>OX438954.1:10000-10010000 GCA_949316185.1 Pyrausta nigrata
AAGTTTAAAAAAAAAAAAAAAAAAAAAAAAAAAACCTAACCTAACCTAACCTAACCTAACCTAACCTAACCTAACCTAACCTAACCTAACCTAACCTAACCTAACCTAACCTAACCTAACCTAACCTAACCTAACCTAACCTAACCTAACCTAACCTAACCTAACCTAACCTAACCTAACCTAACCTAACCTAACCTAACCTAACCTAACCTAACCTAACCTAACCTAACCTAACCTAACCTAACCTAACCTAACCTAACCTAACCTAACCTAACCTAACCTAACCTAACCTAACCTAACCTAACCTAACCTAACCTAACCTAACCTAACCTAACCTAACCTAACCTAACCTAACCTAACCTAACCTAACCTAACCTAACCTAACCTAACCTAACCTAACCTAACCTAACCTAACCTAACCTAACCTAACCTAACCTAACCTAACCTAACCTAACCTAACCTAACCTAACCTAACCTAACCTAACCTAACCTAACCTAACCTAACCTAACCTAACCTAACCTAACCTAACCTAACCTAACCTAACCTAACCTAACCTAACCTAACCTAACCTAACCTAACCTAACCTAACCTAACCTAACCTAACCTAACCTAACCTAACCTAACCTAACCTAACCTAACCTAACCTAACCTAACCTAACCTAACCTAACCTAACCTAACCTAACCTAACCTAACCTAACCTAACCTAACCTAACCTAACCTAACCTAACCTAACCTAACCTAACCTAACCTAACCTAACCTAACCTAACCTAACCTAACCTAACCTAACCTAACCTAACCTAACCTAACCTAACCTAACCTAACCTAACCTAACCTAACCTAACCTAACCTAACCTAACCTAACCTAACCTAAACCTAACCTAACCTAACCTAACCTAACCTAACCTTTTTTTTTTTTTTTTTTTTTTTTTAACGTGGTGGAAATGCATTTACGCACGATACCCCCCCATGGGGAAGGGAGGGCCTGTGTGGGACTCCCGCCCTAATAAGGGCGTCCTACCCACTAAAACCAACCACGGTGTTCCGCCTCGTCACCGAGTCGCGACGCCACGGGAACGCTGACACGCGTCTTCCGCAACGTCGCATTATGCACGTCCGCAACTGGACTCCTCAATGCGCGGGGCCTTGCCCCGCTTCCGCCTTATTAGCGGCATGCCAGAACACGTGACATGCCACTACAACCTCGGGAACCTCTTGAACGAGCAGCAGACAGTCCCCACTGTCCACCGCCCAGAGATGCATCTTACGGAGGAAGGTAACGGGCGTTGTCCCTACGCCTTCGCCCCAATCTTCTGCGGCGCATAGGGTCAGCCTGGGCGTCTTCCTCGCGCGCCCTCTCCGCCGATTCTTTAAGCTCCATCACCGCTTCGCAGAAGGCTGCCACCGCTTTCCATTTGCTCTCAAGTCCGAGCATCGCCACCACAACTGCCGGCAGCGATAAGTCCGCGCCAACTACCGCGGTCAACTGCGCGCGCTCGTCCGCCCAAGCTGGGCATTCGGCGAGAGTGTGGTCCGCCGTATCCTCTTGGGCACCGCAATGATGACATTGCATGGTAGGCTCCCTCCCAGCGACTCGGTGCAGGTATCGACCGAAGCAGCCGTGGCCGCTTAGCACCTGCACAAGCCGAAAGGTGAGCATACCATGCTTGCGGTCTGCCCAGAACTGGAGAACTGGCCGTATGGCACCGATGGTGCGATGGCCCGCACTCGGGTCAACCAACCTTTCTGCCCACTCGCGCATAAGGATGTCTTGCGCATCCGTCCTCCATCTGCGGACATCTTCTACCTCCGGGTGTGCATCTGCGGCCCGCGCCTCTGCAACTCTCCGGTACACTGACGCCAGGACTTTGGCCTCCAAATCCCATGGTGGGGTTCCAGCCATGACGCAAGCCGCCTCGTACGAGATGGTACGATATCCCCTGACCACCCTAACTGCCATGACCCGTTGCGCTTTGCGCAGGAGGGCCTTGTTGTGGGCAGTTAGGGTGTCCGCCCAGATCGGGGCCCCGTAGAGAGCCATCGACCGTACCACCCCGGTGAAAAGACGACGGCAGCTTGCTTTCGGCCCGCCCACATTCGGGAGAAGCCAGCTAAGAGCCCCGGCAGTCCGCACCAATTTCGGCGCCAAGCGGCTGAAATGCGCCTTGAAGGTCCATCGGCCATCTAGGACGATGCCTAGGTACCGCATCGTCGAGTTGATGCCGATGGGGACTCCGCCAACCACGATTTGGTTTCCGGCTGGTGGCGCGTTCCGAGGGCCGTGAAAACACAGCGCCTCGGATTTGTTGAGCGCCACGTCCAGCCCCAAACGGCGGATGCGCGCAACTATGTGCGCAACGCCTGCAGTGGCCAAGATGGAAGCCTCCCGATAGGTTTTGCCGCGGGACGTGACGAGGGTATCGTCGGCGTAGCAAACAACGCCAACCCCTCTCAAGTTTGCGCCCCGCAGCACCCAATCGTAGCCTATGTTCCACAGGAGTGGCCCGAGTACCGACCCCTGCGGAACGCCACGCGTCACCGGCCTGTCGCTCCAACCATCTTTAGTCGGGAACTGCACCGCCCGCTCCGACAGATAGGCATCGATTATTCGACACAAGTAGTCGGGTACGCCATGGTACTTTAAGGCCTTCTTGATACAGTCCCAGGGGAGGGAGTTGAAGGCGTTGGCGATGTCCAAGGACACTGCCAAGACGACCTCACCCCGGGACGTGGCCTCCTCCGAAAGGGCCCTCACTCGCGAGATCGCGTCAATCGTGGATCTGCCCCTCCGGAAACCATACTGACAATCGGCCAGATCAGGCCCTACCGTCTCTAGGTGCTTGACGAGGCGAGCTGAAATGACACGCTCAAAGAGCTTGCTCACCTCGTCTAGCAGGACTATAGGCCGATACGCCGACGGTGAATCAGCTGGACGCCCTTCCTTTTTTAGTAGAACCAGCCTCCCCACTTTCCAGGAACGGGGGAAAACACCCTGCTCGAGGCAAGCGGTAAAGAGCCGCCTTAATCTTTCATCCAGGGCCTTGAGGGCTATCACCCAGGCGCGACCAGGGATCCCGTCGAGGCCTGGGGCGGTGTTCTTGGCTTGCATCCTAAGCACCGCAGCCCCTAGCTCTCCCAAGGACACTTCAGGCACCTCTGCCTCCTCCACGACCTCCTGACGAGCGGACATCTCCGGTGGCTCAAAATCCCCAGCGTCCGGGAATAAGGCCGACATCACTCTTTCCAGCAGCTCTGGCTGGAGACTTTGCGTGAGCGGGGGAGCCCAAGGGCGAAGCTTGCTTCGCACCATTTTGTACGGGCGTCCCCACGGGTCGCTGTTAAGAGTCTCCAGCAGCTGTTCCCAGGCATCAGCCTTTGCCCTGCAAATAGCCACCTGGAGGCTATGTGCACACTCTCTGTAAGCGGCGTACAGTTCGGCTTCCCGGGCCTCATCCCGACGCCGTCGCCTTCGACTTCTGGTATACTGGCGCCTCGCATTGACGCACGCACTGCGTAGCTGCGCTATCTCCGGAGACCACCAGTATACCTGCCGTCTGGGCGGGAGAGGCCGAACGCGGGGCATCGCCGCATCGCAGATCTGAGTCATGCTTACCCGGAACCACTCCGCCTCTGTCTCGATTCCCATGCCCTCAGTGTCCGGCGCGGGCATCCATGCCTGCACTATCGACGCCTCCTCCAAGACATCCCTATCCAGGCGTTTCAGCGCCCACCTCGGGCCGTTTTCGCGCGGGGGCCGGCTTGGGCTGCTCGGGATTGCCAGAAAAGCGGAGACGTGGAACCGGATGTACCGGTGGTCCGATAGTGTCTCGACGCCCTCCTGGACCTCCCAGCCCTGGACACGGCGTGCTACAACTGGACTGGCGAAAGTCACGTCCACTATGGACCCTCCATTCTGCCGCACACACGTCTCGACCGTCCCACGGTTGAGAAGAACGAGTCCCAGCTCGACCGCCCACTCATCTACTTCGTCTCCGCGCGCATCCGTGGCCGGGGATCCCCATGCCGTGGATTTGGCATTGAGGTCTCCGGCCACAAGCACAGGATACGGATGACACTGACGGATGAGAGCCCCCAAATCCACCAAGAACCGCTCAAAATCGGCGAGGCTTTTGTTCGGCGAGAAATATACCCCGATCACCACAACTTCCCTAAAGAAGGCCGCCACATATCCATTTCCCTTTACCGTCTTGTCAAAGGGTGGAGAGCCTGCTGCAGTCTGCGTCGTGATCGCCACCGTGCCATCTAAGTCCCCAACCCAATTATCTTTGGGAGGAACCGAATAAGGTTCGGCGATCACAGCCACATTTATCAGCCACTCTGCCATGCTCTGGAGTAGAAGATCCTGAGCTCTGGCAGAGTGGTTGAGATTCGCCTGCAGGAATGATTGGGCCATTTAATCGGCCCCGGACATTTCTGCCTCCTCATGTCCCTGCTGGGACTGGGAGGGCCTCTGCTGGCTTCGCGCTCCAGCGGTGACCTTCCTGCCTTTCTTAGTTGCGGGGGCCTTACAGGCGCTACTGCCCAGTCGGTGCCCCGCTGCCTTACCCGCCACTGAACACAGTGTGCAGTGCGGGTCGTTGGTGCATGTGTTGGATATATGCCCCATTTGACCACATCTGTAGCACTGGCTACTTCTGTCAGCTTCAGACCGACACTGAGCTCGCACGTGGCCAGCCTCCAGACAGCGGAAGCAGCGGACGCTTCTATGGGGCAGTGCCTTCACTTTGGCGACCACCCAGCCGATGAGTAGGCGACCCTCCACGACCTTCTTTGCCGCTGCAACGGGGCAGCGCACCCACACAGCGTAAAGGCCCGTGTGATCTTGGCGCGGGGAACCCACTTTAATTTGGTCGGCAGGGCAATCGCCAAGCCGGGACACACTTGTTTGTATTTCCGCCGTTGTGACGGAATCGTCCAGACCTGAAATTCTCAACTCAGCGCATCTCGTGGGTCTGGACACCCGTATGTCATCTTTATTGTAAATCTCCCTAAGCCTTGCGGCTAGGGAGTCCGCTTTGTCACCGCTGGTGGCACCAGGCACCTCAATTATTGTGGCCCCCGTCAGTGCCTTCCTAAAGCGCACGCCATCAATGCCAAGCTCCGCGATGTTTATGCGTTGCTTAGCCTCTGCCACCGCCATGGCATATGTCATCCCGCGATTAGCTGCGCCCTCCTGAACGGTGATGACCACCGCAGAGGATTTAGACGGGCGGGCTTTTATCTTGGCAGCCTGTTTCGGCTGCTGCTTGGCCACTTCTTTGCCTCCTCCGTTGGTCCTCCCCCGTTTTACCACAGTCGTCCAGCCTTCTTCCGTGGAGACTGGTGCCGGGGGTAACGGCCGCGGGGTTTGTGCAACAGCAGATGCGGGTGCCTTATCTGCTTTGGCCTTCTTTGCCCTCTTCATTTTGGGCCGCTTCGAGGCACCTGCATTCTCCAAAGTGGGCCCTTGAGCGTTAGTCGCTTTAATTACCCTAGGGGCAGAGGCATCCCCCTGTTTAGTTGTGCTTGCCTTTGTGGGTGTAGCCACAACAGGCACCTGCTCCTCAGAGGGTGTATTGTCGATCCTCCGCCTTTCAAAGGCGAGCGCCGGACGCAGCCGTGGTTCGGGGTTGAGCCGCGATTCCAGGCCCTCCACCGTGGCATTGATTCGAGCGGTTGTCATGCTCAGTATCTTGGCCGCCCACTCCTCCATGTTATCGGAGGGCGGTTTCCCACCGGTGGAGGCCGGAGTCTCTCCAGAGCGAAGCTTGTCTTTTAAGTCCGCCAGTTCTTTTTTCAACTGCTCCATTTCTGACTGCAGCCGCTGGTTTTGTACCTGCAGGCTGCGTACCTCCTCACTGACGGTCCTGGTGGCCAGAGCATTCGACGCCTCCCGGATCATATCCGTCGCGGTGTTTAGAGCCGCCTGCATAGTGCCCTTCAGCTTCCCAGACTTGGACTTTACATCCTGAATCATGGTGAGCCCTTGGGCAATTTGTTGTTTCAGGCACTGTGTGGTCGCTTCATTGTCCGGAGACCCGCAGCTGGACAGCAAACTTCGTGTCCTATCCCTCGACCTACGGGCCTCCACGGTGATGTCCAGCATCTCCCTCTCTGCCTGGAGCTCCAGCTCCTGCTGCTGGAGCTTCAAAAACTCTCTCTTCTTCTCCGCGAGGCCGACGTATTGTCCTGTTGTAGGCGGCCGGCCACGACCTCTCTGTGTTTTGGGCGTCGCCAGAACTTTGGACGTTCTCGAGCGGTCAGAGTCGGAATCTGACCCGCTGCCCCGCCGGCTATGTTGCCGCTTACGAGCCGCCCAAAACCTCTCGCCCGCTTCAGCCGACGCCATTGTTGCCGCCGAAGAATCGGACATCTCCTCCATGTCCGCGTCCGCGTTCAGGCGGGTTAAGGATACCCGTAATTCGCGGGATCCGGATCCGATCAGCGCTCTAGCGCTATCCCCAATGTTTTCGCGTGGCGACTCTCGTTCGTCGCGCTGCGCACTACTCATCACGCCTCTCCTTTCCTCCACCCTCTGCTCGCGCAGAGGTTCACCCCCCATATCCCCAATTTCGTTTTTATTTAAAAGGTAACTCATTATTGTTCCCACGAGTGTGGGGGAAATAAAGGTCCACCCGAGCAGTGCCCCCTGTACCCGGGTAAGCGTATATACTCTAGGGAGTCCGCCGGTTCCCTAGAGGTGTGCCGTTCACGACTGACCACCCGTCAGCCATGCATCCCCTCGCCACGGCACCAAACTTGGGATTGGGGTAACTTTTTATAGAGGTTTCCTCCCTCTCGGCCCGGCCAATTAAGGCAAGACCGGCCCAGCAGCGAGCCGCGAGACGTGATCCACGACACTCGCCGCCAGGTCTTTCCCCCCCGGGCGCCAGTTTCCCGGCGCCTTGCGCACACCGAGCCACTCTGCAAGCAGAGCAGGCGGCGCGCACACCCCTATTGCGCACTGCATGCGCACGACGACCTGGCCGCCCGATACGGGACAGACGCCAGCCTCCCACTGCCGCCCGATGCGGGACAGACGCAGCGGGAACACCTCGGAGACACCTCTTGGCTTCACCTGCCGCTGGATTGCGACAGGCTACTGAGCCCCCCTACCACGACAAGGTAGGTGTCCATCAGGGGGGAACCTAACCTAACCTAACCTAACCTAACCTAAACCTTTTTTTTTTTTTTTTTTTTTTTTTTTTTTTTTTTTTTTTTTTTTTTTTTTCGCAGGAAAACCCATTTAAGAGCCATAACCGGAGTCGGGGGACCCCGGTCGTGTGTGGGACTCCCAGCGTCCTAAGAAGGACGCGGCTCCGCCCTAGGAAGGGCGGGGACTACCCACCAAAAACCTGCGGCTTCCCTTCCCTGCCTAGGAGGCGACATGGGAGTCCGGCCATAGCCTTTACATCCATGAACGCCTCCGGCAGCTCTCCCGCCTACACGGCGGGCCCTGCGTACTCCCCTTGCGGGGGGATGGAGGAAATAGCCGGGGAAGCGGCACTATTTCCTCCCAACGGTGGTGACCTGTGCAATGCAGACGGAGGCACCCCCGTGCCTCCTGCCTGCGGGCCACCTTGGGGGGCGAGAGAGCGGTTATATTGCCGCCGTCTCCTGACCCTCCTCCGTCTGCGGAGCGGGTGCGCAGAGGGATCGTCCTCTCTCTCCCGCTCCGCCTCCTCCTTCTGCAGCATCACGTCTTCGCAGAAGGAGGCTACCGCCTTCCAGGCCCTCTCACTATCTAGCATAGCGCTCACTATACTAGGCAATGAGAGGTCCTGGCCGACCGCCGCCACCAGGACACGGCGCTGCTCCTCCCAGCCTGGGCAGACTGCGAGGGTATGCTGCGCCGAGTCCTCCGCCGCACCGCATTTATAGCACGACGGGGATTCCTCTCTCCCAATCCTATGCAGGTACTTACCGAAGCAACCATGCCCGGTAAGCACCTGCGTTAGACGGTAAGAGAGGAACCCGTTTGCCGGCATTTGACATCGGCGATTCCCATTTCAGCGGGGTTCACCGACAGGCGAGCTTTCTCCAGCACCGATCCATAGGTCTCTCCCCGTTTTGCGGCCTCCGGCGTGATAGTGATTACCACCGCCGCGGTTTTTGGTGGAGTCAACCTTTTGGCCTTCTTGGAAGCGGACGCTATCGCCTTCTTACCCTTGCCGGACGACTGAAGAGTCGCCGGCTTGGGAGCCGATGAGGCGGCGGGTGGGTTTGCCTTTGTCTTCTTCTTTTTCTTTTTCTTCTTTTCCACCTTTTTCCACTCATTAGTGGGAGTGGTGGAAGGAAGAGAAAGATTTTCGTCCCCTTGAGCCGCCGCAGGTACTTCCTGGGTCGAGGACGGCCCAGGCTTTGGGGAGGCGGTGGGTGCTGGTAGTGCGGCCTTCTTTGATACTGAGGCAGGTAAAGCTGCCACCGTCGGCTTCGACGCCTCTTTGGTCCTTTTTCCCTTGCCCTTCCCTTTGGAGGCCTTTGGGGTCTCAGACGGAGACGACTGAGTCACTGAGCCAGCCGCAGCCGCCGCTGCTCTTCTGCGGTCTGCGGCAAGGGGCGGACGTAAGGTCTCGGCTGGTAAGAGACGGTCCTCAATACCGGCAATGCATGCTCTCACGAATGCTCTCTCCTCCATCACAACCTTTCGGATGATGTCCTCAATGTTGTTAGGGGAAGAGGGTTGAAGGTCCTGCGTGACCACCTCCATGGCCGCTGGAGCGGCGACAGCCACTGAGGTGGTGCACTTGCACCTGACTCCGGTGTTCTGCTTTGCCCGCAGTTGGGCAACCTCCGCAGACAGGCGGTCAATCGTTGCCTGCATGCGTTGCGTCTCTTCGGAGGTTGTCCTTTTGAGGAGCTCCCCCACGACACTGCGCACGCTGGCAGCTCGGCACTTGAGGGCCTTCTGCAGGGTTCCTTTCAGGTTCGACGACTTGATGGCGATCTCTGTGATCTCCTGCACGTCATCGTCGACTTGTTTTTCAAGTTCGGGTATGGTCATTCCCTCAAGATCAAATAGGCTTGAGCCATACCCGCGCTTTGCCCGGGCTTCTCTTCGTTGCTGCTCTTTAGCGGCAACCCTTTCCACAAGCTCCGCCTGAAGCTCCTGCTTCTTTAGTGCATTGAGCTGGCGTTGCGCCTCCGTCAGGCCAACATAATGGCTGGTCGTCGGGACCGGCGCGTCCTTGCACTGTGCTTTTTTGGCTGGGCGCTTTGAGCTCCTAGCGACTTTCAGAGATGGGGTGTCAGAGCTGGATTCCCCGCCATCTTTACCCGTTTTCTTGCGGAGGCGTTTGCGCTCCCGCAAGTTTTGGGACGAAACATCTGCCGATATGTCTGCCGATATCGACAACGCCACCGATGAGGCATCTGTCAGAGTACTTTCATCCTCAGGCTCAGGGAGATCCCCACGCCTGAAGAAACGGCTCCCTTCTGACGCCGCTTGCAGCGGTGTACTACACCTTTCTAAAAGGACGACAGGAGTCTTGAAAAAGACGTCTCTGTAGCCCTTATCTCCTTCTTCCGCGTTTTGAGCGCCTTGCGCTCGGGGGCTGGTCGACAATTTTTGTAAATTATTATTACAGGCCATGTTCCTAAACACCAAAACTTCGGCCGGTGGTTACCCTACCCTCCATGGGGCCCCATCTGGGGAGGTGCCATTCGGCTACCCCGGGGATTCCCACCAGCTATAGTGGGGACGCCACTTCCCTTTCGGGCAGACTGGCATGGGATCTTTGACGAGACGGTTGGGGCAAGGTGGGCGCCCGTCGACCAAACGCGCACCACACCGAACCCGTCGCCTGCCTTGCCCCCCATGCCCCCCACGTAACCGTTGGGCGAGAGTGAAGCCGCTCGCCCGCAGCCGATTGACCCCCGGACCGGCTACTCCGGGAGCCGCCCGAGTGCCCGGAATCCAGGTCCGAAGACGAGTGTCGCCTGGGTGGTTTGCCACAGGCTCAGCGTCCAGGATCCCCTTCTCCCAGGATTACGGGTTCCAGCGCACGGCACAAACACGCTGCCCGGATTGTGATGATGGTACGGTACAACCCGGGAAAACCCAAGGACCCGGGCAACTGCCCCGACGGTCCCAAACAGCCACGCGACCCGGGCACGTGCCCTGACGGTCCAGGCTTCCCTACACCACCCTGGGTTCTGAAATCTCTCAGGGCCACTCCTCAACGAAGGAGTAAGGCTGAGCGATGACAGACCCTGGGACGCAACCTCACGGTCACCCGCCCGACAGGCCCGCCGAGTTGACGAAACCTGCCGCGCTCTGGTTTTGGTTCGCGCCGGCTCAAGCCGGTACCCCCCATATCTGGGGGGCGTTCCCCTATCCACCACCTGGGGACGCGCCCGATGCGGGACCAGAAACCCGACACGAGAACCTAACCTAAACCTAACCTAACCTAACCTAACTTTTTTTTTTTTTTTTTTTTTTTTTTTTTTTTTTGTCGCAGGAAAACCCGTTTAAGAGCCATAACCGGAGTCGGGGGACCCCGGCCGTGTGTGGGACTCCCAGCGTCCTGAAAAGGACGCGGCTCCGCCCTCAGAAGGGCGGGGACTACCCACCAAAAACCTGCGGCTTCCCTTCCCTGCCTTAGGGGTGACATGGGGGTCCAGCAGTAGCCTTAACATCCATGACCACCCCCGGCAGCATGCCCTTAAATGGTGGGCCCAATTCTCCCCCCTTGCGGGGGGACGGAGGAAATAGCCGAGGAAGCGGCACTATTCCCTCCCGACGGCGGTGGCCTGTGCAATGCAGGCAGGAGCACCCCCGTGCCTCCAGCCTGCGGGCCACCTTGAGGAGCGTGAGAACGATGTCTCCTGCCCCTCATCCTCCGTCGCCGGAGCGGGTCCTCAGCAGCCTCTCTATCCCGCTCCGCAGCCTCCTTCTGCGACATTACATCTTCGCAAAAGGAGGCCGCCGCCTTCCAGGCCCTTTCACTATCTAGCATGGCGTTCACCAAACTAGACAGTGAAAGATCCTGGCCGACCACCCCAACCAGGACACGGCGCTGCCCCCCCCAGCCTGGACACACCGCCAGGGTATGCTGCGCCGTGTCCTCCGCCGCACCGCAATGGTGGCACAGCGGAAGTTCCTCTCTTCCGATCTTATGCAGGTACTTACCAAAGCATCCATGCCCGGTAAGCACCTGCGTAAGACGGTAAGTGAGAAACCCGTGGGGCCTCTGCATCCACCGGTCCATTAATGGACCGATCGCATCCAGGGTACGGCGTCCAAAGCACGCACGAGACAAGTCCTCTTGCCATCGGCAGACCATGACCTCGTGCGCCTCCCGCCGCACCGCGCCGCGCTCCTCCGGAGCCGGCCGAACATCCAGGGCCCTCTGACCCGCCACCCTGTGGTACACGGCGGCAAGGACCCGGGCGTCAAGCTCCCATGGCGGGGTTGCCGCCAGGGCACATGCCGCAGCGCCACCCACTGTGCGATAGGCCCTCGCAATCCGCTGTGCAATGGCCCTTTGGGGCCTGCGGAGGAGAGCCACGTTTTGCCCCTTGTTGAGGGAGTCCACCCAGATGGGGGAGCCATAGAGGGCCATGCTGCGCAATACACCGGCGTAAAGTCGCCGGCATGACGCTCTTGGCCCACCCAAATTCGGGAGGAGCCTACTGAAGGCATTGGCGGCCTTTAAGAGGCGCGCCGAAAGAATTTCGAAATGCGGGCCAAAATACCATCTAGAGTCGAGAATAAGACCCAAATATTTCATTTGGGTCTTAACCTCGACTCTAACATCACCCAAAACGATGTGGGCGTTAGGAGGAGGGCGCTGGCGAGGACCCGGAAAGAAGAGAGCCTCAGTCTTCTCCAGCGCCACCCTGAGCCCCAGCCGCCGGATCCTCTCCGCGACGAGGGATCCGCCGGCCGAGGCCAAACGCGCGGCTGCCCCGTAGGTGCGCCCCCGAGTTATGACAAGAGTGTCATCCGCGTAACAGATGACACTCATGCCATGCAGGAGCACACCCCGGAGCAGCCAATTATAACCGAGGTTCCACAGCAAGGGTCCGAGAACCGACCCCTGTGGAACCCCAGTTTCCACCCCCCGCCGCTGAAGGCGGCCGTCCCTGTTGACGAAGAGTACCTCTCTGTTAGAGAGGTAGTCTGTCAACAGGGCTTGCAGATATGTCGGCACCCCGTGGTAGCGGAGTGCCTCTAGAATCGTGGAGTGAGGGATGGAGTTGAAAGCATTGGCTATATCAAATGATATAGCCAAAACCCCCTCCCCCTTCTCCGAAGCTTCCACCGTGAGAGCTTTTAGCCTCTGTAGGGCATCAATCGTTGACCGGCCCGTCCTAAACCCAAACTGGGCGTCCGATAGATTTGGGCCGGTCTCTGCCAAGTGCACGTTGAGGCGGGCAGCTATCAGTTTCTCAAATAACTTGCCCACCTCATCCAAAAGGACTATAGGGCGGTAACCAGACGGGGAATCCACCGGCCGCCCCTCCTTCCTAAGGAGAACCAGAAGGCCCTCCTTCCACGCTTTCGGGAACCTCCCCACCTCAAAGCATCGGTTGAAGAGGTCCCGAAAGCGACCAGCCATCTCGGTCACGGCAATGGCCACGACCCTGGCCGGGACTCCGTCCGGGCCCGGCGCCGTCTTCTTGCTGCGGAGGTATTCTGACGCTGTGTCGAACTCCTCCGCAGTGATGGGGTCAAAACCCACGGCCGGGGGGCCGCTACCAAAGGGGGGATCCATCCGTGGAGGGGTGAACGAAGTATTGTCCGGGAACAGAACCCGGACGACCTCCTCCAAAAGATCCGGCTGGAGAGACTCAGTCAGTGGAGGACCTATGGGGCGCAACTTATTGCGCACCATCTTGTACGGTCTCCCCCACGGGTCGTTGTTGAGACCCTCCAACATTTCCTCCCTGGCCAGATCTTTTGCAGCCGCGATTGCCGCCTTGAGGACACGCTTCGCCTCTCGATAAGTGGCGTATAAGCGGCCCTCGTTTGCCTCGTCTCGGTTGCGACGGCGACGGCTTCTCGTATATGCCCTTCGGGCTGTGACGCAAACAGCCCGAAGGTCAGCAATTTCCACCGACCACCAATAGACCGCGCGTCTGGGTGGAGATCGGCGAGACCGAGGCATGCAAGTGTTGCACACCTCGGTCAAAGTGATTCGTAGACGCTCGGCGGCTACATCCACGTCAGGACTGGGTGGTGGCCCAAACCAGTCCTGAACGAAAGCCGCCTCTTTCGCCATCTCCCGGTCGAGGCGAGTGAGAGCCCACCGGGGAAATGGCGATTGTCCACGACTGGGTCCATCTTGGGGGCGTTGGGTTGAAAACTCTATCCGTATGTGACGATGATCGGACAGAGTCTCTCCCAAGCCAACCTCCCATTTCTGGACCCGTGTAGCCAAAGCAGGCGTGGCGAACGACAGGTCAACCACAGACCCACCCTGTTGTCGCACACAAGTGTGAGTTGTCCCTCTATTTAAGAGGGACAGACCAACCGTTGCCGCCCACAGCTCCAGGGTTTGTCCCCGCGCATCGCTCGCTGGGTTGCCCCAAGTCACCGATTTGGCATTCAGATCACCCAAAAGGGCGACCTGTCGCGGCGCCATTCGGGCCACCGCCGCTGCCAGGGCATCAAGGTATGCCTCGAATTCCGACATTGGGCGGTTGGGGGAGAAATATACCCCAATAATGGCAATTTCCCCCCATGCGGCGGCCACATACCCAGCTCCCCTTTCGATAAGCGAGAGGGGAGGGGAATCTGTGGAGGGGCGGGAGACAATCGTCACTAGGCCATCCTGGTCGGCCAGCCAATTTGGTGGCACCGAATATGGCTCGGCGACAACGGCCACGCCTGCCGTCCATTCGGCCATGACCTGAGCCATGAGGTCTTGAGCCGCCCTACAGTGGTTCAGGTTTCCCTGAAGAATGGTACGATATCCTACTGCTGGCATTATTCGGACATCGCACCATTTTCCTCACCCGGCTCAGGACGGACGTCAGCCGTAGCCGCAACAGACCGTGTCGGGGCTTGTGTTTTACCCTTCTTTGCGGGAGGGTTGCATTTTAACCCCCCCATCACATGGCCGGCCGACAGCCCACTGGCCGTGCATACTGCACACTTTACCTGGCCCTTGCAGTCAACGACTTTGTGGTCAGCCTGGCCGCAGCGCCGGCAAAGTTGCGATCTGTCTATCGAAGGACAGAGTGCCCGGGTGTGTCCGATACCAAAGCATCTGAAGCAGCGCATCGGCAACTGCTCCAGAGCCCGAACCACTCCCGAGCTAAGCCCTAAGGGGATCCGCCCCTTGCTCAGAAGAGCATTCGCTGCCGCGACAGGGACCTGTACATATATTGCACTCAGGCCCCCACGACCACGCCGAATTTCACCACCTTTGATGGCTTCTGCCGCACAGCCACCAATCTTAGCTGCAGCTGAGATCACGTCGCCCCTGGTGACGGAGTCATCCATCTCCGAGATCATCAGGGGCGAAAGCTTCTGCGGACGTGTAACTTTGGCCGCATCTGCAACGGCCTCCCGCAGCTTGGCGGCGAAAAGCTCCGCATGACCGTCTCGTTCGGCTCCCGGGAACTCGAACAGCCGAGCCCCAGTCTGAGTCTGGCGACACTTGACATCAGTGATACCCAGCTCTGCTGGGTTTACTGACTGGCGCGCCTTTTCTAGAATAGACCCGTAGGTCTCCCCCCGTTTTTCGGCCTCTGATGAGAGTGTTATCACCACCGCCGCGGTTTTCGGGGGAGTCAACTTTTTGGCTTTTTTTGCCAAAGCGGGCGCCGTCATCTTAACCAACTGTCCCCCACCGGCGGACTTTGAAGTCGTTGGTTTGGGATTAGTCGAGTAGGATGAAGGGGCTGCTCCTGTCTTCTTCTTTTTCTTCTTCCTCTTCTTTTCCACTGTCTTCCACTCGTTCGCGGGAGTGGTAGACGGGAGAAGAAGATCCTCCTGGTGAGTTTCCGCCACTCTGGATGGACCAGGATTTGTGGGGCCAGGGGCTTTAGTGAAAGCCGGACCCGCCGCTGTAGTGTCCTTACTTTTTTTCCCCTTGCCCTTTCCTTTGTCGGTCTTAGGGGCCTTGGTCTGAGCCGCAACTCTGGCTGCAGCCTCCACCGCCTTCTTGGTGTCCGCCGCAAGAGGCGGGCGCACTGTCTTTGCCGGTAAGAGCCGATCCTCGATTCCGGCGAAGCAAGCCCTTGTGAAGGCCCTCTCTTCCATCACAACTTTTCGGATGACATCCTCAAGGTTGTTTGAGAGGGAAGGCTGAGGCGGAACCACCTCCATAGCAACCGGAGTCGCACAAGAGACGGTCTCCGTGGCAATCACCTTCGGCCTGACTCGCCCAGCCTGTTCCCTAAGCTGGGCAACCTCAGCCGAGAGGCGGTCAATTGTGGCCTGCATGCACTGCATCTCTTCAGAGGCTGTCCTTTTCAGGACTTCCTCCATAACGCTGCGCACGCTGGCCGCCCGACACTTCAGGGCCTTTTGAAAGGTCCCTTTCAAGTTGGAAGACTTCGCGGCAATCTCCGTTATTTCGGCGACGTCCTCCATTACAATGTTTTGTAGTTCGGGTATGGTTTTATCCTCCAGTTCAACTAGAGCAGAGCCATACCCGACCTTCGCGCGAGCTGCGCGCGTTTGCCGCTCCTTGGCAGCAACTCTTTCTTCCAGCTCCAGTTGCAGCTCTTCTTTTTGCAGGACATGCAGCTGGCGCTGCGCTTCCGACAATCCGACGTAGTGGCCGGTTGTCAGTTTTCGCCCACTCTTACCCTGCAAACCTTTTGGGGTTTTCTTGAATTTAGCGGATGGGGTGTCGGAGCTCGACCCCCCGTCCACCTTTCCAATCGATTTACGGTGGCGCTTGCGCTCCCGCTGTGTCCGCGACGACCCGTCTGCAGATACGGCCGAAGTGTCCGTTAGGGTAGCCTCGTCGTCTGACCCAGAGAAGTCCCCGGGACGGAAGAAAAGGCTCCCACTAGACGTTGGCTGCGACAGCGTAGCACACCTCTCCAACCGAATGACAGGCGTCTTGAAAAAGACGTTGCCATCGTCCGTTTTTCCTGCGACATCACCTGCCGCGGCCTGAAGCTCGGAAGAGCCTAACATGCTCCCCTCACGACTACGCAGAACGCGCTGCGACTCGCCTGTCTCCAAAACTTCGCCCTTCTCGGGCTCAACCATCACGTCTTCACCCCCCATATCCCCAGATTTTTTAGTAATTGAACTCATAATAGTTCCCACGAGTATGGGGGAAATAAAGGTCCACCCGGGCAGTGCCCCCTGTACCCGGGTAAGCGTACATACTCTAGGGAGTCCGCTGGTTCCCTAGAGGTGTGCCGTTCGCGACTGACCACCCGTCAGCCACGCATCCCCTCGCCACGGCACCAAGCTTGGGATTGGGGTAACTTTTTATAGAGGTTTCCTCCCTCTCGGCCCGGCCAATTAAGGCAGGACCGGCCTAGCAGCGAGCCGCGAGACGTGATCCACGACACTCACCGCCAGGTCTTTTCACCCCGGGCGCCAGTTTCCCGGCGCCACTCGCTCCTTGCGGAGCACCAACGCCGCCCAAACCCGGGCAATATGCCCCGACGGTCCAGGTTTGGTGTTATAGACTTTTCCTTGTCTTGGCCCCGACTTCAGTAGCCAGGACCCCCGGCCCCCCTCCGTTGGGGGGTTACGGGTTGCCCGACAGGCCTGCCGAGTTGACAAAACCTGCCGCGCTCTGGTTTGGCTCGCGCCGGCCGCAGCCGGTACCCCCCATGACTGGGGGGCATTCCCCTATCCACCACCCGGGGGACGCGCCCGATATGGGTCCAGAACCCCACACGGGAACCTTTTTTTTTTTTTTTTTTTTTCGTGAGGAAATGCTTTTATGCATTTTCAGTTGTCTCTGTCAGGCGGAACCCAGTAGGGTTCAGAGACGATGGCCACGTCAATGCGCCACTCGGCCATATGCTGCATTAGCAGATCTTGGGCCGCAGTGGCATGATTGATGTTCACCTGCAATATTCGGAGAGCCATTATTTTCCGGCTGTGTCCATTGCCACCGCGTCCCCTTTGCTACTCGGGGGAACAGACTTGAAGGCCTTCCTTCTCTTCGGCGGGGAGCATTTCTTGCTTCCCGCCTTATGGTCCGCCGGCCTCCCTAGGTCCGCACAGATGGGACAGTGGGGAGTCGCGTCGCACTCACGTGCCTTGTGCCCTGGACGACCGCAACGGTAGCAAAGTTCGCTGCGGTCTGTCTCGCACGTGCACTGAAGCCTTACATGGCCACCTTCCATACACCGGTAGCAGCGTAAAGGCTTCTGCTCCAAGACCTGAACGCGGGCTGAAACCCAGCCCACAAGAATCCGGCCTTCGGAGACTTTCTTCGCCACTGCTACCGGTATCTTCACAACAACTGTGCCACAACCGGACCATGATTGGCGAATCTCGCCTACCCGGACGATATCTGGGGAGCAGTTGCCGGACTTCGCCACCGCGTTTGCAACCTCCTCCTTAGTCACGGAATCGTCCAGGCCCGATAGTCTTACATCGACCGTCTTCGTGGGCCTGGTGACCCGGACAAGGTCTTCCGGCAGCACTTCTCTTAGCTTAGTGGCGAGGATATCGGCTTTCTCGCCACTTGTAGCCCCGGGGATTTCCAGGAGCTTGCCGCCGGTTTTGGCTTTATGGAAGCGCATGCCGGTTATGCCAATTTCCTCAATGTTGATCCGGGACTTGGCATTCCGGATAGCCGACTCGTATGTCACTCCTTTTTCCTCCGCTCCCGGTAGGAGAGTCAGCACTATGGCTGACGAACGGGGCGGACGGAGTCTTGGGGTGGGCTTTTTTGCGGCGGGCTTCGCCGGTTTAGCGCTAGGCTGCGTTGGCTGTTGCCCACCTTTCAGCTTCTTGCCTCTCCTCACCACCACATTCCAGCCTTCCTCCATGGTTTCCGGAGGTGGCGGAAGGGGACGGGACTCAGCCGGAGCTGGTTTTGGGGCAGGTGCATGGGCTGGAGCTTGGGCTTTAGCTGCAGCTGGCCGCCTATCGCGACTTCTGCCCTTGTGAGAAGGGCATGCCGGCACAGACGCGGCTTTGGCCAGTGAAACTGAGGCAGAAGGAGCCTTGGTTTCCGGAGTTTTAACCGGTGGGGCCTTGGCCGACTTGGCTTTGGCTTGTGGGGCCTTGGCTGTTGAAGCCTTAGTCGTTGTAGACTGAGCAGGTTGGGGCCCAGATTTAACCGCCACCTTTTTGATGGACTTTTTACCGCCCGCGGCAGAAGTGACAACCTTTGTGACGGTTGTTGCTTCCATAGTTTGGGAAGGCGAGGAAGGAGGAGTCAACTTTTCACTCCTTCGGTCCACGGCCAGCGGGATCCGTGATCGACGCTGCTCCGGTAGAAGCCTGTCCTCAAGGCCTTCGATACGTGCATTCATCATTGCACTGCATCGGGCCATGAGGGTTCGCTCCACGTTTTCGAGCGCTGATTCTCCTACTTCGTGGATAGAGGTAGACGCCAGAACTTCTTCCTCTTGTCGCTTCTGGCATTTTAAAGCTATGAACTCTTTGCGGAGTTCTGCCAGTTCCGCTTTTAAATTGTCGTTCGCTGCGTTGAGACGGCGGATCTCTTCGTCCGTCGTCCTCTGAGCAAGCGTCTCGACCGCTGTCATTATAAGAGCGGCAGCGTCATTAAAGTTCCTTTGAAACACTCCCTTGACGTTGCCGCTCTTTTTTGCGCAATGGAGAATGGTATCCGTGCCCGTTTGAATAGCACGGACCAACTCCTGCGCTGTCTGCTCTCTGGCCCTATATTGGGCCAGGTTAAGGGCGCGCCTGACTTTAGCTGACCAATTCTCAGCCTCAGTTTCAGCCTCCTCACACCGCTTCTGCTTGTGGTCTGCTTTGAGCAGCTCTTTAGCAACAGCTCGCGCAGCCTTCGCCCCGACTGTTATGGGCCTACTCCTGCCACCGCGCCCACGGCTGGTAGCGTAGGACGGCTCTTTCGGGTTTCTTTCTGCCCTTTCTGTTTCAGACATACTGTCTGCAGACTCACTGCGCGTCCGCTTTCGTGAACGCGACCGTCCATCGATCGACGACGCTGGTGACGACGCAACAGAGATGCGGTCGACTACCACTCTGCAGTCGCGGGCAAGCATCTCCTTAGCCCAATCAAAGCGTATGATAGAGGAGCTATCCTCCTTCGCGTCCATACTGACGCCCGTCTCGGGCATCTCCGCTCCGGATGGGCTTGACGCCCACTCCGTCCCTGTGGTAGTCACCGGAGGCTGCAGCCCGCCCTGAGAAGGGCGTTTAGGCCCTAAGACAGCTGCTGCCTGGCCAGATGCCAAGGACACACTCTGCGTTCCACTCGCTCCTAACTCTCCGCCCTGCTCGGGCACCACCGTCTCCACTACACTCTGCTCACGCAGAACACCTCCCATTTCCCCAGAATTTGTTTTAAAGTTTAGATTATTCATGAAGATCCCACGAGTATGGGGGAAATAAAGGTCCACCCGGGCAGTGCCCCCTGTACCCGGGTAAGCGTATATACTCTAGGGAGTCCGCTGGTTCCCTAGAGGTGTGCCGTTCGCGACTGACCACCCGTCAGCCACGCATCCCCTCGCCACGGCACCAAGCTTGGGATTGGGGTAACTTTTTATAGAGGTTTCCTCCCTCTCGGCCCGGCCAATTAAGGCAGGACCGGCCTAGCAGCGAGCCGCGAGACGTGATCCACGACACTCGCCGCCAGGTCTTTTCACCCCGGGCGCCAGTTTCCCGGCGCCACTCGCTCCTTGTGGAGCACCAACGCCGCCCAGACCCGGGCAATATGCCCCGACGGACCAGGTTTGGTGTTATAGACTTTTCCTTGTCTTGGTCCCGACTTCAGTAGCCAGGACCCCCGGCCCCCGTTGGGGGGTTACGGGTTGCCCGACAGGCCTGCCAGGTTGACAAAACCTGCCGCGCTCTGGTTTGGCTCGCGCCGGCCTCAGCCGGTACCCCCCATGACTGGGGGGCATTCCCCTATCCACCACCCGGGGGACGCGCCCGATATGGGTCCAGAACCCCACACGGGACCCCACACGGGAACCTAACCTAACCTAACCTAACCTAACCTAACCTAACCTAACCTTTTTTTTTTTTTTTTTTTTTTTTTTTTTTTTTTAACGTTGGAAAATGCATTACGCATACTCGCCGCCCGGGGGGACAGCGAGTTATGTGGGACTAACCTAACCTAACCTAACCTAACCTTTTTTTTTTTTTTTTTTTTCGCTGGGAAAAATGCATTACGCATCCCCTCCCGTCGGGGGACGGAAGGGGTATGTGGGACTCCCCGGGAAGGTGACTCCCGGTATACCCACTAAACGACCCAGCGGCACTCCCGCATCGCCTTTGGTGGAGGGGTTCTGGGAATCGGCATAGCCTTTGCTTCCAGTACCCCACCAGCGCTTGCCTGCCTTGCATTGGCGGGCCCTTCACGCCCCTCCCGCATACGGGAAGGGGCTCGAGGATGACTGTCAGTGCTCGGTCATCCTCGTTCGGCTGGGTGATAAGCGGTGCAATGCGGGCGAGGGCGCCCCCGCGCCTGTCGTCCGCTGCTCATCACCGGGGGGAGAGAGGGTGGTCGACCACCCGCCTCCTCCTGCCTCTCCTCCGGCGGAGAAGCGGCGCGAGAGGATCGTCCTCCCGCGTGCGCTCCGCCTCCTCCTTCTGTGACATTACGTCTTCACAGAAGGAGGCGACCGCCACCCACGCCTCCTCGCTTCCCAACATGGCATTTATCACGGTGGGAAGCGAGAGGTCCGGCCCGATCGCCGCAACAAGACTGCGGCGCTGCCCGGCCCACGACGGGCACACCTCGAGGGTGTGCTGTGCCGTGTCCTCCGCCGCGCCACAGTCAAGGCACGACGGGCTCTCCTCCCTCCCGATCCGGTGAAGGTACGAACGGAAACAACCGTGTCCGGACAGCACCTGCACCAACCGGAAGGTGAGGAAACCGTGTGGTCTCTCGAGCCAATCCTGCAGGACTGGCCCAAGCGCGTCAAGGGTTCGGCGGCCGAAAACTGCGGAGGCAAGGTCTGCCATCCAATGACGGACGACGGCATCCCTCGCCTCCTGCCGAACAGCCTCTCGTTCTTCGGGAGCTGGGCGCTCACCGATCGCTCTTCGCCCCGCCGTCCAATCGTAGACTCTGGCTAACACCCACGCCTCGAGCTCCCAAGGAGGGGTGCCAGCCAGAGCGCACGCTGCCGCAAAGCTTACCGAGCGGTAAGCCCGCGCCACCCTTTGCGCAATGGCCCTCTGGGGCACCCGCAAGGCTGTGGCATTCTCCCTTCTTTGAAGGGAGTCTGCCCAGATAGGCGCCCCGTACAGGGCCATGCTCTTCAGGATGCCGGCATACAGCCGCCGGCATCGCCCGCCTGGCCCTCCCAAGTTAGGCATCAGCCATGAGAGGGCTCCCGCTGCCTTCAGCAGCCGCGACAACAGTCCGCTGAAATGCGGGCTGAAGCGCCACCTGGCATCGAGCGTAAGACCCAGATATTTCATCTGGGTCTTTACCTCAATTCTGACGCCCTCCACAAAGATGTGGGCGTCAGACGGACGGCGCTGCCGAGGCCCGTGGAAGAAAACGGCCTCGGTCTTATGCAACGCCACCCTCAATCCAAGGCGGCGGATCCTATCAGCGACTAACGATCCGCCCGCCGAGGCCAGACTGGCCGCCTCACCAAAATTCCCTCCTCGGGCAGTGAGGAGAGTGTCATCCGCGTAACAGATGACACTCGTGCCCCGGAGGAGGGTCCCGCGCAAAAGCCAGTCGAACCCGATGTCCCACAGGAGTGGTCCTAGGACTGACCCCTGCGGAACACCGGACTCCACTGGATATCTCCGGACCTGGCCAGCTTTATCTACTACGAGGACCGCTCTGTCCTCCAAGTAACTAGCCAGGAGGTCCCTCATATATTGAGGCACTCCGTGAAACCGTAGTGCCTTAAGGACAGTCGCATGGGGAAGGGTGTTGAAGGCGTTGGCTATGTCGAATGACACAGCCAACACTCCGTCCCCGGCATCCGTCGCCTCCTTCACCACACCCTTTAATAGGGCGAGGGCGTCTATTGTCGAACGCTCAGGTCGAAAACCAAACTGAGCGTCTGACAGATCCGGCCCAACCACCCGCAGGTGGACTTTCAGGCGGTCGGCGATGATCCCCTCGAACATCTTACCGACCTCATCGAGTAGAACGATAGGCCGGTATGCCGAGGGAGAGTCCGCCGGGCGTCCTTCTTTTCGGAGGAGGCATAAACGCCCCTCCTTCCACGGTTTCGGAAACCTTCTCGACGCGAAACACGCGTCAAAGAGGTCCCGAAACCTTTCTTCCATTTCGGTAGCGGCTATTGCCACCACCCTTGCTGGGACGCCGTCTGGCCCTGGGGCCGTCTTTTTAGCTCGAAGGCGAAGTGCCGCCATGCGAACTTCGGCCCCAGTGAGGCAAGGGGCCTCGTGGTCCTCCTCTTCCTCCTGAACCGCGCCCTGCGGAGGGTCCATTGCTGGTGGGGTGAAAGCGTCGGCCCTGTCTGGAAACAGGGACCGTACGACCCCATCCAGCACTGCCGGCTCGAGGATCTCCGATACGGGGGGGGCGAAGGGACGCAGTTTGTTCCGCGCCGCCTTATATGGCCTCCCAAAAGGGTCTCTGTCAAGGCCCTCCAGCAGTTCAGCCTGTGCCGAGTCCTGAGCGGCGAGCATCTCATTTCTGAGGACCCGCTTTGCCTCCACGTACAGGTCGTGAAGGCGGTCCTCATTCGCCTGGTCGTGTACTCGCCGCCGCCGGCTTCGAGCGTACTCCCTCCGAGCCGCCACGCAGGCAGTTCGAAGCCCCGCCAACTCCTCCGACCACCAATAGACGGCGCGTCGGGGAGGTGGACGACGAGACCGAGGCATGCTTGAATTGCATACCTCGGTCAACGACTCCCTCAGCTGTGCCGCGGCGGCGTCTACGTCCACGACATTCACGTCAGGCGAAAGCCAGTCTTGGACGAACGCCGCCTCCCTCGCTGCCTCCCTGTCCAGGTGGACTAAGGCCCACCGAGGGAACGGAGATTGGCCAGGATCAGCCGTTCTCTGGGGACCTTGGGTGGCGATCTCGAACCGTACGTACCGGTGGTCCGAGAAAGTCTCCATCATGTCCACCCGCCAGTTTTTCACACGCACGGCTAGTGTGGGTGTGGCAAAAGTGACGTCCACAATTGACCCACCCCACCGCCGCACGCACGTATGGACCTCCCCTCTATTTAGGAGGGAGAGCCCGGAGGAGGCCGCCCACAGCTCGAGCGCCCGCCCGCGTGCGTCGGTGGCTGGGTTCCCCCAAACCACCGACTTGGCGTTCAGATCTCCCAGAACGGAGACCTGACGTGGTGCCACCCTTGAGACCACTGCGGTGAGGACTCCAAGGAAGTCCTCAAAGTCTGAAAGTGATCGGTTTGGGGAGAAATAGACCCCGACAAAGGCTATGTCTCCCCACGCGGCGGCCACGTATCCCGGTCCCCTCTCTAAGAGCGAGAGGGGAGGGGAGTCCGCGGAAGACCGCGCCACAAGCGCCACCGTGCCGTCCCTATCCCCTAGCCAGCGGCCAGGGACAGAGTATGGCTCGGCGACAACCGCAACATCCACCAACCACTCAGCCATGGCCTGCACCAGCAGGTCCTGGGCCGCTCTGCAGTGGTTGGTGTTTGCCTGTAAGATGCGATGAACCACTCTCATTATTGGTCCATCGCATTGCCCTCTTCGGCCTGTTGAGAAGCATCGATAGCTTCAACAGTGGCGGTGGCAGCAGCAGGACGGATTGACGCCTGCGCTTGTCCCTTCTTTGGAGGAGGATTGCATTGCCTCCCCCCCATGATGTGGCTGGCTGGACGACCACTGGCAGTGCACACCGCGCAGCGCGGCGTGGCGACACCGCACTCTGACTATAGCGGCAACTGCCGCCACCACCTCCTCTTTTGTGACCGAGTCGTCGAGATCGGTCACTTCCAAAGTCGCGGTCTTTGTTGGCCTGGCAACTTTGGCCGCGTCCGCTATGACCTCTTGCAACTTACTTGCGAAGAGGTCCGCATTGGCGCCGCCCTGGGCCCCCGGAAACTCGAAGAGTCGAGCTCCAGTTTGGGTCTGGCGGCACGTCACCAGGCCAATACCCAATGTGGCTGGGTTGACGTTGGTACGAGCCCGTTTCAGGACGGATTCGTACGTCTCGCCCTTCTCCACGGCCTCCGGAGTGAGTGTCACAACGACGGCCGCGGTTTTGGGAGGAACAAGTTTCCTCCCACTCGGCTTGGGGGCTGTTTTCTCCCCCCCGCTCTTCCCCCCTCCTTTGCTCGTCCCTTTGGACGAGCCGGAGGGGACATTGGCAGGGGAGGGGGCAACAGGCAGCACTGCCTTTTTGGCGCCTCTCTTCTTCTTCCTAACCACCTCAGTCCACTCGTTGGACGGAGTGCTGGAGGGAAGAAAGGCGTCTTCCCTCTGGGACGAGGCTGCCGCTACCTCAGTCGTAGCCGGCGGAGCCACCGTCTTTTTCCCCTTCCCTTTGCCCTTTGCGGGTTTAGGGGTCGGGGGAGGAGCCATCACGGCCGGGGCAGGGGCTGGGGCAGGAGCAGCCCTGTCAGCCGCCAACGGCGGCCTTACGCGCCTTTCAGGCTGGAGCCTGTCCTCGATGCCCGCGATGCAGGCCCGCGTGAAAGCTCTCTCCTCCATCACAACCTTGCGGATGGTTTCCTCAAGGTTGGAGGAGGGAAGATCCACCGACAATACAGCAGGCGGGGCCTGGACAGGCCGTACCATAGCTTCAGCCAGCTTCGTATGAAGCTCGCTGACCTCCTTTGTAAGGCAGTCCACCCTCTTTTGGAGCTGCCTTACCTCATCGGTGGTTGTGCGCTGCACCAACTCACCGATGATGCCACGAAGACTGGCAGCCCGGCACTTGAGGGCCTTTTGGAAGGTCCCCTTCAAATTCGAGGACTTTGAGGCGACCCTGACAATCTCCTCTTGGTCCTCTTCAGCCATCTTTTCTAATTCCGCTAAGGAATGATCCGCGTACGAGACGCTTGATGCACCATAGTCCGCCTTGGCTCTGCGCGCGCGTGCCTGTGCCTCCTTAGCGGCAACCTCCTCCTCCAACTCTTGTTGGAGTCGTGCCCTGTTCGCCACGTTAAGCTGACGTTGGGCGTCCAGCAAACCTACGTCGTGGCTAGTGCAAGCCAAGGCGGGATTAGCAGGCTTTACAGCCTTGCTCCTCTTTTTCGGGCCACTTTTGGCTGAATCCGAAGAGCCCTCCGAACCCTGCCTCAAGTAGGCCCGCTTCTTCGCCTGCCGGTCTGGCAGCTCCGCCGCAAAGGCATCACTGTCGGACCCTGACAGGTCCTCCTCCCTGCAGGTCAAGCTCGCCGCAGATGGTGCACGGCTAGCCTCCAACGCTGAAGCGTCGTCGGGGGTGGCCCTGAGAAGGGCCGTTTGGGGTTGGCCCTTAAAAGGGCCTTTTTTTATGAAACGCCCAGAGGCGTCCCGCAAGGGTTTCGACATTTCGTCGGACGACAATGATCGCACTTATCCGCTCTGAAAGTATACGATCGCACAGTGTTCGTTAGCCGCCTGTCTGCCACTCCGTTACGGTGGTCAGACGAGACGTTGCCCGGGGATCGCTGCGAGGAAGCCAACACTGCTGGGAACCCCAACCTAACCTAACCTAACCTAACCTAACCTAACCTTTTTTTTAAATTTACGTCAGGAAATGCCTTACGCACCGTACCTCTCCGTCGGGGAACGAAGAGGCGTGTGTGGGACTCCCCCGGACTCGGGTATACCCACTAAAACCTGACGACGCCCGCCGCATGTGTTGGCTGTGACAGCAGGGGCCGCGGTATCTCAACAGTCCCGCGACCCTGCCAGCGGCAACTTCCGCCCTCTAGTTCAGAGGGCGGATCTCCACGGAGGGGGGAGCAACCCCCCTCCAGACGGCGCACTGGGCGTACAGTGCACCGTCTCTCAGGAGGGTCCCTGGTGAATGGGCAGAGGTGTCCCCATACCGTCTGCCCGAGACCCTCCCATCGGGGCGCCGCTCATTCTGGCACCGCGGCCCGAGCGCGCGCCCCGCGGGCGCCGAAGGCGGAGGGAGGCCGGGTCTCTTTCCCGGTCCCGTTCGGCGGCCTCTTTCTGCGACATCACCACGTCGCAGAAATGGGCCACCGCCTCCCAAGACCCCTCGCTTCCGACCATCTTAGACACGACGGTCGGTAAGCTGAGGTCTCCACCTCCGAGAGCCGCGGCCAACTCCGCCCGCGGCTCCGCCCACGCCGGACAGTCCACCATTGTGTGCTGTGCCGTGTCTTCGACACAGTCACAATGGTGGCATCTCGAGGTCGGCTCCTTTCCGGCGACTACACACAGATACCTCCCGAAGCATCCATGCCCCGAGAGGATCTGCGTCAGCCGGAAAGTAACCGACCCGTGTTTCCGTCCAACCCATCTGGACAGGACGGGATGGACGGCCTCCACTGCCCGGCGACGGGACTCGGTAGGATGGTCACCGAGTCCCTGCACGAGTCGCCGCCGCCACTCTTCCAGAGCCACCTCGTGGGCCGCCTGGCGCCACCGCACTACAGTGTCGGGTGGGGGCCGGCAGCCCTGGCTCTGGGCGTGCGCTGCTACTCGCCAGTAGACCGAGGATTGAACCTCGGCCTCCAGGTCCCACGGAAGGGACCCGGCGAGAGCGCACGCCACCTCGTAGGAGATGGTGCGGTATCCCCTGATAGCCCTGATCGCCAGGACTCTCTGCACCTGTCGCAAGAGGGCCCGGTGACGATTCTTCAGGGACCCCGCCCAGATCGGGGCCCCATAGAGGGCCATCGATCGCACCACTCCGAGGTATAGGCGACGGCAGACTCCGTCACCTCCTCCTAGGTTGGGCAGCAGACGCCCAAGGGCGCCCGCCGCCCCCAACAGTCGAGGCGCCAACTTCTCGAAGTGGGCCTGGAACCCCCACTTGCTGTCCAGCACGACACCGAGATATTTCAGCGTCGGCCGGACTGGGATAGGGGTTCCGCCCACTACTACTGTGGACCCCGAAGGTGGCCCTCGTCGGCGGCCATAGAAACAAATGGCCTCCGATTTATGGAGGGCCACCTCAAGGCCCAGGCGGCGGATGCGCCTCACCACCTCCGCCACTCCAACGGTGGCCAGCACCTGTGCGGCCCGGCAGTCAGAACCCCGGGCCGTCACCAGGGTGTCGTCGGCGTAACAAATTACGTCTACGCCGGGCAGATTTGCGCAGCGTAGAACGTAATCATAGCCGATGTTCCACAGCAGGGGGCCAAGCACGGACCCCTGCGGAACACCGGCCGTCATCCGCCGACGACCACCAGCACCATTACTGGTAGGGAACACTACCGCCCTATCGGACAGGTAGTTCCCCACCAACTGCCACAGATACGGAGGCACTTCATGAAATCGAAGTGCCTCCATTATAGTCGGCCAGGGGAGGGAGTTGAAGGCATTTTTGATGTCCAAGGACACTGCCATCAACACCCCTCCCCCCGACACCACCTCCTCAGACAGGTCTCGCAGCCGGCCGATCGCGTCGATTGTCGACCGGCCCCTGCGGAACCCGAACTGGGAGTCGGCCAGATCAGGGCCGACTTCCTCCAAGTGCTTGACGAGACGGGCAGCAACTACGCGCTCTAGGAGTTTTCCCGCCTCGTCCAACAGCACAATTGGGCGGTAGCCAGAGGGGTCTTCCGCCGGCCTCCCCTCTTTTCGGAGGAGCACCAGACGGCCCTCCTTCCACCGCCGGGGGAACAGCCCCAGCTGGAGGCACTCATTAAAGAGGCCCCGCAGCTGGAGCTCGAGCGACCCGGACTCTTCTGAGAGAGCCAGGACCCAGGCTCGGGCATGAATGCCGTCGAGTCCTGGGGCCGTCTTTTTGCCACGTAGGCGTAAGACGGCCGCTCCCAGTTCCCCTTCTGTGACCTCAGGCACATCTTCAGTGTACGAGGTCACCACCGCTGGGGACGCCATGGTCGGGGGGACAAAATCGTCTCCCCTCGTGGAAAACAGTGTCTCCACCACGGTGCTCAGCACCTCCGGCTCGAGGGTGCTGGTCACTGGGGGGGTCCAAAGACGGAGCTTTTGCCGTACCAATTTGTACGGCTTACCCCACGGATCCCCCTCAAGCGTCCCCAGCAGCTCTTCCCAAGCCGCTGCTTTGGACCGGCTGATTGCAACGCGCAGTTCTATCGCAGATTCGCGATAGGTTGCGTACAGCCGGTCCTCCTCCTCAACGTCGCGGCCTGCACGACGGCGGCACCGCTGATAGACGCGGCGACGCTCGACGCACACGCGGCGGAGCTGCGCGATCTCATCCGACCACCAATATACATTACGGGGGGACGGCACGGATCTTATGCGAGGCATGGCCGCATCGCAAATCCGCGACATGGCCTCACATACCATTTGCGCCCCCCCGTCAACGTTTGCCGATGGTGGCATCTGAGGCCACGTCTGGACAATGACCGCCTCCTGCAGTAACTCCTTGTCCAGACCCCTCAGCGCCCAACGCGGGCCATCCAATCGCGGCAGGCTGGGGCCGACAGGCATGGCTGGAGGCGATGCGGAGACGCTAAATCTGATGTACCGGTGATCAGATAGCGTCTCCTCGTCCTCCAGCACTCGCCACTCCTGGACGCGGTGCGCTAGGGGGGAAGTCGTAAACGAAACGTCCACGATGGACCCCCCATTATGGCGCACACACGTGTCAACCGTGCCACGGTTCAGCACGGACAGCCCGCACTCCACCACCCACTCTTCCAATACCCGGCCTCGTGCGTTGGTGACTGGAGAACCCCAAGCCGAGGATTTGGCATTGAGGTCCCCGAGCACGAGGACCGGGTATGGAGAGCACCGGCGAACGGCAACCCCCAGCTCCAGGAGGTATGCCTCGAAATCGGCGAGTGGCCGATTTGGGGAGAAATAGACTCCCACTACGACCAACTCGCCGATTCTTGCCAATGCAAACCCCCTACCTCCGTAGGTGTTGGTGAAGGGGGGGGATCGACCTCGCTGCAGCAGCGCCACCAGGCCGTTCTGATCGCCGACCCAATCCGCCCGAGACGGAACTCGGTAGGGTTCGGCGATCACCACGACATTAACGTCCCACTCCGTCGCGGTCTGGACCAAGAGATCCTGAGCCGCGCCGGAGTGGTTAACGTTAGCTTGTATGAAATGGAGATCACACATGAATGACCTCCATTTCAACCACCTCCGCCCTGGCCTGGGTGGCCGGTTTGGTGGGTGGCGGCTTGTTTTTGCCGGCCGCTGTCCTTTTCGCCGTCGCCTTTAACTTCGGGGACTTGGCGCAAGCCTTGCCCCCGGCGAGGTGGTCTGCCTTTTTCCCCGCTGCCTCGCAGACTGGGCAGTGGGGTTTGGCAGTGCACGCCGCGGCCATGTGGCCGGATTGACCGCAGCGACGACAATCGTTGCTGCGGTCTACCCCTGCTTTACATTGGGCCCCGACATGGCCAGGCGCAAAGCAGCGGTAGCATCGGCGTGGACGTGGGTCTAGGACCGTTACCTTCGCCGAGGACCAGCCAACTAGCAGCTTAGAGGCTGCCAGTTTTTTGGCAGCGGCAACCGGACACCGAATGAACGCGGTGCCAGTGCCCCGCCGATGGCCCACCTTAATTTCGCCGGACACTATGCTGTCCAGCGAACACCCGCCAACCCTGCTCACGGCCTCCTTGAGCTCCATCAAAGTGACGGAGTCGTCGAGGCCAGTGATGCGGAGGTCCGCTTTTGCTTCTGGCCGGTCCACTCGGACCTGCTCCGGGTCCAGCGCCGCACGCAGGCGGTTCGCCAAATCGTCGGCCTTTGGGCCACTCGTGACCCCTGGAAACTCGAGGATACGAGCCCCCGTTGCCGCCTGGCGGAACTTCACCGAGGCGATGCCGAGTTCAGCTAAGTTGACCTTGGCCTTGGCCTCAGACAGCACCTCTGCGTAGGAAACGCCGCGCTCCTGAGCCGCCCCCTTCAGCGTGATAACCACTGCTGAGGAGCGGGGCGGCTTCAGCTTGCGCAGGCCGGACCCCTTGATCGGCGCGTTGGTTGACTTTAGAGCGTTAGTTGGCTTGGCGGGGGCCTTTGACCTCGGCCGCTCCGCAGTTTTAGAGGAGCGAGCTTTGGGACGGCGGCGTTTTGTCACCGTCGTCCAGGCCTCCTCCGGTCCTTTAGGGGTCACCGCAGCCTTCTGGGTTATTTCAGGAGCGCTGGGCTTCCCTTTCGAAGAAGTTTTCCTCTTCCCTTTTCCCTTGCCACTAGGTGCCGGAGCGGGATTAGATTGGGGTTGAATAGTCTTCCCACCATTAGTTTTGGCAGCGGCCGGTGCTTTCGACTTTTCCGGCTTGGAAGCAGACTTGCTTCCACTAGTAGAAGGACTGGTAGTTTGGTCCTTCTGTGGCGCTACCTTTTTGGTAGGCCGAGAGGGAGCGACGGAGCTGTTCCACCATGTCGCTTTCCGTGGTGGCAGATTGTGGGGCGGGCGTTGCGTCCTTTCCGGCACTTCGGATCTCGTCCCGCAGCTGCCCGAGCTCTTTTCGGAGCGCTTTAATATCCGCCTTGAGTCGGTCGTTTTCCGACTTTAAGCGGGCCGTCTCATCGGAGACGGACCGTGTTGCCAGTTCGGCTACCGCCTCCCGAATCGCCCTCACCGACGCCTTGAGGGCACTCTGGAAAGTCCCTTTAAGGTTAGAGGACCTTTTCGCGACCACTTCGATGGTCTCCAGGCAATTGTCGAGTCGGCCAGATAGGTCCGCCGCCGTCAATTCCTCCGCGTTTTCCCAATTAGCAGCGACGGACAGGAATCTGGTTGCTGCATCGGGCTGACTAGGCCGTGCGGCCATTTTCCTTTCTGCTTCCAGGCGGAGGGATTCCCTCTCCGCCCGGTCGAGTTCACGCGCACAGCTTTCATCGGCATCTGTAGTAACCCCGATGTCACTCTCTACTTCACTAGCCGCCGGGGTATTGGAGCGCACAAATCGTCCGTTCTTGTCCCTCCGGGGCTGCGAAGCTCTCATCCCTCTCGACGCTTGCCGACCCCTCCTCGAAGTCGGCAGCTTGGGGGCCGGCAGGCCTTCCTCGTCTGAGGACGGAACCACCGACCCGCCTCCCACCAGAGCAGGGACGCTTCCTAACGGAAGATGATTCAAGCGGTCCTCCTTCAGTACTACTCCTTTCATCGGCTCTCTGCTCGCGCAGAAGAACACCCCCCATTTCCCCAGAATTGTTTTTTGTATATGAACTGTCCATTAAGTTCCCACGAGTATGGGGGAAATAACAGGTCCACCCGGGCAGTGCCCCCTGTACCCGGGTAAGCGTATATACTCTAGGGAGTCCGCCGGTTCCCTAGAGGTGTGCCGTTCACGACAGACCACCCGTCAGCCATGCATCCCCTCGCCACGGCACCAAACTTGGGATTGGGGTAACTTTTTATAGAGGTTTCCTCCCTCTCGGCCCGGCCAATTAAGGCAAGACCGGCCCAGCGGCAAGCCGCGAGACGTGATCCACGACACTCGCCGCCAGGTCTTTCCACCCCGGGCGCCAGTTTCCCGGCGCCTTGCGCACACCGGGCCACTCTGTAAGCAGAGCGGGCGGTGCGCACACCCCTATTTCGCACTTATTGTGCACGCCAACCTGGCCGCCCGATACGGGACAGACGCCAGTCTCCCACTGCCGCCCGATGCGGGACAGACGCAGCGGGAACACCTCGGAGACACCTCTTGGCTTCACCTGCCGCTGGATTGCGACAGGCTACTGAGCCCCCCCACCACGACAAGGTGGGTGTCTATCGGGGGAGGCTCGAACCTAACCTAACCTAACCTTTTTTTTTTTTTTTTTTTTTTTTTTTTTTAATTTTTTTTTTTTGGCTCTCTCTCCGCTCCCTCTCCGCCACCTCCTTTTGCGAGATGACGTTCTCGCAAAAGGTGAGCACCGCCTGCCACGCCTCTTCTTTGGTGACCATTTGTGCCACCACCGATGTCAGGGCAAGGTCGCTCCCGACCACCGCAGCGAGGTCCGCACGTTCCACTGTCCACGCCGCGCACGACATGAGGGTGTGGTTCGCAGTATCATCGTCACGGCTGGTGCAATGCTGGCATTCTGCTGTCGGCTCCCGCCCGATCCTGGCCAGGTAAGAGCCGAAACACCCATGTCCAGAGAGTATTTGGGTCGCCCTAAATGCAAGGCGACCGTGCTGCCGCTGCACCCACTCAGTGAGTACCGGGGCTATTGCCCCAGTGGTGTAGCGGCCAGCTTCACTCTCGGCCAGGCGCTCCCCCCATCTTGCGAGTGCGTCTTGTTCGAGGCGGACTCGCTCTGCCTCGATCTCTCGCGGAGCGGGTCTTTGCTCCTGGGACCTTTGGTCTCCCCGCCACTGGTAAAGAGCAGCGAGGACCAGGGCGTCTAGGTCCCAGGGCATGCTTCCAGCTAGCGTGAGAGCTGCGTTTGCGGATACCGTACGGTATCCGCGAGCCACGCGTATGGCCATTTGGCGCTGGGCCCTCTGCAGCAGCATGGCGCTGCGATTCGACAGGGCGCCGTACCAAACGGGGGCCCCGTACAGGGCCTGGGAGCGTACGACGCCCATGTACAGGCGCCGGCTTGAGGCAGAGGGCCCACCAAGATTGGGCATCAGCCTGCTCAAGGCGCCAGCTGTCTTAAGCAGCTTCGGCACCAGCCGCTCGAAGTGAGCGTTGAAATTCCAACGCCCATCCAGCGTGAGGCCGAGGTACTTAAGTGTACGCCCGACCTCTATTCGCGTTCCGCCGACCACTATGTGAGACCCAGGAGGTGGCGCGCGTCGAGGACCGTGGAAGCACAGAGCCTCCGACTTCTCAAGCGCCACCCTGAGCCCCAGCTCTCTGATGCGACGCACGACAGTGGCGACTCCCGCCGTCGCGTGCCGCGCCGCCTCACTGAAGTCAGCTCCGCGGGCCGTGACGAGGGTGTCGTCAGCGTAGCAAGTAACGCTGACGCCTCTGATAAGACGCCCGCGGAGGACCCAGTCGTACCCCAGGTTCCACAGGAGTGGACCTAAAACCGACCCCTGTGGGACCCCGCACGTCGATTGCCGCCTCAGCATGCCACTGGCCGACACACACTCGACCGTCCTACCGGCCAGGTAATCAGATACAACCCTCTGTAAGTAGGCTGGCACTCCGTGATGGACGAGTGCCTGCCTAATGCATGACCACGGCAGGGTGTTGAAAGCGTTAGCGATGTCAAGGGACACCGCCAACAGCACCCCACCGCTATCCACCGCCCTGTCCGACAACTCTCTTACACGGAGGACCGCGTCAATTGTTGACCTCTCCGCCCTGAAGCCAAACTGTTTGTCGGACAAATCCGGCCCCACAGAACCCAGGTGTTGGATAAGGCGGGCAGAGATAATCCTTTCAAGGATTTTACCGACCTCATCCAGCAGGACGATTGGGCGGTAAGCCGATGGAGAGTCTGGCGGGCGCCCGTCCTTTTTAAGGAGCACCAGCTTTCCTCGCTTCCAAGCACTGGGAAAGCGTCCTTGCTCAAGGCAAGCGGTGTAGAGGTTGCGCAAACGCTCACCAAGAGCTTCCTCAGCGAGGACCCATACCTTGCCGGGAATACCATCCGGGCCAGGGGCCACGCTCTTAGCCCTGACTCTGAGCATGGCTGCGCCCAGTTCTCCCTCAGTCACGGGATCTGGAGGGCTCTCCGATGCGACCGGATGAGGCCTCATCGCCGGTGGGACGTGCTCTTCCCTATCAGGGAAAAGAGAGGCTACGACCATTTCCAAAGTCGCTGGCTCCAGGGATTCCGTGACCGGGGGTGCCCATGGTCGGAGTTTTCCTCGGACCGTACGATAGGGGCGCCCCCACGGATCCTTGCTTAGAGTGGCCAGCAACTCTTCGCGCGCTTTGGTCTTAGACCTGGCGATAGCCACCTGCAGCTACTTTTTGGCAGCTTTGTAGGCCGCGAGAAGCGGGGCATCCAGCTCAGGGTCACGGTGGACCCGGCGGAGGTGGCGGGAGGAAATTCGGCGTGCTCGAATGCATTCTTGCCTTAATCGTTTAATTTCTTCCGACCACCAGTACACCTGCTCTTTTCGAGGCAGAATTCTTGTCCGGGGCATTGACGCATCACAGATCTGCGTCATAGCCTCCCGGAACCATTCTGCCTCATCGTCCACTTGGACAGCCCCGCTCGGACCTGGGAGCCAGGCTTTAACCAGCGCGGCCTCCTTGCACATATCCCTATCAATGGCTTTGATTCTCCAACGTGGATACTGTGTGTTCCGTCCAGCCTCAGAAGAAGCGGATGCCATGGTGCTGAGCGAGGCGGAGATGTCAAACCGTATGTAGCGATGGTCTGACAAGGACTCCGCCTCTTCAAGTACCTGCCAATCTCTGATGCGGGTTGCGGCAGCAGGAGTAGCAAACGTTAAGTCAACGATTGACATCCCCTGTGGCCGCACGCACGTCGCGACTGTGCCGCTATTGAGAAGCACCAGACCCGCGGTCGTGGCCCACTCTATGACCGCCTCCCCACGAGCATCAGTAGCTTGTGCTCCCCACATTATTGCCTTGGCGTTAAAGTCACCGGCAATGATTGTGGGGAGTGACGCCTGCTGGACGATGGCAGCCAGCCTATCTAAGATAGCCTCAAACGCTGCAAGGTTCATGCTGGGTGCGAAGTACACCCCAACTAGCAGCATCCGACTATGTTTCACAGCCACGAAGCCTGTCCCCCTGGCCACTACTACTGGCGCTGTGTCAGACACAAAAACAGCGGCTAAGCCCTCCGAATCGGCCACCCAGTTGTCTCTGTCAGGTGGAACCCAGTAGGGTTCAGAGACAATGGCCACGTCAATACGCCACTCGGCCATATGCTGCATTAGCAGATCTTGGGCTGCAGTGGCGTGATTGACGTTCACCTGCAATATTCGGAGAGCCATTATTTTCCGGCTGTGTCCATTGCCGTCACATCCCCAGTGCTACTCGGGGGAACAGGCTTGGAGGCCTTCCTTCTCTTCGGCGGGGAGCATTTCTTGCTTCCCGCCTTATGATTCGCCGGCCTCCCAAAGTCCGCACAGATGGGACAATGGGGAGTCGCGTCACAGTCTCGTGCCTTGTGCCCTGGACGACCGCAACGGTAGCAAAGTTCGCTGCGGTCTGTCTCGCACGTACACTGGAGCCTCACATGGCCACCCTCCATACACCGGTAGCAGCGCAAAGGCTTTTGTTCCAGGACCTGAACGCGGGCCGACACCCAGCCCACGAGAATACGGCCCTCGGAAACTTTCTTCGCTGCTGCTACCGGCAGCTTAACGACAACTGTACCGCTGCCAGACCATGATTGGCGAATCTCACCAACCCGCACGGTATCGGGGGGGCAGCCGCCTGACTTTGCAACAGCCGCTGTAACCTCCTCCTTTGTCACAGAGTCGTCGAGGCCCAACAGTCTTACATCGACTGTCTTCGTGGGCCTGGTGACCCGGACGAGGTCTTCCGGCAGCACTTCTCGCAGTTTTGCAGCAAGGATATCGGCTTTCTCGCCACTCGTGGCCCCAGGAATTTCGAGGAGCTTACCGCCAGTCTTGGCCTTATGGAACCGCATTCCGGTTATGCCAATGTCCTCTATGTTAATCTGGGACCTGGCATTCCGAATCGCCGACTCGTACGTCACCCCCTTTTCCTCCGCTCCCGGTAGGAGAGTCAGCACTATAGCCGACGAAGGGGGTGGACGAAGTCTAGGGGTGGCAAGCTTTTTCGCAGCAGGCTTAGCCGGTTTAGCGGTAGGCTGTGGCGGCTGTTGCCCGCCTGTAGGCTTTTTGCCTCTCCTCGTCACCACATTCCAACCCTCCTCCATGGTTTCTGGAGGTGGCGGAAGAGGACGGGACGGTGCAGTGGCTGGGGCTTGAGCTTTAGCCGCTGCTGGCCGCCTTTCACGGCTTCTGCCTTTGTGGACAGGGCGTGCTGGCAAAGGCTTGGTTTCGACCGGTGGAACCTTGGAAGGAGGAGCCTTGGCTACCGGGATGTTGACAGATGTAGCCTTAGCCGATGTGGCTTTGGCTGAAGGGGCCTTCGCCGACGTGGCTTTGGCCGGTGGCGCCTTGGTTATCGAGACCTTTTCCGACGACGGCTTTGGTTGGTTTTGCTGCTTTACTGCAGAGGCTTCACTGGGCCCTGGTTTAGCTGCAACCTGTGTTGCCTTTTTAGCCACTTTTCTGGTGGCCTTTTTGCCGCCCGCGGCAGAAGTGACAACCTTTGTGGGGGCTGTTGCTTCGGCATTTTGGGAGGGTGACGAAGGAGGTACCACTTCGGGAGCCGACTTCTCACACCTTCGGTCCACTGCCAGCGGAATTCGGGATCGACGCTGTTCCGGCAGAAGCCTGTCCTCAAGACCTTCGATGCGCGCATTCATCATTGCACTGCATCGGGCCATGAGGGTTCGCTCTACGTCTTCGAGTGCCGATTCTCCCACTGCAGGGATAGAGGTAAAGGACAGAACCTCATCCTCTTGCCGCTTCTGGCATTTTAGAGCCATGAACTCTTTGCGAAGTTCTGACAGTTCCGCTTTTAGACTGTCGTTCGCTGCGTTGAGACGGCGGATCTCTTCGTCCGTCGTCCTCTGAGCAAGCGTCTCGACCGCAGTCATTATAAGAGCGGCAGCGTCATTAAAGTTCCTTTGGAAAACTCCCTTGACGTTGCCGCTCTTTTTTGCGCAATGGAGAATGGTATCCGTGCCAGTTTGAATAGCACGGACCAACTCCTGCGCCGTCTGTTCTCTGGCCCTAAATTGGGCCAGGTTAAGGGCGCGCCTGACTTTAGCTGACCAATTCTCAGCCTCAGTTTCGGCCTCCTCACACCGCTTCTGCTTGTGATCTGCTTTGAGCAGCTCTTTGGCAGCAGCTCGCGCAGCCTTCGCCCCGACTGTAATGGGCCTACCCCTGCCACCGCGCCCTCGGCTGGTAGCGTAGGACGGCTCTTTCGGGTTTCTTTTCACCCTTTCAGTTTCAGACAAACTGTCTGCAGACTCACTGCGCGTCCGCTTCCGTGAACGCGACCGTCCGTCGATCGACGATGCTGCTGACGACGCAACGGAGATACGGTCGACTACGACTCTGCAGTCACGGGCGTGTATCTCCTTGGCCCAATCAATGCGAATCATAGAGGAGCTATCCTCCTCCGCGTCCATACTTACGCCCGACTTGGGCATCTCCGCTCCGGATGAGCTAGCCCACTCCGTCCCTGTGGTAGTCGCCGGTGGCTGCAACCCGCCCTGAGAAGGGCGTTTAGGCCCTAAAGCAGCTGCTGCCTGGCCAGACGCAAGGGACCCACTTGCTTCTAAAACACCCCCCGTTTCCCCAGAATTCATTTTAATATTTGTAGAACAACTCATAATAGTTCCCACGAGTATGGGGGAAATAGCAAGTCCACCCGGGCAGTGCCCCCTGTACCCGGGTAAGCGTATATACTCTAGGGAGTCCGCCGGTTCCCTAGAGGTGTGCCGTTCACGACTGACCGCCCGTCAGCCATGCATCCCCTCGCCACGGCACCAAACTTGGGATTGGGGTAACTTTTTATAGAGGTTTCCTCCCTCTCGGCCCAGCCAATTAAGGCAAGACCGGCCCAGCAGCGAGCCGCGAGACGTGATCCACGACACTCGCCGCCAGGTCTTTCCCCCCCGGGCGCCAGTTTCCCGGCGCCTTGCGCACACCGGGCCACTCTGTGATCAGAGCGGGCGGCGCGCACACCCCTATTGCGCACTCAATGCGCACGACGACCTGGCCGCCCGATACGGGTCAGACGCCAGACTCCCACTGCCGCCCGATGCGGGACAGACGCAGCGGGAACACCTCGGAGACACCTCTTGGCTTCACCTGCCGCTGGATTGCGACAGGCTACTGAGCCCCCCTACCACGACAAGGTAGGTGTCCATCAGGGGGGTGTCCATCAGAGGGGCCAGACTAACCTAACCTAACCTAACCTTTTTTTTTTTTTTTTTTTTTTTTTTTGGCGTGGTGGAAACGCATTTACGCGCGATACCCCCCCCCTGGGGAAGGGAAGGGCCTGTGTGGGACTCCCGCCCTAAAAAGGGCGTCCTACCCACTAAAACCACCACGGTGTTCCCTCAGCTCGCCTCTGTGCCAGGGCCACGGGATCGCTCCGCGCATTCACTACGCGACCCTGGCGGCGATGGCTCCTTGTCGAGCCCCTCCTCGCTCTTTGTGAGTAGTGTGCAGGAACACTTACACACTACTCAGGCCACTAAGTGGCGGATGGCGGACCCCCTAAGTCCGCCATCCGCAGGCCTCATGGTGGACGTCTAGCGCCTGGATCGGCCCTCGGCCGGCGTCTCACCCGTCTGCGGCGGATCGGGTTGGAGGTGGAAATCTCCCGTTCCCGCTCCGCCGCCTCCTTCTGCAGCATGACCTCTTCGCAGAAGTCCTGCACCGCGCTCCACCGCGCGAATTCTAGGCTGCTACGATGTAATTTTCTCGTGTTCCATCGACTCGCTAAGAAGAAGATACGATAGAAATTTATTAACTACTCGCACGACAATATTTTCTTCACTATAAAAGTTTTTAAAACATCTAAGGTCATAGTCATGTACTCGTAACTTAACAAAAATAGTGAAGAAGGCTAACTACACCTGTCACTCTCGACCATAGCTCGCACCACGGTCGGGAGCGAGAGGTCGTTACCTATGACGCCAGTTAACACTGCACGCTGGGAGTCCCAGGCGGGGCACTCCACCAGCGTGTGGTCCGCCGTATCCTCGGGGCAGCCCTCGCAGTGGTGGCACACGGCAGTCGGCTCCCTCCCCGCGACTCGGTGCAGATACCTCCCGAAACAGCCATGTCCCGAGAGAACCTGCACCAGGCGGAATGATAGGGAGCCGTGACGCCTGTCCAGCCATCCCTCCAAAATAGGGCGAATTGCCCCGATGGTGCGGAGGCCCGCACTTGGGTTCGCGAGCATCTCCACCCACTCTTCGACAACGGCCCGGCGGAGTCCGGACCGCTGTCGCTCAGTCTCTTGCAGTGTTGGCCGCTGTCCCAACCTCGCCGTCTCCCTCTCGCGCCAGAAATATAGGGACGCGAGAGCCTCGGCCTCCAGCTCCCAGGGTGGGAAGCCAGCCAACACGCACGCCGCTCCATATGAGATCGTGCGGTACCCCCGTATGGCCCTGACCGCCAACGTTCGCTGCGCGCCATGCAGCAGCCTGACGCTGTGGCTGGTAAGGGCGTCGGCCCAGACCGGGGCACCGTAAAGGGCCATGGACCGCACGACTCCCATATAGAGCCTCCGACAGGCACTCCCCGGACCGCCCAGGTTGGGCATGAGGGCCCCCATCGCACCCGCTGTCCCCACCAGCTTCGGGACCAGCTGTTTAAAGTGGGCCGTGAACTGCCACCTGCCGTCGAGGGTGAGCCCAAGGTACTTGAGCGTACTCTCGACGGCAATGCGCACCCCAGCCACAATAATCCCGCTACCCGCCGGCGGCGCCCGCCGAGGCCCGTGGAAAGCGATGGCCTCGGACTTTTCCAAGGCCACCTTTAGGCCCAGTCGCCTGATGCGGCCTACCACCTGCGCCACACCAGCCGTCGCGCGAACAGTGGCCTCCCTGTAGTCCCTACCGCGGGCCGCCACCAGGGTGTCGTCGGCGTAGCAGATCACCTCGACACCTCTGATGAAGGCCCCCCGCAGCACCCAGTCGTACCCGATGTTCCACAGGAGCGGCCCTAGGACCGACCCCTGCGGAACACCGCAGGACATGGCGTGGCAATGCCACTGTTCGCGCCCCGGGTAGCAGACGCGACGGCCCTCCAGGTAGGCCCCGATCATCTGGCGGAGGTATGGAGGTACTCCGTGATACCGGAGCGCCTCCATGATGCACGTCCAGGGCAAGGTGTTAAATGCGTTGGCGATGTCAAGAGACACCGCCAGAACTACCCCGCCCTCGGAGACCGCATCCTCCGCCAAAGTCTTCAGCCTTAGGATGGCATCCACAGTTGACCTCCCCGCTCGGAAGCCGAACTGGGACTCGGCCAGGTCAGGCCCCTCTCGCACAAGATGGTTGATGAGGCGGGCGGCAAGAATACGCTCGAAGAGCTTGCCCACCTCATCGAGCAAGACTATAGGCCGGTATGCCGACGGCGATCCAGCGCTGCGACCAGCCTTGCGCAGCAGCACCAGCCGGCCCTCTTTCCATAGAGCGGGGTACTGCCCCCTCTCCAGACACACCGTGAAAAGGCGCCGCAACCTGGGCCCGAGGACGTCCTGGGTGAGAACCCAAGCACGCCCTGGAACTCCGTCAGGCCCAGGGGCGCACTTTTTGGCTTGGAGCCGAAGCATGGCCGCTCCCAACTCGCCCTGTGTGACTTCCGCTGCAGGGATAGAACCTGCAGCGAATGGGCTGTCAGCCGCGTTCCGCCCCATAGGCGGTGGTGTAAAACCCTCCCGGCGGGGGAACAACCGCGCCACCGTATCCTGGAGCAGCTGGGGCTCCAGACTCTCCGTTACCGGGGGCTCCCAGGGGCGCAATTTCTTGCGCACCGCTAAGTAGGGGCGCCCCCACGGATCGCGGTTTAAAGACGCAAGCTGCTCCTCCCTCGCCCGGTCTTTGGCCTGTGCGATGGCGGCCTGTAAGGCCTTTTTCGCCCGGCGGTACTCTTCGTACTGTGGCGCATCGTCCTCTACCCGTCTGCACCGCCGTCTGCGGTGTCTGGTGTACTGGCGTCGCCTGGTCACGCACTCCTCCCGGAGTTGGGAGAGCTCTTGTGACCACCAGTACACCTGGTTCGCCGGCTTCCGAGGGCCGACTCGGGGCATCGCCGCGTCGCAGATGGACGTCATTGCGTCTCGGAGCCGCTCCGCTTCGCTGTCCACGTCCGCTGCCGGACCGTCGTCGGGCACAGAAGCCCATTCCTCGGCCAGGGCCGCCGCCAGGAGGAAGTCCCTATCCAGCTGTTTGAGCGACCATCGGGGGCCTTGGGGCAGAACCCGGGGCCTCGTTGCGGAGGGGGGAAACACATCGAACCGAATGTATCGGTGATCCGACATTGTCTCCACCCCCTCCTCTACCCTCCAACCGTGAATTCGGTGCGACAATGCCGGGCCAGCGAACGATACGTCGATTATCGACTCGCCCTGCTGGCGCACGCAAGTCGGCACCGATCCGCGGTTCAGGAGCACAAGCCCCATCCGTAAGGCCCACTCCTGGAGCTCTTCGCCGCGGACGTCTGTCGACGGGCACCCCCAAGCCACGCTGTGGGCGTTAAAGTCCCCCAACACTAGGACTGGGTGGGGGTGGCCCTGTCTCACCAGGGCCCCGACGTCGTCGAGGAACTCCTCGAACTCGGCGCGGGACCTGCTGGGTGGGCAATATGCCCCGACTACGGCAGTGTCACCCACCAACGCCAACACACAACCCGGTCGGCTGGCTAATGAGACCAGGGACCGGGAGTGCGCGCCGCCGTGGGTGAGAACGGCCACTGTGCCTCCGGCGTCTCCTACCCAATTATCCCTAGGAGGGACGCGGTAGGGCTCGGCGACCACTGCAACGTCAATAGACCACTGCGCCACGGATTGGACCAGGAGGTCCTGGGCTGCGACGCAGTGGTTCAGGTTGCCCTGCAGGACCCGAAGCGCCATTTAACCCGCGTCCTGGGATGGTGGTACCGTCTCCGCCTCCATTAGCTCGCCGGCACTACCCGGCAGCTGAGTTGGCTGGCTGGGGGCATCACTAGCCCCCGCCTTCCCCCTTGGGCGACTCCGACGCCTGGCAGCCGACGCGGTGCAGGCTTTGCCACCCGCCACGTGGTCCGCCTTCTTCTTGGCCTCCGCACATAACACGCAGTGCGGAGGGGCGACACAGGTTGCGGCCTTGTGGCCGAGCCGACCGCAGCGGTAGCAAAGGTTGCTGCGGTCCACCTCGGAGGTGCACTGGGCGCGCATATGTCCGGTTTCCAGGCACCTGTAGCATCTCGAGGGCCTGGGCTCAAGCAGTTTAACCTGTGCGGACACCCACCCGACTAGTAGGCGTCCCCCCAGCATCACTGCTTGGGCAGCCGCTACCGGGCAGCTGACCCAGATTGTGCCCAGGCCTGACGATGGCAGTATCTTCACCTCGCTTGCCCTTATTTGATCGGGCGAGCACTTGCCTTTTGCCGCCACGGCGGCAACCACCTCCTCCTTGGTAACCGACTCGTCCAGGCCCGAGATGCGCAGCTCAGCGCACTTCGTGGGCCTGGTCACCCTTGCGACGTCCTCCGGGAGCACCTCTCTAATCTTAGCGGCGAGGGCGTCAGCCTTCTCGCCGCTGGTTGTTCCCGGGACCTCCAGCATGCAGGCCCCAGTGGCCGTCTTCTTAATACGTACGGCGGGGATGCCGAAGGCAGTCAACCCGCCGATCTTTTCTTTCATATGCGCCACCACTGACGCATATGAAGCTCCCTTTTCTGCAGCGCCCGGCTGCAATGTGAGCACCACCGCTGTTGAGCGGGGGGCCCGCAGCTTCGGTAGCTGGCTTTTCTGTGGTTGCGGCCGGGCCGCCGAAGGCATGGCTGACGCCGCAGCCACTCCCTTCTTCTTTCCGCGCCGTACAACCGTCGACCACCCCTCCTCCGTGGACTGGGTTGCCGGCGGGAGCGGGCGTAGTGTTGTCGGCAGAGGTGTAGGTGCCGCCTTCCCCTTCTTCTTCTTCTTCCTTTTCTTCTTGCCGCTATCTGGGGCCGCGGCACTCGCCGCCGGAGCAGCGCTTGCCTGGGAGGACGAAGGCCCTGCGGATGGGGCCTTCTTAGCCTCCTCAGCCCTCCGCCGTGAATCGGCCACTAGGGGTGGACGGATGATTTCCGCCGGGAGACGCCGAGAAATCGCCTCCAGCCGAGCGTTAACCATGCTCCCGCACTGGAGCATGCAGAGCCGGACAATGCGCTCGACCTCTTCGTCGGTACGAGGGCTTGCCGGTCGCGGTGCGGGAGTCGGGGCCACTACAGGTGCGGCATCGGTGGACAAGCGTCGCTGCTGTTGCTCGCTTAGTGTAGCGACTTGCCGCCGGAGGTCCTCCAGGTCATTTCGGAGTCGGCTGTTTTCCTCCTGTAACTTTGCGACCTCGTCAGAGGCCGTCCTGTTGAGGAGAATGCCAACCGCCTCTCTTATATCCGCGGCAGCCTCCTTCAAGCCACGGGTGAACGTGCCCTTCAGGCTGCCGGACTTGGTGGCAACCTTCAGAACTAAGTCCACACCGTCCAAGGCAAGTTGACTTAGGGCCACCGCAGATGGTTCCCCCCCTTCCGCCGCTAGAGCAGCGCGTCGCTCACGTGCGCGTCGGGCCATTTCCGACACTTCGTCGGCCGCAAAGGCTTTGCGCTGCTCTCTTCTGTTGGCGTTGAGCACCGCCCTTGAGCTCCCCAGCGTGGCACAGCTTTCACCGCCATCGCCAGGGTCCTCTGTAGTGACCCCCATGTCACTCTCTGCTTCGCTAGCCGCCGGAGTGTTGGAGCACACGAACCGCCCGTGTTTATCCCTCCGCGGCTGCGAAGCTCTCGTTCCTCTCGATGCCTTTCGACCCCTCCTTGAAGTTGGCAACTTGGGGGCTGGCAGGCCTTCCTCTTCTGAGGACGGATCCACCGACCCACCTCCCACCAGAGCAGGGTCACGTGGACGCTTCCTAACGGAAGATGGTTCACGCGCCGCTCCGTCAATATTCCTCCTTCCTTCGTCACTCTGCTCGCGCAGAGGAACACCCCCCATTTCCCCAGAATTGGTTTTTGAATTCGAACTATCCATGAAGTTCCCACGAGTATGGGGGAAATAACAGGTCCACCCGGGCAGTGCCCCCTGTACCCGGGTAAGCGTACATACTCTAGGGAGTCCGCCGGTTCCCTAGAGGTGTGCCGTTCACGACTGACCACCCGTCAGCCATGCATCCCCTCGCCACGGCACCAAACTTGGGATTGGGGTAACTTTTTATAGAGGTTTCCTCCCTCTCGGCCCGGCCAATTAAGGCAAGACCGGCCCAGCAGCGAGCCGCGAGACGTGATCCACGACACTCGCCGCCAGGTCTTTCTCCCCGGGCGCCAGTTTCCCGGCGCCTTGCGCACACCGGGCCACTCTGTAAGCAGAGCGGGCGGTACGCACACCCCTATTGCGCACTTATTGTGCACGACAACCTGGCCGCCCGATACGGGACAGACGCCAGCCTCCCACTGCCGCCCGATACGGGACAGACGCAGCGGGGACACCTCGGAGACACCTCTTGGCTTCACCTGCCGCTGGATTGCGACAGACTACTGAGCCCCCCTACCACGACAAGGTAGGTGTCCTTCAGGGGGGAACCTAACCTAACCTAACCTAACCTAAATCTAACTTAAAATAATAATCTAGGTATCACTAATTACATCTATATCTAACCTAATTAAAACATGTTCTTAAAAATACGAAATTATAAAAACTAACACGTAAACTCGGGCGGAATTGCTAATTTCAAGATACGAGGGTCAAACTGAAAGTTCTTAGAAAATCAAAAACTGATTACATTAGCCAGTTATTAGTTTTATTATATCTTTTCAAAATATTGTCCATTGACGTCAATACACCGCTGCATGCGATGGAACCACTGGGAAAAGCACTTTGCCCACTCGTCCTTAGGGGTCTCTTCAATGGCATCGCGATACGCAGCCACCGCTTCTTCAGCATTCATAAACCGCTTTCCTTTAAGTTTTTCTTTAATTTTTGGAAATAAATAAAAATCACAAGGCGCGAGGTCGGGGCTATACGGCGGGTGACCCAGTAATTCAACGTTTGATGTCGCCAAATAGTCGATCGTTCGCTTGGCGGTGTGCGACGAGGCGTTGTCGTGGTGAAGGAGGATCCTACTGCGAGGTCGTATCTCTCGAACTTTTTCCAAGACAAGTGGCAAACAATTGGTAGTGTACCATTCTGCAGAAACTGTTTTTTGATCCTCTAACACAATTGTTGCGAAATGACCTATCCTTCCAAAGAACGAGGCCACCATTTTTTTTCCCGCACTTCGATCTCTCTTCACTTTAGTTGGCAACTCCTCGAAAGGAAACACCCACTGAGCAGATTGTCTTTTGGTTTCAGGATCATAACAGTAAATCCAGCTTTCGTCACCTGTTAGTATGTCGAACACAGCATTTGAGTCACCTCCGTTAAATCTTTCAATCATTTTACGGCACCAATCCACACGATGGAGTTTTTGAGCCTTAGTCAAATTATGAGGTATCCACCGGGCGCAAAGCTTCCTGACCGCTAAATGTTCGTGGAGGATTTTGTGCACTTGACTCATACCGATGCCTAAGCTTGTCCGAATCTGCTGATAGGTCACTCTTTTGTCAGTCTCTATCATACGCCGCACAACACAGATGTTATTTTCAGTCGTCGCCGTAGAAGGCCGTCCCTCACGTACATCATCAGTGAGATTAGTGCGACCACGTTTAAACTCATTAAACCAGTTGTAAACAGTCGCACGAGATGGGGCTTCATCGTGAAAGGTCAATCGTAGTCTATCATAACTTTCTTGTTGACTTAAATGACATCGAAAGTCATAAAAAATCATTGCACGAAAATTTTCTCGTGTTAAATTCATTTTGACGTGACACAGACAATTTTCAATTTGCCGCCAAGTCGTAAAACAAATGACAAATGAATGAAATATATACTCAGTTATATTGGCAAAGAGTTCTATTTTCAAATTTTAGAATATTTTTTTTATTATATTGTTTATAAGTGGCCAGTTCTAAGAACTTTCAGTTTGACCCTCGTAGCGAGCGCGATCCACAAGTGAACACGGCGAGAAACTGGTTCGGCCGAATATGTGAATTCACCCGGCAACGTCGTCTCACGGAGTCCGAGCGGAGCTATCCAAACGCGAGGACGTACTGTGGTCGGTTAAAACTGCCTAGTCACGACGGACTACGAGTGACTTTTTTTTTATCTACGATTATCTTTTATAATTCTGATTCTATCAATTTAAATAATTAACATCAGTGTTGCCCCGATATCGGGGTCCCGGTTTCCGGCTGCCTTCTACTTTTCTCCGTGGAAGCCTGGTCTATGTTAATATCTACATAAACACTTCCCCTGCTGCTACACACACCGCCGAGTGCCGCGTTATCATCGTACCCCCGGACATCAGCGAACGAGGACAGTGGTGTTGATTTTATTGAGAACGCGTATCATTTAGGTTGTCTCAACTCACTCCCACATCTCTTTTAAAATAAAAATAGGTATTCTTTTGTAATTATCTTTTTCTTATTTCTACTTTATGTCACCACCTTACTAAAAGGGTACGGTACACATTCTCCAGCCACTGATCCGAGCTGCAACTGCGGGGGTCGCGAACGTAATGTCCACGACGGACTCCCCCTGCAGTCGCACGCATGTGGCTTCGGTCCCCACGTTGACAACTACGAGTCCGTTGGACACCGCCCAGTCCAACAGACTTTCCCCTGGGGGGTCAGTAAAACGTGACCCCCAGGCTATATTCTTAGCGTTGAAGTCGCCGCCAACGATCACCGGCAGGGTGGACAGACGGAGAATCGACCCGTGATGGTCTAGATCGGCCTCGAACTCGCTCCTGGTTCGACTGGGAGGGCAATAGACCCCCACCAGCAGAAATTCCCTGCACTTGGCGGCAACGACACCGCTCTGCCTGGCTACGACGTCGATAGGGTGTGCCCCCGACACCATGATGGCCGACAGGCCGCTCACATCTCCGACCCAGTTCTCCTGGTCGACCGGTATGAAATAGGGTTCGGAGACGAGGACCGCGTCTATGGACCACTCCGCCGCATGCTGCAAGAGGATATCTTGCGCAGCAGCACAGTGGTTCACGTTCGCCTGTAGCAGCTTGAAGGCCATCCTACGCCGTTACAGACTCTGCCTCCATGTTGGTGGGCCCTTCGGCCCTGGACGGTGCAGCCGGAGTCCTGGCCACTGTCCTTCCTGCTCGATTGCCACGCTTGGGTGGTTTGCAGCTCTTGCTGCCCACCCTGTGGTTCGCTGGCAATCCTGCGTCTGCGCACAGAGGACAGTGCGGCGAAGCAGTGCATCCTCTGGCTGTATGCCCGGGCGCACCGCAGCGGTAGCACAGACCACTGCGGTCAGCAGACGAGGAGCAGTTTTCGCGGGCGTGTCCCACCTCCAGGCACCGGAAACACTTAAGCGGTTTCCGATCCATGAGCCTAGTCTGGGCAGAGACCCAACCCACTAAAACTCTCCCACTGACCACCTTTTGGGCTGCAGCTATAGGTACCTTTACCACGCAGGCCCCTGTACCTCCAAGGTGCGGCCAATAGATCCAACTCGCAGGAGCCCTGCGTTGCAGCCACCCACCTTGGCAACAGCCTCAGCGACTTCAGCCTTGGTGATGGAGTCGTCAAGTCCGGATATTCGGACATCAACGGTTCTCACCGGCCTCGTAACCTTGGCGATCGCCTCGGGGATGACTTCCCTCATTTTGGCCGCCAGCGCGTCGGCCTTCCCCTCGTTATCGGCGCCGGCGATCTCCAGGATCTTTCCGCCAGTCCTGGCGACCCTGAAGCGGATCCCGGAGATCCCTAACGCACCGATATCGATTGCCCGTTTGGCTTGGGCAAGCACCGACTCATAAGTGTGTTCCTGGCTTTCCTGCACTCCCGGTTGCATCGCCACCACAAACAAACTCCCCCTCCGAGGAGGCGGAGTTCGGCTTCGGCGCGATCGTGAGAGCATCAGCAAGCCTTTCGGCTCGGAGCTCCTGGACGACGCGCTTCAGGTCCGCGACCTCCTGTGCCAATCATTCATTTGCGGCTTGCAAGCGCCGCGTCTCTTCGTCACGCGTCCTCGAGCTGAGTAGCTCGCCCGCCCGCGTAATAGAGGTGGCTGCCTCCTTCAGGGCACGCTGGAAGCTGCCCTTTAGGTTGCCGGACCGCGCCACACAGAACAAAACTGTATCAGTGGCAGCCCGGATCTGACCACTTAGCTCCTCCGCGGTAGGATCCCTTAAGGAGAACTCGCTCCTGTTTCGTCCATGCGCAAGCCGGTCCGCAAGTTGGGAAGCCTCCTCCTCGGCTTCCATGGCGGCAACACGGCGTGTTTCATCACAAAGCTGCTCCCGCGCCTTGGACCTACCCACCGACTCACCATGAGTAGGACGTCCTCGGCCTCTGCGGGCAGCGGAGCTTGCGTCTGCCACAACTTTGGCTGGGGAGGGGGCTGAAGAGGCCTCATCCGCCTGCCGTTTGCTTGCTCTCCTGGGTTTACCGCTGTTCCGTGTTCCAGACGGTGACCTGGACCTCACGGTCGATGACGCAGACTCGTAGGAGTCCGCGACATCCAGGCTTGACATCCCCTCATTTTCTCCATCCGTCAGGGTTCGCTCGTCCTCAGACTCGGGGAGATCCCCTAGCCTGAAAAAGCGGCTCCCTGACGATGCCTGCAGTGGTGTACTGCATCTTTCCAACAATACGACGGGCGTCTTAAAAAAGACGTTACCCTCACCTCTCTCCTCTACTCGTTCCTTAACCGTTTGATTTGTAATTTCACTCATATTGTTCCCACGAGTATGGGGGAAATAGCAAGTCCACCCGGGCAGTGCCCCCTGTACCCGGGTAAGCGTATATACTCTAGGGAGTCCGCCGGTTCCCTAGAGGTGTGCCGTTCGCGACTGACCACCCGTCAGCCACGCATCCCCTCGCCACGGCACCGAGCTTGGGATTGGGGTAACTTTTTATAGAGGTTTCCTCCCTCTCGGCCCGGCCAATTAAGGCAAGACCGGCCCAGCAGTGAGCCGCGAGACGTGATCCACGACACTCACCGCCGGGTCTTTCCCCCCGGGCGCCAGTTTCCCAGCGCCTTGCGCACACCGGGCCACTCTGTAAGCAGAGCGGACGGTGCGCACACTCCTAGATGCGCACTAAATGCACATACGCAAAACGATCTGGCCGCCCGATACGGGTCAGACGCCAGACTCCCACTGCCGCCCGATGCGGGACAGACGCAGCGGGAACACCTCGGAGACACCTCTTGGCTTCACCTGCCGCTGGATTGCGACAGGCTACTGAGCCCTCCCACCACGACAAGGTGGGTGTCCATCGGGGGAGAACATAACCTAACCTAACCCCAATAATGGCAATTTCCCCCCATGCGGCGGCCACATACCCAGCTCCCCTTTCGATAAGCGAGAGGGGAGGGGAATCTGTGGAGGGGCGAGAGACAATCGTCACTAGGCCATCCTGGTCGGCCAGCCAATTTGGTGGCACCGAATATGGCTCGGCGACAACGGCCACGCCTGCCGTCTATTCGGCCATGACCTGAGCCATGAGGTCTTGAGCCGCCCTACAGTGGTTCAGGTTTCCCTGAAGAATGGTACGATATCCTACTGCTGGCATTATTCGGACATCGCACCATTTTCCTCACCCGGCTCAGGACGGACGTCAGCCGTAGCCGCAACAGACCGTGTCGGGGCCTGCGTTTTACCCTTCTTTACGGGAGGGTTGCATTTTAACCCCCCCATCACATGGCCGGCAGACAGCCCACTGGCCGTGCATACTGCACACTTTACCTGGCTCTTGCAGTCAGCGACTTTGTGGTCAGCCTGGCCGCAGCGCCGGCAAAGTTGCGATCTGTCTATCGAAGGACAGAGTGCCCGGATGTGTCCGATACCGAAGCATCTGAAGCAGCGCATCGGCAACTGCTCCAGAGCCCGAACCACTCCCGAGCTAAGCCCTAAGGGGATCCGCCCCTTGCTCAGAAGAGCATTCGCTGCCGCGACGGGGACCTGTACATATATTGCACTCAGGCCCCCACGACAACGCCGAATTTCACCACCTTTGATGGCTTCTGCCGCACAGCCACCAATTTTAGCCGCAGCTGAGATCACGTCGCCCCTGGTGACGGAGTCATCGGCCTCTTGCGGCGAAAAGCTCCGCATGGCCGTCTCGTTCGGCTCCCGGGAACTCGAACAGCCGACCCCAGTCTGAGTCTGGCGACACTTGACATCAGTGATACCCAGCTCTGCTGGGTTTACTGACTGGCGCGCCTTTTCTAGAATAGACCCGTAGGTCTCCCCCCGTTTTTCGGCCTCTGGTGAGAGTGTTATCACCACCGCCACGGTTTTCGGGGGAGTCAACTTTTTGGCTTTTTTTGCCAAAGCGGGCGCCGTCATCTTAACCGACTGTCCCCCACCGGCGGACTTTGAAGTCGTTGGTTTGGGATTAGTCGAGTAGGATGAAGGGGCTGTTCCTGTCTTCTTCTTTTTCTTCTTCCTCTTCTTTTCCACTGTCTTCTACTCGTTCGCGGGAGTGGTAGACGGGAGAAGAAGATCCTCCTGGTGAGTTTCCGCCACTCTGGATGGACCAGGGTTTGTGGGGCCAGGGGCTTTAGTGAAAGCTGGACCAGCCGCTGTAGTGTCCTTACTTTTTTTCCCCTTGCCCTTTCCTTTGTCGGGCTTGGGGGCCTTGGTCTGAGCCGCAACTCTGGCTGCAGCCTCCACCGCCTTCTTGGTGTCCGCCGCAAGAGGCGGGCGCACTGTCTTTGCCGGTAAGAGCCGATCCTCGATTCCGGCGAAGCAAGCTCTTGTGAAGGCTCTCTCTTCCATAACAACCTTTCCGATGACATCCTCAAGGTTGTTTGAGAGGGAAGGCTGAGGCGGAACCACCTCCATAGCAACCGGAGTCGCACAAGAGACGGTCTCCGTGGCAGTCACCGTCGGCCTGACTCGCCCAGCCTGTTCCCAAAGCTGGGCAACCTCAGCCGAGAGGTGGTCAATTGTGGCCTGCATGCACTGCATCTCTTCAGAGGCTGTCCTTTTCAGGACTTCCTCCATAACGCTGCGCACGCCTTTTGAAAGGTCCCTTTCAAGTTGGAAGACTTCGCGGCAATCTCCGTTATTTCGGCGACGTCCTCCATTACAATGCTTTGTAGTTCGGGTATGGTTTTATCCTCCAGTTCAACTAGAGCAGAGCCATACCCGACCTTCGCGCGAGCTGCGCGCGTTTGCCGCTCCTTGGCAGCAACTCTTTCTTCCAGCTCCAGTTGCAGCTCTTCTTTTTGTAGGACATGCAGCTGGCGCTGCGCTTCCGACAATCCGACGTAGTGGCCGGTTGTCAGTTTTCGCCCACTCTTACCCTGCGAACCTTTTGGGGTTTTCTTGAATTTAGCGGATGGGATGTCGGAGCTCGACCCCCCGTCCGCCTTTCCAATCGATTTACGGTGGCACTTGCGCTCCCGCTGTGTCCGCGACGACCCGTCTGCTGATACGGCCGAAGTGTCCGTTAGGGTAGCCTCGTCGTCTGACCCAGAGAAGTCCCCGGGACGGAAGAAAAGGCTCCCACTTAACGTCGGCTGCGACAGCGTAGCACACCTCTCCAACCGAATGACAGGCGTCTTGAAAAAGACGTTGACATCGTCCGTTTTTCGTGCGGCCTGAAGCTCGGAAGAGCCTGACATGCTGCCCTCACGACTACGCAGAACGCGCTGCGACTCGCCTGTCTCCAAAACTTCGCCCTTCTCGGGCTCAACCATCACGTCTTCACCCCCCATATCCCCAGATTTTTTAGTAATTGAACTCATAATAGTTCCCACGAGTGTGGGGGAAATAAAGGTCCACCCGGGCAGTGCCCCCTGTACCCGGGTAAGCGTATATACTCTAGGATACTCTAGGGAGTCCGCTGAGGGGGGAACCTAACCTAACCTAACCTTTTTTTTTTTTTTCGCTGGGAAAAATGCATTACGCATCCCCTCCCGTCGGGGGACGGAAGGGGTATGTGGGACTCCCCGGGAAGGTGACTCCCGGTATACCCACTAAACGACCCAGGGGCACTCCCGCATCGCCTTTGGTGGAGGGGTTCTGGGAATCGGCTTAGCCTTTGCTTCCAGTACCCCACCAGCGCTTGCCTGCCTTGCATTGGCGGGCCCTTCACGCCCCTCCCTTATACGGGAAGGGGTTCGAGGATGACTGTCAGTGCTCGGTCATCCTCGTTCGGCTGGGTGATAAGCGGTGCAATGCCGTCGAGGGCGCCCCCGCGCCTGTCGTCCGCTGCTCATCACCGGGGGGAGAGAGGGTGGTCGACCACCCGCCTCCTCCTCCCTAGCCCCCGGCCCGTACTATGGAGTTTCTGAAGGCAAAAATTTTTTACTCTATTTTCGCGAGATTTCGACGGAATCGTATGTATTTCGCGTAGCCCTATCGACTGGTACCAATATCATGGCGTATCGTTGTTACAGAGTTTTCGGCTCAACTCGACCTACCTAGCCCCCGGCCCCTACTATGGAGTTTCTGAATGCAAAAATTTTTTACTCTATTTTCGCGAGATTTCGACGGAATCGTATGTATTTCGCGTAGCCCTATCGATTGCTAGCAAAAGCATGGCGTATCGTTGTTACAGAGTTTTCGGCATAGCTCGACCTACCTAGCCCCCGGCCTCTACTATGGAGTTTCTGAAGGCAAAAATTTTTTACTCTATTTTCGCGAGATTTTGACGGAATCGTATGTATTTCGCGTAGCGTTATTGACTGGTACCAAAATCATTGCGTACCGTTTTAATTAAATTTTTAAGTTTTTTTTTTTTAAAATTACAGTTTTTCTGTTCTACTGAATATTTTCGTTAGACCTTTCTTTATATTTTATTTGGCAGTAGTGTTTGCCTGGACGAGACCTATTCGTAGACACCTCTATTGCACCCCTATGACAGCAAATACGCAAAAATTCGCACTGTCACCCTCCCATTGTTCATTTACCACCTAGGCTTCGTCGAATTAAACGATAAATTTCAATTTTGAAAACATTTAGATTTACTTGTGTATAGATACCGTGTGAGGTTGCTGTGTTTATTGGCGTGTGTTCATCTTCTTTTAGCTATTTTAAGTAGTCTTAAATCAAGTGACACCGGACCTGATGTTTCAAAATAAATAAAAATTTACTTACCAAGCAGGTAGGCAGTACGGGAACACAGATTTAGTTAGTTTAAGCAACAGTGGTACCTAGAGGGAAAACAATAAATTTCCGTCTATAGGCGTTAACTGTCACTGAAAGTGTTTTAACTTATGTTAGCGGACAATCGTGTCAACAATCAATCGGATCGAGTACCAACGCTGTCGTCCGGCGCGCTCGGCAAGTACAAAATGTCTATTCAGCAAAATGTATGTTATTACCACATTAGTTATAGTGTCTCTACAAAGCATTCCGACTAAAACAAAAAAATATGCAAAGTAACTTAACTTTATGTACTATTTATTCTGTGTCTATAACTGGGATTGTTAAGAACGTCGGTGGCGCAGTGGCTAGCAGGTTGCCTCTCATGCAGGAGAAGCCGGGTTCGATCCCACGTGCCGTACTAATGACTTTTTCTAGAGCATGTACATAAGTTGTTTTTTACCCGACTGCGGAAGGAGGGTTATGTTTTTCGAGAGTATGTATGTGCTATGTAAGTATATATGTATGTATAATTGTTTGGCACGCCTTACAGCCCAAACGGCTCGACAGTTTTTAACATATAAGGTGTCGTTGAAGTTGTCAAAATTGTGAGAGTGACATAGGCTATATAAATTTTGAAAATGGCGCCCGCAAATGGAAATAAAGGGGGGAGGGGGAATTGATTTTTTCCTTAGCATAGCAATATGGGTATCAAAGGAAAGCCAGTAAAGAGACCATTTCAAAAATTAAATAATTTTTGCAGTCTGGTGTTTTGTTTTGAATAATAACACTAAAAATAAAAAACGGTAATTCAAAAAACTAAAAAACCCGACTGCGTTTCTGTGTAATTTGAAATTAAAAAACTCTAAACAAGAAAGAGGTCATACCCGGGTTAAATTGGTACCCTTATTTAAAATTGTAGCAGTCGGGACCCATGTTATAAAGTCAGCCGTCTCGTCAGTAGATTGGAGTAATCTGCAATGTAATATAGAGGTAGGTATGTCCTCTAAACTCGCTAAGCCTCCATTTCTAGAATGGGTCCCGACTGCTTCAATTTTTTATATGGGTACCAATTTAACCCGGGTATGACCTCTTTCTTATTTAGAAAAACTCTAAACAAGAAAGAGGTCATACCCGGGTAACTAATTTCAAATTACACAGAAACGCAGTCGGGTTTTTTAGTTTTTTTAAATTACCGTTTTTTCTATAACCGATGCTCTTACGGTGAGGGAAAACATCGTGAGGAAACCTGCACATTCGGCGACTGAATGTGTAACCATGATTCAAAAACTGGTCAGACGGCAGTCGCTCCACTGTAATTACCTGATCTGCCATATACTTGATCGTTGTCAGCGGACCCTGGGCCTTCGCGTGCGAGTGCACAACCGTGATAACGCTAGGATGATGATGACCTGGGATTGTTATCGCGGCGATTCTTGGTAACGAAGGTACATACATACATACACTCATGTGTTTTTTTACTTTTCCTAACAAAATTTTTTTTAACTGTCACCTACACTTTTTAGTATTTAAATATGATTGGATTGATTGAGGAGCTCGGCAGCGCGGAGGTCGGTTGTTCAGTTGACGGCCACTTTGGGAATGTTCGCCGGAATACTGACACGGTTTCCACGCCATTCTGCGCAAGCCAGGGGCTTCCTTGTGTGAGCGGGGCAGCACCAACACTCTCCTGAAGGTATTTGCAGAGAGACAGACAGCCCTATCCTTACGCACTTGTCATCCATCCACTTCCGGTCTAATCCTAGCTAATAGCTTTAGTTTCTATTAGTTGGTAGATTGTCTTGCATTATAGTATAGAGTAGGTAAAAAGTGTTATGTGTACTTAAGTCATTGATTTATTTAATGACTTAGGTTATCAATTTGTGGAAACCAATTTGCAAACTATGTTTCTACTTAATTTAAAATATACTTAATTTCATTAGCAGGAGGATCTCTCCATCTCTTTTCACTCGATCCCCACTCTAAATGTGCTTGTGGCGCAGTGTAGATAGCGATTTGGTAGTGATATCAAAATTAGGAGCTCTTTTACCTACCTACCTGTATAAACCCTGTCTGCCCACGAGTGAAACAAAATACGGCCAAGTGCTTGCTAGGCCAGGTTCTGTAATAGCCCGACAAACATGAAACTAAAAAATATGGCTTGTACGGACCACACCTATGTAGGGAGTGTTAATCTCGAGTCTCGACGATTAAAATTGGGATGCTTACTTAGTGGGGGTTGTAAGGTGAATACATAGTCATATCAGCCTATTGCAGTCCACTGCTGCACATAGGCCTCTCCAAGACGGCGCCAACTTTCACGGTCCTCCGCTTCTCGCATCCAGCCACCACCACTTTCCTCACCACCTTCCTCAGGTCATCGGTCCACCTAGCAGGGGGGCGTCCAACACTACGTTTCCCAAAACGTGGTCTCCATTCGAGAAACTTCCTACTCCAACGCACGTCGGCTCTGTGACAGACATGACCAGCCCACTGCCACTTCAGCTTACTGCACCTCTGAACGATATCTGTGACTTTCGTCGTTTGGCGGATGATCTCGTTTCGGATTCTATCCCTTAGCGAGATCCCCAGCATAAGTAGACCTTTCCATAGCTCGCTGAGCGACATGCAGTCGGTGGGCCAGCTTGACTGTAAAGTTCCACGTCTCGGCCCGTAGGTCATGACAGGTAGGACGCACTGGTTTAGTCTTTGAGAATACGCAACATCTTAATTTTATGATATTTGCCATGTTTTTGGATAAATATCGTAGTATGCGATATAATATCGATGCCGCGAGAATTCAGCCCCAGTCTGTAAATCACTCTGCTAACACCCCTATGCGCCTCGTCTCGATCAAGGCGCCGTCTGTCTACATTCATCTTCTTTTTTTGTATGTAGCACTGGAGCCACACCAGCTCTAATATATCTATTACGATAAATGAAACGCACAAGGTGAGCACTTACAGTACGCCGGTGATGAAATGCGGCGATGCACCGCGTAGTGTACTGGTTCAGTTGTAGCTAGGTAATTATAAAAATAAACTGGTGCGAAAAATAGGAGTATTTTATACGGTTTTATACTTTTATGGTCACTAACATCATAGTTCATTTCGGGATTGCTACAAGGTACATTTTTAGTAATAGGCTCCCGTTTTGCCCTTCGGGTACGGAACCCTATTACCAAGCCTCCGCTGTCTGTCTGTCTGTCACCAGGCTGTATCTGATGAACCGTGTTAGGACAGTTGAAATTTTCACAAATGATGTATTTCTGTTGCCGCTATAACAACAAATACTAAAAAGAGAATAAAATAAATATTTAAGGGGGGCTCCTATACAACAAACGTGTTTTTTTTCAATTTTTTGCTCGATATTAATAATGGCAACAGGTAGATACCTACAATATTCACAAAATGTTATGTTATATTTCACTTTAAATAAATAAATTGAAATTAAAAAATTATATTTAAGGGGGGGCTCCCATACAAACGTTTTTTTTTGCCTATACTGTCTAATGTTGTAAGTTAATGGTACGGAAGCCTTCGTGCGCGAGTCCGATGCGCACTTGGACGGTTTTATATTTGAGTTCCCGATATTTCAGCACTGTTACAAGCGCCACGATCACGGAATAACTGAAGATCTTGAGGGTCGGATGCAAACATATCGGTCTACCCTCCTTCAAAGTCTTTTATTGCGTTCAGTGCCGGTACCAGTTTGCAAAACTTACTATTTATCCACGTCTGTTCTCCACACACACCGGTAAACATATCGGTCTACCCTCCTTTGAAGTATTTTGGACCTGACATTTTTAGTTTGGTTCTTAACCCTTTATTCAAAGTTGAATGTTTGGTACCCTTGGATGAGGGACGGGCGGGGGCTGGGTAGGCAGTTATGTACTAATTCGAAATTTCAAAATCAACGAAAACTTACTTTTTCCCCGAATTAGGTTTTTTTTATTAGAGGTGTCTGTGGCGCAGTGGCGGCAGCGCTTTGGTAATGATACCAAAAGTTAAGCAACCCACGGCGCGGTCGTGATCCAATCACCTTGACCATTCCGACCATTGAAGTGACGACCATGACAAGCTTCTCCGTGCTTCGGAAGGCACGTTAAGCAGTTGGTCCCGGCTAATATCTGTTGGTATTAGTCGTTAAGCCTAGTCAGAGGCCCTAGAGCGGCTTGATAACATCTGACAGTAAGGTTTGTCACTTGCCTTACAGACACCCCTCCACCAATCCGCACTGAGCCCGCGTGGTGGAGTATGGCTCGTTCCTCCTCATTGTTGAAGTGAGGCCTTTGCCCAGCAGTGGGATCTAATAGGCTGACTTTACTTTACTTTTAGGTGTTTCCGCTTTTTTACAGAATGCCATTTTTACCGTAACCGTAACAACCCTATGCAAGGGATGTTAGATTGCACTAATTTCGAACAAATATTACCCCGGATTTTCTCCAAATTGAGTAGGTACATAATTTCACGAGAATTTTTGCAAATGCTATTTTTCACTTACGACACTTTTGAACCTATCTGAATTTCTAGGATTTTAATTCAATTGCAGATAGTCAGCCATCGATGTCGGTGTCAGCCGGGGGTACGAGGGCACATTGCATTGCCTACGAGTAGCGTAGTCAATAAGCGTGCGTATTTAATTGATGGACAGATGTTTGCGGAATTCCATTATGAAATAGGAAAAATAAAATTATTTTGCTTTAAATTTCCACTAAGAGACTAGCGCAGGCACCGAAACCACACCAACCGCAACCGCGTTGAGTATTAGTTCAGGCAAATGCAGAATGCAAAGCCCGCCCTCCCTCAATACGCATGCACTACAGCTAATGCAGTTGTTTTGGTGTGGTTTTGGTGCCCGCGCTAGTCTCTTAGCGGAAATTTAAAGCAAAATAATTTTAGTATCCCCATTTAAGCGTCCGTATTAATCCATACTCTTATTATAAATGCGAAAGTGTGTCTGTCTGTCTGTTAGCTCTTGACGCTTAAACCACTGAACCGATTGAGATGACATTTGGTATGGAGACAGTTCGAGACCCTGGAAAGGACATAGGCTACATTTTGTCGAGATATAAAAACATTAAGGGGGTGAAATGGGGGATGAAAGTTCACGGAGATCCACTAGTAAGAAATTAAGTATACTTTATACAATTTATTTATTTTATTTATCAAATATTGACTTTTCTTAATATACATAAATATCTACACAAATATTTAAAAAAGTAAAAACATTTCAGCATTTAATGATTTGCTTTCTTATTTTCTTATAGTTAGACTCAAAATAAGTTACTCGTCACATGCGTCGCTTTCTTTCGACGTTCAGTGCTCTTAGACCTGATGCAATGTAAGTATTCTACAGCGAAGTTCGCTATTGCCAACGAAATGACAAAATATGTTGCAAAATTCACGTGATGTTTCGATGGCTTATCGCAATTACATACATTTTGTTAGCGAACGTCGCTTTATAATAGATTGCATCTTGTTTACAGACCCTGTTTTGAGTCTTAGTAAAGAGATTCAAGGATTTGGTGTTCAGCTTTGGCGTGTTTCAGTGCACTATCGGGGACAATTGCGCTTTACCACTTTGCAGAGATTCGCTTGGCAGTATACTTTAAAAAATTGATATCAGTGCAACTGCGTGCGAGTTTGAGTTTTATTGCTAGTATATTATTGCACTTGAAAAAATGACCAGAGGCGGGAATCGAACCCGCGTTGCTCGCATACCGGGCGATTGCCTATGCTCTCGGCCACTCTGGCGTTGGCAGAGCCGGGAAACGTGGGGTTGATTCTTGCCTCTGGTGGTCATTTTTCAAGAGCAATAATACATATATTTAGATTGCAAAGTGAATGCTTATGCAACTTAAAAACAATAATTTTATTTTTAGATCGCTGGAACAGCTATATTCCGACCACCAAACTGAGTCATCTGCCTGAGTAGTCACATTAATCACACATGATTTATAAATATCTGCCTAGTAAAAACATATTCTCTGGCCTTAACACTTTTGTGATCCAGACGCAATAAACATTTTATGGTTTTTACGTAGGCGTATGGCGTTTGCCTATAGGCGTTTACTGTCACAGAAGTGAGTGACCCCAAGACTGGTAAGGCGCACTTGTCCTCGTCAGCTAGTCGTCTCCGGCAGCGAGGTGGCGGCAGGCGGCGCCGGCGCGGCCTAGAGACAGCGTGCGGCCAGCTCGAGGCAGTGTGGAGTTCCGCCATCGCGATACGCGCAGCTTGCTCGATCCTTGCACCGACTCCAGGTGACACTCTTTCCTGAAACATTTTAAAAACGTTATATAGAGTATGAATCGTTGCAAAAAAAGAGCGACTCGCATAACTATCATGCAAGAAGTAAAAATTAACTAGTCGTTCCAAATTTTTAGAATTCAAAAGGTTGGTAATTAATTTTTGGGGAGACATATACAGTGTGTCCGGGTTTCGACTGGCGATAATTTATGGGCTATTAGATCATCAAATGTTATCGACAAAAATCCCCCATGTTGGGGGTCTAACTCCTCCCCTCTTAAAATGGCAGCCATTTTAATTATATAAAAAAAATCTAGTTCTATTGATCTGGAGGTCCTACAAGTTATGAAAATGATTCTTTTGGAAGGTAACACTATGGCCTATCAAGTGAATTTTTTTTTTTCGTTAGCCGTTTGTGTCCACTGCTGGGCAAAGGCCTCCCCCAAACTACACCACGCGTCCCTGTTGCCGGTAAGGGTTTGCCAGTCCTCATAATATTGGTCAAGATCGTCGCGCCATCGCTTTCGTGGTCTGCCTTTCAGACGGCGTCCATCGGTAGGCAGCCAATGGGTGGCGATCTTGGACCATTTTTCAGGACACATTCTAAGAACGTGGCGCGCCCAGTCCCATTTAAGTTTTGCGGTCTTTACACCAACGTCCATAATGCCAGTTTGTGATCGGATTGTGATGTTTCGAATCCGATCTTTTCTTTTTATGCCCAAAACGCTGCGTTCCGTGGCCCTTTGACAAACCCCAAGTTTGGACTTTTGACTTTTGGTCAGTGACCAAGTTTGCGCACCGTAGGTCAGTACCGGCAGAATGCAAACGTCGAGAAGCTTACGTTTTAGGCACAAAGGAAGATCTCCTTTCATATAAGCTTTCATGGACCAGTAGCTCTTCCAGGCATTTTCGACGCGACGGTTGATCTCCCTGTCTTGCCTGTTGTCGAAGGAGACTAGCTGGCCCAAGTAGATGTATTCATCGACGTATTGCATTTCCCAGTCCCCGATAACTACCTTTCGCTTAGCACTATTAGTCATTATTTTTGTTTTAGACCTATTCATTTCGAGTCCAACTTTAAGGCTTGCTCTGCTTAGATCTTCAAGCATCTCCAGTAGTTCTTCAGAAGTACTCGCAAACAGCACAATATCGTCGGCAAATCTGAGATTTGTGAGATTTTTCTCGCATCCTATATTTATGCCTTTTGATTTCCATGATTGTGGCAGGTCTTTGAATAGTTCTTCGAGAACGCTGGTAAATAGTTTCGGAGATAGGGGGTCGCCTTGCTGAATACCTTTTTGTACACTGAATATTGGACCGGATTTGTGTAGTTTCAAACTAGCTGTACTATTCTGGTAGATTTTTTGAATTAGTTTTATGTATGTTGGCTCTATGTCTTGGTGAATAAGTGCGTTAAAGATGGAGGAGTGGGTTAAGTGAAATAAATATCAATTCAAAATTATTAACCATCATAGTTTTTTTTTTATAAATCTTGCTAAACTCTTAAAATGTTAAATAGTTTTTTGAACCTTTTACAAAACTACACTCAAAAATGAAATATTTCTGATTTTTTTTCTCAAAAAAATATTAAAAAAAATTTGGTAAATCAAAAATTACAAAAATGCAAAATTCTTTATTGCTTAATTTTAGTTTTAAGAATAACATGGGTTGGTTCTCCCTTTTGAGTTTGAAAAACTCGTGACAGGGAGTGCCGCTCTTTCGTAACTAAAGGTACATAACACATGATGAGCTATTATGAAAATCATATTGAAGCACAATCTAAGAAACAAAATAACAGAGTTTATAAGAATATAGAACATTTAGTGATAAACAAAAAACACTTATAAGTAATAAGTTTTCTTTCGAGTTACAAACAGAACTGTAGGAATGCCAAAACATACATTCAAAAAGAAGACTACGTTGTACATTCCATATTACTCCACATTAATAAGAACTACTAAAAAAGTGAATTTATTAACTCTGTGATCATAAAATGTTTAAATCCCATAAATCTTTACTCCCGCAACTTCTTTGCACAGTGTACCACTAGTGTGTCGTATGTGGGAACGTAAAAGTGTTGGTGTTGTATGTGTGAGGGTGTTGTGTATGTGTGTTTGTGTGTGTGTGTGTGTATATATTAATAAAAGGCCCTTGAATTATCGCTAGTCGAAACTCGGCCACCCTGTATAATTTTTCAATAAATACATTTGAAACAACTGTTCAGTGTATTTTATTTCTTTTAGGCAATTTTTTTGTGTGATGAGAGCATTTGTACCTGATTAATAATAAATAAACTGTTTTAACAAACACACAAATTACCTAGTCCCAAATTAAGCGTGAGCTTGTGCTGTGGCGATTAGGATAACGGACAGACATACTTATAATACATTTATAAACATTCACGACTTATAGGTACAAATAGTTTTTTAATACTCACAGTGTTCTTTCATATTTATACAAGTTTAAATATGAAATCAAAAATTTACACGCGGGTAGGATTTGAACCTACAACCTTTGGTTGTCGCTGATGTCACGCAATGACGTATATAAAAAGAGACCAAGAATTTCGCAGGGGTAGATGGACTGCACGGTAGCTCAGTGGTTAGGGCATTGGCCCGGTTAGCCAAAGGTCGTCGGTTCCAATCCTACCCTTGTGTGAATTTTTGGTTTCTTATTATTATTTTTTTCATTTTTTTATCCAATAAAAAAATAATAAAATAATTTAAAATTATGCAACATTCAGTTAATCAATAAGGTTTGTAATCTTAGGTACAAATGCTCGCGTTCATCACACAAAAATTTGCTCTAAGCCCGGTTTAGAAGTCCGGGGCGCGAACCACTACACCGAGACGGTCGTAAATTTATTCTGCGGTTTATTTATTAAAACTTACATAAATAAGGAAGAACACCTCGTGCGTTAAAAATATTAGAAAATCTATAGTTTAGATTGGAAAGAACTCACCTCCTCTCGTAGTCGTCGAGGCTAACCCTCACACACAGCGCGATAGCATCATAAAAGTCTAAGTCTGCATTGATTCGCAGCCGCGGCTCGACGCGGGCGGTGGCGGTGGCGGCCACGTGTCCCCGCGCGGCGCGCAGCGAGAGGGACGCGAGCCCCGCGCCGCCCGCTCGCAGCTCCAGCGCCGCGCGCGCGCTGCGGGACCACAGCGACACCTGGGAACCGACTATAACTTAAGAAACTTGACGTGGAACTGCCATAAAAAATATTACTCATTCTGATTTGCATTCCCTCTAAGAGTGATATGAGAACAAAAAATGTCCTCCTAGCCGAATTTCGACTGCAGCGGCCGGCTCAACAGAGATTAGCCGACTGCGCGAGAGATATTAACCCCTTGAGGATCGTACCGGACCGCCGGCGGTCGCATAACGATTGATTATCTATTGCGTCTAGAAACTTGATCTCTGTATGGTTAAAGTGCACAAGTATGTGCGCAATACACGGGTGCACTCTCTATTCCTTCACTTTCCTAATTCGGTGAGACGGCAGTCCGACATGACCGTAGAACGATCAGGCGCATTAACGACAGCTTAATGTGCTTTCCGAGGCACAAGGTGTTCGCACCACCACCCTCCTGACTCCGGAGCTGTTTGAATTATTTCAAGACCAAAAAAACCCCAAACACTCTTGGCCCGACCTGAGATTCGAACCCAGGATAGTACCCAGCGTGCTGACCACTAGACCAACGAGGCAGTCAAATACGTACAGTATAATAACATAATACTGAGATAACCTCCAATATAATAAAACTGTAGAACGTCGTATTTTGTACATACAATTAATAAATCCCATACTCAAACCCCCAGGTCTTAGAAAAAGTAACAGTTTGTCAGTGGAATACAAAAAAGTAGCTTTTCAGTTTTTGTTTGTGTTCATATGACGTAGGTAAGGCCAGTTTAATTAATTTATGATTTCTATTCAAACAATCGATTAGATCGTGATCAAAAGCAAAATGATTAATACCTCGGTCTTATATCTAAACTAAATGTTTAGCAAACAGGTCGTAAATATATTTCTCACCAGCAAAGGATTTTTAACCATGCTGCATTGCTGTAAAGCTCAAAAGACCAAAGTTTACACCAAGTTTGGACTCATATACAATTTATTGTCAGCATACAAAAATTTGTCAATGAAATGCTAAACAATTTATTTTTTATTAAACTTCTGGCATCACAGGTATTCGTCAATAAATTATTTTCAACAAATATTATGCTTTGGATACAACAGTTATATAGTTACCGTGGCGTGCGCGTCCAAGGCGACGGCTATGGCGACGTCTCTCCTCGCGCGCACGACGACGCCGGCCGTCAGCGGGACGTACACGTCAAGCGACGGTAACGGACGTATCGCGCGCAGCACGGGCGTGGGGGAACTACCCGTACCTGCCCACACGTGGCCGAGCAGCTCGCCCTGGGATTAGGTAGAGATAATGTTAAAGCCACGCTAAAGGAATATTATAGTATAAGAATATTATAAAAAATATTAAGTATTTAATAGCAGCGCATCAGGTATGTTAGCTGACGCACATGTGAACAGCTTTTCTTCTACTGTGCGAATAGGAATTGCATCATTGAACCGCAAGGTGACACACAAAAGTTCATATATTTTATTTATTTGTCTTAATTACATCTATCCTCAACTTAAAATGTAATGTAACTATGAACAATAAATGATAGACATGCGCAAAATCGTTCACTGAAGTAAAATTAGTGATATAGTTCAGTGGGAGCTAAAGATATGTATCACTCATCTAGTTCAATTAGTTCTAATGACTAAAAAATAACATTTATAATATTTAGGCAGTCTAGAATTACGAATTAAAAGCATTTTCATTAATTTCGAAGACATTGTTACACACATTAACAAAGGATGTAAAGTGTTATTTATGTACGTACGTTACGTATTAAAACGTATTAATTAATACCAAAAATTTTACATCGAAAACTGCAGTGCAGTAGCAGAATACTGCAGTCTCGCTCTTGCAGTATTACAAATATATCCGTACGTTTTACTCTCATATCACTGAGTTACTGAACTAAATAAACTGCTTTGGACTATAGTGAGTGAGTGATACATATGAACTAGATAGGTGAAGTAGTTAAATTGTATCATTCATTCAGGAACTACACATGTCTAATAAATGATTTGATTGACTGACTGATTCCTCATAATGTTTCATCGACCGTCCTACCCGACGACCGAAGATATTATGTTTTTTGTGTGCAACTGTTGGTAGCATCAATTATCGTCCGGTTTCAAAAAACGGAGGAGTTTGACTCTATGTTTACCGATTTTCAAAAATATTTATTTAAATGAAAAAGCATACTCCTGGGGTGGTCCTATTATATCAAATCAGGATCGAGATCTGATGATAGGATCCTAGAAAGCTCGAGGGAAATCTTTATGTTTTATAAGCGAGAATATAGTTTTTGCTACAGCAACTTGACGCACTTACATCCGGGAGTCATAATAAAGGTGCTGAGCTGATGATAGAAGTTGTATGAAACTTGTCAACGATTAAAAGTTAGCGAATTCTGATTGCGATATTGTGTTAGGAAGTACGGAAATTTTGTTTAGATAGATAACTTTTTATTGTATACCATAACAGAAAAATACAGTAAGTACAAAGATTTACACAGAAAAATTTACAATGTAGGTGGTCTTATCGCTACAAGCGATCTCTTTCAACCAACCTTTAGGTACAGGAACATACCTACTCTTTCACAGGAAGTGGGAGTTTGATGTAAAAATCATAGAATAAGTGTAATGAACGAATAAATAATAAAAAGTGTAGTAAGTGTAGGCACCTATCAATCACTAAAGATGGTAAAATATTTTTTTTTACATAAAAAATTCCGCCTTCAAAAAAACATGGAAGAACGTCGGTGCTCTTTATTTCTTTTGACGATATAATATACTTGACAATAAAAAAAAGGTCTTAGTGCGATTTTCGTGCGGCTATTTAAAAAAAAATTAGCAATAAACATAAGAATTTCGCACCTGTCCCTTGAACAAGTCGATAGGCGGGAGCCGCGCGCCCGCCACCGCCAGCGCCAGCCCGCCCGCCACTTCTGCATTAGCAGCGTCGTCGTCGTCGTCGCCTTCGTACAGCTCCTCCGCCGCGCCGCCGCTGCCCGCCACAGCTTCCAGACCGCGCGTCCACACTTCCACCTGGAAATGTTTACAGTGAACGATTAAGACCCGAATTCACCAATTATTAAACACATTTGATTTACAACCGTAAACAGCAAAATTTTTAAATCAAAGTAAATAACTAAAACGAAAACCGCGCGGTTTTCGTTTTCCCGGGGCAGGCCGACCAATTCTGGGTCATAGTTCTGTACCCGAATGATAAAAACGGAACCCCATTACTAAGACCCTATCTGTCCGTCTGTCTGTCTTCAGGCTGCATCTCGTAAGCCGTGAGAGCTAGACGGTATAAATTTACACTGATAATGTATTTCTATAATCACTATACCGTCAAATGACAGCTTCGTTGGTCTAATAAATAAATAAATAAAAATAAAAATCATTTATTTTCAGACAACTTAGTCGATAGTGTGTTAGTAACAATAGTGCAAACAAAAGACAATTTAATTGAGTGAGAGTATGTAGGTACGTTTCATTGATTTACACTCTTAACATGTAAATCAATGAAACGACCATATACGGCTGAGTCCAGCCTCTCTGCAATCATCACCAAAATTCAGTTCCTGCTAGCCCTCAGTCTAATGAATAGTCTAATGAACAGCACGCTGAGTACTATCCACGAGATCCCGGATTCGAATCCCGGGTCGGGCAGTGAATGTTGGGTTTTTCTGTCTTGAAAAAACTCAAACACTGCTCCGGAGTCAGAAAAGTTGGTGATGTTAGCACCCCCGTCCCTCGGAAAGCATATTAAGCCCTTGTTTCTGCGCCTGATCTCTCTACGGTCATGTCGGACTGCCGTCTCACCGAATTATGAGAGTGAAGAAATAGAGAGTGCACCTATGTATTGTGCACACACTTGTGCACTATAATATGACCCGCGCAGTTGGCTGTCTCTATTGAGGTAGGCCGCCGTAGTCAAAATTGAGCTAGGAGGACATGGTTAGTAAGTAAGCTAAGTACAAGGTTATATGTATCTTATGATGTATTAATGAATGGTACAAAAAGTTTCACGCGCAACTTCGACTCGCACTTGGCCGGTTTTTCAACATAATATCGCGTGGTTAACAACAGCCAGGTACCATCGGCAGTCAATTTACTCAATCGAATCTGCTTTTGTTTGTTTGACAAATAAAATCGTATTCCGAAGAGTTGATTCGTTTCAGTCCTAAACTATAGGATCTACGATGACAAAGATGCGTCAAACTTATAACACCCCCCTTGCGTCACGAGTCAAAACCGAACATCAAAACAAGTGATCAACGTACAGTGAGCATGTCGCTGGTAGAGTTATCGCTCGCCTTGGCCAGCAACCTCACAGTCCCCCTCCTCAGCAGGCCGTTGTGCGCGACCTGCAGCGACTCCAGCGTCGCGCGCCGCCCTCCCGCGCCCCACCCCGTCTCCCGCGACAGCACCGACGACGTGCCTGAAACACATCGCACGGATAGTTAAATAATAACAAGCAAACATCATTACTTAGCTGCTTTTACGCAACAATGCGCAAGCGGTGTGCGTCCCTGGTGCGCAGGGTGCGGGCGAGTGGTAACATCATCCCGAACATGATTGCCACCAGACTGGACTGCCAATGCGTCGGTCGATCACGTACCATTTCGGGGGGAGTGGTGCAGAATTGGCCGCTCTAATTATTTATTTCAAATTTATTTATTTTTGCTGTGTTTTAAAATAATTTATTTGTTTTAAAATAATTTAATGTATGTATTTTATTGAATTGAACTAACATAGTTTATAAGTTCTACTAACAACGATGAGTCATTGTTACTTGCAAATAAACATTTCATTCATTCATTCATTCATTTATTCATTATTGAGAAAACAAAACACCGGACTGCAAAAAATATTATATTTTTGAAATGGTCTTTTACTGGCTTCATTTGACACCCGTAATATTGCTATGGTAAGGAAAAATTAACCCCCCTTTCCCTCATTATTTCCGTTTGCGGGCGCCATTTTGGAAATGGATATGGCCTATGTCACCCTCGATATTTTGACAAATTCAACGATACCTCATAATATGTCAAAAACTGTCCAGCCGTTTGGGCTGTAGGGCGTGCCAAACAATTACACATACATAATATATAAATACTCTCTACTAAAAAAGGTCTCAACAATCACACCAATTGTCTTGGTGTAGTAGTTCGCGCTCCGGACTACAGACGACTGTCTCGATGTAGTGGTTCGCGCTCCGGACTACATAACCAGGGGTTGCGGGTTCGATTTCCGCAAGGGGCAAATGTTTGTGTGATGAGTACGAATATTTGTACCTAAATCATGGATGTATATAAACGTATATAAGTATGTCTATCCTAGTCGCCATATCACAAGCTCACGCCTACTTTGGGGCTAGGTAATTGGTGTGATTGTTGGAACAATTTAATTTATATAATTACCTAGCCCCAAACTAAGTGTGAGCTGGTGCTATGGCTACTAAGATAACGGATAGACACCCTTATACAGGGTGTGGCGTAAATAGTGGTCCAAAGCAAAGGTGTGGATACACTGTACACTGAAGCACCACATACCAGTATTTAAAAAAAAATTATGTACAGGGTTTTTAAAAAAAAAAAAAAATTTAATTTTTTTTAGAAATTCTTACCTTGCCTTACAAATTTGGTTATAATTTCCAAAAATGACGGTTTTTTTCTATCCATTTTTTTATTATTATTGCTGATCACTTGTACTTAGTACTCCATTCGTTTTTTTTTTTACAAACTGATATTAATAAAAAAAATTAAGTTTCTTTCAAAATTCAATACTCACTGCTAGCAAATCGTTTGACTTTCAATGCTTTTGGTGCAAAAAAAATGTACCACACTGTCAGTGCCCATTGTTTAAAAAAAATGCCCATCTTTTGCAGATTCTAAAATGGTGCAACAATAAGTGTTACGACTTACAGGAAAAAAGTTATTGCTTTTCGAAACAAAAAGGAGCCCAATTCAGAAAAACAATTTATTTGAAGTTCAAGGGTTTACAAGGGTTGTAATTTTTTTCTGTGTGGTCCAAAGCAAAGGTGTGGATACACTGTACACTGAAGCACCACATACCAGTATTTAAAAAAAAATTATGTACAGGGTTTTAAAAAAAAAAAATTTTTTTTTATTTTTTTAGAAATCGTTACCTTGCCTTACAAATTTGGTTATAATTTCCAAAAATGACGGTTTTTTTTATCCATTTTTTTTATTATTATTGCTGATCACTTGTACTTAGTACTCCATTCGTTTTTTTTTTTTTACAAACTGAATTTAATAAAAAAATTAAGTTTCTTTCAAAATTCAATACTCACTGCTAGCAAATCGTTTGACTTTCAATGCTTTTGCAAAAAAATTTTTTTTTTTTGAAAACCCTGTACATATCTTTTTTTAAATACTGGTATGTGGTGCTTCAGTGTACAGTGTATCCACACCTTTGCTTTGGACCACTATTTACGCCACACCCTGTATACTATTATAAACATCTATGACCCAGATCCAAATGCTCGTTTTTATCAAACATTTATCCCTCGCGGGACGTAAACCCGAAGCCGTTTGCTCTTCACTCGAATCAACGGCATGTAGCCTAATGGGATCATTGCCCCTATTCAATATCCCAGAGGATCCCAGTGAATTACACTGCCAAGCCTAAAGAATTCTAGATTGATCTTCCACATTATTATCGTAGACTATGTACGAAAGAAGTCCAACTTCGCCCTGAGGGTCGAACGGTTGGAATCTCGCAACAAGGTGAATATCAGTTCGTTTGAGGTGAGAGTACCGACCACCACTTGCGACCTTCATGAAGTAGGCGAGGAAAGTTATAGGATATTTCTAATAAAAGTTATGAAACTATAAAAGTGTTTCTTTTTTGGTGGGTGGGTAGAGAAGCTTTTTAAGATACTATATCCAAAAGTTTGGAAAAAATCATCAAAGGCAATAGGTACGGGATAGGTATTTGTAATAAATGTGTGTAACTCTCTGATTACAAAATTAAAGTGAAAAAAGTTGATTGATTCGACACAAGGGCTATCTAAATATGATATTCACCAAAGTTTGGAAACATAGGTATTTGGGATGTATGGAAAACTAAAAAAGCTAAATATCTTCACCAATAAAATGTAAAAGTAATTGAAAATTATTTTAGGAAGTACTTTTAAGTTAGGCAAATCTAGTGGAAAAAGTTTGGAAGTCTATGTTTTATGCTGAATAAAATTTATGGTTTTTCTTGCGCTACATGTTCTACAAAAAGTTAAAATGTGTAAAGTTTGGATTTATATGATAATAATAATGTAATGTATCAACATACAAAAAACTAGAAATGTGGAGTTTGTGCCTTCGAAGTTATTAAGAATCAACGAAATTTACTAATTATAACGCCGTGCGCGGCGGGGGACGGGGGTGGCGTGCCGCGAGTCGAGCGCCCGGCCGCTCGCGCTAGCAGCATGTTCTGCGGTTCCGCGCGAGCCAGGAACACTTTTCAGATTTCTGACATTTTGTTTTATAGCAAGTACATTACGCAAGTACTCCTAATATTGGGTGCTGCGTGGCGTGGTGTTCATGGTTCGATTAGATTCATCCGTACCTACCTACTAACCTTACATGATCAAAATATACTTAATTAAGTAAAGGTATTCAAAAGTGATTTTCTCGTTTTATCTGATCATTAAATATTATAGGTACCTACATAATAAGAACCTATTTTCTACATAATTTATAACTTGCCACATGTAAAAGTTTACCTTGAAAGTATTTTTAAATGCATACCAACCCCTCTAATATTCGCAAATAATAACTATAAATAAAAACCGGCCAAGTGCGTGTCGGGTCACGCGTTATTTGTATACATACACCTAAAAAATTACAGCTTTCTACTAGTACGAACGGTTTCTAAGCAAAATCTAGGACATACAGACAGACGGACATGATATGACGAAACTATAAAGGTTCCTTGTCAGAACCACGGAACCCTAAAAACCATGCCTCAATATAACAAAGCATGAGAATAATAAGCGGAGCGAGTGACGCGGTCGCGGTGTGGCAACGGCGCACGCGTTGGTGTGTGGCACAGGCACCCGACTCCATTCACTTAAGACTAGGCTCCCTTTTTAGGGTTCCGTATCCAAAGGGTAAAAACGGGACTCTATTTCTTAGACTCCGCTGTCTATAATACGTATTCGAAGGTGATGAAGACGAAGAATTTGAATCAGTCAAAGAAATTTAACCCATCAACTGCCAAAGTTGTATAAATCCGTCCATTATTTTGAGAAATATACAATTTATGATTATTTTTAATAATAGTCTAAGGATATGTCCGTCCATATTATGTTTTTTTTCTATATGTGAGAGCACATTTTTAGCTAATGCAACTAAAATATTTTAACAAAACAAACAACATAGTAAGTCGCAAAATTAATGCAAATTCTAAGGTACCTATGTTACGCCGCAGTCGTAAAAATCCGACCCTAGTGTAGTAGCACAGTACTATAATCTACTAAACGCTATAGTGGTTCTAAAGAATAAAAAGTATGGTCCAATTTAAACTAACAATTAAATAAGATATATAAATTTTTTTAATTGTTTCAACAAACACACCAATTACCTAGCCCCAAACTAAGCGTGAGCTTATGCTATGGTGACTAGGATAACAGATAGAAATACTTAAATACATATAAACATCCATGACTTAGGTACAAATGCTCGATATTAATATGTGTGTACACGCCAAGTGCCAACATGATTTTATGTTGTAATATCATCTACATCATCATTTGCAACAAGAAGTGGGATGCTAAATATTGGTAGGATATTCAGGTACTTACATTATAATAAAAAAAAGTACGGAAATTAGGCAAAGCTCGGGCATCAAAAGCAAAAAATAAAATGAAATTAAAGATTCTGCTCGCCCTATATCTTATATCTTTTCCTATCGCCGATTTTTTGTTTTAAAAGTGTTTTAATGGGTTCGTACCACAAAAAGCTAAAACGGAACCCTTATACGATTTATTTGTTGTCCGTTTGTCCGTCTCATCGTCTGTGAACATATCGTTAAAATTAGCATTAAAGAAAGAAAGAAAATACATTTATTAATAAACTAGCTGTTGCCCGCGACTTCGTCCGCGTGAACTGGATGATAACCACGTCGTAAGGAGAAGAGAGTAATGAAAAATCAAATTTAATAGGCACTTTTTTTAGGTTAATATCACCTCGCTATCCTCCTCTGGTAAGAAAATTTCGCATGGCAGTGACACCGACTCCAAAACCTAATTTTGTCGTATATGTTTCTTAGTAAAACTATAAAGGTAACTTTAGGTTTAAGTGTTCAGAAAAAAGTCAGACTCAAAGCTTCCTGCCGCAATAGATGGATGTGGTTTAGTATCTATTTATTGTGTCCTTAGTCTACTCAGGGCCTTACCTTTGTTAGTTACTACTATCATAAAGTAATCTTAGAGTTCAATTTTCGTTATTAAAAGTGATAAGTAGCATAAAAAAAGTGCCAATTGACTTTGTTCTTTCATAACTTAGTAATATGGTAACTCAACAAAATTTGACAAACTGTCTGTGGTGAAAGTGTCCACGAACTACTTAGCGTTAAGGATTATCATCATTAGGTCAGCACCTTAAAATTATGACTCCTAATTGTAAACGCTTAAATACCTTCATTAATGCTGTAGCATATATGGTATACATGCCTTTATTATTTGAAGGATCGATATCTCCAGGTTTTTGTCACCAGATCGTAACTTGGAGACAGTAGGTAATCCTACTGGAGTTTTGAAAATTAGTCTAAAGTAATTTATATCAGTTGCTCCACACCTTCAATTTGTGTAAGTAATATACATAATTAATGTAAAATAGTTGAGGTAAAGTAAGTAGGTAAACTTTAAAATATAATGCAATACGCAATTTTAAAGATTTGAAATTTAGCATAGTGTATTATAGTATTCTACTAGTCAGCCCTTTCATTGGATACCCATATTGAGGGAATTTAAAAAAATATTTGTTACGGCGGCCATCTTGGATTTGAAATTTGTCATAGTGTAAAGAATTTGACTAGTCAAGACCTTTCATTTGATACCCATATTGAAGGAGTTTAAAAAATATATATGTTCCGCCATTTTGTTACGGCGGCCATCTTGTACCGACTTTCATTAAACATAGCTAAGAACACTCTCGACTAATTAATCATTCAAACAAAAAAAACTAAATCAAAATTGGTTCATCCGTTCGGGAGCTACGATGCCACAGACAGACACACACACACACAGACACGTCAGACTTATAACACCCTGTCGTTTTTGCGTCGGGGGTTAAAAATACTTAATATAAGCGTATTGGTTTTAGTATGCAGCAAATTTTAAATAAAAAAACATACCTACTTATCTATAACTCACTATCAGCAAAAGAACAATAATCGGAGCGGTTTGGCAACGCCGTGCGGACGTGCGCGGCAGCGCCCGAGCGCCACTGGCCTCAGCAGCGAAAGCTAGTAAGAATGTTAGCGAATACTTATGTTAGGTATTTGCGAATAAGAGACAAGGGTAGTGAACGTCAATCAAACGAGCAAGTCGAGAGCACACTGATTTATTATAACGCCCGTGAGCCGGTCTGGTCGGGTACGCAGCCCGCACCACTAATCCTATACCTACATACATAACATCCCTCACCCTTAAGCTACTAAGAAACACAGAATCTAAGGTTTTATATGTCAATTATAACTATTGTCCTGATCTGACGTTGGCGTAGAGAAAATCGGACTTATAGCCTGTCACCGTCGACTTATTATCTGATCGCACACTTCAGAAGGGCTACTGGGCATTGAAGGCCCTTCTTCTAGATCACTCATCGGCGACCCCCCTTCCCTTCTGGCTGGAGCGCCGCAGCAGCATTGGTAGTAGCCGCCGTCACAGATGTCTCTGACGTCACATCGGGTATCACGTCTGGGTCCCAAAAATGGTCGTCGTTTGGCGTTGAATTTCGACGTGTTCTAATCTGATCGATGTGTCTGGTTACATCGCCTTGAATTTGTGGCACGTATACTACATACATTACATGTCCGATTTTTTTTCCTAAATATTTCTTGTAACCAGCAATTTTTTTTTACATTTATGTTTTTGGTTATCCACACAAGGTCATTCTCTTTAAAGTCTGGTCTATGAACACCTTTATAGTATTAAGCCTGCAAGGACTGATTACGTACGACTGTGTGAGTGAGGTCTGAGGACGAAGGTGGCGGCGTGATCACTGTGTCTATAAGGTTAAACCGTGAACGTAAAGGGCGCCCGTACACTAATTCCGCGGGTGACTTATCTGTGGTACTGTTTTTAGAGTTCCTGTAGTCAAATAATAGTTTTGCAATTTTTTCGTGAATCGTTTTTTTATTGCAACCCTCTAAGATCAACACTTTGAGTCCCCTTTTCACTATTTTTACATAAGTCTCGGCTTGTCCGTTGCTTGCCGGGTGATATGCAGGCGACAAAATGTGTTTAATACCGTTAGTAAGACAAAATTCATTAAACTCTGAAGATGTGAAAGATGTACCGTTGTCACTCACCAACGTATGAGGGATACCAAAACGTGACATGAAGTCGTACAATTTACTTATAATAACTTTGGAATTGTGCGTTGTAGATACGTCATAACATTCTACCCATTTGCTATAGGAGTCCACAATAACTAAAAACATATAACCATGGAAGGGTCCTAATAGATCTATGTGTATTCGAAAGAATGGTTGCGGTGGCATCGGCCAGGACGAGAGAGGCGCATGCGGCGGGGCCGGCGCACGCCCGGCCAGCAGCTTCAAGGTCGCGTCTACGCCCGGGAACCACAGCCACCTGCGCGCCTCGGCTTTCATCTTTACGACTCCAAAGTGTGAACTATGCAATTCTTTACATATAGCTTCCCGTAATGCCGAGGGAATAACGACTTTATGGCCACGCATTAAGACACCGTTCTCATAGGATAATTGAGACCTGCAATGAAAAAATGGTTTGATTTCTGGGTCGTTCACTGAACGAGTTGCTTATCAATATAGGGCTCGCATTCGGGAGGCGCGCGCGCACACACAGCGTGCACCGGCGCCGGCGCTGGCGCCAGCTCCAGGCCGAACTGGTGGATGAAATCGCGGCCCAGCAGCGACGGCCCGCCCCCGCGCATCACGTATACATTTAGTGTGTGCGTGCACCCGCTGTACGATATAGGCAACGATACTATACCGACTGTATTAATATTTTCCCCTGTGTAGCTAAATAATGTTTTCTTTGTGGTTGACAACGGTAAATGTTTAAAGTTAGACGTGTAAGTTTTTTCCCCTATTACGCTAACTGCTGAGCCACTATCGATCTCGAACTCTAAAATCAGATCACCTATCGTGACGCACTCCGTCATCGGTTTACCTTATGAGCACCGAATATTATAAAAACACTCACCGTCGTCTCCGCCGTCCTCATTACCTTCGTTCACGTATTTAACTTTTCCCTCGTTAGTGCACATCTTACGCAAATGACCTTTAATATTACACTTTTAGCATTTGTAATTTTTAAAACGACATTGATTAGCAGAGTGGTTTGTAAACCCGCACACACTGCACTTTTCCCTTTTGGAGATGTTGAACACCGTCTCCGCGCCTGCGCTTGCGCCGAGCGCGCCGCCCGGCGCTGCCAGCGACGAGGCCTGGCGTGCGCAGCGCACGCCCTCCGCCAGGTCGATAGCCTTGGCGAGGGTCAGCTGCTGCTGGTCCTGCGCGAACAGCTTATCTCGCTCGTGTCCTGCCGCCATGCCCATTATAAACCTATCTAGCAAGGCCTCCTCCAAGTTTTTGAATGCACAGTGCGCCGCCAATCCACGAATTCTGGCAGCCTATTGACATTGAGTGTGGCTTTCACCTGGACGCTGTGTTGCAGAGTAAAAAATAGATTTCTCCGCGAACCCAACCCTCTTTGGTGTGAAGTGCTTATCGAGAAGTTCTCCAATCGCCTCGTAATCTAGTTCTTCCACCTTGTTGGGCAACGCCAAATCTTTTGCTAGTTTGAACGTCGATTCACTTAGAGATGTTAATAGTATCGCCCTTCGCTTTACGGTCAACTTGTCTGTCTCGGAGGTTATGTTGTTCGCGATGAACCATTGCTCTAATCGCGATTTGTAGCTACTCCACTCTTGTGACAGATGGTCGAATGTGGAAAGTACACCAAAAGACACTCCCGTAGACATTTTAGTGTAAAAATTGTGAGTCCGAACGTGTTAGGTATTTGCGAATAAGCGACAAGGGTAGTGAACGTCAATCAAACGAGCAAGTCGAGAGCACACTGATTTATTATAACGCCCGTGAGCCGGTCTGGTCGGGTACGCAGCCCGCACCACTAATCCTATACCTACATACATAACAACTTACATAGGTATTAACCTGATTAAAAAAAATATAGCGAAAAACAACTACCTTTAAAAACGCACTAAAAGGTTTGAAAAACTGTTTTTTTAACAGAAACATTTTTTAGGCTTCACTTTAGTGTGTGTGTTTGTGTTTTAAGGCGGCGGTTTTTTTTGCTAAAAGTAGATGTATTTCGTTTATCTGGGACTGTGGCAGTGCCCTCGCCAAGTCAAGCAAAAAGCGGTGCGGCCGGCTACGGCACCATCCTTTTCTCGAAACAGTTCAGGCCATTTTCGACCACCTATAACTTCGGTGTGGAAAAACTAGAACTCTAAATTTTAAGTTACCAAGCAATCATTGCATACCTAATCACGTTATATTTCGAATTTCATTAAATTTGAACGAGTAGTTTAAGAATAAACTAGTTAAAGTTTCTTTTTCGTCATCAAAACTCTAAGGCACTCCTAGCAGACATAGAAGCCATCACAAACAATCTAGAACAAAATGTAAAAGTGACTGACTGGCATTATCAATGCACAGCTCAAAATAGGTATTTGCACCATCCTCTATGGTGTAGATGAACTATAAGAAAGAATATTTAGTTCATAATCTTAGGTTAAAAGAGGGGGGGGCAAATTTGTATGAACTTCTGTCAGTTTTGAAGCTAAATCAATAAAAAATTGTTAGCTATTTAGTTAGAAATAAAGAATGACGTATTTCAGGATTATTCAAAATTCAACATTTAAAGGGGGTTAATTGGGAATTGAAGTTTGTATGGTAAATTTGTCATTTGCGCGAAGTCGCGTGCAATAGCTAGTTTTTATAAGAAACTCACATAAATGAGCGAAGTGACAGCCTGGCACGGTGCGAGTGCGACCCCAGCAGTTGAATGAAATAAATGTATTTTTATATATTTGGGTGAAACACGAATAAATTGCGGTGGTGGTGATACTGAATTTACAAACATACCTGCAAATAGAATAATATACCGCATATTATTATTTTTTATATGGTAAATCTTATTACATATTATTATTTAGTTTAAAAAATCGTAGTAGGTGGGTGTTCCTGTTCAGTTGCAAGTAAAAATTGAAAAAATATAGCATAGATTTATAAAACACAATGTAATAATAAAAAAAAACAATTTTTATAAACCAATAATATTTATAGTAATCGACATTTATAAACAACATTATTCTTAATAAGACTGAGTACATAAAGTTTTTTAAAGATGTGTTTTTTTAAAATTATTACATACCATGCATTTAAGTAACGATTTACTAAAGTTGATTGTTTTTTAAAAATATGTTTTTTTTTAATCATTACATACTATGCATGTAGGTAGGTAACGATTAAATATATCTTAAAATACGCTAAATCATTGATGATTTTTATTTCTGGCATACTTAATCACATGACGTACATCTTATATAATTTTCAGCATTTAATCAAAAATATGCATTTTTTTTTTGCTTGGACTTTGTAATGGTAGACGAAACTGAACCGCACCGCACAGAGCGGCGCGCGCGGCATTGTGGAACGCGACGTAGCCACTCCGTGCATTTCATGCACTAGACCTGTGCCGATCGTGAACGATCAACGATCGGATCATTTTGATTTTGGCTCTCGGTTTCGCGCGCGACAATGATCGATCACTATGATGGCGAAAGGATGAAATCATTAATCGCTTTTATCTCGACCCCGTTGTGTGCTAGCGCAAAAATAATGTCATTGAATTGTAGGTATTGTACATGACAAAAAATGTTTATTTTTTACATTTCTCATACTAGTGTATTTTTTTTATTAAATTGCCGACAAAAATTCCTGAACGCCCTTGGCGACACCGAATGAACGAAATGATCGAAAAATTATAACGCAATCACCACACGAATGGGTCATCATGATCGAATCGGTTGACGATAATAGATCGATGGACACAGGTCTATCATGCACAGCTACTACCAACGTACGGTAAATACTGTTAGGATAAGTATCTACGACACGTACTTAAAATGCCAAATAAATTCAAATGTTTCCTAGGTCCTACTTTACATCAGTTAGCAACTCCTTGTGAGTTCGCAATCTCAGCAAACAAAGATGAATTGTCGCATTAGTATTTCAGTTTCCTTTTTTAGACAGTACAGTGAATACCTGGTATGTTACTAATTCAAATCATGAATAACACTCCTCGCAGTAACATCACACGTGACAGAATAGTCTTTTATCGCCGGCTAGCGGCCGCGCGACAACTCGCCTGCCCCACCCCACCCACCGCCCGCGCCCGTTGTTTCATACCTATACTTTTGTTCATTCGTTTCATTACATTTAATTCTATAACTTCGACCGCAAGCAGTCAATATTTATAATTTTTTGTAAGTTGATACATTACATTATTATGATCATATAGATGCAAACTTTACACATTTCAACTTTTTGTAGAACATGTAGCGCAAGAAAAACCAAAAATTTTATTCAGCAGAAAACGTAGACTTCCAAACATTTTCCACTAGATTTGCCTAACTTAAAAGTACTTCCTAAAATAATTTTCAATCACTTTAACATTTTATTGGTGAAGATATTTAGTTTTTTTAGTTTTCCATACTTCCCAAATACCTATGTTTCCAAACTTTGGTAAATATCATATTTAGATAGCCCTTGTGTCGAATCAATCAACTTTTTTCACTTTAATTTTGTAATCAGAGAGTTACACACATTTATTCCAAATACCTATCCAATCCCTATTGCCTTCGATGAATTTTTCCAAACTTGTGGATATAGCAACACATAAAGCTTCTGCATAAACTCACCAAAAACCAGGCACTTTAAAATTATCAAAGGGCAAAACCGCTTCCTTATCGGACTAAAGGAGGACTTCTAGTCGCAGGGAGTCGTGTTCCGGAAGTGTTGAGGACGGCTGCCAGCCGACAACGCGCGCCTACAACCAAGTTGATGACGCGTGTCATAGTCGTCATTAATTTTAAAATGTGTTTTATATTTTGTATGTATGTTAGTCTATAAGGTATTTATTATATGGGCTAAAATTATGTGTAAAAATTGGTTGCCTGAAATAAACTATTATTATATTATATTATTATACTGACCGGCATGCGCCTGCGCGTGCCACGTCTTGACTTCTTTGGGGAAGATCGGCAGGAAGTCCCTCAGAGCCTCATTCTCCGGCGCGAGATCCCTCAAACGCTGCCACAGTATCCGGCGTAGTTCCCGCGGGCCTCGGCGATGCAACTCCAGCGCGACCGTTACAAGCGGGAGTGGCTTTGATGCACTACGCTTTATTAGCAAGTCTAGGGCTGATGCGCGGACTTCTAGCGGTCGACCTGTGGAGGAGAAAATAATAAATAAAAATCCATAGGAGCACAGACAGTGTGACTTTATTATAGTAAATTGAACAACTCATAAAACCAGTAATTTTAACCGAGGCGATTTTATAGCAGGTACGGCGAGGGGTGTTCGGGGTGTGTGCTTGAGTTTTACACTCTACTTCTCACTTCGATTGTGAGGAAATGAAATTCAATGGCAACACAAAATGTTTGTATAATTTTGACGATCATAATTAATCGACGATCGACAGCGAGTTCGAATCCCAGGTCGGGGTCAAAGTGTTGGGTTTTTCTGTCTTGAAATAACTCAGACACAGCTCCGGAGTCAGGAAGTTGGTGGTATTAACACCCCCGTGCCTCGGAAATCACGTTAATCCGTTGGACCTGCACCTGACCTCTCTATGGTCATGTCGGACTGCCGTCTCACCGAATTATGAGAGTGAAGGAACAGAGAGTGCACTTGTGTATTGTGCACTATAATATCTCCTGAGCAGTTGGCTAATCTCTTTTGAGATAGGTCACTGTAGTCGAAATTCGACTAGGAGGACATTACACGTAGTGACTCACCGGGCAGCAAAGCTATAGACACTCACCGGGCAGCAAAGCTATAGACACTCACCGGGCAGCAAAGCTATAGACACTCACCGGGCAGCAGAGCTATAGACACTCACCGGGCAGCAGAGCTATAGACACTCACCGGGTAGCAGGGCTATAGAGATTCACCGGGCAGTAGAGCTATAGATACTAACCGGGCAGAAGAGCTATAGACACTCACTGGGCAGCAGAGCTATAGTCTCGAGCCTGCACCGACGCGCGTAGTGCAGCTCGTGGACTGGCACCCGGGAGAGAGCGTCGAGCGCAGCTAGTGCCGCCCCCCTGCCCTCCCGCTCCACGTGCTCCAGTAACAGCTCGACGCAGGCTGTAGACACTCACCGGGCAGCAGAGCTATAGTCTCGAGCCGGCACCGACGCGCGTAGTGCAGCTCGTGGGCTGGCACCCGGGTGAGAGCGTCGAGCGCAGCTAGTGCCGCCCCCCCGCCCTTCCGCTCCACGTGCTCCAGTAGCAGCTCGGCGCAGGCTGTAGACACTCACCGGGCAGCAGAGCTATAGTCTCGAGCCGGCACCGACGCGCGTAGTGCAGCTCGTGGGCTGGCACCCGGGTGAGAGCGTCGAGCGCAGCTAGTGCCGCCCCCCCGCCCTTCCGCTCCACGTGCTCCAGTAGCAGCTCGGCGCAGGCTGTAGACACTCACCGGGCAGCAGAGCTATAGTCTCGAGCCGGCACCGACGCGCGTAGTGCAGCTCGTGGGCTGGCACCCGGGTGAGAGCGTCGAGCGCAGCTAGTGCCGCCCCCCTGCCCCCCCGCTCCGCGTGCTCCAGTAGCAGCTCGACGCTGTCGGCGCGAGCGAGGTTGCCGAGTGCGTGGAGGCGTACCGCGCGACATGCGTCGTCCTGGGATTTCACAAATCGGTGTGAACGATTGACGCACTATGAAATATAGTTTTTGGTATGTTTATTTATTTTTATTTACTTTATTCAACATGCAAAGCAGATTACAATTAGGATTACACAGTTTACTTGACTAGGGTTTATGGGCTTAAAGTTAACTTAACAAAATGCATCCTTGAAAATTTAAATTAAATGTTATTTTTATTATTATTTTTTCCTATATACGTGAATATTTTTACAATGGCATTCTAAGTTACTAGTACCTGTTTTGACCGTTCGCAACGATCAGAATGTTCGAATCAGAAAATTGGCACAAAAGAAATGAAATATTAATAGCTGAGGTGTAGAATCTAGTCAAAACCCTTTTACTTGTCACCGATAAACTTTGACCGGTCGGTAATCGTCTAGTGGTCACCGGCAATAAGCTTTGGAAAGTCGATGGTCCGATGCTTCCAACTCTGAGGTGTTTTATTCCCCCGTGTGTACCTAGATAAACTTTGGTCCCCCGTTAAAGTCTTCACACCTTTCCCAGGGTTTAAGCTATCTCCACGTCGTAAATCAATTCAGCGGTATAAACGTGAAGAGTCAACAGACAGACACACTTCTGCATGTATATCAAGTACTAGCAGCTCCCCGCGACTTCGCTCGCGCCAAAAGTCAGATTTTCCCTAAAAACTTTTATCCCCTATCTATAGCACCCTCTTAATGATTTTTTACATCGCAACAACAATCGGTCCAGTAGTTTCGGAGTCTATTCAATACAAGCAAACAAACAATCGAATCTTTCTTCTTTATAATCAGCGTAGATTCATAATATTAGTGTAGATGAATAGTAGCGCGATAACTCACCTTGCACTTAGCAAGGGACTTAGCGACGTCATCTCGAATAGTCCGCTGCAACTCATCATCTTCAAGACTAGCAGCAGCAGCGGCGGCAGCTAGCAGCGCTGCATCGGCAACAACGGGGTCACGCGCGTCAGTGGCTAGACGAACAGCGTCAGCAACAGCACGGGGGGAGGGGCGAGGGGCCAACGCGAGCCCCGCTAGGAACTCCCGCGCAAACGGCTGGAGGGGATCACGCGCGGACAGGTGTAAGAACCCGTCAGCGGCCGCGAAGGCAGCTCGCGTGCCCGCTAAGCCCAGCATGCGGCATAGGCCGCTCCTGTGTACAGTTGGCTAGTAAACAGGGGCTCAATTTTCTCGCCTTTGGTATTTGTCACATACGATATTTACAGAGAAATCGTGGCGGATATCACAAAAAAAAATTCCGACATTAATATATAACATTTTGATACCTCGAGAATATTGAAAACAAAAGTTTCGTGATATCGGGCAACTACACAAAATAAATACAATCTGCGGGGTGATTACGTTACATTACACTAACACTAACAATTATTCTGAATTGAAATCATTTGAAAATGTACATTTTCTCTGTTTAGCTGGCTATTCATAGTTAGATAAAATGATGTCTTACTCACTGGTTTAAAACCACTCTTAAAATTGGCTTTTACTCGGTGTTGCCAGATCGTAGGGTATTTTGGGTTTATTAAACAAAAGCAAAAAAGCGAGGAAACCAGTTATGTGTTATTAACATGAAATATTTCTATGCACTTTTAACACCCTGTAACTTCAATCCTATTTGCAACTTCGAGTCTTTTAAGACTGTCATTTTAAGCCAATATTATTCCAAGTCGGGTCATTGTGTAGCAAACACCATAAAATACAATGTAAAGCAAGCGAAGCATAATATACATGACAGAAGCTGTAGTATAAGGAGCTTTGAAAGAACTTGGTTTCCAGTTAGATCTCACTTCTTTTATTAGCTAATTTTTGGTGAGTGAGAGTGCCCGAACCTTTTCGGTGTGCTCGCTTCATCGTCGACTGTCTACATCACGTCTGGTGTAGTCTAAAGTCAATGAGCAAACCCTTTCTAAATAAAAAAAATCCGTTAAGAACTTGGTGGCATTCATTCACATTAATGTTTTTGATGGTACGCTTCTCTAGCATACTCGCGCGGTGTACTCACAGCATGGGGTACGCGGAGTCGCTCTGCAGCAGCCGGCGCAGCGCGGCCTGCGGCGCCGCTCGCAGCGCGGGCAGCAGGCGCAGCGCGGCGGCGGCGTCGGCGGCGCGCCCGCCCGCGCCCGCCTCCTCCGTCTGTAGCGCCGAAGCGCTTGCTGCCACCGCCGCCTCAAGATCCTGCCAACACCGACGCCGACATATAAATCGAGAAAGTGTTCATGTTCGTTTTACCCGATTGCGGAAGGAGGGTTATGATTTTTAAGTATGTATGTATGTATAATTGTTTGGCACGCCCAACAACCCAAACGGCCGAACACTTTTTGACATATGAGGTGTCGTTGAATTTGTCAAAATTATGAGTGACATAGGCTATATACATTTAAAAAATGGCGCCCGTAAATGGAAATAAAGGGGGGGATCGGATTTTTTCTTCCCATAACAATAAGGGTGTCATATGAAAGCTAGTGAAAAGACCATTTCAAAAATATAATACATTTTGCAGTCGGGTATTTTTTTTTAATTAGGCGTTACTTGTTAACTCTTTCAGTATTATTTTTACAAGTCTACTGACCACTATAAAGAAAAGAGTTAAATAACAATTAACCAAAAATTGGCCAAAAATCCAACCGGTGTGCGAATTTTTGGTTTCCTATTCAAACTTATAGAAATCGAAAAAGCACAATAAAAGAATGAATGACGGTTATTAGGTACGAGTAGGTATAGTCTGACTAGGGAGCGTCGGTGGCACAGTGGCTAGCGGCTTGCCTCTCATGCGGGAGGTACCGAGTTCGATCCCACGTGTACCAATAACTTTTTCTAAGTTATGTACATTAGTTGTTTCACTAACCGATGCCCCGAGGATGAGATGAGGGAAAAAATCGTGAGAAAAACCTGCACATTCAGGCAACTTAATGTGTAACCATGATCCAAAACTAGTCAGTTTCCCCTTTACAGGATCGGAGGCAGATGAGTCACTCCATTGTAATTACCTGATCTGCCAAAACCTGGATTTATTTACTTATTTATTTAAGCTTTATTGCACAACTAAAACTGTGTACAAAAGGCGGACTTAATGCCTAGTGGCATTCTCTACCAGTCATACCTTTGGGCTAAGCAGAAATGAAAAGTGGGCGGTGTGCGACAAAGGCATAAACAAAATTATTAAATTTATTTAAAGCAAAAAAAAAACGATAGAGCTGGATCATGGTCAGCGGACTCTGGGCCCTCGCGTGCAAGAGCACAACCGGGATAACGCTAGGAAAATGATGAGGTATAGTCTAATTAGTCTAGACCAATAGAAATATTTACATTTTGACCAATAGGAAAACCTTACGAACTAAACACTATCTATCTTTGTTACACCACACTGTCTCTTTCTGGCTCCGGCGCCGGCCGACACGTGCCGAGCACGGTGGCCGTTACAAGTCTTGCGTGCGCATCGCGCGCGGAGCATATAAATATAACCCGCGGATCGGCGCTCGCTCATTTGCTGCGGCGGCCATCGAGCGGACAAGACGCGCGCATAGGGCGCGCCACGGCGTTGCCTGTTACAACGATCGGAGGACGGCGCTGCATACAAACAAACAAAAGCTTTTCTCAGGGCTGATATTTTGTTTCTGTTATACCATCCTGTTTCTATGATAGCCCTTTTGAGGGCTGATTCAATCCTGTTTCTGTGCTGAGGGATAGCCCTTTTCGGGGCTGTTTTCTTCAGTGTTTCTGTGAAGAGTGCTGCTATAGTAGCCACATTTATTTACGATCACATAATGCTATATCGTATACCTATAATTTTTTTGTAGTGGGTCCCTACGACTTCGTCTGCGCAAAAGACGAATCTAAGAAATAAAACGATCATGGATATATAAACCCGACTTTGTTTTGTATACCTATAGACTAGAGATATGCAAATTGCAATGCAACGTGAGCTGGCACATGACTATACACGACAGAAACTTGTTACAGATCTAAAAGCCGACCAATATTTGTTATGTTACAAATCTAGTATCCGATGTCAATTATAAAAGTGACTCAATTAGGCATCGAATCGAACGCACCGGCACCTCGCCCTACTGGCCGGGAGACAACTAGGACACAGCTACGACACGTGGAAGGACGCTTTTAGACTTTATAGCGGCGCGCCGGGTCATGCTAAAGTAATCAGGTCTCGTGTTGCTAGTCAGCATACATGCCATGCAATTTTTTTAAATGATTAAAGAAAGAAATCCGAAAGTCGTTCATAATTACATTTTTACATTATTGTATGTTTCAGTTATCAGTATTCAACTTAGAATTGATACAGGATGCATTAAATAAGTGTAACGCATTCGTGACCCAGTGAAATAACGATGGGGAAAATTGATAAGGGTCACAAATGGAACAAATACATGTCACAGCGGCCTACTAAATCTGATACAGAGCAAGCACTGCTGTTACGATATTCGTGTTTTAAATAACAATTTCACGCACGCAAAACGTAGCTGCAGTGACAAAATTAATATGTTCTTTGTACTAAGCACTAAAACAAATCCACATGGAAGATACTGATATAATAATTAATTTCTCTGGCAAAGAGTATTCGAACATTGAGATAGTACAGCGGCATAGCGGGGTCAGGGGTCGTGCGCTTATCTCCGCGATAACAATACGACTCGGAGATATTCAAACACATTACTCTTTCGATGAATTACCATTACAAAGTTTAAGGGAATATGCGGTATTTAGTTTAAGTGTGGTCATGTCATGCTATCAAATAGATTGCACAAAGAGTAGGCATACTATATTATTGAAATAATGAAAATAAAATCTTAGTCATGTTTAAATACAGTTTAACAAAGCTACCACATTTGTTATCAGCTCAGGGTTCAATAACAAATTATACATGGAAGTGTGTAGCTTGTAATTATGGTACAGTTACGTGGCTTTATAGGTTTTACAATCGTCAAAACACAATATACACAGCCATGGTGCAATGCAAACTCAGACATAGATAGCCACACCCGTTATTATTAAAGGTAGACTCAAAATAGCAATGTGCCGCCTCCAACCGGAATCCGGCGCCAAGCAGCTTGCTGTTTTCCGTCGGTGAGCGGGAGTGCCAGAACCTTCTGGGTGAGCTCACTCCACCGTCAACTCTGTTTATGCCACATCTGGTAACTGGTTTAGTCAACAAAAAAACAAAAAAAGTCTTACCAGATCATCTTCAGCTAAGGGTTTGCTAGACAGCTGCAGAGGCGTGGGCGCGAGTCCCTTCGGCAGCGCTTTCAAGGCTTCATCCAGGCTCGCGGTGAGTGGCACAGCTTTTGGCGGCGCGGCAGTGGCGAGCTGCAAGCGGTGCCAGGCGCGAGCCTTGACGCCCAGCTCACTGTCGCCCACAGACACCAACTCGTCCGAGTACACAGCCTCCAGCGCCGGGGTCGCACCCAGTGTGTACCGCGTGATGCGACGGACCACCAAGCCTTCTGAACTGACATCCTTCTCCGATTCATCCCGTAGTGGCACACAACTCCTCTGCAAAATGATTAGAAATGAGTAGGCAGAAAATAAAAGATTCTTTAGGTGTCTTGTAGGAGGCAGTTATTTCAGTGTATGTTATTTGTGTCGATAACACAAGTATTTTGAGTCATTATTGGCTATTCCACTTTTTTACAACTTATTTCATTACCATTTCATTTGACATAACAATATTAGCACTTATAAAAATATTGTGGACAGAGACAATCTTGAATATTAAATGGAATTTTATTGGGACATAAAACCATACAATAATAAAATAGATATATAATAAATCATAATTAATTTGATTAATTACTTGCCTTAATTTTTCTAAACACTGTTGCTGAAATAGACTCATAAAGGATATCACAAGTACCAGAGATGTCAGTTTCATTGTATTCTCCATCAATTATTTGGAACTGAAATGTAAAATAAGTTTTCTTACACAATCAAAGAGCCTGCCGCAAACATTTAGCACAATAAATCCTGCATTGGCTATGCAAGTACAAAGCATATTATACTACACAAAAACAGAAGCACTACGATAACTAAACATAAAACAAACAGAGTAATATCAAACAAAAACAAAATATGTAAGTTAATACTTCAATATAAAAATCAATATCACAATCACAAAACCAATAAAATGAAAAACTAATAGCTGTACTATTCTACAAGTAGGTTACCTGTAATATTTCATATTAATTTCACAATATTTTTTTATTCAATTTCCACATAGAATGTTCATAATATTGATCCTAAAAACATGAAATACATAGATACCAAGGGTGTTAAGAAAAAGTATTTTTAACTGATAGGATTATTAACCTAATTGAGTGAACAACACATCTGTATTCTCAAAATCTATAAGTCATTACATATTTATCTTTTATAAATAAAGAAATAGATTTTGATTAGTGTAGTAAGTAGCTTACTATTAGATAGATAAATAATGATAATAATAATGAATTCATTACCTGGAAAAGACTAACAAGTGCTTTCTTGTAGTTAAGGATATCCAACAGCTCTTCATGGTCTAGATACGCTGCATGGACAACTCCACTCTTCCAGTGGACATAAAATGGGGAGTCTTTGTATGAGTCCCACACGGAGCTAAATGCACGGAAATCTGCGTTCACATGTTTACCGCGGAGGTGAAGTTGAGGTGATTTCAGCTATAGGAGCATAACAACACAAATGAAACACTTTTTTTCGATGTACTACTTAGCAGAATTTACGATTATAATTATGTTAAATAGACTTCAAATTAATATTAAAATATTAAGTCTGTATTGGCCACCACAGGGCAAAGGCCTCCCTACCCTTTATTTACTTTCCACGAGTTTGGGCCACTGCCTCCCAGTCTTCTCTATCGTAACGCCACTGCCTTCTGGGTCTACCGCTTGGGCCGTAAGGGCACTGAAAGGGACCTACATAGTGCATATTTTGGCCTAGAGGTCGTTTGGCATTTCCGGACTTTACTTCGAATAGTATAACTTCAAAATACCTAGAAGAGAACTTATTGAGAAGTGAAGTGTTGGTCTGGGTACTCACATTAAATTGTAAGAGGAACTCCGAGTGTGAAACAGCCCACAGCGGCTGGACATGCAGCTGCGCCTTGATCTTGTAACCAACATCCTTGTCGGTCTTGGCGACGTCGTTGAGCATCACCGTGGACTCCACGTCGTATGCGGCCGGCGTTTGGAACAACTTGACTTCGCTGTAGTCGTGCCTCGAAACTGCCGACGACGCCACCCATTTCACAAGAGTTATACATTGGCACGACACTAAAATAAATACTAATGGTCTCATGATAAAATGGTCTTCTTTATTTATTTTACGTTTGCTGTTTTAGTTTCAGCCGGTACGTGAACTTTACATTCCGAAACTTTTAGAAACTGCCTGCCTGCGCGCACGCACTGTCATAATACATGTCATCATGTCATAATGACAGCATTGACAGATCGCAGCAAAGAATATTTATCACAGACCACACAACCTAAAGACCACGCATTGCGGGGGACTTACATTCGCCTAGGTTATGCAGTATCACTGCATAACAGCCGGCCCCGCCCCCTTTCGTTTCTCATTCCGCTACCGAGACTCAAAGTAACAACATTGACCTTGCTCCCGAAAAAAAATAAAAATAAGCGGTACTAATGCCGTATTATTCAGTGAAATGGTGTGAAAAGTGTACTACAACATCTAGTCTCACGAAAGATGACATTACATTTCAACGGTAAGTAATTATTCCTATCAAATTAATTGAAATACTCCAATATCAAAAATGAAATAAAATGTTATATTTCAAAGAGCACGCGTTGATGTCTTTTTTTTGCTATCCCTTTCTCGCAAGTTTAGTTCAAATTATGTTGTCTCAATTTGTCAATTAGCTAGGAGTAAAATAGTGTCGAGACACATACTAGTAAACTTAAAATTCAAAATATCGACAAATCCTAAACAAAACAAGTGATAAGTGGGTATCTAAATTTCAGTTATTTCATATATATTTTAATAAAGTGACTTTACATAAGATCACTTACGATGAATTGAAATAAGTGTAAAGTGCTTCAACAAACAAACTTTAACTAATAAAACAAACAACTTAACTAAACTTTTTAAAATAAATATATCAAACTCACATTGCGTACGATTGCCATTTTTTTTTCACACTTAGTTTTCGTACACTTAACAAAATAATGTTGAGTGAGATAGATAACTTGTTTTACTAAAACCGCTAAATTATGAAAAGTAGCTAAATAACGTGAGATCTCCCGCGATTGACCTTTGCCCACTCCAGTTTTTTTTAAAATTGCTATTTATCGGTGTCGATTGTACGTGTGTTTTTTAAATGAATTATTTTAAAGCTCCTAAATATTTTCTTACTTTTTTTTAAACTAAGGTATCGATATCAAGATATGTCTTGCCCATCACTAGTGAGCTAACACTGCCATTGTCAAATTTGACGTCTCCTTGTACTAGCCAATCGGAACGAGCAGACCTCTCCCCGCACCCCACCAACTTTTGGCGATTTTGTTTTCGTATTAGAGTTGATAAAAGCGTGGTCTTTAGGTTGTGTGGTCTGTGATATTTATACTCAAAAAGAGGGATCGCAGTTCCCAAAAACCGACTGCCAGGGTTGTCAGATGTATGAAAAAAAGCGCTATGGACACGTAATAAGTCCGTTTCTTTAACCGACTTCAAAAAAGAGGACTATGCGGCGGGAATCTAATCAGCGGCGTTCCTCGCATACCGGGCAATTGCTTAACGAGAGGTTAAGCAAGTACTTAAAAATCGAAAGATGAAGCTTGGAATTACTATAAATTGTATTTAAGTGATAAGCATTTACTATTGCAATCTAAATATTAGACATTATTGCACATGAAATAAAAATAAATTTCGCTCACAAAAATTGATCGATTGTGTCATCCGTTGGGACCCAAACCTACGACTCGTCGCTAACCGGTCGAATGCTCTAACCAACTGAGCTACGCTTAAGTTTAAGGTAATTAGTGTCAAATACTTGATTTTTTTATTCCTCTATGTACTTATATTACATTAACCGTGTGCTGCGATTTCGAAAAATAAAATGGAGCCGGGTTCGAAATAAAAGTTTAAATCCCCTTCCCATTTCAAAATCGTGACGGTTTGTGTTTAGGTCGTACGTAAGTATGTACATGCGCCACTGATCTCTGTATGATTACGACTTAAATCGTGAATCTGGCAACCCTGCCAAGGAATTTTGCGCGGGAATTTCAAAATTTTACTTTTTATTTACACTGTTCTGTAATTATTTCTTTTTTTTCGATATAAAGAACTATATGTAGCGGTTAGATTAAACACTGGCATTTAGATACCTATATTTTTTCGCTTTTCGCGTTTCCTCTTACGATGTCGTATGGCGATCAGCATGCAAAATGAGCTTCACCGGGGTAGTAAACGCCACGTATTGGACCCATGGACTTAATATAGAAGGACTGAGTAGTGCAAACTTATTTATCTGTCAGTTTGATTTAAAACAGCCCTTAATGAATAGACTTAAAGTCGTCAATGCACGCATTACAAAAACCGGTCCGAGCGAGATAGCTATAAGAAACCGCGGTGTCCCTTTCTGACAGAGGTCTTAGTGTTGCCAAATCATTTTTTAATACTGAACTTTAGCTTTGGTAGATTTAATTATGCAATTTAAATGCAAATTGTAAATTTAACAATTAAAATATTATATAATATTTGTTACATATGAATAGAAAAATATTTGAAGAACAAAATTTAAAACTTTGATGATAAGTAACCGACTTAAATGTTATATTTCGTAGTACTGGTAGTAATCTAGCAGTAATAGAAATAAAAAGGCTGCAACCCAATACGCGATTTGATAAAAGTTGTTGGTTGCATCGTGCTGGCTGTTGATTTCCTAAAATCTATCAAAATGGTGAAAATATGCTTTGTAGAAGGATGTAAAAGTGAATACCATCCGGATTGTGGATTATCTTACCATAGGTAAGTTTTTATTGCAGTTTTTTGTATTCAGAATAATCTAGAAATTCGGGTGACAATACTATCTTACAAGCATGGAACTATTTAGTACTACCCTTACAAGTCAAAATGTTGGCAGACTATGAAATGTAATAATAGTCATTATTTAAATGTTCAATAAATGTAAAAGAATAAATTAATATGATGTAAATTTTTGTTCTTCTGTTTTGAAGGTAAACAAAAAAAGGAAAACATCACGAGGGAACCAGCAAGGCCAAGAACTCTGTAATTTTGAGGACTTGTGATATTACAAGCGTGTAGTTTTACCCCATCCAGCTACTTTACGAAAAATGCTGGCTACTAACAACCATAAAAGTGTATATCATTTAATGTGTGACACTACAATTTATAAGGAATAGTACGCAAGTAATAAATAAAAAGCCTGTTTTTTAAAGTATGCATTTGATTTTTATTTTTCCTTACTATCATTCTCCAAACAATAATAGTTTCTGCCAGATCTTTTTACTCTTTGTGCTTACAATATGCTTAGATACAGTTATCAAAAATTCATAATTATTTATTGCACTTATCAATCACCATATTATGTGAATACATACATATATTTCATCACTCGTCATTTATAATTTACATTAAACATTTATACATTTACCTACAGTATTGTAATACAAAACGATTTCATTAATACGAACGTTCTTCAAATTTCAATATTATATGGTCACCCTAGTAAAAAAAAGGACGCAATGGTCAATGTGCTATTTCTCTTTCGGCTCGGTTTTATGAACAAGAGCTCATTCCAGTTGTACGGTAGTACTTAATAGTTCCATGATTGGACCAGATCAATCCAGATTGGTGGGGCAATGGGGTCCTGGCTTGGCATTGGCTGGTCGGCTATTGACTAACACGTCGGCGCGAGTGGCTAACGGCAGTGACCTAAATGCCTTACAGTAACGTAGTGGTATGAAGACATTTTTAAATTGAACTGAATGTGTAAACAGTCTTATACTTGGGGGTAAATATTATGACCACCAATACATACCTACACGTACAACATGAGGGTTATGATATAAAAAAGAGGAACAACTGCTTTGTCTTTTACGATTTCGGTTGATTTACTTACATTTCGATAAAAAATCATCCAAGGTCAAAAGAAAGTCATTACTTATCTCGACATTGAGATGAATAATTCTAACAAGTCATTGTAAAATGTAGGTATGTAATGTTTCTCTGTTGCACGCACACAGCATCAACCTCAGGTTACTTTGAATAATTATTTATTTTTTATATCCATTACAAGGAAAGTAGTACCTACTTTGTAAATAAAATTAAACAAAATTACATTTTTATTAAATGATTTTATTTTGTCTTATTTAAATTAGCACCAAAATAATATTAGATACAATTTATTATTTCATTGCATCTAAATACAGTTTGAATAAAGTTTATTAAAATATCGATACAATTGGATTCAAAAATTGTGAATTCATTTAAGTTTTTAATCATAACAAAGAATTACAACAAGAAAAAAAAACAAAAAGTAAGTACTTATTCCATAAAGTTATATCACATTGCAATATTTAATTAATAAATAATAATGTAAATAAGAAAAGAACCCTTTTTAAATTCCAATAAATACGGTTTTGTACTGCAAACTCCAGGTGTTTTGGAACGAAGAGAATCTTTGGTTACTGCACATAAAACGTAAAATAACTATTACAACGACAATAAATACTGAGCGGGGACACGGTTCGCGTCACCCCGCGGTGGACGCAACTGGCTCCACACATACAGGGTGTCCCGTTAATGAAGGATTAACCTTTAGGTACAGATTAGTTACATGATGCTCTACTATATGCCTAAAATTTTTTCAAGTAAAAGTGTTGCCATTTTTGAGATTTTGGTTTTGAGTTTTTATTATTTTTGGGAATCATACTAACATTTTAAGTAAAAAGTTAGTATTGATTTTGGTGTTTTTAATATTTAAAAAGTCATTAATTGTAGAAGTAGCAATACAACAATGAAATATTAAAGTCTCGAATATGGTAACACTTTTACTGTTTTTTTTTTGTATATGATGTAGCTAATCTGTACCTAAAAGATTATACTTCAATAACGGGACACCCTGTATATTAACAAACAACGATTCAACAATTAATTATTCAGTAACAATAATGCAAATATCAACAACATTCTTCCTCGATGTCACGAATAGATGGTCATCAGTATCATCTGAAAAGAAACAAAAACATGCTTAAAATAGAATTTTTATCTGTTTTAATTATTTATTTATGAAAATTAGCGGTCCCCGCGACTTCGTCTGCTTAAATGCTGCCAGATTTCCCATACACACTGCTTTCTGCTATTATTCTGCTATTTCAAGAGGAGACGAATCTAACAATTAGACCATCAAAATCGGTCTAGTCGAACAAACCAGACTTGCGATATAAACTTTCATCAAGTTCTTAAACTATCTCTACACCAAATTTCATCTAAATCGGTTCAGCAATTTAAGCGTCAAAAGCTTACAGACAGATCTGCCGTCTGACCTCAGTGACCCCGTTAACAGGGGAACCTGACCAGTTTGGATCATGGTTACACATTCAGTCGCCTGAATGTGCAGGTTTCCTTACGATGTTTTCCCTCACCGTAAGAGCATCGGTTAGTGAAACAACTAATGTACATAACTCAGAAAAGTCATGTACATGAGTTGTTTCACTAACCGATGCTCTTATATTGTTTCTGACCTCCCGCATGAGAGGCAACCCGCTAGCCATTACCCTACTGACGCTTTAACGCATTTATATTATTAAATTTGGATTACAAACCTCTTCCAACGAGAGAGGATTGGATTTCACCTTCGTATCAAGGGCACGGTAGCGTTCTGGAAACAAGTATAAAACACCACACTAGTTAGAAAAGTTTAGGTACCTACAACAATATTATAACGCATAAGTACTTTAAAAAAATGGAATCTCAGCAAATTCTGGGTGGAAAAGTTTATATTACCATGAGCGAGATGCAGCCTGGCGAGAGCCATCACGTACGCCTCGGCCGACAGCTTCGCGCCGCGCGCGAATCTCAGAACGAGGCATTCTAGGACCTGCAATACAAAAATGTCGTTTTATTAGGAGTCGAGTTACATGAAAAAAATATAGCTAAAAGTGTGTTGAACCACGCCCAAACGTAACGTCTCTGTCAGAAATGCGGGGCTGGTGCGAGACAGCGCCAATCGCACGCGACTGTCAAATCTTATACCCCGCCACACCACCCCCTTCCCTGCTGACTTCTAGCTTGCCTCGCCCTCCGTACGTTTGGCCCTCGGCATAAGGGTTGCGCACGAACTGTGTAGTCGGAACATAAGCCGTGGTTGGAAACCGCGTTCCAATCAAGGTCACATCGGTTGCGACTCTGGTTGGCTGCCCTTTATAATACGTTTATTCCGTCCAGTCTCAGTGCCTTATTGAAAGCGGTGAGGCCAGCAGCCCAGAGCGGCGGCAGGTCGATTCATAATACAGTGTCTTACGTTACGCTTGATCTCTCTCTGGCACCGAGATGACTTGAGAGTACAGGAATAGAGTTTGTATTGCGTATTGCGTACACACTTAGCACTATATTATCTCCCTCGTAGTTGGCTAGTAGAAGCTGAAGTCGAAATTCAGCTAGATGCACATTATGTTGTAAAGGTACCTACAGAACTCTTCGTGCGCGAAAGTGACTAATAGTTTTTTTCCTTTTCATATAGGTATGGAACGAAAACCTAAAAATCGTGGAAGGTTATAAAATGTAATTAATCTAATTTCACCTTATTGGAAGCGGTGACTCCAGCGGCCCACAGCAACGCGCGCAGTCTGTACGCGGAACAAGTGGCGCGGGCACAGACGGGCGCCGTCGAGGCTCCGCTGGCCAGCAGGTAGGCGTGCTTCCAGTAGGCGAGCAGCGCCAGCAGCGGCGGCAGGTCGCGCGCGCGCAGCCGGCCGCACACGCCGACGTCGCGCAGCGCCAGCAGCGCGCGGCACAGCTCCAGCGACGGCCGCGACACGAGGCACCAACGCCACACGCGCCGCAGGGCCGCGCGGAGACCTAGGGCGTCCACCTGTACGCGCGCGCTTGTATTAACGCAGACCTTACTAATTCATTTTCATTTTATTTTAAGATTTACAAAACAGATGACAAACGCAATATGAGTCAGCCTATTAGATCCCACTACTGGGAAAAGGCCTCACCTCAACTATGAGGAGGAACGAGCCGTATTCCACCACGCGGGCTCGGTGCGGATTGGTGGATGGGTGTATGTAAGGCAAGTGACAAACCTTACTGTCAGAAGTTATCAAGCCGCCCTAGGGCCTCTGACTAGGCTTAACGACTAATACCACAGATATTAGCCGGGACCAACTGCTTAACGTGCCTTCCGAAGCACGGAGATGCTTGTCATGGACGTCACATAAATGGTCGGAATGGTCACCCATCCAATCATTAACTTTTGGTATCGCTACCAAAGCGCTGCCGCCACTGCGCCACAAGCACCTCAATACGCAAACACAATATTACAAACTAATTATGAAACCCTTTCAAAACTAAATTATCTTTTTACCTCCGATTGAATTGACAAAATCTATATTTGTAAACGATTTGAAAAGAGTTATGGAAAAATACAAAAAATAAATGTAAGCAGTAAAACTTTTGAGAAAATAAGGTTTTTCTTTATTTGCACAAATGGGGCCTCTAACCCTATTTAATAAAATTATTTATGTATGGGGACTTTATGTTTTCAATTGTGCACGTGGGTTCTGAAAGGGTTAGTAGTAGTAGTAGTTAAGGACTAATTTTCAACCCTCAACATACCACTGATATAACTAGCGTTGCTGTACTACCAAAAAGCACGAAAGCCTTAAAAAAAATGTTTCATTTACGGGCACAAAACGTTTTTCAACTTTTTTGTTTTATATTTTGTCTATGATATGAAAAAAAATGGAATATAAATAATAAATAAATTGTTTCAACAAACACACGAATTACCTAGCCTCAAACTAAGCGTGAGCTTGTGCTATGGTGACTAGGATAACGAATAGAAATACTTAAAAACATATAAACATCCATGACTTAGGCAGGCCTGTGAATCTTCCTGCGTAGGACGCAAAAACGTACCTACGCGCGGCGACCCCTAGGTAAGGGCCTAAAGAAGTTGGGTGTCGCTAGCCGGCAGCGACACGCTCCCGCGTTTTATTCACCGGCGGTGCGCGACACTAGGTTGCTGATTGGACGAGCGTGAATAAAGTCCTAGAAAGATGCGCTAGGTGGCGTAAGTAGCTTCTTGTGGTAGTCAACCCTATCGCGTTGCGTGATAGTACGTCACTGAATAGGTTTAGTGTATTATGAATCATATTCCAGAGTTATAAGAATCAAATTATCTTGCAATGTATTTCTGTAGGTACCATATCGTTAACAACATTGAGTAGATATTTCTTTGAATTTCATTGCAAAGTCATACTTCTGTACGTAGTACTAGTACTTATTCTGTGATTTAGGTACAAATGCTCGCGCTCATCACACAAACATTTGCCCCTTACGGGATTCGAACCCGCTAACGCCTGGTTTAGAAGTCCGGTGCGCGAACGACTACACCAAGACGGTCGTCTTGTATGTTATTCAAATTCAAACAATTCAAAACTCAAATTGAAACTATTAAATTTTAAAGACAATAAATAAACCCCACTAGTGTGTGACACACTAAAATTAGTAAATACGCGGTGACCAAAATTTGACGAAATCAACAGCCACAAGGATCCTCATCCAAAAGCGCGTTCTATATGATTATTGATTAAAGTCAATCACCACGCCCGAGCTGTGATGCCAGGCCAGTAATGTAACCGGACACCTACTGTCCAAATGGGGAGAAAAACAAATTGTTTATTCTGACAGAAAACGCAAAATCTACCACACTTTTTGTGTGGCGTTAAATCACCACAGTATGGTCTATCAAAGTGACATCTGCAAACAGCTTTGTTCGTTTCTCCCCATTTGGTAATTGATTTATTGATTGATTTGTTACTGTCGCACTAACCTCGTCAATTTCGCGTTTGCCGAGCATCTTTACGACGGACGCTCTCACTTCTGCCTGTGACAAAAACAGATATTTTAGTAAGTAGTAATTTCTCAAGTTTTTTTGGGTTATTCTGAAAGTCGAACGAGCCGAACTCACCGGTAATAATTGACCGTCGTCGTGGAACTCCGAGGAGATGTCACGAACGATCACGTTGTCTTCGTTCACCTCCCTACGAAAAAATATTTATTTATTCCACAGTAAACCAACATTAACATGCAAATGTTGGCTAGAAAAGTTGTTTACATTTTATTTAATTCTATTTGCTTTTGACTGTTAACTATGCTAGGCGTGTTTTAGATAGAGTCGACGGTGGAGCGAGCTCACCCAGAGGGCTCTGGCACTCCCACTCACCGACGGAACACAGCGAGCTGTTTGGCGCCCGGCTCCGGTGGGAGGGTGGTAGCTACAAGGCGGCACCTGACGGAGCCTACCACTACTATAATAATCTTTTAGCTGCCTGCCGTATTGGCCAGCAGGCTGCGGCACCACTAGGTACTGTCCCGCGACAGCGTGACTGAGCGACGGATGTGCACGTACCACACGTCGGTGTGCTCGTCGGTGAACAGCCGCAGCAGGAAGGCGGCGTCGGTGTGCGGACGGCGCGTGTGTGGCACCACTAGGTACTGTCCCGCGACAGCGTGACTGAGCGACGGGTGTGCACGTACCACACGTCGGTGTGCTCGTCGGTGAACAGCCGCAGCAGGAAGGCGGCGTCGGTGTGCGGACGGCGCGTGTGTGGCACCACTAGGTACTGTCCCGCGACAGCGTGACTGAGCGACGGGTGTGCACGTACCACACGTCGGTGTGCTCGTCGGTGAACAGCCGCAGCAGGAAGGCGGCGTCGGTGTGCGGACGGCGCGTGTGTGGCACCACTAGGTACTGTCCCGCGACAGCGTGACTGAGCGACGGGTGTGCACGTACCACACGTCGGTGTGCTCGTCGGTGAACAGCCGCAGCAGGAAGGCGGCGTCGGTGTGCGGACGGCGCGTGTGTGGCACCACTAGGTACTGTCCCGCGACAGCGTGACTGAGCGACGGGTGTGCACGTACCACACGTCGGTGTGCTCGTCGGTGAACAGCCGCAGCAGGAAGGCGGCGTCGGTGTGCGGACGGCGCGTGTGTGGCACCACTAGGTACTGTCCCGCGACAGCGTGACTGAGCGACGGGTGTGCACGTACCACACGTCGGTGTGCTCGTCGGTGAACAGCCGCAGCAGGAAGGCGGCGTCGGTGTGCGGACGGCGCGTGTGTGGCACCACTAGGTACTGTCCCGGCGGCAGCGTGAAGAACGTCACCACCTCGCGCGCGCGGCACTCGTGTGTCACGTCCAGCGCTCGCTAAGGAACAATACCAAATATACAATCATAAATAAAATCTATAGACACGCAAAGAGTTCTCTGGATGAATAATTATTTATCTTACTAATGCACGCAACGATACAAAACGTCAGTGACAGAAAAACGCAGAAGGTACAATGGATTTCCGTGAGTGTCTAAACGAAAAGTGGGTGTTCACTACACTACAGTATATTGTGTTTCAAAATGCTGACCAGCGTATGCAGATGCGCGAGGGGCCTGCGCGGCGCGGCGGCGGGCGGCAGCTCGTACACCGCGAACCCGATGGCGCGCAGCCTCGTCTTGGCGCGCGGCTCGTACGCCTGCGTCACCGACACCACCACGTGGCACTTGCCGCCCGCCCCGCCCCCGCCCCCGCCCCCGCCGCGACCCACGCCCACGTGGAACTGCGGGTTCGTGCCCGTCGTCTCTGGGGGGAAACACATCAAATATATAAAAATGAAAACTGACTGATTGACTGACATACAAACGCAAAAACTACTAGCACTAAAAACTTGAAATGTTCCACCGTGCTTCCTTTTATAGTGTAAATGAGTACTGAGAAAGGCTTTTCGGAAATTCATCCGTTAAGGGAATAAAAAGGGGAGAGTGGAAAGTATGGAAAATTCAACATTAGCGCGGACGAATAAATAAATATTTAATTGAAACTCCTATCTCCTATACAACAAACGTATTTTTTTTGCAATGTCAAATGTGATAATGCAATCATGTCAAATCTCTTAACCAAACTGGTCAGGTTCCCCTGTTAACGGGGTTTCGGATGTCAGATAGCAATCGCTCTACTGTAATTTCCTGACCTGCCATATCCTGGATCATTGTCCAAAGCAGACACAGAGCCCCCTCGCGTGCGAATGCACAACCAGGATGATGCTAAGATGATGAGAATGTCCATGGTTCGTGGGCAAGTCCGACCTTTGCCGGTTTTTTGATTATTGAAAAACGAAAACTTATAAAAAATACACAAACAAAGTAAGCGTAAAGCGGTCCCTCAGGTCGTTGTACGCGGTGCGCCATCGCCTGCATGGGATTAGCCAATCGTCCGGGCCACGTGCCACGTGCACCGGCTCCAGCGTGCTGTGTGTAGTGTACCTGTCGCGGCGGGCGGGCCCCCGGCGTTGTACCCGGTGCGCCACCGCCTGCGCCACGTGCTGTGTGTAGTGTACCTGTCGCGGCGGGCGGGCCCCCGGCGTTGTACCCGGTGCGCCACCGCCTGCGCCACGTGCTGTGTGTAGTGTACCTGTCGCGGCGGGCGGGCCCCCGGCGTTGTACCCGGTGCGCCACCGCCTGCGCCACGTGCTGTGTGTAGTGTACCTGTCGCGGCGGGCGGGCCCCCGGCGTTGTACCCGGTGCGCCACCGCCTGCGCCACGTGCTGTGTGTAGTGTACCTGTCGCGGCGGGCGGGCCCCCGGCGTTGTACCCGGTGCGCCACCGCCTGCGCCACGTGCTGTGTTTAGTGTACCTGTACGGGCAAGCACGTACAACACTTTTCGTCAGCATAAATTCGCCCTACTTTGTAAATTACGTTTCATTACTTTTTGTACAAACAGTTCAGTTCGTTCGCATCCATCAAACCATTAAGTCGCGCGTTCTCACTTACCATCAAAATCCATTTCTAGCATAAATCAAGTTCAATATACAAGATTTTTATATTTTACAAACATTGTCTCTATCATTTCAAATCAACCCCATCAAACTGTTACGGCATCCCCGTACGGACCATGTACCGTAGCGGGACCTCTTACACGCGTGTGTGACCTTATTGCGCGTGAAGTGTTTCCGCAAGCGGCTTATCGTGACATCGTGCACTAAGTGACGTGTTCGCGGTTCAAAAACTCAATTACTGTGCTATAGAGTGTACAGACTTCCAATCAGACAACATCATCTCAACGTTGCGTGATCAAGAAGCGCAGCCAGCCCCGAAATCCTATATTCAAGTTTTGGCGTTTCGAGGCTACCAAAGGGCGTGACCACTCAGGACGTGTCCGCCTTATCAACAACTTCAGTAGGAGCATCAGCATCTTCTCTGGAGCACCAGCCGCGTCAGCATCGGCATATCAGCAGCTTCAGCAGAGGCTAACAGGCAGTATCTTCAGCTCAAGTAAGATCAGTCCTTTTTACTAACATTAATCATGGCAAACGTCAATGACATACTCGCTACTCAGCAACAATTAACTTGAATCACTTTTAACCAACTTTAAAAAAGACGGCCCCGAAAGGAAGTCGTCGCCTGATTACATCAAACGTAGATTGGATACTCAGGACAGCTACTGGTTCGAGTATAACAATAACTACAACATATTATCACAGCTAGATTTGGATGAAGCTAGTAGAAATCAGATCGATCAAGAGCATGTTCAAGTAAAAGAGAGATTTGACGATATCAGAGCTCAGATACAGAATTATCAACCAGCAAATGTAGAGAGAGCAAGAACACCTATATTAAAACCTCCAACATTTGTCGCTTCAAATCCGAGTGAGATAAAGGTTCCATCAAAACCAACAACATCCACGTCTTCATTAAGTAAAACCGACGAGATGTTGAACAGACAGCAGAGCAATTTCAGAGCACTGCAACGAACCATAAATAAGATAAACATAGCATCAGTATCAGAAAAATGGAAGTTCGAAGATTTGCTTCACGCCCTCCATAACCGTTGGGAAGTTATCGACGCTTTACATTGGGAGTTAGATTGTGACCTCAATGGCTCTAACAAAAAATATGAAGAAGCCTATTCGTATTATGAACAAGAATACGATAACATCAAAAAGGCCATTAACAAGAAAATGTGGTCTGTAGCTCATCAAGAAAAGTCCACCCCTCAAGTACTAACCTTCGGTGGCAGCTACATCAATTGGATTTCGTTCAAAGACCTTTTTAACGAAACAATCCATAGCAACCCATCAATGTCAGACGCGCAAAAGATGCAGTACCTAAAAACAAAGGTGAAAGGAGAAGCAGAAAAACTGATTCAGCACTTGCACGTGAGCTCTGACAACTATTCGATCTGTTGGGACATTCTTAATCAGCGATATAATAACAAAACGCTTATATTTACATCTCATATCAACATCTTAATGAGCATTCCCACAGCCCAACAACAAACAGCAGCTAATCTCAAACGTATTCATGACAGTACATTGGAGTGTCTGAATGCTATTAAAAACTTAGGGGTCGATATCAGCACATGGGACCCTCTTCTAGTCCATATTTTGACCCAAAAGTTGGATACAATATCATTTACAGAGTATGTAGAGTCCGTTAAAGACCCTAGGGAATTACCAGTACTCAATGAACTGTTACATTTCCTAGAGACCAAATTTACCATCTTAGAATCAGCACGCAGAAAGCAAGATAATTCGCCTCAAAAACCACATGCTATAAATCAGGGGTCAAAGTACCAAAGTAATAATCAAATAAAACATTCATTTTCAACGAGCAGCAAGGTAACGTCGAAACCTACTTATAATAAGAAAGCAACGTCATCAAAAAGTAGTAGGTGTTCGTTGTGCAATAATGAGACCGCATTTTCTGCTGTCCAAAATTTTTGGAATATAAAGACCATCAAAAACAACGGATTTTGCATCAACTGTCTACATTATCATCCCCAAAAACCTTATTCTTCAGAAAACGGGTGCCGCGAGTGCAAAAACGATCATAATAGCTTGTTGCACGAAGCGTTTACGCAATCACCTCGCTCGGTACTGGACATCGGTAATGCGAGCGCGAGCGCGGGCGCGCGCGGGGCAAGCGCAAGCAAAAGCGCTAACACCGGAATTCAAGTCGGCAAAAATTCGCACGTGGCGAATTCATCAGTCAATGAACCCGTCGAGGTACTCCTTCCACCAGCTTTGGTAAAGATACAAGCAGTCGACGGTACATATCATATCATGAGGGCCTTGTTAGACCAAGGATCACAAACAACCCTTATTACAGAACATGCAGCGCAACTCCTAAAATTACCTCGAATGAGATGCTAGGGAACGGTTTCAGGTATAGGAGATAAATCAGATAATAGTGATTTTACATTTGAAACGGACGCTTTCATTATGAATCAACTTGTTAAGAATTTACCTAATCAAACTTTCAATAAACCAGATTGGTCATACCTCAATCACATTACTTTGGCCGATCCAGAATTTTATCAAAGTCGTCACATAGACATCTTGCTAGGTGCCAACGTTTATTCAATAATCTTGATGGATGGTATATGTAGAGCCAGCTCTAGCACAGTCCTTCCGACCGCACAGCAGACGCAGCTCGGCTGGATTTTGAGTGGTAATGCACAAACATCTTACCAGTGTAACGTTGTCATCCAAAACATAGATGAAATTCAGAAGTTCTGGGAGATAGAAGAAATAGCTGAACAATCAAAGCTATCTTCGGAAGACCAGCAATATATTTTTATCAGTCAACCACAAAGAGAAAGGAAGACGGACGCTACGAAGTTCGCTTACCACTAAAACCTAATTATCAGGAAAAATTAGGTCAATCAAAAACAAAGGCCATTGCACAGTTTTATAGGTTGGAACAAAAGCTATCAAAAATATTAACATCTATAAAGAATATAAGTTATTTATAAACGAGTACATTGCACTCGGTCACATGAAACCTGCTGACAACAACTGCAGTCCTCGCCTTACATGTCATTTACCTCACCATTGCGTCATAAGGGAAGACTCGACGACAACAAAATTACGAGTTGTGTTTAATGCTTCCGATAAAACATCGTCAGGGGAGAGCCTAAATGATGTAATGTGTCCCCTACACACCTCCAACAAGACATTCAGAGTCTTATCATCAAATGGAGACAACATCGTTACGCGTTCACAGCTGATCTTGAAAAGATGTTCAGACAGATATGGCTCAATGAGGAAGACCAAGACTTACAGAGAATCATGTGGCGGGATGACAAATCACAAAGGCTCAGAGAATACAAGCTGGCGACTGTTACCTACGGGACAAAAGCAGCGCCCTTTCTAGCCATGATGACCCTTAAACGTTTAGCTCAAGACGAAAAAATAAACTATCATAACAGTTTAGCACCTTCCGTCCTCGAGGACTCATTTTACATGGATGACCTAATTCATGGGTCACATTCAATTGAAACAGCCAAAAAACTTCAATCAGAGATGGTAAGCCTTTTAAATTCAGGAGAGTTTAATCTCAGAAAGTGGAAGTCCAATGCACCTGAGCTTTTAGTTGGAGTACATGTGGATCAAAAGCCTCAAGATTTTGATTTTAAGCAAGCAGAATCGACTAAAGCTTTACGACTTGGATGGAATCCACAGCAAGATCAATTCATCTTTCAGTCACAGATTTATTTGTCAACTTCAGAAGTAACAAAAAGATCATTGTTGTCTGATATATCAAAGATATTTGATCCCTTGGGTTGGCTCTCACCCCTCACCATCAAGCTGAAAATACTATTTCAAGATGTATGGAAAGCGTCTGTGGAGTGGGACGAACCTGTGCCACAAAACATCAGTGAGCAATGGCAACAATTACAATCAGAAATGCAGCTTATCAGTCAATATCAAATCCCGAGGTGGCTGCAAACAGAACATAGAGACCGCATCGAACTGCACGGCTTTTGCGACGCAAGCACTAAAGCCTACGCATGCGTCATCTATTGCAAAATAATCAAAGAATAAACATCATCGATTGTCTTAGTTGCAGGAAAAACAAAAGTAGTACCTCTCAAGAAAAACATTTCACTGCCCCGGCTCGAACTTTGTGGGGCGGTACTCCTATCAAAACTCATGGCTAAAATTAAAATATGCCTAAGATGACCATTTATGGCTGGGGCAACACTATGGTGGTACTAGGTTGGCTAAATGGTAACGCAGATCGATGGACGCCATTTGTAGCCAACCGAGTAAAAGAAGTTATGACGTCCATGGAATCAAGCTGTTGGCGTTATGTCAAATCAGAAGAGAACCCAGCTAACTGCGCTAGCAGAGGGTTGACTTCGTCGCAGCTTATGGGACACTCTCTGTGGTGGCAGGGCCCTACGTGGCTTAAATCAATAAACAATTACAAAACAACAGATGACGAAAAACAAGCTTACAAGGCGGCGTTGAAAAGCCTGAAGCACCACCTGAAGAGAGTGATCGGCGAACAAAAGCTGACATTCGAGGAATTCACTACCATCCTAACTCAATTGGAAGGGTGCCTCAATTCCCGCCCACTCTGTCCGCTAACTGAAGATCCAGATGACCTGGACTGCTTGACACCTTCACACTTCTTATCAAGTGGGCCGTCTCTTACTCTGTATGACACTGAAACAGATCTTAGGACAAGGTGGCATCTCACTCAAAAAATATTTAATGACATGTGGACTCGTTGGCGTAGTGAATATCTTACTCAACTCTCAGCAAGGCGTAAATGGCAACAGCCAAAACCAAACATCAAAATAAATGACGTAGTCATTATCAAGAATGACAATCTTCCGGCTGGGAAGTGGGCTTTAGGTCGTGTTGTTCAATTACACCCTGGAGCCGACGGCTACACAAGAGTCGTCACACTGAAAACAAAAAATGGTTTGCTCACGCGCCCTGTTGTGAAGCTTTCCATTTTACTAGTCAACTCAAGTGAGAAAGAGCAACAGCGTTCAAAAACAGAAACAGAACAATCATCATCAGAAAGATCACCTTCAAAAACATGCAAAAAGAAGTCAATGGCTTTATCTTTGATGCTATTCTTATTATTCATTATTACGCCGATCAATGGCATGTACAATATGACCCCATTACCTAGTAATAATACTTTATACTTCGATCGCATTACAAACATGAACATAATACGAGACGACTGGCGCCTCATCGTCTACTATGACACACAACCTTATCAAGAAGGGAATGCGGCGTTAGCAAAATACATCGAGTACCTCGAGGGCCTATACTCGAGAGTGTTTATCAAATCATATTGCAACGGTATCGTATTACAGTTACATCAGGAGGTAAATGAACTGGAACACTATAACACCATATTGATGAGTCATAATAACAACATGAATGAACCCACAGGACACCGAAGGCGGCGTGGTCTAATCAACGGTGTCGGTTACATTGCAAACAGCTTGTTCGGCGTCTAAGATCAAAACTTCCCAGACAAATATGAACAAGACATCAACCTTATCAGGAAAAATCAAAATCATCTAGCGGCACTCTGGAAAAATCAAATTTCGGTGGTTGAGGCAGAATTCAATTTACTGAAACGGACGGAAAACATTATTGACAATCACCATAAAATGATAAACAAGAAACTCAATCTCTTAGAAAATTCAGTAATTCGAGTTCAGAATGATGTGCAGAATATGTCTCTCGTTAGTGAATTTATCACTACTTCTATTATGGCGAATAACATCCTACTCCGGAAATAACCAACATCTACAACGGAAAATTCAACTTCCATCTGCTACCGCCAGATCAACTCAGACATGAACTTGGCGTCATAAGCGGAAAACTGCCCAAAGATCTATTCATACCGATCGATAATTTTGGAGACTTGTCAGAGATTTACAATCTTTTACAAGTTCGTGCAAGAATAACAAGCAAATTTATCATATTTGAAATGACAATACCACTTGTTGGTGGCGATTTGTATGAAGTCCTAAAAATCATACCTATCCCTCACCTAACGGCAAAAAATCAAGAGATAGTCATGAAACCCATAGCAGATTACGTGGCAATCAATCTAAACAAAGACGTATTCATGACTAAAACAGATCAAGATTTAAAGACATGCTTGCAGCGTAACTCCCAAACTATGCTATGTCACATCAAGAGGCCAATTTTCAACATCAAGGACGATCAAAATTTTTGTGAGCGTTTGCCCTATGCAAGACAGTGCAAAACTTTCACAAGTCCATGTAACAATAGATGGGTAGAACTAAACTTTGTTGTGGACAGTGCCAATTGAAACTTATATGCGATGATCAAGTTTCAGCTATACAGATGACTCACTCAGGATTATTTAATGTTGACCGAGGTTGTATTATAAAATCAGCTGACTTTTTTGTATATTCACACAGAAAAGAGGTCAGTAGAATCAGTGTAAGTTCTAATATTCAATCACCAGAGATATCACCTATCAACCATTTAATCAACATATCATACCCCAAATCTTTTCATCGAGCAATCAGTCAGACTTCGATTGGAACAATCACAATAATCAGCTGCAAGAAATTGAGGATAAGCTCAAAGCCATGAAAGAAAGCCAAGCTTTATCAGACGGAGTATCCTTTCATGACGTTCATCACTATTCGGCCATATACGTGTTGGTTGCCGTGGTGAGCATCATCGTCGTCGTGTGGGCGTGGCGGCGCTGCGCTCGCAGGCCGGCCGGGCCCGCCAGCGCCGCTGCCAGCATCGCGGGAAAGTGCAGTGCAAAGTGTTCAGTGCAGTGCATCCAATGATCAATATAGTGAAGAGTGTGAAATTCCTAAAAATATCCCCAATTCAAGTGCGCGAGTGTTAAATCAAAATAAGTGCTCGTCCCCTGTAGTGTTGCGTTCCGTATTTAGTATTTCGGAAAACGTAGCCAATTAGGTTAATTAAAATGTCAATCACCTTGTAAACACATCAAAACTAACACCGGGTAAACATTTTAATTTTAAGAAAAAATTGTTTCACCCTTGTAATCATTTCAGCATCTCATCACTCCTACTAACCTCATCTTTCTCGCCCGGAAATATGTACGGGCAAGCACGTACAACACTTTTCGTCAGCATAAATTCGCCCTACTTTATAAATTACGTTTCATTACTTTTTGTACAAACAGTTCAGTTCGTTCGCATCCATCAAACCATTAAGTCGCGCGTTCTCACTTACCATCAAAATCCATTTCTAGCATAAATCAAGTTCAATATACAAGATTTTTATATTTTACAAACATTCTCTATATCATTTCAAATCAACCCCATCAAACTGTTACGGCATCCCCGTACAGTACCTGTCGCGGCAGGCGGGCCCCCGGCGTTGTACCCGGTGCGCCACCGCCTGCGCCACGTGTTGTGTGTAGTGTACCTGTCGCGGCGGGCGGGCCCCCGGCGTTGTACCCGGTGCGCCACCGCCTGCGCCACGTGTTGTATGTAGTGTACCTGTCGCGGCGGGCGGGCCCCCGGCGTTGTACCCGGTGTGCCACCGCCTGCGCCACGTGTTGTGTGTAGTGTACTTGTCGCGGCGGGCGGGCCCCCGGCGTTGTACCCGGTGCGCCACCGCCTGCGCCACGTGCTGTGTGTAGTGTACCTGTCGCGGCGGGCGGGCCCCCGGCGTTGTACCCGGTGCGCCACCGCCTGCGCCACGTGTTGTGTGTAGTGTACCTGTCGCGGCGGGCGGGCCCCCGGCGTTGTACCCGGTGCGCCACCGCCTGCGCCACGTGTTGTGTGTAGTGTACCTGTCACGGCGGGCGGGCCCCCGGCGTTGTACCCGGTGCGCCACCGCCTGCGCCACGTGTTGTATGTAGTGTACCTGTCGCGGCGGGCGGGCCCCCGGCGTTGTACCCAGTGCGCCACCGCCTGCGCCACGTGCTGTGTGTAGTGTACCTGTCGCGGCGGGCGGGCCCCCGGCGTTGTACCCGGTGCGCCACCGCCTGCGCCACGTGCTGTGTGTAGTGTACCTGTCGCGGCGGGCGGGCCCCCGGCGTTGTACCCGGTGCGCCACCGCCTGCGCCACGTGCTGTGTGTAGTGTACCTATCGCGGCGGGCGGGCCCCCGGCGTTGTACCCGGTGCGCCACCGCCTGCGCCACGTGCTGTGTTTAGTGTACCTGTACGGGCAAGCACGTACAACACTTTTCGTCAGCATAAATTCGCCCTACTTTATAAATTACGTTTCATTACTTTTTGTACAAACAGTTCAGTTCGTTCGCATCCATCAAACCATTAAGTCGCGCGTTCTCACTTACCATCAAAATCCATTTCTAGCATAAATCAAGTTCAATATACAAGATTTTTATATTTTACAAACATTCTCTCTATCATTTCAAATCAACCCCATCAAACTGTTACGGCATCCCCGTACAGTACCTGTCGCGGCGGGCGGGCCCCCGGCGTTGTACCCGGTGCGCCACCGCCTGCGCCACGTGCTGTGTGTAGTGTACCTGTCGCGGCGGGCGGGCCCCCGGCGTTGTACCCGGTGCGCCACCGCCTGCGCCACGTGCTGTGTGTAGTGTACCTGTCGCGGCGGGCGGGCCCCCGGCGTTGTACCCGGTGCGCCACCGCCTGCGCCACGTGCTGTGTGTAGTGTACCTGTCGCGGCGGGCGGGCCCCCGGCGTTGTACCCGGTGCGCCACCGCCTGCGCCACGTGTTGTATGTAGTGTACCTGTCGCGGCGGGCGGGCCCCCGGCGTTGTACCCGGTGTGCCACCGCCTGCGCCACGTGTTGTGTGTAGTGTACCTGTCGCGGCGGGCGGGCCCCCGGCGTTGTACCCGGTGCGCCACCGCCTGCGCCACGTGCTGTGTGTAGTGTACCTGTCGCGGCGGGCGGGCCCCCGGCGTTGTACCCGGTGCGCCACCGCCTGCGCCACGTGTTGTGTGTAGTGTACCTGTCGCGGCGGGCGGGCCCCCGGCGTTGTACCCGGTGCGCCACCGCCTGCGCCACGTGTTGTGTGTAGTGTACCTGTCGCGGCGGGCGGGCCCCCGGCGTTGTACCCGGTGCGCCACCGCCTGCGCCACGTGCTGTGTGTAGTGTACCTGTCGCGGCGGGCGGGCCCCCGGCGTTGTACCCGGTGCGCCACCGCCTGCGCCACGTGCTGTGTGTAGTGTACCTGTCGCGGCGGGCGGGCCCCCGGCGTTGTACCCGGTGCGCCACCGCCTGCGCCACGTGCTGTGTGTAGTGTACCTGTCGCGGCGGGCGGGCCCCCGGCGTTGTACCCGGTGCGCCACCGCCTGCGCCACGTGCTGTGTGTAGTGTACCTGTCGCGGCGGGCGGGCCCCCGGCGTTGTACCCGGTGCGCCACCGCCTGCGCCACGTGCTGTGTGTAGTGTACCTGTCGCGGCGGGCGGGCCCCCGGCGTTGTACCCGGTGCGCCACCGCCTGCGCCACGTGCTGTGTGTAGTGTACCTGTCGCGGCGGGCGGGCCCCCGGCGTTGTACCCGGTGCGCCACCGCCTGCGCCACGTGCTGTGTGTAGTGTACCTGTCGCGGCGGGCGGGCCCCCGGCGTTGTACCCGGTGCGCCACCGCCTGCGCCACGTGCTGTGTGTAGTGTACCTGTCGCGGCGGGCGGGCCCCCGGCGTTGTACCCGGTGCGCCACCGCCTGCGCCACGTGCTGTGTGTAGTGTACCTGTCGCGGCGGGCGGGCCCCCGGCGTTGTACCCGGTGCGCCACCGCCTGCGCCACGTGCTGTGTGTAGTGTACCTGTCGCGGCGGGCGGGCCCCCGGCGTTGTACCCGGTGCGCCACCGCCTGCGCCACGTGCTGTGTGTAGTGTACCTGTCGCGGCGGGCGGGCCCCCGGCGTTGTACCCGGTGCGCCACCGCCTGCGCCACGTGCTGTGTGTAGTGTACCTGTCGCGGCGGGCGGGCCCCCGGCGTTGTACCCGGTGCGCCACCGCCTGCGCCACGTGCTGTGTGTAGTGTACCTGTCGCGGCGGGCGGGCCCCCGGCGTTGTACCCGGTGCGCCACCGCCTGCGCGCGAGCACGGCGCGCCACGGCCGGCGGGCGTGCAGTGCGCGCTCGCGCAGCCAGTCGTCGGGGCCCACGTGCACCAGCTCCAGCGTGCTGAACGCGGCGGCGAAGTCGTCGAACGACATCCTGCAACGACACAGAGTTTACTCTATAGCTTTATGTGTGCGCTTAAATCATAAAATGAAGAGTTATGTGATAACTCAGTAATGATTTGCAAACTTGCGAGTTCTTTTCACGCTTTACTTGAGAGAATCGACTGTGCGGTGCCGCGTGTCGCGGTAATGCTGAATGAGAGGTCAAGATATTGACATAAGAAATAGGTAAATATTTTGAATGAATGAATGTTCTCCTAGCCGAATTTCGACGACGGTCGATCGACTCTGTCTGCGCCACGTCTGGCTTAGTCTAGAGTCAAGAGCAAACCCGCAGGCAAAAATTTTTTTATTATGTGTATCTTAATATTCAATAAATTACCAGATAGTTTTAAAAATGTGATTATAATTAAAAAAACTAGTTAAGGCATGGCTACTGGAAAAATGTTTTCATAGGGTTAAAGATTTTCTTGATAACGATTCATTTTAAGATTAAATTGAGCCAATTAAATCAGTATTAGTTTTAAGTATGATGTGAATACACCTGAAAAGGTAAAGTTTTATATTATAATTCGTCTATGTGGTCTATGTTAATACACAAAAGAAATTATCTCAGTTATACTAGTATGTAACATAAATGAAAGTTGACTTCTAGTACAATAGGTAGTCATTTAAAAATATGGCTTGTTTAATTTTGTTTGTCATAATATCCTGTCAGTAAAACAAGTATACGCGGATGACTCAATTAGCGCGACGTACTCTCTTTCGCGATCGATCGAGGAAATTGCACGAGCATGCGCTATAATTGGGAACGTTAAAGATTAGCATAATAATAATGTGAGCTCATGAATGGAATCGTGCTGGCTCGATGAATGTCGGCGCGGGCGCGGCGTGGGAACCGCCGCGACACTTGACACTGTAGGTATCTCGGCACTGCACTCGCTTACACAACGCGTATCCTTCGTTACCGGTTTTTACTAGTTCGCGGGGAAACATAAATAAACACTCGTTGTTTTGATTTTACCGGCTGTCGTTGTCACATGATTTACTTCAATTTGAATAGGCTCGCGAACGGAACCGAAAGAAAGGAAATGAAAACGAGTTCGAGCGATATAATTTATGACCAATCCGGATATTGTATTCATAAAATCACTTACGACGTTCATGAGACCCGTTAAAAACCACTGACGATGTATTCAATTTAGTGCATTTGACCACTTTAAGCTTCCTATCTGATTATTTCAAGCCTAGTTTGAGATAAGTCCTAACGTGTTTTTACTACAAATGTTTATGAATGCGAACAAATAATAAAAAAAATTATTTTTATAACTTAAGCAATTATTTTGCAAGTTTTTACGAAATTAAATCAAATTTCACTTACAAAAATTAATCGACTGTGTAATACGGTGGGACTCGAACCCACGTCCCTTCGCTATCCGGGCGAGTGCTCTTACCAACTAAGCTACGGAGGACGTTAGTCAGTCGACGAATTTTTGCAAGTGCTTGCTACGCCAGTGAGCCGGCGTTCGATTTCATTAATACTTGGGGAATGTACCCGCATGTATCTAATGGAAATATTTTTCTACAAATATTTAACCATCCGTTAAGACGAAATCAGCTTAACTTATTCTATTTTTATAACTTAAGCAATTATTTTGCAAGTTTTTATGAAATTAAATAAAATTTCACTTACGAAAATTAATCGACTGTGTCATTCGGTGGGACTCCCAAACCATGAAACTTTTGCTGGGGAAAGTAGGTAGTATTCAATAATTAGCCAATGACCTCCTCTATATGTGCTTTTGCTATGGCGGGTTCAGTACCAGTCACCTTGTATTAAATTCCGCAACTAATAGGCCAATAAGTAGAGTTTGACAAGTACAAGAAAATCAAAGTGGGGTCGAAGTGGAAGTCGCGTGCGATTGGCGCTCGCTCGTCTCCCGCACGTCTCCTGGGACGCAGGAGGTGAATTTGTTGGGCATGGCATGTGTAACGACACTGACACAAGACAAAAAAGCGTCTCGCGTTTGCGCAACCTTAATAGGCCAGTAAGCGTGTGGACGTACCCTTTTTTGTTAAGGTGGTCGGAATGCATTTACGCACCGTCACTAGCCGCGGGGGGCAGCCGGTGGTTGTGTGGGACTTGTCCGATGGGACCATACCCATTAAACCTATTAATCGTATCCTTCTTACGTCAATTGCGGGTGTCATGAGTGTTCTTATGGATTTTTTCACGACACCCGCGGCGCCGGCCAATTAAAGCCCTCTCTGCAATACGGAGTTGCCCGGTGCCGACCCCAGTTGCTCAGGGTTAACTAGGAAAGACTGCTGGCAATTACTGGAGCTCAAGGTCCAAAGGATTACCAACAGTCCAGTCTCACGCGGAAGTAGGTCGGCATGTAATGTGTGGACGCGGCGTGCATAATGTAATAACAACTCACCAGAACTCCCCCGGCGCCTGCGCGCGCGCCTGCAGCAGGTCCTGGTCGTGGTCGGGCAGCGCGCGCCACTCCGCGCTGCGCGGCGCCCACGCGCCCGCCCACGAGCCCCGCCCGGACACCGCGCGCACGCGCACTAGCGCGCCGCCCGCCGTCTCCGAGCCTTCCCCACCGCCTGCAACGACCACCACATTGTTAACATTAACAGTCTATCAATTACTGGTGAACTGAATCTACACTAATTTTATAAAGAGGAAAGATTTAATTGTTTGTTTGTATTGTATAAAATAGGCTTCAAATGAAAAAAGATTGACCACGGCCAGCGCTCTGGATATAATTTATGTGTCAGAATTGTTTTCATACCAAAAAAGAAATACAATTATTGGAGAACATTTTAGTATTTTTAACAAATTTTCCCTACTGGGGTATATTTTTGCAAAATAATAAGTTGTTTTCTTGTTTCCTTTAAACTCGCCTTTGACATTTCTGCCATATTAATAGAAAAGTAGGAGGAACAACGGAAATAATCAAATCCGATTTTGATTCATAAAGTTTGCATAATCTCAATGAGTCATCATCATAGATTAATTATTAATGTAGGTAAAACATTTTTTTTAATATGTGTTTAACGGCCTTGGACAGCGTCCATACAGCCAGTTCTTCATTTCAGTGTTTCTATACAAATCATGAAGTCCTCTAATCATGGGAATCTTCAACATCTTTTCAGGGCGTTCATATTTCTTCAAATGTAGAATTTATATATTCATAAATGTATGAGTAAGTGTCTTCGTTTTCAAGTAGTAATGGCAGGAGGCGGGGAATTTCCTTATCTTTATATAACTTCAGTAGGCCATCCACTAACAAAAGTCGCTGTATGTTATAGGCAGGACAGTGTAGTATCAAATGATCCAACGTAGCCACATTCGAGACACAGAATTCGCATATATCTGAAGAAGTTAGCTGAATACGCTTTAGGTGGGCTGGGAATTTTCCGTGCCCAGCCTTAAGTGATTAATAGTCGTAATGAATTTTCGAGGTAAAGACTTCTTGGACTTGAAATTCCACGGCTTGCTAGGAATATTTTTCTGAATTTGGGCGTACCATTTCCCCTTAATCATTTTGGTGTCTTCCCAATCTTGATTCCAGTTTTCTAGCATGCGTTGCCTTACTGTTGCAATATAATCCGTAATAGGGACTGACGGAGCAGGATATGATGAAATATCAATGTCGTGATGTTGTACTTTCATTAGTTTGTCGACAATTTCATTTCCAGTTATCCCAGAATGAGAGGGGACCCACATAAGTTCAATTTCTTTGTCTTGAGTTTCTAATAATATATGTCTGATTTTAGTTAAGTAAAGGTTAGTTTTGTAAGATATATGCACATTCTGAAGATAAGTGAGAACGCTCAAAGAATCCGGCACAATCAAGAAATTTCTGTCGCGTGTCATGGCTCTTATGTATTGCAGTGCGGTATATATAGCATAGGCCTCGGCTGTAAATATAGATGCATTCTGGTCCAATGTGAAACAACGTCCGAATTTTGCACATGAGTCATAGTAAGCTGCCTTGGTCTTCGATTCCGTTTTGGACTCATCTGTATAAATCTTCCCGTATCCTGGCTTTTCACTATTTACAAATTGAACAAACTCGTAGTTATTTGAAATCTTTTTTAGGTGGACATTAGGAGTCGTAGTCTGAATCTCTATTGTACATAAATCCCAGTTCTCTTTATGGTCTATGCATTTACATATCTGCTTTAATTCTAATAAGTGTCCACTCTGTAAAAGACTATTATCACGGTGCAGCTCTATGAACATTTTATTACCAAAAATCTTAACATACAATTTCTCAGTCAGATATCTGAGCCTTACTAAAATTGGGGGAATTCCTGCCTCAATCTCTAATGAATTGATAGGAGTAGAGCAAAATGCTCCTGCTATAAGTCTTAAACCTTTGTTTTGCAAAACTTCAAGCTTCCTGAACAAAAAGTTACTGATATAATTTCCGTAAATAATTAATCCATAATCATAGTGGCTTCTAACTATGGCTTTAAACAAAATATTCAATATTTTCGGGTCCATACCCCAAGAAATACTCGCTAAATGACGCATTAAATTAATAGACTTTTGCATCTTATCAACAACTATTAGGACATGAGTATGGAAAGTTAAATTAGAATCAAAAATTAAACCTAAAAATTTCTTTTCCTCTACTATAGGAATATTTACAGAATTATATACAATATTTACACAATCATAAGCATCAATCTTATTACCAAATATAACGATAGAACTCTTGCTAGCGGTAACATCTAATTTGAGCTTAAATTTATAACACAAATTAAGTTGATGTAAGGCTTCATTTAAAATTAATTCAGCTTGTAACAAATTTCTAATAGTAGTGTACAACACAATATCATCCGCGTATTGCAGGACTGACAATTTTGGAACTGAAACGTAATTGTGTAATTGAGAGGTGTACAAAAGATAAATCAAAGGAGATAAAGCTGCCCCCTGAGGGACACCTTTATAAGCAAGCGGACCATGTAAGGTATTATTAAACTTAATGAAAACATTGCGAGCATAGAAGAGGTCATAAATCCATTTTGATACTTTCCCTGGAATATTATAATCGTGTAGAATCTTTACTAAAGTAGGCAAGTCAATACTATCAAATGCTCCACTGATATCTAAAAAAGTACAAACTAAATAAGAATTACTATTACGAGACTCCTGAATATCTCCAGTAAATTTTAAAAGACTATCAACAGTACCCCGGCCTTTGCGGAAACCAAACTGGTCGTTTGGAATAATTAGTCTAGATTCAGCGTATAACTCTAATCTTGTCTTAAGCATACTCTTAAAAATTTTTCCAACGCAAGAAGATAGCGAAATTGGTCTATAAGAATCTGCAGACTTAGGGTCTTTGTCTGGTTTTAAAATGGGAAGAACAACAGCTATAGTTTTCCATGGTGGGAATAGAACCAGTCGACCAAAGATCATTGAAAATTTTAAGTAGGACTAACTTAGCTGAAGAGTCTAGGCGCTTGATTAGAATATACGGGATGTTGTCAAGACCTGGAGAGGTATCTCTTTTACTATTTAAGGAAAAATTAAATTCCGCTGCAGAAAAGGGTAAGTTTAGATGTGTGTTCAGATTATTAAATCCAAAAAAGCAATCAAGATTTGTCCCATTTAAATCTGCCTGATAAGGAGCAATTTTATCTAGAAACCCTGCTAAGAAATCATCATCACTAGATTTGGGAGCACTATTTTTCCTAATAAAAGTTTTGTCAAATTTCCAAATATTTCCAATAGGTGTTTTTCTATCGAAACTAGAACATAAGTTTTTCCAACTCAGAGACTTTTGTTGTTTAATAATCATAATCATTTTTTAGACGCTTCAAGCTTTTTATACAAAATGAAGTTTTCTGTAGTAGGATAACGCCTGTACATATGCAATGCTAATTTACATTCCTTAACTGCTTTCGAACAATCTTCATTCCACCAGGGCATACGTTTATAGGCTTGTGAATACGTTTATTCTTACTACAAGCTTTATGAATAGGGATGAATTCTGTTCTGAGACTGTGAAGTAATTCACAAAATTCTTCATACGCGGATAATGGGTCGGAATTAGAACATAGTTGACTAAATATATTTCTAGAATTGATTGCATAACCTAACCAATCAGCTTTATTGTATAAAAATTTACCAACAGGACAAGAATTTTCATATATTTCACAAGAATAATTAAAATGCACAACAGTAGGGAAATGATAACTTCCTAATGTGTCTTCGGTGTATACAGACCATTCGAATGATGATGCTAAGACAGGAGAAACAAATGCAATATCAATTGCTGACGCCGATTGATTGGGACGAGCTAGAGTAGTAAATTGACTGTCATTTAATATATACATATTAATTTCATCCAGCGTGTCATAAATTTGAATGCCTCTTGGCGTATTAGTAGCAGAACCAAATGCTGTATGATGGGCATTAAAATCACCCATAACCAGGATAGGTGATGGCAAAGAAATAATAACATTTTACAAAAAGCTTAGAGGAAAGCGCCCGGCTCGAGGTGGGCAATACACGCCTAAAATTGTAAATGAACTATTATGGTTAAGTTTAATACTAATACTTAATGTCTGAATTCTATCCGAACTCGGAGTGTTTACTTTTGAACAAATAAGGGAGTTTTTACAAATTATAGCAACACCGCCATAGCCAGTGTCACTGTCATTTCTAAATATTTTATAACCTCTAATATTTACAATGTCTAAAGGTTTTAACCAGGTTTCATTTAAAATCAAAATATCTATATTAAGGGAACTTAACAGCTCACAGATAAAATGAGTCTTAGGTTTAAGACTCTGGATATTGTGTTGTACAATAACTAACTCTCTATCCATCTTGGCAAGTCTTTTTTAAAAACAATTCTTTAATTGTGGCAGAATTAATTGGCAAGCTATTATCCTTGCTAGACAAAGCTAATAATGTATCTACAATGACTTTAATGATCAGATCATTATTGATGACATCTGATAACAAATTTTTATTAGAAACTTCTTTGATTTCAGTGGTTTTTGTTTTTCACATATTATTATGCTGAGGTCGGGAACCAATTGCTTTGGCAAAAGATTTGTCCAGAGTTGGGAAAAGGAACCCAAAGTGGCTTTATTCATTATTTTACTCCTATTTTCATTTATCTTTTGTTGCTTAACAGGACAAACTTTTGCTACAGCAATGTGATCCCCTTTGCAATTTACACAAAAAGGTTTGTTAGTATTCGGACATTCTTTGTATGAATGAGCCTGAGAGCAAATCGAACATACAATATTGTGTTTACAAAACTTTGTAGTATGACCAAATGCCATACATTTGTAGAATTGGATGACTGGTTTTACATACTCATCAACAGGAACGATGCATAGACCATAGTTAACATGTTTTGGAAGGACATTACCTGAAAAGGTCACCGAAACTGTCTGCAATGGGATGATGGTACCTTCAGGACTCCGTTTCGTAAATCGTCGTACAGCCAGTATTTCCTGAGAACTAATAAGTTTGTCAAACAGGTGTCTGCAGCTCAAATCAGTTGGAATATATTTGATTACTCCTATACATTCTGATGTAGCAGCCGGGATGAAAGCTTTAATCTCATGTGATGCCAGAAATGCAGTTTTTGACAGAAGCGAATTTGCGTTCTTAGCGTTATCAAAGATGATAGCATACCGCAAAGCATTCACGCGTTTAATTTTTTTGACACCTTTGTTATAGCGACTAAAGATGTTATTAAGATAAATCGGGTCTTTGTTTCCAAACTTTACTATTTCATTAGTACTCTGGATATAAACAGGGAATACATTGCCTGATGAGTTGTCGGGATAGCTGCGAATATGGTTTTTCTTCCGGTAAGGTGCATGTTTTGTAGCCTCGTCTTCATCCAACATATCTACTACGGGTGCGTCCGTTTTTCGTTTTTTAGTAGATTTGGGGGCTGTGTCCCCATTATCGGAAGCCATCCTGCTGCTTCCTCGGCAAGAACTTGCAGATAAAGTAACTATTTAAAAATATTTTTTAGCTCACAAGAGAAATTAAACCCTCCCGCCTCGAAGGTTTCCCGCCAAAAAAAAAACAATTAAATAAAAAGATGACATTGACATCTGTCATTACTATTGTTTGTATGTTTCACGTGTTGGGTATAGTTTCTCCGTAAATAGTACGTTTTTTTTATAGTGAAAGAGTTATTCTGAAAATAAAATAGAACTTTTCGTAATTGACTTTCGGCTGAAGTGTTAAGTTTTTGAATGGCTAGTACTCGTAGACTGTGTCTTATAGTTCCTTGTGGTTGGCGCCGTTTATACGGCCACATTATAGGGGAGGTTCCTGAAAGCATCTTGCGAACTTGAATCACGCCTACACCGGTATGATATTATACTGTTTTAGATCTTAATATTTCGTCTTCAATCAAAATGGTATTGTAAGTATGTTTAAACGCTTTTTTATCATCCGTCAGGATGACAAAATATCTACCTCTTCGCAGTCAGTTTTACCAATCCGACAAAACATCATAAGTCTGTAAATGTAAGTCAGGAAGGTAATGTCACCGAAAATATATAAAGAAGATCTCACCCGCGCCCGCGGGGTCGCGGACCCTGGCGAGGCCGGTGACGCAGTAGGCCTGGCCGGGCAGTAGGCCGGCGGCGGCGGGGATGGCGCGGGGCAGCCCGGCCACGACGAGCGTGGAGCGCGGCACGGCCGAGTTCAGCACGCGGAAGGTGAGTGCGCGCGGCTGCCGGCGCAGGCTGAAGCTTTGGACGATGCCGCCGCTTAGGTCCTGGAGTGCGCGTGCGCCGCTACCATCGCGGAGCGCCGCGTACGACCCGTATAACCTAATACACACGCGATCATCATCACTCGTCGAGCTTTCATATTGTATTATCTGATGGGACAAATCACATACTGACATACATAAAACCGGGCAATTGCAAGTCGGACTCGCACACTGAGGGTCCCGTATAAACAAAGGATTTTTACAATGTAACCACAGACTGGCGTTCCTTTTGCCAAACATGATTCTAGGCCTATAAAAAGTAGCCTTAAGATTTTATTTTCACTGGAAAATTTTGGTAAATAAGACTCAAATGGCCTTATTTTTGGATCGCGTTGACTTCGAAGCTGTTTTTTAATAGCTTAGTGACCGAAAATATGAGGTAGGTATTTGATGTTAATTTCAACTTTTTCCATGTTCCTGATAAAAAGAGTCTCGACAAACAAGAAAGTGTTTCATTAAAGGTTGCTTTTTCATTTTAAGGTACGGAACCGTATAATTAGTAAACTCAATGGTGATTTACAATTCCAGAATTGTCGATCATGTTCATGTTTACTACAATGGATGTATTAGCACACGGTTCAGGGCTGTATCTAAGTTAATTTTCTGAAAACAATAAAAATAAACATTAAAAAACATGATCGCTTTATTTGACTCACTTGGCGTAGGCCTTCTCGAGCAGCGGCAGCGTGAAGTCGTCGCGCAGCCCGCCGCGGCTGAAGAGCGCGCGTCCGCCGCGCGTGGGCAGTCTGTCGTCCACCACCACCTCGCGCCACGCGCCGAACACCCAGAACTTGAACCTACCACCACCATACATCAGCTTAATCAATAATAACGTCCTGCTAGCTACTTCTTCTTCTTCCTCGGTCCCTCAATGCTGAGGATCGCGACCACAAGTAAGATTCCTACACCTTCCCCGATGGACAGACGCGGTGAAGAGAACAGTGGGCGAGAGCATGCAGAGGGCAGTACACAGCACATATAACCGCAGCCAATGGAGGAATCCCACTTGTTGTCGCTAGCAGCTACTACTACAGCGGAAAATCTTAACCGACTTTAGCCGACTGCGCGGGAGATATTATGGTACACAATACACAGATGCACTCTCTGTTCCTTCACTCTCATAACTCGGTTTGACGGCAATAACCGACATGACCGGAGAGATCAGGCACAGGACCAACGGCTTAACGGGCTTTCTGAGGCACGGGGGTGTATACACCACCAACTTCCTGACTTCGGGACAGTGCCTACGAAAACCCAAACACTTTGAGCCGTACCCGGGATTCGAACCCGGGACCTCGTAGATAGAACCCAGTGTGCTGACCAACGAAACATTTGTCTTTTCTATAGTACGACAAATTCGTGCGCGTCCTTCCAGCAGAACAAAAGACGTACGGGGGGCAAGAACGTGCTAGAAGTCGGCGGGGACAGGTGGTGTAGTAAGAAAGGGGATTCCCCAGGACAGTAACGTGTGCAATCACACGGAAATCCATTTCCTCACTGCAGCCGCACGTCTTTCGTTCCGCAGAAGGGGTCTTGCATGAAATTAGATATGTATCACATAAATGCATCATTATCACTCTTTCTGTGAAAGAGCACATTTAATCCTAAAGAAAGTTCTATAAACGAACACATATTGTCTATATGGTGTCACGATCTGTGTGGTGCTCGGGTTTGATCCCCGGTCGGGTCAATACAGAAATGCATATTTTTCTACATTGTCTAGGGTCTAGGTGTTCTGATACCACCGTATTTCCGATTTCCATATATAAAGTGTAGTTTTAAGATTCCACATTGTGTATTATACAAATATGGCCTGCTGTTGGTGTACCTTTTTAAATAAATAAATAAATAAATAAAAAAATAAAATACACAAGTGCTTTAGCTACATACTTTGGGACCAGATCAATGAATGTATGTGTTGTATATACGTTTGTTTACATCGTAAACTATGTCTATTTTGAGGCACAGGCTTACGTGTTCACTTTGCGGCTATAGAGAACTACAGACATTAAATTGTCAACGTGTGCTAAAACAGCACACAATCTCTCCGCGAACATGGCACTCAAGCGCCGCAGTGTCTTCCGCGGTTTACGGCGACCAATAAATATCCGCCATACCATAAATACGGCAAATGTTGAGAAAACACATAGTCGACGTGCGGCAGTCGTGCGAGGCTGGCTGACCTTAATTTTGCCATTGTTCTGACGAAATGAAATTACCCGAGCCGGCTGCGTGAAGCACCGCGCGCCCGACATAGTGCCGAGTATGATCTATTTGCATAAGTACGACATTTCACTTTCGATCTAACGGGATGCGTATTTCTCGTACGTGAAGCATTCGGAAGCTGATATGGGAGTGACCTTAATTCCCAAAGAAAGTGGATCAAAAAATCATATATATAATATAATATATGATAATTTACAAACATCAAAATTATATTGGTTTATCTGTTCCTAGCGATCCGTTCCCCGCCGCCATGTATTATAATTTATATGATCTGAGGGATCAAACAGCGGGAGCGGCTTCATTTTATATTCCGATATCTTGAACTATATCAACTGGATGAAAACCACATAATACTAAGAAGTTGTAATGCAATATTTTATGAGTCCATTTGAATGTACAATAATGTTTGTCGATGCTACTCTCGCAAGGCGTGCCATCTGATCAGATGACACGCGGAGCAGGGCGGGGCGCGGCGCTCGGTCTCGCCCGCCCTAGACAGAATGATTCTGATTAGATAATGCTTATAAGTGTACCAATGTGTTTTCTGGACCCTTTTTTCGCCGAAAAACTAACTGCTATTTTTAGCTCTGCTTTTTACCCGAAATCGACACATATCCCAAACCGAATGAGCACTTTATAATAAGTGCCCAAATGTCTTCCTGTTTGTTGATAAGGGAAAAAAAGACATTTCCAAAATCAACTTAGATCACCGACCTTTTAGCATTAAACTGATTTGCGAGTACCTGTACCTAGCTCGCTCCGTCGTAGACTTTATCTTTTTTCGTGGGCTAAGATGAAGATCAAGAGTTAGATCATTACTTATAAAAAGATCTGAACCTGATAAGTGGCAAAAAATTTGATAAGCTAACAGTAAATTGTACACAGCACAGTTGTTTATATTGTGGTGAAACGTGTTGCCAACCTGAAGGCGCCAGTGTAACGTCGTCGGAAGGTCTGCGGCGGCGCCACGCGCGCCAGCAGGCGCGGCGTCAGCGCCAACGCGGCCGCCGCGCAGCACACGTGCGGGTCGCCCAGCGCGCCCACCGTCACGCTCCATCTAAACACACCCACCAATTCTTTAAAGTTGTTTCAAATATCGGAAGGGAATAAAGGAGTAGCCCAGATGGCATGTGCTAGTTTCGATCGTTTCGTTTAGGTAACGATTGATAAAAACTTAACTGCTAGGAGGAAAGGTTGGTGGAAGAGAACTTACTAAGACTGTGGATATTTATATCCATACTAATATTAAAAATGCGAAAGTGTGTCTGTCTGTCTGTTACCTCTTGACGCTTAAACCACTGAACCAATTGAGATGAAATTTGGTATGGAGACAGTTCGAGACCCTGGAAAGGACATAAGCTACATATTGTCGCGATATAAAAACATTAAGGGGGTAAAATGGGTCATGAAAGTTTATATGGAAAATCAATCCTTTGCGGGCGAAGTCGCGGGGAACCACTAGTTATTCTATACATCACAGATGCTTTCGGATCCCACACAGTGTATCATCATCATCATTCGCTTGCCCTGTTTCCATTATATTTGGGGTCGGCGCAGTATGTTTTTCTCTTCCATACAATCCTATCACTCGTCATTGACTCATCCACTCCTTTTATAATCATATCATGCTTTATACAGTCCATCTATCTCTTTCTGGGTCGGCCTCTTCCCTTCCATCCACTAACATTCATACTCATCACTCTTTTTGTCACATGATTCTCCTCTCTTCTCATCACGTGTCCATACCAAGATAAACGGTTTCCACACAGTGCATACGTACTTATAAACTAAAATAAAGGTAACCATTTTTCATGGGAGAGAAATCAAATGGTTTCGCTATATTATAATCTGTGCGAAGCTATTGTACTTATTGAAATTATGATACGAAAGAGATATGACTTGATTTGGAAACAAGGCTAATTCACGTCATAAGAAGATTTGAATACAAAAATTAATTAAGTAACTTAAAGAAGACCTACGCCAAGATGAGGAGTAATATTTATTTGAGATCTTATTCAAGTAAGAAGAGCTCAAATACATAAATTTGGGTTGCAACGACACTCGGTCGTTCCAACCGTTCGATTTTTTGTCTGACCTGGCAGCGAGTTCGTGGTCGGGCTCGGCCAGGTCCCCGGCGTCGTCGGCGTCGTCGGCGTAGTCGGCGTCGGAGCCGGCGGAGGCGCGCTCGCGGCCGCTGTCGCCGCCCGCCGCAGCTTCGTTCAGAAACGTCGGCCGCGCGCACAGCTCCTGCCGACAACACAAACATGGAATACTGTCTTAACCCAGGTATTGATACCGATCGTTATCGATCATGTTTGTATTCAGACGTGTATGACCGAAGTAAATGGAGTGGATGGTCAAGAAAGCAGACTCCATGTAGCAGCACAAAGGCGAGGACAAAAAAAAAATGTATTCTGGCGCCTTACTCCGGTTGACGATATCCGTATTTTCGAATGTAGCCGTCCCTTACACTCACCACAGAATGAAAACGCGAACGAGCGTGATGGCAGACTCAAATACGGACATCGTCAATATGATTAGGGCCTCAGAACCGTCTCAACCAATAGGCATTTGACAGTAAAACTAACACTTGGAATTAGCAACATGTTGTATAAACCGTATAGTTATGTGCTATGAAAACAAGCAGCGAATATTATAAACGTTTAACATGTTATTTGAATACAATGTGAATACTTAAACTACTGCGCATGATAGAATTTGCATTCTATTTATTAAAATCCATGCTGGGATTACATTTATGAATTATTGAATTTCAGTTATGGTAATATGAATAATATTAGCATCGGCGCGGGACGGTGCTCGATTCACTCGGCCTGCTCCCCGCACGAGCCACAGCCATTCCGGGAGCTCTGTTTTTGAATCACTCGCGTGCATATGTCTACGATTTTAATTCGTCATTTATAACTCCGTATCTTTAAACCACTCGATCGACTGCACTTGACCGTACGGATTTTTCAACGAGTGCCGCTGCCCACTAGTCACAAAAGGCAAGTAATAAAATAAACATCAAAATCAAATGGACCTAATATATAATGTGTTTACTTTAGTGAAAATTATATCACATTCGCCAGTGACATGTGTATGTAATTCCAATTTGATGAGCCGAGCACACGTTCGTTTACGTGTCAAATGTCATCTGTGTACGAAATTTGAATGCAAAATTAAGCAAATTGCTCAATTTGAGGCAAGCAATTTTCACGCGGTAATGACACATCTACCTCTCTATGAATGCACTATCATTGACATTCTCCAACAGAATGTCATACGAGTGAATTCACTAATAGGGCTCTTGTGCATAAATGGCGCAAATTTTTACGCCGTATCCTCCCCGTTTATGTGAACAAGCTCCCAGACTGATCCATTCAACACTGGCAACCGTGTCTACATATGGCGAATTAACCGTAGTTTTTCATGGAGGCATCAGGCATGCCTGATCTTAAGCTGGCGTGCTGCGGCCTCTCTACCGCGGCGGGATACCCGCCCGCCGCAGATTGACGGCATGACGTGCGCTCGGGAGAAATCCGCGCATGACGACGTCTACGCAGGCCACGCGGAGCTGTATCGCTCCTAACAGGATGCACTCTCTCCTTGTTTAAATGTTTGCACAGAAAGTACGTGCATTCGCTGCGTACTCGTGCGTCGCACCCACCTCCGGGATTGACAAATTGTTTGCATGTGTCAATTAGAAAACTTATTACGACAGTGCGATATGACAAAACGTGTATTCGTGATCGATTACCGATTACCACATGAATATAAACATTAAACATCGATTCGCAGTGGAAGTGCGTTACGACAATGGTTTTCCTTGTCGCGTGACGTCGCGAAGCGTCGTGCGGCAGTGGCGCGTCGCGCTCCGCTTTTGCAATTTGCGCGCTTTCGACTACGAGCGACCCCGCCAATCCCGGCCGCGCTAGGATTTACGTGAAAAAGTTTTCACCGCGAGATGGGCGCACTTACACTTAAGACTCGATAGCACACGAGTATGTACGATGTTATCAAGCGTTATTACCGTATCACATCGAGCCTCGATGTCAGTCATCAGTATAAACTGTAGAGAAAGTTAATGCTGATGTAAAATTTTAATATTACGAGTATAACGAGTAATCGCGTAGAACGGCTTAGAAAACCGGACGCACGCGCTAAAAGCTTACGTCGAGCTCAATGTTCCTGTACTAAAAATAACGATGTGATGTCCCTAAGTGAATGGTCTACCATCAGAATACAAAATGCTTAAATAATATGATGTATGTGTATTCGAATAGAACTGCGAAGTATTGGCAGCAAAGTGAGCACTGATTGCCAGCGCGGTTCCGCGAAGTGTCTCGCGATTAGTATTCGCGGCGCGCGCGCATGGTGCCCGGCAGTGGGCCCGACTGGAGTTCGATTTTGAGTCAAAGTCTAGTTAAGTTATCATTTAAGTTACCTGGAACCATGCCTGACCACGACGAATGTTCGCGTCAAAGTTCTACACGGGAGATTGTACCTATACTTTAAATTAAATTGTTTTACAAACACACCAATTACCCAGCCCCAAACTAAGCGTAAGCTTGTGCTATGGCCTATGGCGGCTATTAGTATAACGGATAGATAGACATATAAGTTTATAAAGATGACTTAGCTACAAACGCTCGTGCTCATCACATAAACGTTTGCCCCTTGCGGGATTTGAACCCGCAACCTCTGGTTTTGTATTCCGGAGCGCGAACCAATACACCGAGACGGCCGTCACGTTTTGTATTCCGGAGCGCGAACCAATACACCGAGACGGCCGTCACGTTTTGTATTCCGGAGCGCGAACCAATACACCGAGACAGCCGTCACGTTTTGTATTCCGGAGCGCGAAACAATACACCGAGACGGCCGTCACGTTTTGTATTCCGGAGCGCGAACCAATACACCGAGACGGCCGTCACGTTTTGTATTCCGGAGCGCGAATCAATACACCGAGACGGCCGTCACGTTTTGTATTCCGGAGCGCGAACCAATACACCGAGATGGCCGTCACGTTTTGTATTCCGGAGCGCGAACTAATACACCGAGACGGCCGTCACGTTTTGTATTCCGGAGCGCGAACTAATACACCGAGACGGCCGTCACGTTTTGTATTCCGGAGCGCGAAACAATACACCGAGACGGCCGTCACGTTTTGTATTCCGGAGCGCGAACCAATACACCGAGACGGCCGTCACGTTTTGTATTCCGGAGCGCGAACCAATACACCGAGACGGCCGTCACGTTTTGTATTCCAGAGCGCGAACCAATACACCGAGACGGCCGTCACGTTTTGTATTCCGGAGCGCGAACCAATACACCGAGACGGCCGTCACGTTTTGTATTCCGGAGCGCGAACCAATACACCGAGACAGCCGTCACGTTTTGTATTCCGGAGCGCGAACCAATACACCGAGACGGCCGTCACGTTTTGTATTCCGGAGCGCGAACCAATACACCGAGACGGCCGTCACGTTTTGTATTCCGGAGCGCGAACAAATACACCGAGACGGCCGTCACGTTTTGTATTCCGGAGCGCGAACCAATACACCGAGACGGCCGTCACGTTTTGTATTCCGGAGCGCGAACTAATACACCGAGACGGCCGTCACGTTTTGTATTCCGGAGCGCGAACCAATACACCGAGACGGCCGTCACGTTTTGTATTCCGGAGCCCAAACCAATACACCGAGACGGCCGTCACGTTTTGTATTCCGGAGCCCGAACCAATACACCGAGACGGCCGTCACGATTTGTATTCCGGAGCGCGAACCAATACACTGAGACGGCCGTCACGTTTTTGGCTAATCCCAATTGGTTATGTTCAATCACTGACAAAAAAGTTAAGAGTTTGCGGCTCACACTGCTGAGGACGATTCGTGTACGTGTCGCTCTGTAATAAATGTCTGCCGATCGTTGCGGCGCGATAACCGCGGCGCGGGCGCACCTGTCGCGACCGGCGTGGACGGCGTGTGCCGTGTTTCGTCCCGCGGGACCTGCGCAGCAATGCATGTGACGCAATACAATACCAAACCATAGTGTTCATATCCCAGGGACCTAGTTCTCACGCCTTCAATATTTTGTAAAAGCCAAAATTTAGCGAAAAAGTCATGGCGCATATATCAAAATTTTGTTTTGCCGTATTCTCGAGGTATCAAAATGTTGGATATTTAACAATTGTGTGATATATGCGCGTGAGAATTGGGCGCCAGGCCCGATGAAACGATAGCTAGCAGCATGCAATTCACCACCTTAACACTAATTTAGAACAGTGCGTCAAAGATTTTAATAAGTATCATTCAAGAACTAAGTGCAAGTTGGAATCGCGCACGAAAGGTAACATACCATTACAAATAACATTAAATACTATGTTAATATAAATATATAAGCTCCCTGATCAGAGGAGTGAGGAACAGTCCCAATACCATCCTAAGGACATTAGCGGATAGGTTCACATCGCCATGTGGAGATGTTTTGTGCAAAGGGTGACAAACACGGAGACGGACCCCTTTTTGTAATTGTTTTAATAAATTATTAATTTAACTTTAAATAAAATACTAACATAGTTTCTAAGTCATGCTTTATTTCACTAACATTTTATGGATTATTTTTGTCTGAATTAAAATATATTTTATTTTATTTATTTATTTTATAACCTATTTTTTAAATTCACGTTGGTTGTATGTATAGGAATTTTATTCTGTTTTTAATAGTATTTGTTGTTATAGCGGCAACAGAAGAACATCATCTGTGAAAGTTTCAACTGTCTAGCTATCACGGTTCATGAGATACTGGTGACAGACAGACAGACGGACAGCGGAGTCTTAGAAACAAGGCCCCAAGGTTTTTACCCTTTGGGCACGGAACCCTAAAAACCAGACTTTGTTTTCTTGTAGGTACTAAGTATAGTGTACTTAGAGCCTGGGAATGTGTTGCTGAAACTTGCTCGTTAATATTTCGCCTACCTGACCATCGTGTAAATTACTTACCTGTGTGCAAGCCGGCGCACACACAGTGGTATGTTCGACTGCGACAGCCGCTAATCAGTGAAATGGCCATAAATCCAACCCGCCCAGCGCCCGCTGCGATCACTTATCAAACGTTTATTTAGTCGATCATTTTCCGCTCCGCCCATAAATCGAAAGTCGAATACTACTCATAAATTGCGTACCCATTGCTGGACTGGTTACCACTTCCTGCACTTAACAAGATGTATGTATGAAATAAATAAAACACCCAAGCGAATCGGCTGGCAACATATCAAATTACATCAATGCGTATGATGCCAATGATGTGTTAGGTAAGCCATCAGTATCTGTCGCTAATTTCCTTTGAGCATCACAAAGGATTGTCCCATCGGCTATTAAGCTGATGCGTTACATGTTGCAACTTGGCTAATGAATGTAGCAGACAGTGCAACATTTCGGCAGTGACGACATACACAAGGTGGCGTAGAGGCGTTCGCGTTGTGTGTGTGTCACCGCTCACTAAGGGGTATTTGAGGCAAAAATCCGGTCAAAATTATTTAGGGGCCTATATTATCTCAAAACGTAATGAAAAACAATTTTTGATCAAATTATCGATTTAATATTAAATAAACATAAGAAAAACATATAAGTATTTTTTTTTCAATGGTTTCAAACAAATTGAATTTTGTTAAAAATCATATGCAATCTTATTCGCTGATGACATCAGAATCTTCCCCTATATCACCATCTTCGACAGTATTGTCATCAGACTTGTTTAAGTTCGGTGTTGCTGCAATTAAAATCGCTTCGTTGGAAAATGGCAAGATTTTCTTCTTATTCTTTGGCCGACTACAGCTGATGAGAGGATCGGATGTCAGAAGTAATCTATTTAAAACGTCTCTGTTACATTCAGTTCTCGAAAATTTCCGTGCATAGTCCACCCGATATTTGCGCAAATGCTTATTTCGTGCTTCAGCGGCCTCCTCAGACAATTGTCTTATTGGAAGAATTGCCTCTTCCATCACCTGCGCTCCATGTATTAGAATTTTGTGGACTGTAGGCGACATTGGATGCCAGCCGTACAATTGCACATATAGTTTGGCAGTGTTTTGAGCATAATCATCGAATTTTTGGTAATCAATGTTATAACCACTTGATATTACCTCAAGAATCACTTTAAACCTAGTAATTAAGTTCCCTGTGGATGCCGGTGATGCGAGAAGAGCATTCTGCGTTTTGAAAAAATCTCCTAGACGTATTCCCACCATTACTATTTCCATAGCCAGCTTTGGGAACATCAACAAGCAGACCCATTTCAGCTCTAAAACATTTCTGTATTTTCTCTTTTGTTTCTTGAACAATTTTTTTATCTTCTGGTGTACGGGCTTGCCACTTTTTGATGGGTTCTTTATATGCTAAATGCAACAATAACTCAAAAAAGCGTATTCTGGCTTGGAGTACTGAGAGCCCGAACCTTAGAGCTTCTTTTTTTATGGCATTTTTATTTTATTTATTAAAGTCTTTTGATGTTTGACCGCATATATAACATCGCATAGTTGATGCAGTGTCCGTTGCGGAGTTGCAGACCTTTCCGTCTACACTTGTCAGCAAAATATTGTGAGTGATTTGCACTGATGTTTCACTTTCTTTAGTTTTTATCAGACCTTTGGCTTGATTTTCGATGTAGTTTATTTCTTCCTTAGTGACATCTTTCGTTTCATGTACAAATCGAGCTCTGATCGGTCTGCAAAATCTCACCGAAGAAGGAGTAGGGTTCTGCCAAATGGTTTTTATTGTTTGACCATCAATAGAAACAACCAACCTCACCGGAACAATCGAGCTCACAAATATATTTGAATCATCATCTGTGACACTTTCTAATTTTTGCTTAAATGGAGTTTGGTGAGATCCATCACATCCCCATTTTGATATCAAAAGTAAGTGCTGCATTTCATTGTCAGTTAACGTATCTATAACTTCTTTTAAATATTGAATGAGGCGCAAAGACGTATGATCGAGCAAAGCTTGAAGTTCAACATTAAAACTGGTCTCTGTAACAGTTATTTTGTCATCATCTGGGTAGCACTCTTTTTTCGCCTTTTGCAGCAAAGAGTAACAAGGGTAGATATCTTTGCGTCCACCTTGTAATAAATTCCACTGGCTTCTTGTGAAATTACCTTCAACAAATAATGATAACGCTTCCCGTGGGGTATATTTCATCTTCACGTGGTCTTTTTTAGACGAAATTAATCTTCTGATCTTCTTGGCTCTTGTCGGCGTTGAAGTTATTTCTTTGATCATCATCGAAGTATCATTTTTCCCTGAAGTGCCCTGACTAACACACGCAGCGAAAGTCAACTCCTCAACTGGTACGTGAGCCCGTAATTCTTCAGTTTTCCGCCGCTTGCTCCTTTCACTCAACTCGTGAAACTGTTTAACTGGGCGACCGCTCTTGTGTGACGACCACAAAGGAAGCTCTAGTGATGTTTTAAGCCATTCCTCATTATTTTTCAAAAATCGTTCATCTGTGTAACTAGCTGCCGTCCATTTCTGCTTAAAACTTGTCTTGAAATGCCTCAAACAACGAGACAACACATTTCTATTTTTTGTCGCGCAAAAAGTCAGCTCGGCAAGCCTATCTTCTAACAAGTTAAGTTTCTGATCGATTCTTTTTCGTTTACATTCCTTTAGGATATCATAAAGTTCCCGCCTAGTCATAGTTTTCACCATTTGCGAAGTACCTGAGAACAAATGTACATACATTGTATTATTTTTTTTAATTACACCTACAAACTTATATAATATTTTTAAAAAAGGGGGGACGTTGGGGGACAATTTTATTTCTGTTTTGGTCAGGAGAAGGTTAACGCTTTATTATCATAATTAAAATGTTGCACGACAAAGCCCGACACAAACAAAAACACTAATGTTATAAAATTTTAGGAAAAATAGCACGTTATGGAATGGCAATAAAAGATTAAATGCTGAAATTTAAGAAATAATTAACTGTAATTTATTAAAATATAAAGTACATACCTTCAGCTTCCATATTCAATAACTAATTTTCATCACACACACACACACATATAAGCACCAAAAAATTTGCAAAGTTATCCAGAGCGCCGAGAAAAAAGTCATGCGTTTTAAACAATGGCTTAGTTCCGACTGATTCTGTGGTGAGAGCGCAGGTAGAAAACGGGTTTGGAGGCGCGCCCTGGATGGACCGGTTATTGTACTTTATGAAACGTGCATTGTTTGTGCCATTTGGCAAAGTTTGGAAAATACACTTTTGACCGGATTTAGGCTTCAAATACCCCTTAGTGCGCGCTGCCCGCTGCGCTGCGCACGGAGCGCGTTGATGTCTTTTTTACGCACGCGTCGTCGCTGACTTCCGCCACATCTTACTTTTGATTTGTCAATTTATTACATAGATACAAGTTATATGTATTATTATTAACAAATAAATACCTATGGATGACTTGGATTCGGAAATGTATTTTTTATCTTGAAAGATAAAAGAAGCCCTTTTATCTGCCTCCGTGGAAGATGAGATTCACGGGCCTAAGCCTAGTGGGCATCACTACCTAACATTGATTGTGTGGTGCTCTCGCCAGTAAAAAATTCCTCACGATACGGCATGTATTCAGTATGGCTGCTTTTTGCATAAATATGTATGGGTATTTAAAAAAAACTGTACATCGAGAATTATTATTATTATTGAGGAAAGCGGAACATACGTCACGATTTGTAATAAATACGCTATTAATCAAATAACTCCCCTCGTATTCACGATTTAATTATGATAAGGCATTTCAAATAGTTTGTGCAAATCTATAAAACTTAATGAAATGTAATAAGCAGAGCGGATGAAGCGGTGCGTGTGGCGCGACTGCGCACGCACACGTTACAAATCACCGTTTATTGGGAGTGATTAATTTGTAATTCAATAAACCACTTTGATATTACACAGTGCATGAGTGGAAAGAAATTACAAGCTATTACTATTACATAGAATTACACACAGTTCCGTCACGCGCGCGCGGTCGGCGCAGGCGCGGCCGGTCCCAAACTGCCTAGAGCTTTATTTTTAAATCAATCGTATGACATTCTGAGGGAATGCAACATAATTTTCTCTCAATACATTCATATAAGCGTTTATTCTTTCGCGTGCCTATTGTGACGAGTGGGCACTCGTTGCGGTTTCGAGCGGTCGAGTGCCATCCATCAAGCGTTTTGAAGATGCACGGCCTTATTACAAAAAACTTAGTACCAGCGAAGTACTAGTACTTATTCTGTGGTATCAGGTTTAAGCCAAGAATAAATATTAGCTGACTAATTAGAAATGAATGACACAATCGTGACATTACCTAATAGAGAAACGCTTTTCTGATTGGTCGGTTCATATTTAATCCTACTAAGTTTTTTGTAATAATGAGGGCAGAGTTTTAGATGACGACCGAAAATCAGTAGAAATCTGCACGCGAGTGATTCAAAAATGAACTCCTGGGCGCGGCGCAATTAGACCGGAAGAAATGAGCGATCGAGATTCGAGAGAGCCACATTCGCTAGATAACAGTAATCACATGATTCGGGGTACGTTAAATGGACTGAAGAGAATGGATTACATTTCCATTTATTGCGTTTAGCGCAAACGCACTGTTTCTTATTGTATGTGACAATAAGTAGTTGCCTAGGTAATTGTTAATTTTGATACTAATTATAAAACAACACGAAGAAAGCAGTGCAGTGACAATCACCGCTGAAGATAGATCCCGCATTGATACCAATTGTTTGTTTGTGAAAATCTTTATCAAGAAAAGATAAGCTCGAGTGATAATCCCGGTGGTTCCAGTTTGAATCGTTCGTCGTGCGATGACCGCATCGTTATCGGCGGCCTTGACCTGCGGCTGCATTAGGCCACCGCAGCCGCACGCGACCCGCGCGGCGCACGCACGGCCGCTCCCACCGCTTCCCGATTAACTTGCGACTAACAGCTAATTCATATAAAGCTAAACGGTATATGTAACGGTTCGCGCGACGAGCGAACTGTTCAAATTATGTAGATGATAATAAATCTTAACATTCTGCCGGCAGCGTCGCAACACTTGTCCTCATCTTATAAATCACTGAGAGATTTGTTGTTTATTACAAGTATTACAACATAAGTTACCATCACTACTCGCATTACATACACCAATCACGTTGCCATTACGACTTGAATGTATAAAATTGTAAAAAAGCATTATCTTGGAGTTAGCAAAAGAATCTTAGTATGTGTCTTAAGGCATATTGAATGCATTAAAATGTTGCTACACAGCTTGGCTTTACAAGCAATTTGATCAGTGTGCTGACGTGCAAATTATGATCTATTGAACAGCCGATGTTAAGTGGTTGCGAAGGGTCGCGGGTCGCGGGACGAGGGGGCGGGCGGCGCGCGGAAGGCGGTCCCGTTGCGCGCGCGCCGACTCATCGCCGCTAAGCGCCCGCGCCTTCGATTGATTGATAAATAATGCCGGCCGAGTGTCGCGCCCATTCAACACAACACACAAAGACGATCGGTCGATAAGGCCTGCTCCGTTCAATGCGCTATTGAAAGAACGCCGTCCGAACGACTCTAATGAGCGAGCACCCTTAAATCAGCAAGAGTGTCTGACAAAAGATACGGCATTTGCGACTTAAGATTATTGACTTGTTTCAAGAAGACGATTCTTGACCAGGCACCTAGCCAGTCTGCTTTACGCACGACACAGCACAAGCAGCGACACACAGAAACGGTTCAGCTATGGCAGGCTCCGAAGGTATTGAGTCTGATTAACTCATCGCCACACACCGCATTAGTAGGCTATATTGCAAGGCATGCGGCGAGCGCAGCCATATAAGCGCAAAAACAAGCGAGCAGTATTCCCTACCGTGTTGCGCGCGAGTTTGCGATGTTTGTATTATTTTATACACGGTGTCGGGTTTTATGTGGTCCAAACGAAAACCATCGATAGAGGGGTCCAGGGGCTACTCTAAGGACCCCCATGTATGTTCCGCGAAAATTTATAGTTTTCGATTCTATTAAAGAAAGAAGTAAAAAATCCTCCAAATAAAAAAAGTTCTGTTTATTTTTTTTGCAGAAAATAATTAGCCTGAGTTACAACTGTAGTGGTGTAATGAAAGGCCTATTAATTGTTCACATTTATAAAAATCAAGATTCTAGTAATAATACTTTAGAAGAAATCATTAAAAAAATTCGACATTTTGGGTACTAAGAAAAAAATTAGAAAAATGCTGTTTCCTCGAAAACTATAAATTGGGGTCCTGAGAGTAGCCCCTAGACCCCTCTATCGATGGTTTTCGTTTGGACTACACGAAACCCGACACCGTGTATAGTGTGTGTCTGTGACAGAAGGGAGGAGCGATTTGTCCCGAGCTAACAGGTGCGAGGAAGAAACCTGTGCTAATCCAGGTGGGATTAGCACAGGTGCGGCGCAGGACGACGAGCCGCCATTGTTATATGGCACAGTTACGCAACTGCCGGCTAATACATACCAGCTTACTACTATGATTTTACCATTCAATAAATATTTAATTCCGCTACAAGATTTTACAATGTATCATTAAACGGACTATCACAAGGCTTTCTTTTCGCATTGTTGTCCCCAAACGGTGTGAGAACCCCGCAACGGGTGAATGTTTTAATAAAAGCGCCCGTTTGACAAGAATGTCTTGAACTCTCCGTTTAATTATCAAAATCTCGTGTTCTCTAGATTGAGTACTCTCTAAAGTACACGACACGAGAAAGTGTGCCTCTAGCTTTCTGCAATACTGGGAATATTGCGATAAAAGACCCGAGCCGGCGCGGAATCTCTGTTTCAATAGTTTACGACGTTTTATGGCCCGAGACCACTGTGTGGAATGAATCATGTGTGGAGCCGATCTTGTAGATGAATTAATATAACAGTTTAACTAAAAATTACTAAACAGTGTTTTACAGTGCATGCACTATGTAGTTTCAGCTTTTATCGGCGATGTTTGCTTTTTCATAAAATTTCACAAGTTCCGATGCTAACAGGTTCGCGGACGTCAGACGGCAGTCGCTACAGCCCAGAATTTGTCCTGAAGCAGTGGTAGGTAAAAAATATATGTTGGGACGTGTATAAGTGCTCCCTGTGGGCCTACATACATAAATAAATGACTTTTATGACTTTTACACTGTAATATGCTGATCTGCTATATCCTGGATCAGGTCCAAAGCGGACCTTGGACCCTTGCGCGCGATCACGACCGGGATAACGCTAAGATGATCAGGTTTGCTTTTTCAGAGCGTCAATCAGACGTCGGCTTCAGAAAGCATCGGGGCCTAGACTAGTGTACAGGGAAATGCAACAGTTGGAGTTTCACATAGCCTAGAGGTGGTTGAAGTTCCACTTCCACTGGGGAAGTGTGGCTTGGTGGTTGTGGTGGGTGGTACTCACATGTGGCCGCAGCCAGACGACGCCGGCAGCGGCGCGCTTGTCACCGAGCGCGCGCCACGCGGCCGGGAACTCGGGGTCCTCCCACAGATGCGCGCGCGACCCCTCCGACCCGCTCCAGTACCTGCACCACGACACATTATATTATATTACGAGCAAGTTCCGGTCCGATAGGGTGGTGAAGAATACCCCTACTAGTGATCCGACCCGGGCAACGACATCACAAGCTTTAGTATGTGATGGACGGTGGTAGGCTTCGTTAGCTGTCGCTTGGTAGCTCCTACCCTCCCACCGTAGCCCGACGCTAAGCAGCTTGCTGTGTGTCGGTGAGTGGGAGTGCCAGAACCTTCTGGGTGAGATCGCTTTAACGTCGAATCTGTCTACGCCACGTCTGGTTTAGTCCTAGAGTCAATAGCGAACCTATTCTAAAAGAGACAAGTTCGTACGCGACCCTCCGCTGTCGCCAGAGGTGCGATGGGTGGGACACTAGATGTCAGCGGGGAAGGCTGATTGTGGGTAAGGGAATTCCTATGAGTCGCATGTAATTGCCACATCTTCGACAAGGAGAGTCGCGCACAAACTTGTCGAAAGCATTGTATTACACAATAGTTGCTATGGTAGGTAATGGTACTGTGTGGCGAGAACTCTGGCTTGCAATACTCATGCAGTGCGAAAAAGATTGATTAAGTAAGATTGAACAGTTAAAGTTACCAGCAATATGACACGAATGTACAGTAAAATTACCCAGCGTGACGAAAACTTATTTTTGTAGCTATATGCTTAATTGTTAGAGACCAAGTTGGTGCAGGATATGAATTACTATATTACACTAGCTGGTTTAACTAGGCGCTACGAGCAGTGCTTATTAACACAATATCAAAGTTTTCCCACAATTGACAGTCGTCTACATTCGCTGCAAGTAAATATCCGTCTCCGTAAATGTCCAGATCCCGGATTATGTAGTTATCCGTTGATAACATTGTAGGAGCATTCACATGTGCGGGGTCGGTGGCGGCGCTGCAGGCCGCGGGGTCAACGCTCCGCGAGTCCATTACACCGGAATGTATTAATAACAGCCAGCACTCGGTCGGATGGGCTCCATCGGTGTCGCCGCAAAAACTCCCGCGCCGCAGCCGCCACCGCACCGCGCACGGTCGCCGGTAACGATCGCTAATTAGACGAGTGATTGATCTACCGTGACGGGCCTTCCGTACCGTTGACCTTTCGAAGGTGCACTCTCATCTTATTGGATCGTGATTCAGCGAAGTGAGGTGCTATTAGGAGAGTGCTATCCGACCCGATCGTGACGGAAACTCAAGGTGATGGTGCTCAAAATAGTTACCCTCCTTGTTCGATCTCCTAGTAGTACGCTATACAAATTTAGTTCTTTGTGTCGCCAACAGATGGCACTGTGTGTTCATTAGCTGGCACTAACTTGTGTTGCTTTGTATTTGGCTTATACATAAGCATTAAAATAAATGAAGACGTAATTGTTTTGAATGCAAAGTAATAAGTGCCGTACACCAAAAAATCTGACGTCACATCAACTTTGAAGTCCTGTGGATTGGAAGTCATTGAGCCTGCGGAACTGTCACCTAATGTAGACTGGAGGCGAGTAAAGCCACGTTACCTGGAGAGCGTGGAGTGGTGGTCATCGCGGCGCGCGTTGCCGTTGACGCCGTCTGCGGACAAACAGTTGCATCTTAGTGACGGTTGTTTGAAGAACTTATTTATTACACCATCCTATGTGTGTAGCATAGTACTCGTACTTAGGAAATAGGAAGATGTAATCGCAGTTCATTACTAAGGTTCCTACTCGCTCGCTCTAACTTCCCAGTTAGTGTCTGGGGCCCCACTCTGTAAGACGTTACCTTAGTTTCGGTTGTACCCGTCCCTGTCACTAATGCAAGCATGTCAGTGCGAGCGAGCGCGACGGCTAGGCGGAAAATACGGACAATGCGTTATCAAAGTAGAGCACCTGCGTATCCATCCTACCTTCGTAGTTAGGATCCTAAGTAGAATGCGACCTTCCTAGTTACGATCCTAACTAAGATGGTATCTTCCTAGATAGGATTCTAAGTAGGATCCCAGTTAGAAAGCTACAAATAGAATGAAGTAATAAGTGCTTAAAGACGAGGAGACGGTATTTCTGTGGTACCAGTGAAGCGCCAAGCGCAGCGGGACACCGGCGTCGGCGACCGCGACTAATGCTTGCACTCCGTTTGTGTCGTGGTGACTCACAGCGTCAGATATTAAGCGACAATCACCGGCGATCAAAAACAAAGAGCGAACATTGCATCAAAGAATTTATAGAACCCGATTGCTGATCGCACGCCTCTTTCCAGCGCAAAGATGTTCATCGAATGCTGAAAGCTTTAGGACTTAGTCAAGAGAATAAACGGACAGATATTGCTTTAAAATAGGGCATTCAATATAAATATGTTGGACATATTTGAAACAAACATTGTAGATTTCGCTTCAGTCGGTAAATACATACTACTTTCTTACATAAACCTATTGACGAAAAAATACCTTACTTCTGGGAAAGTATGATGTTTGAAAACATACAGACATGGAATACACATTGACGAAATATAGGTTCGTTTAATTTAGGCTTGTACTAAGTAAACGAACATACTCATGCATATGTATGCTACGAGGTCATAATTTCACAATAGTTGTATTGAACGCGTATTTACACGTATTATGTGATATGTTCCGAACAAGGTCGTTGTGACATCTGCGCCCGCGCAGCTTATATTATTACAGCTAACACAATAAATACATTGAGCATACCTACTTACTTATGTATTACAACAAAAACTACTTTTTGTGCGCGAGTGACGGCAGCGTTCGATTATGTATAACATTTTATGTTTTACTAGATAATCAAAATATCTACAGTAACGTCACTCTTGGTTTATTTCAACCGATTTTAGCTTCAACACGTAACAGACAAACATCAAAACGCATAGCCGGAGACAGTTTGTTTCTTAGCAGTACCCTCGTTGTTTTTTTAGGGTTCCGTACCTCAAAAGGAAAAAAGGAACCCTTATAGGATCACTTTGTTGTTCGTCTGTCTGACAAGCCTTTTTTTTCTCAGGAAAGCGTGAAGGTATTAAGTTGAATACGTCCTCGATGGTTGATGAAACTAATATGAAATACGTATGGGTCCCTTCAAGCTGTGAGAAAATCTAGCTACTAGATTTAGGATATATAGCACTAGGATGCAATTTTAGCCGTATTTACTAACATTTCGCAGGGGAATTAAAACCTACACGGTACTTCCCATAGGCTTAGAATTTGGCAAGAAGGTCTTATAGTACAGGTAAAGGAAAAAGTCCGAAAACCACAAATTTGTGGGCACATCATAGAAAAAAAAACCTTTGTTTGTACGGAACCCTCAGGGCGCGAGTCCGATTCGCACTTGGCCGCTTTTTATTTTCAGATACTAAGGTGAAATGGATATTTTGTGTAACTATAATAGGTGCCTTGTCTGTCTAACGACGCGACGAGCGGCAGTCATGTTACTCGTGCCGGCTCAGGTTTCCACGCGCCAGTTCAATCCAACTAGAACAATGTGACAACACAAGAAAAGACAAACGTTGCTCTTGGATTGGCAGGGTTGTCAGTTTAGGGGAGATTAAGTTGCCGCGACATGAGAAAGAAGACGTAGAAAGCTATAAAATAACATTAGTATGCTTTAATTATTGATCGTTAAACAGCGCCTTGAAGCTGTAGTTGCTATTAGAGCTGTCTTGTGTTACAATTCAATTAAAAAAATGTAGTAGTGGATTTCTACGAGTTGACACCCCTGGCGCGCAGTCGCGAGCCCGTGACCCGCAGTCATGTTCTTGACATCCTTTTGCGGTTAACGTGAAAACAGTTTGAGCTGTCACTTTATTTGTTTTAACTCAACAGTTGTTTTTGCGATGCGGCCGATGTCTCTAAAGCTGTACGGCATATTTGAAATTGAATTCTTTGTATGTCTTCTCGCACCTTCAGGTTTTTACGGTTCATGAGGGAGTTATGTTATGAGCTAGTTTCAGTTTATTTATTGCAATAATGTACAATAACCTACCAGAATGCAATAGGTAAGTTGAAAGAGATTTGTGAGTCCGATTCTACGAAAAAGTACGTATTATTCATTAAGTAACTTTTCTGTAAGTACAGAAGCTACTGAACTCAGTTTGAATAGCAATCGCCCGAACGGTTAGCTAGTGGTCGTGGGTCCGAGACTCCGAGTCCTATTAGAAGACGCCAGATGAATTTTTGAAAGCGAAATTTTCGTAATAAGTTGCAAAGAAATCGCCTAAATTATAAAACAATTATAAAAAGTATTTATTATTGAGTACATCTCTGCAATAATTACGCGTGTGCATTGCACTCGTCGAGCGTGCAAGCTAAGCGCATCGCGTCTAAGAATCGCAGCGGAGCGTGCGCGCGGGCGCTGCTCGAACAAATTGCAGCCCGCGCTGTCGGCGCCCACGCACGCGGCCGCTAATTAGGCGCCCAGCGGCCACTACAATGGTCGTCTTTAATTACCCGCGAGCCCACACGATAGTTCGCACGATAATCCCGCAAAATACCGAGAGTACAGAAGGCAATCTACAAGCAAACCGCGCTCGAGCAACGCACACATAGGACACCGCTCACGGACACGATATCTCGGAACGGTTGGGAACAGTACGAGCGCGAGTGCACACTCCGCTTGAGACCACGCGTCTGTAAACTTTTTGTGCAAAAATGGAGTAACAAAAAAACATTATATAATTATTCAGTGGATGGTTGGTTAAATTCAACATTAAACGGTGTACGGGCTTCTTGTTGTTTCTGAGATCTGTATTATATTATATTTTAACGTGTAACAAATTCACAATAAAAATATAAGAAGTAGGTATTTCTTATATTTTTATTGTGAATTTGTTACACGTTAAAATATAATAACAGTGCATTCGCCAATGTCGAAATCGTCGCAGGATATTTTAAATTTGATGTATTTTAGGCTTTGTAATAGAACATTAAAATTAAATTAATTTAGTTATTATTGGTTAATATTTATGTTTTTCCTATTTCATTCTCAACAATAAATCAAACAACTAGATACGAGTGCCACTACCACGATAGTATTTTGTGAATAAGCAAAAGTCGACAGCCCTAACGCGAGCGCCGAGCGTAGGTATGAAAAGTGAAGTATATTTAGGTGTTTGTTTTCTGTACTCTCGGTATATTGTGATAATGCGCTTCTAAAAGTCGCAGCGACTAAATAACTGTGCATAAAACGAGGCTCAATGAGTAAAGTCAGTCAGGTGGGAAGGCGAGCAATTATCGCGCGAGTACTCGAGGCATCGTCGCGGGCGCAAGCAGGCCGGCAACGGTACGCGCGACGCGACGGAATGCGCTTACCGGCGATTGTACGGGCCCATACCGCACGCCACTTACATACTTCTACGGTAAACATTAACATTTGGAATGAGTTCAAGGCGCCAGCACTTAGCACATTTATTTGGAGCCATGATGTTACGAATAATTCAATTAGTTAAACAGTGGTAAAAAGAGGCATTACCTAGTACTTGATGAAGAAAGATTACTACGTTAGATACTTACAATAGATACACGTCATCTACTCTTTTTTTTTTATTTAATAGGCAGACATTTGGCCTCAATCTCACCTGATGGTAAGCGACGATGCGGCCAATGATAGGACATTTCTGTTTAGAAGCAGCCAGAAGTACAAAGATAGCTTAATACCGTGGGAAGGACATAGGCTACATTTTATTGCGATATAAAATCATCAGGGTGGTCAAATGGAGAATGAAAGTTTGTAAGGAAAATCCGACTTTTGGCGCAGGCGAAGTCGCGGGAAACTGCTAGAACAAGATAAGCTGAACTATATGAAATAAATAAAAAGTTCCCAGGCAATCTATCGACGCAATCTACTCTCGAGCTATATGATCGGCAATTTATAATCTCATTACTTCACCGTCGAGCACGTCGAGCGCACCCGCGGGCGCGCGTGAGTCTCGCGACGGGCACTGAGTTAGATGAAGACGTTTATTTTGTTAGCACCGCTAACGAACTCGGAAAGATACGTGGAAATAGACGAGCGCTCGCTCCGTAAGATAGCTCGTACAGTTCAAAGTGCATGCGACTTGCATATATTTTCTATTATCCATACTCCATACTAATATTATAAATGCGAAAGTGTGTCTGTCTGTCTGTCTGTTACCTCTTGACGCTTAAACCGCTGAACCGATTGAGATCAAATTTGGTATGGAGACAGTTTGAGACCCTGGAAAGGACATAGGCTACATTTTGTCGCGATATAAAAATATTAGGTATGGGGGTGAAATGGGGGATGAAAGTTTATATGGAAAATCCAACTCTTGCGGGCGAAGTCGCGGGGAACCACTAGTTTGAATTAAAAGTGGTAGCTATAGGATGGTACCTAATTAACCAATCTGGACATCTGAGTGTGGTTTCTTTCTTCTTCGTATAATAAATAAAATACTTAGTTGTTTTGCCTTTCAGTCAGATTGAAACAAGCACTTTTAATTAAAACCACATATTACTAATTACCTCATATTAATTTTGACGACATTGAGTTACAACACCAATACTGGTACAATATTCGGGTTAAGAAAAACTCAATAAGATGAAATTGATAATGCACAAACTGTTGCTTGAAAGAATTGTGATATTTACCGTTTCATATCCATTCCGAGTAATGGCCAAGCGTCTACACAATAAGATTGGAGAATGATTGAAAATAATGGAGTTCCATTGTAATCGATCATAATATTATACTTTCAGTTTTAACCGCTCTCCGCCTGCGCGGGGCGGGGGCGGCGGCGGCGCTCGCGCACAAACGCAATGAATTAGGAACACGAAATCGTGATTTACCGACGTGCGTTACAGCTCGGTTGTAGGGTTCTCAACAGACTGCAGGCTGTGGCGGACTACATATTGAATTGTAGAGTCAGTAAGAGCCAAATAAAATCACAAGCTTCTGCGTGTAACCGTAAGAGCAGAAAAAATCAGCGATAAGACCGCCTACATTGTACCTACCAATATGTTCTAAATTGTATGTTTGTTATGTGTTATCTTGTTGCAATAAAGAATATCTATATATCTACATCTCGGACTAAGTGGGGAAGAAACTAACAAGTAGTCTAAATCCCCCGACTTTTTAATGAAGTTGAAATGCAACTCGCAGAGTAACCAATACCAATATTCGTTGACAGGGTTAATAACAATGTCCTCCTCGCCGAATTCGACTACAGCGGCCGATCTCAACAGAGATTAGCCAACAGACGACGCAGAAGATATTATTTATTTATTTATTGGAAAACAAACAGCATTAATTACACAAGTATCATAGAAGAGATAAAATAAGAACAGATATGCCTTTATGAGTTTCCACTTGTAGATCAATACAATTAACAGAAGGTCGTACATGTAAATGTGCATTCAAAAATGTTAACCAAGTAAACAACAACAGTAACTAAAAGGAAAGCCAAGTCATGACAATGTGTGTGCGCAATACACAGGCGCACTCTCTGTTCCTTCACTCTCATAGTTCGGTGAGAAGGCAGTCCGACATGAACGGTAAGAGATCAGGCGCAGGACAAACGGCTTTATAAACTTTCCGAGGCACGGGGGTGTTGACACTTCCAACTGACAGACTCTGGAGTTGTATCTGAGTTGTTTTAAGACAGAAAAACTTAGAAACTCTCGGCCCGGCTCGGAATTCGAACCCAGGAACTCGTGGATAGTACCTAGTATGCTGACCACTAGACCAACGGCAAGGAGGCAGTTGACAGGGTTTCAAAAATGGTGAACGATTCTTTTTCAGGTCCACAAGTCTAGTCCAGTGCAATAATAGGGCCCAGGCCGGACCTATACACCCTGGAGTGCCAGGAGGCCTGACGTCGCGTCGCGGGCGCAGTTGGAGCGTACATGCGCGTGCACATTGGGGCACTTTCACTGCGCGCGGCGTGCTCCATATCGCTCAAATTAACAAAGCCTCCGCAGACCGTGGGAACGGAGAATGGAAGGAACCATTACCGGCCGGCTTTATCGCCGTCTAATGTGTGTTAATAGGCTTTTGAATTTCGACGGTACTCGTACCTATATTATACTCTACGCTATTTTCGCCGCTCTGTGTACGCCGAAAAATTAGATTCTAAATTGAAGTAGCGTTATTTATCCAAACAAGATTGCGCACCGTAACATTTGTGCAGTAAACAAAAACAGTTGTGGTCGGTAATAAAATCTGTTGCTTCATAACATTGATTGATGCATAGCAAATTTTAAAACGAACAAATCTGTATGTATGTATTATCTGTTATGTATAATGTATTATCTGTTATTTTTTGGAGTCGGTGCCAGAAATTCTAATTCTAATGTTTTTTTTTGCAAGTAAGGACAGGATTAAACCATCTCTTGGCTGCTTAGAGTAGATAGAATATTCAGCTTGGTTGGCACCGACTCCAAAAAATAACAGATAATAAATTGGAAATAGGTTTCTTGTATAATTTCGTAGAACAGTTAGGTAATTTAAATATTATTTTGTACTTTTTAGTTTAAATTTGTTTATAAAATTTTAAGTTTTAATTAGCACTGTAGTCGGTTTTGAAGTCGGTTTTTTTATGTAACCTATATTGCATTGATAAAAGCTGTTTGCTTTCCTACAAAATAAAATAAATACGGGTAAGAGTAGGGCAGTAGACATATTTGTAGAAGGTGCAAGAGTACTCACTGGCATGTCCGTTGGCATGGTGTCCGTTGGCGTGTCCGTTGAGCAGCGTGTGCGGGCGGGCGTGGGCGTGGGCGTGTGTGTGTGCGTGGGGGTGTCCGTCGAGCGCGGGGGTGTGCGCGGGGGGCGCGGGCGGCGAGCGGCCGCGCGTGCGCATGAACTTCCTCATGGTGCGCGCGCGCTGCCCCGCCGCTCAACATCGCGCCGCCACCGCTGCGCGAGCGACGACCACACCTGCCCGACAATATACCCTTAAACCTTCACGTTTCATGTTGCCAAGCACAACAGAAAATTAACTGTTATCGGCTCGCCCTCGGGTCTTATGGGGTTTGTAAAGGTCTGTGCCCTTCATGAAGTTGTAGTTGTAGTGCGACTACAAGTTACTAAGTTGCACTGCAACTACAACGTACCATACCCTGACCGTGCTAGGACTGTATAAAAAGTACACATTTGATTTTCGACTGTAGCGTGAAAAGTTACGTCAGAAACAAATGTCTGGCTGTGCCGCCCCCGCCGGGTCCTGGCAGAATGGGAGGACCCAGAACTTGCTGGCTTGACGTCGTAGCGGATGAAATGCGTGCTAATGGACTCACCATTAAGGACGCAGAAGACTCCAAAGTGGAGACATAAGTGTTGGAAAGGGGAGCCCGGGCTCCGAAAGGACGCAATCGGGAAAAGTTAAAGTTCAGAATGTTGAAGCTCGGTGTCTGTCGATGCACAGAACACCGCCGAACAGGGGTTCAAATCAAATCAAATGTGTATTCTTTGCGGTCATCATGATATGGTACAGTGTGGTGGGCCCAGACCTTAAGGTCCAACAGTTCCATTGCGTTGTTGTTGCGCAACTTTCGCACATGAAAATGGGTTTATGGCAATTTCATGATTTAAAATTTAAACAAATATTCCTCTAATCATGTTTCGAGAACCATAATTATCTTAACGGTGTCCTGAAATTTCTGATAATTTACATTTGAAATGAAATTTTTTAACAACAACAACGCTCCTTCCTAACTGAGCTTTTCATACATTTGCAAGACGTCGAGCATATTTCGTCGTGGAATGCTGAAAGACGTTTACATTGTTTTAAATGTTTGCTGATCCTAAAAAATTACAACTAAGGTACAATACATTTTGATTTGCACATATTTTAATTCATGAACTTGTCAAATACCCATTTTTATGTGCGAAATCTGCGCTCTGACGACAATGGGACATTTGGCCCTTAAGCCTTTGACTGCCACGAAACTAGACACAATAGAAAAATATTGTTTGGGGGTCACCGGTGACCACCATGGCGCTCAATGTTTTAAATATGTTTTAGCCACCTTTGCTCGTCGCATAGCGTTTGATTACGGGAAATGTGAAGAGTACCACATTAAATGGTGTACAACAAGAGAACCTTCTTGTCGTAACACCGCCGGTCTATATGCCTTGATCTTTGCACAGCAAGTAACGAAGCGCTATCTAGATTCGAGACGAACGACAAATTTTTACTTCGTTATTAGATAAGTGAATGTGAAAAGTACCTAAGTAATTGAATCAGGACTCGGTCCTCCACTCCAAATTGCCTGGGAGCAAGTTGACAAACTTTATTACAAAACTTTCCGCCCCGTTCAGTTTAGAGAGAAACCCAATACAAAATGTAGCGCCATATCTGTCAAATATGTAGGTAATTTGTTTTCATTGCGACATATCCGGACATAATATTTGGCGATTAGAAGCGGCTGAAAAGTGCATCATCAGCTTAGGTAACTTACGATTAAAGGTGGCTTAAATATCCGACAAATAATTAAATACGGCGGTGGCACCAATGCCCATTAATCAAGATGTTCGAGCTGACGTCAGGTAAGCATCAGGTAGCACGGCTCTAATAACAGAGCAAAGTAATACTGTTGTTCAATTAACTTTTTACGGCACAGGAGAACTTGGCATAATATTTCCTCCTATTGTTTAGCTTTGAGAACACGTCACAACTTACTGATTGTTATTAAATAATAGTAAATTGTATAAAAATGAAGAGTTTATAAACTTTGTTTTCCTGAATTGTTTAAAATTATAACTTTCGCCTTTCACTACGCTGTAAAACCGAATAAAATTGCTAAGCATTGAATACTAAGAATAATAGGGTAAATTGTAAACTGTTAATAGGGTATTAACATATGCTTTCAGAACAACAACGACAAGTTGACCTTCTTAGTAGACGTAAATTGGAAAATATAAATTGTACCGTTTTACATCTATCATAGATAAAGTTAAAAATTGTTAATGTAAATTTAAGTCGCAATTTTGAGTATTCAACCCACGAATGCTTTAAGGTGTAGGACCTAATTGTACATCTTATTTCAGCAGCTATAAGTAAGTATGAAAATACAATGTTGCAAATCATGTTAGACAAACTGCAGTTTTTAACAGTTGCCACAAAACTTTTTACACTGAATTAACAGCTTAGCAATTACGCGGCCGGCAAAAAACACCACTGTGAATCTGCAACTGAAAGATGTGGCTACGCGCACTTGGCCTTGGTGACGATACCGACACTTGTCGTGCAGCAGCGTCGATGCAGCTTAACTGCGACATGAGACACAACTTTGTTACTAAGTACATCATGTATGAAATTAATTAAAACTAATTGGCAATGACATTTTGCTAGTTTTTTCAGCAATATTCAATTTTAGGTGGAAGTAATACAGTAAAAGAAAGACTTATGTGATATCCAAAGGTACACGTACAAGAGGAATAGTATTTATGGTGAATCTAATATCATAGATCTGCGCCGGCGGCAATCAGCAATGAAGACGACTCCGAACAAAACCGCACTCGTAGTACGGCACTTGGGGGTGCGCGTGCGCATAAGTGTCAAGTTCCAATCCTGGTAGTGGGTTCTAACTCCAGTTAAGATGCATTTACACTTCACTGCACTCTCGCACGTCACTCGCGGCTGCCGGGCGTGCGCTCGACTCGGCGATCGCGCCTCGACTGGTGCCGCTAACCGCTATCCGCTATCGAGCCTTCTTGCAGGCCGCACGCACCCCGCGGCACTAATACACACTTACATACTGATTAGCTCATTTACATTCCCCATTATTAAACGCTGTCATAAACTCGCCGTAATCAAAAGAGTTATAATTTACAAAATAATATGCGTTCATCGACAACATAGACATCTATTTTAAACGATACGAGTAATGAGAACGGTCATATAAAATAAGTTCTAACAACTTAGAATTAGGTCAGCAACATAGGTAAGGTAATATTCATAAGATGCATAATATATTAATTAATAATAAATTGCTGCAGGGTGAGTTATGACGAGGGAAAGTGTAAACGCTAGTAAATAAAACACCTATGCAATTTGTTCATGCCACCATAAAGTTCGGCCCACGCTGAAATATATCAAAACGGAGCCGATAAGATCCATCTTCAGCCTCTAGAGATTTATAGATACGAGTACTTTGTATTGAGCAAGCCCGCGAGGTGTGTGCGCGGAATGTCAGCTAAAACTACAATCTAGATGATTTATCTCCACACTCTGACAACTATCAAGCACATAATTTTCTTTTATATTTGAGCACATTAAGATAATATCAGTTAAGGTTGACAAGAAAATTAAACGTTCAAGTTAAAAGGAAGAGAGCATGCAAGGAAATGGCAATGATTTTTTGTATTGGTTTCGTCATTCATTCAGATTGTAATCGATTAAATTACACATTTTAAGATGTTCGTTTGTCTAAACTTAGATTATTTTTCGCCGTAGAGTCATGGGGGATCGCCGGGATCGGCCAGTCTGCGTTGCCGACTTGCCGTCCGCAGACCGTCGCCCAGGGTGCGCCGGACGCATACTATAATGTAATTCGATACGTCACTCGGGGAGGCTCCTTCCGTGCACCCCCACTTCAAAATAATAAGCTCTCATTCGCTGGTGGTCTGGTGTTATACCGAATAAACTTCGATGAGTTTACCCTTAGAAGGAAAGATAAGCCATCCATTATGACATATAATGTCGCAAAAAGCTGCCGTGGGTCACTTTTATTGATGTTGCAAAATCTAATTAATAATCCACAGATAATCGTAATTTGGCAACAGATTAGCAGTCTTCAGCAGCACATGCACCAGTCAACAACCTGCAGGCCGCAATCGGCGCCGCTTTCGCAATTCGCCACGCCCATTCTTCTTCATTCTCACAAATAAAACAATCGAATAGGAAATATTCTCGTAACTATTTATTCATTTGGCTACATTTGACTCGTAATTCTAGACAAGGAGAATAACGGCCCGATACTCCAACGACACTCAAATTGGATTGCTCCCCATTTCGCTGTCGTTACGATAAAAACAATGGTTACGTTTGACGCTTATCGGCACGCCAGCGAAATAAGGCGGTCTTTTTAACTTTGAGTGCCTTTGGAATATTTCGGGAATATTGTTCTAATTCAACTAGACTACCTACTTAAAAGTTAACAATAGAAAAATATTATACAGAGATAGGTACTATAATCACATTATTCAAAGTATAATAAAAATAGAGAGGAACTTTTCACGCGAGTGCTGTTAATTCCTGTACGTATGTTGAAGATTCTTGTTCAGGTTGGTGGAGTCAGTCTTGTCGAGTGTTGTGGTGAACGTATTGATTCTACGATGTCTCAATTTAATTGAGGTCCATTTCGATAGAATTAAATCACACTCGCGTGATAATGCCGAAATATAAAGTCGCATCCAGGTATCGAGAGGCGATAATTGTGTGCGCACGAGAGACGTCGGCAGCCTTCACATTGTCAAACAGTTTTGGAATACGTGTAAACTCGTGCATAACCTCGACGAACGGCACAAGCTCTGTACCTCTTACAGAACAGTAATACCCAACTGATATGGCTTACCGATGTACCTGCGCAGAAGATGAATTTTAAAGCGCGGGAAATGCTGTTGGCGAATCGGCACGCTCACGCGTCTTTTTCTGTAACGCTATTGGTCATTAGCTGCCGCTATGCTAGCGCGTACCGCACCACATGTCAGTCAGTGACAGGGCTTGCGTGAGTGAGACGGGACTAATACCTGCTGTGTACTATGGACCTTATGTAGTGATATATAAGGTTGATTGTAAATATTAAGCTTTTCGTTAATATTCGGAGTCATACTTTCTTGTCTGCGTAAACGAAGATTCACGACGCGCCTTATCAAGTGGGTACTACTGTATTTACTTCTTTTATATCACGATGTAAGTACTACATCGGCAGTCACACATTAACAGCCTCGCGATATCCGCTTGCGTTAGGATAGACTATCTACCAGCGGTCTAGGCTAACAGCGGCCACCCGCCTCCACTCTCGCTCGCTCTACTTGTAACGTTTAACAAATATCAATCTAACGAGAAGTCTTCAATCAAGCTAGGGTTACGAATTTGAACGACGACATTACCTTGTATTCAAATTACATAAATTGAATACTCAACAGACGCTGAAAGTTCAAAGCTTCGTATTTCGCTGCCATAGTGCCGAATGTAAGTATTCCGTATCAGAATTTATCTTCTTTAAAAAGCACAATAAAATATATCATTGACAGCGAAATGAGAAACTTAATAACTTTAGTTCGTAGATACGTTTGACAGGTGAATAGAGAACATATTAAATGGTATTCCAATCCCCAAGTAAATACGTCCTCTTCAACCTCGCATAAGTCGTATTTTGAAAATATGACTGGCCATTTTCGCAGGAAATTCTTTCACTGATGCTGAAAGCTGGTCGTAAAATTGGCTTCCCATGGTTTTGTTCTGTTGGCAAACGGTGAAAGGCCTTTTTCGACTTTAAAATTTGCAGGAAATAAAACAGTGTTTCTTGCGGCTAGTTAAAAAAAGGTGATCCACAATGTCGTAATTCACTCGCGGACCGAGAGATTCAATCTCCTCAGATCAGATGGAATGAAGGAACCGTAAATGCTTACAGGAATGTTAATTTTCACTAAGACTGCGCTCACACTAGTTAATGGCAACCGATTATAATTTATTTCAATGATTGAGGCAAGAAGTCAAAAGTTGAATATCAAAAAAATACTATAATTACACATTAACAATAGTAAAAATATAAAAATGACTTCACATATTATTGCCGTTAACTAGTGAATGCGGAGGTAAGTATCTTAACACCGAAACGACAAGGACATTTCGTAAGACTAGTATATTATCAATGTATAACTATTATAACAAACTGCATTATTAAGACATTAATATCAGTTATTACAGCACTATAGATTTTAAGAGCTGCTGCTGACAACAACATGTTTTCAACATGAACGTGTTGGTTTATTGTTTGAGTCGTTTTATATTTCCATCGTGACGTGACTTTGTCGTCATTAAATACTTATATTACTATTATGAATAGCTACATTTCTTTTCGATATTGCACAGACATTATTATATTTGGGACTTATATAAATAAATAACAAACACCAGAAGAAGTATGTAGAGTGGTGATGCAATAAGGTCTCGCAAAACGAGCACTTCAAATCCAACAAATTCTTCTTGACGGTTTCAAATAAAAAAAAAATAAGTTGGCGTATCTGACACTGTGCAATCTGCATCATCAGACTTTTAAATCATTTAGAATCTTGTTAGAACAGAGATTTTATTCATTACGAGGAAGCAATATTATTCCACAGGCACAGTAATCGTCGATGTCATTCTATAATGACATGAGGTCTGGTGCCCCATCAGACAAATGGTTTCAACAATTTTTTTAAAAAAATGATATCGCTGTTCAACAGTTTAATCTATGCTATCATTTTAATAACTAACTTTTCAAAGCCAAATTGAGTAAAATCAATAGATTACTAACAATGCCGAGTAGTCTCCCGAGGCGAGAGTACGGTCCCTAACATTGATAGTGAATTCACCAAATGAAATCATTTTGTACACCTACGAGTCGGGGGTAGGAATCAAACATTAATAATATTGCAGAGTAAATCCCCGAAGCGAGGGTACCTAACACTTATAATGAAATCAACAAATGGAATGATAATTTTAGACGGTAGCCACTCGAGCCGGTCCTGTAGTCGATAGTGTAATAATAATTATTTCCAAGTGAACCTCTACGAGTAGAGAGGTAGTAGGTTAGGGTCCCTAACATTAATAGTTAAATAAACAAATATAATAATAGCCCACAACACAGTAGCCCGTCGTAATCATTTTGCACAGTAGCCCCTCATAATCATTTTGCATATTAGGCCCTCGTAATCATTTTCCACAGTAGGCCCTCGTAATCATTTTGCGCAGTAGCCCCTCGTAATCATTTGTACAGTAGTCCCTCGGTAGAAGTCCTATCATCGATAGTGTCAGAATCATCTTTATCAAAGGGATACGTTGCGTTGCGTCTAGTCTTCATAATTCACATCGGGGTCCCTCGCTGGCGCGTGGTGGTCTTCAGAGGCAGGCGCGGGGGTGTCGGCGGGGTCGGCGGGGTCGGCGGGGTCGCGCGGGGAGGCGGGGCGCGACGCGAGCTCCGACTCCGAGTCGGACGGGACGCCTTCCTCAGAGTCGCGCAACTCTGACTCTGAGTCAGAACAGCATTCGCGGCTTGTGCTCTGTGGGGAAAACGTCGATGAGTTATGGGACGAAAGTAGGGTAAAGCACTTTATTACACCATCCTATTTGTAGCTCTTAGAAGGAAGAATGGGTATGCAGGTGCTCTGCTCTGATAACGCATTGTCCGTATTTTCGCGTCTAACCGTCGCGCTCGCTCGCACTGAAGTGCTGGCATTAGTGACAGGGATAATTAATAGAATCAGGCGTTACTTTGCGGAAATAAAATTATCTCGCTTTAAATTTACGCTGAGAAATTTCTTAATAATAGCAAAATAATTTTATTTTATTTTTCCCATCTAGTGACAGGGATGGCTACAGGCGCAACTACGGATATCGTCTTACAGAGTGGGGCCCCCAACTAGGAGGTAGGAACCTAAGTAGTGAACTGTGTTTACTTCTTCCTATTTCCTAAATAGGATGCTACAAATAGGATGGTGTAATAAGTGCTTAACTGTCTAAAGGCCGGTCCATCAGGCAGATCGAGCGCAAAAATCCGCCTGCCTGTGTTTTGGTTTACACAAAACAATAAGAAAATGCGTTGCAGCCCGCCCCGCTCGGATCCGTCGCTAGTTAACGGTGTTTCATACAAATCATAGGCAGACGGATTTTACCGTTGGCTGCCTTGATCCGCTTGGTGGACGCCGGCCTTAACGAGTTCACGAAGTATAGCTCAAACGGCGCTCAACACGCACAATGGACCAATAAAGAGGCTAAGGGCGGTTTTTGAGTTGTGCCGATTTGCTCATGCACAAGAGGTTGAGATACATAATCTGTGATGCGTAGTACCCGCGATAGCGCAGTGACATGTGATTACTGCAGCATCACAGAATGTGGATCTCAATCCTGCGTGCGTGAGCAAATCCGCACGACTCTAAAAACAGTCTAAGAACGGAAGAACCTCCTTCATTTTTGAAGTCTGTTAAAAGAAGGAAACTAGACGAAAGAGCTATTTACATAGTATTGATAGTACCAACCTGATGGCAGACGAAAGGCAGTACGCGGTGGCTCTCGCGCAACAGGTGGTACAAGCAGGAGGGTCGCGGGGTAGGCGGGGCGACAAGGCGCGGGGGAAGGCGGGGCGCCACCGCGGCGAGCCTTTAGCACTTATTACACTATCGTATTTGTAGCTTTCTAACTATAATCCTACCTAGGAAATAAGAAGATGTAATAGCTGTGCACTACCAGGCCTGTGTATCTCCCCGCGTAAGTAGCAAAAACGTACCTACGCGCGGCGCCCCTACTTAGGGGCTAAAACAAGTTGCGTGTCGCTACCGGTCAGTGACACGCTCCCGCGTTTTATTCACTGGCGGCCGCGCGGCTACGTTGCTGGCTGGACGAGAATGAATAAAGTACTAGAAAGAGGAGCTAGATGGCGTTAGAAGCTTCTCGTAGCAGTCAACCCTATCGCGTCGCGTGATATTACGTCACTGAGTAGGTTTAGTGTATTATGAATCATATTCCAGAGCAATAAGTATGAAATTATCTTGCAATGGATTTTTGTAGGTGTCTATACGAAAATGTGCTTGACTCCGAGGCGAACTAAATTACGCCATATTGTTGACGACATTGAGTAGACATTTCTTTGAATACAATTGCTAAGTCATACTTCTGTACGAATTACTAGTATTCTGTGGCACTACTTAGATCCTTCCTTCCCTATTAGGATCCGATTGCTTCCTTCCTACTAAAAATGGGTCTGGGGGCCTGCCGCAATGCTCCGAAGTTTCCCTTCGAATGCTTGACCTAGGTGATACGAACCTGGTGGCAGACGAAAGGCAGTATGCGATGGCTCTCGGGCAGCAGGTGGTACGAGCAGGAGGGTCGCGGGGCGGGCGGGGCGGGCGGGGCGGGCGGGGCGCGCGGGGGGAGGGCGGGGCGCCAGCGCGGTAACACGAGCACGCAGGGCGGGCCCTCCGCGTGGACGGTGCCGCACGTCGAGCACGTCACCTGTACACACCAAATGAACTTGATTCCTATGTGCCCTGTCCTGTAATTAAATTTAAGTTCAGTCTTTCTCTATCTCTGCTAAATAAACGAAAAGAAACTACGACAAAACACCCTACACTAATTTAGAGATTTCTAACGTACTTTTACAAGATTTTCATCTCCCTACTAAACTGTCCACGTATTCTCTAATTTCAACATACAGTTGTTTAGACTAAATTTAATATACTTAGTAGGTTTATTTTTGTTTGCTTGTTTAACAAAAAAAGAGAGACTGAACTTAAATTTAACATTAAACAGGACACATTCACCTCAAAATCACGAGACACTAACCCCGTCATTCCAAAAACTTAGTACCGGGTTTAAGACAGGACTAAGTTATTAGCTAGCCAATTAGAAAAGCGCTTGTCTATTAGGTTATGTCACGAATGTGTCATTCATTCCTCTGTTGTCGGCTAATATTTAGACCCATTTTGAACCTGGTCAATTTTTTTTTGTAATAACACCGTTAATGCCTTCAACACATTTTGTCAAATAAATTCACTTATTTATGTACACACGGCCCCACATCAACCTGCCTTGATCTGTCAAATTTCCACAACCAAACAACTTTATGTTGATCACATAGAATCCCATGTCATTTGATATATATTGACAGATTTGAGTAGATTGATGCGGGATCCTTTGTACGTTCAAGTAGCGGCACGTAAGTCTAACGCTGACCGTTATTGCGCAGAAGTCGAAAATAAGGTATCACAGGGGGGCTAGAGGGACGAAGCATAGTGCCAATTGGCTCTCGCAGTCGTATCCCGTCGCCGCACCGATGCCACGTCCCGCGCACTCCTAGTGTAGTCGCGTTCTAAATTATATTGTTATTGCTGTTAATTTATGTTTTAGTTTTTTTTTGTAAAGTTTGAGTTTGTTTTAATTTTGTTTGTTTAGAACTTTACACAGTGAATATGCCTAGACGAAGTACTGTTTTGAGAAGACAAGCACATGAATTGACTGATTCTTTCAAACAATTAAAAAGTGTAAATAGCGTCACTTTATAAAAATAATAGGTTTCCATTATTCAGTGACATAACATTAGTACCAATATTTTAATAAATTATTTTCAATAATAATAAATAAATAATAATAAATTGTTTCAACAAACACACCAATTACCTAGCCCCAAACTAAGCGTGAACTTGTGCTATGGTGACTAGAATAACGGATAGAAATACTTAAATGCATATAAACATCCATGACTTAGGTACAATTGCTCGTGCTCATCACACAAACATTTGCCCCTTGCGGGATTCGAGCCCGCAACCGCCTGGTTTAGAAGTCCGGTGCGCGAACGACTACACCAAGACGGTTGTCTTGGTGTAGCGCGTTGGTGTGGTTGGTTCAATGATCACTTATTAATTTCTTCGTGCGCGACTGTACCCATGCGCAGCTATCCCTTCCACGTTTCGGTCAGCGCTAGACTTACGTGCCGCCACCTGTACATCTGTACTTTAAGGACTGTCGAAACGCTATTCTTCCATATATTTTGCATGCATGGGGATACAAACGGTGACGTCACGCTTTTCTGTGCTTGCTTTTGAACGGTTGTAGCGTAATTAAAAATTGAGTATTACTGATAATTGAAAGTAATCAATGTACATATCTAAATATGAAATATGTCGCTTATTTCTAAAATAGGTTATTAGAATTATTTGTGGACCGTAAAAGGTTATAAGCTGGTGGTTTATCTTTAATTTATTAACAAAAAATTGTATTACATTAAATACTGTCTATCCTAGTCTCTACTGATATCTGAGCTATTAAGTTTTGTTTTTATTAAAAGGTGTTAAAAGATACGTGTCATAGCAGAAACAAATAAATTTCATTACCAAGTACCTTTTGAACACCCTTTGTTCACACCAGCCGGGAGTGGCTGAGACAATAGTGACATCATCCTTATTCATAATACCGAATAAAAAATAAACGCTAAACTTGACACTTTGCATCAGTATTAATCACTAATGAGTTGTCCCTTACCTCGCCTCTGTAGGTGACGTGCTCGATGGTGCCGCACGAGGCCGACAGGCGCGGCGGGGGCCGGCCCCTCCCGCCCCCCGCGCCCGCCCCCGCCCCCGCCCCCTCCACCTCCCTCCCCGCGTCCTCCTCGGGCGAGTGGCCCGAGCGGCCGGCGCGACTGGCGCGAGGCATCGTGCCTGCGGGGAAACGAACAATCAATTTTATTCTGTTATTTTTTTTACTAAGTGTGGACTGAATAATAACTCCTGGGTCAAACCCTCAATTAAATTTAACTATTTTATTATGTAAAGGTGCCTAACGAGGAGCTTAAAACTCCTTCTCACTATTAAATGGCCAATGCTATGTATATCTTGTGTAATGTAAAATGTATAAGAACATAACCATAACTAGTTTAAAGGAATCAATGTGTACACAGTGCTGTTAATATACTTTAAGGAAATGATTGTCAACTTTTACGTTATTGGTGTGCCAAATTAAAAAAGAAAATACGTTTATTCAACATTTACACACACTTAAATTAACAATTACGCAAAACACAAGATTATTACTACAAAGGTATGAGTACCGAAAAAACATCCGCTCAGTACGTGCGGCAACCGAGCAAGCGGCATGCCACAAAACTTGTTTTCAGCGGATGACGTAAGCAAAGGATAACACATAACAAATTAAATTATCATGTACATCGGGTGCACGGATGGAGCCTTCCCGAGTGACGTATCGAATTATGCGTCCGGCTTCGTGTTCCTTGAAAAAAGAAACGGACCAAATGTGTAACCTAAATGGTATAAACCCTCCTCCCCGTGTGACGTATCGAATTATACTATGCGTCCAGCGCACTCTGGGCAACAGTCTGCGGACGGAAGCCGGTAACGCAGACTGGCCGATCCTTCCACCACGACTCAACGGCGAAAAATAATCTTCCCCAACGGTCCTCCTCAGGACCATCAAAACCTGACCTTGTTAATTTTCAAGAGGGCAAGAGCACTGACTTTAATAAACATCACACACCACGAGGATGGGGTTATCAATCTTGGTGATCATATAACACACCAAGAGTCATTAAGCTTCGTGATCATCACACATCGGAAGGTCGAGGTCTCGACAATGTGATGACGCCAACGCACTAGGTTATCCGACCCTGGCAGAACTATTAGGAAAAATTGCTACAAAAGGAAAAAGCTTCGCCATCTAACACAATTCACTAACACTTTACTCGTGCTCGTCCAGCCAGCAACGTAGTGCCGCGCGCCGCAGGTGAATAAAACGCGTGCCCGTGTCACAGCTAGCTCGTGAGTCTGAGCTGGACTAGCGCACTATGGTGGGTTGCCAAGTGTAGTTTTTCTCTACCTATGCGGGGAGTGAGAGAGGCCTGGTTGAACTCGAGCTCTGGCGGCAGGGTTGCCGATCTTGGTTTTTGTTATCCACCGAGCAAGCGGGGTCACAGACTTTGAGGATTTTTATTATTACTTTGAATAGGTTAACTCTTGATTCTAGAATAAGCCAGACGTGGCGTCAACAGAGTTAACTGTGGAGCGAGCTCACCCAGAAAGCTCTGGCACTCCCACTCACCGACGGAACACAGCAAGCTGCTTGGCGCCCGGCTCCGATGGAAGGGTGCTAGCTACCAGACGGCACCTAACGGAGCCTATAACCGCTGATAGGATCTTCAGGTCTTTCGTTGCCCGGAGTGGACTACTGGGAGGTAGATCCTGCACCACCACATTGATAATATCTACCGAGCGAGCGGGGTCACCGACCTTGGTAGTCGCGCGGCGCGGCAGGCGCGGCTCGCTCGTTGAACTCGAGCGTCTGACTGGCGCGCGCGTGGCGGCAGGCGGGCGGCGCGGGGGCGGCGGCTGCGGCCTGCACGCGCCACCACCAGTACGAGCTGGCGCCGGACCCGCCGGCGCCCATGGGCGACACGTTCACGCTCTCGTAGATGTTCTCCGCTTGCTGCGCCTGATGATATAAACACAAAATCTGAGAGCATTGTAATGCTACGCGCAAATGGGCCACCGATAGACACCGGTGGCTAGCGACAAGCTGTATACAATATTTTTAATACGACCCCGCCCACGCGAAGTGAGGCTGCCACTCGCGACTCAGTGTTCGCGACAAGTCACCGCTTGGCGGCCATTCGCCATTTTGACAAAACATCTGTCAAAGGATCTAGCAGATGTGACTCAGCGGGGACATGTGGTGTTGCGAGGATGGAGATTTTCCTTGGCAGTCGCGTGTGATTAGCGATTCTTTACTCATTTCATTATTTAAGAGCTGCACTCTTATCGGTGGAGCAATATCCACGCTGCTCTGGACTTTAGTACCTTGAAATCCCTTTACGTTATGACATCAGCTTTTACCTTCAACTGCTGTATGTCCTTGTTGGCCTTCTTCTTGCTCTTCTTCCTTCTGTTTTGCCCTCCAGTATTGTTTTTATAAGTGTGTAATGACGAATAAGGTGTTTAACCATTTTTCCCGCATCACACCAGCCTATTGCAGTCCCCTGCTGAAAATAGGCCGCTCCAAACCTGCGCCTACTTTCACAGTCGCGGATGCGACGCTTTTCGCATCCAGCCACCACCGGCCACCTTCCTCAGGTCATCAGTCTACCTAGCAGGGGGACGTCCAACACTAAGTTTCCCGAAACGTGGTCTCCGTTCGAGAACCTTCCTACTCCAACGCCAAACTGGCGTTGGAGTAGTTAAGGCCCGTCGTATAAGACTATTTCCCATGTATAAGACTATTTAAATAAAAATCAATGATGCGATGAGCTAAGTTAGTTACCTGGTCGGCAATAGGTCTGAGTGGCCTACGCGAGTACAGCGCCCGCCAGCGCGCCGCAGCCGGCGGCACCACGCCACCGGCGCCCACTCCCACGCCCACACCCACTCCCACGCCTACGCCCACGCCCACGCCTACCCCGTAGATGCCCACGTTCGCGTATCTGTAAAACGAACTCATTACAGTTCTTTAACAGGCATTTAGGTCTTATAAATTGAGGAAAGTTTTAAGATATGGTTCTAATTCTGAAGTATTTTTAAAAACTGCCATTACTATATTTTCATCGATCAAATACAAAAGTCTTGTGGTTAAACAAGAGTTTTTTCTTATGTACAAAACTTTCATAAAAGCCAGACATTCTTTGCAGTTTTAGGATTTTTCCCTTTAGTTGTGCTGTTTTTGTCAAATATGATTCTAGATCTATAGGAAATATCCTAGCGGTTTTGATCTCTTGCGAAATGTATGAAAATAAGTTTTAAATAGACTAATCATTAGAATGCTTTGACTTATGAGCTTATTTTTTTACATACCAATGGTATGTAAAAATTTAATGTTAATTTTAACTCGATACCTACACGTAATCTTGAGCTAAAGGGTTTGATAGACTGTCAATAAAGTGATCCTATAAAGGAACTCTTAGAGAGCCTTGAAGGCCATTTATTTATGTTCCTATATTTTCCTTTTGAAGTATGGAATCCTAAAAAATATAGCATGTGCAGTCGGAATAACTTTAAGTAACTCATTTGAACTACGAAAACAGTCTTTATTACGTGGGAAATAGAGGCGGTCTCAAGCTTAAGTGAGATCGTCAGTGCGGCCGTGTGTGCGACACCTCAGAGCATTCCATCCTCATAATTGACAGCAAGGAGTCGCCGTTACCGCACACGGCGTGGATAAGTGGTGGTGGTGTACACAGAAAGATGAACAATGACAAAATAGTAATGATAATCTGACTCACCCCTGCGCCTGCTGCGCGTCGTGCAGATGCACGTGGACGCGATGCGCGCGCGGCGCGTGCAGCAGCGGCTGCGCCAGGGCGGGCGGGGCGGGCGGGGCGGGCGGGGCGGGCGGCGGCGGGGGGCGGGGCCCGCGCGCGGAGGCGCCGCACGCGCGCGGGCGGGCGCGGCATCAGGCGCCCCACTCCACCACGCACACGCCCGCGTACGAGCGCCCCACCGACATGCGCTCGCTCAGGATCGACCACGTCTCCGACGCCGGGTCGAACACCTAAAGGATGGGGTGGAGCGTCACTTTTTGTTTGCTAAGTAAAGACTTCCATACAACATAATGCAATATCTGCACCTATGCTGATGATTCGGCACTCATTATTAGCGGTTCGACCTGGGAAAGCGCTCATCACAATTCTGAAACAGCACTTCCTTCTGCTATCGCCTGTCTTATCACATTTACTAACTCACAACGCGCTATGCACAATACTACATTGCCGCTACATAACGTAATCTTGTTATGTATTAAAGCCCATTCTTGCCCGATCCCTAGTGCTGACTGCCAGTGTCATAAACGTGCCAGAGCTACTTCTATAAAATATCTTGGCGTACACGTAATAATAAACCCCGCAGAGCAGCTTTTTGGCGAGCTGTTGTGAGTAGCGACACCACGGGGTCAGTCGTTAATCCGAGTGCTCCTGAGAGTCGGCCTAGACCCTCGTCTTCGGCTTGCCGAAGTGGAACCCAAGGGGGTCTGCAAGACCTCTGGCTTGCCTTAACCGGCCGGTCAGAGTGGAGTCGCGAGAGCGTGATGCTCGAAGGGTGGATGTGGTTGCGTAAGTGGCGAGTGGGCACGTGTTGCTGGACCCTCAAGGAGCGCGTGATCGTCGTTTAAAGTCCAGGGCCACCTCTTCACCTTTAGCTGGCAACGCCCCCATGTTGCCCCTCAGTCCGGTCTATTCGACCCACGACGCCAGGGGGGTGGCATTCAGTTGCTGGCGAGTCACCGCCTGCCAATTTATTCAGCATGAGGCTATGATCTAGGCAGGTGTCCCGTAGTCTCTCCCTCCATAGTCCTAATTACCCGGTCCACCTAGCACCTAAACCTATAACCCAGAATTGTTTCCATTCATATAGGACTATTGCAGAAATAGTCCTACACGAGCCGGGGATTGTCCTTGGGTGTACTTTTATAGCACATACAAGGATAGGCGCCGGCTGGTGTCACAAAGCTTTTAGATTAATGTTGTCAAAAGGGCCTCTGCGTGTTGGCTTCGGCCCCATGTACACCTTGCAAAGATCCGGGACCCCATGGTTCCGAGATAGAAAAAGACACAACATCATAATAATAAATTGTTTGAACAAACACACCAATTACGTAGCCCCAAAATATCACTTAGACCTGGAATAAGAAAACTGATATATTTTTAAAAATTCTATAGCCAACCCGAGCCATTGATATGGTTTACTATATGCTCTGTCAGTCTATACTAACGTATTGCATCACGGCATGGGGTGGTCGTGCTAGAGCTACAACTTACCACCACGTCTCTGACGCCGGGTCGAACACCTGACGGATATGTGCGGAGCGTCACTTTTTGTATGCCGAGTATAGATTTGGACAGAGATTATTGCAGTATCTATACCTATGCTGATAATACGACGCTAATCGTTAGCGCCTTGACCTGGGAAAGCGCTCATCACATAATGAAATGGCGCTTTTTTTGGCTATCGCCTGGCTCATCCATCACAAATGTACAAACTATCGACATAATAACAAAAACAAACTATATTACATTTGCTATGAACCACAGACCATACAACCTAAAGACCACGCATGGCGGGGGACTTACATTCGCCTAAGTTATGCAGTATCACTGCATAACAGCCGGCCCCGCCACCTTTCGTTCCTCATTCCGCTACCGAGACTCAAAGTAACAACATTGACCTTGCTCCCGAAAAAAATAAAAATAAGCGGTAATAATGCCGTATTGTTCAGTGAAATGGTGTAAAAAGTGTAGTACAACATCTAGTCTCACGAAAGATGGCATTACATTTCACCGGTAAGTAATTATTCCTATCAAATTTATTGAAATACTCCAATATCAAAAATGAAATAAAATGTTTTATTTCGAAGAGCACGCGTTGATGTTATCCCTTTCTCGCAAGTTCAATTCAAATGATGTTGTCTCAATTTGTCAATTAGCAAGGAGTAAAATAGTGTCGAGACACATACTAGTAAACCTAAAATTCAAAATATCGACAAATCCTAAATAAAACAAGTGATAAGTGGGTATCTTAATTTCAGTTATTTCATATTTATTTTAATAAAGTGACTTTACAAAAGAGCACTTACGATGAATTGAAATAAGTGTGAAGTGCTTAAACAAACAAACTTTTACTAATAAAACAAACAACCTAACTAAACTTTTTAAAATAAATATATCAAACTTTACATTGCGTACGATTGCCATTTTTTCACACTTAGTTTTCGTACACTTAACAAAATGATTTTGAGTGAGATAGATAACTTGTTTTTCTGAAACCGCTAAATTATGAAAAGTAGCTAAATAAATGTATCTCTTCATTTTCCTGATTCGATCTCGTAAATAAACACTCTCCATCGCTTATTGCATGGCTAATAGCTTAAAACTGATATTAAATCCATTATGTAGTTTAAACGATCGATTAAACAATTTGTAAAGAAAATGACAAAACACATACCTACTACATGAAATATTTCAATTCGTCACTTCATCATCCTCATTTCCAGTGCCGGACTATTCATTACATTTGTAACTTTCGTTAGCTTATAATTGTCAATGATGTCAAAGATGTAATGTCAGACAACCGCGCCGTATCTACCGCTGATGGGATTTAATGACAAAACGTGTGTAGTTCCCGAATGCTTTAATTGCACGTGTCACTGGTATACTTCACTAAATCACGAACACTAGTCAATCGCGTAACGTAAAGTTCAGCAAAGATATCAACCGTCCGTGTTGGTTCTCATTTCCCTCCGCTGCGGCCAAGACACCCTTAGCCGTCACTATGATCAGTCTGGTGAGTCTGCCAGACTGGCAGCGGGTCCACGCCACCTACCTACCGTCCTAACGCTGCTACCCTGGGCGACCTGGGTGCAGCTATCCTACCACTGCATCCTTATTATATCTAAGTATCTATTGTTAGGCGGGGCTAGGGCTCTAGGGACTTAGTGTCTCGGTGTAAAGGGACATCTACGCTCACTTGGGAGTTAGTTTCCTTCCTAACCTTTTAGACTGACAGATGGGATTCTTCCCACCCCGTACAACATTTATCAAAAATATCTTGGCACATACCTCAACAGTATCCAGATTCGCCGCTCCATCATCGCCTCCGACGACGTATAACTTCCCCGCGTACGCTATCACGGCCGCATTCCTCCTCGCAGTATGCATGGGCGGGGCCGACGCCCACGCCGCCGCCCCAGGCCGCAGCCGCTCGACGGAGCGTCGCACGGCCGGCCCGTCGTGCCCGCCCACCGCGTACAGGGCGCCGCCCACCGCGCCCACGCCCGCCCCCGAGCGCCGCGCCGCCATCTCGGGGCACGGCTCCCACATGTCGCGGGTCGGGTCGTACCTGATACAAGAGAGAATACTCGTCACATCGATCACGTGACCTTAACAATTTATAGGCTATTGAAATATCGAATGTTATTGACAAAAAACCGACATGTTAGGTTCTAACTCCCCCCCTCTTGAAATGGCAACCGTTTCAATTATTTTATAACAACACAATTTCTATGAATCTTAAGGTCTTAAAAGTTATTAAAATGATTCATTTGAAAGGTAACGCTATCGCCTATAAGTGAACTAAAGATCGATTCAAAATTACTAACTGTTATAGAGGAAAAAAAATAATTAATAAAAAATCTTGCAATAAAATTTAAATAAATAGTTTTCTTATACCTATTACCAGAGGTCGGAATTAGGTAGAGTTATTTATGTACTTGCATCGAAATGTTGATATTAATGTGGACCTTCCCGGAATTACTAATGGACAAATTCGTGTCCCGTATTAAGTAGAGTACAGAATCCAGTAAACAAGCCAGGTTCAAACATGATTCACCACACATAACACAATAGGAAACAAGTGAGCACATTCGACGAACCGAGGCAAGCGAATGAGCTGTGTAAATGAGAAAACCGATTTATTGCTAATAGATAGTTTTAATGCGGTAGAAAGAGACAAAATCTAGTACATTCCGTTAAGCGGTGAGTGCTCCGCATTTCCGCAATTGTATTCTTTTGTTCTCACAAGCTATGTTGTGCGAACTACAACTGTGGCAACATCGCGCGTATTAGAATTTTGCAACTTCGGACATCCGATGTCATTGTTGTAAGTTTGGCAACGTCGTGCGTGTAGTACTTTAAATTTTGTGAAAGTAAATAACTTTTTATATAAAAAAATCACAGATTTTTCTGCTCTTTAAAATTAATCTCGGGATTTGGGGCATATCCACTTTATCCTTTCGCTATATGAAATCAGTGTAAGTACATGAATAACCCTACCTAATTCTGACCTCTGCATATTACAAAACTAAACCCAAAAAAAAAATTTATAATTAAAAAAATATCATTAGAATTTTATCTCTAGTGCAAAGCGAATATAGCTACGAGCACGGCCACGCCGACGGACGAGCGGCGCGTAGACACTATAGCTACCTCTCGACGGAGTGGAGGCACTGCCGCGAGGAGCCGTCGTAGCCGCCGACGGCGTAGAGCCAGTCGTCGAGCACGGCCACGCCGACGGACGAGCGGCGCGTGGACACTATAGCTACCTCTCGACGGAGTGGAGGCACTGCCGCGAGGAGCCGTCGTAACCGCCGACGGCGTAGAGCCAGTCGTCGAGCACGGCCACGCCGACGGACGAGCGGCGCGTGGACACTATAGCTACCTCTCGACGGAGTGGAGGCACTGCCGCGAGGCGCTGTCGTAGCCGCCGACGGCGTAGAGCCGGTCGTCGAGCACGGCCACGCCGACGGACTAGCGGCGCGTGGACACTATAGCTACCTCTCGACGGAGTGGAGGCACTGCCGCGAGGCGCCGTCGTAGCCGCCGACGGCGTAGAGCCGGTCGTCGAGCACGGCCACGCCGACGGACGAGCGGCGCGTGGACACTATAGCTACCTCTCGACGGAGTGGAGGCACTGCCGCGAGGCGCCGTCGTAGCCGCCGACGGCGTAGAGCCGGTCGTCGAGCACGGCCACGCCGACGGACGAGCGGCGCGTGGACATCGGCGCGATGGGCCGCCACGCCCCCCCACCCTCCGCCTCTGACGTGTCGAGCGCCTCCGCCGTGTTCAGACCCGTCACGCCGTCGAACCTGGAAATAACAATAATAGTTTTTATTTGGCACGGATAAAAAAACAATAAAAGAAGATATAATAAGTAAGTAATCCGTAAGAGTAAGCTATTTTTTGTTTCAACTACGAGCATTTTTTGTTACGCGTCTTATACTTTTGTACACAAGTCTAGGGAAACCTATTATTGGCTTTAATTTTTGTAACATTAACCCTTTGTAAAACTACTTATTATAAGCTGTTGGTTTTCTTGAATAAATAAATAAATAATAAAATAAATAAATATAATAAAATAAATAATTAAAGACAATAAAAGCCTATGTAGATCCCATTGCTGGGCAAAGGCCTTGCCTCAATTATGTTAATCTATGTATTAATTTTCACTCGTCTTCTGTGTCACGTGGCTTCTGTCGCAGGACTACGATAGTACAGAAGCTTTACTAGTAATCCAGAAATAAAATGCACACAATATACGAACAAACAAACACACACTGATACACTCTTACACACATACACACACACACACACACACACACACACACACACACACACACACACAGACATACTCGCACGCATATAACCTTTGATGTCAGAACCTGCTTACTTTTATAATTTTTATTTTTTGCATGATTGTTTGGCTATAATTATTCTTATTTTCTCTTAGTTACTTTTTATATATTTTTTTGTACTGTAATTTTTGAATTTATGAAAATTATCACTGTTGTCGTAACGCAAAAAATGACAGTTTAAATGATTACAAAAACGTGAATTTTTAGATGAAGCCCCCAAGGTTTGCTTTTCTTCTTGATAGCACTGTGAACGATATAAAAGCCGCAGCAGCTACACGAACACGTGAAGACATTACGGAGACCAACATATAACTGAATAGGCTGCAACATGATCCATTTTCGGCCGCATCGTCGCTTACCATTCGGTGAAATTGCAGTCATACGTCTGCCTATTAATAAAAAAAAAGAAAATAGCAACTGAATCTACAACAGCACTCACCCGCCGACCGCATAGATGACGTTGCCAATGACAGCGACGCCAAGGGTAGACCGACGCGCCGTAAGCGGCGGGCCCGGCGCCCAGGCATCAGCAGCAGGATCGTACACGTCGACGGAGCGCACGCGCAACGTCCCGTTGAAGCCGCCGACGGCGAACACGCGCGCGCCGACGCGGGCTAACCCGGCGCGACAGCGGCGCGCCGGTAGGCAGGCGGCGGCGCGCCACCGGCCGCAGCCTAGGTGGAACGCTTCCACGTCGCGGATGGCCTGAGGGAGAGCGAACGGTTTTGGTGACGGAGATATGTACCGGTCACGTGTAAGGCTCCGCGCAGATGGGCCACGGACCACCGTTAGCGACAAGCTGTTGACATTGCTTTTAATACGTTTTGTATGGAGTCGCAACACAAAAACGAACGACGTCCACTCGCGACTGCTACCGATGGCCACCTCTCACCACCAGTGGCATGACATCAACCACTGATAGCAACCACCGACCACTAATGGCGGACACCGAACACCTCCGTTTATGCAGAAATGCCGTGACGCGTGACAGCTAGCGGTGGCTGTGGCCCATCTGCGCGAAACTAAGAGGCCTTGCGAACTACAGAATTTCAGTTGACAGTTATTTTGGTTGACTTCTTGATCAGTATGCGGTCATGCAGCCGATAAAAAGGGTATCTTCATAGTGATTATAAAGCCAACAAAACTATCGGCCGATAAAAAGTCAGTAAAATATTTTCGTTTCCGTAAAAGCTCAGCCGCTACAACGTTACGCATTCAACCGTCAGGCGTCGCGTGAAACTTGGCGATTCAGATATCGTCACCGATACGGTAAGTTGCGCAGGGATCACAGAAATAGTATTTTTGAAAAGACGCACGATATAACAAACGATATGCGCAACACAAGCGAAGATAGAAAATCGACTATGTCTTAAAATTTACATTGAAACATTGTTCAATCTTATGCGTCGATGGCTTGTTGCGATTCCGCCAAAAAAGGTGCGCGTTTAAACTCGTAGCGCGACAAGTTTGGAATAACTATAAGGCCCCTCGTACTCAAGACTACGTAAATCTTCAATACTTAACGATTTCGTCTTTAAGCGACCACCGCAATACAAATTCATTCAGAGGCACGCATTTTGTTCATTCGTCGTCGTCACTGATTGTGCGCTATCTGCTGGCCGAGATCATCGCCATAAAAGTCGTTGGACTTACAAGATGACAGACATTTCGAAAACTAAATACATCTGAGCTGTGTACGCAGTAGCAGAATGTCACTGTCAATTGCGATTTAATGCCGTGTGTACGCGGTGTGCGTTCCAGTTCGCGATATGAGTCTACAACATCAATACTTATCGTAGATTTGCATAGCCTTGTGTACAAAGGGCGCGTGCGCACGCAGCAGGAGGAACAATAGCGCCTTGATAACCTACATGTGATTGTAACGTGGCTACGGCTACGTCACCGACAGCCGACCTGCCTAACTTCCCGCATAGGTAGCAAAATCGTAATCTACACACGGTGGTGGAGACCCACCGTGGTGCGTTAATCAAGTTGTACTCGCGTGCGAGCAGGGACACTCGTATCTTATTCATCGGCGGCGCGCGCGCGTAAAGTGTTAAAAGGTGCGCTAGATGGCGATAGTAGCGTTTTGTAGCAGTCAACCCTAGCGCGCATCATGATATGACGTCACTGAATATTGTGTTTAGTGTATTGTAAATCGTTGTCCAGAATTATTAGAATAATATTCACTTGCAATGGTTTAGGTAAATGTGTAAAAGAAAAGGTGCTCGACTCCGAGGCGACCTAAATTAGACCAAGTTTTTGAAAAAAATGAGTAGACATTTCTGTGAATACCTTAGGCGCCTGCCCGCCCACGACGAGCAGAGCGGCGGCGGGGGCGATGCGGGCGCAGCAGGTGTAACGATAGCGCTTCGATCACCTACATGAGACTGTAAGGTTCTTACAGCTAGGTCGAGAAAACGGGGACTCATCTGGGCACAGAATAAATACTAGTATGACATACAGAATGTACGAGCCAATCGCATATTATTATTTTCTAAGTTTTAAGTTGACCTAGATCGATTGTTTAGCTAGCTCTGCATTTGCGTCATACGCCTGTACTTAGACATAATTATTTGGTAGAACAATAAATCAGTGTACAATCAACACTCGTCGGGTTCGGTTATTTATCTCTCTTCGGAGTCCCGCCCTTCAGCGTTACTAGCATCCCTATAAACTAACTTCAGCTTAGCGTACCCCTTTTAATGTGTGGTCACGGACCATACATTAAGAACTTCGAGCCTTACGAACTGTCGGCACCTTTCGCGAGTGATAAATCTGTGTTCCGTGAACTTACGTTTCGAGCTTACAATGACGGACTTTGAGGCACTCTTTAACCGTCAAGGAGAAATCCTTGTTGAACTCCAGCGTATTGGAACGGACTTCGGGAAGAATCCAGCGTATCGTAAAACCTCTCAATATCTTCAGCTACGGGTAGAGTCTTTAGATAGTCTTTGGGGAGAGTTCGATCAAAATAACCAGCAATTAGAAACTGTGGAAAATAAAACTCAAAGGTACTTTCTTGAGTCTATTTACGAGCGGACAAAAACTTATTATACTGAAATAAGAGCGAAATTCTTAGCGTACCAGCCGGTAGGGTCAGAGTTAGGTACGACAGCAGATAAGTTAAAAATAAGCAACACCACTACATCAGCATATATGAAAAATACTAGTACTGACTCTGTAAGCAAGATAACGGGGCTTTTATCCTTACAGCGAACTAATTTTCGAGCGTTTAGAAGCCTCATATCCAGCATCAAGGTGAGTGACATATCAGCTAAATGGGAGCTTGAAGACGAATTGCACAATATTCAAGCAAGGTGGCAGAAAATCGACCAGTTACATTTAGAAATAGACAATATTCTTGAAGGTGAAGATGAAGATTACATGAAGAACAAAGCGAATTTTATGAACTAGAAATAACATTTAGACAAATAAAAAGGGCATTAAATCAGAAACTCTGTGCTACTGCCCACATACAGCAAGCTACTCCTTTATTGGAGATACCCATATTTATGGGTAAGTACACTCACTGGCCTACATTTTTCGACTTGTTCACTGAATCTATACATAATAATAAGTTCTTGTCAAAAGCACAAAAAATGCAGCACCTAAAAGGTAGAGTGAAAGGCGAAGCAGAGCGTTTAATTCAACATTTGAACATATCAGCGGAAAATTATGACGTAGCCTGGGAAATCTTGACCCACCGCTACAATAATCCGCACGTGCTGTTCACCACGCACATTGAAACTTTCCTTAATCAACCTAGCATTAGCAAGCAGACGTCATATGAGATAAAACGACTCTATGACACCACCACAGAGTGTATTCACGCCATTCATAACCTGGGTGTGGACACCAATACGTGGGACCCGATACTCGTTCATCTTTTAACTAAGAAACTAGATAGCGATACCTACAGCGCTTACAAAGAAGCACGTAAGTCTCCTAGAGACCTAGCCTCATTAGAAGAGCTGATGACGTTCCTGGAGAGTAAGTTCATTGCCCTTGAACCAATCCAAAAGCGAGGAAAGGACAACACACATACAAGAAAGCCAGCGCCATCTCACTATCAGTCTAAAAATCAATACAATAAGCCTAGCTATAGCAAATTTGCCCCTAAAGGATATCATCAAGTGGCTATTACATCCACGTGTAAGTGTCCTTTATGTCATTTTGATCACGAGCTCTATCGTTGTCAAAAGTACAACAACATGACAGCGGAAACTAAATTGAGGACGGTTGCAAAACTAAAACTTTGCCAAAATTGCTTATTTAAACACAACAGCGAAAAATGCACGTCTATTAAAAGATGCAAGGAGTGCAATAATGAACACCACACGTCATTGCATGAAGCGTGTTCGGGGTCGTCAACCTCGGTAGCGGTACCTACAGCTGATGCGAAGCCAAGTTCATCTCAAACCTATCCACGAACTACTAGTAAGCCCTTCCAGAAAAAGCCTTACATTGCGAATCACGTAGCGTCCAGCGATGAAGAAGTCTTACTAGCGACTGTTTTATTACAAATAAAAGCTATTGACGGTAGTTACGTCACGTTGCGAGCACTACTCGATCAGGGGTCGCAGATCACGCTAATATCGGAAAGAGCCGCCCAGCTATTGGGAGTTCCTCGCCGTAACTTCAGCGCATCGGTATCTGGAGTTGGTATCAGCTCCAAGCAAAGCAAAGGGCTTGTTAATCTTGAGTGCAAGTCCATCTACGACGATTACACTTTTAAAACTGATGCGTGTGTTATTCCTCGAGTTATCAGCGATCTTCCAAACACATCATTTACTAGGCGATCATGGTCTCACTTACAACACATGCAATTAGCAGATCCCGAATACAACGTGTCAAAACCTATTGACGTATTATTAGACGCTTGTGTTTACTCTGACGTCATTATGAGTGGACTTGTTAAAGGAGAGTATAACGCACCAATAGATCAACAGACCAAATTAGGTTGGATCCTCACAGGAAATATAAAAACATTCAACTGTAGCGTTGTCGTCAATAATTTAGAAGAAATAGCTAAGTACTGGGAGATGGAAGAGATTCCCGGCACAGCATCCGAACTCACTAGCGAAGAACAATATTGTGAAGAGCATTATGTCGCCACCACGAAGCGTCGCGAAGACGGTAGATACGAAGTAGCGTTGCCTATGAAAGCAGACTATCAAGAAAAGCTAGGGTCATCAAAAGCGAAAGCAACAGCTCATTTCAAACAGCTAGAAAACAAAATGAACAAAAGCGAAGCGTATTCTGAAAGCTACAAACAATTCATGACCGAATATCTTGAATTAGGGCACATGCGACCTAAGGACAAAAATGATGGCTCTACTTACTACCTACCTCACCACGGTGTTATGAAACATGATTCCACCACCACAAAGCTCAGAGTAGTGTTTAACGCCTCTTCAAAAACAAGCTCTGGAATCAGTCTCAATGACGTCATGGAATGTGGTCCAAACCTACAGCATGACTTAGCATCATTAATACTGACTTGGCGACAACATAGAAACGAAGTAGTTACAGACTCAGCTCATCAATATCTTAAAGGGCGCAGGGATGAACCTAAGAAAATGGTCAGCTAACCATCCAAAACTCTTACAATCGCTATCTACAGAACAACTTGATAAGCCATTTGACTTTAAATGTTCCGAGTCCCGGAAAACCTTAGGGCTCCGGTGGACACCCACTTCTGACTCATTTTCATTAACTAATAAAACCGAATCAACAGTTATATGTAAAACGAAGTGAGAACTACTTTCATCTATAGCGAAACTATTCGATCCGTTAGGATGGCTTTCACCACTAACAATCAGAGCAAAACTTATTTTTCAAGAAACATGGTCTGCAGGATTAAGTTGGGATGACGAGATTCCAGGCTATATTCAAAAGCAATGGAATGAGCTTCAGCTTGACCTCAAAAACGTAAGTCAATTCGTTATCCCTAGATATTTAGGCAATACACAGCAAACGTTTTATTTACATGGCTACAGTGATGCGTCAGAGAAGGCATACGCCTGCGCTGTCTACCTCGTGGCACGCGACAGTAAGGGTGAGTGCACATCGCGCCTCGTTGCGGCAAAAACAAAGCTAGCACCACTAAAGAAACAGGTCTCCCTACCACGATTAGAGCTATGTGGAGCTTTACTGTTAGCTCAACTTATGAAAATGGTGAAATCATCGTTTTCTAATACAACATTCCAAGTATATGCCTGGACCGACTCTATGGTAATACTAGGGTGGATCCATGGTGATATATCTCGATGGAAACAGTTTATAGCGAATCGAGTACAGCGAATAGTCGAGATAATACCAGCGACAAACTGGAATCACGTTCGATCCGAGGAGAACGCAGCTGACTGTGCCACTCGAGGACTAGCTATCACAAAACTTCAGAGCAATTCACTTTGGTGGCAAGGACCGGAATCGCTAGCTACCTTTAACCCCTCTAGTTTAAAAAATATTTCTTACGAAATGCCAAGTCTGGAAGAAAAGAGGATGAGTGTGAACGTATCTTTACAGACATCGGACACCTCGCCACTTATAAATACACTTTTAATAAATAATAGCTCTATTACTCGTGTCGTAAAGATAGTAGCATGGGTATTACGTTTCACCGCCGCATTACGTCACAGAGCTCTTGAATATGATACTTACCTATCAGCTGTGGAAGTAAACAAAGCGTACTCTATTATAATAAGGCACATTCAAGCGAGCGAATTTGAAGGTGATCTAGCCTATATTAAAAAGGAGGGTCATGTTCAATCTAACAGCAAAATTGCTAATTTAAGCCCTTATTTAGACGAAGAAGGAATTTTGAGAGTAGGGGGGCCGACTCGGCCACTCTAACCTAAGTAGCACAGCGAAGCATCCCATTATATTAGCCACCAACAGTCGCTTCACCGACCTTATTATTGATCAAGCGCACATATCCACACTACATGGGGGGCCAAGACTGACCTTGGCATATGTAAGGGAGAAGTACTGGATTCTGAGCGGAATGAGAACTATCAAGCGGCAGCTACGAAAGTGTATTACGTGCCGACGCTTTAATCCTGACAACAATCATCAAGTCATGGCTGACCTCCCTCGAGCCAGAGTTACCCCCTCCCGCTCATTTACACATACAGGAGTGGATTTTACAGGTCACGTAGATCTGAAGCTGAGCAAAGGGAGAGGAACAAAGACATACAAGGGCTATGTAGCTGTATTTGTCTGCCTAGCAACGAAAGCTGTCCACTTAGAATTAGTGTCAGATCTCTCAACACCAGCGTTTTTAGCCTGTTTTCGCCGTTTCTGCGCACGACGAGGGACACCCCGCCGTATGTATAGCGATAACGGCACAAACTTTATTGGAGCAAAGCGAGCATTAGATAAGGAATACAAAGAAATATTACAGACTATAAATACAGAGTGCATCAGCAACATTAGCGACATGAACATAGAATGGTCCTTCAACGCCCCAGCTTGGCCTAGTGCAGGTGGGTTGTGGGAAGCCTCTGTAAAGAGCTTTAAGCGTCATTTCATTCGAGTCATAGGTGAGCAAAAACTTACCTACGAAGAGCTTACGACTTTAATTCAGCAAATCGAAGCCTGCTTAAACTCACGACCTTTGTTACCCTTAACAGAAAATCCTGAAGGTGCATACCTCACACCGGGTCATTTTCTAATAGGCGACTCTCTTTTGTCAAGACCTCAGGCTGATCCAGATAACATCAGCTTGCCAGTACGATGGCAACTAGTGCAGGCAATGAATAAGCAGTTTTGGAAGCTTTGGTCCACTGATTATCTTCAATACCTTCAGATAAGATCTAAGTGGAGACAGCCTACAAAGAACATAGCTATTGATGACATCGTTATAATAAAGGAAGATAACTTACCCCCGGGTAAGTGGGCACTTGGAAGAGTTCAAGAATTGCATCCTGGAAAAGATGGATACGTCAGGGTTGTAACCGTCAAACCCAAAGGCAATGATCTTAAGCGACCAGTGATTAAGCTTATACCATTACCCATCGAAACTAGTAAGAACGACTCAATTCCTACGCATTTTAACGATGGAACGATGGGACCTCAAGCAACTTCAAATAATGATATGAAATCAAAAGGTGGTAAAAACGTAAATTTCAAGAAACGTTTCTCACTAATTCTTCTCTTGTTTACTCTACTCATCTCTCCATCCACGCAGCAAAATGTAATAAGCATCAACTCAACAACAGCACTCAATGACAACAGAGCATTGTATTTCGACATGATATCTAATGTCCAGTACATCCGAGATGAGTGGAAACTAGTAGTTTACTATAACCTTACAGGCTACTGGCAAGCAATAACAGAATTGGAAACTTACATTAGGCATCTTAAAGGCATGACTATGAAATCTAATAATTCGCAATACAAGGCTATTACGAATCAGCTAGCACACGAATTAACCGAGATCGAACACTACAATGGATTTCTACAGGGCCCAACCAGCAACCGCCAAAAGAGAGGCTTAGTAAACGGTATCGGGTCCGCAGCTAATTATTTATTTGGTGTCTTAGACGATAACTTTGCTCTGCAATACGCCAAAGACATTGAAAAGATCAGCTATAATGAAAAACATCTCCAGCAACTTATAAAAAACCAGACCACAATCATAGAAGCAGAATACAATATAATACAGCGCAATGAACAAACGATGAACAAACAATTTTCGTTAATTAATAATCACTTGAATGAAATATCTGTAGAACTAAACAAATTACAACATGACGTTAACAACGGCCTCTACATTACGTCATCAGCTTTGGCAGCCAACCTTATCCTTGAGAACCTAAGGCGAATGCAATCATCTCTCATAGATACTATCACTGATATCACTCACGGCCGCCTCGATAGTCACCTATTGTCAAGCGAACAATTAGAAAAGCAAATCAACTTTATTTCCGGACAGCTACATGGTGATCTCAAGGTCCCCGTAGAACCAGAAAACGTCAGCGACTTTTACAAATTGCTAAAGGTGTTCGCAAGAGTTTACAAAAAATATCTCATTATTGAGATAAAGGTGCCATTAGTCAGCAATGAAATATACGAGCTCGATAAAATCATCACCGTTCCTCGCAATAAGGAAAGAACGTCGTATTTAACTATACCAACCTACCCTTACCTAGCTTTCAACTTACAGAAAGATGCCGCTATATTTATGACTGAACTTGATCTTCAAACTTGTCTACATGCATCCAAAGATAAAATGTTATGTACCTTAAATAAACCTACTTATGATCTAGATATCAAGCAAAACATATGTGAGCTAAGTATAATAAACGCTATCAAAAATACTTAGCCATGTATTTACGAGCAATCACCTTGTAAAAATAGGTGGATCAAGTTGCACCGACAGAACGTCTGGCTGTACTCGTGTTGCAACAAATGCAACATTCGCACCTTTGGTCCAGCTGGTACACAATTTAGCACAATAGAGGGCAATGGCCTACTCGAAATAGGTCAAGGTTGCATTCTTAAGGGAGAATCATACACAATTTACTCTCATAACGAATTTGTAAACAGGGTAAACATATAACCTGATATCGAAGCCCCTCAGCTATCCATTTTGAATAGACTCATCAACACTTCTGCTCCAGCATATGAGTTTACCACTGAGAACCACGATCTAGCTTATCATGAGATAATGAAGAAGATAAAAAACTTAAAGCAAGAGTCATCGTCGGATCTAAGCGTACATGACATCCATCAGTACTCAATCAGCTATGGTTGTATTGCAGTCCTGTTAATAGCAGTAGTGGCAATAGTTATCCTTCGAATCAGAAAGAAAAACCTGCAGCGCACAAGATCTTCAAACCACATCGCTGCTCCCCGGTGGGAGCCCTCGGCGAGTGTCTGCGTATCTGGTGGACATCAAGTGCAATCTGAGTGTAATGAATTACGTAAATCAGTTAGCATGGGAATTTTAAGTGTTGATAGAGGCACGGCGCCTCCAAAGCCCCCGCGGGCAGTGTCAATTTCCATTCCCTGTGAATCACTGGGCGATATAATCACGCCTACCGCGAGTGAGAAAAATTAATCGTGACCAAGTTATGGACTCTAAGCCCTACTATTATTATTATCGATTTTTTAAGTACTTTAATATAATCATCATAATTAAATTTAGCACTAACTTTCTATCTAGCATTACCCATTATTTTCACCTATAATTTTGTTGGATCTTTAGCTTTGTCTCTTTTCCTGATTGGCAAGATGTACGAGCCAATCGCACATTATTATTTTCTAAGTTTTAAGTTGACCTAGATCGATTGTTTAGCTAGCTCTGCATTTGCGTCATACGCCTGTACTTAGACATAATTATTTGGTGGAACAATAAATCAGTGTACAATCAACACTCGTCGGGTTCGGTTATTTATCTCTCTTCGGAGTCCCGCCCTTCAGCGTTACTAGCATCCCTATAAACTAACTTCAGCTTAGCGTACCCCTTTTAATGTGTGGTCACGGGCCATACACAGAAGCATGAATGGTATTCACAGAAATGTCTACTCAATGTCTTCGAAAATATGGTGTAATTTAGCTCGCCATAGAGTCGAGCATCTTTTCGTTTTGACACCTACCAAAATCTATTGCAAGCGAATTTCGAACATTAATTTTGGACAATGATTCTCTCACTTCACTAAACTTATCGCTACAAAAAGCTACTACCGCCATCTAGCGCACCTACCTGGTACTTTATTCATGCTCGTCCATCCAGCAACGGCCGCCGGTGTATAAAACGCGCGCGCGTGTCACTGCTCGCTCGTGAGTCCTAACTCAATCGAGTTATGACAACATTGTTAGTCGCCGCGTGTAGGTGTGTTTTTGCTACCTACGCGGGGAGTTACTACAGCTAGGTCGGGTATTAACACTCACGTTGGGCACCTGCCCGCCCCCGCTATGCACCGCTCCGGACGCAGAGGGTGGAACGACAGCGCCTCACGATCACCTACGTGTGACTGTAGGCTGCCTACTTACAGCTAGGTCGACGTATAGACGCTCACCTTGGGCGCCTGCCCGCCCACGACGAGCAGGGCGGCGGCGGGGGCGGCGCGGGGGCGGGCGCGCACGCAGCCGGCCGCCGCCACTATGTGTCGTGTATAGACACTCACCTTGGGCGCCTGCCCGCCCACGACGAGCAGGGCGGCGGCGGGGGCGGCGCGGGGGCGGGCGCGCACGCAGCCGGCCGCCGCCGCTATGTGTCGTGTATAGACACTCACCTTGGGCGCCTGCCCGCCCACGACGAGCAGGGCGGCGGCGGGGGCGGGCGCGCACTCAGCCGGCCGCCGCCGCTATGTGTCGTGTATAGACACTCACCTTGGGCGCCTGCCCGCCCACGACGAGCAGGGCGGCGGCGGGGGCGGCGCGGGGGCGGGCGCGCACACAGCCGGCCGCCGCCGCTATGTGTCGTGTATAGACACTCACCTTGGGCGCCTGCCCGCCCACGACGAGCAGGGCGGCGGCGGGGGCGGCGCGGGGGCGGGCGCGCACGCAGCCGGCCGCCGCCGCTATGTGTCGTGTATAGACACTCACCTTGGGCGCCTGCCCGCCCACGACGAGCAGGGCGGCGGCGGGGGCGGGCGCGCACTCAGCCGGCCGCCGCCGCTATGTGTCGTGTATAGACACTCACCTTGGGCGCCTGCCCGCCCACGACGAGCAGGGCGGCGGCGGGGGCGGGCGCGCACTCAGCCGGCCGCCGCCGCTATGTGTCGTGTATAGACACTCACCTTGGGCGCCTGCCCGCCCACGACGAGCAGGGCGGCGGCGGGGGCGGCGCGGGGGCGGGCGCGCACGCAGCCGGCCGCCGCCGCTATGTGTCGTGTATAGACACTCACCTTGGGCGCCTGCCCGCCCACGACGAGCAGGGCGGCGGCGGGGGCGGGCGCGCACTCAGCCGGCCGCCGCCGCTATGTGTCGTGTATAGACACTCACCTTGGGCGCCTGCCCGCCCACGACGAGCAGGGCGGCGGCGGGGGCGGGCGCGCACTCAGCCGGCCGCCGCCGCTATGTGTCGTGTATAGACACTCACCTTGGGCGCCTGCCCGCCCACGACGAGCAGGGCGGCGGCGGGGGCGGGCGCGCACTCAGCCGGCCGCCGCCGCTATGTGTCGTGTATAGACACTCACCTTGGGCGCCTGCCCGCCCACGACGAGCAGGGCGGCGGCGGGGGCGGCGCGGGGGCGGGCGCGCACGCAGCCGGCCGCCGCCGCTATGTGTCGTGTATAGACACTCACCTTGGGCGCCTGCCCGCCCACGACGAGCAGGGCGGCGGCGGGGGCGGGCGCGCACTCAGCCGGCCGCCGCCGCTATGTGTCGTGTATAGACACTCACCTTGGGCGCCTGCCCGCCCACGACGAGCAGGGCGGCGGCGGGGGCGGGCGCGCACTCAGCCGGCCGCCGCCGCTATGTGTCGTGTATAGACACTCACCTTGGGCGCCTGCCCGCCCACGACGAGCAGGGCGGCGGCGGGGGCGGGCGCGCACTCAGCCGGCCGCCGCCGCTATGTGTCGTGTATAGACACTCACCTTGGGCGCCTGCCCGCCCACGACGAGCAGGGCGGCGGCGGGGGCGGCGCGGGCGCCGGCGCGGGGGCGGGCGCGTACGCAGCCGGCCGCCGCCGCTATGCGCCGCTCCGGACGCAGCAGGTGGAACGATAGCGCTTCTATCACGAGATCCTGTGAAAAAAAACATTACTCCTTTATTCTCTATACAGCTTAAATTTGCGCCTGAAAAGACATACAAATTTTAGTCCGACGCCCCCACAAGACGTGCAAGGGGTAAGGAACCGCCAATCGCACGCGACTGTCCTAGAAAATCTCCTTCCCCGCAGAATGGCCTATTCCCGCTATTATCTAGCAAACCACACACCCTACATGTCTAGCGATCACAGAAGAGTTGCGCACGATTATGTCAGACTATAAACACCGCACCGCCGAGATGTCCGACAATGGACACGTTAAAGAATACGATTAATAAGGAATGAAAGCGAGCAAACAAGTCTAAGAGACTGAATACTTTTGTGCCTTGTGTCATAAACTACCAAAAATTTTTTTACAATATGAAATCTGCCACTCTCAACGCAGACGTAGACACTTTGTGCTTTCACTTGACACATTCCTACAATTTGTACTGAACTTTACAGTGTACCGGAAACAGAAAGTCGGTTGCCTATGCTATGGAGTCCCAAGGCAAAAACGAAATGTGTCCTAATTTGCGCAGCCCGTAACAAAGCAGCCTTAATGCCGATTACAATGGCTTCTTCTAAGTACTATGGCCCACAATTTGTCCCGAATCAGAAGTAAGAGCGATCAAGTGCAGTCGATCAATTAAGGCGGTCCTGCACGAAATTGAGAAAATTAACGTATTTCTAATTCACTTGTACGATGAGCTGAATTGGTTAAATACATTAAAACAACTTATTTACATTAGCCTAATCATTGCACAATGTCCTGGTCTTGTTAAAATATATAAGATATAAATATAAAATATAAATAAGAAAATATGAACACTTTTCAGTTTTTAACACAAAATGTCTGATGGTTTTGCACATTGCGCAGAATAAAACTGTTGTTCTAATTAAATCATCAAGCCTAAAACTTTAAAGCAAATGGATCTAATTACTAATATTAATAAGTTCGATTCTGTTTGAAGATCGTTTAGACTTACTCGACTTGCTTCGCGCTGCACCCCCTTAAATTTTAAATGACGCAAAAAAAAACAGTAGAAATCTGCACGCGAGTGATTCAAAAATAGAGCTCCTGTACCTCAAATGAAAAAATGAACCCTTTAAGGATCACTTTGTTATACGTCTGTCTGTCACGACCTTTTTTCTCTAGCTTGAAGGTGTCAAGTTGAAATTAACATAAAACACTGATGTCTCGCGTCTATTGAAGTCGTCATAAAATCAAGCTTCTAAGTCAACGCTATTTCAAAATTGACTGCCTCATTGGCCTAGTGGTCAGCACGCTGGGTACTATTAACGAGGTCCCGGGTTAGAATCCCGTTTTTTTTTGCCTTGTAATAACTTGGTGGTGTTAACACCCCCGTGCTTCGGAAAGCACGTTAAGCCGTTCGCCCTGCGCCTGATATCTTTACGGTCATGTCGGACTGCCTTCTCACCGAATTTTATTTTATTTTATTAATATTTGGGAAACTGTATGTCAGATATAAGTATAAATATAAAATACAATAACAAAATTAAAAACACTTAAACCAATTAATTTTTATTTCAAAAATTAGCATTTAGAGCAGACTAAAAACAAAAAGGATATAAAAGTACGTGGTATAAATGATACAAATAAAATTTAAAAGCAAAAGTTCAACAATTTCAACCGCACTTTACGAGCTAGCATCGTACATTGCATCAACCACGGCGTCAGCGACCTACATTGGAGCGGCTGACCGATGAACCCTCAAGCAGCACCGTCGGCACTCTACACCGACGGCACACAATCTTATATCCATACATGTGTACTTACAAGAGAAACATTATAAATACTTGTAATCAATTACCAATAAATTCAGATATCAACCGTCCGCGTTGGTTCTCATTTCCCTCCGCTGCGGCCAAGACACCCTTAGCCGTCACTATGATCAGTCTGGTGAGTCTGCCAGACTGGCGGCGGGTCCACGCCACCTACCTAGCGTCCTAACGCTGCTACCCTGGGCGACCTGGGTACAGCTATCCTACTACATCAACTTTATTATATCTAAGTATCTATTGTTAGGCGGGGCTAGGGCTCTAGTGACTTAGTATCTTGGGGTCAACGAGGATAGTTTTTACTTCGCCTCTAGTAGGGTTACTAGAGGCGAAGTAAAAACTATTTTTCTCCGAAACTTTCTCTTCACAGATATGTGCTGACAACCGCAATAGAAGGTTTTCAGTTCCGTCAACGTGAATACTTGAATTGTTACGAAAAAATGAGATTTGTGAAATAATTAACATAATGTCGTATTGTTCTATACTGTGTTGTGAGAAAAAAAAGCAAAACATCGAATTTAAAACGGATGTGATGTCATTTCATCGGTAAGTAATAGTAATTATGCAATTTTGAAAAGTTCATAAATTTTTCCTACGGCTGACGTTTAAGTCTCATCTTGCTCCCACTAAGTGGGTAGCACATAATGTCATCTCATTCTATTCGTTAGCACTTGTTACTAGTGTTGCGCTGAATTGGTTATACGACTTATCGACATTTATGTGCACAGTTTACATTATACAATAATTATTTTAGTACTTTGGCAGCACGGAGGTAAAGTGATATAATCGTTATCACAAATATTTTACACTCGCGCCCTCGAATCAATACCTAAACACAAATGTCATTAACCTACCTATACCGAGGAAAGTTTTGTTAGAATTATTGATTGTTTTGCGAATGAGAAAACACTGACACTTGACATGACGTTTTATAGTTTTCTTGGTTTAATGGATTATGGACAACTTTTTTCATTGTGTAGCTATTGAGTCTGGGCAAATACTAGACTATAATTTATTTTGAAGACCGAAGTACCTGACGTGAAACCTTAGCAGTAAACTTAAACTAAGAGAGCTATCAAAATAGCGCTTTAAGAAAGGTTATTCAGTGTGATGAGCATTTTCTATTGACGTACACAAATTGAAGGTCTGGACCAGTACCTCCTGCCGACGTGTCACAGTGACCAGCACGTACCTTGACGCGTATCCCGGCGCTGGCGAGCGGGTCGGCGGCGGCGCGCGCCACCAGCACCTCCTGCCGCGACTGACGACGTGTCACAGTGACCGGCACGTACCTTGACGCGTATCCCGGCGCTGGCGAGCGGGTCGGCGGCGGCGCGCGCCACCAGCACCTCCTGCCGCGACTGACGACGTGTCACAGTGACCGGCACGTACCTTGACGCGTATCCCGGCGCTGGCGAGCGGGTCGGCGGCGGCGCGCGCCACCAGCACCTCCTGCCGCGACTGCCGACGTGTCACAGTGACCGGCACGTACCTTGACGCGTATCCCGGCGCTGGCGAGCGGGTCGGCGGCGGCGCGCGCCACCAGCACCTCCTGCGGCAGCAGCGGCAGCCGCACGTGCTCCAGCACCGCACCCAGCGCCGCCTGCCGCGACTGGGAACCGACACACAACAGCATGACGACAGGTTACGTGTAGGTGCTTATCACACCATCCTATTTGTGTAGCGTCCTACTTAGGAAATAGAAAGATGTCAACGCAATTCACTACGTAGGTTCCTACCTTCCTAGTTAGGAAGCTCGCGTCCTAACTAGGAAGGTGACTGGGGCCCCACTATGTAAGACGATATCCAAAGTTTCGGCTGTAGCCGTCCCTGTCACTAATGCCAGCATGTCAGCGCAAGCGAGGCTAGATGCGAAAATACGTACAATGCGTCATCAGAATAGAGCACTTGCCTATCCATCCTACCTTCCTAGTTAGGATCCTAAGTAGAATGCGACCTTCCTAGTTAGGATCCTAAGTAGGAACCTAGTTAGGAAGCTACAAATAGGATGGTGTAATAGGTGCTTTTGGTTTAAATAATTTTATTCTCAAAAAGATATTATTACATCACTTACGTGAAAACACAAATATAAAAAAACAAAACCCGACTGCAAAAAGAAATATAAATTTGAAATGATCATTTCATTCACTTTCATTTGATAGCCATATTGCTGTCATCATCCTCCTAGCGTTATCCTGGTTGTGCACTCGCACGCGCGGGCCCAGGGTCCGCATGGTGGACCATGATCTACCATGTGGCAGATCATGTAATTACAGTGGAGCGACTGCCATTTCATACCCATATTGCTGTAATAAGGAAAAAATAAATCCCCCACCCCTTTGTTTTTGTTTGTGGCCGCCAATTTTAGAATGTATATAGCATATGTCACATCCACAATCCATACTAATACTATAAATGCGAAAGTGTGTATGTCTCTCTTGACGCTTAATCCACTGAACCGATTGAGATGAAATTTGGTATGGAGACAGTTTGAGGCCCTGGAAAGAACATAGGCTACATTTTGTCGCGATATAAAAACATTAAGGGGGTGAAATGGGGGATGAAAGTTTATATGGAAAATCCAACTCTTGCGGGCGAAGTCGCGGGGAACCACTAGTTCTGAATAATTCAACGACACCTCATACGTCAAAAACTGTCCAGTCATTTCATATAGGGCGTGCTGAACGTACATATTTACTCTCGAAAAACATAACCCCCCTTCCACAGTCGGGTAATTCGTTGTCGTGCACAGTTAAAATAAGAAGCAAAAAAAAAAGGGTTAGGTTACCCATTTAAACTACGATAACCACTTTTAGTACATAAGGAATAGAAGCGGTCTCAAGGTCGAAGTGAAGTAGTCGAATATGCAGCTGTGTACTTATTCTCTCCCTCACACGACACTCGAATTTACGACTCAGTATCTCGCTTCACTTCTCTCTAGATTTTTCATCTCACGACGCTCAATCCCACGACACATTTTATATCTCGACAATCGGTTTCGCGACATTCAACATCACGATATTCCTCATGACACTCAGTATCCATGACACAAAACTGGATCCCTTGTCACTTCTTCTTAGCGTGTCGATGGAACACGAGAAAATTATTGCGTTGTATTGCGGATCGACTGCCGTCCATTAAATCCTTGTCACGCAGTTTACAATATTTGTCGTAATGCCCACTTTTTATTTCTACTTAGCCCAAAGGTATGGCTGGTAGAGATTGCCACTAGGCATTAAGTCCGCCTTCTGTACAAAGTTTTAGTTGTGGCATAAAACTTTAAAAAATAAACCCGCAACACTCGATCTCATAACTCAGTCTTTCGCAAACATTATTTTATCCATGCGAATTCAGGTCATGTCACTACTAAAACTACTACATAAGCATTAATATTATCTATTTGTACAGTTTTTTCTTACCTCTGGGTCGTGCTGCATCCAGCGAATAACGGCGTCTAGGATCACTTCTTCGTTCGGCACCTGAGACGACCAATCGGATTTAAAAACCTTTTAGTTATAAGGTTAACGCTAATTCACTTATTTGTACAGTATAAATAACTACATAACACGTTTATACTGTTATATTTTATTTTTGGTAAGCAAACAGCTTCTAAAAATGTACATTTAGTACATATTTTTTTATAAGTATGTAACCGTGCTGTTCAATAGTAATGGGTAAGTAACTGTTACTACTGCAGAAAATTTTTTTTTGTATGGCGTGCTATATTCTTAGGTGTACTTAGTAAAAGGATTTTTCTTGTAATTATGTCTGTGTTTACGTACCGTAATGCGATCACTGTCGAGCAGCTGACAAAGTACGTCGGGAGCGAGCGAGAGGAACTCCTCCGTCTCCAGTACCTGAAACCAGAATAGATATCTTGAGCGCTCTTGGCACCACTATGAAAAGTCAGGTCGAGTACAGAGATGAGTGCTACTTCTTGTTGCGCGGATATTTGTACATACAAATCAAATTTTCTAAATCTGGTGATTGCCACACAGAATCATTATTTAAATACTTACATACATCAGGTACATAGTTTTTGCACTGAAATACAATCAAAAGTTGATGTATTTGTTATCGGCTCACGCAGGCTTCTGTCAAGCCTGGCTGGGCCGAGTCAGAACGTAACACACCCCCGTGTCTCAAAAACATCGTTGTCGATCCTGAGTCTGGTCTCTCTTGTCACGTCGAATGGCCGTCTTACCCAACGATAAGAGTGAAGGAACAAGGTGCGGTGCGCACAAACTCGTGCATTATAATATCTCTAGCGCAGTTTGTCTAGATCGGTTACCGTAGTCGGATTTGCGTTGTCATGTTGCGACCGAAAGTAGTTTATATTCTTTACAGGGCCTGTAGCCAAGTGGTAATTTATTTATTTGTTTGTTTCTTACGTTTACGCGAATTGTTGAACTCATTAAAACACAATTTTTTGTCAAAATGTCAGGTTTTTAATTAAAATGTTTATAAATCGCGAGGAAATCCGTGTACGAAGTACAGTTTCAATACCCGAGCGCGCGGTCAGCATTTTGCACGCTGACCCAAATATTTCGTTTTGTGGTAAAAATTCGTATATAGTTAGTTCACCAGCAGCTACCAATCGCGCCGCGTGTTCTCATACCATTAACCATTACCAGTTTACCAATCTAATATACCATTTTGCACCTAAACAGTGTTTTACCATTTTTACCATTTAATTTGTTGGACTTACACCCGACAAATTTGGTCCTTCGAGCCGGATATTAAACGTCGTTTACAATCATTAAATGACTACTGGAGAGATTTTTCATTAAACCATATTAAATTAGTATCTTTGTGTGACGAAACTGAAGACGACCAGTACTTCGAAGATGACTCGCACCATAAAACCAAAACATTTTATGAAGATGTTAAAGCGCACTTATTGAGAGCCCTTGATGATATTTCTACCAGTTCTCCATTACCACACGAGCCACGAGAATTAAAAACACCATCGCAAGTGCCAATCGCACAGCCGAGTACATCAGCACAACAAGATGTTCCACCAACAGAAACCTTACCCAAAAAAGCTTTACCACTACCACGTTTCGTTTTCCATGACGTCGACAAACCCAATAAAATAGATGAGATGATGAGAAGACAACAAAGTAACTTCAAAGCCTTTGCGAGAACCATAGCTCACATCAACCTTAATGTATTAAACGAAAAATGGGAATTCCAAAGTGTTTTAAAAACCATTGATACACGCTGGGCTGCGATTGACACCCTCCACTGGGAAATCGACAGTAATTTGGAAGTAGATGACAGAAAGTATGACGAATTTTTTACCAACTATGAAAGCGAATATTATGAAATCAAAAACTTATTAACCACAGAATGTGGGACACCAACCACAGAGATAATTCCACGCCGAAAATAGACATACCCATTTTTTCGGGAAATTACCAACAGTGGAATTGATTTAAAAATCTATTCCTAGAATCCATTCATAAAAATAAATCGATGTCTAACGGGCAAAAGATGCAATTCTTAAAAGGCAAGCTCCGAGGAGAGGCGGAAAAGCGTATTCAACACCTTCACATTAGCTCAGAAAATTACCAAACCTGCTGGGACATTTTAAACCACCGATATAATAATAAGAAATTGATTTTTAACTCGCACATGGACGCTCTTATGTCTATACCAGTAATGCACCATCAAACAGCACTCAACATCAAAAGAATCCACGATACAACCAATGAATGTCTCAATGCAATAAAAAATCTAGGAATAGACATATCAACCTGGGACCCGATGATCGTCTACCTTCTTGCACAAAAACTGGACGCGGAGACGTACAGTGACTACATAAATTCGCTACCAGAACCACGAGATTTACCATATTTACAAGACTTTTTATCTTATATGGAAGGGAAGTTCATTGGTCTAGAAACTGCTCGTCGCAAGACTGAAACTACTAGAAACACTCAACCATTTAACAACCACCAACAACGATATTTTTTAACCAAATGAATACTAGCGGAAACCAGTATAGGAAACCAAGAGAAGCCGTTTTTAGACATCCTTTTCAGACAAATCGACCAAACAACCAATCCACCCCTAGTAAATACCTTGAAAACAAACCATTCATCAACTATTCAACTACCAAGACATACCAACCACCAAACCAAAGATGTTTAGTTTGTGGCGAAAACCATGCGCTATTTCTATGTAACAAATTTCGTGAATCGAATGACCAGAACAAACGGAAATTAATTTCGCAATATGACATATGCAAATATTGTCTTATTAACCACAACAGCAAAGAATGTACATCGCAAATAACATGTCGTCATTGCCACGAAAAACACAACACATTATTGCACAAAACCTACGCTACTTCGACCAGCCCTGTTACTAACCAAATACCTGACCAATCAAAATGTGTGTCACACGTGTCTAATAACTACCAAACAATGACCGAAATTTTATTAGCCACTGCGAAAGTAAACATTTTAGGAGCCGATGGAACCTACAAAACTATGAGAGCCCTTATTGACCAAGGGTCTCAAACGTCGATAATTTCCGAAAATGCCGCACAACAACTAGGCCTCCCACGCAAACACTGTAAAGGTTCTATCTTCGGTATTGGAGAGAAAAGAAAGTAGTTGCAAGGGTACTATGACTATTACCATTTCATCGTTATGTAACGATTTCTCAATGAATGTTAAAGTATTAATCATGAAAAATCTAATTAAAAGGTTACCAAGTCAATCTTTTACCAAACCATCATGGCCGTATCTCACAAATATACCACTTGCAGACCCCGAGTTTAACCAAAGCCCCCCGTTGACTTTTTATTAGGCGCGGAGGTGTATTCTGATATCATGCTACACGGAATAATCAAAGAAGATCAATCACAACCAATCGCACAACAGACTCAGTTAGGATGGATCTTGTGTGGTGGTAACGTTAAATCATACCATTGCAACGTTATTTTGAATAACTGTGACGAGATAAAGAAATTTTGGGAAATAGAAGATCTGCCTGACGGACCCGATAACCAATCTAGTGAAGATGTATATTGCCTAAAACAATACCAAACCGAAACCAAACGTCAATCAGATGGTCGTTACATAGTGAGATTACCAATGAAACCAGATGTAAAAGAAAAATTAGGCGAATCTACATCGAAAGCGATTGCTCAGTTTCATCAATTAAAAAAGAAATTTCACAAAATAACCAGATAGCAACCGATTACAAACAATTCATGAAGGAATATTTTGATCTCGGCCACATGAAAATAAGCCCTAACAATCACACAATACAATGTTTTTACCTCACCATTGTGTTTTACGAGCAGAGTCCACCACGACTGCAATTCGAGTCGTATTCAACGGATCAGCAAAAACATCGACAGGTCACAGTGTGAATGACCTAATGTATAGTGGACCGAACTTGCAGCTTGATTTATTATCCGTAACAATTAAATGGAGGCAATATAAAATAGGTTACGTTGCAGATGCAGAAATAATGTACCGCCAGATATTAGTAAATGAAAATGACCAATGTTACCAGAAAATCATATGGAGAGATTCCCCCTACCAGCCCATCTGTGAATACCAACTGACAACTGTAACATACGGGACCAAGGCGGCACCATTTTTAGCACTGATGACCATGAAACAGTTAGCCAAAGATGAAGCCCACAAATACCCGGAAGCCGCCAAAGCTTTAGAAAACAACCTTTATATCGACGATTTATTGCATGGTCAGCACAATCTGGAAGCCGCGCAAAAACTAAAGATTGAATTAATCGAATTATTCAAAGCTGGAGGATTTAATTTGCGTAAATGGAAATCTAACGAACCAACATTATTAGACCTACCAAATGACAAGGAAAATTAATTTGAGTTCAAATTGCAAGAGTCAACCAAAACTCTTGGACTAAAATGGATACCACTCAATGACCACTTTACTTTCGACATTAAAATTTCACCATCACCAAATTCAAAAATAACCAAAAGGGAGCTGCTCTCAGAAATATCGAAAGTGTTCGACCCCCATGGATGGCTCACCCCTGTAACCACTAAACTTAAATTACTATTCCAGTCGATATGGCAATTAAACCTCAATTGGGACGACCATGTACCAGAAAATGTTAACCAAGAGTGGAATTGTAGTAAACAAGACCTGCAATACATAAATAATATACAAATACCAAGATGGCTAAAATGCAAAGAAAATGATAATATTGAACTGCATGGATTCTGCGATGCTTCAACCAAGGCATACGCATGTGTGATTTCTGCAAAACACACGAATCAGTTGTGATTGTTGCTGCCAAGTCACGTCTAGTACCAGTGAAAAAAGACGTGACGTTACCACGACTAGAATTGTGCGCTGCTCAATTATTGACCAAGTTAATGAAAACAGTGCAATCTTGTCTGCCCGACCACCATATTAAAATCTTTGGGTGGTCAGACTCTACAGCTGTGCTAGGATGGATCAACGGCGAACCAAGCCGCTGGTAACCATTTGTCGCGAACCGAGTTACCCAAATCCGAGATATAATACCATCTGATCATTGAAGTTACGTTAAATCTGACAAAAATCCTGCAGATTGCGCAAGCCGAGGAATAACAGCAGCACAGCTCAGTAATCATCAGATTTGGTGGAATGGCCCTCACTGGCATTTAACATTCAAAGAGGAGTCAGTTCCGAAAAAAACAGAATACACCACACAAGAGGAAACCAAAAAACAGTACCAAATCAATGTCATTACCAAGAAATATGAAAATGACGTAATCGGTAACTTGATAACCAACAACAGTAAATACACACGAACGTGTCGGGTTCTCGCATGGGTCTTGCGAGCCTTCTCGCGTGATCAAAACAAACCATCGTATTTGACCATTCATGAATTAAAACGAGCCAATGAGAAATTAGTTAAACATGTGCAACAAATTGAATTTTGTGAAGAAATAAACAACCTTAAAAACCATACTAATTTAATTTCAAAAAGCCGGTTATTACCATTGCATCCATATTTAGATTCCGAAGGTGTTTTACGAGTCGGCGGGAGAACAAAGCACGCCGATATCACTGAAGAAATGAAACACCCGATCATATTACCAAACAATAACCATTTAACCGATATGATTATTGACTATGCACATAAAATGAATTATCATACAGGCCCTCGACTCACGTTGGCTTGGTTGAGAAGGAAATTTTGGATTTTAGGCGGCAACAATGCAGTAAAGAAGCGCTTACGTCAGTGTGTCACGTGCCGACGAGTTAAGTTTGAAAACCAAAACCAACTCATTGGAGACTTACCAGCTGCAAGGACAAATCAGACTCGACCTTTTTACCATACAGGGGTAGATTTTACTGGTTTTGTAGATGTCAAAAGTAACAAAGGTCCCGGGATAAAATGCACCAAATGCTATATAGCTGTGTTTGTATGCCTGGCAACCAAGGCGGTGCACCTAGAACTGGTGTCTGACCTCACATCGGCCACATTCATAGCTGCTCTAAGAAGAATGGCTGCACGGCGAGGAGCTCCGCGGCACATTTACAGCGATAACGGAACCAATTTCGTAGAAGCGAACAACACCATACAAAAAGAACACTTCAATTTAAAGGAATTATTAACTGATGAAGTTTACCAAAATATGGCAGATATGCAACTGGAATGGCACTTCAATGCACCCTCCTGGCCAAGCGCCGGTGGGATATGGGAGCGAGCCGTCCTGAGCCTTAAATACCATCTACGTAGAGTGCTCGGCGACCAAAAGCTGACCTACGAAGAATTTGCGACTCTATTAACACAGTTGGAAGGTTGTCTGAACACACGACCATTGTGTGCTATTTCTGAAGACCCGGATGATTTAGACTTTTTGACACCATCGCATTTCCTAGCTAGTGGACCGCTTTTAACCATCATAGAGACAGAGAAAGACGAACGCACCAGGTGGCAACTTGTTCAGAAAATTTATAACGATATTTGGAAACGGTGGCAGTCTGAATATTAGACACAATTAAATGCAAGATCGAAGTGGCGCCTAACAACCAATAATATTAAAATCAATGATATAGTAATAATTCAAGACATTCATATATCACCGGGAAAATGGGCCCTAGGAAGAGTATTAGAGGTTCACCCCGGCAGTGACGGATTAGTAAGAGTAGTCACATTAAAAACCAAAGGATGCATATTGAAAGACCAATTACCAAACTCTCGATACTTCCAATTTACCAAGAAGAAAACCAACCCACAATACCCGGCGACCAAAGCCATTTAAAAATTGAACCAGAAACTACAAAAAATAACCAACAAGACCAAGCTCCACGCCGGCGAAGCAAGTTGAAAACATCTAACTTTTTAACCATGTCTCTAATGCTCATCTTGTTGTTAGTCTCACCATCACAAGCTAACTATCACATCGGATCTGCGAAGTAATCAAACCATATATTTTGATAAAATCAGCAGCATGAGATTGATTAGAGACGAGTGGAAATTAGTGGTATTTTACGATATGGATGCTTATTGGGAAGGTATGACATTATCAAAGAAATATATAGACTATTTGGAGAACTTGTGCCAGAAAATAGAAATGACGTCACACTGTCAATTAGTTTTACTACACCTACATCATTGTCAGTCTGAGTTAGACCATCACAACGAAATCTTAACCAACCATGGACAATCAACCGAAAACCATCACCGTCTTCGTCGTGGCCTCGTGAATGCTATAGGTTCGATAGCCCATACTTTATTTGGCGTACTCGACGATGACTTTGCACAACAGTACCAAAAAGATTTGACCAAGCTTAAAGGTAACCAGAAATACTTTAACCAGTTATTAAAAAACTAAACATCTATAATTGAATCGGAATATAACGCTATCAAGAGAATGGAAAGAACAATAAGACAACAACACAAACCGTTTAACCAACATCTGAATGAATTAGACAAATTAACAAATAATATGCAAAAGCAGATACGAGAAAATACATACGCAAATGATTTCGCACTATCATCCATTACAGCAAATGGCATACTTATGAACCTGAAAGACATACAACAAATGCTACTCAACACCATCACCGACATTTTTCATGGCAAGTTCAATATACATTTACTGCAACCAGAACAACTTACCAAGGAACTACTTATGATCTCAGGGCAGATTAAAAAAAAGTTATCATTACCAATCGATAACGTCCAAACAGATTTAACCAAGATTTACCACTTGCTATCTGTCAAAACCAGATTCACAGAAGAATACCTTATTTTTGAAAAAAAAAATACCACTTTTCGACAGAGAAACCTTTGAACTCTTCAAATTGATACCTATACCTAAAGAAATAGGTGATAAGATGCAGAGAATAATTGTAGCGTCAGATCTATTGGCTATTAATATTCAAAAAGACTTACAAATACCTTTTCTCGATTCACAATTAAGTCAGTACATCCATCATGATGCAGATATGCTACTATGTGCTCACCAAATACCAATATCAATGACCAAATCTGATCATAGTAACTGTGTCACAGAAAATAACTCACTAAGTTGTAAGACACAAAGCATTAAGCGCAAAAACACTTTGGTACAATTACATAAAGTAAACAATTACTTATACTCATGTTGCGGTCAATGCTCTATACAAATCATATGTGAGTCTCAAGTTACCATCGAGCGATTAGAGAAGGCCGGATTACTTGCACTGTCTAATGGATGCGTCATCAAGGACGAAGGGATTACCTTGCTGTCACACAAACAATCGACTAACGATATAAAGTTGAAACCAGATATCCTGCATATCGAAATACCAACTATTAATAACATTGTTAGTATTCCTATGCCACAAACTATTTATGAAGCCAACACCACTCCAACAACCATTGAATTAGAGTTGAAATCAATCGGAGACAAGATCGATCAAGTGAAAAATAGCACCAGATCAGAGATGGAAGACGAGACATCCCTCGACAGTCACGATAATCACCATTATATCGCAATCTACGTAATAGCGGGTGCAGGTATTGCAGCTTGCTTGGCGTACTGCGTGCGGGCGGCTCGCGCGCGGGCCCAGCGCAGACGCCGCGCCGCCACACCACATCAGTGTCTTAGTGATCGTAATAAGTGTTTTAACACTAATGTTAGTGACCAGTGTAGTGAAGACAATAACCAAGTAAATGCTAGTGTTAGTGCATCCAATGATCGATTGTATGCTAGAGTGAAAAAAGTGAAATTACCAAATTCGTTTAGTTTTGATGTAGTGAAATAGAGACATTAATAATTGAAAATTTTAAGTCCTTTATGTTATAATCACCATCTTGTAATGCACCTAAATATTGTTTTATCACCTTGTATCACCATGTACCCTCATCTCTCGCCCCCAGGAATACGTACGAAGTACAGTTTCAATACCCGAGCGCGCGCGGTCAGCATTTTGCACGCTGACCCAAATATTTCGTTTTGTGGTAAAAATTCGTATATAGTTAGTTCACCAGCAGCTACCAATCGCGCCGCGTGTTCTCATACCATTAACCATTACCAGTTTACCAATCTAATATACCATTTTGCAACAGTGTTTTATCATTTTTACCATTTAATTTGTTGGACTTACACCCGACAATCCGTAAAATTGTGTTTTAATGAGTGGTAATTTATTCTCAAGCGAAGTTCGTTATAGCCAACAAAATGTATTAAACTGACATAAGCCATCGAAACATCACGTGACTTTTGCATACATATTTTGACATTTCTTTGGCGATAGCGAAGTTCGCTCCAAAAAGATTGCCATTTGGCAACGGGCCCGGGGTCTTGAAGTATCTTTGTACTTTTAGGGTATTGAGGTAACAGACAGCCACACTGTTGCATGCGCGCGCGAGGTCGGCTCCGGCGTGCAGCTCGGCCACGTGGCGGCGGTACCTGGTGCGCGTGCGCGTCGATGTAGCGCGAGGCGGCGCGCGCGAGGTCGACTCCGGCGTGCAGCTCGGCCACGTGGCGGCGGTACCTGGTGCGCGTGCGCGTCGATGTAGCGCGAGGCGGCGCGCGCGAGGTCGACTCCGGCGTGCAGCTCGGCCACGTGGCGGCGGTACCTGGTGCGCGTGCGCGTCGATGTAGCGCGAGGCGGCGCGCGCGAGGTCGACTCCGGCGTGCAGCTCGGCCACGTGGCGGCGGTACCTGGTGCGCGTGCGCGTCGATGTAGCGCGAGGCGGCGCGCGCGAGGTCGACTCCGGCGTGCAGCTCGGCCACGTGGCGGCGGTACCTGGTGCGCGTGCGCGTCGATGTAGCGCGAGGCGGCGCGCGCGAGGTCGACTCCGGCGTGCAGCTCGGCCACGTGGCGGCGGTACCTGGTGCGCGTGCGCGTCGATGTAGCGCGAGGCGGCGCGCGCGAGGTCGGCGCAGGCGTGCAGCTCGGCCACGTGGCGGCGGTACCTGGTGCGCGTGCGCGTCGATGTAGCGCGAGGCGGCGCGCGCGAGGTCGGCGCAGGCGTGCAGCTCGGCCACGTGGCGGCGGTACCTGGTGCGCGTGCGCGTCGATGTAGCGCGAGGCGGCGCGCGCGAGGTCGGCGCAGGCGTGCAGCTCGGCGAAGGCGCGGATGCCGAGCGCGTTGTCGGGCGCGAGCGCGCGCGCCAGGAAGCCGCAGCACGCCGCGCGCACGCCCCACGCCTGCACCAGCGACGCGCCCGACAGCAGGCTCTGCCACCAACGAACACCACACATCGGTTATTCACTATAGTCTAAATAATTTAATAGGTTCAATTTGACAGTTGACATATAGGGTCGGGTGTTTACGAATAAATAAATAACATAAAATAAATTGTTTCAGCAAACACACCCATTACCCAGCCTCAAACTAAGCGTGAGCTTGTACTATGTTGACTAGGATAACGGATAAACATACTTATATACATTTATAAACATCCATGACTCAGGTACAGATGCTCGTGCTCATCACAGAAACCCTTGCCCCTTGCGGGATTCGAACCCGCAACCGCCTGTTTTAGAGGTCCGGTGCGCGAACCACTACACCAAGACGGTCGTCAATGGGTAGGTAGAATAATCGATTCGGAAATCAAATCGACTTATGATCGTTTCAAAACATTGTTAATCATTCAAAAATATTTTACGATTAGTGGCTTTTTATATTAAGAGTATGTTTTAGAATTACTAAAAGGAAACCCAAATAAAATTAAGTCTTCAAACTCATTAAAACACAATTTTACGGATTACTTCGCGATTTATTTACATTTTATTTTAAACCTGACGTTTCAAACACTTTACAGCGATCGTGGTCACAGGGAGACTAAGGTATTATTTGTCATTTTCAAAACTTTGTAATGACAAATAATACCTTAGTCTCCCTGTGACCACGATCGCTGTAAAGTGTTCGAAACGTCAGGTTTAAAATAAAATGTAAATAAATCGCGAAGTAATCCGTAAAATTGTGTTTTAATGAGTTCAACAATTCGCGTAAACGTAAGAAACAAATATTGTTTTGTCGAATTATTTCTTAGTCTACGATTATTAAAAGTCAAGAATTTATCATTGTAGTCATAGGAGTCAATAATATAATTAATTTTTTTAGCAGTTTCTGCGATGTAGTTCTTAGTTACCGGGGAAACAGTTATGAAAGTACAATTTTTGAAATTATTACAAATCATTTGGATACTTCTTTTTAACAATTTTACGTTAAGATGTTTATTATTTAGTACATTTAATACAACAACCATAATATTAGTAGGATTTTTTTCTAATGCAACAGATAACTTAATACAAACGTTCGTAGGATTACAGTCATTTTCACCAATACACAAAATAACTTTATCGTTAGGATTATAGTTTGCACTCGTTCCTAATCCTTTCAGGACTTCTTCAGAAATTGCGTTTGGTTTGATAAATGCTGATGTATGGTAGTTTTCGTAAGAGGTATTCTCTCTTAGCTTGATGATTTTTGTAGCCAGGCCAGAGCACTGCTGTGTTCCTAATATGTTTATCTTGTGAGATGTAGATAACTCAGACTGAGTGGTTGAGGATAGCTTACGATGTTCTATATGCTGTTCAGATAAACAGGATTTTCTTTCTAGCAGATTAATTTGTTTTGTCAAATTAAGAATTTCACTTTCTGCCTTTTTTAAGTTGTTTTCCATGTCAATGATTTTTTTTGGAGGGTTAAAATAACACTGAACTCTGAGTCGTTATTTGTGGATATGATACTTGTTCTTGAAGATTTAGGTGTCATAAATGTAGGCGGTGATGGTGATAATATCTTCGTAGTACCTCTATTTTTCTTTTTACTACTATGTCTGATTGTGTCATTTTCTGGTAGTGTTGATTGACAAAGTAATTTAAGTGTGTTGTTTTCCATTGATAAATGTTTGTTAATTCTTTGTAAGTCATTGTTTTGTAAGACAGTTTCGTCAAATTCATTTTGTAAACTGGCCAGTTGTGATGTTAGTTTCTCAATAGTATCATGCATTTCTTGGACAGATGTCATATCGGTTAATGCGCAGTCAACACTTCTAGACAAGCGATCGGGGGACTCAAGACTTTCATGGGATAAGTCCGATGTGGTGGTCATTTGGGAGTTGTTTGGCTGGCTGACTGGTGAAGAAGAAGATTGTGGACACTGTGTTAAATCAAGTGTGCTTGTGGGTTTGGGGGACTGTACCCTTTTCCTAACGGTTATATTGGATGTTTCTTGATTGTACTAGTAATTGCACATCTTACATTTCCATTTTTTCTTGTTATCAGGTTCCATCAAGCGATAAAGTTTCTCTGACAAGCCCTCGCAGTCGAATTCATATCGGTTTTTGCAAAGTGAGCATTGCAATGTACAGTCGACTAAATTGAATCATGACCCACCTTATGGTCATTTTTCTACTGTCATTCTATACAAGTAGGTTGAAATTAGCTTGAACATACATTTCCTAGAAACGAACTGTTATCATTTTATTAGACACTGGCAGTTACTGACAAGGCTATGATCGCTATCTGCACGAATAAGTTTGTATGAAAATCGGCGAGAACTTAGGTAAGGGTTGCAATGCAACACACAGGTAGGTAGGTAGATATTCGGGATTCGGCACAGCCGGGCGCCAAGTCTGTATCGGGAACCAGTTTCTTCATAAAAGTTCCACTGGAACTTGTGTTAGCCATGATGAAATAAAACAGTATACTTAGTTGAAGAATATAATATTTATTTTAGATATATATTTAACATGTGGCATTAAATTGGTAAAGTGAAAAGTGACCCGATTAGACGACTACAAATGTCACTTCCCCAATCCAAACCCCACAAATTTTCTATTGGATTAAGATCTGGAGACCTAGACGGCCATGGTATACGAGTGAATTCATCTTCATGCTGGGTAAACCAACTCGAGACAATTCTGGCAGTATGCACTGGACAGTTATCATGAACAAAGGAGAATACTGGCACTTCTTCACGCAAGTAAACTGTTCGCAAAGTCGGTAACATTGATTCTTCCAATAAATTGACATAGTTTATAGTGTTCTGATGAGGAGAAATTTGAACAATTTCTCCGACACTTCCGGCCTCCATCCAGGCACACATGTTAGCTGAAATTCAGCCGGATAATTGGTTGGGCACAACGTGATCCTCTGTGTATCGCGTGTTATCGTAACGCCACGAAGTTAAGCGACCATGTTAAGAAGAGCGAAATGATTTCTCGTCTGTAAAGATGTCATTCGTAATAGTATTGCATTTCCGCTCTCTGTTGGTTCGTGATTCAACGAACGCCATGATTATGTCGTCGTTTGTCTTCGAGGGTACCCTCTTTGGCATGCCGTCTGATCCAGGTTCTGACTGTGTTCTGACTTATTCTTAGCTCTTTGTTCTGCCGAATTGGCCATTATACGGTTTGTTTGTAGATATTGACTTAGATTTTTATAAAATTTCAGACTTACTAGATATGCTTGACATCTGACACACGTTTTTTATTTTTAAAATTATAATACATTTTTCTTCGTAGTGAAAAGAGTTTGGATTATGGACTTATTTTAAATTCATATTAAGACTGGTTTATCTAAAACATGTCTAGTGCAGTGATAATAAAGGTTAAACTTGCATAGATCTCTAACCCGTAATGACGCATTTTTATTCATATTTAAAACGTACTATGTGCAACATGCATGACAGCGAAGAAACCTTACTACATTAATGAATACAAAGGAATAATCGGCAAAGTGGGTCATGATTCAATTTTGTCGACTGTACTTCTTAAATCGACTTCTGATTTACATTTAAAGCACTTAACTAGCGTCGTCGTGCCTGCCATCTGACGCCCACTGTTGGTACTAATAGATGAATTTATATTTTTGCTATTTACTTTTCGTCTGGTAGACATTCTCAGACAAGTAAATTAAAATACAAAAAGAGAAAACTTTTGTCGAAGTCCGGGAGTTCGGTGATCCGAACCAGGGATCCTTGGATTTAAGTCACACAGAGGCCGCGTTGGGCTATCGAGACTTAGAGGACTTCGACGAAATAAAGGTACATATGATGGAATTTTGCGGGTAAATTCTTCAGAGACGGTTATTATGACTGAGGCCAATGGAATTTTGCACTGTTCGAGTCTCTGTGGTAATCACTTTATTATCACTTTTTAATATTATTTTGTATGGAGATCACTAGAACAGCTGTATTTATTGTACTACAAGTTTTAAGTTAAATATATTTTATTGTTTAGGACTGTAGTTAAACTGTTTATTCACGAGTTGACACTAGTTACGCGATTGTGCACTATTTTATAGGATAAGGTCTTTTGCATGGTTGATAACAACGTCACTTAGCTTCACTTCACTAACTACATATTTATGTCTGTTTCAGCGTTTAGTTTTATTTTGCTCTATTTTTAATTTAAACAATACGTGGAGCTGATATTAACGTAACGGCAGCGCCACCTGTTATTGTAGAAAGAAACACTTTACCTGCACATTGTCTTCAGTGATGACAAGAGATTCTGGATTGTAAATGTATTCGATGATAGCTTCTAAAGCTTGAGGCTCGATATTCTGAAAATCAAAACAGACCATTCAAATAATAATTTAATTACAACATTTCGAATAATAATGTGGACTCACCAAAAACTCTGTTCTCAATAGCGTTGCCACTCCACCATTGATATTCTATGGATACACTATCGATAGTTATGACATAAACAATAGTATCGATAATCTATCGATAGCTCCGTTAGTAAATACATCGACACACATACGAGGGTCAAACTGAAAGTTCTTAGAAAATCAAAAACTGATTACATTAGCCAGTTATTAGTTTTATTATATCTTTTCAAAACATTGTCCATTGACGTCAATACACCGCTGCATGCGATGGAACCACTGGGAAAAGCACTTTGCCCACTCGTCCTTAGGGGTCTCTTCAATGGCATCGCGATACGCAGCCACCGCTTCTTCAGCATTCAAAAACCGCTTTCCTTTAAGTTTTTCTTTAATTTTTGGAAATAAATAAAAATCACAAGGCGCGAGGTCGGGGCTATACGGCGGGTGACCCAGTAATTCAACGTTTGATGTCGCCAAATAGTCGATCGTTCGCTTGACGGTGTGCGACGAGGCGTTGTCGTGGTGAAGGAGGATCCTACTGCGAGGTCGTTTCTCTCGAACTTTTTCCAAGACAAGTGGCAAACAATTGGTAGTGTACCATTCTGCAGAAACTGTTTTTTGATCCTCTAACACAATTGTTGCGAAATGACCTATCCTTCCAAAGAACGAGGCCACCATTTTTTTTCCCGCACTTCGATCTCTCTTCACTTTAGTTGGCAACTCCTCGAAAGGAAACACCCACTGAGCAGATTGTCTTTTGGTTTCAGGATCATAACAGTAAATCCAGCTTTCGTCACCTGTTAGTATGTCGAACACAGCATTTGAGTCACCTCCGTTAAATCTTTCAATCATTTTACGGCACCAATCCACACGATGGAGTTTTTGAGCCTTAGTCAAATTATGAGGTATCCACCGGGCGCAAAGCTTCCTGACCGCTAAATGTTCGTGGAGGATTTTGTGCACTTGACTCATACCGATGCCTAAGCTTGTCCGAATCTGCTGATAGGTCACTCTTTTGTCAGTCTCTATCATACGCCGCACAACACAGATGTTATTTTCAGTCGTCGCCGTAGAAGGCCGTCCCTCACGTACATCATCAGTGAGATTAGTGCGACCACGTTTAAACTCATTAAACCAGTTGTAAACAGTCGCACGAGATGGGGCTTCATCGTGAAAGGCCAATCGTAGTCTATCATAACTTTCTTGTTGACTTAAATGACATCGAAAGTCATAAAAAATCATTGCACGAAAATTTTCTCGTGTTAAATTCATTTTGACGTGACACAGACAATTTTCAATTTGCCGCCAAGTCGTAAAACAAATGACAAATGAATGAAATATATACTCAGTAATATTGGCAAAGAGTTCTATTTTCAAATTTTAGAATATTTTTTTTATTATATTGTTTATAAGTGGCCAGTTCTAAGAACTTTCAGTTTGACCCTCGTACGAGAGTATTGTAGTTCAAAATCGAATGTACTATAGAGACTATCACTACTATTGATAAACTGTCTACACTATCGAACCTATCGATAGTTTTGCCCTATCAATAGTAACTTATGATTCAACAGTATCGATACTATCGATAGTTATCGCAATAGTCAATGATTTCGATTTTTAGCTGTGTTGATAATAACTGTATGTATACTTATTAATATTGTATATGATTTTGGAGGTGAACTACGATAGTGCGGCAACGCTAGTTCTCAGTAAGTTGCTATTATCTTCATGGTGGCTTAACGGACGTCTGGAGTCAAAAATAAGGACGTCATGTTGCCGAGTAGCGGTGTCACGTACCTGTATTGTGACGGAGGGCTGCGAGCGCTCGCCGAACTGCGTGAACATGGCGAGGAAGTAGGGCGAGGCGGCCGCAAGCACCGCGCGGTGCGCCCACACGCCCGCCGACGGCTCGTCGTCGCACTCCAGCTGCGCCTGCCACACAACAAAACACATTTTTTATTATGTGATCATGACTCGCTTTATCACCATGGCTCTAGGCCACGCAGCGGGCTATAGAAGGACAATGCTTTGTGTTTCTCAACGGGATCAAATCAGAAATGAGGAGAACGTAGAAGAACTAGGGTTACGGACATAGCCCTGCGGATCATTATGTTTTGCGCAAAGAACTGTTGGGTCAAAAGAGTGGCGTAGGGCGTCTATTGGTGAGATAGACAGGCGACCTAAATGTTCTCCTAGCCGAATTTCGACTCGACTACAGCGGCTAATCTCAACAGAGATCAGCCAATTGCGCGGGAGATAAAATCATTTATTTATGCATGAAGGCCCCACAGGGGAAACTTATACACGTCCAACTTATATTTTTTCAGCCCTCCTACTGCTTTGGGACAAAATATGGGCTAGTGCTAAGAAAAAAGATATTATAGTGCACAAATGTGTGCGCAATACACAGGAGCAGTCTCTGTTCCTTCACTCTCATAATTCGGTTTGATAGCAGTCCGACATAACCGTAGAGCGATCAGGCGCAGGACCAACGACTTAACATGCTTTCCGAGGCTCGGGGGTGTTAACACCATCAACTTTCTGACTGCGGAGCTATGTCCGAGTTATTTCAAAACAGAAAAACCCAAACTTTTGGCCCGACTCGGAATTCGAACCCGGGATCTCGGGGATCAGCGTGTCTGCGTGTCTGTCTACCTCAGCACGCAGTCAATTTTTTATTAAATAAGTATGTCTTGCTTTCCCACCATAGGGCTTACAAGGAAGCTCAAGGTCACGCAGGTAGTATAGGAGAGAGCTATGCTTAGTGTTTTTCCTACGGAATCGAATCAGAAAGAAGGATATACGTGGCAGAACTAAAGTAACGCACTGGATGCAGGCCGCTTGTAGCAATCTACTTTGGAAATCTATGCGAGGAGGCCTATGTTCAGTAGTAGACTTGCTTCTTTATACAAGTTTCATTAATTCAGTCATTATTGTGATTGTGTGGTGGAAATTTTCTTGATAATGTGCTGCAGAGTAGAACCAATGAAGTAAAAGTGACAAACAAAGTAAGGCACTCCTATTTGATCCGGATCATTGTTCCTGCTAAAACTTCCTTGAGAGCATGTGAGCCATCCTTTCACTTCAATGAGTTAGGTTAATTCGTATTTTAGTTTAAGTGGTAGTAGGATTAATAAACAAATAATTTTATGAATATATCTAAAGACTTGGCAAACTCCCCAATTCACTTAAAAGTGGCAGAAGCCATCCTCAATCGTCAAGACTGAACATAGGCGTGGATTGCCAACCAATAAAAAAGAAAAAGAATAAAGTTAAATAAAAAACTTCATAGCTTAGCTACTATACCTGCAGCTGCACGTCGCAGAGCGTGGCGTCGCGGCGCAGGCGCGAGAGCGCGTCGAGCAGCTTGCCGGCGTGCGCGGGCGCCGCCGCGTCCCCGCCCGCCTCGCCCGCCGGCCGCTGCGACGACTCGTCCAGCGACGACTGCGACGCGCATCGCACCAGCAAGCTGGAACACACCCTGTGTGATGTGCTTGTAGCGCAGTGGCGGCAGCGCTTCGGTACTTATACCAACGTTAAGCAACTCACGGCGCCTACCGACCATTCAAGTGACGTCCATGACAAGCATCTCCGTGATTCGGAAGACACGTTAAGCAGTTGGTCCGTGCTTATATCTGTTAATATTAGTCCTTAAACCTAGTCAGAGGCCGTAGGGTTGCTTAATAACATGGGACAGTGCCCAGTGCCAGACACCCCACCACCAATCCGCACTCAGCCCGCGTGGTTGAGTATGGCCCGTACCCCATCAATGTTAAGATGAGGCCTTTGCCCAGCGGTGGGATCTATATAGGCTAATTTTACTTAATTTTTATTTGAAATGGGTCCTCAGTAGGGCCTCAGCTCTACTCAGGTTGGCGATGTCCGTATTTCTGAGTCTAGCAGTGCCGCTCGTTTGCGTTGTCATTCTGGCGTGAGTGACAGGAGCGGCTACAGTCGAAACTACGGGCATCATCAACCAAAGTAAGGCCTCTGACTCTAGACTAAGAAGGCTATTACACCATCCTATTTGTATCATCATCTTAACTAGGATTCTACTCAGGATCCTAAACAGGAGGGAAAGATCCTACTTAGAATCCTAACTAGGAAGGTAGGAACCAATCGGATTCTAAGTAGGCTTCGATACGAAATCCGATTAGTTCCTACCTTTCTAGTTAGTATTGTAAGTAGTTAGTCAGTCAGTTAACCTTTCTAGTCAGGATGCTATGGATGTTGTAATAAGATCTTAAGCCAGAAGTGGCGTAGACAGAGTTGACGGTGGAACGAGCTCACCCAAAATGTTCTGGCACTCCCACTCTCCGACGGAACACAGCAAGCTGCTTGCTTACAATCGTAACTATAGCTCGACAAGTACGTGCGTAACCTTCCTACAAAGCGGAGCGGGGGCTTGCTAGATATCAACGAACGGTGTTGCGGAGGAGGTCCTTATGGCAGCCGCAATTGGCGCTTTATCGCCCCCCGCACGTATTTCGCTCCGCAGGAGAGTCGCCCAATAACTTGACTGACTATACACACATGCTAAAACTGATTATGAACTATACTAGGTGCTGGGAAAAAAGAAATAAAGAGGTAGATAAGTAAGAAATTGAATAATCATGAAATGGACATGTAGCTTCTAGCTGTTGTATTAGAACATTTGTGAATGTGAACAAGCAGAATCAATAACTTTCAGTCAGTAGTGATTAGCCAAAGGCTGATGTTTCAGCTTAAGGGTTGAGTTGTATAACAATAAAAATATATAACAAGAAAAGTTTCTACAATTTTACCACAATGAAATAAATGGTAACAAATAGTTTTCTGTCATTTTTCCACCAACGGAATTGTTGTTTTAAAACAATTTAAGCCAAGTTGCACCTTATTTTAACCGTAACTAATAAAACTATAGCAATAACAGAAGTTTGATAGGTTTTTGACATTTGTAATAGTTAAAGTAAAAATGGTGCAACCCAGTCTTAGTGTCCCAAATCCTACACAGTGACAGGTTCATCAAATCATCACACTAATTTGATGAAAACAACTTGTAGTTTTACTCACAAGATCCGAACCTAACACAACCTTCATTGAGCTGATAATAACATAAAACATACCACACCACAGAATACTGTTGTTGTTTAGTGAATAATTGAAACTGTAAATCTTCCTAAAATAAATAAATAAATAAACATATTTTAAAACAAATTTAGTAAAATCCTGGACAGACTATTTTGAACGTACATTTTTAAATGTTGCAACACCAAGATAATAAGAAAAATTTAACCCTGACTTAAAGTATCAAACATTTGGAATGTGCAGTTATTGGGTTGCCTATTCTTTGCCTGGACAAACAACGCGGTTTTCAGGTATAAGCGGATATGTCGGTGACCTTCACTTGCTTGATGATAGAAAAAAAGTATTAGCATAGAAGCATTGTTTTATTGCAAACACGTTGATATAGGGTTGTCTGAATAAGGGTTGTTTATTGATTAAATTTTAAAGATTAAATTTTAATGAGAGTGGTTGGCATTTAGATGGTTTTTTTTAAAACCAACAGGTTTATCAGAGATAAAACAATTTATATGTTTGATACTATTTATCTTGATGTTGCAATGTTTAATTCAAAATAATTTTTTTTAATAATTAAAAATAGTCTGTCCAGGATTTTTTAGCCAACCTATTCTTAACATATTTTTTAATGTACTAAATTTGGTTTAAAATATATTTCATGTTATTATCAGCTCAGTGAAGAACGGTTTAAGTTCGGATCTTAGACCACCATAGGTTAAGAGCCAACAAAACAAACTAAGATTTAATTTAGCATGAATGACGTTGAAAAAGAAATAAAGGTTTCTGAGGATGTGGAAAAGAGTGCACAATTATGATTAATACCTGTACCTCCCACGGTCGCCATCTCCCTCCACAGCGCTATAGTCCACACCCAACCTGCGGTAGGCACAATCACACACCAATTTAATTCGCTGGTATTGAGGGTACTTACTTAAGATTGAGTTAAGTTTTGTTGTTTGAGAGATGTAGGTAAATGCTTGAACTGTTATGGTGTTTTCCAAACTATATGGGTTTGCCAGTTGTCAAATAAAGTCAGGTGTAAGTCAGTCCATGTTCAAATACTTAGCCCACATTTCACCAACACATTTTTAATTTATAATCAGCCAGTTTAGCATTATTGGACATGTTTCGTATGTGAATTCTGTCAAATTAACAGTCAATCTGGGTTTACCGGCTGTTTCAACAGAGAACATAGGTGAACTTGGCTCTTTGTATGTTTCTCGCATAAGCTCACTCCAATGTTAGTTTTAGAAGTGTGCCTTATCAATTAGGTATATGTCATGTGACCCTTGTTTTGCTTTGTTGTAAGGATGAAATGTTAAGATGCATTGCATAGTTAGTCAGTTATTTCATAATGATGCAACATAAAAACCTTTAGATTAACAAGTTATAAACATTTAAGCTTGAATATTTGTAGAAACAGCATACCAAATGCTAAGATGTTTAGGCAATATGTAGTAAAAATTAGAAATTCATGGCCATCTGTTGACTGACCTCCTTGAGTGACATTTTTATGAACAGCAAACTTACTGCGCGCGATCCCTCTCTTGGTCGTCGCCGCCTTCCATCTTGCAGGAGTCAACAGTTGGATGGAGGGCAAAAGGGGCCACTAAGCTTGCTTCTCATCAAACTAACATTTACAACACCAACACGCTCACACAACCACACAAACTTTAACAGGAATCAGTAATATTGACAACTCTCAGCGAACAGCTGGAGAAACAATAAGCGACTCCAATCGAAGACATTAGTCACTTTAAGTGTTATCTATAAAGAATGCAAATAGACTCAAAGGGCGTTAATTATTTTCCGTATTTACCAAATCGCTGTGACAGCAGAACGAAACAAAAACAACAAACTGCCATCTTTTTTCTTTTTTTTATTCGATTCACCCATTCTGGGTAGGCAAAGGATCAAGTCCATACAGCCTCGTCTTCAGTATTTATTTGTATCTTTTCTTTATTTTCTCTAGTATATGTACTTCTTCATAAACACTTACACAACTAAACTACAAACTAACCTAACCTAACTCATTGAAATGTGAGGCTGGTTCACATTTCAAAGCTCTCAAGGAAATTTTGAGCAGGAAATCGAACCGGATCAGATAGGAGCGCCTTACTTTGTTTCTTACTTTTACTTCATTAGTTCTCCACTGCAGCACATTATTGAGATTATTCCACCACACAATCACAACAATGACCACGAAAAACTAATTTAGAAAATTAAGAAACGAAGCCCAGCCATCACAGTTCGTTTCCCGCCAAAACTCCTCCCAAACTGCCATCTTTTTTTACCAGTTACTTTTTTTAGGGCTCGGTTTGTTAGGCAAAGGAACTTAACATTAAACTTTTTTATCCAAAACCAGTATTTATAACATACATGTATTACATTAGCAATAAATCAATCAGAATAAGTAAGTAATGTCTAAGAGTAATGTTTGGCTCAAAGTATTTTTATTATTATATCGTAGGCATAGTGAGTTGTGGTCTTACAAATCAACATTTTTAGAAACCTTACAATCTCACAAATATTAAGTTCTGCACGGCTTACAAAGATGGCGCTTTCTTGTGTTTGATTAAATCTGATTTGTTCTCAAAGACATTGTACCTACTTACAACAATGTATTTTTTTTGATTTGTTACAGATAAGTAGGTTCTCCTATAACAAAGGCTATTAAAATATTCCACCATTATAATAATTATTAATATCTAAATTTATTTATGTGGTACACAATGGGTACACATAATAAATTATGTCATAATAAAATCATGCTACTTACAAACTATTATTAAGAACCTAAACATGGAGTGAAAAATTATATTCATAATAAATTAAGATAATAAAAATTTTGTGCGTGCGTGCGTGCATGCATGCAAGTGCACAGATTGGAGAAATACCTACTCTGAGGTGGTATTTGAAAGAGGCAACATATTTATATTTTTCTAGTGTAGGTATCTTTACACATAAATAAGCATGTGCTCATGCTGGTAGTGTAGGGGCAGACAACAGTTGTCAGCGCGAAGTTAATTGAGCCGGGGTGGCTGAGGGGCCATGCAAATTTGATGAGCGGGGGCGGCCTGATGTATTGCTTTTTGATGGGATTTCACACGCCGCGGGACAAGTGACGGGCTCTAACTGCATATTGCATTACGTTGCTTCTGCTGTTAGGTCTTATATCCAAAATGCCGATGTTTCGCCAACCGCCAGATTCCCCTTTGTTTGAGAAAAGGGCTTTTTCGAGTTTACTTTTAGTCTGCTAACAGCCGGCCTACAACTTCTAGTGTTACAACCTCTAAGATCTGAGGCCTAGCTCACACTATGCCCAGCATTAAAAATTGAATTTGTAAATTGTTAATGTAGGTAAGTAGGTACTTAAGTTATTTATCTCAAATAGATTCATGACAATGCGATGCGAGCGCTTCGGATGGCGTAGTGGCTAGCGAGTTGCCTTGCCCATCATACACGATCCCACGTGTCGCCATGTAGGTACCAATCACCAATCACTTTTCCTGATAATTATTTTTATAACTTAAGCAATTATTTTGCAAGTTTTTACGAAAGCAAATTGAATTTCGCTCCCAAATTTGATCGACTGTCTCATCCGGTGGCACTCGAACCCACATCCCTTAGCTATCCGGGCGCACGCCGGCTCACTGGCGTAGCAAGCACTTACAAAACTTTTCCTGAGTTATGTAAGTACATTATTTGTTTCACTGTAGGATAGCATCACGCAGTTCAGATGGCAGTCGCTCCACTGTAATAACCTGATATGCTAAGTGCTGCATCGGGGCGGTCGCACGGGGTCGGGGGGCGCAAGGCCGCGGGGCGCATCGATCCGCAACAGCTGTGCGCGGGGGGCGCCCGCCCGCGACCGGCTTTCGCTCATATCACGAAAATTGCACCAACTCAAATCAAATTACTGAATTAACATCCCTTATTTTTCAATTATCTTTGCTCTGGTATGCAGTTCATATTTATTGAATGAGTATTGAGAGAGATAACTACACAAAGACTCAGAGGGGGCGAGTCCAAAACCGGCGCTGGAAAGAGTCGAATGATTTTCGGTGCAAGTGTGAATGAAATGGACACGGCAAGCGAGGGGCGACGAAGTGTGTTGAGGGGTGGAAGCCGGTGCGTTGCGCAATGTCTCCAGCTGATTTTGACTGTTGCCACACGGGTGGTGCGCGGGGGTGTGCGGGGAGCAGAGGACACGTCAAGGGCTTCGCTGCGCTGAGGGCGACAGAAAGTTGCATCCCTCATGAATATGTAGGGACGATAATTCGACGCGCTCGGGGCGCAACGCATTGAGGGCACCTTGGAAACTTACACAGCTTTACTTGCCTTCATACCTACTTACACCGTAGTATAGTAAAGACTATCATTTTCAGCGAACGTTTTAGTGCCATTCAGTAAAATTGTTTAATACGGAGTAAAATTTCGACTGTTTTATTAAAGGACATGTGTAGGGCTAAATTTATGAAGGTAGACTCCTGCCATAATAAAAGGTATTTTGTGATGTATCCTGAATCTTTTACAGAAAATATTAATAAAGATATGTACTTCATTAATCTTACCTACCACACATATACTTTCAGAGTAATTCTAAAATATACGAAATGAAATTGTAGAGTCGATTTTGACCAAAGTGGCCTTTTTGAGTGTCACGCGCCAAAAATATAATAAAGTATAAATAAACAAGTGAAACAAAACCAGTCACCATTCATAATTTATTTCGCGTAACAAACACAAATCACAAATTGAGAACCTCTATTGGAGTCGGTTGCAAAAACAAACCGGTTCTGCGTAGAAAGTGTGCAAAACAATCAAAGGACATAGAAATTTTGGTCGATTCTATTTGCTATTTTTTTTATCCAACTAGTTAGGTCTAAATTTAAATCCGCCGTTGCAACTTTACTACACACTTTCATCTCTAACTATATTCAGTGTATGTCTCCGAATCGAATTAATTACGGGCATGTCGTCGGGGCGGAGTCGTCCTCCGGTTCGGACCCGGACATCGTCCAATTTGTCCGATCCGGCCCAAGCCAGCGGCAGCACATTCGCTCACAATCACAATCCACACTACCTTATAACACACTTACACACTCCAACAGGATTCACAAATTGCGACCAGGAACGGCCTCCATTTATTAGAATACGAATCACAAATTCCGAATTTCTAGAGCTTTCGAAATTCGAACACTTGAGACGCAACAAATAACAATTTCGACGGCGAAAAGAACATCTCACAAATTATTTTCGAAGTACTTTTATAGATAATTGGGAAATCGATATAGGTGAGAGGGAAAAGTGCTTTGATTTTCGTCTTGAGAAAATTTCTGGGCTCGTTGTTCTATTTATGGTTCATTCTACCATACAAATATTATAAATATGAAAAATTTGTTTGTTTGTATTAAATGAATTATTATTATTAATTATATTGAATACATGCATTGCAAAACATCATGTCTGCAAGCAATATTTCTCGGTTAACTTCAAATTTTCTTATGCCTTTTAGTTACGATGATATAGAGATTTAACTGAAACACACAGAATACTATAATATAATAGGGGAAAGATACTAGGACACTTAGTACGACACGATGAACTAATCAGAGTGATTAAAGAGGGAAAAGTAGAAGGGAAAAGGAAAAGAGGAAGACCAAGAAGGTCCTACACAGACCAAATCAAGGAAAAGTTAGGGGTCGTGTCGTACCAGGAAGTTAAGGAAATGACACTGAATAGAGAGGAATGGACAAGACTCCACCGACAAGAATGTATCTCTTAAACTATAGATAGATAGACACAGAATACATTATTTCACGCACACCATCACACATACACACACACACATCATTACACATATACACACGCACACATTGTATGTCCCTTATTTTAAGTAGTTATATATGTAGCTATGGAAGAGCGAAGCCACCTGATACAAGCGAGACATTTGCTTTTAAAAGGTGACTTCGGTCATAATGTCATTTCATATTATGTAATATAATAATTACTAAGTTACTGCTAAAAATTTTTATTATTAAAGTAATCAACTAAGCAGTGCCTGAAATATTTAAGGCCCTTAGAATTGCTGTTGTCAAGAAAGTACAAATAAATACATTGTTTCAAACAAACACACCAATTACCTAGTCCCAAACTAAGCGTAAGCTTGTGCTATGGCGGCTGGAATAACGAATAGGCATACTTATATACGTTTATATACATCCATGACTAAGGTACAAATGCTCGTGCTCATTACACAAACATTTGCCCATTGCGGGATTCAAACCCGCATCCTTTGGTTTTGTAGTCCGGAGCACGAACCACTACATCAAGAGGAGTAATTCTAAAAGTGTTCACGTCTGTTACAGGGTTGTCTCCGTCGTATAAAAATATCTATAAAAGTTGACAACATTGTGTTTGCCATCTCGATAGAGATGTTGCGCCAAGTGACAGATGTAGGAGGGTGTGGTGCAATCACTCCGTGTCCGAAATGGATAAACAAAGCTAGGCGGGGTATTCGCGAGGGAGACGAGGATCCTTTACGAGCCGTAATTAAAAGGAAAGGGTGAAAAGTGGCACCTGATGCGGCGACCGCGACCGCCCGTCCCTTAGTCAGGCCTGTGTTACTCCCCGCGTAGGTAGTAAAAACGTACCGGCGCGGCGACCCACTGTGGTGGGCTAATCAACTTGGGTGTCGCGAGCGAGCAGCGACATGCGCGCGGGTTTTATTCACCGGTGGCGCGCGGCACGCTACGTTGGCTGGACGAGCATGAATAAAGTACTCGAAAAGTGCGCTAGATGGCGTTAGTACCTAGCTTCTTGTAGCAGTCAACCCTATTCCGTCGCACGATAGACGTCACTGAATAGGTTAAGTGTATTATGAATCATATTCCAGAGCTGTAAGAATTAAATTATCTTGTAATGGATTTCTATAGGTGTCTAAACAAAAATGTGCTCGACTGAGGCGAACTAAATTAATTGACATTGAGTAGATATTTCTTTGAATTTCATTGTAAAGCAAACTTCTGTACGGAGTACAGTACTTATTCTGTGCCACATGGCACAGTGGGACCATTCCCACGTGGTTTTTTGCCGACACCGGATGCGCCGGCCGAACTCGACTGCTCGCAAAAAGTCAAAAAGTTGCGGAAACAGCGAATGTTGCGAAGTTGCGGTATCACCGCGCCTGCTGGGCTTGTTCGGCGGTCACACGCTTGTGAGGGCGAGGATGTTGACAATTAAAAAGTTCTATTTTTTGTTTTATTCGTGCACTTTTCGCATTTATGCCTATCCGGCTTATTCCTCATAAGTAGTTTGTGAATATGTGGCTTATTACAAGTTAGACCGCTACGCAAGGCTTGAACGCGGCCGCAGAATAAGTACTAGGCAGCCTAACCTGTGAATATCCTAGAGGAGAGAGGACACAATTGTCCCGAAGCAGTGGTAGGGTGAAGATTGGGACGTGTATACTCGTACTTACGTGCCCCTTGTCGGGTCTATATGCAGAAATAAATGAATTTAATTGAATTTTATTTATTTTATTGTCCCTTGCCATTTGATTCCTAAGGTGACCGAAAACGTATTCAAAAGTCTACTAGATAGAGAGATAGATACTCCTGTGTTTTTATTCCATTACCGTCAGCGCATCTATGTAATGTAACACCATATTTAGCTTCTCCAACACATGCACATGACCCTTGTTTGCCTTGCCTGGTCCCAACGTGTAAGCACCACACCACTCAGCCACTAGGATGTGATGTTTGATCACGCTTATTGATTCCGTTCGTGGGCTAGGAAGAGTCATTAGGTATGAGGGTTTAAGTAAGTAGACAGTAGGATGTACAGTGGGCCCCGCATCAAGTTACCCAAATAATAGGGAACTCTATGTGATCAACATAAGGTTGAAATATGGTTACGGAAATTTGACAAATCAGGGTAGATTGATGTGTGGCCCACTGTACCTACCTATCAATCTAATGTAAGTATAATTTGCCTGGTGGATAAAGTACCTAACCAAGGGGGTAGTTTTTCAGTGATGAAGAAAATGTATGTGGATAACAAGAGTTTTAGTGAAAATCTCATTTTATTCTTTATTGTAAAATCATCATCATCATCATTATCAGCCGCAGGACGTCTGCTGAACATAGGCCTCCCCCATAGATTTCCAACGTGATCTGTTACAAGCAAAATTGTGAAATGCGTGCTTAATTGTAATTTCGAGAAGGGTGCTAGTTAATTTAATACCATCAGTGTTATGTATATTTTATTTTTATCGCCGGAGAGTGTCGGCTGTAAATAAAGTCACAACACAAAGTTGTTCATAAATTTCGCCGCTATAAAAATTCGTATCAAAGCTCGGCGCGGCGGGGCTCCGCGGTCGGGCTCGGAGGCGGGAACTGCGGGAAGCGACCGCAGGGTGTGTTATTCCGCGACGCAAAAAGCGCGTCTCGGAAATGAAACTTCCTGGGAAGAGCTGTGAATCTCCCTTTATTCGGGGCTTCGGGAGTCGGGCGTGGAGTGCAGAGTGCCTGCGACGCCACGGCACACGCACGGTTGCCAACTTTGGGATTTGTCCCCAAATTTAGAGACTAGAGTGGTTAATAGGGACATTATTAAGGACTGTTTTTTTTTGGGGATTTTTGTAGGGACTTCAAACAGAAGATGCAAAATCGAAAACTAAGCACGTTTTCTTAGTTTTGTGCGTAGAATGGAACGCAAGATATGAAATTCAGTTGTTTCCTTTTTATTCGTTCTTTTATTCATTACTTAGTTACTTGTTAACGTTTTATTTTATGCGCTCGCTACACAAAACAATTAAGGCACTAAAAATGTACCTTCATATAAAGCTATATTTAGGCATTTTTAGAAAATTAAAAAATATTGGGGGAAAATGTTGGTAAACATTGGTAACACTGAGCACGCACACGGCGACGCGTAATGGGAAAACTTGCGTCGTACACAAACGCGGGCGATAAATTTTACTTTCATTTCTAACTTGGTCCATTTAAGAGAACAAGCGAGTAATTGATTCGAGAAGGGCGGCCGGGACATTGATTACAGTTTCGCAATCGTTTGTCTTAATATCCACGCAGTTGTTTGCGATCGGTAAATAACACGCGCCCATTCGATATTCTTGTGCTCAGTAAAGACATAAAAATAAGCAGCTCCTAAATCAGCTACCTAAATTATATTTTTTAAGAAAATTTTGTACAATTTTACCAGTGAAAATCACTGTAGATCTAAGTAGTTCTCTTGAAATTACCGATATTTTAGGCAGATTTTTTTATGTGCTGTTTCGTATATTTTTGGTCCATGGAGTATTGAATATAAAATTTATTGCCATCTCTGTGTATGTTATGTTACTATTTACTCACTCACATCCGTACGCACAAAGGAATAAAATAAATCTAATTTTATTAGAGAGACATTATTTACCACCTACATGTACACTATGAGAACCTACTCTGACTCGTTGATGTCGTATCTATGGGATTAATTGTAATTTTTGTATTTTAATGTGTAGGGGAAGGTTAATCGATTTTGAGAAATACCAAGGAAGTTTAGTAGATTTCGGAGAAAGGGTTAGTATTACGCAGTCTAAGAGCGGTAGTTCTCTGGTCTATTGCTACGTATGTCATTCACATAATCAAGGAGTCCAGAAAATTAAATTTGTCAACCTATGTAAGTACTCGTGTTGTTTTATTTCCCGGAACCTATCAGTATTATTCTCTATTATAAAAGTTGAGTTGAGATACGACAAGATGATATTAGGGTACTCGATGTGGTGCATTATGTGATACACAGGTAAATATTATTACATGAATCGTGTAGAAATCGATGTTTATATATTGCTAGTACCTAGGCAGTGAGTCACACAAATGCCAAAAGACTGCAATGACTCAAGTCAAGGGCAAGGCAATGCAATAGGCAAGCCAGGACTCTGACCAGTTGTTCCGCCCCAACGCCAATGTATTGTAGGGACTCACTGCCGCATGATGCGTAGAATGCAAAGTGAATGAAAAACAAGTCGATTATTATAAAGAGACGCGCAGCGCGGCGCGGCGTAGCTAGCTGGCTGTCGGCTGGCGGCTGGCGGCGGTCGGTGGGCGTGATCCCGGGGCCCGGGGCGCGAGCGGTGCGGTGCGGCGTGCGGGCCGGGCCGCGCCGCTCAGTCATCCGCGCGAGCCCGCCGCGCATCGCCGTCGCCGGCCCCACGCAGCCCGCCTGCCGCCCGCGCCATGGAGCACTTCATCGAGACCGTGCGCAAGTACCCCTGCCTGTGGAACACGACGGCCATCGAGTACCGCGACCAGGAGCTGAAGGATGCCGCCTGGGCCGAGGTCATGAAGGAGACGGACTTGTCGTCAGGTGAGCGTCTCGAACTGTTGAGCCGGCGACGCGCGCCGCCCGCCCCGCCCCGCGCACGCAGGCGCCTCTCGCCCGCCGCTGGCGTTTCGTTCGACGCAATTCACGCAATCTGCGTCGCTAGCACTTAGATAGACTTGCATATTGTTAACACACTAACATTAACTTGTACACTTCGATCGCTTTCGATGGCCCGCAGTCACGCGACATCGCATGAAAATGTTTGTCCGCAGTTTTAGAAGCTAATCGGAAAACATTGTTATTTCTGGAATGTTAGGTGTGTAGCTACTTTGTTTACTGATTAAATTGGGCCAACTGTGAAATTAGATCACGTTTTCGTAAAGAAACCATTTGAAAAGCAAACTTTTAAGTAGGTAAGCGGACTTACTCAGTTTGAATTATCGATTTCTGTAGGCCTAAGTAGTTTCGATGACATGATATTACTCGAACCTACCTACGTCTGGTAAGGATGGATTTTACGTTGGTCGCGCGTTCGTCGCGGGTTCGATTACCGCCCCGGTCACAGGCCACAGCGGCCGGCAGATGATTCATGCGGTGACATAAACTTGATTTACGACTTTAATGTCCCGGTCGATCCCTAATTCCCCATGAGCTATAAAATAACAGTCATACGTACTAGGAGTAGGTACATATTATTTATTTTGTCATACCTAGAACGATATTCAATTCATGCATTGATTCGAATCCAAATCAATCCTACCTTGTAAACAAATATTTTACATCTAAATACTTTTTAACACATCACATAAATAACGGGGGGAGGCGACCCCTTTTTGCTTTATTGAGGATGGGAAGATTACATTGGAGCTGTATAAAAATTACAAAATTCCGTGCACGGGCGTAGAATTAATTTTCTATTTTATTTATGATACCATGTTGATTGTTTTCATAATGAAATAAGTTTCTGCACCAAAAGACCAATGTTACAAACTCATTATATTCGTTCAGAGCTTGCGAACTAACACTTGAATACCCTTTCAGTGAAAGAAGTGAAGCTGAAATGGAAGAAGCTGCGCGACAGCTATCGTGACGCGCTGAAGCGGCAGAGCGAGATGCTGGCCAAGGACCCGAGCAACGCCACCAAGAAGAACTACCCCTGGAAGTACATGGGGCTCATGCAGTTCTTACAACCCTACATGAGCAATCGAAAGAAGCCGACAGATGCCGGTTACGTGCCACCGCCTCCGCCGAACGGGCATACCAATGGGACGGACGCCCACTCATCCGCTGAAGAGTCAGAATCAGAGGCGGAGTCGTCTCCGAAGCGGAAGAGCTGCGAGCAGTTGACGCTGATAGACAGGAAGTTGGACTACTTGTGCAAGACGCAGAACAAGCGGCAGTTCACCGAGGCGCAGTTCGAGGCGCGGCGCCGGGAGACGCCGCCGGCGCCGGACCCGCTGGACATCTTCTTCAACAGCATGTGCCAGTCCACGAAGCGGTTCTCCTTCCCCACGCAGATCAAGATCAAGAAGACGATCTTCAACGCGGTGATCGAGGCCGAGGAGGCGCTGGTGGCGGAGCAGCAGAGCTACGCGAGCCTGTGGGCGCAGGTGCGTTACATATTTTGTTACTCAGTTATCATAACTATAAAAAAATATATTAATTATTTAACACACTAGTATAACATATACAAGTTTCGTCATTTAAATTATTTAAAGAATATAATGTAAATAAAAAGAGCGTCGGTGGCGGGTTGCCTCTCATGGGTTCGATTCCACGTGCCGCCATGTACCTTTTCTGAATTATGCACATTACTTGTTTCACTAACTAATGATCTTACGGTGCGGTAAAACATCGTGAGCAATTGTGCACATTCAGGCGACTGAATGTTTAACCATGATTCAAACTGGTCAGGTTACCTTGGATTAGGTTAACCGGGTCACGATGGTCAGATGGCAGTTGCTTTACTGTAATTACCTGATCTGCCATATCTTGTATCATGGTCCAAAACGAACCCTGGGCTCTGGGGTGTTGGTGCACAACTGGGATAACGCTAAGATGATGATAATGTAATCCAAACTCCAAAGTTTATCTGTGTTGAAAGTTGGGTCGTGAACTCGTGAAACGCTGCACATCCTTAGAAAAAAGACTTTGCATTATACTTGAGATAGATGTTAATCAAAGTAATACGATACAGGTATACCCTCTCACCACAGGCAATGACGTAGTTTTTTCTCGCAGGAGGCCGGCTCATCGTCCAGCAGCGAGAACGAAGGCCAGGAGGAGGAGGAGGGCAAGTCCTGAGGCACGCGGCGCCCGCGCACCGCGCTGCTCTACCCCTGGCTGAGCCACCTGTACTCCAACTACGCCACCTTCGCGGCCGCCACCGCAACCACCGAAGCGACCTCTGATGGCTGACCCACCGCAACACAGGCTTACAGCAGATACATACTGATTTTGAACCCCCCTGAAATATCGATGGAACACGTAGTTTTCTACTAATGTTTGTGAACAACTTTTATTCTAAACCAATCATGGATGGAACCAATAGGTATAAAGACTGCAACGTTTGTTAAGAGCAGCTTAGCTTTTTCACAACATTTCATTGATCTCAAAAAGTTGTTTCTATGCATGAGTGGAACTCTAAGTTGGAAAATATTAGGGTAAAGTAATGCTGTAGCCTAGTCACAGTGCACGTTTGTCAGGAAAGTGATAATTCATAATTATATGCCAAAAAACAATCAAATGGCTAAATGCCTACTTCTACTTTGAATTTAATTATTGCTTACTGATGTTTTCTTTGACATAAGTTAATATAACATAACAAAAACTATTTAATAACACAGCACACAGCACTGCACGGATACTATAATATTATGACCATGCTCCTTTACATTGTGTTCTGAATATTTTAAACATTCAGTCATAACGTTTATTTTATTATATTCAGATATAATATTATTATATTCATATTATGTACCTCTCTATTAAGCGTTACTGTCTTAACTATAAGGTGTCTTGTGTGTATTTCTTTGCCATTAAAAGTACGCAGTGGATTGATTGTAAGCGGAAAATTGTACCTAAACATGTACAAGTAAACTGTTAGGGTAAAAGTACCTTATTTTAATAACTGAAATCGACGGTTTTACTAGTCTAATTCAGCAGGCGTCAATGAGGAAGACTAAAGTCAGTATTCATAAGGCATTGCTAGACGGATTTTTGTCAGCATTTATTTTTTTGTAGAAATGTTAGATATATTATTGTAATACATTGTATTTCTAGGAACAAGAAGGTCAATTGCAAATTAGGTATGGTATGAATGAAAAAAAAATCAACCGCCATAAAAAAAATCGCACTACAATATTGGCAGTAGCGATGGGCGATTGTTCGAAAAAAAATAATCGAATGAATCGACAATCGAATGATAATCTATACTCGGCCCTTCGATGCATTCGATTGAATTGCCGCGACAGGACAGGCAGCGAACGAATGATTAATCGACGCGACGAATGACGATTCATTCGTTAGTAGTACGGCCTGCGCACCGCACGCCGGTATTGCTCGCCGCATAATCGAAGGATAATCGAATGACTGCGGTTGCTTATCGAAAACATTCGATTACAGATACCATTCGAATAATTCGATTAATTTAGTAATAATCGCCCATCGCTAATTGGCAGTAACTTTTTCTTTCGTTAAGTAAAAGAGATGTGGGAGTCGGTAGTGGAGTAGGAGTATTCATGCGTATGACTTAAGATTAACGTACTGTAAGTCTAAGCTGACACCAACTTCCTTCACGTTTCTTTCACATTCCTATAAAAAAGTTATTGTCAACAATTTAGCATGATTTTTTGTGTTAGTTAATATTTTTGTCGATAATTCAAGTACGCTTCTACCCATTTCGATAAAATTTAAAAGGGACCAGCGGGTAAGTATACCCTTTAAGTTTTTTTTTTACAAATCGGTCTATATCGGATAACAAGCATAAACGAAACGATTTCGAAGAATTGAGAGCCTCCTTCTTTATGAAGTCGGATAAAATATTTTAACATCCGTAAACATTTTACAAAGATTGATATTCATAAAAGAACTCATGTTTTTTAAAGTTACAATTTTTCTGTGTTATTTTTAAGTATCAATGTATTCTGGTGTAATACGAAATTGTCCGTAATCCAGTGAAGACTGTGTCACTAAAATCGGCCAAACAAAAAGCCAAATTTATGGTGTTAGCTTATCACACGCACGTCTTACGTCTTACCTTTTTAGGCTTTTAGATAAGTAAAATGTACTATTTTGATAGTTGGACACCACTCGTTTTGAAAACGATATTTTTTAGCACAATAGTCAATATTGTTCACATGGACCTAGTACCTATGTGTTATTAATTAATAAGGTCATATGAGGGGAGATCTTAAACACCTATTTACCTTAAGTGAGGAGTGATTGTAAGTTTAATTTTATACGCAATCATACCCAATGATTTTGTAGACTGATTATATTGATATTGCAGAAGTCAAATCAAAATGTGATTTCTACGAGTAAGTGTAAACGTTAAAAATTGTGAAACAATACTGTTTAAAATAACAAAGTAGATTGTTGAAACTCCAAAAGATCTCTGATGTATAGCTATAAAAACGGAATAAATATTAAGTACAAAACTATGTGTCTTATTTGACCTTTATTCTGAACAGTAACCTAAAACAATGAGAGGGATATTTCTCTATGATAGAAAAATAATAGGTAGATTTTATGAATAAGAATTTCTTGCACGTTGTAGAGCAGATAGAATTAAAATAATGGAAAAACAATAGTAGTTGTCGTGAGAGATCGTAGGTAAAACATCATATTGAAAACAGGAAACAATGTAAAAACATAAGGAAAAATGTAGAAAAATATATTTTAAACATCCTTTTTTTATTGAAGTTGTGTTTTGATATTGTTCTACTTTTTTTGGGTTTCCTCCTGTCTTGACTCTAGACAGACATAGTCGACGGTGGAGCGAGCACTCCCACTCACCGACGGAACATAGCAAGCTGCTTGGCGCCGAACCCCGAGCTTACGTTCAAACGTCTATCATTCAATCCACGCTGATATGATGTAGTATCTACTTATACATCGTCGCTACAGGCTGCTCGAATGGCTAAGAGGCACCGCCTTATCGTATGTTCCGCATAATTGATAAGTTGAGCGAGGTGAGTCCGCCAAACAGCCCTCTTCGGTCGCTACGGAAATAATTGCCTCTGCTCGTGGTCCCTTCGTTTACTTCTATGGGGTTATTAATTACTATGGATGTATTCAAAACATGTACTCAGGGTCCCATAGTACCAAAAACACAAATTACAGTATCAAATGTCAAAGATGTTAAACATAATATTTCTCTCCCATTCTCTCGTAGGCAAAGTCAGATTTAGAACGTAATAAAATGCTAACAATGCTAAATGATATCGAGATTTGGTTAAAATAAAATTTCGGAACCAGAATAGAGTCAAGTTTGTAAATTTGTATTAGAACTTTAAATTTACCGAGTTGTCACACGGTTTCTAAATAAATGTACTATGTATGTATTTCCAACATAATTTTTTTATCTTTCTTGAAAAATAAATATATAATAAATATATTTAGATTGCAAAGTAAATGCTTATTACTTAAAAACAATAATTTATCGTTTCTTGAAAAAGTCAAAACGATTCTCAAATTAGTATTCAGTTCAAGTTCACGTGGGCTAGGTAGGGAGTGACGGCCAGGTACCGGCGTAAATCACCACGGCCCCTTTCCCGGCGCATCCTGTTTACCGCGCTGCGCCGGCGCACCGTAAACACCGCTGAGCTATGACGATCAGCTGATCGCCGCCTGTCGGCTGTCACGGCCCCGCATCTCAAGCGATCCCCGACCTTATCTCCCTACTACAGGAATGCAACCGTCACTTAGAAGCACCGGAACGAGCAACAGCTGTTTTCTGTCAAAGAAAACATATGTTTTGACCGAGCCACCGTATGGGATTCGCGGAAAGAAGATAAGCGCTGTTTTGGGGATCTAAAAATAGGAACATTCATGGGACGTTCCTAGTAAATTGCGCTCATATCCGAGGGCTTAAGAGATTTACGGAGGAAAAAAAAGTCGTCGGTTGTTCCTCAAATTCCTTTATTGGCTTTAGTTTAGGTACTACATAACTACCTTTACGCTTATTTTCAGACAGTCAACATAGTGTTATTTGACCACTTAGTTATTAAATGGATAAGTACAACTTTATTCATCCATATAACACCGAACCTTAATTGAAAGTAAAAAGTTGTCAGTTAAGTCAGCCTATATAGATCGCACTGCTGGGAAAAGGCCTCACCACAACTATGAGGAGGTAACGTTGTCAGTTAATACTAAGTTGAAGCCTAGATTTCAGGATCTATAAACAAGGAGAAGAGCTTTGATTAGATCATACATCGAAGATACTCAAGAACTTTGATGTATGGTCATGTACAACACTTATTGTTATTTTCTATCAGCACATCATACCTAGTACTAGTATCTATTATGATAGATTTTAACGTGACCAAGTGGCTCGCACACCGGTTTCAAATGTGTCGCCATCTCTAAGATCCCGCGTTCGAACCTGTCCCCCGGTCGGGTCAATATAGATTATAGAAATTCATATTTTCTATATTGTCTCGGGTCTGGGTGCTGTGGTACTGCCGTTGTTTCAGATTTCCATTACACAAATGCTTTAGCTACTAACTGTGGGATCTGAGCAATCATATGTGATGTTGTCCAATATTTCATAATTTATTTATAGAGTTAACTACAAAATAGCAGACCCCAAGGCTATTTGCTCTCTACGAGTGGGAACAAGGCCCAAATACTTTGGTTATTACTTTACAGATCGTGATAGACTCTCCCAATAAGTATAGTAGTGAATCCAGTACAATTCTTTATTCTGTGGTCAAGCGCGGTGGGTGGTAGTAGCACGGATTATAGTATAATAGTTAATACGTAGTGGTAAGTGGCACAAAGGGACGAACGCGTGGCGGCAGCACAAAGGGTTTCTGCTTCGGCGGCCGCGCACTAAACTACAATGCCACCCGATACATCGACTTATTTACTATGCTATACATTAACTACGAAATCTATAGGTAAAACCTACTATAGAAACTAGGAGACAACGAATTATTAAATTGGTTGGTCAAAATTAAGACATTGGTTGCCACTATTTCAATCGTGCATCAGTACGCCCATGCTAAATCTCACTTCGACTAGAAAGGAAAATGTAACTTATTGCATTTACGTAGAGAGATAGCCCCCAACGCAACGAATCAGGGAGTCGTTGCGATAATGTGTGTTAAAAGGATATCGGTTGGTGGTATGAAGATTGTTTTGTGCAGCGTGGATGTATGCCATTGTAAAACAATTTCCCTCGAGAATTAGCATAATGTTCACGTAAGTGCGCCTGCTATATTGCCACCTCTTGTCACTCTGTCTGTGCCCATATTGCCTCTGTTATGAAAACTTAGATCCACGACATAAATGAGTGCACCAGATGTTCCGTTCCGCAAAGAATTCAAACTCTTCGAAAAGCTGTTTTTTGTTTACGGACAAAATACTAAGACGTTCCGACTATTTTTAACGAAAAATAAAAAAAGCGAGTCGCTTAATTGCTCAGTAAATCAAGATAGAGTTACACTCGCCTCGCTTCCCTGCTCCGGCTACTATTCCTGGAGCTCTCCCGAGCGAGGAGAGAAAAATGGATTAACTGTTTTGAAGGTGTCCTTAATTTATTAAGGCAATATCCTCCGTAAGTTCTAATATATCGCTCTCCGCCGGCTTTTCGTATTTAAAAATATTCTCGAAACACCTAAATTAAGTTCAAGCTTTTACGAACATAATGATAAATGAATTCCGACCGAACTAACAATTACGGTTTCGAAAATGGTCCTTATTAATTTTAATGAAACTCTGATTTACTTGCCTACGATAAATTCATGGTACGAGATTGCTACAGAATACATTAAGATACCTAATTCTTGCTTGATTTTAATCGAGATGGTTGTTTTAGGACATAATAGTTTAGTAATAACGACATAAAATACATGCCCTAACTGGACTGGCTAGTTTATACTCGTAATACAAAACTCAATTAAGCTTAAGACATGCGACCAGCCAGTGTTTTTCATTAAAACACAATTTTACGTATTACTTCGCGATTTATTTACATTTTATTTAAAACCTGACGTTTCGAACACTTTACAGCGTTGGTAGTCACAGGGAGACTGAAGTTTTATCTAATAAATACACTTCTGAATCGGGTAACTTACTGATTACTTTAGTAAGGTAGATTAGGCTATTTAGGAGAACCATGTGAATTAAATAAGTAATATAAAAATGTCAAAGGGTTAAGTGATGCTAATGATCTTTTGTTATAGTTCAGTGTTATGTTCAGGATAAAGATACAACAGCTGTGAGGCGATGTTCCTCTCAATAGGTTAGTAGTAATTACTGCGCTTGTCTGCTTAACTGCTCTATTGGCTTTTACTGTGAGTATTGTGTGTGTATCTATCAATGTATTTTTAAATGAAGAGATCTGAATTTCTGTAAATAAATAAAATTAATGACTAATTTACGAACACCACCAACTCTACAAAAATGCAGACTCTGGGTGTCTCTCGAAATGTGGCATACCATTCGCTGCTTTCCTCTTACTTCCGAAAAGCACGACACGCATACGCGTCGCTGGAGTGCACATTTCCGTAGTTGTCGTTGGACAGCTGTTATGATGAGGCGTATAATTCAGTGCCGGCCGCGGGCAGCTCGTTTGTCACCCATCGCGTTGCTTTGTTATGAATTTTTTCGCCTTTTTGCGAACCAGAGGCATTGATTTCGTCGACGATTTTTCATCTCATAATTGAGGCGACAGTCTGCCCGCCGTCGGTGCAAAATAAGGGTTTTGTTAGAATTAACGATGTAAAGATTAATCTGACAAATGGTCGATGAGGAGTCGCGTTTATTGTGGTGCAAATACACAGGGTATAAAAAAAGTACGCGCTAAATTCAAGGAGATGGTTTTTAGTCGATTGTAGAATACAGGAAATATATATAAAAAACAGTTTTAAGAAAATAAATCTTATGCCAAAAAAATATTATTTACTAAACAGAAAAGTCCACTGCCACTGTCATAGTAATTTTAAAGTGTAGTAATAATTTAAAACAATTAGGTATTAAGAAAAAACACATCTAAATCGTCAAGCTAAACTTACGGCCACACGCGTCATCTTATTTTCATTTTTTTATATTTTTCTTGCATTCTCTGGACTCGACTGAATGTATGGAACGACTGGTATGTACGAAACAATTGTAAAACTTTGAAAGGAGGCTTTGACAATAGTGACTGAGTTTCTTGCTGCTTCTTCTCAGCAGTAGCCCACAATAGTCCCGAAGCTGTGGTAGGGTTAAAATTGGGACGTGTATAAGTGCCCCTAGTTGGGTCTACATGCAGAAATAAATGAATTTTATTGACTCTTAAACACCCCCTTGAAATTGGCTCGTACTTTTATTTACACCCTGTATATAATATATTGTCATGTTCGCCCGCGGCAGCTGCACCTACGCAACGCACACACGCCAGTCAAGCGCGGACGCAGGCACTTATCACCCCTATTATATTATAATAAGTCGAATGAAGCTTAGAGTTGCTACAAAGAGTTGTCCCGTGCTGCGTGCGCCTGCATGGCAACACATTGCATCCGCGTCATTTACCTTTTGCCATACAATGTATAACAAGAAATGCGCTACGCGTGTCTGTCTATTTGACTAAATTCTTGCATCCCTGATTTTCCATTAAGCTTTGCATCGAACGTAGTATCTGGGGTATTAGGCCATGGATATTCAACATAGTAAACTGATTCTACCAATGGTAGGTACCAATGATTCTACAAGTGGTAGGATAGCAACCCGTCTTCTACATTCTGAACTTTTCCTATGCAACTATGTGCAATGTGGATGTGTATCAGAAATGTAAACTACTCATATCTATTGCCATTACCACTGTCAACCACTGTTGTCAGGCTGCTATTATTGTTTGGGGACCCTAATGCTTAACAATAACTAACAATACAAGGGGAAATTAGTAGCCACACTAGGCAGGTGATCCTTAAGCATTTCAACGTAATATTGAGTGTCAAATAGCATTATCAGGATCAGGACAGGATTTGATATGAATCGTTAACTCGGCCCTTTATTTTTTTCACGAGTACGATTCATACCTTGCTATTCGATCAAGTAACAATGTAGGTAGGTAATTGTTATTATGGCTTATGCGTTTCCTATCACTTTTAACGTCAAGCTGCGTTTGTACAACGAGTCCCAGATAGATGTTCAGTTGAGTCGTGTGCCGATTGCCGAACCCTTTTGATGATGCTGCAACACAATTTAAAACCGGGATAGCAGATGGCAGCTATGCATTTTTATGATAATTGTTGCAAATCATCTCACCCGCAGCGGTTAACGGATGTTGCGGTGCGTCTTCCGACCATTTCCTGGAATTCAACTATAAGGAGTCAGTAGGTCAGTTTTTTACTGCTTGCCAAGCAATTTACATTATATTGCTGCTATTGCTATAAGCTGTTATTGAATTGTCTATAACAAATAAGCTACGAACGGGAGTTGTCAGCTGGAGTCATGTAGCGCTCAAAATTAGTAGGTCTGTTGTTTTGTCCTCACTCAAGCGGGTACGGGTACTTGCACAAAAGTTCACGCAAAATACTAATACACTTCTGGACACATCTATTGGCCCACCTTAGAGTTTAGGTTTCGAATTCGATGGCCCTTACCGAAATATGATTGCTAGATTGAACAAAAACTGTTGATGCAGTTTTAAACCTGATACATTTTACCATCTTTTTCAATCGTATTGTTTTAAATTTGAATTCAGAATACCATACGACATGCCACTGTTAAATAAAAAAAATGTTCGGTAATGGTAATATTTATTTAACAATTTATAAAATTACAAATGTCAATATAATAGAAAATTATAAATAATAAAGTATTGAAATTTAAAGTATAATTCATAAATTAATAAGAATATGGCTTAGCTCATGGGTAGAGCGCGGGCAAGATAGTTGGGTTTACCGAGCGTTGGAGAATGGTCACGCACAACAAAATGGAGCAGTAAGGTAGATTAAAGTAAATTGTAAGAAAAAGGTAGGGCGCCAGACACTATTTTAAGGGCGTGCCTCCCAAAACAGGTAAATTAACTAATATTAAAAAGATAGAACTTTCCTCTGCGGGTAATGTGATGCAACACCGAGGGTAGGACCAGTAGCCGGTGGTACACGTGGCTCTGCGCAAGCCGAGGGCCAAACGCAGACTCCAGTAAAGAGAGAAAAAAAACCCTGGAATGTGACAAATAACCTACTTAGAAAATTGTTCACATAAAATGGTTACCCGAGACGGTACCAAATTATTTTAAATCATTAGAAAAATATTGTAAGGGTACTTGGACGGAAGGTTGAATGCTAAATTCTAGTAAAACACTTGAAAACAATTGAATTTGGTTGCTAATAATTGCTTGTTAAAGGCAATTGATTTTTGAATAAAAAACATGTTTTATCAAATAAAGGTTTAATTTAATAACGCGTGTTGCCTCCATGGGCATCTACCACAGCTCTTAGGCATAGAGTTTATCAACCGCTCTATGCGATTTTGAGGGATCATCTCCCATTCCTCTTCTATGGCAGTTTTCAACTCCTGCATCGTCTGGGCAACTGGCTGACGAGTCCTAACACGTCTTTTTAGCTCGTCCCACATGTGCTTAATGGGGTCCATGTCTGGGCTTCTGGCTGGCCAGTCCATAACTGTGATGTTCACATCCCGATATTCCCTGACGATGCCGGCCGCATGGGCTCTTGCATTATCATGCATAAAAAGGAAATTTGGGCCCACATAGTCCGCGTAGCGATGGGCGATTATTCGAAAGAAATTAATCGAATGAATCGATAATCGACCATTCGAGCTATCGAATGTCGATTTAGTAATTCGTAAAAAAATTATCGAATAATAATCGACAATCGAATGATAATCTATAATCGAAGAATAATCGAATGACTGCGGTTGCTTATCGAATACATTCGATTACAGAGACCAATCGAATAATTCGATTAATTTAGTAATAATCGCCCATCGCTAATGGTATCACGTGAGGTTCTAAGCACTCACGAATGTACCTTTCAGCATTTAATGTTGGCAGCCGTGGTCCTGTAACAACCTCAAGTTGAGTTTTGCCGCTCGCGGATATACCGCCTCAGACAGTCCATGAGCCACCGCCATAAGCAACCCTCTCTTCAAAGCAGCCATAAGCAACCCTCTCTTCCTTCCATCATTGCCATGTAACACAATTTTAGACTCATCAGAAAAGAGTACACGGCTTCAATCTTGCTGTGTCCAATTTAAATGACTGCGTGCGAAATGAAGGCGCGCTGTTCAATGGGCTCGCGTTAGTTTGGGCCCATTAGCTGGCTTGTGTGCTACCATATCGCGTTCTTTTAACCTTCGCCGAACAGTTCGAGCGCTCACAGATACTCCTTGGAAGTCGCGAAGTTGGTTTTGTATCTCAATGGAGGTAAGGTGACGATTTCTCAAGCTGGTCGTCACGATGAATCGATCCTTCCTTTCAGTTGTGACCCGAGATCGTGGCCTTCCTTGGCGACGAACAAAGCTGCCAGTCTCTAGGAACCTCCGATAAACATTTCGGACCGCAGATCGACTTAAATTAAGTTGAGCACTCACGTTTCTTTGGCTGTGTCCGGCCTGAATAAGTGCCACAGCTTGGGCGGCGACTTCAGGTGAAGTATCCATAGATTATTGATAGAACCTCACCTTAATGTTAAGAATAAGTAATGTTTGTTGCAAAACCAAAGATATCAATCACTTTTTCAAGAATTAAATCCAAGTAAACCAATAAAACCAAGTTTTATTAGTTTACCGATTGTTTGATATCAACAAACAGGCTCCAAATTGTCTTTTGTTTCTTTAAATTCTGTGTTCGAAATTCAAAAAAAGACTACCTATTGAATGAAATTGTGGATGTCCCAGGTTCAAAACTGCATAAAAACTTTTTGCTCGACCTAATATAAAATTTTAGCTAGGACCAAACGAAACTGAAAATACAAGGTGGGCCAATAGATGTGTCCAGAAGTGTAGTTGGTATGGAATACCCATATCTGCGTGTGTAGATAATTCATTTCGGCCAAGCTTGGGCCACTGCTTATCGATTGGCGAGCTCGCAGCCCGGAGCACGAGACGAGTAGTGTTTAATTAGGGGGATCATCCGCAGGCGATTAATGCAAATGAGCCCCCCCCCCCTTGCAGCACCAGCCCGAACTAACGGACGCGATATGAACTTCGGTAAATTCGACTTACATAAAAGGCTATCAGACTACGCGATATTCAGACAGTCTTACTAAGAAAGACTATCCCCCCGAGACGGGGCAGACAGACTTACAGGCTAACTTTTATTACACTACGCTGAGTCTTAGTAGACTGTCTGAACACCGTTTAGTCTAATAACTCCCATAAGAGGACATTAAAAGGTAAGATAAGAAATTAGGTACAATTTGGATGTATAAAAAGACTTTTGGGATCTCTTCACAGAGGTACAGAAGATAATAGTAGGCGAAGTATCAATCAATTGTTTTGAAAGTTATCAAAAAAAAACTTACTTAAAAGTTAGTATAGAGTAACGCCGTGGTAAAAGTACCCACAGTTACAGCAAAATAATCAATCAATATTTTATATAATGTTAAAGCCGGGCAAGTCTGAGTCGAACTCGATCACGAGGGATCCCTGTACCTGCCTTCTTGACAAATTTCTCGATTTTATCTAGATCTATGGGAACTATCCTACAGGTTTTGATTCCTCTGCGAAGTGTTAGAAGATAGGCTGAGACAAGACAGACAAGATAGGCGAAATAGAAACTTTATTTTTTACAAACGGTTGGGATTACTTAGCACTTGATTTTTTCAAGGGACCACATAACATAAGTATTTGATGTTGATTTCAACTTGATGCCTCAACGCGTTACGTAGGAAAGGGTCTTCTTGACCGACAGACGAGCAACAAAGTAATTCTAAGGATTCCGTTTTTTTCCTTTTGATGTTTGAGGTGAAGCGAATCAACCTTTCTGCGGGTGCCGGCCAAAATTACTTTTATACCCAACTTATTTTTAAAACTATTCGAAATCATGTTATACTAGTAAAATGTAGCACAGCAAAATTGATTGTAATAATCGACACGCAAAACTGAGTTATCAAAAGTGAAGTGCTGCTTGGAACACATGTGCTTGGAACACTTCTTGAGGAGCAATTAAAAAGCTCATTTGTATTCAATCAGCCGGCAGGGCTGGGGCGGGCGGCGGAGGGCGAAATTCAAATCTGCCAATCCGGGGATGAGCGCGTCGCTCGTAAAAATGATGCCAATTTACGATAAAAACTTGCTTCCCTGCATTTCGGAGGAAATCTGCGAGATCGCATCATGTCAGTTTTACTGCCACCTCCCCGCCGCGCGGAGTCGACTTCCTTTATGGAAGTGCGAATTTATGGGCCAAGTTTCACGAACGCTTTTCTGGAACTTAGGCTTATTGCACCTGTGTCTTCGAGGTATCTGCGCTATTAATCGGAGGGGGAGGGGAGGGGGATGCGGGCTCATTAGGGTGATTAGCGGCCGGTAATTGCCGCCTCGCATGCGGCCGGACAATCACTTCGCACCAGATTATTCGATTCAGGTGGTGTTACGCGCATGATTGCTACATTCGTCGTAGCCTCGTAGCGTTATTATCACGTTTCAGCTGATATAGGAAAAAAATAACATGGAATAGTAGATGAAATAATAATTCCATACTTTGATGATTTCGTAAGAAATATGAAACACGTAAGTGGGGTCAGGAAGGGTAAATATTGTTTATCTAAAACCACCAAAACAAGCATATTAGAAATGGTGCCATTACTGTCAGATTGATTTATTAAATCCAATATAGCCGGACACATGAACCTTAAACGTAGACGCCCGTAGCAAATGAATGACCTATACGACTCTCGTAGACGGTACCTACTCGTAGACTACGATCTACGTCTACGGCGTAGACGCCCGAAGAAAAAAAAGTACCTAATGTAGTAGTAGGTACTTTTTCACACAGTCATTAATACAGCTTTATTAAAGTTTAATCAATTAACGCACTCAAAATCACACTATCATAACATTCATGTAGTAACGCCAACGGAACTACGGAGCTACGTCGAGTTCGAGTAGAGCAATAAATTGTTGCTTCGAAAGTTTTGTGATTTTATACAGGGGTATAATTCAACCGAATTATGAGAGTGAAGGAACAGAGAGTGCACCTGTGTGTCTCGCACACACTTGTGCACTATAATATGTCCTGCGCAGCTGGCTAATCGTAATCTCTGTTGAGATAGGCCGCCGTAGTCGAAATTCGGATAGGAGGACATTATTATTATTATAATTCAACCTCATTAAACTAAATAATCAAAAAGTTTATAAGGCTGGTGCTAGATGTAGCGTTTCGCAAGTGCAAACAGTACTAAGATAAATTAACCGAACTGATAAAAAAATTAGATTACTTGGCTTAGAGTATGTGTTCCCGTCAATGTTTGTATGTCACCTGTTGTTTGAAATTAAATAAATAAACAAACTTTGTTCCCTCCGAATGTCGCCTGTGTCCATGGCATGCTAATGCCACGCCATGCATGAACATACTTACCTGATTGTCTTCTTGCAAAACAATTTTGTGAAGCGTGTGATTCTGTATGTTAGATGTTATCGCACAAATGAAGTCAGTATTTCTGGGGAAAAATACACTTTGTCAAGTTATAGGGTATCTCCGGGGTGGGGGTGGGGGAGCGAAGGGGTGGTTAACTACAGTTTTATTGTACTATAAGGCTGGCCGCTCGCTCCGCGCAGTAAAAAAGAATTGCACTCCAATCCTAGGCTTTACAGTTTGTTTGTTATACTAAAGCGAGATGTTCCACTGCCTACTGCTTGGGATCCGCACATTCCATGGCTTCATTTGGAGCCGTTTATGTAAAGTCTATATCAGTATGAAAACTACAAATGAAGCAGTAGGGTAGGTGAAGCACGTGTCGCTACTACCTTACTTACCTTTATATGTATATACTCAACTGGGGAGAGGTCCGCTGTGACATATTAATATCAGGAGTCTAGTTACGTCATCACCCACCCACTATTGAAGGTAACAGCAGTAAATAATAGTACAAGTCTTCTAGGTACTAATCTAGACGTATAAGAAATATTTAAAAAAAATACTTAACGTATCTCATACCTATGTCTTTGCACAGAGTATTTTACTTTGATAAGATAGCTAGGTCTATCTTATTCTATTTATCATTCTAATTACAAATTCGCAGCAACCGCTCATCAACTAAGTACCTTCTAATAAATAGGGTAGGTAGGCACAGTCGGCAGCACGTCAGGTTACCCATGTGAACTACAAAAACTGCTTTTATTTACACATAGAATAGAGGCGCTCTCAAGGTCAAAGTGGGGTAGTCTGACGTGTGTGCCACGACGACTAAAGAGTAATAATTTTTCTCATGCGATTTTTATCTTTATCTTTACGTAGGAATAACCAACTAGACATCTAAGTATAATGTGTTATTTGTTTTATTTTGTGGAAGGTTTAAGTACTGGGTGGGCGTGTGTACATCAATCTCTAGTTAAAAAAATCTATCCCTATTAGAATGATAATTCAAATAGAGGTCGATTCCTACACTAAATTAATAGAATCACATAGACGGCTCAGCATAATGTAGTAATTAGCATTCTAAGTGGAGTGCTCTAGAGATGCTATCGCGGCAGCTAGCAACAGCTCTGTTAACTGTTAGTTTGTTTACATCGGGCGCTGTCCGAGATACGCTCGAAATAAAACGCGAAACGCGGCCCGAATCGATAGCCGCGGTCGAGGGACGAAGCGAGGAATTTATAAAAGCGACCGCTGCCGGCGCCCATCTGCGCTCTTGCTTTTTCACGTGTCTCGTCCATCCCCGCACCGCTCTCGCTTGCGGCTGGCGCGCGAGTGCGAGCGAGACGCCGCCCGCGCGCTTGCTTCCCGCTGCGCGTGTCTGTCTGCCGCCATGCGCGTTGACGTGTTTGTTCCGAGGACCTCGCGGCGGTGTGACGTGCGCTTATTTATGTTGCCGAATAGTTATTGAGTGATGGCGTCCGGATCGGAGGAGATGGCGGTGCCTGTAGGCCGCATGGTGGACTCGAGCCAGTCTGAAGACCGCAAGATGATACGGCTAGTACGCGAGCGGCCTCTGCTGTACGCGCGGAACAACATGCCCGTGGCGAGCGTGTACTCGCGCGTCAAGGGCTTGTGGCGCGAGGTGGCCGACGAGATGGGCTGGAGCGGTACGTTCATACACGTTTTCAACCTTATTTCAAAGGCCAGAAGGCTATTTTCATTCCGTGTTGACGGTGTTTGCAGTGTGCAGTACGCGGATTTCGTGTCACTCTTATGACTCAGGCGTAGAGGTCATATTCGCTCGGCTAAATCGCTCTGCATATTTGTTGGTATAATTAAAAACAACATCACGAAATTACAATGGCACAGTCAAGATAAACAGACACAAAACGGGACTGGGACAAAGTAGAAGCGTAGTTAACTACTAGACGCCCGAAATACAATTAAGAAATTTTTTATATGTCCTCTATGCTAATGTGCGAACTTTTAGAGACCAAGTTTACAGTTTAAAACTCGCTTAGGTATTTGAATGAATATCTGATGCTAATTTTCACAAGTCTTTGGAAATGTTCACTTAGACAGCACATTTTCAGTTTTGAAAAAAATGGCCCTCACACCACACGATTTACTCAAGTAAATGAATAAAGTAATAATTCTTTTTAAAATTTAAGCTATTTCTTTGCAAATTTATATGAAAGTATTAACTATTTCGCACCTGAAATCATCTGTTGGGGTGGGACTCGAACCCACGACCCTTCGCTATCCACTTACTAGGCACTATTTTTTATTAAATAATAAGTACTTAAGTGATGGATGAGTAAGTGGTTGCTTGGACGTAGTTGTTAAAAATTTAAGCAACCTTATCGTTACGTCACCGAATGAATGACTGATAATATCAGATAACTGACAAACAGGTACTTTTTGCATGACTGGTTGTCACTTTAACGTCAAGATAAGATATATAAAAATAAAGAGGGAATACGTAGGTAATATGCTTATTAATTGAGTAGATAGGTACCTAGTTCTTGTTGTTTGAAAAACAGTACCTAGAGGCAGGAAATCAATATAAGGGTTTTTTAAGTAGGTACTTGTAGCTAAGATAAGCAGAATGAGTAGATACAGTCGCTTTCAGAAATAATCAGATAAAACGCCATTGATTTTAAATGTTTATAGGGAGTGAATAAATGATGATTATTTAAAATAATGGAAACTAAAAAAATATATGTTTATGTTAAAAAGCAGGCCTAGACAATTTTTAGTCCATTCTGTGGCTGAACCTTTGTCCAAGGCAGCTAAATACTTAATTGATTAAAATGTAAATTTATTTATTACAGGTACACTTACAGATTACAGTCAGACATGCATAGCTTACATTGATAATTGTTACAGTAACAGACTAGACGGCAACCTAAAATTAGTGTACACATCATGATTATAAAACAAACAGACATATTTAATGAAAAGTTAGATACAAGAAAAAGAAACTATTTCTCTATTATTAGTATTACTCTATTTCATACTGTGTGAGGCTGAGGATACCTCGGCCCCCAGGATCTGTAAGATTTCCCTCTTAAATGTGGAGAACCTATTGTTAAACACATCTACATCCCAACCACTGCGATTCAGTTCGTTGTAAGTCCGACACATTCTAGTTATGGGATTATAAAATGATGTATTATTTTTGTACACATTTAGCGCAAAGGTGTTAGGTAAACGTTTTCTGTATTGTGAAAATACTTAATTAATAAAAATAAAGGAGGCCTATTTAGATTTTATGTTAGATTTTGATCATGATGTCTCCATAGTAACAGTTAACACCCTGTATTACGTAAGGCAAATGTAACTTGGTTTGATGAGATACATCTGCACTGGCATGTCTATTCAGACACGTCTAGAAATAAAATAATATAAAAACTGATGTTCTTGTCACGACTTATATTGAGCTGGTAGACTGGGGACCTCTGTGGTACACTTTCTTAGTGTGATTTATAAGTTTTATGTTTAATTTTTGTTATTATTATCGTCAGTTGTTTGTTGTTGTTATGCCAAATAAATGTTTTCTACTTCTTTTCCAGTGATGGACGTCCGCCGCAAGTGGTCGCACATACGCAACTCGTACTCGCGGCACCTGCGCAACGAGCTGCAGGGCGCACGCACCGGCCGCGGGCGCCGCGTGTCGCGCTGGTACCTGGCCGACGAGCTGGAGTTCCTGCGCGACCACATGGCCACTGATCTGTGAGTGCGACCTCGACACTACACACAGCCCCCTCCTCCCGACACTAAATAATATGCCGCATATAGTCTCTTTTCTCCGCTCTGATGAAGCACGCGCAAGTCCACCACATCAGCCACACAGTCTTCAGTCGACACACTGACTCTGTTATCTACATCCAACAATAACTATGTGTATTGATGCTTTCCCATACTGTCTGACAGTAAAATATACCATATTCTGACCATACCCTAAACCAGTATTCCTCAAAATCGAGCAAACTAAATGTTTCATCTCTCGCTTTCTCAGCAGACAATCTCCATCATTCCCGTACGCGGCATCGCTGCTCGAGATCGAAGGCATCACGAAGCCGAAGCCGGAGCAGGTGGATACCAAGCCGTTCGTGGGCAACCACTGGCTGGCCATGTCCAGCACCTTCGAGCCCAAGAGCGAGCCGCCCTCGATGCCCTCGAATGACGACAGCTGCAGCTCTTCCTTCGAGCCAGACGAGAACTCCTCCTTCTTCCAATTCTTCCGCGGCATCTACAACGACTACCAGGAACTCTCGGTTAGGCGGCAGCGGCTCTACAAAAAGAAGTGTTTGGACTTATTACTGGAGCTGCTGGATGAGCAGGACTCCACCTGCTCGCCGCAGTACCAAAGCGGTGCTATTAACCTGTCCAGCTCCTCCCACGTCAGTGACGATGATCGGGAGCAAAAGGTGTGCGTGGTGGAACACATCCTAGGGACGTCGCCCACAAACCATTGACTGTGATAACATCCTGTGCTAGTTTACTGATGTGATGGAACTTCTTCAGCCGATTTTATAATTTAACTGTAATTGTTGTAAATGTTAAGTAAATGATTCTAAGAACTGTTATATTTCATTCTACTGCGCCAGATATTTTTTCATTTAATCTAAACGTAATCATCAGAGGTCGGACTTAGGTAGAGTTATTTATGTACTTGCATCGAAATGTTGATATTAATGTGGACCTTCCCGGGATATCTAAACAACCCCGTGTGGCCAACAATATAACAAATAAATAATACTAAAAACCTCAGAGATTGACAAATAAAACAAAGATAAATAACTTGCAATTTTTATTAGTGTACGTTAATTCACAATACAAATTATTGATTCTCTTCGGACATCCGATGTCATTGATGTAAGTTTGTCAACGTCCCGCGTGCAGTAGTTAAAATTGTGTAAAAGCAAATAACTTAATATTTAAAAAATCACAGGATTTTGTCTGCTTTTTGCAATTAATCTCGGGTTTTGAGGCATATCCACTTTATTCTTTCGCTGCATGAAATCAGTGTAAGTACATGAATAACTTACCTAATTCCGACCTCTGGTAATCATAGACTAGAATTTGCCAATGTCCAAACCGCTTGTATTGCATTGACAAAGATACTATAGAAAGCCTTCTCCACCAGTCAACAATTGGGAGAGGCAGAAATAAATATTTATTTATTTATTCACATGTGCGTACTAGGTGTATACATTATGAGGATAAAATATACAATACAATTTGCTAATTAATAATTACGATTAATAATGGTTTTACGTTTAAAATTTCAATGTCAGGGTCTCACTGTCACCGAGCCGAATTTAACCAAGCCAAGGTCACCTTTGTCGCTAACTCGTTGTGGATTAGGTATTTCTTTTATTTATGTACTTATGGTTTTATTTAAATAACGAGACGTTGTATTCTAAGAAAACGAGTATTTTTCACTAACACGCTTTCATGTCAAAATTCTGTGATAGCTCCCAAAGTGTAATTAATTAGCTAACTAGAAATCGAAGTAGGTAGATAGGTAAATAAAGAGATTTGAAATTGTTTTCAGACCCCTATGTCTGACATCCTAAGGTGTTGTTCAAGGCATACTTTTTAATAGTCATTTCTGACACCAGGGTTGTTGTAAGTAAACACCACAGGGACACGACTTTTATTAGTACTTATTTCCCAATTCCATACATAGATCGGGTGAGTATGCGCAAACCGCTGTGCACTCACGCATAGGGTTGACAGGTCCAAAAACACAAAAGCCGGAATTGGCGCTTTACCTTTCTTTTTAAACAGACTGTTTTGCATTCCAACAAAACAGTTATTATGTGTGTGAGAAAACACACAGCGTTGTTTGAAGAACGCATCCATAGATCTTGCCATTTATTGTAAATAAAGTGCACTTACCCAGATGAAACTCTTTCTTTCACTCACCCCTAGGCTGTATGTTCATTGAATCCTTGTCACATGAAGCAGGCAGCCCAGTAAAAAGGTCACTGTCATTCTCATAGTCTTCAGAAAACACCTGCAAGGCACTTGCTCAACGCCGTGTGTTTTCTCACACACATAATAACTGTTTTGTTGGAATGCAAAACAGTCTTATTATATGTGTTTCAAAAACACACAGCGTTGTTTGAAGACCTGTTTGATATCTGCTGGTGTAAGAAAGAACAAACGCTATGTGATCTAGCATGACAATGCTCAAGAAATAATAACTACTATTAAATTATTCTCAATAATTATTATTGTTCAATAATAAAAAATCAACATAACTTAAACACTTATTTTTAAATAAAATGTTTTAAACAAACTAGTAGTACTCTAATCCAGAGATAAATTAAATTTAAATGAAATATCTGAAATTAGAAAACATTAATAGGCTCAGGCTCTTTGCTGAGAAAGAAATTATAATAACAAAAATAAATAGTGCTTAAACACTTAAAAAATTATTAACTAAGAGATCTTGACAACCCATGTTACTCTTACTTTGCACACTATTACAATAGAATTTATAAAATGTTTGAGCACTCTTCCAGTTGGATCTATTCATGATATCCTCTATGTTTCTATTTTCTAGCCAACTTCTAGATGCTACTGCTGACCGTATGGATCCTGGTGGTGCATCAACCCCAGCTTCTTTAAAAACTGATCTGACCCATGACTCCTATGATGGTTCTGGTAGCCCTTTTTAGTTCTCCAGTAATGGAGATAAATAAACATGTTATATTAGAGTTACTACTGGCTCGCCTACTCTCAGTTAACTGAACTAATTTCTTAATATGTTGAACTGGGCATATTGAGCTTTCTGGATGTTGTTTCAACAACCATCCTGACTGTCTGTTTGAAGCATTATCAGTCTTAGAACCAAACTGTGGCCAGAGATATATCTCTTCCTCAGTATCCATATCAGGTATTCAAGTAAAGTCAGGCCTGTGTATCTCCCCGCGGAGGTAGCAAAAACGTACCTACGCGCGGCGCACCTACGTAGGTGCTAAAACAAGTTGCGTGTCGCTACCGGCCAGAGCCACGCTCGCGCGTTTTATTTACCGGCGGCCGCGCGGCTACGTTGCTGGCTGGACGAGAAAGAATAAAGTACTAGAAAGAGGCGCTAGATGGCGTTAGAAGCTTCTCGTAGCAGTCAACCCTATCGCGTCGCGTGATATTACGTCACTGAATGGGTTTAGTGTATTATGAATCATATTTCAGAGCAATAAGTATGAAATTATCTTGCAATGGATTTTTGTAGGTGTCTACACGAAAATGTGCTTGACTCTGAGGCGAACTAAATTACGCCATATTGTTGACGACATTGAGTAGACATTTCTTTGAATACAATTGCTAAGTCATACTTCTGTACGAAGTACTAGTATTCTGTGGTAAAGTGAGATTATGTACTCTCCGTCCTGAAGCTAAGAGTAAAATTACTGCTGTTCTACGGGATATGTCAAATAGTGTGTCTGAAGTTGGTGTGGTTCTAAGCCAGTCAAAAAGTATTTTAGTGTCTCAAATCGGCAACTTTGAAATCTGTGGTCTTGCTAAGGAAATTGCTTTTAAAACCTGTTGTACAAAAAAATTCTTTGATAGATTTTCAGCATTAGTTGCACAATATGTAGATATAGCAGATTTATGTAGAAGTATGGTGCGATATGCAAAGTTATCTTCTAAATATAATTTGGCCAAAAATCTAGCTACATCATCACCCTGTGGTGATTTGTGATTGATCTTGTGTGCATTACACCATGAGATCCACCTCTTGATTGGTGCTTTATATGTAGCTAAAGTTGAATCCCGCCAGCTCTTAGTCAAAAGGTTCTTTCTTGCGAGGACCAATGAGCTATCTGCCTAGACCACCCCCAACTTTCCAGGCTACTAGCTCCAACTTCTCTATCTGTGGTGGATTCCGGCCTGTCGTCAGATCTATCAAGTTGTTCTGGAGATCTTCTATTAGAAATGGTTCCCCTAGCGCCCTCGCCTGCAGATCGGCCAGCCAAAAACACTGGGTCCATCGAGGTGCTATTACTATGTATGTCCCCTGAGCTGTGTTGAGGTGTCGTAACACTCGGGGCATTAAACTCGGTGGAGGGAATACCCACGCCAGCCGAAATCGCCAAGGACGGCTGAAGGCGTCGCAAAAGATTGCTGAGCCATCTTCGCAATCCCAAGTCATGTACCGGGACACAACCGCGGTTTTTTTGGACGCAAACAGGTCGACATCGGGAACGCCCCAACTTTCGAATATGGCCCCCGAGGCATGGGGCAACAAGTGCCATTCCGGCACTGGTCGGTTTCTTGATAGGCGGTCGGCTATGCCGTTGTACCTCCCCGGGAGGTACGCCGCCGAAAGCGTGATGTCGAATCGCTCGATCATCTCTAATAGCCTTGTCGTCAACTTGAGCAGGGCGATTGATCGCGTGCCGCCTTCGTTTCTTATGTGTGCCACTAAAGTTCTGTTGTCCGATTGAACTAGTATATGCGCATGTTAGAGACTTGCTCTCTGTTGGCTTACTGTGGCGTATACTGCGAACATTTCTTTTAGGTTCGAGTGCCAGTGCTTTTGTTTCTGAGACCACTTCCCTGAAGATACCTTCCGTTGAGGTAAGCGCCCCAGCCCACGTCTGCCGCGTCTGTTACAAGGAAATGACTCACCTCCCTCTTGTACAGAGGTACTACACTGTGGTTTATTGATTGTTGCCACAATTTCAGCTCCTGGAGCACTGCAGTGGGTAGCCTCCGCTTCACCCTTGGTTGACTTTGTCGGAAACTCCTGAGAAACCTGGCTGCCTTCTTACTACTGAGCTTGTTGTTGACCTTCTCCAGTTCCTGTTCGTGGAATAGGTAATGTTCAAGCAATTAATTCCCCGGGCATTGTATCCTTTTCATTTAAGCCAGTTAATTCTGTCTTTCCAGAAATCTCCACCAGTGCAATAGTTGTTGATGTGATTGCTGGTACCCTCCCAGAGGTAGACATACCTAAAAGTGTAATTACCTGTACTAAGCACCTCCCTCTTGCTGACCCTTTATTTTACAAACCTGGTACTATAAGTGTACTTCTTGGAGCTGACGTCATTAGTCGCCTTTTAAGGTCCGAGTTATTTGTGGCCCCTGATGGCCTTACTGCTATCTCGACGATATTTGGTTATGTCCTGTGTGGTCCTGTTTATGGAGGATTTACTGATTTGGAACCCCCCATGACTGGAGTCTCGCTGTCCCAAATAGTTGAAAAATTCTGGAAAATCGAAGAGGCCCCCCAATCTCCAGTTGCGAACCCCTTGGATACAGAGTGTGAAACCTTTTTTAAAGCAACTACCACTCGTGAAAGCGATGGTCGATTTATGGTTAGACTCCCTTTTCTTCATGATTGTCCACCTCTCGGTGATTCTAAAACCAATGCCTTACGGCGATTCCATAATCTTGAGAAGCGTTTGCAAACAAATCCTAATTTTCGAGAGAAATATATTTCCTTTATGCGCGAGTACCTTGACCTGAGCCATATGTCCCTTTCTTCATATGACTCGACCCGGCAACATTATTTTATCCCTCATCATGGATTTTTTAAGTCCGGATAGTAAAATCGTGTTGTGTTGGTTAAAAACCACTCCTCACCTCCTTCAGACTTTTGTGGCTAATCGTGTCTCCCAGATTAATAATAGTCCTACATCTAGTGAATGGAGGCACGTCCCAGGCTACATGAACCCTAGTGACTGTGCATCGAGAGGTATGTCAGTCACCCGACTGATCGACCACTCCCTTTGGTTTTCACCTTTGTGGTTGACGCAGTCTCCTGACAATTGGCCCGGTATTTCGGAACCTAACCCAAGTAGTGATCTCCCTGGATTACGTTGTTTAGTAGTCTCTGCCGATGTTCCTACCCCGGATCCCTCATTCTTATTAGAGCAGTATAGTTCTTTTAACAAGCTAATAAACGTGACTTGTTACCTAAGGCGGTTTTTATTTCCTAAATCTTACTCGTCCTACCTGAGCCCTGAGGAACGGAGAGATTCCCTTTTGTTTTTAGTGAAAATTGTTCAATTTACCTCCTTTTCTGATGAACTTGATCGCTTACGGCGTGGCGATCCTATCACTAACTCTCTGAGAAAATTGAATTTATTTCTGGATAACGGTGACCTAATTCGAGTTGGAGGTCGATTACGAAACTCCGATCTATCCTTTGATGCGCACCATCCCCTTCTTCTACCTAAGAATGGTAATTTCGTGAACATCCTTATTTCACATTACCATCGCGAGAATGCTCATGCTGGTGTTAATGCAATTCTTGCCATGTTAAATAGAGAGTTTTGGATCTTGTCTGCACGCAGAGCTATTCAGCATGTAATTTTTAAATGCCTTCCCTGTTATCGTCTCAAGGCGGCTGTATCTCAACCTTTCATGGGTGACCTACCTAAAGACCGCGTCACGGCTGCTAGACCGTTTGACGGTGTAGGTACCGATTTTGCAGGACCCTTTTTTACCAAAGTCCAGGCCTATAGGAACAAAAGGTTAGTGAAAAGTTACCTGTGTGTATTTGTCTGCCTTTCGACTAAAGCCGTTCACCTTGAGGTTGTGTCGGACCTAACTACTGAAGCCTTTATTGCGGCCTTTTCCCGATTCGTGTCGCGTCGTGGTGTACCTCGCCTAATCCGATCCGATTGCGGTCGAAATTACATCGGTGCCAACAATTACCTGAAAGAGTTAGAGTGTTTCCTGTCTCAAAACCAGGCGGCTATTGGTTCTGAGCTTTCAAAGCGGAACATATCCTGGGTTTTCGATCCTCCTGTTTGCCCTCATTGGGGAGGTCTTTTTGAAGCTGCGGTTAAAACTGCGAAATCGCACCTAAAACGAGTAGTAGGCGATACCCCCCTTACGTTTGAAGAGCTGACCACTGTTTTTGCTAAAATTGAAGCTGTTTTAAATTCACGCCTATTGTGCCCACTTTCTCCGGACCCTAATGATGTCGAAGTGTTAACTCCCGGCCATTTCTTAATTGGACAACCCTTAACTGCACTTCCGGAGTACCCTTATAAAGACGTAAAATTGCATCGCCTTACACGGTTTCAGCTAATCCAACAAATTACCCAGCACTTTTGGTCTCGCTGGCATTTAGAATACTTAAATACATTACAAATTAGAAATAAATAGACCTCTCCTTGTGATCCTCCTAAAGTAGGTGAGCTAGTACTCATAAAAGATGACAACCTTCCTTCCTTCCTTCTGCAGTGCAGTGGCAAGTGGTACAATATTTTGATTTGTTTGTGTACCCTATTGATACTACGCCGCGCACACTCACACGCATACCTGCCTTATTTCTATTTGTTTAAAACGTACCGTGAGAACCCCGAAGATCGAGTCGACATCGAGACGTTCCCTATGACACATGTACTAGACTGACCAGAGCGCTTTCGCCGCGTGTGTATCCTGTGAAGCTCCTTACAGACATTTCGAGTGATTGTGGTCTGTGAAGTGATACCTGAACCCTGACCGGCAAGTACCTAGCTATAAGTGCTCAGACCTGACTAATTTTCCACCTATCATTGTCGCCCTCCACGTGTAATCCACTGCCTAAACTCTCAAACAGGAACCAATCAGATAATTTTTAATTACTAGCAGTTCCCCGCGACTTCGTCCGCACCAATAGTCAGATTTTCCATACAAACTTTCTTCTTATATTTCACCCCCCTGATGATTTTATATCGCGACAAAAAGAGGTCTTTGTCCTTCCTAGAGACTCAAACTATCTCTCTACCAAATTTCATTTAAATCGGTCAAGTAGTTTCGGAGCCTATTCAATACCAACAAACAATCAAATCTTTCCCCTCTATAACATTAGTGCAGATTCTACAAAAGTCGGTAAATGGAAAAGCAAGTTTAGTTTGAAAGGAAACAATAGAGGCAGCTTAGGAAGAATAAGACTGATCAGTTGAAGACCACATTGCCAGTATTGCCTGGATATTAAAGATTTAGAGAAAATTACCCAAAATTAATTTTGGTCCCTATTAACATCTTATGTCTACTAAATACCAAGCAGGTTACATAGCCAATTTACCTAACACTCGCTATGCTATGCTACCGTGAGGAAAACGTAACATTATACAATGTCATATGTGACGACGTTCTAATAATATTCAAGAAACGTATTTAAAAGCCAAAATTACAACCACTTTGAAACATGCTTCGCTTCGATATTTAAAAGAAAAGACACGGTTTCGTACGTATGCGGTTCTTTATACAACTTTATATGAAAATGCGAAGTTTTTTTCGGATTTCGAAGTAGAAGAAGTATATTAATGAAAGTTGTTGTAAAGTATAACTTACTGCCGCACTCAGAGATGTCAATTAAATTTAATCTATAATTAAGTCTCGTTCTGTCAGTTTCCTTGTCAATGAAATAGAAAACGACTGCATGAGACATAATGAAGGATTAACTTTAATTGACGTCTCTAAGTATGGCAGTTAGATCATTTGTTAGTTCTTTTGAATACGTTGTTCCTAGAATATTAGAACTTCGTAACATAAAATAAATAAATAAAATGTTTTAACAAACACACCAATTACCTAGCCCTAAACTAAGCGTGAGCTTGTGCTATGGTGACTAGGATAACGGATAGAAATACTTAAATACATATAAACATCCATGACTTAGGTACAAATGCTCGTGCTTATCACACAAACATTTGCCCCTTGCGGGATTCGAACCCGCAACCGCCTGGTTTAGTACATTAAGACATTATAACTATAAATAATACATACATAGGTTAATGCCCGATCATTGGATTCTGAATATTACTACCCAAATGTTAAGACATTTGGGTAATAATATTTAAAAATCAAACTGATTGTGCGCTGTTGCATGAGCGGGCGCGTGGCCCTGTGTGCCCTGACATTGCACGGGCGCGGGCGGGGCAAGGCCGGGGAACAGCTGATTATTCGTGGCCGGCTGACGACTAACGAAGCATGACTTTTTCGATCACTAAATTTTATCTTACAGCTTGTAGATCGGCCCAATATTTTTAAATTCTACAGCTTACATACATACTTGCCCACATCTCCGCGCACAAACAGCATGGACATGGTTATTATTACTGTGCAATTTTTAATGATAGAATAGACTCATTTTGATTAATTCTTTTATATATTTTTATATGAGTAAGTAGATCCACGGTTAATTTAATACATAAGATACAAAATAATATTAATTCTTAATTTATGATTTAAACCTTCACGTTTTATGGTTCCAGACACAATTAAAAATTAATTGTTATAAACCCGCCCGCAGCAGGTTTGGCACGATTAAGTAATTTTTTTGCAAGTTTATACTAAAGAAAAGTATGCAATTATTTTCCTTGATTTAAGATTAAATATTTCGCTAAATCTTATTTGTTATCCTTAAAATTCTGAACAGAGTGTAAAACTTTATGTACTCTGTGCACCGAAATTGGAAAAGACAAAAGAGTTAGGTACAAGTTGTTAGCACTTTCAACGGATCCTTGGACTCCTTCGGGCACCGAGTGCAAAAGCTGAAGAAAGTTATCTGAAACTGTAAACTATCGTGTCTGGTCGCCTCGCGCCTGCAGGGAGGCCGGCAGCGAACGTTCCCGCAGCCCACTACACCGAAAGTCCCCCGAACAAGTTTTATTACATCGACTGTAGTTTTGTAACTGAAACTGACATACTCATAGTTCTACTTTGTCGGTCGTTACTGTGAGGTTTTATCTTTATAATCTCGCCTCTTTAGGTGAGATGCTAAAAACACAAGTAACCTAAAGGATTTTTAGAAACAAATAGGTAGATACTAAGTTAACTTCTTCCTTTCTAAAATATGATTACTTACTGCAATATATCTACTTACACACTTACACAGAATAAATAATAATGTTCTATTTACTTAATAATAACGTACCTACGTGCCTAGTTCTTACTTCTACCTTGCTACTACTGACTGTAACAAAGTTGTTAACTTACATTATTTGCATGTATTTTCTTACTATACTTCCTAATCAGTTAACTACCATAGTCGCCGATATATTGTTACTATACTGTCTTATAACAATATTTTACCTAACAACTTACTTATGCTGACTTGAACTTAATTATTTAGCATCAAGTCAAACCTCCGTGGTATTTAGATGTTAAATCCATACTAATATTATAAATGCGAAAGTGTGTCTGTCTGTCTGTTAGCTCTTGACGCTTAAACCACTGAACCGATTGAGATGACATTTGGTATGGAGACAGTTCGAGACCCTGAAAAGGACATAGGCTACATTTGGTCGCGATATAAAAATATTAAGGGGGTGAAATGGGGGATGAAAGTTTATATGTAAAATCCAATTTACTCTTGCGGTCGAAGTCGCGGGGAACCACTAGTATACCTATATACAGGGTGTGGCGTAAATAGTGGTCCAAAGCAAAGGTGTGGATACACTGTACACTGAAGCACCACATACCAGTATTTAAAAAAAAATTATGTACAGGGTTTTCAAAAAAAAAAAATTTTTTTAATTTTTTTAGAAATCGTTACCTTGCCTTACAAATTTGGTTATAATTTCCAAAAATGACGTTTTTTTTTTATCCATTTTTTTTTAATTATTGCTGATCACTTGTACTTAGTACTCCATTCGTTTTTTTTTTTTACAAACTGAATTTAATAAAAAAAATTAAGTTTCTTTCAAAATTCAATACTCACTGCTAGCAAATCGTTTGACTTTCAATGCTTTTGGTGCAAAAAAAATGTACCACACTGTCAGTGCCCATTGTTTAAAAAAAATGCCCATCTTTTGCAGATTCTAAAATGGTGCAACAATAAGTGTTACGACTTACAGGAAAAAAGTTATTGCTTTTCGAAACAAAAAGGAGCCCAATTCAGAAAAACAATTTATTTGAAGTTCAAGGGTTTACAAGGGTTGTAATTTTTTTCTGTGTGGTCCAAAGCAAAGGTGTGGATACACTGTACACTGAAGCACCACATACCAGTATTTAAAAAAAAATTATGTACAGGGTTTTAAAAAAAAAAAAAAATTTTTTATTTTTTTAGAAATCGTTACCTTGCCTTACAAATTTGGTTATAATTTCCAAAAATGACGGTTTTTTTTTATCCATTTTTTTTATTATTATTGCTGATCACTTGTACTTAGTACTCCATTCGTTTTTTTTTTACAAACTGAATTTAATAAAAAAAACCCTGAAAACCCTGAAAACCCTGTACATAATTTTTTTTTAAATACTGGTATGTGGTGCTTCAGTGTACAGTGTATCCACACCTTTGCTTTGGACCACACAGAAAAAAATTACAACCCTTGTAAACCCCTGAACTTCAAATAAATTGTTTTTCTGAATTGGGCTCCTTTTTGTTTCGAAAAGCAATAACTTTTTTCCTGTAAGTCGTAACACTTATTGTTGCACCATTTTAGAATCTGCAAAAGATGGGCATTTTTTTTAAACAATGGGCACTGACAGTGTGGTACATTTTTTTTGCACCAAAAGCATTGAAAGTCAAACGATTTGCTAGCAGTGAGTATTGAATTTTGAAAGAAACTTAATTTTTTTTATTAAATTCAGTTTGTAAAAAAAAAACGAATGGAGTACTAAGTACAAGTGATCAGCAATAATTAAAAAAAAATGGATAAAAAAAACCGTCATTTTTGGAAATTATAACCAAATTTGTAAGGAAAGGTAACGATTTCTAAAAAAATAAAAAAAAATTTTTTTTTTTTAAAACCCTGTACATAATTTTTTTTAAATACTGGTATGTGGTGCTTCAGTGTACAGTGTATCCACACCTTTGCTTTGGACCACTATTTACGCCACACCCTGTATGTATGCCACTGTTTAATCTGATTAATAAAAAAATTAAAAAAATTACTCGACCAAGCCAACAGGACAACTGTCAAAAGACTTACGTACGACGACGAATACAACGAAATTACCAAAGGTAAGTAGAAAGCAAAATTGTTACAATTCAGATGAATTGCCTAAGTTTATTGTAAACACCATTGCTTTTTCATTTTCATTGGTATCTTCGTTGAATTCACTGTCGAAAGTCTTTTGACATTTGTCTGGTTGGCTTGGTCGGGTAGTAGAAGATTTTATTGAACCAGGTACTCGTCGGTACATATGTACAATTTTAGTGCACCTAATGAGCGTTAGACAGGTATATCGACACGCAACTCGAATTGTAAATTGGTTATACAGCGAAATTCAAAAGTGTATTGTGTGTGAGCATTTTGTCTTTGCATAATTATTTTGAAAGGAGGTGGGCAAGGCAGGTTGTAAAATACTTTTGATAACAAACTTGCAACAAAACATGCTGTATGTAGGTAGCTAAAGCAGGTAGGAGTCTCCTGGCACAGGCATTGTTAAAAGGAGGCCCCAGACACTGATTAGCCATGTAAATGTTTCTTACACAATAAATAATTTTGAATTTGAATTTTTGAATCACATTAGCACAGTAAGTCTAAGCGCTGAAACTCATGTATTTAAAGGCAATGGTAAAATAGTAAGAAGCATTGAGCTGCTCCAATGTTTACATTCTTGGGAATGTTTCTTTTATATGCGGCTAATATAAATGTACACTCGAGCACGTGATGATAAGGAAACGATTTAAATTAATTGACTACGCCATAACTACTGCACTGCAACTCAAATTGTGAAAGTAGAAGTTGTAAATTACAACTTCTACTTTCACAATTTGAGTTGCAGTGCAGATGGGTACTTGGATTGCTAGTTTATGTTCCTCTAGCTTTTCAAGTTCACTTTTTTGTCTGTTACTTTATTTTCAAGTTACCTTATTGACCAAGAAAGTGACGTATAGATGAAGAAAAGTTCACAAAATCCTTTTGGAATCCGATTAGTTTAGTATCGAGTGCGAGCAGCGCCGGGCGCGCGGCCTAGTCGCGATAAATTGAAACGTGACGTCATTCGCCTGTTTAAAGAATCCATTGTCCACGGACCTTTTTGTCCCTCGGGACGCCGAAACTCACTTATTCCGGCAAAATGCCTACTCGCTTACCATACCGGGATTGACGAAGCCTCCGCTGACCAATTTTGGGTCCTACTCGGTCGAATTAAGACAACTTTTTCTTTAAAGTTTCCGGGGAAATATGTTAAAGCGATAATAATGGAGAGGCGGGCGACCCGATAAATCAAATAGAAGCCTTTCCAATAGTATCTTTAAATGAGACGAGTCCCTGATTTTGCATGTTCCGTGTGAACGGGTTCCGGGTGTGACGTATCATTTACCCGGGGTGGTGTTGCCAGGTCCAGTATTATATTGCACAGGGGTGACTATATCCTTATCTTATCATTTTTATCGTTTTTTGTTAAGGCCACCTGTCTGAAGTAGAAGGAACCAACGGCTATCGTTGTGTCAATGTACATGACGACCGTCTTGGTGTAGTCGTTCGCGCACCGGACTTCTAAACCAGGCGGTTGCGGGTTCGAATCCCGCAAGGGGCAAATGTTTGTGTGATGAGCACGAGCATTTGTACCTAAGTCATGGATGTTAATATGTATTTAAGTATTTCTATCCGTTATCCTAGTCACCATAGCACAAGCTCACGCTTAGTTTGGGGCTAGGTAATTGGTGTGTTTGTTGAAACAATTTATTATTATTATCTACATAGGCATCACCATGTTTAAGCCGTTGGTTGTCCTGAGCAGCTTTCGAGACAATTTTCGAAGCAAAGTAGTTTCATCTTTCCGGGAATATGTCATGTTGTTTAGGGCTTATAGAAACACGTTTATAGGTAGAAAGTACACTTGTAAGAAAAAACGTCAATACCTAAGAAGTAGGTAGCTAGGTACATGGGCACTGTATCGTGACGGATGAAAGAATAAGCTTCATAAAATCGTTACAGTCCGCCTATGTGACATCCCTGCTATAGAATTGTCAAAATAGATAATGCTTGAAGTTGTGCCGTACATTGCACCTCTGAAACTTGACGACGTCACGTTCAAGCGATTGATGAGGCATGTTTGCTAGCTCCTATCCGCCTATCGCGCCGCCCAGCCCTGTTTAGAGGAATGACGAGAAACGATCGCAACTTCGCAGATTGTCTTCCAGAGCGAAGTGATTTAGGCTCGAGTATCTACCTTCCTTCGAATAAGTAATCACGTTACATTGACGAATAGATTGGATCCCTGGTTCGCTCGGATGACAAGGACTTGCGAAGGTGCTTTGTGATGAAGCTAAATCTTCGATCGAGTAAACATACAAATTGTCACATTGGTGATCTATTTTCTAAGTATTGCTGCAACGTCCATACAATATTTGACGTCGAAAAATGGAAATTGAACCCCTTAAAATTTTGCATGGCGATTGTATTATTCTAGATGAGAAGGAGGGAATCTAAAGATGCTGTTCTACGAGTACTTACATTAAATACACAGAATGCCAAATAGTACAAGCCATGAAGTACTTCATTGGATACTTCAGTACTTCATCGCCGTGATGGTGGTAGGTAGTTAATGTGTGTGGAGAATAGTCGGGAAAGGCTCCGCTACACCGATTTCTCCCACATAGCGAGATGGCACTGGTGGTCATTTTAGTGGGTAGGCCACTCCCTTCTGGAGAGGAGAGCCCCACATAACCCTCCGCCCGGTCAGCGGGGGGTATGCAATTTTTTGCATTTTTTCCACCTAAAAAAAAAGGTAGTTAATGAATAACCTCACTCGGCTAGGGCCCACTGAAAACCAGCGTCGTGGCCCCTAGCGGGTCATGAATGACCTAAGCTGAGTGGGGTCCTTTTAATGTGGACATCACAGGCGCACAACTGCACAGACCGATTGGTGTTGCCCAAATTTTAATTTTATTATGTACTTTGATATTCGTGCCTTTTATGTATAGGTTTTTTCGTGTGTAATGTGATGTCCATTTGTTAATAAATTTATTTTCTTTCTAAAAAGACGATAAAACAACATTGCCAATAAAAATATACAAAATCGTGGAATTTTTCAGCGAAATTGCGTACCACGGAAAATGAAGCCCATGAAAGCCTTAGCGAGGAAGAAGCTACGTAATAGATACGTATCTACCTACCTCGTCTCCGCCAGTTCCCTGAATATTGATTTACGTTTACGTCCAATAACCTGGCGAGGTGTTTTGTTTTTCTTTGTTAACGAAATTTCCTTGCGCTACGTAACGTTACGAACTAATCGGACAGCGCCCTGTTATTATGGGGAGGAGGTAATAAATTATGTTTTTGACGATACAAAAATATTGTTTAATGAAGCTATTCATTAAAACACAATTTTACGGTTACACTTTACAGCGATCGTGGTCACAGGGAGACCACGATCGCTGTAAAGTGTTCGCAACGTCAGGTTTAAAATAAAATGTAAATAAATCGCGAAGTAATCCGTAAAATTGTGTTTTAATGAGTTCAACAATTCGCGTAAACGTAAGAAACAAATATAATGAAGCTATGTTTAGTAGGTTATTGGAGTGAAACTTTTTTTTACCGATTGACTTATTTTTGTTCAGTCTGTAGTTTCCTAGAAGGCAATTCACATAGTTTTGGAAATGATATTAAAAACCACCATCGCTCTGTTTACCTATGTACTTATATTAAGTTGGAAAGTAACTCCTATCCACGCTGTAACCTAAGAGCTTGCTCTGCTTTATTAACGGGATAAAAGATAATTCAGCACCTGCTATACGTAACCATATCAGACTGGGTGGTTGCTTTTGTTATTTTATAAATAATAAATTTGTTTCAACAAACACACCAATTACCTAGCCCCAAACTAAGCGTGAGCTTGTGCTATGGTGACTAGGATAACGAATAGACATACTTATATACATTTATAAACATCCATGACTTAGGTAAAAATTCTCGTGCTCATCACACAAACATTTGCCTCTTGCGGGATTCGAACCCGCAACCGCCTGGTTAAGAAGTCCGTGGCGCGAACCACTACACCAGGACGGTCGTCAACTTAAGTAGGAACTACTTAAGTAGGAAATAAATCTACAAAGTCGAGTTTGAGCTCTCTCTCTCTGGTCCTTTCTCTCTGCTGAGGATCGTGGTTTCTTCTGAGTCTGACAACCAGCTGTCTCCATCAGGTGCGTTCTGATGCTTGATGTAATAATAATAATGTCCTCCTAGCTAGAGATGTGCAAAATATATCAAAGAAAAGAAAAGAGTGATTCATATCATTGTGAGCTTCTGATATATATCACTCTTTTATATCTTCGGCTCTTTTAACAGTGATACAGGATGCAAATCATCCTCTCTTTCACATACTAGCGAGCTGTAACACCGTCTCACTCAGTCCTGTAGTTCAGTTCATTTCGTTCAGTTGCTCAAAAGGAGTCGTATATCAAAAGAGATAAAGATATGTTTGGGATGCTAGTGAGTTAGTGAGTGATTAGCTTCTTTGAAAAGATATATATCATTTTTGTCATTCACTCAGGAGTTACACAAGTCTACGTCAAGTCCTAGCCGATTTCGACTACGGCGGCCTATCTCAACAGAGATAAGCCAACTGCGCAGGACATATTATAGTGCACAAGTGTGTGCGCAATACACAGGTGCACTCTCTGTTCCTTCACTCTCGTAATTCGGTGAGACAGCGGTCCGACATGACCGAAGAGAGATCAGGCGCAGGACCAACGGCTTAACGTGCTTTCCGAGGCACGGGGGTGTTAACACCACCAACTTCCTGACTCCAGAGCTGTGTCCGAGTCATTTCAAGACAGAAAAACCCAATTACTCTCGGCCCGACCCGGGATTCGAACCCGGGACCTCGTGGACCCAGCGTGCTGACCACTAGACCAACGAGGCAGTCTCTTGATGCTTGATGTATTGCAGTACTAAATTGTATTTTCAGTTTGTGTGAATATCTGGTCTTACCCCCGTTTGGGACTTCGACCCCGGTCTCTTTCCTTCTACTTTCTTGTTTTTATTGTAAGAGTTGGCGCTGTAATGTATGTAAAGTTCTACGTAGTTTTAATTTAAATTGTTAGCAATTCTAGCTCAACAACCTTATTCAAAACAAAAGATAGCCTCCTTAGATGAGGCGTGCTGGCATCAATCACACAATTCGGGCAGACATTAGCATTCTGCCAGCCGACTCTTGCGCAAGGCCGCGCTTATAAGGCGACACACGGACAGACCGACAACTTTTAACAGACGATTTAGTGCCGCAATTAGTCACCGAGGATTATTGCCTAAACAAAGCACTACGCTCTTGTTTAAGCGACGCAGAAAGATTAATAACGACACGAAACTAGAGAAACTCGTATTAAAACCAGACAAGTGCGAGTCGGACTGAGGTTCCGTACAAACTTGTGTAGTTGCAACAACAAGACAAGACAAGACAACAACAGAAAGACCTATCTTTTTGACAGAAAACCAGCTTCGTGGTATGCTCCCGAGCTGCCACGAATTATGCTGAACCTATGCGGATGCCTTTTCGGTGGATCATTTTGTTTCTTTTTACCCGACTGCGGAAGGAGGGTTATGTTTTTTGAGAGTATGTATGTATGTAAGTATGTATGTATGTATGTATAATTGTTTGACACGCCCTACAGCCCAAACGGCTGGACAGTTTTTGACATATGAGGTGTCGTTGAATTTGTCAAAATTGTGAGAGTGACATAGGCCATATAATTTTTTAAAATGGCGCCCGCAAATTGAAATAAAGGGCTGGGGGGGATAGATTTTTTCCTTAGCATAGCAATATGAAAGCCAGTCAAAAGTCCATTTTAAAAATATAAATTTTTTTGCAGTCGGGTGTTTTGTTTTTTTTCGAAAATTATGTTGACTTGTTTCCTTAGCATAGCAATATGGGTATCAAATGAAAGCTAGTAAAGAGACCAATCCAAAAATATAATATTTTTTGCAGTCTGGTGTTTTGTTTTGAATAATAAAACTAAAAATAATAAAATAAAAAACGGTAATTTAAAAAACTAAAAAACCCGACTGCTGTTCTATGTATATAATTGGAAAACCCTAAAACAAGAAAGAGGTCATACCCGAGTTAAATTGGTACCCATATTAAATGCCGTCTCGTCAGTAGATTAGAGTAATTTGCAATGTACTCGTAATATAGAGGTAGGTATGTGCTCTAAATTCACTAAGCCTCTATTTCTAGAATGGGTCCCGACTGCTACAATTTTTAATATGGGTACCAATTTAACCCGGGTATGACCTCTTTCTTGTTTTAGGGTTTTCCAATTATGTACATAGAAAAGCAGTCGGGTTTTTTAGTTTTTTAAATTACCGTTTTTTTATTTACTATTATGTAAGGGTTTTATTTTGATTGCCGAATAAACTGTTTTTCTTTCTTTTGATTAATTTCATGAGGCCTAATAGGAAGTGCTTTAAAGGTTTAAAATAAGACTCAAATTGCCATATCTTTAAATTTTATTTATGATCTTGATTTTGTATCATCACAAAAAGGCTTGACCGCAGACTTATGTCTAAGGTATCAAGTTAAAAACATCACATGCTTATGCATGTGATGTTTTTAACTTGATACCTTAACGCGTTCTTAAAAAAAGGTCTTGACAGACAGGTAGACAGACGTACGGACAAAATGCCTGACAGACGGACAACGAAGTGGTCCTATTAGGGTTCCGTTTTAAGTAAATTAATTAACTCTAACAATTAAATAATGTTTTGTTTCCCATAGAAACTATAATAATAAGACAATATATACTTGTATGCAACCATTTACTAATCTACCTAAGCCTTAGTTCTGGTTTTCTGAAAAGTAATTGATTCAATCAAAGCTTTGACTAAAATATCGTAATGCCAGAATTACCTTTATTTTACATAACGGACAAAAGGACAGGGCCTTAGTATACGAGTATTTATCTAAAATAGATAATAATAATGTCCTCCTAGCTGAATTTCGACTACGGCGGCCTATCTCAACAGAGATTTAGTTGGCGCGGGACATATTATAGTGCACAAATGTGTGCAATACACAGGTGCACTCTTTATTCGTTCCCTCTTATAATTCGGTGAGACGGCAGTCCGACATCTAAAAAAGATAGTTATTTACCAATCGTATTATTACCAGCCATCACAGGTAACAAACAATAAGTATACACATTTATTATCCATATTGGCGAACAAACAATACGTAAATATTGAGGAAATGGTTATCTCGATCGGCCTAATGAGTAAGCCGATCCGCATCGGAAATAGCGCTGATATGGCCGCCCATACATAATGTATACATTTAAAAATAAACATACATATACGAGAATATTCGCAGACACATAACGAGCGTATGGGATGATCGGAAATGGCGAGTGAGCGCTCATTACCGCTGTGAGTCACGGATTTATTTTACGACTCGCAGATAACTATCTGCCAATATTAATGTCCTTTGAAGGTCTCAATCGACTATTATCTATCTACATCGGGAATACTATCATCACTTTTAATAGGAAATTAACAGTGCTCTCTCTTGAGACTAGTACTTATTCTGTGCTTGAGGGTCTTGTGGCGCAGTGGCGGAAGCGCTTTGGTAGCGATACCTAAGTTAAGCAACCCACGGCGCGGTCGTGATTGGATGGGTGACCATTCCGACCATTTAAGTAACGCCCATGACAAGCATCTCCGTGCTTCGGAAGGCACGTTAAGCAGTTGGTCCCGGCTAATATCTGTGGTATTAGTCGTTTTAGCGGCTTGATAACTTCTGACAGTAAGGTTTGTCACTTGCCTTACATACACCCCTCCATTAATCCGCACTGAGCCCGCGTGGTGGAGCATGGCTCGTACCTCCTCATAGTTGGCCTTTTCCCAGCCGTGGGATTTAATAGGCTGACTTTACTAACAGTGCTCTGAGAACACTTTATTTAATATTAAATGTTGAACAACATCACATACATATACATTACTCAGACAGATCTCAAAGCAAGTACCATTAAGATTTCCATAAGGAAATCCGAAACAACGGGTGGTGTCACAACCTAGACCCGGGTCAATATAGAAAATATGGATTTAAATATGTTAGAGAGCGTCGGTGGCGCAGTGGCTAGCGGGTTGCCTCTCATGCGGGAGGCACCGGTTCGATCCCACATGCCGCTATGTACCAATGACTTATTCTGAGTTATGTACATTAGTTGTTTCACTAACCGATGCTCTTACGGTGAGGTTACACATTCAGGCGACTGCATGTGTAACCATGATCCAAAACTGGTCAGGTTCCCCTGGTAACAGGGTCACGGAGGTCAGATGGCAGTCGCTCCACCTGATCTGCCACATCCTGGATCATGGTCAGCGGACCCTGGGCCCTCGCGTGCGAGTGCACAACTGGGATAACGCTAGGAGGATGATGATGGATTTAAATATGTTGAACAAACCGGGGGTGGGGATCGAACCTGGGACCTCAGAGATAGCGATTTCTTAAAAACTGGTGTGCGAGCTACTGGGTTACGGAGGTCGTCGAATTTCCCAGATGCATTATAGGTAAAGAATTATTTTGAAATGACCCCACCAAGTTACGGCAGTTGAGTCATGATCTCTCGGTTTAATAATCAATTTGTATAAATAACAAAATTAAGTAACTAGGTATGTATACCTACTCGAGATCGAAACCGAGAGATATGATTTGAGGAATAGAAAAAACAAGGGGTGTTATTTAAGTGGTTAACATATATTTCGTCCATGGTATTAGTATTTTTGAAGGCAGAAAAATATTATCTGTCAGCAGAAATTATTAATTGGTCAGCAACTCATGGCCAGCAAACAATTCAAAATCAATCAGCAATTTATGTCATTCCGGATGGCTGTAATTATTTTTGCACTGCATTTTAATTATATAAGCAGCAATAAGCTGTTTTTGTTTTGTAAAATTTGGGTAAGCACTCAGAGTGATATGAATCAAAAATATGAAATAATCAAGAAGATAACTAAGTACTTAAGCTATAATTATTTATTAAATTCTATATATTATTATTTATGAAATCACAAAAACAAACAAATCTCTTAAAAACACGTTGTTACCGCTGTAATTTGACTGCTAATAATCGCCGTTTGACAATACTCGCACGATTGGCTTCTCGTGTCACGCACCTACTCTTGCTCCGCCCACTTTTAACGAGAATTGCCGATTTTATAAAAAACACACAATCCAATTAGTTATTTTGCTTACCATGTTTAATGTTATACCAATCAAACATAATGCATATAGACATGTTTTCTCTGCTGATCAATCATAAAATCTTGCAGACCAAGTAGTTATTTTGCGGACCGAATGTTTATTATGCAAACTCATGGTGTTGGTATGCTGCCCATTAATTATTTAATGTTTGACCATTATCAAAATTATTTGCGAAACAAAGATTGCCGCCTGATTTTTATTATTGCAGACAAAATCTTTGTATGCTGACTAATTCATTTAAATGCTGTTTTGGGTTGGCTCACCAAATTTTATAATTGCGTATCATTTAATTACTTCTCAAAAACAAGTAGGTTAGCAAGTACATTCAGGCAGCTTTCCTATCGTGCTAACTATGCAAGTTGTTTAATTATCTAATTCCTTATAATAACGTATCTCCTACGATGAGTATAAAATTTTGTTTCTAAAAACTTCAGAAATACATATGGTATTCATTTTATTCTGAAGTGTTAGAATCTACGCAAACAAAAAGCGTAGCTAGTGTTTCGTTCTTACCTATGATACTAGATGGCGCTAGCAGTTTCAAAAGTTGAATCACAGATATTATGTTGAATGTTGCAATCTTTTACATTAATGGAGAATAAGTATATTTTTACAAACATTGATTTATTTTGTTTACATATCATATAATATACATAGTTTGTTATATCAGTATTTTGGTGCCGAATAAACCTTTTTTCATTCATTAATTTTTTTCCTAATTAAATCATATTATATTTTTATTTATTTTGCAAGTTTTTACGAAATTAAATCAAATTTCACTTACAAAAATTAGTCGACTGTGTCATCCGGTGGGACTCGAACCCACGTCCCTTCGCTATCCGGGCGAGTGCTCTTACCAACTAAGCTACGGAGGACGTTAAAAGTCATAAAATTAAAAGTCATTTATTTATGTATGTAGGCCCACAGGGGGCACTTATACACGTCCCAACATATTATTTTTTAATCCCTACCACTGCTTCGGGTCAAATTGTGGGCTAGTGCTGAGAAGAAGCAGCGCAAGAAACTCAGTCACTATTGTCAAAGCCTCTTTTAAAAATAATGTTTAAATACAGAAATTGTACTAGTGCGAGCTGGTCCACACGTTTAAATCATTCAAATAATCGTCTACTTTATAATAACCTTTTGTCATTAGGGTATCCTTAATAAATGATTTGAATTTGTTAATTGGTAATTCTACAATATTTTTCGGTAATTTGTTAAAGTAATTGACACATTTTCCCATGAAAGAAAGACCAACTTTTTGAAGCCTGAATTGTGGAATAGCAAGCTTATTTTTATTTCTAGTGTTAAAATTATGCGTTTCACTTTTCTTTGTTAATAAATGCAAGTTTTTACGCACATACATAATATTTTCATAAATATATTGAGAGGCTACTGTTAATATCCCTATTTCTTTAAAAAAAACTTTCAATGAATCTTGAGGTTTGATGTTATAAATAGCACGTACGGCCCTTTTTTGTAGTACAAAAATTGATTCTATATCAGCAGCTGAGCCCCATAGTAAAATACCGTACGACATCAAGCTGTGAAAATAACTAAAATAGACTAGTCTGGCCGTTTCAACATCAGTCAAGCGCCGTATCTTTTTTACAGCAAAAGCAGCTGAACTAAGTCTTCCTGACAAGGCCACGTTAGTCAGTCGACGAATTTTTGCAAGTGCTTGCTACGCCAGTGAGCCGGCGTTCGATTTCATCAATACTTGGGGAATGTACCCGCATGTATCCAATGGAAATATTTTTACAAATATTCAACCATCAGTTAAGATGAAATCAGCTTTAAATTATTATATTTTTATAACTTAAGCAATTATTTTGCAAGGTTTTACGAAATTAAATCGAATTTCACTTACAAAAATTAATCAACTGTGTCATCCGGTGGGACTCGAACCCACGTCCCTTCCCTATCCGGGCGAGTGCTCTTACCAACTAAGCTACGGAGGACGTTAGTTACGTAATTTAATTAAATCATTCTTAGGGCAGAGCACTTAACGAAAGTTATACTTACACAAAATACCTGATTTTATATGTTAAAGATCTAGGTCCTATCTTTGTGATTAACTCACTCAGAAGTCAGAGACGGTGCGTGTGAGACAGACCCTGGAGTAAACCGTAGTCGTAATTGTCTTCGGAGTTGCACTGTTAAAATATGGTAAGTACCAAAGCGACAGTGACAGGCTCATTATAGACAAATCCCGCAACAAAGTAAAGGTAATACAATGGCGGACAGACGGACGGAGGCCTGACCGCAACATCGTTTGACGACACGCCGCACTGAGCTTTAGCGGTCGTGGTCGCCAGGGCTGACAGAGCATAGGTTGTACTATATAAGTGAAGTAAAAGTGCATTCTGTACTTAGCATCCCCACTGGTCCCGTAGGGGTTATGTGGGCCCATCGAAAACCAGTCAGTGTCCACCGATGCCGTTAGGAGGGAACTGCGGGTTATCGCCCTTGGCATTTGTCCTAGTCATTCTTCGCTAGTCTGACAGAACATAAAAATTAACAAGACCATCCCTACGTATAAAAATTGTTAGTATACGACCTTCAGTGTAAATGACTGGCCATCTTATGTTCTGATTGATGTCATTGGAGAAAAATATGTGTCTGCTACTACTCAACACGAAGAACTGTTTTTATTAATTTGGTGTTTTTTTTTGATGTGCTATCGTCCTTGCAGTGGGCCAAGTCGATGCGATGATAAATCCCAGTGGATATTTTTATCTACACCCTTAAATTTGAGCTACTTGATAACGAGCATCCTCCCTATTTTTTCATTAAAATCTGCTAGCCCTGCTGTATGGGCCGTGCATGCACACATGCAAGTGCCAATTGTTGCACATGCGTATGTGTGCACCTGACGACCGCGGGGCGAAGGGCGAGGGGAGAGAGCAAGGTGACACCGGCCGGCGGACCGTGACGCGCAGACCTTGCAATATTCAGACAGGGTTAAGAAATATTTACTAAGTTAGATCTAACTTAAATTATTCAAGACGACCTACAGACGTTTACGCCTTCTATAGTTCTGAGGAGTTTTAATGAGATGTTATATTAAATTCCTAACAATCTCAACCGAAAGTGACGGAGTGTATCTTTATTAACGCAAAACTTCTTAAAGAAAAATCTCATCGGTTTTTTTGGCTTTAAATACCTTTAGACTTAAGAACAGCTTTAGTACGCTGCACCATTTGATAATAGCTTTTTTAGGGACTGCAAGCACATTAAATGCTTCCTATTTAGTTATGTTCGCGGTAAAGCTGTTAAGGTAGTCAAAGTTATGAAGAGCCAAATGAGCTTAGGTATACGTGATTTCATTTAAAACCTAAGTCCACTGAGTAATGAACTACCTATGTAGTATCAAATCTTCGTGCTTGCGTTTCAAATGGCTTCGACAAAATTTGTATACGCGATCCGTAGGCTAGAATAACGATTTATTATTAACCACCCTAATATTCCCATCGCAATGTGCCCTTTCAGCCGCAAGGATGTGGCATACGGGATAACAGCTTTTTATTAATTTATGGTAATGGCTGAACTGTGTTCGCGCCGAACTGCCGAATATTGTTCAAGCACCTGGTCCACAGTTTGGAGAAAAGCAGTAGACTTAGTTTGTCAAGGCGGGTCGCAACAGGAATCTCGTTACTCAATTATTGAGTGCTTCTATAGCCCTACAAAAAACCTCACACATAACTACTCTTCTACTGTATTAAATATTCAATTCCTAGCTGTAAGATTCTCGAAAACTGTTAAATAATATAAATAAATAAACAACATTGTCTGCAAAATAGATGTAACATTAAACAACAGTTTGTATAAACAACTCGTTGTCGTATTTGGGCTGTAGTCTAGCATATTTTGTCAACTCAGCCAGATCTTATTACGAATGCAAGATTTGGCTGAAACATTTAGGTATCTCTTTGTGGAGATTGGGGCAACTGCATCACAAGCAATTTCTAATATTTGTTCTTTGTATTGTATTTGGCTATCCTTCCAACTCCGAGTTGGTGTACGTGAACGACTCCTGAAAAGTATGTGCTTCTCAATAATAATAATAAATAACAAATTGTTTCGACAAACACACCTAATTACCTAGCCCCAAACTAAGCGGGAGCTTGTGCAATGGTGACTAGGATAACGGATAGACACACTTATATACATTTATAAACATCCATCACTTAGGTACTAATGCTCGTGGTAATCACACAAACATTTGCCCCTTGCGGGATCTGAACCGTTAACCGCCTGGCTCAGTAGTCCGGGGCGTGAACCACTCCACCAAGACGGTCGTGGGAAAGTGAGCCTTCTAACCCGTCTTCTTGCCTTGTGTCCGTTGCCATGTAGTGTGGCGTCTCGCAGGATGCGGGCCTGGCTGTAATAAGCAATAACAATTCACGACGGTTGCGGGTAATTGCGAACTTTCCTCTTTCTTCTGCACGCGTTACTTAACCTGCACTCTCTGAAGCATTTCGCTAATTTCACGGACGCTCAGCAGATGCGAGCCATTAAACTGTTTCTGTCATCCGTCAAAATGTTTTTTATGCAAAGCTGCATAGCTCGAGGCTTTCGAGAGGGATGGGCATTTCATCCTAAAGTCATGGCAGAACATATTTCATTTTAGTGTATAATTTTCCTGTTTTAAACTTGAACATCTGCCTCCATTCAAATATGAAATTATTTTGGTCAGGCACCAAGTAACTATAAACGTCAGCCCATATTGAAAAAGGTGCATAAAAGAATTGATCAGATTTAGATCAGCCAAACCAAAGAACATGTTTCTCTCCCAATTTTTCCGGCTACATCTCAGTAATCAGATGTTTGGAAGAAAGAAAGAAAACAGATTTATTCAGCATACACACACTCACACTCACACACACACTCACACACACACACACACACACACACACACACACACACACACACACACATGAAAGTTAACAATCACGGCAAACACACATTAGCAGCATATTACTTCAAAAGTGTGAGTGCCGAAAAGGCATCCGCTCAGCATTATTCGTGGCAACCGTGCAAGTTTGCACGATGGGTGTGGTAAATATAGGTTTAAAAAGTAATTTGGTGTATTAGCAAAAGTCTAGTCTATTCTAGACTATTCAATGTGCAAGCTGACGCGGCCTCGCCCGCCGCCGCCGGGTCTGCCGCCGCATCTATGTCAACGCGCACCAACACATTGCACTGATCGTTTTAGCTAGTGCACACATACGGGGCACAATGGATGGACTGATACAGAAGGCTCACTTCATCAGACCTCGTTACTCTCAGTTTCAAACGTTTATGATTTGAGTTAAGAAACCTTATTAACCTTAAAACCCGCGGGCCGATAACAATTTGTTTTCTATTGCGTCTGGAAACATGATAAGTGAAGGTTTAGTAAGCATTTAATTTAGATATCGATGGGGACGAAAGCTATATTCAAGGAAGACTTTTGTTTTAGCAAATTAAATAAGAATAAAATTACAAACTTGTGACTTGTACAGAATAAATAATGGAATTCTAATAGTTAAGAATTACAAACTTACAACTAGTACTAAATAAATACATTGCAAATATAATTGAAATAATTCTGTTAATTATAATTTAATTTCACTGCTGTGAATTAACATCCTGCAGCCGATTATAGTGATGACAGATTGATAAGCCCTACTGCGTTATCAACAACTGTGTCTGCACGTTTGCGGTTGCTAAACACACGCACACATGCATCACTGATTTTGATGCAACCATATAGGTAGGTCATGTCATCATATCACACACAACCCAACTTGTGGTTCCTGCAGGATGTGCAACTGCGACCTTTGCGCAAAGAAATGTCTGAGACCACATATAGGAGACAACGGGAAGTCCACACTGCCGCATATCACACTACCCAACTTAGACCTTGAGATCGCCTTTATTCCATACGTGATAAAAGCTGTTTTCATAATTCATATAGGTAACCTGACGTGCTTCCGACTGTACATACCTATACATCAACAGTATTTAATGTTCATACGTCAATGGTTCGTCTTGACGCATAATAATTTGAGTGGTAATCATCTCAGTTGCATTATTGAAGCCAGCTGTATTGAAGCTGATTTTTGTTTACGCATAGAATCTTAGATCTAAAATAAGTGGTTTACAAAATACAATACTGAATATGGACTACTTGTAACTATCTGTCATACTTAGGTACTTCTATCTAGCCTCGCGTCTCACACGTCGTTAGCAACTAGCAATGCGACCGTCCAGTGGCTAAACTGCGGTTAGGAATCTATTTAAAGACGACTAACTCAGCGAATGCAAGCTTTAATTGATCTGATGGACGTATGTGGAACACTGAGCACAAGAACAGGCGAGGCCGCACCAGTACACTGCACAACAAATGACTCGTCAAAGTTATTCCTTATAATTAATACTAAATGTACTTAAACTGAGGAGACTTGCTTGCAATTTGACATTCTTGCATGAGATGAAGCCCGAAGTGAAATAGACGCAGTAGCCAGTTATAAACAAATTAGTCTTCTTAAAAAGTTAAGCTATTATCGGTTGTACCTAAAGGTAAGATAGCTCTAATGTCTATGTGTAGGGTAATCATTAAATATACATTTACAACACACAATTAGGTTTGCCACGAGTCGACCTACGTAAAACACAGTCAAATGACAGTATTAATGTCAAAAATGTCAAGAATTGTATTTCCCTCTCGTTTGTATAAAATAATTAAAAGCATCGAACCCCAGAATGCAGAATTGTAATTAGTTAAATGTAATTGTGAAAATGAATCTGACTATACTAGCATTCTGCCCTGCCCTCTTTCTTCGAGTGTATTTTATTTAATATGCAACAGTAGGTAACTAATATGATGTTATTTACTGTGGTTAAGGAGTGAGGAATTGATCTAAGAGCTTAGGAAATGTCAATTAAAAAAAAAGTAGGTCCTTGAAATACGAGTATGTGGTAAGATGAAAGACTCACTTAAGTAAATATAAAGTCGCGACTAAAAAGCCAGTCCTTCGTATCATTCTGTAGTTGAAGAAATAGCCAAGTCAGTATTCTTGTCACGTCGCGGGTCTGTTACGTAGATACACTATCTATGCCTTGGGAAAGTTGACTGTCACGATTTCAACTGGGACCATTTCCAGAACACAGTGGCGGGTTAGATGTCATATAGAAATACAACCTTTGCTTTGTTTACTTTGATTCTTGACTACTTTAATACTTGATATAAACTCATTCGCTGCCAAACTTTAGACACAAAAGAAGATAAATTGTAATCATGCACCGGTGCGGACTGTGGCATGTAACCAGTAACTAAGTAGGCATGATGTATATGATCCTAGTCAGCCGAAATACGTCCACTGTTAGTCAAAGTCTTTCCCCATTGATTTCAAGATGACTTTGCGCTTCTGATTATCATCCAGTGGCTTGTACAGTAGCCAGCACATCGGACTGCATTTTTGTGGCACAAATCGCCCTTATCAAGACTGCATAAGATGGCCCAGTGTGACGTTCATATTTACTTCCATGTATCACAGTTCTATTGGCCCCGCATATCGGCATAGTTCGTTTGGGGCCGAGGTTATATTGGAAACTAGATGTTATTTATTTCGCTCGCCTGTAAGAATAAATGAAAAGTAATAAAATAAAATATCTGTTGTAAAATTACTACAAAGGGCTAGTGTCTAGGTAGGAGCGGTGTTCCGCGCACAGTGTCACGTGGTGTTTACGACTTCCTGGCCGGAGTCATGTCTGGCCGTGTAGTGTGTAGATACCACCATCACGGCCGGTAAGCGCTTTACAATGTAGCGTAAATTGCTACAGACGTTGATGGAGCGTTAACGTTTAGTACTACACGATAATGAAGAGCGAAGATAGCAGCCAGCTCACTTGAGTGCGAATAAACATGGATAAATCCTTGTCAAATTGTTAAAACACTACGAATAGAGGAAACTTTCAATTACTCCTAGTAAGCAAGTGTTGGGTTCCCAACAATAAATGCTAGGTAAATTACTCCTAGTAAGCAGGTGCTGGGTTCCCAACAATAAGTTCTCGATTCATTAAATCGTTCTCGTGTACATATTGCTATCAAAACTCTTTGATATGCACTGTCAAACAAGTCACAAACTTGTGCTATCAGGAGCTGTCTATAATTAACGTGGGCAGCAATGGAATTAAAATGTATCCAATTAGCACACATTGTAATTACAGCCCTTATCCTCCAGGACTTATTACAAAGGAGAGTTTCAAATCATTTTGATGTGATAATAGGTACTTGTCGTATTGATATTAATGTTGTCCATGTCCTGCGTGTACGATTTGAATTGGACGAGTCTTGCTTATTTTTTGTTATGTCCAGTTATTTTAATTTTTTGTTCAACAAAATTCAGTGGGCTTTAGTTTCTATCTTTGCCACGCCGCGTTTCAGAGCGGACATCCGCGGACAGAACGGCCGCAACAAAGACTTGTCGCGAACACTAAACCCAAGTCGTCAAAGGATTGTTTACGTTGATGGACCGGCCGTGTCGCTCGTAAACGTAATGATAACGCACTTGTGCGGACTGCGGTTCACATCCGCCGCAAACCATTCGCTAAAACATCACATTTCGTTGAACATTCGAGTTGAAATGTGTGTAACGCCCTGGAGTAGGTATCAGTATCAAACAATAATCTCGCCTTCCCCTCTATGCGTCTTTCATCCATGACTAATCATTAATCATGGAACCATGATTTATCGGACAATCACATCAATGCAATAAGCTTCAGGTCACCAAAATCAAATTAAATGTTTTCTTATCAGGGATTCGAATCCAGAAAGTTTGGTCGTCAAGTCCTACTCTCAAACCAAAAGACCACAAAGGTCACTACTGAAATTATGCTCGTATGAATAACGTGGGTACCCAAAAGTGCCGAAAGTAAAACAAACAAGCAACGTTCTCATCTCGCATCCCACGCCCGCTTCCACTCCAGCTCTGAAAGCCGCAGTGTAAGTGTCAGAAGTTGGTCGAAACAACAGTTGAGGCTCTCGTAATGAGATGCGAGACGGAGGAACTCGGGGAAGCTCCAACGAGCCGGGGGGAGGGGGTTGTTATTTATGACGTTGTTTCATTTTCATTTTCGGGCGCGAAGCGAGCGTTTTGTTCTTTTTCGAGGGATGCCTTGTTTACACGACAATTTGGTCGGTTTTGAATCTGGGATAGATACATAGCTGTACAGGAATGAAAGTCTCTCAAGCCAGTAAGTAAAGTTAGCCTATATAGATCCCACTGCTGGGCAAAGGCCTCACCTTAACTATGAGGAGGTACAAGCCACTCCACCACGCGGGCTCAGTGCGGATTGGTGAAGGGGTGTCTATAAGGCAAGTGACCAACCTTACTGTCAAGTTATCAAGCCGCCACTCAATCCAATATCTAGTAATATTTGGCTAGAGGAGCAACGTGTGGATAGCTACTTTGGTATACGACAAAACCGAATATAAGTCACCAAACTACACAAGCCACTTCTGTATTTAAGTTCATGTCATCTGTTCAAGGTGCTAGCTAGACCAGTAAGCAGGGAAAAAATAAGTTCTTGCGACGTAGAAGTGCCTCTACTTGTACTTGCTACCAAGTAATGTTTTACCAGAGCCGAGTGACACCGCAGTTCAAACGAGGCACGAAGCCATATTTCCACTGGCGCATTTGTCAGTCCACCGTTATTAAATCCTCGTGATTAATATCATGATAGCTGCACTATTATTATACCTCCATTCTGACCGATCCATTGTCACCATCATTCATTGGTAAATACCAGGCTTCGTGTGGTCCAGTAAGTCACACTATAATAGCTTTACCTCTGCAATTTCTGTATTAGGTATTGCTTAAAGCGGCCTTTGTAGATTACTAACTTATCAGGCAGATCGCTGCTAATGAAAACTAATGAATGGCTAGTTCTGTGGGAAAATTTAATATTCTTATCTTCTATTGTTTATGGCGACATATTAGTGCATAGCTAAGCTACAATGATCCGCCGTCACTTAATTCCGCCAATGACACGTGAGAAGCATTTACATGGATGAAAGATTGTATTTTAAAAACCAAGAAAAAAACCTATGAGATCTAAGCAGACTTATCTATAAGAAAAAAAGACAACAATGATTAGACAAAACATTAAGCGGTACGAACAATAATTGTTTACACAATGTATATACATATTGGACAAAATATTCTTATCAATACGTGGGATATCCCTGCCAGGTGCTTGCTCTATGACAAATTGACAAGTTTTCAAGTTTTTTTTTGGTAAGAATTGTTAAGTATGTAACGTAGGCAACTGCTAGTACATAATTTACACAGCTGAGATTTATATTAAGTAAACAAGCCCACTTGGAATAAAAACTGGATCTGAATCTGTATTATGCTAAAATATGTATAATGACTGTAATATTAACAGCTAAGCCCTAATTAGCTGTTAGTGGTTTTCCATTAAAACTTATCAATAAGGAGTCGTTGCATAAATATTGAATTTAGTCTATTTCATCACTTTAACAACAAAATATCTCGCACTTGAATTGATTTTCGATTACATTTGGAGCCGTTTACCAATAAATAAAGTCGTTCGTTCACCAGCTAAATGCGAAGTGACGTTCAATCTTCGATAAAATATGGCATTACCATATGAACAGCGAGCGAATAAAGCACAGAAGCCACTTAACGTACAAAATTGATATTATTTTCAATTCTGTCAAAAAAAAATTTCTTCATGCCTTTGAAGTTAAGTAGGCAAGCAAAACAAAGAAAAATGTACAGAACACGCAAGAAAATTAAGGTTCAAATACATGGGTGAAGGTTCCCTGCTTAATAGCAATGTACCTGCTTAACACCCATCCGGGATTAAACGACAACCAATCGGTCCCATACTCGGATCATAGAAAAGATTATCTTCATCATGAAGTTCATGATTCTCAGATCTGAGGTCCCATACTTCTTCTATACTTATTAGGCGCTGCTGGCTGAGTATATGAGGGGCAGCGCAGCACCTAGTTATCAGCAGATCGACCCCAAGTTTTATTTGCATACAGTCAGTAATTCAATAATAAAACAATTCGCGATGTGAAAAATAAGATCATAAATTAAATTCGCATACATTTTTAGATTACCTTCTATTGACTACGACATACTACATCTAGCTAACGATTCCCTTGCGTGTCTGCAAAATAGGTCAATAAACAGACAAAATAATACTTTACGATCACTTATTTGTCTGTTAGGTCTTGTTTCAAGCACACACAATAAATCAAAGTCTACTCCTATCGTTTTTTCTCTACTGCTAGAAAAAACCGACAAACGCGCGGCCCACTATACCTCGCGCGGCCCACTATACCTTTGTCTTTTCATCTTACCAGCAGATCTCAGTTTAGTCCTTAGTTCTTAGTGTCGTTGACATATCACTAATACGCACCAAACGTTTTAAATCTTCGTTCCTCTTGCGTACGGCTAGAGAGTGAAATTCGTTGCCGGCTGAAGTGTTTCCTAAACACTACGATTTGGATTACTTTAAGAAAAGAGTGAATAGGCTGCTTCTAGACAGACATGTCCATTCATCAAATTAAAAAAAAAAAGAGGAACACTGGGAAATAAGTCCACTATATTACGAATACAAACAAACACATTACATTGTATTCTATTTCAGTAAACACGTAATTGCGGCTCATTTGGAGAAGACGATTATCCGCATGATACCTCATTAGCCAATCACGGCAGCCGGTTCTATTATGCAATTGCAAAAATTACTGTTGCTGGCCACATATACCACGGACAAACACCCACCAGTCCTGACTCGTAACACTTTAAAAATAAGAGTTACAATCGCTTGCTTGGTTGGAACAGTTGACGGTGCCAGAGAGGGCGATGCACCAACGAGGTCGCGTACAGCACCGCAATACCAACTTCTGATAACAATCCTTATGGAGTAAGCAATAAGAGTAAGTAGCAGTCATTCGCGGTTACTGCCCATTGTACAGTTCAACTTCAGCATTCAGAAAGTGGTTCTGTAGCTCTAATAATAACTGTTATGGCTCTTTCAGTGAGGATAAAGACAGGAGTTGTTTTAAAGCATTATACTAAAATGTTTTAACCTAATTAGGATCACCTGAAACTCTTTAAACTTTGTTGTTTTAAACTGTATTACTTTGTTAGGGTTTAGTTTCCCTGCACTGCACTGATTATGCTGAAAAGTAACTGAATTCGTCATATTTACCTACCATATTTATAAGAATAGAAAAATAGACTGCCTCGTTGGTCTTGTGGTCAGCACGCTGGGTACTATCCACGAGGTCCCGGGTTCGATTCCCGGGTCGGGCCGAAAGTGTTGGGTTTTTCTGTCTTGAAATAACTCAGACAAAGCTCCGGAGTCAGGAAGTTGGTGGTGTTAACACCCCCGTACCTCGGAAAGCACGTTAAGCCGTTGGTCCCTGCGCCTGATCTTTCTACGGTCATGTCGGACTGCCGTCTCACCTTATGAGAGTAAAGGAACAGAGAGTTCACCTGTGTACTGCGCACACACTTGTGCACTATAATATCTCCCGCGCCGTCGGCTAATCTCTGTTGAGATTGGCCACTGTAGTCGAAATTCGGCTAGGAGGACATTATTATTATTATCATAAGAATATGGTAGGTAAATATGACGAATTCATTGACTTTTTACTGAAAAAGGGCTGCTTGCGTATTAATATTAGTACACCCGGCCGTAAGTGAGAGTACACATGTTGACCTTGAGACCAACTCTATTCCCTATGTAATGATGAAAGCGTTTTAATTGTAAGTACCTTGACATGTTGCCGGCTGAATATAGTTAACAGTTTTGTTTGACTTCAGACCTTAAATTCAGGAGTGCAGTGGAGCCTTCGGGACGTCCACTGCTGAACAAGTGAACATAGGCCTCCTCCACAGACTTCCAAAGTGATCTGTTACAAGCGACCTGCATCTAGTGCGTTCCCGCGATGCCCTACGCTACGCTTTTGATCAAATGGTCTTCAATCAAGAACTTTTCTGCCCCAATGTCCATCAGTTCTTCGCACAATGTGCCCTGCCCACTTAGTCCTGTCACCTTAGTCTTTCTACGTATCTCCTCATTTCTGATTCGATCCCGTAAAGAAACACCGAGCATAGCCCACTCCATAGCTCGCTGCGTGACCTTGAGCTTATTAATAATGGCAAAGAATACTCCTATGGTTAGATACCATGTTTCGGAGTGAGTTTAGATAGAATTAGGCAGTTAGGTATACCTCTTTTACTTGAATTTGACTTCCTTCACCTATAGGAATGCAACTGATCACACGAGATGTGCATGATAAACGTGAACGTCAGCATTTGGCCGTCGATCGTGCAATCTGGAGCAATCGGCAATGAACAGTGGCACAGAGAGGAGAGCTGATGAGAGCGGCAATTAACGCAATTGGATGCACGCGGGCGACGAGTGAGAGTCTAGGACTTACGAAGAACCTACTTAAATTACAAAAAACCGGCCAAGTGCGAGTCGGACTCGCGCATGAAGGCCCGTTCCATTATACAATGTGTCCCGGCAACTGTGTCGGTGCCTTCATGTGGTGACTAAGAAAAATTGCTGCCACTTTCTTAATAGGATCAACTTTGAAATCCTAAATTATTTTTTCACTTCTCCATACTATTTAGTAAATCGGCTAGGTACATTTGTATGGAAAGGTGATATTTGATGGTCTATTTTCGAGGTTCTTGAAATAGAGAAAAAATTTTCTATCACCTCTGGAAGGCTCCGACATCGGTGTTGAGACACAGTGTATATACAACATTCGATAATATTTTATATCCTTTCTTTTAGTTTGTTGTATGAGGGCTCCCCTTAGTATATATTTTTTTAATTTAATTTAAGTATTTATAATTAAAGTAAATATGTATGTGAGTGTTTTAAGCGTCTACCTCGTATCCATCAAAAAAGGGCATAAAAATCACGTTTGTTGTATGGCAGCTCCTCTAATATTAATTTAATTCCGGAATTAGTATTTTTTGGTATAGCGGCAACAGAACGGAAATACATAAATACATTATCTGTGAAAATTTCAACTGTCTAGCTATCAAGGTTCATGAGATACAGCCTGGAATCAAAGCAATAAAAATAATAGTCACTTATCGCCTTACTAATATTTTTTACCACTGTTAATAAAATACTGGAATGTTTGTCTGCAATAAGTAACGTCACGTCACCTATCTGTCATTCACTCCAAATTGGTTCATATTATTTATTCAAGTATGCAGTGGTTAATTAGTATTAGTAAGATGCCTACTATTGTAACTGCTAGGCCCACTTGCGCACGTCCGGATCAGCTAATCTGGATTTGTTCAAGGCCTATTATCTGAGTTGAAAGCCAACTTTAGCCAGTCCAGATTAGCAAATCCGGACTGGCGTAAGTGAGCCTTCCGGATTAGCTAATCCTGACTTGTGCAAGTGTGCTTTCAACTGAGATAATAGGCCTGGAAAAAGTCCGAAATAGCTACTCCGGACGTGCGCAAGTGGGCCTATGACACTTAGTATATTTTAACTGTTGAATAGCTTACCATAATAAAGTGTCAGCCGCAGCCTAACTTGTAAGGTAAGGGAACTTTAACTAATACAAACTGAGGGAGTTTGACAAAGTGTGTCATAATATCCCACCCACCTCATCAATATCAGAGTGGACATAGGAAAGTTTCTGCTGAAATTTTCCTCCAACTACTTGTACTTACTATTTTTTATTCTGTGCTCTAAATAACATCATTAGGGACATTCTATTTAGCGCTCAAAAGTGGGACTCCTATCTCATGAAGTTGTAGGTCTAAGTGCGTTGGTATGTTAAGTCCTCCGTAGCTCAGTTGGAAAGAGCATTCGCCTGAATAGCGAAGGGTCGTGGGCTCGAGTCCCACCGGTTGACACGGTCGATCTATTTTTGTGTGCGAAAACTTGCTAACAAATTGCTTAAGTTAAAAAAATATACGTTTGTTTGTATGTTGTCATATCAAATGCCTGTTTTATTTTGTTTTGACTCCTCGTCTATGAGGGTTAACATAATAAATAATTTTCTATCAACTTGCAGTTCGTATAATTACAGTAGCACATCCATCAGAATATATATTTTTTTGCCATACTACAAACTATAGGTTTTTCTTTCCCTTCTAAGAAGTTTAATATTTTAAAAAGAAAAAAAAAACACTTTTTAGTATATAAAAGTACCAATCTATGTTATGAGACATTAGCCGTATGTTTTACAAAAAAATATTATGTACCTAGTCCTACCTAGAGGAGTCATAACTTGGTAGGTAAGTATATTTGGAAAATTGTTTTAAGTTGTATAATAAGTACACACGGCCCTTTGCTACCCTACTTTGACGTTAAGACCACCTCTATTTCCTACGTAATAAAAGCTGTTTTGGTAGTTCGCATGGGTAACCTGACGTGCTGCCGACTGTACCCACACAAAAAGCCCTTTTTCAAAAAGGATATTACGTGGTTCAGTACCTAGTGATGTAGATACTTATCTTAAAGGTAGATTCGGAGATGCCCCACTCGGCCGCCATCTTGATACCGCGTGGTTCGGCATAGTTTGTATCAATCATCGTGATTGATCGCGCCCGCCACTCCATTCAATTTATTTTCTCGTTAGTCCGTCATTGTGATTCGATACGGCTTCTGTACTTATTGTTTTTTCGTTACTATTTGAAAACCCTGTAGCGATAGCAACGGGGAATTGGCTACTTGACACCACCAATTGTCGACGTACTTTTAATGAACTGTCAAAACGCTCTTCTTCCATAGATTTTAAAGGGAATAGTAAACTACTAACATGTCCCAGCCACTTCGCCCGCGCCATATTTTATGTCGGATTTTCCATACAATTTTTCATCCCCCATTTCACCCTCCTGATGATTTTATATCGCGAAACTATCTCTGTACCAAATTTCATTTTAATCGGTCCAGTAGTTTCAAAGCCTTCAATACAAACAAACAAACGATCAAATCTTTTCTCTTTATAATATTAGTGTTGATGACGTCACATTTCACTTTACTGAAGTAACATACATTAAATCAAGTTTAGCTTAATTAAAAATCAAATTCTGCCGATAGTTAAAAATTTCAATGAATATGTGTTTAAAATATGATGTTATTTTCAAGAAATAGGTTCTCGAAATTATTTGTGGATAGTGTCAAGTACCCAATTGGTTTGAAGACCAGACAAAAAAATACTTATCTACTTCTTTTCACAGCACAAAAGAACTGAGATTATTGAAACCCTCTCCGGAAATTGTTCCACACATAGAATAGGTTGATATACTTTCAGTGAAGATACTTACGTACAGCACGTAAAGTATAAGTACTCAGTAGAACTTCTTACAAGTCCAAAATTAAATGTTGAAACTTTGAGCGGGTGCGAGGCTCTCTGCGGCCGCACTTAGGCACATGAACCTTACAGATGTCATCTAATGTTCCTCGGAAGCAGTAATCAGCATAAACAACGGTTTAATTAAGGTAAGTACCCGCGTAATCTTGCTGCCTCTCTAATGGAACAATCAGCAACGAAACGCTACACAAAACCAACCTTAAGAGGCTAGAAATAATGTTATGCGGGAGAACTTCAGGGCTTAGTGGTACAGTCGACAGCGAAGTTGCTACATAAACTAGGCCTTATGCCTACTAACACAAGGAGGGGACGATGGGGAAACTTGGAAGACCGCAGTAATGCGCCCTAAGGGATGTGCGCACTCAACACTCCGATAAGGACTCATAAATAGTAAAGATGAGATGAGGATGCGCAACACTAACTGCCACGGAAACCAGGGTTAACTGAATGAAGAAAACTGATCTTATTATATTTTTATAACTTAAGCAATTAGTTAACTTAAGCCGGCTCAATGGCGTAGCAAGCACTTGCAAAAATTCGTCGACTGACTAACGTCCTCCGTAGCTTAGTTGGTAAGAGCACTCGCCCGGATAGCGAAGGGATGTGGGTTCGAGTCCCACCGGATGACACAGTCGATTAATTTTTGTAGTGATATAATGTATTTACATAGATAATATATAAATAACATATTAAAAGCTATTGACACAGTACATTACAAAGTAAGTACGATCAGCATTAAAAGAATTTGCTAAAGTAAGAATTTCTAACGTTGCGATGTTGCATCACTTTCAGATGTTCGATATTACATTCTTAAACAAACAAATAAATAAATATGCGAGGTTGGTCATCCAAAGCAGAAGAAAACATTACTAACAGAACCTGTAAATACGTTAAACAAACAGCTACTTTAGTGAATCCTATATATTCTACCAGAGTCAAGCCTAAGCGGAACGATCCTTGAATAAACTTATAATCGTAGAAGAACTAAATAATTGGGGGTGCACCTGTGCATTGCGCACACACTTGTGCACTATAATTTCTCCCGCGCAGTTGGCTAATATCTGTTGAGATAAGCCGCTGTATGAAATTCGGCTAGGAGGACATATTATTATTAAATAATTGCAAAATTCGGTAAGTGACAACCCTGTGTATCATATTTCGCCAAGTTGCCACTATCGTGCACTAGATCTCGTAAGGGCTCCGGTTACTCGCAAAAATCATGCGAGCGTTATGCTCAGGGCGCGTGCTTGCTGCGGGGCCACTTTGCCCCGACCTCCCCTGAATTTGGGCGTTATGCCGCAATACCCGTATGCCCCGGTGATCCACAGTGGAAATTGATGGTGAAATACGAAAATTATAGTCTTTCTGCAACACCAGTCGAGCGCGTAACTACATTCATCTGTAAGTTGAATTAGAAAATGTATTTTCTCTGATTCGGTCGATTTGAGTTTGTGCCAAGTTACGGCCTGAACCACTTTACTTAATAATGATCTGTGTGTGCATGATCTCCAGAACACTTTTCGTCTCTCTAAGGTAGAAGAATAAATATTATATTTTTTATAGTCAGAAATAGAATAGCTACTTCAAATACCTTTGTACATTTCTTAATATTAGTAGCTATGTGGATATTGATTCTTATATTAAACTGCTTTGAAGAATCAGTTAATTTTCGTCCAGATTTCTTCATACATGATTGCGTTAGAAAGTTATTGATATTTATAAATCTATTAGTGTTGTAGTCGTCATCTGTCCGTCAAAGCTTTTGTATTTGTCACAAATGTTTATAAGTTCAAGGCGTGAGGGTTCAGTCAGTTCAGTCAGGGGCGCGGGGGCTATTCCCGGCGCGCGCGCAACGCTCTGTAGGTAGGTTAAGATATTTACGTCACGCCAGCGTCACGCACGTTATTAGTAGGTACATACACTTAAAACACTTTATCTGCCAACTTTACGAAAGGTTTAGGTGACATGTTAAATAAGTAGAAATCTTAAACTAACGTTTTCCATGTCCTATATTCCTCAGTAATGTAACTCGTATTTGCCTACGTTTTGCGCAGCTTTGGAAGCAAAATGGCGCAACTTCGCAGCCCGAAGCCGCAAGCCAAGACAAACGTCTCCGCTGAAAACTGCCAATTGAATCGTTTGACACAAATCAAACGATCTAGCCCGATGCTTTCAGACAAATTTACGTAAGGGCGTGGACGCAGGCGCGGCGGTGAGCGTAGCTGAAGCGGGAGCGGAGTTTTTAAACATACTATAAAACCTTATAACACTTTGTCGAATAATACTCTCCTTTTTTATTGTTTTAACAGGAATTATAGTTAATGCCATCTGCGCGGTACAATCCATAGTGTCCTCTTCTCTTTCTACCATAACAGTTCTAGGAATGTCCATCATACGCTAGTGATGTCTAGAGTAGCAGTATTATGATCAATGTGATTGACTTTTCGCCTAATAATACTTAAAGAACTAATAAATTATTGTATTTTTTTCCTTTGCAATCTAATTGTTGGATATTGCACTGACAATGACTGAAAATAACAATCTGAGGCGGGAATTCAAAGTACTTTTATTAAATCAAAGACGTCTTGTTGTTCATCACCCAAACTTGCCTAGCGAAGGACCCGAACTCGCAACCAGGTGCGCATCACTAGTACATTTTCCAGTCGAAAATAAAATAAGTAGTATAATTGTTTTGTCCACGCAGCAAGGCCAAATCCCAATCCAGTTGTAGAGCTGCTATACTACTATACAACGGACATACATGACTTTGATCGGGAGGAAATAAAACTGTATACTTATATTAAATAAATATTAGACAGCATCACATACATTACTTAGTCAGATGATCAGATCCTAAAGTAATTTCTGCTTGAATCAGAACGTTTGAATAAAGCTCCAAAAGCTAATAGGTAGTTCTTGTAAGGAACTAGCTTATATTTCTCAAACAACTAACCGCGAAACTCGAGACCCCACGCTTTAAAATATTGAAATACTGCGACAACCTCAACCGCGCGCGTCATATTTATTTATGTCCTACACTGACATGCGGTCCTGCTCACGGGAATATCTACTTTCCCTTCAGAGCATAGAGTTGGCATTGGAACAGCTACATCCAGGCCGAGTTGACTCCGATCCAAATAGCAAGAGCAGACAATCTGGCGCGGCCGTGGTTGACGTAAAAGGCACCTTTCCAATTGCTATGTGCTATACTAACGTTGTACAATCACCGTCAACTGACAGCGATGATCCACAGCTGTTTGTAGCTACAAAAACGTTTTACCTGCGAATATTAATCAGTGTCTGCCGTCCATCCTAATTATTGAGATAATGACGACATTTCGGAAAAGTATATTTTTAAATCAAGTCCAATAGTGGTGGATCCTCTATTGGATTTGATAAAAATATTTTTCAAAATCCATTTGCTCTCATCAGTCTGGATAAAGGTCATCTTTATTTGTATATTTCTTAATTAGTTTGGAATAGGTTTGCTCTTGACTCTAAACTAAAACAGACGTTCCAGAAGATTCTCACAGCAAGCTGCTCGGCGCCGGGCTGCGGTGGGAGGGTGGTAGCTGCCAGGCGACACCTAACTGAGCCTGCCACCGCTGTTAGGATCGATCAGCCGCCATCACAAACTGGAGTTTTTGATCTGCCCGGGGTGGACCACTAGGTCTTACATGTGGGTACGATGGTTAAAGCTTTTACTTGATTGAAATTGTATTTCCCTCAATTATATCCCTGAATTTGAAAACTCTTAATTTAAGGATCCCAAGCCTTGGGACTATATTCGTAAAAGCCTACAAAACCAAAAAAATATATCTCGATTTTTTTAAAACTTATTAGTAAAAGACAGAAAAAGACATTTAAATTCACAATTTTATGGGCGACCCCTTTTCAACAATTGCACCCTTATTATCTTGCCGTAATGAATCTCGAAGCCGTGATTTTCGTCAAAGGAAATTGATTTCTGAAATATTCAAAGCAATTGGCCATTTTGGCATCAACCCACTTAGCTAATTTAGAAACGGAAGTTCTGTTTTAAAATTATTGGACGGATCAGAAATTGAATTCTGTCTTTGTAAATTATTTTTTTTAAAGAAGTGTAAACAAAACACTTCTTAATTTTTTTAATCAAGTTTTTAAATAAAATAAATAAAAAATAAAATAACATTTATTTCAGGCATCTTGGCCCATAATTCTACATAAAAATTATTAAAATACATATAAAAATCATTTACAAATCATTTATACCTAATTGAATGTGTACATCAAGAGCCCACCGCCGCCACACCCGTAGATACGGCAACATGTCTGTTGCAGCAGTTCCGGATGTAGGGGCAGTCGACTCTATCAGCGATCATCTTCAGGCTCATATTGGGGCTGCCCCGAACCATTTTACCAGCATTCTCGCCTCCTTGCCTAATGGATACGGTTTAATTTTTAAATGAATAGATTTTTAAGTATTAGATCTGGTTCACACGAGGACGGTCCGTGATTTTTGACAATTCGTCTTTTTTCACGATTCGTTCTTTTTTTGGCAATGTTTTTTTAGTGCCCATTTTGAAAAATGACAATACGTCTTAAATCTAGTATCGTGTTTTTAAAAAATCGCGTTTCGTCAAATTACACGAATCGTGAATTTATTGTGACGGATCCGCTGATGCCACCAATTCGGATATTTTGACGAATCGTGAAAAAACACGATTCCGTATGCAATGTAAACGTCCATCCGTCATGACGTATCCTGTATTTTGACGAATCGTCAATGACGGATCCCGTGTGAATGAGCCCTTAGGCTAGTGTTAAAAATCAGGTTATTGTTAGTTTTTATTTGTGCTAAAATTATTAGTAGCTGATATTCTCGTAACATTGAAGTACACATTCATCATAAAATATAACTGAGCATAATATCTTACAGCAAACATCATAACAATTTGTAGACACACTCACAGTTAATTGCTTACCACTGGCAATAGCCAAATTGTAAGTACGGCTTCAAATTAAGCCTCCAATTAATACAGACACATTTCGAGGAAATTTTAATGATTGTGATGAATAATACCGCGGAAAGTTGTAGCGAGTTCATTACGGCCACAGCGTAGAAGCGGCCAGTAGGGTAAGTTACAAAAAAGTAAGTTTTATACATAATAATTTAGTGTAGTATTGACCTGGATAGCATTGGGCGATTAGTCGCAGAATTATAAATTCTTAAAACGCCAACTGATTCTCAAAAAGATTTTCAAAGGGCTAATTTACATAATGCTAAATTCTCAAAAAGAAAAAAATCGCAAGGGACCAAATTCTCAAAAGACCACATTCGCAAATGGCCAATCAAAATGGCCAAACGCCAAACTTAAATTCAATCACATACTCAACAGCTAAAATTACATGTTAAATTAGGTAATTTACTATTTATATACTCGTAGTTCACTACCAAAATTTTATTGTAAACATTATTTTTATAAGATATTTTAGAATTTAAAAATATAACTATTTTTATTTCGTACCATTATTTTCTAAGAACAAGTTTTTCGGCTATTTCTGAATTTGACATTATTCGAATTCAGTCTTTTGAAAATTTGGCATTCTCCGACTAACTGGCTGTATCAATGTTTGTTTTATGTTATTAGGCTCGCCGAGGTGCTTGTAGCGCAGTGACGGAAGCGTTTTGGTAGTGATACCAAATTGAAGCAACCCACGGTTGCGGTCACGATTGAATGGGTGACCATTGCGACCATTTAAGTGACGTCCATAACAAGCACCTCCGTGCTTCGAAAGGTACGTTAAGCAGTTGGTCCCGGCTAATATTTGTCGTTAAGCCTAGTCAAAGGTCCTGGGGCGGCTTGATACCATCTGACTGCAAGGTTGGTCATTTGCTTTACAAACACCCCTTCACCAATCTGCACGAAGCCCGCGTGGTGGAGTATGGCTTGTACCTCCTAATAATTAAAGCAAAGCCTTTGCCTAGCATCTATTTAGGCTAACTTTATTATTTTATTTACTTAGGTTTGCCGATCAAAGTTATTTAGTAAGAGGACAAAATTAGTACCACAGCATAGCTGGGAATCTAGGTACGTAGATAATGTACAAATTGTCGTATTTGTATTTACATATAGATTGATAAGCAATTTACTACATAGTTAGAATCAACCTCTGAATATTATGATTATGATGCTTGCGTTTTACGACAAACAGCATATTATACTCCCGATGATGGGCAAAGCTGCAGATCTGACATAAGTTAAAGATTCATTATTTATTATTTACCTACTGTTCCTTCAGCGTTGCGCTGTGGTCACTATCGCGAGACGTCTTCATCTCGGCGAAGCGCGCCTAATCAAGAAATGTTTTATTCAAGCGCGACTCGTAAAGAGGTAATCCCTCCGACGCCTCCGTAAGCCGGGTAATGGTACAGCTATAATTACAATAAAACAAATAGCTACACACAGGCTTAGATCTTTGCTCTCTTCGCGTGGTGGCTTAAGGTATACTTAATTCGTTCGAAGTGTATGTGATCACAGGTTAGAGCACTTCTCAAAGAGGTTCTTAGTATTACACTTTTACTGCATTTTAGTTAGTGTAAGTTTATTTAAGGGTCAACAAGTATTAAACGTAGATCACGTAGAAAAATCTACCACATAGCCCGCAAAACGTTTAAATTCGCTTCCTTCACTGTCCAATTACTAGGACGAGCCATCGACAAGGAAATCCGCCATCGGAAATATGTCCGGTACTCCATAAGGGCCAGCCAGGATTAAGGAGTGATCGCCCTAATCCCTCTATATTGCCTCGGCCCGGAGTCCGCGCTGCCCAGAGGATTTGGACCCCAATTTGTTATTCAAGGTAACGAGAAAAGCAAATGAAAGTGATCAAAAGAAACCTTTGAGATAGTATTCCGAACTGGTGGCAGAAGTGATAGTAATTTATCGGATTAAATACTCTGATTAACTATAAGCTTGCATATGCAAGTTTTATTAGCATTAAAAGGTTTATAACTAAATAATTTCATTTATGTACCACGTTTAATGCAAATACATTATTTCATTTCATTTCAGTTCATCATTATTGCTTAGTTTATTTGAGCATGCAAGTATGCATAGTACAATGGTTACAATTTCATTTGTATAATGGTGAAAACAGTGCCAACTAACACCCCTAATTATTTTTATAATCATAAATTATTACACTTGCTTCCGATGCCATCAATTATAACGATTGCGCAAGAAAACTGGGCCCTTTTCTAATTTAGTATAGCGGCAATAATTCATCATTTATGATTTATTCTCGCTAGATATCCAAAACTTCTGTCACGGCATTTTATCTCTTAATGTCATAAAGTTAGGGTAGGCTAATGAATGGTGGTGTAAATTCTCTGTTTTGCGTCAACACGTCAAAAGAGACAACGTCCGAAATAATTTAAAAGTTGTCTTGGCAATGATTTAGGTGGGGCCTTGAACTTGCATGGTTTTGGCACGCGACCACCGGAGTACGGGGAATATTCGTACGAGGACTAGTGTCCCAAAATAGAAGAATCATGCTCGAAGTGGAAAAAAAATGATAATTTAAAAAAAACGCATTATAAATCGAAATTGGGAATATTCGCGATTTGTTTCTGAAATGGAAAACATACATAAAATTTACTTTTTAACAATGACGTCATGTAAGGGATGAGTGAGCAGCATAGTTGAGGCAAGCGTACTAGACTAGCTATTTTCAAATCATCTCACTTCCGGCCAACACTATTTGGCAGTCTCTATACTTTTGAACTACCGATAGTACCTCCTTCCTATTTCGAGGATCTAGACGTGTTGGTGATATATCAAAGTCTCCGAAATCATGTTTACGCTCAAAGTGGGTTAATTTCAAGCATTTAGATATGTTAGGTATTAATCAAACTCGCATCCCGTTGCGAAAACAGCCGTTGTCCCTGTCATTTCGGTAACGAGTAAACGGGATGATGTCGTGACATGTCGGTTCACACACGAGCGATGATTGGATTATGTCACGGATTATCAGATCACAACACAGGTAAGTATGGTAGGCTTGTATGTAGCAATTTCAATAGCTGTCCCTTCCTAGGCCAAGAAAACTTCTTTTATGACTCGACCATATATCAACAACAGCACATATGTATTGTGCAGTTTCTAACGTCGGCATCAATTCTCCTGCTCAATGTTCTACGGCTGATGACATTTTTACCGTTTTTTAGTAGTCCCAAATTATTCAACATAGTTATAAAACAAGCAAACATTATAATTGAAAAAACAAAACACCCGACTGCAAAAAATAAAATACTTTGGAAATCGTCTTTTTACTGACTTTCATTTGATACCCATATTGCTATGGTTAAAATAAAATAAATCCCCCCTCCCCCCTTTATTTCCATGTGTGACCATTTTTATAATTTATATAGCCTATGTCACTCTCACAATTTTGTCAAATTCAACGACACCTCATATGTCAAAAACTGCCCAGCCGTTTGGGCTGTAGGGCGTGCCAAACAATTATACACACATACATACTTTCGAAAAACATAACCCTCCTTCCGCAGTCGGGTAAAAAGGGTCTTCCACTGCATTCAGAAGAATCATTGAATTGATGAAGAATAGCACTAAATCATGTTCAAAGTTTGTTTGGGAAATTGTGGTTGGCTCTGAATGATCCTTGTTTCCATTGTCCGCACTTGGTTATTGTCTTTCGTTTCACCTGCTTAGCATACTCGTGATATTCTGCAATGGATTTCTCTCCATGTTTTCTTTTTAATTGGCTTAAAAAAAATGTCGAGTTTGAACATCCTTAAATTTTTACAATGTTAGGCTCACACTTCACTAAGACGCTACACGAAGAGTCATACTTAAAAAAATTGCCATCCAATAATGTCAATGTCTTTTTCACACATTTTTGATTTTCCGACACATTGGCATAGTTTTCATTAGAACTTGCCACATTGTTCGCACTAATTTGATTTGATTGAGAATTATCAGAGTCCAAAGTCTCCATAACTTCAACGGATCACATACTTTCAAAGTCCAAAAAACGTTACAATATAGAATATACTATTAATTTGATTAGCCGCTCCGCTCTGGTTAACAGTTACTGAATGACTGGAGAGAATAGCCAGAATATTTGAAATATAAAAAAATGTGACCACAACTGATAAGAAAGTTTCCTTTTTCATGTACCGCTTTTTCCAGAAATCAGGTAAGCAGTTAAAAAAACGGAACTCAATTGGCAACAATCAGTTTTATCGCTTTAAGTTCCATAAATAATAGGACAAAAGAGTTCGCAGTCTTATCAACACAGGTGTCATCCTTCGAGTAACGAAACTGCTAAATCTTTTGTCTTAATATTTAAGAAAGATAAAGCGACAAGATAGTTTGCTGTTTATGTGCAACAAATGAGTTTATTCGTTATTTAAAATAACAAATAAAATTACGAATAATTTATTCGTGGGCAATTTATTTACGAATAATAATACCGCGAATAAAATTTTATTCGAATAATTATCTAGATAACAATTTATTCGAATAATGCCCAAGTCTGCTTCAAGTTTATAGAAAATATCTACGTTGTTGTATGGCGGAATTGGAACGAGCCTACTGCATTTATGCTTTGTACTGTGGCTCGTAAATATTTGGCACGAGTTTTGTGATATTAATCATTTCGTCAAATTCCTCCGTTATCACAACAAATTATAAAAGTATCAAGCGGACACTTTGAAGCACAATTTTTTTAAAGTTTTGGCACTAAAACCGGTGGCTGTTATTTTGAAGAATTTTGAAGGAGTGAATATTAAAATAAAAGGTAATTAGATGCCTATAATATTTTTGTTTAGTTTATTTTATCAAATAGACAAATTAATTATTATTATTATTTATTTATTTCAGGCAACAAATCATATAAGTAACATTGGCCCATATAATAAGTAAGACTTACCATAAAGAAAGAACAGTTTTTGACCGATTTGAACCGAAAACTAAATTTTGTTCAATAAATTAGCATCAACGTACTTCATTTACCTCACCTCATTTACAATTAAAATTGTAAAATGTTAAGTAAATGTAATGTAAATTTTACAGTTAAAATTGTAAATTTTACAATTAAAATTGTAAAATGAGGTATAACACATGACAACTTGTTTGTTGTAGGTAAGTTTGGTAACAGTGCAACTTTTAGCTAATTTATTATACAGGCTTCTTGTTTTGATACGGGGCCCCTTTGCAGTAGTACTTTTATTCTACAGTACGGTTTTAAAGTTTGAATAAATCTAAAGTCAAACTTACCTAATTTATTTTACAAATGTTGCCATTACGCTGAAGTTGGTATACCTATAGTTGCAAAACTACTTTTTTAGTAAAGATTCATTCCTTGAACAATAGTAATAAAACACAAAACTAGGGTTTTAACATTCTGATTAGTTAATTTTGACGATGTTTTTTTAAAAAGGGATTTTTATGAAAATAAAAACAACCCTTTTTGTTGAGTCGTTTTGAAGTTATACCGTAGAAGGATTTTTTGACGGAAGTTCATCTCCCTGTTTCCTTTGATCCACGATTTACGGGGCCACCCAGTATATTGTCAAATATATTTGTGAATCAAAACCACCCTGTTATACCGGTTGCCAGGTACATCAGTGAGGCACTGACGCTGAGGGCTTCGCGTCCAATTTGCAGGTCCCTCTCTCACACTTGTAACAGTTGTCACTCCTGTCACTCGTCTAATATCTGTTTCATCTGTTCGGGGAGACGTCAACACTTTATGACGTCTGTCCCGATTTAACGAAGCAGGTGGAAACAAGTAAAAAATTCACAGGCGCGAAATGGTGGCACGAAATTATTTGTGTCACATAACAAAATAAAGTAGCGTTCTGCTCTTTCTTTGTTCTAATCATATTAATTTAACTAAAGTTTATTGCATTAAAAAGAATGTACAATTGGTGTACTTGATGCCTTAACTTTTACCGCGTGGGAATAAAGAAAGTTAATCAGTAGACATATGTGTTGTTAGTATCTCAAAGTCATACATTACTACAGAAAAGACTTATTACGGACGACAGCACATCAAGGTACCCCACGCTGCGTAAGTGGAAACTAGGAAGAAGGGTTCCATACCATCATCTGTACAGCATTAGATACTATTATAATCATTTATTAGTTTTAAATACGGTGAAAATATTGACGTCTTTTGAACACAAAAGACGTCAATATTTTATAATAATATGGGAGAAATAAAATAATAAATATATTAAAAATATATGTTTAATATTTTTAATTTAAATTTAATTCTTTTTTAATATTAGAAATGGTTTTGCTTATGACTCTAGACTAAGCCAGACGTGGCATAAAGTCAACGGTGTAGAGTCAGCTCACCGACGGAACACAGCGTACTGCTTGGCGGGCTCCGGCGGTAGCTACCAGGCGGCACCTAAAGGAGCCTGCCACCGCTGAGGATCATTTAGTCGTTGCCCGGTGTGGACCACTCGGTAGTAATAGTAATATAGTATCAAATTTACATCTCATACAACAAGGTTCTTGTCTTACTATATTTGCCCCTGAAAACTACATTACTCGTATATATATATAAATAAATTAACACGTGTTAATTTATTTTTATCCTGAAAATAGAAATACCCCTTTCTAACCCAACAAAAGCTCACAAGCTGTATATTTCTACACAATACCACCTTCTGTTTTCATATGTGCCTCGTCCTCTGGGCGCCCCTGAGGGTAGCAGTCTGCTACTAGCAGACTTGATAAATGACGCCACAATAGCCTCGCACTCTGCGCAGAGGGCCTACTCCGGTTGACGATGTCGTATTTTCGAGTCTAGCCATCTCGCTCGTTCGCGTTGGCATTCTGGCGTAAGTGACAGGGACGGTACAATCGAAACTACGAGCACCATCAACCTGAGTAAGGCCTCCGAAACGAAGAAAATGCGGACAAAATGTTTCATAGCAATTTTGGTGACGAGGTGTTATGGGCGAGATTATTTATTGCTTTAATCTAATGGCAATACTACGCTATCTTCATCTCTTAAGATTTTATTTCTTCGATTCTACTTTTAACTCCCTCGCTATGCTCGGGAGTAAATACTAAACTTTCACTCCAATCTCTTCTCCAACTAACTAACTAGTTAACTCTCCAATCCTTCGTTACGCTTGAGATTCAAGATAACGCCCGTGACTTAAGACGTCACTTTACCCCCTCGTTGAATAATCTACTATACAATTCGCAATAATTCGTTACAAAATATTTACATTTTATTATTAAAATTATAATTTTGAATGTGCTGTATGGCTATATATATGTAATCAACCACGAAACATTTGGCACGTGAAAAAAAAACATGGGCGCCATTTGCCATGATTTTCATATTTTGTTTGCTATTGCATTTGTTTCAGTGTGGTCTTGTGGGGTATATAATTAATTGTAAAAATGACAAGTTTTTAGTACAGAAGATAAACAATATTATTAGATTTTACTCCGCCAGAAATGCTGAATTCAGCACAATATGCAAACGTAAGCCTAATATCGTGAAAACCAACAACCCAATATCGTTTTGAAAATTGTTAATTCACCAAGTGTTTAAAAATTAAACGATTTATACAATACTTGTTGGTTTTTCCTCGCAAGTGTGTTGAAAAAGTTCGTATGAAACTCGTGAGCAACTTGCTCAATAGACACTCGGCTGATTTACGCCCTCGCCTGCGGCTCGGGCTGCAACCCACAGCCTCGTGTATAATGAGCAACTTTACTCACTTGTTTCATAATATACTATACCGGAATAACGCTTGGATGATGAGGATTATTATACATATAGTATGTGTTTACAAAACTCAAAATAATCAGTCAATTGCGATTTCCATCATTACAAAATAACATTTGACATTATCCGTTATTTTTTTTCATTTATAAAGATGAATGGACAGCTTAACTATGGAGGTATAAAAAAAAGAAAGACATTACACATTCAGAGTGCGGCTTGTTAAAATGATTCATTTGAAATCAAATCATGATTGTGTTAACCGTAAATAAATCATACGCTCATCTTTTAACCGCCCACCTCACAGTCGGTTAAACGCTAATCTCTCGTTTAAGTGTTGTTAACGAGTGATTACGAAAGGCAAGATACAGATAATTACTTTGCATAATTGAGGAAAATGAACTAAGAAGAGGAAAAGTCTTGATTATGTTAATGTGGGATGTGTCGGGTCGTTATAGTCACGCAAATCATTATACTTAAGTGATGATAGCCCATGATAAGCCGCTAATTACCTATATCTATTGACGCGATCTTGGTGTAAGCCGATAAACTGCTGAAAAAGATAATTGCTCTTTTTGTTGTTGTGTCATCCGATACTCATTATTTCAATTACCTATTGTGACAAAAGAAATAGAATGGATGCCTTTCTGACTAGTTCTTCCACAAATCTGTTTTGTTCTTCGTAATACAGGCTTCTAGCCAGTCTCTCTCAATCTTTTGTTCTTCTTCTTATCGTATCGATGGTAAAGCGACTTAATTTTGTTGTGCCCAGTAATTGGCAACGCGGATTGCCTTGTCGTTAGCCCACATAAGGTCTTCTAGAGAGCAGGAATCAGGGCACGCAGGACATGACAAGAGATGGGACATGTCTTGTGGAGTGAACCCGCAAACACAAGATCGGTTCCTTCAGAGAATCTACCTACTTGGGACCGGAGTTTGTTAAGGGACTTCCAAGTAAGCCATGGCAGTTTGTGTCCTGGAGGGGGATGTTCGGAAGGAGGAACGAATGGAGCATGCGGTAAGGGTCCGTTCTTCCACAGGACACGTCTAGCAGTAGAGGGAAACTTTTGTTTGTGTCACCTTAAAAAAATGTTACCCCTTACAGCTCACTTTTATTTTACTTTAGATTGTGAATAAATAATAAGTATACTAATCAACACTGTCTAGGGATATTTTGGATATAATAATACTATGTTTTGTATATTTCTAGACAGTGTTGATGTGTGTATAATTTTTCTTTATAAAATCATAGTACTAATTACTCTATTTCAAGAAGAGTCCTAGGTCAAATACTTAGGTAGGTTCAATAATTTTTTTGAAAACACGTCGGTAATATAATATGTAATGCTATATACATAGCTAACGTACTGTCTAACGTCATAAGGCTAGTGCGATAATTGATTTTAAAAATTACCGATATGGTTGTTAATAGATAATAACATATCCTTCGTGAATATTTGATCGGCCGGCTCATTGCCGAGATAGGAACACGGACGGACCGACACGCGAACCGTCGCTTTGCATCTATTATTCAGGGAGAATCAGTGAAGTACCCGAAATATACTGACTGTAGTATTTATGGAAAGATTTTTCAATTGCCAGATAATAAATAACTGTCCGATAAAGTATAATGCTACTACCATGGACAGGGTTGCCACATGGCAAACCTATAAAATCCTGATCAAAGGCCTGACTTCTAGTAAAAAGTCCCAACATTATGCTAAATTAAATGCCCACCACAGTGGTATAACAAAATATAGGTACCGATTTTTCGTTGAATGTGCACCGCGCACCTCGTCATGGTCGGTGAGCCTATCTGGTGAAATAAGAGAAGATTAAATATAATTTTCTGCCAATTTTCCTAGTTGATTTACCAAATTACCAAAGAAAATAAACTGTTCAATGATTTCTTTTACTCCAGAATCCGAAAACCCTTACTTTTGCCAAGTCCGGCCAGAATCCTGATAGGAACTAAAAAACCCTGACATGTCTGGACAAATCCTTACGTATGGTAAGGCAACCCTAAACTTGAACGACTCGTCTATGATACTACTTACAAAATTAATGACATTTGTTAGGACTATTAACAAATTAGGTTTAGTGACATTTTAGAATTTGCCGGATTGTATTTTATTCGACGGTTGTAACTTGTTTGCCCAAAAAGACAAAATACAATAGGATACAGGCCTAGTAACAGCTCAAAAGAGAAAAGGCTTATCACTTAAAAACAATAATTTATTGTGATTAAAACTTTAGGTGATCAAATTGAATTTCGCTCACAAAAATTAATTGATTGTGTCATCCGGTGGGACTCGAACCCACGTCCCTTCGCTATCCGGGCGAGTGCTCTTACCAACTGAGCTACGGAGAACGTTAGTCAACCGACGAATTTTTGTAAGTGCTTGCTACGCCAGTGAGCCGGCGTTCGATTTCATCAATACTTGATGAATGTACCCGCATGTAGCCGATGGAAATATTTTTACAAATATTTAACCATCAATTAAGATGAAATCAGCTTAACTTATAATTAAATATTGATAAAATCGAACGCCGGCTCACTGCCGTAGCAAGCACTTACAAAAATTCGTCGGTTGACTAACGTCCTCCGTAGCTCAGTTGGTAAAAGCACTCGCCCGGATAGCGAAGGGACGTGGGTTCGAGTCCCACCGGATGACACAGTCGATTAATTTTTGTGAGCGAAGTTCAATTTGATTTCGTAAAAACTTGCATAATAATTGCTCAAGTTATAAAAATTATTATAACATTAGGTGATTTAAAATCAGATGTAGGTGTTGTGTTGATGTTACATGAGTAATTTTATCTCTGTTATGTCTCTGGGATGGATCAGCTAAGTACCAACTAGCCGCACTTGACGCGGTGGAGGGCAGAGCAAGGAGGCTTATCGGTGACGAAGATCTATGCGCCAGTCTCTACAGACTGGCTCATCGCCGCAAGGTTGCCTGCTTGTCGGTCTTTTACAGGCTATATTTCGGAGAGTGTGCTCAAGAGCTCCATGAACTCATTCCACCGGCTCCGTTCTACCACCGCACTTTTAGACGCACCGCGGGATACCACCCATATCGCGTTGATATTTCAACGATATGAACTAAGCGCTTCTTATCAACATTTATAATGCGCACAGCTAAGTTATGGAACTCACTACCCGCTTCAGTGTTTCCAACGGATTACAACCCAAAGACCTTCAAACTCAGAGTAAACAGGCTTCTTCTGGGTGAGCTCGCTCCATCATCGACTCTGTCTGTGCCACGTCTGGCATAGTCTAGAGTCAAGAGCAAACCCATTTCAAATAAAAAAAAAACTACAACACTTCTCTAACATCGTTACTTTTAGATAATCAGACCATTACAAATATTTTCACTATTTTGACCTTTGACATTTTATAACCCTTGCCTCGTGTTCATTCTTCTATTCGGAAAATAGGTAAAACGAACTATGAGTGGCCTGTGTAACCTTTTTGTAAAATGTTTTACATATAGGTAATAAATATATGTAACAGATAAGATGTCCTGAATTGGTTTTGAGTTTCAATTTTAAATGTCATTCAAATTCACACCTGTTTATACCGAAAGACTTATTGAACTACCGCTCCCGTAACTCAATCAATTTATTTTTGTCGACGCTATAAATTCAAACATTCAATTAAATCCCCTCATATATTTCTCCGTATCTTTTGTATTTGTAAAATTTACTGCGATCACAGACGATGGACGATACGTGCAAAAAAAAGGGTGGACAAATATTTTATCTTACCTGACAAATGTGCTAATACCAAAGCTTAATATCCCCATTCCCCACCACCCTTTCCCCTCCAATGATAGATGGGTAGAGGTAGGGGAAGGGGGAAGGGATCGGATATGGGCGCAACCAGAAGCGCGGTCCGCGATAACTCATTTCGTTTGGTCATTCGTTCGCCATCGTCGTAAGTTTTTGCCAACTCGAAAACCATTATTTACCTACTTACATAAGGTTAAAGTACCGCTTTGCTCCGTTACTACTATTTAATAAAAAAAGCTTTATATTCGTAAGTCTAACAAAAAGTTAAATAATAATGTCCTCCTGGCCGAATTTCGAGTACGGCGGCCTATCTCAACAGAGATCAGCCAACTACGCGGGACATATTATAGTGCACAAGGGTGTGCGCAATACACAGGTGCACTCTCTGTTCCCTCACTCTCATAATTCGGTGAGACGGCAGTCCGACATGACCGTAGAGAGATCAGGCGCAGGTCCAACGGCTTAACGTGCTTTCCGAGGCACGGGGGTGTTGTAATTTCAAGACAGAAAAACCCAAACACTCTCGGCCCGACCCGGGATTCGAACCCGGGACCTCGTGGATAGCACCCAGCGTGCTGACCACTAGACCAACGAGGCAGTCAACAAAAAGTTTAACAAAAAATAAGCTGTAAACTAGCATAAGCTGTAATTACACAAAAAAACAATAGGAAATACATTTTTCGTCACCGAGCGAGATTCGAACCCACTTCTACGATTCTACAGTCCGCCGTCTTACGCACACCACGACGCATATGGTCACCGGGACGAATTTAGCGATCTACATCAGTCGAATAATTACGAAAGAAAAATGCATGAAAACTTGAAAACACGCGTTTTCCCAAACATAAGACTAATCTAGATCAATTTTTCAACTCCGATAACTCCACATACCAAATAATAGCGAAATCTTAAGAGCCGTTTCCGAGATCACAAATATATAAGTGTATAAAAAACAAAGTACAAGAATAGCTCGTTTAAAGGTTTTGGTTTTATAATCTGTGGTTTTGGCACAGCGAGCCTGTATTGAAAAGCGAGCTTCGCACATAAGAAGTACATACTCGTAGCTATGTGATTCGTTTCTTTTTCAAAACAAAAATAAAACATTATCTCACATTGAAGGCCCTCATTATCATACTCAAGAGGAACACAAAGGGATCTCGTTTGATACTTTTAAAAGGAAATGGTTAATATAAGCTCGGCTCGTTGAGTGCTAACGGAGGCTACGCCGATGCTAATGCTAAGCACTCCGAGGCTAATCGACTGAAATCCCTCCGCTGCCCTCCCGCCCTCCGGATACCAAGGATTAAAACCACACCATACTCGGGACCCGAATATAAATGAACTTGAGTAGATGTTTGTTTTATGAAAAAGTAGAAAAAAGTCTTCAGTGTGATTTTAAAATAATAAATAAAAACTTTATTAACGGAAGACCAATGGATCCATAAATTGTTAGTAAACTTATCTTTAGTTTTGTATAAGTACTTTATTGAATTTTTATTTAAATAAGGAATAAGTACTTAGAACGATAGATTTAATAATGTCCTCCTAGCCTAGAATTTCGACTACGGCGGCCTATCTCAACAGAGATTAGCCAACTGCGCGGGACATATTATTCCCAAACACTCTCGGCCCGACCCGGGATTCGAACCCGGGACCTCGTGGATAGTACCCAGCGTGCTGACCACTAGACCAACGAGGCAGTGAACATAATATATAGGTACAACAATCGACGTGAAGAAAAATATGGACTTTGTGTCGCCTACATTAAAACTGAAGCAACAAAGAAAGCCAGTCATCGTCGTAAATACACGATCGTTCACGCACACACGCACACCAAAGTAAGCCGATCGGCCGCCATTGTAACCCTATGATTTCACACACACAGGCTTGAACCCTGCTTCACTCTTTAGTATCGCGGTTCGGAGTCCATATTTTTTTCAAGTCGATGGGTACAACAAGTTCAACGTTATACCTCTCTCAGAAAGTGTTAAGACAAAGGTTTCCAGGACGAAAGGACATTAAAACTCACTAGAAATCCTGAAGAATGTCGAATGAAAACTCCAGTTTAATTCTTAAACAGCCGTTGCTGGTACAAAAGAGAAAAAAAGATTGAAATAAAAGGCGAAATGACGCAACGCGACATCAGGCGTAATTGTTTCGCGAACGCGTCATTATGACGCGCCATTACCCCAGAGTGGATGCGACGGAAGAACCAGCTCGCAGGGCGACATAGAACAGCCTCTACAAACAGACTGAAAGTTGGGGAGCCGAAAAAAGGAAGGCCCGAAAAATAAGGAGTCATGTTCTGGCCCTATATAGGTCAATATTGATTATATTAATTATTGACGCTCATAAGTGGCTTTTGTGTCCTAAATTGAATTAATGTAAAATATTTATTAAATTTAGGAAACAAAAGCCACATGTACTTTGAATAAAACATTGGCTGTACACTCACATTGACAGCTTCATTGCCCTCATGGAGCCTATTCACGTAACAAAAACAAGAAAGTTAAATTACAGTAGTATAGCACAAAGATGACAAGAACGGTATTTCCTTTGGATGAAACGAAAATTGCAATGATATCAAGATGGCTAAATAATAACATATTAAAAATATATAAGATAGCTGATTACAATTATTCCAAAAACAAAATGTAGTATATGAGGTGCAATGCATATGATTTCATAGTGCTTAAAATTGGACGTCAGTGACAATACTACAATGTACTCGTATAGATAATGGAGAAGAATACACTTATTGGACTGATAAACTGGTGGTTTCGCGAGTTGTTGACTAGGTATTTGTCCAATCCTTGTTAGCGTTTTAACAAACTAGTTTCTGTTTTTAGTACATATGTACCTACAGTCCAAAGTTATCTAACACGCGAGAGTTTATAGCTCGCACACATTTATTTATTTTTTTAATTATCAGAAAATTGTTATCATAGTTTTTAAAACGAAAATTCTCCTACATAATAATCTCCATAAACGTTCTCTGCATCTTAGCATTGATGTCTATTTCCTAATTATTTCGTATGCATGGTGTGTCTGTTACATCAGACCTGTGGCGAAGCGCACTCCAGGCCCACTTTTTCGAATTAGACGATATTGAGTTTGCCGCTCGATTTAACCGCAAATAAATGGGCCTGGGTAAATCAAATATTCTCTAATAGCTTTGTTGTGTTTATTGATGTTCTGTGTTAAATATCCATACGTTTTGTCATTTTTAAATGACAGTATTGAAATTAATCTAACGTTATTAATAAACAAGCTAAATAATTAAACCGGCCAAGTGCGAGTCAAGTTACACTTATTTTTTTGAGCAGTCGTGTAAAAAGAAACGTGATGAACACAAAAATTGTGTTATAAAACTATGAATCGAATGCTGATCAATCCTTTAAAGTCCTGGAGCTGATCAGACCTGCAAAGTTACAAAAAACAAATTGTATGATTTGATTGCCAACCATAACTGACTTTCCTGCAAAGAATCATTAGTGTATCTTCCAAACTTCCAACATGTCCGACAGACAAACATTGACATTACCGTACCAGTAAAGGTGTACCATCTTCCCACACATTCTGACGTCAATACAGGGATACTTGCTTAAAAATTCAATGATTTTTCCCCACAACAGTACATTCTGTTGCTTTAGATCGAAGCTTGCCTCCTCCTTTGTTCGTCTGAGCGGAACAAAAGACGATCCGGTTAAAAGTTCCCTCAGGACTGGTGGAGCGAATACCTTTGTACATAGTACAGTCGCCCATGATGCTTTGTGGTTCTTACTGCATGGCGATAGGGGCCAAAATGTTATCTGCGGTGCAGAGTGGACAACGCTTTCCTTTGACGTTGTTTGGGGCTTTGCCTATCTTTGCGGAAAGAAGGCGGGACGCAGACTCTCGGTCACAATTTTTAGTTTATCTTTTACTTAACTTAAACTAAATGTCTAAAGATTTATAATCGTAATTGTAGATAGATAGAAAGCTACTTTTTATTGCACAGGAAACACAGTATACATTTTATATAAATGCTCATAGAAATGATGGTATTATCTTGCAAAATGCTATCTCGCTCCGATTTTCTCTTGTAGGATTATAGGCAAGCGGCTTTTTGGAGCTTCAAAGATAGTGCATGGTTTTAGGTTTTTGTAAGAGAAGTGGTACTAGTAGTTACAACAACAGCATTTATAACTAAGCATTGCGGCATCTAATGTTGTCGCAATAAGAGTTATTTTGTAACGAAAATACGTAGTCTGATGTGCTGGCCACTGTGCTTATTAAAGTATTAAGGATACCTTTAAGAAAAGAGTGAATAAGCGGTTACTAGACAGACATGACCCATCTTCAGCCGCATCCGCGTTGCTTACCATCAGGTAAGATTGCGGCCAAAAAAAGTGACGTAAATAGTGTAATGTTCGTAAGTAGTATTTTCCGGCAAGTGCTCGCCGGGCCTAACTTATTCTCCTATTCATTGTTTAACTTGTAAACTCCCCCTATTAAGAATTTGAAAGTAAATTATGAAATTTCGTAAATAACATGACTTAGAAGAACTTAGTAACGGCGAAATGTTCCGGCGTTGTTGACTTTCCGTATAATTCCTTTGTTGTGTCAACATAAAATATGAACTTAAATTTTAGCCAAAAGTATTTACAATATCGAAAAATTGTATAATATTTACAGTTCATCAACCATCCTAACTAATTGGGAATAGAAATTGGTATGGTTTCCCATACAAATGGTACTAAGAACGTTTTAGAACAAGCTTGATCGTCAATATCTTCGTTTTAACGTAAAGTTTTGATTCATCTATAAGAGCAAACACTACTGATGAGTGAAAGGTCATGGTACTAGGCTATTTAAACAAACAATTGCCGCAATTTAGGTAATCACTCTAAGAGCATGAATGGGCCGAAATTGAACCTCATATTAGGCTGACCTGCGACCTATGATACCAGATACCAGTCAGAGATTGATACCAGATCACAGGTCACTTCGTGGATCTGACATTTGTCTGGTGATGTAAAAAAAAAAAGGCCAAATACAAAAATGTGATACGTCTTTATGATTGATACAGTGCATAGGTTAAGTTGCGAGTAATTGATATTCGTGTTAAAAATAATGTACCTAAATGCCATACTGGATATCGTACTTATTGCTTGCGTTCGCTTTTTTAATATTTTTGAATTACTGGTCATAGCATACAGGACAATAAAATGACATCTGACACTCTTATGTGCGTACAAATGTTAAGAATTATTACATAGTTCAGTGAGTTTAGAATTAACCCAGCCCATCAAAAAAACATAAGCCTATTTCATAAATCGTTACCATATGGGGAAGTTTTACTTACGAGATTTCAATGTTAATTCCATGCAAAAAGTATTAGTTACATTTGAGCACTATTAGAATCGCCAGCACCACCGACGAAGGATGTGAGAAAAGACTTAACAAATTAAATAGCATAAAAAATAATTGCTCTAGCGTTGATTAGAATCGATACTAACAAGAAAGGCTGTGTTCAATACTGTCGCAATCAAATCAAAACAAAGTAACAGCCGATAGCAATTGAAACGTCGTCTTAATTGAATTTTCGCCAAAATTGCCGAATCTGATTTGAATTTACACCCATCTCATGTTGCGACAGAAATACGAAGCTTATGCCTTGGAACTATGGATTAAGATGAGTTGGCAGAGATGTTGCTATGGCCGGAGGCGATGTTTTTTGCTTTCGCCGAGGAGTGTTACCAGATATTTCTTGTTACAAAATGGGATGAGGCGAGGTAACGTTGTTATGTGACGTGGGTTGCGAATTGCGATCAATAACATGAGTGGAAATCTACCAAGATACAAAAAGGCACTTGCTTAATTGAAATCAGAAAACTGAAACAAGGGTAGTTGAATAGGTAAGGGACCTGTAAGTATTGCAAAATCAATGTGGGCGTGATGATGTTGAAACGAAGTAATAGGTATCTCTTCTATCAAGACGTGGATGAATTGAAATTTATAAAAGAAAGTTAAGAAAATTAAATAAAATTTATTCCAGGATAAACACGTAAAAATAAACGGTTGGGAAACTACTCAAATTAAAAGCAAGAATTAAAAGGCGTTCAGGATTAAGGAGGCTGTGTATGCATGTCGTTAATACCTATAATTATAAGGCATTTATTATTGAGTTCAAGCTTTTTCTAGAGAATGTCTTTTAGTTATTGATCGTTTGGCCACACTACACGACAACAAGTACCATCTCTCGGTTAAGACAAAGCTTGTTCTATCTAATAAGATGTGTGTGTATGTGTGTGATTGACAGATTGACAGCCGCGGAGTCAACGGCCCGTCCGCGATCAGCTGTTGCCGGCCCAACTGGTTCCACCGCTATGAGGGTACCACTCACAGAACAAAAAAAACTGTTTTGTGGTGACACTTGTCTGTTCCAATAGAATAAGTATCTTTTTTTAATTTTCAGGAATTTCTATTACGACTAACAAAAAACATGTGTTTTATCACTTGCTGATTTAATTACCGACTGACGGATTGACTAACTTACATATCAACGCATAACTCAAACTATTGGGATTAGAAACTTGTAATTTTAGTTCCTTATATAGTGTAGATGAGCACTAAGAAAGGGACTGGGACCACTGGGACTGCATTAAATTTCTAAAAATAAATTAAATACTCCCCTTGAGTGCTAATTGGTTAAAAATTGAGGATGACGTATTTAGGATTTTTGAAAATTAAACTTCTTAGGGGGTGGAAAGGAGGGTCGAAGTTAGTATGGGATATTCGACATTTGTGCGAATGAAGTCGTAGGCGATGTAAAATGACTTTTTAATTAAAACTTACTTCAGAAAATGTTTGTCAACTAAGATTCTTTTCCTATCTTAGATAAGGATGATTAAAATGCAAATCCGCTTTACAAATCCATACTAATATTATAAATGCGTAAGTGTGTCTGTCTGTCTATCTGTTACCTCTTGACGCTTAAACCAATGAAACCGATTGAGATGAAATTTGGTATGGAGATAGTTCGCGACCCTGGAAAGGACATAGGCTACATTTTTTCGCGATATAAAAACATTAAGGGGGTGAAATGGGGGAAGAAAGTTTATATGGAAAATCCAACTCTTGCGGGCGAAGTCGCGAGGAACCACTAGTACTATATATACAAACTTTGATTATTTTGATGATTAGGGTGGTGATACAATGGTAGTTGCTGTTATTAGGAAGTGAACTGTAAGACTGCCTTTAAGTTCTCGTTACTATTTTTTGTTCCTATCATTATTATTTGAACAATCCCTTTCACGGTTGTTGGATAGATCATAACCAATTCCCCGACCACAAGATTGGCGGCAAGTGGCAAAGGTCGAGCCGGCACGCAAGCACTCGATTACAGTACGGTACAATCAGAGACAATTTTGTTAGTTTATTTTTATTGATAATAAAGTTCGACAGTAGTGTGAGATGCAATCCGACATGACCGGCGAGAGATCACTTTCAGAGTCAAGGACTTAACGTGCTTTCCGTGGCTTACCACATTTTCTGACTACAAGCTTTTACCGCGTTATTTCAAGACAGAGAAATTAATTTTGGCCCGACCCGGGATTGGAACCCGAAACCTCTTAGACGAAAGCCACTGACTACTAGCTAGAGTGCTAGACCAACAAGGAAGTCAACAAAAGTAAGACTGCAACCACTGGGACTGTATTCTGAGCAATCCTGACTCTGATGCTACCTTGTGCTTGTGTGGTTTGGTGGAGTCCTGCCAATAAAACACACAGGTACTATGTACAGGGTAATTATTATGTGAAGATTACCCTGTACATAAGTATTGCTACTTTTATTCACTTTGTCTGTACTATATATACGTTTTTTCTTGTAAAATTGTTTGTTCGATGGGACTGACTTGTCTTAATATATAGACAAAAGCCCCTTATAGAAAAAAAGTAGATAAAAAAAAACCACTGGGACTGCGTTAATTGGCTCGCACACTGGTTTGCAAGGTGTCGCCTTTCTGAGGTGCCGGGGTCAATCCCCGGCCGGGTCAATATAGAAGCCCATATTTCTATATTGTCTGAGGTCTGGGTGCTGTGATACCACCGTTGTTCCTGATTGCCATACCACAAGTGCTTTAGCTTCTTTCTTTGGAATCAGATTCAGAGCAATGATATGATGTTTTCAAATATTTATTTATGTTTTTCATTGCTTGCAGTTCGTTGACTTTCTGTTTCTGACAAAGCCAACGCGACTTTGAAAGGGAAACACCTTTTGTGGTTACTATGACATCCTATTTGATCTGTGGTTTGGGTGTGTTATTTGTGATTGATATAATCAGTAGAAAGTTATCACTTTGCGGTAATCCATTAGTAATTAGAAAAAAAATACTTTACTTTAAATTCATAAAAGTTGCTACTTAGCTTAGCAGAAATTTGAAGCAAAATAATTTTATTTTTCTATTTTTCGTTTTGTACTTAATACAACCACGGCGCTAGACACCGAGATCAACCATAGCAAACAATATAATAATACGTATTCATTGTATTGTATTTTTTCTCTCGCCGACTGTACTATCCAGTCGGTAAAATGATTTTATACATACAGTGGACACCTTGTATATTACAGTTTGATTCTTATCAAAAGTCAAGTCAAAGTCAAAAATCATTCATTCAATTTAACGTCAATAACTAATATCAATCAATTATGGCCCATATGGGGCCAGAACAAGTCTCCTTATCTTTTAATGGGCCCTACTAGCGCTTCGAGACAAGACACAGACAATCTGGCAAGTGCTGAGAAGAAACGCCGGAACAAACTCAGTCACCACTAGCTGCCACAAAAATGATACAAATCATTTTTTTGGCAGCATTTTGTGGAAAGGTTTTTTCTACGATGTAACCACAAATAAGTTTTCGCACTTTTCCTTTACTTGTACTATAAGATCTTCTTTCTTGCCAAATTTTATTCTAGGCCTAATGAAAGAACCCTATAGGTTCTGATTTCCCTGTGAAATGTTAGAATCATACTTTGACAACCGTCTTGGTGTAGTGGTTCGCACCCCGGACTTCTAAACCAAGCAGTTGCGGGTTCGAATCCCGCAAGGGCAGTTGTTTGTGTGATGAGCACGAGCATTTGTACCTAAGTCATGGATGTTTATAAATGTATATAAGTATGTCTATCCGTTATCCTAGTCACCATAGCACAAGCTCACGCTTAGTTTGGGGCTAGGTAATTGGTGTGTTTGTTGAAACAATTTATTTATTATTTATTTACACGGCTGAAATAGCCGTACCTATATAGCTTCGGATTGCGTTAACTTAGATGCTTAATTTTTCACAGCGTCAAAGAAGCCGCGTGCTTAAGTATTGATGATAATTTTTGCTTGATACCTTCACTCGTTTTGGAGAAAAAGTGTCTTAACAGACAGACGGACAATAAAGTGATCGATCATATAAATAAGGTTACCATTGTTCCTTTCTAGGTACGATAAAATTGGGCACGAAAAAAATAATAGTAGATTATTCACCAAGGGGGTAAAGTGATGTCTTACGTCACGGGCGTCATCTTGAATCTTGAGCGTAACGAAGGATTCGAGAGTTAACTCCCGAGCGCAGCGAGGGAGTTTAGTATTCACTCCCGAGCATAGCGAGGAAGTTAAAAGTAGAATCCTAAGTGGAGCGAGGGATTTAAGCTCGCCCAAGACGAAGACATCTTTATCCCCGAGGAGAATACTCTGCTTTTCACACTTCCTACGAGGCAATAAAAAAATGTACTACACAAAACTTATTTTATCTATGTACCTATATCCTCTGACTTTTCTGGCATTAAATAATATTAGTAACAATACCAGCAGCTTTACATATAATGGACTCCAGTGTCATAAACTTCGTCACTCGACAGTTTTACGGAAACATTGTTTGTAATTTCTTAAAATACATAGGTTTTTTTTTCTTTATTTATTTCTTTTTTTAGAAGCGCGCGCTTTTTTTCATTACATTCGTGCTAAAATTCTTGGCTGCCAGGTTCAAATTTCAAATATGTTCTCTTTGGTGCGGGATCTTATTCGAAATTCAGATCACTTTGCCTCCCTAGGGGCGTAATGAAATTTAATACAACATTACGTCCCTAGGGATGCAATGACTCACTTTGAGTCAGGTTTACTTGATGTGTAATTGAACATTGCCGACTAGGTAGTGTGAAAAACATATTTATCCTTAGAAATTACTTGAATTACTGTAGGATTCATAATTCACACGCTTTCATAATTTTAATAGTGGATCGACGATGGCATACAATTCTAGATAATGACAATATCTATCCGCGTAATTACGATAAAACAGATAAACAATGAAGGCATTATGATCCAATACATAATAGTAACTATTACCAAGAATCACATCACATCACCGCTTCAGCTAGCGCGGAAATCTACCAGCTCAGTACTGACATAATATAATGTAACTCTGTTTGTCTGTAGATTGGTAATTCGACACGGCCGGCGGGTTCAATCAGCGCTTGAAGCAATCTATTCAAGGCGAGATGAATAATTAGGAACTAGCATGAGTAATATAGTTATATGACAATTGACATCATACAGTCTATACTAAGTCTAACTATAAATTAATAAGTTTCAACTAAATATCATATAAACGATGACAACCGTTTGGTGTATTGGTTCGCGCTCCGGACTGCAAAACCAGAGGTTGAGGGTTCGAATCTCGCAAGGGGCAAATGTTTGTGTGATGAGCACGAACATTTGTACCTCAGTCATGGATGTTTATATGTATTTAAGTATTTCTATCCGTTATCCTAGTCACCATAGCACAAGCTCACGCTTAGTTTGGGGCTAGGTAATTGGTGTGTTTGTTTAAAAAATATTATTATACGTGGTGTTAAGTTCCTATGTCCAAAGAAAGTAATCTTCGTTCTGACCTCATTACAAATATTGTTGTTAATTTATTTACTCACGCGCTGCTACTAAGTAAACGATCCCGGGATCCCTTGATGAATGAATGAACGAAGGATTGATTGACAGAGGAGCGGGAATTAATGAACGACTGTTGTTTCTGGGACAATATTTGTCTACGGTAGACACAAACACGATAAATATTGAATTATCTACTTAATGTACAACATATAGACTTTCAGGATGGGACATCCACGATTATTATAGAACGCGGTGTCGGTATTAGTTGGTTGTGTCAGACGTAATAAATATCATAATGTTACATTGTTCTCATATTATGTATGAGAAAGCTGCTGGTGCTGAAAGGTATTGAAATTGGTAAGTAAACGTAGTACAATCAAAAGTGTATTAAATGCAGCAGACCATGCTGCTATACTATTGGTATATCTAAAGTCTTAGATACTTCTTAAGGCCCACTTGCGCCAGTCCGGATCAGCTAATCTGGACCTGCGCAAGTGGGCTTCCAACTCAGATAATAGGTCTTGAATTAATCCAGATTAGCTAACTGATATATTTGTACTTAACTAGATATATTAGATTTCTGTTATCCTAAATAAATATCTTTAAGTTCAACTAATACGTGTTTTAATGCAACAACCTAACTTTACCAATCAGATAAAATATAAAAAATCAATTTGACGACAACATTATTATTATCTAGTCCCAAAGAACATAGGTACTTATACTTTTTATAAACATCCATAGGACTTAGGTAACAAAATATCTCAGCGTGCTCGTCCTCATGCAATCTCTGTCATTGAAGAATGCCTTAACATTAATAAAAGAAAACAAATAAATATGTAGTAGTTCGTACAAAATCTGTTTATCAGGAATAGAAGTTGCATCTTTGTGTATTTCGCAAAATATTTACTCTGCCTTTAAGCAATGTCTTCTTTTTTACTAGCTTTATGCTTTAACGTGTGTCCAGTCTCCTCTCAGTAGTAATAACCTACTGAGTATAATTTCTACTATGGCTGTAATGCGGAAACTCAAACCATTTTCTTTGTCTTCCTTGCTGAACAAAATTAAACTTTAACTTCCAGAAGAGAGGGCTCATATTCGAATGTATAAAAGTTAATTGAAGTAAAATACACAGCTAATAGATTTAAAAATGAAAAGTGGAAGTTCTTATGGGGAAAGTTTCTCTTTGTTCTATTAGGTGGTCGTTATAACGATACTCGCTGAAGGTTTTATGCCGATAAAAGTTTTGAAAAACTTTTTAAGGCCCCAAAGACATTTATTTTGTACTATATTAAAGTCACTTGGCTAGAGAAGAGACAGAAATATTTTATTAATTAATTATAGCCTAAGTATGTTAATGATATTAAGTTTATAAATAGAGTGTAAAATTTGTTAACAAATTAACCAGACAAGAACGTTTTCCTTGTTTGCCGCTTCAACAATAAATTCTAAAACAACGAAACACATAACTTTAAGGTTGGTTTAAAAAAAACCCTTACAATCAATTTTCTTGCAGCGCCATTTTTCTGTGCAAAACTTACGTACCTAAGTATGTAAGCTAGCAGAGAATTAACCCTTTATTAGCCGGCTATTTCGATTTTTCATATAATTTGCCCGTACCACATACGCGTAATCAGTAATTTTAATTAAGACACATGTATAAATTCCAACTGAAATCACTTTGAAATTGTACATTATTGCACACATTTCCGTAATAAATCAGTATACATCCCCACTATAATACATATAAAAAATGTGGCAAGACATTTTTTGTTCACCTTAGAATGTAATATTCCACCGCGCGCGTTTAATCTGTGCCGCGAAAATATAATTTGCGTTCAGCGCGGGTTATGTGAAAATTAATTTTGCTACAAATCAATATGGATAGACATGTAGTGAATTTAATTTGACATTAACTGAAACGAATATTTAAATAAATATAAATAAACATAGTTAAATAACAAATATTCTGAATAAGCACTTAAAATTGTACAGGCGTTAAAATTGTTATCGCGTAAAATAAAATATCGCCGCAATAATAAAAAATGCAACAAAGATTAGTATTATAATGTATTATCAATTAATGAGTTTATTAATATGCAAGCAAAGATAAAAGCCTACTTCACCGACAAGAACCTATCGCCTGAGTTTTTGTATCACAGATCCATACCTGCTTACAGTTTTAGAAGAAAAAAATAATTAAGTACAACTACTTGTTTTACATGTTTAACTACACAACAAAATTTACAAACGAATTACAACTTTAGAACTTTAACACAAGGTTAAAAATGATATACACTACTTTACGTACCTAACCAGGCCTGTGTATCTTCCCGCGTAGGTAGCAAAAACGTACCTACGCGCGGCGACCCCTTGGTAAGGGACTAAACAAGTTGGGTGTCGCTAGCCGGCAGCGACACACTTCCGTGTTTTATTCACCGGCGGTGCGCGACACTAGGTTGCTGGTTGGACGAGCGTGAATAAAGTCCTAGAAAGATGCGCTAGATGGCGTAAAGTAGCTTCTTGTGGCAGTCAACCCTATCGCGTTGCGTGATAGTACGTCACTGAATAGATTTAGTGTATTATGAATCATATTCCAGAGTTATAAGAATGAAATTATCAGAGGCGAACTGAATTACACCATATCGTTAACAACATTGAGTAGATATTTCTTTGAATTTCATTGCAAAGTCATACTTCTGTACGGAGTACTAGTACTTATTCTGTGTCCTAGCACCAAATGACAGTAATCTGCCAAGATGGGACATTATAGAAATGGTGCGGAAGGACAACATATTAAATAATAATTGTAGGGTGCGGATATGAAAATGATAAGTAATTATTTGCTAGAAATATGAACAACAGTAATTGCTTTTTAGAAATTGCTGTGGAGACGTATGGCACTGCCGAAGCAGCGTCAAATTAGGAAGGCAATCTGTCGTGTCGTGAGAACATTTGTAGCACCCCAACCTATACAAACAGACTAATAATTGTGGGCAATGACAATTTTACGTGTTAAAACCGAACCTTACCCCACGAAACTCTAGAAAAGCCAACACAGTGTTCATTCATAGTGAACCGAGCCCAATGAAATTATGACTTAAAAATGGTTTGTAAGTTATAACCTAATTATGCTAAATTCTAGTCTTATCTTAAAAGAAAAAGAAACGTAGAGTTTAATACCTACAATAGGCCTACTCAAACTCAGACCATTAATCACATTATACATATTTGAATCATCCTCATAGATAAAATAACCTCATTGAAAACAAAAATCCAGGAGAAATCCCGCGCGATATCATTGATTTTGTCTAAAATTATGTATTATACTTATTTGCCATTCATGTTTTTTACAATCATTATTAAAAGTAAAAAAAAGCAGAAGAGAATAAATCAAAAGAATAAACAAACGAAATATAATGAACAGAAGAAATTTGTAGAAATAGCGTTGAAGGAAGAATTCTTATAAATTGATGAAAAGGCGTTCGCCTTTTGTTTTTCCCTCTAAAGACGGAATATAGGCTGCATGGACTGCGGTCCTTGGCCTGACCTTCGCTCAAAATTACAGATAAAAAACGCAGTAAGTCTAGGAGGTAGGTCCTAACTTTCATTTTCCAATGCCCAATCAAACCACAAAGTCATTCATTCAGTCAGTGGTGTTGATTGGTACTGGTAGTTGGTTTTCATATCAATTAATAGGCGGCGGACAAAAAAAAATCAAATGCTTGGTATTGACAATCGCATTAAAAGTCTGCGCATTCGCAATCTGGATATTTTGTGATTTGTATTGACTCATTTTCGATGTTAAACATAGCGTAACTTTACAAGCAATTAGGTGCTATACAAATAGATTGTTGAGGACATATGTGCTCAGCAAAACTTTTTAACATTTACTTACCTACATTTTCAACTACCCCCTTGACAACATTAGGGGGATCGTAAATAAAATTATGCCTCTGAATTGTCGCTTATACTTCAATATACTTTTATATTTATCTATTTTAACCAAATGGATAACTACTTATTTGTTGAATTGTGACTTGACATAAGTTGTGCCATGATTGGGTTTTTGTTTTGGAAGGCGCATATTATGTATATAGTACATAATATGCGCCACACATAGTGTGGTTCCGAACTATAAAAAAACAAATGTGGCAAGTGTTCGCCACATATGTAGGTAGGTACTGGCCCATCAACCCATTTCGGCTTGATCTGACTTATGACCTAGATTCTCGATATACCTATTTCTGTGACCTAGACCTTGTGTGTGCGCCAAAGTAAGGGGAAGATTTTGCAACAATGGCACGCGACGTGACGCGTTGTTGCTATACAAAACGTACACCAGCCCCTCTCTATTTTCACATATCACAGACTTCCCCATAATGTTCGTTTCTTCCCGTCATCGATACAATATTGATTCTGAGGAGAGAGGAAAATAGTGTTAATCCGTGATTAATGACGGCTCGGAACTCGTTAGCGCGGACAGTGACATATGGAAAGGTGATTATTCTTTGGACCCTTGAGCTGAGCGAATCTACGGGTAGTGAACGAACAACTACCGACATATTTGAAGTTGGAAAAGAACTTGGCGTTCTGTGTGATGATGACTTGACGTTATTTCACATTGAAACATGTGGGCAGGCCTGGTACTCGCAGTTGTTTATCTTGAGGGAAACGATGAAAAAAAATACTCGTATGTCTACCTACTGACAGACGGCAGAGGGAGACCGCCTAAAAGATGGAGAGATGACATCTGGCAACAGCATTGCAGCAGCATTAACTGGATGCAGGTGGCCGGGGATAGAAGTCTGTGGAAGGTTGAAGAGTAGGCCTAATGTTTGAAGACGAATCCATAGGCTGACATAGAAAGATATCTACTGAATCCATTTCTGTAGGAAAGTATATTTAATACTAACAAAACTTTCTCATTGGAAATTAGAAAGTTTCACGATCCTTACATAAGGTTCAAAGAAAACGGAAACTACACATTGGAGCGTTTCACAACTCTGCAATAAAGCCTAATGTGTAGTAAAACACAAGCATTAGTAGACCGCTTTGGAATCAAGCTTATTCGGATTTCGCAACATTATTTCCATTCAAAACCGATAAAACACGGAGGTTTCTATAATGCTGCGGCCACACAACCTATTTTACTGTGTGATGCCTGTTAACGCAATAATTGTGGCATCAATTAACCTACCGCCTATTTCAGGTGAGTGGTTACACTACTATCCATGTACTAATAATGATTTGACACTTGGTGATCTATGTGGCGGGTAATTTCGAATATTTGTCTTCACTATGTCATGTCACCTTTCTGCCATTAATTCCGAACTAGCCGTCTCATACATAAGTGTAATAGCAGTGGCAAATTTATTATAAGGAAGGGGGCTACCTATACATACCAATTGCTAAATTGCATTATATGTAAAATTGATTGAAACTATCGAATTATGGCCCAAATCTGAGCCGATTATTTACATTACCTAGTTATCATAGCCACAATTAGTGTGGCCGCAGCATTAAAGATATCAACACCTAAACATGTTCCATCCATACATAGCGGTCATAATTCTGTAATCGGCCGCAAAATTTCATTAATAACCCATTTAATTATTTCCCACCGAGATGTCATATGATAATGAAGTGGGGATTCCGGCCCTTTAGGGGGGCTCGATGCGTTTTTAAATGCGCCGTCCAGCGATAAAATCGGCAGTAAACGTTTTACCGTTTTTTGCGGCAAAAATAATTGGATAAGTTTCATTTATTACACGCCGTAAAAATACACGTTTGGTAGATTTGATGTTTGTTTAAAGCTTAAAATGGTTCTTAACATTTTCGAGATGAGGGGTCATTTGTAAATAACTATTCTCTAGACCAACTGATTGGAGGTAAAGTTAAATTTGAAATATATGTAATTTTCTAAAAGATTATATAGATACCAGTGGTCTATGGACCACCCCGTTAAGGAACTACTGATTTAAAGCCTCTTCGTAAACTACAAACTTCAATTACTACTTGCCTGACGTAGGTAAACGGGCTTCTTATAGGGGTTCCCTACGTGTCTTCGAAACACGTTTGTTCAAAATTTGATTTATCGGCAACTTTTTATTTATTTTAAATAGTCTGCATCATAATAATAATTATTTTAATTGTTCAATATTGTTGAGTACACGAAACAAATCGCGTTTTCAATATAACTAAGTATATTTTTTAAGTAAAATCTTTCGAAGTAACGTTACATCGGACAATCAAAAGTTGGAGAAAAAATTGTCGCAGAATCAAGCCTACGCACTATGAAGGCTTCAGTGTAAAGTTGTCGATGAATCAATTTTCGAACAAACGTGTTTCGAAGACACGTAGTGAACCCGATAATGGGGGTACATTCATTTATTACAGATATTGTTTTATTTTACTTATAAACAAATGTAGTTACTGGAAAGCAAGATTAGACCCTCAAAGTTACTGTAATGTAAGTGTGTCATTATCTTAGTAAAAACTATGATCAAGATGGCAAATATTCCGAAGTCAATGACAAAAAGTACAAAATGTACAGACTAATCTAATTTTGGTTAGGATATAATATTGGTAGTAAGTACGTGGAGCTGGATTAGCATCAAGGCATGGCAATGTCTGACTATTGATATGCGAGTGGGTAGGGTATATGTAAATATGAAACATTACATGTATGGAAATCCGTTACGTTTGAGGATGGATTCTTATCTTCAATACAAAACCATTTTCTCGTGACAACAAAATTAATTTATACGAAATATGCGTAATATTATTAATTATTGGTAACCTTCATCCCCTTCGTAGAAAGTATTAATATTAAGTCTTCCTATTTTAGCTTGAGTTCCTTTGCTTTTGTGTATGTGTGCGTAATAATGACATATCAACAAAGTCAACTAACTTATTCACAATCATTAAAAGCGTGCATCATTTGACTGAAATTCAGATAATCCTTCGTGACATCGCCAACAATGTTGATTGTGACAAATGACTGGGCTGATGATACGTCAAACGGACGGATCATTGAACCTGATAAGTACTAAGCCTTAAACAGTGTGTCCAGGTTTAAACTGGTGATAATTTATATGCTATTAATTCATCAAATGTTATCGACAAAAAACCCCCATGTTGGGTTCTAACTCCGTCCCTCTTGAAATGGCAGCCATTTTAACTATTTAAAAATACTATTTCTATGGATCTGGAGGTCATTAAACCACAATATTACGGATTACTTCGCGATTTATTTACATATACTTTAATACCTGAAGTTTCAAACACTTTACAGCGTTCGTGGTCACCAAGAGACTCTCTCAGGAGTGATCTAGAGGTCCTAAAAGTTATAAAAAATATTTATTTGAAAATTACCGCTATCACCTATCAAGTGAAATAAAGATCAATTCAAAATTATTAACCGGCATAGAAGAAAAAATAAATATAATTTAAAAATAAAAAAAATAAAAAAATGAATTATTTTTCTTCATTAGGACTATGTCTCTAAAATTTAATAAATTAAAAGCCCTTAAATTGTCGCTACACCCTGTATACTTAGTATAGTATAGTAGGTAGGCAAGACCTACCTGACCCACGCCCACGTCACCGTTCGTTAGGTCGGCTGACCAACCGAAAACTGAGTGGTAAAGGCGAGATAAAAACATTCGCGATGGTTCCGTAGCTTAATTTTATTCACGAAAAAATATATAACTTAAGAATTTTGTTTGCAAGTTTTTACGAAATTTATGAAAAATACCACAATGTCGAACTTTATTAAAGGGAAGGTCAGGTTACCTACTTAAAAATGGAAGTACCTTCTTCCATATATCTAGATTCTAAATGCAAAGTTTGTAATCTGCGAGTACTATTCTATTAAAATTTTTCAAGAGATAGTGATCCTTAGTATAGGCACTACCCACTTATGAACCAAACACACTATAGTAGTACCTACCTACATTTCATTACAATTTGTAAGAGCTAGTGAGTGATTCCCTTACGTAGGTACTACCATGGGTACTACCCACCTATGTACCCTATACACTACAGTAGTAGATATCAAGCAAGATACCCTACGCATTTACTTATTTTAAACGTTTTTATTTAGCTTACCTAGGTACTTTGTTTTTGCCACTCTGATTTTGCTTTTTTCTTTTTTAAACTTCTCATGACCAAGGCAGACAGCTTACATCATTTCAACCCAATTCAGCCCGTCTATTATCATTTAACCATCTCAATAAAACATTCGTGAACCCTAATGAGGCAAATTATCCCCAGTACCACTTTAATGAGTAGTGGAAAAAATCCTTTGAAACAGAAATTGAATAAAATCAGCGCAATTTGGATTGTGCGAGGTTTAATTTGGGCGAGTCGTTGTGTAATGATGTAGGACACGCACCGATCGTGTTCGCGGTCCGTGTAATCACTGTAGCCTGGGTAGAGCAGACAGGCCGTTCCAAACAACCTACCATGTAATTTATGACAGTTAAAAGCTATATAGTTGTTTCACTAACCGATGCTCTTACGGTGAGGGCAAACATCGTGAGGAAGCCTGCACATTCAGGGGACTGAATGTGTAACGATGATCCAAAATGGTCAGGTTCCCCTGTTAACAGGGTCACGGAGGTCAGATTGAAGTCGCTCCACTGTGATTACCTGATCCCAGCGAGTGCACAAACGGGATAACGCTAGGATGATGATGAAAAGCTATATAACAAACTACTTAAACATCATCATCAACATTATCAACCGTAGGACGTCCACTGCTAAACATAGACCTCCCCACGGTTTTCCACAGCGACCGGTTACAAGCGGTCTGCATCCAGTGCGGTCCTACGATCTGTACAAAGTCGCCTGTCCATCTTGCCGGCGGATATGCCGCTTCGCCTATCAAAGGGTCTCCACCCTAGAACCTTTCTGCCCCAACGGCCATCAGTTCTTCGCGCTATGTGCCCTGCCCACTGCCACTTGAGCTTACTGATTCGCAGGGCTAAGTCCGTACCTTAGATCTACTTACATACTTCTCCTCATTTCTGATTTGAACATGACAAAGATATTCAGTCGTTTCATTTAAGTTTATACATCTTTGAATCACACTGCACGTAAATAGCAAGTGGTCGTCTTCCACAGTAAAAAAAGGGATACGTAATAAGGTCAATACTTGTTTTCTTTCACGTCTATCAGCAAATAATTTAATATTTGGAGATCGGTTTTTTTTATAAATTTAATCTGTATTCCGTACTTCCCTGGCATAAGATCTGTTTAGTTTTGAGTGAAGTACCGTGTTTCTTAATATAAGTGAAAGGTCATTTTCTTTTTGAGAAATACATACTTTTATTTACTGACGTTGGTCAAATACTTCTCATATTGGTATACATGTATTTATTTGTATGTATGCATGAATATGCATGATTTATATGTAGGTATATTTACTTATTTTTATGTATTTTATTTATTATTATTTATTTGTTCATTACACCTATTCTATGATTTTGCACCAAACTCCCCCTTTCTGTGAATGAGTATGTTCCTTTACCTAAAGGTTGTCTGGAAGAGATCGCTCATAGCGATAAGACCGCCTATATTGTACATTTTTCTGTGTAAATCGCTGTACTTACTGTATTTTCTTTTATGGTGTGCAATAAAGAGTTATCTATCTATCTACATTCTTTTAAACCTTGAATCATACATACAGACCCTTACAAACAACCACCTTGAAACAGAAAGCTATTCATATTTATCATCATTCATGGCCGGTGGTGGCTGGATGCGAGAAGCGGAGGACCATTAAAGTTGGCGCAGTCTTGGAGAGGCCTATGTCCAGCAGTGGACTGCAATAGGCTGATATGATGATGATGATGATTGTAATTTCATAATTATCTTTTGTAATTCCACCTGACGCTTTTTCTGACCTATAAGAATTATTAATCACTTAAATCAGTTATTATAACAGAAATATAGATTAGATTAGATTGATATAATAACAAGTCAGCTCTGCTTTTAAAATAACTATTTAGAAAATCCAATAATTGTTAGAAGCTTATTGTGCATGTAGGAATCACCTCTGAGTCGTGTCGTGCTGTTTTCATTGTACTATGCCATGGGCTCTGATTGATGGGGTTCGATGACCGATGGCGAACCTTACTCGCACAAAGCCACAAACTCGCACTTATGTCAAGGGGTTAAGGGCGTCCATGGTGCTGTGGTGGTCAGGGCCACCTCATGAAAGGCAGTTTATCAAGAGATGTTCCTTCGGTTGAGCGCGCAGATTGACTGATATCTTTACAATTGCTGAGGAATCACGCAACATTGAGATGAGATCATTTAAATTAGATGATTGATGTTTGAATAACCTTGGCTAGCTAGTTATAGGTAATTCCACTCCGCCAAAGTAGAAAATGATGTGTGCTTCAATTCTATTCCATTTTTTGATTGACATCAGTGGTAACCCAAGAGCTGGCAGCTACCTTGCACAGCGTATAAGCGTAGCGTATAAGAATGCTTGCAATATTCTGGGAACTAAATTTTAATTTTAATAAAAAGGGTCCTTGTGGTAAGCCACAAGGACCCTTTTTATAATTTTTAATTTCGTACATAAACTTGTATTTTAATATTTATTTATTGTTACGTTGTACGTAATACTTTTAACCCTTCCGCTGCCAATTTCGAGACACAATATAAAATCAATTGTTATCTGAATCTCGCACAGGTGCGTGCTGTGGCATGGAAACAGTTAAGATTAGAAACGATAATGCAAGCTCGTGACAAAACGGTCCCGACCTGGGTCATCCGAGAGATCATTTTCAAAATTTCTCGGGTTGCTTGCCTGTTAATGGTACACTTTTCGAATCCAGGCCATGAAAGCACCCCCAGCTAAGGTTTTCATCAGTATAAAGTAATAAACAGGCGCCACAACACGGGCTTAGCAGGGGCCCATTCATCAACTTTCCTTTTCACGGGGGTGATTCCCGACTCGCCAGAAGCCAGGGTAATCCTCGCCATTGTACGACGCGGACTCTTGAATTATGAAACGCATTTGGCATCTTAAAAGGGCAGGTTATTATAATCTTGCCAAATTAAAAAGTCCAGTCTAGTTGGGTATAAAGTGGACTAGCAGTAGCACTGGGTAGCAGTTTTAGAAACTAATTTGTAACTGGGCCCAGCACCCTTATTTACAAACGTCGGAAAAAGTTTCCGTGTCGGATCCTTCCGAATTCAAATGTCAAACATTATTTCCGAACCATAAGCTAATGTCATTTGTGCATAATGGAAACGTCAAAGTTTTCGACTCCGACGTCTGAGAATCGCATTTTTTTTTGACGTCATCGGAAATCTGCCACTCGGATTCAAAATCTGTAGTTTCCGACGTTTGTAAATAAGAGTGCTGGGTAGCAGTATGTTGTACAATGGTCAGCACACGATGATACCACAATAGAAAGATTTGTAATATTTTTGTCGCAAAATACACCATGGTACAACTGCATAAGATGCCACAAAATTTGACTTGACGTGCTGACGTTTATACTTGTTTTCAAGTGGCGACTATATTATGAATTTTAACTAATACTTCATAAGTTCTTGTCATCCATTTTATAAAGAAGGTCACCATATCAGCCTATTGCAGTTCACAGCTGGACATAGGCCTCTCCAAGACGGCGCCATCTTTCACGGTCCTCCGCTTCTCGCATCCAGCCACCACCGGCCACCTTCCTCAGGACATCGGTCCACCTAGCAGGGGGGCGTCCAATTCTATGTTTCCCGACACGTGGTCTCCATTTGAGAACCTTCCTACTCCAACGCCCGTCGGTTCTGCGAAAGACAGAATATAAAGAAGGTAACTTCTGCAAAGTGGAATTTATTAAACATTAATTAAGTCGAGCATAGGAAAAAAGGCGAGAACTTAACGCGTTATTGCATTACTTGATCCTTGATTAGTTGAAAAGCCTCGGAAGCTGTTTAATCGCGTAACGTTAGCGATCAAAGAGGCTGCCTTCGAGAAATTTAATTATTTCGTCCTGCAAAAATGCCGGAGAACACAGACTAACAACACTAATAGACGCCAAGTAAATACATAGTGTAATACATAAAATATTTACGTGGCGTCTACCTACACAGGTTGTAGGTATCGTGGGTTTTTATTGAAACCACCTGTTAAATCCAATCCACTCGCAGGCTAGTAGCTGTCTATTTATTTTGAAATTTCAAATTACCATTTTGGTGGGCGCATAGTCAATGTTATTGTTGTGTTTAAGAGCGTCGTCGTTTAAGGGTGGAAAACTATTGCTCCAAACCCTATCAGGTATCATGTTTTATTTAGCACTGGATGCACCAAACATCCATACAGGATGCGAGTACATTCACCAAGTATTGATGAAATCGAACGCCGGCTTACTGGCGTAGCAAGCACTTACAAGAATTCATCGGCTGACTTACGTCCTCCGTAGCTCAGTTGGTAAGAGCACTCGCCCGGATAGCGAAGGGACGTGGGTCCGAGTCCCACCGGATGACACAGTCGATTAATTTTTGTAAGCGAAATTCAATTTGATTTCGTACAAACTTGCAAAAATAATTGCTTAAGTTATAAAAATTATTATAAGCTACATATTTATTTATTATTTTTTAATAAGTAATTTATTTTCTGACCATTATAGTGATGTCCATAACAAGTATCTCCGTGCTTCGGAAGGCACGTTAAGCAGTTGGTCCCGGCTAATGTCTGTTAAAATTAGTCGTTCAGCCTAGTCAGAGCCACTAAGACGGCTTGATAACATCTGATCGTAAGGTTTGTCACTTGCCTTACAGACACCCCGCCACCAATCCGCACTGAGCCCGCGTAGTACAGTACAGAGTACAGCTCGTACCTCCTGTCCTCATAGTTGAGGTGAGACCTTTGCCTAGCTGTGGAATCTATATAGACCAACTTTACTTTTCTTTTAAATTTAGATTTATTTTAAGTAATTTATATCTTATATGGTCCAACTCAGATCTGAGGGTGTATACTGTAGTGAGTTGTCTGTGAATTGTACTTATTTTCCGACCCGGGTCTACGACGAGCTCTCTCGGTGATATATTTTTTATTTTCCTTGAAAAAGATTGAATTTTTCGTTTATTTGGAACAACGAGGAATTTTTGACTTCTTTGAGAATACGAGCAGCCGTGGCACGTTATAAAAAGTTATTTAGTAGTAGTTATTTTATTAGTGGCCTGACTAATATTTCTGGAGATGAATATGTATCCTATAATAAACTAATATGCTTTATTTTTGTTAAAAAGTGACAAGCATTGATTCACTATCCAATCTACAAAAAAAAATGGTTGGTCTGGAAAAAACTTATTACTTCATTATAAATTATAGGGTAAACCCTGGATTGACGCCCCAGTGATTTAGATGCCCCGATTGTAATTGCTCTAGTTTCACTAATACATATCGTGTTATTTTATTTATCTATGGAGAGACTTTCTAACTAGGTACCACCAAATGGATCGTGTCTCATGTCTCGGTGCGATTACATGGGACGGCTAGGTGCGATTAAACTTTTTTCGGGATAGATGGTCTATTTCTCAGCGGGTCGTCCATCCTTAACGTTATTTATATGGACTTGGCAACTATCCCCCATATGGGATAGATGTCTTAAAATTTAGAGGTCCGCAATCGGTGATACTCTAAAAATGTCAAAGGTAAAGGTTTCCTTTAAAATACTAAAGTACTTGCCAGTTTTACAAATAAAAGGATGAAATAACTGTACAGGGAGATAAAACATATTTTCAAAAAGTGCGGCATCTTTCCCGGTTTTAACCTACATAAATTTATAAATAAAAATACTTGTAAATTATACTTTTTGGCTTTGGCTTCCCTTTTATAAATTGGTAAACATCGCATCATTACACACGCTTAACATTAAGCTTTAAAGGAAAGAAAGGAACGGAAGAGCCGTCAAAGAAAAAGGCACGAGGCGTTATAAATACGGCTCGCTTTCGGAGTCATTACAATGCAAATACGGGGTAAATTTATTTCTCTATACGGAATACACGAAATTAAGGGAAGGAACATCAAAGTGAAATAAAATATGTGCGCATTTGTCTCAATTTATCGCGTAATAGAGCCAATTAAATTCCTCATTACAATCTCAATTTCCGACATCTCGAGCAAATATTGAAATAATACCACTTGAATTGGCATTATTTTGCAAATAAAACCTGCCCTTGTGATTCATTAGAAGCACAGAATCGTTACGGCAAAAAGCAAAAACATTACACATATACGTGAATAATACCCAATGGTGAAAATACACAGGTATATTCGTTAGCAATTTAATTAAATTATATTAGTTGTTTGAATAATACCTACTAGCGATTCGAATGGCTGTATATTTCGCAGACATAAATAGGTATTTGATTTTAATTTCAACGTGATACCTACCTCCCCGCATTCCTAAAAAAAGGTTTTTGACAGACAGACAGACAAGCCGGACGCACAGACAGACGGACAACCAAGTGATCCTACCAGGGTTCCGTTTCTTTCTTTGACCAAAAACTGACAGCTAAAAATTCAATGAACAGCAGATTCTTCAATTCTGTGTAAACAAATCATAAAATTACAACATCAAGCTTACTTATAGCAATCTACAACCGAATTAGTAAATTACGAGAATCAACACCCGACGACTTATTTCGATGCTGATGGCTGCACCTAACTCTAATATTGTTTTAGTGTTGTTCGTAAAACTAATTGTGATACTGGAGGCATAAAAATAGCCACCGCTAACGAACGCGAAACTAATTCGTGAGTGAGTGGTGCCACAGTCGCGAATATCCACAGAAGGCTCATAATGAGAGATCAGAATCTCTATGTAGAAGTAACTCAAAAGAACGATGGGCTCCGATTCCAAATCCAAAGTACCCAGTCTAAGATTAATTTTAAGTTTTTTTTTTTACAAGTTTTTAGCGTGTTTTCTTCTAACTTTAGACGTCATCGAAAGACATGCCAAATCCTCTGTTGATTTTGTAATTTCCTTAGCAATTGACAGCTGTTTCGTCTGACGTTTCTTCATTAATGTAGTCTTAGAGGCAAACTACTTTTTTCATCTGAGAAAGAGACGGCATGAACTTGCTATTAATCTTAAAGAGGGCACTGTGGAATCGAGTCCAATTTTAGTGAAAGGTGACTACTCTGTTTGTTCATGTACAGCGCCGCTGTTAAACAAAGTATGCACCTGTTACAGCGTTGATAGGCTCCGTTAGGTGCCGCCTGGTAGCTACTACCACCCTCCCAACGTAGCGCGCCAGGCAGCTTGCTGTGTTCCGTCGGTGAGTGGGAGTGCCAGCAGTAGCGATGGGCGATTATTACTAAATTAATCGAATTATTAGAATGGTCCCTGTAATCGAATGTATTCGATAAGCAACCGATTATCCTTGAGATTTTGTAGCGAGCAATACCGGAGCGTGTGGTGCGCAGGCCGTACTACTAACTACTAACGAATGAATCGTCATTCGTCGCGTCGATTTATCATTCGTTCGCTGCCTGTCCTGTCGCGGCAATTCAATCGAATGTATCGAAGGGCCGAGTATAGATTATCATTCGATTGTCGATTATTATTCGATTTTTTTCCAAATTACTAAATCAACATTCAATAGTTCAAATAGTCGATTGTCAATTAATTCAATTTTTTTTTTCGAACAATTGCCCATCGCTAGCCAGCAAAACCTTCTGGGCAAGCATGCTCAACCGTCGACTCTGTATACGCCACATCTAAAAAAAAGAACAGAGTGGTTATAACTGCGCTTCCTAATTATATTTAGATACTGGCCGTAGCCAAAATTCAGCTACTTTTTAGTAACATGGAAAGAGCATACTACATCAGCCTCAGTTATGTCGGAGCGGTATCGCGCATCTACTTCGAGCGTGTTTTACAATTGCCCACAATTAGTCACACTTATACAAACGCTCCAAAGAAATATGCCCCTTCAACGTGAGAAAATAAAGCAGACAATGGCTTATTAGCAGTCTTAATGACGGTAATTATAATCCAAAAAAGTTGTTGTAAGTACAGATGTATCCTGCTTTAGTAGCGACTCCATAAAATAGCCCATAAACAAATAGCGCTATTGGAAATAGTAACACGGGTCTTAAAACACTTTGAGGCCGAATTTAGAAGGCAAATAAAATGTTAATTGCAATTACTGGTACTGTACGTGATGAAAAATAAGGACCGTTTTTAGGGTTCCGTATCCAAAGGGTAAAAATGGGACCCTATTACTAAGACTTCGCCGTCGGTGTGTCTGTTTGTCACCAGGCTGTATCTCACGAACCGTGATAGCTAGACAGTTGCAATTTTCACAGATAATGTATTTCTGTTGCCGCTATATAACAACAAATACTAAAACAGAATAAAATAGATATTTAAGGGGGCCTCCCATGCAAGGAGCCCCCCTTAAATATCTATATTTGTACAAACGTGTTTTTTTAACGTTTTTTGGTCGCTATTAGTAACGGCAACAGGTAGACGCTTGAAACTCTCACAGAATATTAAATTTTACTTTGAGAATAAAAACTTAAATTAGAATAAAAACGTATTACAGGGGGGCCCTCAAACAAAAAACATGATTTGGCCGGTTTTTTGTTTCTAACTTGCATTTGGAAAGCGTGGAGAGCTGAAAATAAGTACAGATTTTTTTGTAGGAATTTCCGAATTGTATCTTTTTTATTTTTAGGATTTTTAAGATCTTCACCTTAAGCATGTGAAGTAGAAAATAAACATAATAATGCTTTCAATAAAGCTGCACGTATTTTAAAAGTGTTTTTATTTTACTTTTGCGACGTGTCATCAACATAAACAGGGTAATTTACGATACAGATATGTCCGCTTTTAGTGTACCCGAAAAGATTGTAGTTTTACAACCAGTTTGATGAGTTTGACTTAATTTACGAACTATAAAATAGTCGCGATAAATTTCTACAACCATTAAAAAGTCTTTTTGAAGCGCATTCGTGCTCATGTGTGTTTTTATAAATTAGTGTAGTGCACCGGTGCACTCGAAGGGTCGCTTGTAAAAATATAATAAAAAGTCGAGATTATAACTAGCGGGTTCCCGCGACCCCATTCAGGCAAATGTCAAATTTCCTACACAAATATTCACCCCCCTTTTCATCCCCTTGAAGGTTGAATTTAAAAAAATCCTGAAATACGACATACTTCATTTCTGACTAAATAGTTAATACCTACTTACAATTTTTTTCGATGAAGCTGTAAAACTGACGAAGTTTCATACAAACGTATCCCACATTTTTACCCCAATAAGAATTTTTGGAAATTCACCCCGAATTTCCAAAAAATCTTTCTTGGTACTCACTGCTCACCTACACTATAAAAGATAGCACAGTGCAGAATTTCAAGTTTTCTTATCCTGAAATCCTGGGCTGAGCGTTGATATGTCGGTTAGTCATTAGTCAGTTTTCATAACAATCTATTGACGACCACCTTGGGATAGTGGTTCGCGCACCGGACTACAAACCAGAGGTTTGGTTAGGATTTGGCCAAATGTTTGTGTAATGAGCACGAGCATTTGTATCAGTCATGGACGTTTATAAACGTACATAAATATTATATGTCTATCCGTTATCCTAGTCGCCATAGCACAAGCTCACGCTTAGTTTGGGGCTTGTAAATTGGAGGATTAACACAATCTTCAATAACTTTGCTGATAAACGATAGTATATTTAGAGATGCACAACTGGCCGTGTGATATACTGCCTAAGACAATAACTAATGACGCTGCAAAAACAACTTCAAAAGGCGACGAGATAAATCGCTCTACTCGTGGATGAGATCAGCCCCTTCTAACATATTAATCTGCGCTATTTTTGTGTCTTAATAAAAAAAAAAAAGTAAAGTCAGCCTATTAGATCCCACTGCTGGCCAAAGGCCTCACCTCAACTATGAGGAGGAACGAGCCATACTCCACCACGCGGGCTCAGTGCGGATTGGTAGAGGGGTGTCTGTAAGGCAAGTGACAAACCTTACTATCAGATGTTATCAAGCCGCCTTAGGGCCTCTGACTAGGCTTAACGACTAATACCAACAGATATTAGCCGGGACCAACTGCTCAACGTGCCTTCCGAAGCACGGAGATGCTTGTCATGGTCGTCACTTTAATGGTCGGAATGGTCACCCATCCAATCACGACCGCGCCGTGGGTTGCTTAACTTTTGGTATCACTACCAAAGTGCTGCCGCCACTGCGCCACAAGCACCTCGTGTGTCTTAATACTGAAGCTATAGTTCATGTCCCCTTCGATTTGAACCCCAACGATTTTCATCAGAAAATCAGTCTACGTCACCTGAAAAAGAATTGACATCTTTCGGATGATATATACAATTTGGTCGTCATTTAGCGGTCGACCGATCAGATTGCTGCAGCGACATGTTAACATAGCGGCAAAGGCAGATATTTCGTTGCAAGTAGAAGCCAAACACGAGGATTTAATGTTGTGTGAAGTTAGCCGGGATTAATCCGAGCGAGTCCTGCCAAGAGATCACCATCTGATGCCGCGACACCGGCAATCTATTATGGAGGAACGTGCAGAAAGGTTGCTTCACACTTGGAGACATTATCTTTCGTTGTGTCAAGTTGAATGAGAACAATTTTAAACGCGAACGCGAAACCAACCCTGTGTTTGGTCGCTTGCGCCTCCCGCGCTAATAAGCTCTGCCTAACTAACGAACATTTTTCCTTTCTTTTCAATAAATTTGAGTTCGGGTGTCTCCGCTCGCTATGATCTGCCTTTTATCGAACCGCTCATTCCATCATTTTTACCGCTCAATTAGTTATTGGACTGCTCAATAATTTTTAGAATTAAAATCGTGTGATAGAATAACTGACCAAATGCTTTTTTATTACTGTCCATGTTTTACTGTCGCAATAATTAATCAATCGCCATTAAATTAAATAACTGCTTAATATGTTTTCCAACTGATCATAATAACATCTCGAATATTTAAATAACAGTTCAAAAAATCAGTTCCCTATAACATTCTTGAGTTTCAATCTAAAAGGTCTTAAGCGCCGTATTTTCTTTAATTATGCAGACTTTAATGGAGATTAAGTGCAGGCGTCAAGCAGGAATTTTCCATAAAATCATGACACGATAGAGGAATTGCCACATGCCACATGGGTTACTAACTAAACAGGCCTCGTTATGAAGACTGCGACTGTCTCAGACCGAAACGCTGCATATAATTATATATATTTTGGGCGTAAAAGCAATTATTGATCAGCCTCATGCCACTGATGACGAGATTTTCAATTAGGTATAGTGGCCACATCAGAATGCCGTTGTCACTGCATAAGGTGCCGTAGTGTTTAGCTTGAAGTCCTCTCGTCTGTACACTTACTCCCACACTTCCCACCCCTGTGAAAATTAAGATTTTTCTCTGGAGCTCTATTTTTTAAGCTCGATGACATTCTGTTAATTTTCACTTAAAACAAAATTTTGACGTTTTTACTATCGCTCGCCTCCTGTGACAAGTGGGACATTCGTTGCGGTTCTGAGCGGTCGAGTGCAGTCGATCGAGTTCGAGTGATTCAACGATGCGGAGTTTTAGATGACGAACAAAAATGAGTAAATAATATGCACGCGTGTGATTAAAAAATAGAGCTTCTGTTTGTCTAGCTAGTCAATCGTAAAACCTACTGGTCCTTTTTATTTTGTGACGCAACCAATCTAGCTCTGCTCATGAAACATTACACTTGGCTTCGAGGGTGGGATCACTGACATTCGTCCAGATTATGAAACTGAAAAGCGTAAACCAGTAATTTAAAGGAAAAACACGTGCGTCAATGCACTGTGTTAGTTATTTTAGGGGTAATTTGTCAAGATCTCCCGCGTCAGAAGTGCAAAGGAACAGCTGTTTGGAATGTAACAAGATATTTACCTTTACACTCGCGTTGACAAAATAAGTGTTTACCATTATTCAGTGGAGACAAAGAGATTTTCGAACGTTTACAGTACGTGTACACATTATCAATGTAAATCCAATCAATAAATGGTGGTACGCAATAAGCGGTGGGATCATCATTCACACTGGTAGAAGTGAATTCTGTATAACCAAAGAAGCGACTTTCTGTTACCCTTGATTTGTCTATTGTGATCGCTGTTAAACCTTATGTACCTAATTTCTAAAATAATCAACTATGATGTTCGAAATCTGGCAAGCACGCGTTACACAAAAAACTTGTCGGATAGATGTGAATTGTCAACTGCATTACTGTAGTCGTTTCTGATTATTGGAGTAGAAGCGTCCGCGCTGGGCGCTGTGCCACGCTGCGTGTCAGGACCCGTCTCTCTGACACGAGTATAATCAGATCTTGCATCATCTCCAACCACCTCCCAAACGAAACAGCACTCAAACCCTATCACTTTAAGATCGTAAATGATAATGGTGTCATTGTGTCTGTAGATTTGGCCAAGCGTATTTTATTTGGCCAGCGCATTTGTCTTATTTTCTGTTATGAGGTATCGTTTTCGTTTTGAATTTATTCCAATAGTTTAATTTGTTGTTGCTTAGCAAGTAACGTATTAATAATGTTGTTGAGCGGCTCTGAGATCATTAGTAAGAATATATTTCATTGCAGTATCGATTTTATCAAAGCTACCAGATTTTTTTACGTTCGCTATTATGTCCTTTTGTAAACAAGACGTAGATATTAACATTATATTTGTGGTCAACTTAAATGCTCAGTTTTTATGCTCTTTTTATTTCCAAATACCAATAGGAAGTTCTCTCATCCTTTGTTAAGCCACTAAATAAATAATAGTACAGTTAGGCCCACCTGCTCAAGTCCAGATTAGCTAATCCGGACTTCAAGGCTTTTGACCTAAATTGACAGCCCACTTGCGCTCGTCTGGATTAGCTAATCTGGAAGTTTCAGTATTAGTTAATCCGGCCTAGCGCAATGATGATCTGAGTTACAAATAATAACTAATTATTTTTTTCATAAGCAATTTAAATCCAAAACAGTTGTTGTCAGTGATTCAGTCTAGGTTGAAAAACTTCGGTTCAAGATTTATTCATGTCATTTACCGGTCGTTTTTCTCCCACAAGGCAAGGTGCGCGCGCGCAGACAGGGCGGCGCTGGCGTCGCCTCCGCGCGTCGCGTACGTCACCCCGCGTCGATTCTTCTGCTGGTAGGTCAATGTTATACTGAAGCAATTCAGATATTCGATCCATTTTGATGTTTATAATGGACTAAGAGGTGCTTGTGGCGCAGTGGCGGCAGCGCTTTGGTAGTGATACCAAAAGTTAAGCAACCCACGGCGCGGTCGTGATTGGATGGGTGACCATTCCGACCATTTAAGTGACGTCCATGACAAGCATCTCCGTGCTTCGGAAGGCACGTTAAGCAGTTGGTCCCGGCTAATATCTGTGGTATTAGTCGTTAAGCCTAGTCAGAGGCCCTAGGGCGGCTTGATAACTTCTGACAGTAAGGTTTGTCACTTGCCTTACATACACCCCTCCACCAATCCGCACTGAGCCCGCGTGGTGAAGTATGGCTCGTTCCTCCTCATAGTTGAGGTGAGGCCTTTTCCCAGCAGTGGGATCTAATAGGCTGACTTATAATGGACTTTGAATGCATTACTAAAATCCAAGGCCTTTCCACGGATATATCGCATCTTTTCGTCTGTTCGTCCCTATTATTTTTAGGTTAACATGACAGCGTGAATAATCGTGAGCCGTGACAGCTAGACTCGGAAATCAGGACATCGTCATAGGGAATCAAGCCTTTATTGTATGAAGTCAGAAAACGCAGGTTCATTTTTACCTGACTCGGCGAAGAAAAAAGAAGGGTTATGAGTTTGACCGATATGTATGTATGTATGCATGTACGTATGTATGCTCAACTGTTCCCTTATTACTGGGCAGTGGTTTAGCAAACTACTTAACAGAATGAGATAAATGAGGTATCGTTGGAAAGGTCTTGGTTGTCCACTGGTTATGTTAGTAAAAAAACTTGCAAGCTACATTAGTAACAGTAAAAAACAACAAATAGAGAAGCACGAGATATAAAAGATGGCGTAGGCCGGTCAATCGGTGTTCTCGCTCGTCTCGCTTACTTGACCGTGCTGGCAAGATGGCCAATTATAGAAGGGCCTATCTATATAGCCTTAGCCTTGCTACTTTATGATCACATGTTACCTAATTCACAAATAGAGACACGTTTTAAATTAGAATTTATAGGTATCGAGATGTGTTTACAATTAACATCCTCTAATGACTTTCTCCGCCTATTTCAAAGGTATAATTCGGGTGTGACAAAAATATACCATGACGACAGGGTTGCCAACCGTACTCTTAAATAGAGTATGTACGTAATCTACAAATCTATATCATTTAGACGTAGGTACTCTATAATCTATAACACTAATAGAGAACGGCAATTTTTTTTTACACAATGTATACTATTTATTTAAACTTTTTGCACACAGTTTATTGTACGAATGTCGGACTTAACGCTAAAAGCGCTATTTATTGGTATATCTAATATATGCCGCAAAAGTAACCCAAAAATACTTTTTGTAAGTCCATCGTCTGTAAGGGCGTCGGTCGGTGGCGCAATGGCTAAGCGGGTTGCCTCTAATGCGGGAGGTGCCGGGTTTGATGCCAAGTGCCGCCTTGTATCAATGGCTTTTTCTGAGTTGCATACATCAGTTGTTTCACTAACCGATGCTCTTACGGCGAGAAAAACATCGTGAGGAAACCTGCACATTCAGGCCACTGAATGTGTAACCTTGATCCAAAACTGGTCAGGTTTCCCTGCTAATAGGATCACGGAGGTCAGATGGCAGTCTTTCTACAGTAATTACCTGATCTGCCACAACCTGGATCATGGTCAACGGACCCTGGGCCCTCACGTGCGAGAGCACAACCGGGATAACGCTAGGAGGATGATGATTTGAATTAGGAAAGGATCCGACACGAAAACTTTTCCGCCGTTTGTGAATAAGGGGCCGATATTGGATGGTTGTGTGCAAGAATGTCTGGGCCGCTGCACCCTTGTCAATAGCAAGACAGTTAAACAGCCGTTGCATCAAACCGACATAGAACAGAGGTTCAACAAAATAACGAGTAGATTAGAAACTAAAGTTAACGGCCTAAGGGCTGGCGGGTTGCCAGCCTTTGACGTCAGCCCGCGATAATGTTGCCAGCGACTAAATTTAATGAAACATTGTTTGAAGGAACACGAGTACACGACCCGTCCCCGTCGCGATGCTGTCAGCAGCAGGCAGGACTGATTCATTGCTACATGGTAACAATATTTGTGATTATAATTTCATATGCGAATATTGATAATGTAAGTCTTGGCCTGAGACTTAACGGGCTGTGCGTACGTACTATTTTTTTAAAATTATTAAATGAATAATAAATTGTTAAAAAAAAAAACACACAAACATTTGCCCCTTGCGGGATTCGAACCCTCGACCGCCGATTTCGTAGTCCGGAACGCAAATCACTACACCACGACGTTAGTTAACTTAGGAGTTATGCTAAACAAAATTTTAAGCACTGAAGCATCACTATCATGCCAAGTTAAAATCCATGAAATAATAAAGTTCTAACGGTATGAGTTTATAGTATACGGGTCAAAGGAAATTGATTTCGCTATAAGTAACAAAAAGTAGTCCAGTACAAGGAAATACGCAATTTAACTCCCATTGTGAAACTGATCATGGTCAGCGGAACCTGGGCCCGCGAGTGCACAACCGGGATTACGCTAGGGTGATGATAATTATTTTGCAAGTCAAGTTTTTTGCATATATATTTTTTCTTTTGACGTTTACGTTAATATAATATAGATAATACTCAATAATTGCTCTTAATAATAGTTGACAACCCTACAAGGCGGGACGTCTCGCGTCTTACTGTCAGCAACAAAGTTCGTGGAAACTCTTTTGAAGTCAAAAATATTTTGGGCACGAACTCATCCGCCTGACGACGCCGAATAAAGCCCAGAAAGGGTTCGAACTCGCCGTAATGTTTACCGCCGTTTTATTATCCACAACTTTCAGTGGCTCAATTAAATTGTGAATTAATGCCGCAGTTAATTCGGCTTTATTGCTGGATAACGCTATCTAATCTCTTTATCCTAATTTAGAGTAGTATATCCTGCGAAGACGGCCGCCGGAGCGAGAGCATGAAATTAAGGCTGGAATTTGCATAATCGTACTTCGCTCCGCCCCCTGCCCTAAGTAACTTCCACAATTCCATTACAACAGTGAACTAAATTAAATTTTAGTCCATCGTTAACAGCAAAGCTGATATTCCATTACCGAACAGAATCAACATAGCGAAAAACTTATCGTTGAATGGCCTCTCAATTTTCGAGGCTCTTATAAAGGAAAGTAATTTGGAATTTCGCGAGACGATCCGATCCCTGATTTCCAGTCACGTGATTTTTCGTCTTGTGTAAGAAGGTACTTACTTATTTATTTGGGGCGGACGATATTAAAGATTACTCTCGTCGTCTTTGGGTCCTCACATCTCTTTATATACAGCGACGACAGTTTCACAATGGGAGTTAAATTGCGTATTTTCCTTGTACTGGACTACTTTTTTGTTACTTATAGCGAAATCAATTTCCTTTGACCCGTATACTATAAACTCATACCGTTAGAACTTTATTATTTCATGGATTTTAACTTGGCATGATAGTGATGCTTCAGTGCTTAAAATTTTGTTTAACATAACTCCTAAGTTAACTAACGTCGTGGTGTAGTGGTTTGCGTTCCGGACTACGAAATCGGCGGTCGAGGGTTCGAATCCCGCAAGGGGCAAATGTTTGTGTGTGTTTTTTTTTTAACAATTTATTATTCATTTAATAATTTAAAAAAATAGTACGTACGCACAGCCCGTGAAGTCACAGGCCAAGACTTACATTATCAATATTCGCATATGAAATTAAATCAAATTTCACTTACAAAAATTAATCGACTGTGTCATCCGGTGGGACTCGAACCCACGTCCCTTCGCTATCCGGGCGAGTGCTCTTACCAACTAAGCTACGGAGGACGTTAGTCAGTCGACGAATTTTTGCAAGTGCTTGCTACGCCAGTGAGCCGGCGTTCGATTTCATCAATACTTGGTGAATGTACCCGCATGTATCCAATGGAAATATTTTTACAAATATTTAACCATCAGTTAAGATGAAATCAGCTTAACCTTTTATATTTTTATAACTTAAGCAATTATTTTGCAAGTTTTTACGAAATTTAATCAAATTTCACTTACAAAAATTAATCGACTGTGTCATCCGGTGGGACTCGAACCCACGTCCCTTCGCTATCCGGGCGAGTGCTCTTACCAACTAAGCTACAGAGGACGTTAGTCAGTCGACGAATTTTTGCAAGTGCTTGCTACGCCAGTGAGCCGGCGTTCGATTTCATCAATACTTGGGGAATGTACCCGCATGTATCCAATGGAAATATTTTTACAAATATTTAACCATCAGTTAAGATGAAATGATGATTTAATTTCGTAAAAACTTGCAAAATAATTGCTTAAGTTATAAAAATATAAAAGGTTAAGCTGATTTCATCTTAACTGATGGTTAAATATTTGTAAAAATATTTCCATTGGATACATGCGGGTACATTCCCCAAGTATTGATGAAATCGAACGCCGGCTCACTGGCGTAGCAAGCACTTGCAAAAATTCGTCGACTGACTAACGTCCTCCGTAGCTTAGTTGGTAAGAGCACTCGCCCGGATAGCGAAGGGACGTGGGTTCGAGTCCCACCGGATGACACAGTCGATTAATTTTTGTAAGTGAAATTTGATTTAATTTCGTAAAAACTTGCAAAATAATTGCTTAAGTTATAAAAATATAAAAAAAAAAATCGCATATGAAATTATAATCACAAATATTGTTACCATGTAGCAATGAATCAGTCCTGCCTGCTGCTGACAGCATCGCGACGGGGACGGGTCGTGTACTCGTGTTCCTTCAAACAATGTTTCATTAAATTTAGTCGCTGGCAACATTATCGCGGGCTGACGTCAAAGGCTGGCAACCCGCCAGCCCTTAGGCCGTTAACTTTAGTTTCTAATCAACTCGTTATTTTGTTGAACCTCTGTTCTATGTCGGTTTGATGCAATGGCTGTTTAACTGTCTTGCTATTGACAAGGGCGCAGCGGCCCAGACATTCTTGCACACAACCATCCAATATCGGCCCCTTATTCACAAACGTCGAAAAAGTTTTCGTGTCGGATCCTTTCCTAATTCAAATCATCATCCTCCTAGCGTTATCCCGGTTGTGCTCTCGCACGTGAGGGCCCAGGGTCCGTTGAACATGATCCAGGTTGTGGCAGATCAGGTAATTACAGTAGAGCGACTGCCATCTGACCTCCGTGACCCTGTTACCAGGGGAACCTGACCAGTTTGGATCATGGTTACACATGCAGTTGCCTGAATGTGCAGGTTTCCTCACGATGTTTACCCTCACCGTAAGAGCATCGGTTAGTGAAACAACTAATGTACATAACTCAGATAAGTCATTGGTACATAGCGGCACGTGGGATCGAACCGGCGCCTCCCGCATGAGTGGCAACCCGCTAGCCACTAATTCAAATGTCAAACATTATTTCCGAACGGAGTTTTCTAAAGCTAATGTCATTTGTGCATAGTATTAACGCCAAAGTTTTCGATTCCGACGTTTGAGAATCGCATTTTTTTGACATCTTCGGAAACCTGCCTCTTGGATTCGAAATTTGTAGTTTCCGACATTTGTGAATAAGGGTGCTGGACTGGATATGCGTTTTGTTTTGTTTGTTACGCATCACCTTAATTGCTGTGATATTTACATGATTGTTTGTTACTCTCATTAGAGTCTAAATTATAACGACTAACTAACCTAAAGCATGGTTTTTCCAATAAATTTTCAACATCATTTACGCATAAAAGAAGTCTTCATTTTGTTTATTTTTACCATACAACATTTTATACACTATGGGAATTTAACCTTGATAGTCCAATCTAAGGAGGGCCTTAGATTCCAACAATCCAAATTGGATAGGGATCCAATTTGGATTGTTGTCCAAGACCTAAACCTAACAAAAAGTCAGAAGCGTAAAAAAATTAAGCTTCGACAATTTGCGGATAGCTTTGTTCCCAAAGCAGCAATTGCCTCACGCTGTCACTCGCGCTTGACTACCGTCTAACCTGATGACATATTGCTCTGCAGCTGCCAGCCCATCAGGCCAGGCAACGACACCGCTATTTTTACGATTCCGAGAGGTGACGCGAGCTGACAGGTTCAGGGCCGCGGAATGTCACAGCGGTGACTGTTTGCGTCATGTCCGTTTATAAGCTCGACTCTTGGACTGCTGTGCCACACCCATCATTGATTTGATTTAAGATTTTTTTTTGGCAGCTAGAGACACTGCTCATGTTTTGATACCGTTCGTTTAAAACCTGGCTTTTTTATTTTATGACATGATCGAGTTTCTTGCGCTGCTCCTTCTCAGCAGTATCCCAAATTGTGCCGACGCAGTGGTAGGATCAATACTGAAAAGTGTTTAAGTATCTTGTTGGGTCTATATGCAAAAATAAATTGAATTTTATTTGTGATTTAATTAATCTAATAACATCCTTAAAGCATCTCTTTCAAAACGAGCCTTGCTATTTGAGTTTTACTATTTGCGTAACGTGTACCTAAAACCTATTACCAACTTGTTTTAAACTTTATGAGCCGCCATAGGCGTCTAACATGGCTCGATCGGCCTAAAAATTAAGATTTGCTGAAACATGCCGACATGAAATTGGCTTAACTTTAGGATGAAGACTAAATTTTGTCCGTCTTGCCGATACCGGGCGCATTCCGCTAATACATAGTACGTCACAGTTAGGCGAGTCTACCTTTTCATTACGCAAAGTTATTTAACGGAATATGCCCTGATCTTAATCTTAGCACAGTAACAATAAGTACCTACACGATTCATATTAAAATTTGTTTTAGCAAATCATAAGAGGCTGATTTTGATTTGTCCTGTACCAGCTACCACCATTATATGTTTTGTGTTTAAATTTAGATAGAATTTCCATGTGATTTGGTTTAACACAAACAATTGAGCCATCTTTGGCAACAAACTACTTATTATTACGGACTACATATTCGACAAAAAACTTCCAATCATTTGTCCCGTCAACGTTAATTTTCCCGTCTGTCGTTTGATAATTACAGTTATTGACACGTTGTTGGTAATGATGAGTGCCTTTCCGGCTAAATAGTGGAAACTTCCAACACAGTCCAACGCCGTGTCGAATCGATTTAGGAGGCCTTACTCCGGATTACGACGTATTGTTATATTTTTTCGACTGTTGCCGTCCCTGTCAGTTAAGCTAGCATGACAGTACGTACGAGTGTGATGGCTAGGCCTCAAATATGGACATCAACTACTAAGACTCAAAATCTTTTAAACAGCTGATAAACGTAAGTTGATGGTTTATTTGACACAATTCCAAAACAAAATACGTCAAATAATCGCTGATTAAATTAAATTAAACATGTGTTGGTGAACTAGACCCTAAGCCTGGAGTTCGCCGCATGTGAATATGTTTAATTTTTAATCGGCCGGTTTAGCATTATTTGTCATATTTCGTATGGGAAGTTGAAGCGTTGTAATTTTGAAGTCAAAGACCCCGGTAATTCATACAAATAGAATTGGTATTTAGTGGGCAAATGAAAAGGACAATTAACAAAACTAGCATAGATAGCCGCACAGTACGTGAAAATTAAACAAAAAAAAACTGTGCACAGGTTATTAATACCTAAGATCTCCAATTCTACCCCTTTGTAGATTATCTGCTTTGGACACTAATGTCACCAAATACAATACATAAAACCCTAAAAGGTGTCACTACCACTGCTTCAGGACAATTGTGGGCTAGTGATGAGAAGTAGCAGCGCAAGAAATTTCACGGTGTTATTTATTACAAAAAAATTAGACCAGGTTTAAACTAGGTCTAAATATTAGCCGACAACAGAGGAATGAATGACACATTCGTGACATAACCTAATAGAGAAACGCTATTCTAATTGGCTAGCTAATAGCTTAGTCCTGACTTAAACCCGGCACTAAGTTTTTGTAATAACGGGGTCACTATTTGAATAGCCTATTTCCAAAGTTTTACAATTCTTTAATTGTTTTTGTATGCTTAGGCACAAAAAGTACCTAAAACTGATGCAATGCCAATTGCCTTAGCGATTCTTTTCTTGTTCAATATACATGTTTTCTTCTCTGGCATCTAGACTAAGTTATAAATATTATCCGAGTCCGCCATAATATGATTCCCGGCTGCGATGCATCTTATTTATTGTCTTGTTTGCCCGCCAGGAGTTATGGAACTGCTTCCGAAGATTACATAATCTGTTTTCATTGGGTTTCATGTTTGCATTCAATTGATAATGTTTTATTTAGGACCGACTACAGTTCTGCTACTACAGCCATGGATTAAGTCACAAAAGATACGGCATGCTTATAATCGCATCAAGTTTTTTTTTTCACTTAACATCTCCGCGTTACTTAGCAACCAACTCCGATAGTGGCGAATTTTATCAAAACAAACAGTGATTGATAGCGAAATTGTGATCTTTTCATAAGGCGTTAGTGTCGTATCTTTCCTATTCAATCTAATCTAAGACTAACGCCGTACTACTGTTCTTGTCTCGAATTCGTTCTTTATTCTCAAAAGTACAAAGAAGTAACCAATCAGAAATTTGCCAAACTTTACTGACCGTTAAGAAAAACTATGCTAACGATATCTTCTTCAGGAACTTCTTGTTTAGGAAATCTTGACTAAACTTCGCGTAATTATTATATTAGGTATTCGTGGTTATGAAGGGAACGGTCTAATGAGTCAGAATAAGTAATAAGCCTAATATTAATCTTCTAAAATCCAGCAATGGATACGCTTGCTGTCATCAATGTCATTTCTTAATGAGACGCGTGAAAAATGACTGGCTCATTACTTTTCACGCAAGGAGACTGCGCAAATACGGCCCTAACAGATGGATGAGTGTATTATAATACTCTTACAACATAACCAAAGGGAGATTACGTGTGTTACAAGATGATATTAATTGCCTACCTACTGAACCTACTTTGAAATTTTCGAGTTACACCAAAATGTTGTACCTCTTATAGTCAAGCAGGAAGGTTTGAAATCGCGTGTTGGGATTATGAAGCTTACTTTATTGCGAGCGAAATTACATTGTAAATTGATAATTCGAAATAAACTTTAGTTGGGTAACGTTAGAGTATATTTTAGCTTACTCTGTAACATAATTTGCGGAGTCGATACCCTGACCTGCGCAGTGTATTCGGCCCATCTCCGGATAGCTGTGGAGACTAGTTTACCGATTCAGTTGCTACCTCAACTAGTACGGCGACTCGTCGGGGCAGCAAGTAGCAACCAATCAGCTGATTCGTTTGTCCTGTATCGATTGGTATCCTTCAATTAGGCTCACAAGCGGGCTTAAATGTTTATTTGCGACTGTATTTGTATCTGTACGTAACCTTAACGTCTAATGATCAAGTTTTTTCTCATTTAAGATTCGGTTCCAGCCCAGCATTTATTTGAACGCCAATATCAATGTTATTTTTCGTAACTGAGATTTTAATGGTAATCCAAATATACATATAATATTTTAATCATTTTGAAAAAGAAAAAAACAATAATTTATTATATTTGTATTTTGTCACAACCCACATCTATAGCGGCCAAAATGTTATATCTATACTTTGTATACAAATAAGTAATTTTGTAATACCCATGGTAATACGTACATGTGTAATATTAATGAACAAGTACGATGGGATTGTAATCGTCACTTTGTGTACATAAATCCCAAATAAATAAATTGATTAAAAAAAATTAATTTAACACATTACAAACATAGAACGAATTTAGGTGTAGGTACCACCAACAGACATTACACAAAACAGAAAGAAAAATACATATACACTTAAAAAACCATACATAAAATCAGTCGTTTGTTTATGTTTTATCGTTAATAATTGAAGTAGCAGTCAATGCCAACCACACAGTGCCTAATGCTGAGCCGATGCCTTTTCGGTAGATCACCCGTTATTCTTAATCTTTTTTTACCTATAATTGTACCAGATCACTATTACTATAATAGGACATATGGAAGCATTTTGCTTTATATTCCGACGCTTCGGCTCAATTGTACATTTTGTGTTTCGTTGCATGAATTGTGTTGCAAGTATTAGTATTATTGATAAACCGATATGTAATCAATCACCGAATAGGAACAAACTTTTATTTTTTTATTTCTTGAGTGCCTGTGATGTCCAAATCAGCCAGGCCTATTTTCATGTGCCCGGATTATATTTACATAAACGGCGTAAACTCATGTTACAGATATTGTCATAATCATCCTAATTAAGATACTTTGACAAATACGAGAAGAATCAGCTGAGACTGTGACCTTACATTAATCATGTGATAAATGTAAATGGCTTGAATTAAAATTACCAACCCTTGAATGAGGAGTGTTTACGAGAGTGGCTAATGAGGGCGCCACAACTCTCTTGCCACCCTTCGGTCTCAAATAAGTCTCCTCCCTGAGCAATGTACTCGATGTGATTTTTAGGGTTCCGTGCCTCAAAAGGAAAAAAAGAACCCTTATAGGATCACTTTGTTGTCTGTCAGTCCGTCTGTCTGTCTTTTCTTACGAACGCGTGGAGGTATCGAGTTAAAATTAACACCAAATACTTCTTGGATAACGCAATCCAAAGATATGGCCAATTAGGCCGTATTATTTAACACTTCGCAGGGGAACCACAACCTATAGGGTATTTTCCATAGACCTAGAATCATAAAATGGTCTTACAGCACAAGTAATGAGGAAATAAAATAAACTAACGAAACGAAATGAAAAACTGCAAATTAGTGTTCATTACAAAACAATTTTACTGATTACTTCGCGATTTATTTACATTTTATTTAAAACCTGACGTTTCGAACACTTTACAGCGTTCGTGGTCACAGGGAGACTAAGGTTTTATTTGTCATTACAAAGTTTTGAAAAATTAAACTACCGCCACTCATTAATAATAATTTACGTTCCTATTTACGCAGAAAGAGCTAACCGTGTCATGAGATCTTGTAGTGCGAGGTGTTGCTTTGGTTTTTGCATGGGATCATGCCGGTGGAACTTTCCAACCATCTTCACTATTGAAATTTGGATGTTTTCTAATTTCAATGGCTTCACGTAGCATTCGAGGAATAAAACGCCGTTCTTTAGCAATTATTTTAGGTTGGTCAAAACGAATGAAATGCTTGGGTTTGTCTAAGGCATGTTCACACACTGCAGATTTCGTGTTCCGTCTATGTTTTACGTCAGCTAGGTGTTCTTTTATCGCGAATCGCGAAGTTATCCGTAAAATTGTGTTTTAATGAGTTCAACGATTCGCGTAAACGTAAGAAACAAATATGCAAATTAGTGGTTAAATTGTTGCAAATAACTTTGTTTGAATAGAATCTTTAGCGCACTTGCCAGGTTTTTTACGAAACGAATTATTTAATAGATTATTAATATAATAAATCGCGATTCTTTATTTCATAAGGATTTTGCTAAGCTCATCTAGGTATCTCTGGTACTTACTTGATATTTAAATAAGCGGGTAGGTAATAGTAAGTGGGCATGTTCTCATCCAGGTAGTTAACTAAACCTAGATACTTAAGGTTAATATCGGAAATTCATTCTTCTTATAAAACGGCAGAACACAACTAAAACCAGTTCGAAGCACGTAAAATTTTTAGTCACAAACAACACAGCAATCTAATCGCGCCCAAGTATCGATCGCTACGCCCATAAAAATGATGCATGTGTGATGTAAAGAAGGCCCGATCGATTGACCTTGGCAGTGAGCGACGCTAGCTATTTTTGCCCACCCTCCTTTGCGGGGCGAGGGCGCGGGGGCCGGGGGCGCCTTGTTGCTAGCGGCGCCCCCTCGGGCGGGGCCGGTAGGGTTGGGTGAAAAAGGGTTTGGCATGGTACTGATTTCTGAATGAGGGATATTCCTAGTGTCAAAAATAAGTTCTTAAAATTAGGCATGGAAATGATTGCTACTTTTAATTCATTTTCATTTAATGTAATGATGTTTTTTTTATATGAAATCACATGTGAAATTTCATTGGCAATGATTTTTTTCGCAGTGTCCTATAATGTAACACTTTGCTATTGTGAACGGTTGCTAATTTGCTACTATATGAAATGTCAATCATCAAATCTAAACCGTATGTTCATGAGTTTAAAGTTCTTAAAATGTCCTCCCAGTAAGCATAACTTTTGTGTTTGTCTTTTTCTAACACGCACCTAGGGCAAATCATTCCTACTCGCTCGCTTGCTAGACTCGCTCTGTTACATGCAGTAATCAATGAGTCAAATGAAATGAGCATGATCTATGATTTCGCAGAGCGATTTGTAGCAGTCTATATGAAAAAAAATAGCAGCTTCACAACAATGAAATTCATTTTATATGATTTTTCACCTGCTATTCATGAAATCTTCCATGCCTACTTAAAATCCGCTAGATGGCGTTGATCAACTAAGTGACGTAGATTCACGCGTACTAGGTAATCTTTTAACAATTTAGTGATCATTTAATTTTTTTACCATTTAATTTTAACTGCATTTTGAAAGTCTCTTATTTTTGTCATAAGTACTCGTACTCAGCCCCGGATCTTCAATTTTTTTTAGGCGGGGCAAAAACTGAAAAATGCCGCCCCACCTACCTACTTATGGTTGTCAGGGCCAAGTATGATCATACACTCTTTGTGCATTTGGGTTGCCTCGTGCTCAGCTAATCTCTGAGACTTTTTTCCAATTAATAAACCCTGTAGATCACAATGCAGATGTGGCGGTAGTAGATACTTTCTGATAAATCTTGCAGCACGCACATAAAATTCCATTTTTTGTCTTAGAAATTAAAAGCCAAGAACTTTTAACCCTTTCGCAATTAGCCAACGTCCTGTACCACATAGAAGATGTTAAACGTCTGCCATTGCGTTCAGTATATCTAAATTCAATGTTTTCGGGGAAATTGCTGTAGTGTCCGACCGAAACTAGTTTTACCACCGAAACCGAAAACGAATTTCGGCAACGGTGTCTATTTCGGCCGAAACCGAAACTTTCTTACAAGGCTCATATTTTGAGGGAAAAATAAAGAAAACGTTATTATAATCAGTCAGCCTTTATTGTTTTCTTTTTAAATCACATAAATTTCTCTTTAAATCACATAGTTACTAATATCACAACCACAATAGGTATAAGTAGTTACTTAATATTTAAATTCAAAATAAATCACTCGAAAACTCGCCACCACCACAACAAAACAAAACGAACAGCAAACAAACAAGCGAGCGAATCACGACATTGGCTCTGATCGGATTAATTCACTCATTCAACGCGCCGAACATGACCGATAACAGCGCGGAAACTCCCGAATGCACATTCGGTTTCGGTCGTAGTTTCGGCAAGTTTGCCGCCGAAAACGAAACTAAACCGAAACTCGTGTTTTTACCGAAACTCAACCGAAAACGAAACCGAAACCGAACGTCAAAGTTAAATAAATGATGAGTTGTCAATTGGTCTGTGAAGTGTGAATTTTGCCGCCCCCTGAATTTGCCGCCCGGGGCATAGGCCCCGGCTTGCCCCCCCCCCCTAGATCCGGGGCTGCTCGTACTTCCACTACATGTCTATCCACATAATATTACAATAATTTGTTTTTGTTTTATGCTTGATGATATCGACACTTATAAGTAAAATAAATAATAAATAAATAGTTTCATCAAACACACCAATTACCCAGCCCCACTAAGTGTGAGCTTGTGCTATGGTGACTAGGATAACGGATAGACATACTTATATACATTTATAAACACCCATGACTTAGTTACAAATGCTCGTGCTCATCACACAAACACTTCGAATTGTTCTTCATTAACCATTACCGCAGACAACTCACACCTTAATCCAATGCTTATGGCTGTATACTCGTACAGGGTGTCCGGCTTTGTAACACGGAAGGAAAAGAACCCTACCTACTTACACATTATGGCACCTTTTACACTACGCGGTATTCAGACAGGCTTACTGAGACTCAGCGTAGTGTAATAAGAGTTAGCCAGTAAGTCTGTCCGCCAATATCTCGCTCCTTCACAGATTGAAAGAGCGAGATGGGGCATAGACTGTCTTAGTAAGCCTGTCTAAATATCGCGCATTGTAATAGGTGCTTATAGATAGAATGTTTTGCGGAGTAGAAACTTAATTTCATTAAAAGTAAATACCTAATACAGCGTTAATCCTTCAAAGTGCACTGTGTCCAGATACAATAGGCAATCAATTGTTATCAGGACGCGGGTGTCATTCAAGAAGAATGGATAAACTCTGTCCCCGTTATTCCAAAAACTTAGTACCGGGTTTAAGATTAAGCTATTAGCTAGCCAATTAGAAAAGCGCTTCTGTATTAGGTTATGTCACGAATGTGTCATTCATTCCTCTGTTGTCGGCTAATATTTTGACCCATTTTAAACCTGGTCAATTTTTTTGTAATAACACAGTTGTATATTTAGATGCCAGTCGAAATGGTAATCAATTTGAAAACCCCTCATTTATAACACTAGTGGTTCTGGTTGCCCACGACTTCGTCTGCAACACCCTGATTCACAAACACTCGGAAAGTTTCCGTGTCGGATCCTTTCCGAATTCGAATGTCAAATATTCTTTCCGAACGAAGTTTTCGAAAGCTAATGTCATTTGTCCCTAATGGAAACGTCAGTTTTCGATTTCGACGTTTGAGAATCGCATTTTTTGACATCTTCAAAAACCTGCTGCTTGGATTCGAAATCTGTAATTCCGACGTTTGTGAATAAGGGTGCAGGTCTTTTTTCCTGATATTGTTCTTAAGTACAGCTGTTTTCAGGTTATTTCCTTTACTTGTGCTGCCTTGCCATTCTTGCCAATTTTCATTATGCTAGGCTTACGTACAGGAAGTACCTAATAGTTTTTGATTCCCTTGTGAAATGTTAGAAAATAGGGCACAAAACTGAAATCAATCTTTCTTTTAACTTGTAGGAGATTATAGTTATCCGATGTCGAGATATGCCACAAGCTCTTTGTGAATTTCATACAACCCTCGTTGCGTTTTGTGAAGTAAGTGTGAGTGAACTATAAGTTTCGCTTTTGCTTTTATTTTATAAGTAGGTACAACATGAAGAAACAAGCAAACATAATTATTGAAAAAAAAATCCGACCGCAAAAATATAATATTTTTAAATGGTATTTTCACTGGCTTTCATTTGATACCCATATTGCTATGATAACGAAAAAATTAATTTTTAAAATGTACTAGCTGACCCGGCAAATGTTCTTATGCCTTACCCTACCCCTCGCCCTAAGTTGGCGCCGTCTTGGAGAGGCCTCTGTCCAGCAGTGGACTGCAATAGGCTGATATGATTATTCCCGACAAAGACAATTGTGAAAACACAAATCTCATAAAAATAGGTGCAGCCATTCTTAAGTTATAAATGGTGTTACTAACACGATTTTCTTTTTTATATAGATGAAGCCTAGCCTAGGTAGTGGTACCTATGTCACTACTACAATTCTGAAGAATTCACCGACACATCATATTATGTCAAAAACTGTCCAGCCTTTTGAACTATAGGGCATGCCAAACAATTATATACATACATAGATCTCTCTATAGAGTATAGATCTGTATTGAGTATAGAGATCTATACTCTCGCAAAACTTAACCCTCCTTCCGCAGTCGGGTGAAAAAGCTCGTAAACACCCACACGGAACATCAAAGGCCAGAATGCCCATCCACCAACGCTCAATACAAACATCGATACCTGTCTTTACCTATTCCTTAAGCTTATTAAGATGCATAAGTAGTAAGTATCTATCTAGTTGTTTGCTAAAGGTTGGTAAAGTTTTGAAAAATTAAACTACCGTCACTCATTAATATTAATTAACGGTCCTATTTACGCAGAAAGAGCTAACCGTATCTTGAGAGAGGTGTTGTTTTGGTTTTTGCTAGAAAAGGATCCCATGCCGGTGGAACTTTCCAACCATCTTCCCTATTGAAATTTTATATAATTATTATAATTAGTTATACCGCTTTGTTGCCGAACCCCCTTTTCTTTTACCTATAACCGTGGCATCTTATAGCCACGGTGGCGTCGGCGCTAAATGTAGTGCAATTCTAGGGTCTCCAAAGGACGCTTAAAAAGGTACCTAGGTATTTCCCGACCGTTTCGTATTCATATACCAAAACTGTCAAAAAAGGATACCAACTTGGCTGCTGCAGGCTCATCATCGGCAACTGATGGTGATGATAAGTCATGACAACGAAGATGTGGTGCGATCAAAAAATCCCTTTAATTAAATATATTATTGCACTTGAAAAAAAAATTGTTAAATACTTGCAAAAGTATTTCTTTCGAGTGTTGAGGGTATAATCCCAATAACATTGATGAAAGCAACGCGGCATTACAGCGTTAAGAAGCACTTGAAAATTTCGACAGGCTCTGCCAACGCCAGGGTGGCCGAGAGGTTAGGCAATCGCCCGGTATGCGAGGAACGCGGGTTCGATTCCCGCCTCTGGTGGTCGTTTTTTTCAAGTGCAATAATATATTTAAATTGCATAGTGAATGCTTATCACTTAAAAACAATAATTATCTTATTTGCAAGCTTCATCTTTCGATTGTTAAATACTTGCAAAAGTATTTCTTTCGAGTGTTGAGGGTATAATCCCAATAACATTGATGAAAGCAACGCGGCATTACAGCGTTAAGAAGCACTTGAAAATTTCGACAGGCTCTGCCAACGCCAGGGTGGCCGAGAGGTTAGGCAATCGCCCGGTATGCGAGGAACGCGGGTTCGATTCCCGCCTCTGGTGGTCGTTTTTTTCAAGTGCAATAATATATTTAAATTGCATAGTGAATGCTTATCACTTAAAAACAATAATTATCTTATTTGCAAGCTTCATCTTTCGATTGTTAAATACTTGCAAAAGTATTTCTTTCGAGTGTTGAGGGTATAATCCCAATAACATTGATGAAAGCAACGCGGCATTACAGCGTTAAGAAGCACTTGAAAATTTCGACAGGCTCTGCCAACGCCAGGGTGGCCGAGAGGTTAGGCAATCGCCCGGTATGCGAGGAACGCGGGTTCGATTCCCGCCTCTGGTGGTCGTTTTTTTCAAGTGCAATAATATATTTAAATTGCATAGTGAATGCTTATCACTTAAAAACAATAATTATCCCTTTAATTATTATTATTAGTTATCAGGCAGGCAGTTGCGACAACTGATAGCTGCCTGTACCACAGATTATATAGTTACTATGTAACAGATAAATCACTCCAAGGAAAATCTATCCGTATCGTCCATACCTACTCTTGCCTTGCCTATACCCAGTTTCTCATATTAAATTATGTCACAGAAAAAGTACTAGTAAGCTAGTTTAGATGAGCTTAGATTTAGTTTCTTGTGAAATTTGTTGGAAATAAACGTTTATTACTCGTATTATTATTTTATAGGTAGGTACTCATAAGAATATACCTACTTATTCAAAACCTAAGTTCACTTTGTACAAATTGTCCAAATGGTGAATAAGTCCATTGCTTACTACATACTCTCTCCGCTTACATTTCCCCTGCCGTCCTCACCGCTGCAATGTCACCTATAACAATCGTCGCAGGCGTGCCGCAGTACCGGCCGAGCCGCCGCGCGGGGTGGTCGATCGCATTTGCGCAGTAATACTCCACGCTGAAACTCCCGCCAAAACATGACGCGGTGTTCGTGCGTCGTCGTCGGATGCTATAACACCAGCATTAAACAGCCAAATCTGAAGTACTTCCGGGTACCATCGAATCCTGTAAGGTAAGTTTGTTATAGTTATATTCACTTTATAATAACATTCAGGCTGTGCCATGTCCCCACATCATTCACTAGCTCGTTTCGGTCGTGGCGGTGGGAAGCGGGGAGAGGTAGGGTAACCGCCCGACGCGACGTACGTAAGAGACAGGCTGCCAGCAAACGCGAGCTGGCGCGTGCAAAATTGTCGGTGTATTTTTTTAAAAATTAATTTATTAAAGAAACCAACAGCTACAATGAATTATGCTATTTTATAAGTACTGCTAATTTAGTAGGCTAATATTAGGTTTCCTCTACATAACATTTTGTGTAAAATAAGTACAGTGGAAGCACGCCAGGTCACACATCCGAACCACAAAAACAGCTTTTATTACGTATGGAATAGAGGCGGACTTAAAGCAGCATGCATAGTCTGACTTGCGGCCGAGTGTAAATAAACAATGGAAAAAGAACTTGTAATCCTTTGTGACAAATTGTGTTATTAAAAAAACAATGTTTGAAACGCTTGTCTATTAATAAGACGTCAATTTTCAAAGGTTGTAGATTTTGATTACTTATAAAGAAATAAATATAAAATAATTTTGAAAACTAAATTAATGGGCAGGATATTTAAATTTCATTTACTAACATAGTTTATAAGCAAATTGCTACTAACACCAATATGGATTTATGGTCCGAAAAAAAGATTTTAAATTTAATTAAACATTAATTCAATTGAAATACTTACTCGCCATATAATGATTTCAACTTACGTACTTAGTACATACCTAACATCAGTAATATTTATTATCATGATCTATCTCTAGATCAAGTCATGAATTATTTATTCGATTTAAAACTAAAAATGGCACGTTCTTATCATACGAATGTCTGTAACAAAAAATATGAGGCCAGATAACATGTCTCATTATTTGTGGTGCCTTACTAGCACATGAATACCTACGTTTGCGTGTGGCTTTATTTTGTTGAAGTAACTGTAACCTGTTACAGAAAACCGGTCAAGTGCGAATCTAAATCACACACATGGTTCCATCTGTAGTTAACTATCATTATTCATTAATTACCACTTTTTAAACTCGGTCAGCATAATCGATAAAAAATATTTTTTTTAACAATCTTTACTAAAACAATTCATAAAAAATACGCTGTTCGCCGGTTAATTATGATTACATTGGGGAACAAACGGAGTATTCTTATTGTTGACAACATTACCTATAGATTAATATTACCTTTACCCACGTAACGATGCCTATAAGTAGGTACCTATCATCTTCCGTGCTTTTACCAACTTACTACAAGTTCACTTTGAGTTGGCCGTGGTCGACCTACAAAATGACTTACTTCATATGCATGCAACACTTCTACATAGAAGGTACCTTCGACAAAAAAATGATACGAAAGCAAATTCAAACTTGCAAATAATTTGCCTAATTTTAGAATGTTTTCTTCCTTCACCATTTTGTAGGTAATTTTATAATTATATTTTTTAAATATTTTTGCTGTAGGTACCTATTTTATGGATAATTTTATTGATAACATAAACACTGCTAAAGTATTACAATAAAATGAAATAAATATATGTATTACAATAAAGTATTATAATGATAACACAAACACATAAAGAATGCAAGAACGAGTCGGACTCGCGCACGAAGGGTTCCGTACCATTATTTAAACAACATTAGATACTATATTATTATAACCTTCCTTCTAGTTAGCAAAAAAGGCATGTTTGCTGTACCTATAAGTACTTATAAGTTGAAATAAAAAGTATATTTAAGGGGGGATGGATAAGTTAAAATAAAAAGTGTATTAAGGGGAGCCCCTTAAATATACTTTTTATTTTAACTTTAGAATTTAAAGTTAATATTACCATTATGAATATCTAGCAAAAAACCACAAAAAAATACGTTTGCTGTATGGGAGCAAAATATAAATTTTATTCTGGTTTTAGTATTTGTTGTTATAGCGGCAACAGAAATACATCATCTGTAAAAGTTTCAACTGTCTAGCTGGTGACAAACAGACAGCGAAGTCTTAGTAATAGGGTCCCGTTTTTACCCTTTGGGCACGGAACCCTAAAAAAGAGTTTAAAGCCCTTATAAATATAATTTCATTTGCATAATAGCCATGTACTTTGTAATATTTATACCTTTACCACGTACCTTTGTTTCTTAACTCATACTCAACATATTATGTAGTCGCTTAACTTTGTTGTCAGGGCAAAAAGATGGATGAAGCTGATTGGCCGGACAGACATCAACAATTCTCGCTACTATTACGTCTGCGAAGAACATTTCTCCCCGGACTGCTTCCTCACGAACAAAACCAAGCTGCTGGTCAGGGATGCGGTCCCCTGCGTCAACCTTCCCTCTACCAGCGAAGACTTCCCCATGGTCCACAAAAGCACTCAGTGCAAATCACAGACCCCACTTAAAAATGAGGTGAAACCCAATACAAATCGAAGAGAAACATTCTTTGAGCTCTGTGACAGATTTCTTGAAAAAGATATCGCAACAATCGTCAAAGCCCAAAGCGATCTCAAGCACGTGATCTCCAAAAACAAACACGAGGGCGGGTATCAGAAGTTCTGCCTTAAATTCTATTACACCAGCCCCGCTGGCTATTCAGGGTTACAGTCATTCTTGGGCCTCCCAGATAAAAAGACGTTAGGAAACCTCATTGTTTCTTCGGTTACCGGTAACCACAAGAAATTATTTACAACATTGAAAGCGAAAGTTGACTGCATGTCAGATTTAGAAAAAAACTGTACCATATTAGTTGGCTTTGTGAAACTCAAACCGCATTTCTTCTATAACATCAAAGAAGATAAGATATACGGATTTATGGACATAGACGGTGTGCAAATGGAAGCGCCAGCGGATAAAGCCATAGTCATCTTTGTGCGAGGGATGTACGAGCCTTGGGTGCTCGCCGTCGACTACGCTCTGTTCCCGAAGGGAGACCTCGTAGGGCACCAAAATATCTCCACGTGGGTCATCAAAAATATCCTAGAATTGTATAATATAGGTCTCAAAATACGAATTTGTATTTCCAATATGAGCCCAGAAAGTATTATTGCATCAGCTATACCACAAAACAAACCTTTAAACAAAAACAAACCGTACTTTAAAGTTAAGAATAAACATTTATACTACATGACAGATCCCACGCAGATAATTAAAAAAATTCACGGCGCTTTCAAGGAGTTCGAATTTCATTTTCGCGATTCGATCGCTAAATGGGAGGATATCGTCAAGTTTTACAACATCGATAGCAAGAAGAGACTAAGACTTGCGCCAAAATTGTCCGAGGATCACATACGAAGGGGTAACGGTTCTGAAACACCGTTTCATATTGTGGTGGAGACATTGAGCGAGGCCGTCGCCGCGGGCATGGCGGCGTGCATCGAGCTCGGGGCTATAGACGCGTCTGCGTGGGGAACAGTACGATTTTTGACAATCATGAACACTTTGATTGACTTCACCCATTCTTGCAACGCTCGCCACCAGCGCCAGTTAAAAAGACCGTTTGAGGGCTCTGAAGCACAATTAAATCTAATCATTGAAGCTGTCACCTACTTCCAACACTTAAATCTGTTTAAAAACAAAGTGGACGTTACGCAACAGAGGTTGTTTCTAACGGATATACAGATAGCTATCAAGTCATTACTGATGTTAAGTGAAGATTTAAAAAAAGAAAAGAGTCCAAAACTTTTCACGAGGTACATCAACTTTAGCGAAATGAATAAATTTGTAAACTCCGTTTCTAAGAAAAGCCGTAAAACAGGCGATATATTAGCATGGAAACTAATAAGCGAATTTCGTAACATGTTTTCTCGAACTATTTTACAAACACCCAAATACAGATCTTGTCCGGAAGTGTTGAATGGAGTATTTTTCGAATATCTGAATAGTCTAAACTTAGTCGATTCAAACGCTTTAGACAAAATGGTACCTAAACCTAACTCATATAGCAGAGTGCGTTCCATAAGTTTTCCGGTGAAGATGGCTGATTACAAACACATTAATTTACCTAAGACAAGTCAAATAAATGCCATAGCTAGCTTCGTACTCCAAAAATGCCTCGAGATTCACGTCAACTGTACTTTACCGATGCGCCACAGAAAGCGAAGCGGAAAAGACTTAATTTCTATAAATGAGCGATATTCTGAGTACGGGCATAATATGGTGATTCCAGACGCGCACTTTATTTCATTTATATGGGCATTGGAAAATGAGTTGAAAGGCTATATGAGCAGCGGTTTCTTTCTCAATCACCACTTCATCTCGGCACTGGACTGCCGCTCCGGCGCCTTGATTGATTCCTTCGAGAGCCCCTGCCACTGCTTCCCCACTGGTTTCTTGAAGAAATTATTCTTTAGACTGAGACTCAGGTTACTCCTTAAGATGAACAACAAAACTTTAACAAGGAATACTAAGAAACTGACGTTTAGTTACTTAAGCCTGCCTTGATTGTTTTGTTTATTAAAATAATATTTCGTTTAAAACATGTTTCATTTTACTGTTGTAGGACTATTTTCTCCTTAGGATGAAAGGCCCGTTTATCGAGATGCACACTATCCAAGGCTCATTCAGGATTAAAATGGCGTGAAATAAGGCTACATTACGAGCTATTTACTGCGGCAACTCAATCAATTATGGCTAATAAACCAAATTAAATTGGAAATAGCTGTGCGCGGTGCCTGCGACTATGGCACCCATTGTGTGGTTGTTATTTGGTAAAATATGTAAGTATTAATTTATTAATAAATAAATCTAATAGGCTTCCTTTACATACTATTGTTCTATCACTACCTAGCGGTCGCTTTGCCCGCGACTGCGTCCGCGCGACTGTCTAATTTCCCATGCAAACTTCCACCCCCTTTTTAGGGTTTCGTGATCCTGGCGGACTCGTCATGTCCGTATGTCTGTCTGTCCGAGGTTTTGCTCAGAGACCGTTAGTACTAGAAAGCTGTAATTTTGTAGATGTATGTATACCAATTCCGCCGAAAAAGTAATAAAATAAAATTTTGTGAAATATTTCTTTTTAGGGTGGTGATGATTTTTTTTCGTCATCTACCCCATCGCGTGGGGTATGGTTGAGTAGCCTTTTAAAATAACTTAGTGGTTTCTAAATAATTTTTTCGATTTATTGGTCCGTCGAGGAAATATTAAACTTTTAAGTGCAATTTTTTTGGTCCAATATGCCCCTCCTTGCTGGCCTGAAAAATCTGAAAAAATATATTATGATAGTGCATTTAATAAACTTTAATGTAAATTTGTAAATTTCTCTAAAGTGACTAAGACGAAGTAGATAAGCGTACGGAACCCTTCGTGAGTGAGTCGGACTCGCACTTGGCCAGTGTTTTACCTTTGACTAAATGCAGGTATAGAAGCAGCAACAGGCACCTTCATCCAGCAGGGCGACAAGAACTTCGATGAAGATGATCAGGAGTTAAACCGCCACCTGATGGAGAGGATGATGGGGACCCACGACCCCAAGGACACCCACGTGATTGCCGACCCAGAAACTGAGAAGTACTCTCAAGACAACACACAATATATCATACATATATTGGAGGTTCGTGTTTTGAGGGCTGATTTCTAATAGACATGGGTAGTTCCTGAATGAATGATACAATTTAACTACTTCACCTATCTAGTTTATATGTATCACTCACTCATTATAGTCCAAAGCAGTTCATTTAGTTCAGTAACTCAATGATATGAGAGTAAAACGTACGGATATATTTGTTAATACTGCAAGAGCGAGACTGCAGTATTCTGCTACTGCACTGCAGTTTTCTAGGTACTAATTAATACGTTTTTAATACGTAACGTACGTACATAAATAACACTTTACATCCAGTGTTAATGCGTGTAACAATATCTTCGAAATTAATGAAAATGATTTTAATTCGTAATTCTAGACTGCCTAAATATTATAAATGTTATTTTTTAGTCATTAGAATTCTCTGTGATACTTTTAAACTGAATGAAGTAGTGAGTGAGATTTTGATAGTAGATCTGCTGAACTAAATGAACTAATTGAACTAGATGAGTGATACATATCTTTAGCTCCCACTGAACTCACTTGAGTGAACGATATTGCGCATGTCTAATTTCTAAGTGGAGAGAGATGTGGTAGGTACAAACAGCTAGTAGGAGGTTTTTAATTTGCTCGTCTCGTCTCCGTTGCGTTGGAAAACAGCCCTAATTCGTTTCTTTTTTGTTTCTCGATTTTTGGGTTCCGTACCTCAAAAGAAAAAAAAATGCTATCTATCTATCTGTCTGTCTAGACCTCTTTTCTCAGGAACGCGTGGAGGTATAACGTTAAAGCTAATATCAACTACTTGTATGTGACTGTAGTTCCTTGAATCTGTAAAAAAAACAAGCTAACTAGGAAAGGTACAAACCAATCGGATCTCTTCTCGTAGCCTACTTAGGATACGATTGGTTCCTACCTTCCTAGTCAGGATCCTAAGTAGGATCCTACCTTTCTAGTAAGCATCCTAGTTAGGATGCCACAAACAGCATAGTGTTATTACTGCTTAACGCAATCCAAAGATACGGCCAATAAATAAATAAATAATAAATAAATAAATTGTTTCAACAAACACACCAATTACCTAGCCCCAAACTAAGCGTGAGCTTGTGCTATGGTGACTAGGATAACGGATAGACATACTTATATTTTATAAACATCCATGACTTAGGTACAAATGCTCGTGCTCATCACACAAACATTTGCCCCTTGCGGGATTCGAACCCGCAACCGCCTGGTTCAGAAGTCCGGGGCACGAATCACTACACCAAGGCGGTCGTCTTTTTTCCAACAATTCGCAGGGGAATTAAAACCTATAGATAGATGTCCTCCTAGCCGATTTCGACTACGGCGGCCTATCTCAACAGAGATTAGCCAACTGCGCAGGACATATTATAGTGCCCAAGTGTGTGCGCAATACACAGGTGCACTCTCTGTTCCTTCACTCCCATAATTCGGTGAGACGGCGACCGTAGAGAGATCAGGCGCAGGACCAACGGCTTAACGTGCTTTCCGAAGCACGGGGGTGTTAACACCACCAACTTCCTGACTCCGGAGCTGTGTCTGAGTAAGTTCAAGACAGAAAAACCCAAACACTCTCGGCCCGACCCGGGATTCGAACCCGGGACCTCGTGGATAGTACCCAGCGTGCTGACCAATAGACCAACGAGGCAGTCAAAAAGTCTATAGATAGACCTAGAATCTTAAAAGGCAAGCAGGAAAGTCCGACCGAGTAAAAGACAAATCTTAGAATCGATGTGTTACATTGTAATTGTCTAAAATAAATTCAATAAACATTAGATGGAAGGTGTAAATGCGGAAGACGAGGACATGTTAGGCGACGGTGCGACACGCAGGCAACAGAAGACCGTTGTACACTCACCAATGCCAAAGGTTACCGTTGCAAGAGCAAATGCGCATGATCCGCGGAACATTGCCGCCGAGGAGAAAACGAGGCGTATTTTCGGTTTAGTAAGTGTTTAATTAAAAAAAATAATAATAATTGATTTAATTTAAATGAAGAACAAGTTGACTTCTCACCAACACTTATTCTTTTGTCAAGGATCCGCGATTTTTGTCTGGACGCAAACAAGCAACTTATTATTTTCCAAACGAACCCGATGACGATGATTCTAGGGCGAGGATCAGAGATATGATGCAGCATCAGGTCTATGCCACGCAGTACCGCCTGCGGGATCTTAAGCCCATCGTCGACAAGTACTCTCGAAATATTAGGTGAGAAATTAAATCACGCCTTCGATATTATGTCACATACGATATGAATCCAAAACCTGGCAGATATCACAAAATTTATTTTTTTCTACATTCTCGAAGTATGTACGAGGTACCTATCAAAATGGTAGATACTCTTACAAATTGTTACATTTTGTGATATCCGACCCAGAACAATTTTGAAGGCGCAGTTACCAGTTATAGAAGCTACTGCCGCACCGGGAGCATAAAATGCTAGTTACCTACGTTACGGCATCGCGTGGATGGGGTCGTTATCTGATAGAGGCTGAGGTGCTGAGTTTACCCTCTTCCGTAACGATGCCAAATATGCATAACTATAAATTCGCACACGGACAGGACGGACGCCCTTTGGCTAATCGGGCCGGGAGGGGAGCCAAAGATCATGCAAAATTTCGCACGGGTGGATGGACTGCACGCTAGCTCAGTTTGCAAGAGCGTTGGCCCAGTTAGCCAAAGGTTGCGGTTTCAAATCCTGTGCGTGTGCGAATTTTTAGTTTCTTATTTAAACTTATATCCTCTTATTACACAAAACTTAGTACCAGGTTATCAATCAGGCCTATCAATCAGAAAAGCGTTTTTTGTTACGATTGTGTCATTCATTTCTAATTTGTCTGTTAATATTTAGTCCTGGCTTATACCTGGTATTATATTTTTTTTGTAATAAGGCCGATAAAGTTAAGCTGTCGTTTCAACCCCTTTCGGGTTTTTCTTCAAACGCCAACAATAACTGTTCTTTAATTTTCCAGGTTTCGAGTCGCGTTTTTATACTGCCGTCTCGAGACTCTGCTATCGGAGATGCAAGTGGCGTACTCCTACATGAATAAGACACTGCTGAAGTACAACGTTCACATACACATGATCTACTACACCCACATTATGAAAAAGAATATTGACGTAACGTACATTGTGGAGCAGATGATCAGGATTCACACGAAGTTTATGCGCCTCAAATCGGAGATAGAGAAGAGGACCGGTGCACAGCCTCATGACCATGTTAACATTGAGCGTTCAACTAAGGCCAGAAAAAGGGACACTACGACCATCCTGCCACCTCCGGACAGCCCCGCGTTGAAATCTGGACAAAAAGTCACTTGATTTTAGTTTGATGATCGCGTCAAACTAAAGTGAAGTGACTTTTTATGTTTTTATATATTTTATGTTTATTATTATTATTATTATTATGTTGTGTCTTTTCTTATCTCGGGACCAGGGGGTCCCGGACCTTTGGAAAGCGTAAGTACATGGGGCCGAAGCCAACACGCAGAGGCCTGTTTGATAACATTGATCTATAAGCTTTGTGACACCAGCTGGCGATTATCCCTGTACTCCTAGGAGTACCTAGGTATTTATAGTAATAAAAGCACACCCAAGGACAATCCCCGGCTTGTGTACCGATGGAAACAAGTCTGGGTTATGGTTTTGGGTGCTAGGTGAACCGGGTAATTGGGACTATAGAGGGAGAGACTAAGGGGCACCTGCCTAGATCATAGCCTCATACTGAATAAATTGGCAAGCGGTGACTCGCCAGCAATTGAATAGGCCCCTCCTGGCGTCATGGGTCGTATAGACCGGACTGAGGGGCTCATTGGCGTTGCGGGCTAAGGGTGGAGAGGAGGCCTTGTACTTTAAACGAAGATCACGCGCTCCCTGAGAGTCCAGCATCACGTGCCCACTAGCCACTTACGCATCACATCCACCCTTCGAGTATCACGCTCTCGCGACTCCACTCTGACCGGCCGGTTAAGGCAAGCCAGATGCGAGAGTTCTGCAGACCCTCTTGGGTTCCACTTCAGCAAGCCGAAGACGAGGACAAGACCGACTCTCAGGAGCACTCGGATTAACGACCGACCCCGTGGTGCTGCTACTCACCACAGCTCGCCATAAAACTCTCCTGCAGGGTTTATTATTATTTTTTTATTTATTTTTTTATGATCTTATTGGCAATACGCGGCTCCCATAAAACATCATGTCAGACGAAAATTGGTTTCCTGATTTCACATTTTTCGGTCGACCACCTTTTTTCACTGCTACGAATTTCAGCATCACAAATGGAGCTGGCTTACGATGAAAGCATGCAGTAACAAAACCAGCTCAACACGTCGCATGTCCCAAAGACCAGCACACTTCACCCTACTACTTCACATCTAACTTAAAAAATAATAATTTCAATTTGCAATTTCTTCAATAGTTATTTTGTAATATTGCACAATAAATTAGTGTTTCAGAAAATACATACCAATATTTTTATTTCATTAAATAACATAGCAAAAATGCAATAACTTGTCCGACATAATTTTGTTAGTAAATATTGGCACGCGAAGGATAAAGTTTCCCCATCCCTGACTAGGCCGGACAGGGCGGGCAACTCAACAAGCGGACATCAGTGGCGTAGCAAGCACTTACAAAAATTCGTCGACTGACTAACGTCCTCCGTAGCTCAGTTGGTAAGAGCAATCGCCCGAATAGCGAAGGGACGTGAGTTCGAGTCCCACCGGATGACACAGTCGATTAATTTTTGTAAGCGAAATTTGATTTAATTTCGTAAAAACTTGCAAAATAATTGCTTAAGTTATACAAATATTTATTAAATAATAAACTTATGGCTAATGTTAGTACTTACACATTTTTAACACGCTTTTATTAGCTTCACTTGTTTAACAACTTTCTTTTGTCCGCATCAGTTATAAATACCGTTTGCCTTAAATATGTATCTATGTTTGTACATAAAAGTCAAAAGTAAAAGTCATTTATTTATGTATGTAGGCCCACAGGGGGCACTTATACACGTCCCAACATATTATTTTTTAATCCCTACCACTGCTTCGGTACAAATTGTGGGCTAGTGCTGAGAAGAAGCAGCGCAAGAAACTCAGTCACTATTGTCAAAGCCTCTTTTAAAAATAATGTTTAAATACAGAAGTTGTACTAGTGCGAGCTGGTCCACACGTTTACATCATTCAAATAATCGTCTACTTTATAATAACCTTTTGTCATTAGGGTATCCTTAATAAATGATTTGAATTTGTTAATTGGTAATTCTACAATATTTTTCGGTAATTTGTTAAAGTAATTGACACATTTTCCCATGAAAGAATGACCAACTTTTTGAAGCCTGAATTGTGGAATAGCAAGCTTATTTTTATTTCTAGTGTTAAAATTATGCGTATCACTTTTCTTTGTAAATAAATGCAAGTTTTTACGCACATACATAATATTTTCATAAATATATTGAGAGGCTACTGTTAATATCCTTATTTCTTTAAAAAAATCTTTCAATGAATCTTGAGGTTTGAGGTTATAAATAGCACGTACGGCCCTTTTTTGTAGTACAAAAATTGATTATATATCAGCAGCTGAGCCCCATAGTAAAATACCGTACGACATCAAGCTGTGAAAATAACTAAAATAGACTAGTTTGGCCGTTTCAACATCAGTCAAGCGCCGTATCTTTTTTACAGCAAAAGCAGCTGAACTAAGTCTTCCTGACAAGGCCACGATATGAGGACTCCATTGTAGTTTTGAATCTAAAGTAATTCCTAAAAATGTTGTTGAATTTATAGTATTTAGCAGTTTGTCTTTTATCAAAACATCTGTTGAGGCCTGTCTGACATTAGGCATCGTAAACTTAACACATTTAGTCTTATTCCCGTTAAGCAAAAGGTTGTTAACGGTAAACCAATGCAATACTTGTGAAAGAGTATTATTTACATCGTCAAAAGTATCTTTCCCCCTGGGAATTTTGAATATAAGTGAAGTATCATCAGCAAATAATACTATATCACAAAGATCTTCCACAAAGTGTGGAAGGTCATTTATATAAATTAAAAACAATAAAGGTCCCAATATCGATCCCTGGGGCACACCCATGGTCAGAGGTGCTCCAGAAGATTCAACCCCATTTATGCATACTTTTTGTGTTCTACTTGTTAGGTAAGATTCAAGTAGATTTAATGCATTCATTGAAGCCCCATAATGTCTTAATTTTTTCAATAAAGTTTTATGTTCTACACAATCAAAAGCTTTTGAAAGATCACAGAAAATACCTAAAGCATCTTGTCTATTATCATAGGCATCAAAGATATGTTTTAATAGAGCAACTCCCGCATCAGCAGTACTTCTAACTTTAGTGAAACCAAATTGTTTTTTGTGTAGTAGATGGTTTAAAGAAAGATGTGCTAGTAGTTGATTGAATATTACCTTTTCAAATATTTTACTGAGGACCGGAAGAATCGATATTGGTCTAAAATTAGAGGGGTCACTTTTTTCGCCGGATTTAAATAGCGGTATAATTTTACTAAATTTCATTAGGCTGGGAAACTGGCCATCATCAATGCACTTGTTAAAGATTATTGCTAATTGAGGAGCTATTGTGTTGATAATTGATTTTATAATATACACAGATAGTCCCCATAGATCCGCAGTCTTCTTCATATTTAAATCTAGAAATGTTTTTGTAATTACTTCGGGACTGACATGCCTAAAGTGCAGTGGAGAATCGCACTGGTCGACATTGGACTTGAGAATCGATTCCGCAAGTTCTGAAGAAGATGCAAGTTCTTTAGTTGAAGGTGCAATATTAGAAAAAAATGACTCTTAAGAGTATGAGTGACCCCCCTCTAGTAGTGGTCTCTCTTGAAAACGAACTACTGACCTTATAATTATCAATACTTATCATTAATTCAAAAATTTTATACCAATGCTCTGTCAGACACATGACATGCACATTTAAATCTTGCAAGACTAACGAAATTTCTAGTTCTTTGCCAGCCAAGCCTTGTATGTTTTGGTGAACTAAGTTAAAACTAGACCTGGCTTTTGTCATCCCTCTTAGTTTAAAGTCTCAGAGGTTGTCAAATTTACAATATTTAAATTAGTATTACTACTAACAAGTTGAGAACCATGTGATATGATGGTTTTGTTTCTTAAACAATTAATATTGTATGCTAGCAAAGTAGCTATTCGTTTTTTAATTCTATTAGGCAGGTGTAAAGAGCCGCCAGTCAGTGAAAATAAATTGTTAGTAAATTTATTTGTGTCAAAAAACACAAATTTGTCACTATGACGCTGGGTTAAATTGAATAATAAAGTATTCATTAGATGAATACGGTTATTTTCTTGTGCTGTATGATTTTTAGAAAATGGTAGGGCACAAAAAATGATTTTATGAACATCTAAACTTGACAATATTGAATAATTTTTTATAATATTTTTTTTACTAAGATTTTGACTATCTCCTATCATAACTACAAGTATTGAATTGGAATTTAGGTCAGTACTTTGGATACAGTTTACTATATGATCTAAGGAGGCGTCGGGCATACAATTATTTATAATATTACAATTTAATTTCTTATGTAGTAAGGAACCATAACCAACCCCTAATTTATCTGAAAAAACAATAACATTGTTACATTTGTTCATAAAATTTTGTGAACAGTTATTTTTTTTTAAATTATCAGAATTACATTTTGACAGGCACTTTTGCAAGCCAACCTCTCTTAGTTGTGGTGAGTCATTAGGTAAGTTTATATTTATGTTGGGCAGTGAAGAAAAATCTGTGTTTGGAATGCCCATTCGTAACAGCTTATTAGCAGCCAGGATATGCTCCGATATTTGTTCCTGTGAAGAGTTATATTTACTTGTAATAGAATTCAATGACTCTTGCAACCTTGAGATATCAGTTTGCAATTTTCCTACATCCTAATCATATTTGGACCTGCTTTCTTGTAATTTATTTTGATAATAAATTACAAGAAAGCAGTACTCTCATAGAACCCTAGAGGGCCAGTCAGGGTCTCGGCAAGCTTGGCCTTGCATAAGGAAAAGCATGTCTTACATCGTCAGAGGAACGAGGGTTGTTTCCAAAAGTGAAGCTTTTAGATGGAGCCGGTCCCAAGGCGCCGGGAGTAGGGTGACAATCATAACGGTTTGGGATTAAAAAGAAATCTGCCAATATTAACCTACCAATTTTTTTTTAACCTATGTTTTTGTATCTGAGGCCCTACTTCTGTTGACAATGTCTGTTTTTTCGAGTCTAGCTATCACGCTCGTTCGCGTTGTCATTCTGGCGTGAGTGAAAGGGACGGCTACATTCGAAAATACGGACATCGTCAACCGGAGTAAGGCCTCTGAATGCCATCTTATTTTTATACAGGTGGTCCCAAAAACAATGGGTACCCAGCGAGCTGGTTATCAATGTACTGCCTTGACCCCAATAATGTATAATATACAGGGTGTAAAAAAGTACATGCCAAATTCAAGGGGGTTGGGTGTAAGTCGAGTCTAGATACAAGAAAAATATAAACCTTATTGATTAAAAAATTTCGCAATGTAAATTATTGTTTGAAAAGGCCGTCAATCCTATTCAAACAATAATTTAAAGGTTTTATTAAGGGATGTGACATGAAATGTGGCGATGTGGGAGTATTAACTGAACTTTTTATAATCTGATGAAAGATGACACAGTCATAGATCTATATTATAATATTTTATTTATAATTGGCACAGTCAACTCTTCTGTGTGTGGTAGGTAGCTCACCCACCTAACAAGTGGCAGTTTGGCACAGACTTAAAAATTGTGTAATATTTTAATTTGTGGTAATATCGAAAGCTACTTTCTCATCTCTAGCGTAGCGGCAATTTTTGACAAAATTACAGGAAGGTGGTTTTTTTTGTAGGTCACCAACCGACCCGACTCATCCTGATCAATGCATCACTTATTATGACATAGGTGTGACAGCGCTCCAGGGAATGGAGTGATGGGTTCGATTCCCAGCTCCGGCCGCTCGGGGCCTAACAAGTTGACGTTAAGTCCACTTCAATCGTCGTTAAGTTTGAAACCGTCCAATTTTGTGGGTAGTTCTCCAAATTAGGTCATTTATTTAACGATATGATGCAGTTTAACAGATTACGGCAATACCAAAATATGCTGATAATAAATTGTTTCAACAGACACACCAATTGCCTAGCCCCAAACTAAGCGCTAGCTTGTGCTATAGTGACTAGGATAACGGATAGTCATACCTATATACATTAATAAACATCCATGACTTAAGTACAAATGCTCGTGCTTATCACAAACATTTTCTCCTTATTATTAAAGTTAATATTAATAACAAACGGTACTTTGAAAATTTTATGTGTACAGTGATTTTTTTTAACAAGCCATAAATTGGATTCAATAGGGCATATCAATAGTAACACTATTTATTTTTGCTTTTTTGGGTAGTATTTAATATTTAAATCAATTGCTCATGTATACCTACTTGCTTTTCAGTGCTCAATTTGTGCTCTAAATAAACCCTGGTTTTCCTAAAATAAATAAATAAATGATTTTCAAACCATGAGTCGTTGCAATATTATTACCGAAATTACTGTAGTAGTAGGTAGTCAGTTTTGCGATTACTACACTACACGCCATTATTAAGGGTGACCATAAACCAAGACCCTCTGCGGAGCGGACACTTGTTATTTTGGAATTCGGTATGCCCGAAAAATGCAGGTGTGGTACGTAACCGACCCAAAATGAACCCTATCACACGGACCTTAAGTTGATAATATATCGATCGAATATTCTATAAAGGGGCCCTTGCTTATATTTTAATAGGGTGGTAGCCGCTTACATTGGGTCGTCTATTGCGATTATTGAGAGCATGCTGACAAGAAATATTTATGCTTGGAGTTTTTTTTGTTTTATTATTATTTGGGAAACATACAGTTGTTATGGCATAAATATAAACAACACTTATAGATAAGACAAACACCAATTAAGTTCCCTCAGACTAATATTACATTTCATTTAGATATTTAATAATATAAATAATTGGGTCTATAATAATAATTGTATTTAATTAAACAGGGCTTGCAGTACCTAAATGAGGGATAATCGTTTAACTACAGATGTGACATTTTTGATTTCAACTAAAAGTTTCACCATTTTAGAGATTTTAAGTTTTTGTTATTTTTGGGAGAAATATTCAAATGAGAATATTGGTTTTAGTGTCTGGAATATAGCAAACGATTATCTTGAATTCACGAGACGGTCTATTATGTATTTAGGACGATGCTGAAAAAAATGATTTTCTAACCCTTGCCTTGGGATATACTAAAGGAATGGAGATATTAATACGATTAATAAAGTAACGAAGTTATAAACTTCAGCTAGTAGTGAGTGACCTATTTCAGACGGTATGAAATAGGTTAAAACTCGGCCAGGGACACGTCCTGAAAATATAAATGTTTATCTGAATATCGGTTGCCTAGCTACTGAGTTGCTTTCTACTAAGAATTTCTAAATGAAATAATATTTTATTAGTTGAATAGAAAACCTTTAGTTAGTTAGATCAAGACAAAGAAGATAGAAGAAGAAACAATTGTTTTAGCCTGGTCAGTTTCCTTCTTCCCACTCATTCAGAGCAAAAGCACATCCGGATAAAAATCTTTTTGAAATAAACAAACTACATTTTCCGACAATTTGGAGGCTGCGCTTGTAAGGTTTTGAGACAAAACAACTGATTAAGCTATCTAGGGCAAACATGGGAGCCCTCGATTAGTATTCCCGTTTCAAAAGGGTAACAGGCACGGATCCCGGCTCAAGCGCGCGTGTGGCGGTATAATCAGCTGCGCTGACACCCTACTCTGTAAGACGATTTCCGTATCTTCGATTCCTGTCATCCTGCTCACTCCATCCCAACGCAAGCGAGACAGACACTTAGGGCCAAAAATACTAAGTAGGGTCGCTACCTTGCTAACTGAATGAGACATACAAAAAGAGCTCAAATTATACTCTTGCCGATGGACTATTATTTTGCTTTGATTGGATTATGCTACATTGCCCAATTTTAACTAATTTAATGGACTGTGAATACAATACTTTAGCTACCAAAGTCGAGACCGAAATAAAAAATGTTTGAGACACAATACCACGGTGAATAAGATAAGTGAACAGCAATGTTGTTTTCTTACCAAGCATTATTATTATATTTTTATAACTTAAGCAATTATTTTGCAAGTTTTTACGAAATTAAATCAAATTTCACTTACAAAAATTAATCGACTGTGTATTAATTAAACAGTCCTGAATTTTGATATGAAAGGAAATAAAATCGACGCAGCTCTATCTGAACAGTTGGAAGGAAGCGTTCTGGTTTGTTTTCCTTGACCTAGGACAGTTGGGCCTCGTGCTATCCTAGTCTATTTTCAGGCTTTACAAAGTATAGTGAATATTAGGTATGTCAATAAAAATATAACCATTTTAACAATATGGAATATGGATGTAGTTCATAATGGACACAATTTCTTTTCGAGTATTCAGTAAAGAAAACTAAAGTTAGTTTAAAATTAGAACTATAATCTCCACATATTATTATGAGAGAGTAGGAATGATTGAGAAATTGAGAGGAGCAAATATATTTCTGATTGCCGTTTTCATTTTGAAGGTGAGATTTTAGTTTACTATTCATTGTAGGTATTGAGCTTGTTGAAGCAAAATGCCTCTCGAAAATAGTCCAGTGGAATAAACCGTAGCAGTTTATGTTAAATAAAATAAACAAAGGCATTGTTTTTGAATTAATAACTGATAGGAGTTGAGCGCTCTACCGTAAACAGTAGAATTGCTGTTCGGAAACAATAAAGTGTTAGTTAAACAAGCAGGAATGGTCTATTTGACGCGACATCAAGTTGATGGGTTTTGAACGATACTAGCCGCCGCTTGCTGAATGGACAAACATAATATACCTAAAATGTATTAAAGTAAGACATTTTTAATGACCTTAGCCCACAAATGGTGGTAGCGTCGAAATTAATTTACAACAGAATTTGACAGAACAACGCTGCAACGCCTGGAAATATGTCGTTTCCAGTACAGTACGTATATTTGTATACTTTAACACTATAGTTCAACTTTCTTAGTAAAAATATCATAAAATTAGTTTAAATAGTTCAATAATGACTGCTGTGTGTGGTGATTAATATAGTAAACAAAAAATTGAAATGCGCAAAAGAAATAAAGGAATGTAAATCTTAGGATTTCCCTGAATCAGCAACGAGTATTGTGCTTTCGTTTCCTCTTGATTTCAGGGCAGAAAATAAGTTTTCTTGTTCGGAAATTAACATTTCTATGGAAAATTTACTGACTTTCCGTCACCGTGACTGTTTTCTCGTCTGTTGCAGTGTAAGCGTGGAAGGATGTCGACTTAAATCAACAATATTTTGTCAAAGCAGGTTATAAATGAGAACATTTGAACAGAGAAAAATGTTTATTTTCTTATACTAAAATATAAATAGAAACTTATTAATTACTTATTTGTAAAAAAAACTATTCGTCAGTCATAACAACCAATTTAAAATTTTGACGTCGTCAAACACTATCGAACATCGCTTTTTTAAGCGTAAATGAAATAAGTCATTTGTTAAACCCTACTGCAAAATATTCAATACAAAACAGTGTGAATATTATAAAACAATAATTATCAGTTATCACCAAACAATGATTAAAAAGAACGAAAAGAGTTAAAATTTTTTAAAAAGGTATCAAGAGTAGATACCTCATAACGTTATTGGTATCTTCTGAGCTTAATTATAAAATGATTTGTTTTCTGCTTTTACAATAAAATCCAATGTCTTAAAAAAAATTGTGATGTACGTGGTGTTGGAGTTTTAATAATCATCATCTAAACTAAAATTCAAACTAATTAGGCACTCCATCAATGAGGTACACTTTGAATTAAGTAGGTTGACATAAATACTCCTATTTGCAAGAGACAAAAGAGATCAGTTATTAAGAAATTAAACTAACATAGTTATCAGACCCAAAATCAACTGAGAACCTTCGTTTTAAATCTAAAAAAAATACAAAATTCTGTTGACCTATATCTATCTAAAGAAGGAAACCTAAGGTAGGCTATAAGGTTTCTTTATTCAGAGCTATGTAATACATGCAAGCCGCCGCCCGACTCGATGGCATTCAAACTAACGTGTCTGGAAAGTAGTGGAACGAAATGAGGCAACGGCAACGGTTTGAAAGCCATGACAATGAGGTAAGGCTGTAGGCCTGCACTGGACAACACAACGTTGTTATTTAAAACCACCAATTAAATAACACCTAACTTAATAAAATATAGTTTCATGTGAATTGTGGCGAATTTTTTATGTCATGGCAATTGTCAATCAGAAAACTGTTACCTCAACTAGCCCTAATTAAAAGTTCTTAGTGTCCCCACTCTTCAGCGCCTGCGAATCCTCCATCTCCTCTTCGAGCCTCAATAAGGCGTCCAGGGTCTGCCGTTTGAGTTGGTGCTGCAGCCGCATCGGCAGCCGCTTGGCGCTCTGGCAGACGCTTGCGAAGAACAGCTCCAGGGAGCTCTGGTCGCTGCCAGCGCTGGGTTCCCACGCTTCAGACTCCTGGTCGGAGGGCGGCACTTCCTCGCATTCGTCGATTTTTATGTCTGTGTCTTTAACATGCCTTTCGTTTCTGCAAGAGAAAATATTGATAGATTTACCTATTTTAGACAAGACGATACAGTACCGTTACCATGAGTTTACGGTGGTTTTACTCGCTAGCGACGACGTAAAAAAAGTGTATGGAAAATTTTAATTCTCCAAGTAACCGCTAGAGGCGCTGTGCAATTTTCCGTACATTTTTTTTACGTCGTCACTAGCCAGTAAACCCGCCGTAAACTCATGGTAACGATACAGAATGATTCACAGAATGATTACTCCCATCGCTATCCCGTTACCATGTCATTTTATTTGTACCTATGTATTTACTATGTCAAATGGTGATGAAAGGTCACCCTGTATATTTGAATGTACTTAATAACATTAAGAAGCACTTGATAATTTCGACAGGCTCTGCCAACGCCAGGGTAACCGAGAGGTTAGGCAATCGCCCGGTATGCGAGGAACGCGGGTTTGATTCCCGCCTCTGGTGGTCATTTTTTCAATTGCAATAATATATTTAGATTGCAAAGTGAATACTTATCACTTAAAAACAATAATTTATCGTTAACGATCCTTTAGACAAACTTTTTCCTGACAATAAAGAAACAGGTACAGTAGATACCTCAAGAACACAGGCAGGACTTGCATATTTTTTCCTTAATAAAAATATTTTCCAAATAATACTTATCATCGATCACCCACTTATTGGTTGGAATATTTCATTTATTAACTTTAGGTAGGATTTCTATTGTTTTTTTTTTCAACAAACCATGTCCTGAATTTGTTGCCAAATTTGTGGATAAAGTAACATTTTAGTGTAGCACTTGTAGCAGGTATTTTAGTTGTATTTAGTAGGTAGGTAATTATGAATTCCTTACTTAATTTAATCCAACTTGACATAGTCTTACTTTGATCCAAAATATTGTATTTAATTTAATTTATAAAATTTAATTTATTTTATGTGATTTAATTAAAATTTGGTTGAACTTTCTTTAAAATAGCTACACTTCAGTAAATGTTGTGTATACCTGTAATAGGCAATCATATTTGTATTTTTTTTTTGTCATGATATTGTATTGTGTATAGTGTGATTTGCTGTTGGTGTACCTTTATAAATAAAAATAAATAAATAGGTAAGTTATAAATGAAAGGGAATCATAAAATATAGCAAAATAAGTAGGTAGGTACGTACCTACATAAGTAAGTACATACATTATCATATACAGAATCATGCATGTTATGTACCTAGACAGAGATTTAAATAGTATGTAGGTATCACGGACTAGTTAAAGGATTGTTTGTTACTCAGGGTATTGGTATGGACGGTAGGATTGATAATACCTAATACAGTGTAACGCCAGGCAACCGTCTTGTGGCCCGTAGATAATGTTATTGTGTGTCTGTGTGTGTAGTTGGTTACGCTCGCCCGCCAGTGTGTCGCGCGGGCCGCGGCCTATCCACACTCACACAAGTAAGCAGTAATGCCGGTGAATGAGTAAGTGTGCGAACGCTCCGTTGTATTGCTACCGTGCGAAAGAGTCAGCGAGTGTTTATGTGAGTGAGCAACTCCGACCGCTCGCGACTCCCAGCAGCTGCTAGTGTGCACGCCTCGTGTAAACGCACACACGCTCATGCAATCTGCAAAATGCGACGCAGTGCCAAGCTTACCTTGGGTCTGTTACGTAGTCAGTTTACCGCGCCCCGCACCCCGCTGCGGACGCGTCATTAACATTTCACTGAACCTGTGTCACTATTATCAAAATGGCCGAAATAAAAGAGGAATTAGAAATCTCCGATGCGTTTAACGAAGACGCCGAAGAGTGGCTAATCAAATTGGAACCGCACGACCTAGACGATACAATTCAGTTTGAATCTGAACGAGATGACCTTGACTTTCAACCGGCGGTACTTCAATCGAGTTCCACTGCGGTCGGACCAGAAACAATCCCGGGTACTTCGAGCGAGATGTCAATGAATTCTCAATACATTGCTACAGAAAATGTGAATGTTTTGCCAACAGTACTCTTCGCTCCGACGGCGATGTCTATCCCGACTGCCTCATTTGACAGCTTTATAATTCAACCTCAAATCGTAGCCAGCTTCTCAGTAGCACCAGAACAGGCGGCGACCTCAACGGGAGAATCAGAAGACAATGCTTTATCGAGTAAGAGGATGACCATACAAGAAGGTAGCGATGCCCAAAGCAGTTTTCCATTAGAGGATGAAGAGATCCCAGGGCCGAGCAGTAGGGGCAGGACGAAACGCAAGAGAAGTGACGTAGGGGACCGGTTATTGTCGATACCCAAGTACTGCGGGGTCAAGGGCTGCGGAACCATAAGTGTGAGCAAGGACCGCTATGATGTAGCTGTGTTTCGGCTACCTATCAATTTAAACAGGTAAGCGTGAGTTTACCAACACATGTTTAATTTTTAATCGGTCGGTTTAGCATTATTTGTTAATGTATTATTTTGTATGGGAATTCTGTAAAATTAACCGTGACTTGAGTTTAACCGGCTGTTTAAAAATTAAAATTGGTGAACTCGGGTCAATGTAATTTTCTCTTTTTTATTTTAGTTATTTCAGTAGGCCGTAAAACTATAGGTAGGCACTATACTGTACTAAATAAATAATGTTAGTTATTTTTTTAGTTCAAATGTGTAGCCTGACGTGCTGCTGACTGACACACGGCCGCGCGTTAGACTGTTCACGTTGAACTTGAGACCGCCTCTATTCCCTAAGTTATTAAAGTTATTTTCGTAGTTCAGGGGGCTAATTACGTAACTCTGTTGCTAACAATTCAGGATTGAAATCGCTTGAAAATGTCACATTTTAAAACTTCAGTTACTCTGTTAAGCTGGCCATTCGCGGTCAGTTCAAAAAATGACTCCACTCACTAACATAAAAATAATCTGAAAACTGACTTTCATTCAGTGCTGCTAGAACGTGAGCAATTCCCCACGCAAAGGGGACTTTTGGTTTTTTTTTATTTAGTGGGTAAAATGGGCGAGAAGGTCTAAAAACCGGTAAAATATTATGGGCAATTGTGAAAAAAAAATGTAAAGTTAAGTTACTTTTTTAGTACTTATGCCTATAGCCTAGATTTTTATTACCGATATTGAAAACGTAAAAGACTAATTAGTGTAACTGGCCGTGAATGGCCAACTTTAGCAACAAAACTTTGATTGAAATATTTTCATTCATCCACTACCAGATGTATAACCGATAACCGACAACAACGCGTCAAGAGGATACTTAATTAAAACCTGACTGCTGTCGCTCTATATACAGGGTGTCTGTCCATAACTGAAGGAGAATCCTTAAACTACATAATGCCCACTAAGATATGCCAATTTTTTTTTCAAGTGAAAGTGTTACCATTTCAGAGACCTTGGTCCCCGACCATAACAACCGGTCGGTAGGAAGCGCTTCCCTTTGCCTTCCTTCCCAGTTGCGCCAAATTTGAATGGATATTTCTACAAATGCCTAATGTCATTTTAAGACTGTTTTTAATTAAATACTTATTCCAGACACAACATGTGGGTAACCTCGAAAAATAATAAAAATATTAAATCAAAATCTCAAAAATGGTAACACATAATACATTTTTTGGCATACTATCTGTAGTTAAAGGATTATCCTTGAATTACTGGACACCTGTATAATAGATAGTACTATTAGTAGGGGAATTTTACAACAGATATGTATAGGTAGTCTATAAGCTACAACCATCATAAAATTAAAAAAAAAGCAAACATATTTTTTGAAAAAACAAAACACCCGACTGCAAAAAATATTATATTTTTGAAACGGTATTTTTACTGGCTTTCATTTGATACCCATATTGCTATGGCAAGGAAAAAATCAATCCCCCCTCCCCCCTTTATTTCCATTTGCGGGCGCCATTTTTAAACTAAATATAGCCTATGTCACTCTCACAATTTTGGCAAGTTCAACGACACCTCTTATGCCAAAAACTGTCCAGCCGTTTGGCCTGTAGGGCGTGCCAAACAATTATACATACATACATACATACTCTCGAAAAACATAACCCTCCTCCCGCAGTCAGGTACCTAATAAATATATTATACAACATCTCATAAACATTGCTCAGATCTCAAAGTAAGTAGCTTAAGCACTTGTGTTAAGGAAATCTAAAACAATGGTGGTACCACAACACCCAGACCCGAGACAATATAGAAAATGAGAATTTATATATTGAACCGATTTCATTATAATAAGTAGGAATCAACTGACTGAATAGCAAACAACATAAAAACTAGGAGTAATACACACACGGCGGCATAGACCGTCAGACTACCCCTATTTGACATGGAGTCCACCTTAACCGGGAATCGAACCAATTTTATACGCTTTAAGATCGACCATCGAATCTAAATGGGTAAGGTACATACTCGTTGGTAGTGAAAAATCCTACAAATAAAAAATCTGCATTCAGCAGGGTACAAACAAACCAAATAATTGATGTTAATAGTGTCAAACGCGTGTCAACTTTATCGATATCGATGTCCGGTAAAATAGCAGGCGCCATCGATAGGCTACTCACATTAGCACATGCCATAAAGGCTACACCTTTTAGTTCGCAAAACAAACAAGAACACTTATATATTATTAGTATCACTTTCGTTTCAATGAATATACGAAGGTTATAATTATTTCTTTTCTTTTTCCAGACGAACAAGATGGCTTCAGCAAATCGATCGTATGGATCTTCTGAATAAGCCATCAAACTCAATACATATATGCGAAAAACACTTCCAAGCCAGGGAAATCATCATGTCAACCAAAGGCAAAGTTTTGCATAAAACTGCTATACCTAAGTTAAATTTACCAAAAGGGCCAAACATGAGTGATAAGGGAGTGCAGGCTATAAATATGATATTCGAAAATTGGACGCAGACCGAACCAACAAACATGCAGACTAAAGCCGTCCAAGCCAATTTCGGTGACCTACTAGCGTTCCAAAATGATGCAATGAAAAAACTTATCGCGCAGAGTAAAAGGCGCCTCAAACGATTAGAAAGCGGCGCGCATAATACACAAAAAGGTGCATTTTACAACTGGTGCGAAAGATTCTTACCAGATCACTTCGCTGAACTTGTAAAAGGTCAAGCAAACCTCAAGGTTGGAAATAAAGGAAATAGGTACGACCAGGCTTGCAAATCTTTTAGTCTGAATTGGTTTTACACTAGCAAACAGGCGTATAATCTATTAAGTAAAAGTTTCTGTTTACTTCATAATTCATCGCTGAAAAGAATGGATGTTCCTATTTCTACTGAATATAATGAAGATATAATGACAGCGTTAAAAATGAAAGTAAAGCTTATGTCGGACCGCGAAAAATACTGTTCAGTAATTGTGGACTTGATGAAGATTAGGGCTAACCTAGGCTACATTATAAAAAAAGACAGAATCGCTGGCTTGCATGATGTTAACGGATGTCAATCTACGGAGCCGGCACAATACGCAGTAGTTATAATAGCGAGGGGCTTACTTGAAAACTGGTCTCAGCCCATTGCGTTTGCGCTCTTATCGGAAACTAAAAGACATTCACAAGTTTCTCAATGGATCGACCTATACTTGACAAAATTGCTTAACATTGGGCTTAAAATAAAAACATTTGTTCCAACTTTTACATCGGATCTCTTAAATGAAGTTGAACTTCGGCAAATATCGGTTAACAGACCATATTTTTTTGTGAACGGTAAAAAGGTTTATTACATTTTTGATGTGCCTGATTTGCTGAAACAACTTCGCGATTGTTTTTTGGATTATGAATTTCATTTTCAAAATGAAAACGGCGAAGGAACAGCTTCAATAACTCACGTTAAGGATCTTCTGCAGCATGACCTAAAAAAAAATCAACAGCGGCTTGTCCCTAAATTGACAATGAAGCACACCCAACTCAAAACTGCAGCAAATAGCCACGTTCGCTATGCAGCACAGCTTTTTAGCCGGTCAGTAGCTACTGCTCTTGATTTGTATGTAGATTTCGGTATGGTGGGTGCTGCGTCTGGAAAAGATACTGTAGATTTTTTGCTATTAATGAATAATCTTTTTGATACGCTGAACTCTTCTAGCACAAACGGAGAGCAGTTCAAAAAGGCCTTTTGTGGAGATAAGGACCAGGTAGATTTATTGCAAAAATCTTTAGTTTTTTTTGGGTCACTAAAAATGTTGAAGCTGAGGGAAGCTGGTCCCGCCAGAAGAAAAGTGAAGCGAATTGAAGAATTAAAAAAGTTCAGTGAAGGTTTTCAAATCACAATTAAATCAATTTTGCTCTTATTTGAAGAACTAAAACAAGAAGGACATGATTCTTTCTTTACTAGGCACCTTCACTTAGAAGTGTCCAAAAAGTTTTTTAAAGCCATGAGGACAAAGATCGAGATGGTTGTGGTACCGTCAAGCAAGATTTTTATAGGTCTGTTTCGCGGGCTTTTTTTGACACACATCCTAAAGCCGCTAAAACATAAAACTTGTTCTAGGGGATTGTCAAAGTTCCTTGTAAAACTGAATGAGACTGAAGACAAAGCACAACAAGATGATAATGTTCAGAAAGAATACTTTGTCAATACAGCTCAAGCTACTCTTCAATCAGTGTCAAACACGGTTGCCATATTTTCAGAGATGAAAGTTAGTGTGGAGAATAATATTACGGATGTTTGTAAAATGATCCTGAAGGGATGTTTAAAACACCATAAGAACTGTGAAAAGCTTAAAATCTTCGTTGATTCATTTAACACCGCGCACGATAGTTCTGAAAGTAATGAGTTGCCAACATTAGAATCGATTTCTCCGGTGTATTTTATAAGTTTTGTAGAAAAGATGGAAAAAGAATTTAGGGAGGCGTTTGACGCGATTGAGAGTAACAGTAACGTTGGTCTGGCGGCTTATGATAAAATTAAAGATCTAGAATTTGCTCCACCGTGTCCGTGCTTTCCGACAAAGTACTTTAAAGCTCTTTTTATTCGACTCAGAATATATATGATTGTAAGTTTCAATTCTGAGGTTTACCGCCAGAATAACTTTATTGGTCGGGTTATTGTTATCCCGAAATTACAATCTAATTATTCCTAGTTTTGTAGGCAATGTTAAGCAAGAGTAAATAAGCAAGCGCTCTAATTAAATTTCTACCGATTGATACAACACTGTTTCATTTATGACCCAAAAATACTATAATACAGGGATTCCCAAACGTTTTCAGTTCGCGGCGGACCTACAGGTTAATTATTTAGTTTGCCACCCTAAGATCACAATATTATATTATTAATATGACCATTTTGTACACGAAGAAAATGATGATTTCCTTTTTCCCTTCTAAAACACTCACACACACACACACACACACACGCACACACACGCATACACACGCATGCACACAGATTATAAAAAGGAATACGTTATAAATCTAAATTCGTAGTAATCTAAACGTACGCAATTACGTTTTATATTGCTCTTGTCACATTTACAAAATAAGTTTAAAAAAATTAAATCCATTGTTTGGCTGTATGTTGAGACTTAAGAACTTGTAAGCTTTAATACTTGAAAGAGCTGTTGATTTTGTTGTAATAAATAAATATTTTTTTGTTAAATTAGACAATACTAATTTAGAAGAATAATAATAATTTCTGTAGTTTTTGTGGCGCCCTTGGTTAGGTATCCTCCACGGCGCCCAGTTTGGAAACCTCTGTTATTAATGTGACGTAAATAAATATACATTAAATAACTAAAAATGCCACTTAAGTGATGAATGTACAACAAGCTATGTACCTAATTATGTATTTGCATGCTATACGTTATAACGATTCCACTTAGTGACAGACGTCGAATCGAAGTTTGTGGTAAAACCAATACTGGTTTATAATCAATCACACTGGTATTAATGTACCTAGATTAAGTTTTTTTCTGTATGATTTTTTATTAAAAAAATAAATAAATGTAATAATTCTAATAATAAAATATATATATATATAAATATTGGCCAATAATAACAATACAATTTGGAACCTAAGTAGTTAAGTAACTGTTAAAAATAAGGAAGAGGACTGTTGCAAAATGATGGCAGCTAAGAGATTTTATTTAAACATTATTAAAAAGCTATTTTTATTAAATCTTAATAATTATCTATGTAAGGCAAGCTAAGGCATTTAATTTTTGTAAAATATATTGTAACCGCTCTCCATTTCTTTCAGTAGGTACCTATAACCTTAATTTCTTAATAATAAAACCTTAAACAATTTATGTCTACGAATAAAACATTAACTTATTTATTATAACGTTTCACTTTAACTTTATTATTATACCGTTTCACCGAAAAGAACACTCAATATTGCTCAACCACTATTTACGATCGACACATCGTACGACAGCTCTGGCAAACATTTGCATGTGTGCGTGCGGCAAATCACACACAACAAAGCAGCACGCAGACGCGACGCAGAACCACGGCACGGTGAGTCTATTCGGTTAATCTAGTTTTCATTCATTCATTCCCAGTCAGTTCGTTCAGTAAGCGACGCCCCGCGCACCCGAGCGGACGTGTCAAGTATTGCCTTAAATATAGTATTATTTTCTTCATAAAGTTACCTAAAATAAAATGTACCCAACAGGCAAGGAATCGAAGCGATATTGCAACGTGTTTGGTTGCTACGCGAATTCAAAATGGCAGCCCAATTCAGCTTACTTCCCGATACCCATAAATCCGGTCCGGTGAGTAAGGAAAGCTTTTATTATTTTCACGACATGTTAAGATACGAGGGTCAAACTGAAAGTTCTTAGAAAATCAAAAACTGATTACATTAGCCAGTTATTAGTTTTATTATATCTTTTCAAAATATTGTCCATTGACGTCAATACACCGCTGCATGCGATGGAACCACTGGGAAAAGCACTTTGCCCACTCGTCCTTAGGGGTCTCTTCAATGGCATCGCGATACGCAGCCACCGCTTCTTCAGCATTCATAAACCGCTTTCCTTTAAGTTTTTCTTTAATTTTTGGAAATAAATAAAAATCACAAGGCGCGAGGTCGGGGCTATACGGCGGGTGACCCAGTAATTCAACGTTTGATGTCGCCAAATAGTCGATCGTTCGCTTGGCGGTGTGCGACGAGGCGTTGTCGTGGTGAAGGAGGATCCTACTGCGAGGTCGTTTCTCTCGAACTTTTTCCAAGACAAGTGGCAAACAATTGGTAGTGTACCATTCTGCAGAAACTGTTTTTTGATCCTCTAACACAATTGTTGCGAAATGACCTATCCTTCCAAAGAACGAGGCCACCATTTTTTTTCCCGCACTTCGATCTCTCTTCACTTTAGTTGGCAACTCCTCGAAAGGAAACACCCACTGAGCAGATTGTCTTTTGGTTTCAGGATCATAACAGTAAATCCAGCTTTCGTCACCTGTTAGTATGTCGAACACAGCATTTGAGTCACCTCCGTTAAATCTTTCAATCATTTTACGGCACCAATCCACACGATGGAGTTTTTGAGCCTTAGTCAAATTATGAGGTATCCACCGGGCGCAAAGCTTCCTGACCGCTAAATGTTCGTGGAGGATTTTGTGCACTTGACTCATACCGATGCCTAAGCTTGTCCGAATCTGCTGATAGGTCACTCTTTTGTCAGTCTCTATCATACGCCGCACAACACAGATGTTATTTTCAGTCGTCGCCGTAGAAGGCCGTCCCTCACGTACATCATCAGTGAGATTAGTGCGACCACGTTTAAACTCATTAAACCAGTTGTAAACAGTCGCACGAGATGGGGCTTCATCGTGAAAGGCCAATCGTAGTCTATCATAACTTTCTTGTTGACTTAAATGACATCGAAAGTCATAAAAAATCATTGCACGAAAATTTTCTCGTGTTAAATTCATTTTGACGTGACACAGACAATTTTCAATTTGCCGCCAAGTCGTAAAACAAATGACAAATGAATGAAATATATACTCAGTAATATTGGCAAAGAGTTCTATTTTCAAATTTTAGAATATTTTTTTTATTATATTGTTTATAAGTGGCCAGTTCTAAGAACTTTCAGTTTGACCCTCGTATTAATGAATTGCTTTTAGCTAAAACGGCCCAAATTGTACGAGTCTTAAAAATATTAAGTATCTAAATGTGTAAGTAGGTAATTGTGTGCAATAAAATATCTCTATAATAAACCTACCTTAGGTTATTTTTACCCGACTGCGGAAGGAGGGTTAAGTTTTTCGAGAGTATGTATGTATAATAGTTTTGCACGCCCTATAGCTCAAACGGCTGGACGGATTTTGACATGTGAGGTCTCGTTGAATTTGTCAAAATTATGATAGTGACATAAGCTACGTAAGTTTTTTTAATGGCGTCCACAAGTGACACAAAGGGTAAGGTAAAACAGGGTGAGAAATATATAGGTATGAAAGCTAGTGAAAAGGCAATTTCAAAAATATAATATACCTACTAGTGGTACCCAGCGACTTTGCCCGCAAGAGTTGGATTTTCCATATAAACTTTTTATCCCCCATTTTACCCCCTTAATGTCTTTATATCACGACAAAATGTAGCCTATGTCCTTTCCAAGGTGTCGAATGTCTCCATACCAAATTTCATCTCAATCAGTTCAGTGGTTTAAGCGTCAAGAGGTAACAGACAGACAGGCACACTTTCGCATTTATAATATTAGTAGGGTAAAGATACCGGTTATCGGCCAGTTAAGCGACTTGTTGACTTCAGAGTTAATTTCTATCATATTGCTGTACGTCACGACTTTTTTTTAAATAAGTCATTTGACCCTACAATAGTTTAGTTACATAAAATCTAACGTTTATAGGCGTAGGAGTGATACATACATTTTTAAAATAAGTTTTTTGTAAAAATAGCCAATATACCGGCTATCGGCCTCGTTAACCAGTTATCGTCCAGCAGTTAACTGGTTATCGGCCTCCTGATTCAAGGTAGAAAAACGAGTCTTATTGGATAGCTCGTAAGGTTTATAATAGTATGTCAGTAAAACAATTAATACTTTAAAAGGAGTGGTATAGTTTTATGTTCTTCTGCGACTTAAAACACAATAACTTCTGCGAATTAAAATGTCAAGTCAAACAAATAGCTATTTTTGCCCTTGGACGAAAGTTTAGTGGCCGATAACCAGTAAAAATAAAACCTATTTCCGGCCTTCTAAAATAATTATAACTTCATGTTATGTTTGAATTCAATTTTTATACGATTCCGTTATGAGATGTTCATTGATTAAATATCGCCTAAAACAATCACATAAAAAAACACCGTGAAATCATAATTATTTTAGGCGGCCGGAAATAAGTTTAGTTTTTACTGGTTATCGGCCGCTAAACTTTCGGTATTTTGGAAGGTCATATCTCAAAATCTATGAGGTATACTGGCGGCCGGAATCTAGTTGTCAATTCACAAAATTCTAGCTGTTTACAAATATAATGGAATTAATGTTGGTGAATTGAAGGTTTCCGCAATGTAACCATAAATGACGTGATTAAACCGGTTTGCGACCACCCGGCCGGAAAGTGGTTTTTGAAATAAATCGAAACCTATTGTCCGACCACTAAAAATATTACAGATTATGAAAAGTTTAGCGATTTTGGCCATTAGAATATTAAAATTTAACATGTATTTAACACATAAACCATAAAAAGTCACCAATAAAATAATAATAACACTTCAACTTTAAAAATCCATCTACCTGCTATTTTTTTTGCTAAATCTGCCTTTCATCTACACACTAAATTTTGAAATGACGTCTGACGGCTTAGTACGTAAATGACAAGGAAATAAATGAGGATTATGAAGCGAAACGTTTGTCCTGGTTGAGTGGCGCAAAATTAGAAAGCAGATATCTATAAACCCTAATATTTAAAAAAACGTGCGAAGTGGCCGAAAAGGGGTAGTGGCCGAAAAGGGGTATGTTTACCCTATGGATTTTGCAGTCGGGTATTTTTTTTTAATTAGACGTTACTTGTTTATTTCGTTTTAAAAGTATTTTATAAATGGATTAATATACATAATTAATCATATTATTATCACTCGTCGTGGTCTATTAACAATTAGTTAAACTATTTAGTAGGTAGCTACTACTACGTGCGATACGACTGATTTGACAGTCTTAAATTAATAAAACCGAGAATCATCTAGCTAGGTCTACCTATAGTTAGATCAGAGTTCACCAATATTTAAACAGTTGTCAAACCTCAATTAACGTTTATTTGACAAGAATTTCCATACAAAATATGCCAAAAAATGCTTAAACGGCGGATTAGAAATTAAACATGATTGTGTTGGTGAACTCCAGGCAATACAAGACCGTGTCATGTTGCGGTCAGTTTTTGAAATAGGTAGAAAGTAGGTACCTACTTAAGTACCTAGGTGAGTATTTTACCATTAGGATACTGTGATATTATGAAGATCAGGTAATTCAGGTATGATATGATGTTGCAGACCAAAAATGGGTTCAAATTAAGTCCCACGCAGCAGATTTTTTTTAGTGATAATATTGCGAAATTAAATCAGTTACATGCATTAATAAAACAATTAACTAGCTATAAGAAGAAAAAGTGCAAAACTATTACAGCGATGCCCAAAGCACTTGAAAACTAAGGGTCAGACCTTACATCAAGCAACTATATTTTTTTTGGTCCGTCTTTGTCTAGTAAAAGAAAATATTTCATCATTAAGTTGTTTTTCTTTAACTTAGATGTAAGTTTGTCGTATCTTTATACTTTTTATGCAAATATTAACTTATTAAATAGTAAACTTGATTATAATTTAACGTTTCTATTTCAGGCGATTAAATTGGTTGATGTCCATAAACCGAAACGATATGATTGGCAAAACGGGTGCCTTGTATGTTTGCGATAAGCATTTTAAAGATTCTGATATTATCACGACCGATCCACGCGGCAAGAAGCTTTTGAGGGACGCTTTGCCGAAGCTACGCTTACCACCTGTAACGAAAGCCCATGATAAAGAAGTCCAGGTACGCCCAGAATTTGAACAAAATTGGGTACAAACTACTCCCTACCTCAAATCAGACATGGTAGTACAAGCAGGGCCTTCCTTTACCACACAAAAACGTCGCAGCCAAAAACTATATAATGAACTTGAACGGTACCAAAATCATATAAAAAAGATTGAATCGGATGACATGGGCTATCAGATGGAATTATTTCATAAAGCTTGTGACAAGTTTTTGTCGCCTCAGTTGTCAGAGCTTATTAAAGCTCAAACAAAATCGTTGATTAAAAACGAAGACTACAGTACAAATGTTTTGTCTAGTCTGACATTTTGTTTGAACTTGTATCATGCCAGTCCAAGAGGATATCGATACCTGAAAGACGATCTACAGTTGCCAAGCATCAAAATACTTAAAGGAATGCAGATTCCTATTTCAACAGAAGTAACTGATGATACAATGGCGCCTTTAAAATTAAAAGTTAGCAACATGGCAGACACTGAGAAGTATTGTTCAGTATTACTAGATGTTATGCCATTGAAAAGTTTATTATCTTATAACAGCAAAGAAGACAAGATAGTTGGTTTTCATGAAATAGATGGAGTTCAAGAACCAAAACCTGCACAACGTGCAATAGTGATCGTCGTACGGGGAATACTAGTTGATTGGACTCAACCAGTAGGCTTTTCGTTAATTTCCGATGCAAGTTCATGCCACGATATTTCAAGATGGGTAGACAAAATTTTAATCAAGTTACTCGACAGCGGACTTAATGTCAAAGCATTTGTGTGTACAGCAAAATATAAGAAATATGTAGATGAACGTAATATTCGTCTTGTGACAGTAGATAGGGAATTTTTCTACGTTAAAAACGTTAAAATATACTACATGTACGATACACCGTATATGTTTCGACAGCTCCGGAACATTTTTCTTACTCATGATTTATCTTTCCAAGAAAATGATTGGCGTCACGTGGCAAGATTTCAAGATGTCAAAGAATTTTATGAGCTGGACAAGGCGAGAAGACTAAGATGCGCTCCAAAATTGACAAATGCCCATATAAATCCAACGCAATCAGAAAAAAGGGAAACAAAATACGCAGCGCAACTATTGAGCAGATCAGTGGCAACCGGCTTGTCTTCTTACAAAGATTTTAGAATAATACATTCTGAGATACCGAACCGTACTGTCGATTTTTTATTATTAATGAACAATGTGTTTGATTTACTCAATGCTTCAACAAGCAAAAAGGGATATTGCGGTGAGGAGAGTCAGATTAAAGTGCTTGAAGAGGCAATACAATTTTTCAAATCACTGAAATTAATGGACTCAAAGACTGGAATTGAGATGACTACGATGCCAATATTCGTTGAAGGATTTCAAATAACTATCAAATCTATTCTCTCCTTATTTAAAGATTTACAGAATAAAGTAAGCGAAAAAGTCATAATAAGACATTTAAACCTAGAGGCAACAGAAAAATTGATTAAAAAGCTCAAGCCTAAAGGCAGAACTCCAGTCAGTCAGAGGTTCATGCACAGATTTCGTAAAATATTTCTTTCATACATTCTGGAACCTCCTAAAACAGGATCTTCATCTGAAAATTTAGGTGAATTACTTACTCAATTAAATGAGTTAAGTAACAGTTTGGGGAAGTCTGATTTAATCAGCAAAGCTTTAGTACAATGCGAAAAAGACTTGCCCATACCGACATTATTAGAAATAGCAAAAACTTATGAAAAACGTAGTATATACCATTTATGTGCATTTCTTCTTAAAAAATGTGTGGATTATCACAAAAATTGCTACACTCTGAGAGCATACGCAGACGCTTTTGAGTTTATGTATGGCTTAGTGAAGCGAGATGACAGTGTTATTAAGCCTGAACCTATTTCGAGTGAAGCATTTTTGGAATATGTGGGTTTAATGGATGATGTATGTCGAAAGAGTTTTGGTTTCATCGGCTCAAACTACCACATAGGTTCGATGACATATAACACTCTAAATACCCATCTAAACTCAGAGGCCCCATTGCTCTGCCCCTGTTTTCCAGTCGAGTTTTTACAGAAATTGTTTATCAGATTAAGAATATATATGATTACCCACTACAATAATAGTGTTTACCGCATGAATGGTTACAAGGGGAAGAGTTTTTCCTTACCTTCTTTTTAAGTAAAGAAAAGGTGGGTCTTGTTTTGTGTTTTATTACGTTTGAATGACGGTTAAATACTAATTAATAAATAGCTTCGATTCCTATTTCTATTGTTTTTTTTTTAATCTTGCATTATGATATTAAGTACCTAATTAATAAAATAATAATGTCCTCCTAGCTGATTTTGACTACGGCGGCCTATCTCAACAGAGATTAGCCAACTGCGCGGAACATATTATAGTGCACAAGTGTGTGCGCAGTACACAGGTGCACTCTCTGTTCCTTCACTATCATAATTCGGTGAGACGGCAGTCCGACATGACCGTAGAGAGATCAGGCGCAGGACCAACGGCTTAACGTGCTTTCCGAGGCACGGGGGTGTTAACACCACCAACTTCCTGACTCCGGGGCTGTGTCTGAGTAATTTCAAGACAGAAAAACCCAAACACTCTCGGCCCGACCCGGTATTTGAACCCGGGACCTCGTGGATAGTACCCAGCGTGCTGACCACTAGACCAACGAGGCAGTCAATTAATAAAATAGTAGTCTTACGACTTGAATTGAAAGCTTCCAATAAATAATGAGTGGTTATCTAAATACATAATCAAGCCGATTTAGATTTAAAAAGATGTGGCGATGACAGCTACTGAACTATATAATAACAGCTAAACGATGTGTAAAGAAACAATGAAATAAATAGGCACTGAGAGTTAAAGAAAAAAAGACAAATTATAATTTATTATAATAAGCATTCACTTTGCAATCCAAAGATTACGGTGGTTATTCTTTTAAGTGCAAAGTCTAATCTTTAGATTGCAAAGTGAATGTTTATCACTTAATAATAATAATTTATCGTATTTGCAAGCTTCATTTTTCAATTGTTAAATCTTGCAACAGTATTTCTTTTGAGTGTTGAGGGTACCAGTAACACTGATGAAAGCAAGGCGCAAGAAGCACTTTAATGATTTCGACAGGCTCTACCAACGCCAGGGGGGCAGAGTGGTTAAGCAATTGCCCGGTATGCGAGGAAGGCGGGTTCAATTCCCGCCTGTGGTGGTTTTTTTTGGTGCATTATCTAATCTTTAGGTGAAAGAGGTTTACAACTGACCTTCTTACAGTCATGTATGGCCGTACAAATGCCATGCGGGTCTCGAACCGCCACTTCTTGCATGGTGTGCCGGCCTTGGTGGTGGCGCCTCTTTTCGTCCTCTTCAGCGCCTGCCGCATCGAGTCCCTCAGGATCTTCCATTCCCGTTTTAGTACCTCACCTGGATATCAAATAAAATAAAGTACGTAAATATTTTTTCACATATGAACACCTGGTCCTACCTCCTACCTACCTCTAAATTTATTACTTCGATGCCTGCCCCTGAATTTTTATATCTGTTGAACCTACCAAATTACCTAACTAGCACAGTGACTGCGACACAAGCACAGTAACCAGTATTATTATCAAATGATTATAATAGTCATCTGCTTAGACATTATAACAAAGGTAATCTGCGACAGCACGGATCAAAAAAACTAGAAAACCCTCGACTTCGCCCGCGCCAAAAGAAGGATTTTTCATGTAAACTTTCATCCCCCATTTCACCCCATGATGATTTTAAATCGCGACAAAAAGTATGACCTAGCCTGTCTTTCCCAGGGTGTCAAACTATATTTGTACCTACCTTACCAAATTTCATTTGAATCGGTTCAGTAGTTTCGGAGCCTATTAAATACAAAACAAACAAACAAATCTGGCCTCTTTATGATATTAGTGTAGATAACACAGAATAAATAATGTACAAGTATTTGTTTCTTACGTTTACGCGAATTGTTAAACTTGTCAATTGCAAAGTTTTGTAATTGACACTTAATAATCCTTAGTCTCCCTGTCACCACGAACGCTGTAAAGTGTTCGAAACGTCAGGTTTTAAATAAAATGTAAATAAATCGCGAAGTAATCCGTAAAATTGTGTTTTAATGAATTTACAAGTAGGTAGTTCGAAGTAATTTTTGATTGATGCCATTATGAGCATGGCGTGTAGATAGGTAGGACCAAAGTACCTTTTTTGATTAGGGATATGATTAGTAGGTATTTTAACTGAACTATCTATGGGAGTCCATAATCTTACTTTACAATGATACAACCTACAAGGTAGGTAATGAACCGCACGCGTCACTCACCCACCACTCTATTATCGCAAGACGTAATGTTTCTATTTGAAACCGTAGCCGCACTAGATTAAGAAGTTGATTTTAAACTTTTATTTCACTGTTATTTAAAATTTACTCACTATTTCCTCCAAGCCGTTCAGATATTTCCGACCAACAGCGATCTCTGATATCGATGTCTCTGTGATTTTCATGTCTCGTGTCATACAGAACCGGGTATTTTTTCACTTCGTCAATTAATTTCTCTCTGAATTGGCGGCTGGATGTCATGTTCATACTGGTATTGATTGGATATTTCTTAGGTTGGCCAGATATTACGTTCAAAAGTACCTAAAGGCACAACACGGCCTCCTCAAGCGGAGGCAAAGCGATACTGGGCGATTAAACAGCGATCGAAGCGAGACGAATCGCTAGCGATGTTGCCACTTCGCGTATCGCTCATCGCGCTCGGTGGGCGAGGTGGCTTAAGAGATTGTGGAGTGCGTGGTGCGACAGACACTCCAGTTTAGGCATGAAACTATTGAAATTTATAAATAAAAAAAGTATGTTATAAGCAGACCTACCTACGTTTAATATTATAACCGCGTCAGCATTTTTATATTTGTTCATTTCAATACTTTCAATATAATTTAGTCATTTCATGTCGACTCACTAGTGAACTCGTATAGCAAGAAAATAAATATGTTATAATCGTCAAGATTTTATAATTTTTCAAGATACATCAAGCAAGTATGTTGAGAGGCTGCACCAAGGCACCACCCAACATTTAGGTTTTACGGCCTCGGACAGGGTATACAGACCATACAACGGTTTTGGTGCCTGCGATAGTGTCTCTTAGCAGAAATATAAAGCAAAATAATTTAATTTTTTCCATTTAATAACAGATTTCCGCAAAATAACGCCTACTGCCTGAGGCCTTACTCCGGTTGACGATGTCCGTATTTTCGAATTTAACCGTCCCTTTCACTCACGACAGAATGACAACGTGGACAAGCGTGATGGCTGGACTCGAAAATACGGACATCGTCAACAGAAGTATGGCCTCTGATTCCATCAACTAACCTATCTCATTTCAATGCATGAAAGTTTCGAGCAGTAAATAAGCGATCCGGATCAAATAGGAGCACATTACCTTGTTTCTTACACTTACTTCATTGGTTTATGTTTTAGTACCCATTTTTTGTCATAGCGGCATCAGATTGATTAATTTATCAATCATCATCATCCAATTTAAGAATTAGGCTCTTGTCGGTGGAGTTTTTTCCATTCCGCTTTGCTTTCCGCCCTTCTCTTGACCTCCTGATACGACCCGACATTTATCTTTTTTTACCATTTATTTTTATGTATTTCTTTTATTTTATAATAGAAGGAAGAATAGAAGGAAAAAGGAAGCGAGGAAGATTAAGAATAAGCTACATGCAGAAAAGATAAATTTATCAAACAAACCCAAAAACTAAGTAGGTAATGTATAATAAAAATTAGAACAGGTCAGTCAAAATAATCCATATCTTACCATCTTTATTTCAACGCATCGGCGTTGCGGCAGCAGCCTCATGTAAGTGTAGGCATAATACTCGTCCCTCCTCGCCTCAGTTAATCTGTGTCGTCACACGTTGTCAGCCCGCTGTGGCCGCCATGCGGAGTCGTGCGCGACGTTGCCAGCGGGATGCCGGCCGGCGTCGGTCCTCAACAGCTGACTGAGGACGTGTTATTCAATAAACATTATCAAGTGAAGTGAAGCTTTATTTACGTAGTTGTTTGTTATTGATTATTGTGGAATGGGGTGTAATTGCGAATAATGATGTGATGTGCATTTTTAGTTCCAGAGTTAAATTTGTACTCACGTATCAATCAATACCTACCTAGGCTAAGTGCCTAGGTAGGTAGGCTTTAAATCCTGGAAATACCTACTCAGGTACATATTTGAAATGCAACAAAATCATCGGACTTCTGACTCCATTTCTAAACAAACACCATTTGTTAGATTAGTTAGATTAGAAAAAGGAAGGTATAAAGTAGCCTCAATGGATCAGTGTTTAGTTTTAAGTAAATTACCTAAGTAGGGACCTAGCTAGTGTAGGTTAGACCTGTGTTCACCAATTTTTAACAGCTCTGGTAAACATCGCTAGTCGGTTAATTTGTCAGAACTCCCATATAAAGTATGTCAAATAATGCTTAACCAGCTGATTCAAAATTATTGGTGAACTCCAGGCATAGGTAGGTACTCTAACATACTCTATTAAGTAAGGTAATTAATTTAGTAGGTACCTAAACATTCTGTTTTTATCTCTGTCGGCAAGCAGGTTGGTTGTTTTAGAAGGTAAGAGAGAGAGAAGGTAGATAAGTAAGAGGTACTGCACTTGAAAAAATTACCGCCTCAGGCGGGAATTGAACCCGCGCTCGTCGTATATTAGGCTATTAACCCGGTGATGATTTTTCAAGTGAAATATCTAAATTACTTAAAGTGTATATTGCAAATTGCTATCCTTTAAAAACAATAAATCAATAAACAACTATTTATCCTTACCTTACTTGTGGTATCTATCTATTACCTTCTACGAAGAATTATTTATAACAATTAAACTTATCAGCTTATCACTAGATGTAAACACCAACCGACTTTTATCCTTAATGTAACAAAATACTAAATCACCAGCTCCTGTCTCGTGTCGTGAACCCGATACATACCTACGTGCTTACGTTAAGGTGAATTACACTAGGATATACTACACCTACACAGTCTTGGAGAGGCTTATGTCCAGCAGTGGACTGCAATAGGCTGATATGATATGATGATAACATACACCTTTCAAATTCAGTACCTACTCAAACAAAGAAGGCAGAAATTCAAGTGACACTTCAATCGATAGTAATATTTTATTACTGTTGAAATCCTATAAAACTAAAGTTTTAGCGAAGATATAAGTACCTACGCATATAGGATTTAAAGTCCTCCAATTGTTGTCAAAGGTGGTTGTTAGTTTAATACTATTAATTATTATTTGGTTTAATGCAATACAGTTATTATTAGGGTTGCTAACTCTCCCAATGGTCTTTATATAATTGAAAAAAAATCGAGACTTTAAAAAAAACAATAGCGAAACTGGCGGCATTAATGAAACGAGAAAATAAATCTTAAAAATCTGGACAATCAGATCGGAACCCGGGACATATGGGACAGGGGCTCGAAATCGCGACACTTGGCAAGCCTAGTTATGATTTATAGAAGCATGCGTGCGATAAGCAAGTATTGTTCGGAAACCGCTCCGACTAAATGTCGGTCGCCGCCCCGCGTCCGACGCGATCATACGTCAGTCGCCCGCGGGCCCTGCGCCGAGCAGCCGTGTCCACGTCACCTAGGACACCGCTCCCCACGCCATTATGAAACCGAACAACCCCGCCACTGTACGCGTAAGAAAAGTCATCCGTAACCTTATTTACGCGTACAAAAACATGCCGCACCTATGGGACAGAAAGCAACAGGACTACTTCAACAAGCAACTACGAAATCAAGACTTTCATAAACTGACAGCGATACTTCGAGAAGTCGAGCCGGACGCCACCATTTACACCGTGAGGAGGAAAATAGACAATTTGAGGAATGTTTTCATGAGGGAACTGAAAAAGGTTAGTTTTAAACAAATACAATCAACTAATAATGTCCTTCTAGCCGAATTTTTGAATTCGCCTATCTCAACAGATTAGCCAACTGCGCGGGACATGGTAGTGGTGCAAAAATGTGCACTTTGTTCCTTAACTCTCATAGTTCGCTGAGACGGCAATCCGATATGAAGGTAGAGATCGAGTTGGCTCAACGTATTTTCCGAGGTGCCGGAAAATACGTTGAGCCAACTGACTGACCGACGGACTGAACTGACTTGAAGGGGGTGTCAACTTTCTGATTCTTAGCTATTTCTCAGTAATTTTAAGACAGAAGTCCAGAAACTTTCGGACGTCCCTGTTCTCTTTCTAGCTATATTATAAAGTAAAAGTAAACTGTCTGCTAGTTTAAGCTGGCAAAAGATCCGATCATCTAATTTCCATTAATTTTCTGAATTAAAATTGGTGAGGCGGTAAGTCGCTTACAAACGTACCTACCAAGTCAAAAAGTTACTTGTAACACGACGAACTGATTTGATTGATTGTATTTAAAGGTGAAGGCGTCCCAGCTAACCGCCAAAGATCCTCAAGATGTGTATGAACCGGCGCTCTGGCATTACAAAGACATGAAATTCCTGGAGAACGTAATGGACCCCCAACTCGGGCAGGCTGCGGAAGAAGGTGAACAATGCACGGTGGAAGTCAAAATTGAGGTAACCACTTTACTATCATAATCTGCCAGCAGTCCACCGCTGGACGGTGTCCTCTCTAGAGGCGATGCAATCTATCTAATCTTCGACTATTGCTATGTGTATCCAGCAGGACTGCCGCGTAATTTGAAAGCTATCGCAAATGCTAAAGCGATGACATAGAAAGGTTATAGGCACACCTCCAACTATTCATGGTGGTGCGTGGTGGAGCATGGCGCACTGACTTACATCACCTCACAGGAGAGATGAGGCTGACCTAAGCCCTGCAGTGGAACGTGTATAAGCTCACTCTACTTTTCTTTCTAGGAGGACCCTCTGGACAGTGATTACTACGAGCAGTACCCAACTGAGTTCGAAGATGTAGAAGACGATGGACAAACCTCTTCGTACTCTCAAGTGCAGCCCAGCACCTCATCAGCTGCGATGGACCACAACACCAGCGAGAGCTACAACGATGAGATCATTGGCAAGTCGATCGGTGTCCAACTGAGAGACATCCAAAAGAGACAAAAGGTCATAGCGATGAAGTTGATATCAGATGCGATATATTACGCGAATTTGGGGAAGTTGAAAGAGTCCAGTTTCATACAATTGGAGAAATAGTACTCTTATTTTAATGACATGCCTGTAATCGGACATATGTAAAAGTATTGTATAGATAGTAAGCAGGAATCGTATCTTTTCAAAGATGAGTATAAAGTGACTGCCTCGTTGGTCTAGTGGTCAGCACGCTAGGTACTATCCACGAGGTCCCGGGTTCGAATCCCGGGTCGGGCCGAGAGTGTTTGAGTTTTTCTGTCTTGAAATTACTCAGACACAGCTCCGGAGTCAAGAAGTTGGTGGTGTTAACACCCCCGTGCCTCGGAAAGCACGTTAACCCGTTGGTCCTGCGCCGTGGTCGAAATTCGGCTAGGAGGACATTATACAAAGTTTTAAAAAAAGATTATTTGAAATTGACCACTACAATTTATTAATTTGTTTTAAATTATAAACGTCATTGCGGTAAATAACAGAGAAAAGTAAAAAATTAAGTATCTAGGCTAGGTTACTGATGTGGTCAATTCAGATTACGCAGTCGACTGCTGCATTGACTGCTGAGAGAGTTAGATAAAACTAGGTGACAACCTTAGATTACGGAGAGTAAACTTATTATGATGGGTAAAGAAATTTAATTTATATGTACAATATAATAATTGTGATCATAACTTTCCTGTAAATGAAATCTCTGTACCTACATGTTATTATATTTGTCATATATGCTATGTTAAGCTATGTTTGTTACAACTTTTAAGGAAAATAAATGATTTTTATTATTTGTACCTATCACTCCCACAGCCCACTGCACATACGGCAGGAAAGCTTGTCCTTTTGGAAGGCGTACGTTCGGATATAGATCCAACACGAAGAGGCCCCTTTGAGATACGATAATTTTGTACTGGTTGCCGGGATACTGATGAGACAACGGAACGCCTGCCTGTTATATCAAATGTCTCATCTCGATAATAACGGCAGTAAATTCCCAGATGTTACAATCAGTTTTATTGTTTTCTTCTTTCTACGAGAGTCAAAACTAATTTAAAACACAACCCTCCTTCCGCAGTCGGGTAAAAATATACCATTACCTACAACAGGTGATCAAATGCTGTTTCGCTTGTAAAATTGTACGTAATTATAGAATATATTTGTAATATTATTCGAAATGAAACCCCTCATCTATAAATAGAAGAGCAAACTCCAAAGAGGTCGATTTGTTCTTTTTCCCCGAGGACGGAAATTAGGAGATAACTGAAAACGTACACTTTGCGGGTCCACAACTCAATTTTAACTTTATTTCTGTCTTCATACGTCTGAATTCAGTTTGGTGATTTATCTGTTCGAAATGGGACATGCATTGTCGGATTCTAAATGCGTTCTTTACAACATCTATGACTTCGACATAAGGTTTAGTCTTACTTGTTCTAGTGCTGCTATTAATTTATGAGGTGGCCGCACTCCGTTGGGTAAACTCAAGTGAAATTGTATTTCTATTGGCACAGCTTTTTGTTCGTAGTCGGTTGCATGAGATATTATGGGTAATGATTATAACATTGTTACGCTTCTTGTGTGGGATTTAAACAAAGTGCAAATTGCGTAAAGGGTCTCATAAAATTGAAGATTAAAGAAAATATAAGGGTGCCGTGTTGATTTTGGGAAACGTTTTAGGTTGTATTAGATGATTGGTATTGCATATTTTGAACAGATTTTTATATTTATGTTATAATGCCCATTTATCACATTCGGTTAGATCTCATAACTTTAACACGCTGCAAATAAAAAGACCTTATTATATCCTTTATCCAATAGTGGACAAACCGAATCCTATTTATGTCTTGAAAACTTTACAATATTTTCTTGGTTAAGAGGTTTTTCTATTAAATTATTATCTGATAAATTCTATTCATAGTGTCTTTCTTATACTCATCATTACATTACTTTAGAAATTCCGTTGAAATTCCTATACTAATCCATAATCAGAATTGTTAAGGTTCTTAGGTTGATATTATTAATGTTAAATATAATCAGGCACTCCTTAATTAAAATCCGTTTCTAAAACTAACAAGTTTATACTTTCGAAATAATTGTCGCTAGAAAAAAGTTGGTGTTTGAAGTTGGCGTCAACCAGCCAGATTTAGAATCTGTTTAGACCTGCCCAGCGTCTAGGTCACCTAGACCTAGGGCACGGCTCCCGCAAATACTGTATGCAGTAAATATTGGCGACAAATGTTGGACTGTGGGAGCCAACGACACGTAATCATTAGCCAACTTCTGTGACGGAGAAAAAATCAAAACGAAAGTATTCAAAGAAGAATGCATACGAAATGTGTGTGCGTTCATGACACGTGTCTGCTCGAAAGATTATATCTACCTTTATAAAAATCATTTATCAGTATCGTTCAATGTTAGGTACAATAACTAACAATGTTGTTAATTCAATTTATAAAATGAAGGAATTCTTTAATCCTTGTGATACAGTGATGCTATTGATTTCCGTAGGCATTGGGATTGTTCGACAGAAATATATGAAGCAGTTCAGAAAATGAAGGTAGGTCGTCTAACGTTGCTTGGGCAAAGCGCCTATCACCAATATTTGTCTTATCTCGCGAAACATTTGCCTTACTATCACGTCCAACTGAGACCCAACTCCCAAGGCTTGCGCTTACGTAATGTTATTATGAATGAGTAACGTCGCTATCTCACCGCGAACCATAAAATAAACATTAATACTTTTTACGAGTTCGTTTTAAACCAGAATAAATGGAGTTTCGTCTATTAAAATTCATTGTTCAGCGAGCTTGGTTCGTAAAATAGTTTTAAACTTAAATGAAACAAAGTGGTGAAGGCATCCAACTTAATATGAACTGTTAGATTCAAAGCCTTTAGCAGATCAAAGGTTTATTAATACGAATTCTCTTTAATAGCATCAGCAATTTAGCATTATTTCATCGAAAATAAGAAAGAACAGGTTTTTGTGTCTAGGCAATTTCAGATTTTAATTTACTCGTATTTATTTGTATTTTGAACTTGGATCCTAAAAATTATTAGCTGGGGCTACCATAGCGGCTAAATTATATATAGAGATCGTTTAAGTAGCTATAGAAGTTACAGAAACGAATAATATATTAAATCTCCTGCCGAATCCTATTCTAATATAAAAAATAAAGCACTAATTCCTTCTATCTAACTAACTACAGTGTTTCTGTACACCTCGACAATTTGTTTTAACCTCTTTACATTAAAAAAATATGTTTTTTTTTTCAAATTTTTCCAGCTCAGCAAATCGCATGAAACAACTATGTAGTTACTTTGTTTCTGACTGGAAAAAAGGAAGTTTATATTCCATTTACGAATCAAACAGATGGTAGTGCTCTCATGAAACAATTGATAAGTTCCGAAATAAGGTACCTGGGGGTAATATGGTCAGTCGGTTAATATGGTCACTTTCTGATATCTCAGAAAGTACAAGGGATATGCAATAGATGGCTGATAGTCTATGAGTAGGCCTAGCAACATGACAAGTTCCGTCCGTGCTGTTTTACCGACGCCATTTTGACAGCTAAAAAAGTTTGCACCGGCAGCGATTTCAAGTTTGCTTATTATTTTTGTTAAAAAGTGAAAAATTGTTAAAAATACAAATTCAAGTGTTGTGATTTGTAGTCTGAGTAAGTACAAAGGTCATTTATTATATTTTCAAGTGGTACTATGTCCGTAACATATCTCAGCAGAAATGTTTTTTCCGTTTTCAAATTTGTCGACAAGTACCTACTTGTAGAATATGGTCATGAAGTGACCATATTTGCAGTATGGAAAATGTTGATTATGTTTTTCATTTTACCTAATGATTTTATCTTGTTTCAGGCTCCAAAAAATTCTGAGAATTGGTATTGCTTTATTTGTAAGGAAGACAGAGTAGCTGACATGATGCTTTGTACTTCTTGCAGTTCCTATGTACATGAAGAGTGTGTAGGTCTCACGGCATCAGATAAAGAATTATATTTGTGTCCAAATTGTGAATATTAATTATATTAAAAACCCATGCTGTCAATATGGACACTTCGTGACCATATTTTCTGCACGTGCCGGAAATATGGTCATTTTCTCTTTTTTTTTAAGTTGATTTTTACCAAAGTTGATAATTTTTTTCAAAGATTATGTACCTTGTTTCGAATAATATATTAAACGTACTTTATGACTGTATGTTTTTGTCTCATTCGTCCTCTTAGTTTTTAAGAAGTATAAACTCAAAGCTTAAGGTGACCATATTACCCCACTGTACCTTAATTTAGAGAAAACGACGAAGAAGGGACGCCGCCCGTTTATATCAACAGAAGCCATATTTTATAAAGGATCCTGATACTCGAGGTTTATATTTTTATCGTGCTGAAATATTCTCAGAGATTCAATTTAAAAATAATAATTTGCTACAGATTATAATTTGGATTGCAATTAAATGGGGAATTGAATTCCGACTTTCCGTTACCTTGGCAATATTATTACTTATTTAAATTAGATTTTTAAATAAATTACCGAATAGGAGGTTACCGACAACGATTAAACCTTCACCACAGGAAACCTAACCAGGCTAATTCACATTCTAGACTAACCGAAAGTCTTTGAAGATTAAAATGTTGATTTGGTTCAACTATATAATAAATAATAGTGTGGGTACAAATATTTATTGACAGCCATTTTGCGTTAGTATTTAAATAAGAGATCCTCTCAGATATCGATCTGATCTTTGTCAATAGGTTTGCACGTGTAACTTTTGAGTACTACTGACGAAGAAGGTGACTCTTCGCGCGTGTACCCAAGTACAGTCGCTAGCACATCAATCTATACCAAACTCCCAACTAATTTTCGTCTTTAAGCTTAGCAAAAAAGCGTTCAATTTCGATTGTGATTTTGTGGTAGTTTGAAGTGCTGTCGTGTCTACCAACCAATACTTCCAACCCATTGTTCGAGGGTGTATAGAATTCAAATGAGCCCGCTTGTGGAACGTGACACCCATTTGTAATTGTTTGTTGATGCTCCCGGTCGCGGATGATTGGTTTTTATGGAGGTAAAGTATCTTATTATCGGCGTTACACGTTTTTAGTGCTTGAGCACCGGCATTGGCTCATTGGAGCGTGGATTAGCTGGAACGCGTGGTGGCATGCGTGCGTCTGCGCATGATGGGTTGGAAATGAAGCAACGACAACAATGTAGTCGACGTAAATTACAGAAAAAACTTAAGTGCTTATTATGGTGTCAGCCAGCATAACATTTCTTTACTAATCTGTGGTACCTATATCTTAAAAACTTAAGAAACGTCAACTTAAGAAACGTCAACTTAAGAAAGACACACCGTTGCAAATATTTTACTGAAAATAAATATCTTAAAATTAGATTCTATTTCAGTATTGTGCTTAAAGAGTAGTATAAATTGAAAGCGAATTTCTTCAAAGTTAATTCACGTTGACAAATTCACTTTATGTAGACATTAAAATCTGTTAGCTTGTTAATATAAACTAGGTTATTTTATTAACAAAAGTAACATACAAACAACTTATCCATAAAAAATAATATAAATCATTATATTCAATAGAAAAACAAAAATATAAAAAGGGCATTCACCATTTACAATGCTTATAATGTTGGTATCAAACTTTAAAGCTCATTGATGATCGTTACTTTTCAATCAATAATTATTCAATATATTTCTGCATACCTATAGACTTGAAAAAAGAAATTGAACCGGCTCGAGTGTTTATCAAAGTTCAAATAGCATGTGATGTGAGCACTACAGATGCGAATAGACTTCCTTCTCATCCAAAATGGGCCAGCTATACATATCAATTAACGACGACAGGTACCTAGTTCTGTGATGTATTTGTAGCCCCTTCCAACGATATGCAGCACATGTTTAAGTCTGTTTAACGATGGAGTCAACTCGGTAGCCAACATGTGCGTGCGCAGGGCTGCTACGGATCTTTTGATCCATTGTCAACTTCGTGATTCATTTTTAGACCCAAAACTAAAACTACTCATTTCTTTTTCATATTTTGGTAAGACGGTAATCCGACGACATGACCAGAGAGAGTTTAGGCGAAGGAACAACGGCTTACGTGCTTTCCGAGGCACTGGGGTGTTTAAGAACACCACTAACTACCTGATTCTAGAGATGTTTCCGTGCTATTGAGGTAGAAACCCCAGACAGAAGCTAAATTACGGCCTGGTCCGGGATTTGAATTCGGAACCCACGATCGTCCCACGTGGATGTGGAGAAGCCAGTGCGTGCCGACCACTAGAGCAAGCAACAGTCAGTCTTCAACGACTGTGCTTAACTAGACCTAGCTTACTCATGCACCGCGTATGAGCAAAAGAAGTATCCATTTAGGGCAGCATAATGCACTCAGATGAGATAACAAAACTAACCCCGAAAAATCTGGCGATTCCTGGGTTCAACGGGCATAAGTAGTGAGCTATAATCAAAAGGGCTGCCTGCCACAATAGACCAATCACTGGTCGAGTTAGCTTTAATTTGGCCCAAATTTCAATAATAATACTCATGCACTAGTTTCGTAAAATAGATCTGATTATTTATCGCAACCAGGTATTTGCCGTAGGCTACCGGGGCCCAATACTCGAGTCTTCGATATTATATCACATGCGATATTTATCGAAAAAACATGGCAGATATCACAAAATAGATGTGACGTTTTCTCGAAGTATGAAAATGTCGAATATTTATCACATTTTGTGATATCCGCATTGATTTAATATTGTATAGGGATATCTCATCACACTGACAGCTATGGCACATGCTCTAATCGGCCGGATCGCCATTTTAAGCCGATTAAGTATCTAATGACGCGTGGTCCGTCAAACAATGAACATGCCTAAGTGTGTCGTCAAAAATTGCAAAAATCACAGCTCAATGAATCGTAAAAAATATGGAATGACGTTTCATCGGTAGGTAAATATTATTGATAAGGTTTGAAACCGAAATAATACTTGAAACCTGCTTTAATATTTTATTTTCTAATTTATTTACGTAAAACATTTCCAATCTTCTATCACTTTCACACCCAAAGCTAAAATGAAACAAAATACGTGACGTCATCGGAACAAAGTCAATTTTAAGGATGGAGTCGCCAGTGAATTTTTTTTGTTAAACAAAATACTTGAGTTTTTAGGTTTCCACAAAATTATGTTTGTTAAGAACATGAAGCAAATTTATCGCAATAAACCAGGGCGATGAGTTTTATGAGAAGGGAAAATATAGCGTTGTTTGTTCGTATATTTTTTCTGAATCTGATATGTAGGTATTACACTACACGTAAAGGGATGTAGATGCAAAAAGGCTGCAATTAGGCTAGTATTCGGGGCACCCAGCCTATGTTTTTATGTTGTATTTCACTTGCTTGTTGTTTAACTGTCATATATCTTAGCCATCGGTAAAATCCAATGTAGAAGTTAGGTATAACGAGTACCTATACTAAAGAAACGGTTTTTAATTTTAGTACAGCCAGCAGTACGTCAGGTTACATGTTAACTATAAAACAGCTTTTATGACGTAGTTAATAGGGGTGGTCTTAAAGTTAAAGTGGGGTAGTCTGACGTGAGCCGAGTGTACTTACACACCGCAAGTCAGACTACACGTGCACCCCTTACATGATAAACGCTGTTTTTGTAGTTTAAATGTATGCCTTGACGTACTTCCGACTGAACTTAACTAGGTTACCTTATTCACCTCATTTTTTAAATTAAGTTAGCCAACTGTTTAGAAGAGAACCTTCTAGCTACCTTAGCAGTAAATCAAAGTATTTTCAGAAAACCACACTATAATAAATATCTGTAGCTAAAATAAAGACGAAAAAAAGTGTTTTATAAATAGTAATTTCTGCTGGAACTCTTGTCTTTTAAACCGTGCTAACAATAAAAACAGCTGCAGAGAAATAATAACGTAATATTCAAAGCATAAGATACATTTTTAATAGAATAATTTAGTAATCCGATTATAATACTATTACACTCATTAATTAACTAAAATAATACCTGTGGCAGTAGCCTTATGCTTCTTATAAATCTGTGGAACATGTTGTTGGTGTGTGTGTACTATAGTACCTATAGAATATTTTGCCTCAAAATCAATTTTGTACATTATCGTTTGTGTCATTGTCGAGCATCGAAATGTGAATCATCCCCGCATTTCAATGAGTTAGGTTAGGTTAGTTTGTAGTTTAGTGTAGTTGTAGTGTACCTACCCAGAATTGGTGAATTGTGACAGTATGATTATTATTGGTTGTAGTGTGACAAGTTTGGACCTGTATAGTAGAAATATGATTATTATGAAAGTGTCTTCATTAAAAAAATACTTGTATTCTCATACACATAATATACCTAATTTTATGAAAAGTAGTAAATAAAATATAAATCATGACTTTCATTAGTTACTTAATTTCATACAAAACATGAACAAACAATCTACTCCATTACTTCTTTGTTCGTATTATTGGCTTATGAATCTTCAAGTGAATGATATTTGACATATGACGTAGTGTCGTCATCCATTGCTGCGTAATTACACATGACAATTTAAATAGCTGAAGCTTAAGCGGCAATGTATGAACTTAGCCAGTTGAAGCTTCATAAGGTGAATAATAACATGTGCCATGTTTGGGCTTTGATTTTGTATGGCGTAGTGCATCCTATATATAATAAATCAATGGATATCCGTCATGTTTTTTCGATAAATATCGTATGTGATATAATATCGAAGGCGCGAGAATTGGGCCCTTGGTTAGTTATAACTCGCAACTCGTAGACAACCCTATCCACACCGCATTTTGCGAGCACTGAACCTGTGACCCAAAAAAACATGCTCTCGCGCACACAGCCGCCCTTCATCGCGCGTCTGTCCCGTTCTTTCCCACGAGAAATATCACCCATCCCCTTCTAACTCGACAGCAAGCACTCGCGATAAATAAACACTGCGCCCAAATACTGTGAATGTGATCTTTAGGACTAAACACGTCTGACTTCAGACGTGTTGGTTAAGTGAAACCAAATAATACTAAGTTAAGACTTGTGCAAATACGAATGTGACTTGTTATTGGTCAAAATCTTTGTTGCTTGTTGGATACAATGAGGATTTTAGGAACCTAATAATAATAAGACAAATAAATCGAAATAAGATTCACCAGGCCATACAAAACAGTCAAAACAGGTATTCAATAATTATTTAATGATCGTAACTTAGGAATTTTGAAAATTGACGCGCCAACGAACGTGCAGCGGGACCATTGGAGACGAAATTCAAGACGAGCGACTTGTACCTATTTATGTAGATTCTAAATGGCCCTATTTAATAAACGAGACAATTGTAAATTACAACGACAATTTTGATGTGATCGCGTAACTAATATGCAGCAAAATGTTTCTATCACTAACACCGTAATGTACCTACCTACACCGAATTGTATTTGAATTTACAATTGTCACGTAGGTATATGAAATAAGCCCCGTTTAATGATCTAAGATGATAAAAATAGTTGATCTAAGATGATAAAAATTTTGGTGTCGAATAGGAACATTCGTACCTATATGTTGCATCAATAAAATAAATATCTTTGGCCCATTTGGACTCCTTTCCCCTTATTTTCCAAACGAGGGCGGTGTCAAAATTTCATTATTTATATTGTACCAGTAGGTAATGTCAGAGGCACCACAAGTTTCTGATCTACACTCAATATTATAATATAGAGAGGAAAGATTTGATTGTTTGTTTGTTTGTATTGAATAGACTCCAAAACTACTGGACCGATTCAAATTAAATTTGATACAGAGGTAGTTCGAGACCCTGGAAAGGACATAGGCTACTATTTGTTGCAATGTAAAACATAAGGGGGGGGTAGAAATTAAGGATAAAGTTTGTGTGGAAAATCCAACGTTTGGCGCAGGCGAAGTCGCGGGGAATTGCTAGTTTTCTTATAAATTCCGAAGTCGAACACGCCATCTAAGATCTGCCGGCAGCAAAAAAGCGAACAAAATGATTTTTAACGGATATAACGTAATCATGCCCGAGTCTAAAAATATCGTAACGGACACGCCAAAAAAGTCTTTGTTCGCTCTCAAATAACGTTATTTTACCTATCTACCTAAATAAAGAAAACGCTACTTTATTGCAAGGAGTTAAAAACTAAAATAGAAGGGCGAAGCATTAAAAAAATACGATCCCAAAAGAAAAGGAGTTACCTGAAAATTGGTTTATTTTTTGTGGAAACAAGTGGAAGGAGACCTGTCCTTTATCTGCCTTTGCCATACAAAGTGTATTATAAAATCGCTACAAAAGAGGCTATAAACGTGCAGGTGAAGGATTAATGTGTTGTGAATATGTTACCTTTTGAAATTAAAGGTAAAGCAACGCCCACATCACTTTCTATAATGCCACTATTAGGGAATGAATGGTTATTGTTGTATGGCGGGGTCTCAAGATTATATAAGTAGCAGCATAAGTACAATACAATATTTATATATTTTATTGTAAGATGTATTTTACGTATTGTAAGTATAAAAGCAGTTTTAGTAGTCCAAATGGGAATCTGATGTAAAGAAAAAGAGTAGAAACTATACCACCTACCAAATATGAGCTAGTAAGAACTAGGGGAGAAGGTGAAAAATAAATATTAAACATATTATTCACCATCCACTACACAGGGTATCCGAAGGGAATAAACGGTAGGTAATTAAAAATAAAACAGACCATCGATAACATGTAATTAAAAAAAATACATAGTACAAAATCATAAAAGTAAGGTTTGTCACTTGCCTTACATACACCCCTCCACCAATCCGCACTGAGCCCGCGTGGTGAAGTATGGCTCGTTCCTCCTCATAGTTGAGGTGAGGCCTTTTCCCAGCAGTGGGATCTAATAGGCTGACTTATTTATAAATCATAAAAACATAACCGACTCAAAAGGCAGATCAATCAGTAGTTGTTCTAATGTTCCTAGGTACACTTCGGGTAATGGCCTAATCTGTGTGTTATTATTTTCTATTACTCCCATTCTCTGTGCTAATTACCATTTTTCAAAGCGTGAAGTCACAATTTAGAAATAGATTAGAGAGTAACTTCATTTAACAGTTTTATGTGTTACTCGTACATACGAATAATTATTTGAAATTAGCATGGAAATGACACAAGAAATAAAAAATATTTTAATTCGTTTTTGTTACACTAGATGTACCTAATGAAGTTGAGGACTTCATGCTAGCATCATTATCAGCAACAAAAAAAATGTTTGTACCAAGAGCTCGCGGAAAATTTCTCTAAAATATTTTGAATCATCGATGTGCCGTGGTATTTATCATTACAATAATCTATTACAGTGTACACATGGCCGCACGTCAGACTTACCCACTTTGATCTTGAGACTACCTCTTTTCCCTACGTAGAAAAAGCTGTTTTCGTATTTCACATTGATAACCTGACGTACTGCCGCTATACAAATAATTTTACTAACTTTCTTTTCTGTGATTATGTAACAGGAAATTATTTATCATCAGCAGTTAAACAAATTATTGAAAGCGAGCAGTAGGTATAAAGATAAAACCGAGAAATTGGTGACGAACGTATAATTTATCGACTGAGTGAGTATGCTTCACCAATTTCTGTTGTGGAGAAGCTTAGCTTGACAACAACGGTCGCTATATCTATCTCTTTCGAACTTCCCAGTGCTGTAGTAATCAGAGCGAGACAAATTTTACTTACGCCCTTTTGCGGCTGAGGCGCGAATTCCGTCTTTATCAGACACGAGGAAGTTTAGTATTGTTGTCTCGCTCTCTGGTGTTGCTAGACGGACTGTCGCCGCGGCTCCGGCCATCCGTGACTAACATAAAGGCGAGTTCACACAATTGCACGCAAAATCGCAGGTTTTTGAATTTTTTGTTGCCTTTTTTTTCGAGCGCTTTTGAAAGCCTAACTCACCTACCTGTTTGGCACCACAGTCACTTCTTATTTATGTAAATAAGAGTTTTTGTGTATGCGAGTAGATTGCTGCGCGTAAGTTGTTGCTGGGCTCCTTCGAAATAATGACTATTGTTAACGAATTGTGCCCTTGAATTTTGGCACCTTTCTGTTTACTGAAGCATGAAATTTAAGCTATTAATTACTAGTCAGTAACTAGTCGTTACAGGAAAGTAGTGTCCTCCTAGTCGAATTTCGACGACGACGGCCTATCTCAACAGAGATTAGCCAACTGCCCGGGACATATTATAATATGTATTGCGCACACACTTGTGCACTATAGTGCACAAGTGTGTGCGCAATACACAGGTGCACTCTCTGTTCCTTTACTCTCATAATTCGGTGAGACGGCAGTCCGACATGACCGGATAGAGATCAGGCGCAGGACCAACGGCTTAACGTGCTTTCCGAGGCACGGGGGTGTTAACACCACCAACTTCCTGACTCCGGTGACAGGAAAGACGCAGTAAGGCTGCAGTTCTGTTAGTAATAATGACTTAGAATCTAAGCTAATTATCATTATTAAATCAGAGGCTGTAGATCATACATATGATCTTAGTTTGAAAGCATTCCTCCGACAGTAATTTTATAATCAAATATGGTTAGTATAATAAGAGCAAAATCTTGGAAACCAGAATATTTAACCAGGCTTAATATTGTTTTGGAAAATGTTTGTCACTTTGTATTAAAAACGTGGCGTGGTATTCAAAGCGGATAATACAAAAAAAAATATTAATAGACGAAACGTGGAATTGTTTTCTTAGGATTTCGAAGTACATAATAAATATGTTTAAAAAAAAAATTGGAGTTTTGTTTTTAAAATGTTTTTTTAATATTGGAACTCCGGACCATAGCACACTGTATATGGTTTATTGTACATTGTATTGGAGAATATACAATGCTAATTTATTAAAACACAATTTTCGGTGTTACTACAAAAAAAAATAGACCAGGTTTAAAATGGGACTAAATATCCGACAACAGAGGAATGAATGACACATTCGTGACATAACCTGATAGAGGAGCGCTTTTCTAATTGGCTAGCTAATAGCTTAGTCCTGTCTTAAACCCGGTACTAAGTTTTTGGAATAACGGGGAAAGAATATAAGACCAGTCTTAGAAACAACATCAACCTACTAATGACCAACGATACCTAAGCAAATGACTTAGGTAGGTATAATTATGGATTTGCATGTGGGTAGATGTTAATTCGCTTTTGATTCGCATCTTAACACTGCACAAAAAGTCGGAGAGTCACTGACAGATGGTTTGGGTTAGTAAAAAACACGACAAAAACATTTGGACATGAATACATTTAGCTTACATGATACGTAACATAATATGACAAGTAAATCTACTCGTACATACCTATTCATAATAAAACTATTCAAAACTAGTCAAATTCTGTAGTAACAACGATTATAAAAAACTACATTATCTCTCCGGGCCTTAGCCTAGGACTTAGGTCAGTAGAGTACAAACACGCATTCATGTACCCAGGTATGACTGGTAGAGAATACCAATTGACATGAAGTCCGCCTTTTGTACAAAATTTGTGCAATAAAGCTTTTTATTATTATTCGAAGTGGGTTTGACTCTAGACTAAGCCAGCGTGGCACAGACAGAGTCCATGATGGAGCGAGCTCCCCCAGAAGAAGCCTGTTCACTCTGAGTTTGAAGGTCTTTGGGTTGCACTCCGTTGGAAACACTGAAGCGGGTAGTGAGTTACACAACTTAGCTGTGCGCATTATAAATGTTGATGAGAAGTGCTTAGTTCGTGTCGTTGAAATATCAACGCGATATGGGTGGTATCCCGCGGTGCGTCTAAAAGTGCGGTGGTAGAACGGAGCCGGTGGAATGAGTCATGAGGTTCTTGAATAAATAAATGTTCCTTAGGTACTATGGACTCAAAATCATTTATTTATTTTAGGAAGATTTACGGTTTCAATTATTCACTAAACAACAACAGTATTCTGTGGTTCTATACTAATTACAAATCTTCACATATAGGTAATCAGATAAATAAGGATAAGTCGAACTGAGATATCTACAAACAACATAATCTCATTATAATAAACATCATACACATTTTTAGTTAGAGCATGTCCAGTGCTCAACCAAAGACCACAGAATAAATAATAGTACAGGACTAAGACTATGTTTCATCTCAATATGGTAAGCAAGTACATCCAAAGATAAAAGTGAATAATTATTGAACGGCGATGGGAGCTTTTAAAAGGCATTTCCATTAGCAAAAATAAGTATGAGTGATTCTTTACCGTCAATTGTACGCAGACAAAGTCGCAGGCAGTTAGTATTGAAAGTAAAGTAGGTACCAATACAAAGGAGTGAGTTAAAAAAATAACAAGGCGGAAAAACCTAAATGGTGTACGTGACATGACAACCAAGTCCTTTGGTAGGTTGCACTGATGTTTTAGGTCACCTTTATTTAGTGCTAAATTTAGTTCGGGACACATTACTCATCGACTCAATTTCGGTCGGACGAATAGAGGCCAAGTTCAAGTACGCAATTCACGTAACCCAACATTTGCATTATTATTTTTGCTCGATCGGTTTTATCAAGTCCATTTATTATACTAAGTTTTTAGGTTGTAGGGGAAAGGTGTACATAATGATCCATTTAAGGAAAAAATAAAATATGGCAAAAGTATAACAGTCATAGAAATCGTTGAATTAAATTTGATTCATACATTTAACAGCTGTTAAATTGGCTTACTCGTTCTTGTAGACATATGTATACTTTCAGATTTATCACATATTTCCTGAAAGCTGTGTTTAAATGTTTAAAATGATCCCATGGGTAAGGATAAAATGATCCCCGGGAACATTTTGAACCATAATAACAAAAATGGGTTTTGGGCTTACATAAAAAGTTATTCTGTTGTTTTTTTAGATATTATGTATTATAATATATTATATATACCTATACTATATTAAAAATATTACATTTTAATTAACCTACATTTTTTTAGGTACGGACGACAGCAATGTGCGGGATATTAAGTTAAAAGCATCTGTGCAATTGAAACAGGAACAGGAGCGATTTGGCAACAAAGATAATTCTTAGCTTTCCTACCTCTCTGTACCAGCTTGCTGCTTTAACACGGACTATGGATGACTTATAATAAATAAATTGTTTTAACACACACACCATTTACTTTCCTAGCCCCAAACTAAGCGTGAGCTTGTGCTATGGTGACTAGGATAACGGATAGACAAACTTATATACATTTAGAAACATCTATGACTTGGTACAAATGCTTGTGCTCATCACACAAACATATGCCCCTTGCAGGAGTCAAACCCGCGACCGCCTGGGTTAGAAGCCCGGAGCGCGAACCACTACACCAAGACGGTCGTCAAACCGTATCAACAAAAAATTAAATATCAATATTCTAGGAGCTAGATAATAGCCGTATCGGCCGACCTTGGGTCTCCGTTGTGGGCGAGGCCTTACATCATTCATTTGTTGCTATACATAACACCTCGACACAGACCTCGCTAACATAAAATTGCACTTGTTTTTATTTAATATGTAGTCAGGTGCCCATTAGAAAATAATGATTTAAATAGGAAGGTATGGAGGTGTAGTATCTTATCTTATGCTATAGTATCAGAGGCGATTTTGTAACAAAAATATAGTTTGGAGTGCTGGTCACTGTAGGTACCTACTTGAAGTACCGGCATCGTGTGACTCACACCTATTAATTTTGTTTTTTACACCATCCTATTTGTAGGAAACCTAGTTTAGTTTGGAAATAGGAAGATGTAGGTCTATTAAATATTTCAGATACCTACATTACATATTTTACTATTGAAATACTTATACATTTCAGAGCATTTCCGAAGTAACCCACAACTACGAGTACCTATACTATCCGATTTGTAGGATGCCTGAAATCGGAGACTTTAGGAAGAAGAGCGGCCGGGAGCTAAATTGTTAAGTAAATCGGAAGATGTAATTGAAACATTGAACAAAGGTTCAATGTTTCAATTACATCTTCCGATTTCTTTCGAATCATATAGTGTAATAATTTTAATGTTTCTAATACTCACAGTAATATTTATATTTGTATAAGTTTTAAATAAAAAGCAATAATTCGCACAAGGACACGGTGGCTTCATTGGTAAGAGCGTTAGCCCGGTTAGCCAAAGGTCGTGGGTTAAAATTCTGCCCGTATGCGAATTTTTGGTTTCTTATTTAAAACTTATATTTTAGTAAGTGCTATAATACAAATATTATAATATTAAATCGATTTGTTGGTCTTCAGCCGGACAAAAACCGGAGAAATAGAGATCCCAAGGTTCCATAAAGTCGACCTAATAGGTAGGTATATACTGGTTACACACACCTCTGCTAGGTTGTACTGAAGGGCAAACCCTTCGAAGAAAAATCGAGACCCAAAAAGGCTCCTCAAAGTCGACCTAATAGGGTCATACCCGTAGGTATCTTCTACTGGGATACTTTCACTACCCACACCTCTGCGAAGTTATACAGAAGGGCAAACCCTTCGAAGAAAAATGAGATCCAAAAAGGCTCCTCATAGTCGACCTAATAGGGTCATACCTATAGGATATCTATTGGGATACCTACACTACCCACACCTCTGCGAGGTTGTACAGAAGGGCAAACCCTTCGAAGAAAAATGGAGACCCAAAAACTCTCCTCATAGTCGACCTAATAGGGTCATACCCATAGGATATCTATTGGGATACCTACACTACCTACATCTCTGCGAGGTTGCACTGAAGGGCAAACCCATCTAAAAACTGTATGTAAGTACGAAAGGGCCGGCATTTTTTGCCAAGTAACTTCCTCGTCACGACACCACAGTATTTTTTGTGCATCGATCGTGATTATTCGTAATATCGAGCAAGAAATGCCCACACTGCTTGGCCTCGAAAACTCCCTTGTTGGCAACTATTGATTAAAGCAAGTTTACACTCGCCTTCACCTTGAGACCGAGTTAGTGGTGACATGAGCGGTGCAATCGATTTGCGCCACCACCAGCATTATCAACATTCGATCAGCTGATAAAACCGTAAAGGAATTCAACACAAATGTGGGTATGACTTCATTTGTTCGAGAAAGGAATGTTGAGTTTACCTGCCAAGACTAGGTGAGGATTAGGCTCCGCGCAGATGGACCACCGACCATCGCCACTGGTGGCTGTCTCGCGCCACGCCCTGTGGTCCCGCGCAAACGATGGTGGTCCGTGGCAGCTACAATTTGACGCTCACCTGCTAACTCCTTTGAGAGATTTTTTGTCAAAATGGCGATCGATCGCATGTCGCGAACACTGAGTCGCGAGTGGACGCCACTTGCTTCACGTGTGCGGCGACTCCATACCAAACGTACTAAAAACAACGGTGGCTTTGGCACAGAATAAGTAGTACTAGTACTTCGTACAGAAGTATGACTTTGCAATGAAATTCAAAGAAATATCTACTCAATGTTGTTAACGATATGGTGTAATTCAGTTCGCCTCTGAGGCCCTACTCCGGTTGACGATGTCCGTATATTCGAATGTAGCCGTCCCTTTCACTCACGACAGAATGACAACGCGAACGAGGGTGATGGCTAGACTCGAAAATACGGGCATCGTCAACAGAAGTAGGGCCGCTGACTCAAGCACATTTTCGTGTAGACGCCTACAGAAATACATTGTAAGATAATTTCATTCTTATAACTCTGGAATTTGATTCATAATACATTAAACCTATTCAGTGACGTACTATCACGCAACGCGATAGGGTTGACTGCCACAAGAAGCTACTTACGCCATCTAGCGCATCTTTCTAGGACTTTATTCACGCTCGTGCAACCAGCAACTTAGTGTCACGCACCGCCGGTGAATAAAACGCGGGAGCGTGTCGCTGCCGGCTAGCGACACCCAACTTGTTTAGTCCCTTACCAAGGGGTCGCCGCGCGTAGGTACGTTTTTGCTACCTACGCGGGAAGATACACAGGCCTGCCCAAACGTACTAAAAACAACGGTGGCTTTGGTCAGTGGCCCAGTTGCGCGGACCGTTAGAAACGTTTTGCCACACTCCCGAAATTGAAATAGGTATTTCTAACAGACAGACTTGTCGTTGACAGATCTGGCAACACTGATGCTAGGCTTGTCTATGATTTGCCTAGCAACAGGGACTAGTAGATAAGGCTCCGCGCAGATGGTCCACCGACCACAGCCACCGGTGGCTAGCTACAAGTGGTTTACATTGTTTTTAATATGTTTGGTATGAAGTCGCCGCACACGTGAAGCGTGCGCTCGCGCGTGATGGCGGCCACTCGCCATTTTGACAAAACATCTGTCAAAGGATCAAGCTGATAAGTGTCAATTGTACCGGCAACCGACCACCTTCATTTACGCGGGATCAAAGAGCGTGACGCGTGACAGCTACCAGTGGCGGTGGTTGAAGGCCCGTCTGCGCGAAACCTGACAACCCGCCTCTGGTGGTATATTTTCAAGTGCAAATATCTAATATTTATATTGTAAAGTAAATGCTTAACATTTTAAAAAAAGAATAAGATAACAACTTTGGGTTTAATTGTGATTTTTCCATCAATTTCAATTATACTTTAATCAAGTGAGGCAAATGATGAAGGACTCTAATGAATGAACATGTGACATCACATTTGAAAGAAAGAAAAAAATATTAATTTACTACTAAAAATTACGAAATAAGCAGGCGGTTAAGACTAATGTACTAATCAACACTGTCTAGGGATATTTGGGATATAATAGTACTATGTTTTGTATATCCCTAGACAGTGTTGATGTGTGTATTTTGGTACCAAAAAGGCTTCTTTCTTTTTTCTTTTCTTCTTCTTTCTTTCTACGTACCTATCTCCTCATTCGTGATTTGATCCCGTAGAAATTTGTGGCACTGCTAGCAACTGCCAGAATGGGGATCCACACTGCCAAATTCTCCCTGTAGGTGGCGCATTGTCGATGCGCCCAAAGCTATCTGTCATTCCAGTACAGGAGTTGTATTTTTTTTGTGTTTTCAATCTACGAAAGCATAATGCCGTTATGTGTTGTGCCAGGTTGTTACAATAATGGTATTCATTTATTTCCAAAAGAGCCAATTTAAAAAAGAAGTGCGAAACAGCTGTAAGAAGAAAATTAATTAATTTTAGGTAGTTTACTGGAACTATTTACATCATGATAAGCTTCTGGATCGGGAACATTCATCGTATAACTAGATTGTGAAGCTACGACACTAAAATTCCCGGTATCATAGCAGTTCCGATCGTACAATTCTAACCTAAAAACAAACATGTACGTGTTTTATTATTTTAGTTATATTTATTAAAAACCTTGTTATGTAGTTAATTTGTAACACAAATACAACAAAAACTATTTCAACAAGCATTAAATGTAACATTTACAGTAATAAAACTGGATAAACACCCAAATGTTTACCTCGCAATAAGATCGGCTTTTTTACCAGATACTTTTCATCCTCGTTTCCGAAGATCGTCTTTTAGTTCAGATAACTTCATTGACGAATACATTGTGATGAAATAACATTAGATAGTCACGACAAACTGTAAATTAGATACGAAAAAGCCCGACATAAACAATAGCAAAATATTTGACATAGGCGTATCTATGCTAGCGCCATCTGCATCAAGCTTTGCGTGCGGATCCCCATTATAATATTTCGGCTATCAATCGATCTCGCGATGTCCATCTTATCTGCTATCTCGTTCGTTACTACACAATCAGACAATGGCTGATCCGACGGGTTCTCCACTGGGCGTCGTTGATTTGTTAAGAAAACTAAGACAGAAATCAATCAAAGGAATGTTGCAGATAAACGCTTATGTTTGACTGATTGGATAAGCATAGTCTAGATTTGACGAGAAGATTTAATCTAGAATCAGAGAAGAGCTAGACATGGACAATCTTGAATGCATCTACAATTTTGTATAATTGTATGCTACAATCTACAACGTATGTATAAAAACTATGGCATGATTTTTTATAATTGGTTTTGCATCAAGTTTTTTTGAGATACTTATCAATTCCGTTAGTTTTGAGCTGCTGCACTGTAAGTAAAAAAGTCAACAAACTCACATCCCACTGCTGGGCGACGGCCTCACCTCAACTATGAGATGGTGTGAGCTATACTCCACCACGCGGGCTCAGTGCAGATTGGGGGATTAATTTCCAAAAATCCTTTCTTCGTGCACCCCTAGATCTTATAAAAAACCTTTGTGCCAAACTTGGAGTCCCTCGACCCAGCGGTTTGGGCAGTGCGTTCATATGTCCAGTCAGTCAATAAGTCATTTTAAATTTGTATATATTAAGAAGGCAGAGGTTGATATGTAATCATTCGGGTGACCTCGACAACTAGTGCGAATGGGAAGATTACATAGTAATCCCTAGCCGAATGCCTGTGGATTTGTTGGAGGATTCTTAGTGTGGCATACAAGAAAAAATCATCATCATCCGAGCGTGGCCCCAGTTGCGTCCTTTCGGAGCCCGAGGTCCGCTTTCCTACTCTTAGCTTCCGCTTTGGACGGTCTTCTGCATCCTTAATTGTTAGCCAATTAGCACGCATGCTATCCGCTACGACGTTAAGCCAGCATTTCCCCTTCTGCCAGGACCCAGCGGGGACGGCGTAGCCAGACGTTTGTTCCCGACGTAATTTGCTGGTTTACGACGCAGGACATGTCCATCCATACAGGAAAAATAATTAGGAACCCTAAAAGAAACAGAAGCTGGTCTAGAAAAGTAAACAAGTTTAAATGAAACCAAATATAACCAATCACACATTTCAAAGATAACGAAGCATAAATGTGAATGTGACGCGCTGAGTGGCAGAGTTTCATGTTTCAATTAGGGGTTCGATTTCCGTTCAGGTTACATGGCTCGTTCATGTTGATTCCGCATTAACGAAGTACGGTAGGGTATCGAATTTAAATTACTTTTCGAATGATATGTTTGCTATTTGTACAAGATTTTGTATACAATTGAATTCTTCGATCGAACAGTAATTGATACTTGCCGTGGAAATTGTGTAATTTGGCTTCTTTCCTAACAGGGTTACTAGTAATTGATTTGTATGGGGAAGTATTTTTTTTAATCAATAATGTTTCATCTCGATTACCTGATCTGCCACATCCTGGATCATGGTCAGCGGACCCTGGGCCCTCACGTGCGAGTGCACAGCCGGGATAACGCTAGGAGGATGATGAATAATGTTTCATCTCAATACAATAAGACATCTAGGAATAAAGGGTGACAGGTGACATCTCTTCACTATATTAATGTCCTCCTAGCGGAATTTCGACTACAGCGGCCTATCTCAACAGACCGACTGCGCGAGAGATATTATAGTCACGCAGACGGAGTCGCAGGCAAAAGCTAGTGTATAAATAAAAACAATCAAAGATTAATTACTGTCAGTATTAACGTTACCCACACGTGATGAAACATGACTCGTCAGAAGCAGTCAGCTGTGTCTACACAATTTTATTGCCTTGTGCGGCCACCGGCACCGGGTCGGACTCGATACACTGATTCGGTATTGATGACTTTGATGAGTAAGTAATGAATTAGTAAAACAGAATTTGGACTTTTGCATTGAGGGAGACCGCTGGCTGAAGAAGTAGCGGCAAAACTTTAAATTGAACAGACACTTCAAGTGACATTAGCGATGGGCGATTATTCGAAAAAAAATCGATAATCGACCATTCGAATTATCGAATGTCGATTTAGTAATTCGAAAAATAATTAATCGAATAATAATCGACCGTCGAATGATAATCTATACTGGGCCCTTCGATGCATTCGATATAATTGCCGCGACTGTGCGCACAGGACAAGTAGCGACCGAATGATTAATCGACACGACGAATGACGATTCATTCGTTAGTAGTAGTACGGCCTGCACCCCGCGCGCTCCGGTATTGCTAGCCGCAGAATCGAATAATAATCGAATGACTGCGGTTGCTTATCGAATACATTCGATTACCGAGACCATTCGAATAATTCGATTAATTTAGTAATAATCGCCCATCGCTAAGTGACATTCACTTATCCATTAATGGATTTAAGGTGCTAGCTCTTTCTGTGTGAACCGGTGGTGGTTTGGTTGGTGGTTGGGTTGAAGGAAGTTTAGAAGAAGAAGAGAAGACTATCGATGGTACTTAGAAGAAAAAGCGATCGACGACCATCTTGGGTCTCGTGTTCCAATGCCAGCGGTTGCGGGTTTAAATCCCGCAAGGGGCAAATATTTGTGTGATGAGCACGAGCATTTGTATATAAGTCATGTATATTTATAAGCGTACTCGTATATGAGTACTTCTATCCGTTGTCTTAGTCACCATAGCACAAGCTAACGCTTACACGGGACTAGGTTATTGGTGTGATTGTTGTAACAATTTTTTATTGCCTCATGATTCCGCTGTAAACGGTTGCAAATGGCCTGAAATGTTTAAATTTAAATTATTTTTGCTTTCCATTCATATATCACACAAGGTAATAAGACCACCTAAATAGACATGTGTAGTTCCTGAATGAATGATATAATTGTTCACCTATCTAGTTCATATGTATCACTCACTCACTATAGTCCAAAGCAGTTCATTTAGTTCAGTAACTCAGTGATATGAGAGTAAAACGTACGGATATATTTGTTAATACTGCAAGAGCGAGACTGCAGTATTCTGCTACTGCACTGCCAGTTTTCTGTGTAAAATTTTCGGTACTAATTAATACGTGTTTAATACGTAACGTACGTACATAAACAACACTTTACATCTTTTGTTAATGCGTAAAGTAAACATCTTCGAAATTAATGAAAATGGTTTTAATTCGTAATTCTAGACTGCCTAAATATTATAAATCTTATTTTTTACTCATTAGAATTCTCTGTAGTACACGATATATTTAAACTGAATGAAATAGTGAGTGAGATTTTGATAGTAGATCTGCTGAACTAAATGAACTAATTGAACTAGATGAGTGATACATATCTTTAGCTCCCACTGAACTATATCGCTCATTTCACTTCAGTGAACGATTTTGCGCATGTCTACACCTAAATTGTACCATTCTCTATGAACATTTATGTAAATTTTTACTGTGTGTGGTGTGCATTAAAGATTATCTATCTGTCAATCAAGAAGGCACCTACCTGGTTATGTTCAGCAGACTAAATGGAATATTCCTCTCAACATTAGGTATAAATATCGCTTACAATATCTAATATATTCTGGGCGAGTTAATCTTCAAATCTGACCTTAGCAGACATTATTTTCGCACATTAGTTTTCTCAAAGCGTTCTCGATATGTATTCACGATACGCCGCAACAATCAGTCCGATCTGATAACGATCGCGAATACACAATGTTGCTGTTACTGACTTCGTCAGGATCCTTTTGTATGTCTGTTACATTGTATGCGATGCCTACTTTAACAGAATACTTACATACTTATGGGCGACGACGAACAATGCTTGAAGAAGAGCAGTGATTGATAAGAGTATTTGAAAATGCGCCGCCAAAGCGTCTGGTTGACACACCAGTAATATCAACAACGATTACTTCATGATAGGTGATATTTTGAACTTTGTTTGTATTGAAACAAAAGTTGTTTTACAAATCAATGCTCTTACGGTGAGGGAAAACATCGTTAAGATACCTGCACATTCAGGCGACTGAATGTGTAACCATAATCCAAAAACTGGTCAGGTTCCCGTGTTAACAGGGTCACGGAGGTCAGATGGCAGTGGCTCCACTGTAATTACCTGATCTTCCATACCCTGAATCACGGTCAGCGGACCCTGGGCCCTCGCATGCGAGTGCATAACCGGGATAACGATAGGATAATAATGTATTTAAAAAAAAACCTAGTACGTAATACTTACCCATGCAAGCTTAGCACTTTTAGAGTAGCCTAAATCTTTTTCTCTCCCTTTATTTCCTAACTATTTGTCGCACATGGTGGTAGGGTCAGCCATCTTTATTTATCTTCTTTACATCCCCCTGCCTTCGACATTTCCGGTGAAAACTCCACACTCCCTCATATCTGTCACGCACGATTGCATCTCTCCACCTTTCTTTGGTAGTACCCTCAGATCAGAGAAAAATTCTTGAAATAATTGAAAATAGAAGAGGAAAGATGCTGGGACACTTGATACTACACGATGACCTTAAAACACAGTCAGTGAGGGCAAGATCGAAGGGAAAATGCAGAGAGGCAGATCTAGAAGGTCATTCATGGACCAAGTGAAGGAAAAATTAAGCGTCGTGTCGTATCACGAGACCAAATGGCAAAGGATAGGGAAAGATGAGAGAAACTCCATTGACAAGAGATTTAACTTTTAAAAAGGATGATGACCCTCAGAACAAAGAAAAGTTAGTACTTAATACTGAGTAAAAATCAAGCCGAAACTTAGCACTCATCAATCACTTTGCCACACTGTAACTAATACCTAAACTAACGAACCGTACAAAAACCACACTCTCCAGTTGCTATGCCACGTTTTTTGCTCACAAGCCTTGACTTCGGCTTTTTGCTGCGTTATGTCATACTTGTGCCTACTCCTCAATAGATCTACCATCTTCAAACCATTATCGAATTATCATCATTGCCAATTTCGACTTTACCTCTCACAGAATACGGGCCGAGTCGATTGAAATCTGCGCATTTTTTAAATTGGCGTTTTTTTGCCTCCTACGAAAAAGTTTCGCGAATGTTTTTCACCGAGTCAACGTAATGGTACAACGAAGGCTTGGACAGTAATCCCACTGTGTATGGGTGGATTAAAATGTAATTATCAAAATTATGCTCGTAAAGCTCTGGTAGTTCTGCAGAAATTAAGTTTATTTACGGCTACATGGCTCCACCAACGGACCAAATGTTATAGCGAAAACGAATGAATATGATGGTTCTTCTAGCTGAATTTAGGTTAAGGCGCCTAATCTCAATGGAGATTAAGCAACTGCGCGAGAGATAATTATATGTATCATAGTGCACAAGTATGACGTGAGCAATACACATGTGCACTCTTAGTCCCTTCATTCACCAAGTTCGGATAGAGGGCAACATGACCGGAGAGAGATCAGGCGCAAAAACAACGGATTAACGTGCTTTTCGTTTCACCACCAACTTCCCGACTCCTGCCGAAGCTGTTTATGAGTTATTTTAAGACCATTTGTATTCGTACCTTGTGGATAGAAGCCAGGGTGCCAAGTCTAGACCAACAACGTGGTAATCTGAACTCCAAGATAATAATGTCCTCCTAGCCGATTTCGACTACGGCGGCCTATCTCAACAAAGAATAGCCAACTGCGCGGGACATATTATAGTGCACAAGTGTGTGCGCAATACACAGGTGCACTCAGTGTTCCTTCACTCTCATAATTTGGTGAGACGGCAGTCCGACATGACCGTAGAGAGATAAGGCGCAGGACCAACGGCTTAACGTGCTTTCCGAGGCACGGGGGTGTTAACACCACCAACTTCCTGACTCCGGAGCTGTGTCTGAGTAATTTAAAGACAGAAAAACCCAAACACTCTCGGCCCGACCCGGCATTCGAACCCGAGATCTCGTGGATAGTACCCAGCGTGCTGACCACTAGACCAACGAGGAATTCCAAGATATTGCTGTGACAAACAGAGTATATACCTACGCGAGTGACAGTGGTAACAACTTGTGGAAGTCAACTTCTACAAGTTTTATAGCTAGTGTATTTCGCACTAAGGAGTGAGCCTACTGCAAGTGCACTCGTACTGTGGTGATGACGAACATTTCCTCCGGCAATCTCAACTTTTTATACTGTTGCCTGCCTATAATTTCGGTAGGTATTATGTGGAGTGTACATCCTGTTTGGAGGTTGGAGTCGCGAAATTGCCGTCTAAAGATAGAATAAAAAGAATATTAACGTGTTGCTTGCTAAGCTGTGCTAAGAAGTCATTAATAAACAATATTCAACACTGTTATGTTTGTTGCACTGATTGTATTGTTAATTACTCTCTATTGTTAATTTCACACCGCACCCATGGTCATCTTTATGTTTGACTGGCAGAAAATAATTTTAGAATTAGGTCCACCTTTTGTCTACACTTTTACGTGAAAAAGGGTTTAAAATCAAAAATAAATATTGATACTGTGCCATGCCTCTCTAAGAGACTGCCATGTTGGTCTTTTATGATGATCACTGATCAGTGACGGAGGGTTACGAGATACCAGACCAAGTAGCAGGCTTGGGTTTGGATCAGTTACATCGACCGAACAGTTCTTTGAAGTTCTTTTAAGAGTGTTGGTGGCGTAGTGGCTAGCGGGTTGCCTTTCTGCGGGAGGTACCGGGTTCGAGCCCACGAGCCGCCATATACCAATGATTTTTCTGAGTTTAATTACATTAGTTGTTTTCCCCTGTTAACAGAGTCACGGAGATTAGATGGCAGTCGCTCCACTGTAATTACCTAATCTGCCATATTCTGGATCATGGCCTAAAGCGGACCCTGGGCCCTCGCGTGCGTGTGCACTACCGGGATAACGTTAGGATGATGATAAGTTCTTTTAATTTCCATTTACAAAAATTTAAATAGCACGAAACTATCCGTCAAATCTGTTTACCAAACCTCTCTCAAGTCCCAAAAGCATCCCAATAAACTCCCACGGTGAGCCGTTAATAAACTCATGCAAATACTAATCTGGGGAAGCAAAACAAAATCAAAAGCCATACACTACACAAGCCATCAGCACCCGGCTCCGAAATCTTGACGTGTCCAAACAAACAGGGACAAGCGAACTAAAACTTCGCCACAGCCTGTGAACAACACCCAGGGGCTCTATTTTTGAATTACTCGTATAACATTATGTTGGCGAATGCGATTTAATTTTCACTCAACACATTAATTTTGACATATATTCTATTACTCGCCTTCTGTGACGAGTGGGTAGGGACTCGTTGCGGTTTCGAGCGAGTGCAGTTGATCGAGTGATGCACTATTATTTATTCTGTAGTGATGCTGAGTTTTATACAACAAACGAAAACAATTTGTGATGGTAACGAGCTGGCTGGTATCTCACGACCTGTGTTTTATGTTTGTTGTTATAGTGAGAGCGATTCGGCGGAATTAGCGAGGAATCTTAGAATAATAACACCTAGAAGGATAGTTCCCTAAATAGATCGCTGTCAAAAGCGTGCACATTTCAAAACTATGTGTGCGTAAGAGACACGTACGACACGCACACTAGTAAAGAAATAATATTGCCAGCAAATCTTTCTTCTACTAAATGGTAGAAAATTTAAAAATTTAATAACTAAGTTAAACTCGAATAAGGTTTAAATAATATGGATGCAGCTAGTTACCTACCTTTAATTTTTTGTTTTTAACAGTCAGTCGGTACAACTAAACCGACCTCGAATTACGGGGTTGGAACTACAAAAATATTTTGATCAAATACATATTTATTCAGCGTTATTTACCTGTACGCAAACCTATGCTATATGCAAACTAAAATACTAAATATGTAGTTTAACTTACATATGATATAAGTTTAAAGTCAGAATTAAATAACAGGGAATGATAATCACTGTTTATAAGGGTTCCTTGTTGACTGTCGAACCAACAAGAAGTTTTTAAAATCCTTGTATTTGCAACTGCTTTCTAAAAAGTTGTCGTTTAGATGGAAGAACCCTTTTATAATTTTCTTTTTTCGATTCATAGAAAAACCGAATATTTAAAGATGGTCGACTTATTAGTCGCGCCAAGTTTGTGTCGTGGTGCTGGGAAATAATATGGTCAGAAAAGATAATATGGCTCCCTATAAATTTTAACATTATTTCAACGCCAATTCTTTCTTCTTCTATAAAATTAATTCCAAGCAAACGATACTTCTTTAAAATTAATTCCAAGCAAACGCTCCGCTACACTGCAGATGGAGTACACTTCTTTTCGCTAATCCACTATTATCTCGCATACAAACTGATATGTGAAACCATTTTCTTTCAGTTGCAAAAAGGTTAGGTACTAAAACAATGGGCTCAATTCCAATGCGCTCTGTCAAAGATAAAATTTAGGTTCAGTCTCTCTCTTTCTCTATTAAACAAATGAAAAGAGACAGACTACAATAACTTAGAAACGTCAAATTAAGTGATGCTATTTCTAACGTATTTTTACAAGTTTTTGCGTGTTTCTGTCTAACTTTAGTCTTCATCGAAAGACATCCCTACTAAATTGTCTGTGGGTTCTCTAATTGCCTTAGCAACGGACAGCTGTTTAGTCTGACGTTTCTAAATTAATGTAGTCAGTCTCTTTTCGTTTGTTTGGCAGAGAAAGAGAGAGACTGAACCTAAATGTAATCTTAGACAGGGCGCTTTGGAATTGAGCCCACTATTCGCATTTTACTTTAGCTGATAAATATCTTGCTACGTTTCCAGCCATGTAACCAACGATATAAATATCTTGCTACGTTTCCAGCCATGTAACCAATGATATAAATATCTTGCTACGTTTCCAGCCATGTAACCAACGATATAAATATCTTGCTACGTTTCCAGCCATGTAACCAACGATATAAATATCTTGCTACGTTTCCAGCCATGTAACCAACGATATAAATATCTTGCTACGTTTCCAGCCATGTAACCAACGATATAAATATCTTGCTACGTTTCCAGCCATGTAACCAACGATATAAATATCTTGCTACGTTTCCAGCCATGTAACCAACGATATAAATATCTTGCTACGTTTCCAGCCATGTAACCAACGATATAAATATCTTGCTACGTTTCCAGCCATGTAACCAATGATATAATTTTTGTAATTTGGATCATCACTACCTGACTCAATTTCCACACAATATTTCAGAACTAGTGCATATGATACTTATTATAAATCACGCCTAAATACTTTTCACAAAATGCAACTACAGCAATCAAATTAATCTATCTATCTATCTATATCAGCCTTTGGGTTCGTCTTTGAACATAGGCCTCCTCTTCAACCTTCCACAGACTTCTGTCCCTGGCCACCTGCATCCAGTTAATTCCAGCCTGTTGCCGGATGTCACCTGTCCATCTTTTAGGCGGTTTTCCTCTGCCGCGGGTGTCATTGCGCCATCGATTGTGGTTCATCCGTGCAATGTGTCCTGCCCATCTCCATTTACGACTCTCAATCTCTTCGACCACGTCGATGACCCCTGTTCTTTCTCTGATCCACTCGTTTCTTTTGTGATCTTGTAGAAAAACGCCAAGCATCTGTCTCTCCATTGCTCGTTTTGCAACCTGCGATTTGCCGACGATATAGCACTGATCAGCGATAGCATCGAAGATATGATCGATATGGTTGACCAACTGCAACGTGAATCAGCAAATGTAGGTTTAAAAATGAATATGTCAAAAACCAAAATCATGACCAACATAACAAACGTGAAAAATCACGCTCTTCCTGTAGAATTGGTCGACTACTACATCTATCTAGGCCACAAAATTACTCTTGGTTCCGAAGATCAGGTTGCGGAAATAGGTAGACGCATTGGACAAGCTTGGGCAGCATTCGGCGCAAACAACCATGTTCTGCGCTTTAAGAAAATTTCTCAACACCTGAATCAAATTAATTCAAAATTTGTGCCCTATAAAACTGAATATCAAGAAATAGGTAGTTAGAAATAGGTAAAATAAAATAATAACTAGTTTATTATACTCTGTTCCTAATGAAAAGGTTAACAGGTATAATTCTAGTTTTGCTTACTTAGGGACGGTGTCGGAACGTATTTCTAAAACCCTAAAACAACATAACATACGCGTAGCTTTTAACACTAATAACTCTATAAGATTAATTTGTAACGGAAAGGATAAGCTTGATAAACACCAAAAATCTGGTGTTTACAAGCTTAACTGTAGTGCATGCAACGCCACTTATATAGGACAAACCGGCCGTAGCTTCAACACACGTTATAAAGAACATATTTCCGCGTATTCAAACAACCATCATGAAAATTCACACTTTTAATTTTTTTAATTTTTTAACTTCAACTTTTTGTTTGCGTTTACGTTACGATCGCGCTAACGTTAAATATGTAAGTTTATTATTTTCTTCTATACTGGCAACATTCTCGCAAAATTTCATTGATTAATTACAGAGATTTGTTTTTAGTATTTTACGTATAAATATAAGCTTAAAGAAATAATTTACGCGTGGAACACAATGTTGTTAGGCTTTTTGTGTTTTTCAAATCAGTTGTGGCTACCATTGACTGCACTTACCGTCATTATTAACAATAATTCGGGAGCTGTTACTCGTGCCGCGTGACCTTGAGCACTAAGGACTCAAGGTCAAATAGTGGCCAGATGGGCTACTATTGATATGCTTTAGTTTACGCGCACGGACTAGGCTTCTAGGTGTTATTATTCTAAGCGAGGAATGTGTTAAGAATTTGCTTTTGCCAGCGCACGAATGCAAGTTTTTCTCTAATTAACCGTTGATGGCTTGTTCTTCTATTTTCTAGAGAGTAAAAACCATCTTTATAAGGCACTTATTTATGTTAAAACTGGTCACATTAAACGGCGTATATTGTAAAAAATTGATAGGCAATTAGGACTCATTAAAACACAACAGTACAGTAACAGTAAGAAACAAATAGGCAATTAGGACTTTTCTGTTAGGGTTCTGGGTATGATCAATTATTCTTAGGTTACTCCTTTGACCAAATACACACCCACATCGTAAAGAAACATAAATAAATGCAGATGCGCGATACTTTGATACCAATGAGGTGTTGAGTTATCCTTGGTTTCGTTAAGTTTGGAGACATCACAATTCATCAAAAGGAAACATCGTGAAGAAACTGTTTCTTCTCAGTGTCGATGACTAGTGTGTTAAATAGAAATGTCAATTGCATTTCAATTATTCAATCTATACTAATTATTAGTATATTATAATATAAAGAGGAAAGATTTGTTTGTTTGTTTATTCATTTATTTGCATCGAATAGGCTCCGAAACTACCGACCGAATTGAATGAAATTTGGCACAGAGATAGTTTGAGACACTGGGAGGGACATAGGCTACTTTTTGTCGCGAAATAAAATCATCAGGGGAGTGAAATGGGGGATGAAAATTTGTATGGAAAATCCGACTTTTGGCGCGGACGAAGTCGCGGGGAACTGCTAGTATTTTATATAATGATAACGACCTTCAGACAGGTCCTGAAGAACACCAGACCAAAACTAAAATCATGTCATGGGTTGTCTACCATTTATCGTAGCAATCCATGTGTATCGGTCTACCGTGAAAAATATTTTTTTTTTCAATAGCTACTTATTGTGGGAACAGTCACTGTGTTGTAGCAAAAACGCTACTTCAATAGTATTCAATGGGCTACTGCGACAAATAAACCAATAACTCAGAGTCCGTGCTGCCTTACAAACTAGGAGAGATACACTTGGACCAGAGAGGTATTGTAAATTTGATGAGATTAAATTCAATTTCGCTCACAAAAATTAATCGACTGTGTCATCCGGTGGGACACCACCACCGGATGACACAGTCGATTAATTTTTGTGAGCGAAATTGAATTTAATTTCGTAAAAACTTGCAAAATAATTGCTTAAGTTATAAAAATAATTATAAATTTGATGAGGACATACTTGATGGATCTTCCAAATCTGTATGAATAAAATAAATCATGGAATTGAGAACGGTTGGACTAATTCGACTATATTTCTATACCTAAGTCCAAAAAAATGTATTTAGGGAAGAAAAAACAAATTGCCCCAAGGCGGTTCGTAGTTCATTGAGTCAGCCTATTCGTAAGTAAAATCTATCATTATATTAGTTCATCAGTTAGTAATATAATAAAAAAGCAAGTTATATAAAGATAACTATCATCAAATATTCTTTCATTACCTGTTTTTAAGTATCTTAATTTTTACCTAAAGTAACGGGTTGAAAACAGTTTTTGAAACCAAAACCGTTACTGTTATTTTTTAACGTTTTAATGGCCCCTGACTCCTGCCCTGTTCAAATCAATCTAGTTTTTTGCGCTTTGATTCAAGTCATGTCATTTCTGTCGGGCATTCGAGTCACGTTCCTTATTTTGCTCTTTACATGTGTTCATCAGAGCTATTTTTACCAGACACATCTGTATACACATGAGAACATAAAGATATCTGTATCGAGTCACGTAACAACGTGTAATTGCTAAAACTTCAATAACTTTGTCGTGAAGTTACGAAATGGGCTGAAGAAAAATTCGTCAACCATTATATGTTACTGTGACTCGATTCTGCTAATAAAATAGCAATAATGTTGGTAGGATTTATAAATAGACAATTTAAAAACATTAAGTGCGTGTCGTGTGAATAAAATTACAAAATTATTGATGCAGTTGGTTTTATATAGAGACGTCAAAATTACTCTCTTTAAGGCATTCAGCCAGACATTTTACACCTGCAGCCTGTGGTGTACTTACACGCAGAGGACCTATAACGCTCTCCGTGTCCAGTACAATAATGCCTTCAGGATGCTGATGGGGCTACCTAGGTTCTGCAGTGCGTCGTCGATGTTCGCTGAAGCTCATGTGGATGACGTCTACGCTATCATTCGGAAGCGGACGTCGTCGATGCTTGCTAGAATACGGCGGAGCCCCAACAGCATTCTGATTTATTTTGTATGTGGTAGTATTAAGTAAGTAGTACTAACAATAATTCTAAGTTATATGTTACTAACAACTATCTGTAGCTATGACTCTTTGATTTGGTCTGAAATAAACGTTTTATTATTTTTTATTATTATTATATAGAGCTATTACGAAATATTATTTTCTCCAGCTCCAGCTACAACTTTACCGAGATACTAATTGCGGAAAACGGAATCATTAAAACAAAAAGTTTCTATACTTTAATACCCCTAATGTATCACTTTGTCCCGAACGAACGAAGTTAATTTTCCCTTTAAAAACCCTTATTTTTCTTCGCAAGTCACAAGTTTCAAAGTGAGATAAACTCAAACAACATCGGTCACATTATCCGATGAACAAGGAAGCAGCAGTAAAATATATAGCTGTCTTCCTTCAGCTTGTATGCCTATAGCAAACAGACAGGACGAGATACTCGAATCTACTGATATTAACTTTTAACATAACCTGAAAACAACTTTGAAACAACAGACGTAAAGTAAGAAATAGGTTGACGCATAAGCGGTGGTTAAGCCAGTGGTACACTGGGGACGCGATGCTAGATTATAGCGTAAACAAGTCCCTATTAGACACACGTATTAGGCTAAATTCCAGAGATAGCAAAAATAATGATTTTAAAATCTTCATATAAAGGACATCTTTCTTTTAAAGTGTAGTTGAATCGAATTGGGTTCGAATCCCGCAAGGGGCAAATGTTTGTGTGATGAGCATAAGCATTTGTAACTTTGTCATGGATGTATAAGTATGTCTATCCGTTATCCAAGTCACCATAGCACAAGCTCACGCTTAGTTTGGGGTTAGGTAATTGGTGTGTTTGTTGAAACAATTTATTTATATTTTATTTATCAGAATCACAAACCCCAGTTTGTTGATGACGGCTGAATGATTTTTATCAGCGGTGGTAGGCTCCGTTAGTCCATCCGAGTAAATTACTTTGCGTCTTTATCAGCCCTATTACACAAAAATTAGACCACGTTTAAACTAGTCGACAACAGAGGAATGAATCACATATTCGTAACATAATTTAATAGAGAAACGCTTTTCTGATTGGTAAGCTTATAGCTTAGTCCTGGCTTAAACCCGGTACTAAGGTTTTGTAATAACAGGGTTATAAGTTTTAATAAGAAACCGAAAATTTGAACGTGAGCAGGATTTTTGGTTTCTTATTTAAACTTATAAATAAAATACCACTGTATGTGTTAAAAAACATTAAAGCTACTTTGCGTCTCCTGGTGTAATTTATCTAAAGGACTGTTTATAGTTAATATTTTCGCCTCCAGTGCACCACCATCTTTAACAACTTAAAAAGTGTTATCCGCGGCAGAAGTGGAATTAGTCATTACACACGCAGCCACGTCGGTGTTGCCGTGCTCCGCATGAATCTGTTTGCTCTGACGTAACTCGGTAACCGGTGTTAACAATATTGCAACACAAAAATTACAACCGACTTCTAATATTAGGACATCGTCAAAAGAACTTACTTGAGTAATGACAAGTTTTTACGTTCCTACATACTGACTTACACTGTGTAATCGCGACTTCACTATATGTATATAAATAAAATAGTAATGAAGAAAAATTATTTTCCTACGGGAGTTACAAACAAGTAAACATAATTTTCGAAAAAACAAAACAATCGACTGCAAAAATTTGTATATTTTTGAAATGGACTTTTTACTGGCTTTCATTTGATACCCATATTGCTATGGTAAGGAAAAAAATAATCCCCCCTCCCCCCTTTATTTCCATTTGCGGGCGCCATTTAAAAAATGTATATAGCCTATGTCACTCTTACAATTTTGACAAATTCAACGACACCTCATATATCAAAAACTGTCGAGCCGTTTGAGCTGTGGGGCGTGCTAAACAACTATACAATCATACATACTCTCGAAAAACATAACCCTCCTTCCGCAGTCGGGTAAAAAAACCTATGCCATTTCCTTGGAGTAAGTATATGTAAACAAAAAGCAATCATCTTTTGTTTCATTTTATAATATAAATATTTTTTATAAAGGCTGCCACGAGAGTTTTTACAGACTTTTAAAAGTTATTTTGGGCTGTTCTATTAATCATTTTTAATTAAACCCCTCACCTATATTTCATCAACCATGGAATAAGGGAAAAGTTTGGGGCAAAACACTGTCCATATAAATTATTTATTCATGAATCGTGTCGAAAAATGTTTAAAAAACACAACTTCCGGTACTGAAGTTTTTTTGTTGTTGTAACTTTCTATCTATACTTAAGTATCATCCATTATTATGTAGTTATTGTTAGTTAAAGCAGGCCTGTGTATCTTCCCGCGTAGGTAGCAAAAACGAACCTACGCGCGGCGACCCCTTGGTAAGGGACTAAACAAGTTGGGTGTCGCTAGCCGGCAGCGACACGCTCCCGCGTTTTATTGTGAACTCCCAATTTCATTGCAAAGTCATACTTCTGTACGGTACTAGAACTTAATCTGTGGTTAAAGTAGCGTATTTGGCGGGCACCTATAATGTTCTAGTCTACGGATGACCTAAAATCCTATTAAATGCAAATTCGTATTAAGCTGGTGTCAAGTGACTTACCTGTAAGTCAAGTAGTAGCTTCAAAAAGAATTATTTAATAATAGCCATCCAGAAGTCAAGTTATATTTATTTAACACTACATTATACTGAACTTCACGTATTATTTGAGTTAAATTATTGATTAAATATTTGATTGAACAAAAGTATAATTTAAACTTTTCTTCTAAAAAACTAACTAGCAATAAAAATGAGCAAACCGGAAAATTTCCAACGAAGGAAAATGACTAATAAACTATTAAGTTCTAGAAAACTCGTTCATTTAATGCACACAACATGCAGCTGTGATGCAGTTAGCAACCAACTATCAAGGTCTCTGCAAACCATAACATAAATACGGGCAGTAGTGTTTCTTGTATAAATAACCTGTGCTTTGCTATCTCCAACAAAAAGTATGCAAAAGTCACGTGATTGTTCACGTGATTGACACCTAGTCGTCTTGAATAATAACTTTCATATAAAATACAGTCCGCTTTTAATTACCACCACCTATACTATCGAAGAGCATTTACATTGTTCAAGTAGATCAGCCTTGTTGTTAATGAAGGTACAAATCTGAACAGCTTTGACAGCCTGACAGACAAAAATACAAATGTAAGATTTTACAAGTTTGCAGCCCCTTCCCTTACGGTCAGCGATAAGTATTAGGCCGGCATAGTCGACACTGGAATTTAGGAAAGGAAACTCAAGGTTGCTTCTATTTTATTAAATCGGCCTTCCAGTTCTAGTAACTGTAGGTCGGACAACTGTTCACAGCTATTTATGATGGACATGTAGTTACTAAAATTTGTGATTCTAGCTTTAATTGAACTACGTTTTTTAATTACTTTGTCAGCCATTTTGGAAAGAAGAGAGAAAAAAATATATGAATAAAATTTGTGTGTAATTTAGGCGTCATTTATTTAATGAACGTAAATATTATGCGCAGAAGGAGATTAATTTTTATGAATAGGCGCACAGCTGATGCAGTATAACGGGAATGAATGCCTATTGTACCGCTATAATAAAAACTTGCTCGTGCGCTATTGATAAGATTCATTCAATGCAGTGGCCGTAGTGCGACCGCTGCTAGCGATGTGGAATGACGTGCGAATTAATTAGCTTGCGCCAACTCAAATAAAGACGAAAATAGTGAAACTGAATTGGACTTATGCAAAAACTAAGCGCAGAATAGTGGAAAAAAGATAGAAGTGAGGGAAAATTGGAACGAACTCACTGTACGACCGTATCCTTATCCAATAAAATCCACAGGTGACTCAAGGATCTCCAAATAACATCAAGCAGCAGCAATGACACGGCGCAATGGATCGGCGCGCGTGTGCTCGGGTCCAAAGTCCGTTGCCGTCGTGGTAACCGCAATCGTCTCAAATATATAATTTTTTCGAGGTTCTTGTTGGTAAAAAGGACCAATGTAAATGCTCTTCGATAGTAGAGGTGGTGGAAATTAAAAGCGGACTGTATTTTATATGAAAGTTATTATTCAAGACGACTAGGTTTATAACGCAGAAACAGTGAGCGCTCACTTAGGTGCTATGGAGAGGAGTGTTTTTGCGGGCATCGATGTTCGCCGGCGAGCCGAACGTCGCTCGGTTCGATGTTCTTCGCCGGTGCTCGGAGGTCCTCGTCCCGTGCGTGTCGTACGTAACATATCACGAGGCTAGTGCGTGAACATGATATTTCGATGGTTTTTGTCAGTTTCATACATTTCGTTAGATGAGACGGCAGAGCCCGTCGGCCCGTAGACAATTCGCTATCGCTAACAAAATGTATTAAACTGACTAAAGCCATCAAAACCAAACCTACCTGATTTTTGCGTACATATTTTGACATTTTCTTGGCTAAGTTCTTTAAAGAATGGATTGCATCTTGTCCAAGATCCCTGACTTTTCATTTAAGTACTAAAAAAAATTGGATAACATCACATACATTGTTTTAAGTAAATAAGTAGCTAGGCACTTATGATATGTAAATCTGATACAACGTTGGTACCACAACACCCAGACCCGAGACAATACAGAAAAAAAAAGAATTTTTATATTGACTCGACTAGGGATCGAATCCGGGATCTCAGAGATGGCGACGCTATGAAAAACGGCGTGCGAACCACTTGACCATGGAGGTCGTTAATTCTGAAGTGAGTTCCGAGCTCACTGACTATATTTATATTGTTTCAAATATACCTCTACAATTACACCGCTCATATACCTATAATATCATATGTTATTCTATTATTACCACAATTCAATTAGAACCCAACCCTGTAATCGTTACAGTCGTATTTCCCTCGTGTCGAACTCAGCGTCACGTTGTCTGGTCTGTGCTGACAGCGGTTAGTTGGGATCAGATGTGGTTTTTGATTATCTGTACATGTTAGTTGTTTATTTAGTGTGCTTGTGGTTTAGTTATTGTATAAACTGACCATATTTTATGACTTATTTATATCATGAAGGATTTATGGTTTTAACGCTGGATTGCTTCATCTTACTTTACCTTTTCCAACCGTCAAAAATCTCTCAAACTCCATACGAAAAAAAAAACGGTTTACAATAATATCCTCCTAGCCGAATTTCTACTACGACCGGCTAATCTCAACAGAAATCAGCAAACTGCGCGGGAGATATGATAGTGCGCCAGAGTGTGCGCAATACACAAGTGCACTCTCTGTTCCATTACTCTCATAATTCGGTGAGCCGACAATCTGACATGACCGTAAAGAGATCAGGCGCAGGACCGACGGCTTAACGAGCTTTTCGAGGCTCGGGGGTATTAAGACCACCAACATCCTGACTTCGATGCTGTGTCTGAGTTATTTCAAGAAAGAAAAACCCAACAATTTCGGCATCACCTGGGATTCGAACCCGGGACCTCGTGGATAGTACCCGTGCAGAGCAACGAGGCAGTCGTTGTTATACTTACGGTTAAATTTGGGTAGTGCAGGTCAGCCTAAATAGGCTATTTGAAATGAATCTTGGAAAGTATTCTAAGAAAATATAATCCATGTGATTTGTAATAAATTTAACAACTTGAGGACCGTCTTGGTGTACTGGATCGCGGACTACATAAACAGGGGTTCCAGGTTCCAATCTCGCGAGGGGCAACTCTTTGTGTGATGAGCACGGGCATTTGCCTGCGTCATGGATGTTTATAACCTTAAGTATTTACATACTATGTATGTCTTTCCGTTATCCTAGTTGCCATAGCACAAGCTCACGCTCAGTTAGAGACAAGGTAATTGGGGTGTTTGTTAAACCATTTTTTGTGTTATTACTTATATTATTAAGGATTGCTTACTTTTGGCAAAGGCCATAGTGGTTCCTTCTGTATCCCTTACTGCATGAAAAGTTCAATCCCATCATAGAATACTTTCTTTGATACCTAATTGAGAGAGCTACGGAACTTGTATATTCCTGGATGAGGTAACAGATAACAGGGAGACACCTGGTCCTAAGTTTTCATTTCGAGGGTTATTACAATCGTCAGATGGCAAGTGCCAAGTGTTAGTATACAAACAAATCTATGATCATGATTGAGTACTAATCGTGATAATTTTAAGCAACGCGATCAGAAAAAAATGCAGAAGCAAGTTCTTCTTTCTTAAACGACGAAGCACAGTACATCATAGCTACTAACAGAGCAGAGCTATTCAGAGTAAATTTCCTAGTACTTATTACAAATAAATGATTGTAGTAAATAATACACATCAGCCCATTAGTGAAGCAAAGAATGTCTCTGAAGAATTGGCATTAATTACTCAACTAGGTAACTGACACTTCCTTGGTTTTTCAACAACGAGCTGACATCGGTATGTTGATCATGTTCTCATAATGACAGTGAGTACATAGTAAGGCCGCCTCGTGTACTGCTAACTGCTAGTAAGTATCAACATGAGTTGAATGCACACAGATTATGTACATTATACATTACTGTCAAAGGCCAACAAAAAGGGCCAACACATTTGTGCACATTTTTTTTAATACGGCCTGTTAAAAATGCACAAACTCGTGTGCGACCTCTCCCCTGCAGTCGCAGCGAGGCATTCTATATGACCATGGGGATGGGTAGTGTCACGGGGAAGTCGTCGTCTTGCGAGGGTGAAGGAGGGTCGCACATGAACTTGTCGGATAATAGAAGACCGAAAAATATGGCAACTCCTGAGGATTGAAAAGTAACCGGGTCGAGACAGCGTCGAAGACCATCTTCAAACATCTCAATGACCTAATGAAAGCGCAAGTAGTTGGCCGTAATTTCCACAACCGTACCTACTGTGTGGCGCATGACGAGGATAGATTACACCAAAAAAATGTATATCTTATGTCATAGCAAATACAATTTATGATGCTTTGACATTAAAAGTGCTTACCGCGTCTGCTGGTCGCTATGTCATTACTACCCGACCAAGCCATCTAGACAACTGTCAAACGACTTTCAACGACAAATACATTGAAAGTACCGATGAAAATTAAAAAGCAATAGTGTTAGAATAAACTTAGGCAATTCATCTTAAATTGTATTGTCTTTGGTGATTTCGTTGTATTCGTCGTCGGAAGTTATTTGACAGTTGTCTATTTGGCTTGGTCGAGTAGTACTGTGTAAATTAAGCCTGAGAATATTCATTTGTTGCAAGTGTACTATCTGTTCTGCCCACACTGTGTGCCGCGTAGAATTACTCGCTGGCCTTGGCGGCGTGATTCACAGACGAACCGACGCCCTCCTTTGTTTACGAGCCGCTAAGTCTGTAAAACTCAATGTCCACTATTTCATGCACTCGATGCATTTACTGTTGCCATTTGATGCGCTTGGTAGACTTGCGAGTTCGAATCTATACCTTTCGTACGACCGTCTTAGTGTAGTGGTCCGCTTAGAACTAGAAAACTATAGGTTACAGGTTCAAATCCAGCAAGGGGCAAATGTTTGTGTGATCAGCACTAACATTTAATTTTGTACCTACCTAAGTCGTGGATGTTTGTAAACGTATACGTATGTCTATCTGTCATCCTAGTTGCCATAGCACAAGCTCACGCCTAGTTAGGGGCTAGGTATATTTCGTGTGTTTGTTGAAAATTAATATTATTATAATGCATTTTCATACCTATCCAAATCTGCAGGATACTAATCACGTTATAAAATCCATACTAATATTATAAATGCGAAAGTGTGTCTGTCTGTTACCTCTTGAAGCAGTGGTTCACACTGAACTGATTGAGATGAAATTTGGTGTGGAGACAGATCGAGACCCTGGAAAGGACATAGGCTACATTTTGTCGCGATTTATAAACATTAAGGGGGTAAAATGGGGGATGAAAGTTTATATGGAAAATCCCACTCTTGTGGGCGAAGTCGCGGGGAATCACTAGTTACCAATAAATTTAATTTACTTCTAAAACTTTCTTGTTGCATTGTTTATCATTATTACAGTCTGTCTATGAACATGGTCCATGCAATTGGGTTGAAACGTCGGGATACAAAGCAAAATGCTTTAATACGTACGTTGCATGAATTCCCGTAATGTTGTTTCCAGACATGATCCTCAAGGTAGGGATGGCGATCTGAGATCGATTAATCGAAGAATCGATTTTTGTAGCCAAAAAGGTCGATTTTTTAAATCGATATGTAGTACTGTATCGATTCAGTGAATCGATATTTTACCCTTGAAAATCGACATTCGATTTTATTTTATTTTTCGGTATAAACCAAAAAAGTATTTACAATTAATTGAATATTCCCGTATTATAAGAGTGCTGCCGGCTGCCGGTTAAAGAGTTAATTATTCAAAAACTCGCGAGATGGCTGTATGTTTAGATTCTTTCACCTCTCATTAATAAAAAAAAGTTACGTTTATATATTTTTTATCATCGAATTACCTGATTTTTACTGATGAGAGATCGTTAAATTATAATATGTATCTTGTTTTATAAACAAATAGATTTATATTACATTATAAACAAAAACTTAAGAAAAAGATCGATTTTTTAGAAATCGATCTTATTGGCCTCGATTTTTTTGTGCATCGATTTATTAGGTCACGATTCGAATCGATTTAAAAATCGATGTTTTTCGAAAAGAATCGCCATCCCTACCTCAAGGGGTTAAATCCGTACAAGAATTGTTGCCATAGAAAGAAGAAAAAGCAATGAAAAAAAGAAACTGAAAACTTATTGACGTGAATGAAGTTTGTTATCAATATTAACCGTAGGTATGTGAGTGAGAAAATAGCAAATAGGTATACAAATGGTCCCCGACTTACAAAACCCAATGGGAGGGTTATCAACTTTATTCATAAGTACATACTACTACTATTCATAAGTACATAATACACTTGTCTAAAACATGATATTCAATTGTTTGAAAACAACATTCGTATTGCCATCATTAGTTCCCGGTTAATATTCCAACATGTGGCGAAATTAATATACGGTGTATATTAACAAGTTGTTTCTCCGAATAACCTCTAAACACCATGTGCCTCATAAATAGCTTTTTCCATCGATGATCGAACCATCATTACGACTCAGTTATCTGCGATCGAGTTTTTGCCTCCTATTGTGAACACGTACATTATATTTATAACTTAAAATAAGGACTGCCTCTAAACTGTAGTAAGTGATATCTGGCCAAGTAGTCCCTTGGCCCTTAGACAAGATGCAATATTACAGTGAACCTCGCTATCATCGCCAACAAAATGTCAAAATATGTATACCAAAGTCACGTGATGTTTCGATGGCTTATGTCTGTTTCATACATTTTGTTAGCGATAGCAAACTTCGCTTTAGAATAGCTTGCATTTTGTCTACGGGCCCTGCTTTGAATGTAGGTAAGGTCGGGCTTTTCGTCTTGAAATAACACAGAAACAGCTCAGAGTAAGAATTTTGTGGTCTTAACACCCGAGTGTCAGCAGAGGTGCCGGGGTGCGGGCGGAGCTGTCCTGTGCCAGGCAGGGCTGGCTGACACTCCTTATAAGGAAGAACGTGTGTGTGATACCTATGTAAATCGTGCTATTAGTAGGTCAATTACACAAAGAATGGACGAATCCTAATTTCATTTATCATCGAAATCTATTAACGCAAGAGTGAACGACGTAGTGTAAGTGTTCAATTTGTTTGCACCTCAGTACATTTTGTTTAAAATATGGCCGAGCCCCGATGATGTCATTGAGCAAAAAGCGATAGAAAAAGACCGACACTTCTGCACCTTAAATAAATTATTTATATTTAAAGTTTAGTTACATTTGCACGGAATATTACAACCACGACACCTCGTCACCCTCATGCATTATCATCAGATGCAAGACGTCTTCTTCGTCTTCATAGCCAGTGATAATATATTATACATACCCAATAGGTGGAAGGAAACGCACAACTGATTTAATGGAATGGTTTGCCATTGCCTTCTCTCTCTATACACACATACTAGCCGATAACTCTCAAGCACTAGTGTGCACTTGTGCAGGTTTTCTCACGATGTTTTCCTTCCGTTTGGCAGCAATATCATCGATAAGATTGTAAGTATTGTACGTACTATATTAATCAACATACGGCGTTTAAATTACCTAAAGTACGTCTAACTCGATCTTACGACCTTCTTACCTTACCATATAGTTCGGCAAGTTCATGCGCGACCCTTCTGCGCCCCGCAAGACGTGAGGGGAGTGAAGCGCCAATCGCACTAGTGACGGTCATATGATAGCGATGTGAAATTATTATAATTAATTGAATTATTCGAATCGTCTCTGTAATCGAAAGGAATGTATTCGATAAGCAACCGCAGTCATTCGAATGTCCTTCGATTATGCAGCGAGCAATGGAGCGCGCGGTGCGCAGGTCGTATTACTAACTACTAACGAATGAATCGTCATTCGTTCGCTGTCTGTCCTGTGCGCATCGCGGCAATTCGATCGAATGCATCGAAGAGCCGAGTATAGATTATCATTCGATTGTCGATTATTATTCGTTTTTTTTTTCGAATTACTAAATCGATCAGCACGATCTTCGGTCTTGTCGGACTATAGTCATTAAAACAAAGTGTGTTACAGTACTACATAATATATAATTATAAACGTAAAGTAACTTATAACAAAAGTAGGCAGCACACCCAACTGGGCTGCTCTATTGCACCAATTCTTGAAGCATATGCACACATGATACCTTACGTAGAGCGAGATGGAACGATGGAAAGGGGTCAGAGAGGCGTGCGGGGAGATGACGCAGAAGTCTTTCTTGACGTTTTTGAGATACCTCTCCAGGGCTGCGAACTTGGTGTAATAAAATTGATAAGTTAAAATTGGTAACGTATGACCGTATCTCTTGAGGTGCTTGTGGCGCAGTGGCGGCAGCGCTTTGGTAGTGATACCAAAGTTAAGCAGCCCACGGCGCGGTCGTGATTGGATGGGTGACCACTCCGACCTTTTAAGTGACGTCCGAAGACAACCATCTCCGTGCTTCGGAAGGCACGTTAAGCTTTTGGTCCCGGCTAATATGGGTTGATATTAGCCGTTAAGTCTAGTCAGACGCCCTAGGATGGCTTGATAATATCTGACAAGAAAGGTTAGTCATATGCCTTACAGGCACCCCTCCACCAGTCCGCACTAAGCCTGCGTGGTGGAGTATTGCTCATACCTCCACATAGTTGAGGTGAGGCCTTTGCCCAGCTGTGGGATCTATATACAGAGGAGCCCGATGCGGATGGCTTCACCACAGTAGAGCGCAAGAAGAAGAAGAAGCTCACCAGCCGCAATCAATGCGGAACTGCACTCTCCGGACCGAACATGCTGCTGCGTCCTGCTATTCCGACGACGCAGCTGTATGTTTCTCGCCTGCATTACACCATCAAGCGGAGCAGGTCATATAGTACGTGCAGAAGACCAACCTTACCCTTCGGGTCGTCAGGTTGGAATTTAGTCGCAACGTGAATAATTCGTTTGTGATTAGAATTCCGACTGAGAAGATGGCAACTTTCATGAAGGAGGAGTTTTGGCCGAAGGGCGTCGTGTTCCGTCGTTTTCGCGGAAGGCTACGCGACACCACGAACAGAAAGACCTGACGTGTGAATTAATTAATTGTTTATTTTTTCTATAATATTTTGTATGTATGTTAGTCTTTAAGGTCTATAGCATAGATATGCTATGGGCCTGTGTTACGTCCGTAAACTGCAGCTTGATATAAATAAATAAAAAATAAAATAAATATATAGGCTAACTGTACTTAACTTTTATAACCCTATCTCAAAAGAACACCATGGTGCTTTCAACACAATGAACAGGTCAAGCATTATGTATCACCTGCAGGCTTACCGCTCCGTGAGAAAGCTATCGCGATAAAGATTGAAATTCCAAAGCAATGACTTGACATTTTCTCAGTAATTTGAAAGCTATATGCTTTTCAGGCGTCATAAGTTTGAAAGCTATTACAATATTGGCAGAAATAGAAACATAACCACTGCAGTTATAAGTCTGAAACTTCGAATGTGCAGTGTCACAACAAACATAACATAAATAAAAAAAACATGATTGGATGATGGTGTTGCCTTGGCCTTCGTGCTCTAAATATAATTAAAATACTTTTTTAATTCGAGCTGAAACAATTGTTACCTATGGCTTGCAAAACTTCTGCCTCTTCTGCGACTATGTGTGCCAACTATGTGCCACGATTTCATTGGCCACCACATCCTGCAGCCCCTTTGCGTGTACACAGCCCCAACGTCTAAGAACCTTTTGAAGCAACCTGAATGAAACATCCCATAGTATTGGTTGATCAGTCCGGGCTCGTAGCGATGGTAGGGGTGGTACCACGCCGAGCGCCAAGGTTTCTTCCTCATAGCCCGCCCAAATTTGTTTCTGTGGCAGTGCGCGCGGAAGTATCTCGCCATTCTTCGAGCGCGAAAATCTTGCGACTCGAACATGTCGTGGCACAACGGACTGATCGGAATCCTGGGTTGGTTCATGCCACACCAGTAACACTTTGCTTTCAGCGGACCCTGATAAGGGTTGAAATAGGATAAAAAACTATTCCACCACTTTCGCCGAGTGTGATTTAGTGAGCTCGACTCGTTTCGTCGTGAGGCCCATCGAGATAGCGGCAGTTTCGGCATGAGGTGTGTCAGATTGGTCATATTTTCAGGGCTGTAATCGTCTTGCAAGTCGTATTCCTGAAGAGTTCTGTTCCAAACCTCATCGTTTTCGTCTGGATCGTATTCGTCCTCATCGTCATCCTCATCCTCATCTTCCGTGTGGACTTTCGATCTTCTTCGGTCCATGTATTCTTTGAATTGTGGGAGTTCGTCGACGAGGTACTGGTAGGTGTCTGGATCCAGGTCATCCAGTATGCTGAGGTCGTCCTTGGCCACATACTCATTCGGGTTCTTGAAGCGGGTCACTAGTGAGCTCTGAGACGTGCATACAGATGAGATTATCAAAGCATAAAAAAACATTGTACAAGTCTTACTGAAAATATCGCATTTTGACAAGTTGGTGTCAAACATATGTCGGACTGACTTATCCTGATGAACAAGCAAAAAGGTTATAAGAAGAAAAGTTAGTCGTAATAAGCAGAAATATATACAAGGTGGCCCTGTAAATCGCGGATCACACGAAACAGGGAAACAAAGAGGGTCAATTCTGAGAGAAAATCCGCGCGCGTGTGTGTGGATGTGTGTGTGTGTGTGAGTGCGTACGTGTATGTATGTAGTACACCAATAAATCCGTAATTTCTTCCTAAAGCTGATTTATGCAGAGAAAAAGATATCAGTCGTATAGATTTTCTTAATGCAGCTTCAGTTAAGTCTAGGGATAAGTGAGTTTTATGCGTAATTTGTGGTGTCTTTGATACTCCTACCTCGTTATTCTATTAGTCTCTACGGTCGGTGCGGACGCGGCCTTTCATTATCCTATCCATCTTACTTCTTAAGCCTTCAAGTGCACTCTAAAGGCAGAAACTCTTAGCAAACATAGGTGTGAGATAAGGCCGAAAGGGTTAAATATTTGCGCCGGATGGACCCACCTGTGATAGCACAGGACCTCACACTCGAGTCACTGGATACACATCCTTGCATTACCATGGAACCATCCTCTTTAGTCATTGGGTACACATCACTTTGCTCCACAATTATCGGAACTAAAACATGGTTGGAAAGGTTTAAATTATACATAATTATTTATTCTTCGTTTTTATTGATTTCGATCCCCGCCTGTACTACTAAGTTTGTACAAAAAATTTAGGAACAGTAATTTTCAAAGATATCGATGCCTAGCGGCGAAGGAAAACATCGTAAGAAAACCTGCACACTAGTTAGCTAGTGTGTAAAACCATTCCGTAAAAATGCCAAGAAAGAAGTTGTGTCTTTTTCATTCCACATGTATAATAATCACGACCCTCAGTCATGAGGTAGGTACATGACTATGATTTCCTCTTCTTCATGTATACGGTCTAGCGACGTAAAAATAAAAATAAATTAACTCGCCGTTACCCTGACATCAAATTTTTTGAAGTATTTTGACCTGTGAATCATGAAATCGTCGGAGGCCTGGGCCCTTAGACAAGATGCAATCTTTCTATAGCGAACTTCGCTATCTCCAACAAAATGTATGCAAAAGTCACGTGATATTTCGATGGCTATGTCAGTTTCATACATTTTGTTAGCGATAACGAACTTCGTTTTCGACTAGATTGCATGTTGTCTACGGGCTCTGTCCTCGATAGCACAAGAATACCTTTTATATCTAAGGTTTTTAAAGACAATATACACAAAGATAATAAACGTTTTTGTTAAACCTACAAATTAACTTTTGGCATCTTTCTGTATCTTACCTTCAATGTGTATTTGTAAAATAATTATTACCGTACCGAACAATAATAAATACATTAACAATTTTTGTCATAGTCAGCGCCGGCGGCGATAACGCAGAATTGAAAAATAAAAAGGATTTTTCATGTAATCCAACAAGTTTACATCAACACATCCCACAAATATCTCGGTTAAACCACCTGAAGTGGCATGTAATCAAGTGCCTCTCTCTCCAACCCGCTGGGAGCGAGGAAGACGGAGTGCGCCCCCGGGTGTCATTTGACTAAGTCCGCAGCCGGCTCGTTCCGGATTATTCTGGTTCCAACTGGATCTAGGGTTGCCAATACTAGGCAACGGAAAAGTATCGATAGAGTATTGCACAAAAAATTTAAATGCTCAGTTGGTAAAAGCATTCGCCCGGATAGCGGATAGGTGTAACTCCTCATTTGATTTCACTCATATTAATCCTTTAATGATAGTAAAAACTTTCAAGGAATCCAAACAAAAAAAAACTGAGGATATATGGGAAATATCAACTGACACAATAAAACCCATTATACCTCTCGTAGCATCTCACTTAGCACATATATTCAACGAATGTATTGATCAAGGTCAATTTCCTACTTTAATTAAATATAGTAAGATTATACCTTTATTTAAGTCAGGAGAAAAAAGTGACCCAAGCAACTTCAGGCCCATTTCCGTTCTACCTGCATTTAGCAAAATTTTTGAAAAAGTTATATTTAATCAATTGCTCTCTCATTTTAAACTGAACAATTTACTGCACGAGAAACAGTTTGGTTTCTCCAAAGGTAGAAATACAACAGATGCTGGGGTGGCACTCGTCAAACACATTTTGGATGCATATGAAGATAGACACGATGCAATAGGTGTATTCTGTGACTTGTCGAAGGCATTTGATTGTGTCGATCACCAAACTATGTATCTAATAACGCGTCTAAACTGTTGAATTCTTACCTCTCAGGCAGACTACAAACAGGAAACGTTAATGGTACTAACTCCTCAGGTGCCCCGCTTCAAATGGGAGTGCCCCAGGGCTCAATATTGGGACCTTTGCTTTTTGATCTATATTAATGACCTTCCTTTTTATGCCAAAGACTCCTGTGAGATAGTTCTGTTTGCTGATGATACTTCCCTAGTCTTCAAATCAAGAAGAGGCGAAGAATCATTTGACAATGTAAGCGGAGCTCTCTCTAAGGTATTAAATTGGTTCACTAGCAATAACTTGCTTCTTAATACAAAAAAGACTAAATGTATTAAATTCACCATGCTTAGGCATGGTGAAGCAAGCTAACACAGAAATTCTACTCAACGGTGAAAAATTAGATCTATCAAACTCCACTGTTTTTCTGGGCATTACATTGGATTCGAAGTTGCAGTGGGGACCACATGTTGACGCTCTGGCTGGGAGACTTGCTTCAGCTGCCTTTGCGGTTAGAAAAATTAGACATTTGACTGATGTTGAAACAGCAAGGCTTGTGTATTTTAGTTACTTTCACAGTATAATGTCTTATAGTCTTCTCATGTGGGGTTCTGCTGCGGACATAGATACCATCTTTATTTTACAGAAAAGAGCCGTTCGTGCCATTTACAAACTTAGTCCCTGCGAATCCCTGAGAGAATTCTTTAAAGAAATTAACATCCTCACTGTCGCTTCTCAATACATATTTGATAATATAATGTACGTACGCAAAAATTTAGATCTTTTTATGAAAAAAAGTGATATTCATTCTTATTCATCATTCTTATAACAATTAATTCATTCTTGGGAAATTGTGTCAAATTTTTCAATAATATACCTCATAATGTTATCGAACTACCTATTAATAAATTCAAGTTACATGTCAAAACTACTCTAATGTCGAAGGGGTATTATAAAATTCAAGACTATCTTAATGACGAGAATGTATGGACAGTCCAGCCTGCACCAAACTGATCTACCTACCTCTTTATTTTGATTTGTTTTATTTTTGTGGCAGCTAGTGGTGACTGAGTTTATTCCGGCGTTTCTTCTCAGCACTTGCCAGATTGTCTGTGTCTTGTCTCGAAGCGAAGTAGGGCCCAAAAGATAAGGAGACATGTTCTGCCCCATATGGGCCATAATTGATTGATATTTTGACGTTCATAAGTGGCATTTTGTGTCCTAAATTGAATAAAGAATTTTTGACTTTGACTTTGACTTAGCGAAGGGACGTGGGTTCAAATCGATTAATTTTTGTAAGCGAAATTTAATGAATTTCATAAAAAGTTGCAAAATAATTGCTTAAGTTATAAAAATAATTATTGATAGAGTATGATTAAAAAAAAGTTTGGGTATTCCATCAACTTCCACTGCTGAAGCCCTATATTGATTCTCGAGGTGATCGATTGAATTCAGCACAATCCTTTAATTTCAACCCTCTTCTAGGTATTTCCATATTGCCGGTGAACGCTTTGGATGCTGTGCGTTGTCCATAACATGTAGTAGCCGAGTGTATAGTCAGCAGTCAGTTTTCCCATGTGAATAACGAAAACAGCTATTATTAATGTCCTCCTAGCCGAATTTCGACTACGGCGGCCTATCTCAACCGAGATTAGCCAACTGCGCGGGACATAGTATAGTGCACAAGTGTGTGCGCAATACACAGGTGCACTCTCTATTCCTTCACTCTCGAAATTCGGTGAGACGGCAGTCCGACATGACCGTTGAGAGATCAGGCGCAGGACCAACGGCTTAACGTGCTTTCCAAGGCACGGGGGTGTTCACACCACCAACTTTCTGACTCCGGAGCTGTGTCTGAGTTTTTTCAAGACAGAAAAACCCAACACTCTCGGCCTGACCCGGGATTCGAACCCGGGACCTCGTGGATAGTACCCAGAGTGCTGACCACTAGACCAACGAGACAGTCATTCACAGCATTCGGGAATAGAGGCGGTCTCAAGGCCCAAGTGGTGTATTCTACCGTGCAGCCGTGTGTACTTTTGATAAGACAGATTTATTCTAACTTAATAATTGTAATGACATTAACGCAATTGAAAAGATTCTCTCTTTGAAATCTTTATGGTAGATTGATTACACATTAACGTAATAGGCTAGTGGATAAGACTAAGCTAGAAATAGCAGATTCCAATCATGACTTTTTAAAGGACATTTACAAAAGTCTATGTTGACAACCCTAGTCGGATTAGTGTTTTATCTAGTGAACGCAGGCGACTTTATTTCTGCTCGTAAGTCGCAGAATTAGATGGTATAAGTACACAAAGTACTTTGGGGGCTGTGGACTGCTTCCGGGACACATGAAGCTCAGTTTCGTCTCTACGCTGTTATTATTAAGAATGTTAGTTTCCTCAATTGAGTAAGCATTCAAGTTGGTATGGACTTTACAGTAAGGTCCTCCAAACAGACTTTATTAATTATCCAACTGCGCGAGAAATGTTATAGTGCACAATTATCAAAAAATAAATAATAATAAATAAAGATTTTTAACAAACACACTAACTACCTAGCCCCAAACTAAGCTTGAGCTTGTGCTTTGTCGACTAGGATAACGAATAGATATACTTACATGCGTTTATTTACATCCGTGACTAAGTATACAAATGCTCAAGCTCAGCACACAGACATTTGCCCCTTGCGGGATTTAAACCCGCAACCTCAAGAAGTGTTACCATTTTCGACATATAAATATTTATTGTTGCTACTTCTACAATTAATGACTTTTTAAAAGTCGGTTTCTATTTTAATACTCTTGAATATGCCAAACACCAAAATCAACGCTGGCAGCTGAAGGGATACTCTAGGTAAGTATAAATTGGCATCATATCTTAATTCTCGTAATTTCACCGTGTCAGCCGCAGCAGATCATGATTCCGCCGATTTATTAAGGAAGCTCATGTTAAATGACCGACGACACATAATTTTGCGGCGCAGGCGCAGGCTGGCTTTCGAATTAAATTGATCGCTCGACAACATCGGGGTAAGGTTCAGTACACATTATAGGTACCAATTTTGGGTATATATTAAATTAGTTAAGTAACTAAACATTTTGCTTAGGCAAATACCACTCTTCCCTTTCTTCCCTCTACCCTTGCTTTCCACTTTTTTTGGCCACCTCTACACGATTCCATTTAAAAAAAAGCAATGTTCAGTTTGCTATGTAAAAAGCCGCAATTAATGTACTTTCTCATTTCATGATGTTGATTATCCAGTCAGTGGTTATCTTTCTTACTTTTAATACAAAAGAAACAGCAATCTCTGTAATAACCATAAGAACGAATGTGAAATAAACACAAGCTTACCAAAACCACTAACTAAAAGCGAATCCCAAAAAGGAGATGGACGAAAAACAGACCGTAACCCAGAAAGCACCAAAACAAAATTGTGGTCCCATAAAAAGTACAAAAGCAAAAGTAAAAAAGTTACGGTCTGCCCGCGCCCTAACCCTAAGATAAAAGATAAAGTCAAAGCTATTAATTCCGCTGACGAACGAATAAAAAAGGAAACGAAAAAAGGGAAAGAAAATGATAAACCGGTCCGCTACTGTGCTGCGCACACGCAGTGCTTTGTAATATACAATTTTGATGCTGAGTTTTTGGTAGGCATATTTTTTAACTCTTTAGACGTTTCTGTTTAGTAAGATACGTATAATTTTTACATGCTTCTCAAGATTTCGATACCTTGACAATTGTTTCGGATGCTCAGCTTATTTATAATAATATTAATGTCCTCCTAGCCGATTTCGACTACGGCGGCCTATCTCAACAGAGATTAGCCAACTGCGTGGGACATTATTATAGTGCACAAGTGTGTGCGCAATATACAGCTGCACTCTCTGTTCCTTCACTCTCATAATTCGGTGAGACGGCAGTGTTAGCACGGGGGTGTTAACACCACCAACTTCCTGACTCCGGAGCTGTGTCTGAGTAATTTCAAGACGGAAAAACCCAAACACTCTCGGCCCGACCCGGGATTCGAACCCGAGACCTCGTGGATAGTACCCAGCGTGCTGACCACTAGACCAACGAGGCAGTCATTATTTATACACACGGCACGTTAGACTACCCCACTTTGACCTTGAGACCGCCTCTATTCCCTACGTAATAAGAGCTGTTTAGGAAGTTCAAATGGGTAACCTGACGTGCTGCCGTGTGTACACAACGATCAACGTGTACTTTTTTTCATGGTGTGTAGAAAGTTTAACAGCATATTCTTCAATATTGTATTTCGGAAAGTATATTAAGCCGATCATCCTTAATTATTTGAAACGGGTTTTCTCTTGAATCTAGATTATACCAGACGTGGCGTAGACAGAGTAGAAGGTGGAGCGAGCTCACGCCGTAGGTTCTGGCACTCCCACTCACCGATGGAACACAGCAAGCTGCTTGGCGCCGGGCTCCGTGTGGGAGGGTGGTAGTACCGGTGATTAAGTATTTCCTGTACCCAAAGGTACCTTAAGTATGTACAGTCTTTTTCAAAGATATCGCTGCCTAACTGTGAAGGTAAACATCGTGAGGAAACCTGCACACTAATTGGCTAGTGTGTGAAATGGAGAAGGCAATGGCAAACCACTCCATTAAGCATTGCCAAGAAAGTCGTTGTTCGTGTTTCATTCCACATAATGATCACGACCCTCAGTCTTCAGGTATACGACTATGAAGAAGATACCCAAAGGGTGTCTGGAAGAGATCGCTCTTAGCGATAAGAACGTCTATAAGAGTTATCTATCTATCTATCTACCAGGTGGCATCTAACAGAGCATACTACCGCTGTAAGATGGAGCCTAGGTGCTTGTCATTGCTATTGTTAGTTACATCATCGAAAAGGTGTAACTGGCGTAAACTACATCCTTTTATAGCAATATTTGTACCGTAAGCCTACGTAAATGTCAATTAATTACGCAGGGCGTCCTATAAAAAGCTAAAAAGGTGTGTAGCAAAATCGAGGCCGATGAATAACATACCTTATACCCGATTGCTACTAAAATAACCGTCGTAAACTTTACCTGAGGAGTCCTTTCGTCTTTTGACCTTCAAAAGTACTCTTTGACCCATGTCTTTAATTAAGGTTGTACAAAATTATCAAATGAGTTATTTTCGTAAACATTCTCGTAACGTTTTATCCTCAAATCCATACGTAGGTAGGTACTAATACATATTATACATGCGATTGGGTGTCAGTCTGTTTATCTTCTACCTCTACAAGCTTAAACCACTGTCGGTTTGGATGAAATTTTGTATGTATTCTGATTTTGTCGGAAGAAAAAAAATAAGATGATGAAATGATGGACGAAAGTTTATATACATATTACAGACGGTTGTTAAGGTGCCGCTATCTCCGAGGTCCCTGGTTCGATCCCCGGACAGATTAATATAGATATTCATATTTTCTATTATTGTCCCGGGTCTTCGTGTTGTGGTACCACCGATGTTTCTTATTTCCATACAGTAGTTAATAATTGGGGCACCTGGATCACTCCGCGATCCAGGTGGCCCCAATTCGAACAGTTTTTTCTACTATTCATCTAAAAAAAGTATAAGGTACTATTCAATCCTGAATGCTAAAACTCTATTAAAAATAATTTGTAAGTATGTAATTAACTACTTGAATGATTCTTTAAACGTAGATAAATTCTCAAACATTTTGTTGTTTTGATGTCGTTTAATGAGGTACTCATACCAAATATATGGTCGGATCGGAAATAAAACACGTTACATAATTCATTCATACATTTATTTTAAAAATTTAAAACGAAATTTTCTTTACACCACTTATTTAAATAGAATACATTTTTTAAAGCACATATCTTTTCATGATATATACAGCTTAAAATATCAAATGAAGTTGAATATTTACATTGCAAGCGTTCTAAACTTGGACAATGTTTATCTTCTAAATTATGTACATTATAGTTATTAAACATTTCTTTTATCCACAATACTTTTTCGCAGCCTTTAGTAAAAATATATTTATTTTTCAGAAAATCACCAACTACGTTTTTATAACTAAAGTAGGGGACGAATCCTTGATTCCAATAAATTCCTCTATTTCTTTCTATCCAAGATGCTTGTATGCGTTCTTTTTGTGTTAAGTTATAAAATGGGCATGGTGGTTTTATCAGAAGAACAAAAATCTTATCATTGCATATGATAGCTATTTCTTTAGGAATGAACTCGTTTTTCTCGCTTTTGAATCCTTGTACATCTACGATCGCGTGCTTAATATTATTCATGATAATTTTCTCACGATATTGCTTAGAGGTTGGTATTCAAAAATACGATCATTAATAATCAGACAGTAAGTAGTTGTGTTTTCTGGTATTAAATCAGAACATTCAATTTCTATCCGAACATCAACTGGACCGGTTTTAAGCGTATCGTTTTGTCTCGAGCAGTCGATTACAAAAAGTGGAGCCTTTTCTTTAAATTGAACCAAATTAAGCAATGGATCAATACTAGCGTTGTAATAAGACTGACGAAAGTTAGCATACATTTCATATAATATATTGTATTTATCCTCATCGAATTTCAGATTAAGTGAGTCATACGGAAAATATTGTGAATTCAAAAAAAGCTTAACGTTAGATACTTTACAATGATCAAACATTGACAAACTTTTACTTTTATTTGTTTTTCTATCAGTTTGTAGGGCTAAGATTACAAATCTTGGTTTCTCTAATTGAGAGGCGGTTTTGACTGACCATGAATGTTTAGTAGTTTTTGGTAATAATGGGTATTCGTACAAATCCCAATTTCTAAACGCAAGCTGTACAGCGCGATTCTTTTCTAAATGTTTGAGTAGCATCAATTTATTGCGATCGGAAACCTTAACATGAGGAACACGCCACTGAATTTTTTGAATGCTTATTTCAATGTTATCATCGTTTTGTAAATTTACACAGTTTGTAACAGAGCAACTTCTTTGCAGTATAAGTTCATGTCTACAGTTAATAATTATTTTGTTATAGTCTTCCGCAAATCCTAATACTTTATTTAATGGAATAATGGCGCTAAACTGTCCATTTTTTAATTTTGTGCCCTGTAAATTCCACCCCCACACAGCGGCAGCTTTATTTTCACCTTCATTCATAGAAATGTATGATTTAATTGTTGTAGTAATTCCCACATTTTTAATACGATCAATTTCAACACCATTCAATTCATATCGTACATCTTGAAATAAATACAACATTGGGTTGTTAATAAAATTAACATCCTTTTTAACCATTTTTCCTGTTGAATCTTTAGACGTAGCATTAGCATAGCCTTCTATGTAAATAGAACTTGCAGAAGGTAACACATATATGTCTTGTTGGTGAATAGGTATTCTAATTTCATCATTATCTTTGAAACTAGTACTATAAGGATTGTAACTATGGATTTCATAGCTTTCAATCGAGTTGTCATGTTGTGGTAGATCTGTGATTTGCAACATTTTGTAATTTAAATCCAAGATATTGTAGAAACTTTTTGTTTTCTTTAGTAATTTTTTTCTTCTTAATCACACTGGCACGTCTGATCCCTTTCGGAAAAGAAGGTGAAATATTAACTTTATCCTTAATGATAGGATTTTTATTATATATAATCATGATTCTCTTCGGATGATTTTAAATCTTAAATAATGTATTTAAATACAACCGATTAAATTATAAATCAATTACTATCAAATAAGTAAAGCAGTTTCTATCACGGGTGATGATTGAATGTGCATATAATAGTATTGTTAACATTATTTATGAGTAATTGGCTGATACAAGAAATGCAAACATAAAAAAATAATTAATCTTATTTATTTTATATTTCTCTCCCAGAATGATTTTAAAAATTTCAAACATAAATGTCCACAATTAAAGGAATGATTCTTTTGTACATTTTCATAATTGTAATTTATATTTTCTCCTAAATATTTAAGTAATTCTTTTGGAGGTTTCAGATTACCATAGCTATCAAAGTATTCAATGTAGTTATTTAATTTTCCATAGGCTACCCAATGCGTGCCAGAGTTTTTGATTGTATCGAGGTTTATGACACCACATTCAATTGAAAAAGGTTTATTTGGTAATTCATCTCTCATAAATACCCCCCGAAAAAAGGGAATATCACATGAATGTTTCATTATATCAATATTTGTTAATGCTCTTTTGGGTAGCCTAGAATTCAGTTTTTTGTTTTAGTGACGTATATTCCGAGTCCATTTTTGTGTGGCTTTAGGTGTAATCCTTTTCCGATGCATACGGCTTCTATTTGCTTGTTGTGTCTTTCAAGTTCTGATAATTGTTTTCTGGCTGCTTTGATCGCATTTATAGCTTTCGCAACGCCAGCAACACCTCCCACTAAACTACCAGCAGCAGATAAGCCAGCAAATATCGGTATCAAAGGGAGAAATCCACCAGTTTTTGGAACAGGTATAATTCTTGGCACTTTAATAGACAAATCTGAAGCTAACTCTTGCGCTGTTGCACAAGCTAATTTCATCAAAGCTTTTTTACATTTAGGTTTTATGTTATTTGTTTGTTTTTTAGTATGTGAAACGATGGTTTTAAATGTTTTCTTTAAACTTCTACCTGTACGCTTTTTGGATTGTTCATTACACTCAACTTGTTTTTCTGAAGCTAATGCAGCTCGTTTTCTTTTCATTTTAGTAAATTTTAAAGTTATAATTGTAAATTAAATAAAATGGGAGGTAGACTTAATTGTTGTAAGAACGAATATAAAATGAAGAACGCTTAACCAAAAATCTCTTTAAATAAGCACACAATTAAGTGTTGTCAAGGAAAAACTATGGACCTACTTACAATACATTATTTTTATTTATCCAACTGTTTTCGCTACTCGGGAGGCCAAGCCATTTCACATACACAAGATCACCTTTCCTTTTTAAAACTTTTTCAACTAAATATACGTCATGGTGTTTAGTTTTTTGAAGTTCTTGTGAATAAAATGCTCCAAGTATTGGACAGGACTTTGAATCTTCTATTAAGTATGTTGTAGGATTTGTTTCTTGCACTTTATATATCTTGAATATTTCTGTAGACCAGTTAGGTGTATAACTCTTATCAAAACAAGCTTTATGTTTGCTAATTCTTACATAGTCACCGATCCGTAATTTTTTATGTTTTTTTATTTTCCTATCAGCAGCCAGTTGCATGTATCTCCGCAAAATATTTACTTTATTCATATGAGATATTGTCACCGGTGGTTGACCAATAGTTCTATGCACATCATTATTGTACTCGCGTACTTTTCTACTAAGTAATCCATTATTCCATTTATAATTCCCATTTAGGTTAAATTCTTTGTACAATTTATTCTTTAGCGTTCTAATAAATCTTTCAACTATTGAAGCTTTTTTAGTAGAATACGTGGAATAATGATTAATATTGTACTCGTCCATAATTTTTTTAAATTTGTCGTTATAAAATTCTTTTCCATGGTCAGTTTGCAAATTTCTAGGGATCCGACCATTTAGCAATAACTTTTTAAATGCTTTTGACACAAGCTCTTTGTTTTTTTGCTGTAATGCGATACCCCATGCGAATTTTGAAAAACAGTCTATAACCACTAATATAAATTTATAACCAGTATTGACATGTGACATTGTTTGCATATCAATCAAATCTGCTTGCCACAAATCGTCAATATCTTTTATAACCACGCTTCTTCTCGGATAATTAATTCTTGCATTTTTACAGATTTCGTTTACAACGTCTGCTTTGCTCATAATGTTTGTTTAAATTACTTGCGATATCTCTAATAACAGAACTTCTTTCGATCTTTAGTATTTTATCACATAAAAATTCGATACTTTTATCGATATTTGCAATTTTTCTCAATAGTTCAACTTTAAATTGATCAGCATTGGTTCTGTCAACGCAAGAAGAATTTTTAAATTCACTCAAAGTTTTCAAAATATCTAAATATTGTTCATATTTGTGGTTGTATTTAATTGGGTAAGTATTAATATGTTGTTTGTCCTTGTTACCGACATTCATTGTCAATGTAATTTTCGGGACTGATTATTGACTTCGTTGTCACAAGCCTTTTATTATAGTATAATACCTGATTCTTTTAGTTCTTCGATTATTGATAAAATTTCATTATCATGGTTAGTGTTGCCAGCACTTTGAGAAGCAATCAATAGTTTTAATCTTTCTATCAATTCATTAGGATCATCCCAATATACATAATCCGTATTATTTTTATACTTTTTGCATATTGGTATGTAGCCACCGCTTTTTGTTTCATTTGGTACATACGGATTTTCTATTTTGGCATCGGCTTCATCATGAGCAAACAAAGGTTTGATGATTTTACGATATTTCGCGCCTTTATCACCCTTTATTTGACCATGTGGACTAAACCCTCGTTTATGCGCGTTTGTTTGATTAAGTATATTTTTATATGTAATTTTATCTCTTTCGTTAATGGCTTTCAGGTTAGGTTTGCTGCGAATCAGAAGTTCTTTTAAGCCCGGAGTTAATTCATAGTCTCGACCATCTATGCTTATTACATACACTTTTTCCAACTGTGATGCATTATTCTTACTTGAAATTGAGACTTTGCAGTTTCCCATCATCAATTGTTTGTTTGTACTACGTATTCCAAATGGCACATTGATGTTGGTATCATAAATATCAATTAATTCATTCTTATTTAGTGAGGTTAACGTGGCATCAATATCTTTATCAGAAGTTTTACCATCATCATCAAATTCAAAATATTTTGAACTTTCTAGCGAGTCTGCATGTAGGTTTTGACTAAATTGGCTATAATCTAAAGATGAGTTTGAGTCCTCATCTCTGCTCTTTCTACTCAAATCTATAGAAACATTTAGTGCAGGTTTATCTTTATCGTTTCCTTTGATTATTGTCTCTAAATTATCTGTAATTGGCTTAAATGCCTTCTTAAATCTTAAGTTTTCATCATCTTCTTCATCTTTAATCTGTTTTATATTATTTTTGATATTATTAACTGATTTAATCAGCTGTTCTTTAATTTCGGCTTCCATGACTGTTGCACGCAACCGTTGTTTACTGATTTTTTTTCTCAATTAACATTATTTTATATTTAAAGGTTTATTTATATAATTCTATAAAATCTAGAAACAAATAAACGTATCAAAGCCTTGTCTATATCTGCCTTTATTCAAGGTGCAATCTTTATTTATCAGCAAAAAGTTGAATCGATCACTCCATATGCTCGAGCAAAGCTTGCTGAACTCTTTCCAAGTCATATCTGTATTGACATGCTCGTTGTATATATGTTTTAAGTTAGTGTTATCTTGTCTAAAGATTATCAATAGATTAACATTGTCTCTTATTAGTTGCTTAGGTATTTTTGAGTACGTTTGAGATAAGTAAAAACAATCGATTTGTTTATGTCTTGCCATAGAAAAATAATTGCGAATATTAATTTGCTTTTCACATACGACATCATCGAAAATTATAATGGATTTTTCCAAAGCATCGTTAGGATGAATCACTTCTTCGTTGTCATTAAATACATTAAATTGAGCACTAGGGACCATTTTCATGACTTCATTTAAAAAGCGATATTTTGGTTGGTACGCTGTTTTTGAATAGAGATAAATGTGTTTAAATTTTAAACCATTTTCATGTAACAATAAATTTATCATAACATTAGTTTTGCCGCAGTTAGAAGGACCACATATTATACAGCGGATAGTATTAGGAAAAAGTATACTGTGTTTAATTAGCTGATTCCGAGTTTCTACTTTAATGTTCCTTACTTTTAAGGTTTGGGTTTGCTCAACGAACTTCATTATGACTGAAAAGGAACTGAATAATGGCACTCTTTTTATACTTATTAATTTAGTTGAATACATGCCAGTGTGCGTATTATTTCCACATATACAAGGAAAAAGAAATAAAGAGAGAGAGATAGAGAGACGCATATTATTTACTTTTCTGATTATTATTAAAAATAAAATACTTGATACTTTTGTAAATAAAATTGTATTATACATATTTTACAATGATCTAAAAAAATACACAATTATATTGAGGATATCTAAACTATCTTAACTTAAACTCACAGGTAATATAGGAATACAATGTTCATTTCACTTAAAGATCTAGTTAATATATCCTTTACATTGTACCATAATGACCCCATGGCAATGTCTCTATTTTATTAGGTAATATTTGTCTTTTATCATCATTGCTATTCAAAACTACTTTATTGACTTCCTGGGAGTAAAGTACGTGTTTAATAGATCTAATCATATTCATTTTATGTTTGACTACTTCATCTGAATGAAGTGCATTTCTATAGTCAGAAATTTGTAATTGATTCGTTATGGGCTTTGATACACCTTTTGCTTTTTTTATACTAGTTTTAACACTTTTTAAACAGTAAAGCTTCGCTCTTAAGCCAACAAACTCAGTTATCACAGATCCACCAAGTTCATCTTTAAACAATCCCGGCACTCTAGCGTTCATTATAGGCATGCCATATGGATTATCATTATCATAATTACTCGTATCAAATTTTGATATATTATTTTTAAGATCCTTATAAAAGTCGTCTGTATAAATTTGATAAAGAAGACTGTCAGTGTCTGTATAACATAGTTTAGCATTGGTGTTATAATTTTTTTTTATAAAATCGTAATGAAATCCGTATAAGTGTTGCTTTGCTAAGTCTAAAACTGTAAAGCCAATATATATTGGTCTGTCTAATAAAATTTTTTCTGGACTTAAATGAACTGCCACAAAATTTTCAGAAAATACAGATACTGTTTTTACATTTGGTTTTAATAGTATTTTTTCAGCACCAATTTGCTTATTTGTTTTATTTAAAGAATCGTTCCATGTTGTGACTAATTTAACATTTACTTGCTTACGTTTATTTTCAATAGTTTTTCCAAAAACTGCATTATTTAATAATTTGAAAAAATCCTTTTCAAAGGTAGTAGTAGCACTTTGTCGTAAACGAGTATTTAAATCAATATATTTTCGTAAAAAAATATCCTGTCTAAAGCGAAGGATACGGTGAATTTTCTTCAAAATTAGTCCATTTCTCAAACAATCTTTTAAATGAACAAAATGAATTACATATTGGTATTTATCGTACAAAGAAGCAATAAGTTTTTTTGATTTTCCACTTGGCGGCGTAAATTTTTCAGGTGCAAAAGGCAAATCGCTATGGTTATCATGTAAATATTCTGGATATATTATATCTACTTCTAGAATATATCCAAATTCACCATCATTCGGTATTGATAATACATTAAAGCTCTTAAGTTCATCTTCAGATAAAAAAACAAAATCAGATACTGGCATTTGTTGTCTCATTGCATAACCGTAAAGATTGTTACAATCAAGATAAACTAAATAAGAAGTTGGTTTTGATTCGTCAAATTCTGGAGTATATTTATTGTTCGCTTTTGCATTCCTTAGGGAACATTGAGCCAATCCTCCACGTATACCTTTCTCTAGCATTTGATACATATTTACATCATTTATTAGTTCTAATCTAATGCCAGTGTATAAGAGCATTGCATCCCAACTTAAATTAGGTGCAGACACATAATACGCTGGGTCTAGCTTGTAATGTCGTAAACTTGTTTTTCTAAAATGTTCAAATATATCGCATAATAATAAGACATCGCATTTCAAATATAAATCAGTATATTCACCAAGTGTTAGAATATTAAACTCTGACCACACAGTTTGAGCATGTGCGTAATCATCATCAGTAATGTGCTCAGATTTTAAACTATTATAAAAATGCTCTTTCGAAGGCAATTCATTTTCTTCATATTTAGACCATGAATCGATGTAATCATATGGATAAATTCCTTTATGTCTTAGCATATGTGTTTTTTTGTTACCATTAAATTCTTTTGTCAAATTGTGGAATTCATCAGGAGTCAAACTTTTACTAAGATTGTCTAAGCTAGAGCTCAAGAATTGGAAAGAATCTATAAACTTTATTTGCACAGTCTGATGCTTGTCCTCTATTGTTTTTGTAATAGATGTATATTTTTCCTTTGATTTAGGAATAATATGTATAGCTCCTTTATATTTTAAAAGTTCTTTTATGAATAAGTGGCAGTCATATCCTGCTAAGTTATGAAAAACAACAGGTATAAATGAACAAACTCTATACCTTAAATTGCAATGGGAGTGTGCTGCGCCTCTATACTCTGATGTAACATGATCATGATCTTGAACTTTGTCCCCAAATAAAAATTGATTACAAATATGACATTTTGTTGCATTGTCAAAATCATTTTTTTGTTCCAATGTCATAGGTTTCATTTCATTGTTTTGAGACAATATCCTATTTAAATTTTGTATATCTTTGATTAAACATTTAATAAATATTTCAACACAATCAGTCCCTCTATAAGTGACATATTTGTTTAAGTTAGAATCGTATGAACAGCACACATAATACGCAAAACATGTTGGAACATGTAATTTTAAATTATTCGTATTTTTCTTTTCGTCTGTTTCACAATTAATCAGCATACTTTCAAAATCAGCATATATTATAAAATTAATTTTTTGTTTGCGTTCAAAATGTCTGAACTGAATGCAAGTATTTTTTTCAGGCATAATTGTCAATACTTCAGAGCAATAGTGTGAGTTAAATTTATCTTTATTTGAGAAAAATTGCAAGCAAGAATCACAAAAGTAAGCCATGCCCTTGTGATGACTTATTTGCTTTCGAACAAGTCGCACAAGATTTTTTATTAAACAATAATGCGCTTTGTTTTGCTGTTCAATGTATAATAGATTAATGTGTTTTTTCTTCTTTGTTTTTGTCACATACAGAGGTCCTGTTACAATACATTTATTCAAACCATAAACATTTATACTAATATTCGGATTATTTTTTTCAAATAACTTAATATCATCAACTGTGGGTGGAAATGACATTCCCTCTACATTTAAAACTTTTGAATAATGTGGATACGAATTTACTCGACACACATTATTTTTTGATGGAAATAAAGCTGCAATAATGCTCCATACAAAGCAATGATTATCATTATTCTGAATATTAAGACAACTTTTAGTATGTTTTATTTTATCGGGCAAAGGTATGTAACTTCCACCTCTCATTGGACAATATTTATTTATATTCGTTTCTAAATGACTTACACAATAAAAAGACCAACCAGATTTGCAATGTTGGAATTCTATGATTTTCCCTTTTAATTTCTCAAATGCATCAACATAAAGTTCATTCAAATCTGTACTTCTATAAACAACTTTGTACTTCGTGTTAAATGACTTGAGCTGCTGCTCATTCGTTTCTGGTAATGTAAAATAAACAAAAAGTTCAAAGTTCATTTTAATACAGTTATGTTTCAATAATAATATTTCGACCATTTTCAATACATCACTTTGTATATCACACAAGAACGCCTCAGGAGTGAGGTACTCGACTTCTTGTGTTGGATTTAAGCGATAAACAATTCTATTTTTAAATGCCGTGGCAATTATTTCAATATTTTTAAATTCTGTATTCAATAAACAGTTAGATTTATGTATGTTTGTTCTCAAATGATATCTGTATTTATGTTTAGGAAAATTAATTTGACATGTCTGACAATATATCATTGAACTGGTTTGCTCGAAGTTGGTGGTTTGAACTGTAAATAATAAAAACAATAATATTAACGTTACATTTTATTAAATATTTATTAATGCGTGCATTGGTTAACATAATTTTAGATAAACTATAAAATAACAGTACTCTTATTAAAAGTAGAGTAAACAAGGTAAATTATAATTTGTCTTATTATTAGAATACATTTATGATTATATAAAGGTTACAAAAGTGTACATTAATAATAGTTGCTCATGAACGTTGGTGGGCAGGTTCTAAACTCTTTTCGAGTAGCTGTAATAAAGTTTGCGAGATGCATCCAAGCGTCTGAGTTATCATCAGTGCGATTTTTGATGGTAATTATGGCTTGTCTCCACCTATTTACCGGTGAGACCCTTTCTATGTCATCACACTTATAAACTTTGAGCTCAACATAGTGCGAACCTGACTTAATAGGATTCGATTGTCTTGCGATTCCATTCGCAAGTCTTCTTGATATATAAGACAATAATTTACCCGGTACAGGTACTGAGGTTGACGCAGCAACTTCTTCATCCTCCGTATCGCTCCCGAATAACTGAGCAGCAGTAATGCGTTCCGTCTTCGTTTTCTTTGAGCTCGACGTAGACGGCGTCGACTTGCTACGCTTTTTCTTCGCCTTCTCACATGGGTCAGGCTGTATTGGTGTCTCGTCTTCTGATGGAAACAGTTCTTCAGCATTAGATGAATACTTCGACCTGAAACGAATATCGAAATTAATGAGCATAATATTTTTTTATCATGTCGAAAAGTTCGGTAAAATTTACTAAAACTAAAATCTATTTTTATCATTTAGCTTTATTATTGCTAAAATTAAACTTGTAATATTAAATAAATAAAATTTCTGTAAATAGTGAATGTTACAAATATCAATGAAGTAAAAAAAATGAGTTGATAATTTGTTAAACCATTTTAATCGATAACGTATTTAAAGTGATACGTTCAATGAAATGCATTATTTATAAATTCATTTGTTTTAAACTGAATGAATCACACATTAAATGCATCACTTTTTGATTGTATGACATATTTGAATAGATTACTTTTAAAAATCTAATAACGATTAAATTCAAAGTGGTGTATTCAAATCGAGTAAGTATTTGAATTTTACTTAGTTTTTAAAGTATAATAAGTAATACACTTACATTTTAGAACAGATGGATCTTCCCCTTGACCGCAAGCTGGATATCTGGAGACTGTGTTTCTGGTTCATGCTAGATAGTTTATGTACCCAATTTTCACGTGTGTTCTTACCATAAAAGGAAAGCCTCCGCGTGATCAATAAACTTCATTTGGCGCTGATGCCGAATCAGCATGTAAGCAATGTTGCATTTAGATCGCTAAGAAGAAATCGATATAGTGGAATACCCTGGTTTTACTTTCACAATTAATTTTACATACTAATATTAGACTCCACCTTCGGTTTACGTCCTGAATTTGGTTTTACCTATAAAACTGGAATCGTTAGTTACAAAACATACCTTATACCCTTTTCCATACCATTTATAATTGCCAGACCATCATGTAAGACTAGTAGGTAACAAATTTTAGTAAAGTCCGGTTAGTCATCAATGTGTAATTCAATAATAAACAAACATACAAAATTTCACTAAGCAGTAATTTGGTTTGTAGTATCATACAACTTGACTCGTAGCAAACAAAGACAGATCAAGTAACTTAAGACGGCAATGCGTATTTAGAAACAACTTAATATAGACTGAATATTATTTTTTCGTTTACATTTTGAACTTTATAAAACCAATTATGATTCCTATATAAAGCACAAAATTATGAGGTACATCGTTTAGTACTTGTCGTGATACAGTCACAGAGAGCTATTCTAATATGTCGGTGAGTTTTACTGTTTATAAATTTTTCTCTTATTTTTTTATTTTAAATAATTAAAAATTTCAATGTTATAATTTTTTTTTATATATTGTTTTAGGATAGTGAAGATCCCTTCAACTTCATACCTATGGAATCCATAGCTATTCAAAAAAAACCTGGGCAGAAAACTCTCGGTTTAGAAACAACATCTCGCAAAAGAAAAGGAACAGAACAAACAATCTATTCATTCATTAAAAAACCGCACAAGCGCGGTTCGAAAATAGTTAAAATAGAAATTTACGATTCGGATAACATTCCTAAATCTGAAGATTCAATATGCAGTTGTGAAGCGGAAGTTTGCGTTCAACATGTTGTGCAAAGTATAATGTTTGATGATGTATATAACGCTGTCAAAAACGTTATTAATAAAATCCAAGACGAGCTATTTTTACAATCCAGTTCATAGTCAATGTATTGTCCACTTCATAGTTAATGTAACAGATTAGTTATCAAAGCAATGTATTTAAAAAGCTGAAAATGTAATATATTAAGTTAAAGGAAATAAACAGGAACAATAAAACATTACTTACTTGGTTTTATTTGATCCGACACTCATTTGAATTTATGTAGGAAGGTATTTTTTAGTATTTATCATCTTAGTGAGTATTTAAGAAAAATCAACATGCAGTAACATTGCCATAAAGCGCGTGCTATACCCAAAGATATTATCTACTAAGTAAATTTTGTTTAGCGCAGTTATTAATGTAGCTTATGGTAATAGAATCATTATAAGAAAAGTCTGCGATCATTTTCAAATAAATAAATGGAAATAGATGTTTTCGATGTAACGTAAACAATATTATATTGATGGAACTATGTTTTAATACTTAAGTCCACAATGGATTAATTTTTTAAGCGCAAGGCTGTCTAAGTAAGTATGAATTATAAAAAATAATTCAAAAATACTTACTCATGGTTTCGAAATACATTAAAATAGCATTAGCATTGTAAAGTATCGCTAGCATGAGGTGCAAGTTTTAATAACATAGCGACCGACGGTGAGTACTTATACACGCGCTTGCGCAGCCAGATCAGATTCGACTTAACGAAATTGACACAGTGAATCGAATTACGAATTATGAATAAAAACCTACCTACTGAATCACTTTCAACGTTAAAACAGTACATTAGTATTTTTAAGTTATATGAATAGTGAATCCTTTTATTCAATTAACCGATTTATCTGGGATCGATTTTTTATATATTTCATAATAATATAAATCAGTCTTCTCAAATAATTTGAATAATACCTAATCCTTTTTGCATGGATAGCAGAAAAACTAATGAAAACCTACCTACGTTCTCTAATTAAAAATATCTACGTTCAAAGAATCATTCAAGTAGTTAATTACATACTTACAAAATATTTTTAATAGTTTTAGCATTCAGGATTGAATAGTACCTAAACCTTTTTTGGATGAATAGTAGAAAAAACTGTTCGAATTGGGGCCACCTGGATCGCGGAGTGATCCAGGTGCCCCAATTATTAACTACATCATACCACAAGAGCTTTAGCTTCTTACTTTAGGATCAGAGCAAAGTATGTGAGAATACCGTTAAATATTCGTTTATACTTATTTCTATGGGAAATCCGTAATTTGCGCAGCCGCGGGGATCGCTAGTATAAGTGTAATACAGATTACAATAACATTTTAAATATAATTTTACAAGGCCCTTTCGACCTGCCATTGACATTTGTCACACCTTCGTAATAAAATCCACAAAATATCTTGAAAATGGCGGTTATCAATGTGTAAATTAAGAATATATCAGCCACTAAAAGGCGCGATATTATGGTGAAACCATAAAGTATTTTTTTTAATATCGCCACAACTTTTAGAGGGCCTGTGTAATAAAAAATATTTATTACTTGCAAGAGAACACTTTTTGGATCTCATTCAAAACGGTTGCCAGAGAGGCGGGATTTTTATTGGAACAATTTAAATATTTCCATTTTTCGAAAAGCCTAATATCAGAAATTCGTGACAGTTTTTTTTAAGCTTTTGAAGCTTGTGGCATTACGGGTTTAAATTCGTTAGTTTTGTCGTTTCAGTAAACGTTTTAGAAATACGTATATTAGAAACTTAGCTTAGGATAGATTTTCAGTTTTTACTATTTCTCCCCCAACTTTTACATTTTTAGGGTTCCGTGCCTCATAAGGAACCCTTACAGGATCACCTTGCTGTCCGTCTGTCTGTCAAGACGTTTTTTTAAGAGCGAGTAGAGGTATCAAGTTGAAATTAGCATCAAATACTTATGGCTGAGGTCCCTTGAAGCTGTGGAAAGATATTTTAGGCGTAATTTCTAACATTTTGCAATCAACACCAAAGGGCACTTCCCAGAGACCTAGAATCATGAAATTTGGCAAGAAACAAGGTCTCAACAGCTCAAGTATAGTAAAAAGTTCGAAAACCTTTGTACTAACATCGTAGAATAAAACCACTCGCGCTCTGAGGATTCCGTATATAAAGTATACGGGATCCTCATTGCGCGAGTTCGACTCGCAGTTGCCCGGATTTTCCTACATAAAATTCTTCCCTTAAATTTCTTGGTTCTCGAGATTTGCTTTAAGCAACACATTTATCGATTCATTTTTATTTATAAAGATAACAGAATTATAATAGTTACGGAAACAGAAAACTTCGTATAAATTATATCATTTTGAACCCAACTGCGCCAGAAAGTGAGTTATGTTTTCTATAGAATGCTTTGAAGACCAAGTGTGTTTTCACTGTATCATGTAGATTTGTTCAACAAAAATGGAAGGCAAATACAAACGTCCCAAAACATACATTACTAGCCCACCACTAATGCATATGCATCATATATCTTTGTGAATGTATGCCCACGTTATGCATATCAGTCGTTTGTACAGTTCAATACAAAAAAATATGTTAGATAGAAAAATTATAAGAAATTATTTTAAGACCTGACCAGTCGACACTTCTAGCTCTTTCAGGTTGAAGGATGAGTCGCCCAAGGCGACTACATCCTTCCAGCGATGTCTTGGACGCCCCACCGGCCGGCGCCCGGAAGGTTGACCAAGATAGGCTCTCTTTGCGGCTCGATTCTCCCCATCCTCTCCACATGTCCTAGCCAGCGAAGTCGGGAAGATTTTATTTCCCCGATGATGTTCGGCTCAGACACTAGCTCTTCTATCTCTCTAACTTCGAAACTTGGACGTTAACTTTGAAGGAGGAGAACCAACTCTTAGTGAAAGAACGAAAGATATTGCGGAAGATTCTGGGACCAACAACAAGAGGAGAAGATGGGGCATGGAGGCGTAGGTACAACCGAGAGATAGAAAAAAAATTATTTGATTATAGTTTATAATACCATAACAGAAAAAAACAGGTTGGAAAATAAAGTAGAAGATTATTTAAAGATATTTCAGGCGCAAATCGTAAGTATTAAAAATTTATCAACTAATCTTTTTCAACCGTACCTAGTAAGATTTTTTAACCTAAAATTTATTTCAATTTTTATTTAGCTGGGTCCGCTGTCCATGATCCAGGATTTTATCTCAATAATGAAGATAGTAAAATATTACTTGCTAACAATAGCGTGATGATACTGATGATGATAAATAAAGGTAAGGGCTTGTGAAAAAACAAAATTTGAGTAAGGCTGAAGTAGCATGAAATAAAATACTACAAATATTTGAGGTCAAAAAAGTAACCTTTCCGAATTATGCCGAAATAAAAAAAGTTTTATACTTGTTTTTCGGTAAAAGTGCGTTGAAATCCTCACGGCCGACTGTACCGACACAAGTACACGCGACCACAATAACAGTATCTCATCCCACAGTCATAATCGTAAACTATCCCAGAAACGCGACCAGATGGTTCCGTATATGAACCTTTTAAATAAGTCGAAAAAATTAAAATGCATGCAAAACCTTTCAGCAAAGCTTTAGACACTCCAACCATAACTTTATTGACCTAATATTAATAAATTGTTTCAACAAACACACCAATTAGCTAGCCCCAGACTAAGCGTGAGCTTGTGCTATGGTAACTAGGATAACGGATATACTTACATTTTTAAACATCCATGACTTAGTTACAAATGCTCGTGTTCATCACACAAACATTTGCCCCTGGCGGTATTCGAACTCGCAACCGCCTGGTTTAGAAGTCCGTGGCGCGAACCACTACACCAAGACGGTCGTCTATAATCGGCTATTAGGACTTTTTAATTATCAAGCAAAAAGTTATTAGACGAATAATATAATTAAACAGCTATATTTTATAAAATCACGTTCAGTTTAAGTCGACACAACTGAGGTTATCATTTTATTTCAAAATCAGCTATATTACTAAAGTATGTACTGGGATTCAATTTGTGATTACCACAATTTCAGTTCAAAATTAATTAGTAATAGGGGTGAATTCCATTACTACTTACTGCACTTTAGGCATGTCAGTCCCAAAGTAATTACAAAAACATTTCTAGATTTAAATATGAAGAAGACTGAGGATCTATGGGGACTATCTGTGTATATTATAAAATCAATTATCAACACAATAGCTCCTCAATTAGCAATAATTTTTAACAAGGGCATTGATGATGGCCAGTTTCCAAGCCTAATGAAATTTAGTAAAATTATACCGCTATTTAAATCCGGCGAAAAAAGTGACCCCTCTAATTTTAGACCAATATCGATTCTTCCGGTCCTCAGTAAAATATTTGAAAAGGTAATATTCAATCAACTACTAGCACATCTTTCTTTAAACCATCTACTACACGAAAAACAATTTGGTTTCACTAAAGGTAGAAGTACTGCTGATGCGGGAGTTGCTCTATTAAAACATATCTTTGATGCCTATGATAATAGACAAGATGCTTTAGGTATTTTCTGTGATCTTTCAAAAGCTTTTGATTGTGTAGAACATAAAACTTTATTGAAAAAATTAAGACATTATGGGGCTTCAATGAATGCATTAAATCTACTTGAATCTTACCTAACAAGTAGAACACAAAAAGTATGCATCAATGGGGTTGAGTCTTCTGGAGCACCTCTGACCATGGGTGTGCCCCAGGGATCGATATTGGGACCTTTATTGTTTTTAATTTATATAAATGACCTTCCACACTTTGTGGAAGATCTTTGTGATATAGTATTATTTGCTGATGATACTTCACTTATATTCAAAATTCCCAGGGGGAAAGATACTTTTGACGATGTAAATAATACTCTTTCACAAGTATTGCATTGGTTTACCGTTAACAACCTTTTGCTTAACGGGAATAAGACTAAATGTGTTAAGTTTACGATGCCTAATGTCAGACAGGCCTCAACAGATGTTTTGATAAAAGACAAACTGCTAAATACTATAAATTCAACAACATTTTTAGGAATTACTTTAGATTCAAAACTACAATGGGGTCCTCATATCGTGGCCTTGTCAGGAAGACTTAGTTCAGCTGCTTTTGCTGTAAAAAAGATACGGCGCTTGACTGATGTTGAAACGGCCAGACTAGTCTATTTTAGTTATTTTCACAGCTTGATGTCGTACGGTATTTTACTATGGGGCTCAGCTGCTGATATAGAATCAATTTTTGTACTACAAAAAAGGGCCGTACGTGCTATTTATAACCTCAAACCTCAAGATTCATTGAAAGATTTTTTTTAAAGAAATAAGGATATTAACAGAAGCCTCTCAATATATTTATGAAAATATTATGTATGTGCGTAAAAACTTGCATTTATTTACAAAGAAAAGTGATACGCATAATTTTAACACTAGAAAAAAAATAAGCTTGCTATTCCACAATTCAGGCTTCAAAAAGTTGGTCATTCTTTCATGGGAAAATGTGTCAATTACTTTAACAAATTACCGAAAAATATTGTAGAATTACCAATTAACAAATTCAAATCATTTATTAAGGATACCCTAATGACAAAAGGTTATTATAAAGTAGGCGATTATTTGAATGATGTAAACGTGTGGACCAGCTCGCACTAGTACAATTTCTGTATTTAAACATTATTTTTAAAAGAGGCTTTGACAATAGTGACTGAGTTTCGTGCGCTGCTTCTTCTCAGCACTAGCCCACAATTTGTCCCGAAGCAGTCCCAAGCAGCAGATTAAAAAATAATATGTTGGGACGTGTATAAGTGCCCCCTGTGGGCCTACATACATAAATAAATGACTTTTATGACTTTTTTTATTAAATATTATTTTCAAATGAAAATAGAGGAATTTATAAATTGAAATATACTTAATAATATAAAGTTACATTCAGCCGAATGGATGAGCAAAACTGAAAAGTGCACAAATCACGTTGAATTACAAATTCACAAATAATAGTTTCCTATATTTTAAATTTGATGTGAGCCGAATGAATGAGCAAAACTGAAAAGTGCATAAAGTCACATTGAATCACAAAATAATAGTTTTGATTTAAAAACAGGTTTATTATGGGTGTTATGACTAGCTCAGTTTTTACTTATGACGTAAGGAGCTTAGGTATTGTCGAATACTCGTGGATTTTACCAACATATTTCATATCGAGTTACTGACTAAATAATCACGAAAACGCCATAATTTCCAACAAGTAGATATACCGACGCACAAAAACCACGCACGCGCATAAAAATTCATTAGACAATATTTCAGAAAGAGTGATGTGACCCTAACAGGAGAAGTTTATCGCGGAGGCATGCCGACCGACCTTGCCGCTGACGTACTAGTAAGCGTTTCTATTCTACACGCTATCTACAATATTGTTAGAGAGCTAGATTTGCAGTTTATTTGCCATTATCTGAGGCAGTATTTATTTTGAGAGCAAGGTATAAGCTTACTTTCAGGTTTGTTACGGTTATTATTATTAAATAATTTGTTTTAGTGTGAACGTTTTCTCTCTTTAGTTTGCAAACTGAACTCCAATGGATGCCAGGTATTTTCAATAACATAATCTTTTTGACATTGCAGGTAGGTTCTATAAAAGTACACCATCCCTCTGTAAATACACCATCCCTGCCTGCATGAGTCGCAAATGTTATTTTTTAAACCTGTCGTGAGTATAACGTTTCTACAAATCTAGACGACTGTAGAAAGCCTCATGTCTATTTGTGCCTAACTGGTATTATTCCTTTCTTTCCTATGCAGTGTGTGTGAGAGAGACAGCCTCAGGGAGCGGTCCAGCAGGCTGCAATCTCGCCGGGACATAAAGTTTATAGTGACAAGCGATAAGGTTATGTTTGGTCCTTTAGAGGTTTTTTATTTGGAAGGGCTAGCTACACGGGTCTGTATTTGAGATGTAACATTATATTGATCGGGGATATTTTATGATTGCGTTAGTTTTTTTCTCTTTAAAGGGACATTCTGGTTTTAGAAGTAATTTGAGGAGATATGGTAAAATATCACTTATATTGAAATAACCAAATAAAATGAGCAGCATGTATTTCTGCTTAGGATTTCAACTTATGTGTATCCCTGGATCCCGGGTTCGATCCCCGGTCGGGTATAGAAGAAATTCATATTTTCTATATTATCTTGGGTGTTGTGATACTGGCTTTGTTTCAGATTTCAATAACACACTTACTTTGGTATATGAAAAATGTATGTGCTATAGTTCAATATTTATTTAATTATGATGCGATAGAAACGAATGTGGGTGTAGTCAGTTCGATTTCATAATTCCTTCAACACAGCCTCTGTAAAAACACATTATTTAAAACTTAGTGGACTAAGTTTAAATAACAATAACAGAAAGGTTTTAAATATGTAAAAAGGAAAAATGACTGACTAACTTCCATATCAACGCACAGCCTAAAAAATGAGATTAGAACCTACAAATTTCTTGAAAATTCAATGGATAAAAAATGCATTCATTTGGTTATAAATTCGTATTTACGTCGGCGAAGTCGCGGCCAACCTCTAGTAAATATAAAGTGTTTTAATCGCTCACGACTACCAACTTTAAGAACAGAAATATAACTCACCTCAAAGAAAATCAATTGGAACTCGTTTAGAATTCAAGTACTAGCCTATCCCGTTTTCAAGTATCAATGTTTGTGAAAACTGGCTGTGACAGCTGTTTAGAAAGAGACAGACTTACCCACACTCCTCTTACCAGAGAAGGATGCCCACAAAACGGGATTGTATATTCTCATACGTCATTTGGCCTGATTTCTACAAACAACATTGGACTTTGACCGTGTTTTTATAAAGTTGAATTTGATTTGGTTGGTTGTCGAGGATATAGGGTGTCCGATATGTCCAATAATCGCTTAGAAACCAGAAGAACCGGTCATACGGAGGCTTGCCGCCGGTTCGGCAGGGCTATCAACTATTGATATTGAAGACTCGCAAATTTTTTGCTCATTAAACTGAATTATCAATACTTCCTTGATTGAAGCGAGAATTAGTTCCATTTGAATTTACAATTAGGCGCGTTAATTGAAATAGGATTTTGATAGGACCGTGCAAAAAATAAAAACTTTAAAATGGTAAAGGAGCTGTTGTAAATTATCACCAGGAAGACCATTTTATAGGAATGTTAATTGGCATGTGATGATAAACTTAACTATTTTTAAGTAATACACAACGTAATATTAGATATTCCTAGATATTTATTTGCTCTTCTGCTTCAATGCAACAACTTTTTCTATGCAACCAATAAGGATGGTGCGCTCAAAAAAAATCGACACTCGCATACTTATTGCCCGTTAAGTTATGATTTAAATGTAATGGTTTGATTACTTTTGATAGCATCATATTGGTACAATAGAAAAGTGGTTGCATATAGGTAAGCAGAAGAACAAATGTCTTGAGTTGTGGTTATAATCAGAAACACGTTGTATTAATTCGTGAAGGAGATTGGGTTGTGAATCAAACGAGATTAAATAGAACCCGAATCATCCCTGCATAAGAAAAAATCCACTATGACAAGTCGCTAAAATTGCGACAGTGAAACTGTTTCTACGCGGTATAATATGTGCCGTATTCTTAAAATTAATTTCAAATTAATAATGGATCCGTAGGAATTGAGAGTTGAGAAGAGGGAGGCCAAGAAAGAGATGGTGTGACGATTTCGATACTTACCGGACAGGATGGCAGACTCTGGCACTGGACAGGGATCGGTGGAGAAGTTGGTGAGAGGACTTTGCCCAGCAGTGGAATGATTCGGGCTACCAAAAAAAGGAGCTGAGTAGATATAAAGAAAATCGGATAAAGCCTACTTGAATTTTCTGTTAAGTGCCAACCCTAATGTTGTTTTGCCACCGACTTACGCCGTTGCTGTACACGGCAACGAGTTGCCGACTCGTTCTGAATATGTATGCTGTACGTATACATGTATACAACACAACATATACGTATAAACTTGTGTTAGTTCGTCAAGACGCGCCCGAGGCGGTGGTTCATATTTCGGGTATTAAAAGATTTAGTGATGGTTATTACATCGCTTCTTGTTATGCGGAAAATAATTCTATTTTAACTTAATTGGAGACCTGTCCAGAAATGTACGTAATTTATGTACATGGCCGGTACGTGGGTTAGATCGTATCGCAGAAGAGGCTCGAGCTACTATTTATCAACCTATTTATGTTAGCGTAATGTTTACTGTAGGTACTACTTTTTTAGGTAATATCTGGTATTTGATAGCATTTATGATAATATGTAGACTCAGAAGCGTAGCGTGCTTTGGCGGGGCCCTGTATAAAAACTTGTTTGGGGGCCCTTAGGAAGGGTAAAGATTTCTCACAAAAGAAAAAAAAATGTTTGCATAAAATTAAAAGAAATATTTATTCATTATTGTCACTTTTTCTAAAATTTTTACAAGCAATTCAAATTAAATATACACTCTCCTTGCCTTTTTTTCGGCAAACTGATTTATTAAATCATTTATAGCTGATGATGATTTTTGCTTAAGCGCGTTGGAGGCCCCCATGGCGCAGGGGGCCCGTATAATTGCTACGGCAGATACGGCGGTAGCTACGCCCTTGTGTAAACTTCAAAGCAGACATACCCTTAAATGTAATTTATCTAATTACATTTAAGGGTACTTGAGTTTAATTTCAACATAAAAAGGGTTTTCGATTTTTGGCGTATTTGTATCGAGAGAAGTAGTGTTACAACTTATGTAAGTATGACGAAGTATGATAATGATCGTCTTTATTTCAACCTTATTTGGGTTTCGTACCTCAAAAAGAAAAAGGGACCTATATAAAGATCATATTATGTCCATCTGTCTGTCAATACCCTTTTTTTAAGGAATACCTGGAGGTATCAAGCCGAAAATAATGAAGTCTGTGGTCTCTTGAAGCTGTTAAAACATCAAGCTTTCGTCAAAAGATTCATCATTTGAGCCTTGTTTTCTAACAATTCGCAGAGGAATCAAAACCTATTAGGGTAGGTAAGTAGGTACTTCCCGTAGACTTAGAATCATGACGGCAAGAAGGCCTTACAGAGTGCTGTGTACTACTAGACTACTACACTGTTACTAGGAACAGCAACAGTAAAAAGTTTTAGTAACAGTAAAAATCTGAAACCGCAAAGTGTTAACATCGTAGAAAAAAAACTTTGTTCGGAACCCCTTAGTGCGCGAGTTCGACTTGCACTTGGCCGGTTCTTTTGAAGAATGTTTCTAACTTGACGGTTAAAATATCAACCCTAACTCCTGTATGTCAAAAATAAAACGCCCTAGTATACTAGTATACGTTACGTTGTATTGTTACAATACTTATTACTCTAACAAACAAATAATAACTGTTTTGTTCCAGACATAAAGAACAATGGAGAGGCTTCATGTCTGTCACGAGGCAGATTACACAACACAATACTTGTACAATTATTTGCTCCAGCCCAGAACTTGTACAGTCACCTTCAGAAAATACCTATTATCATTTGATATTTTGTAACATTTGATATTCAGATACTTGTATTGTGTAATAGCATCATTATGATGTAAGTTTACATTTTATAGGCGCTTTAGGTTAAGAAAATATCCGTAATAAAATTGCCTTTAATATTTTTTAAATTAATTTCTGTTAGAGGTCTAAAAGCTTAAGTAAGTTAAGAGAAATATGTATTAAAAATTTTCAGATTTTAAACGAATGTTTGTAAAACACTATACATAAATCTGGAATGCGTAAACCTTAGCAATGTGTAAAGCTAGCCCTTATATAATGATTTTTTTATCATACAAAAAGTAGCCTATGTCCTTTAAGGAACCCACCTACATATTTCTTTGAGTTTGAGAGTGAGTAGTGAGTAAGTTGCACGTTTTCGGGTCTGACTATACCCTAGGCAGGATACAAGGCTCCACCGGTCCCTGTCGCGGGCTTTTTATTTTATCCCGCAAAGACCAGTTCCTGGTATCCTCCCAATGATGGAGTTACAGTGGAGAAGATACAGCAGGCTTAGGTTCGACTCCCAACAAAAATGGACAACTGCATCACTGGCATTGCTTTGATCGAGTTGCTAAAGCACTTGTGCTATGAAAAGGAAGTGGTGGTGCCGCAACATTCAGACTCAGATAGTATAGAAAATATGTTTTCCTATATCGACTCGACCGGGGATCGAACTCTACACCTCAGAAATTGTGACACCATGCAGAAAACCAGCGTGAACTCGACGGAGGTTGTCAACATAAGATTGGTGAGATTTAATGAGTTTAGTTTTGATTTGAGCGAGCGATTGCTTAACAATTCCGTGCGAGGCACTGGGATAGGTAAATTATGTGTTTGTTCCTTGCATTTTCTTACAGAGTATGTAAAAATAGCCAAATTTACGAGTGATATACACAGGCGCGATTTCTTCAATCTAAAATGACCGGAGAGAGTTCAGGCGTAGGACCAACGGCTTTACGTGCTTTCCGAGGCACAGGGGTGTTCAACACTAACTTCCTGACTCCGGAGCTGTTTCTGAGTTCTGAAATTTATTGCTGAGCAATAGAGTAGTCAAAGCATGGAATGGGCTTCCGGAAGATGTGGTCCCCGCCCAAAATATCAATCAATTCAAAAACTGACTTACCGCTCATCACTATATGATAAACTGGATACACACAGCTATCAGTTGTCTCAACTGCTTGCCTGACAACTGGACTAATATAAAAATAAAAATAATTTTCGCTCTTGAAAGCAAGCCTACTGAATTTACTTTCAGTTTGGTAGCACATCGTGTTTCATCTGAGGGCGTGTCAAATCGGTAAGTTGGTAAATTGATAAAAAAGGAGTATAAACATCCGTTACTTTTTATGTAGGATGCGTTATGCTTCACATGTATTTTGCAACAAAGTTGACGTGTTTACTAGATAATTACAGCGGCAAAAGGCATTTAGGGCCAATTTTTTAAACCCGTTTGAAACATAGGAAAATATATTTAAGTAGAAAAGTAATATCTTATACATTTACTCGTAAAAGACCAATTTTTTATTTATTATATGTATATATTCAGTCAAGTTAACCGCTTTTTTCAGTTTTTAAATAAGGCTTACTTGAATAAAAGCTTTTTATTTAATAGCGTGGTGCAGTATGGCTCGTACCACCTCAAAGTTGAGGTAAGGCCGTTGCCCAGCTGTGGGATCTATACAGGGTGTTGTTTTGGTCAACAGCTTCCGACTCAGGGCTAGTAGTATTCATAACACTGATGCCAAAAAAAAAATGGACTTCTTCATACAAAGTTGGCCGATTTTGTATGAAGAAGTCCAAAAATATTTTTAATTTTTTAAATATTTTTTTTGGCATCAGTTTTATGCTACTGCCAGCCCTGAGTCGGAAGCTGTTAACCAAAACACCATGTATAGGCAAACTTAACATACTTACTATTGAATAGTAGTGACAAGTGAGCGAATATACAGAAGTTCAATCCAAGGAAGTAGGTACTCCTATAGCAGTATTATAGTGGTCTATGTGTGTATAAGACAGACAGGTTTTGCTCTCCCCAGGTCTGTACATGACATGATAGACCCTAGGGCCGGCATTCGCCAAGTTGGAAAACTTTAACTAGATAAGTTAGGAACTTTTTGCGAGCCTCCATTTATTGTTATAGTTTCGGGGTAGCACCCGTGAGATCGAGACGGGAGACAACCTTGATGTAAATGTTGTAGACAGGTGAATCGGACTTTAGAGTGATTAAAAAAGTTTTCAACGCTATAAATAGACAGGGCTGTCAGAACTGACAAAACTATTTTATATTTATAATGCCGAAATTATTTAAAATAGGATCTTATTATGAAAATAACTATTGGGAAAAGGCTGCTTTCATCTGTTAATTCACACGATCGCACGTCAGACTATACATGTTGACTTTGATACAGCCTCTACTCCCTACTTAATGTAGCTGTTTTCTTAGTTCAAAATGTACCTATAACACACTACAGTTCGTATTTTTATATCAAATTATACGAAGCAACCTACTATACAAACAAGATACAAAAGATGAGACTTATACACAATTTAATTATAATGTCCTCCTGGCCGAATTTCGACCACGGCGGCCTATCTCAACAGAGATTAGCCAACTGCGCGAGATATATTATAGTGCACAAGTGTGTGCGCAATACACAGGTGCACTCTCTGTTCCTTCACTCTCATAATTCGGTGAGACGGCAGTCCGACATGACCGTAGAGAGATCAGGCGCAGGTCCAACGGCTTAACGTGCTTTCCGAGGCACGGGGGTGTTGTAATTTCAAGACAGAAAAACCCTAACACTATCGGCCCGACCCAGGATTCGAACCCGGGACCTCGTGGATAGTACCCAGCGTGCTGCCCACTAGACCAACGAGGCAGTCACAATTCATGTTTTGACACAATTTATATCCAATTCCATAAAGGTTAAAAAGTAAAAACCTATTTAAAAAAAATCACAAGCATTAGTTAGTAAACTAAGCTCCGGCAATCACTCAGAAATAAACCAGATTTCATTTGTAATAAAACTCAAAGAAAAGTTTTCTCGACTAAAATTCATTCTTACTTTTTAACATAGCAACGGTATAAATAAAACCTTTTACGGCTACATTACATTTTACTTCGAGCCCTGAATAAGGTTTCAGTTCCATCTCGTTTTCTCGGAAACAGGTCTATTCTATATCTGGCTAGATCGATACCAGAATACCAGGTGAGCTCAGAACCTACTCTAAAAGACCCGGTTTCTAAATAGGTACATTTACTAAAATTTTAATTTCTGTGCGTCTTTTCTAAATTAAAAAAGGAAATCTGACTGACACATAAACACACAGCCCAAAAATATTATAGATTAAGGTTTAGAACTCGAAATTTTATAGCGTAGGTGAGAAAGCACTAAGTTTGTATGAAACTCCAACAGATTTGAAGCTTGGTCGATAAAAATTGTTGTTTAGCAATTGGTACGAGCATTACTCCACCACGCGGGCTCAGTGCGGATTGGCGGAAGGGTATCTGTAAGGCAAGTGACAAACTCAGGAGTTATCAAGCCACCCTAGGGCCTCTGACTAGGCTTAACGACTAATACCACAGATATTAGCCGGGACCAACTGCTTAACGTGCCTTCCGAAGCACGGAGATGCTTGTCATGGACGTCACTTAAATGGTCGGAATGGTCACCCATCCAATCACGACCACGCCGTGGGTTGCTTAACTTTGGTATCACTACCAAAGCGCTGCCGCCACTGCGCCACCAGCACCTCCTAAAAAATGAAGTATTTCGGGATATTTTAAAATTCAACCTATAAGGGAGTGAAAAGAGGTGTGGAATTTTGTATGGGAAGTTCGACATTTGCGCTGACGAATTCGCTGGAATCAGCTAGTCTTTAGGTACTTGTGGGTTGTGTTATGAATACTCATCAAAAATACAGTTAGGGAAAATCTATGGGCCCTGTCCTGTGTAAAATGAGCTAACTAAATCTCATTTTGCTTTAAGAACACAAACCCTTAATAAAAAAAAATTACAGCATTCAAGGATTTTCTTAAAATCGCTCGTCTCACCGGGGAGTCTACCCAATAAAAATAAAAATTCTGGCTATTTTATTATATGAACCGGTAAAATTATTGAGTGGAATTAAAAATATAAAAAAATATATTTTATTCCACTCATCAAGAAATAATGGCGAAAACATATGCAAATATTCAGAGTAAGCCCCGTGTAGTTAGCAACAGGCTTCCCGCCCGCCCCCGGGCGTTGACGTCAGCCGCCCTAGCAACTGGGCGGGCGGGGCGACCGACGCGTCTCGAGCATCCGATACTGTTGTTGTTGTGTTGTTGCTTTTTATGATCTGTCAATAATACTTTTTATGATGGAAATTATTTGGCTTAAGTGTTGAAAATCTTTCATATACCGAATTTAGTCATATAAGTCAGTGTCTAAAGGAATTTCCAAATAAATGTTAAGGGAGTTGAAAACATTAAGTTTAAGGTATGAACTATTAAAAGGATTGTTGTTAAAAACATTCGTAAGTGGCATTATTACTTTAAATTTAATAAATGATTTTTGGCTTCGTACTATGTTCATATTTTTACATCGTCCTCAATAAGTTTTTTTTGTTAATGTACAGACACATTGGTTTCATTTTTTTATTATATGTAGATATTTCCTGCTTGTGTTGCCCAATAAAGAGTTTCTATATTTATCTTATCTAGAGCCTTTGATGTTGGAATGTCCCTTTCTTATACGTAAACAGCTCTCAACTATGTCCTGTCATCTATTATCTATACCACCATAGCTCCCTATGGTTCTTATAAAGCAAGGCAAATACGACGCTTTGCGCTCCACAAAGCAAACAAGTGCCATGTGTCCCGGAGCCTGTGGTTGACCATAGAGTAGGGTAGGGGGCACAGTGTGACTGTTCAAAAATATAGGATGCAATTTTACGGGTCTTTCAAATGGCAACCCAGATACTAAGGGAAAAGGAAGTACTGAGAACTTTAACGTATTAAAAACTACTAACTAAAAAAAACAACCTTCTGCAACTGAGGTGGTAGTCCCACAGACACCACTAAATCAGAAACTATATAATTTTATTGTTGTTTACGTTGCGACTCTCGTGATTTTAGTACCTTCCTGTATTGCCATGCGGACGATGCTTGTACAGTGTGGACAGCTTCGGATGACTGAGTGATGACATGATGTGTGTTTTTGAAAAAAGTGTCTACGAGACTACTCGCACCATCTCAGCATGTTACTGTTTTTTATAATATGTTCTTGTGATTACTATGGAAAAATGAAATTTTATGAAAACTCAATATTTTTATTAATTATATATGTTCTTTATTATGTGCTTATTTAGTAAAAAATAATATGATTTAAAAATACTTGGTGACAATATCTATAATTCGGATCAAGTGAGACCGTGTAAAAACTGATGTTCTGAATGTGCCATTAGAAATATTTGTGTAATTTGCTTATTTAACTGTTATTTCACACTTTTCTCATTTAGATATGTTGTATATAGTACAGTACATATTTAAGAACAAAAAATACCAACTTTAAAGTCAAAGTGTAATTGGTACAACATCTCAAAAAGGTGTCTACCAGTCTACCACCTCAGTAGAATTGAAACAATAATTCCACTTCAGTGGCAAAAGTTTAATTTATGCAGTGATTTGGTAACCACTGAGTTCCATATTTAAACATATTGTTTATGTTAAACTATTTAAAAACAGAAAAGGATCCATTTAAGTACTTGATAAAACCACTGTCATTTCTAAATATATTTTATGATAGTTGTAACGATCCGTAGTAGTAACATCTGAGTTAAAAAACTGGACACGAATAGTTGTTTCATAGTTTATGTGCTCAAGAGTAAGCATCAGTTTCAGAAGCTTAGTCACCCAAAAAATATATTTATTAGTCAAGGCTTTGACATTCGCTTGCATTGTTCTAACTGTAAACCTTCAGGCTGTGTACCAAACTCTGTCGGATCAGTGGGTAGTAGGCACTCATCCCTGGCGGCACCGGAGCGTGATCGAGAGGGAAATAGTGTCCCGGTCAGGCTTCGAACTTGTGATTGCAACCAGCGTAGCAACTGGTCATTTGGGAGAAGGGCTCATGTAAAATCATTCTCTGGGCTCATTTTATTTTATTTTATTTTATTTAAACAAAAAACAGTTTACAGTTAAGGTGAAACAAATTTTATACATAAATGAGTAAATACTAAACTGTAAGCCAAAACATGTGCTTAAGGAATTTGCATAAGAATGAGTTACATCGTTTCGCAAATTCAACTCTTACTTAATATTTTATTAAATACGAATTTGAAATGTGAGGATGGAAGCTTGTTTTTTTACAAACTGCTACTTAACTTAATATAATTTTAACAAATTTGATAAAACATCAAGGTTATACATAAAAATATAGCACATAGGCGGGTAAACGCGGATATATATACATATAATACATTATATTATACCTTTTCGATATTATGAAATTGAATAAATAAATTTTTAATAAATTGTTTTAACAAACACACCAATTACGTAGCCCCAAACTATGCGTGCGCTTGTGCTATGGCGACTAGGATAACGGGTAGACATACTTATAATACGTTTATACATGCATGACTTAGGTACAAATGCTCGTGCTCATCACACAAACATTTGCCCCTTGCGGGATTCGAACCCGCAACTTCTGGTTTTGTAGTCCCGAGCGCGGACCACTACACCAAGAAGGTCGTCGATATATTTGCTTTTAGCAATGATGATTCTGCTTTCTCTTTTTGAACATAGATAGGTATTTTGAAATAAATTATTGCAAGTGTACTTGCATACTCGTACCTATTGAACTTTTTTAAATAAGCAGCTTACGACAGTCTTAGAGCAGTCATACAAATGGTTGAGAAAAATCTTTTAACGTACTTTATGTAAGAGTATCTATCTATCGTAATTGATAGGTTAGGAAACATATCAAATTATTTGTTTTCTTGGTAAAGACTTTTGCAAAGTACATGTACTTACAAAAACAGATTGTTTTTATTTATCTATACATATAATAAAACTGTAAAACCGATGCGTCTGTACATTGAGTATTTTTACCAAAAATTAATTGAGGGTGATGTTAAAATAGTAACAGAATAGGAATCTACAACTTTTAATTTTTTTGTCTGTTTGTCTGTTTGTACACGCTAATCTCCGGAACAACTGGACGGATTTGAATAAAACTTTTTATATTGTGTAGCTATTGAGTCTGGGAAAATACTAGGCTATAACTTATTTTAAAGATCGGAGTACCTGACGTGGAACCTTAGCAGTACACTTAAACTAAGAGAGATATGAAAGCAGCGCCTTGAGAAAAGTTATTTAGCGTGATGGGCATTTTCATTGACGTACACAAATTGAAAGTCTGGAGCAACTGATATGGAACCCTAGCAGCTCAGCTCAACTATAAGAGATATGAATAGAGCGCCTTAGGGAACATTGTTCAGCGTGATAAGCTTTTTCTGTTGACGTACACAAATTGAAGGTCTGGAGCAACTGATGGTGAACCCTAGCAGCTCGGCTCAACTATAAGAGATATGAATAGAGCGCCTTAGGGAACATTGTTCAGCGTGATGAGCATTTTCTATTGACGTACACAAAACTTTTTTTCTGAACACTAAAACTATAGTTACCTACTTATATTTTATTACAAACGATTGAAACTGCCTTTAGTAAAGTAAACTAAAAAGTAAAAAAAAAAATACTTTTCACTTTTACTATGAAAGATATACGACAAAATTTAGTTTTAGAGTCGGTGTCACTGCCATGCGAAATTTTTTTACCAGAGGAGGATGGCTAGGTGATAGTAATCTAAAAAAGAGTGCCTATTGGCTTTGATTTTTCATTCCTCTCTTCTCCTTTCGACATAGTAGACCGAGAGAACATGACAGCTGGATGGCGCCGGGAATATAAAATATTTTGTATCATCGAGTCCACGCGTACGAAGTCGCGGGCAACAGGTAGTTTATTAATAAAGACACAAAACGGGTTACAGTCAGAAATCAATCAGAAAAAATATAGGAAATAAAAATGTTTTACACCTAGACTATAACCCAAAATATGCATCTAGACTAGGACCTTAGAATTTATCATGATCACCCAAAACAGCGGGTTGACCTGACCGGGAATCGAACCCGGGACCTCAGAGCTGGCGACACCATGAAAACCGGTGCGTACACCCACTCGACCACAGAGGTCGTCAAAAAAAAACTTACAATTCTCTTTAATTACATCTATTACATGTGCAAAATCATATAATAAAAAATATAACATGCAAAAATAAAACAAAATATCTTTTATCTCACGATCTAAAGTAAACCAAAAAACATTTTTTTAGCTAAAAAATTTCTTGATTTAGTTACTGAAACTAATTAGGTATTCGAGGTTAACTAAAAGTCTGGGCTATTCTAAGTCTATCCACAAGCGCCCAATTTAGCTTTAGATTACCCATTCACTTTCATGTAAATATCGGCGCAGATTTTGTTAAAAATGGCCCGAGTGAACGTATCATGGTCATGGAGATTTAAAAAAAAACACGTAGGTAATCATAAGTCCCTACTAATCCGGACTTACCGCTGAACCGTCTATGATAACTCTTGGTATAGCTTTGGATTGGCTGTTTATAAAATAAAAATCCGCCCAAGTGCGAGTCGAACTCGCGTACCGCAGGTTAAATACGAAAAAAATATTTTTGTATGGGAGCCTCCCTCAAATATTTCTTTTATTTAAATTTAATTACTTATTTTTAAAGTGAATATACATATTTATATTCTGTGCCGAATATGTTGCCATTATTCGTATCGAGCAAAAAAATCACGTTTGTTGTATGGGAGCTCCCCTTAAATATTTACTATATTCTATTTTAAGTATTTGTTGTTATAGCGGCAACAGAAATACGTCATCTGTGAAAATTTCAACTGTCTAGCTATCACGTTTCATGAGTTACAGCCTCGTGGCAGACAGACAGACAGACAGCGGAGGTTTAGTAATAGGGTCCCGTTTTTACCCTTCGGACACGTAACCCTAAAAACTAAGCCATTCCATGCAAGTATATGTATTACATTAAGGGCCTGTTTCACCACTTTTTTTCATACAAACAACAGAAGCAATTTGTGCTTCTATAGGTACTAAGTTAGAAGATTTATTTGAAAACTATGATTTATTATGTCGTACTACATTAATACAATTATAATCATGTATCCCTTATTTAAAAAAAAACTAGATTGCCCATACTTAAACACGGACACAAGTTTTTACCATAATTGTATCAATTTGACCTCGTTACACAAACAAAAAATAGAATATATTTCTTCATAAAAACTATATTACCATACTTGTTACGTGCATCTACTAGTCACTACATATTATAGTCATTATAACTGACTGAATATCTATTTGTTTCTTACGTTTACGCTAATTGTTGAACTCATTAAAACACAATTTTACGGATTACTTCGTGATTTATTTACATTTTATTTTAAACCTGACGTTTCGAACACTTTACAGCGATCGTGGTCACAGGGAGACTAAGGTATTATTTGTCATTACAAAGTTTTGAAAAATTTTAACTACCGTCACTCAATAATATTAATTTACGTTCCTATTTACGCAGAAAGAGCTAACCGTGTCTTGAGATCTTGCAGTGCTAGGTGTTGCTTTGGTTTTTGCTAGAATAGGATCCCATGCCGGTGGAACTTTCCAACCATCTTCTCCATTGAAATTTGGATGTTTTTTAATTTCAATGGCTTCACGTAGCATTCGAGGAATAAAACGCCGTTCTTTTGCAAGTATTTTAGGTTGGTCAAAACGAATGAAGTGGTTGGGTTTGTCTAAGGCATGTTCACACACTGCAGATTTCGTGTTCCGTCTATGTTTTACGTCAGCTATGTGTTCTTTTATCCGCACGCCTATATTTCGCTTTGTTTGCCCGATGTAGGAGAGGCCACAGTCACACTCCAGCTTGTACACCCCTGCATCTTGTAGAGGTATGTTGCACTTGACAGGTGGTAGGAATTGGTTAATCTTCTTTTGCTGCTTGAAGTAAGTTTTGATTGAAGCACGCTTCAAGATATTCCCAATCTTGTCAGTGACTCCCTTCATGTATGGTAGTACTGCAGGTTGGCGTTCAACTGTCGTAGGCTTGGCACGGGGTCTGCAACGACATGGTACTGGAAGCTGGTTGTCCCGTAGTACCTTCCTTACATGCTGAAGCTCAGCAGCCAGGTGTCGGTCGTCACAGATGCCCCTCGCTCTCTGAAACAAAGTTTTGCCCACGGTAGCTAACTGTGAAGGATGATGGTGAGACGCACCACTGAGATATTTATCGGTATGGGTAGCTTTTCTAAAGACTGTGTGGCTAAATATAATGTGACTGAATATCTATCATTAAATGCTATTATACTTTATGTAAAAAGTACTGCTATTTCGAGACTTGGCAGGTTTTATGTTAATTCGTAACAGTTAATTCGACGATTAGGTTTTTCAAGGTTGAATGAGATAAATATAAATAGTTTTACACCTTGCACGGTTATCAAAAAAGTTTATTTTGCTTCAATTCACGAAGTTGCGATAGAAATCAAAACAGCTAGTATATATATCATTATTAATTTCGTTTCCAATAATGACGTGCTCCTAGCTGAAATTCGAATATGGCATCCAATCTCAGACGTAGTCTTCAATTTTTCTTTTATAATTGTTAGCTATTGAAATTTTTGAACCAATAACAGCATCCAATTTCATTATTTAATCAGCGGACATTACATAACCAACATAAAGTAGGTACTGAGATTTAAACAATTAACAATCTACGTAAGACCCTTAATACAACTTCAATTCCAAAGTCGTAGCTATCGCAAAATTACTTCAGAACTAAACGTGGAACTGGTAATCTAATCTGAAGTTGAAATCGATAGTTCTGAGCTATTATATTATACCCCGCTTGGTTGAGAAGTGGAAACTTCAGCTCCCAGACCCAAGGGTCGTCATTGAGACGGCTGTTAAGAGTATTACGTAAGCCTATATATATTATAATAATCTTGTCGTAGAAAATTGGGCTCTCGCTTATTGTCTTCGGGTTATATTTGACTGAAACATAAGAAAATAGCAACTCCGTCACATAATAAGTACTAGTGCTCCGTACAGAAGTAGGACTTTGCAATGAAATTCAAAGAAATATCTACTCAATGTTGTCAACGATATGGTGTGATTCAGTTCGCCTCAGACTCAAGCACATTTTCGTGTAGACACCTACATAAAATACAATGCAAGATAATTTCATTCTTATAACTCTGGAATATGATTCATAATACACAAAACCTATTCAGTGACGTACTATCACGCAACGCGATAGGGTTGACTGCCACTAGAAGCTGCTTACGCCATCTAGCGCATCTTTCTAGGACTTTATTCACGCTCGTCCTACCAGCAACTTATTGTCGCGCACCGGTGGTTAATAAAACGCGGGAGCGTGTCGCTTACCCAACTTGTTTAGGCCCTTACCAAGGGGTCGCCGCGTAGGTACGTTTTTGCTACCTACGCGGGAAGATACACAGGCCTGACTCCGTTAAACCTTCACGTATCATGTTTCCAGACACAATAGAAAATTAATTGTTACCATCCCGGTCCCTGGCCTAATGGTGTTTGACAGGTAGATGTTTTTATATTATAAAAGCAATTGTCAACGAGGATTCCAAATATAATTCGATGAAAACCTTAATTTGTCAGTTTTGAATGTGGTTCGGAAATAAATTAAATAGTCGACTCGAAAGCGCATACTGAAACTAAATATATTATTGCACTTGAAAAAATGACCACCAGAGGCGGGAATCGAACCTGCATTACTCGCATACCGGGCGATGGCCTAACCTCTCAGCCACCCTGGCGTTGGCAGAGCCTGTCGAAATTTTCAAGTGCTTTTTAACGCTGTAATGTCGCGTAGTTTTTATACTGAAACTATTTCTGGCAAAACAAGCTGTGGCTCCTCCGATAATTTCCACGGATTCTTCGTGTTTCTTTAAAATAAAAAATAAATAAATTGTTTCAACAAACACCCCAATTACCTAGCCCCAAACTAAGCGTGAGCTTGTGCTATGGTTACTAGGATAACGGATAGACATACTTATATACATTTATAAATAGGTTTTTTTTAATTAAAATTTAAATATAAAGGGATGGCAGTGATCGATTTTTTTTAAGAGAGGTAACAACACTATTATACTCTAAGACAATGTATGAAGAGGCACTTTACAAGTTCACACGTGTTTGAGATGGCCATTATGATATCTCTGTGAATCGATCGGCTAATAAATGCAAAAACTTGTATGAAAAGCAAATATTTGGTCTCCTTGTTAGACACCTAAAGATCATTAGATGTGGTGTTGATATTGGCGTAGACAAACAGACCGTTTTTAGGGTTCCGTAGTTCGACAAGGAACCCTTATAAGATCGTTCAGTCCGTCCGTTCTGTCCGTCCTAGTCTGTCACAGCAGAATATCTTCTACGTTTATGGACTGATTTGCATGTTACTTGGTTTGAGGATACTTCACATATAGATCTCATTTTTAAAAATACGAAAAATGTACCTCCGCATATATGTAAAGGGGGGGAGGGGGTTAATTATTTTTTTGAGTGCACCCCCTTGTGTGGGGTATCCTTGAAAAGGACTATGAAAAAAAGGTAGGGTTTCCATACAACACTTTTTAACAGCTTTACCATTTGCGAGATATAGCCCGCCAAAGTCGTTTACACGGTGTGTCCCCCCTGTAATTTCTAAAGTCTTGGACCTATAAACTTTAAATCACTCACGTAAAGACAGGCGCAGAAACTCTTATTTAAAATTGTTTCGGATATCCTGTGATGAATACTTTTGAAATTATAAATAAAATAAATATATATACTTTTTTCCAAAAGAACAGTAAAAACTTAAAAAGATTTTTTGCCTATACTGTCTAATGTTGTAAGTTAATGGTACGGAACCCTTCGTGCTCGAGTCTGACTCGCACTTGGCCGGTTTTTTTAATGATATTTTGCATTGCTTTTGAGGACAAACAGGTACCGGCCGCACTTCAGACTATAACAGTTGACCTTGCGACCGCCACTATTCCCTATGTAATACAAGCTGATTTCGTAGTTCATAGGTATAAGTTTTCGTGCTGCCATTTTACAGCAGCGCTTGGCGGCAGGCCTGACTTGGGCTTTGGATCTGAATTTATTTTATTTTAATTAAAACTCATTTAGAATCTGTTTAACAATGCAGAATTTTAATGTATTTTCTATGCCAGTATTCGATTGTAATCACACTGATCAACACCGACTGAATCACATACACAGACGAGTAAATTACACATGATTGATGCGAGGTGTAAACACGGTGTACGTCGCTTCATATCTGCCTAGTAAAAACCTATTCACTCTTGCTTTAAAGAGACCCAGGTTGTAATCTTAAGGGAAAGATATTATATTTTAGCATATATCAGGACATCTTACTACCAAAATGGATGGAGAAGGTGTAAAAATCGATGCGAGAGAGAGGAAAGGTAAATGTTTCAACTGGCGAGCACAGGTCTGCCACAACGGCCGCAACCGCGCATTTTTTGTCCTATTCTACAATCCCCGTGACCTACCTTACCCCATTTTTAGCACTTACTTTGCACCAGGTATAACTAATAAATAAAACCTCTGTAAGTTCCCTCAGCTTATGGCAAGGCGACCGTGTTTCGCTCAACGTGTGCTTACCGTCGGCCCAGCGGTAGCCGTCGTCCTTACACCTTGGAACCTCAGGGCTACTCCTTCGTTGGGTGGACCCTACCTTACCCCTTTGTTCAAAATATTCCTAATATTACCCACATACTCTTTAATTATTAGGTCCACTTATACCCTAAGTAAAACACGAGTGTTTAACATCAGTTTATTCGTTTTAAATCCGTCGAGTACCGATATTGAGTCACAGCTGTCCATAGGTGTTGCATAATCTGAAAACACAATGCCGATATGACTAAACTCAAATATACAAAGGCAACGGTTCTTAACATTGTTCTGGTGTTCAAAATATGTGCAATCAACCTTAATCATTATACTTAAGCTTAGAGGCAGAGAGAGATAAAGTGACTAATTTTTAGTCTGTGGAAATATTCCATTCATAAATAGTTAGGAAAAGGAGTCGTCCAGTCGTAATACCGTAATCTTTTGACAATGAATAGAAAATATCACTTAAAGCCCGATCGTCATCAGATCATTGAGTTGGCGAATATTTATAATTAATATTTATATATTTATATAATTAATTAAGAAAACGAAAATTAAACATTTTTCTTCGTAGTTATTACATCGATGTATACATTATAGATGCTTTTTACCTTGAAAAATAATCATAGTGTATATTATAATTATTTTTATAACTTAAGCAATTATTTTGCAAGTTTTTACGAATTTAAATTGAATTTATATTATATTGATTATAGTGTATATGATGTACAAGCTTGAAAACTAAGCATGCGATAATTAAAGGCACAAAAAATGTAAAACTTTCTTATGTTATTGTAATCTAACGCCGACTCAATGGCGTAGCAAGTATGCAAGCATTCGTTGAGCGATTAACGTCCTCTGTAGCTCAGTGAAAGAGCAATCGCCAGGACAGAAAGGGGTCGTGGGTTCGAGTCCCATCAAATGACGATCGTTAAATTTTTCTGAGCGAAATTTATTTCGATAATTTAAAAGTGTGACAAGCTATGGCCTCCACAAACAGTCGCACCATGTGCTAAACTTATCGTCTCGTTATCAATGCAAATAAGCGCCAAGGTCGCAAGGAAGCTTCGCGATTAGACGCCATATTTACTTAGCCAGACCTTGAAAACCAGTTGTATAATCATTTGCCTCGTGTAGATATGGGCCGTGGATCAAAGGGATATGGCATGTAACCAAAAACAAATATATTCCCAACAATTGGGCAGAACTGACATAGATGAGCATTAAACAATCGAAACCAGATCCGTGAACCTCATTGCAGTCTTCTACGGCCCATATAGGCCTAAATTTTATCTGCTATCGCTGTGCCCTTAGGGCGCTACATTCTATTTTATTAATATTACCATGTACTTAATTGTCACACTAATGTAACCCGCAATAAATAAATCTAAATCTGAAATGACATCCGTCATCGATTCCTACTGATTTTTGTCATCTAAAACTCCGCATCTTTGAACTCGATCAACTGCACTCGACCGCTCGGAATCGCGACGAGTGCCCTACCCACTCGTCACAGAAGGAGAGCGATAGAATAAACGGCAAAATTAATTTACGTAAAAATTATGTCGCATTCGCCAATAGAATGTCATACGAGCGATTCAAAAATAGAGCCCCTGATCTTTTTAAGGAAAGATTGAAGACCTTTCCTACTACTGCAACTCTTGTGTACATACACGTCAGACTACACAATGTTGACCTTGAGACCACCGCTATTTCCTACGTAATGAAAGCTGTTTTCGCAGTTCAAATGGGTAATCAGACGTGTTGCCGACTGCACCTAATTAGCATCTACAATTACCTAACTGAAAAAAAAACTCCAACCATTAAAAGAAAGTGCAGAAGAAATCGCCATAGCTCTGGCCTAAGGCTTTTGGGAGCAATGCGCTAGAAATCTGGCTTACATGACACCGGCAGGTTTTTAAAAGATCTGTCGATCGATACAACCTGAAAATAAAAATAAAAATTGGTACAGTCATTTTCGAAGAAATTGCTGCTAATCATGGAGGAAAACATCGTGAGGGAACTGCATACAAATGGTTGGATTTTGGCTAGGTTAATGGAGAAGGCAATGGCAAACCACTGGATTAAAATTGCCAAAAAAGTCATTTTGCGTTTTACGATTGAGCTTCACATCATCATCCTCATCATCCTCCTAGCGTTATCCTGGTTGTGCTCTCATATGCGAGGGCCCATGGTCCGCTGACCATGATCTAGGATGTGGCAGATCAGGTAATTTAAATGGAGCGACTGCCATCTGACCTCCGTGACCCTGTTATCAGGGGAACCTGACCAGTTTTGGATCATGGTTACACATTCAGTCGCCTGAATGTACAGGTTTCCTCACGATGTTTTCCCTTACCGTAAGAGCATCGGTTAGTGAATTAACTAATGTACATATTTCCATTGGATACATGCGGGTACATTCCCCAAGTATTGATGAAATCGAACGCCGGCTCACTGGCGTAGCAAGCACTTGCAAAAATTCGTCGACTGACTAATGTCCTCCGTAGCTTAGTTGGTAAGAGCACTCGCCCGGATAGCGAAGGGACGTGGGTTCGAGTCCCACCGGATGACACAGTCGATTAATTTTTGTAAGTGAAATTTGATTTAATTTAATGTACATAACTCAGAAAAAGTCATTGGTACATGGCGGCACGTGGTATCGAACAGGCACCTCCCGCATGAGAGGCAACCTGCTAGCCACTGCGCCTCCGACGCTCGATTATGAACCTTGGTCATTTAAGATGTCACGACTATGAAGAGAATGCGTCCGTAACTGAATTTCCCTTATGACAAGAAAATTCCCCTAAATTGGAAAAGTGAAAATCAAAGTTCCTTTTCTACTCAACAAAATATACCAAAGAGTAGATCAAATTTCGAACGCATAGTAAATACCGTTTAACAAACGAATGTAAATACTATGCTAGTATTAGGTATCGAGAGTTCTCTAAATAGGCACGAAAGCTGTATTCAACTCTAACAAGAGCAAATAAATAATAATATAAGTCAGCCTATTAGATCCCACTGCTGGGAAAAGGCCTCACCTCAACTATGAGGAGGAACGAGCCATGCTTCACCACGCGGGCTCAGTGCGGATTGGTGGAGGGGTGTATGTAAGGCAAGTGACAAACCTTACTGTCAGAAGTTATCAAGCCGCCCTAGGGCCTCTGACTAGGCTTAACGACTAATACCACAGATATTAGCCGGGACCAACTGCTTAACGTGCCTTTCGAAGCACGGAGATGCTTGTCATGGACGTCACCTAAATGGTCGGAATGGTCACCCATCCAATCACGACCGCGCCGTGGGTTGCTTAACTTTTGGTATCACTACCAAAGCGCTGCCGCCAGTGCGCCCCAAGCACCTCCCTCCCACAAGAGCAAAACATGTTATTTATTGTCTATAAATGGTTTATCAAGTGGAAACGGCTGGTTATCGAGTGGACGATATAACATTAAAACTTCCTTTCGAATGGAACGTAAACAGATCCATTCATTTGGTGTTGTTCATTTAGATTCGCGTTCTAATTTAATTGAACCAAATGGCCACTTCGTTAATTTGAAGGTGTTAATTAAAATAAGTCTTAATGTTTTCTTCGTGAAAAATAGACCTTAGTGTGTTCGATTTTAAAGCTAAAATTGTATACATAGCAGGTACCTACTGTGTACCTATTGTTAATTAAAAAAATACATAACTGGCGTTATCATAGTTATGCCCTTACAAGCGAGGGCCCAGGGTCCGCTTTGGATCATAATCCAGGATATGGCAGATCAGAAAATTAAAGAAACAACTTCCATCTGACCTTCGTGACCCTGTTGACAGGAGAACGTGACCAGTTTGGAATACGGTTACCTACACATTCAGTCGCCTGAAAATGCAGGCTTCCACACGCTGTTTTCCCTCGCCGTAAGAGCATTGGTTAGTATAACAAGACATGTCCCATCTCTTGGCTTGTCCTGCGTGCCCTGATTCCTGCTCTCTAGAAGACCTTGTGTGTGCAAACCACAAGGCAATCTACGTCGCCAATTACTGGGCACAACAAATTTAAGTCGCTTTACCATCGACACGATAAGAAGAAGTAAAACAATGAATGGGTATAACTAAGAAAAAGTCATTGGTACATGGCGGCACGTAGGACCAAACCCAGTACCTCCCGCATGAAAGGCAACCGATAGTCATTACGCCACCGAAATTCTACAAAACAATAAATGTCTTTTTTTTCCATTTATTTATTTTAAAATTTGTATAGGTATTGGTAAATTGGTTTGATTAATTTACCTACTGTCAGTTTTGGGTGGCTTACACTCAGTGGCTACTTAGGCAGCCTAAAGATGTGTGAGAATTCTCGACAAACAATCCAGGATTATTTTAAATACCGAAAACAAACACTTTAGATGCCATGCGTAATATCGTGCAAGATTAAATGTGGCAGAGTATACTTCGCATTACGTGAGTAAATAGCTTTATATAGAGATCTGTGAAAAATAAACCGCTATATTTTAACTTAAAATGCAGTCAAATTAAAGTTTTGATTACATTTTGTTAGTGCTGTATGACTATGACTGATGACATCCTTGTTCCAGGATTTGACAATTCTAAACGTCACGGAGTGCAATAATACTACATAGTACGAGGGTCAAACTGAAAGTTCTTAGAAAATCAAAAACTGATTACATTAGCCAGTTATTAGTTTTATTATATCTTTTCAAAATATTGTCCATTGACGTCAATACACCGCTGCATGCGATGGAACCACTGGGAAAAGCACTTTGCCCACTCGTCCTTAGGGGTCTCTTCAATGGCATCGCGATACGCAGCCACCGCTTCTTCAGCATTCATAAACCGCTTTCCTTTAAGTTTTTCTTTAATTTTTGGAAATAAATAAAAATCACAAGGCGCGAGGTCGGGGCTATACGGCGGGTGACCCAGTAATTCAACGTTTGATGTCGCCAAATAGTCGATCGTTCGCTTGGCGGTGTGCGACGAGGCGTTGTCGTGGTGAAGGAGGATCCTACTGCGAGGTCGTTTCTCTCGAACTTTTTCCAAGACAAGTGGCAAACAATTGGTAGTGTACCATTCTGCAGAAACTGTTTTTTGATCCTCTAACACAATTGTTGCGAAATGACCTATCCTTCCAAAGAACGAGGCCACCATTTTTTTTCCCGCACTTCGATCTCTCTTCACTTTAGTTGGCAACTCCTCGAAAGGAAACACCCACTGAGCAGATTGTCTTTTGGTTTCAGGATCATAACAGTAAATCCAGCTTTCGTCACCTGTTAGTATGTCGAACACAGCATTTGAGTCACCTCCGTTAAATCTTTCAATCATTTTACGGCACCAATCCACACGATGGAGTTTTTGAGCCTTAGTCAAATTATGAGGTATCCACCGGGCGCAAAGCTTCCTGACCGCTAAATGTTCGTGGAGGATTTTGTGCACTTGACTCATACCGATGCCTAAGCTTGTCCGAATCTGCTGATAGGTCACTCTTTTGTCAGTCTCTATCATACGCCGCACAACACAGATGTTATTTTCAGTCGTCGCCGTAGAAGGCCGTCCCTCACGTACATCATCAGTGAGATTAGTGCGACCACGTTTAAACTCATTAAACCAGTTGTAAACAGTCGCACGAGATGGGGCTTCATCGTGAAAGGCCAATCGTAGTCTATCATAACTTTCTTGTTGACTTAAATGACATCGAAAGTCATAAAAAATCATTGCACGAAAATTTTCTCGTGTTAAATTCATTTTGACGTGACACAGACAATTTTCAATTTGCCGCCAAGTCGTAAAACAAATGACAAATGAATGAAATATATACTCAGTAATATTGGCAAAGAGTTCTATTTTCAAATTTTAGAATATTTTTTTTATTATATTGTTTATAAGTGGCCAGTTCTAAGAACTTTCAGTTTGACCCTCGTATGAATGGAAACTGCAACTATTGAAATATAGGTAAGTTAATGGAAGAAAAATTACAAGGTACAGAGTAATTATCGAAGTTACTCGTTATTGCACTGTATCGTAAAAGTGAGTTAGCTAAAAAAAAGAAAAAACTTTCTTCTTCTTCTTCTTATTCAGCCACTATCTACCACTTGGTTTAGGCTTGGTTTAGGCCTCCTTAAAACCTGTCCATTTATCCCTGTTTTGGGCAGTTAGGATCCAGTTGCTGCCCGCTATCTCTTTTAAATCGTCTTTTCATCTCATTTGCGGTCTTCCCCTTGGTCTATTGTATCCGTATGGTCTCATGCCTCCATGTTAGGAGTTCCTTGCACCAGGAATTTAATTTTCTTTCCTCGCAACATGACCAGCCCACTCCCACTTCAGTCTGGCTGCTCTCTCCACCAGTCACTTGGCTTTGTTGTCTCAGCTATTTGTTGGTTTTTCTGTCCCTTAGAGTTATTCCAATCATTTTTCTTTTGCGTTACTCTTAAGTTTTTCTAGAATTTTTTTTGGTAAAAAAAATCTATAAAACTATAAAAGATGATTTTTATAACTTAAGCAATTATTTTGCAAGTTTTTACCAAATTGTATTAAATTTCGCTAACAAAAATTAAATATAAGAGCGAATTTTAATATAATTTAAAAAAACTACGTTTTTAAAAAAAAATACATTTGCATTACATAAAAAACAAGTCAAACAGCACATCCAGAATAACGCTAAAATGATGATGACATGCGGAACCCCATTATTCCAACGTAGTCTCAGTTACTTAAGAATAACAAACAGTACTGGCCTTGGCGATAAAACTTGTTTTCAATACATTTATTTGCACATCGATGAAGGACGCTAGATATGGGTAAGTAATCAAATGTTGGCGTAAACACCCAAAATGTTGTAAGATTACCGATTGGTATAGAACCTAAATGCAACCGAGACGATCAATTGTGATTGTCAATTTTTACGTTATTGATGGGCCAAATGATCGTCTTAGTCGTCGTCAGAGGCATTGAAGCAATTGTTACTCATGCGCAACTACGAGATTGAGGGCGAATAATGGAAATTTTAACTGACAATCGCGATCGAACAACTCATCCATGGAACACTTCGCCGAGTAGTTGACAATCAATAGTTCGGTCAGAATTCGATATTTCATTGGTCGACAGAAAGCAAAATGGAAGCGAGCTATTGACGCGTCTATTAAAGCTGCATCATTCGCACCTTCAATTCGGCGATCATTTGACCCATCAATAACGAAATCGGCAATCATGATGGATCGTCTCAGGGGCACTTTAGATCCTATTATGTGCAAGTGCACTTTTTTGTTGTTACTAAGTTGCAATTAACATCAAAGTCACAATAAATTGCAATGACTGTTAATGCCAGTAGTGAAATTACTTATGTTAATATTGGCAGAGCTAATAAATTGTATCAGTAAACTAACTCTTTAGATATCATCAAGGTCGCCTTGCGATATTGTGTGACGATTATAAATAGGCAGTGTTGCCAGCTGCGAATGATAATAAATATTGATAATGTAAATAAGAAAAATGTATGTGTAACATGAATATAAAAGAGGATTTATATTAAAGCTATGGAGTGATTTACGGAATAAAACTTAAACAGTTTTCTAGATGAAGAATTTTCAGTAAAAGGTCGGTAGTAGTGGTTATTATAAAGGCGTCAAATGTTTACAGAGCGCAGAGGTACTAAAATTTATTATCGGTTTTTTTTTGAGAAAGAGGGAAGGATGTTTCATAAGTCAAATATTTTAATTTAAATACTAATTAGCGACAGATACGTAAAATGTACCTGCGTAATCAAAATATTTACAATTTCATGGTTTTATTATTTTTAATATGATTTGCGTCAATTGCTATCGTGATTAATGTAGAAATACTTTTAATTCTGAGAGAATAGGAATGTTGGTTTATCTACTTGCCATTGTTCTCTAAACTCATGCATAATAAAGTGTTGAAAGAAGAATTAGGGCCTGATTTTTCAGTAGCCCCATAGTAAAATATTCTTCAAAAATTACGATTTGTACGACTGATCTAAATATGTCAACGTCTGTGGCTGACTCAATTTAATCGAATAACATTTTAAATAAGTAGATAGTAGTTAAGGTACCCTAAGGCCCACTTGCTTGCATTAGCTGTAGTGCATGCGTATTAAGGGAGGGCGGGCGGTGCATTCTGCATTTGCCTGAACTAATACGCAACACGGCTACGGTTGGTGAGGTTTTGGTGCCTGCGCCAACGTCTCTTAGCGGAAATTTAAAACGAAATAGTTTTATTTTTCCCATTTAATAATGGATTTCCGCAAAGTAACGCCCGAATCCATCAATTAGACAGACAGACAGACTGTCGAGTTAGTGCCTACATAGGCGGAACTAATGTATTCATATTGCATCCTCGTGCAGTTAGAACAAATATTTGCAGATACTATTGATATGAAGTTGCGATATTAGATAGGGTTGGCTCAAAAAATTCTAAGGATAAAGGTCGTGTTTTTTTGTTTTAATGTAATCTTTGGTGTCTCGATAAAAACTTAGCAATAATGCTTACTAATAAATTATGATAAAAATTAGTTAAACCAATAATTATTGTACATTGTAAAGTGACAAACATTACGAGTTCGCATAAGACTTTAAGAAGGCTTCATTATTTTTAGAAAAGTAACACTTCTGAGTAGGAGCAGAAATGGGAAATAAAAGTTAAAAAAAATCTTAAATCGTTAATTTATTGTTCCATCACAAAAGAACAACTTTTTGCAACTTCACAAGTTGGTATGCGAGGAACGCGGTTTAAATTCCGGCCTCTGGTGGTCATTTTTTCATGTGCAAATATCAATTTTTACACAAGTTTGTACTGAACCCTAAGTGCGCGATTCCGTTTTGCACTTTTCTAAGCAGGTCACACTAATCACACCAGTCATACTTATCCGTCTTTTTATGGCTTCGATTATCTTGTTAGAGTTACTAAACATAGTAGATCTTCAACTTTATTAAAAGATCCACAAAGACTCGGCACTCAACAAGTATCTACAAGTATCTACAGCAAGCGACCCACCCATGTGTACCAACTAGGGTTGCCAGATGTCCGGTATTGAAGCGTAAAGTCCGGTATTTTCGAGGCCTGTCCGGTAAAAAATAAATGGTCATACCGGACAGAACAATGTCCGGTATTTTGAGGAAACGAGAGCAACGACACTCCACCGGAAGAGAGTTGGCTATACTTAGCAGTGTTTACAAGTCCCTGTTTAAAAGATTGTTCTGCGACCACGTTTAACCCAGCCCCCTTTGGAGTTGTCCGGTATTTTTTTGCAACTTACCTGGCAACCCTAGTACCAACCCAAAGTGGCAACCTTATCTACACGCGCTGTTCACGCGCAGACGGCGTTGCGGTGATCGCCGCGTGCGCACCCTTTTATGGCCGCCTCGTGGACACACTTCAGGTATACATGGCGAATGTATTCATCAGTATTGAGGATTACCAACGGAGACCACTGATAGTGCAATAAAAAGAGGTAAATGTGTCATAAGTTCGGAAATTGCTTGCCTCAAATTGAGCAAATGCTCAATTTTGCATTCAAATTTGTACCCATATGACACGTAAACGAACGTGTGCTCGGCGCATCAAATTCGAATCGCCGCGCAGTAGGAGATTATGTGTCTACCTCTTTTCTAATACACTGTCATTGATATTGACAATCTACGAGTAAATAAATAAAAATTGATCTAAGGACTGACTGACTGACATATGACTGATCATAGCACAGCCCAAACTACGAGAAGACTCTAAGATTAGAAATTTGAAATTTTGCACCATGCTTCCTGTTACAGCGAGCGAGGTGAGCACTAAAAATGATTTTCGGAAATTCAACTCTTAAGGTGGTAAAATAGGGATGTACTTATACTCGTAAAACTTCGTCAGTTTTGACGCTAAATCGTTAAAAACTGGTATTTAGCTAGTTGGTTAGAAATTAAGAATGACGTGGTTTAGGATTTCTGAAATTTTAACCTCCAAAGGGGTAAAAGTGGTGGTAGTTTGTATAGGACATTTTTGCGGAGGATGTCGCGGGAATCGGGTATTCTCTTCTATAAATAAATCCTATAATAATAAATAATTTCCTCCTAGCCGAATATCAACTACGGCGGCCTATCTCAAAAGAGATTAGCCAACTGCGCGGGACATATTATAGTGCACAAGTGTGTGCGCAATACACAGATGCACTCTCTGTTCCTTCACTCTCATAATTCGGTAAGACGGCAGTCCGACATGACCGTAGAGAGATCAGGCGCAGGACCAACGGCTTAACGTGCTTTCCGAGGTACGGGGGTCGGGCCGAGAGAGTTTAGGTTTTTCTGTCTTGAAATTACTCAGACACAGCTCCGGAGTCAGGAAGTTGGTGGCGTTAACACCCCCATGCCTCGGAAGTAAATCCTAGTAGCTAGTAGAGCGCCTAGTGGTTGCACTTCAAGTAAAAACGTGTATCGCGTGGCTGTAATAATTCAGCTGGTGTTATAGAATTCAAACTTGTAGTATCGGTCCAAGCACAAAATAAGTACTAGTACTTCGTACAGAAGTATGACTTTGCAATGAAATTCAAAGAAATATCTACTCAATGTTGTCAACGATATGGTGTAATTAAGTTCGCCACAGACTCAAGCACATTTTCGTGTAGACACCTACAAAAATACATTGCAAGATAATTTCACTCTTATAACTCTGGAATATGATTCATAATACACTAAACCTATTCAGTGACGTACTATCACGCAACGCGATTGGGTTGACTGCCACAAGAAGCTACTTACGCCATCTAGCGCATCTTTCTAGGACTTTATTCACGCTCGTCCAACCAGCAACCTAGTGTCGCGCACCGCCGGTGAATAAAACGCGGGAGCGTGTCGCTGCCGGCTAGCGACACCCAACTTGTTTAGACCCTTACCTAGGGGTCGCCGCGCGTGGGTACGCTTTTGCTACCTACGCGGGAAGATACACAGGCCTGGTCCAAGTATTGATAGTGTAGCTACTGATGTATATTAGGGACGTAGTACTAGTATTTATTCTGTGATTAGGGTGCCACTTCAAAGCGTTTTTTTTATTCATTTGAAATGGGTCTGCCCTTGACTTTAGACTAAGCTACACATGGCGTACACAGAGTTGACGGTGGAGCGAGCTCACCCAGAAGGTTCTGGCACTCCCACCGATGGAACACTGCAAGCTGCTTGGCGCCGGGCTCCGGTGGGTACTTAATGGAGCCTCCCACCGCTGAAGGATCGTTCAGCCGCCATTACAAACTGGAGTTTGTGATGTAGTTGCCGGGCTGGACAACTAGGAAGTAGGAAGGTCCTTCACCACCCGAAAAGCATTTCTAATTTGTGATTAAATATCAATTGCTATGAAGTGCAGAAAAAATACACACACATACTGAGCTCTAAGGGTTGGATTCATACTTAAGGTTAAAAAAATGCTTACAAGTATGTGCATGAGTAGTAAATATATGCGCAAGAGATCAGGCGTAGGACCATTCCATTTCATTTCTTTGTTAAGAGGAAACGCGGTCTAAGTGACATTTGAAAAATAGGTTTTTGAATAAAATGTTGCTGTCTCGATGCATACTCTGGCGGCCGCCCCGCACCCGCACTGCTCTATCCATGTGTGAGTAGCGTAAGTTACGAGTAGTGTGTGTGCGCACTGGACCTCGCGCAAAACTCGCTTAAATAAAGTATTTTCAAGAAACATGATGTACTCTTTGATAAACTATAACCGAAGATACAGTACGCAATACAAAACAATTATTTTTAGTGGAAAGTTTTTTAAAACTATGAAAACAAAGAAAAAAGAGTTACTCAAATTCAAGTTATGGTAGAGTATGTTAGATTTATATTTTTTTTATACCTTTACAAACATACTATTAAGACACGACACGACAGTCTACTTTAACAACAATAATGATTTTGCAAAATCTTAATGTTTATGAAATTAAAGAATCACTTATTTTTTTAAATTTTCTTCATACGTGGAACGGAACTTTTTACTTATGAAGATTGCTTGACAACAATGACAACACCTTTCAACAAGACATTATTTATTTGTGCAACTATAACAAGTCGAAATCCACTATCTTTTAAAGAAAATGAAGTAGATAAATGTCATTTATTTATGATCGCAAAACGAAAGAGCATCATTTTCGTATAAAATGCGGGATTCAGGAATACTTATGTTTCATATGACCGACACAAATGGTCAACCTGCATAAACATCATGCTTTACACATAAACAACACAGCTTTACACAAAACGATCACAGCGAAAGAAGAGGCTAATTATTCTTTTAATGTTGGCGTGGAAGGAAAACGACGGAATTCCTTTAATAACAGTGGTCGGAGATGGATCTTGGGCGAAGAGAACCGACAAAAGTGGATACAATACCCTCATATCAGGGGACAAATTCATATTTCATATCAGACACATATGCTACAGTATTTCGCTTGACGTGCTGTCGTGCGAACATCTTTTCACTTCAATTATATTTTCAGACGCGATGACGCCAGTAGGTGTTGATATAAATTGTAATCTATATCACGATCAGTATTGCATGACAGACAATGACGTAAAAATAGTTGTGTGGTGTGATATTTATAATATCTTGCCACTTAAAATGAAGAAACTCTAGAAATTTCTTTATCAGATAAGCAGAAAATATGAGTGATCTCACCGGATGATAGATTTTTCTTCTACGAAATAACAATGGAAGTTCACTAAAAATGATTTTTTTCGTTCTTTGCTTTATGAGATGTTCGATAAGTTTCGTTTCGTCCGTTACTAAAAGGATCTGCATGCAAAATTTGCATCTGAATTATTATTATGTTAGAATCTTATTGCATGACACTCATATTATTATTGTAATTTAAGCTTGTAAGTGTGTTGGACTAGCTCTGTAAACTTGCAAGTGTTTTGATTAAAATAAATAAATAAATAAAGGAAAAAAATATTTTCACACCAAACATACCTAACCTCGATAGGGCGACATCAGTAAAAATCATATTGCTCCTGCCCGAACAAAACCGACTGTCACAATTTTATTTGCTTTTTAAATGCCGTGTTTTGTGACAATCTGAAATATTGAATACCTAGTGATGCAACGGTGGATTTGAAAAAAAAAAAATATTGTGTAAGAATATTTTATTTGAGTGTGTATTCACAAATGATATGTTCTATAAACGAACTTCTAAGCCTGGAGTTCGCTGGCCAACACATGTTTAATTTTTAATCAGCCGGCTTAGCATTATTTATTAGCTGATCTCTCTACGGTCATGTCGGACTGCCGTCTCACCGAATTATGAAAGTGAAGGAACAGAGAGTGCACCTGTGTATTGCGCACACACTTGTGCACTATAATATGTCCCGTGCAGTTAGCTCATATCTGTTGAGATAGGCCGCCGTAGTTGAAATTCGGCTAGGACATTATTATTAGACAAAATATTTTGTATGGGAATTCTAGCAAATTAACCGTCAATCGAGGTTAATCGGCTGTTTAATCATTGGTGAAATAGTGTCTTAGTTTGATTATAAATACACATACGTTTAATTTTTATTTATTACTAGCTGTTGCCCGCGACTTCGTACGCGTGGACTCGATGATACAAAATTATGTATATTTTATACTCCCGTCGCTATCCAGCTATCATCGTCTCTTAGTCTACTATGTCGTAAGGAGAAGGGAGGAATGAAAAATCAAGGTCAATAGTCACTCTTTTTTAGATAGGTTACTATCACCTCGCCATCCTCCTCTGGTAAGAAACTTTAATGGCATGGCAGTTACACCGACTCCAAAACTAAATTTTGTCGTATATCTTTCTTAGTAAAACTGTAAATGTTTTTTTTTTACTTTTTAGTTTACTTTATTGAAGGCAGTTTAATTCGTTTGTAAAAAAGATACAGGTAACCTTAGCTTTAGTGATCAGAAAAAAGTCAGACTCAAACCGTCTTACCGCAATAGATGAATGCGGCTTAGCATTTATTTGTGTCCCTAGCCTACTCACAGGTAGGTTTGTAAATTACTACTATCATTATTATAATTATTAGGAGCCTGTCGTGTTCCACTCCTCCTCCCTACCCTTTCTCCTATAACGTAAAGTAAGAAATACTATTATTATATTCGTAGTTTAATTTTCGTTAGTTAGTTAGTGATAAGTAGTACAAAAATAGTGCCAATTGACTTTGATCTTTCATTAATAATACAGTGATTCAACAAAATTTCGACAAACTGTCTATGGTAAAAGTATCCACAAACTACTTAGCGTTAAGGTCAGCACCATCAACTCCTAAATGTAAACGCTATACCTATACCTAAATTAATGCTGTAGCATATATGGTATACATGCCTATAAAATCTGAAGGGTTCTCTCGATTTCTTCAGGTTTCCGTCACAGATCGTAACTTGGAGACAGTAGGATTACCTTGGGAGATTGAAAATCAGTCTAAAGTAATTTAGCATATCAATTGCTCAAGACCTTCAATTTGTGTAAGTCAATAGAAAATGCTCATCACGCTGAACAATGTTTCCTAAGACGCTCTATTTATATCTCTTATAGTTGAGCTGAGCTGTTAGGGTTCCATATCAGTTGCTCCAGACCTTCAGACCTTCAATTTGTGTACGTCAATAGAAAATGCTCATCACGCTTTCTAACTTTTCTTAAGGCGCTGCTTTCATATCTCTCTTAGTTTATCTCTCGTAGTTACTGCTAAGGTTCCACGTCAGGTACTCCGATCTTCAAAATAAGTTATAGCCTAGTATTTGCCCAGACTCAATAGCTACACAATGAAAAAAGTTTCATTCAAATCCGTTCAGTGGTTCCAAAAATTAGCGTGTACAAACAGACAAACAGACACACAGACAAACAGACAAAAAAAATAAAAGTTGTAGATTCCTATTCTGTTACTATTTTAACATCACCCTCAATTAGTTTTTTGGTAAAAATACTCAATGTACAGACGCATCGATTTTACAGTTTTATTATATGTATAGATTTACTTTTGCAATTACCTGCACATAAGAAACATAAGGTGTAAAAAGTGAGCATAATGCACGGTATGTGATAATTCTTTTATTGCCTTGTATAAAGCACCTAACTTATTTTTTTTTAATAGTTGTTAAATGACCTACTGGAATTTTCCGAAATATAGGGTGTTACTAGTTAGCATATTGCATTATAGGTATTGCTTTTTCGTCCTGTAACAAGCATTTCTCTATTTATTTTCATGAATACCGTTTAGGCCCAAAGCGGTGGTATAATGACCACATAGAATTTGCATCTTTATTCAGTAATTAAGAGCGGCTCGTGGGGCCATTTTTCAAAGGAATAGCTTAGGGCAAGAGTAGAATTATAATTTCCTTAACGCAGAAGTTACTTTGTATATTTGTTTGTTTACTGATCTACCAATTTTCCGATTTTTTCTTTTAAGAAATAGTAAAAATAATAATAATAATGTATGATATAAAAATCCTCGAATTATTGTCATTCTAAGATTTTTGAATAAGATGAAATATGACCATCTAATTATTTATTTATTCATTTACATATATAAAACTTATCAATAAAAATTTAAATAAATTATTAAATATAACATAAAAAAAAATATAAAAAAGAGTCCATGTGGTAAGGTTCCCAGGATGCTGGCAGCATTACCACGCTGGATAGCGATGCTTATACGCTGAGCAAGGTAGCTGCCAGCTCTTAGTTCACCACTGATATCAATCAGCCTCTTTTAATAATATTTAATATTTGGTGACATCAATATACTTTAACAACGATTTTTAAAATGAAGGCTCATTCACTTGAACCTAAAACTAAATGATGTAATTCTCTTACGATTTGTCACTATTATTCCAGAAAACTACTGAGGTAACCCACGTGACTTCACTAGCTGTATAAGATTTATTTCCACGTATTTTATGGATGCGGTTTAAAAGCGGCAATTCTTTAAGTTCATTTACACGATTTCCTTTAAAGTTAATTCGTTTGAGTTAGATAATTGCTTGTTTTTCTGTGGTGTGGATAAACCATCGCTTAAATTATTTCAAATAGGAAACAATATTGTTTGTCAGTTAATTACGTTATGGCATGATGACTTATTAAATTCTACATAAATGTTACAGCATTTCAGATATTTTTACACATTTTTTAAACAAATGCTACTTTATAGTATCTATTAGCAAAATTATTTGATTTCTAGCTTATATATCTAATAATAACTTACCTACCTAGTCATATTTTTATATAGGCATAGACTATAGTCTATTTGAAAGTAAGAAAGAAAATACATTTATAAATGAATGGACATCACAAAACACGCGGAAATAAACAAGTAAAGGGCACGCGTATAACACAAAAATCATAGTAAAATTACAACTTATTTAGGTAAACCAGTCGGACTGTGCAGTCGGATTTGCGTCGGCTTTTTCGACAACGACCGTGTGAATATAAGTAACATACACACATATTTCCGATATTGTAATCGTGTCAAATCCAATATAGCACATACATACGTTTATACTCTTTCTTGAAGGTAACTTGAAAATAAATTCCGAGCACACTCCATTTCGCCCACAAAAGCGCTTCGATAAATATGGCGAAGGTAAGTTTTCTTATAAATAATGTTTGTTGTGACAGCCAAAAAACAGAACCTCCTTGTCGGAGGTAGCAACTGATTGATGGCTAAAAGCTCACCGTTTTGAGGGAGGTTTTTTTAATGGAGAAATCGGGTAAAGTTGGGGAAGTAAGGCGCCGATTTTAGGTATAGGTTCCGTAGGTTAGTACTTTAGTTTATTATTATTATTAGTTATCAGGCAGGCAGTTAAGACAACTGATAGCTGCCTTATCCAGTTCTTCACATTAAGTTAAGCGAGTTTAGATGAGCGTCAAGTCGGTTTTCGAATTGATTGATATCATTATCATATTGATTGATATTGAGTTTGGTACAAAATTTTGGTAAAGGAGCTTTTGGCAAGGGTGCAGGGGTAGAGAACATGGCCCGTATCCAAGTGGCAATCTATTGTGAAGCGAAGTTCGTCATCGCTAACAAAATGTATAAAACTGACATTTTAAGTCATCGAAACGTCACGTGACTTTTGCATTCATATTTTGACATTTCATTGGCGATTGCGGAGTTCGCTCCAGAACGATTGCCACTTGGCTACGGGCCCATGGATTTGATTGCTTGATTAGAGTTTTGAAAATAATGTGACTTTTAAATTTCAAAATTTAAATAATCAAATCATAAGCGCCCGCCGCCCGCACCCCTGTACCCCGCAGGCGAGGTCTCAGATAAGCAGTCGAATATAACTGTTAGCCTGTAGATTAAAATTTATTTAGTGTTTTGCCTCATATTTTCTGTGACGCGTTAGATAGATATTTGCACAATAAAATTTAAAATTATTCTGGTACAGACCTGTATTTTAAGTAATATATGGGACAGGATTTTTTAAAGTTTTAATAATTTTGGCCCAGCTAGCAAATAAAGTTGATGCAATAGGGTTTCCTATCCCAATATTGGCTCTGTAAGCCTTTTTTAAAAGCCTGATTTTATTTCCACATTTAAATGGCGCTAAGGCAGATCAAAAATCAAAACATCTTCCATTTTCTTTCATGTAGTATTATCAATGGATTCCTTTGAATTGAAAGGAGGCATTGCAACGACGGCCGGAAGGATGCCGTCAATTGTCAAGGGTCCCTTAGTACGGAACCCTGAATTTCTTTGTGCCAGATGATATTATTTAACCTCCACCGGAAAGGGTGCCGTTTGACGGTTAAAGAATGACGAAAAACGAAGGAAAACTCCTTTGAGAATGATTTCGTGTGATTTTTAAGTGGAAAAGCGGTTTATTTTATTTATAAGTAAAATGAAAAATGAGCCCTTTAATTTTGTCACAGCTACCGAGCAGGTTAGAAAGAAAAAACTTTTAAAAATAAAATAGCACTAAGTGTTAAAGATATTCAAAATTTAAGGAAAAATGTTTCATAATAAGTTTAAGTAGCTACTTGCAGTCGAAAGAAAATATGAAATTGTTTAATAGCAATTTATAAAATTAAAAAACATATATTTATTTATTTAAACTTTTTTGCACCAAAAAAGAAAGTACAATTGGCGGACTTAATGCCCTAAGGCATTCTCTACCAGTGAACCGAAAAATCTCGACAAAAAGTAATAAAACCATAATAATAATTATATATTATAAACATTCCTTTGACGTTCGTTAAATAAACATTTGAATTTATTGAATCATTACAGTCAAGGGATATCTATGTTATTATTATTTGGTGTAAAAATATTATTGCAATATTACAAGTCGTAAACCTTTCTTTGATTTTCGTTTTATTTTTAACTGTAACTGTAATACAGTGACAGACGTGTGAACAGACGTCCCTCAAATAGATGTCTGTAATTACACTTTACGACCGAACATAAAACGAATCATATTGTATGGTTTTATTAAAATAACGTAATGTGCATTTGGTTTTATGGGTCAAACAGCTTTGTGCGTTTTTTCACACCCCAACCTCAACCATTTTCGACCTTAAAGTCTTTAAAATACGATGTATTTTATATTCGGTTGAATCTTTGTGTCAAAATTTGTCGTCCCCACATTGTCAACCTTTTGTGTTGGCAGAGGGCGGGCCAAGTTCTATTCAGAAGCGGGATTACGAAACTTCTGTGCTGCTGATTGTGAGCGGTAATTATCTTGATTTAAGTGCAATTAATGTCAAGTAATTCAAATAAGTAATCGCAGCTGTATTTAGAAAATAGATAAGAGGAAAGGTGTTTGATAATGGCGACTTTGTAAAGGTGTAAACCGACGCTGTTCAACAAATATTTGTGTACTTGTAGAGATGGGGTGATTTGGGTGTATGTATTGTTATCTGCTACAGCTGAAAACATTGTACTGATAGTGCAAATGGCAGATGTAGTAGAACAAACGGTGAAGTTTTAGAACCTGGTTCAGTTATTTAATATAAATCTGTACATACAGGGTGTTGTTTTGGTCAACAGCTTCCCACTCAGGGCTGGTAGTATTCATAATACTGATGCCAAAAAAATATTTAAAAAATTAAAATATTTTTGGACTTCTTCATACAAAATCGATCGGTGATCAGCCAACTTTGTATTAAAGGGTCCAATTTTTTTTTCTGAGTCGGAAACTGTTGACTTTAACAACACCTTGTATAATAAAACTGTGGAAATTCGAACTCTGTATATTGATTTTAAGGATTCTAAAGTACCCCAAGGCCTTAGTTTAGGTCAGTGGTGTAGGTACAAACAAATGTTTTAGGTATGTATGACCTCAATTATTATCTTTTAAATTAATTAAGATATTTATACTAAACCTACTACATACATACATACTAACTACTAGTGCGTGTGTGCTATCTTACCACAGTTTGAAAACATGGAATCCTCAGCACAACCAGATGAAGCCGCAGGCAATCGCTTGTTAAGGAATACGAAATAACATCAGACAAAGGTACTGTTTAAGATCAACCTTGTTTAGTTCATAATCCAAACAACAGATGGCGCTGTACCGTGTTAACTCACGATATGTTAGTTTTTGCCGCGACCGTATATATGTATGATCATAGAGTTTATTTTTGTTCTTCAATACACCTGACTTTTAGTCCAGTACTATTGTGGTTTTATTAAGTTAACCCTTTAGTAAGCTCCAGATTTCCTTCGGTCAGTTAGGTGTTTGTACCCAGTCCTAGGAAGAGGACGCTTCGTGTACTCGCAGTGGATCTCTGTGGCAAAGGTACACGGTTACAACACCCCGCTTGCCATCAAGCGGTACAGCGGCGCAGCAGCCAGCAGGAGCGACAGCAGCGACGACACGAGGCAGAGTACCTGAGCTATCGACGTGTCGTGCGTGAGGGACGTCACTAAGGACAACGATCAACGGCACACAGGCACAGGACAGCGCAAGTGTGAGTGATTGTAGTGAGAAAAAACCGTGAGTACGATTTTGACTGTTATTTCCAAAGAAGAAAAAAGTTAGACTATTTGACGTGAACGGTGAAAATCAAGGCGTTTTGAACTTTATTTGAGTGGTGAATTTAACTTAGAAGATTTTGATATTTGAGACTTTACTTGTGTTAAGATAGTTTGTAGACTTGTAAATTTTACTGCATGTTTTGGGACTTAGAATAATTTGCTAAAAAACGAGGGAACGGGGAATCCATGCCCTATTTTGGTTAAGTATAATTTAAGCATAAACACTTGTATTTTATTTAGAAAGTTGTCTTTTGGTCAAAGTTTCATTAATATTACAAGTTAATTATTTGTTTTAAATATGGAAAAAAATATTAATGTTCAGAAAGAGCTAGCAAAGCCCATAGAAAGAGGTCTAATTAATTATAAGAAAAGTCCTCGTGATCGAATCACTATAGAGTACATAGAAATAAGGTTGGAAAACGTTGAAAGAGATTGGAAATTGTTTCATCAGAATCATACTAAGTTGTTTCAATTGTCTAATGAGGATTTAGAATCTAGTGCTTATATTATTGATAATTTTTATGATAGTACTGAGGAATCTTACATAATGTACAAATGCACTTTAAAAACTGATTTAAATGAATTGTTAAGCAGTGCTCGAAAATCACGATCGGCTAGTTCTAAAGAAGTTGAGGAAAGGGAGTCCAAAAATTCCTTTGTTAACTTGCCCAAAATATCAATTCCAAACTTTTCTGGTACTTATTCCGAGTGGCCAACATTTAGGGATTTGTTTACATCACTTGTACACAATAATCAATCATTGGACAGTGTCCAGAAATTGCATTATTTAAAGGGTCAATTATCAGGAGAAGCCGAGAAATTAATAAGGCAAATCCCCATCACAAGTGATAATTACTTACAGTGCTACATAATTTTTTTAGTTTAGTTACATAATTTTTTTTTAAATACTGGTATGTGGTGCTTCAGTGTACAGTGTATCCACACCTTTGCTTTGGACCACACAGAAAAAAATTACAACCCTTGTAAACCCTTGAACTTCAAATAAATTGTTTTTCTGAATTGGGCTCCTTTTTGTTTCGAAAAGCAATAACTTTTTTCCTGTAAGTCGTAACACTTATTGTTGCACCATTTCAGAATCTGCAAAAGATGAGCATTTTTTTTAAACAATGGGCACTGACAGTGTGGTACATTTTTTTTGCACCAAAAGCATTGAAAGTCAAACGATTTGCTAGCAGTGAGTATTGAATTTTGAAAGAAACTTAATTTTTTTTATTAAATTCAGTTTGTAAAAAAAAAAAACGAATGGAGTACTAAGTACAAGTGATCAGCAATAATAATAAAAAAATGGATAAAAAAAACCGTCATTTTTGGAAATTATAACCAAATTTGTAAGGCAAGGTAACGATTTCTAAAAAAATAAAAAAAAATTTTTTTTTTGAAAACCCTGTACATAATTTTTTTTTAAATACTGGTATGTGGTGCTTCAGTGTACAGTGTATCCACACCTTTGCTTTGGACCACACAGAAAAAAATTACAACCCTTGTAAACCCTTGAACTTCAAATAAATTGTTTTTCTGAATTGGGCTCCTTTTTGTTTCGAAAAGCAATAACTTTTTTCCTGTAAGTCGTAACACTTATTGTTGCACCATTTCAGAATCTGCAAAAGATGGGCATTTTTTTTAAACAATGGGCACTGACAGTGTGGTACATTTTTTTTGCACCAAAAGCATTGAAAGTCAAACGATTTGCTAGCAGTGAGTATTGAATTTTGAAAGAAACTTAATTTTTTTTATTAAATTCAGTTTGTAAAAAAAAAAAAACGAATGGAGTACTAAGTACAAGTGATCAGCAATAATAATAAAAAAAATGGATAAAAAAAAAACCGTCATTTTTGGAAATTATAACCAAATTTGTAAGGCAAGGTAACGATTTCTAAAAAAATAAAAAAATTTTTTTTTTTGAAAACCCTGTACATAATTTTTTTTTAAATACTGGTATGTGGTGCTTCAGTGTACAGTGTATCCACACCTTTGCTTTGGACCACTATTTACGCCACACCCTGTATAACGATAAAAGATATCTTTCAAATTGTATCTTGACAAGGCTATTTAATCAAAAACATTTGAACGTCGAATCATCATCGGGCTTAAAGGAATTGTTGGATACCACAAGTGATTGTCTTAGTGCGCTGCGTAATATAGGCATACAGGTGTCCACATGGGATGTCATCATCATACATATCGTCACATTAAAATAAGACACAGAATCTTACGATATTCTGTGTCTAATTTTAATGTGAATGCAGCAGTGGGAATTACATATTTCCAATATTAATGCAAGTACATTACCGACCTGGAGCCAACTTAGGGAGTTTTTAGAAAGTCGTTTTCGGGCTCTAGAATTCGTAGTTACAAAGAGATCATTCCAAGTTCAACACAGCTCTAGTACCGCTCAACCGAAACCGAAGGTTTTGCTTTCCACCAATAGTACGGCTTTACAATGTGAATTCTGCTCAGAAATTCACAAATTATGTTTCTGCAAAGAGTTCGCTAAACAAGAATGTGCAAAAAGACGTGATTTTGTCCTTAAAAATCGCCTTTGTTTTAATTGTCTGGGCAGCAACCATTCGGCATACGAATGTAAAAGCCAAAATACATGTAGAATATGTAAAAAGCGTCACCACTCATTACTGCACATGATTCCTGAAAGACCGAATGAAAAGAATTCAGCTGAAGAGGTCCCTCCAGTGGTGAATTGTCTGTCAACTTTGGACAAACCTAAGCAGGTTTTACTAGCCACGGCGCTAGTAAAAGCCGAGTCAAGAACAGGTGAATTTCAGGTTGTAAGGGCGTTGCTCGATCAAGGCTCTCAGGCGTGCTTTGTCACAGAAGCCGCAGTGCAGCTTTTACGATTGAAAAAGAGATCAATTCATGGTGTTATCTCGGGATTAGGTGATAATAAAACAGTGACGACTAAATACGAAGTCGACCTTAATCATACAGTCGCGAATTGATCCCTTGATTATAGTACGTATTAAAGCGTTTGTGTTGAAAAACATCACTTCTTATTTGCCTGAAAAACAATTAGAAAAAATTAATTGGGTCGATTTACAGTACTTACATTTAGCTGATCCTGAGTTCACTGCGACAAATAAGATAGATTTGTTACTTGGAGCAGAAGTGTATAGCTACATCCTGAGAGAAGGGGTTAAGAGAAGTCTAGCGGGTTCTTTTATCGCGCAGAACACCACTTTAGGGTGGATTATTTCAGGAGTGGTTGACACTGACTATGTAAAGGGTAAGGACAACGAGCGCACGTTTTCTAAAAGAAATATTACTGTTATGCATGCACAAGTAAACGAGGATGATATCCTAAAGAAGTTTTGGGAAATCGAGGAATAACTACCTGATCTAAAAAGCATCTTAACTGAGGAAGAACAACGTTGTGAAGATTTCTTCAAAAACACCACAACAAGAACACCAGAGGGTCGTTACGTAGTACGGTTGCCATTTCGCGGAGAGCAACCACAGTGCACTAATCACGGTTCGAGAGACATCGCTGAAGCAAGATTTAGATCCCTGGAAAAAAGGTTTGCTAAAGATCACTATTTAAAGGAAAAATACGCTGAAGTAATGAATGAATACCTAGCGATAGATCATATGAGACCAGCAAATGAAAGCATACAAGAAAATGAAGCAATGTATTTACCACATCACGCTGTTGTGCGAAATGATAAAACCACCACAAAGGTTCGAGTTGTGTTCAATGCCTCACAAAAAATAAGAAGGGTATATCATTAAATGACGACCTTATGATTGGTCCCACCATACAAGCAGATCTTCGTCATACGGTGTTAAGATGGAGAAAACATCCGATTGCTCTGGTTGCAGACATCGTCAAGATGTATCGCCAAGTTTTAGTCGCAGAGGATGATGTAAAATACCAGCACATATTGTGGCGCGACGCACCTGAACAGCAAATAAAGGAATTTGAGTTACGGAACAGCGTCGGCACCGTACCTTGCAGTAAGAGTCTTGCAACAAATTGCCATGGATGAAGGTCGAAACTCTCCTGAAGTCGCTGAAATAATTTTAAAGAGTTTTTATATGGACGATCTAATGACTGGTTGTTCAAGTATCGAGGAAGGCATAAATCTGTACAAGGAAATAAGTAAATTATTGGAAAGAGGCGGTTTTAAATTGCAAAAGTGGAACAGTAATAACAAAGAATTAATGGATAATATCAAGGACATGGAAAAAGAAAGTGAAAGACCAACACAAGAAGAACAGGACAGAACACAAGATAGAGACCAAACAGAACTGAAACTTAAGTTAGATACAACAGTAAAAATATTGGGACTTACCTGGAACCGTGACGACGATCAGTTGCAGTACTCGGTGATCCTTCCGTCGACAGCAGCACCTGTAACTAAAAGACACATTATAGCAGATATAGCAAGGTTATTCGATCCTTTAGGATGGATTGCACCTACAATTATAATAGCAAGGATATTTATCCAGCGTTTATGGCTGGCAGGCGTAGGGTGGGATGAACAACTATCCAACGAATTAATAGAAGAGTGGATTACTTACCGACAGACATTGGTAGATCTCACAGCAATCAGAATACCACGATAGCTTGGTACTTATCCAGATGACGTTGTCGTAGAATTACACGGGTTTTGCGATGCGTCTAAGGCTGCTTACTCTGCGGTAGTTTATTTGAGAACCGTAAATGTACAAGGACAAGTGCAAGTCTCGCTGTTGAACGCAAAAACAAGAGTTGCACCTATTAAACAAATAAGCATTCCGAAGCTAGAGCTATGTGGAGCAGTACTTTTGTCGAGATTGTTATCTGAGACAGCCCCTGTGCTTGGTATTTGCAAGGAAAACATTAGAGCATGGACCGATTCCACAATTGTACTTGCTTGGTTGAATACTCACCCCAGTAAGTGGAAAACCTTCGTCGCCAACAGAACGTCTGAAATTTTAACTAACATGAACTCATCACAATGGAACCATGTTTCTACAATACACAACCCCGCCGACTTAGCGTCACGAGGAGTTCTACCAGCTCCTTTAGCTGACAGCAGTTTATGGTTCAACGGACCACAGCTGATTCAAGAACAAAACGTTAATTACCATAAACCAACCAATTTAAAGGCCACATTGGAAGAATCAGCCAGCAGAGTACATATGGTAACCATCCCGAAAGACCCCATTTTTGAAAGGTTTTCTTCCTTACCAAGATTGCTTAGAGTCGTAGCTTATTGTAGACGATTTTTAAAGAAACCAAAGTCTACATACTTACGAAAACCGGAAATTGATGAGGCATCGCAGTGCTGTATTAGACAAGCTCAAGTCGAATCATTTCCATCAGAGTATGCGCAATTATTAGTTGGATATCTAGAGTTAAAATCAAGTTCGTTAAGATCTCTCTGTCCCAATTTAGATGAAAACAAGATGATCAGAGTTACAGGCCGACTACAAATGGCTCAAGGCGATGTCAACTTTAAGCATCCGATCATCTTGCCAAAGAATCATCATATCACAAAGTTGATCGTAGCTGACGCACACGAAAAAACTTTGCACGGCGGGCCGCAGTTAATGATGAACTATCTCAGGTCTGCTTACTGGATCCTGTCATGCAGAAGCGTTGTAAGACAATACGTCCATGGATGTGTGATTTGTGCTAAGCAAAGAGCCGAGACCAAGGCCCAATTCATGGGTTCATTGCCTTCAGCAAGATGTACACCAACAAGAGCATTTCTCAAAAGCGGTGTAGATTATGCCGGGCCAATTAATATCAGGACATCCAAAGGTAGAGGTCATCGCAGTTACAAGGGCTATATAGCATTATTTGTTTGTATGAGTACACGTGCCATTAATCTTGAGTTGGTGAGTGATATGACCACTCAAGCTTTCCTAGCAGCGTTCAAACGCTTTACATCTCGTCGAAGACACTGCACAGACATCTGGAGCGATAACGGTACGACTTTTGTGGGAGCGAGCAAGGAATTGCAACAGTTGCATTCCATTAATCAATCCATCGCCCAGAACCTTGAATTGAACGGCACTAATTGGCATTTCATTCCTCCACACGCTCCGAATTTCGGCGGTTTATGGGAAGCAGGAGTGAAATCAACCAAATTTCATCTCAAACGTGTAATTGGAGAGCAAACCCTTACGTTTGAGGAAATGAGCACTTTTTTAGCACACGTAGAGGCATGCCTAAATTCACGTCCTTTAAGTATAATTCACAGCGATGATCCTAATGAATCACTCCCGCTGACTCCAGGACACTTTTTAATTGGAGAACCTCTGTTAACTGTACTAGAGCCTAATTACGAAAATTCTTCTCTAAGCTCCCTAAGTAGATGGCAGTTAATCCAGAGATCAGTTCAAACATTTTGGAAGCGTTGGTCTCAGGAATACTTAGGATCAATGCTAAATAGATACAAGTGGCGATCACTCACACCAGAGCCAAATATCGGTCAAATTGTTTTAATAAAGGAGGATGATTTACCTCCAAGTCGTTGGCTTTTAGGACGCATTTTAGAGAAACACCCTGGTGATGATAACATAACTCGTGTGGTCACCTTACGCACGAAGTCAGCTATTTTAAAGAGACCTGTCTCTAAACTTTGTATTTTACCTATAGCAAATTAAGTTATGATAACCATTTGTTATGTTATTTTGTTGAGATAAAACATTTGTCAGTTATTTTTATTTTAGTTTTTATTTTATCATATCTCATGTCTAGTAATAGTTTGCATTTTGTAGGCCATTCCTTCAATAAAATGGCCTAAGGGGGCGGTATGTTTAAGATCTACCTTGTTTAGTTCATAATCCAAACAACAGATGGCGCTGTACCGTGTTAACTCGCGATATGTTAGTTTTTGCCGCGACCGTATTTATGTATGATCATAGAGTTTATTTTTGTTCTTCAATACACCTGACTTTTAGTCCAGTACTATTGTGGTTTTATTAAGTTAACCCTTAAGTAAGCTCCAGATCACCTTCGGTCAGTTAGGTGTTTGTACAGGTACTAATTTCTATCACCCTGTGATTATTATTGACTTAACGACATGGACTTTTTTTACAGTCATTGTAAACAAAATATTTCATAAAACAATATGAAAAGTCTTGCACAATCCTGTAAAATTTAAGCAAACCAAAAAAATATTAGGCTTAATAGCTCTGTGTCACTTTCCTTCTAAGGGGGTTGTATTGAAACTTGGCTCTCCCCCAATTAATCATGATTTAACCCATAACGAGGTCCATTTTTATGAATAACTGTCTGTAAATGAGGCACTCTTTTCAGACAGTTACGAAAACAATTATCTGATAATTATTTCAGCTAATGACTTATTGCTTAAAGAAAAACCCTTCCTTTTATCTTTCGCTAAGTGATTTTTAAGATCCTCAGTTGTGAGGCTTTCCACTCTTCAGTCGATTAGCATAAAATCCTATTGTGACCTTATAAGGGCACCGACCTATCTAGAAAGATTTGAGATTAGAGAATTGTGTTGCTAAGGGGTACTTGTAAATAACGGCTTATTATTCTGTAACTATAAGTTAATTTTAGATTTTAGATTTCTTACTAACAATTGACGGTTTGACAAATGTTAGTCACTTACTAAACCTGGGGGCCGACCGCTTAACACGACAGCTTTCAAAATCACATTCAAACTGGACGATTTTTGCTTTCCAAACGTGAATTTGAAAGTCATTTTGAAGGCAAAGTGTGGTCAACGGTGAAAAAACGCCGGAATATCAGAAACTCACAAAGAAAAAGTTAATGGTAGCAATCCCGAAAAATAAATGTACGGTACATTATACGGTGCGGTACATAAATTAATACGATACGTGGAACACGCCTAGAAGAAGCCTCTTGAAGACTCCAATATTGAACTTGAGAAGAAGGCACCATACGTAACGTGTAAAAAAGTCACACCAAAATAATGAAGAAGACCAAAATAGTTATTTTACTCAGTAATTAAGAAGCTGCTATCAAAAACACTGTCATTCATTTGTTGATAATGTACTGAGAACAGACCTCCATTGCTTTTCCTAATTGCTAAAGCGAAATTAACCTTATCTACTTAAACTTAAGACGTGTAATCCAATAACTTGGTCTTCTATTTTTAGACCTAAAACAAGTGTTTGATCTTAAAAAACTGCACGCAGTGACTCTAGTCAGCTCAGCGACAAACGAATATGAACCGAATTAAAATCAAGGTAGAGTTACATTTGGAAATTGGTTTTTATTGGTTAAGCTGCTGGATGAAGCCAAAATGGCGCCGTCTAAATTATGACTGATGTGTGGTTTGTTTTCAGTAAGTTTTTTTTCAGTTATTACGACCACGTGTGAATTACTAATGTGGTAATAAGAGTCGTTTTAATGGGTTTGTTTGTGTCGTTGAAATGAGATCTATACATAAAAACTGACTTCTGACTGACATATGAACCCACAGCCTAAACCGCTAGGTCTATAGACTCCAAAGGATATTGACCAAAGCCGGGCCCAGATTGCGTCTTTGTAGTTTATATTTCAAAAATCTTGTTTTGAATTGTAATTGCACTGGTTTTTTTAAATAATCTATCAAATAAGGGTTTAAAAGTAACACTTAATCACAAAATTCATAAATTAATCACATAATTAATTCTGCAATCACAAAATATATTATTTATTTGTTTCTTACGTTTACGCGAATTGTTGAACTCATTAAAACACAATTTTACGGATTACTACGCGATTTATTTACATTTTATTTTAAACCTGACGTTTCAAACACTTTACAGCGATCGTGGTCACAGGGAGACCTGATTATTTTTCAAAAATATTTTTTGTGTGTAGTCTTTCAAATATTTATATATTTTATCCAAACATTTTGTAAAGACGCAGCCTGACGCAAAGTGGGCCCAGTTTCTATAGAGTTTTGGTCAAAATCCTTTAGCATATAGGTTCCTTATGATGTTTAGGGGTGCACTAAGAAAGGATTTTTAGAAAGGGTAAGTTTTTATGAAAACTTCGTCAGTTTTGAAGCAAAATCGATAAAAATTGGTGTTAAGATATTTGGTTAGAAATTAAGAATGACGTTTTTCAGGATTTTTGAAAATTGAACCTCTAAGGGGTTGTATAAGAAATTCGACATTTACGCAAATGAACATTAAACCGAATTAGGGGGTTGTATAAGAAACTCGACATTTACGCGAATAAACATAAAACCGAATCAGGGTAATTAATTTTTTTCAACGAAAGTAGACGGAGGATCAGAACTAACCTAATTTAGGTAAATAAAGAAAACGAGAACAGCACGATATAGCATCATTTCATTAGATCATCGTAAAAACAAACTCTTAAGTCCCTTCAGATGTTAAGCTACAACAATATTAGCTTATCCGAGGCAAAGTTTGCGTCAGCCTTATACTTAACATAATTTGTGTAAGCTTTTAGACAGCGCTATGACGTGATTACGCTTACGAAAATACATGTAAGTACACATGACAGCTCATTAGCCTATATAAAACGTAATATTTCTCATCTAAAATTGAATACACAAAAGACATAAATCAGAACTGTTTCAGTTAATTTTGGTGTTGGCTTAAACAATTTTGTAGGAGAAACTCTTGGTTTATTGAACAAAGGCCTTTGTTCTGTGAACTAAGGTGAAACCAATAGAATATTCGAGTAGAATTTAGTCTCTTAGTTTGGGAGGGATTCCATTTATTGGGAAATGGCAAATGAAATAGTATGGCAAATCTTATTTTATGCACAAACACTCGCAGAATTAAAAAAAAGTTGCAACTAAATGTCCAAAATTAAAATAAAAAACTGAATACAACTAACGGTCTCTATCAATAATTAAAATAGTATACTTAACAGGAATTTAGTTCTTCTTGTTTCTTAATTTGCTCGCATTTTGTCAAGGTCCCCAGAAAAAGCAATTAATTAGCTTCCCCAGAAGCAGGGAAATATTAATCAGGCTGATGCCATTTCTTGCGGAACCCAAAAACAAACTAACAGTATTACAGATGCTCGCATTTATTTATTACCATGAAGCGATGGGCTCTTATGGGGTTCCGTAGTCGTGAAGAAGAAACTGTTTTTTTTTAGTCTTATTTAGCAGTATTTTTAGTGTGAGGAAATACAACAATATTAAAAATGAGTTAAGAACTACTTTCTAAAGATACTGACGACGTCGTAGACTAGCACGACATTCTTTACAAACCTCATTAATTTACTGAATATTACATAATTATAAGTAATTTTGTTAACTTTTTATTTGATGTTTCTTTCCGCATAATGATCACGACCGAGTCGTTGAGGACGACTGTGAAGAAGAATACTTTACTCAACAAATACTTTGATATTACGTCCTTACATTCAATCAATAAAGAAATATTCAAACTACCTAATCTTAGAATAATCAAATGTAACTAATGAATGTATTATTATATTTTATTCTAAATAGCTGAATCAATTATGTTTAATTTTGCAGTAATAAAAAATATGCTTATCTGCAAAATTAGAACATGTTCTCTTTTTTTTATTTGGAATAGGTTTGCTCTTGACACTAGGTATACTAAACCAGACCGTGGCGTAGACAGAGTCGATGGTGGAGCGAGCTCACCCAGAAGGTACCTGTTACCAAGTTAGTATTTTGAGGTGAAACTTTGGGAAAGCCAGCTTTAATACAATGCTTTTGTAGTTTAATTATTTTGATATTGAATATTGTACTGAACCGTTCTTTAATGTATGGTTTACTCTTATCTCTGGCAAACAAAACGGAAAGTTTCCGCCAAAGAGGCTTTTATTCCTGGCCTAGCCCGCCGTAATTACGCTATGCCCAAAGAGAATTACACTCACTCAATGTAAGTACACACAAACAAAAAAATATGTGTAAATAATTAAGTAATAGTAATAATGAGTGATTTAATAATTCAGGCATTTTTGTAGATTAATTTAGCTGTGTAACAATCAGTTTTATCACAGAATATAAAAGCTTTTATTTATAAACTAGCTGACCCGCCAAACCTTAGCTAATAATTATTTAAATTATTTCATTTAAGTCAAGTTAAGTCAGCCTATATAAACCCCACCGCTGAAAAAAGGCTTTACCTCAACTATGAGGAGGTACGAGCATTATTCTACCACGCGGGTTCAGTGCGGATTGGTGTAAGGCAAGTGACAAACCTTACTGTCAGATGTTATGAAGCCACCCTAAGGGCTAGACTAAGCGACTAATACCAACAGATATTAGCCGGGACCAACTGCTTAACGTGCCTTCCGAAGCACGGAGATGCTTGTCATGGATGTCACTTAAATGGTCGGAATGGTCACCCATCCAATCACGACTGCGCCGTGGGTTGCTTAACTTTGGTATCATTACGAAAGCGCTGCCGCCACGACGCCACAAGCACCTCCTCCATTATTTCATTACTTACATTAATTTATGAAAACCAAAATCATAATGATATTCATTGATTCATGCAATCAATATTGACAAATAGCAGGCAGTTTTAGCTTATGAAATTTTGTATAGAGCGTTTAACATTGCGGTCGAGGTATTTTCAAACGATTACTATAAATTTAATATTTATCACGTTATCAAAAGGTGATCGCCTGATCCGCTGGTCAGTCACCTTTGGATCTCCTTATCACTCGTGATATTATAGTGATAAGGCTGATAGCAAACATTGTGACTTAGAGGAAGCTTAGAGATGATACATAATCCGTATAAGAACCGGATTATAGTTGAGCCACATTTAGCGAAACGAAGACATTTGGTGTTAGCTACTTATTTGCATATGTTACATCATTTTATTACTCATATACGATTAGTCGATTGGATACTATTGAAATATGTAAGTAAAAATAATGATAGTTACGAGTATACTTCTCTGGTCGCTGCGATTCAAAAATGTATAATATATACGAAAACTTAATGCAAAGACCGCCGTATTTTATTTTGTGCACTTTTTTGTAGCTTCTCTGGAAATAAACATTATTATTATTATGTTGTGTCGTTTTCTATCTCGGGACCATGGGGTCCCGGACCTTTGGAAGGCGTACATGGCCGAAGCCAACATGCAGAGGCCCACGTGACAACATTAATTTAAAAGCTTTGTGACACCAACCGGCGATTATCCCTGTAAGTACTATAAAAGTACACCCAAGAACAATCCTCGGCTGGTGTAGGACTATTGCAGAATATGGATGGAAAAAGCTCTGGGTTACGGGTTTGGGTGCTAGGTGGACCACCCGGTCCAGGTAATTGGAACTATAGACACATATTATTATTTAAAAATTAAATCAAATTTCACTTACAGAAATCAATCGACTGTGTCGGAGCGGAGGACGTTAGTCAGTCGACGAATTGACTGACTAACGTCCGCCGTAGCTTAGTTGGTAAGAGCACTCACCCGGATAGGGAAGGGACGTGGGTTCGAGTCCCACCGGATGACACAGTCGATTAACTTTTATAAGTAAATTTTGATTTAATTTCGTAAAAACTTGCAAAATAATTGCTTAAGTTATTAAAATATATGTTTTATTATTATATTTTCATGCCATAATGCTGCTGTCAAAACCAAGGGCTTTTGCAAGTGTCCATGCGTGAGCCGCCTGTGTCTTACTTACCATCAAATGAACTGAGTGCCCATTTGCAATTTGAGAGTGTTTTTTTTACCATTTGGTGGGTTCGATTCCCTGTGTAACAGGCGATTATTTAATAATATTCAAATGCATTTTGAAATCAAAATAAAGTCTACTTTCAGTAAAATTGACTATCAATATTTAAGATACTTTTCTCCATGTGGCATAGCCGTAGGGCGGGACGCAATGTATACGAGTATTTATAGGTTAGTTTACTTTACAGTAGAGTTTGTATATAAACCCCGTATACTAATAATAGTAAACGTATACAGTAGTAGTAAACGTATACTAATAATAATGAATTTGCTACTGCTAACAAACTTGTTTAAATATGAGAGGGCTGGTTTGGAATTAATTACATATAGTTGACATGAAATAGTAGATACAAAAATTTAAATTTGCAGTCTCATGTTTATAGCAATGTCAAAATCATTATTAGTAAGTGGGTTAGTATTTTATACTATCTACCTCAACTCCTAAAACTAAATTTGGCCAACTCCTGTAGTGATTGCACGCTTCCTACATAAGAACCTAAATTGTAATATTATAAATAATTGTATGCCCAATGTCTCCTTTGATCAGATAGTAAACTGTATTCAAAGTAGTGACCTAAATTCAAATTCTATACTTGTAGTTATGTAAGGAGATAGTCAAAAACTCAGTAAAAAAAATATTATAAAAAATTATTCACTATTGTCCAGTTTAGACGTTCACAAAATTATTTTTCGTGCCTTACCATTTTCAAGAAATCATACGGCGCAAGAAAATAACTGTATTCATTTATTGAATACTTTATTATTTAATTTAACCCAGCGTCATAGTGACAAATTTGTGTTCTTTGATACAAATAAGTTTACTAACAATTTATTTTCACTGACTGGCGGCTCTTTACACCTGCCTACTAGAATTAAAAACGAATAGCTACTTTGCTAGCATACAATATTAATTGTTTAATAAACAAAACCATCATATCACATGGTTCTCAACTTGTTAGTAGTAATACTAATTTAGATATTGTAAATTTGACAACCTCTGAGACTTTAAACTAAGAGGGAAGACAAAAGCCAGGTCTAGTTTTAATTTAGTTCACCAAAACATACAAGGCTTGGCTGGCAAAGAACTTGAAATATCATTAGTTTTGCAAGATTTAAATGTGGATGTAATCTGTCTTACAGAGCATTGGTGTAAAAATTATGAATTAATGATAAGTATTGATAAATATAAGGTCGGTAGTTCGTTCTCAAGGGAGACCACTACTAGAGGGGGGTCACTCATACTCTTAAAAAATAAATTAAATTGCAAGGACCGTAAGGATATTGTGTCACTCTCAATGGAACGAACTATTGAACTAGCGTGTGCGGAGCTGGATCAGTATATTATAATATGTGTGTATAGTCCCCCAGATGCAAATTACCAACTTTTTGAACCCATTATGGAAGAAGCATTGGAGAAAGTTTGCAGATCTAACAAAAAAATAGTTGTTTGCGGAGATTTTAATATTAATATTTTAAAACAAACTATTATATATGTGCGCAAAAACCTGCATCTATTTACAAAGAAAAGTGATACACATTGTTTTAACACTACAAATAAAAATAAACTTGCTGTTCCACAATTCAGGCTTCAAAAGGTTGGTCAGTCTTTTATGGGGAAATGTATCAATTTCTTTAACAAATTACCACAACATATTGTAGAATTACCAATTAATAAATTTAAATCAATAATTAAGGATACTTTAATGACAATGGCTTATTATAAGGTAGACTATTATTTGAATGATGTCAACGTGTGGACCAGCTCGCACAAGTAAAATTTTAATTTCTGTATCAAAATATTATTTTTAAAAGAGGCTTTGACAAAAGTGACTGAGTTTCTTGCGCTGCTTCTTCTTAGCACTAGCCCAGAATTTGTCCCGAAGCAGTGGTAGGTAAAAAACATATGCTGGGACGTGTATAAGTGCCCCCAGTGGGTCTACATGCATAAATAAATGACTTTTATGACTTTATGACTAAATGAATTCCTAAACTAATATATCTAGGCCTTCCTAAACAGACTTGCTATTTTTACCCTAAGGCCCGTAACTTACGATGTGAGTAGGGTAAAAGGGGAAAGGAGGGGTAAACAGTTGCTACATGACTATCGATTGTTGGCCATGAAAAGTAGTATCGATATCGATAGTGCTATGGATAGTATTATATTAGGTATGAGCCATACTATTGCGATATATATAAGCGATTCTATAGCGATACCAAGACGTCAACTAGCGATACCAATATTCCTATCGATAGGTAACGCAACACTAGTAAAAAGGCCAGTTTGGACAGAATGGCAGATGCTGTTGGTCTCACACTATCGATACAAGCGATTCTATCGATAGCATTGACATGGCGTTAACTCTCCTTAGATTTATTTTTAGAAGTTCAAATGAGAAACCAAAAATACGCACACGGTCAGTTTTTGATCCTACGACCTTTGGCAAACCGGGCCAGCGCTCTTACTAACAGAGCTACCGTGCAGTCTATCCGCTCGTGCGAAATTCCTGGTCTCTTTTGAATACGTCAATGCGTGACGTCTGTGAGTGTTAAATCTTAAAGATAGATAGATTATCGATATTCCTATTGATAGGCAAGGCAACACTAGTAAACCGGCCAGTTTGCACAGGATGGCAGGGCTGTTGGTGTTGCCCCGATATTGAGTTAAGGGTACAACAACAGACTTATTTCGTATTAAGTAGTTTCGGGGTTCCAAGTTTGTTGCGGGTTGGAACGTTTACCCGGTTGGATGAAAATCTTGACTTGTTCACGAATAGATTTGGTTTGTTTTGTTCGAGTAAGATTGTATGTTGCCTGATCTGATTCCAAAAGTACTATATCAGGCCCCAAAAGAATAAATTAGCACATAGAACCAATGACAAAAGAGTGGCTAGCGGGTTGCTTCTCATAAAATCAAAGTCAAAAATTAGTTATTCAATTTAGGACACAAAAATAATAGTCCTCGGCCGCATCGTCGCTCATCATCAGTTGAGATTGCGGTCAAATACTTATATGCCTAGTAATAATAAAAAAAAAACACTTGCCCACATAGTGTCAGTACTAACAAACCTCACAGCTGTTCAAACACGATAGCAGATGTTCACCAGAACTGATACAGTTTATATAGAATTCAGGACGAAATTCAAACTCATTTTAAATGATTATGATTCTTGTACACACCGAGCACATAACATATAGAGGCGAAATGTCATTAATTTTGTTTCAAGATAATAATGCCTCTGCTTTTTCTTAAACGCATTTTATTAAGAAATTCACTTATTTCTTTACATATTTTAAAATAGAGGTCCTGTTAAAGATTGTTATATACGATCACAACCGAAATATCTCATATTTTATAATATCGATTTGAAAATATATGCTTAAATTGAGACTTTACGTATCAGTGCCAAGCACTGATAAGTTTCGGAGAAAAATCGCGCTTACGGGTTGGTTTCGCCTCTATAGGTTATGTACTCGATGCTTGTACATTAGTTTAGATAAAAAGCCTTGAAACCTAATTACGCTTGGGACTCCAACCCCCTTTGCTATGGGCGAATGCACTCCCAAAGCCTAGCTGAGCTGCTAAGGGCGTTAGTTACTAGGCGAATTTTTGTAAGGGCTTGCTATGCAAACAGCGTTTAAAACATAAAGTGAACAGGTATATAAATAAATATTAGACAACATCACATACATTGCTCTGATCCCAAAGTAGCTAAAGTACTGATGATGGAAATCAGACAAAACGGTGGTACCACAACGCCTAGACACGAGACTGTATAGAACAGAACTGGTTTTTTTATACTGATCCGATCGGGGATCAAACTTGGGAACTCTGAGATGGCGACACAATATAAACCGGCATGGAAGCCACTCAATCTCAATGATCGTCAAGGTACTTTTTATTAATACCTAGCACTAGAAGTTCCCAATGAATTATAAATAGTATAGTATCATAAATAAATTGGAAAGTAAGATCGTTAACCCCTCCGCTGCCGCATCTCACCAAAAACACAAGACAGCCGGGTCCAAAATTAACGAAGATATAAAAACACTTATGCAAATCAGATGATTTACATACAAACTCTTTTATTGTGTAAAACAATGCTGGGCTGCATCAAACCGGTTCAGAACTTAACTAAATATACACAGTATGATAAACAAGATGCATTTGCCAGTGGAGTTTTGACTGTAAGTGTAAAGAATTAGGGTTGAGAATAGGTTGCCGAAAGTCAAAGATGGCGGATAAGGCTTGATGGATGTACTTGTTTTTGATGATAACCTGCGCTCTATTAGGGATCCGTAGCACAAGTTTTAAATACATGGTGATGTTTGAAATAGGAAGTAGTCTAATTTATATTAGATAATACTATCTTAGAGTCAACTACGTTGAAATATTAGGATAAGTTAATTCGTTTATTCAATCTGGCATTTCTTGCCTAACGTCCCTATCTTATCTGTGAAGAATATTAAAAGATTAAAATTGCAAAAATATTAAGTGATCTACTCATCTATTATAATGTAAACCATATAATTTTTCTTATACAGAACCCTTTACTTCTTTTGTCTGAACTTAACGTATTTTTTCGTATCAGTTATCTCTTACACGCGTGCGAGCCGATTTGATTACACACCACCTGAGCATAGAATCTTGGACCCTGCGCCGAACGTGTTAAGGACCAGCGAGCGGTTGCCATGTGCAAGCGCAGATAGGCGCGCAAGGTCAATGATAGATAAAGCAGAACAAGTAAACACTGTTTTGTATATATATCACTGTTAAAAGGGTATGTTTATGTTTATATAAAACAGGTAGAGAAACGCTGAAACAGTGATGGTACTATCTCGCTATATATTTTATAATGCGACTGAGTATACAAAAAAAAAAGTTTATGAAGTAAAGAAAGAAATATGTTGCTAAGAAGGAAACAAACATGCAATTTCTAAATGTGTAGGTACAGGCAAAATTAAAAAAAAATACAAAACTTTATTCAAAGAATTTATAAACCGAATATAAGGTTTATATAAAAAGAAAAAAAGGAAAGATTACGAGTAAAATATGTATTAAAAACTGAAAATTGGTTGTGAGGCAGTATAAAATTTGCTCAGTTACCTAGAATTAAAAACAAAAAACGTTAAAATCTTGATGAAATGATGAATTAATTATTCAAGACAATTTGTGAACTAAAACAATTATGCTTCGCCACGTTATAATACATCTTATAATATTATGTATGTCGCTGCTTGGCCGTTCTTTTATAATGTAACAAATCTAATAAATATCTTGGTGGCTAGCAATTGATTCATAAATCCAGTTGCCTAGGCACTCGAGAAAATACATATGAGGGAAATAAAGGCCAGTAATATCGCCCGAAGGAGCTGGCTTACGGCACTGTGTCGCTGACTCATGGAATAACGAGCTACGTAACTAGTTTGGGGACTCGGTAATAAAGACTCCTAGATTATTTTGGTGTAAAAGTGTTTTGTTTTTTGGCTCAAAATTTTTAACATAGTTACTTGGCACTTTAGAGTAGTTCTGCACTGGGCTGTAAATGACAATAGGAAGGAGTAAATTGTCAATAGTTAGTTGTACGTAGCGTTGCCGTCGATGGTGAAACTGTCGATAGTGACCCCGAAAATCATCTACAATATCGATATATTTTATATACTATATTGATAGGCCAATACTATCGACACACAGCAATACTATCGATATAATATATGAAGTCAAAAGTAATACTATCGATAGGCTATCGATAAAATTGCTGTGCTTCGATAGTATTTATATTATTGGAGCTACCGATACTATCGATACTATTGCTTTTGCCTCAACTATCGATAGTCTATCAAAAAACTATCGATAGTCTATCAAAAAACTATCGATAGTTCGGATGTTGGCGAGAAGACAGCAAAGCTGAAGTGGGAATGGGCGGGGCATGTTTGCAGGATGCACCCGGACAGATGGGCCCAAGTCGTCACGCATTGGATACCACCAGACGGAATCCGACGAATAGGTAGACCCAAAAAGAAGTGGTGTGACGACTTGGACAGCTTTTCGGGTGTCATTAGCAGCTGACAGGGATCAATGGAAGGTGTTGGGGGAGACCTTTGCCCAGCAGTAGGATGATGTAGGTTAATAAAAAAAAAGTGGAATATCGAGCGGCACCGCTAGTTGTACGACTAGGCCGAAACGAATTTTTGGCACTCATCGGAAGTAGTGAGAAAACGCTTTTAAGGTCTGGACCGTCTGGAACATAACGTCAAAGATTCATTAGGGGGTCTGCAGGTGAGTTGATGGCTTTCAAAATGTCGCTAGTCAAGCAATGAGACGTCAGCTCGAGAGGCGGTGGCCCGCAGGTTGTATCTCAAAGCCTGGCCTGTAGGCCGTAATTTAAAAGCTATTGCGATAAAAGCTCACAGACAAATTTAAAAACTAACGCGATTACTATCGAAACTCCCAAGCAACGAAAATAAATATGAATTGTTTTTTTTTAAATTATCTCGAGAACTTCAATTTTTTTCAAGACGTCAGCTTCATATTTTTGCTTCAACGCTAAAAATATAAATAAATAAATATGAGCGTCGGTAGCGTAGTGGCTAGCGGGTTGCCTCTTATGCGGGAGGTAACCGGTTTCGATCTCACGTGCCAGAAACCAATTACTTTTTCTAAGTTATGTATATTAGTTGTTTCACTAACCGATGCTCTTACGGTGAGGAAAAACCTCGCAAGGAAACCTGCACATTCAGGCGACTGAATGTGTAACCATAATCCAAACTGATCAGGATCCCTTGTTAACACGTCACGGAGGTCAGGTGGCAGTCGCTCCACTGTAATTGCCTGATTTGCCATATCCTGGATCATGGTCCAAAGCGGACCCTGGGCCCTCGCGTGCGAGTGCTCAGCCGGGATAACCCTAGGATGATGATGAATAAGTATGTGCCCAACCCTAAATCCAACGGCAATCTTGCTTGCTTCATCTTTATCTGTTTATCAAAACAATGTTAATGACGTAAATTCAAAGATAATTTACTGCCTGTGCCTGTGCTTGCACCAAAACAATCTTATAAGAATGCGATAATGGTTTTGTTTTGCGAATAACAAAAAGATTAAACTAATGTAGCTAATTCTTTACATTTCATCAACTACTTATCGAAAGTGATTTTGAGTAGGTAACATTATAGCCAGGTATACTCGGTAATAAATTAATCCATAGTATGGCTAGAGAGTGGAATTCGATGCCGGCTGATGTGTTTCTTAAACACTACGATTTAGATTCGTTTCAGAAAAGAGTGAATAGGCTGCTTCTAGACAGACATGTGTCATCCTCGACCACATCTTCGCTTCGCGGTTGCGGTCAAATGTCTGCTTAGTAATTATAAAAAAAAAATAACATAGTAATAATTCTGGGTCATATGATTGCTGCCTCAACATCGGTTTGGGTTATTCTGGGAGCCATTTTGATTATCTCTCACTGAGTAAATACTTACGCCTGTTGAATCTAGGAATTGACATAATTTTTGAGCAAAATTCCTGAGCATAAGTCCATAGATAAAAATAATAGCTATATTCATAGATTATGGTTTCCAAGCGCAAACATACTATACAAGAGTTGGCTCTCCGACAGCGTTATCTTCGTAAAACTTTGATAAATTGCGTTTATAATTCGAAAGTAAAAGTGAAAGCGGTACCCGACTCTCCCTAAAATACAGCCTTAAACCCTAAAGCCTTCAAACAGCGCGGGATCCGAAATTGGTGTATAGCCTTAGTCAGCAGAACCAGTGCACCTTGGTCCCTCATACTGGGAGGATCGGGTTGAAAATGCTTACTTTCTTTGATGGTTGCAGCTCAGGTTAATGTGGGCGCTTTCCGCGTATGATTGATATTGGATATGATTCAGTCGAACAGCTGTGTATTTTGAGTAGGGAGGAGAGGTGTCGATATTGGAAACATCGATAAAGCTAAATTGTAGAACCTTTAAAAAATTGTCTGAATTTCATTACAGGAGTTTTAGATAGATAGATAGATACTCTTTATTGCACACCACACACAGTATCAATTTTAGCTTTTACTGGACGGGGTTTCCATAATTATATCATAAATCATCTCTAAGATTTAGAGTGTTAATTATTGTGAGTCTTTCAAGAAGCACGTATATTAAAAAAACCACTTTTATTTATTAATAAATGGACACCAAAAACACACAAAATACATAAAGGTTGACGCAGTAAAATTATTATACCTTAACATAAAATCTCAATTTCGGTAAGCTAGTCAGATTGCACCATTATGTGCCTGTATTTTTCATATTATAACGGCTTAGCTTGCTACTCGTTACGAGCCTTTACACTGGTTTTTATTGAGCCCTAGTTGCGTGAGGTTAGTAAGTAAGTTATTTGTATAATAAATAAATCAATTATTTCAACAATCACACCAATCCGGTGGGACTTGAACCCGACCCCTCGCTATACGACCCATTCGGTCGTATAGCGACGACCGAATGCTCTGTCCAACTGACCTACGGAGGACGTTAGTTAGTCACCGAATTTTTGTAAATGCTTGCTATGCCGTAAGCCGGCGTTCAAATTTTTCAAAAAAATTGTGTGCATTGTTTAGTTTCATTGAAACTTGCAAATAAATTGCTTAAATGATATAAAAAGTTATAGATACGCTTGCTTTAATTCTAATAGTTATCGATATTTTTACAATCATCTCTCACCTCTTATCCCGAAGAGTAATTTGAGAGGCTTTGCGTGTGAAATGGGTATTTGGGGTGTTCATCATTGTCTTCCAAGTCATTCCGACTATGCACTGGGTGAACGTAACTAAATAATTGTGTTCCTACATCCTAATAGGTAGTCATGAGAGTACGAGTATCGTGTTGGTATTCCAAACTATAAAAGTAGTAATTATAATTACAGCTATTTCAGTCTTACTACTTAAATATTGTTTTCTGTCATTGTTGTATTTATGTGAGCTGACTGTATAACTTTAAGTTTCATATTTTTGCTGTACCTACCTATGGACCTATAGAATATAAAGGGGGGTTCAAAAGGAGACGTCCAAAAATTGTTTAATGGATTCTTTACATCTCGGGCTATCTAAATATACCTAAGTACATTAGCCGAATTTAAGTTGAATTGAATTAAATTGACGTGAGTGACCTTATGGTAGATACCACGAAGTTACAACATATTATAGCACTTGTTAGATTGTCTGTGTCTGTGTCTCGAAGCGCTAATAGGGCCACTAATGATCTTTATTATTTGACGTTAATAATTAGTGGCATTTTCTGTCCTTAATTAAATACATATGATTTTTATTTAGACTGGACTATACCAAAAATGCTTTTAAAATGTAGAGAATATGGGTATGAAGTTAAGAACAGGCTTATCCATTGTCTTTAATTTCTTTCAAAAATTCGTCAAAAAAACTCTTAATAATTAAGGAGTAAGTACCTTCTACCCTATTTTAGTGATTATTAAAATATTTTGAAGCTTTTAATAGTAGAAGTAGTAACCAAATGAATATGTACAAAAAAAATTATCTTTTAATTGAGACTTTCATTATGTATGACTCACCGATACAATTGATTATATTTGAATATTTAGCAAAGATTCAAATTTGCTTAATTATGATATCACAAAACCAACCAAGATTTATTCAAAATAGACAATATTTGCATCTTAAAATTAATAAGGAAATCTCTAGTACACATAATATACCCTTAATAAGGGCTAAGTCAGTAACACCACATATAAGTAAAAAGATACAACACAACAAATTAGTCTATGAAATAAAAAGTTACGTTGCTACAAAAAGTTGCATATCTACCAGAAAGGGATTACAGTACTTAGTGCTTATAGATTTTTCGTTTTTTAAATATTTAATTTTAATAGTCTCTTTGGGCTAGTTATTGTGTGCGATCATAAATTCTTACGGTGAGGGAAAACATCGCGAGGAAACCTGCACATTCAGGCGACTGAATGTGTAATCATGATCCAAACCTGGTCGGGTTCCCCTGTTAACTGGGTCACGGAGGTCAGATGGCAGTCGCTCCACTGTAATTACCTAATCTGCTACATCCTGGATCATGGTCAGCGGATCCTGGGTAATCGCGTGCGAGTGAATAACCGGGATAACGCTTAGAAGATGATGAAGATCATGAAAGTTGCAAAGAGCAGTGTGGTACTTAGGTATGTACTTACGCATTCACATTTAATAAATATTCAATAGCACCTACTTGTCCATTACGTATACATAGTTATACTGTATCTTACTTTACTGTGCAGTGAGTCAAGAATATTAACGAATTCATTTTAAATATTTTATACATTAAGCCTTTGGGTTTGAAAATTTGAGGCAAAAGTTTGGTTGTTATACTCCTTTATTTATAAAATATTCATGATAATATTCTGTTTATTAAAAGAGATAAGAATGGGCGTATTTTGTACTAAAATTATACTTTATTTTGTTAAATTTCAGGAAAATGGAATTCAAAAATCTCAATCAGATTTTTATAGGAATCCACTTCAAATAAAAGTTACATAAAATATTTAATGCATAAGGTTTATTGTCTCTCTTTCTGTCAAACAAACGAAAAGAGACAGATTACAATAATTTAGAAACGTCAATTTAAGTGATGTGATATTTCTTACGCATTTTTACAAGTTTTTGAGTTTTTTTACGTGTTTTCGTCTAACTTTAGTCGTCATCGAATGACATTCCTACTAAATTGTCTAAGGGTTCTCTAATTTCCTTAGCAACAATTGCAGCTGTTGTCTGACATTTCTAAATTAATATAGTCTGTCTCTTTTCGTTCGCTTGGCAGAGAAAGAGAGAGACTGGACCTAAATTTAATCAAAGACCCAAGGCATTGCAGTTGAGCCCAGTAAAACATTTCTGTCCTAACCTAACTCCTGTCTACAAGTTACAGGATTCCACTGACACAATATTTTTCTAATTTCCAACCCAAATAACACACAACAAAGCACATTATCAGTAACAATACTATTAATTAGAACAATAGCAATCACTTTCCAAAGATGGCCGCCGGCGATACTAGCGCCCCATCCTGACCGCGCGTCACGGTGGCGGGCCGGAACAAAGGCATGGGTTTATTAATTCAATTATTTGATAGGGAAAGGGCCCTGTAGGTACAGCCGCAATCAGGTTGCACAGTTTCGTGTTAAAATCACCCTTGTTACGACTGCATAAGATGTTGCCCAGTGTTGAGTTGATGAGCGAGTTTGCAAAGCAGAAAGGTAGGTAAGTAGATAGTTGTTTAGTTTTTGTCGTTCCATTTAGTCCTGAGTTCACCATTTTTTAAACCGATGATCCTCGGCTGACGGTTAATAGGTCATAACTTCCAAAAACAAAATACATAATATTAAATACAAAATATGCTAAGCCGGATGATTATTAAACATGTTAAACCCAGGATTAGATTTACTTATGTACTGAGGTCCATTTGCGCACGCCCGGATTAGCTATTCCGGACTTGTTCAAGGCCTATTAACTGAGTTGAAAGCCCACTTACATAAGTCTGGATCAACTAATCCAAAGTTAGAAGTCCGAGTTAAAAGCCGAGCCCTGAGTTAAAAGCCCACTTGCGCTAGTCTGAATTAGCTAATCCAGACTAACGCAAGTGGGCTTTGAACTCAGATCATAGGCCTAGAATTAATCCAGATAAGTTAATCCGAACGTGCACAAGTGGACTTAGTTTTCAATTGGTTTTATACTCCGTTTACCGTATGTCCGTATTTTCGGGTGTAGTAAGACCCGTGTTCACCAATTTTTAAACAACCGATGAAGCTCGGTTGACGGTTAATGTGTCAGAATTTCTATAAAAAACTGTCAAATAATGCTAAACTGGCTGATTATAAAATTAAACATATACGGTGTTATTACAAAAAAATTAGACCAGGTTTAAAATAGGTCTAAATGTTAGCCGACAACAGAGCAATGAATGACACATTTGTGACATAACCTAATAGAGAAACGCTTTTCTAATTGGCTAGCTAATAGTTTAGTCCTGGCTTAAACCCGGTACTAAGTTTTTGTAATAACGGGGATATTGTTGAACTCCACGCTAAGATTTAAATCGGAAGATCGTAACACTGAAATATCACTTGCTTTTTGAGTTATATTACATACTACCTATCTGTTTAGCTGATAAAATTTTCAACTTAAGTATACTTATATCGTCCCTGTATGTACGCCATCTAAAAACGTGTAAGTATTTAACTTTATCATTCAAAAAATGGCCAAGTGCGAGTCGTACTCGCGCACGAAGGGTTCCGTACAACATTAGACACTATACTTATAACGTATAACTTCAAAAAGGAAATTGCCAAAATGCTTGAGCAGTAGTGCAAAGTGATAATAAGCATTTGTTATTACTTTGCATTTTATTGTGTTTAACGTTATTAATTACTCTTTTAGTTAAGTTTATTTTGTAGTGTTCGTCAGAATATTGCATGGTACTTCTGATACTTCTCTGCTTGCTAGGCTATTTATAATAGTATGTACGTGTTAAGGGTTGCAAACTAGTCCTTAAGTATGTTTCATAATTAATTTGTAATATTGTGTTTGTGACCTGTTTTGTACATCTTAAAAAAAAACCTTTTTTACTTTTAAAAACGGCAGAAAATCATATTTATTCCTGTAGAAGATCGGGAGCGCTACTTTAATATTTATTTTATTTTGTTCTTTTTTAGGAGGTATTGTTTTTACAGTGACAACAGAAAAACCTACATCATCTATGAAAATTTCAACTGTTACTATCACTGTTCATGATATACACCTGCCTGGTGACAGACAGACGGACAGTAGTCTTAGTAATGTCATAAATTATATATCTTAGTAATGTAACGTAATACATAATTATATGTGGTAGGTATTAGAATCGTTTTTATCCTTTGGGTATATAACCCTAAAAATCTTCAAAGTTATCTTTGAAGAGGTCTCCAAACATACTTTTGGTCCCAAAAAGTAAAAAAAGCCACCTGTCACCGCGTAACTCGTCAGCTGTTTTTTTCGTCACACACGTATCTCCTGTCCCCTTCAACGCCCTGCGTGAGAACGAGACGGAGCGATTTGTTTAGATTACACATGCCCTTTGGACCAAACCTGCTATTGTGTGGATCTTACCAAGCTTTTTCTAAAACTGCTTTAAATTATGGTGGAGCGTTTTTATGGAGAAGTCGTGCTAGTGCGCGCGCAGACGCAAAAAATATTGTATGGAATAGCCCAATTTCCAATTTGTGTTATTAAAAAAATATATTCAAAGGTTTTCAAAACATCTATGTGATTTGATAGCAGTTGATACAAAACCGTGTGTGTTATTATTAGGTACTTACTGAACTGATTTTTTGTTATTATAATACCTATTAAAATACTTTGTAAGGATTTGACCCTAGGTAGGATACTAGTAGTACCTACTAGGTAACATGTTAAAATTGACACCATTTACTAGATTTACTAGAATATTACACGGTATTATTACAAAGCACTTTTATTTTTTTTACTACACTAGTTAGAAAATGAGTCAAAAGTCAAAGTCAAAAATATTTTATTCAATTTAGGACAGAAAATGCCACTTATGAACGTCAAAAATTTAAAAATCAGTAATATTGGCCCTTAGGGGGCCCGAACATGTCTCCTTATCTTTTGGGCCCTACTAGTGCTTCGAGCTAAGACAGACAATCAGGCAAGTGCCGAGAAGAAGCACCGGAACAAACTCAGTCAACACTAGCTGCCATAAAAAAGTGAAAAAAGTTACAGTAAAAAGGTAGGTACATCAGTTTGGTGCAGGCTGGACTGTCCATACATTCTCGTCATCAAGATAGTCTTGAATTTTATAATACACTTTAGACATGAGGGTTTTGACATGCGACTTAAACCTATTAATAGGTAGTTCGACAATATTGTGTGGTATATTGTTAAAAATATTAATACCATTTTCCAAAAATGAATTATTTGTTTTGGCCAATCTAAACTGGTCGTCTAAAAGGAGCTTATTTGCTAAAATGTGACACACACATTTTCATGTCAAGTGTCTTGTAGAATATAGGCTTAAACCAAAATTGGTCAAGTTTTTTTTAGTAAGTTTCAGTAGAATATCGACTTATACTTACTTCAATGTTTATTCTTACTTTGCATTTTTATAAAATAATGACTTATCTTAAAACTTTTTCTTTTTCACATACTTCTTTATACTTACATCAATTCCTCATTTTTTTCAGTTTTTTACTGAATTCTTAGGTTTTCAAACGTATTTTTAGTTTTCACTTACTCCTCTTAGATATTCTATAGCAGCTTATGAGAGCGGTCTCAAAACAAAACATTTTTGGTCATTTACCAAAAGTTTGCAATTTTGAGTTAAGCCTTCATTTTATTACGAATGCGATATTTATTATCATTTGTTTTTTTGTTGTTTTGTTTCTGGCTTGGCAAATCCACTGAGTGGATATTGACAAATACGAGTAATAGGTACTAATAACTATTACGATTGGCACCTAGTTGAAAAATTTATCGTTAGAATGATCGTTAGCAATAGATAGATAACTACATCGAAGATGCACGATTTACTTGACATGCCAAAAGTGAAAGAGGTAAACAAGCTTAGCGTTAATTGCAATTAAACAAAGACTGCAAAAGCACCCGATACATTCACTATCACCATCCCTGAAACCCTACGTCGACTAAAGAAGTGGTAGCCACAAAACTGGCTATATAAGTGAAAAGCCTGACAAGGGAGTGGTGCCTTACCAGAGGCACCTCATCTGCATAAAGTCGACAAGAATGATTGCAGGATTACATTTAAGAAAAAAAACAAAATGATTAGTGGGTCTTAACGCTCAAACCAATAACCCACCCTAAACCAAATACTTAGTAAAATTTAAAGCAATTACGTCATAATTAGTGTTAACCTACATTAAATTTGAAGTAAGTGTTTCTAAAATGAGTTCCTAAACTCCGAAACGAAATTCACAGCACAGTAACACCAGTATTACGGTTCTGTTTACGATCTGCGCAGTTAGCCATTACTGCCATTACGCTTTGACCCAGTTAGATATTTTTAGAGGCAATGATAACAAGTCACAGGCACATTCGTTTTTATTTAATATGACAAATGTTATGGCAGCGAAAAATTATGGTCACTTTGCGTCGTAACGTTATATATGCGTAAATTTATGGGTTACTTGCTCCCCGCGACTTCTGTGCAAATATATATTTGGATTTCCTATACAATACAAACCAAGCTTTCGCCATACGAAATTTTATCTTTGTGGAATGAAGTATGAATAATTTGTCTATCCCAAGGTTTAATCTATTGTAGTTACTTACCAAATTTTATCTAAATCGATCTACTCTGGCTAAGATTTCCCTGTACAAAATTCGATTCCCGTTTTCAACCCCTAAGGCGATTTTTCCGATATGAAAACTATTTATATGAAAAAATTTCATCCAAATCAGTTCACCGGTTAAGCTTTTGCAATGCAAACACTTTTCTTTACCCCTTTAAGGGATCATTATTTATTTCCGATATTAAAACTATCCTATATTCTTTTGAGTCACAAACTACCCCTAAGTAAGTATAAAAAGTAAAGTCCGCCTATATAGACCCCACTGCTGAGAAAAGGCCTCTACCTCAACTATGAGGATGTACGAGCCTTACTACCACCACGCGGACTCAGTGCGGATTGGTAGAGGGGTGTCTGTAAGGCAAGTGACCAACCTTACTGTTAAATGTTATCAAGCCGCCCTAGGGCCTCTGACTAGGCTTTACGACTTATATCTAATATATTAGTCGGATATAAGCCGGGACCAACTCCTTAACGTGCCTTCTGAAGAACGGAGATGCTTGTCATGGACGTCTATTAAATCGTCGGAATGGTCACCCATCCAATTACGACCGCGCCGTGGGTTGCTTAACTTTTGGTATCACTAGCAAAGCGCTGCCGGCACTGCGCCATAAGCACCTCAAGAGAGTATACCTTTCATCAAAATCGGCCACGCGGCATAAGCATGAAAAGCCTGCAGAAACAGATAGAAGAGCGACAAAAAGGTAGAGTTACTGTTGCATTTATAATATGTATAATGTACAGGTGTTTTAGAAAAAAAATATATGTGTTAGTAAGTATAGTCATAATATGTTGATTTGGACACGTTTGATCAAGAGTCAAATGAGATTCATGGTTGTTAAAAGAAAGTTTCACTTTGATCTTTTCCCGAATTATTATTGGATAAAAAGGTCGTTTGATTGCTTTGTAGGTCCACGTGTAGGGAGGTAATAAAAAACACTATTTGTGGACTGTATATATTTTGTTGTTTCCTCGCTACCTAATCCACACCTAAGTAATAATTTTCTCGAATAAAAATAAATAAGAGACAGATGGAAACCAGAGAAAAAAGGAAATGACTCCACTGACAACTTACTAAGATCCTTAAACAAAAAAGGCTATATGTCGATAGCCGGCTTTAATATTTATTCTTAAATGAATAATAAACATTTCGCTTTTTAGGCATAAGCAAATAAGATGCACGCATAAACAAAAGAAAAGAAAGAGCTTAATAAAATAAAACATCACAATCATACAAATCAAGATATACAACCCTACGTCACCGTGACTCTACAGAACCAGGGACAATCACGTTCGTATATTTAATCAGAGACAAAAAAACCATAGCCAACACAGAGTTATCTAACCGTGTACAAAAAACGAACCGGTTCCGTCAAGGGCACCAGTGTTGTGGCGCAAAAATTTACACGAGTAAAAAAATAAAAATGTGGGCTGATCAGAAGCTTAAGTGTGTTAGTGTTCCGTAGAAAAAAACTTTAAGTAGCTTATTGTAAACCTAATCTTTTGGGATATCCTGGTGTTGTTAGATAGAAAATCGGGATAATCTTAAAAGCACTTTAATCCCCTTTACTGACAACATCAATCTCAATCATAAAACAAAATCTATCAAAAATGCAACCGTAAAAAAAGTAAAAAAACATAAATAACTAAAAAAAAGGTTTATTAAACCATCGGTGCTCAACATTCCACCCTCCTGTGGCGAAGCCACACTACTGAGTGAACACCGACAGCTTAACCAGCTTTGTCAACGGTCGGCGCAACGTGCCCCCCACCGTGGAGACCTCAGCTACCCGAACTACCCCGTCCCGTCCAGGGAAAACTTTGGCAACTCGACCTCGGGGCCAAGTTCCTCTGGGTAGCGAGGGGTCCACAACTAGGACCACGTCGCCGACGGCCACCGAGCGTTGGGATCTGCCCGACGAACCCCGTGGCAGAAGCGATGGCAAATATTCCCGCACCCATCGACACCAGAACATGTCGGCAAGGCGCTGGGACTTACGCCAATCGCTTCGGCTTAGAAGGTCACCATCATCAACGCCTAATGGTACTGGGTGATATGGAGATGAGCAACCAAGAAAAAAATGGAATGGGGTGAGGGCTTCTGGACTATCCGGGTCTGCTGGCAGGTTGGTGAGAGGGCGGCTATTTACGATGGCTTCAGATTCAAGCAGCTCAGTATGCAATAACTCTTCTTTTGGGGCGCGATCTCGCAACATAGCATACAATGCAGTTTTTACAGTGCGAACGAGTCTTTCATGACAAGTTTGTTTTTATTTCTTGTGTTATACGAATGAATATCACTTTTTTTTATAACAAGATCTAAATTTTTGCGTACGTACATTATATTATCAAATATGTATTGAGAAGCGACAGTGAGGATGTTCATTTCTTTAAAGTATTCTCTCAGGGGTTCGCGGGGACTAAGTTTGTAAATGGCACGAATGGCTCTTTTCTGTAAAATAAAGATGGTATCTATGTCCGCAGCAGAACCCCACAAGAGAAGACCATAAGACATTATACTGTGAAAGTAACTAAAATACACAAGCCTTGCTGTTTCAACATCAGTCAAATGTCTAATTTTTCTAACCGCAAAGGCAGCTGAAGCAAGTCTCCTAGCCAGAGCGTCAACCTGTGGTCCCCACTGCAACTTCGAATCCAATGTAATGCCCAGAAAAACAGTGGATATTGATGTTGTCAGTAAAGGGGATTAAAGTGCTTTCAGATTATCCCGATTTTCTATCTAACAACACCAGGATATCCCAAAAGATTAGGTTCACAATATGGGGATGCCAGACTCCGCACCCCTAGTCACTGCGGCTGAAGAAGAAAGATTTCAGTCCGCGATTTCAGATGTTGGCGCAGCTGATTCGCCACATTCCCAACATAATTCTTCTTCTCGAAGCGCCAGTTCGGTTGTCGCGCGTAGAATGGGGGCAGAGGCCAGGCATGCCGCTGCTATTCTACAAGCAGAAGAAGAGAAAGAAGAACGTTTGGCTCAACTACAAAGAGAAAAAGAAGAACGTTTGGCTCAAATACAAAGTGAAAAGGAGGAACGTTTATCAAAGCTTCGAACTGAAGCCCACAATAGATCTTTGGCCGCAGAACTCGCTGCTATCGAAGCCAGTAGTTCATGAAGTAGCAGGTCTGTTCTTATTTCTGTCCATTCGTGGGTTCACAGCTTGCCGGCCCAGTTTCCAGATCCGCCACTGAGAGTGTCGTCTGCACCAGGTCAATCAAAGGTTCCGGAGGCAGTGGGTCCAATGGTTGCGCTTGATTCCACTACAGATGCACCACGCCCTCACCAATCCTTGCCAGTGGCTTCCAAGGAACCCATCCCAGTTGCTGATCCTATAATCCCATCTGGCGTAAAAACTCAGGAAGCTAAAGGTTACAATCTCCATTCTATCCCCATACCTATCGCTGTACCATCGTCGTCTCACCACTGTTGCAATAACTCAGACTTAGCTCAAGCTATTTTTTTCTCTTAGTCATAAACCCAGAGTGAGTGATTTACCAATTTTTAGTGGTAAGGCGAGAGATTGGTTATCTTTCAAGCAAACATATATACAAACTTACAAATCTTTTTCGTCACTCGAAAACATTGCTCGCATACGATCGGCACTCAGGGGAGAGGCTAGTTTAGCTGTGTCAGCATTAGCTCTCACTTGCTCTGACCCTGATGAGCTTCTGCGAGCCCTTGAGGAACGCTTTGCCCGTCCAGAGTTTGTTTTGATGGAGAAGGTTGCGTCGATTCGAGCGTTACCTAGATTACAGAGTGACTACAAAGATCTCAATTTGATAGCATGCCGCATACAAAATTTAGTTGCAGTAATAAAATATTTAAACCAGTTAGAATATCTTTATTCACCAGAGTTATATCACACACTTTTATCAAAATTAAAACCGCTTCTTAGAAGTTTATGGATTCGCTATGCTGCTGAACACTCTTCAGGGACCTCAAGGCTAGAAATCCTTAGCAATTTCTTGCGTGAATGACGATTCTGGAGTCTGCGGGTATTGTTCTGGAAAACATTCTTTGGAAAAATGTGCTAAATTCAAAAATTGTATTTCCCCGGACGAAAGAATAAATTTTCTAATTAAATTCAAAAGATGTTTTTATTGTTTGGATGATAAACGTCATAATTGGCGTAAATGTAAAGTAAAGCGATGTGACATTGACGGTTGTCAATATTTTTATCATCGATTGCTACATGGCGCTGTAATACCAAAGAGTAAACTATCAATGTCACACCAAAAAGTTTCGAATACCGATACCGTTACTCAAACCGTTACTGAAAAAAAATTGATAAATTCTGATACGGATGTAAACTATGCTAGTTCTCACAAGCAGTTTCATCATCAAAAAGTTCTATTAAAGGTACTTCCTGTAACGATTAGTGGCCCTTTAGGTGAAATCGAGACTTTAGCACTATTGGACGACGGCTACTGCCACGTTAATCGATGCGGATGTAGCTGAAAGTTTAGGTTTATGTGGACCAGAAGGCCACATCAGGGTAGTAGGAGTAGGTGGCATGGTAAGGGAGGATAAGACTTGTCACGTGAGTTTCAAAATTAAAGGTAAGTACGCTCAAGATTCATACACAATTCAGATTGCGAGGACAATTAGAAATTTGAATCTATCGAAACAAGCCGTTAGTTTTTCCGATATTGCAAGTTTTTCACGTCTTTCCGGCATCGCTCAAGAGGTTTCTTTTAGTGAGGGTACACCTAGTGTCTTGATTGGCGCAGGAGATTGGCATCTTACTATTGCACGTGATGTAAAGTCTGCCTCGCGTAATCAACCAGTGGCAACTCTTACGCGCTTGGGCTGGGTGGTACATGGTGCCACCTCTAGTAAGACAAAGCCGATCGACTTTGTCAACCATGCGACACTAGCGCAGGAATCCTCTTTGCTAGATTTAGATTCACTTGTTAGGGAAAACTTTAAATTAGACGCAATCGGAGTTTTTAAGTATCTACACTCTTTCGGTGCTCAATATCAACGAGCTATTCGAATCTTGGATGAGACGGCTCATCGCCTTCCAAATGGTCAATTCGAGGTCGGTTTGCCTTGGAGAGAGGATGACCCGGTCATCCCTGATAGTTATCCACTGGCTTTAAATAGGCTCTTGTCATTAGAGAAAAAGATGGCAAGAGATTTAAAATTTGCCGAAGCCTATCGTCAAAATATTAATTCAATGATTATGAAAGGCTACGCAGAAGAGAGTGAGATCCATTACGACAGTTTAGTTGCAGATAAAAAGCGTTTTTGGTATCTCCCACATTTTGCTGTAGTGCATCCAAAAAAATGTTTATTAAACCATCGGTGCTCAACATAGCTTATGTATTTAAGCGTAGCTCCGTAAACTTGGACTGCCTTATTGGTCTAATGGTCGGCTCGAAGTTCCAGTTTCAAATCCTGGATCTGACCGTTTCTTTCTGGGTGTTCGGTTTCAAGAATCCCTATTTCTCAAAAGAACACAGTTCCCTTACATGAGATTTTTTTGGGTCCAGAAGTTTGTGGTTTATCTCCTTGCCTGAATTACAAGTGTATATAAATAGAGAAAGCACTGAGTATTACGCACACACTTGTGCACTATACAGGGTGTGGCGTAAATAGTGGTCCAAAGCAAAGGTGTGGATACACTGTACACTGAAGCACCACATACCAGTATTTAAAAAAAAAATTATGTACAGGGTTTTCAAAAAAAAAAAATTTTTTTTAATTTTTTTAGAAATCGTTACCTTGCCTTACAAATTTGGTTATAATTTCCAAAAATGACGGTTTTTTTATCCATTTTTTTTATTATTATTGCTGATCACTTGTACTTAGTACTCCATTCGTTTTTTTTTTACAAACTGAATTTAATAAAAAAAATTAAGTTTCTTTCAAAATTCAATATTCACTGCTAGCAAATCGTTTGACTTTCAATGCTTTTGGTGCAAAAAAAATGTACCACACTGTCAGTGCCCATTGTTTAAAAAAAATGCCCATCTTTTGCAGATTCTAAAATGGTGCAACAATAAGTGTTACGACTTACAGGAAAAAAGTTATTGCTTTTCGAAACAAAAAGGAGCCCAATTCAGAAAAACAATTTATTTGAAGTTCAAGGGTTTACAAGGGTTGTAATTTTTTTCTGTGTGGTCCAAAGCAAAGGTGTGGATACACTGTACACTAGCGTTGGGTTTACTCCCCGGAATATTTCCAACTGTTGGGTTTATTCCCAAATTCGGGGAAAGTATGCGGAATATTTCCAATTCGGCGGGAAAATACTCAAAAGTGGACTAAAATGAATAAAATACGAGAATTTAGCTACTGAAACAATGGTTTTACGCCTGTAGCGCACCCTTACATAAAACCATAACAGCGGGAACACGATAGTTTTGCCTGTTTGTCAGTTTTATTACACCAAACGTAAACTGCATGTTCTAATGCTTAGATTTATCTGAATCTTTTTTTCTTTGAGATTCGACGATCCTGTAGTATACTTCCTACTACTGTGTCCACGATGTCGCGAATTGGTGCAGAAATGTAGACGTTTGATAAGGATTGGAGAAATCTCGACATAAACAAACCGGGTCATAGTAAAATCTCTACATTAGAAACGGCAGTTTGGCTTCTGATAAGTTTGAATATTTGAGGCAAGTGATAATAAAGTTAAATCTTCGTTATTAAAAACAAGAAATTCAGAAAATAAAACGTGTAGGTTTGTTTTCTTCGAGGTGTCTAGGTGAACATACTTTTAAAGTCCCGAGTGTGATAAGTGAGCTATCAACGGAATAGTACCTGTTCTACAGGTCAACCAGGCCACCCTCGCAGTTCTTTACAATTCAATTTCTTATGTATTGACCAATTAATATATAGGACAAGTGAAGGCCGAGACTAAAGTAAAACATTATACTAGTGCTAAATTAAAAACTACGAGTCACAAAACGAGTAACTTTGTAGAGTGAAGTAAAGTAAAGTTAAGGTGAAATGTATCATTACGTGTTGTTTGAGTATAGTGTGTGTGAGTGTGTGTTTGTGTGTGTGTGTGAGAGAGAGAGTGCATGTCCTGCCGGGAGAGCCGTGTGTATGAGAACGAAGCCAGAAAATAGTGATGTGATGTTAGGTTAAAAATTTTAACTTCACAAGTATCGACAGCAAAGTGGAACTGACTTACAACATCATTCCAAGGGGCATAAAATCTGTTCGGTTTCGTCATAGTTCAAAGACTTCAGGTAGTTGGTGACAACTTTCTTACATTTAGAGGGTACATAGCAAAATGTTCGTTTAATTTATTATAAAGGTAAGGACCTAGGAAACAGAAAAAAATGTGCGAGAAAGAAGTTCGCAGAGTGATTTTTGGGCAAACTGAGCCAGTTCGCCTTTTGCCTCTCATCAGCTCAGGGTGATATTTTAATTGAATGCTTTTTCAAGACAGCCCTAAGGAAGAAAGTTTGCCTTGCAGTAAGCACATCCCAGTCCTTGTGCAGGTTCCACAGTGGGGTAAAGAAAGGAAGGCCAACTGCGACCTTGGGTAGAGCTCGTTGCGCCCTTTCCACAGTTAAGAGGTGCGTCTTATCTGCACTACCCCAAATAGAAATACAATATTCTAGTAGAGAGTGACTCAGATTGAAATAAACCGTCTTAATTACCCTACGATTAGCGACATTCTTAAGGGATTTAAACACAAAGATGAGTTTGCGCATTCTGACTGCAAGTAACTCAATGTGGGGTTTAAAGCTAAGTGTGTTATCTATTAACACTCCCAGGTATTTAGTGCATTCAGACCGTTGCAACTCTGGGCAAAGGGAACTCTTTGGAAGGGATTGACCACAATTATGGGCTATAACACCATAAGTCGAGGATGGTAGATAATTTGACCTCATGGCAAATGGAACATATTTCGTCTTAGCAACGTATACATTATGCCTTAACTAATTAGCAACCCTATTGAAGCCCTCCTGAGCGTTGGTCAAAGCTTCGTCTCAGGAGTCCCCAAAGAACAACAACGACGTGTCGTCAGCAAAGGTATACATAGAGCCCTAATAAAGCTGGATCTGGATTATCATCGACCAGTACAAATTGGTGCCCATGGTTAACTCGGAATGGTCTGACAATTCCATCAATAGCAACTGCTTTATACATGCCTGCTGTCATGAAGCCTCGATACGGGATCAAAGGTGTTCCAGCTCCAATCATAATACCACCCTCAAAAGGACACCGATTTCCCGCCTTGCTGAACTGTTCCTGTGGAAGTTCTTTGCCTTTCACAGTCTCCTGGTCTTCTCGAGACATGGACACGTCGGTTATCTGGATGACTACTGATTCGCGATTCGTCAACGAAAAGACAGTTTTGCTAAATGTTTTCTTCTTCATCTTCTTCATTCTGCCGAAGCCTAGCCTACTCCAATCTCTGTCGTTGACGTTGAGAGGCGCTTGCCAAGACCTCTGTGCTCGTAATCCAGCCTGGTGCAAGCAACTCAGAATGTTCTAAGTGCTAACTTCAAGCCCAGAGGCGGCCCGAACTTCTGCTTTTACTTTAGTAGCGTTGATTGTTGGGCACAACATCATCGACATCGTGGGCACAGTAATAGGAATTATACTACAGGATCGTCGAATCTCAAAGAAAAAAAGACTCAGATAAATCTAAGCATTACAACATGCAGTTTACGTTTGGTGTAATAAAACTGACAAACAGGCAAAACTAGCGTGGTCCCGCTGTTATGGTTTTATGTAAGGGTGTGCTACAGGCATAAAACCATTGTTACAGTAGCTAAATTCTCGCATTTTATTAATTTAAGTCCACTTTTGAGTATTTTCCCGCCGAATTGGAATATTTCCGAATCTTTCCGTTTTTTCCCATACTTTCCCGTATTTTTCTTTTCCATCCCATTTTTTTCTTTCCCTTGCCCATCGCTACTGTACACTGAAGCACCACATACCAGTATTTAAAAAAAAAATTATGTACAGGGTTTTAAAAAAAAAAAAAAATTTTTAATTTTTTTAGAAATCGTTACCTTGCCTTACAAATTTGGTTATAATTTCCAAAAATGACGGTTTTTTTTATCCATTTTTTTATTATTATTGCTGATCACTTGTACTTAGTACTCCATTCGTTTTTTTTTTTACAAACTGAATTTAATAAAAAAAACCCTGAAAACCCTGAAAACCCTGTACATACTTTTTTTTTAAATACTGGTATGTGGTGCTTCAGTGTACAGTGTATATACCCACTTGTAACTTGCAATAAAAAAATGAAACGATAATATCTTCCGCGCATCATTTTGCTAATCCCGGTTGAAATTACCCGTCCTACGCCGTTTAAATTTAGCTCGGACATTATAATAATTATTTAAATATTATTTTTGTATTTATAAATAATATATCTTAATATTGCGAAGCGTATCTCCAAAACCCAACAGTCCCGCTGACCTCAATTCGTTTGCTCTCCATAATTTTAATGTTCAGGCAACAGAACATCGTTTATTTTCGGCCCGAGTTACTACAAATCGTTAATTTAGACGTTTTTGGCTTTGAATTGAGTCACGTACACACTGTGCGGTTCATTATAATTTAAAAAGGTTTTTGCTGGTAAAAATATTTAAAGACAGCCGAACCTAGAAACGTGTTAGTGGTGTGGTGTTGGATACAAGCATATTCAGGGTAAGGCGATAGATCGTATCTGCCTTGGGAAAAAACAATCGTAAGTTATATGATATTGATACCTCATGTTAATACAAACATGAATCTATTGATAATCACGGTTTTTTACATGAAAACATACCACCTCAGACCAAATAAAAAAACCTTTTTTTATTACCATATTAAACTGAAGAAATTAAAACATAGCACGAACTTAAGCACACCAAGCTACTCGTGAACACTCACATCTTATATAGTTATAATAAGGGCGATTTTGCAATAAAAATGAGTATGGTGATGTGAGCTATTCCTACATGATCCCCTCTATCTGACCCGCCGGTAAACAAAATTTCGATCCCCTCATTTGCTTTTCCCAAAGGATACTCCGATGGTATTTCGAGGGAAGTTAAGGCTAGCTAGTACAATTAGAACAAAAATAGTAGATAACGCAGCACTCACCAAAATTAAGCTAGTAATATATTTTTATTATGACAAACTTTAATTGGTGCAAGCAAAATATACATATTTTTATTTAAGCTTGTGAGTGCGTTGGACTAGCTCTAAAAGCTTACAAGTTTTGTGATATAAATATAAATAAAATATTTACTATTGACCCACTACACAGGGGATCCGAATGGAATAAAAAATCATACAAAATAAAACAGATCCACCAGGGTGTCGGTTTTGGTTGGGGGATCGAATGAGAATAACTCTGTGATGTGTTGTGGTCAAAAGTATTCAATGGATTTGATTCCAATGTGCCTAGTCTACGTTAAATTTAGGTTTAGTCTCTCTCTTTCACTGCTAAACAAACGCGAAGACTAAAATAATTAAGAAACGTCAAATTAGTATTTTTAACCGTTTTTGCGTGTTTTTGTTGACTATGGATTCTCTAATTGTCTTAGCAGCTGACAATGTGTAGTTTGACGTTTCCAAATTTATATACTCTGTCTCCTTTCCTTCGTTAAGCAGAGAAAGAGAGACTGAACTTCAATGTGCCCACATTGGAATAATTTAATTTAATTTTATACAGGGTACCACTGTACCTACATTGGTCGACTCGAGCCCAATGTTTGCCAAGCACAGTATACCTATGCAATAAAGAGGAGTTAAATACCAAAAAGCTTTTATTTAAACCCGCCTTTACACTATAAAGCCGTGTTAATATTAACATAGTCACTAAACAGGTTTGTACGAATGTTTGTAATTTAGACTCGTTTTTACTACCAACTTGACTGGCAGAACGTGAGCGAGCGGGGGCGTGACTATCGCTTGTTTTTGTCAATTACCCACTAGATTTAATAGTTTTGGCTTTAATAATAATAATAATAGTAAATAGTCTTATATGCTACCTACTCGTGAAAGTTAAAAGCGTTTTTCGAATTGAATTTCTTTCCTTTTTACAAGACCACCGTACGAAAAACAAAAAAATATATAAAAGGGAGGAAAAAAGGGATCACAAAGATACCAGCTCTTAGATAAGTACTTAGGATCAGTGGCAATGCTACCTAAGGCTTTAATAATTGAAAATCGAGTTAATTATTCTTTAAAATAGAATCGCTAAATGTGTTGTTAAGCGTGAATGTGAAGCGTAAAAGATGGAAAATCTTAGTGAAGAAAAATAAAAATCATTTAAGGCGTTAGGCGGTGCAAAATTCGCCAAGTTCAGCTAGTAACTGATTAAAAGGTTATTTTAAGCTAACTAATTTTAGTTCACAATTCTGATTCTACCATCTAAAAATGTGTCAACATTCAACAATCGCCTGTGCAAAACCTCAAACAAAGGACCTTTCTAAAAATAGAAAATAACGTTTTCATTATTCCGATCACGTAGAGGATATTAGGAACAGATTTCTTTAACGCTCATATTTCAAACGCACCATTAATTTTACTACTAGTAGCAACATCGTTTTAAGCTTTTTCGGCAATCAGCGCTTTGAAAGACTTTTGATTTACACCTTTGTTGAGAAAAAAAAAACGGTTTTATTACTGAATATTAACCTTTATGGTTTTAACAGGGCTCGCTCGTAAAATTTGGGATAAAATAAATCGGTCCTGTGGACCCTACTCTTTAGGCAAAGTCCATTTTTTCTACCCTATCTTGTCGTCCTTGTTACTCCTGCGATCCACAATGCGAGGAAGTGCAATGGCTAGAGTTGAAGTCACGTCAAAAAAAAGTTATTCAATTTTAGAAATAAAACCTCTATTTATCAATGTAAAAAAATATATCTCGAGCCAGACAAAGACAAGCCCTTTTATATCTGGCTCGGTAGAATGAGAATGTCGAACCTAAGCCTTAAAAAACCGAAAATATAAGCCCTTGCTATGGGCCCTATCGTGTCTCCTGATTTTAGGGCCCTACTAGCTACTAGTCACTAGTAACTAGTGCTTTGAGACAGGATACAGCAATAGTGGCAGAAAATACGACCTTGTTCTTACACAGTAGGGTACCTGACGAAAAAATGCGTAACTTGACACGTTCACTGCATGTGCACAAAAACACGGGTCTTTTTGTCCCCGTATGCTCCTCGATGATACGGGCCCATACACTTTTGGATGTGGGTTCCATCAATTGACATGGGATATTTGAATGTTGGTTGTAAAATCCTTTTTTTGTTTAATTTATTTATTGGTCGTCAATGTCAGCTGATTTATGGAATAACATTAAGGAAATAAGAATGAGTACATAGTGCTTTGTGTTGTTGTAACTTGAACTATGTAAGGTATTATTTTTTACTAAGCCGGATTAAAATAAATCTAATATAGAAACATCTGAATGTTAACGTTGCCTAGAACTTTAATATAATTGCATTCGTGGAGGAATAAGCATTCGTGGAGGAATAAGTGAACTCAATTTACATCCTTAGGGAATCACAAAATTTACATAAATGTATACTAAGGTCTACCATAAAGAAATTAAGTAATCGATTTATTTTCAATATTAGAAACATCTAGTCAAAATTTCTACTCTAACAATTCTCTCTCTTAGAACATTTTTGTGTGTCGGTTTTTAGATCAGAACCACAAAAGTGACAAAAGAAATAAAACCCCTTCCCATAAAACAAGTTTCATTCTATCCCATGTAAATTCGGGATATATTTAACACTATACTGCGGGAATATTCAAATTGAATCGATCAGAACCACATGCGGTCCGGGGTGCTTAAGACCCACTGGGAATGCAATGGTCAGACGCGGCACACGAAGGGTTAAATTTAAATCTCAATCATATTGAGAGCTCTTTTAACTGACGTCACAATGAGGGTTGTTTATAAGGTGCAGTGTATTGTTTATTCGAGTAAAAGTATGTAATACGCACAGCACAATGGTTGAAAATAGAACCGTTGGCAACAAAAAACGTAATTTAACTACTTCAAAATGGACGGTTAATTGTAATGAAATATTAAGGTAGCTCGTTATGGAGAACCCAAAATCAATTCTCATGGTAAGAGCTAAATTTCGAATGTTTTTTTAATAATAGACCTCAATAAAAATTAATGGGTTTTTGATGTCAGGGTGAATAGATTTTATGATCGATCCATCCCAATAAAATCGCTGGCTACCTACTTGTTATTTTGATACTATGCTGGGGATCTCGCTAAGGCATAGAATCCGGAAAGAGATCATCCGCCAAAAGACGAAAGTCATAAATATCGTTCAGAGGTACAGTAAGCTAAAGTGGCAGTGGGCTGGTCATGTCTGCCGCAGAACAGACGGGCGTTGGACTAGGGGACGGGCAGGAAACGTAGTGTTGGTCATCGGTCCCCCTGCTAGGTGGACTGAGAAGGTAGCCGGTGGTGGCTGGATGCGAGAAGCGGAGGACCGTGAAAGTTGGCGCAATCTTGGAGAGGCCTGCGTCCAGCTGTGGACTAGTGTATAAGTGTATAAGTGCCCCCTGTGGGCCTACATATATAAAAAAATGACTTTTATGACTTTTTAGGACTGTAATAGGCTGATTTGAAGATGATGATAATGAAAAACACTAATTATAAACTTGTTTCTTAATGAATTCATTTTTATTTTTTATTTTAAAGGCCATTTGGGTAACTCATTTAAGATCTCAAATACGATAGATACTAACGCCCTTACTAATAATGATTTTGACATTGCTTTAACACCACAGAATAAATAAGAGTTGATAACACTTGGATAAATATGTGGCGACTAAATGTCATGTCATATTATCTGTCATTAATTTCAAACTAGCCGTCTTATATTTATACAAGTGTTATCATCATCATCCAATTTAGGAGCTAGGCTCTTGTCGGTGGAGTTTTTTCCATTCCTCTCTGCCCTTCTCTTGACCTCCTGATACGACCCGACATTTATATTTTCTTTTATTTGCTGCATGTAGCTTAGAATAAGCTACAAGTGTTATAGCGGTGGCAAATTCATTATCAGTAGGAGGTAAGTATTTGCTTATTTTATTGATTAACTTATTACCATGCCTAACCGTCTAACTTGAAATGTACCGCGATGCTGATTGGTATTCCAAGCAATGACTTACATATGAATTGAAATTGTTCATTGGTTAGATGTTATAGCAATCCTTAACCTCAGTTTAAAAGCTGTTATTGTCTTCCTGAAAGCTTTATCTAGTGAATTTGAAAACAATCGAGTTAGGAGGTAGGCCTGTAGCTCCCTTTTTAGGGTTCCGTACTGAAAGGGTCCCGTAGAGTTAAGTACTAAGACTCTCCTGTTTGACTGCATGTCACCAGACATGATCTCATGAACCGTGATAGCAGACAGTTAAAAATTCAACATTTCAAAATTTTTCTGTTGCCGCTATAACAAATACAAAAAAAACATCGGGGCTCCCATACAAACGTGAATTTTTAAAACTCAAAAAAAGGTCATCAAAATAAAGTGTTTAATGTATGGTACGGAACCCTTCGTGCGCGAGTTCGAGTTACACATGATTGGTTTTGTTTTTCGGTCGGCAATCGTGTAATAAGACACTAAGGCAAGACTAAAGGTCACCCTTTGGACCCTAGAGCAAAAGCTACTCCCATGGCTTCCTATGCGATAAAACTATCTTTTGATAGGTCGGTCGTCCTGTGTACCCAGAGCCGAACGGTCGTATCCGCCGTTTGCGCTTAGGCAATTATTACAAGAGTCAATTTTGTTTTATGGCCCATAAAACTAGGCGTCTGTCACACCGTGATGTGCACAATGTATACTTACAGGGTATCTATGACAGTAATGTCCCTTTGATAATATACAGATTACTCGTTGAAAACAGAGAACAAGAACATTATGGTTATTATTACGTACTTATAGAATCTTAAGGTAGACAAGATGTTCTGATTAGGATTACATTGTCGTTAAGACAATTAGGGTTTCTATTTCGAAAATAATAAGACGTATTCTTAGTCTCCTCTCACATGACTAAGGGTAACTTTGTGATCGTTTTAATAATATGTATGTGGAATGAAACACTAATTTCTTCTGGCAATTTTAAAGACACGGCGCACTGTTGCATTTTCCTTGTCACAGTCATAGCCAACAAACACCAGAGTGCACAATGGTGAATGTACCAAAACATTATCTCTTGTTACTAGTAATGGTTACTATCATTTGAAGTATACGTTCAAGTTTACGTTGTGCCATGTTTGAACTTATTTTTATTGCGCAATGAGTGCTCGCTGCTCGTCAGACGTCCCTACTTTGACCTTAAAACCACCTCTATTCCCCACGTAAAAGAACCTGTTTTCGTTTAAAATTGGTAGCCTGACGTTCTGTCGATCTGTACATACCATAGATCCATAAATGCGAACATCGTCTTACAGTCTGTAAAATTGCTTCATATACAATATGTTACAAAGTACTTATAGTGTCTGCTAAGTAACATTACACTTCGGTGTGATTGTTTCCATGTTCCCGAGAGCAGTGAGCCTGCCGGACACACAGGCCATTACGTCTGCACTCCAGCGATTCGACACAACGTCGGTTTTATGGCCCCACACCGACCGGCAGGGTTGCCAAACAAAGACATTTCGGGTGACCTCAGGAATGACCGCACGAGGTGGTGAAATTATGGTAAAGCAAATTTTTTATACACTTCTAACATACCTTCTTAATTCATAGATACCTTACGACTGAGGGTCGTGATCATTATGTGGAATGAAACACACACAACGACTTTCTTGGTAATTTAATGGAGTGGTTTGCCATTACCTTCTCCATTTCACACAGTAGATTTCCTCTCGATGTTTTCCTTCACAGTTAGGGAGCGATATCTTTGAAAAAGACCTTACGGATGAGCTAACCTACTTAAAAACGATATTTACACAGTAAAATATATGGTACTTACGTACCTCGATTCGATTAATGAATTAATGAATGCATTTATTTGCTTTAAACACGGTACAGATCGATAAAAACAAATAATATGGGTTAAGCGTGTTTTACCAATGTATCGGTAGGCAAATATTTGACGTCGTCGTCTAAAATTAACAATTTAAAAAAAGGTAAGCAGAAAATACAATACATGAATAATTGGATGTCAGATTACAATTTTAGAGTGCATTATATAAAAACAATTGTCATAAATAATACCTAAAATTAAACAATACATGTCAGTCCATCTAATATGTATATAAAAAATAAATTAAAAAACACGCAACAAAATACGCAGAAAAATTGTGTAGTTCAGATGGGTAAACTGACGTGCTGCTGACTGTACATACTACCTTAGCTCCTACATCAAATTAAAATAAATCGTTGCTCGAATCATAGTTAGTAACAATTGTCAAAAATACTAAAACTGTTGTTCACACACTAGCCTCGTGATATGTTACGTACGACACGCACGGGACGAGGACCTCCGAGCTGCGGCGAAGAACATCGAACCGAGCGATGTTCGGCTCGCCGGCGAACATCGATGCCCGCAAAAACACTCCTCTCCATAGCACCTAAGTGAGCGGTCACTGTTTCTGCGTTATAAACCTAGTCGTCTTGAATAATAACTTTCATATAAAATACAGTCCGCTTTTAATTTCCACCACCTCTACTATCGAAGAGCATTTACAACTTTTTTATAATTAAAAAGTGGCAGCCCTGATCCAAAGCGTCATTGGAGAGATTTACTTAACCGACTTCGGATTAAGGGGTGTGTGAGTTACGACACGGCCAAAGATGTGACGGTCCATTTAACTAATTGTCAAACAATACGTAATTTAAGCTGTTATTGTGTAGTAGTGCACAAAAGAAAATAAAAACTGAAATCGAAAATATTCTTATTAAACCTATTTGTAATGAAAATTGTACTAAAAGAGATGCCACACATTTTGTTTTAAGGCGAATTACGAATGAGGTCAATGAGAAGCTCAATCAGCAAGAAACGCGTTGAAATTGTTATTTTTATAATAAGACCTCGATCATGAGTTTCAGTATATTAAGTACCAGAAACTACAGATAAACGATTCCAGGAATTTGGTTCGATAGAAAATGCTCCTGAAGTTTGGTCTAATTTTAGAATAGAAGAATAGAAAACATTTATTTGGCACAACACAAGATAGAGTAAAGAAAAAAAAACAAGTGACAAAAATAATACTGTAACAAAATTAAATATAAAAACTTATAAACCTAGAAAGTGTACCAAAACGCTCAGTATAAGTCGTGACAAAAACAGAGCCCATAGACAAAATGCCATCTATTCTAAAGCGAAGTTCGTTATCGTTAACAAAATGTATGAAACTGACACAAGCCATCGAAATATCACGTGACTTTTGCATACATTTTGTTGGCGATAGCGAAGTTCGCTATGGAAAGATTGCATCTTGTCTAAAAGCCCAGGTTTTGTCACGACACTAATTTTCAGCGGGAACCTTCGGGCATAGTGTAACAAGACACACACATATAAAAACACTAAAATTACAACTTGACAAGATACAAATAAACAAGTAGATCACACACAGTCACAGTACCTTCACAACACAATACATAAATGGCGCTATTCATCTAAGATAGACAAAATTACGATAAATAATGCTAAACACAAACAAGAAATAACACATAAGAAATAACATTTTGCCCTCTTTGCATGATTAATATGCTTGCTGGTGCCAAAATTTCGGAGCCTTCTATTGTGTTCTGTTCCTCAGTACACACTGAAAACTGTGGGAATGAATTTGTAGTTAAGTTTTGCCTAAATTTTCATTCACGAAATTGCCAAAAACACATTTTCATGTTCGAAATCTGCTCAGCGATGGCAACGGGACAGTTGCGACTTAAGTAAGCATTAGTAATAAGATATAATTTTCACTTTATTCTGTCTTTTAGCTGGATTTAAGGCCTACTACAAAAATAGTCTTAAATTGTAAAAATAAAGTTGTGGTAAGTAAGTATAGTAAAAAATATCTACAATACAATAAAAAAAATACAATACTTACAACAGGTCTCCCACCAACTTGAAAGCATTTCTAAAGCACTGACATGTTAATTGTCATTTTCACTACTTTGATAACTATCAATGCTTTTGTGACCTTAGTTTTGAAGCTATTATTATTTCGTGAAAGCTATAATTATTACAATTCGATAGTAATTGACGTATGCGTTATGCCAGCCAATATATATGCGTATCCCCTTAGACACCCCTAGCATGTATGTTGATAAGTAATTACAATAATTTGTAAATTGCCATAAATAAGTTCGAAAACAACTGTCACTAACAAACTCTAAAAAAACAACATCAATTAAGTCAGCTAAGAACAACAAACGTAAGAAAAACTTTTGTAAAGCCGGAGCCAAAAAACACGACATTTTGTGCAGATGTCAAAAATATGGCAATGCAAAAAAGATCAGCTGTTTAGAAAACATGTGTCGGATAAGAAATGGTCCCATGCTAACGAATTGCAACCATAAACATAGATACTCGTATCCTGAGCCGTTTAAAGAAAAAACCTTTTTAAGACCCGAGGCAAAAACTGCGTTGAATAAGAATCCCCTTGGAATCTAGTCTTGAAGTGTATGCAAAAATTTTATGTGCCACTTTACCCGAACTACTAACTTAGTTTTGCTGACGCGTTATGAATAAGTCAACGTAACGAATTCTTTTTATTAGCCACTCAAGGAGTCGTAAAGTCACAATGGAAAAGTACGCAGATGACTTACTGCAGAAAAATTGGTTTTACAATTTCGTACCTCAAAAGAAAAAAACAGAACCTTATTAGGATTACTTTGTTGTCCGTCGGTCTGTCAAGAAGGCCCATTTTCTAAGGTACGTGTGGAGTTATTGAATTAAAATTAACATCTAATAATTTTGTCTGCGTTTCCTTGTAGGTGTAAAAGAATCAAGCTTCTAAGTTAATGTAATTTAAAGATATTTCCATTTAAGCTTTATTTTCTAACATTTCACAGGGAAATATAAATATATACTTACGAGGGTACTTCCCTTAGACCAAGAATCATTCATCTTTGGCAAGAAGGAAGGACAGCACAGAAATATTATGAAAAAAAAAATTCAACAAACACACCAATGACCCAGCCCCAAATTAAGCGTGAGCTTGTATTATGGCGACTAGGATACCAGATAAATATACGTATAACCATCCATGACTTAAGTACAAACAGATGCTTGAGCTCATCGCACAAATATTTGCCCAGTGCGGGATTTAAACCCGCAACCTCTGGCTTTTCCGTAATATCTAGGCAGAGCTAGCTGAATAAATCTGTGTCCTGTCGTAAAACTTTCTCGGTCTATTAGCCGGGTATCGAACCCGCTCCCGTCTTCGCCACTAAAGATCCTATCACTCACTCATACTCGTACATACAAATACTTTGCTTACCGAATCTGGTTAACGAAATTATCATAGAAAATACCGACCACTAAACATGAATCTAATGAACCTTAATTTTCAGTCAGACCACATAACTATTTGCTTATGAATATTTCCATAAAAGCATTTTTTGTAAAAGCTTGCACTATACTTACACTTTCGTGTAAGTAGGTACCTAAATACTTAAAGATTTAAAATAAGAGATCGCTTTTTGATCGCATGTGTCCGGGTTTTGACTAGCGATAATGTATGGGCTATTAATTTATCAAATGTTATTTACAAAAAACCCCAATGTTAGGTTTTGACTCCTCCATTTAAAAAGTCAAATGGCCAAATTTTCATTATTAAAAATATACTATTTCTATGGATCCCGAGTTAAATCTATCGCCTAAGAAAACAAAGATCAATTCAAAATTAATTACCGCTATGATGGAAAAAAAATATAAGAAATCTTCTAAAATGTTTTTTAAACATATTACAAAAACAAACCCAAATTATGTCTAATTTGGGTAAATAAATAAATAAATATTTTTATTGGAAAAAAAAAATTGGCTTTATTTTTTATTTTGTCTTAAAAATTAATAAATTAAAGGCCCTTAAACTATCGCTATTTAAAACCCGAATATGCATATAACATCCTGTATAGTTAGTTGTTGTATTTTCTGCACATAATTTCTTTTTGGGACTCCCTAAAACCCAGGATATAGAAGCTCAGTCAGAAAGAAGCGCATTGAAAAGTTCATATTTATAATAGTTAAGTTAAAAAGTCGATCGTAAATCTCAAAACACGACTGGAAGGAATTAGAATTTGAAAAATTGTTCTCCTGATGTTTGGTCTATTAATATTTTAGAGCCTTCCCTTTTAATCTAATTATTTTTTTAACAAACACACCAAAATAAATCTAACCCCAAACTAAGCGCGAGTTTGTTCTATATGGTGACTAAGATAACAGATAGATATACATAAATAGGTACGTTTATGAACATCCATGACTTAGGTACAAACAAATGGCCCATGCTCATCACACAAACATTTGCCCCTTGCGGGATTCAAACCCGCAGTCGCTAATTTTGTAGTCCGGGGTGCAAACTACGACGACCGTTTGGCGTAGGCGAAAACTGTAGGAATACATTTTTGTTTTGTTTAAATTTTTAAACATGAATTAGCCAACATTTTAATTTTAATATTCGCAGAGACGGCGCAATAGGACAATTGGGCTTTTAAACAAATAGAGTATCCTGATTATATGTAATGTAATATTATACGATTTTTCATTCAATACCTCTACGTTTGTGTCGTTCTATCAAATAATAGACGCGGCTACCGTATGGAAAAATATAACTTGGTAACTTCATGAATTTCATCAGTTTTCCATCCCGCTCTTACCCATCCCTCCGTCTCTTTCTACCCCAATCGCCATTATAACGATAGAGTGACATTGAGCATAAGATTGCGCGAAGTTGCGTCATTTTACCCCGAATTTCTTGGTGTCAAGCGAATTTCGGTCTTGTTTTTGCTCCTTTAAAGTCGACGGGGAGTAATACGGGGTGGTAAAGTAATGTTGGTAGGGTAGTAGGAAGTGTATCCCCCACGGAGTAGCTGTCTCCATCCAGTCAGCTGACGCATCAACGGCGTAGATTAGGTGGGGATGGACTCGCCGAAGTATGGGTGTAACCGACAACCCTGTATTACGCAGTATTTCTGCATTCTGCGCAGTTGCTTTTGTATTAAATAAAATGGCATTCTTAATGCGTTTGGGGTGCTTTTCGAGAACAAAGGAATTTTTAAAAACTGGCGAAAACGAATGAGAACAATAACCTCAAAATACTACCAGGTTGGTTCCAAAAACTCGCCAGCAGGCGAACTACTTACGATTGCAATCCTAAAGCAAAGCAATTAAATTGACATTGGACGTCCTCTGACTGATAATGATGCTTATTTAAACATCAAAAAACTAATCTAATGTTTGTTTATAGCCACTGCCGCATTTCTATATAAGTCTCATTCTGTCACTTTCTTTGTCAATGGAATTGAAAAGGACTGCAAGAGACTTAATGAAGGATTAAAGTTAATAGACGATTCTGAGTACATCAGTTAGTTACTTAGGTTAATTTTAGTTGATAAAAGCCCTTTGAAATATTCTAATACTTCTCACTGTAGTTCGTATAGCCGGAGATTTTTACATCTAAATGAGTTTACTCTAAAAACAGTTTCCTACAAACAGTATATTTCGGGATGCATGCAAGTGTGTAGCATGCGAAGCGGTCAGCGCATCTGCATACGTGGCATATGCATACGGTGCATGGCAATCTGGGGGCTTATGTGACGCTTTGTGTGGGAATCTGCCTAAAAATAGGTTTATGTTTACATTATTAAAATAATAGTTGTATAAATACTGCAACAGTCAACTTTTTGTCACCTGTTTTTGACCCTTTTTCATTATGATAAGTCCCGTAAATGTAATATTTTGCCCATGTATTCAAGTACTCCGATTATTAACCTACCATTTATATGCAGTATTATTATGTATATCTGCAAAGTCAGTGACTCAGATGACTTAATTGTCCCCGAATTTGTATGGAAAGAATGGTTTGTCCACTGGGTCGCCAGTTTTATTATGTTTTATTAATTTGTTGGTATGACATACAATACCTATTTAAGGGTTAAAATATAAATGTTTTTTCACTACATACAAGAACCAGGGTAACTTGATATTCGGGAAATATTAAGAAAAAAGGTGATTGACCCATTTGGATTAAAAAATCTAATTACAAAACCATATTTCGGTACCCCAAACAATATTCTCATCAAAATTGTTTATAAACCATTTCGCCTGTGAACCCTCACTCCTGGAAATATTTTATTAAAATATTCCACTTTTTTCAAATAACTCCACTCACAAAAGGATATCGAAATAACACCATCTTTGTTATAAACTAATTACATTTCTAATTAATTCACAAAGCTGCAACGGTCCCCTAAAGCTACAGCTGACTTGGAGCTCTTTCTACAATCCAAAAACAACTATAAAACTAAAAGGCTAAGAACCATTTTACGATGGCTAAGACACCCTTTACAGCTGACATAAAAGATGTTACAAAACCCCTAACAATCTAAATTGAACTGTAAACCAAGAGAATAAAGATCATTTTTGTAAGTCGAAGACCAGCTGGCAATCAGCTGTTGGTCCGCAATGTGTTTCTGCCACAGCGTGTCGACAAAAAATATTCTAAAGAAAGAATTTTGTATAAATTGCTTTGTGCAGTAAGAATTTTTGGTAAATAGCTCATGTTTTTTAGTAAATAGAATTTATTGCTAGAAGGTGAGGTGAGTATGAATGCGTGTTTCTTGTGAATAACTACAAATGTTATGAACAGTCGCTAAAGAATATTAGGCCTACTTAAAAGACAAAACTACTTTAACTAATGAGGGATTTTCTGACAACTCAAAATTCTAGTTTTATTGTATGTTGATAGGTGGCTCTATTTATCTAAGTTATACAAAATATAACGTCGAAATCATTGAGCATAAAACAAAAACAAATGATTGTAATATTGTCTGTACAAACTTGTACTTACGTCAAAAATAAGCAAGTTTCAAATTGCAGTAAAAAAAAATATAACAGGAAAAGTTTCTTGATGATCACTAAATTGATAAAAAACTATCTAAAGCATGCTGGATTTCATCTACCTAGGGTGCTAGCTATGTTTTACAGTTTGTGTCTTAGTCACTGTTACTTACCTAGGGAAATTATGTATACGATGGTAGTCCCTATTGTAAAAAATAAGACTGGAGATGTGTCAGACATGGCCAATTACAGGCCTATCTCACTGGCCACTATAATAGCTAAGGTGCTGGACAGTCTGCTTGACAGACATCTGGATAGTCACGTAAAACTTCACGACTCTCAATTTGGTTTTCGATCGGGTCTCTCCACAGAGAGTGCTATCCTGTGTCTTAAGCAGACTGTACAGTACTACACAGCCAGAAACACACCGGTCTATGCAGTGTACTTAGATCTCTCCAAGGCGTTCGACTTGGTGTCGTATGACGTTCTGTTTAGAAAGCTGAGGGAGGAGACAGATGTGCCGCCTGACGTAATTTCTATGTTTAAGTACTGGTACAGGAACCAGGAAAATATTGTAAAATGGGCGGGACAACGCTCTGATGTGTATAGATTGGACTGCGGTGTAAGGCAGGGGTGTCTGTCCTCCCCGAGGCTTTTCAACCTGTACATCAATAAACTGATCGGTGAGCTCAGCAGCGCCAGCATCGGGTGTCACATAGGTGGGATTTGCGTAAACAACATCAGTTATGCGGATGATATGGTGCTGCTGGCCCCATCGATCAGTGCTATGCGTAGGCTGTTGCAGATCTGCGAACGATACGTAGATGCTCACGGACTTAGATACAACGCGAGGAAGAGTGAGTTAATGGTTTTCAAAGCTGGTAATAAAACATATACCAATGTACCTCCCTTGTATCTGCGTGGTACTCCTCTGAATAGAGTGGATCGTTTTAAGTATCTGGGTCACTGGGTGTCGGAAGATCAGACTGATAACCTGGACATAGAACGCGAGCGCAGGGCCCTGTCAGTGCGTTGCAATATGCTGGCCCGAAGGTTTGCAAGATGTACGGATCAGGTCAAGATGACGCTGATTAAAGCTTACTGCCAAACCTTTTACACTTGCAGCCTATGGGTAAGGTATACGCGGCGTGCTTACGGCGCGCTAAGAGTTCAATACAATAACGCGCTGAGGGTGCTGCTTGGGCTGCCGCGATATTGCAGCGCATCCACCATGTTTGCTGAAATGCAAATAGATGGATTCCACGCCATTGTTAGAAAGCGTTGTGCGTCGCTTTTAAGTCGGCTGAGGAGCAGCCCAAACCGCATCCTCAGCACATTAGCCGAACGGTGGGACTCACCGCTGCTACGGCACTGGAAGTGCCTGCACACCCTCAAAGGTGTATAGACGCACCCCGTGTGCGTCATTAATTACAAAATTAATTTGTATAAACTAACACTAGTTTTTAAGATTGCGTGTACTACTAACAAACTATGGACCAATTCCGAAATAAAAACATATTATTATTAGTACGCGTGAATCAAAAACATGCTAAACATTGGGCTCAATTCCAATGCGCCTGTCTAAGATTAAATTTAGGTTTAGTCTCTTTCTTTCACTATCAAACAAACGAAAGACTGTCTCTTTCGTTAGTTACTACAATAATTTAGGAACGTCAAATTAAGTGATACGATTTCTTACGTATTTGTACAAGTTTTTGCGTGTTTTCGTCTAACTTTAGTCGTCATCGAATGACATCCCTAATAAATTGTCTATGGGTTCTCTAATTTCCTTAGCAACAGACAGTTGTTTAGTCCGACGTTTCTAAATTAATATGGCCTGTCAATTTCCGTTTGTTTGGCAGAGGAAGAGAGAGACTGAACCTAAATTTATCTTAGACAGGGCGCATTGGAATTGAGCCCATTATAAGTTATTATAACACATTAAACGCTAAGACCAGCCTTTTTATTAAATGAAAATGTACTTGACTTAGATGGGTCAACGCCATAGAGCGGATTTTTAAGTTACTGATTTTTGACACTAGGGAAATCCCTCATTACGAACAAAAGACTTCCTTATTAGTGACCATAATGTTTTATAGCCAAAGGTCGTGGGTTCAAATCCTGCCCGTGTACGATTTTTTGGTTTCTTATTTAAATAAGAAAGATTTTTTAAAACACTGTGAGTTTTAAAAAATATTAAAAACTATTTCTAGCACTATTTATATTTTATTGCAGTGTTATAATTTGTATTATTTTAATTGTGACAATATTGCTTCACGCTTACATAGGTCTTGCCTTCATAAACCAATCCAAAATACAATTAACCAATCCTATCCTAAGATGAGCCTACATTGTATACACGGTCTGTTTAGTGGTAGTCCAATTCATATTAGTTATGTAAAATTTGACTTGCTATTTGTACCCACAGCATTCAAAACACCTGAAAATTATCGTCGTTTACCAATTTCCCCTGTTGTTAAAAAATTCAATGTTTTCTCTCAATATAAGGGCGTAAATATTGCAGCTGACTATACACTCGAAAGAGGCCAGCAATTTAATTATGGAGGGCTTCCCTCACATATGACTCGAACCCGTTACGCCTAACATTTGCTTGTGACGTGTGTGTGAGTAACGATTATTTAACTGTACTACTAGCTGTTGTATGAAATAATAAAAAGTGAAATTTGCAGATGTAAGAAAAGGTCAAGCAAAAGTTCAATATTAAAGGCTATTTTGGCATTTCAAACGAGAATACTAATGGCGGGTGAAGACGGCCATTAAACTTCTGCTAAATAGGCGTAAAATAATGTCATTTGTAAGCTTGTTATTTGTCAAATGTCATCAAAACAAGCTTTTGTGGATACAAGTAAAATGAATGATCGAAATTGTCATTCGTTCATTGTATATTTTTATAACTTAAGCAATTATTTTGCAAGTTTTTACGAAATTTAATCAAATTAATTTTTGTAAGTGAAATTTGATTAAATTTTCGTTCATTGCTTAAATATCAACCTTTCATACACATTGGACTGAACAACAATCCTTTGTTGCCACGCCACAGATTATAATAACTAGTAAAGCGGTCTGAGAAACGATGAGGAGGTTTCAGACTAAAATAAAACCTTTGCGTAAAAATTCTATACTTAGCTACGACTGGCGGCCTCCGATTTATGAATGATTGTGTTGAAAAAAAGAGATTTTTCAAAAAACGTTTTTTAAATTTTGTAACAGCTAGCCCTCTTAATGCTCTCGTGTCTTTGGTCACTTATCTAAAGAATTCATCACAACCAATGGTCATCCTCCTAGCGTTATCCCGGTTGTGCTCTCGCACGCGAGGGCCAAGGGTCCGCTGACCATGATCCAGGTTGTGGCAGATCAGGTAATTACAGTGGAGCGACTGCCATCTGACCTCCGTGACCCTATTGCCAGGGGAACCAGACCAGTTTTGGATCATGGTTACACATTCAGTCGCCTGAATGTGCAGGTTTCCTCACGATGTTTTCCCTTACCGTAAGAGCATCGGTTAGTGAAACAACTAATGTACATAACTCAAAAAAGTCATTGGTACCTCCCGCATGAGAGGCGACCCGTTAGCCACTGCGCCACCGACGCTTTTTCACACAACCAATGGTGCTAGTTTTTTAATCTAAGCAGATGTTTGAAACGACAATAAGTCTCTTTTTAGGTTAAGTAAATAAGGACCAAAAATCGGATCATAAACAAGTTTAATCATGATTGTAATTAAATATCTGAACGCGGATGTCTAGATCATGATTTTCGTATCTCCTCACGTTACAACGTTTGTACACCGCAGTAAATACACATTTTTATCGAATAAACTCTCGCACCCTTCAAAAGGACCACTCAATCGAAATTACTGCGCGTATCGGCAAATGTGTCATTTCGTCAACCGTGCAAAAGTGACACAATATCCATCAGCAGCCAGCTGGCGTTTACACCCCACGACTAGGACCGCTTTGCCACAGTGAAAGAGAAACACAGAAGACCCCCTCCATGTCTTTAAAGAGAAGAGTCAAAGACTCTTCGCTGTGTCGTGATCGTGAAGGACTATTAGAAATTGTATGTCTGTTATTGCCATATTAAAGATACCCATATTGTGGTAGATTCTTCAGTAAGCACAAAAATTCGTTTTCAAATAACCAATGAATATAATGGGCTAAATATTTACTTGAATGAAACTGGCCTAAGTATAAGAATTTTTAAAGTTTATTGTAACAGATGCTGCTTATCCGTTCACGGAATACTCAGGAACCACAAACGTACAAAGATATAACGACCTATGCCAGATTCTTTCAGCTAGTTTAAGTACAACAAAACACAAAACAAATGAAAAACATAGACCAAAACACCAAAAGTCTGAAAAAGCCGTAATTGTTTAAGAAGACATGAAAAATATACTTATTGCCAAAGCAATTGCCAAGAAAGCCGTTGTATGTGTTTAATTTCACATGATAATCACAAATTTTTCAAGACCATCCCAAAAATCAGTTATCAATCTATGCGTAGAAATGGGCGAAAATTCACCAACATAAAGACGAGAAGAAATAAAAAATTGAGTTTAAAAATAACCAATGTTATGTATTAGTAAATAATGAGTCTATGGTACTAGCCTCTTACCGTTTGGTGGAGTTGGACCTAGGGACGCCTACTGCCTTTATTTCCAATTGTGACATAACACGGAACCCCCGCAGAGGCCGTAAACGCGCATACGCCATAAAATACGCGATAAAAAGCGTTTCATATTAAAATCGGTGGAGAAAATGCAAAAGATATATTGTTGTGCATAAGCTTCGGGCGTGTGCGTTTATGATAAGAATTTAACGTATTGGCAGGTAGGCTTTTGCACATCAGCGAGTTTGTTTAGCTAAGCAAATTACTTTTTTACTTAACGCAAGTAACACAGATTATAAGTGAGCTGTCATCGAAACGCAGTAAACACATGATGTCAGTGCGTTGTTATTTTAAATCATGGAGTTGATTGATTACTAACTTAATGAAGGTACTGCTTCACTAAGTTTAAACGCGGGTTCGATCCCCGCCTCGGGCGGTCAAGTTATTTATCAGCTTTTAGACAGGACTCAGGCGACGCTTATGTATGTTTGTGTCCATCACTGACCTTTATACTACAAGTACGCTGGACTGCATTTGTCAACCTAAAGATGAACCATTTGATACTCGCCATTTTGGCGCTGACGGCTGTAGTGAGCGTGTGGTGACCGTCCACGGAACTAATGAGAGTTGACATAAACATTGCAAGTTACTCAGTTCCCTGTACACTCGGTGGGGGCGCTTTGATGCGGCACAAAAATTATCTGTCATTTTTTAGAGAATGTTTAGTCTAGCGTTACTTGAATTACTCGTATAGAGGTCAGTGGTTTCCATGCAATGTCGCCAGCGGCGGAGGCGCATTTTCCTACTAATGCGACGATACTATCAATACTATACATCATTAAATATGTACATTTATATACATAGGTTCTAAGAGAAGTATAATATATGACATAAGCAGGCAGGGTCCTCGACCGAACACAATAGCGAGATTAGCGGCCGTAAAGATCGGATCAGAGAATGGGAATGTTTCATTTGCATTTCTACTAGAAGGCTACAAACGTATTCGATAGAGCATCACTTTGTTTGCTAACTTTTAAATTATACAACCACGTTTTACCAAAATATAATCCTACAGTAATAATATCTAATTGAAAACATCATAGATATTATAAAATAAATAGTTAAAATAAATAATTCACCAAAATGAATAGTTCTACATGCTCTCCCACTGTAAATTTCCTTTAAAAACTCCATAGTTGCAAAATACATAAAAACAGACATCTCCCAAGCTATCATTTTGTCATTCTACGCTGTTTATTTTCTTGTTCAATAAACACAGAATCAACAGCAATTTATCTTGCTCAAATGAAGTACTTAAAATTCAACGGATTCCGAAGATCGTTGCCACCAACAAAGCAACGAAACTTGCCAATAAATTGCTTTCAGGCGCGACCGAACATTTGGCGAATTTTTAAAGATGGCCGCCTGTCACGATCGAACGCCGATCGATCTGTCAAAGCGATTTATTGCTGTGAGACGTAGATTAAACGCAGGAATGATGTTGCAGCTTTATGAATGTAAGTAATGTGTAATGTACCTATGTGACTTCTTAAGTGAAGTCAAACATGGAACATTTTTAATGATTCCCAGCCCTTGTTACTCATTTTATATGTTTCCTGTAGTTACTAACTTATCAAATCAACTAGGCTACATGGAGGTAGTCTTTTCCTTTCTAATACCAAAAACAAATACAAAATATCAATGCGCAATGGTACCTATTTGTTTATTGTCGTCATTTCATTCGTCATTCAAATCGTACATTTTCTAAACAATATTATCAGTAATTCAACTCGATACTATCGGGTAAGCCTATACCGTTTTGTAAGCAATAAATACGGGATGACAAATACTCTGACAGTTAGTTCATAGTTAGTTGATAGATAGTAGTAAATAAAAATGTAAATAGCTAATACGAAACGTATGTAAAGTACGGCTCGCGGCCACGCACCTATATAAATGCCCATAGGTACGAGGGAGGTATCCGAAAGGGCGAGAGAGATAGCGCGAGCAAAATATATATAAGAAGGCGTGCGCCGTACAGTCAGTCAGTGTATTTTTACCCGTCTCCAATAAAACAACTTCAGGAAAACTGGTGTTACTCATTCTTCAAGGAGCTGACCTCAAGAAAGGAACCCCTGCGACCATTACAAGTTGGTCCTTCGAGCCGGATCGCCGGGATTATTGGAGCTTGAAGGAAGAAAGTGAGAAATGAGTAACATCAGTACTCGTAGTATGACGCGTCGGACGGTCGTGCGAGAAGGAGACGGGGAGACTACCGCGGCAGACTCGGGTTTACAGACCGGTACGTTGGTACCGGCGTCGCCATCTTGTGGACAGTCCACGTTTATGGAGCCGCCAGTAGTGATTCCCGGTGTCGGGGGACCATCGAGAGATCCAGCACCCGGGCCCGGCGGCAGGATGCAGAGGCGACATCGGGCCTGCGCAGTCGACGGCCAGCAGAGCTAGCACCAGCTCGTCACGGAAAAGGCTTAGGATGAAGAAAGCCGAATACGAGGCGCAATTGGAATTGGCAAAGATGCGAGAGGAAGTAATTAAGAGCAAGTTGGCCCTCAAAGTAGCGCAAATTGAAGAATCCGAGGACGAGGTAGAAGAAGAGCACGACCTGACTATCCGAGCACGAGTAAGCGACCGCGTAAATGAGTGGCTGGACCGCAGGCCACCCGAGTCGGAGAGACCGGCCGCCGAGACGGCGCCAGTGCTAGCGCCTGCGGCCGGATCTACACGCATCGCGTCGAAGGTGCCAGAGGACACACCCCGGTGCGGGGGTCGGACGAGAGTAAGAAATCGATCAGCGGAGCGCACTAGCATTGAAGAACTCGCTGATGTGCTAAGGGGGATGGCGCGACCGCAGCAAACGCCGAGGCAAGCGTACGAGCTACCAGCCTTCCACGGAGACCCGGCGGAGTGGCTCGTATTCCTGAACGCGTACCGGCAGTCGTCCGCGGCCTGCCGCTTCACCGCCTACGAGAACATGGTGAGGTTGACGGCAGCCTTGAGAGGTGAAGCGAGGACATCGGTGGAGGACCTGCTACGCACATGTGTTAACCCGGAGGAAGTGATTAGTGCGCTAAGTAAAGAATACGGACATCCTAGCTTATTATTAGAGTGTGCTGTAAACAAAATTAAGTGTTTGCCCAAAGCTACGGACTCCGGAAAAGAACTCAGAAAAATAGCTAGTGTGTTGCGAAACTGTGTCGCGCTGCTAAAGAACATTCGCGCGGACGGCTACATAAATAACCCGCAGTTAGTTAGTGAAGTGTTATCCAAGCTCACGCCGTACCAAAGGGCTCAGTACGGAGATTACGCATTGAAAGAAAACGTGAACCTAAACTTAGTGCTAGACTTTGTGTCATATATTTCACGAGCGTCGGCATTCTACGCACCTACGAATATCGGACTGACAGCGGCAAGTTCGGCGCCGGCCGCCAGAGGGCGGGACAAGCGCACGATCCTGATACACAAGGTGAACGCAGTGTCGGAAAACTCCGAGAAAAGTGCCAAAAAACGGGTAACGGACGCTAATTGCCCGATGTGTGAGGACAATCTCAATGTGTCAAAGTGTGACAAGTTTAAAAAGTTAGGACACAGTGAAAAGTAGGACTTTGTGCGCGAAAATAAGTTGTGCTTTCGGTGTCTCGGTAAAGCTCACTCGCGTAGTGCCTGTAGATCTAAGCAGCGGTGTGACGCCTGCAAGTTCACACATCACACACTGCTGCACGCTTACCAACAGCACTTCGGGGAAGGCGCTACTGAAGGTGATACCGGTGCGAGTACGCACGTGTGACGGCAGTGAGACACAAACACACGCGCTGCTGGATGACGGCGCTACGGTGTCTATATTGGACGCTACCCTGGGCGGCGGGGGCGAAGGACCCACCACGCCTCTGAAGATTATAACAGCACGGGGACAGTCCGTGACAGACAGCACGTCTAGGCTGCTGGAGGTGGAGGTGGCGGGACCCAACGGAGAGTGGCACCGCATCAACGTGCGCACCATGCGCGACCTCAACCTGCCGGGACAGACGGTGCCTCTACACCTGCTGCGAGAGAACAAACACTTGAGGAACCTGGATTGCGGTGAAGTGGGGGGAGCGAAACCCATGTTGCTGCTAGGCCAGGATAACTACGAGCTCATCATCACCAGGGATCTAAGGCAAGGTAAATCCGGTTGTCCGGTTGCTTCTTTGACTAAGCTAGGGCCGTGGGTCATCCACGGCCCTGTAGGTAGGACTTCGGGCTCGGGCTCGGAGCAAGTGAACTTTGTAAGTGATAACGAGTTAAATAACCTAGTGAAAGATCAATTTGAGTTAGAAGCTATCGGTATCAGGGAAGTACCCAGGAGACACATTGAGGACGAACGAGCTCTTGATATATTCGCACAGACGGGGTGTAAAAAGGGAAATAATTGGGAGATAGGGCTTCCATGGAAAACAGACCAAGTGGATCTACCTGATAATTATGATTATGCGAAGAGACGCCTATTTAATATAGAGCATAGGATGGATAGAGATCCTAGTTATTCTGAGATGTACAGCCAGCAGATTAATTGACTTTTGGAATTAGATTATGCTAGTAAAGTTCAAGAGAAAATAGATACATCACCGGTATGGTTCCTACCCCACTTCGGGGTAGTGAATCCAAACAAACCGGGCAAACTCCGACTTGTTGTTGTTGATGCCGCTGCTAATTATAAGGGAACTTCATTGAATGATAATCTGCTGACTGGACCTGACATGTTAAACTCATTGCTAGGAATCTTATTTAATTTTCGTTCTGGCGCTATTGCTTTCACTGCAGATATTGCAGATATGTTTTTGAGAATTAAGATTAGAGAACAAGACAGGGGTGCTCAACTTTTCTTGTGGAGAGGCATGGACAGGGATAGATCACCTGATGTGTACGCTATGAATTCGATGATTTTCGGTGCAGTATCATCCCCGTCCTCAGCTATCTATATTTTAAATAAAAATGCAGAGCGGCATTTGGATGAGTATCCCCTAGCAGTGAAAGCAATAAGGCAGAGCCATTATATGGATGATTATTTAGACAGTGTTGACAGGGTGAGTGAGGCTAGGCAACTGATAGAGGAGGTAACACGGATCCACGCTGAGGGTGGATTCCAGATTAGAGGGTGGACCACCAACTCGGCTGAGTTGAGAAAGACGCTGCATAGCATGGTGCCGGGGAATGTAAGTTTGGATTTCTCTCCGGACAAGGTTGAACGCACACTAGGTATGCTGTGGAGTCCGGACACCGACTCACTAAGGTTTGATCTTACATTTAAACGCTTACCGGAGGAGATTGTACAGGGGAGAATGATACCAACGAAAAGGCAGATCCTATAGGTATCCTGTACCCGTGCATAATCCAATCGCGCATCATAATGCAGAAAGTGTGGCAGTCTGGTATCCAATGGGACGAGCAATTGAAGAACCCCGAGGCTGAGCTGTGGTTCCGGTGGCTGAGCGGCCTGAGCCAGCTGAGGGAGGTGGACGTGCCCCGGTGGTACGGCCTCCGCAGAGACAGGTCAGTAGAGTTGCATGTATTCGGCGATGCGAGCGAACTCGCATACGCCGCCGTAGCGTACGTCGCAGGCGAGTCTCCGGACGGACAGCGGCACGCAGCCATGGTCGGGGGAAAGGCTAGAGTGACTCCGGTGAAGATCGTGTCGATCCCTCGCCTCGAGTTACAGGCGGCGGTGCTCGCGTGCAGGCTTGCTGAAACAGTAAAGGGTACGTTAAATATGAATATAAGTAGACAGTTTCTGTGGACTGATTCTAAAACTGTGTTACACTGGGTGCGCTCTGACGCTAGGGAATATCAGAAGTTTGTGTCGCACCGACTAGCCGAGATAGATAGTAAAAGTCAAAGAAGCGATTGGCGCTGGGTACCTACGCTGCAGAACCCTGCAGATGAAGCGACTAGGATGAGCTGGCCTAACACAAATAATATGTGGGTTTCGGGCCCTTCGTTTCTCTGTAATCCGCAGATCCAGTGGCCGCAGCCGAGCACCGGCCCGCCAGCCGTGGATGAAGAACAGCTGGAGAGGGTCCACGCCGTACAGCAGCCGGACGAACCCCTGATGGACGTGGCGAGGGTGTCCACCTGGGCGCGGGCGCTGCGCGTGATGGCGCGCGTGCTTGCCTTCATCGGTAAGGCGCGCAAGCTGCAAGAGAGAGGCCCAGACGTCACGGCGGCCAACGTGCAAGCCGCCGAGTTATATTTGCTAAAGACAGCGCAGAGGCAAGACTTCGAAGAGGAAATCCGAGCCAGGAAGGCAGAGGCTGAGTTCCCAAAGGGCAGCCGTATCAAGGCCCTAGACCCTGTGATCGACGAACAAGGACTACTGCGAGTAGGAGGACGCCTGAGGGAGGCGCTCGAGCTGAGCTTCGACGAGAAGCACCCCATCCTGCTGGACGGTCGCAACCCCATTGCGCGACTGATCGTGCGTGCGCACCACACCCGCGCACTGCACGCGCACCATGAAACCGTAATAAACAACGTGCGGGAGCGGTTCTGGGTGCTTCACTTGAGGGCTACAGTGAAGAAGATAGTAGCCGAGTGCCAACTCTGCAGAGTGAGGCGCGCGCAACCCTGCGCGTCTAAGATGGACAACCTTCCTGCTACCAGGGTAGTACAACGCGACGTGCCTTCGTCCATTGCGGCCTAGACTACTTTGGCCCAATGGAAGTCTCCGTTGGACGGCGCCGGGAGAAACGGTGGGGCGTGTTATTCACGTGCCTCGCCACACGCGCCGTGCATCTCGAATTGGCGGCCTCCCTGAGCGCCGACTCCGCCATCTTGGCCCTCTGGTGGCTCATTGCGCGCCGGGGGCAGCCGGCCGTCATCATGAGCGACCGGGGCACCAACTTCGTGGGCGCGAACTCCGAGCTGCGCGCTGCCTTGCGTGAGCTAGAGCACGATGAGCTCCGCGAGGCCGTCAGCGCGCGCGGCATCGAGTGGCGCTTCAATCCGCCCGCGGCCCCGCACATGGGCGGCTGCTGGGAGCAGCTGGTGCGCTCAGTAAAGAACGCTCTGCGCGCCACCGTACATGAGAAGGCGCCGCGAGAGGAAGTACTGTACACCCTGATGACCGAGGCCGAGCAAGTTGTGAACAGCCGGCCGCTCACATACGTGCCTGACGACCCCGAGCAGCCCACCGTGATTACGCCCAATCACCTACTGCTGGGCACCGCAACGGGCGCCGCGCCAATGAGGAGCGCCGCGCCGGGAGACGTCGACGCGCGCCGCCAGTGGGTGCGTGTGAACGCGCTCGCAGACGCATTCTGGCGGCGCTGGCTCCGTGAGTACCTGCCGTCGCTGCAAGGAAGACAAAAGTGGCAACAAAACGGACCTACAGTGAAAGTGAATGATGTGGTGATAGTGGCGGACGGATGTCAACCACGTAATCAGTGGCCTCGGGGCATTGTAAGTGCGGTACACGCGGGAAGTGACGGAATCGTGCGCGCCGTAGATATAAGAACGGCTCAAGGGTCGCTGCGCCGCCCCGTCGTCAAAGTAATTGTCATCCCGACAGAGGGAGTTATCGGTTGAAGCCTCAAACTGGGGGTGGGAATGTAAGCAATAAATACGGGATGACAAATACTCTGACAGTTAGTTCATAGTTAGTTAATAGATAGTAGTAAATAAAAATGTAAATAGCTAATACGAAACGTATGTAAAGTACGGCTCGCGGCCTAGCACCCACGCACCTATATAAATGCCCATAGGTGCGAGGGAGGTATCCGAAAGGGCGAGAGAGATAGCGCGAGCAAAATATATATAAGAAGGCGTTCGACCGCGTCTGGCATGAAGGACTGCTGTACAAAATTGCTTCTACCTCTGCGCCCCGACGAGTCGTAAGGCTGGTTCGGTCGTTCCTCCAAGACCGGCGCTTCCAAGTGGCAGTGGAAGACGCCATTTCTACAGAACGACCGATCCTAGCAGGAGTCCCACAGGGAAGCTGTCTCTCGCCCGTGTGCTACTCCAAGTACACGGACGACATCCCTGTAGGGGAAGAGGCCACGCTTGCGTTGTACGCTGACGATGCGGCATACGTGGCCTCCTCGATAAAGCCTTACCACGCGGCGATCAAAATCCAGCGCACCCTGGATTTACTGCCGCAATGGTTGGACGACTGGAAGCTCTCAGCTAACCCTAAGAAGACCCAAGCCATCCTTATCAGCAACAGGAGAACCATGCCGCCACAGCTGACACTCCGAGGCGAGTCCATACCATGGACCCCCACGGTGAAATACCTGGGGGTGACCATTGACCGCCAGCTCAAGATGACTCCACACGTCAAGGCTCTCATCAACACCACGAGGGTAACGAGAGCCAAGCTGAGACCCATTTTGTCGTCCAACCTCCCCATGAGAGCGAAGCTGGGCGTCTATAAAGCCTACGTACGAACCCGCCTTACCTACGCTGCACCAGCGTGGTACGCGCTGACTAACCGGCGCTTACGTGGGAAAATAGAAGCCCAGCAGTCGCTGACTTTGAGGACCGTTGCTGCTGCCCCCCGCTACGTCAGAAATGACGTCTTGCGGAGAGACCTCAAGATCGAGACTGTGGAAGACTTCGTCGGACACCTCGCCGAGCGTATGTTCCGAAGAGCGGAGGGATCTCGGCATCCGCATTTGAGGAACATCGCTCCGTACCACTCGAGGCCACCAGACCTCAGCTCGACTCGACTCCGAGCTTTCCCGCGAGACCTCCTCACCACCAGTGATGGTGACGAGGACAGCAGCAACAGGACTGACCCGACTATCAGCTTGCAGGCGCAAGCCTCGCTGATAGTTGATGACCACCGGACATGACACCACCCAAACTGACCTCGACGCTGGCTCGTAGCTGAAAAGCTCGCCAGCGCCAACCCAACCAAGGACGTGAGACGGCAACGTCTCCCCCAACCAAACGACCTGTCCGTAGCCACGCAGCGATTGAACCCACCGAAGGGGGCCGTCGCCCCGAACGGTTTTTCCCGACCCCCTAGGGGGTTGTGCGAACTTCGAGTGGAGTCAGTCATCCGATCACGCCGGCTAGTATGGAGCCCGGCGCGGACGAGCTTGAGTCCCCGCTTGAGGGTGCCTCAGCCTCGGACGCGTCGAGGCAACCGCTAGTGCGGTGCGCCGCGGCGGCTGCGCCTTAAGCGCCCGCTGCTTCTGCCCGGTTAAGCTGAGCAAAGCCTTCAGCGGCTTCAGCGATAGGTCCGTCCGAAAAAAAAAAAACAGTCAGTCAGTGTATTTTTACCCGTCTCCAATAAAACAACTTCAGGAAAACTGGTGTTACTCATTCTCCAAGGAGCTGACCCCAAGAAAGGAACCCCTGCGACCATTACAGTATTTTTATTGTTTATGAAATGATGGACACGGTCAAAAGCAAAAGCTTAGAAACACTTTTTAATGTAGCAAGTGTGGGATTTCTTCGTAGAGTCTAGAGCTAGGGACGAACTTTCCGCCAAGGTTGCACATCTTAAAAACGTCCTCCCATAGTATCAGTCTACTTTGTTTCGTTTGTCCTTCTCGTGGTGTCCATTTTATTACAATGTCAAGTCTCAAGAGAATGAGAATTTCCTAGGCAAATGTGATTTGATGTAGACCACAGCCTCACTTTCCATCTGGTGGGATTCCGGTCGCTTTGCTTTGTATTAGGAAAAAAGTAGCTGCATAAACAAAATGATATTGCAATGAAGAACAAAATAAGTTTAGAAAACTCAAGTTTTGAGGTAGGCTTGGTGCTTCATCCGTCTATGAAGAAGACCACGTCGTTAATTTATTCAATTCAATACTTTATTGCTCCATAATGTGTAGGTACAAACAGGGTGTTACAATATAGGGTACTAGTCAATCATTATTGACCATGTTCATAAAACATGCTTCTAAGTTTTTCCTCTTACACAGTCTTTGTGTAATAAATAATCAGTGGACTACAGTACTGGCCCTTTTGACCTTTAGAAAGTTGTTATGAAAGAAACTATTGTTATTCAAAGCGGCTATATTATTAGATTACCTTTGTGATTAATTAACTAGACATTACGATAAAAGGAATTAGTTATAATTTGATGTGCAATAGTCACTGATTAATGTTTTGTAAAGATTTCTACGTAAGTACCTGGGCGACCGAAATTTGCTAGGTCACTACTATTTAATAAAAAAAGCGTAATAATTCGTGTCTTATTTAAAAAACAAAAAGTTTTAAACTTGAATAAATACAAAAAATCAAAGTAATAAATGTTTCGTTACCAAGCGAGATATAAACCCTAAATACCTACATAGTTCTATCAGTCCTACCTACGTCTTATGCACTTGGCAACGACGCTCATGCTTACTGGTGCGAAATTAGCTACTATGTTCTGGGTCGAACAATGCGAACGAAAAGCCTGTGAAAACTCGGAAACTCGCGTGTTCTTAACATAATAACACTAATCTAGAACAATTTTTCACCCCCGATCACATACCTACCAAGTTTTAGGGAAAACGTTAGAGCCGTTTCCGAGATCACAAATAAATAATATAAATTAATAAATATAAAAGAATTGCTAGCATAAAAGGTATAAATAAAGCTGTTTTCGTATTTCAGATGTATACCTATAACTTGACGCGACTGTACTTTATTTGGGACATCAAATGGAACACGCCGTATATTAATATCTGTGTCCGAATCGCCCTAACAGAAACCCCGGTTCTTTCTGCATTAACACAGACCGCCCAGGATTTACGACTTCCCTTTGAAACTAAACCTTAACTACTTTCCGTTGCGTCATAAAATCAGCTGTAAACTAAACACAGCTTTGATAACATTTGCTGTATTCGTAGGCCAATATAACTGGTTACAATGTATTTTTTTTTAATATCATGAAGCCTGTCTACCTACGCGTTGTGTGATTTAACCGAGTATATAATAAATAAATTGTTTCAACAAACACACCAATTACCTAGCCCCAAACTAAACTTGAGCTTGTGCTATAGTGACTAGGATAACGGATAGATATACTTAAATGCATATAAACATCCATGACTTAGGTACAAATGCTCGTGCTCATCACACAAACATTTGCATCTTGCGGGATTCGAACCCGCAACCGCCTGGTTTAGAAGTGCGTGGCGCGAACCACTACACCAAGACGGTCGTCTATAATCAATATAATCTGTGTTAAAGGTATTACAATATATTATTGATATGAAGTTACTTCTTTTACAACAGTTTTAAAAAATCATCATCATAAAAAAGCTAACATTTGACCTTGAATATTCAGATAACCACAGGTTTCTGAGAATGCAATAAATAAATTTTCGCTGACAAAACTTGATCTCCCGTGTCATTCGGTGGGACATACCTAAGGATGGTTTTGTTGGGAAAAAAAATGCCATGATGTCGACAATACGCGGTCTTCGGCTTTTTCATGATATAGAAAACACCTTTTAGGTACTCATAATTTTTAACAGCTTAAGCATACAATTTTTCAATTCGGCCATCTGAATGGAAATCAAACTTAGCACCCTCAAGCGTCCACTATCTCATCTATATTCTAACACAATAAAACCCACTTGCGCAAGTCCGGATTAGATAATCTGAACTTGCGCTAATGAGCTAAAAACTCAGATCATAGGCCTTGCGTTAGCCCGGCTTATCTAATCCGGACTGAGACAAGTGGACCTTACGGATACGTCCGTCTGACGCACAAGTAGTAATCCGTTGCAAAAGAAGACTTTCAACTCAAATAGTAGGCCTTGAATAAGTCCGGAACAGCTAATTCGGACTTCAAATACATACTTAAGTTGCTTTTAACCACCACGCCCGAACAAGGCTGTAACCCTTGTAATCCACCGCATCAAATCAATCAGTGCACAAACGACGCATATCTCAGTGATCCAGTCGGGAATCGAACCCCCGCTCTGTCGCGTGACCGCTATTCAATTAGGGGGTATACTCTGTACGACGTCCGTATTTACATCTATTCCTTTCTCGTACCAAAATACTAATACCAATAGTATTTGTTTATTGTCGTAGTAATTATTCTACACTTAAAGAATACATTGTCATCTTATAAACAAATCTCGAAACAAGTAAATGGTATGATGAAAAGTATTATTGGAAAGCAAAATAAAATGTTTCTGTTACTGTACTAAAAGTTATGTTTTGGTATGCGTTGGGAATGGATTGTGCATTTCATTTAATTTGGTATTCGTTAGGAATACAAAACTGCGACAATGAACAATACCAATACAAAAGTATTAGTTTTTTGGTACTTATTGGAAAGGAATAGATCTGTATTTTTGGGTCTGGGCATTGCTGTTGTTCGCATTGCCAGATTAGCAAGAGTGACAAGGACAGCTACAGTCGAGAACACTTATTATAGAATAGGCCTCCTGTTGAGGGTCCGACAATGCATCACCAGTACAGTACATCAGACAGTACATTTTTGTTGCAAACTAGCACCTATTCCAACTGCATAAGATGCCGTGTGAAATTGATTTGTTGTCATCTGACTATAACATTTGAATTAAGATCGAACGGTGTGGGGTGTGGAATAGAAAAATACTGATTGGGCCCGGTTTATTTTTTGCAACTATGTAATTTAAGTTCATACAAATGCATGAGATATAATGAAAGCTTAAAGCTTTTAAAATTCAACATTAATAGAAAGGCTTCACTTATTTCGCAATTCGCAAATATAATATATTTTTTTATTTAATTTTCTGTGGTATGCCATTAAATACTAAAATTTTCTGTATGTCTTTTGATGATCAGACAGATATTGTAATAATTAACTGTATAATTGAGGGCAGTAGCAGTTTCATCTGTCAAACAAGAAATATTAAGGTTAAAAATGAAAAGTCTTTTATAAAGAACCTTTTATAATCTTCATATAACTTTTACGGTAACAATCAACCTAATATAGGTTTCCTTTTAAATGTATACAATAAGAATCAATAATCTTGAGCATCTCACTGTGAAACACGCTTAAGATTATTGATTCTTATTGTATAAAAGCGTGTTTCACGGTGAGATGATTTACATCAAACAACAAAATGACAAATCTTTATTTGAATTGATGTACAGTGTAACATATAATCACCCTGATGATGTCCTCCTAGCCGATTTCGACTACGGCGGCCTATCTCAACAGAGATTAGCCAACTGCGCAGAACATATTATAGTGCACAAGTATGAGCGCAATACACAGGTGCACTCTCTGTTCCTGCACTCTCATAATTCGGTGAGACGGCAATCCGACATGACCGTAGAGAGATCAGGCGCAGGACCAACGGCTTAATTTGCTTTCCGAGGCACGGGGGTGTTAACACCACCAACTTCCTGACTCCGGAGCTGTGTCTGAGTAATTTTAAGACAGAAAAACCCAAACACTCTCGGCCCGACCCGGGATTCGAACCCGGGACCCCGTGGATAGTACCCAGCGTGCTGACCACTAGACCAACGAGGCAGTCTAGTGGTCAGCACGCTAGACCAACGAGGCAGTCTGGTGGTCAAAATCCGCCTATTACATTTGTAAAAGGGGTCTTCAAGGGGGGGTATCAAGTTTGATAAGATGCTACATTACCCTGAAGTACTGTGCCAAATACATATATTTTTTGGACATACAGATGAGAATAATTTGCCTTTTGTCATTCTAGTTTATGCTCATCAGTTTTTTGAGCATAATATCTTACATCTTATCTTAATTTGGCACCATAATTAATTAATTATCAGACCCGTAACCATTGTTAGTTGGTTTAGTTTTCTTCGGGGGTGGATTCTCATCATCTTCCAATTCAGCATCCATTATAACCTTCGCAATTTTAAATTTCACAGCCGCTTGCTGTCTTTTAGACAGTTTTTTAATCAGCTTCGCGTACCCTATAAATATTAAATCTATCTCATCGTAAGCCATCGTTGTATCGTGATTACTATTGCTAACACATTTGTTCTCTATAAAGTACTGGGACACGTCCGGTTGTGTCTCGATCATTCTGTGCGAATCTACGAATATAGGGTCTTCGTTTTGAAGATCGTCGCTGACTGTTTCTTCCGTTTTGAATGTTTGTTGATAATCGGAGTTGCTTGTTTCGTGCTTTTTAAAGGTCCTGCATTTCCTGATGCCTCGGTTCGTTCGGGAAGGTATGACTTCTATGTAGGGCTGTAGAAAGGACATTTGGGACACCCATGGCCAGCACCTGTATCGGTCGATTAGTTTGGACTCTTCTCCGTTGACTGCTCGAAGATGCTTGCTGAATGAGTCCCGAAGGTTTTTCCAACGGCTTTTGACGACGTCTCCTGAAAATAAATAATCTTTTTGACAATACTTAATTAATATTAAGTGACATTAAAAGTGACTTCTCGTTGTAATTTTAAATCAAACGTTATTTATGAATATGAGCAAGTTCCTTCTAATCACTCGTTAAATAACAAAAGAATTTAAAAATACGTAAACAAGTAACATAAAACAACCCGGATATTTGTTATACTTAACACCCACCCATAGTTAAGTTTTAAATGATGAAAACCATATGTGTTGCAAATAATAAGCTGCGTAAAATTATTAAATTTAAAATAAGTAATGCAATAATATTATTGACTACAATACATAGTAATATTATTGTTCTGAGTACTACTATGTACCTAAGGAATTTTCATCGTGTTTATGCGGGCTAAGTTTGTTAGAAAAAAGTTATCTGGAAGAAATTGCTTGTATCAATAAGTTCGTCTGACTTGTTTATTTCAATGTAGTACCTACCGGGCTACCTAATCATTGTAAATAGGTATTTACTATGCTGTGTAATAAGAGGGGACTAAATAATTTATGCAAACAATATGTAATCAATCAATTGTTTGTGTCAAAAAACTTGGCTACAAACATTAGAGCGTAAGCATACAATGGACATCACATCAGACTACACGTTTCGTTGCAAAATGGCCCCTATTACAATTGGATAAGATGCCTTCATGTGCTGCCTTCTCGGTACATCACCCGGCTTTAACTACTAAGCTATCGCTACGCTATACTGTTCGTTGGCAGTTCAAACTTCAAACGCAACAAGTAAACATATGCCCTCCCCTTGGCCGCTGTCGAATAAAAATACATGTAGGTTATGTATTATCACACTTCTACCTTGAGATCGCCTCTATTTTCTACGCAATAAAAGCTGTTTTTATAGTTCAAATGGGTATCTTTACGTGCTGCCGACTGTACTTACCATCACTCTCTTGCAAAGTCTCAGCAAAGGACGCCCACAGTCTGTTCTTGATTCTATTGTCTTTGTAATCTTCGTGCGTCGTGTCGTATAGGATCGGATACTTTTTGACTAGTTCTATAAGCTCCTCTGTTTTGTCCATGGTCGCCCTCTCCATACTTTTTGGGCGAATCTTGACGGCTTTTATTTGACAGTTTGATGTAACAAAGTTTAAAATACAAAACGTGGTATGACCGCAACGCTCGCTAGGTCGTCCAATGCACAAACACACACTGTTTCAAAGTAAAAAAAATGTCTTTTGTTTATGTCGTGAAATTCAGTTAGGTATTTCTTACCGCGGTAAGTTTTACAAAAGTGAGAATCGACACGCGTTTGGGACGTAATTTTGTCCAGCGGTGGGCAGATCGCGGCGCGACGTGCGGTCACGTTAGCTGTTCAAGTGGTACTGATCGCCACCGCACCCGCGCCCGCGCGCCTCCCGCAGTTTGAAGCAACGCCGTGGCTAGGGTTGTCGGGAATAATTTGGTAATAATTTTGGGTAATAAAATTCATATATATATATTTTTAAATTTATTTTTTAGACAGTGCAAGCTAAGATACTGGTTAAAAGTTGCGGTCACTAAAATTAAATAAGGTTAATATTTACATGTTTATCAGGCAAATGATAACATTATAATGTCACTGTACTACCTACCTACTTCGTTTAATATTGAGATTATGATATTTATTAGTAAAAAAATATTTACAAAGGTACTTACTTATTTAGTCATTAGTAAAAGTACAATCAAATGGCGCGAGCGCTCATCAAGGAAGACTATAATTTTTAGGAAATTTATACCTACACAACAAGTTGTTGAATTTTCAGAAGCGTGAAATTAAACTCGCTCTACAAAATACATTTTAGGTACCTAAGTAGGCCTTTTTACTATCATACTTACGTTTAATCGCAATCACAAACTTGAATCAACACAGAAGGCTGTAGAAATAAGTATTCCTACAGCCTTCTGCCTTTTGACCTAAATACGGAAAGGTTCTAGCGAAGGTAATTATTGCCAAATACCTATATTATGTTACATAATAGACATACCCCTAGTAATATGTAAAACCACTCTAAGACTTAGAACCAGTTTTGACACTGACTTAATAGGTAATAACTTAGATAGAACGAATTTAGACATCATTTTCAGGTAAAGTCATCTGGCGTCATCTTAACTGTATCGGCAGCCCTACGCGCGGTGGCGGGGGCGGTAGGCGGGGCGCTTGCGGTTACCGGCCGCCACGAGCCCACGACCGCGCGCGCCCGGCCAGGCCTGCCTGAGTGACGCAGCGCCGCTGATATAATGAATTTACTAAGTATTTTAGGTATTTGTGTGATCGTGTTTTGTTTTGTTTTGAAGGCGTTTGATTTACCTAGGTATTTTACTCGTATGGTCGTGTTTTATTTTGTTTTGAAGGAGTTTTGTTTAGTAGTTTTTTAATGTGACACTGGTTGGTTGGATTCATTGCAAATTGCGAATCGTTTAGAAAAATAAAACAGTTACGTTTTATAGATTTTGTAAATATTTAGTTAACGTTTACAGTGTTTGTTATTATGCTTAGCATATCTACTTAACTTCCTATGTAAAGTCAGTTTTTGTTTGCGTGGCGATGGCGAACATTGTAAATCTTTTCATGACCTTTAAAAATAATGCCAGTGAAAAATACTAACTATCATCATCATATCAGCCTATTGCAGTCCACTGCTGGACATAGGCCTCTCCAAGACGGCGCCAACTTTCCGGGTGCTCCGTTTCTCGCATCCAGCCACCACCGGCCACCTTCCTCAGGTCATCGGTCCATCTAGCAGGGGGGCGTCCAACACTACGTTTCCCAATACTAACTATACTTAGATAAAAAATGTTTAAAATATAATAATATTTAAATACACATACAATAAATAAACTGCTTTAATTGCATTTATATCATTAAAAGATTTGCATGTGCGTAAAACGAAGCCTAGACTTTTGAATGCTTTGTATACAATGTGTTCTATATAGGAGCTCATTGTCAATTTCGTGTCAAAGAGCACTCCTAGATCGCGAATAACATCAACACGATTAATGGGTACATTATTAAACGAATATGTGTAATTAACTATTTGTTTTTTACGAGTGAAAGTGATTACCTGACACTTGTTTATGTTAATAGTTATGTTGTTATTTTTGTAGTAATTATCAAGATTGACGAGATCGTGCTGTAGCAATTCGCAGTCATTAATATTATTAATTTTAAAATATATTTTTTTGTCGTCTACATATTGCATCATCTTGTTTGAGTGTGGTTATAATGTGAAATATAAAACTTACTACAATTTTCTTAGACACTTTCAAAGAAAGCAATTAAACTAATATAATGTAAAAATACAATTAGTTGCAATCGTAATAAGTTTCAAGTTTATCGGGAGATACTTAGATACCTACTTTAAAAATAAGTGACTAAGTTGGTTCTATATTTTCGAAGCTTATCTAAATTTTAATGATCGAATTCACTTAAGTCTGCTTTTCGTTGCATGGCATATACTGTAAACAATCTTGAGATAAATAAGACAGACACGAAAATAACAACCTACTGGGTATGGTATTTAAATATTATTATATTTTAAACATTTTTTATCTAAGTATAGTTAGTATTGGGAAACTGTAAATAAAAATTGAATTAGTAAACACTTTATACTTGCATTATATAGATATACACACACTATATTAGATGCTTATTTCCTTTGCTTACGATAAACTTGAGAACGACTTTCCTTATCTTTTTTACAGGTTTTAATGCTTTGTTAAAAGTCGTTTTGAAAAGACAAAAACAATAAAATTTCCGAAAACAAGTTTGTGTCTAAAATGGGAAATTATTACTAATTTCTAGTTATATTTCTGCGAACAAAAAATCTTACCTCAGAGGTGGTGGTTTCACGTTATACGTAGGCTGCCTCCAGGGGTTTGATCGATAGGGAGCGGGTCCCCAGTAACTTGAATGTGTGGAGGCTATGGAGTCATCTGACGAGGAGACAGAAGAGTTGATGAAGTGGATGGGGTTAGCCAAGGCAGTGATTTTGAGTTATAGTTCGATGACAAGGGACACTGATGCCGACGTACTATAGCATATTTTTTTGTAAAGAGTTTGTAATATTGTAATTATGTTTTTAATAAAAACCATGATTTTTTTATTTGTTTTTTTAACCTTGTATTTACTTATTATGTATTAATTGTATTACATTTAGGATGCTTTCTAATCAATAAATATCAAAATTTTATAAAATAATCCTATAATAGACTTGACCAATAACCGTTTTTTTATATATAATGAAAAAGCCTGACACATTGATGTAGTTCACAACACAAGTGGCGATTTAAATGGTAAAATCATTTAAAACCGTAATTGAGACATAATAACATAAACTAAACTCCCTTCATGTATGATGTATAAGAAAAAGACGTTTAGATCAAAGTTTTTATTTCTTTTTCTGCCACTACTAACACTTTTGTTTAAATTACATTCGTAACTTTGCAAGTACATATATTTTTAATAAAAATATCTGGAGCTTCTAATTACTATACAAAACAAATGATAGAAATTAAAACATTTATACGGACCACTAGGCCTAACATAATGCAAAATTACAAAAATGATAAACCACAATTAATTGACAATCACATATTTCATTTACTCTAAAACACGATGTGGTTATAATTGTATAATTTTAGATTAGTGGCAAAATTTACAAAAACAAATAAACAAAACACGAAGAAAATATTATTTGACCTTACGATTTTTCTGTCATCAGTACTTTTTTTAGTCGGGAAAGCGCCCGCGTAATGCGCACGTGTTAGTTTTTGAAGCTTTGTTTATAAAAAACTTTTGGAGTGGTTATATCGTATTTCAGAGTTTGTAATTTATGTGATTGTTTCCTGATTGTGGTAAACTTTGTTGTGGAAGTGTTATTTAAGTGCTAGTGCATGGGCAATCAGTGAAAAAATGTGGTCAAAGTTAATGATAGTGCAAAAATGCACCTTTCAAAATATTCATCACACGAATTCTCTTTTAAGTAAGTTTTTATTCGCGTATCAGATATTATTGTCGTATTGAATATTTTGTGCAGATTGCGGTGATATACTATATTTCATGACACATCAAAAGACCGTATCGACGGTATAAATCATTTTTTCGGGGGAATACGAGACTGGGTCGATCTGACAAGTAGCCATCACAAGCCGCCATTTTTAAATTCAAGGTCAAAATCGTGTCACGGGTTAATTCCACTTATATAACCACACTCAGTTATGAATAGGCAATACATCACAAGAACTGCCTAATTCTAATATCTAGAAGACAGCTAGATCCTACAAGTCTACCAATAGTTAGCTGTCTGTCTGTTACCCATAGAAAGTCCTAACCATGAAATTCTCTACCATGACTCCAACATAACCTATTTTCTACCTACCAATACAACCGCTACTCACTGTTATCAACCGCCTATCGGCTCCACATTGTGTGCCCGAACAAAGCGTCGAACCTGTCATGCCGCTATTTTATCACTAAGCCCACGGAAACGTATAGGTTATTAATTCGGGTTTCTATGGGCGTTTTTTGTACGAGATGTTTTGTTATGATTGTTTTGTGGGTATTATATTCGTAAATGTGGTTTTTGTGGATCAATAAATATATAAATCGACAATGTTACAAGGTTTTACCTCTATGTATATTCAATTAGCGTCTATAGAAGCAAATTTACAGAAACTTTTATTAACTATATGTTACGAAGTTCTATATTCCATGAATGTCTATAAAGTCGAATTTACAACAACTTTTATTAATAGATAATACTTCGAAATCCCAAACAAAATTCGTGTTTTCGTGCTAAACTCGTAGAGTTACCGCATACTTATTTTAATATGCTTTTCTTTTTAAAGATTTGAAGAAAGTATGACTATTAATAAAAACCATGTTAAGTTTTTTAATACATTTAAGAAGATTAGAACTACGTAACATTTTCATATTATAACTCAAATTCTTTTCATAGATTTGAAAAAAAAACTGAAATACCGTACCCCGTTAATCCTAGGCATTTTTTTTACACTAAGTTAGACAATAAGTCGAGCCTTTCAGGATGACGCGTGGTGAAGGAAAAGGTGGGGGCTATTCCGGGGGCCTAGGCACGCCACTGGCCAGGACCAACAGCTTCAGAAGCTATGCTTGTAATAGACGTCATGTAATTGTCGAGACGTGTGTGTTTTGTTAATTTGCGAACAAAAGTAAGGGCCCTATTCCGGAGGCCTAGGCACGCCACTGGCCAGGACCAACAGCTACAGAAGCCATGCTTGTGATAAACGTCATGTAACTGTCGAGATATGTGTGTTGTGTTAATTTGCGAATAAAAGCACAGAATAAATAATAAAAAGGTAAGGGCTCTATTCTGGGGGCACGCCTCTTGCAAGGACCAACAGCAGCCATGCTTGTGATAAACGTCATGTAGGTAATTGTCAAGATGTGTGTGTTTGTGTGTTGTGTTAATTTGCGAACCAAAGGTGTGGGCCCTATTCCGGAGGCCTAGGCACGCACCTGGCCAGGACCTACAGCTACAGAAGCAATGCTTGTAATAGACGTCATGTAATTGTCGAGATGTATGTGTTGTATTAATTTGCGAACAAAAGGAGGGGGCTATATAAGAGGTAAGGGCCCTATTCTGCGGGCCTTAGGCACGCCACTGGCCAGGAGCTCTATTTTTTAATCACTCATATGACATTCTGTTGGCGAATGCGTTCTGTGACGAGAAAATATGGGCACTCGTTGCGTGTTGGAGAGATCCAGTGCAGTCGATCGAGTGTTTCTAAGATGCGTAGGTTTGGATGACTAACCAAAAACAGTATAGAAATCAGCACACGAGTGATTTAAAAATAGAGCGCCAGGACCAACAGCAGACATGCTTGTTATAGACGTCATATAATCAAATGATCGAGATGGTCACCCATCCTATCAGCACCGCAAGATGGGTTGCCTAATTTTGAGTACCGCCTAAGATGTTTTTAAACGTCATTGGGTACCACACCAAAAGTTGCCACTGTTGCGCTACGTACGAACCTACCGTTGTCTGTAGTAGCAAAGAAATAATCCCATACCAAAATAGCTTGACTATGTTGATAACTACGTAAATTTGATTTTGGTTACGATTTCAGCAGTGGTCTTTATTTCATTATTCTTTGAATACAAAGAAAAAACCTCTGTTAGAAACAAAGAAAAAACATTTCTCTTACAAAATCCTTTACAAACAAAACTAATCCTTCTCAAACGCCTTCAAATCGTTTGAAGGCTTCCAAGCGATCTATTTCTGACATTAATTACTAACGAAACTAAATACTTCGTTTGACTGAAATTAATTCCCTAACAAACGCTGTTTAATTCCTTTGTTCCCGAGTCGGAAGGATCTTTTATCCATTTTTAATAACTGATTAAAAAAACCTAACCTCAAAGGCAATCCGAAACGAACTCTAACCTATTCAAAATACAGCACACTGTTGAACAACGCGATAGTTTAAGCCAATTAATAAAATAGTACATGTATCGTTTGTAGGCGATAAGTACAGAACTTTTTTCACGTAAGTTTCGATCAATAACAAGTTCCTTACAAATGAAAATGTACCCTATTCCAATTCGTATAGAGTCTAAATTACTTTGTGCTTGGGGCAATGCTTTCATTCTCCTGTTACCAAGCGCAGGGATCACCAACCTTTTTCTGGAACATCGCTACAAACAACTTTCACCTTTATTTAGATACTTCTTACACTGTTGCTAAGTAAAACTTGGCGACCATTTAAATAAGATTGGACTGTATAAATCAAATATTGAAATAAGACAATTTATGGTAACTATGCTTTAATATAAATTGTATTTTTTATAAATTGTTTTATAATCTATTCATTATTCATGTAAGCTGTTTAAATCTTGTAAATCAAATTAATATACATTTAAAATGTGACATACATAATTTTAATTATGTTGTTTTCAAAACGCAACCAGTCTTTTCTTATTAAAAAAAGTAAAATTACAAAGTAGGTTACTGTCAAGTACACGTATTTATTTGTACATAACGGTTCGAATCAATATAAACTTCCAGTTCAATTAAACTAAGTCCGTTTCGTGTCACACGGTTTATTTTCTCGCAAAAAATAACAAAGTGGAAAAGGTTGGCGACTCAAGTGCGCTGCCATAAATGCACTCTCTAGCGCAACGAGCTACCCTAATGTATACCCAGGTTGCATTATGAACCTTTGAAGCCACGAAATCATTCTCAACCTTATCCCAAATGGCATAGAGGCGACGGATGTAAGTATTTCTTTGTGAAGGTCGCGGGCGCTTCGATCGTTCTTCAATTGAAGCGCAAGTTAACCACTGGTGTGCGCGTGTGCGTTAGCGTCACAGAGCGTTTGTCTGTGTGTGTGATATCGTCGGTCACGTAGGCTCGGCTGGTTGTTGCTGGGTAGTTTTCCGGACGTTTTATTTACGATTCCTCGAGTCCTTTGTTCGGTGATAGCTTTCGTTTCATCGTAACTCCTTTTTTAATCGCGGGTTTTAGCTGCAATTGAGCCGAGTTAGTCTTACGAGAGGTATTTTCTATTGCTAAGTGAAATTTCCTCAAAAACACTTAAGTTGGTCATGAATTTTAAACTCAATCAAAACACATCAGAAATCTGGTAAAAAACCATCGCTGACGGATTTTATGGATCCTAAGCAAAAGTCAGCTGATAAAGAAAGCTTAGTTGTTATGTCCGTTTTGCGACTGTGTATGTGCACATAGCAACAGTTTCACAGCCAGCTGAGCCGAACCCCCCCGAACGGTGTCGGAAACGCCCGAACTTGCGCGATTGATTCTCCGACTATACCTAGATGGTTACAGCCTATTTTCTAGCCCAAAATATAAGCACTACCTAAAGGCTATTTTAGCTCTATTCGAGTCTATCTAGTGTATAAAAGATTATTGTTCAGTTAGGACCAAACGGATGGCTATTTTTAGTCAGCTGTAGGGGGTATATGGCACATTGAGAGTTCTGGATATAAGTTAGTGTTTACAACATTTGGCTTTCTGTTATTATAGCAGGGATTCGTTTTTATATTTATAGAATCTGAAAGGTTAAGATTGTGTGTGTATGTGATTGGTGATGCGACCGTGAAATTGGACAAGAAAGTAAGGTTTTTTCAGTGATTTTGCATTGGAAGCACGAAACGAAAGGAAAAAGATAGCGTTGAGAAAGTGGATCTTAAGTTTTGGTTAGAACAATTGGACGTATTTACATGTTAAAGGACCAGCCCACTCAGATATAGTTTTGAGATTTTTAAGTTTTGAACTTGGATCTGAATTCTTCCTGGGTTGTAAACTTAAAGTTGTCATCTTTTAATTTAGTTTCAAGAAATCATATCTGTTAACAGGTTATGCATGTATATGACATTTAGGTCATTTTGGTACACTTATGTCAATTTGAGAGAAGTTGTGGGTTGGATCCTTACCATCGAAATACGTCCAATTGACAAGTGCCTTCTGTAGTTTAAAACTTTACTATCTTCTTCTAGAATCTATTCAACAAATCTTAGTTCTACTTACATAATAAATGTCTAGTTTGAAAGTAATGTTATACTACTTAAAGTGAAATGGTGTAATAATTTTTCAACTCACCATAAAGCTTATACTCTTAGTTATCTGCGATAACCGCAATAAAAGTAAAAGAAACTCCATTATTTCTGTGATAATATCAAAATTATCGTCAATAAGCGCTGAAACGTTCCAAGCGTCAGTCTTCGCTATAAAAATACAGTAAAAACTTATTTTTGGGCCAAATGCTGAAGATAAAACAGGTGATATACGAGTAATACCTAACTCGACGCTAAAAGGCAAGTCAAAAGAAAAAAATACTCTCCGACTTCGAAAGTCGAAGCAGTAATATATGATGTGAATTTTTACGATTCGATTATAACGATATGAAACATCCAGCTAGAATATGTTATTGAATAAAACGCGAGGAAATGTTCAGTTTTGGTTACCGTTTAATTATAATTCGATATGTTATTTCGCTTTGTTGTTTGTGTCATCGACGATAATAAATTAATAAGAATAGAAATAAGAAAAAAATGGCGAATTAAATCAAACACTTTGGTTGAGAAACTACTGATGTTAGGTATTAGTGGTATGAGATAATCAAAATGTTAATATATTAAAAAAAACAAATATTTTGCATAAGGCATTTAAATAACAAAAAAAAATTGAATATTTAGTAACTTTTTGCAAGATTTTACTTCAATACCACAGGTTTTGAAGAAATCATGTCTATGATATAAGTTTTTTGGCTTTCCGACCACCATGTAAAGTCGAAATAGTGATAATTTAACTAAACAAAGCAAATTTTAGGCATAGAAATTTTGTAAAAACAATTGTATTCAATACTTACATACTAAATTGATAACTTCATACAAGATTTTCCTTTTTACCACAGCTTTGTAAGAAATCGTGACTATGATATTTGACTGGAGTTCTTCGACTCTCTTATCGCCTTGTCGAAGAACCTTCAAAAACACTTACACGCTTCAAGATCGTCCTGCCGCCTACGCTAATACCAAACCGGTCTTACTAACATGTCCTCATTGTCCAAGACATCTCGAATGTTTGTTGTTTAATAAAACATTTATGCACCCTATACGACTTTATAAAAACCTGCTCAAAGTACCTGTTCGGGGCAGGTAGGCCTTTATTCGGGCTCCCTCAAGGGTCTTTCCCGGTGCCTATATTTCTCCTTATTTTTTTTTTATTTTTTTGCCGATTTAACGTCTTGGCTCGAATTTCGGGATTACCACGTCACGGTTTGCTGACCAGGTGAATTTTTTGCCACATCAGCTGTTCGAATATGTTCTGTTATTACCGACTTCGGTTTTTGCAGTAACAGCTACTTATTGTAATCACTTCCGTATGTATTCAGTATTAAAAGTAATATGATAACTTCAGTAAATAATTTATTTGCTAGCGCTTCGAATAAGAAGCGTTGTTCCATATAGCCAAATTTGTTATTCAAACTAACCTTGTTTCTAATACTAGAGTTTAAGCCTCTATTTATGTTACCGTCGGCTATTTGCATTCTGAATCAGGTTTATTGGATTGTCTACGCTTATCTTACTTGGTACAACTTTCTGTACGATAAGGTGCTTTCTCATTACCTACCTGTAGGCTTTTATCTTTATTTCTAATTGACTAATTCTTTTCTGTTGTCAAAAAATAAACACTAATTAAGCTTACGAAAGGATGCCCAAAATGTATTACGCTATTAACAAAAGCTATAACATTAAATCTGACGTCGACAGTCCAGCATTAACACTTATTAACATACTCTGGGTCTAAGACGCCCACGATTTGGTTGGTAAAAACTTTTCTTATCGAGCCTATAAACTTTTACGGCATATTAAACCCACGACTAGAGAGGACCGTAAATAAAATAAATCTACGAATCTACTCAGTTTAAAGGGTTATGTGTGCAGTTAGTCCAAGGGATAGATTAACTAATTGAACGTTATGGTCGAATTTGGCTTTCTTTGTTCTATGATTTAGCACTTGAAAAGTTTTTATCTCAGTAATATGAAATTTGTCGTGGTCCAATCGTAGATATGATTTAGTTGTATATTATTTGAAATGTTAAACACATTTTTAACTAGTTTCTAAAATAGCAATAGCATCAAAATAGGTGACCAATTGTTGGTTAAATAAAAATAAATAAATCGTTTTGTATTTTATAATTTATGAATAAAATTAACATATTTGATTCGTTATTATATTAATTTAAAAACATAACTGTTTGACTAATATAAGAATGGATTCGCGAATGACATAGTCATGTTCTTTGTTATTCCTGCCACCAATTAAATTTGCATAATTACTAGTTTCATTTACGTCACGACTTCGATGATATTTTTTAATATTTTCCGGTGTAATAAAACGGGCTAGGTATGGGCCTTTTTCTGTGTAGAATTAATAATGATATATAATCTGTTATATTATCATCTTGTGATAATTGTGCACTAAACGAACCGAATAAATGATCCATTAATAAAAGTAAAACAGTGATAATATAAAATAGCGATGGGCGATTGTTCGAAAAAAATAATCGAATGAATCGATTATCGACCATTCAAACTATCGAATGTCGATTTAGTTATTCGAAAAAAATATCGAATAATAATCGACAATCGAATGACAATCTATACTGGGTCCTTCGATGCATTCGATCCAATTGCCGCGACTGTACGCACAGGACAGGTAGCGACCGAATGATTAATCGACGCGACGAATGACGATTCATTTGTTAGTAGTTAGTAGTGCAGCCTGCACACCGCGCGCTCCGGGATTGCTCGCCGCATAATCGAAGAATAATCGAATCACTGAGGTTGCTTATCGAATACATTCGATTACAGAGACCATTCGAATAATTCGATTAATTTAGTAATAATCGCCCATCGCTAATATAAAATGAAAGACATAAACAATAATTTAAGTAGGTACGGACGGCCACACACCTTCAAGGTATTATATGCTGATGGAATAGTGGCGATTTTGCAATATAAATGAACAGCTTGATGAGCTGTATTTCTTTAAGAGGATGATTCTGCTACTCTAATTAAAGTACAAATATCAGTAAATAAAAAGATTGTATTGTTGAAAATATAACCACGAGAACTCTGGCCCCTAGACTATGATCATCCGATTCACCCTACGATTTCATCATCCTGACTATCCGAGTGTTTGCATTTCACTTTCGCCTCTATTACTCAAAACTTAAGGTTCACCGTAGCAAGTTGCATCATGAATGCAGGGTGTGCAAGGGTATGATTACGTCATAATTTAGCCCCTTTTTAGGGAAGCGAGAGGGCGATCATCCATCTCTGTCTCGTTGGAAATTTCCAAGCTATCTTTGTTCAAAGTTGGGTGGAACTAAACGGTGGAATAAATTAAAATTGGTTGTGATTATAGCCTTTCAGTAAGGAGTATGTAAATTGGAGGGTGCCCTGATGACTTTGGCTCACTTCGGTGTTTTATCACAATGGCTTGCTGGCAGCCATTCCGTGGAATCACTGAACCGTTTAGATGGATGTTTGGCGAGATGTTCCAAGATGTATGCCATAAAAACTTTGTCAGAACAAAGAACAGCACTTAAATAAGTTGGTCGGATTAAATACTGTTGAGAGCTGCGGCTTTGGTAATGGATGTTCAAAAGATTCAAGGATCAAGAAGTGTTTGTTGACACCGTACGAGTTAGAGTCATCATCGGAATAATGATTGCTTAAGGGGTTGTGAGACTACGCGATATACAGTCACTAAGACAGTCTAAGCCCTATTTCGCTCTTTCATCACGTGAAAGAGTGAGATGGGAAAGACAGACTTACGGGCTATCTCTTATTTCACTATGCTGAGTCTTAGAAGGTCTGTCTGAATATCGCGTAGTCTAATAACTAATAACCTCATATCTTTGTTTAACCTTAGGTACTTGTATAGGTATTGCATGGAAGTTTGACAGCCGCAAGGCATGGCAAATCACATTTTGACAATATTTGGGTAACTTTAAAACGAACTATGCGTGCAGCAGAAGTTATATAACGATCACGAAATATCTATTACCTACTACATATTGGCATGATTGATAATGCGTCCAAAACGACACTTAAACCACAAACGTTTGCAAGTTTTGTAGATGATTTTAAAATACTTTATATTATTCTCTAGCTAGTTCCTTATACATTTAGTGAGAGTCAGAAAAAAAAATTGTCACACTAAACAATCACTAGATAAAACACAGCATGATGCATTTTTAACAGGCATGCAATGAGATCATGATATCATCTACCTATTTGATGCTGCTGTAAGATTCTGAACATCGGTCATTATTTTAACGACCATCCAATAAAATTCGATTTTACAGGCAGGTAAAATAGTCAAACGTATCCAGTCCCCTGGGCCTGAACTCTAAACACCCCAAGGGCCTGAGGGCTAGAACTACAGAAGGGATCGTCCCTTTGATTTCCAAGTATAGAAACTGGGAGTTTTCGGCCATTTTGCGTTGGAGGCAGTCAGCTGGTATTTTAGGGAATTAAACGACTGCTAATTCAAGTCTGTTTTTTGTTGAATATTGTAAACAAGCTTGACATTACTAATTTAAATTCTGAATTTAAAAGCAAGATAACACACAGTCAACCATCTAATATAGTAATTTTATTTTATTTTATTTTATTATTATTTGGGAAGCATACAGTTGTTATGGTATAAATATAAATAACACTTATAGATAACACAAAAACAAATTAAGTTTCCTCAGACTAATATTACATTTTATTTGGAGCAAACCCAAAACCTACAAAAGATTACATTTCAAAAAGAATATAAAGAAAAAAAAAGATAATGAGTCATAATATAACTACCACGAAAACTATTAGCAGTCACATGACAAATCGTGGATTTGTTTTTTAAAAAGAAGTAAAGTTGAAGCAAATATATCAACTCCTTTGTACCTGTCATTGTGACTGCGGCAAGTACGCGGCAGAAAAGTGTTGGAAACATATTTAGTCCTATATGTGGGCACATAAAAAATACTTTTATGACGAGCACTAAGTCGGGAACATCGTAAACTAATTTCGCTCAAAAGAAAGGGGGAGTCGATAAGGTTGTGCAGTAATTTATATAGAAATAATTGATCTCTTTCAATTCGTCGACTATGCAGAGAAGGTACGGATTTCATGTGCTTACAAGAGTCGGGATTGCGACATCTAAACTGTAGGTGTTTTATAAATTTATCATCTATCACATAAAACTTTTTATATTATGTTTTTTTTCATTGATATTATTTTACATGTCACAAAATAATTGTTCACGATTGTCAAGCAATTGAAAACGGATATTAGAAGGTGTTGTAACATTACCGTGCCATAATTATTATTATTTGGTTATATCTGCCTGAGCATTGAAATGCATTCAGTTCAAGAACTTAATAAAATACTAGAAAAAGTTTGTATGGTGTAAATAAGAGAGAAAATTAGGTAAACAATTTCGTATCTAGTTCAATTCGTGTTTGTATTTTTTATTATTTATCTTTCAAAACCTTGAGCTTGGCAACGTCTAGACAGGCTCAAGCGTATCTTTCAATAACAATATGATAACGAATTATTATCACAAACTTCATAATTTTTAAATAACAGCTGACGTAGTTACTAACAAGTTTGATGCTGATGTCCGTTCTACATAATTGAATTAAACTGTTTAATTTTGCATGTATGAAGAGTTATATAAGAAAAGGTATAGAAGCTTTGTAATTAGGTAAGCAACTAATTTGTTTTGTAACTCGTTTTAAGTTATTCACAAACTAAACCATTATTATATTGTAATATAATTTAGGACGGTTTAAATTTAATTTGAACAAGTCTTTTACGTATAATAGCATCAGTTAATTTACGTAGAGCCAAAAGTGGGTATCAAGATATGAATCGCTATGACTGAAATGGTTGGTATCTATACGCTATTGATCTCTTATTCCAAATAATAATATTTTTTTATGTACCTAATTAATGATGTCCCGAATCGGGACAGATGTCCCAGATTTTTTTTGTGGTAAGGAAGTCTCCGATTCTTGTCTCTGTTCTTTGAAGTTTAGACAAATAAGCCCTCCTATTCATATCACTGGCTATTACCTATAGTACATATTTTATACTACATATTGTATACGTAGTAACTATTATATCTGTAGGTACCTTAAAAGCCTTTTACTGTAACTCACATTTTGAGAAACTGGCGTTACAGTGTTATGGTTCTAAGGTAGATACAAATATAATCTGTGCTTTAACATAATTGACCTCCTAACAAAAAACAAATGAGCAAAATTTTAAACACATGCTAACCAAACAGATACACGAATAAACACTTGTGGACGCAAAAACTTCAAAATATAAATCACTTTTTTCTGACCCTACGTTTTGGACCTTAAATGGTTGCCTACGGTCGTACGATGTATTATTATTATAGGATAACCTGCCAAATCTGAAAAACACTCTAAAATGAGTGGAATACGCTACAAAGTACTCTGCAATCAGCTGACATTGGTTTCAAATGCAGTAGCATTAACCTCCGAGCGAATATCGACTTTATATCTTTGCAGTTAGTCGATAGAATACATAGTGAAGGATTCGTTTAGACTCTCAACCGTATGATTATAGTGTTAAGGTATATTTTTGAAGCGAACGCAGCCGATGCAAGGGCGAGGGGACTGTTGCTACGCGAGAAGGTTTGTTCCACTTTGACCTCGTTCTATTGATTTTCTTTTTCACTTTCTGTGGCTACAATTTTTATAATAAGTACTAGTGTTATTGTCAGATTGTTTGAAACTTCTTTGTTATTGTATTGTTGAAGAAAGAGGGTCGAATAATAAAAAATATATTATCAGAGTTGTTTTGTGATGTCAATTTATAAATTGATCAATTTACGGCGTTTTGTGATAGTTAAAATTGTTAGTTGTTATAAACAAATAAAACTACATACAAACCTACCGAACTAACCGTACTTCATTGAAAGATTTGTACCCAATATTGGTAATTTAAAAGCAATAAAATCAGCCAGAGAGAGATTGGTACCAATCGTCTTTATCAGGATTTAATTAACAACTTTAAATAAAGTCACCCGAATGAAATGAATTTGAATTAAAACGTTGTACCTTGGTTTATACTTGTGCTATTACCGTGTTTCTTTATACATTTAATATCTTAACTACTGATTGATTATATGGTTTGATTTGTTAAAACCTGATAAAGTATAATTTGAAAAACCTGAATTATTTTGATTCGACTGAAATTATCAGATTTACTAAAGGAAAAATGGCGTTTAATCATTTTAGATGCAAACTAATGAAGTAATGAAACAAGTGGTTTTTGCGGGATTATTATTTAAGTGCAAGTACTTACGATAAAAATTACAGTGATTAATCAAAAGCTATTTGCGTCAAAATACGATACTCTATTCAGAGAAAGTACAAAATTATACTATACATACTTACATTTAAATAAATAGTTTTTTTAATATTGTAGAACACACTGAATGAATTAGTTAACAGAAAAATCAATAGAGTTAGTCAATTTCCCAAAATCTTAGCACGAAAATATAATAGAATACTATTACAATAAAAGTGAGTCCAAAAAATCATGGCTTCAAGTAAAGTCTGCATAAAAAAATAAAAGGGATAAATATATAAATCTAGCTAGAAAAGTGTTTATTGAGTACTTTTTTGTCATCGAGGCGAAGCATTGAAGATTTAATGGAGCCTCAAAAATTGGGTTTTCTAAAATTATTTTTTTCAATGAGAGGGGTTTACGTCTGTCTAAATAGGAACACATCCCTTTGACGATGCTCGAACGCGGGGGCAAATGAGATGACAGCCAACAGCGGGGCAAAGTGATTAAAAATACTAAACTACCTCACCTAAACTGTGCACCCGTGGTTCTTACTGTCATAGAAATAAGGCTCAAGTTGAGGGTGTGTAGGGAAGTGCATTGTTTTACTCGCGTCGGCCCAGTTTCATACACGGAGGAGCTTTTAAAATGTAGACTGTTATAATCTGGCATGTGTGAAGTAAGAAGGTGGCATGTGCGATTGACTACATACTTGCACCTTACTCTATAAATTAGCTATTCTCTATGTTACTTATAGGTACTACAGGGATCATCGTGAATCATGGATATCTACTTACTTACTTAAAATCTTGATACCTAATTACTTCTTTATTTATCTCTTCAGTCAAATTGATTTTGTCGGCAAAAGGGACAGATTTAAGGATATACTTTCCGATTTCTTACAATATTAGTAAATTATTTAAATAAATTGTTCAACATTCACACTAAATTCCTAGCCTACCAAGCCCTAAAGTCCTGAAGCGTTAGCTTGTGCTATGGTCATATGGTGACTAGGATAAAGGATGGACATACATACACTTATATACGTTTATAACATCCATGACTAAGGTACAAAGTTGCATCTGCCCCTAAAATCTGCCCCTTGCTGGATTCAAACCCGCAACCGCTGGGTTTGTTGTGCTGTTTTGAGCGCGCACACTATACCAAGATAGGTTAGTCGTCCAAGTCATAAAATTTGTCGTCAAGTATTTTGTAAGTTGTTTAATGACCTACTTATTTTGTTCTTACATTATGTTACACAATGTCGTAAAAGCAAAAGCTACTAAGTTACAATTAATTAGATTATCGCTATGGGTAGCTACTTATCCGAGCGTAACCGAACTTTCGCCGTTCCTCTGTGGAAAAGAAGTGTCATGTTTCACGCGTACATGTGGCTTAAAAAAACTCTAATACGAAACGGTTTTACATCCAAAAAGGTTATATGACCATTAAAATTAAGCACCCAATTAGCTACCTCTGTTAAAAGCTAGCTATTTGGTCGTTAACATTAATTTTATAGATATTTAGACTTGTGTAGAAAGGCTTTGATAAATAGTATAAAGCATGCCGAAAATAAAGTTACCTGTTTTATAGTTAGGAGTTAAGATTATAACGTGCATATTTTATGACTTCTATATTAACAGCTGATAGCAAACTTAACGTTTTTATTGGTTATAACATACAAATATATTGAACAATCCGTCAACTAAACTTGAAAAATTAAATGATGGTGGCTCTAATACTTATTTATAATTATAGTCTTGTAAATCCAATAATAAGTTAGTATTACTAGCTACTTAAAATTTAATAAGAAATTTTAAGGAAATATTTATAAAAATATCTGTACAAAGTTATGACATAAAAGCAACAACTCGCTCAACAACAACAATATTTTTCGTATCTTAATTGGTTAATGATAAGTAAGATTGAATTTAGTTAAGAGAACAAATAGTATTTAGACAAACTTAACATAAGCTATAAGATACAACCATGAAGGAATTTCGCCCATTATATACGTATTGTTATATGAATTTTATGACATAATTTTGGTTAGTTTAAAAAAAACAAAAATAATACAGAAAATATGCGTAATTATTTGTTGGAGAGACTTAGCAGTTTTTTTTGTTTCCCTGCATAAAAAAATCAGAATTCTTAGTTAAAAATGGATGCAATTATACCACCCTAAGCTTAAATTTATAATTCTAATAACAACCCTTTCAATATTACCTTATAACATTCACCTGACCCCACATGGTATACGTCGTTTATTTATTGTTTTGGGACTCAACGGGGTCCGAAACGCCCCATTGACCTGCAGTGACCACGGCTGTAAATCTAGGGAAAGAATAATATCATGGTGCGGGTGATTCTCCAACTCGGCCCAAATCGCCGTAAACGGGACGAGTTATAAATCAAAATTAGGAAAAGAAATATTCTTACCCTGAAATCCGTCATTTTTTGATAGTTATTGTAAGGGTATCAGGGTAAGGTACATTTATTTTCCCATCTGAACCTAAAGTACAAAAGGTTATGATGCGTCGCGCTCACAAAGAAAACCTAATTAGTAATAATCCTCCTAGCCGAATTTTAGACTACAGCGGCCAATTTAAACAGAGTTCAATCAACTGCGGGGGAATTTATAGTGCACAAGTGTGTGCGTAATACACAGGTGCACTCTTTATTCCTTCATTCTCATAGTTCCTGCCCATAGACATGCCCGGAGAGAAATCAGGTGCAGGACCATTTTGGTCTGACCCAGGATTCAAACGGGACCCAGCGTGCTAACCACTTGACCAACAATGTCAGTACCAGCAGTCAATAGATAATTCAAAATACTCACTTTGATAAATATTTCACAAAAAATTTTTGCAAACTAGTCCCAAGACTTGTGAGACGACTTTTTACTGTGCCATTACACACACACAAGACCTAAACATTTAAATTATAAATGAGCGCTTATAGCTGTTAAAAAAATAAAGTTTAATTTAACATATAAAATGCAATTCCAACAAAAAGAGCAAAGGGACTCGATAATTTGTTTCAATATATTATTTGAAGGTTTAAATAGGATTTTTAGGTAATCCTAAATTTCTAATTAAATTCTAATGAATATTATAAATAATTTAGGTTCGTAAGGTAAGACTGCAAGAAACAGTTATGAAAATGTTATGTTCGGTTATATATTAATTAGGTCAGGTTGGGTTTGTTCCAGTTTACAGTACTGATGTTTCCCAAGGCTGAGGAAAAACTTTAACTATTCCACTTCACTGTGATGTATACTAACATTGTCTAGAAATTTAATTAACGGTCTCAGCAGAATAAACAGACTTTATTACAATGTTGCCATACAGAATTAAATCTAACCAAAATCTTCCAGCTTCCAAGTCTTGGAGCAGCAAAATAAAATTTGCATAAACAGAGAATCCCGCCGGAGACTCGAACCCAGGACTTAAGCCGATTGCGCTGTGACGTCAGCCGTAATTCTCTCTGCTAAGTAATTAACAGTAGTTTTGATAGGGATGGGGAAGGCGCAATATTTATAACGACATCGATGTGTTTTTTCCTTAAAACATGAGTCCAGTCTCATGTTGAGTAAAGGTTGTATTGTGATCGCTACTATGACAGTGTATTAAAACCTTATCGCCTCGGATTCGATGACCTTCCAAATGCAATGTTAAATTAAATGGTTATAACATACAATGTGATGTTCGCAATCTATCGATTGTATCACTATTATGTACTAGTTTACAATAGCCGACTGCATATGAGCATGCGCCTTTTATAAATTAAAATCAAATTGTTTTTATCGACTACATGAACGTTATAGTACCTTCGCGTTGTAATTTGTATGAGTATACATATATAAAAAAAAATACATTTAGCAGATAAATATGTATTAAATTATAGTTGTTTTGTTTTTACTGTGTTATATTAGATGAATCTGGCAATAATGTTTCTAAGCAATGAATAGCAAGCATATTTGGAAAGATTCTTCTTTACTTACCTACTATTTTTTTGCTGACAAAATTTATCGATATTTTTAACTATACTATACTATGCACAACTCTTCGTCTGTAGAAACACAGCATTCCTAATTCTAGAGGGATTTTGCAAAGATGACAGATCTCAGCGTAACCACCTCATATGTGTTAGTAAGAGTAATTTCAGTTTTGCCAACGTCACATAAAGTAAGCTGACGTGTGTTGGTCGAGTCGGCAGAATAGTAATATAGAGAGCATTTGAGGAGCTTTTGGTTAGGTACTTGTAGCGAACTTACCTGCAAAATCGATTTTCAGTTGAAATCAAATTGTTAGTTTTATTTATTGCTTACTCTTTCACATCAATATCTTACGCAAAATAAAGCTTGATTAAAAAATAAAGTCCAAGAAAAGGTTTACTCTTTATACTGCCGTAAGGGATTCTATGTAGTTCGCTTTTTTAAATAATGGTAATATTATGTGTGAGTAAATACTTACACTTTCCCAACTCAAATGCTATTTTCATATTAATAATTATTATAAAAAAAGAATTATAATACCTTGAATTTTAATAATATTAGTAACTCCCGAATCGCCCCACAAGTACGATCTGCTAGGACCAGTTGAAGGAAATTAGGAAAAATATTTTAATATTCTTCATCTCCTCCCATATTTTTTTAACCTTATCGACTTTGAATACGTAGGTAGTGTTTGTACCAACCAACCAAAATAACTTTGTAAACTTTCTTGTGAAATTGTTTATCACTCTCACTATAATAAGTAATACGGGAATGCATGCAACGTTCCTATTCCAGCATTTTGCTTTTTATCCCGACGTTTCCGCCCAATTGCATGTACCTTGTGCCCGTAACGGTCCGTAAAGTTAGGCTCATTCAATATAAAAGAATATTATGAAATCAATATAAACTTCAAGGAAGACGTATGAATTAATTATCTCCTGAAAACATAGGGAAATTAATGGAAAGTTTACAAAACATTAACGTCACAAATAACTGATAATTTCAGGTACCTACCCATAAGTAGGATAATCGGTATCAGTGGTAGATATGATAGTGTTTTAGCCTATTTATTTTCGTTTTTTTATTAGATCATCGATAGTAGGTCAAACTTGTGACAACGTCTTTTTGGTTGCGATATTAATTTAAATTTTAATACCAGGGTCAAGTTTACAAATTATATCTAACTAATGAATTTATTGTAAAAGAAAAGTATAGTGAAGAATTTCCCAACTTTTCCTATAAATAACGTATTTTTGAAACTTGTTATCAATATTGATAATAATGGTTAAAGAAGGCACATACGGCTACATGCCAGACTACCACACTTTGACATTGAGACCTATTCCCTATGTAATAAAAGCTGTTTTCGTTCAGATGAGTAACCTGACGTGCTGCAGACTGTACTTATTACTTAATGAATGCACTCCAGTCAGGCCCTTTAGAAGGGAAAATTACACAGGAAATACTAGTAACAAATGATTTCTTGTAGTTACGTAATATCGAGTTATATTTTTTGTTCTTATGTACTGTTGAGTTGTTAAGTAAATCAATTTTCTTTTATGCGGACGACGACGCTAAATAAACAATGTGGTATCTTATGCTATTGTAATACGAGTGGTTTTGTAGTATTTTTTTATTTGCTAACACAACAGACATTGTTCCTGGTCATACTTATTATTACCTGATCTGCCATATCTTGGATAATGCCAAAGCGGACCTTGGGCCTTGCGTGCGAGTGCTAACGGGGATATCGCTAGGATGCTGATGATAACAGACATTATTCTAAAACTAAGTGTTAAGTGACATGTATGAATTAATGATCAATATAACTAGTATTATGTCTTAGGATGTAACACGTATGCATCAAACAATCTGCTTAAGAAATGGGTATAATGCGAAAAGTAACAGAACAAAACCCATCGATGCGAGTTACACAAATTTCAGTACAGTCACAAATGAATGAATGACTTTAGAAATGTTTGTTTTGCAATATAGCATCATCATCATCATTATCAGCCCTAGGACGTCCAGTGACGAACATAGGCTTCACCCACGGTTTTCCACAGCGACCGGTTGCACCCGGTCTGCTTCCAACGCGATCCTGCGATCTTTACAAGGTCGTCTGTCCAGTGAACGTCTCACGCTTCGCCTTTGATCAAAGGATCTCCATTCTAGAACTTTTCTGCCCCAACAGCCATCACATCTTCGTGCTATGTGCTCTGCCAATTGCCACTTGAGCTTACTGATTCGCAGGGCTATGTCCGTTACCTTAATCCTGCTACGTATCTCGTCACTTCTGATTCGATCTCTTAGAGAAACACCAACCATAGCCCTTGCCATCGCTCGTTGCGTGACTTTAGGCTTTTTTATAATGCCCATAGAGACCATGTTTCGGATTCGTATGACATCACTGGTAACACACATTGATTGAAGACTTTCGTGTTTTGGCACTGAGGTAATTGAGACGAGAAGGTGCTCTTGCGTAGTTTCCCAAACGCTGCCCAATATAGCATAAGCAAAATTTAAAAAAGTTTGAATAGATTATAGATTACGAATAGTACAAATAGAATTATAACTGCGAAAACTGCTAATTTAAACTCATCCAGAAAATCTAATTGGAATCAGTAGCGGTTTGACAAAAGCCAGTAGGGCTGACAAAACGGCAAACAAATAAAAAAGTTGAAGTATTAATGAACGCACTCTGACCGGCCCTCTGGAAGGGACAAAGCCGGTAATTCATGTTAATAGTCCTTTGTTCCCTTTTCAGCACACCGAGTGTCCTTTTGAGGGGACAGCGTCGAATTAGTGCATTTAGGCTGGGCGTAGAGTTGAAATTTTTCGTTACATTTTTTTTATATTATTCAAATTTTAATTAAAGAGATTTCCAAGAGGCTGGTTGACATCAGTGGTGACCCGAGAGCTGGCAGCATCCTGGGAACCTTACCACAAGGACCCTTTCTATAATTTTTGATTTTCTTTTGTATTAAATAATTCATCTCAATTTTTATTAATAAGTTGTACATATATTACTATTATAGTTTAGTTACTAGTGTTATTGTTAATAAGTAAATATATTTTAATTTACATTTGTTCAAGTTACCAACATAACTGCAGTTTAGTAGTGATTGAGTAAGTTTCCTTTATTCTATCATCCATGTGAATACATGGACACACATTTATCGATTTAGACGATTCACAGTCTGACCGTTGCCGACAGTCTTGGTTCGCGCTCCAGAATACAAAACCGGTTGGCGGCGGGTTCAAATCTCGCAAGAGGCAATTTTTTGTGTCATTAGTACGAGCATTTGTACCTAAGTCATGGACGCTTACATAGTGGCCATAGCACAAGCTCACGCTTAGTTTAGGGCTAGGTAATTGGTGTGTTTCTTGAAACAATTTATTAATAACCATTGACTGCGGGTACTTATCTTTAAACAAGTTTTTAAAAAAATTGGCCTTATTTAAAAAAAATATTTAGTTAACCAAATACTTACCATAAAAAATCGTCTGCGTTACGCCTAAGTCCCAAATCGTAGCCCGCTGGCCACGCATCGTTTTTGTGGACTGTACTTTATGTTATCGGAATTAAATATGCACATATATTTTTGTCCTAAATAAAGGCTTTAATTGCCGTTTAGGTATTGGATGGGGCAAATTACCTTCCGCTTTTTATGGTTTTAATCTGGGAATGGGAAAACGCGGATTAACGGACCAAGAATCAGGTTTGTTTTGATTTTGTTAAATGCACAAATTCTATTATAAATACGAACAATACAATTGTTTTGCCACAGATTATATTTTTTGTTTTTTTTAGTTTGGACTATCTCAATGACGAGAATGTATGGACAGTCCAGCCTGCACCAAACTGATGTATCTACCTGTTTATTTTGATTTGTTTTTTTTTGTTGCAGCTAGTGGTGACTGAGTTTGTTCCGGCGTTCTTCTCAGCACTTGCCAGATTGTCTGTGTCTTGTCTCGAAGCGCTAGTAAGGCCCAAAAGATAAGGAGACATGTACTGGCCCCATATGGGCCATAATTGATTGATATTTTGACGTTCATAAGTCGCATTTTGTGTCCTAAATTGAATAAAGAATTTTTGACTTTTGGAGATACAATGTTTTGGTAGAAAAACATATTTTTCTCAAGATTCTCAAGCCCATATCATCAAGTACATGGCAATAACTCCAAGTTTTTAAGTAAACACCCTTAGTTGTGTGTGCAAAAACAGAAAGTGGCAATAGTCGTAAATAGTGGCAAAAACACCCACTTAACATCCCGACTAAAAGGTTCCTGGCCGTTCGGACGTTGTTTTCCACTGCTCTATCTTAAGTGGTCATTACACGATACGACACGATATGGAGCCTAAATCGGAAGGCCAAATCCGCGCTTTTACGCCCCGCTCTAACACTAATGGGAACAGAGGTTAGCAAAGTATGCAGAAGACTACTGGGCAAAAGTGTGTGTGCAATACACAAGTGCACACTTAATGCAATCGCTCTCATAATCGACATGTGCGAATGACTGGACCAACAAACATTCCGCAGAAACCAGAACTGGTAGGTAATTTTGTCTTCGGCGGCCAATCTCAACAGATATTAAATAAATAAAAATATTTATATTACCCAAGAACGCTGGAGATATTACCTATAGTGCACAAGTGTGGCGCAGATGCACTCTCTGTTCTGAGAGAGGGTAATCCTACGCGGCTGATTGAATAAACTAACGAAACAAAGTGTCACGATATGATTTTCTATTACAGTGAAGGAGACTGAAATCCGGACTAAATTTGCTTGTTAGGAGAAGAAGAAGAAATAAATTTGTACACAATAATTGTGGATTTTGTCTGTTTACGAGCTTAAAATTGTCAGTGTTGGACAAGCGCAGGTAGAACCTGAAGCACAATTTCATGTCAATTAAAACATTTCCATTCAAATTGTTACAAAGTTTGAGGCAAGGATAGTTTCAGATCGCTTATACAAAAGAAAGGTAGGTCTAATTCTTTTATGATCCGAGTATTGTTATTTATTTAAGGTATACAGACAGATCACAATCAATGCATGCTTATAAAATTATGTTAATATAACTATGGCTAGATGGTAATCCATAAATTGTATACCCAACATGATTTTAGAGTAGACTACAAAGTAAAGAAATTAGAACTTTTTAAATGCATATATCGAACAAAAACAAATGAACATTAAAGAATTAAAATCCAATCGTTTGGAAGGAGAGAAGACATTCTGCTTAATATAATCTGTTGCGGACCTTTTATATAAAGAAAATTTGCCGTTGAAGACATCTATTTTATTGTCTTGGTTCTTACACACTTAGATAAAGGAAAGTCGCATGATGTAGGAGCCTCTAGTTGGGCGTCATCTCGTCGCCACTTGATAGCGTCGGCAGAGGCACTCACACCCAAATTGTTGCTATTGCATGTATCCGCTAAGTTACATTACTTAGTTATCACACAGATAACATTGGGTAGAAAATAAGAGAAGAAGGTCGGTTTTGTGTTGGTCAAAAAATAACTGACATAAGTGCAAACAGGTTTGTTACAATACAATATAGCAAGGAAATACAGTGGGCTTAATTCCAGTGCGTCCTGTCTAAGATTAAATTTAGGTTCAGTCTCTCTCTTTCTCTATGAAACAAACGAAAAGAGACAGTCTACAATAATTTAGAAACGTCAAATTAAGTGATGCGATTTCTAACGTTTTTGCGTGTTTTCGTCTAACTTTAGTCGTCATCGAATGGCATCCCTACTAAATTGTCTATGGGTTCTCTAATTTCCTTAGCAACGGACAGCTGTTTAGTCTGACATTTCTAAATTAATATAGCCTGTCTCTTTTCGTTTGTTTGGCAGAGAAAGAAAGAGACTGAACCAAAATGTAATCTTGGACAGGCCGCATTGGAATTGAACCCAGTGTTGACTTACCTTTTCAATTTTCTTCACTCGAAGAGCCGCGGGTCGCGTTGCTGGCTTTTTACTATGTTAAAAACTCTGACCACATTCTTCGATACGACACAGTAAATTACCATTTTAAAACACTTGATAATTAGCATACAAACTTTGAACTTTCTTAGAATCTCTCCTCTATAGATTCTATCTCCCCGAATCTCTCTCCCTCTTTTACCGCTCCCTCATGTCTGAAGGTCGTGTTCAGCATCAAGGCTGCATCTTATGCTGATGATTTGCCTCCACCGGTATGTATATTTACCTTTTAGCAAATGAGATGCTAACGATCGGTATACAAATGTAGGTCAAATCAAAATTCATGCGTCGAGAACCACGTATTTTTCTATAATAAAAAAATGAATTTAGCCAAAACGATCGCCTACCTAGATTACCTACTACGCCTAAATGATAACACGTGACAACAAAACCTTATTCCTACCAATTCCCTACCCAGGTTAAGAATGGCGAAGCATAAGATTTTTATTTTATTTATTTAAGCTTTATTGCACAACTAAAACTTTGTACAAAAGGCGGACTTAATGCCTAGTGGCATTCTCTACCAGTCATACCTTTGGGCTAAGCAGAAATGAAAATGAAAAGATTTTCATTTTACAAACCTTACGGACCGTCATGTCATCCCGGTTTAACGGGGGTAGGTACAGGATCGCCAAACCGGTGGAAATCCAGTCCAACACACTATCAGTTTTAAACCATCACACTTTTTACGTGTTGTGTTACACGTTTAAGTGTGTAAAAAGTAAATCTTTTATGGCACAGGATCACGCGATTAAAATATTTATCCACGCCACCATTAAAACACGGATCGTAAAACTATACTGACTTCTAGCGGCGCTAAAACGCGCTATTTGAGAGCATCCTACCCTCGTAATAGTCCAAATATGGAAAGTCATTTTCTAAATAGATTTATAAAGTACCTATCACCTGATTCCATAAAAATTCGTGGAGTTCCAGCATTCGTGGTCACAGGAAGACAGGTCTCCCTGTGACCACGAACGCTGTAAAGTGTTCGAAACGACAGGTATTTACATTTTATTTAAAACCTGATGTTTCGAACACTTTACAGCGTTCGTGGTCACAGGGAGACAGGTCACAAGGAGACAGGTCACAGGGAGACCTGTCTCCCAAAATACGAAAATCTCAGCGTTTCTGGTTAGCTAACACCCCCACTAAAGAAAGGTTTTACTTAACATTCTCACCAGAACTGACGAAAACCAATCTACATTCAGTTTAGTTATTGCTTTCGCCGGAACGCAATGGGTTCATCCTTTGTTCCAAAATTGAACAAAAGTTGTGGCTATAATGTGAAAACGACTGGGGAAATGTATGCCGTGCAATCATACGAGGTTCGGGTGACTATGATTTCAGACAGAGGCGGACAGTCTTTGTATTATGTACCGTCGACAGTTAGCAAATGAGATGCATTTGCTAACGATCGGTATAAAATTAAGGTCAAATCAAAATTCATCAGTCGAAAACTATGTATTTTTCCATTGTAAAAAAATTAATTTAGTCAAAACGATCGCCTACTTCGATTACCTACGCCTAAGTGATGACACGTGACAGCAAACCCTTATTCCTACCAATTTTCTACACAGGTTAAGGATAGCGAAGCATAAGATTTTCATTTTAAAAAGCTTACGGACCGTCCTGTATCCACATTTTAACGGGAGTAGGTATCCAGTCCAACACACTATCAGTTTTGAAACTATCACACATTTTACACACTTAAATATTTTATGGCACAAGATCACGCGATTATATAATTTATCCACGCCACCATTAAAACAGGGATCGTAAAACTATACTGACTTCTAGCGGCGCTAAAACGCGCTATTTGAGAGCACCCTACCCTCGTAATAGTCCAAATATGGAAAGTCATTTTCTAAATAGATTTATAAAGTACCTATCACCTGATTCCATAAAAAATAAGTCATTTTGGTTTTATTTGTCCTTTAGAGAACTACGATGCGATGTGCAAACAATTCGGGCAAGACTTGTAAAACGCATTGTCCTCGATAGTACATAAGTACATTCAACACTAAACTTCCTTGTTAATAAATAGACGCAATCTAAAAAAAAACATAACTATACCTAGGTTATGTACTTTTTAACGAAAAAAAACTTAAAGATGGTGAAATTAAGCATGAAAGATTGTTACGGAAATCTTCCATTTGATCATGCGAAGTCACGGGGCACACTGTTGTTAAATAATTAAAGAAATACGAAAATCTTAGCGTTTCTGGTTGGCTAACACCCCCACTAAAGAAAGGTTTTACTTAACATTCTCACCAAAACTGACGAAAACCAATCTACATTCAGTTTAGTTATTGCTTTCGCCGGAACGCAATGGGTTCATCCTTTGTTCCAAAATTGAACAAAAGTTGTGTTTATAATGAGAAAACGACTGGGGAAATGTATGCCTGCAAGTAGGATTGCACAATCATACAAGGTTCGGGTGGCTATAGTTTCAGAAAGAGGCGGACAGTCTTTGTATTGTGTACCGTCGGAAGCATGTCATGTGAACTACGAAAATAGCGTTTACTTAAAGAAAAAGGAATGTTTCAAAAATGCTGTGTGTTTTTTTTATTTATTACATCTTAAATACATACTCAATTTTTTTAGGTTACAAAGTCACAGCAAAGGGTTTAAATTATTTTTATAGTATATATATATTAACCACTTTGGTTTATAATATATTATAATTAGGAATCATTCATGGGTCACTACGTGAAAGTAGAATACTTCAATTAAAAATATATTTAATTGAAGTAAGCAGCAAGGTGCTTCCTCAACTTTACATATCTAGGCCAGTTTGTCCGTAAGTAAAAACATTCAATCATTTTAGCGTAAGATAAAGACCCAACAAAGGGCGCTGCCTCATGTCCCGATATTGATCATACTACACTACTTCGTAAAAATTTGGCTAGTGCTGAGAAAAAGCAGCGCATGAAATTCGTATGTCCTGAATTCGTTGACTCTCGTAGGTTCAAATCCCGCCTGAAGATGGTCAACGAATTTTTGGGACTTAAACTGTAGTAAACACTTACAAAGGGATTGCTTAAATACATTCCTGAACTCAAAGATTGTATATAACCGATATTTCTGAGCGATAATACCTCCTATTTTGTGTATCTTCTTTATAAATTACTGTGTTGTTTCTTTTTTGGTGAGCAAAAAAAGTGTTTTTTAACTCGGTCCGAAACTACATGCTTAGTATAGCCACCCTAACACCCGTAATAATAGGGCACGCACAATGACTGACTTGGGCCATAAAAACCAAACTTAAACACTGTCGGTGGCAAGTTTACGGCTCGTGTGCGGGTAGCCGTATAAATACGGAGCCAAAAACTTCGAACTACTGATTGGTTGGCGAGATTAGTCGAGAAGGGCAACTTTTGTCGGGGAAATGCTCTTATGCATACCCGGGGGCAGTTAGGGGTTATGTGGGACTCTAGGCTTAAAGCCCGGCTAGCCACTAAAAACCTGACGGCGTTCTCGGGGTTAGTAGCGTTATTCCCCACTTGCAATTTCACCAGAAGTCGACCAGTTGCAGTTTTACCCGAAACCCCTTTTAGTTGCAGTTTTACCCGAATAATAAATATCAAATATAGTAAAGGTACAGGTAAGGAGAAAAATACTTTAATTATTCTCGTGGCATAAGATGTAGTAATAACTATTATAAATATAATCTGTGCCATTAGTTAGGCTAGAACCAGCGGGTAGGGCTAGGCATAAGCCCTGAGCATTCGTCCGTAGTCCTGGTCCCTTGCTGTGGCTACAACCAAAGATTGCTGGGCAGCAACTTTACTTTACCACTGTCTAACTGGGTGGATTTCATAATGAGAGGGGTTTGGGGTGGTGAAGTATCTACCTCCTAGTGGTCCACCACGGGCAACGACATCAAATTGAAGTATGTGATGGCGGCTGAACGATCCTAACAGCGTTGGTAGGCTTCGGTAGGTGCGGCCTGGTACAACATTTCTCCAGGAGTCCGGCGCCAAGAAGCTTGCTGTGTTCCACCGGTGAGTAGGAGTGCCAGAACCTACTAGATGAGCTCGCTCTGCCGCTCTCTTCGAATCTGTCTAAGCTACCTGTGGTTTAGTTTAGTGTCAACCCATTCAAAAGCAAATATCATTTTTGCAGGGAAAACTGCTCCGAGCGATCTGTTCCATCATATGATATACGAGCAAGAGTAAACTTTATAAAATACTAGTTAATACTGCGTCAGAGTAAATAGTCAGATAATGCACTTAAAATTCATTAACTAAGTTCGTCGAGTGGCTATCGTCCTCAGTGGCTAAGTTGAGAGAGAATCCGCCCGGATAGCGCAGGGTCGTGGGTTCGTGTCGTGTAGACGACGTGTAGGTGAATATAAAAAAATACGTGAAATAAAATTAGAGAGGAGACTTCATGTAAAAAATTAAAAGATATTTGTGCGCCAATTGGAAAAGCTAACTAGTGAAAATCAAAACTTTGGATATCAGATTTCGTTTCAAAATTTTAGAGTGATTAGACAACGTGATTATTTTTCTCAAATTACAAGAAACCCTTGTGAGATACAACAAATCGTCTTCTTTTGATGAAAACACATTTTCCAATTTAATACGAAATGTTCGCTGATTGATCTTGTCGGAGAAAACACATTTTACGAGCTTGTTTACGTATTGAGAAGCAATTTATTCATTACTCAGATGCCAGATAAGTCTATAATAAGTCCTTGATAACCCTCCCCCTCCCTAAATTGGGGGTAAACAAAAATACAGTGACGTGCCTGAAACTTGCGAGGAAAAGATTATCTGATGCGAAGTAGCGACAGGACGAGTCGCAGGGTTCTGTATATTTTTCGACGAATTAAGTAAATGTGTTAGCCACAATCAAAATGTTTGCTGGTGTTTAGTTCTTTATTTAAAAAAAATAAAACTTCAGCCTTTACAAAGTTTTAATAAAATATTTATAGCAAAGAAAAAACACAGATCAATCATGGTAGTCATAATATTCTCAAATGCACATTTTGCTATTTTATAAACCAATAAATTTTTCACACAACAGTTTATCGATCATGTCGTCTGGTGGCACTTGGTTATAAAATACTTGCAAAGAAATTGCCTAAATTATATATTTTTTAGCTGTATTGGTGGCCTAAAACAGTAAACATTATATGTGATGCGAAAATAAAATAGCCACCAACTGTTGCATTGGTAGTCAAGTCAAAGTCGAAAACTATTTATTCAATTTAGATCAAATGCCACTTATGAACGTCAATAATTAATATCAATCAATTAAGGCCCATACGGGGCCAGAACATGTCTCCTTATCTTTTGGGCCCTACTAGCTCTTCGAGACAAGACACAAACAATCTAGCAGTGCTGAGAAGAAACGCCGGAACAAACTCAGTCACCACTAGCTGCCACAAAATTTTTACAAATCAAAATAAACAGGTAGGTACATCAGTTTGGTCATGTTACCATCAGTAATTTCACCAAGAGAGTTGTTACTGTGTTCTTTCTCAATATTTTGACCATTACTCACATCCACAGATCCCTAAAAAGCAAGATTGTAAACAACAAGCTTATGCCATCGTTCCGTAAACTCACAACCGTTGTCGGGAACCCGGGCTTTGTTCTTCAATCTCCTTTACGATGGGGAATGGAAGGCCTTATCGGATCACACGTTGTATTGAAATAGATAATGTATTATTTATTTGCTGTTAAAAAAGAGTACAGTTCTATATAATTAATAAAACATCTTACTTGCCAAACAAAAGAGCAAAAAGGCACGCCGCGCCATACTATCATTTTCTGGAAGCCGTTCTGGTCATTTTTGACTTCCGTTTTTGGCAGTAGTGGCGACTGCATATACTTACCTACTCGTCATTTATTATTATTATTAAATTATGGCTGGAGGTCCCAAAAATAATGATTTACCAGATTTTGGGCACAAATTGATCGAATATTTTTAGCTCACACTGCACTAACTTAACACATTGAGCGCCAAAGTGGTCACCGGTGACCCCCAAACAATATAATTCTATTGTGTCTAGTTCCGTGGCAGTCAAAGGCTTAATACACGTGCTATTACTCGTATTAATTTTATTTTTTATTTTATTTTATTGGTAACAAAAGCAGACATTAATTGTATTATGAAAGTACAAAAAATATTCAAAACTAAGAGAAACTGGACTAATGTCTGTTACACCTTTGCGCTAAACACAAGTTGCGTAGGTAAACAAGGCTAAAATTAAAATACAAAATAAAATCGAAAATACGGATGAACAAAATTAAGAAGATTACCTACTTGTGTTTATTTAAAAATTCATCAGCCAGTCATCTTTTCTCTGTAAGACTGCTTACTCTAACATGATTATAATTTCTGGAGAACAAAGCGAGATCGTGATTTATACATCAAACAATATCACATATTCTATGTATTCGTTTAGACGAAGTTATAAGAAGATCAGAAATGCCAGTTAATATTGAGGATTAAAAAAAATTGTTCTGGCTCGAGTTCAAATAAGGTACGAGCCTTTTGAAATGCAGGGAATTGTTAATTTGATGTGTAGGAAGTGTATTTTCCTTAACTTTAATTATTTATTCATGTAAATTACATACCAAGCCCTTTGAGAAAAGTCGTAGACAAAGTATCTTGGAAAACCGTTGCAAATCCATTTTGATAAATAAAATGCCTTTTTTAATTAATATTTTAATAGGTCTAGATAGAGACATGGGATCTAGGGTAACGATACAAGACGATGTACCTAGTTTTAGGCGTATTCCAGTAAGGCCATCCATCCGAATGCCACCTGAACGAATACCACTTGTGGTATTCCAGTAAGCTAACATATTTTTTACGGTCAGGTGACCGTAGCTACCTAGCTAGCTAGATGGCCTTACTGGAATACCTACCGTAAAGGGATTTTGGAAAAATAAATAGGCTTCTTCTGGGCGTATTTAAGTTTACGCCACCCTTCCGAATGCCACCTGTACGAATACCAAATGTGGTATTCCAGTTAGGCTAACCTATTTCTGACGGCTACCTACCTAGTTAGGAAGCCTTACTGATAGACCTACTGTAGATGGCAATTGAAACCTATAGCGATAAAGATTGCAAATTAATGACACATGAACTGTATTATTTAATGCTATAATTACTTTACTGGCATTAATTTGAAATCAATAAAATAAAAATAAAATTCATTTATTTCTGCATATAGACCCAACTACACTTTACACGTCTCAATCTTAACCCTATCACTGCTTCGGGACAATTGTGGGCTAGTGCTGAGAAGAAGCAGCAAGAAACTCAGTCACTATTGTCATAGCCTCTTTTTAAAGTTTTACAATTGTTTCTTTCACACAAGTCATTCCATACATTTGTATCTTTTATATTGTCATCTATTTTATAATAACCGGTAATCCTGCTGCAATAGATGACAATCACTCTAACCCAACATGAATGTATAAGTAGTGTGATCATAATGTTGCTGATTGCGCAATGATCTATAGATCGGGGTACATCGACCTCTAGATCGTCGCCATCAATCATTAGCGCTTGTGCGAAAACAATGCGCGCACGCATGGCTACGACAGCGATCCGTTAAGGGGGAGTGCCAAAGAAGATTAGGAGTGAAATATATTTCTTCATAGACGTGTACCTTATGACTGACGAACCCCCTTACACAAGATTTTCGTGAGAAATATTGATAATTCTAACTATGGATTTGTAGATAAATCAATTGTGGTAAGACCCGAGTTCACTAACTTTTTAACAGCCGGTGAAAATTGATGGTTAATTTGACAGAATTCCCAACATGTGTCAAGTAATGCTTAATCGACTGATTACAAATTAAACATGTGGTGAACTCCAGGCTAAGGAAAACTTGCCCTTAACCGGCAGTTACCAGCATACAGACTTCCGTGCTAGAGTCAAACTAGACTTCCTAGCCTAGCTTAGGAAGTAAAACTAAGGATATAGTAATTTACTCGTTTTTCCTTCTACACAATAAATGTAAAATTCTGAAACTTCCTGAATAATAAGTATGGTTAATTTTTATACTCGGAAAAGCAGCTAGATTCTTCGAATATGTAGGTGATCGAAATGTATCGCATTCTTATAGAACTGTATTTAAAATAACTCAAAAATTGTTTTATTTATTAATTAGCAGTTCCCCGCGACTTTGAAGTCAGATTTTGCACACGAACTTTTGTCCTCCATTTCACCCCCCTGATGATTTTATATCGCAACAAAAAGTAGCCTATGTCCTTCCCAAGGTCTCAAAATATCTCTGTACCAAATTTCATTTGAATCGGTCCAGTAGTTTCGGAGCCTATTTCAAAAGAATCTAATCTTTTCTCTTCATAATATTAGTGTAGATTGCAATTTAAGAAACACTGTTTAAATTAAAGTTGTTAAGAGTTAAGACTCGAGTTCACCAATTTTCAAACAGCCGTTAAACTTAAATTGATAGTATTTTGACAGCTTTCAAATTATAAAACAAACTTATAAAAAGTTAAACACGAGTTGGTGAACTCGCCCCTAAGAATTTTTTGTGTTTTAAGTGACTTATTTGTTTCTTACGTTCACGCGAATTGTTGAACTCATTAAAACACAATTATACGGAATAATTCGCGATTTATTTACATTTTATTTAAAACCTGACGTTTACAGCGTTCGTGGTCTCAGGGAGACTACACAAATTAAAAAGAGTATGGGAGACTACCGTATTATTTGTCATTACAAAGTTTTGAAAAATTAAACTACCGTCACTCATTAATATTAATACTTTGTAGTGACAAATAACACCTTAGTCTCTCATACTCTATAATTTGTGTAGTCTCCCTGTGACTACGAACGCTGTAAAGTGTTCGAAACGTCAGGTTATAAATAAAATGTAAATAAATCGCGAAGTAATCCATAAAATTGTGTTTTAATAATTTCAAGTGACTGTAAGGCCCACTTGCGCACGTCTGGATTAGCTAGTTCTGACTTTTTCAAGGCCCATTATCTGAGTTGAAAGCCCACTTGCACAACTCTGGATTTGCTAATCTGGAAGGTCCACTTGCGCCAGTCCGGATTAGCTAATCCGAGACAATATAGAAAATGAGAATTTCTATATTGACCGAGAATCGAACCCGGGAGCTCATAGATGGCGACACCCTGAAACCAGTGTACGAGTTACTCGGCTATATGCAGGTCGTCGAATTTAAAAACTTTTAAATCAAATTTCGCTCACAAAAATTAATCGACTGTGTCATCCGGTGGGACACGAACCCACGTCCCTTCGCTATCCACAGTCGATAAATTTTTGTGAGCGAAATTTGATTTAATTTTGTAAAAACTTGCAAAATAATTGCTTAAGGTTTAAAAATAATTAAAGACACCTTTAAAACGCAACTTTCTGCTTTTGGTGACGTCACACACAGTGTCCCAAAAAAATAATCGTTGAATTAACTAAATAAATTTCAAACTACAACGCCTTGAACAAATCCAGATTAGCTAATCCGGACGTGCGCAAGTGGATTTTAGAGAGTTTACTTTTCTCATACAAATTACTCGACCCAATCTCTAAGTCTTTGATATCAAACCACTCGCTCATTTGCTAATATCAGTATCATTACAGCGGCATAAAGATATTATCTCAATTACACGCCGCGCCTGCGCCAAACCAGATAGGCGAATAAACTATACTTTCTAAAGAAAACATTTGGAACCACTCCAAATGAATGAGTGGTGGTCTTGAGTTTATTTATTTATTTATACTTTTCTGCACAAATTAAAAAAACGGTACAAATGGCGGACTTAATGCCAAAAGCATTCTCTACCAGTCAACCATAGGTCAAACACAGAGAAGATACAGGCGGTGCAAAAGAAGAAAGAGTGAAATTATCAATGAAAATATCCAGTGAGAGCACGCAGAACGTAAAGACAAAATAATGAATAAACATACATACTACTTACTTAAATTATATCGACATAATATATACTTACATATTTATATACATATACAAAAACATACATAATAATAATCGAGTTCGATTCTCTTAAGGCAAAACAATGAATTAAATAAATATTGAACGACATCACATACATTGCTCAGATCCCGAAGTAGCTCAAGCACTTGTGATAAGGAAATCTGAAACAAAAGCGGTACCACAACACCCAGACTCGAAACAAAATAGAAAAGAAGAATTTCTATATTGACTCGACCGGGAATCGACCCCGGGACCTCAGAAATGGCGACACCTTAAAACCGGTGTACGTACGAGTCACTCGGCTATACGCAGGTCGTCGAATTAGACACCTTTTCAACGCAACGTGCTGATTTTGGTGCAGACACGGTGTCCCAAAAAATACTTATCGTTGAACTAACTAAATAAATTTCAACCTGTTAGAGGCCCATTTACGCAATTTTGGATTAGCTAATCCGAACTTCCGCAAAGGAGCAGTCAACTAAGTAGATCTTAGGCCGCGCGTGAAAATCTTCTGGATCGTCCGACAGTAAATTCTTACCGAGCTTAGGAAGGCAAGTTAAGACGGTCTGATCGAACTATTTGGGGTGGTGAAGGAGATCCTTCACCAGGCAGGCAGATGCCTCCTGGTGGTCCACCCAACGACATCTCAAACTCCAGTTTATGAGAGCTGAACGATCCTAACAGCGGTGGTAGGCTCCGTTAGGTGCCGCCTGGTAGCTACCACCCTCCCACTGGAGCCCGGCGCCAAGCAGCTTGCTGTGTTCCGTCGGTGAGTGGGAGTGCCAGACTGCTAGAAACTTTTAGGTGAGCTCGCTCCACCGTCTGCTCTGTCTACGCCACATCTAGCATAGTCTAGAGTCAAGAGCAAACCTATTTTTAATTAAAAAAAAGAGTAATGTCAGACACCTATGGCGGATTTTTAAGTCTGGCACCAAGACCTAGAGAATAAAAAAAAAGAAAGACTGTGTATTTTTTTAATAAGACACCCTCTAAATAAATAAGCGCTATTAACAAGAGGTATCCAAATTGTTAGTCTTTTGTGTTTCGTTTGTAACAATTATATATTTAATTTACGGTAGAATACACGCAAAATAAAGGGTCTTATTGACTCGAGGTCACTGACCATTGTATTCTCACAGTATTGGCTAATATGCATTGTCGTCCTTTGTTTGCTATACTAGTGATGTCACCAATAGTTTCACTTAAGATGAAGTTTTTATTTTTATACAATTGATATGTACGAAAACTCACACAAAACGTGTTTTTTCCCAAAATATTTTTTTAAATCGTTCTACGGTAACTGCTAATATGATTTGTTTTAAAAGTAAATGTCTGCTCACTTTTTACTTCTTTGACTTTTGGACCGGATGAATTCTGGTTTCAAAGTGACGTGGCCTGGAAATCGGCCAGAAGGTGTTTTGCGATGAAATAATTTTATTGGACTGAAATTAAGGACGACAATTTTGTGTATGAAATGTGGCATTTGTGTGGACAATGCCCTAAGGCATTAAGACCGCCAATTGTACTTTCTTTTTCGGTGCAATAAAGTTTAAATAAAGTATTTGTGTGGACAAGGTTTTATGGGCTTTTGTGCATTGCTACGTTTATTATATAATGTTCCTTTTTTCCGTGTATCGTAATATCGAGCATCTACTTTCTATGTGCTTTGAAACTATCGATACAACAGTGTTCCATTCCATCACTATTCCATAGATTATGGTAATGACTCCTTACTTTCTATAGTGATTGTAACCGGTTGTTTGGGTAATCTATTGTATTCTGACATTGTACAGTCAACAGTATGTCAACCTATGCCAAAATGACAAGTTTTGTCAACCAATTTTTAACTTTAATTCTTAAGGCATAAAGTTCGATTTTAATTGAGAAAATTGACTTTGTGGTCGGTTGATGGTAGTGTATACTTTACACTAAAAATATAAAGATCCCACCGTTTTCGGCTACTAATTATATTTTGAAAAGGCTCAAAAGTGGGGTCGTTTTTAGTGATGATATGTTTGGGATCAAATTGATGGATTAAAACAGTTTGGTGTAATTCAAGGTGATTAATAAAAGGTTTCCCATGAGCTTTCAATTTGTAGAGGGGTCTAGTATAGAGATACGGTTCATACGGTGATAGCTTAGCTTTCAAAGCGAACAAAAATTGTTATTTCACATTATCATTGTTTTAAAATTGCAATCATAAAATCGCTTCAACAACGGCATGTTGACGCTAGCTAGACAACCATGATGAAAGCAATCAAGTCAAGCGGTAGTCTCAGGTGGTATTGACGTCACTTGCTAACACTCTCAAATAAAAAAAGCAAAACTCATCAACTAGAAAAACAAAGAAACCGCCGATATCAAATGATGCGGCCGAGTAGTTGTGTTAAAACCGGCCGCCGCTGCCGCGAACCGGTTACTAAAACCACAAAAACGGTAAGTGACATCACTGGGCAACGGTAGGCAATATATTATTCGCTTTTATATGTTGGTTGGCGCTATTTTTTAAGATATTAATTTTAGTATTTATAGGGTCCCGTACACCAAAATAATAACCTTTATAAAATGGGTGATCCCTTTTTTTTTCTTAGTAGTCCGTGACACCTTTTTCTCGGGAACCCCTGCAGGTATCAAGTTGAAATTAACATCAAATACTTATGGTTGCATGCGATCCCTAGCAGCTGTAAAAAAATCAAGCTTACTCGGATAACGCAATCCAAAGATAGCTATATTTATTTTCTAACATTTCGCAGGGGAATCAAAATCTATACTAGAGTACTTCCCATAGACCTAGAATCATGAAAGTTTGCAAGAAGGAAGGTCTTACAGCACAGGTTAGGTAAAAAGTCCGAAAACCGCTAATTTGTGGTTACATTATATTTAAAAAAAAAACATTTGTTTGTATGGAACCCTCAGTGCGCGATTCCGAATTGCAACGAATCCGAATTAAAACTAGCAATGGGCGATTGTTCGAAAAAAAATAATCGAATGAATCGACAATCGACCATTCGAACTATCGAATGTCGATTTAGTAATTCGGAAAAAAAACATCGGATAATAATCGACAATCGAATGATAATCTATACTCGGCCCTTCGATGCATTCGATTGAATTGCCGCGACAGGACAGGCAGAGAACGAATGATAAATCAACGCGACGAATGACGATTCATTCGTTAGTAGTACGGCCTGCGCACCGCGCGCTCCGATATTGCTCGACGCATAATCGAAGAATAATCAAATGACTGCGGTTGCTTATCGAATACATTCGATTACAGAGACCATTCGAATAATTCGATTAATTTAGTAATAATCGCCTATCCCCAATTGAAACGATTTCGTTTTAAACAACGGGGCAAGTGCAATTCGGACTGTGAGAATTCGAACTGGGATACGACTAAGGCAACACTCTACTACTCGGTATCTGTCAAAATATGCTCTGGTCCGAATTAACCTCCTTTATTTTGAACCGAATTGCCTTAAATAAACTCTGGAAAATCTCTAGACATCACATTGGCCTGCATTGCTATTGTCTTCGATAGTAAAGTGGCCGTAAACTAGTGTGAACATCCGACTTTCTTCAGCTGACGCAACCCGCACGTCTGCACAGAGACAGACGGACTGACGCAACTCTTTCACTGACGGAGTCATTTTGGGGTTACTATGACTCAAAATTGTTACTTAGTTTGACCGCGGTTACAAAAGACTAAATAGTCGTATCGTATGATGCAACAGTCTTCAAAAGTTAGGCCGCTTAGTGAGAAGAGTGTTGGGCGCCATCTATGGTAGTGTAAGTTCATATTATTTATTAATTTCAATGACAAATTGGTGTGTGTCATCATCACTTATCTTTATGTGTAATTATGGATAATTTTAAGCAATTTGTTAGCAAGTAAATTTTTGCACACAAAATTTGTTCGACCGTGTCGGACTTGAACCCACGACCCTGCTATCCGGGCGGATACTCTTTCCACTGAGCTATGGAGGACGTTAGTCAGTCGACAGATTTTTGCAAGTGCTTACTACGCCAATGAGCTGGCGTTCGATTTCGTCAATACTTGGGAAATTACCCACAAGTATCTGTACAGTAAATATTTTACCATCAGTTAAGACTTGATAATTAAGAATTTTTGACTTTACGATGGAATGAAAACTTGGAACAAAGATCACAATTAAACTCACCCATAGGTATAAGGGCAACATACTAATAAAACAGTCACATGCAATAAATTATTTTATTTGATTTGATTTGGAAGCAGCCTAGCCACGGGGTTGCCATGTCTGTCGCCGACATAACATAGCAGCTGTCGTAAGCAGACTGTTATGTAATTGACACAATAATCGCAGAAGTATTTCACCGTGTTTTTGTATAAAATAATCAACGGTGATATCGATTCAGTTTAGTTCGAGTAAGACTATATAGCAGATGTCGTAGGTACTCTGTAAATTCAAACCGATTGTCCCTTATACATATTATTCCTGCAAATTAATATATAATTATATAACTTAAGCAATTATTTTGCAAGTTTTTACGAAATTCAATTATATTTTAAGGAATAAAATTGAATTTCGTTAAAACTTGCAAAATAATTGCTTAAGTTATAAAAATAATTATAAGTTAAGCTGATTTCATCTTAACTGATAGTCAAATATTTATAAAAATATTTCTATCGGATACATGCGGGTACATTCTCCAAGTATTGATGAAATAGAACGCCGGCACTGGCGTAGCAAGCACTTACAAAAAATTCGTCGGCTGACTAAAACCTCCGTAGTTCAGTTGGTAAGAGCACTCGCCCGGATAGCGAAGGGACGTGGGTTCGTGTTCCACCGGATGACAAAGTCAAATATTTTTTGTGAGGGAAATATAATTGAATTCCTGCAAATTAATATTAATTTATTATTTAAAGAAAGTTAGTATTTTTTGTTTCCAACTTTATTTTTTAAAGCTTGTCGTGGCAGTTTTTAGGCAACACTATAAACTTTTTTTTATTGATGTGATTGTTGTTTTTCCTTAAATAAATAAACACTTAAACAAATAAAAAAACAAAATATTTTTTGTTGAAATTTAGGTTCGAAATTATCACAAAAACTAAAGATACAGGCATATAATAGTCTAGGTAACATAACAATTTTTGTGTGCGTGTTGATTACGTTTTATTATTAAAACATCATACATAGTACAATGATTAGGGGAATTAATTATGAACAGTGATAATGATAAGTATGTATATAACTCGTATCGCACATACGCATAATACTAGTATGTATTATTTATCCTTGTTATTAAAATTTCCTACACCCAAAGATTATCTGGAAGAGATCGCTCTTAGCGATAAGGCCTCCTACTTTGCACATCTTTTTGTGTAAATTGCATTGTTGTTACTTTTATGGTTTGCAATAGCGAGATATCTATCTTTGAAATAAGCCTACATTCCTAAAATTCCCGACCGTAAACTAACCCCACAAATGATACCTGCTTGCTATAAAAGATTCAATGTCATAGATTGACATTAAATAATTTCTCTCAGTCAGAAAAGTCATGTCATGAGTGGGTCAATAGTTTTTCATACGTTGTTGTATGTAGTTTTTGTCGGATACATTATTTTAAAAATAAATAATAATGGTCAATAGGTTAGGAAAAACCGGAATGTTAGCGCGACGTAACTGCGCACAGCGCCAGCTAGTATCAGAGCCGAGACGCAACGCTCATCGATGCTTTTGCCCAGTTTATACACCGAGCGCTCGCACCCATAGCGTAGTATCGCTCAGACCTTGAAACCGGGCGCCGCGCGTTCTATTTTACGTAATTTCTATCAAGCAAAGTGTTTAAAAATGAGTACATGTTCTGTAAAATGGTGCGGGAAGAATACTAGAACTTCGAGTACCACGAAAGACGGCATAACATTCCATCGGTAAGCCCAAATTCTTATTTTGTACCACGCGGCGACTATACGATCGATAGCATGTAGTGCGTAAGCGAAAGTGTGCCGTGTGCGGTAGGTATAAGGTTCATAGCGTCACAGTTTTCGATGCGAGATGTGTCTTGTTACTTTTGCGGTGTCAAAGCGGTTTGCTAGGCGCTTGCTTGTGACGTATTTCTCACAGGGACTTGTTTGATGATAATAATGATATACTTTAGTGAAGTAAGCTGTCGGGAATACTAATATAGGTTGTCTTAATACGATTGTAACTGAGTTGGTATTTATTTAGAAGCAGATGCAGATTCTATACTTGCATTATTTACTATTATGATACTGGTATTATTCCGAAGTCGGACGGTGTAAAGAAAATTAAGTTTATATTATCAGGCCTTGCGTGTCAACTTTGTTTAAACAATGGTAAATGATAAAATGATACATGATTGCCTTAGAGAGAATTTTGTTATGTAGAGCTCATTTGTAATGGTTTACGGTGTATCTAATTAATAACATTGTTATTAATAAGTAATTTTTAATAGATAAAATATGCTTTGCATGTTATCTGTATGTTTTCCAATAGAAATATAACTTGTTTTAATTGATATTCTTAATACTAGATGACCTACTTATTTTTTTATTTTAGAGATGCTTTTTCTATTTGTCTAGAGAGGCGGGATTTGAAAAACATTAGGTACCAACAATGTTTGACTAGACCGGATAAGCCGTACTAGTAGTATTATAATATCTGTGGCCGTAGTATGCTATTAATTTCTTTTATAAATATAAGTACATTGTATTTACACACAAACAAAAATAATATACACTAAACTAACCTAAAACTTAACTAAAAGTAATGTAAAAATATATATATATATATATATTTACAAAATATAAAAAGCATCAGCCCCAACAGTGCCGAAAGGAATGGTGCCCAAAAGGCTGGCAGCATTGCCCCTCTGGATAGCAATACTGATTCTTTGCCCAAGGTAGCTGCCAGCCTTTTGATCACCAGTAGAATCAGTTAGCCTTTTGTCAGCCGTAGTTATTTCAAAATTATCAAAAAAACTCTACCTTTTCTAAAGATTTTTTTTTCTTATTTTAACAACCACTTTCCATCCCAAATTTGAAATTTTTTTTATAATAAAGATATATGACTATACTATAAGGTCAATAACCGATTTTTTACTGATAAGTGCCCGAGAATACATACCTATTTTTACCCGTCTTCGGAAGGATGGTTATGTTTTTCGAGAGTATGTATGTATGTAAGTAAATATGTATGTATGTATAATTGTTTGGCACGCCCTACAGCCTCAACGGCTGGACAGTTTTTGACATATGAGGTGTCGTTGTATTTGTCAAAACTGTGAGAGTAACAGGCTATATAAATTTAAAAATGGTGCCCGCAAATGGAAATAAAGGGGCAAGGGGGGAATGATTTCTTCCTTACCATGTCAATATGGGTATCAAATGAAAGCCAGTAAAAATACCATTTTAAAAATATATTATTTTTTGCAGTCGGGTGTTGTGTTTTTTTTAAATATGTTTGCTTGTTATTATATTTGTACGTAAAGTCAACGTAGTGAAGAATCTAAAAAGTTTTGTTCATATTCAAGTCAAAAGTTTTGTCTACATTAGTTATTGGCCTTACCATTTTAGCCGTCGATACGTCCTATTTTCAGATGTAGCTACATTGTGCGTCCAATCCAGTAGTAAAAGTAAAATCGAATGGTTCTCAGTTTTGAAATTTGACGACCGTCTTGGAGTAGTGGGTCGCACACCGGACTTCTAAACCAGGCGGTTGCGGGTTCGAATCCCGCAACGGGCAAATGTTTGTGTGACGCGCACGAGCATTTGTACCAAAGTCATGGATGTTTATAAATGTATGTGAGTATGCCTATCCGTTATCCTAGTCACCATAGCACAGGCTCACGCTTAGTTTGAGGCTATTGGTCAATTATAGTGCATAAAGAGGTAAATGGGTCATTTGCTCAAAATTCCATTAATTATGACATTTGACACGTAAAAGAACGTGTGCTCGGAGCATCAAATTCGAATCACCGCGCAATACGAGTTGACAGACATTTCTCCCTCTTTTTTATATAAAAACACTGTCAGTGCTATTGGTGTGTTTGTTGAAACAATTTATTATTATAATTAAATGCTTTCGTACTGTAGGTTCCCCCCAGACATCGAAAGAAAGGAGCAATGGATAGATGCGTGCCGGCGCGGGGAGTACTGGATTCCGAGCAAGAACAACGTTGTCTGCTCCAGACACTTCGAGCCGAAGTACTACAGCATTAAGAACCGAGTTCGGCTGTATAATGACGCGGTGCCCACCCTGTATCTGCCGATATTGGTAAGTAAAGTCGGCCTATATAAATCCCACTGCTGGGAAAAGGCCTCACCTAAACTATGAGGAGGTACGAGGTACTCCACTATGCGGGCTCAGTGCGGATTGGTGAAGGGGTGTCTGTAAGGCAAGTGACAAACCATACTGTCAGATGTTATCGAGCCGCCCTAGGGCCTCTGACTACGCCTAACGACTAATATCAGCAGATATTAGCCGGGACCAACTGTTCAACGTGCCTTCCGAAGCACGGAGATCCTTGTGATGGACGTCACTTAAATGGTCGGAATGGTCGACCATCCAATCATGACCGCACCGTGGGTTGCTTAACTTTAGTATCACTGCCAAAGCGCTGCCGCCACTGGGCTACAAGCACTTCTGTTGGTAAGTAACTTATGATAACAATGTCCTCCTAGCCGAATTTCGACTACAGCGGCCTATCGCAACAGAGATTAGCCATCTGCGCGGGAGATCATATTATTCACTAGTGTGTGCGCAATACTAATACAGGTACACTCTCTGTTCCTTCACTCTCATAATTCGGTGAGACGGCAGTCCGACATGTAGAGAGATCAGGCGCAGGACCAACGGCTTAACGTACTTTCCGAGGCACGGGAATGTTAACACCACCAACTTCCTGACTCCGGAGCTGTATCTGAGCTATTTTAAGACAGTAAGACCCAACACTGGGCCTGACCCGGGATTCAAACCCGGGACCTCGTGGATAGTACCCAGCGTGCTGACCACTAGACCAACGAGACAGCCTTATAATGCAACTGTTCACTAACTTTATTTGTAATTTGTATTGCATGGTGCAACCGGATTGAGTCTTTTTAGTTACCTATTACAATAGAAATCGCTTGAATCATAATTAAACAATCATTTTTGTAACCTGTCATATGCTCAGTGAATATCCATACTAATATTATAAATGCGAGTGTGTCTGTCTGTTACTTCTTGACGCTTAAACCACTGAACCGAGTGAGATGAAATTTGGTATAGAGACAGTACGAGACCCTGGAAAGGACATAGGCTACATTTTGTCGCGATATAAAAACATTAAGGGGGGGGGGAATGGGGGATGAAAGTTTATATGAAAAATTCAACTCTCGCGGGCGAAGACGCGGGGAACCACTAGTTACTTTATAAATAAAACTTATTCTTTACAGACAAATGAGCCATCCGAAAATGAAAGGCGCAGTGGCGCATCAACGCCGGAATTGGTAAGAACATAATGTATCCATACTTATAATGTAAATGTGAAAGTGTGTCTGTCTGTCTGACATTTTGCTTTACTCGCAAGGGAATTGATACTTGTAGGATTATAGAGGATTATACAAAATGGCCAAGAAGCAAGGTTTTATAGGAGTAATACACAAAAAAAAACTTGTCTATTATTACGTAGGAGTTATATCTGCAGCAATTTTTTTCTCAAATGGAAATAGGTTGGTGTCAGCAGTTGTCCCTTAAGTGCCTGTGTTAGTTTGCCAAATAATGTATCTCGTATGTGTATATGTATCTATCTATGTATCTATAATAAATTGCCTGAAACAATCAAAGAACTATCTAGTAAACCGTTCCTAAGACAATTGTTTAAGTAGCTAATGGAATATGTTTTTTATACAGTGGACTAATATTTGATGCACAGTTGTTACTTTACATTAAGAAAGGAGATGTTTCAGTTTTCTATGGAACTTTGGCCATCTCTTGTACATTATACCAAAAAATAGGAAAAAGGCTTTGAAACCTTACCTACATATTTATTTTTACAATTTTTTTCGTTGTTTTCTTGCACAAAGCAGGTTCGTGTTCATTATACGGCAATACTATCTCATAATGACGAAACGGCCATTTTGTGCCGTAATGACAGATGACAGCTACTTTTTTCACGCTTGGAACCAAACGTTTTTAGCCGCTTTTAAAGTAAAACAGTAAAACTCGGTTGATTATTGAACTATTGATTGAGTACACTGCATTTTGATTTCTGAATGTTCTCAAATATCTCGATAGAAATTGCCATCATTATTGAATGTGTAACAATGAAAAATGTTTTTGTACATTTAAAAATGGCAAGATATATTTTTTAGTATTTTTAGGGAGATAAAGTGATTTTTCTTATTTTTTTGGTTTCCTGTACAAGAGATGGCCAAATTGTTACATCTCCTTTATTTAATGAACCTGGGACTATTTTATTTAGTTTTTTATAAATATGGTTATTTTTAATACTTACCGACATTTATGACAATTTTGACAGATAATTCGATGTCTGCTTTGTACCTTCATCTTTAACATAATATTTGCATGCAACATTAGCTAGCTGAAGAAGAGAATGAAAACTATTTTAAGATTTAAAATGTACCATCTTCAAGTGCAAAATAATATACAGGTGTCCAGGTTTCGATTAGCGATAATTTAAGGGCCTTTTATTTATCAAACTTTAGAGCATAATCTTAATGAAAAATAATTTTTGACAAAAAAACATTGACAAAAATTTTATGTGTTTTCTTACGACATTTTTTTTTCTTTAGAAATATTTAATTTTTGTGTTTAGTTTTGTCATAGGTAAAATAGCCCATAGAGTATCGCTTGTTGAAACTTGGACACCGTGTAAATTCCGTTTCAATTCAAAAGTGCCAAATGTATCAATCAGCTGATCACTTCCAAGTATCGCTCCGTGAGAATTCAAAGCGAAACCGGAGCCAGCGCGCGAGTTTACAAAACAAACGGTAAATAAATATAGGAAATACGACATCAAACAACATTTTTGTATGATATCGCAGACAGACTAACGTGTAGTGACTGGAAGGTCCCAAAACAGGCGGACAAACAGTGTTCTTAGACTTACAATATTATAAGTAGGGATCATTCATTATTTACAGACCAATCGGCTTCATAGTCAGCTGATCCCGCTCCAAACTTTCCACGTGATGATTGGAGTAAATAATTAGTTTTATTATTTTTGCTTTGTATTTTTTTAGGTAAGTAGGGGAGACCGGGTCAAAACCGTATAGCTAAGAGTAAATGCCTATAAAAATGAAACAAAAACCATTACAAGTTTGTTATTATACTTCTTTATTTATGGTTTTCATTGGCTTTACAAATCAACAAAAGAATAACAATTAACTTCAACAGAAATAATTATTTTGAAACAAAAGAAAAACCTCTTATAATTCCGATTTTGCCCCGGGGACTGGACAAAACCGTATACATGTATACGATATTGATCCACGAGCTAACGTAGAGCTACACAACCAAAACACTCAAAATTATCCAAATCATTTGTATCCCAGCCAGTGCAGCCCTCGTGTGCCCATCCTTTGCAAGTGAGACATTGTACCCAGCCTTCGTCTGTTCGACTTGAGCCATATTCTTCTTTACAATATAAACAAAGATTTTCATTCTGATCTGTCCTCGTTATTGATTGTTTCGATTGCTTATCTGTCTGCTTTAAGTTGAGGGTAGGTTTAATTTTCTTTTTCGAAATATTAATGAGCTCATTTTTGTATGGAGAAGCAGTAATAACTGCAGTTTTTCCTTTACGGTGATTGCTGTCTCTTCTTTTCATTACTTATCTTAGGAACTGGCATAATATCAGCTGGAGTGACAACTGACTTAGGTTTTTGGGTGGATTTTGGTGGAGTAACATTGGTGTTATTTTCATTGGGCGCTGTGGAAGTAGAAGGAACTACTATTGGGTCGATTAATGCTGCATTCAGGGTTAATGATGCTTCTGTAGCTGTGTTATCGGTAAGCTGTAACAAAGTAGAGGTTGAAGGCGCTAAATAAACTTGCTGCTGATCTGGGATAGTTATTTCTGTCGTCTTAGCAGCTACAAAGTCTGATTCGCTGAATACATTTCTGTCAGTGGTCCTGTTTTTTTAAACCCTGATACTGCGTTTTGCATTGTAGCCGCTTTACAATACACAAGACCAAATAGTTTTGCTATTAGAAATTGTGTCACTACCCTGCCTGGGTTATTCCGAAGCCATTTGTTAACATCTTGAGTGTAAAATGTACTCAGTGGTCCCATGAAACTGACATCCAAAGGTTGCAGTCTATGCGTGCAATGAGGAGGAAAACTTAAAATTATAACTCCATGCTGTCTAGCCTTTTCAATTAATGGCAAGTTTTGCGTGTGGGCTTTATGTCCATCTAGCAATAGCAAAACAGGATCATCTTTTTTGGGTTGTACAGATGCTATAAAATGATTTAGCCAATCGACAAAAATTTCACTCTGAATCCAACCACTTGGATGACAGACTGAAACTGTTCCAGGTGGAGCGTCATCAAGCAGTTCGTTTTTCATGCGAACTCGCGGAAAAATCATAAAAGGTGGTACATAATAACGAGATGCCGAGACACAAATAACGGCAGTAGTAAGCTGGCCTCTTTCAGCCGAACTTGCAAGGCCCACTTGCTTTCTCCCCTTCAATGCTATGATTTTAGTTTGTTTCTTAGGAACTGTTGTTATTCTCGTCTCATCTACGTTAAATAATTTTGTCGGGGGAAATCGGTGTTGATCTATCAAGGTTTCCAATAAGTCATAGAACTTATTTACGCTAACCTGATTAAAACCCATGGCTCTTGCGACAGAAGTAGGCTCTGCTGCTCTGGCGTGGATGGCGTTTCATAAAATCAGCTAGCCAGTCTTCACCCGCTAATTTCACCTCTTTGTTAAAATTGTTTTCAATATTATTAGCTTCAGCAAACTCAAATGCTAAGCGTCGTAAATCTTTATATGTTAGCCCAAAAAGACGACTTTCCATGTGCACCACATGGTTCAATAAGCTTTCCTCCTCAGCTGATGAAAACACAGGTTTGAAACGCCCTAATCCTTTGCTTGTAGAAATATCTATATCACCGGATGACCTGAATTTATTAACTCGGTCCTGCAAAGTAGATTTTGGGATACCGTACGTAATCGATGCTTTCAAATATCCCATGCCTCCTTCAATAACACTCCTCACCGCTTTTTTCATTATTTCTGCATCCCAGCTTTGTCTACTAGTTGTCCTTTTATAATTCCGCGGCATATTCAAATAATCTGTAACAAATTACATTGTTTATTTATTGACATTGTTTTGAGTCAAAACCGTATATTGTACGATTTTACCCAAACGCTTTTGACCCTACACACACATTGAAAACATTCACCAAATACTACACCCACATATACGATACTTGCCGGTAAACAATTGCAACAATTAGGTTAATACACACAATTCTACGTAAAATAAATCACACTTACTTGTTCAACATATTCATTTTACTACTTGAACTTATATTTTCTTGTTACTTAGATCAAAACACCCAAAAACAAATAAATAACTATAATACGTTTACGTTCGTGCCTGCAGCAACAAGTGTCTGTTGACAGATTGATATTATTGGTTGCTTGCTGACGTAATTAATTCGCGGGAAAATTTGAAATAATAACGGCAAAATCTGTAATTTACGAATTTACCCCGGTATACAATTTTGTACAGGTCTCCCCTACCTAAATATCACAAAATATATCAATGGGATCTGTTGCATAATTTTAAACATTCATTGGGTCATCAGATTTCGCGAGATAGCTTCCAACGTTTTCAGTTGACTAAAGAGCTGGAAATCCTAGCTTGATTTACCTGTGCAAACAAGCGATATAAATAAGAAATTAATAACCACGACTGCCGTTAAAATAATGAACTAAAAAGTAAACTTATCACGTTTTACAGGTATCCGTTTATTTATGATAAATTTGATAAGACTTTTCAAATGTTTCAAAAAAATACTACCTATGTTGTAGTAATTTTAAAACTTTTTTTTACATTTTTAATATAAATAATTGATATTTTGCCATTGATGTTTATTACATTTTAACATTGTAAATATCCGAGGTGCTTGTGACGCAGTGGCGGCAGCGCTTTGGTAGTGATACCAAAAGTTAAGCAACCCACGGCGCGGTCGTGATTGGATGGGTGACCATTCCGACCATTTAAGTGACGTCCATGACAAGCATCTCCGTGCTTCGGAAGGCACGTTAAGCAGTTGGTCCCGGCTAATATCTGTGGTATTAGTCGTTAAGCCTAGTCAGAGGCCCTAGGGCGGCTTAATAACTTCTGACAGTAAGGTTTGTCACTTGCCTTACATACACCCCTCCACCAATCCGCACTGAGTCCGCGTGGTGAAGCATGGCTCGTTCCTCCTCATAGTTGAGGTGAGGCCTTTTTTCCAGCAGTGGGATCTAATAGGCTGACTTATAAATATCCTATGTCACCCGGGATGGTGAAAATAATCCAACAGTACCACACATCTAAATCGGCGTTTAGAAGTCATGGTGGAATAAAGAAACGTACGAACATACAAACAAAAACCCTGAAAACATAACACTCATGTTTTGGCCACTCGTGTAAAAAAAGCAACCTGCTACCTTAAACCTTTTTTTGCCTTAACAATAGGTATTACTGAACTAGTGGAGGTAAAAAAACAGTGATTTTATTATTATCAAGCAATTTAAACTAATAATATGGGTGCAATTTGGATGCAATTTAAATCTATTTTTGGAGGCTTATCAAATCTGTGACTCACTTGTTAGTTCTGCTGACGATATTGTAATGTTTAACCTTTTGATGTGAGGCATTGCATTATTTAACTGAAAAAATTTGAATAATGTTTTTTGGTTATTTCAAATTTTTTGGTAAGATTACTTATTTTATCAGTTCAATTACCCCAATTTCTCCAAGATTCCATCAACAGAATGCTTATGTCATCTCATACGAATGCTTATGTCATCTCATATATTAGCGTCAAAGTTGACAATAAATTTTACAGAATACCAAATCATAAACCCGCCGCGGGAACCGCTGCGGGATTTTGACATAAGTTTTAGAGAATCGCACTGCAGATCCTGACTTGGTGACAATGGAACCACTTTAGTAGTACTTTCATTTAAAAAAAAAAATTGAAAATCGGTTTTCGATTGACGGGGAAATCTGTGAAACATACATAAAGTAGAAAATTAGTAGTATTCGGTTAAAGTTTTACGAATACAATATCTTTACTCCAACCACAACCCAGGATAGAATTTCTTAGCACCGGATGCACAAGAAATGACTCGCCCTAACTCGTTTGCTTTCAAATAGCAATCGTTATAGCTTTGTGTAAAGCAATAATAGCCTTCAAACTAACATCAAGAAACTAGGGCGGGTATACACCATAAAATAACAATAATGTCCTCCTAGCTGAATTTTGACTACAGCGGCCAATCTCAACCAAGATTAGCCAACTGCGCGACAAACATTATAAGAAGTGCACAAGTGTGTGCGCAATACACAGGTGCACTCTCTGTTCCTTCACACTCATAATTCGGTGAGACGCGGCAGTCCGACATGACCGTAGAGAGAGCAGGCGCAGGTTCAACGGCTTAACGTGCTTTCCGAGACACGGGGTGCTAACACCACCAAATTCCTGACTCCGGAGCTGTCTGTGTCTTAGGTATTTCAAGACAGAAAAAACTTTCGACCCGATCCGGGATTCAAACCCAGGACCCACTAAAATGCAATTGACGTCCACCACCAATGCCATAACTGCGGGCTATCATCCTAGGCATTATTCCACAGTCGGGTGGAATCCTGACCTGAGTGCTAAAGTACTATAGCTTACTTACATCACCTTGAAAGTTGAGGTGAGGCCTACGCCCTATCAGTAGGACCTTCTTTAGGTATCTTAAGTAAAGGTTTTTATGACCATGACTTAGTTACTATAACACGATAAAACAACAATTGTTTTTCGCGTAGACATCGTTCGATCGTATTAGCATACCGAAATGTTAATAGCTTGACCTTTAGCGACTTTACCGATGACTCACAAACAATATTCAGTGCCTACGACTTTGTTTACACGCTGCTTAAAATAATGAACAATCATTCTTTCAGTATACCCTTTAGACTTTATGCCTTTGAGTATTTATATTATAATTCAACGGAAATTCTCAACACTTGAAAGAGTCTTGTTTTAGCCATTAGCCATTTCTTTTTGAATAACTTTAATCCATACTAGCCAATTCCTGCGAGTTCATTTGCGCAAATGCCGAATTTTCCATTCACAATTCCACTCCTCTTTTTAACCTCCTTAGAGGCCGAAGTTTCAAACATACTGAATTACGTCATTCTTAAATTCTAACCAAATAACTAAATACTATTTTTTATCGATTTAGCTTCAAAACTGACTGAGTCATACAAACTTTCCCCCTTTTAAAGAGGCAAAAAATTTTTTCTTAGTGCTCATCTACACTATACAAAGAAGCATTCTTCAAAATTGCTAGTTACTCATTCTAGTAGTTTGGGCTGTGCATTGATATGTCATTCAGTCAGTCATTAGGTCAGTTTCCTTTTTATACATTTTTTTATATTATTTTAACATACTTTCGTTCTTTATAATCCGTATGAGTTATTAACTTATTTACATAGTCGTCAACTTGATGAATAAGGATCGTGCGTTAGTAATTGTCGACAAACTTATAAGTTGTAGCTGGGGAGAGGAACTTTTCCTAAAGCTTTATCGAAAACCAACTGCATCAATAATTTTGTATTTTATCTTTGAGTTATTATGACGACAGACAGGCTACTACCGAGCCCTACATTTTTAGGCAAAGTTCTTCTTCATAAGTGGATTTTTATAAAATAGAAAGTATTTTATGCCAATGATACAAAGTGATTGTTTCCTATTTGCACCTCCACTACCCAAATTAGCTACATGCATTGTATTTCAGTCACGGAAGAGTTTTATTTAAATGGAAAATGACAATACAGATGATATCTTTCGGAACAACATTAGTTACGGTCGAGATGTAGATACACGAGAGCGCAATAGAAGTGTATGTAGTAGATATGCTACCTGTGATGAATATGGCATATATACTATTTTCTCTACGTAAATAAATCATAGGCGTAAAACTCATGACTGAGAGTCGTGATCATTATGAGGACAACACACGAAACGCCTTTTTTGGCAATTGTTTTAGTGGAGTGGTTTGCCATTGCTTCCTTCATTTCACACACTAGCTAACAGTGTTCATGTTTCCTTAGAATTATCCTTACATATATATAATTCCTTACAATTTAAGTTTAAGTCATGAAATGTTTGTTTACAAAGTTTGCACAGCAAAGAAAAACGGACTTTACTGGTATGGTTGACGAGAAGTCGAAAACTGGACCAGAAATATAAAAAACTGGACCAGAAATCAAAACTGGACCAGAAGCCAAAAACTGGACTAGAGGTAAAAGTTGACAATTCGTCTTCAGCTCCCGATGCTGATGATAATACGCCTGCTTCATCTAACTACCCATCTTCCATTGTGCCAGAAATCACCATATCTACTCACGTAGAACAAATGACGGCCCCTTTGATGATTACTTAAGTTTCCATGTTAAATGACTCATGAAGAACAATTAAACTATTGCTATGTCGGTGATATTCCGTTACGAGATTTTTTCTCGCAACTTACGGGTTCGAGGCTGTAATTGCTAGGCTTTAGGGTCCAACAGTCGGATGTGAAACCCATACGGGATAATAAAAATTGCAGGCTTAAATTCCGCAAAGGGCTTTTTTTGTTATGAATACGAGCATTGTAAGTACCAAACTAAGTCATGGATTTAAACGTATATAACGATTATCAGTTATTTTAAAGCCATAGTACAGTCGGCAGGACCTCAAGTTAATCATCTCTTTGAATTTATGCGTTTCTTGACGGCCGGCTGCGGTGCGGAAGCGGTGCGTTTATGCGTGCGTTTGGGGCTAGGTAATTTGGTGTGAATAATAAACATTTTTATTTTATTTAATATATGTATATATATAAATAACACAAGTTAGTAATTAAAAATAGAGCAGCATAGCCGAGAGAATGAAACTTCACTTCTTATCTGTGTGTAAGTAATTTCTGCTGTGGCTAACAGTACTGGCTTATGGTTGCATTAACATAAAGATAAAAACAACGATTTCGAGTTTTTTTTAATTTAAGGCGGTCCTGCACGAAATTGAGAAAATCAAGGTTTTTCTAAATTACTTGTACGATAAGCTTAATTAGTTAAATACATTATAACAACTTATTTACGTTAGCCTAATCATTGCACAGGGACCTGGTCTTGTTGATATTTAAAACAAAGTATGATACAATAAACATGACTTGTAGCTAATGATATCAAAGAGCATTTTTTTTTTCGAAAACTTGGTGATTTTTACGCATGAAACAATAATTTGTACATGAAAATGATTGTATTGATATTCCGCAGGTCCCCATCTTTTTAAAATACACGAATAATTTATAAAAAAAGAACATATGAACACTTTTCAGTTTTTAACACAATTGTCTGATGGTTTTGCACATTGCGCAGAATAAAACTATTGATCTAATTAAATCATCAAGCCTAAAACTTTAAAGCAAATGGATCTAATTACTAATATTAATAAGTTCGATTCTGTTTGAAGATCGTTCAGACTTACTCGACTTGCTTCGCGCTGCACCCCCTTATTTATATTTAATTTTTAACTACAGAACCTTGCATATGACGGACTATACACACTTACCTAGCTAATAATGCTTTATTTACCATTGTACGGAATTCTGAAAAGTACACATATAAGTAGTGGAATATTTCATGACGACATTTAATTTGATTTTGATCGAATATGTGGTTACGCTTTATTTACCCACTGAGGCCCACTTGCGCAAGTCCAGATTAGCTAATCCGGACTTGTTCAAGGCCTATTATCTGAGTTAAAAGCCTACTTGCGCATGTCTAAATTTGCTAATGCAGGATATCCACTTGCACAAGTGATGATCTGAGTTGAAAGCTCATTTGCGTAAGTCCGGATTAGCAAATCTGTACTTGCGCAAATGAGCTTAAGACAGTTTTATAATATGAGAGTTAATACAAAAAGTCACACAGCCGCTCCGGAAAACTCTAGTTTCGTGAAGCACGCTGTCCGACACGTGTTTTGAAATTGCAAACATTATTAAAAAACAAAATTGCTGATCGCCATCTGCCTGGATCTTGCCTGGTGGTAAATCTGCTGATGGCCGATGTCATTGAGCAGATGCTGACTAAATTAGAGCAGAGTAGAAAGCACGTAGCAGATGCGTAGGGCTGCCGACTGAGTTTAGTAGGATGTCGTAATATCAATATTATAGATTTTCAATGTGGCATTAATTTTCTTTGGTAAATTGAATACATTATTTACGTTCTGACTTTGAATAATGAAATAAAATTAAAGTAAGTTTTAAAACTCGTATTTTTATTTTGAAGCAATAAACAAAGACTATTGTTTTACGAAAGACATTTGCTTAAAAGGTGTTTTCGGTCATTATTCATTCATGTAAAAACAATGTTACTGAAATTTATATTTTTTATAAAAAATATACATATTATTATATTGTAATTTTGAGTTTGACAAGACTAATAAAACGTAGGTGTAATAAAGATTCACAAAGCGATTTTATGAATCCGCCTATCTTATGTAAATAATAATATATCCTTCTTCGATAAATAAATTGGGTTTGAAAGAAAGATATATTTATTAAGGACATTACAAACACTGGATAAAGAACAAAAAGTATTACGTACACAATATAGAATACAATTTTAATAAATTGATGGAGTGGGTACTTAAAGGACCTTATTAGAAAACAGGGTTATTCTTTATCGCAAAACTAATCATGAAGAGAGGTTATTGGTGAATGGGGATTAAGACCCGAGTTTACCAATTTTCAAACAGTCGGTAAACCTTGATTGACATTTAATTTGTCAGAATTTATTTACAAAATATGTCATATAATGCTAAACCGGCTGTATAAAAACTAAACACGTGTTGGTGAACTCCAGTCTAAATTACACATGGCAAAGACATTTGCGCTGAAAAAATCTAGATATCTTAAAATTTGTCGGTGTGCTTTTTGCCTTTTAAATATGGCAATATCTCACATAACTAGATGTTGACCAATTACTCATTGGTTAGCGAGTGTCAGCTAACCGCGGGTGCGAAATGCGAACACGGTACGCAAATATTTTGCACCCACTACCGGCGCTTGCGCAGCAGGGCTGACAAGTTACATGTAGCCACATTTTTTAACTGTCAAAATAGCGATAAGACTGCCTACGATGTACATCTTTATTTATTGCAATATTGTACAGAGCTTTTAAAAACTTACAAACTAGCAGTGGAAAACCCTATAAGGGTATTGCAATCAATCGATATGTCATTAAAATTAAACTTTTATAACACTTAATTATGGTGTGCAATAAAGAGAAAAAGTTATCTATTTATTAAAACAATATTGATTTTGTCAATTGTGTGAATACTGATATGTTATTTTTAATTAATTTGCGTCTGAGCCCAGGATTATAGAATCTTCGAGTTACCATATGTGTTTAATATAGCTATTGTTGGCATGGCGTTATTTTAGATGCTGAAATGAAGTATGGTTCACATTAGCAATTATTAAATTTCCCGTAGGTAATCTCAAACTTGACCTTAACAAAAACGATCACAAAGTTTTTTTCTTCCAAAAATAGATTACTTTGTATGTATTTAGATTTATCACCTTAGCGACAGCCCTACAATCTCATTACATAGCAACAGCAACTTCGTCGCGAGTGCAAAGCACAAAAACCAATACAGTTACAAGTGAATTATGAACGGTTGTCGATCGGAGCCGCGCGCGCAGTTGCCATGCGAATGCTGCGCGACGGCCTGTGACAATAATTGCTCTCGATCGTTTTTGGATGGTAGGTAGATTTTGGGATAAAAACACTGGGTAGGTAATAGACAAACGCACGAAGTTCAAGATTAATTTAAAAAATGTTCTTTCTCTTTTTTATTATATCCTTATCCAGTTACAATTAGGGTCGGCTCTCCTAATTATGTTTAGCCTGGACATCCTATCCTGAGTCGTCTGCGGATCTATTTGGGCTGTTTTCGAGTCCCTGTTAACTACTGATTTCCATGTCAGTCAAGATAAAACGCAAGGAAAAAAGATAGCTCGTCTTATATGTAGGTTTTATATTTTTAGGGTTTTAATTATTACATTGATGAAAACCGCATTAAAATCTATTTATGAAAATTTATTGCCTCGACAGCTAGCTATCAACCGGCTTTGCTAATACCTGAATGGTTGAGTGTTTAGGCAATCGCCCGGTATGCGAGGAACGCGGTTCAATTCACGCCTAAGATGGTCATTTTTTCGAGTGCTAATTATAATCTCATCTTCAAAGGTTAGCTGTTAGGTTTTGGTAACTTAGACTAGCTCGTCGATCTTTAATTCCTTTATATAACAAGTGTAATATAACTGAAACTGGATCATTCTATACCATAGATACGTGCATCGACCCGCGAATAGAAGTGCAGTGGATGCATAATTGCAGGGAAGCCTTGCCAGATCGGCTAGACCTGGCCGACAACTGAGCTAATTGGATGGAGCATTACCAGTGTTCACAGTTTCACACTGTACTTGGTATGTTTTCTTTATACTGGCCTGTTAATAACAGGCCATACTTTGCAACTAAGTACCAAACTAAGTCATGGATTTAAACGTATATAACGATTATCAGTTATTTTAAAGCCATAGTACAGTCGGCAGGACCTCAAGTTAATCATCTCTTTGAATTTATGCGTTTCTTGACGGCCGGCTGCGGTGCGGAAGCGGTGCGTTTATGCGTGCGTTTGGGGCTAGGTAATTTGGTGTGAATAATAAACATTTTTATTTTATTTAATATATGTATATATATAAATAACACAAGTTAGTAATTAAAAATAGAGCAGCATAGCCGAGAGAATGAAACTTCACTTCTTATCTGTGTGTAAGTAATTTCTGCTGTGGCTAACAGTACTGGCTTATGGTTGCATTAACATAAAGATAAAAACAACGATTTCGAGTTTTTTTTAATTTAAGGCGGTCCTGCACGAAATTGAGAAAATCAAGGTTTTTCTAAATTACTTGTACGATAAGCTTAATTAGTTAAATACATTATAACAACTTATTTACGTTAGCCTAATCATTGCACAGGGACCTGGTCTTGTTGATATTTAAAACAAAGTATGATACAATAAACATGACTTGTAGCTAATGATATCAAAGAGCATTTTTTTTTTCGAAAACTTGGTGATTTTTACGCATGAAACAATAATTTGTACATGAAAATGATTGTATTGATATTCCGCAGGTCCCCATCTTTTTAAAATACACGAATAATTTATAAAAAAAGAACATATGAACACTTTTCAGTTTTTAACACAATTGTCTGATGGTTTTGCACATTGCGCAGAATAAAACTATTGATCTAATTAAATCATCAAGCCTAAAACTTTAAAGCAAATGGATCTAATTACTAATATTAATAAGTTCGATTCTGTTTGAAGATCGTTCAGACTTACTCGACTTGCTTCGCGCTGCACCCCCTTATTTATATTTAATTTTTAACTACAGAACCTTGCATATGACGGACTATACACACTTACCTAGCTAATAATGCTTTATTTACCATTGTACGGAATTCTGAAAAGTACACATATAAGTAGTGGAATATTTCATGACGACATTTAATTTGATTTTGATCGAATATGTGGTTACGCTTTATTTACCCACTGAGGCCCACTTGCGCAAGTCCAGATTAGCTAATCCGGACTTGTTCAAGGCCTATTATCTGAGTTAAAAGCCTACTTGCGCATGTCTAAATTTGCTAATGCAGGATATCCACTTGCACAAGTGATGATCTGAGTTGAAAGCTCATTTGCGTAAGTCCGGATTAGCAAATCTGTACTTGCGCAAATGAGCTTAAGACAGTTTTATAATATGAGAGTTAATACAAAAAGTCACACAGCCGCTCCGGAAAACTCTAGTTTCGTGAAGCACGCTGTCCGACACGTGTTTTGAAATTGCAAACATTATTAAAAAACAAAATTGCTGATCGCCATCTGCCTGGATCTTGCCTGGTGGTAAATCTGCTGATGGCCGATGTCATTGAGCAGATGCTGACTAAATTAGAGCAGAGTAGAAAGCACGTAGCAGATGCGTAGGGCTGCCGACTGAGTTTAGTAGGATGTCGTAATATCAATATTATAGATTTTCAATGTGGCATTAATTTTCTTTGGTAAATTGAATACATTATTTACGTTCTGACTTTGAATAATGAAATAAAATTAAAGTAAGTTTTAAAACTCGTATTTTTATTTTGAAGCAATAAACAAAGACTATTGTTTTACGAAAGACATTTGCTTAAAAGGTGTTTTCGGTCATTATTCATTCATGTAAAAACAATGTTACTGAAATTTATATTTTTTATAAAAAATATACATATTATTATATTGTAATTTTGAGTTTGACAAGACTAATAAAACGTAGGTGTAATAAAGATTCACAAAGCGATTTTATGAATCCGCCTATCTTATGTAAATAATAATATATCCTTCTTCGATAAATAAATTGGGTTTGAAAGAAAGATATATTTATTAAGGACATTACAAACACTGGATAAAGAACAAAAAGTATTACGTACACAATATAGAATACAATTTTAATAAATTGATGGAGTGGGTACTTAAAGGACCTTATTAGAAAACAGGGTTATTCTTTATCGCAAAACTAATCATGAAGAGAGGTTATTGGTGAATGGGGATTAAGACCCGAGTTTACCAATTTTCAAACAGTCGGTAAACCTTGATTGACATTTAATTTGTCAGAATTTATTTACAAAATATGTCATATAATGCTAAACCGGCTGTATAAAAACTAAACACGTGTTGGTGAACTCCAGTCTAAATTACACATGGCAAAGACATTTGCGCTGAAAAAATCTAGATATCTTAAAATTTGTCGGTGTGCTTTTTGCCTTTTAAATATGGCAATATCTCACATAACTAGATGTTGACCAATTACTCATTGGTTAGCGAGTGTCAGCTAACCGCGGGTGCGAAATGCGAACACGGTACGCAAATATTTTGCACCCACTACCGGCGCTTGCGCAGCAGGGCTGACAAGTTACATGTAGCCACATTTTTTAACTGTCAAAATAGCGATAAGACTGCCTACGATGTACATCTTTATTTATTGCAATATTGTACAGAGCTTTTAAAAACTTACAAACTAGCAGTGGAAAACCCTATAAGGGTATTGCAATCAATCGATATGTCATTAAAATTAAACTTTTATAACACTTAATTATGGTGTGCAATAAAGAGAAAAAGTTATCTATTTATTAAAACAATATTGATTTTGTCAATTGTGTGAATACTGATATGTTATTTTTAATTAATTTGCGTCTGAGCCCAGGATTATAGAATCTTCGAGTTACCATATGTGTTTAATATAGCTATTGTTGGCATGGCGTTATTTTAGATGCTGAAATGAAGTATGGTTCACATTAGCAATTATTAAATTTCCCGTAGGTAATCTCAAACTTGACCTTAACAAAAACGATCACAAAGTTTTTTTCTTCCAAAAATAGATTACTTTGTATGTATTTAGATTTATCACCTTAGCGACAGCCCTACAATCTCATTACATAGCAACAGCAACTTCGTCGCGAGTGCAAAGCACAAAAACCAATACAGTTACAAGTGAATTATGAACGGTTGTCGATCGGAGCCGCGCGCGCAGTTGCCATGCGAATGCTGCGCGACGGCCTGTGACAATAATTGCTCTCGATCGTTTTTGGATGGTAGGTAGATTTTGGGATAAAAACACTGGGTAGGTAATAGACAAACGCACGAAGTTCAAGATTAATTTAAAAAATGTTCTTTCTCTTTTTTATTATATCCTTATCCAGTTACAATTAGGGTCGGCTCTCCTAATTATGTTTAGCCTGGACATCCTATCCTGAGTCGTCTGCGGATCTATTTGGGCTGTTTTCGAGTCCCTGTTAACTACTGATTTCCATGTCAGTCAAGATAAAACGCAAGGAAAAAAGATAGCTCGTCTTATATGTAGGTTTTATATTTTTAGGGTTTTAATTATTACATTGATGAAAACCGCATTAAAATCTATTTATGAAAATTTATTGCCTCGACAGCTAGCTATCAACCGGCTTTGCTAATACCTGAATGGTTGAGTGTTTAGGCAATCGCCCGGTATGCGAGGAACGCGGTTCAATTCACGCCTAAGATGGTCATTTTTTCGAGTGCTAATTATAATCTCATCTTCAAAGGTTAGCTGTTAGGTTTTGGTAACTTAGACTAGCTCGTCGATCTTTAATTCCTTTATATAACAAGTGTAATATAACTGAAACTGGATCATTCTATACCATAGATACGTGCATCGACCCGCGAATAGAAGTGCAGTGGATGCATAATTGCAGGGAAGCCTTGCCAGATCGGCTAGACCTGGCCGACAACTGAGCTAATTGGATGGAGCATTACCAGTGTTCACAGTTTCACACTGTACTTGGTATGTTTTCTTTATACTGGCCTGTTAATAACAGGCCATACTTTGCAACTAAGTACCAAACTAAGTCATGGATTTAAACGTATATAACGATTATCAGTTATTTTAAAGCCATAGTACAGTCGGCAGGACCTCAAGTTAATCATCTCTTTGAATTTATGCGTTTCTTGACGGCCGGCTGCGGTGCGGAAGCGGTGCGTTTATGCGTGCGTTTGGGGCTAGGTAATTTGGTGTGAATAATAAACATTTTTATTTTATTTAATATATGTATATATATAAATAACACAAGTTAGTAATTAAAAATAGAGCAGCATAGCCGAGAGAATGAAACTTCACTTCTTATCTGTGTGTAAGTAATTTCTGCTGTGGCTAACAGTACTGGCTTATGGTTGCATTAACATAAAGATAAAAACAACGATTTCGAGTTTTTTTTAATTTAAGGCGGTCCTGCACGAAATTGAGAAAATCAAGGTTTTTCTAAATTACTTGTACGATAAGCTTAATTAGTTAAATACATTATAACAACTTATTTACGTTAGCCTAATCATTGCACAGGGACCTGGTCTTGTTGATATTTAAAACAAAGTATGATACAATAAACATGACTTGTAGCTAATGATATCAAAGAGCATTTTTTTTTTCGAAAACTTGGTGATTTTTACGCATGAAACAATAATTTGTACATGAAAATGATTGTATTGATATTCCGCAGGTCCCCATCTTTTTAAAATACACGAATAATTTATAAAAAAAGAACATATGAACACTTTTCAGTTTTTAACACAATTGTCTGATGGTTTTGCACATTGCGCAGAATAAAACTATTGATCTAATTAAATCATCAAGCCTAAAACTTTAAAGCAAATGGATCTAATTACTAATATTAATAAGTTCGATTCTGTTTGAAGATCGTTCAGACTTACTCGACTTGCTTCGCGCTGCACCCCCTTATTTATATTTAATTTTTAACTACAGAACCTTGCATATGACGGACTATACACACTTACCTAGCTAATAATGCTTTATTTACCATTGTACGGAATTCTGAAAAGTACACATATAAGTAGTGGAATATTTCATGACGACATTTAATTTGATTTTGATCGAATATGTGGTTACGCTTTATTTACCCACTGAGGCCCACTTGCGCAAGTCCAGATTAGCTAATCCGGACTTGTTCAAGGCCTATTATCTGAGTTAAAAGCCTACTTGCGCATGTCTAAATTTGCTAATGCAGGATATCCACTTGCACAAGTGATGATCTGAGTTGAAAGCTCATTTGCGTAAGTCCGGATTAGCAAATCTGTACTTGCGCAAATGAGCTTAAGACAGTTTTATAATATGAGAGTTAATACAAAAAGTCACACAGCCGCTCCGGAAAACTCTAGTTTCGTGAAGCACGCTGTCCGACACGTGTTTTGAAATTGCAAACATTATTAAAAAACAAAATTGCTGATCGCCATCTGCCTGGATCTTGCCTGGTGGTAAATCTGCTGATGGCCGATGTCATTGAGCAGATGCTGACTAAATTAGAGCAGAGTAGAAAGCACGTAGCAGATGCGTAGGGCTGCCGACTGAGTTTAGTAGGATGTCGTAATATCAATATTATAGATTTTCAATGTGGCATTAATTTTCTTTGGTAAATTGAATACATTATTTACGTTCTGACTTTGAATAATGAAATAAAATTAAAGTAAGTTTTAAAACTCGTATTTTTATTTTGAAGCAATAAACAAAGACTATTGTTTTACGAAAGACATTTGCTTAAAAGGTGTTTTCGGTCATTATTCATTCATGTAAAAACAATGTTACTGAAATTTATATTTTTTATAAAAAATATACATATTATTATATTGTAATTTTGAGTTTGACAAGACTAATAAAACGTAGGTGTAATAAAGATTCACAAAGCGATTTTATGAATCCGCCTATCTTATGTAAATAATAATATATCCTTCTTCGATAAATAAATTGGGTTTGAAAGAAAGATATATTTATTAAGGACATTACAAACACTGGATAAAGAACAAAAAGTATTACGTACACAATATAGAATACAATTTTAATAAATTGATGGAGTGGGTACTTAAAGGACCTTATTAGAAAACAGGGTTATTCTTTATCGCAAAACTAATCATGAAGAGAGGTTATTGGTGAATGGGGATTAAGACCCGAGTTTACCAATTTTCAAACAGTCGGTAAACCTTGATTGACATTTAATTTGTCAGAATTTATTTACAAAATATGTCATATAATGCTAAACCGGCTGTATAAAAACTAAACACGTGTTGGTGAACTCCAGTCTAAATTACACATGGCAAAGACATTTGCGCTGAAAAAATCTAGATATCTTAAAATTTGTCGGTGTGCTTTTTGCCTTTTAAATATGGCAATATCTCACATAACTAGATGTTGACCAATTACTCATTGGTTAGCGAGTGTCAGCTAACCGCGGGTGCGAAATGCGAACACGGTACGCAAATATTTTGCACCCACTACCGGCGCTTGCGCAGCAGGGCTGACAAGTTACATGTAGCCACATTTTTTAACTGTCAAAATAGCGATAAGACTGCCTACGATGTACATCTTTATTTATTGCAATATTGTACAGAGCTTTTAAAAACTTACAAACTAGCAGTGGAAAACCCTATAAGGGTATTGCAATCAATCGATATGTCATTAAAATTAAACTTTTATAACACTTAATTATGGTGTGCAATAAAGAGAAAAAGTTATCTATTTATTAAAACAATATTGATTTTGTCAATTGTGTGAATACTGATATGTTATTTTTAATTAATTTGCGTCTGAGCCCAGGATTATAGAATCTTCGAGTTACCATATGTGTTTAATATAGCTATTGTTGGCATGGCGTTATTTTAGATGCTGAAATGAAGTATGGTTCACATTAGCAATTATTAAATTTCCCGTAGGTAATCTCAAACTTGACCTTAACAAAAACGATCACAAAGTTTTTTTCTTCCAAAAATAGATTACTTTGTATGTATTTAGATTTATCACCTTAGCGACAGCCCTACAATCTCATTACATAGCAACAGCAACTTCGTCGCGAGTGCAAAGCACAAAAACCAATACAGTTACAAGTGAATTATGAACGGTTGTCGATCGGAGCCGCGCGCGCAGTTGCCATGCGAATGCTGCGCGACGGCCTGTGACAATAATTGCTCTCGATCGTTTTTGGATGGTAGGTAGATTTTGGGATAAAAACACTGGGTAGGTAATAGACAAACGCACGAAGTTCAAGATTAATTTAAAAAATGTTCTTTCTCTTTTTTATTATATCCTTATCCAGTTACAATTAGGGTCGGCTCTCCTAATTATGTTTAGCCTGGACATCCTATCCTGAGTCGTCTGCGGATCTATTTGGGCTGTTTTCGAGTCCCTGTTAACTACTGATTTCCATGTCAGTCAAGATAAAACGCAAGGAAAAAAGATAGCTCGTCTTATATGTAGGTTTTATATTTTTAGGGTTTTAATTATTACATTGATGAAAACCGCATTAAAATCTATTTATGAAAATTTATTGCCTCGACAGCTAGCTATCAACCGGCTTTGCTAATACCTGAATGGTTGAGTGTTTAGGCAATCGCCCGGTATGCGAGGAACGCGGTTCAATTCACGCCTAAGATGGTCATTTTTTCGAGTGCTAATTATAATCTCATCTTCAAAGGTTAGCTGTTAGGTTTTGGTAACTTAGACTAGCTCGTCGATCTTTAATTCCTTTATATAACAAGTGTAATATAACTGAAACTGGATCATTCTATACCATAGATACGTGCATCGACCCGCGAATAGAAGTGCAGTGGATGCATAATTGCAGGGAAGCCTTGCCAGATCGGCTAGACCTGGCCGACAACTGAGCTAATTGGATGGAGCATTACCAGTGTTCACAGTTTCACACTGTACTTGGTATGTTTTCTTTATACTGGCCTGTTAATAACAGGCCATACTTTGCAACTAAGTAGCGGTCAAGTGTAGAAGAATTTGCAGTCAAAGAAAATAATAACGAAGCAGGTTTCTACTGACATATTTTAGCGTCTGCATCTTCTTTTGAACCAGTTTTCTGCTGAAAGATCCCGTCTGCATCTTATTTTGATTTGGAGTAAACATTTATTTTAACCAATATTTACAATAACAAGCAAACATAATTATTAAAAAAATAAAACAATCTACTGCAAAAAATATTATATTTTTGAAGTGGTCTTTATACTGGCTTTCATTTGACACGTTTGCTGCGGGACCAAAATTGGCGTTTTTTATATGGTGCGTTAAAAGGCCGATCGGCCTGGCGCTTAAACTCTCCGCCGCGGCGGTATGAGGCTTATTGACCTGGTAAGGTATCCACCGATATAAATGGCTATAACTAAGCGAAAACGTAAAAAAAATGATACATACCTATTACTATCGATAGTCGACGATTTGGTGGTCATAGTGCTGGCTTCGCCCGGGGTTCCTACTATTTACGTGAGAGATATATGCCAAAGTATATGTAAGGTCTTAAGACCCGAAACCGCACCGAATTATAGGTTTATTTCAGGAAGTATTAGTATTGGGAAATAAGTTATCAAAATAATATTTTTAATGTAATTTATTTAACTTCACTAATTGTACCTACCAACATGGTTTTTCTTTTATAATATGTTTGTAAAGTGTTTTCTGGTTGCAATAAAGAGTATCTATCTATCTATCTATCACTTGCTCCAGGATTGGTATTATTAATTTCAGAGTAATTTTGCTGCGAGTCATTATTTTTCAATTTATTTTGCACAAACACCTTTCTCCGCTTTGATTTGTCTGTATCAGAACATTCACTTTCAAGGTTTCTATCTAGCTGATACGATAGTTCCAGCATTTTTCTACATCTTTTATTTGGCCGAGACATATTAAACAGTTAAACTCCAATAAAACCATGAAAACACGTAAACAAACATTCGAATATTGCACTATCGTATTTACGTCCGGTCTCGCTAATTATGGCGCAACACTGATTCTAAGTAAACAATTCAATCACCTACAATAGTGCGGGAAGGGGTGGAATGACCTTGTATTCTATGACGGGCCTTTCGGCCCGTTACCCGCAAGGAATCAAAAAAAAAACATTTAGTGCGGTATCGGGCCGAAAGGCCTTAGCACAAATTTCTTGCTTTTTTGAGTAGCCCTTAAGATTGTAAACTCAAACCTATACTTGTCTCTTATTTACATACATAAATGCTCCTTACACAGCCGCCGCACCAGGAGAAGTTGTCTGTTTCTCGCCACCGCACAGAGTGGGAGTACATGCATCGGGTTTTTAAGCCTTATATCGCAGCGAACGTGTTAATACCCATATTGCTATTGTATGGAAAAAATCAATCCCCCCTCCCCACTTTATTTCCATTTGCGGGCGCCATTTTTTTAATTTATATAGCCTATGTCACTTTAACAATTTTGACAAATTCAACGACACCTCATATGTCAAAAACTGTCCAGTCGTTTAGGCTGTGTGTATGACGGGCTGTACGTATAATTGTTTGTACAATTATACATACATACTCTCGAAAAACATAAACCTCCTTCCGCAGTCGGGTAAAATCATTTATGGATCAAGTGAAGTAGAAGTAAGGTGTTCGTGTCGTATCTGGAGACTAAGAGAATGGCTGAGGATAGGAGAAGATGGAAGAAACTCCACCGACAAGAGAATTAACTTTCAAATATGATGATGATAAATACATCAGGCCCCTAGCGTTGCTAAAAGGAATGGTGCCTAAAAGGATGGGAGCATTGTCTCTCTGATGGATGGCAAAGATATCTTGCCCAAAGTTGCCAGCCTTAAAAACGAACGATCACAAGTAGCGTCAAAGTGTTGTCACTAAGGTTATATGAGCCAACTCTGTAAGTGTCATCGGTTTATGGTCTGATGAAGCTCATTCGGTATTTTGGTTTCTTGATTAAAAGTATTCTCTAAAGCACTTATTACACCATCCTATTTGTAGCTGCCTAACTAAGGATCTTACTAGTATCCTAACTAGGAAGGTAGGATGAATAGGCAGGTGCTCTACTCTAATAACTCATTGTCCGTATTTTCGTGTCGAGCCGTCACGCTCGCTCGCCCTGACATGCTGGCATTAGTGACAAGGACGGCTACAGCCGAAACTACGGATATCGTTTTACAGAGAGAGCCCCAGTCACCTTCCTACGAGGGGCGTTCAATGTATTCTCGGTATCGGGGTAATTTGCTAATAACGTGGGTAATCTAATTATCTTATTTGTTAATGACACTATCTGAGGGTATAAATAAAAAAAATCATTTAATTACGATCATTACTTTTCTATTTATTGTCAGTGAAAGACGACCAGAATGTCTGACGTCACAATGATAAAGGAAATCGAGCATCGCGCTGTTATAAAATTCCTCACTAAGCAGGGAAAAAGCCAAAAAATCATTCACGAAGAGATGGTCGCTGTTTACCAAGACTCTGCCCCGTCGTTATCAACCGTTCAAAAGTGGTCAAGTGAATTCAAAAGAGGCAGAGAAAGCATTGAAGACGACCCTCGCTCGGGCGGGCCCGTGAGCGTCACCACTGAAGAAAATGTGAAAAAAGTGGAAAAACTTGTACTTGAAGATGCTAGAATAAAAATCAAGATGTTAGCAGAGATAACAAACCTATCCGTGGGTACCATACATGCTATCCTGCATGACCATCTTAACCTCTCAAAGGTCAGTGCAAGATGGGTGCCGCGAATGCTGACCGCACCTCAGAAACAAGTTCGTGTCGAGTGCTGCAAGGAATTTTTAGAGCTCTGTGGAGAAGATTCAACGAGTATTTTCGACCGACTTGTTACTGGAGATAAGACGTGGGTTCATCACTATGACCCTGAGAGTAAACAGGAGTCCATGCAGTGGGTAAAAAAGGGTGCAGAGCCCCCAAAGAAGTTTAAAGTCACCCCATCCGCCGGAAAAATAATGGCTACGGTTTTTTGGGATTCCAAAGGTATTTTATTGATAGAATACACTAAAAAGGGTGTAAGCATCACAACAGCATCATACGCAATCACACTGCGTAATTTAAAAGGAGCAATCAAAGAAAAAAGGCGAGGAAAACTCACAGCGGGGGTGTTGTTGCTTCACGACAACGCGCCGGTTCACACGGCCCGCGTGGCGAAGGCTGCTGCGCGAGACTGCGGCTTCGAAGAAATTAATCATCCTCCGTACAGTCCAGACTTGGCCCCCAGTGATTATCACCTATTCCCAAATGTGAAAAAAGACCTTCGTGGAAAGCGATTTTCCGACGATGAGGAACTGAAGACAGCAATTAATGCCCATTTTGAGGAGAAGTCAGAAGAATATTTTTTAGAAGGTTTAGAGAAACTTATTTATCGTTCTAATAAGTTTATTGAGGTTCTAGGGGATTACATTGAAAAATAGGTTTTTTTCCAAATTTTCTGAGTTTTCTTTCATGCCCATACCGAGAATACATTGAACGCCCCTCGTAGCTAGGACGCGAGCTTCCCAACTAGGAAGGTAGGAACCTAAGTAGTGAACTGCAATTACATCTTCCGATTTCCTTAGTAGGATGCTACACTAGGATGATGTAATAAGCACTTAAAGAAAGTTATGTCGGCTAAATTCAAACTCACAAAGTCCTGCCCATCCGTTTTGTCACAAACATTCTGTGTCCCATCTGGGAATGGAACCCAAAACTGCCAGGCAGTCGGCAACAACTGAACCAAACCGAATAGGCGTTCCGCATAATAATACAATACCAGCATGCTGATTACACTGATTCCAGCCTTCACATCAGTATGGCGTTACCATGTGAAACGCATTGTGTTGCCGCGGTATAATTAAATGTTATTATTGAGATCGTGCTGTATCCTAACAGTGTAGTAAGAGGCAGTATACTTCTTCTATACAGACGCCAGAATTGTTGTCATTTGTGGTGTGTCTAGCTACAGTTGACAATAAGTCCAACGCTCGATTTCACTAGTTGGCTCTCTTAATCACATTGGAGTTGACGTCATCCTGGATTTTCAGTCTCTGTAAACGTTTTGTGGCCATCTACGAGTAATCATGTCCATGGTAATCTCCATTTCAGTCATGTTTTTTTTCGTCTGTATATCCCTTCTTTCTAACCAAAGATCATTCTCTTTCTCTATCGGTAAATACAAGTCTCCTAGCTTTTCTCAATGCTAAGCACGGGGATTAACTTAACGCGACGGATAGTAGGTAAAACATCATTTAACTTTAATTTGCCTGACGTTTAGACTGGGTTGTACCGACCGCGGTCACGGGATTTAAAGTGTTCTCATATTGCAACGCGAAAGTTGAAAAGTCAAATATAGAGCTTCTGACGTTTTCGTTTATGAGATTTGTGAACCCTCTATCTCATGTTTGATCTTCCACGCGTTCTTTATGGTCCTTTAAGCTAGTAGATGTTGATCACGTCTTCACTTAAATATAATATTACTATAATAAGTCTTCTCCCGTAAGCACTGTCCATAACGGTATTGTGTCTGTTACTATGCGCACGCGCCTATTGTTGTCGCCGCGCGGGCTCGACCGTTGCGGCCTATTGTGAGAGCGGCGGAGAGAACCCGATGGATTGTGTTCGTTTTCGAGAAACACCTTCAACCTGAACCAGCATTCGCTGAGGAAAATTCTCGACTGAACACCACCAATCATCTTGGCCCCAGATAAGATGTAAATTATTTTACAGCGAACTTCGCTGAAGCTAGAGTGGGCAGTGGGCACGGAGCTTGGCGCGAAGAACTGATGGCCGTTGAGACAGAAAAGTTTTAGATTGCAGACCCTTTGACCAAAGGCGCAGCGTAGGTCCTCAGTATTTTGTGGTAGAACGTCCACCGACAACATGGACAGACGATCGTCGTTGTGCAAAACCGTTCAGAAGCAGTGGATCTACCAGTGTGCCAATTTGATAGCCGATATCTCCAAATCCTAAAGACCTTACCAGATTATACATTGTCGTTGCAAAATATTGTGTTGACCTTGTTAAGTATACACGCACGATGGAGTCAACATGTTGATCTTAAGACCGCCTCTATTCCCTACGAAACAAAAGCTATTTTTGTAGTTCAAACGTATCGATATACGTCTGCTGCCGACTGTTCCATCTTTTACTTACCGAAGTAAGAAAAATCAGCCAAAAAGAACAGAAGCAAGGTTCAGCCTCGTTCCATTTTCCTTTTTAATTTCGATCTTTAATATAAGCCGGCTTTAATTAGTAAAAGGGAGCAGTACATAAGCCCTGTGCACAAAAGAAATGACGTATTCCATCCCTATCTAACAATAAGTTGAATGGCGCCCCAGCCTGAGGCCCCAGCTCGCTACGCTCATTGATGTGCACTAAACCTACCCTAACTTTTTATTTTGTAGTAACTCGATGGTTTGCAGAAGCTGCAATGTTAAAAATTATTTGGGTTACTAGAATCTGAGTTTATTAGTGTTTAGTTATAGTAATTAAACTATAGTGTTGAAAATTGTTGGGCTACTTTAAGAATCAGTTTATTACATATTATTTTATTATACCTTACTAAACAGACAAAGGCATGTGTGGTTATTTAGAGCTTTAATTTAGACAATTCAAACAATATACCTAGCAAGAGCATCTCAGTGAAGTTTTCTAAGCGTTGTTTCCATAAGTTTTATAATGAAAATATGCACAATTATTTACTTTGGTAGGAATGACATAAATATTCGCATACTAGCAGTTCCCCGCGACGTCGACCTAGCAATCAAAATATGTTTAATTTTCCACACAAACTTACCCCCACTTTTCATCTTTTCATAATTTCTGTAATAATAAGTTTCGTATGTCCTTTCTCAGGACTCGAAACCAGTATATTTTCACACCATCGCATCGCTTTCTGGATTATCGACATAAAACTTACTACTTGCATAGGTAACAAAGTGTTGTTTATTTCATTCGTCAAACAGCTGCTGTGTGCTGTTGATGCAGAAAATAAAGTGAAAATGATCACTTATCTCAGTTGAGATTAATGATAATACGTTCTCTAGCTTTACTAAGCCAAACTAAATAATAGTGTCGTGAATAATGCCGCCGTGCAAGAACAATGCCTTACAAACATCTGCGGATTTCGCATATGCTACGCACCCTTATTATACAGGGTGGCCGTAAACCGTGTCCCACGTATTTTGCACTCGTAAAAGTGTCTCGTAAATTGTACGTCACAAGCGGTCTTTGTTGGCGATAGCCGGGGATCGAACCCGGGCCCGCGGTAATCTCGCCGAGATAAGTGCGTATAAGTCCACAGGTCCCTGCTTGGGGTGGTAGAGACGGGGTTTGTGTCGATAGTTTTTGTTTTTTTAGTGTTTTATTTGTTTTTGAGTAAATGAAACACGTTGTTGACATTAGTCAATTTATTTTCAAATCAATAACTTAGTGGCTGAAGAGGATTCTTATGGTTATATATAATACTTTATTCCTTTACAGACAATACTAAAAGCATATAAACAGGGTTTACAGTTACAAAAATAAAACAGTTTTACTTAGAATATGGACATGAAATTTGGAGATAGGGTATTTCCCATAGACCTATAAATTATAAAATGTTTTATCTGCTTAAATAAGAGGTGTGTATGCTGGTAAGGGGAGAGGGGGCTATGTAACAAACTTCTCAATGTCTCAATTATATACTACATAAACTCTAGCTTGGGGACACAAGATAGATACGATATTTTTTGTCGACAGCACTGCCTTTTCCCATCTCTACAGATCGCGTATTTGGCATAATCTTTATTTCCTTCTCCATATTGTTTTTAAGTTATGACGATTCTGGCGAATGACACGGAATGACGGTTCCCATAGCGCGAACGCAAGCCGTGGAGCTATCTAATGACGCTTTACGTCGCATAAAGAGCGTCAGATTGACGGCCATAGGGTTTTCTTTACAAACTTTATGACGCGTGATCGAGCGTTTTCGGGCGCCCTAAGCGGGTGTTTTTTGCGGTTTATTTTAATATTTGCAGCGTAAAGATTATAATAATCGCTGAAATGTGGTAGTTTTTTATGACAGACAGAGTTTGTAGCGAGAAGTAAAAGTTTACCTATATAATAGTTTGTATTTATTTAGTTTTGATTTATTAGTCAGATCTCTGACAGAGCATTTTACTTAACAACATAGTAGGTACTTAGTAGGTAGGCAGTAGGTACCTAGTAAGTAGGTAGGTTCCAACATGGTAGGTAAGTAGATTATGCACGGCTGATTTTTACATAATCATCATAATCCTCCTAGCGTTATCCCGGTTGTGCTCTCGCACTCGAGGGCCCAGGGTCCGCTGACCATGATCCAGGTTGTGGCAGTTTAGGTAATTACAATGGAGCGACTGCCATCTGACCTCCATGACCCTGTTACCAGGGGAACCTGACCAGTTTTGGATCATGGTTACACATTCAGTCGCCTGAATGTGCAGGTTTCCTCACGATGTTTTCCCTCACCGTAAGAGCATCGGTTAGTGAAACAACTAATGTACATAACTCAGAAAAAGTCATTGGTACATGGCAGCACGTGGGTTCGAACCAGGACCTCCCGCATGAGAGGCAACCCGCTAGCCACTGCGCCACCGACGCTCTAAATCTGATTTTTACATAATCATTACTGAAAAAATAATGTCATCGGTTTATTTGTAGATAGTCACATTTAATGAAATTTAAAATAGGCACTGTATACTTTATCAACCAGTTATTTTGTATCTGTCAGTGCAAAAATCGGCTAAAATTTAAACATTTTAGACTTTTTAAACTTTCTTCTCACTTTTTCTTCTAAATCTAACGCTTAATTTAAAAAAATATAATGTTCAGTGAGTAAAGTTTTGTATGTTCTACAAATGACATATATCCAAATACCTATGAATAAATTTATTTTCAAATCCCTTACTTTACTTGACTAGGTTATGCAATATGTTTTCTTCTCCCACTCAATGAGTCTCGTTTAATTACTTTGATTAAGACGAACATTTGAACAAGCATGCAACCGTATTAGCCTAATAAATACAAGGGCGTTTATTAAGCGAATTTTAACGATAAACGTTACTCTCCCAAAATAGAATTTCATTAATTGAATTCAACCTGCCCTTGGACAAACTTGCTGAGGGTGAGCACTCTGGCTCTCCATTCAAAACGCCTTTATCTACAAACTTTTATGTTCGACCTTATTTTAATGCCGATAAAAGCCATCGCGTTGAGAAACTTTTCATCCCGACTGTACGCTCGCGCTCTCCATTGAATAGGACCGACCAAGTAGCTTGACCTTTCATAAAGCACCACTACAGAGCCACTTCTTGACAACTCAGAGATCAAGACGCGTTGGACGGTAAGGACCGCTTCTAGCAAATGTCTCTATCATATCTTGGTCTCTGATCAGACTTTAATAGCTTGAGACAAAGGGTTTTGATTCGATGGTTGCCCACCCAGTTTAGCAAAAACTATGGGAAAAGGGAAAAAGTGTGATGAGTGAGGTCTGTGTAAAATGGTCGGTAGTAATGTTAGAAAGCTAAACCCAGGCCTGATTTTAGATGCCCGTAGTTGGTTGCGTGTTCCTAAGGTGATTATAAGTTAATGTTTTACTATCATTAATTAATAGTCGGATATTGCCACCGGTACGCTGGTTATTTTCATAATCAAAGATGAAATCGTAGTTTTATTAACTTCGTTTCATTTCCTATTACCATGATTTTATTTGATTTAGCAATCATTTAATTGTTTACGACAAAAATATCTAATCGTATGAATACCTAACTTATTAAAACTTGCTATGGTACGAGTAGTAGTATTGTAGTAAACAAGTTAATATTCATAAAAATACATTATCTAAATTACCTTGTTTATACTTCATAGTAGGTAGGTAGGTACTTACCAATTGAATTAATAATAAAATTAACATTGAGATGTGAAATCAATAAAATACGTACTTTTCATTTTATCGGAATTATATTTTGTTAGCTATAAAAACAAAGTAGGTAGGTATACATTGTTGCAACAAAACCTACCAAAGTGTAAATTTGTCAACAATAAGCGCCATCTTTTAATTTTCCATATTCGGAGCATTCGCGTGACGAATTCGAGCACTAGATATGATAATCAACAGTTATCTCAAATCATTAATCGTACAACAAATTGTTCGACATTGTATTAAACCGAATTTCAATATTTAAGTAGATACCTACTGTGTATCAAAGATCATTGTTATGCTAACGATGCGAACGTTCGGTAAAATGCGGCCATATTGCGTCAAGTCGTCACAATCAGACCGGCCAGGGGCTCTATTCTTGAACCACTCGTATGACATTCCGTCGGCGAATACGACTTATTTTCACTCGTCAAGCAAGTCGCATGACGCTAAAATTCCGCATTTTTTAATCCTCCGCCTTCGGTGCTGCCAGAATTGTCAAATTAATTTCTATTCGCTACAGATTAAAAAAACCGAAAACCACCGCAAGTAAAACGGAACGTAAATTGTATAATCTTTTGGCTCTTTAGGTAAGGAATATTTGCCTTGTTGTCTTATAAAAATATTAATTGTCACTAATATTAATAAATCAGTTTGTCATCATCACAAAAGAGTGACACTTGACACTTTATCACAATGAACGTTATTTTGTCCTTTTGATGTTTATTCTATCGCTCGCCTTCCATGACGAGTGGGTAGCGGTACCCGTTGCGGTTTGGGACGATCAAGTGCAGTCTAGTGATTAAAAAATGCGAAACCTAAACGTTTATTTGCCAAGAACACAGTAAAAGATAACATATAAAAGTAAGTAGCGCATGTGTTCAGTCTGCTCGCAGACGTTTTAAATGGTGAACGAAAATCGGTAGAAATCTGCACGCGAGTGATCCAAAAATAGGGTCCCTGTATCGCGTATCACACGGCTTCGAGAATCGAACGACGAGCGCCGAGCGAGACCGAGCATGACCGAGCGCGACCCGAACCCGCCACACCCCTCCCTCAGTGCACGCTCGGCAAGCGCTCGAGCGAACGCGTGCCGAATAATCGTTCGCGCGCTCTTCACCGCCGCGTTCTAAATTCAAACGCGAAAACAAAACCCATTCAAACCTCCTTTGCAAAAAAAAGTTATTTTATTTCTCTGACGCGTCGTGGTGACAACTATCAAAATGACAGAAGTGGAATGGACGAACGAACTTGTTATTCGATTAATCAACGAATACAAGCGACGCCCCGAGCTGTGGGACTCGCAACACGAGTTGTTCAGAGTATCCACGGCGAAATACGAAGCGTGGTCGGAGCTGGCGATATCTTTTGAGTGCGACATTGCGGATTTGCGGAAGAAATTGAACTCTGTGTTTGCGTCGCACAGGCGAGAGAAGGCCAAGGTGCGGAGCGGGGGGCGGAGCACGTGGTTTTTGTATAAGCACCTGAGTTTTCTGCCAAACCATTTGGAGTCGAATGATGACGTCACTGTTCATATACCGGTGAGTGGTAGAACCGGTTTGCTTGTGGTATTATTAAGCGGGCTGGCGGTGGTCAGGCGATGAGTAAGCGGTCGCGGGTTCGGATCCCGTGTATTACTTAGTACACTTTTGTCTTGTTTTTATGATTTCATTGTTTGTAAGATAATACCAGCATACCAAGTGCATTCTTACCTGTTATAGTACCTAATCTATAATTAATTAATTAACGTTCTACACCCAAAGATAATTCAGGTTACTCATAGTTTTTTATAAACAACACTAGGATTTTTCCCGCGACTTCGTCCGCGTGGAATTATTATTATGGGTAGTTTTTTTATTCTAATTAAAGGTAAAATATCATTTAATAAATTTAGAACAGATAATGCCACATTTAAACGTCAATATTATGATTCAATTATCTACCTACATTAATAACCTATACATTAGTATTATTCCGAGATTTCGCCTATGTAATTTTTTTAAGGAAATAAAGTACCTAAAGGAAACCGGTAATTGCATCCTTTCAATTAATAAATAGGTATCTAGTTTTTTAACAAATGCCACATAAAATGACTCTTATATCATAGGGCTGTCATTCAACAGCTCTCGAAAATTAAATGCAATGTAAAACTTCCATGATAAAATTGTATTCTGGCAAATAAAAGATTTATTTGATACTTTTTAGTAGGTAATTTATGACTAGAGTAGTTGCCTGAAAATTAATCGGCAATGGGTTCCATTCCTGATATGTATTTATTTTATATGACTGCGGTTATGTTGCATAAATCAATTTACGTTTCATACTTGATAAGTATTTGGCCAAAGACTCAATGTAATAAAGGAAAGTATTCTATTATTTGAAGTACCTAAATGCGTTTGATTTGATAAATATAGTGGTGAATATTTGCATTCACTTCAAACAATAGAAGCAAAAGGCAATACTTTTCTTTATACAATTGAGCCAATTTGACAAAGTATTCGGCTACTTTGCCAGTGTGAATTTCACACTGGCAAATATTTCCGTAACCCAACATTTTTACTCGGTAACCTATTTTTTCTGGAACCTTAGGTGCCAACCCTAACATATGAGCAATTAAACACTGTCATTAACTCGAAAAACTGGTCGTAAGTGACTACAATCAGATTTATTAACAGTTCTCGAAATGGCCAACGAGAAAAACGAGATTTCAAACAATACCAGAGAGTAATCATGCCACAATGAATTTCTGTGAAGTAAGCTCACACCTACTATACCTGGCAATTTATTTTCATACACATGAAAACCAACAGTACCTAATTGATTGTATTATGCTCAACTAAGTTAAATAAGAAACCAAAAATTCGTACACGGGCAGGATTTGATTCCACGACTAGGCTAGCCGGGCCACCGCTCTAACCAACTGAGCTACCGTGCACCTAACCTGGTTTCGGGACCCAGGACTCATGCGACAATTCTGCTATCTTTTTGAATACGTCATTTTGACGTCAGCGACATCCGAGCGAGCTGTATTGCAACAGTTTTTGGTTTCTTCTTTAACCTAACTTATAAAAATAAAATAGCACATGTGTTTGTTAATTGTTTCATAATTCCTTCGACAAAACTAGAATTTAACTTAATAGACTTCTGTCGATATTAGCTTCATAATTGAGTTCAACAATTTACTGTACCCCTTAGTAAGATCAATAATACCTGTAGATGTGAAACTAACAGACGCGAGATATACTTTTGTCTGAGAGTGGGCCGCACGTCAACCTACCCTGATCTGTCTTTCTGGAACCATATTTCAACCTTACGTTGATCACATAGAGATCTATATAATTTGAGATATTCGGGCTGATTTGGGGAGGTTGATGCGGGGCACACTGTACCCACAATGTCCATTTGGCAAGAGTTAGGCGACTTACAATCCATTTAAGCATATAGGTACATTGTCGCTAAAATTGCAATGTTATGAATTATATTATAATCTGTTGCTAACCAGTAATTAATAACTGTCAGTTGAACTTATGCCATGTTTGGGCTTTGTTTTTGTATAGCGCAGTGAATCCTTATACACAATAGGAACCCGCTAAAACTATTTTTGACAATAATTTTAACTCAAATTGTCGTTTTTCCTCTTTTTAATTCATAAAATCTACACTGAACTCTTCTCCCAGCATCGGCACTTAAACTCGGTAGTGATATAATTACATAAAAGTTTGCTGTGTTGATTTTAATTGTGGTAAAACATGGACTGATGTTGAAATCAGAGGCGTCTTCATTTTTTCGAAAGCAATAGAGGTTTTTTGGTTTTTCAATTAATTAATGACACCCCTGTAATGCATGAATTATCGAACAAATATTATGTAACTCAGTTATGACTCTATGGAATCCATATTTTATTCCGAAATCAACGATTTTATGATCGTTTTAAGACGTTGCCGCGTTGTCTGCAGTTATAGCTCTAGCCATCAGTTGCAACCTCATCCTAGCAAGACTGAATGGCAAGATTCGAAAATATGGATATTGCCATCCGAAGTGGGGTACAACTTTGAAGTCTACCACCATATCAGCCTTCAGCCGTCCACTCCTCGACGTAGGCCTCCCCCAATCTACGCCACTCATTCCGATCACTAGCCGTTCCCACCCAGCTACCGCCAGCAACCTTCACCAGGTTGTCCGTCCGTTTAAAATCCACGATGAAGACTTAAATAGTCCTTTCTTCCACAGACGGTAGACGTCAAAGATCATCAGGAAGCGTCCGAGCAGTCATCGGACATTGAGTACGAGAATGCTCACGAAGAGGTCGTCATCAAGCAGGAACCCCTCGACAACTACCACACGATGAAACCTCACTCCAAGCCCCGACTGACCAAGCCCATCAGACGCCGAATAATCGAGAGGGTATCCCAATCCCACGTCAGCAAACTTGACAGCAGACTCTTAGAAACTTTAAGGATATTAAGAAGGTCGGATCTTTCTAGAAAGAAGGACGAATGCGACAGTTTTGGCGAGTACATTGCTGATTCCTTAAGGAAACATGATGATAAGACGCAGTCTATGATTAAGCAGGCAATTAACAATATTCTCTTTGAGCAAGAGATGAAGAAGTATAATGCTAATCAGTACACGGTGGTTATAAACGATTGTCTTGATGAGAATCCGTTGCATTTGGATCATGGTGATAAGTGACTGTAAATAGTTTATTTTGTCCACGATACTTAATTCCAAAAATGATGGCTCTGTTATTATCAATTATTCTGTCATTTTAGAATATCGATGCAAGGAATTTGGATTTATGATTCAGAGGAGAAGCAAGTGTTCTGTATTTATTTTCTGAAGGTAATAATGGAGCCTCATCTATATGTGTCATGTAAGTTACTAAGTACATGGTTATTAGTGTGATTAAGTTAGTGAATCTTCCAAGAAAAATATGTGATTGAATCCGATTTGATACTAGAAGTTGTTAGGAAACTTTAGTTAGATAAGTTTTTTTTTCAATATGTGAATTTGAATAAAGCATGCAGCATGAACATGAATAATAAAATGTAATTAGGTATTTGCATGACTTCGAAATTTCACAAAGTAATTTTGACTGAACGATGTTTCTAAGTAATGTGACTTATTATAAGAAATACTAGTTAAATACTAAGGTAGTATTTTTTCTTACTTAATGACTTAAATATGTAGTGGTGCTTCATGACAGTATGAGTAGAACATTTTTTTAAAGAACTCGATTTTGAGCGTTTTTTTTCTTTGAGTAACAGAATCATGTTTTTTGTTATCACATTTTCTTTGTCCTGATAATGTGTTGATGATTTCAGTAAGTAACTTTGTAAAAGACATGTAGGCTTTTAAAACTTCTTGTTTTAATAATTGCCAGTCAACAAAGTTCAAAAGATAAAACACTCTTTTTTTATGTTACATGTGACTTGTTTTTGTTTCTTTATTTTCTTACTTATATTTTTTCTATAATTTAAACTTGACATGCGAATTTTTCTCTCCTTGACATGCATGATGAATAAATGAATGAATGAATAAATGATTGGAATCAACTTGTGTGTTGCATATTCATTTACTAAAAAGTAAAGGATCCCAGAAATAGTTAGTGAAAAATAACAACATTACAAAAGCTTACAATCATTTATCAATGATAAAAGTGCACTGTTATTTCCTATGTTTTCTGACGCACATTTGCCACAAATACTAAAAAGGAATGTGTTTACAAGAACACGAGACCATGCAAGTACATGTGCTCGCATTCCTAAACTGGAGATACTGCGGGAGAGTGCCAAAAGCTCGAAGGCCGAAGACTTGGACAAATAAAATGCCGTCGAGATAAATACCCGTAAAACTGTGTGATAGCCTATTAAAGAAGTTATGTGATGGTTTGATAAAAAAGGAAGGGGTGAAAAATTATTATTCTTTCTTTACATAATATAATGTATCCTCACTGTCTACGCTTCTATTTAAAACATGCTCTAAACAAGTAACGTCAAATATTTTTAAAAACAAAATACCCGACTGCATAAAAGATAACATTTTTGAAATGGTCTTTTCACTACCTTTCATATGATACCCATATTGCTATGGTAAGGAAAAATATCGATCCCCCCTCCCCCTTTATTTCCATTTGCGGGCGCCATTTTTTAAATGTATATAGCCCATGTCCCTCCACAATTTTGACAAATTCAATGACACCTCACATGTCAAAAACTGTCCGGCCGTTTGGGCTGTGGGGCGTGCCCAACGTGCCAAACAATTATACATACATACATACTCTCGAAAAACATACCCCTCCTTCCGCAGTCGGATAAATACACTCCGTGATTTTTTTTCCGCAAAAATCCGCGTTTACCGTGATGACAAATACCTACCAAGTCTGCTAAGGCCCACCTGAGCAAATATGGATTAGCTAATACGGACTTGTTCAAGACCTATCAAGTATGATCTGAGTTGAGAGCCCACTTGCGCAAGTTTGGATTAGCTTATCCGGAAGGTACACTTGCGCCCGTCCGAATTAGTTAATCTAGACAAGCGCAAGGCCTATGATCTGAGTTGAGAGCCAAATTGCAAAAGTCCTTATTTAGCTAATTTGGACTTGTGCAAGTGGGCCTAACACTAGCAAAATTGGGTACTTGACACTATCCACAAATAATTCTAAAACACACTTTCATTTATATTTTTAGCTATCTGCAGTATTTGATTTTTAATTAAGCTAAACTCGATAAAAAGTTTAAATAAATTGTTTCCACAAACACACCAATTACCTAGCCCCAAACTAAGCGTGAGCTTGTGCTATGGTGGCTAGGATAACGGATAGAAATACTTAAATACATATAAACATCCATGACTTAGGTACAAATGCTCGTGCTCATCACACAAACATTTGCCCCTTGCGGGATTCGAACTCGCAACCGCCTGGTTTAGAAGTCCGGTGCGCGAACGACTACACCAAGACGGTCGTCGTTTGTAAGTTGAGTATAGTGAAATGTGACGTCATAGTTTACTATTCCCCTACAAAATATATGGAAGAAAAGCGTTTTGACAGTTCTTCAAAAGTACGTCAACGATTGGTGGTGTCAAGTAGCCAATTGTAACAGAATCATAAATTGAATAGGATTTTGACATTTGCCCCATATCAGAACTGCCAAAATCTTGCTATTCAATTAAGATTCTAAATCCGCGGGTGCCAAGAAGACGTCAAAAAAAATACGATTCTACTACAAGTGTTATTAAGCAGATTTGGGCCGCAGACAATTTTATTGTCACAGGTTTGACCTCCTGAATTAAATAGATGATTCTGATACAGTTTTCAGAGTGCCAAAATCTCCGAGGCAATGACTCTTGCATAAATAAAATAGCTTGTCTTGTTGAAATTGGGTTGAGCCAATGGCCCAAACCGCAAATGGGTCGACTATTACGAGGGTCAAACTGAAAGTTCTTAGAACTGGCCACTTATAAACAATATAATAAAAAAAATATTCTAAAATTTAAAAATAGAACTCTTTGCCAATATTACTGAGTATATATTTCATTCATTTGTCATTTGTTTTACGACTTGGCGGCAAATTGAAAATTGTCTGTGTCACGTCAAAATGAATTTAACACGAGAAAATTTTCGTGCAATGATTTTTTATGACTTTCGATGTCATTTAAGTCAACAAGAAAGTTATGATAGACTACGATTGGCCTTTCACGATGAAGCCCCATCTCGTGCGACTGTTTACAACTGGTTTAATGAGTTTAAACGTGGTCGCACTAATCTCACTGATGATGTACGTGAGGGACGGCCTTCTACGGCGACGACTGAAAATAACATCTGTGTTGTGCGGCGTATGATAGAGACTGACAAAAGAGTGACCTATCAGCAGATTCGGACAAGCTTAGGCATCGGTATGAGTCAAGTGCACAAAATCCTCCACGAACATTTAGCGGTCAGGAAGCTTTGCGCCCGGTGGATACCTCATAATTTGACTAAGGCTCAAAAACTCCATCGTGTGGATTGGTGCCGTAAAATGATTGAAAGATTTAACGGAGGTGACTCAAATGCTGTGTTCGACATACTAACAGGTGACGAAAGCTGGATTTACTGTTATGATCCTGAAACCAAAAGACAATCTGCTCAGTGGGTGTTTCCTTTCGAGGAGTTGCCAACTAAAGTGAAGAGAGATCGAAGTGCGGGAAAAAAATGGTGGCCTCGTTCTTTGGAAGGATAGGTCATTTCGCAACAATTGTGTTAGAGGATCAAAAAACAGTTTCTGCAGAATGGTACACTACCAATTGTTTGCCACTTGTCTTGGAAAAAGTTCGAGAGAAACGACCTCGCAGTAGGATCCTCCTTCACCACGACAACGCCTCGTCGCACACCGCCAAGCGAACGATCGACTATTTGGCGACATCAAACGTTGAATTACTGGGTCACCCGCCGTATAGCCCCGACCTCGCGCCTTGTGATTTTTATTTATTTCCAAAAATTAAAGAAAAACTTAAAGGAAAGCGGTTTATGAATGCTGAAGAAGCGGTGGCTGCGTATCGCGATGCCATTGAAGAGACCCCTAAGGACGAGTAGGCAAAGTGCTTTTCCCAGTGGTTCCATCGCATGCAGCGGTGTATTGACGTCAATGGACAATATTTTGAAAAGATATAATAAAACTAATAACTGGCTAATGTAATCAGTTTTTGATTTTCTAAGAACTTTCAGTTTGACCCTCGTATTACGTTACGGAATTAACCATATTACTTATAAAATTTAATTTTACTCTGCGTAGACTCCTTAGTAATCATGATCTTATTTGTATTATAATAATTATGTTGCATTGTAAAGAGAAGTTATCATGTATCTCTGGATCTAGTTATCTTATTGAGGTTAAACATAGCATAGTTTGTGTCACGGAATATAGCTACCTAAATGTTCAAATTGTAGTATCAAAATTAACACATAATATCACAAGATTTAAAGTCGCGGGCAACAGCTACATATTAAAATAATTAGATGATTTGAGCCGTTTTCTGAACATATTAGCTCTAATTTTCCTATAAGCTTGTACACATTTGGATCATTGAGGTCATTGTTTTTGTTGACTTACATAATCTCCTTTATCTCCCAGAAATAACGTTATTCAACGCGTGACGAAATAGACGCATATACTTTATCACGTAATCCCACGTAATCCACAAGATAACGATGTGTTACAATTATTTTAACATTTTCATCATACAAAAGTTAAAGTTAAAATGGTAGGTCCCAATGATTAATTTGTGTAATAAAGTAATAAGATTTCATCAGTCATACTTAGCTTAATCTAAGTTTCCGTCACTCAAAATCTGAATCATAGGAAGTTGCGATCGCAGTCTTAGTGATAAACAACACTGTTCTGTCATCTTATCTTGAATTTTACGAAAACATTTTTGTTTTTGGTGGCGAACAACATGAAGGTTGATCTAACCTAACCTTACAAATGGAATAGCAACCATCAAATAACGAGGTAAGACAATAAATGTATCAAGGTGATATTGTATTAAGGACCCTTCAAAGCAGCATCTAGTAGAGTCTAATGGAGAAAGGTAGGTGAGTAGCAGATATTTCTGATGAAAAAAATGGTAAATCGTTCTATACAGTGTGTCCCGTCGGGTACGTATTACAATACCGAATTTTAAAATACCGAATTTCATAAGCCCTACGAACGGAAGCCCGAATTTTAGAATGCAGAATGTTTATATGATCGAAAGTTCTAAATACCGAAAGTTTGAAATCCCAAAAATTCAAAATACCGAATCTTATAAGACCTATAATTGGAATGCCGAATACTAAAATGCCGAATTTTAAAATACTGTTTATATGACCGAAAGTCAATATACCGACTGTTTATATGACCGAATGTCAATATACCGACTGTTTATATGACCGAAATTTAAAACCCGATGATTAAAAATACCCAATTTTACAAGACCTATGAACGAAACGCCAAACAAATTGTATACCATTGAGATTGAGGTTCATTAAGAAAAACAAATTTTGATTGACTCCGACTCGCCGTGGTCCTTCGCCGTGGTACAAGTCTGCCCGATACTAGAGTGTAATTCAAAAGCCGGAGGCGCGGAGGGAAAACAGCTCTCGCCCGCTACGCTTGGGCAAAAGGGCTGCACTTCCCGCAGCGCCGGAGAAGAACCTATGCGTGCTGCTACATGCATGCCTTTTTGATTGCTTGCATGCTGCATGCCTGCTTGCTACATGCATGCCTGTTTGATTGCTTGCATGCTGCATGCTGCATGCCTGCTTGCTTTTGAACTTTTGCTTTTGGATTTTGAACTTCGGTATACTAACTGTAGGTATATTAAACTTCGGGATTTTAAGAATTCGGGATATGAACCTTCGGTATTTCAAACTTTCGGGATATGAACCTTCGGTATTTCAAACTTTCGGGATTTTGAACTTTCGGGGTTTTGAAATTTGGCATATTGAGCTTCGGTATATCGGGTATAGGTATTTCATTCGTTCGGTATTTTGATTTTCGACGTTTAAAACGTAGGTATTTCATTTGTAGGTGTTATGAACTTTCGGTATTATAATACGTACCCGTCCCGTCACCGGTGTCGGAGCCTTCATGTGGTGTCTATAAAGCAAAATTGCAGCCACTTTCATAATAGGATCAAGTTTGAAATCCCAAATTATTTTTTTACTTTCCCCTCTTCCATCCTATTTTGAAAATCAACTTTGTACATTGTTATGGAAAGGTGCTATTTTTTGGGCTGTTTTCGAGGTTCATGTAATAGAGAAAAATGTTATAGGTTCTCGGTGACGGGACACACTGTGTAAGTATGTACTTGCTAGCACAATACGCTACATCTATTTTGCCTTGCCTACTCACATTTATTGTTCCAGCATTCAATGAATTGTTGAAAACGACTACTGCAATTCTGAAATAAAACCAGTCAAACTAAATTACTGTTCCTACATTATCATCAGAGATAATTTACAGTGTGATCTTTGCAACAGGGTCGTAACCCGGCTCCGATGCAAAAAATATCCGTAATCATCGTCTCATGACACGGCAGCGATCACGTACTCCAGATTCATGCTTTTTGCTCAGGTTTTCCTCGTTTTTTACAGTAATATCTAGAACAGTGACTACGTGAGCTGCTGCACGATTGCACCTACCACGCTCAACGATCCAACATGATTAATACGCTTATTTTCGGTCCATTACTGGTTCCTAACTAAGAGTCTTATTGTGAACTAAAGTGAGCAGACATGTAAGCGAAATTGTGGTCTTGAATCGAGTTTGTTAATTGCTTTAATGGCGGCTATTAGTTGGTTGTAATTGCGCTATCCATCTTGACTGGGTTTTCGTTTTTGTTGGTATCTATCGCATGGTTTGTGTGGAAGATTTCTTGTTTGATACAACAGAAGCGTCGTTGTATAAGCTTAGCTGGAAATAACCAATGGAAATGCGTTGCGGTGCATTAGTCAAAGTGGTTTGCCTCACGCTATGTAGGTACTCGATTATACGCGATACCTCTGTTTTTATAGCCGTATTTTGTTTTCATTATGCATAAGTTGGTATGCGTTTTTGTGCACAAGCAAACTTGCTTTTTTAGTGTGTGACGAGTTATTAATAAGTGGGTGACGGGTAGAGATAGTGGAACAAGAAAAGTCGTAATTTTCAAGGTAGACTGGTCGAATCTTACCGCCTTATATTAACTAAGCATAAACATTCTGTCTCTTCGTGGTAGAAGGCTCAGTCTTCCTTTAGTAGGTCATTTTGCTCTATCCTTGATATAAGTAGGATGTGGAGACTCCGCCATCCCTTGTAATATCATACGATGCGACGACCGACTACCGTCTATTTCTATATATTTCTAGTGATAATTTACCTTGATAATATTTTAAGGAGAAAAGTTAGGTACTAAGTCATTTTCAAAGCCAGTCAAAGATAATGATAATAAGCGTTTAAATTTTATCACCCGAGGAGCACAGGAAAAAATATAACAATGGATTATTTTGTATTAATATTCATGAGCTCAAGTAAGTCCCTGCCTGCTATTTCTTGCAATACTAATGTAAACAGTCAAACATATAGGTTGAGTTGTAATAATTAGTTGTAATAATAATTATAATAATAATAATTAGCGACCTATACAAGATTACAATCATGTGATTATAGTTGAGCACTTTCCCATAGAAATTTACGAAGGGTGAATTCATGAACTCGTTGAAGTACCTATTAATTGCTTATTCGTACTAATTGTGTAGAAATTAAATGGTTTTGTTGCATTATTCCTGCGTTCATAGCTGAGTTGCCACTGCTAGCTATTATGGAGTTTTTATATTTTGTTGCTTCGTTAGACTTTGCTTGTGTAAAATGTCCGATTTCCCAAACTTCCACCCCCCTTTTCAGTGATTATTGATCAGGCAGGATGATTATTGGAACTCAAACAATCTGCATACCAAATTTCATTAATATCGGTTCAGTAGTTTAAGCGTGGTGAGATAAAATACGTACAGAAGGCATGCTTTTACATTTATAATGTTAGTCTGAATGAACGTACGTACATGCAGTAAGCACGCCAAACTAGACATTTTTATTTATTTTATATTGAATTAGTAAGTAAATAAGATAAGAGCCGTATTTTTAACGGCATTCATTATAAAATTTAAATACTAATTACACCCTGTATACATTTATCTATTATTTACTAACCCTGCATATCTCATAAAAATATTCAAACAGTTTTTTGCTACAAAACAGCTTTTGCGAAAACAACAATGGATTTTATCCGCCAGTTTTCTTTGCAACCTTGAACTGGTGGCATTTTTCAGACTTCACACTAAGACTAAAACTGTATTGCATCAGACGATGATAAACGCAAGTGTCACTATCAACACATACACGTGGTTGCATCAGAAAATTTATTGACGACCAGTGGTTGCCCGCGACTTTGTCTGCGTGGATTCGAAATTGACTCATACTCCTAGCGCTGTCCAGTAATCGTGGTCTTTAATTTGTACTCTAACGTGTGGTGAAGGGAGGTCACCCTATATCACTAAATTTATATATCCTATACTATATACTAATATATATACAATGTATTGCATTTGCCACCGACCTGCCATTTATTTCGAGTGTTTGTTCCGTGAAGTACGGCGCAGAGGGGTCAACCTGTATCTCTGGATGACTGAGATTACTATTAAGACGAAACATACTACATTTTTGTACTCTACTGACCAAAACATACCTATTTTTATTTTTTATTAATGTTTTTTTTAATAAATTGTTTCAACAAACACCAACTACCTAGCCCCAAACTAAGCGTGAGCTATATATAAATTTATAAACATCCATGACTTAGGTACAAATGCTCGTGCTCATCACACAAACATTTGCCCCTTGCGGGATTCGAACCCGCAACCGCCTGGTTTAGAAGTCCGTGGCGCGAACTACTACACCAAGACGGTCGTCCAAATGCACTAATAAAAGTCTTAACTCAAGGTTTGCCAAAGAGCCATCAAAAGGAGCGTGTTGGGTATTAAAAGAATTGATAAGATCCGGAACACCACAATACGCTCCAGAACTGGCATAGCGGATGTTAGCGAGAAGACAGCAAAGCTGATGTGGAAATGGGCGGGGCATGTTTGCAGGATGCACCCGGACAAATAGGCCCAAGTCATCACGCGTTGGATACCACCAGACGGATTTCGTCGAAGAGGTAGACCAAAAAGAGGTGGTGTGACGACTTGGACAGCTTTGCGACTGATTGGGTGTCATTGGCAGCTGACAGGGATCATTGGAAGGTGATGGGGGAGACCTTTGCCCAGCAGTGGGATGATGTAGGTTAATAATTAAAAAATATACAGAATTCAACCTTATACAGTTTTATTATATGTATAGATCTGAATCCATGACGTGCGTGACAATTCCTTGACTCATTGCATTGACGATTTTTATTGGCTGCCAATGAATTATTATTTTAATAATGACTTGTTGTACATACTTGTGGGTATGGTAGTTCCTAGGATATATTTTAGTTTGTACAGAAATAGATTGGCATTTGCGTTGGTGTCACCATCGGCCGGACTCGGATATTCACGTATATGTATATACTCTGTTTTTATTTGCAAAATTCAATGGTTACATATATTGGTAAAAAAAGGCTCAATACGTAAAATAATTTTGTTTTAAATAAAAATAAATTTGTTCTCTAAAAAGGACTTTACTTAGGAAATAAATAACCGTTATCCTTTCGAAATAAAAATTAGACGACGTAAATATTTCACTAAATCAGTCTAACCTAATCTAAAGCTTATTTTGATTCTCCTCTAAAATTTAGGATTTCGCGTTTTCTTACGTTTTGTTCTAAATCTCACTTGTACTTGGATAATATTCGTCCACGTTTCTAGTTCACTTCTACATTTGTTTTTATAATAAGTATAAGCAATTTCTTTGTAATTTTTTACGCAATTTTCGCCCACAAAAGTTCAGACCTAAAAATACATACAAAATTCAGATACTCGTAATCAACAAATTGTATCAGCTCTGCAGTTTTAAAGTACATAATCCATCAATAACAACAACAGGAAAATACAATACAAAGAACAAACACATATACATACTGTAATGTAATGCCTGTAATGTACTATAGCAGACGCGGCGTCGCCGGCTCAAAATAGATATTACGCAACTTTCAGTCCATCAAAGTATAGTGTTTACTACAGTCTTATTACCTAAGCAATAGAGTCGATAGTGATAAGATGACCTTATTCCTATCACTGTTTTTATGCTGTTATCAACAGGATGTAAGTACTTGTTGATTTCAAAGCGATTTTTGTAACTGGCGTACATAACTAATATATATAAATAATACTACAAAGTCAGCCACTAACTCTGTTGTAAATGTTAAGGTATTGTATGATATTTTTTTGTCTGACCACTTGAGATAACAATCGATTTGGGAAACCTTTCTTGTTTTAGAGTACAAGAATGTAATCTGAAAACTGATAAAGCTGTGTGGGGTAACAGAAATCAAAGTCAAATAAATAAATATTTTGATCTTTGTTGCGAAAAGCTCAGAAATATAGATTTCCCTGACGAATTTAGGTCATGTTCCAATCGGCATTGCTCTATTTCAGATCATAAGTTAGTAATCGACAAGATGTATGATGATATTGTATGTACTTTGAGAGAGGCAGCAATAGCGACCTATGAGCAAAGTAAATTATGTAAAAAATATATTGTGGGTTGGAATAAATATGTAAAACCATTTCATGCTGCAGATGTGGGTGTTATATGGCAAACCCAAAATTGGTTATTATTACAAAGAAATGAAAAAAAGTAAAAAACTATTTAAATCAAAAATAAAATGGTGTCAGAACAATGAACAAAAAATTAAAATGCAAACTTTGGCTACACACATTAAAACTAAAGACTTTTCTAAATTTTGGAAACAAACAAATAGACTGAATCCAAGGCCGAGCGTCCCTGCGAGTGTGGATGGTGAAAGTGATGCGGGGAAAGTGGCAAATATTTTTAAAAACCATTTTCAACACACCATGCATCAATCGTCGCAGAGTTTCGATGCTGGTATTCGTGACGGAGATGAGGCCACGTACTTTACAGCGAAAAATGTTAAGGATATCCTGAATAACATGACGCGTGGTAAATCTCCCGGTCACAATGGTATCAGTATTGAACACCTGCAGTATGCTGGTTTCCACTTGCCACGTGTCCTGGCCATGCTATTCTCTTTCTGCATAGGGCACTCGCACTTGCCTTCTGACTTTATGAGGACTGTTGTTGTACCAATACTGAAAAATAAAACTGGAGATTCGTCGGATAAAAACAACTACAGACCTATATCACTGGCTACTACTATAGCTAAGGTGATGGACGGTTTGCTTGAGAGAAAGCTACAGGCGACCCTTAATCTGTGTGATGCCCAATTTGGTTTCAGACCGCAGCTATCCACAGAGAGCGCTGTACTTTGTCTCAAGCACACCGTGCGTTACTATACAAGTCGTAAAACACCTGTTATAGCTTGTTTTCTTGATATTTCCAAAGCGTTTGATACGGTTAATTACGATGTTCTTTGGAAAAAACTAGCGACGGAAACCAACGACTTTCCGAAAGATCTGATAAGTTTGTTTCAGTATTGGTACAGTAATCAGCGGAATCAGGCCCGGTGGGCGGGAATACTGTCTGAGGCGTATGGGCTGGAGTGCGGGGTAAGACAGGGCGGTCTGTCCTCCCCTGTACTTTTTAACCTCTACGTAAATGGTCTGATTGGTGAGCTCAGTGGTAGTGGAGTCGGCTGCTCCATTGATAATATTTCATATAACAACATTAGTTACGCCGACAATATGGTGCTGCTGAGCCCATCAATCAGTGGGATAAGAAAATTACTCAGAATTTGCGAGAGGTATGCAGCGTCACATGGCCTGCGTTATAATGTGAAGAAGAGCGAAGTTGTAGTTTTTAAATCTAAAAATAGAAGCTACAATTTTCCTTCTGTTACTCTTGAAGGCCTCCCACTGAAAAGAGTGTCAAGTTTTAAGTACCTGGGGCACTGGTTTACTGAGAGTATGTCAGATTAAGTTGACATAGAGAGGGAGCGCAGGGCTCTAGCTATGAGAGCGAACATGCTCGCCCGTAGATTTGCACGGTGTAACACTGAAGTAAAGCAAACTCTGTTCAGAGCCTATTGCCAGTCGTTCTACACGTGCAGTCTATGGATGGAGTATACACAAAAGACGCTGTCAGCTCTGCGCGTCCAGTATAATAATGGGTTCAGGATACTGATGGGGCTGCCTCGGTACTGCAGCTCTTCGGCGATGTTTACTGAGGCTCGTATAGACAGTTTCGCAGTAGTCATGCGCAAACGGGTCGCCTCTGCCTGGCGCCGCGTCCGAGACAGCCCCAACAGCCTCCTGGCGGCGATAGGGAGTCGCTATTGCTGCCCTATCCTGAGACACTGGAACAGCGTCCATGTTGGTTCGAGACCTGCCATAGTAAATATTAAGTAGGTCATTTTTTTTTGTGTGCCATCCTTTTTATTGATTTACTAATCCTAGCTCGTAAGATATTTTTTCTATAACTACTAACCCAATATATGGAAATTTTATTTCAGAAATAAAGATTAATAATAATAATAATAATAACGTTTGTATATTCTTATCACCTTGATTTAAGTGTAATTTATTATTTTTTTACGTTATTATTTTTTTAATTTTAAAAGTTACAATCAAACCAGTCTTACCAAGTTTAACGAGTTGAACTAACTACAAATTGACTAAATTGAATCATGGACAGCTATAGACGATGATGGTTCGCTGTAAAATGTGTAAACAGTTATAATTATATGTACTCTGTTAAAATTGAGTGCTATTTAACTCATGATATTTTTTAAAACATGTTTTCAGATTATTACAACAAACCGAAATCCCCGAGATAACAATTTGTCCTTTGAGGCAGACAATGATGAATTGACTGCACATGCCTGGTATATCCATTTTTATAAATAAATCATTCTTAAGTTACAAAAATTTTACGCATATCTACACGCTTTAAGTTTAGTACCATGAAAAGTGGTGTCTATTACATAGAACATTTTTCAGTAGCCTTTTCCGGTCAGTAAACTTTTTACAACACAGCTATTTAGGTTTTTTTACGATGAATAGAAAATCAAGTCCCATACATCTTTCGAATCGCATCAATAATCCTCTGATTCCCTTTCAAGGGTTACGCATTAGTATTCCAGGGTTGTTCTGCTTTTAGCCTCACTAAATGTTTGGTCGTGCCACCCCTGCAATCTTGGCAAATCGTAAAACGTAGATATCCCTCGCCTTACATCATAATAGAACCTTAAAGCTAGAGATTAGAGCTCAAAATGGTATGGTTTAAGGAGTTGGTTCTGCACTTGACCACTCTACCGTAATAAAAAACATAAGGTAAGTACGAGAAACCTCAACAATTCTGGAGATAGATAAAATGAATAAAAAAAATATTTACTAAATTAAATTGAAAGATGTAAAAACAGTAATAATTAATTTAATCGGAATTTTACAGTATTGTAAGTAGTAGTTACGATTTTATTAATAAATATAACTTCGATCGAGCCAGCTATTTATGAAAGATATATAAAGTGTTCGAAGTTATTTAATAAAATCATAACCCTTCCATTTGGTATTGCCGCAGTCGGTTTATAAAGAGGGAAAGAGATTTCTCATAATGCGCATTCTATGCATAGGCAGCACTACGCTGCTACGTGCCGAAAAATTTAACAGCTGAATTGCACCTTAACCCTTCGTAATAGAAATCAAGTTTTCAGCTCGTGACGCTGAACGTGAGTCGAATGAGGGATGGAAAAATACGAGTAAACATTTAAAATGCCAAATGCCAGATTGACATACGACTTTTTAACTGGCTATTATGATTTATCGGGTTTCGACAGATGGAAATTGGCAAACATGGTTTGGGTGAAGGGTGAAGTTGATGGGAAATCGTTAATACTTTGTCTAATTACTCAGATTCGTCCGCGGAAAAATCGTATTTTTTGTGGTATTTTTATCCCCCATTTTATTAAACCCTTTTTATTTTTGTGAAAAAATAGGATGTGTCCTTCTCAAAGGACCTATCTATCTCTACATTACCTCAATGATATGAAAAGTCAATTTCGAATCAGATGCTCAGGACGCAGCAGTAAACTTTTTTGATACTTTTTGTAGACATGTTTTACTTAAATTGGTCTTAAGATTAAAGCATTTGATTTAAGGTACATTGTATTACTGGCCTTTACAATATTTTGTAATTTTTATTATCATCATTATTATCAGCCAACAGATAACATAGGCATAATAACATGTTACTTGTGTAAATAAATATAATCAATAATACATTAAGTAGTAATAGGCCTCACCTTTAATTTTACAAAGTGGCCTGTTACGAGTAGCGTGCAACCAGACCTATCGTTATTAAACCAATTCATCTTTTTCATCATTTTATTTTATTAAATGTCATAAAATCAAACAAATAACGTACAAGCTCTATCATATTTACCTACACAATTAGTACATACACACTCTTCTGTTATTTTTCATTACACGGTATTTATCTGACAATTAAAAACTCATCCATCTTCAAGACAAAAATAAACACAGCCCCAAAAACAAATAGTTAATTTCATGAACAAGGAAAAAAAACTCTTGACACTCTCTCGACACACACTTGCCCATATTTTTATCTCAGCCCTGGAAACGAGGCTAAACGTTTTGGCGTACGTGCAGCGGCACACGAGGCAGATAATCGAATCCTGCGCAAACAAATTTCTCCACTTTTACTTTGCAAATCCTAGCTCTTAAAGTCCAGAATGCATTATCAGATTTTGGTCAGCTCTAAGCCTGCACGTCATATTACATCTCAGTAAAAGCTGGGATCGTCTGACAAAAGCGGTATGGACGTCATGCATTAAAAATTGGTCAAGTGTAAGCTGCACTTTTGATTCCGTATTCAGTGAAAGAATAAATTGTGATTCATGTTTATCTTTTTCATAAATTCACAAATAGGTTAGCAACACCATTTTGTATTTTCGTTGAAGTTAAAAGTACTGAATATTAAAATAATTAAGTTGATAATTGGCACTCAAAAGGACAAGTAGGTATAATTCCAACTATTACTCAAAAGCCAATTGGTTTTTACTATACGAGGGTCAAACTGAAAGTTCTTAGAACTGGCCACTTATAAACAATATAATAAAAAAAATATTCTAAAATTTGAAAATAGAACTCTTTGCCAATATTACTGAGTATATATTTCATTCATTTGTCATTTGTTTTACGACTTGGCGGCAAATTGAAAATTGTCTGTGTCACGTCAAAATGAATTTAACACGAGAAAATTTTCGTGCAATGATTTTTTATGACTTTCGATGTCATTTAAGTCAACAAGAAAGTTATGATAGACTACGATTGGCCTTTCACGATGAAGCCCCATCTCGTGCGACTGTTTACAACTGGTTTAATGAGTTTAAACGTGGTCGCACTAATCTCACTGATGATGTACGTGAGGGACGGCCTTCTACGGCGACGACTGAAAATAACATCTGTGTTGTGCGGCGTATGATAGAGACTGACAAAAGAGTGACCTATCAGCAGATTCGGACAAGCTTAGGCATCGGTATGAGTCAAGTGCACAAAATCCTCCACGAACATTTAGCGGTCAGGAAGCTTTGCGCCCGGTGGATACCTCATAATTTGACTAAGGCTCAAAAACTCCATCGTGTGAATTGGTGCCGTAAAATGATTGAAAGATTTGACGGAGGTGACTCAAATGCTGTGTTCGACATACTAACAGGTGACGAAAGCTGGATTTACTGTTATGATCCTGAAACCAAAAGACAATCTGCTCAGTGGGTGTTTCCTTTCGAGGAGTTGCCAACTAAAGTGAAGAGAGATCGAAGTGCGGGAAAAAAAATGGTGGCCTCGTTCTTTGGAAGGATAGGTCATTTCGCAACAATTGTATTAGAGGATCAAAAAACAGTTTCTGCAGAATGGTACACTACCAATTGTTTGCCACTTGTCTTGGAAAAAGTTCGAGAGAAACGACCTCGCAGTAGGATCCTCCTTCACCACGACAACGCCTCGTCGCACACCGCCAAGCGAACGATCGACTATTTGGCGACATCAAACGTTGAATTACTGGGTCACCCGCCGTATAGCCCCGACCTCGCGCCTTGTGATTTTTATTTATTTCCAAAAATTAAAGAAAAACTTAAAGGAAAGCGGTTTATGAATGCTGAAGAAGCGGTGGCTGCGTATCGCGATGCCATTGAAGAGACGCCTAAGGACGAGTGGGCAAAGTGCTTTTCCCAGTGGTTCCATCGCATGCAGCGGTGTATTGACGTCAATGGACAATATTTTGAAAAGATATAATAAAACTAATAACTGGCTAATGTAATCAGTTTTTGATTTTCTAAGAACTTTCAGTTTGACCCTCGTATTCTTATTTTTGTTAGTCCTAAATAAAGTACATATTAATAGATAGCATGGACTAGTGTAGAAAAAACTCGTGTTTTTTAAAAAACCTATTTTTTGCCAACGAATAAAGAATCACGTGACTCAGAAGTTTCTTCATCAAGACCACGGAACTCCAGAAACTGTATTTTCTTCGCGTATAAGGTTCAAAATCGCGTACTTTTGTGTGCATTATTAAAGGAGCCAAAATAAGACAATGGTTTACGATCCTTTGTGCAATCTCAAACGAAATGCACCCTCGCATTTACGGTAATGACATTGTGTCTAATTTTCGGTAATGTGGGAATATTGTAACAAAGAGTGCATCGGAAATGCACAATGCAACTCGTCACAATTCGTCGTGTTCCCATAGCTTTTTATAGATAGTTAACAAGTGAAGTCATTTCTTTTGTAACACTTTTCGATGAAATCATTAAGTAGATAATCGCCGATACGGCTAAGTAGGTATTAACTTAGATAACCTAAGTTATTTTAATGAATTAAAATTTTGCATTGTATGTACTTAGTGTTTCTTAGTAAGCAGGTACTCAGTTATACTTACATTGACAAAGAAATAAAGACGATGATGGTTAAAGATACTTACAACATAGTTATATTACTACTTACTTACATATATTCCGATGATGAAATCTAAAAAAAATGAATGCCTATCTCTATAGACAGGGCAGTACCTACGTTGTCACAAGTCTGCAATTAATTAAATTAAACCACTTCTTACTTAACTAACCGACACTTTAATTCTATTATCTCCAAACAGTAAGGGACAAAACCACCCCCATAAAACAATAACAAATCTTAACCCTGCCAAAAAGCAGGGAAAACCGGCGCGCGTACTGTAGCTTGCCCGATCCTTCACCCCAGCAGTCTATCCTTGTCTCACACGCTGTGATCGCTATAGTTGCCTCGCTCTAACCCAGTTTGTTCTGACTGAAGTCACGTATTCGAGTTGGCAAGTAATGAATATTGTCTGGCGTTATTACGGGCTTGTAAACAGGAGTTAGCGTTTTATTGTTGCTTCGGGATGTTTCGTTTGTGTTTGTGGACTACGTGGTCTGAGACATGACATATTAATCACACGTCAACTGGAATGATCTGATTGTTAATAATAATCATCATCATCACTGTATCACCAGAAATAGCACAGAGCTCTTAATATAAAACCGCAGTAATGGAACATTATGACAAGTGCTTAATATTCTGATGATGATGATCATCATCTTCATCATCACTGTATCCTACCTTACCTATATGATAAGCGCCTAATGTTATTGCTAATCATCATTTAGTCACCAGTTGTAGCACAGGGATTTTGATATAACATTACAGTAATGGTCTTCATCCTTTGCATTAAAATAAAAATACTTCAATAAACAGTTTTATCATTTATTGAACAAGAAACAAATTATTCTTACAATAATTATCTTACTAAACTCCATATCTAAATCAGGAAACGGACAATTTGTCCTTTTGAAAGGACAACTACTTTTCATTTTTTCTTTACTATTATTACAATAAACACAAAAAATCTTCTACTGAAACATATCATCTTGCTCCTCCAACACCTCAGCAGCAATCATATTTACTATCTTTGGTTGCAGCAGCAGCGATTTACGCATTGGCAAAAGTCGAAGCAACGACGCCACGTATTTGCCGAAGTTATCGTGAAAATCTCCGTTTTTCTGTGACGATGTGGCCTTTGTGGTGGCTATATCTCCTTTTAATACTGCTAGTTGTGTAGAAACTTCTTTAAGACTTTCAGCCAGTAAATCTTCGCTTCTAATCCGTTTTGGGGAGTTGCTACCGATGCTCGAACCAGGTCTCTTGTTGTTTTCGTAGGTGGTATTACAATCGTCAGTTACATCGTAGACTTCTTCTGCTGGGTTAGGTAGGACTATTGGGGGTTCCTCGGGGGCAGAGTTGTCCCAGAGCTCGTCAGGATCTTCTACCGGTTCCCGTTCAAGCTCCCGTTTGATGATGCCGCCATTGATCACCTGATGAATAAGAGCTTAATGAAGTCAAATATCTCAAGAATTTTTATAGGTTTTTTTTCTTGTTTTTAGTAAAAGTCAGTGTTTTGTCAACAGTGTTATTAGTCTTGCAATTTAGTCTCAATAGCTACTCATACAATCTCAAGTGGTTTAAAGACATTGTTCTATAAATAGTACAAACCTAATCGGTTAAGAGGGCTATTTGTTAATGATAACAAGCAAATAATGAGTTACCTATGATAATAAGTACAGTGGGTACATACTCCAAATTTGTAGATATTGTATAGGTTAGGTAGACTATACCTACTGATGTTCTTTTTAAAGTACTCCCGCTACGTGCAGTCTGTTGAATGTTCGAGTTGATCTCAAAAACTGTTGAACCGTAAAAAAAACTGTTCTATTCAGAACGGAATTTCGTACTATTCTCTTTGTTAACAGAGTTACTCCTGGGCAAGGTAGGTATAAGTGTTTCATCCTGCAGTCGCCAGAGGCGCGGGGGCCAGACACGCGAGATGTCAGCACGGATGACGACAGGTGATGTTGCGGGGAAGTACATTTCTTATGACAGTGGCGTGTGACTGGCGCTCCCTCGCCCCCCGTACGTCTTGCAAAGCGCAAGAAGGTCGCGCAGGAACTTGTCGGACTATAATAGAAAACTTACCAAAGTAGGACCACTGTAGGAATAATTCGCTTGCAGATGTGGTCGTATGAATGAGTCCATGACAGTGTACCATTGCGGCCTCGGCTTGCCTTTTCGACTTGGAGTGGCCTCCTCATCCAGACCCAAGTTCTGAGTAATCGCTATCTTCTTCAGCTCTTGACAGTACGCATTTCTCAGGTTCTTAAACTTCATCATTACATGTCTCGCTTCGAAACTCGGTATGCTCAATTCTTTAGCAATTCTCGCAGCTGCCATTCTTCGTTTAAATTTGATTCTGTAGTCGGGGGATGACGTGTCCCAAAGACATTCTTCTTTCTTGTACAGTTCGACTAGTTCTGTTGTTTTTTCGTCGCTGATTCGTAAGATTGCAGAGTCTGGACCCGCCATTTTGTTGTGCACGCGCGTGGGGTTCACGTCTGCTACGGTGGCGTGTGCACGCCTCACTGCGGTTACGCGCGCAGCGAAACAAAATGGCCGTGGGGGAAGGAACAAAGGGGCGAGCTTTGTCTCGCTTGCGCGCTGCCTGCACGGCGCGACGGAGCGAGACGTGATGAGAGGTCGGGTTGTTGTATCGCATTCGCTTCTGCCTTGATATCGATCTGTTGTTTGGGCCGTGTGTCATAAACTTTTCTTTTGTTACCTAACCATCCATAAATAAATGTACCCCTTTGTTTTCAAATCATGATTCACGTGTTGATTCCGTAAAAATAAAAAAAAGCTTATTCGCGATGCTAAGTCACCATAAAGTTGTAGACAAGACAGTACCTACATAATTAATTGTTCAATGATTACTATGGTACAGTATAATACTTGGTATTGGGTAATCTTGCGGTACTCTAAACCTAACCTAGCTGACATTGTACTCGTAGGGCTACCTACACACCAGAAACCACAATTTTTAGCCTGTCATCAACAATGTAGTTGAGTAGTTACCTACTCATTTATACCTACTCAATTGTAGTATAGGTATTAGCGGTTCCCCGCGACTTTTGGCAAATTTGGGGTTTTCCATACAAAATTTATACTCTATTTTATTTTCATGAGGAGAATTTTCCGTTGTTTTTGTTATTCGGGGTGGTGACAAATGCAAGAAAACAAAATGGTGTAATTAACACGCGCCCTGGTTCCGCACGGTTGCTATTAAAAATAAATATTAGAAGAGTTATTCCCATCAGATCCCCCAATACCGATACCCTGGTGGATTCGTTTTGTTCCTATCGTGTGTGTAGTCGATCAATATTTTATATTTTATTTCCAGCAGAGCCCCGTCAGAAGCAATGAAATGTATACAAATAGGTTTTTGTGCCATTGTAAAAAGGGTATCAAATCGAATGCAGCTGTACCTATACATATTGATGCTCGTGACTGTACTTACTTACTAGCTCATTATGATAGGTGGTAGTTACGTTTTCTTCGCTTTTTATTCTGACTGTACTTATGATCCTTACTTTCATTCGAAATACGATTGGGGGATTTGTTGGGAAAAACAAATTAATAAAGATACTTATCGGATAGGAAATTTGTTTTCCAGTGGATCAGATTAAAATTTGAATTTTATGACTCAAGGATAATACAGCTTCCTCTGGCGAAAAAAATTTCAAAATCCGACAAATACCTCTTTATGATATTAATAGTATTTTTTACACTATTTTGATTAGGTATTTCAGCAATAGTAAGTTTGATTTAGTCAACGATAGAATCAAAGTATTTAAGTTCTTATTTATTTACATTAAAATGTCAAAATAATTTGAGCTACACTTATATTTTAAGAAAGGGAAGATATTTGGCAAACACACCAAAATCAACAAAAAGAAATTGTGTCATCTGGACGTAGACGAATTGGACCATTTATGATGTAAATATGCGATTACCTTTCTGATATAATCAACTGAGCTATCTATTACTAACAGACTCATCCTAGCGTTATCCCGGTTGTGCACTCGCACACGAGGGCCCAGGGTCTGCTGACCATGATCCAGGATCTGGCAGAACAGGTAATTACAGTGGAGCGAGTGCCATCTGACCTCCGTGACCCTGTTAAGGGGAACCTGACCAGTTTTGGATCATGGATACACATTCAGTTGCCTGAATGTGCAGGTTTCCTCACGATGTTTTCCCTCACCGTAAGAGCATCGGTTAGTGCAATGACTAATGTATAACTAAGAGACTCCATAGAGAAAATAAAACAGTTTTTTTTAGCAAATGGAAACCTACCTGGGTAGACCTCCGGGTTACATACAAGTAGATTTTCTGAATAAAACGCCTGTTCATAATTTTCCGTGCAGTTTCTTTCCTCTTTCATCATCTCCTCGGTGATTAGTGATCTATAATACTGACGTATGTTTAAGTATTGCACGGATCATTATGCTTATTATGACTCGTATCGAGTGGCGCGATTCTCCGTCACAAGGTAAACCGCTGATGTATCTTGTAGTCTAATTTGCACTTTATTTTTTAACAGTTTGAGTCGAGAATTGGATATCTTCTTTTGCAATGACTTGTGTTTAAAGATATTACTAGCATTGCAGTTTAAACTGTAATGCTTAATGGTTAGAGTAAAATCTGAAATGGTTTGAGTTCACAATGCAACGGTGCATTCAACTAGCAAAAAATACTTCAGTGATTCTGAACCCTGTGTATAAGGTGGTAGGTATATTCTAGGTAAAGCTGCCAGGTGCCATAATGTCTGAGCTGTCGATGCGAGAACGTTCTAATGATAAGTGATAGTAAGATAAGATAACTAAAATAATATCTAAGGTCTGCTAAAGTACGTGACATTTATTTGCGGAACCATATTTAGTGATGATTTCATATCAACTAATATCAACTAATACGCACCAAACGTTTTAAATCTTCGTTCCTCTTGCGTACGGCTAGAGAGAGAGTGAAATTCGTTGCCGGCGGAAGTGTTCCCTAAACACTACGATTTGGATTCCTTTAAGAAAAGAGTGAATAGGCTGCTTCTAGACAGACATGTCCCATCATCGGCCGCATCGTCGCTTACCATTAGGTGAGATTGCGGCCAAATGTCTGCCTATTAAATAAATAAAAAAATAAAAAATAAACATTTTATTGAATTAAAATGCTAACAAACGGTTGGTAGAAACTCTTAAAGTTAGCTTAGACACTTTGAAAAAACCATGAATTTAAAACTCTTTGCTATTTTGGTAACTACAATAAAGTTCGAATCGCTGCCTGAAGGACGAATAACATCGTAGACTAAACTTTACACTGATCGGTGTGTCTGTTTATTCCACATAATGAAAACGACAGTCAGCCATAAGGTTATACAGCCATAGGTTATAGAGAAAATAAGCCACCATGCAATATACAGAATTAAGGTATGGTAATGGTAAAATAATGCTTATTTTTTATTTCTGTTTTGTAGCGATAAGCTGTGCAATATATTCAAATGGATTTTGCACATGAAAAAGTCGAATTCGAAGAAGATGTGTTTTTTTACGCCTTAGGTATTTTTTGGCCTTCATCAGATAAGAAAAGATATTAACCACGTTTATTTTAAGTAGTAATATATAATTGAATACATACTTATTTGACATCACAAAGTCGTCGTACGAGGGTCAAACTGAAAGTTCTTAGAAAATCAAAAACTGATTACATTAGCCAGTTATTAGTTTTATTATATCTTTTCAAAATATTGTCCATTGACGTCAATACACCGCTGCATGCGATGGAACCACTGGGAAAAGCACTTTGCCCACTCGTCCTTAGGGGTCTCTTCAATGGCATCGCGATACGCAGCCACCGCTTCTTCAGCATTCATAAACCGCTTTCCTTTAAGTTTTTCTTTAATTTTTGGAAATAAATAAAAATCACAAGGCGCGAGGTCGGGGCGATACGGCGGGTGACCCAGTAATTCAACGTTTGATGTCGCCAAATAGTCGATCGTTCGCTTGGCGGTGTGCGACGAGGCGTTGTCGTGGTGAAGGAGGATCCTACTGCGAGGTCGTTTCTCTCGAACTTTTTCCAAGACAAGTGGCAAACAATTGGTAGTGTACCATTCTGCAGAAACTGTTTTTTGATCCTCTAACACAATTGTTGCGAAATGACCTATCCTTCCAAAGAACGAGGCCACCATTTTTTTTCCTGCACTTCGATCTCTCTTCACTTTAGTTGGCAACTCCTCGAAAGGAAACACCCACTGAGCAGATTGTCTTTTGGTTTCAGGATCATAACAGTAAATCCAGCTTTCGTCACCTGTTAGTATGTCGAACACAGCATTTGAGTCACCTCCGTTAAATCTTTCAATCATTTTACGGCACCAATCCACACGATGGAGTTTTTGAGCCTTAGTCAAATTATGAGGTATCCACCGGGCGCAAAGCTTCCTGACCGCTAAATGTTCGTGGAGGATTTTGTGCACTTGACTCATACCGATGCCTAAGCTTGTCCGAATCTGCTGATAGGTCACTCTTTTGTCAGTCTCTATCATACGCCGCACAACACAGATGTTATTTTCAGTCGTCGCCGTAGAAGGCCGTCCCTCACGTACATCATCAGTGAGATTAGTGTGACCACGTTTAAACTCATTAAACCAGTTGTAAACAGTCGCACGAGATGGGGCTTCATCGTGAAAGGCCAATCGTAGTCTATCATAACTTTCTTGTTGACTTAAATGACATCGAAAGTCATAAAAAATCATTGCACGAAAATTTTCTCGTGTTAAATTCATTTTGACGTGACACAGACAATTTTCAATTTGCCGCCAAGTCGTAAAACAAATGACAAATGAATGAAATATATACTCACTAAGGGTCCTATCACACAGAGAGCGGTCACGCGGTCAAGCGGTCTGCGTTCGCGTTCCGCGTTCGAGCGTCCAATTGCTCACGAACCCCGCTGTTGAACGGTCGACGCGGTACCACTAGTATCACCATGATTTTTGACGATAGTTCATCGGAAGACGAATTATTGATTTTGTGGTCATTATCAGCATCAAGACGGAAAAGAAAATACTGGGTGCGCCCAGTAAATAAGGACAGAGAACATGATGGAGAATTTCATAGACTTTTTTCTAAATGGGTTGATGATGAAGAAATTTTTTATAATTCTTTTCGGATGACACTTGATTCCTTCAATGAACTGTATGACAAAATTAAACATGACTTAGATAAACAAGATACTAACTGGAGGAAAGCCATTTCAGCAAAAGAAAGATTGGTGGTATGTTTGAGGTAAGTTACTTTATTCCTTAAACAAATAATTGTATATTCTTAAGAATATTCATTATTATCATTATTAATTACTTCAGCAGCTTCTTCATAACACCGTCTAAGCTCAGAAAATTCAGATATATTTTGGTCTTGATTTACTTCATTTGACTGAACATGTTGTGTGTCATGTAATAATTCATCCATTTCGTGTGATGACAATTCAGGCAGATCTTGTAAGTTTTCAACATCTTGTACCATACTGTCTTCGGATAAATACATGTTAGTTGATGGTGAATTGACTGGAGTTATATTTATATTATCCTGGAGTTGCATTTCGTATTTTGCAAATAATGTTGCCATATCTAATTTGAGCATACTTTGCATGCGAGCTGGCATTTTTCTCATAGAAGTCGCATAACTTTGAAATAAATAATCAATATCATCAAGTTTTCTCTTGTTAAGTTTCTTCTCGTGTAAATATTTTAACAGTTGTTGTTGTGGATCTGAATCAGCTTTTTGTGTTACGTTTTTATTTTTGGCAGAATTTCTAGAGTAACTACTATTACTAGAACCGGGACGGGAGAGGTTTTCAGAGACAGAATTTCGCAAATCAACACTGTTACTTGGGCTTGATTGGTTGGTTGAGTCGACAGAATTTCGCAAATCAACACTGTTACTTGGGCTTGATTGGTTGGTTGAGTCAGAAACTTGTGAAGTGCTGTCTCTATTTCCACTGTTAATATTACTATCAGTTTCATTCAGAGCAATGGTGTCATCTAGAAAGCGAAGCTGATCTGCCCAAGGCCAATTTTTGTATTTTTTATATGCAGATCCAGAAGCAGTTTCTGTTGACTTTTTGAACTTCTTATAATTATCTCTTAAGCTTTTCCATTTAGTAGCCCATTGTTTACCTGTAAAAATATATGCACGATCAATTCGGATTTGCACATTTATAACAAACTTATTAATAATATTTCATAAAATATATTAATAATATTTTTTGTACTTGTTTCAGGTACTTGCCACTGGAGATTACTCATCCACAATAGGCAATTCATATTGTATGGGAAAATCTACTGTTACAACAATAATCAAGAAAACATGTAGTGCAATTTGGAAAAATCTACAGCCAACATACATGCCATTCCCGTCTGAAGAAATGTGGAAGCAGTCTGTCATCGGATTTCATGAAAGATGGAGATTTCCAAATTGTCTAGGCAGTATAGATGGCAAACATGTAACAATAAAATGCCCATCCAACACGGGGTCTTTGCATTATTGTCATAAACAAAAATTCTCAACAGTATTGCTGGCAGTGGTTGACTCTGATTATAAATTTATTATGATTGACGTAGGCAGTTATGGCAAAGACAGTGACAGCACTATTTTTCAAAATTCTGTCTTTTACAAGAAGTTGATTGACAATGAGCTTAATATACCACCACCAAAGCCATTGCCAGGGATGGAAGTACCTGTGCCTCACATATTTCTTGGAGATGGTGGTTTCAAGTTAGAAAATTTTTTAATGAGACCATTTCCTACTGACATAGTAATTAGAGACCATAGAAAAGCAAATTACAATCGCAGACTTTGTGGTGCACGGCGTATAGTAGAGAGTGCATTCGGAATATTGGCTCAGAAATGGAGGGTTTTTATGAATGAAATTGAACTAAACACAGAAACAACAAACGAAGTAATAAAAGCTGCGTGTTGCTTACACAACTACCTCAGAATTAAGGGGGACAACAAAGTGGTAGATGAGGATATGATTCGTCGTTACTATATTAATGCCCGATCTTTTAATGATTTCGCACCAAATGCCCAGAGAAGTAATATGACAGCATATGAAGTTCGTGAACATTTTATTTCATATTTTAATTAACATTAATATAGTAAAGATCGGATATTCTAGTGCATATTTACGTAAACTTCGAGGAAGTGCGTAACATTGAGGGGCCATACCACTTTTTACCTAATATTCACATAAACAAATCCAATTTAGTTTTATATTACGTAACTAATACAAAACATTTTAATTTGACATAATTTTAGTACGGAACTCAAAAAAAATAAAATATTCTTCCAATAATATAATTTGTACCTAAGTTGAAGTTTAGGTAAGTATGCACTGGAATACCCGATCTCTGATAATAAGTGCCAAACTGCTTCATTATGTACCTACCCACAAATTGTAGGTATTTATGTATGTATCATAAATATGGTATTACAAGAAGTATAATATGCATTACAGTCTCTTCAGTGTTGGCAGCTATTTTTTTTCATTCATAACTTTAATAATCTGTGGACCGACTTTCATTGTTGACTGGAATAACGATGTAATAAAAATATATATTGTGACTGAGGTTTTATTTTTATTCTTCATAACCTAGCTAGTAAAAATACATTTCTATATTCCTTAAAAAATGTAGTTTCTGAACGAGTGGCAAAAAATACATGTTCCCCAAAACACTATTTTATGACTTACCATTTTCATTTCCCATTTCTCTGGCAATTTCCAACCATGCTTCGGCTACTATTCCTCGGTTTTTGTAATGGTTATCCTTCGCATCGTATAAAAAACGCTTTTCACGTACTAACATAATTAGCTTTTCGGTCTCCATCTTCTTTCCAATTTGGTCGCCGAAACAGCAGTGAACGCGCGAACGCGTGCGTTCCACTTGACCGACGCGGTCAGAATGCCTCCTGTGTGAGTATATCTATGTAACGTAATATAATACAAAGAACGCAAAACTGACCGCTTGAACGCTTGACCGCGTGACCGCTCTCTGTCTGATAAAACCCTAATATTGGCAAAGAGTTCTATTTTCAAATTTTAGAATATTTTTTTTATTATATTGTTTATAAGTGGCCAGTTCTAAGAACTTTCAGTTTGACCCTCGTATGTGAGACTAACATCTACCTACTATTAAATGATTTTTTAAGGAAGTAAAAGACTGTGTATTGGCGATATTTCATTCAATAACTTCAAATTTTCGAATCGATCCCCAATTCCCCACAATGGAGCCCAAAAACAAACACATTAAATCGAATGTTAGTTTAAATGAATCGTGCATATTGATAAGCCGAAGTGACGCAACCCACCTTGACCCAGTAACCCCGCGAAATAAATGACAAAAGATTTCCTTAAAGCGGCTTAAAAGCGCGGATTATAATATGCTTCACGAGCATAAACAATGTCAATTGAATATTTAAATATTCATAGTTGTTAAAAAAGTTAAAAAAATCGCAAATCGAAGGCTAAAACGTTTTTAAATTTAAATGTCTACCTTTTTGAACGATTGATCGAAAGCAAAAAATCAAAACTAAACTATAAAGAAAGGCTTGTTTAGGGATTAAAAAGGGTTGACTGGTAATGAATGCCTTAAGGCATTAATTCCGCCAATTGTACTTTCTTTTTTGGTGCAATAAAGTTTAAATAAATAAAAACTAGCTATTCCTAAACATAATCAATGGCAATTTTTATAAAGTAATATACATGTTAAGTCAGCCTATTAGATCCCACTGCTGGGAAAAGGCCTCACCTCAACTATGAGGAGGAACGAGCCATACTCCACCACGCGGGCTCAGTGCGGATTGGTGGAGGGGTGTCTGTAAGGCAAGTGACAAACCTTACTGTCAGATGTTATCAAGCCGCCCTAGGGCCTCTGACTAGGCTTAACGACTAATACCAAGAGATATTAGCCGGGACCAACTGCTTAACGTGCCTTCCGAAGCACGGAGATGCTTGTCATGGTCGTCACTTTAATGGTCGGAATGGTCACCCATCCAATCACGACCGCGCCGTGGTTGCTTAACTTTTGGTATCACTACCAAAGCGCTGCCGCCACTGCGCCACAAGCACCTCTAATATACATGTAAGTTCATAAAATTTTTTCTACGAATTTGCATACACTCTACTTATATTTACTTTTCAAACAACAACGGTACTAATTTCCATTTTTAACATGCCAATGTCCAAGTATTGGTTACAATGTTAATTTCCTATGACTGCCGTCTCACCGGATCATGGAAGTGAAGGAGCAAAGAGTGCACTTGTGTATTGCGCACACACTTGTGCACTGTAATCTCCCGGCAGTCGGTTAATCTCTATTGAGATTGGCCAATGTAGTCGAAATTCGGCTAGGAGGACATTATTATTATTATTACTAATTTCCTATTGACACATTGTGGCAAACCGAACTCTTTCTGTTTTTATACTTTTTCTTTGTTTCAATTTCCTTCTCTTTTTGACGTTTTTACTATTTTACCAGTTGTTTTCTGTAGTTGTAGTTGTTTCTTTTACTTCATACAAATTACATCGATTTCTTATAAATATTACCCAAAGTTTATAATTTAACCTCCGAAATCCCCCACATCGCGCACACACATTATACCATACTCATACATATATTTTACTAATAAATACTTTTAACTCTATTTTAGTACATTGTCCTGTCAAGATAGCCGGTTGACACTGTTAGGTATCACCTCGTACGATGTTATTTGCTCGATACTCTGATAAAGTACTGGGGCAGTATAAATGCTATCTGGAACCGCTTTGCACCGAATCAAACCGGATCGCACAGGTTTTTGTTCTCACGTCAGAAATTAATACTGTTTTGGGGGAGAAGGTGATAAAAATATAATCAGCCCTTAGTTACCCTCTGGGAACAGACCTTGCTTTTACGACGGGACTCGTATACTTCAACGATATTTCTAACACATTAAAAAAAATTACTTACCTACGAAGACGCAATGAATTATTATATTTTATTTATTTTTATTTATTTATTTATTTACTTTCTTACAACTATCATTACAGGTAATACCCAATGCGATATTGTATCTTAAGCCTACTTATACTATCTATTGTAACATATAAGAAGAAAGTTAATAAATAAATATTTTTTTATAACTTAAGCAGTTATTTTGCAAGTTTTTACGAAATTAAATCAAATTTCACTTACAAAAATTAATCGACTGTGCTATCCGGGCGAGTGCTCTTACCAACTAAGCTACGGAGGACGTTAGTCAGTCGATGAATTTTTGCAAGTGCTTGCTACGCCAGTGAGCATACGCCAGTTTCATCTTAACTGATGGTTAAATATTTGTAAAAATATTTCCATTGGATACATGCGGGTACATTCCCCAAGTATTGGTGAAATCGAACGCCGGCTCACTGGCGTAGCAAGCACTTGCAAAAATTCGTCGACTGACTAACGTCCTCCGTAGCTTAGTTGGTAAGAGCACTCGCCCGGATAGCGAAGGGACGTGGGTTCGAATCCCACCGGATGACACAGTCGATTAATTTTTGTAAGTGAAATTTGATTTAATTACGCAATGAATTGATAAGCTAAGCGTAGAGTTCACCATCACATAATAATAATACACATAATTTCTGATCATAATTTTTTGACACATTTTCTATGGAAAAATTGAAGTTCATTGGCTGTTTAAAATTGGTGAACTTAGGTGTTAGCAGTAACAGGAATTTATCTTATAACTAACAATCTTTAATACATAAAAAAGTCTGGTTATAATAGTTCATGAATATGGTTAATTACATCATTTATTATTACTCGTATTTATATGAAGAAAGTCAGGACCGGTATTCATAATCATTATTTTGTTAGATATGTCTTCTCCTCTAATCCATACTAATATTATAAACTCGAAAGTGTGTCTGTCTGTCTGTCTGTTACCTCTTGACGCTTAAACCACTGAACCGATTGAGATGAAATTTGGTATGGAGACAGTTCGAGACCTTGGAAAGGACATAGGCTACATTTTGTCGCGATATAAAAACATTAAGGGGGTGAAATGGGGGATGAAAGTTTATATGGAAAATCCAACTCTTGCGGGCGAAGTCGCGGGGAAACAACTAGTAGTAGTATAAAACAATGTTACAACCATATTATAGTAAAATGGGGGACAATTGTTTGTTTGGGTAACAAATACAGACTAAAGTGGCGGGGTCGCGAGGCGTAAATACAAGTAATAAGGAACCATTTTAAAGATTTGAATTTTACTAATACCGAAAAAATTTATACACGTGAAAATACAGTTTAGTCAGTATTCAACGTCTACAATTTCTATCAGAACTTTAAAAATAAGTCACAATGTTTGTTTTAACAATTCAATAACATCGCGTTCTTCAAATCGCTGAATAATTTCAAGTGGCATGAGCTCACGGCTGAAACTTTATTTCCTTCACGGTCTCCCTGCTGATAAGGAGCTCGTGAAATATTTACTGCGCGTGAGTCACTGTCGCTGCGAGGAATGAACAGTCAAGATTGGAAAAGTATGACTGGGTGTGTGGTTTACCTATTTAGGCATTACGAGCCGACTTTTCAGTCACAGGACTAGGTAGCCTACACACACAAACACACACACACACATACACACACACATAAAAAGTCATAAAAGTCATTTATTTATGTATGGGCCGACAGGGGGCATTAAATACACGTCCCAACATATATTTTTTAAGCCCTACCACTGCTTCGGGACAAATTGTAGGCTAGTGCTGAGAAGGAGCAGCGCAATAATCACTATTGTCAAAGCCTGTTTTTAAAATAATTTTTAGATACACACACACGCAGAGTGCGAGGGGTGCCCACTTATTTATTTAATCACACTTATGAATGTCTATGTATAAAAAAATAAATTTTATTTGGCTGTAGGTTTAATCATATAATATATAGGTACTGTCCTAGAGCTGTGAATCTTGTGAAGTACCTATCCGGAAATTCACTAAGCGAGGATAAAAATTCTACAGAATTTGCAGTTTCATCTACCAAACCTAAGGAACTTTCTGGAAAATATTGGTAAGATGACATATACGGGCTGACTGTACTCAATCAACAAATCATGTAAGTGAGTCATTTAGTTGAAATTTTAAAGCTGATGTCGTCAAGCTGATGTTAATGTATTTTCAGTGTTTTCCGTTATTCGATGATAAATTGCATAGCATCACGGAAAGATTTTTATTACAAGTACAGCATATCATGCATTCAGATATTATAGTTAGACTTTATTTATATTTTTAATTTAATTATTTATTTTTAAAGTGATATACAACATAATATTATGTGAATATTTTAAGCGTCTGTCTGTTGCCATTATAATATCGCAAAAAATGGCAAAAATTTACGTTTGTTGTATGGGAGCCCCCCTTAAATATTATTATTATAAAAAAGTAGTAATTTTTTTTAAAACTTAATATTCTGTGATTATTTCAAGGGTCTACCTGATGCCGTTATTAATAGCGAAAAAATAACGGTTAAACAAACACGTTTGTTGTATGGGAGCCCCCCTCAAATATTAATTTTATTCTATTTTTAGTATTTGTTGTTATAGCGGCAACAGAAATATATAATCTGTGAACAATTCAACTGTCTAGCTATCACGGTTCATGAGATACAGCCTGGTGACAGACAGGCAGACAGCGGAGGCTTAGTAATTCCCGTTTTTACCCTTCGGGTACGGAACCCTAAAAACATCAAGCTAAAGACCTATTACCAAACCGGCATGTAACTTTACAAATATTCCAATAAATGCTGTTTTTCTTGACGGATATATTGCTAATGAATGCGCATTATTAAGCCGGAGCACGATCGCAACAACACGTTGCCATTAATATTCAATATAGGACGGTTCTAGACTGTGTGACTCATTTTCTACGGATATTAATGATAAAGTAAGTGATGAAATTATGAGACATGTCAATGGGAGAGCTGTCAGAAAGTGTTTACACCATTATTTGTTTAGCCCCTTAATATCCACTTCTGAACGTAGACTAGAGACGAGAGAACGAAGACCGTTTTGGCATGTCTTGGTGTAGTAGTTCGCGTTCCGGAATACAAAACAAGAGGTATTCATTTTTTCATTTTTTACTTAAAGTGCCATGAAATGTTTATATTTTTTTAACAAACACACCAATTACCTAGCCCCAAACTAAGCGTGAGCTTGTGCTATGCTTACTAGCATAACGGATAGACATACTTATATACTTATATATATATATATATATATATATATATATATATATATATATATATATATATATATATAAATGGAGCAATAAATCTAAAAATTGTTAACGAAACTCCAAAGTAATTTAAAAAGTCTCAACTCATTGATACTTCTCACGATGAGGTAGACAACGAAAAAAGAAATTATTACTACTCAAAACAAAATTTTCTATCACTTTGTCGGCGTAATTGGTATACATAGGTACACCTTCAAAATTACAGTTTTTTCGTTTACTGTAATTTTGTAGGTGTAAGGTAACACTTTTACGTGAAAAAATTTTTGGTATTAATAATAAAAAATTGTTTCAACAAACACACCAATTACCTAATCCCAAACTAAGCGTGAGCTTGTGCTATGGTGACTAGGATAACGGATAGAAATACTTAAATACATATAAACATCCATGACTGAGGTACAAATGCTCGTGCTCATCACACAAACATTTGCCCCTTGCGGGATTCTAACCCGCAACCGCCTGGTTTAGTAGTCCGGTGCGCGAACGACTGCACCAAGACGGTCGTCATATTTTAATAGGGCGTGACGTAACTAATCTATACTTAATAAGGAATTATCCTTCTTACCGGATAACCTGTAACGTAGGTAATTTCCACAGGTGGAAATGTAGCAGTCTGTTACCGAGAAATGAGTTGTTATTTTTCTGAGAAATTTCAACAATGCCTTCATCAGCAACGTGTTGGTACACTGTAGGCATAACACATAACCTGAAAAAGACAGTTTATTCAATCTATTTTCACCTTTGCTACTAACGATATGAAGTTCAATTGCCTGCCTCGTTGGTCTAGTGGTCAGCACGCTGGGTACTATCCACGAGGTCCCGGGTTCGAATCCCGGGTCGGGCCGAGAGTGTTTGGGTTTTTCTGTCTTGATATTACTCAGACACAGCTCCGGAGTCAGGAAGTTGGTGGTGTTAACACCCCCGTACCTCGGAAAGCACATTAAGCCGTTGGTCCTGCGCCTGATCTCTCTACCGTCATGTCGGACTGCCGTCTCACCGAATTATGACAGTGAAGGAACAGAGAGTGCATCTGTGTATTGCGCACATACTTGTGCACTATAATATGTCCCGCGCAGTTAGCTAATCTCTGTTGAGATAGGCCGCCGTAGCTTAGTCGAAATCGGCTAGGAGGACATTATTATTATAAAGTTGAATTTCAACCGAGAAAACTTGATAGATTGATAATTATGTTGCCTTGTGTACAGTCGGCCACACATAAACTTACCCAAATCTGTCAAAATAGCCCAAGTGATATTAAACTCTATGTGTGTAGGGTGATGTGTGGTGTACCTACATACTATTTATAATCATGCCAAATACAGGTTAGCAACGGGTTATCGCTTTGATAAACACACAAGGAAATGACGAAATTGTTATTCACGAGTTTCAAATATGCAACTGAGTTATCAAACTGTTTTAAATAAAAATATTATATGAATTATCTTTTCAGGAAACATCTGTTTAATGTATGAAGGTCGTTAGTATTACATTCATTGTTAATAGCAACAATTTAGCACTTGTTTTAATTTTTAGCTTTACCAACGACGCGGACAAATTTTTAAAATGGACCTTTAAATTGAGTGTCATTTTATCTATTAAATATCTATCTTCCTAAAAGAGGGATTATAGGGATTTTCTGACGTAATATAATTTTACTCATTATAGTCATAATTATATATGTTATAATAATAATATCTGAGGTACAAAATACGAATGCTCGTGCTCACACACAAATATTTGCACCTTGCGGGATTCGATCCGCAACCGCTGGTTGTAATAGTCCACCACTACACCAAGAAGGTCGTCAAGAATATAATCCGGACTTGCGCTAGTGGGTCATCCGTATTGTCAATCCGGACTTGCGCAAGTGGTCTTTCAACTCAGATAATAGGCCTTGAAAAAGTCCGGAATAGCTAATCCAGACTTGCTCAAGTGGGCATGTCCTGTGGCAGAACCTTTTACCGCTGGCAACGAGTACTAATAGAAATCAAGAGTTTGGACCGACAGGTTCCAAGAACAGATCGGTCATGGATGAGACATCTCGGGTCACTATTGTATGGTGTAGATGTAAAGTATATGTATATCTCATATACCCGTGTACTTGTCTCACAGAAGGTGCAGAAGGCGCTTATCAGATATTTAAATGAAAGTCACAGATGTCACTGATATGATGCTTCTATTCCGGATTCCAATATTCTATGATACAATGTATGTGGTAGAGTAGTTTGGCGATACAGTTATAGTATTAATAAAAAAATATTGGACAACATCACATACTTACATTGTTCTGATCCCAGAGTACGTAGCTTAATCACTGGTGTTATGGAAATCTAAAACAACGGTGGTACCACAACACCTAGACCCGAGACTAGATATATAGATTTGGATACATTACGTACTAACTATTATATAATCTGTATCATTGACCCGACCTTTGAAAACAAAGTCAAGTCAAAAGTCAAAGTCAAAAATTCTTTATTCAATTTAGGACACAAAATGCCACTTATGAACGTCAAAATATCAATCAATTATGGCCCATATGGGGCCAGAACATGTCTCCTTATCTTTTGGGCTCTACTAGCGCTTCGAGACAAGACACAGACAATCTGGCAAGTGCTGAGAAGAAACGCCGGAACCAACTCAGTCACCACTAGCTGCTACAAAAATAAAACAAATCAAAATAAACAGGTAGGTACATTAGTTTGTTGCAGGCTGGACTGTCCATACATTCTCGTCGTTAAGATAGTCTTGAATTTTATAATACCCCTTCGACATTAGGGTAGTTTTGACATGTAACTTAAATTTATTGTGGTCGTCTATTCATAAAAAAAATGGTTTCAAATGTATCTGTAAACACGAAATTTAATTCCCCGCACATACCTAACCCTCTTAAATCGTCCCGAAAAATTCATTAAATAACCCTCCCGAATCAGGCTCTAATTTCGCCCAGGCCTGCCGTAAACATCAGTCGTTAAGCGCGGCGTGTATGACACCATGCATTTGTATGGCTCGTAAACTCCACCTGGGTCGGGAGTAAATTCTGGAATCATTTGTGCGATTGTGACGGCTGGGGTACGGGTGTGGGCAGACGGGCGGGCGAGACGCGTTTGGCAGAATCTATCTTATCCAGTCAAGAACACTTAGGCTCTGCGCGCGACTGGTGGCTGTCGCGCTACATATTTTGTTTCCGCGCAAACGAAGGTGATCGGTGGCTGCTACAATTGACTCTCATCTGCTAGATCTTCTGACAGATGTTTCGTCAAAATGGCGAGTGGCCACCACAAGCTTCACGTGTGCGGCGACTCCATACAAAACGTTTTAAAAACAATACTAACAGCTTGCCTCTAGCCACCGGTGACTGGGCGGTGGATCATTTGCGCAGAGCTATATACTATTTTTACTGTTTATGTTCTTTTAACAGGTTCCGATCCAGGAGTCATTAGTTCATTAGCTAAGCAAAGGATATTACACCACAATTCAATTAATGAATCAATAGATAAAGCCTAAAAGACTCCTTAAATCACTCCTTAAACTAAATAAATAATCAAAAAGAAGAGAAAAGGCCAACTAAGATATAGTCGAACTGTGCAACAAGACCATGATTGTGAAAAAGTCGATGCAGTGGCAGTTGATAAGATTTAAAAAAAAACACACATTTAACCCAAATGAACTGGAACACAAGCAAACAATGAACTAATGTTATTGATGATGCGATTCGTCTATCCTCATTGAGGGCAATCGTTAGGATAATACCACACAATGCTGGTGAACATCATAGTCGGACAGTTGTATTAAAAACAAATTTTCAACACAGTGTGTCGTCTCAAACGTTTTGTGTCGTTCCATGCGTTTAAAAAAACGCCGCGTTTCCCCGCCCGTCTGTGCGCTCCTTCATAAGTTACGCAACGGGAAGCTATAGGCGATGATGCAGGCTTTACGGCCTCGCATAATCAAGTGAGCTCCTGCTTACATGATGGAATGACTGACGCGTGAGGCAGCGATAGTGGAAGTGATATCTGACAGTTGGGTAACAAAATTGGATGTTGGGGCTCTCACTTTGTACAGTAGTACTTTATTGAATTCCTTTTTATATGGCAGCCGAGATTTTACGTCAAATAACGTCAAAGCTGGTTAGATGTTATGTGAAATTAAACACACACGACTTTCTTGGCAATTTAGTCGAGTGATTAACCATTGAATTTTTCACAGAACTAACCACAGTTTTTATTATTTTTAACACCCAAAGCGTTCTCTCTTTTTTTTTGGATTTGAACCCCCGACCTTTGGATAACCGGTCCAACGCTCTTACCAACTGACTGCACGTTTGCTTAGTTGGTAAGAGCGTTGGACCGGTTAGCCAAAGGTCGTGGGTTCAAATCCTGCCCGTGTGCAAATTTTTGCTTTCTTATTTTAACACTACCAACACCCAACCACTAGGTGCAGGTTTCCTTACAATGTTTTCCTTTTGTATTAAGTAACTTAACCTGGAGTTCATGTTGAATTCTAATCAGCCGGTTTAGCATAATTATTTTGATATATTTCGTATGAGAATCTGTCAAATTAATCGTCAATCGATGTTTACCAGCTGTTTAAGAATTGGTGCACTGGGCTCTTAGTAAAGTCAGCCTATTAGATCCCACTGCTGGGCAAAGGCCTCACCTCAACTATGAGGAGGAACGAGCCATACTCCACCACGCGGGCTCAGTGCGGATTGGTGGAGGGGTGTCTGTAAGGCAAGTGACAAACCTTACTATCAGATGTTATCAAGCCGCCTTAGGGCCTCTGACTAGGCTTAACGACTAATACCAACAGATATTAGCCGGGACCAACTGCTTAACGTGCCTTCCGAAGCACGGAGATGCTTGTCATGGTCGTCACTTTAATGGTCGGAATGGTCACCCATCCAATCACGACCGCGCCGTGGGTTGCTTAACTTTTGGTATCACTACCAAAGCGCTGCCGCCACTGCGCCACAAGCACCTCAAATAGTGGTAATATTATTCCTATGCTATTAAATAAAACATCTACTTGACCTTACACGGGCTAGGAGAAAGCGTGTCCTGCGCAGCGACCGGTTTTTTAGTACCTGCAATTTGTCTAGGCAGACCAAAAAGGAAAGTCTACATTAGCCCGTAATACACCGGATGTACATACCTAGATGTACCTAGTGCTTAGTGTAGTATGATTTCAACATGTTTCGAACCGTGAAATGCCACCTTTATTAGGCAATAAGAATCGCTACAAGAACACCCACTTAAAAATACTTGGCTATTTCAGGCAGCGATAATGTAAAGAATTTTGTAAGAGTTTGTAAAAGTTTAACAAAAGACTTTCCAACTCATTAAAACAAGTCTAATTTAGACTTTTCAACACATTTTTTGCCCTTTTTACCTAAATATTCATGCTTTTGATTGAAGTAAATTAAATTGTGCAAACTTACATCAAAGAGGAAAACAAAAATTAGAACTGCTAGTGAAAAAAAGAATATACTGGAATCAAATTGAATTTCGCTTACAAAATATTAATCGACTGTGTCATCCGGTAGGATTGCAAAATAATTGCTTAAGTTATAAAAATAATTAGAATATACGGCGGTTGCGGGTTCGAATCCCGCAAGGGGCAAATGTTTGTGTGATGAGCATGAGCATTTGTACCTTAGTCATGGATGTTTATACATGTATATAAGTATGTCTATCCGTTATCCTAGTCACCATAGTACAAGCTCACGCTTAGTTTGGGGCTGGGTAATTGGTGTGTTTGTTGAAACAATTTATTATTATCCTTATACTGGGTTTTGGAATATTATTAAAATGTGAAGTTTCATAAAGTGAGAATGCACATAGAGCGCATTTCAATAAAGAAAACATATCTTCGTCAGTTATATTTTTTTAATATTTATCCAAGTTTTCTGTTTTTTTAGGGTTCCGTAGTCCGACAAGGAACCCTTAAGATCGTTCAGTCCGTCCGTCCTAGTCTTTCACAGCAGAATATCTTCTACGTTTATGGACTGATTTGCATGTAACTTGGTTCAAGGATACTTCATATATAGATCTCATTTTTTAAAATATAAAAAACTTAAATTACCCCTTTTTAAGGGTACCTCCCCATACATGTAAAGGGGGGGGTGAAATATATTTTTTTTCAGTAGGTAAAATTATTGAATTTGAGTCCAGTCAAACACTATTTTTCTTCGAATAGCGATCGTATACTATGTAGAGCATCATTAAAAAAGAACTTAATTTTTGTTTATAATAAACTAGTGGTTCCCCGCTACTTTGCCCGCAAGAGTTGGATTTTCCATATAAACTTTCATCCCCCATTTCACCCCCTTAATGTTTTTATATCGCAACAAAATGTAGCCTATGTCCTTTCCAGGGTCTCCAACTGAGGTGGTGGTGGTTGTAGTGGTTTTTAAGTGTCAAGAGGTAACAGACAGACACACTTTCGCATTTATAATATTAGTATGGATATGTAAGTAGTAAATATTATTTCAGACCACTTAGATGGAAAGAAATAAAAAAAAACACGTCCTACTTTTTTCGACTTCCGTTTGCAAAAGTCATCAATGAATTTAAACTAATGTCATCTATTCCAGTAGCTGACGCCATGGCAAGTGTTTGCCAAAACTTTTGAATATATTTGAAAGGAAATGGAGATGGTGGCGGATCATTCATGTATGTATATAAAATCTAAGAGCGTTGAATTCATTTGCATCAAATGTATGCGATTGCAAATAAATGAGATCATCCATTGTTTTTAACTGAATCCCCAAAACTCAAGGCTTCAAACTAATTCCGATTATTTAAAAAAAATAAGGTAACAACACACAAGGTGATTTTACGTATCATTTGTTCAACTCCTAAAACAATAATTGTTTTTTTTTATTCACGCGTAGGTACTTGAACATCGATAAGAAATTATCAACGTCTATGAAATAACCTATAGCTCAAGGGTGACCTAATACCTAAGATCATAGACCTATGTAAGTCATTCAAAAATGGAGAAAAAGCAACCAAGATCCAACATCCTTTTTGTACAGACTGGAAAGCCCTAACCACCCACAGCTCTATCATCTTCATCCTAGCGTTATCGTTGTGCACTCGCACGCGATGACCCAGGGTTCGCTATGGACAATGATCCAGGATATGGCAGGTTATTACAGTGGAGTGCATGCCATCTGACCTTCGGCCGTTAACAGGGGAACCTGACCAGTTTGGATCATGGTTACACATTTAGTCGCCTGAATGTGCAGGTTTCCTCACGACGTTTACCCTCACCGTATGAGCATCGGTTAGTGAAACAACTAATGTACATAACTCAGAAAAAGTCATTGGTATATGGCGGCACGTGGGATCGAAGCCAGTACCTCCCGCATGAGAGGCAACCCGCTAGCCACTAGAACACAAGAAAAATAAAAAAATTAAAGAAAACTTTGAATAACAAAATATCTCAAAAAGTATAGATTTGTGGTAACTCTTATTAGAGTCGTGCTTATTTGGAGCATGCGTGAGTCAACCGGGGTTTATGTAACTCACAATAATATCACCAGGTTTGCATTGAAACATAAACTGAGTGCAGTAATATCGCAAATTACGACGCTAGCAAAAATTGTTTCATATATTTATTTCGGGTAGGTAAATGTATTTGAGGAAACATTAGTCATATGGTATACTAAATGTAGGAATAAGCAATATTGTACGAGTTGTTTAAATTAGGTAATTAATTATAATTAGTAATTTAGCAGTGAAATTGCAGAATTTCAATTACGAATCTACATATAGGTATGGATGGACTTAAATTAGGTGTTAGTAGCTTTATTATGCGGAATTACTGTTTGTGTTTATGTAATTAATGATTATGTAATTATTATGACAGGAAATAATACCTTGGTTAGGTGCCTACTGTAAGCTTGTAGTAAATAGGTTGGTAGTGATAGTTATCTATGTGGTAAACAACTAAAACAAGGCGTCTTTTTAACCTCAAAAACAGACGGACAACTAAGTGATTTCTAAAGGGTTCCAATTTTACTTAAATGGTAAAGTTACCATTTAAGGAACCATGTATGGAACACTTTATAGAATCACTTCGACGACCGTCTTGGTGTAGTGGTTCGCGCCACGGACTTCTAAACTAGGCGGTTGCGGGTTCGGATCCCGCAAGGGGCAAATGTTTGTGTGATGAGCACGAGCATTTGTACCTAAGTCATGGATGTTTATAAAAGTATTTAAGTATGTCTATCCGTTATCCTAGTCACCATAGCACAAGCTCACGCTTAGTATGAGGCTAGGTTATTAGTGTGTTTGTTGGAACAATTTATAAATTTATTATTACTTTGTTGTCCGTCTGTTTGTACGTCCGTCCGTCAGCGTGGACCTATTAAGGTTATATATTGAAAAGATTCTTCCACACGATTGAAAGATTTTGCCTCGATACATTTTATTTTCGAAAATGCCTTTTAGTTTTAAGAAATTTTGTTATTATTTTTAAACCATATTAGATATTTAATAGGAAACTTCTAAAATACGTGGATATTACTAATATCCAGGATCCTATAGAAGCATTTTGCTTGTTATCTACAATTTTCATTCATGAAATACTGTTTAATTAATTTTACATGTTACGTTAACCAGAATAAGTAGACCTATGACGATGGCATCTCGGCATCTCTCTTTTCACGCGCGATCAGTAATAGCGCCATCTTTTTTTATTAACCTCGCAGGTGGGCGTGTCCGTAAATCAGTATAGCGTCTTAAGTAGGTATTAGCATCTAATACCACAGAATACTAGTACTTCGTACAGAATTATGACTTAGAAATTGTATTCAAAGAAATGTCTACTCAATGTCGTCTACAATATGGCGTAATTTAGGTCGCCTCAGAGTCAAGCACATTTTCGTGTTGACACCTACAAAAATCCATTGCAAGATAATTGTATACTTATTGCTCTGGAATATGATTGATAATACACTAAACCTATTCAGTGACGTACTATCACGCGACGCGATAGGGTTGACTGCTACGAGAAGCTTCTTACGCCATCTAGCGCCTCTTTCTAGTACTTTATTCATTCTCGTCCAGCCAGCAACGTAGCCGCGCGGCCGCCGGTGAATAAAACGCCCGAGCGTGTCACTGACCGGTAGCGACACGCAACTTGTTTTAGCCCCTAAGTAGGGGCGCCGCTCGTAGGTACGTTTTTGCTACCGCGTAAGTAGTAAGGAGATACACAGGCCTGCAAATACTTATGTCTGCGGTCACTTGAAGCTAGGTAGGAAGATAGGATCTTCTTCTATACGGTCGGGCTTTCAAAATACAGGCCAATAAATACCGCCTAATTTGGAATTCAGAGCTTAGAACTTAATTTGTGCTACTTATAGCAACCTTATTTTATATAATCTTGTTAACTTTTTGTACAAATCTTTAGGTAAATAAAGAATTTATTATTATTACGAGTACGTAGGTACGTAACACTCAAAGCCCGAGTCTGACTCGTATTTGGTCGCTTTTTTAATAAAGTTTATGCTTATTGCAACTGAAGCAAAGTTGATATTATAATTTAAGTCATATTTATAATAATATATAATAACTAGTGGTTCCCCACGTCTTCGCCCGCAAGAATTGGATTTTCCATATAAACTTTTATCCCCCATTTCACCCCTTTAATGTTTTTATATCGCGACAAAATGTAGCCTATGTCCTTTGCAGGGTATCGAACTATCTCCATACCAAATTTCATCTCAATCGGTTCAGTGGTTTAAGCGTCATGAGGTGACAGACAGACAGACAGACACACTTTCGCATTTATATTATTAGCATGGATAATAATCCTCCTAGCCGAACTTCGACTACAGCAGCCAACGGGAGATGTTATAGTGCACAAGTGTGTGCGTAATACACAGGTTCACTCTCTGTTTCTTCACTCTCATTATTCGGTTCGGCAGTCTGACATAACCGTATAGAATGAGAGAGAGTAGAGAGATCAGGCGCAGGACCAACAACGGCTTAACGTGCTTTCCGAGGCACGGGGGTCTTACACCACCAACTTCTTGACTCCGGAGCTGTGTCTGAGTTATTAGAAGACAGAAAAACTTAACACAATTTACATATCACATATTTATTTGTAATACTTATCTATAGGTACAATTCTAACCTTTACTTACCGATACATTTATCTTTATACGGATAACCCAATCGAACAAAATCACGTCTGTCGGCCATGGCAACAGCCGACTCAATCGGAGGCATTACCGAGAATCGAATCGGCGACCATCTGTGAGGAAACGGCACGAAATGCTTGCTCATCACGATTCGATTACTGTTATTGATTGTTTCTTTATAGGAAAATATAGGTATTGTGTTATTGAAGGCTTCACGAGTTATTATGAACGCAGTTGTCACTTACGATTATTTTACCTATAGATACAAGTTTAAGTGTTTTTGTAAAGAATTTTGAACACAGTAAATGTTGAAATTATTATTTATTTATTTAAACAAAGAATACATTTTTGACAATTACAATAAGTTTAGGTATTAGGTATTTATGTTCTTTTTCCATATTCATTACTAACTTTTGGAATAATAAGTTTTTTATTGGTGATACTTCTGGTTTAGATTTTATTATGACTAACTATTGGAAAGTCGTTTTCGAAGTATTATTCCAGTAGCAAATTATACTCAATTTTTTTATGTATAGGTAACACGTTACAGTACTGAAACAGACCTTCGGGATCTTCTTTATATATTTTTTTATTTTTTTTAGTAACTAATAATTTGAGTAACCTATACTGTAGACTAAAAATTTGATCTAAATACGTTTTGTAAGTACGACATCTTACGATCTTATTTTAAAAAACTCTTCAGACAGTTAGATAGCTAGCATGTGCATTTATTTATTTAGTTTATACTTTATTGCCCTTACAAACAATAATTGACCACTAATAACACTAGTATCAATATGTTACTGTCAATTTGCAATAAATAGATAATAGGTGATATGACATAGTGGTGGTAACACTTTATTTTGTTCAATTTTTTATAGCATAATCATTATTAGTATAGGGGTGAAAAATAACAGAAACTTAACTTTTCTATTGTGTAGTTAACTTGATAATGTAACGTATTAAACTACAATTTTTCCTTGGTTTTTCACAAAAACAAAAGATGATATAATAACACACGCTGTGTGGATAAGCCGGATTATATCTGTTAATAAAACGAATACAATTTAATACTACTTTTTATGGTGTAACATAATGTAATAGTACCTATTAGGAATTGGTAATAATTTTAACAAGCATGTTACAGATAATTTAAAGTATTAATTAAAGTAGACAAAAAAATATTTCCCGATAATACTATTTTAAAATACAACATCAGTCAGACCAAAGGCCCTTTTTACCCGACTCAGGAAGGAGGGTTATGTTTTTCGAGAGTATGTATGTATGTATAATTGTTTGGCACTCGCCCTACAGCCCAAACGGCTGGACAGTTTTTGATTTAATGAGGTGTCGTTGAGTTTTTCAAAATTTTGAGAGTGACATAGGCTATAAATACATTTGTGAAATGGCGGCCACAAATGGAAATAAAGGGGGGAGGGGGGATTTATTTTATTCTTACTATAGCAATATGGGTATCAAATGAAAGCCAGTAAAAAGACGATTTCTATACATATAAACATTTGCAGTCGGGTGTTTTGGTTTTTTAATAATTATGTTTACTTGTTGTATGTAAGTTAAAAATGGTGACCAAATGACAAATATGACCGGAAGCCCCTAACCCTTATACCACTTCTTCAATAGTTTATATTCGTTTAATTTCATTTAGTTAAAGAGACCAGGACTTCCGCATTTTTGGTGAATAGACTGCACCAATTGGTAAGAGCGTTGGCCCGGTTAGCCAAGGGTCGTGGGTTCATATCGTGAGCTTCTGTGAATTTTTGATTTCATATTTAAACTTACAACTTAAAAAAAAAAAAACACAGTGAGTGTTAAAAAATCTTACAGCTTTTAATTTTGAGTGTGAGAAAAAAGTCGATCAGTTTTGACACGTGGTCATTTCTGGTAAAGTCTGAATCACCAGTCTTGTAGCAACATGCGCGAGAGTCATGGACATGTCGGTGCCTGTTGCTAGGCCGATATCGTCATCCGGCTAAGTCAGTTTTTCACAATTTCACAACATGGTACATTATTACAGAAGGTAGTTACTTGTGAAATAGTTTGAGATAAGTTCAGTTATTTAATTACTATTAGGTAGGTTAAATTTTACTAACGGTTGCCCCCGGCTTTGTACGCGCAAATGTCGAATTTCCCATGAAAACTTTAGTCCCTGAGAGGTCGAATTAAAAAAAACACATAAGTCTTTTTTCATTTCTAACCAAATACCTAAACAGGAATTTCTATCAATTTAGTTTTAAAATTGACAGTTTTAAATTACCTCTACCAATTTACCCCTGGTCTAAAGTGCTGATTCCCAAATATACTTTCTTAGTGCCCACCGACACTACAAAATGAAGCATGGTGCATGTTTTCAAGTTCCTAATTCTGGAAATTTGGGCTGTACGTTGATATTTCAGTCAGTCATTATGCCAATTTTTATTTTTGTATTTAGAGGATATTTAGATTTAACATAGGCAGGAAAAACAAGTGAAACAAATCAGGTAGCCCAACTATTTTACATTATTATTTATTTATTTATTGCACAGGTACTTAATTTTGTAACCTTGGCATGTATTTGGTAAAATATATTGCTATACGTTTTACCAATGCATACCTATTTATTAACCCCCGACGCAAAAACGACGGGGTGTTATAAGTTTAACGTGTCTGTGTGTGTGTGTGTGTGTGTGTGTGTGTGTGTCTGTCTGTGGCATGGTAGCTCCCAAACGGATGAACCGATTTTGATTTAGTTTTTTTTGTTTGAATGATTAATTAGTCGGGAGTGTTCTTAGCTATGTTTGATGAAAATCGGTCCAAGATGGCGGCCGTAACAAAATGGCGGATAACATATATTTTTTAAACTCCTTCAATATGGGTATCAAATAAAAGGGCTTGACTAGTAGAATACTATACACTATAACAAATTTCAAATCCAAGATGGCCGCTGTAACAAAATGGCGGATAACATATTGTTTTAAACTCCTTCAGTATGGGTATTAAATGAAAGGGCCTGACTAGTAGAATACTATACACTATGACAAATTTCAAATCCAAGATGGCCGCCGTAAGAAAATGGTGGATCGCATATTTTTTTTAAACTCCTTCAATATGGGTACCAAATGAAAGGGCTTGATTAGTAAAATATTAGTGCGGTCCCCCGACGCGACAACATTTGTATTAAAAATTGTGTACTTACGTAGGGTCAAAATTTTAGTTTTTCTTTTTTCTTTTTATAGGGTTTCCATTTAAACCAACTGTATTGTAACTAGCTATAATTTCATAGTTATAAAACCTTGTTTTAGGATTTTTATGTGCAACTATTATTTTGTGTCGGGGTTTTTTATTTTTATTTTTTTATATTTAAGATGTTTTTTTTATCAAAGATTGATTTTGTCAAACACACACTGAACATTTTAAGTAAAAATGTTCATCGTTATTAAATATTATGTAAACATAGTTTAAAATGTTATTACAATGGGTATTTTACCTATACTTGATAACATCAAAGACAATAGTTTAAAATGAATTACGTGCCTGTATAGTATAGTGTTAGTCATAGCAATTATCTAGGTCACATTCGATGCCTGCAGGTCTAGCCTAGAAGTGACTCGGTCCTTTGTTACTTGATTATTATTACCTTTTATATAACGATTTCTTTGTTGAAACCGATCTTTTGTTATACTTTGCTTCTTTGAAGTCAGAAATGCGACAAAGGTAAGTAGGTTAGTCGGTATTTTTTTAATAATTGTTGTTGGCGATAGATTCCTATTAAATCCTTTTTTATAAATCTTTGTACTTCGTCTATGACTTTTATTTTGATACTTTTACTTGTTTTTAGTTGCTAGTTTTGAAGACATAATAAACAGTTAAAAGTGATTTACTTGTTATTTATAGATTTCAATTACTTTGTGTTGCGTCCATACTAATATTATAAATGCGAAAGTGTGTCTGTCTGTCTGTCTGTTACCTCTTGACGCTTAAACCACTGAACCGATTGAGATTAAATTTCGTATGGAGACAGTTCGAGATCCCGGAAAGGACATAGGCTACATTTTGTCGCGATATAAAAACATTAAGAGGGTGAAAATTTATATGAGAATTCCAACTCTTGCGGGCGAAGTCGCGGGGAACCACTAGTTTCTAATAATTGTAAAAATACCTTTGTTAATATTGCTAACATCGCTAAAAGTAGTAAGCTATGAAATATTGAGTGACTTAATATTAATGAATCCGCACACAAAATTATTTCATTTTAATTAAGTAAAGCGCATTAAGTAGAATGGCAAATTAAATTATTTTACATAGGCATATCCATTACATAGTAGAATTGGACCTAATTATGTATGTATTTGTGTAAAAATGTTTTGAAAATTTGGGAAATCGAATTTTGAAGACCGAAGACCGTAGGAAAGAATGAAAATGTATTATTTGGCACCAAAAATACAACACAATGCGTAGTGCTTAAAACTAATATTTTGGTACCGAAAAGGCCTCAGTATAATATGTCAGTGACGGCAAAAAAGCACGTCTCGATTATTGGTATTCTGAGGAGGCCGTTCGGGGAGGAATTGCTAAAATAATTAAGTAACTCATTTGTAATTTAGAATTGAACCCAAAAATTACAAATTATCACAATTAAGCTACTCATTTAGGAGAAACCATTACATGATATAAGCCGTGTACGTGACTCCTCGCCGTGTTATTAATACTAATTACTGATTTAACAAATTGGTACCACGGAATAAGTTAATACTAAAACGTGTTTAATTATAGAAAGTAATCATTTGATAAAGGTAATATCTCTTTTTTATGTGGTTAGAAAGTACAAAATTTAATGAGATAGATATGAATTATATTGGAGCAAATATTAAAGACAAATAATCTAGTACTCTTAAATTAGTATAGTATCCGAAAAAAAAACAGATAAAAACAACATGCAAATACTTTAAGCACCCAATTTATACATAGGTAGATAATAATTGAAAATACATAGATAAAAATGGTGAAAAATATAATCGTTTTAAATATTTTTAACACTCACAGTGTTCTTTCTAATTTATTTAAGATTAAACAAGAAACCAAAAATTCGCACACGGGTAGGATTTGAACCCACGACCTTTGGCTAACCGTTCAAATCGTGGGTAAAAAAATATGTTTACCTAGAGGCTATACCTTCTAGTTGGTCCCATTTTGGCCCAGTCGAGATCTGATGATGGGATCTTGGTGTAATCGAGGGAAACCCTCAAATTTTGAAGGCGCGTATAGTGTTTTCGTACTAGTATCTTAATGTTGACATGTTGTTACATCTAATAGTCATTATGTGGAGCTGAGCTGATGGTGGAACTCCTCAAAAATTAGGAGTTTAGTAATTAAAACACCAGATTTTTTGTCAGGTACTGTATTGGATGCTAACAAACCAAAGTCAAAGACGCAGATCCCTCCTCTCCGCAGATAGAATATCTAGCTTGGTTGGCACCAAGTAAGTTTTTTAAAGAGAAATTTTCACTCAAGAAAAAACTATTAGATCACCTGATCAATTAATCCTTCGAAGTACAAATAGGACCATTTCTTTATTACCTCGTTACGTTAATTTACTGTATAAACATACACTTTAGTGTACTCAGATGGATGCTATATCATCTTCCATATAGTGTCTACTGACATCCTATAACTAACAGATAATTATAATGATCTCCGATCACCGAGCACATAACCTGCAGAGACGAAATGTCATTAATTTTATTTCCGAAAAATTCCGGCAAAGTCCCTTAGCACTTAATGTCTTCTTTTTTTCTTCAACACATTTTGTCGACCAAATTCACTTATTTCTTCACGTATTTTAAAATAAAAGTGCTGTTTACAAGATTGTTAGTTACGATCAAAACCGAAATATCTCATATTACATAATTTAGATTAAAAAATACACGCTTAACTTGACGCTTTTCGTATCAGTACCAAGCACTGATAAGTTTCGGAGAATAATCGCTCTTAATTCGCCTCTGTAGGTTACCTGCTCGATGTCTCCGATCGACCTTGGACCGATGACATTCTGCCATAACGGCCACAATTCCGTCCATACACGTGCTCATACCCAATTATCTCCGTGAATGACTCAATCACTAATCATCACATCGTAAAGCATCGAAAGGATAGCGTTTTCATTGCGATCGCATAGCAACAGTGAGTTGACGTCACGTCACGCATTACCACCGATATGCTTGCTACCAACGATTCACACTCACACCAATGCGTTCATTCACATTTGATTTCCAACCTTTATTAGTAACAAATAAAGTGGTTTTTGGTTCGAGAATAATGGAGCGATGGACGTGCTTTGTGACAAGCCCCCTGCAAATTCAATTGCGTCTTAGTCAATCATATACGATGGGGTTAAGGTTGATATTTAGTTGCGCGAATTACAAACTGCTTTTGTAAGGTGAATTTGCAGAGTACTAGTTAGCTGTGCTTAATGTTAAGGAAATAAGAGTGGTATTCGAATGGGCTGAGAAGACAGTTTTTGCTGTCATACTGAAGACAGGCCTTTGTTGCATCAGACTGACTGGCTTCTTTGATTTCTATGACATTTGTGGGCAATTTTCTTTCTCATAATTTAGCGTGAGTTTCCCCATAGAATAGGCAAAATGTATGCAGTAAATTATAGTTTAATGATTGTTATTCTAGTAATCTTTTTCTTGTATTGTTTTTGTTATGTATGTATGACCTAATGCATCCATTGTTAGCCCTAGGTCAAGAGTGATTTGCGTGTGCATCAGATATGCATAGTATTCTCATTTTCATTCCTTGATTATACAACTGTTTTTGCATTGTTTTGTTTAGAACTTAGAAGTAATGCTTTAGGGTCGAGTTTACCAAAACTTGTTAATTTTTTTAACGGCAACACAAAGTTTTACACAAAGTATAAGAAAAGTAACGACGGAAATCGACCTTTAAGTCAAAGATATAAGAAAGTTAATTTAGATAAGTAGAAGAAAAAAATACGAAAAATTTTAGATATTGTCGCACATTGTCGATACATATTTTGTATAAAAAGTGTGTTAAATTAACCGCCGATTTTGGTTAACCACCTGTTTAAAAATTGGTGAACTCGTGTTTTAATGTATTTTTTAAACAGTTACGAAGTAGGTAATGATACAGATTCCTTTTATTTTTCCAGGGTTCTTGATTAACGAAATTACAAATATTGGTTAACTTCATTAATGTTTGTTACAACACGTCAAACTAAATATATATACCGTTATTTACTTAAATAAAAGTAACGTGACCGAGGCAAAGTCATTATTTTACTATTTATTATCAATTACCAATTAAACTGGCGCCAGAAGTAAATAATTTGATAAGTGGACTTCTCTTGCTACGTTATTTAGTAAGATATAATTATTACCTACCTAAATAGATGATTATCTTACCACATTCCTACGACCACAAGTCCTACACATGTTTACCATGAAATCGCTTCTATTTTCAACGTAATAAAATCGGTTTTCGTAGTTTCAATGTACAGTGGGCCTCACATTAACCTGCCCTAATCTGTCGAATTTCCACAACCATATTTCAGAGTTACAGTTATTATTATTACAGAAGAATAACCATTTGAGATATTTTGACAGATTAGGTTGATGCGAGGCCCACTGTACATATAATGTTTAAAGTACAAATGTAATATAATGCACTTTGATGTGCTTCCGTCTGTACCTACCTATCTTAATAAAAAACATTTTCCGTGCTCGTGGATATTGACACTCACATTGGACATTTTGAAGTCCCTCTTTTGGACATAATTTAATTAATGTACGTCGAAAACTTCAATGTTATCAATCCACAATCAATTAAATAATTTTCATCGTTTTAATTAGTAAGTAATGGATAAGTAATTGACATTTTGATCTGTCAACGCAAATAACCAATAACGGTTACGTACTAAGGTACAACGAGTAATATAACGCATATTGATACACTTTTTCACGTCACGCGTCACGTCTTTTTATCCAGCTTCAAAATGTTTTTTTAGCGACTTGATTTTAGTGAACAGTTTTGAATCTCAGTTGCCTAAGTCACCATTTTTAGGGTTCCGTAGTCCGACAAGAAACCCTTATAAGATCGTTCAGTCCGTCCGTCCTAGTCTGTCATAGCAGAATATCTGCTACGTTTATAGACTGATTTGCATGTAACTCGGTTTGAGGATACTCCACATATAGATCTCATTTTTAAAAATACAAAAAATTAAAATTACCCCTTTTTAAGGGTACCTTCCCATACAAGTAAAGGGGGGGGGGGGTGAATTTTTTTTTCCATACAACACTTTTTTATCAGCTTTACTATTTGCGAGATATAGCCCGCCAAAGTCGTTTACACGGTGTCCCCCCCCCTGTAATTTCTAAAGTCTTGGACCTGTAAACTTCAAATCACTCACGTAAAGAAACAGGCGCGGAAACTCTTATTCAAAATTGTTTCGGTTATCCTGTGATAAATACTTTTGAAATTATAAGTAAAATAAAAATATATACTTTTTTTTGCGAATACTGTCTAATATTTTAAGTTAATGGTACGGAACCCTTCGCGCGCGCGTCCGACTCTCACTTGCCCGGTTTTTTATTATTTATTTAAGTAGGTAAGGTATAATTTTTGCTGCTATCTTCCGCATTTATGCACAGGTCAAGAAGTCAAGTATCATTAATTCAAGATTACCACCCGTTAAAAAAATAAGGTTATAGACTTGCACTATTTATTATTTATTCTGTGGTTACAGTGACGTCGCCTGCGCATTACGATAAGCTAACTGGTTTGCACCGGTCCTGTTGTCTTAGTGGGTGTGTTAATATCAATTTTTATGTGTACTGACCCTAGATTAGTGAAATAAGGTCTGTTTGCATGTAAATGAAGAAAATAATTGATAAATAATGTCTGATGACGTTAATGAGAATATGTTAGTGTGAGAAATGACCATTAGAGATTGACTCCTTGTACCATTTATTGCTTTCGTTGCTAATATGTAGGTAGTTACGAAGATGTTTGACGAACACCGTAGTCGAGTGGTTTAAGTGGTTTTCAAGGTGTCACCATCTTTGAGGTCTCAGGTTCGTTCTCCGGTCAATTTAGATCCATATTTTCCATTTGTTTGAGAGCTGGGTGATAGGTTTCTGATTTTCTACAAATCTTCTTCTTCTTCTGTGCCTCTTCCCATTATTTGGGGTCGGCTCTCCTTGTTTTCATGCGCCTGGTCAGTCGATCCTGGGTTGTCTCTTTATTCAACTGGGCCTGATTCTGATTTACTACAAATGTCATAGCAAATTACTTTAGTATCAAACCAGTGTATGTATGTATTAATATAATATATGTTTTAATTTACTAACTTGCTTGAATTTACGCAATAAGAATGCAAGAAAAATAACTAATTTATTTTTCTGTTTTTATGATTTAAAAAGTGATATATTTAGTTTTACTAATAATTAGAACCCGCCTACTTCCTTCTTATCAGACAGTTTTAGGGAAACTCAAAACGCGAGTTTCCCACATTTGTAGTATTAACGCAAGTGCTCTAAACAGCATAAGTACAAACTTACTCGCTCGCCCATTTAGACAAGACTGCTTTTAAGTGCTACTTTAAGTGATAAGAAAACAGCTAATCAGATATTCAATGAGTAAAGCTCCATTTCACCATAGGGCAAAACCGGGATAGATGCCACACTTTTTAAAAATATGTTCAATGTCTCCATGTACAATTATTTCATTCTTTTATTTGTAAAACTGACAAGTACCTTGCTATTTTATCTAAGAATTTATGAAAGGAAAAAAACTTATATTTTTATTTTGACATTATCAAAGCATTACTGATTATTGCGGACCTCCTAGTTTTGAGACATCTATCTCATATAGGGGTAGTTGCCAAGTCCATATAAATAACGTTAAGGATAGATGACCCGCTGAGAAATAGGCCATCTATCCCGAGAAAACTTTGATCACACCTAGCCGTCCCACGCAATTGCGAAGAGACATGCGACACGATCGATTTGGTGGTAGTTGGAAATTCTCTCGATAGATACATTAAATAACACGCTATGTATTTGCGAAACGAAAGAAATTACAATCGGGGCATCTATACAACTGGGGCGTCAATCCCGGTTTTACCCTACTAGGAATATTAAAAAAACAATAAAATTCTTTACAAACAATATTGGATGTTTGGTTAACTCTGATGCTTAGGTATCGTCTAAGAGCTCATGTGTGCTAGCACACAAGATCCTAATGGGATCTTAACGCAATATTAGTTACTAAAACGCTTTTCTTAAAAAGTATTAAATTTTATGTAAGTATGAGACAGTCAGTAATATAGTAGTAATAAGAGCTTGGAAAAAGTATTAAAATATAAGATAATATAAAATAAATATATAATATTAATCATAAGTAAAAAATTGAAATATTTAATGTATACCTCATGTAAATATGTATACTTCTTTAGAATGACAAAAAAAGTTACTTATTGCTCGTAAAACAGCTGCTTCTATTGACTTTAGTATCAACATTTATTCAAGCCTTATTAAAACACGGCACGCTTTGACCTTTATAGAAGTCATATCGACTACAAATGACATACCAACAAACCCTATCGATTAATCTTCCATTGAACATACATCAGTCAGGCGACAGGCCGACTGATGGCAAATTATACTATTGGAACACTTGTACAGACATACAACTTTAACTTTATATGGGTGGAATAAAGTTGATATTTTTTCCATGTTCTGTTCGTGACTGTACCGGCAGCTGGACCTTACAAACGTGGGGTGAAAATGACCTTGGTGTCTATGGCGACTGAAATAGTATGATTATGGAAGAAATAACGACCGTTAACGGGTTATTTGAGAAAAAGCTGTTGGTTATAAGTTCAAATAAAAAAAACTATTTATTTATTTTTTTCAAACCAATTACCTAGCCCCAAACTAAGCGTGAGCTTGTGCTATGGTGACTAGGATAACGGATAGAAATACTTAAATACATATAAACATCCATGACTTAGGTACAAATGTGCTCATCACACAAACATTTGCCCCTTGCGGGATTCGAACCCGCAACCGCCTGGTTTAGAAATCCGGTACGCGAACGACTACACCAAGACGGTCGTCAAAATCGTATTAAAATTTAGAAGCTCGTTTGCACCATCTTATTTAACCCTTCACAACGTCTTTACCTAATCTGTTAAATTTTAGAAAAATATAACACTGGTGTATGTTTTGCTAACGGTTTAAATAGGATATTGCAATGGAGCCTTAATGAAAAAAGGAAATTGACGTAAAAATTATATGACACGTAAAAAAAGGCTGACTTCGGATAGGTACCCACGACTTTTCGCTTTCCGGACAAATGCGCTCGAAACTGACCTACCGAGGATATTACGAATTAAGTTTAAAATTAGAAAATTACTTTTGTGAAAACATGCGGAAAAAATTCTTAAATCATAAATAATGATAGCACTTTTACTAAAGGTCTCTAAAGGTAGCCCTATAAATAACACGCTTTATGCCCAAATCCATTCGCAAATCATAGTTTTAAGTAATTCGTTTGATGGATTAAGTTTTTATGTCACTTTGACACGCATAGGTACCTACTCGTGGTCTTTCACGCAAGGTTTCTGTTATAATAGCTTTTACTATGAATTTGGTTATAAGTGGTGTTGTTTAGAAAGTTTTTTTCGTAACTAAAACGAGGATTTTAAAATGAGAATCAATACGGACATGGTCATTATATAATGACGACTGTCTTGGTGTAGTGGTTAGCGCTCCGAACTACAGAACCAGCGGTTGCGGAGTCGAATCCTGCAAGGGGCAAGTGTTTGTGTGATGAGCACGAGCATTTGTACTTAAGTCATGGATGTATATAAACGTATTTATGTATACTCTATCCGTTATCCTAGTCACCATAGCACAGGCTCACTATTAGTTAGGTAGGATAATCGGTGTGTTTGTTCAAAATGATTTATTTAAATAAATAAAAAGCTTTACTTAAAAGAGGTAAATCAAACCCCATCCATGTTTAGTGGTTAAGTTTAAGAAGGGGTCATATTAATGACTCCCATTGGAATACCAGTATTTTTTATATTATGAGTAAATTCAATAATTGAGTTAGCAAATGTTTAAATGCTTTCGTCGTTTGTAATTAAATGATGCATCCTAAAGTAATTAAAAGCATTAGCAGTGAATACATCTCTTATAACAAGATGGGGATATCAATGAACGTGGCATATCTAAAACGTGTCCCACACACATAATCCGATAGTCAAAATAAATTCCGTATTTTATCAAATGGCCCATAAAAAACGTCAGATCAAATTACTAACCCTACGAATAACGTAAATAACCAGCGATGTAATTATGCAGACCAATCGCGTTGGAGTGTTGAAAATAAAAAATAAAAATAAAAACGGCATCTGTCCGATCGCCCCTCGGCAGAAGAGGGTTGGAGCGAGTAACGATTGATGCTAGCTGAGTTTAGATCGATTCGGTTATCGACTAGTAACATTTTTGCTTTGCAAATCGGATTTGTGGCATATGATTTATCGATTAGTGAAAATGTATTATTTGCTTATTTAGTTTTAAAAGGGCATTTTAATTTGTATTTTTTTGGCTATTGTTATTAATACTCTATTAAACGAGTGTCGTGCCCTTATTTCTTATTTTCACAAAAATTATACAATATTTTTTTTAGAATTTTGTTTTCGTACATTCATTAATAAGTTTTTTTATTATATTTCAAATTATTTATTTAATGCACGCCAAGAAAGCTGTGTACCTACATTAGAATATTACAGTAAAAATAGTATGAGCACAATGATGATCTATTATATAATCTGTGTCATAACTGTGTTAGTTAACTTATTTTAGGTTCCACCTCATAGAATATATATTTAAGCTAGTATATTGTGCGAGGCCAAAATATCTTATAGGTTTTATTTATTAAATTAAACCTACCGATCCAGTTCAGTTTATCGATATCGTGTATCGATATCTAACGCATTAACCGTCCGATATCTCATTGAGTTGTTTATTGGGGCGGAAAACGGATTGGTTCGCAAATTGAGAAGAATTGCCCAACAACGATCCCGACGTCTCGACAGACATTTTTTGAGAAAAATAAACAACATTACCATTTTTATTTATGGGAACGTATTGACATTCATATTCCTGTCAGCCGTAGTAAATAAAACGACATGAACTACTCGACCAAGCCAAGTAAACGAATGTCAAACGACTTACGATGACGAATACAACGAAAATAAAAAAAATAATCGACTGTGTCATCCGGTGGGACTCGAACCCACGTCCCTTCGCTATCCGGGCGAGTGCTCTTACCAACTAAGCTACGGAGGACGTTAGTCAGTCGACGAATTTTTGCAAGTGCTTGCTACGCCAGTTAGCCGGCGTTCTATTTCATCAATACTTGGGGATTGTACCCGCATGTATACAATGGAAATATTTTTACAAATATTTAACCATCAGTTAAGATGAAATCGGCTTAACTTATTATATTTTTATAACTTAAGCAATTATTTTGAAAGTTTTGCAAAATAATTGCTCAAGTTGGGTGCGAGTCCCACCGGATACACAGTCGATTATTTTTTGTAAGTGAAATTTGATTTAATTTCATAAAAACTTGTAAAATAATTGCTTAACTGTATATAAATGGATTCGCATTGCAGTGTTAACACTCCTAATAGTGACTTGTTTTAGATGAGAAATTATAATGATTTTTACTCTTTTAAGATCTCGCAAGTAATTTTTTTAAAAAGGTTTTTTATACCTATGTATTTAAGTAGGTAGACATTTGTTAAATCTACTTATGTGCGCACTTATCACAAGACGCATACTGACACCATTTTGATGATGATGACCAGAAATAATGCCACACATCTAAACATAGACCCCGTTATTCCAAAAACTTAGTACCGGGTTTAAGACAGGACTAAGCTATTAGCTAGCCAATTAGGAAAGCGTTTTTCTATTAGGTTATGTCACGAATGTGTCATTCATTCCTCTGTTGTCAGCTAATATTTAGACCTATTTTAAACCTGGTCAATTTGTTTTGTAATAACACCGAGATAGTTTAATACCTGCTTTTATGTGTAACAATATCTGTATTTTAACTCCCAATATGCCTTGGATACCACAATACATAGCTACAAGTAAGTACTAACTACATTTAACATTTTATTTTTTGCCCAAATTAAAACGGAGTTTATAACTCTTGGGCAACTCGGTAATTTCATAATGAGCTAAAAATTGCTAATTCTTCATTCTTGTACAACTTCGGTCATTTTAACTCGACTAATTTCCTAAGTTACATTCTCTCTTTTCACCGAATCTTTGCGTTGTAACACACCTTTTTAATAATCACCATTTTGTATTTCCACAGACTATTATTATGAACACAATCGCAATCAGAGACCCATACAAAAAATCATACATTGTTAAAAATACCCTCTATCATTATAGTCATGTAGCAAAAATAGAACAGACAGCTCAACCGTCACGAAAGGGAAATACATTATATTGGAAAACGAAAAAAGTAGATAAATTAACAAATTGACTACTTTCCTTTTTTATAATGCATAATACGTTAAAGGATTAGTTATCATTTGTGCTACTTATAAGTATTTTTTTCAAGTATATAATAGTACGTGTAACAAAGTAAGTAGGTACCTTATCTTTCACACAACCACTTAGTGGGTGATTCTTGTATTCAAATGCACTACTTTTTAAGTATTTATTTGGCACCTTGTATAAAATCCCCGAAATAATCATTTTTATACGCATATCGTAACAGATTTGGCGTACGAACGAAACGACAGCTACTTTTATACTTTTATGAGTTATATCTGTCGCATACAGTTAGTGGTTTTTGGATATTAGAATATACTCCTAAGGTACCTTTATTTATTACACATTGTATAAACAAATTAATTGCTATTTCGCACTTACTTTAAAGTGTAGTATAGTTTAGTATTTTAAGTGTTATCTGTACCTAGATTAAGATTTGATGGAGCTCACATGCCAATTTGGTAAAAGAATCTAAAAAAATGATGATAAAAAAAATCCTTAAAGTTATGTTCAAAGCGCGCTGGTCGCTTCCCCCGGGCTGTGGCAACTAAAAAGCGAACAAAGGCTTTCTGCCTAGCAACAGCGTAATAATAGCGTTTTTGCGCACGCGCACGACGTAGCGGTGCGCCCGCGCGGCCCGACCGGTTTGCTACCGTTCATCACCGAGAGACTGGTTCGAGAGATCTTCGTTCCATTAGAGGTAAAATTGACAAACAAGTCAATATTTCTAGAAAGAACCTTATAATAATAATAACATTAACCTTATAATAATAATAATAAATTTATTGAAGGCAACAGAGAAATACAGGACCATTTTTGTTAGTAAATACAAGTAAAAATGGTTAGTAACAAAACAATATTTACACAAAATGATAATAGCGTATAAAATGTCCTCGGCAAAATAAAATTATGCAGGTGGCACAAAAAATTGGATGCTTTAAAAATTTTGACATAAAATTGTAAAAAAAATACTATTTAAAAAAGTTACAGATATGACACTTTAGCTTAAATATTATGTATTTTACTCGGGTATTTATCAAATAACATATCTTTAGATGATAAATGCTTATGCCTACTTGTAGGAAAATCGTTTTAGGAATTTTTATTTTTAGTTCTGGGTACTTATTTACACGAATTCCATGAGGATTTAGGATTAGGTTTTCATTGCTAAACTTATTTTCAAAATTAAAATATTGCTAATGAGATTTTTTTTTTAATTTTTATCGTTTGTGACACTTGAAAATGTTAATAAGGTTTAAATTAAAAGAGATTTTAGCACGTCAGTGATTAAAATAATCTGAATAATAAACAAAACTACCATAATGCGGAACCATCACACCCGTAGATACAAATCTGCGTCATCTTTACAAAAATTAACGTCATCTAAGCGAAAAACAAGAAGCGTCCGAACCAGGAACTGAACCTTGGACCTGTTCCTGTTACGTGCCAGTGACGCGGGACGGCGACCGAGTATTTTTAAACATCTGTCCTAAACTCAACGGGAGTATTTGATTTGATGCAAAGGCCCGTGTTGACCAATTTTTAAACTGCCGTCATAAATAGATTTTTGGTTAATTTGACGGAATTATTCCCACACAAAATTGGTCAAATAATGCTAAACCGGCTGTTTAAAAATTAAACATATGTTTTTGTGAACTTCAGGCTAAGTTGTTTTTCAACATTTCTTGATATGGTTTTGTGACGAACTCAAATTAACTAACTACACTCAGAACAAAAATTGTGATAAAAAAGCTAAAAAATGTTTCATACATGATGTACGAAACTTAGTTAAAACAGCCAAAACTACGAATATTTAATTTTATTTATACCTATTACATAATTTTGAAGTCTTTAGGGACATAGAATGTTTGATTTTCAACCTTTATAAATGTAATGTGTTTGTAAATAATTAATAAAAAAACCTTTCTTGTTTATTTTTTTATGTAATGCAATCAAATGCGTCTAAGTACCAACAAACTTTTGTGTTTATGTTTTTGCAATGTACTAATCTATTGCTAATTTTATGGTTTTTGGCAGAAATAAGTAGGTAAGTACGTTATGTAACACGCAGAGCTACCAATCGTAATTACATTCTGGCAACACTATAGCTACAGTAAATTGGACGAAACTACCCCAATTGGTAGTAATTTGCATGGGCGACCACGTGGAGTATGTTGCCAGTGTTATGAAAACACAATTACTAGAGCTATGGTAAATACTAGAAGTCCGTCTTGGTGTAGTAGTTCGCGCTCCGGACTACAAAACCAGTGGATGCGGGTTCAAATCCTGCAGAGGGCGAATGTTTGTGTGATGAGCACGAGCATTTGTACTTAAGTCATGGATGCTTATGAACGTATATAAGTATGTCGTACGTATACAAAATTGTACTCTTTTGAAGGTCTACAAATAAATACGCGATAATAAAGCACAGTAGTTAAATATAGGCACCCATTCTAACGTCTACCGGTGCGAACCGGGGGTGGGTCTCAGATATAAATTAAATTATTATCTATATATCTGAGAATGCGAAAAAAAAACAAAATTAAACAGTTAGTCAAACTTTTATCGACCTCCACGAGTCCAGTTGCAATCTTAACCGAGCCTGTAAATTAAAAAAATATTTTTTTAAACCACGTGACATTTCCACGAGTAAGTTAATGTCAACAGTGACTGAGGGTGAAGTCCTCAGTTTCTTGACATTACACAGTGTAAGCAGGGTTACAGTATGTCTAGTGTGTAGTGACGATGTAGCTTTCTACTCGCGAAATATTTTTTAAAATCGGTTCAGTAGTTTCAGAGATACTCCTTTAAACAAGGACACAACGCTTATCTTTATAACATAAGTCTTAATATATAAAATACACAAGTGCTGCAATAGTCAAAAATATTTTGGTTGTTAATTTAACTTAGTTTTTAAGCAAATATTTGGTACCTAATAACCACCAATATAGATTTATGATTCATAATAAAAGTTTTTTTAAATTTATTTGTGTGCGAACAGGTTAAGAAAATATGAGCTACTGAGCTCAATAATTATACTGTCTCTTGACAGAAGAAACAATGTAGGTGGAAGCAAAACACATGTATTTTGAAACAATGGGACAAACCTGTTTTGATGATTATAAATATCGATGACTTAACAGTTCGTTTTGGAACTGAATTTCGCATAAATTTGTCGCTATGCTTTCGTTTTCAGTCATTTCTGGAGGTCAAAACTAAATTGGAGCCGTGAAGAAAGAAAGATATTTTTGTGACAATTACGCAAACATTTGTGCTCTGGTGCCTGCTAAGTAAAAAAGTAAAGTAAGCCTATATAGATCCTACTGCTGGGCTTAGGCCTCACCTCAGTCATACTCCACCACGAGGGCTCAGTGCGGATTGGTGGAGGGGTGTCTGTAAGGCAAGTGACCACCTTACTGTCAGATGTCATCAAGCCGCCCTAGGGCCTCTGACTAGGCTTAACGACTAATATCGACAGATAGTAGCCGGGACCAACTGCTTAACGTGCCTTTTTGTGCCTACTATTTGATTTTACCAACCTACTTTAATAAATTGGAAAACTCACTAAAAAGCTTAAAATTGTACAAAGTTGAGTACTGCTAAGGAGTTAGTGCCCGTATTTTTCGGTTGAAGATGGTGTATATAGTTTTTTACGATCCAAAGTTATTATTCATAATACCAAGCATAACACATAACTAGTAAGACTTGTGCAGTAACTTTAATTTTAGAATAGATATATCTCTATATTTGGCAAAAGCCCAACTCATTACAATTTTTTACCCCAACTTGTAAATTACATTACTCTTCTAATTCTACAGTATTCAATATTCGATTGCTAGCGTTAGATTCCCTAAAATTGTTGGTTTAGCACAGAATATATAATTAATATTACAAGATTTCAGTTTTGCGATATTTCAAAGTCACTTAAATCTATAAACCTTTTAGTTCAGATAATGTTATGGACTTAGGCATCTGATGTAATCGTGCCCTATTCTGACCTCTAGTCTTTCTTTTTAACCCGAGCTGGCGACTTTCCAAATATATTCCCAACTGGTATCTAACAAGTCCAAGCGGTTTATATCACGCTAACCATTATAAATAACATAAGAAAATTCGTTCTGCTTGAAAATACCAAGGTAAATTTTGTGGGCGCATTGATCCCTAAGAGGTAGAAAAGGAACCCCTTTATGCTTGTATCTTGTCAGAGTGTGATAATCAAAATGTTCTAATGCTATCGTTAGATAAAACTAAGAAGGGCACAATTACATTAAGCGACCAAGAAAAATTGAACTTGAAAATTAACCCTCTAAAAAGAATAATAATAAACTGCGGATCGTAAACTGCGTTCCAACAAAGAATTTATGTGCTGCTACAAAAAGAAACGAGTAAATGTCAAACGAATTTCAAATTTATCATGGAAAACAAAAGATATCAAGTTTCTTGAAAATCGTTGAACAGCATTTTGAACACTAACGGACTACTAGCGCCATCTAGCGTCTAAGTATGAATTAGTAGCATATTGTTTGATCAGTGGCTTTCTTCGTTTTACTGTTTGCTATAAATGTATCGTCATATCGTTATATGTATTTTTTTACCGTTGTTAAATTGAAATTGGTTCGTTGCTGTATAGTAGGTATTTCTAGCTGTTTCCTTGGGGTAGGAATAGTATTTACTCTTTTTTGTATTATTTGTTGCAGAGTGCTGAAAGAACCTTGTTAAGTGCACGGATAGCGAAGGATCGTGGGTTCGAGTCCCACCGGATGACACGGTCGGTCAATTTTGTGTGAGTAATTAACCATACTTACACATATCAATTTCAGTATAGTGCTCCCTATAACTACATCTTCTTAACTTTAGCGATGTTGAAGTATCGGTACTGTACCTACTTTCATATACGATGTGATCTTATTATATCGTTTGACATATGCTATTTGTTCTTCTGTTTAAATGAAACTATTTTTTTTCACGGAACCTATAAGGTATGATGCTGTCAAAAAATATTGGGGTCCTATACACTAGTATACTTTTACGGGGGACCCAAAATTTTTTTTGACCTTGCCTTATTGGTTCCAGAGAAAAAGTAGTTGCATCCTAGCTTGATCCTAGCAAAAGAATAATGCCTTTTGGTAGTTTAGTTTCGGAATATCAAGAGGAAACCCGTTGTTGATAAACGTTGTTACCTATTTGTATAGGCAAGAAAGTACTTACCTAATCGGCCGATCAATACCTGACAGAAGCAGCTACTTAGTTGGGGATCATGTTATATCATTAGGTATACCTAGCGTCAGTGGGCTGGTCATGCCTGTCGCAGAACCGACAGGCGTTGGAGTTGGAAGGTTCTCGAATGGAGACTACGTCTCGGGAAATGTAGTGTTGGACGCCCCCCTGCTAGGTGGACCGATGACCCGAGGAAGGCGATCGGTGGTGGCTGGATGCGAGAAGCGGAGGACCGTGAAAGTTGGCCCAGACTTAGAGAGGCCTATGTCCAGCAGTGGACTGCAATAGGCTGATATAATGGATGGATTTCTAACTAATTTCTAGCTAAATACCATGTAGCTTCAAAACGGCTAAAGTTTCATACTCTTTTACCCCCCCAAGAGGTGAATTTCCGAAAATTCTTTTTTTAGTGTTCATCTATGCTATAAAAGGAAGCATAGTGCAAAATATCAAGTTCCTAATCCTAGTATTTTGGTCTGTTAATGTCAGTCAGTCAAGCAAGTCAGCTTACATTTTTATAAATTAAGATAAACAGTTAGAAGGAAAGTAGGAGAAAAAGACTAAGAAAGACAATTCCAAATTTCAGCGACATCCTGTGTCATAAGTTACCCAACAAACTTACCTATAAATACAAGTACCAGTTTCCATTGTTTTAGTATAATAGAAGATTTCGCCATTCCTTTAAATTGTTTGCGTTTTGGTGACATGACGTCGAGTTGTATAAGATTATTTTTATAATGGAGGATGTTTCTTGTTCCTAATACGGACTTTGATCATCAAGTATAAGTAATGCTTTGTTTGTAAAAATATTTTTGAAAAAAAATTCATCTTTCCAAACAATGGCAATGTTTTAATGTGAGTTTTAACAATAGATGTAGGTTTTTTTACCCATTCACAAATAAAAGTCTTAAAAATCACGAATAATAAAGTTATATAATAAAAAACTAATAAATATAAACTGATCATAAAAAAGACCTGAGTAGATTTAAAAAAATAGGACCTAAAGCAAGTTTATTATACCAGCAGTTAATCTAATTTAAAATAATAATAATTTTATCTAAATTGCCAAATACTGTGTCATGGTATAACTTAATGACCTAAGATAACACACACATTTAGAGATAATTACTAAACTAACGATAACCTATATTACTAATATTGTCTGACTTAAATACGATATTAATATCTTTTCATATTATTTTCGAATTAACTAAGGGTTTAGTTGCACAAATAAAACTAAATTTAAACCAGTAAAACATTTATTTGAACATATCAGTTGTGTACATATTCTTTTAAAAACGGGAACAGGGAAAAAAAGTTAACAGTTACCAAAGCTACTTGTCGTAAACTTCTTAAAAATAATAACATATTTAATACTTAGTAACTAAAATAGAATTCATTAAGCCGATGACATCAGATCCTCGTGTGATTACACACTTGTTAGTAAGTTAAATGAATTACAGTAGCCAAATACGAGACAATAGATAAACCTTTTGTTACTATAAACATAGAATTTAAATCGAAAATACATATGAAGGCACCTAAACACAGAAACAAATGCAATACAAACAACTCGTACAATGGACACACGTGTCGACTTGCTCCGACTAAGAAACTCGATAAACAAAACGACTTTAAAATTGCTAATGAGTGTTGCCTAAACTTGGCACACCATTTAAACGACTTGAATACTGATCACGTCGAACGCCGGCAATACAAATGAGTTCTAACCCAACCAAATGATGATGTTAAAAACACTGAACACTCTAAACATGAAAACGAAACTCCTTAAAACACCTGGTTAGTTCAAACAGAAGCTTCGGTCAACTAGTTATAAATAGTATAATAGCAAACAAAGAATGAACCGTCTCATACATTATGGAGCGAGCTAATTAAAATTTAACATACATATCTTACTATCCTATGTTTTCTGCTTTCGCAAATTCAACACAAATAAATATGGATTGCGTTTTAAAATTGGAGACGGAACCTCGGGTGCATAGTAAATTAAGTTTTTAGCTGAACAATAAAGTTGTGTAACTAGTTAAGAGACGTCGAATCCCGGGACAAGTCGAGACCAGTCGGGACTCGTTCGTCATGAACTTTTTTCTTTGGCTGCAGAAGAAGCGCCTTTGTGTGCGCTTGTATCTGTGAAACAGGTTGGGGTTCGTGACTTGATATATGATACGAGAGTTTGTAATGGCTCTGAAGGGATTCTATGTTTGACTTTTGATCGTTTTGGATAACTTGGCTTTAAATTGAGACCGTGTTCACTTTTATACGTGTCTGGTTTTCGACTAGCGATAATTTAGGGCCCATGGGTTTCGTTTTGTAATTTACAAAACTATTTAACTGTTTTAAATTTTAACAAGATTTCTTATAACTTATTTTTTTTCTCTATGACAGTTAATACAATTTGGATTGATCTTTATTTCACTTGATAGGGGATGGCGTTACTATCCAAATCGCCAGAAATAGCATTTAAATAAAAAATGGCTGCCATTTAAAGAGGGGGAGTCAGAACCAAACATGAGGGTTTTTTGTCGATAACATTTCATGAACTAATAGCCCATAAATAAATTACCCTGTATAAAGTTGATTTTGGGACGTTTCTTGAATCTTCACACACATTTTTATCTTTTGAAAGTATTCTTTTTCAACTGCCGCAAATCTTTGGGTTATCGGGAGTCACTTCGCTAGACGGACGGTTACGAATACTTTGTTATATCTAATGCGGGATGTTTGTGTAGTTATATCACGCAGATAACAATGGCCGTACCTACAACTGTATTGACGAAGTAAACAGTTGACGTGTAATTTATCTCGTCTGATAATTTAAAAGAACATTGAATAATTATTGAGGATTTTTTTTTAGATGACAAATACAGATTAAAAACTAAAGACATATTTTCAACAACATAACATCATGTTTCAACTACATAAAATATCTAGAACTTTCTTTGAACTGAAAGCTTAATAATAATTCGCGTTTACCGATAACACAACACTGAAAAAAATTATTGGTTAACAGTAACCAAAATTTGGCAACTAGTAGGCCGTAATCTAGTGACTTGCGAACTATGGTTATCGGTAACAAACTAGTTTTGATACTGATAACCAGATAACAAAAATTGACTTCTCTACGACGAAACCTTCAACTAACAAAACCAGTTTGGTTGATCCTTTTTTTCATTGTAGTAACTTAATAGGGAAAACATGCAAAAGATTTACAGAATTTTGGGAGCGTTGACGCGACGAGAACAAACAAGCAGGCCGGTTTGCGGCGGATATATCATAAAAAATCAAGATATAATCATACTATATCGCACTTTTTAATACGATGAATGGCAATAAGGTTAATGATGACGAAAGTAGTGCAATAGCTAAATTGTAACATTAGATAACGTCGAAGGCTTAGGATATCAGTTGCCTGCTTAATATAGATAAAAGGATTCAAATGCAGCTGAACACATTTTTATCACTCCAAATTTTTAAGTTGAGGGTGGAGATAGACTTGACGAGATGACAAAAACGACCCGATCTGCCACGTACACACTTGAAAAAATTATCGAGGGTGTAAGCCCAAATTTTTTTAAACACTTGTAATGAGCAAGTAAACAGTACACATCATAACGATAAAATAAGTCATCATCGTATAGGGAATAATAAGTAATAAAAGTGTCTGAAGCAAACTCGACTGCGTGTCGGCCGGGCGTGAGTCATTATTTTCGCCAAGGCCATAGTGCCGGCTCGCTTAGCAACTGCCTTTTTGCTTTCCTCTTTTTTGCCTTAGCTTTTTGTGGTTCACCTCACCGCGATTCGGTTGCTAAGCTCTTTGTTTTTGGTAGCTCATTATTTTCTACTCGTTGGATATGTTTCTTTTAAAGTAATTTTCTGTTTTCGGATTCCTTGTTTTATACGTTTCGTATTTTAATGTAATGATTTATAATGTTTTCACTATGTTTGCTGTTTATTCTACAACTCTAAGTTAAATTCACTTTAATTATATTTTTGTACTCACGTTTTATTTCTATGTTATTATAACATATTTTTGTAATATCTTTAAATTTTCCGACGTACAAATCAGCTTTACATTTTAAACACGACGTTTTATTTTGACCTATGAATGTTAGTAGTTAGATCTTTGATGGATATCATATTGGCTTTGTTCCCATAAAGATATCAACATAAATCTGTCCATGATAACGTTCTGAGATAAACATGTAACACATAAATTCATCTGCTACATTTCGTATGAATCAAAATTGCAATCTAGCATAATGGATTTTTTAATATTACCTATTTTTTTTTAGTTTTGGAGCAATTTTTTGGCACAAATATTATTTTATTACCACTAGGTACACATTTACTAAATTACGCAATATATCAAGATTAAAACCGGTTTTTGTTTTTATGGTCACTTTGAAAATTTACGGCAATGGCTGATGCAATTTCTGTTTTTGTTGAGCGGATTGAAAGTTATATACCTACACCGGCACATATTTATCGGCACAATAACCGGAGCGTTTACACTTGTTTATGCTAAAATATGCTGGATCTTGTCGTTACGTAACTTGTTATTGAATTCGCAGGAGCTAATTGTTTATGTTTGACTTCAGATAACATTGCTGTTGCTATTTGAAAACCTATCACTTTGGCTTTTCATTTAACGAATCACAGCGGCATCAGATAACGAATCACTTTCTAATATTAAACTATGGTGCAACATCAAATTTTCAGTTTTACCAAATGTATATATTCTTACATTTTTTTTATCTACAAATAATTATTTTTTAACTTCAATGACCTCAAATCGCAATTTCAATAAGACAAAGGAATACATTTTAAAGATAATCCTTCGCTGGACATTAAAACAATAGCTTATTCTAATCCTGGCTGAACACAATAAAGAAACAATAGGTGTGCTTATCTATACTATCTTTATATGCCAAGACCTGCCTAGCCGAAGCGACGCCCGATATCAATTTTCATAATCCAATACAGTGCTGATACAATTTCAACATACGTATCCATAATAACCTTATACTAAGCCGGTATTACAATATTTGTCGAACGAAAACTTGCTTCAGTTCCACAACGGGCGGATCGTTGTCAGAACTTCCACATCACAAAACGGCTTACAATCTAGAACTTTCTTTCGAAACGAAAGGTTGATTCGCGTTTACCGATAGCACTAGTAATTTAACAGGGGGGTACGCAAAAGATTTACAGAATTTGGGCACTGGGAGGGTTTACGTGACGGGAACAAAGAAGCCGGCCGGCTTGCGGCGGATGCCGGTACAGAGCGGCGTGGAAACGACCTCCGTGCTCCGCGGTCGGGCGCAACTGGCGCGCGGGGCCCCCGCGCTCACCCGCCGCCACCCCCCGCGCACCCCCTCCCGCGGCCTCCTATATAAACACCGCGCATTTCCCCATATCGCCAGTCCGTCACACGAAGCGACCGGGTCGGGTGGGTCGAACACAGCCAAGGGCGAGTGACGAAGCCCTAAGGTTACGAGATCAGATCTGATGCAGTCGTGATAACCGGACGTTACAATTTCCCATCGATCTCTTCACGATAACTAGTCGCCGGTCGTGAAGCCGGTTGTTCAGTGCGCATTCGCAGTACAAAAGAGACTTGTGATATTTTACTAGCGTTAAGTTCCGGACCGGAACGTTGACAATTTCGTATTAAAAGGTGTACAATATAAGTAAAAATTTGGAAAACATGGAGATCCTGCCGGTCACCAATCAGTTTAATGTGGGATTCAACAGTGAAAAAGGTGAGTTACTTTCTTTTGTGTGAAGTGGTAGTGGTAGCTTTCTAGCCGGTTAGTTGCTAGGCGGCGCGCGCAGTCGCGGCAGTTGCAGTGCCGTGTCAGCTGGCAGTCAGCTGTTCGATGCGCTTCCTTGCCCTTGATTCGATCCACTTTCTGATTTTATCACAAAAAGTTTAATGATTCTTCCTAACCTAGTAAGATTCCAATTGGAGTTTTAGTAATTTTATTTTTAAGATTAGAATTTTGAAATTGAGTGATTTGTTGAGTACCCTTTCAGTTTGTAGATTTTTAATGTTACTGCCACCTATTTTTTCAATCGTAATAGCTGAAAATTTTAAATATTCCAATTAATTTTGGATTAGTGATGTCCCAAGCCAAATTAAATTTTTATCGATAACTTTCCAATTTCCTTTCAAACAAACTTTTTTAAGCGTTCGAAATTTTAAAAGTCCGTTTCTATTGTTGTAGCGTGGAACGGGCCGACATGGCGGGAAGCGCCGATGCCGGTGCCGACGGAGGCGGCGCTGGCGCATCGGCTCGAGAGAGAACTGCGAGCGGCGAAGGGAGCCAGCGAGCTCGCCGCCGCTGAGGTCTTAGTCCCCGCGGAACTCCTCGCCAGAGCCTCGCGGCAGATCCTGGCCCTGGCGGAGGGCGAGCCTTGCGGGTCCCGAGGCGCCGCTGTCATCGTAGACGTGGCTGGAAGGAGGCTCGCCGCCTTCAAAATAGACGCCAACATGCTAACGACGCACGAAATCCATCTGCACTTAGAACACGACTCTACGAACTGGACTAGCCTGTTGCCGCAATTTTTAAAGTGAGTTTCTATTCTTAATCTTAAACTAATTTCATTTTTTAATTTTAAGAAAAAAAGATTCTGTGTGGTGTGATGGCAGAGACTAACGGCTGCTTTCTATTGTTGCAGAAATTTAACGCGGAGCGGCACCATCATAATCAGCCCCCAGTTCACGATAGAAAAGAAAAAACTCTTCAGAGGCCAGGCCGAGTGAACCGCCTGTGATAGGTACCGCGTGGTGCGAGCGAGCCGACTGACTGCCCTCCTCGATATCTACGTATCGTTATTTTAACAAATATCAATATTATATATATTAATTATTATATATTTTTAATAAGAGAAAAAAGCACAGCGTGATATGTAATGTATAGAAATAGAGTAAGCGCGCATGAGCGCAGACGCCGCGGAGCCGGCGGTAGTGACGCGACGCGCGCTTTGGTCTCAAAGTGTCGATGCTCGGCGCTGCCGGCGGCGCGGCGCGAGCGTCGGCGGCGCGTGGCGGCGAGCGTCGATCTCGATCCCCCCTCTCCCTTCGTCGCTTCCCTCTACCCACCGCTGCGCTCGCCTCCAGGCGCCGTCCGTACTTATGTTAATCATTACGATGATTGTTTGTATTTTATTATTGGATATTTTAATGGTTGCGAGTCGTTGGTTGACGCGTGCATGAATGGTGCGGTGGCGTTTGGTGCAAACCTCATGATCTCAGTAGCTACCGCGCGAGTGATATTGATACCCTGATCGATTTAGTCTTAGGTATTATTTTTTGTTTCGAGTTCAATTCTATCTGAAGTTGAGTAGAGGTATATTTCATGTATCGTAATTGTATTTATTAGAGTGATCTCTGCGGAGGTCGAAGATATGTGTACGTTTTTTGTCATTGTACTAGTTCGTACATTTGTTTGTGATACTACTTTTGTAATGTATAAAATTTAAATGAGAAAAATATACTTTATAAATGGGAAAACATGCGAGCAGAGAGCTGTATAATAAATAGTGCCGTGAGCGAGTGGAGGCAATTGGGCGGCGCGGTGGAGCGGGCGAGCGCGACCACCGCGCCTCTCCTGCAAAGATCTCAGGTTATATTATTATAGTTATAAAAGTATTAAGTTATTTAAGTTAATATAAAAGATTGAAATTTTTTGTAAGATTGTTTTCTATCGCCGCGCAAAGCTGCGTTATTAGAGTCCAGTGGATGAGGGTGTGAACACACCACTACATGTTAATATTGCAGACGATGCATTTTCTTCATCCAGTTTAATTGTTACATTAAATGTAAATCAATAGACTAACCGTTTTTTAACGAAATCTAAATGTTTGTAGGGTCCAGTGTTTTAAACGCACAATATCATAGTACTAGAATTCACTTTCATCAAAAAAGATTATAAAAATGCTACAAAAACATTTTATGTACTTCTAAACTTGAAATCAACATATACAAAACTAACAATAATAATAAATGTATCAATTGTTTATAATTGATATTTATTTGATAGACGGTAAAAAGTGTAGAAATTATTGGAAAAAAATACATAGTTTCAATAATGGAATATCTTGTTTTCTTTCCTATACCCTATTACAAAGACTCCAGTCTAAAACACAGATCCTAACACACACAATGAATCTTAAAGGTTGAATGATGACAAATTAATTGATATTTAATGGAAAACAAAGACCGGAGGACATTCCCATAGCAAGCTATAAAGGTAGATAGGCGGCACAATATAAGTGAGGTTATAAGTATATACGTGAGACCGGTTGGGCGAAACCAGTTTGTTCTGGTAGGTACCAGTTCGCGACCGGTCCGAGCGAGATCGGTGCAACTCCATCTTCCTAGGTCTACTATATCCACTGTATCTATCAAATACTCAAGCATAGAAGCATCCACATTTAAGATATTCTTTCAAACTTCTCTCTGAAGTGCACCTATTAGAAATATCGTCATAAAACCTTAAAGGGCTTTTTCTTATTTGTTTCACTAATTTCTCAATATCATTACTGTCAAAGCCAAAGTAGAAATGAAGATGGAAATATAATTTTGGTATTTTATTTGAATATATAAGTTTAAATAAGATACCAAAAATTCGCACAAGGGTAGGATTTTAACCTACGACCTTTGGCTAACCGGGCCAAAGAACACTGTGAGTGTTAAAAATATTAGAAAACTATACATATACTGTAAACAGTATATGTATAGTTAGGTACGGGAACTAGAGGCCTGCCCTATGTTTCGTAGTGCAAGTTTTGCTAAAATAATTCTAATCAACCATAATGGTGGAATAAACACTAGTGAAGTTACATACACAGATCCGTGAATTTAAAGAAAGCCACTAGACAAAAAGCGAAACAAAATATTGTTCATTAAAATAACTTTCCAAATTGATGCTATAATAATAAGCGAAGCAAAATAAAACAGAAAGCTTCTGAATGTTTTCCATTCCCTGCATCTAGTTTATAAAAGCAACTATCTAATAGGCTTGGCTTTTACATATGCATGACATGACGTTAGTCCATTTTATTTATTTTTAGTATACCTACCAAAGACGATAATAAGTTAACAATTTTATGGGAGTAATAAAATTGTTTACTTTGAATATTATGTTAAACCAATCGAATGATACGGTTATCAAGCGTATGGAAGTACCTGCACTCAATGAAACAAAGTATTTAGTTTCAATAAACACAGGAAATAATAATACCGTAAGATCCTTTGATGTAGTTTTATACGAGTATATTTGTGATATTTTTAGTTTTTAGGATAGGAAATGGTAGAACATTATGTACTGTGTGACCAGTATACATAAAAAGGACAATCTTTAAGTACAAATAACAACAGCTATTTATATTGAAATTATTTTATAAGCGAAAGTTTTGCAGTTTTTGAGACTTCTGTTAGTAACACTTTATTTCGAAAAAATAACAACAAGGATTTCACTTCTTCAAAATTTAATTGGCTTTCAGGCATAATGAATCGTTAAACAATAATCTGGATCTGAATTAAAAGAAATTCCTGGCCATTTTGTATATTATTTTTAAAAAGTTACGCTGTCCAGTAGCATGAGCTTCCAAAATAAAAACAATACGCCATCTTTCCGAAAAATTGATTCACCTCAAATAAATCACTGAACTCGTAAACAGTCCCAATTTAGGAGCAGAGGCAGTACCATCGGCGGAAATTAAAGTCGTTTAGATGTATGGACTCTGAATTATTACTCGCTATGAAAGCCGGCTTTGCACCGGTCCCGAGTTCTGATTAATGGGCTGGTCGGTACTTTATATGAATCTAAATCTCTAAATTCATCTTAGAACAGGTTGGTATATTAATAATACTTGTGTGTAATAAGAATTCGATACTTATAAATTGATATTAAAACGAAGACGAATTTTTTTTTTGATAACAATAAAAACTAGTAGGAAATTAGTAAGAGAAACGACATTAAATGGGAGTATAGATGTATACGGATAGACAGACATAAAGAGGGTGACAATAAAAACAGTAATAAAACTGTCATACTTTGAACGTATACATAAAAGAATATATTTACAGCCTGCTAGTGATTTGAGTGTAAGTTTTCAACAATAACAAAATAATTTCCGCTTGCTATGAATGCAACATTTATGGTTGCTAAGGTTCTCTACTGGTAGTCCCAAACTAAGTATTCTTGTCTATTGGGAACTCGAGCGAAAAACGTAGATCACTATCAGTGAGTGAATTGGAATTGGATTGGATTTGAACTTCTTTCTTACAAACGTCATCTAAAGATTACATATAATACAGGTTTGCCGGATTTATAGTGCTTAATACATTTAATATTTTACTTGTATTTATCTAGTTGGCCATTAGAAAATCGTTTTAAAATATTGTACTTTCTTTAAACCCAAAGTAATGAGAAATTACGAGCATTACAGATACAAAAGCCCAAACCCCAAATCACCATTTACGAGAATTAATTCTTTTGTCATAAACCGCTAACGAGGTTTTTATGTAATGCAAAATATATTTTTGGTATTTGGCCATATTTTGTGCAAGAGGTAATTCTACGTTGAAACGGGCAATTCGCTTTCTAACCGCAGAGCAAACGACATGATTGTGGCAATAAGCACGGCAGGGCTGGCACACAATGGGTATTAACCCCCGTAGGGTTGCTACTCATGTACTAACGCAACTATGTTAGCGTGTAGTGGCGAGCGCTGTGTCAGCAACATCGAGGTGCCGGGCGCGGAGACTTCTTCCTGGGCCGGCCGCCGGACAGACCTAGCTGTAACTTCCTATAAGGAAGACGCGTCTGCGCTCATACCTACCTATGTAAATCTCTTTATTTAGTGCCTCGATTATACAAAGTAAGGACAAAGTTAGTGTCTCATTTATCTTCGATAACACATAGTCAATCAAACTTCACAGTCGGGTAAAAGAGAAAAGCGAACATCTGATGGTAGTTTTTTTTGCTATTGTTTTAAGCATTATATTCCAAAACTAACAAAAACATCAGAGAGTTTTAACTAGCCTGGATAACCACTGGTGAGAATTCAAGAGCTTAATAAAATGTAGGTACCAAATATAATACTTTGGATTAAGCTAGCATTTGACAGTTTGGCTATGGCATTAACAATGATCATTTTATTAAAAAAAAAATTGAGACATAATCCACGGAACCTTTCTATATTATGGCTGTCAGATCTGACAAGATAACCGCAAAGGGCTCGAAGATAAAGAATCGTCATAGCCGACACAAACGTTGTGTAACAAAACAAGGGAGTTAAAAAAATATCAGTGAAATCATGCACACGAGAACAAGAAAACTGCAGCTAGCAATAGCCGTACGTAGTCACGACTCTTGAAAATTAACATTCAAACTGAGCAAATATTTTTTGTCTATGGTAGACATCGTGTCAAAGATCTAAATGGATATATCATGAGCAAGAGGCCGTAATAATTGTGTGGTTACAATGTGAGCATTCAAAGAAGTTACGTATTGCCTCAAAATGGCCGCGCTAGAAATAATGCTTATGAACGATAAATATCGCAAGATTATAAATATGATCTGAGTAAACCTAGTATCTGGCAACCCTGTCTCGTGACTATAACACCGAGAAAAGTCGTTAGCGAATAATCGATAGTCGATTACGCGGGAGGTTGCACATCTCTATTATGCGACGGAAAAGAAATGATTTAAAAAAGAAATAATAATAATAATAATGTCATTTCTTTACGCCGGTGACACTCATGCATAACCACTTTAGATTAATACCCCCTTACTTATAATGATTTTGACTTTGCTTATTATATTTATTTGACACTTGAGTATTAAATGACACAGGTAATTTGAAGTGTTTGTCACCATTACGTCATGTCATCTATCTGTCATTAATTCCAAACTAGCCGTCTCATACGAGTATATATACCTACAAGTGTTTTATCTGTACCAAATTCATAATTAGTAAGGGTAGTGTATTATGAATCATATTCCAGAGCAATAAGTATGAAATTATCTTGCAATGGATTTTTGTAGGTGTCTACACGAAAATGTGCTTGACTCTGAGGCGAACTAAATTACGCCAGATTGTTGACGACATTGAGTAGACATTTCTTTGAATACAATTGCTAAGTCATACTTCTGTACGAAGTACTAGTACTTATTCTGTGGTAAGGGGGTTGGCTAACAAAAGCTGAGCCTAGCAAAGGGCAACAAATAAAAAAAAATTAAGTATATGGTGTACCAAAAATTTATTTACTACGGTATCAAAAATAAGTACCTCTTTCGCGTCTATTACTTTTGTAGTATCCTTTATATATTATTATATATTTTCCTGCATTTCCTTTGTATTTGGAGGTTGATAACATACAGTATACAACGATTTTGGACTGTTGCTATGCCCTTTTCAGTGTTCACACAGCTACTTTTGCGACCGCTAGCGCCATCTGTTATCGTTCTGTGGTACTAAACGGATGCCAAGCAAGCCGATCTGCCTAGCATGAATTTTGACTGCTGTTTTTAATTTTGAAGGATAAGTTTAAATGGTTGTTGCTTTTTTAGGTTAAAAGTTCAATAAAGGGAAACTTTTTTAAGTTTCCCTTTATTGAACATTTAGGGGAAATGTTCAATAAAGGGAAACTTATAAAAGTCAGTTTTAGGTAATCGACAGGTAAGTTTTTTAATTTGAATATTCTGCTGGTAGGTTGATCTAAAAAGGACAATACAACATTTAGTTTTTACCTAGTACCTCTGTTATCATTTAAAGTTATTTTAGGTTCCAAAGACATTACTCCATAAACCAGAAAACCGATAAGTTAATACTATTAAACCACAAATACATAAGTATTATTATACCAAATGAAAACAAAGCCAAGCTATATTTATTCAATGCAACATCGAATATTCTCAACTAAGCTTATTTTGCTGCGCTCATTTACATAGTAAATGATAATGTTAGTATCAAAATTGCGACAATACTCTTTTGATTACGCCATTTTTATAAATAGCAAATAAAATGGGAACTGATGTCATTGTTAGTTAAAAGTCTCCTATTTTTAATTTTGCATCAAATTAGGCTTGACTAATTAAGAGAAGATACTTAATACTATATTTAACAGCAATTAAAATAAATGATAGTAAGTAATTATGTACCTAGTAACTCTTATCATTATTGGTAGGAAGTAGGTAGTTTATGTAATAGTGATTCATCTTTATGTAAGACAAATTACGACTATTACAAAAAAGTACTTGTTAGTTTCATTTTTCGTTGTATATACCTTTTACATACATTGTATTACTTATACATGTTTATATCATTTGTATACCTACTCAAATGACAAACTTTTACAAAAAGGTATATACAATATTTGTAACATTACGCGTCGAGTAAAAAGGGTGTTAATTTTACCCCAATTAATAGAAGTCTTGATGTGAGCATAAAGTCGTATCTAGATTTCCCCAATAATATTACATCGCTTTCGAATTTTTGATGTATATTTGTGCCTTATTAACTAATATGAAACTTATTAAAGTACCAAGCTACATTATTATATTGCTTCGCTGATAACTTGCTTTTGAATCTACTACTGGGAAGATAGCTACTTTCGTTTATAATTCTCTAGTTTACTAAGCACACAGAAACAGCTGAAGCACCAACCAAATGTGTCCACGTGCAACCGAGAGCAGTCACCTTTGCTATCAGCTGTGCTGTACTACATAATACAAGTGTTCAAAGTAGGCTTGCCCTATTCGTTATCAAACACTTCAGTTTCGTAGCGAGTAGCCTATTACATAGCCCTGTAGTATTGCGATTGTAAATCCAAAGCAATGACTTTAAATTGTGATCTTTTCATTATTTTGAAAGCTATCATTGCTTTCAGACATTTTCTAATCTATTATTCCTTTTACAATTTAAAAGCAATTGCTTTATGCTGCTGGTGTAACACGTCATAAAATCGCATGGCAAGAATGGTATGGCTGGATCGCAACAACGACGCACTCACTCGCTTCCCGACTGACTCCAAGGCATGGTATCATGTTTTATAGAACAACTATGTGTACACAGCCGCCCGTCAGACTACCCCACCTTGACCTGAAGTGTCTAAACACACTATGCCGAAGGTACGAAGGACGCTACGAAGTTAGGCAGTACGCTATAGGGTAAAACCGGGATTGACGCCCCAGTGGTATAGATGCCCCGATAGTAATTACTCTAGTTTCGCAAGTACATAGCGTGTTATTTTATTTATCTATCGAGAGACTTTCCATCTATCACCAAATGGATCGTGCCTCATGTCTGTGCGATTGCATGGGACGGCAAGGTACGATTAAAGTTTTTTCGGGATAGACGGCCTATTTCTCAGCGGGTCGTCTATCCTTAACGTTATTTATATGGACTTGGCAACTATCCCCTATATATGATAGATGTCTCAAAATTTAGAGGTCCGCAATAATCGGTAAAACTCTGGAAAAGTCAAAGGTAATAATTTATCCTTTCATAAATTCAAAGATAAAATACCAAGGTACTTGCCAGATTTACAAATAAAGGAATGAAATAATTGAACAAAGAGATATAAAATATTTTCAAAAAGTGTGGCATCTATCCCGGTTTTACCCTAACGCAACGTAATTTCGGCATAATGTGTCGTCAGTAATTCAAATAGCATTGCAGGCGTAATCATGCCGAACTTCGGTCGCATACCTTCGGCATAGTGTGTTTAGACACTAAGACCGCCCTTATTCCCTTAGTAATAAAAGCTTTTTACGTAGTTCACATGTGTAGCCTCACGGGCTGCTATAGCAACATTTAGAAATAGGTAATACAAATGGAAGGAAACAAAGTAAGAACAAATAGAAACAACAGATCCATCTCATCATCCCGTATATAATTATGAATAAGCCTAACCAAAGACGATTAAAAAGTTAAGCACTTTGCATAGCATTGGTTGAGGTGCTTGTGGCGCAGTGGCGGCAGCGCTTTGGTAGTGATACCAAAAGTTAAGCAACCCACGGCGCGGTCGTGATTGGATGGGTGACCATTCCGACCATTTAAGTGACGTCCATGACAAGCATCTCCGTGCTTCGGAAGGCACGTTAAGCAGTTGGTCCCGGCTAATATCTGTGGTATTAGTCGTTAAGCCTAGTCAGAGGCCCTAGGGCGGCTTGATAACTTCTGACAGTAAGGTTTGTCACTTGCCTTACATACACCCCTCCACCAATCCGCACTGAGCCCGCGTGGTGAAGTATGGCTCGTTCCTCCTCATAGTTGAGGTGAGGCCTTTTCCCAGCAGTGGGATCTAATAGGCTGACTTATTATAGCATTGGTTATAGTTTCCATAGTTGGTCTATACCAAGCTATGGATCCTGGGGCACCCTAACGAGAGTAAGTAGAGAGAATAAGTCTATCTAATACTAGTTTACAAGCTTTGTAAGTTCTTCGTATGGTGTGTGGTGAAGGATCTACCTCAAGTTTGTGATGGCAACTGATCGATCCCATCAGCGGTGGTGGCTCTGTTAGGAGCCGCCTGGTAGCTACTACCCTCCCACCGGAACCCGGCGCCAAGCAGCTTGCTGTGTTCCGTCGTTGCGAGTGCCAGAACCTTCTGGATGAGCTCGCTCCACCGTCAACTCTGTATACGCCACGTCTGGCTTAGTCTAGAGTCAAGACAACTTAAAAACGAGTCAAAGAATGCCCTTTCTGAGCATACTTCATTCTTCTGCCTTGTGGTTGTGGTTATCAGGTACCGGTATCACACGTGATAAGGAAGTGATAGTGCTTCAGTGCATTAAGTGGCAAACATTGGTATGGAGATGAAGCGTAAGCCGAAGTTACACTATAGAAGATACTACAGTAGATACTGTGTATATTGTCATGTCCTAATAGCACGCATGAGCTAATGATGAAATAACAACACTGGAACATTCTTATAAGGTCTCTGATTTTTCATTTGTAAGTGCTTGAACGTCACTGGTATCCATCTTGATAATGTTATTATTTAATTGCTGAACTTTCATCAAAGTTATCCGTACTTGAAATAGCTTTGTAAACTCACCTTTGCCAACAACGATCCTTGCCACAACTTAAACAATCTCAATACAAATTAAATAAAGAGTTAACTAAGCGAACCCATTTCCGTTTGGAAACATAAAAATAATATCCAAACTCATTCTTGAGTTCTCTGATAAAGGTACGTTTCATTTCGTTATTAAAAATTAGATGTATGTTTTGTTATTTTACTAATAAAAATACCTGGCAAGTGCGAGTCGGACTATCGTACTGAGGATTCTGTACAAACAAAGGATTTTCTCCTACATGACTACAAATATGCGGTTTTCGGATTTTTTCCTTTACTTGTACTGTAAGTTTTTTCTTCTTGTCAAATTTCATTATTTGGCCTACGAGAAGTACCCTATCAGTTTTGATTCCCCTAAGAAATGATAAAAAATACAACTAAAATGGCCGTATCTTCGTATTGCTTTTACATAAACTTTATTTTTACAGTTACACAGTAACTGTTTAGTTTACAGTCAAATACTTATAAGTATACTATAAATAGTATAATATACTTATAAATGGCTGCGGTCCCGTGAAGCTGTATCATGGGACCGCAGCCATAAGTATTTGATTTTCGATTAATTTCAACTGACTACCTCCACGCATTCCTGAGAAAAACGGCATTGACAGACAGACTGACAGACGGACAACAAAGTGATCCTATAAAGGTTCCTTTCTTGCTTTTGATGTACGGAACCGTAAAAACGAATTGCTCTAATAATAATTGCGTGTAAATCTCATCACTTTTATTCTACGCTGTGAGTGTGACTGTGATTGAAACCGCACCTTAAGTCTTTGATCGTACCGAATTATCAACTTCGGCAATTAAAACTCGGAAACGAATAACTACGAATAACGAATAACAATGGCTTCAATCAAACAGTTGAATGTAGGTAAATATTATTTTCCATGGAACAAATTCCAAGGAATGTATCGGTTTGTGATTACTGTTGCTGAAAAACAACTGATTGTAAATTCAAATATGATTTGCTTCTTGCCGCGTTGTATGCATGCATAATCGATGAAATACAAAACATGTTGTTTTGACTGTTTTTAAGTTTGCATATTTTTGAATTTATCAAGGCAGAAAAATTTGCGTGCTTATTAAGCAGTAAGCACTGCTTAGTGCTGTAAGGAGTGCTATCAACTAGATATACAAGCTGTCGCGTAATTAATTGATGACCCTTCAAGTTCAGATTAGATACATCGTTTCCTAATATGCACAATTTTTTTTTTCAAGTAAAGGTGTTGCCATTTTTGAGACAGATTTATTTTTGTACATTTTTAGTGCAAAGGAAATATCGGTTTCGGTGTCTTAAATATTAAAGAGTATTGCAATGAAAACAGATTTTTTAAAAGTAAATATTTGTAGAAATTTCCATACTAACTGTTACCGTTTTAGAGATATTAACATTTATTTAAAAAATGTATATTTTTTACTTAAAGGATTATTCTTCAATTACGTGACACCCTATAAATATTTTTTAAGGGGATGTACTGAAAATAATCTGATTTGAGAGTAAGAGTCTTTTTAACCGACTTCAAAAAAGGAGGAGGTTATCAATTCAACTGTATTTTTTTTGTGGCTCTGTTACCTCATACCTCAGTCATTTGTGGACCGATTTGAAAAAAAAAAATGTTTACCTAGAGGTTATACCTTCTAGCTGGTCCCATTGTGGCCCAGTCGAGATCTGATGATGGGATCTTGGTGTAATCGAGGGAAACCCTCAAATTTTAAAGGCACGTTGTTTACGTACTAGTAAGTATCTTAATGTTGACATGTTTTTACGTCTGATAGTCAACATTGTGAGGAGCTGAGCTGATGGTGGAACTCCTTAAAAATTAGGATTTTAGTAATTAAAACACCAGATCTTTCCCCCCGCCCCCAATTATAAAAAAAATATAATTACTTCAAGAAAAATACAATTACTGCAAGAAACCAATTAACTCTTACCGCTGAAACGATGGATTTGATAGTGAGTACCGTGAAAGCACATAGAACAGTTTTTATCCCAAAAACATTTATATAGGGAATCCGATGATACGATAAGCAACAAACGACATTTAAAATGCTATTGGCAAATCTTTCCCTGTTCTTCTTTAAACGGTCTTCCTTCTCGTTACTACTTTCTTCCAAACGACGCAGTCTCATTTAAACAGCGCGTTAGGTCTACCCATGTTGCACCTTACACTAAAATTCAACTAAAAATAGCAAAATAAATTTCTTTAAAAAAACGACTTCAAAACTACAGTGCTAATAAAAACTAAAAATTATAATTTAAAAAACCTACTTCAAAACTGCCTACATACACCACACAAAGAGTACATAACCGACTTCAAAAAATAACAGATAATCAATTGGAAATAGGTTTCTTCTAATTTCGTAGAATAGTTAGGTAATTTATAGTAGATTATTCACCAAGGGGGTAAAGTGATGTCTTACGTCACGGGCGTCATCTTGAATCTCGAGTGTAACGAAGGATTCGAGAGTTAACTCACGAGCGGAGCGAGAGAGTTTAGTGTTTACCTACTCCCGAGCATGGCGAGGTAGTTAAAAGTAGAATTTTGAGTGTAGCGAGGGATTTAAGCTCGCCCAAGACATTTTTATCCCCGAGGAGAATACTCTGCTTTTCACACTTCCTACGAGGTAATAAAAAATGTACTTACTACAAAAAACTTATTTTATCTATATTATATCCTTTGACTTTTCTAGCAGTAAATACTATTATTAACAATACCAGCGGCTTTACAACTAATGGACTCCGGTGTCAAATAAATTTCGTCACTGTAGATAATTTATTATGTTTGAATGTTAAAAAAATGTCAGTCGGCAGCACCTCAGGTGAATTACGAAAACATCTTTTACGAAAACATTGTAATTTCTTAAAATACATAGGTTTTTTTTTCTTTATTTATTTCTTTTTTTAAAAGCGCGCTTTTTTTATTCCATTCGTGCTAAAATTCTTGGCTGCCAGGTTCAAATTTCAAATATGTTCTCTTTGGTGCGGGACGGGCTAGTGTGATCATGCCTACGAACTCTTATTCGAAATTCAAATCACTTTGCCTCCCTAGGGGCGTAATGAAATTTCATACAACATTACGTCCCTTGGGATGCAATGACTCACTTTAAGTCAGGTTTGCATGACGTGTAATTGAACATTGCCGAGTAGGTAGTGTGAAAAATATTATTTTGTACTTTTTAGTTTAAATTTATGGTGTAGACAGTTTTGAAGTCGTTTTTTAAAATTATAATTGTTAGTTTTAATTAGCACTGTAGGCAGTTTTGAACTCGTTTTTTTTTTCAAATAAATTTATTTAAAATATAATACATCTAACAACACAGTTAGAAATTTCTTTACTGAATTCTTACCCGTATAGGTAGGTAGGTACCTATCTAGGTAGATACAGTGAAACCAGCATCTTTATTTTCAATAAAACCCCGTAGCCAAAATATTCATAGAAGGAACTAACTAAATTCAGAAATAGAATAACAAATTATGTTTCTCTCTAGACATTATGTGTTATCTAACACATGTGTCTTCTCATTGGGGGCATGAAATGTAATGTGGTGCGCGCACGCACTTAGAAACGCATTAAATTCTAATAAGCGGACTATTAACTCTGAAGTAAGATATTATAGTGCTTTGGAATCACAGAACAGTTATAGACGTACCTAGGTATTATGGAAATAGAAAACATTTATTTGGCACAACACACAAGACAGAGTTAAGAAAAAAACAACAAACAAAATTATACCAAAAATTTAACATCAAACTTATATCACTTTAACAACTATCAATTTATAAAATGTTTTCTGGTGCTTTTGACCATGATAACCGGCCAAGTGCGAGTCGGACTCATGCACAAAGAGTTCTGTATCATTTTCTATAGAATAATAACACGATTCTAAGTTTCTATACAACATTCATTAGTCATTATACACATTTATACCTTTTTTAAGTTTTTAAAACTGCAAAAAAGAAGTTAAGAGGGGTTAGGAGCCCCACTTAAATATTTATTGTAAATATTTATTCTGTTTTTAGTTTTTGTTGTTTAAAAAAAAACAACTGTAAACTGTTTTACAGCCTGGTGACACATAGACGGACAGTAGAGTCTTAGTAATAGGTTCCCGTTCTTACCCTTTGAGCACGGAACCCTAAAAACATAAAACTACTATTTTATCCATTTTGAACGAAATAACTTCAAATCAGCTTGACTGTTTTTAATGAATTTTGGTGGACGATTAAGTCGATTCAGAGATTTTTACGATTTGCAAATAAATTAGTAAAAATGGTAAGCAACAGTAATTTACTACATATTAATAGATGTGACCATAGATAGCGTAATATTTATAGATTCAAATGGTGTAATATTTACATGACAAATAAGGTAAATTACATTATTTAACATACATTTTCTACGCTATTTTTACAATTGCTATAAATAATAGAAATGTGAATGCTATAAAAATAGCTGAAAACATTTAAATTTACATGAAAACTAGATAGGTAAACGACACAACTAACTCGTAAACCAGGATATAATTAAATGTGCCTACTTATTTCGTTAATTATTTATGTAAAAATGAGTCACTTATGTACTCGTAGATAATGCTAGTTTCGAATCTTCTAGAAGTTGATATAAATAAAGAAACACTTTTTACAACATCACCTAACATCACTTAATTTTATCCCAAAGTAGGTTATTAAAGCACTTGTGACATGGAAATCAGAAACAAAAGTGGTACCACAACACCAAGACTCGAGAAAATATGTTTTTTTTAATATTGAACTGACTGAGAATTCGAACGCGCAAGGTCGCGACCTCAAGACATGGCGGTGAAGCCAGCCACCCGACAACGAAGATGGTCGCTTCTTGGCTAAATGACAGTAGCTAAACTTATGCTTGGTTTTGAAGGCAATGTAAGACGTCTTATTTATTCAATTTAAAGGGAAAGACAAAACGAATTCTTAATATCTCATAAATTGAAGTTAAGCAAAAGGAATAGTTAAAGAAGTATTATTTCATAATGGTTTTTTTCATGGCGCGCGCTCGCCCAATAACAACAAAGCTTGCAATCATAAATGTTTTTTGGAATCTTATCAATTTTGTATGTTTGTTTTTTATTTAGAGAACAAATAGTATCATATCCTACAAATGCATAAAGATAATACTAATAAAAACTACGCCATATTTGGGCAATAAATAATTAAATAAAACTAACTTGAAATTTTTACCAATAACTTTTCAAAAATAGGTCATCTTAAATATATTTGGCCTTAACTATGTGTGATTACCCAAACATCCTGAAGGCGACTCGAGACAAGTGCTCAATGATCGCAAATAAAATAATAGTGCCACTGTACTATGCGCCAAGGCTGCTCATACAAAACAGACCTCCAGACTCAGCCATAACTCCAATGGGGAAGATTACGCAAAGCTCAGAGTAGAGGGCGCTGTTACTAGTTGACTCATAACAATACACGTCAAGTTCTATGCTGTTAAAAAAATCAATTAAACATTGAAAATCTTGTGCGTTATCGTGTTGTTGACTTATTGTGATACAAAATGTATTCATTATGGACTGTTCATCAACTAAAAGCTGAATTAAAGAGACGAGGAGCTTCATTAAAAGGTCGTAAAGCGGATCTGGTTAATAGGTATTTACACTCATTTTCTCACTAATTACCAAGTTTAGTGTATAGTTTTTACGATGAGTTTGGTTACTAGTGCTATTGCTAAATATATGATTTTATTTGTTAATAAGCAATGAATCATTAAATGCTTTCGCAATTAAAAATAACCTAAAAGCCTTAACTTTCTTTTTTCTTACAGACTGGAGTCATTTGACCGAAATTTCAACTTTGGAATACCTCAGAATAATGTGGTAATATAATATGTGGTAATCCTAAAAACAGAGAATTATATAAAACACTTGCAAAAAGATCTTTTGACATATTATTTTACTGTATTAGGTCGGTATTTGTGGAAGAAATAAAGTTGTCATTATATTTATAATTTTATAAGTAAGTAGTGACTTCATTGGTATTACAAACCTGTAGCTGCACAGACTCCTTCATAATCAGATTCAGAAAAATGTTCTGAACATAACCTAGAATTTTCCGTGGCTTTAAAGTTACGTCTCTTTAAAGCCTTCTCCCAAAGTCTTCTCATTCGCAAATTCTTAGGAAAAGAATGTTTACCATTATTATTGCACCCTGTTGCAGCACAACGAGGCATTTTTGTATAAAAAACATAAATTTTAGACCGATGCGTAATTTCGTATGGTATTTGACGTTACTTGAATGTTGTTTATGAGTCAAGTAGTATCAGCGATCCTAGCGGCTAAACTTGGCAGTTTTCTTCCTCATTGTCATATAGGGCAGAGCGCTCACTAACTCAATGCACAGTGTAAATAGTTAAGCAGTATGCAACCTTAATACAAAAGCAAGTATTTTTTTCTTAGTTCCTCCTCCTTAAATTATATGGATATCTGTATTTATCTTACTCCTTACTCCAGACGCTGGCTTTGTCTAAAATTTACTGTTCATCAATTTTTTAAAAATTTAATATATAAGTGTATTATTTTTCTCTTTTCTCTGTTTGTATCTAAGTAGGTACACTCTCTACAGAATGGTCCAAATGTAGACGTCCAATATATTTTTTGGAATATTAACATACAGGGCTATCTAAACATACCCTATGTAAACCTCAACTATGAGGAGGTACGAGCCATACTCCACTACGCGGGCTCAGTGCGGATTGGTGGAGGGGTGTATTGTAAGGCATGTGACAAACCTTACTGTCAGAAGTTATCAAGCCGCCCTAGGGGGCTTTTGACTAGGCTTAACGACTAATACCACTGATATTAGCCGGGACCAACTGCTTAACGTGCCTTCCGAAGCACGGAGATGCTTGTGATGGACGTCACTTAAATGGTCGGAATGGTGGTCACCCATCCAATCACAACCGCGCCGTGGGTAGCTTAACTTTGGTATCGCTACCAAATCGCTGCCGCCACTGCGCCACAAGCACCTCATACCCTATGTATGCTTTCAGATTTTTAGTAGTTTTTGAAAATATTGTTTTTTTACGATTTTTTTGAAATTTTTAGGCAAGTTGTTGTCGCCATATTAAAAAGAATAATAAAGTAAACGTAAAAATGTTGCAACAAGATGTTAAGTGTTATAGGGAATTGCTTTACTGCATACCTAATACATACTGTGGCGAAACGATCGCTCAGTGGCTGTTACTAGCGCACGCGCTTCTAAAAATATCATAAGTGAGGTCCCTTTATGAGCACTACCAATTTAATCTTACTTCTCTAAACGACGTTTGTAGTTCGTATCACCTAGGTCGTGAAGTTCAAATTTGAATGGATTTTTGCAATTAGTGGCAAAGTTTAAAGTGGTATTTATGAACGAATTTATTATTGACTGTTAATTTATTTGTTTGTTAGTCTGCGCTGGTCGTGACACGGCATTCAGACTGCTACTGGTATTGTGCGGTTAGTGTAGGTACATTGAAGTCCTGATAATTATATTGAAAGTACGTAGCACCTTAATATTTTAACTGTTTACAACTTAACTAAAAAAAAAACTTCGTACCAGGTTTAAATCAGAACTAAATATTAGCAGACAAATTAGAAATGAATGATACATTCGTGATATTGCCTAAAAAAACGCTCTTCTGATTGGTCGGCTAATATTTTGTCCTGGTTTATACCTGGTACAAGGTTTTTTTTTTGTAATATGATTTAACAAACGCAGCAATGACCCAACCCCAAACTAAGCTTGAGCTTGTGCTATGGCGACTAGGATAACGGATAGACATACTTATATACGTTATTACATCTATGACTTGGGTACAAATGCTCGTGCTCAACACAGAAACAGTTGCAAACACTTTCAGTGGGCTATTTATACGATTTGAACGTGGCAAAGAATTGTTCTTTATCGATTCATTCTAATCAGAAGCTTATTGCTTCTAAGAAAGAAAGAAAGCTTTACTCATTTGGGACATCACAAACACAGAACAAAAATAAATACAATAGACATTACATAAAAAAGAAAAAATAAAAAAAAACACAAAATAAATGACGAAACATTGAAAAATAACAATGGGGCCTCACTCAGCATAAGCCAGTCGCTCTGAACGTTTTTGCTGATTTCGATTTCATACGTTGTTCCGTAGATCCGGCTAATTTAATTATTTTTCAAAGTCAAAAAATTGGCTAGCACAGCCTCTCTTCAACATGTATAAACGAAGCGAAAATTTCCAGCAATTTCCATGAGAGAAATCAACTTGCGTATTCCTAACAAAAACACTTTGGAGTTAGCAACGTCTAAAAATACATTTCCATACGATCAAAACACGTACACGTGTTTTTAATGTGTTCATAAGATAAATTAATTCAGTAGGCTTACATTATGTAACGCTTCGTTCCATTTTTTGAAAATCCGTAAACAAAATTACTACTACGCTTAATTTCTACCTTGAAAATTAACAACTTTACGTTGACCATATTAATAAGAATAATTATTGTTTGAGAGTTTAGGCAGTGGATTACACGTGGAGGGCGACAATGATAGGTGGAAAATCAGTCAGGTCTGAGCACTTATAGCTAGGTACTTGCCACATCAGCTTTCTGGGTTCAGGTATCACTTCACAGGCCACAATCACTCGAAATGTCTGTAAGGAGCTTCACAGGATACACACGCGGCGAAGCACTCTGGTCTGTCTAGTACATGGGTCATAGGGAACGTCTCGATGTCGACTCGATCTTCGGGGTTCTCACGGTACGTTTTAAATAAATAAAAATAAGGCAGGTATGCGTGTGAGTGTGCGCGGCGTAGTGTCAATAGGGTACACAGACAAATCAAAATATTGTAGTAAACAATTATTTACGGGATTGCTACCATGTACCTTTTTATTTTCGAGTTTCCGATATTTCGGCGCTGTTGCAAGCGCCATGATTTGGAACATTTGTTGGAATCAGGTCCAAATCATTGGATTGAGTTTCATAACCCTCAGATCATTTCGACAGAACGGTATGTAATGCATACCAAGATTGGTCAGAGAAGCAATTGAAATCACCAAATACAAAAATTTTAATCGCGAGGACGGGTTTAAATTGTCAAGAGTCTGGAATCCAGTGATTCGAATGTGCAAAAACCGAAAAAAACAACCAAGTGTAGTTTCGCGGTCAAATACTGTTAGTGTTGTGTGTCGAGAACAGACGCGAGAAAATAGTGAGTTTGCAAACAGTGGTACCGGAGGTGAACGCAATAAAAGACTTAGAAGGAGGGTAGCCCGATATGTTTGCCCATAACATCCCACCCGCAAGATCTTCAGTTATTCCGTGATCATGGCGCTTGCAACAGCGCCGAAATATCGGAAACTCGAAAATAAAAAGGTACATGGTAGCAATCCCGTAAATAACTATTCTTATGATAATGACCATGAAAGTTTAAAACAGTGTATTGACCATATTCATATCTGTGACTGCCTCGTTGGTCTAGTGGTTGAATCGCTTGGTACTATCCATAAGGTCCCGGGTTAAAATCCCGAGTCGGGTCGAAAGTTTCTGAGTTTTTCTGTCTTGAAATAACTCAGGCACAGCTCCCGGAGTCAGAAAAATTGTGGTTTTAAAACCCCCGTGCCTCAGAAAGCACGTTAAGCCGTTGGACCTGCGTCTGATCTTTATCCGCTTATTATCGGACTGCCGTCTCACCGAACTATGAGAGTGTAGGAACAGAGAGTGCACCTATGTATTGTGCACACACTTGTGCAATATATAATCTCCCACGTAGATGGCTAATCTCTGTTGAGAATGGCCGCATTTCGGCTAGAAGAATTATTGGATCTGTATTTTGAATTTTTGTATAGTTTTTTAGTTATACTTTTAAATATATATTTTTTAACGGCATAAGACTGGCTTTTGGCTGTGGCCCTACTAAATCTATTTCTGTTTTGTAAATATCGTCCACAATCTCTAATTTGGCCTTCCACTACGAAAAACCTTGTGGCATAAGCGTGTCGATTATGTGAAGCTTGTTTGAAGTTGTATGTATTGGGCTTAATTCTCGTAAATTTTAATTTAATTTCATCCAAGTACTAATATTGTAGTCTTTGGTTTTCTAGCTGTCGAATTCGCCAGAGACAGGATGAGAAAAAAATTTGTCAATTTTGACATTTGTGTAATTCGGCAGTGCTTTTTCGTTACGCGAATAGACCCTCAGCACTGGAGAAGACACAGTGTGTGTAGCTGGAAAACCGAACGTCCAATTGAGTTAAGATTTTAATAGCCTTGTTTACCACTGCTTAGTAGGGTTGCCAACTTTTACGAAAAATAAAACATTAAATCAACGGTAATTTATCTGTGGACAAAATTTGATCAGGCCTAAAATAAAACAGTTGTTTGTCACAGAAGTAAATGACGAAGATGTTTCTTGAATTCGCACAGATTGTAACCTGACTTTTTATCTGACTTCAATGATGTTTTTAATTGATTAAGTTTTTTTATGTATGTTCACCGATTAGGTGCCTACCCGAGGATTTCTAAACTGATTTAGAAAATTCTGTTTTGGTTTAAACGGTACACTATCATTTAAAATCATTAAAATTATTATTTATTAAAATCGAAAAGTTAGATAAAATAAAATAAAAAAGTTTTTTCGAAATTTTTAATGCAATGTTTTTGAAGTCGGTTGTTTTTGTAACGCAACTTCATTCGTTCCTTCCTGCCTAAGACGTGTTTCTTGTTAACTTTTATGGTTATTTCCTTGTTTTGAAATCTTTTTTAATAATTTCATGTTTTTTGTATAATGGTCTTACTGCCGCACTCAGAGACATCAATTAAATTTAATCTATGATTAAGTCTCGTTCTGTCACTTCCTTTGTCAGTGAAATAGAAAAGGACGGCATGAGACTTAATGAAGGATTAACTTTGATTGACGTCTCTGAGTACGGCAGTTAGTGATGTAATATTAATTTTAACTGTGTGGACACCCTATCGCCAACAGCGGACTGGTTTCACTCTCAATTACAGAGGCAAGATAATTTTATTTGAAGTACTTACCTAAGGCACTTGTTACTAAGCCTTCATTGCATCGGCTATGGATAAACTTTAAATAGAAATACGTAGTCATTCTTCAGTACCGTTACCATGAGTTTACGGCAGTTTTACTCGCTAGCGACGACGTAAAAAAAGTGTATGGAAAATTGCACAGCGCCTCTAGCGGTTACTTGGAGAACTAAATTTTCCATACACTTTTTAAGTCGTCGCTAGCGAGTAAAACCACCGTAAAGTCATGGTAACGGTACAGTGCCTGTTACTTACCAATCCATTGCTGTTTTAAAGTGCGAAGATTTCAACGAACGGTTTGTGGCGCCGTCGATGTATAGGAATTGTGGAAATTGTCGTGTTTGGTAAGAGTAAAACATTATCGTTAAATTTAACAGTGTTTACTCATTTCCAGTGGCGATTCCCGCAGTGTTAAGTCTTACTTTGGACTGTTTATGGAAATAAGATGGCCGTTGCCTCACTCTTTTGTTAACTAATGCGGTACGCAGACTTCAACTTGTGTCTCTAAGGAGACGAATTTTAAAGTCTAAGTTATATATATTCATGGGTTCGAGTCCCAAGTCCCGTCGAATGATCGACACGAACAGTCGATCAATATTTGTGAGCTTACCTTTGCAAGCTTTAGTTTAGCATTACATTTATTAGCATACCTAATGCTTGACTCATTAGTCAATAGTCTCATTTTTGAACTTGTATTAGTATTGTATTGAGAGTATTAACTTCTATTCCATAATGATTTTTTTATAACTTGTTTGCAAGTTTTAACGAAATTAAAATTAATTTCGTTCAATAAAAAATAATTGACTGTGTCATCCGGTGAGACTCAAACCCACGCCACGACTTAACGACTCTAACGTCCTCCGTAGCTCAGTTGGTAAGAGCATTCGCCCGGATAGCAAAGGATCGTGAGTCCGAGTCCCACCGGATGACACAGTCAAACAATTTTTGTGAGCGAAATTGTACTCCTATCTCTAAAAAAATTAAAAAAAACGGTCGCCTTACCCATTTTGGGATACCCTGTATTGAGTAATTTGCATATGATATTGACTTGAAAAGATCAGACCAAAGGTTTATTAAGGCTTGCACAGGTGCTCTATCTGTTCCTTCACTTTCAAGTCAAGTCAATATCACATGCAAGTTACTTAATACAGAGTGTTGCAGAGTTTTTTTAGATTAGTAAGATGGTAATCCGACATGAACGAAGAGAGATCCAGGTGCAAGACCAACCGCTTAACGTGCGCACTTAACTTTAGAGTTATTTCCTTCACTCTCATAGTTCGGTGAAACAGCAATCCAACATACGAAGTGAAATCAGGCGCAGGACCAACGGCTTATCATGCTCTCATTGGTACTAACACCACTAACTTCCTGACTCAGCTGTTTCAGTTGACCAGCAGAAAAACTCGAAAACAAGTTTTGGCCCGACCTGGGATTCGAACCCGGAACCTCGTGGATAGAAGCCGGCTCAGCCGCCACTAGACCATCGACGCGTATGTATAGTCTCCGTCTGCGAACAGCCTTATCATCTGCTGCTACGAAACGGTAATGTTTTAATATAAAATGGAAATGCGTCTAGATTTTTCGTTTTGGACCGTAAAGCTTTATTCGCGGACTTACTTTCAAGGCGTTTGTTTTTATACGTTTGATATCAAAGCGGGAAATGAAATCATTACATTTTATTTCGCTGCACGTAAAAGTTGTGATGAACTAAGAAATATTGGAGTTATTTTTAACAATTCTTACCTCTTCTTCTTCTTATTTAAGAATAGACCGTTCTTTTCGTTAATTCTTGTTTGAATAAACGTTAGTTTAATATAACAAGAGAATACATATCTAACGAAACATATCAGCAGAATATTTATTACTATGTACTATTCTGTAGCCTGTGACATCAGACATACATTACGACTTTTTAAGATTTCACAGTGTTTACCTAGACGAGCTATCGTCCGTATTAACATACAATAAGTTAAAGACCAGGTGATACATAGTTAATACATATCTAGTTTTAAATAAACATATTTTGTATAATGAGAACTCGAGACAAAATTTCGTTATTCAAATACAACGCCTGACATTGAGCGCACAGTAGCACCTACATACCTAAATTAAAATAATAAATTCAAAGCGTTAACAGCAAACAAAATTATAGTGCGAACATAATAAGAAAATTTACATAACATTAAGTATTATAACCGAATTTACACATTCGCTGCGCGTACGCAAACCATAATCCAATTCGTGTAAAAAGAGGTTCCGCGTCTAAAAATAATGACGACAATTAGCTGTGTAAGGCCAGCAGTCTACTGAAGAAACAAAGAAGCGATATTTACTCATTCATTAATTCAGTAAAAGTTATCAAGTAAGGTTCCTATCATATAGGTAAAGCTTCCTCTTATAGTTATCAGTGCCCGATAAGGGTTATAGGTAAATGTAAAACCCAATATGTATATATTGTTGAGCAAGTTTTTATTATTGAAAATGAGAAAATTGTATTAAAATCTGGCTATATAATAATAATAATAAAATGTATTTATTTTTCACCACAAACAAGCAAATAACAGTGTTAACAAAACAATCAAAATTACTTACTATTAGGTCGACAAAACTTGTTTGTGGAGACTGGTGATCTATGGTAAGTAAAAAAAAATACTTGTGTTACAGACCACCAGGTCTCCACCCCCAGCTATCAACAAATATAGTAGGTAAATGTTCATTAAACTAGGTACCAATCACAAAACAAGTATGAAACAAACTTTTTGATTATCTTCTTACAGATTATTATGAATGAGTGTTCTTCTGTTTCGTCATATGACAATGTATTAAGCCATTTTATCAGACTGCGCTTACATTCAAATTTATTTTTAGGATAAATATTTAAATTTACATTAGCTTTGTTGTACAATTTTGGTCCCCGAAAACAGAAAAACCTGCGAACAAAAGATGTACTAAGAACCTCACAGGGGCACACATTTCTATGTCTACATTTTCTGGCTACAGTTACAGTTCTTTTTTGTAGAAAATTAGGTTATGTTGCTTTAGTACAGTATTCAAAACATACAATTGACGTACAGTTAACACTTCACTATCAGTGTACAATGTTGAGGTCGGAAAAAGTGCAGGCTTAAAAAGACATATTTTTAGTATTAATCTTTGCGCTCTTTCGATTTTTAGCATATGACTCTTACCCGACCTCCCCAGATCGCAACGCAGTACATAATAATGGACTGGCACAAAGCTGTGTAAACATATTTCAAAGTATTAGCATCAGCGACCTGTCTAAGTTGTTTAAAAATGTATATTAGTTTTCTGGATTTTTCGGTTAGTCCCATTATATGTTTTGCAAAAGTGAGTGTTTCGTCCAGAATAACTCCCAGATATGTTAAGCTTTGTACCCGTTTAACTTCTTCACAAGAACTGTTAAACACGGAAATTATGCGAAAAAAAGACACCATACTATCCTGTCAAAATCGAAACCAAAGTTATTATAACATTATACATATATGTATATTAAAATAACTATTATTGAATTCAATCAAAATTCAAAATAACTATTGGAATGTCAGAATGTTTACCTGACGTACCTAAGTTTGACAGCTATTCATTGCGTTCCTAAAAGCTATAACTATTGCAATATGAAAGCAGTGGTGTTAGGTGTAGGCCTGCAGAACCCCAGTAGACGGTAGCCTTTGTGGTTTTATCTGCAAGCCAATTGAGACAATTGCGAGCTCACTGGAGTACTTGCCCGCCAACTAAGTTTATTGTAGGTATGCGACTATTAGCCTAATGACGCTTGATTGCTGGCGAGCGGGAATTATGCAAAAGCTTCAATTGTCTTTATTAGCGCGAATTTACTACAGTGAGTAGGATTTTGTAGAAAAAATTAGATCTATTTTGTTGGTTGCAGCGTAACGTTTCTATAACTAAAATGTGTGCGTCTGCAGAGTTCTCTTCTTAAAATATGGTGCCGTGCCATAGAATACAAAGTTTATAAATCATAATGTCCTCCTAGCCAAATTTCGACCATAAGGCTTAACAAAAATTAGTCAACTGCGTAGGAGATATTTTAACACACATTTGTGCCAACTGCGCGGGGAATAGGTAATATACCGTACAATTCTGTGCATAGTATTCAGGTGCATTCTCTGTTTGTTACTCTTAAAGTTACGTGAGACGGCAATCCGACAAGACCAGACAGACATCTGTCATAGGTCGGCCCGGGATTCGAACCCCTGACCCCTTAGACAAAAGCCAACATGCTGACCAACCGAGGCAGTCATACAAGGCTTAGGTCGTGCTTTAACGAATAGTAAATGAGTAATCTGAGGGAACCGACATAGCCAGGAGAATCGCGAACCATTAGAGCAGAAAAGATTTAGTGTGGTAAAGGATCTACCTCCTAGTGGTTCACCCCGGGCAACGACATCACGAACTCCAGTTTGTGATGGACGGCTGAACGATACTAACAGCCGTGGTAGGCTCTGTTTCGTTGCCGCCTGGTAGCTACCACCCTCCCACCGAAACCCGGCGCCAAGCAGCTTGCTGTGTTCCGTCGGTGAGTGGGAGTGCCAGAACATTATGGGTCATTTGCTCCACCGTCGACTCTGTCGCCACGTCTGGCTTAGTCTAGAGTCTAGAGCAAACCTATTTCAAATAAAAAAGATATTTGTTTGCCAAAAGACGAAAGTCATAGATATCGTTCAGAGGTGCAGTAAGCTAAAGTGGCAGTGGGCTGGTCATGTCAGTCGCAGAATCGACGGGCGTTGAAGTAGGAAGGTTCTCGAATGGAGATCACGTCTCGGGAAACGTAGTGTTGGACGCCTCCCTGCTAAGTGGACTGATGACCTAAGGAAAGTGACCGATAGTGGCTTGAGGAACTTGAAAGTTGGCGCAGTCTTGGAGAGGCCTGTGTCCAGCAGTGGACTGCAATAGGCTGATATGATGATAATGATATTTGTTCAGGTGAATAATCGAATGTTGTACATTTAAAATGATGTAAAACTTCTCAATTATATCCACATGCCCCCACCACGCGCAAAGCAAACGCGATCTCACGTCAGCGCATGATCGATGCGATCGCGCGTTCGACGCACGCGCAAATAGATCTTGGCAGGGGCGCTGCACACATGCGATCGTATAACACACGTGGATATGCAGCATACTAGCCTATGCCCACTGGTTTGTGTGGGAGTCCACTTAGAAAAGATACTTGAGGAGGTATCGCGAAATAGTTATAATAATGTTCTACTAGTTGAATTGTCCCAAACGATGGTCACCGTCTGATCGGGTGACCTAAGAACTACAGATGCCGATATCCCAGGCTTTCCATCAAGCCGAAGATCACAGTATTTGGAGAATTCTACTGAAACACTTTCGTCGAAGTCACGATCATCAGCACTGAGTGAACGACTTGAGGAGGAGGAGTTGAATTGTGCGCACAGATGGTAGAATTTAGAAGGCCAAATTTACCCACTGAAACAAACGCGTGGTACCTCAGATCTGCTTTGAAGTCGACGTTTGTGAATAAGTGTGCAGATGATAGAAAAAAGAGAAATGTAATGGACTCGGTAATCCTTCGCAAACCTGTGTCACTCAATTTATTTGTGTGAGCAACAAGTACTAGAAGACTCTTGTAAGCATAAGGAACACAGTAATTTAACTGACAACGCTCATTGGCGCGCTGTGCACCACATAAATGCCTGTGAAATGTGACGAATCCGCCGCGTAGATCGACAGTTCCTTTTGCCCATGTCGCGTTTGCAGGAATCCCGCTCCCATTTATATCTCATCTTTCTATGATCTAAAGTTTGACACATGGATACACCTTTGAATACCAAAGAACTAGGACTGGGGTTCGTGCAGTAAATATGTCAGCAAGCCGTGTTTTGATAATTAAATAAAAAAAATGTTACTGTTTTTTCAACGTCTTCAAGAATTCAAGAAAAGACAATAAAATTACAACCAATAAATTAGTACAAAGAGATAGAAGATTTTTTTAACACGATTTATCCATTTCAGGACCCATCTGTGCAAAGTGTTATTGCCTTTTTATTTATTTTCTACTGGTCAATATTTATTTTTTGATTTCCAAATGAAAGAGTTAATACATAATAAGGTACATCATACTTTGGTAGCTACTGTCTACTATAGAGAAAATGAGGGGGTAGAGTACTTTAAAAATATTTTGTACCTGCATATTGTAATTTGTTTCACTTCAGTCAGAAGTTGATAATGATTATGACGTTGGTGTTGTGTGCTCGATAAATTAAACTTATCAAAATTGCCTGTATATCAAATTCACAGTCCATAGTACAAAAAGTTAACCACATTAATTGCAAATCACAAACGGACCACTTCGATTGGTTGTGTGCGCGCACGCACACACGCACAAAGTTCATTCACATGAGACCTTGACACAGATTTGCTCAATGAGATTTAGTGAAAACTTCTCTATCAAAACCCATTCGATTTCCAGCCATATGCACATCAACATAAGAGCTGATAAGTATCTTGTTTATGCGCATAAAATTGAACCCCTTGCCAAGCGATTGTGAACTTTAGTGCGATGCACGTAGAATGTGCATAACGTTAATTGTGCAGTCATGTAGTTGGTTATGTAAAGATTTACATAATACTTATAAATAATGGCACACGCCAAATTCGAGATGACATGCGCACGCGTTCGCATGGAATCGAAATAGGTTTCTTGATCCAATACGTTGGGAACGTGGGTCTTAAAATTAGTTTATTATTTTGAGAGTAGGTACGTCAATAACCTGTCGTATTTAAACAACGAATCTGAAGCGTGTTTCGTCTTATCGATATCGTTTTATAATCGTTCAATGACATATGCCACTGGTCATAGACCTGACTACCTGCGAGTCTCGATTTCTGATGAACCTCACTCGGTAGGGGCCCACTGAAAACCAGCGTCAAAGCCTTCAGAGGGCCTGACTTGTGCTAAATGGTCCTCTTGATTTGGACATCGCAGACATACAAAGGCACTGTGTAGCTGGTATGATGACTTGTACAAAAATGTTGTATTAAAAGTATTTTTTTGTTTTGTAAAGCATTTTATTTTTCTTCTTTTATGATGTAAAGGTCAATCAATTTTTTTACTTTGCTAGTCATTCCATGTGTTAAATAAAAAAAAACTTACTTTTTGAAATTTGAAGTCCTCGGAATTTAAAAAAAAAACAATGATTTCCCATCGCCAAACAGATAAAGCCACAGGTTTTTTTTTATTAATAGGCAGACATTTGACTGCAATCTTACCTAATGGTAAGCGGCAATGCGTTCGAGGATGGGTCATGTCTGACTTGTAACATATTAGGCACTCACTCTTTTCTTAAAGGAATCCAGGAGCTCTATTGTTGAACGACTCGCCTGCAGATTTCTACTGAATCTCGTTAGTCATCTAAAAATACGTATGACATTTTGTTGGCGAATACGACTTTATTTCACTCGTATGCCAAGTCGTATGACTTGTTTAAAATTGATAGACACAAAAAATGAAAGTTTGAGCGATTCAAAAATACGGATTTTTAGATGATGAACGATCGAACGATGAATGATATTTAATAGAAATCTGCACGTGAGTGATTCAAAAATAGAGCCCCTGAACATAGTGTTTAGGAGTGTTTAGGAAACACTTCAGCTGGCAACGAATTCCACTCTCTAGTCTTACGCAAGAGGAACGTAGATTTAAAACAGTTGGTGCATATTTAGTTTTATTTTAATTAGTACAAATTGTAAAGAGCACGGCTGGCTGCACCAACTACCGTCGACTAGGGGATTCCTCCCTAATACAGTTAATCTATTTATTGGAAGCCGTAAACAAGATAATCTGGGTAATGCTTGGTAAATTTAAAGTATTTACTTAATCCCGCTTTGTTAATTTATAGTGTTGTTAGTTCGTTACACTATAACACCGTGATAACTCTTTGAAATAAATAATACTTACGCGTCCTTTGAAGTTTTAGACTCCTATAAAATTACAGCTTTCTAGTATTTCTAATCTAACTTAGCAAAACCTCAGACAGACAGACTATAGAAGGGCTATGGAACCCTAAAAAGTGTCACTATGGAACCCTAAAAAGTGTCACTATGGAACCCTAAAAAGTGTCACTATGGAACCCTAAAAAGTGTCACTATGGAACCCTAAAAAGTGTCACTATGGAACCCTTAAAAGTGTCACTATGGAACCCTAAAAAGTGTCACCGAAATCTCCAAAGCAGTTTGAAATGTCTTGGTGTAGTCGTTCGCGCACCGGACTACTAAACCAGGCGGTTGCGGGTTCGAATCCCGCATGGGGCAAATGTTTGTGGGATGGGCACGAGCATTTGTACCTAAGTCATGGATGTTTATATGTATTTAAGTATTTCTATCCGTTATCCTAGTCACCATAGCACAAGCTCACGCTTAATATGGGGCTAGGTAATTGGTGTGTTTGTTGAAACAATAAAAAAAAATGTAAAAACACGATACAGTGATACAAGTTTAAATAAGAAACCAAACATTCGCTTACAGGTAGGATTTTTTGTTTCTTATTTAAACTTATATAAATAAGAAAGAACACTGTGATTGTCAAAAAGTATTAAACACTAACGAACAGTGATGTATTTGTACAATTCTAACTTAAGTGAAGTCACATTTGCAAGCGGATGTTTTATTTATTTGTTTTTATAGTCTCCACTTTGTCTGAAATAAGTTAGGAATGTGTAAATATGAGATAACGTCCACCATTCCTACCTATAGGCTACGAAACCGAAATAGGCATGGAAATAGCTGCTGATAGCTTATCGGAGGTTGAAAATATAGTTAGGAATGATCTAACCACTTCTTCATCTTGTGCTACTTTTATTTAGACAACTATTTTGGGTCATAGAATGTCTTAAGTGAAGCTATCAGAAATGACCGGAGAGAGATCAGGCGCAAAACCAGCAAGTTACGACTATACCAACTAAGTGATTTGCCAAGGTGTTTTGTGTTTTCCTACGAGATCAAATCAGAAATGAGGAGATACGTAGAAGAACTAAGTAAAGGACATAGCAATACGAATCAGTACGCTCAAGTAGCAATGGGCAGGGCCCATAGCGCGAAGAACTGATGGCCGTTGGGGCATGACTTGTGTAAATATGCTCGTGATTATCTCACCATTTGCCTCTTGCGGGGTTTGATCCTGAACCCCTGGTTCTGGAGCGCGAACCACTGCACCAAGACGTTGGTCAGTAATAAATATTACTACTTGGTTCATAGATTCTGTGCATTAAAAGTTTTATTCTAGAAGTTCCTTATGGAAACAGTACTCGTACTCATATTCCGCTGACATAAAAACTAATGCCATTATGGCCTATTTAAAGTTGATATTGATATTGAGATACATAATCTCAATCTGTGATAAGTAGTACCCTACCCTCAAATAAAGTTAGAACAGTTTGCAGTGTGCTACGTATTACAGATTATGTACGTCAATCCCAAAAAACGCTCATACGCGTTAAATCTATCCTAAAACATGCTGAAATTTGGCAACTCTCATCTCAACTCACTCTATCATTGAACAACCACTCAACTCCTCTATGTCCTATGCACTAAGGTCCATTATCGCTTATCCCACAAACATTTTCTCTATCAAGGCTGAATTTACGTATGCAAGTATATTTTTGTGTGTACGTTCGGTATGCTTCCTGACGGCAAACATGTGTTAAGAAAAGGTCATTGGTCCGACGCGATAAACAAGACGATATATTACAACAAAATATGCGGGATGATATTCCTAGCTTAAATTGAAATATTCTAGAAGGTACGATAACTATTGAACAAGTTGGCAAGGTTGTTTTGGTATTTTTATTTGGCATTGTGTGATAACTGTATTGCGATAAATGTGCGGAAAATAATAGTTATACTAAGTGTTTTCTTACAGACCTAAGCTGCTCATCCCACAGAATAAATAATAGTAGGTACAAGTGCTCATGCTCACTTGTAAAAAAAATATTTAACCAGTTTTAGTGAAAGCACAGATTATATAATAGTTACTATGTAACAGATAAATCACTCCAAGGAAAATCGTCCATACCTACTCTTATAATAGCCTACAATTTTTTGTCGCAGACCGCTGCGCCCGAAAATGTGCCCTAAGTTTCGAACATTACGTTATTATTCCTCTGCAGCTACGCGACCTTGGAGTAAAACTTATAAAGTCAGGGTTGCCTCTTTCGATACAAGGCCTATTTTATTTGTAGCTTGGTTTGAAATGTTTTACAATGATATAACACTATAGTGTTTTACAATTTTACCAAGTGGTAATAAATAAGTTCTAAGATGTTGTTCTGTGCTAAACTATTTTCAAAAATGTATTCCTACATAGTTATAAAAAGCATATGTGGGAACTTTCAGTCTGCCGTAAAATTATAATGAAGTATAAAAGATTTAAAAATTTCAAACGTTCGAGACTCTGATAAGTCCAGAAATTTATTTAAATCTGAGACTAATACAGGGCATATTATGCTTCTGGTTGCATTTGTACAGTAATGATGTATAAATCATATTACTTAATTAGTTTGCATAAAAACGAATCGACCGTAACACAAATAATTCAACAGTGCGTATGCGCGCGCCCGTCTGTTGTTGGCAGCCAACTGATTTACGCACCGCCGTCGGTGCGCTCGAGAGTAGGCTATTAACGCGCGCAAGTACATTGAGTGAGAGATGCCTGGTGAAAGGAACACTAATTTCCTGTACTTCCTAACACAATACCTACCGTATTCGCAATTCGCGAACTCCTATTCGATGAGGAGTTCCATACGACTTCCATCATCAGCTTAGGACCAAAATATAACCATAAACGCTTGAATAACCCAAAATTCGTCAGCAAAAACGTTAAAGGTGCTCATAAAACCTGTTTACTACAATATTTTGATTTGTTTGTGTACCCTATTGATACTACGCCGCGCACACTCACACGCCTACCTGCCTTATTTTAATTTGTTTAAAACGTACCGTGAGAACCCCGGAGCCCCAGTCGACATCGAGACGTTACCTATGACACATGTACTAGACCGACCAGAGCGCTTTCGCCCCGTGTGTATCCTGTGAAGCTCCTTACAGACATTTCGAGTGATTGTGGCCTGTGAAGTGATATCTAAACCCGGAAAGCTGATGTGGCAAGTACCTAGCTATAAGTGCTCAGACTTTACCTATTTTCCACCCATCATTGTCGCCCTCCACGTGTAATCCACTGCCTAAACTCTCAAACAAAACCTTAAGAGTTACCTCAATTTGTCCAGCATCCCATCATCAGATCCTGACTTGGTGACAATGGGACCACCTCAGAAAATTTCTGTTCGTACAAAAAAAATTACAGTCGCTTTATTGAAGTCGGTTGATTTCAATGGTCAACAAGTAAAAGATACCTTAGTTCTTGCACATTGGTACTAACTCGTCTAAGGTATATTTTATTTGGAAAGTTATAAATAGTATACTATTATATTACATTTACATTTCTTAAGTTTATTTTCTTTCCAATCATCGTTTGAAAGAGTGTGAGTCAGAAGACACTGCTTTAGGTAACAAAAATAGGTTTATGAAATCTAGTTAGGTAATATTCTATCCATTTAAGGCTTGCTTATCACCGATACGTTATAAACTGACGCAATTACCTTATCGGTAGACGATAACTTAATGTGTATGGATTCAGTAGGTTCATCTTTATCATAAAGATGTTGTTGGGGCTGTCACGGTACTGCAGTGCGTCGGGTATGTTCGCCGAAGCCCATGGATGATTCTCCGGAAAGCATTCTCCACGTCACCTTCGTGGCGATTTTTAGTTTAGGTTTTTTGAAAATAGAAAAATACTACACTAAAGAAGGCCTAAAATAATATTGAATATTGTTGGAACCAAACAAATCGGTTTGTTATTCATTCCGATATTAAATTTTGAAATTTTGGTACCCACGAAAGTTATTTATGACTCCACGAAAGTTACGAAACGTATTTTTCACAGCGAAGTTCTATTTTATTACATAAAAATATTTCAAACAAAACCTAAATAATTAAAAGAATACTTGCTTTTATGAAAATTAATAGTTTTTTGTATATAGTAAAGAGCATAAAAAGCATTAATAATTAAATCTCTTAACCTTTTATCTCTAAACCTTCCGCTACAGTGTAAGTTTTATTTTTGTTAGCTTATGTACTAAATGCTTTTGCACACATGCATATCAAACATAATCTGACGCAGGACGTCCACTGATATACATGTCTACCCCAAAGACTTCCAACGTGACCGGTTACAAGAGGCCTGTAGCCAGTGCGATCATGTGACCTTTGCAGGGTCGTCCGTAAATCTTGCTGGTGGACGCCCTACGCTACGTTCTTGACCAAATGGTATCTAATTAAAAACTTTCCTGCACTATGCCTTGCCCATTGCAACTTGAGCTTAGTGCTGTAGACCACTAAGCTCAAGTCTATGTTTCTTACTGTAACCTTAGTTCTTCTACGTATCTCTTCAGTTCAATCTAGTTTAGAAACATCGAACATAGCTCGTTGTTTGTCCCTAAACTTTTTTAAAAAGCCCATAGTAAGAGACCATGTTTCGGATTGTTTGTAGACGTTTGTTTTCAAGCACTGAAGAATTTGGGTCACAATGCCCTCGCGAGGAGCTCTGCCAACAACACCAGGGGCAACGCTGAATACACTACTGGACCTTATACCACTACATATGCAGGTACAAAAGGAAGCCTAGCAGTGTATATACAGAATATGCACCCACACAAAAACCAGATGAACCTCTCAGACACTAACAAAACTTAAGGAATCAGTCCTTAAACACATACAACTTCTTAGTATTCCCAGCGACGACATGCACATAGAATACAACTTTCATAAGATGTATTCAGTAAACTTTCCTTCAAGGGACATTTGTCCCTTCTTTGAAGATCATTTGGCCCTCTAGCCATTTGGCTAGAGGGCCAAATGATCTTCAAAGAAGGAAGCCACGTCTGGTATACAGATGGATCCATGAAAGGATCTGATGTAGGGTGTGGGGTATACGGAGAGAGGCACAAGCTTAAGGTTAGCGTTAATCTGGGCACGGAGTCCTCTATATTCCAAGCCGAAGTCTTTGCAATCAACAAACTAAACTCAAAACTAGTTCAAACATGAAACAAAAACCTGAATGCCCTGGGTAACTGCAATAATGTAACACTTACATGGGTGCCAGGGCATTTTAACATATATGGTTATGAAGTACCAGATGAGCTTGCCAGAAATGTAGCCGACGACCCTCAAATCAGTCCAGAACCGTTCTGTGGTATTACCAAACAAAGAGCTACTATAATTCTTACTACCCTATGTAAACATGAGGCTATTCAGTTGTGGAAGTCCGTACCAGGACAAGAACACTCTAAAGCGCTCACACAAGGGTATAACAACAAAGTATCTAAGGAACTGCTAAAGCTTAAAAGACACAAAACATGTGCTGTGACCAGAATACTGACGGATCACTGCAAACTCAACAAACACATAATTACTATTAAGTTGACCGAGGACGCAATGTACCGTTTCTTACACTTAGCAGAAGAAACGGCTATGCACATACTCTGCTCGTGCGGGCCGCTTATGAGCAAAAGAAGTATCCATTTAGGGCAGCATATAATGCACCCAGAAAAGATAACAAAACTCACTCCCCGAAAAATCTGGCAATTCCTGGATTCAACGGGTATAAGTAGTGAGCTATAATCAAAAGGGCTGCCACAATTGACCAATTATACTTGGCCCAAAATTTTAAATAATAAATGCCCTCGCGTAGTTTTTCCGTCTTTATCTAGCCAAGGTGAATCTACCTTTAAAAAATCACTTGTTCCAAATAAACGTAGTCCTGTCGTCTAAAACTGTAGATTACAGTTTCTGTGTGATGTATTGGATATGCCAAATCCTTTATATTCCACATGTGCACACATTCAATCTAGGGCAGTGTTTTATCAAGTTATTCGTAAATGAATTCTATGAAAACCTTTCCTTATTGACGTCGATAAATTGATAAGCAAACCATTTATTTAGTAGAATATCAGGTTTCAATCAATTAGACATATCAACCTTATTTGACTAAAATAGATAAATACAAGAAAAACTCATGCTTATACCTACTCAAACTATCGTTTGTTAATAATTTTGGGAGAAAACGTTAACATGGTTATTAACATTTACAGACCGATAGAGAAGTAAATTAAGACTGCATAAATAGACCTTCGTAACCTTACGTGGAGTGAAAGATAACTTTCGTGGTCAAATGTCCACGAAAACCATGCCACAAAAGTTACGAAAATTTTACATTTTCAAAAATTTACTAGTTGTTTCTTGACAAATATAAAAACTTCAAATTGAACGAAGAAATTGAAAAAGGGTTTAATACTAAATATTCAAAACTTACATCTAAATCATTCTATAGTCTTTAAAATTGAACCATGAAGGGTTTCTTCAAAAGGTTGCCAGACAAAAGTTAATGAATTTGTGTACCTATATTTTCTGTATCAATGCGATAAGAAAGGCATTTGTCGTTCAATGATGCTGTAATGAAACTAAAGTTTCCGTAGGGCCATTAAGCGTGTCTAAAAGTTGAGGCTCTTTGAAGTTATGGGCCTTTTTATGTCACGTTCACTAATCTATTACAATCGTGTGACCGATACAAAATATTTTCAAACTCTTTCTGTCTAAACGATATCATACTAGTTTTTTTTAATAATCAATCTTGACTTATTTACATTTTTTTGACATATAAGTAGTATTTGTACATAACACAACAAACAATAAAGATATTAGTGGTTGAACTGAGCGCGTGGTCGTTGGGACGCGCGGAGAACACCGGTTTTGCTCCCGTTTTTGGCGGTAAAATATTATTTTAAAAATATCTGTAAGCCCTATTTTATGTTTAAAACAATGTCTGTGTAGATGCATAAACAGAGAATCATTTAAAGTTAATTCTGAAGCTGTTTATTGAATGGGTTAGAAATTACGAACGTGTGACCGCCAAAAAACGGCCCTCGGAGAATCACTCCCATACTGATGGCTTTCATGCTATCCTTCGGAAGAGAGCAGCCTAGATGCTGGGCCGGGTCCGTGGGAGTTCCAATAGCCTCCTGCGCGTTGTAGCTGGGCGTGTTGATTGTCCCTACATGAGGCAGTGGGTTCGGCTGCATGTTTTGTAAAAATGTGTTTTATTGCTTTTGTTTTATGTTTATTTTTTACTTTTTTTGTGGTGTATCATGTATAAATTGCTGGCTGTATTTCCTTTCTTTTAAATCATGCAAATGTATGGACTGACGTGTCTGAAATAAAAAATTGAATTTGAATAAACTTAATTGGGCAGGTTACTTGAATATTCTCTGCACACTAATAAAACTCGTCTACTGTATATAAATAGATACTCAAGTATGCAAAAGTTATTATGAATTGTGCATAAGAGTGTGCGCAATAAACTGTTGCACACTATGCACTCTCTGTTTCTTTACTCTCGTAGTCCCGTGAAATCCGATGAATACGCCATGATCGGTGAGAGATCAGGCGCAGGACCAACGGCTTAATGTGCTTTGAACGGGCCAACGTACGTTCAGACTTCGGTCTGCTTCTAACTAATTTCATGACAAAAAATTATTGACACAGCACTCATCTGGGACGTCTATAATGTAAGTCACTAAGCTAACTAGGTAGTTAAAACAAAACAGAATAGTAATATAATGTCTGCCTAACCAAACCTGTGTAGGAACAGCTTTTTTCTTAAAATATGTTGTGTGAACCTGCTCAATACATCTGTTTTATATTTCACAGTATACACTAAAGCAAATGTAAGTATAGCAAATTAGATTCACGTAGTAACAACGACATGTTGCGGTGACTTCTGCTTATCAATAAGCGTCTGAAAAACAAATTGTTTATTGCTAGACAAGGTCGCAGCATAGATATTTACTTCTAGGCGCTTTTGATGTGATTGCAAGCTATTTCTAGAATTATTAGAAACGTCATTGTTTTGTTTACAAGCGGACAGCAGATTTAATATCTGGTCCAGGACACGTGGGGGAAATCTGTTTGCTTGTAACATCGGAGATCATGACGTGGGGTTAGTTAAATAAATAAAAATGTGTTTACTTCAATTAAGTTAATTACAAATAAATTGCTGAGACTTCCCTTTAAGTAGTCAAAAGACACTTGTGTTGGGAATGTCCCGCTCATCCCTTATGGATACAGTGGATAACAGTTTATATGCTACAGGTAAAATCACAGTCTTATTTTAAAGTGTGTGTGTGAAAGAGAATTTCACACACACACTTCACATGTATAAAGGCATAGGATATATCTTAAGATTTTTATTTTTGTTTTATTTATTTTATTTTATTTGGTTAAGACTAATGAAGCGCGATTCCGGCTTAGCACTCGCGCACCTCGAGGCATCAGGGTCCGCTTTGGACCATGATCCAGGATATTGCAGATCAGGTATTGTTGGGTTGGCTATGACTCTTTCTACAATATGAAAAGTCTAAGCTGCTCTGCTCTCCGTTAGTACGCAAAACAAGGCAAGCATAGTCCCTGATAAATTTATGGCTGTTACAATCTGTAATTGGATTTTTATTGCGACGCTTACCTTGAGTTCTGACATAAGCATGGCTGGAAAAAGCAGATGCAAATTGTGGAGATAGCTTACAACTCGATGATTCTTCAGAGACTTGAACTTGGCTGAGCACTGGGTGATTCTAGAGGCTAAGATATTATAATAATTTTTCACCGGATGACACAGTCGATTAATTTTTGTAAGTGAAATTTGATTTAATTTCGTAAAAACTTGCAAAATAATTGCTTAAGTTATAAAAATATAATAAGTTAAGCTGATTTCATCTTAACTGATGGTTAAATATTTGTAAAAATATTTCCATCGGATACATGCGGTTACATTCCCCAAGTATTGATGAAATCGAACGCCGGCTCACTGGCGTAGCAAGCACTTGCAAAAATTCGTCGACTGACTAACGTCCTCCGTAGCTTAGTTGGTAAGAGCACTCGCTCGGATAGCGAAGGGACGTGGGTTCGTGTCCCACCGGATAACACAGTCGATTAATTTTTGTAAGTGAAATTTGATTTAATTTCGTAAAAACTTGCAAAATAATTGCTTAAGTTATAAAAATATAATAATAATTTTATTAATTTCTGTTAGTCAGTTTTAAAATTAACCATTATCATTTTGTGTTTTAACAGAGCTTACAACCTAACATCGAATATTGATACTGAATTGAAGTTACTGACATGGCATGACTGTTTTTAACAGTAGGGAGACCCACGAAGCTAAAGTACTGTACCACGAGTAAACTGATTACAACTAACCCAATCAAAGTCAAGTAAATGGGAGTCTACTGCAACTTAGTTGTCTGTGTCCCTATGACTCAGCGAGTGTCGCTTAGCATACAATGCAAGGGTCGCGGGTTCGAGAATCGATTCACGCGTTGTGACACGGTTATTTTTTCAGAACAAACATATAGATTTCGTTCGGTAATGGTTTTGTTAAATGAGAGTCACAGCGCGGCAAATTTCTTATCTGTGAGACGGCAGAATAAAGAAATAGTAACATACAGAAACGTGAAAAGAAAATATTGAGCTCTTTTTTAATACATAAAGTAGATTTTTAGTTAATTTCAAACTATAGTTAATAATCTTTTTTTAATGGAATAGATATTTTATATCATTTGGTGAAATGGGTTATGTCTGACTAGTAATTACGTTTTTGAAAGTATCTATAAAATAAGGAAATGTGAATTTTCATAATCATTCATTATCTTAGCGTTATCCTAGTGGTGCACGTGAGGGCCCAGGGTCCGCTTTGGACCATGATCCAGGATACGGCAGATCAGGTAATTACAGTGTAGCGACTGCCATCTGACTCTGTGATCCTGTTAATAGGGGAACCCGACCGGTTTGGATCACGGTCACGTTGCCTGAGAGTGCAGGTTTCCTCACGATGTTTTTCCTCACCGTTAGAGCATCGGTTAGTGAAACAACTAATGCACATATCTCAGAAAGTCATTGGTACATAGCAGCATGTGGGCCCGGACCCAGTATCCCTCGCATGGGAGGCAATCCCCTAACCAGCACGCCACCGACGGTTTAGGTAATGTGTATCCTAGAAAAATTTAGAAGAACCTGTTAATTTACTTATAAAATACATTTTATTTTAAGTAAGAGGCCAGGGTCGTGTATGACAGAAATTTACGATTACCTACGTCTGTAATAAAAGGAAATCAAGAATATGCAAGAATGCATGTTAACCTATTTACTGAGTGAACATTCTACAGATTTAAATCTATATTTATAGTATATAAAATAAAGTTGTGTTGTTGTTACACCATTTATAGCCCGTTCTTGGCTGCACAGATTTTTATGATTTTTGTGATTTTGGATTAGTCTTTGTCGGGAACAGGACAATAAATATAAAAGTATAAGATAAAAATTTAAAAAGGGGTAGGGTAAGAGAAGGGTAAGAGTAGGAAAAGGCATAACAACGTCTGCCGGGTCAGCTAATTTACCAGGAAAAGCATCGTGTGTGATCTAATTTACATCGCACAAATAAAAAGCGATTTGAATTTTCCTAATGGCTGAACAGAAATTGATGCAATCCAACGCGATAGGCCGCGGTGCGTGAACACGTAATCTGGTAAATGGGTTTTATCTGACCAACTATGGTAATACGAGAAAAAACACGCAAGCATGTCTTATAATATAACAGAACATTTCAAGGTAGTATCAAGGTAAGTATCTACCTACAGGAAATTTAAAAAGATATTTTTAGTTTGTTATATGTATTTTTTTTTAATTTCCCTTTTTAATAGTTAATGATCAGTTTGAGGTTAATTGCACTCATCTCAATAGCAATTCAATTCCAAAATTGTAGCATTTAAACCTGTTTTTGTGAGTTAAAGCAAATATGCAAAAAGTTTACAAATTACAACAATGTACAGCTTAACTACGGCTGTACATAAAATAGGTACTGTTAAATGCACTGCTAATAAATAGAATGGATGTAGTGCAAAAGATAAATTGCAACAGATGCGTGGATAAAATCAATGTTAGTAACTCAGTCTAAATACTTACTTACGAATTTAATCATTTGTACTTTTGACGACCAATGTCAGACAAACACACAACACAAATCACAAGAAATCATACACTTTACTAACAATCCTAATGTATATATTTTTTAAAACTATAAAAGCAAATCAATAATTTCGCCTACTCGGAAAAATATAAACTAATGTCAGTATGACTGCGTTCCAATTTAAAACTTTCCTAGACATATTACCTAGGTTACATCCTAACTCATTCTCTAAATTGACTATGTGATACCACCAAGTTGACGTACTTTTAATGAAACTGTGAGAAAATTTTTGCATGGGAATACTAAATTGTGACGTCAGATTTTACTATACTCAACTAATTTACTTAAAATGAGTTTAGCCTGATTATAAATCGAATATTGCTGATAATTAAAAAAATATAAATGAACTTGTGTTTGTAATATGCTGTTATTTTAATAAAAAGGGATTCGCAATTATTTGTGGATAGTGTCAAGTACCCAATAAAGATTCGAACACAAATTTGAATTTAGAATGCTGAGGCATTATGACGTCAGGCATAAATCCTTTAATGCCATTTTATGGCTTTGCCTTGTTAGTACGTAGACAGTTTTAAAAGTAATAAAAGCTGTTTTAAAATAACAATAATAAGTGACAAAGCTGTAATAAGTTTTGAAAATTACGTACCTATATTATAACTTTTAGTTTTGAATATAAATTTATTTGATACGTAAGTTTTCTTGTGTTCCTAAAATATAAACTGAACAGACGTAATTGCGTTTCGTACTAAATGATGACGGTAACTAAAGTCAGCCTATTAGATCCCACTGCTGGGAAAAGGCCTCACCTCAACTATGAGGAGGAACGAGCCATACTTCACCACGCGGGCTCAGTGCGGATTGGTGGAGGGGTGTATGTAAGGCAAGTGACAAACCTTACTGTCAGATGTTATCAAGCCGCCCTTGGGCCTCCGACTAGGCTTAACGACTCATACCACAGATATTAGCCGGGACCAACTGCTTAACGTGCCTTCCGAAGCACGGAGATGCTTGTCATGGACGTCACTTAAATGGTCGGAATGGTCACCCATCCAATCACGACCGCGCCGTGGGTTGCTTAACTTTTGGTATCACTACCGCTTTGGTAGCGCTGCCGCCACTGCGCCACAAGCACCTCAAGTAACAAGTACCTAACAAGTACGAGGTTGAAAAGGTTAGTGAAAATATTGTTTTGTGTTTGTATTGCAATCACAAATTTAGCACTCAAAATTTAAATAATAACCCTATCTAATACGAAATATTAGAATAATTTATCTTAGAAAGGATACTAGCGGTAAAAAGTACCGTCATAATATTAAGGTTATAATTGTAATGTAAGTAGTAAATTGTGACTTTACACTATGAGGGATTTTCCTATTGTCATAAATCAGTATTTAGTAATCATCAAGACATTTTTACCATTTAATTTTATTTTCAACTGGATTTTGAAAGTCTCTTATTTTTATCATAAGTACTTCCACTACATGTCTATTCACATAATAAAGCAATAATTTGTTTTTGTTTTATGCTCAATGATATCGACACTATATTAAGATAACTTAGATGAAGAGTGCCATCTCATCATCCTCCTAGCGTTATCCCGGTTGTGCTCTCGCACGCTGGGGCCCATCTGACCTTCGTGACCCTGTTACCAGGGGAACCTGACCAGTTTGGATCATGGTGTCAAGAGTGCCATCTATCAACATAAAATAAATTTAAAATTTTTAACTGACAGAAAATCTCTCATTAACTATGATCGCTGTATAGTTATTTTGTTACTACGAATTTTTGAAGCAAATATGTTTGCTTTCCAAGCCAAAAGGCGCTAATTATTATGCCATAGGACAAAGCAGGTTTGTACTGGTAGAAAGTTGCGCAACGAACTAACGCGTAAACATAAAGAAATAAGTAGATGAGAAAGTTTGGGGTGACCATATTGTAGAAAATTGGAGGACACGCACGCTAAAAATATAGCACTTATTACAATATTAAGCTTTAAACAAGAAACCAAAAATTTGCACACTGGGAGGATTTGAACCGTTGGCAAACCGGGTCAACGCTCTTACCAACTGAGCTACCTTGCAGTCCATCTTACTTATTACAATATCCTATTTGTGTAGCATCCTACTTAGGAAATAGGAAGATGTAATCGCAGATGACTGCCTATGTTCGTACTTTAGGAAGTTGGGACCCTAGTTAGGAAGCTACAAATATTATGGTGTAATAAGTTCTTTAGATGTAAATATCTTGGTGACACTGTGACAGTAGAATAAACTCTGCCTCGTTGGTCACGTGGTCAGAACGTGGGTACTCTCCACGAAGTCCCGGGTTCGAATCCCAGGTCGGGCCAATAGTGTTTGAGTTTTTCTGTCTTGAAATTACTCAGACATAGCTCCGGAGTCAGGAAGTTGGTGGTGTTAACACCCCCGTGCCTCGGAGAGCACGTTAAGCCGTTGGTCCTGCGCCTGATCTCTCTACGTTCATGTCGGACCGCCGTCTCACCGAATTATGAGAGTGCACCTGGGTATTGCAAACACTTGTGCACTATAATATCTTCCGCGCAGTCGGCTAATCTCTGTTGATATTGACCATTGTAGTCGAAATTCGGCTAGGAGGACATTATTATTATTTAAAAAGTTTACAAAGCCATGGTCACCATACTGTATGCTCCACGTAGTATGATAGCGGCGCCTCTGAATTTCCTTTGCTCGACAAATAGAAACGTGCGCCGGCGCAGGTCGTGACGTAACATCCTTACGAGCTTTGCGGGTTTGTGTAAACGCCGCCTTTTAAAGTATTGCTACATCAAATAAACTATTATCTTGGTGGGCTTACTTTTGTGGGCCAAAGAGGGACGCCCATTACTGACCTGCCAAAATTTTAAAAAAATAGGATCGCGTGTACATTTATTATTTATTGTACTTATGATGGCAAAATGATACTTTCATTATGAAACGACTTTCATATATAAACGACGAGGTGCTTGTGGCGCAGTGGCGGCAGCGCTTTGGTACTGATACCAAAGTTAGGCAAGCAAGCGCGGTCGTGATTGGATGGGTGACCATTCCGACCATTTAAGTGAGGTCCATGACAAGCATCTCCGTATTTCGGAAGGCACGTTAAGCAGTTGGTCCCTTGGCTATTATCTGTTGGTATTAGTTGTTAAGCCTAGTCAGAGGCCTTAGGGCGGCTTGATAACATCTGACAGTAAGGTTTGTCACTTGCCTTACAGACACCCGTCCACCAATCTGCACTGAGCCCGCGTGGGGTAGTATAGCTCGTACCTCCTCATAGTTGAAATGAGGCCTTTTCCGCGTAGGTAGGCAGTAGGATTTATATAGGCTGACTTTACATATAAAACGACAGTGTAGAAAAAATAAAACGTTTTTAAAAAAAATACATAACGTAGGTTTGTGAAATAACCTAAATTGTTTTTTGCATTATTACTTACTTTTCTGACTGCCAAATGTAATCATATTTTCACACTCCCTACTCGGCAATGTTCAATTACACGTCATGCAAACCTGACTTAAAGTGAGTCATTGTATCCCATGGGACGTAATATTGTATGAAATTTTATTACGCCCCTAGGGAGGTAAAGTGGTTTGAATTTCGAATAAGAGTTCGTAGGCATGATCACACTAGCCCGTCCCGCACCAAAGAGAACATACCTATTAAAAATTTTCAGCTGGCAGCCAAGAATTTTAGCACGAATAGAATGAAAAAAAAGTGCGCTTCTAAAAAAAGATATGAATTAAGAAAAAAATGACCTGTGTATTTTAAGAAATTACAAACAATGACACCGGAGTCCATCAGATGTAAAGCCGCTGGTATTGTTAATAATAATAATTAACTGCCAGAAAAGTCCAAGGATATAATATAGATAAAATAAGTTTTTTGTAGTACAATTTTTTATTGCCTCGTAGAAAGTGTGAAAAGCAGAGTATTCTCCTCGGGAATAAAGATGTCTTCGTCTTGGGCGTGCTTAAATTTCTCGCTACACTCAGGATTGTACTTTACTCGAATCCTTCCTTACGTTAGAGATTCAAGATGACGCCCGTGACGTAAGACATCACTCTACCCCCTTGGTGAATAATCTACTATTATAATGTTGTTTTAAGGGTACTATAGCCCTTTAAATATAATTGTATTATTGTTGTAAAAAAAAAACATTTTGACAGGTCAGAGCATGTATAGGAAGTGGGGAGCCTTCTTTATGTATTGACCAAATATGTTCATACCTTTTAACCTATAACAAACTCTTGCAATATCTAAATAGTCTACTTCCAGGCAAGCTAGCTTCAACGTAGAGCAACTATTTTCTCACGGGCACTATTTTCTCATGAAGATCAAGAGTTAGCCCTACCTATAAAAAAACCGGCCAAGTGCGAGTTGGACTCGAGCACGAAGGGTTCCGTAGCATTAACTTACAACATTAGACAGTATAGGCAAAAAAAACTTTTTAAGTTTATACTGTTCTTACGAAATCAAATCAAATTTGAAATTTGATTTGGTTTCATAAAAACTTGCAAAATAATTGATTAAGATAAAAAATTATATATTATACTGTGCTTTTGGAAAAAAGTATATATTTTTATTTTGTTTAATTTTTCATAATTTCAAAAGTATTCATTACAGGATACCCGATACAATTTTAAATAAGAGTTTTCGCGCCTGTTTCTTAACGTGAGTGATTTGAAGTTAATAGGTCCAAGACTTTAGAAATTACAGGGCGGGGGGGACACCGTGTAATCGACTTTGGCGGGCTATATCTCGCAAATGGTAAAGCTGATAAAAAAGTTTTGTATGGAAACCCTACCTTATTTTCATAGTTCTTTTTAACGATACCCCACACAAGGGGGTGCACTCAAAAAATAATTCCCCCCCCCCCTTTACATGCATGGGGAGGTACCCTTAAAAAGGGGTAATTTTATTTTTTTGTATTTTTAAAAATGAGGTCTATATGTGAAGTATCCTCAAACCAAGTTACATGCAAATCAGTCCATAAACGTAGCAGATATTCTGCTGTGACAGACTAGGACGGACGGACTGAACGATCTTATAAGGGTTCCTTGTCGGACTATGGAACCCTAAAAAGAAACATTTTACATCTTGTAAGTTAATTGTAAAAGGTTGTGGTCGAATAGATTAGACGTAAGGCCTGATGACGAAATTTTAACTTTTGTTTTTATTTAAGTTTATACATAGTTTTATTTCTTATTTTATTGTATATAGACAAGTTTAAACAGAAAATTGTTGTAAATGTTTGGGATTTCTCATTAGTATGTCTAACATTTGCCTATATTACAATAAATGGTAGCCAGGTCACCAAGGTACTGTGGAACTAATATTATAAATGCGAAAATGTGTCTGTCTGTCTGTCTGTTACCTCTTAACGCTTAAACCACTGAACCGATTGAGATGAAATTTGGTATGGAGATGAGACCCTGGAAAGGACATAAGCTACATTTCGTGGCGATCATCATTCGCTTGCCCTGTTCCCATTATATTTGGGGTCGGCGCAGTTTGTTTTTCTCTTTCATACAATCCTATCACTCGTCATTGACTCATCCACTCCTTTCACAATCATATCATGCTTTATACAGTCCATCCATCTCTTTCTAGGCGATATAAAACATTAAAGGGGTGAAATGGGGGATGAAAGTTTATATAGAAAATCCAACTCTTGCGGGCGAAGTCGCGGGGAACCACTAGTGGAATTATAAAAGCAAATCGGTATGGACAAAACCTTAATTAGGACTGTAGTTACGTTGTTTTCATCCCTAGACTTATGCCGAAGTACGTAAGTATTTCCTCTCCGTCTTAAGCTTTAATTCCATACACGTGCCCTTTATTAAGAACTTGTGCACACTTAATAAGTGTGTGTACACTCAGGCACATAAATTAGGTCAACTTGTTAAACAGCAGGATCGACCAATATGTAGAAGAAATTTTCTTTTTTGTTTTTAATGCCTTAATTCAAAATTTTTCGTTAGATACAAAATATCCGATAGACGGACAAGTACAGTCACGAGCATCAATATCTATATATTTGCATACGATTTGCGACCTTGTTAGAATTTGCTAAAAACTTATTTGTATACATTTCATTGCTAGTGAAGTGACTATCTAGTACCAAAGTATTTGCGTTGAGTAGTAACCTATGTTTATTTTAGCAAAGATAATTTCTCTTAAGGCTCTTTTGTTAACCTACTTAATCTAAACTGAATATATTAGTAATAATATGTTCAAAATAAAATATTAGCACTTGCAGTAAGCAAGTGCTAATATTTTATTTTATTTAAGATGCAAAACAGATTACAATTAGGATTAAACAGTTAACTTGACTATAACTTAAGGGCTCAATTGTAACCTAACAAGATGCATCCTAGAAGTTACAAGTAATTGTAGCTTTAAATATAACAAACAAATATACCTAACAAATATGTAATATGAAAACAATGTAGGCAAAGGTACACGAAGAAAATTCATATCACTAAGGCTGCGATATTCCTTCTTTGACAATAGTGACTTAGTTCTTGCGGTAGGGCTTAAAAAAATAAATGTATATGTTGGGACGTGTATAAGTGCCCCTGTGGGCCTACATACATAAACAAATGATTTTTATGACTTTGAAAAACATGTAATATGTATATGTGTGTGAGTGTACATTTAAGTCAATATTGGGCTGAGCTCGGTTACCGCTTTTGATATGTCGCATGCAAAGTTTGCGTAAGGGATTTTAGAAGATTCCCCAGTGCCCAAACTCGACGAAGATTACAGTAATATATAATCTCAATGTAGACTTACCTAGTTACCTAACTTACCTTTAGCACATAATTAATAATAGTACATTTACATACAATTTCATAAATAACTCGACTTCATAAAAGTAGTTTTAAAATTGGTGATATTTTTTTAAAGATAATATTAAAGTTCGGGTTGTTCAAACCTATTTTTAACCTATGAAAGGCAAACTGATTTTTTGCGTTGCTTCTTTTCAGCACTAACTCACAACTATAGATTTGTATTACATTTTCTAGGCTCCACCAAATTTTTTGTATCACAATTGATCAAAATCGGTTCAGTGGCTTAGGTATGAAAAGATATTTATACTTATTCGCCTAATTTTCATGTAAGGAACAGGAAGTGATTAGCAATTAACCTAATTACGTACAGTGATAACAGTGTAAAATTAGTAATTTAATATAGGCACTCGTATTATATTCCAAGGACATTGAAATATGCGCCAAATGTTGGAAAACATGTTATCGGTTCACCTAAAAATATGAATACCTATTATATTTATAAATATAAATTAATTATATTTGAGGTAGTTAGGTATTATTTTTCCTTGAATTTTTATTGCAATCAGATTAAGTGCGTTGAGCAGAACTACGTCTTTGTATTTTATTTTATACTAGTGGTTTCCCGCGACTTCGTCCGCAAGAGTTGGCTTTCCCATATAAACTTTCATCCCCCATTTCCACCTTTTGTTTTTTTTATATCGCGACAATATGTAGCCTTTGTCCTTTACAGAGTCTCGAACTGTCTCCATACCAAATTTCATCTCAATCGGTTCAGTGGTTTAGGCGACAAGAGGTAACAGACAGACAGACACGCTTTCGCATTTATAATATTAGTATGGATTAGCAATTTCCTAGCAAGTTATTGCGAAATAAATTTCGCTCGCAAAAATTCATTGTTCGTCTGTGTGACTGGCTCAAGGCAATTCATATGCCATCTTTTGCTGGGACGTGGGTTCAAGTCCCAGCAGAAGATGGCCAATGAATTTTGGGAGTAAAATCTATTACGTATTTTATAAATACTAAAGTGTGTTTGTTAGTCTGTTACTTCTTCAGGCTTAACCGCTGAAACGATTTAGAGGTCGCTTGAGTCCTGAAAAAAGACGTAGAATAATATTTATGCCGTAAAAGGGGTAAAAAAAGGTTGGAAGTTTGTATGGGCAAATAGAAATTGCAAGTTGTCAATATTTTTTGCCTAGGATTATGGTCCCCTTTTCATACATGGATGAGTTCTTACGTACATCAGTATTGCAAAACAAAGTTGCAATCACATGAATGGGCTTTGTACCTATGTCACTAGCAAAAATTGTAAAATAAAAACTTTTTTAAATCTCACGCGCTGTGAAGTTGTAGGTAGATTTCTTTCTACCTACAACTTTAAAGGTAGAAAGGTAGTTCATTGCATTTAGTTCTCAGCAAGATGTCTACCTTCAAATGGCGATATTAATTATTAAGATTTATTTAAAAAAAATATACTTACCATTGTCTGCTTGTGTCCTAAGAGCAAAAATAATTCATAGACCTCTTTAAAATAGCTATTTTTTTCATACTTATGTAACATTCAAATTTATCACGGTATGACACATACAAAGACATCTTTACTTTTTTATTTATAACCATAGCTTATCGTAGTACAGCGTACATCAGATTATAAACCTTTTTCCCTCAAAATCACCCTTATTACAACTGGATAAGGCCTCAGTGTATACCATGGACGTGCTGTTGTCCGTACATAAAACTATGAATATCAATTTGTCTGTACATCTGAAACAATACAGACAACTAAAACACTTGCGATAATATGTGGACAGCGACCTCCATTCTGCATTTACTTTATCGCCCGAGTAAATATAATTTTATTTGAATTATCGCCTGAGTAAATATAATATTATTTGAATAAATTAATTCCCAGTGACAAACAGACTTACATATCTCCGACATCCACAACCTAATTCCAACCATGAAGCTTTAAAATAGAGGCGAAATCTGCGTGGGGGAAATCGAAGCGATATAGCAAACGATTTGCAAAAAGGAAGATAATGAACTAGGTTGATTTAACCGGTTATATCTGGTTTGGCTCAAACTGGACCTATAACGTACCGTAGACCTAAAATGAAGAAGCGATATCATAATGATATCAATATAATGTTCGCGGAAAATCACAGAGACGGTGGCAAAATTTATAGCAATTAGCAAGGAAATTTGCATGGTAATAGGTATCTGTGATTAGTTCAATAATTTGTTACTAACAAATTATTGAACTAATTACTGGGTCAATTGCCAACGATTGTTTTGTTAGCATTACGTAAACAGTTTGTGTACTTAAAAATATTTTTTATATTTAATATACATATAACTTATTAATAAAAATTAAGATAAATTATTTTATACAATAGAAAAACAAAAATTATAAAAAGGGTCCTTGTGGTAAGGTTTCCAGGATGCTAACAGCATGGATTACCGCGCTGGATAGCGATGCTTATACGCTGAGCAAGGTAGCTGCCAGCTCTTAGGTCACCACTGATGTCAACCAAAAAAAATGAATATTATAAATAATTAAAAATATATTATAAAAATAAATATTTTTAATAAAGATTCATAAGAACCCCGTGTTTTTTTGTTGTTAGGCAAATTACTTTCAACATCCAAGTCTTTGTATATTCACACAAAATAGCAATCAAGCACAACAAAACATTTGACAAAGTTAGAAAACTCGTTAACACAAATCGTAGATCTATTCAAACTTTTATTCCTTGTAATTATTTGTATGTATGAATTTTGAGCACGTAAGTTGGTTCCTATGTCATCCGGTCACTCAGTAATAAAGTAAGTATGAACTCTTTAGGTTTTAAATTTTCTCATTTTATTTCTTTTACTTAGGAGGAGGAGCCATGTACTAATGACTTTTTCTAAGTTATGTACATTAGTTTCACTAACTGATGCTCTTAAGGTGAGGGAAAACATCGAGAGGAAACCTGCACACTCAGGCGACTGAATGTGTAACCATGATCCAAAACGGGTCAGGTTCCCCTGATAACAGGGTCACGGAGGTCAGATGGCAGTCGCTGCATTGTAATTACCTGATCTGCCACAACCTGGATCACGGTCAGCGGACCCTGGACCCTCGCATAAGAGAGCACAACCGAGATAACGCTAGGAGGATGATGACTTAGGAGGAGGAGGAACTTAAGAGGATTTCGTTAAATAATATGCATAGGGAACTGCCCTATGCATATTATTTAACGAAATCCTGCAATTGGTCACTTAATCTCATACGACGTGACGACCTTTTTACACTTTTGCTTATCGATTTAGGACAATTGCTTTAGTTATGCACTATAGAACTGAATGCAGGCTGCTTGTAACAGACCGCTTTAAAATCTATGGTGAACTATTCGTTTTGACTGCCTTGTTGGTCTAGTGGTCAGCACGCGGGGTACAATCCACGAGGTCCCGAGTTCGAATTCCAGTTCGGGTCGAAAATGTTGGGTTTTTCTGTCTTGAAGCCGTTGATCCTGCGCCTGATCACTCTACGTTCATGTCGGACTGCTGTCTCACTGAATTATGAATAGAATAGAATAGAATAGAAACATTTATTTGGCACAACAGACAAAGTAAACAAAAAACAAATAAACAACTGACGAAAATAATAACAAAAATAAAATAAAGAACTTATGAATTTATGTTGGGATTGGCCACTGTAGGTAGGCTAGGTGGACAATATAGTTCAGCAGTGGACGACCCGGGGCTAATAAATAAGTAATAAATAAATATTGGATAACCAAAGTAAGTAGCTTAAGAACTTGTGTTATGGAAATCGAATATAACGATGGTATACCACCCAGACCCGGGACAATATACATAGGTACTGTAATTTCTACCTGTATTATAATAAATAATAAAAGTAAAAGATTGGCCAACTACGCAAGAGATATAGTTCACAAGTGTGTGCGCAATACGCAGGTGCACTCTCTGTTCCTTTACTCTCATGATTCGGTGAGACGGCAGTCCGCCATGACCGTAGAGAGATCAGGCGCAGGACCAACGGCTTTACGTGCTTTCCGAGGTTGGTGGTGTTAACACCACCAACTTTCTGACTCCGGAGCTATGTCTGAGTTATTTCAAGACAGAAAAACCAAACACTCTCGGCCCGACCCGGGATTCGAACCCGGGACCTCGTGGATAGTACCCAGCGTGCCAACCACTAGATCAACGAGGCAGTCGCCTATATTAATACATTTATTAATAATGATGACTCTCTTTAGTCACTAATGACAGGTTGACAAGTCAAATGCTATCACTGATAAAGATTACTATTCAACATTGTATAACGAAATCTCTTCATCCCGATACGTAATCAGGCCCCAATACGATGGTAAATAGGTCGAGCTGATTATTCATTGGCGCAAGAAATAGATGCCGCTTGTAGCCACCGAGTCTGCGAGGCAAGGTTTCTATGCGACCACCTTTCTGGGATGCATTGAATGAGTTATCTGGGGATAAACGGGTCTATTGTATTAAAATTATTATAGTACCGCAATGTCATTGGAAAAGAGGTTTTAGGACTTGGAACTTGGCAGCCCAATAGTGACTAAATAATTTAAAAAATTGTTTCAACACACACTAATTACCTAGCCCCAAACTAAGCGTGAGCTTGTGCTATGGTGACTAGAATAACGGATAGACATACTTATATACATTGTATAAACATCCATGACTTAGGTATAAATTAGGCAAAACTCTTTTTACTGTCTGTTTATTTTTTACCAATATTTGAACTTATTTGTTCCTAAGATCATTAATGGCCTAAGACCATTTGAATACAAAATAATGCTGTGCATACAGTTTGTGGACTGCTATCAAGTTATGTTAGTGTATATTTAGATTTCGAGTAACAAAAAAAATAATTAAATAAAATTCAAATAACTGAAACGACTTATCGTTTCCTCTTGTAGTAGGGTTGCAGCAAAAAATAGTATTTTTCATAAGTCAGCAACTGATTAAAAACTCCTTTCGCTTTGTATTTACTTTTCTAAAATAAAAGAACTCCAAAAATACTAAACTGCTAAGAATACGAAAATAAATAGTCAAAAAAAAAATACATAACTCCTGTAAAATATGTTAATTTATTGTGAATAAAACCTTTCGAAAGTTTGAAACGAACAATAAAATAGAATGTGAAAAATTACTAAGTACTAGGTTCATGACCGGATTTTTTTAAATATGATTATTTATTATGTTTGTTTAGCTTGCGAATACTGATGGTATGAATACTACTAATTTATCTATTCTTTTATCATGAATTGTTTTAACGTGATAAATAGTTTGAACCATCTTCAAACATAAAGCTTACGCTTTACAAACGGTGACAAATCGACCAAATAGGTTATGTACAGTCACCTGAAAAAGTGTTAAAATCTTTTTTATTTTCGTAATAATGAAAAACTATGGGATCCTAGTACAGTCGGTAGCACTTCAGGTTACCTATTTGAAATACGAAAACAGTTTATATTTCGTAGGGAATAGAGGCGGTCTAAAGGTCGAAGTGGGGTAGTCTGACGTGCGGCCAGGTGTATTTCTTACTAGCTTATTTTGGTAGGTGGTGCGTTCTCTATTCTATTTGTTCTGACTTAACATCAGTGTTACCTTCCTATGAAATACGATTGGTGGATCCATTGGGAAAGCCAACTTATGAAAGGATCGCGTTTTCCAGTGGATCAGATGCAGGGGATCAAATAGAAATGACTCAGTGAGTGTTCTTGTAACTTTTTTGGAAATATTAAAAGCAAAACAATTAATGGTACGTAAAAAAATAGTTCTTGTTATAAGTTGATAAGTAAATAAATGCTAATTATAAAAGAATATAAAATATAAAAAAATTATGTCTGTATGTAGGTACTTCTATCCCATAAATAATTCAACACATATGCAATCGCCCGGTATGCGAGGAACGCGGGTTCGATTCCCGCCTCTGGCGGTCATTTTTTCAAGTGCAAAAATATCTAATTAGATTGCAAAGTGAATGCTTATCACTTAAAAAAGATTAATTCATCGTATTTGCCAGCTTCATCTTTCGGTTGTTAAATACTTGCAAAAGTGTTTCTTTCGAGTGTTGAGGGTGTAATTCCAATAACATTAATGAAACAACACGGCATTACATTAAGAAGCACTTGAAAATTTCGACAGACTCTGCCAACGCCAGGGTGGCCGAGAGGTTAGGCAATCGCCTGGTATGCGAGGAACGCGGGTTTGATTCCCGCCTCTGGCGGTTTTTTCAAGTGCAAAAATATCTAATTACTTCAACACAGTTCTATAATAAGTACTTAAAGAGTCCACATATGTACAAAAACCTGTCATGATTACTTCATTTTGAGGTTGAAAATGCCTTTATAATTTAGTTAGCGACTGTACCGACATTTTACACAGCTGAACACAGTAAAACCATATTTGCATATTTACACATACCCGAGGGTGAAGTCATGCTTTCATAATAAAGATATTATATTCAGTATTCATTCACTCTACAGTAGTTATAAAAAACCGGCCAAGTGCGAGTCGGACCCAGTTTTCCCTGAGATGTTTGTTGACTTTTTACTTAACTTGTAAGTTGTTTTACTTACTGTTGTAAGACCGTCCATCTTGCCTATAAGAAGATTCTAAGAACAATATTTTGATTCACCTGCGCAATAACAGAAAATACATAAGTTTCTTAAGTATATTCTTTATATTCTATTTTGTCTCGGATTGGGTTTAGGACAACAGAGTTATACTATACGGGTTCTTTTTGTTCTTTTGAGGTACGGAACGTTAAAAAGGAAGTAAACTATTAATGTTTTCATTGAAAATATTTTTTTCTTTCCATTTCTTTATTATTAAGAACATAGAATGCTTGTTATGATGAATCATTAACACTTGGGGTTCTATTCTTTCATATCCATCAACAATCAATTGTGTAGTTCGTTGATAATGCTAGCAACTATAGTAACTAAAACTGAGTGAATTAAATAATTTTAAAAATATGCAATGGTGGCGCCAAAGCATGAAAGCAAATATGAAGCATTTAATGAAAAAATATCCTTCTATTTCAGAAGTAGGATTCCAACCCATCATGCCCACTTCTCTCTTAATTTTTAATAAAAAAAAAACCCATCCTATGTCATTTCAGGAATAATACAGCTTTCTACTGGTTAAAGTATTCCCAAATTCGATTCAGAAGTTCCAGAGATTACTTTCTAATTCAAATTACTTTTTTTCTGAACTCTTAAACTTGCAAACTTTACCTTTTTATAACATTAAAATACATTTTTTTTGCTTACAAAACTAATGCTGATTTAACTGAAGTGTAAATGACATCGATCATTGACCTATCTGATCTCATAGTCACGTTTTTACTTTACTCTGAAATATTGTCTATTAAGTACCTAAAACTTAATTGAAATCATTCACGTGTGTTTCATTCAAACGTAATCATCAAATCTGAAGATAATGACAAATGCTTATAGCCTACTTACTTTTGATGATTATTATAAATTTAAAATGTTGACAAATTACATGAATTCTTTTTGTGCTCAAATAACACTCATCGCGGACTGTAGACCTCTTAAGTTTATAATAAATTAATTAATATTAGACAACATCACATGAAGTGCTTGTGGCGCAATGGCGGCAGCGCTTTGGTAGTGATACCAAAAGTTAAGCAACCCACGGCGCGGTCGTGTTTGGATGGGTGACCATTCCGACCATTTAAGTGACGTCCATGACAAGCATCTCCGTGCTTCGGAAGGCACGTTAAGCAGTTGGTCCCGGCTAATATCTGTGGTATTAGTCGTTAAGCCTAGTCAGAGGCCCTAGGGCGGCTTGATAACTTCTGACAGTAAGGTTTGTCACTTGCCTTACATACACCCCTCCACCAATCCGCACTGAGCCCGCGTGGTGAAGTATGGCTCGTTCCTCCTCATAGTTGAGGTGAGGCCTTTTCCCAGCAGTGGGATCTAATAGGCTGACTTATAACATCACATACATTGCTCAGATCCCAAAGTAACTAGGTAGCTAACGCACTTGTGTTATGAGAATCTGTAACAACGGTGATCAATACCACAGCACCCAGGCCCGAGACAATATAGAAAATACATAGGTATGAATTTCTATACTGACCCGACCGGGCCGTCACAGATGGCGACACCTTGAAAACCATTTTAACCAAGCATTTTCCACGAAGCCTCGATGAACTTCTTATAAACCTTTCTCAGGAATTAGGCAGTTAATTCATGAAAATCAGTTCAGTTGTTTTTTTTTTTTGAGATCATTGCGAACATACAATACATAAAGACATAAGCAGCTTTATTTTATAATAATAATACATTTTATTTCAGAAATTGCTTTCCATATGGGTTAGTAGTTACAGAAAATATTTACAAGCTAGGGTTAGTTAGTGGATTCAAATTTAAAAAATAACTTAAAATTACCTACTTAATATTAACTAGAACAGGTCTTGAGCCGACATGAACGTTGTTCCAGTGCCTCAAGATAGGACAGCAATAGCCGCCAGGAGACTGTTGGGGCTGTCCCGGACGCGGCGCCACGCGGTGGCCACCCGCTTGCGAACAATGACAGGGAAGCTGTCTATGCGCGCCTCAGCAAACATTGTCGACGCGCTGCAGTACCGGGGCAGACCCATCAGCATCCTGAACCCGTTATTATATTGGACGCGCAGGGCTGCGAACGTCCTCAACCCATAGACTGCAGGTTTGATTTTGTCTGCAGATTTTGTGGGTAGCCATTCATTTAACTATTCTAGCTAGTTAAATTTTTAGATAAAACCAACCTATAAAATTCACCTAATTCCTATAATTCTACGTTGTGTAAAGTACAAATTACATTTTAATGAAACATTTTGAGAATTGCATCTAGATAAAAAATATATTGTGCTATCTCAATTCATGTATAGTAAGTAATTAACCTTGCCTGTTTCTAAATAGATATTGTATTAAATGTTGAGAAAATCTATTAACAGCACACGTTGAACAATCTTACATTAAGGCCACATGGGTCAGAGATCGTAGGTATACAGGGTGTAAACGGTCTTATCCTTTAAGGGGGTAAATATGGCCATCAATACCTACAACTTTTACTATGGAGATATCACAGAAATCGTGAAAAAAAAAATGCTCTCCATACGTGATTGAGGTAACAGAATTATTTGTGTAAAGGACCTGATTTATTTTAGATTTCAATCATGACCCCATAGTAAAAGTTGTAGGTAATGATGGCCAAATTATTCACCCCCTTTAAAACGATAAGACTGTTAAAACAAACACCCTGTAGATGTCCTCCTAGCCGAATTTCGACTAAAGTGGCCAATCTCAACAGAAATAACCCAACTGTGCGGGAGGTCTTATAGAGCACAAGTGTGTGCGTAATACACAGGTGCACTGTTCCTTCACTCTTATTATACGGTTAGACGGCAGTCCGACATGATCGTAGAGAGATCAGGCGCAGGACCAACGGCTTAACGTGCTTTGAGGCACGGGGGTGTTAACACCACCGACATCCTGACTCCGGAGCTGTGTCTGAGTTATTTCATGACAGAAAAACTCAACACTTACGTCCCGAACCGACCTCGTGAATAGTACCCAGCGTGCTGACCACTAGATCAACGAGGCAGTCATTTTAAAATTAAGACAGACAATCAAACATACTAAAAATATTTAGTCATACTTGGCTATAAAACTAACGACTCCAAATAGAGTCGTGGCAACTCGCACACGCCGCATTGTCTTAAGTTCTCGACCCGGCAGACACTTGTGCTAACATTGACTAATCGTAATAAACCTACCGGAAAAATACCTACTTGAACCATGGTTTGCTTGCACGAACGAGAGCACTACAAGCTTGACACAGGCGGTCTCTAATGCCGTTGTGATAGGGGCGATGTTACAACGAAAATAAATAGTCAGATGTGCTCGAGTTTGTATAGACACCTATCATAACACTGTTTGTTTCTGCCTGTAACTATCTAGAAGGATCGGTTGAGTCATGATGTTTTTCAGTTATTTCTGGATGTCCAAACGATATGAATACCTTGTTTAGAATTTACAGTACCTAAACCATAGTTTTTCTTACATTGTCTGTCCTTTTGCATCCCAAAAAGGACCAGGGGCCTAATTCTCACGCCTTCGATATTATATCACTTACGATATTTATCGAAAAAACATGGCGGATATCACAAAATTGAAATCTTGCGTATTCTCAAAGTATGAAAATATCGGATATTTATCACATTTTGTGATATCGGCCATGTTTTTCCGACAAATATCGTATGTGATATAATATTGAAGGCGCAAGAATTGGGCCCCAGGCTTGACTTAGGCAGATAAATGTAAGACGTAATCTGTTCGTGCGTAATGTCCTCCTAGCCGAATTTCGACTACAGCGGCATATCTTAACAGAGATTAGCCAACTGCGCGGGAGATATTACAGAGCACAAGTGTGTGCGCAATACACAGGTGCACTTTCCGTTCCTTCACTCTCATAACTAACAACATGCAGATACTGTAAGATTTTTAGGTACAGAAATAGATAATAATTTAGACTGGAAGCAAAATGTAAATAACGTATGTTCTAAAATCAACAGATTCTCATTTGCGCTATATAAATTGACCAAAGTAGCAAATAAGGCAACAGCCCTCACTGCCTACTTTGCGTATGTCGAATCAGTACTTCGATATGGACTTGTGATCTGGGGAAATAGTACCAATTCGCACAAAGCATTTGTAGCCCAAAAAAAATGCGTTAGAGCAATCTGCGGCGTAGCGCCGGATAAATCCTGTAGACCGTTATTCAAGTTACTGAACATCCTGCCATTACCCTGCCTATATATATTCGAGGTGGCAAAATTCGTGAAAAAAACCCAAACCAGTTTAAACAGGCTAAGGATTTATATACACGGAACACGAGACACGGCAACAGGATAGTGTTTGACTTGATACCAAAAAGTGCTCGAATGCAAAAAAACTGTTTTTGTATATGTGTAATAATGTATAATAAGATACCTCAGTTTATAAAGGATCAGTCGTTTAATCAATTTAAGAAAATATTACATGAATGTTTAATAATTCGTGGTTACTATTCGGTTCAAGAATTTTTAAATCACAAAGATTGAAAATCAATGACATTTAAATAATTTATCATAATGTATAATTATAATTAATCTCTTAATAATAATAAATAAAATTGTCATTTTTCAATAAATTGTTGATTGTAGACAATAATAAATAGGTTTAGTATTTGCATGCTATTGACAATGGCTGGATAGGCGCTCATTCACTACACAGGCATCTTCTGTACACCCTATACAAACGCAAATAAACAATATTTCATTTCATTTCATATAACCCGATGAGACAGCAGTCCGACATGACCGTAGTGAGTCAGGCGCAGGACCAACGACCACCCATCCGTGTATATACCGTACTCGATGGGAGCCCACAGAAATTCCAACGCCAGTGGGCCTGGCATGTGATTACTGGCTCTTCTTGATTTGGTAATCACAGACACACAAATGCACCGTGTGGCTGGCATTGAGTGTTGTGTAATTATTGTTTTTTCACGAGGCACAAGGTATCTTTCAGCACGCCCAAGTTTGTTTTTAAAAAGCGCACAGGCAGGTTATACAAACTGATTTTAATAACCATGTACGTTTATACGCGATACATCTATATGTATATGCATAGCGATCGCTTATTTATGTCGGCTGATAGTCCAAGTCACGTTTGTGCCCGGGTCATTGTGATATAATATCACACGACTCTAACGTCATATGACAAGTTCTGACTAACATAGCCTTATACGACGACCGTCTTGGTGTAGTCGTTCGCGCACCGGACTACTAAACCAGGCGGTTGCGGGTTCGAATCCCGCAAGGGGCAAATGTTTGTGTGATGAGTCATGGATGTATATGTATGTATTTAAGTATTTCTATCCGTTATCCAAGTCACCATAGCACAAGCTGACGCTTAGTTTGGGGCTAGGTAATTGGTGTGTTTGTTGAAACAATTTATTTTATTTATTATAGGCATGTATTATTACTACCGCTATAGATACGTACTCAAAATCTTTTGTCGCTAAAAGAGTTTTCACAAGCAGGATAGCATAGCAGCCAGAAAAACAATAGATTTTAAAAAGTGATAACAATATCATAAACAGCTTGCAAAGTGTTTGCAGTTAAAATACTATAATACTGTATTAAAATAATGCAAAATAAATATACTTTTACGGCTTTGTTATTTTCGTTTCGTATACGTAGGTAGGAATACTTACTCCTGTAAATAATTAATGTAAAACTTTCGTTACTTACTAACAGACAACGCGCAGTCCAAGCTACAGGTCGTAGATAGCTGAAAAGCATTTGGATTCCTTTGGGAATGTAATGTCCTCCTAGCCGAATTTCGACTACGGCGGCCTATCTCAACAGAGATTAGCCAACTGCGCGGGACATATTATATTGCACAAGGGTGTGGGCAATACACAGGTGCACTCTCTATTCCTTCACTCTCATAATTCGGTGAGACGGCAGTCCGACACGATCGTAGCGAAATCAGGCGCAGGACCAACGACTTAACGTGCTATCCCAGACACGGGGGTGTTAACACCACCAACTTCCTGACTCCGGAGCTATGTCTGAGTTATTTCAAGACAGAAAAACCAAACACTCTCGGCCCGACCCGGGATTCGAACCCGGGACCTCGTGGATAGTACCCAGCGTGCTGATCACTAGACCAACGAGGCACTTTAGGAGTGTAGGGAATAAAGGGAGCACTGAGAGGTATTCCCAAAACGCCCATCAGGCGTGTGTACGTCCCGTATTTGGCTTCCTTTAACTTATTTTTCAGTTAGTCTTTCATTACTAAGGATCGCTTTCACTAAAGCTTCATATAGCGACCAATCTGCCTCCAACGTGTTCCTAAGTAGCCAGGGCCCGTAGCCAAGTGGCAATTTACTGTCAAGCGAAGTTCGTTATCGCTAACAAAATGTATAAAACTGACATAGGCCATCGAAACATCACGTGACTTTTGCATACATATTTTGACATTTCATTGGCGAAAGCGAAGTTCGCTCCAGAACGATTGCCATTTGGCTACGGGCCTCTACAAGAGGGAGGCACCCAAGGTAAAGATAAAGGCAAATATCCAAACGTTGGCATGGCATATGAGGTGCCTACGCTTCTTACGGAGCTGAGTACAATTCACACTATAGTCTGAATAATTTAATAGGTTCAATTTGACAGTTGACTTATAGGGTTGTTAAGTCAACCTATAGATCCCACTGCTAGGAAAAGGCCTCACCTCAACTATGAAAAGGTACGAGCCATACTCCACCACGCGGGCTCAGTGCGGATTGGTGGAGGGGTGTCGGTAAGGCAAGTGACAAACCTTACTGTCAGAAGTTATCAAGCCGCCCTAGGGGGCTTTTGACTAGGCTTAACGACTAATACCACTGATACTAGCCGGGACCAACTGCTTAACGTGCCTTCCGAAGCACGGAGATGCTTGTCATGGACGTCACTTAAATGGTCGGAATGGTCACCCATCCAATCACGACCGCGCCGTGGGTTGCTTAACTTTTGGTATCACTACCAAAGCGTTGCCGCTACTGCGCCACACGCACCTCCTTTTTAAAGGGTTGGGTGTTTACCAATCGGCTCGATGCGGTCCTGTAAGTGTGAATCGGACACACGGCCCCCCGTCAGTCAGACTACCTAACTTTGACCTTGAGACCGCCTCCATTTCCTTCGAAATAAAAGCTGTTTTTGTAATTCAAATAGGTTACCTGACATGCTCCCGATTTACATAAGAGGTCTTCGCTCTTTCTTTACTCCAGGACCTCCATCCCTGAAGGTCCTGGAGTGACCTCTAAACCAATCCAAACCCACCTCTTACCCCTTGACTTGAGTTCGATGAGTTGGCAACGAGCTTATTAAGTGATACGTTTATACTCAACTATTAGGTCCCCGTGACTTCATCTGCGCAAATACCAGGGCCCTATTTCAACTAAAATTTGTCAAACTACATGTCAAGCGACAATTCTGAAAATTATTTTCTATAGAAATTGTAAACATTCCTAGCATTTATGTGTCAATAATTGTCAGATCATAATATTAATGACAATTGTGTTGTAAAACAGGAATATTTTTTACACCTCTATATATTGACGACCGTCTTGGTGTAGTGGTTCGCGCCACGGACTTCTAAACCAGGCGGTTGCGGGTTCGAATCCCGCAAGGGGCAAATGTTTGTGTGATGAGCACGAGCATTTGTACCTAATTCATGGATGTTTATAAATGTATATAAGTATGTCTATCCGTTATCCTAGTCACCATAGCACAAGCTCACGCTTAGTTTGGGGCTAGTTAATTGGTGTGTTTGTTGAAACAATTTATTATTTATTTGTAGAATTGTCGGGAATTCTTGACATCAGGTCGGAGCTGTCTGTTTTGCGTGACAATTGTAGTGTTTTCGCCGTGCAAACAAAAGGTACGGCTGTAATAGCGATTTAGTCGAGTTCTCATACAGAAGATATAATAGAGAATGGATAAATATTTTAATTGAAATCAGTAACTTTGTATTTAAAGAGAAATATAGAATAAGTAAAACCATTGTGAAATATATAATAAATTTAATAACTAAAAATTTAATAAAGTAGGGCCCAGATTACCCATACAAACTGTTATTCTGCTATGCTAGGAGACGACTCCGACAAATCAGAGATCATCATGACCACCCGTTCTCGAGTTATAAGTGTTCGACTAAACCCGACTTTGTTTTATATAGTAGATATGTACTTACCTATTTGCATCATTTGACTTGGTAACTGCTGCTGCGAAAATGCATCCACTGCATTGCATCAGCACTATATTTTGGATCAAACGGGTGTGTATCGCTCGGAGGCGTCACGTGCCCGCTTCACGTAGTCACGTGGGCCTGTCACGTTCCGCCGGACCTGCTGCGGTATTGCCTTACTTGCGTTCATAATTTATTCAGATTCTCATTCTACTGTTGGTAACTCAAATGTGAAAAGTTGCCCGAAAACTACTGGGTCGTTTCAACTCTCTGAGTTCGGTGAGACGGTAATCAAACATGGCTGGAAAAGATCAAGCACGGGACCATTGGTTTAAGTGCCGAGGCATAGGGGTGTCAATAAATGGCCCTCCTATAGGCATAGGGTGGTGTCACACACAACTGTCAACGCCAACTTCCTGACCCCAAACTGTTTCTGAGTTATTCCAAGACAAGAAAATCCCAGACTTTCAGCTTTACCTACGAGATTTGAACTCGGAATCTCTTGCACAGAAGCCGACATCTAAACCAACAAGGCAGTTATTATTTTATATTCTGTTCTGTTGCTTTCGCTCAAAATATGTTACATCGCTAAAAATCATCATAATCATCCTAGCGTTATCCAGGTTGTGAGGGCCCAAGGTCCGCTTTGGACCATAATCAGGATGTGGCAGATCAGGTAGTTAGGTAAAGTGGAGCGACTGCCATCTGACCTCCGCGACCCTGTTAACAGCAGAACCTGGCCAGTTTTGGTTCATGATTACACATTCAGTAGCCTGAATGGGCAGGTTTCCTTACGATGTTTTCCCTCATCGTAAGAGCATTGGTTAGTAAACCAACTAATGTACATAACTCAGCAAAGTCATTGGTACATGGCGGCACGTGGGATCGAACCGGTACCTGCTGAATGAGAGGCACCCCGCTAGCCACTGCACCAGCGACGCTCTTTTAGATATTCGTTTTATTTATTTATTAGTCACGTCGCTAATAACATACGAAATTATGTTTTTCATTTTTTTCAGCTAGTTCATGGACAAGATTACGAAACGAAACTTGGCTTAAGTTTACAATATTAAAGTCAAATACAATATTTAAGTCTTTACTATCCATTTGAGTCAAAACACGAGTGAAATATCATAATATTAGGTTTAGACAAACGAGATGTGGTTACTTCATAGACAATAACAAATGTATCTTACTCAAAACAATAACTATGCGAGTGGATTTATCGTTGAAATCTGAAGGTGAACTGCGTCGATATTCGCTATTTTCGTATTTGCCTAATAAATACATTTTGAAGATAAAATATGCAGCCGGTTGTTAGGCTTGTCTGCACAAAACTATCGGAAGTAAGTATTAAAAGTATAATCAAATTTTCGAAGACGAGAGTTTTCTACAAGTCTAAATTAAATATTTCTTATATGAAGGTGGTCCTTGATTGGGTCCTGTAAAAACTACGCAATTATCCCGTTTCAATTTTCAAGTAAAGTTTATCGTCATTACATTCGATATTGTATTTTCATGTTTTCCTTTTATTCTAGTAGGTTCATATTTATGAAATATTTTTTGCTTATTTAATGAACAATATAAATTATGTAGAATACATTCATGCTGAATGAATGCCCAAAATTAAATATCTACTTAAGTGCTTGACGCGTAATTTGAAAGTTATCGCGATTTCGATGGCAATGCCAAAGCAGTGACATATGAATTAATATTTTATAATTTTTGAAAGCTGTCAATGTTTTACTGACGACAGATTAAAAATATATTATTGCTTTCCTAAAAGCCAAATCTATTGTAATTTTAAAACACAGTTATTCAGTAGACTTGCACTTCACTCCATTTTTCTTCAGTTTCATGCCATCAACTCTTGATACGACTTCTATAACAGGCATGCTGATTGCTACAAAAGTTTTCCTATTCTTAATAATATAATGCACAAACGCCAAATATTTCAATTTCCTGTATTTATCTGCTGCTTGTTTTTTTATGTGCAAAAGTCGAAATGATTGTAATGTGAATATTAGAAACATTTATTTGGCACAAGACAAAAGAAAAAAATACAATAAATCTAAATACGTAAGTGATTTTCCTAGTGTCAAAAAAACATTAAAATCCGCTAGATGGAATTGAACAAAATAAGCCAGGCAGATTTTTATTCATATAAAAACCTTGTTTTCGCGTTGATCACGTTATAATGCTAACCTATGTTAAGCATGTTTCAGTTTCACGCAAACTGACAGGCAATGGGGATCCCCACGCAAAGCTTGATGCAGATGGCGCTAGCATAAATACAGCTATGTCAAACATTTTGCTATTGTTTATGTCGGGCTTTTTCGTATCTAATTTACAGTTTTTCGTGACTATCTAATGTTATTTCATCACAATGTATTCGTCAATGAAGTTATCTAACTGTAAATGTTACATTTAATTGGTTGTTGAAATTGTATTTGTGTTACAAATTTACTATATAACAAGTTTTTAATAAATATAACTTAAATAATAAAACACGTACATGTTTGTTTTTTAGGTTAGAATTCTACGATCGGAACCACGATGATACCGGGAATTTTGGTGTCGTTGCTTCACAATTTAGTTATACGATAAATGTTCCCGATCCAGAAGCTTATCATGGTGTAAATAGTTCCAGTAAACTACCTAAAATGAATTAATTTTCTTCTTATAGCTGTTTCCCACTTTTTTTTAAAACTGAGTCTTTTGGAAATAAATGAACACCATTATTGTAACAACCTGGCCAAGCACATAACGGCATTATGCTTTCGTAGATTGAAAACACAAAAAAAATACTCAAAAAAACACAACTTCTGTACTGGAATGACAAAGAGCTTTGGCCGCATCAACAGTGCGCCACCTACAGGGAGAATTTGGCAGTGTGGATCCCCATTTTAATAATAAATAATTCAGTGATCACCAAAAAAGGGTAGGTACTTGATCTGTCAGCTTTCAGTGGATGCAGTACCTAACATGCTATTTATCTGCTGCAGTGTTTGGTATTGTAATGCTCTCGAAGGCCGCGTCGGGGTCGGCGACAGGTTAGACCTTATATTTCTAGACTTTACCTCTATAGCCTAGTCTAGAACATTTTGTAGGCCGAGTAGCTCACTATCAATACGGGGTTATTTATAAAACAACAATGTTAGTGATTTAGTACTAACATCAACTTTCTTTATGATTAAAAAAGGACACTTACAAATACGTACAAACATTTTCGGGGACGTGTGATTTAGTAAGGGAATATTTATTTTCAGGGTTTTCATTTTGGTGGCAACATTTATGTTGCTATTTTGGAGTACCAGAATCGGTCTTTATTTATTAACCAAAGTAAGTTAAGTTAGCCTGACGAATAAATAATAACAACTGTTTTTCGATTTTAGGTTTTTTATTGGCTATATAAAATTATTGTGCACAATTTGTTTTAGCTTTGTGCTGTTGAATTATTTTATTGTTAATACACACTAAGCGATGTGGGCAAGAAATACCGATGCCTCTGCAATGTATCCGCAGACGATACCTACAATACCTACCTTCGACTGCCTCGTTGGCCTAATGGTCAGCACGCTAGGTACAATCCACGAAGTCCCGGGTTCGAATCCCGGGTCGGGCCGACAGTGTTTGGGTTTTTCTGTCTTGAAATAACTCTGACAAACTCCAGAATCAGGATGTTGGTAGTGTCAACAACCCCGTGTCTCGGGAAGTACGTCAAGCCGTTGGTCCTGCGCCTGATCTCCCTCCGGTCATGTCAGACTGCCATCTCACCGAACTATGAGTGAAGGAATAGAGAGTTCACCTGTGTATTGCGCACACACTTGTGCACTATAATGTCTCACGCACAGTCTGCTAATCTCTGTTGCGATTGGCTGCTGTAGTCGTAATTCAGCTAGGAAACTATTAAGACCAGCAGTTCTCTGTGATTTGATCCGTCCAAATGTCAGATTTGAGACTCGTATATACTTCAGACCAAACGTTAACTTTAGTGTGTGTCTTATTAAATTGATAACGACCTGAATAAAGAATAATCTGGACAGTAGAAAGCAACCTATTGAATAACATCCCTGAGAAAATAAAAAACCTTTGAAATAATAAAAATAATAAGTTACACTCTAAAAACAAACCAACTCTTTAAAATCAACAAATTAACAATACAGAATCGAATCCGCCATAGTTGTGTTACACAAAATTGCCTATTGCAACCGAATATACTAATCAGAACAGCGTCCTACCATCTCTTCACCACACCTTAACATCATCAAATAAAGTTCGAACTCGCTTGGCAAAATGGTCTGTAACACTGATTTAGCTGCCAAGGTGAAAGTAATCCTACGCTGATGGAAATAGAGTTTAGTTCGTATGGAACTGTATTGATGATATAGGCAATGCATCCTTGGGGCAGGTCAGTGACCACAGTTATCAGTGCCATGCTATGAACATAGTTTCACAATTTTCTATGTGAATTGTATGTATGGATATAATAGTACTTAGATTAGGATTACATAACTGTTTTAATTGTTTATTCATAACTAAAGTAGTTGGGTAGTTACATGATTCGTTAATTGAATTGGTATAGTGTTTCGCCACGCTTTTTTTTTAAATCAAAATTACTACATAATTCCGAGGTCACTAATAACGTCTCCTTTTAGGCTTCACATCAGTTGGGTAAGAAGTTAACTAACTTTTGATTGGACTTATTACAAAATATCCGAATTTACTCTTTGTGTGACTAGTAGAACTTACCACGTCGCGTTAAGTCCACCCATCGCACAATATCTGGTTGGGCAATAAAGCTGGAATACTTTTAACTTTAAAGCCTTTTTTTTAGTTGTTCTAAAGAACAACAATATTCCGTGTGATCCTGAAGGTAAGTACCTAAGTGTACAGTGGGCCACCTATATTAGGTTTGATTTTGAAACTCGCACAATCGAATTCTTATTATAAAATGACTTTTTCAACGCACTCCTTCCAGACTGAGTTTCTCATGTATTTGCAAGACATCAAGCTTATTATTTTAATGATAATTGATAGGCATTACTTAAGATGACTTAATGACTTTAAAATAGCTAGTGGTAGAGTTATTTTTTTCTTCTTTTCTTATTTGCGTGTATAAGTGCTCTTTGCGAGCCGAGCCTATGTATAGAAAAAATTTTTTTTTGGATTTTATTTTTAATAGCATTCAAAGACGTCTGGAAAGCAATGAGTCGACTATCTATTGCTTTCAAATGACAATAGTTATAGCTTTCAGGAAATGAAGGCCTTCAACCTGACGTCTGGAAAAAAATGATAGCTTACAAAATAATGAGAAAATTAAATGTCATTTTTGGGCATTGCGATGGATGGTGGATGGATTTATTTGATTACCAAATCAAGACAGCTTTAAATTAGGCGATAGGCTTGCTTATCGAAAATAAAATTGTAACCAAAGCACAATATCTTGGCACCGTTTTCCAACTAAAAAACTTCCTCAGAATTGCTCAACTCTTAAATGTACAGGAATAATGATGATTGCAGCAGAATTAAATTCAAATCATTTATTTCGGACTACTAAGGTCTAATTTAAATAATTAAAGCCTATAATTTTCGTGTTTTTTTGTCATAAAGAAAGTTAAGCACTAAAGCTGTCTAGGAAATTGAGGAAAAACGTCTAGAAAACCTATTTAGTTTTCGCACAATCTGATAATAATAGTTCAATGACACCTCTCAATAGTGCACGCAGAAGTGGCGCTGGATGGCGGCCAACTATCAGAAACTTTAGACAAGTGACTCAAAATTACTGTGGTAAGAGAGGTGTTTTTATGACTTAACTAAGCTTCTTTCTAAAAGGTGAATACTTAACATAATAATGTCCTCTTAGCCGAATTTTAAAATTCTATTTTCGACCGAAGTGGCCAATCTCAACCAAGATTAGTCAACTGCGCGGGAGATATCATACCTATAACGCACAAGCATGTGTGTATACGCAATACACCATGTGCACTCCCCGTTCCTTCAATTGACTGTCAACGTTTGGTAAGACGGCAACTCGACATGACCGGGAAGAGATCAGAAGCTGGAACAAAAGGTCCTAACGTGTTTTCCGAGGCATGGGGGTGTCAACACTACCACCACCACGAGTTATTTCAAGGCAAAAAAAACAAGAAACTTTCAGCTCGACCCGGAGCTCGTACCCGAGACGTCTTGAACACCCAGCGTGCTGACCACTAGACCAACTAGGCAGTCCAGCTACTAAAAATATAAGACTTTGACTTTGACTTATGTTGCATCATCTTACTTTAACTAAGTACTACAAAGGTTAACAATCTATGAAACTCCATACACAAAACACCAATTATTTTTATAGTTACGGTAAAATTAAGGTAGTGTAACTCAGCCTTAGGGACTTATTGATGTTAGCATTACAATAAATTAATCAGGAAAAGAATAACTAGGTAACCTACGTCTCTCTGGCAGCAGGTCATCGGCATACAGCAGTGATAAGCCGCTAATAGCTACAATTTATCGGCCGCAGGACCTCGCGGTCGCCGTGCGGCTACGTGCGCGGGCGCACGCGTTGGGGCAGGTCAATAACTCGCGGTGGATAGGGCTGTCACAAACGAATGCTGAAGATAGGTTGTGATGGTGGTCATCATGAAATGAAACATTATACCATTCGTTCGTAATGTCTGTTTCGCCTTTTTGTAATAATAATAACAGCTTTATTTTAGTTACAGAATGCTTATAATTATTTTTATAACTTAAACAATTATTTTGCAAGTTTTTAGGAAATGCCATTTGATTACGATTTTGAGGTGCCTGTGGCGCAGTGGCGGCAGCGCTTTGGTAGTGATACCAAAAGTTAAGCAACCCACGGCGCGGTCGTGATTGGATGGGTGACCATTCCGACCATTTAAGTGACGTCCATGACAAGCATCTCCGTGCTTCGGAAGGCACGTTAAGCAGTTGGTCCCGGCTAATATCTGTGGTATTAGTCGTTAAGCCTAGTCAGAGGCCCTAGGGCGGCTTGATAACTTCTGACAGTAAGGTTTGTCACTTGCCTTACATACACCCCTCCACCAATCCGCACTGAGCCCGCGTGGTGAAGTATGGCTCGTTCCTCCTCATAGTTGAGGTGAGGCCTTTTCCCAGCAGTGGGATCTAATAGGCTGACTTATTATTTGATTACAGGATGCTTAATTAAAAAGTAAAATATTTTTACTTCTTAATGTGTAATGTGTTAATTTTACTTTTCAAATCAGTGGACCTTATAGCACATCCTTCTTTTTGACTTTTCTATTGTCTTCTCTTTAGTCTTTTTATGTTAAGTATGTGATACGTGATGTCCAATAAATGAAATTCTATTCTATTCTAATAATCACTGAATAAACTTACGATGTTCGCATGCAGTTGAATGGTAAATAGTGTTGTAAAGAGTAGCAACAGATTTAATAAAAAATGTAAGTGACGCAATACAATTACATACTAAAATGCTGAACACTAAAACAATTTAAGTCGTGCCTACATGAAATGATTATACACAGCTTAGTTAGGTCAACGAAATAATATATAATTGTAGTCGTTCGCGCACTGGACTTGACGACCGTCTTGGTGTAGTCGTTCGCGCACCGGACTTCTATACCAGGCGGTTGCGGGTTCGAATCCCGCAAGGGGCAAATGTTTGTGTGATGAGCACGAGCATTTGTAAGTCATGGATGTTTATATGTATTTAAGTATTTCTATCCGTTATCCCAGTCACCCTAGCACAAGTTTACGCTTAGTCTGGGGCTAGGTAATTGGTGTGTTTGTTGAAACAATTTATTTATTTATTATTTATTGTTATTAAATATCTTATCTAACATCTTACTTTCTGAAGAACCCATACATACTTAGGGGTTATCGTTTTTCTCATTACAATTATGTTGTATTCAATACCAAAGTATTTTAATTAAACGAAGGTGTTGAACATGATTTAATAACACGGCGAATAAATTTACGTCTAAACTTTTTAAGCGCATTTTAAAATAAAAATAAAATGAAAGTTGTCTTATCGACTTGTTTACTGCGTGCCAGCCCTGAACGCATGTAAATGTATAAATAAACGCACAAACAACGCGTGCGCATCAACACGCGGCGATTGGCGCGTTTTTCGCAACCCTGCGATAATGATGCGTACTGGAAAACAAGATGGAATACCTACCCTAGTTTTATTGTTTGTAGAAGAAGCTACATTTGAGCAAATATTTATGCAATTTTATGGATTTGCTGTAGTTTTTTTGCAAAACAAACATTTCCCTTGAAATATAAGATGCGAAGGACTTAGCCTAGACCTAACTTATGTTTTTTTTAAGCATATGTCTAAATGGTATTACAAAATTTAGAACTTCCTTCGTGACGATAATGTTGTATAAGGTGAGCATGTAAGTACTATAGTGAATTATTTTTTGTAGCAGCTAGTGATCGAGTTTGTTTTAGCATTTTTCTCAGCACTCGCCATATTGTCTGTCTTGTCTTGCCTCGAAGCGATAGATATGAGGCCCCAATGACAGTGTTTAAAAAAAAGAGGTAGACATGTCATCTCCTACTGAGCAGTGATTTAAATTTGACGCGCTAAGCAGTAAGCACACGTCAAATGGCTTATGTATACTAAATTTGAATGCAAAATTGAGCGAGTTGCTCAATTTTAAGCAACCAATTTTCGCGCGTAATGACTTATCTACCTCTTTTTAAATGCATTATCATTGGAGGGCCCAAAAATAAAAGACGTGTTCTGGACTCATATGGGCCGATGTTCATAATGGCATTTTTTGCCCATAATTGAATAAATGATTTTAACTTCGACTATCAGAATAACTATCAACCTGACACATCCTGAAAGCATTCAAATCTAATATCAGAAAGTGCACCGAACAATTGCCAGCGTTTTATTTGTTCAACAATACATGACCTACTGAGCGCAGGAAGCGGTGGAATTAAATTATGTTTATCGTGTTTATTAATTAACGCTGCAGACTGTGACTGAAGTCCGTGTTAATTAGCCACCATAACAATATTGTGTAGGTATTGTTTGAGTAAAGGTAGCGCAAACCACTCAATAAAGGAGTTGTAGGGTGACTACACACTAACCTTTGCGATTCCTTTAGAAACGGTGCGTTGTGCAGGAGAAGGATTTTGCTACTCAATAAAAACATAAAATATGTTCCCAAATTCAACCTGTCAATTTATTCGAAGTAGACGACCGTTTTGGTGTACACCTCGGACTTCTAAACCAGGCGGTTGCGGGTTCGAAGTGTTTGTGTGATGAGCACGAGCATTTGTACCTAAGTCATGGATGTTTATAAAATGTAGGTATATAAGTGTAGGTATCTATCCCTTATTCTAGTCACCATAGCACAAACTCACGCTTAGTTTGGGGCTAGATAATTGGTGTGTTTGTTGAAACAATTTATTTATTGTTAAGTTATGAAAGCCTAAAAAAATATGTTAGTACCTTTTAGCCTGAGATACAGGTTTATCCTAGTTCAGGTAAAAGAGAACGCACTTTGTGTTATTTTAAGCATTATTATTATTATTATCTGTAACAATGCAATTAATAAACGATTTATTATTATTATTATTTATTATTAACCTCTTTCGAGTTACAGCCTGAGCAGGCTGTCATTTTCAAGCATTATCTATCTTATGAGGCTTAGCATGAAGCTCCAACATAGGTACACGTGTAATGCAAAGATGTCAGATCTACATACCTACTGAAGAATAAGTACTAGTACTTCGTACAGAAGTATAACTTAGCAATTTTATTCAAAGAAATGTCTACTCAATGTCGTCAACAATATGGCGTAATTTAGTTCGCCTCAGAGTCAAGCACATTTTCGTGTAGACACCTACAAAAATCCATTGCAAAATAATTTCATACTTATTGCTCTGGAATATGATTCATAAAACACTAAACCTATTCAGTGACGTAATATCACGCGACGCGATAGGGTTGACTGCTACGAGAAGCTTCTGACGCCATCTAGCGCCTCTTTCTAGTACTTTATTCATTCTCGTCCAGCCAGCAACATAGCCGCGCGGCCGCCGGTAAATAACGCGCGAGCGTGTCGCTGGCCGGTAGCGACACGCAACTCTTTAGGGGCTAAAACAAACTTGTTTAGTAGTAGTAGGGGCGCCGCGCGTAGGTACGTTTTTGCTACCTCCGCGGGGAGATACACAGGCCTGCCTAGACTCAAAAAACACCCTGATAGTGATGTGTCTGGGGTTCAAATATCGCTCGCTCTTGGTGACGAAATATTTACTTTAGTTTTTTTTGTAGTTATTCAAGTTTGTAGCATTTTTTTAGTTACCATTTTTTATAAACAAGTTTAAAAAAGGAACCGGCCAAGTGCGTGTCGGACCACGTATGAAGTAGGGTTCTGTAGTGATTTTTGGCACCGCGCTGTTTTGCCTGTTTACAGGGGGAAAGAAATTAGGTCTAAATTACCTAAATACCAGGTTAATAGTAATACTGTTCTTTTGGAAAAAAGTATATACATATTTTTATTTTATTTAAAATTTCAAAAGTATTTATCACAGGATACCTAAAACAATTTTAAATAAGAGTTTCCGCGCCTGTTTCTTTACGTAAGTGATTTGAAGTTTATAGGTCCAAGACTTTAGAAATTTCAGGGAGGGGGGGACACCGTGTAAACGACTTTGGCGAGCTATATCTCGCTAATGGTGAAGCTGATAAAAAAGTGTTGTATGGAAACCCTACCTGATTTTCATAGTTCTTTTCAACAACAAGCTGGTGCACTCAAAATTTTATTCACCCCCCCCCCCCTTTACATGTATGGGGAGGTACCCTTAAAAAGGGGCAATTTATTTTTTTGTATTTTTAAAAATGAGATCTATATGTGAAGTATCCTCGAACCAAGTTACATGCAAATCAGTCCATAAACGTAGAAGATATTCTGCTGTGACAGACTAGGACGGACGGACTGAACGATCTTATAAGTAAAAATAAGTAAATAAACATTTGAGATATATACGTGTATTTCACATAAGTATGTCTAACATTTGACTAATTGATAGAAGTAACCGAGCAAATCTCGGTCGCCCAAGGTACTGACGACAAAATGATGGCAACATCGAGTAGCACTTACGTCCAGACAGTTGGTAACTAGTAAAGCCTACATCGAGGGCGCTGATATAGTATGTGCCAGATAAACGTGCATAAAAGGTCGTTCACCCTGACCTCTAAAACCTTGTGATACGTATCATTTGTCTTACTAACAGCTATTAAAAGTAGTGGTGACACATGCCAATTTTTGGGTTCAAGGTCGACCCGTACCGAGGTTAATTTGTTAGACAGATTCGTATCGCTACGGCTTATAGTTAGGGTCGCCGCGCTTCACATACGGGCGTGCAGTGATACACGGGTGACGGTTTGCAGGAGTGACGGGTCAATGACTTTTTATGCACCGTTAAATGGCACGGACTATAGCAACATTGTAGAAAACAAATGGAATAACTGACATTAAGCGACGTCGCTTATCGTTGGTCGGATGTTATTAATCATATCCGAGAAATGCGTTAACATGGGTTAAAGGTTATATGGCCATTACTTATGAAAATACAAATAATAACTACTACCATCGATCTATGACATCAGCCACTTAATAAATAATAATCAAACTGTTGCTAGCTGTGCATGTAGGTGATAACTTATCCGAATATCAATTGATTTATTTGGTACTTTTACCATTTTTCTTTTAATTTTTTAAGTCTTTATTTTTAGATACAATATTTAAATATGAAAAAACTTAAACCAAACTTAACTTATAAATCTAACTTATGCCATTTTTATTAAATAAAAAAACGCTTACTTACAATATAATGAAAACTATTTAGCTATATACCTACATAATGCTTTTTGATCGCTTTTTTGATAGTCAAGTAAATAAATACTTATAATAAATTGTATATCAGTTAAATTTAAGACTGTTAACAAGTATAGCTTACCTAAAGACCCAATATATTTTTCCAAGCAATGACGTAAAAAAGTGGAAAAAATGTCCACTACACCAAATTTACAGCACAGTAAGCTAAAACAAAGTAATATAATATATTTTGGCTTCCGCTGAGTCGCCGTTCAATTTCCTTTAATCTAAAACAATACATTACGTACACTGACCCAAAATGGTTTGTTTACAATGTATTTTACGTTATTATCGTGTGACCATAGCGATATCACGCCATAAGGCTTAAAATAAATATTTATCTACAGTTTTTTTCAGCACATTCTCGAGCGTTATAGAAAGATGTAAATGTATGAACATGCAAAAATAAAGATCGCGTGTCCCTAAGATCCTATATTATTGTATTGTCTAAGCTTAGCTTATGATGAAGTGCTCAATGACTTGCAAATGTATATATAAGAAGTTCAATCAGGCGGCAGCACGTTTTAAAGTTTATTTTTATGATTACAATTCGATCGTGAGAGTTTCACGCCTATATTACCTAAAACTTTAGCACATCGTTAAGATAATTAATGGACTTTGAAACACAATTAGAGGAATTTGGTTCGATATCCTCCTACGGCCTTATTACAAAAAACTAAGTATCAGGTTTAAGCCACGACTAAAATAATATTAGCAGACAAATTAGAAATGAGTGACACATTCGTGATATTACCTAATAGAGGAATGTATTTCTGATTGGTCTGTTATTATTTAGTCCTAGTTTAAACCTGGTAACTACTAAGTTTTTTTGTAATATTAACCCCTTAATAATAACCCCCAGCCTAAAGTTTGGTCTAACTTTGCCCTCTTGCTGTTTAAATGTTTGCTGGTGCTAAAATTTCTGAGACTTCTCTTTTATTCTGTTCCTTAGTACACAAACAAGAAAATTAGAAAACAATTAAAGGTGTACTACCATGAGTACACCATTTAGTGAGTTTTTAATTTTTATTCTTAAAATTAACTAAAACCTATTTACATGTGCGAAATCTGCGCAGCGACGACGCAATGGTACAGTTGAGCCTAAGACATATTTCGATAAAAAACTGTTTAAATTTGCTCCTTCACCTGACTAAGCTTCTAATATATTTGCAAGGCTTCGAGCATGTTTCGCCTTAACATTATCCAAATCTAGCCTTGACTTACTGCCCTTAGATAATACTAAGATATCCAAACATCCTTTATACCCAGGGCATAACTCAAACATGCCATAGAGCTATACACCCATAGAGTCGTACATTACCCGCGGACAGGAGCCGCGAGTGGATTTATGGTGTCATGCATCGGTGGATACGCTGTAAGGGCGCTACTACACTAATAGGAAAAGTATGGGCACAGAATAAATTATAGAACAAGTACAGAAGGCCTACTCTGCAAAGATAACTTTGCAGAGTAAATAGCGACTCTTGCGACGACACAATAAACACGACAAAAAAACAATTTAAACGAAAATATGCTAAAAGGGTCAGGGAGGTCAGATGGCAGTCGGTCCACGGTAATTACCTGATCTGCTATATCCTAGATCATGGTATAAAGCGGACCCTGGGCCCTAGCGTGCGGGTTTTTCTTTTCGTGTCGACACTGGCGTTTTATTTCTGAAGACTAATGCTCAGCGACTAACAAAGCATTATCAGTAAAGTTGTACAGGTCCTCACTTGTGCAGGTGTGGAGGCACGTAGGGCATGACAGTAGGTGTGCCATTGTCTGGGGAGAGACACCACACATAACATTCGCTGTCCGCAGCGTAACCTCATTGGTGCATCTTCTCCTTGCTTCGGCCGACTTGTGTCCGCAGGCTATTAAAAGATTTCCTGGTTTGTCAAGAGAGATCATGCCCATCATGATTTCGAGGTACGGCATTTAGAATTTTTCGCCCCAGTGTGTCTCGCCCCTAACCTCACTACAGCCTCACAAAGCGTAGCGATTAAATCCGAAAACAATAGCTACAATTTTATTGCGCTATAGTTTATGGGACACGCGTCCATTCCTTTGTCCGCTCGACTTTGATAAACCACACCCGAGGATATAGCACGCCGGTCAACAACTAAGTCTAAACATGGCACATGTTCTAGCAAGTGACAGTTGATGCAGTTTTAGAGACAATGTAGATGTAGGTTTTTTCATAGATTAAACCATTGTACAGATGGCGGACTTAATGCCAATAGTATTATTTTCCAGTCAACAATATCGGTAAACCAGTAAAGCTGTTTGATGGAAAATGACAAGTGGCTCTCAAAGTCATGTTATATCCTCAGGTAAAGTTTACCAAAGGATGTCAGCCACATGATATTTATTCCACAGATATCTCTTTTTAAATAATTGTTTCACTGCATTATTTTAATTTAATGTTCCGTATCAACACCCGTTTTGGGCTATGAAATATTCATATTTTTTTGTTTGTTTGCCTTTAATAATTAATTATATTGTATTACTATGTGAATCAAGTTTTAAAAAATGCGTTTGTGTTAATTAGGGGATATTGTTGGTAAAAATGTGGAATTCCCATAATTACTATGTTATCATATTCATGATAATTCATAGACAAAAAATGGAAAAAAACAACAGCTTTAGCTAGCTTGGTCAAAAAAATTTTTGATTATGTTGTAGTGGTCTATGTTGGGACGTGTACGTATTCCTGCTAGTAATGAACAGAAAAAAATTAATTTTTAATTATTTTTTGAAATTATGACTAGAAAGCCATGTAGATATTTAAAAGTATTTTATAAAAAAATGTTTCAAAAAACACACTAAATTACCCAGCCTCAAACTACGCGTTTGCCTCAACTATAGCGACTACGATACGTACCTAGGTACAATAAATGCTCGTGATCATCATAGAAATATAGCCCCTTGCGGGATTCGAACGCGCAACCTCTGGTTGTGTAGTCCGGAGCACGAACCACTACACCAAGACGGCCGTATTTATTTACTAACGCAGTTAAAAATCAGTTCATATCTTCAATTCATTTTTTTATCTTTGGATTTTAATTAAAGTTTTATGTTATACATAGAGTATACTGTAGAGTAAAAAATATAGATAGATAGAAAGATACTCTTTATTGCACACCACACACAGTATCAATTTACATAAATGTTCATAGAGAATGGTACAATTAAGGCGATCTTATAAATATGTGTGTAATCTGCTTAAAGTTACGAGACTTAATACCCTTTTTAAGAAACCAATTTCTTATTTATTTACTTATCAAAGAGATTACTCACATCCTTTTCGCGTTACGCAAGATCTTTTATAAGTTTCTCATGCTCATATTAAAATAAGTCATCAAGGGTTTCTTGCGCAAGGATATATCACAAAAAAACTTATTAATTTTAACAATGAAACAGGTTCTTTACACATATTATAAGTAAAAAAAATATATTTTTATTATGTTTAAGAATACCGTGACCTTTATTTATTTGATTATTTAACTTTCACGAAAACTTAACTAACTTTTAAATTTAATTTTAATTGTATTTAATAAAATACCTAATAAAGTGGCAGCAGCTAGGTGCCGGGGGCCAAGAAATGCTTTGGGTCGCTGAGCTATCCAAGTCCATACTTAAATCTTTTATTAATTTGAGTGTATTTGTCAAAATTCAAGGTCAGAGCCTGTCAGAGCCCGAGAACAACTATTTTAAAGCAAACTTCGCTATCGCTAACAAAATGTATAAAACTGACATAAGCCATCGAAAAATCTCGTGACTTTTGCATTTTTTGACATTTCGTTGGCGATAGCGAAGTTATCTGTAGAAAGATTGCATCTTGTCTAAAGGTTTAGGTTAGTTATTATGCAATTATTCTAAATTAGTATAAACAAATGACGCCCTCTCATTTCCCTGGTAGGAAGTATTACCCCAGTTAGTAGTTATTGAACCCAGTAAAGTCCTCGTCAGCTAATTTCCGATTATGTAACAAAGGCACGTCAAATCACTCATTCACCGGCGTCAAATTCAATGTGATCGTAATTGGGTGGTGCACTTTACAACTTATTTAACAGTCGAGTTTATTTTTATGCTTGTCGGCTAAAACCTGAATAAATTAGTTAGGTCATCAATCAAGTTATGTAAGTGTGAATAAAGGCCAACTTCCGAATTGATTCCACCGGCCCCTTTCTACTATCGGGACATAAGACGCAGGCGGGGGTTCCACCCTTATGTCGTTGACATACCACTAATACGCACCAAACGTTTTAAATCTTCGTTCCCTTTTGCGTACGGCTAGAGAGTGGAATTCGTTGCCAGCGGAAGTGTTCCCTAAACACTACGATTTGGATTCAATTAAGAAAAGAGTGAATAGGCTGCTTCTAGGCAGACATGTCCCATCATCGGCCGCATCGTCGCTTACCATCAGGTGAGATTGCGGTCACAGTCATGTCTGCCTATTAAATAAAATAAAAAAAAAACTTTATGTAGTTGCCACTTGACTACTGAATTCCCAACTAAATAGGTTTATGTCAGGTTTCTGTGGTTTCGGTTTTTCTATGAATACCCATTTAATATGATTACTAATGAGCATATGAAATGTTACTAAAGTATAATAAAAACAACAAACTTACAAAGGGCATGTTCACTATTATGTTTCTAATATTATAAAGAGGTAAAGTTTGTGATTGGATGGGTGACCATTCCGACCATTTAAGTGACGTCCATGACAAGCATCTCCGTGCTTCGGAAGGCACGTTAAGCAGTTGGTCCCGGCTAATATCTGTGGTATTAGTCGTTAAGCCTAGTCAGAGGCCCTAGGGCGGCTTGATAACTTCTGACCGTAAGGTTTGTCACTTGCCTTACATACATCCCTCCACCAATCCGCACTGAGCTCGCGTGGTGAAGTATGGCTCGTTCCTCCTCATAGTTGAGGTGAGGCCTTTTCCCAGCAGTGGGATCTAATAGGCTGACTTATATATTGAAAATAGAGTGAATTATGCTTTTTATTTTAATAATACATTTTCATTATAAAATTAAAAATAATAATAATAATTTTTTATTTCATTGACATGAATATTTATAAACAGAAATAATAACTACCTTTTAAGCAAAGATTTGCCTGTGCTAGGTCTTTGCTCGTCCATATTTACTTAAAAAACACATTACAGTTTATTTAGCATAAGATTAGTTTTACAAGTTTTAGAGTAAAAAATATACCAAACATGTGTGAGTGCTGTGCGCTTGTGTAAATTATAGCGCAGGCCCTAACACCAACCCCTCGAAAGCGCTTACTCTTAAGAAGCAAAAGATTTCTGAATCGCCTAAAGAAATTATCTACAACTACAAATGTATGTTTCTCAGGCAACTAGCAACTGGTAACTTTCACTCGCTATTGCGAATCGCTAATCACTTGCCATTGCAATGTTACGTTCGCGCCTCGGGACGGGAAGTGAACCTTGCGGATTTCAACTGAGTGTAGTATTTTGCTGGGCACTGGTAGCGTAGTGGCGGCAGCGGTTTGGTAGTGATAACCAAAGTTAAGCAACCTTCCGCGCCGTTGTGATTGGATGGGTGACCATTTCGGGCATTTTTTTTTAATTGAAATTGGTTTGCTCTTGAGTCTAGACTAAGCCAGACGTGGCGTAGACAGAGTCGACGGTGGAGCGAGCTCACCCAGAAGGTTCTGGCACTCCCACTCACCTACGGAACACAACAAGCTGCTTGGCGCCGGGCTCCGGTGGGAGGGTGGTAGCTACGAGGAAGTATACCCCAGTAACGCAGGCTGCTAATAGGATGTCGTTGCCACGGGTGGACAACTAGGAGATAAATCCTTCACCACCCATATTACTACCCATAAGTGACTTTACCACTTAACATCTCCATATCTCGGTACGTCAGAAGCCACGTTAGCTGATCCTCTTATATGATAGTTCTACAGCCTAAAGTGCGCAACAAAACTGATACATTTGTCTCTAAATAGATCAATCTAACTCTAAAAGACTTTGTAGATCATTTAGCTGCAAGCATCATTAAAGTTTTCATATTAGGTATGTAGTATTATACTTATTACTAACCTCATATGGAAGTATGGTATGGTATCATTTTCCCGTTATGGCAAAAAATAAAAGACCGATAAAGAGACAATTATTATGACCGATATAGTGTTTCATCTGATGGCCATTTAAACCGAAGCGGGCGTAAACTACAATATGTTCACGTTGTCCGGGTTTCGGCTAACGATTTTTTTTTTTTTTTCCGAAAATTTGCATTTTTGTGTTTAATTTTATAATAGTTTTAAATAGTAGATTGTTATACAAGGGCCTAAAGTGACCATTCCAGTCGAGAAGTTTCTGGCCAATAGCTCATGAGTGGAATGAGTGCTTTCACCCGAGTTAAACATACTATTTTTCATTTCGACTGTGAGGAAATCGAGGGTATCAATAGACTATCGATAGTTAAGGCAAAGGCAATAGTATCGATAAAATATCGATAGTATCGATAGACTATCGATAGTTGAGGCAAAAGCAATACTATCGATAAAATATCGATAATATCTATAGACTATCGATAGTCTAGGCAAAAGCAATAGTATCGATAGTCTACCGATAGTAATGATAGTATCGATAGTAATGATAGTATCGATAGCTCCGTTAATATAAAGAAATACTATCGATAGTATCAAAGTTCAATACTAAAATCACTATCGATAGCTGATACAGCTTTGACTATTGCAATAACTATCGATATTCTCGATAGTGGCCTTTTATTCAATAAGTATTAGGAGTATAAAGTAGGAGGGAAAAGCTATTTCCCACCCGGCTATCTACACATGAAAGTTCAACTTTCCGAACAGGTGAGTGAAAAAACTATTTTACTGCTTTAAATTTTAGCAACATTTCTTAATTTCTCTTAAAATGTTTCCACTATGACCATTAATATTTTGGATTGATCTTTATTTCGCTTGATAGGCGATATCGTTACCTTTCAAAAGAATCATTGTCATAATTTTTAGGACCTCCAGATCCATTGAAATAGTTTTTTTAAAATAATTACAATGGCTGTCATTTCAAGACGGGAGGGGGGGAGTTAGAACCCAACCCTAGGGTTTTTTGTCGATAACATGATGAACTAATTAGTTGTTGTTGTTTCAACCAACACACACCAAATACCTAGCCCCAAGCTAAGCGTGACCTTGTGCTATGGTGACTAGGATAACGGATAGAAATACTTAATACATGTAAACATCCATGACTTAGGTACAAATGCTCGTGCTCATCACACAAACATTTGCCCCTTGCGGGATTCGATTCCGTAACCGCCTGGTTTAGAAGTCCGGTGCGCGAACGACTACACCAAGACGGTCGTAATCCATACTAATAATATAAATGCGAAAGTATGTCTGTCTGTACAGTCACACTGTCTGTCTGTTACATCTTGACGCTTAAACCACTAAACCGATTGAGATGAAATTTGGTATGGAGATAGTTCGAGACCCTGGAAAGGACATAGGCTACATTTTGTCGCGATATAAAAAAAACATTAAGGGGGTGAAATAGGGCAAGAAAGTTTATATGGAAAATCCAACTCTTGCGGGCAAAGTCTCGGGGAACCACTAGTAGCCCATAAATCATCATCAGTCGAAACCCGTACACACTGTATATAATATTTTAACCTGCTGAAAATGTTCAATCGTTAGCAGGCCTGAAGCCGTACTCCGGTTGACGATGTCCGTATTTTCGAGTCTAGCTATCTCGCTCGTTTGCGTTGTCGTTCTGGCGCGCGTAACAAGGACTGCTAAATTCGAAAATACTGACACCGTCATTTTAAGTAAGTACTCTGATCCAGATCCATCTGCCTTAATCGTAAAGCCTTAACAAAACAAACGCAGCATTTTGGGCACCTACTCCCGAACTTAATCGAATCTAAATCAGAATCGAGTCGAGATCGACTTAAAATGGCGATGCATTTGTCAGTCTGATCCAAGGGTCAGTGGTAAGGATGTAGAGGCGGTTTTCGATTTCAATAGTTCACTATTCAACCACAACTCGATTGGCGCGCGATTTGCAAAGTACCAAATTACTGCTTCTCGACGTAAGGTTTAAGATTTTTAGTGTCATTAAGAATTACAGAAATTCAAATATATTATTGCACTTGAAAAAAACGACCACCAGAGGCGGGGGTCGTTTTTTTCAAGTGCAGTAATATATTTAGATTGCATAGTGAATGCTTATCACTTAAAAAACAATAATTATCTTACAGAAATTCACTTACCATGAGAAAAATAATTATAACTTTGTACACAATATTTTACATTGAAGAAGCGAAGAAGTTGGGGGTAAGAACTAAAAAAGTTTACAGCGTCAGACTCAGGTGTCATGTACGGCAAACTAAATCACTGATCAGACGCGATCCACGCTCAATGTCGTACTAGAATCGACTCGAGTTTCTTGTTTCGTTTTGTGTCTCTGTTATGTATCACACATTTTAATAATAAATTATTACTAAAAGAATATAATAAGTTGTGTGTAATGTAGTTTTAATTAATATTTTTATCTATTGTATTATATTTATTTAGGGATATATTTGGTTATATTTTTATTTTAATGTTTACTACTGGGTGTATTGTTTTTTTTTAAATTTTATTTGAAATTTAGTTAGATTTTATTTTATAGTTTATTTATAGAAAATAATGTATGTCACAAAATTTATTACGACGTCGATTCGATTGTGATCGTAGCTCGAACTCGTCAAAAGTTCCTAAGCTTGCTGTTTTACCGTAGTTTCAACTCAACACTAGTCAACCCTTTAAAAGATCGCGCGATCGCTCGAGCCCCGACATTTAGAAAGGTCGCGCTGAACTTTAGGGTTGCGCAAACTGCTCTTCCGAGCGACAATAAATCAGACAACACCTTTAGACAGCGAGTATCTAGAAGTACGCTTGTTGTAGTGTTGCCGTAAAATCGATTGTACATCGATTATTAATCGATTATATAAATGGGGCCCAAATAATCTAACAATCGATATGACAATCTATAGTATCGATAACATCGATATAATCGATTCCTATTTTTATCCAATATAATCGATTAATCGATTATACTGCGTAGTCAAATACAAAATTATCGATAGTATCGATATTAAGTTTTGAAGCAATATTATTGATGTAATCGATGATATCGATCTAATCGATTTAATTGACCTATCGGCTTAGATATTATTGCTAACCAGCACTTACCCTTTCTCTTGGTCATGATGTCTTCTAGTGTGTCGTCGATAATTAAATAGATACATGAACTTAAATGCGGTTTTAATAATGTTGTGTTCTATCCTTCAGTACATATCTAAGAAGACATAATATTAATGACGATTATATCTATAATAATTGTAGATTAATCGATTGCAACATAATAATCGATACAATCGATAGTATTGGCTTGATTCCAGTATCGATTTAATCGATTAAATCGATAGTATTGTCTAATATAAACAATTATAATCTAATAATTGTAAGTAATCGATTTTATTGTCCTAAAATTAATATCGATATTATCGATTTGATCGATACTATCGATAGTCCAATCGATTTTTAGATTATTTAGGGTGGACACAATCGATTATCCGGCAACACTAGCTTGTTGGTAACCTTTTGTCTTTCAGCAAACACAATTAATAAGTTCCAACGGAGCTATAACAAATCTCAAAGAGATTTATGATTATGTCATCTCCTACCAAATTTTATCAGATTGAGATCGGTACTGTAGAGGTCTGGAGCTACTCGTAAAACCTCTATGTCTCGCTCGTGCGACTCTTCGATGTATAAATAAAGCGAATATTTCTTTATAAGTCAATTTTGAAATAACGTCAGAAAAAGTTATGTCATGAAGAAGTCATTCTGAAAAAGTGATACGTTCATAGTTACGAAAACTAAACATGTAAAAAGTGAAATAATATAATAAAAGGAAAAATTAATTGAAAGATGAGTATAATTTCTTCTTAAAATCACCATTTCATAAGTAGATAAGAATTTTATAGGACAAAGAGGACTTCGCATCCAGTGGAAGTCTTCAGAGTACCTACGCAGAAGATATAGTGCACAATTGTGTATGCAATACACAGGTGCACGAGAGTGCACTGTTACTTTACTTATTAACATATTGTTACTTCACTCTCAAAGTTCGGTGAGACGGTAATCCGACATGATCGGTGAGCGATCAGACGTAGGTCCAAGGGCTGAAGGTGCTTTCCGAAGCACAGGGGTGTCAAAACCATCAACTTCCTGACTCTGAAACTGTTTCTGAGTTGCAGTTTCTTGCGACTTGACCCGAGATTCGAACCTTGTGGATTGAGAGCAGCTCTAAGAGATGAGTTAAGAGCCAATATAAAGTAATAGCCTTTATTGATTTTAGCTTTTTTTACAATCACTATAATAGATGATGCCTTAATCTACTATCACAGAAAATATAGCTAAACTATTATTAATACTAAATTACTAAACTACTGATAGGTGAATTGCTACAATCGCTTATTTAAGCCAATACTATAGTGCTATGCCCAGGTGCACACTCTGATCACTCTCATAGTTCGATAAAATCAGCAGGGCCAACGGCTTAACGCACGTCTAAGGCACGAAGGTGTACCACAGCCATCTTCCCGCTTTCAAGCTGCTTCTGAGTAAAAAAGATAATACTGGGCCAGTTCTTAGTAGGTAATTTTCTTATTCTGCTCTTCCTGACTATTATGCCAAAGCTGTCGGGGACAGAGCGAAGTGGATGAGGATAATAAAAAATTTTCCTCATCCACTTTGCTCTGTCCCCGACAGCTTTGGTGGAAACTCGCACTCCTTCAGCATTACATATCCATCTTGTTTTTTTACGGTAGCAGCACTTTCTTATCTTTATAATTCTTTTTTACTTTTACTTGTGTATTTTGAGGTCAAGAAACGAAAAAGACAGTTTCTATAATGCCCCTCATCACTCATCCACAAAGTTTGGTGACAAAGCGTATGCTAATATTACCTCTCTGAATATATTGGCTAGTTATTAAAAGAAAGAAAACGACTCAGATAATAGAGTTAAAAAGATTTAGTACTTTCATGGAATAGCTCTCCTTCTAACTTTGAACACGACCAATTAACTAACAAGCCAGAACCCCGAAACAGCTGAGCAGTAAGTATCAATTAAACCCGAAATGCCTTTATTTATGCCTCTGTAATGGCTGTACCTCAGAGATCAGTTCCAATTATTCAAATGCCGGGGCCTCATAAACCCCTAATGGGGACGGGATGAACACATTACAGTATCGGGCTAAGATCGGCCCCCATGGAACCCTAATATGGGTATATTATAAATAAATAAGATGGTGTGATCCCGAAACATGATGTCTGGATTTTGCGGTGGTTTCGCAAAATTGGATATTTGGTAAATGAGTTGCGTAGGAAAAGAGATTTCAAAATGTAAGTTTATGGGGATATAGCCAAAGGCGAATGAAGCCTACCTGCTTACAATAAATGACCCCGCTCACTAGTCGGCGGCGCGCCAGTGCTGAGGCGGACACGTGCACGGAGGATTTTTTGTCTTCGATCAGTCACAGTAAGTATTCTCGTAAAAAGTTTTAGTCTGTAATTCCGATTAAACTCGCTATCTCACCAAATCATTGCTTTCATTAGTTAAATAACACTTCAATCTTTGTAAAAGTGATGAATTATAGATATATTAATTGATAAAATGCCGTGATTTGTTGGTTAATATTTAAACTGTCGATTTGGAACAATTGTACCACTGACGGTGGGGACAATTGTAGCGGTACAATAAACCCCATGATAAAATTAACCCCGATATTATATTAGTTATGAATTATTCTTAATTAAAATGAGTTAAAATTAATTTAATTGAAATGAGTTACATTTAATTAGGGTGAATGATTTTAGGCACATACTTATTTGGACTTTTTGTTTAAGATGCCACGGCGAAGAGCGAAGTTAACTGATAAAGACTCCAAGGACCTGTTCCTTTATGAACAGGCATTTCAAGAAATTTAAAATGGGCGGTCAATTCGGGCTGCAGCTGCGATGTTCAATCTTTGTCACGTTTCACTAATAAGATATAAAAGGAAAAAGGAAACTAATCCTAGTGGTGCCATAAGTATGGGATATAATCCTAATATTAAGTACTGCCTGTCAGGGTTAATTGTACCGGGGGTCAATTGTACTCTCATACAAAATGATAGTTTTTGATTTTTGTGATTTGAGAGATTATTAGTAAGATAATTACGTAATGTTTGAGTCAAATTAATAGTGTATTAAGCAAGAGTTTACTATTTTTTGTTATTGGACTAAAATAGTTGTTTTTATTTAAGTTCATGATGTGTTGTCTTTTTCGACTGATTACTATTAAGTATTTTGATTCCTAAGAGTAAAGACTGTTACTGTAGCTTTATTACAACGTAAAATTACCAACCATTAATAAAGACATTATTATTAACACATATAACACAGTTTTATTACCAAACTTATTTTTGGTACAATTAACCCAAAGTAGGGGTCAATTGTAACACACGACACCTTTCTGTTTAGATGTGATTTTCATTGACTTTTCGGTACCGTAGGTATTATTTAAATACATACATTTGCAGCTTAAGAATGTAGGTAGTGAAATTTAAATGCAGAATAAAATATATTTCAGTAGATTTGTCGCTATCAACCAATGTTTAAAAAATGGTATCATGGTCCCCGGTCTACCCTATATAAAAGCGTATTAATTAAAGCGATGGGATAATCAATCATGGCTGACCTAATTACAATTGTCACTCGATGCCGCTTCAGACTGATTATGTAATCGACCTGTGTTATGTCTAACTGGTATTATTATACAATATATTTTGTAGGTATCTTAGACGAAGGACGGAATGTAATTAGAACATCGTATTGGCAGAATAGGTATTGAGGTTTAGAAGGTAGGTTGTTGTAAACTATTGAAAACCATACCAGTTCATGAGGCCTATACTTTTTTCTGATTCTGCAGCTTCAACATCTTAAGTTTCGGCATTTATCAGCCAGCATTTTTGAAGTCATTTGAAATACCTATATCGGCATTTTATAATCTTCAAAGCGTCTTCGATTCATCGAAGTTTGAACTTAAATGTCTGTAGTTAGGATTTTTATGTCTATACATATTATGTTTATTTATTCTCAATTGTATTCTTTTGTTTTTTGACACAGAGACACTTACACCTTAATTATAATGGATTTGCGACAGTTGTTCAAACACGAGACGGCGAATTTGGAACAAATGACAAATAAGTGACAAAACATGGTGGAGACAAATAATTGAAATTATTTGTCCTATATTTATTCGAGTGAGTCGATATCATTACTCGTATTAATCAGGGGAGACAGGTATAAATGCAGACAGTTAGTCATCAGATACTTACGAAGGTTACCTCAAGTTTCACTCTACATATATCATAAAACCAAATTGAATTTCGCTCACAAAAATTAATCGACTGTGTCATCCGGTGGGACTCGAACCCACGTCTCTTCGCTATCCGGGCGAGTGCTCTTACCAACTAAGCTACGGAGGACGTTAGTCAGCCGACGAATTTTTGTAAGTGGTTGTTAATTTTTTTTAAGTACGCCAGTGAGCCGGCGTTCGAAACAATACTTGGGGAATGTACCCGCATGTATTCGATGGAAATATTTTTACAAATATTTAACCATCAGTTAAGATGAAATCAGGTTAACTTATAATTATTTTTATAACTTAAGCAATTATTTTGCAAGTTTTTACAAAATCAAATTGAATTTCGCTCACAAAAATTAATCGCCTGTGTCATCCGGTGGGACTCGAACCCACGTCTCTTCGCCATCCGGGCGAGTGCTCTACATCATGATTTCGTTCATATACGGAACTAAGCTATAAAAACGAGAACTCGTTAAAATATTTCAGCTAACTTATTGGGTACAAGAGTACATCGGCCCTTTACCTACATAACAATTACATAAACAAAATGGCGTCACTGGCCGAGATGTTGCTGTTGTTTATTATTTACCGGTCTTATTTGCGGTCGTGGGCAATTTGTCACAAATAAACAGACAGTTTTGTATATGTATAAGAGAACGATTTCAAGTACAAATTACATCATACGTCACCCGCTTTACTAGTAAGCTCGAAATAATTTTGTTGACAAAATGGCCTAACTTGGTTCAATTGAAATGCTGACAAATGTCTGGTACCATGACTGGGTATAATGCATATATTTTGAACTTATCCTCTTTTTAAGACTTTCCATCTTCTTACATATTTAATGAATCTAAATGTAAACTTTGAATCGGATGGCGTGGCGATGTGGTTGAGTAAGACAAGGGAGTAACTAGTGTAAACATTTTTATTCAAACAATATGATAAATTATTATTTATAAAAGATAAGCATTCACTTTGCAAATTAGATATAATTGCACTGGCGTTTAAATGCCAGACGCGAGTTCTATTCCCGCCTCTGGTGGGTATTTTTTATTGAAGTCTTGTTGCCTAGTTACATGATAGCTATTTTCCACTGTTGACAGTATGGGCGATCAGTATAAGGATCTCGCTAGAGAGTCACCAAACATCCAGTCCACTCGACACTGCCGTGTCTCTAGGTTTCGGCTCCTTCAGAGCATTTTTTATTCTTTATTTACTTAGAAACTTTGACTGTTTTATTCGAACATGCCAGCGCCGTCTTATCGTAAACTTAAAAGTGATATAATATAAGCCTAGAGATTACAGCGATACCGCTTTTAGAAGACATGTTAGCTGTAGTTGTAGCTGTTAAACAAGAATGAAACAATAGTATTTCATGAAACTACAATAGTGGTACAATACCATGATGTCTGTTATTAGTTAGTGTAATATTATTAGTTTACTACCTGTGACCACAGACACTGAAGAGTATTCGGAACGTCAAGTTTCAATATTTTTTTTCAAAATAAATCGCGAAGTAAATCGTAATTTTTTTTTTTTTTTACATTTTTGGGAAACCTACAGCTAGTACATGATTGCTTAAAATTATAAACAGAAAGAAGGCCATTTACATGTTTCCACTGTTAGAGTTTAAAGGGTTGGAGTTAAACCGCTAGTAAATAAAAAAAAATACACATAAATTATTAAGCTTAATCATAAAAGCAAATTTAACACTCAAAAAACTCGTTAGCCATGCGTTTCTTAACTTGACTTATACTTATACAAAACAAATCAAAGCCATGGGTAAATTGACATTCTTTAAATAGATCAGCTGCTCTAAGTAAATATGAGTTCCGTCTGTAATTTGTGTTTACCTTAGGGACGTGCAAAAGGTTAGGGTTCCTTAAAGGCTTCCTTGGTGTGCAAAAGCACAGCTTGCTCAACAGCTCAGAACTGTCAATTATACCGCTCGCAATCTTGTGAATGTAGGACGAATCTGCTATCTCTCTGCGCTTATGTAAAGGGAGAATATGATGTCTCCTGCATCGGGACAAGTAGTCAGTGTCGTATTTGCCTGTTCTATATTGGATAAATCTGAGAAACCGTTTTTGAATACTTTCTATTCTCGAAACATAAGTGTCGTAGTTAGGGTTCCAAACTTGTGATGCGTACTCAAGATGACTGCGTACGAATGCACAGTAAAGAATTTTGAACGTTTTAACATTCCTAAACTCTGAAGCAACCCGTAGGACAAAGCCCAATGCCTTAGATGAGTAGAATGAGTTGGACTATTCGCGTAAACGTGTTAGTGGTTGAAAAGCTTTCAATCTGAACAGAATTATCTGACCAAACTGACCATAAAGTACACTTTTACATATACATATATAACATACGTATATAAACCGGCTAATGACTGTCCGTCCCTCGCTTAATTTCCACTTAGAGAATTAGGGTAATTGTTTGGGACTACCTTTTATCGATGGGTTTGTGTGGTAGAGTCATAATGTGGCCATTAAAGTATAAATTAACTATTTTGTATAATGGTAGTAAAATTGTCACTTTTAAAGATTCGCGATTGTTACACATAACACATACATACAGTTCTTAACGCGATAATGGTTAAAAAGATTGAAGGTAAAAATGTTTACCTCCAAATACAGCCCGACGTTTCGAACGCGGTGCAGAGTCCGTGGTCGCGGGTAAAGTTTACCCAAATTTGGAGGTAAACATTTTTACCTTCAAATTGTTTAACCATTATCGCGTTTAAGACCTGTATGTATGTGTTATGGTAGTAAAATTGTGTTATAAGAGTGAATATTTCGAAAACCATGACAGAATATGTTGAAATATTACACCTACTCATCTCAGGTAAGCCTCTATTTTCAATTTATTTTTGTTTGAAGACCAAAAAACGGCATTTATACACGTTCTTATATTGACCCTACATGACAATTGTGTCAGCACTAGGCTGAGAAGAAAAAGCGCAAGAAGTGCATGACAATTATAGTGACTGACTCAGTTTTACAATTATTGTTTTGTAACATTCAAGTTGCGTAAAAATTAGTTCAATTTTTATAATTTAAATAAACATCTATATTTAATAACCTCTTGACATTATTCCTAAGCTTTCTAGTACTAACGGTTCCTAGCAAAACTTCGGACAGACAGACAGATAGACAGACAGACAGGCGGACTACGGAACCCCAACAAAAATACATCTTCCTATAAATGAACGACCAACTTTCTGAAGGAAGCCTGATGTTTGGGATGGCAAGCTTATTTTACGTGGTTCATAAAAGTCAAGTCAAGACGTTTTTTTTTAACTTTACCCGCAAACCAAACCTAATTGCCACTAATAGCCCGTTTCAAAACAAATTAAGGGACACTCCGGTCACTTACAGAAACGCCTAGTACACAGAACTAGGGCCGTAAGTGACGCAGTTGACTGCTACTTAACAGTTTAAGCCACAGCTAACTCCGTCAATTAGCGAGTTAAAAACACATTTGGGGTTCCGTACGATGATTTGTCTTCGTGATCGTTGCTGTCACTACTGTTGGAGGAAATGGTTGATAGAATTGTTTATTAGTGGGAAGATGTTTAAGAGTTTTAATTAATTCAATGCAGTATAATGATAGTGGTAGTATGTAGTGAAGATAATTACTATTGTCAGTAAATGACAATGCCCGCTTTAAAGATTTTGATAGTAATAATGTCCTCCTAGCCGAATTTCGACTACGGCGGCCTATCTCAACACAGATTAGCCAACTGCGGACAGATTAAAGTGCACAAGTGTGTGCGCAATACACAAGTGCACTCTCTGTTCTTTGACTCTCATAATTCGGTGAAACGGCAGTCTCTACGGTCATGTCGGACTGCCGTCTCACCGAATTTTGATTGTACTATAACTATGGCTGCACGTCAGACTACCCTGTTTTTACCCTACGATCGCCTCAATAAAGAATAGAGGCGATCTCAGACGGAAAGACGTAAAAATTGTTTTCGTAGTTTATATGGGTAACCTGACGTGCTGCTGAATTTGCCTACGTTAACGACCGTCCGTTTAGTTGACGACCGGCTCGTTGTAGTAGTTCGTGCTCTAGACTACTCCAGAAGTTGCGGGTCCAAATCCCGCAAATGCTCGTGCTCATCACACAAACATTTGCCCCTTGCGGGATTGGAACCTGTAACCGCAGGATTTGTAGTCTGGAGCGCGAACCACTACGCCAAGTCGCATGTGTGTTGAAAATTTATTAATATTATTATTTATTTACGTATAAAAGAATTACTCTCATATAGTGCCCACTGGTCATCATCATCATCAAATTTAAGAGCTAGGCTCTTGTCGGTGGAGTTTTTTCATTCATAAAACTCCAAATTAGGAAAGATAGTGTGGTGGTTTCCCTCTTGCCTTCCACACCGCAGTTTAAGAACCGGTTTATCCCGCATCTTAATATCCAGTCAAAAGCCCTTCTTGATACTATATCTTCGGCCTTTTGCCAGTACTGATATTGCTGCTGCACAACACCAGGGGAACGCTTATTTGATGGCGGCGTTGACTCGCCATGGCACAGGATCGTCAATGAATATTGTAGCTTTTTGCAGGGAAGTTCATCCCACTGAACTCCCCACTACATTCTGGTATCCTGCCGCTGTGTGGTCGGGGACTGCTTATTCTACATATTCGCAGCTAACCACCATATCTGGTGGCCGTTCACTATCCGCCCACTGGTCAACATATCAAAATACATTTTTGTTACAACTACAATAACAGCTTAAGATGCCACAGTGTTTAGCTTGGCCTTTTTGAAAAACCTTTTCCGATTTTGATAACACCTTTTATACAACCTCCATAATTCTGTGGTACCCTCCTAAGACTAATTTTAAGTTTATTCTATCTCTTTATCTGATAAAATAAAAATGATATGTATCCTTATCATTATCATTGCCCAGATAATTTTGTATAAGTAGTGGCCTCGTTTTCGTCTACACTCCGTAGCATAAGTCATGTAGCCACCACACAACGGACCCTTAACCAAGTATTTAAGAAAAGGAAAATAATGTATCATTCATTACACTGCTACGTAAGAAACTATGAATAACATTATTACCTACGATAACACCCGACCTACTTACACTAAAATTATTCCATACGAACCCCATCAATTACCGCTCGCGCCGATCGCCAAGGAGCGGAAAAGCGAAAAAGCGAAAAGAGCTGAATTATCGCTCAGCGCTTATCGAGCGCAGAAACGCTCATTTGTTATGCGATAGTTATCGGGCAAGCGAATTGCGCGTTTCCATTATCGGCTAAGGGCCGATTTATAGATCATCATAGTAGCCTCTTGGTTATCCAGTCTTGGATGTAGTCCTCTTCCCTCTTCTTCCACTCCTGGCGGTATTACGCCCGACTCATCTAGTCGAGGTCTGCGTGTCGGGTATTATCGGTCCAGCGCTGCGGTGGTCTGCCGCGCCCTCTGGTGTCCGATTTATAGATAGATATTCTATAATGCAACGAGAAAGTATCTACGTTACATACAGACATAGTACCATTTATAACATATTATTAGGCCCTCATTTAATCTGTTGGCAATCTCTTTAAACAATATATAGTAGGTATATGTATATAGAATGCCTGGTTGGTCTAGTGGTCAGCACGCTGGGTACTATCCACGGGGTCCCTGGTTCGAATCCCAGGTCGGGCCGAGAGTGTTTGGGTTTTTCTGTCTTGAAATTACTCAGACACAGCTCCGGAGTCAGGAAGTTGGTGGTGTTAACACCCGTGCCTTGGAAAGCACGTTAAGCCGTTGGTCCTGCGCCTGATCTCTCTACGGTCATGTCGGACTGCCGTCTCACCGAATTATGGGAGTGAAGGAACAGAGAGTGCACCTGTGTATTGCGCACACACTTGTGCACTATAATATGTCCTGCGCAGTTGGCTAATCTCTGTTGAGATAGGCCGCCGTAGTCGAAATCGGCTAGGAGGACATCATGTATATTGTATTCACTGTTTCAAATAAATTATAAAATAAAAAAAATATTTAGGTAGGAAAACAAAAGAGACCAGGTTTATTTTACTCGTATAATAATAGGCTTTTCTTAAGCTCCTCATGTTTCTTTTTGTTTCAGAATATTTTGAGACACATGAATCACTGTGGGTACGTATAATTACTATTTAAGAACATTCACAATTTTTATTGCGCCTTTGTCATGTTTTAAGTATAATAAGTACAAGAATTTGATAGATCCAAGAATATGAATCTTAAAACTATTAATTCTGTGTTATTACTTTTTCGTAGCGTGATCAAACTAAAAAAAATACATCAGTGTAATAATGACGTTCCGGTTTCCCTGAGAACGGTGGTTCGACTGAGTTTGATCTGGCGTTTCTTCACAGCGCTTGACAATTTTTATGTAATTGTAGAGTCCAGAAAAAAGGAGGCACGTTCTGGCCCTGTAGGGACACATGTTTAGAATTTTTTTGACGTTTAAAAGGGCCGTTTTCTGTCCTAGAATATTTTTATAAAATGTTTGACTTTTTAATTTTTTTAACCAATCACAATTTTGTCCAAAAATACGTCACTTCACATCGTGCCGTGTCGTCTCGTGGACACGTGCACGTGCGGAGATACAGTCGGCTGGTCACTCTCGACCACTTTTGTGCTGGGCAAGTGGACTGGCAAGTGGACTGGTCGCCCGACTGGTCGAACGTCGCTCCAGTTGCTATATTTTGAGGGTCTATTCAGGGTAGCTCGGGTATGAAGTATAATATACTTAGATGCTTAAATAGTAGATTTTTGGGGTGAGGCTGAGGGTACACAGTGTGTTCAAGTCAAGCTATTTGGCTATTTTGGTTTGCTGTGCCTATTTTAGAATAATATCCAACTGCCGCACTCAGAGACGTCAATTAACTTTAATCTATAATTTAGTCTTAATCTGACACTTTTTTGTCAATGGAATAGAAGAGGACTGCAAGAGACTTCATGAAGGATTAAAGGATCTTGACCAAAACTCTATAGGAACTCGGCCCACTTTGCGTCAGCATGCGTCCTTACAAAATGTTCGGATAAAACTTATAAATATTTAAAGGATTCACACAAAAAATATTGTTAAAAAATAATTACAGGTTTACAACGAATTCAATGGCAGATTAGGCATTCTGAGGTTATGTTTTGTGATTGCAGAATTCATTGTGTGATTAATTTAAAAATTTTGTGATTAAGTGTTACTTTTAAACCCCTATTCGTTAGATTATTTCAAAAATACCAGTGCAATTGACAACATTTCATTTCTATAACGGTACTAAAATTCAAAACCCATTTCGAGATTTGGCGATGCTTTACACGTTAAAAATATTTTAACAATTTTTTACGCTATAAATTCAGAGATATTTGAAAAAAAAAAACTGATAGGTGCTATGATACAGGCATTATAAGAGGACATGCCTTTGCTTGGTTCTCTGGTCTGACTTAAAAAGTATTTTACCATACATGCAAGCTAGCTGTCATTTTGACATTGACATTTGACACTGACACTATGATGAGTGAGTGAGAGAAGAGATAATCGTAGTGTTGTTCTATAGAATCGAAGTCCATCTAGTTATCGATAGTTTTAGTATAGTATATTTAGGATTGCTAAAAATACACATGTATTTAAATGATTATCTAGTTTGGTGACGAAATCATAAAAAAACATTTTATCATATTATTGATGTTTCTTTTGATTCTAGAAACCATAAAAAATTAAGTAAGGAAAATGGCAACGTAAGCTTTTGTTAGTAAAGTTGTGTTTGATTAATTAAAATATTATTTACCTACTTCTTTAATTAGACTTTTGTATTATGATATACGTGCTTAGTAAGCTTGTATTTGAATAAACATACTCAATAAGATTATTTATCAACTTCTTCATTTAGACTTTTTGTATTTTGATATACGTGCTTAGTAAAGTTGTGTTTGGATAAACATACTCACTAAAATTCCCTCATCATTCTACCAAATACTATGCTGATTCTTTTACTGTCCAATCAGTACGCTTGTGGAACTCCTTACCTTTGACTATTAGACAGTCAGAGTCCATCGCTTTTTTCAAAAAAAGACTTAAAGATCATTTTGTCCAATAATAAATACTTTTATTTACTGACGTTGGTCAAATACTTCTCATATTAGTATATATGTATTTATTTGTATGTATGCATGAATATGTATGATTTATATGTAGGTAGGTATATTTACTTATTTTTATGTATTTTATTTATTATTATTTATTTGTTCATTACACCTATTCTATGATTTTGCACCAAACTCCCCCTTCCTGTGAATGAGTATGTTCCTTTACCTAAAGGTTGTCTGGAAGAGATCGCTTATAGCGATAAGACCGCCTACATTGTACATTTTTCTGTGTAAATCGCTGTACTTACTGTATTTTATGTTATGGTGTGCAATAAAGAGTTATCTATCTATCTATCTAAGATTATTTATCTACTTCTTCATTTAGACGTATTGTATTTATATATACGTGCTAACTGTCGATATCGATATCTTACTGCTACAATATACAACACTATAGACGTCAGTTATTTTTTTAAATTTACAATATGGCAAAGGCGTGAAGTCGTCACATCCTTACTCTTGTTCTTACGCTCTTTTAGAATTGAGAGTTTTAAAAGAATTTAATTTAAGGGAAATAAATGGAAAGAAATGAAAAAGAAAAAATATGTATGTCTTTTTTTTTATGTACTACAAGGAATAAAATAAAAATGTGCATGTAATTTTTTTGAAATGTTGTCAATTATAATTCAAAACAAGATGTTTTTAAATATAAACTACAAAGACGAAATCTGGCCCCGGCTTTGGACAATATCCTTTAACTGACATCTCTGAATACGGCAGTAACTGTCTTAAATATGAAAATTAAAAAAAAAAAAATTTACCTGACCTCAAAAATCTCTAAATATTTTTCAAAGTCGTTTCCCTGCCCTGTTATATACAGTTTACAGCTACTTTCCAAGGTCTAATTTAAAAATTAAGCTTTTGTACGCGACCCAGTTTTAGCCTCTAGGGTGCATTACTAACACCTGCTTTACTATTTTCCTAAGCCTGGACTTTACTTACACATGTTTAGTTTATTAATTAATTGACATATTAAGTTTGTGAATCAAATTAAACGTCAATCAATTTATACCAGCTGTTTAAAAATTAGTGAACTGGGGTTTAAGTCAATACTTTACATGTAACAGTGTATGTAGAGCTTTATAACAGATCTGTATCATTTAACGGATACAAGGAGGCTAATATTTTCTGCCCGATATGCGCTCTTTGGAACTACTTCACAGTCCAATAACTTTACTGGGATAAGAATCTGTTTGATGTAAAAATAGCCTTCGAGCTGTGTTCGATGGAGCCTCTTTTTAAGAGATTCTTGCTTTTCATCATCCATGAATCATAAGCGAATAGACCCATTGACAAATTGACAAAGGCAAAGCAAGACTTACATGTTTTACACGTGACTTTGGCGGAACAGTATACTCGAACTGGTAGACTTATGTTCACTGGCCACATAGGAAAAGAAGGCTCAAATAATCTCAAACTAAAAAAATATCATAATAATAATGTCCTCCTAGCTGAATTTCGACTACAGTGGCCTATCTCAACAGAGATTAGCAAACATCACTATTATAGAAATAAGATAAACCTTATTATCTTATTTCTATTGACTAAATGGTAGAAGGTACTTTAACGGTAATTTATGTAATAATTTGTATTCTCTGTGTGCAATAAAGTGTATCTATCTATCTATCTTTATAAAAATCAGGGATTTCACCCACTTATATAATTAAAAAACGACTGCCTCTTTGAGCTTTGTTTGCAAGAATATATAATATATCCACCCAAAGAAGCATATCGAACTACTATTGCGGTTCATACTAAATATTTAAATAAATTCCGTGCCTAAGCTTCATTTTACTAAACCTGGGCCCGTGACAAGATGCAATCTATTCTAAAGCGAAGTTCGCTAGCAAAATGTATGGAACTAACACACGCTATCGAAAAATCACGTGATTTTTACAGACATATGCGATAGTGAAGTTATGTTAGCTGTACACAAAGATTTCATCTTTTCTAAGGGCTCTGGAACGCAATCTTCTACCTAGTTTTAGTTAATTAATATTCCACCAAAGTCGATATCGGAACCCATCCATCCCGAGAGATTCGCGGAACCCATAACATTTTATAGCGATCGTCGCTATCGGTTATAACGATTCAGATGCGGTAATCGTTAAACTCAACGACAAAGTAGTGATGTAGCCGTTTTGTATTTTTACGCGCTCGTGTCATTAGATACTTTTTCACTTTTATTCATTTATAAAAGGCATTCAAAATGATAACAGTCTTTACGTGAATAAATTAAATAAATACAAAGAAATTAAGCTGGACCGCAATCCTTATACTGTATACACAGCATGATTAATTAACTACGCTATTATGAGGTTATGAAATTTTACCTTTTTAAGTAGGAAACGATCAATTGTGGTACCTATTTAATATTTTAGGGTCAAATATTAACAACCAAGAACAAGAGTTAGTTGCCACAATTGACAGATATTAATAATTAAAATGCAATGGTTTTGTCAAACAAGTTTTAAAAATACATTACGATAAACGTACCTGACTAAGAATGCTGTAAAATATTGGTAATGTTAGGGCCGTTCGGTAAAATATCCGTGAAATAATTTAATTTCATACATATTTTGATAATTTGTGCAAGATTTCCTGTTATGTTTCACATAGGTATAGTCATAAATCAAAAATTCTACAACTGCAAGAAGATTACAACTGGTGACTTTTATCTGTTGTAACATTAAATCGATAGGTTTTGTAAAAACTGCGAACCTGGTATTTTATCACAGTGACTGTGTACCTGTCCCCTCACTAGATGTTCCCGAAGCGCGAAGATTATTAGTGGTAAGCTGTTTATTAGTTGTTATCTCTCTGATCTTAGGAGGCCGTTACCCACCCATCTTTGCAGGACTGATAAGGCGTAGCGGTGGGTCGTTGGGATTAAGTGACGTGTTTACGATGGTTCTAGGTACTTAATATTTACATAGTACTTACCTATCAGTGGCGAAGGGTATAGAAGCGGCACCATTAATTTTGAAATTGTATGAATAGTCATTTTCTTAGTGTGTATCATTGTTTTCCAGACGTCATTGTTTTCCAGACGTCATTGTCACTTTGAAAGTCTTGATAGCTATTTGTCATTTAAAACAGTCCCCATCGGCTTACCTACTTTTGGATTTAGAGTTCATAGGCATTCTTTTATTTTAATGCATAGTTAATTACATAATTATATTTCGGTAAAAATTTGGTTTTTGTACCAAACTGTTACTTTCGATAATACCTGTATAATTACTATGCCAGCGCGTCCTTCCTGTCATGACCTACGGGGCCGAGACATGGAACTTGACAGTCAAGCTGGCCCACCGACTGCATGTCGCTCAGCGAGCTATGGAAGGGTCTATGCTGGGGATCTCGCTAAGGGATATAATCCGGAACGAGATCATCCGCCAAGAGACGAAAGTCATAGATATAATTCAGAGGTACAGTAAGCTGAAGTGGCAGTGGGCTGGTCATGTCTGTCGCAGAACCGACGGGCGTTGGAGTAAGAAGGTCTTAAATGGAGACCACGTCTCGGGAAACGTAGTATTGGACGCCCCCCTGCTAGGTGGACCGATGACCTGAGGAAGGTGGCCGGTGCTGGCTGGATGCGAAAAGCGGAGGACCATGACAGTTGGCGCAGTCTTAGACAGGCCTATGTCCAACAGTGGACTGCAATAGGCTGATATGAATGATCAATTATCTATACATATAATAAAACTGTAAAACCGATGCGTCTGTACATTGAGTATTTTTACCAAGAACTAATTGAGGGTGATGTTAAAATAGTAACAGAATAGAAATCTACAACTTTTAATTTTTTGTCTGTTTGTACACGCTAATCTCCGGAACTACTGAATGGATTTGAATGAAACTTTTTTGTTGTGTAGCTATTGAGTCTGAGCAAATACCAGGCTATATCTTATTTTGAAGATCGGAGTACCTGACGTGGAACCTTAGCAGTACACTTAAACTAAGAGAGATATAAAAGTAGCGCCTTAAGAAAAGTTATTTAGCGTGATGAGCATTTTCTATTGACGTACACTAATTGAAGGTCTGGAGCAACTGATATGGAACCCTAGCAGCTCAGCTCAACTATAAGACATATGATTAGAGCACCTTAGGGAACATTGTTCAGCGTGATGAGCACTTTCTATTGACGTACACAAATTGAAGGTCTGGAGCAACTGATATAGAACCCTAGCAGCTTAGTTCAACTGTAAGAGATATGAATAGAGCACCTTATAGACCATTGTTCAGCGTGATGAGCATTTTCTATTGACGTACATAAATTGAAGGTCTGGAGCAACTGATAAAGAACCCTGGCAGCTTAGCTCAACTATAAGAGATATGAATAGAGCTCCTTAGGGAACATTGTTCAACTTGATGAGCATTTTCTATTGACTGACACTTACAAACTACTTTAGACTGATTTTCAAACTCCCAAGGTAATCCTACTGTCTCTAAGTTACGGTTTGATGACGGAAACTTAGAGGAATCGAGAGAATCCTTCAGATTTTATAGGGATATTATAATAATAATAATAATGTCCTCCTAGCCGATTTCGACTACGGCGGCCTATCTCAACAGAGATTAGCCAACTGCGCAGGACATATTATAGTGCACAAGTGTGTGCGCAATACACAGGTGCACTCTCTGTTCCTTCACTCTCATAATTCGGTGAGACGGTAGTCCGACATGACCGTAGAGAGATATTATTAATTAGAGGGATGTTATATAGGGATCAGTTATGGGGATGTTATACCATATATGCTACAGCATTAATTTAGGCATTTAAGAGTTTGCATTCAGGAGTCATAATTTTGTGGTGCTGACCTCAACGCTAAGTAGTTCTTGGATACTTACACCACAGGTGGTTTGTCGAAATTTTGTTGAATTACTGTAATAATTTATGAAAGATCGAAGTCAATTGACACTATTTTACTTACGAAAATTGAACTATAAGAATAGTCTTACTTACTTTACAATATAGGAGAAAGGGTAAGGTGGCCCTGGTCTTTGCCCTACCGTGGGACATGACAGGCTCCTAATAATAATAATAACTTTACGATAGTAGTAACTTACAAACCGACCTTTGAGTAGGCTAGGGCCACAATAATTAGCTGCTTAACCACATTCATCTATTGCGGTAGGAAGGTTTGAGTCTGACTTTTCATCTGAACACTAAAACCTAAAGTAACCTATATTTTTTTAAAAACGAATAAAACTGCATTTTATAAAGTAAACTAAAAAGTTAAAAAAAAATCCTTTACACTTTAACTAAGAAAGATATACGACAAAATTTAGTCTTGGAGTCGGTGTCACTGCCATCCGAAATTTTCTTACAAGAGGACAATGGCGAGGTGATAGTAACCTATCTAAAAAAGAGTGCCTATTGACCTTGATTTTTTATTTCTCTGTTCTCCTTACGACATGGTAGACTAAGAGATCATGATAGCTGGATGGCGACGGGAGTATAAAATATTTTTTATCATCGAGTCCACGCGTACGAAGTCGCTGGCAACCGCTAGTTATGACATAATTTAACATTGTTTCGAATCTTTTTGGTTCCCCAACCCAATCGGTGGCAGTACAAGCAGTAAATAAGGTTGTCAAGTGGTATCGCCATACAGGCTGTTCCGCGCGAGCGATGGGAGCGTATCGGAAATGAGATGTGGCCGATAGGGCCTCGTGTCCGACAGGTGGTACGGTTTTTTGGTCAGTGTACAGACTTTTAATTAGTTTTGAGATATTTGGGTGCGATAATGCGATGCTTGCGTGCGCTTTTTTATAGTTCTTTTTTTCGTGAAATGTATTTGTACGGTATGTTAAGTCAAAGTTCACGTCGTGCGTTGTTTTTGCATACTTGAAAACGTTTGTACATTCTGAAATATTTTATTTTTGATTTCCTGCTTTGTAAATTACCATAAAATCATACAAAAGCCCGCCAATAAAGTTATATTTATCTATCTATTGGGTCGGCTCATGCTAGTCTTCTTTAGTAGTAATTTTAAGACAGTGGTTAGGACAAGTTGACTGCGTGTTTGTAAATTGCTTTTTCTATGCTAAGTACTTACATACTAATAATCGATATTACATTGACATGATATTACCACAATATTTCGATTTTATTGTTCGAGTTTCAATGGGTCAACTCTTCCACCTGTCAAGTCTCCCGGACTCCCACTAAGTTTTGTACAAACTCAAGTGGTAGGTATAGGCCGGGAATCGAACTCACAACCTTACGAATGAGTAACGAATAAAGTTTTCCTGACTCGGTTATCGCTAGTCTCCCCAGAACAATATTATTTTGGAAAATGTAAAAGAAAATTATAGATACCTTTTTCTGTCACTGATTTGTGTTTCCAACTAAAACTACATGTATTCTAATATACCCTTAAACAATTCGACCACCATAACAAAACTAATTATTAATTAACAATCAACGAACAAACTTACGAACCTTAGCAACAATAGCTATACATACAATCCCATTGTCCTAATGACCAGAGAAATGGCAGAACCTTCGGACATCGTAGATCTTATGCTTTGTTGCCCTAAACAAAGGGTCTTCCCTCTCTTCCGTACAAACCGACACCACCATCTGCATTTCTCTCCTACGTTAATTGAAATAATAAATTATAGTTTAGCAGTAAGTTATGACTTTCTCGGAGTAATAAATTAATTGTTTTAAGAAAAAGCGAATAATAATCCCATAAATCAGTAAGGGTTAGCGAATTAAAAAGTAATTACGAATTTGCGGAGTTTGAAAAATTGGGCCAGTGTTTAAAGAATAACAAAAAATCGTGGTTTATGTTTTTTCTTGAGAACTTTCTTTATGAGCGACGCTTTTGTTTTTAATTTAATTAAAAACCTGCTTAGTATGGCTGATAATAAATATCTTAATCATAATCTTCCTAGCGTTATCCTGGTTGTGCACTCGCACGCGAGTACCCAGCGTTCGCTTACCATGATCCAGGATGTAGCAGATCAGGTAATTACAGTGGAGCGACTGCCATCTGACCTCCGTGACCGTATTAACAGGGGAACCTAACCAGGTTTGGATCATGGTTACACATTCAGTCGCCTGAATGTACAGGTTTCCTCACGATGTTTTCTCTTACCGTACGAGCATCGGTTAGTCAAACAACTAATGTACATAACTCAGAAAAAGTCATCGGTATATGGCGGTACGTGGGATCGAACCGAGCGGGAGGTACCCGCATAAGAGGCAACCCGTTAGCCACTACGACACCGACGCTCTTTGATTTGATAATAAATAACTTATTGCACTTTTAAAAGTACAATGTAGTGATTTCGTAAATAGGTAAACCAAGATTTTGCTGCCTAGACATTTAAGAAATGTACATAAGGTTGTCTGGAAGAGATCGCTTATAGCGATAAGACCGCCTACATTGTACGTCTTTCTATGTAAATTATTGCACTTACTGTATTTTTCTGTTATGGTGTGCAATAAATAGTTATCTATCTATCTATAAACTTGAACAGGCAGCATATGCTTTAAATAGTATTATTTTTTAAATCAAGTAGAAAAAAATAAACTAATTACCTACGACATAACACGTAAAGTACACCTAGCCATAAACGTATTAATATATTTTGCACCCTAACAGTGTCAAAATAAAGTGCTCACTTGCAAAACAGTGTCCCGACCCTCGTGTCAAATACATCACCGTTTATTAACTACAGATTAAAAACTGTGTTAATGACATATAATTTTACCGCTAACCAAGCGTTTTGCATTTGTACCACAATCCAGACTAGAACAGAAGGTGCACTACTACTCAGTATTTTTTTAAATATAATATGATACCTTTAAAGTAAAAATAATTGAAGATTCCATACAAGTAAACATGATATTAATACTCGTATGCATCTTTAGATTGCAAAAGTGAAAATTATAAAAAGGTTCCCAGGATCATTACCGCGCTGGATAGCGATGCTTATACGCTGAGCGGGGTAGCTGCCAGCTCTTGGTCACCACTGATGTCAACCAGTCTTTTGGAAATCTCTTTGAAAAAAGAAATAGCGTTGGGACCCCACGGACCCAGTGTTTCGACTCCAAACGGTACAAAGTGGCTTTAAGTTTTCAGCACTTGTCGCAGCCTAATTAGCTAAAGATGGATCAAGCAATAGTTCATTAGGGATAAGAGGTATCGCTTTAGGTTCGTTAGAAACCCAAGATCTCATCTCATAATGAGCTTCCTTATGAATGGCTACAATGTCTGCAGCAAGTTGTGCCGCATTTTCTACTGAAGGTGTGGATACTACGCAGTCATCCATGTAATGATCATTAAGGATAGCATTCACAGCTTCAGGAAATTTACTTTTAAAATCAAGTGCATTTTTATTCATCGAGAGATCGCAGCATAATTTAGGCTGCAAGTGTGTCGACACAGGTAGCGTCCCACACAAGAGCCCGACCTATCCGCCAAGGAACAAGTGACATCCCGTCTGGTCAAAAGTGAATGCCAGGTATATTACATGGTATAACTCGTGATTGAGGTTAAGAGGCGAAATCAATGGATTTCCATTGCCTTCTTCATTTCTTAAGAAAGCCAACTCTCAATTACTTATGTGCAAGTTTTTTGGCGAGATGTTTTTGTGCTACCGTTAGACAGCGATATCCTCGAAAAGATTGCACTAAAGCTTTTTACTAAATCAGTTAAACAGGCTAGGGCTCGAACTCACGACCTGAAAAGAAGAGTTTTCTTTCTCGCATAATGCATAGATACAATTCGATTTCAATCTTTAAGCTAAATGATTCAAAATTACTTAATAATTGTAATGATGAGTTAGTTTTGTTTTTTTCAGCAGTTTTTAGTAACAAGTGAAGTTACTGCCTCCACTTGTATTGTGCCCCTGTTTTATTGTAAACGGAAGTCAAACGTAAAGCAGCGACAAAAAATGAAATAAATTACTGCTATCTGGCTCAATTCATCTACTTATGTTAATTTTCACGTTCAAACTGGAAGTAAAGGCCTATATGCATACAGAATGGTGTTTTAATGGAAATATGGAAGCTTTTGAAAGTCTCAATTACTTACATCATTGTCAATCAACTTCGATGTCCTATGATTAGAAGTTAATTGCTGCTATAAATTATTTTAATTACAAACTTTTTTGGAGTTTTATAAACTGGTGAACAGATTACAAAATAATTGGCTCTATGCATTTTAGGACTTATATGTATACTAATTTTATCCACTGGCTTCACTGCAGTAGCCCACTTAAATTAGCTCGATAAATTTTTTACTTTACGACAATAGTAACTTACAAACCGATCCCTAAGAAGGGTAGCGAGACAATATATAGATGCTAAACCACATCCACCTAATGCGGTAGGGAAGTTTGAGTCTCACTTTTTTCTGAACACTAAAACCTAAAATTACCTAGTTTTTTACAAATGAATAAAACTGCCTTCAATAAAGTAAACTAAAAAATAAAAATTGGCCTTTACACTTTTACTTAGAAAGATATAGGGCAAAATTATTTTTTGAGTCGGTTGCACTGCTATGCGAAATTTTCTTACCCGACAAAGATTGCGGTAGGAAACTTTGAGTCTGATTTTTTTCTGAACACTAAAACCTTAAGTTACATATATTTTTTTACAAATAAAAAACTGCCTTAAATAAAGAAAAGTAAAAATTTACCTTTACACTTTTACTAAGAAAGATATAGGGCAACATTATTTTTTTGAGTCGGTTGCACTGCCATGCGAACTTTTCTTCCCAGACGAGGATGGTGAAGTGATGGCTACCTATCTAAAAATAGCGCCTATTAACTTCGATTTTTCATTCCTCTCTTCTCCTTACGACATGGTAGGCTAAAAAATCATGATAGGTGCATGGCGACGGGAGTATAAAATATTTTGTATCATCGAGTCCACGCGTACGAGGTTGCGGTCAACAGCTAGTTTATAATAAGTGTGTACAAATGTTTTATTTATTATTTTTTAAGACACTGTTATTAATATTGTATGGTTAGATTGTATTCCAAAATTCCACTGCCAAATAACGCAAAAATACAGCAATAATCAAATATGCATAGCTACAAAGTTAGCCTAGTGTTCACCAACACATGTTTAATCAGCTGGTTTAGCATTATTTGACATATTTTGTATGGAAGTTCTATAAAAATAACCGTTAATTGAAGTTAACCGGCTGTTTAAAAATTGGTGAACTCGGCTCTTAATGTTAAAACGCTCAAAAATAACACAATATACATGGCTAATTTTATTCTGGTAATTAGTGCACTAACAAAAGGTATGCTTCAAACAAATCGCTCTGGCTAGTTGGGTTAACATCTCAATTAAATTAAATAAACTGTTTAAGAGCAACTAATTAACAGGTTTTAAGTAATGAAGTTTATTTCCGTGAGCTCTTCACAAAGTGTTGAGGGTACTTGATAATTAAATTTAATAAATTGAACGCTGCTTTGAAGAAGGCAGTAAGTTCATATTTGCTTTTTTTAAAGTTTAATATAACGTTAGAATACTCTGCACAAGTCCCTGTAGAATTGGTCTAAATTTCAAGAATTTCATCACAGTGCTTGTCAAGTCTCTAGTTTTAAACGAAAAAGAAAAAGAAATAATATTTTAAGTAAAGACAACTGAGAAGTAAATAAAAGTATGCCGTTATTGTACAACTAAAATATTTCGTTTCAGTGCTGATGATGTTAAAGTTAGCTTTCAAGTCTATTTAGGGACAATTCAAAATATATTTGAATAAAGAACAATCTACTTTTCAAACGATCAAATTGAAAAGGTTTGACTTATCAAGTTTTACGGAGGGCCCTCCAATTGAAACATTTCGGAGAGTTCGGGACATTAAAAATTGACTTTATTAAGGCTGAGATTGGGGTCGCAGATGGCGACACTGTATTAAAAAGAGACGGAATAGGGAAAACATTTATGAACTCCTTTAAGCATAGGTATTTGGAAATAAATTGTTTGGGCACAAAAATTATTGAGTGATCATAATGTTCAATATTGGTTTGTTCTTGAATATTTTTGATAAATAAATATTAAAATTTTTTACTTACACTGTTTTCCACAATTCTTGACGAATCCAAAGTGTTGGCGTTTGCTGTCAAAAAGTCGTTAGATAACACATAGGTAGTAAGTATTTTTCTGTAAAAACTCTCCGAGTTATGGACGCACTTACTTATGCCTTATTCTCATTTTTGCAGTAATATCCGTATAATGTGAATAGATAGGTAGCTGTGCTGCTGTTTGTACAGCGGCAGCACGCCATGTTACCCATTTGAACTACTAAAAACAGCTTTTATTACGTAGGGAATAGAGTCGGTTTCAAAGTATTTTATTTTCTGCTGTTCAATGTCGAAAATCAAAAACAACTATTTCCTAACTCCGCCATTTTTTTTCTTTGTTTACTTACCTATATTCCTCGTGCAGTTATTAATAACACGTTGTTTTTCCTTAATTAAAAGGAGTTATTAGCAGTGGTTTTAAATCGCATGTTTACGTTAACAATTTATGAGTGTTTGTGCAAAACAATCACCGTTTACCGCGATGATTTGCGATCAACTCGCAAATCGTAGTTGCGAAATCATTATTCATGGAGCGTATTCAAATCGGTGTGTTTACAGTCATTAGAATTGTATTTGTAATTGCTTAGGACACGATCAGAAGGTTCTAGATGCAGAAATAAGTAGGTGTAAGTAGTATTAAGAACGTGCCGCCATGTCCATTAGTTGTTTCACTAACCGATGCTCTTACGGTGAGGGAAAACATCGTGAGAATACCTGCACCGAATGTGTAACCATGATCCAAAACTGGTCAGGTTTTCCCTGTGCACAGGGTCACGGAGATCGGATGGCAGTCGCTCTACTGTATTAACCTGATCTGCCACATCCTGGATTATTGGAGACACTGAACTGTGTGAAACTAAGCTGCAAAGACTTGAACAAAGGCGTAAGGTGGCGTGCCTTTGAGTTTCTACAGGCTACATTTCGGCGAGTGATCGAAAGAATTGCACGAATTGATTGTACCACCCAATTTTTACTATCGGGACATAAGACGAAGATAGGCTTTTTACTCTCATGTCGATGACAAACCACTAATACGCACCAAACGCTTTAAATCTACATTTCTCTTGCGTACGGCTAGAGGGTGTAATTTGATGCCGGCAGAAGTGTTACACTACGATTTGGATTCCTTTAGGAAAAGAGTGAATATGCTGTTTCTAGACAGACTTGGCCCAACTTTGGCCGCATCGTCGCATACCATCAGGCGGTCAAATGTCTATAAAAACACTGAAAGAAAATGCATTAAACCGAATAGAATAAATAGCACTACGTCGTATTTATTATACCATGACGTGTATTACATAATTTGGGCTTCATGTCTAACTCCTTCACTCTCACATCCATCCGGCTCTGGAACGGGCTCCCCAAAGAGATTCGGAAACGTACCTCTAAATTTTCCCATAAGGGCTTTGCCGAATTATTGTTATTATGAAATTTCGGTCTTGACTCAGTGACATGAATTTTGTGTACGATTATTATTATGTATGTTTATGTAGGTATAAATATGTAAGTATATATTATATCGATATTATTTAAGTAAGTAGCATGTCTGTTTATTCATTATTTTGTCTTTACGTTCTGCATGCTCTCAGTAGATACTTACATTAATAATTTCTCTCTTTCTTCTTTTGCACCGCCTGTATCTCTGTGTTTGACCTATGGTTTACTGGTAGAGAATGTTTTTGGCATTAAGTCCGCAATTTGTACATTGCTTATATTTCGTACAGAAGGTATTAATAAATAAATAAATAATCCTTAACTCAAGAACAGACGGAATCTTCATAGAATAACTTGATTATCTATCCGCACCTATGAGTACGCTTGTATGTTAAACCCCTTTTCTTAAGATTTCGTAATAGACTTATATGTTTTGAGTTTTTATTAAATTTATATCAAACTGAAAGACCTAATTTATCTTTAACAAGTCAAGCAAACGCAATCGAAAAAATCAAAACAAAACAATATCATTATTCACTTTAATAATATTTTAACAAGATGACAGAGATACTTATTGTTTGCGACATATTTACTTTTCGAAGTAACGTGTTCTAGCGTGATATGGGCCAGTTAGAAAACTCCCCATATTATAGTGGACACAAGACATGCAGCATGCACAATACACTTTAATTAAAGCAAGGAAACGCCCAGGTTGGGGCACCTGAAGTCACAGCAGGGTGTATCAGATGGCATGTAAAAAAACCGGCCATGTGCGAGTAGGATACACGCATGAAGGGTTCCGTATTATCTATATCTATACTTCTATACTTAATATAAAGAGGAAAGATTTGTTTGTTTATTTGCATCGAATAGGCTCCGAAACTACTGGACCGAATCAAATGAAATTTGGCACAGAGATAGTTTGAGACACTGGGATTTTTGTCGCGATATAAAATCATCAGGGGGGTGAAATGGAGGATGAAAATTTGTATGGAAAATCCGACTTTTGGCGCAGGCGAAGTCGCGGGGAACTGCTAGTTATCTATAAAACATTAGGCAAAAATCACGTTTGTATGGTTTTTTATTTATTTTAATTTAGTTATTTATTTTTGGAACGAATATACAACTTACTATTCGGTAAATATTTCAAGCATATACCGGTTGCAGTTATAAATATAGATAGAACAATAAAGCATATATAATCACGTTTATTGTATGGGAGCCACTCTTATTCTGTTTCTGAAAATTACAACTGTGTACTAGCCATCGTGTTTCATGAGATATAAACTGGTGACAGACAGACAGATCGACGGACAGACAGACAGACGAACGGAATCCTATAAAAAGGGGAAATTTAAAAAGTGATTCTGATCACATATACACACTTTTTTTTTGTTTCTTACGTTTACGCGAATTGTTGAACTCATTAAAACACACTTATACGGATTAGTACTACCATACATGAAGGGAGTCACTGACAAGATTGGGAATATCTTGAAGCGTGCTTCAATCAAAACTTACTTCAAGCCGCAAAAGAAGATTAACCAATTCCTACCACCTGTCAAGTGCAACATGCCTCTTTAAGATGCAGGGGTGTACAGACTGGAGTGTCACTGTGGCCTCATCTACATCGTGCAAACAAAGCGAAGTATAGGCGTGCGGATAAAATAACACCTAGCTGACGTTAAACATAGACAGAACACGAAATCTGCAGTGTGTGAACATGCCTTAGACAAACCCAACCACTTCATTCGTTTCGACCAACCAAAAATACTTGCTAAAGAACGGCGTTTTATTCCTCGAATGCTACGTGAAGCCATTGAAATTAGAAAACATCAAAATTTCAATAGGGAAGATGGTTGGAAAGTTCCACCGGCATGAGATCCTATTCTAGCAAAAACCAATACAACACCTCGCAGTGCAAGATCTCAAGACACGGTTAGCTCTTTCTGCGTAAATTGGAACGTAAATTAATATTAATGAGTGTCGGTAGTTTAATTTTTCAAAACTTTGTAATTGACAAATAATACCTTAGTCTCCCTGTGACCACGAACGCTGTAAAGTGTTCGAAACGTCAGGTTTTAAATAAAATGTTAATAAATCGCGAAGTAATCCGTAAAAGTGTGTTATAATTTTTTTTTTTAATATATGCATATTTTTCTTGTCGTAGCTAGTGAGAGCGCGTCACTAGGTAAATAACTAAATAGAACTTATTCCGTTGGTCCCGCGCCCGATCTCTCTTCTAATGTCGAACTGCCGTCTCACCGAAACACACAACTGTTATTTGTTAGTAAAGGGACAGAGAGTGCACCTTTGGCAAGGGAGAAGGCGACGATAATGATGACGATGGTAAGGCTCCATGCTCCAGTGTAGATCACGTCGGGGTCACCAATTTGGCGCAACTGAGTTAGGAAGGCAAAGAGGAAGCGCTTCCTACCGACCGGTTGTTATGGTCGGGGACCAAGGTCCAATGGTCACCGTCTTGGTTTAGCTATATGTAGTCAAGCTCGTGCTAAATCTTACATATCGCGGTTTGTGTTGTATGGAGCGGGCTAACAGCGCCTTCTAGCCTGTAGGAGCCGAGTCAGGGCGTCGCGTCTGGAAGTTGTAAGATGTCGCTACACACCTGTGTATTGCACACTTACTTATGCACTATAACATGTACCACGTAGTTGGCTAATCTCTGAGAAGATTGGCCGCTGCAGTCAAAATTCGGCTAGGAGGACATTTATTGCTCAACATCAAGCTAGTTGTCCGGTTTCCAAGAGCTACCTGAATGAAGAAATATATTCAAATCGAAAACCATCACTGGTTACGATATTTTATCACTACGTTACTATTGTTCATTTTGTAGAATGGATCATAGTAGGTATATTCTAATTCAATTCAGGAAAATATGTTTTCTGTTGTTTGACTTCTCACTTGATTTGCAATCAACACACACGCGCACACACACCCTATATTTATGTTGCGGCTAATGTTCGTGATCCGACAAAGCACAGATTGTCTACGAAGATGCGTATATACGTTGGTCACCGAAGCAGAAACTGTAAATGGTGCAAACAAAATTTATTGAGTTGATTCATTCTGACATATCTAGCTGTTAGAATACTGAGAGTAATGGAAGTAGTTTCCTTATTCCTTGAAATATCATTTGATTTTTGATCATTAGACATACAACCCAGTAAGTAAGTGGGAAATTTAATTCCGAATATAATTGATGGAATCAGGCGTTACTTTGCGGTTAAAGTAAGAAGCAACTGAGTTTTAGACGGCGCAACTGAGTCCTGAAAAATCTTTTCATGATATATCTATACATTTCTACATCGTTTTTAATATTTTTTAACACTCACAGTGTTCTTTCTTATTTATATAAGTATAGGTCGTAGGTTCAAATAATACCCGTGTGCAAATTTTTGGTTTCTTATTTAAACATTCCTACATACTATCACCACAGAATACTAGTACTTCGTATAGAAGTATGACTTAGCAATTGTATTCAAAGAAATGTCTACTCAATGTCGTCAACAATATGGCGTACTTTAGTTCGCCTCAGAGTCAAGCACATTTTCGTGTAGACACCTACAAAAATCCATTGCAAGATAATTTTATACTTATTGCTCTGGAATATGATTCAAATACACTAAACCTATTCAGTGACGTAATATCACGCGACGCGATAGGGTTGACTGCTACGAGAAGCTTCTAAAGCCATCTAGCGCCTCTTTCTAGTACTTTATTCATTCTCGTCCAGCCAGCAACGTAGCCGCGCGGCCGCCGGTGAATAAAACGCGCGAGCGTGTCACTGACCGGTAGCGACACGCAACTTGTTTTAGCCCCTAAGTAGGAGCTCCGCGCGTAGGTACGTTTTTGCTACTTACGCGGGGAGATACACAGGCCTGCGATCACTCGAACGAAAAAGTTGGTAAAACAAATAGTTGCGAATTTCGTACTTGTGCTGCGACATAAAAAATAAAACAAAAGCACTTTAGCCGCGGGGCTGTAGTTTCCTTTATTTGTTTGTCTGTCCATGGAATGCTGGTCATGTTTACTTACTTACTACTGAACTTATTTTACAGTGGCGACCAAAAAAACGTCACACGCGGCTGAACTAAAAGAAATTGGATAAGTTACATTTTTATTTACATGATTTGTTAGCAATGCTGCTTAGTTGAAGTTTTATCTTCAATTTTTCCACTCACTGCATCACTATAACTACTAGTATGAAACGTTTATAAGTTACTAGCTTTTGCATGCAATTCGTATGCCCGTTTCCATTTTCGTAGGATTTTTGGAAAATCCTTTCTTAGTGCTTCCCTCCACATCCCAAGGAAACTATACGCCAAATTTTAGCTTACTGACCCCAGAAGTTTTGGTTGTGCGTTGTCTATCAGTCACTTTAAGTAACGGTAGAGTTTTATAATGTATTGATTGACGATTGTAAATGTTTAAGAACTTTAACTTTTTTTCATAGCGTGTGGAAATCGTCCCAATTAATAAGAGAAAAATTATTGCAATATTGGGATATTCCGACAGCATAAAATTTTAGTTTTTTTTTTATAGATGGCGCTGTGTATCTAAGCTATAAATATTGCGTTGGAATCATTGAGCATAAAACAAAAACATATTATTGTAATATTATGTGTACAGACACGTAGTGGAAGTACTACTTAAAAATAGCAAGTTTCAAATTGCAGTTAAAAATAAAATTTAGTGGAAAAAACGTCTTGATTGAGTCTTGAACGTACGCGTGAATCAAAAACATGCTAAACAATAACACCATTACATCAACACTAAAACATATTAAATGCTAAAACCAGCCTTTTACTTAAATAAAAATCTATCTGACATTAGTTTGGTCAAAACCAAAAATCCTCTAGATTTTTAAAAACTGATTTTTGACACTAGAAATATCCCTTATTGCAGCTTCTTTTTGCGTTTTTGAACACAATACGAGTTAAATTGTTCTCATGTACTCGCTTTACCGGAATATTTATTTTCACTAATTTATAAAGGTTTGTATCTTTTCGTAGGTCGTTTTTCGACGTGGACACACATTTGTCATGTTTCGGACGCGACCCACGGAAGCCCACGGAATCCCACGTAAGCCCGCGGGGCGCAGCCGCATAACCAAAATACTGCCACAAATTAAGTTTATTTTTAAACTACCTGCTTGCTATTTTCGAAAAGTCCGAAATGAAAAATTAAAATAAATACATAATTTTATGTACTCAAGCCGAACCGGTCGCAAATAATTTGCCGTTTTAAAGGTCTTTCTCACTCAGGCGTAATTAATTTTGGCACTTACGTAGAATCTACTTGTATTAATACTTACATACAAATTATGGGTGGCTATTTCTTATTTTTCGCCAGGGATTTTGGTATTGGATGATTTGGTTCATCATTTCTTTCACGAAGAAAGGATTTTTAGAAATTTGCCCCTAAAGGTAGTAAAATAGGGTTAGTTTTAATGAAACTACACCAAGAAAAATTGTATTAAGCAAATTTAGTTAGTAAATTAATAGTGACCTATTCTGATTTTTTTTAAAATTCAACCTTGTATGGGAAACTTGACATTTGTGCGCATGAATTCGAGGGAATCAGCTAAGTAGTTCTCAAATACAATATGAGCTAGTGAGAACGGCCCCTTAAGTTAAACTTCCTTACGGAAATATCCTTTGGTATTAAGCAGTAAATATAAGTGTATTGAAGAAATGAAATGATTCCGGAAATGGAAATTGTATTTAAATTACTTCCGAAGATAGTTATGCTCAAGTATTTACAATCATCATAAAAGGGAGACATATTTTTTTTATTATTTTCCAAGCAGGTATCAATCAGGTGTGATTATTGTGATCACTACCTGACCGTAGTCTGACTCATAAAAAAATCCATTGCAAGATAATTTCATACTTATTGCTCTGGAATATGATTTATAATACACTAAACCTATTCAGTGACGTAATATCACGCAACGCGATAGGGTTGACTGCTACGAGAAGCTTCTAACGCCATCTAGCGCCTCTTTCTAGTACTTTATTCATTCTCGTTCAGCAAGCAACGTAGCCGCGCGGCCGCCGGTGAATAAAACGCGCGAGCGTGTCGCTGGCCGGTAGCGACACGCAACTTGTTTTAGCCCCTAAGTAAGGGTCGCCGGCCGTAGGTACGTTTTTGCTACCTACGCGGGGAGATACACAGGCCTGACCCAGGTCATACTTAGTCTTAAAGGAATATACTCGTATTAGCTAGCAGTGAGTTTCAGTCATTAGCTGCTTGCTTGTACAAGTAAGACTTTTGACAAAAGTATGTACTTAAATAAATGATTCTGCTATAGTAGCCTTTCGTTATTATATAAGCTTAGGTTATGTGACATTTTACTCTCTAAATAAACTTACAGTGCGCGCTAAACACTTGTTTCACTTGCCTCTCTGTCGTCCAACATTAAAATATTTTATAGATCAGGAAACAAAAATTTAAAGAGTTTTACTACCTTGTCCACATAAGGGTCATGAGGTATACCTACTTTCAAGTATATTTGTTGAAAATTTTATTTTTTTTAATTGTTTTAACAAACACACCAATTACCTAGTCCCAAACTAAGCGTGAGCTTTTGCTTTTGCTATGGCGTCTAGGATAACGGATAGACATACTTATACATGTTTACACATCCATGACTAAGGAACAAATGCTCGTGCTCATCATACAAACATGTTTCCCTTGCGGGATTCAAACCCACAACCTCTGGTTTTGTAGTCCGGAGCGCGAACCACTACACCAATACGATCGTCAATTCAATTCCCAAAGCTTGTAAGTAACATAGCTTAGTTTCTAATGTAAGCATAGGTACATCAGTAGCTACCCTAACTTAACTTTAACCTACTCCTGCAATATATTAGCAGGTTGGAATATTTTTTTCTTCTTTGCCTCTAAAAATCACATTACACTTTCCCCGGCCGACAGTGTACTAAGTAAAGTTTACGGTAACGTCCCAAAGCACGCGAGACCGGAAACACTGTAACGTCGAGCCACTTCCGGCGGCAGTTAATAACAGCCTTAATGTTTTTGAAACAAAGCCTCAACAATATTTCGGACGCACTTGCCTTTTGGGACGCTGAAACTTATTGTGACACATTTTTCAGCAACTGACCACAATGTTATATGTATACACGGCCGCATATCAGACTTTCTGTTATATTTATTTCCTTTTACATAGAACAGCTTAAACTAATTGCGAAAAGTATCTCCATTTCGAGGTGCCTGTGGCGCAGTGGCGGCAGCGCTTTGGTAGTGATAACAAAAGTTAAGCAACCCACGGCGCGGTCGTGATTGGATGGGTGACCATTCCGACCATTTAAGTGACGTCCATGACAAGCATCTCCGTGCTTCGGAAGGCACGTTAAGCAGTTGGTCCCGGCTAATATCTGTGGTATTAGTCGTTAAGCCTAGTCAGAGGCCCTAGGGCGGCTTGATAACTTCTGACAGTAAGGTTTGTCACTTGCCTTACATACAGCCCTCCACCAATCCGCACTGAGCCCGCGTGGTGAAGTATAGCTCGTTCCTCCTCATAGTTGAGGTGAGGCCTTTTCCCAGCAGTGGGATCTAATAGGCTGACTTATTATTTTATTATCTCCATTTCATTGATATTTATTTAGTTGTGTTTATAAATACGCTGTAAGCTAAGCTTTGCATTGTCTGTTACTATAAAATTGTCATGCTGTGTATATTATTTATGGATTACTTTCTAGTCATAAGAATACCCATAAAACACATCATGTGCATATATTGATTGTTATCTGTTAGTATACCTATAGTAAAAAATAAAAAAAAGCGCCTTAAAAAAGCCTGTGTCAGGAGTTACAATAATCCACTTGATAAGGCGCGTCGTAAATCTTCGTTCACGCAGAAATGAAGTATGGCTCCGAAAATTAACGAAGCAAAATTTACAATAAACTTTATTTAGAACTACTTTAGTCTTTAAGATCTATATTACACTGCAGGAATTAGGTCCATGCCACTCTCGCGAGCGCTAGCATGGCGTCAGCTAATGACCAATAGGAGAACAGTATAAAAGACGCGCGAACGAAATGATTTTTATGATATTGCTATCCATTATCTCAAATAGAATAAGTATGTGTGTGTTTGTGTGCGTGCATATGTTTTCAATCCAGTAATGTCTCTATTTCTTCGTATGTCTTTGGCTCTAACTTTAAAAAAAAAAACTGCGCTAGCGTCTCTTACCGAAAATTATAGCAAAATAACTGTATTTTACTTTTCCTATCTAATAATGGATTTCCATAAAGTAACGCCTGATTCTATTAATTATATCTAACTTTTTACTTAGAATCTTTTACAATCCGAGTATTGTTTATTATACAGTGAGTCCGGATTTCGACTGGCGATAATTTAAGGGCCTTTATAAAAAACCCGGACACCCTGTATACATCTAACTCCCTATTTAGTAGATTGTAAACTTGTGCTGCACTACCCAGCTTTGATCTTGAGACCGCCTCTATTCCCTTAGTAATAAAAGCTGTTTCAGTAGTTCATAGATAACCTGACGTGCTGCCGACTGTAAAGACAAAGAAATAAAACTATCCACCTTAGGATGAATATCCTTGATGTAGGATTGACATCCTAAGAACTATCACTTGCTCATGCGCAAGTGTGTTGTTGACGACGCACGTAATTAGGCAACTGAAATACGTCAATGTCAGTAACGCATGATAAGGCACGTTTCGATTGAGAAAATTTATACACTTTTTTTTTAACTCAGTATTGGCTATTTGACACCACCAATCGTTGATGTACTTTTAGTTACCTGTTAAAAACGCTCTTCTTCCATAGATTTTGTATGGGAATAGTAAACTATGATGTCACATTTCACTACACTCAACTAACATACTTTTTATCGAGTTTAGGTAAGTAAAAATCAAATACTGCAGATAGTTGAAAAATATCAATGAAAGTGTGCTTAAAATATGATGTTTTTTTTTTCAAGAAACTGGTTTTCTAAATTATATATGGATAGTGTCAAGTACCCAATTGGTTTGTGACCGCTTGATGAAAATATTCGGAAATTTTATCGAAATAGATCGGGATTTAAATTCCTTGTAGGTACTGTACCTACCATTATATATATTTACAGCCAGACTAGGTATACGTTGATTGAACAAATATTACGCGATTGACATGACGTTCTAAATCTGTTGTTACATCGTGATTGGTTGGCGAACTACTTACTGCCTTGTTGGTCTAGTGGTCAGCACGCTGGGTACTATCCGCGAGGTCCCGGGTTCGAATCCCGGGTCGGGCCGAGAGTGTTTGGGTTTTTCTGTCTTGAAATTACTCCAACACAGCTCCGGACTCAGGAAGTTGGTGGTGTTAACACCCCCGTGCCTCGGAAAACACGTTAAGCCGTTGGTCCTGCGCCTGATCTCTCTACGGTCATGTCGGAAAGGAACAGAGATTGCACCTGTGTTTTGCGCACATTCTTGTGCACTATAATAAGTCCCGCGCGGTTGGCTAATCTCTGTTGAGATAGGCCGCCGTAGTCGAAATTCGGCCAGGAGAACATTAATTATTATTACTTACTGCCGAACGAATAACTTATTCCTTCCTGTGAATGAGTATGTTCTTTTACCTAAACGTTATCTGAAAGAGATCGCTTATAGTGATAAGACCATACATTGTACATCTTTCTGTGTAAATTGATTTCCTTTTTTCCGTTATGGTGTGCAATAGAGAATTATTTATCTAACATAAAGTCAATTTCCTATTTGATAGGTATAGGAAAAAGAGTCCAATCCAAGTCTACTAATAAAATGCTTAATTATAAGTCCTTCAAAATATTTCTGTAATAAAATTTTCCCTGTCATGTTTATTTACTCTCATCCCGGACCGGCTTTAACAAAGTGGATACTTTTATAATTTAATTTGATTATAATTTTGAAACTTAATTAGGCTCTTGACGGAGTAATTAAAATCAGGGGCGATAAAATTGTTACGAACCCATAGCTTTCATGAGGCCCGTGAAACGCCATAATCCGAAACTTAGTCATTTTCCAAATTAATTTTAAAATGAGCCTTGATTAGCAAACTGAGATTATTTATTGGACCCGTATTCAGAATCCTTACCTTTGCTCGATTTGTGCGCAGCTATTTTAATGGAATGACATAACTTTATGACAAAGGTATAATATTTGTAGTCTTTAAACATTTTTGTTAAATCTCGAACAAACTGCCATAGAACAAAACCATTGCTAAATAAAAGCTAGTTTAAAGAACGCATTCATTTTGAGATTCTTAATCTGCTCTATAGGTATGAAACCTTGTAATAATCACATTAATTACACTCACTTTTCCAATGTCAAAAACACAGTTTCACTGAAATATACGCTTATAGTCACAATTTCTTACAAAATAACTGAAACTACCAAAATAAAAGTCTTAAAAACAGAAATGTTGAACTCTTTATAATCTGTCCTCATCCTATGTTGCTGTTTGCACAACAACTAACAGCCATTTTGTTATGTTCATGTGCACATGAACATAACAAAATGGCTGTTAGGATAAACACCAGGAAAAATGTTCTTTGTAAATTCTTCATAATGGTGTGCAATGAAGAGCCTGATGTGGTAGGCACACCATTATGAAGAAGTTACAAATAATATTTTCCTTGTGTTTATCCTAAAGAGGTGCTTGTGGCGCAGTGGCGGCAGCGCTTTGGTAGTGATACCAAAAAAGTTAAGCAACCCACGGCGCGGTCGTGATTGGATGGGTGACCATTCCGACCATTTAAGTGACGTCCATGACAAGCATCTCCGTGCTTCGGAGGGCACGTTAAGCAGTTGGTCCCGGCTAATGTCTGTGGTATTAGTCGTTAAGCCTAGTCAGAGGCCCTAGGGCGGCTTGATAACTTCTGACAGTAAGGTTTGTCACTTGCCTTACATACACCCCTCCACCAATCCGCACTGAGCCCGCGTGGTGAAGTATGGCTCGTTCCTCCTCATAGTTGAGGTGAGGCCTTTTCCCAGCAGTGGGATCTAATAGGCTGACTTATTTATCCTAATAGCCATTTTGTGATGTTCATACGCCCCATTTGCAAAATGATAGATACAAACCTAACTTTATGTGACAATAGTTAATATATTTAGTTTAATTATTCAAACAATACTTGGGTAAGCAGACTCAATAGTTACATACATAGTGGCATACCTAGTGGAACCCAAACTCGAACACAATGAGGTCCATAACTAAGTGGTGTTTTGTAATACGGCTCACAGCCATCCTTTAAGTTGATTAAAGTTTAAGGAAAACAAGCTTTAGCACACAAATTATAAGGCACATATCGTTGTTTTATTACACACTAGGATGTAATTTGTAACAAAACGATGTGTAGTCACGATATCAGTGCAATCACGCAAAGGAAAATGATTTTTACATTATGAATGCGTAATTAGCACTGATTGGAATTAGTAGTTTATAGCGGTGTAGACGTAGAGCTTACGAAATACTAGTTTACCAGTTGCCCTCTGGTAGTTTTGTCGCAAAAAAAATTCGCAGTACCCGACTAGACGAATGTCAAAAGACTAACGACGACGAATACAACGAAATTACCGATGACAATGCAATGTTACTCGTATAATAAACATAGAAAGGACTTGTCCTCTTTTTGTATGGAGGCTGGTTTTTTATTCCAAGATATTACCAACCACCAATAACCTATATTTATCTTTAAGCTACAAAAATATGAAACACGTAACCATAGAAATCTGTATTTTAAATTCCATTTTTGAGAAAAAACATTTTTTGTAATGAGGCATCATCCATTCAATACTCAATACTCAATACTTTATTGCTCCATAACGTGTTACAGGGTACATACAGGGTGTTACAATTTAGGGTACTAGTCAATCATTATGGACCCTGTCGGGCGTAATAATAATATGAGAGGAAGCTTTATTATAGTAATCATAGTATGTGTTATAGGTATTTGTTTATTTTATTTTATCTTGTAAATATTTGTTAATATTGTAGTAACATTTGGAAATTAATAGTTGTTTTAAGTGTTTTCTTGGGTTAAACGGTCAGGTAATTAGTTATATATTTTTATGGACATGTTGTAAGAGCTTGATGAAGTTAGTTGAAGACGGCAAGTAGGGATTGTCAATTTATTTGTGTTTCGAAGGGATTATTTTGTACAAGTATATTTGCGCTTGGTATAAAACTCTGAATGTAAACGGACAAATTTGCAGATTTCTAAAATGTAAATACAAGGTACAGTTAGGATTTTGTATTTTTTAAATAATGGTCTACAACTGTCTGTTGGCTAGAATGCGGATAAGCTGTTTGTTTGGTAAATAGTTTAGGGGCATCGGTGCTATTTCCCCAAAGGATCACTCCATAGCTTAACCAAGCATACGCATATGCATAATAAGTGACAAGAGCAGTTTCTAGGTTTGTAGTTTTTTTAATTTCGCGAAGTGCATATGCAAAGCTTGACAATTTGGAAATATTTTTTGTATATGAGATTTCCAAGTTAAATGGGAGTCTATATTGAGGCCTAATAAATTAAAATTTTGACTTGTTCAATTGGAGTTGAGTAAAAGGTAAGGTTTATGCTTAACGGTTCTTTCTGATGGGGATTAAAAGTGATTAATTTTGTTTTGCTGAAATTTACTTCTTGATTGTGGTCTTCCATCCAGTCGGAGATTTCAAAGATCAATTGGTTTAATTTGGTATGCAATTCTGAACTATTTTGGCATGATGTTAATAACGAAATATCATCAGCGAACAGGACGCACGGCTCTTCTATGGTTTTTGGTAGGTCGTTGATGTAGATAAGGAACAAGAGACATCCAACGACACTACCCTGCGGTATCGAGGCGTTTACTATATGTTTTTCGGAACGGATGCTTCTGATATGCTTGGTAGAGTTGTCGAATTGTTCGATTTCGACATACTGCTCTCTATCGCGAAGGTAGGATACAAACCATGAGTGGGCCAAGCCTCGAATGCCAATGTCATACAGTTTTTTTTGTAATATGTCATGTTGTACTCTATCGTATGCTTTGGTCATATCAAGTAAAATGCCAACCATTGATCATTACTTGTATTTCCTGGCTGTATGGCTATGTACCAATGGCTTTCCACTGGTGGATAAATACTACTAGGTACTACCACAGATTATATAATAGGTACTACTGTCAATGGAATGACAATGTTGCTGTAAATTTTTTTTCATGCGTTAATTGGAATAGGCGAAGGTGCGGTTTTTTTTTTAAACAAGAGTCTTAGTTGTTTTATTTGACTCGTGGAGCTATCGGTATACTACCACGAGTAAAACAGTGTGCTGATTTTAAGGTTTTAAAGTTATTTTGAAAAGGTTACATGTTTTAAGTATACGTATCTTTATTTATTGAATTCTTTAAGATTCTAAATAATGTGTAATAAAAGATTGTGGAACAAGTTCAGTGTTTGTACTTTTTTTATAACGTCTAGAAGGTGGAAGGGGTTGATATTTAATAAACTACATGCTGTTACATGATTATGTCGGATTTGAGCAAATCGGGGACAGTCTTCTACGAGATGTTTAAAGCTTTGCACTGAGGTGTCGTCACAGGGACAGGTATCTACAGGAGAAATTTTAAAGCGGTTATTTATATACAGACAAAGAGAAAAAAAATTTTTTTTTTCTAAATCGGAGGCCTTAAAAAATATATTAATTATGCAGAAAGGTTAGTTTTGGTGAACTCTTTCATATAATATTTAGTTTATTCCGGTTAGAAATATTGACGAATAAAAAACCATTATTGGACAAGTCCTTTTATCTAAATTGCCATTCGTCTAGTTGGCTTGGTCGGGTAGTACATATTACCTACACTTTATCTACTCCATAGTCGTATACCTCATATGACTCAGGATCCTGATCATTATGAAGAATGAAACTCACACAACGATTCTCTTGGCAAATTTTACTGGAGCCATTGGTTCTACATTTCACACACTAGCCAACATTCAAGTGCAGGTTTCCTCACGATGTTTTTCTTTACCATAATGCAACGATATCCTTGAAAAGACTGTATCTCCTTGAATTTTGTATAAACAAGCCAGGAATAGAACTCAGGACCTCACGGATGGGTCGTCAAGTTTTTTCTATTCGGCTATCGCTGCGTATACTTTCATTTATGATTTATTTTAGCGATGCCTACATAAGTAGGTAACAGTTGGTATTTCTCTTATATTTTTGAACCATATAAATATTTTTTCATACAAAAGTTATATTGGGTTCGACGCCACCACGAAAAGATTTTCTGTGAAAAACAACACCAGCAGTGCGATTCTCTAAAACTAATCATAAGCGGCGGGCTTATGATTTGGTATTCTGTAAAATTTATTGTCAACTTTGACGCTAATGTATGAGATGACATAAGCATTCGTATGAGATGACATTAGCATTCGAGTCCGCCAATTTACGGGCAAGGTAAACGTACCATACATCGGTATGATAAGGAGCTTGCATACTACTTTAATCTTATACCATTAAACGATCAATTCTTGTATATATATCTTGTATACTTATCTAACATCTTAAAAGAAAGTCGTGTTAGTTACATCACTTATAAGAACTCAAGGATGGCTGGACCAATTAGTATAAATTGCTGGACCAAAATTTGTGTTTTTGTGATTTGTCTTCGTCTTCGGAATGGGATAATAGGTTCAAATATGATATTTATCAATAAAACAAATATTAATAGAAAGGGAATAAAAACCCTAAAGTGCCCCCGAGACGATCAATCGCGATTATAATTTTTTACGTTATTGATGGACCAAATGATGTTTCAATATAATGTGCGAATGATCGAGCTTCAATTGACGCGTCAATTGCTGGCCGCCATTCCATCATTAACCTTCAATCACGTAGTTGCAAATGACTAGCTAAATTATTCTTCGGTCCCCCCGAAACCTTGAGGTTTTTGTTCGCTTTCCATAAATATTTGTTTTATTGATAAATGTTATATTTTAATACTTATTAGGTTTTCTATTCTGGACTATCTATTCTATTATTTCTATTCTAAAAATTCGTCCAGCCGTTCTTGAGTTGTAAGTGGTGTAACTCACACGACTTTATTTTACATACATATACTATATAAGAAGATACTACAGATAGATATATTTGTGATCTCGAAAACGGCTCCAATTATTTCGCTGTAATTTGGTAAGTGGTTTTCGGTTTGGTTATCGGGGGTGAAAAATCGATCAGTTTAGTCTTATGTTTGAGAAAACACGTGTTTTCTAGTTTTCATGCGTTTTTCGCTAGGTCGCTAATTTGCACGGGACCAAAGGGCGTGGCTGGTGACAGCCTTCGGTCGTGGTGGTCGGTAACCCATCTGCGCGAAGATGTATGCTGCAAACTATAACGAAGTTCCGTACTTTTACCCTACTCGATAAACCAAATATGTCACAAACAAGAAGCTCACTTGGATCTTCACTTCACCTGTGATTATTTTGGTATTCTGTAACATTTGTCAGTTGCTGCGGATGTCAAATTTACGATGTCGACTAGAGAGCCCCCACAAGTTTGAAGTCGAGTTTTATCGATTGTAAGTTTTTATCGTAAAAATGTTGGCGTAGGACTTTTCGTAAGTATGTGTATTTTTACTAAAAACTAAAACTCGCACTGAAATTACTTAGCTTAAGGAACAAGGCAACTTTACGTACTCAAAAAAAAATAATAATTTGTAGCATAATTTGTTACCTCCTTTAATTCTTTCTTCGATTTTTTTAAATATGTCAAGCCTCAAACCTATGTTATTTGAAGTTGTCAATTTGTGATAAGTTTTTTTAATAGTACCTAGGTATAAAAATTAAGTAATTTGTAAAAGCCCGATATTTAGTCAGAGTGTATCTATCGTCGTCTCAAGTAGAAACTGGTTGCGCCCATGGAAAGAAACCCAGCTTTAGCGATAAGGGTTTCTTAAAATCTCAAACCGCTAGAAAACGAAGCCGACTACCATGGCAAACAGTGATAAGGCTAAGGTAAGTATCCATCTTATGATAGTGCATTTAAAGAGAGGTAGATAGGTCATTAGCATGCGGAAATTGAGTGCCTCAAATTATATAATTTGCACAGTTTTGTATTTAAATATGACATTTGACACGCACGTAAAAGAACGTGTGCTCGGAGCATCAAATTCGAATCACCGCACAGTACGAGATGACAGGTCTACCTCTTTCTTAAACAAATACACTGTCAGTGTTAGTATCGTATTTGTTACATGTCAGAATCAATTGAAATTCTCTGAAACAAACTATATAAAATGTGATACGAACGAAATGTGATAGTCTTGTTTGGTTACTTTGCAACATCAATCAATATCTAAGTATATTAAAATGTATTATGCCAGCTTAATATATACCTATACTTTGGAACGGGTTTTCAGTTTTTAATTTTTTCATCCCTTGCACTATAAACTTCCCTTAAACTCATTCCTTTCCTTGTCCATTCTTGTCGCTCATGCAGCCATTTTTATTCCTCTATCTTCTAAACGGCCCAGCATTTCAATCCGTACAGAAGGGCAGGACTTTTCTAAAGAGTTTTGCGATTTTACATCAAAAAGTTTAACGAGTTTACATTAAAACTGTATTCTTTATACAGCATTTCGTCAGTTGGCAGTTGTTACTGCTCCATCATCTAAACGGCAAAAGAAATGTTCTACGTTCACTGAGAGATCTTTCCCGTAGAGTGTAAGAACAATAAGTAGTCGAAGATGCAAAGATCCAACGCCTTCACCCAAAAGAGAATGAATGCGGGCGGAAACTGTGACTCTAATCAGGAAATCGAGGAGGCTGCAATGAACATGAGCTTTAAAATGTATGGTTTATGACATTTATGTTCCTTCGGTGATTTTAAAAAAATTCTACCTAACTAACAGGGGAAGGAAGAAGGAGGGCCACCACTCGTTATTTGGTATCTTTTTAATATTAATAGTAAATTTAACAGAAAAACATAAAAAGGTGAAAATCGCAATTGCAGATTTTTGTTTTATTGATAGATAAAATGGGCGTCTCCCCCCCCCCCCCCCCCCATCTAACTTTTGAACTAAGCAAGTGTCAATTTTGAAAAAAATACTTGATGTAGTATCGTATATAGATCGTAACAAACTCTTTAAACGAAAATTGGTTTGAACGAGATCGAACTAGTAGTTTTTGAGATATAGCACATTTTCAACAACCACAAACATTACTTTGTTCTTCATACAAACACTATGAATAACAGTTATATTTGCTGTCAACAAAATATTGTGGTATTTTGGCTAAGTGGAAGTAAGCGGATCCTAATTCAGATAAAGTTGGCACGAAACCCTTAGTGCGCGAGTCCGACTCGCACTTGGCCGGTTTTTACGCCTAAATTTCTTGAATTCTAAAATTTCGAAGTCATCAATTAATCAACAATTGTGCCGAAAACCTGTAATCGATACAAATTGACTAGCATTTTGCTAAGCGGGTAGTCTCTAGTCGCAACACGCTTAGCCAAATGCCAAATCAAACTGACATATCGAATCGAGTGCGGGGATCGAAGTCGAGTTGCGTGTTCGTGTTTTGAGTTTTACAGAATCGCAAAGCTGAATCTTATTACAAAACTGAAACTCAATTTTTAACCCCTCGATGTTTTTCCAGCGGTCACCCAGCCAATGTCGTTACACTAAGTGGTTTAAAAGTAAAAGTGCGCGGCGATGCGTCGACGGGTTATCGAGTTTCAGCAGATTGAAGGCTGCACGTAGGGATAGCATGAAATGTGCCATTTTCAGGACAGTCGTTGAAATATTTTCAACGACTGTCCTGAAAATGTTTCAAAAATTCGCACATGGGCAGGATTTTAACCCACGACCTTTGGCTAACTGGGATGACGCTCTTACCAACTGAGCTGCCGTGCAGTCCATCCACCGGTGCGAAATTCTTGATCTCTTTTGAATACGTCCTTGCGTGACGTCAAACGTCGTGGGTTGAAATCCTGCGAATTTTTGTTTTCTTATTTTAATTTATAGAAATAAAAAATAACACTAAGTGTTACAGAATCTCAAAGCTATTATATAAAAATAAATAAAACACACCAATTACCTAGCCCCCAAACTAAACGTGTGCTATGGTGACTACGATAACTGATAGACATACATAAATACGTTTAGGTACAAATGCTCGTGCTCATTACATAAACATTTACCCCTTGAACCCGCAACCGCTGGTTTTGTAGTCCGGAGGGCGAACCACTACGCCAAGTTTTCATCATATTCTATGTACACATGGCCACATGTCAAACTATACATGTTGATGACTGTGCTGCTAAACCGTACGTAATATAAGTTGTTTTCGTAGTCAAATGTAGGTACCTATGCACCTGACGTCCTGCCGACTGTAATTGGTAAATAGGGCCTAATAACTTTGCCAATCTTCAAATTATATTTTAACTTGCTGGCTCTTCACATCTTAGCAGGCCACGTGCATAAACATAGTAAAAAAAAAATATTTTAGTTATAATCAATCATAAGTTCATAGTTCATACATAGTTCATGTATTTAAACAGGATTTATATAAGTCTTAAATAAGAAACCAAAAATTTAGCACACATGTAGGATTTGAACTAACGTCCTTTGGCTAACCGGGCCAACACTCTTACCAACTGAGCTACTGTGCAGTCTATCCAGCACTGCAAGTGTTAATTTTTTTTAAAACTATTAACAGATTTTTTTTAATTTATTTACCTAACATGATACGTAAATTGTTACTTACAAATGGTATTATGGCCTGAAATAAAAAATAATAATTTAATTTATAGCAAATAAAAAAACTTTACTCAAGTACCATGACCACGAGTATTTTGGCTTTCAGTCATTTTTAGTTTTACTAAAAAGTTATTATACATTATGGCCACACTACGCAACTGCGCATTTACGTCCCCCTTGCCATAATTCACTTTAGAAATAGTTCTTCGGATCGGAGGGTAGTTCGCAAAAGCACTGTGCAGCCTGCAAAAGGTCACATTATTGCATTAAGCTTAGTTTGAGGAGTTAATGCGACTTATTCAACTTCAGCATTAGTACAGATAATTATATTTTTTCTTGAGCGGTTTCAACCCCGCGAGGGGCAAATATTTGTGTGATGAGCACGAGCATTCGTACCTCAGTCTTGGATGTTTATAAACGTATAAGTATGTCTATCCGTTATCCTTGTCACCATAGCAGTACTAGTTACTTATTCTGTGCCATAGCACAAGCTCACGCTTAGATTGGGGATAGGCCATTGGTGTGATTGTTGTAAAAAAGATACTTTTTAGTTGGCGTAAAGAAGACTACAATACTATTTTAAAAACTAATAAGACAGTAGTTATTTACGAAGAATTACAAGATGAAATACATCTCATACTAAAAATACAATGTAGAACAGCTTAAATGTAGAAATTAAAACGTTCTTACTCACACCTAGCAAGGGTTTCTGAACAAGACAGTTGTGGGCTATCATTTTTCTCTGTTCTGTGATTACGCACAATAACGCCCAAAAACTGCCCCAGTGTGGGTCGGCCTCACGAATAACCAGTATCTCGTGTAAGACATTCGGTCGTCAGCGCCCTGAGGGTCTCACTAAAGTCGACGCTGCCACACGGGACCCATTTACATTGAGTAACGTGATGCTAGGAAATATGGATAAGGTTTTGAAGAAACCGTGACGTGTCTTGGATATTAGGTACTTCTTGCGAGCTAACAAAATACTTACCATCTGACGTAGAATTAATACGCCAAAAGATACTACTCCACTATTTAACCGAACCATTTAAAATATTTTTTCGGTGTCTTTGAACACACAAAATTAACATAAAATTATTAGTATGGCTTAAAGATACCAATATTACTTGAGACTAACTGCCGTACTCAAAGACGTCAATTTAATTTAATCTGTTATTAAGTCTCGTTCTGTCAATTTCTTTGTCAACGAGATAGAAAATGACGGCATGAGACTTAATGAAGGATTAACTTTAATTGACGTCTCTGAGTACGGCAGTAAGATATCTATCGAATTTAGTTTTCATAATGTTGGTTTATATTTTTCCGTATAACTTTAATTTTTGAAACTGCACCCTAGCCAACAAAAACATAGTCTGATGATATATTTTTCATAAATATGACTAAACGATTATATCTCCCTCACATTATCTTCACGGTTTACTTTTCATAACTAAAAAACACTTCGCTGGCTCTGTCCACCAACATGGATCTTGGCCTTCGACACCAGAAAACAAAAATGGTAAGACTATTTCTTTCCCATTGTGACATCCACCGATTCATACCTCCGGGTCCAAAAGGCGCCCACATCAAACCTTGTGAGGGTTACCCCTCCCCCGATTCTATGATTCCTGTGCAGTCAGCGGGTGCAGAATCGGCCGAATTGGCCAAATCGGTCGAATCACACCTTAGGTATCTAGGGGCACATGAATGGGAACCATTGGGAATGTAACAGCTATGGCAACTTGGGGAATAGATAGTTTGTGGGCCTCCATACTAATGGTAGAGACGTGATATGCTTTAACATTTTAGATAATAATAATCTTAAGGAAAAACTCTAATATTTGCCACACTTTCTAAGGTTATGTGATGTACCAAAAGGTACTTAATTTCTAATAAGGTAGTGTTAATTTTGCTTGCAACTTAAATTACTAACAAAACAAGTATTCATTTTGACTAGTGGAATAACGATGTCAATGATAAAATTCTGATAGATAAATAACATTCCTTCTTCTTTATCGTATACCTAATGACACACAACGATTTTCTTGGCATTTTGAATGGAGTGGTTTGTCATTGCCTTATCCTTGTCACACACTAGCTTATTAGTGTGCAGGTTTCCTCACGATGTTTTCCTTCACCGTTAGGCAGCGATATCTTAAAAAGGCTGTACTTAGATTTTATACAAACTTAGTGGTACAGGCGGGGATCGAACTCACGATCTCGGATGAGAAGTGAAGTTTTCTCCGCTAGGCTATCGCGCCTCTAGTCAACTTAGATTAGATTTTACCAACGTCAGAAAAGACTTATCCGACAGAATAAGCACAAAACGACCGATTTTAAAATGACATTTACTTAAATAATTGCTGACAAATAGGTGACGTTTTCAAATTAGGCGTTTTGTATTCTATTCGACGAATATTCCTTATCTGACGTTGGCAAAATCGACTCTAAGTCTTGTACAAAGTCAGTTGACACGACATTACGGATTAAAAGTTTTTTCTGCTCGGCTCTAGCCGATGCCCTAGTATTCAGTACTTATTAAGTAGTATTAAGTAGTATATAGTCATAAAATAATCATTTATCAGATCCATACTTAATATTATACATGCGAAAGTGTGTCTGTCTGTTTGTCTGTCTGTCTGTTACCTCTTAGCGCTTAAACCACTAAACCGATTGAGATGAAATTTGGTGTGGAGACAGTTCGAGACATGACATGATATAAAAAAATTAAGGGGGTGAAATGGGGGATGAAAGATTAGGATAGGATATGGAAAATCCAACTCTTGCGGGCGAAGTCGCGGGGAATCACTACTATAAAATATTACTACAAATATGTGCCACTAGCCAAATAGCATTCACGTTTGTTATCGACCCTGTAATTACGACAGACACTTTTAACATAGCAGGTATACGCTGTTACTACATATTTATATTTACTCTAAAATTAATTAAGATTTTCAATCAACTTGCCAGTCACGTACTCGAATGCATACAATAACACTACCTTCTCAAATAACCTCAAATTGAATACATAATAGAATAAATTACGTAAGAAGCAATAAACATTAACAACAATGCAATCTTAACCTATCAGTTCCCAGATCAAGCTATTTGTGGAGCCAAGGATTTCGTCTGAGCGCTTAGAAACACCTTGAAGTAATTAAAAAGTGCAATAGCCTCTATTCCAGTTGGTTATTTTTCACGCAACAAATCAATTCAAGTATTAGGAGTAGTAATTGACGGACTTAGGGCAATTTACGGGGCCCCAGAAGAACGTTGCTCAGAGAGAAAAAAAAGACTAGACTTTGACTTTTAATAAAGGGAGCTTCTATGTTCCACTGTATATTTTTACACGAGCATATTTTCTTTCAGGTTAATGACGAATAATACACCATAATATTTTTTTCTATAAGAGTTACAACTGATGACTAGTATCTATAAAACTACGCTTTGTTTATCCTGTTGAGTGATGTAAAACCTATTTATCTTGAAATTTGTGGCGGCTTAACTCAGTTTCAATGCACTAGGCCATGATTATCCCCAGGTAGTGGTATGGTCATTATTGGGACATGGTTACGTGCCCCTATCTGCAATAATAAAATATTGTTAACCCCTTGAGGATCATAAGACCGCCGGCGCCGGTCGCATAACAATATATTTTCTATTGTGTCTGAAAACTTGATCTCTGAATGGGTTACTTTTATTGTAGAAAAATAAAAAATAAAGTGTGTTAAAACATTACTAAGCCTCGTTGCCCCTGTGCCCCTGCTTTTCATCCCTTAGTCCGACCCTGTGCTACAGCCTTGATTCAACTCGGAACAGTTGGTCTGACGCAACCTCCGCATTATGGCCATCATGGAGTATAATTGTGGTGTATTTAAATGATTTATTTGTTGACCGATAATTACAAACAGACAATGCAGGCTTAATAAGTTAATGACCTGGATACCGCTTTGTTTTGTTTATGTTAATTAGATTATGGTGTCTGTTGGGTAAAGAAAATGGATTGTTTTAATCTCTCTTCATTGATGGCTTTATTAATTTTTTTCATTGCTTGCTTTTGGTTGGTTTGTTTAAAAACAAACTGAGTCAGGAGTCCGTAATACAAACAAAGGAAACGCCCATTCGGACGTCCGATGACGCTGGAAAGAAGAAATGGAAGAAAACCTACGTGAACTACTAAAAGTCGTTTGGTAAGAGAGCCTAAGATTTATGCAAAAGTTACGTGATGTTTCGATGGCTTATGTCAGTTTGATACAATTTGTAAGCGATAGCGAACTTCGCTTTAGAATATATAGCATCGTGTCTATGGGCACCAAAAGACACCAACAGACGTCACATCGATCCAGGGATCGAGTCTATCGAAGACAAAACCACTTTGAGTCGCTGAGTTAGCATACGAGTAGTATAACGGTGTGTGCCGTACTATACCAAGACGTTGCCAGTACCGTATCAAAATACGCATTTGATTTTCAACCCTAACCCTAACCCTAGATGAGTTAAAGTTCAAAGTACAGAAGGGAGGTGTTATTACGGTCTTTATCGGTACTTTTTATACGGTCCTGGCACGGTCAGGGTATGGTAGTAGTAGTAGTCCTCCTGGCCGAATTTCGACTACGGCGGCCTATCTCAACAGAGACCAGCCAACTGCGCGGGACATATTATAGTGCACAAGTGTGTGCGCAATACACAGGTGCACTTTCTGTTCCTTCACTCTCATAATTCGGTAAGACGGCAGTCCGACATGACCGTAGAGAGATCAGGCGCAGGACCAACGGCTTAACGTGCTTTCCGAGGCACGGGGATGTTAACACCACCAACTTCCTGACTCCGGAGCTGTGTCTGAGTAATTTCAAGACAGAAAAACCCAAACACCCTCGGCCCGACCCGGGATTCGAACCCAGGACCTCGTGGATAGTACCCAGCGTGCTGCCCACTAGACCAACGAGGCAGGGTATAATACGGTGTAGTGGGCACAGACCTTAAATAAGACCATCGCATCGGTCACGACGTATGTCCCATGAGTGTTAGGGTACAATCTTAGGGTATTCTCGCCCCATCTATCCCTGTTGCGGTAGGAACATAAGTGGCGTGTAATATGCAAAGTGCAGGCCCCGAGGCCTTGAGGTATGATGAATATTGATAAAACAGTCGCCATTCAGCGATTCGTCGCGCGCCCGCTTGGAAACATCAGATAGGACAGCGCAAAGGAATAGGGTAGGTACACTCACGCACAACAGTACTAACTTTCATCAGGCCTACCGCCTATATCGATTGCTTTCAAATTGCAATAATTATAGCTTTAAAATAAAGCTTCCAAACTGGCTGGAAAGCAAGCATTAAAGATGATTAGAAAATGTATTTTTTGTGTCATTGCTTTGTGATTGGAATTGTAATCGCAATAGCTTAGAAATGAGTCGGTAGCCTCTGTGGGTATCTACGATACCCGATTGATGAGAGTATAGGTTTTTTTGTAAAATTTTATGATTTAAAGTGCCTTAATTTATCGCCGATCGAAACCCAAACACACTGTAGGTATATAGTCTCCAAACACGGCATCACAGCTGGAAGAATATGCATTAAACGTAAACACATAACCGCTTTTCTTCACGTCTGTACTCCAAGCCATCCCACTTCGGGTCCCGGAAGGACGGACCTTTCCTATCAGCGAGGAAATTTACATTCTTCGGGATGAAAGAAGATGAAAAATCGCTTGCGGTCAGGCCGCGGCCGGCGATAGGGCGCGCGATAAGCAACGTTATAAATTACTTTTTCCGAAAAAATTCAATGAAATAAAAAACTAGGTGTTGGGCAATAAAGCAGCGTCACATATAATAGATAGATAGATAACTCTTTATTGCACACCATAACAGGAAATACAGTAAGTAAAGCGATCAAATATTACATATAATATATGTAATATGTCGCTAAATGTGTTAACTAAGTTATATATCAAAACACTGTGTTAACTAAGTTATATATCAAAACACACATAAAACAAAATGTGTCACTTAGCGCAAAACTCAAGAACGCGAACCGTTCTATGTCCGAATTTCATATGACACCCATATTGATATGGTAAGGAAAAAATCGATCCCCCCCTCCCCCTTTATTTCCATTTGTGGGCGCATATTTCTTAAATATATATAGCCTATGTCACTCTCACAATTTTGACAAATTTAACGTCACTTCATGTGTCATAAATTATACATACAAACATACATACTCTCTAAAAAACTTGTTTTGTGAAAGCTTGCAAAAAAATCTATAAAATGATAAGAAATTCAACATCCTTTTCAATCTACGCAGAAAAAAAACTATTCTGGCTCTCCTCTCTTTCGAAAGTTCTCTCTTCAGCTAGCGAAAATATTAATAAAAAACCGCCTTAGCCTGGAGTTCACCAACACATGTATAATTTTTAATCAGCCGGTTTAACACTATTTAACATATTTCGTATGGGAATTCTAAGAAATTAACTGTTGAATTAAGGTTTACCGGCAGTTTAAAAATTGGTGAACTCGGGTTCTAATTGTACTTGTAATCTTTCTGTTTGATTTCTTTTGTATGTTTTTCTTGTCCAATAAAGAATACTATCTAATTTACTTGTAATAAAATTGGCCAAGTTCAGTTTAAACTAGCTTCAAATACCTATCTTCAGATACCTATCTCATAAATTGGCACAACTCCGATGATAGACGACGAAGATCGATCTCTAGTGTGAAACTGACCTAACTACACCCAATCGCCTAGACAGTCAGGCATGTCCCTAGCTGCCAAGTGTCATAATGCCATGACGTCACTATGACGCGCATGTCACTCCCGATATCGCGCGTCTTGGCGTCTTTTACATAAACATGTTTTTCTCGAGCACGATTTTTGCGAAAACATTTATCGTACGATATCACTCAATCTTGTCGGTTTTAATTATTTACAGTAAGCTTGGTGCGTATAGATTGTACAGTCGGGCGCAGATAAATTAGCACGAGTTTCAACTGGTTTAGGACTAATTTAGAGTTAAAAAAAACAAGGTGAGTTAGGTTTGCGATATACAGGATTTATTAGATATTTTTAACGTTAAAACGACACACGGTCTTATCTGTGCAGCCCATTCGCATCTGCCAAAAGGTGTGTAATGTAAGCTGTCATTCAAAGAAAGAAATGCAGTAGCGTACCTAACTACGCGTTAATATTATACGAGTATAAAGTCGTAATTATACATCGTTTGCAATGTATTTTTATTATGATTTCCTAAATAATTGTATAAAGATGAGTTGATATAAAAAAATATAAATACAATTTCATTAATCTACCGCGCCCCAAAATGTTTTAACAGTAGTGTTTTGTACTCTTATTTTGGCCTTTCCATGGTCAAACCAATTTATCAAACCAAAAATTACCAATAAGAGAATATTAAAAATATGTTAAAAGAATCTATACTTAAGTAAGACCTAAGTGTGTTTAATAATTGTTGGAGACTTTAAAGTGATGTTTAAAATCATATTGCATTGTGGCAAAAATGCGTTGCAACCTCGTTTTAGAGTCTGACTGTACCATTAGTTTAGAAATACTTTAATCCGAGTTTTCAGAAAAACAGGAACACTTCAGGTCTAAGAATAGATTCTTGTTGCAAGTCCATCTGTATTGGATCTGCTGGGATTTCTCCATAAAACTGTTACGTAAGTGAACGTGATAGTAATCAGATGTAACGAGGTAATGACTGCTTCTATTACGTGCACATCAAATGAACATCTAGGAAACGATATCTTTTAAGATTTTCGCCTTTAAACGCTGAATTTGGAAAGGTTTTCAGTAACTATACATTTTGTTTTATTTTGTAAACTGTATTCGGTTAACCGCTTATAAAAGAGGACATACAATATGAACTCTTATAGAGTTTTTATCCGACTGCGACAGAAGAAAGCGTATGTGTGTTTATAAGTATGTATGCCCATTTCTTTGGCACGCCCTGCCGCCCACACGTGTAAACGTCTATAGATACAGTTTTTGACATAAGAGGTGTCGTTGTTGAATTCGTCCAGAATGATGTATCCTCAAGGCTTTACAAATTTTGAAAATGACTCCTCCGCAAAAGTACCAATCAATATGCTGAGTATAATGCTTAATATGAAAGCTAGTGAAAATACAACTTCAAAAATATTATAATTCATGCAGTCAGGGTTTTTGTTTTTTCGAAATTTTTTTTTGCTTTTATTTTGTCATTGAAATAAAGTATTATTGTAACCCTATTTTCCGTACTTTATTTTAAAATAATTCAAGGAATTCATAACAAACACGCCACTTCAGTCGCGATGAAAAATTCCTTCCAAATTTTCCATAAAATCTTCATTAATAATTTAAACACCTATTTCTAAAACTCGCCAAACTTTCCGAAAAATGCACAGATGAGTAAGAAACGACCCCAACCCCTAAATTGGGATTTCGAGGGTTCTGAAGGATTCCGTGCTTTATCAACCTCTCTGCAACGGTTATTGAATTAATATAATAAACTTTTCTTTGCATATTTTTAGGAGTAAGTAGCAAGTTTGTGATGCAAGTTTACGGAGATAATAATGATTGCTTTTTGAAGTGTAAAATGTAGATAGGACAGATGCCTAAAAAGCACTAAAATGCAACAATATAAAATAATTTCAGTCTAATCTTTTGACTGTAACTTAGTATAGGATCAGATTTAAAGACTTGGTTAATAGATAGGATGTATCTACATAATCTTAATTATTTTATATCCAAATGAGACATACACTTCCAATGTACCTAACATTGGAAATGTATCGGTAAAAAAAATCGAATGAAACTCCTTCGACAGGGCGTGCATTTTTTCAGACCACTTATAAGTAAATATTGCACTCTTAATTCATCGAATGTCTTCAGGTGGCACTCAGACCCACGACTCTTCGATATCCGGGCAATGTTTACGCAACAGAGCCACCAAGGACGTTAGTTATTTGGCCTGACCCGGGATTCGAACCCAGGACCTCGTGAATAGTACTCGCCGTGCTGACCACTAGACCAACGAGGCAGGGCTTCGTTTGATCCATTCAATATGCGTTTCAGTACACCCGATGCAGATCGAGGTATGATCGGCCGGCCGCACGTGCATCCATTCCGTGGGCGCGTGACCTGCCTGGGAAGGTTCCCTATTATCTACATCGATAGTATGGGCTTTGAAGTATGAAAGGGTTCTGACAATTCGGTATGTAAAGTATACTTTAAGGTATACAGCGTTTTTGGTGCATCGTTTGCCAAATTGAATTTAAAAAAAAAAATTAAGCTGAGATGGTAGTAGCATATGACCCCCCTAATCCGCCATTTCAATTTGGCAAACGATGCACCGAAGACCCTGTATGTTTTATATTTTTTTCTTGAAGTAAAAACTACATTAAGAAAGTAATTTGAGTATTTTGACTTTTTATTCAGTAGTTGTTTCGTAATTAATTATTGAAAATGTAAACTTGTAACGTCATAAGCATGCCTATGACGATTTTCTCCGATATTAATAGGATTGTCTTTGCGAGCAAACTTTTTTCTCGATTAGAATCTCTCACACATGAAAATAGTAACGTCATATTATGTCGGTTTCCGGTGCGTTTAGATGGCCTATGAAGGATAAATATAATCCGTATTTTCGTAAAAATAAACCCCTTTCAATAGGTGGTATTGATAGCTGCGTTATTACAAATACTATCGACAGACAGTAATACTATCATTGTTGGAATTAGGCGTTACTATGCGGAAATCCATTATAAAATAGGAAAATAAAATTATTTTGCTTTGACCAAACAGTTGGTGCCTGCGCCAGCGTCTGTTAGCGGAATTTAAAACAAAAAAAATATTTTTCCTATTAAGTAATACTATTAGGGTATTTACCCTATATGTATCGATAGGCCTATCGATATTTTAGGTAATTTTCGAGGTCAACTATCGATAGAGCGGCAACGCTAATACAAGGTTAGCTAATAGTTTAAGCTAAAACTTTTAGTAAGTCATCGAAATCTTTTTATTTTTCTTGTTTTTTCTGTTTTAAGCGTTAGTCGTCAGCTAGCGACTTTTATTGTATTTTTCTTTAGTAATATGAGAATAGCGCCGTGGGCTGCATAATTGCATATTTTAGTTTACACACGTTTACATAAAATGATATTGTGTAGTCGTTTGCTATTCCTAAATAAATTAAAAAAAAAGAAATCGTGAAAAAAGTTATCTCTCTATACATTGTCTTCGTATCAGAATTATTTGTATAGAGCATACAGAAAATAGAGACTATTTAAAGTGCAAAACTGCCGTCCTCGACGATATATCTACAAGTCGGTTCAAGGCAGAGCATAGACAACTAGATGCATATTTGCATCGCATGCGCTCAATATGCAGCCGGCGCGAGGCCTCGAGCTAGATCTCAGGTTGTGAACTCGTGACCTGAGTATTATATTGCTTATCAATTTTTTACCAGAGATATAAATAAAAACCTTTTTAGGTCTTTGCTAAAGATTTGAGAAAGTCTATTTTGAGGCAGAAAGCCGTTGTCGACAGGAAAAGAAGAAGACAGAAAGCCCAGAAAATGTCGGCTCGATTCGAATCTGAGGTCTTACTTCGATTGACGATGTCCGTATTTTCAAATGTAGCCGTCCTTTTCACTCACGACAGAATGGCAACACGAATGAGCGTGATGGCTAGACTCGAAAATACGATCATCATCAACAGGAGTAGTTCCTCTGGGATTGGGTCGCGGGACTGTTGAGATACCTCGGCCCCTGCTGTCACAGCCAACACATGCGGCGGGCGTCGTTAGGTTTTACTGGGTATACCCGAATCCGGGGGAGTCCTACACACACCTCTCCGTTCCCTGACGGAGAGGTACGGTGCGTAAGGCATATCCTGACGTAAAAAAGGGCCTCTGGGACTTCTTGGACAGACCTGGCTCTGACTGCTTTTTATTAATAGGCAGACATTTGACAGCAATTTTACCTGATGTTAAGCGTCGTTGCGGCCGAGGATGGGTTATGTCTGGCTAGAAACAGCATATTCAAGCTTTTCTTAAAGGAATCCAGATCATAGTAGCGCATGATTGTTTTGACGACCGTCTTGGTGTAGTGGTTCGCGCTCCGGAATACTAAACGAGAAAGAGGTTGCGGGTACGAATCCCGCAAGGGGCAAATGTTTGTGTGATGAGCACGATCCTTTGTATTTAAGTCCTGGATGTATTTATGTATGTCTATCCGTTATCTTACTCGCCATAGAAAAGCTCACGCTAGTTTGGGGCTAGATAATTGGTGTGTTTGTTGAAACAATTTATTTATATATTTATTGATGTTCACCGACTTACGTGTAGAAAGTTTTGAAGTAACTTTCCCAAAAAACCGATTCAGTTGCGTAGGCATACTCGGCAGCCCCAATAGCACCCTTTATGCCATAGTTGACCACCTTGAAAAAACTCTCGTCTGAGCTATGGTCTACCACTTTTTTTTATATTAGTAATTCGATAACTCTTGACAGTTAGCCCGAGGGCAAAAATAAGGTCTACGGTGGAGCGAGCTTGCCAAGGAGTAGCCTATAATAACGGTACACATAGTTAGTACCAAATCGTGTCTGCATAAAGATACTATAAACTATAAAGATTTAAGAAAAAGAAAAAAAGGAAAGCCAAGAAAATTAAAAAAAAAAAAAAAAAAAATGGGTCGACTCGGGATTCGAACACGGGGCTTTTGGACACAAGCTATCTTATTATTATTTTTTTATAAATAATTTTGTCAAATAGAAATGAATGAATGAATTAAATGAATTGTTTCAACAAACACACCAATTTCCTAGCCCCAAACTAAGCTTGAAAGCTTGTGCTATGATGACTAGGATAACGAATAGACATACTTATATACATTTATAAACATCCATGACTTAGGTACAAATGCTCGTGCTCATCACACAAACATTTGCCCCTTGCGGGATTCGAACCCGCAACCGCCTGGTTTAGAAGTCTGGGGCGCGAACCACTACACCAAGACGGTCGTTACTAGCTAGCTAGCTGACTACTAGACCAAAGAGGCAGAACTACTTACAAACTCGTGATCTACGCACTAAGTAAGTAGGCCGGGTTCATTCCCCTTGCTTACTCAGTCGAATTGAAATACCTACCTGACCTAGATCCTTGTACTGTTTGCACAAAACACTTATGAAATTGAAACAAGAATACACAATGGACCTGATTCTCGACAGCACTCTCAAGACTTATATTTTAGGTCATTCTATCTCTTTTTCTGCTGAAACCAAAAAGACATACTATGTATACATATACAATGATTTAGGAACGTCAAACTGAATAAGACGCTCTCAGTCTATAAAAATAATACATCATTCTACATTCCTGTCTGTAGGATGTGTCGATTATACAATGAAACTGTAGACAAGTAACCTTCTCTAGATATTTTTTTTATATAGCCTAGTTAAATTTGAAAAAGAAGTTCACAAAATTATACCAAGCCTTGTAGATTAATCAAATTTAGTAACAATCACTAAAAAAACATAATAAAAATTCCTTAGTTTGATGTTTGTAAATTATTTTAGTCTCTTTTCGTTATTTAGCAGGTAAAAAGAACTTTTTTTGTTTAGACTGCTGTCGAGAATCAGGCCCAGTTTCCGCGAAACGTTGAGGGGGTGGGATGTTCCGCCTGGAGGAGGGGTGTCCGAATTCCGATAATAGACCTGATAAAGCCGTCATTTCTTCTAAGGTGTTCCTGATTGAATTTTTGAGAGCGGAAAACATGTTTTGTGCGGACGATTTCATTTTCTGAACGTTAGGATATTGGTTCGTGTACTTTGATTTCCTGAAGAAAATTACTTATAGAAGTACAGTGGGCCCCGCACCAACTTACCTAAAAACTGTCAAAATATCTCAATGATGTGGAACAATATGTGATCAACATAGGGTTGCGTAAATTTGACAGCTCAGGTAGGTGGGCCATGTGGGGCCGTATGTACCTATAAAATGTTACTATTGCATTCCCATATTAATTCTATACCTAGTAAGACCATAAGGTCAACACAAAGTTTCTAGCCTTTTGTGCCTTGAAATAGGTACCTAAAGTGTAGCTCCGTGCTAATAAAGCATTGTTACCGAAGTCTTTAAAATAAATAATTGTTTTTGTGCCGATCAAAATCAACCAATGCCAATGGTTTGAAAAGAGTATATCGCTATTCAAAGCCGCTGTATCGAAAGGAAATTGCCAAACTTCGACAAAAGAGGACGTCTCCGAAAAGAAATACATTTACTTCTGTTAACTTTAAAACTTTCAAATCATGTATTTATTCTGGCCAATAAACTTTCTCTGATTTCTGAAGAAATTAATGTAGTCTTTTAACAAATTGTATTTGGCATGAATGTATCTAGTCTAGGGTCACAAGCAAATGTATTGACAGTTTCTAAAACCTCAAAAAAAGCCAAAAACGAGCTATAACCAATCGTATACAGTTCAATCCAGTCGAAAACGAGTTATAACCAAAAGAATCCAGTTCAATCCAGTTCCCAGATCACGTGCATAGGTCCTTGCACCCGCGTGCATAGTGTAATGCGTTGATTTAATATTCAACACATCTATGCGCCCACTAAATAATGCATGGTCGGCAAGTGTTTGCCACTGAGTTAGGATTGATGTTTGAAAACATTTTTAGATGGATTCTATTCACGTTACTAAACCACAGTCAAATGAAATGTCAAATATGGCAAGACCGGTATTTGCATTTCATTCTCTCGTTTGTGAATTAGACAAAGATATAGAACGTCCAAAATTGCAGTGATATAGAGATGGAATTGAAATCAAAATGGGAATAAAGCACTTAAGTAATAATAACACTATTATTTGCTAAAATACAGCTTTCTGATACTATGAGTTTCTGCACTAGACCGAGGGTAGATGCAGACAGACGGACATGGCAAACTATAAAAGTTCCATGACAATTTTTTTTAGGGAAGGTCCATGATTTTGTCCTTTTTTCCAACAGATCTTAACGTTATTTACGAGTAAGATACCAAAACATAGATCATAAGCAAAAAAATAACAAAATCTTATATTACTTTGAAAATTCTTTTTAATATTAAAGAGTTCTCAAGACTTCTGAATGCGTGGGGTTTCATCGAATCAATTTCAATAACTTTTAACCAATAAGCATTTCAAAAGGTTTCACTGAATTAAGGATTTCGGGATATCCCAGGGACGTAAACAGGAAAGTTAAGAAAAATTGTCAAAACATCCGGTCAATATTTCCACAGGAAGAATAAATGAATTACCTTACTTTATTCCGAGTTTATGTACTTAAGTAATCAGATACACACCACCCAAAAAGGCTCACTTGCACAAGTCCGGATTAGCTAATCCAGACTGGTGGTAGTGGACCTTCCAGATAAGCTAATCCAGAATTGTGCAAGTGGGCTTTCAACTCAGATAATAGGACTTGAAAAAGTCTGGAATAGCTAATCCAGACGTGCGCAAGTAGGCCTAAATCTACCATGATTAACACCCTCTTATGTTATAATTTTATTCCTCATAATGTTACTACTTTCAGTATAGGATAAACATTAAAATATGGACAAAAATATATTTAGTTAACTATATTTTTTAATTTAATTATTCTTATGTTTTGGAAAATGAGTGTTTTAAAGCTCATAAGCTACCGTAATGAATGTTATATTCTTTAGTGTCACCTGGACAAAAATCAAGTAGATCATGAGCAAAATGATTGAATTTATTCAAGTAATACGGAACCCTAATAAGCTAATTACTTAAATTACAACATGTTCACGGTGTTTCAGATATCCCTTTTAGACAAAAAAAGATAGTTCTTGTATAATTTTAGACAGGCTTCATTCAGGCTATTCAGTAGATTGATTTAGTATAGAAGTACCTACTGTTAGTACAACTGTACTTTAATGGTGGAGGGGTGTCTGCAAGGCAAGTGACCAACCTTACTGGCAGATGTTATGAAGCCACCCTAGAGCCTCTGTCTAGGCTTAACGACTAATATCAACAGATATTAGCCGGGACCAACTGCTTAGCGTGCCTTCCGAAGCACGGAGATGATTGTCATGTACGTCACTTAAATCACGACCGCGCCGTGGGTTACTTAACTTTTATATCACTACAGCGCTGCCACCACTGCGTTACAAGCACCTCAGTACAGTACCTACCTACTAATATGTTCTGAAACTGTCGAGTATTTTTTCTGGGAGCTGAAAGGAGGAAAGGAAAGGCTGAAAGGAGCTTGCCATTTCGATATTTTCATCCAAACTTCTAAAGCCACAAATTGTGTAACATTTCAAATGCGATTGCCTCTATCGACGAGCTTTGAACTTAGATTTTACATTGAAGTCAAGATGGGTATAAGTTCTCGGTGCTCCATTTAACGTCATAAGCACAATTATGACGACAGATGTTAACTCAAAATTTTGAGTTGTTTAAAAAGATATTAGATATTTGATCAAGTATACTAATGTGTACATACTATTATGTGTATATTCTTAATTTCACCAAATGTTGGGTATATGATTTCTTATTTACAAACCTGTGATCGGTTTGTATACCATAAATCAGAAAATAAATAAATAAGTTAATAAATAAATAATAAATTGTTTCAAAAAACACACAAATCCATGACTTAGGTGCAAATGCTCGTGCTCATCACACAAACATTTGCCCCTTGCGGGATTCGAACCCGCCACCGCCTGGTTTAGAAGTCCGGTGCGCGAACGACTACACCAAGACGGTCGTCGAAGTTGGTCGACTATAACTCATTTACTAGTAAAACCTTCATAGCCCTTATAGTTACATACAATTTTAACAGCCGGTAAACCATGATTAAAGTTATGGCAGAATTCACATACAAAATATGTCAAACAATGATAAACCGGCTAATTTAAATGTTTGTGTGATGAGCACGAGCATTTGTACCTAAGTCCTGGGTGTTTATAAAAGTATTTAAGTATGTCTATCCGTTATCCTAGTCACAATAGCACAAGCTCACGCTTAGTATGAGGCTAGGTAATTGGTGTGTCTGTTGGAAAAAAAAGGTCTTATTAATTATCTGCCTTCTAATTTTGTCAAATCAAACGGTTCAAAATGGCGGCCACGCCACGTGGCGGCTTAATAATTCAGAACCCGTGGCGTTTAATTTAGTTTTCTATTTCTGTTGCCGATAAAAATACATATTTCCCGTGTCAAGAGAGTGCTGGCACGACGCTGTAAAACTATTCAGCGTTCTAGAAATTGTGATAAAACGCCGAAATGTACACACGTGTCGTTCTGCGTGTTTTTGTGCACTTACAATTGTGTTTACAGATTGTGTTGTGACTCTGAGGAAAGATGATAAATCAAACAAATCTGTGTACTCATCTTTCAGTTTATTCCATTGCACATTTCGTATTAAAAGCACAAATTAGCATTTTAGCACAACTTTCATCACCCTCTCGTAATGGCGCTTAATCTGCGACTAGAGCCGGTGACAGGCAACTTATTTTAGCAAAACGTCACTTTTGACAGACGTCAGATGTCAAAGCCGTTCGTGATTCCATGGACAGCAGCGTCCATAGATAATGTGCCCTGTGTTTCTAACACTCTCGTTTGTTTTTATTGCGTAGTTAAACGGATTGACATTATGTTTAGTGACATTTTATTATCTTGCACGTAAAATTACTGTTAATCGTAGTGCGACAACGGATTCGTTTTATTGTCAAGATGATAGAGTAAAATAGCCGTAGGAGAACCTTGTACAGCACGGGCATTGTATACAGGCGCAATCGACTTGGGACCTTATTGCAATGCCGTAAAATCACACCATACATTTTCGTGTTTGTGACTGTATACAGATGTTGACGTATTTATTATACTAAGATTTAAAAAAAAATGATCGGATGTTTTTTTTGTTGTAATTAATACTTAAGCATTACGCTGGCTTTCAAAGTACAGTGGGCAGCACATTAGGCTACACATTTTCGTGGAAAAATCGCCCCAATTATAAGATCATAAAAAGCAGCAGTTAGCTTGTTCGTACCTTAAAAGCCAGGCTTTAGTTTAAGTACATTACTTTTTAGTTATGTTGTGATGTTTATGTACCTAACTCCATGGTTTTTATTGAACCCATTGACCATAATGCTGTTTATGACTTTAAATGATAAAGCAGATGTATGTAAAGATGGCATTGGCATAAAAGTAGGTATGTTATAAAAATATTGTAATTTATTATCCCTCACTAAGTGAAGACAATGTCAAACGACAGTCGTAAACACAATTTCCTGTTTTTACAAATCAAAAACAAGAATAATCGTGTAGCTTTATAAATCATTCAAATATTTAATCGCTAAATAATTTCTAGTAAGGTAATTAAGTATTTTATATGAACCCTGTTAAGTATGTTTTATGAAACTGTGAGATATGTTTGATAAAATAAATTTCACCCGACTACAATGCCAAAACCATTTATTTATTAAATTAATTAGGTACCTTATTAAGTAAAGTAAATCTGTAGTCTAAGCAAGCAAGCTGGCTTCATGTAATTGCTTTGGAATAGCGAAACGTATCGCAATAGCTTCCGAGCTAGTTAACCGATGACAAACAAAATAAAACGAGAGTGGAATATCGAATTTAAGATGGCCGTGGTGCGATTTTTCCAACGATTTTCCGCATTCCGCCGTCGGAAAGTCCTTCACACTTCATTGTTTTGTTTATTACTCCCGAGTGAATTTGTTGACACAGTTTTATTTACCTTTTGTTGGTCTTACTCGTAATTAAACAACTCGTAAAGGTCAGAAAATTGTTAGGATAATACGACTAAATTGATGATTGATGATTGCTTTTTTGATGGGTTGGTTAGACAAACCCTACCTACTTATAAAATACGGTGTAAGTATTCCTAACGAATTTTCTTAAAACAATGCTTTTGTTTACTGTTTTTTTGGCAATTTAGATTATTTCAAGATTGATTATTAATTTATCAATTTCTAAATTGTTTCAACAATCACACCAATTATCTAGTCCCAAACTGAGCGTCAGCTTGTGCTATGGCGACTAGGATAACGGATAGAAATACTTAGATACACGTTTATAAACATCCATGACTTAGGTGCATGCTCATTATCACACAAACAGACTCGTAACCGATGGTTTTAATAGTCCGGGGCGTGAAACACTACACCAAGACGGTCTGATTTATTTTTAATTAGTCCAAATCGTTTTAAAGATTCCTAAATTATGTGAAACAAATCCAGTTCTACAAACGGACGTAACTAAATACAGCTAAACCAGTATTTTGCTGAACTTCGTAGCTAAACAAACCACACTTCCCGAAGCGAAGTTTGGAGAAACAACTCAAACTGAAAACCTATTTATAGGATCCCAACATAAATACAAGCTGTTTGAGTAGGTACAGTCAGCATCTGAACACTTTATTACCTCTTTTGTCACAAATCCATACTAATATTATAAATGCGAAAGTGTGTCTGTCTGTTACCTCTTGACGCTTAAACTACTGAACCGATTGAGATGAAATTCGGTATGGAGACAGTTCGAGACCCTGGAAAGGACATAGGCTACATTTTGTCGCGGTTTAAAAACATTAAGGGGGTGAAATGGGGGATCACAGTTTATGTGGAAACTCCAACTCTAGCGGGCGAAGCCGCGGGGAACCACTAGTATTGCATATATCGTAAAGGGTCATGGCTAACGTAACGATAGAAACTCGTCCTTTGAAAAAAGTACTCAAAGAAAGAAAATTTATATAGTAATATTCTAGAAACGTATTTAAAATATGAGACTTCGTAACATTTGTGATAAAAATTGTACTTATTCGTATACAGGCTGTTAGTGTGAGCAGTCTTATCCTTTAAGGGGCTGAATATGGCCAACAATACCTCCAACTTTTACTATGAAGTCAACACTGAAATCGTGAAAATAAAAATTAGCTCGCCACACATTGTCACCGAGGTAGCATAGATTAGATTAGATTAGATAACTCTTTATTGCACACCATAAAAGTAACAACAATACAATTTACATATAAAGATGTACAAATTAGGCGGTCTTATCGCTAAGAGCGATCTCTTCCAGACAACCTTTGGGTATAGGAAATACTTAATCACAGGAAGGGGGTGATTGGTGCAAAAGACATATTATAAAATAATAGGTACGAAACAGACATACATACACATATTATATACTATCACTATAATATACTACACATACTATATATACATAAAAATATCAATATACCTACATATAAATCATACATAATATACGTATTATTATACCAATATGACAAGTACTCAACCAACGGCAGTATAATTAATTTACAGTGAAAGAAAATGTTCCTTAAGTCGATTTTTGAATATGAAAAGAGACTCGGAGTGTCTGATAGCTAAGCATAATTATTTGTATAGAGCATTTTGTTTTTTAAATTTCGACCATGGTCCCATAGTAAAAGTTGTAGGTGTTAATGGTCATATTTAGCCCCTTAAAGGATAAGACTGCTTACATTAACACCCTGTATACAGACTGTAGTTAAATTTAAACCACACAGAAATAATTTCAAGATTAGGCATAACGACAGACATAACTTCAAGCTGTTATACTTGATCTGATTGAGTTTGACTAACTATTATACCTACGTAAACTCTAACAGTTGTCGATGTATCAGCACCAGTTAATTACCCATCAGCAGCGCACGCGCACGGCACGCGCTGGGACGCCGCCAACGCATGCCTCGTAACTAGATGAAACTAGCATGGGGTATTTGGTTAATTGCTTCTCGAAAGATACTGAAAGAAAGTCAATGACATTATCGTTTTTCCGCGTTCATACTCGTAATTATTTGTAACATTACACATAAGATCAAGCACATATCCATACTAATATTATAAATACGAAAGTGTGTCTGTCTGTCACCTCTTGAAGCTTAAGCCACTGAACCGATTGAGATGAAATTTGTTGTGAAGACAGTTCGAGATCCTGGAAAGGACATAGGCTACATTTTGTCGCGATTTAAAAACATTAAGGGGGTGAAATGGGGGATGAAAGTTTATATGGTAAATCCAACTCTTGCGGGCGAAGTCGCAGGGAACCACTAGTAAAATCATAAAATACAAACTAACATAAAAAAAACGAAAAAGACGTTTATTTCAGTAATCTAAAATACATAGTATTGATGAGACTTCCCATTGAGTAATCTGAAGAAACAACATATTTTTATGCTTCTATACCTCATAAGGAAAAGAAGGAAACCTTATAGAATCACTTTGCTGTCCGTCCATCTGTCAGTCAATCAAGACCCATTTTCTCAGTAACGCGTGGAGGTATCATATTAAAATTAACATCAAATATATTATTAATGGCTGCGGTCCATTAAATCTGTTAAAAAAGCAAGCTTGTAACGCGATCAAGTTAACGCGATCCAAACATGCGGTCAGTTTAGCCGTATTTTATAACATTTCGCATAGAAATCTAAACCTTCCCATGATACTTCCTATAGAGATAGAATCATGAAAAGCAAGAAAGAAGATCTTACAGCACAAATAAAGGAAAATGACCGAAAACCAAAAAAAAATGGTTACATCGTAGAAAACCTTTTACGAAACCCTCAGTGCACGAGTCCGACTCGCACTTGACAGGATTTTAACTAGTGTTTTAGGATAAATAGGTAGGATATCAAAAAGGTGGTCATTGTTTCATAGGAAAATGTATCAATTTCTTTAACAAATTACCAAAAAATATTGTAGATTTACCAATCAACAAATTTAAATCATTTATGAAGGATACCCTAATGGGTATCCTTCATAAATGATTTAAATTTGTCATTAGACAAAAGGTTATTATAAAGAAGACGATTATTTGAATGATGTAAACGTGTGGACCAGCTCGCACTAGTACAATTTCTGTATTTAAACATATTTTTTTTAAAAGAGACTTTGACAATAGTTACTGAGTTTCTTGCACTGCTTCTTCTCAGCACTAGCCCACAATTTGACCCGAAGCAGTGGTAGGGCTTAAAAATAATATGTTGGGATGTGTATAAGTGCCCCCTGTGGGCCTACATACATAAATAAATGACTTTTTATGACTTCTAATTAGTGACAAAAGTCTACGCAACAGCTTAAGATTGCTAGCTGCGTAATCTTTAGTATTTTACGCTATTATATAGGTACACAAGGCCCAGACTATCCCACTTTGAGCTTGAGACCGCCTCTATTCCCTACGTAATAAAAAAGGTTTTCTTAGTTCAATTGGGTAACCTGACGTGCTGCCGACTGTTATACCTACAATAGCCAGCACATCAGAGCCCGTAGACAAAATGTATCTATTCTAAAGTAATGTTCTCCATCGCTAACAAAATGTATAGAATTGACAACCACCGAAACATCACGTGACTTTTGGATACATATTTTGACATTTCGTTGACGATAGCGAAGTTCGCTGTAGAAAGATTGCATCTTGTCTAAGGGTTAACCACATGTGCTCATGTTGGTAAGTACTTTTATGTAGAAGCAGGCATTTCTGCCGCAACTAGTTTTTTGGAACTAGTTTCCACTAGTTTCAGACTGAAGTGAAAGTGCAAACGTGCGATCTTGCCAAACAGCAATAACTGATTCTGCATAGCGGTTTGGGCTATAAACCCCACATAGGGGATTGAGATATGGCGAAAGTAGCGGTAAAGCTGTTACTTCACGCCAAGAGATAAAGTTAACTAAAGTAAATCTGAAAACAACGCTGTTCAGAGCCCTAGCGCCCCTAGCTCGAATTATAGATAGATAGATATTCTTTAAATTGCCTACTAAAAGATAACAAACTTACAAAAAACAATAAAAAAAAGTATACATAGCCGCACGTCATAATCCCCTACTTTGACCTTGAGTCGCTTCTATTCCCTACGTAAAGAAAGCGGTTTTCGTAATTCAAATGGGTAAATTGACGAGCTGCCGTTTGTGCAATTTAGGTGGTACCGATACCAAAATTCTTCATTCAACAATTGTAGGAAACCACATGTCGTCATTAGGAAACAATCAAGTTTAGACGACCATCGTGATCAGGTTGCTCGCACGCCGGTTTTTTATCTCTGAGGTCTTGGGTTCTATTCCCCGCTCGGGTCAATATAGAAAACCATATTCTTTATACTTTCTTGGGTTTGAGTGTTGGGATACCGCCCGTTGTTTCTGATTTACATTACACAAGTGCTTTAGCTAGTATAATTGGGATCAGAGTAAGAATGTTGTATTGTCCCATAAGTATGTATTTATAGAAAAATCTATCGATATTTAAAAACCGTCAGTCTCCTACGCATAATATTATTACGCTTTTTTGACATTTTGCTGTCTTCATTAAAGTACTTATCTACACTAGCGACAGACGACATGCATGGTCTAATATGTGGACTAGGACGACATGAGCTAAAATGTGTATTATAGCTTTCAGTGTCCCCAAGCTTTATTGCACAGACAACAACAACAACAAAAAGGCGTGGCGCCGATAAAACTCAGTACATCGTAAAACGCACTCGGCTCGCCTCCCGACACCGCTTCCCTTCAGCTGTTGTTTAGCGAGTCGCTGCAAAAAAGCGGTATCAAGCGCATTTTTACAGCCGGAAAAAAGCGGGCTGTTTTGTTTTATTCCAGGGCTGCGATAGTGACAAAGAAACAAAAGAGTCAAAATGTCGCTTTTTGGGCACGTTTTAGTTTTTATAGTTTGAGAAGTTAAAAGCTTGTATAGCGATCGTTGCGTTTCTTAGAGAACACAAACTCTCAGATATTACAGGGCGTTAAAAAGTAAGAGTCATAATATTTAAGAGAATGGTTCGGAAGCGACTTAAAACTATATTAAAAATCGCAATGGAATTTAGTTACGTCCTTAAGTACTTACCTGTACTTACTTATGCCCATGTGTAATTTGTATCCATAAATAGTTAATAAATAATGTTACACAGCACTAAGACTAAAGTTCACCAAAATATGTTTAATTTTTAATCAGCCGGTTAAGCATTATTTGACATATTTTGTAGAGCGTCGGTGGCGCAGTGGCTAGCGGGTTGCGGCTCACGAGCCGCCATGTATTAATGACTTTTTCTGAGTTATGAACATTAGTTGTTTCACTACCCCATGCTCTTACGGTGAGGGATAACATGGTAAGGAAACCTGCACATTCAGGCAACTGAATGTGTAACCATGATCCAGAACTGGTCAGGTTCACAGATGTCAGATGGCAGTCGCCCCATTGTAATTACCTGATCTGTCATAACCTGGATCATGGTCAGCGGATAACGCTAGGATCATGATGATATCATATTTTGTATGGGAATTCTGTCAAATTAACCATCAATCGATTTTTATTGGCTGAGTCAACTCGAGTCTAAATAGTGGATTACACTAGATGACGATGGAAGTTTAATGAACATTAAATGTAATTTCTAAAATGGGCCCTCCTTCTAAACAATAGGAAGACAATAGCCTTATGTCACTGTACCAAGCACACTCTGACAGCTCAATTGTGACTCCTAATGACCATTTCGTCATCTTCGCCAGCTTCTAAGTTATACTTTATTCTCTTAGTGGAGTAAGCATCAAATTATTATATGTCACTTTTTACAAACTTTAATTAAAAATGTGAGGCGTTAGGTTGATGAACCGGCTAAGTGCGAGTCGGACTCTCGCACAAAGGTTTCCGTACCATTACCTGCCTAAGCAACATGAGACACACTTATCGAACTTTCTTTAGTTTTAAAAACGAAAAAAACACTCCTTAAAACTTAATTTTACAAATTACTATTCGCGTAAACGTAAGAAACAAATACGGAAAAAACACGTTTTTATGGGAGCCTCCTATCTGAGTATTTAGTATATTTTTTTATATCAATATACATCATCTGTGAAAATTTTAACTGCCTAGCTATCACGGTTCAGGAGATACAACCTAGTGACAGAAACACAGACAGCGGAGGATTAGTAGTAGGTTCCCGTTTTTACCCTTTGGGTAAGGAACCCTTATAAAGAACCTTTTAGCGTTTCAGTAGCGACTATAGAACACATGCAGGAAAATTATTTAATAAAAACAAACATGGTGTTACCTCGGAGACAGTGCACATTTCTTGTTCACGCAATCATATCAGTATCGGTAACAGATTTATATATAAGTATATTTCATGAAAAATCAAAAATGAGGGAAGAACACAGCAAGCTGCTTGGCGCCGGGCTCCGGTGAGAGGGTGGTAGCTCCCAGGGCCCATTTCATTAAACCGACTTAAGTCAGTGACATATGTCAAATAAATAGTAAACATTCCTAGCATTTTTGTGACAATTGTCAGTATCAGTACAGTTGTCAAACAGCAATATTTATTGTAGAAATAAAATATTTGTAGAAATTGTCGGGAATGGGGATCCACACGCAAAGCTTGATGCAGATGGCGCTAGCATAGATACGCCTATGTCAAATATTTTGCTATTGTTTATGTCGGGCTTTTTCGTATCTAATTTACAGTTTGTCGTGACTATCTAATGTTATTTCATCACAATGTATTCGTCAATGAAGTTATCTGAACTAAAAGACGATCTTCGGAAACGAGGATGAAAAGTATCTGGTAAAAAAGCCGATCTTATTGCGAGGTAAACATTTGGGTGTTTATATAATTTTATTACTGTAAATGTTACATTGAATGCTTGTTGAAATTGTTTTTGTTGTATTTGTGTTACAAATTAACTACATAACAAGGTTTTTAATAAATATAACTAAAATAATAAAACACGTACATGTTTGTTTTTAGGTTAGAATTCTACGATCGAAACTGCGATGATACCGGGAATTTTGGTGTCGTAGCTTCACAATCTAGTTATACGATGAATGTTCCCGATCCAGAAGCTTATCATGATGTAAATAGTTCCAGTAAACTACCTAAAATTAATTTATTTTCTTCTTATAGCTGTTTCGCACTTCTTTTTCAAAACTCGCTCTTTTGGAAATAAATGAATACCATTATTGTAACAACCTGGCACAGCACATAACGGCATTATGCTTTCGTAGATTGAAAACACAAAAAAAATACTCAAAAAAACACAACTTCTGTACTGGAATGACAGATAGCTTTAGGCGCATCGACAATGCGCCACCTACAGGGAGAATTTGGCAGTGTGGATCTCCATTCTTGACATGAGTTCGGAGCTGTGTCTGTTTTGCGTGACAATTGTAGTGTTTTTGCCGTGCAAACAAAAGGTATGGCTGTGACAGCAATTTAGTCGGGTTCTCATACAAAAGAAATATTAAAGAATGGATAAATATTTTAATTGAAGTCGGTAACTTTGTATTTAAAGTAAAATATAGAATAAGTAAAACCATTGGAAAACATATAATAAATAAAATTACTTGAAAAAATTATTTGTGACAATTGTCGCGCCTATCACGTTTGGTGCAATAGGACCCAGACGGCCAGACCTAACGGAGCCTGCCACCGCTGATAGTTAGATGAAAACACGCAGCAGTTTGTAAAAATACGTAAGAAATCGCATCACTTAATTTGACATTTCATTTTTTTTTTGTCTCGTTTCTTTTCTTTAGCTGATAAAAAGAGATTGAACTTAAAGGACTTGTCCTCTTTTTGTATGGAGGCTGGTTTTTTATTCCAAGATATCACCAACCACCAATAACCTATATTTATCTTTAAGCTACAAAAATATGAAACACGTAACCATAGAAATCTGAATTTTAAACGCCTCCATTTTTGAGAAAAAATATGTTTTGTAATGAGACATCATCCATTGATCATTACTTGTATTTCCTGGCTGTATGACTATGTACCATTGCCTTTCCACTGATGGATAAATACTACTAGATACTACCACAGATTATATAATAGGTACTACTGTCAATGGAATGTCATTTTGCTGTCAATTTTTTTTCATGCGTTATTTGGTATAGGCGAAGGTGCGGTTTATGTACAGACAAAGAGAAAAATTCATTTCAAATTTTCTCTAAATCGGAGGCCTTAAAAATATATTAATTATTCAGAAACGCTAGTTTTTGTGAACTCTTTCATATAATATTAAGTTTATTCTGGTTAGAAATATTGACGAATAAAAAACCATTAATGGACAAGTCCTTTGATCATAAGCATTGCAATCGAGTCCGCTATTTCTGCTTATGTTATCGTAAACTTGAAACCTTCAGTCATATAAAACGACAAGTAATCAATCAATCTAACTTGTTTCCTCGCCTGACAACAGCCTTATCGCTGACGACACATACGTCTAATGTATTGTTTACTTGACAAACTGCGATGGATTTTGTACCTAGTGCATCCATATTAAAATGCATTTTGACCGCAGCAAGGAAAGCCGTAAAATAGTTTATGAAACGCGAGCTACAACCATGACCGGCCTCAATATAGTCGCCATTTTCGCATAATGGTTATACCTACATAATGTTATGCTTATTTAACTTAATTATAGTTTCCTTGTCACGGAATACCTGTTGATGCAAATTGAAAACTGAAATGCATTTTTAATAGTGGTGACTATGCGACCTACATATTTTAATTGACTGTGTAGTAATTATTTCGTTCCGTTTTGTTAAGCAATTACGAGAAATTAATATAGGTACCTAATTGTGTAATTGTAAATAAACATGTGAAACCGGGGTTTGAAATTATGCAAGTCGAATACGTTATAATCTTTCTTGATTTCCTTCTTCTTAATCAAAACATCTTAAAACATCTTTACTTCTTCACATCTTTTTTACGACTCCCGCCATCTTGACCGAAACCCTTACAACCACTCTATCCTTCATTCATTTGCTACACTCATCCCAATCATACAGCCTTCAATCACTTACTCTCTATCTAGCTATCCCACAAACATATTTTTAAAATTTTATGAATAATCTTCCCCGATCTTGAACATTTGTTCGGTCCAGCCATTTTTAAAACATTTAGGGATTCCGTTTTATTGAAAAGATATTTTGAATGATTTACAGATGTTCCTTTACGTTAGTTTTTACTCCATCTAATAGCACAGATTAAAATAGATAGTTAAACTCGGCTCCCAGCTCATTTCATCTAATTTTCTAACTCGTTTTTAAATTATGGCCAGCATAAATCAGTCGCTTTTTCCAGTTTTATAAATCAACATTAATTCAATTTTATTAACAGCCGTTTCAACACATCTTGAAAGACGTTCAGTAAAAATTTGTATTACAAAATACAACCAGCTTACCATCAAGCCGTTTCTAGCCTTTTAGAAAACCTACTTTTGTCCTACAAGGCGCATGCATCCGCCATTTAAAACTAAGGGCCGTGAGTCGACTAGTTTTTACGTAGTTACACCCAGGTTCTGCTAGCCAACCTAGAAAATAGATGCGATTCTATGAACCTTTACTATAACCTTCCACTCTCTATGTTCATTCGTTTTTCCACGTTTGCTCAACACCCATTGACGTTTCCCTATATTGCAATCATTTAAGTGTTAGCACAACACCAGCGATGGACAGCGAAAGTGGTATAGAGTAATGATGTGAAGCAGAGAGCGAATGGTCGATCTCTTTGCCTTCACTTCGGTTGCTAAGCGGAGGATGAGACTGTGTGGGTGAGTGCACTGGCCGTGCAAGTGCCGCGTATGTCTTTGCTGCGATAGCTTATCGATACTTTAGAGGTTATAAAAAATACTTAAATTTTATATCGTGACACTGACTCACTCATTTTGTTATCTTTGCTTATTCGTTTTTAGCTTTGTTTATTTGTCTTTATCCTTATATTATTAATAATTATAATTTAATTGACAGTAGACACATGGAACGAAATATTGTATAAAAACCATGCCACATTGGTAATACTTTATTATAATCAGTAACTAACTGATAGGTAATAAAAGCTCAAATAGCGTATTATTGAAAATAGCTTTAAGCTTGACTATTAACATTCTGATGCTTGAAGGATGTATATATATTCTGAGATAAAAGCCTATAAAGAGCTCAGCGATAAGTCAGAATGGACCGAGAAACTAAAAAATAAACAAGGAACCATACAATCAAGGCGCCCTGATATCATAAACGAGGCAACCAAATTCTATAAAGAACTCTACGCCGCTAAAGATAATTATCGCCTACCAAGTATAAAACCAGTCGAATTAGATGCGAGTATAAACGAGGAACCACCAATAATCCTTACATCAGAAATCGAGTACGCTATAAAATCCCTGAAAAATGACAAGACCCCGGGAAGCGACAATATTTCAAATGAAGTCCTCAAAACTCTATCTAAATCTCTTCTGAAACCACTACAAGCACTATTTAACAACATACTTAATACAGAAACCACGACAGACCAATGGTCAATATCAACAATAATATTACTACATAAAAAAGGTGACAGAAGCGACCTTGGTAATTACAGACCAATTAGTCTAATGACAAACCTATACAAAGTGTTTTCAAAGGTCATATTAAGCAGAATAACGAAAACACTCGACGAAAACCAACCACGGGAGCAAGCCGGTTTTCGAAAAGGTTACTCCACCGTAGACCATATACAAGTCATAACGCAGCTAATAGAAAAGGCAAAAGAATACAATTTAACGTTATATATGTGTTTTATAGACTACACTAAAGCATTCGATTCCATACACTTTGATACTATATGGACATCGCTAGCACAACAAGGTGTCAATCATAAATATATACATTTGATAAAAAGTATATACTCTAAATGCCTCGCTAAAGTACGCCTAGAGCGCGAGGGTGCGGAATTCCCCATACAGAAAGGAGTAAGACAAGGGGACCCCCTTTCTCCAACACTATTTTCTGCGGTACTGGAATCTATTTTCAGACATCTACAATGGCAACAGAGAGGAATAAAGGTGGACGGGGAACTGCTGCACCACCTTCGGTTCGCTGACGATATCGTAGTCTTTACAGATAACGCTACAGAACTAGAGATCATGGTAAACGAACTAGCAATAGAAAGTAGAAAGGCTGGATTATCAATGAACTCAACGAAAACCAAAATTTTAACCAACGGAGAGCCTCACGACATCACTTTATTAAATGAAAAAATCGAGTACGTTAAAGAGTACATATATCTCGGCCAACTAGTATCATTTGAGAACAATACAGGAAAAGAAATACAACGAAGAATAACTCTAGCTTGGACAAAATACTGGGGATTAAGAGAAATAGTAAAAAATAAAGACATTAACATACACATAAAGAAGAAGCTCTATGAAGTTGCAATACTACCCTGCCTGACCTACGGTTGCCAGACATGGTCACTTCGAAAAGAAGACGAGGAAAGAGTGGCTATTTGCCAACGCAAAATGGAAAGGAGTATGCTTGGGTTAAAATTGTCGGACAAGTTTAGCAACAAAAACATTAGACGGAAAACTAAAATAACTGATGTCACGAAAAGAACGAGACTCCTCAAATGGCAATGGGCGGGACACATTTGTAGGATGATCAATAACAGGTGGACGAAGCGCCTTACAGAATGGTTACCCAGAGACAAAAAGAGGAAAAAAGGAAGACCATATAAACCATGGTGCGACATTTTTACCCAGAGGATCGGAACTTTCTGGATGCGTGAAGCGCGTAAAAGAGAAAGGTGGAAAGGTTTAGGAGAGGCCTACGCCGCTGAGGCGACTGCTGCCAATATATTATTTTAAGTAGATTAGTTTAGCATGTATTCAAATTAGATGGTAGTAGAAATAAAGGCTATTTTTATTTTTATTTATTTTATTTTATTTTATTAACATTCTGATGCTTGAAGGATGTATATATATTCTGAGATACCTCAGAAAATTACAATCTCTTACCAATTTTAATGTTAGTACATAAAATAGACAATAATCGCAAAGGTAGAACGCACTATAATAATTCACCAAAGTCATCTAAATTAAACAATCAATGAAATTTACAATATATAAATCAATTTAACTTAATACCACTAACTGACCTTTAGTGAATAATCGCGCAATCTCAAAACAAATCATTGATCGAATCGATACCTAACGTCTTATTAGAATTTTCGAGAGAACGTTCGATTTCGAAATCACTTTACAACACTACGCACGCACACATATGCAGACGCGTTTAGCTGCATCTACCAACTTTGCGTGTGCTGCTTTCTAACAACGTTATCGTTCAAAAGCGAACTGTAATACCTTTGTTATAAGGGATATTATACACACCTTAGTTAATACTGTTGATTGTTTGAGTCTATGTGCGAGTGCTTGTGAGTAAAGCCATCGACCCGTATCTAGAACCTACCCCAATGTGAAAAATATAAGCATTTCCAAGGTGTTACAGAGTTTAGATTTTATTTTAGTAGCTCTGCCGTTTTGCGCTCTTTTGGGTTCGAGCTGTAAGTGTGACGTCATGTCGTTTCTCATCACTTAAAGTCACATTCAGTCCGTCAGTTATTAGGAACAGTGCCACAATAGATTATCATGTAGTAGCTCAACACAGCGTGGAGTAAAAGTTTTACAGACGGAACCACAGATGCGTCGATGAAATGATGGATGGATGCACAATGATCTTTGAGAGATACTTATGTTGCTTTAAACTGTCACTAATATAAGATACTTTTTGTTGCACATTACACACAGTAGACATTTTCAATTTTCTCAGAGCTGAACAATATTATAACAGTTTACTGGGGGAAACTTACAAATAAAACGATACTCGGTAGCCAACGGCGGTTGCGGGTTCGAATCCCGCAAGGGGCAAATGTTTGTGTGATGAGCACGAGCATTTGTACCTAAGTCATGGATGTTTATAAAAGTATTTAAGTATGTCTATCCGCTATCCTAGTTACCATAGCACAAGCTCACGCTTAGAATGAGGCTAGGTAATTGGTGTGTTTGTTGGAACAATTTATTTATTTATTAAACCTGCAGCAAACTAATCTAAGATATTTGTGTTGTTTAATTTGTCAGAATTCCCATACAAAATATGTCAAATAATGCTTAAACGGATTATAAAAATTTAAATTAAACACAACGTTGGTGAAACTCCAGGCTTAAAGTTTAAAGTAAACCCACTCATTCTAGCTACATTGTATGATTACGTAGGTGCAAATGACTGTACATAATGTTTGGCCACTTGGAAGATAATAGAGAATGACTTTTAAACGTGCAAAATGGAATGAATGCCGTATTAAAGCCATTGAGAACACTTCTAAAGATTTATTTTAGTATCTCTCAACATCGCACTATTCATAGATAGTAATAATGACCATTATTGCCGAATATTCAGGGAGTTTTGTAATAAGAAATACAATGTAATATTTTGGTCCACACAAGCCTAAAGCCTTTAACTATAAATACGCATCAGATTTTTTTTTTTTTACTGAACGATAACAACGAAATTTTGACATGTATGTATAGGTTAAAATTCAAAACTATGCATTTTGTACTCCCATAACCTATGCCTGCCTGGCGGGGCATTTTTGAATTTAAAAAATCAAAGTAGAGAATTTGACTTTCTACACTTTTATTATACCTATACTTACATACGTAATCCGTCCTATCGCGGATACTAATATTATAAATGCGAAAGTGTGTCTGTCTGTCTGTCTGTCTGTTACATCTTGACGCTTAAACCACTGAACCGATTGAGATGAAATTTGGTATGGAGACAATTCGAGACCCTGGAAAAGACATAGGCTACATGTTGTCGCGATATAAAAACATTAAGGGGGTGAAATGGGGGATGAGAGTTTATATGGAAAATCCAACTCTTGCGAGCGAAGTCGCGAGGAACCACTAGTTTATTTTATAACTCAACTGCTTTGCAACCTGATACCGAGCCGTAATAGCCAAGCTCATTACAAATTAGCATTTAATTCCCTAGACTTTTGGTAATGCACCTTGAATATCGAAGCCAAATCGCGATTGAGGTTAATGAGAATCCGATATTGTTTTACAAGTTAGATGATATGGCAAGATCTAAATACATAAACAGGAAAACTGACTTGAAAAACTGACTGACTGACTTGACTGACATATTAACGCGCAGCCTAAACTTTAAGCTTGGGCATTATGCTATAGTGGTTACACTAGTAAAAGATTTTTGGATATTCACCCCTTATCAAGAGTCTAAACAGAGGAATGAAACTCTGTCAGTTTTTAAGCTAAATCAATAGGTATAAATATATTAGTTATTTAGCTATTTGATTTGAAATTAGGTATGACTCTCTGCGGCCTGAACGGCTCTATGGATCTTAGCTTGGAGGTGTCGTTAGTATATAAAAAAGTGCGGATTTTTGGTGCCAAATTCAAATGTTTAGCACGCTCTACAGCCTCAATCACAAAATAAGTACTAGTACTACGTACAGAAGTATGACTTTGCAATAAAATTCAAAGAAATATCTACTCAATGTTGTCACCGATATGGTGTAATTCAGTTCGCCTCAGACTCAAGCACATTTTCGTGAAGAGCCTACAGAAATACATTGCAAGATAATTTCATTCTTATAACTCTGGAATATGAATAGGTTTAGTGTATTATGAATACACTAAACCTATTCAGTGACGTAGGTCACGCAACGCGATAGGTTGACTGCCACAAGAAGCTACTTACGCCATCTAGCGCATCTTTCTAGGACTTTATTCACGCTCGTCCAACCAGCAACCTAGTGTCGCGCACCGCCGTGAATAAAACGCAGGAGCGTGTCGCTGCCGGCTAGCGACACCCAACTTGTTTAGGCCCTTACCTAGGGGTCGCCGCGCGTAGGTACGTTTTTGCTACCTACGCGGGAAGATACAGAGGCCTGTCTCAACGGCTCGATGGGTTTTAACTTCAAATGTGCTGTTAGATTCATATTAATTGTGAAAGTGACACCGGGTATTTTTTTTGAATCAGAACACAAAATAAGCTGGAAGTACTTCCACGATGCACTAAAAAAAACGTTAGTTAAAAAAAACTAAAAACCCGACTGCGATTTTGTGCAATTAGGAAATGAAAAAACCCTAAAACAAGAAAATGGTCATACGGGGATAATCGGTACCAATATTCAAAATTGTAGTAGTGGGGATCCATTTCTAGAAAAGCTGTTTTCGAAGTTAAAATGGGTAACCTTACATGCTGCCGTAAGTACAAGCAGGTCTTACTTGTGAACTTTCTTCTGACTCTGGAAATCAGTTTGTTGTCCCAGTACATCACACAGCAAAATGAGTTTGTGCTTCAAGAGGAACGTTGAGCCACCATAAATGTAAATCACGAAAGAAGCAAACTCTTTCTACCCTTTTGCCACCGTATTTCAGCATTCAATTCTTTAAAATAAGTAACCAAACAAAATAAATATTCAGTTCCCTAATAAACTGCAAGGCGCATGTTTAGACAGGGCATAAACAGCCGTCTGTCTGTCAATCCGCGTCTTTGATAAACTACACCCTAGGATATAGCATGCTTTACAAAAACAGAGCCCAAGCCAGATTCTACCAAAGAAGAGAAAAGGATCATGTGTGGTTTTTTCATACATAAGATACTTGTAGCGTAATAATAATATTATGATTATGTTAGTCTGTTTCCTATCTCGGGACCATGGGGCCGATTATTATTATTATTACTCGTAGCAGATACCTTACTCTGGATGACATTGTCAAGTCTATCTCTCTAAAACGTACTGCTGTGAGTCGACCAGTTTTTACGTAGCTACAACCAGGTTCTGCTAGAAAACCTAGAAAATAAACGCAAATCTATGACCCATTACTGTGGTGGCCTTCCACTCTCTATGTTCATATCTATATTTCCACAGTCGCGAAAGTGATATAGATGATGTAAAGCAGAAAGCGTATGGTTGATCTTAGCTGAGTCAATCCATCACGCTTCTTCGCGCTGTCATGCTGGCATCAGTGACAGGGATGCCTACAATCGAAAATACGGATAATCGTCATCCGGAAAAATACCTGAGGGTGGAGCGAACGGAGCTGTGTGTCAAGTGTATGAAAACATCGCACACAAATCTCATCTTCTCCGCTTTGGTGAAAACCCAAAAAGATGACACTTAATTTGACCGTTTGTTTTCTATTCGATGACAGTTTAGTTAAAGTTTTAAGGCGTGGATATGAACGACCACTACGCCATATTTGGAAAAAAAACTCTACATCCAGATTTCCCAGGCTTCACGGAGGTCAAATAGCAGCCGCTCCCCTGTAATTACCTGATCTGCTATATCATGGATCGCAATTCAAAGCGGACCCTGGGCCCTCGCGTGCGAGTGCACTATCTAACGCTTAGAAGATAATGATATTTATACTAACCGTAGTATAATCAATTACCTTTGTTTAACCGCGGTGTTTTTCGACTCGAAACGAGCCGCTGATGTCAGCTTCATGCAATATCCACATGTTAAGTTGATCGAAGCGCCGCTTGTTTATGAAAGCTGATGTTGTACGGACAACATCCACAGAGTAGATATAGACGTGTATTTTTAACCGCTTTTCACGCTAACTATGTGAAGTTTGGTGCACGGGTTTTACGGGGTTATTATGCGTCAGAATATTGTAAACTGGTACAACCAGGCCAAGGGATTTTAATTTTTATGATCTAGTGACAGATACGGGCATGTTTTGCAATTTTGCTCTTTTAAACTTTGTATAGGGCTGACAATTGTGATAAAAAGTGTCTAGGAATGATTTAGAACGAAAAACATCTCCTTATATAATCCTTAATCAAAGACAAGGTGTTGATTAAGAAAACTTATCTAAAGAAAAAAAAAATGTACGCAGACACTAGGTAATCCTGCTTCTCGATTGACTGCATGAAATATCATTCTGCCCGCAAGCGTAGGGTAAAACCGGGATTGACGCCCCAGTGGTATAGATGCCTCGATTGAAATTACTCTAGTTTCGCAAAATACATGGCGTTTTATTTTATTTATTTATCGAGAAACTTTCCAACTACCACCAAATAGATCTTGTCTCATGACTCTTTGCGATTGCATGGGACGGCTAGGTGCGATCAAAGTTTTATCGGGATAGAAGGCCTATTTCTCAGCGGGTCGTCTATTCTTAACGTTATTTATATGGACTTGGCAACTATCCCCTACGTGGGATAGATGTATCAAAATTTAGAGGTCCGCAATAATCGGTAATAGGTACTATGGAAATGTCAAAGGTATTTTTTTTTTCCTTTCATAAATTCTTAGATAAAATACCAAAGTACTTGCCAATTTTACAAATAAAAGAATGAAATAGTTGTACAGGGAGATATAACATATTTTCAAAAAGTGTAGCATCTATCCCAGTTTCCCCTAAATCAGTTAAAATCCGTCACACCGATTAGTTTATAGTATGTAAACCCACCCTTATTTGTATGGGGGAGTACCACAAACCCCCTAGAGCCCCACCTCGGGGTATGGGAAAAGCATTTTTAATCACTAAAAAGGCACAATAGTTATATTAAAAATAGTCTTCTTAATATATAAAACAAAGTCGGGTTTGTTTGAACACATAACTCTTGAACGGTTAGCCCAATTTTTATGGTCTATGATTTGTTGTATTTGGCTTCTACTAGAATAGCAGAATAACAACAAAAACATCGCGAAATTTCACATTAAGGGGTGAAATGGTGGATAGCAGTCTGTATGGAAAATATGGCATTTGCGCAGACGAAGTCACGGACCCCGCTAATATGGATAATTAAACTGTATTTAAAAAAATAGGCTTTGAGCCTAACCTAGCCTAACCAGCCGCGAATTTTCATATCACTTGCCTAACACAAGTCAAATAAAACCTAATATAAAATTGCTCGTAACCCAAAAGTCTACTTTACGTGAGCTCCGTTCCCTTAGGCACTGCGCTGCAGCCAGTATGCAGATGTGTTGCCGCGCGCAACACCACAGCCCCGAATGTTAAGTACACTCGCGCACAAATTTTATAGTCGGAGTTCAGTACCTGTTTATTATGAATAATGTACTATGTATATTACCTACATATAATATGCAATTAGAATGCAGTAAAATTAGCCTTATTGCTTTATAGAAGTTTTTTGTTTTTCAAAATTCTATATTGAACATAATAATCAATAAAACTTACGTAAAAACCGCATCATTATATGTGTGAAATAAAATTTAACATTTACTTTAGGCTGCTTACACCTTTAAAAGCATAACAAAACGAATACTTTAAAACTATTTAAAACATATTATTAAGAGCACACCACAGTTTGATATAATGTTATCTTATTATATACATTTATTGATTAAATGCATTTATTGCCAATGGGGAATCAAAGCCCGTTAAAAGATTTATACTTGATAGTATACTGACGTTTTCTCGCCCGATATAATCAAACTAACCAATCATAACAAAAATGAGCATCAAATGAACATAGAATGCGAATACGCATTATTCGAAACTGATGCGCAAACGAGTGGCATCCCTCTGGCGGCGGGTGCGCGCCAGCCCCAACAGCATTTTACGAACTGTTGCAGATAGGTTTGACGGGCCGTTTGTGAGACCCTGGATGACAATTCACGTTAGGCCGTCAAACCTAGCTGCAAAATAAATAAATATTTAAAATTTAATTTATAATTGGATATTACTAACATAATTTTAAGTAAAAATTGTTACTAACAACAATATGGAAATGTAATTTTATGTTCCGAAATAAATGTATTTATTATTATTATTATTTATTACGCATACTAGGTAGGTACTTTACTATTCAATGCAACGCAGTAGCTAGCTAAGCCATTCACCGCTACCTTCGTTTTATTAACTAAAGTACGGGCATCTCAGCCCGTGAGGGTGGACGGTGTCGAGAAACCGGCCGACTCGCTGCCGGTGACGCGCACTGTGACGTCGTCTACAAACAGAGAGTAGTGATGTGGTAGTCTGTAAGTGCCATACTTGTCGATATATGGTAATTTATCTATACTGGTCTGGCCAATGGTGGATATTAATTTGTTAAAATTTATTTTTACGATAAAATTTACGTGATAGTTTTATGATGAAATTCTTAAGTTTTGGTAATTTAATATATACATGAAGTTTAGTTAAATTTGTATAAAAGGGGGTATTAAAAGCAATTTTAAGAGCCCGATTTTGAATAACTTGAAGCAAATCATAATTTGTGTTAGGCGTACTGCTCCAAACGGGGCATGCATATGTAACACAAGGCCTAATTAAGGTAGTGTAGATCCGTAGCTTCCTTACTGGACTAAGGTTGGATCGGCGATTAAAGATAGGACTTAAAGCACCCATTACTTTGGCCCCTTTCACACGCGACTCAGACACGTGCTTGGACCAGTTCATCTTGTTGTCAAGAACTACACCCAAGTAACGGACGCTATTGTTCCAGGGTATTTCGAACCCATTAATTTTGAGTAATCTAGTAGGGAGCTTTCTGTGTCAAGTAAACATGATTGATTCAGTTTTCGACGCGTTAAGTTTAAGTTTCCATTCAGAGAAAAACTGGACTAATGAGTCAAGAGACAATTGCAAGCGATCTATTATGAGATCATAGTCGCCTGCTGATGTATAAGAGGCGGTATCATCTGCGAAGCATGCCAAGTTGGTTCGAGTTTGTATAGCCATATCATTAATGTATATCAAGAATAAATAAGGCCCAAGGGTAGATCCCTGAGGTACCCCAGCTGGCATAGGATACGGCAGTGATTTATTATCATCTATGTGAACTTGTAATGAGCGTTCAGAAAGATAAGATTGTATGATCTTCACCAAACTTATAGGTATGTGAGTTAAGAGCTTGTGTAAAAGACCATCGTGCCACACGGTATCAAAAGCCTTTTCGACGTCGAGTAAAAACATGCCGGTCGAGAGGTTTAGGTTGAGATTATGGGTAACATGTTCAGCAACCCTTGCCAACTGATGGACAGTAGAGTGTGACTCACGGAACCCAAACTGTTCACTTTTTATAATATGACTAGAATGAGTCACCAGACGGTTGCATATAACTTTTTCAAATAGTTTACCAAGAGCCGGAAGCAAGCTAATCGGCCTATTTTGCGTATCATCCTTGCCAGGTTTTTTAAGAGCGATAACTTTAGCAAGCTTCCATGCTTTGGGAAAGTAAGACAAACCCAAACAGGCATTAAATATTTTTGTAAGGAATACTACTGCTTTCTGCGATAAATTTTTTAGCAACAGATTAGTCAACCCATCCTCCTAGGGAGACTTACGTGATTTAAGGCCACAGATAATTTTCCAGATTTCTTTAGGATAAGTAACCCTGACAATATCACCATTATTTTAATAGATGTTAAGTTTATCAACTGATTGTTGCACCACATGATCTACGTTGCTGGTCCAGTTAGTTGTTAGACACATATTGGAATAAAACGCTTCCGCAAGAGCAGCACGTTGATCTGCCTTTGTTTCCGTAGTACGATCGGCAGGAAGTTTTAAAGGTGGAATAGTTCTAGTATTTGGTTTAATATCGTTGATTACTCGCCATATACGAGTATCATTAGAAGGGTTATCAATTTTTGCTAATTTGCTATCCCAGTTCTTGTCATTGCATTTTTGAAGACTCAACTTGATTTGTTTTTGAAGGAGACCTATTTGAGAACGGATATATCTCTTATCTTCAGGATCAGAGAGGTTTTGGTCTATGCGGCGAAAATGGTTCCTTAGTTTAATTAGCTTTTTTATACGCTTTGGTAGTTTTGGGCCGTTCGTTGATACCTTAGTTGTTGGGACATGTTGGTTTCGAGCATCAGTAATTATTTTAGTGATATGATTTACAGCATTATCAATTTCGATTTTATTTTTAAATATACGAGATGAAAGATGTATATGCTCATCAATTTTAGAGCGATATCCTACCCAATTTGCGTCTTGGTACCTAAAGTAGTTCTTATTTGGTTTGATTAGCAGTGTACCTCCCACTGTAAAAAAACAATGGTAGATGATTGGAAGACATTACGGATATGGTCTTGACAGTACTTATATTAGATACATTCCGGCTAAGGACTAGGTCAGGATTAGTAGATTTTAGTTCCGCTCTATAGTTAAGCTGGGACGGAGTCTCGGAAGCATGTATCGTGTAGTCATTTTGGAGCATATGCCGTAAAAGACTTCTGCCACGAGTGTTGCTGTATGAGCTGTACCAGCACTCGTGATTGGCATTAAAATCTCCCATTATAAGGATGTTGTTCCCTACTCCCAGTAACAAATTCAGATTCTTTATAGAGGTGCTTGTGGCGCAGTGGCGGCAGCGCTTTGGTAGTGATACCAAAGTTAAGCAACCCACAGCGACGTCGTGATTGGATGGGTGACCATTTCGATCGGATAGTGACGTCCATGACAAGCGTCTCCGTGCTTTGGAAAGCACGTTAAGCAGTTGGTCCTTGTTTGGCCGAGCCGCAGTATCGGGGCTCTCAAGCTGACTGTAAAACGCTAATTCAAATTAAATAATTTCGTTTATTTAAATAACACAGATATAGGAGTTCAATGTCCAATTTCCCTTTTTTGGGTTTTTGAAATCTGACAATCACAAAAATGTTTCTTCTTTTTTCTCCGCGCTGCTGTCACACGCGCGCGGAGGTTCGATGTCCCGAACAGTCCTAGCTAATATCTGTTGGTATTAGTCGTTAAGCCTAATCAGAGGCCTTTGGGCGGCTGGATAACATCTGACAGTAGGTAACGTTTGTCACTTACTTGCCTTACAGACACCTCTCCACTAATCCGCACTGAGCCCGCGTGGTGGAGTATGGCTCGTACCTCCTCAGCTCCTCCTAGGGCTCGAAAAATTTTCTGGTTAAAAATATGCTCACTTAAACTTATTTTTAGAATGTGGAATAGGCAAATTCAAATTGTCTTGTAATAAAGATAAACTAAAGATACTTTAAATTATGAATAATTAATTAATATCGTGCTACAATTTAATTAATTAAATAGGCAACAGTTGCTACTCATGTTTGCTGTGCCCTCGCAGGGCGTCACTTGTACTTTATTTTAATATTATACATGTACCATCTTACGAACCACTTGTGACTTGCAATAAAGAATCTGAATCTGAATTTTAGATATTTGGTTGTAACCCTTATCAGCTAATAATTCAAAGTTTACGCTAGAAATCTAGTTTTAGACAAGTATTAAAAATAAATAACTAGGAACCAGTTTCAAAAATACTTTAGTACTCCAATGTAGTTACGTAAGTTTTAATATTTTTAACACTTACAGTGTTATTTAATTTCTATAAATTTAAAAAATACTACCTGTGTGCGCATTTTTGTTTTTTTTTAAAGTCCTTATTCAATTCTATGACTACTTTTCTTCGAATAACGCTATTGCGTCACACTTGCAAAGGGCCAAGGGAGATCGCATCAACATTTAGATGTTACGCTGCGAAATAGCCATTACTCCCAATAACGCTTTTCCAGCCGTCTGTACACCCGATATTAGAAAGCGGGCTGGCGCCACGACGGAGAGTTCCACTCAAACTTTAATTATACCAATCAGCGACAACAATATAATATGAAAGTTGCCGTTTGCATAATGTCCTAGCCCGAACGTGTTTGAGACATGTGTTGCCATGCGCCGAACTGATTAATCTAGTGGGTGGGTCAAATGGCAACGTTCTGAAGCTGGGTAGGTATTGGAACGTTGAATTAAGCTATTAGAGATTTAGTTTTAGACATAGGCGCATGGGGATTCGGAGGTGTACAGTCAGCCCCAGTGGAGATTAGCTTTTTAGGATGCTAAACACATTTGAACGCCTATTTTGCTTGAAAATAATTTGCATATGCTATAGTTATTGCTATTGGGCATATTATAACGCTATGAAGAATAAGAAAAGGCAGACTTTTGACCGCAATATCACCTAATGGTAATCGTGATGCGGCCGAGGATGTACTATTAGTGTGTTTATTTAAACTATTTATTTGTTTATTCATGATAATATAGGGTCTTTCAAAATCAATAACATTTTTTTAGGGGGTGATTCTACTGTTCTAATACAACAACTTATACCACGGGACCAACATCGAAATTAAAAAAAAAGATTTTCGCATAAAGACTGAAACAGCTGATCAGTGGTTTAAAATAAAACGGTGTATTTTTCGCAGTTTTTTTGTTTGAAGGTGCTTGTACTTCTCAAAGGCAACAACTTTTATTACAGGTTCATCATCGAAATACTGATAGTCTCCTACAAAACCTCAAAAGCAGTGATCAGTTGATCAATTTTTTATTTAAGATTTCAATGAAGGTCCCATAGTAAAAGTCGTTCTATTAGAGCAGTCGAATCACTCCTTATGGAATGTTATTGATTTTGTTGGTCTAGTGGTCAGAACGCTGGGTACTATCCACGATATCCCGGGTTCGAATCCCGGGCCGGGCCGAGAGTGTTTGGGTTTTTCTGTCTTGAAATTACTCAGACACAGCTCCGGAGTCAGGAAGTTGGTGGTGTTAACACCCCCGTGCCTCGGAAAGCACATTAAGCCGTTGATCCTGCGCCTGATCTCTCTACGGTCATGTCGGACTGCCGTCTTACCGAATTATGAGAGTGAAGGAACAGAGAGTGCACCTGTATATTGCACACTTGTGCACTTATAATATGTCCTGCGAAGTTGGCTAATCTCTGTTGAGATAGGCCGCCGTAGTCGAAATTCGGCTAGGAGGACATTATTATTAATTGATTTTGTTAGACTTAAAGCCTTTCCTCAGTTCGCAAGATAATCTCCAAAGACCTATGACACCGTTTGAGCAATAACTCCAAGTCCGGTCGTGGTTCAGATTTATTGTCTGCCGCGCGCATAAACTCTTGCGCATGTGACCTTTGCCGAGTTGTTTGCGATTGTGGCGCCATCTAGTAGGGACTTGTAACTACTTTATTAATTAAATAATAATAAAAACGTTGCTTAAATTGACTTTGATGAAGAAAAAGAGCTTTTCGAACCAATGTCGATAAACTCGTGGAAACAGCTTAAGAATCAGCTTCTGAATCTGAGGTAAACATACACCATCTACCATCATAATTTGTAAGATTCCAACATCTAAATTAAAATATAATTTAACTTAATTTTATAAGTACGAGTACAACACTTGACCACTCGGTTTTCACCACAACTAACGAAAATCCGAAAACCGCAAAGTGGTTACATCGTAAAAAAAGCCATTGTTTGTACGGAACCCTCAATGCACTATTCCCACTTGCACTTGACCATTTTTTTTGATGAGAAAAATTGCCCTATTTTCCTTTTTGAATTTAAGCTTTGGAATCATCAATAATCATCATGTGGACTGGAGACAAAAGGTTAATGACATAAAAAACCTTTACTATGTAACAATTGCAATAAATGCAGTTTTCTCTGTTTGTGTACAATGGTTGATAAACACACAGTTATATTGTTTAAAATGAGCTCAACAATTTTAAATAGTTTGCCTTCCCTGATAAAAACGAAAGAATCTTCTTTGGAAATTGATTCGCTGTAATAAAACCCATTTATAATGATCATTGTGTTCTCAGCCATCTGTTTCTATAATGGTTGTGTACATAGTTAGTAATTATCAACTTTGTAGAAGAACTTGCTGCGAGGTTATTCCTGGGTTCAACTCATGGACTGTATTCATAGTGCACGCCATAAGAGAAATACACACAGTAGACTCGTTTCGTTCTAGAGTATTCTAGACTCTAGAATTATATTTTTTTCCTTTGTAGCTTGAGCAGATTCTCTGCAAGGTTTTACGAAAGGAAATATGGCACTCAAAAATTTTTCGACTGGCTTGAGTCGGATGGTGAACCCTTGGCTGTCCTAATCGAATGAATAACATCCTTGGCAGCTCAGTTGGAAGAATATTGGGCCATGTCTACCAGTAGATGGACGATGCAATATTTACTTTAGTCATATTGTTCCAACATTGTAATCGTTGAATTGAAAATGTGTGACCTTTCTTATTTATATTTATTCTCATTTATATATATATACGATTATATTTAGTGACTTATAAATGGCACCAATGTTGTGTAAGTGTGCCCACGATGTCAAGGGGAGAGCGAAGTGGATTGGAAAATTAAAAAAAAAAATAGTCTCAGATGTCAATCATTCTACGTTTTAGCCAAACTATGATGGTTATGCCGAAAATTTTTGGTTGGACTAAATTGCAAAGTAGATTCGATTGCGAGCCGAAGGAAGTTTAGTAGGTACATGTCAAAAACTTAAAAAAAAACTGTTGCGTATGCTGAGGGGTGGCGCTACTGTGACTCCCCAAGTTATATGCATTCGGTCATTCACCCGCACGATAGCGGCCTTCAAACGATCTATTCTGCAGGGCCTGTGTCGACACACTTCATTATTCTTCTTTGGTAATTAATGGCGGTGTGAGTGCAAAACGTCGTTGCTCAATCGCGCCAAAAACGGATAAGGCTGAAGAAACATGTAGCTTCCAGCTGTTGGATGTAAATCGTAACTGAAACAAAACTGATTGAGTTTCAGCGAGAACTACTGAAAATAGCAAAGAGTAATCTAATTTGAAAGCTTAAAATCATGTTGAAATACTCTAACACTAACACTTATTATTAGATGGAACTTTGTAGAGTCGAAACACTTTTGATAAAATGATCCAAAATCATTAAACTCTAATTTGGTAATAGAGGTTATTGTGGCGCAGTGGCGGCAGCGCTTTGGTAGTAATACCAAAGTTAAGAAACCCATGGTGCGGTCGTGATTGGATGGGTGACTATTCCGACAAGTGACGTCCATGACAAGCATCTCCGTGTTTCGGAAGGCAGGTTAAGCAGTTGGTCCCGGCTAATATCTGTGGTATTAGTCGTTAAGCCTAGTCAGAGGCTCTAGAGCGGCTTGATAACTTCTGACAGTAAGGTTTGTCACTTGCCTTACATATACCCCTCCACCAATCCGCACTGAGCCCGCGTGGTGGAGTATGGCTCGTACCTCCTCATAGTTGAGGTGAGGCCTTTTCCCACCAGTGGGATCTAAAAGGCTGACTTTACTAATTTGGTTAAATTGGTAGGTAATTTTTTAAGATATAAAGTCCTCCTTTAAAATAGGTACTTAGATCCGAATTCGCCGATTTTAAAGCAGCCGCGCCGGTAAACCTCGATTGATGGTTAATTTGACAGAAATATCATACAAAATACTTATGTCAAATAATGCTGAACCGGCTGATGAAATTAATTGTGTGTTGATAAACTCCAGGCTCAGTAGTATGTAAAAAGTAGTCGTAATTGCGGCAAAGAAAAACCGGCCAAGTGCGAGCCGGACTCGCGGAAGTGTTCTCTATAATCCATCTATAATACAACAGTAGACTTTTTTAGTTTTAAATACAAAAAAAAGTCAATTTTGTATGGGAGCCTCCATAAAATATTATTATTATTTTAATTTAACTATTTATTTTTAAAGTGAATATACTTATTAATATTCTGTGAACATTTCAAGCGTCTACCTGTGGCCATTATTAATATCGAGCCAAAAACGGCCAAAAAAACATGTTTGTTGTATGGGAACTCCCTTTAAATATTTATTATATTCTGTATTTGTGGTTAAGCCGGCAATAGAAATAGATCATACTCGTATGTGAAAATTTCAATTGTCTAGCTATCACGGTCAAAAGATACAGCTAGTATGATAGACAGACAGACAGCGGAGGCTTAGTAATTGGGTCCCGTTTTTACCCTTTGGGTACGGAACCCTATAAAGGCTCTTACTACAATTTCTTACTAGAATCAATAAGTAACATACAATTTTACATCTTCAGAGGGCTTAGTGCGAGCTTTTTCATGCTCTCACCTTCGTCCGTGATACGAAAATTTGTATGGAAATTTGGTCAGCGCCCCTAGCGGCATGTTTACGAAACCTGATTTTTTTTTCTATGACACTCAGTCGATCACGAGCGCATGTGAGTAACAAATGAAAGCTTGCACTAGTTTAGGCCCTCAGGACAAAAGTACCCGGTCCTGCATTATCATAACAAATTGAAAACAAGTACACGCAAAATAAAAATGTATGTCCATTTCCTTAACTGCGCTAAAGATTGGCTTAAACCAGCCTTACGCTCCGAGCAACAGCGCACCATAATTATAAATAGAAATCTGTGCGCGTGCGCATGGCAACCAGAAACTGGGTCGGACCGATGACCCGCGCGCAGATATCGCTACAAGCAGTTTTAGCTAAGGGCTTAGTATAACTTACTAGTTTGTTTAGCTTCAGTTAACATCCTGAGGGCTTAATATTCCTTTTTATGCCTAGGAAAACGTTCTTATAAAATGATTAGGTATTTAAATGATACACAATTAAGCAATGGTTTTAAGGAACAGACAAAACTTTCATAAGAGGCCACGACAATAGTGACCGAGTTTCTTGCGCTGCTTCTTCTCAGCACTAGCCCGAAGCAGTGGTAGGTTTTTATCTATGTAGTGTTACACGGAAAATCAATCACATCGATAATATGACTGCTACTTCGGACACCACTAGCGTATGGGGGACATCACTAGAACTGTCAGAGGAGGATACGATGGATTTTGCCGCGCAGATGGCTTTTTCTATAATTTCTGTAATAAAACTATGAAAAGGAGAGTATTATTAAACAAAGTGTTCTACTGCTTAATAGTAGGGGCGCGAATATGTGCTCCTTGCAAGTCTATGTAGAAGAAAATGAAATGAAGTTTCTTTAAATTAAGTGGGAATTGGGACACAATACTTATCCATACTTAATGAACTGTAAAGGTACTTATCACTATACATATTATTACTTAGATCACTGAAATATCCTTTATCATCATCATCATCGTAGCGTTATCCCAGTTGCAGATATGGCTAATCAGGTAATTACAGTGGAGTGACTGTCATCTGACCTCCGCGACCCTGTTAACCGGGGAACTTCAAGGTTCTCATTGACACACCCTGAAAACCGTATTAGCTTAGCTGATAAGGTCAGCACGCTCGCTTTTGCCCAAATAGTTCTGGATTCGAATTCGGGCCGAAATTTGTTTCTGTTTTTAACTGACTTAAATTTACTCAGAAATAGCTCGTAGTCAGGAAGTTGGTAGTGTTGTACCCTGTGTCTCGGTAAGCAACTATGAGAGTGATGGAACAGAGAGTGCCCTGTGTATTGCGCACATACTTGTGCACTGTAATATCTCATATGTCCCGCGAAGTTGGCTAATCACGGTTGTGATAGGCCGTCGCCGTAGTCGAAATTCGGCATGGAGAATATATTGCAAGAAATATCCTAAAAGGAAAAGAAGTTTTTGTCAGCATCAGTGAACGCATCTATTTACTGGTCAGCATCAATCACAATTAACAAAATGGCTACTCAAATAAACCTTGACGGAGCGGGCGTGACGTATATCTACGTAGTTAACCCTTTAGCTGCCGTTAGTACTGTCGAAAACATTCCGCGAAACACAAAAGTGCCATTAGATGGCTTGTAACAGCGCCCCCTGTAGGGTTGACACGCTTCGTCAAATGTCACGGACAGCGGCAGAAAGTTGGGCGTTGTGCCTTTGTAGTTACCAAGACTAAAAAGTTGCAAGGACTATGGGTAAAGTAGGCAAAATTTCCCAAAAATACTTTGGATTAATTTTGCATCATTTTTACAACTATGAATGATTTTCGATACAAAGTATAGGTATGAAAGGATTAGTGACTAGGCTTGTGATTATGGTCACTTGTGCTAATAATTATGGACCATGTTGAGTCTCTCTCTTGAACCAATTCGTTGTAGATATAACTTGCAACAATTTATTACCTACTTCAATGCCTGTTACGTGAAATTTTGACAATCTTAATCCACTTACTTTTGGTAATATGTCCTAACAAGTCCTTTTACTCGAATTATTAAATTAAATGACAGATTTTACTCACATAGGAAACTCCATCGAATTTCGGGACTTTCTTCACGTTAGGGTCACCCTAACTGTAATGTCATTTAATTTTACCATGATTCAGGTTTGTTTTGTTAATTGGCTTTTCTGTGATTGCTATCGCAAAATGGGTCGTGCTTGACGGATATTATAGTTTGGCGTTATTAATGTTTCTGAATTGCTCGATGGCTTTATTTATACCACTATAAAAGTTGTAAATGAGAGAAATGTAACAGATAATGGGATATAAATTATCAGCGAATGATTTTTCCATTTTATTTACGTATTTATAGCAAAGAGAATTGAAAAGATAAAGCGTCTTTTGGCCGGTTGTGAAATTCTGTTTTGCCTTTTGATAATAAAATTAATTTTACCACATTGATAATTAAAAACATTTCACCATAAAAATCGATGCATTTAAGTTTTTTGGAGAATAAATATATTAAATAAACTGTTTCAACAAACACACTAATTACCTAGCCCCAAACTAAGCGTTAGCTTGTGCAATGGTGACTAGGATAACGGATATCCGTTATCCTAATTATATACGTTTATAAACACCCATGACTTAGGGACAAATGCTCGTGCTCATCACACAAACTTTTGCCCCTTGCGGGAACCCGAAACCGTTGGTTTTTTAGTCTAGGGTGCTAACTACTACACCAAGACGGTCGTCAAAGAAGGAGCGAGCACATTTTCCGTCACAAATCCCATTTTCGTCTAAAATATATTTTTGATCGCGTTTCTTTTTTTGTCGAGGCTTTAAAGGCGTTTATAATATTCTGAGTGTTACGTCTATCTACGTCAGCTTGACGTTGACGTTTCTTGACGTCCCCTAACGAAGAAATGGGTTTTTTATCGTGCGTATGTAACACACTCAAACACGTATTATTGGAAATGTACTTATTTTTAAGTGCAAATAAAACACTTGTGGGAACAGGGAAAACAAGTGAATATATTTTTGCTGAGGGAAAAATAAGTTACAACATATAAAATCCGTCAATGTAACTGTAAAAACCGTTTGTTTATAATCTCACTTTAGATCAAAAAAATAAGGGAAGATACGATATGTTCAAAATAGCATTGATAATAAAATAGTGCTACTCAACCACTCCCAACCAACTACTCGACAATAAACAGTAGGTAATTGACATAAAAATGTGTGCCTGGACACAACTGAATTGGATCATTTATGAGAAATTAATGCCGCATTTTTACTTTCTGACTTCACCAATTAAACAGACGGTAAATAAACCTCGATTGAAGTTTAATTTGTCAGAATTCTCATTCAAAATATGTCAAATGATTTTAAACCGGCTGATTTAAAACTTACCTATACGTGTTGGTGAACTCCAGGCTAAATCTAAGAATTTCAATAATTGGCTAATAACCGTTTATATTATACAAACATATGGTGACATTTTGACTTACAGCTGTCATGGATTGAACGATAAAAAATATATATATATATCTAAATACATAAAAAGGAAAACATATTTTTTTTACATAACTTTTCGTTTAGTTTTAGTTTGGTTTAGTGTATATTATTTAGAACTCTTTTTGAAATACTGATGAATAAAAGTAATCAAGTGTTTAAAAGGAAAACTGACTTGATGACTTACTGAATGACTAAAATATCAACAGACAGTTCGAACTGCTGAGTTAAGACACTTGGAACTTTTACCCATGCTTCCTGTATAGTGTAGATAAGCACTAAAAAATGATAAGAAGAAATTCAAAAAAGTGTAAAGTTTATATAAATCCCCGACAGTTTTGAAGCTAAATCTATTACAAAAAACGGTGTTTAGCTTTTGCGTTGGAAGGATTTTTGAAACTGGAATCTCTAAGGGGGTAAAAATTGATTTTGGTTTGTACGGGAAATTCGACATTTGCACGAATTAAATCGCTGGAAATCGCTTTCATTGTATAAAGCTTATTTATTTTCTATTGTTTTCCCTCTCTCTTTCTATCCGACTCTCTCGTAAATCTGAACAAAAACCATTTTCACTTTTTATTTAAGCATAATAAATCATTTTGCGCGCCCTCCGCGTCTTTTAATATTAAAACAAGGGTTAATATTTTAAAAACTCGCGCCGCCTGATAGGGTAATATAATATTCCATCTGCGACGGACAAACGGACTGACCGTCGGTTAAATATTAAAGCGTGGTCACACTACACATGAAGTCAGTAATTACTTATTAAGCTTATTAGATGATGTACAAACCAATAGATGTAGGTATTTACAGGGGAAAAGTAAAAAAACTCAGTTACCACTATCTGCCACAAAAATGATGAAATTCAGAAAAACCTGTACTTACATCATTTAAATGTAGAATAAACTGTCCGTTACATTCTTGTCATCATGATGATAATCTTGAATTTTATAAAACCTTTACCTTAAACTAATGTTGTTATTTTCCAAGAAATTATTATTTTGCACCTACTTTTTAGACTAATCTGAAGATTGGAACGAATGAATCACTTCTAAAACATATGCTACCAAGTCAAAAATCTCGCCAAACAATTACAAGATTCGAAGGTCACGTCAAGTCAATAAATTACCTTTGGTCATAATATGGGTAAATATGATAGAGACGCATGATTACGTACTTACGGCTAGAGAGTGGAATGTGTTGCCAGCTGAAACGTTTCTAGATTTCTTTTAGAAAAGAGTGAATAGGCTGATACTAGTCATATATGAATATCACCCATGCTCGACCGCATCGTCGCTTACCATCAGGTGAAATTGGGGTCAAATTTCTGTTTATACAAAAGAAATAAAAAATATCTGCATTATAAAATAAAATAATAAAAAAATATATCTTTATTTCAAGCAACAGAGACCCATACAAAATAGCAAAATTCTAAATCTAAATTATGAGAACCTACTGCTCTTTGACTGCTTTCAGTTTTTGCACTGTGTCCCCGGATATGCGTGTATTGTGATCCCCACTTTATTTATACATCTTGATGTCGAAAACTGTGACATACTGCCAAATTGCCATTTTATCGGTGGACTTCCTCTTCCGCTTCTTTTGTTACCATTTTATATTTAACTAGCAGTTCCCCGCGACTTCGCCCGCGCCAAAAGTCGGATTTTCCATACAAATTTTCATCCCCCATTTCACCCCCCTTATGATTTTATATCGCGACAAAAAGTAGCCTATGTCCTTCCCAGTGTCTCAGACTATCTCTGTGCCAAATTTCATTTGATTCGGTCCAGTAGTTTCGGAGCCTATTCGATGCAAATAAACAAACAAACAAACAAATCTTTCCTCTTTATAATATTATATTATATTAGTATAGATAAGGTGCTCCTCACTGGCTGAGAAAGGCCAATGGCTGCTTTTTACTTGACCCTTCATTAGCCTGTTATCAATGTAGTTGTGTCATTTAACTATTAAACCTAACGTTTTAATTGTCACATGTGTATGGATAATGCCCTCTTAGCCGAATTCCGACTACAGCAGCCAATCTCAATAGAGATTAGCCAACTGCGCCGGAGATATTATAGTGCACGTGTGTGCGCAATACACAGGTGCACTCTCTGTTTCATTATTCTCACAGTTCGGTGAGACGGCAGTCCGACATGACCGGAGAGAGATCAGGCGCAGGACCCACGGCTCAACGTGCTTGCGAGGCACGGGATTGTTAACACCACCAACTTCCTGACTCCGGAGCCAGAAAAACCTAGAAATTTTCGGCCCGACCCGGTATTCGAACCTGGTACCTCGTATGACCTACCGGGCTGACCACACTAGACCAACGAAGCAGTCAATATCAATACTGTCAACGAATTGACCAATAATGTAAGAGTCGGGGATGTAGGGACAGCGGGGGTTGATCAGTAAATCTCCTGACGTGTCAAATTTATCACAAGACAAACACATTCGAAATTCTCACAATGAAGCTCCAAAAAAATCAAATCATCAGTCTCGCTCGCACATATTTTTGACGTCATCACTTGTTCTAAAATCAATGCCTCAATAACACTGACCTCTATAATACAAGTACGCTGGACTGCATACTGTCAACCTAAAAATGAAGCCATTTGATTATTGCCATTTTGGCGCTGACGTGAGCGTGTGGTGACCGTCCACGGAACTAATGAGAGTTGACATAAACATATGCAAGTCACTACAACTGGAGCTCATTGAAATACGAGGAGTTGCCCTCGACTGATTCAATAGTTACCTTTCTGGGAGGAAACAATGCTTACGGATTGGCTCTCACATAAGTACCAGCGCTACTGTGTCTTTTGGCGTTCCCCAGGGGAGTATTCTTGGTCCGAGCTTATTTATTGTTTACCTCAATGATCTTACTAAACTATTCAATTTTTCTTCTAGTATTGATGTACAGTGCTATGCGGATGACACTGTAGGACTCTTTCGCGATTAAAACTGGAATGGGGTGCTGGGGAGGGTGCAGAGAGGAATGGAAGATGTTGCTCAATGGCTTAACGCACACTTTCTGACTCTAAATATGGATAAGACCAAGTATCTTTGCTTTCATAAAACTGCTGCTTCTAGCCCTGCAGGCTTAACAGCCAACACTATTAAAATTCACACCTGCGGTGAAAACAGCCCCATAGGTAGGTCTCTGTGTTCCTGCAGTGATATGGAACGAACGGCTAGCATAAGATACCTAGGGGTGGTAATCGACGAGAAACTCAATTTTATGGAGCATATATCTTCGCTCTCCGTTAGATTACGAAGGTTCATTCATGTGTTGAAACTTTTGCGAAGTGGAGCAAATAGGAAAGTATTAACACTTGTCTATAAAGCCCTTTGTCAATCGCTAATCTTGTACAGCATGCCTTGTGAATTAATATCAAAAGTGTCAGCTTGGCTTCTGCCGCAGGACTACGATAGTACAGAAGCTTTACTAGTACTCCAGAAATGAAATGCACACAATATACGAACAAACAAACACACACACACACACACACACACACACACACACGCACACACACACACACACACACACGCACACACACACACACACACACACAAACACACACACACACACACACACACACACACATACACACACACACACACACACACACACACACACACACACACACACACACACACACACACACACACACACACAGACATACTCGCACGCATATAACCTTTGATGTCAGAACCTTACTTTCATAATTTTTAATTTTTGCATGTTATCATTGTTTGGCTATAATTATTATTATTTTCTCTTAGTTACTTTTTATACATATTTTTTTGTACTGTAATTTTTGAATTTATGAAAATTATCACTGTTGTCTCATAGTTCATTGTCATTGTTTTCTTTTTGTTATTATTATTTTGTTACATTGTGTCCCGCCCGCTAGCTCTATATATACTGAACTTGGGAATTGCTAACTTTTAAAGGCCGCCCGTGATACAGGCATTAAAGCCTAGTACGGGGCCCGCTGTATAACATTTTGTCATATGTGTGTTTTTATTAATAAATATTTTTGAATTTTTGAATTTTGAATTACTTTATTTTGGTTCCCTGGACACTCGGTGGGGGCGCTTTGATTCGGCACAAAAATTGTTTGCTACAATATTTTAATTTGTTTGTGTACCCTATTGATACTACGCCGCGCACACTCACACGCATACCTGCCTTATTTTTATTTGTTTAAAACGTACCGTGAGAACCCCGAAGATCGAGTCGACATCGAGACGTTCCTTATGACACATGTACTAGACTGACCAGAGTGCTTTCGCCGCGTGTGTATCCTGTGAAGCTCCTTACAGACATTTCGAGTGATTGTGGCCTGTGAAGTGATACCTGAACCCTGAAAGCTGATGTGGCAAGTACCTAGCTATAAGTGCTCAGACCTGACTGATTTTCCACCTATCATTGTCGCCCTCCACGTGTAATCCACTGCCTAAACTCTCAAACATTTTGGTAGCAGAGCGTAGTTTTTATTAGGACCCCTTATTAGTAACGTAATTTGTTTAATTGAGAGTTATTTATTTGCTACTTTCCTTTGTAATTTGAACAAAACGTCTCGTCATATACCTAACCTATTTACAGTTAATTCCTTAATACCATTCGAGTACAACCCCTTTTACATAAGTGTCGATTAAATCGATTAGCGCGTTAATTACCTACCCTTTGAGTGCAAGTGAGGTGCGCGAGCGCTTTGTTTCCCTATTGATCACGCCATTACCGCGTGACCGCGTGCGCGAGTTGTTTACGAGTTACGTTTGCTATATCCGGTGCATCTGCGCCGTCCCTTTCTATTTGTTCCTTTACGCATCCTATTGGAATCTTTTGTGAGTTTAATTTACCTACCTTGTTCTTGCGATTTAAAGTAAATAAAATGTCGGATACCGAAACCGGCAACGAGACCGTAAGGGCCGTACTTTACACGGATACAGCTGAATACCGTGAAGCTATAGGTGAACTCCGTTATATTAGTAAATAGGTTGATGATTCCCACCGAGTTCTTGAGACCTTTTCCTCCAATCGTATGCGAGCGCGTCTTTCCGACCTGCCGCTAATGTGCGATAAGTTTTCTGCCGCTTGTTCGAAGCTGTTAGGTAATCTCTATCCTGCGATTAATGAACAAGAATATGTACAAGTTAAGAACGAGATGCGCGTAGTAAGGGACAAAGTAGACGACTTAAAAACTAAGTTAGACGAAATACGACCTCACCAATTTGAGACGTCCCGTACTAGCACCCCCTTCAAGGAGAATAAATCTCTGGCTATTGATAACCCGGCTACTAAATTGCCTGACCTACATATACCTAAGTTTGATGGCCGTCCCGATAGTTGGATCAATTTTATAGACCAGTTTGATAGCGTGGTGGACAACCAGCCTAGCCTTACCCCGACTTGAAGCTACACTATTTAGTGGGAGCCTTATCGGATGAACCTCGTCGATTAATACAACACCTCAAGATTGAGGCGGGCAATTACACCGTGGCCCGTGACCTCCTGAAACGTAGGTACCATAACTTTCGTGTTTTAGCGGATACCCACATAGCTCAAATAATGATGCTCCCTATTATAACGCCTAAACTTTCCGGGTTACGTGTGTCGTTCCTGAACCCCCTGCTTTCGACTTATCGATGCTTAAAAGGTTGGAACTTCCTGTTAAACATTGGTCGTACCTATTAGTTCACTTATGCCTTGCTAAACTGCCTTCAGAGTTAAAATCGAGATTTGAACGTCGTTATGGCGATAATCCTAATCACCTCCCTACTTTTGATCATCTTATTACCTTTCTTGAGGATGAATGTAGGCACCACGACAATGTAGGTAGTGCTTCTGTCGTTGACACTACTACCCCCCCTACTGTGAGCTCCCCTCGTTTGCCTAAACCTAACGCGCGTTCCCCACCTCCTGCGAGAGCCTTTGTTACCTTTGCGACGACATCTTAATGTCACCTTTGTAATAGTACTTCGCATTACTTACGCGAGTGTCCCGATTTTATTCGCCTTCCTACACGTCAACGTGTTACTTTTGTAAAAGAAGCCCGTCTTTGCTATCTCGATATTTGGTTATGTCCTGTGTGGTCCTGTTTATGGAGGATTTACTGATTTGGAACCCCCCATGACTGGAGTCTCGCTGTCCCAAATAGTTGAAAAATTCTGGAAAATCGAAGAGGCTCCCTAATCTCCAGTTGCGAACCCCTTGGATATAGAGTGTGAAACCCTTTTTAAAGCTACTACCACTCGTGAAAGCGATGGTCGATTTATGGTTAGACTCCCTTTTCTTCATGATCGTCCACCTCTCGGTGATTCTAAAACCAATGCCTTACGGCGATTCCATAATCTTGAGAAGCGTTAGCAAGCCAATCCTAATTTTCGAGAGAAATATATTTCCTTTATGCGCGAGTGCCTTGACCTAAACCATATGTCCCTTTCTTCATATGACTCGACCCGGGAACATTATTTTATCCCTCATAATGGAATTTTTAAGTCTGTTAGTGACAAAAATCGTGTTGTGTTGGTTAAAAACCACTCCTCACCTCCTTCAGACTTTTGAGGCTAATCGTGTCTCCCAGATTAATAATAGTCCTACATCTAGTGAATGGAGGCACGTCCCAGGCTACGTGAACCCTAGTGACTGTGCATCGAGAGGTATGTCAGTCACCCAACTGATCGACCACTCCCTTTGGTTTTCACCTTTGTGGTTGACGAAGTCTTCTGACAACTGGCCTGGTATTTCGGAACCTAACCCAAGTAGTGATATCCCTGGACTACGTTGTTTAGTAGTCTCTGCCGATGTTCCTACCCCGGATCCCTCATTGTTATTAGAGCGGTAAAGTGTTTCAACAAGCTAATAAACGTGACTTGTTACCTAAGGCGGTTTTTATTTCCTAAATCTTACTCGTCCTACCTGAGCCCTGAGGAACGGAGAGATTCCCTTTTGTTTTTTGGTGAAAATTGTTCAATTTACCGATCCTATCACTAACTCCCTAAGAAAATTGAATTTATTTCTGGATAACGGTGACCTAATTCGAGTTGGAGGCCAATTACGAAACTCCGATCTATCCTTTGATGCGCGCCATCCCCTTCTTCTACCTAAGTATGGTAATTTCGTGAACATCCTTATTTCACATTACCATCGCGAGAATGCTCATGCAGATGTAAATGCAATTCTTGCCATGTTAAATAGAGAGTTTTGGATCTTGTCTGCACGCAGAGCTATTCAGCATGGGATTTTTAAATGCCTTCCCTGTTATCGTCTCAAGGCGGCTGTATCTCAACCCTTCATGGGTGAGCTACCTAAAGACCGCGTCACGGCTGCTAGACCGTTTGACGGTGTAGGTACCGATTTTGCAGGATCCTTATTTACCAAAGTCCAGGCCTATAGAAACAAAAGGTTAGTGAAAAGTTACTTGTGTGTATTTGTCTGCCTTTCTACTAAAGCCGTTCACCTTGAGGTTGTGTCAGACCTAACTACTGAAGCCTTCATTGCGGCCTTTTCCCGATTCGTGTCGCGTCGTGGTGTACCTCGCCTAATCCGATCCGATTGCGGTCGAAATTACATCGGTGCCAACACTTACCTGAAAAAGTTAGAGTGTTTCCTGTCTTAAAACCAGGCGGCTATTGGTTCTGAGCTTTCAAAGCGGAACATATCCTGGGTTTTCGATCCTCCTGTTTGCCCTCATTGGGGAGGTCTTTTTGAAGCTGCGGTTAAATCGGCGAAATCGAACCTAAAACGAATAGTAGGCGATATCCTCCTTACGTTTGAAGAGCTAACCACTGTTTTTGCTAAAATTGAAGCAGTTTTAAATTCACGCCCATTGTGCCCACTTTCTCCGGACCCTAATGATGTCAAAGTGTTAACTCCCGGCCATTTCTTAATTGGACAACCCCTAACTGCACTTCCGGAGTACCCTTATAAAGACGTAAAATTGCATCGCCTTACACGGTTTCAGCTAATCCAACAAATTACCCAGCACTTTTGGTCTCGCTGGCATTTAGAATACTTAAATACATTACAAATTAGAAATAAATGGACCTCTCCTTGTGATCCTCCTAAAGTAGGTGAGCTAGTACTCATAAAAGATGACAACCTTCCCCCTCTGCAGTGGCGTCGTGGACGCATTATTAATTTATACCCTGACCAAGACCAAGTTGTTCTTGTCGTAGATGTTAAAACTCCTACCGGTGGCCTAAAGAGATCTTTGACGAAATTAGTTCGTCTTCCTGTCCAGTGAACTTCCTTTCCCTTGGCTTCCTAACCTTCTCGTAAGCACTTGACGTTTTTAGGGCGGGCGATATGTTACTACAATATTTTGATTTGTTTGTGTACCCTATTGATACTACGCCGCGCACACTCACACGCATACCTGCCTTATTTCTATTTGTTTAAAACGTACCGTGAGGACCCCAAAGATCGAGTCGACATCGAGACGTTCCCTATGACACATGTACTAGACTGACCAGAGCGCTTTCGCCGCGTGTGTATCCTGTGAAGCTCCTTACAGACATTTCGAGTGATTGTGGCCTGTGAAGTGATACCTGAACCCTGACCGGCAAGTACCTAGCTATAAGTGCTCAGACCTGACTAATTTTCCACCTATCATTGTCGCCCTCCACGTGTAATCCACTGCCTAAACTCTCAAACAAAAATTATCTGTAATTTCTTAGAGAACGTTTAATCCAGCGTACTTGTATTGTAGAGGATATTGCTCAATAATGATTAATAAAGTAGGTTGGTAAGATCGGTTTTTTTGTAAAGAAAACCTGGCAGTAAGGTGTTTTGAAAACCTGTCATCTTACGGTGTAAAGCTGAAAACAATATTACTGTATGCTTACACGGCTTAAGACTTAAACCATAGACACACCGTAATCCGGCCGCTAAATGGCTTCTTTTTAAGCCGCAGACTTTGGCTCTAAGCTCCTTTTCCATTTTGAATATTTCAGAAAGCCTTAATGAAAATGAAAGTCGTGTTTTTATGCTGATAACGAATCCTGGGTCATTAAGCCAAATATCATTTTAATTACATTACCCTCGCGTGCTTTTGGTGAAATGTGTCATTAAAAAAGATTAATGGTTATGTGCATTTGTGTAAAAAATAATTTTCTTGTGTCCAAACGTTATTGAGTGTGTAACCCCACCTAGTGTTTTAAGCTTCACATGCAGAAGAAAGTAGGCTGACTCTGAAGCTATTTTAACAAATAAACTCTCACTAAATCGACTTTTTTGTGGATGTTGCAGCTTGTAGGAGGAGGGTTTGAGCGATGGGTTCTTTGGGTGTACGTAATTGAATGTTGTGCGCAGTAGTGATGTTACATAATTACTAACACATTAACTATAAGTGGAAACTTGTAAATGTCCTTACTCTTCTACTGTATTAAATATTCAATTCCTAGCTGTAATATTCCCGAAAACTGTTAAATAAAATAATATACAAAAATTAAAGAAAGAATGACTAGCAGCCATATTTCCTAATTTGAAATCTGTTTGTGATGTAAATGTTTATGTATCTGAATGATTGCGATTCAAATTCCAAATTAAATTAAAAAAAAAGACAAAAGAAACAGTTTTTAATAGTTTGATAACTATGACTGCTTTTCTGACGTTGGTCTGAAATTAATTATATACTTACTTTTTTATTCGTCCGTATTGCTTTGAAGCCTGATCTATACATATAATAAAACTGTAAAACCGACGCGTCTGTACATTGAGTATTTTGACCCAAAACTAATTGAGGGTGATGTTAAAATAGTAACAGAATAAGAATCTACAACTTTTTATTTTTTTGCCTGTTTGTCTGTTTGTACACGCTAATCTCCGGAACTATTGAACGTATTTGAATGAAACTTTTTTTATTGGGTAGCTATTGAGTCTGGGCAAATACTAGGCTGTAGCTTATTTTGAAGATCGAGGTACCTGACGTGGAACGTTAGCAAGACACTTAAACTAAGAGAGATATAAAAGCAGCGCCTTAAGAAAAGTAAGTAAGCGTGATAAGCATTTTCTATTGACGTAAACAAATTGAAGGTCTGAAGCAACTAATATGGAACCCTAGCAGCTCAGCTTAACTATAAGAGATAAGTATAGAGCGCCTTAGGAAACATTGTTCAGCGTGATGAGCACTTTCTATTGACGTACACAAATTGAAGATCTGGAGCCACTGATTTACTAGAACCCTAGCAGTTCAGCTCACCCATAAGAGATATGAATAGAGCGCCTTAAGGAACATTGTTGAGCGTGATGAGCATTTTCTATTGACGTACACAAATTGAAGGTCTTGAGCAACTGATATAAAACCCTAGCAGGTCAGCTCAATTATAAGAGATATGAATAGAGCGCCGTAGGGAACATTGTTCTGCGTGATGAGCACTTTCTATTGACGCACACAAATTGAAGGTCTTTAGCAACTGATATAAAACCCTAGCAGCTCAGCTCAACTATAAGAGATATGAATAGAGCGCCGTAGAAAACATTGTCCAGCGTGATAAGCATTTTTTATTGACTTACACAAATTAAAGGTCTAGAGTAACTGATTAGCTAAATTACTTTAGCCTGATTTTCAAACTCCCAAGGTAATCCTACTGTCTCCAAATTACGATCTGGTGACGGAAACCTGGAGAAATCGAGAGAATCCTTCAGATTTTATAGGCATGTGTACTTTATATGCTACATCATTAATTTAGGTATTAAAGCGTTTACAGTCAGGAGTCATAACTTGATGGTGCTGACTTTAAGGCTAAGTAGTTAGCGGATACTTTCACCACAAACAGTTCGTCGAAATTTTGTTGAATTACTGTATGTAATGAAAGATCAAAGTCAATTGGCACTATTTTTATACTACTTATCACTAACTAACGGAAATGGAACTACGAGTATAAGAATAGTCTTACTTACTTTACTTTATAGGAGAAAGGGTAGGAAGACCTTTGCCCTGCAGTGGGACACGACAGGCTCCTAATAATAATAATAACTTTACGATAGTAGTAACTTACAAACCGACCTTTGAGTAGGCTAGGGACTCAATAAATAAATGCTAAACCGCATTTATCTATTGCGGTAGGCAGTTTGGAGTCTGACTTTTTTCTGAACACTAAAACTAAAGTTACCCATATTTTTTTACAAACGAATAAAACTGCCTTCAATAAAGTAATCTAATAAGTAAAAAATAAAAATCCTTTACACTTTTACTAAGAAATTTAGTTTTGGAGTCGGTGTCACTGCCTTGATAATTTTCTTGCCAGAGGAGGATGGCGAGGTGATAGTAACCTATCTAAAAAAGAGTGCCTATTGACCTTGATTTTTGATTCCTCTCTTCTCCTTACGACATGGTAGACTAAGAGATCATGACAGCTGGATTTGTGTCATCGAGTCCACGCGTACGAAGTCGCGGGCAACAGCTAGTTAAAATAAAAAAGTAGTTATATTGCACTAACATACTTAGACAAATAACTTTTTAAAGAACACTTCAATAGAAAAAACAAAGCAATTAGGTTTTTACAGAAAGTAGGTTTTACTGCGATCGTTTTTACAAAATTTGGTGTATTCTTTGGCTACATAAATAAGGTATGTCCTACCTTATTTATGTAGCCAAAGAAACGAAGCTACTTAATTCGTTTCATGACTATGTGACATTTGTTCCAAAGATTACCAAATCGATTTATTGCCCAATTTTTGGCGGAACCGCATCTAATAGTTTATAATCCGTTATTTACTACAATATTCTCGACGCAAGTTGAACTGCATCGAACCGGCTAAAACCGGTTTCATTGACTTATCTAATGAAATCTTCGAAAATCGATTTTCAACTTTATGCCCTTAAAATTTGGTTGACTTTTGGCTGTGTAGAATTTGGTACCGATTTATAAAGATCGTAAAGAGTGTGTTAACTCTTTTTAGACGCTTATTTACGATGTTTTCGTCTTTTTTAAGGCCTGGTTAACGAGACGGGCGGGGAAAATTATTTTTATTTCGACCACTGTCCACAGGATACTGTTGGCCGATCATAATAATCTTCGAAAAGGCAAAATTATGACGGTTACCCATTTTTATATTTTACGGGTTTAATATTTTTTAAAAGTAATACTCTCTGACAGTGTATGCTCATATTTTAATTGCAAGTCACAAATTTTAATATAATATGTTTTTGTAAATAAGTATTACAAGAAATACTCTGACCACAATTTTGTTGGTCCATACTTACGAGTATATCTTCGAAAAAGAACTTCTTGAAATGTTTTCTGTTACATTTCGTTTTTACCAATCGGCTCTGAAGAACGAATGTAAACTCCCCATTTGTTCTATGTTTTGCTATCGAAAACAACATATGGAATGTCTTAAAAACAGACGCTAGGATACCTACTACAAAATCCTTACTAGGTACTTATAAAATCAAAACATTATGGCAGAACTCATCCTCAGTGAAAAGGGATCTAATCAAATTTGACTTAAATCGAAATTGATTTAATTAGTTAGTGATTGTAAATCTCATAAAAATATAGTAATATTATTACTTGCACTGACAATTCAAGTAGCAGTTAATTATCCATTACTGCTTAACAACAAATGATAATTTATTAGTGTTTGAGAGTTTAGGCAGTGGATTACACGTGGAGGGCGACAATGATAGGTGGAAAATCAGTCAGGTCTGAGCACTTATAGCTAGGTACTTGCCACATCCGCTTTCTGGGTTCAGATATCACTTCACAGGCCACAATCACTCGAAATGTCTGTAAGGAGCTTCACAGGATACACACGCGGCGAAAGCACTCTGGTCAGTCTAGTACATGTGTCATAGGGAACGTCTCGATGTCGACTCGATCTTCGGGGTTCTCACGGTACGTTTTAAACAAATAAAAATAAGGCAGGTATGCGTGTGAGTGTGCGCGGCGTAGTATCAATAGGGTACACAAACATATCAAAATATTGTAGTAAACAATTAGTAACACCGACAGTTTTAATAACAATGTTTATGCATAAATTGGATTTAAGTCCCTCAAATGTTGTCAACGGGGCAGTTGAACATGTCCCACGGCTGTCATTTTCATGATGCAGGTCTGGTTGATCTAAAGGAAGGACAAAAAATGGTATATTTTATAGGTAATAATAAAATATCCTCCCACCCACACTCTCAATTAAAAAAATAGGACATCTCCCAATGAAAGCACCGGGGTTTTACAACGTACTTACTAATAGATTTGTCAGCTACGTTGTAAAATCTCGAATCTTGTGACTATCTCGTATTGAGGTCACCGACCTTTTTGATTAAACGCACTACATCCCAAACGTCGTAACTGACAATACGCTTAAGAATTTGCGACCTTTTCACGTAGGCGAATATTGAATGCGCGTTGGTCTACATTTGCAAGTGAAGATTTATACCACGTGAAGAGGATTACTGAGATATTATTCAAGAGTAGTGCTGAGAAATCTACCGATAAAGTCGATACGCTTGACAACTCTGTTAATATTATTTAAACTTTACATATCCAATACATTTAACATGTTAGTTGTATTTGGTATTGTGCTGCCTTTTTATGAGGCTATTATTACTATTAAATATGAATGAAATAATAAATAAATAAATTGTTAAACAAACACACCAACTAACTAGCCCCAAACGAAACGTGAGCTTAAAATATTGAAATGAAATGAAATTGTTTTTACCCGACTGCGGAAGGAGGGTTATGTTTTTCGGGAGTATGTATGTATGTATAAAAAAGTATATATTTTTAATTTATTTATAATTTCAAAAGTATTCATCACAGGATACCCGAAACAATTTTAAATAAGAGTTTCCGCGCTTGTTTCTATACGTGAGTGATTTGAAGTTTATAAGTCCAAGACTTTAGAAATTTAGGGGGGGGGGGGCACCGTGTAAACGACTTTGGCGGGCTATATCTCGCAAATCAACGATACGCCACACAAGGGGGTGCACTCAAAAAACAATTCCCCCCCCCCCCCTTACATGTATGGGGAGGTACCCTTAAAAAGGGGTAATTAATTTTTTTTGGATTTTTTAAAATGAGATCTATAAGTGAATATAAGGGTTCCTTGTCGGACTACGGAACCCTAAAAGACTGGAATATAATGTTTGCCTTTCATTTTCGTTCAGTGAAATATTTTTACTTGACAGCATTCTGTTGATGTTCTGTCATTCCAGAGATATGGCATTTCCCACCTTTGACCTTTGCCTGTTAAGATAGACGTTTGTCATTTTATGATAATTAACGGGAAATGATGATGAGAAAACTGACAATTTGGCTAGCTCCCGAGGTCATGCGCACAACACTAGCTCCTATTTGTGTCACACGAAGGGTCACTGTACTCTGCACACGTGCTTCATGAGATCTCTGATAACGTCCGCCAAGAGTGGACAAACATTGCGAAAACAGGTTCCGTATAAATTGTCAACAGTTCTATGAGAAACAAAGGACTCGATTTCAATGTGCCTTATCTAAGATTAAATTTAAGTTTAATCTCTCTTTTACTCTGTTGGACAAACGAAAAGAGATAGACTACATTCAGCGAAGTGTCGTGGGTTCAAGTCCCACCGGATGACACATGTGATAAATTTTTGGGTGTTAAAAAATAATTTCATTCTAGTCGGGATCGGGATTGTTCTTATTAAGACTGGGTAATTAATGGCGGGGGTAGATGGGGTAATAGGACTGAAACCTGGTCATTTACTTACATTACAGTGGAACTTGCCAGATCGTCCAAAAAACATGTCATCCATGTCAAATCGATAGAAAACAACGTTCAACGACACGGAACTGTGTCCTACCCTGTGAGTCAATGTCCATAAATTATTATTTTTTTAAGTGCTAAGCATTCACTTAACAATCTTAATATGTTATTGCACTTGAAAAAATGACCACCAGAGGTGAGAATCGAACCCGCGTTTCTCGCGTACCAGGCGATTGCCCGGTATGATCGCGAATTATTTTTTTAAGTTCAATAATATATCAATTTTTGGAATATTATTGGACTTTATACTACTATTGAATATTATATCAATTCGGCTCTAGCCATCGCACTCTCTTAATTGCACCGGTTACACGGAACGGAAAGATAAATTTAATACACCGAAACTCGACCGGGTTGTGGTTGTTTTATTTCCATGATAATATAATAGTTTCATCAAGGTAGCATCACAATTTGCATTGTCACAAAACTCATGTTATCTGACCTAAGTCTTCTAAAAGACCAGTTATCTAGTCCAAAATTCAGTTCCAAGGTTTGATCCAAACTTACAGCAGTTACATGTATACAAAAAATAGCCGATGCCAGATTTGCCTTTGACCACCTCTCATCTCACCTCCTATAGGTTGAGTTTACAAAAACCCTGAAATACCTCATTTCTAACCAAATAACTAAATACCATTTTATCGATTTAGCTTTAAAACTGACGGAGTTTCTAAATATATTATTGCACTTGAAAAAAAACGACCACCAGAGGCGGGAATCGAACCCGCGTTCCTCGCATACCGGGCGATTGCCTAACCTCTCGGCCACCCTGGCGTTGGCAGAGCCTGTTGAAATTTTCAAGTGCTTCTTAACGCTGTAATGCCGCGTTTTTTTTCAAGTGCAATAAAATATTTATATTGCATAGTGAATGCTTATCACTTAAAAACAATAATTATTGACGGAGTTTCACACAAATTTGACCCCCTTTAGTACCCCCTTAGTGGATGAATTTCCAATAATCCTTTCTTAGTGCACTCTTAGACCTTATAAGGAACTTACGTGCCAAACTTGGAGTCTCTAGACTTAGTGGTTTAGGCTCAGTCTGTCAATCAGTCAGTCAGTCAGTTTTCATTTTTAGATATTAAAAAGATTTGCATGAAGCTTTAAAATACGCAACTTACAGAGTAGTACCCCGGTCAGTGCGTGTCGAAGCGACATAAAATGGGAGTCCGTGGCTAAGAGTTTAATAGGAGCCGTTCGTGCAGCCGATTTGACCGCCAATTACCAGATTGCAGACGTAACTGTGAAGCGAGAGGAGAACATAATCGGTGTTGTTTGCCGAACTTGTTTAGAAATCTATACTGAAGAAAAAAAAGGTATGACACTCACTTGCGCACACCCGGGTGCATATCTCCTGCGTGCTTACTGTTAAAGGTATGACACTCACTTGCGCACACCCGGGTGCATATCTCCTGCGTGCTTACTGTTAAAGGTATGACACTCACTTGCGCACACCCGGGTGCATATCTCCTGCGTGCTTACTGTTAAAGGTATGACACTCACTTGCGCACACCCGGGTGCATATCTCCTGCGTGCTTACTGTTAAAGGTATGACACTCACTTGCGCACACCCGGGTGCATATCTCCTGCGTGCTTACTGTTAAAGGTATGACACTCACTTGCGCACACCCGGGTGCATATCTCCTGCGTGCTTACTGTTAAAGGTATGACACTCACTTGCGCACACCCGGGTGCATATCTCCTGCGTGCTTACTGTTAAAGGTATGACACTCACTTGCGCACACCCGGGTGCATATCTCCTGCGTGCTTACTGTTAACGGAAAGAAAATCGACAAACATGGAACAACTGATTCTCTTAATTACCTTTCAGCAATTTTTACAGTTGGCAGAACGTCAGGTTATACATTTGATCTAAGAAAATAGCTTTTATTACGTAGGTATAAAGGTGGTCTTAAGGTTAACATATAAGTATGACGTGCGGCCAACTGTGTGCAGCGTGTGTTAGTAGAATCATAATTAATAAAGTTGCTGACGATGCACGTCTAGTTTCGAATCGAATTTGGCAAGCAGTCTCCAAGAATCTAAGGTAAGATAGATATATACTCTTTATTGCACACCACACACAGTATAAGTTGACATAAATGCTTATAGAGAATGGTACAATTCAGGCGGTCTTATTGCTGAAAGCAATTTCTTCCAGACAACCTTCGGACAGTCTGAAATTGAATTGGTTCGGCGGTGAAAACTATCAAAATAAAGGGAAATGGGTAAAGAATTATCCAAAGAAGAAGTTATCCCAGTCCGCATTTCACGTCTTTTGAGGAACCCAAAATGGATCAGCCATGTGCGATGTGACGGGAAGGTTTTTTTTATTCTATTACAACTCTTACAAAATGCGTAATGCAGATCTTGCCAATATTTTACAGTATTGCGCCATTATTCTCAGAAGCGAGATTGTTGCGTCTTCTCACACAACTATTACTCGTATTGCTGATAATACACATTATAAAGCACAAAGTAATGTTCCGCTGTAATCAAATTATAATGTTTAGTGGTTGAGATGAACACATAAAGACAGATATTTATTGCGTTATTAAAACATCATCGATATAAAACTTTTGGCACACGTAAAGTGCTTTCTTCTTTCGTTTGAGAGTTTGGCGTAAATTACTTATTTAATTGTGATAGTTGTTGGTCACATAAAACATGAATTTTAAAAATAATTTGTAGTGAAGGCTACTGGTTCTTTGCAAGTTAATCTGAAGATATTGTATTTCGTCATCATGATCTCTTTGGATTTGTCTTGTCATTATGACATCTATTAAGATAGGTGTTTAGAAAAGCCATTCCTTAAACCAACTTGGATTTTTGCCAATGAGTCGCATTCATACATTAGTTGTTATGGAATTTGGCATTTCCCCACATGTGCAGGTAACTTCTGTGCAGTGTCAGCCCATTCTGAACAGAATTTTATTTGGCGTTATGCCCAGTTATTAATAACTACACAGTCCTGGCACCTAGCGGGTGCTGCTTTTGCCTGTATTTTAGTGGAAACAGAGATAAATCTGCTGTATACGGACGAAGCACATCAAATTAAAACACGGTTGTATCTTAAGCTGTTGTAATAGAGACGGCTTTGCAATAAAAATGTAGTTTGATAACTGGCCATTTGGTACAGGGCTGCATCGAAAATAATAAGATCTAGGGAACAGTATATTGTAACGGCTTTATCGCTATTATTCATAACTAGTGGTTGCCTGTGACTTCACCTGCGCCAAAAGTCGGATATTCCATACATACTTTCATCCCCCCCCCCCTTGATGTTTTATAGTAGCCTATGTTTTTCCCAGAGTATTAAACTATCTTTGTACCAAATTTCATTTGAATCTGTTCAGTAGTTCAGGCGTGATTCCGTAACACACAGACAGCATAGTACAAAGCGAATAAGAATAATTATATGTGAAAAAAAAATCATAACATCATAACAATTACAAAAAAGCTTGAAAGCAAATGTTTAAACTAACTAAGTAGAAAGATACCCTAATTGTTTAAGGGTATCGTTCTAGTTAGTTTAGTCATATCATGTTCTAGTTAGTTTAGACTAAACTAGCTAACTTTCATATCGTTCTAGTTAGTTTTTTGTAGTTGTTTTGATCTGTATTGTTTTAAAAAAAAAAAGACTTAACTAACTAGAACGATACCCTAAAACAATTAAATGTAAAAAAAAACTTGGCACAGTTCAATTAAGTTACTAATTCTGAGTCACTAAAAATTTAACACTCCTTTACAATGTTACCCTGCACATCCCAACTCCCTATGTATCTCAAAGGGGCCCCTTCGTGTTGGACCCATATCCCACGTACGTTTGCTAAAAGGGTCGGCATGCCGTGATTTCCCGCAGGAGAAATAGTAATAAAGTTTTTAACAGACAGGTAATTAGAAAGTAACGTAGCAATCTAGGCAAAACAATAAATTGGCGCAGTAGTATCAACATTTGGTGGGATGTGACATTTTAATCTGAGATGACTGTAACAACCCATTGGATAACAGCTGTCGTTTTTAGGGTTCCGTAGTCCGACAAGGAACCCTTATAAGATCGTTCAGTCCGTCCGTCCTAGTCTGTCACAGCAGAATATCTTTTACGTTTATGAACTGATTTGCATGTTACTTGGTTCGAGGATACTTCACATATAGATCTCATTTTTAAAAATACAAAAATTAAAATTACCCCTTTTTAAGGGTACCTCCCCACACATGTAAGGGGGGGGTGAAATTATTTTTTTGAGTGCACCCCCTTGTGTGGGGTATCGTTGAAAAGGACAATGAAAATAAGGTAGGGTTTCCATACAACACTTTTTATCAGCTTTACCATTTGCGAGATATAGCCCGCCAAAGTCGTTTACACGGTGGACACCGTGTAAATTCTAAAGTCTTGGACCTATAAACTTCAAATCACTCACATAAAGAAACAGGCGTGGAAACCCTTATTTAAAATTGTTTTGGGTACCCTGTGATGAATACTTCTGAAATTATAAATAATATAAAAATATATACTTTTTTTGCCTATACTGTCTAATGTTTTAAGTTAATGGTACGGAACCCTTCGCGCGCGAGTCCGACTCGCACTTGGCCGGTTTTCACATATTCAAATCACAAGTTCACGTTTATTTGAAAATGTAGAAAAATGTTTTCGTGGACGAAAAATAATGTCTTGACTACAAAGTCTTAGTTGTACTTGTAATTATACAACATATGCTCATACCATCACATTTGTCTTCACCACTTTCTAGACAATTTAGAATAGTCTTTACAGTTCTTATGAAAATACAAGAACATACCTGCCTAACACATATTATAATATATATTTTTTGAATTAAAATAAGAAATCGCAATGGAGAGTTTTATCATTATTTTAGCGTTGTCCTGGTTAAGCACTCACACACAGGGCCCAGGGTACGCCTTGGACCATGATCCAGGATATGGTAGATCAGGGATCGGACCTGTTATAGAGACCAGTTTGGATCACGGTTACACATTCAGTCTCTTGAATGTACAGGTTTTCTCACAATGTGTTCTCTCACCGTACTATAATAGAGTGTATTATGAAAGCCAAAGTCAAGCTTACTTAGAAACCTAGTCAGAGGCCCTAGGGCGGCTTGGTAGGATCTGACAGTAAGGTTGGTCGCTTGCCTTACACACACCCCTTCTCTACTCCGCACTGAGCCCGCGTACCTACACTGATTATGGCTCGTACCTTCTCATAGTTAAGGAGTGTATAGTCACAGTCGTATGCCTCAATGACTGAGGATCGTAATCATTATGTAAATTAAAACACGCACAACGACTTTTTTTTTCAATTTTTATGGAGTGGTTTCTAGTACGCAGTTTTCCTCACGATGTTTTCCTTCACCGTTAGGCAGCAATATCTTTGAAAACGACTGTACTTAAGTTTTTTATTCTAACTCAGCAACAGGCAGGGATCTATCTCGGATGAAAAGTGAAGTATTCTCCGCTCGGCTATCGCGCCTAGATTTACAGATGTAAATCATGAAAACTACATTTATAAAACCACAAAGCACTCGCAGCTAATTCTGTGTCACGAGTCGTAAAGATCGGTATTCGCTTCCCGGCGCCTCGTTTTATGTCGTTCCCATGTTTTCGCGACAGGAAACGTCTATGATAAATGTCTTGTCTTGTAAGATCAATTTGTTAGATTTTAACGAGTTTGTTAGAGCTATCGTATCGGCCAAGGATGCACATACTTTTTATACTTAGGGCATAATTCTCTAGCCTTCGATATAATGCTACATATGACATGTATCGAATAAAATGGCGGATCACAAAATGTGATATATATTCATAGTTCGTATACATTTTCATACTGAGAGTACGTAACATCTAAATTTTGTTATATCTGCCATGTTTTATTCGATAAACGATATTTATGTGATATAATATCAAAGGCGCGAGAATTGGGCCCTAGTCTCTCTCTTCATCTCTGGTTTCATACAGATCTACTATTCCAGGCAATAGATGAGGTTTATAAAGAATTAAGTTGGTAGAAAACTAGGAAGGTGTGGTATTAGTTTTTGCAATAAATTGAATAAACTAGACAGATAACAAAGGCATTTTCGCCTTTTTTTATCAAAGATCCATCATTTTTTTTATTTCTTCCTCTAACTATCCGTCATTCCAATCTATACTAATTATGTGGTAACCAACTAGCGTAGTCCAGGATGTACTTACACAATGAAACAGATTAAAGATCCGTGTAGAATGCCCTGTGACCTGATTTGTATCTAAATTTATCGATTTATATTATCTGTAAATGCTTACCGAGTACCTACCTACGAAAATACTTCACATTGCTAATATTAAAATTCTAGGGCACAAATTCTTAGACGTTAGCAGCGATATTAGTATTTATTGTTGCGAACTACTCGGCGTTAGTGAGTAGGTAGTGCAGATAAGTCACTTGGTAATTTCGACTACGGTGGCCTATCTCAACAGAGTTTAGTCAACTGCGCGGGACATATTATAGTGCACAAGTGTGTGCGCAATACACAGGTGCACTCTCTGTTCCTTCACTCTCATAATTCGGTGAGACGGCAGTCCGACATGACCGTAGAGAGATCAGGCGCAGGACCAACGGCTTAACGTGCTTTCCGAGGCACGGGGGTGTTTACCACCGCTAACTTCCTGACTCCGGAGCTGTGTCTGAGTTATTTCAAGACAGAAAAACCCAAACACTCTCGGCCCGACCCGGGATTCGAACCTGGGACCTCGTGGATAGTACCCAGCGTGCTGACCACTAGACCAACGTGGCAGTCAAGTATTACTTACGCGTACTTAGTCATTCTGCTTCGATATCTGTTTTTGCAATGAGTATTGAGTATGAAGACACGACATGACATGGAAAAAGTTACCCTAGATCTCTTCGAAGTACTCGTTTAGAGGCCTGGATTCACATACAAACCCAGGGGCTGGGAATGCGTCACAGCATTTTTCCAGTCGCAAATAAAAAAAGGTATTTATTTTCGAAGTTAGCTAGGATCTTTACGGAAACTGTTAATTATTTACACTGTGTAAATACAACTTCACACGACAACTTTTTAGTGACGTTGAAAAAATACTGTAGAATTAAGAATGGATATACGAGATATTTATGTGGTATAATTTTAATTTGGGTATTTGTATTTGTAAATTATTTTAGATTTCATGCACGAAAACCTGCCTTTTTGCGACTGATTGGTAATTGTTATTGATTATCATTTTCAAACTACACAAAGTTGTTTTTACCTACGTGGCTCTTCTGCGCTCTATAATATAAGAGTCCAGAGGCGCAAATAGGTCGCTCCTATCGACGCGCCCACGCACAAAATCGTACATGACCCATTTTGAACATTCACATTGATCTTTACGCACATCGCTAGAAAGCCCAAAATCGCTTGCCACCTTTTGCATAGCACTGTATAAATTAATCTTCTTATTCTACGTAGAGTTGAATTGAACCTTGTGTATAAATACATAAAGGTGATGATAATCAGCTGTTGAGGTGTGGTCTGTACAAATAATCTGTGCCCCACTTGGGCCGAGTCTCAGGAAGTGTCAGCAATAATTAATGGAATCAGTTTAAACCGGTTTGTAGTTTTTTTTTAACAGATTTGCGTATGTAATATAACATTTATGGTGGGTAAAATTTAGGTAGAGTAAGAATAGATGAGGTTTATTTTATACTTGGTAAGTAACAAAGTAATCCCAACTTATAACCAAATCGTTTACTACTACCAATAGTAAGGTACCTCAAAAGTACTTAATAAGAGCATATAGCCCTAAGCTTTCGCTGAAAATATGTAATTTACGAGTACACCAACTTCTGATATAGATCATTTGAGATTTTGTTGAAATCGATAAAAATGTCATCAGACGCATCATTCATTCACTTATACTTATATTTATATAGTGTGATTATTTTATTGACGGTGGAAATGCATTTTAAATGCCCGAGTTCACACGCACTACGAATCGTAAAAATTGTCGGACATGTATCGTCTTTTAAAAATCACATTCATAAAAACACGAATCGTGAAACTGCGGTGACGGATCGCAATGTGAACATCAATTTGGATATTTCGATGCAATGTGAAAGAACATCTATCTGTCATTCATGACGTACGGTCGCGTGGTTTTTGACGTGTCGCAAATGACGGATCTCGTGTGAAAAAAACTGTCAAACTTCGTATAGATTGCAACTCAGACTTAGTTTTGTAAAATATTACCCCAAAGTTTTGTTACTTGTCATCGTAATTTTTATTGTTTTCAGACGGCTGGCTGAACCCCATAAACAAGCTGTACGTAAGTAAAAAATCTTTCTTCAGCAGAAAACAACTCATACCCGGCAAGTCGATTGAAAGTCAAATAATTCTCGTTCAAAGTTCCCGGAGAAGTCTTCTCGTAAAACTTAAATAATGGCCAATTACGCCGTCTTCAGTGAGGGCCCTAATAAAAAACAAAGGATCACATCAAAACACACAACTTGCGTAATTCCGAAGAAAAGAGGGAAAGTGCCCTTTTGCTCGTATGAAGAAACCGATCCTGGGTTTTACGGTTGATTTTTAATTAACATAAACAACGACAGGAATGAAGAATTTCAAATTAAGTTTTTATATCATTCTTCGCAAATTGAATCTTGCATCAAAAACACATTCATTGTTTTGACAGTAAATTAAAGTAGAATTATGAGTAAATGTTACCGTAACATAATTGTTTATTGAATACTTAGCTACGAAAAAGAATCGCCACGTTTACTTTTCTACCTGTAGGAAGACTGTAGACTTTGTATTATCACTGTAACTGTAAGTCTGTTTTCTTTTTACAACTGAAGAAAACTCTTTTTGAATAGTATAAAGTCCGTAACTACGAGTAGGTACTACCCAACCAAGCCAACTAAACGAATGTCAAATGACAAAAGACGACATATACAACGAAAATACTAATGATAATGAAAAAGCCATGTTGTTAAAATAGGCTTTTCATCTAAATTGTAATAACATAGATTTTAACCTTCCTGTGGTATTTTCTTTGTATTTGTCGTCGTTTGTCGTTTGACATTCGTCTAGTAGGCTTGGTCGGATAGTACGTCACGTGCAAACTACAAAAAATAGCCTACTTCATAAGTACGGGCCCAAAACTCCTCCGGGAGGTTCGTGCCTCCATCTGTTTGTTTCGTTCAGATTAAATCTAAGAGGCCAAGTGCCTCTGTTTAGCATATTTCACTAATTAAAGATACGAAAAATACTTTCCTTTGAGACTAAGGGGGTCTCTACACGAAAAGAGAAAGCGGTCCTGTGGTAGCGATGCTATTTTTTGTTGTTATTTTTTATTGTAACTTAGTAATAAGTATTGTATTTGTTTCTTACGTTTACGCGAATTGTTGAACTCCGTATCTTGAATGAAACAACACCTCGCAGTGCAAGATCTCAAGACACGGTTAGCTCTTTCTGCGTAAATAGGAACGTAAATTAATATTAATGAGCGACGGTAGTTTAATTTTTCAAAACTTTGTGATTGACAAATAATACCTTAGTCTCCCTGTGACCACGAACGCTGTACGAGGGTCAAACTGAAAGTTCTTAGAACTGGCCACTTATAAAAAATATAATAAAAAAAATATTCTAAAATTTGAAAATAGAACTCTTTGCCAATATTACTGAGTATATATTTCATTCATTTGTCATTTGTTTTACGACTTGGCGGCAAATTGAAAATTGTCTGTGTCACGTCAAAATGAATTTAGCACGAGAAAATTTTCGTGCAATGATTTTTTATGACTTTCGATGTCATTTAAGTCAACAAGAAAGTTATGATAGACTACGATTGGCCTTTCACGATGAAGCCCCATCTCGTGCGACTGTTTACAACTGGTTTAATGAGTTTAAACGTGGTCGCACTAATCTCACTGATGATGTACGTGAGGGACGGCCTTCTACGGCGACGACTGAAAATAACATCTGTGTTGTGCGGCGTATGATAGAGACTGACAAAAGAGTGACCTATCAGCAGATTCGGACAAGCTTAGGCATCGGTATGAGTCAAGTGCACAAAATCCTCCACGAACATTTAGCGGTCAGGAAGCTTTGCGCCCGGTGGATACCTCATAATTTGACTAAGGCTCAAAAACTCCATCGTGTGGATTGGTGCCGTAAAATGATTGAAAGATTTAACGGAGGTGACTCAAATGCTGTGTTCGACATACTAACAGGTGACGAAAGCTGGATTTACTGTTATGATCCTGAAACCAAAAGACAATCTGCTCAGTGGGTGTTTCCTTTCGAGGAGTTGCCAACTAAAGTGAAGAGAGATCGAAGTGCGGGAAAAAAAATGGTGGCCTCGTTCTTTGGAAGGATAGGTCATTTCGCAACAATTGTGTTAGAGGATCAAAAAACAGTTTCTGCAGAATGGTACACTACCAATTGTTTGCCACTTGTCTTGGAAAAAGTTCGAGAGAAACGACCTCGCAGTAGGATCCTCCTTCACCACGACAACGCCTCGTCGCACACCGCCAAGCGAACGATCGACTATTTGGCGACATCAAACGTTGAATTACTGGGTCACCCGCCGTATAGCCCCGACCTCGCGCCTTGTGATTTTTATTTATTTCCAAAAATTAAAGAAAAACTTAAAGGAAAGCGGTTTATGAATGCTGAAGAAGCGGTGGCTGCGTATCGCGATGCCATTGAAGAGACCCCTAAGGACGAGTGGGCAAAGTGCTTTTCCCAGTGGTTCCATCGCATGCAGCGGTGTATTGACGTCAATGGACAATATTTTGAAAATATATAATAAAACTAATAACTGGCTAATGTAATCAGTTTTTGATTTTCTAAGAACTTTCAGTTTGACCCTCGTAAAGTGTTCGAAACGTCAGGTTTTAAATAAAATGTAAATATATCGCGAAGTTTTAATGAATAAGTATTGTGTAACTTTATCGCGTGACATCTCAAAAATATCAGTTATATTCTACTATAATATACAATAGCTCTTGGCAACCAAAGAATAGTTATAGAATTACGAATTAAGTGTACTCGTAGGTGTGCTCGTAGTTACTCGCTTACCTTTGTATAAAGAGAGAATTCTAAGCTCACTGTAAATCTTGAAATTATGTTCAGCTAAGTACTATTTTCTTTACTGGAAAATGCACTAAGTATATGCGCTGATTCTTGGAGAGGACCAGGGATTATAAGGATTCCTGCTAAAAACTATTTCACGGATTATAATGACTATGAGGATACCCAAAAAACTAGGTGGAGTCTACCACTTCCATTAGTAAGGGGGCCAGGCAGTTTGCCCTTGGATTACAACCTTTGATATCAGGGAAAAATCGATATATAAAATATGTATCAGTTAACGAGCTGTGTATCAGATTTCTAAGATACCACTTCAAACATTTATATGTAGCCTGGTAGTTACCACCCTCCCACCGGAGCCTTGGCGCCAAGCAGCTTGCTGTGTTCCGTCGGTGAGTGGGAGTGCCAGAACCTTCTGGGTACAAGCGCGCTCTACCGACGACTCTGTCAATGCCACCTCTGGCTTAGTCTAGAGTCATGAGCAATCCCATTTTAAATTAAAATGAGAAATAAATAAAATATTTATAGGTTCTCTACCTTAAGTAGCATCGCTTTCTAAACAACAGTAGCTTAACAATTCAGTTGAGTGTTGACGTTTTAATACTATTTAGGGCGCGTATCAAATTTGCATAAAACCTTCGGAGATATTTTAAGGATCTTTACGATATCCTAAGGAAATTAGGCAGCACTTTAGTACATAGTAGAGATTCGAGATTGAAGCCATTTTAAATTGAGGTCCTATTACATAATAGGCTGAGATTGAACCCACGTCGAATATTTATAATTTGGAAAAATTGCCAGGGTCTACTGACAACGTCTGGGTGTCCGAATGTTGTTGGCAATTTTGGGCTTTAATCTATGTTCGGTAACTTAGCACTTGTTACATTCATATACGAACTTTGCGCGTGGCGCGACAGCACTTGGCCGGTTTTTTTCATGTGCCGTACCTAATTTATAAACTAAGCCTTATGCTTGTAGCCAAACACACTTATGTATGTACCTACGTATGAACGTACCTACCATGAACATTAAATCTCAATATTAATGATAATAATTTTATAAGAAGGTCAGGTAAAAAAACAAGTGCCTTCACGTGTACTCGTACGTAGTGTTTGATAAAAAACAGATCTTTTGTATGATAATTACAGGTTAAATATTATCTCCGTAGGGCCGGATACGGAAATATTTGATGTTTCTGCCCTTGGCAGCTTAGGGCCCGCGAGGTCACGTGTCATCAAACAATTGACCAACACAGCCTCAACGTTTATGATTTAATGCAGGCTTCGGATGTGCTTCTAATTGTATGAATAATGCAATATAAAATGACAGAATACATTAGCATAATTTATTCATAGCTATTTATTAACCGCAGGAGATTTTACCATGGATCAAAAATTATTGCTTTGATAGAGAATGACGTGACTTTAATCTCTTATATCTAACTTATTTATAGGTGGGTTGTAGTCTAAAAATAAATATTGCAATTGTAAAAGCTTTGAAACACAGCAAATCTTTTAAACGGTAAGTATTAGAATCTTAATCGACGTTGAGTATCTATACTAAACGTCAAAATCAAAAAGATTTTTTTCAATTGAGAATAACAAATGCCACTGATGAACGTCAAAATTTAAAAATTAGTAATATTGGCCCTTACTTTAAAGAACAACTTTATTCAATAAAAGAAAATAAACATAAAGACATGCATGAAATAAAAATAAATTAACTTAAAACCTACTTAATCAAAAATAAACCCGTGTCCTTGAGGCAAGGAGGCGAGGATGCTGGCTGCGTTACCGCGTTGGATAGCTACACTTATCCTTTGAGGGAGGAACGAGCCAGCTTTACTATTTGCCAAAAAAGAATTTATACTTGCCATACTTTTATACTTGCCATATTGCTAGTCAGAGATTTAGAGCTTGCAGAACTTTCCTAGTCTAAAAGATTTACTAGTTAATGAGGAAAACTTGTACAATTATGATTCTGTGGAAATAATAGACCAAGATACAGGATGTCACAAATACGTGTAGAGCGTGCCAAACTTATAGACTATTAATGGATGACCAACTAGACAAAAAAATCGGGAACCGTGATACTCTTACCAAAGTATTATTTTCCTAGATGGTCATCCATTAGCTTTTTTTTAATAATTATTTTTATAACTTAAGCAATTATTTTGCAATTTTTTACGAAATTTAATTCATTTTTTTAAGTTTGACACGCTTTTTGGAACCCCCTGTATAAGTTGCTGGAGAACGGGGAAATTTTGATATAGCTCCATAGAACGTCAACTGCATCATAACTTTGTAATTTTGTCTCCTAGCTAGGTTACTACTAGGTACTGGAACTACGGAACCCAACATTTAGATGTGGCCCGACACACACTTGGCCAACTTTGTTCGTGACAGTCGAAAGTTTGTGTCAGTACCGAATATCGAAGATGATTCGATAACCTCTTGAAAGTGTCTGGTTGTTTTGATAAACAAAGCAATTAGCGCCTACGCGAAACTCGGTGCAATGTAGCTATATGAGCAGTAGGTTCAAATTAGTGAAAGAAAGAAAGAAAAAGTTTTTATTTGGTACACATCAAATTAAAAACATAATAGCAAAATAAAAATAAAAACATCAAAATGAGTTAACTTAAAGTACAAAACAAAATAAATAAAATGTCGATGTGTAACCAAATTGGTCCCCACTCAGCTCTTTTCCATGGCAAGCCATTGGCGCTGGTTTTCTGTGGAAACCATTATGATTGAGACAGGGGTCACCACCGACCCGCATAAGTCTATAAAAGATTTCCACCATTATAATATTTTTATCTTATTAAAATTATAAGAAAATATAATTATGTATAGTGTGCGTGACAAAAGGAATACCAACATGAACGAGAAACGTTAAATCTAACATATGTCACCAATATTAATATTTAATATTGGTGACATATGTTATTGTAACCCTGATGTATCCTATTTGTTTTATTTGATTTTCTATATTGTAATGTTTGTTCGACCATTTTTTTTTACTGTGTGTGACTAGCATACTGACGCTTTGGGCGACTGTAAGCCAGTATGTTTACTGTTAAATAAATAAATAAAGAAAATGTTACCTACATGCTTAGTTGACGACCGTGATACATAAAAGTTCATATTTTGGCTCGATTTTTTGTTATTCGTGGGGAACATTATTTTTGTACTCAGAAACTAAGTAAGTATACCTAGTTGTAGAACTCTCAGAAAGTGAATCATCTGTTATTCATTTGAGAAAATAAAGTTTATAAACCATATTTGATAGTCCATGAGCAAATAAATAATGTTGGTCCTACGCATCAATCGTTTAACACGGTGTTTGATATAGAATTAAAATCCTTTGTTGAATAATTTTAAGCAATCATGTACTAGCTGTAAGTTTCCCAAAAATGTAAAATAAAATAAAAAAAATAAAATAATAATAGTATGTTGTTCATCAAATAGTCTAGTGTAGTAATGCTTAAATAATCGATGCATTTGATTATAAATACTTATATAAAAAGTCTTTGGGCTCGTAGCTCATCGTTTTAATATTTTTTTGACAAATAAAATCAATAAAGTGTTTATTAATTCTGTTACACGTTGAAAAGAGACGCTACTATGTCTACTTTTATTAGATATTTGGTTCAAGAAACTAGGTAGGTTCCTTACACGCGTATAACGACGTTAAATACCTACATAAAATGTAATGGGCTACTTCCTGTAGCTTGCTGAACACAGTCATCACCAAACGCGACAAAAATTACAGACATACTAGCGGTTGCCCACGACTTCGTCTTAGCAAATGTCGAATTTCCCATACAAACTTCCACTAGCCATTTTCAAAATCCTGAAATTCGTTATAAATAAAATAAAAAATAATAATATCCATTTATTTTAGACAAAGTCCATACTTGCATTCATTTGACATTTAGATAAAATACATACAATTAAAACCAAATTAAAAATAAGAAAAAATACATTAAAAATTAAACGAAAAAATTACATTATATAAATTGTGAATGAGTATGTTTCTTGTACATTTTTCTGTGTAAATCGCTGTACTTACTGTATTTTTTGTTATGGTGTGCAATAAAGAGTTCTTTTGTTTATCTATCTATTATATTGGAAATTAAAATAATAAAATTTAAATAAAACAACATCACAAAATAAAATTACCGATTTAAAATGAAATGTTAAATAAATGATATGTCTTTATTTCTAATCATACAGATAAATACCATTTTTTACCGATTTAGCTTTAAAACTGGCGGAAAATTTCTAATTTCTAATCTTAGTAATTTCAATCAGTTATTAAGTCAATTATATAATTAGATAAACAAACAAACAATAAATTAATGCTATGCTACCGACCCGCCCAGACTTCGCACGAGTAAAAAAACCTCAATAAATTATGGATCCTCCTATGTAAGCGGATCTGCTCCTGCTCGTATGTAGGTATAGGTAGGCACCTTATACTTCATGACACACTTATAAAAACACTAGTGGTTCCCCGCAACTTCGCCCGCAAGAGTTGGATTTTCCATATAAACTTTCGTCCCCGATTTCACCCCTTCAATCTTTTTATATCGCTACAAAATGTAGCCTATGTCCTTTCCAGGGTCTCGAACCGTCTCCATACCAAATTTCATCTCAATCGGTTCAGTGCTTTAAGCGTCAAGAGGTAACAGACAGACAGACACACTTTCGCATTTATAATATTAGTATGGATTACTAGAAGAAAAAAGAGGAAGAGGAAGGCCAGGAAGAACATTCAATACAATATACACACAGCAGTTGAAAGAAAAAGCGGATGTCATGACGTAGGTAAAGGTATTAAAATTTGAAGGTGCTGGCAGAGTCCAGAGAAATGTGGAAATTGCTCCACCAACAAGAGCGCAGCTCTTATGTTAAGAACGTACCTATGAGCAGGTAATTTTATTGAAAACCATATAAAAATCCTCCCGGGAGACTTTGTTTCAAAGTGCCTACTAAAAAATATGTGTGTATGGTGTGTACCTAACCACATCCTATTAATATTTTACCAATCTGTAGTACTCGAGCCAAATCTCTATTTGATTGGCACTCGAGAACCGATTCCTATTACGCTCCTTACAACAGTGCAAATCACATCAAAATCGTAATGGGCGATATATCGCAACCAATCCACTGTACGGCAACAGCACGTCAAGGTCAACACTATGGCGTCTTAGGCAATGGCATAAAGGGTGATTTTGCAACAAAAAATGTATAGTCTGATGTGCTAGCTGTACATTTCCAGAACATCTGGCAATGGTTTCAAAAATCAATCTCGCAGCTCCATTACTATTTAAACTATTATGACGTGATACCGTTTACAAGCGAGCTACTACTGGCCATGCAGTAGTGATGTGTCAGTCAATAAGTAGTTTTTTTAGTGGGACTACCTAAGTTTTGTGGGACAAACTAGTTTGTCGTTGTGTCCCTGCCGGAGGTCATTGCAAATTGTATGCAGAATTCAATTATAAGTAATCATTACCAAATTAGTTAGTTTTGTTTCGGGTAAATTCAGGCCATATAGGTTGTACTTATAGTGTTACGTAAAAAATATCAGTTTTTTTGTCTGTCTGCCTAAAATCTGTAGTCAATAGGACTTACTGTGTAGCATACACAGGAAGTCCCTTATTGATTGCGTATTTTGATGAGGCAATTCAAACCTTAAAATCTCTTGCTTAAAATTCTAAACAACAGCAGTAAAATAAATAATATCCCATTTATTCCATAGCTGTGACATCACTAGTCGTAAATTGCTAGGGCTGCGCGCGCGCAGTTTATGGTTTGGTAAACATCGAGTGTTGCCACATGCGCCACTCGATACAGAAATAAGATTTTGATGGGGATGGTGTTATGGGGAAAAGAGCCATGAAATCACATTTTTTTAGCTGAACATTATAGATGAATTTTATGCTAAAGATCACTTAATTTTTGCTGATGCAGTGATAGATACCTAAATACGTGTAACTCCCATATAGGTAGTTAAGGAAGCTAGTGTTTTAGGAAAGTTAAGTGATAATAACTTTGAACGCTCTTTGTGTCCTTTTCTTGACATCGTGATGGGCAAATCATTAAAAAAAACTTTTAAAAACCACAATTCTTTCAATGTGTCTAGCCAGATTCTATTTTTTTTACGTAATGTAGGGCCTGTTTTATATTTACAGTGTGTTATATTGGCAAGTTTTTGAGTGAATGGTTAAATTCTGCATACCACCAGCCACGAATGTTCAATGTAACGAAGCAAAGGGCGCTCTTATAGCTGAAATCGAACGCGCTCTTCGGCGGCCTTGAACGGTTTTAATATCTACTACTCTCTTACGTCACCTGTTTACTGCTCTGGATACGGTCAAGTATCGTTATATTATTTATTATAATCTTTTAGCTGCTAATTCTTGCAACCACGGCCATCAGACAACAAGTTACTACAGCGAACTTCGCTATCGCTAACGAAATGTTATGCAAAAGTCACGTGATGTTACGATGGCTTATGTCAGTTTTATACATTTTGCTAGCGATAGCGAACTTCGCTTTAAAATAAATTGCATCTTGTCTATGGGCTCAGGCTCAGTATTTTCTTTGCGATATGTTCTCTGTCGACGATCAAGACCTTTAGTGATGCATTAGGTAGGCACTACTACTACTACTTTTGTCGTGAAATAGATTCGTCGTCATTACATGGAATGACACACGAAACGACTATCCTGGAAATATAATATATGTATAACTAGATTTCCCGCGACTTCGCCCGCGACATGACGAATTTCCCAAACAAACTTCTACTCTCCTTTTCACCCCCTTATAGGGTGAATTCTGGGATGAAACCTATCCCATGTCCTTTCCCAAGACTCAAGGTCTTTCTATATCTAACTATATCTAATTTAGTTTTAATCATTCAATAATAGACGGACAGACTGACAGACAGAGACTCATGACACAAACTCGAAAGAGTTTATAATCAGTTTAAGAATTTCAGGATATAATAATTTCAGAACAGAAGTTTATCCTTGTCTTTCATATTTCACGAAGTAGCCTACATTCATATAGTACCCCTGGATACTTTGAAGAGATTGTATAATAATATTCAATGAATATTAAACCGTCGCATCGAAAACAAATTAAAAATACAATCAAAGCATGCAACGGATTACCATTTTAAGTGTTATGACAGCCATAAATTGTAAAACATGTAAATATAACAAGAGTAAATTATTCAGACATCTAACGCTATTGACAACATTGCGTAACAAAATTATGGTTCAAAACACCATAATGTGTGGTAAAGGCCATGAAACCAACGAAATCCGTCGATCTATGGGCATTTTATACGACAGACGTCCATGGTACGCCTATCTTACTGCCCACATTGTGAAGTCTATACTTTATGGTTAAAAAATTAAAATCACATAATCTATGGCGCCTCGATCTTTGTTTGTTGCATTTTATACCTTCGTTTTAAGGGGCTGTGGCTCAAATTAGAATGTAAAATAGCTGTTAGTGATATTATGTTGTAGTACTGACGTTTCGATAAATTTTTATGGCTTAATAACTTTTGTTCTTAGAGAGTATTATTTACGATCAGAAATTGTACTGTGTAAAATGAGTAACGAGGGGTTTTAATTAATCTTTTGTGCTGTAATATACGGCCATTTGGTTTTATTTGTTTCAGTTTGATTTATTGCCTTATTTCTAATACCAACATGCATTTAGTTTTGTTGATTTAATAATAATTTTATCTTCAAGCGCCATTTATATTATTTTGTCTAGTATTTACTTTACTTTATTTTCACTACCTCTTGGTGTAGTGAGTTCGCGCTCCAAAAACTAGAGATTGCGGGTTTGAATCCCGCAAATGGCAAATGTTTGTGTGATGAACACAAGCAATTTGTACATAAGTCATGGAGGTAGGTATATAAACGTATATAATTGTGTCTATCCGTTATCCTAGTCACCGAAGCACAAGCTCACGCTTAGTTCAGGGCTTAGTAATTGGTGTGTTTGTTGAAACAATGTATTATTATTATTGATTTATTTGTTGTTATAGCGGCAACAGAAATTCATCATCAGAATCGGTAAAAATTTTAACTGTTAAGCTGTCATGGTTCATAAGATACAGCCTGGTGACAGACTGACAGACGGACAGCGGTGTCTTGTAATAGGATCCCGTTTTTACTCCTCGGGTATGAAACCCTAAAATTTGGACATACTATCTAAAGTAATGTACTACTTACCTTCTATAACATTAATGTTAATACTTGTATAATCGTATGATATAAGCAAATAGAACATACATGGCATAAGGCGCGGTACAGACAAACAGACGCATAAGGCTTAGTTTGCTGGCGCGAGGTTGGTCGTAAGACCTCACAGAATAAGGCAGTATTGGTGATGTAATATAAGCATTTTCGAATCAATGACATTTTGAAATGATTGTCTTTGACAATTTTAGTCATAACTTTACTTAATTTATGGTATGAATCAGCATCTACGATGTCAATTTGGTTTATATCTTTAGCATTTGTCACCATGGCGTTATAACAACATTGACTGCCATCCATACACGAGGTCCCGGGTTCGAATTTCGGGTCGGGCCGAGAGTGTTGGGTTTTTCTGTCTTGAAATAATTCAGACACAGCGCCGGAGTTGGTGGTGTTCACAACCCCGTGCCTCGGAGACCACGTTAAGCCCTTGGTCCTGCGCCCAATCTCTCTACAATTAGGTAATGATTGTCAATCATGTCGGACTGCCGTCTCACTGTATTGTGAGAGTTAAGGAACAGAGAGTGCACTTGTGTATTGCGCACACACTTGTGCACTATAATATCTTCTGCACAGTTGGCTAATTTCCGTTGAGATAGGCCGCTGTAGTGGAAATTTGGCTAGGAGGACATTATTACAACAACATTTGATTTTAATGTATTTCAGCGTAAATGAGTAATGACTTAATTATGCTTTCATTAACTTTCGATACTTCAGTTATGTAAAATTTTGTATATAAATAGTTTTACACGTCGGCATCAGAAGAAAAACAAAATAATTTGCAAAAAAGTTATTACTTGCACGTCTGTCGTTGATATTTGGCAGCACTATATTAAAATATATACTTAAGTTAATTTGTATAGGTAATGTCCTCTTAGTCGAATTTTGACTACAGAGATTAGCCAACGCGGGAGATATTTAGAGCACAAGTGTGTGCGCAATACACAGGTGCATTGAGACGGCAGTCCGACATGGCCGTAGAGAGATCAGGCGCAGGACTTACGGTTTAACGTGCTTTCCGAGGCACGGGGGTGTTAACACCGCCAACTTTCTGACTCTGAAGCTGTGTTTGAGTTATTTCAAGACCGAAAAACCCAAACACTCGCAGCCCGACTCGGGATTTGAACCCGGGACCTCGTGAATAGTACCCAGCGTGCTAGAAAAACGAGTCAGTCAACGAGGTGTGCAGGTGTAATAGAGGCACGTAGTAACGAAGCAATCATTTGTGTAATTAAGTGAGAATCGTAGTTTAAATTAGCTTGTAGTAAAGTGTTCTTGCTAAAACTGCGCAAGCGCAAACTGCGGTAATCGCTTGAGTAACACCAATATTGGCTCGTTGGTTTAGAGTCGTGTGTACTTGCCCTAAATCTCGGGCAAATACTCAAATAAGTATTTACTTCTCAAAAGGTCTCTTGGCGCAACATTTACTTCTTTGAACACAACGAAAATCGCCTTAGTAATTAATATAATAATAATAAATAAACTGTTCAACAAACACACCAATTTCCTAGCCCCAAACTAAGCGTGAGCTTGTGCTATGGTGGCTAGGATAACGGATAGACATACTTATATACATTTATCCATCCATGATTTAGGTACAAATGCTCATGCTCATCACACTAACATTTGCCCCTTGCGGGATTCGAACCGGGTTTAGAAGTCCGGGGCGCGAACCACTACACCAAGACGATCGTCAACGACGTCGAATTAAAAAACTATGGTTTAGATATTTTTTAAGCTAGTTTTACTTATTTATTTATTCTTTATTGCACAAACAAAGAAGTTCAAAGGGCAGGCTTAATGCCTTAAGGCATTCTCTACCAGATAACCATTGGGCGAGGCAGAAATACTTAACACTATACAAACCGCAGAAACGCCTAAAATCCCACTTAAGAATCTTTACAATTTTCGATTTGAAGTGACATAATAGAGCCTTCTATAAAATAATTTCTTGCGTAATAACACACTTTTAGATTCATCTACGAAAATCCGGTGTGCCAATCGGCGAATAATCATAAATTACGAAAACAATTTAAAATTTAACCCAAAACCCTGAAATAGGCATGGATGTTTTATGTTCGTTCGGCAGTTAACACACATTCGGATTAAGACCACACTACCAACAAAGACAGTAGGGTCGTTTTTATTGTTCGACGACGTCTAGCGGACTTTTACCATACTTTTTTACTGATTTTTAATATATAGAAAATCACTCAGTGTAACGTAACTAATGTCAAACAAGCAGGGGAGTGCAAAAGCAGGTTTAATTTAGTAAACTAATGATTCGATGACAAAAAAATACCAACTCTAATAAAGGGCACGATTTGTTTGGACTAATGTCAGAAAGCGAAGGGACATGGGTTCGAGTCCCACCGGATGACACAGTCGATTAATTTTTGTAAGTGAAATTTGATTTAATTTAATGTCAGAAACTTTTGAATGGACCGCCTAAGTAAAGTTAGCCTATAAAGATCCCACTGCTGGGCATAGGCTTCCCTCAACTATGAGGAGGTACGAGCCATACTCTACCTCGCGGGCTTAGTGCGGATTGGTGGAGGGGTGTCTGTACCTCCTAAGAGATTCATTAAATTTTGGCGCATACATTTTGTATTTCTTTGTAAAGTTGTAGTATTTGAGCATCAGTAAACCTGTATAATCTAATAACTTGATATTATATTTGTTTCTTACGTTTACGCGAATTGTTGAACTCATTAAAACACAATTTTACGGATTACTTCGCGATTTATTTACATTTTATTTTAAACCTGACGTTTCGAACACTTTACAGCGATTGTGGTCACAGGGAGACTAAGGTATTATTTGTCATTACAAAGTTTTGAAAAATTTTAACTACCGTCACTCAATAATATTAATTTACGTTCCTATTTACGCAGAAAGAGCTAACCGTGTCTTGAGATCTTGCAGTGCTAGGTGTTGCTTTGGTTTTTGCTAGAATAGGATCCCATGCCGGTGGAACTTTCCAACCATCTTCTCTATTGAAATTTGGATGTTTTCTAATTTAAATGGCTTCACGTAGCATTCGAGGAATAAAACGCCGTTCTTTTGCAAGTATTTTAGGTTGGTCAAAACGAATGAAGTGGTTGGGTTTGTCTAAGGCATGTTCACACACTGCAGATTTCATGTTCCGTCTATGTTTTACGTCAGCTATGTGTTCTTTTATCCGCACGCCTATACTTCGCTTTGTTTGCCCGATGTAGGAGAGGCCACAGTCACACTCCAGCTTGTACACCCCTGCATCTTGAAGAGGTATGTTGCACTTGACAGGTGGTAGGAATTGGTTAATCTTCTTTTGCGGCTTGAAGTAAGTTTTGATTGAAGCACGCTTCAAGATATTCCCAATCTTGTCAGTGACTCCCTTCATGTATGGTAGTACTGCAGGTTGGCGTTCAACTGTCGTAGGCTTGGCACGGGGTCTGCAACGACGTGGTACTGGAAGCTGGTTGTCCCGTAGTACCTTCCTTACATGCTGAAGCTCAGCAGCCAGGTGTCGGTCGTCACAGATGCCCGTCGCTCTCTGAAACAAAGTTTTGCCCACGGTAGCTAACTGTGAAGGATGATGGTGAGACGCACCATTGAGATATTTATCGGTATGGGTGGCTTTTCTAAAGACTGTATGGCTAAGGGTATGATCCGAATTCCTAGTTAGTAAAATATCTAAGAAAGCTAGTTTACTGTCTGCCTCAATTTCCATAGTAAATTTTATTTTTGGATGTATTGAATTAAGATGATTAAGAAAAGCAGAAACACTATTGGTGGGTAAAATTGTGAAAGTGTCATCTACATACCGCTTATAAAACCTTGGTGATATAGGTGATGTGCTCAGAGCTCGATCCTCAAAAATCCTCCATGAATATATCAGCAACAACTGGGGACACCGGAGAGCCCATTGCTACACCATCGGTTTGCAGATAGAACTCATTATCCCACAGTAAATAGCCAGATGTAAGGCAATGTTCCAATAGTTCCGCATATTCTATTGGCATGTCGAGTTGAAACAGCTTCCTTTTAGTAATTTCAATGCAGTCCTGTACTGGTAAGCTTGTGAATAGGGACTGTACATCAAAACTAACCATAGTTTCATCATCTGCTAATTGTAGGTTCTTAATTTCGCTGATGAAATGGTAGGAATCCTTCACATACGCCGTTGTTTCTCCCCTTAGCTTTGATAATGTTTTAGCTAAATGCTGAGCCAATCTGTAGGTTGGGGTATCAATTTGACTCACAATGGGACGTAGCGGGATATTAGTCTTATGAATTTTTGGCAACCCATACAATTTCGGTGGTTTTGCACACGTAGGTACTAACTGTTGAACATCTAGACTTAAACTGTCACTGTGTTTTCGTACTAAGTCGCTGGTTTTCTTCAGGATTTTTTTTGTCTGATCTACTGTCACGCGTTTGTAGGTAGATTTGTCCGACAGCAACTGCGACATTTTAAGTTTATAGTCCGATGTATTATACTTATTGCTCTGGAATATGATTCATAATACACTAAACCTATTCAATGACGTAATATCACGCGACGCGATAGGGTTGACTGCTACGAGAAGCTTCTAACGCCATCTAGCACCTCTTTCTAGTACTTTATTCATTCTCGTCCAGCCAGCAACGTAGCCGCGCGGCCGCCGGTGAATAAAACGCGCGAGCGTGTCGCTGGCCGGTAGCAACTTGTTTTAGCCCCTATGTAAGGGTCGCCGCGCGTAGGTACGTTTTTGCTACATACGCGGGGAGGTACACAGGCTTGCCACTGGTAAGCAAAGCCTAGCCTAAGTTGAAATCGGTTGCGATTACAGTTCCAAAACAATGACATCATATGAATTGTCATTTAATAAGCCATTCGGATGAACGTCAAGGTTTCATGGTTCGTGCTGTGGTAAACAAAACCAGAGGATGCGGGTTCTAATCCCGGAAGGGACAAATGTTTGTGTGATGAGCATAAGCATTTTGTATCTAAGTATCAGTAGTGACCTAAGAGCTGGCAGCTACCTTGCTCAGCGTATAAGCATCGCTATCCAGCGCGGTAATGCTGCCAGCATCCTGGGAACCTTACCACAAAGACCCTTTTTATAATTTTTGTTTTTGTATTGTATTCAGTAATTTATCTTATTTTTTATTAATAAGTTGTATATATATATTACTAATGTACATTGTTGTAAATTAAATTATCATATTAAATCTTAGTCATGGATGTCTTTAAACGTATATAAGCACAAGCTCACGCTTAGTTCGGGCTAGGTAATTGGTGTTTATTAAAACAATTTATTATTTATTCATTACTATTTAGTTTACTATGTCAAGTATAAACAATCTTATCGCAAACTGGTCGCCATTTTACAGTTAGTTAACCAAACGACACTTATCACCCCGCCCTTAGCATTCACCTTCTTACGAGGTCCTTACCTCCTTTTTACGGCTCATCCAAACTATCCTCATTTCCCTAGAGGGGGTGACGTTTACCCCCCATTTTCACGTTTCATATCCCTTAATGAACTATGATTCTTCGCTCCTTGACATAGAAGCCGAAATTCATTGGCATTTGTATTTCTGAGTGAAAGATGGAGTGGCAAAATCATAGATCGGGTTCTCACCAATATTTCTATATTAAGCTCCAAAACTTAACTTACCACGTATTATAAGTCGAGTCAAATTGTACGTATCAGATTTACTAGTGCATTTTTTATAGGGAAGTCATTGAAAACACTATTTCAATGTGTTGTCTGTTAATGTACTTCAACTAGGTAATACAAACTAAGATATTTTTCCTTATCTGTTTTTGAGAAATTAAATTAAAGTCGGTGGCGTAGTGGCTACACTAGCAGGTTGCCTCTCATGCCGTAGGTGCCGGGTTCGATCACACGTGCCGCCATTTACGAATGACTTTCTAAGATAACTATTAGATTTTCCACCGATGCTCTTACGGTGAGGGAAAACATCGTGATTAAACCTGCTCATTATGCGACTGAATGTGTAACGATGATCCAGACTGGTCAGGTTCCCCTATACAGGGTTACGGATGTCAGATATCAGTCGCTCCACTGTAATTTCCTGATCTGCCATATCCTAGGTCATGTTCCAAAGTGGACCCCGGACCTCGCGTGCGAGTGCACAACCGGAATGACGCAAAGATTATGAAGATGGCTAGCTTTATTTCTATCTGATTATGGTTTGCAGTTGCATCAAAATCTATTCAGACATTTAAAAAAATATATACAGTTTGTATAGAAATATATTTTTTCTTAATTTCGTTCTTACAAATCTCACATTGCATAGGTAAAAACCTATTAATACGGTTAGGATTGGCCGCCGTGGTCATAATTCAGCTGGGAAGACGTCTGACTTGGGCACTTCTACGCTTAATCCTTACACCAGACCGGTATTATCAATCAACTAAAGTTTGCGACGTCGTAAAGTGACCCGGTCGTCGAAGTGGCGTGCGGGCCGCTTCCGTGACGAGCCCGGGACGAGGATTGATACATTACTGTCGCACTTTATTTATCGTGCCACGGTAATGCAATCAAATAAGCCGGATTTCTTGTAGTCGTAAAGTCGAGTCGTTAAATTTATCAAAAGGTAACGAATAAGGAACGAATTCGTAAGATTTAAATCTAGCGTGACGAGTGGTTTGGTATCTTCAGGACAAGCTCTTGATTAAATAAGATATCTCTTGGGTCTCCTCTCCTTACCAACATGACGACACTCTTGGTGTTAATGGTTCGCGCTCCAGAATACAAAACTAGCGTTTGCAGGTTCAAGTCCCGCAAGCGGCATATGTCTGGGTGATGGGCACGAGGATGTGCACCGAAGTCATGGATGTATATAAGCGTACATAACTATATCTATCCGTTTTCGCTATTGCCACCACAAGCGCAAATTTAACTTGGGGCTAATCTACCTAATGTCTAAGGCTAATTTATTTTATTATTGGAACAATGTAATTATAATTACCCGTTGTATAATTAAATGTTTGTCACTGATATTCAAACACATCAATTTTGTTGTGGTCATAAACATCAAACCATACGATTCGACCTAAAAAAAAATCGGCCAAGTGCGAGTCGGACTCGCACACGAAGGGTTCCGTACTAATAACTCACGTCATACATCATAAGACAGTATAGGCAAAAAAAAGTAATTAAATGTTAAGCTTCATTCAATCCTAACAGTAATATATATGTAAAAAAACTTTTCAAGTTTACTGTTCTTTTGGAAAAAAGTATATATTTTTATTTTATTTATAATTTCAAAAGTATTCATCACAGGATATCCGAAACAATTTTAAATAAGAGTTTCCGCGCCTGTTTCTTTACGTGAGTGATTTGAAGTTTATAGGTCCAAGACTTTAGAAATTACAGGGGGGGGGGGACACCGTGTAAACGATTTTGGCGGGCTATAATATCTCGCAAATGGTAAAGCTGATAAAAAGTGTTGTACGGAAACCCTTCCTTATTTTGATAGTCCTTTTTAACGATACGAACCTTTTTTAGGGGGTGCACTAAAAAAAAAAATTCACATCCCTTTATATGTATGGGGAGGTACCCTTAAAAAGGGGTGATTTTAATTATTTGTATTTAAAAAAATGAGATTTATATGTGAAGTATCCTCGAAACAAGTAACCTGCAAATCAGTCCATAAACGTAGAAGATAGTCTGCTGTGACAGAAAAGGACGGACGGACTGAACGATCTTATAAGGGTTCCTTGTCGGACTACGGAACCCTAACAAACCTTTCCTATACCAAACGTAAATTTTATCTATTTCATCAATTCTCGATGTTTTTTCTGTAAAGATAAGCTAACAAATTTCCTTTACTACTTTCCAATTTGATTTCACTGTGAGTGCTTAGACAATTTAGCTAAAGTAATATTGATGTATCACCAAGTCTATTCATAGAAAGTAAACATCATTAACAGCGCCGAAAAACAATTTTAACGACTGCAAAGACAGGCTTAAATTGTAAATAACGATCGGTGAATAGAGACCTCGTTAGCAGCTCCATATTGTTAACCTATACACATAAAAGAAGAATATACAGTAGCCCTGGCCATATGAGAATTAATAGTTTTTTTTGGGTTCTGAACCCAAAGGGTAAAAACGGAACCCTAATACAAAGCCTTTGCTATCTGGCTGTATCTTATAAACCGTGATAGCTAGGCAGTTGAAATTTACACAAATGGTGTATTTCTGTTGCCGCTATAACAACAAATACTAAAAACAAAATAAAATAAAATTTATGGGGTGCTCCGATACAACAACCTTGATTTTTTAGCGTTTTTGCTCGATATTAATAACGCGAACAGGTAGAAATAAATGAAATATTCACAGAATATTAATTTGTATGCACTTTCAAAATACAATTCAATAATTAAGGAAGGCTTCAATACAAATGTGTTTTTGTTTGCAGTTTTTAAAACTAAAAAAGTCATAATTATAGTGTCTTATTTTTATATAGTTTAATGGTACGGAACCATTCGTGTGCGAGTCCGACTGGCAGTTGGCCGGTTTTTTAGTGTCTGACACACACAGTGACTTGATATATACATTTGTTTAAATATTTATATAGTTTTCGTGATTCTATTCTACCCTGAGTCTCTACGTGCGTTGGTTGATATGTTAGTCAGTCAGTCAGTCATTAAGGCAGTTATCTTTTCTATGTATTTTTAGACACAGTCTTAGATACTGAAACTGACATTGAACCGTGCGCAGAGCTTACTACACACACATGCACTATGGTATTGTCAACCCATAAATGGTGTCGGCTAGTTGTTTTTATCGTTGCCATCCGATAAGTATCGTTATTATTGCTTATCGAATCGTCTTAATGACCCCATAACGGCGCTGTTCTGATGGGGCAAGAGTGAAACAGATTATGCCTTCGGGGTTTTGACTATATACCTTTTTTTAAATAATCTTGAAAATTATTCGAACCAGATTTAAGACGCAGGCAATAAGAAGAATAAGATGTTATCAAAATCACTGAATCAACAATAACTCAGCTTCTTATCGTTGATCTTAAAATCTAAAAACTCTGGAAACTACTTATTTCACATAATCACTAAAAGTTACCACGACATGCCACACTTGTGTGTCTTTGCGGCGAGAATCAAAGTCTTAAATTTAAGAAAAAAACAGGCAGGCAGACAACCTCCGTGGGGACTTAAAACCTATAGGGTACTTTCCATAGACCTGCAGTCTTACAGCACAGGTAAAGGTCCAAAAACTGCTTTTTGGTTACATCGTAGAAAAACCTTTGCACGAAATCCTCAGTGCGCGAGTCCAACTTGCCCTTTTTTATTAGTAGGCAGACTTCTGGCCGCAATCTTACCCTATGGCAAGCGACGGTGCGGCAGAGGATGGATCATGTCTGACTTCCATTTATAACACATACATATACAGGTCGTAACACGATAACGAACAAGTTTGATATGTATGTGTTATGTGTGAAAATCGCGAATCTTTAAAAGTGACGACTTCCATTTACTTTGCATAAGTGCTTTTTGTTTCCAAAACGACTTAAAATTGTTCCTTGATTGTTCAAAAGTTCTTTGTTGGTATTGACGATATTGTGAACAATATGGGGGGAAAGGCATTTGTATTTCCCCTTGACCCACGGATCCCTAAAAAAACTTCCGAACTGGGATAATCGAGGGATCCTTTATGAATTTTTATTGTTTTCCTTTTCGAATAAAGGGGGATAATGTTTTTATGAACCGCCCTTTATTAGATTAAAATAAAGTTGAGCTACGCGTTACACATTTTTATTGTTTTTTTTTCAGCAGGAGGGTGATATCAAAGTTTTTGTTTTATAGACTTTTTACCCTGTTAATGTCTATAATCCTCTTGAGAATAATGAGTTCGATTTGCTTTGAAATATCAAAATTTTATACGGGGTTTTAGTGTTAACATTCTAATATTTAAGGGGGTTAACTAAAAATGGGCGTCGATACCTACAACTTCTACTATGGGGTCGTCACCGAAATAGTGCAAAAATGGCTCTCCACATTGTCATTTTGTCATCCAGATAGCAGAAATATTTTCATGGAGCATCTGATTTTTAGATTTCGATCACTTATTATAATTAGTAACTTTTTCTTTTGAAAAGGGTATCAAACCCTTTTCAAAATTATTATTGTTTTCCATTACCCATAGGTTTATTGGAAGAGATTATTAAATTGTACTTTCAATTAATTTATTTTTAAAATTCATTGTACCTTTTGTTTTCTTTTATTGTGCAATAAAAAATATCTATCTATCATGACTCCATCCATAAAAAAAGCCAACGTGTACTGTTGTCTATTAAATTATCAAAATTGAAAACCATGTCACAATATGCTTCCACTGAATCGCCTGAATTGTGTTTAGCTTGATATGCTGTCGTCCACACTAACGCAAAAGATAACGTCATTGTGCAAAAACTTTTAATGTATCGTTATGTATCTGTTATACGAGTGTTTGTTGAAACAATTTATTTATTTGTTTGCTTTGTCAAAATCAGAGTTATGTACGTATAATAAACATCTTATATTCACCGTATTAAAAACTTTCCCAATTAAATTTCACGTCATAAACTTACCTTACCAATCAAAGGGCATTATTTATTATAACTCACGCTATCTTCTGAAAGGCTTTGGAGCAATAAACAACAATACGTTGTTTATTTTAATGCCTCGACTGGAATCGAACCGGCAGCTTGCGCAACACAACTACCGAACTACCCGGCCCGTTGGCTGTTGCTAGGGCACATTGATTAAATATGACACAGAAGGGGCTCTGTGTCATATGTACTCGTATAATAGTTAAAAGTGTGTCAGATGTTCCTAGTGAACTTCCTACTTGTTCCTATAAACAAGCATTTGTATTTGGTTCATTTTGATTTGATTTTCGGAAAGTCTTCTTTACTTCTGTTTAAAATGTGAAGTCCTTTTAATTTTTCTATAATTAAGATTCAACGTTGTTAAAACAAAATAATTCTGTCAACAGTTAAAAAAAAACAGTGATTAAGCTTTAGTATGTAACAGATGGTTGGTTGAATGAGTGAATGAATGAATAAAGATACAACATCGCTCGCATGTCTTTAATATTGAAGAAAACAACAACAACAACATGGATTTAAATTATTAATCCGTGATGTGGCCTACTTTTATGACAAGAAGTTTGGAAAAGGAATTAGTTGTCGAGGGGAAACTAGCTTATACCATGTACTTATTTATTGTTTTGCAAATTGTTGTAGAGCAACAGCACCTAGCGTGCGTCTGCCGAACAAAATTCATCATTTTTATATTATGTTCATACTACGGTTTGTAGTATCAACATAATATAAAAATGATGATGCTGTCTACAAGTGTAGGCATAAAAGTCTAATTCTTCGCTGTCCCTTCGACGCCATACTCTTTGGCCCGGTCGGCGACCCCGAGGCCGCGATACAACAACAAACAGCTGAGCGTTGCACTCGACACATATGTACACAGAAACGATTATACTCGTCGCAGGCAAACTACTAAGTAGGACTTTGTATGAAATGGTAAAGGTAAAACAAATCGTGCAGGCAGAAATAAATGATAAAAACTTTAAGGCTATTTTAATAAAAACAAAGATCTAAGACCACTTTTTGGAACACACAAGACCAATATTTTCACTTCAGCTTGAGACTTCATTCATAGCCACGTCCGTCATTTTGGTTAACTTTACCATGGTTATTATATAGTATATGGTTATTATATATAGTAGTTGGTAAGAGCACTTGCCCGGATAGCGAAGGGACGTGGGTTCGAGTCCCACCGGATGACACAGCCGATTAATTTTTGTAAGTGAAATTTGATTTACATTGGTTTATATTTAACCCGCGCTAGGCCCTTCCATTAGGCTAAATACCTGATATCGAGCGATCTAATATTAGCTAGAAGCTGAATGTGCCTTTCGGAGGAGATGCTCATAATATACTTTGGTATATTACAAAAGCGCAGCCACTCAAGGGCAATTGTCTGCTTACCTTGCATTGTAATATTGAACTTTTTGTGATTCTGTTTTGTTAAATAAATAAGTTCAACCAATTCTATGTTAACGTCTAGCCACGCCACAGTTCTCCCGACTTTTCACCCGCACTGCAACGTACGGTAAAAGGCTTGTGCTACGTGCGAGTCTGAATTGTATAGAGTTAACACCGTGTGGGAGGGAGCTCTGTCGTAATAGGGCACGGACGTGTTAACACATATTTATTGATTTCGCCTTTAATTATAATAGGTGTAATGGCTTCAACTCGTTAACAGGTTTGCCCGGAGCGGCGTTTGTTGAAATGTTTATAAGTCACCCTTGGGTGAATACGATCGCTCTATACACATTACTCTTATGTAAAATTTAATAAATTATCTTTGACTTTTAATGAAATTTGTTTGGTACGAAAGATTGGGGTAAAAATGGAGTGAAAGATTGGGGAATAATAGGCAACCAGCGGTGAGCTAGATAAATTGAAATCTCGCTTGAAAAATTAAATAACTTTTTATCGGTACACATCGCAACGAGAGAGTGAAAGCAACAAATGATAATAATAAAAGTGTATTGCCCATTTACAGCAGTACTGTACAATGCTTAATGGTAAAAAATTGAGCTCTGCCTCCTATTTCAGTAATGTCCTGTATTTTAGAACACGGCGCCTTCCCTTGATTAGTACAGTTCATTAGCTCTGCGGCCTTATACACTTTTTGTAACAGAGTTAGATTTGATAGAAAATAAATTGCTTCCACTCTCAAGTACCTTCACATTGTCCATTTGAAAGCACCAATAACATCATAGGGTCATTGGTAAATTTTGATGCTAAATAAAGTAGAGTTTCACTAAGACATAGCACGACCGTCTTGGTGTAGTGGTTCGCGCCCCGGACTACAAAACTAACGGCTGCGGTTTCAAATCCCGCAAGGGGCAAATGTTTGTGTGGTGAGCACAAGAGTCATGGATTGTCTTGTATTGAAATGTATATACGTCTGTCTACCCGTTATCCTAGTCACCATAGCACAAGCTCACGCACAAGCTCACGCGTAGTTTGTGTGTTTGTTGAAACAATTTATTTATTCTCTATGAGGCATCGAGACCGTAAACAAAAAAAAACTTGTAGCAAACATGAGTACTAAATCGCCAATCACCTCTTCTGTTGTATGGACTTTTTTAAATTTCAATGTTGGTGCCTTCTAAAACGTTTTTGTATAGGCACCCGAATAGGCCCTTAAAAGTTTATTGCACTAAATAACCTTGTATAATTAACTGGTTAGGAACATGAATATTGAATATTTTTAGGCCAGTGGAAATCAATCCGAAAACTTTTTTTATTTTATTTAATAGGCAGACATTTGGCCGCAAACTCACCTGATGGTAAGCGGCGATGCGGCCGATGATGGGACATGTCTGTCTAGAAGCAGCCTATTCACTCTTTTCTTAAAGGAATCCAAATCGTACGGTGTTATTACAAAAAAATTTGACCAGTTTTAAAATGGGTCTTAATATTAGCCGACAACAGAGGAATGAATGACACATTCGTGACATAACCTAATAGAAAAGCGCTTTTCTAATTGGCTAGCTAATAGCTTAGTCCTGTCTTAAACCCGGTACTAAGTTTTTGGAATAAAGGGGTAGTGTTTAGGGAACACTTCAGCTGGCAACGAATTCCACTCTCAAAACAGGCTAAAATTCGAATATTCATAAATGTACAACATGACTGACACTAAAGCGGATTTGACATTAAAGTTAGTGTCTTTGTTTGTCATATTTGACAGAAGTTTGTCATATTCAGTTAGAAAGGGAATACAAACCACATATAAGTTAGAGGTCTAATACGTTTTATGTATAAAGAGGTAAAGATTTAGGTAGTTCTGCATTTTTAGTATGATGTTTAGACCAGTTAAGATAATGAATCCAAATGTCTACATTTTAGTCACTTTTCTGTTATCTTAAGTCGGAGCAGAAAGGTACTTTTTTGTAGGTACAAGTCACTGACCTCTATAATACAAGTACGCTGAACTAAACATTCTCTAAGAAATGACAGATAATTTTTGTGCCGAATCAAAGCGCCCCCACCGAGTGTACAGGGTACAAAATAGAGTAACTTGCATATGTTTATGTCAACTCTTATTAGTTCCGGGGACGGTCACCACACGCTCACTACAACCGTCAGCGCCAAAATGGCGATCAAATGGCTTTATTTTTGGGTTGACAGTATGCAGTCCAGCGTACTTGTACTATAGAGGTCAGTGGTACAAGTACAATTACAATTTGGTTCTTATTATTTTTTAATTAGAGAATCAAAGGCACTTTCACAATTATTACCTAGGATGCATGTCAAGGCAGTGGTGTAAAAGCGTAAATTGTCTACAATTAAATCTAACGCTTTGTACAGACAGCAAGATCATAGAAAAATAATTATTAATAAGTATGAAAAAGACCCTAGAATAAAACAGATTCTTAAGAACAATATGTGTTTAAGACACTACCCATTAACAGTCAACGCAAAAGTATTAACAATACACTGAGACTCGAACACAGAGAGCTTAATTATAAAACAAAAAGATGTTTTTATGAAATACTATATTTTTATACAAATCAGTATCTTATTAAAATTCTGGCAATCGTAGGGTAGCAAACAGTAATTACCCTTTATTTAGCTATTGATATTCATATTTTTATCAAATTACGAGATAATCAACCACATTTATTAAGAAATTTCCAAAAAAGTATGAATTTCAACACTGTACTCGCTTGTGTACAGCGGCTGCAAATGGGATAAAGTTCTACACTTTCGTGAAACTTTAAAGGGATTATATCGAGGACTATATCCAAATAAATATTTAAAAAACTTATACGATTTTCTAACAAATATTCTGGGTATTTAGTTTAGTATATTATATTTGTATTATGGTGTTCAAAATTTTAATTTAAAACGCAAGAGTTTCGACGGGTTTGGTTGACCTTAAATCGGCAGCCATATTTTGAACCTGGTAATCTTGAGATACGTTTGAAATCATGCCATAAATGTGTTTGGTAATATATTTTTTATAGCTTAATATATGATTAATGGAATATATTATAAAACGATCGTCTATTTTGCTGCTCTTGCGCAGGTCGTTGCGGAGGCGTCGCGTGCCGGCCGCTCCTGTTTAATTGTGCCGTGTATGGTAATCACTAGTGATGTCACTAGCCTCTCTATCGATGTAAACACAATTATATTTCACGTGTCATTCGGTCGATTACGATTAATATAAAAATAAAAAGCCGTTTATTTCTTACAGATAAATGCACAGTTCAAGTTTTTTTAATAGTAATGTTAGTTTTTTTAAATATTCCTTTTTAATTTTTTGCACTCTGCAAGAACCCCTGTTGGGTAAAGGTCTCCTCCAAAGAATTTCATGCGTCTCTATGCCATGTTACTTTTCTGCCTCTTATTCGTTTGCCTTGTGCGGTTGTTGCTCTTGCAGTCCATATTTGGTCTGTAAGTCGCGCCACGTGTCTTGCCCATTTTGCTTACGATTACAACGGATCTATTCACGTTCAACTTGGTGTTAGAAACATTGCGAGTCAGAAAAAACACGATCAATTCTTTATAAAAACAAACAATATGATGTTGGTACCAAAATAAAATTCATTCAATACTTAGTTATTTCTTACATCTTTCAATTAAAATTTTATTGCTTCCAAAGCACTTACACCGCTACTTAGCTAAAGCGTTGTATAACAATAAGGGAAAACTGAATCTTTAAAGTTATACCACGATAGTTACTTACGTCAATCAAATCTTTTATAATGACTTCTATCTATACTCTATATAATTGATCCTCGTTTTGTAACAAAAATTTCTGAAACAAAATACACTTTTCTTAAGTATCGATGGTAGATGGCACATCACTATCAGCCTTGAAGCAACTGGATAGCACCGGTTCCACCGTATCCATTTACATAATACAACAATTAGTATTTTTGACGACGCCTCGGGCTAGATGTACACGATTCTAATTCAAGAGCGCCCAACGTATCTAATTTGCGATGCTTTATCGATATTAAGCATGGTAACAGTATGGTTATGAATAGCTCATGCAAGTTTAGTGAGGTGACGAGTGGTCGTAATATCGCCGTTCATCAGAATCGTGACAAGTGACAATCGATTTGTCTTTCAGATATCTATGCAATACTTATTGCTTTTACGGAGGTGCACTTTGTATAAGCATCACTAAATTATTCTTAGCATGTAATTATGAAGTAAAATGTAATATTTAAAAATTCATTGATCATCGTCAGGTGGGCCTTGATACTCAAACCCAAAATCTCAAACTATCTGAACAAAATCTAAGTCAAGTCAAAGTCAATAAAATAAAGCGTTTTTGTGCCCTTTGCTTATGGATATTTTCATTGTAAAAAGCAGAAAGGTATTTTGCGTTGGTGTTGGGTAGTGTTGATGGCGTAGTGTCTTGCGGGTTGCGGTGGCGTGCTTTCTATAAAGGCAGTTAAGCAGTGCCTACCTCACGAAAGTTTGCACATTGCCATTTAAATAATTGTGAAAAACTTTACGTCAACAAAATACATGCCATCTTAGCTCAACCGCTCAACTTACACCATTGTAGGTATGAGCAGTACGTATTCTCGCGGCTGCCTATCAGATTCACTCACACTCGCGCAATTTCAGCCCATACTATACTATCGTATGGTCATATACATACATCACATAACATTTTAATAAAAAAGCGGGAGGTATCGGTTCCATTGAGTTATGCACATTAGTTGTTCTACTTACCGTTGCTCTTACGGTGAAGGAAAACATCGTGAAGAAACCTGCAAATTCAGGAGGCTGAATGTGTAACCATGATCGAAACTGGTCAGGATCCCCTGTTAACAGGTTCACAGAGTTCAGATGGCAATCGCTCCACTGTAATCACCTGATCTGCCATATCCTGGATCATGGTCCAAAGCGGACTCTGGGTCTTCGCGTGCGTGTGCACAACCGGGTTAACCCTAGGATGGTGATGGTGTTGGCCATTGAACAACTGCATTAGCTGTACTGCATGCGTATCAAGAGAGGAGGCAGTGCATCCTGCATTTGTCTAAACTAATACTCAACACTGGTGGAGGTGCTTGTGGCGCAGTGGCGGCAGCGCTTTGGTAGTGATACCAAAAGTTAAGCAACCCACGGCGCGGTCGTGATTGGATGGGTGACCATTCCGACCATTTAAGTGACGTCCATGACAAGCATCTCCGTGCTTCGGAAGGCACGTTAAGCAGTTGGTCCCGGCTAATATCTGTGGTATTAGTCGTTAAGCCTAGTCAGAGGCCCTAGGGCGGCTTAATAACTTCTGACAGTAAGGTTTGTCACTTGCCTTACATACACCCCTCCACCAATCCGCACTGAGCCCGCGTGGTAGAGTGTGGCTCGTTCCTCCTCATAGTTGAGGTGAGGCCTTTTCCCAGCAGTGGGATCTAATAGGCTGACTTATATTATTATAATACTCAACACGGTATCGGTTGCAGTGGTTGGGTGCCTGCACAGACTTTGCTTAGCGGAAATTTAAAGCAAAATAATTTCAATTTTAAAAGCTTGATTCCATCAATGTATTGTAAAAAGACTCGAAGCAACCAAGCCAATACGACACAGACAACTGGATTTCTGTTACCTAAGAACACAGCCTTGTTCATACATGTAATCGCATCTCATACAAATTTCATAAGCAAGTAACCCATCCACGCCCATACAAGCCGGCGCATTGCCCACTCATTGTATTCCTATCTCGTATGTCTTTTGGCAGGGCTCCCGCTTCGATTTGCGAGTTCGAGCGGTTCCGGGTTGAATCCCGTTTATTGCCACTTTCGTTTTATGTAGTTAACTTAGGGCGATAAAGTTGAACTTTGTGTGTGTGACTGACCTGACTTCTTCTTAAATCACCATTCAGACTGCAATCATCCTCTCAAACGTTCTAAAGAAGAGAACTCGCTACTTCCATATTCAAATTCATATCAATGTTGTACACAGTGCCCGAAAATGTTCCTGCTGAAAATCAGTATCGTGACATACGCGCTGTCACGATTAATACTGAGCAGGGACCTTTTTGGCACATACTTGATCTAATGCTATTGTATCGTACTGTTCACATTATTTGCGTGCCAAATAAATAAAATTTCATTTCATTTCATTTTTCTACGCTCTCTCTCACACAGTCTTCCTTCTCTTTCGTACACCTTGTGGTTTCATGCCCATATCCCACAATATGAAACGGCTAATCATGCCAAAGTAGTCATATATCTAATTATGCGACGTAGAGGCAGTCTCCGAGGTGGTCGGATGAAAACGGCGCTGGAGCGGCCCTCGTGGATAAATCACGTAATTAACGACCTAGCTCCAGAAATATCGACTTATGGACGCAATCACACCGAATAATCAACTATACCTATACTAATATTATAAAGAAGAATAATTTGATTGTTTATTTCTATTAAATAGGCTCCGAAACTCAAACAAATTTGAAACAAATTCAAATGAAATTGGTACACAGATAGTTTGAGACCCTAAGAAGGACTACTTTTTGTCGCGATATAAAATCATCGGGAGGGTGACATGGGGAATGAAAGCTTGTATGGATAATCTCAATTTTGGCGCGGGTGAAGTCACGAGGAACTGCTAGTTATACTATAAGGTACCTACTCGTTATTAATATTTTAATTTTAATAATTTATTTGATGTAAAAATTACATAATTGATGAACACAAATTGATTGGTAATAAGGTTAAGGAGAGCTGTAGAATTCAGGCGATCTTATTGCTGAAATCAATTTCTTCCAGGAAACTTTTTATATTCAAAGAATATCATTCAAGAAAAAAAGCGTTCTATTTTCAAATTTTAACTATCTGCGACAAAAAAGGTATATTTACTTAACGACAATACGGCGACAATATCTCAAGTACGAAACACCTGAAAGTTGCAATCACATTTAAATGAACCTGCCGACATAACATCCATGCCGTAGAACATTTTTTAATTTTTTTACTATAATCCGGATTCCTTTAAGGAAATAGTGAATAGGTTATTGTTATTACTAGTCAGACTTGACCCATCCTCGGCCGCATCGTCTTACCATCAGGTGAGAAAGCGGTCAAATTGCTATTTTTCTTTGTTAGCCCGCATCATCCCACTGCTGGGCTTAGGCCTCCCCCAAACTTCTCCACGGACAGTGCCAGAGTCTGCCATCCTGTTCGGTAAGTATCGAAACCGTCACAGTATATTTTCTTGGTCTATTAGATTTGCTCGTTGTTCAAGAGGCGTCAAAATCACTATGTTTAGAGCGTTTTGTACGTTCTTCTACACGAGCAGTCTGTGGGTGAGCTATACGCTGACAGTACAATGCCCTACGTATCCAGTACAACAATACCTTCAGGGCGCTGTTGGGGCTGCCCCGCTTCTGTAGCGCGTCGGGGATGTTCGCCAAGGTCCGAGTGGATTGCTTCATCCTGGTGCGCAGGATTCCCAGTCGGAATAGCGTACTGAAGGCATTCGCAGAGCGGTTTGACTGTCAGTACCAAGATGCCAGTCAGATGAACCATACAATGGTTCACATTGTAGTATGGTTCATCTGACTTCTGTCAAAATATTATTTTAATTGTGTGAATTTGTAATTGTGTGAAATTTTTAATTTAATTTAACTTTGATTTTATTTTATGACATTAACATTTGAATTAAAATTATGAATGATCCTTTGTAGATTGAAATAAATAAATTATTATTAATAATAAAAATACATTCGCCTATTGATAAAAAAATACATTACGCAACGGTGTAACTGAAGCCCGTTCGTTAACATCAAAATAAACCAAACACAGCGTTGTGGTTTCGGAAAGTGCTAGCAGCTCGTGCCAAGAAAGCTCTCCATCTTAGAAAATACACAAACCTCAAACTGTTAGATGGTTACTTAATAAACACGGCTAATAAAGTGCCTCGGAGTGTGGTGAAACAACTTTTTCAGTTTGTAAAGTATACAATGTCCGGGCTGCCTCGTTGGTCTAGTGGTCACCACGCTGGGTACTATCCACGAGGTCCCGGGTTCGAATCCCGGGCCGAGAGTGTTTGGGTTTTTCTGTCTTGAAATTACTCAGACACAGCTCCGGAGTCAGGAATTTGGTGGTGTTAACACCCCCGTGCCTCGGAAAGCACGTTAAGCCGTTGGTCCTGCGCCTGATCTCTATACGGCCGTCTCACCGAATTATGAGAGTGAAGGAACAGAGAGTGCACCTGTGTATTGCGCACACACTTGTGCACTATAATATGTCCTGCGCAGTTGGCTAATCTCTGTTGAGATAAGCCGCCGTAGTCGAAATCGGCTTGGAGAACATTAATTTATGGACTATTAGTTCATCAAATGTTATCGACAAAAAACCCCCATGTTGGGTTCTAACTGCATGCCTGGCAGCCATTTTAATTATTTAAAAAAATACTATTGCTATGGATCTGGAGGTCCTAAAAGTTATGACAATGATTCATTTGAAAGGTATCGCTATCGCCTATCAAGTGAAATAAACATCAATTTAAAATTATTAACCGTCAAAGAGGAAAAACATTTTTTTAAAGATATCTTGCTTAAAAAAAGGACTTGTCCTCTTTTTGTATGGAGGCTGGTTTTTTATTCCAAGGTATCACCAACCACCAATAAACCTATATTTATCTTTAAGCTACTAAAATATGAAACACGAAACCATAGAAATCAGATTTTTAAACGCCTCCATTTTTGAGAAAAAATATGTTTTGTAATGAGGCATCATCCATTGATCATTACTTGTATTTCCTGGCTGTATGGCTTTGTACCATTGCCTTTTCACTGGTGGAAAAATACTACTAGGTACTACCACAGATTATATAATAGGTACTACTGTCAATGGAATGTCAATTTTGCTAATTTTTTTTTCATGCCTTAATTGGCATAGGCGAAGGTGCGGTTTATGTACAGACGAAGAGAAAAATTAATTTCAATTTTTCTCTAAATCGGAGGCCTTAAAAAATATATTAATTATGCAGAAAAGCTAGTTTTTGTGAACTCTTTCATACAATATTTAGTTTATTCTGGTTAGAAATATTGACGAATAAAAAACCACTAATGGACAAGTCCTTTAAACAGTTAAATAGTTTTCTAAACCTATTACAAAACTTAACTCAAAACTGCAATTTATCAGAAAAAAAATTGTTGAAAAAATAAAGGTTTTTTTTGGACATATCGTCACCGGAAATATGAATTAATGTAAAGGACAATTTGTCGAAATTGAGTTTTATATACAGTTTGATTGCAAATTTTCCGCTCTATCGAATGGTATATTTAGAATTTGGATATCTTTAAAAATGATGTCCTTTACATCAAATAATTTGGTAAAAAATAAACTTAAAAAGTAATGCATAGTACGTTTAAGAACTGTGTAGAATTCTTGATTAATGTAACGTAGTATTTTTTTTGTAGCTTTTTACTGTAAACACACTAACGTAGTAAATTTGTTTTTTACATTAGCTAAGCTACTGAACTTCTACAAAACTGTCCCTTACATTAATCTCATAAATACATTTTAACGTTTATTTTTTCAACAAATTAATGTAAAGGAATCTGGTGTTGCTACGAGTCCTTTACATTCCCTTACATAAAGTATTTTAAAGAAACTAAAAATAAACAGCTGATGTTAATGTCGTCAGGCTGATGATTAAAAAAAAATAAGACCATTACGCTTAACTTTTTACGATATTAAATTAAAATGTACCCTTTACAGCAACGATAAATAAAAAAAGAAACTATTTTTGTCCTTTACATTAAATATTTTAAAGAAGCAAAATAGTCACCTGGGCCCTTACTTTATGTTTTCTGTTATTTCTATTCAGTAAATGATGCTTACATTACTTATTTAAAAACATCTACTCCTAGAACAATAGTTTACCTTAAAATTAACAGGGAATATATTGTTTTCCTTTTCTCTCTGTACCACTGCCACCACGCGTTAGAGTGAGACATTTTGCGCGCGAATCGCCCGGCCTGACAATAAAGCGCCAGAGCAAGCGGCGCGCGGCGACCTGTTTGTTTGTTTTGATTCATTTAGTGTATTGTTAATCCTTGACACGTGCGTAGTGATGGGTTCTTATCCGGATAAATACACAAAATAAATAAATACTCGTAAATATCCATTTTTACTAGAGTATTTATCCAAAAAGATGGATAAATATTTTATAAACATGTTTCTTGCTATAACCCGCAAATTTATGATAATAATAATAGTGCAACAGTAACAGTAATAATAGTAGTAAAACAAGTGCTAAAGAGATAAACAAAAATGATCGATCTTAATTATTAAATGACCAAGAATTTCGGTTTCGGCTTCGACTGAGAATCATGTCGGTGCTGCCGTTGGATGTCCACTGCTGAACATAGGACTACCCATGGTTTTCCACAACGACAGATTGGAAGCGGTCTGTATTCAGTTTAGTGTGATCCTGAAATTTTACAATGGCATCTGTCCATCTTGCCGTAGAGCGTCCGTCCTACGCTGCGCCTTTTATCAATCAAAGGATCTCCAATCTATAACTTTTCTGCCCCAACGGCTATTAGTTCTTTGCGCTATGTGCCCTGTCCATTGCCACTTGTGCTTACTGATTCGCAGGGATATGTCCGTTGCCTAATTTTTCCTACCTACTTCCTTATTTCTAATTCGATTTTATAGATAAGCACCGAGCACAGCCCTCGCCATTGCATGAACTTAAGCTTTTTTTAGGGCCCATAGTAGAGACCATGTTTCAGATCCATATGTGTTCACTGCTAGCACACATTAATTGAAGACTTTCGTCTTAAGGCACTAAGGTTATTGAGACAAGAAGGTATTTTTGCGTAGTTTTCCAAACGCTGCCCAGCCGAATTCGATTCGTCGACAGACCTCTTTTCTCTTAATTGGACAATCCAAGTACCTTCTTGTCTCAGGTAGACGTACTTGTCAACATCTTCGAGAGTTGAGTTCTCAACAGATACTGGAGTGGGTACCACTCGGGAGCTAGAGTATAGACATTATTTTCGTCTTGTCCATGTTCATTTTAAGACCCACTAGTTAGGAGAATCGGTTTAGGTCTTCAAGCATAGTGCCAAGCTCCAGCGTGGCAAGCCGGAGGTATGTGGTGTATTCGCCATTAACGTTGATGTCGAATCTTTTCCATTTCAAAAGCTTGAAGGCGTCTTCTAATGTCTTAGTGAACAGTTTCGAAGATATTACGTCTCCCTGTCTCACGACTTTCCGCAGTGGAATGGCCTTCGAGCTCTGCTTCTGTTATCGAACCGACATGGTAGCATTGTTGTACAGACACTTTAACACCTCTATACTCTATGTGGTACCGCTGAAAAGACTGTAGCACCGTCCACGCTTCGATCAAATCAAAGGCCTACTCATAATCCACAAACGCTAAGCATAGAGTCATATTGTACCTACTCCCTGTAAATTTTTTCTTAGCGTATGGATATGGTCTATTGTACTGTAGCCATTTTCAGGAGGTTGGAAGTCATCAAAACTACATACGAGACAATACGCGATAACCCTTGAAAACAGTTTGTGGCTCAGGAGTGATATAGATCTGTATTTTTTTAATAAGGTTTTGTGTTCTTTTTTTGAAGAACAACATTTAACGAGTATGTTGGTTACCATACTCCTTTTCCATGCATCAGGCGTGATGCCCTCTAGTAGCACCGAACCAAAGAGTTTGGTGCCTTGTTGTTTTTAAACTGTTTCAGGACCATCCTAATTTTGTAGAGGCCTATGTCCAGGATGTCTTCGGTGTAGTGTCGAGTCAGTATAGCTCTTGGATCGCTGGCCGAGCTATCAACAGGTTTGGCAACTAAAGTGTACAACACTGAGGTGTCCTCACAGAACTTTTCGATCTTTCTTAAAACCTCTGCCTTTGACGATGCCACATTTCTGTCTCAAGAAAAATTGTGATACTACCTTTCAAACCTGTGGGTTCACTAAAAATATTAATTATATTATGCTATATAGCCGAATTTCAACTACGGTAACCAATCAACAGAGATTAGAGTTAGAGAACAGAGTTTCAGATCCTGGCTTGGTGACAGTGGGACAACCTCAAAAGTATGCTCTTTCAATAAAAAAAAACAATTCTAAAAATCAGTCTACAACAAACGAAGAATTCTGTGAACGTAGATAAAAAAAAACGAAAAAAAACGGCATACGGTGGACATAGGACTTCCTTCCCTTTTGAAATGTTTTATTTTTTTATTTTGAAAGAAAAAAAGAAAAATATGATTTTTACACTGTTATTTTATTCATTGTGTTATAAAGAGAAAATCAGTCGATAGATCGTAGTTACTACAATAATTTCTTAAACTTTTGTTGAAAGCAGCCAATTAAACTTTAACTTCTTACATTTAAGTGTCATTTTCCTTTAAACACTTCGAATAGCGTAACTCTAATACCAAATTTATTGTTTCTTACATTAACACAAGTACATTTTCTAAGGACTTACATTAAATCTCATTTTTTCATTTTCATAAAAAGTTAGTGTAAGTGATATTTAAAACAATAATAATAACGTAAGGGACAGTCTATTTTTAAAACTATAAAGATTAGAACATTTTTAGCAAACTTATGTAATAGAGCTTTAAATGTAAAGAAACTTTGCTGTAGTTGTCATTTCAATAGCATTACAAACTCAAAAAATATAACACATTAAAAAAAAGAGATCGTTTTTTAGCTCTCCTGAAAATTAGTGGTTTGTCCTTTACAGCAATTCATATTTCCGGTGACGATATTTTTTTGTCGTGAGGATTATGTCTCTAAAATTTGATAAATAAAAGGCCCTTAAATTATCGCTGGACGAAACCCGGACACCCTGTATATCCGGCTCGAAGGACCAGTTCCAGTTATATGAAAATGCTGGTACGACGTGGCTGGTAAAAAAGAGGTTCCGACTTATGAGAACTGCCTCATTTTTGAAGTCAGTTCGTGACAATTTGCGGAATACTTTTGCCGCTTGCATGCAATTATTAGAGACCTTCCTGCCAATCTAGTAAGTATTGGTGTTTTCTTCTGCAATAATACTTTATTTTAATAAGACAGCCAACAGATTAACAGGTTTTTATGCTTAGAAATAGAGATATTATGTATAACAAATAAATTGTAAAGGTAACAGTATTTTATGTGATAGAGTAAACTGAACACATACTTCAAATATCGAAAATAAATTGGTCAAATATTGACATTATCGTATTAAAATATAAAAGGGTGTGTTAATATCATTCCAAAAGGTAAAAGCTTTAAAAAAATAATGTATAGCTTAGCTAAAGTTTCGAGTCATTGTTTAGACTTGGGGTGTGTTTTAATTTCAAATTGTTGTTGAAAAGTAGAAGTGCATAGTCAGAAAGCAATCTAAGTAATTAACTGTTGCGATCAAAAGAAAATTAATTTTCCAAAGTATTTATTACAAACTTTTGGAATTATTTATTCAGGGAGAAAGCTTTTTCTGTAGTATCTAAAGTACCGGCCACACGTCAGTCAGACTACCTCAAGTTTGAGCTTAAGACCGCCTCTATACTCTATGTAATAAAAGCAATTTTCGTAGTTCACATGTAGGTAGCCTGACGTGCCCGCCGGCGTACATCGCTGCTGTCATCTTCCATTAAAAGTGCATCACAAATGGCTCATTTTTTTGGTTTTATCTGGGTTAGCTTAGGACATTTTTCGTTTTTACAAAAATAATATTGTCAAAAAATTTATCAATTATAATAAAGTAATGAATCAGAATCAAGTACACACGTGAGGACCTGTACAAGGCTACTGATAATGCTTTGTTAGTCGCCAAGTATTGATCTTTATAAATATAACGCCAGTGTCGACACGACAAGAAGAAGAAGAAGAAGAACCAAGTCAGTTGAATATCTATTTGTTTAAAGGCTACAACTACTACTACTTAATTACACAGACCATTTATTGACGGATATGGTGTGACTGTAGTAAACAAAATAAGTGCATAATAACTCCTATGAATATAATAATAACAAATGAAATCACGTAACAAGAATGTCTCGAACATATCAATCGAATTATCGCTAAAATATACGACGCTCGCAAAACAACACAATAGGAATATATTAACCATCTGTTATTGTAATGTTCCATAAACAGAGGATGGTAATTTATTACATGATATTGATAAACAAAGAAAAAGAGGTGTTCGTTGTTAAACAATTTTAAAATTAAGGTATATATATATAATTAGGGTAAGGAAACAGGTTTTGATCCTCAACTTATAATTCATCGTCTTAGTTTAGTTAAGGGCTAGGCGGAATTTGATGAAATTAAAAATTATTCGGTATATCGGCAGGTCTATCGCCTGTGAAACGATTTGCTACCCGTATGTTAATATTGAAAAGATAAATAGGTAGATATGTACTCTTTATTGCACAAATGCACAGTATAGACATACAGTGTGTCCCGTCACCGACGTCGGAGCCTTCAAGAGGTGATAGATGATTCCCCTACAACATTTTTCTCTATTACAAGATCCTCGAAAACAGACCGATAAATATCACCTTTTCATACAAATGTACCTAGTCGATTTACTAAACAGTATGGGAAAGTGAAAAAATAATTTGGGATTTCAAAGTTGATCCTATTAAGAAAGTGGTAGCAATTTTGATTTTTAGTCACCAGATGAAGGCTCCGACACCGGACACATGTATATACTTCAAAAAAATATCCTAGAAAGTCGCACAATTAGGTAAGAAGAAAGAAGCTACATAAGTAGTTTTACTTTCCATGCATTGGTTTCGTGTCAAATTTTACGTTTGCACTTTTAACTCTGGTTACGGCTACATGCTATTGTTAATATTAATGCCTACTTGAAACCGGCCTCTCTGTTTATTTGCTAACCTTTTGACAGAGCTGTGCAAATGTAGAGTTTGACCAAACATTTGCAAGCCGAACTGGGTCAGAAACATGTACAGGAGCACTCAACGTATTTTAACCCTTATAGCATTGAATAGAAGGTGCTTTATAAGCCGGTGTGAAGTTGGAGTCCATTGAAATTTTCCACCATCAAAGAAAATATGTCATCGAGAACTAAATATTTGCTCTAGTAATTGGTGATTGGTTGATGATTCAATAAGAAAACGTTGGGGATCGTGTGGAAGAATAAATTAAGTGGTCTTCATTTTACTTGATGCAATTTAGTTTAATTAGATATGTGTTCCTTGTATTTGCAAGATAAATAGAGTAGGTAAAATGTATGTTTTCAAATAAGTAAAAAACATTTTTAAAAAGGATTATTTTCATCGAAGGAACTAAAGAAAAACATGCTTTTGGACTTATATTTTATATTCTATAGTATTTACTTATATAATTATATAATACTTTCGCGGTTTAATCCGCGTTTACCCGCCTATGTGCTATATTTTTTATGTATAATCTTGATGTTTTATAAAATTTGTAAAATTTATATTAAGTTAAGTAGCAGTTTGTAAAGTAACAAGCTTCCATCCTCACATTTCAAATTCGTATGTAATAAAATATTAAGTAAGAGTTGAATTTGCGAAACGATGTAACTCATTCTTATGCAAATTCCTCAAGCACATGTTTTGGCTTACAGTTTAGCATATTACTCATTTATGTATAAAATTTGTTTTACCTCAACTGTAACGGTTGCAATATAAACAGTCTTATCATTTCAGGGAGTCTTATTTTTTACTATGGAGACATCACCGAAATTTGGCTCTTCATACATTGTCATCGAGGTAGCTAAATTAAACCCAAGACAACTTAAAATCAAACAACATTGAACATCTATTGATAGAATTTCCATATAAAATATGTCAAATAATTCTAAATCGGCTAACTAAAAACAAAACATGTTTGGTGAAGTCCGGCCTTAATTGTATTAAGGTCCTGATTTTTCTTTTAAGATTTCGAGCATGGTAGTACAATTTGTAGGTAACTTATTGATACCTGTATATTATACTTAATTACCCATAGCAAATTAGACTGAATAGCAACTAACTTCCAGTTGAAAGAATTTATTTTATTCTCAGTTGCACTGAAATTGAAATTTCTATTAATGCTATTAATAAAGTTAGTACATCATCATCTTAGCGTCATCCCGTATGTGCCGAGTGCATGCGAGGGCTCAAGGTCCGCTTTGGACTATGATCCAGGATAGAGCAGGTCAGGTAATTACAGTGGGGCGACTGCCATCTGTCCTCCGTGACCTTGTTAACAGGGGACCTGACCAGTTTTAGATCATGGTTACAAATTCAGTTGCCTGATAGTGCAGGTTTCCTCATGATCTTTTCCCTTAACGTAAGAGTGTCGTTTAGTGAAACAACTACTTACTACTATACATAACTCAGAAAAAGTCATTGTACGTGTACACTCAGTACATGGTGGCATGTGGGATCGAACTCGGTACCTCCCGCATAAGAGGCAACCCGCTAGCTACTACGCCACCAGCCTCTATTGATGCAGTTCTTCATAGTCGTATACCTCATAACAGAGGGTCGTGATCATTATGTGGAATGAAACACACATATCGACGTTCTTGGCAAATTTTGATGGAGTGGTTTGCCATTGCCTTCTCCATTTCACACACTAACCAAATAGTGTGCAGGTTTCCTCACGATGTTTTCCTTCACCGTTAGGCAGCGATATCATTGGAAAAGACTGTACTTAAGTTTTTATTAAACTCAGTAGTACGGGCCGGGATCGAACTTACGACCTTACGGATGAGAAGTGGAGTTTTTTTCCGCTAGGCTATCGCGCCATATTGATGCAGTTACGAGTAATTATTGTTTTTAAGTGATAAGCATTCACTATGTTCCCGCCTCTGGTGGTCGTTTTTTTCAAGTGCAATAATATATGCAGTTACGAGTAGTTAAAGAAACGACTTTTATTTTAATTGGTCCTAGTTTTAATGCTAACCTTTGCTTTTACAGTAACCGAGCCTCAAGCTTAAACAAAGACTTTTGGGCATGTCATTTGCCACACATACATCCACATGAGTACATGCAAAACGCATAGCAACACCTTGCGCAGTCGACGGCAGGCACAAAACATGGCCAGAATACTAATGTACAGTCAGACGCACGTTAGGTTACCCACACGAACTACGAAAATAGCTTCTATTATGTAGGGAATAGAGGCGGTCTCAAGACGAAAGTGGGGTAGTCTGACGTGCAGCCGTGTATACTACGTTTGTGTGCTTAATGCTAGATGGGTTAGTGATGGATGGAGAATATATTGACTGGCTTAAGTGCTATAAAGGACTTTTCCCACCAAATATATTATTGCACTTGAAAAAACGACCACCAGAGGCGGCCAGGCCAGGCCAGGCCAGGGTGGCCGAGAGGTTAGGCAATCGCCCGGTATGCGAGGAACGCGGGTTCGATTCCCGCCTCTGGTGGTCGTTTTTTCAAGTGCTATAATATATTTAGATTGCATAGTGAATGCTTATCACTTAAAAAAACAATAATTTTCCCACCAAACTTCAACTCCTGACCTAAATGAAAACTCCAACCATTAAATGCTAGAACGTTCCAGAAAAAAATGTCTTAGATCACGTGACAAAATATACCAAGTGTGATATTGCGACAAGGGATGCAAGCTTCGAGACCTCTCGTGTCCGAATCAAAAGACCCGTTTTCACCAATTTTTAAACAGCTGGTATACCTCATGTGACGGTTGATTTGACAGAACTCTTATACAAAATATGTCAAAAAATGATAAGCCGGCTGATTAAGAGTACTCCAGTCTAAGTAACTTGATTTGTGTTTAAATTGATTAACTTTTCAGTGTCATATTACAACAAATTTTACAGCTTACGTAATTGATGAATTTGATTTAATTCCCACAGTTGGTGTTTAGGATATAAAAATACTCTTTTAGGATTGTGAAACTGCCCACGTGCTTAAAAGAAATTTCGCACTTACAACCTTCTGCACGCAGATCCTTTTAAAATACTACCAATTTACTATTTAAATAGGTGTAAGTAAATAAAAGTAAAAGGAAGTTAAATAGTACTTTTATTGCACACCATAAAAGTAACAACAATAAAATGTACACAGAAAGATACAAATTATTATGCAATTGTACAACTAGGTGTTGTTTTGTCTGTCCTTTTGCTTCTTTCGTTTCTTGTTTACATTCGTTCCTATAAGGGCCCGATATGGTCCAAGCACTTATCTAATTTGATTACAATACCGGGCCAACGCTGTGAATGCCAATGTATTGTTGTTTACATTCGGCCGGCTCTGCTGCTGGCTCACAAAAACAGTTGGCATAGGCCAGAAGCTATTAGCATGGTCGCCTTGCCGAATAATATTATAATAGCGACTGCCTCGTTGGTCTAGTGGTCAGCACATGGGTACTATCCACGAAGTCCCGGGTTCCAATTCCGGGTCAGGCCGATAGTGATGAGTTTTTCTGTCTTGAAATAACTCAGACACAGCTCCGAAGTCAGGAAGTTGGTGGTGTTTAACCCCCGTGCCTCGGAAAGCACGTTAAGCCGTTGGTTCTGCGCCTGATCTCTCTACGGCCATGTCGGACTACCGTCTCTCCGAAGTATGAGAGTGAAGGAACAGAGAGTGCACCTGTGAATTGCGCACACACTTGTGGACTATAATACTCGTATCTCCCGCGCAGTCGGCTAAGCTACGCGGGAGAGTTGAGATTGGCTACCGTAGTCGAAATTCGGCTAGGAGCACATTATTATAACAGCAATAAAGCTCCCGTAGATGGGCCCCTGACCACAGCTACCGGTGGCTAGCGACAAGCTGTTTACATTGTTTTTAACACTTTTTGTAAGGGAGTCGCCGCACACGTGAAGCGAGTCAGTGTCAGACCGCGACACTCGATGGCCGGTAACGGCTACTCGCCGTCTGTCAAACGATATTGGTGATAGACAACCACCTACACCCGCTGGTGGCGGCTACCGATCCCTGCTGGCGGCCACCGAAACTTCTAGTGGCGGCAACCGACACTTCTAGTGGCGGCCACCGACCACCTTCGTTTACGAAGGTCTGTCGTCGGTGGCCCATCGTGGAGCCTAAGAGCCCGTGGTCATCCTCCACCTGGCAATGACGTCTTTCTTAAATAAATAATTATATTACGTAAATAAATAATTCCACTAAAAATTTTTCATGTAATTCAATAAATGTAGCACGAGACCATAAATGGAGCAATGGCAAAAAGTCAACTGTCATGACGTAAAGCCAAGCTTCAAATTCTACACGGCTTACTTTACAAGCCTTCACAATCTCTACACCTTAGATAAAATATTCGATCATTTACGACCAAAGCGACACAATGTGTCACTTTCCCACTTGTCATATATGTATTTTAAGTTACATAATCACTGTTCCTTCACTAGGTGGACCGATGACCTGAGGAAGGTGGCCGGTGGTGGCTGGATGCTAGAAGCGGAGGACCGTGGCGTTGGCGCAGAGTCACTGTCCGAGTAGTTCCGATGTTCATTTTCTTGTTTTCACTAGTTGATCCTAAGACTCATGGCTCTTAGGCTAACAATAACTAGTGACTATGATGGCTTCACGCGCCGAATACTAATAACCTTTGATAGCCTGGAGGAATAGATAAATTATGCACATGCATGCCGTCGGCGTAAGGTTGAAGCCATGCATGCATAAACTTCAAATCCTTTTTGAAATCTTGTGGTCACTGGTAGGCTGTATACAAAACCTTCGTAACGAAACTGACAGACATCAGGCATCATAGCATCATCACTTTATTGGATTGGCAAGACGGTAGGTCGGACGGTTTTCTCGGACAAACAGGTGTCTGTAATCGATGAGTGCACTACAATACGAGTATTTTAACCATAGGCATAGTAAAAATAAAGTAGTATCTACTTTGCTATGGGATAGTGGAAAATAAATTAAGGTTCAGTTGCTATTTTCAGCAACTTTTTAACTGTCAGATAAAAATAACTGGCAAATAAATGCAGCAATCCTATTTGAAAATCATTCAATAAGAGGGTTACGAAATGAGGTGACAATAAATTTTAAAATCAGTCAAGTTCAATTATTTTATTTGACGAATATTTCTTGTCTTACCCTTAAAATCTGCCCCACTACAAAAACTCATCATAGTCAAGTTGTCTAAATATTTACTACCTACATGCTTCCTTCTTTTTTCATGATTCACCCCTTGAAAGAAAGAGAGGCCGACATTATGATTTTTTATTGACTTCACATGTTGCTTATTAATTATACAAGAGGCTTTTAGGCGGGAAACGCCAAATAAAGCAATTATCGTTACCTTAAAATACGTAGATACAAGTAAAGGTTAAAAATATCTGAAGGTCGAAGATAATGATTCCCAAAATATTTTTCCTCTTTGAAGCGTGAAAGGGAAAACATGCGATTTCCCATGATAATTAATTGGCGATAAGGCGGAGTTATTGTAATATTTTGCTATGTGCAGCAAGTTTAAGGCCTAATTTACACTTACTATAAATTAAGTCCGCCTATATAAATTCCCACTGCTGGGAAAAGGCCTTACCTCAACTATGAGGAGGCACGAGCCATACTCCACCACGCGGGCTCAGTGCGGATTGGTGGAAGGGTGTCTGTAGCCGCCCTAGGGCCTCTGACTAGGCTTAACGACTAATACTAACAGATGTTAGCCAGGACCAACTTACTATACTTTTTTTAATTGTTTCAACGAACACACCAATTGCCTAGCCCCAAACTAAGCCTGAGCTTGTGCTATGGCGACTAGGATAACGGATACACATACTTATATACGTTTATAAACATCCATGACTCAGGTACAAATGCTCGTGCTCATCACACAAACATTTTCACCATGCGGGATTTAAACACACAATCTCTCTTTTTGTAATCTAGAGCGCGAACCACTACACCAAGACGGTCGCAAGAAGCAGGTGACATAAGGAAGAGTTAAGCCATTGAAACTTGAACATTTGAAATAAAAATATTGTGGTAATCTAAAGTCAACATTAATCATTAAGTAGCATAGAAAATGCAATTTACAAATAAGCACCCATTTGTGCTACCCACTGACATAACATTACCACTAAAAGATGGATTTTGAATGGATGGGTCAAGTCTTCAAGTCTTCCGGACTGTAAAAGCAATATCAAAAATCATAGTCATCGTCTCTTCCTATTCGTATCACCTCGTTTATTATTCTTTTGTTTTTTTTTCTTATTCTACATTTATTTAGGAGCTTTGATCGATTTATTCGAACGTGCCAGCTCCATCTTGTAGCGACATCTTACCACTGTCGCCCACATTAGCAAGCAACTTCCAGACGCGACGCCCTGACTCGGCTCCTACAGGCTAGATGGCGCTGTTAGCCCGCTCCATACAATACAAACCGCGATATGTAAGATTTAGCACGAGCTTGACTACATATAGCTAAACCAAGACGGTGACCATTGAACCTTGGTCCCCGACCATAACAACCGGTCGGTAGGAAGCGCTTCCCTTTGCCTTCCTAACCCAGTTGCGCCAAAGTGGTGACCCCGACGTGATCTACACTGAAGCCTCACCGTCGTCATCATTATCGTCGCCTTCTCCCTTGCTAACAGCACCCAGCCAGCAGCATCCAGCCAGCAGTCTCCTGCAAGCCAGCTCACCAGCCTTAAGGACACCACCGCAGACCGCACCGGTTCTACCTGGTTCCTCGGCAGCCTCATCCAGCTCATCATCCCGACTCACTGTGGACTTCGAGCTCTCCCGCACGCATCGTGGACATCACACATGCTCATCCTGACTCACTGTGGACAGCACGCATGTACATCCCGACTCATCGTGTGGACATCGCGCACTCATCCCGACTCACCGTGGACATCGCGCATCCCGACACGCCGTGGACATTACGCATGCCCATCCCGACTCACCGTGGACATCGCGCATGCTCATCCCGGCATATCGTGGACTCAACAAGCACTGGCACTTGCAAGCTCACTACGCAGAGACTGCTGAGCTCTCAACCATCTTGGCTCAATCAACCTCCGGTTCTTCGGGGGGAGTGGTGTAGCGCAGCTTACCACTGTTGCCCACATTAGCAAGCAACTTCCAGACGCGACGCCCTGACTCGGCTCCTACAGGCTAGCTGGCGCTGTTAGCCCGCTCCATACAACACAAACCGCGATATGTAAGATTTAGCACAAGCTTGACTACATATAGCTAAACCAAGACGGTGACCATTGGACCTTGGTCCCCGACCATAACAACCGGTCGGTAGGAAGCGCTTCCCTTTGCCTTCCTAACCCAGTTGCGCCAAAATCTTAACATAAACTAAATTTAATCCAACTTAAGACTAGAGATCACAAAATTAACAATTATTTTAGTTGCCTCTGAAGTAGGCTCAGCTAAAAAGTTGGTTTTATTATTCTTGTCAGCAGTTTTATAAATCCTTCCATTTCATATATTATTAATATTCCTACAAAACTAAGTGCCAAGGTAAGGTATTCGTTCAGAGATACTGCATAATTTATTGAGTTTCCAATATTTTATGGCTACCGCACTTTTTTAGCAAGGCCTTCAAATTAGAACTGGTTAATTCTGGCCCTATTCAAACCGAGTTCTATGAATAGACAAAGTGTTGCCAGCTGATATACCTAAACAGCTACTTTGTAACAGTACGTATAGTACAGATAAACAATGGAAATAACGAGCAGAATACAGAATTAAAGTGTGTACTCGTGTGTGTGTGTGTGTGCGTGTGTGTGTAGGTAGGTAGAGTATAGAAACGGAGTGAGGAGCCGCGATGAATACCAAGTGAGTAGGATTTCTCTTTAGCCGGCAGTTTCGTTGGAGCGAATGTTCAAGTGCTGGGCCCAAGATGCAATCTTTCTACGGCGAACTTTGCTATCGCCTACGAAATGTCAAAATATGTATGCAAAAGCCACGTGATATTTCGATGGCTTATGTCAGTTTCATACGTTTTGTTACCGATAGCGAACTTCGCGTTAGAATAGATTGCATCTTGTCTAAGGCCCAGACTTATTTTGTCATGTATCAACAAACAGTGTTTACAAGTTGCATTAAATCCCGTTTGTGTTGAAGTGTTAATTTTAGCAATGTCGTTGTAAACTAAATACTACCAGAGGTACTACTAAAATGACCGGTAACGTGTTTTTAGGGTTCCGTACCCAAAGGGTAAAAACGGGACCCTAAAAACCTCCAGCCTCCGCTGTCTGTCTGTCACCAGGCTGTATATCATGTACCGTAGTAGCTAGACAGTTTAAATTTTCACAGATGATGTATTTATATTGCCGCTATAACGACAAATACTAAAAATAGAATTAAAATATTATATAAGGGGGGGTCCCATACAACAAACTTGTTTTTAAGCCGTTTTTGTTGCATATAAACTTTAAAAATAAATTATTCAATTTAAATAAAATAAAAATTAAGGGGGGCTTCCATTCAAACGTGATACTTTTACCATATTTAAACTAAATATTATAATATAGTGTCTAATGTTGTATAGGTACGGAACCCTTTGTGTGCGAGTCATCACTAATACAAATGGACTTTTGACTTTAGTTAATTAGATGGTAAAAATAAAATAAAATAAAATTATTTTGCTTTAAATATCCGCTAAGAGACGGCATCTCCTGAGGATGCCGCGTGGAGTGGCGAAACGCGACGAGGTTTTATGCACGTTGGTGTTGGTAACTAACAACTGCATTAGCTGTAGTGTATGCGTATTGAGTGAGGGAGGGCGGTGCATTCTGCATTTGCCTGAACTGGTACTCAACGCGGTTGCGGTTGGTGTGGTTTTGGTGCCTGCGAAATTTAAAGCAAAATAATTTTATTTTATTTTTACCATCTTATAATGGATTTCCGCAAAGTAACGCCTGATTCCATTAATTTAGTTAGTTAAATAAACTTTGATGAAGAACAAAAAATAAAAGCAGGTACCTATTTAGGTTATGAAAGAATGTAATCGAGATCCGAATGGCATTGGTGTATAGCAAAAGGTAATGATATTACCAGCCTTAATTTTATGATAGGTGCAGGTTAATGTCACTGTCATTTCTCAAAACTTCAGAAGATTGGAATCATCTAACACAATTTGACATTCACTATGATCTCTGCGATGAAACCGCCCCTTATCGTCATACGTCGTATTAATAATTCTAACTTTGTTGTTCTAAACAGGCCCCGCTTATGATGAGTGTTGCGCAAACTTGTTGCTAATATTATGAATACTAAAACAATATCAACAAAGCCATGATACAAAACGAACGTTTTGAATTTACTTGTACATGTTTAGTTTTAATTTTAACCTAGTACAAGTCCATGAGTTTAAGGGCATATTTGCAGCTGTACTAGTATGAAACATTGTAATATAAGATAGCATCGCAACATTGCAGGCAGTTAAGAAATTATTTAGAACTAGCAGTTCCCGCGACTTCGCCCGCGCCAAAAGTCGGATTTTCCATTCAAATTTTCATCCTCCATTTCACCCCCCTGATGATTTTATATCGCGACAAAAAGTAACCTATGTCCTTCCCAGTGTCTCAAACTATCTCTGTGCCAAATTTCATTTGATTCGGTCCCGTAGTTTCGGAGCCTATTCGATGCAAATAAACAAACAAACAAATCTTTCCTCTTTATAATATTAGTGTAGATGACACATTTTGGCAGAATTAAACTAACTTATTTCAGATACCAAAAATATCTAGTGCACGAGGGAGTTCGCAATAGGTGCACTCTCTGTTCCTTCACTCTCATAATTAGGTGAGACGGCAGTCCGACATGATCGTAGAGAGATCAGGCGCAGGACCAACGGCTTAACGTGCTTTCCGAGGCACGGGTGTTAACACCACCAACTTCATAACTCTGGAGCTGTGTCTGATTTATTTTAAGACAGATAAACCCATCACTTCGACCCAGGATTTGAGACCAGGAACTCGTGGATAGTGCCAGCCTGCTGACCACTAGACCAAGGAGGCAGTCAATCTAAATAATAATGCAGCATGAAAACCCACAAACCTGACAGTATTGTTTTCCCAAACTTTGGCTCGAACTTTAGTCCTCAAACCTTACATTCTTTGAAAGTTCCCTATTGTTTCTTGTTGCACCGCCAATAAATAACACTTGGTCGGATTTTTCTAATAACGCCCAAAATATGGCTGGGGGGAGGGGGGATATGTATGACCTTCGCTGGTTTTATGGCTCGTTTGTATGGTAATGGCGCGGGCCGCTTGGCGCCGAGCTCGTGTTTTGTAAGGCTGGCTGCAACATTGCGATTTGTCGTTCAGGTTTTGTCGCAAGTCATTTACTCGTACGATAGTAATAGATTTATGACCATAAAGAGTAATCAGCTCCTGGCACGTCTACGTCACCCTGCTATTCCATCCGGCGTCCCCCAGCATTCAATTCTTGGTCCGTGGTGTGTTGATCACTATATATATGTCGCAGTCATCTGGTTAAATCTGCTATTTGATTGTACGACTAGCGCGTTCATGGAATGACGACATTTAATTGAATGACAAAAGGACAACTCGTCAAGTTGTTTAATGTAACGTTCAACGTCTTGACTGAACGTCATTTAGCATAGTCGTTGAATGGGATATAGCCGACTTTGTATTGTTTGGTGATCATAAGTTCGCAACTTAAAAGGTAACTTACTTTAATGAGGACATGACATACATAACACACCTTATTATGATTTTATATTGTATTTTAAGTCTTAAAATAGGCTAACAATTTATCATATTTTTTAAAAAGTATTTTTTTTTCAAATATGGGAGTCTCTGAGACTCCAAAAAGTTGTTAACTTAAGTCTTTATCACCTTGTGAAATGAGGGTTTAGGTAATAAAAAAAAAATGTATAATCACAGGATCAGTTTCATTTATTGTATTGTTTCTAAGTTACAATCACCTGACTGATTTTACGTCCGCTCTGTTCAAAGAGCTATGTTACAATCCGCTAACTAATGGGACGTTGAGTGACGCTTGTTCAATCAACGTTCGGCCTATTCTTTCAATTAAATGTCGCCATTCAATGAACGCGCAAGTCATTCAATCAAATAGGAGATCCAACCAGATGACTGCGATATATATATATATATATATATATATATATATATATATATATATATATATCTTTATATATAGGTTGTCAAGAAGAGATCGCTTATAGCAATAAGACCGCCTACATTGTACATTTTTCTGGGTAAATCGTTGTACTTACTGTATTTTTCTGTTATATTATGCAATAAAGAGTTTCTATCTATCTGTCACTCTGGTTTGACTAGGTCGTGCGCGACGTTCCTGCGAGCGCCAGAGGTGCAGGGGGCGAGGCATGCTAGATGTAAGAGGGGACGGGTCTTATTTATTTATTTAAACTTTTTTGCACCAAAAAAGAAAGTACAGTTGGCGGACTTAATGCCTTAAGGCATTCTCTACCAGTCAACCGCGTGGGAATGCAGAAAGATAATCAGTGGTGGGACATTCAGTATTGATACACTTTTAAGGAAAAATTAACAAAATTAATTAAAAAAATAAACGTACATACTAGATACATACATACAAATATACTCATATATACGTGAAATAATACACATACATTAATATAATATAATAACATACGATACAATTTGTCAAGAAAAGTGATATGACGACATTATTACCTACAGACGAAAAGGACAAGTAAAAGTAGTGAGACAAACGAAAGTGGTGGTCACTCCTGAAGAGAGTCAAGGTAGTAAATTATTGGGTCTTTTTGCGGGGAAAGAGGTTTCCTATGACAGTCGCGTGCGATTGGCGCTTTATGTCTTGAAGGGCGCAGGAGGGACGCGCAGCATCTTGTCGGACTATAGCAAGAATTCCGTACTAAGTCTGTTGTGTGTGAGGGGAGACAAAAAACTGGCCAAGCGCGAGTCGCACTCGCGCACGAAGGGTTCCGTACCATTAACTTACAATATTAGATAATCTAGGCAAAATAAAACACGTTTGTAAGGGAGCCCCCCCCCCTTGAATATTATTTTTTAATTATTGATTTTTAAGTGAAATGCAACATATTATTCTGTGAGTATTTTAAGCGTCTACTTGCTGCCATTATAAATATCGAGCAAAAAATGGCGAAAAATTCATGTTTGTTGTATGGGAGCCCCCTTAAATATTTATTTTATTCGGTTTTTAGTATCTGCTGTCATAGCGGCAACAGAAATACATCGTCTGTATAAATTTTACTGTCTAGCTATCACGGTTCATGAGATACAGCCTGGTGACAGACAAACAGACAGGCAGCGGAGGCTTAGTAGTAGGGTCCCGTTTTTACCTTTCGGGTACGGCACCCTAAAAATTGAGGCAAGCTTTGCGAGTATTCAAGTCAGCACTGAGCTCAAAGCAACTCAAAAAATATGCTATGCGCCTAGAATGTACATACTTCCTTGTAATTTTTTGTATTATATTCTATTATGGTATTGAAGACCAATAAAAAGGTATATTTAAAACTCAGTTCGGTTAACTACAATTATTCAAAACTAGCTATTTTTTAAACAAAATATTAAGTACAAAATACCTGTTTATTTGTAATAAAATTTAATTTGAACAACATTATGTTTTTGTCTTTATATTTCTAACTTATGCTTAGGTCATACCTTTGCAGACAATTTAATTTCAAACGAAAGTTTGTATCAGGCCTTATTAAAAAGCAGTTCTTTAAAAAACATGTTCAATATTTATTTTTTGTGTTTACATCCAGTTTTTTTATGAGATATCGTTCCTTTTGTGGTTTATAATTATGCCTATTTTCATCTGACCAATATTTAATTCTGCCTACACCTTGCTCCCAATGACCTTGTTTACATGACTTAAGACGGTTTTAATGGAATACGATACATAGAAATGCTTTATGAATAAAAAATATACGAGGTATAAGGCACTGTTCCTTTTAAGTGATTTTGCATCTGCACTTGAGAAAAACAACATTATTTTCTCCTTTGTGATAACGTATTCAATAAATATATATTGGTACTTCTAACTCCCTGTATTTTTTAGAAAGTTTCTATGTATTTTATATAAGCTAAAGCCATTAAGAAGTATATATCAAGTAGATATTATTGCACTTGAAAAATGACCACTAGAGACAGGAATCGAACCCGCGTTCCTCGCATACCGGGCGAATTGAAAAGCAATATTGTTATAATTTAGATGAATTGCCTAAGTTTATTTTAACAACAATGCTTTTTTAATTTCCATCAGTACTTTCGTTGTATGCCGTTTGACAGTTGTCTAGTTGACTTGGTCGGGTAGTACCTACTTAACTATAAGAGCGTCGGTGGCTTAGTGTCTAGCGTGCCTCTAAGCCTCTCATGCAGGAGGTACCGGGTTCGATTCCACGTGCTGCCATGCACCTATGACTTTAACTGAGTTATGTTATTTATATTTGTGGTTTCACAAACGATGCTCTTACAGTGAGGAATGACATCGTGAGGTTGCACATTTAGGCGACTGAATGTATTACTGTGACACAAGCAGGTCAGGTTCACCTCTTAACGGGTCGCGGAGGTCAGTCGCTCTACTGTAATTACCTGATCTGCCATATCTTGGATCATGGTCCAACAAAGCGGACCCTGGACTCTAGCGCGCGAGTGCACAACCGAGATAACACTAAGATTATTATTACATAACCAGCTTTACGAAACTATTTGGATAACAAAAACAATTCGTATAATAACACAGCGTCTATAAATAACAAGCCCAAACAATGTAATGCATGAACACCTCACAACAGAGACATTTAATCACATATCTCGGGAACCAAACCGGCACTTGAATTATACAAATTACTGAATAGAATTTTACGAGAACGGTTACGTCTCTGTAAGGGAAATCCGAGCGATGCGTTTTGGGCGCCGGCTATGGGGGGTTAATTCCGAGTTGGATCGTCCATGGAATAAATATTGCTCTTAATGTCAGTTGGAATTAGTGATGCTGTGCCATAGGCCATCGATAGCCAGCCGAGAGGCGTCCACTGGAAGACTTATGTATTTGCACAATAACCAACAATCACACGAATCGCCTCGTTCCAAATTAGGCGGCCAGGAAAACCGTTCTGCTTACAGTCGAAAGTTGTTTAGCTATAAATACTGTAAATGAGCTAGTTGCTTAGGTTTCATTTTTTAGGGTTTCGTACCCAAAGGGTAAAACAAGAGCGTCGGTGGCGCAGTGGCTAGCGGGTTGCCTCTCATGCGGAAGGAGTCGGATTCGATCCCACACTTGCCACCATGTAACAATGACTTTTTATAAGTTATGTACATTAGTTGTTTCACTAACCGATGCTCTTGCGGTATGGGAAAACACGAGAAGAAACCTGCACATTTAGGCGACTGAAAGTGTAAAAACTGGTCATGTTCCCCTGGTAACAGGGTCACGGAGGTCAAATAGCGCTGCACTGTGACGCTGGGATGATGATGACCCAAAGGGTACAAATGGGACCCCTATTACTATGCCTCCGCTCTCTGTCTGTCTGTCACCAGGTTGTATCTCATGAACCGTGATAGCCAGACAGTTGAAATTTGCACAGATGGTTTACTTCTGTTGCCACTATAACAACAAATAATAATAACAGAATAAAGCTTCCATGCGCAAGTGTTACTTTGCCGTTTTTGATACCTAAAAAGTTTAATGCTGTAACCACAGAATACTAGTACTTCGTACAGAAGTATGACTTAGCAATTGTATCCAAAGAAATGTCTACTCAATGTCGTCAACAATATGGCGTAATTTAGTTCGCCTCAGAGTCAAGCACATTTTCGTGTAGACACCTACAAAAATCCATTGCAAGATAATTTCATACTTATTGCTCTGGAATATGATTCATAATACACTAAACCTATTCAGTGACGTAATATCACGCGACGCGATAGGGTTGACTGCTACGAGAAGCTTCTAACGCCATCTAGCGCCTCTTTCTAGTACTTTATTCATTCTCGTCCAGCCAGCAACGTAGCCGCGCGGCCGCCGGTGAATAAAACGCGCGAGCGTGGCTCTGGCCGGTAGCGACACGCAACTTGTTTTAGCACCTACGTAGGTGCGCCGCGCGTTGGTACGTTTTTGCTACCTCCGCGGGGAGATACACAGGCCTACTGTAACATAGATGATGGTATGATGTATACATAGATGATGATGAATCCGACTGGCACTTAGCCGGTTTACTTACCATCACTAGTTTTATAATTGTATTTACATTATTTCTAATGTGTACCAGTAATTTGGGACTAAGATTGGGACAGGGTGATGTAACATGAGCGGATGTTTTCGTAGGATTTGGAGTAATTATATATTTGACGAACGTTTTATTTGGATTTATTATGCATGAATTTCAGATTACTTGTAGGTAATTGAAATAATTTTATTCACGCATTCTTCATCTGACGAATTATTCTCCAAATATTTGAATCTATTTTTAAGGTATGAAAAAGTTTCATTGTTTTGAATTTTTTAGCAAATCCGCATCATCATCATCCTAGCGTGCACTCGCACACGGGGGCCTAGGGTCCGCTTTGGACCATGATCTAGGATATGCCAGATCAGGTAATTACAGTGGAGCGACTGCCATCTGACCTCCGTGACCCTGTTAACAGGGGAACCTGACCAGTTTGCATCTTACACATTCAGTCGCCTGAATATGCAGGTTTCCTCATGACGTTTTCCCTCACCGTAAGAGCAACGGTTACTGAAACAACTAATGTATTGGTACATGGTGGCTCGTGGGATCAGACCGGTACCTCCCGCATGAGAGGTGACTTGCCACTGGTGGTGTAGTGTACACTCTTTAGCAAATCCGCATACATCTCTAAAAACGCTCATCAGAGATGTATTTGGAATTGATTACGCACGGGGGATTGAGATGCATAATCTGTGCATAATGATACTATCACATTATAGTAGTAACATATGAAATGATCTTTGGCATCACAGATTATGTATGTGACTGCCTCGTTGGTCTAGTGGTCAGCACGCTGGGTACTATCCACGAGGTCCCGGGTTCGAATCCCGGGTCGAGCCCGAGAGTGTTCGAGTTTTTCTGTCTTGAGATTAATTAGACACAGCTTCGGAGTCAGGAAGTTGGTGGTGTTAACATCCCCGTGCCTCGGAAAGCACGTTAAGCCGTTGGTCCTGCGCCTGATCTCTCTACGTTCATGTCGGACTGCCGTCTCACCGAATTATGAGAGTGAAGGAACAGAGAGTGCACCTGTGTATTGCGCACACACTTGTGCACTATATTATGTCCCGCGCAGTTGGCTAATCTCTGTTGAGATAGGCCGCCGTAGTCGAAATTCGGCTAGGAGTACATTATTATTATTATGTATGTCAATCCCGCGTGCGGCCTTAAAAACACCCTACCTAAAGACTTAAAACGCAAATAATTATTAAATGTAATCAAACAACTCCATTACTTTGGGTAACTGTTTATTACCTTTTAATTATCATAACATATTGAACATGCAGGTAGGTAGACACCTTCATAATGTATGTATTTACTTTCACGAACACCTAATTATAACGTTATTTGCTGTTATTTGTATGGTTACAGTAATACTTCCTTCATAACAAGCTATTATTACATGTGTAATTATGTTCAAAGGCAATGTGAATACACAATCTAATTATAAATAAACCTTAAAACGTACTTCGAAATAAATACATTTGAATACAACTGGTAGCCCACGGGGAGGACATCAATAAAAGCTTACAAAGTTTTAACACGTTATATGTATAATACGTACACATCGCAATTTAATTTGAGTACAACGCCATCTCTTATACAAAATTAGTACTAATATTAAAGTGTGCTTTTATAGCCATGCCGCCCGCCTAGACATTATGTGCAGCCTGAGACGTTGCTGTAAATCTGCTGGTAGGGACCTTTCTGGCACACCCGAATTATGATTAAAATGTTAAATTAAATATTTATCTTCGCTCGTGTCCAACAAGTAATTTTCCATATATTTTTTTTTAATTTGTCATTTTAGCAGAACATACACGTAGCTTAATAAAAATGGCACGGTTACATAAGTGACTTCTAAATAAAAAACAATAAAAATTTTATTTGACTCGTAAAACTGACTTAACAAGGCTGGTTATTTTCTTTTCCTTCTCGTAGGTATATTAGCACTCTTAGTTATTTGCACACCTGATATTATGTAAGTATTTCAGAAAAATACCCATTGTTACAGGTTTTCGGTTAAAATAAGATTCGGCAAGGACGTTGCTGTGTACACAAGCGGTCGTACATAGCCGAATGATAATTTATTTCGAATACATAATGTGCAAATTTAAATAAAAACAACCTTGGTAGATTCGTTTCACGAACTGTACATTTTGACTGTTATGTAGTCGTATTGGGTAGTCGTTCAAATTATTTAAAATAGATAAGAGTTAAAAATAGTTGACCATTCAGAGATCAAGTTTCCAGACACAATAGAAAAATCAATTGTCAAGCGATCGCCGGCGGTCTTCTGAATTATAAATAGTCTTCTGGGTTAATAAGACGTACGTTACCTACTGTATCTGATCTACTATTATCTGACTCAATAATAATAGTAGATTATTCACCAAGGGGTTAAAGTGATGTCTTACGTCAAGGGCGTCATCTTGAATCTCGAGCGCAACGAAGGTTTCGAGAGTTAACTCCCGAGCGCAGCGAGAGAGTTAAAGTAGAATCCTGAGTGGAGCGAGGGATTTAAGCTCGCCCAAGACGAAGACATCTTTATCCCCGAGGAGAATACTCTGTTTTTCTCACTTCCTACGAGGCAATAAAAAATTGTACAACAAAAAAACTAATTTTATGTATAAGTATATTTTCTTTGACTTTTCTGGCAGTAAATTATTATTATTAACAATATCAGCAGCTTTACATCTAATGGACTCCGGTGTCATAAACTTCGTCACTCGACAGTTTTACGAAAACATTGTCTGTATTTTTTTTAAATACATAGTTTTTTTTTCTTTATTTATTTCTTTTTTTATAAGCGCGCGCTTTTTTTTCATTTCATTCGTGCTAAAATTCTTAGCTGCCAGGTTCAAATTTCAAATATGTTCTCTTTGGTGCGGGACGGGCTAGTGTGATCATCATGCCTACAAACTCTTAACTATTCGAAATTCAAATCACTTTGCCTCCCTAGAGGCGTAATGGAATTTCATACAACATTACGTCCCTAGGGATGCAATGAGTCACTTTGAGTCAGGTTTACTTGATGTGTAATTGAACATTGCCGAGCAGGTAGTGTGAAAATAATGTTCTCTTACGCAATTTTCGGCTATAGCCAATCTTAACAATTATGACTAAGCGCCCATAAAGTCTATCGAAACGTTAAAAACAGTTTCGGAAATAAATTCTCTTAATATTTTGAAATAGTTAAGTAACTTTAAGACCGTTACTTAAACTTGGACCTACAGTAATCCTACAGCGGAATTATGTTTCTTTTTTGTTGTAATTTCGAGAAAATCCAATTCTTCACAGGGATGTTTTTACTCTCAACTTTTAATTAATCCTGGAGAAGTTATGAAGTACGGAGGATTCCATTAGGCGGGGGTTGAAATTAACTTCGTTCGCCCAGTCCACCCAGCACAGGACAGAAGAAACAGCCAGCTAATATACCAGGCAACCACTATTTACAGTCTTGCTATAGTCCGATAAATTCGTGCGCGACCTTTCTGCGGTCGCCAGAGGTGCGCTCAAAACAGGTGCGCTTAGCACTTTTTACATCATATTTGTGTCGTATCCTACTTACGAAATAGGAAGATGTAATCGCAGTTCACTACTTAGGTTCCTAGGAAGGAGTCTAGGGCCCCTGTCTGTAAGATGATATCCGTAGTTGCGGCTGTAGCCGTCCCTGTCACTACTGCTAGCATGTCAGTGCGACGGGGAGACGCAAAAATACGGACAATGCGTTATCAGCATAGATCGGAGTAGGCAGAGCTATTTTTTGTACTTGTGATACGTTGTTGTAATATGGGCATTCCCAAGAATCCCAAATTTAGATATAATTTTTAGTCAGAGAGCCCTGCCAATGCTTAAGACAAGCTTTCTTTTATGTTAATAAAAATAAAACAATTTATTTTCACACTACTTACTAGCCGGAGTTTCAGTTAGATTCCCGGGGAATGTCCATATTAACATCAATGTTTTCGGTCATTGAGCCAAAATACCTCTACCTACTCCGATCATTGGTTATCAGAGTAAAGCACCTGCCTATTCATCTTTCCTTCCTAGTTAGAATCGTAAGTAGGATGCGACTTTCCTAGTTAGGATCCTAAAAATAAAAGAAATAAATAAATTGTTTCAACAAACACACCAATTACCTAGCCCCAAACTAAGCGTGAGCTTGTGCTATGGTGACTAGGATAACGGATCGAAATACTTAAATACATATAAACATCCATGACTTTGGTACAAATGCTCGTGCTTATCACACAAACATTTGCCCCTTGCGGGATTCGAACCCGCAACTGCCTGGTTTAGAAGTCCGGTGCGCGAACGACTACACCAAGACGGTCGTCAATCCTAAATAGGATGATACCTTCCTAGTTAGGATCCTACAGAAAAAGGAAGCTACAAATAGGATGGTGTAATAAGTGCTTTACGGGGCTTAGGCTTACACCCTATAATGTACATTTTTTTCCAATCTTATCCTATAAGCATCATGGTTACAGGCCGCCTAATTTTGCAATGAACGAAACCGTAAGGTGATAGAATCTGATGTATAATCGACCGTACGCTTGTACTGGCTGTTCTTACCCAGCTGTGGTCCGGTCGGAAAGCCGGAAAAATATATTTGGCCCGAGTAACTTTTGAGATAACGGTAATAGGGAAGTTTACACGACCCGTTTTGTTGTGACGGTCAGTTGTTACAAATAATCCGCTTTATGAACGTTATTAAAATTATGCGAGCTTTGACGTTAATTGTGTTAGCTTTGGTTACTCTTATTTATTTGATGTAAGTATTAAAGGAGAATGGCCACGGACAATATCGCTTGATATCTAAGCTTATCTAAGTTATGTCATCAGTTAATAATACCAAACTTTTTTTTTATTATAGTTATTAGTTACTTATTGACAGCGATACTAACTCCCTTAGTCATGTGGTCATTCTCCTTTATTATCGATATTTTAAAGCCACAATGCCCTGTGTTTAGACCAGTGTCCCTTAGGGCGTTTTGTAAAGGAATAGAATATAATCGAATAGTTTATTTGCGTTTAACAAGAGTACACTGAAGGTCTTACAATAGAATTCATATTCGGCCCAGGTATACATGGCCGCACGTCAGACTACATCACTTCGATCTTGAGACCGCTTCTATTCCCTACGTAATAAATGCTATTTTCGTAGTTTAAATGGGTAACCTGACGTGCAGCCGACTGTACAAACGTTAATGCCCAAATCCAAGTACTTATACAGCTGCATCTTATGCGGTTGTAATAAAGAGGTGATTGCAAAAATTTTTTTGGCGACTGTACTTTTACAACATGAATCCCTGTATTATATCATAAAATATTAAATTTAATCGAAAAGGAAGTGCAAATCTGATTTAATCTAAGCATGAAATAATGCGAGCTAAAAATAGAACCAATAAATAACTAACAAATTAGTCTATCAATATTGCTCTCCTTTTTCTCACAAATTTATTATCTGGAACAATTTCCGAGTGACATTATTTCACGGCCATCCTAAAATAAAGTCATATAAATTGGAGATTTATTATATTTTCACCCTGACACCACTTTTGCCCCACCCACCCTCTTTTGAGCAGAGGCCCTACAATAGTTGACGAAGATGAAATTTTCGAGTCCAGCCATCACGCTCGTTGGCGTTGTCATTCTGGCATGAGAGACAGGGATGGCTACATTCGAAAATACGGTCATCATCAACCGGAGTAAGGGCTCAGGCAGTGTTGGCGATTGGCGAGAAGTAAACTTTATCGATAAGTATCGATAGCGGGCATCACTCAGAATCATTGGCATCATTCTTTGGCATCAATAAAAAACATCCTAGATTTTATGGCTTGTTCTTTGTCATATCTGCGGGTAGATAAAAACGTTTAAACTTCATTTGACATTAAGATAAGTGTAGTAGAATAGAAAAAAAATTGTTGGCACAAAACACAAGACAGACGTAAATAATACCAAAAATTAACCATGAAACTTATATCAATTTAACAAAGTGTGCCCAAAGAGGTCCCCGCTCAGTATAAGTCGTGACGAAAACAGGTTTTGTCACTGATTTTCAGCGGGAGCCTTTACACGTACTTTACTAACCTCCATTTTTTAGTAGGTAGACATTATACCTTTATTATATTTGCAGACAGGTTTTTAGGGTTTGGTAGTCAACCTTTATAGTTTCGCCATGTCCGTCTGTCGGTCGTATTTACCCTTATTTATTTTAGTTTTTTTACATTATGCATAACTAGCAGTTTGGGCGCCATCTCATGCCAGTAATCGTGGGCCGATGATAGATCAACACTACTTCAAAAATCCAAATTGAGCGAGCTTCCATTTAACGAAGAAACAAGAACACATCAAATAATGGAGCTTAAGAAAAGTACGCCTTGTCTAATATGATTTCTCGTCATGCCAAGCACTCTGTGGAAACTTGTGCATTTGTAATAGGAGTGATATTGAAACAAAAATGTACAGTCTGATGTGCTAGCAACGGTACGTAAGGCTTACTTGCATATTTGTCAACGTGCTGTGAATTTAATCATCCCTGAGACGGGGAATCGTCTTGGATATGGGAGAAGCACTTGTGATGAAATGTTTTTACAATAATATAATACAGGTCTTTATTCTCTAGGTACTAGAAGTTCCCCGCGACTACGTCCGTACCTAATGTCGGACTTTTCATACAAACTTTCATCCCCCATTTCACCCCCCCGATAATTTTATATCGGGACAAAAAGTAGTCTCCCAGGGTCTTAAACTATCTCTGTATTAATTTTCATTTGAATCGGTCCAGTAGTTTCGGAGCCTACTCGATACAAACAAACAGTGAAAACTTTCCGCTCTATAATATTAGAGTAGATAGTGTAAACAAAGCAAAATCAAGAAAAAATGTACACGTTTATCATAAGCAACCAATAAAAATCTCATTGTTTAACGGGGATGACAATTGCAAATAACGACATTATTTTTTATTCAATAAAGCTCAACCTCCTTTACGCTCGTTTCGTCTTTGCTTTGATATAAAACGGCCCGAATATTTTCATTATATTACAAAAACTCAAATTTAAATTATTAAAAAAAAACTTAGATCTGGGGGTCAATTCTGCTAAATTCCGCTAATACTCGTAACTAGAACTGTCAAAATCTTGGTATTCAATTACTATTCTGTTATAATTTGGATAGCCTAATTCAGCATACTTGAGCCTCTGTTAATCGAATATGTTCACAAATTCTTGTTTCTGTCTATAATCTTCTTCTTTATCTTTACACAGCTTAAAATGAAGCTGCTCCCGCTGTCTGTTCGCTTAGATCTTTTAAACAACGGAACGAATTTTAATGCAGTTTTTAGCAATTTACAGTGGTTCGAAAGGAAGGAAAGAGAGGAATTATAATTGGATAATGGATAGTACTATAGACATGTAGATTGGAATACCCTCTCCAGATCCAGAAATTTCGCCTTTTATTTTCCTAAATGGCACACAAAATATTGTGACATCCGACAGAACTACTGCCCAACTAGATTGCTTTTAAATTCCGAAAAAATTGCTTTCAAACTAACGTCAGGTATGCAATGATCCGTCAAGCTAATAAAATAATGACAATTCAAATGTCATTGCTTGTAATAAGGGGTTTTTCTAGTGTCAAAAATCAGTACTTAAAAATCCGCTAGATGGCGTTAACAAAACTAAGTCAAGTAGATTTTTGTTTAAGTAAAAGGCTGGTTTTAGCGTTTATTATATTAAAATGTTAATGTTTAGCATGATTTTAATTCACGCGTACTAACAGGTCGTTTTTTTACCAATTAAATGATCATCAAGACACTTTTTCCTGACTGTAATTTGAAACTTGCAATTTTTTAACGTAAGTACTTCCACTACATGTCTGTAGACATAATATTACAATAATTTGTTTTTGTTTTATGCTCAATAATTTCAACGCAATATTTTTATAACTTAAATAAATAGGGCCATCCATCGACCGTCTTGGTATAGTGGTTCGCGCTCCGGACTTCTAAACCAGGCGGTTCCGGGTTCGAATCCCGCAAGGGACAAATGTTTGTGTGATGAGCACGAGCATTTGTACCTAAGTCATGGATGTTTATAAATGTATAAGTATGTCTATCCGTTATCCTAGCCACCATAGCACAAGCTCACGCTTAGTTTGGGGCTAGGTAATTGGTGTGTTTGTTGACACAATTTATTATTATTTTTATCAACAAAAAAAAATTCTGTTGTCATAAAATCCCTCATTGTTTTAGCAATCGCAATATATTTTAAGTTAGACGACCACCCTGCCGTTTTCAAATTCAGAATTGATTTTTTTATATAAGCTTAAATAAGAAACCAAAAATTCGCACACAGGTAGGATTTGAACCCACGACCTTTGGCTAACCGGGCTAACGCTCTTACCAACTGAGCTACTGTGCAGTTCATCCAACCGTGTGAAATTCCTGGTCTCTTTTGTCTTACGTCATTGCGTGACGGCAGCGACATCTACCCGACCTGCATTGCAACAGCAGTGGGCCAAGTAGTTATTCTTTACAGAATAAATTCAACTTGAATCATCAACGTCATCATTCTTATATAAAATAAGAAAAACACTGTGAGTGTTAAAAATATTAAAAACAATTCAGAATTGAATTTTGCTGAATTTCAACAACATAACGTCATGTTTCAAAGAGCACGTAACAAACTTGGACTAACATACTGATTCCTTCAAACCCCCATTTTCACCTTTGTGTTTCAAAGTACCTAAACAATTTCGATGAAAATCACGTCGCGAGATATGAGGCATGGCTTCCGCCAAGTTGCAAAGTTGGCTATATCAGCGTTCCCGTATCAAAAGTTGCCAAGGATATGAATTTAATAACGCAATATTCAATTCTGAACAACAAGTTGGGCGCCAGTGTGTGTTTCGGAATTTCCGCACATTTGTTCAGAATTATGATGATTTCGGGAAACTTTGGCCGGGTTGGGTTTGGTCTAAGTTTTTAAAAATACACAAAATTGGACCCAAGTAGATATAGATTTACGGTTTACTCGACACAATTGCCATACAAAATATGTCAAATAATAGTACCCATACTAATATTATAAATGCGAAAGTGTGTCTGTCTGTCTGTTTGTTACCTCTTGACGCGTAAACCACTGAACCGATTAAGATGAATTTTGGTATGGAGACAGTTAGCAACCCTGAAAAGGACTTAGGCTACATTTTGTCGCGATATAAAAACACCAGCTGTTTCCCGCGACTTCGCCCGCATAAACTACTATTTCTGTATCTTACATGAACTGTGGTTTTTTATTCGGGATAAAAAGTAACCTATATGTTATTCCAGACTATAATCTATCTCTGTGCCAAATTTCATCCATATCCGTTCAGTAGTTTTTGCGTGAAGAAGTAACAAACATACACACTCACACACTCACAAACTTTCGCATTTATAATATTAGTGGGATTAAGGGGGTGAAATGGGGGATGAAAGCTTATATGGAAAATCTAACTCCTGCGGGCGAAGTCGCGGGGAACCACTAGTAAGTTATAGCAGCTGTTCTAAAAATAAACACGTGCTGGTGAACTCGACCCGTAGAACCTAAAATATGAGTAGCAAATAAAAAAGAAATCAAGTACTTGTGTTGATTAAAATCCTGATAGTTATGATTAAAGTACAAAATTCCTCCAATTTTATGTAAGAATGACTCACATATTAGGCACACACGGACACACATCAGACTACCCCACTTGTGCCTTAAGACCGCCTCTATTCCCTAGAAAATAAAAGCTGTTTTCGTTGTTTGAATGGATAACTTGACTGTATTTGTATTTTATTTAGGAGCGATTCTTTGATTTTCAATATACGTACTTACTTTCTCCTTGTGTGTCTTTAATCTCATTTGTGTGTGATTTACTAGACAAATTTTCTGATCTTATGTTCATCATTTTCTTTTAATAGTAGTAGTAGTAATTAACATAAATTTCGCTCATAAAAAATGATCGACTGTGTCACCCGCTGGGACTTGAACCCACGATCCTTCGCTATCCGGGCGAATGCTCTTACGAACTGAGCTACGAAGGACGTAGTTTTGACGTAGTAGTAGTAGTTTTATTGTATTTCCAATTAAATGTTGGTCCTCGTGTAAAGTGCATATGCTTTAATATTTTTCTCACTTTTTTGTTTTCCTCTAAATGTGCTCAAGTTTTTTCACGTTCAAAGTTCTAAACTGCTATCCCTGTCTATTGCTCATCTCGCTCCCTCCATCACTTATATTACTTGCAAGCAGGAAGCTCACTCGCTCCATTAACCAGCGCGATACGAACCCAGCTCTATGCACACATTTTAGCCAAAATGGCCGCCGTGCAATCTACTCGGCCACGCTCGGCCCTATCTTTATGTTCGCCGCTCCGTTCAGTGGGAGATGTAATTTTTCGGTTGAAAAATATTTGATGAAATGAAAAAAGTGAAATATAGCCGGCGAGTCTTCAAGCTGAAGTCACTCGGGAGCTCGACAAAAAGTCTCTGAAAAGAAAATTTTGATTTTAGGAGGAAGAGGGAACTTATAAGCTAGTTAGATCGTGTCATAAGTAGGTAAGGTCTTGTAATGACTACACACATACCTTAAGTTGATACGGCGGCATCTTATTCAGTAAATATTGCATCCGTTCCTTTTTATAAAAGGAACGGATGCATATCATGCTTTATAGAGTCCATCGGTCGGTATAAAATAAATAAATTATTTCAACAAACACACCAATTACCTAGCCCCAAACTAAGCATAAGCTTGTGCTATGGTGACTAGGATAACGGATAGAAATATTTAAATGCATATAAACATCCATGACTTAGGTAAAAATGTTCATGCTCATCACACAAACATTTGTCCCTTGCGGGATTCGAACCCGCAAGCGCCTGGTTTAAAAGTCCGGTGCGCGAACGACTACACCAAGACGGTCGTCATATATAACACGTTTATGTACTCGGTATAAAATATTGAGTAGATACTATTAACCTAAAAGCCATCATATTTTTTATGCAATGTTCGCTCAAAAGCCACCTAGTTTTTCCGTGATATTCCCGTTTTCGCATATTCCCCAAAATGTGAATTCGTTCGTATTTTCGCTAACTTTGCATTGCCTATCGTTTGCGTTTTTCCGCAATAAAGCAAAAATATGTTTGTGGTAAATAATCCACCCTATTTCATTTAGTTATGCATGAACATGGATAGACAAAACGAGGTTTTGTATATTGCATTCTTTTGTGTTTTTGTGGGTTGGGCACAGCTGCAAAATCACCGTTTTGGTGTAAAATGTTTAATTTATTTTTCCTTTTTGGCAGTAAGCGAAAAAGCTCGCTACATCATTTAAGAACTATCGCAAAAGATGTGTAAAGCTGAGAAGTGACTTTATGATGTCCTGTTTTCTAGTACGGAACCACGAAAATTTACTGAGGCTTTTTACGACAGTCTTCCATCAACTCAAACTGGTGAGCAATACATATTAGTTTCACCACACTTTGTATTCTGTGTGATACGACTCGTAAAATATTATCGGTTCGCTGTCACTTTTCATTTTTGGTTCCAACAGCGCGTTGGGTGGCCTAACTGTTTTGTGCCACAAGATGGTCACAAAACAAGACTGGTTATTTAAGAGATTTCACATATCAAATCGATTAGAAGGTGCGGTAAGATCACTGATTTAAAAAAATGTCTTGCATTAGATAGGTATATATAGGTAAGTAAATAAATAATGTCCTCCTAGCCGAATTTCGACTACAGCAGCCTATCTGAACAGAGATTGTGCGGGAGATATTATAGTGCACAAGTGTGTGCGCAATACACAGGTGCACTCTCTTTTCCTTCACTCTCATGATTCGGTGAGACGGGCAGTCCGGCATGACCGTAGAGAGATCAGGCGCAGGACGAACGGCTTAACGTGCTTTCCGAGGCACGGGGGTGTTAACACCACCAACTTCCTGACTCCGGAGCTGTGTTTGAGTAATTTGAATGTAGGTAGGTATAGTAGCTTTGATAATTAAATTACCTATTACTGAGTAAGTTAGTCAGTGAATAAAATTCAACCAACTCTTTTGAAAATAGGTCCCTCCGTTAATTTTATCAAACACATTAGTATTTTATTATCTCACGATAAGAAGAAAATATTCAAAATTTAAAACATCTTTGAAGACAAATTAAATTCAGTTTTTTTAATTCAAATCAATAATATACTTACTTATACGACTTATACGCTACGATAATAATATCAAAGCTCCCGCGTCCTGTTTAGTTATGGTATTATTACATTGTAGGCTCATTACAAATAATTAACTTAATCGTAATAACAAACCTAAATAGCCACAGATCTAATTAATTCGGATATAGGATGCTCGAGCAAAACAATGATAACTCATGTCACATTACCAGTGATAACTGCCGGCCTTGGCACCCGGTTAAAAATATAAAAATAAAGACCCACCTCCACGCCAATACTACACTTAAACCCACCTCACAAGAACTATAATCGGTTGTGTTTATCGTACAAAAAGTAACTACGATTCCGTAACTCGATCTCACACTTAATTCCATTGTAATAAGAGCTATATGGCGCGTGTCGATGGTCTACAAAATTTGCAAACAAATACACGTGCCACTCAGAATTTTTTAGCAAATTATTCAATTTTACTACCTACTTGGAGTCGGAGTGGGTTCATAGAGCTCATTTTTACATAAAGCTAATAATTTGACATACATATTGATGTGTCCTATTATGAACCCAATTGTACGAGGATAGAGTGTGTTTTTGGTCGTTCAATTAACGTGAATAACAATAAAACCAAGGTCATACTTCCTGGTTTGCGCATAAATTAACACAACATGTGTTTTTAACTACATAAAAGAGTTCTGTTGGCATATCATGCCATTAATGATATATTTACCTACATGTGATATTATTTACCTAAGTCATGGATGTTTATAAAAAGTATTTAAGTATGTCTATCCGTTATCCTAGTCACCATAGCACAAGCTCACGCTTAGTATGAGGCCAGGTAATTGGTGTGTTTGTTGGAACAATTTATTTATTTATTTGCAACTGAAGACTTGATACAGATCTTTTTGTTTATATTTATGTATTAGGTATATTATTTTTTGTAATCACATTCACTTCTTGGAGAGATTAAGGTAGGTAGGTAGCACATTCGTCCACGTCGGTACCTACCTAATCAATCGGCTACGGTTTTTTCAGTAGAATAAAGTTGTTAATAGAAAAGATCAGGGGTTTATTTCTTTGCCACGGAACCCTTATTGCTCATATTTGTTTATGGCCCTATTTATGGAAACAAAAGCGAATATTATTCGTTTTCAAGTGGTCACGTTCGACGGGCGATGGCTGCGAGACGCGGTTTTGGCTCTTTTCTAGAAAGAACCCTCGATCCTTCCACGGAACCCCAGGGATCCGCGGACCAAATTCTGGAACCGCTGGAATAGAGAACTTTTTATTGCATATTGCATACCATAGAGTAATTCTGTGTAAAAAAATACCCATAACGAAAGATGTGTATTAGTACTCTACATTGTTGTGTGGACGATTTGTTTTCACTATAATTTCGAGTAATCTCGTCTCAAAAGCTTCATCTTAGCGTTATCCCGGTTGTGCACTTACTTGTACGCAAGGGCTTTTGACCATGATCCAGGATATGGCAGATCAGGTGGTGATCAGGACAGTGGAGCGACTGCCCTGAACTCCGTGACCCTGTTAATAGGATCCTGACCAGTTTGGATCAGCCTGAATTTGCAGATTTCCTTACGATGTTTCCCTTCACCCAAAAAGTATCGGTTTGTGAAACAACTAAACGTAACTCAGAAAAAGCCATTGGTACTCTATCTAGCCACGACTATTTCTGCCTCACCCACTGGTTGACTGGTAGAGAATGCCTTAAGGCATTAAGTCCTCCATTTGTACTACTCTGTTTGTGCAATAAAGATTAAATAAATAAATAAATACTCTCTAATAAAAATAAAAATATTTAAAGATCAGCAAGCAAAGCCCAGGTGATATTAAAAGTGTTATGTAAGTTTACAATAAAACATAATTAATTCATAATTTTAGCGTTAATAATAATCAAACTAATTATTCACAATGTCATATCAATAAATGCATTTCGAGGTTTACATACAAAAATTTACGTAACTACATTCGTAATTACGTTATCAATGTTATTGTTATAATTTACATAATATTTTCAAAACAGCGGCCGCCGCCATTTTCCTACCTAATTAGGTCAAATGATACGTTATCGTTTTCTTGTAAACTATAATAACATAAATATACTTTACATTTCGATATAATTATACCTTACCTTATTCGTTTGCACAGCACAAAGCACTCTAATTGAAATATTTTTCATGGTGAAGAATTTTTCAGTTATTTATAAGCTGTGCGCCTGATTACTGAAAGTTATTTTTCAACGGCCTCCAAATATGTATCTCTATATTTTTAGATAAAGTTAGATAAAGTTTCTTAATTCGACTGTGTTTTATTTTGTATTTTAAGTACCCAATTGGAAAGACGTAGCGCAGGATAGAGGTACATGGGCACAATAGAGAGATTTGTTTTCAAACAGTAGTGTAACTTAGCCGTATTTTTAAAATTGCAACCTACGGCTGGTCGGAGCGCTAGGTTTGGTACACAAAAAGTAGATTTTTATTGTGCATTGTTTAAGGTTTAAGAATGAAACATATATTTTAAATTAATTAAGTAAGATAAATAATTATAATCAGTTTGACAGCTGTCATCTGAAATTAAGATGATTTCAAAAGTTTAAGTATTAACACAATATATTTATAAACAATAAAAAATAAATGTATAATTATAGTATCAACCCCTCCACCAAGGGACGTGCTTTGGTTTGGGATGCGACTTGCGTGGACAATCTGGCTCCTTCAAGCTAGTATAATTATATATTTATTTTTTATTGTTTATAAATACTTAAACTTTTGAATGCAAATACGAAGATTAAACGTTTAAAATGATTTCATACATAATTCATAAAACCTACTTTATTTATTCAATGATATCTATCTGCATTTTGAAAGTCTGTCTTTGACAGCGTACCGGCTCGCGGCGCACGTGGTGGCACTTCGTAGGTTTGTTTGCCCAAGTCTGCCCAAGCGGCCGTGTAAATGACGTGTATGCATGTGTGTGTCGATACGGGAGCTCTAGTATCTAGATAAAATACTGTACATCTATATACCGTGACATGGGCAAGGGCATCTTTGGAGGAGGCCTTCACCTAATCCGGGGTACTTGCTGACTCAAATCAATCTACATTAAAAATATTTTTTTTTATATACTAAACTTCGTTAAAAAAAGGAACTAACTTATATTTTGTCAAATAAATACTTGAGTCCGTTCACACGAGGACGATTCGTGATTTTTGACGATTCGTCTTTTTCCACGATTCGTTCTTTTTTTGACGGCGGCAATGCTTTTTGAATGCCAATGTTCACACGGATCACAAATTGTAAAAAATTACGATACGTCTTAAATCTAGTATCATGTTTTAAAAATCACGAATCGTCAAAATACACGGATTTTTGACCAAACTCAATTAGGATATTTTGACGAATCGTCAAAAAACACGATTCCCTATGCAATGTGAACGTCCATCCGTCATGACGTATCCTGTATTTTGACGAATCGTCAATGACGGATCCCATGTGAATGAGCCCTAACTAACCAATAAAACTGAACATACAGGGTGTGGCGTAAATAGTGGTCCAAAGCAAAGGTGTGGATACACTGTACACTGAAGCACCACATACCAGTATTTAAAAAAAAATTATGTACAGGGTTTTCAAAAAAAAAATATTTTTTAATTTTTTTAGAAATCGTTACCTTGCCTTACAAATTTGGTTATAATTTCCAAAAATGACGGTTTTTTTTTATCCATTTTTTTATTATTATTGCTGATCACTTGTACTTAGTACTCCATTCGTTTTTTTTTTTTACAAACTGATATTAATAAAAAAAATTAAGTTTCTTTCAAAATTCAATACTCACTGCTAGCAAATCGTTTGACTTTCAATGCTTTTGGTGCAAAAAAAATGTACCACACTGTCAGTGCCCATTGTTTAAAAAAAATGCCCATCTTTTGCAGATTCTAAAATGGTGCAACAATAAGTGTTACGACTTACAGGAAAAAAGTTATTGCTTTTCGAAACAAAAAGGAGCCCAATTCAGAAAAACAATTTATTTGAAGTTCAAGGGTTTACAAGGGTTGTAATTTTTTTCTGTGTGGTCCAAAGCAAAGGTGTGGATACACTGTACACTGAAGCACCACATACCAGTATTTAAAAAAAAATTATGTACAGGGTTTTCAAAAAAAAAATTTTTTTAATTTTTTTAGAAATCGTTACCTTGCCTTACAAATTTGGTTATAATTTCCAAAAATGACGGTTTTTTTTATCCATTTTTTTTATTATTATTGCTGATCACTTGTACTTAGTACTCCATTCGTTTTTTTTTTTTTACAAACTGAATTTAATAAAAAAAACCCTGAAAACCCTGAAAACCCTGTACATATTTTTTTTTTAAATACTGGTATGTGGTGCTTCAGTGTACAGTGTATCCACACCTTTGCTTTGGACCACACAGAAAAAAATTACAACCCTTGTAAACCCTTGAACTTCAAATAAATTGTTTTTCTGAATTGGGCTCCTTTTTGTTTCGAAAAGCAATAACTTTTTTCCTGTAAGTCGTAACACTTATTGTTGCACCATTTTAGAATCTGCAAAAGATGGGCATTTTTTTTAAACAATTGGCACTGACAGTGTGGTACATTTTTTTTGCACCAAAAGCATTGAAAGTCAAACGATTTGCTAGCAGTGAGTATTGAATTTTGAAAGAAACTTAATTTTTTTTATTAAATTCAGTTTGTAAAAAAAAAACGAATGGAGTACTAAGTACAAGTGATCAGCAATAATAATAAAAAAAATGGATAAAAAAAACCGTCATTTTTGGAAATTATAACCAAATTTGTAAGGCAAGGTAACGATTTCTAAAAAAATTAAAAAAATTTTTTTTTTTTGAAAACCCTGTACATAATTTTTTTTAAAATACTGGTATGTGGTGCTTCAGTGTACAGTGTATCCACACCTTTGCTTGGACCACTATTTACGCCACACCCTGTATATACATTTTTCAATACTTTTGTCATGTACATACTTAAACTTTGTAAAAGCAAGAAAAAAAGGCTTATTTTTTATTACTCAGCCGATTGTGGGCCGATATTCACGATTTTATTGTGTTTAAAAGTGTGTAATTGATTCCAAAAGTAGACTTATCGTCAACAAGACAGAATCTGATGAGAACCGGAAAAAAATCAAATTCAATCATTTATTTGGCACGCAGATAATATAATGAATATTAGGTGTTACATATTAGACCAACTGGTGCCAAAAAGGTCCCTGCTCAGCATAAAAACATATTAGACCAACTGGTGCCAAAAAGGTCCCTGCTCAGCATAAAAAAATATTAGACCAACTGGTGCCAAAAAGGTCCCTGCTCAGCATAAAAAAATATTAGACCAACTGGTGCCAAAAAGGTCCCTGCTCAGCATTAAAAAATCGAGAGAACTATTAAAACTATTCATGAAATATACTAATTTTTGTATTTTCCATATTAACTTATGTTGTATTTGGCCTCAGAAATGTGTTTGGTGATGTGGAACTGATTATATGTTTATAATCAGTTCCACATCCACAGTTTGCAATTTGGACCTCCCGACTCTGAGCAAAACGTCGGATTTCCTATACTTCATCCTTCTCCCTCATTTCAAGGTGTACGTGAGATTTTCAGGCGTTTTTTAAACTTCTAACTTTAGCAAATCTAACTTTATTCTAAGATCATGATAAACGGTCCAGCCGGTTCTTCAACTGTGCAACAAATTCAACATTGATATGACTTTTTCTTCTCCAAGGGATTTACTTTTTTGGAACAAGACTATCTATGAATATCACATCTGCCCAAAGCAAAATTACCAAGCCAAACTTTTTTCCTCATTCTCTATTAATTATTCAAAATATTTTGACTTAGATGAAAAATACTGCACCTGCCAACAAGTTGGTTGGAAACTGCAAGCTCATCAGAGCTTCGGAGGGCGTATCACTCCCGCTCAGAGGGCATTTAACATTTACGAGGGGCCTAATCGCCTTGCAGAGGCTGCTCTTGAGTCTCAAGATAGATATAGGGTGGTGCACAGTGAAAGACATGAGCTATGTAGGTAGCTTGTGACATTATTATCCGCAGTGAGCTGGTTCACTGTGCAGCATACTGTGATGCTTTATCAAAATCGTTGCAATTATTTTATTAACAGGCAGACATTTGGCCGCACTCTTACTTGTTGGTAAGCAACGATGCGGCCAAGGATGGGTCATGATGATTGAATACACCTATTTATTCACTCTTTTCTTCAGCCGGAACCGGTTTCCATTCGTAGGAACATAGATTTAACCCTATATCAAAGACATAGGATGGACACCTCGTTTACTTCAACTGTAAAGTGCTAATTAAAGATGGTAGTGTCGAATTGAAATAAGAAACCAAAAATTCACACACGGGTAGGATTTGTACCCACGACCTTTGGCTAACCGGGCCAACGCTCTTACCAACTGAGCTACCGTTCAGTCCATCCACTAGTGCGAAATCCTTGCTCTCTTTTGAATACGTCATTGCGTGTCGTCAGCGACATCTACCCGAGCTAATCTCATTAAACTTATATAAATAAAAAATAACACTGCGAGTGTAACAAAATTATGGAAAAACCGTAGTGTCGAATACTTAAGTCAAGAAGATAAAAAATGGGAAGGAGTTTAATAGATAAAGCAAATAAATTTAAAATTGTTTTTTTTTCTGGAAGTAAAATAATTCTTTTTGATTTGCAAACATAACCGATTGTGTGCTACCTAAGAAGTAGCAGTGTCAATGAGTAGGTAAAATTAGAAATGTTGACACGGTAGGTCTTCTAATAGGGTACATACAATTTTGAGCCACCGAGAGCTGTGCCTAGGGCTCACCTGAGTTTTATTACCATAGTAAGTGCCGATTTCATCGACTATCTATCGCATCGCTCCCTCTGTGCTCAAAGCTTAAACGTCCTATGTTCCACTCCAAGTTTGTTGATGAAACTTCCCACTCATCAGATGATCTGCTGAATTAATTAGCGTTTGAGGAGTAGTGGACTGGCGGCACCCTTGCGACCCGGTTGAGAGCTCAGAAATAACACGCCTTTGAAGTTCGGTACACTTTGCTATTAGGCTTTTGTGATGACATAATTTTACAGAATAACTTCACGACTCTGCAACAAATATTGTCATTTTCTTGAGTGTCAGCATAAACAGCTTTTTATTAGATAGACTTAATAAATTTACAGTCATGCAAATTTCTACTTTTAAAGGCAGGGAGCAGCTAATTAGCGTTTCCATCTTTAGAGCAGAATTTATTAGGCATCAAGGGAAGATTTTAACTTAAAACATAATGGCTGTTCTTTAAATTATGTTTCTATCGTCAGTGTCAGCATAAATAGCTTTTTTACAGCCAGTAAGTGCATGCATCTTTTTGACAGAATCAACAGAATTTAGGCGCCAAAATGAGGTTTTAACTTTAAACATAGTACTAGCTGGTGTTTAAATTACGTATCTGTATGCGTTTTCAAGAATAATACGTTAAACAGTTGTTGCACTGTAAGATTATGTATTTTCAACTATATTCATCCTTTTCACTCATGCCAGCATGCAGTGTGAGTGAGCGCAATGGCCAAAGCAGAAAACACAACAACGTTTTGTAGGGCCATCAGAGCAATATTAAATCTTACTGAACCCAAACAGGCCTATATATTTACGTTACGCCGAGCGATAAATTACAACGCATAGGTAAACATCCCAGTATGGGCAGAGCTTTATGTTTTCATAAAATAACAAATGTTTCCCCCGGTTCGCGCTTGTGAAGGCAGAACTTGACTTGTAAAATTTAATAATACAAAATTGTGATAGAAAACTAAATTAAATTATTTCAGTATGAAAAGGTATGTCATGGACCTGACAAATAAAGGTACAGCTAGCGCTTTTTATATAAAATAAGCTACAAATACCGCTAACGATAGGTTTAGTAGTCAGTGAGTATTAAATAGTGAACATAAGAAGTTTTAAATATTGATTCAGCTTTGTAAAATACCTAGTGTCTTCGCTTGGTAATATTATCAATTAAAGTATTTTGAGCTTCTTTAATATGATTCCAAGTTCCAACTATACCAGGCCAATATTATAATATTTTCATATACGTAGGCGTAGTCGTTGTTATAAAGAATCTATACGTTAGTACCCTAACAAAACGCCTCTGTATCGCCTCTATTCTATCGATGTGCGTATGGTACTGAGGTGACCAGATTATGGATGCGTACTTGAGACGGCTCAGAAGTAGAGAGCGAAACAAGAGGATGGCGCTCTTGTGCGACTTATATTCCCTGGACATGCGACATATGAAACCTAACAGTTGACCACATTTTCTGCTTAAAACATCGAAATGATCTCTGAAACTCAATTCAGAGTTAAAAACAACACCTAGGTCTCTGACAGCCCGTTTGCGTTCAAGATGTACTCCTTCAACATTATATTTATAAATTATAGGTTTCTTGGTGCGAGTAAAGGTCACCACAGAACATTTTCCGACACTAAGTGACATACCGTTTTTTCTGCACCATTCCAGTAGTGTATCAATATCCGTTTGAAGGGCCAGAGAGTTCTGAAGTGAACCTACTTGTGTGTATATCTTTAAGTCATCCGCATATAGTAATGTCAAGTTGTTGAGCTTCGGGATAAGGTCGTTCATATACAGGATAAAAAAGAGGGGACCCAGATGCGATCCCTGTGGGACTCCAGATGCAATCGGGACCGGCTGCGACTGATATCCCTTTATCGCAACAAGTTGACTGCGGTTCGACAGGTAGGATCTCAACCAGCGAAGAAGACAACCGTGAATGCCTATCGATTCAAGCTTGCAAAATAGAACTTTGTGGCTTACTCTACCAAATGCTTTTTGGAAATCCGTGTAAATCGCATCAACTTGTCCACGGCCGTCAAGTACGTTACAAATAAAATCATTATAGGTATTCCAAAAGATTGCTGACTGTGGACTGAGGTGATGGTATAGGTGCTCAAAAATAACGACTCGAACACTTTAGCAAAACAAGAGAGTATGCTAATAGGTCTGTAGTTAGCACAGTCACTCAAATCACCAGATTTGTGAATGGGAATGATGTGAGCGGTTTTCCATTTATCCGGAAAAACGCGAAGAGGAGCGACTTAGCAAACAATATGTAAAGGGGCTCAGCCAGAGCACCAGTGCATGAGCGAATGAAACACGGTGGGATGCCATCTGGACCGGCACCCTTGTTGACATCAAGACCCATAAGTTTCAGACGCACTTCCTCCAACGAGACAGACACACTAGATAAAGAATAGGACGTGAAGTGTCCGTCAGGGCGCCAAGCACCAACTACATCTGCAGGCTGGAGTATAGAGGAGAAATATCTAGAGAAAAGCTTAGCCACCTCTTCTCCACCGCGTGCAGTTACGTCATCAAAGCGCATAACTTCAGGAACCGATGGGCTACTTCTTTTACTCTTTACAAACGAAAAAAATAATTTCGTAGAGTCAACTAGAGATTTTTCAACATTTTGAATATACGTCGCATAGCATGTTTTAATCAGTCTCTTAGACCTCTGCCTCAGAAGCTTAAACTCGTCGTAGTCTCTAGGATTACGAGTCTTTTAGATCTGTACAACGTGTATTACGTTTTAATGCTTGTTTCAATTGTAGTCTATTTTGTGAACTATGAATAAATGAAATAAGCCAGTAAAAGTTAACTCTCATCTCCGCCACGTTAATATCTAAGAACCGTGGTACTTCTGGAATTCATAACGTGCTCTTGCAACATACAAACATGGTTTCTTAAAAACTAAAATAATTAAAATCAATAAAAAAATAAGCACTTATTGCGCATGAAAATATTAACTCATGCGCAAAACATTACATCTTTAACAGCTATTTTTGGTGAATTACGCATTTCCAAAATAAACAAAGATAGTTTACAATTACCGAATCGTTATAACTGTCGAAAAATGATTAGGTAATAATTTGACGTAATAAAATGACATTTGCCCTGCATCGTAAATAATAATAATTTTACTCTGGTCTGGATCTTACCACTGATGATACCATAATGACATAGCTTAACTAAAACAGCTTATCTAAATATGTTGACTTATCATAAGTATAATATCTATCAGCAGCATTCCTTTTTATTATTTTTGAAATATTTAAGCGACACACTAGGTTGCTGTGCAACTTCTTCTTCTTCTTACTTTTCTGTCAGTCGACTCCGGCTCTCTGCTATGCATCTTTGTGAAATGGCTTTCTAGCTCGTTGACATGCCACAGCTGCAGTCATACATAAAATAGTCTGTGTCGCCTGTTTGTTTGTGGCTTGCGACAAGCTTGTTTTTTGTTTGTATGGAGTCGCCGCACACGTGTAGCGAGTGGCGTCCACTCGCAACTCAGTGACGTCGACATGCCACGGGTGGCGACCACTTGCCACTCGCCATTTTACAAAACGTCGGTCAAACGATAGAAAACCACAACGAACCACTGATAGCGGCCACCGACCACCTTTGTTGGCGCGGGACTCAAGGACGTGGCATGCGACAGGTGGATGTGGTTGGTGGAGCCTTACACACTTATAGGTACTTTATACACCACTGGCTGATCAATTTGAGCTGTGTCTTTCGTCTGCCTAATAAGTTGCTCCACGATAACTCTTGCCCCATGCCCCCCTTAGCCGCAGCCCCCACGTAGTCAAGTGGCAAGTGCCAATAATACAGTAAAGATAAGAACTTATTATAATTATGTTGTGTCGTCTAATGCATGTGCAATTTTACTACAGCATCTTATTTATTTCTTCTACATTTTTAAATTGTCTTTTCTTTTAGCTCTTGCTTATCACCTAGCCGAATTAAAGCTAAAGTCGGCCAATCTCAACAGCAATTACCCAAATGCGCAGAAGATTAAACTGCACGCACAGGTGTGTGCGCAATAACATAGGTGAAGCACTCTCTGTTCCTTCACTCTCCTAGTTCGGTGAGACGGCAGTCCGACATGACCGAAGAGAGATCAAGCGCAGGATCAACGGCTTACATACGTGGGTGCCAGACCACCAAATTCTAGACCACGAGTTGTTTCCAAATTATTTAAGACAGTAGAAAAAAAAACAGCCTAACCTGGGATTCGAACCTGGGACTTCATGCGCAGAAGCTAGCGTGCTGACCACTAGACCAACGAGGCAGTCAATTATTTGAGCACTGCTTAGTCAGCCCCGGCAATAGCGCTGCTTAATCACCAGCTTTTTCATGTCTATTGGCTATGCAATCGTAATGTCACACTTAACAGATAAATACTAACTGTTTTTTTTAAGTGCGTTGCTCTTGACTCTAGACCAATCTAGACGTGGCGAAGACAGAATCGACGGTGGAGCGAGCTCACCCAGAAGGCTCTGGCATTCCCACTCACCGACGAAACACAGCAAGCTTGGCACCGGGCTCCGGTAGGAGGGTGGTAGCTACCAGGTGGCTTCAAACGAAGCCTACCACCGCTGATAGGATCGTTCAGCCGCCATCACAAACTGAAGTTTGTAATGTCGTTGCCCGGGGTGGACTACTAGGTGGTAGATTACCACCCAAAAAATCTACTGTTAAGTATGTATGTATACTAATAATAAAAAACCGTGACAATTTATTTATTATAAAGAAAACACGGAGTAAACAAATCGTAAAACTGAAAGGCACGCCATAGAAATAGTTGAGATTAGCGCTCGATCAACAATAGTATAGTAAACAGTATAAGCAGTATACACGCTCGCGCTTGCGCGTGTCGGGGTACAGTCAGCTGTGAAAAATTATGACAAAGTTCAGTTTACAATTTAAGTTGTTTGTTTTCGTGTGTTATGTGATGTCCATTAATTAATAAATGTATTTTCTTTCTTTCTTTCTTTCAAATCTGTTTTATGATAATTTTGGTGCATTTAGCTTAACAGTGAAAAAGTTTGTATTTTACGGCGCGCCGGCGATATTAGGTACTAATAAAAAAATATATAACGAGTTATTTTGAATCTTTGAAGGAGATATCTCTTTTGATCCAAACTGGTAGCTGATAGCACCCTCCCACTCACCGGAGTCCGGCGTCAAGAAGCTTGCTGTGTTCCGTCGGTGAGTGGGAGTGCCAGAACCTTCTGGATGAGCTCGCTCCACCGCACCGTCAACCCTGTCTACGCCACGTCGAGCTTAGTTTGAGCAAACACATTTCAAATTAAAAAAAACTGTATTTAATTTACACCCTTCAAAAACGGTAGTCGTTAGTTTTACGAACTCAAATGTATTACCCTACGTAAACAGTTGATGCTTATTTTTATGATTCGGATATTGAGTTAACAGTTTTTTTTACCTATCAAAGTTTAGAGTCCTCCTTAAATATATATCTACTTAGGTTGTTCATTCCTTTATTATGTCCTAGTCCGGTAAAAAAGGAAAGCTATTAAAGAAGAATATCATCCGTAAATCATAACACGATTGTAAATTATAAAATGCTTTGCAGAAAATGCTAACACGACGCTGACTGTACAGCCCACATGCGCAGGAGTGATTTATGGCTGGCTAATCGCTTGCCAGCTCGCGCATCTAATAGCGGGATGCACACAACTTGCTGCCTGGAATGAGTTATTATTACCGTTTTAGAAATAGTGGTTCCCAAATGGTGATTGAACCATGGGGTTCTGTGGGTTCTCAGGGGTACCACGTTCCAACGGAAAGTAAAATAAAACGTTGTTTGTGATAACATTGCCATTTCTTATCAACTCAACCTTGAAATTCAATGTAAAGTGTAACTCCCTTGCTTTACAGATAGGGATCTGCCAAAAAAGTATGAACAACTAAATTTTCTGTACAAAAAAAATCGGGAACCCGTATAAGTATTTACATAGACACAAGTAGCCAAACTGGGTCTAAATAAAGCTTCTTGCGTCTTATATGATAAAGCCCTAACTGTTGTGTCAAATAAATGATTCCTATGTATTTATATTCTTATTCTCAACCGACCAGTAGGTTCAGTTTCAAAGAGCAAGTGTTTTTCTATAATGTAATTATAATCAGAAAAACCCATAGTTGTTTTTTTTTCACTTATTTTTGTTGCTATCATACAAACGCGAAAATTTGTTAGGTTATATGGATGTTTGTTTCGCGCTGTCTTTTTTATGCGCCATTTGACCATCTGCTTATACAATAGCCATAATGTTTGCGTCAAAATAAATAATGTATATCAAAAACAATGTGTCATGTAATTAAATCCGTAACCGGCATAAACAAAACAAGTGTTGTATAATGTACGGCGTGGCCTTGACGCGTCAGATACTCGCCACGTGGACTGTACACAACTGAGTATAGTAAGTGTGTACAGTGAGTATTGTATAGCGTTACACGTTTACTAAGTGGGGATGATGCAACTACACCCATTTAATAATAATAATAATAATAATAAGCATTTACTTCCCAAATTCAATTCAAACATATAATTTTACAACAATTTTAAAATACAAATTATTAATTAATATTAGATTTGATTATAGGTAATACAATTATTAATAGATCAAACATTCATTTGGGTACCCATCTTTGGGTGAAGGCCAGGTCAGCCCTGCTACTTCACGGATGTCGTCGCTCCAGCGGCGCCTAGGTCGTCCAGGCGGTCGTTTTGCGTCATATGGATGCCAGTGGATGATCCTAGCGTTCCATCTATCATCTTCCGTTCTCGCTACATGTCCAGCCCAACGCCATTTCATTTTGCATGCTAGTTCAACGGCATCTATGACTTTTGTCCTGTTCCTGATGACCGCGTTTCTGATTTTGTCTCTCAGTTTTATCCCTAGCATGCTTCTCTCTGCAGCTCTTTGAAATACATTTATTTTGGTAACAATATCTTTAGTGAGTGCCCAGGTTTGACATCCATATAGTAAAGTAGGTAGAACAGCAGTGTCCATTGCTTTCCTTTTAAGGTATGTTGGAATATTGGACTTAAAGATTTCTTTAAGTGACCAGTATTTTTTTTGTTACATTTATAATTTACATGTCATAATAAATGATTGAGTAGGTACTCAATCATTTATTATGACATGTAAATTAATGCTAAATCTACAATGGTGAGTGTAAAACGTGTTTAAGTATTTAATTTAGATAGTGAATCAATGGTAGGCAACTTCCTTTTGTGTTAAATAATAAGAACATTTCATGTACAATAGAAAATTAACTGTCGTGTATTTGATTTTAATATAAGTCTCTGTAGAAATTGGCCGGTTACGAAGTTGCCAATGATGCCAATTCTTTTATTTTTGGGTTTGGTTTTGACTCTAGACTAAGTCAGACGTTGCGTCAACTGTAGAGCGAGATCACTCGGGTTCCGGCACTCCCACTTACCGACGGATCACAGCAAGCTGCTTGGCACCGGGCTCCGGTGGGAGAGTGGTAGCTACCAGGCGGCACCTACCGACTACCACCGCTGATAGGATCTTTCTGCCGCCATCACAAACTGGAGTTTGTGATGTAGTTTCCCGGGCTGGACCACTAGGAGGTAGATTATTCACCACCCCAAAATCATATTCTTACTAATCATATTGTCTTTTTAAACATATTACTCAAGTTCAGTCAGGAAACAATAACAGAAAAACACAACATAAGTTCATTGAATTAAATGGACTTCAAGCCAGGGGTGCGAGTTCGAATCCCGCAAGGGGCAAATGTTAGTGTGATGAACACGAGCATTTGTACCTAAGTCCACCATGGTTGTTTATAAACATATATAAGTGTGTTTGTTGAAACAATTTATTTATTTATTGATATATATAAGTGGCCTTTGCCTATCGTTGCAGATGGGCTGGGCTGGGACTCAATTGTCACTTTATCTCGTGACTCGTGTAAGACTATAATCGCGTTAACTATGTTAATGCGTATTATTTATACAATAATATGCGAGAAGCATGCAACTGTTAGTACCTACTTAAGATACAGTCGGACACAGGAATATCCTACTTTTGAAGAACTTTTAAAATTGTTATCGGTAAATTTTTCAACAATAATAATTTTATCAGGCATTGTGCCGCACGTCAGACTATCTTAATTTGACCTTGAGACCGCCTTTATTCACTAGGTAATAAAGCTGTTTTCGTAGTTCCTATGGGTAACCTGACGTGTAGCCGACTGTACATACATAATATAAAAAAACACCATGCATTCTTATCCCCTGTGTAGTCCGCATTACTTAGGAAATCATGTCGGCTACGATACGAGTATTTGAATAAAACACTTCAGGTGAAATTACTGCATTTCAGTTTACCTTAATCCCACGCGATGTTTCTATGTCCACCTCCATCTTTTTAATACAAGGCTTACAGTCTTGTTAAAATATTGATCACATCATCAATCATATTCCGTTTCATAAACTGTGACTCTTTGACACGCGTGACACAGACTCTACAGTAACAAACAACAGACTTATACTGAGCGGGGACCTTTTTGGTACACTATCCTAAATTCATAAGTTCTTTATTTTATTTTTGTTATTATTTTCGTAAAAACTTATAAGCCCACATGATTTTGTTACCGACTGTACCCCGGCATGTTGATGGGTAATTAGCTGCCACGTGCCCGATAACTCCAATTAAGCGCTGGTGCAAATTGATATGATTGAGGGAACCCGATCTCAGTTATGAACATGGCTGGCTAATTGTTTTGTTTGCTGTTTTTTAGATACCTACTTACTACACTTACCTACACTTTTAAGGATAAAACTAACTCGGCAACCCTGAATAATATACATTACCAATATAATTATATTGGTAATTTTTTATTATTTTTATAACGTTAGCAATTATTTTTGCAAGTTTTCACGAAATCAAATTGAATTTCGTTCACAAAAATTAATCGACTGTGTCCCACCGGATGACACAGTCGATTAATATTTGTGAGCGAAATTCAATTTGATTTGGTTATTTTTATTCTTCTTTTTCACGGCGCGACCGTACTGATCGTCTTATTTTGGTATTCGGTGACGTAGGATTGTGAACGACCAAATCCCGGGCTAAATCTACTTATTGGTTACCGTAGTGAGTCACAAATACCGATATTTCTTTAGGTAATTCAAAATACCTATCATGCCCACTGTAAACTATAGGTACGCTTACCCTCTAATACTAATACCTAATGATTCTGCCATTATTATATTTTTATAACTTAAGCAATTATTTTGCAAGTTTTTACGAAATTAAATCAAATTTCACTTACAAAAATTAATCGACTGTGTCATCCGGTGGGACTCGAACCCACGTCCCTTCGCTATCCGGGCGAGTGCTCTTACCAACTAATCTACGGAGGACGTTTCTGGCATTGTTATAACACTTGAATAGATGAGACGGCTAATTTAAATGTTTGTGCCCACCATGTCATGTCACCTATCTGTCATTAATTCCAAATTAGCCAACAAAGTGTCTTACCAATGGCAAAATCAATACTAGTAAGGGGGTTAGTTCTATTGACTGCTTTTAAGGCGGTCCTGCACGAAATTGAGAATATTACCGTATTTCAAGTCACTTGAACGATGAGCTGAATTAGTTAAATACATCAAAACAACTTATTTACGTTAGCCTAATCATTGCACAAGGTCATGGTCTTGTTGAAATTTGAAACAAATTCTTTATGATATAATAAACTTGTAGCTAATGATATCTAAGAGCATTTTTTTCGAAAACTTGGTGATTTTTACGCATGAAACAATAATTTGTACATGAAAATGATTGTATTGATATTCCGCAGGTCCCCATCTTTTTAATATACACCAATAAAATATTAATAAGAAAATATGAACACTTTTCAGTTTTTAACACAAATGTCTGACGTTTTGCGCATTGCGCAGAATAAAACTTTTGTTCTAATTAAATCATCAAGATTAAAATTTTAAAGCAAATGTATCTAACTACTAATATTATTAAGTTCGATTCTGTTCGAAGATCGTTTAGACTTACTTCGCGAAGCACCCCCTTAACTAAGACAGTGCACGCAAAAATGTCCAAATAGGTAAAGTAAAGTTACAATATATCGTATAGTAAAGCTCTATTTTGTCACAACACAAATCAAAGGTTTACTAAAGTCCTTGGTAGCAGTATGAATGTGTATGTAACACATCTTTCAACGTGAATTAAGGAGGGTTCTATTTTACTAGTGACCCCCATTGTTCCCTTCCTTTGAACCCGCTGGTTCCAAGCTAAATAAATAGTCCTAAAAACGCACGGCAAATCGTTAAGGAAAAGTAACCGATTTCTTTGATCTCAAACTTCGTCTGTTCACCAAAATAAATGTTTACAATTCAAATTAGGCCGGCCATCTTGCGAAAGACAAATAAATGATTTTTATATTTGTTATTCCTGTGGTTGGAGCGAATAGACTTGATCGATTCCCACTAAGACGTGTTTTTAAGCTTTATTTACGTTTAATTTGTATCGTACTTGCTCTTATATTAATACTGATGCTAATGTTACAGACATACACGGTCCTATTATCACTTTTTCTTTTGATCATCTAACTACGATATTTTTTTAACTATGTAATTTTCGATCGACAAAAGAATTATTTTTCTTTCTTATAAGCGATGAAATAAAACTTACCAAATTTTAACAAAAGCCATATAGGTTACATTGAATTAAAAGATATGATGTCGCATAAATTGTTCAATTCTAAAGCTAAATAAGGACATTCTTTTGCCTGATTACTTCGTCCAGTGCGCACTAAAATCTGTCTCCTTTTGTGCCATGTAACTAACTACTTTCATTGTGGAAACTACAAAAAGCGAAAATAAAACAAGACGTAAATAACGCTCATTTAACATAGTAACAAAAAGCTTGCAATACATTTGCTCACTACAAACTTGCGACATAAATCGTCGCTACGGCCCATTCTGAAATACGGCGATAAAGAAAATGGCCAGGTAAAAATAACAAGGAAGTTATATCGGGAAATGCTGATACTATCCCATGTAATAAGGAAAAATACTGTCTAACTTTTGCCAAAGAAAAAATGGTTCAACTGTGTGACAAGTAAACCTAGGAGTGTGTAAGCAAACTGAATTTAAGGCGATGAGACATTATTCTGAAAACCGTAATAGTAGATTGTTATACAAGGGACGAAAGTGACCATTCCACTCGAGAAGTTTCTCGAGAGTGGAATGGGTACTTTCACCTGAGTTAAACATACTATTTTTCATTTCGACTGTGAGGAAAGTATCGATAGAATATCGATATACTTGAGGCAAAAGCAATAGTATCGTTAAAATATCGATAGTATCGATAGACTATCGATAGTTAACGCAAAAGCAAAATTAATGATAGACTATCGATAGTTGAGGCAAAAGCAATAGTATCGATAAAATATCGATAGTATCAATAGACTATCAATAGTTGAGGCAAAAGCAAAAGTATCGATAAAATATCGATAGTCTACCGATAGTATTGAATTGATAGACTATCGATACTATCGATAGTGTCAAAGTTCAATGTTAAAATCACTATCTCTTTCGTCTTTTATTCAATAGTAGGAGTATAAAATAGGAGGGAAAAGCTATTTCCCACCCGGCTATCTACACATGAAAGTTCAACTTTCCGAACAGGTGAGATGAAAATGAAATTTAACACATATCATCTTTTTTAACTCCTACAACCTTATCCTATGTATGTAGTGTTTGTGTTTCATTAATTCAAACCTCAGTAAAAATGCATCAGTAAAAAGGTGCAAGTAGTAATATTCTTTTCTTCAGTAATAGGTTGATATGCTCATCAGGTGTTCCTAATAAAATCATCTTTTCAGTAATAAGCACTTTTTAACAACCTATCAATTACCTTCACAAAGTGTTATTTACTTTTGGTCACACATTATCTACATTCCAAATGTCAAGCAAGGGCACTCACAATTTGTCAGTTTTTTTTTTGTATTAACGAAGTCTAAAATCACCTGAGCGCCTGAGCCAAATAGGGGACTGCCACGAAAGCTTATTTTGAAATTCTATGTTACCTAATTATGACATCTGGTTTTTATGTTTAAAATTCATTTAAAACGTAAATTATCTCAAAAAAGGACAACGCGCCTCGTATATAAGAAAACACTATAAATGTAATGGATTTTACGTTTTTATTGTTTAAAAAACTGAAACTTTGAAGTGTAGTAGATTTTTCAGACCCAAACATCCAGGAAACGGGGTCTTTTAATATTTATTCTGAACCCGTCTCCGCGACGTAGCTCCATCTTCCCGATTTTCCGTGTCAAAGCAAACGGTCCCGGCAGTATAATCCATAGCTTGTTTATTCTATTCTTTCTACATAATTTTTAAAGGGAATATCTTCCGGGAATGGAACTTCCACGAAACTTTTGGATGCTCAGTCTAAAAGATTTTTATGACGCGCCCCATCACAGTGTATAAAAAAAGAGGTAGACATGTCATCTTCTACTGCCCGGCGATTCGAATTTGATGCGCCAAGCACACGTTTGTTACATGTCAAATGTCATACGTGTACAAAATTTGAATGCAAAATTGAGCAATTTGAGGGAAGCAATTTCCGAGCGCTAATGACATATCTACCTCTTTTTTAAATGCACTATTATTGACGTGACAGAATTAACCCCTCGGTTGCTTTCGAGGAAAGGTTAAAAATGGAATGAATTGGTAATGTTTGTGATGTGTGCTATTTTGGATTGCTCATTTCACTGTCGTTAGGTGAATCAGGCAACTTTGGGGCACATCATTTTGACGTTTTGACGACGGTCTTGGTGTAGTGGTTCAAAATTCAAAATTCAAAAATTCAAAATTGTTTATTTGGTACCAATACCTTTACATTTTCTTATTGTAGTTGAAGCCCCCTTTTAAGCATAACATTGCCTGTGCCAGGGGACTCCGCTCCTTCTTATATATAATTACAATATTGTATGACCTATAAAACAAAATAAGTTATGTAACAGTTTTGCTAATCTACTAGAACAGAAACGAGTTACAATCAAATCTATTCCAGCAAAGCCTCAGTTTCACTGTAGCTTAAATTGTTCAACCAGTTTGTAACTATTAATTTATACTCACAAGAACATTTGTTGTATATAAGTAACTCTTTGTTTAATTTATTATACAATACAGCCGACCGTGTTTTATATTGCACAAATGAAAATTTTGTCTTCCAGTGTGGGACATTCTTAATTCTTCTACCTTCCATGCAGTTTTTTATGTAATTTTTTTGTGTTGACTTAAAATTATATGCAATATGTAAAGTTTGCGTACTGACAATAATTTACAAATTTGATAAAGGTCATGAGTAGAGAAAGTTTTGTTTTTAAAATACATCACTTTTAGGAGAGTGCGCTGTGCTCTTTCCACCTCCAAAAAACGCGTCTTAGGAGCACCACCCCATACAGGGATACAGTAGGTGAGTACAGACTGTACCAGGGAGATGTAAACTCGATTTATTAGGTTTTTAGAAAAACTTGTGCTACCGGGCACGTCTCTAGGGGTGATATATCTTAATTGTTTAAAGATCCAGTTAAATTTACGTATTCTTGATATAATTTGTTCAATTTGAGGGTACCACGAGAGCCTGTGGTCTAACATCACACCTAGATATTTTACACTGTGCACTTTGTTTATTTGTGGACACTTACAATTTTGACTAATTGATCCGCAGGTGTGTATTTTTATGTCGAGGTCTTGGCTAGGTTGTGCGTTATTATAGATACTGAAACACACACAACACACTAAACGCTAACAAAACCAACTACAGTTGGTTTTGTTAGCGTTTAGTGTGAGGAGGTTATTTTTTAGCCAAAGCGCTACCAGGGTTAGGCCCTGTTCAGTGTTTTCCTTTACATTAGTCCAACTATTACCGGTAAAGACGATTGCTGTGTCGTCAGCATAAGAAAAAATTCTTGCGTTGCTTAGCGACATATTGCACAAGTCATTTATATAAATGAGGAATAGGGTTGGGCCCAGAACACTTCCCTGAGGGACTCCACATGTTACTTCCATATCGTCACTTACACATTTTCCTAATTTGACTTTTTGTTTTCTATTAGATAAGTAATCTCTAAATATCGATAATTGTATGTCCCTAATGCCAATTTTTTCCAATTTTTGTAGTAAAATATGGTTTGAAACTGTGTCAAAGGCTTTTTTTAGGTCAATAAAGACCGATAAGCACTTCGTACCTCCATCAAGTTGTTCAGTTAGCAGAGTACTTAAGGATGTTACTGCATCCTCGGTTGATATTTCATGTCTAAAGCCATATTGATTAGGGGATAGTATATTACGCGCATCTAGGTAATTTAGCAATCTAGTGTTTAGTAGCTTTTCCAAAATTTTTGCCAAATCGGGAAGAACTGAGATGGGCCTGTAATTGTTGATGTCAGCTTTATGCCCACCCTTGTGTACGGGCGTAATTATTGTTTTTTTTTTAGGGAATTAGGAAAAATACCATTTGCAAAACATAAGTTACATAAATGTGTGATAATAGGTATGATTTCATTCTTGATGTATTTAAAATATTTGGTTGAAATGTTGTCCCATCCTGGGGCACTATCTGTTTTTAAGTTTGTAATAATGCTATTTATTTCGTCGTTATTGGTATCCAAGATAACAAATGAATTTGGCTGAGAGGGCAAATCACGAAGGTAATTATTTAAGGCATCCTCGTCTAGAGTGGCAGTTATATTTCGAGCAAATTCATTACCTATATTAGAAAAAAAGCCATTTATAAAGTTCGCTGACTGGAGAGGTGTAGATTTTAAGTAAGGTAATTCAGAGTTTAAGTTGGTAGGTTTACTCGTATAGGTCAGGGTTTTAATATTTTTCCAGAGTAATTTATTATCATTAATAGAGTTTATGATTAGATTTCTATCGTGTTGTCGTTTTAATTTCTTAATAAGGTTGTTACAGTAATTTCTGTACCGGACATAAGTATTTTTTTAATTTCGTTATAACCGTTATTCGTTATAACCCTTATAAGATTCCATCACGAGACTGTTTTTGGAGCTTATTGCGAGTTTTGATACAACGTAGAATACCATTTGTTATCCAGGGTTTTATAGTACGCTGGCATTTAGGTGTAGTTATTGTAATAGTATTATTTTCTATTGAAGGAATTTCTAATTTATATAATAGTATTATTTTCTATTGAATTTATTTCTATTGTAAGGAATTGAATAAGGCGATCAGTGATTTGGTTTGGGTTATTGCACAAAAGTAGTTCTGAGATATTTTTACTTTGTAGGTATTTTAGAGCGTTGGAGAAGTCAATTTTGGTTGAAGTTTTAATGGGACTATATTCTTGTTCAGACTTATTTATAGATATGAAAGTTGTTAGGTGGTCTGTGGTGGTTTAAAATAGCGATGAAAGCAGAATGTTTTTTTTTATTTACTTTTAACATAAAATTATCTAAGCATTTTTTTTTCTCGTGTTATTAGAGTATGCCCTGGTAGAATACCTATATTTGATAGCATATCCAGGTATAAGAGTCGATTTTTAATATCAATGGGTTGTTCATCCTGAATAGGCAGTATATTTATATTAATATCGCCAGCTATGATGATATTTTGTTGAGGATTAATAGTAGTTACGTGACGAAACAGAGAGTCTACGAAAGAGTCTGCATTGTGGTGTGAAGGTGATCGGTAAATACCAAGTATAGTATGAGTAAGTATATCTATTTGCATTCCCGACGCGTGGGTTAGGTTAATTTCCGACACTTTTGATCTTATAGATTCCTTCACATAGACAACCACTCCATCATTTTGATTTAGTCTACGCGTAGTAGCATATGAGCTGTATTTTTCTATTGTTGGAATGGGCTTATCTTCGTGTAAACGACACTCCGTGAAGATCAGGACATCTGCTTCAAAGTTAAGGCTAGATATATTAACTAGGAAATCATCAAGGTTACGGTAAATACTTCTAATGTTCTGGGCGAATATTGTAAGACTTGACTTATTCTTCGTATAATGCATATGCATGTCAGTAATGTCACATGTGATTGATTTTGCAATATCTATACAGTCTATATTATTAATAGCTTGTATTCTATTACTCATTCTGAATGGTTGAAGTATGCACAAGTATTTCAGTTTGTGTATTCTTTTTATTTTTCATTTTTAAGATGGTTATAATATTAAAGAACAAAGAACGCGTGTAAATTGTTTGGTTAAGTAAGATAAAATGGTGGTACCCGTTTGTCAATAGAGTATAGTTAACTTTGTCAAGGAACTATGTCTTGTTTTGTATAAGATTGCACTGAGGTAGAAAAGGTAAATGTATACATATGGAATTCAAATACTTTACGGAAGAAAGAATATTCGTAAGTAATATATTTTTATAGTTACTATAGTTAGTTACGGTCTTGTAAGATAAATCAAACGCACAAAGTATGAACCAACAAGAAGTGTAGATAACTAGGATTAAGGGACAGTCATATATTTTGTAGCAAGTTATGAACTTGACTTTCATTTGTGATTTGAAGTATGCGTGAGTTATCATCCTGACGAAGAAATATCTTGCCAAAAGAAGTCCAGTAGTACTTATTTACCAGTCTTCACGAGGTCCCTGGCCAGAAAAAATAAGCGTGCCCCCTTCGGAGTTAGGTGCTCGGATATAAACACAGGAGTATCTTCTTTAGTTGTATGACCTAGGTGCTTGGCCTGTAGTTTTATTTTGTTTTTTATATTAAATGACTTTTTTAGCAATTCGCTTTTTAGCAAGGTTGAGACAAGTTCTACTATGATTGCTGGGTTCGAATTAACTTCCCCCTTTCTGGGCCGTAGACGGAAAATATCACGTATATCTCGAGATTCCATTTCCAATTTGATATTCTGGGAAAGACATAGCATCATTTTAATAAGGTCTTCACTTGTTTCGTCTGTTTTTCTAGGTACATTTTTAATTCAATGCAGGTTTTACGTGACACTCGTTGCATGTCTTCTATTTTGTTCTCAAGAATCACCATATCATCGCGGTCTTTTTTGACCTGAGTCTCCAGTACATCAATTTTTTTGCGAAATTCCTCGTTTTGACTTATCAGCAATCCAAGTGGCTGATTAATATTGGAGTTCGTTTGCTGGATCTCCCTGAGGTCTGCGACTATACTTTGCATTTGTAATTGTTGTGTAGACATAAAATATGTCATTAGTTTTCTGATTTCTTCTCTAAACGTGTTAAATTCCGTCGGTAAGTTATCATCCCTCTTTCTCTTAATGCGTTGTGAAATAAATCCCAGCGGGCTATTGTCCAAGTCAAGTTCGCTCAGATTTGCCTCCGACATAGATCTATTTGCATTACTCATTGTTTGATTCTGACAGTTAGTAGGTAATGATTGCAAACAAAAGAAGTTTGGTGTTAGCGGCCGGCCGGCCTCCGTATTCAACAGACCTTACGTACAGGCGGGAGCGAGTCAAAAATAACAATTGTCTCTTTTACCCGAGGTGGAGTGCGGGGCTGCGTGCGCGTTATCGGCTCGGCGTTCAGTTTAGTTTCAGTGTTTCTCCGTGGTTTGTTGAAGTAAAGATCGACTTAATTGCACGGGACCGTAGGTATAGATTTGTTAACACCGTAATTTTAAATTTCACGAAAAAGATAAGCAATACGTCTGCTCACAACTGTGTCTCGGACGAAAGAGGTTCGCACTCCAGACTACGAAATCAGAGGTTAAGGTTCGAATTCCGCAAGTGGCAAATGTGTTGTGTGATGAGCACGAGCATACCTAAGTCATGGATGTATTGAGGCTAGCTAATTTGGGTGTCTGTTGAAACAATTTATTATTTCCATTAATAATTCTCGATAACTGTTCATACATTGTGACTTATTTTCAATTAGTTGATAAGCTTCTGACTTCTGAAGTCAGAAGAGGTATAGGTAGTCAAGCATGACGAAACTCTTTCAGAAGAAGAGTTCCTTGACCCGAAAACTATGAACAAATTGTTTTAGCCAGTAAATTAAGAGAGCCGACCGCAGCCCTATACTTATTAAGTTAGTACCTAGAGCGGGGAACAAGAAAACGATTTATTGAATGCTGAAGAAATTTTATAAATTGCAAATGTTGCAAATTTTTAATCAGTCAGTTTACCATTATTTGTCGAATTTTGCATAGGAATTATTCTGTCAAATTAACCGTCAGTTGAGGTTTGCCGGCTGTTTAGAAATGGGTAAACTCGAGTCTTATACTAATACCAAACTATTTAGTTTTTAGGGTTCTGTAGTCCGACAAGGAACCCTTATAAGATCGTTCAGTCCGTCCGTCCTAGTCTGTCACAGCAGAATATCTTCTACGTTTATGGATTGATTTCCATGTAACTTGGTTCGAGGATACTTCACATATAGATCTAATTATAAAAATACAAAAAATTAAAATTACCCCTTTTTAAGGGTACCTCCCCATACATGTAAAGGGGGGGTTGTATTATTTTTTTGAGTGCACCCCCTTGTGTGGGGTATCGTTGATAAGGACTATAAAAATAAGGTAGGGTTTCCATACAACACTTTTTTATCAGCTTTACCATTTGCGAGATATAGTCCGCCAAAGTCGTTTACACGGTGTCCCCCCTGGAATTTCTAAAGTCTTGGGCCTATAAACCTCAAATCACTCACGTAAAGAAACAGGCGAAAAAACTCTTATTTAAAATTGTTTCGGGTCCTGTGATGAATACTTTTGAAACTATAAATAAAATAAAAATATATACTTTTTTCCAAAAGAACAGTATAAACTATTAACCTGGTATTTAGGTAATTTAGACGTAATTTCTTTCCCCCTGTAAACAGGCAAAACAGCGCGGTGCCAAAAATGACTACGGAACCCTACTTTATGCGTGGTCCGACACGAACTTGGCCGGTTTTTGGTAGGTTATTTTGAATTGACTATCATTCCTTTAATGACGTGTATTCTTAAAGCTATAACTATTGCAATTCAAAAGCAATAGAGTTGAGCAGTAGGCCTTGCACATCCAACTTTGATAAGTAGATACTTTAATGGCAAGTACGTATACATAACCATAATATTCATGACAACATTATTACGATGCGGCAACCGCAAGAGTAGCAACTGCGGCGACCGCGAGCCACGCGCATGCGCGAGCCAATGAGCCTTGTTTATGAGCAATGATCTTTTTTATTTATGCCTATAGTTGCAAAACAGCGGTTTAAAACTTCAAAACAACGTTCTTAAACGGTTAAATACCGACTGCGTCATAAAAAGGATGGAATAATTTGAACAAAATAGTAGGTACCACATATGATAAACACGATGGCATAGTTAATACTGAGGTCTTGTTAAAAATATAGTTTTCAACCATTTTGAACCAAAATTTTGGGTATAAAACGTTTTAAACGAAAAATTATTCCGACTGCCTAGATAGTACACAGACAATATCTGACGCAAAAGCCTCTAAGCATTTGTTCACATTGCGATACAAAGTCAAAAGAAAACAAAATACAAATACTTGGAGTAGAAACGAGTACCTACATAAATTATGCACAAAGTGCCTTCATGTACTACTTAATAGGTACTTAAATCACCGTTGACGAAAGTAGAAAGAGTCATAGATCCAGGCCCCAATCGCGCCGATCGTAAAGGCCCTTAGGCTGCGTACGCGCAGGTTATTTGCCAAGCTATTTTCAACCTTAGCAGTAAAACTTTAAGGGCGGATTGAGTAAGCCCTTTGCGTAACTGTAGCGTATCCGGCCGGCGCTTAGAAAAGGTCACGAATCGAGAACGTAACTGTCGTTGGAGAAAATGTGACCATAGACATTAAAACATGATGGACAATACGGCATAGATACTTTCCGCCAAAGACAAATACAAAGATTTATTTAGTTACAAATGGCATAACTATTTATTTATTGCTCAAAAATAAATTGTATAAAAATTAAAAGAACTAATTTTATCATGATAATCGACATAGTACCTAATTTAACATTGTCAATATGATCAACAGTGCACTGCTGAAAATAGGCCTCCTAATAGATTTCCATGTTAAAAAAGTCTTAATTTTCCTGGGTAAAAAGATCCTTGGCTAAACGATTAATGGGATCTTAACAAGATGTAAAAGAAAATGACAAATCAAGAGAAGATCAAGAGTTAGCCCACTACTTATAAAAAAAAAACATTACTTATGACCTCTTTTGGTACCAAAAACGTAAAAATATCTTCTATGCATCGTGAGGAAACCTGCACATTCAGGCGACTGAATGTGTAACCATGATCCAAACTGGTCACGGTTCCCCGGATAACAGGGTCACGAAGGTTCGATACCAGTCGCTCTACTATAATTACCTGATCTGCCACATCCTGGATCATGGTTCAAAGTGGATCCCGGGCCCTCACGTGCGCATGCACACCCAGGATAACGCTAGGATGATGATAATGTAAGTAGTTTCTCGTAAAAGTGCAGTGGCCAGCAAATCAGATTACACGTTTTTTTACAATGGCATAAGATGCAACAGTATTTATTTTGATGTGCAGTTGTTCGTACATTAATTAAAAACCTCAACGCAAGTACGCGTAATATCTTTCAGTAATAACTACGCGGTGACTCCACTTAATTTCCCTGTCAAGTTGACAGCTCGCTTAATTTCGAAGCTCAACGCAGCACGTTTACGTTCTATGTCTGTGCACTTTCTTCTTGGCGCCGGCGCACCCGGATCATTAGAAAGCACCTGAATTTAACAAAACACCTTTATTGCAACCTATTAAGGTTCAATTTCTCTTGGCACAGTTATTGTGTCAAATCACTGGCCTTATTACAAGAGATTAGAGTCGAGAATAGGCGATAGATTTGTGCGATATCTCAGCTGATTTATAGCCCAAGTGGACCGGTTTTCACCCCGTGGCGTTGTTTTTAGCAGCTCCCTTTGCGGTGGCACAGCGCAAGAAATAGAGCCAGAAGAGACCGAACAAAACTTTGATACAAATCTAAGTATCTCTCCTACTTAGGTCTATTGGATGTTCCTAGCGAATGTAGATATATAGTGTAGTATACTCGCATTTTGTTTTCATGGATATTCATACGTGCAAGCAGCAGCCCGACAAGGGCAGTAACCCATAAGCATGTCCATGCCGTCCAATCAAGTAGCGAGGAATCGCGGACAAATTGTAGAAAAGCAGACTGCGATGGTATGCATATGGCCACCCTTAGTCGTCCCTATAAGCGGTCTAAGGAACCACGGGGAGGTTTTAGGCATACTTGGGCAATTGTCAAGGAGTCCTTATAACATTATGCCATCCCCAGGGTACCAAGTACTCGTAAACCATTTCCTCAGTCGAAAAATAAAGGCTACGACTATGTGGTTACATAAAGAGAAGGATTTCACCAGATTACGTTGTGAGTTCGACAACTCCGGTCGAAGAGCCAGAGGCAAACGCAAAACAAGATGGGGAGATGTAAAGCGTAATGATAAGAGTGAGTGCGGAGTTTCAACCGAAGATGAAGACACCGACAAAACGAAATGGAGGAAAAAATAAAGAAGGTTGACCCACTCAACCACTGTGGACTGTATTACCAGAAAGAGAAAGGGGAATTCATACATTCAAACACTTCATTTGCACCCCGTCGTCAAATAATTTATGCAGCAGAAATCGGATTGTCACACAAAGGAATTAATGTAAGTTTTAAATAAAATATAATAAACTGACGCAAGACGTGCATTGCGATGCATAACAAGATTCCACTGCAATTTCAACAAACTGCATGGCCCCTGGACAAAATGAAATCTACCTACTCTACAGCAAACTTAGCAATCGCCTACAAAGTCATAATCATTTATTCAATTTAGGACAGAAAATGCCACTTCTGGTGAATGTTAATAATAAAATAAATATGTATAGACCAATCTCCTTATTATTTGGGCCCCAGAAAATCTGAGAAGAAGCACCGGAACAAACTCGGTCACTACTAGCTACCACAAAAATGACAAAAATTGTATGTAGGTACATCAGATTGGCACGGCCTGGGCTGTCCATACATGCTCGTCATCAAGATAGTTTGAAATCTGATGCTATGTTCGTAAGAGTCACATGATGTTATGCCATTGGAACAATCTAGAAGTCTATTATGATTTCATTAACATTTTGATAGCGATATCAAACTTCGGTGTAGAATAGATTACTTAGGTGCATTTTGGTGCTTTGGTTGTTCTGTTTTTACTGCAGCAACGGCGCTATGGTAATGATGAGGTTTCTTGGTACGAGCACAACGGTCTTGCGAAACTGCCTCGTGTGCTCTACTATAAGTAGTTCTATTAGTTCTTGCTACATCTTGCCGACCGTCTTGGTGGAGTGGTGCGCGCTCTGGACTAAAAAACCCGCAACATGTTTCGTGTGATGAGCACGTGAATTTTGTACCTAAGTCATGGATGCTTTTAAATAATAAAGAATCCTCCTAGTCGGATTTCGACTACAGTGACCAAATCTCAACAGAGATTAAACGACTGCGCGGGAGATATTATAGTGCACAAGTGTGTGCGCAATACATAGGTGCACTCTCTGTTCCTTCACTCTCATAATTCGGTGAGACGGCAGTCATGACCGTAGACAGATCAGGCGCAGGACCAACGGCTTAACGTGCTTTCCGAGGCACGAGGGGGTTAACACCGCCAACTTCCTGACTCCGGAGCTGTGTCTGAGTTATTTCAAGACAGAAAAACCGAACACTTTTTCGTCCCGATCCGTGATTCAAACTGTGTCGAAAGGAGGGTAATGTTTTCGATTTAATCTAAACACATTAATAAAACCGCTGAAACTAATATCGCTTTTCGAAATTCGCTTGAATTAGTGTTTTCGTCTAAATTACGAGAACACCATAGGCGAATCTATTGCGCACTGTAATATAGCGCCCCAACTCAATATTATTCAACCACAACTGATGTGCTGCAGTCACTTCGGGGCTTTAGTAATTTGTTAAAACGTCCGATTTCAATAACCTGTATTAACAGAATCGGATCCGAAAATTAGTCATTGTAATGCTATATCCTTAATACCAATGTTAAGAAGATTTTAAAATTTTATCTGCATCGTAATTTTTGTGTATTTACCAATGAACAAAAAAATATATAATTTCTGGATGATTATCATTTATTGTAGAAAATCCACAGCTCATAAATACCTACATCTAAATATCACACTAACACTACTAGAGACAAGCACGGATATACCTACCTACTACCTTTGTCATGATAGAGTCCTTTCTACGAATATCTTGACGACCGTCTTGGTGTAGTCGTTCGCGCACCGGACTACTAAAGCAGGCGGTTGCGGGTTCGAATCCCGCAAGGCGCAAATGTTTGTGTGATGAGCACGAGCATTTGTATCTAAGTCATGGATGTTTATATGTATTTAAGTATTTCTATCCGTTATCCTAGTCACCATAGCACAAGCTCACGCTTAGTTTGGGGCTAGGTAATTGGTGTGTTTGTTGAAACAATTTATTTATTTATCTTCCTTATATAAAATTTTATGCCACAAATTAATTATTTACATACCTAATTATAAGTTCATAAGTAACTACACATTTATAATAGTTTTTATAAGTTATTATGAAATAAAAAAAACTAATGCAAGTGCAGTAATAAAATAAATTAGTTTTACACATAAATATTGAATAACCGCATTACCCGGTAGGACGATTGTGTGCAAAATTAATTTACTACTATAAAACTTGCAATGGTATTGCTTAAATTATATTTCACTAAGTAATTTTTACCCTGAGAAGTTTAAAATTCAAGTGCAATAAACGGTGTTTTATCTAAACTCGTAATTACGATAACTGACTGTGACATACCTACTTCCACGGAACCCATGAAAGTCAAACGAGCATTACCGGGTGTATGGCACCGCTCAATATTAATCCGTGTTTATTATATTGAACCCGCCCCGAGAGCGAGACCTCATGAATAATACGAGCCCCTAAAGATTAGCAATGGTAAGTATATAGTATATAGCGATTTTGCCATCAATCACTAACCTAAAGAACTGTCTTAATTGACGCTTCGAAATAACACATTAGAATATAGTTAAATTATCATTGCTGGCAGGCTAAAATTTGACTTCATTCATTTTTTAGCCATATGAATACAGTGTTGTAGTAACTTTTATCGAAAGAAAAGATTTTTTAATCAAAAATAACGGCCAAATGATAAAATTTATTCATGGTAAATTTCGTAATTTTTCAATTTTCATGTACATGATGTTGTTTTCAAAGATGTTGCAATCAAAGCACTACTATGATTTATTGTGGAAAGAATAACCTTATGTTAAGATAATTTTTAGCAGCGAAAAAAAATGTACCGCCTAAGTTTTGCTGGCAAACTTAGGCGGTACATTTTTTTTTGCTGGATTTTTTCAAAAATCAATCTTTTGCCGAAAAATTTAAAAAAGCTACAGGAAAAGTTAAACGAAAAAATAGTAGTATAATAAGTTACACTAGATGAGCCTATAGCCAGGCCTGTGTATCTCCCCGCGTAGGTAGCAAAAACGTACCTACGCGCGGCGACCCTTACTTAGGGGCTAAAACAAGTTGCGTGTCACTACCGGCCAGCGACACGCTCGCGCGTTTTATTCACCGGCGGCCGCACGGCTACGTTGCTGGCTGGACGAGAATGAATAAAGTACTAGAAAGAGGCGCTAGATGGCGTTAGAAGCTTCTCGTAGCAGTCAACCCTATCGCGTCGCGTGAAATTACGTCACTGAATAGGTTTAGTGTGTTATGAATCATATTCCAGAGCAATAAGTATGAAATTATCTTGCAATGGATTTTTGTAGGTGTCTACACGAAAATGTGCTTGACTCTGAGGTGAACTGAATTACGCCATATTGTTGACGACATTGAGTAGACATTTCATTGAATATAATTGCTAAGTCATACTTCTGTACGAAGTACTAGTACTTATTCTGTGCTATAGCGCAATAGGTAGATGTTTACTACAATATTTTGATTTGTTTGTGTACCCTATATTGCTACTACGCCGCGCACACTCACACGCATACCTGCCTTATTTTTATTTGTTTAAAACGTACCGTGAGAACCCCGAAGATCGAGTCGACATCGAGACGTTCCCTATGACACATGTACTAGACTGACCAGAGCGCTTTCGCCGCGTGTCCTGTGAAGCTCCTTACAGACATTTCGAGTGATTGTGGCCTGTGAAGTGATACCTGAACCCTGACCGGCAAGTACTATAGCTAGTATAAGTGCTCAGACCTGACTAATTTTCCACCTATCATTGTCGCCCTCCATGTGTAATCCACTGCCTAAACTCTCAAACAGTAGATTATTGCACTATGTCCATACCAAATTTTATTCTATTCGGTCCAGTAGTTTTCATAACAGAGAGGTTTTTTATATTAACTAAAAAAGGTTATAATATAAAAGTGTCTTATGTTGTATTGATAATAGTACGAAACCCTTCGTGAGCGAGTCTGACTCGCACTTGGCCGTTTTTTTTAGTTTTGACGAAAACAAGCAATCGCAAATCAGAGACTGTGATCTGCAGTATTCGTGAATCTACCCAACACGCTCGATGCCTCAGAAAGACGAAATAAAAAAAAACATTGATATTGATAAAGTAAAAAAAATATGTAATTCCACATACTTTCTAGCTAGAGCTTGAAAAAATAAAATAAAAATAAAATTTTTTTTTTCTTTTTTTTTTTGCTTTGCTTATATCGATATAAAAATAATAATAAACGAACTGAAAGTTATTTTTAGTTTTGAGATATTTTCTACTACTCTCGTTGAATTAGACCTAACTATAGCAGAAAAATAGATTCCTCGTGGACCTTTTAAGCTCGACTGAAAACAAATTTCTTATGTAATAAACACGTTTTGTAATGCTCTCACGTCAGTTTCCATTTAGGTCAGCGTTGGAAAAGAATCAATTTGGCAAATTGGTAAGAAATAGACAATATTTGGGCAGCGGATATTGAGCGCCGCCGGATCAAACACAATTACGTTGAACGAATTTGACGTGAACGACGAAGACGAAGACAAACGAAGAAAGCGTTTTACACAAAAACAACTTGCTTGCAAGTAATGATGCGCAACGTAATTTATTAAAATTGTAAACTGTGACCGATTATTCTGCTTATTTTTTTTATTTGAAATGAGTTTGCTCTAACTCTAGACTAAGCAAGACGTGGCCTAGACAGAGTCGACGGTGGAGCGAGATCACCTAGAAGGTTCTGGCACTCCCACTCACCGACGGAACGTGGTAGGGCGGTATCAACCAGGTGGCCAAACGGAACCTATCACCGCTGCTAGGATCGATCAGCCGCCATCACAAGCTGGAGTTCGGTATGTCGTTGTCCTGGGTGGACTACTCGGAGGTAGATCCTTCACCACCCTTCTGAAATTTTTTTGAAGGGGATATACCTTCAACATTGACTAGTACTCGTAGTATATGACTAGTAAAAATGCTACTTATAGTCTGACCACTTATTTGAAACCTCGCCTGTGGGGTAAACAGGTGTGGGAATGACGAAAACAGGGATTTGATTGGATACTATACCTACCCCTATACCCCGCAACCCTGATCGGACTATAGTAGAAACGCTACATGCCTACCTTTTGGACAATAACTTCTTCTCTACTCTCATCCCTTAGAGCTGTTCGGGGTTGACTTTTCTAATCATTCGGCGCCATTTTTTTGCTTTTAGACAATATCTGACCAAACTAAAAACAAAGTTTTTTAGCTAACTGACTAGCTAACTTACCTTTTCCCCATTTTAACACCATTTCTTATTTAATTCGCATAAAGCACAATTCAAAAAGGACTTGAAACTCATCATTCCTATTATTTAAATTTTATTTTAGACACAATGATACCACTATTTACTATTGTAACTCCGCTTTATCATATTATTTAGCATCCAAGTACGATTTAGAAAGGACTAAATAAATAAATAAATTATAAGTACCTATACTTATAATTTATTTATTTATTTAAACTTTATTGCACCATAAAAAGAAAGTACAATTGGCGGACTTAATGCCATAAGGCTTTCTCTACCGACTGGTAGAGAAAGCCTTATGGCATTAAGTCCGCCAATTGTACTTTCTAATTTAATTGTACTTATTAACTCTCTGCATTCCCATACGGTTGACTAACCGTATGGGAATGCAGAGAGTTAATAAGTGGCGGGATATTAAGTAGAGTAGAGAAATTAATTTATGGTAGAACTAAATTACTACTGAATAAATAAACATACATACTAAGATACATAGATAGGAAGATACAAATACATAAGCTAAGTATTAAACATACATGAATAATAACATAATAAATACGAGAATTAGTCAGGAAAAGTAACACCACAACATTATTACGGTAGAAAAAGACACGTAGTGAGACAGACGAAAGTGGTGGTCACTCCTGAAGAGAGTCAAGGTAGTATTTCCGTAGAGACCTCTTGAACACAAATTTGCTTGGGGACATCTTGATCTTGTAAGGGAGGGAATTCCAAAGACGGATCGCAGAAGTAGTGAAGGAGTTGGACGTAAAGCCGATTTTGAAAAGAGGTGTGAAAAGGGTCAGATTGTGGGTAGAACGAAGATTGCGTGAGGTGGTGGATCCCTGATAGGGGAAGCGTTGCTTCATATAAATTAGAGAATGAGGGTCTCGAAGGATACTGAAAAGGGTGCAGAGAATTCTTATGGATCTGCGATGACTGATGGGAAGCCATTTAAGCTTAGAACGGTAGGCAGAGATGTGGTCGTACTTCCGGAGGCCGATTTGTTTTCATTAAGGCCTAATTTCTATTCATTAAGCCCCATTTGCGCACTTATGGATTAGTTAATCTGGATTTGTTCAAGGCCTATTATCTGAGTTGAAAGCCCACTTGTGCAAATGGACCTTCCTAATTAGCTAATCCAGACTTGTGCAAGTAGGCTTTCACCTCAGTTAATAGGCCTTGAAAAATCCGAAATAGCTAATCCCAACCTGCGCAAGTGAGGCTTACTTTATTATAATAATAATATTATATGGCCCTCGCCTCTTGTGCTTGCCTTGACCGGCCGGCCGGCCTTGGAAGTGTAAAATGTCATAACGCCGGGGGCCTGCTGGCTGGTGCGCACAGCACTGGCCACCTGCACCCCGCAGACTCACCTCTCTACAACCTTAGCCGCTCACACCAATGTTGCTGCCTTGCTACCCACCTGGTAGCTATTATAGGCGGCCCATTTAGTGAGCGGCGAGTCACCGTCTGCCGTGATTATCGAGATGAGACATTAGATATGGCAGGCGTCCCGTTGTCTTATCAATATCCCGGCAACCAGTCCAGCAATTTCCCATTCATAGAACCAGTATTAGTTCCCATTTTCTCCGCAATAGTCCTTGCACCTAGCGGGTGCTGTCTTTGGCTATATCTTCTTAATAGTGCAGGCAGAGATAGTATCCACTAGATGTACATATCCCAACTCATTATCGTATCTCAAAGGGGCCTCTTCGTGTTGGATATGTACGCCTTTCAAAAGGACCGGCCTCGTGCCGTGATTTCCCGCAGGAGAGATACAAAAAATTAAGTTTATTTCACAAAAATGGTTACATTGACTAATGCAGTGACCGAAGCGCCCTTATAAGCTCAAAAGCCTGTATCAGGGAGCAACGCTCTTCCATTAATTAAGGTCGTTATCAGTATACAGTAGTTTAAAAAACAAGATATAGAAACAAGATTATGGGTACAATGATACGATTTCGAACACCAAATGTCTTAGTATTAAGCAGGATTGGCTATATTATTGGACCAGTTTAAGCTAACTTAGCTGGATCGCAGGTGCCGAGTCGCAGCGAATCAAGTTGGCATAATGACGAGGTATAAGTTACTCGAATCGAGTTGAGTAAGTTGATGCGATTACTAGACTTCGACAGACGTATCGAATCTATTCGCTTTCTATTGTCGCTAACGTTTTGTTTGTGGCTTGCTTAAGACTGAAAGATTATGCCTCGTAATTTTTTTCAGAGCGGAACATTCGAGCGTTAAGACCAATTTCAATTAATTTCCTAGAAGACATCAAATCTTAACTGAACCTAATCAACACATCACATGGTCCTATGAGAGGCTAAATAAAAAGGAATACCTATAGAAGAGCTACTAAATTTTTTAAAATAAGTAGATGCTAAATTTAGACTGGAAAGTACTAAGCATTCATGCAAAACGCGAGAAACTTAGAACGAGTTATTGCTCTTGTAAGAAAAATGTATTAGAATAACCTTCGCAACAATAGTAGAAAAGTTATTTGCAAGCGCTTGAAAATGTAGAGAGCGTAATATAGCAACGCAAGCCCCGCTCCTACGTAACGCTTAGAACCGTCATTAAGGAAAATTAGAAAATTACTGCAGAGCAATTAGGTCGGTACACTCAACTCAACTCAACTCAAACGTTTATTTGCCACGAACACAGTTAACAAAGATAACATATAAAAGTAAGTAGCGCATGTGTTCAGTCTGCTCGCAGACGTGCAAAAATTCAAATATAATGTTATACATAAAAAAATAAATGTCACTCGGCTGCAGTAATAGCGCACGTGAAATTAGATGTCTTCAAATTAGTTTTCTGAAAATTAATATCTATATTATACGGTGTTTTACAATATGTAGGGACTATTTAAGTAGGTACCTACTATAAATAAATATAAATCTCGGAAACGGCTTTAATGATTTCGCTAAAATTTGGTTTAATGGTTGTAATTTTAGTTTCTGACATCATTATAATATTTTATTTTTGACATTCTGTTTAATTGTAATAATGTATTAATTAATATTTCCAATACTGCTACCAATGTTTGCACGCCTGCATGCAAGCTGAATACAAGACAATATTAGCCTTAAGATCCGCAATGTAAAACTTGCATGACATAATTGTATTCTGGCAAATAAATGATTGATTTGATTTGGTATGTAGGAGTTATCTGGGGTGAAAAATCGACCTAAATAGTCTTATGTTTGGGAAAACGAAAACGTGTTTTCGAGTTTACATGCGTTTTTCTTTAGCATTGTTCGACGCAGAATATGGTCGCTAATTTCGCACCGGTAAGCATGAGCGTCGTGGCTGAGTGCGTAAGACGTAAGACCGATAATTCTGAGGCTAGGTTCAAATCTCGCTTGGTGACAAAATAATTTTTTATTTATTTATTCAAGTCAATAGCTTTTTTTAGTTTTTTAAAATGAGACATACGAACTATAAAGCTTTCTTTTTATTTAAATAGTAGTGACCAAGCAAAGTTTGGTCACCCAGCTGCCCAGGTACTAGAATCATTAAATGTCAAAAATCGATGAAATTTGATACCATTAAGGTAACATGCTACAGATACCAAGCGATGTATTTATTTAGTAGGTACCAAGTTGCCTGATTGTCTTATTTTTCAATGTATTATAATATCTGTGGTTTTAATATATTATATTTTTTATTTATTAATTGGTTTCATTGTAAAATCTTACACACTAACCCCGTAATTCCAAAAACTTAGTACCGGGTTTAAGCCAGGGCTAAGCTATTAGCTTGTGGCGCAGTGGCGGCAGCGCTTTGGTAGTGATACCGAAAGTTAAGCAACCCACGGCGCGGTCGTGATTGGATGGGTGACCATTCCGACCATTTAAGTGACGTCCATGACAAGCATCTCCGTGCTTCGGAAGGCACGTTAAGCAGTTGGTCCCGGCTAATATCTGTGGTAATAGTCGTTAAGCCTAGTCAGAGGCCCTAGGGCGGCTTGATAACTTCTGACAGTAAGGTTTGTCACTTGCCTTACATACACCCCTCCACCAATCCGCACTGAGCCCGCGTGGTGAAGTATGGCTCGTTCCTCCTCATAGTTGAGGTGAGGCCTTTTCCCAGCAGTGGGATCTAATAGGCTGACTTATAAGCTATTAGCTAGCCGATTAAAAAAGCGTTTCTCTATTAGGTTATGTCACGAATGTCTCATTCTAATCCTCTGTTGTCGGCTAATATTTAGACCTAATTTAAACCTGGTCTATTTTTTTTGTAATAACACCGCAAAAGTTTAATTTTATCGGAATGCAGTGTACCTGCACCAGTAAAACAACTCACTTACCCGCACAGGTGCCGAATGTGATATCAAGTCTGTCACACTTTCAAACAAATTCTGTAATGAGGGATTTCTGATAGCCCAAAATTCTAGATTAGTTTTATGTTCATAGATGGCGCTATTCAACAAAGTTATAGCTGTACAAATATTGCTTTGTAATAATCGGGGAGCATAAAAAAAACAAAATATTGTAAAATTATGTGTATAAACATGTAGTGGAAGTAATGACGTCAAAAATTAACGACTACTAAAATGCAGTTTAAAAAACCGGCCGAGTGCGTGTCGGACCACGCATAAAGTAGGGTTCCGTAGTCATTTTTGGCACCGCGCTGTTTTGCATTTCTTGCATCATCATCATCTCCCTAGCCTTTATACTTTTTTGGAAAAAGTACCTATATATTTTTATTTTATGTATAATATCAAAAGTATTCATCACAGGATACCTGAAACAATTTTAAATAAGAGTTTCCGCGTCTGTTTCTTTATGTGAGTGATTTGAAGCTTATAGGTCTAAGACTTAAATTACAGGGGGGGGGGGGCACCGTGTAAACGACTTTGGCGGGCTATATCTCGCAAATGGTAAAGCTGATAAAAGTGTTGCATGGAAACCCTACCTTATTTTCATAGTCCTTTTCAAAGATACCCCACACAAGGGGGTGCACTCAAAAAAATAATTCATCCCCCCTTTACATGTATGGGAAGGTACTTTTAAAAAGAGGTAATTTTAATTTTTTGTATTTTTAAAAATGAGATCTATATGTGAAGTTTCCTCAAACTAAGTTACATCCAAATCAGTCCATAAACGTAGAAGATATTCTACTGTGACAGACTAGGACGGATGGACTGAACCATCTTATTCTTATAAGGGTTCCTTGTCGGACTACGGAACCCTAAAAAAAATGGCCAAAACATCTTGCTATCCATTTAAGTGAATAAATAGAACGTCACATGTAGGTAAGTGATCTACATATGTACCTACAATCAAAACGCAAGTCATAGAAAAACCAGTCAAGTGCAAGTCGAACTCGCGCACGAAGAGTTCCGCACCATTATCTATACAACATTAGACACTACATATATAAATTATGACATAATTTTGTATTTTGAAAACAACAAAAAAATTACGTTTGTTGTATGGGAGTCCGACTTAAATAGTTATTTTATTTTGTTTTAGCATTAGTTATCGTACTCAGCAACACAAATACTTACATCAATTTTCTGTGAAAATTTTAACTGTCTAGCCATCACGGTTCATGAGATACAGCCTGGTGACAGACAGATAGACTAACGGACAGTGGTCTTAATAATAGGGTTCCTTTCTTACCTTTTGGGTACTGAAAAGCAGTTGTGTGTCATTGTTATCAAGAACGGCGTAAAAAAGGGCCATCAACCACGAACTGGCTTAATTAATCAATTTTAAAATATTGCTTCTATTCTAAATAATAGTACAACAACTGTGACTGCCATGCAATGTCTATTATATCATGGGTATGCGAACAAAGCTTCAAAACCAATGTTTTATTTACATTATATTTTCTCTACGTGTACGTACACGTAGAAAGCTTCTACGCAAAACGTTCGTCTATAATGCCCATCGACAAAGTTCAATCGGTATTGATGGCACAGGAGTGCGCGGTGCGCTGATATATCAGGAGAGGTTTGTGATCCACTCTAAGCTACTCGTAACACACTGCAAGTAATGTGATCACTGACACTGTATTTATTTTCAAAAAAGTGGTAGACCTGTCATCTCGTACTGCGCGGCGATTCGAATTTAAAGCTCTGAGCACACGTTCTTTAACGGGTAAAATATCGTATTTAATGCAAAATTGAGCAAATTACACAACTTGAGGCGATCAATTTTCGCGCGCTAGTGACCCATCTACCTCAATTTAAATGCACTATCATTAGATGTGATAATATTATCGTGGATTTTGGTAGAAATCATCGTCCATTCTTGGAATTTGTAAATGACCAAAATACTAAGCAGTGTAAACATTTTATTGGAGCTTGACAAAATAGCCGGACTTTAGATTGGCCTTTTCCTGTGTTTTAATTTTTAACAGCTCAATTCCATGTAGACAGTATCAACGTCAAAGTATGTACTGTGACGATTATTATAATAAGCTTGCTTACCTATAAAATGAAAATCATTAAAAAGACGTTATCGCTATCACATATTTCAACTTCAGAATAAAACAAGCCTAAACTAAGTTTATGCAACACCGCGCAATTACTCCTTCTGCGCACCATAAAAATAAAATAAAACATTTAGGGTGTAACGCACGCACGCGTGAGACGGGGGCATAACAATGCGAATCTTGAACAATATGCGTTATGAGGTTTTAAATATTATTTAAAATAACACTGAAGTTCAAGCGGATCGCATTGGCATGCGTTAAAAGGGTTTATTCAAGCCAAAAAACGTAAATCAATCCGTAGACAAACATCCGTTTTAACTTAGCAAAGATATCAATTTAGCCTTACAGTCACCGTGCTTATGGTCTTTCTTACAGAAAACACAGTATCTGTTTAATTTTATCGTTTGAGTAAAGCTCAAAAAACTTACCTTAGATTACTAACTCATTCTTATAACTCAGACGTGAAAGTTGACAGTCAAGCTGGCCCACAGACTGCAAATCGCTCAGCGAGCTATGGAACGGTCTATGCTGGGGACCTCGCTAAGGGATAGAATCCGAAACGAAATCATCCGCCAAAAGACGAAAGTCATAGATACCGTTCAGAGGTGCAGTAAGCTGCAGTGGCAGTGGGCTGGTCATGTCTGTCGCAGAACCGACGGGCATTGGAGTAGGAAAGTTCTCGAATGGAGACCACGTCTCAGGAAACGTAGTGTTTGACGCCCCCCTGCAAGGTGGACCGATGACCTGAGGAAAGTGGCCGGTGATGGCTGGATGCGAGAAGCGGAGGACCGTGAAAGTTGGCGCCGTCTTGGAGAGGCCTATGTCCAGCAGTGGACTGCAATAGGCTATGAGACAAACTCATTTTAACTTAATGCTCGTTAGAAATTTACTTGATTTTTTTATCTTTTTTTATATTTATTTTCATTATTATAATGACAGAAGAAGATAAAACAATGCGCATAGCTATGGGTCCCTCAAGAATCCTTGAAAGATATCGCATATGCCTCGTTTTATGGGAACTGTCATAAACAGTTTTGATGGTGAATGCCGGGACTTGGGCCACAGTAAAAATAACTAAGCAGTAACTTAACTAGGTACTTAAGATTAACTAGGTTAGGTATATAATAGATGAGCAATAATCTTGTTGAAATTGGCTTCCTAAAGCAATTATTATAATTTAAAACAGTACTACAACTTGCGAAACTTGACTTAAAGTTAACTTTACGCTATATACTTTATCTTGGTAAATAAGTGTTATATATTTTTCCATAGTGTTATTTAATTATTACCAATTAGTGCTCATTCATTGAAGTCCTATTTACTCATCATCAATTTATCACAAGTATCTCCGAAAAGTGAGTTATAATAATAAATAAGTTAAACTTAAATAGAGCAGGTAAGAACTTATATAGACACCTATAGCATCAATCATTAAAGATATACAAACTATGTGGTTATATGTGTATAACTTCAGGCTAAAGTGACTATTATATTAATTTGATATCATGTTTAGATACTGTTATAAGCACACGTATACTGTGGCTACGGGTGAGTCGACTCGACACGGGGGAGGCGAACTGCGCATTTGCAAGGGGGGATGTATGATAATATTTATTTTGCTGCTTTTGATATGTGCAAACGTTTTCTGTTTGCTTATTCAGTTTAGCAATTAGGGACTACATTAAAGAAATGTAGGTATGGGAAAAGCCACATAAAGCTACGCCACACTCAGAAGAATAGTAATTTTTTTTCCTTACTCGTTTGTAACTTATAAAGAAAGAGAGAAGAAAAATAAATATTTTATTTGGAACACGTAAGATTCATCGTATCAGCCTGTTGCAGCCTACTGCTGGATATAAGCCTCTCGAAGACTGCGCCAACTTTCACGGTCCTCCGCTTCTCGCATCCAGTCACCACCGGCCACCTAATATTACAAGCACATAAATAAAATTCAAATAAAGTAGAATTTCAAATGTTCGGTATCAAACTGGTACATACAGCTTTCATGCTTTAAGTAAACAAGCATATTAAACCAGTTGTTATTACAATCCAATCCAATTTAAACTGACTGACTCTCAAAACTGTCTACCATATTTACAATCTTACGCACAGTACAACAAGCTAAACATTGCGGCATTTTATTCCTTTGAGACAGGATCGATTTTACAACAACAATATATAGTCTGATGTGCTGGCAACTTCAGAGGGTAGACGTGGGTCAATACAACACCTCGGATTGCGTTTAATTAATTCCCATTGTGGGTCCAATCGGTCCCAATTCGCCCGCACTCGCTCACTGGGCACCCGGGGTTATCTCTTTGCTGACGGTCAGTTATCTCTCTAATTGGTATCTGTTCTCAATGGGTAGATGCTCGCGAGGGTTGACTATCATGAACCGGTTTTCGGAGAGGAACATTTATCACTAGTTCATGTACTTATCTTAAGAACCTTTGCTGAAGAGGGAAGAGACAAACTAATCAACAAAGTTACCTAACTAAATGATATATACTAATCAACACTGTCTAGGAATATTTTGGATATAATAATACTATGTTTTGTATATCCCTAGACAGGTGTTGATGTGTGTAGTTAGTGAATTGACAGTATCATTTGAATAGTAGTTTAGTAATTATCAAAAAATTTAAATTGACTTAGGTAATTACTGACTGAATGCACAGCCTAAACTACCAGGATTAGAAACTTGAAATTTTGCAACATCCTTCCTTTTATGGTGTAGATGAGCATTAAGATAGGATTTCTGGAAATTCGTCCTTTAAACCTTTTCGTATCATTTTTCCAGACACAATAGAATATTAATTGTTATCAACCCGCCCGCGGGTCTTATGGGGTTTGACAGGTTAAAGGGGTAATAAAAGGTGGGTAAGCTTGTATGAAACTCTGTCAGTTTTGAAGCTAAATCTATGAAAATTTGTATAATTAGATAATCGGCTAGAAATTAAGAATAAAGTAGTTACTGTTTATTTTGTCTTCAAAAACTAACAACTAAAAACAAGTAAAGGTATCAAAATAAAAGCCATAGACAAAGTACATAGAGTTATAAAAAAAGGATTTAATATCTATCACCAACATAAGTATTTGTGAAAAAGTAACCTCGAAAGGAGGGAAATTTGTATTGGAAATACGAAATTTGCGCTGACGACGTCGCTAAATCGGCTAGTTGCATTTAAAAAGAACTTTGATTTTGTCGACACACCAATGATTCTCAGCACTGAAAATTCATCAAATATGTTGCAAAAGTCCTATTTCAAAATGGCAAAAACAGCCATGCGGCAGGTATAGTTCACGAAGGTTGACCTAAACCGTTCTCATTGGAAATCCAATTCTATCCAAATTGCATTCCAAGACGGACCAATGGGGCTGGAGTCCGAACTGACCCGAGGGCCGGGGGGGAAGGGCGATATTACGTTCGGTCCGAAAACGCAATTTTCATAATTGATTTGCGAATAGCAAACATTTTATCTTTGTTGGGTATATAAGTGGTCTTTGACTGCCTACTATGATCACAGCATACTGTTTTAAACTTTTATGGTCACTATCATTAGAGATATTTACGGGATTGCGACCATGTAGATACCTATTTACTTTCTAGTTGATATTTCGGCGCTGCGCGCTGTTGCAAGCGCCAAATTTCTTTAAATAAATACCCATACATCTTTTTTTTTTACTTAGCCGTTATTGTCCCACTGCTGGGCAAAGGCCTCCCCCAAACTTCTCCAGTGGTCGCGGTTACCGGTCTGGGCTGGCCAGTCTTTGCAGAAGTGGTCTAGATCATCTCGCCATCGTTTTCTGGGCCTGCCTTTCGGACGACGGCCATCAGTAGGCAGCCAGTGGGTGACGATCTTAGTCCATTTTTTAGGGCACATTCTGTTCACGTGGCCTGCCCATAGACCCATAGATCTACCCAAAGGCAAAGGCGGTATACACCACACTACCCCATAAAAGTAGATACAAACTGAAATTGCATTCCAAGACAAAGCAACAAATGGACCGGACCGGACGGTATTACACGCAATTTTGTTAATTGATAGCTGGCAAACCCTCCTGGGCAAAGGGGTGAATTTAGCATCACTTCGAGATATGCACAACCATCATAGTGAGAACTATTACTAACTGGACTGCCAGTTTAATGTCGGACCAGGTTATAATGGAAATGTTCCCTGGACTGTGTCAAGTGTTTCAATGTTTGTTTTGCTTATCGGAATCGCCCCCCGTGTTTCTGCGGATAGTTCAGAGGCCTACTCCGGATGATAGGAACCGTATTTTTGATTGTAGCCGTCCCTTTTACACTGCGAGCATGATAGCGCGAACGAGCGTGATGGCTAGATTCGAAATTATGGCCTTCGTCGTCCGGAGTATGGCAGGAGCCGGCCATCTTGGGGTAGTTGGCACGGAGTAATAAAGCAGATGGTTGCGATTTCGAATCCCGTGAGCCGCAAATGTTTGTGGGATAAGGGAGTTTTAGAGTTGTGCGGATATGCTCACGCTCGCGAAATTTGAGATAGTTCATATTCTGTGATGCGTATCATCCGCGACAGCGCAGTGACTTGTGAAATGTTCATCACAGATTATGTATCACAATCCTGCATACGTGAGCTAATTTGCATGACTCTAACACCCTAAAGGTACACTTCCAAGCAATGCGGCCTGCCGCTGAGGCTCCGACGAGCCTATAGCCGCGGCTATATTGAAAATGTGACGAAGTGCATCAATTATTGTAATGGTTACACAAATTAATCTAAGTTAAAAAAAACTGTGGACTTTCTCCGTCTTTTTTTCAGAAATAACAAACAAACAATACAATCTTTTCTCTTTATAATATCGGTGTAGAAAAGAGACGGGCGACTACAGAACACTGGGCGTGTGGGGACACGCACTTGACCATTTGATATTTTATTTTCATGACTTTACTTAAAAGGCCGATGACGTAGAGTTTCCAAAGGTGAGCTCTCAAACTAAGTAAAATAATCCAAAAATATTTTTAGCTCACTTTGATGTCGTGTCTGCATAACTTTTAATTTGAAACAATATTAACAAGAACCTTCACTTCTGATTTGTTATGGTGGCAAAGGTTTTCCTGAAAAACATTTATTTATGCTTTATCCATAAAAAACATCCATCGTGCACGTAGTGAGTAATTCAATAAGCGCAACTTAAAGGCCCCGCGAAAGCTTATGAATAAAAACACACATCCCCCTGTATCAAAGGGTTCCTGTTTACAAAACAGAGCGCTTTATCAAAACGTTATAAAAGGAGATCTGAAGGAGAATTGCTCTTTGTATCCGAAAACAGGAGTACAGTAAGCTAAGAGAAAAATCTAAATATGAACTAAGCCTTTAACATGAAAAACCGGAAATAAAATCTTTGGTTTGGTAACCTCATCGCATAGATGTAAAGTCGGCACTTCAGGTTACCCATTTAAAGTGCGAAAACAGCTTTTAAATAAATAAATATCCTCCTAGCCAAATTTTGACTACAGCGGCCAATCACAACAGAAATTAGCCAACTACGCGGGAGATATTATAATGCACAAGTGTGTGCGCAATACACGGGTGCACTCTCTGTTTCTTCACTCTCATAATTCGGTAAGACGGCAGCCCGACATGACTGTAGAGAGATCAGGCGCAGAACCAACGGCTTTACGTGCTTTTCGAGGCACGGGGGTGTGAACAAAACCAACTTCCTGACTTTGGAGCTGTGTCTGAGTTATTTCAAGACAGAAAAACCCAAAAACTTTTGCTGAAAACAGCTTTTATTGCGTAGGGAATAGAGGCAGTCCAAAGGGCAAAGTGTCGGGGTAACGAGCGGCCGTTTGTTTGTATACAAAAATAATAATCTAGTTCGAGATTTTATATTTAATGTGACAAAGTGAATCAATAATTATAACGGCTACACAAATTAATCTAACTTTGTTCTCAAAATTCTGTGGACCTTCTCCGTCTTTTTTTTTTCAGAAATAATTTCAACTACCTATTTATAAGAAATTGAAGTCTACACACATATTTTTGTAACTAACTGTACTATACTTACGGGGATTATCGGGATGCCTTGTTGTTGTTTCAAAGGCTCGGGAGTGGAATAATTATAATAAATGCTCACACAAACTGCTGCCGCTAGCTATAATCTATAGATTGAAATAGACCATCCGCCATTTTGGAAATTGCTCGAAATAAAATCAGAAGATCTAAGTATGCTTTAAAAAGGCATTCAAATGCAACGAAGATGATTTCAGTATGGCTTTGACCACAGAGGTATTTGATTGTTTAAGTTAATATGTTTTATCGCAGTGGCCAGCGGGTTGCCTCTCATACGGGAGGTGCGATCCTACATGCCGCCATGTACCAATGACTTTTTCTGAGTTATGTACATAGTTGTTTCACTAACCGATGCTCTTACGGTGAGGGAAAACATCGTGAGGAAACCTGCACATTCAGGCGACTGCATGTATAACCATGATCCAAACTGGTCAGGTTCCCCTGGTAACAGGGTCACGGAGGTCAGATGGCAGTCGCTCCACTGTAATTACCTGATCTGCCACAAACTGGATCATGGTCAGTGGACCCTGGGCCCTCGCGTGCGAGAGCACAACCGGGATAACGCTAGGAGGATGAGTTAATACTCGTATGTTTTATGCCAGTACAATAACACAATTATTGTACACGCGCGACGACTACGTTCGCTTAGTTAAACCCTACACAGGGGTACTCTAAAAACGCCATGAGTTTTAGGTGCATTTAACAAAGATGTTGTACCTATTCGCCTGTTTAGGAGTTGCGATACTCCAGACCGACACGCATATACATATACGTGTACAGACGAAACTTTATTGCACCCCATGTTTACCATGGAGGGTTAACATAATAATAGAGTTTTTAGTTTTTCTAAAATTCATATCGAGAATGTTTATCAACATCAGACTGAATAACTTTTATTTTCACTTATCAGGATCGTAGCTCGAAAGCGTTTTGAAAATTCGGATTTTTTTATAGAACATAAGTATGCAAAATTGTATAAGCGTAGAAACTTTTTCCGTACAACGAACCGACGACGTAGAGACTTGAGATATGAACAAAAATCCCAAAAATTCAAACTTTTTGGGCCTGCCACCGCTTCGGTTCTCCACTTATACGCGAATTTTACTCCCTATAAGCACCTTGAACAACTTTCTTAAAAAAATACTGAGGTCCCCCAACCAGCCCTAATGAACGAACTCTACCCCTAATGACCGATTTATTGAGTGGACTCGTTATTCAGGAAGAGATCTCTGTTTTGAAAAGGGTAATCAAATGAATGTGACCAAAAAGATTCCCAGATTTTGCAAGATGGCTTGCTACATTTAGGCGCACTTGCACACTTAGATTAGCTATTCCGGACTTTTTCAAGGCCCATTATATGTGTTGAAAGCCCACTTGCACAAGTCTGGATTAGCTAATGCGGAAGGTTTGCTTGCGCTAGTCCGGATCAGCTAATTTGGAGTGGCGCAAGTGGGCTTTCAACTCAGATAATAGGCCTTGACCAAATCCAGATTAGCTAATCCGGATGTGGGCAAGTAACTCAACACACGTAGCCAATAATAAAAATATGATGATCTTAAGTTAAAGATCATTCGTGGTGTTTTTTTTTCACAGATTTTTGCCATTGTATCATGCACACCTTTTTCTGTGTTTTTCTTAAAACACTCGTTCAATCGCCTTTATTTCGGGAGAAGCACTTTACCAGCTGAAATATTAAACATAATCCACATTAGCGAGGTAGGAGGAACCTCGGAGGAATGTAACGAGGACAGATGGCCCTCCCTGCGTCTGTATTGCTGCGACAATTCCAGGGAAAACTGCGACAAACAAACTAAGCATTGGTTCCGCAGTTGGAAGTAGAATTGTGTCACATTAAATGAATATACTAAGTAAGTAAACTAAAATCGTATACTTACAGTAGATTTTTGAGTAATTATAAGAATTAATTTAGAGGACTAGAAAAGTAGTTTTTACTACCTGGGGCATGTTTCAGAAAGCATACAAGTCTTGTAATACAAGTTTGTAATCATGGTATTCCATGGTACAAATTGGTGTTACTATGGTTATACGCTCATATTACAAGACTTACGCTTTGTGAAATAGGGCCCAGCTTGGTGTAATGAGTCGCGCCAGGCCTGTGTATCTTCCCGCGTAGGTAGCAAAAACGTACCTACGCGCGGCGACCCCTTGGTAAGGGACTTAACAAGTTGGGTGTCGCTAGCCGGCAGCGACACGCTCCCGCGTTTTATTCACCGGCGGTGCGCGACACTAGGTTGCTGGTTGGACAAGCGTGAATAAAGTCCTAGGAAGATGCGCTAGATGGCGTAAGTAGCTTCTTGTGGCAGTCAACCCTATCGCGTTGCGTGATAATACGTCACTGAATTAGTTTAGTGTATTATGAATCATATTCCAGAGTTATAAGAATAAAATTATCTTGCAATGTATTTCTGTATGTGTCTACACGAAAATGTGCTTTCGTTAACACTATTGAGTAGATATTTCTTTGAATTTCATTGCAAAGTCATACTTCTGTACAGAGTACTAGTACTTATTCTGTGGTCGCACCCCAGACTACAAAACTAGCGGTTTCGGGTTCAAGTCTCGCAGGCAGCAAATGTTTGTGTGATCAGTTGTACCTGTCATAGACATTAATTTTATACGCATTTAAGTATGCCTATCCGTTACCCTAGTCACAGAATAAGTACTAGTACTTCGTACAGAAGTATGACTTAGCAATTGTATCCAAAGAAATGTCTACTCAATGTCGTCAACAATATGGCGTAATTTAGTTCGCCTCAGAGTCGAGCACATTTTTGTGTAGACACCTACAAAAATCCATTGCAAGATAATTTTATACTATTTGCTCTAGAATACGACATAATACACTAAACCTATTCAGTGACGTAATATCACGCGACGCGATAGGGTTGACTTCTGCGAGAAGCTTCTAACGCCATCTAGCGCCTCTTTCTAGTACTTTATTCATTCTCGTCCAGCCAGCAACGTAGCCGCGCGGCCGCCGGTGCATAAACGCGCGAGCGTGTCGCTGGCCGGTAGCGACACGCAACTTGTTTTAGCCCCTAAGTAAAGGTCGCCGCGCGTAGGTACGTTTTTGCTACCTACGCGGGGAGATACACAGGCCTGCCCTAGTCGCCAGTTTGGGGCTTGGTAAATGGTGTGACTGTGGGATATTTTTATTTTATTATCCTGAAACTGTACTGAACCCCAAAAATAACCCTACATTTCCGAAGTCTGCTAAAAATGTCCGGGCCACGGGAAATCGACAAGTGCGCCTCGTTAAAAGAAAAGGGAACGCTTTAAGATTGATAAAGGCCTAAAAGGGCCCGAATATTCCCTTGGCACAAGAGGCCTACTCTAGAAGGCAGTTGTCCGACCGGCAACGATGAGCGAGAAGCGAGTAGTGATAGAAACTCGAAACGAGTTGGCGAGGAGCGAGAAGCGAGTGTGTAGTTCCGATAGTTTTGTCGCTGTTTAGGCAATCGTTTTGGCGACCGGCGATTTCAATTTGGAATAGAATTTGACTGCTATTTGATCTCCCGACGCGAGTTTGACTCTTTACTTTGACCCCAGTTCACCAATTTTTAAACAATTGGTAAACTTCGATTGATAGAACTCCCATAATTCTATCAATAATGCTTAACGGATGATTCAGAATTAAACATGTGTTGGTGAGCTCCAGGCTTAGTACAGTACCTAACCAGCAGGCAGCACTGTAGTGCCTTGGTTCTGGCACACACCTCGCCCGCTTTATAATGCGTGTAGCATTATAAAGCGGCGTTTGGGCGACAGAAATATCGAACGTGGTCTTACACAGTAGGGTCCAGGAACCGTTATCAAAGCTAATCTATTTGGAACACAAATCTGCAACCTTCAGCGAATACGAATGTTTATTTTAACTAAAAAGCTTTTACAATGCGGTGGGTTTGGTTAAGCTTTCCATTTTAAGATATAATTTTTTATATGTTTGCACTTTTTTCTTCACGAAGTAAAACATCACAGTTCATTGAAAAACAAAGTTTCATTTTAATCCATTTCACTCAAGAATCCTTGCCGCGTTATCACCAGCTAAACTTCTACTAAAATGGTTCTTTTGATGAGAATAATAGGAACTACAACGGCTTGTCAAGCATGATCGGAGGTCTACTCTACATTTGATTGGCAAATGATTTGTAAAAGACATACCTACCTATTTATTTCTTTCAACAATTTCGCCCACCAAAAGCTAGAAATACTTTAGAAAAGTTATATACGGGATTGCTACCATGTACCTACTTTTTACCCGACTGCGGAAGGAGGGTTATGTTTTTCGAGAGTATGTATGTATAATTGTTTGGCACGCCCTACAGCCCAAACGGCTGGACAGTTTTTGACATATGAGATGTCGTTTAATTTGTCAAAACTGTGAGAATGACATAGGCTATGTAAATTTTGAAAATGGCGACCGCAAATGGAAATAAAGGGGGGAGGGGGGATTGATTTTTTCCTTAGCATAGCATTATGGGTATCAAATGAAAGCTGATAAAGAGACCATTTTAAAAATATAATACTTTTTGCAGTCTGGTGTTTTGTTTTAAACAATAAAATTAAAAATAATAAAATAAAAAACGGTAATTTAAAAAACTAAAAAACCCGACTGCGTTTCTGTGTAATTGGAAATTAAAAAATCCTTAAACAAGAAAGAGGTCATACCCGGGTTAAATTGGTACCCATATTAAAAATTGTAGCAGTCGGGACCCATGTTAGAAAGACGGCCGTCTTGTCAGTATATTGGAGTAATCTGCAATGTAGTATAGAGGTAGGTATGTGCTCTAAATTCACTAAGCCTCCATTTCTAGAAACTGAGTTTTTTAGTTTTTTAAATTACCGTTTTTTATTTTCGAGTTTCAGATATTTCGGCGCTGTTGCAAGCGCCATGATTACGGAATAACTGAAGATCGTATATGGTAGCAATCCCGTATATAACTATTCTAATGATAGTATAGTTTAAAACTAGAAATACTGTTTCTCTAAAAAAAGTAACATCGACAAAAACAAAACGTCGTTTCACGACACATTGCCGGCTGCGTGTTACAATCCGTTTAAATGGAAACACGAAAGTTAATGCATTATAAGGAAGGAGGGCATTTACAGTTGCCATAATTACAGTGCTGACCGCAAGGGGGCATAAATGAGGAATTTCATTCATAAATAGAAATATGAGAGGGCGTAACTGCCCCCAAGGGCGAGCCCGCCATAATTAAGTCGCCATTTTGTAAATAAGTAACACGGAATGGCGGGAAACGTGTTTTGTCTTGTATTGTTTTGTTTTGGCCTTTTCGAGAGCTTTTGTGAGTAGGTGAGGTACGCGGTGAAAATGTAAATGCTGAAGGCATTTCTGGTGTAACGGCGCGGCGTTAATATTAGATCTTTATGTATTAAAAATACTTTCTTATTTGTAGCGCTCACGTTCTTTTGTTAAGACAAATTATAAAAAAAAAATGGAAAGGATCTTTCTTTTCTAAACTTGACGACCGTCAGTGTAGTAGTTCCGGGCTACAAAACCAAGGTTGCGGATACAAATCCCGCAATGGGGCAAATGTTTGTGTGATGAGCACGAGCATTTGTTCCAAGTCATAGATGTTTATAAACGTAGTCGCCATAGCACAAGCTCACGCTTAGTTTAGGGCTAGCTAATTGTGTGTCTATGTTATGGGCTGGTCATGTCTGTCGCAGAACCGACGGGCGTTGAAGTAGGAAGGAATGGAGACCACGTCTCTAATGGAGACCACGTCTCGGGAAACGTAGTGTTGGACGCTCTCCTGCTAGGTGGACCGATGACCTGAGCAAGGTGGCCGGTGGTGGCTGGATGCGAGAAGCGGAGGACCGTGAAAGTGTGTGCCGTCTTGGAGAGGCCTATGTCCAGCAGTGGACTGCAATAGGCTGATACGATTGATGATGATGAATTGTGTGTTTGTTGAACAAAAAACTACACCTTTCTCCAATCCGTATTTTTCGTCTTATTTAACTCATCTTATTTAATAATTCTTTAAACTACCTTATGTACTTTCTCAAAATCTGGGTAAAGATAAGGAAACCTAAACCTGAACTTCAGTACTAAAATCCAACCTTAGAACTTGTGAAATAAAGTTTATAATCATTACACATGAATTTAAAAGGGTACAGTGACAATGAAACCCATGAATATCTTAACCTGTCATAAACATTCGCGTTGGGGTTTCCGGATTGAAATCCTCTAATAGGGTATCGCGGAGGGACTCCTTGTCTCCTATTGAGTCGTGTCCATATTTGTAGAGGTACGGACCACAACACATGACTAAACACTGTGGCACCTTATGCACTTGTTATAGGGGCGATATTGCAACTAGTATAGTCTGATGTGTTGTAGACTGTACATGGAACTTCCCTTATCTGCACCCTCGTATAGAATGGATAACATGCAAGCAAATTTCGCTGGGGTGACTCGGGATTTAAGTTGCTTAGGATAATAGTGAATTTCGCATCCCTACAACTTGTACTTACCTAATAGCCTAGATAAAAACCTGGACCTGGAATAATAAAAATTGTTATAAAATAATATTTTATTTATTTTTCATACAAATTCAATAAGCCCAACTGTGATAGTAACAATGATAATAATGATTGGATGTAAGATAAATTGAATCTCGTTATGCTAACTTTTGTTCTAAACATTGAATTATATTGTTTCAGGAAGTAAAATCACACAAGGTAAGTAAACATTTTGAAATATAATAAAAAAAGCAAGTTATTTTAGAAGTTTTGACATTTTGTTTCCATGTTAGATATTATTGCACTTAAAAAATTACCACCAGAGGCGGAAATCAAAACCGCGTTCCTCGCATACCGGGCGATTGCCTCTCTTGGCCACCTGCGTTGGCAGAGCCTGTCGAAATTTACAAGTACTTCTTAACGTTATAATGCCGCGTTTTAATATTTAGATTGCAAAAGTGAAGTCATTTTTAAACAATAATTTTTTTCATCCATGTTTTCCTTAGAATTGTGGCCACCGTATTCAGGTGGTTGGGATGACGTCACGTCGTCCGCACATCAACATGGAACGTGATCCCATACTACAGAGCATTGAGATTTTTCAAGAAATACCATTTTGTACGTTCCATTGCATACAACGTTTTATTTATTCAAGAAAAATGTGGTGTGATGGAAGTATTTGTTATTTATTCGTTATAGGGTGAGCAAAGACTAGAATATTAGTATTTTTCTGCGTTTGTACAGTGTCCCTCTTAATGAGCCAAGTACCTGGGTAATCTGTGGCAAGGTAATCTCTTAAATTCATCAAATTCAGATACAATCCTAATGAAAAAAAAAAAAAATTTTTCCAAAATTTTTTTTTTTTTGGTTACATTTTTGGGTTTAGTTTTGTAATAGAGGTTTAAAAAAACTATTTTAAATTTTTAGCAAGATTTCTTGTAAGCTTATTTTTTCTCTATGACAGTTAATAATTTGAACTGATATTTATTTCACTTGATAGGCGATAGCATTACTTTCAAAATGATTCATTTTCATAACTTTTAGGACCTCCAGATCCATACAAATATCATTTTTTAAATAATTCAAATGGCTGCCATTTCAAGAGGGGGGGAGTTAGAACCCAACATGGGGGTTTTTGTCGATAACATTTGATGATCTAAAAGCCATAAATTATCGCCAGTCGAAACCCGGACACACTAATATCCAAGAATTGCTCGTTTTAAAGTATAAGATTAAACCGACATTCCTCACCGCGTTCAGTTAGATAATGAATATTATTCTTATAAATTTGTTTTCATCAAAAGCTTAAATTTCAATTTTATTGCATTTATTGATAATGAGGAGGTAAGAGCCATACTCCACCACGCGAGCTCAGTGCGGATTGGTGGAGGGGTGTATGTAAGGCACGTAATTAACCTTACTGTCAGAGGTTATCAAGCCGCCCTGGGCCCTCTGACTAGGCTTAAAGACTAATACCACAGATATTGACCAACTGCTTAACGTGCCTTCCGAAGCACGGAGATGCTTGTCATGGACGTCACTTAAATGATCGGAATGGTCACCCATCCAATCACGACCGCGCCGTGGGGTGCTTAACTTTGGTATCACTACCAAAGCGCTGCCGCCACTACGCCACAAGTACCTCCTCATAGTTGAGGTGAGGCCCTTTCCCAGCAGTACGAAGTACTAGTATTATGTGCCAGCAGTGGGATCTAATAGGCTGACTTTACTTTTTTTTATTGACAATGGTTTAGCTTAACACAAACCTGACCTGATTAATACTCGTCAAAAGATCTAATAATAAAAAGTGGTTTGCAAAATTCCCCTTTCCTTTCCTCTCATCGGGTTCCTTCCGCAAATTGTGGTCGATTCATTTAGCAAATTGAATAACCGAATTCGGTTCGAAACAGTCGACACTCCTGGGGCGCCACTCTGTAGGACGACGTTCTTAGTACCCGACTGCGGAAGGAGGGTTATGTTTTTCGATAGTTTGTAACATAAAAACTCTCTGTATGTATAATTGATTGGCACGCCCTACAGCCCAAACGGCTGGACAGTTTTAGACATACTTACGTATACAGCGCCAAGACACACATGCAGAATGTTATTTGTCAAATATGAAATACTCACGGTGACTTGCGTCTATGTTTTTGAAATTTGTCGTTTTATAAGGAAACACAGTAAATATTTCCAACATTTTAACGACACATCGAGCCGTTATGCCTCGCGCCGGGCAAATGATTTTATTCTACCCGCGGCCAGACTAGAATTATTTAAGGGCGGTCCGTACTACATGGCTATAAAAGTACATAATCATTTGCCTAACTGTATTAAAGCCCTCCAAGATACTAAATTTGATAAAGAAGTGAAGAAATTATTAATTCGAAAGGCATATTACAGTGTAAATGAATATTTTAAAGATAAATTTTAATTAGATTTGACATTACCACTTTTTATTATTGTTATTAAGTATTTTATAATTGAACATGATCGATTGTTAATTTTATATGTATTATTTAAATTTGACATAAACAGATTATTTATTATTTAGTACAATCGAATTAATGACTTTATCTTTGACTTTTAATTATTTGACGAAAATGACAAAATACATTATAATTTTTGACATGTATTAATGGTGAACTGATTTTATTGCATTTATATTATTAAATAATTTAAGGAATTTAATTTGTAAAATTTAATAACTACAATTCACAAATACCTCGTTGAGGTCATAATGTAACTTAATTAACCATCTTTTTGCCTGTATGTATTGTCTGCTGTTATATTATGAAGTGAATAAATGAATATGAATATGAACATATGAGGTGTAGTTAAATTGTCTAAATTGTGAGAGTGACATGGGCTATTTATATTTAAAATGTGACATACATGACTGCCTCGTTGGTCTAGTGGTCAGCACGCTGGGTACTATCACCGAGGTCTCGGGTTCGAATCCCGGGTCGGGCCGAGAGTGTTTGGGTTTTTGTCCTGAAATTACTCAGACACAGCTCCAGAGTCAGGAAGTTAGTGGTGTTAACACCCCCGTGCCTCGGAAAGCACGTTAAGCCGTTGGTCCTGCGCCTGATCTCTCTACGGTCATGTCGAACTGCCGTCTCACCGAATTATGAGAGTGAAGGAACAGAAAGTGCACCTGTGTATTGCGCACACACTTGTGCACTATAATTAAGTCCTGCGCAGTTGGCTAATCTGCCGTATAGTCCGTGCCATTTAAACTTGCACAAAAGGTCATTGACACCCCTGTACCACTGCACGCCGATACGGGATCGCGGCGAACCAAAATACAAGGCGTAGCGATAGAAGTCTGTGTAAACAAACGTTTATTGGTACGAGACGACCTTGACCCGATAAATTGACATGTATTACAAACATTTGGCTACTGCATAACCGCAGATATCTTTAACCGATTGAGCTGAAATTTTGCATACACGTTTAATTTGGATGACAATGCATGGTAAGATGTGTGACGTCATTCTTAATTCAACATGGCGGAGCATCCAAGATGGCGGGCTTGTTATTTTCAATGCATTTCTACAAATGGGTATGAATATGAAATGAAAGGGCTTGCTGAGATTAACTTAAAAAATAAAGTGACGTTACTAAAAAACAATATGGTCGACCTCTAAATGTACTCCTACAATACTGGTATCAAATGAAAGGGCTTGCTAAGAGTAACTCGATAAATAAGGTGACGTAATTCCAAATCCAATATGGTGGACTTCTAAAGATGGCAGACTAAGTTTTTTTTTTGCTTTTGTGCAATGTGGGTATCAATTAAAAAGGCTTGCTGAGAATAACTCAATAAATAGGGTGACGTCATTCCAAATCCAATATGGCGGACTCCTAAAGATGGCGGACTAAGTTTTTTTATCTTTCCTGCAATATGGGAAGCAAACGAAAGGACTTGCAGAGAATAAGCATGCGAGTTTAACTCCGTTGCTCTGATCTGTTTAGAAATTTGGTGTATTGGGTTTTCTTTGCGTGAAAAAGAGGCGTGTTAAAACCCATGCGGTGAAAACGGTGAAGGAAAACATCGTGAGGGAAAACCTGCACACTAGTGGCTAGTGTGTGAGATGGAGAAGGCATTGGCAAACCATTCCAATAAATATTGCCAAGAAAGTCGTGTGTGTTTCATTCCACATAATGATTACGACCCTCAGTCATGAGGTATACGACTGTGAAGAAAAGGGGTTTTCTAGGAGTCCTCGATTATAATTATTGAGGTTGAATGTTTTTAGTCTGAAGCATCGATAGGTAAACTTTGACGAGTTTCATTTTGGTGAGATATGCGTCAACAGCATTGGTTTGCCTGTCTAGGAGAAGGATAACTTCAAATCAAACTGGAATTGTGTTTACGCTGCGTAAGGCTTAGCTTGAAGTTACAGTAATTAGCTTGAAGCTACCTTATGCCTTACGCGGTGCATTCCTTCTATTCTTCAACACCCAAGACAAGGTGTTGTACCCAGTCGGGTTATAAGTTATGTCACAAATACTTATTGCAGCTTAATTTTAAAGCAGATATCTTAAACCGATGAGCTGAAATTTTGTATACAGGTTTAGCTTGGATGACAATGCATAGTTAGCTGTGTAAGTCGTCTAAGACGTCTTTGATGAGCTGACGACCATTTTAAAAAACTTACTATATCGCCGAGATACCATCATGTGAAAAAGTATTTCAGCGGAGCAACGACTCGCTTTTCGCAATTTCTTCTATTAGGCTCATTCCTAGCTCCTGGACTAACTGCATTCGACGGTCAAATGACAGACGCGGCTAGCTGTCAACATCAGCTGGCGGCAGCCGCCAATGCGTCGACAGCACGTCGACGGCATGTCGACAACTAGCCACCGACTTCTAACGTCGGCTGCAGTCTGCTGCACATACGTCGACAGCAAACTGCTGTTCGTGTGTAAAAGCTCTAACGATCACATACTTAAAAACATCGTTCAAACGTGTGTTCAAATGGAATTACCTACGATGAAAGCAAAACATATTGTAAAGGTAAATTATACAAACTAACCTGCTTGCAGTTCGAGGATTCGCCTCTCTTTATTCTTCTCAAGTTCCATCTTCACTTATAATAAGTAAAGAATGGAGAAAACAGCAACAAAATAAAACAAACACAAACGTAACAAAGAACAATAACAGAAACTTATCAAAAAATAACACGTGAACACTTCCGAAATTCGTAAATTAAAAAAATCAATCATTACAAAATAGCGTACAGGTATAGCACCCCTGACCTTTCAAACCACTAACGGTTAAGTGCAATAAGTCATAATTTATCAATTTCGGAGTCAAAATAATATAAGACCTGCTGAATTGGTACACTTAGTAAGCAAATAAATAAATATAATGATAAATATCTATAAATGGTCAACTACTGTGAATTCTTTATGGAAAAAATGTAATTTCTAATTATTGTGTTTATATTTGTGGTAAAAGTAATGTCAATTAACCGAGTTTTTAAATTAAAACCAAGTAACTGCTTAAAGACTTTCAATTCGTAAATTAAAATAAAATTTATTTTAATAACTAAATCTGTGTTTTATTTACAAAATTGCGAAACTATTACTTAAATTTTGATGTTTTCGAGTTGTCTCGTTCTCGGACGGGCCGAGGTATTACGAAATCAGCGATAGGTCGGGATTATCGCTATTTTATACGATGAGCGACACGTGTCGTAAAGTTTGGGCATTTTTTGGTACAGGTGGGGTCAATAACCTTTTGTGCAAGTTTAAATGGCACGGACTATAGTCAAAATCGTCTAGGAGGACATTATTACTTACTTACATTTAAAATATAGCGTCCGCAAATGGAAATAAAGGGGGGAGGGGGGGTTGATTTTTCCTTACCATAGCAATATGGGTATCAAATGAAAGCCAGTAAAAATAGGCGTTTTGTTTTTTCAATAATTATGTTTTTAGCTCTCATGTTAGCGCGACAGTACGTGCGAGCGCGATGGCCGAGCCAAAAAAATCCATATATTTAGGATCACATCACGTCTTACAGAGTAAGAGCCTCTGGACCCAGATGCTAACAATAGGGACCGTTAGCGAAAAACCATTGTGTAAAAAATTACCGATTATTGTCAAATGAAGACCTTTTTGCGAATTGTTTTTAGAAGTAATTTTTTGCTTTGTGTTTGAGGAGGGTTCAAGATGTACAGTCGAGTTCATCAATAATATTGAACATTTCCAAGGTTTCAAATATAAATGTACCTACAGGGAAGGGCACTTGTACTTATACATACACCTGAGTAGAATCATTTATGTTTGATTACTGAATGAGAATCTGCTGAGATATAAATAAGTACCCTTCTCTGCTAATGCTAATTTATTAATGAACTTGACTGTCCTATCGTTTAAATGTTATGACAATGTCCACTCAGTAATTCTCAAAGGGCCTTGAGTTTTCTATTATTTGATTTTTATCCAAGCAACATCATCTTAAACATAAATTCTAGGTAGACAATTTAAATCTTACCTAAACTGTTTGACGACCATCTTGGTGTAGTAAAGAACTCTGGACTTTAAAACCATATGTTGCGGGTTCGGATCCCGCAAAGGGCCAATATTAGTGCACGAGAGTTTGTAACTAAGTCATGGATGTTTATACACGTATAAGTATGTCTATCCGTTATCCTAGTCGCCAAATAACAAGCTCACGCTTAGTTTGGGGCTAGGTAATTGGTGTGAATATTAAAACAATTAATTTTTTATTTATATAATGTTATGTATAATTTTTTGAATAATACAATTCTATATTCCTCATTTGTAAAGAGTCTATGGTTGTCATTCGAAAATTCGGTTATGCAATGGTGGTGCCACGGTGGTGCAATGGACGTACCTATCGTGAGGTCGGGTAATTTCGATTATTGTATGTGTTTACCGAAATTTAGTTTTTCTTGCTAATTCTGCATTTTTGCCCTCAACCACAACATGATTGGTGCGTGGTACCAACCTCCAGGCCTAGTCTTATTTGAGATTTCACCTGCCACCAATAGCTTCGCTTCATTGCACTTTGGCACGAGTAAACGTATATCATCATATCACAAAACTACTTTAATCTCCAATACTGCGCCGTATATCCGCGCCAGTTTTATTATATTATAATGCGTTTTATTGACGCTCACGAATGCGCATAATCATGTAAATATGGATCGCGCCGTTTTCGTTTACGAGCTGCGGCAGGAAAAATTGGAAATTCTTCTCTATTATATCAGGGAAACGGGGATTCAGACCTGCTGTGACGTTTCAGGGCGATTTGCATTTCTGACGTGCTTGCTCTACCTGGCATATTTTGTTGGTACCTAAATTATAATTGACAGCTAGCTCAAGAAAAAAAAATACATAATTGCACTTGAAAAAATTGAATTAAAACAAGTGCAATTGTATATTTAGTTTGCAAAGTGAATGCTTATCACTTAAAAACAATAATTTATATAAGTTATCATCTTATCATCAACACAATGCATGATCTAAGCCAGGCAAGTTCCTTCAATTCGTACCATGACTCCAGAAATTAGCAGATCCGCAGCGGGGCAGATTGTATTAACCTGTCAATACTATCTAAATGTGTATGTATAGCCCCATCTTGCTCTTTCCTCCTGTCACCGTGAGGCTTTGCCATCTGAAAATCTGTCAGCTGTGAATGTGAACGGTCATGGTAAGAGTTGAAGCCATCCTAAAGTTTGGCAGTATTTCGATTGCTGGCATGCCAAAAGATTTTACAGATAGTACCTAAGGGTCCTGACAGACACTGTTTCTTATGGTATTTTAAGGAAGTTTAAGCGTTAATTATTTTGTCATAATTCACCACATTTTTTTATTAGGATTACTCATAACTGACTACATCAGGACACTTTTACATTATCCTTGCTTTTTTAATATTCCCGAAAACTTATTATGCTTGTACACTGTCGCTAAAACTTAAATGTTATATTATCATCTATTGTTCAGACATGTTTATGTAACTGTCACTTGAAGAATCAGTTTAAAAGTTGTGCCATGTAAAGGTTTTGATTATGTAACGCGAACCCTGTAATATCGTATAAGTAAAGACAGCCTATATAGATCCCACTGCTGGGAAAGGGCCTCACCTCAACTATGAGAAGATGAGGAGAGTACGAGCCATACTCCACCACGCGGGCTCAGTGCGGATTGGAGGAGGGGTGTCTGTAAGGCAAGTGACAAACCTTACTGTCAGATGTTATCAAGCCGACCCAGGGCCTCTTATATCGTATATTTTAATTCATTTAAGAAAAAGACGTTTACTCGATAAAAAATTGTAAAGATTTTTTAAATTTACTCACATAGGTACTTACCTCTCCCATAACAGCTAAATCGAACGTAAATATAGTCTGGATAACCCCAAAGACACAGTCTTAGTAAGAGTTGTTCATATTCATTACCTCGTTCATCTTGCCACCCTTCACAAGCCGTGTCTTCCATCAGCCAGGTCTGTTTGTGTCGCTAAAAGGTCTTTAAGGACCATGTGTATAAGGTACAGTCGGCAGCACGTCAGGCTAGCCATTTGAACTACGAAAACAGCTTTTATTACGTAGGGAATAGAGGCGGTCAAAGCGGGGTAGTCTGACGTGCGACCGTGTGTACTCGGACAAACAGCCGCCCATTCGTCTTTTGCTGACAGCTGCGACGCCATCCGAAATGGGGAAACAAGGAACATTGTAATGCCGGCTCCACACTGTCGTCCAACACTCCAACTCACTTTAAACTTGTCCCTACTCACGATTAGTCAAAACAGACTCTCCACGCATCAATAAGCCACGGCCAACCTTAATTACTATGGAGAACGTTAAAATTATAGGTGCTTCTGTAAAACCAACTTAAAATTTAAAACAAAACTATGGCGGAAAAGAGGATGGATGTTAAGTGCATAGGAATAGAACAAGGTAATTATTTCGGTTAAGTTTGACGGACTAAGTAGAGTCGGCTGCATACCAAGGTTACCCATTTCAACTACGAAAAGAGCTTTTGTTACTTAGGGAATAGAGGCGGTCTGAAGACCAAAGTGGGGTAGTTTGACATGTGTGGGTGGTCTGTTCGTGTGTGTTAACAAACTCCTTTAATCTGGGTACAATTGTCCGCCATGAGACCGACCGCGCGCCAAAACGATCCAAGATGCACGAAATATTATATATATATATATATATGACTGTTGGACGATAGTGTGGAGCCGGCATATGGATTGTTGAGGACAGTTGCTTTTACCTCTCTGTTTACCTGGTGAAGTAGGTACTACCCACCTGCGACGTGGTACCAATGTATGTATGTACTACTTACTTTGATCGATCATACGATGTAAGATAACTCATGGCTTTTGAGAAATTTCGTTGTAATTAAATAATAGAGAATGTCTTTCTAACCGAATTACGACTACAGCAGCCAATCTCAACAGAGATAAGCCAACTGTGCGGGAGATATTCTAGTGCACAAGTGTGTGTGCAATGTGCACTTTCTGTTCTTACACTCTCTGGCCGGAGAGATATCAGGCGCAAGACCAACGGAGTAACGTGCATTACGAGGCACGGGGGTATGTATGTTATTGTAGGTTCTGAAAGTCTATACGAAAGGTACTAGTTAGTTGCAACTTGCAGTGCATCTGAGCTTTAGTTAAGTTAGACAGGTACCTAAGTACCTATTTTTCAAACATGCCAGCTCGTTACTTTAATTAAAATAGAATTAAGTTTTACAGACGTAAGACATAATTATTTATTTGACGATCAAAAAATTTAACAAAAAATTATTTAACACTTTTACTATGTAATTAAGTAGATAACAACAGCCTAAAAATATAATAACGCTTCTTTCTTTCTTTGAAAAATTTAAATGCCTGCTCAGTTTATCATAGCAATTTTACATATACGCTAAATACATTACCATTGTTATTTGATGGCACTGATCTCATTAAGTAGTTCAAATTTTAAACGCGATTTTACTAAACTATCAAAAAAAATATTACTATCAAAATTGTAAGGTAATTCTACCTGGATCACATTTAAACAGCATCAGCTCTTATATTCACAGATATTATGTACCTAAAATAGTATTTATGCTGATGCTACGTTCGTACTTTTATAGAAATACTTACCTTACTAAATGAATAATTTTATTACTAAAATGGGCATGTAACGTCCGTTTTTCTTTGCGTGTCAAACATTGTAAACAGTCTTTTTATGACTTTTAAAACTAATACTGGTGAAAAAAGAAATTTACTAATAGCTCCAAAAAGCTGCATATATTGACGATAAGCTACCATATAAGGATGTAAATTTTTGTGTCTATCTTATTTTTAAATTATTAATTTCGTTAAAAAGGAATGTCAAGATTGTTTACAATGTTGGACAAGCAATGAAAAACGGACTTTAAGTATAAATGGTTAGGACCAGTGTCACCGACGTTATGTCAGTTACTGCTCCTGTCATTTTCTCTTGACAGTCTCGCCAGGCGGAGTGTCTATTTTCTCTGAAGATACCTCGTACTGGGTGTCCAGTCTGAAACAAAATAATGATATCATACATCTGACATGGTTGTAACCACCACACTAACTCGTACTGGGTGTCCAGTCTGAAACAAAATAATGATATCATACATCTGACATGGTTGTAACCACCACACTAGCTGGCGTACATGCCTAATGACGCGGTCCTGTACTATATAATGGTTTTACATAGGTTCCTTCAAATGCCTCTATGTTAGCACGCTAACTAAACCCCACTAGTATTTATACAATTGGTAAAGCACTTATAACACTATGCTATTTGCAGCATCCTAACTAGGATCCTACTTAGGATCCTAAGTAGAAGGTAGCTTTAGATAGGACGATCTAAGAAGCGCTTTAATTAGTGAATACGAAAGACTTTCTTGCATAAGTTTGATGGTGGATTTGATTTTTATAAGAATTTTTTTGTTAATTTTGTGATAAATGTGCCCTTATATTTTGATTTATTTAATATTCTAGTTCAGAATATGTGAATTTGTTGTCCTTTGTTTTAAAGCAAATACAAATAACCTTGTTTGTGTGATCTCTAGTTAATATAATTGTAAGATTGTGTTTAATATTATAAATAAATACCTGCTGGTCAAAAAACATTGGGTTTTTATTTATTTTATAACTTTTACCAATCTGTGTCGTTAATTATTAATAATTACTGCTAAAAGTAATAAATTTCGATCGTTTATTCACATTTACCAAAACATGTGGTTATTATTAATAATTTCGTAAAAGTATTAATAATTTTCAATTAATCAAGATTTACCGTAACAAATATATGATAAATTTTTATTTATCTTTCCACAATCAACTTCGCACAAGGTTCAGTTACGTATATACAAGATTCACTGGCTTGATTGTGAGAGAACTGGGACCTATTGAACTCCAAGTTCTAATGCCTTTCTTGCAGTACTTAAGAGTACCTACTTGACTTCGACCCTGTTTTTGGTTTTCCAGCAGAGAAATGGTGTTTTTCCATTTCAAAAAACTGAAAGCAATACATGTCTGAGCCAAAATATTGCGTAAGTACTAGCTAGGCCTTTACAGTGATCATCATAACTTCACATGTCTTCTAACCAACATATCATCAGCATAATTTATGGTATAATATAGTGATTTGATTAGAATAGTGTGGCCACAATGTCAGACTTAAGGCAGCCATTGACTCCTGGAGAGCCGGGCTCAAGGCTCTTCTTTACATTGCTAATACATATTATTTTCATGCGGGTTTTTTTATCTATTCGGCTATTACATGGGGCGACCGTTGGATTAGTTGTTATTATTAACCAGACAATGCTTATATTGTTTTTTATCAGTGAAAACAATAACACATTTAATAAACGAATCAAAATTATACACGCTGAAATTTTAATGGTTGTCTTCCCGCAGCAAAATTAGTGCAGTTTATGCTTTATTGCTTCGTGCGTAGAGCTTCTTCTGCTTTAAACATTGATTTCGTGCGGCAAGCAGTACCCAAATACGTCAATTTTCGTAAAAGAAACATTTTTTCTCACGTTTTCGAGTTGATGATTTTTTTTTATTACTTTGAGATCAAAAATATTTTTTGTTTAAAAAAATATCTCGCATAATTTGATAGTATTACTAAAGGTAAATCGTTCTGCTGCGGGAAAACAACCACTTAAATTTCAGCGTGTATAGAAATAAATTTAAAAAAAACCTAAAACTAAACTATTTACACGCCAGTACGTCAGGTTTTATTAATAGGTATAAACCTATAAATAAAATACCTGACTAGGGTCACTATCTCGCTGAAAGGTGCACTAATCGCTGGCTACAATACCCCGTTGGATTTCTAACTTAACCTAACCAAATGCCGGAATATCTTTTTTTTTCTTTAGCTTCAAAACTGATGAGGTTTTATACAAACCACCCTCCCCTTTTTTACCTCCCTAGGGGGCAAATTTCTTAAAAATTATTTCTTAGTGTATTAACAAAAGGAAGCGGTGCACTAATCCCAGTAAGTAGTTTAAGCTGTGCGGTTATATGAATCAATCAGTCATTATGTCCGTTTTCCTTTTATTATTTTATTCATATAGCAACCCGATTTAATTTAGGCGGTCATGTTGCTAAAAGTCTTCCAGACAACCTTTTGGTTAGAAGCTTCTAATACTAAAATCAAATCAATGGAGGTGCTTGTGGCGCAGTGGCGGCAGCGCTTTGGTAGTGATACCAAAAGTTAAGCAACCCACGGCGCGGTCGTGATTGGATGGGTGACCATTCCGACCATTTAAGTGACGTCCATGACAAGCATCTCCGTGCTTCGGAAGGCATGTTAAGCAGTTGGTCCCGGCTAATATCTGTGGTATTAGTCGTTAAGCCTAGTCAGAGGCCCTAGGGCGGCTTGATAACTTCTGACAGTAAGGTTTGTCACTTGCCTTACATACACCCCTCCACCAATCCGCACTGAGCCCGCGTGGTGAAGTATGGCTCGTTCCTCCTCATAGTTGAGGTGAGGCCTTTTCCCAGCAGTGGGATCTAATAGGCTGACTTATTTAATACTAAAATCAAATATTGCATTGCATTTATCTTATTGGTGTAACAGCCACCCACAGTGTTAGGCGCCTGTTGCTACTGTCCCTTGCAGTGACTGACCAGCTAATCTGAAGGTGACTTGCTGATGTCAGGCCGCTTGTATAATAGATGAACACGGAGTGTGGCGTGATCTTTGATTTATTCCGAAGGAAATATCTTTATTATACCTTAGTTTAGAATAACTCTAGATGTGAGTGGGCACCTAATATGCAAGTAGAGTCCACATATAGATTGCATCAGTAAGTATGACATCAACCTGTGGTGGCAGTCAAATACTAGCCTATTTAATAAGAAAATAACGTTTCAAAACCAGAGAAGGTTAAAATTGGTCTGCGAAGTTAACAATTAATTATTGGTCATAGTAAGTAAAATAACATAAACAAATATAAGTCAAGTTGTCTTTAGTCCTAACCGATTAGTTAAATATTTGTAAATATACTTTGCTAATTTTTCTCAAAAGCTCTTACTAATTCTTCGAGTAACTAACGTCTTCTGAGCTCTGTTGGAAGAGCTATCTATATATCCCCCGTATAGAGAGAGGTCATGGCTTCAAATTTCACCAAAAGACGATAGATGATTTTATGTGAGAGAAATCAAATTATTTTGTAAAACTTGCAAATAAATTGCTTAAATTATAAAAACAAACATAGTAAGTACTTGAAAAAAGCTACATTTCAATAAACTCAGAATGGTACTAGTAATAATCTAATAACTAATAATGAAAATAGTTTCTTTTAATTATACCAGAGTATGCCAAAGCTAAAACTTGACTGCTACTGGATATTTTCGACGTTGAGATCACCAAATTATAACTAAGATGATATTTCCTTACATGCGCGGTAGCGTTATTAGTTCAAATGAGGCAAAAAGTGCGATTTCACCAATTTGTCCAGCTCGTAGAGCAAACCAGGCCAATGGTTGTTTAATCCAATTTAACGCGACACGCCCTTAACTAAGAGCTAAGACAGCATCGCTTAAGACTGCTAAAAGGTTCCGTGCATTTTACCACAGTTGATACCGAAAAGATTTTACTTAGGTAAATCAATTTTCAATTTTAAACGTTCCGTATGTTCAGTTTTATCAAATGCGACTTTACTGTATCAAACTGAATTAAAAGTAAGAATGTTTTATGACAAAATACATAGTTACATAAAAAAAACAAGACGAATATAACTTCAAAAATCGAGATATGAAATTTTTACTGATTGCTATTAATATTTGCCTGCATACAGGCTGAATACAAGGGAATACTAGCTTTAAGATCCGCAATGTAAAACTTGCGCGATATAATTTTATTCTGGCAAATAAATGATTGATAATGCACACTGCAGTAAATATGGAGTACCCAAAACATATCTATTTCCTTACCTACCTTCGCCCGTGAAATATTGCGACATTTTCCCCGCCCATCGATCAAGCTACCTGCATCGATGTAACCCAAAGAAAAAACGCTACAATATCGAAATTGTTTTCCATTACGCAAGCATCGGCAAGGACAAATAGCAATCTATAAAGGTGCCGTTCGCCCATCACTCTTACGGAACCCTAAAACACCAAACATTTATCTTAATTCGCTACCTTGTGTCTTACACAAACTATAGTACGGTAGTATTGCAATGGGAACTGTCGTGGTAGGCTCGTAATATTACCGACTTTGTACGCGATATCCTAAGGAAAAGAATCACTGCGTAACGCATTCTGAAAACATCGATTTTTTATTATTTGGAATGGGTTTGCTCTTGACTCTAGACTAAACCAGATGCGGCGTAGACAGAGTCGACGGTGGAGCGAGCTCACCCAGAAAGTTCTGGCACTCCTACTCTCCGACGGAACACAGCAAGCTGCTTGGCACCGGGCTCCGGTGGGAGGGTGGTAGCTACCAGGCGGCACCTAACGGAGCCTACCACCGCTGATAGGATTGTTCAGCCGCCATCACAAACCGAAATTTGTGATGTCGTTGCCCGGGGTGAACCACTAGGAGGTAGATCCTTCACCACTTCATATCGTGAAATTAAAACATACACTGCTATACGGTGTTGCAGTTTAGTGTCGTATTTAAGTATGTCTAGCACAAGCTTCTGCTTAGTTCTGGGTCAGGGCACTTAATTGGTATGATTGCTGAACGATTTATTATTAACATTAATTGAGCGTCGGTGGCGCAGTGGCTAGCGGGTTGCCTCTCATACGGGAGGTGCCGGTTCGATCCCACGTGCCGCCATGTACCAATAACATTTTCTGAGTTAAGTACATTCGTTATTTCACAAACCGATGCTCTTACGGTGAGGAAAAACATCGTAAGGAAACCTGCACATTCAGGCGACTGAATGTGTAACCATGATCCAAACTGGTCAGGTTCCCCTGGTAACAGGGTCACGGAGGTCAGATGGCAGTCGATCCACTGTAATTACCTGATCTGCCACAACCTGGATCATGGTCAGCGGACCCTGGGCCCTCGCGTGCGAGAGCACAACCGGAATAACGCTAGGAAGATGATGAATTATCACAACACTCCATCGCGAGGCCCTACGACTATAAAAATATATTGTAGACTTACAGCTTCAGGAAGAAATTCTTAAGAACTTCCGAAGAAGTAAAGTTACTGACCAACTTTTCATCATGTTACAACTATTCTCCATCGTTCAAACAAAAAAATACTTCAACACCGCTCTTATTCGAATGTAATATCGTTCATAATCGCATGGCAATCTTATCATACATTAAACGTGTGTATGTCCGTCAGTAATTGTGCTGGTGACATCGTGTTTACTGTCCTAATGTGTTGTCGGGGGTGATAATAACACAAAAATGGCGACTATTTTTTTACGAAAACGCCGCGTTAATTTTAGACGATGACTTGTTTGGGAGCTCCTGTATTTTTACTTTAATTTCATGTTTTACATTGCTTGATTGCTAGTTATATATAACATCAATAGCAGGATGTTTTACCTTTATTTGTACTTAATCAAAAATTTAATATTACTTGAATGTAATTATTATTATAGATCGCTTTTACACTATTGATATTTTTAAGCTACGCTTGTAGTTTTCCTTGTGAGTTAGACAACTAAAGTATAAAGTCAAATTGATTTTCGCTCACAAAAATTAATCGACTGTGTCATCCGTGGGACTCGAACCCACGTCCCTTCGCTATCCGGGCGAGTGCTCTTGCCAACTAAGCTGCGGAGGACGTTAGTCAGACGACGAATTTTTGTAAGTGCTTGCTACGCCAGTGAGCCGGCGTTCGATTTCATCAATACTTAGGGAATGTCCTGAATACAGAACATCAAAACGTCTATTCAGTTCCGTGGTCCTGAGCACTGCAGCCGGCTCGTGATTTGATTGAATAAATTGAGTTTGAAATTCGAAATTCGCTTTCTTTTTAAAATTCAACTCGCCTAATCAAATCCCTGTTCTCGTCTACTCCAGCACCCCTATACCCCGCAGGCGAGGACTCAGATAAGCAGTTGGACTATAGACCCTTTAGGAAAATTATGTTAGGTAGCTACACCTACTATCGGTCGCGGTAATTCCCGTTTTAATTCAATTCGATTTTATTATCTTAGCCCCTAAAAATGACCGGACAACCATACAAAGAAACACTTTCATATTTATGACACATTAGTATAATCAGACTCGATTATACAGGTCAAACAGGGAGTCGAACCGACGACCGCGAGGCGAGAGGCCGATCACCGAGGCAATGACTCCCGCGCACCTTTAATATTGATGAGCGAACGAGAGCGAGACACGCGGTTCGGAAGGTATCCGAGAAATTTCTAGAAATACATAATAATAATGTCCTCCTAGCCGAATTTCGACTACAGTGGCCAATCTCAACAGAGATTAGCCGACTGCGCGGGCGATATTATAGTGCACAAGTGTGTGCGCAATACACAGGTGCACTCTCTGTTCCTTCACTCTCATAATTCGGTGAGACGGCAGTCCGAAATGATAGTAGCGAGATCAGGCGCAGGACCAACGGCTTAACGTGCTTTTCGAAGCACGGGGGTGTTAACACCACCAACTTCCTGACTCCGGAGCTGTGTCTGAGTTTTTTCAAGACAGAAAAACCTAACACTTTCTCGGCCCGACCCGGGATGCGAACCCATTAACTCGTGGATAGTACCCAGCGTGCTGACCACTAGACCAACAAGGCAGCCAAACCATACTAGTATTTATTCTGTGGTCAAAAGCGCTCGAGATTTTAGCACACGTGTGTGCGCATACTACAGAAAACCTACAGATGTTCCTTCTCTCTCATACTTTTTTAATGAGTTTATTCTCTAGACTAAGCCAGACGTGGCGTAGACTGAGTCGACGGTGGAGCGAGCTTACCCAGAAACTTCTGGCACTCTCACTCACCGAAGGATCACAACAGCTGCTTGGCGCAGGGCTCCGGTGGTATAATAAGAAGAGATCATTTGCAATTTATAAGGACTTTTGTTATGATAGCGTTGACGTTTATTTGAAAGGAAGATGTGTTATTTATCTTTCTGTTTGTATATCTATGTTTATTGGATGGAGCCGTTCGTCATTCATTCATTCATTCTTCCCGATCGTTACATCAAGATAAAGCGGTCCTGCTTTATCATTGAAAAACGTAAAACTAAATACGTACTTAATACTTTTGCTCTGGCCTAAATACAAAGCAATCAAAGTCACTTTAAATCAAATAATATACACACAGTGGTTTTGACAACCACTTAAGTTTCAAAGGTTTTACCTCCTTATCCAAGCAAACAATTATTCATTTGCAAACACACATCAAACGCAAACCGAACACAGGCATACAGACGATTCTATTACATTAGAGATTGATCTGGCTAACGGGAAAATTATAGAATATTCACGACCGTCTTGGTGTAGTCGTTCGCGCACCGGACTTCTAAACCAGGCGGTTGCGGGTTCGAATCCCGCAAGGGGCAAATGTTTGTGTGATGAGCACGAGCGTTTGTACCTAAGTCATGGGTGTTTATAAAAGTATTTAAGTATGTCTATCCGTTATCCTAGTCACCATAGCACAAGCTCACGCTTAGTTTGGGGCTAGGTAATTGGTGTGTTTATTGAAACAATTTAATTTATTTATTTATTTATTCCAGAAAGATAACCCAAATACATGTCTTCCATCTATCTTCAATAAACTCATCTGAAATGCTAGAGGACAGACCAGGATATTATGTGTTGCATGTTCCAAATATGTATAAAAGTTGTTGCATTTAGGCAGAAGAACAACAAATGTCTCTCCACTTTGACGGAAGTTTAACAAACTTTGATTAACCATACTGATACATTCTTTGTACGAGCTCAATAGATCGTTTTTAGATATTATAAATTATTTATCATGTCAATTGAAGTTGAATTATTTTTTTTAAGTAAGTATAAAAAGATAACCAACAAATAACAAACAACTGCACGATCCGACTGGTGTTACCTAAATTGTAATTTTACTATGTTCTTTGTTTTGTATTCGTGCCTTTTAAGTACATAGTTATTTTCGTGTGTTATGTGATGACCATTTATTAATAAGTGTATTGTTTTCTTTCTTTTAAATAGCTGACTAGGAATTGACCGTGTAGTCTGGTGGGGTTTTTGTGTGCAAATTGCAAAACCAATTTTCTTTTGTAAAAACTTGCAAAGAAATTGCTTTATAAAGTAATTACAGGAAAGCGAATTTTAATAAAGTGCTTTCTACACTTCATTCGTTCACCATTCAACTTCCCGATCGTTACATCACTTCCATAGACAGGGATTTAATCAAAGGGGCCTGTACAACGATCACCTATTCATTACTGCCCTAATTCTAATAGGGTTGTACACAGAATTGCAGGAGCTACGATGCTTAACTAAATAATACATTGTTTCAACAAGCACACCAAAATAAGCTTGTGATATGATAAACATACTTATTATATCAGACGACCATCTTGGTGTAGTGGTTCGCGCCCCGGACTTCTAGACCAGACGGTTGCGGGTTCGAATCCCGCGAGGGGCAAATGTTTGTGTGATGAGCACGAACATTTGTACCTAAGTCACGGATGTTAATAAATGTATATAAGTACGTCTATCCGTTATTCTAGTCACCATAGCATAAGCTTTCAAGCTTAGTTTAGGGCTAAGTAATTGGTGTGTTTGTTGAAACAATTTATTTATTTATATTATACGTTTATAGTTTATTCTTTTGATTGTCAGTAATGTCGGTAGACTAAATATATAATACAAATCAAATCAGCGCAGCGTACGGTAACACCAAAGCTGGTTTTGTTACGCTGTGAATAGTTTATTATTAATTTTAAGTATTAATTGTAATTTCTTTATATAAATAAATATATATAATAAATATCTATGAGGTACAAACGCTCGTGCATATCATACAATGATTTGGTTTGCGTTTTGTTGTTAGTGTTGGTAGTTAGAATGCTTGTCAGCCGCTCCTGAAAATATATCTACATGTACCCTATTACTTATTTTTATTATGTTGTACGCTCATCTGTGTCACTTTGTTTAATTGTATTAACTGTTAATTAGGTTATCTCAGAATTGGTAATTCTTTAGAGAAATAAAGATGTTTAACCATACAATAATAGTGTCGAGGTGCCTGTGACGCAGTGGCGGCAGCGCTTTGGTAGTGATACCAAAAGTTAAGCAACCCACGGCGCGGTCGTGATTGGATGGGTGACCATTCCGACCATTTAAGTGACGTCCATGACAAGCATCTCCGTGCTTCGGAAGGCACGTTGAGCAGTTGGTCCCAGCTAATATCTGTTGGTATTAGTCGTTAAGCCTAGTCAGAGGCCCTAGGACGGCTTGATAATCTGACAGCGAGGTTTGTCACTTGCCTTACAGACACCCCTCCACCAATCCGCACTGAGCCCGCGTGGTGGAGTATGGCACGTACCTCCTCATAGTTGAGGTAGAGGCCTTTTCCCAGCAGTGGGATCTATATAGGCTGACTTTATACTAATCTCGTAGCGATTGCTCGTAGCGTGCTACGACAGCTGACAGGCTGTTTCGTAACAGACTACGAAATGCGGACTAATTACTACTCGTATGTATCGTTTCGTAGACGGAGCTACGAATTGGAACTACAAAAGCTTAATTTAGCGCGCCTTATTTGGACTGGCGCACTCTGGCAACAATAAAAATAAAAACATGTCAATTTATATATGTAAAAATCATATTTTTTTTATATATACAAATAAGAATAATAAATAACTACAAGGTTTACTTTTTATTTTTTTGTTTGCTGCTTCTCTCTCTTTTCTGACGATTGAATAGAAAACAGGTCAGCACGTTACCGTTCATTAATTTTTCAACCCTAAAACTTGTCAAAACCTACCTAACCGCGTTTGTTTTGCTATAACCCAAATCGGTAAGGGTGATAATGGCTTGCACTAATTAAATTCAAAGTGGGACAACAATAGACCAATTTGTTAATGCCCCTCCCTCCCTCACTCCTTTCTGCTGCCAAATTGCAAAATCATTGTGACCTGCGAACTATGACGACTTGGTGACAGACAGTTAACGCTATTAATATTAATTTAGCTGACAAACACTGAGAAGGTTTGAATAGTTTAATTGTTAGCCACTAAACATTCATTTGTTATTGTACAGTCAGCAGCACGTCAGCTTATCCATTTGAACTAAGAAAACAGCTTTTATAACGTAGGGAATAGAGGCAGTCTCAAGGTCTAAGTTAGGTAGCCTAAAATGCGGCCATATGTACCACTCCACTTCGAGCGTGTTAAAAGCTACCTCTGTAGGTTCCAGCCGGCAAGCTAGCTTAAAAACCTTTGGAGGTGCTTACATTTTGTCAACAAAATCACTAATAAATAAAACGAAGTAAATGCCTTCTTGATTATTATTTAGCTACTGTGGAGGTTTGGAGCTACTCGTAAAACCTCTATGTCTCGCTCGTTCGACTCTTCGATGTATAAATTAAGCGAACATCCATACTAATATTATAAATGCGAAAGTGTGTCTGTCTGTTAGCTCTTGACGCTTAAACCACTAAACCGATTGAAATGAAATTTGGTATGGAGATACTTCGAGACCCTGGAAAGGACATAGGCTACATTTTGTCGTGATATAAAAACAATAAGGGGGTGAAATGGGGGATGAAAGTTTATATGGAAAATCCAACTCTTGCGGGCGAGGTCGCGGGGAACCACTAGTTTCTTTATGTCAATTTTGAAATAACGTCAGAAAAAATATGTCATGCAGTAAGTTCTTTTGAAAAAGTGATACGATCTTAGTTCCGAAACGAAGCTTGTGAAAAGTGAAATAATACAAATAAAAAAAGAGTGAATAAAAAGATGAGTATAATTTCTTCCTTAAAATCACCAATTGATAAGTATATAAGTATTTTATAGAACAAAGAGGATATTCCATCCAGCGGAAGTCTCCAGACTACCTATCTTGGATTGTATCAGAATAGGGTCAATGATGAAAGGAAAGCTCCACCGTACAAAATAATAATAAAACATGTACACATTATCTGAACATAAAAAATATCTAAGGGCATATTTCCGTTCAGCTAGCACCCGTAGACTTTCTTTTTTTCTACTATACATAAACTTTACCAACACTACTATGAAATTGAATAGTCAAACGTTAACACTTACAATCAAATACCTACACAGCAAAGTCGGTTTTTATATTGAGACTTTAAGCAATATTTTTATTTTAATGGCTTTAATATACTTTTAAATCCACTCCATGTTTGAAGGCGAAAATCAGAGGATAGTAATTAACAAAATGAACTCGCACATCACGCGTCACATTGAAAAGGCTTTGAAAATAAGCTGACGGGCTCCCTCTGACAATACAGGGCGTGAAAGAGATATTTGAAAAGGGTTCCGTAAGTGTGAAATTACTGTGATGGTATGGAAGAACGATTGGTATAGAAAAATGATGACGTTCTAGCAAAGAAGAAAAAAAAACGAAGACAGTTTTAATTAAAATCATAATCTCAACAGATTTAAAAGGGCTTTTTGGATTGAATAGTCTCCCTTTATTAGCTACTATCAACCCATTATTTTTCATAGCCACTTTATTATTGTTTTTGAATTCTTGTATTTTTTAATATTTACTATTTTGAAACTACAATATAGGCCATATTTATGTCCATAAGAAATAATGTAGCACTTTAATATCGTATTGTTCAATCGGCCGAAAAGTTTTTAAGTTTATTCCTTATACAACATACAAATCTCTCCTTTCTTTAACTTCAATCACACCCTGAATTTGTCGCCAATTTATTACATGAATTTATTAGTTTCGTAAACATAAAAAAAATTGAAATAAATGAACATGAAAAAGGGATCGCTTCCATGGAAGAAAGCATTATGATGATATCTGTTCCATCTTCATTTGAAGGTTCTCTTAAAAATGATTACCACAATAGCTATTGGTCGAAGCAACGGATCCCCAAAAGTGTATGACACCTCGTCACCTATCATGTAATTCATATAAACGTGTTCCCAGCAAAAAAGCTTTTAGCCGATGTGTACACACAGCCGCCATGTTGTTCCTGACAAAAAAATACGTGTCCATTTTCTTTGATCGTTGTTTATGTGTATGGGACTTGTCAACTTTTAACAAATCACTGGAAAACTGCAGCAATACGGGGCAAATGCGGTATCTGTATAATTGGAGATAGTAAAAGCCAAGAAAGATGACTTATTTCCTTAGAATTTCACACATATTTAGTAAACTTTCCTTAATATATTAGAGGTATTTTAAGGAACCTATAATCATCCATCATAATATGTTGTGTAACAGTAACCAAAATTTGGCTACTAGTAAGCCGTAATCTAGTGACTTGCGAACTTCTGGTTATCATTAACAAACTATTTAACGTTTATAAGTATTTAACAAAAATTGACTTCCCTGCAACGAAATCTTTAACTAACAAAACTAGTTTACATACACACTGAAAAAAGAATCAACCAAACTAGTTTTGTTAGTTGAAGATTTCGTTGCAGGAAGTCAATTTTTGTTAAATACTTATACACGTAAATTTAATTCTTAATTTGAAAATTAAGTTAAGCTTGTTAGTTCGTTGAAATATACAGGGTGGTCCAGACCAGAAGGATATACCTAAACTGTTTTTAGGATGTTGGCTTACGACCACATCAGGGTGGTCCAATACATTTTTGTCAATTTCAGTTGGGAGATAATTCCTGGAATTGTGAATAGTTACCGGACTCAAGTCCCAAAGCGGTTCAGTAATATTTAAAAAAAGTATGAATTTTAATGGTGATCAGCTTAACGATAATGTATTGATACAATTTAGCCTGGAGTTCACGAACACATTTTTAATTTTCAATCAGCCGATTTAGCATTATTTGACATATTTTGTATGGGAAATCTATCAAATCAACCGTCAGTCGATGTTTACCGGCTGTTTAAGGATTGGTGATTGGATTGGGTCTTAGTATTATTGATTGCTCTTCTCAGTATTCCCTTTCCCATCATACACATGACTGCAAATAACAATATTTGCCATGTTGAGCGATACAGCAGGGGTTTTCGAAATACGCAAATATTGTTCCTTATAGCTTTGATATTTTGTTTGCTTGCCTCTTAATGATATCTACTTACGACAAACATTGTTAACAGATTGTAATTCCTACTTATTTTTATGATACGAAATAGCGTTAAAAGAACTCTTTCTTTACCTAATAGCATTTTACAATCGATAGAATAAGCTTCCAATATCCAACAACGAAACATTAATCAATACCTTGTAAAAAGTAAAAGTTAGCATATAAGATCCCACTGCTGGGCAAGGTTTCACCTCAACTATGAGGAGGTACGAGCCATACCTACTCCACCACGCGGGCTCAGTGCGGATACCTTATACTTAGTTCATATTTGACGACCGTCTTGATGTAGTGGTACGCGCTCCGGACTACAAAACCAGATGTTGCTTGTTCGAATCCCGGAAGAGGCAAATGTTTGTGTGATGAGCGGGAGCATTTGTATCTAAGTCATGGTTGTAAGTATGTCTATCCGTTATCCTAGTCGCCATAGCACAAGCTCACGCTTAGTTTTCGGGCTGGGTTGCAAGTGCAATATTTAAAATTCTACTTTAATAACTTTTAAAGACGCGACACATGATCAAATCGATTGATCATTAACATATATATATATTGACGACCGTCTTGGTGTAGTAGTGCGCACCCCGGACTTCTAAACCAGGCGGTTGCGGGTTCGAATCCCGCAAGAGGCAAATGTTTGTGTGATGAGCACGAGCATTTGTACTAAGTCATGGATGTTTATAAATGTATATAAGTAAGTCTATCCGTTATCCTAGTCACCATAGCACAAGCTCACGCTTAGTTTGGGACTAGGTAATTGGTGTTTAAAAAAAATATATATATATCATCAATCAAAACCACAAGCAATGGGTGAACAAGCTCACCCCTCAGCATGGTCTTTCAACATTTATAGACTACCTTGTCATTCAATACTATTAAAGTGAAAGGACTTTATTCCAACTGTACTCGATATTTTAAAAAGGAACAAAGCGGGCATCGAACCCGCTGCACCTGGGTACTCGCCCTGGCCTAGGGCTGTCACAAATTCTAAACTAGTAATAAATTGATTTGTTTATACTTATAGCTTCACGTTAATATGTCACTAAAGTTTGATAAACAAACGTAGCGTTGTTAGAATTAAATCGTGATCGTTCGTATTAGCATTTTATTAAATCGTGATTACGATGATTTCAATAGCAAAAGAACGGAAACGGATTTTCATATAGCATTGTTCTATAACTAAAATTAAACCTAACTGTATTGTTAGTGTTCATTGATGTTTTAATGCAACGTTGTTGGTAATCTTATCTTATTAAATACATGAATACAACAAAGTCTTTGTATCCGCTAAGACGCGTATTAAGTTTAATTTATATGTATGTATGACGACCGTCTTGGTGTAGTCGTTCGCGCACCGGACTTCTTAACCAGACGGTTGCGGGTTCGAATCCCGCAAGGGTCAAATGTTTGTGTGCTGAGCACGAGCATTTGTATTTCTATTCGTTATCCTTGCACCATAGTACAAGCTCATGCTTAGTTTGGGGCTAGGTAATTGGTGTGTTCGTTGAAACAACTATTTAATTTATTTTTTAATTTTTTATTCTTATTTAAGTCGTTTTAATGTAGAACAACATACCAAAAATATGGTTGTATGTTTATTTGGCAGCCCTAAGATAAGTTCACAAGTGTCCGAGCATTTATAAAACACGGCATAACAGAGCATTGATAAAACACTTTTTTCATCACCCCCCGCACATTAATTCATGCTTTCCATACATTTACATGGGACGGACTGTGTAAGACAAAAGCAGGTCAAAGACCCTCGTTTCGTGACGTGTAGAGTCACCATAATTTTATTTATACATTTCGAAAGGACATTTTTAGGGTCCCGTTGTCAATGGCATCCTGACCACTATTTCTGTAAGGGAGGACAGTCCCAGTTAAAGCAATGCTGCTGAGTGAACGTTTATCTGGGCAGGATTTTTAATATTTGAAATTAATTTACTAACATAGTTTATAACCTAATTGTTACTAACATATGGAGTTATGCATTACAAATGCATTAGACAAACCAAACCACTTCATTCGTTTCGACCAACCAAAAATACTTGCTAAAGAACGGCGTTTTATTCCTCGAATGCTACGTGAAGCTATTGAAATTAGAAAACATCCAAATTTCAATAGGGAAGATGGTTGGAAAGTTCCACCGGCATGGGATCCTATTCTAGCAAAAACCAAAACAACACCTCGCAGTGCAAGATCTCAAGACACGGTTAGCTCTTTCTGCGTAAATAGGAACGTAAATTAATATTAATGAGTGACGGTAGTTTAATTTTTCTAAACTTTGTAATTGACAAATAATACCTTAGTCTCCCTGTGACCACGATCGCTGTAAAGTGTTCGAAACGTCAGGTTTTAAAGAAAATGTAAATAAATCCCGAAGTAATCCGTAAAATTGTGTTTTAATGAGCAAAAAAAGTTGTCATGACTTTCTAATTTATTTATACCCTATAGTACTTTACCTATTTAACGTCTAGAGTCATTGACATGCAAGAAAACACAACAAAGCAATACTTAGGGCGTTTTCAGGATCCTGCGTATTTGCTCACGTAGGCAGGATTAAGATACGTACATATTACATAATCTGTGATGCGTAGCACACCGGTGACAGAGCGCAGCGAAACGAGAAATTTTATTTGGCATCGCAGATTATGTATGTCAATACCACCTACGAGAGCATATACGTATGACACTAAAACGACCTAAGGAAAAATATAGCTTTTTGTTTAATTTATAGCTGTTGTAACACAGTCAAGTTTATACGGAATCAAGGCAATTCAGCCTTTTATTCAGAGGCAAATAGATAACATTTATAATTAAACGAACTAACCCAGGCCAATTTAATCAATTTTATTTTTCAACAAACACCAATTAGGTACCTACTAGCCCCAAACTAAGCGTGCGCTTATGCTATGGTGATAACGGATAGACATACATTAATACGTTTTTAAACATCCATGACTTAAGTACAAATGCTCGTGCTCATTACACAAACATTTGCCCCTTGCGGGATTCGAACCCACAACTTCTAGTTTGGTAATCCGGAGCACGAACCCCTACACGAAGACGGTCGTCAACCAATATTACTTTAAGAAAAAATCCACAACAAAAGCGAGCAAATGCAACAAATATTGTGAACGAAATTATTTAATTTCTAAAAAAAATCTGTCTACATTGAAGCTTATAGGTATTTTTAAATAAAATTTCCTAAACCGTCCCATATACCGCAAAAGCTTATAAACCCTACGAGCGAATCCCTTCACGTATCATTCCCTCACTCCAAGTATTGTTGGGTTGCACGTGTGCTACGCCGACTATTCCCACAGATTTGCGTGGCCCCTCAACTATTATTTTGATAAAGAGGTCACTAAAGCCTTTTGTTCTATTCAAAAGGTATAGTTCCAAGACTTCCAAGTTACACCACATGAAATGGTGTGAACGAAATACCCCTGGTGTCCCATTTTAAAAAATAAATTACTTTTTGGCAGCGAAGTTGTGTTTTTTTGGTGAAACCTAGTAAGTAGTACAGAGCCCGCAGACAAGATGCAATCTATTCGAAATATCACGTGTCTTTTGCATACGCATTTTGACATTTCGTTAACAATAGCGAAATTTGCTGTAAAAAGATTGCATCTTGTCTAAGGGCCCTGGTGACAATACAACAAGCTAAACACTATCGCTAAACGCATTTTCCAAAATAATAAATTTCCTCCTCATCATCCTAGCGCTATCCCGGTTGTACACTCGCACGCGAGGGTCCAGGGTCCGCTGACCATGATCCAGGATGTGGCAGATCAGGTCATCAATTACAGTGGAGCGACTGCCATCTGACCTCCGCGACTCTGTTAACAGGGGATCCCGACCAGTTTGGATCATGGTTACACATTCAGTCGCCTGAATGTGCAGGTTTCCTCACGATGTTTTCCCTCACCGAAAGAGCATCGGTTAGTAAAACAAATGATGTACATAACTCAGAAAAAGTCATTGATACATGGTGGAACGTGGATCGGTACGTACCGCATGAGAGGCAACCCGCTAGCCACTGCGCCACGGACGCTCCAAAATAATACATGTAGGTACAACATATTAGGATCACAAAGTTCTTTCTTATGATTGACGCTGCTGCGATCGATTGATTAATGATTGACTGTCAACGACTAGGTTAAAGATTTCCTTTGGACCTATTTGTAGCCGTTTCAAGGCTTCAATACAATCATTGGAACTTCCGTCAAGAGCGATAACTTCGTAACCCAGTTATCGCACTTTGTTAAGTATTAATCCAAACTTAGCTTTGTAATGAAACCGCCCACAGTTTGACAATTACAAACTTGGATGTACTTGGCCGGAGATATTGTTTGTTGTAACAATATCAAATTAAAGCCAGAGCAAAACTTTGCTTTGCAAGTTTTTATACAATGGATTCTGTGTACACAAATGCAGCAGTGATTATCAGATATTTTTCAGAATATCCCAAATAAATGACTCAAAAACCTTGTCTGCTATAGAAATATATATGAGTATTTCTATAGCAGACAAGGTTTTTGAGTCAATTATTTGGGATATTCTTAAAAATATCTGATAATCACTGCTGCATTTGTGTACCTACCTAGTAAGGGCGTGTGTTTAACCACACACGCGGGATGAGATACATAATATCTGTGATGTCAAAGAACATTTCACAAGCCCATTAAAATAAAGAAATCGCGTGACTTAATTTGAAGTTTCTAAATTATTTTAGTCTGTTAATTTTGTTTGTTTAGCAGAGAAAAAATATAATGAATTTACAATAAGTCTTAGGCTTAATCGAGCCGAAAAGATGAAATAAGTACTTACCTCAAGTTTCTCAGGCGGCAATCCGAAATGATACTTATTCGGGACCGGGAGTCTCTCTTGTCCAGTGGTGGCAGGGTAGCTTTCGATCTTCCAACCACGCTGGTAGACAGACAGATAATTGGATATATTCGTATTATAAAAGCACAACACCTATTGCAGAAAACATTAATACATTTAAATTTTTTCACCCCTCATAAACAGCAAAGTTCAAGAATTTCTTTCTCGAAAACAAATCCATATTTGACCCAGAGTTACTTCTAGTCATTTGATTAGCATAGCTACTCGTAACTAGACAAGATTCATTTTCAGGATTCGTTAAACATGCCAATGTCTCTCGAAACACTGTGAAACGTCTTAATGAAAATACTATCAACATCTTTCTAGGCGTCTTAATTTTTTTTAAGTCACATGCGAACATAACTCCTTCGAAATCCTCGTCCCAAACAATTTCAAATCATCGGACTCGCACACCAACTTGCTATCACTCATTAGAAACCAGTCTCTCTCAAAGTGGGCGATAACGCCCCCTTGGGGGCGCTGAAGGCCTGGAGGGAAGCGGTAAAAAAATTGGGGATGCTGCGATTTATTATTGGAAAGTTGCATTGTTATTGCTCTCTCTGGTAAGAAAAGTATTTTTTTTAATATAGGTTTAATTTAACTTCAAGTAAGACTAATAATATGTCATTGAGGTTTTTATGGTGAAAAAAAATGGGGGGCGCTACTAAATAGCTGATTTCTACAGTGGGTGTTTAAGAAAATAAGTTCAGGAACCTCTGTTATAAACTATTCCTACGTTATGCATAAGTACCTGGCCTTGCTGAACACTTTGCTCTTCTCTGAATGCCGCCTCTTGGTCCGGAGTCGGTCCACCACGGAGTCACCAGCCCCGTGGAGAGAACCATCCACGGGAGTCGTCGTCTTCAGCGCGCTGTACGCAGAGTCCTGCACAGTCAGCGATGATGAGATCACTTGCTGAAGATGGCAGTTTATGGAGAGTCATCATCGTTATCAGTATCAGAAGCAGGACGTTCACTAGCCTGCCGAACATAGGCTTACCAAGGTCATAGATTTCCAAAATAACCTGTTACAATCTGCGACCTGACTTTAAAATTGGCCAAAACAATTAATTCATTTTTGGGAAATTGTACTAATTTTTTAACAATATAGGTACCACTTAATGTTGTCGAACTACCTATTAATAGGTTTAAGTTGCATGTAAAAACTACCGAGTCATGTCTAAAGGGTATTTTAAAATTCAAGACTATCTTGATGACGAGAATGTATGAACAGTCCAGCCTGCACTTACGTACCTACCATTTTTTTTTTCACTTTTTTATAGCAGCTAGTGGTGACTAAGTTTGTTCCGGTGCTTCTTCTCAGCACTTGCCAAATTGAATAAATTATTTTTGACTTTGACTTTGACCTTTATAAGTTAGTCTGTGCATCTTGCCGGCGTGGACGCCCTACACTACGCTTAAGATCAAATGGTCTTCAATCAAGAACCTTTACGCCCCAACGGCTGGAGATTATAGGAAAGTGAAAACAAAAAAATAAGCAAATCTGTTGATGATGTCCTGCTGGGAGGTCAAAATCACTAACGATCGATGGCTTACAATATCGGGGAACAGAGAAAATTTATTCATACAATGTAACTCTATGATTGCGAATGCAAAATACGCAGGCATCAGAGCCCGTAGTCAAGATGCAATCTATAAATAAGCGAAGTTCGTTATCGCTAACAAAATGTATGAAACTGACATACGAGTAAGCCATCGAAATATCACGTAACTTATGCATACATTCTGTTGGCGATAGCAAAGTTCGCTATAGAATGATTGCACCTTGTCTAAGGGCGCAGGTATAGGTAGTACAATAAAAAGGCCTATATTAGTGCACAAACGGATTCAATATCATTAACTAACTAAATGCGATAAACAAAATGTGTCTCGTAAAATAAATTCATATCTTTAACCTTGCTATATTACAGAAAAAATACGGGTAATTATTAGAACACGATCAATGTATTTACTAATAGTGATTTTTTTGCAGGTTCGTTTTTATAGTTCGACTAGCTTGTGCAACCCTCCTTTAGGAGAGAAAGACGTGCGGAGGCTCTTATTACACTACGCTGAGTCTTAGTAAGACTGTCTGAATTTCCCGTAGTCTAATAACCCCTCAGAACGAGATTGTTAATGACAGTAAAATAATTAACCTTCTGCGAAAGCTCCTCGGTGCTGTAGTCGGTGACCTTCTGCAGCACCTCGCTCTCGGAGGCGAGGACCTCCGACCGTGAGGAGCTCTCGGAGTCCTGCACGGTCTCCCACACGCCGCTCACGTGGCTCGGGATTACGAGCGGCTTCCTCCGACCACGCTCCTGTCGAACACGGTCACTTTAAAAGAGCCTAGGAGTACAAACGCGGACACTATGTTGAAGACACGGCACACCATCACAGGAAATCGATTTGCTGTGTCTGGTACTTACAATGACTAGCACAGTACAATTTCATGTTTCTCTGAACTAAAAGAAACTTTTGTGCTATGTGGTATGTCATAAAAAAGCCACCAGTGAATATTTTATTTGACCGACCTTACTGCCAGTTGGTCCCGGCTAATATCTGTTGATATTAGTCGCTAAGCATAGTATTGTTGATATTAGTCGTTAAGCGTGGAGAGTGCACCTGTGTATTGCGCACACACTTGTGCTTGTGCTAATCTCTGTTGAGATAGGCCGCCGTAGTCAAAATTCGGATAGGAGAACATAATTTTTATTAAGCGTAGTCCGAGGCCCTAGGGTCACTGATAACATCTGACAGTAAAGTTGGCCGTGTAAGTAACAAAGTCAAAGTGTCTATGTTGCGCTGGTGGCCATATGCGTGGGCGGACCTGGCTGGCAGCAGCTAGCAGAATAGAACCTTTATACCGTGATATTCCGCTGCAATCCCACGTGCAATCGAGAAGCTGATTCATTCTATCATCTAAGGTGCTGATAAACGTGCAGCTGATTATGACCACGGATTCAGAGTGCAGTGAGAGGGTGAGACATAATCTGATCCAGTTGAACCTAAGTTCAAGCCCATTGAAGAGCCTTACTTTTTGCAGGCATGCGATACGCGACTACTCGTAGAGGTTGTGCTTCTAATGAATTCTTAGAATAGGGCGGCTCTGGTCTTACGGAGGCCTATGGCTATTTAGAATCCTGATTCACAAACACTCGGAAAGGTTCCGTGTCGGATCGAAGTCAGAATTCGAATATCAAACATTTTTTCCGAACGGAGTTTCAGTTTTCGAAAGCTAATCATTTGTGCCTAATGGAAACGTCAAAGTTTTCGATTCCCACGTTTGTGAATCGCATTTTTGACGTCTTCTGAAACCTGCCTCTCGGATTCTAAATCTGTAGTTTCCGACGTTTGTGAATAAAGGTGCTGATAATGCAAATGCCCTATTTTTCTATATCCAGGGGGAAATATTTCCTGTTTCCATCTTGAGGAGAGTTCTAAACTTACAGTACTTAACGTCAATGAAAATACTCACATCTACAGCAAGCGATTCTTCTCTCGATCTACGTTTCATTTCCTCAGGCACATTCACTTTACCGGGGAACCTTTGGGCAAAGATTGACCAGTCAATAATCTTAATCGAAGCGATGAAGATGATGATCTAGTATTAGATGATCTATTTAATAACTTGTTAAGGAAGAGCGAAGCCTCCTGATACAGGCATACCCTCAGTTTATAGGAACAAGAGAAATGAAATGGGGTCATGACGCGTGCGAACGCGACATGGGCAAAAGGAACTGGATTGATCACATTTCGCAGTCATTTGTGTGCATGCACTGCGGGCAAATGAGCGTTGTGAATTGAATTACTGTTTGTGTATCAAATAAATTTGGTTCGAGAAGGATTACCGTGTCATGTCATTACATACATATCTTTTCTATGTATTTTTTTATTAATTAATTTTTTTGCACAAAGCTTATTATTCAAATGGCGGACTAAACGCTTAAAGCATTCTCTACCAGTCAACAAACAGGGAAATACAGGCGGTGCAAGATATCGTGAATTAGGAAAAAGATAGTACCGAGAAAACCAATGCAAAAGAAGCATAAATAGCAATGAAGAAAAAGGAACATAGCAATAGACAAACACGCTTTCTACATCATTATTCTCCTAGCATTATCCCGGTTGTGCTCTCGCACGCAAGGGCCCATCATGATGGTCCGCTGACCATGATCCAGGTTGTGGCATATCAGGTAATTACAGTGGAGCGACTGCCATCTGACCTCCGTGACCCTGTTAACATGGGAACAGTTTGGATCATGGTTACACATTCAGTCGCCTGAATGTGCAGATTTCCTCACAATGTTTTCCATAAGAGCATCGGTTAGTAAAACAAATTAGTAACTCAGAAAAAGTCATTAGTACATGGCGGCACGTGGAGTCAAACCTGGCACCTCCCGCACCTCCCTCATGAGAGGCAACCCGCTAGCAACTGCGCCACCGACGCTCTACAACTACACACTACCTACATATATCAAAAAATAGATGAAATACATATTGATACATAAAAATACACATAATATACATACGAGCTAGAAGGCAAAAAAATTTTAAAGCGATAGAGAGCGCTTAAGGTAAGTTACCCTACTGCTGATCTTTTTGACATGCTGGCCCCAGCTTAACGGATTTAACTATCAATGAAAATGAGATTTCTATGATGAGAGCATACAATACAATGTAGAAACATATATAGCATAAAATACAATGTAGGAAACATTTAGTTACATACATGAATAAATAATAATATTAAAAAATATATATTACCTTTATATTATTACTTAATTACGTTTTCATCAACCTCACCAGTACTCTGAAGGTATCTCCTCAATGACCGGCACGTCCAGAGAGTTGGTAGAAGGCCACTTCTGTAGGCATTCGTCCGGGGTGTCCTCTACGACATTCAACTCTTGCTTGCACCATGAGTCTTTCGGCGATGGGTCGGGAAGCTCATCAGGAATCCAGGACTCAACCCTTTTGGGGATGTAGCAGGCGGGGTAGGCGCTGGGGTCCTCGCCAGGGTCGTGGCGGTAGAAGTGCCTTTAGCAAGTTTGAATGGATTTGAAAATGATTTAGAACTCAAATAATAGCTGGCTTGACTGGCAAGGAGAGGACTTGTATGAGATTTTGACACAACCTTAAATAGCGAAGCTTATGCTTGACTCCTTCCCTGCATCATTATTGATCTTTACCTACAAATCCTACATTTATATTGAGTATCTAGAAGAGATTCTACCCAACATTCTAAAGGATTCGTTCTGGTCTATAAAGAAAGTCTGATTGGAGCTAGTGGTGCTGTAAGTTTGAGAAACCCTGACCGGCCGGCATACAGCCTACCTCAAATTCTTTCAAATTGCAATAGTTATAGCTTTCAGAAAAATTACTTTCACAGACTAATGCAAAGTCATGGTTTTGGAACTGCAAACGCAATCGCTACAGGTTTCAAGTTAGGCGGTATAGTCCGACATGTTTGTGCGCGACCTTCGTGCGGTCGACATAGGTGCAGGGGGCGAAGCATGCTAGATGTCAGCAAGGACGGGTGGTAGGAAGGTCGCGCTTGGACTTATCGCTATAGGCCTGCTGATCCCTGAATGTTTCTTTTTCTAGAAAGTGAAATACGCGCCGAAGAAGGGTACCCTAAGCACGATGATCTGGATACTTAAAGGAAAAGAGTGAAAATACAGTAACTAGTCAGACGTAATAACCCACTCTCGGTCGCATCGTCGCTTACCAATCAATGAGTTTGAGCCATGCCTTAGCGGCGCAGTGGGCGGTGAAGAAAGCGTTCTGCCTTTCCATGTACCGCTCGTAGCCGATCCTCAGGGCTTCCTCCACAATATCCTCGCGGAGCTCAAAGATGAACAGGTCATTGTCTTCTTTTTGCAGCACTTCAGCCCTGGTGGGAGTGGTTTAGTGCCTTCTTTACTGCTCGTAGTTGTGGTATTGTCCTCCTCCTAGCCGAATTTCGATTACAACGGCCAATCTCTACAGAGATTAGCCAACTACGCAGGAGATATTATAGTGCACAAGTGTGTGCGCAATACACAGGTGCACTCTATGTTCCTTCACTCTCATAATTCGGTGAGACGGCAGTCCGACATGACCGTAGAGAGATCAGGCGCAGGACCAACGGCTTAACGTGCTTTCCGAGGCACGGGTGTTAATACCACCAACTTCCTGACTCCGGAGCGGCTCGACCCAGGAATCCCACGTTCCCACGTTCTTCACCACTTTCTTTCTGGGACGTCTTTCGGGAGGGCAACCAATGTCCTCTGGTCATCAGTGGACTGCAACTTTCGTCCCCTCCGCGATATTTTGTACTTGCTCAACGAAGCGAAAACTGGTCCCGACATAGTTACTTGTTGCTATTGTACTAAAAAATTGTACCCAGCGTGCTGACCACTAGACCAACGGGGCAGTCAAACTGAAAACCTTACTGTAGTATCACGCCAACAGTACAATAAGTTGCAGCCTTTAATAGAGCACTTTGAAAAGCAAAATCTTTCTAGGTAGCAGTTAATCGTGAGGGCGAATGTATTAGAGCACGGGTTGACTATTAAGGTATTGTACCTATTAAAACTACTTAATAAACTAACTTATTCCAGCTTAGCTGACCTAAGTCTTATATAGGTAATAGTTACTCCAAAGTTAAGGACTATCCAGTCATCTCACTCAGTAAGTAGCTATGATTCTGATACCCACCACGTTCTTTCTGGGACGTCTTTCGGGAGGGCAACCAATGTCCTCTGGTCATCAGTGGACTGCAACTTTCGTCCCCTCCGCGATATTTTGTACTTGCTCAACGAAGCGAAAACTGGTCCCGACATACTTGTTGCTATTGTACTAAAAAAATTGCTATAAGTGGCTCTGCGACGGCCTAGTGTGTAAACTAGCCTGCCACCACTTCTAGTGCGGATCCGTCCACTACGTGCTTTCTGAGGAGCTGTGCGACGCCGAGGCTAAGCGCCGAGGCTGACTGCCGACCACGGCGAGGATGAGGGTACTGAAAAAACCAAAACTTTTACAAAAATAAACTTTCCTCAAAATTCGTGTTTATGTCCCGATTAAAATTTGACAATGAAGTGACCTCAGATTACAGGAAGTGACACAAAAAGTTAGTATTTTGTTGATTTACCTACAGATGACAAAAAGGTTTTGTTTTAATTTTATAATAAAGTATTGTATTCTCCTTTACCACCACCTTTTTCATTTGCCACCGATTGACGTGTGTTTCCCGATTTTATTAGCTTTTTATCTCAGTGCAGTAGTAATCCTAATTATAATCATTACTCCCGCAAGTTTTATCAAGCTAATCTTATCAAGGACGGATTAATCGCCCGGGAAATAATCAAAATCAATAAATATTACAGATAACGTTACCGGAAATGAATAACAAACATGGCGTTAAAAGTATAAACGAAAACAAAACCTGCTAGAAACTATTTGACCATAGAGAACTTTGTGACAGCTGTTCGAAAAAAACAGGTGACAAAAACTGACAAAAACCGAGCGCAAATTACAAATTATCGCCGAATTTTATTTTTCCTTGAAATAATCAAAAGTGCAAAATGATGAACATTTATTTACATTTGAAGTGTACTGTTTCGATTGAACTTTAAATAATGAGTGTGTATTTTCTGTATTCAACCTTTATTGTTTGATAACAAGGATGTATACATTGAAGGGAATATTTCCTGAACCCAGTAAGTCCTGTTTGAATTCGTCAGTTTGATTTGGTTCAGTGAATTTTATTCGGTCGTTGTCATGACCTCATAAAGTTTGTTGTGGTGACGCCGTCACTCAAGTTGCGAAGTTCCGTCTAACCTGTTACAATGTTTCAGAAAAAGAACACAAAAAGAATTTCATCAGGGAAAACATGAAACAGCTGAAGGTAGTTCAGGGAAAGTCTCCGAAAGAGCCGAAATTCACCCTGAAAAGTGTGCGTCCTTCTCGGCTGACCAGCACCATGGCCGCCGGCAACTCCTTAGCGCAAGTGAAGTCGACGCCGTCCAATAAAAGCGGAAAAGTATCACTAATTGTCGGAAAGACCAATTCTACAAATTCTCGTAAGAAAAATCCAGATGTAATTATAAAAAAAGGTGACATGGCAGAGTTTTTGAAAAGAAAAGAACTCAGACAAGTCAAAGCAGCAGAGGATTCGCCAGACGAAGACGTGAAGTCATCAGAGTCGTCCAGCAGGCTCCGAGACATTGGTTGTCAGACTATTGAATCAAACCTTTCTCAGAAGCTGGCCGAGAGTGCCAAGTTGACTATGCTGTATCCTAAACATGAAGGTGATGATATAGATGCCAAAATGAAGGCGAGTGGAGACTCTGGACGGCACAGGAGTGACAGAAGTCCGTCATCATCACATTCACCGAAAAGATCACCTGAAGATACAATTGAGATGGAAAGGAACCGCAGTAGGCTCAATTCTATGTTAGAACGAAAAGATAACAAGGATCCTTACTTACCATCAGGTAATAAAGAATATAATGCAAAATACACATTTTTCAATCATTAAGATACACAAGTATTTTTTGCAACTTTTTCATTATTTTTCAGGTTACCAAAAGGGTGTGTTGCCAAAGTATTTGCGGGAGCGTAAAGACTTGATTCCTAAAGAGACTGAAGGGGCAAAATCTGATGATATACATGCTGTCTGCCCTCCTGGTCATGTGACACTACCTGACACAGAGCGGAAAGAAACTTTACGCATGCTTAGAAATAGTAAGTTGTCTGTTACATTACTTAACATTTTTTTAATTTAATTTTATATTATTTGTATTCTTATTAATTTGAGATAAATATCTTGTAATGTCCTTTTTATGTGTAATAGTATATTGTTATAATTTGAAATTGCAATATGTTGACATTGATTAGTCTAATCTATTTATGTAATTGGAATTAATTTTATTTGTGAATGTTCTCTTATTCCAATATGGGACATGATCGTGAAATTAATGATTTTATTTATTATTCCATTTAAATTGAACAGAGCTTTTTATTTACTACTTAACAAAGTCAGTTTTATAAGTGTATTATTTAATTATTTTCAGGTTTTGCAGAGTTAGTAAGCGAACTAAATAAAATGCCAGTAAAGACCGACACTTTGAGAATGCGGAACAGGAAAATGGAGCTTGAGAAGCAACTTGCCAAGCTCGAAGAAGGTATAAAAGTATTTTCTAGACCTAAGGTTTTTGTCAAGATAGGTGAATGAAGTTATCTTAGACATTCCTGGGTGTATGCCTAGAGTAGTTGTATTACATCCAGTATATTATATCGAAATTATATGTTGACAATGCTGTCACACAGTTCTTAAAATTCTTGTGATCTCCATATGAGTAAGTTAATTTCATGTATTTTAATTTAATTTAGTGTTGTATGTTAATAGGTACTGAATTGTTGTAATTAATATAATGGTATATTTTGTATGGTGTACAGTGTTTCTATAACATTTTTTGGAGATTTAAATACATTTATTGCTTTTCAGTTGATTTGATTCTTTAATCAAATAAAAATGCAAGTTAAATTCTTGAATGTTAATTTTAATTTTGATAATTATCAACAGTTTGCTAATTCAAACAATTTACTAATTACAAATACCTTCACAAGGGCTTGTTAAAATGAATCACAGTGTAATTATGCCATACAACAAAATAACATGAAACAAATAAACTTCATAACTGTCAGCTACATTCACTCACGCATGTCTATTTTGGTAATAATATTTGAATTCAAACACGTTTTAAATATCTAGGTAACAGGTACATATTTTGACTAATAACATTAAAATAAAAGGGTATCACAGTTTCCGTACATGTTCGAACAGATGATCATTGAATATAATAGGTCCTTTTCTATAATATTCTTCAGAGAATTCATGCCACTGATAAAATGAGAAATCTGGAAAGAAGAATTTGATCTCACGCTCAGCTGATGTTGATGAATCTAAAAAATAAACATTCAGAATTAGAACTTTGTAGATTGTTTCATAATACCTTGCAAACAAACTTTACCTCTTTAAGACTTATAAAATGAATACCTCATTCAGAAATCTCTCACCAATACAGGATTTTCAACCATATGTGTTACTCTCATGTTGTAAAGCTCAAAATACCTACCAATGATGTGGTGCACTGATGGAAAAAATTTGGACCATATTCTTTACCAACAAGGTTTAAGAATCATTGAAAAATTTGACAGTTGAAATGCAGAATGATGCATTCTTATTATAGGAACCCAGGGTCAGTCCATAAGTTACATAACTACTACTGCAGTCAATTAAGTAGTGTTTTGAAGCATAGTGGCATGCCATCTACCAAAGTACTGAAGAATGATCATGTTTACCTGAACCATGAGCTACATTTCTGGTGTCAGATATCCCAAACATCCCTCGCAAACAGTATGGCTGTTGGAATTGACCTTTGTACACACTTGTTGGTCCAAGGAGCTTTCTCCACAGTTCTATGGCGTTCGCGTGACCCATCACATGCAGATCTATACAGCCACTGCAAATCAAAGAAATCTAATGTTGTATCTATGCAGGAGATGTAGGTACAAGGATTTACAGGTTATGTTTACACATACCTACCTGGCCATGAATGTAACAAGGCGATTATAGAAAAACTTTCCCATGTGCTCTTTATAAAAGTTGCTAGCAGTTTCTTTATCAAGAGACACCCGTTTAGTTTTTACCACAATAAACTTATTTTTTATAACCTGTCTGATATACGAAAGCGCCACTGGATTCTTAACAGCGTGTGGCTTTATGATAGCCAAAGTCAATTGTAACTTTTGCGTCATTACGGGAATAGCTTTACAAGTGCATTTGCGTTAATTTTTATAAATTTCGTAAGCGTAAAACTAATCGAAAATTTAAAAATACAAACTGACAGATGTCAATAACCATAGACTGACTTTTTTTGTTCAATTCGCCCAATATGGGCAGGTGTAGGATCGATATCTATACAGCCAAGAATTGGACTATTCATTTCACAAGCGCAGACGCGCTGGACACAAAAAATACTACAAAGGGGTTGACAACGGCCAAGTGAATGCTGATATCAGATGGTACCAACACCCTTGTCAAGAGGTACCCTAAAATGGGGTGAATAGAAACGTTTTCAATTTTTGAAACCAATTTTAAATATGTTTTTAACTTTATTAGATGATACAATTAGTTTTATATTATGAATATATTGTTGCACTTGAAAAAAAAACGACCACCAGAGGCGGGAATCTAACCCGCGTTCCTCGCATACCGGGCGATTGCCTAACCTCTCGGCCACCCTGGCGTTGGCAGAGCCTGTCGAAATTTTCAAGTGCTTCTTAACGCTGTAATGCCGCGTTGCTTTCATCAATGTTATTGGGATTGTACCCTCAACACTCGAAAGAAATACTTTTGCAAGTATTTAACAGTAGTAAATTTTGTCAACCTTAGCATTTTTGTCTATTCACCCCCTTTTCATTTCCATTCACCCATATCAAGGGTAAATAAAAAATAGGTATATTTTTCCTTTAATTTCATGAATCACAAAGAATTTAAGTAATCCTTTGATTAAAAACTGTCAATGTCTATTTAACTCATAATATAAAATAATTATTGTTTTTTAAGTGATAAGCATTCACTATGCAATCTAAATATATTATTGCACTTGAAAAAAAACGACCACCAGAGGCGGAAATTGAACCCGCGTCCCTCGCATACCGGGCGATTGCCTAACCTCTCGGCCACCCTGGCGTTGGCAGAATTACGTAAATATTGTAGATTTACGTAATTAGGTGTAAATAATAAAACATCCACGAAATATATGTTTACTACAATATTTTGATTTGTTTGTGTACCCTATTGATACTGCGCCGCGCGCGCTCGCTCGCGTACCTGCCTAGTTTTTTATTTGTTTAAAACGTACCGTGAGAACCCCGGAGCCCCCAGTTGTCACCGAGACGTTACCTATGACACATGTACTAGACCGACCAGAGCGCTTTCGCCGCGTGTGTATCCTGTGAAGCTCCTTACAGACATTTCGAGTGATTGTGGCCTGTGAAGTGATACCTGAACCCTGACCGGCAAGTACCTAGCTATAAGTGCTCAGACCTGACTAATTTTCCACCTAAAGTGTCCCTGAATCAATGTTTACATACAGGCCCTAAGCTTCAGCGAGATATTTCTCACATCCTCCTAAATTTCCGCAGGCACGAGGTAGTGTTTGTAACAGATATTCGTATGATGTTTCGTATGACTTGGGTACATCCTGATAATAGAAGGTACCAACTTGTGCTTTGGCGTGAGGATCCCTCTCAGCCACTTCTTGCCTATGAACTTAATACCAATACCTATGGTCTTCGTTCCAGTCCATTCATTGCAATTCGTGCCCTTCTTGAGCTCGCTGAACAAGAGAGACTTACCTTCCCTCGAGCTGCTGAAGTCCTTGAGAGAGATATTTATGTCGACGATTGTCTTACTGGTGCTGATACTATTGCGTCTGCCCGGGCCCTGAAAACTGAGCTTATAGGAATAATGGCCTCTGGTGGTTATGAACTCCGTAAGTGGATTAGTAACAGGCCCGAGCTCCTGGAGGATATGCCCCCGGATCATTTGCAACGTCCTCATTCATTCTCAGACCCAGATAATCCTCAGACTGTCGCTATTTTAGGTGTGCAGTACAATCCTGTGAGTGACTCATTTACCTACAGTTATACCTGTGATACCCGTGATGCAGTTATTACAAAACGCAAAGTTTTATCTTTGATTGCCCGTATGTATGACCCTTGTGGCTGGATATCTCCCGTCGTATTTAAGACTAAGGAATTTATCCAACGCTTATGGATGTCAGGCTTATCCTGGGATGATCCTTTAAATGAACCCCTGTCTTTAGAGTGGACTGCATTTGTTCAGGACCTAGCGAAGGTTAGTGAAGTGGCCATTCCACGACATATTCTTCCCAGAGGTTCCTCCTCCTTATCCCTACATGGGTTCTGTGATGCTTCTGAATTGGGATATGCTGCCGCTGTTTATTTACGTGCGGAACTTCCGTCTGGTGTTTGCTCCGTCCATCTTGTTATGGCTAAATCTAAAGTTGCCCCTGTTCGGACCCGTTTAACAATTCCCAAGTTGGAATTGTTGGGAGCTACCCTCCTCTCTAAATTACTTCATCACGTCGCTCTTTGTCTGCAAAGGTCGTCTGTGTTGACTTCAATCCATAGTTGGACGGATAGTAAAATCGTGTTGTGTTGGTTAAAAACCACTCCTCACCTCCTTCAGACTTTTGAGGCTAATCGTGTCTCCCAGATTAATAATAGGCCTACATCTAGTGAATGGAGGCACGTCCCAGGCTACATGAACCCTAGTGACTGTGCATCGAGAGGTATGTCAGTCACTCGACTGATCGAACACTCCCTTTGGTTTTCACCTTTGTGGTTGACGCAGTCTCCTGACAACTGGCCCGGTATTTCGGAACCTAACCCAAGTAGTGATCTTCCTGGACTACGTTGTTTAGTAGTCTCTGCCGATGTTCCTACCCCGGATCCCTCATTCTTATTAGAGCGGTATAGTTCTTTGAACAAGCTAATAAACGTGACTTGTTACCAAAGGCGGTTTTTATTTCCTAAATCTTACTTGTCCTACCTGAGCCCTGAGGAACGGAGAGATTCCCTTTTGTTTTTGGTGAAAATCGTTCAATTTACCTCCTTTTCTGATGAACTTGATCGCTTACGGCGTGGCGATCCTATCACTAACTCCCTTAGAAAGTTGAATTTATTTCTAGATGACAGAGGCCTGATTCGAGTTGGAGGTCGATTACGAAACTCCGATCTATCCTTTGATGCGCGCCATCCCCTTCTTCTGCCTAAGAATGGTAATTTCGTGAACATCCTTATTTCACATTACCATCGCGAGAATGCTCATGCTGGTGTTAATGCAATTCTTGCCATGTTAAATAGAGAGTTTTGGATCTTGTCGGAACGCAGAGCTATTCAGCTTGTGATTTTTAAATGCCTTCCCTGTTATCGTCTCAAAGCGGCTGTATCTCAACCCTTCATGGGTGACCTACCTAAAGACCGCGTCACGGCTGCTAGACTGTTTGACGGTGTAGGTACCGATTTTGCAGGACCCTTTTTTACCAAAGTCCAGGCCTATAGGAACAAAAGGTTAGTGAAAAGTTACCTGTGTGTATTTGTCTGCCTTTCTACTAAAGCCGTTCACCTTGAGGTTGTGTCGGACCTAACTACTGAAGCCTTTATTGCGGCCTTTTCCCGATTCGTGTCGCGTCGTGGTGTACCTCGCCTAATCCGATCCGATTGCGGTCGAAATTACATCGGTGCCAACAATTACCTTAAAGAGTTAGAGTGTTTCCTGTCTCAAAACCAGGCGGCTATTGGTTCTGAGCTTTCAAAGCGGAACATATCCTGGGTTTTCGATCCTCCTGTTTGCCCTCATTGGGGCGGTCTTTTTGAAGCTGCGGTTAAATCGGCGAAATCGCACCTAAAACGAGTAGTAGGCGATACCCCCCTTACGTTTAAAGAGCTGACCACTATTTTTGCTAAAATTGGAGCAGTTTTAAATTCACGCCCATTGTGCCCACTTTCTCCGGACCCTAATGATGTCGAAGTGTTAACTCCCGGCCATTTCTTAATTGGACAACCCTTAACTGCACTTCCGGAGTACCCTTATAAAGACGTAAAATTGCATCGCCTTACACGGTTTCTGCTAATCCAACTAATTACCCAGCACTTTTGGTCTCGATGGCATTTAGAATACTTAAATACATTACAAATTAGAAATAAATGGACCTCTCCTTGTGATCCTCCTAAAGTAGGTGAGCTAGTACTCATAAAAGATGACAACCTTCCCCCTTTGCAGTGGCGTCGTGGACGCATTATTAATTTATACCCTGGCCAAGACCAAGTTATTCGTGTGGTAGATGTTAAAACTCCTACCGGTAGCCTAAAGAGATCTTTCACGAAATTAGTTCGTCTTCCTGTCTAGTGAACTTCCTTTCCTTGGCTTCCTAACCTTCTCGTAAACACTTGACGTGTTTAGGGCGGGCGATATGTTTACTACAATATTTTGATTTGTTTGTGTACCCTATTGATACTGCGCCGCGCGCGCTCGCTCGCGTACCTGCCTAGCTTTTTATTTGTTTAAAACGTACCGTGAGAACCCCGGAGCCCCCAGTTGTCACCGAGACGTTACCTATGACACATGTACTAGACCGACCAGAGCGCTTTCGCCGCGTGTGTATCCTGTAAAGCTCCTTACAGACATTTAGAGTGATTGTGGCCTGTGAAGTGTGTGAAGTGACACCAAAAACCGATGTGGCAAGTACCTAGCTATAAGCGCCCGACCTACCCGACCTAACAATTTTTCACCTATCATTGTCGCCCTCCACGTGTAATCCACTGCCTAAACTCTCAAACATATATTCATAACTTTTTTATTTTTGCAAGAAAGTACAACAACTTAAAATAAGTAGCTTCTTTCCAAAAACATTATGAAATTTTCAAACAAAGTTTTTTAACCGTGTTTAAAATTTTTTAGGCAAACACTATACACTACACAGGTATTATGGAATGCATACCTATTTTACGTATTAATTATTAACCTAATTGGTTTTCCCGACGTTTCGAACTCATTGCATAGGCCGTGGTGACAGGCCTCCACTGCTTGTGTAATAATATTTGCATCATACCTTCTATTGCGCTTTCCTCCAGGTTCCGGCTTATACACGCGGGGCATTTTGCAAATAACTATAACAAAAAAAAAAAATATATATATATTGTGTTAGCAAAATGAACAAAAATGTAGTTTAGCAACCCTAGCAAAGTCATTTCTCATGACCCCATATGCATAACTTTTCACCCCTCAAGCATTTCTATTCTGCCTTTACTCGTTTCTATTTACCCCACACTTCGATTCTATTGACCCCTCAGGCGTCTTCTTTTCACCCCAAGATAAATCAATAATTGAGTAAGATAACTTTAAGGCAAATTTCAATGAAAAAACATGTTTTGTTTTACTTACCTGTATGTTTACGTAATTAATTGATTGCTGCCACTTCACGCAACTAAGTATTTCAATTCGTTTAGTAAGACAACACCAAATAAAAGTAAATTTTTCGACAGCTCAAATTTTCAACAGTTGGGTTGATCACTTTGACACATAAATTTTGGCATTCAGGAGCAACTTCACTTGTAATAATAGTGCTGCCTCAATTCTGTCAGTGTTCTTATATCTAAAAATCATCAAAACTGCCAATTTCACGCAACAGTGTGGGCACAATAACGCGACGAAGAAAAATACGTTTTTTCTTTCTTTTCCCCCCTTAAATTCTATTTACCCCATTTTACGGTACTATGAAATCTGGTACCCACTCCTATATAATGATACACAATATCTAGGCATTTCCTTAATAATGGTCACTGCCGTACTCAGAAACGTCAATTAAAGTTAATACTTCATTAAGTCGACTCATGCCGTCCTTTTTTATTTCGTTGACAAAGAAAGTGACAGAACGAGAGTTAATTACAGATTAAATTTAATTAACTTCTCTGAGTGCGGCAGTAAATCAGTCTTATTATAGCCTGACCAAAAATATATGGGACCTCGCATATTGCGAAAAACAACTGGAACTAATTTCTTTTACTGGTAACAGAAACCACAAGTCGTCATTGTCATGTCATTGGTTGTCATAATGATAAGTGTCACAGTGGAAGCGTGACCTAATTTTCGAATATGTGATATTTTTATGTGTTAAAAATGCAGAAAACTATTCGCTGTCGTAGAAGAAAAGTGGTTTAACATGTGTTGTAGTATGTTTCGACAGGAAAATCTACATAATCAAAATGATTTCTGTAAATGAATACCGATTTAGTTGTCATATCACAATTTTTGATACGTCATATAGTGCGAACAGTGAGAATTGGCTATTGATGGTAACGGATAATATTTTGAGAATGATTTTGAAAATAACCACTATTTATACTTGTATTGAGGGTTTTATTTTCTTTATTTCAAGTATGCTTAGATATTTTACTGAAATAGTTCGTAGAAGTTTCTAAAATGTCATATACAACAATTGTAACAGTCTGATAACATAATAAATAATATAATTTACAAGACCAACAGGTAATTTTACTTCTACCCGACTGTGGCTTAGCAAAAATAATTCCAATTTGGTCCAAACTTACTATATTACAAAGAGGCACTGAATTTAATAAGTATTTAATTTGTAAGTATTCTGTCTTATTCTTGTATCGTAGATTCTGTTATTAGACAGAAATGTAACATAAATGTAAACAAATTGTCTATTTTTTAAATGTTCAGTGGCCAATCTACGCTGGTATGATTATATCAAGTGTTGTCATATAAAAAGGATTCGTAGCGCCCTTAATTCAGGTCCCATATATTTCTGGTCAGGCTATAATTCACTAATTTTATACAAAAACAGTGTCCCTAGCTGGCTTTGTTAATAACATTGTTAATAATGGCCTTTGCACTACTAGCGCCACGTTGACAGTTGCCGTCCCCATCATGATTTAAGATTCCACCCTACAATCACCATACAAGCAACACAAGTTTAAAAAATAAACTTAAAAAAAAACTTGTTTTTGTTTGTCGTGTTGAGGTTATACCAAACTGTAATTGTTTTTCTTTCTTCAATTATATTAATATTATTTACTACCTAAAATGCCTGAAATTGAAAAAAGAAAAGCGGAAGAGTTTTCCGTGGTGCCGTCAAAAAGAACGCGGCATGAAATTTCTGTAGTTGGCACTAGAGAAAAAGCTGTAGTTACATCTGCGGTAAGTATTGTTTTACTGCTGCTGTTTATTATTCTAACATGAACTAAATAATGCAAATTCAATGTATTTTAGGTGCCTCGCACTTCAAATCTTTATGCACCGATCATGCTCCTAGAGGGACATCAAGGAGAAATTTTCACTGCTAAATTCCATCCAGAAGGAAAACATTTAGCCTCTGCTGGTTTCGATAGACAGATTTGTAAGTACACTTCTCACCTTACCTGTTTAATATAGTACCAATTTGAGAGCTGGCTCTATTACAGCCAGAGTTAAAAAACATCACCCTCCTGACAGTCGGGTAAAAATATTTGAAATTATATTTCGGTAATATTCTTCTTTATTGTTTATGTTTTGTTATAAAATAGGCCCCAGAGTTCAATGTGACTCTTGGCAAAAGCCTTCCCTTACAATGTCCATTGTTTTCTAACCTTTGCAACTCTTCTACAGCTACAACCCACTATTAATTAGAGTTCATTCCATCTTTTACATTGTTCCTGGGAAATCACTCTGTCAATTATTCCTGGGCGCCCTGTAGCATTTCCCCGTCCTCCAGTTCATTGGTGATATTCTCACGAAGATTTCTTAGTAAGAATATCTGTCAAACCTAGGATTGCCATCTGTTCAGGTTTCCCGAATTTTCCCTAGTTCAGAAGGTGTCCAGGGTACTTCGGGGCGAAGTTTTATTAGTAGTCTGGGTTAATATTTTCAAATTACTACTCGAAAGACTAATATTTGTTTCATTTCAAGATATGAAATATGTAGATTTAAAATTGTATGAAAGTAAATAAAAAGTAGATTTATAACCAATACAACTACATTTTATTACACGAGTAACTTAGAAAAAATACTTTCAAATGTTGAGGTTGCAAGCTCCAAAATCTGGGGTTTTCACGCTTCTTGTCCTGGATGGTAGATTTTAGAGATGACAACCCTAGTCATACCTGTTCTGGCCCTCAAATCTGTGTTCCTTTGCCTTTCTATTTTATTTTCTCTTCTTCCTATGGCTCTTTGACAGTGTTCAATAAATACATAACCATTTCTTCCAGTTGTATGGAATGTGTACAGTCAATGCGAGAATGTAATGTTGATGAAAGGGCACACTGGTGCCATCATGGAGCTCTGCTTTTCGCCCGACGGGTCACACCTGTACACTTGTGCTACTGATAACACAGTTGCAGTGTGGGATGTACCCACCGGTGTCCGTATCAAGAAATTGAAGGGACATGCAAGCTTCGTGAATTCTGTGTCAGGTAAAATTGTAATTGAACTATGTTCTTTGTTTTGTGCCTTTTATGTAGTTATATTCATGTGTTATGTGATAGCCATTTTTAATAAATGTATTTTCTTTCTTTTAAAATAAATTAATCTCTTTTTCACACCACATGATCAATAATATCAAATTACAAATTCACTTACAGTGGAATTTAGAAACACAATCTGTACTCAAAACTTTGTAGGTAGTAATGTTATTGTTTATATTCTTGCAGTGATAAATACCTCTAGAGAGGAATCTCTCACTGCACTCAGGATTCTATTTGTTTTAAGCTCCCTTACGTCTAGGAGTTAAATTTGTCTTGTCAACCCTCTAGCATCTTTCCTTACGCAATTTAGTATGACCCCATGATGTAAGACACTACTTTACTCCCTTGGTGAATAATCTACTTGGCCTTTTGGCTAAGATCAAACTGTAAGTTTTTATTAATTTTGACAATCTGGTGAATCTTTTCCAATAAATAAATAAAAAAAAAAAAAAAAAAAAAAATTTTGACAAGAAAATAACATTAGAAGTATGCCAATGTATTTTTTTTCTCATTTTAGGTGCCAGAAGAGGTCCGGAACTGCTAGTATCAGGATCAGACGACAATACAATAAAACTGTGGGATGCGCGCAAACGTAACCCCATAGCTTCCTTTGACAGCGAGTATCCAGTCACATCAGTGTTGTTCAATGACACAGCAGAGAAAATTATATCTGGCGGCATTGATAATGTGATCAAGGTCTGGGATATAAGGACAAATCAGATTTCTTACAAAATCAAAGGACATACAGATACAATCACAGGTATATTTGATCACTTTGTGTATGATGTTTTTAATTTGAATGGGTATCTTGTCGAAAAAATAAGTGTTTGTGATATGGCCACCATCGTGTCGTGATGTAGGTAGTTGTCCGCGTCCGCGGTCTGGACTTCATTGCCATGAATTGTGGGTTCGAATCTTGCAAGGGGCTAATGTTTGCGTGATGAGCAAGTACGTCACCGATACCTTTTGGTAAAAGTGGTGCAATGTCCAAAAAAGTCCCAAAAAGAGTGTGCCAGACTGACACTCTTACCTTTTAAATAAAAATAAAAGAGCTTTAATAAGTCTCACTGTCTGAATTACACTTTTAGAATTAACATTCTTGTATTAACAATACAAGAAAGTGTCTCTCCCAAACCATGAGACTTATTTGAGTCATCTTATTTTTATTTATTAGTTCTATGGCTAATCTCCAGTGTCAGTATGGCGTGCCGTTTTTAACATATACGTTTATATTATAAACGTATATAAGTATATCTATCCGTTACCCTGGTCGCCATAGGACAAGCTTACGCCACAGAATAAGTACTAGTACTCCGTACAGAACGGTACGGTTTTGCTACCTCCCCGGGGAGTTACACAGGCCTGCTTACGCTTAGTTTGGGGCTAGGTAATTAAATAAATAAATTGTTTCAATAAACACACCAATTACCTAGCTCCAAACTAAGCGTGAGCTTGTGCTATGGTGACTAGGATAACGGATAGAAATACTTAAATACATATCCATCCATGACTTAGGTACAAATGCTCGTGCCCATCACACAAACATTTGCCCCTTGCGGGATTCGAACTCGCAACCGCCTGGTTTAGAAGTCCGGTGCGCGAACTACTACACCAAGACGGTTGTCAAAATAAATAAAAAATTGGCAATTAGTAAATTGGTGTGATTGTTAAAACAATTTACTTATTTATAAGGAGTTTATTCCATTAATTCCAGGAATGTCCCTGTCATACGACGGGTCGTACTTGCTGTCAAACTCCATGGATAGCACCCTACGGATATGGGATGTGAGGCCCTTCGCGCCGTCGGAGCGCTGCGTCAAGCTCATGTCGGGCCACCAGCACAACTTCGAGAAGAATCTGCTGCGGTGCGCCTGGTCACACGACGGCTCCAAGGTACTAACGGCCGAATACTGAAAGGCTACTCAAATCCATCACTCACTTGAAGGCCTCCTAAAATTGAGTGTCTCTTACATTTAAATGCTACTCAAGCAAGTTGAATCCATGATTAGCTAAGCAGTCGTTAAATGTTTACATCATTCATTCATTCATTTTTATAAGTATGTTCTCGTTTACAGTAGTAGTAGTATTTATCCACCAGGGGAAAGGCAATGGTACATAGCCATACAGCCAGATCTTGAATAGTCTCATTTTTCGAAGGTAGTAGTAGTGCAGAGTATAAAAAGGCTGTAAAGCCAAATCTTCATATTTTCTAGTCTTGATTTATTTTTCAGAGATCTCCAACGGTGGATGTGATGAAATCAAAAATGGGTTTAAAAGTCTGAGGCGTTTTTAAAAGTTCTTGAAGGGATGGCGGGATTGTCTGATATATGTTTTGCAATTGATCAATCAGTAGAATTCGCTGAATATTATATGCTGGGCAATCAAATATTATATGATGCAATGTGTGGTCTGCATTAAGAGAGCATTCAGGGCATATAGCGGAGTCTTTTATCCTCATGCGGTGCTAATGAGCATTAAATCTGGAATGGCCAAATCTTAAACGACATATTTGAGTGTAGAATCTTCTGTTGTGAAACGTACTGCTTCTGACAAACCAGGGCTTTTTCATTATTGTTTGATTCATTCCAGCATACCACGCTCCTTTATGTTGAATGGTACGATGGTTCTCGTTTACAATTTTTATTTTCTTAAGGAGCGTATTCGTTTTACGCAGCATTGTTTGTACAGATTCTTTGTTTTTTTTTGGATAGAAACTTTTACGACGCCATTTTTGTGAAATGAAACGTTGAGTGACAAAGAAAAAAAAATTTGCAAATCTTTTTGACAGCGCGGTTCTAATCAAATTAATTTCATTTCATAGTTATAAAATAAATTTAAACCAGGTTTAAGTGCAGTGCAGGATTTACTAACTATTCAATCAACAAAAATAAAATGGAAATAAACAAGTATAAAATACACATACATTTTTTTAAATGAAGACAAAACAAATTGTTATATCTATGGAACACATTGGTGGATCAAACCGACCAGCCAGATTGTCCGATGACCCTGACTGATGATTGAAAAGACCCTGTCGGGACAACTTGGTCTAGAAGTGCCAGCGACAGAGCGTTGTGGAAAAGTTAGGAGACGCCGAGTATGCCCTGCAGCGGGCAGATACATGCAGCAGGCAGGGCGGACATGAAGAAGAAGAACTCGCTTATTTCGACTTTCTACTTATTGTTATAATAATGTTTTATGATGTAATTGTGATTATATGATGACTATTGTAAAATACGTGTACATATTTATTAATATCGTGCTGAAAACAAGGTTTTGCTTAGTGTCAAGACCGATAAAGCCTGAACTATTGGTCTTTCTCAACAATCTGTAACAACTTCTCATTCATTATTAGGATATCACTTGAGAGCGCAATTACGAGTATAGCAAAAGCATAGGTGCAACTTTGTACAAAACTACGCATATTACAATAACTGGAAGGATTGTAATTGAAATTGTAATTTCCGATTTATAGGCAAAGAAATCATCGTGGTAAGACAACAAAAAGCCTTTGTATGTGATTTCTAGTGTATATCTGAGTCCTGATTGTGTTCTAGTATATGACGACCGTTTGGTGTAGTGGACGCTCCGGACTACAAAACCAGAAGTTGCGGGTTCGAATCCCACAAGGGGCAAATGTTTGTGTGATGAGCACGAACATTTGTACCTAAGTCATGGATGTATAAACGTATATAAGTATGTCTATCCGTTATCCTAGTCGCCAAAGCACAAGCTCACGCTTAGTTTGGGGCAAGGTGATTGGTGTATTTGTTGAAACAATTTATTTATTATAAAAGTAGGGTTAAAAAGGGCGACATACCCACAGAGAAAATAAGAATTTTATAGACATTATTTTTATACCATGATATCACTATCAACTGATTTAAGAGACCTCAAGACCACTCTCAGATTTAACGGCTACTCAAATCGATATGACAGTCATTTGACAGCTAAATAGCGTTGAGTTGCGTTTCAGTATACCATTTTTCATCTGAGTGGCGTTTGAGCACGACTTATTTCGGGACTAGCGGTCCCCCGCGACTTCGTTCGCGCAAATTTAGGATTTTCTGTGGGCATTGTTAGGAGCGGAGTATTTTTAAAACTGTGATATCATTTAAGATAAGAATCAAAACGCGTATGAATAATATGAACATATTAATTATAACGGTCCCCCGCGACTTCGTCCGTGCTTTTTGATTTAACTGCTTCCCCGTTGATTTCTAGGTAGGTATCATGCATTTTATAGCTTATACAAAGCGTTCCCTGAGAAATAAGCTATCTAAGACAAAATATTTTTTTCAAATCGGCTTAGCAGTTTCTGTGATAAGCATTTTTTAAAAAAAAATCCTCCGTTTTTCCAGTTATAATGTGAGATAAATTATTGTTTTTAAGTGATAAGCATTCACTATGCAATCTAAATATATTTTTGCACTTGAAAGATGACTACCTGAGGCGGGAATCGAACCCGCGTTCCTCGCATACCGGGCGATTGCCTAACCTCTCGGCCACCCTGGCGTTGGCAGAGCCTGTCGAAATTTTCAAGTGCTTCTTAACGCTGTAATGCCGCGTTGCTTTCATCAATGTTATTGGGATTACACCCTCAACACTCGCAAGAAATACTATGCAAGTATTTAACAATCGAAAGATGAACCTTGCAAATAATAATGTGAGATATTTTATTATTTTTCTATACTAATATTTATAATATTAGTATAGAAAAAATAGCAGTCCCCGAGGACTTCATGCGCACCTATTGATTTCACTCCATTCCTGAAAGACATAACGTGATTTTTTTAAATTACCTATCTTATGGCCTTGCTAGATACGTTGTACCTTACACAAAGGTTTTTTCAAAATCGGACCATGAATAGGTAATTCTGATCTGAGATTCAAACAATCAATTAGACAAAAGTCAAGAAGAAATCAGCAATGTTAAAGTACTATCCTCAATCCTGGTCACCACAGCCTTACCACGATGGCCAAAGAAAGAGCATTGCGTTTTGACGTATTGTGTGTGTAGTTTAGGCAGGCGGCAGAGACCTCTTTGCTTGAACTTCAATTCAACACATCGTTTCGTACGTCCTGGTAATTACCTTAAGTTATTGGGAAAAACTCAAGCTGACCCGCGAGTTAAATACGTACAGCACCATCTATATCTACCTACATTATAATATTTTGTTGCGTCCTTTAATTTCTATTCGACTACATTATCCTGCACCCATTACAATTTTTCTGCATGACTTATAGGTATGGGGGATACTGGGGGAGAATACTTTTAGCATTGAGTCCACCTTTTGTACACTGTTCTAAGTTCTAAAGTGCAATAAAGTTTTTAAATAAAAAATAAATCTATTGACGATATAGCAAAAGGCCAACTTTGCTGCCGTCCTAACTTCGATACAATATTATATTATTCGTGATAATTTTTTAATGGTATGTCCGATTTGAATAATTCAAAAAGTAATTTACAGGTACTGATATAGCCTTGAATATGGCGTGATTTATTTGGATAAGGATTAATACCGACATACTGAAACTGTGGCTTTCTTTTTGCCGCCGCAAAAATTTCATATTTTTACCTAAAAAAGCAGTTATTGTGACTTAACTGTTATAGTTAGACATATGTTATTGCGGATTTTATTGTAGATAATGATGTCCTCTACAAAACTGTAGAACATTATTTTGCTCTATTGTCAATAGTTTTCGCAGCGTTCGCAATTTAATGATTTTCCTTTTACACCTTTGGTTACCTAATCGAAGTTTTCATACGGAACCCTAACTTTTTTGATAATATAAAATAGCCTATGTTCATCGCAGATAATGCAGGATTCTAATGGTGAAAGAATTTTTCAAATCGGTTCAGTAGTTTCGGAGCCTATTCGTTGCAAATAAACAAACAAACAAATCTTTCCTCTTTATAATATTAGTGGTCTATAGATGGTCTTAAGTTTAACAGATGCTTACATTTTGGCTTTGAGTATGCGAATTCTGAGCTTAGGAGCTGTTCAAATGTTTGAGAAGCCGTCAAATATTTGAGTAGCGTTTCAGTATTCGGCCGTATGAGTCATTAGACTCGACTCCAATATGCCAGGATGATATTGGAGTCGAGTCTAATGACATTGGATAAAATTGAGTACAGTCTCTCTAGCTTTAAAGAATTTTTAACACTAACAATGTTTTTTTTTCAAACTCACGTCTTCTACGTTTCTTCAGTCCGACGTCTTACACATTACTCCATGTCTGCCGTCCATGATGTCGCACTGCGTCGTTCTTACATGTCAAATTTTTGTTCAAGTAAAAGTGTTACCAGTTTCGAGATATTGATTTTTTAAAAATTTTTTTGTGAAATTTTTCCTCGTTGTATATAAGGTCGCCTTTTATAAAGTGGTGAAACTTTAACAGAACTTCTAAATATTTTAGATAAACCGGGCCCTATGATTTTCATTTTTAAAAACGTGCTAGTTTTCATTTTTATTTTTTCTAACAAAAAAAAAAAATATTTTTAAGAGCATCCTGTCTACTCTGAAACATCCCTACATGTCATCGCCGCTCTCTCTTATTTCAATCGTGCCCGTCTCTTCCCTCATTTCATTCATGTTGCGCGGTGCGCGGTGCGCGGGGGGACCGCGACTGCGCACCACTCACTCACTAGTAGCGCATTAAAACAGAGTCTTATCTACCTACGCTGAACGCTGCGCATGCTACCTGCATAGGTTCCTTCTCTGCTGAGACAGAAAATCTACCTAATGCAGATAAATTAAGCGTATTTAGCTTGTTTAATAGCTAGGATAATATTTCCATAGAATCAAAGCAGATTTGCTCAAATCAAAGTAAACATTTCAAAAATATCAATTTTAATTTCAAAACAACCCGACTGCATTCTAACCCTTACAAACCCTAACGTTATTACATGTTATACCAAATTAACACTGCTTCGCTTCGATTTAATGGATGCTCCCTAATATGGGATTTGTGTTGGTATAATAAAAGGCAGTTTTCGTTAAAGTTCAGTTTATTAGGTACATTTTTTTTGTTTAAACGTACAATGACGAACCATGACTTTCCATCACACTTTTTCAGGCTTTGGACTGACAAGTTAATACAACAAACCGTTAAAATCATCGTACTACCTTGTATTAAATTTAATTGTATCAAAAATAGGACGCTATTATTTTTGTATTAACTTGGCGTGTTAAAAGGCAGAATTCATTGATATTTACAGTCATATTTACAAGTTCCTGTTTACACAATAAAATTTACATTAAATGCTGGATGTGACGCCCTTGTTCTTGTACACACTTCCTAGCCCGATCGAGGCAATGCCTCCGAACTGAAGCGAGCACATCGGGCTCACTGGCCATCACATCAAACGAATTAATTATTCACGCACGCAATTGTTCCACTGAACGGATGGTATGACCGTCGTTCCCGTAAACCAGGTCCTTGGCCCTACCCCACACGTGGAAATCCATTAGCGTCAGATCAGGTGATCGCGGCGGCCAGGGGATAACGCTGCCGCGCCCGATCCAGCGGCCCTAGAACGCCTCGTCCCGGTAGGCGCGTACCCGCAGGCTAAAGTGCACAGGCGCGCCGTCGTGCTGGAAGTAGAGGTAGTACCTCCGGCTCCACGCAGGCACATCCAGCAGCAGTTCAGGGAGGTCATTTTGGAGAAACTCTAAAAACGATTCCGTATTGAGTCTCTCCAGAAACACGGGCCCCAGCAACGTTCCGTTTATCACTCCTGCCCACACGTTCACACTGAAGCGATGCTGGAAATGGCCCGGACGAGTCACACGCGGGTTGTACTCGCACCAATAATGCGCATTGTGCACATTAAAAAGTCCTTGGCGCGTAAATGTGCACTCGTCGGTCCAAAGCACGTTGTAAACCGGACGGTTTCGTATAAACCAGCGGCAGAACTCGACCCTCGGCGCGTAGTCCTGCTGCAGCAACTCTTGGACCCGAGTAAAATGATTCGGGTGGAGGCCTTCGTCGCGCAAAAGCCGCCACACGTAGTATCTGCTCACGCCAAACACACGAGCGGCGTCCGTGATGCTCGCCAATGGGTGCCGATGAAAGAAATCAATCACTGCTTCTTCAAGCCGAGCCGGGTGTCGTTGCCGACGCACGAGGTCGAGGTGTGGCTCGAAGCTGCCACTCTCCCGAAAACGCTGCACAGCTCCGAGTATTGTGCGTGTGTGTACAATGGAGCCGTACCGCTCGGCGTACAGCTGCCGCGCCCGCAACAAAACTTCTCCCGCTTCTTTATAGCACAATGCCATATTTAGGTATTCCTGGGCGTTATACCGATACGCCACGATGAAGCGCGCGCGGCGCGCACAACCCAGTGAATTGTTTTATGCGGACTGAACTCTCGCGCTGCGTGCGCTCTGCGGCGGGGGTAGCAGTGAGCGGGAGCGGGGTGGGCGCGAGGCTCGGCACGTGTTCGCCTCAGCGCGTGTTTCCGTGTGTCGGCATGGCAGCCACCCTTTGTCGGCGCGTTTGACTACGCCGACAGACCGCGAATGAGGCGAACCGCCGGCCAGTCGCACGTGTAAGGTGGGAGTGCGACAGAGCATAGTGGCGTCCTTATCGAATTCATTGATACACCGAACCTGCGCACCGAACGTACTACGCAAGCTGCACGGGGTGTTTTATTTTACGTTTAAATCAAAATAGTTTTTTGCGATTTTCTCGAAAACTAGCGTATAAAGAAATTCGGTTTTTTAAACGAAAATGTTTCATTTATGTTTTTGTAATTGCCCTTGAAATTTCACCACTTTTTAAAAAGCGACCTTATATAAGTTTATGTAATTTCTACAAATGAAGACTTTTTTGTGTTCTGTTTTTTTTTACTATCTCATGGATACCGGAGCCACCTAAAACCAATGTTACTTTTCGAAATTGCAATGTGTAAAACCTTATAAAAACACCTTTTTAATATGAAAATTAAAAAACCTTATTTTGATTTTGATAGCCTGTGGTGTAAAAAAGTATCAAGCACATCCTGCCAAATGTTTTAAAAAATTGCTCAATTATTGTCAATTTAAAAATGGTAAAAATAATTGAATAACTATTTCAAAATTAATAGGTAGTTATTTTAATTTTAGTGCACAAAGGTACGTATTTTGGGCTAGAATAAAATAAAAGTTTTTCAAGCAAATCTGTTTTGCCGGTTTCTTTAGTGTAATAAATAAAATTAGTAATGAAAAAATACAATATTTGTAAAAAAACCGGCCGAGTGCGAGTCGGACTCGCGCGCGAAGGGTTCCGTACCATTAACTTAAAACATTAGACAGTATAGGCAAAAAAAGTATATATTTTTATTTCCGCGGCTGTTTTTTTACGCGAGTGTTTTGAAGTTTATAGGTCAAAGACTATAGAAATTACAGGAGGGGGGACATCGTGTAAACGACTTTGGCGGGCTATTTATCGCAAATGGTAAAGCTGATAAAAAAGTGTTTTATGGAAACCCTATCTTATTTTCATAGTCCATTTCAACGATACCCCACACAAGGGGGTGCACTCAAAAAAATTCACCCCCCTTTACATGTATGTACCCTTAAAAAGGGGTAATTTTAATTTTTTGTATTTTTAAAAATTAGATCTATATGTGAAGTATCCTCGAACCAAGTTACATGCAAATCAGTCCATAAACGTAGAAGATATTCTGCTGTGACAGACTAGGACGGACGGACTGAACGATCTTATAAGGGTTCCTTGTCGGACTACGGAACTCTAAAAAGGACAAGTGCGAGTCGGCCTCAGGCCCTGTGGGTTCCGTACAAACTTGTGAAATCATAATAAAAGGTTTTTTTCTATGATGTTACTATAAATATGCGGTTTTCAGATTTATTCCTGAATTTGTACAATCGGATTGCTTTTTAGACAGACAGACGGATGGACGGTTGATGTTTAAATTTTTTCTTTAAATAACGAACCCTAAAAAATGGTTACCAATTTTGAAACTGACTGTCATTTGCCATTATGCAGGCCCTTAATATTTTGGAAAGCATAACCCGCACGTGACTTTTTTATCGATTTTTTCTGATTTAAGTATTCAGTTGGTTTGAAGGTGATTGAAGGTAAAGATCGGCAAATTAGTACAACGCCAATTCTAAATGGAGGTTCATTTAGAATTGGCGTTGTACTAATTTGCCGATCTTTACCTTCAAATATCTCTGTATAGTACTACACTTTAGACTTTAGGGTACCATGTTACTTAAGATTTTTTGTTCCTGTATCCAGATGGATACAGGATGGATGGATAGATATCCATTCATATCATATCTCTTTCATCGTGCGCCGCGATTTAGAAAAAAATTAATATGGCGGGGTTCGTCATGCCAGCCTCCATATAAAGTTTCGAACCCCTTTTTCTGAGCTGGGCAATTTAATTAATGTAATGTGAATAATAATATGCAATCAATTGTTATCGGGACGCCGGGATCCTTATGATACACGAGGCGGTAATGTAATGTGAATATCAGCCGTGACAACTCACAAATTATTTCTTATTTCTAGGTGGCGGCCGGCTCCTCAGACAGGCACCTATACATCTGGGACACGACGTCCCGTCGCGTTCTGTATAAGCTCCCTGGACACAATGGCTCGGTCAATGATGTGGACTTTCACCGAACAGAGCCTATTGTTTTATCTGCTTCTAGTGACAAACAGATTTACCTAGGCGAGATTGACCATTAACAGTGGCTACCGAAAATCATTGCTGATGCATTAAAAAGATTGTCATCTAAACGATATGTGAAGTGAATTATTGCATGAAATGAAAGACTTAAAATAAGAATAATATGTGTGTTGTAAATTGTATTTAAGGTTACAATAAATATTTTAAAATTATATTTTTTTTTCATGCCTTAAGCTAGTCATTTTTATTCCCAGTTTCTGAGTTACAGTCTAGAATTGTATACCATATTATAAATAAATTCATCATTAAACACAGAGTGATCGGGGTGGAGGTATTTCAGGTATGAAACCTAATTTAAAATCGTCAGCTTTAAATGCCTCTAATTCTTCAGGAGATAAGTCATTAATGTCACTGTATACGCTTCTCTCATCTGTCTGAATTTCAAAGACATTTGGTGCTGGTTTTCCAAAAGGAACATTCTGTGATTGATTAAAGAGATCATTTGCCTTTCCAAACACACTCTGTTGCTGACTAAAGGGATCATTCGTCTTTCCGAATGCAGCCTGAGAAGCTGCACTAAATACGCTAGCAGCATTAGACACAGGCTGAGCTTGATCCATACTGAAAACACTCTGGCTGGCTTGAGCAAAAATAGACTTGGCAGGGTCAGGAGTAGATTGAGCAAATACATTACTTGGGGAACTAGGCCCAAAGACATTCTGTGAGGCTTGTGCAAATAATGATTTTGCACTGTCTGTGGATGCTCCAAAGACATTACTTGGTTTCTGGTCAAATACAGAGTTTTGTCCAAACACAGAATTTGAGTTTTGACCAAACGGAGATGGTCTTGACTCAGGTTGGCCACCAAATATGGAGGGACTAGAGTTTGTTGAGCTTTGCACAGCACTGCGGAAGATTGATGTTGCTGCAGAATTGGTTTCAAATGTGCTGTTCTGGGTTCTTGCAAATGGTGATGCCACATTTTCTCCTCTGTACAAACTCTTCAAGACTTTGACAATTGCTTGATTAGGCTGAGCTAGCTGTTGATATTTTTGTCTTGCCTCAGTAAATTGGTTATTCAAGTATGATATCTGGAAACAGTTCAATATTGAATTAATTATTTAATTTACCAGAGTAAATTTTCTATAAGCTAAATCCTAATAAAAAATAGTGCATAAAATGATGCATATTTTATCCACGAACCGCTTGATCCAAGGTGTTATTAGCTTTAGCCTCATAAATAAACAGTCTAGCTTCTTCTGGGGAGAGGTCCGATATCCCGGGGAAGTTAGGTTTCTCCTTAAAAGGGGAATAACAAGACAGAATCCACTGGCTTCCGTTAACAACCGCCTTTACGTCCGATTCTACCTGGTTCACCAACTGCTCATCTGTCACTCCACTCGGTGCCGGCTGGCTAGACGGTGCCGCTGAAATTAAGAACAGTCTTTAACTATATAAACATTAAACCAAAACAAAATTGTATGAAACAAACTCAATTTACCATGATATGAATATTTGGCGCCATAAATGTGATCAAATCTACAACTCTGACCATAGCGGCAATTGCCTTGTTGGAAAAATTTACAAACAACCATCTTAAAATGTATAAGTTTTCGAAATTGGTAAATAAACCAATGAACTCATCTGTCTGTCTCACAAATTATAAACAATTATAAAGAGTATGCCTAAAGGGTCTGTCTGTACCAAATAAATTAAATCGAAGGAAGTTAATTAAATGGGTAAGTAGGTAAACAAAACCACGCCGCGAAGGATTTTTTCAACTTTTTTTAATTTTAAAGTATGCGTTTTACGGCTTTGGACAGTGTCCATGACGGCCAATCAATAGTAAGGTAATGCCATTAATCATCTATTCCCATCTTTCTAGGTGTTTTCACAACTTCAGGGAGAATCTCAGTGTTATCTTCTTGGCTTCAGTACTGGCTTGATTTTACAGTTTCATAAACTAAATTACATGTCTTCAAATGAGGAGGGAATGTATTCATATAAGTATTGATAGGTGTTTTCATTTTCTAAGAGAGATGGCAAGAGGCGGGGAATGTCTTCATGTTCATAGGACTTCTGTAGGCCATCTATCAAGAAAAGCCGTTGGATGTTGAAGGCGGGGCACTGAAGAATCAGGTGTTCGAGAGTAGCCATGTTTAATACTTTAGGATCCATCCCCCAAGAAACACTTGCTAAGTGTCGCATAATATTTACAGTTTTTTGCATTTTGTCAACTGTTTTAAGCACTTGTGAATGAAACGTAAGTTTACAATCAAAAATTATACCTAAAAATCTTTTTTCATCTACTATTTGAATTTTTACAAAGTTATATACAATATTTACAGTATCATGAGAATCAATATTCTTATTAAATATCATGACAGAACTTTTAGTAGGATTAATATCTAATTTAAGATTTAATTTATAATACTCATAGAGTTTAATAAGGGCTTCATTAAGTCTAGCTTCTGCTTGTAGAAGATTTCGGCTAGTAGTGTACAAGACAATATCGTCAGCGTATTGTAAAACAGACAATCTTGGTGTTAAGAAGAAGGTCCTGTACCTCTTGTATAGTAATATTCATTTCCTAGCAACTGTTGTTTTATATGTTTGTTATTGTCAATTAAAGATATGTCATAGTGAACAAAATACACGTTTTCCTTTTTTATTTAAAGTGGTAGCAGAGATTATGGATTTATGTGTAATAAATGCCTGTAAAGTTCAAATTGGGAACCTAGACACCAATAATTATAAAACATGGAGATACAAAATTCAAATAGTGCTCAAGGCAATGCCGGGGAGTATGGAGATTCTTCAAGGAAGAAAGACCAAACCAGCCATGGCGCCAACAGCAACTGCCGACGAAAAGGCTAAGTTTGAAAAGGATCTCCAAAGTTTTGTATCTTTTAACAGTGCAATTTTAATTTTGTTCACGACAAACATGTCCGATGGCGTATTGCACAAAGTTATTCGATTTGATTGTGCTAAAGACATGTGGGACGAGCTAGAGCGCATCTATGGAGGCACCTGTGTGGATAAAACATACGACTATTGCCTGAAATTCTTCAGTTACAAAAAGGACCGAGATCATGACATCATTACTCATGTGTCAATTTTAAAGAATATTTGGAGCGATTTGTGTAACGAGTTGCAGAGTGAGGGAAAATTACCAGAAATTCTCCTCATATGCAAAATTCTAGACATCCTACCTCCAGAATATTTAGGATTCAAGTCTAGTTGGCTGTTTATTTCGAAAAAGGAACGCTCAGTCGAAAATCTGACAAGTCAGTTATGCACACACGAAAGGGTTTTGCGTCAAAATGACACGCAAGTGACTCAAGACGAGACCAAATCCGAAGCTTTAGTTGCAAGGACGAGTCAGAGTAAGAAGAAGAATATTTCAAAGGAGATCCTTTGCAATTATTGCAAGGAAAAGGGCCACAGAGTCAGAAATTGCAAAAAGTGGATTCATGACGGAAGACCGCCCAAGGAATCCAAAAGTGTAAACATGAATCTGACAGTAATGACAGTACATTCGGCAAAAACATTTGGCGAAACAAAAGATGGAGAAAACTGGTATGTGGACAACGGAGCAACCAGTCATGTCACCAACAGGGGAGATCTATTCCAAAATTACACTTGTTTCAAAAGCCAGCATACAGTGACTGGCGCAAATGGCCAATGTATTGAAGCCCTGGGCATCGGAAATATTCTCGCAGAGGCTGACGTAAACGGTAAGCAAGAGAAGATACTGCTGAAAGATGTCTGGTATGTGCCCAGCATAAGCAGAAACTTATTCTCAGTTTTTGCTACTCATGATAAGTCGGATACTAGTGTTTTAGAGTCCACTACTCTAAAATGTACTCTTAAAATGGATGGACAGATCAAAGTCATTGGTACTCGAAGCAAGTTTGGCAGACTATTTAAATTAAAACTCAGATGTCTGAAGCCAACAGTACGAGTGAACCAGTTGTCCACAACCTCAAATTTGTTACAGCTGTATCACGAAAGATTTGGACATCAAAATAAAAGCCATGTGAAGAAATTGATAGAAAGAGAGTTCGACATTAAAGCCGAAGCTATCAAATAAATATGTGAGGGATGTATTTACGGCAAATCACACAGGCTGAAGTTTGGGACAAGACCAAAAGCTACACGACCTGGAGAGCTGGTGTATGCTGATGTATGTGGACCTTTTCCCTACTCAATTTCAAAGAGAAGATACTTTGTCTTCTCAAAGATGATTTTACACGATACAGATTTGTATACCTTATGAGAGAAAAAGCTGAAGTACACGCAAAGCTATTACTCATGCTGGCTGAAATGAAAGCGGCTGGAGTTATCATAAAAGAATTGCTAAGCGATAACGGCGGCGAGTTTGTCAATGCCAAAGTACAAGCTACTCTCAACAAAGAAGGCATAAAGCAAAGATTGACTATGCCTTATACTCCTCAACAAAACCCAACCGAAAGGGATAACAGAACTGTTGTGGAAATGGCAAGAAGTCTGATGTATGCACATGCCAAGATTCCTACGGGACTGTGGGCTGAAATGGTACTAACAGCGGTGTACATCCTAAATAGGACAGGACCAACCTGCATTGAAGACAAATCACCGTTCGAGCTATGGCACCAGAAGAAACCCAGATTGAGTCACCTAAGAATAATTGGATCTCAATGTTATCCACATGTTCCCAAGCAACGAAGAACAAAATTAGACAAAAAGGCACAAAAGGGAATATTAGTCGGTTACGACGCTGATAATGGCTACCGCATATGGGATAGCAACTCATTCTAGTTGATACGGTCAAGAGACGTTACCTTTGATGTAGATCCCCTGCAGGGTCATCTTGAACAGGCTGAAGAAGCTGATACCCAACAGAGCAAACACAATGCTAGACCTAATTGCCTGTTTGACTTCGTTGTGCCCGAATATGAAAGCCTGCACGATAATAGCGACAATCAGCAACCAGTTATGAATCATGATGGAGATATAGCCAATGCATCATCATGTCAAGAAGACGCTCAAGATGAAGAAGCTATGCCATCATGTGCAGCATACGAGCCACTGATTGAAGTGCAAAATCCTGAGACTGATCCATATTTCGAGCCAGAACAATCGAATGAAGAGCCTGAAGTAGAGGTCAACGACGAGATCGATGCAGATTATGAAGTCGATGATGCTAATGAAATGGAGATAGAAAGTAGAAACGATTCATCACTGACTGCATCAGAAATCGAGGAGGAAGGCAGGATGACGCTACGAGAGCGCTCAAGCCTAAAGCCACCATCCAGATTCAAAGACTACATCTGCAACGTTTGCTTTAACGTTAATTCGATAAGCGATGAACCTCTGACAGAACCAAGTACGTTCCAAGAAGCAACGTCACGCAAGGATTCTAAAGAATGGCGAAAAGCGATGGACAATGAGATAAATTCGCATAGAGAAAACGGGACCTGGGAAATGGTACACTTACCCAAAGGAAGAAAAGCTATCTCCAGTAAGTGGCTTTTCAAAATAAAAACGAACCCAGATGGTTCTATAGACAAATACAAAGCCCGTCTTATGATACGAGGATTTTCGCAGAAGAAAGGCTTAGATTATGATGAAACGTTCAGCCCAGTTGCGAAGGCAAGTACGATACGAGCCTTGTTAAGTATAGCTGCACAAGAAAAACTTTCGCTCACTCAGTTTGACGTATCGACGGCTTTTCTTTATGGAAAACTGAAAGAGGAGATCTATATGACACAGCCAGAGGGATACTCAAATGATGATGGAAAAGTTTGCAAGCTGAAACGGAGCCTTTACGGACTTAAACAAGCTCCACGCTGTTGGAACTCTACCATAACAGATTACATCAAGGAACTTGGTTTTGAACAGAGTGGCAGCGATCCCTGCTTGTTTAAAAGAGGAAAGGGGAACCATAAGTTGTTAATAACTTTATACGTCGACGACAGACTTATTGCTTCTGCAAGTCCTGGAGAAACAGAGAAGTTTTTGAATGAATTGCGGCAGTGTTTAAAAATAACAACGAAGTGTGGTTCCTACTATCTCGGCATCGAAATAGAACAGAAGGCTGATGGGAATATAAAAATATGCCAAAAAGGATATGCAAAACGCCTACTAGAACGATTTGGCATGCAGGACTGCAAAGCAGCTGTGACCCCGATAGTCAAAGACACCGTCCTTTCCACAAAGGAAAACGGTGAAACACATAATGGTGAATTCCCTTATCGCCAAGCTGTTGGTGCACTCTAATATCTGATGGTCGGCACCAGACCTGACATTTCGTACGCTGTTAGAGTTGTTTCACGCAAACTAAATAATCCAATACCAGAAGACGTAGCCAGGGTGAAGAGAATCTTGCGTTATGCCAAAGGCACACTGACGTACGGAATTACGTTCCAGACTTTCACTGCACAGAAAGGTCTGAAGTGCTACAGTGATGCAGATCATGGAGGTGACGGTCTTACTGGACGCTCCACAAGCGGCATGATATGCATTAACGCAAATGGTGCAATAGCATGGCAGAGTAAACGACAGTGTTCTGTTGCAATATCCTCTTCGGAAGCCGAAGTTATTGCTGCAAGCGAGGCCGCCAGAGAGATCATATGGCTCACTCGGATCATCAATTTCATGAAAAGTGATGCAACGAAAACAATCACCCCATTATTCGTGGACAGTGAATCCGCTATAAGGTTGGCTCATGATCCTCCTTACGAGACACACCAGCGAACAAAGCACATAAAGCTGCGACATTTCTTTGTCAGACAGTGTGTTTTAGAAAAAGATTTAACAGTTGCAAAGATTGCAACTAAGGATCAGCTGGCTGACTTTCTTACGAAGCCCCTGTTTAAACCTCGGCTACAAGACCTATTGAAGGTAGCAGGAGTTTCCTAAACAAACAGTCGCTCATCAGAGGAGACGGGATGTTAAGAAGAAGGTCCTGTACCTCATTTATAGTAATATTCGTTTCCTAGCAACTGTTGTTTTATATGTTTGTTATTGTCAATTAAAGATATGTCATAGTGAACAAAATACACGTTTTCCTTTTTTATTTAAAGCTTGGAAATGAGACAAAACTATGCAAATGAGATGTACACAATAAATTAATTAATGGAGATAATGTTGCCCCCTGAGGAACTCCTTTGTAGGCTATTTTCGGACCATGCAAACTACTGTTGAATTTCACAAAAACTTTACGGGAATAGAAGAACTCAAATATCCATTTGCATACTTTACCCGGAATATTATAATTATTAAGAATGTTGACAAGAATTGATAAATCTACACTGTCAAAAGCTCCACTTACATCTAAAAAGGTACTTACTAAATAACTATTGTCAGAAAATGAATCTTGGATATCACCTGTAAATTTTAAAAGGCTATCAATGGTGCTACGACCCTTACGGAATCCAAACTGATCATCAGGAATCAACAGTCTTGATTCTGCATATAATTCTAACCTAGTCTTCAACATGTTTTCAATTTTTTTTCCTACACATGAAGATAAGGAGATAGGTCTGTAAGAATCAGCACATTTAGGATCCTTATCTAGCTTTAAAATAGGAACAATGGCAATCGTTTTCCATGATGCGGGTATCAAACCAGCTGACCACAAATCATTGAATATCTTGAGTAAAACCAACCTAGCAGAATAATGAAGTTGCTCAATCAAAACGTACGGAATATCATCTAATCCAGGTGAAGTATCTCTTCTATACTATTAAGTGACAAATTGAACTCTGCTTCAATAAATGCTAAACTTAAGTGTGTATTAAAATCGTTACTGTCGAATAACTTATTTAGAAAATTAAAATCAGCAGGAGGATGATTAGGAGCTACTTTGTCTAAAAATGTATCCAAAAAATCATCGTCTTTAGATTTGGCAGCAGAGCTTTTCCTATTAAAGATTTTGATAAATTTCCATATGCTACTAATGGGAGTGTTTCGATCGAAACCAGAGCATAAGTTTTTCCAACTTAACGATTTTTGTTCTTTGATATTCAGTCTTCTAGAAGCTTCGAACTTTTTATAGATGATATAATTTTCTATTGTAGGATATCGCCTGTACATATGAAGGGCTAATTTGGCTTCATTTACAGCGCTGGAACAAATCTCGTTCCACCATGGCATAGGCTTACGGCACTTTATATTACTGTTAGGTTTATGAACGGGAATAAACTCTTCTCTTAGACTGTTTAACAAATCACAAACCTCGTTGTACGCTAATAGAGGATCCTGATAAATGAGTAGGCTATCAAAAATAGTTCTTGATTTAATCGCATATCTTAACCAGTCTGCTTTTTTGTACAGGATTTTTTTAGCTTTTGTAGGGCTTTGATATGTTTCGGTAGCATTATCAAAGTGAACTATTGTTGGGAAATGATAGCTGCCTAGGTTGTCTTCAGAATGCTCAAACCATTCTGCAGATGTAGCTAAAGTTGGTGATATAAATGCGATGTCAATAGCTGACGAGGATTGAGAGGGACGAGCAAGGGTAGTGTGTTGACCGTCATTCAAAATAAACATATTAAGTTCGTCTATCATGTCGTAAATTTGGATGCCTCTTGGTTTATTAGACGGAGACCCAAACGCTGTGTGGATGTGCGTTAAAATCAGCCATCACCAGGACTGGGGACGGAAGTAAACTTATAATATTTTTCAGATACATTATAGGGAAACGGCCATAACGCGGTGGGCAATACACACCCAAAACAGATAAGTAAGTATTATTTTTAATTTTAACTCTAATGGCAATTGATTGGACTCGACAGAACTTGCAGTATTTAACAAAGTAGAATTAATGGAGTTTTTACATATAATAGCAACACCGCCGTAGCAAGTGTCACTGTCTTTCCTATACATTTTATAACCTCTAGGGATTCCGTTCTCGCGAGTGTTGGTGGATACACGTGATTTCGGTTTTCGTAAATTCGCTTTTTGTGGGCACTGTTTCCCCCCTTTATTTACTACCCTAAGCTTTTTTATCGATAAGATTTAGGTGGAGGTGTTAACAATATAATTATTTACCTGGTAAGTCTAATTTAAAATGGATACTAATCCTCCCGATCCCCCCGATCCTCCAGATAGAGTCGCACCTACTGAGAACTTTCAAATGGACTCGTCTCCAGCTCTGTTTACCCAAACGGCAACGAAACGCCGCCTTGAACCCGATGAACCCGCGGAGCCTGCAAAGAGAGCCACCACAAATCCTCCTGCAACATCCAACCAATCGATGTACGTCCATCCCTCAATTGTTATTGCTCCTAAAGCATACTCAAACCTGGACAAAGGCCCCTTTATAGCCCACGTCTCGCGCGTTGACCCAGAACCTTCGGCCCCAACATTTATTCAGCCTATTAGGTTCGGTAGGTTTATCGTAAAGAATAAAATCAGAGACGTAGTGTTGGACGGTATTAAAAAAATCGGTAGGAACCGGTTATCGGTAGAATTCACTACCGCTGAAGCTGCAAACAAATTCATCTGCAACGAACTTCTTCCGCTTCACAAATACGAAGCTTCCATTCCTACCTACAACATCACCCGCATTGGCCTCATTAAGGGTATACCTACAGACTGGACCATGGAGGAACTTGCTGAATCCCTGACTGTCCCCGCTGGCTGCGGCATTCTGTTAAAGGCAAGGCGCCTTAACAGGAAGCAAGTAACTGACGGCAAAACGAATTGGCTCCCAACACAATCTGTTGTGATCACTCTTCAGGGTCAAGTTTTACCTGAACGTGTGTTCTGCTGTCACACCTCGATACCAGTTGAGACTTATCAACTGCCAACAATTCAATGTCTAAACTGTTGCAGATTTGGCCACGTCAAGGCACAGTGCCGCTCCAAACCCAGGTGCTACCGTTGCTCTCAACCTCATTGTGGAGAAACTTGCTCAGTCGAGGAAAATATGTCTACTTGTCTGTATTGCTCAGGCCCTCACTCTGCTCTAAATAAATCTTGCCCTGAGCATTCAAGGCAAGAATCAATTAAAATAACTATGTCTCAGGATAATATCTCCTACGAGCAAGCTGCTCTCCTCTACCCTGCAGTTCGCAGATCGTACGCCGATATGGCTGTCTTCTGCCCCTACTTCGCAAACCACGCAACCTAAACCCCCTTCATCCGCTTCCCATCATTACCCTACTTCATACAAGAAAACGGTAACCACTTCCCCTCCTCGAGCGCGCCCTCCATTGGGAAGGAGTTATGACCGACAGGCACACCAAGCCATAACAGGAGAATGTGCCTCATCTCTCCCAAATGGGAGCGCCTTACTAATAAGGCGCTACCTCCCTTATTCTCAGCTTCCTCTCCCTGACCACAGCCAGGATATTAATATCGTGGCTGTGAGAACTCTTAACATTTCTATCTTGTCTGTATATATTCCCCACCTTTCAACTTCCTCTCTAAACGAATTACGTTCAGCAATTTTGTCTGTTCCCCCTCCTGTCCTTGTGTTGGGTGACTTGAACACACACCATACTTATTGGGGTGCCACTTTACGGATTCTCCTGGCTTGATTCTGTTGAACCTTTTGGATGAGTTGAATTTGTGCCTTTTGAACAATGGCAGTCCAACGAGAAGGTGTTCTCCCTCTCAAAACCCCGCTTCTGCCGTCGACCTTTCCCTTTGCTCCCCAAATTTAATGTCCCTGCTTTCTTGGAAGACTCTTGAAAGTACATTTGGTAGTGACCATTTCCCTATTTTGTTAACTTCACCAGATCCATCCTGTCTTGACTCTCGTACCCCACCACTTCTGAAATATTCATTAAATAAAGCTGATTGGGCAAAATTTTTTTCTTCTATTGATGACAAGTTAAACTCACTACCAAACATTAATAGCTCAAATTCGCTCTGTGCTTACACCCATTTCGTTGATGTTTTAAATTCATCAGCAGACTCCAGTATTCCCAAAAAAAATCCTTCATGCAAAATTTCCCCTCCTTGGTGGGATGCTGAGTGTACTGCCGCTGTTCGAAAGCGCAAAGAGTCAGAGAAAAGATGCAATAGAAATATGTCCATGGAGAATTACGTCTTCTACCAAAAGACGGCCGCTCAAGCAAGACGACTCTTCTCCAAGAAGAAAAAGGAAGGCTGGAAAAAAAATTGCGAAAGTATGTTACCACGCACGCCGTCAACTATAGTTTGGAAACAAATAAGAAGATTTCGTCAGTCGGTTATCTCATCAAACCCAACTGCAAACAACCCTGAAATTTGGCTCAACTCTTTTGCAGACAAATTGGCCCCTCCTTTTGTCCCGTTCATAGATTGCTTTCCTTCTTCACTCAAGGCAGATATCCCCACATCGAGTAGATTAGATTCCCCCTTCTCTATCGAGGAACTCCTCTCATCCATTAGTGGTCTAGTTGATTCATCCCCTGGTACGGATGGTATCCCCTACTCCTTCCTAATTAAGTCCTCTACCCAGGCTAAATTATATTTCCTAAATTTAGTGAATTCTTTCTTTGAACACGGTATTTTACCCACTTCTTGGAAAGAACAGATTGTCATTCCCATTCCCAAACCTGGAAAAGATCCTTCTGATCACAATTCCTACCGCCCAATAGCTCTTTCTTCTGTCCTCCTTAAAATTGCTGAGCATATGATCAAGAACCGCCTCGAATGGTTCTTGGAATCTAATAACCTTTTACCTAACTCTCAATTTGGTTTCCGCAAAGGTCTCAGCACTCTAGATAGTTTGAGCATACTGACTACAGATATTAGGCTAGCATTCCAACAAAAGGAATATTTAGTTGGAGTGTTTCTGGATATTTCCTCCGCGTATGACAATGTCTTGCTTCCAGTGCTCAGGCAGAAAATGCTTCAGCTGAGTGTCTCGGAGAAGTTGGTGAATTTCATATGTAGCATGTTAATGTCCAGAACCATAACACTAAGATACCAAAACTCTAACATTCCCTCCCGCTTTATCTGGAAAGGCCTCCCACAAGGTTCTGTGCTCAGCCCTCTACTCTATAGTATGTACACTTACGATTTGGATAGAACGGTTGACTCCTTCTGCAATATTCTTCAATATGCAGATGATATTGCTTTATACACTTTGTCAAAATCTTTGTCGCAGGCTACCTCTCGTCTGAATTTAGCTCTCGAGTATCTTGTAGATTGGATGGCAACTCACGGTCTTTCCATCTCTCCTACAAAATGTAACTGCGTAATTTTTACCAAAAAACGCCTTGTCCCGACTGTCGATATAAAAATTGACGGCACTTCCATCCCGTGTAACAATCAAGTAAAGTTTTTGGGTTTAATACTAGATTCAAAATTATCAGGAGTTCCGCATTTTGACTATATTTTGAAAAAGGCTGAGAAGGGGCTGAATATCCTCCGAGCACTTTCGGGTACTTGGTGGGGTGCTCACCCTTACTCGCAAAGAATTCTTTATAATGCTATTGTTCGAAGTCATTTTGATTACGCATCTTTCCTTCTAGATCCGTGTAATAAAACTGCCCTAGACAAGCTGACGAAGTTGCAGTCGAAGTGTCTTCGCGTGATTTTGGGAGCAATGAATTCTTCCCCTATCAATGCCCTTCAAATTGAATGCGTGGAACCTCCTTTTTACCTCCGTAGACAGTATCTCAGTGATCGGTTCTACGTTAAAGTCGCTCAAAACTCCTTGCATTCTTTGCTAGATAAATTAAATTCTCTTTCCCGTCTGATCCCTCCGACAGATACTACCAAAAAAACTCCATGCATTCTCCATAGTTATCAAAAATTTAGCCTTCTCCCTTCCCCCATACATAAAAGTCCTTTGAACCCCCTCTTTTTAAACAGTTATGAATCGTTAGTTTTCCACCCACCTGTCATCCTAGACTTTGGTATCCCTAAAGACTCCTGCGCGGCTCCTAGACAATTCAAAAATATTATCATGGATCATTGGCAAGGATGGCTAACGATGTTCACTGATGCCTCTAAATTGACTGAGGGCGGCTCCGTGGGAGCAGCCGTTTGGATACCTGCATACAAAATTGTATTAAGTTTTAAATACCCCCAGTAACTTCCATTTTCACCGGTGAAGCTATTGCGGTACTAGAAGCAGTTCTGTATGCAAAATCCCATAACCTAAATAACACCTTAATTCTCTCGGATTCTTTAAGTTGCCTCCAAGCCATTATGGCCAATCCTTTCAAGTCCAAAGGTAAATTCCCCATTATTCTTAAAATCCGTGAAACCCTCTTCGACTGCAAGGAACTAGGTTTAAACATCGTGTTGGCCCAAGCCAACTCCTTAGCCACAACGGAATACCTGGTAATGAAACAGCCGATTCTTGTGCCAAAAATGCCGTCTCCATAGGAGCCTCCGATCACAACACACTTTTCTCACACGATGTTTCCACCCTTCCTCGTACACACTTGATCAAATCGTGGAACACACATTGGTACAACTCAAAACAAAGTGCAGGTAGGTACTATGCAGATGTTCAACAATTCATCCCAGCTAGACCTTGGTTTTTTAAGCACCCTAACTTGCCAAAAAATATCGTTTCCACTATTTGTCGGCTTCGAATAGGACATGCATGCACCCCTGTTCACCTAGCGAAGTTGCGGATAAAAGACAGCTCCGTTTGTGAATGTGGCCTCGATGAAGGAACTACCGATCATATATTTTTCAACTGCCCATCAATCGGTACTTCTCTATTTGATTACCTCCCTAAAAAATTCCCCCGCCCTTCTAACATCAAATGCATCTTAAATTCTATTAATACCCCGTTCTGAAATCTCTGTCAAAATTTATTAACATTAACAAAATTAACCTTTAAAAACTTTTTTCATCCTACCCGCTCTTGCTACTTTCACTCCTTTACTCGTATTTTATTTACTTTTACCTTGTACTATATGTTTATATAATACATTCTGTAAATAATTGTTCGTATCGCTTTATGTTCTGTCTAATCATTGTCATTGTTGTCTGTTTTTCTTATACATACATAAGTCTGCTTAGACCTCGGGTTTTTTTTTACTCGATTTTAAAAAAAAAACATCATTTGTAGCACTGAACTACAGGTTTTACATATTCTTCCACAGGTACAATGCATAGACCATAGTTCACATGAGTGGGCAGTACATTACCTGAAAAGGTCACAGATACTGTCTGTAGTGGGATGACTCCTTCAGGACTTCGCTTTGTGAATCTCCGGACTGCCAGGATCTCCTGGGAACTGATGAGTTTGTCAAAAAGATGTTTACAACTTAAGTCAGTAGGAATGTATTTTATGACTCCTATACTTTCAGAGGTAGCAGCAGGAATAAATGCTTTTATCTCATGAGAATTCAAGAAAGACGAGTTTGACAACAATGAATTGGCATTCTTGGCATTATCAAAAATTACAGCGTACCGCAAAGCATTCACTCGTTTAATTTCTTTGACTCCTTTATTGTATCAACTAAATATGTTATTTAAGTAAATTGAGTCCTTGTTACCAAATTTGACTGATTCATTTGTACTTTAGATAGATACTGGAAATACATTGCCTGGAGAATGATCTGGATAACTGCAAATATGGTTCTTCTTATAGTACGGAGCATGTATTGACTCCTCATCCTCATCGGATAAATCCACCACAGGTGCATCTGCTTTTCTTTTTTTACTATGCTTAGGGGCTGATCCCCCACTTTCGGAGCTTATCTTGCCCTCTGAAGAACTAGAATACTACTTAAAAACCAACTATTTATGAAAGTGTTTTAGCTGCTGAGAAAAATTGAACCTCCCGCCTCGAAGGTTTCCCGCCCAACTTTTTTTTTACAAACACATTGACAAATAAGCCAAAGCCAGCCACAGATTAAAGTAAACTCAGCAGTCTCAGCACGGCACTGGGCAGAGTTACCAGATGAAATCTGACAGAAGCAGTAGATTTTTGTCAAAAAGTCAATAGAAATACGAAAAAGTATTATATTATAGTCGCTGGATCATTTGACTTGCATTTATCCATAAAATTGAAAAAGCAGGTAAAATTATTAAATTTTCAGAAATAAGCCAGTAGATAAAAAGTCATTTATTTATGTATGTAGGCCCCCAAGGGGCACTTAAATACACGTCCCAACATATTATTTTTTAAGCCCTACCACTGGTTCTGGTCAAATTGTGGGCTAGTGCTGAGAAGAAGCAGCGCAAGAAACTCAGTCACTATTGTCAAAGCCTCTTTTAAAAAAAATGTTTAAATACAGAAATTGTACTAGTGTAAGCTGGTCCACACGTTTACATCATTCAAATAATCGTCTACTTTATAATAACCTTTTGTCATTAGGGTATCCATAATAAATGATTTAAATTTGTTAATTCTACAATATTACACATTTTCTCATGAAAGAATGACCAACTTTTTGAAGCCTGAATTGTGGAATAGCAAGTTTATTTTTATTTCTAGTGTTAAAATTATGCGTATCACTTTTCTTTGTAAATAAATGCAAGTTTTTACGCACATACATAATATTTTCATAAATATATTGAGAGGCTACTGTTAATATCCTTACTTCTTTAAAAATTTCTTTTAATGAATCTTTAGGTTTGAGGTTATAAATAGCACGTAACGTAACGGCCATTTTTTGTAGTACAAAACCTGATTCTATATCAGCAGCTGAGCCCCATAGTAAAATACCGTACGACATCAAGCTGTGAAAATAACTAAAATAGACTAGTCTGGCCGTTTCAACATCAGTCAAGCGCCGTATCTTTATATGATCAGTAGATAACTTTAAAATCAGGTAGATCTACTGCTCTATCAGTGGATCTGGCATTACTGGCACCGGCATATCAACACAAAGGGTTTGGGTTTTTGGCTCTCTGCTCTGAACTACTTTTGACATATTTTTTCGGTTGTAGGCATTGATTTATTATATAAATAAATAATAAATTGTTTCAACAAACACACCAAATACCTAGCCCCAAACTAAGCGTGAGCTTGTGCTATGGTGACTAAGCATAACGGATAGAAATACTTAAATACATATCAACGTCCATGACTTAGGTACAAATGCTTGTGCTCATCACACAAACATTTGCCCCTTGCGGGATTCGAACCCGCAACCGCCTGGTTCCAGTGCGCGAACGACTACACCAAGACGGTCGTCAAGACTAAATCAATGGTTGTTGGTGTGTATGTCACCGTAAGATTATAAACATCGTTCGTAATTCTATAGATATAAGTTATTTTGAACACGAAATTAATTTATAATCACGAAAATACAGCACATAGTTTACATTCAACAACAAACCAAATAACAAAAAAATATGGCGAGTGCCGGGGCGGCGGGGGCACATAACGTTCAACCAATCAGCGCCTGAGATGCATTCCGTTCTACACCGGTTCACAATTTGACCGCTTCCCATCGATAGATTACAATATAGCGAAAAATAATGCGTAAAATTACAATCATATGTTACGGTTCACAATTTTTCGACGGTTGTAAACCGTCTATCTCACGAGATAGATTGTAATCGAACGATGTTTATAATCTTACGGTGACATGTATAATAAATAAGAGATACAAAAACAATTTCTCATTTATGGCAATACCTACGATGGTTTGGCTGTATGGCTAGTTCCAAAGCCATTAAACTTATACAAAAAAAAGTGTACAAATAAATAAAATAATATTATAATAGAAAAAGCGCGGGAAAGGTCGGGTTGTGTTGACATCTTTCTTGGTTTTTATTTCATTTTTATTACTAAAAGTAGTTAAAACAAGATCAGAATTAGTGTAGTGTATTTATTTTAAGTTGTTATTTATATTTATCTATTAGTGTATCACATTTTCTTCGCATAATTGGTAAGTTTTAACATTTGTTCATTGCTCACATGAGCGTCTCTGATGACCCTGGTGGGCCTGTCCCCCAGGCGTTGAACTTTGTTACTGTTTCGTATGACAATGTAAATAGGGAAAATGATGGTTCTTTTGCGGATACGGACGGATGGACGGATGGCTCTGAGTGCACCGTAAACGGCAGTACCAAAAAACGTAAAATTGTCTCGCGTAAAATTTGTAAACACTGTAACAAAAAACGGAGACATCATAAATCAGATAAAGTAAATGAAATTGATTGTCAATGCGAATGTTTATCTGACAAGAATTTAATGGATCTGAATCCAGTTGACTCTAACCTTGATAGTACCCCCTCCTCAGTACCTATGAGTTCAGTTACAATGACTGATGAACCTTCCCGGCAACCTATTGGTAGGCCTGTTTATCTTGCATCGGATTTGTCACCATATGTTGTTCACATACAAAAGGAGCAGTCTGCACTAAATGATAATGTTACTATGCACCCTGTGTCATTCGGCCATTTCTTAAAAAATAATGGTATTTATAATGTGATTAACGGCAGCTTAAAAAAAGTTGGCATGTAACCCGCATGGGTGTAGTCCGTGGAGTTCCTGTGAATTGGTCCGATGAAGACATAATTAGCAACATTTCTGTGCCAGTAGGGTGTGGTAACATCCTCAAAGCTAGACGTCTGAAAAGAAAAAATGTGATCAATGGTAAGTCAGAATTTGTTCCTATTTTTTTATTTTTTTTATTAAAACAATTGTTTTAACTTTTGATAGGCAGGTATTACCAAAAAGGGTCTTTATGTGCTTCACATCCTTACCTGTTGATTTTATATATATACCCAACAATTCAATGTTTCCAGTGCTGTAGGTATGGACACGTCAAGAGTCAGTGTAGGTCAACTCCTCGCTGTTTCAGGTGTGGTCAGGGCCATTCTGGGGATAACTGTTCTATACATGAGGATGATCTGGTGTGCTGTTTATGCTCTGGGTTTCATTTTGCAACAAGCAAAAAATGTCCTGAATTCCTAAGACAGAAAAATATTAAGGAAACAATGGCAAAGGATTGTGTCACTTATGCTGAAGCGATTAAGTTACATCCACCCATTACCAAGTCTTATGCTGATGTTTTGGTGTCATCTCCGTCCCCTTCTCGACAGCACCGTGTCACAGGCACATTTAATCATGTGCCTAGGTATGATTCACTATCTAACCCCTCAAACAAAAATTCACATAAGAAAACTGTTTTTTTGAAACTTAAAACTCCCTCCCTAAAAACTAATAAAGGATATGACCGTGATAGTCGTAGTATTCTTGTCAAGGATTATAACAGTCCTTTTGGTCCGAGTCAGTCAGTTTTAGAAAATAATAATGTTCCAAACAACTCAGTTTCTGAGTTGTCTCTGAAAGAGTTAATTATCAACCTTATTAACCTTCTAGCACAGTCCAATTTGCTTAGTTCACCGTCCAACGTTGCCGCTCCTTTTAAGAATCTTTTAGCCCGTTTTAATTCACAAGATGGCGAAGCTGTCCTCTGTGCTTCAGTGGAATTGCCGTAGCATTTCCACTAAAAAGTGTGAGTTATTTTTTTTTGATAAATAAGTATTGTCCGTTCATTATTGCGATTCAGGAGACGTGGCTGCAGCCCGCCTCCATATTTAGTTAGAGTATCTGGCTTTTCTTGTATTAGAGAAGACAGAGCAGATAATTATGCTGGTGTTGCCCTTTTAATTCATAATTCTTTTTCTTTTACTAATATTCAGATCCCGCAACATAGTAGTGATTTATCTATTTTTGCTGCCATTGTAAATAATATTACTTATGTATCAATTTATATACCACACCCTGCATCACAGCAATTTATGATGAGGTAGATAATATTATATGTGCCCTTCCAAAACCTATAATAATTTGTGGTGATTTTAATGCCCACCATCATTCATGAGGGAGCTCTAGATCTGATTATTATGGTAGTAGAATTTTAGATATTATTGATAATGAAAATTTATGTATTTTAAACACTGGGGTTCCAACTCGCCGAACTCCTCCTAGCTAGCTTGTAAGTGCTTCAGATTTAACTAGCTGTTCTCCTACTTTAGCTTCCTCGTTGACTTGGTCTACTTTATCATCAACCCATGGGAGTGACCATTTCCCTATTTATATAACTTTTCCTTCTTTTTTTAAACCTTTACCTCCCCGGCCTCCTCGAATGAAATTTAAATTAGCTAATGCTGACTGGCAGCTGTTTAAAGAAAAAGTTGATAAAAAAGTTTCCTTTTTTATCAACCTTTGTTAGCTGAAGATAATCAATTGTTATGTGCTGAAGCTCTAGCTACCCTCCTTTTAGACTCCGCCAAAGAAGTATTTCCTGTTAAATCGAAGCGTAGTGTAAATCTTCCTTGTCCACCCTGGTGGGACAGTGAATGTACCCTGGCAGTAAAAAAAAGGAAAGAGGCCGAGAAAAAATATTGTAATAACTCTACTGACGAAAATTTCAATATTCTTTCAGATATCCAAAAAAGTACTCGAAAGTTACTCAAGCAAAAAAAATGGGAAGGATGGAGAGCTTTTTGTGCGTCTATCTCTTCTGATACTCCTCCATCATTAGTTTGGTCTAATATCAGAAGATTTAGATTTGCCTTTAAGGAAACTAGTCCCCGTTTTCTCCAAGAACATGTTGTTGATCAGTTTTTAGATAAACTTGCTCCTCCTTTTGTTCCGTTAGATAACATTGTTCCAATCGTTGCTTCACCGTCTAATGTGGGTTTTCCGACTCTATCTGCTCCTTTCAATCTAAATGAATTAAAAGGTATTCTATCTTTAGTCAAAGACTCTTCTCCGGGTAGTGATGGGATTCCGTATTCATCCTTTGCCATTAAAGTGACCTCAGTTTAAATTATTATTTATCTCTTGTTAACTCCATTATGATTTCTGGAGCTGTACCCCCTTCCTGGAGATCGCAGGATATAATTCCAATACTGAAACCCAATAAATCCTCAGGCGACCCTGACTCATACAGGCCAATTGCTCTTTCCTCAGTTCTAATGAAAATTGCTGAACTCTTAATAAAAAACCGTTTAGAATGGTTTGTAGAAAGTAGAGGTTTGCTCTGTAATAATCAGTATGGTTTTAGGAAAGGTCGAAGCACTTCCGATAGTTTAGGAATATTTACCTGTGACATTCGTTTAGCTTTATCCTCTAATCATTCACTTCTAGCGGCCTTTTTAGATATTACAGCAGCATACGATCAGGTGCTGTTGCCTCTTCTTAAAAATAAACTCATTGTTTTGGAAGTGCCTATTGTATTAATAAATTTTATTATAAGTATTCTATCTGAACGTTCAATACATGTTTTTTGTGGGGAGTCTACAAAGTCTAGATTAGTATGGAGAGGCTTACCCCAGGGTTCCGTGTTAAGTCCATTAGTATTTAACATTTATACATATGATTTGGAGGCTACTTTAAATAATAGTGTTAAATTTTTGCAATATGCAGATGATCTAGTTATGTACATTTCTGGTGCTAATATACAAAAGTTATGCATTTCACTTTCTTCTGCTCTAAGTCTTCTTAAGTCATGGCTTGATAACAATGGTTTAAGTCTTTCAGTCACTAAAAGTTCGGTTGTTTTGTTCTCGAGAATGCGGTGCCCACCGAATATTACCGTTTACTATGATAGTTTATTACTTCCCGTTCAAAAAGAAGCAAAATTTTTAGGCTTGATTCTGGATGCTAAATTAACCGGTCTTCCACACATGTATTATTCGATTGCTAAGTGTGAAAAAGTATTGAATATTCTTAGGTGTTTAGCAGGTGTTTGGTGGAGTGCCCATCCATTCAGGCTAAAGCTTGTATATAATGCCATTATCAGGAGCGTTCTCGATTACGGGTCATTTTTTTGGAGACCCTGTAGTGTTATGGGATTGCGAAAATTAGATGTTGTTCAATCTAAAGGTTTGCGAATTGTTACGGGAGCAATGCGATCAAGTCCTAACAATGTATTGCAAGTTGAGTGTGCCGAACCACCCCTTCATCTACGACGTCAGTACTTAAGTGACAAGTACATATTCCGTGCCCTGCAGTTCCGTAATCACCCTCTTTTCTCAAAATTACAGCAGCTATCACAGTATGTAGAAAATGACCCATTCTGGGCTCATAAAAATCCTCCATGTTTAGTTATAAGCTTCAGAAAATATATTTCCATTCAAGCTCCAATGCATAGGTCTTTGTATTTACCTCTATTTTGTTCCTCTTTCGAGTCCTTGATTATTAGTCCTGATATTTGTTTTGATTTAGATATTCCTAAATATGGTAGTTCTGCTTTGTGTAGCTTCAATTATTCTCTAGAGGTTTATTATTGGCAGGATTGGCATCACCTGTATTGTGACGCTTCGAAACACTCTCCGGAAGGTAATGTAGGTATCGGCGTGTATCACCGTCAGTATCAAATCCTTCAAAAGATTAAGTTTCCTCCCGAAACATCCGTATTTACAGGAGAATGTTTTGGCTTACTTAAATCATTGGAATATATATTGCTTATGAATCTTAATAAAACTATTGTATTCTCAGTCTTAAAAAGCGCTTTACAAGCCTTAGCCAAATTCCCATTTAAATCAAATACTAGTTTTCCTATAGTAATTGAAAGTAGAGAATTGCTTGTTAAATGTTTGTCTAAAAATTTCCAAGTTGTTTTTGCTTGGATTCCTTCCCATACTGGCATCCCAGGAAATGAGATGGCTGATAGGTTGGCGAATGATGCAGTGGTGTGTGGTGACATTTTTCCTTACAAGAATTTTTCCCATGATTTAGCTACTTTGCCGAAGTCATATCTGCGTAAGTCTTGGGACGAAGAATGGGATAGCAGTAGCCGAATCAAGGGCAAGAATAATAAGAAAATACAACCTTGCATTCCGGTGAAACCCTGGTTCTTTCGAACAACGCTAGATAAGTGGGCTACCTCTAGTATAATTCGCATGAGACTAGGGCACACTTGTACCCCAGCACATTTAGCTCGTCTAAAAATTGTAAATAGTGATATGTGTGAGTGTGGCAATGAAGTGGGTGATATCAATCATATTCTTTTTTCCTGCCCGAAATATGACCGCTCTTTTTTTATTTCATCACTGATTTCCCTCCGTATTCCGTTTCCTACTTGTATTAATAGTCTTTTATGTACAAATGACCATTCTGTATATAAGTGTATTTTTATGTTTTTACCTAAAAATGATGTTAAGATTTAATATCTATTTTTATTTATTGTATACTTTTCTACCTAAACATAGTTTACCCCTATAATATCCTTTCCTACGTCCATCACTTTTCCTGATCTTTTCCTTTAAAGCTATCCGTTATTCATAAAATAATTCCTTTCCTTACCTTTTACCCGTCCGTGGCAATGCACAATCCGTGCAAGCCAGTATACGAAAAAAAAAAATTATAATACATACATACCGGTTGGTTAGTGTGTGTGAGTACCTACCTACTGTGTGTGTGTGTGTGTGTGTGGTTGTTTTGACTTTTTTGTTTTGTTTTCTAAGTTGGTTCTTGGTTTAATTAATTGATAATTATCTTCAACTATAGTATTTTAAAATATGCTTTATAGTTCTCTCTTTTAGTACTTATTGTTGCTAGCAAAGGGATACATATTTCTGCGCGTGAATAAAAGTATCTATTATCTACGTATGTGTTGACCAACCGTTTGTTTTCGTTATCAAACTTCTTAACTTAAATAACAGCTTATGTATGAGTTTACTTAAACTATAATCAGCCGAATTATCGGCATTGTCTACACTGAGTCATTTGCAGTTGAAATAAGATATAAATTAATAAAAATTGAGATTCAACCACCGACCCAAGTATATGTAGTGTTGAAACTGACCCAAAGTTTGTCTAGTAGTGATTACTCCCAGGATAAGACCACCTACTGTACTAAAATGTATGTCCGTCTGCAATATGATTTCTTGTTACTATTAAACATTTCAAAAAGGAATGTATACAGAACAGACTGCTAGGGCTAGGTTTAGAAATTTAAAATTTTGCACAATGTTTCCTGATTCATTGTAGGTGAACAGTAGTGAGCGAGCACTAAGAAAGGATTTTTGAAAATTCATCCCCTAAGGGGTCAGAAAGGGGAGGGGCGGGGGGGTAGTTTTTATTAAACTCCCATCAGTTTTAAAACTGTATCGATAAGAAATGGTATTTAGCTAGTCCTAATAGGCTTACAGTATTTGAATGATCTAAGCCCTAGTCTTTCTATACTCCTATCTCTAAAACTTGAACTAAAAAATAGGCATAAATATCATTTTCAGAATATCAATGGACACACACACAGTTAGACCTCTGAGCAAATTGCATATCTACGCAGTGCAGATCCTATTTGTGGTTTCTACTTCAATTGGTATGTATATTTTTGTTATTTACCTTTTTTATGATAAAGTAATTATCATGAATTCAGTTGTGTCATACAGAGAGGTCAAGGAAATGGCATATGGAATATCATATGGTATACTATATCATAGCTCTAAAATGATAGTTATGTAGATATTAAAGTGATGAGTTAAATTATCCTCGCGTATGATTTTTAGCAGTGGATATAATTAATTCAATGTGAAAAAAATATTTGCTTAGTCCACCTTTACAACCCTATAATGTAGGTATTAAATTATTAACTTACCATGAAATTATTTATTTATTTATTAACTCAATATGGATAGAATTCGAAATTTATATGTATGTGTTTTTATTTCATGGCTGGGTTCTGTTTCATAAGTGCTTTTCTACATTCCATCCAAAATCCAATGCATAAGTCACCACACCTGTTAAGATTAGGCAGGCAACTTAAACAGTTCTTAGAATTTCGGCAGTTTCTTATCGCACTGATACAGCTATGTGAGTCAGCAGTAGCAATTTTCTGTGGCAGTAAGTAGGTACAGTCGGCCAAGAAATTGGTCTATCATCCGAAGGTTGAAAATAATTAGCGCGTAATAGAACAAAGTTGATTTTCCCATGCAAATATATTCAAAAATAACAGCGTCTACTAATAATACGTCATGTGCATCTCTTTCATTGTTAAAAGGTAAGTGAGTTCAACTTTATTGCTAACACATAATATTTTTTAAAAACTGGTACACTTTCCTGGCCGACTGTACACACGATCGCACGTCGGAATACACCATGTTGACCGCCTATATTTCCTACGTAATAAAGGCTATTTTCGTGGTACGAATGGGTAACCTGCCGTGCTGCCGACTGTACAATGATATGAGTCCCATAAAATGGATGGTGGCCTGTGCCTTTGTGGTGAATTTTAATTCACTGAACTTCCGCCTACAGTTACCTATCTGGATCTTTAGACCTCATAAATTTGGCCCGGTTAGCCAAAGGTCGCAGATTCAAATCCTATCCGTGTGCGAATATTTAGTTTCTTATTCAAACCTCATGAAAACCAAAAGGTAGCCATCTGCTGGGTTGATTGTCGATTAAAGAAGACCTTGCTCTTTCGCTTCTTTTATCTTGACGGCCCTCTTGGCGTAGTGGTTCGCGCCCCGGACTACAAACGCTGGTTTTGTTGGTTGGTTTGGGGTTCAAATGCCGTAAGCGGCAAATGTTCGTGTGATGAGCACGAGCATATTTTGTATTCCAGTCATGGATGTTTACCTATTACCTACACTAATATTATAAAGAGGAAAGATTTGATTATTTGCTTGTATTGAATAGGCTCCGAAACTACTAGACCGATTCAAATGATGTTCGGTACAGAGATAGTTTTTATCGCTTTATAAAATCATCAGGGGGTGAAATGGGGGATGAAACTTTGTATGGAATATCCGACTATTGGCGCGGGCGAAGTCGCAGTGAACTGTTAGTAAACGTATGTACACATATAGAGGTCAGGTAAGTATGTTATCCTAGTAGCACAAGTTTACGCTTAGTTTGGGGCTAGGTAATTGGTCTGATTGGTCGAATCGGGTCGAGCCGTTATTTTATTCTGAGTTTTTCTGTCTTGAAATAAACTGTTCGGAGTCAGGGAGTTGGTAACGCCCCCGAACCTCGCAAAGCACGTTGCTATTGGTCCTGCGTCTGACTGATCTCTCCGATCATTGCATTGCCATCTCTACGGACTATGAAGGAACATAGAGTGCACCTATGTATTGCGCACATACGTAAATATGTCCCGCGCAGTTGGCTAATCTCGGTTGAGATTGACTGTCGCATGCCCCGGATGTATGAATTCTGCTGGACATCATATCAACCAATATACCTCTACTATTATACCTACTTAGGTTAAGTACGTGTTAAATATGCTATCGTTCGATGCACCAGAACCCGCTACAATATAGCCTTAAGTAACAAACAGTAGCATAACTCAGGATGTTTATATTAATACATTTATGGTTTTGACCTGCTCTGGTCTTAGATAATATTATTCTGGTGAATGATATTTATAAGTATTATAGAATGTACTGCAAATATCATTCTTAAGTTCATGTAATGAATTATTATTTTTATTGACTGCCTCGTTGGTGGTCTAGTGGTCAGCACGCTGGGTTAACTCCTCTATTTGTTTTTATCTAAGGTTAACTCAGACACAGCTCCGGAGTCAGGAAGTTGGTGGTGTTAACACCCCCGTGCCTCGGAAAGCACGTTAAGCCGTTGGTCCTGCGCCTGATCTCTCTACGGTCATGGCGGATTGCCGTCTCACCGAATTATGAGAGTGAAGGAACAGAGAGTGCACCTGTGTATTACTGTAGCCGAAATTCGGCTAGGAGGACATTATTATTATTATTGTTTTTAGGTGATAATAAGCATTCATTTTGCAATCTAGATATTGACATTGCACTTGAAAAAGTATATATTATATTTGCAAGCTTCATCGTTCGATAGTTGTTAAATACTTGCAAAAGTATTTCTTTTGAGTGTTGAGGGTGTATTCCCAACATTGATGAAAGCAATGCGGCATTACAGCACTTAAAAATTTCGACAGGCATGCCTAAGTCCGGGTGGCCGAGTGGTTAGGCAAATTGAAAGGCGAGGAACGCGGGTTGAAATCCCGCCTGAAACGGTTACTTTTTCAAGTGCAATATCTGATCCTTAGATTGCAAAGTGAATGCACTTAAAAACAATAATTTATAGTAAAGCTTTACCTAACGTTACAATAACGTATCGGTATCGTTAGCATTGTATAATTCGTCATTTATTACTGGTTATTTAATTTGGTATATCATATTTAACATTACAGGATCTCAGAGTCTTAGCTTCAGCGATGCGCACAACTGGCTGGCGATAGTCGGTAAGTTATTTCTATATTTTATTATTGAAGTTTTTACCACCTAACAGCGCGTCGTCTTTACCCATTTGAACTACGAAAACAGTTTTTGTTACGTAGGGAATAGGGACGGTCTCAAAGTCGAAGTACCCCACTAGTCTGACGTGGAGCCGTGTGTATTACATATGAAATACAGGCAGGCCTGTGTATCTTGCCGCGTAGGTAGCAAAAACGTACCTACGCGCGGCGACCCGTTGTAAAGGGGCTAAACAAATTGGGTGTCGCTAGCCGGCAGCGACACGCTCGCGCGTTTTATTCACCGGCGGTGCGCGGCACTAAGTTGCTGGCTGGACGAGCATAAATAAAGTCCTAGAAAGATGCGCTAGATGGCTACTGGTCTACACGAAAAAGTGTTCGAGTCTGAGGCGAACTGAATTACACCATATCTTTGACAACATTGAGTAGATATTTCTTTGAATTTCATTGCAAAGTCAAACTTCTGTACGGAGTACTATTACTTATTCTGTGCCACGAGCCACGACCAAGTGTACACAGGGCCGCACGTCAGTACACCCCCTTTTGACTCCCTTTGAGACCGCCTCTATTCCCTACGTAATGAAAGCTATCTTCGTAATTTAAATGGGTACCCTGACGTGCTGCCGACCGTACTTAACACGCTCGTTATTCGATATTTGGTGTTAAATATAATTGGTCTTTGTTCCCATGTCATAACCTAACTTTGTTGTTGGCTATAACGCATGCCCCTGTTAGAATTTAGGCTGCCTTTGCACTAGGGTTGAACTAAGTTGCGTAGCGACAAGCGGGCGATGTGTTTTTTACTAAAAATAAAAATGTGTCTTTTTATTTATTCTTTACTCTTTATTCTGTTAGTTTTCACCGCCGACCCAATTTAATTTTGGACTGTCTTCTACCCGTAGGTTGTCTGGAAGAAATTGCTTTCAGCAATAAGACCGCCTAAATTGTACCATTCTCTATGAACATTTATGATACTGTGTGTGGTGTGCAATAAAGAGTATCTATCTATAACTTTATTCTTACCCCGCTTATTCTTATTCTCAAGTTTGTATAGAAAATCCAAATTTTTCCGCGGCGCGTGAAGTCGCGGGGATCTGTTTAATTTTTCAATTTTTTTTTAATTGGTACAAAGCAAACATAATTATTGAAAATCAAACACCCGTCTGCAAAAAATATTATATTTTTGAAATTGTCTTTTCACTGGCTTTCATTTGATACCATTTTTGCTATGGTAAGGAAAAATTCTACCCCACAAACCTTTGATTCCTTTTCCTTTTGGGCGCCCATTTAAAAATGTATATAGCCTATGTCACTACTACAATATTCAACGTCACCTCATATGTCAAAAACTGTCCAGCCGTTTGGGTTATAGGGTGTGCCAAACAATTATACATAAATTATTGTTTTTAAGTGATAAGCATTCATTTTGTGATCTAAATATATTATTGCACTTGAAAAAATGACCGCCAGGGGCGGGAATTATACATAGATACTCTCGCACCCTCCTTTCGCAGTCGGGTAAAAAGCTTTAATGTAACGTTGTATGAGCTGGAAGCCCAAGTTCGTTGTATGACCTACATTATACATACTGAGCTACTGACTGCCTCGTTCAGGACCGCGCTGGGTACTATCCACGAGGTTCCGGGTTCGAATCCCGGGTCGGACCGAAAGTGTTGGGTTTTTCTGTCTTGAATTAACTCGGACACACCTTCGGAGTCAGGAAGTTGGTGGTGTTAACACCCCCCCGTGCCTCGAAAAGCAGGTAAAGCCGTTGGTCCTGCGCCTGATCTCTGTACGGTTATGCCGGACTGCCGTCTCACCGTTATGAGAGTGAAGGTACAAAGAGTGTGCCTGTGTATTGCGCACATACTTGTGCACTATAATATCTCCCGCGCAGTCGGCTATAATCTCTGTCGAGATTGGCCAGTGTAGTCGAAATTCGGCTAGGAGGATTAATTAATTACATACTGGAAAAAAACCCTAGTGTGAAGGCGCCCTAATATTTTTATTGTTGTTTCAGCTCGCTATACGGTGTTCTTATACTTAATACGCGGTTCGTGCGTGGCGATCACACTGTGGTACGAAGCGTTTCGCGCTAAGCAGCCTCTAATCTTCTTGAAGCTTTTTAAGGAACACTCAAAAGACTGGCTGATATTCGCCGTGGCAGTCGCGATTCTGGTGTACTCCCAGAAAAAAGTGTTCGGCATCGAATTCCCGCTGATTTTTGTAGCTAAACTAATCACTGAGTATCCAGAGATGGTGAGTATAATTTAATTGTCATTATATTATAAAAATGATCCAATTAGTAGTTGGCTGTTTGGTAACGATGGACACTTATAAATGTTATTATCTGGTCTAAATAATAATGTTATAATTACTTAAATATTTTTAATGACCGTAATTTGAAAGACGAAAATCAATTAATTTTAACTTGATTTTAATGCTGCCAGCATCCTAGGAACCTTACCACAAGGTCCCTTTTTATAATTTTTGTTTTTGTGTTGTATTAAGTAATTTATTTTAATTTTTATTAATAAGTTGTATATATAGTTAGTTATTATATTCCTGTCTATAATAATTAAAGTCCTTTATATTTTATACCAAGTTAAAATTAATTGATGTTATAATTTGTCCCACATGTTATTATAAGGATCAAACGAAAAAATATTTGACAGAACCATGAATGAATTATTATTTCTTGTAAATAGGTATGTATTTTTGTAAACGTAAGGCCCTGTATTTAATTGCTTTTAAGTATAGATTATCTACAGACATATTTTACGTTATGCAAAATTAAAAGTTTATGTTTGGTCAATTTAACCGACTTCAAAAAAGGAGGTCCTCAATTTAACTATGATTGTATCTATGTATGTTTGTCTGCGTATATCTCGCGTTTGGCTGAACTGATTTTGATGCGGTTTTCAGAAAAGTATTTGTAACATTATGCAGGAGGTTTTAGCTAACACCAAGCTAGGATCTGATGATGGCAGCTCTGACAAATTGAGACCCTTATATTTTAAAGGGACGCAATATGTGCTTTCATTTTGTGAAACTATTCAAGTACTTGCTCCTGACACTGTTCATCTCAATCTTATTAACTATAAAGAGTTCCGAGATAATTCTTCTTCTTCTTTGGTTTTTGGCGACAATAGTGACTTTGAGGTGGTGAATGGAGTACTTACCGTATAGAACACTCTTTAGTTTTTATTTAACCATTTTTAGTGACAGGTACAGTGGGCCCCGCATCAACTTACCCAAATATGACAAAATATCTCAAATGAAATGAACCTTATGTGATAAACATAACGTTGAAATATGGTTGCGGAAATTTGACAGACAATGGGACCACCCGACTTTTTTACCCGACTGCGAAAGGAGGGTTATGTTTTTCGAGAGTATGTATGTAAATGTATAATTGTTTGGCACGCCCTACAGCCCAAACGGCTGGACAGTTTTTGACATATGAGGTGTCGTTGAATTTGTCAAAATTGTGTGAGTGATAGGCTATATTACTATTATTATTATATAAATTTTAAAAATGGCGCCCGCAAATGGAAATAAAGGAGGGAGGGGGAATTGATTTTTTCTTTAGCATAGCAATATGGGTATCAAATAAAAGCCAGTAAAGAGACCAATTCAAAAATATAATATTTTTTGCAGTCTGGTGTTTTGTTTTGAATAATAAAACTAAGAATAATAATATAAAAAACGGTAATTTAAAAAACTAAAAAACCCGACTGCGTTTCTGTGTGATTGGAAATTATACCCGGCCCGGCGAACCTTGATCCCTATGACAGTTCATGTTAGTGATGGGTCGTGTCGATGAAACTTAACTTTTTTAACCTATTATATTTTTATAAGTTAAGCAATTATTTTGCAAGTTTTTACGAAATTATATCAAATTTCACTTACAAAAATTAATCGACTGTGTCATCTGGTGGGACTCGCACCCACGTCCCTTCGCTATCCGGGCGAGTGCTCTTACCAACTAAGCTACGGAGGACGTTAGTCAGTCGACGAATTTTTGCAAGTGCTTGCTACGCCAGTGAGCCGGCGTTCGATTTCATCAATACTTGGGGAATGCTAGTGATGCAACGATTACGATTACGATTAATCGTAATCGACGATTATTGCTATTTCACGATTAATCGTAATCGTCCAATCTATCGATTATTTAGCGATTATTTATGTAATTTAATTATTAACTTTCATTGAAAAATATTTAGTGTAACATACTTCGTAAATGCGTATTTTCTTCATACGTCCGTGTATCCGAACGTTACCTAATTTGGCTGGCGTGCCTGACATTTCGTTTCGGGGATTTCCCGCGCCTGCGCGATCTTGTCATTGTGTGCGGTCATTGTTTAGTGAGTTATTGCAAGGAGTGTAATTGTATCTCCTGAGGTGTATTTAAATTATTTAACGTTGGTTTTCTCTTGCCAAAGTTAGTTAAGTGTAGTCTGTTTTTGAAGATCTTACCAATGTTTTTAGTAAGGATGTGGCTATATTATCTGAAGTTATACCTTTGGTGGCCAGCATATTCTGAATACTAGAAAAAACTCAAAATGGGGAAACAACAGCAAGCGAATACGTCAAATTGACTGCGTCAGCTTTATATGCAGGACTGGAGAACAGGTTTGGAGAAATTGAGAAAACATGACTTATGCGATAGCTACGGCTTTGAACCCGAAATCTAAGACTCGTGCATTTAGGCAACCAGAAAAGCTAATATGTTATGTTTTTTGAACAAAAATTTAAAATACTTTAATTTTAATTATTGATATCTCATTGAAATTATTTCTTCTGATAATAAATGGTATGTTGATTCATGGAAAGTACGTTTTTTATTTATAAATCCAAATAATCGTAATTGAAATCGTAATCGTCGATTAACAGGTCCAATAATCGTAATCGCCATCGTAATCGCTAAGTGATAATCGTTGCATCACTAGAATGTACCTGCATGTATCCAATGGAAATATTTTTACAAATATTTAACCATCAGTTAAGATGACTGACTAACGTCCTCCGTAGCTTAGTTGGTAAGAGCACTCGCCCGGATAGCGAAGGGACGTGGGTTCGAGTCCCACCGGATGTGTGGCACAGTCGATTAATTTTTGTAAGTGAACTTTGATATAATTTCGTAAAAACTTGCAAAATAATTGCTTAAGTTTTTAAAATATAATAAGTTAAGCTGATTTCATCTTAACTGATGGTTAAATATTTATAAAAATATTTCCCTTGGATACATGCCGGTACATTCCCCAAGTAGTGATGAAATCGAACACCGGCTCACTGGCGTAGCAAGCACTTGCAAAAATTCGTTGACTGACTAACGTCCTCCGTAGCTTAGTTGGTAAGAGCACTCGCCCGGATAGCGAAGGGACGTGACCCGACCCGACATCAAAAAAGGAGGAGGTTATCAATTCGACTGTATGTTTTTTTTGTGGCTATGATACCGCATATCTCAGTCAGTTGTGAACCGATTTGAAAAAAAATATATTTACCTAAAGGCTATACCTTCTAGTTGGTCCCATTTTGGCCCAGTCGAGATCTGATGATGGGATCTTTGTGTAATCGAGGGAAACCCTAAAATTTTGAAGGCAATTTTATCTTAATGTTGACGTCTGATAGTCGTTATGTGGAGCTTAGCTGATTGTGGAACTCCTTAAAAATTAGAAGTTTAGTAATTAAAACACCAGATGTTTTGTCAGGTACTGTATAGGGTGCTAACAAAACAAAGTCAAAGGCGCAGCTCCCTCCTCTTTCCCCCCCCCCCCCCCCCTCCTAACCCCTCCCTCCCGTTCTTAACAATAAAAATATATAATTACTTCAAGAAATATATAATTACTGCAAGAAATCAATTAACTCTTACCGCTGAAACGATGGATTTGATAGTGAGTACCGAGAAAGGACGTAGATCAGTTTTTATCCCCAAAATCATTTATATAGGGAACCCGATGATACGATATACAACAAATTAAATTAAAAATGCTATTAGCAAATCTTTAAATGTTCTTCTTTAAACGGTCTTCCTTCTCTTTACTACTTTCTTCCAAATGACGCTGTTGCATTTGAACAGCGCGTTTAGTAGGTCTACCCATGTTGCACCTTACAATAAATTTCAACTAAAAATAAAAAAATAAATAAAAAAGAAAACAAAAACCGACTTCGAAACTGACTACAGTGCTAATTAAAACTAAAAATGTTATTTGGTTTTGTCCTACAGTTAATTTATAATTCTCTTGGGTATACAATATCTTAAATATGATTATTGTCGCGAATATCGCGAATTTAATCAGTTAACGTTTACAGTTGTTACTTTATTTAATAACGTTATTGAATATATAAAAGTAAAGTAGTTTTGCGATTAATAATTTTATTGAAGGTAGAAGATATTTTTTCACTTGATGGTTCGAGCTGGCGTAAAAGTAATAGTGTGATGTCTCTTGGAGAAAGAAGGTGCAGGAGGTGCTCAGATTACCAGTAAGTCATCTTATGTTTATCATTGTAGTAGTATTCACTTTATTTACGTTTGTTTATTTTACCAGTTGATGAGATGTGCTTAGAGATAGTTCATTAGAAGTCGATTGATGTCGATGTAAGTGTCATCGCTGCGGCGACTGTGTATCAGTTTATCAGGTTACCAGTTGATCAGTACCAGTATCAGACCAGTTGTGTGAGGTCAGGGGTGGCTAGATGGGGAGGAGGAGGCCACTCGAGGGGTAATATGCCCCGCGCTCAGACAGTTACGTTCAGAGTCGTAACAAGGCTTTGCCTACCTAATTTAATCAGTTAGCCAGATGCGTGTGCATTTAGTATGCAGGTACGCGTATGTGTCACCACACAATCGCTTTCCTTAATCATAATATTAGGATTTAGCGACAATTATAAATCATGAACACTCGTTTCCATTATCGACATTTGTTTATCGATATTTTCCGCACTAGTCGATATCTTCCGAACGAAGTAACTTTTGCAGGACGTAAACGTAAAGTCTGATTGAGATAATTTCTTGTAAATGTTAAGAATTGTTATAATTCCGACGGAATATCATTGTAATGGCATATATCTACCTTACCTTAATAAATGGCATTTTTAGAAGCCTCCAATTCAATTCTAATGTAACGGTGACGCCACTACAATGTTGTGTCGTAGGAATAACTGTCAATGTCATAGGGATCAAGGTTCGCCGGGCCGAGTATAAATAACCCTAAAACAAGAAAGAGGTCATACCCGGGTTAAATTGGTAACTATATTAAAAATTGTAGCAGTCGGGAGTGGACCAATGTTAGAAAGTCAGCCGTCTCTTCAATAGATTGGAGTAATCTGCAATGTAATATAAAGGTAGGTTTGTGCTCTAAATTCACTAAGCCTCCATTTCTAGAATGAGTCCCGACTGCTATATAATTTTGAATATGGGTACCAATTTATCCCGGGTATGACCACTTTCTTGTTTTAGGGTTTTTTAATTTCCAATTACACAGAAACGCAGTCGGGTTTTTTAGTTTTTTAAATGACCGTTTATTATGGAAGAGCATAGTTACTCCTGAGTACGCTCTTCCTTAAAAAAAATCGGTCCAAGATTGACAGAGAATTTAAAAAAAAACAGTCGAACATACATCCTCCTTTTTTAAAGTCGGTGAAAAAGGTAACAGACAGACATATTGTGTGTTTGTACGCGTTTATACCTCTAATATTACTGTGTGTAGTTGTTAAAAACCTGTATACCCAACCCACAGGAGAAACAAGCGAAGAAAATAACATACGGCACCGGCATGGCGTGTTCCTTCTTCGAGGGGTACCTAACCCATGTGATTCCCAGCGATGGGCACCGGTTCGTGGGCTTCGCCGAGAACATCCGCGTCTTCGAGTCTAAGGTGTGTGTCTTTACTCCACTGACCTCCATAAAACAAGTACGCTGGATTAAACATTATCTAAGAAATGACGGATAATTTTTGTGCCGAATGAAAGCGCCCCCACCGAGTTTCTAGAGAACTAAAATAGAGTAACTTGCATATGTTTATGTCAACTCTCATTAGTTCCGTCATAACTATTATATAATCTGTGGTTCCGTGGACGGTCACCACACGCTCACTGCAGCCGTCAGCGCCAAAATGGCGACAATCAAATGGCTTAATTTTTAGGTTGACAGTGTGCAGCGTACTTGTATTATAGACGTCAGTGGTTTATACCCAGTGCCCGAAGGTTCCCGCTGAAAATGAGTGTCGTGACAAGCTATCCATCTGCTGTCACGATTCAAACTGAGCGGAGACCTTTTTGGCACACCGTGCAATTAATCATCATAAGTATTATTTATATTATTACATTTTTTACCCGACTGCGGAAGGAGGGTTCGAGAGTATGTATGTATAATTGTTTGGCACGCCCTGTAGCCCAAACGGCTGGACAACTTTTGACATATGAGGTGTCGTATAATTGGTCAAAATTGTGGTAGTGACATAGGCTATAATAATTTAAAAAAATGGCGCCCGCAAATGGAAAGAAAGGCGGGAGGGTAGATTGATTTTTTGCTTACCATATCAATATGGGTATCAAATGAAAGCCAGTAAAAAGAACATTTCAAAAATATAATATTCTTTCCAGTCGGGTGTATTGTTTTTTTAATAATTATGTTTGCTAGTTTTACCCTAATTTTAAATTGTAACATAACGTGCCAAATAAAGAATTCTTCTAAGGAGAGCGTCGTGTTCCCGGTCAAGAGGCTGTTCATAGTGGCGACGAAGAGCTTGTACTGCCCGCCCGATTTGAAGCTGTTTAATAAGGAGAAGAAGGGAGTGCCGTATCTGGAAGCTTGTAAGGTTAGTTTATTAAAATAGAAATATGTATAATAGTCAATTATAATAGAAATATAAACAGTCTTTTGGTTATCAGTAACAAACTAGTTTTGTTAATAATAATAATAAAAATCTTTATTTACACACACATACATTTAAAACATACATTAGATGATATAAAACAAAACAATTACAGAAAAAGTGATGTAAGTGCGAGTCTGATGCCCATGCTAAGTATCGAATACCTGTATTACAGGATATCAGGCTCTCAACACCTCGAACCAAATAGCTCATTGTCAAGGCTGTAAGTAAAATGTATACAACAACTAAGTAGCATGTGTGTGTGTGTGTGTGTGTGTGTGTGTGTGTGTGTGTGTGTGTTGATGTCTAAAAGGAATCAGCAGATTATAAACCGACAAGTTCTTGCGCAACCTTCCTGTCACAGCCGTCCGAGTTATTTCATGACAGACAAACCCATATTTTTGCCTACTCAGAATTTGAACCAGGGACCGCGTGGGTAGTACCAAGCGTGCTGACCACTAGACCAACGAGGTAGTCAGTCACTCTCATAGTTAGGTGTCGGTGTCGGTGAGACTTCAACTGACATTGCGCAGAGATTAGGCGCAGGACTAACGGCTTAACGTGCTTCTGGGGCACGGGGGTGTAACACCACAAACTTTCTGACTCCGGGACTGTTTCTGAATTATTTCACAACAGCATAACCCAGAAACTTTGGGAACGACTCAGGATTAGAAGAACCCGGCCCTAAGTATACACTGACCGAACCCGGGGCCAGCCTTCAAAGCCAGCCAGCCAGCCTGCCGACCGAGCCGACCCTTCCCCGACCCTAACCGAGGGAAGGTTAATTTGTTCCTTAAATGAGTTAGAACTGTTCATTTACGTAAACTAATGGCATATAAGGTTGCCATCTTATCGAACTTTGAGAATGAAGGAACAGAGGTTGCACTGAATTTTTGGTCCCTAATCGATCATCATACCTAGTCAATGTGCGATTTTCCTAGTGTTAAAAATCAGTACTTAAAAATCCGCTAGATGGCGTTGAACAATATAAGTTTTCTAAATTTATATTTACGAAAGAGGCTGGTTTTAGCGTTCATCATGTTTCTCTTTAGCATGTTTTAGATACACGCGTACTAGCAGGATTTTTTTAAACAATTAAGTGGTCATCAAGACGTTTTTAGGGTCCCGTAGCCGAATGGCAAATAACGGAACCCTCATAGTTTCGTCAAGTCTGTCTGTCTGTCTGTCCGTCCGTCCGTCCGTCCGTCCGTATGTCACACTTTTCTGAAACTAATAGCATTACATAGTTGAAACTTGGTAGGTAGATGTATCCTGTTAACCGCTTTACGATTCTCATACAAAAATAAAAAATAATGATATTTAAGGGGGGCTCCCATACATAAAATAAAACTAAAACAAAAAAAAATATTAGTCAAACCTATGCGTGTGGTGTCTATGGTCACCACACGCATGGGTTTGACTAAATAGGTCTTAAAATGTCATCGAGGTTCCTAAAACCATTTTCTCTAAAAGTCTAACGTTTGAGAAATAGCTGAGCGCTTTCAAAGTGGTAAAATAAGCGTCATCTAACTTTTGAACTAAGCAAGTGTACATTTTGAAAAAAATACATGATGGAAAAAAAATATGTTTATTTCAATTAGTTATGTAATTACAAACAAATTGCTGAGACTTCCCTTTAAGTAGTCAAAAGACACTTGTGTTGGGAATGTCCCGCTGTAGAATGTTGATGTAGATCGTAACAAATTCTTTCAATTAAAATTGGTTTAAACGAGGTTGAACTAGTCGTTTTTCATATATAGCACATTTTCAACAACCACAAACATAACTTTGTTTTTCATACAAACACTATGAAAAACAAAGTTAAATTTGCTAAAACAAAATATTGTAGTATTTTGGCTAAGTGGAAGTAAGTGAACAACCACAAATATAACATTGTTTTTCATACAAACACTATGAAAAACAAAGTTAAATTTGCTGAAACAAAATACTGTGGTATTTTGGCTTAGTGGAAGTAAGTGGATCTTAATTCAGTTAAAATTGGCACGGAACCCTTAGTGCGCGAGTCCGATTCGCACTTGGCCAGTTTTTCCATTTAATTTTATTTTACACGAAATATTACAATATTATTTTTGTTTTAAGCCAATGATTTGGACGCGATATTTATATAGGTAGGTAACTTAGATGACTAGCGCCATCTATCAATACAAAATAAAACTAAAATTTTGAGCTGTCAGAAAATCACGCATTCATTGCTAATGGTAAATGCAGATAAAAGTGAAGTTGGTATAAAAATAAAACTATTATATTAAAATTCTCATCAGGTCGCGATCGCGACGTAGCCAGGATGTGATAAAAAGAAAAAGAATTTCTTTGTTGTACTAACACATTTATTTTGCACACATTACATTACACACAGCAATGCACAATGTATCTACTTATCTACAAAATAAAACATAATTATGCAACTTTTTATCTACATGTGGTTATATTTTAGTAAATAGCTTTTTAATAATCTTTTATTTAGTCGAACTAATTTGGGACATATAATAAAAATCTCAGTAATTTACTTGTAATAAATACGTAATAAAGTTATTTCATTACACTCAACAAATACTAACTCAATGCAAGGTCAACAGGCAAGGGGTAAATTAACTACCATTTTTTCCCTCATAAAAATGCAAACTAAATAAATAAATATTTGTATATTGCAAGCAAACTGCATGTGGCCAACACATTAGCCAATATCTTTTCGTCGCAAAATCACCATTTCTAACTGCATAAGATGCCACATTGTTTACTTGAAGTGCTGTTGTTTGTACATCGTGAAAGAAATTGCTTTGTAATTCCCTAAGTTTGTGCAATAATGAGTTATCTATTTTCCTAGTTATTTGTACACACCGCAGCACGTCAGGTTACTCTTTTAACTACGAAAACAACTTTTATTACGTAGGAATAGAAGGTCAAAGTAGAGTAGTTTGACGTCCGGCCGTGACTGCCTCTATTCCCTACGTAATAAAAGCTGTTTTTGTACTTCACATGTGCTATACCTTGCTATACCGTGCTGCCTAAATGTATAAAAGGGCCCGAAAAATAAGGAGACGTGTTCGGGGCCCGAATTTATTTAGGGCCAATATTATTGTTTATTATTAATATTAAAATAATAAAAATAAATAAAATAAAATAAGTTTATTACATTAACAAAGGTAATGCCTTAAAACTAGTACATTGGAGCCTCCATTTAAGCAAAAAAGGCCTGTGTTTGGAGGACCTGTATGTGTGGTGTGTGTGTATTGACTTTTATAAGTAGCATTTATGTCCAAAATTAAATAAATGATTTTTCATTTTGATTTGGACACCATTGTTAGGTAATCTGTGCACTTCCAGTCCCTCGAAGACGTGACTAAGAGTGTGGCCGGAGTCCAGAATCGAATCTACCGCAATTCGGCCTACAAGATCCACCGGCCCGACAAGCCGCCCGTGTACCTCGCGGTGGAGTGCGCCACGCCGTTGCATACGCTGCATCTTGTGCTCAAAAACCGCACCCTGTATGAAGGTGAGAGCTCTAAAATCTGCACCCTGTATGAAGGTAATAGCTCTAAAGTCTGCACCTTGTATGAAGATAAGAGCTCTAAGATCTGCACCCTGTATGAAGGTAAGAGCTCTAAAATCCTGCACCCTGTATGAAGGTATAAGCTCTAATATACCGCGCCCTGTATAAAGTAAGAAAATATATTTTATTTATTTACTATAGGTATACTGACAGATTACAATCAATACATGCACATGATAGAATTTTATGGTTATTCTTATGACTAGAAAGTAATCCATAAATAGTATACACAGCATGACAATTTTATAGTAACAGACAATGCAAAGCTTAGCTTAAACATTATATATTATTATTGTAATGGAGTATTTATAAACACATCTAAATAAATATTATTCAAATGAGAAAACTACTAACGTGCAAGTGTATCCTCATTTAGGCAATCAGTGACCGTTTTTTTATATAAATAAGAGATCAAAAATACCGCACCCTGTATGACGGTAAGAGTTTTTAAACCGCATTCTGTATAAAGATAAGAGCTCTAAAATACCGCTATATCAAGGTAGGATCTCTAAAAACCGCGTCCTGTATCAAGATAATAGTTCTCAAACCGCGTCCTGTATGAAGGTAATAGTTCTAAAATCGCGTCCTGTATGAAGGTAATAGTTCTACTAAAACCACGCCCAGAATGAAGGTTAGAGCTTTTAAAATACTGCACCCTGTATGAAGGTAAGAGTTCTAAAACCGCATCCTGTCCTGTATAAAGATAAAAATAAAATGAGCCTTTTTTTCTTTGACCATAAATTCCTAAACTATTATCTACATTTTTTTCCAGTTGTCCTTGGACATAGAGCTCCTCCAGTTGCTTCCATAGTGATCTGTCTCTTGCTAGTAGACATGTGTCGTTATCGGTTTTTGAAATCACGCAACACCAACGTTATTTGTTTGTAAAAAACGTTATAGAAACTGTCTATTTTTGATAACTATCTATTTGCACAACGTCAAACTATACCAACATCATATCTATAATGGACTCTCGTACCTGCAAATAAGTGAAAAAATCAATCATGCAACAAGGAGGTCGGAGTCAATCCACCGAGTATACCTGTTTCATCCACACATATGCAAACGTTCTATAAGTTGGTTGTTAGAATTATACTGCAGAGCGAGCAATGTAAAGCGTCCTGCTAAAGAATCTCAGTAACGTATCTCAACGTTCGCTGTATTCGCCTGAATTTACATCGTTGTGGAAATAGATAGTTTTTTGACCGTTGGATAACTAGTGTAGCGTAGTACGTTGCGGGGCTTAAGAAATGATTCGAGTTATTCGCGAGCGCGCAAGCGAATGTTGCGATTAGTTTTTGGTTGCTGATTGTTGTCAAGTTGTCCATTGCTAGTCTTACCCTTGTGAAAAATAGATAGTTTTTATGACGCCGGATAACGAGTGATCGTTGTGGAGCTAAATAGATAGTTTAATAACTATCTATGTTAAATAACGCCCACCTCTACTTGTTAGTCTACGCCGTCCATTAGGCAAATCGTCTTCCCATTACATTGCCGGTCTCACTCTTCCTCTCTGAGAGAGGCGACAGTACTCATATCAGCCTATTGCAGTCTACTGCTGGATATAGGCCTCTCCAAGACTGCGCCAACTTTCACGGTACTCCGCTTCTAGCATCCAGCCACCACCGGTCACCTTCCTCAGGTCATCGGTCCACCTAGCAGGGGTGCGTCCAATACTACGTTTCCCGAGACGTGGTCTCCATTCGCGAACCTTCCTACTCCAACGCCCGTCGGTTCTGCGACAGACTTGACCAGCCCACTGCCACTTTAGCTTACTGCACCTCTGAACGATATCTATGACTTTCGTCTTCTGGCGGATGATCTCGTTCCGGATTCTATCCCTTAGCGAGATCCCCAGCATAGACCGTGTTACCACTGTACCTACCAGTTACCATACTCTCTCTTCAGTCGTTCCCTCATCACTGAGGATCGTGGTCACTCGAGCCTCTCGATCGGACGATTTGCCTCCATCGATACCGGTCTGCAGCAGCCTTCACCATATGGTAGAATTTGGATGGAGAGAAGGCCTTTTTTATTTTGTCAGTTCAACGGGTCGGGGATTGACCTCGTGATCTCCTACCCTCAGTATTACCAACGATGACCAACTTTTCGAGGTTGCCATCCTTTTTACGTAAAAAGTTACCATACCAAATGTTTCTATTTCTTCAGAGCTGGACGGGATCAATGTAGCGGAGGTGGTGGAAGACTTCACGACGATGCTGCGCTCCATTATAGAGAAGAGTCAGGAGTGCAAAAACAAATGCGAGATCGTGTACTACGACGGTGAGTAGAGTCTATCGACAGGCTATCGATATCGATACTTGGTGATGAGGAATCACGTTCATTCTCTAGTAGCGATTCAGTACGTTTCACGCGAGACGTGTTTGATCATGATCACACAACGTTTCTCAAGCTCTATTGTTGGTGTGCTAGAGCAGCGTCATTTGATTTAATTTGAAATTCTGTTTTACCAGGCCATGTGTAACTGCGCGCGTAGGTAGCAAAAACGTACCTACGCGTGGCGACCCACGATGGTGGGCTAATCAAGTTGGGAATCGCGAGCGAGCAGTTACACGCGTGCGCATTTTATTCACCAGCGGCACTACGAGCATGAATAAAGTGCTAGATCTCGCTCAGCGCACCAGCGCTAGATGGCGTTAGTAGCTTCTTGTAGCAGTCAACCGTCAATTCAGTCACTGAATAGATTTAGTGTATTATGAATCATAATTAAGAGTTATGAGAATTAAATTATCTTGCAATGTATTTCCGTAGGTGCCTAAACGAAAATGTGCTCGACTCTGAGGCGAACTTAATTACATCATATCGTTGACGACATTGAGTTGGTAATTTTTTAAATTTTATTGCAAAGTCAAGCTTCTGAACGTAGCACTCGTACTTATTCTGTGGTTTACTTACTATCAAGCCGGATGATTTACGGGTTCTAGTGGAATTACACATGATGATTCATACTGTGTTATAACTAAAGACTAGACAGTGTTAAGTTGTTGTTCATTAATGAGATAGCCAATTTGAAATGTATGACACACACTGGTTGGCAACTAAAATTCGACATGTTCTTACGCGACCCTCCTTGCACCGCGCAGGTCGTGCGGGGGGCAAGGAAGCGCCAATCACACGCGATTGTCAAGGCAAATCCATTCCCCGCAACCGTTAAATTTACCCGTAACCTGACGTCTAGCGTGCCTCGCCCCCCGCACCTCTGGCGACCGCAGGAAGGTCACGCATGAACTTGTCGGACTATAATAATGTCAACCATGTGTTATTAATTTTAAATTTGCCCATGTAAATAGACAAGACATAAACACTGGCATCGATTAAAATGTGCCCTGTATGAGATTAAATTTAGGTTCAGTCTCTCTCTTTCTCTATCGAACAAACGGATAGAGACAGACTACAATAATTTAGAAACGTCAAATTAAGTGATGCGATTTCTAACGTATTTGTACAAGTTTTTGCGTGTTTTCGTCTATCTTTAGTCGTCATCGAATGACATCCCTACTAAATTGTCTATGGGTTCTCTAATTTCCTTAGCAACGGACAGCTATTTAGTCTGACGTTTCTAAATTAATATAGTCTGTCGTTTGTTCGGCAGAGAGAGAGGGACTGAACCTAAATTTAATCTTAGACTTAGACAGGGCGCATTGGAATTGAGCCCAGAGTATATTTAGAAACGTGAGACTAAACAGCTGAAAGTTGCTAATGAAATAAAGAGAATCCATAGACAATTTAGTAGGGATGTTATTCGGTGACGATTAAAGTGCGACGAAAACACTCAGAAACTTGTAAAAATACGTAAGAAATCGCATCACTTAATTTGACGTTTCTAAACCATTGGCGTATGTCTCTTCGTTTGTTTAGCAGATAAAGAGAGAGACAGAACTTAAATTTAATCTTAGATAGGGCACATTGGAATCAAGTCCACTGTTTATGAATTTTTGGTATGTAACAGGGATCATGTTTATATTAATTTCAGATACGGATCCCCAACAAAACTTGGCTGAGGTGTTGCTGGACAAGATTCGTGAGATCGAGCCGAATTTCGAAGACGTCATCAGGGCGGAACCGTAACCAATGTTGCCATGTTAATTTTTACACAAATATATTATAACAACGTTACATTTTCAGAAAATTATGGTCATTTTGTCAAGGGCCATAATTTTACATTACATATTTGATTTGTATTTCTAGGTAAAATAGATGCGCCTGGCATGCCTCTATTTCATTAATTTTAATTGAAATCAGAAAGAATAAAAGATAAATACTAACATTATTTAGGAATAGCATTAGGTCACAGAAAAAGGCCTTATGTCTTATAACCATTTGTCACTTGAGACATTTTTACTGAATAGTAATGCCGTAAGTGACAACCGTCCATAAGGCACATTTTCCTGTGAACCGTCACAAATACTCCCAATTTATCTAGTAGATTGTAGATCTTATTTACCAATTTTTAAGACAATAAAGCATTCGTGACCCAATTTGTAACGTGACTAGGTTGCAAAGATACATTATCTGTATAACCAAATTCTATTACTTACACGAAAGAAAATATCTACGTACTAATTTAAGTATGAGGAAGGAAGAAGACTGATAGATAAAATAAATCTATCGCTATTAAATCGTATGTATCATTGATACTATAATTTGGCTAAGCTACATTTTTTATATCAATATGTTATTATATAAGAATCAATATTTTGTAAGCAGTAAGCACCAATACATTTTTGATTACCTATACATACCATATTTACGTAGTAACATTCATCCGTGTGACGAAAATTTGTATGGAAATGGGGCCTGCAACTGTCAAAGTGGCGCTAGTAGCACAAAGCTGTTTTTTATTAAATTAGTGAATTTAGACCATTAATTAAAATTATATAAAGATATTATGTACTTATCAAATTGTAAAGAAACTGAAGGTCACCAGTGTCCTCGAGATGAGAAACTTTAAAAATAGTACGTAAACTACACGTACCTGCATCACAAACTATAATGCTAGTAAGTTTACTTTTTGCAATGTAATAAGCCTTCTAAGAGAGAGACTGACTGCCCGAAACTGAAGTTTTTAACATAAGACTCAGTGTGTAATATAAAAAGGATATCTTTAATCATTTGTAGGTACTTAAAATCTTAAAACTTTTTAGCACGACGTTCCGTATTTAAGTTATCATCATACACTAGACTTTAAAATAAGCTATTAATTTATAATCATGTTGTTAGCAAGTTTTAAGACCTTAAAATGGTAAAAATCAAATTCTTTTATTAGGTCTGCAGGCTTCATTCTACGTAAAGAAGTGTCACCTTTTCGCGCTAGTTTTGACACAGCGGGAACCGCGCGATTTCAGAATCGCATGGAAATCGTTCAGACGTACCCGCGCGGTTAACTTCTGAACGATTACTTAATAACTCATACAAATAAGACCCGCGCGATTTCCATGCGATTCTGAAATCGCGCGTTTCCCGCTGTGTCTGAACTAGCGCTTCATGTCATACTTTCTAGCGGTGACATGACGTTATACGAAGTTCGTTCGTATATCAAAAAAATGTTCGAAATTTGTACGAAATTGTACGCTATATATTAAAATTGTACGTTAAAAAATTAAAAGAAAACAACAATCAACATATCACCGCTGAGAAGTATCCTTCCTAGCGGGCGCTTTTTATTTCGCTTAGTACTAATGGACCTTTTGACTTTAGGGTTAGCCAGAATAAATGTACGAAATATGTTCATTTACCTTATAATAAAATATGGGGCATTATGTACTTGCAAGTGATGATTTCGAAATAAAACAAATTTGTTGCTAAATCACTATTATTATTGACATCAAAACAATCGCACTCTTATGTACATCAATAAATGACACGTAATCGTCTTGGTAGTGGTGGGTCTTGATACTTTTTTGGCCATATCATCAAACTGTTCCCATTTCCCATCAATTTGCAGTGCGCTCGGTAGTGACCATTTCCACCAGGAATGTACTCAATCACAGATGTAAGTGTAAACGACTTATTTTGCAAAAACTAATTTGTTTTATTTGACGAAGTCGCGGGAGACCGTTATAATTATTATGTTCATATTATTCACACGCGTTTTGATTCTCATCTTAAAATAAAAGATATCACAGTTTTCAAAAATACTCCGCTGCTAACAATGCCCACAGGAAATCCTTAATTTACGCGAACGATGTCGCGGGGGACCGCTAGTATATTAATAAGAAAGATAATTTACTTATAAATTAATGATGTTATATGTATGTGAATAACGCCCTCTAAGCGGTTTATTATAAAATGCTTCACCACATTGCAGACAGATGGAGCTAGTAGAAATGATTATCAATTTTGTTTTGTTTTGTATTTTATATAAGATGTGAGGACAAATATAACGCCTATTACAGTGGACTGATTATACATTTTGGTATTTTATTCATCATCCCCAGATACCTACCTACCTATATTGCATACCTAAATATACATATATATTTAAATTTTACTGAACAATAGGTAATTGAACAATTTCTTAATCATAGTGAATCAATAATTCGCTTTGTTAAGATAGAAATTACAAAGTTGTCATTATGCGAATTTATCATCTAAGAAGTTGACATTATGAGAAGTTGACCAAATGCGAAGTTGTCACTGTGAGAATTTGACATTTTAAGAAGTTGACATTTTGAGAAAGGGACACTTTGCGTCCGGTTGTCATTTTGAGAAGTTGTTATTATGAGCTGAAACGCGCGTAGGCACGCAGGCTCGCGCATCACGCGCCAGTGTCGCCTCACACCACTTGTAGGCGCGCAGTGTTATGGACACCTTACTCAAAGCTAAAGCATTTGGTTATGAGATGCAAATGGCTATGCCCCGCAACAGAGGCTCCAAAATATCGGGGCCAACAATAGCCACAATATCGGGGCCTTGGGGCAAAGCGACAGGCACAATGTCAGGGCAAACCAACAACCACAATAGCGGGACAAACATCAGCCACAAGGTCGGGGCTAACAACAGCCACAATTTCGGGGCTAATAAGTTAACAACAGCCACAATGTCGGGGCTAACATGATAACAACAGCCACAATGTCGGGGCTAACAAGATAACAACAGCCACAATGTCGGGGCTAACATGATAACAACAGCCACAATGTCGGGGCTAACAAGATAACAACAGCCACAATGTCAGGGCTAACAAGATAACAACAGCTACAATGTTGGTACTAAGAAGTTAACAACAGCCACAATGTCGGGGCTAACAAGTTAACAACAGCTACAATGTCGAAGCTAACAAGTTAACAACAGCCACAATGTCGGGGCTTACAACAATAAAAGGCACTTATTACCATTGCCAAAGAATGCTTTACATACAGCCGGAGTCCATTCGCGTTCCATAGGTACGCGTCATGGGCGTTCTCTGCCACTGCCTTTTTTTTTTTTTTTTTTTTTTTTTTTTTTTTTTTTTTTTGCGTCAGGAAAATGCGGTGCATACCCCCCCCGCCAGCGGGGATGGTGGAGGGGGTTATGTGGGGCTCCAACCCACTAAAAACCTGACGGTGTCCTCCGGTGCTGTTGTCGGTGCGAGTGCATGGGTTTCAGCCAACGCTATGCCACCACGCACTCGCTCCCAGCTGCGGCCCACGAAGTTGACAGGGCCCCGCCCGGCTTCGAGGAGGGGAGAGCAGCCCCCTCCTCGGTACAAGCAACGACGCGCGAGAACACACACGCGCCGCTGCGACCCCGTGTGGGCGTATCGGTACCCCGCACCGAGTACACCCGGGGTCCTTCAGGGAGGCGGCAGGAGGAGAGCAAAGCGTCCCCTCCAGCGGCCTGTGCGTCGGCGGCGGATCATCGGGGCGTCAGCCGAAGCCTCTCGCACCCTCTCCGCCTCCTCCTTCTGCAGGAGCACGCTCTCGCAGAAGGTTCGCACGGCCGCAAACGCCTCCCTGGATCCGGCCATCCTCGCCACGATGGCAGCGAGTGACAAATCACCTCCGACTACCGCGATGAGGTCCTCGCGCTCCCTCGCCCAGGCCGGGCACGACTCGAGGGTGTGTTGCGCGGTATCCTCCTCGCGGCCGTCACAATGGTGACACCGCCCGGTCAACTCGCGACCAATCTGGGCGAGGTACGCCCCAAAACAGCCGTGGCCAGTCAGCATTTGGGTCAGCCTGTAGGACAGGCGACCGTGCCCACGACGCATCCACTCCTCCAGCACAGGCTGGAGGGCCTGACAGGTGCGTCGACCGGCTTGGCTGACGGCCAGGCGATCCTGCCACCGCTCCACGGCGGACTGCTCCAACCGAGCCCGCTCCGCCTCGACCTCACGTGGTGCAGGCCTTTGCCCCTGGGACCTCTGGTCTCCCCGCCACTGATAAAGAGCGGCGAGGACCAGTGCATGGAGATCCCATGGCATGCTCCCGGCCAACGCGAGGGAGGCATCCGCCGAGACCGTGCGGTAGCCGCGGATTTCCCGTATGGCCAAGTGGCGCTGCGCCCTCCTCATCAGCATGGCGTTGTGATCCGACATGGCGTCGTACCACACCGGTGCCCCGTACAGGGCCATGGACCGCACGACGCCCATGTACAAACGCCGGCTGAATGAAGAGGGCCCACCCAAGTTCGGCATTAACGTGCCGAGCGCTCCGGCCACCCGCAGGAGTCTCGGCGCCAACCGTTCAAAGTGGGCGCGGAAATTCCAGCGGGGGTCCAGCGTCAGCCCCAAGTATTTGAGGGTTCGCCCTAGTACAATCTGTGTGCCGCCCACAGAGAGATGGGACCCTGCTGGTGGCGCTTGTCGAGGCCCGTGAAAACACAGGGCCTCAGACTTATCGAGCGCCACCTCCAGTCCCAGCCTCCGGATCCGCTGCACCACAGTTGCGACGCCGGCAGTCGCGCGTCGCGTCGCCTCGACGAAGTCGACTCCGCTGGCAGTGACGAGGGTGTCGTCGGCGTAACAGGTTACGCCCACCCCCGTAGTAAGACTGCCGCGGAGGACCCAGTCGTAGCCAATGTTCCACAGGAGTGGTCCTAGAACCGACCCCTGCGGAACCCCTGCCACACGACGACTGCCTGCAAACCACTCCTCTTGGGGTGACGCACATCACCTCGCGATCGCTCAGGTAATCGGCGATCACTGCTTGCAGGTAGGCGGGCACCCCGTGATACTCGAGGGCCCGCCTGATGCTCGCCCACGGCAGAGTGTTGAACGCGTTGGCAATGTCGAGGGACACCGCCAACAGCACCTCGCCGCGGGACACCGCACTCTCCGCAAGCTCACGCAACCTGAGCAACGCGTCGATGGTCGAGCGACCGGCACGGAAGCCGAACTGGAACTCACTCAACCCAGGCCCCGTCCCCTCGAGATGCCGGACGAGACGCACGGAAATTATGCGCTCGAAGAGCTTCCCGATCTCGTCCAGCAGGACGATGGGTCGATAGGCCGAGGGTGAGTCCGCCGGACGGCCTTCCTTCGGAAGAAGGACCAATCTGCCTTGTTTCCACAGCGGAGGGAAACGTCCCTGGGCAAGGCATGCCGTGTATAGCCGCCGAAGTCGGATGTCCAGACATCCAGCGGCAACCACCAGAGCCTTGCCGGGGATGCCGTCTGGTCCCGGGGCCTTGTTCTTGGCGCGCAGCCTGAGAAGCGCGCCGCCAAGTTCGCCCTCCGAGACAGGCTCCGGGTCCGCTGTGGAAGCAGGCGGGTGGGGTCGCATGGCCGGTGGCACGTGTTCCCCCCTAGAGGGGAACAGGCCGGACACGACTGCGTCCAGGAGAGCCGGCTCCAAGGTCTCCGTGACCGGGGCTGCCCATGGCCGGAGTTTCCCCCGAACCGTGAGATACGGGCGCCCCCACGGATCCCTGGAAAGGTCGGCCAGCATCTCCTTTCTCGCCTGCGCCTTGGCCTGCGCTATGGCGACCCTCAGGTCCTTCTTGGCCGTCCGATAGGCCTCGTGGAGCGGAGCGTCGAGATCCGGATCTCGACGTCGCCTACGCAAATGGCGGGAGGATGCGCGGCGCGCTGCGATACACGCACGGCGCAATTCGGCGATCCTCTCCGACCACCAATAGACGTGACGTCGGGGTGGCAGGGGCCCGGACCGAGGCATAGACGCATCGCATACGTGCGTCAGTGCCTCCCGGAACCACTCTGCCTCCTCGTCCACCTCGACCTCTCCGCTCGGGATAGGGAGCCACGCTTTGACAAGGGCTGCCTCCTTGAGCATGTCCCTGTCCAAGGCCTTCAGCCTCCACCTCGGGAATGGGGAAGTTGCTGTCCTCACAGAGGGACAGGGTGATGGCGAACCGGAAGCAGAGATGTCAAACCGGATGTACCGGTGATCGGACAATGACTCCGCTTCCACCAACACCTCCCAGCCACTAGTTCTGGCGGCAACCGCGGGATGGGCGAACGTAATGTCCACCCTTGAACTTCCCTGCGGTCGCACGCATGTGGGGGTCGTCCCTCTGTTGAGGATTGTTAGCCCATGTGAAGTGGCCCACTCCAGCAACTTCTCGCCGCGCCTGTCGGTCAGCCTGGCCCCCCAGGCGGTCGACTTGGCATTGAAGTCGCCTGCTACGAGCGCGGGCAGTGAGGACCGCTGCAGATCGGCACTCAGCCTGTTAAGGCCGGCCTCGAATGCAGCGAATCCATCGTTGGGGGGGCAATATACCCCGGCCAACAACATCTGCCCGTGCTTGACGACCACATAGCCATCGCCTTGGGCGTGAAGAGTGAACAGCAGGCCGCCAGCGAACTTAATCGCCACAAGGCCCGCCGAATCAACTGCCCAATCCGAACGCCCCGGGGGGACGTAGTACGGCTCCGACAGGATTGCCACATCGGCGGCCCATTCCGCAAGATGCTGCAGCAGGAGGTCCTGGGAGGCGGCGGAGTGCCCGACGTTCGCCTGGACGACTTTTAAGGCCATCCTAGGCGCCCGTCACTTCCATGTCCTCCCCGGACCCCCTGCCTTGGGGTGGAGGCACTGCGGCTGGAGTTCCGGCGGCCGCAGGTTTGCCTTTATTCTTTTTGGGTGGGGAGCAGTTCTTGCTCCCCACCTTATGGCCGGCTGGCTTGCCCGCATCTGCGCAGATGGGGCAATGCGGGGCGGCGCTGCAGTCTCTAGCAAGGTGACCCGGCTTACTGCAGCGATGGCAATGGTCGCTGCGGTCAACGCCGGACTTGCACTGAGCCCTGCAGTGACCGGGTTCGAGACACCGGTAGCACCGCAGGGCTCTCCTCTCCAGCAGATCTACTCGTGCGGAGACCCACCCCACCAGGAGCCGGCCCCGCACGAGCAGTTTCGCCGCTGTTATGGGGACCTTGATGACCACGGTCCCCATGCCAGTGTTGGAATGGCGAATCTCGCCAACCCTCACTGCTTCCGCCGCGCAACCGCCCTTGGTGGCCGCCGCTGCCGCGACCTCTTCCCTGGTCACAGAGTCGTCCAGCCCAGACAGCCGGACGTCTACCATGACCATAGGTCGGGTCACCTTGACCTGGCCTTCCGGGAGGACCTCTCGGAGCCTGGCCGCCAGTGCATCCGCTCTCGCGTCATTCGCCGAGCCGGGGATCTCTAAGAGCTTACCCCCGGCCTTCGCCCCGCGAAAGCGGATGCCCTCGATGCCAAGCTCGCCCAAGTCGATCTTGGCCCTGGCCTCCCTTAATAAGTCCTCGTATTTGGCTCCACCTTGAGCAGCCTCTGACTGCAGGGTGATGAGCACCGCTGCTGAGCGCGGTGGGCGGAGCCTACGAGGCGCGGGCCTCGGTCTTTTGGCAGCGGCGGCGGCAGGCTGTGCTGCGGGCGCAGTTGCAGCCGCAGGCCGCCTCAAGCCACGCCGGACGACTGTCGTCCACGCCTCGTCCATAGATGTGGGGGCCGGAGGCAGAGGGCGCGGCTCGCGGCGCGGTGGGTTGGGGACTGTGTTGTCCCGTCCACCACGCCGGTTCTTGCGGCGGCGGTTCGCTGCTGGCCTGGACGTTGCGGGCGTCGGCGCAGTGGCTCTCTGTTGCCCCCTGGTCCCGGAGGCGGCTGCGGTGACCGGGGCCTTAGTGGCCGCCCTGGTGTTCGCCGGCCCTGCCGCGGGTGTCACCGCCTGCGACATGCGGCGGTCAGCCGCGAGCGGCGGACGCATCCTCTCCTTTGGGAGGAGGGGCTCGAACGCAGCAAGGCGTGCGTCAAGCATGGTGCCCACTCGAAGCATTATCGAGCGGGCAAGTTCCTCCTCCCTGTCCTCCGCTGCCGGAGGCCGTCTCGCCGCCTTGGCCGCAGGGGGCTTTGACGAGGGCGCCGTTCTCGGCGCCGGTTCAGGCGTGGGAGGTTCCGCCGCCGTGTCGGGCACCGGCGTCCTCCCCGCCTTCAGAGCGGCCACCTCCGCCTTAATGGCCGCCATCTCGCGCTGCAGCTGAGCATTGGCTGCAGCCAAGCGCCGCACCTCGTCATTGACGGTGCGCTGCGAGAGCTCGGTGACCGCGCTCTCGATGCACACCGCCGCCTCCGTGAGGAGCTTCTGGGTTGTGCCCTTTTGCCCGCGGAACTGGGAGCATTTAAGCACGGCTTGGGCGCTTGCCCTTGCCTGCTCCACCAGCTCCGTGGCGGTGAGCTCACCCACTCGCTCCTCGGCCTGCAGTGCTGCCCGCTTAATGTTGCGGGTCAGCCGTATGGCCACATCCTCCTCCTCCTCGGACGGCCCCCCTTTCTTTTTCAAGAAGGTTTCGGCGCTCAGCCGAGCCGCCGTCCCCCCCTTGCCTCCACGCCTCGCCGTAGGCGCAGGCACTCTCCTCTCCTCCTCCAGGCAGATGGATTCCCTGTCCACCCGGTCGAGTTCACGGGCACAAATATCATCGCCATCCGTAGTGACGATCTCGCTCTCTACTTCACTAGCCGCCGGAGTATTGGAGCGCACGAAGCGTCCGTGTTTGTCCCTCCGGAGCTGCGAAGCTCTCGTCCCTCTTGATGTTTGCCGACCCCTCCTCGAAGTCGGCAGCTTGGGGGCCGGCATGCCTTCCTCGTCTGAGGACGGATCCACCGACTCGCCTCCCACCAGAGCAGGGTCGCGTGGACGCTTCCTAACGGAAGATTGTTCACGCGGTCCTCCTTCAATTCTCCTCCTTCCATCAGCACTCTGCTCGCGCAGAAGAGCACCCCCCATATCCCCAGATTTATTAGAATTAGAACTCATAATAGATCCCACGAGTGTGGGGGAAATAAAGGTCCACCCGGGCAGTGCCCCCTGTACCCGGGTAAGCGTACATACTCTAGGGAGTCCGCCGGTTCCCTAGAGGTGTGCCGTTCACGACTGACCACCCGTCAGCCACGCATCCCCTCGCCACGGCACCAAGCTTGAGATTGGGGTAACTTTTTATAGAGGTTTCCTCCCTCTCGGCCCGGCCAATTAAGGCAAGACCGGCCCAGCAGCGAGCCGCGAGACGTGATCCACGACACTCGCCGCCAGGTCTTTCCTCCCCGGGCGCCAGTTTCCCGGCGCCTTGCGCACACCGGGCCACTCTGTAAGCAGAGCGGGCGGTGCGCACACCTCGATTGCGCACTTATTATGCACGCCAACCTGGCCGCCCGATACGGGACAGACGCCAGCCTCCTACTGCCGCCCGATGCGGGACAGACGCAGCGGGGACACCTCGGAGACACCTCTTGGCTTCACCTGCCGCTGGATTGCGACAGGCTACTGAGCCCCCCCACCACGACAAGGTGGGTGTCCGTCGGGGGAGTCTCTGCCACTGCCTGAACCAACCTCCCGCAAGAGCCGGCAGGAAGCATCTTCGTCACAACACGGCAGGGCACGAGCATGCCGGAGTCAAACTTGCCTTTGCCTTTAACAAAAACAGAATAATTAATTTCAAAGCCTCGAGGTGACATTGTCCGTTGATTCACAAAAGCGTCTTTTTGATAATTCCAGAGTCATTCCGACGTTCTTGTCGGCTGCTTTCGCGTAGAACATATCGCTACCTACTATCAAAAGTATTAAGAAAAGCCTTCGCATTTCATCAACAAGACAAAACGTCGGCATGCATGAAATCAAACAGAAATCTTCTGCCGTGAAGTTATATGTTACACAAACTTTGGAATTTAAATTGATCGGGAATTCACTCAATAGTTTTGTCTACCCCGCAAAACTACTTTTTATTAACGTTTTATACAATTTTTCAAGTAACGTTTTGATTTCCTTTATTTTATTCTCGCTCGGTCGTACCTGACCCTGATCTATTTTATTATGACCCTTCATTAGTGAGAAAAAGCAATTTCTACAAGTTAAAAAATCAACACTGACTGAACGTATGCATTCCACGTAGGTACGTACGTGGGAAATTCGACAAGACTGTTAACATCTTAAAGAATAATCACGACGTCGATATAACGTGGGCACAAAGCTTTAAATTTCGCTTCAAAACATGACCAATTACGTGTGGTAAAAGTAAAAGTCATTTATTTATGCATGTAGACCCACTGGGGGCACTTATACACGTACACGGTACTTGTCCATTAGCTAAGTCATGTCTACCTTCAAACAATGATAATTTCGCGTCATTTCACTTGTCACACCACGTATCGACATCATGAATACTAAGGTCAAAATCTAAGACAAAATATTGGTTAGATCTCACCGGATAAGACGTGAGTACTTCCATTAGTCAGTCCGCAGCATTCCTCGCGTTACACACAGATATGCTCCGAGGCATGGCAGCGCTCCCGCGCCTGCCCAATGCAGTCCCGCAGGCAGCATCGGGCCTGTAGGCCCTCCGACGGCCGCGAAGTGACCGAAGGTGCAGGCTCTTGATACGTCGATACTAGGCCGAACAATTACTTGTTCGTGCCCCGCAACAACGAGGCAGTTCATCGCGATGCGTCTAGAAGACGACGTTTTCCCCTTTACTACTTGCATCGAATATCCTACAGCATCCAGAATTACAGCTCCGCCCGATTATTTAGAAAAAAAATTACTACCCGCGATCGTAACCAAAATAATTCACAACATCAGATATGGCATTGGCGGTCAAAGCCGCCGATCTCACTTCTGATAAATAACGAAGATTTTACTTTTTTAAATAATTTCAATCAAACAAACTCAACAATATTTGAATAATGCAAAGAAAATAACTAAATCGGAGGGAATAATCGTATAGAGCTTCTGGCTTAATGTTTTCACTTTTGTGGCTGTCGGGCAAATAGGCTTGTAACAGGCGCTCGAGGCTTTATATAAGCACTGACGTTCAGTGTTGCCAGGAAGAGGTCTTCTCATTTCTAACACTTGCTTATCACAAATACAAGAATGAAATTGAACATAAACAACAACAATATTACGTCATTTTTTCAAAAAATAACTAATAGTTTTTTTTTCTGAATTAGAAGTACCTCATCTACTACTATCTAAATAATGTGTCAAATAGTCATTGTGACAACCCTTTTTTTTTTTTTTTTTTTTTGCGTCAGGAAAATGCGGTGCATACCCCCCCGCCAGCGGGGATGGTAGAGGGGGTTATGTGGGGCTCCAACCCACTAAAAACCTGACGGTGTCCTCCGGTGCTGTTGTCGGTGCGAGTGCATGGGTTTCAGCCGACGCTATGCCACCACGCACTCGCTCCCAGCTGCGGCCCACGAATATGACAGGGCTCCGCCCGGCTTCGAGGAGGGGAGAGCAGCCCCCTCCTCGGTACAAGCAACGACGCGCGATTGTGACAACCCTAACCTAAGCGTGACTATTCACCCCTCTTAAATAGCCAATCACCCTTTAACTGTATCTAATGACCTTAGTCACGTATCTATTATCCCCTCAGATGTGCCTATTCACCCTATTACTGTATCTAATCACCTCCAAAAATTTTAAGAATAGTGTCAATGAAACAAATTCAAATTTATTGTATGTATCTCTGTTAATACTTAAGTCCCATTAGCAAAACAAACGAACAAAAACACGAGCAGTATTTTAAAGTCAAAATAAAATCAAAAACACTAAATTACGATTATTATGAGCGAAAATAAACACAGCTATGTATTTATTTTCGCTCATTTTTCATCACATTTTTCATCGCCACATTTTTAATGTTGCCAGGGACAAAGGGATAATTCTACCAAATTGTTAAACTTGCGGGATTTGGCGGTGTGACGCTAAAACTTGCCATACAAAATAAAATAAAAATGTCCTAGCTTTTGTTTCTATTCCCCTCGCTACTTCTATTCACCCTTGTTTACGGTAACTATTATATAATCTGTGCTTGTACTACGGCAGCCGGCTTAGAGTATCTAAGGTAGCCAGCAGCATAATCCACGCATACTGTGTGAATAGATATAATGAAAGACAAGAAAAATAAATTACTTTATTATTTGGCTGTGTAGAAAAAGTTCCTTTGCTAACCTAGAAGAATGGGTAAACAAAAAAAATACAATTGTCTGTCTGTCACTGTCAAAGGAGTTTTGGCGGGATACGAACTGTGATGGCTGGGCTTCGTTTCTAAATTTTCTAAATTAGTTTTTCGTGGTCATTGTTGTGATTGTGTGGTGGAATAATCTTAATAATGTGCTGCAGTGGAGAACTAATGGAGTAAAAGTGAGAAACAATGTAAGGCGCTCCTATCTGATCCGGTTCGATTTCCTGCTCAAAATTTCCTTGAGAGCATTGAAATGTAAACCAGCCTCATATTTCAATGAGTTAGGTTAGGTTAGTTTGTAGTTTAGTTGTGTAAGTGTTTATGAAGAAGTACATAATATACTGAAGAAAATAGAGAAAAGATACAAATAAATACCGAAAACGAGGCTGTATGGACTTGATCCTTTGCCTACCCAGAATGGGTGAACAGAATTAAAAAAATGTCACTGTCAAAATTGTCAAACGCACGTGTTGTGTGTTGATGGTATTATTTTGTGTTGAAAAAAGACTAAAATTCATCAAACTTTTACTAAATGATACCAAGTAATCATGGGGAAACGTAAATACGACAGCGATAAAAGTCCCCCTCCAAAAAAACACGTTGAAGACGTTTCTGTCCAAGATCACAATGAAAATGTTGAGCACTCGACTATTACTGAACATACTGATGTTAAACCAAGAAAAGTTCCTAAAACTGGCGGTTTTGATGTAAAGCACTTTAGAAAAGAGTTAGCTTCAAAACAGGGGCAAACTATGGGTAAGGCTTCACTGTACATTATACGTTTTTTGTGTAGTCTGTTGTGTTTAATTTTAAGGATAAAAACTAGCTGGTATTACGGCGAGAAGTAGTCTACACGGTATTGTATATACGTAACAATGTTCAGATTGATATATTCATACTAAACACTATAAATATTTAGATAGTCTAGTTCAGACATATGAATGAAATAAGATATTATTACAGTCCTTTATCATAACCTCAAAGTAAGTTCCTCTTAGGATCTTAAAATTTTTGTTTTACTACGTAATTTTTTCTTTTAATTAAGCTCAAAGCTCGCGGAATAAGTTCCTAAATGTAATTAGTCTTGCTATAAATTTATTATTTGTTAGTCAGAAGCAGAACTCATTTTAAATATTTACATTTTGTTTATTGATATTGATTTCCAGTGCTAACACAGTTTCTTCAAGTTTGCCTGAATCCAGACAATGAGGAAGACATCCTGCTCGAATATCTCAAAAGCGGAGGCAACTCACACGAAATCCTCCGTCAGATCAACCAGGAGAGTAAGAAAAACCTCACACTTACGACACCAGCTTTCCATCTGTTTCACTTAATCATACTGAAAGTACAGTCTTCCCTTCCCCACTTAATAGCTGTCACAGAGGAAGCATGCCGATACTTCCTAAACAACTTTATGTCAACAGTAGAAATTATGATCAGTGAGAATTCTGGTCCACGCCATAGAAAAATCATCCTAAAATTACTTACATCAATGGTCACTCTAAATCCTGATTTGGGTGTTGAAATACTCAGTCATGCGCCTTTGACTCCTAAGCATCTTCAGCACATAGTAGAGAAATCTAATTACAAAGAGAAAGAAAATGTAAGGACATCTTTTGTACATTTTATTACTTCATTCCTTATTGACGCTCACTTACCTCTTATTAAAGCATTGCTAGAAAAACAGGGGCTGTTAGCTTTAGTTATACCAGGACTAGTACACGATGAAGCTGAATCAGTTCTGATTTTCTTAAATATATTGAAAAAGAATATCATTGATAATTCCTTCATTTCAAAAAGCTTGAAGCTAAAAACTTTCAGTCATCAGGTTATACATAACATGTTCAAGATATTCTCTTGGAAAGGTCCTCCTGAAATCAACCATGAAGTCAGGAATAAGCTACGTCCTGAGATAGCGACTCTGTTATCAGATATTATATTAACATTATTCACTTCACACAAACTGGGTCTGTATTTTATAGACAACAGCTTAGGAACATCAGACCTAAATAAAAATCAGAATTTGTATAAAGCTTTGCTAACCCTGAAAAGGCCTTGGGAGAACCATGATGAGTGTCTGACTATTCTAGAAATAATTCATAGATGCCCTGACTTACATCGGGCAGTAATGAATGTGGTGGAACAAAGCTTTGAGCCACAACACTCACCAATTTGGGAAAGAACTGTGGAGTTTATTTTACAATTGCTAGAGAAAATGCAACCAGAAAATGTTATGCCTCGAATGAATAGCTTGAGTACTTCCCAAGCAGCCAACTTTGTAAGGTTTGTCACTTTGCCTGTTCCACTGCTGAAATATATCCAAACAAATCTTGGGAAAGATCAGACAATATCATTGTATTGTATCAAGGTACTAGTAAAAATGCTCAAAACTTTAAAAAGGTACATGCAAATCTTGGAAATGGAAGACTCTTCCAACCGTATTGTAGATCTGAAAAATAAACTAGAGTACTTTTTGCCTAAACATTTACCTGTTCCTGCTAGTATTGTCTCTCTAGTTAAGGATGTCATCAAAAATAAAAGCAGTCCACAAGATAAACAGCAAGATTATAAGCTTCCTAAAATTCAAGAAACTGATGCTTTGATTAATCTTATTGATGTGTTACTATTGTATAATGAAATCCACCCTGCATTTTTTGAAATGCTGGAAGGCAATATTGATATGAAGCAAATTCTAGACTACTCTGCCACTTTAGAAAATGGAAATACTGCACTTTTGAAATTTAAAATAGTGTCCCTGTGGCTGACTCTAGACGGATCAGCCATTTCAATAAGGAACCCCATGTTTAAAGACCTTTTCCTGATCATGTTGGATGTCTATACTAGTGACTCTGACACTACTTGGTCTGAAGCCAAAAACACATTACATAACTTTCTCAAAAACACATCAATATTTGAAGGAGATGAAGATGAAATCCACTTGATATTATACTCTTTGCGAAATGCAAAAGTTAATCCTATATCATTGATAGCTGATATTGTTGAGTATGTGCTTACTAATATGCAAGATCTTACTGATTATACAAGGAATCAAATAGTTCACTTCGAAATTACAGATGAAGCAAGCGAAGCATGTTTAGATAAGCTATTTAATGATCTAATGGAAAATCGAAGCACTGAAGATAGTGTATTTTTAGAAAATAAAGTACCTTCAAATTTCATTGTAGGTTGTGTGCAATTTGTTCATAATAACAAAGATGCACTAAAGAGCTTAAAGAATTTCCTGTCCTGCTATATCGCCAACTTGTTTCATTGTAACTACTCGCCTGAATTGACTGAACTTCTTATTGAAGATATTAAATTGGATGTCAGAAGCTATATCACACATTGGGTAACTCAGCCTCTTTCGTTGCCTGACATTATCACTTCTCAAGATCAAGTATTAAAGGCACTATCTAAATCTATTATAGATGGGGATGAATTAACACCTCAGGAGGTATTTAGGTTTCTTGAAGAGTCAGTAGACGAAAGCGCTATAACAATTAATGACGTAGCATATAAAGTGACCACAAATAACACCATTGATAGCTCTCAACTTTTAACATGGGCAAAATATCTCATATTTTGCTTAGTGCGTTTAACAAATATTGATCAGTTAGATGAAAAAAGAGAGAAGAAAATAGTTAACTACTTTCATGCCCTTTTAACAATCGGAAAGAAAAGCCATCTAACAAACGAATGTCGTGTAATCTTGCTGTCCCTATTCAAGAACCCACATGTCCTAAAGATTTACAAGCCATTATCCTCGAAGGAAACCCACTCATGCTTAGCTGCAACAAAAAGTCTTCTGGATATTATAGTTGTGCACAATGATATTGTGACTTTCTTAGACAAAAAGCATAACATTTTGAAGTCTTACCAGCAAAAAAATTATAACGAATTGGTCAAAGCTTTCATCAAAATCAACAAACGCAAGAATTTGAGTAGTGATCACACAGTAAAAGTTTTGGAGATTTTAGGATTGACGAATGAGGACGATTTGCTAATATTTAACAAAATATTTGCATTGGAAGTTAATTGCTGTGTTAAGGACGATAAAGAGCCGAGTATTGTTTTAGATATTTTACAAACTCTACTAAATAAATATTCAAAATCTACGTCTGCAGACATGCCTGAACACGTGATTCGTAAAAGTATGAAATTGTATTCAGAGGCTATCACTAATAAAGACATCACTGCTAATCTTACCAATTTGGAAAACGCGTTGATTCAGTATTTTGAAAATAAACCGCACCATTCTGCTTATGTGAACGACGAAATATTTAAGAGATTTTTCAACGCTTCCACTATAAGGAAGTCTACATCGAAATTAGCTTCAGTTCTCCTGAAATATAACATGAAATTTTGTAATATATTCAAGGAACAAGTATCTAAACCTGAAATTCTAAGCCAAAGGGAAATAACACTGCCTTTAGGCAATGCTATCATCAATCATTACCAGTTCCTTTTGGAAAACCAGGAACTATTGCTGAAAATATTTGCTGAGTATAAATCAAATATAAATAAAATGATTGAGAAGCCTCACAAGGCTGGTCAAATTTACAACTCGTGTTGGGAATTTATTAGGAAACTGTTATTGGAATGTTTAGATCTTCAAGACTGCTTAAAACTATTTGGTAAAACGCACAAATTCGAGGTTGCAGAGTTATGTCACGTGCACCTATTTCAAGCTGTATTTTTTAAGATTTGCTTACATGATGAGCATCACAAAAAAGAATACCTCATCAACTATCTGCTGTCCATGCTGCATATATTGACCATAGCACTAAAAGAAAACAAAGAAACTAATATTGTAGATGATATTACCACTAGCGTGTGCAATGTGATTCTTATTGCAAAATCCAAAGAAGGATTTGGTGTTCATCAAAAGAACGAATTCAAGAAAATAACAGAAAGTGCCATATGGCAGAATTTCTGCAAAGCTGTTTTGAAAGATTCTCTGAAAGTACGGACTGCTGTCCAGGTTGACACTCTCGGGCCACAGTTACTGCACCTGCTCACAACATTGGTCAAGCTTTTGTACCAATCTGAAAGTGAAGATATAGTGACATTATTTGATATGGTAACATCTCATTCGGAGTTCTTGAATGTGATGTTGAGTCATCACAGCTCAGATATAAAATCGAGATTAGTAGAGTTCTTATACACGTTGATTCGACTGAACAAGTCGGTAATGAAACCTCAGCAAATACCAGTCTATTTGAGTTCCTATCATGCGACAAGGAGTCCGTGTGATCGCCTGATTCTGGCTATTCTACAGTTTTACGAGAGTAACGGGCAGGCTGTAAACGAATACAAGCCTTACGTGTTCGGAGATTCCGCTGCGAATCATTACGCGGTACGCAAAAGCAGGACGTCATCGTTGTGGGGCCATCCGACTCCGAATCGTTTGTTCAGCCTGTTCGATAGAGATACCATCGAGAGGACTGTTAAGAACTTCCCCGTGACGCAGAAGTTGGTGTACCATTACGAGTTGCCGGCGATCGGGGCAGAGAAATCTTTGAAGAGGTCTCTCTTACGCATGTCTCGTGATGGTTTCTTTACAGCGAAAGCTAAAGACATTGAGTCTGCAGTAAAAAGCTTATTGCTAAAAGCGAAGTACGATGAGGTGTTTTTGAGTGACGTAGACGTTTCAGCGGTTTCTCATTGTGAAGATGACGAGGGTGTGTACGACGTTGCGTTCGTGTTCCCCCTCCTGAGCCACTTGCTGGCGCCGGGGTCGGTGGCGTCGTGCTTCAAGCTGCAGCGGTCGGGGCTGCTGGCGCTGCCGGTGGCGGCGCTGGCGTCGCTGTGCCCGCTGATGAGGGCGGCGGCGTACCACGTGCTGCACAGGTTCTGCTTGCTGCTGGAGACTGAGACGTGAGTTTTTAATATATTTTAACACTCACAGTGTTCTTTCTCATTTATATAAGTTTTAAATAAGAAACCAGAAATTCGCAATCCTACCTGTGTGCGAATTTTTGGTTTCTTATTTAAACTTATATAAATGAGACGTGAGTGTTGTTGATTTTCGTTATCCATCCACATAAAATGCTACGTTCTGTGATAACTCTGAGCTGTCAAATTGAACCTATTAGATTATTCAGACTATAGTAGTTACCCAGTTAATCTTTTTAAAGTAAAAAAATCAGAACTTAATTACTTTAGGTCATAAATATTTTTTTAAATTAATCTCTATGAATTATACCTACATGCGAAAACTACTTACTGCCGCACTCGGAGACGTCAATTAAATTCAAATAGTTAAGTCTCGTTCTGACTCTTTCTTTCAATGAAATAGAAAAGGACGGCATGAGATATGTCTCATGCCGTCCTTTTCTATTTAAATAACGCCAATTAAAGTTAATCCTTCATTATGTGACGCCAATTAAAGTTAATCCTACATTATGTGAAGGATTAACTTTAATTGGCGTTATTTAAATAGAAAAGGACGGCATGAGACATATCTCATGCCGTTCTTTACTATTTTATTGAAAGAAAGAGTCAGAACGAGACAACTCTCTCTCTCTCTCTGAGTACGGCAGTGAGTCTGTCTGTTAGCAGCGTTTTCACGCTTAATCAAATGTCTTCAACATTTACCTAAAACATATTACCATTCCTATAAGTACTAATTATATATATTTCTTATTATTTGCAGAAGACACAAAAACGACAAGCTATTCCTCACCGACTTCATAAGCACGCTCCGCCGAAGTCTGCCCACCGCGGTCAGCGACCCGGCTCCCGAAGAAGACCTGAAGGCTTTAAAAAGCCCTCGACTCCCTGCCATTGACGCTTTGTACCTAGCAAGGGCCCTCATGGTCTCCACAGCCCCCTTCGACCCTCTCTACAAACCGGTCAACAACTTCTTCATAGCCAAACAGACAGTAGACCTCACAGTGGTGCCAGACTTTCTCAGTCTCTTCCACGACAGTGACGTAGAATCCACAGATAGAAGACTCTGGATCTTAGCCATCATCAGAGATGGAACGAAGACCATGACGGACATAAACGTCATATTCAAAACTATGTGCTTGAAGATGATCATGGATTTCTACTCGTCTGTCTTATGCGATAGAAAGACTAAGGAAAGAATCCTTGGTGTGTTGAATTCTGTAATATCTGTGCCAAGAGCGTTTGGTATATTGTTAGAAGGTTATGGACTTATGTCGTGGTTGCATGCTGTCGTGAAGCAACTAGCGAAAGATGACAGGATCTTAGTCAAGAAGATCTTTGGGCTGCTACAGAGTATAATGCACAGTATCACGATCAATTCGTTTGTGAGAAATCTGTCAGTTGCCAAAAACAGGAATGCTCGAGTTGAAATCAAAGCCAACAAAGACATAGAATGTGAAATCATGGACATTTTGTATGATTTACTACCTCATACAGATGGATTGGACGTCGAAGAGTTGGTTTTATATTTAAATATATATAACTTGCTTTCAAAAAGGACAGTCAAAGGTTTATCTAAGAAACAGATATTGAGTGTGGTTTGTAAAAGTGCAGCGCTTATAGACAATGAAGCTACTAAGTTGTTGACAAAGACAATTGTTGCAAATGATGTCAATGTATTGAAAAGTACTGTTATCGTTAATTATGAGAATAGAGTTACTTTGAGCGCTAAGGATAATTTGTTACGTGAATTGACGCTATTAGTAAAAAGTCATATTGCCTAGTTTATGAATGATTCTTAAAGTTAAGAAATTGTAAATGACAATGTTAATAAATAACAAAAATTGTTACCATTTTATTTTGCTTCATAAACTTTTGTTAAATATACAGGGTGTCCCAGGAAACCTGTACCAGCGAAGGTCTATGGTCGGGGGACACTTGAACCTATCCATTGAACCCCCATGTATGTTCAGCGATTCTTGGTAGTTTTCGAGATATTTGCAAACAAAATTTCCTTACAAAAATGTACGGGAAATGTTCATAATTTTACAAAAGTGATAATTTTATTGCTTTTTGTACGTAATTCACTAGATTTCACCTCAAACTGAATAGTTTGTAGAGTCAGAATAAATCAACCGATTTTTATTAGCACTTTGATAATTTTTTTCATACATTTGTTTATTGCAAATATCTATAAAAATCGCGGAACATAAGGGGGGGTCCAATGGATAGGTTCAAGTGTCCCCCGTTTCCTAGGACACCCTGTATAGGTACTCTTTTTTGTACTTTACAAATTAATTGACTTGAATAATTCAGGCTCTCATGGATACTGTTAAAAAACTAATTTATCTGATTTACCTTTTCGCAAAAAACAGAATAATAGAAGTTAGGGCAACTAAGAAAGTTATAAAGAGAGAATATAAGAAAGAGGCTCTTAAGTAGAAAGAAAACACTAACAACTTTGTCGTAGTTCGTACAGGGATGGGCATACATCTTGTTATGGGCCCTGTGTTAGATTATGGCTTATTTGGTGAGACAGCTTCGTAAAACATAAGGAAATCATGGCCGCTGTAATCTCCATGGTATCGATGCGGTGCCTTTTGTAGAAAGCGGTTTTTATCGATATCATGCTTATTGGACAGACAGTCTCATAAATTAGGCAACTACTAGATTTACGATTTCGAAAATGTAAAGTTCGATTATGGTATCCAATTCATTCGATTATCTAAATTTACTTCTGTATGTATTATATTTTGGTTCCTGGTATTTGTTCTCCTTATGCAAGTATTATTTTTATTTTAAGTAATTTGTGCATTGCCGATTTGATTCGTTAATTCAATTTATTTTTGCATAAAAGTAAAAAATGTATAACCCTGTATATTTTTGCGTATACAGGGTTATTAAAAAAACATTAATAACCTCTTTAGGGGCTTTCTGGTGCTCAAATATAGCAACATTCTTTAGGAGACTAACATCAAAGTCGCGAAAAAAAAATGGCTTCTCCGTACTAAATCGCCAATCACGTGATATCTGTTGTATGGAAAAATATATTTTTTGAGAATTCGATTTAGTTCCATAGGGAAAGTTGCTATATTCGAGCACCAGAATCGACCCCTAATTATCAATTAAAATGTAGGTAATCTATTAGACAATAACCATTCTACAGAATTTTGCGTGGATTTTAGGTCAACTTTGAAACAAGTGTTACGCAGTGCTTCTTATAGTACCTAACCTAGGCCTACCTACAATACGAGCTAGAATGTCAGATGCGTGAGTAGTTCCGTGCGTGCTCGTTTATCGCCGGTTCGGTTCCCGTATTTGACAAACGCCACTTAGCGTAATTTCTCGTATATTATAATTAAAGTTAGATAACATTGCAATTAAATAAGTGGGCGGATTTCAATTAAATAAGGTAAAATTGTTGCATTCCCAGAATATGATTGACTATACCGACCGCTTATCTCAGACCTCGCCTGCGGGGTACAGGGGTGCGGGGGTAGACGAAAGCGGAGGTCCTGAGCGGTGCGGGGGGCAGGCGCTTGTGATTTGATTGGGTGATTTGAATTTCGAAATTAGCATTCTTTTCAAAATTCGAATCACCTATTAAGAACAGGGATTTAATTAAATTAAATCCCTGTTCTCGTCTAGTGTACAACTATAGTCAAACCACAGTTTACACAAACGCAACATACATGCAATAACTATTGATTAGTAGATTTTGATGAAATTTTAGTTTAATTTATAGTGTAGTTTTCTGTTTAATTCCGAGTTCATTGCTGGCCTAGCTGCGGAAAAAGAAAAATTGTTTTTTATCATATTTTTAGCTACGAATTACCTAGACATTTATGATCTAAAGTTCAATACGAGTACTAGAGTACTTTTAATAACCAACAACTTCTCAATCGTCTTAAAAGCTTTTGATTTTTAGGATTCCGTACCCAAAGGGTAAAAACGGAACCCTATTACTAAGCTTCCGCTGTCTGTCTGTCTTTCTGTCTGTAAGTCTGTCTGTCACCAGGCTGTATCTAATGAACCGTGATAGCTAGACCGTTGAAATTTTCACAGGTGACGTATTTTTATTGCCGCTATAACAACAAATACTAAAAACAGAAAATAATAAATTTTTATTACCATACAACAAACATGTTTTTTTTGCCGTTTTTTGCTCGATATTAATAATGGCAACTGGTAGACGCTTGAAATGTTCACAGAATAATAATATGTAAAGTCATTTTAAAATAAATAATAAAATTAAAATTATATTAATTAATAATATAAGGGGGCTCCCATACAAAATTGTTTCTTTTTTCGTATTTAAATGGTACGGAACCCTTCGTGCGCGAGTCCAACTCGCATTTGGCCGGTTTTGTATTTATCTTGCCTTCTTGTTAGCTTTCATTGTTTTGTTATGAACTTTCTTGTAGGTTCCTACTTAAGCACAGGGTGCTCCACTTTCTACTTGAGACGTGCTCCATAGAATCGGACCTGATTATCAAGTTCGTGTCTTGGAAAGTGATGCTCCGATAAGGCAAGATAAGGGCCTCATTTATTTGAGTGATTGCCGCTTGGGCAACACTAGAAAGTGGCAAAAATGACACTTCGTAGATCAATAAACCTCTTTTAAATTAAGTTGATCAAGTCGATAACTTTTTAGGGTTCCGTTTTTTGCTCGATATTTATAATGGCTACAGGAAGACGTTTAAAATATTCACAAAATATTATGTTGTATTTCATTTTAAAAATAAAAAAAATATATTAAGGGGGGCTCCCATACAAACGTGTTTTTTTTGCCTATACTGTCTGTCGCGGCGTCCAGCCTTCATGGTAAGACTGGCACGAACATGACAGACAGACAGACACAAGAGGACTTTTGTTTTTTAGATTGGACTGACAGGGACGACACAAGACATTGCTTTTACTGTTATTGTAGATATTTCGTTTAAATTAACTGCCTGCTTGATCTAAGTCTTTTCTTGAACAGACCGTTCACTGTCTAATGTTGTTGTAACGGTAACGGAACCCTTCGTGCGCGAGTCCGACTCGCACTTGGCCGGTTTTATTTTAAATAGTTGGCTCGTTAGTCACAGATTATTGATGTATGTATCTTCGATAGTTAAAGTGTAGTATACTCGTAGCATCTTGATAACGTTAGCGCGATTTTTCCGCAATTAAATCTGAATTTTAAAATTCCTCTCTAAAATCGTGATCCATCTATTCGCTTGTTTCGATATTGAAATGACATTTCCCAAAATTACATAGATAATGATCGGCTAATAAAGTTAATTAGGGTGACGTTTTAGTGGGTATATAGTTGGCCATTTGCCAAGGAGTCCCACATAACCTGCTGCCATCCCCAGGGCAAAAGGTACCTAGCTACTTTTCTTACGCCATCGATATTTGAAAGATGGCCGATCTGCCAGTTATGTGATGTGATGAAACAAATTGATAATACTGATCATTGTAAAAAAGGCGACATGATGGCGTGGCATCGACTTCATTTCATCAACGAGCCACTGCAGAATATCTTAGGTAAGCACACTTCAAAACTTGTAGTCTAGTTTATTACAGTTTCTTGATTCATTTTCATTTATACTCTTTTTGTGTTTATTTAGCGTAGGTACTTTCTAACGACGTTACTAAACAGAAATTATTTTGATTTTGATGTGGCTTGATCACTGTTAATGGTATACCTAAATTTTATTTATTTTCTACTACAATCTCGATGTTAATCCCCAAAATGACATCTTTACTTATGTACAGCGGCGCAGCACTTTAGGTTGCCAATGTGAACTACGAAAAACGCTTTTATTACGTAGGGAATGGAGGCTTTAGAGGTGGGGTAGTCTGACGTGCGGCCGTGGTACATTCTCAACGGAGTAAAAACTCGTCTTTCATTAAGACCACCGAGCTTTACGACTCATAACTCACAACTGGACCCGATGTTACACACTGTTAACGACAATCAAACATTTTACCAATTATTTACGATCAACGGATATCGTTGTGGATTTTAATGATTCAATTTGACAATCTCCAGTTTTCCTGTGTTGGTTTTACAAATAACATACTTATGTTAGTGCTCTGTTTGTGTTATAGAATGAACGTTGATCAGGTTTTATAAGATAATACCTACCTATCTTGTTTTCCTTAAAACTTTTTGGTCACACATTGGGGCGTGGAAAAATCAAGACGGCCAAAATGAGTTGGGCGTACACTTCAACTATTCTGACTGAATACTATACTATGATTATACTTGACCGTAAAATAGATCTCCGACCACAAAAGGCCTGCATGACATAATGGGACAGATATCGATGGCTTGTCGTGTCTTCCAAGGACTGTTTCATGTTTCTCGTCAGAATAGACCAAACCTACTGTTTTAGAAAACTATTTTGCTGAGATAGGAATCTTTATTGAAGTGTCAGTAGATCTTCAATTAAATTTCGCTTACAAAAATAAATCGACTGTGTCATCCGGTGGGACACAGTCGATTAATTTTTGTAATTTAATTGAATTTCGTAAAAACTTGCAAAATAATTAATAATGACATACTGTTATTTTTATAACTTAGGCAAGTTATAAAAATAATAGCATGTCAGTAGATCACTGAATAAGTAAAACCTTAGTAAAATCAGTTTCATGATCCACTAAACAAACGTGATATCTAAGTACCGACGACAAAAGGCACCTAACTCTACTATCTCAAAAACCCTGATCTCAAGTTATTCAATCAATTAGAATATTGGTCATCATTACAGCTCTAAAATAGCAACCGAAATACAACCAACGAGTTTAAATAAAACCCCCATGGTAGTCTTATAAAATAAAAAAGCCCATTGGCAAAATCAATTAATTGTGGCTTCCAAACAGTATCTTATTTACGAGACACAGGGGGGAATTTGGTCGTCAAGAATGAAGGCTAAATTGCATGGTCTGCGTAAATTTATTCAGATGGATTTAAACACGTTATATACGCCGAGATATAGAGATTTTTAACTGAGAACAGCATTACAGCAAACGATTTTTTTCTCCAAAATATTGGCAGTTGGGATTCTTTCGCCACTGGTACTCTGCAGACTTTTTAAACTACATATCCTCATATTCGTTTCTGTAGCTAATTAATAAATTTATGAAAAGTTCCTCTTTTAATTTATTACTTGGAGGAACTGTTTGACCCTTAGGTTAATAAGATCGGATTGTTCGAATAATGTGTCATTTAGCTGCGTTTTACGAGCTTAGGCGAGAGTCGGCTGTGTTTTAGGATGATGACATTTGTGGTGACTAGGCAACCGCCACACTAGAAGTGTGATAGATTTTTTCATTGATTTATTATAATACAATATGTAAAAAAAAACCCTGTCCCACCCGTTAAGGTGTTATCAGGTACAGAGTCAAGGATCTATTTGTGTAATTATTTTCATAAAATATTAGAAAAAAATTACCCCATGAAAAAACGGATAAAAAATACTACACTTAAAAAATTTACATGGCAACGCGAAGGGCGGTGACGGGGCGCGCGGGGGTGCGGCATAGCGCCGGCACTCGCAGGTAGCGCAGTCATGACCCCAGATAACCTCTTATTATTAGCCAGATAATAATGTGTCAATCGTAAGAAACAGAGACTTTTTGGTAGCTCTGAAAAGAGCTTTTTTTTGTGGTGGTGGATTAGTGTTTGGTGACCTGCCTGCGTCAAACGCTGGAACGCACGCTCTGACGGCACTGTGATACCCAGCGGAATAGCAAATCGCACTTCATAGTCTCTGCGCGCTTCACAATAATCACAGTCACTCCTATCCAGACACATGAGCATATTAAACTATTCTTTATTCGTATACGACATTTTGCGGATCAACGGAACGGAACGACCACTCGGAAGTAATGTCATCGCGAAACTGACCTATAATAATATCGGGATAGCAGCCGGCACGTGCCGCGGCAATGTCAAAGGCCGCGGCTACGTTTATTGTAGTACCGACAAAGCGAGTAGGCGGCGTCAATGGAGCCGCGCGCCCGCCGGGAGTGTTAACGCATTTTGAAAATTACCCCGTTTTAGGGTAAAAAGGTGCTAAACTTCTTAACTTTAAAAATCGCCAAAAAAAAAGTATTAATGAATTACGTAATTTGAAACTTATTTTGGTAACGTTATTAAAGCAACTTTATGACTCTTTCGGTTCGGACAGGGTTTTTGTTACATATTGTATAATTAATCAATGGATTTTTTAGATAATCTGAATTTAGTTGAGATAGATTAAGGTCTTATCAGTTTCGCCAAATCAGACTATAAAATCCTCTGCCGCAGTTGAGAAACCACGAGAAAAAAATATCCATCGGGATGGCACAGGGATGGCAGCTGGACTGGAATGACATGATTACAAAACACTACATAGTATAGATCTACGAACACCTCACTGAAAGAATAAAATACTTTTTGTTTCTTTTCTGAAATATTTGTAATTAATATTGAAAGGGTAACACACACACGTTTTTTACAGACAGCCAAAACAAAGCCGCTTCCCGCTGCCTCTCGTTATGTAGGTATCCTTAGATTTTCAAACTACGCAATGGAATTTGATGCGTTTTTTTAAAATAGATAGAGTGATTCAAGAGGAAGGTTACATGCATATTGTACCCGTGCGAAGCCGTGGCGGGTCGCTAGTGTAGTAAGCAATAAATCTGAACACAGTTTGACTAATTGTGTAAACTGCTTTTGCACAATTGGGCGAATCAATGTTACTTTTTGTTGCTTAAGCGATTGAAATACAGAGGCGCTTTGTGATGGTTCGTGAATACCTATGTGGGAGACTGACTATTCCCACGGATCGGCAGCCTTGATCACCTTCGTCCATTTTGTGCCTTTATTATGTAAGTAAATGGATAAATACGCGACCTGTTCATAGGTAAATAACCCGTCACCAGACCAGTGTGCTGCTTACTATTATAATAATCTGTGGTATCACACATAATCGACGACGAAAGTAGGTACCGATGGAAATTAAAAAGCAACTGTGTTAAAATAAACAATTTATCTAATTTGTTACAATATTGCTTGTTAATTACCTTTGGTAATTTAATTGTATTCATCGTCGTAAGTCATTTGACAGTCTAGTTGGCTTAGTCAAGGGCAAATATAATGTCTACTGATTGATTTAATTTGACTTATGACGTACTGTCGTCCTCCATTGCTGCGTAATTGCACATGACAATTTAAATAGCTGAAGCCTAAGCGGCAATGTATGAACTTAGCCAGTTGAAGCTTTATATGGTGAATTATAGCATGTGCTATGTTTGGGCTTTGATTTTGTAAGGCGTAGTGCATCTTTATATATCAATTATAATAGATAAATCAATGTGTCTACTACTTACATAAATTTCATGTACCTACGTACTGTACGTTACCTATATCTACCTAAATAGTGCATGCCCGTTGTTCGAGTAGGTAGTGTATCTGCTTTGTGGACAGGGAATGTGTTGACAGTCAATGCTTATTAAACTAAGTTAAGTTGGGATAATATCCCAAAATGTAATTAAATAACAAATTACGATACTTGCCCATAAACTTAGGTAAACAATAAGTTTGTACCTATTTGGTTCTACTAAAATGAATGTATAATTCTTAAAATTTGGTTGCATTACTTAGAGAGAATTGTTTGTTTATGGTTTTCGGAATTGCACCACCTTTTCACCTAATAAACTCATTTCCTATTCACGAAAGCGCCATACTCTATGGTAGTTAAAACACCCATAAACGTTATCAAACTGTAAACTTAATACGCATATTAAATGTCCGTAAACCCTTCCATGAATAGATAAACAAATAAACCAACACTTGTTGTGCTGCGGCGACGGTTTGAAGACCACTGTCTTTAAGCGCGCGCTTTATAGCTCGTTAAACTTTATCAGTGGATGCATTACTTAAGGATTCATATTTCGATTACTCAGTTATACAACGGAATAAATCTAGTAGTAAATTCCATAGCAAAATAATGTTTACCAAAAGGCAATCGTTCAATTCCCAGCCAGGCTTAAAAAGAGTCCTCCTCTTCCTAGCGTTATCCCGGTTGTGCACTCGCAAGCGAAGACCCAGTGTCTACTTTGGATCATGATCCAGAATGTGACGGAAATTACAGTGGAGCGACTGCCACATGACCTCCGTTTCCCTGTTAACACAGGAACCTGACCAGTTTGGTTCATGGTTACACATTCAGTCGTCTGAACGTGCAGGTTTTCTCATGTTTTTTCCCTCACAGTGAGAGAATCGGTTAGTGGAAAGAAAAGAGGCTTAAGAGTAAGTTTGCTTTTGCTGAGAAGTTTGTATTCCATTTTTTACTTTCAATTGCACTCTTATTCGACACATATCTGATCAAATAACACTTGAATCTACGAGATTCAAAATTTAAGTGCTATTTTTTAAGACTAATAGGGTTTCACGCCCCAGTCTTCGGATATATTCGGATTTGAACTGAAGAACAATTTATATTCAACAAAAAATAAAATAACCTTGCATTCATCGCTCTCGCCTCGGCGCGATATAAAAACAAAAACAGCGCATTATAATAATGATTGACATATTTAGATTAATCATGTTAATATGCTTGTACAGTCCTACAACATTCATAGTTGATATTTCTTATTTCTATGCTTCTTTCGGTCAAATATGGCCTGAACGATCAGTTTTCCCTTGGATACATTTCTCAACCTGTTAGTTGAGTACGGATGACAGCATGTCAATGTGAACTCTGTAGTATCTTATGCGGTTATAATAAGGGTGATTTTGCGACACAAATGTATAGTCTGATGTGCTAGTTACTACCAATTTCGAGGTCTATTTGACCAAATGTCGGATCACTGTCAAGAGGAGTGGGCGGATCAGGTTGTTTACAGATTTTCGGCTGAGAATAAAAATGTTGTGATGTGATTAGTTTTGTAAGTGTTGGTTAATTGATGTTTCGTAATGGTACGTTAAGTAGCGTGGACTTTAAACTTGACCGAGGTTTTCATAGGTTGCACCATCCAAACGTCTTATAAAATATGTTAAATTAAACAAAAAAAACACTGGTAAATGGTTAGGTACGGTCTGAGCAGAGTCCTACCTGCCTACAGTCGAGACAATTTATGCTATCCTAATAGATTGCACATTTTCCATAATAAGTAGGTAGGTTCTTAGATACTTAGTAAGGTACCTTGTATTAGTTAGGAGATTATCAGACTACGCGATATTCAGACAGTCTTACTGAGACAGTCTTTCCCCGATCTCGCTCTTTCATGAGATGGGGCGGGCAGACTAACAGGCTAACTCTTATTACACTACGCTGAGTATTATTATAGTAAGACTGTCTGAATATCGCGTAGTCTAATACTTAAACCCCTTAGGTTGGAAGCAACTAGGTAGGTACTACCGCCCGCCACCGACTTTTCGTAATAGGAACTACTAGGAAAACCTCTCCATTACTAAAATAAATTAAATTTCGCACACAAAAATGGATTGACCGTGTCATCCGGTGGGAGTGTGGGACTCTAATAACAGTAGGTACTAAAACCCCGTAAAAATATGCAAAAATCCAAAGCAACACAGTCATTCATTTGCTTCATTTCGGCAAGTCGTCTTCACGTAGCCGCATTCATTGCTCATTAATTCTTTTGTGCGCAGACGGCGGCATATTTCAAAATGGCCGACTGGTTTGACTCAGGGATAGGGCTGTCACTGAAATACCGGACTCGCCAGCTGGCTGGGAGGAAGGTCGTATAATGGTATTGTTTGTGGCTGCAACATTAAAGGTGCGATTCCAAGAATTCCTTCGCGATAAAAATGCGCGACATTAGCCCCTGAGGCGATCGGGGACTGGTCTTGTATTAAAAAGAAGAAAATCCTTTAATAAGATTTGTGATAGTGTTGTCTGCGGTCTTGGCACTATCCTATACCTCTATCTTGTAAATAAAAATGAGCATGAGCATATTTAACTAAAACTTCGGATTTGGTAGGCACATATAGGTAGGAAGAAGAGTACCTATATAGGAAGTTAGAAGTTAAAAGATTCAAATAACCTTACTAATCTTACCTAACTAATCTTACCATTTCTTTTTCTGGTCTAATAAGCCGAACGGTGTCTTTTGGCATACATAGCGACTAATCGATACCTATCGAGTAACCTACTTATATGTAAATTCACAGATTAGCCTTACTTTTTAAGTAATTAATTCTTAAAGACAGCCAAGATTCTAGATTAGTAGATCTGATGGTAGATCCTTACTATTCAGAGCTTTGATTAATAACACTTTGATGGATAACTGTCACTTTAAGAGACAGTTATCCACTACTGGTTGAGAACAGATGATAATTTATAACATTAAAGTTTTAGCGACAAGGTATATATCACGCATAACATAACTGGATTTAAATACCCCAAAAGTTGTTCTTCAAAGAGGGACTTGAAAATGCCTCGCTGTCAGTTTAATGCAATATCTACAGGTATAGTCGATCTAAGCACAGTTTCGGACATTTGACAGCCCTATGGCCCATGTCCCGGCGCGCGCGCAGTTATCTTGCCCATCTCGATCTGCATAACCAAAAAGGGAAAAGGGATATAATTGAAACCCTTTCGGCGGGCTGCACTAATAAATTGATTGGGATACAAGTACCTACATTGTGCTTCGGACCTGTCGATAGACCCTTGAGGTGACTTGTGTGCTAAGCTGGCCTTGTTAACTTGTAACAGTTTATGGTTATTCAGAAACCAACCATTTTCGTGTTAGTTGTTTGGTGCCCAAATGTAACGGCACGCTACGAAAAATTAATAAGTACCGTACCGAACCGTAAAGAACATACGTGACTGCCTCGTTGGTCTAGTGGTCAGCACGCTGGGTACAATCCACGAGGTCCCGGGTTCGAATTCCGGGTCGGGCCGAGAGTGTATGGGTTTTTCTGTCTTGAAATTACTCAGACACAGCCCGGGGTCAGGAAGTTGGTGGTGTTAACACTCCCATGCCTCGGAAAGCACGTTAAGCCGTTGGTCCTGCGCCTGATCTCTCTACGGTCATGTCGGACTGCCGTCTCACTGAATTATGAGAGTGAAGGAACAGAGAGTGCACCTGTGTATTGCGCACACACTTGTGCACTATAATATGTCCTGCGCAGTTGGCTAATCTCTGTTGAGATAGGCCGCCGTAGTCGAAATCGGCTAGGAGGACATTATTACAAAGAACATAAAAGATGACTATTTAGGATGTGTGTAGGCGTGTAGAACCTTACTTGCTAGATCTGTCACCGACATTAGTGACAAATAATAACTAAATCTAAGCAATGTGACTCACTTTCACTACCTAGTGAGATTTTGGAGCATTCTAGATTTATACGCGGAATAGAAATTCTCCATACGGGTTTGAATCCCGCAAGGGGCGAATGTTTGTGTGATCACGAGGATTTGTACCTAAGTCATGAATATCTGTCCGTTATCCTGTAGTCACCATAGCGCATAGCACAATCTCACGCTTAGTTTGGGGCTTGGCAGGTAATTGGTGTGATTGTTGGGACAATTTATAAGTATACTTATTTATTTTTGCTGCAAAATGACCCCTTCAACTGTATAGCATGCCACAGTTTTTAACTTGACGTGCTGTCGTCCGTACATTTGAGATTCAGCCACGATCAATCGTCCAATTAGTATGCATCCGATCCCATATGCTTTTAACTGCCACCACCTTATCGCCAGTGGTGGTCGGTCCAGCCAATTTGTGGACCCACTGTCGCGTCCACATCACTCAAATGGATTCACTTCGTCTCGAATTGCAAGCTCGATAAACAATGGATTTGGAAAGGCAACCTATAAGAGCTCTATTTTTGAATCACATGTATGACATACTGTTGGCGAATGCGACTTAATTTTCACTCGTCTACCAAGTCGCATGACGTAGGTATTTCATATTGCAATTAAAAATATAGTTCGAGTGATTAAAAATGCGGATTTTTATATGGCGAATGAAAATCAGTAGAAATCTGCACGCGAGTGATTCAAAAATAGATCTCCTGAGGCTCTATTTTTGAATCACTCGCGTGCAGATTTCTACTGAATATCGTTCGTCATCTAAAATCCGTATATATTTGAATCGCTTGAACTATCATTTTTTGTGTCTGTCAATATGAAATAAGTCATGCGACTACGTAGACGAGTGAAATTAAGTCGCATTCGCCTGCAAAATGTCATACGAGTGATTCTAAAATAGAGGTCCTGGTTTTTCTAACGCACCAATTACCTAGTCCCAAACTAAGCGTTAGCTTTTGCTATGGCGACTAGGATAACGGATAGACATACTTATATAGGAACGTTGATAGACATCCATGACTTATTAACAAATGCTCATCACACAAACTTTTGCCCCTTGCGGGATTTAAATCGGCGACCGTTAGTTTTGTGGTCCGGTTTACCGTCTAATTTCAAAGGTTTGACAATTACGATTGCAATTTCAAAGTAATGCCATATGTATTGTCATTTTCTCATTATTTTAAAACTATCATTGCTTTTCAAGCAGTGAATTGAAAGCTGTTTTTATTTTCCTAAAAGCTATAACTATTGCAATTTGAAAGCATTAGTGTCATTAAGCATTCCGATATTCGTTTTTTTGGTTTTAATTTTGTATTATTTTAGTCTGCAGCTTTGTGTAACCTTTATGTTATTATTTCGTAAGCGTGTATGTGTGTGTTTGTGATGTCCCAATTTAATAAACTCCTTTTCTTTCTTTCTTTCAATCAATTTATTTGGTAGGCCTTGGTTATGGTAATGGCAATCGTTACTTTGTATAGGTAATTTTTTGGCGTTATCTTTGTTGTGGTTGAATTAGATTCAAGGAAGGCAATTGCTGAGTTTCTCAATCATCATTTCAAACATTTTCGTTTTTGGGAAGTTTGTTTGGAATAAATTGCTTTTAGCAATATGTGCCTATGTGAAAATTTCGTAAATGTCTACTGTGTGTGGTGTTCCCATTTCATACTTCTAAGTTCATACTGTTTATAAACCATTTCAGACTACAAGTATTTCCAATTAGCACAATTAAAATGGATGTTGTACCTACCTTTGGCTTTTTTTTGTAGATAGTTTAAACATGTATTTGGAGTTCTCATGCGTGATATTTAGTGTTGCAAAGGTCTAGCTAGAACCACAAACTGTGTTTAAGTATCATTATGTAACTATACGTGAGCCCTGAGAGACAACTAACGAAGGTTACTTGCCCTAACTTATCATAAAACTTGTACCAGCAGAGAAAAAATTGTTAACAATATCGTGAAAAAAGTTCGCTTTTTGCAAACATTCGATCAAGTCCCGATCGTTCTGTCCTGGTCTCGCAAATTCATAAGTTGGGGTGCGAAAGAGGTGGTAGATATTGTGGAAGCGCACGTTTGGCTCGCGGCAGTCGGCGGGGACGCACGAGCGCCTTCGAACGATTCGATTTTCAAATTTTCTTTTTCTGGAAATATGTCACGCGCGTCGGAGTGAAGTTATTACTTATTATTTAAAAAAAAATGTTGGTCTTATCCAGAACCAATTCTGTCAGTGATTCTGTCGCGAAGTGGTGTGGTTTTGAGTGAACGTAACTTGTATTTCAAGGTGGATTGTTTTGAAGTGCAAGGATGCGTTAATGACTGCACAGGACATTGGTAAGCGAGTTTCCTTTAGTTCCTTATAATTTACTGATTGAGACGGATTTTTCATTTACAGCAATCATTAATAGGTTGGAATCTCTCACTTTGTACTAAAATAAAAGTGACAACACTCGAAAAGTTCCTTACACTACAATACAATTTAAATCAAAACTTTAAAGTACCTACAAAGCAACGAGGGAACATTATTTTGTTTTACCTGCGTAACTATTTTAGTATCCAAGGCCAATAAATACACCAATCAATAAACAAAAACACTGTTGCACAGTTTTTCCGTTTGTGGCGGTAGGTGGGTACCTAGTTAACCACCGTTATCTTCTATTAACTATTATTTATTATATACCAACAATGTGAGTTTGATGAAATAAACAGTTTTGTTTGACAGGTTACGTAATACTTAATGTCATAAAGTAAGTGTTCATAGGCTTAAATTTTAAAGATGTTTTGGATTGTTAATAATACTGAGCCTAGAGTTCGCCAACACAATTAATCAGCCGGTTTAGCATTATGTGACATATTATGTATGAACGTTCTGTCAAATTTCTATCGAAGTTTACCTACTGTTTAAACATTGGTGCCATGACTGTACAGAGATCAGGCGCAGGACCAACGAATTATGAGAGTGAAGGAACAGAAAGTGCACCTGTGTATTGCGCACACACTTATGCACTATAATATCTTCCGCGCAGTTGGCTAATCTCGGTTGAGATAGGCCACTGTAGTCAAAATTCGGTTAGGAGGACATTATTAACATTGGTGAACTCGGGTATTCAAAGTCAAAGTCAAAAATTCTTTATTCAATTTAGGACAAAAAATGCCACTTATGAACGTCAAAATATCAATCAATTATGGCCCATATGGGGCAGAACATGTCTCCTTATCTTTTGGGCCCTACTAGCTACTATTAGTTGCGTAAATATCTAAAATCCATCGCTCGTGCTTTGTATTGTAGTAATTTATTAAAAAAACGTTTTTGCGTATACGTAGCATATTCACCGGTTTAAAGCTCACAAAATCGCTTAAATATTTCCTTCTTCCATACAAAATAAACCAACTCCGCAGCCCGCAGATCCTTAGCCCTTGTATGGTCTTGTATGGCCGGCGCAAAACAATGAGCTCAAACGTGACAACGTGCTTCGAGCGAGCTTTATGTGCAGAATAAAGCTTGAGCTTTCAGTTTAAATGCGTACATTTATTTATGAAATATCTTTTAACAGTGGTGGTCTGAAATGTCTTTCAAAATAAAAAGCTTTTAACTGGAAAAGGTTTGGTTACTTTTTGATTTGGTGACACCTAACTAGTCCATTTGCGAAACAGAGACACTAGGGGAAAGGTGTACATAATGATCCCTTTAAGGAAAAAATTAAATTATGGCGAAAGTATAACAGTCATAGAAACCGTTGAATTAAATTTGATTCATACATTTAACAGCTTTAAATTGGCTTACTCATTTTTGTAGACATATGTACATTTTTAGATTTATCACACATTTCCTGAAAGCTTATAAGAGGATCACTTTAACAGATACGTGTTTAAAATGATCCCCGGGATCATTTTGCACTAAAATAACAAAAATGGGTTTTGGGCTTAAATAAAAAGTTTTTCTATTGTTTATTAGAAATTATGTAATGTAATATATTATATTACCTATACTATATTAAAATATAAACGTATGTATGTATTTAATATTATACATGTACCATCTTACGAACCACTTGTGACTTGCAATAAAAAATCTGAATCTGAATCTTATAATCAGTTAGAGATCAAAATTATAAACAGCCGTTTAAATTTTAAATTACAAGTAGGTAGGTATTATATAACAAATAAACAGTCTTCTAAAGATTTTTTTAAATAGATATTAAATATAAAAAAACCAAACAAAAGTATATATCTTCTTATTAGTCTTCAATCAGTTAGAGATCAAAAATATAAACAGTCGTCTTAATGTCTATTGTCTTAGCTGCACCGACAGCAAGCTTATTTTTTCCTTTTACTCTTTTTTTTAATGCCATAACTGGAATCGAAAACTGTCTACTGGCTGTTTTAAAAGGCATTCCATCTTTAACATCATCTAATGCCAAACTTATTGAAGCCTTGTTCCAGTTTTGATGAGTAGTTTTTCTAATATATTTTCGCGGCATGATCTGAAAAGAAAAAAAAATGGGGTAAAATAATCCTGGGATCATTTTAGACCTCCGGTTTGGGATCATTTAACCCCATTAAGCAATGTTTACGTACATCTCTCAAAACATAACCTTAAAACTCACCATGCGTCCAACAAAACACGTTTAAAATGTCATTAAATGTCAAGTTAATCCGTGGAATAAACAACTGTTTAGAGTAAATTAACACAAAGAATAAAACCTGTAGTTGATTTTTGACGAACCTTAGATGAAAACTACCAAATTTAATTAATTTGGTCTGCGTCAATGCTCGTGCATCACACCGCTATGATACTTTACCAGACGTCTGAGGGGGCCGCGGGTGACGTGTTTACTAATGAATTTGATAGATGGCATTAGTAGTTTACTGACAGTAGCGGGGAATCATTTTACCTCTAGGGATCATTTTGGCCACCTATCCCCGGTTACCTACTCCGGTTTACAATGTACGTATTTTAGAGTGTAGCCACCTCGCTTGTTTGCGTTGTCATTCTGCGTGAGTGACAGGGACGGCTACAGTCAAAAACTACGGACGTCGTCAACCGGAAAGGCCTCTGGATATAACGCTAGGTGCGTAATTGCATTTACACGATTGTTAACTTAACTTTTTCATGTTATGTACAAGTAGTAGGTAAACAGTTTTAAAGCTAGGGCCTTTTTTATTGACATTTTCATAAATGCGATTTTATTCGATTGTCTTAACAAGTATAAGTAGGCGTTACCCTATTCGCAATTAGGTACTCCATTCTGTTTACGCTTCTTTGTGTCTTGGCTCTCTTATATTGAATTTTGTTTTTATTTTATTTTACGTTATTCATTCACATATTCCTTTTTTATTTCTATTTTGCACGCTGCGGCCTATCATCGTCAATACTTAATTGTTATCCTAGGGCTCCGGTGGACCGTAGGGCTTCTCGATAAGGCGTCACGCGCGCCGGTCACGACAGCTACGTTCGACAACACCGCAGGGAGAGCCCTTGAACATTGACTAAACAAGTACACTGTGGCACTGGCAACCATGGCGAAATCAATGAGAAATAGTATTCACTGGCTAGGCGAAATACGCAGAACGCCATTAAAAAATACTGAGGTAAGTATATGAATGGAAATGAAATCAAATACAGTTATATCTCAAATTGAGTTACACCTTTTTTCCAAATCACAAATGATCTATATCGTGTGTAACATCAAATTTTACACTCTCTGCTATTATTTTTTTTTCTCATAATCATTCTTAAATAATTATTAATTATACTTACCTAAACACACCTACACTACACAATAAAAAATATTTATTTTCTACCATTAGTAATCAACAAATTAATTAAAAGAACAAAACTAGGGACATATTTTTTTAAAGCCTGCGGCCATGAAATTGTCTTTAGTTACATTTACATTAAATAGGGACCATGATATGACGTTTCTAGAACTTAATTCCAGAAAGCTCTATGACTCTAGGACTGTCATTTTCATAATAACATTATTAAAACGATAATTGGCAATGGATCGAGTTGCATATAATTGTTGTACCATAGCCCAGGACTAGCGACGATGCAGTTAGGGTTGCCACTTCAAGATTCTGCTACAAAATTAGCTTCAAAATTATTACTTGCTACAAATTAAAATGGCGGATAAGAAGTGAGGGGGGGAGGGGAGGGGAGAGGGCCTTCGCTACCATCTCAGCTTAAAAAAGAAATTGTAGCCTTTACAATTTTTTTTACATATATATTTTTCTTTTTTAAACCCAGAATCCAGTATTAAAATTAAATTTAAAAAAAAAGTAATGCATATTTCGCTGTTTTTATTACGGCGAGATATGCATAACTTTTTTTAAATAAGATATGCATAACAGTCATGTGCAATAATACGTATAGTCGTGATTTTATCATTGCCTTGACTGTACATTAATTAATTTTTATTCTTATTTTACCTATCTCCTCGGTTTGTTGATACAAAAGTTTTTTTTTACTCATTTTGAGACCCAGAGGTTTTTTAGTATCACTAGTAGAGAAAACTTAATTTAATTCTTATAGAAGGAATATTATTCCCCAGCTAAATATTTGCATAGGCTTTAATAAAAGTGAAAATCTCCAAATGTAAAAGGGGGCTTAAAAAATTAAGTTGATCTAAGGTACAAACAAATTATTCTTACTACACAAACACAATATTATTTTCACCTTTAAGTTTTTTTGATGTTCTTGCTTGTATTTTATAAACTTATATATAGCTACTATATAAGTTGTCAGGGTTTCGAGCGAAACAAACCCTAAGTATTGTAAAATTGCTTACTAGGGTGGTTTCTGCTATAAATGTTTTTGTTATGCTTACTAAAAAAATACTTTTTTTATTTTCTTACATTTGACAACCCTAAACAGCTTCCACGCGTGTAGCCCGCAACGACAGCATGGATGGACGGATAGGCCGATATTACAGGGTTGGTCCGTGGCACAGACGACGGAAAATAAAGCATAACACAGCGGCATCTTATGCAGTTGTAATAGGAGTGATTGTGCAACGAAAATGTGTAGTCTGATGTGCTGGCGTTGTGTACCTGAAGCAGTGACAGGATAGTTGCAGTCGTGAGGTCAGGTTCATTTCCTGAATCTGACTACCTGCATAGTACCATGGATAGTACATAATTAGAATAATGTAAATTAGAAAGAAAGAAATATATTTTCTGTAAAACACTAGGATAAAGAGTATCTTTTTCACAGTACTACCTAATACTTAGGTACCTAGGCTAAAACTTGCACATAGTACATTGCACATTTAATAAAATTTTGTAAACGTTACACGCAGTCTAGTCACTTTTTAGTAACATTTCTTTGGATAAAGTTATCCCAACTCAAAATATGATTTCAGCTTTCGAAATCGATCATTTCGTTGATTGCCACCCGACCGCAACTCTCCGTCATTCAAACTCGTTCGGAATCGAAAACCAACATCGATTCACTCTCGATTGCATCGCAAACGTGTCATTTGAGCGATCGTGATGTTTGACCTCTGATACGTGATGTGGTTACCTATCATTATTATTACTGGCTCCTGTAGTGATAAGTCAATACTTACAGAATAAATAATACTAAGTACAAGTATTGGGAGAAAACTTGAGGTTCCTTAACTTGATTACATTAAACGGTAATTTAAATAACCAACCTTAGTTGTTTAGCTAAATCTTTACTTTCGAATAGAACAGAATAGATAATCAAGAACACAAATGATCACGTCCTGTGGGCGCATCCAAGAATTGAAAATATAAAAGAAAGTCGTGTTAGTTACAACACTTATAACTCAAGAACAGCTCGACCAATTCTAATGAAATTTGGTAGTGAGATAGTTTGAAACCCTAGGAAGGACATAGGCTCGCTTTTTGTCTCGATATAAAATCATCAGGGGGGTGAAATGGGGGATGAAATATTTGTATGAAAAATCCGACTTTTGGCGCGGGCGAAGTCGTGGGGAACTGCTAGTTTTGAATAAAGCACACATTCTAGCCGTGGTAGGTGTTCTATGCAAGTTATAATACCAAAAACCTTTTTAATGGCTGATATAAAAAAGAATTTGGGAATAACTATTCAACACACATAGCCAATTTGTGTTTCATGCAAGGGGTCTTTCCACAAGATCTGAAGAAAGCACTCATTACACCGGTATATAAAGGTGGAGACAAGTGCAACATCTCGAATTTTAGACCTATCTCGGTACTTACCGCTATATCCAAAGTTCTGGAAAAGTTAATTAACTCTCGGATTATTAATTATCTCAACAAGTTTAACTTGCTCTCGGCTTCGCAATCTGGCTTCCGTAAGGGCTTGTCAACGGAGGACGCTGTCCAAACACTCACATCCACTGTAACAGATATAGTGGACCGTGGAAGTAAATGTCTGGCTGTCCTTCTTGACCTCAAAAAAGCCTTTGAAACTGTCTCCATCTATATTTTATTGCGTAGACTAGAGGGCTTGGGATTTAGAGGTATACCCCTCAAACTGTTGAAAGACTATCTGTGTGATCGAAAACAAAAGGTAAAATTGGGTGACTTGGTGAGCTCAGAAGAAACAATTAAATATGGTGTTCCACAGGGAAGTGTCTTGGGTCCAACCTTGTTCCTTGTCTATATAAATACTATTTTTAAAATGAAACTTGAAAATGGTCAATTTTTTCTTATGCAGATGACACTGCAGTTGTATTCTCAGGCAACACATGGGAGAACGTGCGAAAAGTAACTGAGAACGGGCTTAGGAAAATAGCGAACTGGCTTGATAACAACCTCCTTACTTTAAACGCCTCTAAGACTAATTATATTTGTTTTTCCAAATCCGCTCGCACGCAGCCAAATAATAATTTGGAAATTAAAATACATAAATGTATTATTATCCCTTTGAATGTTAACTGCTCTTGTGAGAAAATATCAAAAGTTAAAGTAGATAAATATCTTGGGATAATGATTGACCATCACCTAACCTGGCATGCCCATATAGAAATGACCATGAGTCGGATGCGTGAAATGATGTGGACTTTCAAAACTTTGCGCCATGTCACTTCAAAGGATCTTTTAAAACAAATCTAGGTCTCGTTAGCTCAGTCCATCTTAACATATTGTCTACCGATTTGGGGAGGAGCAAATAAAACGAAACTCTTGGAATTAGAAAGGACTCAGAGGTCACTCATTAAAATTATGTTTTTTAAACCGTCTAGATTTCGCACTAAAAATTTATACCACATGTCTGATCTCCTCACGGTTAGAAAATTGTTTGTCCTACAAGTTATCTTAAGAACACACAAAACTCTTCCTTACGATACCAAACTGCTAAGCAAAAGAAGAAGTGACAAAGTAATAAAGGTTATGAGGGTTAACTCTAATTTTGCAAAAAAGAAATTTATAAAACAGTCAACTCATCTTTATAATACCATTAATAAATATCTTAATATCTATCCCCTAACACTGTTTGGGTGCAAAAATATAGTTACCAACTGGCTGAAAACCCAAAACTATGATGAAATTGGGACTCAAAATATCCTCTTAATATTATCCTGGTCCAATAGGTAAGGTATAATATAATTTTCCAAGTTAGTGGTAGGTTTCCTTCAAGGCATCTACTGATCCCAAGATACTTATGTATTAGGGCTAACTTAACTTAACATAACTTAACCAACCTATGATAAAAATGTATGTATACTCTCACTCTCTTTCACATATTTCCACTTATACGCATACCCACACACACACACACACCCACCCACACACACACACACACACACACACACACACACACACACACAAACAAACAAACATGTATGCGCGCACACACTTGTGCAGAAAAACAGTGCATATACACTGTAAAAATTGTATTATATAATAATTAAATAAATAAGTAATAAAAACTAAGTAATAAGTAAAATACATAAATTTATATTACTTTGTATCAACTTAAAATGATGACATAATGCTAGTGCTACTACAATCTAATGTATACTGCCGTAAATTCTTGTTATGGAAGAGAAGATCCTCCTAACACAAGCATTTATATTGCTTAAAAGGAGTTTCTAAACCTTATGATGTATGTATTCTAAGTTGATGAAATAAACAATTTTTGAATTTTGAATTTTGAATTTGAAAATAACAAAGTGAAATATATTTCATTTCAGGAGTAAGTCAGGAGCTTGCTCTAAATTATCCAAATTGCAATACCAACTATACCTGCAACCAGTTTTTTAATTTATAGGATGGTTTGCATAAGCACATTATGCAGCAGCAGTCAAAGTATACATTTGAACTACAAAAACAGCGTTAATTAAGTAGGGAATACTAGAGGCGGTATCAAGGTCGACATGTACCTATAGTCACAGAATAAATAATGGTGTATAGTCTAACGTGCGGCCCTATGTCACAGAATAAGTACTAGTTATCTACCTACAAATCACATTTCACAAATAAAATAAAAACACACTTACATTTGCACTCGTAATGATAAGACAATATTTATTTCCTACCATCCTGAATTCCTGACATATGTCCCAACATCTTATCTTTTTCCGTCCAAGCGTCGCATCTTGGCAGAATGTCGGCTAAAAATCTTCGCACCGCAGAAAAAAAGAAAAAAAAACTTCAATGTGAAGTGGACACCTCGTCGCCACAAGGTGTGAAAGTTTTAAGGGCCAGGTGCAAAATATCACGTTACTTTGCTTCTTGGATTGTTCAAATAAAATGTACTGTAATTTTCTGCTGTCTGGTTACATATTCTTCAGCTATTAAGATTGGCTCTCTCATATTAGACTTTTAAGAATAGCTGTGCATCGAAGCTTACCTAATCCCTACTTATACCTATTGAAAAATGAAATTGCAAAAATATTTGTCTGACTGTTGCGTTTTTACCCTTTAATAGCTAAGCCGATATAGACACGCCCAATATAGGTTTTATTCCGAAAATCCCTAAAAGAACGTTTTTAAGGTACTTAATTCTGACATTAACATTTCTGCGGACGAAGTCGCGAGCGACATAGTTAGAGTGAGAAAATGTTGCAGGGGAACTCATCTATTACCACTTGAAGGCTCCGACACAGTTGCCGGGACACATTGTATAAAAATTTCGACGTAGGATTGTGTTAACCGTGTCTATTTCGTTAAAAAGTCCTTATTAGATAATTTCACGTACCGCAAGTCTGATAACAACATGATTTCTTCCAGCTACGACAGAATTGTTATCTTTATACACTTTATAGTTGTGTCTCTATCAGTTAGAGCTACGGGATGTGAAAGTGTCAAGCGTAGCAGGTGCAAATATCACGTTGCTGCGGTAGAGATAACAGGTATTCGTCATGTAATTTTACTTGCCGCATTCGGGTCACTCTATGTCGCAGTTACTTAGGTCCCGTATTTTTAGCCCGTCGCGTCCCTATGCGGACTTTCGTTTAGTACAGTACATCAAAATATACATTATTGTATAAAATAACCCCTATCAAAACTGCATAAGACCCTACCGTGAAAGTTTTTGGTAGTACCTTTTTTATTTTATTTTTTATTCGACATAGGTTTGCTCTTGACTCTGGACTAAGACAGTCGTGGCGCAGACAGAGTCGATAATAGAGCTAGCTCACACAGAAGAAGCCTGTTCACTCTGTCTTTGAAGGTCTTTGGTCACCTTTGATGTGCAGTTGTCCGTACATCAGCTTGAAGTAGCTGGTGGTGCTCGTCACATTATCTTACACTTAGCCTTCTGTAAAATAATACTGAAGTATCAGTCCAGGGGCCCAATTCTCACGCCTTCGATATCATGTCACATACGATATTTATCAAAAAACATGGCGGATATCACAAAATTTAGATGTTACGTATTCTTGAAGTATGAAAATGACGATTTATCACAAAATTTAGACTTTCCGTATCACCAAAATTCTTTGGTATCACGAGGTGTGAATGTGGGATGTTTATCATATTTTGTGATGTTTATCCGCCACGTTTGTTCAAATACCTAAATATTGTATGTAACATAACATCGAAGGCGTGAGAATTGGCCCGCAAGTCATTTAGATCGCACGAGATCACACTAACTTTATGTCCTGAAAGTGCTATTTTTGTCCTAAACTGAATAATGAATGGGGACTCGTTTCATTCTCTCTTTCTTATCATTTTTGTTTTGCGTGATGACTACATAATCAATAACGACAGTTGTGCTATAGGTTGTGCCTATAGGTATAACTACGCACTACTTTTTGTCCATTTTGCCTACATTTCGCTCGCAATTAAACCATCACTTGTCGTCATTACAGGTATTATTTAGATAGAGCGCTCAAGTATTAAATTATTTACGCTTTACTAACCCTCTGATATTTGCAACTTGTTGCAACCGACACTGCGCGGCCCACTGCGCACGTTATATCACGCTTCATAACATAACATGACATACGATACGACACTCCATATTGAGATGCGATCTTTTTGCGCTTTTTATTTTTCTTGATATGGCTCGGTTAGGTCCGTAGTCGTAACCACAGAATAAGTACTAGTACTCCGTACAGAAGTATGACTTTGCAATGAAATTCAAAGAAATATCTACTCAATGTTGTTAACGATATGGTGTAATTCACTTCGCCTCTGACTCGAGAACATTTTCGTGTAGACACCTACAGAAATACATTGAAAGATAATTTTATTCTTATAACTCTGGAATATGATTCATAATACACTAAACCTATTCAGTGACGTACTATCACGCAACGCGATAGGGTTGACTGCCACCAGAAGCTACTTACGCCATCTAGCGCATCTTTCTAGGACTTTATTCACGCTCATCCAACCAGCAACCTTGCGTCGCGTACCGCCGGTGAATAAAACGCGGGAGCGTGTCGCTGCCGGCTAGCGACACTCAACTTGTTTAGTCCCTTACCTAGGGGTCGCCGCGCGTAGGTACGTTTTTGCTACCTACGCGGGAAGATACACAGGCCTGTCGCAACGCAGGTTTGTAGCTTGTCAAGTTGTATTATAATTTGTACCGTATTTTGGAAACGGAATCCACACGATACGACACTCCATATTGAAATGCGATCTATCGAGCACGTAACCTATAGAGGCGAAGTAAGCGCGACTTTTCTCCGAAACTTATAAGTGCTTGGCACTGATACGAAAAGTGTCCATTTATGTATATATATTTTCAAATCGATATTAAGAAATATGAAATATTTCGGTTGTGTTGTGATCAATAATCATATACACGGTGTTACTTTGCATCCTTGCCATATTCACAGAGATAAAAAAAGGGGAAAAAAAAGGAAGGGGCGGCGTTTATGATGTTAGAAAGAGAGCGCAATCGCCGCGGCTCTTTTGTGCCGATGAACAGCCAACAGTGATGTGTACGTGCTACGATCGTTATTGGTGTGCGTAACAGATTGCCGATAAAATTAAATAATCAAGATTAAAAATAAAAATTTTAGGTCACTATTTTTTTAATGATTTGAGTTCAGTGTCCGTAATATAGTTACCTCTGTAAATATGGCAAGGATGCAAAGTAACAGCGTGTATAAAGTTACATTTTAGTAACGGATGAAACTTAGAGGGCAAATGCAACAACATTAGTAAACAATGTTTGTAAATAAAACATTTATTTTTATACACTAGGTTTCGAGAAAAACGTCAAAAAACATTATGATTTCTAAGTAAAAAGTGATCTGATTACTCTCTTGCTTACCTACGTCTGGTACACAAGTTCGGTGTACAAAGTACCAAAGTTCGGTGGTAAAATAACAAAGGCAAAGGTTAAAACGTAGTTTTTAAGTCTAAATAGGATGATCTTAAAAATACTTTTTTTTTGTTAGGAAAAATAAAATTTAAATAATTGCCCGTTTTTTAGAAAATAATGTTCAGGTCCTATTCCCTGACTTAGTAAGAGGCTCTATTAAAATATCGTCACTTGCTAAAATGTAACCTTATACTTATAACAATCTTTTAAACAGCACCTTTATTTTAAAATATGTAAAGAAATAAGTGAATTTCTTTAATCTCTAAAACAAAACAATGACATTTCGCCTCTATAGGTTATGTGCTATCTTTTTGCGTTAATTATTTTTCTTTAAATGACTCGGTTAGGTCTGTACTCTGTAGCCGTAACGCAGGTTTGGTAGCTTGACAAGTTGTATCATAATCTGTGTCGTATTATGGAAACGGAATTCTGGACCCATAGACAAAATGGCATGTATTCTAAAGCGAAGTTCGCTATCGCTAGCAAAATGTATGAAACTGACAAAAGCTATCGAAAGATCACGTGACTTTTGCATATATTTTGACATTATGTTGGTGATAGCAAAGTTCGCTGTTGATTGCATCTTGTCTAAGGACCCTTAAGTTTGATCAGTTCATGACCATGAGAATTTATCTTTTAGCCTTGATTTGTCATCATGTATCATGAGGCACATAGAGCACATAAAGGTGGTGGTGGTTGCTATAGTTCTGACGTAGCATACTTACGTCATTCTGTATTTATTAACGAATTAAACATTTTTTTAATTTACGCCTAATCGACTACGTCTAATTGTTATACTTGCCCTGAGTTTCAGCGTCTAAAAGCTATAACTGGCCAGTGGGATTCGAAATACAAAATCGGGACACGAATTAACACGACTATCGCAGAACAATTAAGCACAAGCGCCAAACGCACAGTGGAACTAATTGACGCAGTGGGAACAAAACTGCGCTTGACGCCAATTAGGCGCGCCACGGCCCACTGTGCGCCAAGCTAGGGGGAATTCACATCGGTATAACGCAAGCGTGTAAAATTTTAAATGGCTGTAAATTGACTACAATTAAATAATTGCTTTCTGTGACCCAGTTAAACCATAAGTTTAAAAAAAAAGATTGTCTGTGAATGTATAAAGAAAATAATAGGTTGCTGGCTAAAATCTCAAGTTACATTTTAGCAAACTAAACTAAACTTTTATTCACGTGTTTTCAAATGTCGCTCAGTGACCTCATCTTATCACACATAAAAATGTCTCGCTTTGTTAGATGTGGTTTTAATTTTGGGCCTTACGAGGTTAATAACAGCTTTAATCTTCAAAACATTTGGTTTGTCTACTTGCCTGGACCTAGACCCATTTCTCAGTGAACCTCGGTCGGCCTGTCTGCTGGTAATCGAGATCCCATTATACAGGTTGTCCCAAAAAGTATGGCAAAGTGGAAGTCCAGAGATAGAACACCTCTTGGGGTTCCCAAATCACCCCTTTTTGTACAACTTTAGACCCTTACTGGTTACAGCTACAGTTGTTACCTTTTCTTAAAAGCAAAGCTGTGACGGACTTTTAACTTTTGGGGTAAACATTGTATGGGGAGGCCATTCCTTTTGTCTTTAGCACTTATTACACCATCGTGTTTGTAGCTTCCTAACTAGGATCCTACTTAGGATCCTAACTTGGAAGGTAGGATGGATAGGCAGTTGCTCTATTCGGATAACGCATTGTCCGTACCTATTTTCGCACCTAGCCGTCGCGCTCGCTCGCGCTGACATTCTGACATTAGTGACAGAAACGGCTACAGCCGAAACTACGGATATCTTCTAACCGAGTGGGGCCCCAGTCACCTTCCTATTTCCTAAGCAGGATGCTACACAAATAGCATAGTGTAACAATTGCTTTAGGGAGCGCAGTCGGGAACCCGACACACTGTGGGGTGGCCCTTATGTCTCCTACGCGTTTTCTCGACCTTACAGGTTACACCGTGTTGAATCGATCTTAGGGCTCAATTACTACCACTGATTTGTCCGCGGCACCACGCTGTGATTGTGAAATATGACGCTCTAACAAACTACTAGTAGGTACCTACATGGTACATGATGGTACTTAGCGATAAGAGTCTTAATAATGAATGTCCTCCTAGCCAAATTTCGACTACGGCAGCCCATCTCAACAGAGATTAGCCAACTGTGCGGGACATATTATAGTGCACAAGTGTGTGCGCAATACACAGGTGCACTCTCTGTTCCTTCACTCTCATAATTCGGTGAGAGGGCAGTCCGACATGACCGTAGAGAGATCAGGCGCAGGACCAACGGCTTAACGTGCTCTCCGAGGCACGGGGGTGTTAAACACCACCAACTTCCTGACTCCGGAGCTGTGTCTGAGTAATTTCAAGACAGAAAAACCCAATCGCTCTCGGACCAACTTGGGATTCGAACCCGAGACCTCGTGGATAGTACCCAGCGTGCTGACCACTAGACCAACGAGGCAGACTTAATAACTTAACATTCCTACTAAGGGTCTAGTTTACCAGCACACATTTAATTTTTAACCCGCCGTTATAATGTTATTTGACATATTTTGTGTATGAGTTGTGTCAAATAAACCGACAACTTACATTTAACGTCTATTTAAAAAGTGGTGAACTGGGGTCTTAGCCTGGAGTTCATTAACACATGTTTAATTTATACATTTATATATATTGTATGGGAACTCTGTCAAGTTATCGATGTTTACCGGCTGATTAAAAGTTGGTAAACTCGGATATTTATGGCATCCAGATAGGAAATGCGATAGGCTAGGCACAGACCGTGGTATTACCTAATTTCAATTTCTTCAGAATCGAGACGTATTTTTTTCATTTTATGTCGGCTTATTTTGTTTGTCGATAAAATTATTGGACTGTAAAAGTATCACGTCTTAAATTACACGTAAAAATCTAATTTATTGGTTGTTAATCCGGCGTCGTAGAATTAAGAAGGAATGATATCGCCCCGGGTCGTGCGCACGAATAACTTTATCGTTATGTTCAGGGTTGTCACCAATCAGGACAAATTAAATATTTAATAATTATTATACCACTGTTTAAAACACATGAATGCATATGAGACGGCTAATTTAAAATGTTTCGAGTCTCCTTGACGTAATGATGAAAAAAAATGCTGTTTCTTATTTAAAAGTTTAACTGTTGTAAATACTATATTATTAGTAGGACAATAGAGATATTCTTAGCGTAAAGTATTTACTGCAGAAAACATAGGGGATATATATATAATTTTATATATATATCCTCTATGATATCCCCCAATTTAAAAAGAAGTAGATGAGTAATTCGCGCGGAAATTGATTGCCACAAATTAAAGGATATCATAGGGGATTCAATAATTTTGCAGTAAATACTTCACTAGTACTCATTTTCATTCAAATTTCGTAGTCATATTTCATTTGACACGTTTTTGAGGACGTATCGAATTACATTATACTATGCGTCTGGCGCACCCTGGGCAACGGTCTGCGGGCGGCAAGTCGGTAACGCAGACTGGCCGATCCTTCCACCACGACCACAGAATAAGTACTAGTACTCCGTACAGAAATATGACTTTGCAATGAAATTCAAAGAAATATCTACCAAATGTTGTCAACGATATGGTGTAATTCAGTTCGCCTCAAACTCAAACACATTTTCGTGTAGACACCTACAGAAATACATTGCAAGATAATTTCATTCTTATAACTCTGGAATATGATTCATAATACACTAAACCTATTCAGTGACGTACTATCACGCAACGCGATAGGGTTGTCTGCCACAAGAAGCTACTTACGCCATCTAGCGCATCTTTTTAGGACTTTATTCACGCTCGCCCAACCAGCAACCTAGTGTCGCGCACCGCCGGTGAATAAAACGCGCGAGCGTGTCGCTGCCGGCTAGCGACACCCAACTTGTTTAGCCCCTTACCAAGGCCGCGCGTAGGTATTTTGCTACCTACGCGGGAAGATACACAGGCCTGCCACGACTGTACGGCGAAAAATAATCTAATCATTTGACACGTCACAGAACGTGTGCTCGCCTCGCAGTAGGAGATGTCAGGTCTACCTCTTTTTTAAATAACAGTGAGAACCCCTCACTAATATTTTGACGACCTCTTGGTGTAGTGATTCGCGCTCCGGACTACAAAACCAGAGGTTGCGAGTTCGAATCCCGCAAGGGGCAAATGTTTGTGTGATGAGCACGGGCATTTGTACCTAAGTCATGAATGTATTATATAAGTATGTCTATCCGTTATTCTAGTTGCCATTGCATAAGCTGACGCTTAGTTTGAAGCTAGGTAATTGGTGTGTTTGTTAAAACAATTTATTTATTTTATTTAATATTACCCATACAAGATTTTAAACTCTCTTTTTATGTTGATACATTACATTATTATGATCATTACATTACATTATACGATGCAAACTGTAGTAACTTTAATACGTAGGAAAAAAAGAAAAACAAAGACATGCATGAAATAAAAATAAATAACCTTAAAACCTACTAAATCAAATTACCTCTCTTTGATTATTGCAATCTAACGAATTAACAGTGACATGGAATATTCCTTACTTATCACCTAAGATGTATGTACTTTGAAAAGGTAAACAAAGTAAATGATACCTACTATGTGAAACGACATTAAATTATTATATTTTTTTGGAGACAACCCGTGTAGTGGGAGTTTCACTCGTCTAAGTGAGTGCGCCTGCGGCGGTAATTAATCCTACAGTTTCCTACGACATTATTCTCGTTAACTACGACTCGCGACTAAACGATTAATATGGGAAAAGTCATGTAAACTTCGTCCATTTTGCGTTTTAATACCGTATAAAAAGTGTTATAGAAAAAGTTGTCTCCGTATGGTTTTAAGTGTCAAAACTGTACTTAAGAACACCAAAAACAATAAAAAAAATATCATATCTTAAATAATCTTGAGTTGGTACCTAATGCATTTAGAACTATGTATAAAACGAGCTTTAGAATCAAGCTCGTTTTTAGGGTTCCGTAGTCCGACAGGGAACCCTTATAAGATCGTTCAGTCCGTCCGTTCCGTCCGTCCTAGTCTGTCACAGCAGAATATCTTCTACGTTTATGGACTGATTTGCATGTAACTTGGTTCGAGGATACTTCACATATAGATCTCATTCTTAAAAATACGAAAAATTTAAATTACCCCTTTTTAAAGGTACCTCCCCATACATGTAAAGGGGGGGGGGGGGGGGTGAATTATTTTTTTGAGTGCACTTCCTTGTGTGGGGGGTATCGTTGAAAAGGACTATAAAAATAAGGTAGGGTTTCCATACAACACTTTTTTATCAGCTTTACCATTTGCGAGATATAGCCCGCCAAAGTCGTTTACACGGTGTCCCCCTGTAATTTCTAAAGTCTTGGACCTATAAACTTCAAATCACTCACGTAAAGAAACAGGCGCGGAAACTCTTCTTCTGGACACATCTATTGGCCCACCTTGTATTTTCAGTTTCGTTTGGTCCTAGCTAAAATTTTATATTAGGTCGAGCAAAAAGTTTTTATGCAGTTTTGAACCTGGCACATTCACAATTTCATTCAATAGTCTTTTTTTGAATTTCGAACACAGAATTTAAAGAAACAAAAGACAATTTGGAGCCTGTTTGTTGATATCAAACAATCGAATACTAAGAAAACTTGGTTTTATTGGTTTACTTGGATTTAATTCTTGAAAAAGTGATTGATATCTTTGGTTTTGCAACAAACATTACTTATTCTTAACATTAACATAAGGTGAGGTTTTATCAGTAATCAGTGTGTCCAGAAGTGTATATACTTTTTTCCAAAAGAACAGTATAAACTTAAAAAGATTTTTTGCCCATACTGTCTAATGTTGTAAGTTAATGGTACGGAACCCTTCGTGCTCGAGTCCGACTCGCACTTGGCCGGTTTTTTTAAAGGAATTCATAATTATTATAAGTAGTTTCCATATCATATAAGTACCTAATTGATTTACCTACTTATATTAAAAGTAGTTTTCATAACTATATATGTAAATATTTGAGTAATTAATTAAGACATTCCTTTGGATAACTTTGTTTATTTACTTGAATTAACACACATACCTACACATAGTAACAAAGTAGAACGTAACAGCATCTTTTAACCCCCTGTCTGTCAACAGCTTCGCTCCAGATTCTTTAAAAGCGGTGAATAGACGACAATCACTAGTTATATTTTATTGTCATCGGCTTACGGTTTCGCCGCCTTAGCGGTCCGCCGATGACTGTTAGCTCATAGGTTATTAAGTATTATGAATCCCACTTATTTTTGTTTTTTTTTTCTAAAGCGAAGCGGAAAGTGGGGTGAAGTTTTTCAGTCTGCACGGCCGCGAATGCTTTCAGAAACAAATATCTGTAATTACTGCAGGGCCAGATATGTAGGTAATAGGATTGTAGGTAATTGTGGAAAATAAAACATCAACCACCTTATTACAAAAAATATACTAGGATTATACCAGGACTAAATATTAACCAACAAATAAGAAATTAATGACACATCGGTGACATGAACGAGAAATTCTTTTCTAATTTCTACCTATGAAAATAGTTAAGTCAGCCTATTAGATCCCACTGCTGGGAAAAGGCCTCACCTCAACTATGAGGAGGAACGAGCCATACTCCACCACGCGGGCTCAGTGCGGATTGGTGGAGGGGTGTCTGTAAGGCAAGTGACAAACCTTACTGTCAGATGTTATCAAGCCGCCCTAGGGCATCTGACTAGGCTTAACGACTAATACCAACAGATATTAGCCGGGACCAACTGCTTAACGTGCCTTCCGAAGCACGGAGATGCTTGTCATGGTCGTCACTTTAATGGTCGGAATGGTCACCCATCCAATCACGACCGCGCCGTGGTTGCTTAACTTTTGGTATCACTACCAAAGCGCTGCCGCCACTGCGCCACAAGCACCACCTATGAAAATATAGTTGATAAAAGCTCACTGTCTGTCTACTAGTAAGTTCAGGCTTGCTTCACCATTTTTCAATCTTTTTACCTAGATCCACCTGAACCCTTTGTAAAGAAACTTTTAAACAATATTGACATTATCGTCACATTGAATCGTAAGTTTTTATTATGTTTTTTAATGATACTGTAATATTGATTGACTGCCTCGTTGGTCTAGTGGTCAGCACGCTGGGTACTATCCACAAGGTCCCGGGTTCGAATCCCAGGTCGGGCCGAGAGTGTTGGGTTTTTCTGTCTTAAAAAAAACTTAGACACAGCTCCGGAGTCAGAAAATTGGTGGTGTTAACACCCCCGTGCCTCGGAAAGCACGTTAAGCCGTTGGTCATGCGCCTGATCTCTCTACGGTTATGTCGCATTGCCGTCTCACTTAATTATGAAAGTAAAGGAAAAGAGAGTGCACCTGTGTATTGCGCACACACTTGTGCACTATAATATGTCCTGCGCAGTTGGCTAATCTCATCGAGATAGGCCGCCGTAGTCGAAATTCGGCTGGGAGGACATTATTATTGATAAATAATTATAGCTGAATGTTGTTAGTTTTACGACTGTTAGCAATATTTGTAGGTTGCGCTTTGATCTCGCCGCCGCCAGGTTCAATCAGCTGACCCGATCTCAAATGCCCATACCTGGAAATCCTACGCACATTTAAACAGTAAGGTTTGAGCTTGATCCATAACGTGCCGGGTACAAAATACCTGTTAAAATACTTAGGTACAACAATACTAAATGTAAGCATTATAACTAAACGTAAAGTGATATCGTTACAACGTATTAATACAGTTTAACTCTTACTTAAATTAAAAGGTTAGTGTTGTATCGTACGTACTACCATGCCCGCAAATTGACGCAATAATATGATCATTTTGTTGGTCAAACTATAAAATACTTTAATAGATACCTACTACGTAAAAATATGATACAAGTTAGGTATGCCATAAATCTTTTAAACAAATATTTGGTTAGCATTGTAAGACAGTAGCGTATCAAATACCAGTCTAGACAACATTTCAAATCAATTTAATACATTATTTTGCTGGTAAAACCTAGATTGCCTAGGCTTTCGTGCAATTATTCAGAAATATTCTGGAATGCAGCTCAAAATTAATATAAATAATAATAATAATAAATTGTTTCAACAAACACACCAATTACCTAGCTCCAAACTAAACGTGAGCTTGTGCTATGGTGACTAGGATAACGGATAGAAATACTTAAATACATATAAACATTCATGACTTAGGTACAAATGCTCGTGCTCATCATACGAACATTTGCCCCTTGCGGGATTCGAACCCGCAACCGCCTGGTTTAGAAGTCCGGTGCGCGAACGACTACACCAAGACGGCCGTCAAAAATAAAATATGTTTCCACCATGAAACAATATTCAAATCCATCCGTGACTGGCTTTCAGAGTTTTAAATTGGGTTAATAGAATCAGGCGTTACTTTGCGGAAATCCATTATTAGATAGGAAAAATAAAATACAATTATTTTGCTTTAAATTTCCGCTAAGAGACGCTAGCGCAGGCAACAAAACCACACCAACCGCAACCGCGTTCAGTACCAGTTCAGGCAAATGCAGAATGCACCGCCCTCCCTCCCTCAATACGCATGCACTACAGCTAATGCAGTTGTTAGTTACCAACACCAACGTGCAAAAAACCTCGACGCGTTTCGCCACTCCACGCGGCATCCTCAGGAGATGTTGTCGCCTCGGCTTTTCAGTCGTCCGTGCTCGCCTCGGCTGAGCACTGGAGTGGCGAAACGCGTCGAGGTTTTTTGCACGTTGGTGTTGGTAACTAACAACTGCATTAGCTGTAGTGCATTCTGCATTTGCCTGAACTGGTACTGAACGCGGTTGCGGTTGGTGTGGTTTTGTTGCCTGCGCTAGCGTCTCTTAGCGGAAATTTAAAGCAAAATAATTGTATTTTATTTTTCCCATCTTTTAAATTGGGGACGATAATAAGTAGATTGTATGTTGGATTGGTTTTTGAGCAGTCTAACTGCTGTACTTAGAGACGTCAATTAGGTATAGTTATTCCTTCATTAAGTCTCATACCGTCCTTTTCTATTTGCACGTGCGGCAGTTAGTCAGATAGTCAATATCACAACAGTCCACAAGCTTCGAGTTCGAATGAAAACATTTCTTAATTTAAAGCTCTAAGCTCATAAAAGTAACAATTCCATGCAGAGCTTGTGTGAGCTGGTCGGATGGATGATTTACCCGAATATAACTTGCGGGTATCATGTATATAGTCACGCGATATCGATCTTGGTACAAACTCGGTTCTCTCACAAAATATACAACGTGTTAGGTCACCAACCCGACAAACTTAATGGGCTTTTTCTACATTCAATTTTAATCATAAAATGTCCCATACATGTGGGGTGAAAAATCAACTTAAAATTTTTGAGATGAATTACAGCAACTTTAATTTTGTCTGTATTTTTTGCAATCATTTATGGAAAAACTATGTCAAATTTAACTGGACCTAGAGAATGAATAAATAACTTAGCAACGTCTTGCTCACGAATGTTGAATTCCTATTACCTATTTTTCACAACTTTTTTTGCAAAAATCCTTTTGCTTACTGTCCTCACACTTTTAATTATTTTTAATTAAGTAACCTACTTAGATGGGTACGAGAATCAAGATTTACTTACTCACTCATTAATCTTAGGTCTTTACTTACAATCGAATCGATTACCTTTGACATAGGGTCTCTCATACCAACCCTAAGCCACAAGGGTATTACCACCATGTCATGCTTGATAAGTACCTAGCGGCATGCTAATTATACTAACTGAAGTCTTTATTAGTTAGATACACAATAATGGGTAAACATCATATCTTCACCGTGTGAAAAGCATTCTCCATCAATATTCATTTGCAATTTTACACATGTTTTTATAAACGTAGTTTTTATTGATATTTTTAATGGATCTTGTGAGTATTTAATGCATGCTAATAACATACTAAGGTATAACTTATGCAATTTTCCGTTAGATACATATGAATACTAAGTGCATTTATCATCGGGATACCATCCTATTGGTACATAATTAGCAGTATCGCGAGGATTCTGAAATCTCTGTTTATGACGACCGTCTTGGTGTAGTGGTTCGCGCCACGGACTTCTAAACCAGGCGGTTGCGGGTTCGAAGTCATGGATGTTTATGAATGTATATAAGTATGTCTATCCGTTATCCTAGTCACCATAGCACAAGCTCACGCTTAGTTTGGGGCTAGGTAATCGGTGTGTTTGTTGAAACAATTTATTATTATTATTTAATTATTTAAAAGTTTTAATTTTATTTGTATTTTGTTACTTAGAATACCTACAACAATCATACAATTAAATATCAAAACTGAAAACCAGCGTCGTGGCTCCTATGCGGGTCACGATTTAAGCTGAGTGGTCCTTTTAATATGGACATCACAGGCGCACAACTGCAGTTGTAAACTGTACACAGTCCGACTGGTTTACCTAATAAATATTTTTAATATCTTTACCACTCACAGTGTTCTTTTAAATAAGAAACCAAAAATTCGCACACGGGCAGGATTTAAACCCACGACCTTTGGCTAACCGGGCGTCCGGGCCAACGCTCTTACAAACTGAACTACCGCACCGTTTACCTAAATTGTAATTTTACTGTGTTTTTTTGTTTTGTAACCGTGCCTGTTATGTTGTTTATTTTCTTTCCAAAATGCACCAGTGTATCGGTTGCACTTATAGGTTAAAACAAGCGTTTGTTAACACACTTAACAAACTCGTAATTCGATGCGGTGTAACCTTCCCAATCCCTTAATTGAAGATGTGCAGCGAACCGTTGCTTCTTCTAAGGGCTCTTAATCCCAAAGTGTCGTTATAGTCCTCAAGGCAAAGCCTTAAAAGTGTCAGACTTCCTTTCCAAAAAAGAAAACAAAAAACTGATGTTTACAGTATAGATAGAGGTAGAGTATACATTTTTGTGGTTACAATACATGCTCTACTTACTTGGGTACTTACCGACTTCGTGAAGAGGTAAAGTTGTCCTGCATTAAATATCTTTTTTTTTCAACCCTAACTAAAAAAAGTTAAAGTAAAAAGCATTTATTTATCAAAAACAAAATGTCTCATTACATAGATAGATAGCAGTCGCTGCACTAAGCTATGCTTGTATCGCAGGGACTAAGCTTTACTTAACTATAAATAATTCTATTTGACACTCGGCTTGAGGGCGCATTTAAATACTTGCTTAATCATATTTTAAAAACTATTTTGGCATTGTAATAAATTATACATAGAGTTTTATACACTATTTCAGTAGGTAGTTACATTCTGGGGTTAATATAATACCATATAATACTAAATACAAAATATTTAAAAAATTTACTTTGCCTGTGTGATGCGTGTTCTGTGTGTGTGTGTGTGTGTGTGTGTGTGTGTGTGTGTGTGTGTGTGTGTGTGTGTGTGTGTGTGTGTGTGTGTGTGTGTGTGTGTGTGTGTGTGTGTGCGTGTTTGTGAGTAAAGCCTGAGATATAATCTCTAGGAGGCTTTCTGTCTGAAGGTAGTTAAGGTTATACAGCCAGGATCGCTTGTTTAGCTTTGCGTGTAGTGAAAGTTTTAATTTTCACTTTTTGGCAGACAATATTGTATGTGTATGGTAGTAGAAAATGAGGATTACTTAATTAATTCATTTTTTCGCAACAATTAGGAAGAAAATATAAGATAGTTTCATTCATTTTGCGAGTTTAGCACATAATTTTAATTCCGATTGAAAGATTTAGCCACGGAAATATTAAATACTAGCAGTTCTCCGCGACTTCGCCCACGCAATAAGTCAGATTTTCCATACAAACTTTTTTTCCACCGTTTCCCCGTAAACCCCCTGATGATTTTATATCGAGACAAAAACTAGCCAGATGTCCTTTCCAGGGTCTCAAGCTGTCTCTGTACCAAATTTCATTTGAATCGGTCCAAGTCCATATAAGGCCGGTCCGCCTACCAAAAACAACGCGACAGAATCGCTATCTCGCCATCTGCTATATAGCCCAACTAGTTTTACAAGAATAGATAACTGATAACATTTCGATAAAAAAAAAAAAACTTGATTCGTAACTACTCATTAAAGTCTTATATGAGAGACAATCTTGTCTATTTTTTATCTTGTTTAGGTACTTGTGTAGTATTGATTATTGAACCATATCTTAACCCAAAAGGAATGTTTTAGAGGAACTTATTTTGTGTTGGGTTTTAGTAATAAATTAACAAGGTTGTAAGTTTCGTTCATTACGAATTTAATGATTATAGTAAGAAAATGTACCAACTTAGTTTTCTTTTTGAGTCTGGACTTATATTTTATTTGATTGGTAAAATAATCCATACTAATATTATAAATGCGAAAGTGTGTCTGCTTGTCTGTTATCTCTTGACGCTTAAACCACTGAACCGATTGAGATGAAATTTGGTATGGAGACTTTTATGGAGAATTTTGCTATTATCAAAGATAAATAATTAAATCATTTATTCCCATAGTTATTATTTTAGTAGACAAGATGTAGAATTCACCAATTATGTTGTATCCACCCATTTATTGTTTTGATTCGATACGTGATTTATAAAGAACATTAAAATAGAGCAATAAATTGTAAAATTGGTTTGTCGATACAGGTTTTGAAAGCTTGCGAAATAGTTAAGTTCCATCGACCTAAGACAAGGTACAAACGAGCTTTCTAATGGTTAATTGCGTTCAATAAATTAGTGAACCAGCGGGACTCATGTTTTTAACACTAATTTAGAACAAAATGACCTCGTTACTATACATATTAGTAATAAACTGTAGTATTATTTTCGTCAGGTACCTAGTAGTATGTTCTATACCTGAAGTTTGTTTGGAAGATATCGCTCCTACCGATGAGACCGCCTAATTTGTACATCTTTTTGTGTAAATTGTATTGTTGGTACTTTTATAGTGTGCAATAAAGAGTTATTATCTATACTAATATTATAAAGAGGAAAGATTTGTTTGTTTGTTTGTTTATTTGCATCGAATAGGCTCCGAAACTACTGAACCGATTTGAAAAATTCTTTCACCATTAGAATCCTGCGTTATCTGCGATGGACATAGGCTATATTAAATTAAAAGTTAGGGTTCCGTATGAAAACTTCGATTATGTAACCAAAGGTGTAAAAGGAAAATCATTAAATTGCGGACGCTGCGAAAACTATTGACAATAGAGCAAAGTAATGTTCTACAGTTTTGTAGAGGACATCATTATCTACAATAAAATCCGCGACAACATATGTCTAACTATAACAGTTAAGTCACAATAACTCCTTTTTTAGGTAAAAATATGAAATTTTTGCGGCGGCAAAAAGAAAGCCACAGTTTCAGTATGTCGCTATTAATCCTTATCCAAATAAATTACGTCATATTCAAGGCTATATCAGTACCTGTAAATTACTTTTTAAATTATTCAAATCGGACATACCATTAAAAAATTATCACGAGTAATATAATATTGTATCGAAGTTAGGAAGGCAGCAAAGTTGGCCTTTTGCTATATCGTCAATAGATTTATTTTTTTATTTAAAAACTTTATTGCACTTAGAACAGTGTACAAAAGGTGGACTCAATGCTAAAAGTATTCTCCCCCAGTCATACCTATAAGTCATGCAGAAAAATTGTAATGGGTGCAGGATGATGTAGTCGAATAGAAATTAAAAGACGCAACAAAATATTATAATGTAGATATAGATGGCGCTGTACGTATTTAACTCGCGGGTCAGCTTGAGTTTTTCCCAATAACTTAATAAGTAAGTAGTTATTTACTTAGACGTGCGAAGTGTTGAAATGAAGTTCAAGCAAAGAGGTCTTTGCCGCCTGCCTTAACTACATTCACCTATTGACGCTTGCACACACAATACGACAAGACGGCGGTGGCTACCAGGATAGTACTTTAATATTGCTGATTTCTTCTTGACTTTTGTCTAATTGATTGTTTGAATGCACTTATCTCAGATCAGAATTACCTATTTATGGTCCGATTTTAAATAAAAACCTTTGTGTAAGGTACAACGTATCCAGCAAGGCTATAAGATAGGTAATTTAAAAAAATCACGTTATGTCTTTCAGGATTGGAGTAAAATCAATAGGTGCGCATGAAGTCCTCGGGGACTGCTATTTTTTCTATACTAATATTATAAAGAGGTTAGGGTCGGTTGCACCGTCTCTCACATTACAACTGGAAAAACGGAGGAATTATTTTTTTTGTTTAAACATGCTAATCACAGAAACTGCTGAGCCAATTTGAAAAAAAAAAAATGTGTTAGATAGCTTAATTCTTGGGGAACGCTTTGTATGAGCTATAAAATGCATGATACCTACCTAGAATTCAACGGGGAAGCAGTTAAATCAAAAAGCACGGACGAAGTCGCGGGGGACCGTTATAATTAATATATTTATATTACTCACACGCGTTTTAATTCTTATCTTAAAATAAAAGATATCACAGTTTTAAAAATACTCCGCTCCTAACAATGCCCACAAGAAATCCTAAATTTACGCGAACGAAGTCGCGGGGGACCGCTAGTATATCTATATACATACACACTCCTTCTACTAATGTAATAGTAATATTATATTCATCTACCTATAACTTAACAATAGTTAACCAATATTCAATACTTATTTTATTTTGTTTCAAATGTACCTACGTTGTAATATTGCTATGAAAGAGCGGGGCTACCTGCCACAAGTGTCATTCCTTACACTTACTAGGTAGTCTCAATCATAACCATTGTTATAGTATTAAGCTTCAAACGAAATAAAAATCTTTTATCTTTTTATATTTATCTTATCTTATATCTATTTACTACGTGCGTACAGATTTGGTGCAATAATTATTTCTGCACTCTCAAAGTTCGGTGAGACAGCATCTGACAAGACGATGACACCAGTGTCTTTTAATCCGAGTTGAAAGCCCACTTGCGCCAGTCCGGATTAGCTAATCCGGACTGACGCGAGTGGACCTTCCGGAATAGTTAATTCAGTTTTGAACAAGCGAGCTTTTAACTTAGATAATAGGCTTTGAAAAGTCTGGCATAGCTAATTTGGACGTGCGCAAGTGGGCCTTAACGTGCTTTCCGAGGCCAGGGGTGTTAATTTCTGACTCCGAGGTGTTCCTAAGTTCTTTCAAGGCATATAACCCAGTCGAAAATTCCGGCCTGACCCCGAGGTCAAACCCGGGTCTCTTGGATAGAAGCCAGCGTGCTGACCACTAGACTAACGCGGGGAACAATAACTTTTCTTCTTATTCTCTCAGGGTATAGGAAACCCAACCACAAAAAATTTACTGGATACTATCGCTCTAGTCAGGTTACCCCACTTGTACTGGGTACTATCTACCCGGGACGGGTTTGATTCCCGGGTCGGGCCGAAAGTGTTGGGTTTTTTGTCTTGAAATAACTCAGACACAGCTCCGGAGTCAGGAAGTTGGTGGTGTTAACACCCCCGTGTATCGGAAACCTCGTTAAGCCGTTGGTCCTGCGCCTGATCTCTCTAAGGTCATGTCGGACTGCCGTCTCACCGAATTATGAGAGTGCACCTGTGTATTGCGCACACACTTGTGCACTATAATATCTTCCGCGCAGTCGGCTAATCTCTGGTTCTCTCTGGCCAAGGTTGTTAATTTAAAATATTAGAGATGACTGGTCTTAACACGAATCCCACTAATATTATAAATGCGAAAGTTTTTGAGTGTGTGAGTGTGTATGTTTGTTACTTCTTCACGCAAAAACGAATGAACGGATATGGATGAAATTTAGCACAAAGATAGATTATAGTCTGGAATAACATATATGCTACTTTTTATCCCGGAAAAAAACACAGTTCCTGTAGGATACAGAAATAGTAGTTTACGCGGGTGAAGTCGCGGGCAACAGCTAGTTTAAAATATGAGTAAGTATTTCTCCCTGCTCGACGTTTGGGCTGAATTGCCCCGGCTGTGGTCACGAGCGGACTAGGCCTTGCAATTAGGGTTGCCAACATTTCTTCAGCGAAATTAGAAAAAATCAAACAAAGATTTACCAAAATATACCTTAAAAAATAGACTAAATGATTCTTCAACAGTAAGTACGCAGACCCAAAATACAGAACAATACTATTTATTACACACACCTTTATACCATAGTACGGTTGGCAACCCTGCTTGCAATCCAGCTGAAACATCGAGTAGCGAGTAGGTATCAAATACAAATCATAATATTTTTTTAAAGCACATGTTTAAGCTGTGATATCTAGTACTTATTGTAATACCTACAATAATACAACGCGAAAGTTTAAAATTTTGATCAGCTATCGCAAGCTCAATATCAGTTTGCTAAGTGATCAATTCTAGTAGCGTGTCCGCGCTGAGCTGAGCGGTGAACGGTAATGAGCTAACTCGCGCCTAATCGCGGCTAAACGAGCTACGAGCTCAGCTCCTGGGCGCTCACTCCATCATTATAGAGGTGCTTACATGAGGCGATGGAGAGGTTAGATAAAATATTATTATTTATTTAAACTTTATTGCACCACAAAATAAAGTACTCTACCAGTCAATCGCGTGTTATATATATATATAAACCACGCGTGTATATTATTAAGTAAATCGAGCCCAAAATCAGATTAAGTTCTTTCTAAAAACGTTGCTTTGTAGAGGACTTGTACACTTTTTAGGCCACTTTCCTGTTTCCCTAATAGGTATTTACCTATCTGAACAAAAGTGGTGTTTGCCCAACTTTTTATTTTTTGTACATTTTGTGGCGTATAAAAAGTTTGACAAACGCCACTTTTATTCATGTATTTTGTTGGTTTCAGGAAACGAGAGAATAGCCCAAAAAGTGTAGTTTTCCAGGTTTTTAATCCAAGTTTTTCGAAAAATGGACAGCGGGATGTAGCCACTCTTTGGTAGGTAAAAGCTCCGTAGGCTATTATGACATGTTGTTCATTTATGACATGTTAGCAATCTTTATTTGTTTCTTACGTTTACGCGAATTGTTGAACTCATTAAAACACAATTTTACGGATTACTTCGCGATTTATTTACATTTTATTTTAAACCTGACGTTTCGAACACTTTACAGCGATCGTGGTCTCCCTTCAGTCTTCAGTTTACAGTCTCCCTGTGACCACGATCGCTGTAAAGTGTTCGAAACGTCAGGTTTAAAATAAAATGTAAATAAATCGCGAAGTAATCCGTAAAATTGTGTTTTAATGTTAGCAATCTGTCTAAAACATGTGTTGGTTTTGTATTTGTCGAAACTAAACTGAACCTAGGCTATATGAAGTTCATCCTAATCATATTTTTACATATCTTGAAAGATACCTTCTGATCATCCTCGAGCTTAACAGATAAAACTTTTTACCGAAATCGGACCATGTAAAGGCTCCATTCGCATCGGCGTTTTGAACCTAATTTCCTCGCGCAGTCGGCTAAATCTCGTCATTACTCAGATTACCTGCCACCAAGACGAGCTCAGCTGTAGGTATTTAATTAAGATCTGTGATAGGCACCTTTCATTTACCTCACGTCAGGTTCCGGTTTCCCAGACGTTTTACACCGGTATTTGTGTAATAACACCTTAACAGATATTACGTGGTATTATCTTGAGGTGTTTTTACTATCTGTGTAAAAATTGCTGGCTCTGATTGAAAAGATTTTCTTGTTTCGTACCTATTACATATCGAGACTCTAGACTGCTGTAGGTTTCTAAGAGGAATCATTTTGTCTTGTAACATAAGTACCTTCAGACCTATGTTTGTTTATGGACCTTAAAAAAACTCAATTTATCATTGTAAGCATGACTAGCATTTTGCCGATGTATGCTTACCTATTTATATTGCGACACAGTAACAAAATTTGAAAATAACGATTTATATAAACGAAAAGACTTGGGTCGGTAGTAATATGCTAAGCCACAATTTCCTCCATTTATTGCAAGGAGAGAGCAAACCAGTCGACTCTCTATCCATAACCACGCGCGCAAAAACTCGAAAAAGCTTCGCAACAATGTGGACGAAATATCGATAGTTTTAATATCGATAACCTGGTAATAATATCCATCGCCTATCTATCTATAATTTAAGAGCTTTTGTTGGTTTAGTCTTCTCCATTCTTCTCTTCTCCTTGAACCCCAACTGTCCTTTTTTGGGCCATGTACGATTTTATTGACCTAAATATTTATCTCTTTCACTTCACAGAGTGTCTATTTAAATGATGGTAATTTACATGTTATTGCAAAGAAGATTGGCATAAATCGACCTAATAGATAGAGACACCGTACTAAGTGAGACACAATACATGTAATATAAATATCACTTTATTAGCGGCCTTTTGTATGATTTTATGGTAATTTAAAAAGCAGAAAATTAAAATTTAAAATATTTTCAGAGTGTACAAATTATTAACAACTTAACGTCTTGAATGATGCAAAAACAAAACGAACGATGTGAACATTGAGTCAAACATGAAGTATATGTTTAATATCAAACGTCAATGTTGAGCGGATCATACATTGTTTAAATGTCAGTCCGACAAAATGCACTAAATAAAATGTTGTTCAATGTCAGTTATATAATTTTTTCCTCTATACAGTTTTAGGCTTTTCACCAAAGACTGAAACATGCCAGCATTTGGGGTTGAGAGATTTGGGTCTGTGTTCAAAAAACGAATTGCATTCGATCGATAGATTAATTCGATAAATTTATCGATACGCATCACTTCTCGAGTCTGGCGCGCGGGGTGAACGGCCGCCATTCGTCAGATGTCATTGTATCTGCTGCATTTTTCGGATGCACTCGATCACGATTGACTTGGTGTTTTGGACTAAAAAGTGCTTAAAAGAACGGTTGCAGCTGAGTATACAGGGCTATCTGTACAACACTTACCTCGTAAGGGCCGATTCTGGACTTAAATACATCAACTTTTTCTATGAGACACATTGAATTACCTATAATATTAATATTGACACACCAGTATCGGCTTTTAATTAATGTTATTAAATAACCCTGTATACTTGCATCCAGGGGTATTGTTACTTCACTAAGACCCACTTGCGCACATCTGGATTAGCTAATCTGGATTTGTTCAAGGCCTAATATCTGAGTTGAAAGCCTACTTGCGCCAGTCCGACATAGTTAATTCAAGTTGGCACAAGTAGAAATTCCGGATTAGCTAATCCAGACTTGTGCAAGTGGGCTTTGAACTCAGATCAGGCCTTGAAAAAGCCCGGAATAGCTAATCCGGACGTTTGCGCGGGCCTAAATATACGTGTTTTGATCTTCTTGTTAATTAGATCAACAGTTACGTAATTATAAAAAGAAACTGCAGAATAAGGACGTAATTAAGGTGTGCGTTACGAATTATCGTTGACATTTAATTTACCCAATAATAATAAGTTTACAGTGGCATTTGCTATAATATGGAAGCATGTAAACAAACTTACGCAACCACGCAACATAGTTGAGCTGTCCGTTAAAAAGAATTGCTGAGGCGTAATAATATACTTCGCCTATTATTTGTCCCATTGCCGTGGCGTATCTACTTATTAATTATATCATCTGGGACCATACATAAGCTGTTATTTTCATAAGGATTGAACGAATGTTTTGTAAAAAATAAATAGCAAGCATGTTTTGCATAAAAACTATGTCGTGCTATAAGTTACGCGGATGATTTAGTGCTGCTGGACCCTCGGTTAGTGCACTCCGTAAGCTGCTTGGGGTGTGCGAGTCGTATGCTGCATCGCATGGCCTAATTTATAATGTTAAGAAAACTGAGTACATGGTTTTCAGGGCCAAGTACCAAGTGCCCTATCAGTATACCACCGTTATTTTTGAACAACAAGCTCATACACAGGGTTCACACTTTTAAATATCTGGGTCACTTGGTAACAGACGACTTGAAAGACGATGTAGATATGGAGAGGGAACGCAGAGCATTGTCAGTCCGGGCGAACATGCTGATACACAGGTTCTCACGATGCACGGTAGCAGTCAAAATAACACTGTTCAAAGCGTACTGTACCTCGTTATACTCGGGGGCCCTGTGGTTCCGATATACCCAAAGGTCTTACAATGCTCTGCGGGTCCAATACAACAACGCATTCAGGGCGTTGTTGCGGCTGCCGCGATTTTGCAGCGCGTCGTCAATGTTCGCCGAGGCTAACACGGACGGTTTTGACGCCACCTGGCGTAAAAAATCGGACTCACTCCTGCGCAGGCTGCGCGGCAGCCCCAACATCATGCTGCGTGCGATAGCCGACCGGCTAGACAGCCCGCTTGTCTGGGCGCTAGTCAACCGTACCAATTCCCTGTTTGAAATTAAGTACTAACATAGGTTTTAAGTTTATTGTCTACTAACTAAATGGACCTTGTAGTCTTAAATAAATAAATTGAATTGAATTGAATACAAGTAAGCTTACAATCATATTAATACACAACATAAATATTAATTCAAACATTTGTAATGTGATATGTTCCGAAGATTTAAAGTTCTAGGCACAAATTTAAAAGTTTACATACACTTTTCTCAATAACTCTACTTAGTAAGTACTAAGTACGAATTTTTTTAGGATTAAGTAATCCTAAAAAAAATCGTGTCATACTAAAGTCGTAGTACGCTGTAAAATTACCTATGTATTTTAGTATAAAAACGCAATATGTATTTAGGATTTCAAAATTTGTTTAATAAAATAAGTCAGCCTATTAGATCCCACTGCTGGGAAAAGGCCTCACCTCAACTATGAGGAGGAACGAGCCATACTTCACCACGCGGGCTCAGTGCGGATTGGTGGAGGGGTGTATGTAAGGCAAGTGACAAACCTTACTGTCAGAAGTTTTCAAGCCGCCCTAGGGCCTCTGACTAGGCTTATCGACTAATACCACAGATATTAGCCGGGGCCAACTGCTTAACGTGCCTTCCGAAGCACGGAGATGCTTGTCATGGACGTCACTTAAATGGTCGGAATGGTCACCCATCCAATCACGACCGCGCCGTGGGTTGCTTAACTTTTGTTATCACTACCAAAGCGCTGCCGCCACTGCGCCACAAGCACCTCAATAATGTTTAATAAAAGTTGTTATAAATTCGTTTTTAAATACTCTCCTAGAATAACGTAACGTACCTATTGATCACACTGTAAGAAAAGTTTTAACATGATTTTAACACTTTTAGTGTTCTTTCTTATTTTAATCTACACTTTATTTTTTTCATGAAATTCGAGAGCAAGAGACAAACGATCAAGTCGTTACAAGTACAAGTTAGTTAACCTTACCTTATCACAGGTTAACAATCTTGTAACCTGTCCAATCGCTTTCAACAACACAATCACTTAACAAAACCTAATTAAGTAATACCCATCTAGCAACATACGTCCTTCGTCTCATGAAACCAGTTCTTGAGCTAAGCCATTGTTTTACGCGTTTCTTCGAGGACCATTACCAAGACTGTAACCTCAACTAACTATTCAAATTTCACGTATGCATTTCTACTTTTGTATAAAATTTGTGTTCAAACATTAATAGAGAACAGTCAATGTGTACGCAGCACAACGGTGCGGTCACCACATTAAGTGAAGAGGTCAGGTGCGCAAGAGTGTAGCCCGAGGGTGCGTATTCTGGTTTGGAGTGGGCCCGTAGATACGAGTGATAGGATATAGCGGGATGAAAGTACTTGATAGGGAACAATGGAGATGAGTGGATCGATATCCTGCACACAATATTACTTAGGAGCTACTTATTTAAGTAGGTCCTAAATGGATTTTCATTGTCTTTATGTTACAGCTTAGATGAGTTCGGTATGATCCAGAACTGCCAATCGGTAAAGTTTGGAGAAACATGAATTCTTTTGTAACGTAACCTTATAAATGTTACATACATTGCGATATACCTACTCGTACCTTTCAACAAATTCTACAGTTAATCTACAGCTAATTCGTGATGTACCTTTCATTTCTTTTAAACTTTTTTTGATCATCTGTATTCTTCTTCTCCTCAATCATGGCCCGGAAAAACTTTGATTGGCTTCGCCGAAGTAAAAATACTTACGAGCATCAGCGTTCAGTCACCAATATTTAGCTGGTGGCATCCCATCCCTTTCATTTACTATTTATATAATTTGAATGTCCGATAGGACTTGTAACAAGACACAAGCTTGAAATTCCAAACAGGGTTTTATGAGTCTGTATGAATAAAAATCGATGTCTATAATGTTTTACTATTGATCATATTGTAACGAAACTTTGGTAGGGTTGGGGTAGCGATGGGCGATTGTTCGAAAAAAAATAATCGACAATCGACCATTCGAACTATCGAATGTCGATTTAGTAATTCGGAAAAATAAATAATCGAATAATAATCGACAATCGAATGATAATCTGTACTCGGCCCTTCGATGCATTCGATTGAATTGCCGCGACTGTACGCACAGCACAGGACAGGCAGCGAACGAATGATTAATCGACGCGACGAATGACGATTTATTCGTTAGTAGTACGGCCTGCGCACCGCACGCTTCGGTGTTGCTCGCCGCATAATCGAAGGACAATCGAATGACTGCAGTTGCTTATCGAATACATTCGATTACAGAGACCATTCGAATAATTCGATTAATTTAGTAATAATCGCCCATCGCTAGGTTGGGGACGCTCGCAAATGTTTCTCGGCCATAATTCTGACTACCACAGATTTTTGCAACGGCAAAGCATGCCGGCACTTTATGAATATGGTTTACCCTTTGAAAGCCATTAACATTACTTTTACATCTTGCGCCAGCTAATATCTTACTAAGGACGTTCCGATGATGTTTCCAAAGGTATCCCAGGACCTGGAATGTATTAATTTCGTCGACTCTTGTATTACGGCCACAATTACGAGCGCTGACCGTTCGAATAACATGTAATCATGTTCGGACCCGCGGCGGCGGCTGCACTAAGAGTTTGAACGATGCCGTACGTTTGCATGTTTTTGTTTGAGGTTTACAAAACTTTGTTGTATGGACTTTAAGATTTTTAAACACTCAGTGTTATTTTTTTATAAGTTTAAATGAGAAACCATTTGGTGTACAGTGGGCCTCGCAATCACCTTCGCTAATCTGTCAATGTATCTCAAATGATATGGAACTCTATCTGATCAACATAAGGCTTAAAATTGTTGCGGAAATTCGACAGGTCAGGGTAGGTTGTTGTGGGGTCCACTGTAAGTGATATCAAACTGCACTGTAACGTTGCTTGTTGTTTATTAAAACCTAGTTTAATTTTCAAAGCTGTCGCTATTGCGATTGCAATTACAAAGCAATGAAATATAAATTGTCATTTTTTCATTAGTTAGATATCTTTAAATAGCTTATCAGACGATCGCTTGAAAGCTATTATTGTTTATGTTCAAAGTTATTATCCAAGTGCAATAATATATTTAGATTGCATAGTGAATGCTTATCACTTAAAAAACAATAATTATTATTGTTACTCCATCAGTTTCCATTGTGATCGGTGGCAAACAGCAAATTCTTGCTTTATAATTATAGTCATTTTATTGATTCGTCTCGCGAGTAGGTAGAGAGGGACAGCTTTAGCATCATAACGGCAAATTAACACTAGCGAGTCCCTCTTCAAATCGTCTGCGCAAATGCAAATGCAAGATTTCCGATACAAACTGTTATATCCCATTTCACCCCCTTAATGTGAAATTTCCCGATGGTTTTGTTGTCATTGTAAGAGGAGACGAATCTAACAAATTTGAGATCATCAACATCGGTCCAGCCGTTCTTGAGTTATAAGTCTTAGTGTTCGAAAAAAAACCGAGTTTGTTTTATATAATAAATAACATGTCTACACGTCGCTTTATCTTTTCAATATAGCCAGACAACTTACTCAAGGGCACATCCTGAATACTGTCCCAGTGCAGTGACAACGTGTAATGGAGCGGTTGGTGAGGTGTCAACTGAGATCCTGACGCGTAGAAAGTTAACGAGTAGTGATGTGCCACTATCGATATTTATCAAGACGACTACCGACAATTAGCGCTAAACATTTAGTGATATATTGAATAAATCACATAAAAAAATCAATAACTTAATATGTACACTTAAAAAAACTTAAAAATCTACTTATTCAAAAATGTAACCGTGCCCATGAGGCAAAGAAGCGAGAATGCTGGCTGCGTTTGCGCTAAACTGTTCATTATTCTGTCCTTTTCAGTCACTGAGGTTTTTAACTAGTTGAGCGTTAGGTATTTAACGAGTATTCGTAAAAGTTTTTGCCTTTAGATTTTCGTTAGTCAGTGTTGAAAACTATTACGTGATCAGTTTTAAAGTATTGCTTAGCTGCAAACAACTTATTCATCGTATCCACTATTGGTATCTTAGTCTGATAGACGGAAATACCTACCTACATTTTCTTTTTTTTATATAGAAAACAGATAAAAAACTGACAATAACTGTATTATAATATCGGCATATTTCACAAATATCTTACCAAAATTATTACCGCTGTTTCTAATTTCCATAACACAAGTGCTTTAGAACCTTACTTTGGAATCAAAGCAATGTATCTATGTTATGTTGCCCAATATTTATTTATTATAATTTGATATTACCCTGTATCACGTTACGAACAACACCGAATACCGGAACGATGTAAACTATCGATAGATGCAGTCTGAGCGATAATAAAATATCGATATACAACACTAGTTAATGAGCAGTCAGATGGCTAATGGGATAAGTAGGTACAATCTTACATTGACAACGTATTGCAAGTTAACGATGCAAGATATAAAATTCGTGTAGTGACACTTTCGCTGTGCAGGTTGGATTTATTAAAATAATATAGCTTTTATTACATCACATTTGTAAACGAATATAAGTATGCTTACAAAACCTTTCTACGTACCTACTTAACTATAAAAAAAGTTATTTTCCGGCGGTCAATCTAAACAGCTAGACAGACAGATCAGCCAACTGCGCGGGAGATATTATAGTGCACATGAGTGTGCACGAGCGATGTCAAGGGCAAGGGAAAGAAAAAATTGGGATGGAAAAGAAAAATAAGGGAAAGTATGGAAAAAAACGGAAGATTGGGAAATATTCTAATTCGGCGGTGAAATAGGGAAAATACTCATAAGTGGACTTTGATTAATAAAATGCGAAAATTTAGTTACTTTAACAATGGTTTTCGCCTGTAGCACACCCTCACATAAACATGATAGACACAGAAGTAGGAAGTATACTACAGGGCCCGTAGCCAAATGGCAATCTTTCTGGAGCGAACTTCGCTATCGCCAACGAAATGTCAAAATATGTAAGCAACAGTCACGTGATGTTTCGATGGCTTATGTCAGTGTCATACATTTTGTTAGCGGTAACGACTTCGCTTGAGAATAAATTGCCACTTGGCTACGGGCCCAGGATCGTCGAATCTCAAAGAAAGAGAGTCTCAGATAAACCTAAGCAATAGAACATGCCATTTACATTTGGTGTAATAAAACTGACAAACAGGCAAAACTAGCGTGGTCCCGCTGTTATGTTTTATGTGAAGGTGTGCTACAGGCGTAAAACCATTGTCAAAATAGCAAAATTCTCGCATTTTATTACTTTAAGTGCACTTTTGAGTATTTTCCCTATTTTTGATTTTTAACTAAATTACTAATTGGAAATATTCCGCATATTTTCCCCGAATTCGGGAATAAACCCAACAGTTGGAAATATTCCGGGGAGTAAACCCAACGCTAGTGTGCACATAACATAAGTGCACTCTCTGTACCTTCACTCTCATAATTCGGTGAGACGGCAGTCCGACATGACTGTAGAGAGATCAGGCGCAGGACCAACGGCTTAACGTGCTTTCTGAAGCACGGTGGTGTTAACACCACCAACTTCCTGACTCCGTAATTTTTTTTGAGTGACTACAACAGTCAAAAACAAAACTAAAAATCGAATAACTTAATATGATTGCGGTCAAGATAGCAGTCAAATACCTGCTTAGAAAAGAATAAAAATAAGCTGGCTCAGCGTATAAGCATCGCTATCCAGCGCGGTTATGCTACCAGTGCCAGCATCCTGGGAACCTTACCACAAGGTCTCTTTTTATAATTTTTGTTTTTTTATTGTATTAAGTAGTTTATGTTGATTTTCATAAAAATAAGTACAATTAATATTTTAAGTTCAAACAAAACTGGTTTTTATTCATCTTTGTGCAACTGACTCAAAGTTACTATAAAATAACGCTGCCTTCACATCACTAAACCGTTGTGCGTCTATCGAAAGCACAAATTCCTCTCAAACTATTAGAACAATAACGATCGGCATGTACGTAACTACGAGATACGGACCCCACAATTAGGGTGCCAATTATGTAATAGACCCAAAGAGCCAGTCATGCCGTCTAATGTCTAATACGAGATTTGTAAATGGGACCGGAAGTGACTAGGGGATTTGGGCTAATAATGATGTAATTTTTTTTTTTTTTTTTGTGTATTGAGGGACTATTTTATTCAATAAAAGAAAATAAACACAAAAACATGCATGAAATAAAAATTAATAAACTTAAAACCCACTTAATCAAAAATAAACCCGTGTCCTTGAGGCAAGGAGGCGAGAATGCTGGCTGCGTTACCGCGTTGGATAGCTATACTTATCCTTTGAGCGAGGAACGAGCCAGCTTTACTATTTGCTAAAACAGAATTTAATTTAGGTGCAATTTTTCCAAAAAGTAATTTAGCGGATGGTCCCCACGGTCCAAAAGTTTCAACGCCAAACGGCGCAAACACATAATCACTTGCAAGTGATGCATACTTGCGTCGTTTGGCGTTTTCAGCTAACTCCGCCGCCGCTCCAGCTTTAAGCGCTGATTCCCTGAGATGAGATGGGGCCAAAGTATCGACGCAAGTTGCGTCCCACACTAAGGCCCGACCCCGCTCCCAGGGAATGAGCGTGAGGCCATCGGGTCTCTTGCCATCATCACGGACCAAACCACGTGGTTCCAACGTGGAAGCAACATTGATGCTGGCAAGAGCTCTCCTAATGGCGTCATTAAGAGTAGCGTGACGGGCGAGACACCCAGCACTTTGCTGGCAACAAAGACAGTGGAGACCATATTTGTCGACCTCCTTGCCACAGGGACACGTAAAAACTTCACAAATAGGAGTACCAAGGCGCAGACCCACACACATCCGGAATGACTCACTATCAAAAAGGGTGCCCAGATTTTTTGATGGTAAAGCATGAAGCCAGTGGCCTGAATCTTTGCAGGAAACTGCCAAGAGCTTTGCACGATTACAATCACTGACAGAATTTTGAAGTAAAGAATTGAAGGTCTCTCTCGCAAGAGGGACATCCCAGAGTTTTTGTTGATGACGTTCCTTTGGGATGTCTACACTAGGACAGGATGTAAAATTGAATGTGACTTTATTTATGATATTGGTAAAGCATTCGGTAATGACGCAATAACATATTTCTTGCTTAGACTAGAGCTAACGGACTAAAGACTATTCTAGATAACGGATTCTTGAATTTCGCCCCTAGCTGTCCGGGCTATAATAACTAATTCGTGGGTTTGAGTCCCATATGAAGACTTTTTGACTGAAATATTTACTTACATAAGTACTAGATGTTAATGTATCAGTTCTTTAAGTCATGTAAGAGTACGCGTCTGAGTAAAAGAATAATTAGCATAATTAAGATCTTAATGTAGATTCTATTGTAGGAACATTCGTCAAAGCTGGAATATTGACATGGAAAGATATATCGCTTTCCCATTTTTGCATGATTCACACCATAATAGGATTGGATTTTAGAACGTTTTTTGCTTGCAATTACCAACTGCGACTTTAGGATTTCCAGCACCTCTTCTAGCTATATTAGAGAAACCGTTAAATCCATGTTCTTTGTTTAAAAGCTCGGTCTGTTGCCACAACCGCAGACGGACGGAATCGCGGAATAAATCTTAAGTCGAGTCGTCCAGTGTCCATTATATAGGGCCTACTCTGTAAAACAATGTCCGTACTAAAGCCTTCGCGCTCCCTTGCTCTAAGACAGTTGGCAAAAGCTCCGAAATGAAGGTCATTAACTCATTAAGTTAGTTTTAATTTTTATATCATCATCGTTCGCTTGCACTATTTCGGTGAATCGTTTAAGTTTTACGAGGGTCAAACTGAAAGTTCTTAGAACTGGCCACTTATAAACAATATAATAAAAAAAATATTCTAAAATTTGAAAATAGAACTCTTTGCCAATATTACTGAGTATATATTTCATTCATTTGTCATTTGTTTTACGACTTGGCGGCAAATTGAAAATTGTCTGTGTCACGTCAAAATGAATTTAACACGAGAAAATTTTCGTGCAATGATTTTTTATGACTTTCGATGTCATTTAAGTCAACAAGAAAGTTATGATAGACTACGATTGGCCTTTCACGATGAAGCCCCATCTCGTGCGACTGTTTACAACTGGTTTAATGAGTTTAAACGTGGTCGCACTAATCTCACTGATGATGTACGTGAGGGACGGCCTTCTACGGCGACGACTGAAAATAACATCTGTGTTGTGCGGCGTATGATAGAGACTGACAAAAGAGTGACCTATCAGCAGATTCGGACAAGCTTAGGCATCGGTATGAGTCAAGTGCACAAAATCCTCCACGAACATTTAGCGGTCAGGAAGCTTTGCGCCCGGTGGATACCTCATAATTTGACTAAGGCTCAAAAACTCCATCGTGTGGATTGGTGCCGTAAAATGATTGAAAGATTTAACGGAGGTGACTCAAATGCTGTGTTCGACATACTAACAGGTGACGAAAGCTGGATTTACTGTTATGATCCTGAAACCAAAAGACAATCTGCTCAGTGGGTGTTTCCTTTCGAGGAGTTGCCAACTAAAGTGAAGAGAGATCGAAGTGCGGGAAAAAAAATGGTGGCCTCGTTCTTTGGAAGGATAGGTCATTTCGCAACAATTGTGTTAGAGGATCAAAAAACAGTTTCTGCAGAATGGTACACTACCAATTGTTTGCCACTTGTCTTCGAGAGAAACGACCTCGCAGTAGGATCCTCCTTCACCACGACAACGCCTCGTCGCACACCGCCAAGCGAACGATCGACTATTTGGCGACATCAAACGTTGAATTACTGGGTCACCCGCCGTATAGCCCCGACCTCGCGCCTTGTGATTTTTATTTATTTCCAAAAATTAAAGAAAAACTTAAAGGAAAGCGGTTTATGAATGCTGAAGAAGCGGTGGCTGCGTATCGCGATGCCATTGAAGAGACCCCTAAGGACGAGTGGGCAAAGTGCTTTTCCCAGTGGTTCCATCGCATGCAGCGGTGTATTGACGTCAATGGACAATATTTTGAAAAGATATAATAAAACTAATAACTGGCTAATGTAATCAGTTTTTGATTTTCTAAGAACTTTCAGTTTGACCCTCGTATGTTTTATACATTGAGAAAAAATAGGTTTTATTTTTAACGGTTTTTGAGGTGGTGATGGACCTAGTGGTAGTCCATTCCGGACAACGACATCACAAACTGCTGAAGGATCCTAACAGTAGTGATAGGCTCCGTTAGGTACTGCCTGGTAGCTACCAACCAGTAACCACCCTCCCACCGTAACCCGGCTCCAAGCAGCTTGCTGTGTTCCGTCGGTGAGTGGTAGTGCCAGAAACTTTTGGGTGAGCTCGCTACACAGTCGATTCTGTCTACGCCACGCCTGATTTAGTCTAGGGTCAAGAGCAAACCCATTCCAAATAAAAAAGGTTAGCGGTTCGCCGACGTCTGGGAACTTCAACAAAGGCACGTGGGCTAGTAGTTTAAAGATCGCTGATCTTCTCCGCTCCGCCCACTATACTTATCGGCCGCTATCCGTCTTCGTCGCCGTCGTTGAGAAATTATCAGCAATAATTGTTTCAAATTAATCTCACAGAACGCTAAGTTCCCACAGTTTACTCACACGAGCTGAAGGAATTAACATAAAATAACACGATCTTGAGTAGGTACTTGACGCACTCATAATCATTAGTTAGTATAAAATTTATCGCAAAACAAAATTCTGTTAATCGCATTGTACAAAATATATTAAATTTTATATGTTTTGTTGATTATAATTATATCTGAATGTAATTGAATAGATTAAAACACTCAGGGACAGGCTATATGGTCGTAGGTATAATCGGTTTTGGAATAAGTGTTGAAATGATTTTGACTCTACAATGGTAACGTTCTTTCTCTAAGATCCTACAAATTCTTATTTCTGCATTCTTCTTATTCTGAAAGGTGAAAAGTTAATATCCAACCAAACGTAGTAGTAACAAGTATAATGTTTGTCAGTTGGATTGTAGCAATAGGTCATCGAGATATGACATCTCCCTCGAAACAGTAATTAAAACGTTTTAACTACCATTTTAACGCCTAAACCTGCCGCAAATGGACTCTTCTAATGCCTTTTTTAATTTGTGCGGCCACAAAACGCAGGCAAGCGGTAAATATACTCAGATAACAATCGTTAGCTTTCTCTCGCGAAGCTCCGCACCTTCATATCTTGATCGCAGTTAGCTGTGAAGCCAGATTTCTATTACTAAATATTTGGTGGGTAATTGTTAGACGTACTTATTTCGTAAATAAACGTTCTTTTGCATAAAACAGAGACGTAGTAGAGGTATAAATGAAAAATACTGTCCACAGTTAGATTAAGTAAAGAAGATTGGCATGAATCGACATGAATTGGCTTTTGTATAATTTTATGGTAATTTAAAAAGCAGGGAAATAAAATTAAAAATATTTTTAGAATGTACAAATTATTAACAACTAAACGTCTTTAAGAATGCAAAAACAAAACGAACGACGTAAACTTTGACGTGTCAGTCAAACATGAAGTATATGTTTTATATCAAACGTCAATGTTAACCGATCATACATTGTTTAAATGTCAGTCCGTATTATGCACCAAATAAAATGTTGTACAATGTCAGTTATATTATTTGTTCCTCTATACAGTTTAAGGCTTTTCACCAAAGGCTAAAACATGCCAGCATTTGGAGCTGAGCATCAAACAAAGAACTTTGCCGTTCTTCTTTCTGATAGGTATACTAAAATTAGTAATATAACAACTTTTTTCCCAACTATGTTTTAGTTTCAGGATAGATAAGATGACTTCATTCTTCATACTTAGGTGTACTTACTTACTTAGGTATACATTGCTCAGATCCCAAAGTAAATAGCATCAGCACTTGTGTTATGGGAATCTGAAACAACGGTGATATCAGAACACCTAGACCCGTGAAAATATAGAGAATGTGAGTTTCTGTTGGAATGTAGACTCGCAAACGCCCTCTTGCGGTTTTCTCCCCTCTTCTCACTTCGTAATGGCCGGGTATTACGCGTTTCTTAGTTTAATTATTTATTTAAAATATTTCTCTTCTATATTAAACTTGCTTTCATTTTATCAAACCCGACCGGGGATCGAAACCGAGACCTCAGAGATGGCGACACCTTGAAAACCGGTGTACGAGTCACTCGGCTACGGAGGTCGCCAAATGTGTCATTTTTAAACATGTATGTTAAAGATGTCAGAAAATTTTATGATTGTTGACAATCTCCGCAGATTGTAGCATAATCCTTGGTGGAAGGAATGTCGATTATGTGGATTTTATATCTCAAGAGCAACGTAGCCACTTTAAATCCCATCCCGAGGCACTTTGTACTGTCAAACCAAATCCTTATTTACGACATATCGGTGCTAAGCGCAACAGATGCTGAATTTTCCTGGTCCCTCCATCATTTGTCTCCTTCCCACTTTGGAATTTTACATGAGTTAGAGAAGGATGAAAACAATCTGAACGGTTTACGTCTTCATTTAGTTGATGGTGGCAATTTTACGAGCGCATTTATATCTGGACATAAAAGGATTAATATTTTGTCGATTTTTAAGACGGACATAAAATAATGTTTGGAAGTTACTTCATTTGCATGAAATTTTTAATGACGTACCTGAAGTAAATAATGTTTGTGTTATTGGTTTTATAGATTTAGCTTCTTATAAGGTATATCTTAGTTATTTGGTAATGTCATTATGGTTTCCTTATCATTTCCCAGACGTGTCCTGATTCATCCTGAAAGTTATTAAATAAGAAATTAAATCAAATTTCACTTACAAAAATTAATCGACTGTGTCATCCGGTGGGACACGAACCCACGTCTCTTCGCTATCCGGGCGAGTGCTCTTACCAACTAAGCTACGGAGGACGTTAGTCAGTCGACGAATTTTTGCAAGTGCTTGCTACGCCAGTGAGCCGGCGTTTGATTTCATCAATACTTGGGAAATGTACCCGCATGTATCCAATGGAAATATTTTTACAAATATTTTACCATTAGTTAAGATGAAATCAGCTTAACTTATTATATTTTTATAACTTAAGCAATTATTTTGCAAGTTTTTACGAAATTAAATCAAATTGACGTCTGAAAGTTATTACATATTTTTTTAGGGATACTTGGTATCTTTGGGGAAATAAGGGAATCTGGTCTTTCGGGTTAATGATAATTTAGTAGCTTTTTAGCTTTTCACCCAGCATCAACCTACCCACCAGTATAAAAATTATACCTATACATACATTCCTTAACATTTATTTACACTTAAGATACAGACACGTTAATAGGCACTTCATCTCGTCTTCAATGCATAAATCGTGTGAATAAATTAAATAAAAGTCAATTGAATATCGCCGGCGATTCTCGTAAAGTGTCTGCGAATCGGTCCCATTGAGAAGACTGGAAATGCTCTCATTTCGCTTAACGATCACGACTGAGCAGTATACTTAATATAACTTATAAGAATAAAAACTACTTCCTGAGATTTACTTATTGTGCCATTCCTAAGAAGTATGGTGCTAAACCAACAGAAAAAAAGAGCTCTTAGTCAAAGTAAAATATCTCGAGAAGCTTTCTCGACGGACAGGACGTAAACCATCTTACATAAAGTAAAATCTAAAAGTAAGGTAAGCTTTATACGCCTCACTGCTTGGCAAAGACCTTACCTACTTACCTGAACTATGAGGAGAAATGAGCTATACGATACACCATCACGCAGCCTATGTGCGGTATAAGTGCTTAGTATTAGTAAGAGTATGGAAATGTTTGACGAGTAAAAATAATTAACAATTTAGTTAATTGTATTTTAACTTTAACACTTCAGAATTAAAAATGTAATAACATAATTACATAATTTCAAGTTGCTCACTCCAACACCGTGAAAGCCTTCACCTCGTTAATTATGTCATCACTGTCAATCATTGGATTGATGATGAGTGATTAATGATAGTAGCAGCGATACTCCAACATAATATCAGTACATTTATTTGTTACTTGTAATAACTGTGCATATTATGTGTGTAATAATAATTTTATAATTTTGTTAAATGTTTTAATAGAGTAATTGTTTTAAAACTTATGAAATCGAATTTTCTGTACCTTAAGTTTACGGATCGGTTACAATATTCCATTCTTTGAGTACTTCCACTTAGGTTAGATACATCAATGTATACCTGCATGCATGCATTTTATCGGTATCTTATAATGTTGTTTTGTTTGATGGGGTTGTCGGTTCGTTTACTTTGAGTGCCCCGACTGAAGCTATAACCCTGTGATACAACGTTTTTTATAAGTCTGTACCTAACCTACCTTGACGTCAGACTTTATGATCCGCCATCTAACAGGCATCCGACACACGCCCATATCAGTTCGAACTGGTTTACTATAAAAACTTTGTCGATATTTCTCACAGGTTACTTGTATACTTTCACAGCTATACCTAACAAACTACTAACATTGTAATTGTAACATATTTTATTTGTATCCAATTAATAATTAGCACCATAAATTAAAATCAAAAGCAACAATCTCCCAAAAACAACAATGCGCAGTTAGGAGAAATTAGCCGCACTTGGCCAACAACAAGTTTCTCAACAAGTAGACATTAACATACAAACTGGTTTTACACACGGTGATAGTGGGTAACACTTTATTATGGCCAATGAGAGTATGTGGGCTAGACGTTGTTAATGGGTTTGAAATATTTGACGAGATAACCACTTACACGGTAAGTCTGACTGCCTCGTTGGTCTAGTGATCAGCACGCTAGGTACTATCCACGAGGTCCCGGGTTCGAATCCCGGGTCGGGCCGAGAGTGTTGGGTTTTTCTGACTCCGGAGCTGTGTCTAACTCAGACACAGCTGCCTCCGGAGCTGTGTCTGAGTTAGACACAGCTCCGGAGTCAGGAAGTTGGGGTGGTGTTAGCACCCACGTGCCTCGAAAAGCACGTTAAGCCGTTGGCCCTGTGCCTGATCTTTGTACGGTCATGTCGGACTGCCGTCTCACTGAATTATGAGAGTGAAGGAGCAGAGAGTGCAGTTGGCTAATCTCTATTGAGATAGGCCGCCATAGTCGAAATTTGGCTAGGAGGACATTATTATTATTAAGTCTGCAATGTCCTATGACTTTAGCCACACAGTTGGGGCCCAAGTCTGCTAAAGTACCTACATGAAATTGAATAACATGATATTGACATTTGGTCCATACTAGCCGGTTTACCATTATCTGACATACGTATTTTGTATGGGAAGTCACGGTCCGCGCATTGTGATCTATCTAAATAAACTTCATAATTACTCAATACGGATGTCATTAAGTCACCCTAGTCCTACGCTAGAACTTTAAAAAGCTTGCTATTAAGTTACGATTCTAATACAATTTTTCTCGTGTAAATTTAGCAGACTTGGGGAGCCTAAGTCGCTAAAGTGTTGCTAAAGTTATAGGACATTGCAGACTTATCCGCTCCTAGTAGCTAGTACAGTGGCAGGAGTATGGCTCGGGTGCACTGAAATTGTTTCAGTTAAGATCAAACATAGTTGTAACTACAACACTATACCAATCACCCTACTAACCGATAGATATATTTAACCACGCAGGCGCGATGGCGTTGTGTTTTGCAACCGGTGATCCCGGGACCCTATCTGCTTTGCTGATCTCTTTCAGCTGCCTACTAAGTTAACTATTACAATAATTTCTTTAATACTAACTATAAATCATAAATTGTACGCTTCTGCATGAAAATTTATTTGCATGTCTACTGTGTGTGCAATGAAGAGTATCTATCTATTATGGATATGGATTGGTATTTATCCGAAAAGATCTTTACCTACTTACCTATGCATAACAATTGTTAAAAATAACAACATAAATAATTCTACCAATTTTGTTCGCGTTCCAGATTCACGCGCCGCAGTAGGTACCGTTTAATTTTCAATCAACAAAGCTAAGTGGCCGTCACTCGGCCTGCGGCGTAACGCACGATCGTATTTCGGATTTTATCAATCGGTTCCGCGTTTTAGTGTTGCCTATCCTACTAGAAAAGAAAATACATTTATTAATAAATGATATAACATACATAAGGCACGATTACAACAAAAAAATATATAATAAAATGAAGAAATTACAATTTTGGTAAACCAGTCGGACTGTGCTGTTGTGCGGCTGTGATGTCCACATTAAAAGGGGGCCCGCTAGGAGCCACGACACTGGTTCTCAGTAAAGTGTCTAGATAGTTGACGTCATATTAATAGTATCGATAGAATTTCGAGTGTATCGAATTATCGACATCCTTGATACTATTGAAAATATCGATAGTGTAAATAATACAGGGAAATATTACCTATGGATAGTAGCGATACTATTTTGCTAAAGTAGGTACCGATATTATCAATGGTAATCGATTGATGTTACCTCGTTAGATGCTTATTGTATCGACTGTATCAATACTATTAATATCACTTTTGATATTATACTATAATCTTCAAGGTCGATATCGATAGGCCAATTATCGCTAGCATGCAACTCTACGAGTCAACGTTTTAGTTCACAAAATGCGCGTGTGCCGCTTAACGTTTTGACAGAAGGCTTTAAGTAGGGAGTTTTACAAAGCGTTGGCAGCAAGTGCCTTCCATGACACAGCTAACCAGGGCAATCATGATAGTGAAAGTCGAAGCCATAAGTTATTGAAAACTATACTATAACAACAGTAAATACCATGAAAGGGTTTTGGGCATATTCAGAGTCTCTTTTGACAATTAATATTTACACCTCTAAAATAAAAAATTAAGATACATTTATTTTATTCAGTATTTTGGCCCTCGTTTTCGCACTAAAAGGCTTCCAGCTTTCTAAATTTCATAGTTTGGCCCCCAATATTAAGATTCTCACAGACTCAACCCTCCATCTTCTAGGCTCTCCTATCTTCGATAACGCAATACCCCCTCATTTTCAAAAATTAGTAACTAAATTTGATGAATGTTCAGACCGCCTTATGGAAATCAACGCTCATTCGGCTCTCTTTATACTTAAATCCTGTCTTTTAGTTCCTAATTTAATTATCTTATACGATGCTGTCCTATTTGGAAATTCCAAAAATTGACTAATAATTTAGACAATCTTGTTAAAACACATTTGGAAAATATTTTGAACATTCGTCTTTTGGAACGGTCTTGGGATCAAGCGTCCCTTCCTATCCGTTTTGGTGGGATTGGGACGCGCAAAATTTCCACTGTCTCCTTACCTGCCTTTCTATCCTCATCTTACAGCACGTCCACTCTCGTTGCATGTATCCTGCAGCCTTCTACTGCAAACTTCGAAGTGGCGTGCTTGGACGAGGCTAGAAATGCTTGGGATATAGCATATGCGAATAAATTCCCTTCAGATCTTAAAATTCAAAGGAGTTGGGACCAAATTTCTTGTGAGTCTATTTTGAAAAGTCTTATTGACAGTAGCACTGACAACGCGGATCTAGCCAGACTAAAAGCAGTTTCCACCAAGGAAGCAGGATACTGGCTTCAGGCCTATCCTTCGGCCAACGTGGGAACCCTTTTAGACTCAGAAACTCTACGAGTCGCGATAGGTCTGCGTGTTGGTGCTGAGGTTTGCCTTCCACACAGATGTCCTTGTGGTTCTGATGTCGGCTCGTTGGGACATCACGGACTCTCCTGTATTAAAAGTGCAGGTCGCTTTTCGCGTCATGCCAGCATCAACGACATCATCCGTCGATCTCTTGCCTCTATCAACGTGCCGGCTTTACTCGAGCCGAACGGTATCGCGCGTGATGATGGCAAGAGACCAGACGGGGTGTCACTTGTTCCTTGGCGGATGGGTCGGGCTCTTGTGTGGGACGCTACATGTGTCGACACACTTGCAGCCTCTCATCTGCCCGGGACAAGCCGTGATGCTGGTTTGGCTGCGACAAGTGCCGAAAACTTTAAAAAGAACAAGTACAGGCAGATCGACTCCCGGTACCACTTTGTACCGTTTGGAGTCGAAACACTGGGTTCGTGGGGTCCCAACGCTATCTCTTTTTTCAAAGAGATTTCCAAGAGGCTAGTTGACATCAGTGGTGACCTAAGAGCTGGCAGCTACCTTGCTCAGCGTATAAGCATCGCTATCCAGCGCGGTAATGCTGCCAGCATCCTAGGAACCTTTTTATAATTTTTGTTTTTGTGTTGTATTAAGTAATTTATCTTAATTTTTATTAATAAGTTGTATATATAGTTAATTACGCTTTAATATTACAAATTACGATTAGGGTTCTATTCTTGACACCTCAACACAAATAAAATTAAAGATTCTGTTACAAGGGGGTAACTATCTTTGCACACCTGAAGTTGGTTAAAAATTATAACTTTTGCAATTTGAAAGCAGTTTAAGGTCTCAAATTGCCACGATAAAAAATGGCGACCAAGACTTTTTTGCACTGCGCGCAAAAACTGCAATTATAGCAGTTTCTTGTTAGAAAATATGTAAAGACCTATACATTTTCGTGATCCTTGAAATATAATCTATCCGTTTGTATATTTTCTGTAGTAAAAAAAATTTAAAATGTGCAAGATTTCAGGGTACCTTTCATCTACTAAGTTAAAATAAGAATAAGACTTTATTTAAGTACAAAATACGTGCTGTAGTTGATTTGTTATATTAACCATAGTCTATTTAAAAGTACAAAAGGAATTAAAGAGTTGGCGTTCAAAACAAAAAAATTACATACCACTACCTACTATCAAGTCAAGGCGACCGTAGTGACTAAAGGACACTTACCGTAAAACTACACCATTTTGAAGGAATGACTGTCGCTAGCTCGTTTCATCTTATACCATAAACATTACGAATATCTAAGATAGGTATAGTAAATAAGGGTAATTTTCATGTTAGAAATATGACCTGTCCTACATAAATATGTTTTTTAAACATTCCTGACTTAGGTACAAAAATTCGTACTCATCACATAAATATTGCCCCTTACGGGGTTCGAACCCGCAACCTAATAATGATTTTCAAATGCAACAAAATAGAAGTAGATCATTCAATTATTCATTCATCCCATGTCTATAAAAAAATCGTCATTTGGATGCACTAAACGTTGTTGTCACAAAATTGACGGGACGATCTCCCTCCGCCCCTCAAAAGTCGGTCGATGATGTTCCCATACACTTTCTTTTACGTTTCTTATCTAGTGGTTAATTCATCGAAGCTTTATCCTGACCTGTGAGCCTGCAGCGGGCGCTTGGCAATAATTACAACTTTTTTGAGGCTGTCACGGGCTCGTAGGCAGTTGGCAGCTGAAGGATTAAGCGGTAGGCCTGCTGATCGAATTTTGTCTCCATCGAAAATAGTTACTACTTACACAGTACAATAATACTACTTACATAAATAGCGCTGGTTTACACCCGAGTTCATCTGGGTCTACTATTCTTTCTTGAAGTGTGGAGATACGTTGCAAATCAGTGTCTTCCCGTTAAGACAATTAAAAATTTGGAAAGCGATGATTGCTCAATTTCATGCGAACTTTTTTTAGTTATTAAGTTTTATTGTCTGTCTATTGTCTACGGATACGCGTTTTGCGACAAGCACTAATGGATGTAATATCTTGATTTTCTATATGAATGCGCTCTTGTCGGTTATAATTACAAGTGATTACCACTTTTTGTGAATCTTTAATGATTGGATTGAAACTTTTTTGTTAAAGTTTTATCGATAACATAAGTGGAAAGGAATTTAATTCTCGTATGTACTAGTAAATAAGGTAGCAGAGCCGGCGGACGATTCATCACAATTCGAACATTATTTTTCTTCATGTTTCCATAACGATTTGACGACTATATTTTTCAAAAAGAGATGCAGATATTAAAATAAAATGTTCTCTTTAATGCCCACCACACATAACATTTAAGAAATATTCTTAGAGAGCTGTTGTAAGTAATATAAAAATGAAACGTGTTTTATTTATTAGCCTATGAAGTTTCTCTTCTACTTGCTAATATTAAAATAAAACATGATTTAAGATATAATAACAATTTAATTAATATATTTGAGATACTACATAATATTGCGCGCAAATCGTAAGTACGTCCCGATGACAGATGTCAGTCGAAGTAGGGAGGGGCACACTCAGTCGAGAGAAAGTGCCGTCCCATGCTTGACAATTTTCTTGCCGCTAACACTAATTATTATAAATAACTTTAACACCTCACAGGCTCGAAGCTCGTAGCTCTAGCACGGTGGCCGCGGGACGAAAGCAAGAGTTTTAATTAATCGGCGCTAACGGGCGGCCCTGATCTAAGCCGGCCCATCGGAACCGATAAATATATCTCGCCCACCTAGGGAACTCAGGGCTGCCAATAACTATGCTCTGGCGCTCTTTCGTCGTCTTCTTACCCGAACGCGACAGAAGGAGGGTAATGTTTTTCGAGCGTAAGTATGTATACATGTATTTTATGCCCACTTTTTTGGCACTTTCCACAGTGTTCCTCCACCTCTACATTATTGTAGTCACATAGGCTACATACATTTTTAAAATGGCGTCCGCAAATAAAAAAAAGGGAAAGAGGGTAAGGAAAAAAAGAAAGAAATATATTTTTTCGGTGATCGAAGTGACATAAGTATACAGGGGCACTACATTACATTCAATAAGCGATCCACCAAAAAGGCACTCAGCATTAGTCATGGTAGCCAGGGGCATACCACGATATTGATTTTCAGCGAATGCCTGTCAAAAAATAAAATAAAAATAATAATAACAATAGCAATAAAACCAACAAAACCTTTAAGCTTAAGGCAAAGTAAGGCAAATCAGGGTAAGAATAACAATATGGGTATCATGAAGCTAGGGAAAAGACCATTTAAAAATATAAAAAAATTTGCAGTCGGGTATTTTCATTTGTAATAATTAATTAGGCATTACTTGTTTCCTTAATGCTTTATATTATTGCAGTTTATGTCGTTTTGTCGCTATCAAATATGCCAACGAGCCAATGAAAGAGTTTTTTTTACACATTTAACATTAGATTCTGTTTTAGGGGACGTAAATGGCCTTCTGTATAAAAACAAAGTGCGTAACAACTTAAATTTGGAGAAAAATATTCAATACCACCTACCTACCCGAAACAATAAATTACTTTTGATGGAGCTAGTGCCTGCTGCAGCTTATTTAAGGCCTAGGCTCTTGTCGGTGGAGTCACCGCCATTCCTCTCTTTTGTTTGCTTGTGCTTCGAGTTCCTGGTACGACATGACGTTATTTTTTTCTTTTATTTGATCGAAGTAACTTCTTGGTCGTCCCTTCTTCCTTCAATCTTTCCCTCTACGATGTTGTTTAAAAAACTGGCTTGTCCAATCAACTAGTGGCAACCCTAATTTATTTCTATGGGAATTAACTTAAATGCATCTGAGTGCTGTTAAAATTATTAATAACTGATAAATGTGAAACGTAATACCAATTTATCTTTGTAAGCTTTAACCCCTATTTAATACTTACGTGCAGTCTGGTTTCATTGAAATAAAGAAGGTATTCGGGAATACTTGATAGATTAGATTGTTTTGTATAAATTCAATAAAATTCATTTATTTCTGCATATAGACCCAACTAGGGGCACGTACACACGTCCCAATCTTAAACCTACCACTGCTTCGGGACAATTGTGGGCTAGTGCTGAGAAAAAGCAGCAAGAAACTCAGTCACTATTGTCATAGCCTTTTTTCAATTTTTACAATTGTTTCGTACATACAAGTCATTCCATACATTTTTATCTTTTATATAGTCATCTATTTTATAATAACCTTTCGACATTAAAGTATTCTTAACAATTGATTTAAATTTATCTATAGGTAATTCAACAATATTTTTAGGTAATTTATTAAAAAATGTGATACATCTTCCTATAAATGAATGACCAATCTTTTGAAGCCTAAAGTTTGGAACGGCAAGTTTTTTTTTTATGTCTTGTATTAAAATTATGTAAATCACTCTTTTTGGAGAACGAGTGCAAACTTCTTCGAACATACATCTGATTTTCATAAATAAATTGTAAATATACTGTAAGTATTTTTACTTCTTTAAACATTTGTTTTAGTGAATCGTTAGATTCAAGATTGTAAATAGATGCACGGTTCGCTTTTGCAGTACAAATATTGTTTCTATATCTGCAGCCGAGCCCCATAGCAAAATGCCGTATGACACGAGACTATAAAAATAACTAAAATAAACTAGTCTTGCCGTTTTAACGTCAGTCAAAAGCCTTATCTTTCTCACAGCATAAGCAGCCGAACTGAGTCTCCCAGACAAGGTCTCGATATGAGGACTCCATGGTAGCATGTGATCTAGAGTAATTCCCAAAAATTTAGTAGTTTTCGTAGAATCTAGTGGCTCGTCCTTTACAACGACCTGTGTAGTGACTTAGGCACGGTTCGGACATTAGGCATTGTAAACTTAACGCATTTGGTTTTATACTTGTTATGTACTCACTTATGTAAGTGTACATACAACTCGAGTTACTTAGCACATAAAACTTGATCCATGTATCTGTTCCTTCGACGGTAATATGCCATAATAATAGTTTTGTTATTATTATGCCATATTATCTTAGAAAACAAAGCTTTATCAATTATGTTTTTCTTATTTACATAATTATATCATAACAAATCAATGTAAAGAATTTAGGTATGGGCCATTACCTATTTAAGAATCGTTACACAACAACCTCCTTAAATCTTTGTTAGAAGACGTTTTTATTTCTTTTTTATGGATCAAACTACAATGCCGACGGATGTCTAAATAATATTTGACATGTTCATTGTACAAGTCGATTTCCCAGTATTTTTTTTATGTATTCGATATGGATTTACGAGCTTTTGGGTGAAGTCTTTTGCTAACAGCAGTCATTAGGTTTATGTGGACAGTGAAATATTCGTATTCTTTATCAGTCTTATGTATGACGTCACGGCGCTTGTGTATCTTATTAAATACTAGTGGTTCCCCGCGACTTCGCCCGCAAGAGTTGGATTTTCCATATAAACTTTAATCCCCCATTTCACCCCCGTTAATGTTTTTATATCGTAACAAAATGTAGCCTATGTCCTTTTCAGGGTCTCGATCTGTCTCCATACCAAATTTCATCCCAATCGGTTCAGTGGTTTAAGCGTCAAGAGGTAACAGACAGACAGATACACTTTATAATATTGGTATGGATACCTGACAAAAGACTGTAACTGTATAGGCCAATGATAGTGCATTTAAAAAGAGGTCAGAGGATGGGTCATTAGCGCGCGGAAATTGATTGCCTTAAATTGAGCAATTTGCTCAATGTTGCATTCAAATATGACATCTGACACGTAAAAGAACGTTTGCTCGAAGCATCAAATTTGAATTGCGGGGCAGTACCTACGGGATGACAGTTCTACTTCGTTTTAAAATAAATACACTGGTAAAGGAAGAGAAGCTGTTAAAACAATTTTGGAATAGATCGATGATTTACAGTTGATATTTTTATTTTCTTAAATAGTTTATAACGATTTAAAAGAAGATTGGGTAACCGAGTCTCAGGATATCAAATGGATCTTGATGATCCTTAATATTTAATTATACTTAAGCTCCACATCCCACGACACCCCACAGTGTCCTTTGTCATCTTATAACAGGTATAATTAATAATCCTGACAGTTTGTGCCGTCGATCGCACAGTGGCACAGTGGCACCCGACGTGAGGGCTGGAATAAATGTAATCGGAGAGCGCGATCGGTATGACGCGCGGCCCACCGGGCGCCCGATCCTAAACACGACATAAACGCCATTGGGTAGATACTTGACACTATCTACAAATAAATTATTGCATATTTCAGATATACGTTTATTAATATTTTAAATTATCTGCATCATTTGATTTTTAATTAAGATAAACTTGAATAAAAGTAACACATAAGTAAGTTGACTACAGCAAAATATGAGGTCACAGTTTACTTTTCCCATAATGTACGGTTGGGACAAGAAAGTAGTTTATCACCCTAAGGTTCAAAAACATTCGCGCGTCTTAGAACAACAGGGCTGATTTTCCCATGCAAAACTACCCTACGTTCAAGATCTTACGTGGTCAAGAATAGTTGGTCAAAGTTTTGAAGGTCGTCCTTGCGTAACGAAAATTACCATCTAAGAGGCCACCATCTCAGACTCTGTACCGACATCTCAAAGTGTAACCCTCACAAGCACTTTTTAACAATAGATTAGTCATAGCATGGAATGGGCTAACGAAAGATGTGGTCTCTGCCCAAAATATCAATCAATTCAAAAACCGACTTGACGCTCACCTAAACTCCTTTTCCCAGCAGTAAGATATATATATGCTGACTTTACATCTAAACTCGCTTAACTTAATATGAAAAACTGGATACAGGCAGCTATCAGTTGTCTCAACTGCCTGCCTGATAACTAATAATAATAAAACTATTCTGACAGTTACTACAAATAATACGTCATGTGCGTGCATCTATTTCATTATTAAAATGGTAATACATTGATTTATTATATATAAGGATGCACTACACCAAACAAAATCAAAGCCCAAACATGGCACATGTTATTATTCACCTTATGAAGCTTCAACTGGCTAAGTTCATACATTGCCGCTAAAGCTTCAGCTATTTAAATTGTCATGTGTAATTACGCAGCAATGGATGACGACACTACGTCATATGTCAAATATCATTCATTTGAAGATTCATAAGCCAATAATACGAACAAAGAAGTAATGGAGTACATTGTTTGTTCATGTTTTGTATGAAATTAAGTAACTGATGAAAGTCATGATTTATATTTTATTTACTACTTTTAATAAAATTAGGTATATTATGTGTATGAGAAAACGAGTATTTTTTAATGAAGACACTTTTATAATAATCATATTTCTACATTTCTACTATACAGGTCCAAACTTGTCACACTACAACCAATAATAATTATATTGACACAATTCACCAATTGTGGGTAGGTACACTACAACTACACTAAACTACAAACTAACCTAACCTAACTCATTGAAATGCGGGGATGGTTCACATTTCGATGCTCGACAATGACACAAACGATAATGTACAAAATTGATTTTGGGGCAAAATATTCTATAGGTACTATAGTACATACACACCAACAACATGTTACACAGATTTATAAGAAGCATAAGGCTACTGCCACAGGTATTATTTTAGTTAATTAATGAGTGTAATAGTATTATAATCGGATTACTAAATTATTCTATTGAAAATGTATCTTATGCTTTGACAATTACGTTATTATTTCTCTGCAGCTGTTTTTGTTGTTAGCACGGTTTAAAAGACAAGAGTTCCAGCAGAAATTACTATTTATAAAACACTTTTTTTCGTCTTTATTTTAGCTACAGTTATTTATTACTAGCTGTTGCCCGCAACTTCGTCCGCGTAAACTACTATTTCTGTATCCTACAGGAACTGTGTTTTTTTTCGAGATAAAAAGTAGCCCTATATGTTATTCCAGACTATAATCTATCTCTGTGCCAATCCAAATTTCATCCATATCCGTTCAGTAGTTTTTGCGTGAAGAAGTAACAAACATACACACTTACACACTCACAAACTTTCGCATTTATAATATTAGTGGGATGGGAAGTGGGATAGCGTGGTTTTATGAAAATAATTTGATTTACTGCTGAGGTAGCTAGAAGGTTCTCTTCTAAACAGTTGGCTGACTTAATTTAAAAATAAGGTGAATAAGGTAACCTAGTTAAGTTCAGTCGGAAGTACGTCAAGTCATTCATTTGAACTACAAAAACAGCGTTTATCATGTAAGGAGTAGAAGTGGTATCAAGGTCAACACGTGTAGTATGACTTGCGGTGTGTAAGTACACACGGCTCACGTCAGACTACCCCACTTTCACTTTAAGACCACCCCTATTAACTACGTAATAAAAGCTGTTTTATAGCTCACATGTAACCTGACGTACTGCTGGCTGTACTAAAATTAAAAACCGTTTCTTTAGTCTAGGTACTCGTTATACCTAACTTCTACATTGGATTTTACCAATGGCTAAGATATATGACAGTTAAACAACAAGCAAGTGATATACAACATGAAAACATAGGCTGGGTGCCTCGAATACTAGCCTAATTGCAGCCTTTTTGCATCTATATCCCTTTACGTGTAGTGTAATACCTACATATCAGATTCCGGAAAAATATACGAACACACAACGCTATATTTTCCCTTCTCATAAAACTCATCGTCCTGGTTTATTGCGATAGATTTGCTTCATTTTCTTTACAAACATAATTTTATGGAAACCTAAAAACTCAAGTATTTTGTTTAACAAAAAAAAATTCACTGGCGACTCCATCCTTAAAATTGACTTTATTCCGATGACGTCACGTATTTTGTTTCATTTTAGCTTTGGGTGTGAAAGTGATAGAAGATTGGCAATGTTTTACGTAAATAAATTAGAAAATAAAATATTAAAGCAGGTTTCAAGTATTATTTCGGTTTCAAACCTTATCAATAATATTTACCTACCGATGAAACGTCATTCCATATTTTTTACGATTCATTGAGCTGTGATTTTTGCAATTTTTGACGACACACTTAGGCATGTTCATTGTTTGACGGACCACGCGTCATTAAATACTTAATCGGCTTAAAATGGCGATCCGGCCGATAAAAAAAAAACAATAATTTAACGTTTCCGTTTCCATAATAACATTCAAGTTTGTGGAATTTTGCACTACTCCGTGGGCGTCCGAATCGTGTTTTATTCCAAAAGACATTTCTATTTTAATTTCAAACCAATACTTTATATGTTTTGTGTAAATAATAATATGTAAATAACTTTTGAATTTACATTTTTATCGTTCTTAGATCTTTATCTTTAGTACCATTTGTCTTCTAGATTTAACTTATAAAATAATTTTACTATCTTTATTGTCGGATACTTCATAACTGAGGATCGTGATCAGTAATCTGATCACTGTGTGGAATGAAACACACACTTAGCAATTTTAATGGAGTGGTTAACCATTGCATTGCCTACTCCATTTCACACACTATAAGCCAACATCCAACAACTAGTGTGTAAGTTTTCTTAGTACGAGTCTTTTAAAAAGACTGTACTGAAGTTTACAAACGGGTCAAACTCACAACCTCGCATAATGAATAATTTTATTTAATGAAGCTCATATTATTCGTAGCACAATCAATATTAGTCCTATATAAAACTACTTAGTAAAATATAAACTCAAACTCTAATAAATTTACGGGGTCCAATTCTATTGTCTTGAAAGGTTATTCTTGTCATATCGATTAGCGTAGCTACCGTGTTGTAAGATTTATTTGACAGCTGTGAAAGCCCCTGTCAGCCGCACAGTGGGTCGGTATGATACGCACGGACAAAATTGAAAATGAACGGTTAAGCTTGATGTTTTGGCCACCAAGGCTGATAATTTGTCATTTGATATTTTAAGCTCACAAAAAATGCTTACTCTAGTCAGGCCTGTGTATCTCCCCGCGTAGGTAGCAAAAACGTACCTACGCGCGGCGACCCTTACTTAGGGGCTAAAACTAGCGATGGGCGATTGTTCGAAAAAAAATAATCGAATGAATCGTCATTCGACTATTCGAACTATCGAATGTCGATTTAGTAATTCGGAAAAATAATAATCGAATAATAATCGACAATCGAATGATAATCTATACTCGGCCCTTCGATGCATTCGATTGAATTGCCGCGACAGGACAGGCAGCGAACGAATGATTAATCGACGCGACGAATGACGATTCATTCGTTAGTAGTACGGCCTGCGCACCGCACGCTCCGGTATTGCTCGCCGCATAATCGAAGGATAATCGAATGACTGCGGTTGCTTATCGAATTATTCGAATGGTCCCTCCATTCGAATAATTCGATTAATTTAGTAATAATCGCCCATCGCTAGCTAAAACAAGTTGCGTGTTGCTACCGGCCAGCGACACGCTCGCGCGTTTTATTCACCGGCGGCCGCGCGGCTACGTTGCTGGCTGGACGAGAATGAATAAAGTACTAGAAAGAGGCGCTAGATGGCGTTAGAAGCTTCTCGTAGCAGTCAACCCTATCGCGTTGCGTGATATTACGTCACTGAATAGGTTTAGTGTATTATGAATCATATTCCAGAGCAATAAGTATGAAATTATCTTGCAATGGATTTTTGAAGGTGTCTACACGAAAATGTGCTTGACTCTGAGGCGAACTAAATTACGCCATATTGTTGACGACATTGAGTAGACATTTCTTTGAATACAATTGCTAAGTCATACCTCTGTTCGAAGTACTAGTACTTATTCTGTGCTCTAGTATAAGTATTTTAAGAAGGTTTTTTTAATGTAATTTTTTGGTAAAATAGTTTAGTCTAGGTACTCGTTATACCTAACTTCTACATTGGATTTTACCAATGGCTAAGATATATGACAGTTAAACAACAAGCAAGTGATATACAACATAAAAACATAGGCTGGGTGCCTCGAATACTAGCCTAATTGCAGCCTTTTTGCATCTACATCCCTTTACGTGTAGTGTAATACCTACATATCAGATTCCGGAAAAATATACGAACACACAACGCTATATTTTCCCTTCTCATAAAACTCATCGTCCTGGTTTATTGCGATAGATTTGCTTCATTTTCTTTACAAACATAATTTTAAAGTACTAGAAAGAGGCGCTAGATGGCGTTAGAAGCTTCTCGTAGCAGTCAACCCTATCGCGTTGCGTGATATTACGTCACTGAATAGGTTTAGTGTATTATGAATCATATTCCAGAGCAATAAGTATGAAATTATCTTGCAATGGATTTTTGAAGGTGTCTACACGAAAATGTGCTTGACTCTGAGGCGAACTAAATTACGCCATATTGTTGACGACATTGAGTAGACATTTCTTTGAATACAATTGCTAAGTCATACCTCTGTTCGAAGTACTAGTACTTATTCTGTGCTCTAGTATAAGTATTTTAAGAAGGTTTTTTTAATGTAATTTTTTGGTAAAATAGTTTTTTTTTATTTTCTGTATAAATGCTCTGTTACTACAGCTACCTTACTGCACTTATCTCTATAAATTATTTTTGTAACTTTTATGCAATTTGTTTGCAAGTTAAATTAAATTTTGCTCACAAAAATTGATTTACCGTGTCATCCTATGGGACTCGAATCCAAGACCCTTCGCTAACCGAGCCAACGCTCTTATAGCGCTCTTAAAAATATATTCCTATCTCTTTTTTTTAATTTTACGTTACGCAGGGAATGCATGACTTCTAAGCAGAAATAGAATTTTCTATGCTTTTTTTATTCATTTAATTCAAGTTACTTTTCCCGTAGTAATTTAAATTCATCTCTAAGATATTCACACTTATTCTCGTTGTGTATGATTGGGTGGTCCGGTTATAATGTAATCGTTATAATCGATTAGCGAGAACTTATCGATCGATCGAGAACTTCCAATTACCACGTAATGGCTTCGGAGTATTGTAATTTCAGTTTCACGTTTAAGACAGTTTGAGTAAACATTATTGTAAATCAATTAATATTTAAGAAAACCAGATTAACTAGTTTTGAAATTGTCCTAAAACCAACTTTATAAGCACACTTTTGGATTGTAAGTTGGTAAGTGGATCTTAGTATTTTAACTGGCCCGTTACAACCTTTTGAAGATTTCGCTTTTATACTTTCCTTATTTACCCATCTGATTAATTTACTTTTCCAGGGATCCAAGACAGTTCGGCTTTCTCCTGGGTCCACCTAGCCTTTACTGATTAGGGTTATTATTGAAGTCAAGCGTTTTACCTAATTTATCATCATCATCATCTTCATCAGCCATAGGACGACCACTGCTGAACATAGGCCTCCCCCTAGATTTCAAAAGTAACCTGTTGCAAGCGGCCTGCGTCCAGCGCGATCCGCTTTCTAATAAAGGTCCTCTGACGCCCTAAATTGGTTAAATTCATTGTTTTTAAGTGATAAAGTAAGAATCCTTATCAATTATAACAATAATTAATCGTATTTGCAAGCGTCATCTTTCGATAGTTAATACTTGCAATAGTATTTCTTTCGAGTGTGAGGGTTTAATCTCAATAACATTGATGAAAACAACGCGGAAGAAGCACTTAAAAATTTCGACAGGCATTGCCGGAGCCAGGGAGGCCAAGAGGTTAGGCGATCTCCTAGTATGCGAGGAACGCGGGTTCGATTTCCGCCTCTGGTGGTCATTTTTGCAAGTACAATAATATATACTTAATTGGTTAAACAATCACAATTATAATAAACAGGCTGAAACAATATAAATATTAAATATGTGTGTGTATGTAGAAAACCCCATACGCACGAGGTCCAGGTAAATCGAAGGCTTTTATGCAAACAAATGCAAAGCCACATTACACGGAACATTGCCAATAAATATCCCATGTATCGCCATTACGGCAATCTTCGGTCTCTTCCCGTTTGCAATGGCCTGCATTTTAATATTAACTGTTAAGTAAATAATGGTTTAAGATCTTAAGAGACACCAAGTCTACCTAACCAAACAGCTTATGGCAGTGGCTGAGATTACATGTGGCGTAAGACATTTTTTCAAATGCTCACGGTGCATCAAGAAGGCTGTTATGTTTTGCGCTGTACTTTTTGCACTTTTCCTTACTGCTTTTATAGCGATAGCTCATTCGTTTTTTTGTTTTTAAAAGGTCTTTATTTGCAATAAAATATACAATTAGTAAGTACTAAGAGCTAGTGTACATTAATATTCCTTGTTATAGTAATCATGAAAAAATAATAAGTTTTGCAAACGACAGTGTCCATTTAAAACTTTTTTGTTTTTTGTAGCTCATTTGTTTATTATATTTACTCGTGTACTTGATCCATATTATTTTGACAACTAAGCCTGGAATTCATCAACACATGGTTAATTTTTAATCAGCCGGTTCAGTATTACTCGTATTTGACATATTTTGTATGGGAAATAATCAAATTAAATTTAACCGTCACTGAGAGGTTTAGGTCAGTGGGCTGGTCATGTCTGTCGCAGAACCGACGGGCGTCGGAGTAGGAAGGTTCTCGAATGGAGACCACGTCTCGGGAAACGTAGTGTTGGACGCCCCTCTGCTAGGTGGACCGACGACCTGAGGAAGGTGGCCGGTGGTGGCTGGATGCGAGAAGCGGAGGACCGTGAAAGTTGGCGCCGTCTTGGAGAGGCCTATGTCCAGCAGTGGACTGCAATAGGCTGATATGATGATGAGAGGTTTACGAATTAACGAACTCGGGTCTTAGTATGACTAATGATCCTAGTCACAAAACTGATTATGAATATATTTATTTTTAAGCTTACAAACGTCTAGTCTTAAGCTAGACTCACTCATTTACTCTGACGACTTCTAAATTACTAAAATTCCATACTCTCAAAGTTATTAAGTATAGAGTTGCTTAGCTAAAATGTTGCGGTTGCAAATTACTAAGCTTTCAACCCATTGCAGATACCTGTAATTGAAGAATCCTCGACAGCTGAGGGCTGCGATGACAACTGTGTTCTTCTCAGGATATGACAAACTAGTTTTCTGGAATGCTCCAGTGCTCCTAGGAAAAGGGCTTAGTGTGTTTGCAATCCGATAAGGCATGTAGTATCGATGCAAGTTAACTTTTCATTTAATAGGCAAAAGGAAATCTTTTATTTGAACGAATAAACAAAAATTTCGCACTTTGGTAGTTTAAAGTAACTATATGTCGTGTTCCAGCGAGTAAAATACGTGTTCAAGTACATCCTATTCTTTCAATTTACCTTACCGTATAATAAGTTGTTTTTAGGGTTCCGTACCCTAAGGGTAAAAACGGGACCCTATTACTAAGCCTCCGCTTTTGTCTGTCTGTCACCAGGCTGTATCTCATAAACCGTGAAAGCTAGACAGTTGAAATTTTCACAGATGATGTATTTTCTGTTACCACTATAACAAAAAATACTAAAAACCGAATAAAGTAAATATTTAACACGTATGTTGTAAGGGGGGCTCCCTTACAACATACGTGTTTTTTTGCGTTTTATAATTATAAAATGGTTATAAGTATATTGTCTAATGTGTTATGTTGTAAAGATAATGTACGGAACCCTTCGTGCGCGAGTCCTACTCGCACTTGGCCAGTTTTTTGTACTTAATTCTTTGATTTAAATGTTTCCCTCATAGATACATAAGCATTAGTCCATTTCATTATACCTGTCTGTCAGTCACGCCATGTTTATCGTGATTTAGTTTCTATAAGGCGGTTTTTACGACAATCTTCCGCATGGCTAAAACTTGAGAGAAATCTCAACTGGTAACAACGCGAAGTCGTAAAATATTTCGCATGCCTGTGACAAATATCTTACGCCTAGTGCGCGAAGTGCGAACCGAAACACAAGGTTGCCAATTGATCAACGAATATCTTATTGTTGTGTTGACATTTCATTACGTTTTTTACAAAATAATGCTAAACCGGCTGATTAAGAATTAAACATGCGTTGGTAAACTTCAGGCTTACCTACTCCTTATTTCGTTCATGATTAAGTTATTTAGCCTTGGCTTTTTGTTATTAAGTGAAACATTTTCCTTTGTCTGTGATTTCGTTTTTAGCGTTCCGTAGTCCGACAAGGATCCCTTATAAGATCGTCCAGTCCGTCCGTCCTAGTCTGTCACAGCAGAATATCTTCTACGTTTATGGACTGATTTGCATGTAACTTAGTTCGAGGATAGATCTCATTTTTTAAATAAAATACAAAATATTCAAATTACCCCTTTTTAAGGGTACCTGCCCATACATGTAAAGGGGAGAATTAATTATTTTTTTGAGTGCACCCCCTTGTGTGGGGGGTATCGTTGAAAAGGACTATGAAAATAAGGTAGGGTTTCCATACAACACTTTTTAATCAGCTTTACCATTTGCGAGATATAGCTCGCCAAAGTCGTTTACACGGTGTGGTCCCCCCTGTAATTTCTAAAGTCTTGGACCTATAAATCACTCACGTAAAGAAACATGCGCGGAAACTCTTATTTAAAATTGTTTCGGGTATCCTGTAATGAATACTTTTGAAATTATAAATAAAATTAAATCAAATTTCACTACAAAAATTAATCGACTGTGTCATCCGGTGGGACTCGAACGACGGCTTACTGGCGTAGCAAGCACTTGCGAAGATTTGTCGACTGACTAACGTCCTTCGTAGCTTAGTTCGTAACAGCACTCGCCCGGATAGCGAAGGGACGTGGGTTCGAGTCTCACCGGATGACACAGTCGATTAATTTTTGTAAGTGAAATTTGATTTAATTTCGTAAAAACTTGCAAAATAATTGCTAAAGTTATAAAAAAATATTATATATTATAAATAAAATAAAAATATATATACTTTTTTTCCAAAAGAAGAGTATAAACTTAAAAAGTTTTTTTACCTATACTGTCTATATAAAAAAAAGAAGTCAACGTGCCACCCCTAGCCCCGCAGCGGGAAGGCGGCGCGTCCACACGGGTGGAATATGCGCTAATTATAATTATTGATAATTAAATCGCAGCAGTCGGTGACGACTTCATTCGCGCTGGAAACGGCCGTGATTATTGATTATTATTTATGTCACTGTATAATTCATGTGTATAAATATTCATTTAGATATTGACTGAGTAAGCCCACTTTTGATCGTTCATTTGATGAGTGATTCTCCGGAAAGCATTCTCCGCGTCAACTTCGTGGCGATTTTTAGTTAAAGTTTTTATGACAAGAAAAAAATACTACACTAAAGAACGCCTAAAATTATAATGAATCCTGTTGGAATCAAACAAATCGGTTTGTTATTCCCTCCGATATTTAATTTTGAAATTTCGGTACCCACGAAAGTTATTTCTGATTCCACGAAAGTTACGAAACGTATTTTTCATAGCGAGGTCCTATTTCATTACATAAAAATATTTCAAATAAAGTCTAAATAACTAATATTATACCAGATTTAAAAAAAAAATGTTTTTTTTTGAAGTTAAAAGCGTGAAAAGCATTAATAAATAAATCTCTTAACTTTTAATATAGTAAAAGGTTCCGATTTGACGATGAAGTAGAAATAAATGTTTTGTTAGCAGATAACTATATCTAAAGTTAATACATAAAACAACTCAAAACATAAAATAAATTGTATGTATCAGCAGGCAAATGACTGATAATATAATATCTGCTAGCTGTTATTAACTGTCGGCCAGATCATTTTGTCTTTTGTTCATTTGGTCGGCTGTTCTTGTTACATAACTTTGTCAATGATTGTTCACCATGTAGCCAGCAGTCTTCTTTATTGTCTACAAAAATCTTTCTTTTTACTAACTCATTTTTATTTAGCGTATTTTTCATTTCTTCGTTACACATGCCCAATCTATCTCAGTTAGTTTTGAACCATCTTTTTCGCAACAGGAGCCACTTTGAAAAAGTCTGGTTCACTCGTAACGTCATTTAACGAGTCAGATCACTTTTGCTGCTTACCGCAGCACCTCCATCTTAATTATTATTGTATTATTTTATGGGTTATAAGATGTTTCCTCTAAATTTAATATGAGATACAAATAGCCATTGTATTTACACTGAGATAGCGATTCTTGTTTCTACTTATGCGCTGACCACTGACTAGTCATTATGGTCTTTACATTAATTACAAGTATTACAGTACAAGACTGGTTACATGCGACCTGCATCCAGCGCGATCATGCGACCTTTGCAGGGTCGTCCGTTAATCTTGCTGGTGGACGCCCTACGCTACGCTCTTGACCAAATGGAATCCAATCAAGAACCTTTCTGCACTACGGCCTACTTACTGCCACTTGAGCTTGGTGATCTACAGGATAGTCTCGTAAATTATTTAGATATAGGTCTGTTACCTTACTTCTTCTACGTATCTCTTTAATTCAATCCCGTGGAGAAACACCAAACATATAGCTCGTTGTGTGTTCTTAAACTTTTTTATTACGCCCATAGAAAAAGACCATGTTTTGGATTAGTTCTAGACGTTCATTTTTAAGCACTAAAATATTTGGGTCAAAATGATGCCCTCGCGTAGTTTTTCGGACTCTGTCCAGCCAAGGTGAACCTACGAGTACCTAATTAAATCACTTGTCCCAGGTAAACGTACTCTTGTCGTCTAAAACAGTAGATCACAGTTTTCGTTTCTAATAGATACAGAAGAGAGTGCCACTTGAACACGGGAATTCGACTAAAATTCGTCTGGCCCAAGTTAATTTTAAGATTCACTTGTTGGGAGACAAGCATAGTGCCAAGACCCTCCAGTTTTTTTGCCCCAACTGTGTGTGTGATGCTATTAATCAAAGGTGTGTGATGTATTGGTTATGCCAAATCCTTTTTATTCCATATGTGCACACATTCAATCAAGGGCAGTGTTTTATCAAGTTATTCGTATATGAATTCTGTGGAGAACTTTCCATATTGACGTCGATAAATTAATAAGCCAACTATTTATTTAGTTAGTAGAACATCAGGGTTTTAATCAAATAGGCATATCAACCATATTTGACTAAAATAGATAAATACAAGTAAAACTCATGCTTCTACCTACACAAACTATCGTTTGCTAATACCTTTGGGAGAAAACGATAACACGGTTATTTAAAAACATCCACAGACCGATAGAGAAGTAAATTACGATTGCATAAAGAGACCTTCGTAACCTCACGTGAGGTGAAAGATAACCTTCGTGGTCCAAATGTCCACGAAAACCATGTCACGAAAGTTACGAAAATTTAACGTTTTTAAAAATTTACAAGTTGTTTCTTGATAAACATAAAAACTAAATAGCGGACGAAGAAATTGAAAAGGGGTTTTATACTGAATATTCAACACTTACATCTAAATCATTCTATTATCTTTAAAATTTTACCATGAAGGGTTTCTTTAAAAGGTTGCCAGAAAAAAGTTGATGAATTTATGTGCCTGTATTTTCTGTATCAAAGCGATAAGAAAGGCGTTTCTCCTCCAATGATGCTGTAATGGAGTTAAAGTTTCCGTAGGGCCATTAAGCTTGTCAGAAAAATGAGGTTATTTGATGCTATGAGGCTTTATATCGTCACCGGAAATATTGCTGTAAAGGACAAACCACAAATTTTCAGGAGAGCCAAAAAACGATCTCTTTTTTTAAATGTGTTATATTTTTTGATTTTGTAATGCTATTGAAATGACAACTACAGCAAAGTTTCTTTACATTTAAAGCTCTATTACATAAGTTTACTAAAAATGTTCTAATCTTTATAGTTTTAAAAATAGACTACGTTACGTTATTTTTATTGTTTTAAATGTCACTTACACAAACTTTTTTTGAAAATGAAAAAATGAGATTTAATGTAAGTCCTTCGAAAATTTACTTGTGTTAATGTAAGAAACACCAAATTCGGTATTAGAGTTACGCTATTCGAAGTGTTTAAAGGAAAATGACACTTAAATGTAAGAAGTTAAAGTTTAATTGGCTGCTTTCAACAAAAGTTTAAGAAATTATTGTAGTAACTACGATCTATCGACTGATTTTCTCTTTATACCTTAATGAATAAAATAACTGTGTTAAAAATCATATTTTTATTTTTTTCTTTCAAAATTAAAAAAAACATTAATTATGGCTTAAAAAAAGCTATTACACAACAAAAAGTATTTACTCCGTACGTAATTTAAATATAAAAAAAACATAAAATACCTGTGTTCTGATATTTATTTATTAATATTATTTATAATGTGTCTCAGAGATGATATAGGTAGTAAACACACATTAAACCTAAGCATTTTCTAGAAATATTATTAAAAATAATAATGGTAAGACAGCCTCGTAAAACATAACAAAATGCATGCATAATAAAATGGATAAATACTCGTTTTTATCCATTTTAATCGGATATTTACTCGAAATGTAATAACTAATTAGGCCTGGGGTCTACGTGCGACAGGTTCGATACCTTTCATTTAAGTTTTTAACCGATTTAAAAAAGGAAGGAAGTTCTATGTTCCTCCATATGCCTTTTTATTTTTTCGTTTTTTTATCTACGTTCACAGAGTTCGTCGTTTGTTGTAGATTGATTTTTAGAATTTTTTTTTGAGCATACTTTTGAGGATCTGATGCTGAAACCCAGAGAAAATAAATGTTCGCGCTTGCTCCACTCGTGCTTTTTATACATTGTAGTGTACTGAGACTGCCAGTGGATGTAGGCTTCAGCATCCTGCCTTATATCCAAGAGGTTCCAGATTCAAACACCGGTTCGAGCCGATTTCTGGGTTTTTCTGCCTTAAAAAAACTCAGAAACAGCTCGAAGTCGAGAAATTGGTGATACATCTCATCGAACTATGAAAGTAAAGGAACAGATAACTGCACTTATGAATCGTGCACACACTTGTCCACTATAATATTTCCAGCGCAGTTGGCTAATCTCTGTTGATTGGCTACCGTAGTTGAAATTCGGCTATATAGCATAATATAATTACTATTTTTAGTGTACTGACAGGTTTAAAAGGTAGTTCCTTTGTTAAAATTGTTATAAGTAAATGTTATCACAATTTGTCTTGAGACAGAAATGTGTCATCGTCAAAGGCAGAGGTTTTAAGAAAGATCGAAAAGTTCTGTGAGGACACCTCAGTGTTGTACACTTCAGTTGCCAAACCTGTTGAGAGCTCGGCGAGCTATACTGACTCGACACTACACCGAAGACATCCTGGACATAGGCCTCTACAAAATTAGGATGGCCCTGAAACAGCTTAAAAACAACAAGGCACCAAACTCTTTGGTTCGGTGCTACTAGAGGGCATCACGCCTGATGCATGGAAAAGGAGTATGGTAACCACTATACTCGTTAAATGTTGTTCTTTAAAAAAAAAGGAGACAAAACCTGTTTAAAAAAAATACAGATGAATATCACTCCTGAGCCACAAACTGTTTTCAAGGGTCATCGCGTATTGTCTCGCACGTAGTTTTGATGACTTCCAACCTCCTGAAAATGGCTACAGTACAATAGACCATATTCATACACTTAGGAAAATGTTACAGAAGTCCGAGGAGTAGGTACAATATAACTCTATGCTTAGCGTTTGTGGATTTTGAGAAGGCCTTTGATTTGATCGAAGCGTGAACGGTGCTACGGTCTCTTCAGCGGTGCCACATAGAGTATAGAGGTGTTAAAGTGTTTGTACAACAATGCTACCATGTCGGTCCGATAACAGAAGCAGAGCTCGAAGGCCATTCCACTGCGGAAAGGTATGAGACAGGGAGACGTAATATCTTCGAAACTGTTCACTAAGACATTAGAAGACGCCTTCAAGCTTTCGAAATGGAAAGGATTCGGCATCAACGTTAGTGGCGAATGCACCACATACCTCCGGCTTGCCACGCTGGAGCTTGGCACTATGCTCGAAGACCTAAACCGAATCTCCTAACAAGTGGGTCTTAAAATGAACATGGACAAGACGAAAATAATGTCTATACTCTAGCTCCCGAGTGGTACCTCAACTCTCGAAGTTGATGACAAGTACGTCTACCTGAGACAAGAAGGTACTTGGATCGGTACCCACCTAGGTAGTAGTTGGACCACTAGGTCCAATTTAGAGAAAAGAGGTCTGTCGACGAAACCAATTCGCCTAGGCAGCGTTTGGGAAATTACGCAAAAACACCTTCACGTCTTAATAACCTTAGTGCCTTAAGACGAAAGTCTTCAATTAACGTGTGCTACCAGTTTACACATATGAATCTGAAACATGGTCTCTATTATGGGCCTCAAAAATAAAATAAAGTTCATGCAATGGCGAGGGCTATGCTCGGTGTTTATCCACAAGATTGAATCAGAAATAAAGAAGTACGTAGGAAAACTAAGGGAACGAATGTAGCCCTGCGAATCAGTAAGCACAAGTGGCAATGGACAGGGCACAAAGCGCGAAGAACTGATAGCCGTTGGGGCAGAAAAGTTCTAGATTGGAGATCCTTTGATCAAAGGCGCAGCGTAGGACGGACGCCCTACGGCAAGATGGACAGACGACATTGTAAAATTGCAGGATCACACTGAACTGACAGACCGCTTGCAGTCTGTCGTTGTGGAAAACCATGGGGTAGTCCTATGTTCAGCAGTGGACATCCTACGGCAGCATCGACATGATTCTCAGTCGAAGCCGAAACCGAAATTCTTGGTCATTTAATAATAAAATTAAGATCTATTTTTTTTGTTTATATCTAATTATATGGAATTCAAAACTCTTTAGCACTTGTTTGGATTAAAATTACCATTTTACTATTATTATTATCATATATTTGCGGGTTATAGCAACAAACATATTTATAAAATGTTTATCCATCTTTTTGGATAAATACTCGAGTAAAAATGGATATTTACAAGTATTTATCCCATCACTATAACCCATCACTACGCACGTGTCGATGATTAAAAATACACTAAATGAATCAAAACAAACAAACACGTCGATGTGTGATGATGAATGATTCGCGCGCAAAATGTCTCACTCTAACGCGTGGTGGCGGTACAGAGAGAAAAGGAAAACAATATATTCCCTGTTAATTTTACAGTAAACTATTGTTCTAGGAGTAGATGTTTTCAAATAAGTAATGTAAGCATCATTTACTGAATAGAAATAATAGTAAACATAAAGTTAGGGCCCAGGTGACTGTTTAGCTTCTCTAAAGTATTTAATGTAAAGGACAATCACAGTTTTTTCTTTAATTGATCGTTGCTGTACAGGGTACATTTTAAGTGAATATCGTAAAAAGTTTAGCGTAATGGACTTATTTTTTTTATCATCAGCCTGTCGACATGATGTTTTAAATGTAAATGATGTTTTAAACACCAACTGTTTATTTTTAGTTTCTTTAAAATACTTAATGTAAAATACAAAGTTGAGTTTAAAGCTTGAGAAGAATAATGTAAACGGACATTTGTCTTTTCCAGATACCTTTTCAACAATCAACTTTCTCGGACTTTTGGGGGTATAATTTTTTTATGACAGGTTAGTAGACACTTGATCACCTGATGGTAAGCAAAGCTGTAGTCTAAAATGGAGCGCGCTAGCGTAAAAGGAAAGTATTTACTCTTGACTTGAAGGCGCCCAGATTATATTTGTCAGGAAACAGAGAGTTCACAGAATACATGTAGCGGTAGCGCTTATTTAAATTATAATTCAAGATATGAACGTAACGTACACTACTACGGGAATTGAGTAACTTATTTTAATGTAAAGGACTCGTAGCAACACCAGATTCCTTTACATTAATTTGTTAAAAAATAAACGTAAAAATGTATTTATGAGATTAATGTAAGGAACAGTTTTGTAGAAGTTCAGTAGCTTAGCTAATGTAAAAAACAAATTTACTATGTTAGTGTGTATACATTAAAAAGCTTCAAAATAAATACTACGTTACATGAATCAAGAATTCTATACAGTTCTTACACGTACTATGCATTACTTTTTAAGTTTTTTTTTTACCAAATTAGTTGATGTAAAGGACATTATTTTAAAAGATATGCAAATTCTAAATATACCATTGGATAGAGCGGAAATATTTTCAATCGAACGGTATATAAAACTCAATTTCGACAAATTGTCCTTTACATTAATTCATATTTCCGGTGACGATATGTCGCGTTCACGAATCTACCACAATCGTGAGACCGAGACAAAATATTTTCTAACTCCTTCTGTTTAAACGATATCATTATTGTTTTTATACTTAATTAATCTTGACTTATTAACAAATTTTTAGACATATAGTATGTGTACATAACACAACAAACAATAAAGATATTAGTGGTTGAACTGAGCGCGAGGTCGTGCGGACGCGCGGAGAACACCGGTTTTGCTCCCGTTTTTGCCGGTTAAGTATTATTAAAAAAAATACTATAAGCCCTATTTTATGTTTAAAACTATGTTCGTGTAGATGAATAAACAGAGAATCATTTAAAATTTAATCCGAAGCTGCTTATTAAATGGGTTGGAAATTAAGAACGTGTGACCACCAAAAACCGGCCCTCGGAGAATCACTCTGATGCATCATTTTGGTCAGTGACCACGTCCCTTGCCTTATAGTTGATGTGGATGGGAGGCCTTTCAGCCATTGTCAGTTGCTTAACTAGTTCTAGCTCCTTTTGTAGGTTATAGCTACCTCCTCACCTACTAAGCTTAAAGTAGCTTTTGATTTTATACGTTGCGCTGATAATTAATTAATTGTTTGACACAGGTACCTGAAAACTCGTTTTACCAGATAATTTTCTTGAGTGATTAGGTTTTTGAAAACTGTAAATATGCCCAAACTCAAAAAAAAAACATCTTAAGGGATAAGACCAGGCGCCATTTCTCTATACAAACGTAGTCCCATGTTTTCTCCCTGGATAATGGCTAAAGGCAAAATATTTTTGTACCACAAAATCTACATTTACCACAACTATGCTCCTATTTTTATTTTTTTCTTATATTTGAATTAACAAAGGAAATATGAGCCTTCAAAAACGAAGAAAATTGCCTAATTTCAACCTCAACTTTCAGACGCTTGCCAAAAAACTACGCAAATAAACACTAAAACTAAAACACAGCAGCATAGCCTTTTGAGAAACTATTTTAGAAGAAAATATTATCATTTGTCAAATTTTGGATGAGGAAATAGGGGACTTCGAAATGCTGTTTAGGAAGGATTTATCGGTCTGCTCTGAGCTCAGTTGTCTCTTTTTTGCTTTGGCAGCTACCAGAGATCGCATCGAGACAGCAACATTTTATTCAAATACCTATTCTTCGAATACCACGTGACAGCGTTTCCTCTTAATTTGCCTAGTTTTCCTAAACGTATTTAACTAACCAGTTGGTAGGTGTAATTTGTATTTGACGTCGTTCTATTTGTGTGTGCGTGAGGCGCCTCAAACGTAACGAGCTCACGTTTAAGCTATTTTCTTATAATGTCATATCTTTTACTTAACGTTTTTGCTGCGTTTATCACACTTGGACTCTTTTTCACCGGGTAAATGTATCCCGCCTACTTATCGCATCTGGTACGGTCGGCCAAGAAAGTGGTCTACCAATTTTGACAAAATGGCATGTGCAAGTAAAATAGCGTAACGGTTGAACTCACTCATGGACTTATTACCTTTTTGACAATGAAGTAGATGCACATGAAGAATTATTAGTACGTTGTAGGTAGCTGTCAAAATATTTTTGCATGGGAAAATCTACCCTGTTGTTCTATGACGCGCGAATGATTTGCAACCTTAGGGTGATAGACCACTTTCTTGGCCGACCATAACTATTCAAATTGTACGGTGACTTTTCAATGTAAATAGATAATGTGGTTTTATTCCTTAGCGCATCAGGAGATGAATGAAAGAGTGGAAAGTAGAGAAAGATGGAAAATACTTCATCGACAAAAGCTAATCTTATAATTTTGAAGAAAGTGACATCCTTTAGTTTGTTATACGTTAATTTGACGAGCTCGAACTTCGACACAAAACAGGATTTGCAAGAACGTATTTTCTAAAGCAGCAATTCAATAAAAAGTATTTCAGCTTAGCACCATTATGCTAAGACCTAACAATCATGATGAAAAGAACCATTTGCCATCTCGTTAGCTGGAGATTCAAACAAAAAAGAATCCAAAGACATTTCTATGAAGCGGTTAAATTTGTTAAATAATGACACCTCAAAATATCTCATAAAGTGTCACATCTCCCAGTCACGCTCGATATCATTAAAAATCACTTGAGCAAGCCGGTCGCGTGTCGGTGCAAATGTACAGTCGGATCCAATAAAATCCATCCATGAAAACATAAATATGTAGAAGAACATATCTTGGAGACATAACTTTTATCACACGGCGATAAAATTGCGCTAAACATGTATGATTGATAAAACTGACAGGTTTTCAGAACTATTTGTTGTTCTGAATGTAAAAAAATAGTAGTCGATAAAAATGTAAAGTTTCATTGCTTAAGTATAATTACTGGTTTATATATTTTGTGGTGTAAACCAGCAGTAGGTAGCTAAGATTTCAAATGCTCAATGAATTATCATAAATTACACAAGAGCTAGGCTCTTGTCGGTGGAGTAACCGCCATTTCAGTCTTTTGTTCGCCTGTGCTTTGATTTCCTGGTACGATATGACTTTTTTTCCTTATTTGGTCGAAATAACTTTTCTTTGGCCTTCTCTCTATCTATTTTCTTTAAACTTTCCCCTGTATGATGTTGTACAAAAATGAATACGTAGTGTACACATTTGAAAGTGCCTAGATTTTGTTCTTGAGTGTACCCCGTAACATTGGGTGATTTTTGTGTCACGCCGCTACTTAGTCACGTTTGTGGCAACGTAGACCAAACTGCTGATAGCCGATGTGTCATGGGAACATACATTAAGGATGGAAACTAAACTGCAAAATTCGTTAACTGATTATTAAATCAGGAACCGAAGAAAGCAGTCCATTTTTGAGTTTTGATCCCCAAAATTTTGATCACGTATTTCATCATCAGTTCAGCAGCAAAAACATAGATAAAAGTTACCTTTGCTTACATTTCAGGAATCGCGTGATTGAATCCTGTGCCGTCTGCATTTGGCCTTTATTTCCCTGCCCATACCGACTTACTAACACTATAACAATAACAATGGAACAAGAAAGTTTAAAAATTTATATACCGACTCAGTTAGATCATCAGTTAATACCTATTGAAAGAAAGAAAGATCCCTTAAACCTGCATTTACCAAGATACCATCTATGCATGTCATCTATGCTTCTCCAGTCACATTTGGACGAATATCAATTTATTTTCTACTCTTGATAATCATGGTAATTAAACGATTCCTTCACTACTCATAATCATAATTGTATAGAGCTCTTTTGTGACTAGGCAACTTGATAAGGGTAAAAAATGTCTGTCGGTTTTCCTCGATCTAAAAGAGGCTTTTGATACTGTGTCCATCCCCATCCTTGTACGTAAGCTTGAAGATATGGGAGTAAGGGGGACTCCGCTTGCCCTTTTTGAGAGTTACTTGTCAGACAGGAAACAAAAAGTTAGACTATCAGAGTGCATAAGTGAATCTGTGGGCGTGACGTGTGGCGTGCCGCAGGGCAGCGTTTTGGGACCTACCCTCTTTCTAGTATACATTAACGACTTGTGTAGTATGAATATTCCGAACGCTAGAGTCCTGTCGTACGCTGATGACACGGCCGTGGTTTTTGCTGGTGACTCTTGGGAGGTGGTCAAGGATAGCGCTGAAGCTGGCCTTTCCCAGGTAGCTACATGGCTAAAACAAAACCTCCTCACTTTAAATACTTCAAAAACAAGTTATATCTGTTTTAGTATCTACAGCAACTCACAGCCTCAAACCGATTTTAATTTAAAAATTCACGAGTGTACAAACGACAATAATAAAAAAACATGTCACTGTCCGTCCATTAGAAAGGTATCTCAAACAAAGTACCTGGGGGTAATTGTGGACCATAGATTATCATGGTACCCACACTTAGATTACGTCATCAATAGAACGAGGAAACTAATTTGGATCTTCAAAACACTCAGACATGTTATGCCATGTAACTCAGACAAAGACTCAACAAATTATCTACTCAATTCAATTTACACTGCTCTGGCTCAATCCATACTGACTTATTGCATTCCTGTCTGGGGTGGTGCAGCCAAAACTCAATTCCTTGAGCTAGAGAAGGCGCAGCGTACTCTCATTAAAGTCATGTATTTTAAGAAGAGACGCTTCCCTACTGACACTCTTTATAGCATCAGTGGATTACTTTCGGTCAGGAAGTTATATGTAGTCTGTACAACCCTCAGAACGCATAAATTATTATCTTACGACCCAAGTCAAGTAAATAAAGGACGTAGAAATTTTGTTGCTCAATCTGATAATATTAAGACCACTTTTGGCCGTAGACAATTCATTTCAAATTCTACCTTCCTGTATAAAAAAAAAAAATGAAATTATATGTATATATGACAAAACACATCATAGCTGTGAAAAATTTTTAGCAAAATGGATTCAAAATAAGACATACCATGAAATTGAACAATTACTAGAGCGTATTGCATAATTATTTATTTCATAGCTTATTATACACTCTCATATTAACTCTCACACACACAAACTCACACACACACACACACACACACACACACACACACACACACACACACACAGGATAAAAGACATGTTGTTTAGGATAAGTTTACCCATACTGCCTTGTTAAAGTATGGATATAATGATAAAAGAGCGGGTCCTCCAAACACAGGCATTTTTTGCTTAAATGGAGGCTCCAATGTACTAGTTTTAAGGCATTACCTTTGTTAATGAAATAAACTTATATATTTTTTTTATATATAAAATAAATTGTACCCTTTGTCGAGAACAAATCTCAAAGTATCCCTAAGGCTGCCTTTATACACTAGATACTAAAGATATGAGTGAACAAAAGCAATGTTTTTAATAAGACCCAATATAATCGCTTCAATAACCAAGTTGCCGTTCCCGCAGAAGCTGCGCTTAGCGAGGCTACGTATGTCTTTTTATTTGCTCTTGACTCTGGGATAGGCCAGATGTGGCGTAAACAGGGTCGACGGTGGAGCGAGCTCACCCAAGAGGTTCTGGCAATCCCACTCATCAACGGAACACAGCAAGCTGCTTGGCGCCGGGCTCCGGTGGAAGGGTGGGTAACCTAACGGAGCCTAAAACGGCTGATAGGATCGTTCAGCCGCCATCACAAATTGGAGTTTGTGGTGTCGTTGTCCGGAGTGGACCATTAGAAGATAGATTCTTCACCCCCCAACAATAAGTGAATCAACTGTTTCTTAACAAACACATCCCTCGTTACACATTCACGCATAGTCGGAAATCTCTGGTGTAAAAGCAGACAAGAGTTGACGCGTCAACAATTCTACATACAGCTAAGAATTTAAACAATAGATTCTCTACAGTTCTACACCACCACTGCACAGTAACAACCGCTCGATAAGATACTGCTCTTGTACCGGCGAAGCGTGCGCTTGCACATTTGTGTGGAACTGCTGGAATGATCTATTGTTCGACGATATGTACAGTCGGAAACACGTCATGTTACCCATTTGGACTGCGCAAGCAGCTTATATTACGTAGGGAATAGAAGCGGTCTCAATTTTAAAGTGGAGTATTCTAAGGTGCAGCCGTGTGCCCGTGGGTAATCTCGTTTGTTTGCTGGCACTCGAGTACTGGCACTGACAGTATGACAAATTGGCCTTTGGAGGAAAACTATACAGTGGCCAGCATGTCAGCCTATATTTCTGTTGCAAAATCACACCAATTACAACTGCATATTTTACGATTTCACAGGGTGGTAGTACTGGACGTGCTGCCGTCTGTAACTTTCAAGGATGGACATAAAATTATCATTCTGATACTTATTTCTTGCTGTATTTAAGTTAAATGCTGTTCAAATTCAACGAATAACCATTTTTATGAAAATACTTTTGTCAACTAATGATTTTAGAGAACAGAATATTTCAATAAAGTAATAGATTTTGGAAGCTTTACACACAGGGATTTTCATGAGTAATTATTTTATAAATAATTATACAGTCTCTACATATGATAGTGCATTTAAAAAGATGTATAGCGCGCGGAAATTGTTTACCTCAAATTGAGCAAATTGCTCAACTTTGCATTTAAATCTCGTACACACATGAAATTTGACACTTAAATGTCATATGTGTACGAAATTTGATGTTTAACACGTAAACAAAAATCAAATTCGAATCGTCGCGCAGTAGGAGATGACATGTCTACTTTTTTTTTATTACACTGTCATTTGTCTCTACAAATTGTAGAAAAACCCAATAACCATGATTGTGTAATATGAGTTATTATTGCTTATTAAATAGCAATTACGAGGTCAACAAACAAATGTAGGTAAAAAGTAAGTGCCCTGTCCTCAGTATGGGCGGCATTTTTTTTCCGTTTGCCGTGCGGCCAGATCTTGCCTTTTAGAGAATCAAAAGAATTTTAAGCGTTTTGCGCTGTTGTACAAGGCAACGAAGGTAACGGATGATAAGACGCAAGAAATAAACGAAGTGGGTACTGTTGCTTGCGTTGCATACATACGCAATTACTTAACTGTGCTGTTGTGGAAGATGCCACGACAGGTATACCTGAAAGAGGCGTCAGTTATTAGCAGAGGTCGGAATTAGGTAGAGTTATTCATGTACTTACACTGATTTCATACAGCGAAAGAATAAAGTGGATATGCCTCAAATCCCGAGATCAATTTTAAAGAGCAGAATAAATCCCGTGATTTTTTAAATAAAAAGTTTTTTATTTTTTCACAATTTAAACTACTACACGCACGACGTTGCCAAACTTACATCAATGACATCGGATGTCCGAAGTTGCAAAATTCTAATAAGCGCGATGTGTCTAATTATTTTTATAACTTAAGCAATTATTTTGCAAGTTTTTACGAATTCAAATTGATTTGGCCACAGTTGTAGTTCGCACAACACAGCTTGTAAAAACAAAAGAATACAATAGCGGAAATGCGCTTAACGTAATGTACTTCCGATTTTGTCTCTTTCTACCGCATTCAAACTATCTATTAGTAATAAACCGGTTTTCGCTTACCTCGGTTCGTCGAATGCGCTCACTTGTTTTCTATTGTGTTTTGTGTGGTGAATCCTGTTTGACCCTGGCTTGTTTACTGGATTCTGGACTCTACTTAATACGGGCCACGGGATTGTCCATTAGAAATCCCGGGTAGGTCCACATTAATATCAACATTTCGATGCAAGTACTCTACCTAATTCCGACCTCTGGTTATTAGCTATACCAAAATATTTTACATAGTGACTGGTACATTTTGGCAATTCATATCACAAATATTCTCTCTCTCTCCGGCATTAATAACCCCATCTGATGGTGGGGTCTGCCCTCTTAATTTTTCTTTTCCATTTTGCTCTAGCGGACGCATCGTCTACGGAGACATTACAGAGGCACAGGTTAATCAATTCATGTCACACACATTACAGCTATGTATTTAAAGCCATTACGACATCTTTGGTTCTGTACAGCACAGCTACTGCCTAATTTGATTACTTTCAAATTGCAATATTTATACCCTTCAGGGGGAGGCTATTAATAACATTCAAACTGACTGTAGGAAAGCTAAGAAAGGAAAGAAATGATGGCTTTTAAAATGATGAAAAAAATAGGACCGACGCTTACTGCCATCAGAATATATGCCCGTATGAAATATACACTCCATAAAAAAGTAGAAGGATAGATATTTGGTAACTTATGTCCTCTTGCCTAACGCCTATTACTCATTCTAGCGTTATCCCGGTTGTGCACTCGCTCGCGAGGTCCCAGGTTTCGCTTTTGGACCATGATCCAGGATGTGGCAGATCAGATAATTACAGTGGAGCGACTGCCATCTGACCTCCTCCGTAACTCTGATAACAGGGTAACCTGGCCAGTTTGGATCGCTTGCCTAATTATTTATAAACATTTTGACCATCCATACTTCCATACTAATATTATAAATGCGAAAGTGTGTCTGTCTGTTTGTCTGTCTGTCTGTTAGCTCTTGATGCTTAAACCACTGAACTTTGGAAAGGACATAGGCTACATTTTGTCGTGATATAAAAACATTAAGAGGGTGAAATGGGGGATGAAAGTTTATATGGAAAATCCAACTCTTGCGGGCGAAGTCGCGGGGAACCACTAGTTATTTATAAACTTCTAAACATGTTTTTACGATAACCTCAAACGTCGGCCCGGTAGAGATGGAGTGATTTAGCGTACTTAGTCACCCGAGCGAATAGCGCCCGTAATACGTGCGGTGTCGCCGGCCGCCGCGCTTTTTGTAGAGTGCTCCTATAATCGTGGTTATTATCACTTTTTCCAGAGATACTTTGGCATTTTATGTATTAAGGGTAGAGCACACTACTAAAGCCTACTAACTATGTTTGGCATAACTTTATAGCAGAGCGCAAAACGTAATTCATCTTTTCATTTCATAGCCTACTTAAGGAATAAAGAGTTTTAAAACATAAACAAAAAATAGAGAGAAAAATATGATTTTTAAATAGGCTACGTATAATACGTATTTACTTTAATTAGTGCAAGTTTTACGTGGCTTTCTTACTATTATTGATATTAACTAGGTATATTAAAATTAGGTATTAACCATTTGAAACCTAGTAACTCTGCTTTTATGAGGAGTAACTAAGGAGTGACTATTTTAAAAAATAGAAAGTCAACATTTGACATGTTTTTAAATGACCATTTTCTCAAATGTCATTGCTTTGAAACAGCAATTATAACTGCGATTTTCAAATTTGACAGAAGGCCTAGATAATACCAAGACGTTCGTCAGCTTGAAATTACATATAGATGTAACTTTATATATATAAATATTAAACTTTAGGCGTGAGCTTATCAACTGGTGCAATGAAGCCTTAACGATAAGTAACGAAAAACGTTTCGTAAGTTAGCAGATGGATTTATAGCGCCATGGTTTATGAAGTATTTGTAAAATTGTATCGTAAAAACGACTTGTTATTTTCTGCATTTAATATGTGATAATTAAAGAGGTAATACGCTCTAAGCTATCAGTGGCATACTCTAACGATTAAACTATATCATTTTGGTAAGTATGTTTATACAAAATGTGTACGTACCGTGTCTTGTTAGGTTTACTACAATGCTTACGAAGCTTATGCTTTGTAATATAACATAGTTGTCTCGGTTAGAACGACAATTCATAATGTCATAGGTAAAATAATTATGATGTGTATGATACTAAAATTATTACCAGAGCAAAATTATAATAAATCATCAACTTTATTAAAATTTAGGCGTACTCGAACGTATTGTCATCGTAACCAAATTAAAATAAAGAAGATATCTAATACAAGTGATAATGTACTTAATTTATAACTCGGAGAGTCTCGTCTCAGTCATAAAAGATACAATATTATTTTGTACTATAACATAAAATCATTCAAATATGTAGTAGGTGCAAATGTATTTACATGTCAGTTGTAATGTTACAATAATACAAATGTGATAATGCAATTCAAAATCAAGTTCAACCAGCCATGAACGATTCTATTGTGTTCTGTGTCATTTTATCTCAATACGCATCTGTATTATTATGAAACTCTATTTGTACCGTGAAGTACGGAGTAAGGTGTATGCCGGCAAAACTCGATTGGCCCTCGCTCAAAATGCCAACCTCTTTATAAAATTACGAATCAACTTTTTGTCGATCAAAAAGCTTTCGCTCGTCACCGTTGCATCTATTAATCATACGCCTGTCTCTTTCAGATGTACCAGAGCGGCGGGCGAGGGACAGAGAGGGGCGACGTAAAGCTGCGTGCGCGCTGGGTTGTGGCGCCGCCGAGCGTCAGTTGCGGGGAAACTGCCGGAGGCTTTGAATGTGTCTGTGATTTTCGCGTTTCGTTCTAACTTTTTTGAATTTCTAACAAGATTTTTCTTTTTACTGTGTGCCAGTGTTAATGTTATTATGACACAAACTAGTGATGAAAAATAAAAGGGTTTAAACCGATGCGTGTGTAATGAAAGTGAGTGTTACGTTATTATATTTATCTGATGGATGTAGTGCATTGTTGTGGATACATCGAGCGTTCGTGTGTGCTCTGTTTGTGTTTCAATATCACTCTAATTGGATTTTAATGAAGGTAAGAATTTGACAACATTTCGTGGTAGACTGAGCCATTTCAGCGTTTTTCTTGTTTTCAGGTCCCATAAATGACTTTTCTTAAATTTTGATAATTTGTATTTTTCTCTTAACTAACAATACCGACCTACTTGAATCAAATATACTATTTAGGATGCAAGATAGGTTCCGCGTTAGCCCTAGGAAAGCTTGAAATGTCTCGTCGGATATAAATTGATTGGGAAGGTTATTCGATAAAATCCTTGAAGTAAGTTCGTTTTTGATCTTCCCAGGCTACCTAAAAGATATACAGGGTGTCCCGTAATTGAATGATAATTTAAGCACAGATAAGTTACATTAGTAAAAGTGTTACCATTTTCGAGATGTTAACATTTATTTTTTGTATTGAATTTTCTATTAATATTATTATATTAACTTAAAAAAACTGTTAATACTCTTCAATGTTCTAGACACCAAAGTCATTAAGTTAATAAAGCTCCCCAAAATAATAAAAACTTTAAATCAAAGTCTTCAAAATGGCATCACTTTTACTTATAAAAAAAAATATATAGTAGGGAATCACGTAGCTTATCTGTACTTAAAGATTCTTTTTCAGTTACTGGACACCCTATGTAGTTTTATAGGTCTTTAAAGCACTACTGATCAGTTCCAAAGTTTCAAACATTGTTCAGGTAGAGGCACATTCTTATGCAAGCACCAAATAGAGTCTGAGCAGTTTAAAACATTAATTAATCATCGTAGTCTCGAATCATCGAGATAATTTCGAACAATGGAAGGCATGCGCTTACTGCCTTATCAGCTTCCATAAAATATGGAGCAGCCTTAAAGGAATATCAGTAAATCTTCAGTTAATGACATTCTTTATCGATTCATATCCGTATCAGCGAGCTTATCGTATAAGAGACATCAACGCGCTAGACTATCATTAATCAATGATCGAGATATTTTACTGGAGTACATATTTATTCAATAAAAGAAAAGAAAAACAAAGACATGCATGAAATAAAAATAAATAAACTTAAAACCTACTTAATAAAAAATAAACCCGTGTCCTTGAGGCAAGGAGGCGAGGATGCCGGCTGCGTTACCGCGTTGGATAGCTATACTTATCCTTTAAGCGAGATGTTCAAGATTAGTCAGTTAATGTGGTATTATACGTAGGCCCACTTGCGCCCATCCGAACTTATTCAAGCCATTACCTGGATTGAAAGCCCACTTGCGCAAGTCTGGATTAGCTAATCCGGAAGGTCCAGTTGCGCCAGTCCGGGTCAGCTAATCCAGACATGGGCAGTTGGGCTTTCAACGCAGATAGCCTTGAACAAGTCTGGATTAGCTAATCCATGCAAGTACTTTGGAAACTTTGGGAACTACGTTTCAGCTTAGGACAGATCTACTATGTACCTCGCAATTATTACCTTTTTCATAAAAACCTATTTGGAATTCAAAGACAGTTTTAAAAAATAGGTTGTTCAGCCGTTTTCAAGTTATGGCGCTGCCTAGGGAAATAGGGATTTATCATAATATACATACTCGTAGATACAGGGTAAATATTACCGACATTGTATTTATTTAAAAAAGCTGTCATCTCTTACTGCGCGGCGATTCGAATGTGATGCTCCGAGCACACGTTCTTTTACGTGTCAAATGTCGTATTTGAATGCAAAATTGAGTAAATTGCTCAATTTGAGGCAATCAATTTCCGCACCCTAATGACCCATCTTATTCTTTTTAAATGCACTAGCACTAAACTTATTATGTGTGACTATGACTTAGCTAGGTATTGGATAAATGTTAGTCTGAGACTACTTATTTTTTTAACTTACACAGTACAGTACAGTTAGTGGTACAATACCTATTTAAATTTTATAATACCTTAAAATACAATAGATTTTATGATACCCTTAAAATTAAGTGTACTAATTACAGCCCCCCCTCTATTATACAGAATCTATATCACGGGGTTAATTAAGTTTGTTTGCTACATAGTAAACCCTATACCCTACATAGTAAACCCTATAACCCTAGTTATAGTAAGTGCCCTTTAGTGTCTTCAATTATCCCATCATAATAGGCAATAAATGCGAGGTACGGACGGAGTAATAAAATGGGCTACAGGCTAAGGACTAAGTAGCAATTTTTATTTAACATATAATAGTAATAAGTTGTTTCAACAAACACACTAATTAACTAGTCTCAAACTAAGCGTGAACTTGTGCTATGGCGACTAGGATAACGGATAGACACACTTATATACGTTTATAAACATCCATGACTTAAATGCAAATGATAGTGGTCATCACAGAAAAGATCTTGACCAAAACTCTATAGAAACTGGGCCCACTTTGCGTCAGCATGTGTCTTTACAAAATGTTCGGATAAAATATATAAATATTTAAAAGAATACACACAAAAACAAGTAAACATAATTTTAGAAAAAACATAACACCCGACTGTAAAAATTTATATATTTTTGAAATGGTCTTTTTACTGGCTTTCATTTGATACCCACCCTTATAGTTATGGTAAGGAAAGAATCATTCCCCCTCCCCCCTTTATTTCCATTTGCGGGCGCCATTTATAAATGTATATAGCCTATGTCACAATTTTGACAAATTCAACGACACCTCATATGTCGAAAATTGTTCAGCCGTTTGGGCTGTACGGCCAAACAATTATATATACATACATACATACTCTCGAAAAACATAACCCTCCTTCCGCAGTCGGGTAAATATTTTGTATTTGTTAGACAAGTAATATGTTTTGTTATAAATTTTATTAAGTCTTTGACATATAATTATTTTTATAACTTAAGCAATTATTTTGCAAGTTTCTACGAAATCAAATTGAATTTCGCTCACAAAAATTTATCGACTGTGTCATCCGGTGGGACTCGAACCCACGTCCCTTCGCTAGCCTCACTAGCTCGTTATCCGGGCTAGTAACCAACTAAACTAAAGTTTACACTACTTTGACATTGTCTTCAACGGGTGTAAATCAAAATGCAATCATTATCTATTCAAAGTAAAAATTCCAAAGCTCGGTTATTAACCCGTTCCAGTTTTTGTGTCTGTCCCACGCCCCACTACGCAGTCCAGTAAAGTCAGCTAGCAACATCGAGCACGTAACCTATATAGGCGAAGTAAGGGCGATTTTTCTCCGAAACTTATCAGTGCTTGGTACTGATATGAAAAATGTACATTTAAGCGTGTCTTTTGAGAATTATGAGATATTTTGGTTCTGGTCATAAATACAATCTTTTAAATAAAAGATATAAGTAAAAATATGAAAAGTATTAAGTGTATTTTTTGACAAAATATGCTTAAAAAATATTTTAAGGAAATTAATTTATTTATTTTTATTTATTTAAGAAACCAACAGCTACAATGAATTATGCTATTTTATGAGTACTGCTAATTTAGTAGGCTAATACTAGGTTTCCTTAACATAACATTTTGTATAAAGTTGTGAGGTTAAACGTTAACAGCATACAATAAGTACAGTCGGAAGCACGCCAGGTCACACATCCGAACCACAAAAACAGCCTTTATTACATATGGAATAGAGGCAGACTCAAGGTCAACATGCATAGTCTGACCCGCGGCCGAGTGTAATAAACAATGGAAAAAGAAGAACTTGACATCTTTTTTGACAAGATACTTATATGCATCCTAATTATTATACATCATTGCACTCGTGCGCACTCAGTGCCACTTGTTTATCATATCTACCTACTCATATAGATGAGTAACTAACTAATAGTTGTTAATTAAGTAATTAACTAATTAGCTCCGTATATTATAATTACGTATTGTCTAAAGCCTTAAGCCTCGAAATGAGTTACCTGTTCTCAACGGGCTGTGACCAGGATGCCGATTATAAATCAGGCACCAAACGGCTGGACGAATTCTTGTTTACGCTAAAAATTATTATGCCCGCGAGATTCCGATCGCGAATTATCAAAATAAATCTAAACTGCGCATTTAGATCTTACGATTAAAAAATCTTAGGCGTTTAGTGATTTTAATGTGCTAACGTTTTCCGGTGTGTTTTAATTTCCCTAAGACGTACTTAGGAATGAAATCTTCCCGACTTCGCTGGCTAGGACATGTGGAGAGGATGGGAGAGGATCGAGCCGCAAAGAGAGCTTATCTTGGTCAACCTACTGGCCGCCGGCCGGTGGGGCGTCTAAGATATCGCTGGAAGGATGAAGTCGCCAAAGACCTGAAAGAGCTAGAATTGCCCGACTGGTCAGATTTGGCACAGAATAGGGAAGAATGGCGCACTTTAATGTCGAAGGCGAAGATCCACTTCGGGTCGCTGAACCAGCGAAGTAAGTACTTAGAAATTCAATTAAAAACAAATACCTTGTAAACAATAGGAATTTTAAATTACTGTTTACTTATCTCCGTGTTAGCATGCTAGTGGTGGAGTAATATCTTACTTTGAGATGACCCTTTATAATTTACCTTCTCCTCAAACATATGTATTGGCTAACAGTTTAGTACCTACCGACTCATGTTATAAATCACCACAACTATAATCTGTATTTTGTTAATAAAATAAAATAAAAATAACTTGTCTTGCATTATTAGGCCCTTAAAATAAGGAAACACAGAAACACATTCTGGCCCCATATGATCTTATAAATTTTTATTTCATGACTTCCAAAAGTACCTACCATTTGATTCTTATTCCTAATTAATGGACCTAGGTTACTATAATTTTATTACTTTATATGTGGACTTACCAATGTAAGTAAAGTAATGGACTTAACCTACAGGAGCCTCATTCGTGCATTTTATTGCAGCCAACGTCCTGTCTCTCTCTCGAAATTCATGAAAAAGATAATAATAAATTGTTTCAATAAACACATCAGTTACGAGGGTCAAACTGAAAGTTCTTAGAAAATCAAAAACTGATTACATTAGCCAGTTATTAGTTTTATTATATCTTTTCAAAATATTGTCCATTGACGTCAATACACCGCTGCATGCGATGGAACCACTGGGAAAAGCACTTTGCCCACTCGTCCTTAGGGGTCTCTTCAATGGCATCGCGATACGCAGCCACCGCTTCTTCAGCATTCATAAACCGCTTTCCTTTAAGTTTTTCTTTAATTTTTGGAAATAAATAAAAATCACAAGGCGCGAGGTCGGGGCTATACGGCGGGTGACCCAGTAATTCAACGTTTGATGTCGCCAAATAGTCGATCGTTCGCTTGGCGGTGTGCGACGAGGCGTTGTCGTGGTGAAGGAGGATCCTACTGCGAGGTCGTTTCTCTCGAACTTTTTCCAAGACAAGTGGCAAACAATTGGTAGTGTACCATTCTGCAGAAACTGTTTTTTGATCCTCTAACACAATTGTTGCGAAATGACCTATCCTTCCAAAGAACGAGGCCACCATTTTTTTTCCCGCACTTCGATCTCTCTTCACTTTAGTTGGCAACTCCTCGAAAGGAAACACCCACTGAGCAGATTGTCTTTTGGTTTCAGGATCATAACAGTAAATCCAGCTTTCGTCACCTGTTAGTATGTCGAACACAGCATTTGAGTCACCTCCGTTAAATCTTTCAATCATTTTACGGCACCAATCCACACGATGGAGTTTTTGAGCCTTAGTCAAATTATGAGGTATCCACCGGGCGCAAAGCTTCCTGACCGCTAAATGTTCGTGGAGGATTTTGTGCACTTGACTCATACCGATGCCTAAGCTTGTCCGAATCTGCTGATAGGTCACTCTTTTGTCAGTCTCTATCATACGCCGCACAACACAGATGTTATTTTCAGTCGTCGCCGTAGAAGGCCGTCCCTCACGTACATCATCAGTGAGATTAGTGCGACCACGTTTAAACTCATTAAACCAGTTGTAAACAGTCGCACGAGATGGGGCTTCATCGTGAAAGGCCAATCGTAGTCTATCATAACTTTCTTGTTGACTTAAATGACATCGAAAGTCATAAAAAATCATTGCACGAAAATTTTCTCGTGTTAAATTCATTTTGACGTGACACAGACAATTTTCAATTTGCCGCCAAGTCGTAAAACAAATGACAAATGAATGAAATATATACTCAGTAATATTGGCAAAGAGTTCTATTTTCAAATTTTAGAATATTTTTTTATTATATTGTTTATAAGTGGCCAGTTCTAAGAACTTTCAGTTTGACCCTCGTACCTAGCCCCAAACAAAGCGTGAGCTTGTGCTATGGTGACTAGGATAACGGATAGACATACTTATATACATTTATAAACATCCATGACTTAGGTAAAAATGCTCGTGCTCATCACACAAACATTTGCCCCTTGCGGGATTCGAACCAGCAACCGCCTGGTTTAGAAGTCCGGGGCGCGAACCACTACACCAAGACGGTCGTCATAATACCAACAACGAAACTGGCTCAGCGAATAGGTTATAAAGCATAAAAATAAAACCAAACAGTTCTATCAAATCAAAGTATAATTAACAAACAACTAAGGCCAGTACCAATACATTCGGATGGGGGCGAAATAACCCCATTGTATTAAGGTGTTGGTAGGGAACCAGTTTTCCGTGGTCTCGGTGGCGTGGAACGGATTGGGAATAAACCTGGGACTCTCCTCCGTGCCGTACAAAGTCAGCTCGATCACCACTCGGAACGAGAAGAAGAAACGAAACTCGATGAACGCCTTTGACTTGTAATACAGGAAACACTCGAACCTGGTGGAGATGAACACGTAATGCCTTATTATTTAAAAACAAAACACCCGTCTGCAAAATTTATTGTATTTTTGAAGTGATATTTTTACTAGCTTTCATATGATACGCATATTGTTATTTTTACATTAACCCCTTCTCCCCCTCCCTGTCATTTACGTAGCCGCAGAAAGTAGATTGTTCACGAGCATTAGAGCGTCGATGGCGCAGTGGCTAGCGGGTGCATCTCATGCGAGACGCCACGTGACGACATGTACCAATGACTTATTATGAGTTATGTACATGAGTTGCATTAGCTGTAGTGCCTGCGTATTGAGTGAGGGCGGGTGGTGCATTCTGCATTCGCCCGAACTAAAACTCAACGCGGTTGCGGTTGGTGTGGTTTTGGTGCCTGCGCTAGTCTCTTAGCGGAAAATTAAAGCAAAATAATTTTATTTTTCCCATTTAATAATGGGTTTCCGCAAAGTAACGCCTGATTCCATTAATTGTACATGAGTTGTTTCACTAACCAATGCTCTTACGGTGAGGAAAAGCATCTTTTTATTTATTTTATTTATTAGGGGATAACAAACAGTTTACACAATGTATATTACTAAGTAGTATTAAAATGATATCGATAATGTTAATTGTCAAACCCACACCGTTATACACAGGTTACTTTAAATGTGACTAGTTAAATTAAAAAATATTTACGATTATATCCAAGTGTATACAAATACTAGCTGTTGCCCGCGACTTCGCCCGCGTAAACTACTATTTCTGTATCCTACAGGAACTGTGTTTTTTTTTTCGGGATAAAAAGTAGCCTATATGTTATTCCAGACTATAATCTATCTCTGTGCCAAATTTCATTCATATCCGTTCAGTAGTTTTTGCGTGAAGAAGTAACAAACATACACACTCACACACTCACAAACTTTCGCATTCATAATATTAGTGGGATTACGGATTCTAAACTTATTTTAGTGACCGTGAGATATATCTACTATACCTTTTTTAAATTTCAATTAAAAGTCTTTTAAACTTTTGGGGATTATATGCAAAAATAGGTATTTAAGTCGGGGAACGACTTATTGTATGGGTCCAGCAAGCGACGTAAAGGTGCGCGTTTACCAGCGCGACTCGCGGCGTGTAAAACACCCGATATTATCTCTAATAAATATGGACTATTTTTTAAGGAAAATGCTTAATTCCATATAATTATTTTTATAACTTAAGCAATTATTTTGCAAGATTTTACGAAATTAAATAAAATTTCGCTCTCAAAAATTAATCGACTGTGTCATCCATTGGATCTCCATCCCTTGTCCCTTCGCTATCGAGCATTTCTAAGAGCATTCGTCCGGATAACGAAGGGACGTGGGTTCGAGGTCCACCGGATGACACAATCGATTGATTTTTGTGAGCGAAATTTGATTTAATGCTTAATTCCTTCGGACGACGGGTAGAAATAATGATCCTTCCGTACTTATGTTTTTCAAATAACTTCTAAATGGCTGAACCGATTTGGTTGAAATTTTTTATCGGTTTTTCGATGGTTTCCTTGATGGTTTATTTTGCCATTTTGACAAAACACCTGTAGACTGTAAGGTGAGTGTCACATTGTAGCGGCTACCGACCACCTTTGTTTGCAAGGGACTAGAGGACGTGGCGCGCGACAGGCACCGGTTGCTGTGATCGGTGGCCTATCTGCGCGAAGCCTTACCCCGTTATTACAAACTTAGTAATGGGTTTAAGCCATGACTAAGCTATTAGCTAGCCAATTAAAAAAGCGTTTCTCTATTAGGTTATGTCACGAATGTGTCATTCATTCCTCTGTTGTCGGCTAATATTTAGACCAATTTTAAACCTGGTCTAATTTTCTTGTAATAACACCGTTAGAGTCTAGTTTTAGAATCGGTAGGTCACAGTCACACTGTCTAAAACTAAGAGAGAGGTCTTAAGTGAGAGGGAGAGGGAGAGCTCACCTGCGCTTGTCGTTGGATTTCATGCCGTGCGCCAGGCCGGTGACGTCACGGTGGCAGTGATGCTCCAGCCACACTGCCGCGTTGGTTCTGGATATAGATTCAACGTGAACGTGCGCGCACGAAAACGCTGCTATTTGCGTCACTGTCACCTGCGAAAAGATTTCATTTTACAAAAGGAACATAAATGAGAAATCTTAACAAGTTCACTCACATATTTAAGGGTCTTTTATTTATAAAATTTTAGAGACATAATCCTAATGAATTTTTTTTTCGTAAAAATAAAAATTGCATTTTTGGATTTAGTTTTGTAATAGGTTTAAAAACTATCTAACTGTTTTACATTTTTAGCAAGATTTCTTAATCTGTTCTTCCTCTATGACGGTTAATAATTTTGAATTGATCTTTATTTCACTTGATAGGCGATAGCGTTATACCTTTCGCATGAATAATTTTCATAACTTTTAGAAACTCTTTTAGAAATTGTATATTAAAAAAGAAAAAGCCGGCCAAGTGCGATTCAGGCTCGCGCACGAAGGGTTCCGTATTCCCTAGGGTGGCTACAATCACTTCAAAACGCTTTTACATTTAGGCGACTTTAGCAGCGTGACTTTGGCGTATACAGTCGCGCAGTCGAAGCTTTTAAAAAGTGTCTCCAAAATAGTTATTATTATCCTATAATAAAACAACACTAGCTCAACGCCTTGATTGAATGCAGAGAGCGCATGCGAATGTCGCGCAGCTATACCGCGCGGATGTTGCGCTCCGTTTATAGTATGAAATTATCAGCAAAGTCGTCTAAATTATTTTTAATGGATAACCATGCCCTAATTAATGAATTATGAAGTAGGTATGTAGGTGACAATAACACTTATTACAAAGACAATAATGAATTTCTAAAAGAGGCTTTAACTTTGCCATTAAATAACTATTGTTGTTACATACAATTGGCGCCATCTCTCGGATAACTGTTATACTGCTATAAAAACTAACTACTGCGCTTCGCCCAATGCATATCGAACACAAATTGAATTGAAGAAACGTAAAATAGATAGCGTAAAACAACAAAAAGAAGTACATGCGTTTTTCTTTCGCAATTGTTTAACGCACATTAAGTGTGCTAATTTCGTCACGATATTTATATATGTCTTGGCGCAGTGCAAAAGACGCTACAAAGAATGCTGAATTTTAGAAGACGAGCGTTCGAATCTTAATGGGTGAGTTTTTTGTATTTATTCAAGTTCATAGCTTTTTTTTCTTTTTTAAACAAGAATTGGTATGAGCATCAAAATTAGTGTAACAGATTTTAAATCCTACACACACAGACTAAAATTGCAACAAAAATGCAATCCGCAGACTAAAACTAAGGCCAATTTCGGATAAATTTGACGTGCAATTAATATAGGTATTCGACGTGGAAATCAAATTTCTGTAGGTACATTGATTAAACAACTTTTTAGCAGCTTTTTTTGAGAAAAAATGTATGCACATTTTCAAATTTATTGTTTACCCCGCGACTTCGCCCGAGCCAAAAGTCGGATTTTCCATACAAATTTTCATCCCCCATTTCACCCCCCTGATGATTTTATATCGCGACAAAAAGTAGCTTATGTCCTTCCCAGTGTCTCAAACTATTTCTGTGCCAAATTTCATTTGATTCGGTCCAGTAGTTTCAGAGCCTATTCGATGTAAATAAACAAACAAACAAACGAACAAATCTTTCCTCTTTATAATATTAGTATAGATAGTACTAGTTTTGTTAATCAATATTCATATTTGCAGTGCAATTATTTATTTCAAGTAAAAATAGTATAATTAAAATTTGATAGATGCTTTATATCTTTGCTGTGCATTTAAATATACCTCGAAAAAAAAGCGTACATTTCGCAAACATCAGTATTATATCCCTGGGATCGATCCCAGATTCTTACGATCATACCCAAAATGTTAACCACTGGGCCAAGCGTGCTTATGGTTATCTAACGAAAAGCAATAAGAAGTACGTACTCCAAGAAAAAACTCATTTTAGCGCGAACTTAAAAAACAACAATGCCAAATGACGCCATCTAGTGACGAATGTCAGAACTAACTTATATTAATATTCGTTTATTTGCATACCGTGCGCCCAGTTGCACGAGAATTTTATAAAATTATTGGTAAACGATAAAATGTTTCTGTAAAACCATATCAATATTTAATAGGAATTAAGATGTTTCGTGATCTATTTTTAAACCTACCAAAACATAATTATAGAACAGTATAATAAGCATAGCGCTAGCGCTCCATCTACTTATTTTTTTTTGGACCAGCATTTTGCCCTCGCGATGACGATCGAAAAAGCTCTTTTTGTATTTGATTTAACAACAATTAACGATTTTCGGACTTTTTCCTTAACTTATGCTGTAAGACCTTCCTTCTTGCCAAATTTCATGGTTCTAGGTCTATGGGAAGTACCCTATAGGTTTTGATTCCCCTGAGAAATGGGGAAAAATGATAGAAAATTGAACAAAATTGGCCGTATCTTTTTTCAGCGTTAACTTAAAATCTTGATTTTTTTCACATCATAAAGGGACCATAGACATAAGAATTTGATGTTAATTTTAACTTTATACCTCCACGCGTTCCTGAGTAACAGGGTCTTGACAGACAGACGGACAGACGGACAACAAAGTGATCCTATAAGGGTTCCTTTTTTCCTTTTGAGGTACGGAACCCTAAATAATAATTGAAATGGCTGCCATTTCAAGAGGGGGTTTTGTTTGTCGATAACATTCTATGAACTAATAGCCCGTAAATTACCAAACCCGGACACACTGTATAAACTTACTGATTGACTGACTGACTGTCATTTCAACACACAGCCTAAACTATTGGGCTTAACGACAATCATCATCAGCCTAGCGTTGTCCCGGTTGTGCACTCGTGAGGGCCCAGGGTCTGCTTTGCACCATGATCCAGGATATGGCAGATTAGGTAATAGGAGTGAAGCGACTGCCATCTAACCTCCGTGACCCTCTTAAAAGGGGAACCTGACCAGTTTGGATCATGGTTACACAATCAGTCGCCTGAATGTGCAGATTTCCTCACGATGTTTTCCCTCACTGTAAGAACGACGGTTAGTGAAACAACTAATGTTCATAACTCAGAAAAAGTCAAGTTTACAATTAGTAAAAATTCATTAAACGATAATGAGTATCCAGAGCTTTTTTCAAGTCTTCGATGTGTTGTTTTACTATGTAACTTACAAAGTAGAACCCTTGGGCGAAGTTCTTGTTGACGAGCAGCTCGGAGCTGTCCTTGAACAACACTGAACCGCGGCTTTTTTTTTCACATTGCCCCTGTTGCCTCGGAACATTTGTGTCTCCTGCAATCAATAAATGATACACTAGGAAATAGTGTTAAAAATCAGTACTTAAAAATGGCGCTGAACAACCTAAGTCAGGTAGATTTTTATACGAGTGGTCCATCCAATGACGTCAAGTTTTTTTTTTTGAATTCCTTCCTCCTAGGGGTTAATAACTGAAAAATACCCCATGTATGTTCCCCGATTTTTTTTAGTTTTCGAGATACGATTTTTTTATGCTTTCATCGAAAATTTCGCGTGTTTACATAAAAAAATTACATAAAAAACTGATCGGTTTTGTTTTTGAAACCTAATTCTCGTGAAGTGTTCTTTCACATGCATAAGAATTAACTGCCTAACATTGCTGCTCAATTTTCAAAGAATTTTCAATCGGGGAACATACATGGGGTATTTTTGGGTATTCAAAGGAATAGGAAGGAATGGAGGAATTCAAAAAAAATTTCTTGACGTCATTGGACGGACCACCCTGTATAAGAAAAAGGGCGTGTTTTTGCCGTAATTAGGTTATAATGTTTATGTTTTGACTGCCTCGTTGGTCTAGTGGCCAGCACGCTGGGTACTATCCACGAGGTCCCGGGTTCGAATCCCGGGTCGGGCCGAGAGTGTTTGGGTTTTTCTGTCTTGAAATAACTCAGACACAGCTCCGGAGTCAGGAAGTTGGTGGTGTTAACTCCCCCGTGCCTCGGAAAGCACGTTAAGAGTGATTCTCCGAAAAGCATTCTCCGCGTCACCTTCGTGGCGATTTTTAGTTAAAGTTTTTATGACAAGAAAAAAATACTACACTAAAAAAGGCCTAAAATTATAATGAATCTTGTTGGAATCAAACAAATCGGTTTGTTATTCCCTCCGATATTTAATTTTGAAATTTCGATACCCACGAAAGTTATTTCTGATTCCACGAAAGTTACGAAACGTATTTTTCATAGCGAAGTCCTATTTACCTAATATATAAATTACCTAACCTAAGTACCTAAATAACTAATATTATACCTGTTTTTTTTTAAATAATATAGTTTGTTTAAAGCTAAAAGCGTGAAAAGCATTAATAAATAAATCTCTTAACCTTTAATATCGTAAAAGGTTCCGATTTGACGATGAAGTAGAAATAAATGTTTTGTTAGCAGATAACTATAGCTAAAGTTAATACATAAAACAAATTAAAACATAAAATAAATTTCATGTATCAGCAGGCAAATGACTGGTAATATAATATCTGCCCGGCTGTTCTTGTTACATGACTTTGTCAATGATTGTTCAACATATAGCCAGCAGTCTTCTTTATTGTCTACAAACGTCTTTCTTTTTACTAACTCATTTTTAATTTAGCGTATTTTTCATTTCTTCGTTACACATGCCCTATCTATCTCAGTTAGCTTTGAACCATCTTTTTCGCAACAGGAGCCACTTTGAAAAAGTCTGGTTCACTCGTAACGTCATTTAACGAGTCAGATCACTTTTGCTGCTGACCGCAGCACCTCCATCTTAATTATTATTTTATTATCTTATGGGTTATAAGATCATCATATCAGCCTATTGCAGTCCACTGCTGGACATAGGCCTCTCCAAGACGGCGCCAACTTTCACGGTCCTCCACTTTTCGCATCCAGCCACCACCGGCCACCTTCCTCAGGTCGTCGATCCACCTAGCAGGGGGGCGTCCAACACTACGTTTCCCAAGACGTGGTCTCCATTCGAGAACCTTTCTACTCCAACGTCGGTTCTGCGACAAATATGACCAGCCCACTGCCACTTCAGCTTACTGCACCTCTGAACGATATCTATGACTTTCATCTTTTGGCGGATGATCTCGTTCCGGATTCTATCCCTTAGCGAGATCCCCAGCATAGACCGTTCCATAGCTCGCTGAGCGACATGCAGTTGGTGAATTCGCGGTCGAAGTTGTCTTTACCCAGTTGCAACACTTGCCCAAGGTAAACGCATTCCTGGACTACTTCGAGCATCTCGCCGCTGACTGCTATCGGTTCCAGGACAATATGTTCGTTGAACATGATCTTAGTCTTGTCCAAGTTCATCAGGAGACCAACGCATCGCGAGGCAGAGTCTAGGCTGTGCAGCATTTTTTGCAGATGCCGCGGCGATTCTGCCATTAGAACTATGTCGTCGGCAAAGTGGAGGTACGTGTGATATTCGACGTTGACATTGATGCCCAATTCCTCCCAGTCAAGAGTCTTGAAGACATCCTCCAGTGCACTTGAGAACAGTTTCGGGGAAATAACGTCCCCCTGTCTCACACCTCTGAGCAGCTGGATGGGTCTTGTCTTGTGACTTTGAACTTGGACGGACATCGTTGCCATATCATACAGGCCTCTCAGCACCTCCACATACCGCCAGTCAACTTGGCATCGCTGCAAGAATTCCAAAACAGCCCAGGTTTCGACGAAGTCGAAGGCTTTTTCGTAGTTCACAAAAGCTAGACACAATGGCTGGTTATACTCTTCGGACTTCTGTATAACCTGCCTGACTGTGTGGATGTGGTCTACGGTACTGTAGCCTTTACGAAACCCGGCCTGTTCCGGTGGCTGGAAGGCGTCCAATCTGAGGCGATGTGCGGGGACTCTCGAGAACAGCTTGTAGACGTGGCTCAGGAGCGCGATTGGCCTGTAGTTTTTCAAGAGCGACTTGTCGGGTTATAAGATGTTTCCTCTTAATTCAATATGAGATACAAAAAGCCATTGTAATTACTCTGAGATAGCGATTCTTGTTTCAACTTATGCGCTCACCGCTGACTAGTCATTATGGTCTTCACATTAATTCAAAACAATTCATTTTTTAGATTTTTCATTTTGCTGCGGGTGCGGGACACACTTAGGGGTGGCCTATGCCCAGCTACCGGATAGTAAGGGCATAAAATGTGTAATATTTTAATAACAATTAGTAGATAGAAAGTAAAGTTTCTCTAGTCCAGTACAAAAATAAGGTTTATTTTTGTTAGCTTATGCACTAAATGCACACATGCATATCAATAACATAATCAGACGCAGGACGTCCACTGATAAACATAGGCCTACCCCAAAGACTTCCAATGTGACTGGTTACATGCGATCTTTGCAGGGTCGTCCGTCAATCTTGCTGGTGGACGCCCTACGCTACGCTCTTGACCAAATGGAATCCAATCAAGAACCTTTCTGCACTGCGCCCTGCTTACTGCCACTTGAGCTTGGTGATCTACAGGATAGTCCCGTAGATCATTTAGACATAGGTCTGTTACCTAAGTTCTTCTACGTATCTCGTCAATTCAATCCCGTGGAAAGACACCAAACATATAGCTCGTTGTGTGTCCCTAAACTTTTTTATTACGCCCATAGAAAAAGACCATGTTTCGGATTAGTTGTGGACGTTCATTTTCAAGTACTTGACCTCGATAAATTAATAAGCCAACCATTTATTTAGTAAAACATCAGGGTTCAATCAAATAGGCATATCAACCGTATTTGACTAATATAGATAAATACAAGAAAAACTCATGCTTCTACCTACACAAACTATCGTTTGCTAATACCTTTGGGAGAAAACGATAACACGGTTATTTAAAAACATCTACAGACCGATAGAGAAGTAAATTAAGATTGCATAAAGAGACCTTCTTAACCTCACGTGGAGTGAAAGATAACCTTCGTGGTCAAATGTCCACGAAAACCATGTCACGAAAGTTACGAAAATTTTACGTTTTCAAAAATTTACACGTTTCTTGATAAATATAAAAACTAAATAGCGGACGAAGAAATTGAAAAGGGGTTTTATACTGAATATTCAACACTTACATCTAAATCATTCTATTATACCATGAAGGGTTTCTTCAAAAGGTTGCCAGAAAAAAGTTGAATTTATGTGCCTATATTTTCTGTATCAAAGCGATAAGAAAGGCATTTCTCCTCCAATGATGCTGTAATGGAACTAAAGTTTCCGTAGGGCCATTAGGCTTGTCAGAAAGTTGAGACTCTTTGATGCTATGAGGCTTTATATGTCGCGTTCACGAATCTACCACAATCGTGTGACCGAGACAAAATATTTTCTAACTCTTTCTGTTTAAACGATATTTTTATTTTTTTTACAATTAATTAATCTTGACTTATTTAAAAAAAATTGACATATAGTATGTGTACATAACACAACAAACAATAAAGATATTAGTGGTTGAACTAAGCGCGAGGTCGTGCGGACGCCGGAGAACACCGGTTTTGCTCCCGTTTTTGGCGGTTAAGTATTATTTGAAAAATAACTGTAAGCCCTATTTTATGTTTTAAACTATGTTCGTGTAGATGAATAAACAGAGAATCATTTAAAATTGATTTCGAAGCTGTTTATTAAATGGGTTAGAAATTAAGAACGTGTGACCACCAAAAACCGGCCCTCGGAGAATCACTCTTAAGCCGTTGGTCCTGCGCCTGATCTCTCTACGGTCATGTCGGACTGTCTCACCTCTGTCTCACCGAATTATGAGAGTGAAGGAATAGCGAGTGCATCTGTATATTGTGCACATACTTGTGCACTATAATATGTGCCGCGCAGTTGGCTAATCTCTATTGAGATAGCGATGGGCGATTGTTCGAAAAATAATAATCGAATGAATCGACAATCGACCATTCGAACTATCGAATGTCGATTTAGTAATTCGGAAAAAAATAATCGAATAATAATCGACAGTCGAATGATAATCTATACTCGGCCTTTCGATGCATTCGATTGAATTGCCGCGACTGTGCGCACAGCGCACAGCGAACGAAATCGACGCGACGAATGACGATTCATTCGTTAGTAGTTCTGCGCACCGCACGCTCCGGTATTGCTCGCCGAATAATCGAAGGATAATCGAATGACTGCGGTTGCTTATCGAATACAATAGATTACAGAGACCATTCGAATAATTCGATTAATTTAGTAATAATTGCCCATCGCTATATTGAGATAGGCCGCCGTGGTCGAAATCCGGCTAGGAGGACATTATTATAATGTTTATGTCTTGCATGTTTTAGATTTAATATAATAGTATATAATATAATAGATAATAGTGATCATCAAGAGGTTTTTTCTGTAAAAATTTATTAATTCTGGCTTAGCCTAGAGTCAAGAGCAAACCCATTTGGAAAAAAAGGCAATAATAATGTCCTTCTCGAATTTCGACCACAGCGGCCAATATGTCAAGCGAGATTAGCCAACTGCGCGGGAGATATTACAGTACACAAGTATGTTCTTGTACCTTTGTACATGACCAGAGTGACCGGCGAGAGCCTTCTGAAGTATATCTTGTGTTCCTCCTCATCTTCGTCCATATCCAGCTCGGAGAAGGAGACGTGCGCATCGATCCAGTCCATGTAGTCGTGTATGTAGACGAAACGCGTCGGCGCACCGCACCCGGGCCCGCGGATGCCGAAGCCGATCTAAAAAAGAATTATAGATAGTAGACCTGCCTGTCCGATTTAGGAAGATGTAGGTAGTGGCAGCCTGTGTAACTCCCTGCGTAGGTAGAGCTGGACGAGCATGAATAAAACTGGACGAGCACCAAGTAAATTGTGTAAGATGGGCAAACGCTTTTTCTGAGGAGTATGGGTTGCAGTGCGGGGTGAGACAGGGTGGCCTGACGTCCCCCCAACTTTTCAATCTTTACATAAATGAACTCATCGTTGGCCTCAGCAGCATGCGTGTCGGATGCTGGATAGATGATATGTGCATCAATAACATAAGCTATGCTGATGACATGGTACTGCTGGCGCCAACGATGGGGGCACTCAGAAAAATGATCGGTGTATGTGAAGCGTACATCAAAGATCATGGGCTAATGTACAATGTAAAAAAGAGCGAGTACATGGTATTTAAGGCCGCCAGTAAATGTCCAAGTGAAGTACCGGACCTCTTGTTAAATGGAGAAAAGCTCAACAGGGTTTATCAATTTAAATATCTCGGACATTACATTACAGACGACCTTAAAGATCATGTTGATATTGAAAGGGAGCGTAGGTCACTGGCGGTGAGGTGCAACACGGTACTACACGCAGAAATCTCTTGGCGTCCTACGAGTCCAATATAACAACGGGTTCAGGGCGCTGTTGGGCTTGCCTCGTTTCTGTAGTGCGTCGGAAATGTTTGCTCAATCGCACACAGACGGCTTCTTTGCAGTGTTACGCAAGAAAACAACTTCACTGCTGGAACGAATTCGGCGGTAGTTTGCAAATGCGACAACATCAGCTCCTATTTTAAAATCGTTGAAAAATAGTATTTCTCAATTTTTTTTCAAAATTTTTATTAAACCTAAAGTGTTACTAACCCAAGTATCACATCAAGTGTAGTGCACATCATCCAATGACTATTTGAGATGATAAGTGCAAATACCTGCCGGTGACTATTTCTCACACTTCACTTCAATACACTAGCACCTCACATAATGGATAACCTCAGCAGTATTGTGGAGTCGCAGCAAGCCCTGGAAAAATCTCTTATGCAGAGGATGTCTGAATTTGAGGCGCACCTCAACGCAGCAAAGTCTTCTTCTCCAGTCCAGCCTAAGAGCCTGCAGAGCCTCTCTCGTGAATTCTACACCTTTCGTGAACACACCCTTGGAGTAGTGTCTATCCTAAGGAAGCAAATAATTGATTTGAGCAGAGCAGTTGATGTCATCGAGACCAGACACAGACGCAAGTATGTTCTTTTAGCTGGCATACCAGAGACTGAGAAAGATTATCCCTTGTCAGCTGTTCTGTCGATATTCCAACAAAGCCTTGGTCTCCCCAGCATCGATAAGGCTTCCATTGCTGTTTGCCACCGACTCGGTGGTGTCAGAGAAGGCCGCAGTCGGCCTATCATCGTCAGGTTTGTGAGCTTCGAGACACGGGCACTTGTTTGGAGCAAGAAAACCTTATTAAAGGGCACCAATTGGGTTATGTCCGAGTTCCTGACCAGGACACGCCAGTCTCTGTTTCTGAGTGCTCGTAAGCACTTTGGTATGAAACTCATCACCTGCCCTGGAATGGTTCTCTTCCTACCTTCGTGGTCGCCAGCAAGCTGTTCGCCTCGGTCAGTCCCTCTCAGATTGGAGCGATTTGACAGTTGGGGTTCCGCAAGGTGGCATACTCTCTCCTATCCTATTTTCTGTTTTCATCGACATCCTGACTTCCCTTCTCACTTCTTCCTTTCATCTCTACGCTAATGATCTGCAACTCTACTCTCAAGCGGAACCTTCTACAATTAATAGCGCTATTTGTTGGCTTAATGACGATCTAAGGAGTATCAGTGGTACTCCAGCTGGTCTAGTAAATTCGGTGTCAAAGTAAACCCCAGCAAATGCCAGGCTATTATCATTGGCAGCCCAAGGCTACTAAGCAAGCTTGACACGAATGTTTTACCTCCCATTGTCTTTGATGGTGAGATTGTGAAGTATTCGTCTTACGTTAAAAACCTGGGTCTATACATAGATAGTACGTTGAGCTGGGGCCAGCATGTCAAAGAGATTAGCAGAAGGGTAACCAGTACCTTACGCGCTCTCTATCGCTTTAAGCACTTCTTACCCTCCAGCACGAAAGCTTTACTTGTGCAGTCTCTGGTTTTACCAATTATTACTATGGCGATATTTGTTGCTCAAATATCTCTCAAGATCTCCTTAATAAGATTGATCGGCTTCATAATAATGGTATCCGATTTATTTTCGGTCTTCGCAAATATGACCACATCTCCCAATTTCGCTCCCAGCTCGGCTGGCTCCCAATCCGCCAACGTAGGAACATTCGGACACTATGTATGTTACACTCTATTCTTTTTAATCCCAACTCTCCTTCGTACCTTAAAGATAAGTTTGCTTATATCCATACTTCTCATGATCGAAATCTACGTTCTAATAACTCCCACCGACTTCTCACCCCGCATCACACTTCTGGTTTTATCCAACTCCTTCACCCTTACAGCCACTAGTCTCTGGAACGGACTGCCAAAAAAAATCCAAGAATCCACATCAAAATTTTGCTTCAAGAAGGCTTTGAGAACTATGTATAAGGAAGAACTCTCTGTTCTGTCTGAATGATATGTTCTGTGTAATATTATTACATATGTGTATTATGTGTGTGTTTATGTATCAATATGTATTTTATCTATACTATTACTTATGTATGTAGTGTATAGGTGTATCTATTATTTTGTTCCTTTTTATATTTCTAATATGCTATCTTGCACCGCCTGTATTTTCTCTGTTTGGGCATATGGTTGACTGGTAGAGAATGCTTTTAGCATTAAGTCCGCCATTTGTACAATAAACTGTATGCAAAAAGTTTAAATAAATAAAATTCGGGCTAGCTCAAACAGCATCCTGAAGACCGTTGCGAAAAGGCATGATTCTCCGATGATGAAACACTTCGTTCAGCTGCTGATCAAGCAGGGAATGTAATTGTTTGATGTGTGCTCAGGGGCTGAAATAAGTGCTACAATTTTTGATAGTAATATTGACTGTTATTAAATTTATTTCAATACATTTTTATTCTGTACTAATGTAGTTTTTAAGAATTACTAACAAAATGGATCAATGTAATCTGATATCTTGAATAAATAATAATAATAATAATAAAGTGCTAGATGGCGTTAGTAGCTTCTTGTAGCAGTCAATCCTATCGCGCCGCAAGATAGTATGTCACTGAATAGGTTTAGTGTATTATAAATCATATTCAAGAGTTATAAGAATGAAATTATCTTGCAATGTATTTCTGTAGGTGTCTAAACGAAAATGTGCGTGACTCTGAGGCCAACTAAATTACACCATATCGTTGACGACATTGAGTAGATATTTCTTTGAATTTCATAGCAAAGTCGAACTTCTGTAGGAAATACTTATTCTGTGGTAGTGGCTCCAACCACTATTCAGGTCATGTCAGGTTAACACTCCCTTTTAAATGACACCATAATAAGGTAAAGCTGCGATTAAATGTACTGCTCTGTGTATTTGCTCTGATACATTTGTGGTCAAATCTAGATGGCCTCTACATCTTAAAATAACATGTAGTGGTGCCCATAATTATGGTACAAATTTGACGCTTTTATTTACATAACGTAAACAGTTTTAACGAAATAAAAATATTTTATATATACAATATACCCTCCTTAATGCCAATCAGCTTGCTGTGTTCCATCGGTGAGTGGAAGTGTCAGAACCGTCTGGGTAAGCTCGCTCCACCGTCGACTCTGTCTACGTCACGTCTTGTCAAGTCTATAGTTAAGAGCAAGCCCCCAAGAAAAATCTTTTTTTCAAGTTGGAATAACTTGAAAAAAAGATTTTTCGCTCTGTATACAATGTAATGTCCTCCTAGCCGAATTCCGACTACAGTGGCCAATCTCAACAGAGAATAGCCGACTGCGCGGGAGATATTATAGTGTACAAGTGTGTGCTCAATACACAGATGCACTCTCTGTTCTTTCACTCTCATAATGCGGTTAGACGGCAGTCCGACATGACCGTACAGAGATCAGGAGCAGGACCAACGGCTTAACGTGCTTTCCGAGGCACAGGGGTGTTAACACCACCAACTTCCTGACTCCAGAGCTGTGTCTGACAGAAAAACCCAACACTTTCGGCTCGACTTCTAACGCGGGACCTCGTTGATAGTACCCAGCGTGCTGACCACAAGACTAACGAGGCAGTCAGATATACAAACCAGCTTCCAATAGCCCCAGGACTGTCGCGTGACGAGCGCAGCGCCGGCATCCCACACGCAAGGCACCGCCTGGTTCTCCACCACTGCACATATGGGGTTGATAGGCTTCATCTTCTGGTATGTTAGCTGTAGGAACGAAATATCATTATTATCATATAAGCGGTATTTTGGTTCCGTTAGGTGCCGGAGCCCGGCGCCAAGCAGCCTGCTGTGTTCCGTCTGTGAGTTGGATGCCAAACCTTGTTTTCTTATTTTTGTTACTAAGTGTGTATTAAATATAAACCTTTGGGGTTTGGTCAAACCTTGTATGTCGAACCTTAAATTAGGTTTAACTATTTTTAGTATGCAAAGGTGTCTAACGTGGCACTTAGCAATTCTTCGCACTATTAATTGGCCAATGGAATACAATATCTTTAATTAGCTTACTCTAGAGTCAAGAGCAAACCCATTAAAAAAAGGCAGTGAAGCGGTATTTTGGCAAATTGATAAAAGTACTGGGAGACAGCTAAACATTTACCTTGGCTTTGTAATAAAACTCTTCGCAATCTTTATTTTCCACATGATTCATCTTGTAAGCTTCTTTGTAGACTTCACCCTTTACTGAAAATATGATTTATTATATTATGTTACTTATATAAATCCATACTAATATTATAAATGCGAAAGTGTGTCTGTCTGTCTGTCTGTCTGTTACCTCTTGACGCTTAAACCACTGAACCGATTGGGATGAAATTTGGTATGGAGACAGTTCGAGACCCTGGAAAGGACATAGGCTACATTTTGTCGCGATATAAAAATATTAAGAGGTGAAATGGGGGATGAAAGTTTATATGAAAATCCAACTCTTGCGGGCGAAGTCGCGGGGAACCACTAGCTAAATATAAGAAAGGAAAAAAAATTAAGACAAAGTCCCTTATTATCGATACTTAAATTATTAATAAATTAAATTCTTCTCAGCACAAGTTGTGGGCTAATTTGTCCCAATGAAATAAAACTTTGTTGGACGTGACTTTTAATAAATACCACATTATATATTTGATATATTTTGACGACCGTCTTGGTGCGGTGGTCCGCGCCACGGACTTCTAAACCAGGCGGTTGCGGGTTCGAATCCCGCAAGGGGCAAATGTTTGTGTGATGAGCACGAGTATTTGTACCTAAGTCATGGATGTTTATAAATGTATATAAGTATGTCTATTCGTTATCCTTGTCCCCATAGCACAAGCTCATGCTTAGTTTGGGGCTAGGTAATTGGTGTGTTTGTTGACACAATATATGTAAATAAATAATAATAAATTGTTTCACCAAACACACCAATTACCTAGCCCCAAACTAAGTGTGAGTTTGTGCTATGGTGACTATGTATAAACATCCATGACTTTACATCATATTTATTTAGATTAAACATATTTGAATATATACGAGTATATTTAATATAAAGTAAAATAATGCAAAAAATATAGAAAACAAATTACGTATTACAGTTTAGGTAAAATAAGGTATTTAACACGATTTAAATTACACCATTAGGTACCCACTGTCGGTCATTTTGACAGCATACAAATCGGTAAAAGTGCCGGCTCCGTTGAAGGTCATGCATATTGGCAGAACGGGACCTGAAATGTTTTACATAGTTTTAGTTTAATTTGTTTACTCAGAGTTTAAAAATATATCAACTTACACAAGAGAACTTAGTGCCGCGCTTAGAAACGTCAATTTTTAATCTATAATTTAAAAAAAAACTCACTGCCCGTCTCGCTGTATCCGATCTCTCCCATGTTAATCAGCTCCACCAGAGCTATGGTGGCGAAGCTAGAACCTTCTAAGTACTCTGGATGAAGCGTATACTTCTTTATGTCTAGCGTGTACTTCACTTCTTTGCTGTGCCATAAGATGTACTTGGTGGTGTTCCTGCGAGATACACAAATTTCTAGTAAGTATACATGGTGTTAACAAGCAAACATATTTATTGAAAAAACGAAAACACCTGTCTGCAAAATTGATATATTTTTGAAATGGTCTTGTCACTTGATTATCTATTCATTTGATTGATACACATTGACAATATGCTATGATTTAAAAAAAACAACCCCCTACCCCTGGGCCCTTTGTTTCCATTTGCGGGCGCCATTTTAAAAATGTATATAGCCCATGTCATCATTACAAAAATTCTGACGAATTCAACGACACCTCCTAAGTCAAAAACTGTCCAGCCGTTTGGGCTAGGGGCGTACCAAACAATTATACATACTCTCGAAAAACATAACCCTCCTTCCGGCAGACGGGTAAAAAGGGTTTTTCAGGGGTGATGTCGCTACGCGTAAATCAGTCATAGTACAGGAATAAAAAAAAGTTGTAGATTTTGTATTGTTAGTTGTAAAGCTTAAGTTATTAAGTATACTTACACATGCCTCGTTGGTCTAGTGGTCAGCACGCTGGGTGCTATCCACGAGTTTTGAATCTCGGGTCGGGCCGAGAGTGTTTGGGTTTTTTCTGTCTTGAAATTACTCAGACACAGCTCCGGAGTCAGAAAGTTGGTGGTGTTAACACCCCCGTGCCTCGGAAAGCACGTTAAGCCGATCCAGCACCTGATCTCTCTACGGTCATGTCGGACTGCCGTCTCACCGAATTATGAGACTGAAGGAACACAGAGTGCACCTGTGTATTGCGCACACACTTGTGCACGATAATATGTCCCGCGCAGTTGGCTAATCTCTGTTGAGATAGGCCGCCGTAGTCGAAATTTGGCTAGGAGCACATTATAATTATACTTACACATACACACCTTTGTATCTATAGACCGTTAATTTTAAACAAATAAAATGTAAATCCGGTATTGTCAGCTTTTTATGTTAGTCCAGTACTTCGATAAATTTTAGAGCTGTGGGTTTTGTATGATAAATAACATTGAAGTGAAGTCCTCCTAGCCGAATTTCGACTACGGCGGCCTATCTCAGCAGTGATTGGCCAACTGCGCAGGACATATTAAATAACATTACGCACTGCGTGAACAAAATTGCACGTACGTCAAATCGTCCGGGTGTATCCGGGCCATGTCCTCAGCTGCGGCGAGCGCGAATGACGGGTGGATTAGGACCCCGGTCGTCACTGCAAACCGACTCTTCCCGCCTATGACTGAAATTCATATAATTAGGTCATAATTTCAAATCAAAGATGACCGTCTTGGTGTAGAAGTTCGCGCCTCGGACTACCAAACCAGGCGGTTGCAGGCTCGAATCCCGCAAGGGGCAAATGTTTGTATGATGCCTTTACCTAGCAATTACAATAGCAATAGGTACAGTAATGTAGTATTAAATAGGGCTGTATTAAACTCTGCAGTACTGAAAAACTTGAATAACTTCTAACATAAAAACGTCAAACACGATACGATTACTGTCATTAAGGCTAGACAGTTATAAACTTGTATTACTCAAGACATTATCCGCCTATGATGCATACACCGACGCTATTGTCTTTCTCGGTCTACAAAAACACGAAGTGAAACCTATTTCAATTAGACCACAGAGTAGTTTGTTCGTTACTTTGAGGTGCGCGAGCGCATGTTATAGAGATGTGTCTAAACGGGCGGATCGCGATTACCTAGTAATTTTTATTTTATTTTTTTAAATTAAAATAAATTATTTTATACAATAGAAAAACAAAAATTATAAAAAGGGTTATTTATTTTTCTTTATTGCAAGAACAAAGTATGCAATTAAATTAAGAAAAACGCCTACGCACGCATATCTACCTGACAATTACTAGGTAAGCCGATACAATTACGTCAGAAAATTGCAAAAGTTAGCTTGGTATTATTTGACATATTTTGTATGGAAGCTCTGTCAAATAAAACATCAGTCGATGTTCACCGGCTGTTAAAAAGTTGGTGAACTCGGTGCTATATCATCATATCAGCCTATTGCAGTCCACTGCTGGACAAAGCCTTCTCCAAGACTGGACTGACTGTTTGACATGGTAGAAGTTTAATTGTTTAAGTAGTTCTATTTAGTATTTGGTGAACCGTGAAAAGGACTTGTCCATTAATGGTTTTTTATTCGTCAATATTTCTAACCAGAATAAACTAAATATTATATGAAAGAGTTCACAAAAACTAACCTTTCTGCATGATTAATATATTTTTTAAGGCCTCCGATTTAGAGGAAAATTGAAATTATTTTTTCTCTTTGTCTGTACATAAACCGTACCTTCGCCTATATCAATTAACGCATGAAAAAAAAATTGCCAGCAAAATTAATGAAATTGACATTCCATTGACAGTAGTACCTATTATATAATCTATGGTAGTACCTAGTAGTATTTATCCACCAGTGGAAAGGCAATGGTACATAGCCATACTGACAGGAAATACAAGTAAGTGATCAATGGATGATGTCTGTTACAAAACATATTTTTTCTAAAAAATGGAGGCGTTTAAAATTCTGATTTCTATGGTTACGTGTTTCGTATTTTTGTAGCTTAAGGATAAATATAGGTTATTGGTGGTTGGTGATATCTTGGAATGAAAAACCAGCCACCATACAAAAAGAGGACAAGTCCTTTCAGGTACAATACAATTTTTATCCAAAGCAATTCCGTTTAAAGATGTGTGTAGTCCTGGCCTACTTGAAAACCTAGTAAAATTAATGGTAAATTCATCTTCTTTCTAGCTAAACAAAACCAGCCCAATTAAGTAGCACTTACAAAAAAACAAAGTCTTTCGACTCAAAGTTACAAGAAACCAAACCAACGTACGAGTACTTACTCAAATCATACCAATACCAAAATTCTCGTACCTGAGGTGGTAACATCACTAAGCTCCATCAGCGAATCTCCCATACTTTTTGTATGGCTGCCATTATCATTAGGCAGTCGTTAGCCGGCCCCTAAAATATACCGGGCGAGCGAACTATCCCATACAAAGCGCTTTGTTTTGTGTTTGGTAATTAAAAATGCTGTTGTAGTGCGCGGGCGTCGGCAGTTAATTATTCTGTACGCGGTAAAAAGTGTCTAAAGTATTTTTCTATATAAATCAAGTATTTGAAAACTCTAAATTTCTCCGTATAGAAAACTGCATGAGTAAAACAATTATTCCTGTTTTTAGAGTTGAAAGACCCATCTCTAAATGTATGTTATTGTTAAATCAATGGCGATTTACAGGGCCAGCCTGTATATTACGAGAATAATATATTAACTGACTTATTTGACGGACCAAAACTTTGTACGAACAAATGATTGTCAACTGTAGTATATATACCACTTTAAATAAAATAAAAATATCGTACGTATGAATAAGTTCTAGTTTTAAGTTGACTGACATACCAAATGCAGAGCCCGAAGCTTTACAACTATGATGCTGAAATTTTGCACACACTCCTCATATGATGTAAGCAACCACTAACTTTGTAAATTTGGCTCTTTACAGGGCAAAAAAGGGAGATGAGTTTGAAAAGCTAAATCGATAGAATAGTGTATCTATTTAGTTAAAAATAACAATGAAGTGTTTCGGAATTTTCTAAAATTCAACCGCTAAGGAAAGGTGGGTGGAATTTTGTAAGGAAAATTCGACATTTGCGAGTACGAAGTCGCGGGAAACCGTCTAGTCTAAATTTTAGGTTAAGCCATGTTGATCAATGCGCTTACCGAAGCTGTGCTGTAAGATGCCCATCCAGGGGAACCTTCCGATGTCATCGCTCAGCCCGTCCGGCATACTGTCGTGGGGGTCGGCGGCACACCTCATGCGTTCCCATAGCAACCGAGTGGAGGTCTCTGAAACATTATATTACAGAAGGAAACTGTCTGGTTATCGTCTGAGAAGTTCGGCGCGACCTTCCTGCGGTCGCCAGAGGTGTGGTGGGCATGGTGTATATTAGGGACGGGGTGTGTTGCGGGGAAGGGCATTTCTTGCCCTCTGAACGTGACCCTGTATCGCCAAAATGTATATGTGCCTTACAACTGCTAGAAAACCCTTGTAAGACGAGCACAGTAATTCAATTCACTCTCACATGCACTTGCATACAAATCACTGTGAAATGTGACCAATCCGCCGCGAGGACCGATAGTTCCTTTTGCCCATGTCGCGTCCGCGCGGGTCACGTCGCCATTTCATATTATCGCTTATCTCTATGATTTGGCTACATGACAGTGACGTAAGGTCCATTAATTTAATAATTAAGAACGCCAGGCGCCAGCCTTTTGAAACACTTTCTTACAACTTTTTGTCTCTTCTACAAGAAGAATCAAGTTTGAAGTGAGTAAAAGGATTTTTTTTTCTATTCTAAGTTTGACTTTAAAATAATAAAGTGTAGATAGTCACCTTTTGAAAATGTAACTAAAAACACCAAAACAATTTCCACCCTCATAATCTGAATACCACGTTTTTTTACTACTAACTTAATAATGTAAAACGATACAATATTGACGGTTTATGATAGATCACTTAAAAAACCTAGTCCCGCCTTATTGAAGACTAATCATGTACTGAATTATCCTATCAGCACGCGAATGTTTACGGATCTCTGCCCATCTGCTGGATAGAGATGGTAAACAATTCTTTTCCCACAAACGTTGCGTCTGCGCATTGAAACAAACAATTGGGTGGGAACCAAAACGGTAAGTATGTTTGCATTTTTAGGTTAGTTAGATGCTTCGCAAAAGATGGCACGGATTGCTCTAAAACGCTTGTTATTTTGAAGTGGTTTTTAGATTCACAATTTGCCCAAGAAAACTCAAGTCGTGTGACTTCAATGAAGTAACGTGAGTTCTTTTAATTAATAATTCCTAATTGAGGTAAATTAGGTTAATTGCGTATGCAGCGTGTCTATTGAAAAATATTAAGGCAACATGACGCTGTTTAATAAGATACAAATCGTTAGTTATTACTCGGTGAGGTTTAGATGTTTTTGCCTACTAATTATAAACCTTTTTACATGGCTTTTGCCCCTCGGTTTGGTATCATAGTTTTAGGATAGATACATTCAACCTACAGTGCTTAGAAATCGATTTAGATTTAAAAATACATTTAGAAAGAAAGAAAGAAAGAAAATACATTTATTAATGAATGGACATCACATAACACACGAAAACGTAACGGGCACGGTTATAAAACAAGGAACACAACAAAATTACAATTTATGTGGGTAAGCCTGTGATGTCCATATTAAAAGGGGCCCACTCAGCTTAAGTCGTGACCTGCTAAGGGCCCCGACGCTGGTTTTCAGTAGACCCTAGCCGAGTGAGGTCACGGACTGATACGCCAAACATTATTAAAAATAACAATACATATTAATACCTAAATAAAATAATAATAATAAAAATACAATTATTTCAGATTCGAAATTCTCTCATCTTAAAAAACAAAATTTAATTTTAGATTTTTCTACCCTTGCACCCAACATCAAAATTGAAAACAAATCATCCCTACGTCTCCTTGGTGCCCCAATTTTTGAGGAAGCTTTTTTTTTTTTCAGACAAGAACAAATTACCAAATTTGAACAGTCATCTGAAAAACTCTTCCAAATGAATCCCCACATGGCTTTATTTATCATTAGATTTTGTACTTTTGCACCCAAGTTTACTTATTTCTTACGTTCTACTCATTTTTGTCTCTTTTCAAATTTACTAGACAATATAGACAACCTTTTGCAGGTAACTTTAGGCAAAATTCTAAATATAAAATTTTCGGGCCAGTCATGGACTCAAGCCACTCTCCCCATCCGTTTTGGTGGTCTTGGTACGAGAAAGGTGTCCAGTATCGCTCTACCAACCTCTTTATTGACATTCTGCGTCCTTCATTAGGAGCAGTGGAGTGGGCGTATCTGGCGGAGGCGAAAAGTGCATGGTCAATGGCGTGCCCTGGGACAGACCTCCCTTCGTTACCATCCTCCCAACGGATGTGGGATAAGCCTCTCAGCTTGAGTGTTCAGAGGGAGCTTTTGGCTCACTCTGAGAACGCAGCAGAGCGTGCTTGCTTGCTGGCAGCTTTTCGGATAGAGTCTGGCTATTGGTTACAGGCACGACCTGCAGCTAATATTGGGACTCTCTTCGATAGGGTTACTCTTTCCATTGCTGTGAGTTTAAGAATTGGCGCCAACACAAATCAGCCCCATCGCTGCCGATGCGGAGATCTTGTAAATGAATAGGGGCATCATGGTCTCTCTTGCCTATTTAGCGCTGGCAGGGTCACCCGCCACGCGAGCATCAATGACGTCATCGGCAGAGCTCTTGTCGCCTCCAATGTGCCGGCTGTTCTAGAGCCACCTGGCATTTTTCGTGATGACGGCAAGAGACCTGACGGCATGACGCTCATTCCCTGAAAGCGGGGACTTTCCCTTGTATGGGATGCCACATGCGTGGATACGCTCGCGCCGTCCCATGTAAGTGGTACTTCTTCCGCTGCTGGCGCGGCGGCAGGCTCTGCAGAATGCTTAAAAAGGCGCAAATATGCAGCCCTCAATGATAGCTACATATTTGTGCCTTTTGGCGTAGAGACCATGGGCTCTTGGGGTCCCTGTGCCCTTAGTTTTTACACAGATCTCTGCAAAAGGCTTACTGATTCTACTGGTGATCAAAAGGCTGGCAGCTACCTTGGGCAAAGAATCAGTATTGCTATCCAGAGGGGCAATGCTGCCAGTCTTTTGGGCACCATTCCTTTCGGCACTGCTGGGGCTGATGCTTTTTATATTTTGTAAATATATATATATATATATTTTTACATTACTTTTAGTTAAGTTTTAGGTTATTGTATTAGTTTTAATATTTGTATATTATTTAATATTCATTTGTATTATTTTGTATCTTATGTATTAAATTAACCGTGGATCTACTTACTCATAAAAAATATATAAAAATAAAATAAATAGTAATAAACTAAATTATAGTCATATATATATATATAAAACTATATATATATGTAAAACAATAAATACAGCACGGACAGATATTCGGATCACTAACTCACGCAAAACGTAATTATTTCTACGCTCATTATACTTCGTAGTTCGTACCTACAAAACAAGATTCAAGAAATTTTATTAACAAAAGCCTCAGTAACTCTTCTCATAATAAACCGAATAGTCCGTAAAGCTCAAAGCGCTTTCGGAAGCTCTACACTTGTCCAGGCCGCCCACTCACTCTTGCCAAAAACAAACATTATGCTATGGTAGAGTCGACACTTTAATTCGAAATTATCTAAAGAGTAAGTAATATGAACAGTCAGTACTCATCATTAATAAAATTTGTATCTTGTACGATACGAGTAACCTCCGTTTTTTTTTCAAGTAGATATCCTATTTCATCGGTCATTTCACCTTCAGTCTGTGGGTAGCCGGACAATGGATTCAAATTCATACGGCCACCCGCATCTTTCGCGTCTGTATCATTTACTTACCTTAACAGTTACTTTACTTTATATCTAAAGAACAATGCCTTTTGTCCGTCCGTATGCCCACAGCTGTCATGTCTCCGGCCTGCCCTGCCCATTCTCCCTTATAGGGACACTGGGTAAAATGAGAATTATTGAATCTGATGAATAAAATTTAAGTTGAGCATTTTTTTTATTTTACTTTAAATGCCATATTCAACCCCATAAAGGATCAGTCTGTTTACACTATCACCCTGTATACAGGGTGTTCAAAAAATTAAGTATAATCCCATAACTGCGAATAGATCACAGTATTATTAGTCATGTATGCCAAGTTTTTACTTGGCATACATCAGTTAGAATTTTACCAGTTTCGAGATATAGATTTCGGATAGAAATTATGCCATTTCTACAAAATTACTACGAGTACTACTTGTAAATATGTTATTGCACTTGAAAAAATGACCACCAGAAGTGGGAATCGAACCAGCGTTCCTCGCATACCGGGCAATTGCCTAACCTCTCGGCCACCCTGGCGTTTTTCAAGTGCAATAAAATATTTAAATTGCAAAGTGAATGCTTATCACTTAAAAACAATAATTTTTCATATTTGCAAGCTTCATCTTTCGATTGTTACATACTTGCAATAGTATTTCTTTCGAGGATTTGAGGGTGTAATTCCAATAACATCGATGAAAGCAACGCGGCATTACAGCGGTAAAAAGCACTTGAAAATTTCGACAGGCTCTGCCAACGCCAGGGTGGCCGAGAGGTTAGGCAATCGCCCGGTATGCGAGGAACGCGGGTTCGATTCCCGCCTCTGGTGGTCATTTTTTCAAGTGCAATAATATATTTAAATTGCAAAGTGAATGCTTATCACTTAAAAACAATAATTTATTATAGTACTACTTGTTCTCAGTTATGCCCGCTTCACGGCACTATCTTCCCCAATTCTTTCCACGTGGCCAAGGCATCGAAATCTGGTAGATTAAACTTCGCCGAATCGGTTCAGCCACCAGCTCTTCGATTTCGGTGTTTTACGTCTTCCGTCGTAAGTTCCGTCTTCTCTTTGGGTGTAGGTCCCAGAGTTTTCCTGAAGATCTTCCCCACTTAGAATAACAAATACTATAGTTTCTCGTGTCGCTACTCATTTTTTTATTAAATAAGAAAGTACACTGTGAGTGTTAAAAGAATATAATTATTTTTATAACTTAAGCAATTATTTTGCAAGTTTTACGAAATCAAATTGAATTTTTTGATTCGCTCACAAAAATTAATCGACTCTGTCCACAAGCAAGAACTCGACAAACACAAATGAGCGCTTGCTCTCTTCCTCTCTTAGTGTAAGCCACCGAGTAGTGATCGGCCTGGCGCACCACAGTACGGACCTGACAAACATAGGTGAGCTCTGTATCTCTCTCAATCTGTCAGTGTGAGGAATATCTCTCTTAGTGTGAGCCACCGAGACGTCACCGGCATGAGGCACCGGATGTCCCACCGGATGACACAGTCGATTAATTTTTGTGAGCGAAATTCAATTTGATTTTGTTAAAAGAATATTAAAACTATTGAATAGCGATAGCATCATCTTCAAGTTAAATTTATTCCGTAATTAACTACTTGGCTTACTGCTGTTGCAATACAGCTCGAGAAGATATCGCAGACGCAATGACGAATTTAAAAGAGACCAAAAATTTCGCACGGGTGGATGGACTGCACGGTGCCTCAGTTGGTAAGAGCGTTGGCCCGGTTAGCCAAAGTTCGTGGGTTCAAATCCTGCCCGTGTGCGAATTTTTGGTATATTATTTAAACTTATATAATGAAAAAATGCAAAACAGGAATTTGAAGACTACTTACATAACTCCGAGTTAGATTTCTCGTGGTGGCCGAAAGTGGTTCAGCGTTTTGTCACCCCCTTTTCAAGCGTTAGTAGGGCCTAATAAAACATTCTCTGACCACATATATGGGCTAATTACTTTTGTTTTTTGACGTACATGTACGTTCATATTCTGTATCATTTTATGCCTTAAATTTAATTATTTTATGTTTGAGTTTGATATGAAATGTGGGCTATAAAGCCACATATGAGTAGATAAACAGAAGAGAGACAAAACTTCGAAAGGGTGCATTTTATTTACGTCCTGTCTTTTTCGAGAGTAATTCACCAAAAAGAGAATTAGGATGCCATTTTTTACGATACCAATAACGAGATTGTACCCAAGCAAATAGGCCCTTCGATTATAAAGTATACAAACAAACCAGGCAGTTTAATCAAGTAAAAATATATATTAACAAACAACTAAGGCCAGTACCAATACATTCGGTTGGGGGCAAAATAACCCCATCGTATTAAGGTGTTGGTAGGGAACCAGTTTTCCGTGGTCTCGGTGACGTGGAACGGATTGGGCATGATCTTGGGAATCTCCTCTGTGCCGTACAAGGTCAGTTCGATTACCGCTCTGAACGAGAAGAAGAACCGGAACTCGATGAACGCCTTTGACTTGAAATACAGGAAGCACTCGAACCTGAAATAATGAGTAATAATATACAGACTGCCTCGTTGGTCTAGTAATCTGGCTGGGTACTATCGACCAGGGATTCGAATCCCAGGTCGGGCCGAAAGTGTCGGGTTTTTCTGTCTTGAAATAACTCAGACACAGCTCCGGAGTCAGAATGTTGGTGGTGTTAAAACCCCCGTGCCTCGGAAAGCACTTTAAGTCGTTGGTCTTGCGCCTGATCTCTCTACGGTCATGTTGGACTGCCTTACCTCTGTCTCACCGACTTATAAGAGTAAAGGAACAGAGAGTGCACCTGTGTATTGCGCACACACTTTTGCACTATAATATCTCCCGCGCAGTCGGCTAATCTCATTCGGATAGGAGGAAATTATCATTATTGTAATATACAGGGTTATTTGAAACACATCAACAACCTCTCAAGGGCTGGTTCTGGTGTTCAAATACAACAACTTTCTCTATGGGACATACATCGAAATCCCAAAAAACATTAGTAGATTATTCACCAAGGGGGTAAAGTGATGTCTCACGGGCGTCATTGAATCTCGAGCGTAACGAAGGATTCGAGAGTTAACTCCCGAGCGCAGCGAGGGAGTTTAGTGTTTACTCCCGAGCATAGCGAGGGAGTTAAAAGTAGAATCCTGAGTGTAGCGAGGGTTTTAAGCTCGCCCAAGACGAAGACATCTTTATCCCCGAGGAGAATACTCTGCTTTTCACACTTCCTACGAGGCAATAAAAAATGTACTACAAAAAACTTATTTTATCTATAAGTATATATCCTTTGACTTTTCTGGCAGTAAATTATTATTATTAACAATACCAGCAGCTTTACATCTAATGGATTCCGGTGTCATAAACTTCGTCACTCGACAGTTTTACGAAAACATTGTTTGTAATTTCTTAAAATAATAGGTTTTTTTCTTAATTCATTTCTTTTTTTAAAAGCGCACGCTTTTTTTCATTCCATTCGTGCTAAAATTCTTGGCTGCCAGGTTCAAATTTCAAATATGTTCTCTTTGGTGCGGGACGGGCTAGTGTGATCATGAAAAACTCTTATTCGGAATTCAAATCACTTTGCCTCCCTAGGGGCGTAATGAAATTTCATACAACATTACGTCCCTAGGGATGCAATGACTCACTTTGAGTCAGGTTTAATTGATGTGTAATTGAACATTGCCGAGTAGGTAGTGTGAAAAATCATTTTTCCATACAAGTATCAAATGATAGTTGGCGATTTAGCATGGGGAAGCAATCATTTTTTTCGCGATTTCATAGAGAAAGTTGATGTTTGTTGTTGCCGCACCTTTATGACTTTAGAATCGAGAGAGAAAGAGCTCACTTGCCTTGCATGCGGCGCCTCATGCCGGTGACGTCTCGGTAGCTCACACTAAGAGAGATATGCTTCACACTGACAGAGTGGGAGAGAGACAGAGCTCACCTATGTTTGTCAGGTCCTTACATGTGGTGCGCCAGGCCAATCACTACTCGTTGACTCACACTAAGAGAGGAAGAGATAAAGCGCTTACTTGTGTTTGTCGAGTTCTTGCTTGCGGTGCGCCAGGCTGGTGACGTCTCGGTGGCTCACACTATGAGAAAGAGGGCTCACGCTGACAAAGGAAGACAAAGAAAAATCACTTGCGTTTGTCGGGTCCTTGCATGCGGTGCGCCAGGCCGCTGACTTCTCGGTGCATCACGCTAAGAGAGTTATGCCTCACACTAAGAGAGGGACAGAGAAAGCGCTCACTTGCGTTTGTCGCCGGCATCCATGCCGTGCGCCAGGCCGGTGACGTCACGGTGGCAGTGATGTTCCAGCCACACCGCCGCGTTGGTTCTCGATAAGGTCTCGACCTGAACGTGCGCGCACGCAAACGCTGCTATTTGCGTCACTGTCACCTGCGAAACGATTTCATTTTACCTAAGGAACATATTAAGGCATCTAAAAAAACAATAACGCCCAAAATACAATATTTTTTATGAATTATACTTTTAATCTTGTGATGGGACACAACAAACAAGCTGTGACTACTTTAGGTGACAGCAATCATTTTGACTGGTAGTTTTCCAAAATATTCTCATGAGAGGTGTTCAAAATATTCCCATTTTATTTAAAACATGACGTTTATTTAACACTTTGCAATCTTAAAAAGATTGCACTTGAAAAAAATACCCGCTCAGGTGGTCAAAATAGTTCTAGATTGGTGACCCTTTGATCAAAGGCACAGTGTAGGACGTCCACCGGCAAGATGGACAGACGATCTTGTAAAGACTGCAGGATCACACTGGATGCAGACCGCTTGCAACCGGTCGTTGTAAAAAACCATGGGGGGCCTATGTTCAGTTGTGGACGTCCTACGGCTGACAATGATGATGATGAGGTGGTAAATCCTTCAAGTGCAATGTGTTGTTGAAACAATGAAATTTACAAAGTAGAACCCTTGGGCGAAGTTCTTGTTGACGAGAACCTCGGAGCTCTCCTTGAACAACACTGTGCCACGATCTTTTCGTGTACATTGTCCCTGTTCTCTCGGGATTTTCGTATCTCCTGCAATTAATTAAGAAGTACTTAACCACTGACCTCTATAAAACTAGTACGCTCGACTCAAGGTTCTCTAAGAAATGACATATTTTTTGTGCATAATCAAAAGTAAATTACGTACGTTTATGTGAACTCTAATTAGTTCCGTGGGCGCTCACCAAACGCTCACTACAGCCGTCAGCACTAGCCAAATGGCTACATTTTTATGTTGACAGTATGCAGACCAGCATACTTGTATTATAGAGGTCAGTGTACTTAACTAATTTAAAATTATACTATTGTTACTGAAAAGTGACTAACAAGTTTGTACTTGTAGTATAGTACTGTGTATGGATGTTTTGACGGAAATACCGTGTCCATTACTCCAACAGGAAAGGGTGATATACAGCTAATTGAATTATACAGAAAAATAGTGCGCAATGTGATATTAATGTGCGCCAAATAAAAAATTAGTGGGGGTTTTCGTTTTCCAATAAAAGCGAAAAAACAGATTCTGCTGGAGAAATGTCTCTCCAGCAGGAAGATTTCGAAATAGTGGTCTAACAGTAAAACAAAGTATATGGGCGTGTAGATCTTACTTTTCTACAAATGTGGCACCTAAAATTAAAACTGTGGGCCATACCTCGATAGAGATATTCCATTTTCTGCTGGAGTGACGTTTCGCAAAATCTTCTATATCGGATCCCATCGCATGTGCGGCCGTAGAGTCAACGGATATGGATAGACTGTAACTAGTGACGATAAGCCCAATAATTGAATCTAAGGAAATATATACAGTTAAAAAGCTATGAAGATTTCTTGAAAAACATAAAATACGAGATACCGCTTAAATTAAAGAACCAGTGAGTTCATTGATGACAGTATTTGAATGGTCTTGTTCTTGTTAACAACTGTGAACAGTTAAAAGACCGTGTACACGTCTTTTCTTGAATTAAATAACTTTTGACTCCTAACTGATAATGCATAAATATGACGTGAAAAGGCGAAAAACTGAATCAAGTATAGATATTCTAGTATACGAATAACTAGTGAGTAAATCAAAGCGTACATGCTGAAAATTTCAGCTTGAAATATAGCCTATTGAAGAAGATATCCACCAAAACCCAAAACTAGAGCTAATGACTGGTAGTCCGACCAAATTGGAATGGTCACAAAAAAGCGGCAGTTTCATACATACGGGTGACCTACTTAACTATGCATTACAATTATTTGCCAAATATTGGGCCAAGTACACTTATGTAGGAAAAAAATAATTAATAATAAAGAAATCTGTAACAACGGTGGTAGCATACGCCCAGAACCCAGGAAATAAAGAAAATTTGGATTGCTATTATTAGACCCGACCGGGAATCGAATCCGGGACCTTAAAGTGAGTGACACTTGAAACCTATCTACGAGCCTTTTGAATGGAGATATCATACAAAGCTATGCTTAAGGTATGTATACTTTGATTTATTAATTTTTGGAAGAGGTGATCCTATGTGCCGCCATGTACCAATGACTTTTTCTGAGTTATGTACATTAGTTGTTTCACTAACCGATGCTCTTACGGTGAGGGAAAACATCGTGAGGAAGTGCTGTTTTCCCTTGATGATTCAGGTCCAGTGTAATCACCTGATCTGCCACATCCTGGATCATGGTCAGTGCACCACCGGGACCATATGACTCACACAATCAAAAAGGTATCAGATCTTATGTAGTGCCAAGCTTCTAAAATCTACACGCCCTAACTCTACACACCCTAACTGTACAAGCCCTTATACTTATTTAAAATAAGTGGGTTGGCCGTTCGGCTACCGTGATATAAATTGAAGTCCCTAAATATACTATGCCGCATTTTGGCCCTATTTACTGTCGTATGGGAGCATATGAGGTGTCTGCGGGTAGGTCTTGGCTAGGCAAACAATACTGCCAAACAAAACATACAGGTGAACGAAAAACATTTTTCAATATTACTGATAAACAATTTTTTTTTTAATTTAAGTTTTAATTTTTTTTCCAATGGACTAAACATCGGAGCGCGTTACAAACAACGTTATGCTTAAAATAACGGATACTATAATGCTATATCATTTTTTTTTCCAAATCGATCAACGAGAAAACAGAGAAAAAGGAGAGCGGGCAAATTAGTATAGAGCTTGGACAAAGAAAAAAACAGGCAGCCGCTTCTGGAATTAACCTCTATTTATGAACAATGATATGTGCTTACATTTTTAAAAACGTTACTTCGCTGTTAGGCTTCTGTGATTTTGTACTATGTCACATTTTCCTGTTTTTAAGCGTTTGCGAACTTACTCTTATCATTAAAAACAACAAAAAACATATTAAAAATATAAAATGAACATTATCTCCTAAACTATCCACATCTGAAAGTTATGCTCTTAAGAAAAAAATAAGCAAATATTCATAGCTGTAATTTTAAATTTGATTCTGAAGTGGCCGCTCACTTTTATTTTTCATCCTTTGGTCCAGAAGTGCCCAGTCTCTTTTCGATTGAATTTTGTGTGGAGATCGTACGTCGCGCTTTTACGTAATATTTTTTACAATTTAAAATGTAGGTCTGTTACAAAAAATATTCACTGATAATTCGTCTCATTTACCAACTCATAAGGGTTCCGACATTGTTAAGCAAACACCAGTATTACTTGATATAGATTACTAGACCATGATCGCTATTAAATTATATTAGCGCGACTGTACGAAAATCAGCTTCACTTAACATGATTGTATTAGGAAGGTCACCCATATGTATGAAACGGCCGCTTTTTTGTGACCATTCTAATTTGGTCGGACAACCAGTCATTAGCTGTTGTTTGGGTTTTTCTGGATATCTTCTTCAATAGGCCATATTTCAAGCTGAAATTTTCAGCATGTACGCTTTGATTTACTCACTAGTTATTCGTTTATACTAAAATATCTATACTTGATTCAGTTTTTCGCATTTTCACGTCATATTTATGCATTATCAGTTAGAAGTCAAAAGTTATTTACTGCAAGAGCAGACGTGTACACGGTCTTTCATCGGTTCACAGTTGTTAAGAAAAACAAGACCATTCAAATACTGTCATCAATGAACTCACTGGTTCTCTAATTTAAGCGGTATCTCGTATTTTATGTTTTTCAAGAAATCTTCATAGCTTTTTAACTGTATATATTTCCTTAGATTCAATCATTGGGCTTATCGTCACTAGTTACAGTCTATCTATATCCGTTTACTCTACGGCCGCACATGCGATGGGATCTGAGATAGAAGATTTTGCGAAACGTCACTCCAGCAGAAAATGGAATATCTCTATCGAGGTATGGCCCACAGTTTTGATTTTAGGTGCCACATTTGTAGAAAAGTAGGATCTACACGCCCATATACTTTGTTTTACTGTTAGACCACTATTTCAAAATTTTCCTCCGTTTCCGAATAATCCGTTTTTTCGCTTTTATTGGCAAACTAAAACCCCCACTATTTTTTTATTTGGCGCACATTAATAGCAGATTATGCACTATTTTTCTGCATAATTCAAGTTGCTGTAGATCACCCTTTCCTGTTGGAGTAATGGACACGGAAATACCTCCTTTATAATCCTATTTAAGTTGATCCACGATTTACAGGGCCGCTTTGTATAATTTTCAAAAATGATTTCTTAGTGTTCACCTAAATCCAATTTCTTTAAAATGGCTTTGTTTAGTGGTTAAAAATAAAAGTTAACAATAGAAAAGCAATACAGAGCAACGAAGACATCATGGCGGAAGATGACATTTTGATGACGACTGGCAAATTTGGCAATATTAAAATCGCTCATTGCGATATAGTGATGCTTTAACAACAAACGAAATATAATAAATAAAGAATGTGTCGATCAATATTAGATCGCCCATCTAAACAATGCTAATAATAATCCAATAAGCCAGTTGCCTGCTTATGTCAAGTGAGTGAAACCTAACATGAACTGTCATTTACAGTTTAAAAAGTCATATTTTTTCCTGACGCCATCTTGTGTGCCTGATTTTTAAATTATACAGTGTGTCCGGGTTTGGACTAGCGATAATTTACGGGCTAGTCATCAAATGTTATCGACAAAAGCACCCATTTTGGGTTCTAACTCCCCCCTCTTGAAATAGCAGCCATTTTAAGTATTTAAAAAATACTATTTCTGTGGATCTGGAGGTCCTGAAAGGTATGAAAATGATTCGTTTATAATTCGCTATCGCCTATCTAGTGAAATAAAGATCAACTCAAAATTATTAACCGCCATAGAGGATCATTTTTTTAAAGAAGTCTTACTAATTTTTTTTAAAAGTAAAATACTTTTTTAAACTTATTATAAAACAAAACACAAAAAATAATTTTTTGGGAAATTAAAAAAAATATATTACGATTATGTCTCTAAAATTTGATAAATAAAAGGCCCTTAAATTATCGATAGTCGAAACCTGGACACCCTGTATATTATATCATTTTAATATATTTCTACATTATTTGTATTATTAACCTCAAATATATAATAGTTCGTTAAATAAAGTTGTTTGTTTCAAATTCTGTAGATTGTACATAATTTTAAAAAAAAATTAAGGGCATTTCTTTTAAAGTTTCCAACATCAGTGATAGTACATAATTCGGGCTGTGCGTTGATATGTCATTATGTCAGTTTTCCTCTTTATACTATTTTAATATTGTCTTTGGACCTTTATACATGACCAGATGGACTGGCGAGAGCCTTCTAAAGTATATCTTGTGTTCCTCCTCATCTACGTCCATATCCAGCTCGGAGAAGGAGACGTGAGCGTCGATCCACTCCATGTAGTCGTGTATGTAGACGAACCGTGTCGGCGCACCGCATCCGGGCCCGCGGACGCTGAAGCCGATCTATAGAGTGTCAAACGGGGTAAATAGGAACGTTTTAACTTTGCTTTAATTTTTACTATCTTATCTTATCTTCATAGGGGCCATGAACATTGACCCACGGAGCACCTCGATCCACTAGGATCGTTTGTGACTCCCCATACCTTTACTCTTTAGTGTTCCTTAAAAACTTTCTGAATAAACACTGTCTTTAAGTTTGAAGAGCCTATAGTCTCCCGAGAAATATTGACTATGAATGCCTAAATTGTGTTGTAGTATCAAATTTTAAACAATTACAACTCAATTTTACGGATTCCACATTTTTTTATTAAAAGTCACTATTTACTGTCGAAATCATAACGTTTTGAACACCTATTTAACAGTTACTTTCATGGCCTCCCTTCAAAGACAAAACTTGATATATTTGTGATAATTTGGTTAGTTTGGGTGCCAATTGAGAAAAAATAAAGTCCACTAATATTTCCAAGCATCTAGTATACCGTACTACACGTACGTCCAGCGTACAACACCACAAAAAGCTGTCCGCTTAAAGTAAGCACCCGAGAATGTAGGAATGATGATCTTCTTAGAAATTAACTTGGAGTGTCTTTGATACCATTTTTCGTAATTTACGCACACACAATATGCCCTACTTCATTGTACTTACTTATTGCTAGAAAGACTTGTACAGTAAGAATTCTCTTAGTTTTCGTCAGAAAAATACAGTGACTGTGATAACTGATCTGAGTCCGAGATCTCATGAATGAGAATAGCTGTAATACCCCTCTAACTGTAGGACCTACACGTTATGGGATAATTAAGAATTTAATTGAATTGAATTTAACCAGCTTCCAATAGCCCCAGGACTGTCGCGTCACGAGCGCTGCGCCGGCATCCCACACGCAAGGCAACACCTGGCTCTCCACCACCGCACATATGGGGTTGATAGGCCTCATCTTCTTGTATGTTAGCTGTAGGAACGAAATATCATTATTATCTGATAAGATTTACTTTTGCAAATTGTCGGCTAAGCGGCATTTTGGCAATTCTCAAAAGAACTGGGAGGCAGCTAAATATTTACCTTGGCTCTGTAATAGAATTCTTCGCAGTCTTTATTTTTCACATGACTCATCTTGTAAACCTCTTTGTGGACTTCGCCCTTCACTGAAAATGGTAAAAATCTTTCATTTCCAGACAAAGGCTAGGTATAATAGTTGAGTTCATAGCAATAAACAAAACAAATTAAAATAAAATACAAATCATATTTTCAAAGCTACATGCCTAGGTATCTATTTATATATATTTCTAATATAATCTATATATTTAAAATATCTGATTTATCTTACCTGAAAAGCTAGAGGAATATTAAATATCAAAAAACAATGAAATTTGCTTAGCAATTAGCAACTATATTCCCACTCCGAAACCCAATCGATCCGAAAGTCCCCATAATGATAGCCGCATTACTACGTTAAATGGCGATGTTAACCTGTTGAACCAACCAGGACCAGGAGCGGGGAATTGGATTGGAGGAATTGGTAGCAAAGTTGTATGCTTTTTTGAGAATTTCGGACTTATAATAAATTTACCATAAACAATTTTAGTTGCAACAAAGAAAACGCAAAAATATGTACAAATTCAAGTTAGTGACATTCCCATAGAGCAGATTCACCATTTTAAATACCTAGGCAGTATTATAACTGGCAACTCTAATTCTACTACTGAAATGGAAACGCGTATAGCCATGGCCAAGAGGGCCAAACAAGATATTTAAGAGCCCAAATAGCACTCATAAGTACACCCTGTTCAAAAGCAAAAAAAAACAAATAACAATAATTAACACGTTTTAAATTACACAGTTGTATACCCACCGTCGGTCATTTTGACAGCATACAAATCTGAAAAACTGCCGACTCCGTTGAAGACCATGCATATTGGGAGTACGGGCTCTGAAATGTTTTACATTGTTTTCTCTTCAGTAAATTTGTTTACTCGCTTTTTATTGTTCGATTTAAAAGAAAAAAAATACTTACACTAAAGAATTCTCACAGTAACTTTCAGAAAAAACTAATAATCTACCTATAGCATCGAATGAATAATGGTACAAGTAAAGACTCGGCAAAGGTATTTAAGTAAATGACTTTTATTACGACACAATGAAGTGTATATTTCGTTCGCGGCACGCCAATAGCCTACTGCCATAAGCACCTCTTCTCACCTGACAGCGTGGGTCGACCTACCCGACGCCGAACGCGCGCGTGTGTCACATAGATCTTACATGCGCGATGCGACCGGCTTGTGAATCCATTACGACCAAACGCCGAATGCGGATCGATCATCCGCGCATATACTTGAAGCTTTAAGCTAAATTGCGGAGTGAACCAGGCCTGTCTATAATTTCAAATATGTTTGTTACCCTTGGTTTGGTCATTTATCGAATTGGTTTCTAATACAAATTTTAATACTATTTTTATACAAAGTGTTTCGTAAATGAAAGATAATCCTTTATATTACCCATCCGTAGATAGATACTCACTACCCGTCTCGCTGTACCCGATCAGTCCAGTGTTGATCAGCTCCACCAGAGCTATGGTAGCGAAGCTAGAACCTTCCAAGTACTCTGGGTGCAGCGTATACTTCTTTATGTCTAGCGTGTACTTCACATCTTTGCTGTGCCATAAGATGTATACGGTGGTGTTTCTGCGAGATATTTATAGTAATTATATATTTTTATTGTTGGGAGCGGGAGGGAGGGGATGGGAGGGGGGGGGGGAGTTTTGAGAGATAATGCCACATTCTTATATTGTTCATGCAAGAAAAATACAGAAAAGTTGCATTATCTTCTAAACCATGAGACTATTATTAGAGCCAAGTTATTTTGATTTAAAGGTCTATAGCCAAGCTATCTTCAGTGTAAGTCTGGCTTGCTCTGTTTGCGACACCCTGTTTGAGAGTTTAGGCAGTGGATTACACGTGGAGGGCGACAATGATAGGTGGAAAATTGGTAAAGTCTGAGCGCTTATAGCTAGGTACTTGCCACATCAGCTTTCCGGGTTTAGGTATCACTTCACAGGCCACAATCACTCGAAATGTCTGTAAGGAGCTTCACAGGATACACACGCGGCGAAAGCGCTCTGGTCGGTCTAGTATATGTGTCATAGGTAACGTCTCGATGTCGACTGGGGCTCCGGGGTTCTCACGGTACGTTTTAAACAAATAAAAATAAGGCAGGTAGGCGTGTGAGTGTGCGCGGCGTAGTATCAATAGGGTACACAAACAAATCAAAATATTGTAGTAAACATATCGCCCGCCCTAAACACGTCAAGTGTTTACGAGAAGGTTAGGAAGCTAAGGGAAAGAAGTTCACTGGACAGGAAGACGAACTAATTTCGTCAAAGATCTCTTTAGGCTACCGGTAGGAGTTTTAACATCTACCACACGAACAACTTGGTCTTGGCCAGGGTATAAATTAATAATGCGTTCACGACGCCACTGCAAAGGGGGAAGGTTGTCATCTTTTATGAGTACTAGCTCACCCACTTTAGGAGGATCACAAGGAGAGGTCCATTTATTTCTAATTTGTAATGTATTTAAGTATTCTAAATGCCAGCGAGACCAAAAGTGCTGGGTAATTTGTTGGATTAGCTGAAACCGTGTAAGGCGATGCAATTTTACGTCTTTATAAGGGTACTCCGGAAGTGCAGTTAAGGGTTGTCCAATTAAGAAATGGCCGGGAGTTAACACTTCGACATCATTAGGGTCCGGAGAAAGTGGGCACAATGGGCGTGAATTTAAAACTGCTTCAATTTTAGCAAAAACAGTGGTCAGCTCTTCAAATGTAAGGGGGGTATCGCCTACTACTCGTTTTAGGTGCGATTTCGCCGATTTAACCGCAGCTTCAAAAAGACCGCCCCAATGAGGGCAAACAGGAGGATCGAAAACCCAGGATATGTTCCGCTTTGAAAGCTCAGAACCAATAGCCGCCTGGTTTTGAGACAGGAAACACTCTAACTCTTTAAGGTAATTGTTGGCACCGATGTTATTTCGACCGCAATCGGATCGGATTAGGAGAGGTACACCACGACGCGACACGAATCGGGAAAAGGCCGCAATAAAGGCTTCAGTAGTTAGGTCCGACACAACCTCAAGGTAAACGGCTTTAGAAGAAAGGCAGACAAATACACACAGGTAACTTTTCACTAACCTTTTGTTCCTATAGGCCTGGACTTTGGTAAAAAAGGGTCCTGCAAAATCGGTACCTACACCGTCAAACGGTCTAGCAGCCGTGACGCGGTCTTTAGGTAGGTCACCCATGAAGGGTTGAGATACAGCCGCCTTGAGACGATAACAGGGAAGGCATTTAAAAATCACATGCTGAATAGCTCTGCGTGCCGACAAGATCCAAAACTCTCTATTCAACATGGCAAGAATTACATTAACACCTGCATGAGCAGAATGCTCATGCAGGTGTTAATGTAATTCTTGCTTGCATTCTCGCGATGATAATGTGAAATAAGGATGTTCACGAAATTACCATTCTTAGGCAGAAGAAGGGGATGGCGCGCATCAAAGGATAGAGTTTCGTAATCGGCCTCCAACTCGAATTAGGTCTCCGTCATCCAGAAATAAATTTAATTTTCTCAGGGAGTTAGTGATAGGATCGCCACGCCGTAAGCGATCAAGTTCATCAGAAAAGGAGGTAAATTGAACGATTTTCACTAAAAACAAAAGGGAATCTCTCCGTTCCTCAGGGCTCAGGTAGGACAAGTAAGATTTAGGAAATAAAAACCGCCTTAGGTAACAAGTCACGTTTATTAGCTTGTTGAAAGAACTATACCGCTCTAATAAGAATGAGGGATCCGGGGTAGGAACATCGGCAGAGACTACTAAACAACGTAGTCCAGGGAGATCACTACTTGGGTTAGGTTCTGAAATACCGGGCCAGTTGTCAGGAGACTGCGTCAACCACAAAGGTGAAAACCAAAGGGAGTGGTCGATCAGTCGGGTGACTGACATACCTCTCGATGCACAGTCACTAGGGTTCATGTAGCCTGGGACGTGCCTCCATTCACTAGATGTAGGTCTATTATTAATCTGGGAGACACGATTAGCCTCAAAAGTCTGAAGAAGGTGAGGAGTGGTTTTTAACCAACACAACACGATTTTACTATCCGGACTTTAAAAAATCCATGATGAGGGATAAAATAACGTTCCCGGGTCGAGTCATATGAAGAAAGGAACATATGGTTTAGGTCAAGGTACTCGCGCATAAAGGAAATATATTTCTCTCGAAAATTAGGATTGGCTTGCAAACGCTTCTCAAGATTATGGAATCGCCGTAAGGCATTGGTTTTAGAATCACCGAGAGGTGGACGATCATGAAGAAAAGGGAGTCTAACCATAAATCGACCATCGCTTTCACGAGTGGTAGTTGCTTTAAAAAGGGTTTCACACTCTATATCCAAGGGGTTCGCAACTGGAGATTGGGGGGCCTCTTCGATTTTTCAGAATTTTTCAACTATTTGGGACAGCGATACTCCAGTCATGGGGGGTTCCAAATCAGTAAATCCTCCATAAACAGGACCACACAGGACATAACCAAATATCGTCGAGATAGCAGTAAGGCCATCAGGGGACACAAACAACTCGGACCTTAAAAGGCGACTAATGACGTCAGCTCCAAGAAGTACACTTATAGTACCAGGTTTGTAAAATAAAGGGTCAGCAAGAGGGAGGTGCTTAGTACAGGTAATTACACTTTTAGATAAGTCTACCTCTGGAAGGTTACCAGCAATCACATCAACAACTATTGCACTAGTGGAGATTTCTGGAAAGGCAGAATTAACTGGCTTAAATGAAAAGGATACAATGCCCGGGGAATTAATTGCTTGAACATTACCTATTCCACGAACAGGAACTGGAGAAGGAATGATAGGTGAGTTCATGTGGTCAACAACAAGCTCAGTAGAAAGAAGGCAGCCCTGAGCACCAGTGTCACATAAGGCACGCGCTTCCACATAATATCCAGACGAGGTTTTAACATGAATCAAGGCCGTAGGTAAAAGAACGAGAGAATTGCGAGGTAAAGATGTAAAAGCGGGTATAGAAGGGGCGCTATCTAGTCAGAATTGTGGGGCCTCATTGTACTTATGATGAAATGCACGTTCATCCTGGGTTCTTTGACCTAGAGGGGCATTATAAGTACGGTTACCGCTGGGTGCAGGTGGGGATCGCCCGCCCGAACGGGGAGGTGATGCTCTACGGGAATCACGAGGTGGTGGGGTGCGAACACGGTGCCATTCAGTACGTGGGGGTGACGCACGGTCCGTTAAGTGAATTTGTGGGGATTGCCGCGGTTGGTTGGAAGCTAAGGCCGGGACGTCTCGGTATGAGCGCTCGCGATCGTAATTCACAGGAGAGGAGTCATTATAACACAGTGATGTGTGATGACTGGAACGGCGGCACGTGCGACAGCGATAATTTCGCGTGCAATGGGATATGGAGTGTCTATCCAGGCATCGATAGCACAGTCGGGCTTTTACAAAGGTAACACGTTGACGTGTAGGAAGGCGAATAAAATCGGGACACTCGCGTAAGTAATGCGAAGTACTATTACAAAGGTGACATTTAGATGTCGTCGCAAAGGTAACAAAGGCTCTCGCAGGAGGTGGGGAACGCGCGTTAGGTTTAGGCAAACGAGGGGAGCTCACAGTAGTAGGGGGTTGTAGTGTCAACGACAGAAGCACTACCTACATTGTAGTGGTGCCTACATTCATCCTCAAGAAAGGTAATAAGATGATCAAAAGTAGGGAGGTGATTAGGATTATCGCCATAACGACGTTCAAATCTCGATTTTAACTCTGAAGGCAATTTAGCTAGGCATAAGTGAACTAATAGGTACGACCAATGTTTAACAGGAAGTTCCAATCTCTCTTAGCATCGATATGTCGAAAGCAGCGGGTTCAGGAACGACACACGTAACCCGGAAAGTTTAGGCGTTATAATAGGAAGAATCATTATTTGAGCTACGTGGGTATCCGCTAAAACACGAAGGTTATGGTACTGTAGAACTTCCTTTGGATGCGAAGTCCTCTCTATATCCTATGAAAGTATCTATATACTAGAGAAATTATATTTATCGATATAACACAGAAACCACTTAACTTTCTTCCAGTTGTTTATTTCTTCATTTTACTTTTACAGATAAAATCTTTATCAACGTAACATTTTTTTGACATCGACTTGATCTTTTCCAAACAACTCCAAAAATCTATCTTTCTTTCTAAACTCTCATTCTCTCTGACTTATTTCAAAATTGACGTACGAAGTAACTTTCTTTTTATTTATATATCGAATAGTCGAACGAGCGAGACATAGAGGTTTTACGCGTAGCTCCAAACCTCTACATCCCCCCCGGTCAATAAAATTTCAAAGCATAGCTGTGAAATTTACCTATCAGTCCATTACTTACAAAACCTTCCTATGTGGGAACATAATTTACAATACAACAATGTCTCATATGGTTGCAGCTAGCAACTAGTTGGAACGATATAAAAATAAACATTAATTAATTAATAAGTAAAACTAAATTATTTACAAGTTAAAATCGTTCAAACTTTAGGTTGAAAAAACCCACATAAAAATCAAACTACACAATCAACATTGTTGTCTACTAATTTAACCAGATCAGACATAATAGTATAAATTTTGAAAAATTCAATTACTTACCTATCATTAAATTAAATAATTCAACCAGTTAGACTTGATATTACACATTGACAATTCGTGACACCAGTAAATCTGATCACACAACAAACTGTTTGAATATCCAAGACCTGTGATGAAAAATTCCCTAACTAAACTCTTCCCCCTCTTCTTCTTCTTACTGAAAATACAATCACCCTTCACTCCTTATCTAAAATCTCCCCAAAACTTGTAATCATTTATAATGTATAGTATCCAACATAGACACCACCCAAACGCTATGCGAATCAATGGGTTTACACATAAATAACCACTAGCTCTCTATCCTAACTACCTCTCTATCTTTACTTAACATCCCAATATTACACAAATTTACCCCAAAAATATCACACCTATATCTTCCCTACATTTCTGTTCATCCATTGGATGGTGTTTGGGCCATCCTTCATCATCAATTGATATACTGAAACAATACAACAATGAAAAACTGTTCACATAGTTATATCACTAACTAACAGTTCACCACTATATTCATTTATTATTTACACACCTATTTAATAATACAATTCATAATTATTGTAACTATTTCTAATATTTAAAACAACAAACAAAATAATTTGTTTACATTAAAATAAAACTGACACTTGACAATGACATTCAATGTCGATGTCAATTGACACTTGACAAATATCAATCAAAATCAATCTATGGACAACTTTTTTTTTTTTAATTACTTTTACGGTCTGTGACTCATTTATTTTGCCAAACTACTAACAAAGTGTAAAGTGAGTATTCAAGCATAGAATGACTATCATTTAACTTCAATCAAATTCTTAACTTAAATGGTTTTAATCTATTATGATGAACGATATATTTCCTATTACTAACATCGGATACTTTTTTTATAAGAAAGTTATTATTCGATAATAACCGGATAATCCGATACGGACCTGAATATGGCCTCGAAAGTTTTCTAGCAATACCAGTGATCCTTTTTGGATTATAAACCAATACTAATTCATTAACTCGAAAATTCCTAAACTTAACCTTACGATCAAAATTTAACTTTTGTCTTATTTGAGCTTTATGTATGTTTCTTAGAGCTCTTGTAATAAATATTCTATTCTGATTCCTACGTGATTCAATTGAATTACCGATATTATTATTCAAATTTAACTCTCTATCAGAACGAAATTCAGGTTCTCTAGCAAACATCAATGTATAAGGAACTAGATTCGTAGAAGACTGTTTTGAAACATTATAAGAAAAAGTTACCATTGGTACGAAATTACACCAATCTTTCTGATCATCCCTGACATACATCGATAATCCTTGTAACAATGTCCGATTAAATCTTTCGATTAGACCTAATGTTTGAGGATGTCTAGTAGTAGCGGTTGAGAGTGAACTATCAAAAAAAACTATCGTTTCCCGTACGACACGAGATGTGAACACGGATCCACGATCAGTTATAATTTGTCTTACAGATCCAAATTTACAAAATATCTCATTAATTAGGAAATCTACTATCTCTCCCGCGTTAGCTCTGGGGATGGCTCTACAAATAGCATATTTTGTTAAATATTCTAAACAAACTATTATATATCTATTACCTCTGAGGGACTTTCTAAATGGACCAACTATATCAATGCCGATTTTATCAAAAATACCATTAACTTCGATAGGTTGTAATGGCGCTATTAGATTACTCTTTTTCTTTTCTAAACACAATTTACAACCTCCTATATATCTTTCAATCTCTTTCTCAGCATCTGGAAAATAATATCTTTCCCGGAACTTACATAATGTCTTACATAAGCCAAAATGTCCACCCATCCATTTATCATCATGAATTTCATACAAAACCGCTTGTAAAAGGTTTTTCGGAACAACAATACGATTTTTAAAATTATTACTGACTCTAATTTTATGATACAATTTATTATCCTCAATAAAAAATCCTTTATAATTCTGTCGACGTCCAGAACGAAGTCTGTCGGAAATACGTCTACAAAATTCATCATTTTGTTGTTCTACCTCAAATCTAACAACATCTATTCTAAATAATTCCATTCCATCCTCAACTAAATTTCCTTTCTTATTCTGATTTTCATCTTTCTTATTATCATCAATCAATGGATTTCTACTAAGAAAATCAGCTATTATATTAGCTTTTCCAGAACAATGTACGATATTGAAATCATACTGTTGGACTGCGAGAGCCCATCGTGCTAGTTTTCCATTCATATCCTTTCTATCTTTCAACCATACTAAAGCCTTATGATCTGTCAAAATGTCAAATTTCATACCCCACAATAAATGCTTAAAATAATTTAACGCCCATACTATCGCCAAACATTCTTTTTCTGTTATAGAATATCTCCTTTCACAATCAGATAACTTTCTAGAAGCAAATGCCACCGGTAACAAACTGTTATCCCCTTGCATTAAACATGCTCCTAATGCCACATCACTAGCATCAACATACAATCTAGTTACTCTAACATTATTAGAAAAATGTTGTAATAATGGTGGGTTTTGAATTCGATACAAAATATGATCAAACGCTTGTTGATGAATCGAATTCCAAACGAATTTAGTTCCTTTTTTTTTTAATAAACTTGTCAATGGTATTGCTATATTTGCATAATCATCAATAAACTTACGATAATATGAAAATAACCCTAGAATTGACTTGAGTTCTTTGATATTAGAAGGTGGTTTAATAGATCTAATTTTATCCATTTTAATTTTATTAGGATGAATTCCTTCAGCTGAAATCTCGTATCCTAATACTGTCGCTTGTTTAAACCCAAACTTACACTTTGTTGGTTTCAAAGTTAAATTTGCTTGTTTAATTCTTTCGAGAACCTGTTGTAATGATTTATAAAATTCATCAAATGTCGAACCATAAACTAAAATATTATCAATATAAACAATCGCATTCTTATATTTGATGCCTGCTAAAATTTTATCCATTGTTCTTTGAAAAATCGCACCACTAGTCTTCAAACCAAATGGTAAAACGTTGAACTCGTATAAACCTGACGGTGTTACAAAAGCTGTTTTATGTTTATCAGTTTCCTTTACAGCTAGTTGCCAATAACCTGAATTTAAATCTAAATCTGCAAAATATTTAGCATTGGATAAATAAAGAATTATGTCATCAATAATTGGTAATGGATAACTATCACAAATAACTTTTTTATTAAGAACTCTATAATCAACACAAAATCTCCAAGAATCATCAGGTTTCTTGACTAAAACAACTGGTGATGCATAAGCACTATTCGATTCTCGAATAATATTCTGCTTAAGCATTTGTTCAACTTGTTCTCTAATTATCCTATGTTGTTCATGTGACACCCTGTATGGTGGTCTGTGAACTGGGTTCTCGTCAATAGTTTTAATCTCGACTTCTATCAAATTACAACATCCTAACTGATCAGATGAAAAAGCAAAATTTTGTTTATATTCGTATAATAAATTATATAAAAGTTCTTTATGTTGCTTTGAAAGACTTTCATCGATCTCAAATTTCATGTTATCAACTTCCTTATAATTGAATAAGTTTTCATTTTTAACAAATTCACTAAAATAAATGTAGTCTTGTTTTGATAAAGACACAGATCCTATCTCATTAATCAATTCCAAAGAACATGATTCAACTTGAGATTTTTTTTGACAAAAAGGCGCTTTACATTTACCTAAGTCTACAAACTTATCTCTAAAATTAATTATTGCAGAGTTATTTTTTAAGAAGTCTTGTCCCAAAATAACATCAGTAGCTAATTTACGTACAACTAAAAAATCAATAACAAAAAAAAAAGACTCTATTTTACACCTTATACTTGCATTCCCAGAAATATTTAACAAGTTTCCATCTACACTTCGGAGTAACAAGTTATCTTTATTTGGCAAAGGGTTAACATTAAGTTTTTTACAAAAATTAAAAGAAATAGCGGACACTGAAGCACCAGTATCTATAAGTCCTGACACTTGGATGTCATTGATAATCATCTTCAAACTTGGGAAAGAATCTTCTAATTTCTTCGGACATTGAGAACTTTCCATTGGGATTGAATCTTCTTGTTTCTTCGGGCATCTAAAACTATCTATCGCCAATGCAGCCCGGCTCATTGACGGCGATCGTCGTTTGGGGACTCATCCATCCGATTACTCCTCAAATTGTATCTCGATCGGTAATTATTCTGATTAAATGGTCCTCTACGTATCGGTTGTCCTCTTGTAACGGGAGGGTCGGAGTGCTGTTGCCCTCTTGTAACTGGAGGGTCGGAGTGCTGTTGCCCTCTTGCAACGGGAGGGTAGGAGTGCTGTTGCCCTCTTGTAACGGGAGGGTCGGAGTGCTGTTGCCCTCTTGTAACGGGAGGGTCAGAGTGCTGTTGCCCTCTTATAACGAGAGGGTCGGAGTACGGTTGTCCTCTCGTAGTGGGAGGTTCGGAGTACGGTTGTCCTCTCGTAGCTGGAGGTTCGGAGTATAATTGTCCTTTCTTAGTGGGAGAGATGGAGGGTGAACTCCATTCTTGTTGTGGTGCTCTAAACGTAGCATCACCAAATGGCGTTCTTGTAGGTTGGTAAGATGGTGATGTACGAGGAGTTTGAAATAACTCGCGAGGCATGGGGTAATCGAATAGTGACTGTGTGTTATTCAACGAACCGGACAATTTAATAGGCAAATTCAATGTCAAATCATGATTTTTATTAAATAAGTGATCTGACTGTACAAGAGCTTTTTTCAATTCTTTTAGGGACATAAAAGTGTGGAAGCTTAGTTTATTTTTATAAAAATTTGATAGGTTTCGTAAGAATTGATTAATAATGATTCTATCTTCTATTATTTCCGCTTTTGAGGCTAGTTCTTCGAGTCTATAGAGGTAATTTATAATAGATTCGTTATAATTTTGTTTGGCATTGTAAAAATTTGCGATATGGTCTTCTTCTTCAGAGAATTCGGACAGAAACTTAGCTTTTATTTCCGTAAAACTTAATGAAGACTTATTTGTTATTTTCCTATAAAATGAAAGAGCAGCGCCCGATAAATAGGCTCTCAATACACTGGTTTTGGTCTCGTCTGACCAACCATTAAGGGACGCTATTGTTTCAAATTGTTCTAAAAATTCATGTACATATCCGAAGTTTCCATCAAAAGTTGATGCCATGTTGGCTGTTATAAATCTAGTACTTAGCTTTGTATCCTGGAGATAGCGGAGTTACAATTCCTCTCGCTCTTGTATCCAGTTATGGCTTTTTCTTTATTATTGATTTTCTTTAGTCATTCAAGCTTCCATTAGTTATGTATTCTCCGATTTTGATCGTCTCTGAAATTATATAAAATTGTATATTTGTCCCTTTTTTTATGTAATTTACCACTCTTGTTTCTTGATTGGGGTGCGGGATCGGAACGGAGCCTCCACCATGTAGAACTTCCTTTGGATGCGAAGTCCTCTCTATATCCTATGAAAGTATCTATATACTAGAGAAATTATATTTATCTATATAACACAGAAACCACTTAACTTTCTTCCAGTTGTTTATTTCTTCATTTTACTTTTACAGATAAAATCTTTATCAACGTAACATTTTTTTGACATCGACTTGATCTTTTCCAAACAACTCCAAAAATCTATCTTTCTTTCTAAACTCTCATTCTCTCTGACTTATTTCAAAATTGACGTACGAAGTAACTTTCTTTTTATTTATATATCGAATAGTCGAACGAGCGAGACATAGAGGTTTTACGCGTAGCTCCAAACCTCTACAGTACCTACGTTTTAGGAGGTCACGGGCCACGGTGTAATTGCCCGCCTCAATCTTGAGGTGTTGTATTAATCGACGAGGTTCATCCGATAAGGCTCCCACTAAATAGTGTAGCTTCAAAGTCGGGGTAAGGGTAGGCTGGTTGTCCACCACGCTATCAAACTGGTCTATAAAATTGATCCAACTATCGGGATGGCCATCAAACTTAGGTATAGGTAGGTCAGGTAATTTACTAGCCGGGTTATCAATAGCCAGGGATTTATTCTCCTTGAAGGGGGTGCTAGTACGGGACGTCTCAAATTGGTGAGGTCGTATTTCGTCTAACTTAATTTTTAAGTCGTCTACTTTGTCCCTTACTACGCGTATCTCGTTCTTAACTTGCACATATTCTTGTTCATAAATCGCAGGATCGAGATTACCTAACAGCTTGGAACAAGCGGCAGAAAACTTATCGCACATAAGTGGCAGGTCGGAAAGACGCACTCGCATACGATTGGAGGAAAAGGTCTCAAGAACTCGGTGGGAATCATCAACCCAGTCACTAATATAACGGAGTTCACCTATAGCTTCACGGTATTCAGCTGTATCCGTGTAAAGTACGGCCCTTACGGTCTCGTTGCCGGTTTCGGTATCCGACATTTTATTTACTTTAAATCGCAAGAAACAAGGTAGGTAAATTAAACTCACAAAAGATTCCAATAGGATGCGTAAAGGAACAAATAGTAAGGGACGGCACAGATGCACCGGGTATAGCAAACGTAACTCGTAAACAACTCGCACGCGGTCACGCGGTAATGGCGTGATCAATAGGGAAATAAAGCGCTCGCGCACCTTACTTGCACTCAAAGGGTAGGTAATTAACGCGCTAATCGATTTAATCGACACTTATGTAAAAGGGGTTGCACTCGAATGTTATTAAGGAATTTACTGTAAATAGGTTAGGTATATGACGAGACGTTTTGTTCAAATTACAAAGGAAAGTAGCAAATAAATAACTCTCAATTAAACAAATTACGTTACTAATAAGGGGTCCTAATAAAAACTACGCTCTGCTACCAAAATGTTTGAGAGTTTAGGCAGTGGATTACACGTGGAGGGCGACAATGATAGGTGGAAAATTGGTAAAGTCTGAGCGCTTATAGCTAGGTACTTGCCACATCAGCCTTCCGGGTTTAGGTATCACTTCACAGGCCACAATCACTTGAAATGTCTGTAAGGAGCTTCACAGGATACACACGTGGCGAAAGCGCTCTGGTCGGTCTAGTACATGTGTCATAGGCAACGTCTCGATGTCGACTGGGGCTCCGGGGTTCTCACGGTACGTTTTAAACAAATAAAAATAAGGCAGGTAGGCGTGTGAGTGTGCGCGGCGTAGTATCAATAGGGTACACAAACAAATCAAAATATTGTAGTAAACATATAATATATATATATATATATATATATATTTATATATATATATATATATATATATATATATATATATATATATATATATATATATATACTTATTGTTTATTCTATATACAGTTTCTGTATTCTATATCCAATTCTACATCATCCCTAAAGAATTATAGCAGTATGCGCTGCGTGAACAAAATTGCACGTACGTCAAATCGTCCGGGTGTATCCGGCCCATGTCTTCAGCTGCAGCGATCGCGAAGGACGGGTGGATAAGGACCCCGCTCGTCACTGCAAACCGACTCCTTCCGCCTATGACTGAAATAAATGTGAATCATCATCATCATTTTCATTATCAACCGTAGGACGTTCGCTGCTGAACCTAGGAACATAGGACAAAATTGACATCCGTCTTGGAGTAGATGCCCGCTCTCTGGGACTTTATTTCCAGCGGTGCGGGTTTAAATCCTGCAAGTGGCAAATGTTCGCGTAATAAAAAGGAGCACCTGTACCTAAATTATGGATGTTTCCAAAACAACCTAGGTATAATATCCTTTATTCTACCAAAGTATATCCTTTATTCTAGTCACCATAGCACAAGCTAACGTAAGGAATTCAATAATAATGAGGTTACCAAAGGTATGCTGTATGATGCCCATCCAGGGGAACCTTCCGATGTCATCTGTCAGTCCGTTGGGCAAGCTGTCGTCGGTGTCGGCGGCACACTTCATGCGTTCCCATAGCAACCGAGTGGAGGTCTCTGAAACAATTTAGACAGTTTACAGGAGGAAACTGCACTCTGATTCACAAACACTCAGAAAGTTTCCGTGTCAGATCCATTCCGAATTCGAATGCCAAACATTTATTTCAGTACAATTACCATGAGTTTTCGGCGGTTTTACTCAGCTCTAGCGTCGACGTAAACAAAGTGTATGAAATATTTTAGTTCTCCTCCAAGTAACCGCTAGAGGCGCTGTGCAATTTTTCATACACTTTTTTTACGACGTCGCTAGCGAGTAAAATCACCGTAAACTCATGATAACGGTACAGAACAGAGTTTACGAAAGCTAATGTCATTTGTTCATGTCATCGTTTGAGAACTGCATTTTTTGACGTCTTGGGAGACCTGTCTCTCGGATTCGAAATCTGTAGTTTTGTGAATAAGGGTGCTGGTTACGCTACGTAACGTAACGTACGTACGTACGGTATACTGGGAGGTAGATCCAGTTAACCAATGGCTGTATGAACGGAGGTAAACAGACTCTTTAGATTTAGTAAATCTAGATGAAATGTCAAAAATAGCATTACTTGAAAAAAAAAAAAGACGGTCTGAGGCGGAATTGGGCCCTGCGCTCCTCGCATGCCACCACTCGGCCACCAAGACAAAATTGTGAATTTTGCATTTTAATCACTCACTTCACTAACCATTAGGGACAACATAGAACATACTAATCAAACATTTAAAACTTCCGGACCTTTCGTAAGGTAACCCCTTCTATTCACTGATTTATTTAAGGCTTTCAATAATCTTCCTAAAAAGGGCTTAATATTATGAGGTAGTCTGTCATTGATGCTTTGCCTACCCCAATGTGGTGCATCACTTATCGATATTAAGGATACTTTTATTTTCCACAGTGCATATCGTTGAGGTTCAGAACGCCAGGCGTCAACTTTTTAATGCATTTTTTTTTGTCTTGTACATTAAGTTTAATTTTATAATTATTACAAAGTGTAGATAGTCACCTTTTAAAAATGAAACTAAAAACACCAAAAAACATTCCACCCTCATAATCTGATCATAAAACTACCACTGCAATTTTTCTAATAACACTCTAAAACGATAGAGTATTGACCGTTGCTGATAGATCACTAAGAAACCCCAAGTCCCTCCTTATTGAAGACTAATCAAGTACTGAATCGTCCTATAAATACGCGAATTATGTTTACGGATGTCTGTCCGCCTATCCGCTAGAGCAGGTAAACAGTTGATTTCCCACAAACGTGCGCCTGCGCAGTGGAAGGAACTATTGGGTGGGAACCGGAACTGTTAACTGTGTTTGCATTTTTGGGTCAGTTAGTTAAGTGCCTTGCGAAAGATGGCACGGACTGCTCTAGAACACTACGTTCTGATAATGTAATAAATCTATATTCAGTGGTTACAAGAAAACTCAAGTTGCGTATGTGATTGGTAAACTGTGAAATAGCGTGAATGATGTTATTTTGGAGTTGATAAAATAAGCATATAAACTACTACTATTAAGCAAAGTATTATTGGCCCGGTTAGCCAAATGTCGTAGGTTCAAATCCTACATGTGTGCGAATGTTTCTTATTTGAATAAATAAATAAATAAAATAAATAAATTGTTTCAACAAACACACCAATTCCCTAGCCCCAAACTAAGTAAGCAAAGCAAAGTATTGTAAAAACCTGTTAAAAAAATTGCGTTAGTTTTTATTTGGTGATATTTTTTTGTGTCGTTTGCTACATCTCATTCTTAGAAGTATTACACGAGTTAAAAGTTCTTTTTTTTTTAAATGGGTTTGCTCTTGACTCTAGACTAAGCCAGACGTGGCTTGGACAGAGTCGACGGTGGGGCGAGCTCACCCAGAGGAACTCCAACTCACCGACGGAACACAGCAAACTGCTTGGCGCCGGGGTCTGGTGAGAGGGTGGAGGCAGCATCTAACGGAGCCTATCACAGCTGTTAGGATAGTTCAGCCACCATTATAAACTGGAAATTGTGATGTCGTTCGTTATCGGGGTGGACCACTAGAAGCTAGATCCTTCACCACCCCAAAATGAAACGCTACAGTTTTCAAAATGTCTCTCGATCTGACTTAGTATTAGGATTCATTATCCAGTGTTAAGCAAGAGCGTCTGTGGCGCAGTGGCTAGCGGGTTGCCTCTCGTGCAGGAGGAGCCGGGTTCGATCCCACGTGGCGCCATGTACCAATGACTTTTTCTTAGTTATGTACATTAGTTGTTTCATTAATCGATGCTCTGAGGGTAAGGGAAAACATCCTGAGGAAACCTGCACATATAGGCGACTGAATGTGTAACCATGATCCAAAAACTGGTCAGGTTCCCCTGTTAACAAGGGGATAGTCACCGAGGTCAGATGGCAGTCTCTCTACTGTAATTACCTGATCTGCCACATCCTGAATCATGGTCAGCGGACCCTGGGCCCTCGCGTGCGAGTGCAAAACCGAGATAACGCTAGGATAATCACTCTTAAACTTTCGCGTTTCATTATTAGAACACATTAAAACGGGGATTAACGCGACGGATAGTAGGTAAAACATTATATACCTTTAATTTTTGCCTGACGTTTCGACCGGGTTGCACCGATCGTGGTCACAGGCAGACTGGCTGGAGAACTGCGATGTCTTCACTCCGTATGTGGGGTAGATTCATATTCTTCTACCCTCACATTATTAACAAAATTCGTACCGCCGCTGCACACTACGCTAACCGTGTCCCTATTCTGTAAACCGGCCGCCGCGTCCGTATTCCGGTGGTTACTCAACTGCGACCCAAAACGAGGATGTGTAATGCTAATTACTGGATTCCATGTCGCAGATAGTTTGTAACTCTCTTCCCTATTGAAATTAACATGTTTTTTAAATTTCAATAGCTTCACGCACAACTCTTGAATAATAGTGGCGATCTGTGGAGAGGACTTGCGTTTTATGAAATTCAATCCAATGATTAGTGCCCGCCTCAAGTAAATGTTCTGCAATCGCTGATTTTGTTATTTGTCGGTTTTTCACAGCGGCGATATGTTATTTGTTCTTAACGGACGGTGGCTGAAAGGGTCAGGCCACATACGGAGTGAAGACATCGCAGTTCTCCAGCCAGTCTGCCTGTGACCACGATCGGTGCAACCCGGTCGAAACGTCAGGCAAAAATTAAAGGTATATAATGTTTTACCTACTATCCGTCGCGTTAATCCCCGTTTTAATGTGTTCTAATAACGCTAGGATGATGAAGATGATTCAGTGCTAAGCAATCGACTTGATTTAAAAACAGTTATCTACCAAAGATCTCAGCAGCTTTTTAATGACAAACTCAATACAAATGGTCCGTAAAGCTCATAGCGCTTTCGGAAGCTCTCCACTTGACCAGGCACTTACGCCATCTGGGCCGCCCACTCTCGCCAAAACAAACATTAGGTTATGTACAGTCAACAATATAATTTGGTAGATGTAGTCTTTAAGACTTGAAAACATTTTTTTAAATAATTTCATTGTGTAAAGATTTATTGACTAGGATTGACTGAACTAAACGAAAATGTACCATTTCAATTTTTTATCGAGATTGTAATGCAATGACTATTTGTTAATAAAAATAATGTATTTAGTATTATATGTCAAACTATGCAGTCGTTTTAACACCATTTTAAATACTACCACATCTTATTTTAAGTAAGAACCTTATTGGACGACAGATGTGTTATTCGGATATAGTATATGTATAACATATAGTACATGAACACTTAGCATTCTTGCAAATATCCTTAATAATGACTTGATGTTTTAAACTCTTACCATATAACACTTAAACATTCGATCTGGCCATCAAAAACTTCGTGACCACTGAATTATACAATTAATTAATTTGTAATATTCTAAAGACTGTACCAACCTCAAATAAAATAACCATTAGAGTAGTCACCCTACTTTATGCTTTATAACCTCCTTATAAAGACTATATTACATCGTTTGGTGTTCCAATGAGTCTGTATAAGGCATTGAAATGACTCTGAACAAAGGCTTAGAAGTGAAATGGAGAGAAACCCGATCTTCGGAGCCTTCCGTATTGGGCCCCGTGATTTAGATGAAGTACGTATTCAAATAAGTACAGTCACGAGTATCAATATGTATACATCTGCATTCGATTTGAGACCTTATTACAATGGCACAAAAACTTATTTGTATACATTTCATTGCTTGTGACTGTACCTACCTCAGTAGCATGCTTCCTGGATGAACAATGGACAAAATTAAATGCATTTAAGAAAACGCAGCTTGAAGATTACGCTTCTGTTGATGTCTCGCATAAATCTGCGACTAAACAGACGCTGTAAATAAAACGTTTCAACAAACTGAGTAGATATCATTTTAAAACTTACTACCTATGACCTAGGTAAGAAAGTCTATAAAAGGACTTCTCCTCTTTTTGTATGGAGGCTGGTTTTTTTTTATCTTTAAGCTACAAAAATATGAAACACGTAACCATAGAAATCTGAATTTTAAACGCCTCCGTTTTTAGAAAAAATATGTTTTGTAATGGGGATCATCTATTGATCATTAAATAATTATTGCACTTGAAAAAATTATGATTTTATTTAGATTGCAAAGTGAATGCTTATCACTTAAAAACATAATTTATCGTATTGATCATTACTTGTATTTCCTGACTGTATGGCTATGTACCATTGCCTTTTCACTGGTTGATAAATACTACTAGGTACTACCACAGATTATATAATAGTTACTACTGTCAATGTAATGTCAATTTTGCTGTCAATTTTTTTTTCATGCGTTAATTGGTATAGGCGAAGGTGCGGTTTAAGAACAGACAAAGAGAATAAATCATTTTAATTTTTCTCTAAATCGGAGGCCTTAAAAAATATATTTATATGCAGAAAGGCTAGTTTTTGTGAACTCTTTCATATAATATTTAGTTTATTCTGGTTAGAAATATTGACGAATAAAAAACCATTAATGGACAACTCCTTTGATGCATATTTTAGTTCGTTGATCTGTTAAATAACTATATTTATCAGATTATCTGTTGGGTTTTAAACGTTTTCCGCGTCAACTTAAATTCTTGTATTTTATTTCAAAATTGATTAAAACGCAAGCTTTAAGCCTATAAGCAATGTTAATTTAAATTCCAAATATGACAAATCACGGTAATTACCGCTACCTACCACGAAGTAACGTAGCGCGTGCATTAATTAGTAATGTATCACTGTTAGCGAGTATTACTTGTATCCCTAAACTTGATACATCGCCATTTGAAATATTTTCTAAACATGGTAATTTACCTAATAATTTATTATTTACCATACCGTCTGTTGGCACGTCCAGTCTGGTTTCGTGGTCAAGTTAATTTGTCATTTATTTAAAATATGTTTTCATTTTAATACAATTATTATATGCTGGACCAGTGACCTAGTAATCTCGGTACCTAGAACAAAAATTAGGTATTTAATTTTATAGATTAAGTAGTGAAACTAATTTGGAATCCAAAAAAAATATAAGTACTTCAGAGATCATGTTTCCAGCCTCAAAATATATAAAATCAATTGTTATGAGATAGCCGGCGGTCTTACGATCCTCAAGGGGTTAAAAACAGATGTCTCGAACCGAAGCAGTGGCAGGGTATTATCTTATCTTTATAGGGGCCATGGGCATTAACCCACGGAGCACCTCGACCCACTAGGATATTTTGTGCCTGCCCATACCATTACTCTTCAGTGTTCCTTAAACACTTTCTGTAAAAATTTTACTGTCTTTAGGTCTGAAGAGCATTTAGTCTTTCGAATCTGGCGAAGCCACTCCAAGAAGACCCATCCCGGTTCTAGCCAGTGGCAGAGTCAATAGAACATGTTATGTGTTGGGTTCGTTTGCAAAAATAAATTTAGGGTTTTTATTGCATTTTCTTTCCCAAACCTTAATCCTAGCGCGACCACAGAATACTAGTACTTCATACAGAAGTATGACTTAGCAATTGTATTCAAAGAAATGTCTACTCAATGTCGTCAACAATATGGCGTAATTTAGTTCGCCTCAGAGTCAAGTACATTTTCGTGTAGACACCTACAAAAATCCATTACAAGATAATTTCATACTTATTGCTCTGGAATATGATTCATAATACACTAAACCTATTCAGTGACGTAATATCACGCGACGCGATAGGGTTGACTGCTACGAGAAGCTTCTAACGCCATCTAGCGCCTCTTTCTAGTACTTTATTCATTCTCGTCCAGCCAGTAACGTAGCCGCGCGGCCGCCAGTGAATAAAACGCGCGAGCGTGTCGCTGGCCGGTAGCGACACGCAACGCGTAGGTACGTTTTTGCCACCTCCGCGGGGAGATACACAGGCCTGGCGCGACTTACAATTTTAAGTAAGACTAAGTTAAATCCAACTACTAAGTCTATCATCACAATAACTCCTAAAAGTTGATCGTATCTCACGCCAAGACCAGCTAACAATAAATCTAAACTAAATCCTAACTATAACCAACCCGTGGCTAAGCTGGTACACAATTAACCCTGGCCGACCTCTCCGTTGCCATGGCGACCACGGGACAACAAAGCCTTAATTATTGCTTCCCAGAGTGCATGTTTCAAGTAAACAGTTAACCTATAATTGCTTGACGAAAGTTGGTTATGAAAATGCTTGTGTGTTGTCTGTGAAGTTAGCTTTATGATAAAGCTTGTGTCTTGGATGGGTTAACTATTTTGGTGTCATTGTCATTGAGAAAAGGTCACACTAAAAACAGGTAAATCAACTGCTTATTTTGATGCAATTAATTGTCATAAAAGCAGTAAATAATACCACGATGATTTAATACTCAGTTAATAACTATATCGATAAAACGTACTTTAGCGATTATGTGCAATACTTAGATCTTGCAAGTACAGTCAGCTTACCCATCTGAACTAGGAAAATAGCTTTTATTACGTAGGGAATAGAGGCGGTATCAACATCAAAGTGGGGTTGCCTGACATGCGGCCGACTGTACATACGTTCTAAGGTGCCAAAAACACAAACATAATTTAACGACCGTCTTGGTGTAGTGGTTAGCGCCACAGACTTCTAAACCAGGCGGGTGCGGGTTCGAATCCCGCAAGGGGCAAATGTTTGTGTGATGAGCACGAGCATTTGTACCTAAGTCATGGATGTTTATAAATGTATATAAGTATGTCTATCCGTTATCCTAGTCACCATAGCACAAGCTCACGCTTAGTTTGGAGCTAGGTAATTGGTGTGTTTGTTCAAACAATTTATTGATTTATTTATAATAAACATAACGGTGTTATTACAAAAAAAATGACCAGGTTTAAAATAGGTCTAAATATTAGCCGACAACAGAGGAATGAATGATATATTCCTGACATAGCCTAATAGAGAAGCGCTTTTCTAATTGGCTAGCTAATAGCTTAGTTCTGTCTTAAACCTGGTTCTAAGTTTTTGGAATAACGGGGATAAAGTCACCAGCACTAGTAAAAGAAGCTGATACTATTATAAAGAATACTGAAATAGTTTTTTCAGCGCAATCACTAGTCGCAGGTATCAGTTAAACTATATATTATCTAATTTTTAAAAACACATTAAGCTTCAGTCTTGCTTAATACTAGTTCTAAGCCAAAGAAATAGAGACTCGTCTATTTATCTTACAATTCGATACGACGCCACTCAAACCGCGCACTTTGTGCAAACAGTGCTTTTTATGGGCCTGACTTAGTACGGAACAGAAATAGGATAAAAAGAGAAGAGCGACAAGCGTGAAATTGAATGTGATATGATATGACTCTGGATTTGTGAAGGCTGTTTTACACTTTCATGTGCGTCGCAATTTGATGACCATCTTGGTGTAGTCGTTCGCGCACCGGACTTCTAAACCAGGCGGTTGCGGGTTTGAATCCCGCAAGGGGCAAATGTTGGTGTGATGAGCACGAGCATTTGTACCTAAGTCATAAATGGTGATGAGCACGAGCATTTGTACCTAAGTCATGGATGTTTATAAATGTATATAAGTATGTCTATCCGTTATCCTAGTCACCATAGCACAAGCTCACGCTTAGTTTGGAGCTAGGTAATTGGTGTGTTTGTTCAAACAATTTATTGATTTATTTATAATAAACATAACGGTGTTATTACAAAAAAAATGACCAGGTTTAAAATAGGTCTAAATATTAGCCGACAACAGAGGAATGAATGATATATTCCTGACATAGCCTAATAGAGAAGCGCTTTTCTAATTGGCTAGCTAATAGCTTAGTTCTGTCTTAAACCTGGTTCTAAGTTTTTGGAATAACGGGGATAAAGTCACCAGCACTAGTAAAAGAAGCTGATACTATTATAAAGAATACTGAAATAGTTTTTTCAGCGCAATCACTAGTCGCAGGTATCAGTTAAACTATATATTATCTAATTTTTAAAAACACATTAAGCTTCAGTCTTGCTTAATACTAGTTCTAAGCCAAAGAAATAGAGACTCGTCTATTTATCTTACAATTCGATACGACGCCACTCAAACCGCGCACTTTGTGCAAACAGTGCTTTTTATGGGCCTGACTTAGTACGGAACAGAAATAGGATAAAAAGAGAAGAGCGACAAGCGTGAAATTGAATGTGATATGATATGACTCTGGATTTGTGAAGGCTGTTTTACACTTTCATGTGCGTCGCAATTTGATGACCATCTTGGTGTAGTCGTTCGCGCACCGGACTTCTAAACCAGGCGGTTGCGGGTTTGAATCCCGCAAGGGGCAAATGTTGGTGTGATGAGCACGAGCATTTGTACCTAAGTCATAAATGTTTATATGTATTTAAGTATTTCTATCCGTTATCCTGGCCACCATAGCACAAGCTCGCGCTTAGTTTGGGGCTATTTAAAAAAATAAAGACTTTTTAAAACAGTCCACTACTAATTGAATTATTGGGAATCGATCTATTGCTAAAGGAAAGCTAAAATATTTGTAAACTTTCAGAAACAAAAAGTCGCTTGTCCACTTAAAATGTGAGGTTAATAAATATATATACTAATCAACACTGTCTAGGGATAATTTGGATGTAATAATACTATGTTTAGTATATCCCTAGACAGTGTTGATGTGTGTAGATACTAAAAGCACGATACATGAGCAGATCCATATCTTTGAAACGTCATACCTACTTAATAAGCACGTGACCCTAATAATACGAATCTTGACATAGTAGTTCATATTAAACGCACTACACAAATACGTAATTCCTTGGTCAATAATACATTGTAACGATATCGAAAACTACGAGTTTTTAATGGCGCGTATGCTTTTGAGATTGTTTCTCTTATAATGACAACTCACGTCACATAACCCTTGACGGATGCGAACACTGACCTCTATAGTACAAGTACGCTGGACTGCATACTGCCAAGCTAACAATGAAGCCATTTGATTAACGCCATTTTGGCGCTGACGGCTATAGTGAGCGTGTGGTGACCGTCCACGGAACTAATGAGAATTGACATAAACATATGGAAGTTACTCAATTTTAGTACCTGGTACACTCGGTACGGGCGCTTTGATTCGGCTCAAAAATTATCTGTCATTTCTTAGAGAATGTTAAGTCCAGCTTACTTGACTATAGAGGTCAGTAGATGCGAATAAGCTGCACAAATCAGACCGTACGACGTTTTGTTTCGTTTCACGCTAACACTACATTACTTACCTCACTGTAAAGTCAGCCTATCAGATCCCACTGCTGGGAAAAGGCCTCACCTCAACTATGAGGAGGTACGACACGAGCCATACTCCACCACGCGGGCTCAGTGCGGATTGGTGGAGGGGTGTATGTAAGGCAAATGACAAACCTTACTGTCAGAAGTTTGTCAAGCCGCCCTAGGGCCTCTGACTAGGCTTAACGTCACTGAAATTAAATAAATTATTATTTAGTTGGCAGTCTAAATGCGCCTTAAGTTTGTTTTAGCTCGTGGCCGTCGTGATACTCGATTTGTTTTCGTGCATTAATATTAATTTGTTCGTTTTACTTTTTTACTATGTCGACTGATACAGACAGACACAGTGAAGGCTTACTTCAATCAAACGTTTGTACAATATTCTAACAGCAATAATTTGATACGACTTCTAGTGACTAAAATTAAAATAAGTAAAAAAACTAACGGATTCACTGTATCTTCGGAGTAATAATAAGATGAAGTGATCTTAAGTGGCTTTTGAGTGTAATACTTTGCTTTAATAAAACTTGCGAAAAAAAATTGTAGTAAGTCCCTTTTTTTCTACATTTAAGAATCTATCACACAAAATAAGTCTTCCCGCCATTAAAATAAACTTTTTATTTTATCCAGCGCCTACAAATACTTGTACAAAGTTCATATTTACCCAAAAACCAAATTGTATACTGTTCGTGACTCCACAATGATCGCTTTGATGGCGTCGTATGTTGAACCTTGGGTCGTGTTAGTGGGCTTATGATAATTACCAACTTGAATGAACATTTTTGGTTGAACCAAAAAATATGGAAAAAAGTCTATACTTATTTTATTTGGATCTATTATCTTTCTTATATCGTCATGGGTAACCAAGAGTCTTATATTAATAGTATTACAGATAAGTGAAGTATTATTTATTCCAATTTATGTCATTTACAAGTAGGAGGGATTTATAATTTGCTTATTTACAAACTTAGCTAATTACAAGTATGAAACTGACTTTAATTATGTTTTTTTTATTAAGGCAGACATTTGACCGCAATCTTGATTCTCGCCTGTTGGTCAGCGACGATGCAGCCAAAGATGGATCATGTCTGACTCGTAACAGCCTGTTTACTCTTATCTTAAAGGAGTCCTGATCAAAGTACTGAGAATCATATTTGTCTCTTACGTTTACGCGAATTGTTGAACTCATTAAAACACAATTTTACGGATTAGGGGAGACCGAAGGGAGTTGAAACAATTTTCACATTTTGTTTCATACACGGAATACTATAGAGAGAAATCGTATGATATTAATACCAATCGATAGTCAATCTTTACACTTGCGAATGACTAACATAAAGAAATTGCAAGCGTCAAATATTGTGGTAAAAAAATCGACTTAACCGTTACAAGTCAACTTGTTTCAACTCCCCTCATACCGAGGTAAGATGAAACAGAGGCCGAGGAGAGTTAAAACATATGATTTTTGAGAAGTATTAATGACTTTAAAATTAAAATAATGATATAATTTAAAGGTATTTATTAAAATTATACTTTCCAAGTTATTTTATCAACATTTTGTACAGATATATCAGTTAAGTAGGTAATTAACTAAACTAAAAAGTTTTTCCTCGCAAAGTTACTTCTTCTGCTGCGAGATCATATATTTCGCGACTCGTCATACTTCTTTCAGTCTTTCTTTTATAATCAGTAGGCATACTGAAACAAAATAAACAAATTAAATCAAATGTTTTCTTGTGCCCGTTATTTATTGACTTCTGTCTGATACAAAATTGAAAACGAGGAGAGTTGAAACAGCTTGTTTCAAATCTCCCCAGTAAGAAAAAACCTCCCAATTTTTATTTTATCCACAATCAAGAAACAAATACACAGAAATCAATTAAACCAAACATTATAATAAATCTTTAGATATTGAGCTTTCGAAATATATATTACTTAAACCAAAATACAAAACCCTAATCACAATATAGGCATCATAAAAAAACGTTAAAAACTTACTTTTCACGATTTTTGTCACATGGCACGCAGAACTCCACAACCGCACGACTTACGCCACCGATGCAAACTAAAAAGCGACGTTACCAACTCACTAACGGTTTTAAGTTCCTAGAAATCTGCTTTGCGATTCTGTAAAACTCAAAACACGAACACGCAACTCGACTTCGATCCCCGCACTCGATTCGATATGTCAGTTTGATTTGGCATTTGGCTAAGCGTGTTGCGACTAGAGACTACCCGCTTAGCAAAATGCTAGTCGATTTGTATCGATTACAGGTTTTCGGCACAATTGTTGATTGATTGATGACTTCGAAATTTTAGAATTCAAGAAATTTAGGCGTAATAACCGGCCAAGTGCGAGTCGGAATCGCGCACTAAAGGTTTCGTGCCAACTTTATCTGAATTAGGATCCGCTTACTTCCACTTAGCCAAAATACCACAATATTTTGTTGACAGCAAATATAACTGTTATTCATAGTGTTTGTATGAAGAACAAAGTTATGTTTGCGGTTGTTGAAAATGTGATATATCTCAAAAACTACTAGTTCGATCTCGTTCAAACCAATTTTCGTTGAAAGAGTTTGTTACGATCTACATCAAGTATTTTTTTCAAAATTTACACTTGCTTAGTTCAAAAGTTAGATGGGGGGGGGGGGGGGGGGAGACGCCCATTTTATCACTTTGGAAGCGTCTATCTCTCAAACATTAGACTTTTAGAGAAAATGGTTTTGGGAACCTCGATGTCATTTTAAAAGACCTATCCATAGACACGCATAGGTTTGACAAATTGTTTTTTTGCTTTTCGTTTCATGTATAGGAGCCCCAGAACCCCCCCCCACCCCTTAAATATCTTTTTTTTTGTATAAGAATCGTAAAGTGGTTAACAGGATACATGAAACTTGGTAGGTAATACCAAGTTTCAACTGTGTAATGCTAATAGTTTCTGAATAAAATGGCTGTGACATACGGACGGACGGACAGACAGACAGATAGACTTGACGAAACTATAAGGGTTCCGTGTTTTGCTATTCGGCTATGGAACCCTAAAAACAAGAGAATCCCAATTTCACAACTTCATGTGTACGAATTTTTGACTTATTTTATCTACGCTTCTCCCATACAATCAACGTGTTATTCGGTGTGTATTGCTCTATGTTAATAACGGCAACGAGGTAGACGCTTGAAATATTCACAGAATATTAAGTTATTCAGATTTCGAGTCTATAACGTTCAAGACCCAAGATACATACATAACACTCAAACACATACTAACACACAAACAAAAACTTCAAAAACTACATTTTTAGGGTTCCTTACCCAAAGGGTAAAAACGGGGCCCTATTACTAAACCTATACTATAGCCTATAGATAGACCCTATTACTGGCTGTATCTCATAAACCGTAATAAGTAGTTGAAATTTTCACGGATGCTGTATTTCTGTTGCCGCTATTCGCGATGACTACAAAGTTATTTTGGACTTGAGATCTGTAAAATTATGGCAACTGATGGTTCAATAACGTAACGTTTTCCGTTTAATTTTCAGCGAAATTAAATAAAATTATTAGTTAGTATTAGTAAATTGTTCGTTTCATACTAAAAAACGAGTAAATAATAAAAATCACAGGTAACCCGATTTTTGCTAACCCATTTTACACAGTTAATAACCGAAAATGGTTACAGTTTGACTATTCTAGGTTTTTCTTAAATGCCCATATTTTCAAACTGCATGGGATAGTTTTTTTTTCCTATTTTTCCCATGATGATTACAATCAATCCTGTCACCCCGTTTCAGCTTGACGTTGAGTTCTAGGACACTCTGTAAACACTTGGTTAAGAAAGCAGAATAATCATAACATGTAATTGCAAGATGAATACGGCTTGCAAAAAGTGTAGACTACAATAACATGTTTACAATGAGTTTAAAAGAGCTGAGTCAATATGTAATCGACATTTGATCTGTCTAGCCGCCTAGGCCACACCTTGTGCAAAACAAGTGTATAATTTTAATAGTTTTGTTATTGTTAAAAATACAACGAAACAATAATTATACATTGTAATGCGTAGCTGTACTAATGGGTAGGATAGAGTGAAATGGCGAACGTGGGGACATAACTACCTACCTATTTTGTGCATTATTGACCCTAAATTTTCTGTACAACTCTTTGGTTGGAGTAATAAATAAAACTTCATTAAAGTTAACATATTTAATCTCTTTAAATAATCTGCAAAAGCTTTTATTTTTATAGTGGATGAAGTTACGCATCTGTCCCATACAGTAGCTTAAATTGTGTAGGTACATCCGGCCGTCTGAGCCAGAGTCCTAGAGAGATCTCGCATATCTAGATTAATAGCGAATCGTAGGTGATGGCAATATACCGAGGTGTCATCGTTTGAGACGCAATAGTTTCTTCGAAAATAAAAATAAAAAACCTGGCTCAGACAGCCAGAAATTCACCTTTTTGGGCACTCTGGATCTCAACTTCCAGGAAGTTTCAGAGCCCCGTTTATCATAAAAAGCAAAGTGACGCATTATGCGACGGCATCTGGTCATCCATTTTGGTGTAACAGTTTTCAAGTTCACATGAAAAACGTGAGGTGAGACAGCCTGCTATTTGGTCGTCTGAGACAAGTAGTTTTTTCAATATTTCACGAAATATCATATTTTGGACTAATCTTTATGAATTTTACTAGTGACACGTTATTGATGGCAGATTCGAACCATCTTTACCCACGCGTTTAGGAGCTATTTTAAAAATATTAATGCCTCAGATAGTGGATGCTGGGTGCCTGAGTCAGCCAGTTCTACTACTTCCAGGTGTTCTACGTAGCTGATATCTCAACTAATCTTAAGTGACGGCAATGTTTAATAAGAATTGTGGTTTGTTATGGCAATATACCGGCAAACAAAAGTTGTAAACAGTAAGTGGCTGGCTCAGACAGCCAGCAAAGATTAGTCCAAAATTTAATATTTAGTGAAATATTGAGTAAAACAACTTGGCTTAGACGACCGGATATCAGGCTGTCTGACCACACGTTTTTCAAGACATCTCAAAAACTGTTACATCAAAATGGATGAAACTACTATGCCGTCACATAATGCGTCACCATGCTTTTTATAAGAAACGGGGCTCTGAAACCCCCCGTAAGTTAAGATCCGAAGTGCCCGAAAAGCTAAATTTCTGGCTGTCTGAGCCAGGTTTTTTAATTAAACTATTACTACGTCACAAACGATAAAACATTCGTATATTGACGTCACCTACGATTCGTTATCAGCCGAGATATACGAGATCTCTCTAGGACTTTAGCTCAGACGGCCTTAAATTATGTATTTAGCTATTAGCTTCATGATATAAAAGTTCCTTGAGTTATTTAAACTATTTCTAGTTCGGGGGCAATAACAAACGTGCGGCTAGCAGGAGAGGGGAGAGGATACAAAAAGGGGCCGAGACCTGTCATTGTTTAAAAAAATGTAGGATCTCCAACTGTTGTTCAGGAGCCACCTGATGGCAAACTCGGCCTTGGCCACTAGAGCAAATTTGGAAGCATTTTCTTATAATCTAAAACATTATCAGTCTTATAGTAATTTTATAAGATAAACGTAAAGAAGCAAAAGTCTCGGTTGCAGGAGCTCATAATTTTTGTCAAGACACCAAAAATAACAAATATAAACGTTAGTGTTATAGCAATAAGTCTTTGAATAAATATTAATTGGCGTCATTACCATACGATGGCCTGGAGGATATCAAAGAAATCGATTTGTAAGTACAAAGTTACCTAACAAAACATTTTACAACTAAAACATAACCTCAAACACTAAACATATCAAGTGGTATTTTTATCATTCATTTAACACATTTTATAAAGTACCAATTGTACTTACACTGCAGTTTTCACATTTCTGAATTCTGCTGAACAGAAGTCTTTGTTTGATGCCAGGAATTTTCCCAGCCTTAACAAATCCACTCGGGGCAACTGGGGAACTGTTTGCCTTAGTAAATCCTTGTTCCATGGCTTTATAAGTTATTGAACTAACAGACGATATCCATAGATCGTATGTATGATACTCAATCAGATTAATTACAATGTAAAAACTCAGAAACAGTTGAAATTCGTATTATAATTCAGTGACAGTGACTGACAGGGGCAGTATTTACTGAGGTGTGACGTAACTCGAATCTGATTGGTGTTTTAAAAAACATGGCGGATTTCAGTATTTTGCAATTTTATTTTCTAAAATAAACTAATTAAGTCGTCTTAAAAATAAAAAAAAAGTTTTTTTCCATAATCTAAATACTATATTTTACTAGATAGACACATGATTTTAAAGATTTGCTTACTGTCATCTTCCCTATTGCGATTTTCACCTTTTTATGTTTTTCTTTTAAATTTACTATTAATATTAAAAAGATACCAAATAACGAGTGGTGGCCCTCCTTCTTCCTTCCCCTGTTAGTTAGGTAGACAATTTTTAAAATCACCGAAGGAACATAAATGTCATAAACCATACATTTTAAAGCTCATGTTCATTACAGCTCCTTGATTTCCTGATTAGAGTCACAGTTTCCGCCCGCATTCATTCTCTTTTGGGTGAAGGCGTTGGATCTTTGCATCTCCGACTATTGTTCTTACACTTTACGGGAAAGATCTCTCAGTGAACGTAGAGCATTCTTTTCGCCGTTTAGATGATGGAGCAGTAACAACTGCCAATTGACGAAATGCTGAATAAAGAATACAGTTTTAATGTAAACTCGTTAAACTTTTTGATGTAAAATCGCAAAACTCTTTAGAAAAGTCCTGCTCTTCTGTACGGATTGAAATGCTGGGCGGTTTAGAAGATAGAGGAATAAAAATGGCTGTATGAGCGACAAGAATGGACAAGGGAAGGAATGAGTTTAAGGGAAGTTTATAGTGCAAGGGATGAAAAAATTAAAAACTGAAAACCCGTTCCAAGGTACAGGTATATATTAAGCTGGCATAATACATTTTAATATACTTAGATATTGATTGATGTTGCAAAGTAACCAAACAAGACTATCTCATTTCGTTCGTATCACATTTTAAATAGTTTGTTTCGGAGAATTTCAATTGATTCTGACATGTAACAAATACGATACTAACACTGACAGTGTATTTGTTTAAGAAAGAGGTAGACCTGTCATCTCGTACTGCGCGGCGATTCGAATTTGATGCTCCGAGCACACGTTCTTTTACGTGCGTGTCAAATGTCATATTTAAATACAAAACAGTGCAAATTATATAATTTGAGGCACTCAATTTCCGCATGCTAATGACCTATCTACCTCTCTTTAAATGCACTATCATTAGATGGATACTTACCTTAGCCTTATCACTGTTTGCCATGGTAGTCGGCTTCGTTTTCTAGCGGTTTGAGATTTAAGAAACCCTTATCGCTAAAGCTGGGTTTCTTTCCATGGGCGCAACCAGTTTCTACTTGAGTCGACGATGGATACACTCTGACTAAATTTCGGACTTAGCTTTTACAAATTACTTAATTTTTATACCTAGGTACTATTAAAAAACTTATCACAATTTGACAACTTCAAATAACATAGGTTTGAGGCTTGACATATTTAAAAAAAATCGAAGAAAGAATTAAAGGAGGTAACAAATTATGCTACAAATTATTTTTTTAGTTGAGTACGTAAAGTTGCCTTATGTTCCTTGTTTACTACAATATTTTAATTTGTTTGTGTACCCTATTGATACTACGCCGCGCACACTCACACGCATACTTGCCTTATTTTTATTTGTTTAAAACGTGCCGTGAGAACCCCGACGATCGAGTCAACATCGAGACGTTTCCTATGACACATGTACTAGACTGACCAGAGCGCTTTCGCCGCGTGTGTATCCTGTGAAGCTCCTTACAGACATTTCGAGTGATTGTGGCCTGTGAAGTGATACCTGAACCCTGACCGGCAAGTACCTAGCTATAAGTGCTCAGACCTGACTAATTTTCCACCTATCATTTTCGCCCTCCACGTGTAATCCACTGCCTAGACTAAACATTTACATTTTATTTAAAACTTGACGTTTCGAACTCTTTACTGAGAATCACTTCAGCCGGCAACGAATTCCACTCTCTAGCCGTATAACAGGGATTTAAAGCGTTTGGTGCTTATTAAGTATATGTCATCGACATATGGGTAGAAACCCGCCAGGGTCTTACTCGTACGTCCCAATAGTAAAATGGTAGTAAAATGTTGCTCTCAGTCATTTCAATTTGTTTTGAAGTTATGTATTTTCGTTGTGAATTCGGGTTTATAACCACGGGTCTTGACCACAGTTAGTCGCCCAGCACTTTAATTAATGGCTTAGACGTGGAAACAAATGATATTTTTATATTAATGTTTCTGGTAATGCGTGGGTGTGGGCTGTGTGGTCATATGATAACGGTGTCTATCGATTGGCCCAATATTCTGTTTTAGGTTACATTTAAATTGTATTTTTTTTACTTCACTCAATTTTATATCGAAAAGTGATTAAATATTTTATTTATAATATTGAAATTACATGACGATCCAATTGATCAAATGGTGTGTTTACATGCCACGTTTAACTTCAACATATTTCCTTAAATAACAATATTGATATTTTATTTAAAGAAGAAGTAAGTACAAATCATGACAGTGATACGCAAGTAATAATGACCCTGTGGTAATAGTATTATTTATCAATCAAAACAAACATATAACAGTTCTAATTAGACGAACTAATTAAAAATTAACTGTCAAAAAAATCATGAAATCCAAAAACAAACGCGATTGAGTTATAAATCCACATGACTTTTATAATCTTAGGTATGGCATAAATATTCATAATGTGACATGAAAATAAAATTATGTATGCACACGCGCTTAAGAGGTTTTGCAGAAGTATTTCTAGTCGTAAATTCGTTTGCTTTGGTGTTTATTCATTAAGGGTTTTTATGGGTCGTTTCGTACCTTTTTAGCTTCGGACCACATCAGCAAATCGAAGGTTATGGTTCCTTGAAGAAAAGAAAAGAACGTCGTGCGTTTTATCGGTCTCGGTTTGTAAAAACAAACTTTCTGAATTTCTGAAACCTAAGTGGTATCCTTATTGTTTATTACCTTAGGACTATTCATATTTTTTCTGCTTTGAAAATCTATACATATAATAAAACTGTAAAACCGATGCGTCTGTACATTGAGTATTTTTACCAAAAACCAATTGAGGGTGATGTTAAAATAGTAACAGAATAGGAATCTACAACTTTTAATTTTTTTGTCTGTTTGTCTGTATGTCTGTTTGTCTGTTTGTACACGCTAATCTCCGGAACTACTGAACGGATTTGAATGAAACTTTTTTTATTGTGTAGCTATTGAGTCTGGGCAAATACAAAGCTCTAACTTATTTTGAAAATGCAAGTACCTGACTTGGAACCTTAGCAGTACACTTAAACTAAGAGAGATATGAAAGCAGCGCCTTAAGAAAAGTTAGTAAGCGTGATGAGCATTTTCTATTGACGTACACAAATTAAAGGTCTGAAGCAACTTAAACCCTTGCAGTTCAGCTCAACTATAAGAGATATGAATAAAGCGCCTTAGGAAACACTGTTCCGCGTGATAAGCACTTTCTATTGAAGCACACAAATTGAAGGTTTGGAGCAATTGATATAGAATCCTAGCAGCTCAGCTCAACTATCAGAGACATGAATAGAGCGCCGTAGAAAACATTGTTCAGCGTGATGAGCATTTTCTATTGACTTACAAGAATTAAATTACTTTAGACTGATTTTAAAACTCCCAAGGTAATCCTACTGTCTCCAAATTACGATCTGGTGACGGAAACCTGGAGAAATCGAGAGAATCCTTCAGATTTTATAGGCATGTATACCATAACCTCCTCAGTCCCGTCGCCCCGTATAGGGGACGATTTTGTTTGTTTCGCCCACTGTCGGTGCATATTGTAAACATCCAACTTATTAATGCAATAGCCTCAACAAAGATGTCGCTTTGTACAAACATAAGTTTCGGTCAACTATTTGCGGGCATGTTTATGTTTTGAAAGTTTGAAGTCGTGCGCCATCAGACTACCGGTAAAATGACTACTCGTGGTAAGTTTTTCATTGTTTTTGTCTAGAATAACACGCTGACCCAGTGTTATTGATATGTATTGTGATTTTGAGGTCTATAGACGTACGTTAAATACTTTTTTTTAATATTTCAATAAATAGTATGACTACACTGAGTCCTCGCTCGCGGATGTCCCGTAAAGGGGACTTTTGGTCTTGAGGCTTATATTTATAATTATAAATATATGATTCTTAAAAGTTTTTATTTCCTTTTCAGGCTTATCTTCACAAGAGATACAGTCAGTTTTAGAGTTTAGAGATGATGACTCAATAATCGAAGGTTTTTCTGACGACGAGGATCCGATCTCTTCCACTGCTCATGAAGAGACTACAAAGTGATGACGAAAACTACAGTAAGTATTCAAGCGATGATGACGTACCACTCTCAACATTTGCTGCTCCTCAACCTTCTCAAAAATCGCCAGATTTACTGGAAACACCAAAATAACTTCAATCTAATTCCACCTGGAGTTTTTTGTCATGTTCTAGCATCAAGTCGCGTAAGATTATTACAATCACCATTTGAATATTTTTCAAGATATATTCCTGAAGAAATATACCAAATATTTAGTTCATTTTCGAATCAAACGTATCTGTTAAAAACTGGGAAAAATCTTGGTACTACAAATGAAGAAATGAAAATATTTTTTGGCATATGCATTGCCATGAGTTATTTGGGGTTGCCTAGAATCAAAATGTATTGGATGAACAAGACAAGGATACCAATGATAGCGGATCGTATGACCAGAGATCGCTTTTTTCGAATTAGAAATAATCTAAAATTAGTCGATGATCTTGATATTGATACGGCTTCGATAGAGAATAAGTTTTGGAAAGTTCAACCTATAATTGAAACGGTGAGGAAAGCTTGCTTAGAAAATCCTAGATCTCAGGAAATCAGTGTTGATGAACAAATGATACCATTTTGGGGCAAAGTATCAATGCGGCAGTTTGTCAGGGGAAAACCTAACCCTTGCGGGCTCAAGTACTTTGTTTGTACTAGCCCAGATGGTATACCTCTTGTACGAAGGTAAGGGCGATACAATACTACCAACTAGCGATGCTGAAGGGTTGGATATTGGCGGAAAAGTTGTTATGAGGTTGGCCGACCATTTACCTGAAGGTTCTAAACTGTACATGGATAGATATTTTACTTCCATTGAACTATTAGATAAATTACACGCAGAGAAGAAAATGCAAGGTACAGGAACTCTCAGGAAGGCCAAAATCCCTAAAACTTGCAACTTTAAGACTGATAAGCAATTGAGAGATCAAGGACTCGGTTCTTCTGACCAATTAGTAAGAAATGATGATAATAAACCAGTAATAATGGCATCATCTGCAGATTCCAAGCTTCCTGAAAACAAATGCAAACGTTGGTGTAAAAAAACAAAGAAATACATAGAAATTGATAGGCCCTTTGCTGTCCAGCAATATAATGAAAAGATGGGAGGAGTGGATATGCTAAATAGAGTGATTAGCTTCTACAGAATGAGCGCTCGTTCAAAAAAATGGACGGTCCGATTGATATTCCATTTGTTTGATTTTTCGGCAGCAGCGGGATGGTTGGTGTATAGGAAAGAAGCCCAAATGTTGGAGACTCCCAAAAGAGACATTCTGGACTATTTAGACTTTAAAGCTGAAATAGCAAATTCATTACTCTACTTCACTCCAGTAAGAGAGCAGATACACCTATTTGAGGAAGTAGATGACACGCCAGCAGAAGCTAGTACTTCCCGCAAGAGAAAATATGTACCGCAACCTCCATCGCAGTTGAGGACCGCCATGGCAGGGCATTTGCCAATTATTGGAGAATCTGGGGACCACAGATGCCATTTGCCAGGTTGCAAGCGTAAGAAAATAAGAGTTTTTTGTACAACTTGCAACATGTATCTTTGTTTAGTAGCAGGGAACGGAATTGTTATCTACAGTATCACCAAGAGAATAAAATATAAACTCAGTAAACATTTATTTTTTCGTGTTTTCAATAAAAAATAAAACTTTAATCTAGTGTTTATTTCTTTTATCACCCAGACCGAACGTCCCCCTATAAGGGGCACCTTATAAAATATATAAAAAAATATGTATGTTTTAAAATGTCCTCATAAGTATGTCTATCAAATTTTTTTTCAGTATCTTTAAAAATGACGCTTCAGGACTGAGGAGGATATATGCTACATCATTAATTTAGGTATTAAAGCGTTTACAGCCAGGAGTCATAACTTGATGGTGCTGACCTTAACGCTAACTAGTTAGCGGATACTTTCACCACAAACAGTTCGTCGAAATTTTGTTGAATTACTGTATTATTAATGAAAAATTTGTCAGAAGTCAATTGGCACTATTTTTTATACTACTTATCACTAACTAACGGAAATAGAACTACGAGTATAAGAATAGTCTAACTTTACGTTATAGGAGAAAGGGTAGGAAGGCCTGTGCCCTGCAGTGGGACACGACAGGCTTCTAATAATAATAATAACTTTACGATAGTAGTAACTTACAAACCGACCTTTGAGTAGGCTAGAGACTCAATAAATAAATGCTAAACCGCATTCATCTCTTGCGGTAGGGAGGTTTGAGTCTAACTTTTTTCTGAACACTAAAACTAAATTTACCTTTCTTTTTTTACAAACGAATAAATCTGCCTTCAATAAAGTAAACTAAAAAGTAAAAAATAAAAATCCTGACACTTTTTCTAAGAATTTTAGTTTTGGAGTCGGTGTCCAAAGAAATTTTCTGTGTGCCTATTGACGTTGATTTTTTATTCCTCTCTTCTCCTTACGACATGGTAGACTAAGAGATCATAATAGCTGGATGGCGACGGGAGTATTAAATATTTTGTGTCATCGAGTCCACGCGTACGAAGTCGCGGGCAACAGCTAGTTATATATAAGATTTGTTTAATAACGTAAACAGTTAAAATATTTTAGGTAAGTTATATTTCCTGCCTTAAGTCATACAATATCCAAATACCTACTACAGTCAATGCTGATCAATTAGGTAGGTAGAGGTATGAAGTACTAGTACTTACACTGAAAAGAAGGTTTGGTCAACAGTAACCAAATTTGGTTACTAGTAGGCCGTAATCTAGTGACTTGCTGGTTATCAGTAGTAAACTTATTACTTTTTAGAAAAATAGCCCCTAAATTAAATACAATTCTGGAAAACAAAAAAGCTGGCTCGTTTCTCGCTCAGAGGCTAAGTATGGCTATCCAACGCGGAAACGCAGCCAGCATTCTCGCTTCCTTGCCTCATGGACACGGTTACATTTTTGAATAAGTAGATTTTTAAGTTTTTTTTAAGTGTATATATTTAGTTAACTGATTATTTTTATGTGATTACGGCCTAGTTTTCAGTGTATTCTGCGGTAGAGGTAGTCAGATAAACTTGTGTGACTTTCAGATGTGACGTCATCAGCTCATAAAATTATTAGCCCAAAAAAAGAAGGTATTTCTACACAAATTATTTGCAATCACATTTCTTGTTGTATCTATACAAAATGGTAAAGGTTTTCATCTAACGCTTATAATAAAGCCCTTTTATTCCTAATTTCATGCAATATAACATTTTTGGTCTTATACATTTTATTTCTTAGAATATATCTCGCAATTCGACGTGCCTTTTGGCATAGGCCTCCCCCAGCTCTTTCCATTGGGCTCGGTCTTCTGCAACTATGGTCCAGTATGGTCCTAGAGTTAATCGGATATCGTCACTCCATCTTGTTTACGGACGTCCCTGTTTTCTGATGTAGGGTACATCAGAAAACAGGGACGTTGGATACCATAAGGTTACTTGTTTGCTCCATTTATTTATTTTGCAGCGTAGCATATGTCCTGTCCAACTCCATTTTAGATGGTCTATACGAGTTGTTATATCCGTCATCTAACGCTTCCGACGTTTTAAACACCCACGCAAAAGCGCTTTCGTGAATATAACCCGATACTAAGCCCGTTAAAACGCATGGAAATTGGCGAAGCCTATTCGCTAGCCCTATTCGATTACACGGCAACCAATAAAGCTATTTACGACAAAGTTGTTTTATCTTACTAAATAAATGTCACTGTTATCGAGCCGCTTATTTTCTATACATAATATACTTATTCCAAGCCTGGAGTTCACAAACACATGTTTTATTTTTAGCTAGCCGATTTAGCACTGTTTGACATATTTTGTATGGGCATTCTGTCGAATAAACAATCAATCGATATTTACTGAATGTTTAAAATTGCTGAACTTGGGTCTAAACCACATAACAGAGGTTCCACTCCCTGCTTCGCTGTGCGTATTTTCTACTGTAGCCATCCCTGTCACGCATGCCAGAAAGACATCGCAATTGAACGTGATGGCTAAACCCAAAAATACGGTGATAGTTATCCGCAGTAAAGTCTCAGTTGTGTGGTTACCGATGGGGATAGCACCAGTCGTAAATAATAATAATTATAATCTTAACAGAGATTAGCCAACCACGCGGGACCGATATTACAGTGCACAAGTGTTTGCACAATACACAAGTGCACTCTCTGTTGCTTCACCCTTAAAGTTCGGTCAGGCCTGTTTATCTCCCCGCGTAGGTAGCAAAAACGTACCTACGCGCGGCGACCCTTATTTAGGGGCTAAAACAAGTTGCGTGTCGTTACCGGCCAGCGACACGCTCGCGCGTTTTATTCACCGGCGGCCGCGCGGCTACGTTGCTGGCTGGACGAGAATGAATAAAATACTAGAAAGAGGCGCTAGATGGCGTTAGAAGCTTCTCGTAGCAGTCAACCCTATCGCATCGCGTGATATTACGTCACTGAATAGGCTTAGTGTATTATGAATCATATTCCAGAGCAATAAGTATGAAATTATCTTGCAATGGATTTTTGTAGGTGTCTACACGAAAATGTGCTTGACTCTGAGGCGAACTAAATTACGCCATATTGTTGACGACATTGAGTAGACATTTCTTTAAATACAATTGCTAAGTCATACTTCTGTACGAATTACTAGTACTTATTCTGTGGTTCGGTGTGACTACAATCCGATATGACTGCAGGGAGAGAGATAAGGACCGATGGTTGACGTGCTTACTGAGGGAACGGGAATAATAACTTCTGAGTTATTTTCAGACAGAAAAATTTAGGCCCAACCTGTGATATGAACCCGGGACATCGTGAATAGTAACCAGCGTACTGACCACTAGACCAACGAGGCAATCAGTCGAAGTAGTAGTAGTATTGACTATACAAGTAACGGGTATCGGCTATAAATGCCACATATTTTTTCCGAAAATGGCGCCTCAAAACTGGGACATAAAAATTTTATTTAACTACTTTCCCATCAGAAACAATGGAATAAATTGACGATCGCCCCACATGCATAGAGTAGAGAGATATATGCAAATTGTCTGGCTTGTTTCCATTAATACAAACGATACAATGTTAAGTAAGCATCTACGACATTTTTAGGGTAAAATATGCCTACAGTACGCAAATACAACATTTCAGAATTATTCAGTTGATATTAAATAAAATAAAATAGTATGTTTAGACAGTTAAATTCTTTAAACGATTTATCTAATGTGAAGTTGTGCGATTGTAGGTAAGTACAGTCAGTATTTATCAATTCGTACAACCAGAAGTAGCATTCGTAAATTCTTGTAACTATCTGACTAAGCGATTTTCGTAGCATTTTAGGACAGATTTCACTTTTTACTATTCTGCTCGCAATTTTTCCATTTTTCTTTACATAAAACCCACGCCAGCCCCTACCCCCTTAAAGGAAAATTAGCTGAATACATACTACTTCTACAATCTACTGTCATGGGCAGAGATAGGAGTAGGTAGATTGATTTGGGTCAATGACCGCAAACATTGATATTAATATGGACATGCCTCTGGTCTGGAATCTCAAAAGTATTATGACTTATATACTATAATAGTAAATAACAAAGTTGTGTAAAGTGCCAAACCAAGTAATTTCGGGTGACATAAAATGAGTAAGATATAAACCGAAATTTTGCGTTAACGGTTATTCAGCAAAAAGGCATATCCATATTATCCCAGCACTGTCATAGTACATCAAATAATCTACCTACTCCGGTCTCTGGTCACCGGTCTACCCGATTTCGACTGTGATCCGTCATAGACAATGAAAACGCACTAAAATCGTAAGTTGTAAACACGAAACTCGCGTGGACGGGGAGAAAGCATCGATAAATCGATTCATCGATTCGTATGCTAATCCGAACCCTATTTACAACTTACGCGTCCAATTATATTGATGATATTTTGACACGTCAGGTTTGAATAGATAATGAAAGACTAATTTGTTAAGTATTTATTTTTATGTTTACTTATATTTTTTTCTGATTCATTTGACTACATATGAATACATATTTCCACTGTCTAAGTACCTAAACGTTCATCTTCCGAATAAATCATAGTGCATTTAAAAAGAAATAGATGGATCATTAGCGCGCGGAAATTGATGACCTTAAATTGTGTTATTTATACAATTTTGCATTCAAATATGACATTTGACACGTAAAAGAATGTGTGCTCGGAGCGTCAAATTTGAATCACCGCGCAGTACGAGATGACAGGTCTACCTCTTTTAAAACACTGTCAGTGTTCCGAATAATAAGTTAAAGAGAATCATTCAAAGTAATCTAAACTTTTAAATATTATTAATTTAAGTAAGATATATGTAAATATTATTAATTTAAGTAAGATATATGTAAATATTTCAAGATTACATAGCTGAATCAGATGAGTAAAACAAATGAACGCAGTTTCTAACGAGAGGTTACCCTTGTCAAAAATGTTGGCGGGTATTTGATTGAAACAGAAGAAATTTGCATATTCTTAGCATTAGTTTGCCGGAGCTCATCAAATCTTGACATTTAGAATATCTAACTAATTATAAAGTGCTTTATGCTGCCACTCATGTGGCAATATACGTAGTAGAGTTGTTCTGAATGAATAAATCATGGCTTTTGTTGCAATATAATTGAATGCCTATTAACTATAATTTAATTGATAGCCGGTATCTTTCTTAACGACGCTTTTGTAAAGCATATAAAGACTAGATGACACTGAATTACTTAAACAATTTGCGATATTTCTTTTCAGTAGGTAAAATTACGCAGTAATAATTACTAATTATGTGTAAAGTTTCGTTTAGGTGGGCCATACTCAAGAGTATAGGCAGGCCTGTGTATCTTCCCGCGTTGGTAGTAAAAACGTACCTACACGCGGCGACCCCTTGGTAAGGGACTAAACAAGTTGGGTGTTGCTAGCCGGCAGCGACATGCTCCCGCGTTTTATTCACCGGCGGTGCATGACACTAGGTTGCAGTACCGTTACTATGAGTTTACGGCGGTTATACTCGCTAGCGACGACGCCAAAAAAGTGTATGGACAATTGCACAGCGCCTCTAGCAGTTACTTGGAGAACTAAAATTTTCCATACACTTTTTTTACGTCGTCGCTAGCGAGTAAAACCACCGTAAACTCATGGTGACGGTACTGGTTGGACGAGCGTGAATAAAGTCCTAGAAAGATGCGCTAGATGGCGTAAGTAGCTTCTTGTGGCAGTCAACCCTATCGCGTTGCGTGATAGTACGTCACTGAATAGGTTTAGTGTATTATGAATCATATTCTAGAGTTATAAGAATGAAATTATCTTGCAATGTATTTCAGTAGGTCTACACGAAAATTTGCTTGAGTCAGAGGCGAACTGAATTACACCATATCGTATATAATTTCATTGCAAAGTCATACTTCTGTACGGAGTACTAGTACTTATTCTGTGGTATAGGTTAGATGTTTGATAACTCCATACTTTATGAGACTAAATTGACGAAAATTATTAACAAACAATAAAAATAGTAAAAGTATTTCTACTTTCTCGTTGCTTCTGTTAGTGTCTTCTCCATTCTTTTCTATTCCATGCCATCTCCTTAACCTCTCGGTGCGGCACGACACCTCTTCTCTCACGATACTCTTTAATAAAACCACGTAACTTTCCAATAAATATGAGCTATAAAACTTCTGTTGCAGTAATACTTACACCATAACAAAATCTCGATTCGTCTACCTACAGCTATTCGATTTCGCGTAGTAACGAGCTTTGACAGAACAAACTGGCATGCACATGCCAACCCATCACTCCTACAAGAACCAACTACTACTTTCATTTCGCTCCATATTCATGATTCATGTCATAAATTCACCTGAGCTCCCATCAACATCGTTACCGAGTTGTACCGTTCGACAGGTCTAAGTACCTATTTGAAGCTGATACGCGTTACACCTAATATATTGCAATCTAAATATATTATTGCACTTGAAAAAAAAATTTCAAGTGCAATAATATATTTAGATTGCAAAGTGAATGCTTATCACTTAAAAACAATAATTTATCGTATTTGCAAGCTTCATCTTTCGATTGTTAAATACTTTCAATAGTATTTCTTTCGAGTGTTAAGGGTGTAATCCCAATAACATTGATGAAAGCAACGCGGCATTACAGCGTTAAGAAGAAGCACTTGAAAATTTTGATAGGCTCTGCCAACGCCAGGGTGGCCGAGAGGTTAGGCAGTCGCCCGGCATGCGAGGAACGCGGGTTCGATTCCCGGCTCTGGCGGTCATTTTTTCAAGTGCAATAATATATTTAGATTGCAAAGTGAATGCTTATCACTTAAAAACAATAGTTTATTATATTGTTAATCTATTCAGAATAGTGACGGCACTAGGGCTTACAATTCAAAAAACTTAACTCAGAGGCTGCTACAGTTACATGAGTGCCTAAATTCTAGCCCAAGAAAGTTTTTTTTTAAGTTTTTTTAGCTAATAATTTATTATTGTTCCATGCTTTATATTGTATCGTTATCTTTATAATGTTACTGCCCTCCAATTAAGATTTGTACATTAGCTCTCAAATCCGTTATTAGGACACAAATGGTAAAAAAGAAATCTAAGCAATTGATCAATGAATTCGATATTTATAGAAAAGGCTTATTAAGTGTCTAGAATTTTCCTCCACTTTGACCAAGGTCTCCCAAGTTTTATTCAAGCAAATAACTACATCTGAATCCCTATGTAATAATAGCTTCAAATGGGTTACCTGACGTGCTTTCGACTGCACATTATTGCATTTTCTTTAATTTAATTTGGTTTGTATTTATTTTAAATTGATATTATTATTGTATTTTATCTATTCTTCATGTAAATTGTAATTGGTCCATTAGTTGACTTGAATTATTAAAATTTATTTCTTATTTATTTAAACCTGTCACTTTATTAAGTTTTATGTTTACTGAGGTTTTTGTTTAATAATATAGTGTCATATAAGTTCACCAAAGCTTAATGAATGTAACCAGTTTAATAACAACAGAGTGGAGAGTGCGCTTGCATCCTGTGTGTCCATCTGTCCTCTGTAGGAGGTCTTCCTACATTTAGTTTACTAATAAATATTGCGTTTTACATGCTTTGTGCGTGGGAAATACTGCTTTTATTTCGCTAAAATACTGCCAATATATTTTGCAGGTTTCAATAAATAACGCAATAAAGTCCGTCGCATGTGTTGCTCGAATGGTTAGTGGGTATAACTATACGAGATAGAAGTTTGGAAGATTCAATAATAGCTTGAAACATACAAGTACTGGCAAATCATTGTAAGTGCTTTACTTTTAATGTTGTCTATGCTTCTTGAAATAAGCCCCGAAAGCTATACTTTGCTCGTGGATATTTATATTAAAACTTAAATTTGCTCTTAAGAAGGCTTAAGAGAGAGTTAATAAGTCATATTGCCTTTGTTAAAAGTTTTATTGATGTGATTATATGCTTACCGCATGCTTTTCGAAATCTAAGTATTTTCAGCTCTTTTTTTTTACCACAAGTATGAAGTAGATCAATGTCCTTACCGTATCTCATTTTGTTATAATTATATAGATAAGATACCTCATGTACCATTTGGAACGTAACGAACCAATAAAATGTTATTCGCTTGTATCGACGTGACTTACATGACTTGGGGAATTAATTAAACACATGCAAAGCTAAGTTAAACCACAGAATAAATACTAGGACAAACTGCGTGTTTAGTTTTTGAACACTGACGTAGGTACCTGCGTTTTGGTTAAAAATTGGAAATACAAAGGGCAAATTAATGACTTGATTCTTTATCGAGGACATTTCTTTATCCAATTCTTAAATTTGAAAATCTACATAATAAAAATGAATGCTGTGTGTGCTATTTACATTGATTAATCCATTTATATGAATGAAATCACTAATTTACATATAAATAAATTCACAAAACATCTTGGTCGATACATAAAATCACAATATTTAAATAAAATATCGGATAACACAATCTATACTGTACAATATTATAAAGAGGTGAAGTTTGTGAGTTTGTAATTTCAAGTATTTGAGTAAAAGAGATATCTCTGGAACTACTGAACCGTATTCAAAAATTCTTTAATCAGACAAAACAACATTGTTCCTGGCTATATTTTATTTTTAAACTCGTGTGTATTTTATGTTTTAAGTCTGGCCGCTATTTCATTATTCCATTAATTAGTTTACTATAAGGTAGCAAAACATGTAGTTTTTTAATAATATTTGTAGTTTAAATCCTAAGTCCTTTTAATAATATTTGTCCTTTTCAATTCAGCATTTTATCATAGACGGCATCGTTTTTAATTTATAGCAATCATTAGGCCATAAATGCTGTAATGTCCTACATTTATTTTTATTATTATACAGGTAATTTGTTTTATTTTAACCATAACAGTTAAAGTTGAATCATTTGTACTAATTACGGCGTAATATAAGCTCTTAATGCGGTTTTATTCTACACTATAAAATAAGAAATGCTCGCTTTTATCTTAAATAAAGTCATATGAATTTTGCGTTCTTAAGAAGCGTCTTTTCATTAATAATGTTAATAAAAAGTTTTGGTAATTCGGTCTTCGCGGGAGGTCAGAATTAACATACTGAAATATATATTTAAAAATATTCAAATACCTAAATTCTCGATTCAACCAATATTGACAAGCGCCTAGAAAAAGATTTCAACGCGCTAGATATTATTATATATAATATTATAATCTATAATTTGTAGAGTCATCTTAGCTATTACTTTGGTAAAATCTTTTTATAGCATAAAACAGCAAATAATACTTTCTTGACATTTTAGATTTTATCCAGATTTTGATGTTGATTAGAAACGAAAATTACTCATTGCAAGATCTTAAGACACGGTTAGCTCTTTATGCGTAGATAGGAACGTAAATTAATTTTAATGAGTGACGGTAGGCTAATTTTCCAAAACTTTGTAATTGACAAATAATACCTTAGTCTCCCTGTGACCACGAACGCTGTAAAACTGTAAAGTGTTCGAAACGTCAGGTTTTAAATAAAATGTAGGTAAATAAATCGCGAAGTAATCCGTAAAATTGTGTTTTAATGAAAATTACTAATTGCCAATAAGTAATGTACTTTTAAAATCACAAAGAAGAAAGCCAGTAGGATTGTTGAGAAAATGTTATTAATATTCTTACATAAGCGTTTGTACCTCTGATATGTAATTTTCAAGGCTTTTATAACTTCGAAATAATAGGTCTTATTTTAAAAAAAAACCGTTTAAAATTGGTATGTCAACAATCATTCAAAACGCTTTAAATAAAACATCTGTTTTGATTTGACTCCACACAAAGAGTTGTAAAGATTCAAAAGGCATTAACTAAAGGAAAACGGAAGGCTTCTGCCTCCACAATAGAAGCAGCTAATTGAAAAGCAAATACCTCTTTTTGAGATGTCGGCTGAATGCGCCATTCATTGCGCCGTGAACGAAAACGTGTGTATGACCACAGAATAAGTACTAGTACTCCGTACAGAAGTATGACTGCAATGAAATTCAAAGAAATATCTACTCAATGTTGTCAACGATATGGTGTAATTCAGTTCGCCTCAGACTCAAGCACATTTTCTTGTAGACACCTACAGAAATACATTGCAAGATAATTTAATTCTTATAACTCTGGAATATGATTCCTAATACACTAAACCTACCACTAACTAACCTAAACGCGATAGGGTTGACTGCCACAAGAAGCTACTTACGCCATCTAGCGCATCTTTCTAGGACTTTATTCACGCTTGTCCTACCAGCAACCTAGTGCCGCGCACCGCCGGTGAATAAAACGTGGGAGCGTGTCGCTGCCGGCTAGCGACACCCAACTTGTTTAGCCCCTTACCAGGGGGTCGCCGCGCGTGGATACGTTTTTGCTACCTACGCGGGAAGATACACAGGCCTGGTATGACTTCACAAGAATATTTATGGAACGGTTAGAAATAATGAAATATGGACGACTTGTGCTTGAAGGTTGCGATATTCCCGTTGTTTTGTTAATTTAGTTTTTAGTTGAAACGTTATTTTGTAGTTTATACTTGTATTTTCATAAAATACGAGTAATTTCAAAGCTTTTAGTATTTAGACGATAATTTCGTGCGTGGTCACTTATTATTGCACAAAAATCCCCAAAGAGATTCGGAAATGTACCTCTAAACTTTCCCTTAAGAGGGCTTCGCCAAATTATTATAAGTAACAATGAAATTTCGGTCTTGACTCAGTGACATGGGATTTGTGTACGATTATTATTATGAATGTTTATGTACGTATAAATATGCAAGTATATATTATGTCGATATTATTTAAGTAAGTCTAAGTAGTATGTATGTTTATTCATTATTTTGTCTTTACGTTCTGCATGCTCTCACTTGATACTTTCGTTGATAATTTCTCTCTTTCTACTTTTGCACTGCCTGTATCTTCTCTGTGTTTGACCTATGGTTGACTGGTAGAGAATGCTTTTGGCATTAAGTCCGCCATTTGTACATTGTTTTTAAATTGTGCAGAAAAGTATAAATAAATAAAAATCAAAAACAAAATCATATTTTCCATATAACAATTTCTTAATATGGAAATATCAACAATTTAATGCCTACTTACTCAGTTGCACCATCTTCAAGCTAAACCAAACGTTTTTAAAAGAGTTTTAGTATGTAGTTTGGTAGGCTTCTGTCGTTAAAATAAAAAAATAGTAACTACTCGTTAATATTAAAATAGTTAAAATTAAAAACGTGACAACTGAACTTTGAACCCTCAACCAAAAAATATTATTTTTCATACTTACCTGCGATTATCGAGACCTCATAAATATTGTAAACAAACCTTATGACAGTTTAACAAGCGCACTTAATAGCCCTTATCGCCAAGATCTCCCAAAATGCTTCTTAAAAGTAACTGTTGAATAAGAATTACCATAAGTATGCGTGGTATGGCCAACGGTGGCTGTTCGTGGCTTGACAGTTACACAAACACAATATTGATGACTGATGGCTGACATAACATAAGTGATAATGGGTTTTGAGTTTGTTTATCGTGAGTATTATTATAATAATGTATCATACATTCAAAAATATGAATATTTAGAATTAATTTTATTTATTTATTGAATAAGATCACCAACAAGGTTACATTAAAACATACAATAAACACTTAGAATACAGTTACATAATAAATGCAAACTTAATTATAGGTGACAACGACATGCAATAATATAAAACATCATCACTCCCACTATTACAATACAACTTGTTCTTAAAAATAAAATCAGCCCTGGCCAACCCCAGTGGGTTGACCCAGGCAAGTGAATTTGAATTTAGATATATTTTATATTTGAATTTTCGGATGGGTCTGGCTCTTGTGTGGGACGCTACCTGTGTCGACACACTTGCAGCCTCTCATCTGCCCGGGACAAGCCGTGATGCTGGTTTGGCTGCGAGAGGTGCCGAAAACTTTAAAAAGAACAAGTGCAGGCAGATCGACTCCCGGTACCACTTTGTACCGTTTGGAGTCGAAACACTGGGTTCGTGGGGTCCCAACGCTATCTCTTTTTTCAAAGAGATTTCCAAGAGGCTAGTTGACATCAGTGGTGACCTAAGAGCTGGCAGCTACCTTGCTCAGCGTATAAGCATCGCTATCCAGCGCGGTAATGCTGCCAGCATCCTAGGAACCTTACCACAAGGACCCTTTTTATAATTTTTGTTTTTGTGTTGTATTAAGTAATTTATCTTAATTTTTATTAATAAGTTGTATATATAGTTAATTACTTTTTATTTACTAGAAATATTTAGATAGCGTGTCAGAGTATATATCAACAATATTGATGGAGGACTTAGACAGTAAATTGTATTGCTTAAATATTCTATTCAATGGTGAGTATATACCTAAGTAAAACCAAAACGTCACAACCAAGACTAGGTAGACACAACATTAGACCCACAGGACATATCAACTAAACAACCCAACAATACTGATGTTTTATTTCTGGCTTGCATCTTTAACAGCAACAAAAACAAAACTTCACTAAATCTACTATTCTTTCTACTATTACAAGAATTTAGCCAGTGTTCTGTATCATATAATATTTCATTATTTTCATCGATCAATCAATTCGAATTAGTCTATTTAATTGGCTCTCTTAAATCAACAATACTTATAAAACACAATAACTTAAAAAACCTTTTTAAATCTCCGCAGATTGCTTAAGTTTTCAACTTTTTACTTATCATTTATTACAACCAAAAACATTGTATAGTCTTTAACTCTACCACAGAATACTAGTACTTCGTACAGAAGTATGACTTAGCAATTGTATTCAAAGAAATGTCTACTCAATGTCGTCAACAATATGGCGTAATTTATTTCGCCTCAGAGTCAAGGACATTTTCGTGTAGACACCTACAAAAATCCATTGCAAGATAATTTCTTACTTATTGCTCTGGAATATGATTCATAATACACTAAACCTATTCAGTGACGTAATATCACGCGACGCGATAGGGTTGACTGCTACGAGAAGCTTCTAACGCCATCTAGCGCCTCTTTCTAGTACATTATTCATTCTCGTCCAGCCAGCAACGTAGCCGCGCGGCCGCCGGTGAATAAAACGCGCGAGCGTGGCTCTGGCCGGTAGCGACACGCAACTTGTTTTAGCACCTACGTAGGTGCGCCGCGCGAAGGTACGTTTTTGCTACCTCCGCGGGGAGATACACAGGCCTGACTCTACTTAGATCGTAAATCATTTTAATAATAGACATGCGGTATATACAGATTTCACCATACTACCTTGATGGGCTGAATTCGCTCACCGTTGCCCAATTCATGTTTATGTGCCGCGTAAAACAAAAGCGCGTCACTTCCTGCGCGCGCGCATGCTCGGTTACGCACTAGGGCTGCCCATTGTGAAGCAATTAGGCAATGGAAATTAAAAAGAAAAAAAACTTTGAAATACATATTGCAGCTAAACTCTTTTACTTCATTTCTTCATAATTTTATTCAACAAAGGAGTTGCACTCTACACACACCCCCTAAAGAGCGATTCATTGAGGGTCGAGTTTACCAACATGTTTAATTTTTAATCAGCCCGTTTAGCATTATTTGACTTATTTTGCATGGGAATTCTATGAAGTTAACCGTCATTTGAGGCTAACCGGCCTGGGGCGGCCGCTTAAAATAGGTGAACTAGGGTCTGACTGAAGTATTTTTTTTTTTGGTTGAGGTTAGGTTAGGTTAGGTGTGTTAGTGTAAAGATATGTAAATTAATTTATTATTATTATTTTATGTTAAACCTAATACACTATATACATATGGTAAAATCTTAAATTGACAGCCCTGTAACCACCTCCCTTCCTTTTCCTCGCCTCACCCACATTCGCCCACATCTGTCGTGTGATTTAAGAGGCCAGCTGGATCGAATTGTCGGTCTGTCTGTCTGTAACGATGTCACGTGTGGACTTTATCTGTACTGGAGGTCGTAAAGAGCCTTTTTTATGTACCTCGTCGTAGTTGTCTTTCGAAGTTCGGATATTGGTGTACAACTAGAAAGGAAATGTAATGGAAAGTCAGTCCTAGCTGAATTTAGACCACGCCAGCTAAACTCAACAGAGATTAGCCAACTGATAGAAGATTAATGGCACAAGTATGTGCGCAATGCACAGAAGCACTCTCTGTTCCTTTACTCTCAAAGTTCGCTGAGACGGCAAACCAACATGACCAGAGAGATCTGCCACAGGACAAATGGCTTATCGTTTTTCCGAAGCACGGAGATGTAATGTACCACCAACTTCCTGCTGTATCTGAGTTATTTTAAGACCGAAAAACCCAGAAACAAATTAAGGCCCGACCCAGGATTTGAAACCGGGACCTCTTGAACAGAATCTAGCGTACTGAAAACTAGACCATCGAGGTTTGAAATGAGTACTTAATGCGGAAGGGGAAAACTCTAAAATGACTACAATTCCAGCAATTTTTTTTAATTCTATTATTTTTATAATCTTTTCAAAACTTATTGGTTTGACACAATTTCATTCCGACGAATGATATTCTTTTCTAAGACGTTGTTTCTCCTTTAAATCATATATTTTTTAATTTCTAATAGAAAGTTTGGCTTATCACGTTTATGTAAGTAATCAGCTGTAATAGCATAGTTAGATAACAGATATTTCTAGGCGAGCTAATCGCTAATAGCGTTACACTTGTCTAGACGCCCCTCATAACGCGAAGTTTTATTTTATTTTATTTATTGTAGGGACACAAACGGTAATGTACAAGAGTGGTTTACAGGCAGAATATTCTATAGGTACTATAGTACACACCAACAACATGTTCCACAGATGTATAAAAAGCGTAAGGCTACTGGCGCAGTTATTAAATTAGTTCATTAGTAAGTGTAATAGAACAATAAAAGTATTAGTAAATTATTCAATCGAGTTACATCCTACCCTAACATAATAAATCTTTTTTCGTGACTAAGTGTTGGTAAGATATATTAACAGAGCAGCGATATCTAGTATGTAGTTGATACAATAAAAAAAAGTACACGAAAATACAAAAAAAATATAAAAGTACATGGTCAGTGATTAATTGCTATATCAATATTCTTAAGAATATTTATAACATGGTCCTTATATTTATGAGCTTTATATTGAAAAGGGTCTACCTTGTGTGCAAACAGTTCATTATATCGTTTTAGCATACGATACAATGGCGAGCGTTTTCCTGCATTAGTGCGACAGGTAGGTATGGAAAATAGGGCTTTGCTATTATTTCTAGTTCGGCGAGAGGGGACTCTGTAGTAAACTTCATTGACTATTTTTGGGCAATCCATGTCATTATTGAGAATTTTATACAGAAAAACTGCCTCTAACTGGATACGTCTCTGACGCAAGCTAAGAAGATCAAACTTTTTCAGTAGGTTGTCATAACTATCATAGTGAAAACATCTATAACTAATCATTTTTAAAAATTTCTTCTGGATTTTTTCAATTTCTGACTCATAAACCTTGTAAAATGAAGTTGATCAATCGTAAGTCTACATACCCCTGACAAGGGTTTGACGCACCTGATCGCGTGTCCCCAGCTTACAAGCGGCCAACTTACTGGCTTCTAATCCTCTGTCTGTACCTACTGGTGTCATTTACAAGCGTCTAGGGGTCCTAATCTGTAAAGCGATATCCCTGTTTTCGATTCTAGTCTAGGCTCACTGGCGTAGCAAGCACTTGCAAAGATTCGTCGGCTGACTAACCTCCTCCGTAGCTTAGTTGGTAAGAGCACTCGCCCGGATAGCGAAGGGACGTGGGTTCGAGTCCCACCGGATGACACAGTCGATTAATTTTTGTAAGCGAAATTCAATTTGATTTCGTAAAAACGTGCAAAATAATTGCTTAAGTTATAAAAATAATAATTAGTAAAATGGGAATTTAGTAAAATGACCCGTTGCTGCAATTTTATATGGGAGACGTGTTTTTTTTTCTACTTACTTTACTTTTGATATCGATCCTATACGAACAGTTGTTCTATTAAGCAGCAGAATCACTGCTTCTTCATATAGTAGGGCATGATGACTTATCTGTAGTTAATCGATTATCTTTTAATTACTTGACACCTTCTATACCCTACCCCTGTTTCGAGAGCACGATCCAAATCGAATCCAAAATTCCCAAAATATTTTTAAGGGAAATACTAAGCTAGTTCAATAAAACATATCTTTTGGTACAGTTTGAAAACCACAAAGATAAAAGTCGAGCATTGTTTTTGCGTGCGTTCCGCGTTTATCACCTTCGGTGTGCGCGAGCACAGGCTCGTAGCCTAGTGGATATTTATTCTCAAGCGAAGTTCATTATTGCTTACAAAATGTATGAAACTGACATAAGCCACCGAAACATCACGTGACTTTTGTATACATATTTTGACATTTCGTTTGCGATAGCGAAGCTCGCTCCAAAATGATTGCCATTTGGCTACGGACCCTGGCGTGTTAACGAACTCACATACCGAGCTTGTCATACGGCACTGCCAATAGCGAGAAATATGCTTTCACGCTCCTTAAAAGGATGACAACGGGGTATTGATAACATGTGACGTAGGCGTAGGTAGTGTACTTGTCTTGTTATATTAGTTTTACAACTTACGCCGTATAAAAAGCTTGTAAAAAGAAGGTACTTACCGCTTAGTTCTGTTTTTTTTTATTTAATTTCCTTACTTCATTACGGGTTACTAGGTTTTTATTTATTTATTTAATAGGCAGTCATTTGACCGCAATCTCACCTGGATGGTAAGCGACGATGCGGCCGATGATGGGACATGTCTGTCTAGAAGCAGCCTATTCACTCTTTTCTTAAAGGAATCCAAATCGTAGTGTTTAGGGAACACTTCAGCCGGCAACGAATTCCACTCTCTAGCCGGTGCGTATAAGTGGTTGTCTGCATTAGGGTTTAAGACGTAATAATTAATGTTTTCTGTGCTATTACGTGAATCCCTTTTTAGTAAGATGTTCGAAGATTCCCAAAGAGAAGATACAAGTCTCACATCATCTACCCTACGTATTAAGTACCAAAATACGGCCCGCAGCTATACTTACTTCCACTGCAAACTTGACTGACTTGACATAGGACCTGAGCACCATTCTTATATTTTTTAATCAAACCGAGTTTAAAAAAAAACGGACATCAGGCAACCGGTTATGCATAGCTTGACATCATCATCCTAGCGTTATCCCACTCGCATGCTAGGGCCCAGAGTCAAGCCCTGCCCTGATTTGGCAGATCAGGTAATTACAGTGGAGCGACTGCCATTTGACCTCCGTGATCCTTTTAACAGGGGAACCTGACCAGTTTTGGATCCTGGCTACACATTCAGTTGCCTGAATGTGTAGGTTTTCTCACGATATTTTCCCTCACCGTAAGAGCATCGGCTAGTGAAACAACTAATACATATGCATAGTTTGACAACCACTGCAAAAATCCAACACCGCTCCGACACTACACAGCGCGTTGTTTTATAAACCTTCCGCATACCAGATCACACCGCCCGGAATTTTAATGAGTTTTTTTAACATAACACATTGTTGTGCGATTGCTTTTTAGTTTTTATTATAATAGAACATTTGTTTTTGTGGTGACAGTGACTAACCGATCGTAGAGAAGTCGTTAGCGTTAGATAAAGATGGACATCGTGACAAATGTGGTTTTTCAAGCACATTTTTAACGGGCGTTTGTAATACTTAGGTGATACTTTGAAGGAATCTGATAGGTTATATGTACGAGTATAAACTTCTGTTAATGTTGGATGCAATGCAGTGGTTATAAGTTATAAACACGCAGGGAACTGTTATGTTGTGTCTAAATTCTCTTCAACGTCTCTACCAACTTACTTTTTTTATTCTTTTTATAAATTGTATTGTATTCTTTTTATTTGCGTATACATTGAATATTGCCTTTCTCCTTTTTTTAACCGACTTAAAAGGAGTTTCTCAGTTTGTCTTGTATTTTTGTCCGCGATTTTCCCGCCTTTGGCTAAGCCAATTTTTATGTTGTTTATAGAAAAGTATTTGTTCATGCATTTTCTTCCAAATACACTAGTAACTTAGCCCCAAACTAGCGTGAGCTTGTGCTATGGCGACTAGGATAACGGATACACATACTTATATAAGTTTATACATCCATGACTTAGGTACAAATGCCAAACATTTGTTCCTTGCGGGATTCAAACCCGCGACCTCTGGTTTTGTAGTCCGGAGCGCGAACCACTATACCAAGATGGTCAAAATGGTTGTATTCATGAACTGTTGCGCATTTGCTTTTTTCTTTATAGTCTTCCAAAAAAAACTATTTAAAAATAACACCAACTTGCTGAAAAAAGCGTTTACATAAATAAATAGACAGATAGATAGTTAATTTACATACACCTTTCCAATTTATAGACTGGCAAGTTAAAACCAGCTCGAAGACTCACTTTTACACATTAGCAATCATTCTGATAGCCGCTAAATAGCTGGAGTGTTGAGTCATTAGTGGCTAAGTGTAGTAATGTGGGCTTGACACGCACTGTATGCCAGTTTAAGTGGTTCACAAGTGGTCAAGAGCGAGGCGGTTTTACGAGCAAAGATGTCACAAGGACTGAAGCTCAGTTGACCGCCTTACCGTCTTTAAATAACTTCATTGCTAAACTAACTTTATTGCACCGCGTATACAGGGTCTAACGAAATTAGTTATCAACCGACAAAGGGGGGTATCTATACATCATACTGAATACGATGGCAAAAAATGAACCATAGTTTTATAGTCATTTTTCAAAGTTATGTTTTCTAACAAAATAATTCAATTTAAATACTGCAAATGATTAAGCACGCTGTATCTTTACTTTACGCATACAATTGCATCAATTCACAGATAGTGTAGTTAAATGAACACAATTCACAACGCATTGTACGAAAATCACACACACACAGCTGTAAATAGTGTGTTTTTTCACAACTGAGAATTGCGAATATCTCGGTAACTAGTCTGATTTTTTGGCCCAAATTTGGTGAGCTTGATCAGTGTGATGTATAGATATCCCCCTTTGCCGGTTGATAACTAATTTCGTTAGACCCTATATAAATAAGGTCTAACTTCTAAGAGCGATATTTAGATACAGAAAAAATTAAATCACGAGGCTGGAGTTCACCAACACATGTGTAATTCTTAATCAACCAGTATAGCATTAAATTATATATTTTTATGGGAATTCTGTCAAATTAATCGACAACCGAGGTGTTTAAAATTAGTGAACTCGGGTCATAATGGAAATCAATATGTTTTAATTATTTTCGTGTGTTATGTAAATATTTTTAGTATTCTTTCTTCATTTTTAATTTTCAAGTTTTTGTTTCTAAAGTAGGAGAAATATTAAACCACTTTTAATTCTTTACGAGGAATAGTTATGTTGGTAGACCGTATATAGACAGTGTATACCTCTAAATTATTGCCTTTTTTGCTGTAATTAAAATTGAAATGGGTTAAGGTTAATAGATTATCATCAATTTATTCAGTTCTTTTATTTTCAAATTAATCAAAAAACTAAACCCCAATGAATTCTACGAATAGGTATCCACCGACGCCAGGGGCGGCGTATAAAAAAATAATGATAGCTTTAAATGACCATTAATTGGCCCAATAGATGTCGTTTAGCGCGGCTGCGTGCGCGCAGGCTAATCGTTTCAGATAATATGCATTGTGGCTCATCAGTACAGTCGACAGAACGATAAATGACCGTTTATAGTCACTATATCAATTGAAATAAGAGCGAAAATTTACTATACACATGTAGTTAGTAAGATGTTTTGTCGTCCTCAATTAGAATTCTTTTAGGCGACATTTCACAGTGGCTAATAGCTGCGACAGGAACTCAAAAGATGTACTTATCTATTTTTCTGCTAAGTTTGTAACGCTTTTGCGATGCGCAGCAACATTGTAAAGTCAGCCTATTAGATCCCACTGCTAGGAAAAGGCCTCACCTCAACTATGAGGCAGTAAGGCAAGTGACGACCTTACTGTCAGATGTTATCAATCCGCCCTAGGGCCTCTGACTAGGCTTAACGACTAATACCACAGATATTAGCCAAGACCAACTGCTTAAAGTGCCCTCCGAAGCACGGAGATGCTTATCATGAACGTCACTTAAATGGTCGGAATGGTCACCCATCCAATCACGACCACGCCGTGGGTTGCTTAACTTTGGTATCACTACCAAAGCGCTTGGCAACATTGTATTATAAGAAAATTACTTAGGTATTAAAAAAATCTAGATAGAAGCACGGTCCCCAGGCCATAAATTATGAGACTAGTTTTATTTATACTTATACCGGTATAAAAACCATTTCTCGCTTATTTATCGCTTTGATCGTGTGGCGGTGTAGGGTTTAATGCATTTTTTAAAATGCGTGCCGCATTGCGATGTGCCGCGGTTTAGATCGTTTTCTGTTAACACTTTCACGCCCTTATGAAATATTTATTGAAACGATTAAGAGTATTTTGTATCAATGCAACTTTAATATATAAGGAAAGTTATGATTTTGTGTAATCAACCTTAATATCATGCATTAGTTTCCAATAAAACACCTCCAAATACATATTAGTTTGATTTGATTTGTCATTTCGGGGGTCAGCTTAGCGTTATTAATAATAATAATATTCTCCTAGCCGATTTCGACTACGGCAGCCTATCTCAACAGAGATTAGCCAACTGCGCGGGACATATTATAGTGCACAAGTGTGTGCGCAGTACACAGGTGCACTCTCTGTTCCTTCACTCTCATAATTCGGTGAGACGGCAGTCCGACATGACCGTAGAGAGATCAGGCGCAGGACCAACGGCTTAACGTGCTTTCCGAGGCACGGGGGTGTTAACACCACCGACTTCCTGACTCCGGAGCTGTGTCTGAGTAATTTCAAGACAGAAAAACACAAACACTCTCGGCCCGACCGGGATTCGAACCCGGGACCTTGCGGATAGTACCCAGCGTGCTGACCACTAGACCAACGATCGTTATTATAATATCTGTGGCTAAGCTTAGGTATGTTATTAAGTAAGTTATGATCGGCCATATTCAAATACATATTTTGAGGTTAAAACCTTATGTAGAGTCTCAAAAGTAGATTCTTTGAATCTTAGACATTATGACAAAACTGTTATTTCGTGTACATTACAATAGGTAGGTAGAGATTAGCTATTTGTAAATCCTTCATAGCGTATTAAATTAATTTATTCTTTATTGCACAAACAGAGTAGTACGAATAGCGGACTTAATATCTTAAGGCATTCTCTACCAGTCAACAGTGGGTGTGGCAGAAATAGTCGTGGCGGCGTAAAAAGAACAACATAATAATTTAACTATCATAAGACATACAATTACATTGCTAAACTTCTTGAGAAATATGCCGTCAAAATATGTCTGGTCACATCTCGGTGACGCGTTATTTTTCAAACGCATACCATAGCGATCGATGGCGTTGTTTTTAATGTGCGCGCGCATAAATAGCGAATTACTATTCAAGTCACATCGGCGTGGGCGCATACGGAATCGCTGCATTTCGTACCGGTGCATTTCTACTGAGCAATTGTTAAATAAATAAATAAATTGGTAAATTGTTTCAACAAACACACCAAATACCTAGCCCTAAACTAAGCGCGAGCGTGTGCTATGGCGACTAGGATAACAGATAGACATACTTATATACGTTCATAAACATGAACTAGGTACAAATGCTCGTGCTCATCACAAAAGCATTTGCCCCTTGCGGAATTCGAACTCGCAACCGCCGGTTTAGTAGCCCCAAGCGCGAACGACTACACCAAGATGGTCGTCGAGTTAAAATCATTACCTACTTAACCAAGCAATGATAACAGCAGCGTAAGACCCGAGGTCACCAATTTATAAACAGCCCGTTAACATAGATTGGCGGTTTATTGGACACTATTCCCACACAAAACATGTCAAGAGTAAATATATTCTTACTAGCAGGTCCCGCGACTTCGCCCGCACCAAAAATCTGATTTTTAATACAAACTTTCATCCCCCATTTCACCTTCCTAATGATTGTATATCGCATCAAAAATATATGTCCTTCCCAGGGTCCCAATCTCTCTACCTTTCATTTGAATCGGTCCAGTAGTTTCGGAGCCTATTTAGTACAAACAAACAAACAATCAAATCTTTTCTCTTTGTAATATTAGTGTATATTGCTTTTACATCTGTTTTTATACATTACATGTATTTTGAAGTTTAGAAATGTATTTGGAACTAGCTGTTAAACGCGACTTCGTCTGCGTAGACTTAAAATATTAAAAAAATATATATTTCATAAACTTAGAATACATACATCACAACTCACAAGGTTTAGAATCTCCTTCTAAGCAATATAATGCTTGTGTTAGGAGGATCTACTCTTCCATAACAAGAAGAGAAGGAGAGGAGTCCGGGAGACTTGCACATGTGGGAGAGTAGACCTCGAACAATTCAAATGCATAATTGTGGTAATCTGATATCAATAACGATCATTAGTTAGTGGTATACGAGTGAAAAAGGCAATTTCCAAACACGCAGCCAATTTGTACAGTCGGCAGCACGCCAGGTTACCCATGTGAACTACGAAAACAAATTTTATTACTTAGGGAATAAAGGCTTTCTCAAGGTCAAAGTGGGGTAGTCTGACGTGCGGCCGTGTTCACTGCCCATAGACATAACATTACCTTTGAATTTGGATGGATGGTCAGTATTCCACCTGTACAAATCACCCGAAATAACTAACTTATTAACTAACTTATGAAGTTTAATTAATCAATAACAAACTACATTTGTTATAAGTTAGCACTAAAATATTATATTATTATTATTATTTAAGTGACGTCCATGACAAGCATCTCCGTGCTTCGGAAGGCACGTTAAGCAGTTGGTCCCGGCTAATATCTGTGGTATTAGTCGTTAAGCCTAGTCAGAGGCCCTAGGGCGGCTTGATAACTTCTGACAGTAAGGTTTGTCACTTGCCTTACATACACCCCTCCACCAATCCGCACTGAGCCCGCGTGGTGGAGTGTGGCTCGTTCCTCCTCATAGTTGAGGTGAGGCCTTTTCCCAGCAGTGGGATCTAATAGGCTGACTTATAAAATATTATATTATAACTATATATACAACTTAATAATAAAAGTTAAGATAAATTACTAACTTATTATATTTTATTTTTATTTTATTGGTAACAAAAATAGACATTAATCGTATTAAAGACTAAGAGAAACTGGACTAATGCCCTTAAATGTTACACCTTCCCGCTAAACACAAGTTGCGTAGGTAAACAAGGCTAAAATTAAAATACAAAATAAAATCAAAAATTGAGACATAAATTATTAAGACTAGGTTGTATTTTCATGCAGTAGGTAGCATGATAATTGTTGATTGATGGCTTTTTAAGTAAGATTGATTGATTGAAAGCAGCAAGGGCATTGCGAAACCAATTCTTTAGAAGCGGACGTCTTGGCGGAAGGGCAGGGCGGCGCCGAACCGTGCATAATTCCTTATTGTTGAGACTTCGCCCAGGACACGATGTGAGCGGGGAGCGGAGAGTTTTAGGCTGGAATATCTTGTCTTGTATGGGCTGAAATATTATATGGTGACTCCTCACTTCTCTGGCGGCCATTTTTAATTTTTTTTAGGGAAGAAAAAATGCAATTATAGTCGGCAGCATATTAAACCATTACGTATCATTTTTCCCGACTCCAAAGAAAATAAATTGTTATCAAACCGCCCGCGGGTCTTATTTCCGCGGGTTTGACAAGTTAAAAGCAAAAAATTCACCGTCGACTCTGTCCACGCCACGTCTGGTTTAGTCCAGCCCAGAGTCAAGAGCAAACCCATTTAAAATACCATTCCACCTACGAATACCATGTATTGAAGCAAATTTAATGGTTTTATTATTACTCTAATAAAAAAAGCTTGAACATTGCACAATAAAACAAAAAACTATGTGAAGGGTGTCTTAATTTTTCGAAACTAATTTGAACTACAACTAACTTTAAAAAATTTCGCATAAGCCAACCCGCTATCGCTTATCACTATAGTCCCATTGCACTTAGTGGAGCGATCGATAAGTATGTAATAGCTGGATCATTGTCAAGTTTTAGTATGTGTAGGAGTATGGTTGTGATGCGCCCGCGTCGCTCTGTGATCTGTGAAATTTGTGCACTAAGCGATATCGTTTGGATTTGTATTTGAGGTAATTTCTGTTTTGTTTTCACTTCGGCACAGTATGCAGAAAAAAGTATTCATACTAAAGCTGATATACTACGTAGATGTAATGAGACTAGGTGATAGAAGCTTCATTTTATGAATCAATTTAATTTCGGAGGCAGTATTGTGGGCTCCATTGAGACGCGGGATATTTTGTGATAACTTTGTTAAATACAAAATAGTTTTATGACAACTAGAGTGCAAGTGCAAGTATGGTTAGTTAAGTTCAAGAGTTTTCATTACTTGATGTTTTATAAATAAGCACTATATAGAATAAGCGCATAAAATTACAGAGACTTTTATTAATAAAGTGACACCAAAGAATATTTTTTATGCAATTTCAAAAGTAAATATCTAATTCAATTTTTTTCGGAATTCCCATCAAAATCTATACAAGCACAATAACAACCAATTATAATGCATTATGATGGTGAATCGGTCAACTTGATTATATACTTCGGCAGGCCTTTACCAATTATAAACATAATAATAATATAAATTGATTCACACCGCATGATTTACTGAAATCGAATTCTTCGCCTTTGCTACGGTGGTTTCCTATTCTATTAACAGTTAACACTTTACTGCAAATTACGCCTTTGTCTACAGCAAATATACTGCTATAGTTTTCCCGAGGCTTGCCTTTAGTATCACCAACGGCAAAATGCTAAACATTGACCAGGAAAATGCTAAATTGTATATGCTAGCATGGGCGTAAAGGCAAAGTCCTGTCTCTCTTTAATTGTTAAATTTTGTAACTTACAATAACGTATTAAGGATCATTTTGAACTTAATGTGGCCCTAAAAAGTATCGTAAAAAACATTACCCTCCTTCTGACGCAGTCGGATAAAAAGGCTTTGCCACAGTTGAAAAAAAAATGAAGCAAATGAGGCTGATGTATTAGTAGTAGGAATTGTGAGTTTAATTAATAAATAATAATGTCCTCCTAGCTGAATTTCGACTACGGCGGCCTATCTCAGCAGAGATTAGCCAACTGCGCGGGACATATTATAGTGCACAAGTGTGTGCGCAATACACAGGGGCACTCTCTGTTCCTTCACTCTCATAATTCGGTGAGACAGCAGTCCGACATGACCGTAGAGAGATCAGGCGCAGGACCAACGGCTTAACGTGCTTTCCGAGGCACGGGGGTGTTAACACCACCAACTTCCTGACTCCGGAGCTGTGTCTGAGTAATTTCAAGACAGAAAAACCCAAACACTCTCGGCCCGACCCGGGATTCGAACCCGGGACCTCGTGGATAGTACCCAGCGTGCTGACCACTAGACCAACGAGGCAGTCAATTAATAAATAAACATTGGATAACGTCACCATTGGTCTGTTTCCAAAGTAAAGTTGCTAAAGCACTTGTGTTATGGAAATCAGAGAGAACGGTGGTACCACAACACCCAGACCCGAGACAATACAAAAAATGTATGTTCTAATATTATCTATGGATTTCAATATTGACCCGTGGGGGGGAGGGACCAAACCCGGGGCCTCACAAATAGTGACACCTTGAAAACCGTTTGTGACCCAAAACCCAATCAATACCGTTTGACAAAAGCTGCTGTATCTAGTAACGAAGTACTCAATAAACATGCACGTAAAATTCTTATAATTTTTTTAGAGAAAAGTTTACATGGGATATTGCAATACATTAGTTATCAATTCAAAGTCAATTAAGTCATAGGACTAGATATCCTGTACGTGTAAGCGCCCTATAAAGTCCCCTTTTTATGGCCTCGCCTTGTAATAAAAACCCGAACAAATGTCTCAGCCTGCTAATTAAAGGGCTCACCCTAACTAACCCAAGGTTCCGTACGTTTGAAGCAGTTCATTTAATTTTATAACTATATAACTAGCTATGTACTAGCCGGTCTCTATATATAAAAAACTTGCATCTATTAACTCAGGGTCCGTAAACAAGATGCAATCTAATCTAAAGCGAACTTCGCTATCGCATAACAAAATGTATGAAACTGACATAGCCAGTTAGACTTAATCCATCGTAACATCAACCTTGCTTAAACCTTTCTCTTTTTCCAAACACCTATAATAACATATGTATTCATTTTCTAACATAACCTGCCAAAAATACCTTAAAGGCCTTTTTAAATGAATTCGGGTCTAATTCCCCATTTTCTAGTTGCTCATGTATTTTTCCATGTAGCATTTTATGGGCGCAATTTTTACTTTGAACAAAACTGGAATCGTCACAGTTAATTGGGCAATTTGATACATTGTTCGAAAGGAGTACTTAAAGACGTTCGCCGTGTCATCCCTTTTTCTGTTATTACTCGTATTTTATGGCGGCTTCATTTAAAAATAGACTTAATAGCTTAGGAGTAGCAGATAAGTAATTAATCCTATTTTTAGAGCAAGTATACAGAATTTCGTTAAATTGATCTATTTCTTTTCTGTTTATAAATCAGCGTAACTACCGTCATACGGATCTATAATTGTTCACTACATTTTAGATCTTTTAGAATAAAAAAAAACTTAAATAGCAAGTATTATTTATTGCACACAATCTTCCAGTTTATACTTTTATACTCTCTTTGTTCATAAATATTTATTTTAAGTAGAGGAAATCCAAAGATTTCATATAAAAAACTTAATTATATGGACTGTGGGCTAAACGCCTAAAATGTATTTATTTATCATAAGGTACACCAACAGTACATATATACATTTAATATGATTTTAAACAAAACTAGAAAGAAAAGAAGAAATAATGATTAATATTCGCAAAGAACTACAAATTCTACGGAGTCCAACTTTACACTAACCATTTCAACCCCTAAAGTGTATCCAGGCGCTAAACGTTTTCTAGTTTCGCGCAGTGCGAGTATAATGAGCGCTAAAAATAGCGCGAATTGTCCACTAGCACCCGTGTTACCTGTCCCGTCCCGGTATATTTATCGACTTTATTTATAATAGGCAAAGGGTTAGGGAGAGTTTACATGCAATTGAGTAGTTAAGCTGAACTTGTTAAACGTGTTTTTCAAAATATCGGGTACATAGTAAAGATATTTATGACAGTCACGTGTCATTGGCCTCCACCGGTGAATGTCGCGCGCCACGTCCTTTGGTCCCGCGCAAACGAAGGTGGTTGGTGGCCGCTACAATTGACACTCATTTGCTAGGTGACAGATGTTTTGTCAAAATGGCGAGGCCGCCGGTGGCGTGTCGCAAACACCGAGTCGCGAATGGCCGCCACTCGCTTCACGCGCAGCGATGTATTAAAAATAATTTAAATAGCTTGTCGCTAGCCACCGGTGGCTGTGGTCGGTAGCCCATCTGCGCGGAGCCTTATCATATCATATCATATCATATATTTTATATTACAATCTTTTGTTCCAGTGATGGTGTGAGAGCCGCATGTCGGTGGCCGCTGCGCTGCTGGACGCGGCGGCGCGCGGCGACGCGGCGCGACTCTCCAGCCTGCTCGCAGCCGAGCCCCGGCACATCGATGCCACTGACGAGGTACCTCCCCTACGTAACTTATGATATAACGTCGGTAGTTTTGGAGATAAAGCACATTTTCAACAACCACTAACTTTGTCATTTGCTGACGAAAAGTTATAGTAGTTTTTGGCTAGGTGTAAGCTAACTTCTCGCACTTGGCCGCTTTTCTAAGAGTTCCGTGCTTCAAAAAAAACTGAACCTTTTTAGGATCATTTTGTTATCCACCTGTCTGACCATATGACCTGTAAATCTAGAATCGTGTTTGGCAAACTGGAAGCTCTTATAATGCAAATAAAGCGAAAACCTCAATGTTCTAATAATATCTAAGAAAAATCCTTTTATTGTACGGAAACCTCAGTGCGCAAGTCTGACTCGCACTTGCCCGGTTTTTTTTACGCTTATGTTTCATTACAATAGAATAATAAGATGACAACAAGTCACTATTCTCTTCTCTAGGTACCTACGCATCTTAGGTACTGATTCACCGTGCCTCGGAAAGCAAGTTAAGCCGTAGGTCCTGCGCCTGATCTCTCTACGGTCATGTCGGACCGCCGTCTCACCGAATTATGAGAGTAAAGGAACAAAGAGTATACACAGGATTGCGCACACACTTATGCACTGTAATATAACCCGGGTAGTCGTCTAATCTCTGTCGGGATTGGCCACTGTAGTCGAAATTCGGCTAGGAGGACATCATCACTTATTTACAAAGTAAAGAGCACAACAAACATATAACTCTGCACAGTAATACGAGATCGCACTCATAGCTGTACCTGTTACAAAGAAAGCGGCGCTCAACAGCCAGAAAAAAAGTAACCAGCTCAATTCCTTGCAAGTCATACAAGCTGGCAGTACAAAACTGTCATCAACATAATAATTGCCTCCATAAATCCGGTTTGCGGATCGATAACTCATTTATATTTATCATTCACGCACAAAAACAAAACGAGGACGCTGGATTGTCCAGTCATAACGTAATATTCGAGACACGTTACATACTATCAGTTAGCCCATTTCATATAGCGGCAATAGGCACCCCGTTGCGAACAAATTAATACTTGGCGAAATCAATTTCAAAACGACAAGCCATTCTCGACTTAAATGCGGCACATACACTGCAAGTTGAGTTTTATTTACGCCTGTCACCCATACGTTGTGTCGAGCTATCGAGTGCCGGCCGGAATCGAATAAATAAATTAAAATGTATCGATACATCGATGCATCGGCCGTAATTGTTATAGCCTCGACCTGATGCAAGAGTAGAGTACATAAAGACTTAAAGTAAAATGTGAATTAATTGCATTTTTTTGCCTTGTAAGTTGCAGCAGTCTGAGAGAAGAAAAATATATGTAGTCCATTTGCGATATAGGTATAAAATATTTAGCTGTTTTGAGAAAGTCAAAATACCTAATTTTATTTCTATCAAATTAACTAGCAAGAACCTAAGGATTAAGTCTAGATGCAATCAGAGTTACCTATGCATGCAGTAATAACGCTCCAGCAGGCCTATCGCCTAATTTTAAAGCTATCTCAATTATGATACCAAAGCATTTCAACCCTTTTACTTTGGGCACAAGACGTAAACGATGTCTCCACCTTTATATCGTTGACATAGCACCTATAAACACCAAACGTTTTGAATCTACATTCCTATTGCGTACGGCTGAGAGCGGAATTCGTTGCCGGCGACCTCTAAACACTTGATCTAAATACTTTCAAGGAAAGAGTAAACTAGACTAGTTTAGGTATTACTAGTCCGACATGATCCATCTTCGGCCGAATCGTCGCTTACCATTAGATTTAGAATGCGTCCAAATATCAGCCAATGAAAAAAAAATCCTACATATGATTTTATATTTTCCTATTATTTTGAAAGCTACTTATATCCATTGCTTTCCAGACAGCTGTTTGAAAGCTTATTGCTTTTAGGGTTCTTGCAGTATAATATTTTATTCACACTAACTACTAGCTACTAGATAAATATAATACTATGCAGATCTATAGTATAATATCTACTTACTCAACATAACAACTATCATGATAGTATTGTAATGTAGTCTGTATGTAAAAACTAGCAACATGTTACATGTACCTACTTAAGAAGCGGATAATTGTAAGTAAGTTGTAAGTACAAAAACACACACAGCGAAGTACTTACGAGGTCAATTGTTAACATTGATTTAATTAAATTAGACGAGACAGTTATGGTTTTAACCCAAATAACGAATCACCTACAATCTATAATTGATTTGTGTTACAATTTGTAATTTAATTTAATACGAAAATGGTCAGTAATAACATATTGCAGAGTACTTATCAACTCAGTCATCTAAAAATATATTTAGTTTAATACATTTTGAGCGTCTTGTTCAAAACTTATTTGTTTTAAGCCTCATCAATCTCATAAAAATTAATTGGAAACCAAAACAAATTATTCAAACTCCCAGCACATAAATTTTAATGACCTAACACATCCTGGTCATCCGATATTTAGTGATGTGCTGATACCGGAACGTACGGTATATCACATTAACACGGTAGCAATCACTTTAATATGTTTAACACAGATCTTATCGGCCTCGTTCAGTAATCGATTATCCAATCAAAATATTATTTTTTATGGAAATAAACCTGTTGAAATTAACTGTGCACATATTTCTTGTGATCTGTGACCAATACTTGTTAGTTACACTTTACGGTAGCAAGTAATATGAATTATTGCAATTAGTTTTTATTAGGGTTCCATTCCCGAAGGGTAAAAACGTTAAATATTTAAGTGGGACTCAAATACAACAAATGTGATTATTTTGCCATTTTTAAAATTAATAACGAAGATTATGAAATAGTGTCTAATGTTGTATAGATAATTATACGTAACCCTTCGTGCGTAAATCTGACTCGCACTTGGCCGGTTTTTGATTATTAATGGTCATATGGAGTAAGTAAATCTACATACAATATAGAGTTTTTGATTTATATTGCAATATCGAAAGTGTTAACGACACAAAATCTTTCGTTTTTTCAGTTTCTGTTTCTGTACAATTTTGAAAAAAACATTACTTATCAGAGACAACTTAAATCTTTGTAGAAAGTATTGTATTTTTTCTGAATTTAAAAACCTAGACTTGTATTTGTTTCTTACGTTTACGCGAATTGTTGAACTCATTAAAACACAATTTTACGGATTACTTCGCGATTTATTTACATTTTATTTTAAACCTGACGTTTCGAACACTTTACAGCGATCGTGGTCACAGGGAGAGTCTCCCTGTGACCACGATCGCTGTGGTGCTACGGTACCCTTAATAAAAATAAAATAACTTTATTTCAAACAGTGTGCCCATAAAAAGTTAAGATAAAAAAATCATAAACGCAACTTAAAAAAATATTCTATTGCATGCAACGGTCTGAATAAACAGCTAATAGACTCTATTATCTTTCCTACTTTACCTAATTATGCCTCTATATACACATACATATACTATTGTTTTTATTTAAGTAAATTCGTATATAGCTAAGTTATGTTACCGCATCGCAAAACAAACAAAACCCTTGCGTAACACTCGCTCTCACATTCCGCGCGGTCGGTCAATCCGCTCATTTCGCTTTCACTACGACACAAAACGTTTGTTATGTTTTTATACTAATTTGCTTTAATTGGATACATATGTATATAGTTTTAATAAATTGCGGGCACGAAGAATTTTTGCAAACATGCTCAGTTACGCCATCTTACTACTTAACTATACTAATCAACACTGTCTAGAGATATTATGGATATAATAATACTATGTTTTGTATATATTACTATTATTTGTATATTAGTGTTGATGTGTGTATAAGATCGGTCAGATTATATACGGATATAAATAAATACGCTCTTTTTGACTGTTTAATCAAATAAATTTAAAAAGTAGTAAGCTAGTAAGACATGTGCCTGTATCGCAGCAAAAATATAAATTGCCATTATTAATAAATAAGGTTAACCTAACTATTTTTAAAATTAGGCGAAGATACTCGCCTCATCTAACTTAAAATCGGCAGAAAATGTAAGAAAACAAAAGGTAGCCTATATACATTCCACGGTTTGGGCAAAGGCCTCACCTCAACTATGAGTAGGTATGAGCTATACTCTACCAAGCAGGCTAAGTGCGGAGCAGAACATGTTTAGATGTAATGAGTATGAGTATCCCAATCTCAGCATATTTCAAAGCTATATAAGCTTATAAATTAATATAATAGGTTTATGTAGTAGTATACATTACTTACTCGTGGATTACTTACATGTGTTTAGCGTCTGACGTCTTTTGCATTACAAAAAGCGCATAAATGCTACACTTATTTACCTACTCCATCTATTACTTAGCATAAAGATAACCTCATCATCCTCCTAGCGTTATCCTGGTTGTGCACTCGCACGCGGGGGCCCAGGGTCCGCTGACCATGATCTAGGATGTAGCAGATCAAGTAATTACAGTGGAGCGACTGCCATCTGACCTCCGTGAATCTGTTACCAGGGGAACCTGACCAGTTTTGGATCATGGTTACACATGCAGTCGCCTGAATGTGCAGGTTTCCTCACGATGTTTTCCCTCACCGTATGAGCATCGGTTAGTGAAACAACTAATGTACATAACTCAGAAAAAGTCATTGGTACATGGCGGCATGTGGGATCGAACCGGTGCCTCCCGCATGAGAGGCAACCCACTAGCCACTGCGCCACCGACACTCTTAGCATAAACACTGAAAAAAAGGATCAACCAAACTAGTTTTGTTAGTTGAAGGTTTCGTTGTAGGGAAGTATATGTTTGTTAAATATAAACAATCTTTTGGCTATCAGTAACAAAACTAGTTTGTTACTGATAACCAGAAGTTCGCAAGTCACTAAATTTGGCTACTAGTAAGCCTAATTTGGGTTACTGTTAACCAATATTTTTTTTCAGTGAAGCTAAACTAATTAGTTTAAAAATCCTTCTAGTCCTTCCAATAATAAGTGGAATATGAAATATGATAATACGCGAGCCTGTGAAAACTGATTGTTAATTGCTGTTTGTAACTTAACGGATTTTGATGAAAATTTTACTGTACCACTGTTTCTTTCGATTCCGGCGTTTGTTTTTTAAGAATCATCAACGGGACAAGTAAAGAGTAAATCTTACAGGCAGGGCTTTTAATAATTTAATTTGTCGATGCTTTGAGATTTTTAAAAAGCGTTTGCTTAAAATTAAAAACATAGCCCGCATAAAATACGTATCATTACGACAGACCACTCCATTTTTTACGCATGTATAAATCTCAGACAATTAAACAATAAAGTATCTTAGTATACTGATTAACGAACTATAAACTGCACGTGTTATCCATAAGCCCGTCAATTAATTATATTATATCTGATAGTTTATCGCTGCCATCTAGCCGCGACCGAGCCAGGCTCATTAATACAGGGTTACTTTTTAAAATACCAATCTTTTATCAGATTTAATGTACGATACGATAAGATTGTTTTAAATACAAAAATTGACTAGCAAATGATGATGGAACAGGTCAAGCAAATGATGATAACATACATTTTTTCAAGGTGTCATCGCCTAAAGGTTCTAATTTTTATTTTTTCAGATTTGATTATTGGTTCTGTAGTAAAAGTTGTTCATAGTCTCAAGTAGAGAACTACATATATCAAAATTCGACTCTGCCTTAACAAACCGCTCTGTGTAACTAGTCCGTTGGACCGGTTTACATTTATTTTTTTCTTTGTTGGACCGATTTGACTGTACGACTCGATCAAATCGATATTGTTGTCGAGATCCAAGATATGTTGTGCAAGGAGAGCAGGTATTTTGGAATACATTTAAATTGATACGCGATATACACCATGGGCTTTTTCCCGACAGCCTTTAGACTATTTTTATAGTTTATCTGCCCCATTCTCTGCTAGAACGAAAAAATAAACTATAATATTTTAGAAACGTCAAACTATGATTAGCTATTATTGATGTTCCCTTCAAGCACGTTGTGTGTGAAAGGGTGGACCGATTGCACCAGTGACGACCGCATTGGTGTAGTCGTTCGCGCAGCAGATTTCTAAACCAGGCGGTTGCGGGTTTGAATCCCGCAAGGGGCAAATGTTTGTGTGATGAGCACGAGCATTTGTACCTAAGTCATGGATGTTTATATGTATTTAAGTATTTCTATCCGTTATCCTAGTCACCATAGCACAAGCTCACGCTTAGTTTGGGGCTAGGTAATTGGTGTGTTTGTTGAAACAATTTATTATTATTATTATAGTGACTTGGTCCAGGGCCCTATTTCACCAAACTGACATATGTCGGCTACAAATGTCAAGCGACATATGTAAAGTGACAATTTTGAAAACTATTTTCTATAGAAATTGTAAAGATTCCTAGTAAGTATGTGACAATTGTCAGTATCATAATAATATTGACAATTTACAGTGAAACAGGAATATTTTTACAATTTGACATATTTGTAGAATTGTCGGGAATTTTTGACATGAGGACGGAGCTGTGTCCGTCTTGCGTGACAATTGCAGTATTTTCGTAGTACAAACAAAAGGTACGACTGTGATAGCGATTTAGTCGAGTTCTCATACAGAAGAATAAAATGAGATCAGATAAATATCTTAATTGAAATTAGTAATTTTGCGCTTAAAGAAAAATATAGAATATATAAAACCATTGTAGAATATATCATAATTACAAAAAAACTTAAAATTTGATTTGTGACAATTGTCGTGCCTGTCGCGATGGTGAAATAGGCCCCAGGTTGATGCTTTATGATCACGACGCAAGAAGTCGTTATAGAAAACATCCTGTATTAGGCAGGTGGTTTGATAAACTTTGAAGTAGCTAGAAATGACTACCACGCTTTTACGTGAAAACTTTATAAGTTCATTTTAAAAAAATGTTTAAAAAATTAAGCACTGTTTCATCCTTTATTTACAGTGATTTTTTTAAATATAAGCTTATTAGGTTTTATATTTACAGTGATTTGTTAAAAGTTCAGGCAAAAGAGAACGCTCCTTGTGTTATTTTAAGCATTATAATTATTATCTGTAACAATGGAATGAATAAACAATTTATTATTATAATATTATTATTATAAAAAAGTGATAAAATGATGTTTTAAACAAACTTCGGCGAGTTTATTTTCGTAATTTTAAGTCGCTCTATACAAAAGACATCAACGCGTCAGTAAATATTAAAATACATTCCAAATGTAAAACAAAATAACGAATTTACCGTTATCTAGGTGCTTACTTTTTGAACAACCAACTCAATATTTATTTATTATTATTGAACCTGCATGCAGTTAAGCTTAGCTATTAAAGGTGGTTTTTAGCTTTTTCTAATGCCGTTCCCAGACACTTTTACCGATCGGGAATGCTGGCAACATTCCTTCTGCGCAAATGGAAATTCAATGTTGCCAGTTGACAGGTTTTTATTTATCGCTCAAGTATGAAGTTTGACTGGACTAATAACGGGCGAAATATGTTAATGGAAGTTTTTCTAAGTACTTAGGAATTTCATCCATAGCTAAGGTAAATGTTTCTAGGAGATATATAAATTGCTTTTGATTCAAGTCCTCCTTTTACAACATTTGAGTGACATAACAATAAATATAAATAAATAAATGGATATAGAATATATAGATAAAATTCACACTTGCTCACAGACAGTTAGACTAACACATCTTTTTTTTGATTTGGCCCACCAAGCGAATCTCACTGCAAAGTGTGGCTTCATTGACCTCGATAGTACATGATCAAAGTTTTTCATATTTGTTTTTAACTACCAGCCGTCTTGCAGTATCAACCCGCCTCCTATAATTACCGTACGTCGTATTAACTCAAAAAATATGCGTTCCAATTTACTCTTAAATTGACTGCCTAATCCAAGACGGATGGCGCTCGTCTTGTCTTCACGTACTGTCGGCGTCAAAAAAATCTAACACTGACAATTTATACCCTTGTGTCAGTATAGATAGAACCTACCTTGCTACAACGACAATGACCCGTGGGCTAAACCTACCTACCACCAAAGCCTTTTTATTTATTAATAGGCAGAAACTTTACTGCGATCTCACCTGATTGTAAGCGAAGATGCGACACAGGATGCGGTAAGGGTGGATCATGTCTGACAAATAATAGCATATTAACTCTTTTCTGAAAGTATCCAGATCGTAGCGTTTAGGGAACCCTTCAATCGGCAACGAATTCCACTCTCTAACCGTGCGCAAGAGAAACATAGATTCAAAGCTTTTGTTATAGGTCGATTGGCCATACAGCTTGGCATGGTCTCCGAAGCGCAGAATTTGTTTTCTTGTGAACTGTCAGGTCGATTTAAACCTGCAATATCTTAACCAAATTGGTATTTTTACCATTTTGTACTTATGTATACAATCTGAGAATTGCATTTAAGAACCTTGGGTCAGGAAGTCCAGCCAAACCACTATCTAGCTATACCGTGAACGTGTTAACAAGATAAAGCGTTCACTATTTGAGGCTGACTGTACGTACGTAATAACAGCGTGCACTTGTTTACCGTAATAATTGATTGGGCACGGCCGCGTCAATTTAACAAGCGGGGCAGTCAATGTGGCGAGAAATTCGTGTGACGTCGTTTGTATGAGCACGATTATTCAGTATTCATCAGCTCGTGGATAAGTAGGGACTTGCATTATGATTTGTAGATTTATTACTTGTAGGGGTCAATTTTTTATTTTCAACAGAAGTCGGAAAAATATTACTGGTCAAATAACTATACAACGAACTATTTCGAATGGCATTTAATTAGAAGTGCCACAGATAAACTGGAAACAGTTTAAAATCAGTCTTTTTGCCCGACTGAGAAAGAAGGGTTATGTTTTTCGTGAGTATGTATATAATTGTTTGGCACGCCCTACAGTCCAAACGGCTGGACAGTTTTTGACATATAAGGTGTCGTTGAATTCGTTAAAATTGTGGTAGTGATATAGGCTGTATACATTTAAAAAATGGCGCCCGCAAATGGAAACAAAGGGAGGAGGGGGGATTGATTTTTTCCTTACCAAAGCAATATGGATATTAGATGAAAGCCAGTAAAAACACCATTTCAGAAATTTTATTTTATTTGCAGTTTTGTCTTGTTTAACGGATTTACTCTTAACTCTAAACCAAGCCAGATATGGCGTAGACAGAGTCGACGGTGGAGCGAGCTCACCTAGAAGTTTCTGGCACTCAACACAGCAAGCTGCTTGGCGCCGGGCTCCGGTAGGAAGGTGGTACCTGGCGGTACCTAACGGAGCCTACCACCACTGATAGGATCATTCAGCTGCCATCACAAATTGGGGTTTGTGATGCCGTTTTCAGGGTTGGATCACGAGGAAGTAGAGCCTTCACCACCCCACTTTTATTTGAAGAGTATTTTTTTCTGCCTATTGAAAAATCTGCCATAAATCGTATGATAAATGACATAACTTATGTCATATACATCGTTTATATTATAAGTCACAAGTCATTAGATATGTTAGAACTTCTTATCGAGTTATGATAAGTAATAAGTAGTTCTACAAATTGATGTTGGGTGATTACAAGCGAACCCATTCATCAAATTTGAAATCTAATTTGATAGAGTCTTACGAAATATTATTCTCAAGATATATTTTATTGATCGCTATCTTACATTAATAACAATATATAATAGAACAGTGGCCGTATATCCTGTTTCAGCGGTTCGGAAACATCACGCTATCAGGAGCTCAAACTTATCAAGAGATAACTTTTTACTATTGACAAAATCTCTCGAATAAGATATCAGAAAGTAAGGACGTGACACAAACCTATAAGTATTAAATAAATAATTTTAAATGAATCAGATAGTCCTAACCACATAGACATGGTACCTGTCATACTCTTAGATAAATCACACTAGGATAATATAGGGTACGCCTTCCAAAATCTAAACATTCAACCAGGCACAACTTTTGTGACACTTAGTTATTATTTATTCATTAAAGTCAAAGTCAAAAATCATTTATTCAATTTAGCACACAAAATTCCACTTATGAACATCAATTATGATGATTCAATTATATTATATAACCAAAATGGGGCCAAAACATGTCTCCTTATCTTTTGGCTTTTGGCATAATTATTTGTGCTTTTGGGCCTTACTAGCGCGCGCGAGACAAGACACACTGGCAAGTTCTGAGAGGAAATGCCGGAACCAACATAGTCACCACTAGCTGCTACTGGTTAACAACACAGATTGATAATTTATAACATTGCAAAATTTGTATAAAAGAGGACTTGAAAATATCATTGACGCAATATCTACAGTATAACTGATCTATGTTTATAGTCGTATTTAAATGATATCGGACTAGAAATAATCAAATCAACTAGGCAGGCAGTCACGAATACTTTGATTTATTTTGACATACATCCTAATTAGCCAAGATAAACACACAAATCATTCAAAGTTATTGCCCATTAGTTCTGCAAACGAAGAGAATTATGTCATTTATATGCAAAATAAACGAATTAATCGTATTTATGTTATCATCGTTGTTAATTAGCGGAGCCCTTTCGGTCCCTTTGGCTTTTGCTTTTAATTAATTTATACAAAAACTTCTTCCAAACCTTTGAGACGGAACCCAATTAACTTTACACCTAAGCTCTTGGTAATAAAGTTCAATTCTAGTGAACGTAGAGTTGTGAAGTCGGGTGGTAGTAAATTTTTATGGGTTATTTTGTCACCTGTATCGAGTGTTTACAGCCTCACGCTTTGGTTATCTGTAATTTGTTGAACGAGAGTGGAAGTGATTTTCGTAATGTTTTATTGCTTCATCACATAGCTCTTGAATTGGCGTCAATCGAAAGCTCAATGCAGCTGATGAACGTAAGTAAATATCTTTTTACTTATTAACTAACATATTTGTTTCCTGATTAAAAAATAGTTGATTGCGAACTTGATAGTGATTTTGTTATCGACCTAAGGCAATGATTGAGCTAACATTATGTGTTTGGTTGTTACGTTAGAGTACACAAGGACGCATTGTGTTTTGGCGGTAACACTTGGATAAATTAATAATAATAATTAAAAATTGCTTCACTAAACGGATCTATTACCTAGCCCCAAACTAAGCGTGAGCTTGTGCTAATGGCGACTACTCGAATGATAACGGATATACATATTTATATACGTCTACACATCAATGACTTAGGTACAAATGCTCATGCTACAAACATTTGCCCTTGCGCGATTCGAACACGCAACCTCTGGTTTTGTAGTCCGGAGCGCGGACCACTACACCAAGATGGGTTGTCTGTTAATATTGTAATATAATATATTACAGCCATACACAGTCAAATGTCTACCACAGCTTGGCTTGCTGCAACTGAACTGCCTAGTCTGCGGGGGTCATAATAATAATTTTGTTACTTTGCTCTGATTCCAAAATAAGCTGCTTAAGCTTAAATAAGCTGCTTAAGCTTAAATAAGCTGCTTAAGCTTAAATAAGCTGCTTAAGCTTAAATAATCTGCTTAAGCTTAAATAAGCTGCTGAAGCTTAAATAAGTTCCGTAGGTGCTGGAGCTATTACGGAAGTCCTTCTGCGGCTATAATTTTTTAACGCCACTTTACCAGTAGGAAAGGTACCTTAAAACCATTTTTTTTGTTTGATTTGTGACATTTTTTTTTTGCCGTGATTGATATATGCATACTTTTGTTAAATTACAGCTTCTAGTACTAAAGGTCCCTGCGCTAAATCGCCACAGACAGACAAACGGATATGGTAAAACTATGGGTTCCTTGTTGACTATACAAACACAAAAGCACGGCTCATGAAGTCGGTGAAACCTTACAGAAAAATGTATATGAAAAAGATCTATGATTGGAAGTTGGTACCCACTCAATCTAGATTATTCCCAACTCGAAGTCAAAACCGTGTCCCGAAGCGTTCAGCGCCCCGTAGCGAGCAGACATTACCATAAATCCTCACGATGTCGGCTTTATCGACACAGACAACACTATGCTAGTGTTGCGACCTCTGGCGACGGGTCACGGTGCTAAAACTTTAACGGCTTGCAATCTCATAGGTGATTGAACTTGTCCGATGCGGGATGTGGAATATGGAATTGAATGTTCGCTGGAGACATTTGAAAGTTGAAGGTGCGAAGTGTGGATAGAAATAATATGTTTACTAGTATAAATTAAACTCACAGTGAGTCTAATTTATACTGGTAAACATATATTTTTTCGGCTACGGTGGCCTATTTTAACAGAGATCAACCAGGAACGCAGGAGATATAGGACACAAGTGTGTGCGCAATACACGGGAGTGCAAGCGCAGTCTGTTCCTCCACTCTCATAGTTCAATTAGACGACAATCCGAATTGACCGGGAAAAGCTCAGGCGCAGGTCCAATCGCTTAACGTGCTTCCCGAGGCACGAGGGTGTTAACACCACCAACTTCTTGTCTTCAATCAAAGCTATTTCAATTACATTTCGATTGGGACTCGGGACCTCGTGGATACAATCATACATATTTAGTCTTATAGGCAGAGATCTTAGAGGGGGTTCGTTTTAGATTACCTATCTCCTATCCAGGAGGAGGTGTGGACCTACCACATGATTGGACAACACCACAAATCAAAGCTTTACTTATACTTCAGATAGGCAGAGATCTAGAGGAGTTAGCTTTAGATACCTATCTAGGTTAGGTCCACATGATTGGACAACACCACACTACAAAACGAAACTATACTCCAAAAAAAATCAACGTAATGGTAGAAACCAAAATATTGTATTTATCGTCCTTAACTGACATCTACTACCTACCAGAACTGGTGAAACTTGATCATAGGCACACGCGTATTACTTTTATAACCATGAAGTAATAAAGCATCATAAAAACACCTCGCTAACGGGAACCTTTGAGAACCACCATCGAAGGATTCTGCCACGCACGACTTTTAGCCTTCCTACATTTTCCTGGTACCATAACACCATACAACTCCTCAATTTCTATCTAAAACTTGTCACTCTAATACACACCTTGCTCCTTCAACAATACGCTTTATTTTCAAGTCTCCAACCCTGAAAATGGCTTTCGTATCCCATTAATTTGTTGTAAACCTTGTGTTTTTAAACAAAGGGTTGGTATTCCTTTGCAAAGGTAAGTCGTTAATCTTCGATGCGCTTGCACATGCAGGTGTGACTCTCCCGTAACGGTGTATGATGACTTTGTATGCGTTATGACGTTATGATTACTAGTTGGTACAAACACGGTGCAAGTATGATTGTCCGGCCGGCCGACTCGCGAAGTCAAATCGACTATTTTGTTATGAGTAGCGGTTGGCTGCCACTTCCTCAATACATAATCAGGAAACGAAAAGCATAAGCTTTATGACGTCTGTCTGCATTTAAATTATTGCATCTTTGGCTCCCGTCAGCATACAGAAGGAAATTATGCCTACTACCGTGCTATTTTTAACAGGTTTAAAAACCAAATAAAAAAATATGTTGTAGGTATCTGCTTCATGGCAATGATCCCGTAACTTTCCTTCTTCCTTGGCTGAATAATATTTGTCATAGTGTTATCTACAGGAGCCATAACTGCTGAAGAAATTATTTTCACCTACTCTCTCAATGTCTCACTGTGAGAATCTTCCGAGATTAGGGATGTCTTGTAGACATGTGTAGTTCCTGAATGAATGATACAATTGAACTACTTCACCTATCTAGTTTATATGTATCACTCACTCACTATAGTTCAAAGCAGTTCATTTAGTACAGTAACTCAGTGATATGAGAGTAAAACGTACGGATATATTTGTTAATACTGCAAAAGCGAGACTGCAGTATTCTGCTACTGCACTGCAGTTTTCTATGTATTTTTTTCTGTATTAATTAATACGTAACGTACGTACATTACGTACATATAACACTTTACATCCTTTGTTAATGCGTGTAACAATATCTTCGAAATTAATGAAAATGTTTTTAATTCGTAATTTTAGACTGCCTAAATATTATACATGTTATTTTTTTGTCATTAGAAGTCTATGTAGTACACGATACATTTAAACTGAATGAAGTAGTGAGTGAGATTTTGATAGTAGATCTGCTGAACTAAATGAACTAATTGAACTAGATGAGTGATACATATCTTTCCCACTGAACTATATCACTCATTTCACTTCAGTAAACGATTTTGCGCATGTCTAATTTCTTGTGTCTTTAGTCGGTTATGTTGGACTCTGCCGCTTAAGGTCTGAGCGAGTTCATTTACGTGGGCAAAGTTTCTACTGATACTCCAGGCTGCATTTGGCTATTTCTTGCCAGACGGTTGCTATACCTACATGCATTGCATGGCACATGCATTTATTGCTAATAACCCAAAACCAAATATAATGCGGTATAAATTGGTATAATAGTTTTCTCAAACCAACAATTAAATAGGGAATTGTGACCTCCATGGCCTTTAAAGCTTCCTGGATCAAAAAAGAGTAATAATAAAAAAAAATGTGGTGTATAACAAAATATGCAAAATTATTAATTTAGCGAAACATTATTTTTAAAAATAGGTTACCTTACTAAATAACCTACAATCTGCATTATTCTTCAACACACTCCCTAAATAAATACAGGAACTAAATGATGATGACTGTGTCTGTTAATAATTAACAGACATAATCATACTAACTTACTTCCACGTTAATTATTAACGTATAGGTAAGTGAAAACTTTTTTCCCTCACGATGATACCCTAAATGACTGTTTAAGTTATTCAATCATTTCAAAACAAAACTCTCGTGACATCGTATCCCAATTAAAATTAAATTATGATAGGCTACCAGCCTTGCCATAAAGTGAGTTTTAATTAAGTAAAAAACCAGCGGTAAAATAAGTGAGATCCTGCACCGTGAGATATGCGCGCACCTAGGCGCGCATATCTCTGTGATCCATCTTCGAAGGCTTTATTAATCATATCGGTAATTACAGGCTGAATGGTTCAATACTGGCGGTGATGGGATTATCTTTACGGACTAACTAATTATCGCCTACTTACTTCAATGGTAAATCCCCTTTCATCCATCTTTCATCTTCCATAAAGAAAAGCCGTTCAAAGACTGACTAAAAGGACATGTACCTTTTTGTCATATCTTTATGTCATACTAGCTGAATTTTAGTATTATTTGTTAGTCACTCAGTAAAAAAACTAAGTATAGGTAGGTGTTTCATGTTGTAGGTAAGAAGCATAAACGACTGTCTTTTGTTATCATCTGCGCGAAATCCAATCCATGTTTTTTCCGAGAATTAGCTTAGGTAGGTAATTTAAATACTTTTTTTAGATAATAAATGGGTTTACACAACCTAGGCTAAAAAAATAAAAAATATTACTATCCAAGCCTCACACGACTACTATTAAAAGTTGTAGGAAACTTTTATACTCATAATAATGCTTATAAAACACATTCATCGAGCACGTAACCTATAGAGGCAAAGTAATCGCGATTTTTCTCCGAAACTTAGCACTGATACGAAAAGTGTCAATTTATGTATATATTTTCAAATCGATATTATGAAATATGAGATATTTCGGTTGTGATCGTATATAAAAATCTTTTAAACAGCACCTTTATTTTAAAATATGTAAAGAAATAAGTAAATTTCTTTAACAAAATGCGTTGAAGAAAGTACAGAGGCATGAATTTCCGAGGGATTTTGACGGATTTTTTTCTGAAACAAAATTAATCACATTTCGCCTCTATAGGTTATGTGCTCGGTGACCACATTTAATATAAGATTGAAAAGTAAAAGTGCAAAAATAGAATAACGTTGAATTTAACGGCTTTACAGTTGCTATAAAAACACGTTATCGCTGCTTTAATGTGGCTTTGATACAACTAAACCGGCAGTTTGCGCTTTTTGCGCGACTAAAATAAATTATAATAGTACTCGGGGCCATAGACAATTATAAATATATCTACGTAACCCTATGTTTAATAATAATTAAAGTATTGCTCTTCTGAATGAATTGAACGACGACGAGCAATTAAAATGTAATGCGGCGTTAAAAATAATAATCATCAAACGTTTTATTTTATTTAGTTATATTGATATAGTATGATAAATAAATACATGCTGAAAACTAAAAAGTTATACTTTTAGTGTCTACTGGTTTGTTAATGAATGCGAGAAATTACTTCTGAAAATTGACTAGGCAATAAATTATTGTTTTTTTTTGTTTAACTTATTATTATTTAGATTGCAAAGTGAATGCTTATCACTTAAAAAAAAAAAAAAAAACGTATTTGCAAGCTTCATCTTTCGATTGATAAATACTTGCAAAGGTATTTCTTTCGAGTGTTGAGGGTGTAATCCCAATAACATTGATGAAAGCAACGCGGCATTACAGCGTTAAGAAGCACTTGAAAATTTCGATTGACTAGGCAGTTAGGTACTTATATTTTTTGAAAGAGGGGTTAATTTCTAATACACTCCAAGAAATACTTACAAACTATCACCAAGCAATTATAGACATACATGGAAAGGATCAATCACGGAGATACTTGATCACTTCGACTTAGGAAATAATTGCTTTATTTCCTGTGTGCAAGTGACACAAAACCTTGTAGAAGACAAACTTAACTTGGCTATCGCTTTATTCTACGATAGAAACAAAAAATACTTAAATCACCAAATGCTAGGTTATAAGCAAACGCAAACTACCTAGCTTTATAATAGCTTATCATTCCACCTGCAACCGCAAATCGTTAGTAAGAGCTAGAGCAACTAGACATAGGTAATAACTATGTTTACCCGCTTCAATTACAGTTCACCGCCCGTAGACAAGATGCTATCTATTCTTAAGCGAAGTTCGCTATCTCTAACAAAATTTGTGAAACTGACATTAAGCCATCGAAACATCACGTACATTTCGTTGGCGATAGCGAATTTTGCTGTAGAATAGATTGCATCGTGTCTTAAGAGCCCTGTTCAGAAGCCAATGCCGTGCATCTCAAGCGATTCTAGAGGTATACATACCTAAATTATAATTCACAATTCTTGACCACCATTGTAACATTCATTAATAGCAAGAATTTGAACCATGGCCGAATATGTTCATTTACTTAGTCATTAATAAAAATGTACGCACCTTTAACTAGATTCACATAGCTATCAGCGAGTTAAAAGATGGACTACCTACTCGTACTTTTAACTGTAGCTTAATTTACGATAATACTAAATAATGACGAACTTTTGAGTAAGAACCACCTCTTTTTTAAAGCCTGCTCAAGCTTAGACATTATAACGACATTTATACCTTCTTTTATTGGTCTAATTTTAGTATTACTATAGGTAATATATCAATCTGTACAATTTCTTTTACTTTATGTTATTTCTATTATGTAACTTTTTACCTTAACTTAAATCACTTTCGCCGTTAGCTATTTTACAACGTTTCCAACTAACAGCCCTTCGTGATTTAATTAAATCAGCCAATAAGCCATAACTTGTTGTAATAACAGGCCGTATAAGTAATCATAAAAAACACTGCGTTAGATCTATGGATAAACCAGTCGCCATTATAGAGAATAGACTTGCATAAATTGTCTGTGGTATGGCGCAAAAAATAAACCAGTCTTTCATTAAAAAATGTTAGTCAAAATCTATTTTTTGCTAGTATAATTCATAAATGAGCAAATACAGAAAACTAGTCATTCTGAATAACAGCTATAAAATTATAGTTAAAAAGCTCTTAACTTCACTATGAAACGACACACACACAGCATGACTGAGCGTACTTTATAACTATGTGTGTTGTATGTTACAAAGAAAAATATCCTAAAATAATAATTATATTATCTTAGGATATTTTATATTTGATAGGATGCAACTAAACTTAAACAAAAGGCTTTAACTTAATACCTTTACAAATTGTTAGCCATTTGCGAATTTGTCCTTTTGACAATTTAGCATTAGGTATAAACAGGCGCAATCCGACATTACCATTATCACTAAATTCTTGACTCCGCAGCTGTGTCTTAGTTATTTTAAGACAGTAAAACCCAGGAAGTTTTGGCCCAACCTGGGATTCAAACCCTTCATTCAAGGACCTTGTGAATTACCCAGCGCGCTGACCACTAGACCAACGAGGCAGTCGATCGCATAATTAAATTGTTTTTAATAACTTTATATTCTTGCCCTTTTCTTCAGATCCAATTTAGCCTGTTCTATAAAAACTTGATGGAGATTGCCTGTGCAAGAGACAATTATTTGCGATAATTGCTTATGAGAATAGATTATTAAATACTATTCCTATCGCTAATATGTAGCCTGTTGGATTAATATCCGGTTTGAAGGACCATAGTTCCAGTTTTTTATGGCGTTGACATTTTAATGCCCATGTACAATTTTACTTCAGTGCCTACTTTAGTTACAACTTAGTTGAGGGGTAGAAATACAGCTGACGAGCTTAGAATTAAACAAAACGGCGGTTGAAGTGAACGATCTTTCAAAAAGCCCTTCCACTTTTATGCCAGTCTCGTCTACTTTTAGGATTCTCTGCTTTTCGACCTTTTCCTAATAAGAAACTGCTAAGCCGATTTTGACTAATTTATGTAGAATATAAAGTAGACAAAATAATACTAAATAACTAACTTTCTGCATTCCCACGCGGTTGACTAGTAGCTAGTTGGAGAATGCCTTAAGACATAAAGTCCGCCAAATAGTATTTTGTTTTTTGCTGCAATAAAGTGTAAATAAATTAGAGAGTAGTAGCAGTACCTTATACTAATATTATAAAGAGGAAAGATTTGTTTGTTTGTTTGTTTATTTGCATCGAATAGGCTCCGAACCTACTGGACCGAATCAAATGAAATTTAGCACGGAGATAGTTTGAGACACTGGAAAGGACATAGGCTACTTTTTGTCGCGATATAAAATCATCAGGGGGGTGAAATGGAGGATGAAAATTTGTATGGAAAATCCGACTTTTGGCGCGGGCGAAGTCGCGGGGAACTGCTAGTAAATAATAAAGGTAGACAGGACCCTAACTAAGGAGTTCTCCCTAACTAACTCTACCTACAGCTACAGTGGGCTCAATTCCGATGCGCCCTGTCTAAGATTAAATTTAGGTTCAGTCTCTCTACTTCACTATTGTAGCGACTCGACGTAAATCTATACATATAATAAAACTGTAAAACTAATGTGTCTGTACATTGAGTATTTTTACGAAAAACTAATTGAGGGTGATGTTAAAATAGTAACAGAATAGGAATCTATCTATCGAAGTACCTGACGTGGAACCTTAGCAGTACACTTAAACTAAGAGAGATATCAAAATAGCGCTTTAAGAAAGGTTATTCAGCGTGATGAGCATTTTCTATTGACGTACATAAATTGAAGATCTGGAGCAACTGATATGGAATCCTAACAGTCCAGCTAAACTAGAAGAGATATGAATAAAACACCTTAGGGAACATTGTTCAGCGTGATGAGCGTTTTTTATTGACTTACACAAATTGAAGGTCTAGAGCAACTGATATGAAACCCTAGCAGCTCAGCTCAATTATAAGAGATATGAATAGAGCGCCTTAGAAAACATTGTTCAGAGTAATGATAAATTTTTACTGACTTACACAAATTGAAGGTCTGAAGCAACTGATATGGAACAATAGCAGGTCAGCTAAATTACTTTAGACTGATTTTTCATTGCTCTCTTCTCCTTACGACATAATGGACTAAGAAATCATGATAGCTGGATGGCGACGGGAGTATAAAACATTTTGTATCATCAAGTCCACGCGGACGAAGTCGCGGGAAACAACTAGTTTAACCTAAATTTAATCTTAGACAGGGCGCATTGGAATTGAGCCCAGTGTATGTGTGTACTAAAATATATGTATGTACGTTTCGGTCTTGCAATTAAAACGGCTTACGTACCTAAGTGAGACGCATGTCACTTTGCAGATCGTGGATTGACACTATCCGACAGTTATCATGCTGCCACAGTTGCTATCGATTGCAAAGATAAAATACGGCTTATATGTCTTAGACTAAATAAATAAACAAAGTCATAGAGAGAGACATAAATAAACAGGAAAACAGACAGCGTAAAACTAAAAAACTAAAAAAAACAATGTTCATCATGGCATAAAACACATGTACCGAATAGATACTATACATACTCTTAATTACACACTAGGTACACACAGTAGACATTTAGATACAAAACTTTTAGAGTCGTAATTTAGGCGGTCTTACAGTTTATGGTAAAACCCCTGTATTATGAAGTCGTCAGCGCAAACGCAGCGCGATCGTCAATATGCAGTCACAGTACATCGCAGCATTAGATTTACTACCCAATTATGCCTCTCACAAATCTATTCAATGGGTGCGTATAAATTTTAATGAGTAATGTAGACGTAAAAGCCTATACAGCTGTTACATGAAAGGCTTACATACGCTTACACGACATAATATCTACTGTTCGATTCGAATAGTCTTTTGTTATGGCATGGAAGTGTAATGTTTTTTATGTGATATTGTTTCTGTTTAATACTAAATTGAGTAGAACTAATTCTAATTAGCACAAGGACTTTATTTAGGTTATATCCGCTATACTTATTTCCTATTTAAAAAGCTAAAAGTACTAACAAAAGTCTGAAATATATAAACGCTTCTGATTTGAAAAATCAATTATCACCTACCATCGAAAAAGATACCACGAGACCCAGGGTGCCCCGGCGCAGTATGGGACTACTAACCATGGACTCACTATGTTGTACTATGTACCCATGTACTAACCATTCCCGTGATTCCTTCGTATGCCACAAAATACTCATTTTCAACTAGCCTACGCTTTTGCCTAAACTTTTGTCCGACAAAAGCTTAGAGTTTAAAGTTTTATGACTAAGTCCTAATCTTCCAATCTAATATGCAACGTTATTGTTCCAGAATGGGTGCAGTGCGCTGCAGCGCGCGGCGGCGGACGGCCATGTCGAAGCTGTTCAGCTGCTGCTGCGGCGGGGCGCCGACCCCAACAAACAAGACCATGTGGTAAGGGACCAATGCAGTTGACAACCGCCGAAAACACATCGTAGAGCAATGATAGTGCATTTAATTATTTAAAAAAAAAACCGACTTCAAAACTGACTACAGTGCTAATTAAAACTTATTTTTTTTTAAACAAATTTAAACTAAAAAGTACAAAATAATATTTAAATTACCTAACTGTGCTACGAAATTATACAAGAAACCTATTTCCAATTTTATTATCTGTTATTTTTTGGAGTCGGTGCCAACCAAGTTAGATATTCTATCTACTCTAAGCAGCCAAGAGATAGTTTGATCCTGTCCTTACTTGCAAAAAACCATAAGAATTACTGGCACCGACTCCAAAAAATAACAGATAATAAATTGGAAATAGGTTTCTTGTATAATTTCGTAGAACAGTTAGGTAGTTTAAATATTATTTTGTACTTTTTAGTTTAAATTTGTTTATAAAATTTTAAGTTTTAATTAGCACTGTAGTCAGTTTTGGAGTCGTTTTTTTTTTTAATAATTTTATTTTTCTATTTTTAGTTGAAAGGGGAGGGGGGGGGGGGAGGGAAAAAGGAGGGAGCTGCGCCTTTGCCTTTGTTTTGTTAGCATCCTATACAGTACCTGACAAAACATCTGGTGTTTTAATTACTAAACCCCTAATTTTTAAGGAGTTCCACCATCAGCTCAGCTCCACATAATGACTATTAGACATTAAGATACTAGTACGAAAACACTATTCGTGCCTTCAAAATTTGAGGGTTTCCCTCGATTACACCAAGATCCCATCATCAGACCTCGACCGGGTCAAAATGGGACCAACTAGAAGGTATAGCCTCTAGGTAAACATTTTTTTTTTCAAATCGGTCCGCAACTGACTGAGATATGCGGTAACATAGCCACAAAAAAAATTTAAAAAAACATACAGTCGAATTGATAACCTCCTCCTTTTTTGAAGTCGGTTAAAAAGAGGTAGATGCGTCTTAAGCTCGCGATAATTGATTGCCTCAAATTGTGTAATTTGCACAATTTTCCGTTCAAATATGTCGTTTGTCACGTAAAAGAACGCGTGCTCGGAGCATTAAATTCGAATTGCCGCGCAGTACGAGATGACAGGTCTACCTCTTTTTTAAATAAATACACTGTCAGTGCCGTAGAGTCAGATATCGATGATTATTGTGGAATTTTCAGAAGGTTCTTTGAGTGCTAAAGGTTTTCCAGACAACTTCTAAACTTTAGTGATTAAGGTTCTTGTGCTGCTTCAACACTAGCCCACAATGGTCTCGAAGCAATGATAGTCAATATTGGGATTATTACAAAAAAATTATCAATTTTTACTATTTATACCTAATTACTCATAAGACTTAACGTAATATCCGCTTAAAATCCCTCTCCCGCCATCGTAGAAGGGCCACATTCCTAACTAGGAAATCTACATCTAGGATAGTGTAAAACCGCTTTAAAATCCTTTTCTACGATCACCAGCACGGCAACACAGCAGCGCATTAAGCAGCGTGGTAGGGCTATATTCCTAACTAGGAAACATACAAATAGGATGGTGTAATAACCGCTTTAAAATCCCTTTTCTACCATCCCCAGCACGGCAACACAGCAGCGCACGAAGCAGCGTGGAAGGGCTACAGCCGCTGCGTGGCGCTGCTGGCGGCGGCCGGCGCGGACCTGCGCGCGCGCAACGCGGGCGGGTTCGCGCCGCTGCACCTGGCCTGCCAGAACGGGCACAACCAGTCGTGCAGGGAGATACTGCTGGCGGGCGCGCCACCCGATATACAGAATAATGTGAGTGGTACTTTTTTACCCGACTGCGGAAGAAGGGTTATGTTTTCGAGTATGTATGTATAAATAATTGTTTGGCACGCCCTACAGCCCAAACGGCTGGACAGTTTTTGACATATGAGGTGTCGTTGAATTTGTCAAAATTGTGAGTGACATAGGCTATATACATTTTAAAAATGGTGCCCGTAAATGGAAATAAAGGGGAGGGGCGATTGATTCTTTCCTTACCATAGCAATATGGGTATCAAATGAAAGCCAGAAAGACCATTTCAAAAATATAATATTTTTTGCAGCCGGGTGTTTTGTTTTTTTAATCATTATGTTTGCTTGTTTTCGTTTAAAAGACATTTGGACGCGATCCCTCCTGCACCCTGATTCACAAACACTCGGAAAGTTTCCATGTCGGATCCTTTCCGAATTCAAATGTCAATTTTTTTTTCCGAACGGAGTTGAACGGAAATTCATTTGTGCATAGTGGAAACGTCTAAGTTTTCGATTCCGACGTTTGTGAATTGCTTTTTTTTAACGTCTTCGGAAACCTGCTTCTCGGATTCGAAATCTGTAGTTTCAGACGTTTGTGAATAAGGGTGCTGATGTGATGATGCGGTCAAGGATGGGTCATATCTTTTTTTTTATAATTATTTGGAATGGTTTGCTCTTGACTTGAGACTTAACCAGAGTAGAAAGGATCAACGATAGAGCAAGCTCACCCAGAAGGTGCTAACACTCCCACTCACCGACGGAACACAGCAAGCTGCTTGGCTACCAGGCAGCACCTAACAGAGCCTACCACCGCTTTTAGGATCGTTCAGCCGCAGTCGTTGCACGGGGTGGATCATTAGGAGGTAGATCCTTCACCACCCCGACGTCTGACTAGACTAGTTACCGCCAATTCCATCTTATACTTATTACCCAGGTGGAAATATAGATAGCGTAACAGTGATAATGTAGCTTTCTAGAAATAATTTTAAAAATCTGTTTAGTATTTCTTATACACTCACAAACTTACCAACTTTTACCTCTTTATATTATACTAATATAAAAAAAACAACTAGACATTCTTCCAATATTGCAACACACGTGTAACCAAATGTAGGCTTTACTGCAGTGAATACCCCAACCAATGTCAAAAGTTAAAGTTTGAAGACTACTAAAACTAAGCGTTTCTCTCTTCCAGTACGGTGACACCTCACTCCACACTGCTGCCCGTTACGGACACGCCGGCGTCACAAGGATCCTCATCTCGGCGCAGTGCAAGGTTTCAGAGCAGAACAAGAACGGAGACACCGCTCTACACATCGCCGCCGCCATGGGGCGCCGCAAGCTCACCAGGATACTCCTCGAAGCCGGCTGCGACAAGTCTCTAAAGAACCAACAGGGCGAGACCGCCAGAGACATCGCCACCAGAAAAGGCCTCGAAGAAATCATTAACATCCTCAATACCCCAGTCGCAAAACAACCCAAGAAGAAAGATAAACACCGCGACAAAAGCAAAGAAAGGAGCGTAGACGAACCAGACAGTGCAAAGAAGAACAAAGATAAGAAAAAGAAAAACGTCCATTTCGAACAACAACCACCCACAGTTCAATGGTCGCCTTACGGCTGTCACTATTACCCGGATCCAAAATACTTCCCGAAGCCAAGACTCAGCTCGTTACCCACCGAACCTCTTAAGAAAGGCGAGCAGTACTACTTGGATCTGGCAGGAAACATCAAAAAGGGCCCGATAGGAGCTGGCTACACTTGCTACTGCGCGCCGTTCTTCAAACACATGGAAGATAAACTAAACGATGACAAGAAGGACTTAAAGAAACATATAGACAGAGCTCACGAGAGACTAGATCAGAAAGTCACCGATTTAGAAATGAAAACACAAGGAAAGATTTCAGAACTGACTAGGTTTGTCGCCGCGGAACGTGCGATGTGCAAGGAGAGACACAAACATCTGGAGCAGTGGCTGACACGAGGCATGATGTTCAGAGCTTCGGAAAGAGTAAGAAAACTAGATTACAGCCCTAAAGGTTCGTTGGATATACCTCCGTTGAAGAGAACGAGAAGTTTAGAACTTCTCGATGCACATGCTGAAGAATGGAACAGAGTTAACAGGTTGATCAGAAGTTTTAACAAAAACGCAGAACATTATGAGAGCGATGCCAAAGATCTTAACGAAACTAAACCTACATCTAAAAGTACCGAGGTTTTGGACACCAGAAGTTCACCTCCCACGCCAAGAAGAAAATACTTCCTTATGAACTCTAGAAGCAGCGACCAGCTAGATGCTGGCCCTAGCACGAGCTCCAGAAATTCCAGATCACCTCACACGTCGCATGCAAGCCCTGTTCGCGATGGTCTATCACAGAACGTCACAGCGGAAATACACGTAAAAGCTAACAAGGTTTCTGTATCACAATCTCCAGTATCAATAGAGGTTCCAAACTACAAGGAGAGGTATGTATCTCCTAGTCGACAGTCAAACGCCAAATCGCCCAGCAGTAGCAACAGACAGTCAGATTACAAAGCAAGTGATTCAGATGGAGATAATCTACATAGAGTCCAGCATGATACCTCACAGAGCGTACCAGTTTGGAAGAGTCAAGTTCTTCAAAGAACTGCCGACGATATCCGGAAAAGAGTAATACAAGAAAAGGAAATGTCTGAAGTGTTATCAAGAAGCAACGCCAATAAGTCGCTGGACATTTCTCAGGACGGCTATGTAAAGCTACGAAAACAGGGAAACTACTCGAGAGAAGAGAACAGCATAGTCCGTGAACCGAGAAAGTCAGTGCAAGAATTAGTTGCCCAAGTGGAACACCAGCAAAGATGCCAATCGCCTGAACCTTTCCCTCTGCCAAGAAAGATGCCTCCTCCCACCGAAACAAGAGAAAGACCCGTCTCGCCAGTGAACATTCAGCCGAGTCCTGGTATACTGAAAATGCCACAACAGCCTCAAAGACCAGCACCCGTGCTGAAAGAAAAACCGCCGAAGAGCAAACGTTTCAGCTTACACAATCTCATACCCTTCCCAACGAGGAAAACATTTCAAACTCCGCCTAAAGACAACGAAAACAACTCCGAGAGTAGCGATGAGGAAGACAATCCAATCAGGACCACCAACCAGCCTGGGCCTATGAGAAATTCCAACCTACTACAAACGCTGCCATTGCCAAACTACGAGACCATGTCTAATAAATCGCAATCGCCAGCACCACAGGTCCAAGGGAATCACAATACTATTTATTCCCATGACTTACGATCAATGGTACCGAAAGATGCATACTTCCACGACATTTCAAACAGGCAAATGCACCATCAGATGCCTTACAGAGAGATGATCGACAACGGTCTTCCTGTGCCTCAATACAATCCTTGCCAAGCTCAGTACGACTATAACGAGACGGGTTTACCACAAACTCAAGTTCAAGCTCGCAGCAGAAACCCGTTATACCACCACCAGACCGGAGTCTTCGACGCAATGATGCAAGACCACATGATGAGGGAAATGGAACGGATACCGCAGTGCTACAGCGACCATTTAGACCAGAACACAGAGATTGAGATCGCAAATCAAAATGACCACTTTCGCGGCGGTTACTACGATAACCATTCACCAGTGTACCCAAATTTTAGGGGGAATCCACACGGCATGAACAGGAAGCCAGTGGCCGACCACAATTTGCTGCACAGTCGCCTTCAGTCTTTGGCTATCAACACCCACCTGACTGAAACCCAGAGTGAGACTGATAGAGTGTCTCATAACGACTCTGGTTACAGCACCAAAGTGTATGGGAGTTCCCAGGGCCCTTCCCCTAGCTTGTCAGGCCATGTAGAGTGTTCAGACAACCTCTCAGGGCAGCGAGTCAACGTGGGGCCGGGGAAAGTCGGGGCACAAGTAGGTGCTTCGAGTTTGGTGTAAGATTCCCTTAACTACAGTGCCTTCCAGTGCCTATGCCTAAATCTTAGAAGATTTATGAATGCCAGATAGTATTTAAACTTTTTTCTTGAATGTATATTGTACAAAACTTCTTGTCTACTTATTTGAGCTTAATCGTAATGAACTTAAAAAGAGAGCCTTGTGTGCCTTAGAATAAACCTGCACTAGAATGATCTAGTTAAATCAACAAAGTGTTCAGTTACTGAGAAGTCAATTCATGATTTGTAGATCTAAGTCATCATAACTATCACCTTGTCACATGAATACTCACTGATGGATTAATTAAGTACAAAATACTCACTTAAGTCTCAAAAAAGGACACATCTAAACATCACTTGTAGTTTAGTCTCAAAAACATAACAAATAAAGTACAAATTTATTTTATTTGTTAATAAAAAACTTAGTGATGCCATGTATCACACAATATTTTTAAGTTAACAATCACAATTTTAATTTTTATAAATGACAATTTTCTTTAGTTTTTACTTTGGTTAAATCGTCTTTATGAAATACCTACCGTATTCAGTCCCTTTTGAACAAATGTTTTTGTGTCCATATTTTTTTTAAATCATGAACAACCACATAAGTATATTTGTCACCCAAGTTTATTCATGGAACTACTTATATTTTTTGTGTAAGTGCATAATAAATCATTGAAGTAAAGTTAATAGAAATGCGCGTGTGTGTGTCGTTTGAGTAGCCAGGAAATATTTTTACAAGGTTCGTAATATAGCGATTTTTCTTTGGTATTAATTAGACCATATTAATTGACCACTAAATATTTATAAATAATGAATAATTTTACTTAATTATAAAAAAAATACTCTCAGCAACTATAAAACCTGTAGTTCAATCGTTATGTTATGAATATTCTTTATTTCTATTTATGGAATGTAATATAGATAATAAGCACGTTTGTACGTTTAGTGTAAAATATCTGATATTTATTGTGTTCCATTGTGTAGTGTAATGATATTTTGTACTGATCGAGCGATTCTAATAAAAATGCACTTTTAAAGTGTCACAAACTAGTTGATTGTGGTTTATTTTGTGCAATAACTATGGCCCACTTGCACACGTCCGGATTAGCTTATCTGGATTTGTTCATGGCCTATTATCTGAGTTGAAAGCCTTGGGCCAGTCCGGATTAAATTCAGACTGGCGCAAGTTGATCTTCCGGATAAGCTAATCTAGACTTGTGCAAGTGGGCTTCCAACTCAAATAATAGGACGTGAAAAATTCCGGAATACCTAATCCGGACGTGCGCAAGTGGGCCTTATAATGACAGGAAAAACATTTCTTTTTTTTTTATTTAAGTTACTTTTATATCAAAATTGCCCAACGTATGAAAAAATGGTATGAAAGTGATAAAGAGTTTCGTGACTAAATAATTTATTAATAACATTGATCTACTTACAATCTAATAGTACTTCTGTCGCTCCAACTGGATTCCCTATAAAAATCTCTAATACTAGTATGATACAGTGGCTTTCCACCCAACACAGATGATTTTGCCCACAGTATTTTTACCGCTACATAATCCCCTGGCTTCACACGTCTTCTGCCTCCATCTTCTGATAAAATTTCTTCTTGATCAAACACCACTTTTAGATAGAACTCGTTGCGGCCGAGAACTTGGCCCGTTTTTTTCACAGTCCCTTCTATTAGAACTAGGTGTGTCTTCCCGATTTCGGCTTCGTTTAGAAGTTGGCACTTCCGTCGATATAGTTCTATCATTCGATTATGTCTGTCTTTTTTCACTTCTTCCGGTACGTTGTCTTTGTATCTACGGTAGGCTGTTGTTTTCTGAAAACGTTCATGTATACAATGTGATGTTTTATTTTTATTTATTTATTCCTGGCTCACAAAACAAGTTACAGTCAGTAATTTACAAAAATAAAAGCAGCTTATTGAACAAGACTATAACTCTAAACATGTGGGCACAGTAAGTTCCATTTTGAATGAAATTATGATGATGTCCTCCTAGCCGATTTCGACTACGGCGGCCTATCTCAACAGAGATTAGCCAACTGCGCAGGACATATTATAGTGCACAAGTGTGTGCGCAATACACAGGTGCACTCTCTGTTCCTTCACTCCCATAATTCGGTGAGACGGTGAATGAAATAGGAGAGGGTTAAACTTAGTGTAGTGTGTGTAGTAACACAGTGTAGTGTGATGTGTTCTAATATTCTAGAAATATATTTAAAAACGAATAACAACGATTTTTTTACTGCATTAAAAAACGCGTTTTCATAACTAGAGTGGTAGTGGTACCTTTTTTTATTTTATTGAAAGATTTACAGGTCATATACACAGTGTGTGTACATATTTTAGTACGAAAACGCGTTGTTTTAGGACTTCAAAGTATGTCTATTAATTAAACTGTATTAAATTCGCTAGATTCTTACATAGAATTAAGAACTTCGTAAAAAGATGAATAAAAAAATATCCATAAAAAGTTAGTAAAGAAAGTTAAATCAAATTGAATTTCGCTTACAAAAATTAATCGACTGTGTCATCCGGTGGGACTCGAACCCACGTTTCTTCGCTATCCGGGCGAGTGCTCTTACCAACTAAGCTACGGACGACGTTAGTCAGCCGACAAATTTTTGCAAGGGCTTGCTACGCCAGTGAGCCGGCGTTCGATTTCATCAATACTTGGGGAATGTACCCGCATGTATCCAATGGAACTATTTTTACAAATATTTAACCATCAGTTAAGATGAAATCAGCTTGACTTATAATTATTTTTATAAGTAAAGCAATTATTTTGCAAGTTTTTTACGAAATCAAATTGAATTTCGCTTAAAAAAACTTGCAAAATAATTGCATAAGTTATAAAAATAATTATAAGAAAAGTTACATTTAATTTCGCTCACAAAAATTGAAAAATTTTTTTTGACCGAATGACACAGTTGATCAATTTATGTGAGCAAAATTTAATTTAAACTTGCCAATAAATTGCTTAAATTATAAAATAGAAAAAAAATTAATTAATTAAACACCGCCATAATAACCGATTGCAAATTGTATCTGTACACGTCGTTTTAACTCGTTATTTTTTGCTCAAGTGTTTTTACCTCTCTCATGCTGTACGGGAAAAGAAATGCTATGTTGTAGTCCACAATATCCATCAGTGTTAGTGTCTCTTCAAATTCTTCCTCTGTTTCCCCACAGAACCCACAGATCATATCTGTTGACAGACCCACTGAAAATAAAACAATAATTTATCAAAATTTCGTACATACCAGAAGCATTAGACTGAGTTACATCATACAAAAAAATATTAGATAAATCACCAAAATTTTGCTTTTTTTCAAATACCTTGACTGCACTTAGTACAATAGAAAACTATATATGTTACTCGTATCAGTTAGAAATTAAGAGCTACTTAAATTTTTAAGGTGTCGCTCAGGGTTGTATTCTTGCACCAATACTATTTAGTATACAGTTGCTCCATCCACCAGGTACCTATATTCTCTCACTCACCTATCCATTATAGTTTAAAGTAGCCTACAAGTAAAGGTCTATACCTTTACGAGGACTATTCCTCGAATTAGAATATCAGATCTCATTGACTTACCCCCAGGTATAGTGTTCTTGACATGTTCTACCAACTGCAGGTAGGCTTCCCTAGTGTACCCGCGACGCATGCGCTCCAGTACTGCACTGGAGCCCGACTGCGCGGGCAGGTGTAGGAGCTTGCAGATGTTAGGCCGCGAGGAGATCATTTGCAAGACCTGGGGTGAAGAGCGGCTAATCAAGTTTCGTCTTTACATTTCACGTAATAATTTAAATAGAGACAACACAGTTAACTGCTTGGCGCTGGACTTCATTGGGAGGGAAACTTGACTTAAATCATTTAAACTTCTTTCTTCAGAACTAACTTATATTTAAGTTTTTAATATTTTTTAACACTTACAGTGTTTTTATTATTTATATAAGTTAAGAAAGGTCATAAAGGAAAAAGGTCGTAGGTTCAAATCCTACCTGTGTGCGAATTTTTGGTTTCTTATTTAAACTTATATAAATAAGAAAAACACTGTGAGTGTCAAAAAATATTAAAACCTTTTGAATAGCGAAAGCGTCATCATTCAAGTTTAATTTATTGTGTAAAGAATAACTACTTGGCCCGCTGCTGTTGCAATGCAGCTCGGGTAGATGTCGCTGCCGTCACGCAATGATGTAAGACAAAAGTGACCAAGAATTTCACACGGTTTGATGAAGTGCACAGTAGCTCAGTTGGTAAGAGCGTTGGCCCGGTTAGCCAAAGGTCGTAGGTTCAAATCCTACCTGTGTGCGAATTTTTGGGTTTCTTATTTAAACTTATATAACTTATATTTATCTACGTTCTGTTGTTAGCTTACCTCATCAGGAAAATCTTTAGGATGGGCTGCTGTGAACCTTATCCTCATCTCTGGATCTACTGATGACACTTTGTCTAACAGATCAGCAAATCGAAGTCCACCTTTCTTGTTTTTGTATACCGTTTTGAATCCTAAAAGTTGATAACCTTAATATAACACTTGTTATTCACTAAGTAAGTGTCTGCACATAGGCCTCTACTCCAGACGGACATGTCCATATTTTCGACTGTTCCTAGTGAACTCTCACTCATGCAAGCATGGCAACACGACTGAGCGTGAAGGCTAGACTCGAAGATATGTCGTCATCGGGTGTAAGGCCTCGATTTAAAAGTATTTTTGTGTGTTTGGGAGTCTTGGCAGGCCTTCGAAAACGTACCTACGCGCGGCGATCTGCCACGGCAGGCTAATCCAGTGGGGACATGCGAGCGAGCAGTGACACGCGCGCGCGTTTTATTGACCGGCGGCGCGCGGCGCTACGTTGCTGGCTGGACGAGCATGAGTAAAGTGTCTAGTGAGGTGCGCTAGATGGCGATGGCAGCTTCTTGTTGCAGTCAACCCTAGCGATTCGCATGATAATATGGCCGCACTAAATTAGTATGTATTATAAATCATTATCCAGAGTTATAAGAATTAAATTCGCTTACAATGGATTTGGCATGTCTTAACAAAAAGGTGCTCGATTTGGAGACGTGCTAACTTACAACATAGTTTTGACGACATTGAGTAGACATTTCTTTAAATACCATAGCATTCTGTGGTCTAGGATGATCTTGAAATTAGACCAAATATGTGGCCTCGATATTGGAGATTAGGATCTCACCTTTAGCCATCTGCGTATCAGCTTTCTCCGTCTGCTGTGATATATCCCTGTAGCTGTTGACATTTTGCCCAAGCAGCGTGACCTCTTTGACTCCCTGCTCGGCCAGCAAGCGAACTTCGTCGACGATGGAGGCGACAGGTCGCGAGCGCTCCCTTCCCCGCGTGAATGGAACGATGCAATACGTGCACATGTTGTCGCAGCCGCGCATTATTGAGCTGGTAAACATAAAAATAGGCCAAGTGCGAGTGGGAACGCGCACAAAGGGTTCTGTATTATCTATACAATATGAGGACAGACAGACAGAACCACCTGTTAATTTCCACCCGTAATATATAATAATTAAGCCTCATTATGTAACTTCCTTTGTCAATAAAAAAAAAAGTATGGCATGAGACTTATGAAGGATTAATGAATAAGAATGTTGTCTTCTGCTCTGACTTTTGTTTTTTTCTTATGTGTATACATGTTTAAGTGTTACAATCTAGAACACATATATTATATAAATATTTAGGCATTAAATGATTGTAATATGTTTTGTATACCAAATAAATAAAATAAAATAAAATAAAAAATTAACTTTAATAGACGTCTCTGAGTACAGCAATTATTCAAAAACGGTCCAACATAACTGTTATAGCGGATTTGACACTAAAGTTCTTATGTCTTTGTTCGTCATATGTGAAAATATTACGTAAGAAAGGGACAACTAACCACATATAAGTTAAAGGTCTGATAAGTTTAATCAATAAAGAGGTAATCCTTCACATTATCATGTTTTCAGACAGAAGAAAACAATGGTTCGTTATCTGCCCTTGTTTTACGATTATTGAGGTGTTGTGTGAAACTTACATAAAAGCAGAAACACTATCCTGGTTAAGACGGACGGGCACAACATCAGCGTATGTCTCATCAAGAGACAACAACACATTCACTGCGGTTTGACCGCTGCTTGTGAGTGCGAGCAGCCTCGGCAGGTCTCTGTAGCTGTCTGGTCCTGCTACTGTGAGAAAAAGTTGTATGTTAAGCCAAAAATATGTGTAATAAAACTAAACAGGCAGACTGAAATTAAACCTGCGTTGGTGTACTCTATGCCTAGTAAATAGGAGTTAAAAGTTTATAAAATATGTCTTAATATTTTGTGTAGGGTCTACATACAAAATAAATAAACTACAGTATTTTATGTATTAACTTTAAGAAGCTAGGCAACCGAACTTTGTTGGTTACTATTTAATACAAAAAGCTTTATAATTAAAAAAACTAAAAAGCTTTAAACTTGAATAAATAAAAAAATAAACCAAAGTAAAAAATGATTGGTCACCAAGCGAGATTTTAATAGAACTTTCAGTTGTATGTCTTATGCACTCGGCCAATGACGCTCATGCGAAATTAGCGGGCATATTCTGCGTCAAACAATGCGAAAAAAAAAACGCATGAAAAGACGCGTTTTCCCAAACATAAGATCAATCTAGATCGATTTTTTGTCAAGTTTGAAAAAAGCACACATTGTTGAGTTAAAGCTTACCTACATCTACTGCTTTCTCTTTTTCTATAAGCTTCTCTTTCAGACGCTCCGCCATACAGCCTAAAATACCAATCTTCACAGGTTTGTCTCTGTTCTTAGATAACTCTCGCCGACGTTTAAAACCTCGTAGGTGGTCCAAACGGTACCAAATCTTAGCCTCAGCCCCTTCCCGAATAGCACACGTCATTACAAGAAAGATATCAGCCTCTTCTTCTACATCTGTCCTCACAAAACCCTCATTCTTCAATATAGACCACACAATCTCTGTATCATTGAGATTCATCTGACATCCGTACACATCGAAGAAAACTTTCCTTCTATACGTAATGTGAGCATTGTCAGGCAAGTATGGTATGTGAGGACGGTCTAGTAACACAGGTTCAGATGATCCAACAATGAAATCCTTCAACCCTGGTCCCTGTTTCACTTGTTTTCGAACAGAATCCAATCTAGTGGAGTTCGAGGAACATCGACAGTTTTTGTATGTTGTAGCATTTAGGTGTGGTAATAAACGTCGGCTGTGCCGCAAAGAAATCATTTTTGACTGATTAGAGTTGTTTTTGCAGATCTTTATTGAGAAAACTAGTCAATTTTATCGAAAAATACATAAAATAACCTCTCTCTCTAAAATGTCAAAATATGTTTTTCAACATTTTGATATTTTACCGTCTGTCACTTGTCGAGCTTTGAATTCTGGGAATAAAGCCATTAACCCTTCCTTGGTATTGGCCACCGCTTTGGCTTCCAAAAATTAAAGAAGGAAAAGGTTTTTCCGAACGAAAACCAAGGCTTTTGTTTTCTAAAGCATAGTCTCTAGAACTCCATGATTTTCCGGAGTATATTACTTTACTCTATGACTCCATGAATGAATCATGGCGGAATGGAATTGATTGTCAAAAATATTGAAAAAATAGTTTACGGAATTCCTTCAGCGGCATTGATTTCTAATTACTTTATAAGTCTTGATAATCTTAAAAAAACATCGCAATGAGCGACCGCTACGGTGATTACAGCAAAGGTATTCGAATAAAATGGAATTCATATAGCCAACAAATTTCCGAGACGCTGGTCTTTGCTAGTTTTATTGACTCAAATGGGTATATTTATTTATCTTTGCCAGTGTTTTCGCATTGGCAGGGTCGTCTCGATCCGCGCGTGATGATTCTAGGACGCATCGAGAGATTGGGCGGGATCGGAGGCGGTCGAGGTCGAGGTCGCGGTCTCCTAGACGAAGGCACTCACCGGCGCCTCGAAGCAGCCGCTACTCCCCTGATAGGTCGTCAAAAAGCCGTGACAGGGACATGCGCTCTGAAGGTACCATTCTTTTTTGTAATATTAATGTATCTTTAAGTAAACTCAAACTTTGGTAAGAAGCCTGATCTACTTGTGCTCTTGTTGCAGTCCAATTTGAGTAGTTTGACATAAATTATTGTCCTCAAGGATACACAAAGAACTTCCAACTTTCTTCTTTATATTATGATGGAGGTTTGTGATTATTATGTGGAATGAAACACACACAAAAACTTTCTTGGCAATTTTAATAGAGTGGTTTGTCATTGGCTTCTCCATTTCACAGACTAGCCAACTAGTGTGCAGGTTTCCTTACGATATTTTCCTTCACTGTAAGGCAGCAATATTGTTGAAAAAGTCTGTACTTAAGTTTTCAGACAAATTCAGTGGTACAGGAACAGGTGTGGATTGAACTCACAACCTCACATGAAGTTTTCTCAGCTATCGCGACCTTCCAACACAAGTACATTATCTTTGATTTCAGACAAAAAGTACCATAGTAAAAATGACTGGGAGGATTCAGAAGAAGAGGTTCCAGCACCTCCCCCACCGCCGCGCATCACTAAGATCTCCATTGGTTTCGCGAAACCAAAAGAACCAATTAAGATGACCCTGAGTGGAGACCCAAAGCCCAGTGTGAGTGCTAAGAAGCCTACAGTTGCGTCAGTGTTTAATACTGATGATGATGATGATGAGCCGGAAGAAATGCCAGCAGAGGCTCGTATGAGGATGAGGAATATTGGCAGGTGAGATGTTGGTGTGTTCTGAAAAGCAAATGCAAAAATATTGTTAATTTAATTTGAGTATACTCAACAAGTTTATCGATCATTTACTATAAAACATTTGTATCTCTTGATAATTTATGCCCAATGTGTAACTACTCAAAATACTTTCAAAAGGACATAAGGAAACTATTTTAAGCCTGTTCCCCTAATCTCTGTTCTCTGTTCAAAACAAAAGTGCAATAACTAAAACGATCTTGATTTTTCCAGGGAAACTCCCACGTCAGCAGGCCCCAATTCCTTCGGAAAAACCAAACAAGGATTTTGCGATGCAAAGAAAGTGTTTGAAAAGAATCTAAAACAAGCCTTAGAGACCAATGTAGATAAACCTATGCATAAATTCCCACAAACCATCTACAAAATCAAGGGCCCTTGATTGACAAATACAGGACCTGGGATTCAGACTTACCAACGGGTGACTTTTACAGGTGTAATAACACCAAGTCACAAAATCAGCCATTTATTTTTGCTCATAAAATTAGATGGTTGAATGCCATTGTGCCCTGACCATAACTGATAAAAGTTTAGCACACCAGTAGAATAAAATTGGGGCCAGATGGGCTTCACAAAGATAAAATATGGGTCAGTTGCACTAGGTCTTGGTCTGGATCCCTAAATCAGAATACTGCTGTAACGATTCTGTAAGAAAATTGCTAATAGTACCTACCTTCTCAGATTTTATATCAAAAACCTCTAAGCACATTTTGCAATAACCATATTTGTCTCAGTAATTTTTCAGATGATAATAACATTTGTTTCTCTGTGTATGGGCCATACTAACTCTGTAAAATTAAAGAGGTCAGCAAATAGTCATCCCCATAGTTGTTACACCAGTAGGTAATAGTCAGTTTAGATACTTAATGTGTAGTTTTACCCTCTGCATACATATAGATTTGGTGAAACCAGGTTGACATTATTTTAGGCTTCATTGAGATGGGCCACTGACCACAGCCACTGGTGGCCAGTGGCTAGCGACAAGCTATTCGTGATAGACAACCAACGACCATCGACCACTGTTGGCGGCCACCAACTGCTAGTGGCGGCCACTGACTTCTCGTGACAGCCACCAACCACTTTAATTTGATTGGGACTGAAGGACGTGGCGCACGACAGGCACCAGTGGCTGTGATCAGTGGCCCATCTGCACTGAGCCTTTAATGTATAAGCATCTTTATACTAATTATAAGTGCTATGTACTGTAAATGTACTACAATGTTGAATAGTCCTTTCTAGTTTATATATGTCAATAGACAATCTAAACACTAGATTTTTTTTCAGTTATTCTGAACTCCAATCTTTATTAAGTTAGGTATGCCCAAGTCATGGAATAAAATAAAAAAATAACTGAGTATGTGCTTTATGGATGGTTAATAATAAATGGAATATGTAACTTATTATTATTTATTAAGCACATACCTACAGTTATTACTTTAGATTAAAGGCAGACAGTTGAGACAACTGATAACTGCCTGTATTCAGTTTTTAATATTGTGTTTAGATGAGTGTGTCAAGTCTTATTCAATCAAAATTGTAAGATTATTGTAATTCTATAACAGTTATATATTTCATTCAAAGTTTTGCAACTGAAGACAATTAAGCATACATATTTTATTGCCTAAATATTTTATCTAGACCTGAATTTTAAAATAAACTTGTTAAAGATCTATGTGCTTTTTTTTTTGTATGTTTTGGTGAGGTGAGAGTGGCCTCTGATTTTTTTTTAGTAGTTTTAATTACAAGAAAACTATCCATTAGTAAGGCAAATCATCTTCCAATCTCATTGCTGGTCTTTTCCTTTCTTTCCCTGCCTGGGATATCAGTTTGTAATGTCCCTAGACCATTTTCCTTTGTGGATTGCATCATGTGTCCAGTCCAGCAAAAATAAACCTAGGTTTAATCTACCTAAATAACAATGCACTAAGAGAAAATGGTGTCAAAATTATACATCAAGTGACACTAGACCACCTGAAATGCCTACATTACTGGGTTCTTTTTAATATGCTACCTTAATGAGAATGACTTAGAAATTACCAAGAACAAACCTTATTCAGTTAATTCATATGTACTAATAGTTACTTTCTGATGTTCTACTACAGATGAGAATAAAACATCTACAATGTGATCCTCGGTATCATCAGAAAGGATTATTATAATAGATAAATAAAAGATGGTTTTGTTTTTAACTTATTTATTACAAAGCTTACTTCCTCTGTACATTTTGAGGGCGGGCCATGTCCCGGGGGAAGTTGCTCTTAGGTGGTGTCCGGATCCGTCTATCCTTCTTCGACCTGTTGCGCACCACCTTGCTGTGGATTGCACATGAAACACAGTAGTGAAGCTTAGCATATAACTTCGGCAGCTGGAATGCTGTAAAAAAAGATAAAACATACTTGAAGAACACCAATCATTTAGGAGGTTAGGATCGATATAACATAAACACTTCCAAATTTATATGCGTTTTCACTGTGATCTTTTTCATGACTTATTTCGTGTTACATTCATAGGATAAAGATTCGAACAAATATATAAGTGAGAAAAGAGGATAGCGCCAAAACTTACAGGCGTAGACGGAGGCTTCGTTGATATCTCTAACGGCGGCCGCTTCGACAATATTCCTAATGACGAATTTCTTTATAGCCTTATCCTTAGGCACACATCGGGCGCAGTTGGTGCATCTTACAGCCTTCACGTGACCACGGCCGTGCTTGGCGCGTCCTCCATTACGGCGTTTGCGAGTCTGAAAAGAGAAATTGCAGTTCTTCAGGCCACATGTTCACTAGACTCAACATCCATGACGCGTGTAAATGTCAATTTCCACATGAACTTTTATATTTAACTGATCCATGATGCCTCTATACATCTTAGTTTATTAACAAATATGAGAACCACTAATAGATGTTAGATTTCTGTCGAAAAATCTTACGCACCATGTTTCTAACCTCCGATTCGGTAAACGAAGAAAGACGGAAAAGAGTTTTTGACTATAGACAAACCACTGACAGGGAGCAACTGCTTCCGGTGTTTTGTTTTTTTAATATAATAGACAGCTACACACTTCACATTTTTAGCCAACATCCGGTAACAAGTATGTTCTCTTTGGCTCATTTAAGGACACCGGTTTCAAAAAGATAAATGGTGCATTTACTTATTTATATTGATAGCCTTACCAGAAATATAATGGGCGCTTCGAATTATAGGAAAATGGCTTAGACAGTTTAAATTGATTAAGGACAATTATACAGGTTGATTCATCATTCACGCTTTTGTTCATTCATTGAAGATTAGTCTCTTTATCTATTCATTCATTCATTCTTCAATCAAGTGAAAAAAATACCTACTCTCTGTTCTGTCACGACGATTTTCTTTCTGTGTTGTAATTATTTTTGTTGCTGAAATAGTTGTAAATTATATATTTCGCATTTATTTCTCTTCATTTGTGTTCCACGTACAAAATAAACATGTGCAGACTTCATTTCTAGCAGCCGACTTACCTGTATTTACTCCATCGTGTGATCGTTCTTGGTGCTGATAATCATATTTCGATTTACAACATTCTATGAACTGTGATGTGGTGCAAATAATTAATTATTGAGTATCGCGTGTGAAATGTCACAACATGGATGCCCTGAGAGACTGTCCAATAGATCGAAGGGATTCCAAGAAGATGGACCTAGCCAACCTACGATGGAGGTGCTGGTGGAGACTCTCACTGGCACCGCTTTCGAAATGACGGTGTCACCCACAGACACTATATTTGCGATCAAATCCAAGATATTCAGGGTTGAAGGTGAGTTTCGATGATATATTACACAACTATTTCGTGTCACAGAGTTCGATTGTACAGTGCGTCATCTATACCCCACAAAGGATGTCGTGGCTATTTTACGGACATTTGTTACATACGAGTTGATAAACATTATTGTAAAACGACAGTAGTGGCAAGATGAGGCTATAGTTAATTTACTACACGACATAAATGTTAGATTTGTTTTGGAACAGCATGTATTTTACAGTAACATTGAGTTTGTTTAAATCTAATTTGGTGCATGGAAACAAAACATAACCTATTCTTATGTAAACAATGCTTGTAGGTCAGCTGGGCTTCATTCTAGTTATTTGTTAATACCTCTGTTTCAATGACTGAATCATTTTTTGTGAAGGTTTCTGATAGTAAATATTTTGACATCACTTCTAATAAAATAAATAATTTAGTAATGAATGTTTTGGTTATCTTATTACACATTTGGGGTAATTGGAGGTTTTACTTTTAATAAATTCTTCTTTTTATTATAAACAGCATTTGTATAGTCGGTATTTCACATGATTTTTAGTAACTTGTTATAGATTGATCTAGAAGAATATTGTCATCATTCACTTGCTCTTTTACCTGTTCATCAGGTTATGTGTAGTATGTTGTTCTCTGGTTCTAGAACAATCTTTGTAGCTGATAAGCCAAACAAAGTGTTTTTCAACAAATTTTTTAATTTATCTTACTTGTTATTACCAAAAGTTGGGTAAGATCTTCTAATTAGTTTCAGTTGAGGACAGGGGTTCTCAAGCTGTGCGCAGTGGTGCCCTTGGGTGCCGTGGAGACTAACCAAAAAAAAATTATAAAATTAATTAATTTACAACTTTTACTTGCTCCGGGCTTATCAGAGTGGTGATCCAGTGTCTCATCAAGACACTGTCCCACCTCCCCACCAAAACTCTTAATTTTATTTTATTTTTACAACAAAATTCTCTGCTCTCAAAAATACAGTTTTACATGTTGCTTAAATACTAATCATACAGCCAACATTGGATTTACATTTTATAAAGCTAAACATATTATAAGTGTGAGTGTGACTGATGTCGTCGATCTTCCTATGCAATTAATTTCAAATTATCATGTGTGTGTAAGTGTGTATTCTAGGAGTTAGAACTAGTAAGCTCAAGTATACATTTTTTAAATGTTTTTTACTTAGGTGAAATGGATCTATGGAATGAAACTAGTTGTTATATAATCACAATATGAGGCAAACAATGGAATTTTTGGTATAGTTTGTTCCCTTGAAAGGTACAGAGAATAGGGTAGATACTGTTGGTTGATTTATATGCATATTACTTATCAAAAATATTAATCTTAATTTTTTTAGTTCTTTCATGATAACTTGAGTTAATGAAAGGTTGTCTGGAAGAGATCGCTCCCAGCGATAAGACCGCCTACATTGTACCTACTAGCATTGTTTTTCTTTCATTATATGTTTGTGAAGTGTTTTCTGGTTGCAATAAAAAATATTTTTCTATCTATCTATCAATGTACATTGCATGCATGAAATTAGGTACACACTTCCAAAAACCATAGCTCAGTACAATATTTTCAGATTTCTACTTACAAATCCAACAAATATTTGTGTTATATCTAGAATTTGTGAATGTGTCTTAATCTATGGGGTCAATGAGACTGGTGCTGTTTTTGAATTTGTGCCAATATAATTTGAATGTTCAAGAGTCTGTGAATCATGTCTACATATTTTATTGATATGTCTGCCACTTTGATCATCGACAACTGACAGGTGTATTGCTTTATAATACAAGGCCATTTTTCTTATTATTTTAAGTTGTTATAGTCGGACATATAAATGATAGCATAACAATAGCGCTAGGGTGTCAACAACGAATGTTTTAATAGGTACCCAAATGTCAAGCCTTTTGGATATGGGCCTTGCTTGGTAGTATTATATCATAGGTGTGATTCTCCATACCACCGTGTTACCTACATTTACTATGCTTTAGAGTTAACTCATTGCAATCTTTATCCAAAACATGTTTAAATATGAAACCAAAATTCAGACACGGGCAGGATTTGAACCCATGACTTTTGGCTTTTTGAGGAGCCAAAGGTTGTGAGTCCAAATGCTGCTGAATGTAAATATTTTGTTTGCTTATTTAAACTCATAAAAAAAACACTGTTAGTGTTAAAAACACATTAAAACTATCCAAAACATGAACTCAGTAACCCTTGACTCATTTAGGACATTAGTCAATGTTATTGCGTGATTAGACTAGTCATAAAATGATAAACAATGGAAAACCCACACATTGGTAATTACTACACATGCCATAGTATTTACGTAGTTTGCCTACACTTTGCCTAACTTGTCATACTGACAGATTTTGCTACACTATTATATATTTACTATTATTTAATTTTGGGATAATTTATCCTGAATTGTGGGACCTCCTTGTTATGATAAGGTACTTAGCCAATTGCTATATGTACAGAAAAATGCAAATTAAAAAAAAAAACATCGACCTCATCTCATGTTGCTCTTTAATTGATGGTTAGTAGTTCACAAGGTCTATTTGCAGGCATAAAGAGAGTAGAAGTAGAAGGGAAAAGTAGAAGAAAACATCGATTTCTGTATTTCTGTGTAATTTTACAGGTAAGTATTAATTATTCTATTAAGGTATTATTAAGGTTGTCTGGAAGAGATCGCTCTTAGCGATAAGACCGCCTAATTTGTACATCTTTCTATGTAAATTGTATTGTTGTTACTTTTATGGTGTGCAATAAAGAGTTATCTATCTATCTCTATCTATTCTACATAGCAACAGAATCACAGAGGATAGCAGTGATAGTATCCGGCTTGCTTGGCCTTGCTCCAAACTCGTGATTCACGCACCAGCTGGTTTCTCTAACTAGCTAGCTATTGACAATTGCTATGTTATAAAAAGCACACTTTAGTTAGCTAGCTTTTATACAATACAATACCTTATTTACGACAGGTGCAAAATAGACAGACTATACAGGACAGACAAGATAATATTTAATGACTAGCCTTATTACTAGTAATTAAATTATATTTTAACTGTAACCTAAAGCAGACAGGATCCCGTCACTTCTACCAAATGTTGGTATTGGGTCCTTAGTATTTTATTTTTGTCGTCTCAGCCGGAAGACGTCCACTCTAAGCATAAAGAATTTCGTAGACTGCCTGTCCATTGAAGCAGAGTGAGACAATTTAGGTAAAAAAGGGCCGCTGTTATACAATTGATGATCCGATTTAAGAAACTAAAATGGTAAATAATAGGATCCAATTTGTTTTTTACTTTGATACATCTTCCGATTACCTAATTAGGTTACCTACAAATCGGATTAAGACTTCAGCGACGGACGATGTAGGTATTTCCACTGCAGCCATCCCTCTCTCTTATGCCAGTATGGGCCATGAATAACAGTGCGAATTAACGTAATGGCTAACTCAAAGACTCTAAAATACGGTCATCATCGTCAACCGTTCTAAGGCCTCAGAGCTAGTGGGTCTTATTAAGTAAATGGAGTATAGTCCAATACCAAAGTTGCGGAGGACGAGGCATGCTAAATGTCAGTGGGGTGGTGTTGCGGGGAAGGGTTTCTTATGACAGTCGTGTGCGTGCGATTAGTGCTTCCTCATCTCCCGGACGTCTTTCAGAGTGCAGGAGGGTCGCGCACGAACTTCGGACTGAATAATGGCAAATAGATAATTTATTATCATGTTCATAGATAGTGATGTTCGTCCTCATCATTTTATTACGTGATTTAAAACGTCGCGAAATTCACTGGACGCATGCATTTACGGACTTTGTAGGTACCTGAGATCTTTATAGGTACGAACGAAATTTAAGTAAAAATTATCGTGCGCGGAATTCCTGCAATTTGTTATCTCAGCGTTTACCGCATGATGTCAGGCACGAGTCTAGGTACAGACGACGGTATATTAAGTTAAGCACTACGGCATCTATGCAGTTGGAATAAGGGCGGTTTTGCGACAGAAATGGCTAATCTGATGTACCTAAATTACCTAATTGATTTACGACTTGGAGGTATTTCTCGGCATAATCAATGTTTTATATTGTACGAAGTTAAAAATAACGCGATCGTTTATTTGACTCATATTGACGTGGTCTAGATTTCTGTCTAACTGGGTTGGAAAAACAAGTTTATTTGTGATAAGGAGGCCCATTTTACCATTTATTTAATATAGTCTGTAATCTAATATGTATGTTTACGATAATCGCAAAAATTACTGGACGGATTTTTATTTATTTGAAATAAAATTGATAAATATACATATTTGTTTCGTACGTTTACGCGTATAGTCAAACTCATTAAAATACAATATTACGGATTTTTTCGCGATGTATTTACATTTTATTTAAAACTTGACATTTCGAACACTTTAGGTACAGCGTTCGTGGTCACAGGGAGACTAAGCTATTATTTGTCTGTCATTACAAAGTTTTGAAAAATTATACTTCTGTCTCTCATTAATTTACGTTCCTTTTTACGCAGAAAGAGCTAACCGTGTTTAGAGATCTTGCTGTGCGAGGTGTTGCTTCCTTGGATTTTTGCTGGAATAGGATCCCATCCCGGTGGAACTTTCCAACCATCTTGTCCATTTAAATTTGGATTCAAACTTAGTTCTCTTTCTGTTAGGATCCTGTAACATAATTAATGAAGTACTGATCAGCGACTTAATAAAATTACCGTACTGAGAAAAAAACCTTGGATTCTTGGACCTTGAGCTTATTGATTCAACCTGAGCCATAACAAGGAATTAAATTGCCCTCTGTTGTTCCATTTCGAATAACAAGATAATTGCAATAACGATGATTCCTGCAAGTTATAAAAAAATCTGAATGGGATTGGGATTTTGTGCATTTTATCATCGTAAATCGAAAAATCGAATCAAATATTTTATGTGGTTGTAAAAACTGATAATCTGTATTGCATTTGGCAATATAAAAATGTTACCTTTTATATTTAATTAGATTAGTAAATGGCTTGAGACGTGTAGATGGATAGATAGATATCTACCTACTTCTTCTTTTCGTGTGGACTTTGACGTTATAATATACAGGGTGTGGCGTAAATAGTGGTCCAAAGCAAAGGTGTGGATACACTGTACACTGAAGCACCACATACCAGTATTTACAAAAAAATTATGTACAGGGTTTTCAAAAAAAAAAAAATTTTTTAATTTTTTTAGAAATCGTTACCTTTGTAAGGCAAGGTAACGATTTCTAAAAAAATTAAAAAAATTTTTTTTTTTTGAAAACCCTGTACATAATTTTTTTGTAAATACTGGTATGTGGTGCTTCAGTGTACAGTGTATCCACACCTTTGCTTTGGACCACTATTTACGCCACACCCTGTATTTTGAAGACCAATACTTGGCGACTAAGGAGGTTATTAGATTACGCGATATTCAGACAATCTTACTTAAGGGATAATAAGATTACTACGCGATATTCAGACAGTGTTACTAAGACAGTCTAAGCTTCATCTCGCTCTATCAACCTGTGAAAGAGCGAGATGGAGTCTTAGTAAGTCTGGAGTCGTATTACTGTCTGAATACCGCGTTGTCAAATAACCCCCTAAGACTCAGCTTAGTGTAATAAGAGTTAGCCAAGTAAATCTGTCTGCCCCATCTCACAGGATGGAAAAGCAAGATGAGGCTAAGACTGTCTTAGTAAGACTGTCTGAAAATTGCGTAATCTAATATCCCCTTAACAGAGCATATCAATAGCGTTGTACAGGTCCTCACGTGTGCACTGTGCAGGTTATTTATTATTTAAAAAATCTTCATCCTATTTTAATGTTATAGGGTATATTGAGAATTAAGGACGTTTTCAAGAAATGGATCTTGGCTAACTCATATTACTTTCTTCCAGGTATCCCAGTATCGCAACAGCATCTTCTATACAACCTAAAGGAGCTGGACAATGCGTCCATGCTGCGCGAACATGCCATTTCGGACGGCGCGCGACTTCGGCTCGTGCTGGGCATGTGCGGCGGACCCATCACCACTCGCCGGCTGCCGCCGCCGCCCAGCGCCGAGCCATGGCGCGACATCGAACGCCTGCTGGACACTGGCAGGTGAGGCGCCAGATAATGTAGAATATAATCTCTTTTTTGCTAATGACAGCCTAAATTGCTTATTACACCATCCTATATTTGTGTAGCATCCTACTTAGGAAATAGAAAGATTTAATCGCAGTTCACTACTTAGGTTGCTACCTTCCTAGTTAGGCAGCTCGCGTCATAACTAGGAAGGTGACTGGAGCCCCACTCTGTAAGACGATATCTGTAGTTTTAGCTGTAGCTGTCCCTGTCACTATGCCAGCATGTCAGCGCGAGCGAGCGCGACGGCTAGATGCGAAAATACGGACAATGCGTTATCAGAGTAGAGCACCTGCCTGAGCTACCTTCCTAGTTAGGATTCTAAGTAGGATGCGACCTTCCTAGTTAGGATCCTAACTAGGATGGTACCTTCTTAGTTAGAATCCTGAGTAGGATCCTAGTTACGAAGCTACAGATAGGATGGTGTAATAAGTGCTTTAGCGCAAAGGGTTTGCGTGGCTTCGGGTCGTGCTGGGAATGTGTGGCGGACCCATCCCCACTCGCCGCGTGTCGCCGCCGCCCAGCGCCGAGCCATGGCGCGACATCAAACGATTGCTGGACATTGGCAGGTTTGTGGCACCAACAAAGTGCAAGCCTGTTCGCGACCCTCCTGTTAAGTGCGAGGCATGCTAGATGTCAGCAGGGTTGATTGGTATTGCGAGGAAGGGGATTCCCCATGGCGTTAAGAAGCACTTGAAAATTTCGACAGGCTCTGCCAACGCCAGGGTGGCCGAGAGGTTAGGCAATCGCCCGGCATGCGAGGAACGCGGGTTCGATTCCCGCCTCTGGCGGTCATTTTTTCAAGTGCAATAATATATTTAGATTGCAAAGTGAATGCTTATCACTTAAAAACAATAATTCCCCATGGCAGTCGCGAGCCATTGGTGCTTTCTCGCCTCTTGCAGATTGGCGAGGCGCAGAGGCCTTACAACGGTTGACAATGTCCGTAATTTCGAATGTCCCTGTCGGTCATGACAGAATGACAACGCGAGCGAGTGTGATGGCTAGACTTGAAAATACGGACATCGTCAACAGGAGTTGGGCCTCAGTACCCGCCCACGAACTTGTTGGACTATAATAGCGAAAGCAATATATTGTCGTCCTGCGGAGCGGACTGAGCAATCTCGCGGAAGTTTCTGCAAGTTTTACATATAGAATGTTTATTTTCACTAATACTTGTCAAGCCTGCCTTCAGAGCCCTTAAAGCTACCTCCGGGTATCTTCGTGTTAGTAAAAATTGGGCGACGCACATGCATGATTGAATCTATTATAATCTAAATATTTCATTTAACAGATTCAAATCCATTGGTTTAATTTTGTTTAGATCACAATTATATCGAGCATATCAAGAGTCATTGGAATCTGTTTTACATAACCCGTGGATTTTAAATGATAAAGATCTTCATTCGATATTGAATTAAAGCGAATCGCTGATTAATTATTCACGCTGCATACAGAATACAGATGCGGGTAACTGCTGCCTGATAGACCTTGAGTTTAATCTTCCTGCTTCCGCCTGGCAATACTTTTTATTGCATCTGAGTGTATTCTTCAACGCTGCGATAATTACTCATCTTTTTAGGGTTCCGTACCCAAAGGGTAAAAACGGGACCCTATTACTAAGACTCCGCTGTCTGTCTGTCGCCAGGTTGAACCCTGATAGCTAGACAGTTAAAATTTTCACAGATGACACAACAAATACTAAAAACAATATAACATATATTAAAGGGGGTTCCTATACAGCAAACCTGATGTTTTTGCCGTTTTTTGCTCGATATTAATAATAGCAACAGGTAGATGCTTGAAATCTTCACAGAATATTAATATGTATAGTCACTTAAAAATATATATATGTAAGCGGGGCTCTTTTTATATAAACATGTTTTTTTTTCGTATTTGAAACTAAAAAAAGACCGGCCAAGTGCGAGTTGGACTCGCGCGCGAAGGGTTCCGTACCATTAACATAAACATTAGACATTATAGGCAAAAAAAGTATTCATCACAGGATACCCGAAACAATTTTAAATAAGAGTTTCCGGGCCTGTTTCTTTACGTAAGTGATTTGAAGTTTATAGGTCCAAGACTTTAAAAATTACACGGGGACACACACCGTGTAAACGACTTCGGCGGGCTCCCCCTTTACATGTATGGGGAGGTACCCTTAAAAAGGGGTAATTTTTATTTTTGTATTTTTACAAATGAGATCTATATGTGGAGTATCCTCGAACCAAGTAACATGCAAATCAGTCCATAAACTTAGAAGATATTCTGCTGTGACAGACTAGGACGGACGGACTGAACGATCTTATAAGGGTTCCTTGTCGGACTACGGAACCCTAAAAGGGTCATATATCTACTGTTGTATTATAGATCCATTATCTATAATACAACAGTAGATATATGGTACGGAACCCTTTGTGCGCGAGTCCGACTCGCACTAGGCCGGTTTCTTATTGCACTGGAGTTTATTCTTCAATGCTGCGACAATTACTTATAACTTTTTAAAGATGTTAATTGTCTTTACCTGTTCTTTATTAAAAAAAGTTTTCGTTATTAAGATAGAACAGACCCCTTCCTCAAATTCTACGAGGTTAGAAGAAACGCTCTAATTAGCACCAGACCAATAATGGGCAGTCTAGTATTTCGGCAGCTTAGTGCTATTATATATAGGCGGCTTTATGTAACCACAATAGACTACAGGCCCATGTCCAAAATGGATGGGTCATATGAACCACCAAGTGACGTATATAGGACGATATAAGAGTATAAAATAATAACATTCAGCACTATGCCGTCACTTGTAAGCTGTCCAACTGAGTGCTGGTGAGAATTCAAAAGTGCAGATAGAGTGAGTACATTTTGGTCATATATTTTTGTACGGCATTTTACCATCGATAGATCCATGAAAAATAATAAGAAAGCGCACAGTGCCGTAAAAAATGGTGCGCCACAAAGTCGGTAATTTTTTTATTGAGGAACTTGCTAATGAATTCTCGTCTGTTTCAGGGAAGACACGGAGTGGGGCAGCAACGGGTGCAAGGTGACAGTGCTCGTGTTCCGCGAGGGCGAGCGCGTCAACATGCTGCGCGTGCGCGAGAACAGGGACGGCTCCTACGAGCCACTCGAGCACAACAAGTGTGAGTACCGTCCACCGGGCCCTGGTAGTTTTACAAGCTTTTGACAATTCTTATCATCATTATCATTTGTAGGACGTCCACTGCTGAACATAGGCCTCCCCCACGGTTTTCCACAGCGACCGGTTGCAAGCGGTCTGCATCCAGTGCGATCCTGCGATCTTTACAAGGTCGTCTGTCCATCTTGCCGGTGGACTTCTTATCTTAATAAGACGTTTCTAAATTATTGTAGTCTTTGTTTGTTTGACAGCTACGCGTTTTTGAAGTATTTCTTATTATTTTCTTTATGACAACAAAACCCACAGCTCTTTAAGTATTAATGCTTACAAGTAAGTCTTAACATACAGCATGATTCATTTGAATCATGAACAAAATTTCTAAAGTGAATTCCATTGTTTGTGACAGACTCGTCATCGCTCACGCACCTGCTGGAGCAAGCGTCGGACGACGGGCTGGCGGGCTCGCTGCACGAGAACGCGGTGACGATGGGCAAGATGCTCGAGCTGCGCCGCCGCATGGAGAACCTGTCGCTGCGCCGCCGGCGCCCGAGAGCCGGTGAGTGATAACCCTGACGACAAAAAAGACATATCTTTTTTGTCGTATGACATAGTCATAGCTTGTCAGCTGGTGAGGTCGTTGACCTCTGCAGTGCCGCGTCCGTGAGTGCGACCCTGGGACGAAATCGCATTAGTCCTAATTGAGGTCATTGACCTGTGCAGTGCCGCATCCGTGAGTCCGTTTGGACGAAATAATAATAAAGTTTATTTTCTCACCATAGACAAAGAAACAGAACAATTAAGATACAAACTAGAACATACTATGGTGGGTTGATACCTAAACTAGGATGGTTCCTGGGCCCTAATTCTCATTTTTCGAGATGTAGTCGCGAATCGAGTTTCCATTTCGATCTCTATCTCGACCATGAAATCTCGATAGTCGACATCGTGTTCACGAATTTGGTATTCTCAGCACTAATCGAAATAGACTTCGAGATTTTTGTGACAAATGTTGCCATTTCTATATGCAGTCAACTTGGGATGCGTTCCGTTCCACCCGTTCCATCCGATTTAAAATCGGTTGCAACTATGTACCTCAAATATTATCACTTGTAAGGTTTTTAAATATATTAAATATTGTTTTTCTTTTAATTAAGTATTTTTTAGTATTAGTATCGAAAAATCATTATATTTACTGTATTGTGATCAAACTTAATTTCCGTAGATAGGTAACTTGTACTGCACAAAACGTAACGTATCGTCGACAAACAGTTGACATTTCAATGTCAAATTGTCAATTAAAATATTTGATTTGTGTTTTGTATGAATTGGGATTTGGGCATTTCTTTATTTAATTGTGGCTGTGTGGTCACGTAAATAATAAAATAAAATAACATATAATATCATTAAAAATATATACAAACGCCACAGCAGAAAGAGCTTCTTCTGCAAATGTTGGAAGCCGATCCACAATTAAAGAAGGAAAGGAAAGGAGTGGAAAGTTTTCTTCCACCTTCTCAAAAGAAGAGAGTGAGCTAAGGTGGAAGCGGATTGTCGAAGAAATAAATGCCTTAGACGGTGCATTACCTATTTGTGTAAAGACTTGATTGTAATATTTGTAATTATAAGATAAATATGCGAGTTTTGCTTAGCAATATTCATTTTGATTTATATCTTAGATATCCTTAGAGTTGTCATCATAAATTCTGTGACAAATATTAGACCAAATACATGTGAAAATATGGAAGAATAATAAAACACTATTGAATGATTTTTGTTTATTATTTAAGTAACTAGGTAAGTACAAAACTTTAAAAAAAAGGTAAACAGCAACAGCAAATTATAAATAATTGTTTCACCTAGGGGTGAAATAATTATTTATAATTTGCTTTTCTCTCCCTTGGAGTAGGAAAATATTGCCTCTATCACTTTGACCGCTAACCAATGGGCTAGGCGCATCAATAAAGCCTAAATATATACTAGTCAAAACAAAATAGGGGCCACCACGTTTTTTTAGTTTTCCAATAAATGTATTATATTTAGGGGTTGATAAATTATTCGACTTAATTTATTGATTAATTTTTAATGTTTTAACATTAAAATTAACGAAGATAAATTTAAAAATTTTCAAATGTTAGATTTTTGTGAAAAAAAGGAATTTTGGCTAAAAATACACTAGATGAAAAAAAAAAATTAAAACAATCTTTTTTCCCTCATTTTTTCACTTTTTTAGTACCGTGTATAAGAGAAGGGCCCTCTTTTGTAAATGCATTCTCGAAGCCTAGAGGGCATACTCTCTACCAAGTGGCGAACTGTTTCTTGTGCAATTTGTTCCCAGCTTGTTTTCAGCACATTAATGAGCTGTCTTTCGTTATGCACAGGTTGGTTTGTGTTCCGGACACTTCGTTTTAATAAATCCCACATGTGCTCGATTGGGTTAAGGTCCGGACTGTTGGCGGGCCACGGTAAAACCTGTATACCAGCTTCCTCTAGGGCTTCTCGGGTGGCTCTTGCTGTATGAGCGCGAGCATTGTCGTGCATTAATTTAAATCCTGCACCAATTCTTTGTGCAAATGGCACCACATAGGGTCTTATGACCTGTTCAATGTATCGTTGAGCCGTTACCGTACCTTCATTTAGAACTGCGACCTTCGACCGGACATCGAAATTCCACCCCACACCATTACATTGGGACCCCCAAATCTGTCACTTTCATAGATGCAGGCATCCGAAAATTCCTCACCCTCTCGTCTCCAAACTCTAATGCGACGATCGTCACAAAAAAAAATTACTTTGCACTCATCAGTGAACAATACTGTGCTCCAATCATTTGTGACCCAGTCCTGGTGTTGTCTTGCGAAAGATAAACGGTTCGCACGATGCGCACTTGTCAACGAAATTCGCACTACACGTCTCCTAAAGAATTTTTGGTCCTCGTGTAACCGATTCCTAATCATTTAGTCGCTAACACGAGTACCCGTCGCCTGGCGCAAGCGATTTTGTATGGAGCGAGCGGTGACGAATCGCTCTCTGCGCGCAGTTAAGCGTATGTAGCGATCTTCTTGTGTTGTGGTTGCTCGAATTCTTTCAGATCCCCGTCTTCTGGTTACACTTCCAGTCTCCTGGAATCGATTCCAAGCATTAGGTATCGAATTCGAACTTTATCTCTATTCGAGATTACATCTCGAAAAATGAGTATTGGCGTCCTGTATCTTAGGTTATCAACCCTCCACCCCATTAAGTGATCTTATAGACTAAACAAAAAAAATTACAAACACGAAATTGCGAGGGTGCCAGCAACCGCGCGCAGCGCAAGTAGCATTGTCAAATAAATTGACTTTGTGCACATTCATTGTTAAGATGGTATGTGGTACAAGTTAAAGGTTGCTGGCTGTTTACCAATAATTATTTAGATTTTTTATTTTATTTTAACTTTAAAGTTAAACTAGCAAAGTTATATCTACCTATTTGAAATTTTAAAAAATAAAAAATTGCGTGTGGTATGTGTGTTGTGATTGGTGTGTTGTGTAATGTGTGATGTAAGGTGAGTGTTGTTGTGTGTTGTGTTGTGTTGTGTGCCGGCATGTTTTGTGATATGTGGTGTGGTTGAGTGAGAGGTGATAAGATGTGTGTGTGTGCGGGAAATCACATCAGTCCGAGCCCGTGAGGTCGTTAACTCTTGGCGCCGCAGCCAAGGACGCGCTGATTAGAGACGCGACCTTAGCATCATTATCTTTAGCTGGTGACGTCATTGACCTTTGTAGCGCCGCTGATAGTGTTGTGCTGATAAGTGACGGGACCTTAGCATTATAATCCTGAGCTGGAAAGGTCATTGACCCATCTAACGCCACCACTATGGACGCACCGATGAGTGACAGCGCCTTAGCGACATATTAGCATCCTAAGGCTGAGCTGGCTTATTTGAGACACTGGGAAGGACATAGGCTACTTTTTGTCGCGATATAAAATCATCAGGGGGGTGAAATGGAGGATGAAAATTTTTATGGAAAATCCGACTTTTGGCGCGGGCGAAGTCGCGGGGAATTGCTAGTCCCTTATAATCATAAAGAAATCTTTTCCGCAGACAAAGCCGAGATCCAGAAGACTCGCAGCGAGGAGACGCTCTCAGTGGGTAGCCTGCTCGAGGAACCGCTACAGACACACTCGCGCGCGCACGCGTACGAAGACGACGCGTTCCGCTACCGGCTGCAGTACCACTGCGCGCTCAACGACAGGTCAGTCGGCATTATTCACACTAATATTATATAGAAGAAAGGTTTGATTGTTTATTAGTTTGTAATGAATAGGCTCCGAAACTACTGGACTGATTCAAATGAAATTTGGTACAGAAACCCTTTGAAGGTCATGACTACTTTTTGTCGCGGTATACAATCTTTAGGGGGGTGAAATGGGGGATGAAAGTTTGTATTGAAAATCCGTCTTTTGGCGCAGGCGAATTCGCGGGAAAGTGCTAGACTTAAATAAAAATCTATCTAACTTATGTTGTTCAATGCCATCGTGGCGACGATTAAAAACTCCGCGGTTCGTGCCCCACATTTTAGAAGATAATTTTTTTATGACATTTTTACATCTGTCACTTCTTCTGTTCTGTTTTGCACTTTTTTTCGCAGCCGTTTTACATTTGTATAATCTATTTATTTTTCCTTTTCTTTGTAATAATCGAATTTAAATTAACTTACTGTACAGTCTTTCGCGTATTTACTCTTCGCTAAACCATCAAGCAGAATTTTAAGTACTGAATTCTGACACTAGGAAAATCGCTCATTATTATCTTATCGTAAAGTTATTCTTATATTCTTCCACCAGATACTCCGTCCTCCCCGGCATAGGCGTGCGCAGCGAGTCCGAGCAGTCGATCCACGAGGCGACCGACAGCGACCGCCTGCCGCTGGCGTCGCTGCTGCTGCCGCGCGACGAGCAGCCCATACTCGAGGAGTGCCTCGACGACCCCCCGCCCCTCCCCGCGCACGAGTACGGTACGTGCACACACACGCACACACACACACACACACACACACACGTGCACACACATACTCGAGGAGTGCCTCGACGACCCCCCGCCCCTCCCCGCGCACGAGTACGGTACGTGCACACACACGCACACACACACACACACACACACACGTGCACACACATACTCGAGGAGTGCCTCGACGACCCCCCGCCCCTCCCCGCGCACGAGTACGGTACGTGCACACACACGCACACACACACACACACGTGCACACACATACTCGAGGAGTGCCTCGACGACCCCCGCCCCTCCCCGCGCACGAGTACGGTACGTGCACACACACGCACACACACACACACACGTGCACACACATACTCGAGGAGTGCCTCGACGACCCCCCGCCCCTCCCCGCGCACGAGTACGGTACGTGCACACACACGCACACACACACACACACACGTGCACACACATACTCGAGGAGTGCCTCGACGACCCCCCGCCCCTCCCCGCGCACGAGTACGGTACGTGCACACACACGCACACACACACACACACGTGCACACACATACTCGAGGAGTGCCTCGACGACCCCCCGCCCCTCCCCGCGCACGAGTACGGTACGTGCACACACACGCACACACACACACACACGTGCACACACATACTCGAGGAGTGCCTCGACGACCCCCCGCCCCTCCCCGCGCACGAGTACGGTACGTGCACACACACGCACACACACACACACACACATACACATACTCGAGGAGTGCCTCGACGACCTCCCGCCCCGACCCGCGCACGAGTACGGTACGTGCACACACACGCACACACACACACACGTGCACACACATACTCGAGGAGTGCCTCGACGACCCCCCGCCCCTCCCCGCGCACGAGTACGGTACGTGCACACACACGCACACACACACACACACGTGCACACACATACTCGAGGAGTGCCTCGACGACCTCCCGCCCCTCCCCGCGCACGAGTACGGTACGTGCACACACACGCACACACACACACACACACGTGCACACACATACTCGAGGAGTGCCTCGACGACCTCCCGCCCCGACCCGCGCACGAGTACGGTACGTGCACACACACGCACACACACACACGTGCACACACATACTCGAGGAGTGCCTCGACGACCCCCCGCCCCTCCCCGCGCACGAGTACAGTTCATGCACACACACGCACACACACACACACATACATTTGAAGTGTGACATTTTGAGCTTGAGCTGGAACCTATAGCCTCAATATTCTTGCAGTTTTTAAATCTTTCAATCCATTGCTTTATTAAATTAGTGCTTGGACACTCACTGATAAGCCGCTCTCGAATTTATTACGGTAAAGCCGTCGAACAGTCACATAAGATCAAGCATTCTCATAAAATGCGCGGACACAAAACGCGTGCTGGTTTCCCGTGTGACGTCATGGTGACAAAAATTAGGGTTGTCATCACAGGGTATTATCAAAGTAGCCCGGTAAAAATATTTTCAGAACTAGAACGCTCTTATTATTTGAGGAATTCAGTGTTGGGCTGTTTCCACCAGAGATTAGGAAAGAGGCGTAGCAAGGGATGTGCATGTAATCTACGAGCTAATAAAATCGCTTTCGAAAATCAAAAATCATTTATTCAATTTATAAGTTTAAATAAGAAACCACGATTTCATTGCATTTAACTTTCTTCGAATTTAACTCAATTAAAAATCAAATATTGTAGATAACAATGATAGCGCATTTAAAAAGAGGTAGATTGGTCATTAGCGCGCGGAAATTGATTGCCCCAAATTGAGTAATTTGCTCAATTTTGCATTCAAATATCATTTGACTTTTAAAAGAACGTGTGCTCGAAGCATCAAATTCTAATCCCCGCGCAGTACATGACAGGTCTACCTCTTTTTTAATAAAAACACTGTCAGAGGTAGACAATTAAAAAATAACAGTGAACGTGTGTTTGAAATAAGCGCTGTTATTTTTAAGAAATTAAATTTCGGAACGATTTTGGATATGTTAAGTATCCGATTGGTATATATTTATCTGTTCTAAAATACTAACATATATATTTTTTCCAGGTCCCCTTGTAGGTGGTTCTGCTCGCGGCTGGCGAGCTGCCCGCTTCGGTTCCGCTGGTTCCGTAGGCTCGGCCGGGGTACTGAACGGGTCGCTAGGCGTGCTGGGTGGCGCCCACTCAGCGTCATCGTTACAAGTGCTGGACACAGACCGGGAGCGACGGTACGTACTGTAGACTAGCCTGTCTCACTCTCCGCGTAGGTAATGAAGAGGTATCTACGCGCGGTGACCCACCGTGGTGGGATAATCCAGTAGGAACTCATGAGCGAGCAGTGACACACGCGCGCGTTTTAATCACCAACGGCGGGCGGCGCGGCGCCATAACTATTTATGTATAATCTGTGGCGGCCGCGGCGCCACGTTGCTTGCTGGACGAGCGCGAGTAAAGTATCATTAAAGTGAGGAGCGATAGAGTAGCAGCCAACCCTAGTGCGCCGCATGATATGGCGTTAATAGGTTTAGTGTATTGTTGTCAATCGTTACCGAGAATGAAATTCGCTTGCAATGGATTTCACTATGTGCATAAACGAATAGTGCTCGACTTTGAGGCGAGCTAAATAACATCATAATCCTGACGACATTGAGAAGATATTTCTTTGCTTGGTACTGAACGGGTCGCTAGGCGTGCTGGGTGGCAGGTGCTGGACACCGACCATGAGCGACAGTACGTACTGTAGACTGCATACGTAGAGAAAACGTATTTTCATCTCACCTGTTCGGAAAGTTGAACTTTCATGTGTAGATAGCCGGGTGGAAAATAGCTTTTCCCTCCTACTTTATACTCCACTCCTACTATTAAATAAATGGTCACTATTGGAGTAGGTGCCTATCGATAGTTATTGCAATAGTCAGAGCTGTATCAGCTATCGATAGTGATTTTAGTATTGAACTTTGATACTATCGATAGCGTCGATAGTATTGCTATGTGTCTATAGTATTTATATTAACGGAGCTATCGATACTATTATTACCATCGGTAGACTATCGATACTATCGATATTCTATTGCTTTTGCCTAGACTATCGATAGTCTATAAATACTATCGATAGTATTGCTTTTGCCTCAACTATCGATAGTCTATCGATACTATTGCTTTTGTTTCAACTATCGATATTCTATCGGTACTATTGCTTTTGCTTCAACTATCGATAGTCTATCGATACTATGCTTTTTCGATACTGTCGATATTCTATCGATACTATTGCTTTTTCTTCAACTATCGATAGTCTATCGATACTACGAAATTTTATCGATACTATTGCTTTTGCCTCAACTATCGATACTATCGATATTTTATCGATTCTATTGCTTTTGCTTCAACTATTGATAGGCTATTGATATTTAATCGATACTATTGCTTTTGCCTCAACTATCGATAGTCTATCGATATTTTATCGATACTATTGCTTTTTCCTCAACTATCGATATTCAATTGATACTATTGCTTTTGCATCAACTATCGATAGTCTATCGATATTTAATCGATACTATTGCTTTTGCCTCAACTAGATAGTCTATCGATACTATCGATATTTTACCGATATTATTGCTTTAGCTGCAACTATGGATAGTCTATCGTTATTTTATATATACTAATTGCTTTTGCCTCAACTATCGATAGTCTATCGATACCCTCGATTTCCTTACAGTAGAAATGAAAAATAGTATGTTTAACTCGGGGGAAAGTACCCATTCCACTCTCGAGCTATTGGCGCTTCTCGAAACTTCTCGAGTGGAATGTTCACTTTCGTCCCTTGTATAACAATCTTACTATTAAGCGTGACGACCCACCGTGGTGGGATAATCCAGTAGGGACTCGCGAGCGAGAAAAAAAATATCTAGAGATATAAAAAGTTTTATTTGTTAAATGAGAAATTACCATAGTAGGTTTTTTATTTTTTGTTTATCTTAATTTTAAATAAATAATTTCGATAAAAAGGAATGTCAAAATTTTACAATATTCGCCATGCAACTAAAACTGGATTACAAGTTTTTATACTGAGCGAATTAAATGTTGTTTTGTTGCCAAAATAATTCGTTTTAAGTTGTCTGCTCGTTATGTAAGTGTATAATTGCCAACTGGTTCCAAATTACCATACAGTACAATTTTTTTTCTCTTTTTTTAAGTGGAACGGTGGATCCAAATTGAATAAAACCTTTTTTGATCACAGCATCCTGCCATCTCTCTCGCGCCACCGCAACAGAGAACACTTGCACCTGAGCGACGAAGGCCTGCACCTCACGCGCAGCCTCGAAGTGGGCAGCGAGCGGCGCCAGCGACGCGCCAGGCCGCAGCCCGCCAGGTTAGTGCTGTGATAGTAAAGCTAGCCCACATAGATCCAACTGCCTCACCTCAACTATGAGGAGGTACCAGCCATACTCCACCACGCGGGCTCACTGCGGATTGGTGGAGGGGTGTCTGTAAGGGAAGTGACCAACCTTACTGTCAGATGTTATCAAGCCCCTCTAGAAGGGCTTCTGACTAAGCTTGACGACTAATATCAACAGATATTAACCGGGACCAACTGCTTAACGTGCCTTCCGAAGCACGGAGATGCTTGTCATGGATGTCACTAAATGGTCGGAATGGTCACCTATCCAATCACGACCGCGCCGTAGGTTGCTTAACTTTGATATCACTACCAAAGCGCTTGCGCCACAAGCACCCTCTGTGCTCTAACACTTAGTATTAATACGTTGCAAGATAAAATAAACCGCATACCATTTCTGCACCCTGTGGCAGTCTGCATAAAGGCGATTACTCGTTGCATCTTCGAGCGGGTGACCTACCCGACTTGTGAATCACGCGCAGCCCGCAATGGCGACCGACCCACATTCCAACGCACGTAAGTGAGTGCGCAATATTTCCTATCCACTCGACGCAACTAACAAAGCCGTAGCCGTAGCGTAGGTGCATATCGTAGCTTTGCTACGACGCTTCTACGTGTGACGTGTATCTATTGAAACAAACCGCGGTCGCACTGTTGCACTACGGTAACTGTTCATAAGCAATAACTTGCAAATAAAAAATAAAAAAATGCCAACACCCGAAAAATCAAACTCTGTCCCGGGTATTACATCCGTAGGCAGAAATTCGCCAACACACTGTGTAGCAGCACGAATTAAAAGAAGGAGGTGTGATGAGTCAATTGATCAGCACATGGAACAATTCCAAAGTGACCTAAAATATGAGATGAAATCTTTGTTCACTGAATTTGCTAAAAGTCAGAATGACAGAACAAATACCATCCTTACCTCACTAAAGGACATTCAACAAAATTGTTCTTATATCCAGAGCACAATAGCTTTTCTATGTGCGGAGAATACAGAACTAAAGAAAAAACTAGAACAGCTTGAGAATCAAACGAAAAGAGACAGAGAGCAAATCACTTTATTAGAAAACAAACTAGAAGAAAATCTTAAGGTTGAAGGAAAAACACATATTGAAATTAAAAATGTACCTTTGAGGGGAGAAGAAAGAAAAAGTGACTTACTGAATATGGTGCAAACACTATCGGATAACCTAACCCTAAAAATAAAAAAAACGGATGTGAAAGATATAATCAAGGTGAATAAGAATAAAACTCAAAATAATAGCACCATTGTCGTTGAATTTACAAATACATTTACAAAAAATGACATGCTGAGAGGTGTCAAATTATACAACAACAACCACAAATATAATAAATTAACAGCCAAGCATCTGGGCATCAAGTCAAGCCCCGACACGCCAATCTTCATTGGAGAAAACCTCACACCAAAAGCATCGAGATTATTCTACCTGGCACGAGACCTGAAGAGCACCAAAAACTACAAATACTGCTGGACCAATTATGGTAAAGTTTACCTTCGTCTCGATGACAACTCACCGATCATAAACATTGTGAGTGAATCTCAAATTTAACAGCTAGTAAACAAATGACTAAACCCTGTATGTAATGCCTTGTCCTATTTCTTTCATCTTTATATTGTTTTCCCTAAAACCATAGTGTTATCACGTCTGGCCACAAAACTAATTTTGAAACATACCTGCAGTACAATAAACGCAATACTAAGTCAAATAAATAAGTGTCATGATAATATACCAATCACACATGAACCAAGCAATGTAATAACTTTAGCCGCACAAATGCTTTCTCATACTTTTACCACATATTTTAACCATATTACTAATAACCTCGGTTCATTTCACAACCAATATGGATAGTCAAGACAAAATTATTCACGAATTAGATACATACAGTAACATAACTAGTAGCGAATGCAATATTGATCATGTAGACAAATATTTACCACAGAAAATACCCTATCTATCAATTATTACTCAAAATATAAGAAGCGTTCATAACACTGCTAACTTAGACGACTTAGAAACTAAGCTCAGTAGGCTTCATAAAAACATAGATGTCATTGTCTTGACTGAATGCCGATTAAACTTACACAAACCGATGCCTCAAAAACCCAATTACTTACTAATACAACTCAGTTTCTAAAGTAAATCAAAACGATGGTGTAGTCTTATTCATTAATAGGGCCATTGAACACTCTGTAAAAGAAATAACACTCATGGGAGCCCCATGTCTAGCAGTGACAACCGAGGAGTTCTACATTATTTGTATATATCGGCCTCCATCAGAGAAAAAAATCAAGAACTTACTTACTTCCCTTGATAATCATCTAGCCACAAGACACTGTATAAACAAAAATATAATTATCATAGGAGACATAAATATAAACATAATTAAAGGAAACGACGATGATCGTGCAAACACTTATTTAGATATACTGGCGGACCATGGCTTACTACCATGCCACAGATATGGCACCAGAGATAATAGTTGCTTAGATCACATAATAAGTAACCTTAACACCTGTAAATTCACAGCAAACGTCACAGTTTTAAACACAACAATTACCGATCACAAAATGGCAGCTATTTTTGTATTAATTAAAACTAATCAAGTCAAACCTCCAAAAACAAAAAAGCTAATAAATTTTGCGGGTGCCCACAAAACATTACAGAACAAATTAAATAATGACCAACTAATAGCAATCTCAGATCCAAATATTTTTATTAGTAACTTGATAAATGTAATAATAGAATCCATTAATGTTAACACAACAACAATCAATATACCTAATAACAAGAGAATCATCAAACCATGGATCACTCTTAGAATACTAAAGTGTATAAAACATAGAAATAATCTTCAAAAAAAGTTAAAACATGATAATACAAACGAAATCCTTAAAATCACCTATCGGAGGTATCGAAACCACTGCAACAATCTACTCAAAAAACTAAAAACTACATATGGAAAAAACCTTCTTGAAAAAGCTAAAGGTAATAATAAAACCTTATGGGATACAATAAAAACATTAACATATTCGAAAAAAGTAAAAGCCACCAATTCTGAACTATTAAACCTCAAAAATTGCCCTAAATCATCAGCAGATTACATAAATAATTACTTTAATAATGTTGGCAAAAACCTAGCAGATCAAATTAAAATTTACCCCAAGTCTGGTAAACGATTATTTGACATCTCTCCCTAATAAACTTAACTCTATTGGTATTGTGGAACCGGATAGCGCTGAAATATCTTGTATAATCGGAAAACTTAAGTTGGAATCTGCACCAGGATGGGATAACATATCTACTAAATTTATAAAACAAGCAGAAAGAGAACTAGTCCCCACAATAACTCATCTCTCTCATCTTTGTCTTAAACAAGGAGTCTTTCCGGATTTACTCAAACGGTCCATTATACACCCCATCCACAAGGGAGGGAGCGGAGACGATGTTAACAATTACAGGCCGATCTCTGTTCTAAATGTCATCTCCAAAATTTTAGAAAAAGTCATAAATACTCGTCTTATCAATTTCCTAAATTCTTTTGATATCCTATCTAAGGCGCAATATGGCTTTCACAAAGGTGTTAGCACAGAAGACGCTATATCAGATCTTACGAATTCTATCACTGATCACCCTGATAAAAGCCAAAAATCGCTCTGTATTTTTTTAGACCTTAACAAAGCATTCGACACCGTCTCCGTTCCCATCCTTGTTCGGAAACTGGAAAAATAGGTATAAGAGGTACATTTCTAGACGTTTTAGCGAATTATCTTAAAAACCGAACTCAGAAAGTCAAAATTGGAAGTGATATTTTCAGTGACGACGTTGACACTACAAATTATGGTGTACCACAAGGCAGTGTACTGGGACCTACCTTGTTTCTTATCTACATAAACGACTGACCTAAAATTGACAAATGGACAAGTATTTTCTTACGCTGATGATACGGCACTGCTATTCCACGGCGCTAACTGGCCGGAGGTCTTTAATGACGCAGATGTAGGCTTGCACAAAGTTATAAATTGGTTAAAACTAAATCTGCTGACCCTTGACATAAGCAAGACTAATTACATCACATTCAGTATTAATAATTCTACTCAACCAGATCACAGTCTCGTTCTAACCCCGCACACATGTAACAACAGAGACACAAGTTGTGGCTGTCCTGCAATAAAAAAAGTTGATTCGACATAATATCTTGGCGTTATAATAGATAAATACCTAAACTGGTATCCACAAATTGACTCTGTATCCAACCGTGCAAGAAAATTAATCTGGATATTTATCTATCTTCGAAAAATAACAGATAAGCAACTTCTCACATATATTTATAAAACACTGGTTCAGTCAGTGTTATTGTACTGTGTAACAATCTGGGGGGGGACTTTTCAAACTAAATTTATTAGCATCGAACGTTCTCAACGAGCGATTCTAAAAATTATGTTAAAAAAGAATAAAATGTACAACACCGCAAAATTATATGAAGAAGCAAAGGTTTTAACAGTACGACAACTATACATATTACAAAGTATTCTAAAAGTTCATAAAAATCTAACATTTAACCCTAACATATTAAAAAAACGTAAACCACACTCAGTCATAAAACAAGTATCAATAAGAACTACTTTTGCATCTAAACAATTTTATTCACAATCCATAAGATTATATAATAGGATAAATAGACTATTAAATATATACACTATGAGTTATCATGAATGTAAAAATTCTCTCACATAATGGCTACTGACGGTAACGTACGAAGAAACTGAAATTATCCCTAAAGTAAAGTTAAATTAATTTATACATTATAATTACACTGATTTATTGTCTATCGTTTGCATTACTTACAATTTAACTGGCTAGTATCAGTGCCATTATAATTTTACTAGACCGATACAGTGACATTGTAAGGCAGTGATATTTTAACAATAACACTGGTTTAAGAAAGCCCTTAGATTATCAAAGCGATAGCTGATTGGTCTATTTTCTTTACCAACTGAATTACAAGTATTGAACACTTCCAAATGTTCACGATCACTCATTTTGAAGATGTTGACTAGAATGATCAACTAAATACTTCATAAAAACACTAAAAATATGTAATGAACTGATATTTAAAAAGGCACGCTTATAAGGCACGTTTATAAATGTGTATTGCGACTGATTAACTTAATTGACCAATCAGAACACGCAGGGCAGCCACAAACTCAACTCATAATAAACCTAGATTTATTATAATATCACTGACAAGAGCCCGTTTAATTATACGAACCAGTCGTCATTGACAATAAATCAGTGTAATTATTATTTCACTAGTGAAATAATAATATCATGTCTTTGACAAAATCCTTGCGACATATATACGTATGTTATGACGTTAGGCATCGTTGTTCCTACCTACAGAGGAGGTTAAAAGAAAAAAAAAAACAACGGCGCTAAGTCATCTAATAAAATTTTAATTAATTATAAACCAGTTATTTAATGTATAGGGTTTTTTTTAATAAAAGAAAGAAAGGGTCGTGGGTGGTCTATGCCCTGGGTTTGCCGTAGTGTTTAGTACTGCCCTGGCTGGTTCCGGGGACGTCGTCCAGCGGTGAGGAGGAGCAGGAATGACGGCGGCGAGCGATCAAGGCTCCAGCCGAGCCCTCGAGGTGGATTTGGGTGCTTCCGAGGTGTGTAGTAGGTAAGGTGCAAGCAGAGGGACGCAGAAGAACGACCTCGCAGTAAGCAGTAAGGTGCACCCTCTGAAATATCACGGTCTTAGTATTTTGTTCCTGCTCGCTCCGCCTGTTGTGAACACCCTTTGTTGATGATGTGACCATGGGCAAAAGCCGGTGCAGAATGTAAGCGTGTTTGTGTTCACAAGCAGAGCGGAGTTTACAAAAGCACAGCAAAAACAGGGAAGAAGTTAAGCTACTATGAAAAATGTAGGTATGCTGATGGAAAATGAAGGCGAGTTTAAATTTAATTTGTAACGGCAATGAAAATGATTAGCAAAACTGAATTAGCTAGCAATACCTATAATGATAACACAGAAATGTACTAATTACAACTGACTACAATAACGCTAAAAGTAAGCTACAACAACAATCTAACTAAAATCTAGAAATAACGTTCAACACTTTTCACTTTACTCACCAATATGTGGGTGCGGATGAAGTTTTTCACAATATTAAGAAGTTTAATCGTCTCAAAAACGTCGAGAAATTAAAATATTAGGTGTCCGCCTTGATCTAATTAAAATTAAACATTATTTGTACGGCGCGCGAGACGACACGTTTTGAATTTTGTGTGCGCGCTGGTACAGGTTTGTCGTGGGACGAGGCTTGCGGCGGACTGCCGTCGTTGACCGTTGAAGATGCGCGCGCGATCAAGTTTCTCGAACGTTCATTAAGTGACGTCATAACGAGAACCGGGCGCGCGCAAGGACAATCGCGCACTTAGAATGTAGTTTAAAAATGTGAACGTTACTGTTACGATATTCAATATTGTGTAGCGTTATTGTTAATTTAAATTAAAGTCTAATTATTAAGATTTATGTTTATTTAAAAAAATAGGTTTATGTCAATATTTTGGTTATAATTTGTAAAAAAAAATAAAAAAATATCTGATTAAAACATGTAACGTTACTACGTTACAATGTCTATCCGTTATCTTAGTCACAATAGCACAAGCTCGCGCTTAGATTGGTGCTAGGTAATTGGTGTGTTTGTTGAAAAAATTTTTTTTTTATTTGTATACATTCGCTGTCCGCGGCGTAACCCCATCGGTGCATGTTCCCCTCGGCCGACTTGTGATAATAATCCGATTAAAACTCTAACCACTTTTTGTTTCGTTTCGATCGCAGAGAGTCCCCCGCCCCGCTCCCCGCGCCCGCCCCGCCGGCTGAAGCCGCAGAACCAAAGCGGATCCGCTGCGCGTTCTGCCGCAAGCGCCTCACCATCGCCACGCGACACACGTGCCGCTGCGGGGCCGCCTACTGCGCGCCGCACAGGTCTGTACTGCACTGTACTGTACTGTACTGTACTGTACTGTACCACAGCCACACTGCGGATCCGCTGCGCGTTCTGCCGCAAGCGCCTCACCATCGCCACGCGACACACGTGCCGCTGCGGGGCCGCCTACTGCGCGCCGCACAGGTCTGTACTGCACTGTACTGTACTGTACTGTACTGTACTGTACCACAGCCACACTGCGGATCCGCTGCGCGTTCTGCCGCAAGCGCCTCACCATCGCCACGCGACACACGTGCCGCTGCGGGGCCGCCTACTGCGCGCCGCACAGGTCTGTACTGCACTGTACTGTACTGTACTGTACTGTACTGTACCACAGCCACACTGCGGATCCGCTGCGCGTTCTGCCGCAAGCGCCTCACCATCGCCACGCGACACACGTGCCGCTGCGGGGCCGCCTACTGCGCGCCGCACAGGTCTGTACTGCACTGTACTGTACTGTACTGTACTGTACTGTACCACAGCCACACTGCGGATCCGCTGCGCGTTCTGCCGCAAGCGCCTCACCATCGCCACGCGACACACGTGCCGCTGCGGGGCCGCCTACTGCGCGCCGCACAGGTCTGTACTGCACTGTACTGTACTGTACTGTACTGTACTGTACCACAGCCACACTGCGGATCCGCTGCGCGTTCTGCCGCAAGCGCCTCACCATCGCCACGCGACACACGTGCCGCTGCGGGGCCGCCTACTGCGCGCCGCACAGGTCTGTACTGCACTGTACTGTACTGTACTGTACTGTACTGTACCACAGCCACACTGCGGATCCGCTGCGCGTTCTGCCGCAAGCGCCTCACCATCGCCACGCGACACACGTGCCGCTGCGGGGCCGCCTACTGCGCGCCGCACAGGTCTGTACTGCACTGTACTGTACTGTACTGTACTGTACTGTACTGTACCACAGCCACACTGCGGATCCGCTGCGCGTTCTGCCGCAAGCGCCTCACCATCGCCACGCGACACACGTGCCGCTGCGGGGCCGCCTACTGCGCGCCGCACAGGTCTGTACTGCACTGTACTGTACTGTACTGTACTGTACTGTACCACAGCCACACTGCGGATCCGCTGCGCGTTCTGCCGCAAGCGCCTCACCATCGCCACGCGACACACGTGCCGCTGCGGGGCCGCCTACTGCGCGCCGCACAGGTCTGTACTGCACATGTGCTACTTTACAGGTAGGCTGCACTGCACAGGTGCAACTTTACTGGTACTGCACTGCACATGTGCTACTTTACTGGTACTGTACTGCACAAGTACTGAGTAGAGATTACAGAGTAAGTGCTTCGACGGAAATATTTGCACGGTCGCATATTGATGGCTTTTATGCCGTTACGAAAGTTAACCGCTTTATTTCATAAACGTTCAGATGAGCCATGACCCATTCTCGGCCGCATCGTCGCCGCAATTTAAAGACCGTTGCGGAGAGGCTCTTATTATTTCAATCAGCTGCTGATCAAACCGGTGAAGTATGCCTTTTGGTCAGCTATTGGCATTTTTAGTTTAAGCTGCTGCATTAATACAACATTTTTTTATTATCATCATCATCATGGGGTGCCATCTTCAAATTGAAATTTGGAGGTCAGCATGTAGAAACCGATGCGGTCTTGAGCCGCTCTTTTTAGCTGGTCATAAAAACGAAGTTTGGTCCAGTCTTTGATGTCATCTATCCATTTTCTTCTGGGTCGGCCTGGTGGTCTCTTGCTTAAAATCTTGCCTTCGAGGATCAGCTTTAAAAACTCATATTGTGAACCTCTCTGCATATGTCCAAAGAAGGCAACCTTCCTCTGTTTTTTATTATATGATCCAACATTGAAATCACATAAAAAAAATTTTTTTTTAACTAATAGCTGTGCAGCGGCCAGAATAAAAAGATGTATCTTTCGCTGATTTTGTATTTGGAGATGAACTAATAGACATCGAAATATATAAACCCCCCGAGATGTGTTTAGCTGATTTTTTTTTTGTGATTTCAATGTTGGCCCCAAAGTAAAAGTTATTATATAGCTATGTATTAGGGCAGCATTGTAACCCTCTAAAAGAAATACAGTTGGTTTTCATACCCATTATTTTTATAATTTTGTATTTTATTTTTGACACACGTTGTTAGTGATACTAACTAAATGGATCGAAGTGATTCTATAATAATAATAAAAAAATGAGTTATTAATTTCATAATTTCAGAAATATAATTAATGCTTAATGTTGCACAGGTGCGTCCTCTTTTACCTGAACTAGGTTAATTAAACCTGTATCTCAGGCAAACATTTTTATGAAGTAAATATTTCCCGCAGGTACGCGGAAGTTCACGGGTGTTGCTACGACTACAAGGCGGCGTGCCTGCCCCGCGCCGGGCCGCCGCTGCACGCGCGCAAGCTGCCCGAGATATAGCCGCCGCTGGACACGACCCCACCGGCGACGACGGACTACTTCGCAGGTACCACTATCACGGAGCTACGCGTGCCAGATTCAGATAACTTTATACGTCACCCCGGTTTTTGTAGAAGGTACAGTCGCGAGCATCAAATATGTATACAGGCGAAATAGAATTGAAACCTTAACGATGATACTAAATCACAACTGTGCTTGTTCGCACGGCCGCACGTCAGACTGACCCACTGGCTTTGCGTAATAAAGCTGTTTTTGTAGTTCCAATGGGTAAACTGACATGCTTCCGACTGTACATTGGGCTCAATTCCAATGCGCCCTGTCTGAGATTAAATTTAGGTTCAGTCTCTCTCTTTCACTTTCAAAGAAACGAAAAGGAACAGACTACAATAATTTAGAAACGTCAAATTAAGTGATGCGATTTCTTACGTATTTTTACAAGTTTTTACGCGTTTTCCTCTAACTTTAGTCGTCATCGAATGACATCCTCACTAAATTGTCTATGGATTCTATAATTTTCTTAGCAACGGACAGTTGTTTAGTCTGACGTTTCGAAATAAATATAGTCTGTCTCTTTTTGTTTGTTTGGCAGAGAGAGAGACTGAACCTTAATTAAATTTTAGACAGGGCGCATTGGAATTAAGCCCAATGGCTCGTGACTGTACTTTGAACGGCGGCGTATCGTGTTTGACGTTAACATGAAATTGGTCGAAGAAATTTGCCATTTTGGGTTAGTTTAATGTGTCTGCGTGTATATTATGCAACGAAACGACAAAATTGGTCGTATTGGTCATACAATAATTACACAAACGCGTCAATTTTCTCTAACGAAACGACAAAATTGGTCGTATTGGTCATACAATAATTACACAAACGCGTCAATTTTCTCTAAAAAGGTAGCTGCTATGATCATGTCGATGGCAGTACTAGTTATTCGACCAATGACAACATTCGCCGGTAAATGAACGAATGAATGTACGGAAAACGTGGCTTTGAACTAAAATCTATGGTGTTTCTATGCTATTATGTTAAACTATACTAAAAATACCTACTCCTATTTCCTAATGTATCTATCTATCATTTTTGTGAAAAGCTTTTGTAATTCTTTCCAAACTTTACTCCAATTAATTATCCTTCATAAAATATCACGTACTTGTGAAGTAGTTTGCGCACGGCGATTGTTGAGTAGAGTGTGAGGTGATAGGTTCGGGTCCCGGCGTTTGCTGGACGAAATGTGATATATATTTGACCTAAATTAAGATAAAAATGTTGAAAAACTTCTGCCATGTGTGTTTTTGTTTTTTGTAATGAAATAAACGAGAAAAAAATGCAAAAAAATGATTAAAAATATTATATGAGTATCGCCCTTAGATAACATGAGGTGCTTCGTTTGTGCTAGGATTCGTATTGTATTGTATGGTTTCTGTAATTTGTTGTTGTATATTCCATTGTATAACACTAGTTTAATTATTAATGCTTACACATATTATTAATTTTTGTTCTATACGTCTACATCTGGTGTGTTGTGAGTCGATGACACGTGTTCTAATAATATTGCTGTAATAACTAATGTATCGTAGTTTTTGAAGACGTCCTAAACAGAATAGACTTTTGACAAAATATTAGAATTGTTTTTGCTATTTATGAACAAGTCTGAACTTGTTTGTTCACAAATGGCAACAACTTGTAACATCACACATTTATAACGGGTTCACTAAAAAAATATTGTGAAGGGGAATGAAAAAAATATGACTTTAATATATAAAATAAGAAAAAAAAAACTAAAAAAAAAACGTAGATACGTGCGTAACTACGCATGGAGTTTTGATTACACATAAATTGTTTATTATAACTGTTTGTTAGTAGCGGAAATCACACGCAAATTCTTGTCGGCACATAGCTTTGGATGTTGGTATTTGATTTTGTAATAATTATATGTATTTATAAAATGTGATTAAGGTATGGTTAGCGTCGAAAAAATATGTCTTATTTAGAGGCAGTCAAGGGCCATATTGGGTTTGAAAGTGGATTTTCTCACTGACCATACGATGATGGGATCGGCCTAAACGTATGTAATATTAGAACATGTTCATTGAGCCTTTGTTGACTGCAGACACTCTGACACACGGGCTGTTGCCAATATACCAATTACTGTAAATAAACAAGATTTTTGTCCATTCAAACCACGACATTGCATCACTGTGCAAAAATGCAAGCTGCATCACATTTATTTTATTATTAATCAATGGAATACAATTTACGTGGATATAGTCATTATTATTTGAATTAAATTGAATTTATTTTTGTGAATGCAGCTGGCATTTGTTGCAAGTGAACCTAGTAACTGTTGAAAATAATTTATTTTTCGGACGCAAAAAATTTTGGTTTTTAATAAGGGTTACTATGGGTTGAAGGGATGACAATCAGATTTAATCATGGTAGCTGTTAAGAGAACGTGGATTTCAAGACTAAACAATTGTATTGCGGCAATATCCCTACAGCTCAAAGCCTGGGATACTTGACGCTTGTTTTTCAAGCCAGGATAGCAAGCTAGTGCTAGTAAGCTACCGACTCTATCTTCCTAGAATAGAAGCAATAGTCTGACGGCTTATCTGAGTCCTCGCCTGCGGGGTAGACGAGAACGGGGACCAGGAGCGGTGCGGGGGGCAGGCGCTTGTGATTGGATAGGGTGATTTGAAATTCGAAAATAGCATATCAAAATTCGAATCACCTAATCAAATCGAAGCATCTGCCGCCCTAACCTCTCTTGGTCCCTATTAAGATTTGGTAGGGTGATTTGAAATTCGAAAATAGCATATCAAAATTCGAATCACCCAATCAAATCGAAGCATCTGCCGCCCTAACCTCTCTTGGTCCCTATTAAGATTTGATAGGGTGACTTGAAATTCGAAAATAGCATATCAAAATTCGAATCACCCAATCAAATCGAAGCATCTGCCGCCCTAACCTCTCTTGGTCCCTATTTCGTCTACCCCCGCAGGCGAGGACTCAGTGAGGCGGTCGAGCTACAGCTTTATAAACACGAAGATTGAAACTAGCTTCCTAGCTTACTAGTAGGAGTATCCTGGCTTCAAAAGCTGGCCTGTATCTCGGGCTTTAAGATGGGTACGCTTGTAGCTGTCAAAATATACTTTAGTTTTATAAAGCGTTTCCTCTTTGTGATGACAACAGACTGACAAGTTTGTGCAGAGATAAGGTCTTATAAAACCAATATTAGTCTTATTTTTGTTTTATTACATGCATTACGTATGTAAAGTAATATACTTTAATTAATATGCTTTTTCGTATGCAACTATTATAGTATAATTTTGCCTGTGTGTCACAGTGGCGTCGGGTTCGAGACTAAAGGATCGCTATATTCGTAATATTCCCGTTATAATGATCTATAGATCACACGTACACCTGCTATACTTTTTCAAATCAAATGTAAATCTTAAGTCGTACATACTCATTACTAAGCGTTCCATTACATTTATCATTGATATTAATATTTTATACATTACAGCTTTATTCATGATCACAAAACTGTCAATAAATCTATTATATTGCTATTTTTGTGTAAAGTGACAGTGCACTATTTAAAAGATTGTTTCGTCGTCATAAATAAAGGCTAAATAATAAATCTGTTACTGTTAAAATACAGCGTGTACTTGAAGTTCCATACGGGCGCCATTTTTTGCGTAGCACGTAGATTTTGTCAACTTGTATGCCAACACATGACCTCTATTAGAGTTGTAAATGTAAAGCATTGTTAATGATACTGTAATAGTAACAATATCGATACCGCTATCGATAGTATCGATTGTATTTAGGTGATACTATCGATATTACAGATTGACCAATATTTAAAGTAAAGCGTAAGTATTGACAGCATTGATACCATTGAAACCAAATACTATCGATGGTGTAGTTTATTTGAGTAATATATCGATATTCATACTATTTCGATGTCAACAAACGACAACGGGTTTAATAGAACGTACCGTAACTGCAAAATACGTTTTACGCGAAAATTAACGCTCATTACATTATACTCTACTGTTGTAATGTTTTATGTCGCCATTGAAGCATCACTCCGTTGAAATAATCTTATCTATCCCCATTGTGATAGCTGGTGCAAAAGATTATTTACATGTTAAGTATGCAAGGATTAAATAGAAATAACAAGTTATTATAGCGATAACGCATCTACTAAAATTCGCGTGTAAGAAATAAGTCCTAACACCGTACTAATAAAACTTAAAAACGTTAGAATAATTATTTCCGTCGGGAGAAAAGACAGAATAAGTATTCTAATGTTAAGCAGTGTTTTAGTATTTTGAATAGAAGTTACGTAGCTGCTGTCCTAGTCTTTTAGATTCTTTGTTTATTATTAATTTTGAGCTTTCAACTATGGTGGCTGTATCCTTTTAAAGCTATAGTTTTAATGTTTGAAATGTAAGCAGCATTATTTTATTGTTTTAGGAATAAAAAGTATAGCTTGTGTCATCGAAAGTTCTAGTTAAACTCGACTAACGCCTAATTATAACAAGTCCACGGTTTATAGAACTTATCGCGTGATCCCGAGTCAATTAACAAGGTCACTCGACTGGATGTAATATTTGATTTTCATATTAGAATGTTATATAAGTTTATAGATAATTTTTATTTGGGAAAGTAATTTTGGCTGATTTCGAAATAAATATTTATAATGCGAAAGCGAAACTGAGTTGTTATTTTAAAGTTCTCTAAATCATTGTTTTAACTAACAGTTCCCAGCGAATTATCCCGCTCTACTTTACTCAAACAAACTATACTCTGTTGCCTTATTTCTCTCCGTTAGAATTTTATCTTCAGAGTAAAACAGCCTATTCCACCCTCAAACGGCATTAATATCCGCGCACGTACCGCAAGCGCTTCATAAAAATGCTGGACCTAAAAACCGTACAACCGTATGTACGGTCGGCAGCATATCAGATTATCCATGTGAACTACGCAAACAGCTTTTGTTACGTAGGGAATAGAGGCGGTCTTAAGGTCAAAGTCTAACGTGCGGCCGTGTGTACTATGTGCACTCCATCCAGGAATTAATCCATACTAATATTATAACTGCGAAAGTGTGTCTGTCTGTCTGTTACCTCTTGACGCTTACACCACTGAACCAATTGAGATGAATTCGGTATGGAGACAGTTCGGGACCCTGGAAAGGACATAGGCTACATTTTGTCGCGATATAAAAACATTAAAGGGGTGAAATGGGGGATGAAAGTTTATATGGAAAATCCAACTCTTGCGGGCAAAGTCGCGGGGAATCACTTTTATTTTATAAATGAATAAGTTTCTTTGCTTTTCCTCGCATAATAGTTTGTTTTAAAATATATTGACCTCTTTCTTACCCATATAAGGGCTATGCTATCTAGGTATCTCGTTCCAACTCATTGACAGTATTTTACTGTATTATACGGTGGGTGTTCGGGAGATTAAAGGAAAGACGTTGATGCCCGACTAAATGATATTTATTTTTGTAGTAATTGTACAGTACATGCGTTTATATATGGATTAGCCTAACACATAGGAAGAGTATTATAAAGATATGCATACACACACTACAGTATCCTTTCTGCGAATGCCGCTATTGGCTACCTCTTCACACAGTATGGGTTCCTGGTACGTCGTCGCCATATCAAGCTCTTTGCCAGAAACTTCGAATACCTTATTTACTTTTAACAAAAATCAATTTTTGGGCAATTAATGTGAAACGTGCTGATTTCCTTAATCAGCACGTTTACGATGTAATTTTTGTGTCTACCTTATTTTTAATGAATAATTTCGTTAAAAGGAATGTCGAGATTGTTTACAATGTTGGACAAGCAATGAAAAACGGACTAGGTTACTCACATCCTGCCAGTGGGTAAAGTCTACTCGTCCAAGCGGGTCTATGCAAAACTAATTAAAATTTAGCAGTTTTCGTGACTCGCCGCGAATTTATTAGCCACGTGACTTAATGGTATCTTTGTCATAAATGAAACTTGCACAGATTTTTATCGATTTTATTCAGATTAAGTACTTTTTACATAATTTCATTTTGTTCGTGTACCATTTTAGGCTTATTTAACTTAAATTATACTATGTATATTGTAAAATATTTTGTAATAAATACTCTGTTACGTATTTAAAAACTTTGGCACGAAGTGCAAATAAATAGAGGTATTGCAAGGATTAGAAAAACAACAAGGAAATGTTGAATGATAAAGATTAAAATTCATACTGAGCAGTAAAATAGAATAGTTCACATGACATAAAATAAAAACTTTTTATTTTAATCCTAAATAATAACTATACGAGTGATTCGATCACCGAATTGAGCAACAGTTCGAATTCGCAATTCAAATCGGCAGATCACGTCTGCCCGTCAGTCTCCTTGAGAAAATCTTCAAATATCTCCACGAAGCTGTCTATGCCCTGTCTAAAGTTTTCGTCTACGGCCGCATCTTCGTCTTCGTCAAAGAACGCGTGAGCAAAGTCTATGATTTTGACCGTCGCCCACGGATTAGGGTTCGGTGTGTCGCTCGACAGCTCATCTAACATAGCTCGGTAACTCATCTTTATTTTTGAGAGCTTATCTTCGTAGTTGTGTTCGAAGGAGTGGTTGCTGTTCAGCTTGTCCAACGCCTCCGTCCAGGGGGACTTGACGGCGGGCGGGGTGGTGAAGGCGTCCCTTGCCGCCGCGAGGGGAGTGAGCGGGACGGAGGTGAGCTTGCGGTAGACGGGTCCGCGCGGGGACAGCTGCCCGCTGAAGCTGGCGCTCGGGTGGAGCGAGTGGATGGAGCGACGGCGGGTGAGAGGCGCGGGGCGACACTTGGCGCGGGGACTGGAAAGCGTAGGCAATACAAATAGATTAATTTGGTTCACAATGCGGGAAATTAAAAATAAAATGATTTTTGTGCCTCAAGGTTCAATTGAAACTAGTCAATATGCACACACCTAGATGTAATCATATTGACCAGATATTCCAACTTAATAATTTGTATATTAAGCTGCTTGGCGCCGGGTTCCGGTGTAGTGGTACCTTAGACTAGTCAACCACTGGACCCGCAATGACGGCTAATTTTCTTTTGCCCCCTTGGGAACTAACCGAGATTTTTAGCCTCACCTAATGGTGACGTCTTGTCAGTATGGTGTCAGCTCTCGATGAGAAACATTATATTCAAAAATAGGTATATATCATATATCATCATATCATGTAATTTGGTCGACTTATTTTGTTTACACAGTTCAATCACTTCATTCATTCTTTTTGATAGGGCTTGAAAATATCGATATTTGAGATCGATAAAAGTAGAAGTTATGAAATTAATTATCCATTACTGCGGAAAAACAGGACAGGCAGACAGACTGACTGATATGTATGATGAAACTTTAAATCCGTCTTGACTACGGAACCTTAAATATTCTACGACAGGATGTTGCAGTTATTCTGCGCAAAGCAAGACCTCCAGCCAGTAACATCACTACAGAAGAGCGTCAAGCGCTAAAATGCATTCGGGAAAATCGAGACATTTTAGTACTTAAGGCCGATAAGGGAAATGCCACTGTAGTGGTGAACACAAACGATTACGAGGAAAAGATACGTGGGTTACTAAGTGATGAAAATGTCTACAAACCAGTAACATATAACCCCACGGCCAGAGTAACGCGTAGAATTCGTGCTCTCATCCAAGAAAATCAAGACCTTTTTACAGAAGACGAGTACGAAAAACTACATAGCCCTAAACCACACCAACCACCGAAGCTGTATGGTCTGCCTAAGATACACAAAACTAACGTGCCGTTGCGACCAATTGTCAGTCAGATAGCTTCGCCTACTTTATGACCTGGCAAAGCACGTAGCATCTGTGTTACAACCTTTGGTGGGAAGGACACCGTCTTTTGTAAAAGATTCTCGCCACTTTGTCCAGATTATAAGCAACCTGAAATTGGAACCAGACGAGATCATGGTAAGTTTTGACGTCGAGTCACTTTTTACCAACGTTCCAATCAAAGAGTGTTTGGACATAGTAAAGGACAGGTTGAGTGATAATGAAATGCCTTTTAACTATATTGATCTGCTGAAGAACTGTCTTGATGGCAACTACTTTCTTTTCCAAGGTCAATATTACCTCCAGATTGATGGTGTCGCAATGGGAAGTCCCGTAGCCCCTGGTACTGGCTAATCTCTGGATGGAACATTTTGAAGAAAAGGCGCTACGCCTTGGCCCGAAAACTATTAGGCTTTGGAAAAGATATGTGGATGACGTTTTCAGTATTGTAAAAGGCGGCACACAAGAGGTAGATCAATATCTAGAACATCTTAATTCAATTCATCCAAAGATGAAATTTACATGTGAATTAGAGAAGGACAAATCGTTGCCATTTTTGGATGTTAGAGTAACATTGCGATCTGATGGATCACTATCACACTGTGTCTATAGAAAGCCAACGCACACTGACAGATACCTACACGCAACCTCACACCACCACCCTAGACATTTACAATCCGTTATGACGTCACTTAGAAACAGAGCATTTGACCTCTGTGACCCTGAGCATATAAAGCAAGAGCTGGATCATGTTCAGGAGGTACTACGAAATAATGGATACAAAATGACAACAAAACATTTGCAAAGACCGATTAAGAAAGGTAAAAGTCCAGGCGTAAACAGACATCCCGCATTTTTACCTTATGTGAAAGGAGTAACGGACAAGGTCGGTTCCCTATTAAGAAAATACTCCATACCCACTGTTTTTACTCCGAGATCAAAGGTAAACAGTATATTGCGCACACCAAAAGATGTCTTGCCGTTACAAACTCCGGGTGTGTATAAAATCGGTTGCAGCTGTGGTAGTTCATACATAGGCCAAACAAAACGAACGGTGGCTGAAAGGGTCAAAGAACATATCGCCGCTGTGAAAAACCGACAAATAACAAAATCAGCGATTTCAGAACATTTACTTGAGGCGGGCACTAATCATTGGATTGAATTTCATAAAACGCAAGTCCTTTCCACAGATCGCCACTATTATTCAAGAGTTGTACGTGAAGCTATTGAAATTAAAAAACATGTTAATTTCAATAGGGAAGAGAGTTACAAACTATCTGCGACATGGAATCCAGTAATTAGCATTACACATCCTCGTTTTGGGTCGCAGTTGAGTAACCACCGGAATACGGACGCGGCGGCCGGTTTACAGAATAGGGACACGGTTAGCGTAGTGTGCAGCGGCGGTACGAATTTTGTTAATAATGTGAGGGTAGAAGAATATGAATCTTCCCCACATACGGAGTGAAGACATCGCAGTTCTCCAGCCAGTCTGCCTGTGACCACGATCGGTGCAACCCGGTCGAAACGTCAGGCAAAAATTAAAGGTATATAATGTTTTACCTACTATCCGTCGCGTTAATCCCCGTTTTAATGTGTTCCAATAATGAAACGCGAAAGTTTAAGAGTGAATAATAATATTAGTATGTAACTATGTACAGTCGACCAAATTGAATCATGACCCACCTTATGGTCATTTTTCTACTGTCATTCTATACAAGTAAGTTTAAATTCGCTTGAACATACATTTCCTAGAAACGAACGTGTTATCATTTTATTAGACACTGACAGTCACAAGGCAATGTTTGCTATCTGTACGAATAAGATTGTATAAAAATCGGCGAGAACTTAATTTCATGTGGGTAAGGGTTGCAATGCAACACACAAGTAGGTAGGTAGATATTCGGGATTCGGCACAGCCGGGCCGCCAAGTCTCTATTGTGTTTGCTTGTGTTTGCCATAATGAAATAAAACAGTATACTTAGTTGAAGAAAATAATATTTATTTTAAGTATATATTTAACAAGTGGCATTAAATTGGTAAAGTGAAAAGTAACCCGATTAGACGACAAATGTCACTTCCCCAATCCAAACACCACAAATTTTCATCTGGGGACCTAGACGGCCATGGAATAAGAGTGAATGCATCTTCATGCTGGGTAAACCAATTCGAGACAATTCTGGCAGTATGCACTGGACAGTTATCATGAACAAAGGAGAATACTGGCACTTCTTCACGCAAGTAAACTGTTCGCAAAGTCGGTAACATTGATTCTTCCAATAAATTGACATAGTTTATAGAGGTATGACGAGGAGAAATTTGAACAAGTTTTCCGACACTTCCGGCATCCATCCAGGCACACATGTTAGCTGAAATTCAGCTGGATAATTGGTTGGGCAGAACGTGATCCTCTGTGTAACGCGTGTTATCGTAACGCCACGAAGTTAAGCGACCATGTTGAGAAGAGCGAAATGATTTCTTGTCTGTAAATATGTTATCCGTAATAGTGTTGCATATCCGTTCTCTTCCGTTCCGTTCTTAATTCGACGAACGCCATGAATATGTCGTCGTCTCGTCTGTCTTCGAGGGTACCCTCTTTAGCATGCCGGCTGATCCAGGTTCTGACTGTGTTCCGACTTATTCTTAGCTGTTTGTTCTGCCAAATTGGCCATTATACGATTTGTTTGTAGATATTGACTTAGGTTTTTATACAATTTCAGACTTACAAATTATACAAATGTCAAGTATACCTAGTACTTGACATTTGACACACGACGTTTTTTATTTTTAAATTATAATACATTTTTCTTCGTAGTAAAAAGAGTTTGGATTATGGACTTATTTTAAATTCATATTGACTGGTTTATCTAAAACATGTCTAGTGCAGTGATAATAAAGGTTAAACTTGCATAGATCTCTGACCCGTTATGACGCATTTTTATTTATATTTAAAACGTACTATGTGCAACATGCATGACAGCGAAGAAAACCTTACTACATTTATGAATGCAAAGGAATAATCGGCAAAGTGGGTCTTGATTCAATTTGCTCGACTGTACCACCACATAAACCAATAAGCAACTCAATTATAGCATACACTACCTTACAACTGAAGCAATAAGGACTCGCACTACGCTACTTCGAGTACTAAAAACTAGATGGCGCTGATGGTCGATCGACTCACGCGAACAGATCACCCAGTAGTACAAATAATAAACCTGTAGAGTTGTAATTTGATTCCGATCTCACTAAGTGTCGGCGCTAAGTCGGTGGTGTCTCCATATTTTTGAGGGACTTAACACCTGTACAACACGGATCCTGCCGTCTTGTCAATCCTACTCCTTAATCTTATTCCTTGACCTACGACCAGTACGCCCTCCGAGTAGCGGCTTCACAACTATTTATCTGTAGGCCCAACAATATTTGGCTGGTGGGCATTGTTCTTTAATCCAATGTTAAAAGCAATAAAATTAATACCAATAATAATGATTAAAAAAAAATAACAAATACACCAATTACCTGTCTGTATATGGTGATTATTAGGATAACGGATAAATATACATAAATATGTTTTTTAAACTTCTATGACTTAGGTTCAAAACTCGTGCTCATCACATAAATATTGCGCCTTACCGGATTCAAAACCGCAACCTAATAATGATTTTCAAATGCAACAAAATAGAAGTATATCATTCAATCATTCATTCATCCCATGTCGATAAAAAATCGCTATTGGGATGCACTAAACGTCAATAGTTGTCACAAAGTTGACGGCACGATCCCCCTCCGCCCCTCAAAAGTCGGTCGATGATGTTCCCATACATTTTCTTTTACGTTTCTTATCCAGTGGTAAGAGTGGTACCTACCCGGCGGCAAACGGGGTCTACCACCGCTGTTAGGATCGTTCAGCAGCCATCGCAAACTGAAGTATGTGATGTCATTGCACAGGGTGGTTAGAAGGTAGGGTAGATCCTTAACGACCTACGGCTGCGACAGGAACTGCAGGATCAGCCTTACTACCAGATATCGGAGTAGGTAGATTGATTTGGGGTCAATGACGCAAACATTAATATTAACATGACTCCGGTATTGCGGAATCTCAAAAGTATTAAAACTTAAACAGTATTTTAGTCGTAAAATTAATAAGAATAAAGTTGTTAAATTTTGACGACCGTCTTGGTGTAGTCGTTCGCGCACCGGACTTCTAAACCAGGCGGTTGCGGGTTCGAATCCCGCAAGGGGCAAATGTTGGTGTGATAAGCACGAGCATTTGTACCTAAGTCATGGATGTTTATATGTATTTAAGTATTTCTATCCGTTATCCTAGTCACCATAGCACAAGCTCACGCTTAGTTTGGGGCTAGGTAATTGGTGTGCTTGTTGAAACAATTTATTATTAGTATTATTTATATGTTAAATGTGCCAAACCAAGTAATTTATGGTGGCATAAAAAGAATTTTGCGCTATCAAAAATTTAAAAACCCCCAACACAAAATAATAGATGCACATAAAAATCCTTAAAAAAAGGTTTAATAAAATAAATAAATAAAAATAAAAATGGTTTATTTCGTTAACACACAAAAACGTAAACAATATTGAGGCTGGGATCTACCCAGTAAGTACTCGTGGTACCTGTGGCGGGAGACCCCGCTCTTCTTTTACAGTATAAAGGTATATATGGTTTGAGCAAACTTATTATATCATAACATACAAAAATGGGGTGTTTGTGTGTGTGTGTTTGTGTGTGTGTGTGTGTGTGTGTGCGTGGGATATGTCTAAAATTACAGTTAGAGGTAACTGTAACAGTAAAACAGTGTGACAGTGATAATGATAATGTGGCCCTACGATTTGAAAATCTTGGGATCGGTTCATATAAAAAAGTTCATGCAAAAAATAAAACTGAAATTTTGAACCCACGTACCCAAGTACGTAGGTATACAATTTTTAATATTATTGTTGTCGCGACGGGGGACCGCACTAATATTAGACAATTTTGTGTTAAAGTATGTACATAGTTACGTAACATATTATTATAAAGTTTTTATATAAGTCCTCAATCCATTTACTTAATAGCTTTGCTTCCCGAACATCATTTTAATTAAGTAAGTATTTTAGGTAAAAAGCGTTCCCCCGACGCGACAATATTACTTATTAAAAATTGTATACCTACGTACTTACGTAGGGTCAAAATCAGTTTAATTTTTTGCTTTTTATAGGGTTTCCATTTAAATTAACTGTATTGTATCTAGCTATAATTCCATAGTTATTAAACCTTGTTTTAGGATTTTCATGTGCATCTATTATTTTGTGTCGGGGGTTTTAACATTTTTAAATTATTTTTTTATTTCATGCTTTTTGTAGGGGACTTCTAATTTTTTTATTTCATTTCAATTATTTTCTTGCGTTTTAAGATTCTAAGTAATTTGGTGTTTCATCAGGTTTTTTTAATAATAATAAATAATTATAATTGTTATAAAATAGTTGAGGAAAAGTAAGTAGGTAAACATTAAATTAACATAGTAGACATTTTCAAGTTTTTCATTACGTTAGTTCATATTCATCGTTGCTTTTCAATATACTATGATCAGTGTCATGTAGCATTTAGCAGTAGAAAAGTCCAGCAGTGGACAAACACTGGCTGATGATGATGATGATAAGGTAGATACTTTTATTCCAATAGTCAAGCTCTTTCATTTGAAACCCATATTGAAGGAGTTGTGAAATAAAATGCAATTCGCAATTTTGTAATAGCGACCATCTTGGATTTGAAATTTAGCATAGTGTATTATAGTATTCTACTAGTCAGCCCTTTATTGGATACCCAAATTGAGGTAGTTTAAAAAAAATGTAATCCGCTATTTTCTTACGGCGGCCATCTTAGATTTGAAATTTGTCATAGTGTATAGTATTCTACTAGTCAAGCTCTTTCATTTCATACCATTATTGAGGGAGTTTAAAAAAATTATGTAATCCGCCATTTTGTTGGGCCATCTTGGACCGATTTTCATTAAACATAGCTAAGAACACTCCCGACTAATTAATCATTTAAACAAAAAAAAACTAAATCAAAATCGGTTCATCCGTTCGGGAGCTACGATGCCACAGACAGATATACACACACCCACAGACACGTCAAACTTATAACACCCCGTCGTTTTTGCGTCGGGGGTTAAAAAAGGCATATCTATATTATTCCAGCACTGTCAAAGTACATAAAATCAATCTACCTACTCCGGTCTCTACATATTACTCACACAAGCCCATCGTCAGTCTCCCCGCAGCACTCCCTCAGTTTAGTCGCGTCGTATATCAGCAGCAGCGACGTGGCGTACAGTCTGACAGCTGTCTGCCGTCTCGCCCACTTCTGCAGCTTCCACAGTTGCTACAGGACCCAGGATCTGCCATATAACTCACACAAGCCCGTCGTCAGTCTCCCCGCAGCACTCCCTTAGTTTAGTGGCGTCGTATATCAGCAGCAGCGACGTGGCGTACAGTCTGACAGCTGTCTGCCGTCTCGCCCACTTCTGCAGCTTCCACAGCTGGGAGAGGAACTGCAGGATCAGCGCGCGGCACAGCGGATTGCCCACGCCGTTCAGGTAGTTGCGGATAGCTGGAATGTTCATTGGAATATTAAGATCTAATAAATTGCCAAAACTAGGTAAGGCCTCCTATTCCTCAGTATCAGCCGTCCACGCAAGACGTCCACTGCTGAACACAGAACTCCTCCCCATCCCATAGATTTTCAAAGTGACCTGTCAGTTCTTCGCGCTATGTGAGCCGCCACGCCACTTGAGCACACTGATGCTTTATGTCCGTTACATTAGTTTTTCTACATATTTAATCAAATCTCAAAAAGCCTTTTTTATAATACATTTACAATTCTTAATAATAACTTTTTAAAATCTAAACTTTTTGACGACGTCATTACTGCAATGGGAATATTTTTAAAACTATCGGTCAAGTGTGGAGCCTCCTCTATTATAGCTTTTCCGTGTTTTCACATTCGTCAAGTGTCATTTGAAAGTTCTATTATTAATTGCTATGTACAGCGTCCAGGGGGCTAATTACGTTACTCTGTTGCTAACAATTCAAGATTGAAATCGCTTGAAAATGTCACATTTGACAACTTCAGTTACTCTGTTAAGCTGACCATTAACGGTCAGTCCAAAAAATGACTCTACTTACTAACATAAAAATAATCTGAAAACTGACTTTCATTTACTTTTTAAGTTCTTATGCCTATAGCCAAGATTTTTACTACCGATATTGAAAACGTAAAAATTTGGTCGTACCTCAGACCGACTAATTAATGTAACTGGCCGTGAATGGCCAACTTTAGCAACAAAACTCTGATTGAAATAATTACATTCAAAGTTACATAATCCACTACCTGTATTATGACTTTTCTGTGATTTCACATTCTTCAAAAGTGTCATTTGAAAGTTCTATAATGAGGGATTTTCATAACTCAACATTTTAGTTTTATTTTATGTTGATAGATGGCGCTTTTTATCTATGAATATTGCGTCGAAATCATTGAGCATACTCGTAAAATAAAATCATTGTTATATTATGTGTACAAACATTTAGTGGAAGTACTTTTGTTAAAAATTAGTAGGTTTCAAATTGCAGTTAAAAATTAAATTTAATGAAAAAAAACGTCTTGATGATCACTAAATTTTAGAAACGACCTGTTAGTACGCGTGAATCAAAAATATGCTAAATATAAACATTATAACATAATAAACGCTACAACCAGCCTTTTCCTTTAACAGAAATCTACCTGACTTAGTTTGGTCGACGCCATCTAGCGGATTTTTAAGTACATACCGATTTTTGACACTAGGAAAATCCTACATTAATTGCTATGTACAGCGTCCTCTATTAAAACTTTTCCGTATTTTCACATTCTTCAAAAGTGTCATTTGAAAGTATTAAGATTAAGTTTTGATTATGTAAAGCGTAGTATATCCTAGTGTAATTAATTTAAGGATGCAACACATTTAAAGGTCTCACCTTCCCTAACCATCCGCCCGTGCAACTTTTTTCCGTAGTCCTTTCCGAACTTCAGGAGCTTCCCGCTGCCCAGCTTGTAGACCTGGTACCCTGGTATGCAGAACCCGTACTGCTGCTTGCTTAGCGCGTACTTGCTCTGCTCCGATTTTATCTTTTCCTCTGTGGCTAACGGGTCGTATGTTCTTTTGCCTAGAATTTCAATAAAGAGTGATGTGAGTAGTTTTAAGATTGATTGGGTCGTCAATGGGTTGAATTCTGAGGTGAAGTTATAATTACATATTAATATTCGAGTCTGCCGGGAATCAGACCTTATGACAAAAATATGACAAGACGAGATGAGAAAATGTAATTAACCATAATAAGAAACTTCGCTGGCGGCTACCTTGGATTCTGATTCTTTGTTCTAGAGTAAAAGCTTTTTATCCCTGGTCCTGTAATGCAACCGAGTTCTTTGAAGCCAGTACCAAATCTATCTTAAAAAAAAAAGAAGCCAACTCACCAATTTTGACATCCATGATGCACTGCTCCAGCATCCTCTGAGTAAGGTCCTCCAGTATGATATAGTCCTGCTCATGCCCCAGGTACGTAAACTTCCGACAGCCGTAGTACTTGGGCACGTACCCGCGCAACTCCACCAGGTCTTTGTTAGTAGTGCTGCGGAGACGCTCGTAGAATTCCACTTCGCGTTTCTGCGACTCTTTCAGGAGAGGCTTGAGGACTGTTCCGTTGCATTGGAGAAGACCTGCAAGAATTATATCGTTGTTGAAGATAGGGCAGCTGTGAAAATCTTGCCCATGAATGTCAATTTTTCAAGTGTCTGGTATGAAAACCTGCAAGCCGAAGGCTTGCAGTACCAGCAAGTCCAGTACCAGGGGTTGAAGCGGGTATGCCATATTCTTTAAGTTAGTGTATCCGTTACCTAGTTAGTGCTACCGACAAGGCCTGTGTTGCAAGTCTTACCAGTGAACTTAGTGTCATCAGTTTTCCTGTGGCCGGCGACCTGCAAGCCGAAGGCCTGCAGCGCCACCGAGTCCCAGGGCATTGGCAGCGGCGTGGCCATGTCCTCGACGCTGCGCCGCGGCAGCGCGTAGTGCACGCGGTAGATGGAGCGCTGCCGGTGCACTGGCCGCTTCGGCTTCGGCTTGACACGCTCATCGCTCATTTAGTTGACGACCTGCCCAGAAAGAAAACAAGTGTTGTAAACTTGTTTTACAAGATAGGATCTCATGGATACAGTGGCAATGTAACGCACTGTTTTCCCCACACACTTGAAGTATTAACCAGTTGTTTAATGCTGTGTAGTAATAGATCCGCGCTGAAGTTATGGTAACTCTTAAAAAAGGGTGATTGGCACCATTATACTTCAACTTGGGATAAGAAAAAGCTCACTTGCTATGTAATTATTTTGAGTAAACTAAGTATTATTGTCGTACGTTAAGTAAATACAAAAACAAATGCCAGGAAAATGGAACGAAAGCTATGAGTAGCTGCGAGATAGCTTTGTGACTGTTCAATATTCATAAAATTATTTTAGTTACCTAATTGACTCAAACAGGAAAAAACACGGGTTGTCCAGGCACTCACAAAATGTAGGTAACCTACCTAGTACGAACTCGTTCGTTTCTTTAGTATTTAGTTTTACAAAATATCACTACGTTATTATTTATAACATCTATCGGTCTCGTCCTAGACTGTTCACTCGTCAAGCACTTCTTACTATGCTTATCTTATCGAGAATCGATACAAACACCAAGAAAAAAATATTTTATAGATTTGCAACCACTGTAATTTGGCTTCGACCAAATTTCATAAACCGAACTAAGTCCGCAAAATGTGGGTTGTCATAGAAAACCTACAAGTTTTACATTTTAAATGTTGACATTCGAAAACAAGTTTGACAAAGAACCTAGACGAAACCTTCGCGACTTATTTTGCAGGTAATACGATATTAACAATACTAAATTTGTAATAGAAAAACGAAGCTATCTAATCACTACATAAATCAAGATACGCCTGTCTATATCAATCAATATACTTTTAAGACGCGATATTCGCACTAAAGATAAAATTAATATTTGAAGTTTTGAACGCAGGGCCGGACTGAAGATGTCTACCTACACAAAAATATTTTTTTCGCCCAAATACGCACCATAGATCTCTACGCAGGAGCTCAATTTTTTAAATCACTTGTATGAGTATGTTGGTGAAAGCGACATAATTTTCAGTCATACACATTTATTTTGACGTTTAATTTATTACTAGCCTTCTATGGCGAGTGGGTAGAGGCACTCGTTGTGGTTTCGAGCGGTCGAGTGCAGTCATCGAGTGATTCAAAGATGCGGAGTTTTAGATGACGAATGAAAATAAGTAGAAATCAGTAGGGAGTGATTAAAAAATAGAGCCCCAGATCATGGAATTTTCACATACAAGCCGTTTCAAGTTTGCAACAATATTATGTCTTCAAAACATTTTTAGGAAGTAGTTAGAAAATAGGAAAATGCAATCGAAGTTTGGAGCAAATTGGATCCTATTTACACTACTTAGGTTCCTAACTTCCTAATGATGATCCTTACAAATAGGATAGTGTAATGCGTGCTTAAAGAAAATTCAAGCAATGATTTTTTGTGGACCTACCTAGGTTATTACCTAATTATAGCTAATTAAGTAATCCATATAGCAACAGGCAATTTAAGTTGGTGCCATTTTTAAACCAGGACCGTAAGCTCAGATTACGGAAAGAAGAGATAATTAACTCTGTAATCCTCCACAGAAGTGTGTTGCCAAAAATATGTAGGTATGTGTGCTTTTCAACTACACAAGAAGACTCTTGTAAGCATAAGGAGCACAGTCATTCAATTCACAAAGCTTAGTGGCGCGCAGTGTGAATGAAATTTGTCATGTGATGTGATCAATGCGCCCCAAAGATGGATAGTTCCTTTAGCCTACGTCGTGTCCCGCGGGTTACGTATTTCATATCTCTTCAATGATCTGAGGCCCTAAAGAATTGTTATAAACTAACATTTTCTAAGGGAGTTTAGACTACTCGGTATTGAGAAAGTCTTATTAAGACTCAGCGTAGTGTAATAAGAGTTAGCCTGTAAGTTTATCTGCCCCATCTCGCTCTTTCACAGTATGAAGGAGCGAGATGAGAGATATACTGTCTCAGTAAGATTGTCTGACCGTGTAGTCTGATGATAACTCCCTAAGTCAGTCCCTGGACTGTTCATGCAGAGAGCATAATACCTAGGTACCTACGTAAGTATGTATACCTTACAGTAATTTGTAATTTAATGGGCTGATAGAATATTATAATTGTGTTACCTGAATCATTTTATTGTTTTGCATGGAATTATGACTACTGTTTTGATATTGGCGTCACGTGTAGGTACGGCTTAAGTAGGTACTTTGATTCTATAATAGTCACCTAGCTACCGACTGATGCCTCTAATAACAATGAAATGAAAAGTTTAGTGTGATACAGCTTCTTTTTCTATCCATCAATCAATCCTAAATCTGTAAAATCGATCAAAAAGAGTATAGGTATATATCGGTACTTAAATATCTGACGGATGAGTCGGGCTCTTGTGTGGGACGCTACCTGTGTCGACACACTTGCAGCCTCTCATCTGCTCGGGACAAGCCGTGGTGCTGGTTTGGCTGCGACAGGTGCCGAAAACTTTAAAAAGAACAAGTACAGGCAGATCGACTCCCGGTACCACTTTGTACCGTTTGGAGTCGAAACGCTGGGTCCGTGGGGTCCCAACGCTATTTCTTTTCAAAGAGATTTTCAAGAGGCTAGTTGACATCAATGGTGACATAAGAGTTGGCCTGGCTACCTTGCTCAGCGTATTAGCATCGCTATCCAGCGCGGTAATGCTGCCAGCATCCTGGGAACCTTACCACAAGGACCCTTTTTATAATTTTTGTTTTTCTATTGTATTAAATATTTTTTTTATTAACAAGTTGTATATTTACTAATGTAATATCTAACTAAATAAAACAAGCATAAAAGTAGCAACTTTATTAATTGTTGTTACCATTTATTTACGTCAGTCAGACCTACATACAAGACAAAATATAATTAACGGATAAATATGAAGTAATTACTTTAGCTATCAGCAGCTGCTGATTATATACTTTAACATTTATGTATTTAAAACTTACATTTAAAATAACAATTCCAAACAAAAATAATATTCGATTAACAATAACACAAAGGTGTTACAAGACACACCGGGTGATATCAAGACATGTGAATCCTTGAACATCCTTGAAACTTTCTAAAAATGTAAATTCAGTATAGTCGCTTCAAGTGAGAATCAAATTACCCTCTAGACTTGAAAAGCCTTTGTACAAAAAGCAAAAAAGTCACTTATCCTAATATTTATAGAATCCCTCCCCACTCTTCCGTCCACACTTCCCCTCCCCCACCATCGCATCCAAAAGCGGTATTGGCTTGAAGACTGGGTCTTCTGTCTTCTCAAATAGAGTGGCGAGCACAAACTTCTTGGTATCTAAACCTGTGTAGTCCGCCAGCTCTAGGGGCCCCATAGGATAGCCTGCGCCTAACTTCATTGCTATGTCTATGTCTTGCGCGGAGGCATCACCTGAAAATTTCGGTAAAAAAAGTCTGTGCACAGGCAGGCCTGTGTATCTCCCCGCGTAGATAGCAAAAACGTACCTACGCGCGGCGACCCTTACTTAGGGGCTAAAACAAGTTGCGTGTCGCTACCGGCCAGCGACACGCTCGCGCGTTTTATTCAGCGGCGGCCGCGCGGCTACGTTGCTGGCTGGACGAGAATGAATAAAGTACTAGAAAGAGGCGCTAGATGGCGTTAGAAGCTTTTCGTAGCAGTCAACCCTATCGCGTCGCGTGATATTACGTCACTGAATAGGTTTAGTGTATTATGAATCATATTCCAGAGCAATAAGTATGAAATTATCTTGCAATGGATTTTTGTAGGTGTCACGAAAATGTGCTTGACTCTGAGGCGAACTAAATTACGTCATATTGTTGACGACATTGAGTAGACATTTCTTTGAATACAATTGCTAAGTCATACTTCTGTACGAAGTACTAGTACTTATTCTGTGGCATAGGCCGCACGTCAGACACCCCACTTTGACCTTGAGACCGTCTCTATTCCCACCGTAACAAAAGTTGTTCCGTAGTTAAAAAAATAGGTAACCTGACGAGCTGTCGACTGTATACGTACAGTGGGCATCAACTTTCCCAAATCTGTCAAAATATCTCAAATGATATGGAACTCTATACGATCAACATAAGGTTGAAATGTGTTGCGGAAATTTGACAGATTAGGGTAGGTGTGTGGCCCACTGTATTTTGTTAACACATCTTCGGAATTCGGATTTTGATTGTTTTAATTAAAGCATCGAACAGGTCCTAATTAAACTAATTAAGTAGATAAAATAAACGGGCTTTTCCAGGCACAGTGACAATGAAACATCCAAACCTATTCAAGTAATCTGACTAATGACTTTATGATTAAAACTTGTTATGGCTTGTGTGACCATTAGGAGAATCGAGTTCATACTAAACTGCATTTTAAATAGTAAAGTAGGTAAGTATATCGAATCTTTTGCAGATTATTAACTTACTAGCAGTTCCCCGCGACTTCACCCGCGCCAAAAGTAGGATTTTCCATACAAATTTTCATCCCCCATTTTACCCCCCTTATGATTTAATATCGCTACAAAAAGTAGCCTATGTCCTTCCCAGTGTCTCAAACTATCTCTGTGCTAATTGATTTCATTTGATTCGGTGCAGTAGTTTCGGAGCCTATTCGATGCAAATAAACAAACAAACAAACAAATCTTTCCTCTTTATAATATTATAGTATAGACATATACTGAAAACTAATATAATATACCTACCTACTCAACCCTTATGATTTGTATATTGAATACGAGGGTCAAACTGAAAGTTCTTAGAACTGGCCACTTATAAACAATATAATAAAAAAAAAATTCTAAAATTTGAAAATAGAACTCTTTGCCAATATTACTGAGTATATATTTCATTCATTTGTCATTTGTTTTACGACTTGGCGGCAAATTGAAAATTGTCTGTGTCACGTCAAAATGAATTTAACACGAGAAAATTTTCGTGCAATGATTTTTTATGACTTTCGATGTCATTTAAGTCAACAAGAAAGTTATGATAGACTACGATTGGCCTTTCACGATGAAGCCCCATCTCGTGCGACTGTTTACAACTGGTTTAATGAGTTTAAACGTGGTCGCACTAATCTCACTGATGATGTACGTGAGGGACGGCCTTCTACGGCGACGACTGAAAATAACATCTGTGTTGTGCGGCGTATGATAGAGACTGACAAAAGAGTGACCTATCAGCAGATTCGGACAAGCTTAGGCATCGGTATGAGTCAAGTGCACAAAATCCTCCACGAACATTTAGCGGTCAGGAAGCTTTGCGCCCGGTGGATACCTCATAATTTGACTAAGGCTTAAAAACTCCATCGTGTGGATTGGTGCCGTAAAATGATTGAAAGATTTAACGGAGGTGACTCAAATGCTGTGTTCGACATACTAACAGGTGACGAAAGCTGGATTTACTGTTATGATCCTGAAACCAAAAGACAATCTGCTCAGTGGGTGTTTCCTTTCGAGGAGTTGCCAACTAAAGTGAAGAGAGATCGAAGTGCGGGAAAAAAAATGGTGGCCTCGTTCTTTGGAAGGATAGGTCATTTCGCAACAATTGTGTTAGAGGATCAAAAAACAGTTTCTGCAGAATGGTACACTACCAATTGTTTGCCACTTGTCTTGGAAAAAGTTCGAGAGAAACGACCTCGCAGTAGGATCCTCCTTCACCACGACAACGCCTCGTCGCACACCGCCAAGCGAACGATCGACTATTTGGCGACATCAAACGTTGAATTACTGGGTCACCCGCCGTATAGCCCCGACCTCGCGCCTTGTGATTTTTATTTATTTCCAAAAATTAAAGAAAAACTTAAAGGAAAGCGGTTTATGAATGCTGAAGAAGCGGTGGCTGCGTATCGCGATGCCATTGAAGAGACCCCTAAGGACGAGTGGGCAAAGTGCTTTTCCCAGTGGTTCCATCGCATGCAGCGGTGTATTGACGTCAATGGACAATATTTTGAAAAGATATAATAAAACTAATAACTGGCTAATGTAATCAGTTTTTGATTTTCTAAGAACTTTCAGTTTGACCCTCGTATTGACAGAATTCAATGTCAAAATAATAGGTAATTAATTTTTACAACTGTTATTTAAACAATACAGAAGTTATCATGATCAGTTAATAATTTAATGGGCAGTCATTTAATTTTTCGGCGGTTAGTAAATTAGCTGAGTCAGTTAAACAGAAGCAGTAAGTAATACTAATATTGGTCTGTTATTGCAACATTCAATGTCAGTACAAAAGGTCATTCAAGTAGTTTAATAAATTGATGAGCAGTAAAACGGTTGGAATAAGCAGTTCGAAAATAAGTTTGCCAATTTATTTGACTATTAACGTGTATCCAAATTTTAATCGTAATCCTAATGCCAAATTATAAATACTTACACAATGTCATAATGATTTTTATTTTTTATCCTTCGACCATGTAAAACATAAGGTAATGTGTTCTTGTTCAGCATTTAATGTGAAGAAGGAAAAAATTTATGATGCATAGTTAATATGGTTATGCTTCATATTTTTTCCCTTCTTGAAATTAAATGCACAAGGAATACATTTTACCGCCTTATCGTTTATAGAACTGCTTTAAATAAATTTTATTACTAACTAATTACGATTTGTTAACTGTACGTGCCTAACCGCCCAGTTCAACTATTCCACTGCTCAGTATTTATTGAACTGCCGTTTAAATTATTTTATGACTCTTTTTTCTTTAGTTTACTGCTAAACTAGTTTGCAAACATGCGTTTTTTTTACCTACTATAACTCAAATATCGAACTGCCGCTTTAATTCTATGCCAAAATAATATATAAATCTTATCACCTGATTTGCACTTGGCCACGCTCAATAGCACGCATCTTACGTAATGAATGGATAGTGACATAGATGAATGTATAATCGCGTTGATATATTAATAAATATATCATTCTTATCGAACGGAATTAGTAATAAAATTATTTATGATCAAAAGCTTTTATAACTAACAAAGACGAAAATTAGTCGCGAATTTTAGAAAAAGTAGAATTTTAATGCATACCTAGCTCTAGTTTAAAACTAAGTGTAACTTCTATCATTATTTGATTCAATAGATCGCTATATGATGTTTTTTTTTTTCGAAAACCAATTTTGTATAGTAGGTAGTAACTGATAAAACGTTTATGAGGCGGAAATAATTATTTTTGGTTGTAAAATAAAGATAACTTTTAGATTTTTTTTCTTTGATATTTGTTTATTTTTTCTATTTTATTATATTACTGATTCTACATTTGCCCTTAATTTTTTTTTTAACACCTGTATCTCCAATGACAAACACTAATGTTATTATGGTCGCAGTATGTAAAATATGTGAAGTAAAAGAAAAGAAAACTTCAATCGATATTTATTTTTTACATAAATGTGTACTCTATAAGATGTATAAAAATAATTCACTTATTTTACTGTAAATACAATTCAAAAGCAGTCTGTCATGTTAATAATTCGATTAAAAATGCAATACAATAACAGTAAATATAATTAACAACAACCTTACGTCCATAATTACTGAAAAACCCAATAATTGTTTTTTTTTTTCAATTTACCACTTTTCATTTCTTGAATAAAATGTCAGTACAGTCTGCGTCAAAAGTTTTTGTAGACTGTTTGTCAAGGGTTTTTTGACGCTGACAATACAAAACAGTCTTGCACCATTTAAATCTTCGATTTCTTTTCGTACTTATAGAATCCCTCGCCACTCTTGATTCCTAGCTTCCCTTCGGCCACCATTTTGTCCACGAGTGCGATCGGTTTAAATACAGGGTTCTTGGTTTTCTCGTACATGACCTGCAGGGCGTACTTGTTGGTGTCGAGCCCTGTATAGTCGGCGAGCTCGAAGGGCCCCATGGGGTAGCCCGCGCCTAGCTTCATGCCGATGTCGATGTCCTCTTTGCTGGCGTCACCTAGCGAAGGAAAACGGAAGTGGGCATAATATAGTCTTTGTCATAGAATAAATAATAGTACAAAGTACAGAAGGACCTCAACGCGAAGTTATTTAGGTAAATAGTGACTCTTCCTACGAAACAATAAAGTGCAAATTAAGAGCGCGGCACGCCAATAGCCTACCGCTAATAAGCACCTATACATTTGCCTCTCCTTCCCTCGCGTAACCTCATCGCACCTGACAGCGTAGGGTCGACCGATGCGACGCCAAACGCGCGCGTGAGTCGTCGATCTTACATACGATGCGGCCGCCTTGTGACATCCATTACGATCCAACGTCGTCCGGTCGATCCGCGCATGTACTTGTAGCTATAAGCTAAATTGCGGAGTGAACTAGATGGTTAATGTACAGTCGGCAGCGCGTCAGGTTACACATTTGAACTACGAAAACAACTTTTACTACGCAGGGAATAGAGGCTATACGTCGTGCCATGTACTTAAAGAAACACTGATTCGACATATCCAAAACTCAAGTGGAGGTTTTCGATTTCATGTTATGATAGGACTAAGGCTGAACTGTATGGAAAGACATACCATGTTATTACCCAAAAAGAAACAGGGTTTTTACTTTTTACCTTGTCTACTTACAAGACAGTCAATTTAACACAGAATACACACATATGAAAAAGTGACAGAAGTTTGGTATAATTACTACTTAATTATCATAATTTATGTCAGTGTCATTGAAAATTGAAGCAGAGGGCACACAATACAAACAAAGCGAGCGAAAGCAACAGGCCAATAAGATAAATATAAAAATAATAAATGCATGATTAAAAATAGAAAATGTACTTACATAATTAACTAAGAACCCACACACCACACATGCAAGCTATTGTTTCTCATGCATTGGCAAAAAATATGCCTAACAATAAGTTTTTTTTTAATACGTCGCCGCACACGTGAAGCGAGTGCCGGCCACTTGCAACTCAGTGGTCGCAACACGCCACCGGTGGCGGCCACTGGGCTCGATTCCAATGTGTCCTGTCTAAGATTAAATTTGAGTTCAGTCTCTCTCTTTCTTTGTCAAACAAACGAAAAGGGAAAGACTATATTAATTTAGAAACGTCCGATTTAACAGCTGTCTGTTGGTAAGGAATTATGAGAATCCATAGACAATTTAGTAGGGATGTCATTCTATGACGAATAAAGTTAGACGAAAACACGCAAAAACTTGTAAAAATACGTAAGAAATCGCATCACTTAATTTGACATTTCTAAATTATTATAGTCTGTCCCTTTTCGTTTGTTTAGCAGAGAAAGAGAGAGTTTGAACTTAAATTTAATCTTAGACAGGGCACATTGGAATCGAGTCCACTGTAAAAATGACAAAACATGTGTCAAAGGATTTAGCAGATGAGTGTCAATTGTGGCCGTAAGGCGTGGCGCGCGACAGTCATCGGTGGCGGTGGTCGGTCGCCCATCTGCGCGAAGCCTAACAGCGAGGCATTTACGTCAGTACTACATCACGTGATGGATACGTGCTTTCCTGTTTTAGGGTAAACATGATTCTTACAAACCTCTTTCATACATCCTGATCGCCTCCGCGCTGTACGGGCCCAACAGTCTGTTGACCACGAAGCCAGGCGTGTCCTTACAAGTGATGCAGGTCTTGCCAACGCTCTTGCCCCACGCCAGCATGGCCTGGTAAGTGTCCTCCGAGATGTGGTCTCCCTTGATCACCTCTAGCAAACGCATCACTGGCACTGGGTTAAAGAAATGAAGTCCACCATATCTGGAATAGTGAGGTGATGAATTGATAAATTATTTTTGGTGTGGATACAGTCATACAATAAAAAAAAATTGCAAGTTGAACTCTGTAGTGCACATTGATTTGATTTAAATCCCCCAAACACCATTTTAGTATGTAGAACATACATATGTATTGTTTGAGCATGTATAGTAGGTATGTAGTAGTAATAAAAAGGTACATGGTAGCAATCCCGTAAATAAATATTCTAATGTATAGTCCAGTACACCGCCTAGGTAGTTTCATCTCTATAAGTACATTCAGGGATACAGGGTGACCTCTCTTCACCATACAACATAGTACAAATGAAAGGTCCTGATAACTGGACGACGATTAGAGAGTAAGTCATTTTGTATCATTAACTGTATGCATAGTCGCCGGTAACAGCTAGTTTTAATTTTAACTAAAACACAAGATTGCACAGATAGATCATGGTCCAAAGCAGACCCTGGGCACTCAGGTGCAAGTGCACACCCGGATAACAATCATGCTTGTAACATAATCTTTATCATATTTTGAGCTTATTTTATTTGATTTTATTGATTGATGATCATACCTGTCTTTCCGCTTGATGCCAGCTCCAATTTCATTGATGGAGATGGAAGAAGTGTTGGTCGCTAGGATTGTGTGCTCTGGTGCAAGCTGAAACAAATAGGAAAAGAATGTAATCATCATCATCTTAGAGTTATACCGGTTGTGCTTTCGCACGCGAGGGCCTGGGGTCTACTGACCAAGATCCAGGATATGGCAGATCAGGTAATAACAGTGGAGCAACTGCCATCAGACCTCCATGACCCTGTTAACAGGAGAACCTGACAAGTTTTGATTATGGTTACACATGCAGTCGCCTGAATGTGCTTCCTCACTATGTTTACCCTGACCACAAGAGCATTGGTTAGTTAAAGAATTAATGGAGATTAGATTAAAAAAAGAGGAATAAAATTAAAATTCCTAACAAATTATTCAATCATTTCGATGTACACTGTCATAATAACACTAATAAATAAGCAATAAGTAGTATTAAAATAGGTCATCACAAAGTTAACAGCTATGCCCTAGAATCTAAGGTTACAAAATTTTCATGCCAGTACATTGATACAGCAACATAAGAACTTATGGCTGGATGTAATATGTTTAGTTATCATCACATCATTATCATCCACTGTGTACTGCTGGACATAGACCTTTCCTATAGATATCTAGTATGACCTGTTACAAGCAGCCTGCATCCAGTTCACTAAGTCAATATGTTTAGTAGGTAGGTTTATGCAAAACATTTACCTGATCAAGTTTGTTGAACAGCTCCTGTTTCACATCAAGCTTCTCAACAATAGCTTCAATAATCAAGTCCACATTGACAGCTTCCTCAATCTTGGTGGACACCTTGATTCTGTTGAAGGAATCTTTGACAAAGGTCTCGGCCTTGGACGGGTCATCTTTGTACAGCTTTTTGCCAACCCTCACTAGGTTTGTCTGGATCGACTTTTGAGCTTTCTCCAGCAGCTCTGGTTGTAAATCAACAATGGTTACATTTTGCCCAGCCTGTGCTGCAACCTGAGACAGGAAATGATAGAGACCATATAGAAAAGGACTAATGTTTCCAATTGATTACTGATTAAAAGTTAAAACTAGGAAATTGTGTCGATTGCTCTCAGTCCTGGCTGGGTATTTTACAACAACCAGGATAAATATAACTGGTTTATTAATTCACACACAAAAATGTATAAGGTTAAACAATAAACCGGTTACATAAACCAACATCTCAAAGCTTATAGTAATGCCCTATGCACACTGAACAAAGTTCATGATAACTGCTCAACTTTATCAGAGAATAAATTTCAAAAAAACATACCTGAGCGATACCTGAGCCCATGAGGCCTCCGCCGACCACCGTGACGCTTTTGATGGCATTCCGAGTGGAGGAGCTGCAGAAGTTTCGCGTAACACCGATTAACTTGTTCATTTTCCCAACAGATTACACGTTAGAAAGTTGTGAAAACACGAAACGATGTAAACCGTGACCGGCACAAGCACTTTCCGCGTCCCGCCTGACGTGAATCCGGTCTTATTTGGCATTGGCGCTACAGTTAAATCTACTTCTCGAGTAAAGATAACAGCGAATTATTTATCTAGAATACTTAAGAGATACGTACCCATTGCAAGTTGTCTTCCCATTACCAAGAGCGCTAAAACACGGCACACACTTTTAAAGCTATTTTAGTCGTAAATAAGAAATGAAAAAGAAAAATACCAAAAAACACGAAACAAACAACGGAATATTTTCACACATAAAAATAAACGTTCAAAAGACCATATCAAACAAAATGCCATCGAATTGCAAAAATTGTGTGGCGAAATGAGGGGAGGGATAGAGACAGAAAGAACCTACTTTTTCCAAACAAATGCATTTTTTAAGTCGAAATTACAAAAAAATATTAAAATTTTATCGCATTTCATTTTGATTAAAAAAATATGGTATTTGAATGCACCTACTTGACGTCACAATAAACTGACACTGACAGGTGTCCTGTCAAATTCTTTCCTTTTCCTTTCTTTACTAGGTATTTGAGCAGGATAAAAGATAGTATTTGTGATTATTGAGTGAAATCTCCATTACCACTATGAGACAATCAATTTTGGTCTCTATTACGTCTGATCAAAATCATTGATTGCATTGCAGCTCACCTCCCTCACCTCTTTTCTACTTGTTAACATTTCCGATCACTGAACTTTGGAATTTTAATTTTATCTATTTAGTCAAAGTAGCCAAAGTAGAAAGAATCGGATCTGCTCTACAGCGGGTACTTCTCTTCAAACCCCAGCAACAAAAGACTAACAAAATGATACAGTTCGGCACGATCACAAGAAAGTTTTCAAGTTCAGCTAGCGTACAAAGTGCAATCAAAAATGTTACTGTTATCGGAGGTGGTTTGATGGGCTCAGGTATCGCTCAGGTAAGAATTAAATACTTTTTAGACTATTATACAGTTTATAGTATCAAATTTTTATGATAAACTTTAATTTTATTTCATAGGTAGCAGCTCAAGCCGGTCAAAATGTGACTCTTGTAGATGTAAGTCCTGACGTTCTGGCGAAAGCCCAGAAGTCCATTGGCGCCAACCTTGGTCGGGTAGCCAAAAAAGTGTACAAGGACAATCCTCAAGAAGGCGAGAAGTTCGTTGCCGAGTCTCTGGGCAGGATTAAAACTCTCACTGACCCGGCGGCGGCGGCGAAATCTGCTGACCTCGTTGTAGAAGCTATTGTAGAGAACCTGGATGTGAAACATAAGCTGTTCAAGCAGCTAGATGAGGCTGCTCCTGAACACACCATCCTAGCTTCGAACACATCTTCACTTTCTATCAATGAAATCGCTTCAGTTGTTAAAAGGAAGGACAGGTGAGGATGGGTCATTTTTGTGGCATATAGCATTCATTATGACATCATAATACATACAATGAAAAATATAACTGTATAACTTTTTTTAATAAGCTACCCACAACCAGCTAACTAGCTACTACAACTCTTAAATTTTAATGTCAAAAGAATATTACAAAATAGATATTTTTTAAAATGACAATGATAAAAATGTATGAAATAGTTTTAAGAAACACAAATCTTGTAAATCTTTGAAGAGTCTATAACAATAGTTTCCTTGTCGCTTCTCCTCAGCACTAGCCCAGAATTGTCCCAAAGCAGTGGTAGGGTTTTATTATTATTTTCAGACCGGCAGCCAACGCCGAATACAATCAAACAAACAGTTGTACCTAGCTAAAAATGGTCCTTAGATTTCAAATTTGAGGTCCAATTTCCATTTTCTGACCGCCATCTTGGAAAATTCTAGGGTAAACAATCGTATTGTGTCGGGTCCAGGGTTCATATCCCACCATGCTATGAATACCAAAGATTATTTTTATTTCTCTAACAGAACAAATAGGTTTCATAGCTTTGCCGTCTTTTATTGACATTTTTAATTTTTACTTAATCACAGACCAAATTTTTCAAATAATTCTTCAATTTTTATGAAAGCAGTCGACAGGACTAAGCTCTGGGTTTGGCTCTGGAGCTGTTTCCGTCGGATCTGCTTGTTATTGAATTTCGTTATTTTTGATTCGAGCTTGCGTAACGGTTAGCTGTCAACCAGGTCATCTCCAGAGTCATCTTTCGACTCTGGGTGCACAAAATTGGGATCTCCTGCCACCCCCGATGGCCCTGGTATGGGTTCTGCTCTCAGAATCTATCAATCTTCATCGCTATTTTCGTCTCAAGTCTCGTATGACATACTCGCCATCTCATCTTCCGATAAATAATGGATATTTATTGGAAAATGTTATAAAAAAGACTTAAGATAAAAAAAAATGGACTACAGTTTCGGCCCCAGTGGATACAATTGTTTCAGTAAAGTTCGGTAACGTCTGTCGGCATCGTCAAATGCTATTTGAATGCAATTATTCACTAAAACCATAGGAAATGTACTTAACATTATGATCATACGTCATTAATAACGATTTGTTAACAAAAACATTAAAAAAATGACTTGCAGTAGTAAAATGTGGCACCTTGAAATTACTTGACATGACGTTGACATGGAAACCTCATATTAATAATCTAATAAAAAAACTGAATCAATTTTCTTATGCCCTATATAATCTAAGGAAGGTCGCCAATGTTAAAACGCTCCTAACAGCCTATCATGGATATGTTGCATCCACTTTAAGGTATGGGATAATGTTTTGGGCTAATACTACTGAAAAACAAAGCATTTTTAAAGCGCAAAAAAAGTGTATTAGATCCATGTTTGGCCTAAAGCAGGATGATTCATATAAACCGTACTTTCGCAAATATACAATTTTGACTCTGCCGTGATGTACATATGCGAGGTTGCAACTTTTATACGTAATAACCCAATTAATTTTGAAATGAGTACTATCGGGAGACGTCGTGAAGGCACCGTAAAAGTTAATCACGGATGCAAAACCCTCCTTCGAAGAATAAGTGTAAATTGCATGGCACCAAAGATCTACAATAAAATCCCATTAAACATCAGGTCAATCAAAGATGTCAAAAGATTTAAAACTGCGCTCAGTGGCTTCCTTGCTGAAAAAGTGTATTATGACTTAAGAATATTTCTCGAAGACAAAATTTAATAATGCTTATATTCATATACCTTTAAGGTGACTCATGGCTGTACTTACAATAATTTGTATGTGACATCCTGTAATACCCATGTTTATGAATTAATAAATGATTGATTGATACTCTCAACTTGATAGGTCCGTGACCTCTAGTGCGAATAAACCCGCGCTAAATTTGTTTTAAATATGGTAGAACGATTCAAACGCAATCGTGCGATGCTGGGCCCGTCCTCAAAACACAAATAGTTGTTAAAGGCGATATTACACGGATCAACCAAATTGACAGCAATTCCGTTGAAAAGCATTGAACATTGAACATTGCATGCATTTCCTATTTACACACAAAACATTCAACAAGACATTCAATGTTCATTTGCCTAGCGATGTCGCGTCAAATCGTACGTGCAGGTGTTTCACTAATTTGTGAGTATTTAATAAATGAGTTGAATAAAAATAAAAAGAAAAAATCTCGGCGTTGGTGGGTACGTCCGTGGATTTCGCGAAGAATGACCATAGGAGCGTCAAACAGTTTATTGGTAGAATTGGCAGCAGAAGATCCTAATTCGTATTTGAACCATCTGAGAATGACGGAAACTCAATTTAATGAACTTCTTGAAATGGTTACTCAATTTATTCGCCAGATACGACACAACACAATGCGCCCGCTTCCTTCGCTGCCAATCGCGGACTGAGTCATCGTTCAATGTTTGTGTTTACATGTTTCAACCGTCAATTCAATTAATCAATATTGATTCCATTGCATTGAAAGTCAATTGTGAATCAAAACTTTCAATGATATTGAACAATCAAATTGAAATGTGTTTAGATGTGTCAATGCCATTGAAGCAATGGAATTGAAAGCAATATTGAACCAAAATTGATCCGTGTAATATCGCCTTAAGAAAAAAATTACTTTTGAACGGCGCAATTGTATTGACCAGTTCTGAAAGGGATAAGACACAAAAATTTAATTTGTATTTTATCTCAGGTTTGGGGGCCTCCATTTCTTCAACCCAGTGCCAGTGATGCGTCTTCTCGAAGTGGTGAAGGGGGCAGAGACCTCTGAAGCCACATACAACTCTATGATGGCGTGGGGCAAGGCTGTAGGCAAGACCTGCATCACCTGTAAAGACACCCCTGGATTTGTGGTCAACAGATTGCTGGTGCCTTATATTTGTGAAGCCATTAGATTGTATGAGAGAGGTAAGTGTGTAAATCACTTTTTAATACAGAAACTCAATGTAGAAAAAAATATCAAATATTTAATCTGTTTACAAGTTTTCTGTAAAGTGACATTACTTACTTTTTTATTTTTGTCTATGCACACCATAGAGCATGACTATTAGGATCTGTTTATTTAAAAAGTTGTATGGTTGAACCAGGGACCGCAGGAAAATTATAATACACAACTATCATAATTTTATTTTCTTGTACCCATGTAGTATGTCTGATATCTGGGCAAAGGGCACACACAATACATTTACAATAGATAGTGCAAGGCAAAGCTCATTATTTCCAAGGAACCTATAGTAATATTTTGTTTTCAGGCGACGCGTCAGCCCGTGATATTGACATTGCCATGAAGCTTGGTGCTGGCTACCCCATGGGCCCCCTCGAACTGGCTGACTATGTCGGCCTTGACACCAACAAATTCATACTTGACGGGTGGCACAAGAAGTACCCTGATCAGCCCCTGTTCAAACCCATACCACTGCTGAACAAACTAGTTGCAGAAGGCAAGCTCGGAGTCAAGACTGGAGAAGGTTTTTACAAATATGATAAGAAATAAGTGACTATCAATTTTGTATAAGATTTTGGCAGAGCTATTGATTAGAATCATGTTAGTGTGTAAAAGAAGTCTATTTTGTATGCATGTTTAAGCACAGGTTTAAGTAAGAATAATGTCTATTGACACCTGTTCTCTATTAGTATATTTTACTTGATATCAATGAATAAAGTATGTATGTATTTTTAAAAGTTGTTTCACTTTATAGAAAATAAATACTTTTCAATTGTCATATTTTCCATCAAAATATTACTGAAATAACCTAGCAGATTGATATAAAAAAACTATATTTTCATCATACTTCATAATTATAAACAAAATCAACCTTAACCTAATGAGAATAGATTTAATTTCATATGTCATAGTCATCATCTTCCCTTTTCCTTTTCTGAGCAGAGGTCTGATCATCCACTTCCATCTTGATAGGACCCTGTGTTGATGGCCCCGCAGTCACGCGCACTGCTGGCTTAGCTACCACCTGTGACAGAGATGGATGTTATGTAAATTTACAATCAGAATTGCTACATCATTGTTATTTTAAGTGGAGGAAAAAAGTTAAGATTGGACTGACAGGACTTACTACGAGGAGTGTTTAATAATAGTGAACTATTACCATAACTTTTTTTTACTTTTATAAATTGCGAGGTCGAAATTCAGTAGACTACAATATTTGGAAACAATATAATTTTATTTACTGCATGAACTTCTTGTGTAAACCCCTTGATGTATTGTAGTAATGTCATGTTGATTATACAGTATTAATCTTTGCATAATCACAAAAACATTTTCTGTATAGTTAATGAAAGATGTCAATGGTGGTCATAGTTACCTTGGTGCTAGATGTGAATTTCAAAACAGGCTTAGGAACAACATTTGGCTTGGGTGTGGAAACATTCACAATGCCTCCGGACGGTCTCTTCATAACAATGTTCTGCTGACTTGTTGTGGGCTTAGATGTTGTGATTGTTTTTATAACTGGTGTGGCAGCTACTGTAGACTTAGCTACAGCTTTCTTTGCTGGCTTAAGGCGGTAATTACATGCAGACAAACAATAACTGAAATAAAGGAAAAGATACTACATTTTTATGAGAGAAACACTCACAACATATTAATAAGGCAAAATAAATTTAAAGTAGGTTAGTACTATGCAGGGAAGTTGTCTCACCGGTCAGGGGGCAATCGCAGACCACAGTGTGGCTTAATCAATGGAAGTGGGTTCACATTCTTCACTCTAGCGATCTCTAGAAGTACTTCCCGCGGCGGCGGGCTTGTGAACGATTTATCCAACTGCATCTGGACTGCTAATCGAACATCATCCAGGTCTATCGTCTTCTTCTTGGCATGATTTGCAAATACGCGCGCGTCGTCCAAGATCGATGTCACATATCTATAGGTGAACTCCAGCAGCTGGTTCACGACGCGGGGCTCGTAGTCTGTTATTCCGACTTCTTTCATGATGGACATAATCACTTGGGCGTCCTTTGGAATGTGTTTTGTTTGGTTGTTCACTTTCGACTTATCTTTATCCCCCATTATGATAGTTTGTCGTCTAAGTATAGAATAAAAAATATGGAAACGTACAGATTTAAGGTGTTGTTGTTTTTTTACAATGCATTATAGTTTAGTGGTATTTTCGTAATTATAGTATATTTTCAATAAAATTCAGCAATTTAGGCAACCTCCGTTTACCTCCACAACTGTCACTTTGACGTTTGACAACTGAACAAGATGGCGGCGCTACTAGTTTTTTATATTACCCATTCTGTTCGGCAAAGGAACCTAGCAAATAAAGTTAAGTAGCATCTGTCACTATAGGTTACATGCCCGATGGCCACTATACACTATCCTATATATTTGTATAGCATCCTAGCCTGTGATCTAAAAAGGATCCAATTTATTCTTAACTTCTATAACATCTTCCTATTTCCTAATTTGTGTCCTAGGAAGTTTTGAGTGGGACAAGCGATCCGGATCGATGAGGGGAGTCTTGCATTTTTACTTTTCCTTACTCTATGGGTCTACAGCACATCCATCCATCTGTGGCTACCATAGCAAGCACTCTTCACAGAAACACTGAAGAAAACAGCCCCGAAAAGGGCTATCCCTCAGCACAGAAACAGGATTGAATCAGCCCTCAAATAGAAACAGGATGGTATAACAGAAACAAGATATCAGCCCTGAGAAGAGCTTTTGTTTGTTTGTATGCAGCGCCGTCCTCCGATCGTCGTGACAGGCAACGCCGTGGCGCGCCCGATGCGCGCGTCTTGTACGCTCGATGGCCGCCGCAGCAAATGTGCGAGCGCCGATCCGCGGGTTCTATTTATATGCTCCGCGCGCGATCGGTTGACGATGCACACGCAAGACCGTGCTTGGCACGTGTCGGCCGGCGCCGGAGCCAGAAAGGGACAGTGCGGTGTAACAAAGATAGATAGTGTTTAGTTCGTAAGGTTTTCCTATTGGTCAAAATGTAAATACTTCTATTGGTCGCTATTGTTATTGTTTTTATATAAATTTAAGTTATTTTCTATGTAAATACATTCAGTACTCAACCGTCTAAGGAGTCTTACTTACCTACTCACCTCTACTGGCCTACTTTCGCCAAACATCCATCCATGTAGCACTGTAAATTATGACAATTCCACTATCTTTCTCTTATGGCTTACCTAGCAAATCCAGAGATTTTATCTATATACCTTCGTACAGAACTAGCGATTTCCCGCGACTTCACTTGCTCGAAAAGTCGAATTTCCATAAGTATTAACTTTTACATTTCACTCTTGAATGATTTTTTTTTATCGCGACAAAAAGAAGCATGTCCTTTCTGGATATAAACTATCTCAGTACCAAATTTCATTTAAATCTGTTCAGTGCTGTGGTTTAAGCGACGAGAGGTAACAGAGAAATAGATTTTCACATTATTAACCCCCGAGGAAAAATCCAGGGGTGTTATAAGTTTGACGGCTCTGTCTATCTGTCTATGGTTTCGTAGCTCTTAAACGGATGAACCGATTTTCGTTTAGTTTACTGTAGTTTTAGTAGTGTAGTGTGTCAAAAACAGTAGCTGCGAACTCAGGGAGATTTGTTTGTACAAAGGGAGATATTGTAGGAGAAGGTACTTATATTGGGTAAATAAAAAACACATTTAATAACCATTTCGATTTTATTCAGTTAAAATATGAAATAACTTACGTGTACAGTAAAAATAAGTTGTTTTAGATAGTCATCGAAGTGTAACTCAAGTAAGAATCCCGCTACGCCCAGCCTCGATACCGATGCTCTAACATACTTCTAATGATTACATTATTGTAATTTGTATTAGGTACATTAACATATAAATGGACAATTTGGACGTACAGTTGTGATATATTTACTATAGTGATCAAAAAAGAAAGAATACTGCGCGTGTTACCTTCACTTTCGTTCCGTTTAGTCTATGGCTTTATTTATATTTACAATTTTGTTCGCTTACACCTAATTATTATTATTATTGTATAGTGTATACTCTCAAAGATTCGCTATTATTCTCTTTCAGCAATATATTGTACACCACCATGAAATATTTATAATTATTTAGGGTCAAAACGGTTTACCTACTGCGCGAAACCAGTGGCCATATTTTTTAATGTAAATAAGAATTGCGTATTTTTCTTTATTAAATATCCGAATATTCACTTACACCGTGGAACAAAAGTAAAGCAACATGACATAAGACCCGCGGGCGGACCGCAATGCACTAGAGATGGGAAACATCGAAACGAACTATTGTGTGAGGTGATATGTTATAGTCCAGGAGCTAGAACCAAATCGGCCGCGTCATCCGCCCGCGCGTGGTAGTAACTATTATTGCTTTCGTAACGATACCAATTTCATACAAAACGATGCGATACTCGCTCGCCGTCCTGATACTCTATAGCTAATAAATTGTGCTATTTGATGGAACCATCCGATAAGACTATCGCCATTCTTTATTATACTTATATTTATAATTATATATCACCTAGTGAGGTTTCAAACGATAATCTACGACGTCCCTCACACGTTAAGCTTTAAACTTATGGGGAACCGATCGTCGTGGCAGTTGCAGCGATAGAAACGCTAATAGCTTCATTATGCAAGTGAATAAATGTGTCCTCTTTTGAATTTCATTACGGTAAAGAAAATTGGGACACATTTATTCAGTGGACAATAAAGTGCATTCTCAGGCAAAACATGGCTTATGCTTTCATAGTAGTGTTTCATACAAATGGGGACGAACAGACATTCAATGTGTCCCCATTTGAGTGCCCTTTGAAAACGAGCATTCGCGTTCACTGCACCGACTGAACGCTAACGTACGCTGCTACTTTAGTGCTAAAGTTATTATCGAGTTATAATCACAACAACTTTGTAATGCGCATCACTTTATACAAAACATCCGCTGTGCGCTCGTACAAACTTTTTAATTTCAGCGAATCGTACGATTCAATCGTCTTAATTATTGTTCTGTAGTACTCTTAGATCTATATACGCATGTATTCTTTACGAATGTTATTATCACATGAGGTTTACGGTACAAACGACATTATATTACAGCTTGAAACGAGACCAAGAGTAAGAGCCAGTGCGAGTCTTACTTAAAATCGACGAAGCAAACGCAGATATGAATTTCAAAAAGTGTTATCACGCATTAGCCACCAGGTGGCGACACTTTCTATGTAATATAAATCTGCATTTGCGATGTGACGTGTAAAACTTGCACTAGGCTCCTGGACCACAGCGGTAAGGGCTCGCAGGCCGTTCAAAGGCAACGTTACGTATGCGGCCAACGTGTGAGGCGTATAATATTACTATTAGGTAGAAATGTACTTAAACTCCTACTCTCATACAGTCAATACAATATTATCAACAACGTAACTAGGGACTACCTACAAGAAACTATGAACATCACAAAATCCCAACTAATCCGACGATGTGTGTGTATGGCTAAGAAATCATTATAATACAATTTCAAAAAATCACTCTCTCGACTCACGATTGTTACATTTTTTTTACAAAAAAACCCTTCCCTCCGTTAAGCCTTTCGGTTTTTAGATTGCTAAGTTCAATCGCTAAGCTTCACTCTTACATCTGTTGAAAAGAAGCGATGCGATTAGGCTAAGACCACACGATGAAATTAAGTGCTTAACCGATAAGTTAGCAACAACGCTATATTTTCAGGCTTACTCTTGACGAGTTAGAGTTACGATTATAATCGAATCGACGTCGAGAATCAGTAATTTGGTACTCTGCAAATCGATGATAGCGCCAATCGAGTTGTGTTCGAATAGTAAACTACTTACTTGAAATCGAAAACCGCCGTTACATCCCTACCACCGACGTCATCGACATCGAGTTCAAGTTAATTAACGGATCGCTATTTTAGTTCGATCTCGATTCGATTGAGGGCGGTAGCAGGGTACCAGAGGTTGATGACAAGTGCTCACCGCACAACGTATAAAGTACAAACTTCGAAACCAGACCATTTTACAGATGACGGTTTATGATTTTGTTTTGTTTACTGTTATAGCCCAAATTCAAACTTCTAGTGTGGTCCTGGCTTAACGGAGGCTAGGCTTCACACGATATGGCAGGTGAATGGCACTGAGCGTCAATTCGGCTGAGTGGTAGTCGTTGGCAAATCGAGATAGCATAAACAGTTGCAAAGGTGACCTACGAATACAACAATATGGACAAAAACAAAGATTGCACAATCGAAATAATATTACACATGTCAACAACACAGATTATTAAGCTCAACTTCATTATTCATTATGATTAATTAATTACATTATTCAATACACGTTACAAAATAAAACGAAAAGTCCAACGGTAAAAAATATCGCGCTATCAATCGGGGAATCGATCCTCGTCATTTAATCGATAAAAAATACCCACTCGTATCAAAGTCAGTCCTGAAACCGCAGCCGGGTCGCGAAGGCACTCCTTGCAAAAGAAAATGTGAACTGAGGAAGCCTTGTCGAACCAAAACTGGACCGGGAACCGAAAACTGCCACCACGCTTACGGGACTCGCGCTGGCAATACTGCAACTGACGTCAGGTGCTGCCCGTTAGTACTCCTTTTGAAGCTTTTATCATTTGCTATTAAACATATCCGCCTTGATATTTTATTGTTCGTTTATTCTCTTCATTAGGTGGGGGGAAATATTAGCCATACGGTTCTTGAAGTAACTGTTTCGCAATTATCCTGTATTTGACTAAACCCACCCGTTTTGTTCTATTAAAGGAATTGTGACGATTGGTTATTTGGACAAATATCTGGATAATCTAACATTGGATTCGCGATTACTATTAAAGATATTCAACGATTATTTAGCAGCTAAGAAATTCCCCATCTTCATCGCACGACTGAACCCGTCTCTAACACATTCACTCTCTGTACACGGGACAGTGAACGTGTTAAAGATACCCCCATATCCCTGATTATAATAGCAACGGGTCTTAGTAGAATAAAATGGCATTTATGGTTGAACCTTATTACCCCGCAATAAGATTGTGTTTTAAGTTTATCATTCAAGGCATTCGGTTCGGGGGAGGGGGGGTGGAGTTGTGTCGTATGTAAGTTGCACGCGTGTATGTGTGTGTCGCGCGCGTGTGCGCGCTGCTTAGATCTCGGCGGATAGTTCGGGCGAAGCCTGCAAGAGAAAGCAGCTGTTAATGTTCCTACATAGCTCCATAAATTAACCGTGGTGATAAATAAATAAATAAATAAAATTGTTTCAACAAACACACCAATTACCTAGCCCCAAACTAAGCGTTAGCTTGTGCTATGGTGACTAGGATAACGGATAGAAATACTTAAATACATATAAACATCCATGACTTAGGTACAAATGCTCGTGCTCATCACACAAACATTTGCCCCTTGCGGGATTTGAACACGCAACTACCTGGTTTAGAAGTCCGGTGCGCGAACAACTACACCAAGACGGTCGTTAATAAGAGAAATGATGTTATGTTTCTGGCATCTCAGGTTGTCATTTGAGACCAGGGCCCTATTTTACCAATGTCGGCTAAAAAATCAAGCGACATAGTTAAATTGTCAATTTTGAAAATTATTTTTTATAGAAATTGTACACTGCTACATGGATCTTTTGGCACCTGGCGAAAATCAGAACTAATGCCGAAATGACAATTGTTGAGATTTTATGGAAGAAAAAAAATTCGCGCGCCCCGATAATACAATTTGTAAACGTGAATGAGCGGGTTGCTGCAGTGACAGGATAGTGATACCATATTAACATTGTTTCTTTTTCTCAACACATTTTAATTACCTTACGAGTACAATGATCTTTAATGATCTTCATCATCAGGAGTATCTTTAAGGGCGATATCAAGAATTGGACATTATAGGATATTGGCGACAGGCTACCTATGTGGTGAGCGCGGGCTGCGCGTGGCGGGGATGCTCACCTATGTAATGAGCGCGGGCTGCGCGTGGTCCTGCGACTTGCTCACCTATGCGGTGGTGATGCTCACCTGTGTGGTGAGCACGGGCTGCGCGTGGGGGGGATGCTCACCTATGTGGTGAGCGCGGGCTGCGCGTGGGGGGGATGCTCACCTATGTGGTGAGCGCGGGCTGCGCGTGGGGGGGATGCTCACCTATGTGGTGAGCGCTGGCTGCGCGTGGGGGGGATGTTCACCTATGTGGTGAGCGCGGGCTGCGCGTGGGGGGGATGCTCACCTATGTGGTGAGCGCAGGCTGCGCGTGGGGGGGATGCTCACCTATGTGGTGAGCGCGGGCTGCGCGTGAGGGGGATGCTCACCTATGTGGTGAGCGCTGGCTGCGCGTGGGGGGGATGCTCACCTATGTGGGGAGCGCGGGCTGCGCGTGGGGGGGATGCTCACCTATGTGGTGAGCGCGGGCTGCGCGTGGGGGGGATGTTCACCTATGTGGTGAGCGCGGGCTGCGCGTGGGGGGGATGCTCACCTATGTGGTGAGCGCGGGCTGCGCGTGGGGGGGATGCTCACCTATGTGGTGAGCGCGGGCTGCGCGTGGGGGGGATGCTCACCTATGTGGTGAGCGCGGGCTGCGCGTGGGGGGGATGCTCACCTATGTGGTGAGCGCGGGCTGCGCGTGGGGGGGATGCTCACCTATGTGGTGAGCGCGGGCTGCGCGTTGGGGGGATGCTCACCTATGTGGTGAGCGCGGGCTGCGCGTGGGGGGGATGCTCACCTATGTGGTGAGCGCGGGCTGCGCGTGGGGGGGATGCTCACCTATGTGGTGAGCGCGGGCTGCGCGTGGGGGGGATGCTCACCTATGTGGTGAGCGCGGGCTGCGCGTGGGGGGGATGCTCACCTATGTGGTGAGCGCGGGCTGCGCGTGGGGGGGATGCTCACCTATGTGGTGAGCGCGGGCTGCGCGTGGTCCTGCGGCGGGTGCGGGGGCGCCGGCGGGGGGGGCGCGGCGTACTCGACCACCTCCTGGTAGATGAGCTGCTTCCACTGATCCACGGTGTGCTCGCGCTCGTCCACCGAGTGGTCGTACGACGCCGGCGCCGGCTGCGACAGATAACAGAACAACTGTTTACGACACCTGTTGTTAGGCTTATAATTATGTTGCAATATATGACTGCCTCGTTGGTCTAGTGGTCAGCACGCTGGGTACTATCCACGAGGTCCCGGCTCGGCCCGAGAGTGTTTGGGTTTTTCTGTCTTGAAATTACTCAGATACAGCTCCGGAGTCAGGAAGTTGGTGGTGTTAACACCCGTGCCTCGGAAAGCACGTTAAGCCGTTGGTCCTGCGCCTGATCTCTCTACGGTCATGTCGGACTGCCGTCTCACCGAATTATGAGAGTGAAGGAACAGAGAGCGCACTTGTGTATTGCGCACACACTTGTGCACTATAATATGTCCTGCGCAGTTGGCTAATCTCTGTTGAGATAGGCCGCCGTAGTCGAAATCGGCTAGGAGGACATCATCATCATCATGTTGCAATGGGCTATAATCAGAGATCGGAGTCAGTGTCTCCAACCACGCCGTAATTACGGTAAACCTACCGTAATTTGAACATATCTACCACCTACCGTAGACATGTTCAATTCTACCGTAATTTCGTATTTATGAGTGGCGCCTTAAGATTACCCAATCTAACACCCACAACACAGTTTATTTTTATTTGAAACAATGTTTTAAAATTACAACATTATTATTCCCTACTGGGGTATTCTCCGTGCAATCAACTTGTGTTCATACTTTCATAGACAAGTAGACGAAATTTATGGGACCAAATTACGAAGTTATTTAATATAGTACTCCAGTTGAACTTAGCCATACCTCTGTGTTTTGTCTTTTTTTTTTTTACTTTTTACTTATAAATGTTTTCATGTACAAAAAGTCTGAAACGCCTAATATTTTATGATTAATTTGTAAAATAAAGTTACCGTAAATTTACCGTATTTTTCATATTGGATCTCCCGTTATTTTCCGCCATATACCGTATTTTTAGACTAGCAACACCGTAATTTTGACAAACAGAGTTGGAGACACTGATCGGAGTAGATAGGTAGAATGATTTGGGGTCAACGACCGCAAACATTGATATTAATAAATGGACATGCCCCCGGTATTTCGGATCTCAACAGTATTAAGATTTAAATGGAATTCTAGTAGTAAAATAAAATTAAATAAAACAAAGTTGCGTAAAGTGCCAAACCAAGTAATGACATAAAATGAGTAAAAGATACTATGATATAACTGGAATTTTGCGTTATCGGTTAATCAAAAAAAGGCATGTTCACACTATTCCAGCACTTTCAAACTACATCAAATCAATCAACCTACCCCGATCGCTGGTAATAATTTATACCTAACCTAACCCACTACAACCCCAAATCTAGGGAATGCAAGCGGGGACAGCCATAGCGCCGCCAAAATCTTTGTTTCAATTAACATTTTTATAAGACAGTGAACGCCTTTAGGTGTGAAAAGATGCAAAATCTATTGTGTCTCAGATACTATTCACAAAAGTGTTAACTACATATTTGCGTGTAGTCCGAAAAATTATAGATCGACCTTCCTAGCACTCCGCAAGGGAGATACGCAAGAGGTGCGGGGGACAAGGAAGGGCCAATCACACGCCATTTTCAAAGCAAACCTATTCCCCGGACGTCTAGCGCGTCTTGCCTCCCGCATCTCTAGCGACTGCTGAAAGATCGCACACGAACTTTTCGGACTAAAAGACACTTAGAGCCATCGACCGAATCAATATGAACCTATATACCTATATCCAGTCTGTGCCTCATTACCCTACCACAGAATAAGTACTTGTACTCCGTACAGAAGTTTAGACTTTGCAATGAAATTCAAAGAAATATCTACTCAATGTCGTCAACGCTATGGTGTAATTTTGTTCGCCTCACAGTCAAGCACACAAGTTAGACACCTACAGAAATCCATTGCGTATAATACACTAAGCGTACTATCATGCGACGCGATAGGGTTGACTGCTACAAGAAGCTACTAACGCCATCTAGCGTAGCGCATCTTTCTAGGACTTTATTCATGCTTGTCCAGCCAGCCACGTAGTGCCGCGCGTCGCCGGTGAATAAAACTAGCGCGCGTGTCGTTGCTTGCGAGCTAGCGATACCGAAGTTAATTAGTCTATTGCAGTGGGTCGCTGCGCGTCGGTACGTTATTGCTACCTACGCGGGGAGTTACACAGGTCTGGCCCTACTTAATAAACGTGACAATTCTTATGTCGTAACTTTTTGACTAATAAGTCAAATAGTCACGACATGTGGCGTTTAATAAAGAGGACAATTATGTCCAAATGCGACAGGTAAATTCTGTCAAAATTGTCAGGATGTAAACGTGTTTAAAAAAATCATTTATCACTCGTGGTACGGAGGTTATATGATAATCTACTGGAATATTAGATTGTTATACAAGGGAAGAAAGTGACCCATTTCATTCGAGAACTTTCTGGTTGATAGTTCACTATCGATAGTTTTTCGATAGACTATCGATAGTTAAGGCAAAAGCAATAGTATCGATAGACAATCAATACTATCGATAGCTCCGTTAATATAAGTAATATCGATACCCAACAATACTATCGATAGTATCAAAATTCGATATTTAAATCACTATCGATAGTATTGGCTCTGATAGTTATGCCCTATCAATGGTGGCCTTTTATTCAATATCTGAATCTACACATGAAAGTTTAACTTTCCGATCAGGAGAGATGAAAACAATAATTATTATACATACATAAAAACATAGCCCTCCATCCGCAGTCGGGCAAAAACAATATTCCTGAAAGTATGACAAGATTGACAAGGCGTTGTCAGAACAACTCGGGAGATAGCGCGAGAATGCATGTATAAATAAAACGAATAGTTAAGGCATACTGACCGCGTTGACCTCGCCCTCGTCGTACCACACGTTGATGTAGGGGTGCAGCAGCGCCTCGTCGACGGAGATGCGCCGCTCGGGGTCGATGACCAGCATGCGCGACAGCAGGTCGCGCGCCTGGGACGCCTGACACACAGACACAGAATACTAGTACTTCGTACAGAAGTATGACTTAGCAATTGTATTCAAAGAAATGTCTACTCAATGTCGTCAACAATATGGCGTAATTTAGTTCGCCTCAGAGTCAAGCACATTTTCGTGTAGACACCTACAAAAATCCGTTGCAAGATAATTTCATACTTATTGCTCTGGAATATGATTCATAATACACTAAACCTATTCAGTGACGTAATATCACGCGACGCGATAGGGTTGACTGCTACGAGAAGCTTCTAACGCCATCTAGCGCCTCTCTCTAGTACTTTATTCATTCTCGTCCAGCCAGCAACGTAGCCGCGCGGCCGCCGGGGAATAAAACGCGCGAGCGTGGCTCTGGCCGGTAGCGACACGCAATTTGTTTTAGCACCTACGTAGGTGCGTTTTTGCTACCTCCGCGGGGAGATACACAGGCCTGACACAGATCATAAACTCACTAAATATATACGTTTTTGCTTACAAAAACTGATCGACTGTGTCAACCGGTGGGTCTCGAAACCACGAATCTTGCTATCCGGGCGAATTTTCTTACCAACTGAGCTACGAATAGCTCAGTTGGTAAGAAAATTCGCCCGGATAGCAAAGATTCGTTCAAAGGACGTTAATCAGTCGACGAATTTTTGTAAACAAATTGCTTTAATTATAAAAATAATTATTAATACAACATCTTATACGTTTAAGGCCCACTTTCGCACGTCCGGATTGGCTATGCCGAATTTTTTCAAGGCCTATTATCTGAGTTGAAAGCCCACTTGCACTAATATGGATTAGCTAATTCGGACTGGCGCAAGTGAGCTTACAACTCAGATAATAGGCCTTGAACAAAGCCAGCTTAGCGAATCCGGACGTGTTCAATAGGGAAGATGACAGTAAGCAAAAATCTTTAAAATAATGTGTCTATCTAGTAAAATATAGTATTAAGATTATGGAAAAATCTTTGTTTTATTTTTAAGATGATTTTATTAGTTTATTTTAGAAAATAAAATTGCAAAATACTGCAATCCGCCATGTTTTTTATAACACCGTTCAGATTCAAGTTACGTTACACCTCAGTAAATACTGTCACTGTCAGTCAATTATAATACGAATTTCGACTGTAACACTAACGCACAGTGGGCTGAAATTCGGCTTTCATAGACATTTACGGTTGGATTTTTAACTGTCGTTTTTTTTTTCACTTAATTTGGCTCAAAATACTAAGAACTTGCTTAAAAATATAAAAACTTATGAGTACTGTTGCAAAAGCATTGATAAGATTTTTTTTTAAATTTATGTATGGAGATAATATTAAAATCGGCCATAACTTAGCTCTCGCACAATTGCGCGTTATTTCCTTCTAGCCAATTTTTCTACGATTTATTTGTGATTTTTTTGGCATGTCTATGAAAGCCGAATTTCAGCCCACTGTGTGACGTTTGAAATATGTTTACTGACGCCTTGTCACCCTGACCGCGTTTTGGCGTAAATTTATGAACATTTCATTTAATTGCATTTTTATATATTACCTTTGTTGATTGCAAAAATAATATATTTTTTTGCAAATAGAAGATACTTAAAAATATTTTAGAACACTTTTTCAAAATCTGTCATCTTGCTTATAGTGCCTTCCGGATAAGCTAATCAAAAATTGTGCAAGTGGGAATTCAACTTAGATAATAAGCCTTGAATAAGTCCAAAATAGCTAATCCAAACGTGCGCAAGTGGGCCCAAGGCGACTTAATAACATCTGACAGTGAAATAGTAGTTGCAGTAGTGTTGTAGTGTATACTATATGTATACTATAAAAAACTGATTGCGAGTGATTTCATGGGCCCAACTGACTGATGTCACTGACCGCAGCTATAGGTATAACACTTTTATGGTTCTTTTTGTAATACATAAACGACTTTTGTTGCTGTCTATTGTTATCTTGTGAATTTAGTACCTATCACTTATGTCAATCAAGATACATAATATGATTTGTATTTTCTTTAAGCTACATATATGTGAAAACTATAGGCTAAATGTTCATTGTTTTGTAACTTATATTGCATTGTTAAAAGCTGTTTGTTTTCCAATAAAATAAAATAAAATAAAATAAAATAAAATACTATAGTCTACCGACTGTGTATTAGTTACCTTGAGGCGGTTATGCTCGCTGCTGTCGGAAGGGAACAGTATGTCCGGGAAGAGCCGCTCGAAGCTGTAGCCGGCGTAGCGCGGTCGGTTCTCGACGTAGTTGCGCACGGTCGGCTGGAGTCGCGCCATAAACGCGGCCGACGGGGTGCCCAGTTGCTCTGTAAATACGTATATAGGATTGAATAACTATACGTAGCAAATTATCATAATAAGCAGGAAAATGCGGAAGCAATAATCCTTAAAATATATATTGTCACCATTTCTTCGAAAAACAACTGCGAATTACATTGTAATTCATACGGCCATAGACAGATTACATCACATATTCCCTCCTTATTTCTACCTAAAAATACAGCAATTAAATTTCTCGATTTTACAATTTAGGCCCTACTAAGAATAGCCAAATTTGTTTCGAATCGCGATTAATACCCGGGACCTCGTGGAACGAGCATGCTAACCTCTAGAATAGCAAATGAACACAAAAAAGTCGTAAAATTTTACATTAAAAGGGTTAAAATAACAGTATGTATGGAAAATCTCGCATCTGTGCTGACGAAGTCGCCGGGACCAACTAATAAGAATATAAAAACAACAAAAAATAGTAACCGTCAATGCCAGCTACACAGTGCCTTTGTATGTCTGATGTCCAATTCAAGGGAAACTCACTTAGCATAAGTCGGTCCCTCTGAAAGCCGTGGCACTGGTTTTCAGTAGGTTATGATTTATGTACGTGTTACTGACCAATGATCTTGTTCCACTGGTCGATGTGGTCGGTGCCGGGGAACAGCACTCCGCCGCGGATCATCTCGCCCATGATGCAGCCCACCGACCAGATGTCCACGTTCTCCGTGTACCCCATGCCGAGGATCACCTGCGGACAATCACACAATTTTCTGAATTCCCTACGTCGAAAAAGCTAACACTTTATTGACCGTCTGGCTTTCAACATCCTTTTTAGGGTTCCGTACCTCAGAAGGAAAAAAGGAACACTCTTATAGGATCACTTTGCCGTCTGTCTGTCAAGAACCTTTTTCTCAGGAACGCGTGGAGGCATAGTTGAAATTAACATTAAATATTTATGTCTATGGTCCCTTGAAGCTGTACAAATATGAAGCTTTTAAGTCAACGCAATCAAAAGATACGGTCATTTTTGCCCTATTTTCCAACATTTTTCAGGGGAATCAAAACCTATGGGGTACTTCCCATGGACCTAGAACCATGAAATTTGGCGAGACGGAAGGACTAACAGTACAAGAAAAGGAAAGTCCGAAAACCGCAAATGTGTGAACATATCGAAAATAAAAATAAACCTTTATTTGTACGGATCCCTCAGTGCGCGAGTCCGACTCGCACGTGGCTTTTGGGTAAGTCCCTAAGTATTGAATGGTATTGATGAAATCAAACGCCGGCTCACTGGCGTAGCAAACTCTTACAAAAATTCGTCAACTGACTAACGTCGTCCGTTGCTCAGTTGGTAAGAGCATTCGCCCGGATAGCAAAGGGACGTGTGTTTCGAGTCCCACCGGATGACACAGTCGATTAATTTTTGTAAGCGAAATTTAATTGAACCAAAATAATTGCTTAAATTATAAAAATAATTATAACACCCTTTTTCTCAGGAATGTGTATCAAGTTGAAATATACACCAAATACACAAGACTCCACCGACAAGAGCGTAGCTCTTAAACTATAGTTAAATAAATAAGTAAATTGTTTCATCAAAAACACCAATTACCTAGCCCTAGCTAAACTAAGCGTGAGCTTGTGCTATGGCGACTAGGATAACGGATAGACATATTTATACAGGTGCTCGTGCTCATCACAAAAACATTTGTCCCTTGCGTGATTCGAACCCGCGACCTCTGGTTTTGTAGTCCGAAGAGCAAACCACTACATTGAAAGCTTTTTGTTCACTAAAGAAACATCAAAATAATAATGTCCTCCTAGCCGAATTTTGACCACGGCGGCCTATCTCAACAGAGATTAGCCAACTGCGCGGGACATTTATAGTGCCCAAGTGTGTGCGCAATACACAGGTGCACTCTCTGTTCCTTCACTCTCACAATTCGGTGAGACGGCAGTCCGACATGACCGTAGAGAGATCAGGCGCAGGACCAACGGCTTAACGTGCTTTCCGAGGCACGGGGGTGTTAACACCACCAACTTCCTGACTCCGGAGCTGTGTCTGAGTGAAATTACTAAGACACAGCTCCGGAGTCAGGAAGACAAAAAAACTCAAACACCCTCGGCCCGACCCGGGATTCGAACCCAGGACCTCGTGGATAGTACCCAGCGGGCTGACCACTAGACCAACGAGGCAGTCAAACATCAAAATACTGCCTAGTTAAAACTACGAATACAATAAGCCTTTTTTCAAGTACAGTCAAGAACACGATTTTGACTTCGCGCAGATGGGTCACTGACCACAGCCGCCGGTCAGTGACCCATCTGCGCTACGTCCTTGAGTCCCACGCAAACGATGGTGGTCGGTGGCCGCCTAGTTCGGTGGCTGCCACTTGTGGTCGGTTGCCGCCACCAGTAGTTCATGGCTGTCTCCAGTGGTCGCTGGTGGTGGTAATATACCACCAATATTTGCACACACACACACAGAGACAGACACACACACACAGAGACAGTCACACACACAGAGACAGACACACAAACACGGACGTGATACTATTGTAGTGAGTCTGATTTGTTATTTAATAATACCTAGTACTAGTACGTATGTATAGCATTGAATTTTGTGATTGTTTAAGTTTTTCTTTATTTTAATTTTAATATGGTTTGGTGGTGACATCTCAACCTCAATGGTCTCCACTGAAAACCAGCGCCATGGCTTGCCATGGCAATAAAGCTGAGTGGAAACCAATTTGGTTTCACTATTTATAATTGTGGTGGTGGTCACTATTTATAATTTATAAAGGTGCTTGTGGCGCAGTGGCGGCAGCGCTTTGGTAGTGATACCAAAAGTTAAGCAACCCACGGCGCGGTCGTCATTGGATGAGTGACCATTCCGACCATTTAAGTGACGTCCATGACAAGCATCTCCGTGCTTCGGAAGGCACGTTAAGCAGTTGGTCCCGGCTAATAACCGGTGGTATTAGTCGTTAAGCCTAGTCAGAGGCCCTAGAGCGGCTTGATAACTTCTGACAGTAAGGTTTGTCACTTGCCTTACATACACCCCTCCACCAATCCGCACTGAGCCCGCGTGGTGAAGTATGGCTCGTTCCTCCTCATAGTTGAGGTGAGGCCTTTTCCCAGCAGTGGGATCTAATAGGCTGACTTATATTATTTATAATTGTAATGTTTTCATTTTTATGTATCATTTTTTGTTGTCAGTGAACCAAATAAATTACTCTTTCTTTCTTTCTTTCAATATCCTTTGACAGACGTTTTTCGAAATCGCTAGTTGCGAGTGGTCGTAACTGGACACTAATTAGTAACGAGTGGGCGCCACTCGCTTACCATATGCTGCGACTCAATACAACACTTATAAGAAATAAAGTTAGCAGCTTGTCGCTAGACACCGGCGGTTGTGGACGGTGGCCCATCTGTGGGGAGCCTTTAACTTGACGCAAAAGTGTCTGATGAATATAAGCGTACCTCTGGCGCGCGGTAGTAGCGCGTGACGACGTAGGGCGTCATCATAAAGGTGGTGCCGGCGGTGCGCGCCAGCCCGAAGTCCAGGATCTTCAGCGTGCAGTCGCTCTTCACCACTATGTTGGACGGCTTTAGGTCCTGCAAGGAAACGACAATATAAGTATAGTAATGAGGTCTTCCATTCTTGGAAAAAGTCCAGTGCGCTGACCATTAAACTCAAAGCAAAAAGCATTCATATTATGAATAGCAGTAAAATCAAGGCTACACATAATAAACTGTTTATGTTAGCGATTGTGACTTTGAAGAATTTTTTTTTAGATATTCGTTCATAGCAACACAACAATGATGACTCGGCGCTGGAGTTTTGCGCGGGAAGCGAGAAGAGAAAGGGGCTTCATTATAGTGATCTTCCAAGTCCATCTAAATAACCTGACACGACTTCACTAACACCTGGGCGACTGGAACTTATCTAACGTACCCTGTGTATAATTCCAGCGAGATGAAGATGCTTGATGCCGCAGAGCATTTGGTACAGCAGGTAGCTCATGCGCTCGTGGTCCAGATCCATCTGGATAACCTGGCACAGGTTCGCGTCCATCAGTTCCATGACTAGGTACACATCCTGGAACTCCTCCAGGCTGCGTTGAGGCGTAAACGCGTTGAGTAGACCGATTATCTGGAATTCAACGTTTTTTATTAGCACACAATCAATATCTTTTCTAAAGGTAGACTTCGTAGCAACGCGGCTTGCATCATGCGGCCTGCGGTACGCAGCTTTATTTATTTATTTATGAAGGTACACCAACAGCAAATCACATTTAACATACACTGCAACATCATGAAGAATAAATTGACAGATATGTTTGCCTATTACAGGCATAAACAACATTTACTGAAGTAATAAGAAGCTTTCATATAGAAGCTACCCACGCGGCCATCCGGCTGTACTGTACTTTGGACCATAGGAGAGCCTTAAGCCGTAAGCTGCATTGCTCCGAAGTCAACCTTTGGCTTTTGGCATTAACTCTGACACCAAGGTAGTGTCAGGGTTTATGCCCACAATCTATCCCTAAGCAGTGAAGGGCCTTTAGTTATGTCGGGAGTTGGGACGTCTGTGTAAGTTAGTGCCCCCTGTGGGTCTACATGTTTTTCCAATCCGTCAAAGGTTTGAAACTGACATGGCTCAACCGATGACAATGCGTAGATAAATAGGTAGAGAAGCCTACGTCAGCTATTGGTCATTACGTTAAATACAACATGATCATATTTTTTTGACTTGACTAATTGTCCGGTTTTTGTACAATTAAATGTGCCATAAAGCTTAAGTAACTTCTAATTAAGAGGACTTCTCATTTGAAGTAATACTTTATTGAGAATCGGGAGACCGAGTCGAGAGGAAAATCAATAAGGATTAAAAGTTCCGGGCCTCGCGGGGTTATTAATTCCATCGTCTTTTCTTTAGCTCGTTTTTTATGTTCGTCATTAAATCCACATTTTTAAGGGATTATTTTCCCCGTCGTTGGGGTCTTAAGGTGGCCAAAATATTAAGACGGATGATGTAAAGAAAACATTTCATATATTTCCAAAACAATGATCAGAATGTTGCGGTAAAGATTCAAAAGATACGCGGATATGTTGGTGTGTGATATGTATATTGTTGTGTGTGAAGTGTTGTGTTGATATAGGTATTAAGTATATGTTGGTGTGTGATACGTTATTATGCCAATATGTCATCGTGTCTTGAGCTTGTTATGCGGACAGGTGGGATAGTCGCTTTACTAAGCACTGGATCTCGCTACATGCCAGTGTGAGAAAAACTAATGTAAAATAAAATAAACATATCATATCATTAAATTATATTTAAAATCAACTTGACTCATGTGCCTAGATAACATTGAATTAGATAAATTAAAATAAATATAATGATATTGAATTTAATTGAAGTAAGGTAAATCGAAATAAACATAATTTATTTTGTTTAAAATAAATGTAATTTAGAACGCACTTTAAATAAGTCATTTGTCTATTACTAACAAATTCTGGATGTCAAGTCTGAATTAAAGAATTTACATTTTTATTTTATTTATTTATTTTTTATAGTTTTCAGTGAAGTTTGTTAGTCAGTTTTGTTAAATTTAACAAACATAACTTACGATTGTGGCTTGTGCTGCCCTATGAAGACAGACACACGATTTTCCCGCGCACTGGTTTTCACTGATTTCGAAATTAGCATGTTATATCTGCTGTTCACTATAATATTGTGTACTTGTTTGGTGGACTACTGCTGAACTAATCATAGGAGCTAATTTTTATTTTATCAGGCAATTACGTATTCAATGTTAGAGAAACTGTGTGATATGTTCAATGTTTATTTAAAGTTTTATTTTACAAAAAATAAACAAGCGTTGAACTCACATCTATTTATACGACGGCCAATTTGAAATGAATAACACATGGTTGACATTTACTTAAAGAATAAATTAGCTGTCATGAATGTTTCATCAATTTAATATTCATTATCATTTACAAAATTATTTATTTAAACAGGTACACTATAACTAATATTAATGTATCTCGCATTATAAATTTAACACACTTTCCTAGCTAAAACACCTTTTTAAGTTTACGCACATGAATATTACACAATTTTTATTTGTTCATTCATATTGGCCGTATTATAAATAGACGCGCTTATTTTTATTAATCTCTTATATACAAGTACGCTATACTTAAGAGAGTAACTTACGTACGTTTATGTCAACTTTAATTAGTTCCGTGGACGCTCACCACACGCTCACTACAGCCGTCAGCGCCAAAATGGCGATAGTCAAATGGCTTCATTTTTAGGTTGACAGTATGCAGTCCAACGTACTTGTGTTACAGAGGTCAGTTGTTTAACTAGTATACTTACATTTTTATGATTGACGAGTTTCATGAGTTTGAACTCGCGGTAGGCGCGCTTGGCGTGCGTTACGTTCTGGAACGGCCGCGACAGCTTCTTGATCGCCACATTCTGTTGCGTTACTGTGTCGTATGCGGCACTAGAAAAGAAATAAAAAAATTATGACTTTGGGGTTTTGCGACTGCTCGCCTGGTCTGTGATGCCTTTAATTTGGTACTAAAGAATTCCTGGAGATAAATAATTAAAGTACCCAGGGCCCGGAAGTTCGTTATCGCTAACAAAATGTATGAAACTGAAATAGACCTTCGAAACATCACGTGACTTTTGCAGACATTTCGTTGGCGATAGTGAAATTCGCTCCAGAAAGATTGCCATTTGGCTACGGGCCCTGTTCTTATTAATCGCAATTAGCTCTTAAAACGCAATTCAAAAGCCTGTTAGTAACCAACAACGGCTAGCAGTGCCCAAAAAATAAGCAGACATGTTCTGGCCCAATATGAGCCAATATTTATTGTTACTATTAAAGTTAATTATATAAGAATATAATTAATTTAGCGCAGTGGCGGCAGCGCTTTGGTAGTGATACCAAAAGTTAAGCAACCCACGGCGCGGTCGTGATTGGATGGGTGACCATTCCGACCATTTAAGTGACGTCCATGACAAGCATCTCCGTGCTTCGGAAGGCACGTTAAGCAGTTGGTCCCGGCTAATATTTGTGGTATTAGTCGTTAAGCCTAGTCAGAGGCCCTAGGGCGGCTTGATAACTTCTGACAGTAAGGTTTGTCACTTGCCTTACATACACCCCTCCACCAATCCGCACTGAGCCCGCGTGGTGAAGTATGGCTCGTTCCTCCTCATAGTTGAGGTGAGGCCTTTTCCCAGCAGTGGGATCTAATAGGCTGACTTATATTATATTATAATTAATTTATTAATTAATAAATTTTTGACTTTTGACTTCGGTACTTGAAAGTTCACAAACAAGTTATGAGTTAACTAACCACGGTAAAACCTAACTTTTAATAGGTCCATCAAAGTAATATTTGCTTCACTAGGCTATGATTGCATATTTTATTCGCTGTTTTAAAACCATTAACGAAAATACATATCGAATATTTATCACACATCATCAAAGTATAAAGTGGGGCGGCGACAAATATTATGACACGATAAGCGATAAAACCAGAATACGACCCATAAACCCTTAATAAAATAAGAAATAACGATAAGCTTAGACAGCAGTTAAGGGATGCACATGCAAATCACTAACAAAGAAAAAAATCTGACTGAATCTGATTTCATGCTCTATGAAATGTATACTCTCTGTCTCTCTAAATTGTAGAGTCCAAACCAAAAACCACCAGCACAAAACAAAAATTGGTTTAGAGTCTAAACCAGGTTGGTTGTGGCATGAAATAAGTGCCTATGTTATATTGAGTTTCTTGCGCTTCTTCTTCTCAGCGCTTACTTTCATAAATAAATAACCTATGTATGACTTTATTGATTTGAAATCAAGTGACGCTTTGCAATATTATACAAATAAAATAACCAAAAGACGGAATGTTAACACAGAAACCACAAACGTATATTCAAAGTAGGCAAATAAATTAGTGTGTCAGAAATTCGTTGTTTTAGGGCATTTTTTACAGACAGCACATTTACAAGTGATATATCTTAATTCTTAAGAATATTAAAAATAGGTATCTTACTTAGTAGTTTTCGTCGTTTTCTCAGATGGACGACGACATCAATTTCAACGAATTTTAATTCAGTTTCCGTTTATTACAAAACTATGTTATAAGTAACTTTAACTTAATATTCTAACATTTTTAAATATATCAGTTGATAGAGGGCATGAAATTAACGAAAACGTAAATTACTGCGTTCGTTTTTATTTCGTTCGGATAAGTACAGAAAACTGTACACCAAGCACTTCGAACACGCGTAAACACAGCGCCGCACTAGCGCCACACCGGGCGGCAAACCGAACGGATTAAAAGCGAATCTGCGGCCAGCCGCGCCATGTGAGCAGACACATTTATCCCACATAATCTATGCAACTGTGCAACGATTTAATTGAGTAAAAAATAATTTAAACTTATGTAAAAGCGACAGTTTAATTTTGTTAAATGAGGAATAAATGTGTTTTTTGCAAAGCTGATTTCAGAGTTACACTTGACAACGCTTGCACATAGATAAATAATGATTAGACATAAGACGTCGTTAAATGCTAGTGAAAGAAGACGACACAAATGATTAGGTATATAGCGACGTATTAAGAGCAGGGTAGGATAGTTAAACAGCTTTAGCAAGCGTTGTAAGAGAACATTGAAATTAGCGTTCGTGCGCGCTTAGGCTTAAATTCCTCTTACGCTGACGTCAGTCACACATATTGCGTACAACGAGTTCCCACACAGTGCAGGATACGGCAATGTCGCACAGGCGATCGACATATGCGACAGACAACAGCTTAAGAGGAATTCAAACCTAAGGCCTTACCATACGACGCCTTGCGCGCCCGTGCCGCGCGGCACGAGCTCCGTGTAGCGCGCCGGCACCGTGAAGACCACGTCGCCAAGAGCGACCGAGTAAAACTGAACCATGGCTACCACTACCGGCTTTCAGCTACAACAGAAACACATTACTGCCGCGTGAGCGTGACATATATGTTAGCTTGTGTATTTGAGCGAGGCTCATGTTAGCTTGTGTGTTTCCGCGAGCGACGGAGTGAAATTAAACCCTAGCTACGCATTGCCGGCTATTCTGCTACAACAGAAACACATTACTGCCGCGTGAGCGTGACATATATGTTAGCTTGTGTATTTGAGCGAGGCTCATGTTAGCTTGTGTGTTTCCGCGAGCGACGGAGTGAAATTAAACCCTGGCTACGCATTGCCGGATATTCTGCTACAACAGAAACACATTACTGCCGCATGAGCGTGACACATGTTAGCTTGTGTGTGTCGTCAGCGGGTAGTGAGCCTTTAGGTTTTGTGTGTGATTGTGAATGTGTGTGATAACATTTCAACGGAAGCAAACGAGTAAATTTTGAATCTAGCTACGCATTACCAGCTATTCTGCTACAGCAGAAACACATTACTTCCGCGTGAGCTTGACACATGTTCGCTTGTGTGTGTCGTCGACGGAGAGCAAAGTTTTAGCTTTTGTGTGTTATTTTAAATGCGTGCGTGATCAGATCACATGTCATCGGGAGCGATCGAACAAAATTTGAATTTAGCTACGCATTGCCGGCTATTCTGTTACAACAGAAACACATTACTGGCACGCGAGCATCAAAGAAAGACACTTAATAGATGGTGTGTGTTTTTGCGATTATAAATGATGATTACACACACACATCGTACGAGAAAAAATGAGCCATCGCAATAAGCTCCGCATTCGGCGTGAGTGAGACACATGTTAGCTTGTGTGTGTTAGGGAGACCGAATTCCAATTCAGTAGTATCGACGTACGTAATTTACCTCTGCGATCTCTCCTTTAATAACGTGTGTTACTACTCAAATATACATTTGCCACGTTGCCATAACTCAATATTTTGTTTAGACGTTTTACTATGATGGATTATCTACGAAATCTACTTTATAATAATATGTTCCGAATAGATAGAATCGTGTTTACAATAGAAACGCATTAGTGCTAACGTGTCTTGTCTATCATGCTTACTGATAATTTGATCATTGAATCTAAAGTAATGTAATGTGCGTACCTATTACTTGTATCCAGAAAACATTTAACAGTCGATTTCTGTCGGCATAAACTAATGCTAAAAATATAATATGTATATGTAGCATTAAATTAATTTATGCCAACGGAAATGAAACATGGCAACACCGAATAATGTTTAGTCTGCGGTTAACTATTAAAGGCCATGGACGTCTGTTATACCCTCTTCTTTTCATTCGACGATTCAGTGTGCTAGGGGGCAGACGTTATACCTTCCTTGTATCTCGTAAGAGATAAATACACGAGACTAACTGATTCTGATTTAAATCAGTCTTTTCCTTTTCGCTCGTAAGTAACCCTATTTGTTATAATTTTATCTATACATAATGATCTACAATAAGAGACATTTACCCTAAAAATAAATTATACTAAAATGAATTTGAATGTTTGGAGTTTTAATAAGTAGATCAAGAAAGTAAAAGTGAAGACACGTGCATGAAATCATAAGATGAAAACTTCTGGTCTACTGAGATAAATACTAAATAAATGCAAGAAAAGTGGTGCATCGTGCAAGGGTAGCGTGCAGTGTGCAAGAAATGTGAATGCTAAATATTGTGTAACAGTGACATAGTTATACTTATAAATAATGGATGGTTTCTGCAATGCCGATCAAAATAAAATTTTAACAAATAATATGTTTACGACCCAGATAATTTTAATAGGCATGTCAAAACTCACAGAATTTATTTAGTTACCTACCATTTGAAATATGTATGCATGACTGTGTATGATCACAAAATTATTGTATAAAATTCTAAATCACCAAAAATTCAGATACAGCGAAAATATACAAATCGACAGTGCAAAGAATAGGTAAAATAAGAAAAAAAATGTAGTTGTAGGTAATCATATTGAGGGCCGAGCCATCAACAGTTCGAATAAAAATTTATTGGCCAACTATACAGCGACCTATTTAAAATGTCATTCAATAAAAACTGTCATAGATGAGGTGATTTGACACACACAGACATTTGAAAATTTGTCGTACTGTAATTTATTTTTCATCTGACTATTGAACAATCAGCCCTTAGTTGAACATGTAAGACGAGATAACTGTTTTTGGAAAAGCTTATTTTTTTCAACCGAAACTTTGATTCTCATTCGTTTTGTGATACTTCACTTCATAGTGACAAAATGAGTAGTCATTTTGTTTAAATGATATTATTATTAAATGTTTACGTATAAAGTATGTTAACGTACAAGACAGGTTCGTAAGAAAACCAAAGTTATTCTTATCCTACAGAGTCCAAATGTCTTTCAAGTTCAGAAATGGGACTGTACTTACCTTGCAGACCACTTTTAGCCAGAGCTCAAAACTGTTAAAGCGCCAGTGGATACAGTACTTCCAAATGCCCAGCAGAACTTCTAACTTTAAAGGGGATCACAATTCGTTAGTGTAAGGAAGTTGAATAATGTTCATGAACTCACCATACAATGCCCTGAGCGCCGGAGCCAATTGGCTTGAGGTTCTGGTAGCGCTTGAGGATGGTGAACCTTGTGTCGCCGACCTCGACGGTGTAGAAGTGTGGGTGGCGAGGCGGGGCCGACATGGCGGTGACTGGTGCCGCGTGGGGCATCGACCACCCCTACCTGGGAACAGAGATTATGAGTTAATTATACACGACTAGCAGTTCCCCGCGACTTCGCCTGCGCCAAAAGTCGGGTTTCCATACAAACTTTCGTCCCCCATTTCAAGCCCCTGATAATTTTATATCGCGACAAAAAGTAGCCTATGTCTTTCCCAGGGTCACAAACTATCTCTGTAACAAACTTCATTAGAATCGGTCCAGTAGTCTCGGAGCCTATTCACTACAAACAAACAATCAAATCTTTACTCTTTATAATATTAGTGTAGATATGATTACGAGATCGACCAAGTGTGTCATTCATTATGCTTTTGTGTTGTTGCAAGTAAATACTGAAATTTATTTAAACCACATATTAAGCAGGTCGATTTCTCCAATAACCATTTAGGAAGTCCAGTTGTCTGGTAAGTGAGTAAACAAAGACGTAAAAATACTACAAAATGACTGACGATCATTTATATCCGTCTAAAATTACAGATAACTGCATTCAGGAACTACTTCTATTGCGTAAACCACCTAATTTAAAATAAGTTGACTTGAGTTTCGAACCAAGAGTAACAGTGAGATGGTAAAGTTACACTCAATATCGAGTCTAAATGCTGAATACTGTTTAAGCAATCGAGGAAGTTGCAGCTGAAAATTTTGAGTGTATTCCGCGACTGGGGAGTGCTTATTGAGAAAATATGTAGCCACCCTCATCGTTGTCGAAGTTTTTAATTTTGTTGCGCTGGCAGCGTATGTCCTTTAGTACACAAATGCTGCTATTCCAATATCTCTAGTGAATGTCGTAGGTAATGAAAAGGTTTTCGCAGTGAATGTTAACAAGGAAACTTACTGTGGACAGCGGCAAGGTGGTTATAAGACAGACTGTCCGAATGCTTAATATCTCGATTAAAACCGTACGATAACTTATTTACCTATGTTAAAAATGTTTGGATTCTTGTTTTAGTACGAAAACTATTATTTACAGAATAATAACGACCATAGGAGACTTAGGTACAGTCTTTTCGAAGCAATCGCTGCCAAACAGTGTAGAAAACTACACACTAGTGCGTTTGTGAAATTGAGAAGGCAAACCACTTCATTAAAATTACCAATAAAGTCGTTGTGTGTGTTTCATTCTACTTAATGACCCTCAGTCTTGATGAATGAGGTAGCTATACGGCTAGGACTAGGAAGAAGGGATTTATCACTTACTTTAGAATAGTGCGTCTATAAATGTAGCAGGCGTCCCCATATATGTGTGCAGTTATTGTCCGAAGCGGAGCCGATATCACAGGTTCAGTCTTGTGCCGGTGGAAGACGAGTGAGGTCTATTGCGTCTGTGGACAAGAAAAAACAGAATTTAGATTTCTGGCATAATTCAAAATATAATACAAATACCTTATTTAATATTACACTGAGAAAAGTAAGTGCCATTCAGTAGCGGGTTCGAATCCCGCAAGGGGCAACTTTTTGTGATGAGCACGGGCATTTGTACCTAAGACATAGATGTTTAATATAAGTATGTCTATCCGTTATCCTAGTCGCCATAGCACAAGCTCACGCTTAGTATAGGGCTAGGTGATTGGGTGTTTGTTAAAATATTTTATTTATTGTAAATCAGCTACTGGTAAGTCTTAACTCGTAATAAACTTAGATTTATGTAGTTTTCTCAGATTCGTGGTCTCCCTAATTGCATATTCAGAATATCATCATCATATTTTAACGATCCATTACCGGAGTAACGGCTACGAAAATTCGACTGTCCGTTTTTATGTCGCTGAGGCACCTACATTTTTGATCAGCGTAATGTAAACATTTAATTTCAAACTTTGTATATTTTCACTACAGAAGCTTTTACCTAAAACCTTGTATATACTTTTGATAAACCTAATATTACGCGGAGATAAAACGGGTTTAGGCTGACAACTACCCCGTTAAATATTCTCGTATGTATACGAGTACACACTAACAATAATAATTGTAGTAAAACCACAATAAATAAATATCTTGGCAAACAAGAGATAATGATGAAGCATTATGCTGATTTATTTGCCAACGTTACGGCTGAGGTGCTTGTGGCGCAGTGGCGGCAGCGCTTTGGTAGTGATACCAAAAGTTAAGCAACCCACGGCGCGGTCGTGATTGGATGGGTGACCATTCCGACCATTTAAGTGACGTCCATGACAAGCAACTCCGTGCTTCGGAAGGCACGTTAAGCAGTTGGTCCCGGCTAATATCTGTGGTATTAGTCGTTAAGCCTAGTCAGAGGCCCTAGGGCGGCTTGATAACTTCTGACAGTAAGGTTTGTCACTTGCCTTACATACACCCCTCCACCAATCCGCACTGAGCCCGCGTGGTGAAGTATGGCTCGTTCCTCCTCATAGTTGAGGTGAGGCCTTTTCCCAGCAGTGGGATCTAATAGGCTGACTTATTATTATTTTTATACGGCTGAGCTGAGAGGTACACACACAGTACAAGTAATAAACAGTACGGCTTTCCACTAATTCTGATTCTTCATTTATCTGCTACACGTTTAACCTTATCTGTTTAGCTTCCAGCTAAGTAAATGGCGTTTAATGATCAAGAAAGCCTACCCCGTGTAACGGAAAGAGGCATGGGCAAAGGCTTAAGTGTCATAGGATTTAGAAAACTAAATCCATGCTAATATTGTAAATGCAAAAGTGTGTCTAACTGTTACCTCTTGATGCTGAAACCGCTGCACCGATTTAGATTAAATTTTAATATAAATAGTATAAGACCCTGGGAAGGATATGAGCAAATTTTTTTCGCGATTTAAAATCATTAAGGGGAAAAAGAGGGATGATTCCTTGCTTTATGATCAGAGCAATGTATACATATAACGCTGTCTAAAACTTATTGTTATTTATTTATTATTTTCATTGTTCTGCGAGGTCCGCTTTGGACCATTATCTAGGATATGGCAGATCAGCTAATTACAGTAAAGCGACTGCCATCTGACCTCCGTGGTCCTGACCAGTTTGGATCATGGTTTCACATTCAGTCGCCTGAATGTGCAGGTTTCCTCACGATGTTTTCCCTCACCGTAAGAGCATCGGTTAGTGAAACAACGAATGTACTGTAGAGGTTTGGAGCTACTCGTAAAACCTCTATGTCTCGCTCGTTCGACTCTTTGATATATAAATAAGTCAGAGTTTAGAGAGAATAAGAGAATTATAGATTTTGGAGTTTTTTGGAAAAGATCAAGTCGATGTCAAAAAGTGATACGTTGATAAAGATTTCGTTTGTAAAAGTGAAATGAGGAAATAAAACATCTAGAAAAAAGGTGAGTATTATTAATGTTATACAAATTAAATACAATTTCTCGAGTAAATAGATACCTTCGTAGGATAGAGAGGACTTCGCATCCAGAGGAAGTTCTACAGTACACACATCAACACTGTCTAGGGATATACAAAACATAGTATTATTATATCCAAAATATCCCTAGACAGTGTTCATTGAATGAATGAATGATTATTTAATGATTAGTATACATAACTCAGAAAAAGTCATTGGTACATGGCGGTTTGTGGGATCGAACCCTCCCGCATGAGAGTCAGCCCGCTTGCCACAACGCCACCGATCAGAAAGGCTATGGTATCCTATTTTGCGCCGTATGCGGCCGACGGCGTTTTAGGAGACCATAACCTGAAGATGACAGCAGGTAGGATGGATGCAGATATATTTATAAGGCATTCCGAGTTACAGGTTTTGTGTGTTAGGAGGTACGTCGTTCGGGATGACCACTTTTATACAGGTGTCCCAGTTACGAGTATATTGCGCTCGCCTGTTTGTTTCTTTATATGTGCAGTCTTATAACTAACCATAGTTATTAAGTCATATTGTTACTAACCCCTATTTATTTATGATGCATATAACAATTTTATGAACAGAATCCTACAAAACTGTTTACACAGTTTTTCTGTAGGATCAAGTGAGTCTCACTTAATATTCCTTACAATTTATATTTAGTTACATGTTTAAGGTATTTAAGTAATATTTCTTAAATTTACGTTTAAAGGATGATGCAATTTATGGTACCCACCTCCAATAGCAATGTGTGATACGTCGTTAGACAGCTCTTAGTAACCTGAACAAAAGTTACTATGGCGCCAAGTTCCGATCGTTAGTCCATTCAGAGCTGTACGGTATTAAAGTCTCAGAAAACGAACTAGCTCCTACTTTAAGAACTACTACCAACAGCAATGCAAGATACGTCGTAAGGTAGCTCTTAGTATCCTGACTAAAGGTTACTATGGCGCCAAGTTCCGATCGTTAGTCTGTTCTGAGCTATACGGTATTAAACTCTCGGGATAAGTGGTGCTAGTGCATCTACTTTTAGTAACTACCACCAATAGCAATGTCTGATACGTCGTTAGATAGCTCTTAGTATCCTGATTAAAGGTTACTATGGTGCCAATTTCCCATCGTTAGTCCGTTTAGACCTATACGCTATTAAAGTCTCAGTATAAGAACTAGCACCAACTTTTGGTAACCACCACCAATAGCAATGTGTGATACGTCGTTGGATAGCTCTTAGTAACCTAAATAAAAGTGACTATTACGCCGAATTCCGATCCTTAGTCCGTTCTGAGCTACATGGTATTTAAGTCTCAGAATAAGAACAGTACCTACTCATAGTAGCCATCACCAATATTTGATACGTCGTTGGATGACTATTAGTTCCCTAAATAAACGTTACTACAGGGCACCAAGTTTCGATCGTTCATCCGGTAATAGCTACACAGTACCTACTAAAATCTGAGAATTAGTAAAAGCAACTACATACTTTTGGCACCTACTTCCAATAGCAATGTGTGTTACGTATTTGGATACTAGCTCTTAGTAACCTGAACAAAAGTTACAATGGCATGCTAGACTATGGCCTGTCAGCGGGGATGGGTGGATACTGCGGGGAATGGGGTTTTCTATCAAGTGGTACCTAGACTGAGTGTGATATCCGAAAAGAGGACGTTGGAAGGTGACTTGACCATTAGGACAGGCATGACAGGCATTTCTCTTCTTCTGGGACACCGTTATCTCGCAGAAAAACTTAAAAACACTATGAGGCTCCTGCTTTATGCCCTGCCCTAATAATGTGTTAGTAGATAATAATTTTTCATAAAGCTTACCTTATTTATTTAATTCATTGTTTAATTATTTTGTAATTAAATCTCATATATTATTAAGCTGCGTCCGTCATGTATTTTTTCTATTTATTACTTAAAATTGTTATATTAATGAACAACACTAAACATACTTACATTAATCGTATTTGATTTCATTTTGTTAATAGAAAATCTACATTACTGGACTTTATTTTGTTGAACTTATTTTAGACTGGTAATCAAATCAGACAATAAATCAAGACAAGCGCCATACCAATTCTTGTTCTACAAGATGATACCTTTCTAATGATATATCATACATCGTTATTGGAGCGGGTACCAGGTTTTATATAAACCTTGCGTCCTCCTTTAGTCTTATGTCTTTCTCGACGGATGTCTTTCGGAAAACTATTTAAAGAGGTACGGTAATCGTTTCTTCAAGGTTCTGTCTCCAAAGTAATTCTTAACCCTTGGTACTTCAAATTTACCTGAAGACATCGATCTTGTACACTGCTTGTATTTAAGCAGCGTCAGGTCACGCGCCCAAGATATAGCAATGGAGCAGTTTCAATGATTTTTATTTTATTTATTATTTTAATAACCTAAGCGTCGAGCGTGCTAAGTACGAGTAGGAGGGCTACCAGATCTATCTACATTTAAGCCTGCGACACCAAATAATAATAAACGAACAGATCTCGTTCGTTCTAAACGGAAACAGCTCCACTTGAATTTGCATTTATTTCGAATGGAGGTCGAGATGTTTCCCCCCCTCCTCTTTCCTCACGGGTAGGTAGAGATGATTTTCATAATTCCTTCCATCTTTGCAAATGTTTTGACAGCGTAGGTGTTTCGATTATGTTAATAATTGATTATACAGAACAGGAGTTTGAATGTCATACCCATTTACTTTTACGACAGCAACAGAATAATTGATGTGCCTATGAATTTGAGCTTTTGGCCCGTTAAGTGCTTTGCCAGAATTGTACACACCTGCATGTTAGACGACCCCACTTTGACCTTGAAACGGCCTCTATTGCCTACGTAATAAAAGCTGCTTTCATAGTTCAAATAGGTATTTAATTGTAAATATCTCAGCCTCCCTCTTCAATAGGAGAAAGGGGGCAACTGGGAAATATTTTTTTACAAATTCCCAGTTGCCCCCAGTGGGGAAGATGCCAGTGGGGGGATGCCAGTGGGCGCAATTGGGAATAACCGAACCTGACATGCTGCCGACTGTACACTTTTACAGCCTATACAATATTATGTTTAGTACACCGTAAGCACGTACAAGTATATCCCTTCGACCCTTATTATTAAGAATGTAGTAAGCACGTAAGTATATCCCAATCCATATTTTCGATAAGTGACGACCAAAAGCTTCTAGACAACTTGAACAAGAGATATAATGAATGAGATAGACTGGACGCTTTTTCGGTAATCCGATTATGGTCTCAGAATATTAGGAATGAAGTCTTTTGTGTAACGTGATTTCTCGGATCCAAACAAATGCCAAATAGACACGAAGATCTTTCATAAATCGTAATCCTTTTCCTAGAAATCGTTGTGAATACGGTTGAGTAGAATATAAGTAATACGCAAGACGGGCAGTTTATCGTTTTGTGAAAATGAAAATCTTTTTTCAGGTTGGCCGTGGAGAATGTGATAAAATATAGTAAAGAAAGGCATTAGATATCATTTGGCAATGAGGAGATTATGTATAGTAAAAAAAAATACTGTTTTTGGTTCCCTACAAAATGAACTAGACCCCAAAAAGTCACATGATTTTGATTTCTTAAAAACGGTTTGAATATAGCAACGGACGTGACAGAAATAAATTATGATAGAATTGCTACAAAAGGCATACACATACACCAATGGCAATTATATTCGTACATACACTTTAGCGTAAATATAAATTTAATTGGAATTCCGTAACGAATATTTTGGTCATTGAGCAAATGGCATTCCATCTCATTTCAAAGCAACCTATTTATAGCGCCAGCATTCCAATTTCCAATACATCATTCGAGTGAATGAAATGAATAGGCGTTCGAAACGACTGAATATAAATAAAATTGTTTACAGTTAATATAATAAAACCGAAACATATTTAGAGTAGGATGCTTCAGAATATTACAACTATAATACATTCCAGATAAATCTTGCAAATGCGAGAGCTATGTAGCCAGTAATTCAATCAAATCATGGGAATTTGTTACGAAATTCGAGATTACTACGACGATTCTACGAATAGCGGTGTTACGGTCTACGATGCTACGATCCATTTGACGCTACGCTACGAATTACCACAAAGTTCACGACTACGATTCGGTTCGTTACTTCTTTGATCAAATTTAATGAAATCCAAAGCGCCATTTTCTGACCATCATTATTAAAATATTTGGACAACATCACATACATTGCTCAAATTGAAGTAATAGTTACTTCCCTAAGCATTACAATAAGCACTTGTGCTATGCAAATCAAAAACAACGGTAGTCACGACAGACACGAGACAATATCGAGATCATGTTTCCAGACACAATAGAAAATCAATTATGATCAACAAGGGGTTAAAAACAAAGTCGAGTTTGAGCAAATGCTTGTGATTAGAGTACGGCTTTGATGATCTGATTTGTTGGATTCTTCTCTTCCCAGAATAACAACAAAAACATCGAGAAATTTCACATAAAGGGGGTGAAATGGGGATAACAGTTTGTGTGGGAAATTTGGCATTTGCGCAGACGAAGTCGCGGGACCCGCTAGTAGTTGATAAAACACATTTATAGAATGATAAAACGAATCTTCATCAAGCAATTAAAAATTCAAATTGATTTCAAATAGGCCGGCCATTCATTCTGCATAATATCAACACGAGATTGCAAATATTGGCTCGACAACTTGATGAAAACTGAATGCTCTCGTATTTATTTAATGAAACAATAAAGAGCTATCATTCGTAACGGCTGGCTCTGGATTTTAATTTTACGCGATAACTTGATGATTTAAATTTTCGAGCTGTAGTTTTGAGTGATGTTGATATACACACTACGAGACAAGAAGTAGATGCATGTGAACCAAAATGTAAACATAATTTAATTAACTTTTGAGATTTACATATAATATGACACGTGACATATGTAAAAATACGTAGGAAATTCTTTTTTTTTATACATTTGCTAAAATAATAGACGGAAATACTTATTTCTTAACAAAAAAAACTTTGGATAAGTATAGTTATGCTAGCTTTGCTACTCCATAAATAAATACGTGACACATTTTTTTCTGCCCCATTCCAACATAAATATTAAACGTATTCAATCGTTTGGTTAGCACTTTATTTAGATTGTAAAATTCTTCGATCACCCAGTAAAACACTTAAGTTTTAGATACATTTGCTGAATATTCTAGAATCCTTCTTAAGTGGAGACTGTAGAAGATTGATAAGATAAACGTTTAAGACTATGCGACTGCATAATAAAATAATGGACAAACCTACAGGCAATTATTGAATATTCAATGTTCAAGTCAACTCAAACCCTTCCTTGATTCATCACGGCGTTTATCAGCTTCAGGAAGATAGGATCTTTTTACACATTGCAGGTGTACTCTATAATATTATTTATCTATACTTATACCATAAAGAGGTAGTTGGTTAAGTGATTATGATTATGAAAAGTAATTACTCGTAGTTACATTTGAGTAAGAAAAAGGCTGTGAAAATGACAATATCACAAGTCACGTGGTGTATGAATGGCTTATATCAGTTTCACACATTTTGTTAGCGATAGCGAACTTCGCTTTAGAATATATTGCATCTAGTCTACGGGCCCTGATTTTGAAAATGCGAAGACGGGTTGCTATAGACCGACAAATTAGTGCGCGACCCTTCGAAACCCTCCTCGCGAAATTCCTTTCCCTGCAACGTCACATGTACCTTAGCGTACCTTTCCCCCAGCACCTCTGGCGAGCGCAGGTCATGCTTAAACTTGTCCGACTATAGTGCCTTACATTTCTCTGCTTTGAAGCGGCAAACGACTTGTATAAAGCCCGATTGGCCCTCGCAGAGGCGAGAGTGGCATGTTAAGTGCCCACTAGAAGTACGGCGCGCTCTGCGTGTGACATGCATTCCATTTATTTCTGGGACGTGAATACGTAAGAGTGGTGTAAAAGAACACATAATACCAAAAATAATGAGGTAATTTTTTAGCAATTTCGATATTTGAAGTAAAAATTTTCAAACAGATTCAAAAGGACCTTTTGAAAATTTAATATTTTTTTTGTTTTTTTCTGGTTACTGTTTTCGGTTACGTAGTGTTTTTATTTTCTTATTATAAGTGTGTACGTGACCCAGAGGGCGACCAAAAACAAGATGGGCGGATGTGGTCAAGTAATCTCTCAAGAAGCCTCTGCAATCTCTCCGTAGACGATGCATTCGATAGGAAGTGAAAAAGAAAAATTAAGAAGGCAGAAACCACCATCGGATGGGATTCATAATGCCCAGGAGAGAAAAAGAGAGAGCGAGATTGTGTACGTGTGATATCTTTTTTAATTTTGTAGTGTGTCCCAAATTTATAAATGCTTTTTTCATTTAAAAATATGTCAAGTTAAGACACAATAACAAAACTGTACAAGTGATATAATGAATACACGGTACACCACAGCTGCAAGCTACGAATCGTTACGCACTACGAGCTACGGGTTGCTACACGTGCTACGAGAAGCCTTAGCGCTTAGCACTACTACAATCATTTCTTTCGTTTACTTTCATTTTACTAAAATCTGTAGAAGTACAGTCGAATGCACTTTGATTATACTTATTTTACATGTACTGTACATAAATAAAAATCTTTATAAAACAATAATAAACGTCAAACTTGTTGATATGTCTATTTATAAATTCAGAGACGTCGAATAATAATCGCCGCTAACTTTAAAACAAAGCAAAGAATATTTTGTTACAAAGAAATATCAACAGCCTTACTTATTTTCACTAGCAATCCTTGAAATTATACACTAACACGACAATTTTATAAGTTTAAATAAGAAACCAAAAATTCGCACACAGGTAGGATTTGAACCTACGACCTTTGGCTAACCGGGCCAAAGGTCGTAGGTTCAAATCCTACCTGTGTGCGAATTTTTGGTTTCTTATTTAAACTTATATAAATAAGAAAAACACTGTGAGTGTTAAAAAATATTTTTTTTAAAAAAAACGACAATTTTAATTTTAAATTAAATATTTTTTTAAATTTTTTTTCAAGATGTACAAAACAGATCACAAACACAATATTACAAATTAATTCTGAAACATACTTAAGGACTAGTTTGCAACCCTTAACATGTACATACATGTATTTAAAAACATAAGCTGTAACCTGGGCTTTCTCTCGCTCCAATTACTCCAGTAGCATTCGCCACTCGACGCGGCCGAGCTTGCGAGCTTTAAGGTTGTTTTCCACCAAAGCTAGGTTTGTTACAAGTTGATCGGATATTCTAATGCATCTTATCTTAATATCTTCTTTTCTTAAGAGCTGTAGGTGTTAAACTATCTATTAGATTAGTTAATTAAAATGTTTAAACAAACACAACAATTACCTAGCCCCGACCTAAGCGTGAGCTTGTGCTATGGCGACTAGGATAACGGATAGTTACGTATACGTTTCATAATCATCCATGACTTAGGTACAAATGCTCGTGCTCATCACACAAGCATTTGCTCCTTGCGTGATTTGAACCCGCCACCTCTGGATTTGTAGTCCGGAGCGCGAACCACTACACCAAGACGGTCATCATCTCCGTCGTAGCGCAGTGATCTATGGCCTCTGTAGTGAACCACTACACTAAGACGGTCGTCATCTCCGTCGTAGCGCAGTGATCTATGGCCTCTGTAGTCCGGAGCGCGAACCACTACACCAAGACGGTCGTCATCTCCGTCGTAGCGCAGTGATCTATGGCCTCTGTAGTCCGGAGCGCGAACCACTACACCAAGACGGTCGTCATCTCCGTCGTAGCGCAGTGATCTATGGCCTCCTATTTTACGCTACACGCGGCGTATGACGTCAGTGTCATCGTTGCGATCGTCGTTTGTATGCAGCGCGGCGTCCGACGTCAGCATGCAAGAGACCACAAAAGTACGGAGATGTACTTGTGTGGTTTCTTAACTCTGTATGGTAACCGTTATGACGCAGCGTACGTGACGCTGTACGCGGCTAACGGCGCTTATAGGAGACCATTGCCTCACCGCACGGAATCTCGATCTAAGAAGATCTTTTGTGACCTCTCATACTCTTAGTCTTCAGTTTGGGTAAACCATTCCGTGAAGACCCATCCGGGTTCTGGCCAGTGCATCACGATGAACTGAACAAAAGTTCAGGTGAATGTGCCTCCGAATTTGTTGATCAATGTTGTTGGTCATGCAATCATAGATATTTTATAGTATTACTTCAGACTAAGAACCATTGTAAGACTGTTTGTTGTCCTAAATAAATATAATTTATTAGCTTTAAACCCGAGTTCACCAGTATTAAACAACCAGTAAACGTGATTTGACGGTTTATTTGACACAATTCTCATACAAAATATGTAAAATAATATTATAACGGCTGTTTAAAAATGAAACATGTGTTGGTTGGACCCTTAGTTATAAAGAACAATTCGACCCTTAATTATAAACAACCAACGGAATGACAATATTCTCATTTGTCATCTCCGCTTAGTTTCTATTATGACATTAACTTACATGGTGGTTCAAACACATTTCCTCTCCGCTCTCCTCATCTCCGCTTAGGTGGAAAACAGTCCTACAGAGCTTTCCAAGCTTCCTTCTGGTTTCGAATCTTGCGTCGCTCGACCATGGCTGAGAAGGTTTGAGAATTACCTCAATCTTCGCGAAATGATGTCTATTTTTGATCTTACAGTTTTTGTTTGTATTTCTTATCGTTTAGAATAGGCCGGTACAGAATAGGTTGATTAAAAAGGTTGCGAAATGAATCTGCTCATCGTTCTATTTTCAATCCTATTTTGAAACTTGTGTGATGCACATTATAGGAAGTAGTACCTATGAAATCTGGAAGTATATAATAGTTTCTGAACGAGTATCGAATTAGTTCAGCGGTTACAGGTGACCAAGGGAAATATGGATTACATTTTACATACTCGTATATCGATAACATTGTTTAAAAAATTCTAAAGAATAATCAATTATAAAAAATATCTGCAACACAATCGTGGATTCTTAACAATGATGCACTTATTCTGTCAACGCACGCAACAGTTACAAGGCTTAACACAGTTACATTCCATTGTAACTGGTTTCATTGCGCAATAGACTCCAAAGAAGCCTGCGTTTTATTGCATCGCTCAGCGCGCTCCGCTCCTCGGAGCGAGCGGAATTACTTGTACACAGCCTTATTGAAGGAAACTATTTGTGTAGTAAGGCAAGCAAACAATACGAGTGGAAAGAAGGTAAATACGCTGGTGTTGGTATGCTGCGCTTGTGATTCCTCAAGGGTTTCGATGTTGCGTTTGATTAGTTTTCTATCATGTTATAAGGTCTGTTGATTACTGAGTTTTATGTTGATAGGCTCAATTCTGAGCTGCCAAGCATTAAGACTTAACTTACGTTTGAACATATAATTTGTCTCTTACTCTCCTAAAGAAACGAAAATAGACAGACTGTAATAAATTTGAAACGTCAATTTAATTTGGGTGCTGCCATTTCTCATGTTTTTTTCGCAATCGATTGGGCTTAAATATGCCGTAACTAGAGCTGCCATGTATTTCAAAGTTCATGCAGAATGATTTTTCAGTACTTATAGTTTATCTATTCTGTTGCGTGTTATTTAAACGAACTAATAAAGAAATTACGTATAGCAGTAAAACATTGTACCTTTTTGTGTGAATAGATTCATTATTTCTTTCTTTATATGTTTTTTTTCCAAGTTTTTACGAAATTAAGTTAAAATTTCAAAAATTTCACTTTATATAATATTCTTTAATTGCAACTATCTAAACTACGAGGCCCACTTACGCAAGTGGGCTTTCAACTCGGATCATAGGCTGGGACTGGCGCAAGTGAACCTTCCGGATTAGCTAATCCAGACTTGTGCAAGTGGGCCTCGGGCCCGAGAGTGTTAGTGAAATAATTACACTGCCAGATTACCAGGTACGTGCAACATACTCGCATTATGCTCGCAATAAATAAACCTGTGTTTCGGACAAGTGCGCACTATATCTGTCTCAGGGACATGCGACGAGTAGTAAATGTCTACTTCTATCTACTAATAAATAAAGGAGTAGCATGTGTAGTGTAACTAGACTGTGGGGCCGACTTTGTGTAGACATTGTAAATCACATACTTTAGTTACTGATATATACCTAAATGGATGGATCCAACGCAGAATGCCAACTGTACTTGAACTTAAAATAGTTTATGCAATATCGTCAGTCGTGACTTTTCTTCTACTCCTACAAATCACCAAAATAACAACAATATCTGTAATTTCTTTAAAAATGCTTAACCCTTACAGTCTTATTCATAAACTTCCAACATGACTGTTATAGCGGATTTGACACTAAGTTCGTATGTCTTTGTTTGTCATATTTGATATTTGTTTCGTCAGTAAGGGACCACTAACTACATATAAGTTAGAGGTCTGATAAGTTTTATGAATAAAGGGGTTAGTATTAGGCATGAAAATGATTGCTACTTTTAATTCATTTTCATTTCATGAAATGATGATTTTTTTTCATATGAAATCACATGTGAAATTTCATTGGCAATGATTTTTTTTCGCAGTGTCATTATGTAACATTTTTTTGCTATTTGCTACTTATAATGAAATATGAATTATTGTGAACGGTTGCTAATTTGCTACTAATATGAAATGTCATATTTAGGTTGCCATGAAAAATCATGGCAAACGAATCTAAACTTTATGTTCATAAGTTTAAAGTTCTTAAAATGCCCACCCAGTATCGATCGTCATCTATGATCGCATAACTAGTGTGTTTGTCTTTTTCTAACACGCACCTAGGGTAAATCATTCCTACTCGCTCGCTCGCGACTCGCTCTGCTGCACATGCAGTCATCAATGAATGAAATGAAATGAGCATGACCTATGATTTCACAGAGTGCTATTTGTAGCAGTCTATATGAAAAAAATAGCAGGTGTGAACAATGAAATTCATTTCATATGATTTTTCATCTGCTATTCATGAAATCTTCCATGCCTAGTTAGTATATACCTCAGAATCAGGCCTTGAACAGCAAGCCACAGCTATTATTCCCGGCGCGTGCGATGAATAACTCGTTCGCCTCATCGCGCCATTACCGCCAAACTGGGCTCGTGGGACGAGCGGTGTGAGCGCTGTGAGCTGAGCGAGCGCGCCGCTTTCTGAGCGGTCGACTAATCGGCGGCGCGGGGGAAATTATTGTGGGCAGGTATTGGATTTTTTAAAGCTTGATTGCGGGGTAGATGTAGAAGTTATAAGAGTATACTATATTATGTTACCTGAAGTCTGTTTTGATTTCATGCCTTTAAATCAAAACTTAACAAGCAAACATATTATATTTTTGAAATGATCTTTTCACTGGCTTTCATTTGATACCCATATTGCTATGGTAAGGAAAAAGTCAATCACCCGGCACCCTTGCTTTCGTTTGTGGGCGCCATTTTTAAAATGAATATAGCCTATGTCACTACCACAATCCCGACGAATTCATCGACACCTCATATGTAAAGAACTGTAGAGCCGTTTGGGCTATATAGGGCGTGCCAAACAATTATACATTTCTCGGAAAACATAATTGTCCTTCCGCAGTCGGGTAAAAATGTACTACTTGCTGCCAAATATTGAAGTATAAAACCTAATTCCTATAATTAAAATATTGCATTAAAGTGTATAGTTGCACGTGTGATATTTTGTATATGTGTCAAAGAGTGCATTTTTCGCCAACAAACTGCTGCAGCATTTTGTCGATAGATATTAGTTCCCACCTGTAGTTGTATTAATAAATAAATAGCAGTTCCCCGCGACTTCGTCCGCGCCAAAAGTAAAATGTTCCATACAAATTTTTATCCCCCATTTCACGCCTAGATGATTTTATATCGCGACATAAAGTAGCTTATGTCCTCCTTAGTGTTCAAGACATAAAAAAGTGTTCTTCGTTTGTGTCGATCTGAATAGATTACTCGTAAAATCATAAGCGACTCTACTCTTTTAAAGGCGATTTGCCGTAGCCTTCCAATAAAACACATTGGACTCCTCCGCCTCAGTGCTCTCCGACGATCTCATACTCGTACATTTGTGTGTAGTTCGCTAAGTGCCACATCATACTATTACACAACTGAGGCTGATGTGGTAAGTCCAGATTGCTATTGCTATTAATTTTTAATTTACTGAATACAATAAAAATAGATCTTACATCTATTAATATATTTAACCTATTATTGTATACACTGATAGGTTTATTTAGTAGTAGAGGAGATCGCACTTTATTTAGCGTTAGAGTTACATATGCATCGTATGGCAGGGTGTTTCATTATGTATCACTTTATTTAAGATAGAAAGCAGTATCATGCACTAAGTATTCACTTTTTCTGTAGGCACTCTAGCTGCTGATGAAATAGTCGTTTAGGATGAGGTACTGAAGTATCAACAATAAAATAGGGTATCATTAACTTTACTGAATACTAGCTCAGCTCAATCTCCTAGCAAGCGTCAATCATCGCGCAGGATCATCCACGAAGTTGAAGGGGCCTAGGTTAGACCAGACTTGAAATAATTGCGATCTCTTTGTGTGGACTTTTCCTTTATTTTCATTAATATACAGACATTTGACCGCAATCTCACCTGACGGTAAGCGACTAGGCAGCTGAGAGTGGCTAGTATTTAGTGGCAAGTAATAGCCTTTTCACTCTTAAACGCTACTAATTGCTTACTAAAGGAGCCTACTGTATCCACTTCTGTTGCGTTATGTCATAGTATCGAACCTCTGCTCCTCAGCCGGTATGATATTGCGTTTTGGCCGATGGCCAACTGAAACGATTTTTCTTTTTCGGGGCGTTTGTTGGGCCGATATGAGTACGATATCGTTTATATTTTCGATAAGGTTATGTTCGAATTTGTTATGAAACGAGAGGTATAATCCGAAAGGAATTTTACAAATGTTATATTTATTCGAGATGCGAATATTATGTAAATGATCCAAGTGAATTGTTGTTCAGAATCAGAATCAGAATATATTTATTTGCTCATAAATAGGGTTACACTAAAGATCTTACTTTTATTATAACGTTCATCCTATTTAACTATTAACAATAGCATGCAAACATTTATTATTTTATTACATATCTCAATCTACAATAACTATGTTTTTATAATAATGTCAATCATCTATTTTATTAATTATTATTAACAAACAATTCAAAAGTACACATTCACATCTTATTATTCATTCACATTGATATTATTATTAAATCCAGAAATGTCAAGTTAACTATTTTATTGTTCAAAAATATTTCCTAGCTATTCAAAAACTCTTGAATTGAATAAAATCCACGTTCTACCAGCCATTCATGTAGTATTTTCTTAAATTGACTAATAGGTTTGTCTTTAATATAATCAGGAATCTTATTAAATATTACTACACACATACAAAAGCAGTTTTTTTGTATCTGTGCACTTTTGGGTATAAAATTAAGAACGAGCCGGTTACAATTTCTAGTACAGCGTGAATATAAATCTTTAGCCTGTGTAAAAATTTTGGGGTTTTGTTTGACAAACTTTGCAGCCTCCAATATGTTACTATCATCATCATCAAATTTAAGAGCTTTGCTCTTATCTGCGGAATTTTTCCTCATCCTTCCCTGCTTTCTGCCCTTCGGCCTTCTCTTACCCTCCTTATACAAGTTATTATTATATGTATCTATTATGCATAAATTGAAATGATAAGGCCCAGTTTCAATTATTTAACCCAACAACAATTGTAAAACTTTAAAAAGAGGCTGTGACAATAGTGAGAAAATTTCTCGCGCTACTGTTCATCAGCACTAGCCACAAGCACAATTGAAATAATAAATAATGATACATTGCTTCAACAATCACATTAATTACCTAACTCCTAACTAAGCGTTAGCTTGTGCTATGGTGACAAGTATAACGACAACGATGACTTGGGTAGGTTTGCACCCAAGTCATGGTTGTCATCTCGTGCTCATCACACAAACATTTACCCCTTGTGGGAGTTCATCCCGCAATCACTGGTTTGTCCAGAAGTAGTGGAACTATGGGTCAAAATACATATTTTTTTGCATTATAATATAATACCAATAATACTAATTGACCCGTATGTACCATCTTCTAATACTGTGATTTTATGCAAATAAATATTCTGATTTTGAAATGGACTCAAAAATTTTTGTTTATGTAGTTGATGAAATTTTACAAGTAGTTCTTCGCTAGGTGCCAGTTAATTGTTTGTGTGTCAAATGAAGTTCCATTTATTCAGTGATAAATTTAGACAAGGCCATAGTGTAGCCTCGGCCAAGGCAGCCGACCTTGCTTGGATGCGGAGAACGAAGGGCCTTGTATAGTGTTAGTGGGTGGCACACAAACTATACTTTAGGGGCCCTGTCTCAATAGGACACCGCGGTGGACCTACAAGTGCTACGCAACCAGCAAAAAGTGTATAGCTGTATCGAGGGTATCTTATCTTATCAGGTTGCGCAACCCAGCGGACACCAAGTGATATTCCTTTATGTAACTCTACATACAGTGTGTAACAAAAGCCTGGTCGGATCTAAAAGGTAATTTTGCTCAAATGCAATAATTTTCTGAACGGCCGGGCATCGAAATCACAAAAAAAAAACACTTTCCCATAGTAGCTGGTCGATCAGCTGCCATATTTTGATATGAGAGATATGTTTTTATGAAAATGAATACGAACTTAACTGTCCTAAAATTTACCCAGAGTTAATAAGTATATCGCAAGTTCATCATCTTCCTAGCGTTATCCCGGTTGTGCACTTGCACGCGAGTGCCCAGGGTCCGCTGACCATGATCCAGGATGTAGCAGATCAGGTAATTACAGTGGAGCGACTGCCATCTGACCTCCGTGACCCTGTTGACAGGGGAACCTGACCAGGTTTGAATCATGGTTACACATTCAGTCGCCTGAATGTGTAGGTTTCCTCACGATATTTTCCCTCACCGTAAGAGCATCTTAGTGAAACATCTAATGTACATAACTCAGAAAAAGTAATTGGTACATGGCGGAACGTGGGATCGGTATCGGTATCTCCCGCATGAGAGGCAACCCGTTAGCCGCTGCGCCACAGACGCTCCAATACGCTACAATAAGTATATCGCAAGTTAATAACCAATAGTGCCATCTACCTGCGGGCGGTGTAAACTAAAGTTTATATTAAATGAATCAAAACATTTTGAGGTTAGAGAGTATCGGTATACATGGTCAAACTTAAAACTCGTTTCAAACATGTCTCCAGTCCCCTAAGTTTCCTAAATGGGACGACAGCGACGTACAGTGGAGTTGAAGAATCCAGTCGGGACCTAACACAGGGTGAATAATAGCCACCGAACAGCAAGCAACGAGAAATGAGTAGAGATGCGAAACATCGGCAGTTAATGTCGATAGTGACACCATTTTCTAATTAGACTATCGATAGCCTAAACAATAGCCGCCTTACTAATACTTCTCATATTTATTCACGTGTTATATCAGTGATTATGCACTGATATAACACGTAAATAAATATGAGACAGCTAATTTTAAATGTTTGTCTCCTTTATGTCATGTCATTAATTAGAAAAAAGACATGTAATATTTATCCAAGTGTTATAACAGCGGTATAATTATTATAAGTAAGAGGTTAACTCAGGCACTCTTACGAGTGTAGTAGAAATGCAGAACGCTTAAGTAAATTATCGATCTTAGACGTCGATCAATCTTTATAATGGCTATCGATGATATCAGTGTCAGTGTTACTATACTATCGAGCGATAATATACTACCGACACTATCACAAGTCATCGATAGTCGAAATACTACAACCGTTACAATCGATAGGCGAAATACCGCGCTCGATACTATCGATAGTAGGCTACCGGCTTCACTAGAAGGCAGCCGAGCTGACGCTGACGCGTCAGGGGAAATGAATGCGATATGTTGCGGCGCTGTGTTAATTTGTGCCGCCCGTTTTTGAGTAAACATGATATTCAGAACTGTCAGGATATGAAACATAAAAATATTTACAGGAAAATCTGAAATTCATAAAACTTACAATGTTCATGTTTTTTCTTTGCACTGGTCGTTTGCGTCTCAACAGACAAATCGCTCACGAAATTATAACGAGAAATGAAATGATATTGTCGCCCAAATTCAAAAGCCTCTAGGGATTATCTGATAATCAGCGATAAAACTGTCTAAATACGAGGGTCAAACTGAAAGTTCTTAGAAAATCAAAAACTGATTACATTAGCCAGTTATTAGTTTTATTATATCTTTTCAAAATATTGTCCATTGACGTCAATACACCGCTGCATGCGATGGAACCACTGGGAAAAGCACTTTGCCCACTCGTCCTTAGGGGTCTCTTCAATGGCATCGCGATACGCAGCCACCGCTTCTTCAGCATTCATAAACCGCTTTCCTTTAAGTTTTTCTTTAATTTTTGGAAATAAATAAAAATCACAAGGCGCGAGGTCGGGGCTATACGGCGGGTGACCCAGTAATTCAACGTTTGATGTCGCCAAATAGTCGATCGTTCGCTTGGCGGTGTGCGACGAGGCGTTGTCGTGGTGAAGGAGGATCCTACTGCGAGGTCGTTTCTCTCGAACTTTCTCCAAGACAAGTGGCAAACAATTGGTAGTGTACCATTCTGCAGAAACTGTTTTTTGATCCTCTAACACAATTGTTGCGAAATGACCTATCCTTCCAAAGAACGAGGCCACCATTTTTTTTCCCGCACTTCGATCTCTCTTCACTTTAGTTGGCAACTCCTCGAAAGGAAACACCCACTGAGCAGATTGTCTTTTGGTTTCAGGATCATAACAGTAAATCCAGCTTTCGTCACCTGTTAGTATGTCGAACACAGCATTTGAGTCACCTCCGTTAAATCTTTCAATCATTTTACGGCACCAATCCACACGATGGAGTTTTTGAGCCTTAGTCAAATTATGAGGTATCCACCGGGCGCAAAGCTTCCTGACCGCTAAATGTTCGTGGAGGATTTTGTGCACTTGACTCATACCGATGCCTAAGCTTGTCCGAATCTGCTGATAGGTCACTCTTTTGTCAGTCTCTATCATACGCCGCACAACACAGATGTTATTTTCAGTCGTCGCCGTAGAAGGCCGTCCCTCACGTACATCATCAGTGAGATTAGTGCGACCACTATTAAACTCATTAAACCAGTTGTAAACAGTCGCACGAGATGGGGCTTCATCGTGAAAGGCCAATCGTAGTCTATCATAACTTTCTTGTTGATTTAAATGACATCGATTGTCATAAAAAATCATTGCACGAAAATTTTCTCGTGTTAAATTCATTTTGACGTGACACAGACAATTTTCAATTTGCCGCCAAGTCGTAAAACAAATGACAAATGAATGAAATATATACTCAGTAATATTGGCAAAGAGTTCTATTTTCAAATTTTAGAATATTTTTTTTATTATATTGTTTATAAGTGGCCAGTTCTAAGAACTTTCAGTTTGACCCTCGTAGTACCTATAATTTTTCAGGTTCTTTTTGTATCTTTCCTTTCTTTTACCTGCAATAAAAATATCTCTATCTATCCAAATATTTAAAAAAAAACTCGCATCGCCAATGGATTCTTTTGATCCCCGAATAATGGCCACCACCGACGAATTTTATAAGTTCTAAGAAAAACAGGTAAAATCTTCAAGAATTCTATTTAATGCCTCACCGCGTCGTTTGTCAAAAATAATAGCCTATAAATCGTAACATTATAAAAAATCCATTTGAATGAAACTGAGGAATGATTACATTAAGACGTGAAACTGATAAAATGGAAATGGAACTGTCATCGTGATTTTAATACCGTTTTAACTTGGAGGTTTTTCATATTTCGATTACAGGTTGTCAGCCAAGTAATTTAAATTTGAAAATTGAGGCATTGCAACATGTGTTATACCTCCATTCGGCTACCCGTTGGTCCTGTGCCTGATCTCAGGTCATGTGGGATTACCTTCTCTTTACCTATGTACTTGTTCACTACAAATTACAATATGTCTCGCGCAGTTGACTAACTTGCTAATCCCGATTGTGAGTGGCATCAATTCAGAGGGCATTTAATGTGTTTAAGTATCATACCAAAAAGCAAGGCAGGGTATACGTACTGACATAAGCAGGTTTACTATAAGATTCCACAGTAAGGCACGAAGCAGTGGTAGGGCTTAAAATACATGTTGGGACGTGTATAAGTGCCCCCTGTGGGCTACATGCATAAATATATGACTTTTATTGATACCAGTACATACTAAAAAGAAGACTTAACTATCTTGCACTAGGATCCTTCCCTCTCCACAAAACGTTCTAAGCTTGATTTATGAATTAGTCAGATTAACTTTTGGGAGCCACAACGAAATTAATCAAAAGTAAGACAGGATCTTGGGAAGTTCCCGAACATCATTCCATTAAAAGGCGGCTATAGACAAACACTAACTAAGATAATTAATTTTGTAACTTTAAAACGGTCTCGTGGACTTACTAATTAAATAACCGCAGATAATATTGTAAAACTTATTTGCGATGCCAGCTTAATCAGGGTTTAGTATGCCATCTCTATGCCCACGTAGAAAAGTCGCCTTGCCGTTCACTCGGATGCCACGAATAATGCTGAGCGGATGCCTTTTCGGCACTCAAAGTCTCAAAGTATTTTCTTTCTTCTGTCTTTCAAAAGTAACTAAGAAAGAACGCGGGAGTGAAGAAAACTGGTAAAGATGAGGTGCATAAATAGAGTGGGTAAATTGATTGACGAAAAGGGAGTGACTAGCGTAGATAACTATATATAGAATATGATCAGACCAAACGTGCATGAGCAACCCAAGAAGCAGGGTAGGTAAATGGTTGATACGCAGTTCTAAATGAACTTCTTTTCTTTTTGCTCGAGTTGCTTTCAACTAAAACACCACGCCATATCCATGTAGCATAAAACAGTGACTTCACAGGAATCTCTGCATACGAGAATAAAAAGCCACTCGTAGATAAAGACCACAGATAACGTATTGCCTGTCTACAGGCTTGCGGCTTAAAGAATCCTACTCTGTGAAACCTCGTCCGTATTTCCGAAGCTAGCTAGGCGTCTTTCTCGTTCATGCTGAAATTAGGGCTTGAATGAGCAGGACGGCAGGAGTAGAAAATACTAACATCGTCGTCATAGTAGGGCACCAGCGCTAGCAGAAAGTATTCCTTGAAGATTGGTTTTGTGATAAAACGCCTGTGCCTAAATTACTAGCTGTGCTGTTTCTTGGGCTTAATCAGAAATATGTGTACGAGTGAGGATATTTTAAATATAAGGATTGATATTGAAATAACTTTGAGCTGATCGTAGATACAAAAATCTTATCAAAAATAAAGGTATGTTCAATATCTTTACAAATATTTTTTATAAAATTGTATCAATAGAATCTCTTCAGCAATCTTTTTTTCTGGGATTTATTATTGTTTTCTTTTCACAGTTTCGGGTATGATTGACGTTATTTTTTTGGAATATAGCGATAACTCCATTTCCAGTTAAAAGAAGTAGAAATTACTAACTAAAAATAGTACCATTTACGTGGTATCACCTCTTATTACTTCTTCATCTAGCTTTAGTGTTGTTCAAAAGATAAAAGATATACATATATATTTTTTGTATTTTCAAAGTTCAATTTGTCATCTCACTTATATTTGGAACTCCATGAATCGCACTTATTTAAACCACAGATTACATTACCTAATAGTATTAGCCTGGAGTTCACCAACACATGTTTAATTAGTAATCATTACTAATTAAACATTTGTTGTAATTATTAGCATTATTTGACATATTAAGTATGGGGATCCTGTCAAATTAATCGTCAATTGAGGTTCAACAGCTGTTTTGGAATTGGTAAATTCGGGTCTCAGTAGTATTTTGTCTTCATTCTAATCAATAAGCAAATAGCGTGTGAAGGGGCCGATTCTACTTGTAACGTGACGGATCGAGGCCACACCACTAAAGCAAGGAATTCTGAAGGCCACCAGGCCCGCAGCTTGAACAAACACGACACAATAGAATTTATTTGATGGCATCATTTTGTACTCCATGCTTTTATTGATTCCATGAAACTAATGATTTCTTGCGGCTTTGATAACACAAATTTTGTATTTAAAAAAAGTACATAACTGTGCGATCTTATTGATTTCTCTGCTAACTCGACCACTGTTAAGCCACAAAAACTTGTGAGAAACAGGATGGACGTCGGATACTACGACGTCATAAAATGTAGGTAGTAACGCCATCCCTTCTCAACTCTCTCATACTTTTAACCTAAATACACGCTATTTGTAAGAAGTCCCAAATTGCATCAACTAAAACTAAAGGCCTGCAATCAGAATGCCTACGATAAATTTTGCTCTAAGTGGTTAGGAAAATATCTAGGTCGTGATCGCAAATAACTTAGGCTCTTTCAGAGGTAGTGAGGGAGGAGTTGGTATAAGAGATGCCGGGATGTGTCTATTTGGCTAATACGGCTATAGCCTGACTTCTTCTGTATACAAATGCTATACCATTATAATACGAGTAAATAATATACCTATAAATAATTTGCCTTTGGCGGTACGTCACAGGTTGAGCCATTAACTTGTAGCAATAACATAATATTTATGTATGTGTATTATTTCACGTATATATGAGTATATTTGCATGTTTGTATCTAGTGTATATGTGTTTGTATATGTGTATGTATATGACGACCGTCTTGGTGTAGTCGTTCGCGCACCGGAGTTCTAAACCAGGCGGTTGCGGGTTCGAATCCCGCAAGGGGCAAATGTTTGTGTGATGAACACGAGCATTTGTACCTAAGTCATGGATGTTTATATTTATTTAAGTATTTCTATTCGTTATCCTAGTCACCATAGCACAAGCTCACGCTTAGTTTGGGGCTAGGTAATTGGTGTGTTAAAAAAAAATGTACGTTTATTTTTACAGTATTTTGTTAATTTTTTCTTAAAAGTGTATCAATACTGAATGTCCCGCCACTGATTATCTTTCTGCATTCCCACGCGGTTGAATGGTAGAGAATGCCTTAAGGCATTAAGTCCGCCAATTGTACTTACTTTTTTGGTGCAATAAAGTTTAAATAAATAAATAACACCTCCAGGCCACTGTTGAAGCTCCCACATTTCTGTATCGCCTCAGATATGTTAGCACACGCAAAGGTGTATAGGTTTGGTGCCATCCGACGTAAAGCGACTGTGCCACGTCTCGAATACGGGACCGCAGTAGCATGATAGCGTACAAACGGACACTCTATTAAACCGTTACGTATAATTATCTTGTACAAGTGTACAGATAAGTACTAATACAACTAAATATAAGTTTATTGACAAATTACATTTTTTTTTTACTCATTTAATAACGATTAAATTACTTATCATTATAGCAATGTTCACCGGATAATATTTCTTCGAAGCTCACTTTAAAATGGGCCTTGTATTCAACAGCAACAGCTTAATGGTTATGTTAGGTAAACGCAATTTTTCGTCAAATGCCGTGTTGTTAAAATATTAAATAAATATTGGGTAGAGATCAATTTTCAAAAGTACCAATAGTTGTAAATTCGTAAATTTGAAAGTAATAATAATGTCCTCCTAGCCGAATTTCGACTATGTCGGCCTATTTCAAGAGAGATTAGCCAACTGCGCGGGGCATATTATAGTGCACAAGAGTGTGCGCAATACACAGGTGCACTCTCTATTCCTTCACTCTCATAATTCGGTGAGACGGCAGTCCGACATGACCGTAGAGAGATCAGACGCAGGACCAACGGCTTAACGTGCTATGCGAGGCACGGGGGTGTTATTAACACCACTAACTTTCTGATTCCGGGATATGTCTGAGTAATTTCAAGACAGAAAAACCCATACACTCTCGGCCCGACCCGGGATTCGAACCCGGGACCTCGTGGATGGTACCCAGCGTGCTGACCACTAGATCAACGAGGCAGTCAAATTTAAAAAATAAAATTTAAAAGTACACTACAAATTGTTCAATACAAATCATTGGACTCAATTCCAATGCGCCCTGTCTAAGATTAAATTTAGGTTCAGTCTCTTTCTTTTCTCTATTAAACAAACGAAAAGAGTCAGACTACAATAATTTAGACCCGTAAAATAAGTAATGCGATTTCTAAAGTATTTGTACAAGTTTTTGCGTGTTTTCGTCTAACTAGTCGTATCGAATGACATCCCTACTAAATTGTCTATGGGTTCTTTAATTTCCTTAGCAACGGACAGCTGTTTAGTCTGACGTTTCTAAATTAATATACTCTGTCTTTTTTCGTTTATTTGGCAGAGAAAAAGAGAGACTGAACCTAAATTTTATCTTGGACAGGGCGCATTGGAATTGAGCCCATTATCGTTTTAATAAAATGATATTTTTTTACAGTTACGAAGTATTTTATTCAGTTCATGTATTTATTTTGGATTTTTAAGTATACTGTAATGTAAGAAATCCGGATTAAGAAGTTTGGCCTACCCTAAACTGGTTTATCCCATCGGGCTTAAGACAAACTTGTTTAGACTAGGCTATACCATTAAATCCTATCGCGTATTAGGCGTATAGGAAGAACTATGTAATTTAGTCTAGGCACTACTCTGTCCTGAAATAGGGCGGTAACACATACAAAGAAGCATATTCAAGGCTTGTCATCATTACTAGTTTTAGTAGTTTCATGTAGGAATGAACCCATTTAAAATAGAAGCTAAATAACTTGTCATTACCTCAAGAATTTTTCTCGTTGCTTACAAAAAAAACGAATAAACCGATGATACAGTTTAATGTTCGTCTCGGTTTTATTACACGACTGCCCAAAAAACGTAGTGTAATGTTTTCAGGGTCTATGTATGTATGTACGTTTCTTTATTCCACTATAATATCTAAATACCTAAGCCGATTAATACGCGTGTGGTATCTTTTCACCATCCCGGGTGACATAGGATACCTAAACTGTTAAAATTGGGATGGCAAAAATGTCAAAATGTCAATCATTTATGTCAAAAAGAAAAAAAAAAGTTTTCTACTTAATCCAATATGGGTATCATTTGAAAGGCCATAATGTGAGAATCTCAAATATGTACAAATATAGTAGCATAATTAAGCGAGTTTACCTGTTAGTTAGAGTTTACCTAAACATGATAAATTTACTTTTTCAGTTCAATTATTTTTAACGGCAGTCGTGGTTTTAAATTTTGTAATTAATAATATAGTTCCTGTTGTATTTAATGGTGTTTATAAGCCAATTAATATTTTATTATACGAGTAGGTATATAAAAATAGAATTTTAATTTAGTTAATGAATACGAGGGTAGTTTCAAAAGACGGATACAAGCGAGGCGAGCCCGACGCCTCGCAAAGCCGGTTATGAATAGAGCGAAGCTAATTAATGAGCAATCTCCATTATGAGCGCTAGCTTCTTACAGGGAAGCTGTTTAGTTTTAACTATACTTATGAGGAGAATTGGTGATTAAATAATAATTTGTTGTAATGTGGAAGTTAATTTCAACACAATAATAGGTATAACAGAAGTCCGAGTAGGTATGCGTTTTTTTATTGCTGCAAAATATTTTTATTGATAAAATAAAATTAATAACTAGCGACCCGCCTCGGCTTTGCACGAGTGTAACACAGATAAAAATCAATTTAAAAAGTAAAATCGAGTCTCTCACGTCAGTCAAGAATAATGTAGCTATCTGCTGGCGAAGAATTCACAAAATCGGTTCAGTAGTTCACCTCTAAAATATTAATAATTTTAATCGAGTCTTAAAACTTGTATTCCAACCATTAACGTATCCTAGTTATAATAAAACTTGATGCCTGAGAAACGTAAAATTATAAAATAATATATACCTATAGCAATAGAGAAACTTAGAAATCTTAGCAATAGATATTATAATTTTAATCTAATCTTTAAGCTTGTATTTCATTCAAACATTATTTGTAACCATTTGAGTATCCTATTTATTATAAGATTTATAATAACTTTTATAAAAAAAGTACCTTTTAAAAATAATAAAGATAGCAATAGAGATATTTTACCCAATATCTTTGAAAGATAGCCTCCGCGAAAATCCTCAACAATACACAAAAATAAAATCTGATAAATCGTCGCGGTGAGCCAAAGGAGGTGAGGGGCAGGGGGAGGGGGGGGAGATAAATGGGGGTTGTTATAAATTGGGCATCCGCCGCCATGGAGGCACGCATATTTCACACGATTTCAGACAGCGACTTTTAGAAAACGGTTCGTATCAAAATATATTCAGCTCTTATCAGATTAACTTTAAAAATGGGTAAAAACATCTTACACAAGCAGATTTTGTATTTTTTTTTAAAAGTTAAATCATAAAGCATGTTTCAGATTGCACAGTGAATACTTATCACTCTAAAACAATAATTTATATTTTTCATAAATTGTAAGTATAAACAGTCATTATTATAAGCTACCTAAATATCAATTGTGAATATTATCAGTATTATCACAGAATAAATATGATATTATTTAAGACCACGCTTTTTAATTCCAATTGATATCAATTTTATGGTAAAGTTGTAAGAATAAATGTGTTAATTAAGTAATGTTACGAGTAACTCTAAGGCCAGGGCTACACTTGACGGAAACTCCATCGTTTCGTCGCGTCGTGGAAGATGCGCGACGGAGTTTCCATTCCGCATCCTAAGGTACCGCTTAACGTCTGTCCCTGTCATTCACGCCAGAATGACAGCGCAAACGAACGAGATGGCTAGACTCGAAAATACGGACATGGTCAACCGGTGTAGGGCGTCAATTCGGATCGGACGTAGTGCGACACCATTCTTATGTAGAGTTTAGATTAGGCACGTGCCTTCACAATTATACGTTAATTGAAAGGGATCGTCTTAGTTTGTGAAAGTTTAAAAGTACCTAATTAGATTATTGTGAACAATGTAATTTATTTTAGAAGCTATCTTGCCTTACAATAAACCTCCTTATTCAACAAGTTTTTGTACATCTCGCTATATTAATATAAATTCTGGCTGAATATTCGTTAATCATTAAGGTTTTTATTTCGGAAGCACAACAACCCTCATCATTAGGACGCATTGTCCAAGTTTCTGATAAAACCCTCGGTTATTTGATGGATCTGGGAAACCAAACGAAAAACTTAGGACTAGGGCTTCGCCACGACTTCATCGGCGTTAATAATTTCCCATACAAACCTCACTACCCATTCACCTATCAAAGTATGCATTAATTTATGTAAAACTACGTCTGGACAAATGCCAGATTACCCATACAATTTGGCATTATCCTTCATTTCAAACCCTTGATGTGAAAAATTTTATGGTTTTATAGATTCTGGTATTAGGGGAAAATACGAATCTATCAATCAAATTAAAAATCATGAAAATCGGTCCCGCCGTTATCAATGGTGTAACCCAACTTTGTTTTATGTAAAAGATAGGAAAGAATAACACATTTGGGGTACGAAAAGTAGTTCTAGTGGGACTTTACCCTTATCTTTAGGTTATTTGTGTGACAACCCACAGTACTAGACTACAATTTTCCGCAAAATAAACATTATTCTTCGAAGCGGTGAAAGTTTCGAGCCGTAGAAATTTTATTTTTTTGCCGCAATTGAAATCTGTACAAACATTTCAGATACCTATTCAATTATTCTTTTTCCGTTCACTAATGACGAACCCCAATCTCAACAAGAGGGTTGCAAAAAAAGAATCTTGTTTTCTGTGCCGTTGAGGAGACTCAAGATTTCCCCACAATAACACATTGATAACTTATCTGCGACGGAAAACTCGGATAACTATGACAAAGAGTTTATTATTTGAGAGAAAATTGTCGGTATAGTCCTCATTATTTGTACTACATAAAAAGGGTTAGCTTAGAAAATATTAAAATAGAAAGGTTACTATTATTTATTTATTATATACAAAATTTGTACAAAAAAATGAAATAAAAGAAGACAAGATGAAGGATGTGCCAACTAGGTCCCATAAAGTTCAGGATAAGAAGAGCATGGCAACAGAAAAGTATGCTACCACGACCCTTGTTTTCAGTGGGAACCTTGGGAGCGCAGCCCACTCACAATAGGCTCGATTCAAAAGTGACCAGTCTAAGGCTCCGCGCAGATGGGCCACCGACCACAGCCACCAGTGGCTAGCCACAAGCTGTTTACGTTGTTTTTGATGCGTTTTGAACGGAGTCGTCGCACACGTCGTGAACCGAGTGGCGTCCACATGCGACTCTTGAGACTCAGTGTTCGCGACACACTACCGGTGGCGACCACCACTCGCTATTTTGACATAACAACTGTCAAAGGATCTGTAGCCTGTACGTACAGAGATGAGTGTCAAATTGTAGCGATCACTGATTATCTTCGTTTGCGCGAGACCAGCCGTACACTCATCATCATCCTAGCCTTATACCGGTTGTGCACTCGCACGCGAGTGCCCAGGGTCCATGGAGAACCATGATCCAGGATGTAGCAGATCAGGTAATTACACCACTGCTAGACGTAAATTACTCAAATATTTGTTATTGTTGCGATGATTTAAATGAATTCTACTAGTAGTGTCACCATGACATAATGACCTAATTACTAAATTAAAAAATAATATTGTTACACTTACCATAAGATCCGTATATTCATTTTTGTCTGTATTTATTGCTGATTTGATGTCCAACCATCTGAAACAAATAAAGGTATTTAAATTAGTCTTAATAACCAAATTAATTACATGTACAGTAGGCCACACATCAACCTATCCAGTTCTGGCAATTATCCGCAACTATACTTCAACGTTGATCACATAGAGTTCCATATCATTTGAGATATTTTGTCAGATTTCGGAAGGTATGATGCGAGGCCCACTTCAGTTCAGCAAAAATTAATAAACTTATCTAAAGGCATGGGCTTCATTAAACGATATGAGATAAATGCGAAACATAATTAAAACATCTTAGGAGCTTCATCATGAATGAGTACTTCATAGCGCGGGCAATTAATTAAGAATACCTTTATAATACAGCTAAGTAATTTAATTGTCTTTGAGTTAGAGCATACGCGACTTGCGTGGGCAAAGGGAAACCCGCCGCCGTCTGTATTTCAAAATTATTAGGCTGATATAATAACTCTAGTGAAGTTGTACATTCTGTAAAATGTACATTCAACATTCACAGCACAAAAACTACAACCAGGCTACACACGTTTGCACGAGCAAAAAACGACACGAGGAATTCCATTGCTGTCTGACAGATAATAAACACGCACGTTAAAAACACTGTTCCATCTTATGTAACAGGGAATTTTTTGCTACAAAAATGTATGTCCGAATGCTGGCCATTGTTCAAAAATTGTATTTATAAGAAAAACATATGATGGAAATGTCTCCATTAATGGTTAACAAGTAAAAACAGATGTACATTATTATATTTTTAACTTAACACTTACAAAAATTAATCGACTGTGTCATCCGGTGGGACTCGAACCCACGTCCCTTCGCTATCCGGGCGAGTGCTCTTACCAACTAAGCTACGGAGGACGTTAGTCAGTCGACGAATTTTTGCAAGTGCTTGCTACGCCAGTGAGCCGGCGTTCGATTTCATCAATACTTGGGGAATGTACCCGCATGTATCCAATGGAAATATTTTTACAAATATTTAACCATCAGTTAAGATGAAATCAGCTTAACTTATTATATTTTTTAACTTAAGCAATTATTTTGCAAGTTTTTACGAAATTAAATCAAATTTTACTGACAAAAATTAATCGACTGTGTCTTCCGGTGGGGATGTACATTAGTAATATATATACAACTTATTAATAAAAATTAAGATAAATTACTTAATACAACACAAAAACAAATATTATAAAAGGGGTCCTTGTGGTAAGATTCCCAGGATGCTGGCAGCATTACCGCGCTGGATAGTTTATACGCTGAGCAAGGTAGCTGCCAGCTCTTAGGTCACCACTGATGTCAACTAGCCTCTTGGAAATCTCTTTGAAAAAAGAGATAGCGTTGGGACCCCACGAACCCAGTGTTTCGACTCCAAACGGTACAAAGTGGTACCGGGAGTCGATCTGCCTGTACTTGTTATTTTTAAAGCTTTCGGCACTTGTCGCAGCCAAACCAGCATCACGGCTTGTCCCGGGCAGATGAGAGGCTGCAAGTGTGTCGACACAGGTAGCGTCCCACACAAGAGCCCGACCCATCCGCCAAGGAACAAGTGACATCCCGTACAACATATGAATATGATCTGAGATGGGATGGACAAATGGATAACTATATTTTTTTTACTTAGCTTTAAATATTTTTAAACTTTTCTCCCTACCCTATGGTCAGGCTATACGTTTTCGAGTCAACTACCCACAACACCCACGCGGGGTGCGATTATTTTAAATATTAGAGGTCAGCAGAAATAGCTATTATTTTTTTACTGGACTAAAGGTCAGGAGTATTAATTAGATCCATTTCATTTTATAAAAAGTAACGCGACCCGCAATAGTTCGCTGTTTTTTTAGCGAATCATCATTCCTTTGAATTCTAGATGATGTTCTGCGTAAAAGGGTATAATTTCTTAGCGTAAATATAACAATATATTTGCCAAACTTCTGATAATCATACACACAGTCATCGTTTGCTGTAAAATAAACAACTGAATGGCTGATATTTTTATAACAAGCTGAAGTTCTGTTTTTGGCGTCTTAAGCTTTCGCCAAAACAACCCCCTTATTACAAAAAAAATAGTACCAGGTTTGACCCAGGACTAAATATTAGCCGACCAATCAGAAAAGCGTTTTTCTAATAGGTAATGTTCTTGTAATAAGGCCGTATGTGCACGCTCTGTGTGGCATCTTATGTAGGTATGTTTACGAGTAGGTGCATGCAGACTGTAGACTGCCATGTAGTGGGGCACTTCAAAGGCATTATTCGAGCCATTGGCAGCAAGGCAGGGCAGCATTTGGCCCACGCCCCGCCAGTTTTGGCTACACGGTCTAACATGCACACGAAAATGTCAACCGCAGTATATTTACATTCATGAGGCATCATATAAATACGCTCAGGGACAGATTTAAAAGAACGCTGAAAAAGGATTGTTAGTTATACATTTTATGTTTACCACAAGCCCCTGTGAGTGCATTAAACCATATTTAGCTAAAAAAGAAGTGTACATTTAAGCCATTTTGACACTTTGTTAGTTTTAGATACCTATGGAATTTCAATACGACTGCTGCTTCTCTTATTTTATACCATGTTCAAATAGGTAAGTTGTTATGCCAGATGCGTTTAGTAACTAATCGATGTTTACCTTGAAGAATGTTTGCTATACCGTTCATTCACAAAGTCGGTGAATTCCGAAAAAAAAAAATCGGAAAATCATACGGAGATTACTCGTGATTTGACTATTTAAATAATTCTACCAACATAACAAACGTGTGGAAAGCAGGATCATAAACAAAGTTCAGTAACCAGCACATCAGACTAACCATTTTTGTTGCAAGATCACCCCTATCACAACTGCATAAGATGTCGGAGTGTTTAGCTGATGTACCGTCCTCCAAACATTCAATATTTTTTGAAGTTCCAAGATTTCACAACTACGCCAGACCTTAATATCTTCGTAGCCCTGTGATTTCAGATTTATAACGACGCGAGTTTAATCATTTAGATTGCAACGTGAAAGCTTACTACACTATACTATACTCGTATAAGCTAACATATTATGCCTTCTACAAGGCGACTTCCTCACAATTTCCTCTGGGCACGGGAGAGGCCGGGCCAAGTGTGAGAAACTAGGACAAGTGTGCGGCTCAGTATGCGCTCGAGCATGTTAATTGTGGCGCAAGTAATGTCACATAACGACGGTGAGAATTGCAATAACCTGTAAGGTAAAGTAAAGTTTTGATGTCATCTATTATAATAATACTAGTGGTTCCCTGCGACTTCGCCCGCAAGAGTTGGATTTTCCATATAAACTTTCATGCCCCATTTCACCCCCTTAATATTTTTTATATCGTGTCAAAATATAGCTTATGTCCTTTCAAGGGTCTCAAACTGTCTCTATACCAAATTTCATCTTAATCGGTTCAGTGGTTTAAGTGTCAAGAGGTAACAGACAGACAGACACACTTTCGCATTTATAATATTAGTATGGATGTAATCTTTTCTTATAAGACGTGTTTGAAAACAGTGTCGAAATATTATCGTAAACTTACATGGTGGCTTTCTCATAATGGATTACTCTGATGTTAGTGACCATGAAAATTAAGAACATATTAATAGTCTTTTGACTTTAATAATTGATATTTTACTGAACTTGCAACTACAAACCAGCCTATCGTTACCCGAATCATTTAAGTGGGTCAAATTAATTTTTCATTAGGTTGAAAAATCGCAGGCGCATAATAATGTAGATGTAATCAGGGCCCATAATGGCGCGCGGTTGCGTGCCGGTCACCCATCAGTCGCCTACGCAGACGACGGGGCGGTCACACGCGAATGTAGTCTCTATGGCCATAAATATTAATTACAAAAAACGTTATATTAATTTCCGTAGTCAAATATAGCTTATTTATTTAAACGAAAAAATCCTTGCTGAGAACGTTTTCTTTTTAAAGCAAGTTACAAGTTAGGTAATACCTACTTAAGGACTATTTATCAACATAAATACTGATAAAGACACTATTTTTAGAATGATTTACCTAGGTGCATTACATTTTGGATAAACGGGAGGGTGTCCCGTAAAGAGCGTGCCAGACTGAAACTGGAGATAGCTAAGTCACAGACATTTCAGATAAACACACCAAAAAGTATTTTGGTTTGGGAAATAATGACACTTTTAAAAAAAATAAATGCCATGCCAGACTGACTCTAGAGACAGATTAGTCATTAACCTTTTAAATAAAAATAACATAACTCTAGTAAATGTTAAGTTTTCTCCATACAAGAAAAATATAAAAAAGTTGCATTATGTCTCACACCATGAGATTAGAGACATATTATTTATTATTTTTATTCAAAAGGTCAGGGTGTCAGTCTGGCACGCACTTTACGGGACACTCTGTATACTACCTACCTACAGTTTACAAAATCAAAACTGTCACTTTAAGTGACAGTTAGTTATCCATGCCGTCAACATCAGATGAATGACATGAGCGACAATAAAAACGTAGTATGGATGCATCATGCATAATTGGACTAAAAGTCTTTCTTTCTTTTGATCTAAGGAATAAAACTTTTAATTGTCATTTAATCGGTCTAATTTTGCCTTTGTCGATCACAAAACAGACCGTCAAAGAGCATTAGGTGTTTAATGACACTCGTTAAAAGTTCCGAAGAGAGTTTGAACAAGTAGAACATCTATTACAACAAAATTTTCAGGGCAATACTCATTTAGGAGGACTGTTTTGAAGAACTTTAAGTAACTTTAGACGAACATTGCGTGTACTTACAGTGATACGATCAGTTCTGATCTATAGGCGAAAATCTACACTAGGTTAACTAAGGCATTGCAAGAGCGTATCGAAGTTTTCATGAGTTCGCCACTCGCTGTAGACCAGGAGGTCTATTTTTTATCACTCGGGAGCAGATTTTACTTTTCGTTCCTCGAATAGGTACATAATAACTCGATCGACTGCACTCGACCGCTCGAAAATAATAATGTCAATTATTTATCAATATCAAGTCGCATTCGCCAAGTATGTAACTCACACGATTGAATAAAAAATAGAGCTCCAGGCTAGCTTTGCACATACTGCATAGTTCATCACTTAAAAAAATCCGGCCATGTGTAAGAAAATTTCTAGAAACCACTAAGTTGTTTGTTGTAAAAGACCCACTCAACAATATTCCACACGATGGGGAAGACGACTAAAAAAAACATCCTCACTTAAAAAAAAAACTAAAATGTTATTCTACCACTTTATCGGCGTAGTTAGTATATACAGGGTCTAACAAAACTAGTTATCAACCGACAAAGGGGGGTATCTATACATCATACTGAATACGATGGCAAAAAATGAACCATAGTTTTATAGTAATTTTTCAAAGTTATGTTTTCTAACAAAATAATTTAATTAAAATACTGCAAATGATTAAACACGCTGTATCTTTACGCATACAATTGCATCAATTCACAGATAGTGTAGTTACACGAACACAAATCAAAACACAATGTACGAAAATCACACGCACACAGCTGTAAATAGTGTATTTTTTCACAACGGAGAATTGAGAATATCTCGGTAACTAGTTTGAATTTTTGGCTGAAATTTGGTGAGCTTGATCAGTGTTGTGTATAGATATCCCCCTTTGCCGGTTGATAACTTATTTCGTTAGACCCTATATACACCTAAAAAATTACAGCTTTCTAGTACTTACGGTCTCTTAGCAAAATCTCGGACAGACAGACGGACATGACGAAACTATAAGGGTTCTTCGTCAGTACTACGGAACCGTAAAAGTTATAATTGTAATAAACCAGGATATCTCTACGAGTATAACCAAAACAGAATTATACGCAAGTGTGAAATGCAGCCGATGCCAGAGGGCGCGCTAATAGCATTGCTAACGTCACGGGCCGCCAGCCACAATCCGCATGATCGAGCTAGGGAAGACACCTCGAGATGTCGATAAATCAGTCGTTTATAAAATTATTCATAGATTTTTCCAGTTTATCGAAAAATATTCGGGCTTCACCAGCGTCAATGGCTGGGAACCATAATTTATGAACTTAATTAATTAGGCAAGATAACTTCTCGAGATATCGATAATTCAATATATTTTTTTATTCGTAATGGGTTCGCTTTTGATTCTGGCTAGACCAAGCCTGACGTGGCTTAGAAGTAGTCGACTGTGGAGTGAGCTCACCCGGAAGAAGCCTGTCGTTTAAGTGTTTAGATTTTGAGGGATGTACATGTGATTTTTTATGGAGCGGTCACACTTATGACTTTATTTTCCACTGTTTTTTTTAGACCTAGGGGCAAAGACTAAAAATGAGTTCAATCCAAGCAATCTCCAAGCAACTGTACTAACCGCTACTGATTTTACGCGTAGTATGGCGTGCTTATCGACGTCCATTATAGATTACACATCTCTTACATCACTAGCGGTCACGTGGTCGTTTATTAATGCAAACCTTATTGAGTCGGCAGCGCAAATTGACAATTTATATACACGCTGTTACAACCGAAATGTAGATGTGAGAGCTACAACTATATTATATGAATATTTTGTTGCTATGCGAATTAACGACAGTCTAGTCTGAAAGAACATAATCACTCGCCCGCCTGGCAATTATATTTTATGGGAGTCGTTGTAGCGCTACAAATAATAAATAAAAATATCATATGTACAGTCACGAGCTTCAATATGCATACATCTGCATTCGAAAGCTTATTACAATAGCATAAAAACTAATTGTATACATTACATTGCTTGTGACTGTATAGAAGTTTCACTATAGATTAAATTCAGACAATAAGCATTTAATACTTTCCTATGAGGTGCTTGTGGAGCAGTGGCGGCAGCGCTTTGGTAGTGATACCAAAAGTTAAGCAACCCACGGCGCGGTCGTGATTGGATGGGTGACCATTCCGACCATTTAAGTGACGTCCATGACAAGCATCTCCGTGCTTCGGAAGGCACGTTAAGCAGTTGGTCCCGGCTAATATCTGTGGTATTAGTCGTTAAGCCTAGTCAGAGGCCCTAGGGCGGCTTGATAACTTCTGACAGTAAGGTTTGTCACTTGCCTTACATACACCCCTCCACCAATCCGCACTGAGCCCGCGTGGTGAAGTATGGCTCGTTCCTCCTCATAGTTGAGGTGAGGCCTTTTCCCAGCAGTGGGATCTAATAGGCTGACTTATTATTATTTTTATTATACTTTCCTAGTGTATAATTGGACGTAATCAAATCACAATTCGTATAACTATGGTCTTGGACCATAATTGGCTCCAGATGTAAGAGAGGGATGGATATTTATAAAAAAACAAGATGCATGAATAACGAATTCAAATAATAAAAATTGTAACAATTGTCTCTTAGTTTAGGTACACTTGTAAATCGATCCTAAATGCTATACAGAAGTCAGAATACCCTAACATAGTTTCCCGTACCATTGTGCAGCCTGAGGCAGCAGCATTGCGGTGTTTAGCACAATTACAGCCTCGTAGGATGGTAAACACGACTTTCGCAACAATTCGTTTTGTTATCGTGGAAGCTAACAAATCAAACTTCTGTTTTTATAATGAGAAGATATTTTTGGGAATCAACAAGATAGGTCAGTGTTAACATTGCCCGAATTAATACTATTGATAGTACTATATCCAGTATTGATTTCCTTACAGCAATACTTTCGATATTCTAAATCTAAGCCATCAATACTATCGGAGCATTCACTTTCGATGTTACTGTTGTACGGGTACCTAAATCAATACTGTTGCTCTGTATCAGAGTATTGATACTATTGATATGAAGACATCTATTGATAGTTAAAAGCTAGTCGATATTTGATAGCGAAAAAAAAAAATTTTTGCCAACGCTATTCCAGGGGTATCTCGTTAGCGCTTAGCAACCCTTCCACGGAATCGTTTGCGGTCGTATTCGTTTCTACACAAATAGACGATAAGGGATTGACTGTGTTACTTGCTTTTATTTTCAAAGGCCTTTAGGCTTTGTATTTCTTATTATGTATGAAAATTGGTTTGAACGAGATCGAACTAGTAGTTTTTGAGATATAGCACATTTTCAACAACTGCAAACATAGCTCTGTTCTTCATACAAACACTATGAAATACAAAGTTATATTTGCTGTCAACAAAAAATTGTGGTATTTTGGCTAAGTGGAAGTAAGTGGATCCTAAATTTGCGCGAGTCCGACTCGCACTTGGCCGGTTTTTTATTTTATTACTAAGATCAGTCGAAATGAAGTCACTTGAGCTTAAAGTAGCATTGGTACTCTTTTAAATCAACTAAGGTAAAAGCAAAAGAAAATAATCCACATATCAAAGTTCACATAACATTTATTTCCCTTCTCATGCATGCTCCTAACATAGATTCCTCGTGCATTTTCCGTTATTCAAAAGCCATTTCAACGAAGATATCTTCGCCGAAGTGCATCCAAACAAGCTGTTTGCGGTGCAGCGCCATATTTCACCCGTATCGGCTAAAAGTCACCCGGTTATTGACCTCTTGAAAAGGATTAGAGCAGAGTGCAAGCGATGCAAGGTCATTTATACAGTTTGGTGTATGTGACATGGATGAGAAACAAATAATATTAGCAATATTTTAATAAGTTGGCTAGTCAATTTCGTATCAGAAGGTATAAAATAAATCAAGTAAAATGTACTAATATAATGCGAGTCATGCACAATCTGTCAGTGAGAATGTTCATTTACCCAAGGTTGTCTGAAAGAGTCATTTTTAGCGACATCAGGGCTCTTAGACGAGATGCAATCTTTCTACAGCGAACTTCGCAATCGAGCTAACGAAATGTCAAAACAAGTATGCCAAAGTCACTTATGTCAGTTTCATACATTTCGTTAGCAATAGCGAACTTCATTTTAGATTAGATTGCATTATGTCTATGGGCCCTGACAGGCGATACCAACTATATGAGTTCGCCTACATTGTACATCTTTCTGTGTAAGTTGCTTTATTATTTCTTTTAATGGTTTAGTGTTAGTGTTATAGAATACAAGCGGTTCCTTCTATTTATTTAACTGTAATTTTGTAAAAAAAAGGCGGACTTAATGCCAAGTGGCATTATCTACCAGTCATACCTTTGGGCTAAGCAGAAATGAATAGTAGTCTATCCATTACGTATTCAATGAAACCGTGGCAAAAGTGCATAAATGCAGAGCTAGCTTTTGCAATGCCGTTGCATTGCTGGCAGTGCATTTGCAAATGACGTCGGCCATCTTGCGCCGAGCGGTCTCAATGACCCATTACGACTGCTGACTGCGCTGATGGTTTTAAATGGTACAGACGACAGCGCGTCAACTGTAGCATCTTATTCAGTTGTAATAGGAGTCACTTTGCATCGAAAATGTGTAATGTGTAGTCTGATGTGCTGGCCACTGTACAACATATCAACCTACTACTAAGACATCTTTCTTAATTGATTTAATAATATGTTTTAATGGTTTCAAAGGAACGGTTTCACTTTTAAAATGTGCTGTTATCTGTAGAACAGTTCTAATTACTAACCTCTAAATTGTTGATCAATTTTGTACCTACTCCATAATGATAATACTCTAAAGAAGGTACATATTAACGTTTAGACCAGCTCTCCGATATTGAAAACTAAAAAGGTATTTCTAAAAGGTATTTCTTCTCAATAGAGAAAGAGTAAATAAGACGAAACGAGCATCCTTCAGTATTCAATATTTCAGTATAATGTTGGGAAAACATTTTTCTTGCACACAGAAATGTCAGTCCAAGTATTATTCTGCGGCATAAAATAGGATCGCAAAATTGCATGTCAAGTCGCTTTCTAGTGGATTGGCTATAAGAATGAGCAGCAAACTTTACTAGGAATCGAAGTATCTTTTTCTTTGGCATCTCATAGAGATAAAACCTTTCCGTGTTACGTTCTGAGCGTTTTATGCTAAATGTAGCATGATTTTAAACAACCGCATCAAAACTCATTGAATAACTGAGATAAGCAAATTATTGTATATTTATTTAACTCATATGAGTAGCAAACACGCAAAACGTATGAAATAACTACCATCGTAAACTGAAGTGTTTTTTCCGAGTACGAGTACAGTCGTCAGCACTTTACGACTTCACGACGCTCCTATCACCACTGCATAATGTCACTGTGTTTGCCCTACCGACTGTACATGTGTGTTAGTAGGCTATACTACCAGTCACTGACAGTGCTACGAGATGTAATGAGTGTCACGAGCACGCGCTACGAACAATGCCGTAGCAGCTACGAATAACGTAAGACTACGGACAGCCGTAGCGTTACGAGGACTACGAATAACAGTTGTTTAAAGAGCTTACATTAATAGCTTTAGGGCAGATTTTGAATTGTTTGTCAGTAAAAGGTTAAGTAGCCAACAAAATACAATGGTTATAGGACTGTACACTGTAGTTCGACAAGTTCAAGCGCGACTTACCGCAAGACGAGCGGGAGGCGAAGAAGCGCCAATTACATGCGATTGTCAAAGCAAATCCTATTCCCCGCAACATCACCCATCTGACGTCTAGCGTGTCTCGCCCCCACGCACCTCTGGCGACCGCAGGAAGGTTGCGCACGAACATGTCGGACTATATTTGGCCGATATTAAATCTTTACATTGAACAAAAGCGTGTCAAAGGCCGTTTCATGCTGGCACCACAGATTTCCGAAGGGTGAGATATATTTGTTCCAACTTTTAACGGACTTGTTAGGGGGTCTTATACTAATTTGAATATTGCAAGTTAACAAGAAATATTTTTAATAAATAACACTTCAATATCACTCCACACAGTAATATCATGTACCAATAGTGGAACGGCTTACACATTCATGTGAATAATACACATAAAACTAACCACCATTTCAGCTAGCCACTTAACTAGCTTCGTTACAATATTCAATTACTAAATATCAGTTTTCATTAATTTTGAGAGAACCAAACCACAGAGTGGTTAAACCTCGGCGCGTGTGAAACTAGAGCTATAATAGAGATTGGTGAAACAATATACACGCGTTTGAATATAAATTCAAATGTGTTTCGTAATTAACACAGATATTGCTGCTTCCATTTGCACAGATTCCATTTAAGTTAGTTTGAACACATAAAGATTTATTTATTTACAGTAAAATAATAATTTATATAAGTTTTAAATAAGAAACCAAAAATTCGCACAAGCCAAAGGTCGTGGGTTCAAATGCCAGCCGTGTGCGAATTTTAGGTATCTTACTCGTATTTAAAACCCATAAAAATCAGAAAGAACACTATGAGTGTTAAAAAATATTAACAACTATAAAATATTAATTATTAGTCAAAGAAGAATCTCAGTAATAAATATAAAATTAAATATGTCACAAATGGTATTTCTATCACATTCTCACGTTAGCAAATTTGAGAGATGTGAATTTCAAAATAACAATGATATCGATCACGAATTGAAATAAAAGACAGAAATAAGGCCTCAAATTTATACATAAAACAAACTTTGATATAACATAACATATAAAGACCGAATATAAAGGTGATTCTAAAGGTGATATGTAGATATTAACTGACGTCTTTTTCTTTTTACATGGGCTGTGCAGACGGAGTTAGCTAATCGAAAAGTCCAGAGTCATGTTTATCCCAAAACCACTCCAGACGCCATTTCGCGTTATTTACGTACAGTTCAAGAGAATTCCGAGACACAGTCGCAATTCAAATTGTTCAAGGAGCGAAATGTAATTTGCACTTCAACAGTTTTAAGGATAAATACGTCCATTTGAGTTAATAGCTAAATTTCAAACGTGTGCAAACAAGAGGCGGATGAGGCACAGGATTTTATGTTTACTTTGTTGAACTTTTATTTATTTTTGCCTATAAAGATAATCGTTTTTTGTCCAATCTTATAGATTCCTGAAAAGTTTTTTTTTAAATATTTAAAGAATTTAAATACATTTATTATTACTTGAATCCTTTATGCGTTCTTTAATTTTTTTGCGCATATAATGGTAGCCCATAATTTAGGCAACACTATAAAATATGATTTTATTTTTACTGAAGTGGATAAGTGTATGCGTTGTTGGTTTTTCTTAAATAAAAAAATACATTCATTGTAAGCACTTAATATTATGTACATAAATAATAATCCATGTTTATCCTATGCTTTCCTAAACCACTAACTTTGGTAAAGGGTTGAATGAAATAGAATGAGGGTTCGTAGCTCAAAATATCTATGAATGCAACAATGAGTTACAAATAAACAACAAAAAAATACTGTGAATATTTTCTTACAATTCCAATAGAAAAAAATACACTCTGTTTCGGTTTTCATCGTAACCTGAATCACACGAAAAGCAAATACAGATTTCAGTAAAAATAAAAAACTGACGCCATACAGCTATTTTCATTCCCGCAAAAATGTTTTCGACTCGTCGAAGTGAAAAATAAATGATGCTACACTGACTAACGTTTTTACAACGTGAATGTGGGTAAAGTAAATAATGGAGGAGAGAGAAATTTTATATTTCGGTATAGATTATAAATTTTGCCTGCTTTGCCTAAGCTTAGGGTCGAGTTCACCATCACATGTTTACTTTTAAACAGCCCTTATAATATTGACATATTTTAAATAAAAGTAACTGATTAAAAATTTATGAATTTGGAAAATTTATGAACCTAGCAAGATAACCACTACATCAGACCACACATGTTTGTTGCAAAATCACCTATATTACAGATTACGAGTACTTACCTGTCTTATTCAATAACTTTCCTAGATTAGCTAATACATTTTTCTTAAAAAGTAGCCAATTTTTCTTTCTATTTCAGGCACAGGCTTTTGTGAAATATGCGCCCTAAACCTGTCCGAGGTCGGGCCCTATTCGATCGGCTAACGTCGTCAAATGTGCCCAAATTGGATTGAAAAATCCATCGCCCTGAGCGAATGAGCTACGAGGATGCCTTGCCCTTTACCACAGAAAACCTTAAACAGCCAGGTTTTCTCATTGATATGAACACAAAAAACATTTGATGTTTGAAAAACTACAGTCATAGTCAGAATAATGTCAAGAACACAAACCCCTAACTGACAGTTCAAGCTCTAATAGAAGCCTTATGGAGGTCATATGGCAGTCGATCCACCGTAATTACCTGATCTACCACATCCTCGATCATCGTCCAAAGCGGACCTTGGGCCCTCGCGTGCGAGTGCACAATACACGGGATAGCGAAAATGGAATGAAATTGCAAAAGCAGAGCTGCTGTGAAAGCACACAGCTTAATTACCTTAGCTGGACAACCTAAGGATTGGTTGTCCAGCTAAGGTAATTAAGCTGTGGTAATTAAGGTAATTAAGCGTTATTACTTCTAGTCACAGAATATAGAACAGTAGATATTTTATATTATTTAAGACAGGCCTTGAAAGGAAGCTTTCTATTAAAAAAAGTTAGAGTCACTTCCAAAAAGAATATTTATCAAGGTTGTGCAAAATATACACATGAAAAAGGCAAAGGCCATATATAACCGAACAGTATATATTTGTCCAATTCTTGTATCTATAATCTATCAATATAGATTTGTTTGATTTGCGTAAACTTAATGCTTAGTTAATTATAAACCTTAGTGGTTTCGCTTTACTAAGTCAATAAATAATTGTTTTGTAAGATTTTTATACGCTAATAAATAGAAAAAAAAACGATTTTGCCGGTAGTAAAAAAAATATAGGTAAAAAAATAAATAGGAGAACACACTTTTAGAAAAAAAATATCTCATTGCTTTTATACAATCACTGCGTAAAGAAAGCTGTCTGCTCTTGCTGCGTTGCGCATGCGTAAAATTACCCTTGCCGGTTTTACAATGTTATTACCCCGGCGGGTTTACAATGTCATGGCAAATGTAATGACTTTACGCCGGGAGCAGCCGGCTTATAGTGAAAGTGTTAGGAATGAACAATCATAACAAATTTGCGGATTTTTTTTTGAATATCGGTTTTTAAATATGCAGTAGAATACCGGAATGAAAAATAAATAAAGAGAAAGGTATATTGACTGCTAAAATTGATTTAAAAAGATTACCTTTTGCGCATCGGCCAAAATTACCTTTTCCAGCGCCATGTCCCTTAAATTACCGGAATAAAAAAATTACTAAGCCCAGCAGTGGGATGACTAGGGCTCAAAAATACGACGCAAAATCTCTTTTTATTCTTCAAAGTTTAAAACACCACTTTAAGTAGTGTTTTAGTCATGCTAATAATTTTAGCACTAAATTAAATAATGTTGAATAATTAAACGATGCTACAATACACATTGAGAAATAAAAAATACACGAAGATCAACATTCAAACTAGTCAAATGAGACCGTTTGCCCTTTTACATTCTATTTCGGGCAACTTAATTAAAGATGGCAATTTGGATTGTAGTCCAATTTGTTTACAAAATAGTCTATTCTATTTGTAAAGTGGCATTTCGTGTTTCACGAAGGACCCGTTAAATAACTTATTCAACAAATAACATATAAACAAAAATACTTCGAATTAAGTCTACCTTCTGGAGCTAAGCTAAAGGATTTTTAAAAGTTACAACTGTCACATTTCATTGTAAAACCTACCAATAAAAACAGAATATTTGTCACCCATTTCATGTAGTCTATAGAGCTTGTATACAGGATGGCAGGTAGGTAAATTAAAGACAATCCTTTGACTACAGAATTTAGATTATTTAGGTACATAATGCCCAACTATTTGCCAACTTATTTTCAAGTAAATGTCTATCCTGATTCAGGATTCAAAATTACTAAAGGTTACTTATTGTATTGAATAGTGTAAGCATAAATAACTAGTGTACCCTAAAATCAATTCACAGCACAAATTGTTTTACTTAAAACAAATCAAATAAGCCAGTCATGCAAAGCCAGGCTTAGCTTGTCACCACTTTACAGGCGCGGCGGCCTAAACTAGCTTCATGCGATATATTAGGGGTGCTACCTAGTGCCACAGTAGAGGTATAGACAGTAAACTAGCTCTAATAAACGTGACATAAGACATGGTCTATTCTCACTTTTGCATCCCCTATGTGACCACGGGGTTCTTTATCTACAAAAAAACTCCAACTTTAAGTCCACTAAATCTTGACTGAATCGAACTAAGCGTAGATATACTCGTACATTATTGCAAAATCTTTAAAGTAACAAACTGCCATCTGTTATTGACCAGGGACCCAAGTCTGCTATATTCTGTTAGCAAAATTGTAACAGAATCCTATGCATTGAATAGCATAATTTTGAAATTTGGCTCATACTAGAACTGTCAAAAGTTTGCTATTCAATTACGATTCTTCCTTGCTTATGTAATTTAGCGGACTAGGGCCCCAGTAATGGATAACAAAGGCTGGAGTTCACTAACACATTATAAATTTAAACGGCCGTTTTAGTAGTATTTGACACATAGTGTACGGGAATTGTGTTAAATTACCGGCAATTTATGTTTAAATACATAACCTAACCTATTGATATTTCAACTGACAGTTGAAAATTGAGTCATATTTACCTAGGTTTTGTTTTGTAAGACGCAGTACCTATATCATAATGTAAAACCAACGAATTAGCACAGTTTACTCGCGTAATATGCTCTAGTAGGACATAACCCTACTGTATTTCAACTGCAGTGTGGTGATAGCTTATATTTCCAATATACGCGGAAAATGAGGCATGCCCGCGGTGGCGAATTTATCTATCTTCTAGCAAGTTGAGTGAAAAATGTAGTCCCTCCCTCACAAAATAGAATCTATATTTTTTACGTAAAACTATTTGCCTCTGCTGTTTTAAGCCACCTGAATATATTAGAATTTGGCAGCAAAGAATTAATAGCATTTTGTGATAAAATTTAATGATAATAATTTTAATTATGTGTCTATCCGTTATCTAATGGTCATAGCACAACCTCACGGTTAGTTACAGGGATAGGTAATTTTAAATTTTGACGAAGGTGAGATTTTCTGTCCTAAATTTAATAAATTATTTCTGACTTTGACTTTGATTGGTGTGATTGTTGGAACAATTTATTAATATTATCATTTACAATTTAGTGTGTTTACACAGAAATAATACGTGTTAGTTTTCCTCCGCAGCGCACAGAGGGCGCTAGAGCACGCCCGGTCATTAATTAGTGTGGCGGGGTTGCCAGAGTGCTCGCATAATCGCTTTATCATGTTTAGTGAGTTACCAACTTTAAGTACCGAGGTTCACATCTGTGGGACATACAAAATGTTACAATAAAGGCCGAGGAGATGCGCCATTCCTGTACATCAAATTATGATAATAAATTGATAAAAAAGTAAATAACTTCAGTTTTTATAGATCATAATTATTTGCTTTTGGAAGTAGCAATGCGTAGAGCGTCGGTGGCGCGGGAGGTACCTGGTTCGATCCCACGTGCTCCATGTACCAATAACTTTTTCAGAGTAATTTACATTAGTTGCTTTATTAGGTATTCTTACGGTGAGGGAAAACATCGTGAGGAAGCCTGCACATACCGGCGACTGAATGTTTTACCATGATCAAAACTAGTCAGGTTTCCCTGTTAACAGGGTTACGAAGGTCAGATTGCAGTCGCTCTACTGTAATCACCTGATCTGCCATATCCTCGATCATATTCCAAAGCGAGTCTTGGGCCTGGGCTGGAAGCACAACCAGGATAACGCTAGGATGATGATGATGGAAGTAGCAATAAATGATATGAACATTATTCTTATTTGGTAATCACAATGTCACAGTAATGTATGTATGTACACTACATTCGTCAGGTCTGCACACATATTTTTTTCTGATCAAGTACCTACTTACTTATATTCCCTTTCATGTAAACATTTTTCAAACTACATACAAGATTTGCAAGAGTTCGAAAGCGAGACGCATTTCTGCTCTCGTGTACATATGGCGGCACATATTACAAAGAGCGAGTCGATTAACTTCGGCTTCTGTCCCTCCCTTAGGTGCAATGTTTCAAGATAGTTTGCCTTGCAACGGTAAACGGGGTATGACACACACGGCTAAAAAGAATGACGAGAAAAAATATAGGCGAAAACACTGACCTCAAAGTAGTACTAGTACGCTGGACCAAATATTCTTTACGAAATGACAGAAATTTTTATGACTAATCAAAGCGCCCCACAGAAGTTTCGCGGAACTAAAATACAAATAGACATAAATTGACAACACTTATTAGTCCCGTGGACCGTCACCACACGCTCACTACAGCCGTCAGCGCCAAAATGGCGACAATCAAATAATCACATTTTGTCATTACAAACATTTAATCCAGCGTACTTGTAATATTTGAGATCAGAGGGCGAAAAAGATACCATAGTAGTTCTAGAAAAAAAACAGCCATTAACTACAAACTATCGAAAATATATTTTCAGATGTCCAGTTAGTGTATGTTCTGCGGTGTGAGGGAAATCGCGGTTGTTTTCGTAGAAACTTGGATATATGAAGGGAGATTGCAATTCCTCGAGGCATATGCATAAAGCATTTCTCCCGCGTTAAATAAAAAAGTCCATGGTAATCTGCGCATTAGCAATTTCGATAATGTATTCTGTCGTTACGAAATTAAATAAAATTTTGCTCACAAAAATTGTTCGGCTGTGTCATCCGATGAGACTCGAACGAATCCGGACGAATGCTCTTTAGAGAACGTTCGTAAGTCGAAAAATTTTTATAGGTGCTAGCTACACCCTTTAGCCGGCATTCGATTTCATCAATACAAGGGAAATGTATCTCACATGTCGTCTTAAATTATGGTCAAATATTTCCATCCGATGGAAATATTTGACCATCAGTTAAGACGAAATTAGCTTAACCTATAATTATTTTAATAATCTAAGAGATTTAGCAATTCGTTCTGCCTTATCAATTACGAATACCAATTAATTATTTTAAGCACATTCATAGAAATTATAGAAATCCGTATCGTATTCCACTTCAAAACTTTAATCCTTTTATGCTAATGAAACCAGTGGCCAATTCAATGTTGTGCAAAATTGGGGTCTAAATTCCTAGAAGCATTCAATGTCCTATTCAAACTCATGAGCCTAAATTATTTTGCAAACTATTCGGGTTTGTACTCAGTTTGGGGCAAACGATTACATTAATGTTTGTTAAACTTAATATTGCTCCTGAATATATTTAAACGTAAGGTATCCCATGTCAAAACTAAGTATGAGTTTCCTTTCATAGGTCAAGCATGTGTCCAGAAGTTACGGACGTAAGCGACTATTATTACTGAATCATAATCAATTACTTAACTGGTTTCATTATAGAAAGGGTTTTTTTTAATTGATAAAAAAGCTATAGAAGCTATTTTATAACCCATTAGAAAAAATATATATACATATTGCATAGAAGATTTCCAACTGAAAGTGTATATAAAAATACCTTTCGGAGCATTTTTTTTACTTAGCCGTTATTGTCCCACTGCTGGGCAAAGGCCTTCCCCAAACTTCTCCAGTGGTCGGGGTTACCGGTCTGGGCTGGCCAGTCTTCACAGAAGTGGTCTAGATCATCTCGCCATTGTTTTCTGGGTCTGCCTTTCGGACGACTTCCACCAATTCGGAGCATATCACACTCAATATCCATTACCACTGGAAGAATGGAACGAGAAAAAAATACAACTAACATTATTTATTACGTTAACTACACCGTCAAGAGTTCGCGAAAAAGATTTTCAAACGTAAGTGCCGTGTGTCGCGGCATGGATGCTAGCACATGGCCCCTTCTTTACTCATGCGCGAAAATTCCAATTATACTTTTGTTTTATAAGTCAACCATCTCCACAACCTTGCTAAAGAACCACCCTTATCGCGATCGAGATAAGGTCCACCTGCCGCATGATGAGAAGGTGGAAAGTGAGGTTTATCCCGGATGTTTATTATTATTGTACTTGGCGTTGTCTGCAGGAAATTGTATTAGGGGGCGATGAACTGCTCCATAGGAAAGTCGGAGGTATAACTTCAGAGATTAATATTTATGTTTGTGAACCAATTAAAGGAGATCTCTATCTGAAGATAATTAAATTCGTACAAGATTGAATCCGTGTTGATGAATGATGAAGTGTTTCGTAGTATTTGAAAGCACAGCAAAAACTGTACGAAAACATTAAATCAAATAGTGTTGTAATTTTATATTTAGTAGTCAGAATCTGTTAATGTATAGACCAGCCGGTCGAACGCCCAGTTCGATTGCTTTGAAAATACAATAGATATAGATTTCAGAACAGCAATAATAGCTTTGAAACTAAGGTCAGGTAAGCATTGATAGCTACGAGTATCATGCTAATGAAAGAATGACAATTCATATGCCACTACTTGGAATCGCAATCGCAATATATTTTAAGGTAGCTGCTGAAATACTCAATGACCAAAAGGAAAGAAAGAAATAATTTTAATCAGCAAACACGCACACAGGTTTTCAATCACGGAAAACAAGACTATTACTACAAAGTCGTGAAAAGGCATCAGCAATATTCGTGGCAACCAAGCAAGCAGCATGCCACGAAGCTGGTTTTCAGCGGATGCCGTGGGCAACGGATAATACTATAACACATACTTACCAAACAAATAATCAAAATTTTGAGAATATAATAATATAAAAAAACAGTTTTACAGTTAAAGACGGTTTTACTATAATTTCAGCGTTTACATGTCAGCTACGCAAATCAATTCAAGCTCCAAAGCAGTTTCAGTTAGATCCTAGGCCAGTCTTATCATGCAGATGCACCAGCCACATGCATAATGCATGCCAGACGGATTTCTGACAATTTAGCAATTTCGCTGACTCAATTAGCGGTACGTCAGGACGCGGAGTGCAGTTAAACTTTCGTTGATTGCATAAGTACTAATAGTTACTCGTGTTATAGTTAGGACTCCGTACTTACCGAATATACTATGCCAGTAATTATTATTCTGTCTATGTGTAGTGATTTGTGCTTTAGAATACAAAAACAAGATTTATAAAAGTTTGTAGCAGTGAAAAACGAGGCAAGTTTCTATCCACATATGTATACAAAAACAATACGAATGGATGTCCATGGCATAAGCTCTACTTAGTTTTAGTATGAGTACTATCAGTTAATCTTAAATATATTCTAATAAAGAAGAACCTTACGTCATGACAAGAACGAGTGTTTGTGATTTTTGTCTCGAAAAATATACGTTACAGGTAAAACGCAACAGTTGTTCCCTTCAATATTTTTAAATATCACGAGCATATTTATCATATCAGCCAATTGCAGTACACTGCTGGACATAGGCCTCTCCAAGACGGCGCCAACTTTCACGGTCCTCCGCTTCTCGCATCTAGCCACCACCGGCCACCTTCCTCAGGTCGTCGGTCCACCTAGCAGGGGGGCGTCCAACACTACGTTTCCCGAGACGTGGTCTCCATTCGAGAACCTTCCTACTCCAACGCCCGTCGGTTCTGCGACAGACATGACCAGCCCACTGCCACTTCAGCTTACTGCACCTCTGAACGATACCTATGACTTTCGTCTTTTGGCGGATGATCTCGTTACGGATTCTATCCCTTAGCGAGATCCCCAGCATAGACCGTTCCATAGCTCGCTGAGCGACATGCAGTCGGTGGGCCAGCTTAATTGTCAAGTTCCACGTCTCGGCCCCCTATTTATGTGTGAGTTATATTTATCATTATCATTATCATAATTCTTATCCGCCCATAATTGAGCAGGGTTGTCGTGTGGGCGAAAATATCAAATGAAGCCGTTTTACTCCGATACTGAGGGGATTTGCTGTACAGATAACGAACAGAGAATTGACGGGCCCATTATCATGTCTGTCAAGCTATTTATACTTAGATCTCTCTATGGTACTTGTAGCTGATTTATTGAAAAATAAGTATATTATTAACGCATGTATTTTGTTTACAATGTTTCACAAATAAAAACTTGATTAAATTTACATATTTTTTCTGCCAAAAGTGATGATAAAATATGATATCACTGCCGAAATGTTTTTATTTAAGCAGTTTCCTAATAACCTACGCTTATGTTAGCGTAGACACATTATTGTTACATGCAATGGGGAAGTAATACTATATACGAGTTTCTGTCTTTACATTATTAAAATTAGATAAAAGGGCAGTAATAATAATAATAATAATAATAAAAGAGACTAAGACCAGAACAACACTTACAAAACATAATTACTCACACCCAAAATCAGCCATACAAAGAACCACTCTTAAACGAGAAAAAGGAGGTAGAGGCCTAGTTGAACTGAAGATTTTATGGGAGGGACAAATTGAAAGTCTACGGAGGTTTTTTTATACCAAATCCAATAAAAGCAACATACACTTAGCCTCAGTACAAACAGACGACAAATACACACCTTTAGACCTGCTAAACCAAGACAATTTAATTCACAAGTAAAGTCCAGAATGAAACCAATAAATTAGCAACATGGCGCGGAAAAGAGCTGCACGGTAGACACCTTAACGACCTGGAACAACCACACATTGACCCCACAGCCTCCAACAAATGGTTGAAACTAGGATCTCTGTTTCCTGAAACAGAAGGATTTATGATAGCGATTCAGGATCAGGTAATCAATACACGTAATTATAAAAAATACGCACTAAAAGACCGTAACCTCACCACCGACAAGTGCCGCAAATGTAATAGATTATCGGAAACCATCCAACACATAACAGGTGCATGCCCGAACTTAACACAAACCGACTATACACACCGTCATAACCAGATCTGTAACATCATACACCAAAAAGTCGCATTCAAATATAAGCTATTATCCGGAAAGCCAGTTCCATATTATCAGTACACCCCAAAACAAGAGCTGGAGAATGATAGGTGCAAGGTATACTTCGACCGCGCAATTCTCACCGACAGAACAGTTCATAATAATCGACCAGATATCACTATCATCGATAAACAAAATAAAATAGCCCATATTATTGACATTGCCGTTCCTAACACCCATAACTTACATAAAACCATAACCGAAAAAATTAATAAATACTCCGAACTTAAAACCGAAATATTAAATGTATGAAGAATGGATAAAGTATACATTGTGCAGCTTGTCCTCTCCAGCACTGGAGTCATCCCTAGACACCTACGCACTGCCCTTCGCAACCTCGATATACCTGAAAACACTTACATGACTATGCAGAAGGCCGCAATTCTCAACACATGTCGTATAGTCAGAAAGTTCTTGCAGGACGATTCTAATTCCAAAAACTTTGTAAGTGCAGTTCACTTGGCTTAGGCCCGTGAATCTGACACTATAATAACCGAAGACAGGTTGCAGAACCTGCAAAAAAAAAAAAAAAAAAAAAAAATTTTGCAGTAACTATACACTTCACATATGCGTCCCTAGTTATACCTATCTTAAAGAAAAAGATGAGGAAATCTCTCGACTAATACGGGCTACAATGAAAACTTCAAAGAAAACCCTCACAAGGGCATAATCGTCCGATAGCCACACCTCTGCCTTTGAATTATTCATCGCCAACATTTCCCAATAAAGAAAGAAACAATATGCTTCCGGCCACAGGGCAAACAGAACAGTCAGGTTCCAGAGTCACGATTCTTCACTTTACGATAGCTAAAGTGTATAAAACTGCGAAAATTTGATACTTGTAACCAATTGATGCTTAGTCTAATAGAACCCATCAGCCATAATAGCTCTAAGGGCTAAAGGTCAGAATTCAGTGATCATTATTTAGCGCACTGTAATATAAACATTATACTGGATCAAACAGTATACGCTACTATAGCTGCTGCTATAGCTGTACCAATTTCGCAATTTATTCGACAGCCATCAAGTATCAACAATCTGCGGACTACCGAGTTTTAGCACACTACACTGAAAAAAATGATTGGTTAACAGTAACAAAAATTTGGCTACTAGTAGGCCGTAATCTTGTGACTGGCAAACTTTACTGATAACCAGAAGATTGTTTATATTTAACAAAAATTGACTTCCCTACTACGAAACCGTCAAGTAACAAAACTATTTTGGTTGATCCTTTTTTACAGTGTACACACACAAAAAAATTATACAAACAGATTATTCCACCACTGCAACTCCTGTGAGTAGCTACTGAAAACGCCACGATGACTAGGTAAAGTCTCATCGAAGTGTGACCTTCGCCAAACTTCCAATTCCTCAGGAATGCGACGCTGACCAAACCGTCAAACTTTTATTTTAATTTAGAATTTATCTTGATGAAATAAGGTCTTAGCTGGTATCTTTTAGCTATGCCTTTGTCCCCACTTCGAAATAAACTCGCGACCAAAACGTTATGGGGTATAAATCTCGACTGTATAGAATTCGTGGACTTTAGGGAACCGTGATTTATTGTGGACAATTTATTTTTATATGTGAAACGTGCTGCGTTTCTCAGAGTTTAAATCTGAGTTTGAGTGTTCCCCACGCTTCTAAAGCCAGAGTGTTTTTTTTATACTATGAGGTAAAATAAGATGTTTTATCGTGCGTGCATTTATCAAGCAAAAAGCAACAAAACAACAGAGGTCTTCGAGAATTCACGAAAAATATCATTGACATATACGTGGGACTTTTAAAAGCTATATACAGATGTCCTTTTAACTATCATAGCTACAAAGAAATACTAGTGTTCCTGGGATGAGTAGCTATCTCAACTAAGAATTGTCAACTGTGCAGGAGATACTCGTATTGTAGAGTCTACAAACATAAGCGCAATGCACAGGTGCACTGGCAGTTTCTTCACTTTCAAAGTTCGGTGATGACGCAATCCGACGTCAGCTTCTTCATGCTAATTACACCTTTTACCAAGTGAGTCTCTGAGCCTGTAGTCAGCTCATCAGTATACCCTTTGTTAATTAATCTGTTGATTGGCTCACTGAAGTATGCTTTCAGGTCTAGACCTAAGAGCAAACTTCACTGGACTATGAATAGGTCTAGGGAGACCAGAGGGTATTACGAGTAATTTGCATACTGCGTAGTTGACAATGAGGTAGGCTGGAATGGTCGACAGCTGGTAACACATACCCTAATTATCTTTGACACAGCTGAGTGGTATTGTTTTAATTAGTTTGAATTATTTAGGCAACAATTCCAATAAAAGTTCTTTTGTATTATTTGTTTATTGTAGTTGAGACGCAAAATTCAGTCATACTTTGCGACTAACGATTTATAAGGGCTTGATTATAATTTACAATCAAATCAAATCAACCGGTAAAATAAATATGGATTACCGTTATCGTAAATCTACATTACAGCTAGCTCAAGATCGTATCTTTGATCAGAAAAAAAGTAATTCTGGGTTTTATGGTCTTAAAATTAGTACTCGGAAGCAGTTCGCAGTAAAGAATTTATTTTTATACAGGTTACCTCATGAAACTGTAAGGGCAGTTTGCCGACGACTTATGTAACTGCAGCTGCCACGTGACGTTTGAGAGGTGAGTAGCCGGCGACGTATCATGACGCTTATGTGTTTGAGCCGAATAGAAACTTTTTTTAAATCACCCGCGTGCAGATTTCTATTGATTTTCGTTCGTCATATAAAACTCCGCATCTTTGAAACACTCGATCGATTGCACTCGACCGCTCTAAACCGCAACGACAGCCACTACCCACTCGTCACAGCGATGCGAGCGATAAAATAAACGCTGAAATCAATGTGTTGAGTAAAAATAATGTCGTAATCGCCAACAATGTTATACGAGTGATTCAAAAATAGAGCTCCGAGAGTGCGCCGTGTTAAAATTAAGCAAAAAGAAAAAAAAAAACTTTTTGGGCAAGTTTCTTTACATTCTATGCGCAGTACCATAAAGTGAAACGTATTTGATTATGGTATGAATGCATGGCGCGTTGCGAGGCGAGCCGGGCGCGGCGCTCGACACAAGGTGGTTTATAGCCAAGCTTGGCTTCGTCGCGTCGAATGTACACTTGGCATGCGAACTACGTTTAAAATAAATATTTTTAAGCCTGATTTTCATTAAGATTTATACTGAGTACTGGCCTCGATAAAAATTTACCAAGGATATTTGTTTGACCACGATTTATTTGCAGAGTTTTTGATTTTAATCTTACTTAGATGATAATGTTGCCTAGGTCAACCCACAGGGGTTGGCCAAGGCTGATTTTAATTTTTAAGAACAAATTGTTGTGTTTATTTTTTTTAAACAGGCCGGGTCGGCCCTACGGCAAAAGGAGCAGGCAAAAAAGCATCACAAGACCTGATTTCAAATCAATGTCAGACATCGTTGGAAGCATAATATAACAAGCATATCGTTTGTTAGTGCTCAACACCCGCACCCTAGCAAGTCGATAATTTGTTACAATCTCTTTCCGTCGCACAAACACGTCATCGCACACTACTTTATTCCACAGAGGGAACTACACCGCCTCCCTTCACAATCAGAGGCTCTATTTTGAAAGATGAAGCCCTATTATCGACTATAGCTATCCCTCTCACTCGCACCGCCATGTTTATATGAGTGTCAGGGACGTAAAATATTAACTTATTTAACTGCGTGACTTTTAGAGGATGATTATACTGCCTAGTAATAGTAACAACTTTTACCACGGAACCAAATTCGAAATTTCAAACAATCGTTGATTTTCACATAAAGTCTGTAACAGTTGATCGGTCTAGAATAAAAAGTGTAGTTTTCGTTTTTTTGTGCTCGTACGGTCGGCAGCACGTCAGGTTACCCATTTGAACTACGAAAACAGCTTATATTACTAGAATAACGTGCGGCCACGTGTACAGACCAAATGCAATTATTTTTTAGTTATTAACTTATTAAGTATCGGAATACGAATAATGATCCTATAAAACTCAAGTAAAACAATTGAGTGATCCCATTTTTGCGATTTTTGCGATGTTTTTTTGCGATGTTAGTCTCACAGTAAAAATTTTTGTATTAAAGCAGCAGAATCGTCCCCTTAAAAGAACGCAGTTACCGAAGAAAGACTCTTTGTAATGTAACTAATACTACGTAGCGTTTTAGAGTAGGGTACTATATCCCAAAGGGAGGACACAAGTGCTACATCAAATGAAAATTCCCTTTGTACCAACTCCGGATAACACAAGATGGATGACACGATTGTTGAAATGATTTTTATACGTATAAATCTCTTGGGTTGATTGATCGATACATTTTATATTCGGGACGAGAGTTAGCCTTTGTTAAAAACACGTGGTATTAAATTTACCTGAGGCAGATAGATGTGATAACTTTATGAATGTCCTATCTATAATAAAATTCAAAATTTTGTTTCTTTCTGGCTGCCAATAGGAATATTTAAATGGTATCCACCCATTGCGTTTAGAAAGAATTAAAGGTTTGATATATTGCATTAAATCTCTGTCTTGACTATAGTCCTACAAGTTCCTGCGCGACCTTCCTCCAGTCGCCAGAGGTGCGGGGGGCGAGCCACGCTAGACGTCAGCGGGTGACGGGTGATGTTGCGGAGAATGGACTTGCTTTGACAATCGCGTGTGCGCACTACTTTTGATTGGGTCTTGAGGTTTTGCGGGATGCAAGCAGGGTTGCGCAAGAACTTGTCGTACTATAACTTTAATATGAAATCAAATAAAGTAATAACCTTAAAAGCAGCAAAGCAAAAGTTACACCAACCCGTGTTATGACTATTTCATATTCTTGTGCAGTACCCTTAATTTTTACTGGAATATCAACCCTATTACAACTGTTCGTGATGCAGCAGTGTTAACCTTGAGTTGCTTTTGACCGTACAACAAACTGGAAGAAGGCGATCCCACTAAGTTTCCCCAGAGGCACGACTATCGGTAAAGAGCTCGGAAAGAAAGTATAGCGCCATTTTCCAAATGTATTTTATTATTTCTTAGAACCCACCATTTAAAATTTATATGACAGCAAGACTAGCGTTTATTTTTATTTAGCTGGCTCTGTAATCAAATCTCTGTTTATTTTTTTTATTTATTGACTATTTTTATAATTTCAGCATTTCAAAATTTCTTTGCACATTTTTACTAAAGTTTTCATTCACAAAAATTTACAAAGGCCATCTACTGGTCCCCATCCCCGTATTAATGTGTTTTAACAAAATTGTAGATATCTATTCTTTTTCATGTTGGCCACGCCTAATTTTAAGTTACTTCTCTTTAGTAGCCTAATTATTTTTTTGTTTTCTTTAATGGTTCCACATATGTTTGTTAAATGTTACCTAGTTTAAGGGAAAGTTAGTAAATATATTTATATAATTAATAATATTAAAATGACAGAATTACAGAGAAGTTTGTGTTAAAATGTGTGCTTTATGCGTAAGAAAATACGTTACTAGACTGACAATACCGATTCAATGAGGTTATTAGACGTACTCACTTGAAGAAACTCAATTTAGGAGCGTCTTTGAATACGTCAATTATTGACTGTCTACCATCAATAAGCTTCAAATCAATGATCGAGTATGACGTGCTCAATACGTCTAAATCTGATCTATTTGTATGCCTTTGGGTAACACACCCTAAACACGGTAAACTCAGTCGGTGTTATTACAAAAAAATTTGACCAGGTTTAAAATAGGTCTAAATATAAGCCGACAACAGAGGAATAAATGACACATTCGTGACATAACCTAATAGAGAAGCGCTTTTCTAATTGGCTAGCTAATAGCTTAGTCCTGTCTGAAACCCGGTACTAAGTTTTTGGAATAACGGGGAGTAGGTCCAATAATCGTATACCTTTAAACGAGCAATTCTTGTAGTTTCTTGTAATTATTGACCCACAAATAGTGACATAATATAATATAATAATATATAACATAATATAATAAATCGTTAATTAATTTCATTGTTACAGGTATTAATTACAATGCTTAAAATAACACAAGGTGCGTTCTCTTTTACCTGAACTAGGATAAACCTGTATCTCAGGCTAAAAGGAGCTTACATATTTAATTTTTAGGCTTTTATAACTTAACAATAAATTGTCATTACATAACACATTATAAGTGGGTTGTCTTAAATAACTAACAAGGTTAAAGTAAAAGTATTATATCTAAGTCAGCACTATGACACAAAACATATCGCGCGTTGGTAGCCTCAGCATAATTGATAACATAATTGATAACTGACATACTTTATACTTTGTACCTTTTGATATTTTTAATTAACAATTTTACTGATTAATTCAATGCATGTACCTAACAACATGTACAACTTGATTCGCCGTCTTACTTCCACCAAATGGGGCGCATCGCCGGATGTTATACGGACTTCCGCTCTAGCCCTTTCGTTTACCGTTGGCGAATACGCGTGTCCAGTTTGGGGTCGATCTGCTCATACAAAGCTGGTGGATACAGCTTTAAACGAGACCTGCCGAAATGTCACAGACTGTCTCAAACCCACTCCTGTGGAAATGATGTATCCACTAGCTGGCATCGCACCCCCGGATATTCGCAGATCGGTGGCAAGCGGAGTGGAGCGTCGAAAACAGGAAACGAGCGCACTTCATCCAATGCACGCTTACTGTACAGCTCCCCAAAGACTTAAAAGTCGCAGAAGCTTTATGAAGTGCGTTCTTCCTCTTGACCGCGACCCCTCTACTGCTAGACGTGTCCTGTGGGAGAACGGACCCTTGCCTTCTGTTCCCTTCGTTCCTCCTTCCGAACATCCCCCTCCAGGACACAAACTGCCATGGCCCACTTGGAAGTCCCTTAACAGACTCCGGTCCTATGTCGGTAGATGCAAGGATACCATGTTCCGGTGGGGATTCTCCGATGGAACCGATATGTCCTGTGTCTGCGGGTTCACTCCACAGGACCATGTCCCATCTCTTTTCTTGTCCTGCGTGCCCTGATTCCTGTTCTCTAGAAGACCTTATGTGTGCAAACGACAAGGCAATCTGCGTCGCCAATTACTGGGCACAAGAAATTTAAGTCGCTTTACCGTCGACACGATAAGAAGAAGATGTACCTAACGTATTTTATTTAAATTTCAATTCCTTTATCGTACTCAATTATAATTAATAAAGACACGACGACGATGACAAATATTTACCTACTCAGCGAAATTATTATTTCGCTGAAATTTGGTCTGTGGTTATCGGGGGTAAAAAATCGATCTAGATTATGCGTATATTTAGAAAAACGCGTGTTTTTGAGTTTTCATGCGTTTTTATTTCACAATGACACAGAACATGGTCGCTAATTTCGCACCGGCATAAATGAGCGTCGCGGCCGAATGGATTAGACAGATTTATCAGATTGGAAATATTTACTTTTGTATTTTTTTTTGTATTTATTCAAGTTTATATCGTTGTTTCTGTTTTTATTGTATTTAGACAAGTTTAAAAAAATCTAGTCAATGTTTGAGATAATATATCTCTCATAAGTATGTCTAACAGCTCGGTCGCCCACTTCGCTCAGGTACTTATTTTAAAACGCACTTTTTGTTTGGCAAAAAAGCACTAAAAACTACGTGTGTGTCATAATAATTGTGAATTGATTTTCTGTATGTACAGTTTCTAGAAAAAAGCACAGTTGTTCAGATGTCTAATACTTATCTATAACTACAAAGACCATACATACAGTCGCCGACACATTATATTTTCGTTTCAAAATCGCACCTTTACAACTGCATAAAACTCCGTGCTCAGCTTGATGTGATATGGTATATATCTATACTATAGTTACAATGCGATCATACTGAACCCCCCTTATAATCCTCACGTGAGTGACTCGTGACATGAATATTCAACAGGTCGCCAGATCTGTTTGCGGCAAACAGATTGGAGTACGACGATTGGTAGAAGAGATATTCGCACGCTACAGAATTGAATTGATATCTTATTTAAATCATTCCACCTAATCCTCGACAAAAGAGGGGACTGTAATAATTACAATCAATTTGAACATTCAAAGATCCAGGGTCTAGAAATTAACTGACAACAAGATGGGCATAGATGTGGTCTAGAAATACCTGTGCCTATGGATGTTTTAGTAGACGATACGTCCCATTGGCTTAGTGGAAACAACAATAAACAAGCAAAACTACTTTATATTGTCTAATGGGATAACAACAGCCCAATTTCATATTTTTGATGGTTCAATCTATAACGACCAATTTTGAAACCATAGAACAGATTAGTACTAGTATTTTATACCAATTTAAAAGCTCCTTGCAATGACGACTCACTCGCTTATTATAACTATTCCGAAAATATTGGTCAGTTTATTTAAAATCATTAATAACGGAGTTGAATAATTAATCTATAAATTTGATTAACATAACAAATTATAGTTGTATTTCTATTTAATTTACTTTTTACATATACGCACAGCAAATCTTCACTAGGTCATCCATTCTAATTATTCCTGCCAATGCATACTTAATGAACACTGGTCAGAACACCATTTTAAATGTAAACAAGGGTGAAATAATGAATTATGATCCGGCGCGTCCATTAAGGTATTATGAATCGCTTCGTAATTATAACGAAATGCTAAAATATGTAGAGGGAAATATTTCGAAGTATCTTAGCGTAATGTTTGTAAAAAAAAAGACTACAAAAAACTCATCATACGATGAGAAAATCAATCTTCTACATAGATTCATAGACTACTATCACGACTGACAATCGTGATTATTATTTGGAATAAAACTCACAAGACACATTTTGATGGAGTGGTTGACTCGCCTTCTCCATTTCTCACTAGCCAACAAACAACCACCCCAGTGTGTAGGTTTCTTAACAATCTAATGATCTAGACTAGAGATCTAATGCTGGTGCCTAACGTTGAATTAACGTTTAATCAAAAATATAGCAGTTATATTAAGGCTTTGTTCATACTAAATAAATAAATAAATACTCAGTGGTAAAAATCAAGAGACGTTTTCTCTCCTAGGCTTTTGCTCCAAGTATTAGTATTATATTAGTAACTGAAATCCTTGTATTACGGCGCAACCCCGTAAGATGTGTCCCCTAGTAAGATGAATGATTGATATCGTATTGACAAGGCTGATTCATTTGCCTTCCGCCGTGCGAGGGTTAAATATTCATTGAGATTCGGGGCTATCAGGAAACTTGATCGCAACCGGTATGAAACCATACTTTCTAATGAATTTAAATATGCTGAATTTTTCAGAGACTGACAGATTATGCACTTTGGGGTCGCCAAGATCCCCTGTATTAGAATGATTCGTTAGTATGAAGTAAAATTAAAATGCCATTTATTTGTTTCTTACGTTTACGCGAATTGTTGAACTCATTAAAACACAATTTTACGGTTTACTTCGCGATTTATTTACATTTTATTTTAAACCTGACGTTTCGAACACTTTACAGCGATCGTGGTCACAGGGAGACTAAGGTATTATTTGTCATTACAAAGTTTTGAAAAATTTTAACTACCGTCACTCAATAATATTAATTTATGTTCCTATTTACGCAGAAAGAGCTAACCGTGTCTTGAGATCTTGCAGTGCTAGGTGTTGCTTTGGTTTTTGCTAGAATAGGATCCCATGCCGGTGGAACTTTCCAACCATCTTCTCTATTGAAATTTGGATGTTTTCTAATTTCAATGGCTTCACGTAGCATTCGAGGAATAAAACGCCGTTCTTTTGCAAGTATTCTAGGTTGGTCAAAACGAATGAAGTGGTTGGGTTTATCTAAGGCATGTTCACACACTGCAGATTTCATGTTCCGTCTATGTTTTACGTCAGCTATGTGTTCTTTTATCCGCACGCCTATACTTCGCTTTGTTTGCCCGATGTAGGAGAGGCCACAGTCACACTCCAGCTTGTACACCCCTGCATCTTGAAGAGGTATGTTGCACTTGACAGGTGGTAGGAATTGGTTAATCTTCTTTTGCGGCTTGAAGTAAGTTTTGATTGAAGCACGCTTCAAGATATTCCCAATCTTGTCAGTGACTCCCTTCATGTATGGTAGTACTGCAGGTTGGCGTTCAACTGTCGTAGGCTTGGCACGGGGTCTGCAACGACGTGGTACTGAAAGCTGGTTGTCCTGTAGTACAACGTTGTACCACGTCGTTGCAGACCCCGTGCCAAGCCTACGACAGTTGAACGCCAACCTGCAGTACTACCATACATGAAGGGAGTCACTGACAAGATTGGGAATATCTTGAAGCGTGCTTCAATCAAAACTTACTTCAAGCCGCAAAAGAAGATTAACCAATTCCTACCACCTGTCAAGTGCAACATACCTCTTCAAGATGCAGGGGTGTACAAGCTGGAGTGTGACTGTGGCCTCTCCTACATCGGGCAAACAAAGCGAAGTATAGGCGTGCGGATAAAAGAACACATAGCTGACGTAAAACATAGACGGAACATGAAATCTGCAGTGTGTGAACATGCCTTAGACAAACCCAACCACTTCATTCGTTTTGACCAACCTAGAATACTTGCAAAAGAACGGCGTTTTATTCCTCGAATGCTACGTGAAGCCATTGAAATTAGAAAACATCCAAATTTCAATAGAGAAGATGGTTGGAAAGTTCCACCGGCATGGGATCCTATTCTAGCAAAAAACCAAAGCAACACCTAGCACTGCAAGATCTCAAGACACGGTTAGCTCTTTCTGCGTAAATAGGAACATAAATTAATATTATTGAGTGACGGTAGTTAAAATTTTTCAAAACTTTGTAATGACAAATAATACCTTAGTCTCCCTGTGACCACGATCGCTGTAAAGTGTTCGAAACGTCAGGTTTAAAATAAAATGTAAATAAATCGCGAAGTAATCCGTAAAATTGTGTTTTAATGAGTAAAATGCCATTGTTAAAATGCTATTACCCCAAAAAGCTAAATGCTCTTGTAGCAAAACGTCTTTCATCTCACTTATTTAATATCATTTAATAAAAATAAGTAAGCTATATTTACTTTACCTAGTTTTAGATTTTACTAAATATTAAGATGACCCTAAAAAGAAACGTGGTAAACGTAGGTGCTTGTGGCGCAGTGGCGGCAGCGCTTTGGTAGTGATACCAAAAGTTAAGCAACCCACGGCGCGGTCGTGATTGGATGGGTGACCATTCCGACCATTTAAGTGACGTCCATGACAAGCATCTCCGTGCTTCGGAAGGCACGTTAAGCAGTTGGTCCCGGCTAATATCTGTGGTATTATTCGTTAAGCCTAGTCAGAGGCCCTAGGGCGGCTTGATAACTTCTGACAGTAAGGTTTGTCACTTGCCTTACATACACCCCTCCACCAATCCGCACTGAGCCCGCGTGGTGAAGTATGGCTCGTTCCTCCTCATAGTTGAGGTGAGGCCTTTTCCCAGCAGTGGGATCTAATAGGCTGACTTATATTATATACTTATAAAAAGAAACGAAAACAAAAACTACTATAGAAAATGTTCATATTTATATGTCATTCTTTTGTAATAACAATGAATATAAACTTATTGGATATAAATTTTACTTTAATTGAAATAAACATAAGTATTGAAAAAACAAAACACCCTACTGCAAAAATGAGTATATTTTTGAAATGGTCTTTTTATTGGCTTGCATTTGATACCCATATTGTTATGGAAAGGAAAAAATCAATCCCCTCCCCCCTGTATTTCCATTTGCGGGCGCCATTTTTCAAATGTATATAGCCTATGTCATTCTCACAATTTTGTCAAATTCAACGACACCTCATATGCCAAAAACAATTATGTATGTATGATACCTACAAGTACATGCTCTCAAAAAACATAACCCTCCTTCCGCAGTCGGGTACTAACAATACTAGTTGCTTTTCCTTTACGTAACACAAACTTCGGTCGGGGTCTAAATATTCATCGGGTCCCTTTGGAGTTTACATGGCGAAATTAAATGTTTGTTTGACGCATACGAATAGTTGCGAGTCCAGTATTTGACGAGAATTAATATATGTGGAAGCACAAATTTAGTTAAGGGTAAGTGGGGAAGCATTGTAAAACTCCTTAAACTAGTAGTTTATTTTAACAATTTATTTTTTATTTAAACAGTAAATTATCTGTATTACTTAGGCTTTAATATTTAGACTTTCATAGGTGAAAGAGCGAGATGGGGTATAGATTCAGCTAGTTAGTCTGACTGAATACCGCGTAGTGTAATAGGTGCTTTACTAAGTTATGGTAATATTATGGATTTTGAATACATACGAGTACATAGCAATTTCGTAATTTTAGCAGAAAGTATAAAAGGAATATGATAATATTAATAAGACTATAAGTATATAAGCTGAAATAACCTGAAATAGAAGTATGTCTTTTAAGGTAGGTACGTACAAATAACTACCTATTAGTTTTTAAAATAACGAGCGTGTCCATAAACTTTAAAATACAAGTCAACTGTTATGCAATTCTTATCCAGCAACCCGCTAAAAACCTTTCCAAGCCAATCCCTTAATTACACCCAAAACAGTCCATTCTATACTTAGAACAGGCTGACAGAAACAGCCTTTTATGTCCGCTGTCTATCTCTCTCTTTTATAGGGTTTAGGGTTGTCAAAAACCCCTGAATTTTGAGTAGGTTACAAAATTATAAGTTGTTAATTAGCACTTAAATGTATTTTTGTGTTTATATTAGAAAGAGCCTCTAAACAAGTGGCCTACTAAGAAAGATAAAAAACGTTTTACAATAGTACTAGCCTGACTAACATTATTCTTAAAATTCTTGGACGTGTAACCGTTAAAATTTATACAAAGTTTCAAATATGCATGCAGCAGGGCAGTATAAACGCAGGGATGCCATAAGAGTTTATAATTAAAGGAGCTTGGTGAAAGTAAGCCATCACTCCCTTCTCTTCTACAATAATAACCACCCACTATAGTTTATTGAGCCACAAGCCACATTTTTGTACATTTTTGTGCACAAACATCCCTAAAAGTTTGTAATCTGGCAACCCTTCCCGCGAGTGCGGCGGGCAAGATGGGTTAAAATATTCATAATAACAATGATCCACCACTTCGCCCCTATCTCCCCGGGGCCTGATGAAGTGCGGCGGGGAGTTTGAGCACTTTCAGCTCGTTATTTTTTTCAAGTGCTGCAGATTCATAATGCTGGCTTGTGGAATAAAATGTGTATGAAAAGGTCACGAGTGTTAGATAATTTTGAGCCTTGGCTAAAAAGATACTTCCGTAGTTCAGGCTTTTAAATAAGAAGGACTAAAAAATCTGCAACAAAACATTTATACGCATATTGTTGCGACTTCGAGTGCACTCGCGTAAATGTAGAATAGAATAGAATAAACTTTATTAACAGAAAGTGATACACAACAATTTTAACTTACCACTAACTCATACAACTGAAGTTTTCTAGGATTACTGTTAGTCCCGAAACTAGGTATTCCTGTCTTTTGGGGACTCGAGTTTGGCTCATATAAATAAGGTAGAAAGAAAGATGGAGATCGCTGTGAATAACTTGATCAATATACTTTTTTGTTTGTATATAAGGTGATTGAATAAGATGTCTGATTGTAATTGCCCTTTCACCACCTTTGAGATAAGATTCAATTCGCAATAAAGTGTAGCCTATATCCTTTTCGAAAGTCTCATAATTGTACTAAAATTAATTCAATTCGCTTCAGCAGATTAAAATGTTAAAAATTAGGTGACCCTAAACAGATCATACATATATAATCAAATAGATTTACTTCCTCTATGGAGTAATCGTAGTTAAAAGATAATTAACTGTTTTATCTTAAAGCATACATGAACTTTAACGGAATAGAGGCGGAAGACAAACTTAAACATAACAAGAGGAGTACACGTAAATAAAACTTAGCGGAAATAAAGAAAAATGTTGCTTTTTGAAAGTGGCCTCGCCGGCCGCATTCAAAATGCATAATTATGCACGCAGCGGCAGAGATAGCGCTGAATCTTTTATTTATGGCTGCAAACTAACTTCAAAGATCAGAAAGTACAGATGGGTCAAGCTATACATTTTTAGTATTTTAAAATTGTTGTAAAATACCCGGCCAAGTGCGAGACGGACTCGCGCACGAAGGGTTCCATTTAAACAACATTATAAATTTGTTCTTAGTTATAAAAACGTCAAAAATCGCCTTTTTTGTATAGGAACCCTACTTAAATATTTATTTTACTCTCTGATTTTTTGTTATAGCGACAATAGAAAATTTTAAATGTCTAGCTATCACAACTGATGATCAATTTGCAATTAATCTGACGGCTTTGAAATTAATGGTTTAATACCTATGACAGCTACTAAAACTAGCACAGTTTGCATGGCCCCCCCCCCCCCCCCCACAAAGAAAATTCGACAAATATGCTTAAAGAAAGTTCACCTTATGAGTAAATGTGGAAGTAGATTTTTATTCATGAATAGAATTATTTATCAAAAAGGAAGGGGCGGAAAAAATATGATTAAGGCCTTATAAAAACTTCCGTTTCATGTTTGTTTTTTGATCTTAGAGATAAAATGCTTCGCGATAAAAAATACACATCTTGAAATTATATTATTTTAGGGGCTTTTAAGAACCTGAATTTCGTCAGTCACAGAAAAAACTACTTTATTCGTACGTCGAAAATTAAAAAGTAAATAATGCTGATGAACTTACCAATTATGTAAACTTCTTCACCAATATCTGTAACAAGAAAACATTTTTTAAGTACTTAATTAATTTATAAACAAGCTTAGATTTAGAAACAAAGGACTGAAAAAATACAACTAACAAATAAAATCACTTTACCAGAGAGCCTTTTAAACTATTTAAGTAAATCTTTAAGGACCGATATTGATATAGTAAATAAGCTACATTTTAAAAAACATTTTTTACAGTATTGTGGGTGGTTGACCTTTGCACCTGTAATACCTCCCAACGGTCATTCTCATTAGTGCAGTGACAAAATCGTGTCTGCCGTAGCGGGGGTCCTACTATGATAGACGGTAACCTCTTTAACGTAGCTAGTCGCGTCCTTGTCACTCATGCTTGTACAAAGGTGAGTGAGAGTGATGGCTACAGCCGAAAATGTGCACAGACAATCTGTGACGTTGTCTACACTCTACGAACTACACTCGGAGTCGTAGCCTTCGTAGCACTTCGTAGTAGTTGCTACGAGAATAGACGCGTAGAGTTGTAGCGTAGCTTAGACTCCGCGCAGATGGGCCACCGGCCACGGCCACCGGTGGCTAGCGAAAAGCTGTTAACATTAGGGATGAAGCGTATTTACGCGACCAGATTTTAAAACCAGGTTTCTGCTTCGAAGTACGTAAACCAGGTTCCAGCCCCGAAATACTTAGTAGAACTTCAAGGAATTTTACTTCGTACGCACTCGCACCGTCTCCATCGGGCAGGCGCACCCGCCCCGTGTAAGAAAAAAGTTTTTGGGCCCTTGATACTTAGCTGCCTGAGATCAAGGAACTTAATCATTTAATCTAAGAAAATACTTTTAAGCCTTCCAAGTATTATTATTTGCCAATAAAATTGACATCCTTATTTGTATGTCACTAGGAATGATTGTCCAACAAAATACCTTGAAGGTTTTTACTCTAAACCCGAGTTCGTCTCGTTCAGGCAAAACGTCATGCTTGGAGTAAGTAGTTCGTAAAAAACCAACTAGATGTTGCTTAAATAGCCAAGCAAAATAAAAATTACTCTCGCGCTGTAGCATTTACTCAAAACAAATTACTTTAAAAAAAATTGATTGTTCTTAGTTAAGATAAAAACAATAAAAATTATTTTAATCAAATCAAATACTCATAATCCCCACAAATCTTTCCACGTTTCGAAACTTGTTAGTTCTAGCTAGACACACGATTTTGTTCCTTATGAGTGTTCGGATAAGGTCGATTTTCCCATACAGTACCAAAACACTAGCAAGTATTTAGAAACCTGGTTTTTGGCACTGGTATTTAATATGTTATGTACCAGGGAGCCCTAGTACTCAATTTTACAAGTACGACTCATCTCTAGTCAACATTGTTGTAATATGCTCTGTATGGAATCGCCCACTCGCGACTCAGTGTCCGCGACACGCCACCGGTGCCGCGGTGGCAACCACTCGCCACTCGCCATTTTGACAAAACGTCTGTCAAACGATATTGGTGATAGACAACCACCACCAACCACTGGTGGCGGCCACCGAACACCTTCGTTTGCGCGGGACTTAATGACGTGTCGCGCGTCAGCCACCGGTGGCTGTGGTCGGTGGCCCATCTGCGCGGAGCCTTACGTAGCGTAGGCGCGTGACCGCGCATAATAATACACATAATAATAATAGAACATAGTGTTGAGGTTACTTTGCATATTTTTGAGAACGCAGCTGCTAGTAGCATTTATAGCTTTATGTAGAATATATAACGTACAGTGATCCCATTTCAACAAACGCAACAGACGCGACAATTGTCACTAATCATATTTTTAAGTTATTTCATTTATTATATACTCTACACACAGCTCCTACCTAATTTCAAGAATTCTCGACAGTTCTACAAATATGTCGACTTGAAAAACATGTTTCTGTTTCACAACACAATTGTCATAATTATTATTGCTGATAAGTATGATGCTGAAAATTATCACATAAATGCTTGGAATGTTTACAATTTCTATAGAAAATAATTTTCAAAATTGTCTCTTTACATATGTCGCTTGACATTTTTTAGCCGACAGATGTCACTGACATATGTCAGTTTGGTGAAATAGGGCGCAGACTGTCTATTTTCATTGCAATCGCCCCTATAAAGATATGCTGTCGCTGTTTATATTGATATGCTGTCGCTATCGTCTGTACATTATGTACATGTACGAAACACCGCAAAGTCGGATGGTCAATTTGTTACTTTGTAAAGTGACAATGATTTTTGCGGAAATCTCAGTCGCTTTAACAAGGTTTATTATATTGCTATTTTTCAAGAACAACAGCCAGTTTTCGATTAATAAAAAAAATACTTTATATCTAAGAGACATGTTGTATAAACACTAGTTTTTATGACGTTGTTAATAAGTAATACTTAGCGAGTTTGAGTGTAAATAAAAAATATTAATTTTGACCTTATTCTTTAACTATCGTAAGCTTTTATTTTATATAAGTATAGAGTATGTCTGTCTAATAACAATGCTATGACCAGCCTTGTCAAGGACAGGCCTATCTCTCAGGTATGTACGAGTACGTTCCAGACTCGGGCTTTGAGAGCCTGTACGTGACAGCCCTGTTTAGAGTTGAGTGAATTAACAAGGGCTAGCCTTGCGACGACAAGTAGGAAATAGTTTTGAGTAAAAAGGTAGAATTAATTAACGTTTCCTTAAGTCACATCTCATGTTGCCCTTCAATAAACAAGATAATGTAGAAACAAACTGGGGAAATACTTTTTTTTATTGAATGTAAATTTAAAAAAAAAATGTTATTTTTATTGCACATTCATTTCCAAAAGTTCTTTCATTTTTAAAGATGAAGCAGACGATGTGCTTGACCGAAGGCTCTATAAGTTAACTATACAGAACTAGGTATGATAGGTCAATTACCTTAAGTTTTTTAATGATTTTCATTATACAGTTAGAGTTACATTCAATTCAGCCTATTTAGATCCCACTGCTGGGAAAAGGCCTCACCTCAACTATGAGGAGGTACGAACCATACTCCACTACGCGGGCTCAGTGCGGATTGGTGGAAGGGTGCCTGTATGGCAAGTGACAAACCTTACTGTCAGATGTTATCAAGCCGCCCTAGGGCCTCTGATTAGGCTTAACGACTAATACCAACAGATATTAGCCGGGACCAACTGCTTAACGTGCCTTCCGTAGCACAGAGATGCTTGTCGTGGACGTCACTTAAATGGTCGGAATTGCCACCCATCCAATCACGACCGCGCCGTGGGTTGCTTAACTTTTGGTATCAATACCAAAGCGCTGCCGCCACTGCGCCACAAGCACCTCTAGAGTACTACATTATACCATGTTTATCGCAATAGTTAAATAAACATTAAATGTTTCTTACTTAAGTGCTTAAAAGTCTACGTTTTATTACATGGTTTTGTATTCGCTTCTACAACATGAACGTGATGAACTTTTCAAAGATTAATCGCTTGTCAAGAAGCGCCAACAAAGGAATCACAAGCATGGGAAATCCGGTTCTTACGCGGACGACGTTCATAGAAAACATCCAATACTACCCGTTCAGTTTAAGTTGGCCGCTACCTTCCCTCCCTCTTCCCCATACCGCACCTCAACGGAGACCCGCTCAGTACGGTACGGGTAGCTTAAGCAGCGTTGCTATCCATGAATACGGATTTATCTAAACCTATACGGATTTTAAAAGTCGAATACGGATGAACCATGATTACGGATTTTTATACGGATTACGTACCTCAACATCATAATCATACAGACAGGCTCTTATCAGACAGATGCAGTGAGTACACTTCAATATTTTTGTTTCCCAATAAAATCATCTTCTAATTAAAATGTAGAAAGTGCATAGTATAAATATAAAATTAATTTTTATGGAATTAAATTCGTCAAAACACATTTATTACACATTTATAGACCCTACAGACCGTTGACTTTGCTAACCGTACTGGCGGGCCGCGATATGGGGAAGTAGGAAGGGAGGTAGCGGCCTAATTGAACTGAACGCGTAATAGAAAGAAAGAAGAAAGAAAGAAAAATGCTTTATTAATTTAGGACATCACAAACACGCTTACAAAAAAAAAACATAATAATTAATACAAACAGCACACAAAAAATATATATTAAATGAAACAAAAAATAAAATGAAACAGAAAAAAAAAACGTCTATGCCAACTGTGCCGCTGTGTGTCGGTGACGTCCAAATCAAAAGGACCTCACTCAGCATAAGCCAGGTCCCGGCGCTGGTTTTCAGTGGGCCCCTGCTGAGTAAGGTGCACGGAAAATGGCGCCAGCACGACAAAACAAATTAAAACCAAGATTATATTATTAGAAAGTATAAAATAAAAATTCAAGTGAACAATAAAAATTACAATGAAAGTATATAATACCTACCTACGTTTATTGAACTAAAGTTATATAATACCACGTTAAGGTAATAAAATTAATTTTGCATATTAGGTATTAAGGCAACATTCTACCCTCGTTTTGAACGACTCGACGTTTATATTATCATCAACCGTCTTAACGTCATCAGTCGCGTCCAGATGTGCAATCAGGCGAAATGCGTTTTTAGATTTAACTACTCCTACCGTTCATCTACCCATTCCCGATGTCTGGACCTTTTTTGGTAAGTTACTTTTCGTTCTCTTTTTGATAATTAAGTATATATTCTTTGTAGGTTTTTCTAAACGTAAAAACTGTTTTTTCCAGACACCGTAATGGAGGCGAAAGATCGTTCCAACACTTGGACGCGGCAAACTTGAAGCATCCCCTGAATGCCACGGTTCGATGAGACGGGAGGACCATTGCAAAGCTGAAGCGTCGAGTTCTGTGGGACTGCACATTGCGCCGCCACACCAGCCGCTCTACTAGATATGTTGGAAAGTTACTTTTTATTACTCCGAACAACAGAGTCGCGTAGTGTAATTTTCTACGAGTATTCATTTTCAATATATTGGCACTGTTTATGTACGGCGTGACGTGCGCGCGGGGCGGTATTGCAAAGCAGTATCTGGCGCATGCATTCTGCACGCGTTGGATTGTGTTTTGTGTTCGAACTAGCAACCGGGGACCATACACTACATCCATGTAATTAAACCTTGAAAGTATCAACGAGTCACAAAGCATGATTCGATTTTCAAGACTGAGATACTTTCTTATTTGATATAAAACCTTTAGCCTATAAAAACAATTGCCTATGATGGTATTAACATGGGTTTCAAACCGGCTGTATTTTGTGGTTTGTGGGAGATGTACACTTGTAGATCATCGGCGTAAATGTGATATTTACAGTAATGTATGTGTTTTATGACATCAGAACTGTATATCACAAATAGGATAGGCCCTAAAATTGACCCTTGAGGTACACCTCTACTCACTGGAATCGATTATGACATTCGTATAATCCCCCCTAGTACTAGTATACCTAATACTAGTATACCTTTACTTCACATTTTGTAAGGTTATCGACCTTTAACTAATCTCTTAATGCAAACCCACTTGTAACGCAAAGGGGGAAGCGAAGCGTCCCATTTTAACGAAATCTTTATTTTCGAGAACCGGTTGAGTATTGCCCGGTGTTCCATATCGATACTCAACAATGAGCGATTTTCCTACTGTCAAAAATCAGTACGTTAAAATCCGCTAGATGGCGTTGAACAACCTAAGTTAGGAAGATTTATTTATTTAAAAAAAGGCTGTTTTAGGGTTTATTATGTTATAATGTTTTTGTTTAGCATGTTTTATATTTACACGTACTAACAGGTAATTTTTAAAAATTTGGTAATCATCAATATGTTCTTTCCTTTAAATTTTATTTTGAACTGCATTTTGAAACTCGCTAATTTTTAACAAGTAAGTACTTCAACTACATATCTGTACACATAATTTACAATGATTTGTTTTTGTTTTATTCTCAATGATTTCGACGCAATAATTATATAACTTAGGTAAATAGCGCTATTTATCAACATAAAATAAAACTAAATTTTTTAGCTCCCTCATTATTTTACCATTTCGAAAATTGTTTTGCACTTAAAATTTGTGAATTTCAAGATGTAGCTGAAAATATAATTAAATGGAAAAGACTTGATGATCACTAAATTGTAAAATAAATACCTGTCAGTCCGCGTGAATCTAAAACATTCAAAACATAAACATTATAACATAATCCAAACTAAAACCAAAAATTTTCATAAATAAAACTCTAACTGACTTATGTTGTTCAATGCTATCTATCTGATTTTTAAGCACTGATTTTTGACACTATGAAATCGCTCTTTATAAATAATATCGAGGCACCACCAAGGCTGCGCATCCCTGCCCGGGCGTGACGCGAGCTGAAATATCCATTACTCTGGATCCCGGGATCTAACTCGAATCAGCGACGGCTCAGAATTAATGATTATTTCACGACTTACACGGATGCGGGAAAAAATACTTGATCGTCACGACATACAGAAGAAAATACGACAATCTAAGTACTCCAGAACGCCAATATAGTGGTGGGTGGCAAGATGTCATAGGACCCAGTAAGTGTAGGAATTTTAACTGCCTCATTGGTGTAATGAACAGCACACTGGCTTCTATGCTCGAGGTCCCGGGTATGGCCTAAACTCGTTTCTGGGTTTTTGTCTAGATTAATTTAGAAACAGCTCCGGAGTCAGTTGGTGGTGTTAAAACCCCCGTGCCTCGGAAAGCAAGTTAAGCCATTGCGTTGGTCCTGCGCCTGATCTCTCTTATATTACGTCGGATTGCCATCTCACCGAACTATGAGGGTGAAGGAACAGAGTGCAATTGCGCATATAATATCTCATTTGCCGCCGAACCCGAAAAATTGGGTAGAAGAACTTTATTATTATTGACTGTAGAAATAGATGAGGTACCTAGCTAATATAACTTTATTATTATTGTATTCAAAATTCAAAAATATTTATTACTAAAAACACATATGACAAAAGGTTATACAGCGGTCCCCGTACTAGGCTTTAATGCCTGTATCACCGGCGGCCTTTAAAAGTTAGCAATTACCAAGTTCAATATATATATATATATATAGAGCTAGCGGGGGACACAATGTAATAAAATAATGATAATGATATTCATTAAAATTAACCTTAGATTACTTTAGAGAAACTGGTAACATACAAAACTGCCTTCTGGAAGTTGGGACAATTAAGCCGAAAGTACCTGAAAGGGTTTGATGATCGCCAATGCATTTGAATGAGTATTGGGATCGCGTAACAAAAAGGGATAATGACACAGCCCGCATTAGATGGGACGGGTCAGACAGACTTCGTGAGATGACTTGTTTTCAATAATACAGACCAGCTCTACTTATATCAAAATGAAATATAAACACAAAAATGATTCATCTTGATGAACGATATTTAAAATTTGAAATAATTAATATTTTTTGTGTAACACAGGTTAATATATTGATTGGGTTTATGTTTATAAGTGAAGCTTACCTACGTTGGCAAATAAGCTTATCGACACCTAGAAGTAGAGGAACGGAAAGTCACTTACTAAAGATTTATAGATAAATATAAAAGACGCACACAAAGTTGAATTTTATGATATGATCAAAAATCATATATCATCCTCCTAGCGTTATCCCGGCTGTGCTTTCGCACGCGGGTCCGCTGACCATGATCCAGGTTGTGGCAGGTAATTACAGTGGAGCGACTGCCATCTGACCTCCGTGACCCTGTTACCAGGGGAACCTGACCAGTTTGGATCATGGTTACACATTCAGTCGCCTGAACCGCGAGCCGTCCTCACGATGTTTTCCCTCTCCGTAAGAGCATCGGTTAGTGAAATAACTAATGTACTTAACTCAGAAAAAGTCATTGGTACATGGCGGCACGTGGGATCGAACCGGCACCTCCCGTATGAGAGGCAACCCGCTAGCCACTGCGCCACCGACGCTCATATCAAAAATCATATAATAAGCCAATATTAGTGAATGCGTCACAGCAGATGAAAAATCAGTAATTGTACCTAAGTATAAAAACCCGTATTTCGAAGGTAAACACACCTCAAAAGTACAGCTACACTGCGCACGGAAATAGCCCAGACGGGCGGTGCAACAAAAAGGGCTGGATCCATTGCAATTAAAATTTAATCTATCATGAACGTTCTATTCTGGGCAACGGGATGCACGCTTATATTAACGAGATAACTAACGATTGTTTCAATAACATTTGTTAATTAACGATTGTTACAATATTCCCTCACTGGCATACACCATTTTTGTTTGTACCTATATTGTTAACTGAGTATACCTATCTAGCAATGTCGTGTTCACCTATAATTAGGTTGCATACCTGATGCAAGTTCGTTTAGATTAAGTGTGCCGGTCAATGTTTGTATGTAACCTGTTTGTATTCCAAATTATATAAATAAATAAATAAATGAATGCCGCAGAAAAAAAAACTTTGTCAACTGAATACTTACATTGTTTTAACCCATTTTTATACTCGTATATAGTACCTGGGCGGCTCGGTTACTACTATTTAATTAAAAAAAGTTTATACTTCGCAAATCTTATTTAAAACACAAAAAAAGTTATAAGCTTGAATAAATACAAAAAACAGTAGTAAAAAATGTATTGTCACCGATCAAGAGTCGATTCCTGGCCTCATGGAACAGTCAGTTCGACGTCATACGCACTCCGCCACGGAGCACATGCGTTTGTATATTTTACAAGAATTACATCGTCGTTTAAAGGTATAAGATTGACATATTCACCGAAGCTAAAGCTTATGTGAGACTAATGTGATGTGTAAGGCACACGGTAGCTCTCATATCAGCCTATTGCAGTCCACTGCTGGACTTAGGCCTCTCCAAGACGGCGCCAACCTTTACTGTCCTTTGCGTCTCGCATCCAACCACCACCGGCCTCCTTCCTCAGGTCATCGGTCCATCTAGCAGGGGGGCGTCCAACACTACGTTTTCCGAGACGTGGTCTCCATTCGAGAACCTTCCTACTCCAACGCCCGTCGGTTCTGCGACAGACATGGCCAGCCCACTGCCACTTCAGCTTACTGCACCTCTGAACGATATCTATAACTTTCGTCTTTTGGCGGATGATCTCGTTTCGGGTTATATCCCTTAGCGACCGTTCCATAGCTCGGTGGGCAACATGAAGTCGGTGGGCCAGCTTGACTGTCAAGTTCCACGTCTCATCCCCGTAGGTACATGGTAGCTACCCCATTGAAAACTATTTGAAAGTTTGAGAGAAATAAAACTGAAATCGGTTTGAAGCATTCAACATAAATCACTATAACAAAGTAAACTGCTTTGATCGTAGAAATCATTATTCAAATTGGAATTGCAAAGGTCGTAGAATATTTTCAAAACTTTTACATAGAACTATTCTTTGAGAAAAATTAGCCAAATAAAACATTCTGAAGTGGCCATTGCAAGTTCTGAATGAAAAACTTTTTATATAGCCTTCAAACTTTTCTTCTTTGCAAGCTGACTGGGGGTGGACTGTTTAGTACGCAATTGAAAGATTGCAGCTGTAAGGTTTGGTTACACAAATAAAATATACTTTTACATTTTCTCCTTTCAAACAATCACAATGGCGAAAGTACTTTTTTCTAGTTGAGTATTTTCTATTCAAAGATTTCTTCGACTTTTTTCCTTGTAAAAACTAAGCACTGACCAAAATCGGGGCACAAACAGTAGTCTTGCTACAGAGTGCAATTATAGAACTGTAAAACTGATTCTATGTACTTATTACGTAGAGTCAGTTTTACCATAGTCTAATTAATTTTAACGATCTGTACTAATAACACTTTTGTAATTATCTGTTCAATTTCCATAGCAACACCGGTCTATGCTCATAAATACCTGGCAACAATCTCATCGTCTCTTATGAAAGTTGAGCACTAACCGTATGTCATAGATACAGCATAAGGGCAGTAACCGGCCATCAAGTCTCATTGATTGATATGGCTATAAAATGGTATGTGTTTCACCGTTACAATTTTTCGCGCGATTGTGAACTACAAGGCTCATACATTCTGTTGGGCGTTTGTGGCTATGCGTATGTGGACAAAATGTTTAAGCTAAAGCGCAAATTAAAAATTGTTGTGTATGAGCAACACGTCTCCGACTTTACGTTTGAATAAGTTTTTTTTAAATATTTTGCATGTATTTCTGTATATTCATCTGTAAATATATTTACACTATGGGCCGGTGATCGTCAGTGAAATGTAGCCCTAAAAAATATAAAGGACCACGGTTTAGGTATACTTCCATCTTGTTGTGGGACTACTGAATTCTTATAATGTTATCCACTGCTGGTAACCCGTAACATAGGAAATTTTGCAAGTTCCAATTCACGTGGCTTTCTGCCCAGCACCGGGAAGGGTTCGCAAACAATTATACACCAAGCCGAAATATATTTGTAAAGGACGAAATGTTTGTATTTTCCGACAAACAGTCTCGCTGCTGATGTTAAAAATAAAGTTATTAAAATTGAAAATTTATAGCTTTACGCATTAAAATGTTTTATACTGAAGGCAAAGAAAATCGTATTAATTAAAACATACATACCCCGACGCGTCATTACAATTTACAAATAAACACATACTTACTCGTAGGTACTGCTTGTTTTCAACCAACACTTTGGATACATTTTAACTCACATAATTAATTTCACAGTTTTAGTAACATAACACTTCTAGTTTTGCATTTAAAATCCGAATTTATGTAAATATGCGAAGATACAACTTTTAGTTTATTTTATTTAGTTGCAAATATTGGAGTTCTTTGGACACATTTCTAGGAATGAGGACTCGATAGAGGAGATTTGTGCGAGGGCCGTGTGGAAGGGATAAGACCACGTGGTCGATCCCCAACCCGCTGGATCGACCTTATAAAACAACTACCGGATCGACTGCCAAACAATGTGATCGCAATGCAGAAAACCTGAGAGACATGGAGAGACATCGCAAGATGTGCTGCAGCCTTGAAAGTGGCAACCCTGTCCATCAACAGCCACAACCACTCTGCCAAGAGTGCCGACTAAGAAGAAGACAGCTTCTTTCTTTTTTAACAATTACCCCTTATTACAAAAATAACGGGCCCTTTATTACTTTTAGACGGCAAAAGCGACTATTAAGGTTTCCTTTATCAGAAAGCCCGTAAAACGCCTTCGTGTATTTTATCGGATGGAGTAACGTTACACAGGGTTAGCCGTCCTTTGTCTCACTGCCGACGAGTAAACGAGTAACTATCAAATTAAATCAAATTTCACTTACAAAAATTAATCGAATACAAAAGTCATCCGGTGGGACTCGAACTCGAATTGCTTAAGTTATAAAAATATAAAAATATATATATAAAAAAAAGGTTAAGCTGATTTCATCTTAACTGATGGTTAAATATTAGTAAAAATATTTCCATTGGATACATGCGGGTGCATTCCCCAAGTATTGATGAAATCGAACGCCGGCTCACTGGCGTAGCAAGCACTTGCATAACAAATTCGTCGACTGACTAACGTCCTCCATAGCTTAGTTGGTAAGAGCACTCGCCCGGATAGCGAAGTTACGTGGGTTCGAGTCCCACCGGATGACACAGTCAATAAATTTTTGTAAGTGAAATTTGATTTAATTTCGTCAAAACTTGCAAAATAATTGCTTGAGTTATAAAAATATAAAAAAAAGAGTAACTATCGGCGATTTTCTGGCCCAAGAAACGTATAATAGATAACATTCCCGATTCCACATATATTCTATATGCGGAATCGGGGCACATGTTTGTGTTATGAGCACGAGCATTTGTACTTATGTCATGTCATGGACGTTGATAAACGTATTAATGTCCTCCTAGCCGAATTTCGACTACAGTGGCCTTTCACAACAGAGATTAGCCAACTGCGCGGGAGATATATTATGATTCTATTACAGCTGTTAGATAGTCAAATCACTGTCACTGCTATCATGGGACTTAGTGCGAGTTTTTTTCATGATCTCACCTTTGGTCAGCGCCCCTAGCGGCACGTTTGCGAAACCTGTTTTCTATGACACTCAGTCGATCGTGAACGCGTGCGAGTAACATATGAAAGTTCGCACTAGGCTCTCATGACTCTTGCTTGTTTATTTTTAGTTTTTAAGTTATTGTTTATATCGTAATACTTATCCTTTTATTGTTTTTTTGTGTAATGTACATAAGAATTTACCCCAGGCATCTGATGAAATCAGTGTCGTGGTTTGCCCTCGGCTACCACGACTAATGCTGTGTCGGATGCCTTTTCGGTAGATCATTTCATAATATTTTGTAAACTGTTCCATTGTTCACCGATCACCGAATAAATGCTTATTCTTTCTTTCTTCCTTTCTAGATAACAAACTGCGCGGGAGATATTATAGTGCACAAGTATGTGCGCAATACACAGGTGCACTCTCTGTTCCTTCCCTCTCTTACGGTGAGACGGCAGTCCGACCGTAGAGAGATCAGGCGCAGGACCAACGGCTTAACGTGCTTTCCGAGGCACGGAGGTGTTAACGCCACCAACTTCCTGACTCCGGAGCTTTGTCTGAGTTATTTCAATTAACACAAGTCTCCGTGTTTGTTGTAAGACATTCTCGAAATGAATTTTTGTATTTTTCTAAGACCTGCAATTGCAAAAGAATAAAACATCGTTGACCACAAATTCATTATGTATAGTCAACCATGTGTAACTCATTTCCAACTGGCCGTCTTATCCATACTAATATTATGAATGCGAAAGTGTGTCTGTCTGTTTGTCTGTTACCTCTTGACGCTTAAACCACTGAACCGATTGAGATGAAATTTGGTATGAAGACAGTTCGAGACCCTGGAAAGGACATAGGCTACATTTTGTCGTGATATAAAAACATTAAAGGGGTTAAATGGGGGATGAAAGTTTATATGGAAAATCCAACTCTTGCGGGCAAAGTCGCGGGGAACCACTAGTTATTCAATAAATAGGGCTTTAACACTGCATGACTTCACAAAATTCTAACAATTACAGGGTAGAAAACTGTAATTACCGTTTACCGAGTTCTTTATTGCCTTCAGTGAAGTGAAGCGAATAGACGATTAGTGCGAGTCTAAATATTTGACCTCCAAAAATTGTTATGAGAAACCTACTCGATAGATTTTTTGAAGCTATTACATTCCGTATTATTCCATATAGTTATAAGAAAAAAAACTCCAAATTGTCCATCTTACGTGACTAAATCGATATAAAGTTGTATTATGGCCATTTTAAAGCCTAAAACCTACCAAAACATTTCAACAAAACTTGTATTTCTCCTTTTAAAAGCTTTTCAAACTATCCCATATCAAAAAGACGTATTTTTATCGGAGTATGGTGAGGCGGGGTATCGTCCCCTGTCAACTGCCCCTTGCAACAACAACCGACCCACGGTTACCTTATAGTTTGTTTAGGGTTCTTCCTTATGGTTTGAGGCTAGAGTGAGGGAGATGGTAAAGCTATGTGAGCAGAAAGTTTGTAAAAACAATGACAAGTCAGCCTATATACTCGTACATCCTACAGCTGGGTACAGGCTCAACTTTGTAGGAGCAAGTTGGAGTTGGTATTTTTTTGTTCGGTCGTTATAACTTTAGATTTGCTAAATAAAGAATTAATATAACGGTGTGTAAAACCTTTAAAGTAATATAAGTAACAGCCACTGCGTTAGTATTTAAATAGGAAGGAATTTTTTTGGATACAATAAGCAATATAGTTTCTTATCGCAGCTATTTTATGCTAATTACGAGCAGCTGATCACGTGTTTTCAAGTCTTTTGCTTTAATATTCCAATTCAGAGTTTATTTTAATTCATCTACCTAGGAAACATACAAGGCTTTAAAATCTTCGTAACACCGATGAAAAACATTCCTATCACTTTCTCTTTAGTAAAAAACAAATACATTCCGTATTTAATCAATCCCCTTGGCATTATTTAGCGTCCGACGTCGCCTTGACCTGTGTCGCGGGTTCGTCGCCGGGCGAGCCATAAATCATGGCAACTACACGCTTCCCTAGATATGAATTAAGCTGGGTTATTTATCGGCTTCTCGATAAGAATTTGTTGTACTAATGGCTAATTAGTAATGCGTCGTAATAGTAAAGACATAAAATGTTTATAAAGAAAAATTATGTATTGTAGAACCTTTTTCTTTGACTTTGTGTTTTACCTCAAATATACATAATTGACTAGTCACGTGCAATTACATGTCCACAGACGTGCTTTTATAGTAATTAGGCCTCAAATTGAATGCGCCTGTATACATATTAATGCTTGTGACTGTTTATATACAGTAGCAAAAATAAATAAGTAAAATATCGTGATATAAAATAAAAGCCCTTTGCAATAAAAGGCAATCAAACACTTATAAAGGTATATGCTATTTACGTCTTTGTATTAAATGTAAATTTTGTAATAAACTTAATGAAACAGATTTTAAAATATTGCGCTTGTTTGTTTTTAAATTTGCAAAACGTGGTAATTTAATCCAGCTTGAAAAATAAGCGAAATGCGAAAAGTTCCGATGTGAAAATTACGCGCGTTTGATGTGCTAACATTACGACTGTTTACGTTTATGGCATTAACACAGACCTAGTACAAAACAGAAGATAAATTCTACCTGACGCTGGCGAACAACGTTACCTACGATAGGCATTTTCTGTTTTATAGCTTTAATTGACAGATCAAAAATGAGACAACCTAGGTCTGTCACATTAAAGACCTATTTGATTTATTTTGGGACTTCTAAGTTTCAGTTTTGTACCAGGTAGTATGTGAATTTCCAGTTTTTATTTCTGGTCACTAGTTTTTTACAGTAAAGTATGGGAATAGGCTCGGAAAAACGAAGTACCCATAATCCTTTACACGTCAAAAAGCAAAACGATTTTCTGTCTATTGTGTGATTTGCTTGTGTGTACAATCCTGCATATTATCTCATAAATACTAATCTAGTTTCAGAAAATATGCAATATTTGTACTTTTTAGGATATTTTGGGGTGAAGCAGATCGCAGAAATTTGCGGAATTTCGCGAAAATAGGATTCGACCAGCGCGCTGACGTTGGTTTTTATATATGCAGTTACACGCGCGAGAAGATATTTGCATCAGAACTCAGAAATCTATAGTCCTAAAAGTTCGTGCGCGACTCTCGTGCGGTCGCGAGAGGTGCGAGGGGCGACACATGTTAGAATGTCGATTGTCGGAGGGGATTTCCTTTGACAGTCGTGTGCGAGTGGCGTTTACTACACTAGTTTGTCTCAAAATCACCCCTATTACAAATTCCAAAGATGCCACAGTGTTAACTCACGTGCTGTCGTCTGTACCTGCCTATTCTGTAGCTTCTGCAACTTGCTACTCTATGCCAATCCTAGACGCTCCTGGGAGGGTGACGAGACGAGTTCGGATAGCAGAGAACAATCTTGCTCCTTTGTTAATTGAGATTATAAAAAGGAGGGAAGAGATTAACGACCAAGATAATGGCTGAACAAAGCTGCGGGCTTATGTCTAGCTTGGGGGCAGATACTGAGATTTTTAAGATTCATCATGGAGGTTTTTAAAATACACGACTTCCAAGACTGTTTGAATCAAACTGCTGTGGGAGGTATCTTGACTAAATTTCAAATCCTTATAAAACATAAAACATTCGATTGTGACTTACATTCAGATAAAGCAGTCACTTATATTTAATATTGCTATGAAAAAATAAACGCAAAATTCGAGCTGGAAACTTAAGAAAAGTCGAATTTTTATAATCGTAAATTATAACTAGTGTTTTTCCTATGAACTAAAATTTTTGAGATCGTTAAGACATACCGAAACGGCGGAACCTCAAAATGCCTACAATTAAATCCAGTTTGTGGGTGCTGGGCAAATATCCCTGGTCACAAGTAATTCTCGTCATAGCGGATTCCAAAAAAACAATTATGTCAACTAATAAATCTGACAAAAAAAAGGAGTATGGTACTAAAAGCTTTCTAAATAATATTCGCCGCAGACACATTGCTATTATAATACGACAGTTCCTTGGGTGACCTCTGAGTACTCCCAAAATACCTTTTTAACCTTCACAAGACGCCCAAAAATGTATGCATTTTATTTGTTTCTCGTAATCAACAAGCAAAAGGTGCGTTCATATTAATATTTCCATGCGAAATCAAGTATAAATGGATCTTTAGAAGCTATTCAGTAAGCTAGTCATTCGTGCTTTCTACACATTCCGATGATTTTCAATGCCGGAATATCTTAATTGAATACTCTGTGATTGTGATCACATGAGTAAATACTTACTTTGAAACTTCAATTGATGCATGTATTATTTAAATTATGAAATTTATACCGAAATTAAGAAAACACAGATAGAATAAAATACTCAGTTATCAAGGCAGAACAGCATTATAGATTGGTTCTCTAAATAAAAGATATACCTAGTATCCATAATTCCATAATACGAAAGTGTGTTTGTCTGTCTGTTACCTCTTGACGCTTAAACCACTGAACCGATTGAGATTAAATTCGGTATGCAGACAATTTGGACATAGGCTACATTTTGTCGCGATATAAAAAAACATTAAGGGGGTGAAATGGGGAATGAAAGTTTATATGGAAAATCCAACTCTTGCGGGCGAAGTCGCGGGGAACCACTAGTATGATTATATATGATTATTTGATTGATAATTTGTTTACATCTTAGTAGATGATGACGTAGTTCTAGAATAACAGTCAAGAAGGTTACATAATCAGCATCCTCATCATGAACTTATCAAAATGCGAAATGAAAAAAAAATACTATGCAAACCATCATCATAGATAAATATTTTATAATTTGTCTATGCCATCATTTAAGTCTGGCTAAATATTTTAAGTCTTTTTTTATTTTCTTTATTTAAGAACACAAAACGGAATAACATCACAAAATACACTATATAAGATTACATAAATTTTAGGCTAGATATTATCCCAAAGTATGTGTCCACTGCTTGATTATTAATAGGTGTACCTTAAGTAAAAATAAGAAACTAAATAATACAAAAACCAAAATGAGAATGAAAAGAAAAGTGAACTGTAAACAAATCAATACAATTAAAATTAATACAATTTGGACTTACTATCTACCCGTATTGCGATTATTGTTCACCCAATTGTACTCCTCAACTAAGGCACTCATTATTGCACGCTTGAACTTGGGCAAGTTATCGCTAAATATGTCTATTGTCATACCAATACGCACCAGCAGCTCATAGTATAGGCGACACATTCTGACTAAGGGATTGAAATAAGACGTGTTGTTTTTGTAAACTTGTAGCGTGAAAGTTCTCAGGAAAGGTTCGCGACTCCTAAGGCTAATGTTAAAATTGATGTAGGAAAGAAGGTCAGGGTAATCTACATAAGCATGAATTAATTTGAATAAACAGGTCATGTCATGGTATTTGCGGCTCGTTTCAAGAGCCATAATGTTAATTTTTAAAGTCTATCTCCATAAGAAGATAGACTTCGATTTAGTCCACTTCTGTAACAGATTATGTTTAGCAATCTTTTTTGGATTCTTTCAATACGGTCAGAATGAATGGCGTAATATGGGGACCACACGGATGAATTACTCGTATACTCCAAGATACTGCGCACCAAAGAATTAAACAAATACAATACACTACGGGGGGTTTTGAAGTCTCTGCTGGTTCTGTAAATGAAACCAAGAAGTTTTGAGCATCTCGATATTATTTCATCGTAATGAGCATGAAATGAGAGCATCTCGTCGAATATGACACCAAGATCCCGAGCCTCAGACTTTCTTTTGACATGAAACTGTAAGCAGAAGGCGTTAAATAAATTATCTTTCTTGTCAATACGCGGTCAACCCCTAGAAAAATAAACCTACCAAACAGCACAACTACCTAAAATCGATTAACAAAACTTTTATCTACACAAACGCTCCTAAATAACCGTTAACATCTTCAATGGCCATTTGAATTCTCACGCGTAGCTGCCAAATAGGTAGTTTGCGTCGATGGTGTCTCCTAGGACGGCCGGCGCCACTAACGTCTACAGTCTAGACCGGTCGGTGGCGGTAGACCCGGACTGCCATTCACCTTGGCCGCCAAGACAGCAAAACAGATAGATCAGCCAGACATTTAACAAAGAAGCCAAGACAAAGACTCAGTCAGACGAAATCAGCCAATCCGATAAAACTAGGGCTGGGTTGCACTATCTTACTTTCACTATAACTAAAGTCAAACATCTCTCAAACTCCATACGAAAATTACCTGAAACAGTTATAGTTACAGTTTAGGTGGTGCAACTCGGCCTAAGGCCGAGTAAATTAACCAATCCGAGATCGAAGAGTTAAGACAATCGGTTGTTTGCGTGTCATTGAAAATGTATTTTTGACACTGGATTTTAGCTACCGTGGACTGTTCAATGGAAACGCAAACAGCCGGGAACACCCATGTAATAGCACTTATTGATGACCTTAGGATCTGTTTAGCTCTTTTATATATCTGTTCTGCTCTTATTATATTAACGCTAATGTTAGTTGGGTTGATCTTGAATCGGTCATTAATTAATTACCTATGGACTATGAGTGCCTGAAATAAACTCTAGATTTTAACTGAATAAATTTGTGAAGTAAGATCAAATCAGGTAGCACAGTGTAAGAGATAGAAAATACGGTTCAATCATAGAATACAACCTGTCTGTATTCGTTCGCTGGCCGCACAATGAAGATAATATGAGATCCGCAAATGCATTTTTGAAAGGTGAACAAAGACACGATTGATAGAACCTAAGTTATTCCGTTAAGTGGTAAAGTTTGGCATGGAAAGGAAAATAATGACTAAAAGGACCAAGACTCGGGAGTGTGTTTTAAGAAATTTGATGTGTATGTAGAAGTAAACCGTTCTCATTAACTAAATGACTTCGAGATTTATATAAACACATTAGCATAGATAATTCCAACATTATTGTTTTGTAATTACTTAGTTGGCAATTGGAACATTTTCAAAGAGTTAGTTTAGCAAGTGTAGCAGTTTCAAGCTGAGCAAGCACCACTGAGCTGATGATGAAAGTCGTTTAGAACTCATTATCAAATAGAAAGAGAACAGGCAAGATGACAGATTTTGAAAAAGTGTTCTAAAATATTCTTAAGTAGGTATCTTCTATTTCCACAATTGTTTTTTTGCAATCAACAAATGTAATATTAAAAAAAATTCAATTTAAATAAAATGTTCATAAATTGGCGCCTAAACGCGGCAGGGTGTCATGGCGTCTGCTGTGACGTCACACCTCAGTAAACATATTTCAAACGTTAGTGTTATCGTCGAAATTCGTATTATAATTCAGTGACAGTGAAAGTATTTACTGAGGTGTGACGTAACTCGAATCTGTTTGGTGTTTTAAAAAAACATGGCGGATTTCAGTAATAAGCAATTTTATGTTGTAAAATAAACTAATAAAATCGTCTTTTAAATAAAATAAAAATCCATAATCTAAATACAATATTTTACTAGATAGACACATTATTTTAAAGATTTTTGCTTACTGACATCTTCCCTATTGCTAAAGCGATATTGTGTTAGAAAGTACGGCCAATTAGAGCACATATCACTGAGAATTGTAAAATAAAACTGCCTTCAAAGTATTGCCCGAAAAGGTGACTTAAACTTAAACTTTTTTATCGCCAAGTAAAATAAACATGAATGGAAATCGATGCCAATTAAGAGTATTCACGTGTGACCTACGTACGTGCAGGTCTATGCTGGCACCGACTTCCACGTTTCTCACTTGGCAAAATATTCTCGACTTAATTGCCAACATAGAGCCTCAGACGCTATTTAATCTTGGCACTACTCCAGACAAGCAAGGTCTCGCTAGATACTAATGTCCTTTGTGTTATTTAATTGCTGAGAACATGCTTAGAAAAATAAACTAGCAAAGAGGTTAGTAGCCAGGTACAGACGACAGCGCAAACTTAAAACTGCGGCATCCCTTGCGGTTTATAATAGAGGCGATTTTGCTACAAACATTTACATCTGGTACATGTATAATGTACGATTAGGGATTTTTTTTAAAATCTATCCTCCGCCAACACAATTATCATCTTTTATTTTCTGGCTTCTTCTGAGCAAAATTTTTTTATACTTTTTTTTATTTTTAATTAGTTTCATAGAAAAACTACGAGAACATTATTACTCCATGGCTTTTTTAAATCACATGCAATAAAGCACGAAATCTTACGTTGATAATTGGAATGGAAACCTTAACTAACATATAGATAGCAAAACCATACATATTTATGACATTCTAAGAGTTTAAACCAAAGAAAATACACTCTAGCTCTGCTAAATGAGCCATAAAACCCAACCCTAAGTTTGAGCAACATGGTAACCCAAAAGTTGGTAAGCGTGATTCGACGGTTCAAAGTAATGGAAAATATGAAAAGCGAATAGATAATCGCGACATGCGAGACATCGAGTCGGCGGAGTATCGATTACGGCACTTAACGATGAACTCGAACTTATGGGCTTTACTTTGTAAGACGTTGTACAGTCAGCAGCACATCAAGACATACAGTTAAACTACAAAACCAGCTTTTATCTAGTAGGAAATAGAGGCGATCTCAAGAACAAAATGTATAGTCTCAGTCTGCCTTGCGGCCGTGTGTACGTATTAGCTCTAGCCGTAAAGCTCATTCGCACAATAATGCTGGCATGAGTAATATTTTCAGTCAAAAAACACAAGTCTTTACAGAGGGCCTCAGATGAAAACTAAGGGCGCGTGCCAAGAAGATAACTAGTCAGTGTTAAAAATATATACATCGTTTAAAAACGTACACATAGGTAATTTGCTGAAACGCCGAAAGTGTTGTAAAAGATTATTTAAAAAGGAATTCCAGATTTCGATTCTATATTTTTTAAAGATTACTTATACTTAAGTACTACTAAATAAATTAACTCAATATAGTATTAGTAAAGTTTTATAAAAACAAGTAAAATCTTTCTGGAACAGTGCAATAAATACTGAATGAAGACGTCTTCTAGAGATTTACGAGCAAACACACGCAATACCAAAACAATAATCTTTAGTGAGAATACGAACAACTCAAACGTTCCACAGCACGTATTGAATGCGTCGTTATTTCACGAAATGCAGATAAAACCACGCCGAAACAATAGCCGATTCTCAACTGCTTCAATTAGACAGCAGGCAACAGTTAATTGGAAAACTTCCTCATTGTCACTGAATAGACTGCTTAATATGTATGGTGATCGATAAACACTATATAAAAATGTCTGGACGCAACTCTATGTTATTTGTGTGCATTTAGACCCGAGTTCACCAATTTTCAAACAGTCGGTGAAAATAAATTGACGGTTTATTTGACACAAATCCCATAATATTTCAACGGCTGCTTAAAAAAAATAAATTTGTTGGTGAACTCGACCTTTACAGAGCTTACACAGTCAGATGACAAAAACGACATTACATTTAAAATATGTTGCTTTTACTGGTTTTTACCTCGTGCAAGTTATCACCTAGACCTACGAGTATGTTGAACCTTCTGGTGTATCTACATACATTAGAAGGTTCATACAGATAAGTGATGTGCTATCATTTCAATCGATCTACTTCAATATAAACATAAAAGAAGAAAATAGTATGAGTATTTTCTTCTTATTACAAAAAGGATTTTCTTGGAGCATTTTACGAGTATTTAGTACATAACAGTTTGCTACCATGTTTCGCTCAAACGATTTTGCGACGTACGACATTACGATTACTTTCACTGGTTACAAATGAGTAATTCTCCGGCAAAACGAGATGTTTGGAAACGCCCTAATAAGCAAGCAGGTGAGAGGGTAATACTCCTCTCCTTGCCAAGAGTCCTACTCTGTAACAAGTCATCCATATTTTCTACTGTAGGCGTCTCTCTCGCTCTCGTTGAGATGTGGGCTCGAGTGAACGGGATGCGCAGAGGTTAAAATACGAACATCGTCATTGTGAGTAGGGACTAGGGCGTCTGGTCCTTGTGCATGTGTAATTATTCGGGGTTCGTCTCCGCAAGCCTTTGAGGAAGTTTTATTAGGAATTATCTGAGGGTGCGCCCGTACGTGTAATGAATAGTGTACTAAAAAGGTTTTCATCAGTGCGAAGTATTGATTAAAAGTCGTATACGAAGAGTAAAACTTCAGCGTATTGGCGAAAAATAATCTTATGATTTCTTATATTTCCCTGCAATGCGTGTTTTGTCAGGCACTGGGACACAATTCTCATGCAGTGGAAAAAAGTTCACATTTGTAAAAATTTACGAACACGCATACATTTGTATACGTTTTTTCGAGCGTGATCTTTGTTAACTGCATGAGAATCGTGTCCCTGATTCGTGAAGTTGGTATAATTCGTTTAGACCAACGTCCAATCACGTGACTTTTGCATTTAGATCATCTTCGAACGTCCTAATTTTTCTCTTACTGCTGCTTCATCGCGACAATTTTAGCTAGTGACAGAATATAGGTAGATTTGTTGTAGAAAACACTATGTTTGCTCGCAAAAAAAATAAAATATATCACCAGTCAACAATGTTAAAGTAAATTAAACTTTACCGCTACTATACTAGCCGATCGCTAAAGGCTTGCCATAAAATAAGGCAATATATTTTCCTTAAAAACGTTCTTGACTTACACCAGGCACACCCCTGCACTCTCCTCCATTGGTTTTCCGCAAACCCACATCCGGAACCGATAAATTTTCACAACTGACGACATTTATTAAGAAAATTACCGAACTTCACCATGAATAACTAACTGAAACGTATCGTTTAGCAACTAAATCAAAATCTAGTGGTTCCAAAAGATTAAATAGCTAAAGGTTTTTGGCAAATTTTACTGTTAGTATTATCTTCAAAATGCTTATATCAGAATAGTTTAAATATTTTAAGTATCACACCTTTTAATTCATAGTCAGGTCATAAGTTCTGCCGCACAATAAAAGCTTTTGAATTTAGAATGCTGGCCACAAAAAAGTTTATTGAATTCGAATTTCGAATTTTTCATAAAAATAAAAATGTGTACTTTTTAGAATTTTCCTTATTTTTAAATATGGAGTAGACACCTAAAAAAGACCGTGTCGCGGTTATTGCGTTGCATCGCTGCGGTTACGCGCCTTACGATTTTCGAATTACTGAAAAATATGAATATAACCAAAAGATTCGTTTATCGTACCATAAAACGATACAATGAAGACTCTAGTGTAGATGACAGGTCAAAAAGTGGTCGCCCTCGCTCTTTTAGGACTCCAGCAGTGATAAAAGCTGTGAAGGCGCAAATTCAAAGAAATCCCATACGTAAGCAGAAACTGTTGGCCCTTCAGATGAGGTTAAGTAGGACCACGGTGAAAAGGGTGTTAAATGAAGACTTAGGGCTTAGGGCATATCGAAGAAAAGCAGGACATCGTTTGGACGCGCTGGTTTAATGGACCTGTGACTGAAGAGATGCCGCTCTTTGTTGAAGCGGTACGCGGGAAAAAAGCATCGGGAAATTCTTTTTCCGGGTGAAAAAATTTCATCGTGGAAGAGAGCTACAACAAACAAAATGATAAGGTGTACGCACACAGCAGTGAAGAAGCGAGCAACCGTATTCCGCGTGTCCAACGAGGTCATTTTCCATCCTCGCTCATGGTTTGGTTGGGAGTCTCTTAATGGGGCTTAACTGAGGTACATCATGTGAGAAAGGCGTAAAAACGAATGCAGTTGTGTATCAAAATACAGTCCTCAAGAACCTTGTTGAACCAGTTTCTAATACCATGTTTAATAACAGGCACTGGGTATTCCAACAAGATTCTGCTCCAGCTCATAGAGCGAAAAGCACACAAGACTGGCTGGCGGCGAGTGAAATCGACTTCATCCGGCACGAAGACTGGCCCTCCTCCTGTCCAGCTTTGAGTCCGTTAGATTACAAGATATGGCAACACTAGGAGGAAAAGGCCTGTTCAAAGCCTCATCCTGATTTGGAGTCACTCAAGGCATCCTTGATTAAGGCAGCCGCCGATATTGACATGGACCTCGTTCGTGCTGCGATAGACGACTGGCCTCGCAGATTGAAGGCCTGTATTCAAAATCGCGGCGGTCATTTTGAATAAACTTTATTACCATATGAATCTATGTTTTACTAAGTTCATTCTGCTATGTAAATGGTTACATAAATAATAAACTTGTCTAAATTATTTCATATTACACATGTGACAGAACTTATGACCTGCTAGGTATTTAATAAAGTTGGTACCAAGCAAAGTTTCTAGTGTTGTAACTTTACTTTTTCCAGGACCACTCAAAATCCAGGTTAATTTGTTATATCTGCTGCAGGAGCTAAACTAAATTACCAGTTTTTGTAAATATACATCATTTTCTACTAACACGTGGTATTTGAAAGAAAGTTTTAATGTTTTTAGGACCGGTTCTTCAATAGATAAGAAATATTTATGGAACTTGATATGATTTTAAAACGTCATCACGTCAAGTGATTTTGAATAGAATGCTGTATAATTTACCAATTTTTATATCCGACTTTTACTTTACCTTTTCGTTCGAAAGTTGGAAAATCGATTTTAAGTTAATGTAATCATCAACAGTATATTACAACTGAAATTTTTACCCGGCGCGGCGTCTTGCCCCGTCCAAGTCTACGAAGTGAAAAACACCAACCACTTAACAAGGTCCACTGACTTCGTCCGAATGCACAAACCGATCCATATTTCATCGTTGCCCAACGTCGGTCGAAGGCCTAATAAATATACGGCGCCCTCCGCGGGGGCCGCTAATTCCACGTCAGCGCAACCCTCCCTATTGTCGGCCGGTGTAGGGCTGCCATTTTAAGTTTTGAAATTTAAACTCGATAAATTAAAAAGTTGGATGTGTGTTTGAATTTGAGATTTTAAATAGGTGGATCAAGATAAAAGTTTTTTTTAATACGCAGAAGTGAAATGCACACAAGTAGGTGTGAATAGTTTGTTTGAGTATTTTAAAAATATACGGACGACAGACAGCATCTAGCTATACACTGAGGTAACTACTGATACAGACGATACAGTTGCAATAGGGGCGATTTCACAACGAAAATTTATGTATCGTCTGATGTGCTGCCAATTACACATTCACATTATGGCTACTTAGTTCCTACTATAATAAAGTACAGGTACCTAACAGTGATTTAAATAGTATCCATTTTGTTATACGAGTACATATGGAAAAGGTTATTTTTGCCTACGTCGTAAAACAATATAATAGGTTATCTTTGTGAATGAATTAATAGCATTTTCCTTACTAACAAAGGATAGGTCTTTTATAAGTAAAAAAAAATAGTCTATGTAACTCGAATATATGAAATTTATTATTATTAAATACGCTTTAAAAAATCAAGGCACTGAATTCGCGATAAAGACGCGTTTCTCACCAGAGGTGCAGAGGTTTACCGATGGCAAAAAAATATTCGGCGTGCTGTTGGCAGCCCTACGTAGCAGCTTGGGGTACCGCGCCCAAATCCTTACAGCCCATTGCGTCTGCCTCCAGCGGGGCGGTCCTTTGATACGGACTACGCAAGAATAACAAGCGAAAACATTAGTGCGCTGCAAAAGTATCATACTGATCGCCTTGAGCGTGTATTAATAAATTTTTGTGTCTTTATTGTATTAGATGCAGTTTAAAAAACCACCAAATGAACAATAACTTTTAAACAGTACCTACTTAATCAGTGTCTAAAAACAGAGGTTTCAATCATACTGCAAATCTCAATAAATTATCTACTATGGTAACTCAAGAATTTCGTACACAATACAAATGTTCAACTGTCTAGAAAATATCCTATCCTCGTGGCGCCCAGAAACTTTTTGACTCTTCCTTGAAGATGGCCCGACTGTCCTTCTCATAGGACATAGTTGTTGTAGTCTTAAACGCCCAAGGTTTGGAGTTGTAAATTGTATGTGTTAGAGTTACCATATTGAAGTAAAACTTTTGTAATGAATGATTATATTAGCATATTTTTTGAATTTATGATTTATTTATCTTTTGTACTATGCAAAGACCATTGGGCCACAGTTACTAGACTAAAGAGCAATAAGTAATTGATGTAAATGCCAAATTTGCAAGATTTATGTGTTTATTTCAATTATTTTTTTAATTAAATGACATTCCTTAATTTATATCTCTTACAGGATTTTTTTCTTATAAGTCTCCCATTACAAGTTTTAGGTTTTACTCTTATAGTAAAGAAATATTAAATTTTTCAAACGCATATCTTTTCTTTTTTCATAATAATTAATTCTTATCGCCAAGATTAATTAAAAATCATAAAATCTAGAATGATACTCTGAACCAGGCTTAAAATACTGAGTTAGAACAGTGCTAGATAAGTTTACACAGACTGGAGACGAATAGCTAGTAGTGAAAACGATATTCAATTATTCGTCAAAGGTAAGTAGCGTAATTTAAGTAGAATATATTTCAAATATTTCAAAAATCACACACAAAGTAATAAGCAAAACAATTATCAAAGATTTTTTTAATACTATTTTCAACCCAAAGGACTTTACAAAGGTAATATTATTTCAGTCCAAGAGTTTGCAGAATTTCGTCTCTTCAAATGCGAAATCATAGACTCCACTTAAGTGATACCCATTCTTGGGGAGGCCATACCACCGTCCATTTTCTTAAAAAGGACGTCTGTCGACTGTCACAGCCAATGGTAGCATACCGGAAACTGTGCTCTAATATGTCGTTCAGAAATTAAACAAAATTATTTCTTTAACCCGCGAAAATTTTAAAAAATATACAGAGATTTATAATATGGACTTCTCAAAGGCGCGTGGGCGGTAATTGAAAGTATATTGAAAAAAGTTCTGGGCTGGAGTCGTCATGTTTATTTTGGTTTATCAAAAGGCGCGTGGGCGCCACGAGGCTATAGCAGATCCCTCGAAATATCCTAAAATCCCTTATGTAATAGCGACTAAACTTTATTGGAATTAGATTGCATTAAATTCTGAGTTTTCGCAACTTATGACATGAACAGCATTATATTATTTTTATAATTTGTAAATTGTTTCTTGTTCACTGATCTCCGAATAAATGCTTTTTCTTTCTTTCTTTCTTTATTTCTATTACTCGTAGTAACATTGTATGTATTTCTGATTCGTACCTATTATTTTACAATATGTATTTTGCACATATCCTGTGATTAAGTATTTTTTTTACCCAAAGGTTGTCTGGAAGAGATCGTTCTTAGCGATAAGACCGCCTAATTTGTACACCTTTCTTTGTAAATTGTATTGTTGTTACTTTTATGGTGTGCAATAAAGAGTTATCTATCTATCTATCATTCCATGTGAGACTATTAATAAAATCGGTATTTTACCTTAAAAATCCGATTTAGGACCAGGGCCAGAAGATAATACACATATACATTCTTTGGAATAGAATGTATCTTACATTCTATTCCAAAGCGAAGTTCACTATCGCCAACAAAATACAGGAAACTGACATAAGCCATCCAAAAATCACGTGACTTTTGCATACGTACTTTGACATTTCGTTAGCGATAGCAAAGTTCGCTGTAGAATTATTGCATCTTGTCTAAGAACCAAAAGATACTCTTAATGTCATTAGAAGACGTTAATATTCCTACTTCTTATCGGCCGAGGACTTTCTTTTATCTCGAAAAAACTGATAGTATACCAGTAATAGACTGCACTAAGCTAAACTTGTTTGATATCTTGAATATTTGGACGGGCGGGATAAGAGTCCTTTGGGGCTCTTGATGGTCATCAAGTCAAGGAACTTGAAGTCAGGTCTGACTTCAAGTTCCTTGAGTTGTTTTCAGTTAACTTTTGGTTACCTGTATAAGAAAGGGGATTGAAACTTTCTGGCATATGGACACCGCCGCAATTAACGCAAACTTTTGTGCGGGTTTACTGAATTGAAAGATTTTTCTTGTTCTTTTTTATGTGTTTTGTGTTGTGTTGTGATTTAATATTTAGTTTTTATTCTAAATTATTTTTAATGATTGTATTAATTTAATTGGAGTTTTATGATTTTATGTTTCTGATAGCAATGTATTTACTTATTTATGTAATTTTTTTTTCGTAGGCTTTCAGTCTAGTAATGGTTTGGGTATTTTACACCAAAATATTGCAGGGGTGCTTAACAAACAAGTGGAGTTAAATTGTGCGATATCCGAACTTGAGGGGAATGGTATCCATTTAGATATAATTTGTATGAGTGAAACAAACATTGCCAGAGGTTTAGAATGTAATTTAAAACTAAAAAACTTTAATGTTGCTGCTTCATTTTTTAGAAGGAAATGTAGACGAGGAGGAGTGGCCATACTATTACGGAACAATATTGAGTATAGTAACATAAAAGAACTAGAAAATATTTCAGAGCCTTACAGGTTTTAATGTTGTGGAATTAATGTTACTAAATACGGAATAGTAGTTATATCTATATATACAAATAAAACGCCATCATCGACCTCATCTATATTTTTCTATAAACTTTTTGATATGCTAGATTTGATATGTCAACACAAGAGAAGGCAATATATAATTTGCGGGGATTTAAACATTGATCTGATGAGGACAACAAAGATTTCGACTGAACTGGTGAGAATATTTGAATCTTACAACTTGCATCCTGTCATTAGAGATCCTACCAGGTTAACTGCAAAATCTAAAACTTGTATAGATCATATATTCACTAATATTAAGGAAGGGAAGGCTTTTATCCATGACTTAGGATTATCGGATCATACGGCTCAATCGTTCCATATGTATATAAAAAAACGCCATCAACCACCCATAAAGTGGTGGTATGAATATCGAAGGGACTACAGTAATGAGAATCGGCAAAAATTCAATTATTACCTATCGTCCCTTTCTTTTAGTGAAGTGTTTGATGAATGCAATGCATCGCGCGCTTTCACTATTTTTTACGAATTGTTTACTCTTTTCTATAATCTATGTTTTCCTGTCATTAGAACTAAAATATCTAATAAAAACTGTAATTATAGATATCTATCGAAAGGAATAAGAGTATCATGTAGTAATAAAAGGAAAATATACCTTAAGAGTCGACATAATAAATGCTTCAAAAATATTTACAAAAAATACTCACAAATTCTAAAAAAATGTATAATATCCATCCAAAAATCGGGAAATGCAAAATATATAACCAAGTCCAATAATACATGTAGAGCTGTTTGGGAAGTAATAAAGAAGTACACCAAAAATGATTGCACGCACAAGACGGTAAACAGAATAACAATTGATGACAAAGATATATCTGATCCACAGCTTATATGTAATTCATTCAATAATTTTTTCATAGACGCTATTGAAGGTAATTGTACATCAAATATAACCAATACTAATAATATTAAAATAGACAATACCGAGACGAGTATCTTCTTGAACCCAGTAGATATAAATGAGTTGTTTAAAATAACTTTGTCCCTTAATAATTCGTTCTCAGTCGGATATGACGGAATTAGGACTGATATAATAAAGGGTGTAATATCGATTATAGCACTACCACTTGCCCATATTATGAATTTATCTTTGATTCAGGGGACTTTTCCAGTTGATCTAAAGCGATCTGTTGTGAAACCATTATATAAGAAAGGAGACAAATACAGAATGGACAACTACAGACCGGTCACCCTTATACCTAAATTTTCAAAATTATTTGAGAAAGTTATGTATAATAGATTGAGTAAATTCTTAAATAAAAACAATATCATTGCTGAAGAACAACATGGCTTCCGCAAATGCCGAAGTACCTCACTCGCAGCTTTCAAATTAATTAAAAGCGTAAACAACTGCATCGATAAAAAAACGCCTGTGACTGTGTTGCTATTGGACAAGAGCAAAGCCTTTGATTTTGTTTCACATGAGCGACTCCTTACTAAATTGTCAAAATATGGTATACGAGGTCAAAATTATATTTGAAGGAACGGACTCAATGCGTTGAAATTCAAAGATATTGCCCGATTCAAAAAACTGTTATAAAATATAAATCGACATATTTACATAACAATTTTGGGGTACCGCAAGGAAGCATCCTGGGTCCCCTTCTCTTCCTTATATATATAAATAACTTGCCTAGACATATATCACAGGAGTGTATTTTATTTGCGGATGATGTTAGTATAATTATAAAAGGAAACGACTTATCTAAATATAATGAGGACATCAATAAATCTTTATCTGAGGCAATTTCATGGCTAAAAAGCAATAATTTAAAACTTAATACCAGTAAAACTAAGTATATACAGTTCCGAACAACCAGAGGTAATGCTCAACGCCTATGTATATCACACGCCGATGATATCATAGAGGAAGTTACACAGAGTACCTTTTTAGGACTTAACTTAGACTGTAACATTACCTGGAAAAATCATATTAATGTAGTTAGTAACAAAATAAGTAGGTTTGTATTTGCACTGAGAACAGTCAGTAGATTAGTATCTCGGCAAGCAGCTTTAATTGCATACAACGGATATATAGACTCCATTTTGCGGTACGGAATCGTGTTATGGGGAAATTCAGTTGACATACTAAATCTACATAAATCTGCTAAAATTGCAAAAGCGTTGTATAAGGGCTATGTGTAGCATCGGGAAAAAAGAATCCTGTCGGCCACTATTTAAAAAACTTAATATACTCCCGCTGCCATGCTTGTATATATATGAAGTATGCCTATTTGTATTCAAGCATAAGTATCTCTTTAAAAAAATACAGGATACAACACAGAGAAGAATTCGCAACCAATACATACACGAATTATATAAACCCCATGTCAATCTATCATTAACCTCGAAAAATGCTTTTATTATGTGTATCTTAATATAATTATTTGCAAGCTTCATCTTTCGATTGTTAAATACTTGCAATAGTATTTCTTTCGAGTGTTGAGGGTATACTCCCAATAACATTGATGAAAGCAACGCGGCATTACAGCGTTAAGAAGCACTTGAAAATTTCGACAGGCTCTGCCAACGCCAGGGTGGCCGAGAGGTTAGGCAATCGCCCGGTATGCGAGGAACGCGGGTTCGATTCCCGCCTCTGGTGGTCGTTTTTTTCAAGTGCTTGTGAAATAAATTGCCAGATAGTTTTAAAAATGTGAATATAATGAGATTTAAAAAACTAGTCAAGGCATGGCTACTGGAAAAATGTTTTTATATTAATTTTAAGATAAAATTGAGCCAATTAAATCAGTATTAGTTTTAAGTATGATGTGAATACACCTGAAAAGGTAAATTTTGGCGGAAATACCCCAAATGCAACTGTAACTGCTAACATTGTACCCAAATTTTTGTTCACAATAAATTTCATTTCATTTTTTTCATTTCATTTTTATATGTAAATAAATGAAATGAAAAATGTTAATTGGCTTTAGCAAATAGTACATTACATAAATAGTGATCAGTGTCTCCTTTTAAGCTAAAATTAAGCCTGTGCCAGGAGACACTGCTCTTCCTTAAATAGATAGTAGGTAGCATGTAGGTAAAATAACAATCACATTAATATGAGTTTTAGATTGTGTGCGTGCGACTGTATGTTCGTGTGTGTGTGTGCGTTTGTGAGTGTGCGTGTGTGTGTGTGTGTGCGTGTGTGTGTGTGTGCGTGTTATTACTTCATTATTATGATTTTATATGAGTGGACACTACATTATGGGTCTTGTAACCTGAAACACATGAATTTTATATTATTTCAATTTTATTTTTTATTTTATTATTAAAAAGAAAGATCGACAAATGAGTACAACGCCAATCATTGTACTTGTATGTTGATATTTGCCTTCAAATATCTTGGTATAGTGACACTTTAGGGTACCATGTAACTCGTCATTTTTTGTTCCTCTATGTGTCCTCTAACCATACATATTACTTTCACTGTTCATACTAACATTCAAAGATTGAAACCCCTTTGCTTTCAATTTTATTTAAAATAAAGGTATAAACATCACTGTTTAGGTTAGTGTCAGCAGTGGGGCCTGATGGCATACCAGTCGAAGTATGGAAGTTGCTAAGAGTAGATGGATGGAAGTGGTTGGCTTTATTCTTCAATAAGTTGTTGCATGAGGAAAAAATACCCGATGATTGGTGCAACAGCCTATTGGTACCAATATTTAAAAATAAAGGAGACGTGCAGGAGTGCAACAACTATCGGGGAATAAAGCTAATGTCACATAGTATGAATCTGTGGGAAAAAGTAATTGAGAGACGAGTGAGAGAGGAGAGCGTCATTTCACAGAACCAATTTGGTTTTATGCCTGGTCGAGGAACATCGGACGCCATATTCGCCATTCGCCAAATGTGTGAAAAATACAGAAGTGCGCATAAAAACCTCCACATGGTGTTTGTTGACCTCGAAAAGGCCTATGACCGAATACCTCGTGAGGTCCTGTGGTGGGCTCTTAAGATGAAAGGAGTGCCTGGAAAATACCTGCGTTTGATCAAGGCAATGTACCACAGATGCAGTACCCAAGTCCGGTCCGCTGTCGGCACGACCACGAGTTTCAATGTGGCTGTAGGCTTGCATCAAGGATCAGCGCTAAGCCCCTACCTCTTTCTTATGATATTGGATGCCCTGACATCGGACATACAGAAAGAGGCCCCTTGGTGCATGTTGTTTGCCGACGACATTGTGCTCGTTGCCGAAGACTCTCTTGAGGTCCAGAGCAGACTGGAGGAATGGCGACAAAGACTGGAGAACGTTGGCCTTAAAGTCAGCAGAACCAAAACCGAGTATCTGTTCTGTGACTTTGGCGGTCTCTCCAGTCCTTTACCTATAACCCTTGCAGGAATGCCCTTACCAGTCTGTTCCGATTTTCGGTACCTCGGGTCTATCGTGCAAAATGACGGCGATATTGACAGGGACATTAAACATCGAATCAACGCAGGTTGGATGAAATGGAGGCAGGTCACAGCAACAACATGCGATCCACGGATGCCCTTAAGGTTGAAGGGCAAAATTTACAAGACCATCATAAGACCTGCCTTACTGTACGGATCGGAATGCTGGGCCGTTAAGAAGATGGATGAAAAACGACTGCATGTAGCGGAGATGAGAATGTTGCGATGGATGTGTGGAGTGACAAGAATGGACAAAGTAAGAAATGAATATATAAGGGGAAGTTTGCAAGTGGCGCCTGTGACAGAAAAGATGACGGGAAACCGTTTATCTTGGTATGGACACGTGATGAGAAGAGAGGAGAATCATGTGACAAAAAGAGTGATGAGTATGAATGTTAGTGGATGGAAGGGAAGAGGCCGACCTAGAAAGAGATGGATGGACTGTATAAAGCATGATATGATTGTAAAAGGAGTGGATGAGTCAATGACGAGTGATAGGATTGTATGGAAGAGAAAAACATACTGCGCCGACCCCAAATATAATGGGAACAGGGCAAGCGAATGATGATGTTTAGGTTAGTGTCAGGTAGTGTGTACGTGTTCCTGCAAACTACTCACAAAGAGTGAGGAGGGGCTTTATAGTAGGAACTAAGGTAGGAATTGGTTGAAATATGACAATGACTGCCAGGTGGCTTAAATTTTTCGATGTAAAAATATCGGAAAAAAATTAAGAGCTTTCTAAACAAAGCTTAGCCAGCCCACGCCAGGGGAAAAATAATATCACACACAGTCTCATTTCAGACAGCTATCTACAAAGTTTTTTACCAGATTGCCAAACTCTGGCTCATAATACGTTCGCTCTTACAATTTCATATATCCGTCACCAGCTAACCCAGACCTCATTTCACATCTGTAGCTCATTTCTGCCCCTGAATAATGGCGGCCATAAATTCTCGTTATGCATATTATTTACCCGGGCAACTCGTTCGATATGAAACGTGGCCCGGGGCGAATCCCGGGTTGGTCTGTCGCCTCCTGTGATATACGGGGCGCCGATGACGGGGCCTGTATGCCATATGGCTCGCTTGAGCAGAAGGTACTGTTGAAGATATATTGCTTTTGAAGAAAATAGTAGTAAATAATTATTTACTACGTGTAGTGTGCAACGGGAGCTTCGGTGGCGGCACTCCGCCACCGAAGCTAGCGGGTTGCCTCTCATGCGGGAGTAGCCGGGTTCAATCCCACGTGCCGCCATGCATCAATGACTTTTTGTGGGTTAAGTACATTAGTTGTTTCACTAACCGATGCTCTTACGGCGAGGGTAAACATCGCGAGGAAAACTGCATATTTAGGTGACTGAATGTGTAGCCATGATCCAAAACTGGTCAGGTTTCCCTGTTAACAGGGTCACAGAGACCAGACGGCACTCGCTCCACTGTAATTACCTGATCCGCCATATCCTGGATCATGGTCAGCGGACTCTGGGCCCTCGCGTGCGAGTGCACAGACGGGATAACGCTAGAATTGTGACGATGTATAGTGTGCAATAAAGAGTACCTGTCTATCTAAATCTATTTGGTTATTTGTAAGATTTGGTACTCAATATTAGCACCAATATGTGCACAATACGAACTTCACGGTCCTTCACTCTCAAATATCGGTGAGACGGAAATCGCACATGACCGGAGGGAAATAAGACGCAGGACCAGGCTTAATCTAGCTACCTAAACATCTATCTGTATTCTATCCGTCCAACATTTTTCTTACCTTCATATTTAATCATTAACCAGTTATCATAACGAGGGCATAAAAAGTCTATCTAGACATTATTAATAACAGTAGTGGCTAATTAGCATAAGAACTACTTTGAGTGCTCTTGAAGCACATGCAGACCTCCCCTTAACTAGGTTAGAGCTTATTGAACCTATTTATGAAGATCCTGCATTTATAATTTAAATATGCCAGTCTTAACTACTTTTAAAGAGAAGTTAAGTTACAATCAAAGCAGAAAAAGAGAAAGGCTGAATTTATATTTCGTCTTAGACAGGGCACATTAGATCGAGCCCAATGTCGCTAAAACTTCCTATTTGTGAGATACGATTCTGAAGGCATTTATTCATGATCTAGGCCCCAAAATCTACGTCACTACGCGAGCGTGCGTCATTTTCACAGGCGAGTCATATTTTTACATCATAAAGTTTTACAATTTGCAATATCGTGAGCACAGGGAATAACGGAGGGCTCAAAGACAATTTTAATCTTGATATAAAGCCTTCTTTTCTTTGCAGTCCACACACGACGTAATATAAGGTTGACTTAGGCTACAACGAATGAAGTTTATATGCTTGGCACAAAGAATATAGCTTTTGTACGGGTAAAATTGTAACCACAAAATATACTACTTTTCAATCAATTTGGGTATGATACATACAGTGCTGATAAATCATTTGAAGAAAGAGAAATCATTGATTTATGACGAAAAGGCACAGTAAAAAATTTGCATTTAAGTACCTATGGAATTTAACGATTCTTATCACGCACAAGTATTTCACTACAACATTGTGACGGAATCTCTTAAAAATGCAATCAACACGTAGAATATAACAAGTAAAAAGTTATTGTAGACAAAAAGTATTAAGAAATTCAGTTCTAAAGAGCGTTAGCGAACTCCACACACTTACCTTAATGTGTTTCCATAAGTGTTACGTGTTCCGTAAACGGTGCAAAAGCTAGACTACGAAAATACAACATTTCTTATATTTTTATGTAGGAATAAAAATAGGATTAAAAAACAAACACTTGTCTAGAAAGCAGAAGAGAGGTCAATAAACATTTTTGAACGAACTTAGACAAAACAAAGTTGTAGGTCCTGTTAACATCCCAAGTTGAGTTAACCTGCACAATGGTTGTTTGAAAGATATCGCAGCTTTAAAACTGCTAACGATAAATTTATTTATCTTTTGTGAAATTAAATAAATAAATTCTTAACTAAATACTTAAACTAAATACTTAATGTTCTAGGAAAGAATAATATTGTACTGCGGAAGGAGGGTTATTATATTAACATGGCGACTGACAAAAACCACATATTATACGGGTATAAGGACTAAATCCTAAGAACTAAAGCTTACTAGACAAGCGCTCGCGCTGGTCTAAAAATAATAAAATATGTAACAGCCCCGCTTTTGCTACGAACTACAGAACGTAGCACTTGGCCGCTACGTGTCGCTACGAACTTTCGTAGCAGCTACGAAGTTCCGCCTATGCCGTAGCGTCGCGCGAAAAACAGAAAACTGAAGTTATTTCGCGAGATTAAAACTCTGCAAATAGAATAAGAGTTCACCAATTTTTAAACAGACGGTAAACATTGATTGACGGTTAATTTAATAGAATTTCCATACAAAATATGTCGAATAATGCTAAACCTAAACCGGCTGATTAAAAACTAAACGTGTGTTGGTGAACTTTAGGCTAATGTAACTCGAGGGTGTTAAACTCTTGTCCGCCAGAGGTTTTCACTTACCTGTAACAAAAGAAATGTGGATTAGTTTAATGCATAATTAAGCAATATTGTGACAAAATCAGAAGCTTCGTGAATTATGTACTTAAAAAGTCGGGCGTACATAAATGTGACGAAAAGATAAATTCTTAACGATTATAAAACGGTTTTCAAGTTGTCGCCATCTCTGAGGTCCCGGGTTCGATTCCCAGTCGAGTCAATATAGAAATTCTCATTTCTTTATTGTCTCGGATCTGAGTGTTATGGTACCACCTTTCTTTCAGATTTCCTTATCATAGGTGCTTAAGCTACTTACTTTGGGATCTGAGCAATGTATGTGATGGTGTTCAATATTTATTTATTTATATTTATTAATTTTATAAATATATCTCGTAACAAACCGGTGTTATCAAAGTTAGTACCGTCTATTTTATATTATTTTGCACCAAACTCCCCCTTCCTGTGAATGAGTATGTTCCTTTACCTAAAGGTTGTCTGGAAGAGATAGCTTTTAGCGATAAGACCGCCTACATTGTACATTTCTCTGTGTAAATCGCTGTACTTACTGTATTTTCTGTTATGGTGTGCAATAAAGAGTTATCTGTATGTCTATCTATCTATTATTATTTAACTGAACGTTTTAATACGCATGAAACTAATTTTATGTACACTATCGATTTCTTGTATGACAGTGCGCGAAAGTTTTTTATATGTATAAACCACTAACAGTGCATTTATAAAAAAAGAGGTAGACCTGTCATCTCGTATTTGATGCTCCGAGCACACCTACTATTACGTTTCAAATGTCATATTTGAATGGAAAATTGTGCAAATCACACAATTTGAGGCAATCAATTTCCACACGCAGTAGCCCATCTCTCTCTTTTGAAATGCACTATCATTGATATAAACAATATGTCAAGCAACATTGGTCCAATCAAGCCGGGGCAGTGGCCGCATCAAGTTAAAATCGAGTTAGATTGACAACACGCTCGATCAAGGTGACGATTATTAATTGCTCGCATCGCCGTAACCTGACGAATAATCGAGTCTCCACGGCAGCGAGAACAGCCAGCACAACATGTACAAACTGCGCGAAGTCAACGAAGTTTTTTTCAATAGCTGCATGTAGCTTAATAGGTATATGAATTAGAAGAGTACGCAGAATAAAACTTTAATATGTAAATATCCACGACAGTATTTTTTGTATATGATTTGACATTATTTGACTTAAATGAACAGGCTGTTACTAGCCGAGCTATGCCGCTCACGCTACTAAGCCGAGTGAATTAAATTGCCTTCGCTGTAAGGGTTAAACGAACTTCGTCAGAGCAAACATCACTCGCAAAGGCGCTGCGTAAGCCAAGAACATGTTCGATGTTAAGAAAACTCTTTAGCCTTATCAAAACACGGTTCAGTACAAATGTGAGCTTGGGTAATTAAAACCGTGTGGACTGTATTCTTGTTCTTAGTACTAAATACATACGTTTATTAAAATAAGGAAGCTTCTCGTATGTAGAAAATGTTTGAGATGTTATAAAGGAAAACAGAGCTTAATCTATACTATATAATATTATAAAGAGGAAAGATTTGTTTGTTTGTTTGTTTATTTGCATCGAATAGACTCCGAAACTACTAGACCGAATTAAATGAAATTTGGCACAGAGATAGTTTGAGACACTGGAAAGGACAAAGGCTACTTTTTGTCGCGATATAAAATCATCAGGGGGGTGAAATGGAGGATGAAAATTTGTATGGAAAATCCGACTTTTGGCGCGGGCGAAGTCGCGGGGAACTGCTAGTAGGAATTAAAATCGTATACAAGTTTATCTTGGTTAATTTAGAGTAATCAGTAAGAATGTCGAGTGGATGTTGATAAATATCCTTAATCTGTATTACGAAAAACAAGTTTCATTAAATGTTGTTAATGACTGCAAGTAAGAAAAAGACATTTTTTTCTGTAATAATAAAGCATTTGGATGACATTAATCTATCTTCGAGCCACAGCTGGGCACTAACTACAATTAGGTTATTAATATTTTGACGCGAAAAGTACAATTACTTTTTACTTTCAAGATGTCTAATTGTAAAGAAAGCTGATAAAAACTTGTTTAAGTGTTTAAGAACACTTTTTAGTCTTATAAAAGCAAAGTTCAATATTATAAGAGCTGGAGTAATTAACACAAAATTAAAACCGTTTAAAATGCAGATCTTGTTTTTATTTTGACTAAAATAAATTAGACCCCCACTTCATTTAAGGTTCAGTCAGCTAAAAATAATGAGATGTAAGTCCGCTTGAGCGTTAAATTCTTGCTGACGTCAAACATTTTGTTAATAAAAAAGGTAAATAGTAGTAATTGGACAAACAGCAAATGGGAACACTTGCCCAAGTGCATTAAGGTAAAACGAGCAAGACGCTCGAAGGGGTTGAATGTTTGTTCATCCCCTAATAGCTGCAACGTAATGTGAGGGTTCGCAGGCTGTCTGAGGGTTAAATATTCGGTAATGGGGTTGGGATGGTTAACACCTTTGTTTTGTTGACGGCATATTTCCAGTATTTATTAAGATTCATCATTTAACCCCGTGAGGATCATAAGGTCGGATAACAATTGATTATCTATTGTATCTGGAAACATGATGACCGAGTGATGAATAGGAAAAATATAATTACGGTCGGTTTTTAAGAAAAACTGCATATTTAATATTTTGATTTTCGCATAACCAGAATAACGCCACAACTTTTTCAAGATTGAAACGTTACTTTTTAAGGTATTTTTAGGATTATATTCTAGCTTCTATCACAAAATACAGCATACGAGTCACCAATGCAAGGTGTTCAATATTCCCGTCTGTTTAATAAGCTACCATCTACTCTCCATTTCAGCAATTGGACACTCTGTAAGTACAGACGACAACACATCAAGGCAAACACTGCGGTACACTGAAAAAAAATGTCTGGTACATGAAACTAGAATCTCGTTTTCCCTAAGATATTGTCTTGTTCTATATGTGACCACAAAACACTTTGTCAACATTACTATCCTCTCTTTCTCAGTCGGTCAGCTGACTATTTTTTGTATTAAGATGGATAGGTAGGCAGATAAGTATGTCTATATGTAGGTAAGTTGGTAGATAGTTAGAAAATAAAGAAATAATCTAGGCAGAAGAAGTCGCAGTCAAAACCTAGAAAATATAGTATGCAAACAGCAATTATACCAAAACCCCTAGGAGCTAGATGACTAGTGCGTACGCTTTAGTATGTATGTATATGCGATGTAAGCTCGCACGCGTGTTAAGGAACCCCGGGCGGCGTAGTATACAGGAATGCTACTTTAGTACGTCCCCCGAGGGCGGCGACGAACTGGATTAGGATTCCTACACCTTTTGTAACGATAAACCTACGAATGCTACTCCAATATCTCTCCGAGGGTGACGTACCGAAGTAGGGTTCCTAGGTTATTTTGCGTTTAGGACTCTTAGGATTATAACCTATGTACTTAGGTACCTATTTATTATTTAATTTCAATTCGGTATGTGTACTTACTTGCAAAAATATCGATGTAGGCCTCTAGACCCCAGGTTGTGTTGTAAGTAGTTTTATTTATTTCCTCATCCATAATTAGGAATCAACAGGTTTCCTTCGGGAAAGGTCAACTGGCAAAATGTCACTTTACACACAAACTAATAATATACGAATGGCGAACACGAATAACATTATTGTGAACGTAATTACGTAATGAATGCGTTATTATGCAAATGAATAGCCGAATCCGAATGAATCCTAACTAATGAAAAAAAAACACGCCGCGCAGAATTACTATTGTCATGTCGTTGCGGGATGCGTTGTTAGCGCAAAAGAGCGATGAGCGAGCAGCGGCGCGGGAGGTAACCCGCACTCACGCGCGCTCCCCGCGCGGTGCCCCTTCGTCGTCCGTCGTAACAAAATAAAGAGCTAACTTTTTTCAGTGTATCTTATGCTGTTGTGATAGGACCCGTATGACATTAAAAAAATAGTCAGATGTGTTAGCCACTGTACATAAGTTAACTGACAAAACAACTAAATCAACGCAATAATCCGGACTCGTAGCGCTTAATAATTGTGTAGCATCGTAGCGCGTAGCTTCATAGTACCGTAGCTTCGTAGCATTTTTGTAGTACGCAAAGGTACGATGTTGACGCAGGCACGGCTCAATAAGCGCTTATTGCCTCATTAACTAGGTGCTACTACATGAACTCGAACAAACTGAACTACCTATATTGACATGAATATTTCTCCTTCGTAAGTCTTTTTGTACCTCGCTGCACAACAAAAGACAATCGTTATTACACTTATTACCAAAGTATCTTAATACAAGGAAAACACATCGTCCCCGTGGCAGTGTGTCAATCGCCTCATTGTTTAGACTGAACGAAGTTTTTTTCTTTTTACTCTATTCGATTTGATTAAAATGTGTCCTAAGATTAATGTAAGATTAACTAACATTGTACCCAAATTTTACCCAAAAGTTCACAATAAATTGCATTTCATTTCATAAGTTCAGCTTCTATCTTTCTCTGCTAAAAAAACAAATAGAGAGAGACTACAATAATATAGAAACATGTATTTAAAATGATGCATTTTCGTGTTTTAAATTATCTGTCATTCATTTGAGGTCAGTAGTACTATGTCATTCGAGCATGATGTGAGTTACCATACAAACAGCGATCGAGAACGTATCGGAGGTGGGGGATGCACATTAGAAGCGCAAGGGCGCGACCGCAGCGACGCCTTGCCCTATTTCAGGGCAACTAGCGATTGTTTACTAACTCGCCGTAGTAGTGTTTAACGTTTGCTTTTTTTAGGGTTCCCTAAAAGGAAAAGGAATCTCTTACCTAGTCAGGTCATAAGTTCTGTCACATGTGTAATATGAAGTAATTTAGAAATGTTTATTATTTATTTAACCATGTATATAGCAAAATGAACTTAATAAAACATCATATGGTAATAAAGTTTATTCAAAATAACCCATGCGATTTTGAATACAGGCCTTCAATCTGCGCGGCCAGTCGTCTATCGCAGCACGAACGAGGTCCATGTCAATATCGGCGGCTGCCTTAATCAAGGATGCCTTGAGTGACTCCAAATCAGGATGAGGCTTTGAACAGGCCTTTTCCTCCTAGTGTTGCTATATCTTGTAATCTAACGGACTCAAATCTGGACTGGAGGCGGGCCAGTCTTCGTGCCGGATGAAGTCGATTTCACGCGCCGCCAGCCAGTCTTGTGTGCTTTCGCTCGCACACTCTATGCGAGCTCGCTCTATGAGCTGGCGCAGAACCTTGTTGGAATACCCAGTGCCTGTTATTAAACATTATGATAAACTGGTTCCACAAGGTTCTTGAGGACTGTATTTTGATACACAACTGCATTCGTTTTTACGCCTTTCTACAAAATGTACCTCAGTTAAGCCCCAATAAGAGACTCCCAACCAAACCATGGGCGAGGATGGAAAATGACCTCGTTGGACAGCGGAATACGGTTGCTCGCTTCTTCACTGTTGTGTGCGTACACCTTATCATTTTGTTTGTTGTAGCTCTCTTCCACGGTGAAAAAATTTTCATCCGAAAAAAGAATTTCGCGATGCTTTTTTTCCGCGTACCGCTTTAACAACGCGCGGCATCTCTTCAGTCTCAGGTCCATTAAACGAGCGTCCAAGCGATGTCCTGTTTTTTTTCGATATGCCCTAAGCCCTAAGTCTTCATTTAACACCCTTTTCACCGTGGTCCTGCTTAACCCCATCTGAAGGGCCAACAGTTTCTGCTTACGTATAGGATTTCTTTGAATTCGCCCCTTTACAGCTTTTATCACTGCTGGAGTCCTAACAGAGCGAGGGCGACCACTTCTTGATCGTACTTTTTATAGTAAAGTTACTTAAGTAGACGTTGTTTTATAGTACGATAAACGAATCTTTTGGTTATATTCAAAGTCGAAAATCTGAATTGGCGCGAAACCGCAACGATGCAACGCAATAACCGCGACACGGTCTTCTTTAAGTGTCCACTCCATATTTAAAAATGAGGAAAATTCTAAAAAGTACACGTTTTTATTTTCATGAAAAATTTGAAATTCGAATTCAATTAACTTTTTTGTGACCAGCATTCTAAATTCAAAAGTTTTTATTGTGTGACAAAACTTATGACCTGACTATGTATAGGATCAATTTGTTGTCCGTCTTACTGTCAAGACCGCTTATCTCAGGAACGCGTGAAGCTATCAACGTCGTTTTTAATTTAATACCTCCAAAAAGAGATAACTCAACTGTCCCTTAAAGAAGTGTAAAAATCGACGCAGTCCATAAATTATGCTTTTAGAGCCTTTCTTTCTAGCATGTTGCAGATTTTAAAACCTATAGGGTACTTCTATTAAATGTATTATCATGACATTTATACAGCACAAGAAAAGAAAACTGCAAAGTTGAGGTTACATCGTAGAAAAAACCCTGTTTCTTCGGAACCCTCAGTGCACGAGTCCGACTCGCAACTGTCCGGTTTCTTTGAACTCGAAAGAAATTTAAATAATACAATATTAGTTTAGGTACAAGTGAGGTTTTGAAATCGAACAACGAATTAGTAAGGCCGTGTCCGCACCAAGCGTGCCACGCTTAGAGGTACAGAATAAATAAAAGTACAAGTACATAAGGACCACTCGGCTAAGTTAAAATGTCCAAAACTTATAATAATGTATTTAAAATAATTAAATGTTGTATTGTATAAATAAATAAATTGTTTCAACAAACACACCAATTACCTAGCCCCAAACTAAGCGTGAGCTTGTGCTATGGTGACTAGGACAACGGATAGACATACGTATATACAATTATAAACATCCATGACTTAGGTACAAATGCTCGTGCTCATCACACAAACATTTGCCCCTTGCGGGATTTGAACCCGCAACCGCGTGGTTTAGAAGTCCGTGGCGCGAACCACTACACCAAGACGGTCATCATCTCCGTCGTAGCGCAGTGATCTATGGCCTCTGTAGTCCGTGGCGCGAACCACTACACCAAGACGGTCGTCATCTCCGTCGTAGCGCAGTGATCTATGGCCTCTGTAGTCCGTGGCGCGAACCACTACACCAAGACGATCGTCATCTCCGTCGTAGCGCAGTGATCTATGGCCTCTGTAGTCCGTGGCGCGAACCACTACACCAAGACGGTCATCATCTCCGTCGTAGCGCAGTGATCTATGGCCTCTGTAGTCCGTGGCGCGAACCACTACACCAAGACGGTTGTCATCGTATATGTATAAGTATTGTTCTATTTTTTAATTTAAGTGGGTATTGTTGTATTGTAATTTTAAGGTAGAATTATGCTTACGGATTATTTTGAGACTTATGTCATAATGAACTTACCTACTTCTTCTTTTCTATTTTTCCTACCACTATAACAGCCGTGGTTCGTAAGGGTAGTTTTGGTTCAATCTCAATGTATGTAACATTAGGTAAGTCTACTCATGAACTGCAAGCTCATGATAGCACAATTATAAACCTCAGTGGTTTTAGTCGCTGTCATTTAAATTATTATGTCTTTTTTATTCGGTATATAAATACATAAAAAGTTAAGTAAATAGCAACTCTTGCTACAACACAATAAAGTGCAAATTGAGATTGTGGCACTGCCTACCGCTATAAATCCTAGATATTTGCGTCTCCTTCTCTCGTGTATCTAACGCGCGTGAGTCGTCGATCTTACCATGCGTTGCGGTTGCGACCGGCTTATGACATCCATTACGACCAACCGCCAACCGATCGATCCGCGCATGTACTTGCTTTAAGCCAAATTGCGGTGAACAAGGGCTGGTGGAGGCACAATTCTTTCCAACACTCGTGGATTTTTATTTTTTACCAAACGCTCGCTAAGTACATGCAGTGAAAACATAGGCATGGTGTGTAAACATGCGGTCGCGTGTCGATGCATGGTGCTTGCATGCCCGATGTTACTAAACGGCTTTTAACTAGAGTTTATTGTTTCATTTTTGACCTATTCTCGACAGGAACATTGTTTGTAGTCTAACGTTTTGAATTGAAAGAACATCGATTATCGTTTTTTAGGGTTCCGTAGTCCGACAAGGAACCCTTATAAGATCGTTCAGTCCGTCCGTTCCGTCCGTCCTAGTCTGTCACAGCAGAATATCTTCTACGTTTACGGACTGATTTGCATGTAACTTGGTTCGAGGATACTTCACACACAGATCTCATTTTTAAAAATACAAAAAATTTAAATTACCCCTTTTTAAGGGTACCTCCCCATACATGTAAAGGGGGGGGGTAAATTATTTTTTTGAGTGCACCCCTAGTGTGGGGTATCGTTGAAAAGGACTATGACAATAAGATAGGGTTTTCATACAACACTTTTTTATCAGCTTTACCATTTGCGAGATATAGCCCGCCAAAGTCGTTTACACGGTTTCCGTCCCCTGTAATTTCTAAAGTCTTGGACCTATAAACTTCAAATCTCTCACGTAAAGAAACAGGCACGGAAACTCTTATTTAAAATTGTTTCGGGTATCCTGTGATGAATACTTTCGAAATTATAAATAAAATAAAAATATATACTTTTTTGCCTATATTGTTTTAAGTTAATGGTACGGAACCCTTCGCGCGCGAGGCCGACTCGCTCTTGGCCGGTTTTTTGTAGATATTAGAGGGAGATACAATAAAGTATCTATACAAAGTACAACAAAGTGTTTTAAAAAAGAATGTAATATTGAACCGTTTGTTTAGACAATTTTTTATAGGCCGCGCTAGCGAGAACCGACCAAGAAGTAATTTAACATTCTTCAGAAGCGTAAACAAAATCTACATAAAATTAACATAGTTCGTGTTGAACTTTTAAAAAGGACGTTGGTTTTTTTAAAAATTACTAGGCAGACATTTGACCGCGGTCTCACCTGATAGTAGTAAGCGACGATGCGGCCGAGTAGGTATGGTGGGTCATGTCTGGGTAGTTCCAGTCTCTTAACTCTTTTTTGGAAGTATCCAAGTATCCAAATCGTGTTCTTCTTCTTGTCGTGCCGACACTGGCGTTATATTTTTGAGGACCAATACTCGGCGATTAACAAAGCATTATCAGTAGCGTTGTACAGGTTGTATCGTGTTTAGGGAACACTTCAGCTAAAATAGAATTTCACTCTAAGCCATAGAGAAACGTAGATTGAAAACATTTGGTGCGAATTTGTGATGTCAATGTCAACAACATAAGGGTGGAAACATCGCCTAGGTCAGTTTTTTTGTACGTTGATTTTTCCTAATAATATAATACATAATAACGTGTTATTAAAGTAGTCATTGATATATCACGTGAATAAATAGAGACAGCAGTAGCATTCAAAATACTTGTCTCCACTGTCATGTCACATATCATTAATTCGAAAGTCATGTCATTTAATTCAAGTGTTATAAAAATAACAGCGGCATAATAATTATTAGTAAGAGGGTTAGTAGTTAGCTATCGTTCATTTAACCATTTACATTCGTATTTGAGATTTATCTGTTTTAGTTCTAAGAATTACATAGAGCATTCTTTCGTATCTTATTTTTTGCCATTACATTATACAATATGCAAAACATATATATTAAAATCAATAATATTCCTATCCCGCTCACACATTCATGCTCGTTATACAGAAAAACTGTCATCAATGCCGAACCAACCAAATTGAACCACAAAGAAAAATCGACTTAGAAAAACGGAGCTCCCTGATTGGAGCTGCCCAAAAAACGGAATTCCCTAGGCATTAATTAAGCTTTGAAAACCCACTTAATCAGATGGGTCCGTAGGTACCTGCGCGTGTGGATCGTGCCATTAACCCCGTTCTGGGCACCCCTCGCTGTAAGGGTATTTTACCCTACATTTAGGGTAATCTTGTTGTTTGTGTAGATGTGTCGGGGTTGTCAACAGTTTTATTGTTGTGAAGATGAGAGATTGCATAAACTCGGAGGTAGAAATGTAGAATAGCCACGATACGCAGTCGGTAGTTTTCCCGAAAGATAGAATGGCAATATAAGAAGGCGTATTTACTGGGTGATATATTTCTTACGTACACAGCAATAATACAGGAAGGAAACAAGCTCCTACGCTGCAGGGCGGGTAAATCTATACTAATATTATAAAGAGGAAAGATTTGTTTGTTTGTTTGTTTGTTTATTTGCAACGAATAGGCTTCGAAACTACTGAACCGATTTGAAAAATTCTTTCACCATTAGAATCCTGCATTATCTGCGATGGACATAGGCTATATTACATTATCAAAAAAGTTAGGGTTCCGTATGAAAACTTCGATTATGTAACCAAAGGTGTAAAAGGAAAATCATTAAATTGCGAACGCTGCGAAAACTATTGACAATAGAGCAAAGTAATGTTCTACAGTTTTGTAGAGGACATCATTATCTACAATAAAATCCGCGACAACATATGTCTAACTATAACAGCTAAATCACAATAACACCTTTTTTAGGTAAAAATATGAAATTTTTGCGGCGGCAAAAAGAAAGCCACAGTTTCAGTATGTTGGTATTAATCCTTATCCAAATAAATCACGCCATATTCAAGGCTATATCAGTACCTGTAAATTACTTTTTGAATTATTCAAATCGGACCAACCATTAAAAAATTATCACGAGTAATATAATATTGTATCGAAAGTTAGGACGGCAGCAAAGTTGGCCTTTCGCTTTAATTATCGTCGATAAATTTATTTTTTAATTTAATAAAATTTATTGCACTTAGAACAGTGTACAAAAGGTGGACTCAATGCTAAAAGTATTCTCCCCCAGTCATACCTATAAGTCATGTAGAAAAATTGTAATGGGTGCAGGATAATGTAGTCGAATAGAAATTAAAGGACGCAACAATAGTAGATTGTTATACAAGGGACGATAGTGACCATTCCACTCGAGAAGTTTCTATAGCTCGAGAGTGGAATGGGTGCTTTCACCCGAGTTAAACATACTATTTTTCATTTCGACTGTGAGGAAATCGAGGGAATCAATAGACTATCGATAGTTGAGGCAAAAGCAATAGTATCGATGAAATATCGATAAAATATCGATAGACTATCGATAATTGAGACAAAAGCAATAGTATCGATAAAATTTCGACAGTATCGATAGACTATCGATAGTTGAGGAAAAAGCAATAGTATCGATAAAATATCGATAGACTATCGATAGTTAAGGTAAAGGCAATAGTATCGATAAAATATCTATAGTATCTATAGTTAAGGCAAAGAAAATAGTATGGATAAAATATCTGTAGTATCAATAGACTATCGATAGTTTCGGCAAAAGCAATAGTATCGATAAAATATCGGTAGTATTGATAGACTATTGATAGTTGAGACAAAGGCAATAGTATCGATAAAATATCGATAGCATCGACAGAGTATCGATAGTTGAGGCAAAGGCAATAGTATAGATAAAATATCGATTGTATCGATATACTATCGATAGTTTAGGCAAAAGCAATAGTAACGATAAAATATCGATAGTATCGATAGACTTTCGATAGTCTAGGCAAAAGCAATAGTATCAATAGAATATCGATAGTAACGATGATAGTCTACCGATAGTAATGATAGTGTCGATAGCTCCGTTAATATAAATACTATCGACACATAGCAATACTATCGATAGTATCAAAGTTCAATACTAAAATCACTATCGATAGCTGATACAGCTCTGACTATTGCAATAACTATCGATACTCTTGATAGTGGCCTTTTATTCAATAGTAGGAGTGGAGTATAAAGTAGGAGGGAAATAGCTATTTCCCACCCGGCTATCTATACATGAAATTTCAACTTTCCGAACAGGTGAGATGAAAAATATTATAATTTAGATATAGGTGGCGCTGTACGTATTTAACTCGCGGGTCAGCTTGAGTTTTTCCCAATAACTGAATAAGTAAGTAGGTAATTACTAGGACGTACGATGTTTTGAATTGAAGTTCAAGCAAAGAGGTCTCTGCCGCCTGCCTTAACTACACTCACCTATTGTCGCTTGCACACACAATACGACAAGACGCAATTCTCTTTCTTTGGCCATCGTGGTAAGGCGGTGGTGACCAGGATAGTACTTTAATATTGCTGATTTCTTCTTGACTTTTGTCTAATTGATTGTTTCAATGCACTTATCTCATATCAGAATTACCTATTCATGGTCCGATTTTAAAAAAAAACCTTTGTGTAAGGTACAACGTATCTAGCAAGGCTATAAGATAGGTAATTTAAAAAAATCACGTTATGTCTTTTAGGAATGGAGTAAAATCAATAGGTGCGCAATGAAGTCCTTGGGGACTGCTATTTTTTCTATACTAATATTATAAAGAGGTTAGGGTCGGTTGCACCATATCTCACATTATAACTGGAAAAACGGAGGATTTTTTTTAAACATGCTAATCACAGGAACTGCTGAGCCTATTTGAAAAAAATATTTTGTGTTAGATGAACGCTTTGTATGAGCTATAAAATGGATGATACCTACCTAGAAATCAACGGGGAAGCAGTTAAATCAAAAAGCACAGACGAAGTCGCAGGGGACCGTTATAATCAATATGTTCATATTATTCACACGCGTTTTGATTCTTATCTTAAAATAAAAGATATCACAGTTTTAAAAAATACTCCGCTCCTAACAATGCCCACAGGAAATCCTAAATTTACGCGAACGAAGTCGCGGGGGACCGCTAGTAAACAAATAAAATACATTCCCAGTAAGCCTATATATTAGGTATTTTTTTGACATTTTATTCATGCAACATAATCATAGAATGACAAAAAACTACATGGATGCAATAGATGTTTTAAGCAGGAACTACTTAGCAAGCTGCCCGTCTTTTCTATCACAAATACACTAAGGTTTTGATATTAAATTCCAGTACCGTGTAACTGCAAGTAGCCATTTAAGAACCAAGATTATCCTTACAATGAAAAGCCCATCTTTACCTTTCAAATAAAACTTTTACCTGTCTTAAGAAATCGGATTTTATTTCACAGCGCAAATGTTATCTTTTTCAACTGACACAAAATTTATGGTAAACCAAAAAGTTAAATTGGCAACACCTGCCTCCGGGGTGCACTCGCTTTCCCGCGGGTCTGAATAGGTTAAAGGAGTCTGTTCACTATACCGTACCATTCAATGACGGTACGTATAAGACTCGGAAAGCAACACAATCTAGAAGTACCTATGGATATGAAAAATCTGTCTGTACACTCTCATTGGTAGCTAAGTAACTTATGAGATAAAGCGCTTAGAAGAGACTTTTTTGTTGCGAAAACAACGATAAAGTGAATAGTCAGTTTTGGTATTTTACAGACTTGCCTGATGTCTTTGGTATTCAATGTTTTTTTCTACTTGTGGAGTCTTAAATTTATGTGTCTTTCTTTTAAATTAAATCAAGCATGACTTTCAGTGATGTACAATAGGTTTCTTCTTTGTTACAAAAAATTATAATTACAGTTTTTTAAGCTTGACACATTGCTAACACGGTCTTGGCGTGTACGGTAAAGTGGACAAGCTCCTTTATCGTGTGGGTCCGGCCTGCTCGAAAATGCAAAGCTCGTGATTATTTAAACGCAGTCCGCTTTGTAGTTGGGTGTTTTAAGGCACGCTGGTAGGTACTCATACGGTTCACTGGACACACTGGACGTGAAAGTATGGACGAAATTGTGAACTGATTAAAATTGCTTGGATTTTTCGTTCTGAGAGAAAAAAATACAGGTTGTCTCGTTAATGAAGAATAATCCTTTAGGTACAGGGGCCTTACTCCTGTTGACGATGTCCGTATTTTCGAATGTAACTGTCCCTTTCACTCACGACAGAATGACAATGCGAACGAGCGTGATGGCAAGACTCGAAAATACGGGCATAGTCAACAGGAGTAGGGCCTCAGGTTAGTTACATCATGCCCTATTACATGCCAAAACTGAAAAGTGTTACCATTTTAGAGATATAAATATTTATTTGATGTATGGCTACTTCTACAATTAATTAGTTTTTAATGCCTGCTGATGTACCTACAAGAGGCGGTATCCCCTGTTAACAGGGTCACGGAGGTCAGATGACAGTCCCTCCACTGAAATTACCTGATCTGCCACAACCTGGATCATGGTCTAAATCGGACCCTGGGTCCTCGCGTGCGAGTACACAACCGGGATAACGCTAGGATGATGGAAATGAAAATTTCGCAAATATGATACACTTCCACTGAAATTCCGTTGACGTAAGCTTCTGTCGATACTATTATGACTTTTTGATCATCTGATCACTTAATATTGAGTACCAGTTAATTTATAATCAACATACGATAAATTTAGTGGTAATGTCTTTTAAAAATCTGTATTTTTTTTCACTAAATACAAAGAGCTCAGAGAAAATTACCGCAGTATTGAAGAGTCCTATGTCCAGCAGTGGACCGCAATAGGCTGATATGATGAGGACAAAGAGCTTAGAGGTCCGTAACAAAGTAATTATAACCAAGAGAACCCGTAAATTTACTAAGTAGCAAAAAAGGAAAAAAGGTGTTTTACACTGTTTTTTTTTTATTGTTTCAACAAACACACCAATTACCTAGCCCCAAACTAAGCGTGAGTTTGTGCCATGGTGACTGGATAACGGTTGGTGAAAAACAATTCGTAGCTGCCTATTTAAATCATCTTAAATTATTTATTAATCAGCGTTAATATAACTCCAGTCTTGTTTGCGATTACAAGAGTATAAGGGCCCACTGTGGACCGTAAGATAATTTTGGACGCGTATACAAATCGCTTGTTATTCTGATCCAATTAGCGGGATTCGGATTTGAGCGTTATTAATTTAGTCTCGCCTCCTAGGGTTACAGAATTAAAGCGTTTATTTAGTAAATAATAACGACGGAGAAACGTAGAGCTATTTGAGAACATAATGTTAATTTTCTTTTCTTAGGACGAGGATCTCATACTTTTATATTACATATTATTTACTAAATTAATTTCGCTTACATGAATACATCGACCGTCTTTTAGGGAACCCATGACCACTCGCTATCCGGGCGATTGCTCTTCCAACTGAGCTACAGATGACGTTAGTGTCTCGACGGAATTATGTAAATGCTTGCTAGACCATTGAGCCGGCGCGCGCAAGTGATTTCATAAATACTTTGGTAATGAATCTGCATATTATTTATGCAGTTAGTATTAACACGAAGGTTTTAGTTTGTAAATCTTTCTGTGTAAATTACTTCATAATTTCTCAATTGTGCAATAACTAACTAATGCACCTTTGTCCCTGATCTATGTCAAATTATGTCGCATTCTCTCGATCGGATTAAAAAATATTAAAACAAATGTGTATTTTTTAAAGAGTTGAAATGGGTGTTCTCTTGTGTCTAGACCTAACCCAGACATGGCCAGGCCTGTGTATCTTCCCGCGTAGGTAGCAAAAACGTACCTACGCGCGGCGACCCTTATGTAAGGGACTAAACAAGTTGGGTGTCGCTAGCCGGCAGCGACACGCTCCCGCGTTTTATTCACCGGCGGTGCGCGACACTAGGTTGCTGGTTGGACGAGCGTGAATAAAGTCCTAGAAAGATGTGCTAGATGGCGTAAGTAGCTTCTTGCGGCAGTCAACCCTATCGCGTTGCGTGATAGTACGTCACTGAATAGGTTTAGTGTATTATGAATAATTTTCCAGAGTTATAAGAATGAAATTATCTTGCAATGTATTTCTGTAGGTGTCTACACGAAAATGTGCTTGAGTCAGAGGCGAATTGAATTACACCATATCGTTAACAACATTGAGTAGATATTTCTTTGAATTTCATTGCAAAGTCATAGTTCTGTACGGAGTACTAGTACTTATTCTGTGACATGGCGTAGACACGTAATTTAAATACCGTACCGCTTAATTTAAATGCGGGATTACAATTGCAATGACAAAACCAACACATACGAATAGTCATTTTTTGATTATTTTGAAAGTTTGTCTGACGTTAGTTTAATAAGATTATTGCTGTCTTGAAAGCTATAACTATTCCGATTTAAAATAAATCGAGTAGGCTGTTGGCCTGCGGCCGTCAGACGTCAGACGTTTGTAAGATTTAATTATGTAGGTAATTTAATTCAGAGGTAGGTTTGCTGCTGACCTCTGATCTTTAAACGCAAATCCTTTAAGGTGCTTGAAGCAAAATCTAGGTCGTGACTCGTGACTAGCTACTCATTTAGCTTTTCAAAAAAGGTTGCACTATATTAGACTACTCGACGTATTAATAAGCAGAATAGCATACCATTAAACACGCAATATTAAAATGGAATTGGAGCAGGCAAATAGTGTATTGTAGTATGTGAGGAATTTATACAATACTAGCGATCCATTCCGGCTTCGCATGGGTGCAATGAAAATAAAAAAGCATTATGTGACTCAGGAATCAACTCAGGGGTCCTAACTCAATATAGAATTGTTATAGTATTATGTGTTACCACATATTTGATTATACTATGCATTGTAATAGATTCATCGTGGTGGTTCCGCTAAGAGGACACTCCACATCGCAACTACTTTCAATGACAAAATACGACGAAACCTGAGACCCAAGATTTTGAAAAATAGGACTAGAATTTAATAGATATTTCATAGGTTTTTTTAATTAACTTATACTTTTTAAATCAAAAGTGGTTCTGCCGGGAAGCATGACATGCATAATGAAGCTTTCTGCTATTGATTTTGTTTTAAAATCGGAACTTACAGTAATTTTAGATATAACGTCCAAGTTACTCATACTTTTTAAAAATCTTAATATACATATTAACAGTAATACAGACTCAAATTCTGGCTGGCCGACATATCAAAGCACAACCGAAATTACTAGGATTAGGGACTTAAAATTTGCCCCTCTTAAGGGGTTCAAAAGGGTTGTATGAAATACATCAGTTTCGAAGTTAAATCGGTAAAAATGGTATTTGGTTATAAATTAAGAATATCGCATTTTTAAAACTTTAACTAAGAGGATGAAAAAGAGGTGAAAGTTTTTATGGGAAATTTGAAAGTGCACGGACGTGTTCGCGGAAATCGGCTAGTATTAGTATAAACTAGCGGTTAGTCTGCGACCAACATCGAATTTCCTATAAGTGGGCAAGATTCCCTCTTCTCAATTGACTGCCCCGGTCTAGTGGTCAGCACTCCACGAGGTCCCGGGTTCGAATCCCGGGTCGGGCCGAGAGTGTTTGGGTTTTTCTGTCTTGAAATTACTCAGAGACAGCTCCGGAGTCAGGAAGTTGGTGGTGATTACACCCCCGTGCCTCGGAAAGCACGTTGATCCTGCGTCTGATCTCTCTACGGTCATGTCGTACTGCCGTCTCACCAAATTATGAGAGTGAAGGAACACAGAGAGTGCACCTGTGTATTGCGCACACACTTGTGTACTATAATATGTCCTGCGCAGTTGGATAATCTCTGTTGAGATAGGGCGCCGTAGTCGAAATCGGCGAGGTGGACATCATCATTTCCTCTTCAAATTTAACTTCAGTGACAACAACTAACCACGCAATGAAAACTAGGGGCTCAATGTTAATTATTTTGTAACTTATACTGTCTTGTTTAAAGCTGTTTGTTTTCCTTCAAAATAAAGTAAAATAAAACAAGTAGTAACATATTCAATGTCGGTTCTTTACCATACAGACATACTTTCAGAGTTATAATTTAGTAAATAGGCACATTGTACTTTAATAAATAAGGAAAATTGTTATTCTCGGAGCCAAAAAATAAACGGTTTTCTTTAAATAGCCGTCTAGCTTGTAAGGTCGGTTGGCTTGCGTAGATAATTCTCTTTTTATATTGAATCCTTTTCCGAGAAATAATAAGGAAAACACTTTATAAATTGTATTATTTCTATTTTTATTAACAGACGTTTTTGGCAGTAAAGGCTACTGCTACGATCCAGTAAAAAAACACCAAGTAAATCCATGCAATTTATTTCAGATAATATAATATGTAAGAACGCATGACTTTCAACGATGTTTTTATATAAATCTGAAAATGTTTCTTTGTGCTTACTATCAAACTTGACTTGGGAATCGCTACTCGTATTTATTTAGTAATTTAACATAGTATCACAGCTAACTTCCTTACCACCAGGTAGACTATCGCATAGTAAGTATAAAAGGTGCCGCAATGGCTTGCGGATTGATCAATCAATCAAAAAATGATCAAAGCCAATCTACTTAACAAAATAACAAATTGAAGAAAGGAGACTGCATCCAGGAAAATTCTTCCCACCAGCTAGTCGTAAGTTATATGGAGTAGAGAATGATTTGATGAAAAACAATAAAATTTAATAATGTAACAATTTTCAACATCGTGACAAAAGATAACAAACTTTATACCGTACTTCTGCTACAAAGATGAGAAACTTATACCGATAGAATACGTATTTGTATATCTACAAAGCGTCATATAACCAAGTCACGCGGCGTGCACAGCCGCAGGAACAACGATAAACGATCTTACACGCTTACATAAGCAAAAACGCACTCACATAGCTTATTTCCACTCGACAAACCCCAAAGTTATATAAGTACACTAGTTTTTCCCAACATAGAGGTTACAATACCATTACAACTGCAATACGGACGCATGCCTACACCGCCATCTATCGGGCGCCGAATAAAAACTTTAAAAAAACTTACCGTCAAAATCTGGTGTTAATGGTTGATATTGTTCGTCACAGTAACACTTGGGCACTGATTGTGTGTGTTTAGCACTACGAGAAGCATTTGCGGGCACAGAGAGGGAGCCAGGGCGAGCGGGCGGGGCGCGCGTCGCGAGAGAACTGCCGTAGCCCCGCGGCTGCCCCCCCTGCGCGACACTGCCTAACCCCATTCCGATTTTCCGAGACAAAGAACAGAGACACAGAAGGGACAATCGGTAAACAGATGTGAATGAAAACAATTGACTGGTTCGTGAGGAATAAGTTTTGGGTCTGCGAAGAAATGTAGATTCATGTGATATCATTACGATAACATATCCTCAAACATTATTATTTTAATTTGCCATGACACCTACTACCCGACCGACGACGAATACAACGAAAAAATCGATAGGAATTAAAATCAATGTTGTTACGATTTTAATGAAATGCTTATGTATATTTTAACATCATTGATTTTTAATTGCCATCGATACTTTCGTTGTATTCGTTGTTGTTTGTCGTTTGACATTTGTCTGGTTGGCTTAGGCTTAGTAGTTACGAATATCACTGACTTTTGCACTACAGACACACAGAATCAAAAACGACTTTAAGACAAATTTTAAAATTTATTTTATTTTATATTATTTTATTTATTATATATGGGGCACTCCAGCTTTTTTCTTTTAATTTTAAGAAACTGATACAAATTCTCATGTCGGCATCGCGATCAACTTACATTGGCATAATGCTCTTTATGAGAATACGCCATGACAAAAAAAACAGAAGCGCAACTCAGTTGAATTTGGGAATAGGCCGGATCGCGAGGGCGCGATTAACGTTCGCGGGTCGCGTCTTACGGCCCCCGATTTGGAGAATGTTACACTTAATGCGGTTAAGGAATGCTCCTTGGGTCCGTAATTTTGAAGACCACGTTTATATTTAGCGAAAGTTTCGACATTTACTGCGTTATGAAATACGCGACCTTTGAACGGAAAGAAGCAACGGCTCGGGTAAGGTAATCGTTTGTCCAATCGAATGCCGATTTTACGAAACTTTAAAAGAATGCGGATCGTTTAATACGCAAGCAATTTATAGTATTTGAATAAATAGTAAAGAAAAGAGCAATAAATACTTTGATTAATTTATATTTGGTGCAAGTTAAGATATATTAATGTAAGAATATAAATCATTAGTTTTATTATGGTGATGGAGATAGAGCGGAAAAATTGGAGGTGGGCAGAACATATCGCTAGAATGGACCACAGTCGTTGGGTCAGAAAAATCCTCGAATGGCGCCCCCGCGCCAACACCAACACCCGTGGCAGATGACGACCACCAATGAGGTGAACAGACATCATGCAGCAAGCTGGTGTTACCTGTATGCAAGTGGCAGCAGACAGACAGGAGTGAAAGATTAGAAAGGTGGCCTATGCCCGAAGACGGAAGCACCAAAGGCTGTGATGGGTGGATGAATGGATATATCATTGTTTCAACAAACACACCAATTACCTAGCCTCAAACTAAGCGTGAGCTTGTGCTATGGCGACTAGGATAACGGTAGACATAAGTTGTATACGACATCCAAGACTCAGGTACAAATGCTTGTGGCTCATCATGCAAACATTTGCCCCTAGCGCGATTAGAATCCGCAACCTCTGGTTTATGTAGTCCAGAGCGCAAACCACTACACCATGTCATGTCAAATATGATAGAGAAATCTATACTAATGCTATAAAAAGTAGTTTGTAAAACGTAGTAATATCGGGAACTACTGATCATAATGGATTTAAAAATCTTTTCACCAGGAGAAAGTGACATCATTCGTGGGTTAGAGTAAAGGACGCGTGCAAAGCTGGGGCTGATTGCTAGTTCATAATAAAGCCAATCAAAACTCTCACGTTTAGTTAAAAGTCCCAGGAAGTCATACAAAACTAAGTTGGCCCATGTTTCTCTAAAGTAACCGTCCACTCACGTTACAGTAACTCATGCAAGTTAACGTTGAACTTGCCTTAACAACATGCACTAAGGTTTCCTACTAGGAAACACGGATCTTGAATATTCGAAAATTATTATTATCTACAAACTAGTGGTTGCCCGCGACTTCGTCTGCGTGGACTCGAATACAAATTGACTATTCCTAGCGCCGTCCAGTATTCGAGGTCTCTCAGTTGTACTCTGACGTACGGTGAAGAGAGTTCACCCTGTATCACTAAATGTATATGTATACCTGGTAGGTCAATGATCACTGTACTTGTCATTTTTTTCAAGTGAGAAGAATTGTATACCCGTAACCGTCCAGTTATCATGACCTCTTGTTTGTTCCGTGAAGTATGTGACAGAGGGGTCAACCTGTATCTCTTGATGTACTATTACTATCGAGATGAAGCATACCCTAGATTACAACTAGGAAGATACATAATTAAACTGTGGTAAGTACATCAAGATTAGTTCAGCAGATTTCGAGTGTATACAGTACAACATACAGAGAAAAAATTCAAAAACTACATTTTTATACTCTACTGACCTAATCTCAGGCCTAGGATCTTTTAATGAATATACAGAATTCAACCTTTAGCAGTTTTATTATAATGTATAGAAGCTAACGCTTTCCCGCGAATTTATTCGCGCCGATCTATGCCTGGTCAGTTTACGTGAGAAATTTTTTATCGATTATTCTGCTTCCTTTGATATTGATTTTCAAAAACCCTTCCTTAATGCTCCCCTGTACCTACTTGTCAAAGAAAACGCAGTCAAAACTTTGCGGTGTTATTTGTTTTCGGTAAGTATTAACAACATTTAATTATATGAAGTGGTACAGTCGGCAGCACGTCAGGTAACCCATCTGAACCAAGAAAACAGCTTTTATTACGTAGGGAATAGATACAGTCTCCAGGTCAGAGTCTGGGTGGGGTTTGTACAAAGAACGGTGGACTTCGGATTAGCAAATGTTTTAATATTATGCGTAATGATGAATTATTTACCTCCAGCTACGTGGAAATAAAAATTAAAACAAAGTTGGTAGTAACACTTTCGATCAACAAACGTACTAGTACGAGAGAGGATAAAAGTTAAACTCACGTATTGTTGTTACAAATTTTACAAATATTTTTTAAAGTTTTAGGTTATTGTATATTTCGTTTACTGTTTGAATAAATTAGGTTATAATTATATAATTACAAAACAAAGGTTTTCTATTAAATCGGGCAATCCAAGCGTATCTTGAGCCGAAGAGCGAAGCCTAATAAAGGCTTCTATTTGCGCATGGGTCTGCATTAAGCGGCATCACGTAATTGCAATAAACTTGCATGTAAAATGTTATACAGTTCAGTGCATGTATATTAGGTGCCAGTTTCTCGTAGGTACAGACGCCATACATTGGTACAACTTTACAATTTAGTTGCAAAATTGCCCCTATTACGACTTCGTATGTCGTGATGTGTCGTTGAACATTGATTTCGTCTTCTTTGACAGCAGATTAAGGCCTGTGTTCACCAACTATTAAACAGCCGGTAAACATCTATTGACGGTTAATTTGACAGAATTTCCAGTAAAATAATGCTAAATCAGCTGAAGAAAATTAAACATGTGTCAACTCTAAGCTTAAGATGCTAATTACGTAATTAATACTTGCTCAGTGTTTGGGAAACCTGCTGTTATTGCTTAGGTATTGAATGCTGCAGCCGTTATGTTGCAAATGTCAAAGAAACTAAGTTGGCTGTTACACCTATTTCCTTCGCTTACTATTATCACGTACCTACTAGAATCTTCAGTGTGACAATGCCTTAGTACAATACTACTCTATAAACTATGAACCGATAATATAAAAACTAGATAAGTACCTTTTCAAACAGACTCTAGGCCCATAAGTCGACACATGGTATTTATGGCCCTATGATCCCTTAAGCAGGCCATCGGGGCATCATCCCTGAGGATACGGTTCATAAACTGCCTTGCGCATTTACGAAACGCTGCTTTTATATCGTAATATTTTTTTCTTTATGCCCATAGCCTGCTTCAGTCTTTAGGGAAGTAATCTGTGGCTGCTTAAATATTTTATAGAGGAAAGACTAATAACTATAAAAGCTTTATTTCTCTTTCGTTTAAAACAGTTTTTAAGAAACCTAATATAAAACAAGCTAAACCAGAGTTATAGACCGAATCACAAATGCTTAAGTAATTGCGAAGTATATTAACTTAGTTCAGGAGACGGAAACCTGACCCGTAAGTCCTGTTTTTAATTTCTCAGTTTGATTCGGACATAGCAGGCTTAAATCAACCTTATCATCGGATAAGAAACATGATTATTTACTTTGAAGAGTAACCTTAGCTGTTTAAGTCTGGTAATGGTCTGTACTTTGAAGAGTAACCTTAGTTGTTTAAGTCTGGTAATGGTCTGTACTTTGAAGAGTAACCTTAGCTGTTTAAGTCTGGTAATGGTCTGTACTTTGAAGAGTAACCTTAGCTGTTTAAGACATGTTTAATTTTTAACCAGCCGGTTCAGCATCATTTGACATGATTTATGGGAATTCTGTCAAATTAATCAAACAAACCGTCAATCGATGTTTACCGTCAGTTTAAATTGGTGAACTCGTGTCTCAGTCGTCTCACACGCCTGGCAGCTACACTAGAAGCATTCAAGCTGCGTGTAGGTAGCAAACATAATTATTTTATAGATATACATACATAATGATTTAATTCACTAATGAACTTTTACACAAAAGCTTCATATCACAATGGTGACACCCAAAACCCTTTAACATAACGAGCTATATAATTAATTCTTTGTAACAGGCTTGCATGTGCAGTAATTTGTACGATTTAGAGCGCGGGCCCTAAAACAGAGCCCTGGCGCACACCCAAATTCGCTGCCATTAGACAACAGTTAAACAAATACCGTAACGCTTAATTACTAATCCATGACTAGTAATAAGGCTTAGAAAGTCGTAATATACTCTTTGGAAAGCATTAGACGAGGTTTTTAAAAAGGAACACATACCGACCGAGTGGAAAGCTGACGTTGATGAATGTGAAAATTGGAAGAAATCCCTACAGACCTTTTAGACTACAGAAACAAACTTTTTGAAGTCAAAACTTGGCAAACTAGCGTTGAATATTCTTTGGACAGTCCAACTATTTATAACATTGATTTTTGATTCAAAGCAAAAATTTAATAATGGTCTTTAGTAAGTCCGAGAGAGCTTTCTAGATATAACGGTAACGACAATAGCATCAAAGCAATCGCAAAGGTAAACGTATTGAATGGACAACTCGAGCGTGTCTCGGTCATTGAAGATGGCAATTGCAGAAAGAAATTCAAATGCAAATTGAAAAATAATCTTTGAAATAATTGAATTGTTACAATTGGATGCTGTTTAAGCAATTGTACTGAATACAAAAATTAATCAACCGTGTCGTCCGGTGATACGTGAATCCACGACTCCTCGCTATCGGACGAACGCTCTTCCAACTGAGCTACGGAGGACGTCAGTCAGTCGACGAATTTTTATAAGTGCTTGCTGCGCCATTGAGGCGGCGTTCCATCGGATACTAACTTGTGAATGTTTTCTAAGTATTGATGAAATCGACCGCCGGCTTAGCGTGCTTTCGAAGCACGGGGGTTTTATCACCACCGCACCGACCGACAAAGAATTTGGCCCGACCAAAAATTCAACCCGGGACCCCGTGTATAGGTGCCAGCGTGCTAACCAATACACCAACGAGGCAATAAAAAAAAACAATTCTAAAGAGTACATAGTACGTCGACAAAGGTCCAAAAACTCACATGACAATCCGCTCATAAGCCATAACGTCTGTTATCTCGTTACACTACTGCGATAAAACGTAGAAGAAAACTTTTCCGAGCCTACAGTCCATTAGGTTCTTCAACATTGCCTGCATCGTCGGTCTTAGAATAGCTCCCTGGAGAAATCGAGCGAGGCGCGTTGCACTGATAAAATACCCACCCCGGTACGGGGAAAGAGGCGTTGCTAGCTATTTCATTCTCAATTTCACTCCCTCTGTGTGAAAACGGTCAGTCATTGTGATGTACGCAACTACTATAATCTGACCTCTTATCAGAGACGTCGCCTGCGGGGTACGGGGGGTAGACAGAACAGGATTTGATTGGGTGATTTAAATTTTAAAAAGAATTCTAATTTCGAATTTCAAACTTCAAATCACCTAATGAATTCACACGCGCCGCCCCCACCGCTCAGAACCCCCGATCTCTACCCCCGCACCCATGTACTCCACAGGCAACGTCTCAGATAAGCACTCGGACTATAACGTACCGTGTAATTAGTAAACGTTATATTTTTCATCTGAATGGGAAACGGACTTCATAGAAAAAAAAATGTTGATGTGGTAACTGATTGACATTGAATTTATTTCATGCAGATCTATTCTGCTTAGTCCGTCTGGCCTTGATGAATTACACCAGGATATACTTTGCCTTACAAAATCAGAAACTAAACATGACACAAATTTCACCTGACTCGTTAAAGTGACAATTAGTTATCATTTACTGGTTAACAACCGGAGGTAATTTATAATATTGGATTATAAGGAACAATGTATACGCGCAGGTAATTGGATTTAAGTCCCCTAAATGTTGTCCATGAGGAACTTGAAAATGTCTTACTACTGTCAGTTTAATGAAATATCTACAGGCATTTTTTATATTTTTAACTACGCGTCAGGAAATTCGTCATCAAAGCTTACGTCTTTCGATCAAGCGGTCAGCTTGAGCGATTATGAGATTATGAGAAAGACTAACTTTTTCAACGTAGGTACTTAGCGAATATAATAATAAAATCCAAAACACCTCAATAGCTTCGCCATAATTGGCGTCTAAACTCATTTTCGTGTTGTCCTTTGTCGTTCAAAACCAAAACAATAAAAAATACGCCAATGAATATTCGATCATTTCGATATTTTCATTGATTTTCACGAATTGTTGATAGAAAAGTAGAATTAAGTTTTTTTGTGTGACAGAGACGAGCATATCACGTCGTGGAACCCAAAGTACTCTAATTCTCGCCACGAAAAACAAACGCGCATCTACGAGTTACCACTTTACCAGCTTTCGAGCACCATCAAAACGATTTATATCGGAAACAGACATCGATCGAGTCTGTGGAAATAGCGTCGCATCGATTAAATCAGTACAGCGGGCAATCGAGACGGGACAAAGACAACTGCATCGGAAGATAAACGATCGGGTCCCGTGACGAGAGCGGGACGAAAGGGCCGCTATTCAGACGTCACTCCATCCAAACATGGGGCCTATTCCCGCGCTTTATTTCAGTCAACTCTCGATACCATGTTATCATTGAAAGAAAGAGCATCAATAAATTGGGACATCACAAACAAACACAGTACAAAATTACAAAAGATATTACCTACACGTACACACTACAACTAGAATATAAATACACTATGAAAACAAAACATTATCATTGCAGATATCTGTCTTTGTCAAATAAAGGAGAATGACCATTCGTGGTATCGCTAAAGTCTGAGTTGTGCCACTACATAATTAGTAGGAATAATAAGGAATCGTAACATCCCCGGATAAATACATATTAAATAAAAATATTTTGTTATGTTTATACTCTGTAAGTCGGAAGTTTTACAAAATACGTAGTGTTGCTATTTCATATTTGATTTAAATCAATTTTTTCATATCGATAAAACCAAGCCGAAATAAAACATAATACGAATTAACCATATTCTTTTTACAGATAGGCATGCATATGGGAGAATAATCTCTAAACGTGACCTATTTAAACGTCAAAGAATATTTAATCAGTTTTAAAATCGGGAATCGGACTTAATAATCGATTTTAATATCTATGTTTCTTGCTTGCCGGTTGGCAGCACTAAAAAAAAGCTTATCTGTCTGTCATGTCAGTATTGACAGTCATTTTCGATAGTGGAAACGCTTACAGTTTGTTTCAAACGTGCTAATTGTTCTTCATTTTGTAATTACCTACCAATTCCATTTTAAGTATAAATTATCGTAAGACAGAGACTCCAATAGTTAAGTTAATCATGGAAAATCCAGTTCGAAGGTGCATTAATTGTTCTCTTCCATTACGGCATTTGAGTTCGCGTTCCTAAAGCGACGTTAATGATGCTATCTACAATACTCTTGCACCTTTGATATTGGGACCTTTATTGTTTTTGATTTATATAAATGACCTTCCACACTTTGTGGAAGATCTTTGTGATATAGTATTATTTGCTGATGATACTTCACTTATATTCAAAATTCCCAGGGGGAAAGATACTTTTGACGATGTGAATAATACTCTTTCACAAATATTGCATTGGTTTACCGTTAACAACCTTTTGCTTAACGGGAATAAGACTAAATGTGTTAAGTTTACGATGCCTAATGTCAGACAGGCCTTAACAGATGTTTTGATAAAAGACAAACTGCTAAATACTATAAATTCAACAACATTTTTAGGAATTACTTCAGATTCCAAACTACAATGGGTCCTCATATCGTGGCCTTGTCAGGAAGACTTAGTTCAGCTGCATTTGCTGTAAAAAAGATACGGCGCTTGACTGATGTTGAAACGGCCAGACTAGTCTATTTTAGTTATTTTCACAGCTTGATGTCGTACGGTATTTTACTATGGGGCTCAGCTGCTGATATAGAATCAGGTTTTGTACTACAAAAAAGGGCCGTACGTGCTATTTATAACCTCAAACCTCAAGATTAATTGAAAGATTTTTTAAAAGAAATAATACTTACTACTAATAAATAGAAATAAAAGGTTATTATAAAGTAGACGATTATTTGAATGATGTAAACGTGTGGACTAGCTCGCACTAGAACAATTTCTGTATTTTTAAACATTATTTTTAAAAGAGGCTTTGACAATAGTGACTGAGTTTCTTGCGCTGCTTCTTCTCAGCACTAGCCCATAATTTGTCCCGAAGCAGTGGTAGGGCTTAAAAATAATATGTTGGGACGTGTATAAGTTTTTTATGACTTTTATTTCACCCACACCAGTAAGTTATTTTCAGCTATTAATAATTGAATTTCAAGGCACGGCGATCATTGTACGATACGAGAACAACTATAAAAACCAGTTTTTTACAACTGAGTTTAAAAAGGTAACATCTGAAAAAGTCAAAAGCGGAAAAATTCTATTTTTTATGTTTATATTCAACAATAAATTGCCGCGATACCCGGAGAATTATTACAAAAATATTTGCTGTACTGCAAAGTACTATAATAACACATGAAATCATGCTATATTACATTTTGGCACAAAATATTTAAAAGCGATACTAACTCCTATAGTAACTTGGTCATTCTTCTTTGACTTTATATTTGGTTGAGCGAATAGACCCCCCAAACACTGCGGATAGGAGCCCCTGAATTTTTTATGGTTAGCTCACGCGACAGCAGACTGAATTTGATTGCTTAGCAAGTTTTTCTTAACTTTCACCAGAGGCATGTAAAGGACTTGTACTGGCGTGTATAGGAGCATTCAACTTAAGACCTTATTACAATGACATAAAATCGCATCGCGCAATACTCTATTACCAAAAATGTACATCACATTTTTACTCTACAACCAAAGTGTCATTTTTCTTCTACTATTACTCTAAGGGTAAAGTTAACCAGCACATGTTAATTTTTTAAGCAACGGTTATACAATATAGTATAATAACATTGACATATTTTGTATGAGAATTGTGTCAAATAAACCGTCAATTCATGTTTGCCATCTGTTTTAATTTTGGTGAAATCGGGTCTTAATCGTAACTTGTTTGTACCCAAATATTTCATTTGATAAAGTTTAAATTTTGACCTATCCAATAGTTGTGTTTTAACATTCAGTGTTAATTTATTTTTATACTAGTATGTTTCAAAACCTAATCATTATATACTTAGGTAGTATATTGGACGAAATGCGTGTCGGACACACGCATTTCTACCAACATACTACAAATCTTACATTAGCTTACAAATCTTTTGTCGATTCTAGGAACGGGGCAATAGTTGATCAGGTTTGCAGAGTATTAAGGAAAAAGTACGAATCTAAAAGACGAATGATCGCTGACTATTCAGTCTTCAGTCACTTTCTACAAAATGGCGACTGAATTTTTCGCTTTGCTGATAGCCGTTGATTTACGATCGAGTAATGGTGATCTGACTATTCGACTTTAATCAAAGTTATCCAAGTTTAAAACAATTTTTAGTTGCAAGGTGAGTTTAAGGCATCCGAGTTTTGAGTTAGCCCTAGCCTTTATTTTAAATCAAGAGATAAAATGTTACCGATAAAACGCTAAGTAAAAATGTCGACTACGAATCAAACTTAAATAATTAATCAGATTTTGTTAACCTATTGCTTTGATTGTACTGTGAGAAATGACACTTTAAACATACCTAATTAAGGTTGTTTAAAAGAAATTGCTTTCAGCAATAAAACCACATTGCTAGTACACATGTCGGACTACCCCACTTTGACTTTGAGAGCGCCTCAATTACCTACGTAATAAAATCTGTTTTCATATTCATATATTTTTATTGTGGAACACGGGTAACAAAAAAAGATCTTAACAAATTAAAACTTACAATAATATAAAAGAAGTTCTAATTAATTATATTTTTATAACTTAAGCAATTATTTTGCAAGTTTTTCCAAAATTAATCAAATTTCACTTACAAAAATTAATCGACTGTGTCATCCGGTGGGACTCGAACCCACGTCCCTTCGCTATCCGGGCGAGTGCTCTTACCAACTAAGCTACGGAGGACGTTAGTCAGTCGACGAATTTTTGCAAGTGCTTGCTACGCCAGTGAGCCGGCGTTCGATTTCATCAATACTTGGGGAATGTAACCGCATGTATCCAATGGAAATATTTTTACAAATATTTAACCATCAGTTAAGATGAAATCAGCTTAACTTATTATATTTTTATAACTTAAGCAATTATTTTGCAAGTTTTTCCAAAATTAATCAAATTTCACTTACAAAAATTAATCGACTGTGTCATCCGGTGGGACTCGAACCCACGTCCCTTCGCTATCCGGGCGAGTGCTCTTACCAACTAAGCTACGGAGGACGTTAGTCAGTCGACGAATTTTTGCAAGTGCTTGCTACGCCAGTGAGCCGGCGTTCGATTTCATCAATACTTGGGGAATGTAACCGCATGTATCCAATGGAAATATTTTTACAAATATTTAACCATCAGTTAAGATGAAATCAGCTTAACTTATTATATTTTTATAACTTAAGCAATTATTTTGCAAGTTTTTCCAAAATTAAAATAATGCTATTTAAATCTTATGTCAAAAATACATTAATTGAGTAAAAACATTTAGCACTTAAATATTTATGCAATTTAGATCTAAAAATAGTAATGTAATTTGTGTCTTGTATGGATCGGTATTTTGTTGTAAATACGAGGAGCATTACCAAACACACTCTTACTAAGTTCTACTTTCGTAGTTCAAATGGGTAACCCAAAGTGCTGCCGACTGTACAAGTCCCGTAACATCATGTAAATGTCTAGAATAAGAATATCTTATCTACATTTTGCATGAAACTTCTTAATAACCATGCTAGAATTATATCACTCTAATTTTCAATTATGATGACATTATTAAAACCTCTCCTGCCTGCCGAGTAAGACCTTGACATTGACACGTACAATTGGGTAACTACGAGTATAATGTTTTAATGTCACGTGATTTATCGGTTCTCCTGTTTTTATTTAATGATTCTAAATCAGAGACTTCACTATCGACTGTAGACGTCCCTGTCACACATGTCATACCAACATGACAGCGTGAACGAAATGTGATGACTTGACTTGAAAATACGGAAATAATCATCCGGAGTACGGCCTTCGGAGGCTTGTCGCCTTCGCTACTTACCAAATATTTAACAATTAACTGAGCTTAACGAAAACTTCTATGCCTTTTTGCAAATTACATCTTAGCATTCAAATCACCTGGCATTTATCTGTGACACAATAAAAAAGCAATTGAATCCAAAACAGACCATAAACAAACGTTCCGTCCTGAACTTTAAGTCGATCGACGTACATTACAGCGAAACAGTGCCGAAATGAAACAAACGGGGCACTCGCACCTGTATTACGTGACGCTATTACGACCTAGTTAGGTTCTACTTACAAATAAAAAACCAATAAAACTTGTAATTTAGTGACATCTTATTCCGAGGTTGTCATAGTAAAGAACATTTTGAGGCTCCTCTGCTTACCAGATTGGGTTGGCAAAGATCAAAAGAAGCTTTATTTGACGAAGAGCCATCGAGCGAAAGCGAAAAAGACTGACCTTATAAGCTAGCGCACATATGCTTAAGATAATAAGGTTTAGGAGCCTCCTACAAAAGGAACCATCAAAGTTTGCCGGAGAACAGGTTCTGAGCTAACTCCACAATACTACCAATAGAGGTAAAACAATGTTAAAAACGACACTTTATGCAGTTATAAAGGGGAATCCCCAAGGGGGTTTTTCACATTATTTGCTTAACAAAAATAGCATAATTTTAGGGGATTTTCACATACTTCGAAAATACTTCTTATACAAATGGTATTATTATTTTGGGGGGATTCTGAGTGAAGTTTAGGGGAAAACAAAACAGTCACAATAAATTTTGGCTTGATGTTAAAATATTTGACCTGTAAAGACACCTAGCTGTACCTGTAAGTGAATGCCATCTGGCAGGGTGCGGTCGCCATCTTGCAAAAACTACCAAAAAGAGTTTTGACAACCATAACCAAGGCCTAACACGTAATACGGCCTCATTTTTACGGCAAGCACTCAGGCCCTCCGAAACGCGGGAATCCAATAAAGAGGGCGCCATTAGCAATCACCTTAGACAAGTGCTGCCACCTGTCGCAAGCCGACGTCGCATTTGCGCTGAAAAAAACATCCACGAAGCGCTCGCAATTTCAGAGTAAAACCCGAGGTTTATTACGGTTTTTTAGTCTATGTAAAGTTTTATTAATAGCGAAGATTTAACTTTATTAATAGCTTTCGACATCCTTATGTCCTTACCTGAAAATACTACCGCATTATCACGGCTTATTATTAGATACTAATGTTATAAATGCAAGGGTAACTCTGTTCGTCTATCTGAAGGGTTTTCACGTTCAAATATATTAATAATAATTTAATTTCAGTAACTCAACAATGAGGTGCTTGTGGCGCAGTGGCGGCAGCGCTTTGGTAGTGATACCAAAAGTTAAGCAACCCACGGCGCGGTCGTGATTGGATGGGTGACCATTCCGACCATTTAAGTGACGTCCATGACAAGCATCTCCGTGCTTCGGAAGGCACGTTAAGCAGTTGGTCCCGGCTAATATCTGTGGTATTAGTCGTTAAGCCTAGTCAGAGACCCTAGGGCGGCTTGATAACTTCTGACAGTAAGGTTTGTCACTTGCCTTACATACACCCCTCCACCAATCCGCACTGAGCCCGCGTGGTGAAGTATGGCTCGTTCCTCCTCATAGTTGAGGTGAGGCCTTTTCCCAGCAGTGGGATCTAATAGGCTGACTTATTATAACTCAGCAATAGCAGAACCATTTGTATTAAATTTGATGTACAGATAGTTTGATCGACTAGATGGACCGATGACCTGAGGAAGGTGGCCGGTGGTGGCTGGATGCGAGAAGCGGAGGACCGTGAAAGTTGGCGCCGTTTTGGAGAGGCCTATGTCCAGCAGTGGACTGCAATAGGGTGATATGATGATAGTTTGAGACTCTAGGTAAGACTAAAAGTAATTTCATTCCGGATAATCATCTCTCAAGGGGGTGAAAATTAGAATGGAGGTTTGCATGACGCATGGTATAAGCATAGCTGGTGCAGTTTTTATGGAAAAAATAGAGCTAATGAGGAAAAAAAAAACACTAGATCCATCATGGATCTGGCCAATGGATCTTTTAAGATTGAAGAAATCTGCCATATACGCAGAGAAGTCGCGTGAAACCGCTAGAAAGTTTTAAAAAAATATGGTAACATTGAAAGTACGTATATAAAAAGTTAACTGTGTCCTTCATAAACATATACTAAACAGTATAATTTTTTTATGAATATTTAAAAAAAACATGTATCACCACAATAGAATCACATTAAAACACGTGCTAAGTTGACCTATAAGTATAAATATAATAAGTCAGCCTATTAGATCCCACTGCTGGGAAAAGGCCTCACCTCAACTATGAGGAGGAACGAGCCATACTTCACCACGCGGGCTCAGTGCGGATTGGTGGAGGGGTGTATGTAAGGCAAGTGACAAACCTTACTGTCAGAAGTTATCAAGCCGCCCTAGGGCCTCTGACTAGGCTTAACGACTAATACCACAGATATTAGCCGGGACCAACTGCTTAACGTGCCTTCCGAAGCACGGAGATGCTTGTCATGGACGTCACTTAAATGGTCGGAATGGTCACCCATCCAATCACGACCGCGCCGTGGGTTGCTTAACTTTTGGTATCACTACCAAAGCGCTGCCGCCACTGCGAAGCACCTCACCTATAAGTATTATTTACAAATGTTATTATTTCGTGACCACGCCACATGAAACATATGGTTTAGGAGCAAATATTAATCATGATTAATGTTTCGTGTTGCATTATTAAAACACATTAATCCTCGTTTTAATGAGCATAATATTGCATTATTGGGATAAGCTGATCCGGACTTTTTCAAAGCCTATCCGAGTTGAAAGACCACTTGCGCAAGTCTGGATTAGCTAATCTGAAAGATCATTGTACGCCAGTCCGGATTAACTAATCCGGAAGATCAATTTGCGGATTAGCTAATACAAACTGGCGCAATGTGACCTTCCGCATAACCTAATCCAGACTTGTCCAAATGGGCTTTCAAATCAGATAATAGGCCTTGAAAAAGTCCGAAATAGCTAATCCAAAAATTGAAAATTTCGCCTAAAACATAGAATTTTATGTTTCTACTGACTGTACTTTTGGAAAATCTCATAGACCCGTTGGTAATTCATGCATAAACATTTAAAACATTATTGAAAATGTTCATGGTCCCGGTAGGAAAAGAAGAACAATAGAATCGTGGACCTCTGGGGACAACCCTGCGCAAGCGCATTTCCAGTTAAGGCAATAGTAATTAATGCGTCTCGGGCCAATAAATCAAGCTTTAAGTGTAGATTAACTGGTCAAGTTGTAGAAACTAATTCGTTGGGTCAACCGGCAAAGGTCTGCAGAGCGATGCAAGTTCCAGTTACTTTATGGAGGACCGTAAACTCACAAAATGCTACTGTTCAGGATTACTTTTTTACAAACGTAACTGCAATATTTTTGTTTTTATTGCACTCTATTCATTTCTGCTTAGCCCAAATGTGTGACTGGTAGAGAATACCACTTGGCATTAGGTCCGCCTTTTGTACAAAATTTAAGTTGTGCAATAAAGCTTATACAGTGTGTCCGGGTTTCGACTAGCGATGATTTAAGGGCCTTTATAAAGTTTAGAGACAAAATCGTAATGGAAAAAAATCCGTGCCAAAAAAATTGTTTTTTTTTAGGGTTTTTTAGGTCGTTTTTGGGTTCAGTTTTTTAATAGGTTTAAAAAACTATTTAATCACTTGATATTGCTTGATAGAGCTTTTACATTTAGGCGATTTTAGCAGCGCGGCTGTCGCACAAGCGTTCACAATATGAAGTTATCAGCGGCGCTACTGTGTTAATATTGTGAAGGAATCCCTTATTGTCGCGCTACTGACGCCCTAATGTGAAAGCGCTTTAAAACTCCGCATCTTTGAATCACTTAATCGACTGCACTCAACCGCAACGAGTGCCCCTACCCACTTGTCACAGATACACAGCGATAGAATAAATGACAAAATTAATGTATTGAATATATGTCGCATTCGCCAACAAAATGTCATACGAGTAAATTTAAAAATATCCAATGTCAAATGACTCGGTAATGTCGACTTACCAAACTCCAGTCACGTGGTATCATTTTACTAGGTTAAACACAATCGTGAACTTTCTGTTTACTTTCCATTTTGTGGCTAAGTGTCTCAATTTAATTTACTCTCAACTCAATAACTTTCGAAGAGACAAGAGCCTAGTTGAGAACGGTGGACGTGCTCTCAAAGCCTTCATTAGGTCTAGTTTCAAGAGATTTTCATAACCAATTAGATATTTTAGTGCGAAAACCAATGAAGTGCTTTCCATTGTTCAAACAACATCAAAATTTGAAGACACAAGTAATGCGAATAGATTGGCAGCTTTCATTAAGCTCAATCGGTACCTAAAGCACTTATTCACCATTATATTTCTAGCTTTTTAACTAGGAAGGTACCATCCTAGTTAGGATCCTAACTAGGAAGGTCGCATCCTATTTAGGATCCTAACTAGGAAGGTAGGATGGCTAGGCAGGTGCTCTACACTGATAATAATAATGTTCTCCTAGCCAAATTTCGACTACGGCAGCCTATCTCAAGAGAGATTAGACAACTGCGCGGGACATATTATAGTGCACAAGTGTGTGCGTAGTACACAGGTGCACTCTCTATTCTTTCACTCTCATAATTCGGTGAGACGGCAGTCTGACATGAGCGTAGAGAGATCAGGCGCAAGAGCAACGGCTTAACGTGCTTTCCGAGGCACGGGGGTGTTAAAACCATTAACTTCCTGACTCCGGAGCTGTGTCAGAGTTATTTCAAGACAGAAAAACCTAACACTTTCGGCCCGACCCGGAATTCGAACCCGGGACCTCGTGGATTGTACCCAACGTGCTGACCAAAAGACCAACGAGGCAGTCACTGACTGATAACGCATTGTCCGTACCTATTTCCGCGCCTAGCTGTCGCGCTCGCTCGCGCTGATATGCTGGCATTAGTGACAGAGGCGGCTACAGCCGAAACTACGGATATCGTCTTACAGATTGGGGCCCCAGTCACCTTCCTAATTAGGATGCGAGCTTCCTAACTAGGAAGATAGGAACCTAAGTAGTGAACTGCGATTATATCTTCTTATTTCCTAAGTAGGATGCTACACAAATAAAATAATAATAATAAATAAATAAATTGTTTCAACAAACACAGCAATTAACTAGCCCCAAACTAAGCGTGAGCTTGTGCTATGGTGACTAGGATAACAGATAGACATACTTATATTCATTTATAAAAATCCATGACTTAGGTACAAGTGCTCGTGCTCATCACACAAACATTTGCCCCTTGCGGGATTCCAACCCGCAACCGCCTGGCTTAGAAGTCCGTGGCGCGCACCACTACACCAAGGCGGTCGTCAAAGTCAAATAGTGTAATAAGTGCTTAACCTTCGCCAATCACAAATGGAATGAAGGTTCATTTCGTCAGAGGACAAAGGTCTTACGCACTCATCAACTTTTTTTATCTCCGAATTTTCCAATATCCCTTTAAGCCGACCTTTGGCAGACCGTTCACAGTTCAATCAGGATCCTTTATATGCTATAAGTCATGCGGACCATATTGTACCCTGTTCCATAGGCCATACTTCGGATGACGACGACCTAATTCACGACTGTAGCCGTCGCTGTCACTCATGCCGACATGACAACGCGAACGGGCGAGACGGGAAAACTCAAAAATTCTGACATTGTCATAAGGTATGCTCTTTGATGGTTGATTCCGACACAGGGTTTACATCGAGAAATTGTATTCGTTAGCTTAATGTAAGTGCGACTTTCGACAGAGACTTTTTTCTCATATAATTAAATAGTGACTATAATTTATCTATGGAATCTGCATAAATAAAAAAAGCTACAGGTATATGGTTAAAGAAGTGTTTTATACCAGGAACTTTAGATAAACTACGCTAGAATATACTACTCAGTAGTAGTACCCGTTTTACATTTTGTACCCAGTAGTAACTACTGGGCACAAAATAAGTAAAGTAAAACTGGACAACTTTCAACTGACACTTTAAGTGACAGTTAGTTATCCCACTATCCCAGTAATATTATAAATGCGAAATTACGCGGGCGAAGTCGCGGGCAACAGCTAGTCAACAATAATTATTATTGTAATTTATTTATACATAATGCTTCTGACTGTACGGTTCTTCAAAATCGTATAATGTGAAAAGTAAGTAAGATAAAAGGCAGATACAATTTACGTAATAACGCTAACTACCACGCAAATAATTGTTATTTAAGATGGAAGAAGTGTACGATGTTGAACCTATTATAACGATTACGTAACATTGTAACATTTTTGCGTAGGTCGAAATTCCATTCGTAAAGATAATATTATTTGCTTGTTCTTTCGTAGCTTCAATAATATAATACTTCTGTATCTAATTGCTTCAATAACAATATACACAATACCCACTCACAGTATTTGCTTATTAGTAACAAAATATTCAGAGAAGGATCAAATATTCCGCTTTATTTAATGAAGCAAAGATATAATTATGAGCGCCAAAACAACAAACAAAGAATAAATAATAATGTAAAAATCTACATCGCTCGCGTCATCTAAGCTACAAAATATATACTTCCCTAATTAAAACAACTGAACACTTCTAAATTACTTCGGTAATAAGTGAAGTTATTAGGCAATACAAACACCCTGTTATCTGTGCCTAAGTATTTAACGCATTTATTGAGCTACTAAATAAACACTGCTGTATACACACTGCATATTCGTAGCACTCTCGTAGCGCTCGTAGCAAATACTGGAGAACCGTAGCAAAGAAATTATATGCCCGATCTGAAAGTCCTTAAACGGGCTTCGGACTCAGGTTGGCCGAAGTAAGGAGAACATGGTCAGGTGGGGATTTTCGGTAAGCTCCGATGTGGACTGTGTTTGCGGTGTAGTGCAAACTATGGCACACTTAACATCGTGCCCGGCGTACCCCAACACCTGCACGCCAGCGGATTTAATGGACGGCAGTCGATCCGCAATACAAGTGGCTGAATTCTGGGCTGCTACGATGTAATTTTCTCGTGTTCCATCGACTCGCTAAGAAGAAAGAAATTATAAAATAGAAACACGACTGAGCTACGACTACGAAAGCTGTTTGTAGTAGACTATCGTAGCAGTCGTAGCAAATACCGCAGCAATGAAGGTATTCCAAATAGGGCTCCTGTACACACGGGACGCAATCCTTAACGCATAGACCATTAGCTTCTAAATACATATTACGGTATGATGACTACGAAAGCTCTTCGTATTAGACTACCGTGAGCACTCGTAGCAAATACCGTAGCAACAAATATACTATATTATTTTATTTTACTTAATTTTCGATCATTGCGATTCGTTGACGTTCTGTCTCCGTCAGATTTGCTGACGCCAGAACAAAAGGGAAATATGTTTTCGACATCTTTGACATTTGATACTGTAGCTTACCTTTGTTTTGAGATACAGGAATTAGAGCCCAAGTGTACACATGGCAGCACATCACCCTACTTTGATCTGAAAAAATTCTCCACCTTTCAACACTAACGTTGTTTACATAGAGTTTAATATCTAGGATATTTGGACAGATTTGGGTACTCGATATGCTGCCGTCTGTACACATGAGACACAGGTGAGGTAAATAAACTCTAACGTTCGGGTAAACCGGTGTAAGAGCTTATCGCATGGAATTTATAGAAATGACTCAGCCTAAAAGCCTTCAGGCTTAACGACGGTTTTACAGAACAAGGACCTTCTATTTGCAGTCGCCGAGTTCCTATATGTAAAACGATTGTCGTTTTGCTTACGGGCTGTCACAATATCACGCTAAAATTCCTCAGTTCTAAGGTACGACAAGTTTGTGCGCGACCTTCTTGTGGTTGCCAGAGGCGCGGGGAGCGAGCCACGCTAGACGTCAGCAGGTGACGAGTAATGTTGCGGGGAATGGATTTGCTTTGACAATCGCGTGTGATTGGCGCTTCCTCGCCCCCCGTAGGTCTTGCGGGATGCAAAGAGGGTCGCCAAGAACCTGTCAGACTATTATTTTCTTTGCTTTCATATACAATTCCTGTACAAAAAAATCGTTGGAGCATAATAGGATGCGTCTTTTCGTCAATAGATGGTTTTTTTTTTTTCATTTCATTCCTGACTTTAACATACCTAATAGTTGATGATAAATTCGTTTTCAAACATAACACATACAATATAAGACACAATGCAAGGCAATAACCTATTTCATTTTCTCAATCAGAAACATTTTTGTTGAAAAAACGCCACCTCAATAGTAACAAGGCCCCAATACTCGTCACGATCACAAACAACAATCAGAAATGAAGGCCAAAGCCGTCCTTCATAGCTGAAGAAATCCTCAATCTAGAAAATTCTGTCGACAAAAGCCTGCCTTTTGATCACAATAAAATATTAGAACTCCATTTACTAGGCTCTCAAATCTTAGGAGAAATATTAGGGGCATAGGCAGAGGATATATGAACGACTTAAATTTAAGCCTGAGTGCTTGGTATCAAATTCTATAAAAATAGCTGTTAATGCTTACATATGTAGCGTGGAATAAAAAGTATTAGGAAAAATACAACATTCCAAAAACGCAAAATATATTTAATTCGCTATCGTTCAAGACAAGTTTGTATAATTACTATAGACACTTAGTTTGTCAAGCAACTTAAAACCTTAAATATTCGCTGTCAAATATGTGACTGTAACTGCTCTCTCTCTCTCTTTTAAGCCCAAAAATGCCACCGACAATGTAGCTGGAGGTCTAAACAACAACAGTGTGGGTATAATAATCATCTTAGCGCTATCCCGGTTGTGCACTCGCGCGAGAGGGCCCAGGGTCCGCTTTAGACCATGATCCCGAACCTGGCAGATCAGGTTATTACAGTGTTGGTATGTAAATAAACAGTATGTTCTACAAAATCACAAAGTACCTAACTGAGCCATCTATCTAGATCATTTGCTAATTAATATGAATACGTAGGAGACCCGAAAAAGGTTGTCTCGTAGGATCCGAGCGTAAGGACCGCGACGTCGGATTTCGACCTAATTATGCATCCATGAGTTATAGGCCTAATTAAGGATGAACTTTAAAATCATCGGGATATTATCTTCAGTAACTGTAAACTAAATATCTAACTGTGAAATCTTTTGGGTTGATGTAAAGGAGTATATGGCAATAAAACAAGTTAGAACAGCTACTCAAACAAAACTATTTTAGGAGTTTCTACATATTTACGAAGAATTAACTACTCAAAACCAAAGTCAACACAGTTTAGAAATAGAAAATATGAAAACACATGTCTCTTTATTTCTAGGCTCTACAAGAGCGCTTCGAAACAAGACACAGGCGGACTGAATGAAATTGAGTCAAATAAATTGGACGACAACCATGTTAACGCAATTCCCAAATATTTAATGCAATAAATTTAATTTTGTAAAGCCGCGAGCAGATTAGACTGCATGTTTTTGTGGAAAAATCTCCCCTATTACAACTGCTTATGATACCACAGTGTTCAGCTTGACGTGCTATCGTCTGTGCCAGGGTAACTGTACCCTGGCATAGACACTATATGTAAAAAATGATAAATGCACACAATATACGAGGGATTCACGTGAGGTCGTAGATCCGTTCAAGTCTAGTCTGCTGAAATAATACATTTAGATGTTAACGATATTAAAAGCTTGCTACGGAATAAATTAAATGTCATAGACATTTCTTATTGCTCTTTTTTTTCAACTTTATTCGTTAAATATTCGTTCATAGTCTAAAGGGGCTTAACTTGCGTAAAAACAGAAGTAAATAGAATACATACGTTTATTAATAAACGGACATCAAAAATAAATAAAATTAAAAGGGAAGAACACAGTAAATAATGATAGTGTATTTAAAAAAGAGGTAGATATGTCATTATCGCGCGGAAATTGCTCGCCTTAAAGTGAGGCATTTGCTCAACATTCAAATTTCGTAAACATATGACATTTGACACGTAAACGAACGTGTGCTCGGCGCATCAAATTCGAATCGACCCGCAGTAGAAGATCTACCTACCACTTCTATCATTGCAGTAAAACATTAAATTACAATTTCGGTGATACAACGGACTGTAGATACATTTCTGCGCTTGTGACTTCCATACTACACATTAGAGGGCCTGGCTCATTTGGAATCAATGACTGATAGGTGACATGTCATAATGGAGACATACATTACAAAATAAACAAATATTGATACAATTTAAGGCGGTAAGTTGTTACCAGTTTCGAGATATCGATTTTTTTTTAATTTTCTTTCTCGTCGGATATTTTATGCCATTTCTACAAATCATGACTTTTTTGTTCTGTTTTTTTTTGCCTAATATCTCGAAACTGGAAACACTTTTACTGAAAACAATTTTTGGCATGTAGTAAACCACACTGTGACCTATTCGCAGTTATAGGATTATCCTTCATTTTTTGGACACCCTGTGTACATATAAGTTTCGTCTCAAACTTAGATCCATAATCCATATCAATCTACATAATTTAAAAGGAAATTGAATAGTAATTAAAAAGCAATGTTGTAAAAATTTACTCATTAAATCCAACTTGTAAAAAAAATGCTTTTTAATTACCATAGCTATTTTCTTTGTAATCATCTAGTTGCCTTGGTCGGGTAGTAGTGTCCGTGGGCGTACTATTAAATTACCTCTTTTTGTAATCTAATCAGCAATCCCACCCACGAAGGGTTCATAAAATATAACATATTCAAACTTAACGACGAAAAATGGGCTTGGTTATTATAACAAAAATAAATAACCCGCAAAGGTCATTTGTTCAAAAAAGGCCTGAAATAGAACTAATAAATGAAGGTTTATCGTAGAGTTATCGATTCTTCAATATATGAGCGGTCACGCTCGATGTACTTACTTTGCCACTATGGCCTGGGGTAAACTGTTGCCGACCTATCCATAGTTGACTGAAAACTGTTTGGCTAACGAAGGGTCAATCTCAATTTTTTATAATTTATTCACAGCACAAAATCACAATATAATCAATTATTTCACGGATATTTTTAAAATAAATGAAGATAGACTAAAAACGCGGTGGCTGTTACAGGTTACTTTATGTCTGTATTTTAACACTAAAATATACTAATCAACACTGTCTAAGGATATTTTGGATATAATAATACTATGGTTTGTATATCCCTAGACAGTGTTGACGTGTGTACATCAGTACTGCTGATACGCAGCAATGCTATCGATAGTATTTATCGTTTAACAATATTGAAGAGCAACACTATCGATAGCTTTTCTTAAACTATCGATACTATCCACAGGCATATCATAAGCGGCAACACTAGCATAGACGTAGTTTGACGTGTCGCGTTGCGAAGAGTGTACGCAATGGTACGTTAATATAAAAAGCGATGATGGTGAAGTTAATGTGATATGACCTACGATACGTGACAATATTGCGTCGAAAGCCACGCAGCGCTACTCATACTGTTTGAGTTCTTATGTAAGAAGTCACAAACGATATGAGTCAGAGTATAATTATGTTCGAAATAACAGAAGAAAAAACAGTAAGTACAAGAAACAAGTACACATAATTTTCGAAAAAACAAAACACCTGACTGAAAAAATTTGTATATTTTTGAAATTGACTTTTTACTGGCTTTGATTTGATACCCATATTGCTATGGTAAGGAAAAAAATAATCCCTGCTCCCTAAAGGGTCCCCTTTATTTCCATTTGCGGGTGCCATTTTAAAAATTTATATAGCCTATGTCACTCTCACAATTTTGACAAATTCAACGACACCTCATATGACAAAAACTGTCGAGCCGTTTGGGCTGCAGGGCGTGCCAAACAATTATACATACATACATACTCTCGAAAAACATCATAACCCTCCTTCCCCAGTCGGGTAAAAAAACAGTTGCAAATTTATCTGAGCAGGATTTTTAATATTTAAAATTCGTTTACTAACATAGTTTATAATAAGCAAATTGTTACTAACTCCAATATGGATTTATGGTCCGAAGTAAAAGATTTTCAATTTAATTTAGTTTAATTATTATTGGGTTTTTTCTAGCCAGTGATAAAGACGAAAGCCATTGCCAGCTAGTCCTAAAAAAATAGAAATTAAATCTTATTGAAAGGTATTTACAAAACAGCGTTGATCGTCCGATTTTGAAATCCTCAATTCAAAAACTAGATTAGACGAATCCGATAACAAGAAACTGCCTACAGCCTCAATCACGAGTATTTGAATAACTCGCACCTTCATTTACTTATATGAATTTGCAAAAAACCGCGGCCATTTTATCAAGTTATCTAGTCTTCATCAGCTATAGATGGCGACACCGTCTGTGCAAACACAATCGAGCTACCTGACAGGAAAAACGTGGGCGTGATCTTTTTGGGGCGATTTTTCCGGATCGCTGTTGTATTCACAAAAAAAGGTTCAGCTCTATACATGGCGTGTTGATAACGTTACTGATTAGGTATGCGGAAGGTAGCATCGTTTGATGCTCTTATATGATAATGTTGACAAACAAACATATTAGTTTTATTTTTATTTTTTAACACTTACAGTGTTTTTCTTATTTATATAAGTTTAAAACTTAAACTTAAACAAACATAATTATTGAAAAAACAAAACACCCGAGTGCAAAAAATGTATGTATTGTAATAATATTTATACTATTTATTGTAATATATAAACAACTATTTATGAAATGGTCTTTTTACTGGCTTTCATTTGATACTCATATTGTTATGGTAAGGTAAAAATCATTTCCCTCTCCCCCCTTTGTTTCCATTTGCGGGCGCCATTTTTTTTAATATACATAGCTATGTAATTCGACGACACCTCGTATGTCAAAAACTACCCAGGCGTTTGGGCTGTAGGGCGTGTCAAACAAATATACATACATGCATACTCTCGAATAATATAACCCTCCTTCCGCAGTCGGGTAAAAAGAAACAATTACTGATATTTTTTTCGCTAAGTAAAGTGACACAGAAATACGACCACAACCAATCGTTAAAAAGTTGTCATCGTAATAATACTTTTGTGAAATAAAATAGTAAGTAGTAAACTTAATCGTAATTCTGGAAACTGTGGCGGATAGCTAGCTGCACCTGATCTCTTTGAGTATGCCTGGCTAAGAAAGTTTTTTATTTCTATTTATAAGCTTCATGCATTTAGTAGTTAACGGATCCATGATATCCGAAAGAAAATGATTTTATTTTATGTATTTTTTTTAAAACGCATGATATCGTCACCGCTGGACCAATGCCCAACGCGAAGTTCGCTATGGCTAGCAAAATGTATGATGAAACTAGCTTAAGCCGTCGAAACATCACGTGCCTTTTGCAAACATGTTTTGGCATTTCGTTGGCAATAACGAAGTTCGCTGAAGATTGCATCTTGTCTAAGGGCCCTGGACTTCTATGACACAGATATGACAATGCATTGGCAGACAGTAATACGTAAATGACGTAAAAGGAATGACACGCCGGAAATGCCGCATCGCACCGCGGCAAACGATAAGATTACGATTACATTTGTTTGCGTACTTCGCTTAGATATCCAGATACGAGTATCCTTATTTTCAAATGTCTAAAGTGACATATGAATAACCATTTCGAGTTAGAAGCACAACATTCTTTTTTGCTTGTTATTATATTTTTCAATAAGCAACCAAAACCTTTGGCCCGGCGCGATTTTTTTTGTTTCTCATTTAAACATATATGCTTTTTTGCCCTTAAATACTGGTATGTGGCATAAAGCTCAAGCAACTCCGGAATCAAAAAAGGAATGCGAGAACTTCAAGGTCTCTAGAATCATCATTTCAATTTTATATAAACAAATATTCAATTCTCTTCAAGTTTGATTGGGAGTCTCTTATTGGGGCTTAACTGAGGTACATTTTTGTGAGAAAGGCGTAAAAACGAATGCAGTTGTGTATCAACATACAGTCCTCGAGAACCTTGTGGAACTTGTTTCTCATACCATGTTTGATAACAGGCACTGGGTATTCCAACAAGATTCTGCGCCAGCTCATAGAGCGAAAAGCACACAAGACTCGCTGGCGGCGCGTGAAATCGACTTCATCCAGCACGAAGACTGGCCCGCCTCCAGTCCAGATTTGAGTCCGTTAGATTACAAGATATGGCAACACTTGGAGGAAAAGGCCTGCTCAAAGCCTCATCCTGATTTGGAGTCACTCAAGGCATCCTTGATTAAGGCAGCCGCCGATATTGACATGGACCTCGTTCGTGCTGCGATAGACGACTGGCCGCGCAGATTGAAGGTCTGTATTCCAAATCGCGGGGGTCATTTTGAATAAACTTTATTACCATATGTTTTATTAAGTTCATTTTGCAATATAAATGGTTACATAAATAATAAACATGTCTAAATTATTTCATATTTTACATGTGACAGAACTTATGACCTGACTAGGTATATAGCCTATGCGCTATGTCACTACTTCAATTCTGATGAATTTAACGACACCTCATATTTCAAAAACTGTCCAGCCGTTTGGATATAGGGAGGGCCAAACAATTATTCATACATACATAAATACATACATACTCTCGAAAAACATAACCATCCTTCCACTGTCGGGTAAAAAGGAAAGTTATTTATTATTTTTTCGAGGAACACTCTACGTAAATAAAACCTACGTTAATCTTGACTGTGAATTAGCATATTATACGAATTATGGCAAAGGACAACGGGAGAGCAGCGGGGAGCGATTTGCATAAATGAAAAACAAAAATAAACGCGGTATAGAACAAATGTATCTACTTATGACACTTACACAATAGGTAATCGTTTTAGCTTTACAAAAAAATGTTTACTTTGATAACTTCTGTCTATTTTGATTTGACGTATGCGGTGCGGTTAGTGTTGAACTGACTCCTTACCTGTCTGTCTGTCAGTTGTCAGAATGGAGCGAGGCCTAAGCGCCTGAATGGCCCAATGAGGGCTTTTGTTTCGACCCGAACTAACTATATCAACCGATTTCACATTTAGATACAGCCGATTTATTGCTGTCCCTAACAAAATGTTCGTTGCTTTGTAATTTAAGTTTGTGTAGCTACTTATAAATAATAAATAAAATAAATGTGGACAATATCACATACATTGTTCTGATCCCAAAGTAAGTAGCTAAAGCACTTGTGTTATGGGAATCAGAAACAACGAAGGTATCACAAACACCCAGACCCAAGACAATATAGAAAAATATTTTTCTACATTGACCTGACTGGGAATCGAACCCGGGACCTCAGAGCTGGCGACACCATGAAAACCGGTGTGTACACCACTCGACCACGGAGGTCGTCTAGCTTTATCGATTTTTTCTAGCATCTCCGTTTAAAACTTGGCGTGTAATGTATAATAAACATTATCATCATCCTTCTAGCGTAATCCCGGTTGCGCACTCGCACGCGGTGGCCCAGGGTCCGCTTTAGATCATGATCCAGGATGTGGCAGATCAGGTAATTACAGTGGAGCGACTGCCATCTGAACTCCGTGACCCTGTAACCAGGGGAACCTGACCAGTTTGGATCATGGTTACACATGCAGTCGCCTGAATGTGCAGGTTTCCTCACGATGTTTTCCCTCACCGTAAGAGCATTGGTTAGTGAAACAACTAATGTACAAAACTCAGGAAAAGTCTTTGGTACATGGCGGCACGTGGGATCGAACCGGTACCTACCGCATGAGAGGCAACCCGCTAGCCACTGCGCCACCGACGCTCAAAAGGACTTACAAATATATTTTATTAGAACCTAACTAGCGACCCGCCACGGCTTCGTACGGGTGCAACTAGCCTAGTCAATCAGGAATAATGTAGATTACTATTTGTGAAAGAATTTTTCAATTCGGTTGAGTAGTTCCAAAACATTCTTACCTCTTAACTTGCTAGCGCCGCCAACAACAGGGAGAAATGGAGGCTATTAGTTACAATGTAAACTAAATAATGTCTGGCACTTGGTAAATAGGATTAGTTGATTTTTAAATGCACTAGACCAGAACTTAGGATAGGTGCGAGTATTCAAGTTTTTCCAAAACAGGTTTATCTAAGATGTTCAAAAATAATAACTAAAATGCCTAAGTTCCAGCAAGGTGAGTGTCTGAAAACTCGGCAACATCAGGTATCTGAAGAAGAATTCGATTTTTAGCGCACTCCGTCCTATCTTGAATATTCGAAAAGCGTTACTCCTCACATCTCTGGATTGCATTAACGATTTCTGTGACCGAAAAATCGTACCTCCAAAACTGTAGAGGTCGTATTAACTTTGATTCGTACGTCCTAAGCCCTCAATAGTTACGCAATGCTGACTCCTGGGCCGCCCGGATTACGGCCGTAATCCTGTTTTATAATCGATCCATAATCTGAGTGCTCCAGGTACGAATGTCTGTCGTGTAGAGAGAGATATAGAGGTAGGTTGAGAGAATCGGCCCTTGCATGAACTACTCAGAGTTCATTGGCAGAATAGCTAGCGTGGTATAGCTAAAGGTCTAAATGTCCAAATTCAGCCATTCAATTTGAAGGTAGCGTCAGTTTTAGTTGACACCATTTTTATGTTATGTTATGTTGCAATTCATACAATTATTGTTGGTACTCCGGACTACAAAACCAGCGGTTGCGAGTTCAAATCCCGCATGAGGCAAATGTTTCAGCACGAGCATCTGTACCTAAGTCTTATAAACGTATATAAGTATTTCTATCCTTTATCCTCCAAAATATATATTATACAGGAACTAGATAAAAAGTTCTCAACTCAATAATTTTATTTAATTACAGAAAAGATTCGCAACGACTATGAGAACTTCAATATACGTAAGTAATGACTGCCTCGTTGGTCTAGTGGTCAGCACGCTGGGTACTATCCACGAGTTCCCGGGTTCGAATCCCGGGTCGGGCCGAGAGTGTTTGGGTTTTTCTGTCTTGAAATCACTCAGACACAGCTCCGGAGTCAGGAAGTTGGTGGTGTTAACACCCCCGTGCCTCGGAAAGCACGTTAAGCCGTTGGTCCTGCGCCTAATCTCTCAACGGTCATGCCGGACTGCCGTCTCACCGAATTATGAGAGTGAAGGAACAGAGAGTGCACCTGTGTATTGCGCACACACTTGTGCACCATAATATGTCCTGCGCAGTTGGCTAATCTCTGTTGAGATAGGCCGCCGCAGTCGAAATCGGCTAGGAGGACATCATCATCAAATCATACGTAAGTAATATTTTTTTTATTAAATATTAAATTTCGCTCACAAAAATTGTGTCATCTGGTGGGACTCCAATACATGTAAGGGAGCTACCCTAAAAAAAATCCAAAATGTTATTTTACAACTTTGTCGGCGTAATTGGTTTGCCTACACCTATAAATGTACAGCTTTCTAGTACTAACGTTCTCTAAGCAAAATTTCGGACCGACAGACGGACATGACGAAACTATAAGGGTTCCTTGTCAGGACTCTAGATAGATAGATACTCTTTATTGCACACCACACACAGTAAATAAATGCCTATAAAGAATGGTACAATTTAGGCAGCCTTATTGCTGAAAGCAATTGCTTCCAGACAACCTTCGGGTAGAGGACAGTCTAAAATTGAATTGGGTCGGCGGTGAAAACTATAAAAATAAAGGAATCCATGGAACCCTAAAAAAGGTTTTCGCAATACATTTGAAACCTCTGTTTTGTTTCATTGCTTGCTAATAATTACAATTACGTGCTTATTGAAAAACTTCTTGTCCCGTCCATACCTTCGAACGTTCTAGATGAAAAAGTTGAACCTTAACTTCGCAACTTATTTGATTACGACCTAATTTTAGGCTGTCGACGAGAATTTAAATTACAATTTTTCGACGCTGGAAAAATTTAATAAAAACGCCTGGGAATATTTCAGGGGCATCGTTAAAACCTGGTTCCAGTTTACCAGCTTTAACTTCTGCCCAAAAAAGATATCTGTGTATGGAAAACTTTATCACGTGATCATTCAAAAAGTAATTAATAAAAATAATCATATCTACAAGTCATAGCTAACACTTCATATTAAGTTCCCAAACAAAGGTCAGTGTGTTTTTATGGTTTCGTAGTCAACAAAGAATCCTTATAGTTTTTCCATGTCCGTGATAATAGCACCATAGAAAGTTAACTGCAACAATGAACTTTTTAACTTTACTATAGGTTATAAAAAAGAACAACTACGGAACCCTACTTAATACTAATTAGTACAATTTCGAATGCACAGAAAATGTATCATATGCGTACCGTATTTTAGAACACACCCCATGAATAAACCATGTCCAAAATACCTGCTTAAACTATTCCTTTTTTATTTTCCGATTTTTCCAGTAATGGAAAAATCGTAAAGAAAGTACTAGCCTAAATTCTATTTTTACAGTCCTGAACTAAATTTAATGGGCCTAAAGCCGCTCCCCAGACAGCTTTTTGTATAAACAACTAAAAGCCCCCAAAGGTCTACAATCCGCTTAAATACGTATTCGCCAAACTTATGAATAGAAGGAATGATTTTCTAAAAACCTTTTTTAAATAAAAACCGCGAATATTCAACAATAAGAGAAATAAATTATGTAAATTGAATCCAATTGCATGGGAAATCTGTAAAAGTAGAATAATTTAAAACCCTAACCACAACCACCTGAATCTGAAAGTGAGCAGAACGTGCTTAGATTCCAAAGCTGGAAATTTAAAAACGTAAAGCCGAAAATGTTAAAAAGTAACCACAGAAAACGCTCGTTATTTTTAGGAAAAAAAGGCAAAGGCATCAAATCCAAACGGCCGCATTAGCCAAATGAACGCACTGATTGAGTGCGTTACCGACGCGCCCCGGGCAAGACGCGAAGCTGCAATGGCGCGCGCTCTGACGTCAGCCACGATCAATGGAACTGACGTGCGCCGTCTCCCCTCCCTTCACCTACCAACGCCGCCCGGGACACCCGGACAATGCCGTATGGAGATACCGATGCGATGCTGAATTGTCAAACTAGCCCACAAGTCATGCTATTAAACCAAAATACAACTAAAGCAAAAAAAAGAGAACGTAAAACATTACAACAATGACTGAGGTAAATATTTAAACGCTTACTAATAGCCGATTGGTAGAGCGATAAGGAAATTAGTAAAACCTGATGTTTTTGTGATATAATCACCTTGACCAGAACCATTTATACTTTTATTAGAATTGTAAGGGAAAATAGTAATACTCGACACGAAGATGTCGTCAACATAAATTAGTTATCAATATCAAACTTGCCTGCGTATTGTGGCAGGGGTATGATATTATGTCTGGCATGTTCGAAATATTTTTCTGTGTTTTGATCAAGCAGTTTATTGAATGCGACAATGAACAAGAACCTTCATGCTTCATGTGCTGCTTCAATGTCAGGTCGTGATTGTGGTGTTATTTATCATCCTAATCATCTAAACCCTTTTCCTCCATCAATTTTCTCCACTCTGTTCTGTTTTGGGCCACAGTTTGGGCTACATTTACTTATATGGACAAATATTTCTAGCATTTGCGGCAGCGAGATTTCCTTAATTTGCGACATCGCTATTTGTCTTGTATTTTATTTACTTAGTTTTGCTAGAAATAAGCAAACTGTATATTAGGTAATAATTTAAATGACAGCAATATTGCTTAGCGGATTATTTATGAGTTTAATACTTTTATTTTCTTTAAGAAAAGTCAAGGTTTTGAGGCTTTCTGGAAAAACATGTTTTTACACACTTTGTTATTAAATTCTCAATGTTAATATTAATCTGATCTCACAAATCTTTCTCATGCTTTTTCCTTATTTACCTTTTACTTTTCGCATTATCTGTCGAACGAAGGTTTGATCGGCGACAGCTGTTAGTTCATTATAATGTCATTCTAGTGAGATATGTATGTGTTAATGTAATGTTATTCATAATGCAGATGCTGCTGAGTGGGCGCCGTTTATCTGGGCAGAATTTAAATTTCATTTACTAACATAGTTTAAAAGCAAATTGTTACTTTATTTTATGATCCGAAATAAAAGATTTTAATTTAATTTTAATTTATATTCTATGGTAGATCTTCTCCAAGGCTGCCTCCGCAATTTAATCAAACTTGCTAACAACTCAATATATATACACGATAGATGCTCCTTTGTGAGTCTATGCACAGAAATAAATCCTAATTCATGTTTTTAAAGGAATTTTAATGGCGTCTCGATACCATACCTTACAGCCATCATTACTTCCAAGCTCTTTCAGCCCTGCAGATCAATTACGTTCGGAATTATTCCACGTGTAGCCCCCACCTCCTTGAATTCATAATTTCCTCGTGCCCTACAGTTTATATTCTATTCTCCGCTTAATTGACATCGACGCAGGCTTAGTCTGCTCTAGTGCCTTTATTACGTCGAAGCCATCGCAATGAAATTATTGAGTTATACGGAATCTAATAACCTTTAAGAGCCGTGCATTAATACGAGATGATAAAGACGTAAATGGTAATGTTGATAAGGCATGACATTTTTTCGTGAAGGTAAAAATAGCTTGAGAGGGGTTGTTGTAAACTCGTCACCGAGTAAATTCGTTTTCCTAATCCATACATTTGAAGTAAACTCGTAAGTATGTACACAATATTTAGTGTTTCGTGTCTCTTTCTTATTATTATAATCACTCAGTTTTGGAAGTTCATCTTAAATTTAGAAATGCAAACATTCCTACCTCTGGGGTTTCGCTTGATATACCTAGATACGAGGGTCAAACTGAAAGTTCTTAGAAAATCAAAAACTGATTACATTAGCCAGTTATTAGTTTTATTATATCTTTTCAAAATATTGTCCATTGACGTCAATACACCGCTGCATGCGATGGAACCACTGGGAAAAGCACTTTGCCCACTCGTCCTTAGGGGTCTCTTCAATGGCATCGCGATACGCAGCCACCGCTTCTTCAGCATTCATAAACCGCTTTCCTTTAAGTTTTTCTTTAATTTTTGGAAGTAAATAAAAATCACAAGGCGCGAGGTCGGGGCTATACGGCGGGTGACCCAGTAATTCAACGTTTGATGTCGCCAAATAGTCGATCGTTTGCTTGGCGGTGTGCGACGAGGCGTTGTCGTGGTGAAGGAGGATCCTACTGCGAGGTCGTTTCTCTCGAACTTTTTCCAAGACAAGTGGCAAACAATTGGTAGTGTACCATTCTGCAGAAACTGTTTTTTGATCCTCTAACACAATTGTTGCGAAATGACCTATCCTTCCAAAGAACGAGGCCACCATTTTTTTTCCCGCACTTCGATCTCTCTTCACTTTAGTTGGCAACTCCTCGAAAGGAAACACCCACTGAGCAGATTGTCTTTTGGTTTCAGGATCATAACAGTAAATCCAGCTTTCGTCACCTGTTAGTATGTCGAACACAACATTTGAGTCACCTCCGTTAAATCTTTCAATCATTTTACGGCACCAATCCACACGATGGAGTTTTTGAGCCTTAGTCAAATTATGAGGTATCCACCGGGCGCAAAGCTTCCTGACCGCTAAATGTTCGTGGAGGATTTTGTGCACTTGACTCATACCGATGCCTAAGCTTGTCCGAATCTGCTGATAGGTCACTCTTTTGTCAGTCTCTATCATACGCCGCACAACACAGATGTTATTTTCAGTCGTCGCCGTAGAAGGCCGTCCCTCACGTACATCATCAGTGAGATTAGTGCGACCACGTTTAAACTCATTAAACCAGTTGTAAACAGTCGCACGAGATGGGGCTTCATCGTGAAAGGCCAATCGTAGTCTATCATAACTTTCTTGTTGACTTAAATGACATCGAAAGTCATAAAAAATCATTGCACGAAAATTTTCTCGTGTTAAATTCATTTTGACGTGACACAGACAATTTTCAATTTGCCGCCAAGTCGTAAAACAAATGACAAATGAATGAAATATATACTCAGTAATATTGGCAAAGAGTTCTATTTTCAAATTTTAGAATATTTTTTTTATTATATTGTTTATAAGTGGCCAGTTCTAAGAACTTTCAGTTTGACCCTCGTATAAAGACCCTGAGGTGCTTGTGGCGCAGTGGCGGCAGCGCTTTGGTAGTGATACCAAAAGTTAAGCAACCCACGGCGCGGTCGTGATTGGATGGGTGACCATTCCGACCATTTAAGTGACGTCCATGACAAGCATCTCCGTGCTTCGGAAGGCACGTTAAGCAGTTGGTCCCGGCTAATATCTGTGGTATTAGTCGTTAAGCCTAGTCAGAGGCCCTAGGGCGGCTTGATAACTTCTGACAGTAAGGTTTGTCACTTGCCTTACATACACCCCTCCACCAATCCGCACTGAGCCCGCGTGGTGGAGTATGGCTCGTTCCTCCTCATAGTTGAGGTAAGGCCTTTTCCCAGCAGTGGGATCTAATAGGCTGACTTATTAAAGACCCTGTTTCGAAAAATTCTTGCGTCAGATTATTATCTAGGCCACGATGGTATTGTGTTTGGGTTCGGTTATACACATAGAAAGTGTAAGTTACATTTGACATGTCTATAGTTATGAAAACCCTGGTCCAATATAACATGATTGTTGAAACAAAACTGCCATCGCTTATTCTCATATTTTAGGGGCTTTGTAGTTGGAATTAACCAGTTACTTTCCATTTTCACAATTTCCCAGAACATTATCTTTCGGCATAATAGTTTGTTGCTGAATATTAAAATTGGAGTACGAACTTATTAACTGTCGTGACTTCTTCGTTTACACTCGTTATGAATATCAACACATTTTATGAATATAACAATAAATATTACATCAGATGTTAGTTAGTTATCATCTAAAAATTACTCGTTAGTTAGAAATTGCAATATAGCTAAGCGAAGTGACCACAATAGATAAATGTAATTATAAATGCGCTGCGGTAGGTAATTAAAACCCATTTCTTTGCAGTCTTTCAAGTTCAAGTTTTAACCATTATAATGTTTGTGTTCGTCTCGCCTATCAGAAGCATTATGGGCGGAATAAATAAATGGAAAACGTGGTAATGCAAGTAATACTTATGATCAGTCAAATTTAAGAAATATGAGTCAGTCAATTAAACCGGTTTCATTTAGAAGAGGCAGCATTACCTTTTATAGATAACCTGATTAGGTAAACTGGTGCCTAAATGATATTTGTTTTAATCGCTCGAATCTTAGTGACTCAAGCAATGGAGTTAAATATTTGAATCATAATAAGGTACTTAGCATTTAAATGACGCTTTTAAAGTTAAGAGCTTCTTACTTAGCTGTCATCGCGAAAAAACGTTAAAAGCTTGGGTTAATTGCGATCTTTGAATAAATATTAATTATACGCACGCACGCGTAAGCACATAAATAAGTATATAAACTATATACTTATTTATTGCTTACGCAAATATTTATGTGCTTAAGTATATGAACTAGGGGTTCTACTTCTCAGGTTACAATTTTGCGTGGCGAAGGGGAGAGATTTGAGTATAGAATAAAAAAATAAGCGTTGGCAGAATTATCACCACACCAAAAATAATAATTGAATAATATTATAGTATAAAAAATTGTGGTATCCTTGACGTGTCAATTGTGATATTCGCTACGATTTTCGGCGAAATATAACTCTCACACTTATTCAGCTCTAAAAGTCTGAAAATATCAATGGGAAACCACAGAGTTGATAGGTACTAAGTTTTACCCTAACTTCACGGATCAAGCATAAACTCCCCAAATCTTGGAAACAGTATGCCAGTTACTCCCCCCTCCCTTTCTCCCTTCCTATTGCGTAAGTTAGCAGCTTCCAGCTACCATATCGGATGGCCGCAGACCTGCGGGGAAATTACTAAAGCAACGTTCTGTCCAGACTATTCTAGAACCAGAACATACGACAACAAAGGAATATGAGTTTAGTTTTGCTAGTATCTACTTAGTTCTTGTTACCATGTAATAGTAGGCATTTCATCTTGCACTAAAGAATCATTTTATTTTGTTACCGAAATATAAATGAGCCGAACAGCGAACAAAGGCAACAATACTTATATGATCCAAATAAACACCCTCAGTAATATATATGATCAACAAAAAAATCGACCAAGTGCGAGACGGACTCGCGCACGAAGGGTTCCGTACCTATACAACATTAGACACTACATTAGGTATATTATGATCTTTTTTTATTGTTAAACTAAAAAACAGCGACAAAAACACGTTTTTATTTTAATTTATATTTATTTAATTATTATTTTTTAAAGCTTATATGCACACATTCGTTGCCATTATTAATATATAGCATAAACCGCCAAAAATATTACAGTTGCTGTATGACAGCCCCCCTTAAATATTATTTTTATTCTGTTTTTAGTTTTTGAAATACCATCATCTGTGTAAATTTCAACAGACTAGCTATTACGGTTCATGAGATACAGCCCGGTGACAGACAGACAGACAGACAGACAGACAGCAAAGGCTTAGTAATAGATTCCCGTTTTTACACTTTGCGTACGAAACCCTAAAAAGGTACAAACACCAGACAAAAGATTGTTGTAATAAAATTAATCTCCAAGGCCGCTCTGAAAATAAACTAGCTAAAGAAATCTAAAAAAAGAACCATTAAGAACTCACAGAATTATAGACTAGATAGATAGAATTATAACTTCAATAATTTGAAGCGATCGTCCTTAAAATCCAAAGGTAAGTACCGAAAATGAATTACGTAGGTCGGTATCTAGTTGCTGTTTGAGTAAATTCAACATTCCAGTTAGGCCTAATTAGAAATAGGCAACGATCTTGAAGGTTAGAGTGAGCTCCTGAAATATTTCATTATATTTAGGGATGCCACCAACAAATTATTTTTTTGTGTCACACAATAGATAACTCTCAATTTGTAGATGACGCGGTAAACTATTATATTAAAATCGAAACGCGTCACGAAAACGTACTAACGTATTCTTCAGAAGCATCTACTATACGTATTCGAAAATTATTAATGACCAGTCAAAATGCCTACACTCATTGTACTCTTTTACTAAATAACATTGAATGTTTAAATAATACCCATCGATACCACTTACTGCCGCACTCAGAGACGTCAATTATAGTTTAAATTTTCATTAATTCTCATGCCGTCCGTTTTCTGTCATTGACAAAGAAAGTGACAGAACGAGACTTGATTATAGATTAAATTTAATTGACATCTCTGAGTGCGGCCGAGAAAGCTATCGCATCATTACTATATTTAAAAAAAAATGTAACAAAATGTCTACTGAAATTCACATGCTTGCAACAGTAACATGTTCGGCTATGTGAAAAGTGTAAGTATACCTAAGAAGTAAAAAGACAGTCCTAAATAGCCGAGCGTCTCAACTTCCGTTGCCTTTCTAAATCTCATGAATGCTTCATTCGCAGCAGCTCGCTAGCCCGCTGTTTTCCGGGCAGTTGGCAGCCCTGGGCAATTATCTAATAGCCGTAGATGATCCCCCTGAATGTTTTATAGCGAATTCAGTGCGAAGCCAGCGAATTGAATTGATTATTTGATATAACAACACTGGTCTCTGGAAGAATTGGGCACATGATAGTTTTGGGACTGGAAACTTGACTATTTAAGTTTGAAAAACACCCCACGATGTGTCATGAATGTAATGATAGTTTTCTTCGAGATATCCTTAGCTCAAATTACGGCATGAAGTATTGGGTGAACTTTGGCCAGTTTGAAACTTGCCAAATATCATCACTAGAGATTTCGTAACTAGGCAAGCCGTTTTCTTTGTCTTCGACATTTGTATGAAAAGAAAGGAAAAGCTTAAAAAACCGAAATAAGACAGCTAAATAGGTTTACATACTACAAAACTTGACCTCATAGAGAGACTGAGCATACATTTTGTACAAAAAAATACCTACATATTACATTAATGTCAAATATATCCATTTATAACAGAATAGAAATGCTCTGAAAACGAAACTGCAAACATATTCATTAAAATTATTTGATTTCGCAGCCAACAAAATTAGGTATAATTGATCCGGAAAATTGATTTCCATTTGAAGAAGCTGCAAACCAAATTATGCATTGAAATTCTTCAAATTAATGAAATACTGCCACATTTCATGCGCTAATAACATAAGTACCAACTCTACCATACAGCTGTTAAAATAGCTCTTAAAGAGCAAAACCTAGGTTCTCTATTTTAAATGTGTATCTGAACTCTCTCGGAACTACGAATATTGCGGGCCAATTATAAGAGTGGACGAATACATTCCTCCCATTTCCCATAGAGGACTGAATTACATAACCCTCCCGCGCGGGGGGTGCGGGGCGCCCCTTCAACGGGGCGTATCGAGCGACGTGTGTCTCTTTCACGCGTACCGTGCTCTCTTTCTTACGCACAGCGCGTCGGCTTACCCCCCAAACGTCAGTCTCGAAAGCTTTTCATAAACAGCATTCATGGGATGCCTCCTTTGTGTGATATAATAAACCGAAGTAGGTGAGGCGGCGATGTATGCCGCACAATGGATATCGACTGAGAGAGCATTGATTGCAGAGCCATCTGTGGCGGCTTGTCGTGACGTCCAGCAAATATGCTAGATTGTTCGCATGTGAAAAGCCACTTAATATTTGATTCAGATAAAATATTTACTGGTTATAATCAGAATATTATATGTAATATAAAATTGATATTCCATTAAGGTTCATTGGAAAACAGAATTCTAAAGCTTAGTTTGTTTACTGATAATAACTGGTTTGAGCAGTAGACCTATTCTATATGGAAGGAAGATATAATAAATAATTAAACTTTCTTTATCACTAACAATTTAAGAATATGGATATTCATGCAGCATAGCTATCTAAGTTATTTGTTTTATTATCCTGACGTTTCGACTTCATTGCATGGACCAAAATACTTAGATAGGTATGCTGCATAAATTCCTGTTTACCTCCGCATAATGTTATGCAGTAATAATGTTTAAAAAACATCAGGTAAATCATAGATTATTTGCACAATTTGAAAAGCCAATCTTTAAAACAGGTAATATTCACACTTTCAAATTGCCTTCAGCAGTTGGGGGATAATAAATTTTATTAAAAGGGTAAGGCCAGGGCAACACTCGACAGAAACTCCATCGCAGATCTTCCACGATGGAACACCAATACATGTTATTGCATATTAATCAGAGCAACTAATACTTCCGTTAAGTGTGCCCTCTATTTTTTTTTTATGTAATAACATAAATTGACGTTTCCATCAAGTGCAGCCCTGGCCTAAGTAAGTCTAGATTGGTTATATTCTAAGATTCAAATTAGAAAACATTCTGAGAGTCACTAGTAACTAGAGAACCATCTAAACTGTAATTATCTATTATGTAGTAGTAGGTTCTCATCTCACTTTTCTCCAGGCACATAGTGCCATGCCTAATCACACCCAGGTGAATTAGCAAATAATTAATAAAAATGTATTCTTGTTACAACTTATCTTTTCCAACAAGAGGCATCAAAGGCTATGTTTATGCACCAAAACAAAATACATGAAACAAATGGTTGCGAGTGATGAAAACCATAAATATAAAGATACATAAGCGAAAATTAAAATCGATCTATGGCACAGAGCCGGTTTCGACGTTGAAGATATCGCATAGATTAAGCACCTCATAATCCATCTTGCAACCTACTGTGACTGTGACTGCACAGATTACCTAAACTAAGCTTACGACATGGTCACGCATTTAAATCGTTCCCGCTAATGAGCTGAAAAACTGGCATTCCGAGATACGTATTGAAAATACTTACTTCAAAAAGCCATTTGATCTATTTTGGCATCTAAGAATATGGGTTATTACTTGATTTATCAACTTACCTCCACCAATCTTGTGGTCTTCGCTACTGAAGAAAGACTTTCTTTACACAATTTCACTGTACGTCACCGAATTTAATTGATTTTTGTATGGGAAAAAACAATATTTTTATGCTAGAGTGTCGACTGATCACAGATGAGAATGACAGAAGGGATTTGACAGCTGACATTTTTTTTTGTTTCACTTCTTTCCGCTTCGGAAAAGGCATTGACAGCTGACAGCAAGCCATCGATCGATGACATTTTGTTGCCTAATAACTTCATTTCCTTTTGCAACTCTTTGAACTAAGTCTACACTTGTATATCTTGAAATCCAAAAGCAGGTGTGTCGTATCGAGTATGCGTATCCTAACGTTGATCCTAATCCGACGCCCATTTCGAATATACAGGATGTGGCGTAAATAGTGGTCCAAAGCAAAGGTGTGGATACACTGTACACTGAAGCACCACATACCAGTATTAAAAAAAAATAATGTACAGGGTTTTCAAAAAAAAAAAATTTTTTTAATTTTTTTAGAAATCGTTACCTTGCCTTACAAATTTGGTTATAATTTCCAAAAATGACGGTTTTTTTTATCCATTTTTTTTATTATTATTGCTGATCACTTGTACTTAGTACTCCATTCGTTTTTTTTTTTTCAAACTGAATTTAATAAAAAAAATTAAGTTTCTTTCAAAATTCAATACTCACTGCTAGCAAATCGTTTGACTTTCAATGCTTTTGGTGCAAAAAAAATGTACCACACTGTTAGTGCCCATTGTTTAAAAAAAATGCCCATCTTTTGCAGATTCTAAAATGGTGCAACAATAAGTGTTACGACTTACAGGAAAAAAGTTATTGCTTTTCGAAACAAAAAGGAGCCCAATTCAGAAAAACAATTTATTTGAAGTTCAAGGGTTTACAAGGGTTGTAATTTTTTTCTGTGTTGTCCTATGCAAAGGTGTGGATACACTGTACACTGAAGCACCACATACCAGTATTTAAAAAAAAATTATGTACAGGGTGTTAAAAAAAAAAAAAATTTTTTAATTTTTTTAGAAATCGTTACCTTGCCTTACAAATTTGGTTATAATTTCCTAAAATGACGGTTTTTTTTATCCATTTTTTTAATTATTATTGCTGATCACTTGTACTTAGTACTCCATTCGTTTTTTTTTTTTACAAACTGAATTTAATAAAAAAAACCCTGAAAACCCTGAAAACCCTGTACATATTTTTTTTTAAATACTGGTATGTGGTGCTTCAGTGTACAGTGTATCCACACCTTTGCTTTGGACCACACAGAAAAAAATTACAACCCTTGTAAACCCTTGAACTTCAAATAAATTGTTTTTCTGAATTGGGCTCCTTTTTGTTTCGAAAAGCAATAACTTTTTTCCTGTAAGTCGTAACACTTATTGTTGCACCATTTTAGAATCTGCAAAAGATGGGCATTTTTTTTAAACAATGGGCACTGACAGTGTGGTACATTTTTTTGCACCAAAAGCATTGAAAGTCAAACGATTTGCTAGCAGTGAGTATTGAATTTTGAAAGAAACTTAATTTTTTTTATTAAATTCAGTTTGTAAAAAAAAAAAACGAATGGAGTACTAAGTACAAGTGATCAGCAATAATAATAAAAAAAATGGATACAAAAAAACCGTCATTTTTGGAAATTATAACCAAATTTGTAAGGCAAGGTAACGATTTCTAAAAAAATTTAAAAAAAATTTTTTTTTTGAAAACCCTGTACAAATTTTTTTTTAAATACTGGTATGTGGTGCTTCAGTGTACAGTGTATCCACACCTTTGCTTTGGACCACTATTTACGCCACACCCTGTATATCGTATCGTGACATGCCATAATCATTTAAGAAACCACTTCCATACTTACGAAACTGTATCTTATCAGCGTGTCGCCCAGCGCGTGGCGTCATCATCTGTTTAGTTATATTCCTACGATCCTCGTGTCATATCATCGTAGCTTTTTCTTGTTATTCATTAAACAACACACATTTAGTTTGTCTGCACTGCATGTTGTATATTGATCATGATCATGTTCGTCATAGTAATATTTAACTTTTATGATTCATGCAGTTGCAGTTCTGGGATCCAGGATCCCACAATAACTCTTTTTTTATATGTTTCAATTAGCTGAATAACATAACTGTCATTCCAAATTATCATGTTTACACAAAACTACATACATATATGCAAAGAATATCAAGTTAACCCATTTGGACTCAAACGAAATCCAGTGGTGCAAATTTTTAAGTTTCTTTATTTATTAATAGAAACGGATATTTTTACAAGAAAAAAAAATGTTTCGATCATAGAAAAAAAAGCCGTCCTCTAATGGGGACAGTGGGTTTATATGGAGGGGAAATATTCAAAACATTTTTGTTCAATGCATAATGGTATTACACGCTTTTTGCACTGCCATCGTCCCTTTTTAGCATACAGTACATGGCAGTTGTTGGGAAAGCTTTTTTGTCACATTTTTTCGTGGTATAGCAGTGCGGTACTTACAGTGAAATTGATTGATCTTCTTGGTCATAGTCGCTCATACCATCAACATTATTTTTCTTCTCCACAGCGCTACTTCGTTTTACTTTTCTAATAGGCTATAATAAATTAAACCTGTGGTGCAGATACTGTCGTCCAGTCAATGGACGAATACAATTTGAGTTACTTTTTCGTAACGGTAATTAAAATCAATATAGTTTTTCTTCTCCACCTCTTTCATTGGAACAAAAGGGAACTTTTTGTTTCTTCCTTCCTGGACGGTACCTACCTGTTGAACATAAAGCTGCTTGGTTTTTTAGTTTCATCCACCAAGTTGTCGTGATGGGATTGGACATGATTTTCGTTGGAAACCAAAGGGTCGTAGATTGGCTCAGGGTGGTGCCGAGGTGCCTCACGATCGATTTTATGCCTGATTGTTGTAGCAATCACTTCGTCTACTGTCCCCGTCCTCCTCATATCGATTCCCAAACACTCTTTCTAGTTCATCTCGCGGGAAAACGTTACTGTGGATATTGACCTCATCCCCTAATTAGTCGTGGCTAAGCACACTTGGTTCTGGAGGAAGCGTAAAAAAATTTACTGCTGCATCATCATCTTCTTCAAGCAACACAACTTCAAGTGTCTCTGAAAGCCTATGGTACTCTTTGAGGCTGGTAAATGCTCCCTGAGCAAGTTTTTATCATAAATATCTGATGATAAAAACACGAATATTTTACCTCTAATGCTCCCACTGGCCCCGATTGGGGACACCACTGTAAAACCACTTGTTTTATAACTGATACTCAATAAAACTTTATGATTTATTTTTTTCTGATAGTAAACACTACAATTGTATATTTGATATAAAAAAACTTGCAGTCCTAGAGGAAAAAGTTACATATAATAAATATTTACTTTGCGTAATAATTGATTCTTGAAACCCCTTCACAAATTGCACTGTAAAATCTTTTCTGGCTGTTTTTATGCACTTCTTAACATTTTTACACGTCAGTCGCTTCATAACTATTACGTTTTTACAGTAATAAAATTTTAAAATAAAAATGGTAACAAATTGAGGGATTTTCTTTGGGTGTCCTCGTTTGGGCACGGCGGGGCTATATGGGTTAATGAATAATTACTTTTAAAAGCATTCCTTGTTTGTTGCCTATGCGATGATCACTAAAAAGTGCATGTCCAAACTTGTCTTCATAGCGTATCGATCGACATTACGTATCCTCTTTGATGATCGCGGAAAACCCGTCTGAGGATGGATCGCCGTGTATCGCGTAGCAAATGACGTTTCAGACGTTTGGCGCAGCTAGTCAGGGTGGATTTAGGAAGCGTGGTAAGGTCCACTGGACCTTGTCTTGGTATTTGTATATAATATACTCAAGACTGGACTAAATTTTACAAATCGCGGTTTATGTTTGTATGGAAACGAAATTGCGGGCTAGCAGTTGCCATCTAGCCTTTGGGAGCCGAGTCAGGGCGTCGCATCTGTTGTAGTTAGTAAAGGCGACAGTAGTTAGATGTCACCACAGACGTATCATGCATGAACATCATTGATTTAATAATAAATCAATGATGAACATGATACAGTATCAAAATGCGTCTATACCACAGAGCTACACCATTTACCTACTCCTGTGTCTATACCAAAGACATTGTACTTATTACCTGTACTGTTGTAAGTACAATGTCTTTGGTCTATACACGATCATTCTGCCGATCATGATAGTGTCAGATACGCGGTTGTCATTGATTTATAATATTTAAGATAAATCAATGGTGGTTATACAGGTTGTCCAAAAAAAAAGGATGAAGGATAATCCTATAACCACGAATAGGTCACAGTATGATCTAATAATTGCCAAAAAAAACTACAAGTAAAAGTGTTACCAGTTTCGAGATATAGACTTTTTTTTGTGAAAATTTATCCTCGTCGTATATAAGTTTATGTAATTTCTACAAATAAAGACTATTTGTGTTCTGTTTTTTTTGGACTATTTTATGGATACCTGAGCCGTCTAAAACCTATGCTATTTTTCAAAATTTGTATGTGTAAAACTTTTGAAAAACACCTTTTTGATAAAAAAAATCAAAAACCTGATTCGAACTACTGACTTTGATAGCCTGTGGTGTAAAAAAAAGTATGAAGCAGATCGTGCCAAATGTTTTAAAAAAATGTTTAAGTATTGCCAATTCTAAAATGGTACACATAGTTAAACAACTATTTCAAAATTTTAGTGTACAAAGGTACATTTTTTGGGCCAAAATAAAATGAAAGTTTTTCGAACAAATCTAAAACGCCATAGTAAGTTGTGTCTTTCAAGTGGCCTAAAATTGTCTATCCTTTTTAAGTGCAGAGATCTTGCTAGCCATAAGATAAGGCCAAAGTCAGCTCTGATATCCCTTAGAGCTGTGCTGAAGAAATCTAGCTTCAATACCACATATTTTGCTTTATTTGCAAGGTAATCAAAACCTATGAGTCACTTCACTCTTCGTTGAACTAGAATTATGAAATTCAGAATAAGCAATATCCGATAGCACAAGTTCAGGGCCCGTACTATCAGCAAAATAACTATCCTTCAAATTGCTAACAATCCGAAAAACATCCTGCTTTAGAATGGCTAAAAATCGTACCATGAGCTTTTAAGAAAAGACCTCACGGTGACTGGATGAAAGAGCAAGATGGAGCTATACATTCTCATATGTCTATTTCGTTTGATGTTAAGATGTCAAACGTAGAGACAAAGATAATAATTATTTATTAGATGTAGGTAACTAAAGAGTATTAAGTAAGGAGGTCTAAAATATGTATTTTTTGCACATTAGAATAAATAAGTAATAAAAATAGGGAATGTTTTTTTTTCGTCAATAACCCCATCGTGTGCGATATTGTTGAATATGTCTTTTAAAATGATTTAGGGGTTTCTACAATTTTTTTTTGATTTATTGCTCTATTTACGAAATATTAAACTTTAAAGTGCGCATCCCCCCCTCCCTCTAAAAGCTTAACTGCTGGCCAAATAAATAAAAATAAATGATAGTGCATTTTTATAAACTTTAAAGGAAAACTATAGCGGTTAAGATAACTATTTGTTTAGCAGTAATATTCGTAGAACTTGGGTATTGGATAATTTTGTACCAATTACAAAATTCTAACAAATTCTTCAAAGTCATTAAGATGAAGTAGATAATGGTACGGAACCTTTCGTGCGCGATTCCGACTCGCACTTGGCCGGTTTTTACTAGAGCTATTGTACAAATAAAAATAGTACTAAATTAGACGTGGCTGTTTATTCTTGATTTCTTTGCCGACCCAGAAGGCGGATGAAAAAAATATATTTAGGAGGGAGAAGAACGTATATCTATCTCATGTGAAAAGTATAGTAGTAATTTTGAAAGGGAAAATAAAAAAGACTGACTAAATGTTCAACAATAAGCTTTAATTATGAAAATAAAAATAGATATTATCACAGAATCTTCCGAACTCTCACAGGCAAAACTCAAGATCTTCACACGTTTCTGTATCTCTCTGGAAAATCTTTAGTTGTGTTATATGTATTTTCTTTAGTGCAATATATGTTTTCTTATCCTGAAAAAATATACAACAATTTGGTAGATGCGTTGTTAATTTACCTACCTACTGATTACCTAGCAAAAACTAGGTAGGTAGGTGTTTCTTGTTAATTTTTTAGCCTTCCTCCAATAAAAACTTTCTTGATATATTTAATGTAGGTAAGTAATTTCAATACTGCAACCAATACATACAATACATTCTACTTGGAAACAGTATATACTTTGCTGGTTTTTCATGCGAATAAAATAGTTCTATAGCATTAGGTAGAAAGGAAAAAAGAATTATTAACTTGGTACATGCATTAGGTAGATAAAATCCTACACTAAAGTCGTAAGAAGAATTAAATACATAAAAATATTATGAAGTACCTAAATATGTGTAGGTAGATAGGTTAGCAGACTGTGTAGAAAGATATATGTGTACTGATGCAATAAATACCTAAACTATTGAATTTTTGGATAAATTGAAAGTTTGATCAGTAATAATCTCTGCTCGTTGGGACAAAGTTCTCGCATAAAGAAAATGGGTAGTTACTGCCTAGGAAAATGAATATTCACATCTTAGATAGAACCTAAGGCTGCAGGTGTAGCCTATATGATGGTTTTATTGCAATTTACGTACCTGCGTTATAATTTTACCTGTAATTACACAATGAAGTCACTTTATCAAAAATAATTTTAAAATAGTCATCAGGCTTCTACGGAGAAATCAAGAAATCAGACTTCATTAGATTAATGTTCACATCTCGTAGATATTTCTTCAATTTTGCATTCAAAAATCTCACATTAGTTAATTCGTTGTATTGTTAACATTTCACATTTCGTAAATGAATCCTTAAATTAACTTATGAAACAAGATTTAATCATAACAATTTTGGAAAAGCTACTCGATGGGTAACTTTTTTATGATAGCTTATCTGACATTTAAGGCGGGCAAACTGACACTAGATTGATTTCAGATGGAGTGTCATAGTACGAAATTGCATACAAAAAAAAAGGTGACAGGATAAACGAACTTCCTCGCTGTGGACCTGCTAATTTTCGGGGTCATGGTACGAATTATAGGAACTATCCTGGTTTAGCGATTGCATTGTTTCTGATGGTAAGGCTCCAGGATTAAATCTAAAAAACCGCAAAAATTACATCATAGAAAAAAACCCTTTTATTATGATTGCACAAGTTTGTGCGGAACCCATAGGGCCTGAGGCCGACTCGCACTTGTCCGTTTTTACAAAAATATTTTTTCACTAAAGAAATAAAAAAAACAATATCTCGAAACTGGTAGCACTTTTACTTAAACTATTTTGGCATTATAGCAGATCATATTGTGACCTCTTGTGACCTATTCGTGTTTATATGATTATCCTTCATTTTTAGGACATCCTGTATATGGACATGATCGCGTTTTATTTTAGGTCCACACTAATAAAAATGGTAGGCGATCATTCCACCCGTCGAAAATACGATACGCAATGAATGTCCTTAAATGATACAGATGTAGACCCATCTTTAGGTAGGTTACAATAATGCATCATGATGGATGAAGCATGATGATGGATGAGTGAAAATCACTTCGAAACCGCGGCAGAGAAGCGAGTCCTTTTTTACTAGGCACTGGCTTATTAAAATATATTAATTTTTCCCAATTTTCCTCTGGCAACATTAGACCGGAAACGAATTCATCTATGGTCATTTATTTATTTGTCAAACCAACCAAACTAGGCATGGAAATGATTGCTACTTTTAATTCATTTTCATTTCATGAAATGATGTTTTTTTTTCATATGAAATCACATGTGAAATTTCATTGGCAATGATTTTTTTTCGCAGTGTCATAATGTAACACTTTTTGCTATTTGCTACTTATAATGAAATATGAATTATTGTGAACGGTTGCTAATTTGCTACTAATATGAAATGTCATATTTAGGTTGTCATGAAAAATCATGGCAAACGAATCTAAACTTTATGTTCATAAGATTTAAGTTCTTAAAATGCCCACCCAGTATCGATCGTCACCTATGATCGCATAACAAGTGTGTTTGTCTTTTTCTAACACGCACCTAGGGCAAATCATTCCTACTCGGTCGCTCGCGACTCGCTTTGCTACAAGCAGTCATCAATGAATGAAATGAAATGAGCATGATCTATGATTTCGCAGAGTGCGATTTGTAGCAGTCTATATGAAAAAAAATAGCAGGTGTGAACAATGAAATTCATTTCATATGATTTTTCATCTGCTATTCATGAAATCTTCCATGCCTAAACCAAACCACCGAAAAAGCGCGGGAAACGTTCTACCTTTCGGGCGTGTTTTTTGTTTCTCCAAATTACATTTTGGAAATATCTGTTAAAAACGATCAGGAAAGGACTTCTATTTTTAATAATATTGTAGTTTGTGTATATAATTATTGAATACGTGTAAAATAGTTGCTGTTTAGTGGTAAGTTTATCACTATCTTTTTGAGAAGATGAATGAACCGCCTGATCCTGGGGAGATACCCCAGGCGGGTGAATTTGTAACTGTCCCATTACAAACAAATAGTTTCGCACCTTTGCTTGGCCCTATGGCACCAATTTCGCAAGAATCTGCAATGGACACCGACGGTGCACCCTGTTCACAGGGTCGTAAGAGAGCTCGTGTACACAGGTGCAAGAACTGCAATAAACGCAAGCGGAAACATCGTGGATCTGAGGTAAAAGAACATGATTGTGCTTGTGACTCGCAACACTCACCTACTCAATCAGCTCCCTCTTCTCCTACTACTAAAAACTTAAGAGAAGAAGTATCTACTACAGAACTATCTGCTAGAAATGATGTACCTGCTGAGCCAAATGTAAGAAGCGATTCCCAACCTTCTTCCTCTCTCGATGTAAGTAGGAAAACATACAACTGCACTGATGTATCTCCATACATTGTTCATGTGCAACGGATTCAACAGTCTCCTAATGAAGGTTCCACAATGCATGCAGTCTCATTTGGGAAATTTTTAAAGAGAAATGGCTTTAACAATATAATAAATGGAAGTGTCAAACAAATAGGCCGGAATAAAATAGCTCTGTCCTTTTCTGATTACTCAGATGCTAATTTATTTCTAAACCATAATAGCCTGCAAGCTGACAATTTAAAAGCATTTATCCCGACCTTTAATGTGACACATATGGGGTTAGTGCGGGGAATACCAGCGGATTGGTCACCTGAAGAGATTGTTGCTAATATTAATGTGCCAGTTGGCTGTGGGGATGTACTAAAAGTTCGGAGGCTTAACTTCAAAACATTTATTAATAATACACCAGTATGGAAACCTTCTCAATCTGTGGTTTTGACCTTCGATGGTCAAATATTGCCCAAACGCATATTTGTTTGTTACAATGCCCTGTCTGTAGAACTATATATATTTCCCACTATACAGTGTTATAATTGCTGTCGATTTGGCCACACCAAGGTACAATGCAGGTCGAAACCACGCTGTTTTAAGTGTGGCCAAGACCATTCAGGTGATTCCTGTAATTTGGGTGAAGAGAATGGTTATTGTTGCCTATGTACTGGTGCTCATTTTGCTACCAGTAAAGCATGTCCAGAACTTGCACGACAGAAACAAATTAAACTTTATATGGCCAATAATTGTGTCTCGTATGCTGAGGCTTCTAAGCTGCATCCACCAGTGTCCAAGTCCTTTGCAGATGTTGTATCCACAGGTCCTGTAAATAAAAATAAAGAAAGCCTTCATCCAATAAATAATGTTACTCACCACAACACATCCAACTCATATAAAAAGACTGTGTTCCTAAAACCGCACTCCCCTCCACCCCCCACTAAGGGTTATAATAAACAAGCCCATCAGTCAATAATCAATGAATATGCCATCCCTTCTCCAGAGAATGGATGTGCTATTAAAAGTAACTCTGTTGGTCAATCTGGCCCTAATATCAAGCAAATTACAGATTTAATTGTTATTATAATTAATTTATTAACCCAGTTCAGTAATAGTTTACCGTCCAACGTAGCCCCTCTATTAGAGTCAATTATCAGTCAAATATCTAAAAACGAGTTCAGTGAAGGTTTTACAATGGAACAGTCGAAGTATAGTTAATAAGAAGAGTGAATTTATTCACTTACTTTCTTCTCATGAGCCAGTAGTCTCTGCTGTGACAGAGACCTGGCTCAAACCATCAGTTTTTTTTAAAGTTAAAAATTACCATTGTCTGAGAGAGGACAGACCTGATGGATATGGTGGTGCTGCCTTGTTCATCAAGAACTCTGTTCCTTTCTCACCTGTAGTTTTTCCTGTACATAGTAGTGATGATTTCTGTATAGTTGGTTGTAATATATATAAAATATGTATAGTCTCTGTATATATCCCTTACCCCTCTATAGCTATTTTAAACAATATTCAACAAATTATTTCTTCCCTACCAAGACCATTTTTACTACTTGGTGATTTCAACTCCCATCATCGGACTTGGGGAAGTTCTAGTAGTGACAATTATGGTGAAGCTCTTCTTGACATAATTGAATGTCAGAACCTTTGCATTCTAAATGATGGTTCTCCTACTCGCCGCACTGCACCAGACCAAAATTTAAGCGCTGTTGACCTATCTATCTGTACACCAAATCTGGCATCAACTCTATCTTGGGATATACTTCCATCCTCCTATGGTAGTGACCATTATCCTATCATTATTTCTCTTCCATTTAATAAACCCTCTACCTATAAACATTCATCTCAATTAAAACACAGATTACCTGATTCAACTAGTGATTGCTGGCAAAAATTTAAAAATTGTGTAAAAAGTAAAAACACTTCACTTCCTGATTTTTCAGTTAATAATGAAACGGCTTGTGCTAATGCTTTAGCAAATATTATGATTGAGGCTGCCAACGAAGTATTTCCCCTCAAAAACAATTCCTCTCGATGCTTTCCTTCACCTCCCTGGTGGGATGCAGAATGTACACAGGCTGTAAAGCAAAGAAAGGAAGCCGAGAGAATTTACAAAAATAATATGACAGTAGAGAACTTCGAGTTGGTTACATCTGCTATAAAAAAGACTGGTAAACTTCTAAAGAAAAAGAAATTTGAGAGTTGGAGAAATTTCTGTTCCTCCATCTCACCCAATACTCCTCCATCTGTAGTTTGGCGCAGTATTAAACGATTTAAATCAGCTTTTGTCGATACCACTAGCCCTGCCATCCCCTCAACTTTAGCCAATGACTTTCTAGATAGAATAGCGCCCCCTTGGGTCCCACTTAACTTAATTGAAGATTTTCCACTTAATGATAATACACATCATCATAACCTCAATACACTTGAATCCCCCTTTTCACTTTACGAGTTAAAAGGGGTAGTGTCTAACTTAAGGGATTCTGCACCAGGTCATGATGGGATTCCCTACTCTTTCTTTTCAAATCTATGTGACCAAACTCTAGCATATTATTTAGATATAGTAAACAGTATCATGATTTCGGGAAATATTCCGACACCTTGGAAAAGACAGGTAGTGTTGCCAGTACTAAAACCTAACAAGACCGCGTCAGAAGCTTCTGCTTATCGTCCGATAGCTTTGTCACCTGTTTTAATAAAATTAACTGAACATTTAATTAAAAACCGTCTAGAGTGGCATTTAGAGAGTAATGGCTTGTTAGCAGATAGTCAGTATGGGTTTAGAAAGGGGAAGTGTACTTTAGATAGCGTCAGCCTTTTTACATCAGACATTAGGCTAGCTTTCACTAAAAATGAATCTGTGCTAGCGGTTTTTCTTGACATTTCGGCAGCGTATGATAATGTTCTCTTAGATATTTTAAAACTTAAACTTCTAGCCCTCCGAGTACCTAATAAACTGATTAATTGTATTATAAATATATTACATGGACGAACTATTCAGTTATCTGGCTCCGGGAGAGATTTAGATAATCCTTGTGGCGACCCCGCTATACGGACTGTATGGAAAGGATTGCCACAAGGTTCGGCAATCAGTCCAATCCTATACAATATTTATACACATGATTTGGATTCCTTTGTAAACGATGATATAAAAATCTTGCAATATGCCGATGACCTTTTAATCTATACAATTAATAAATCAATAGCTGAAGCAAGTGGTTCCCTGACGGCTTCACTTTCTATGCTAAGGTATTGGATGGATCAAAATGGTCTTGAAATATCTGCCTCCAAGAGTGCCGCTGTGGTTTTTACAAGAATGAGAACTCTACTCCCGTTTCAAGTTTTATATGATGGAATCACAATTCCAGTTAAAACAGATCATAAGTTCTTGGGTGTAGTCCTAGACAGAAAACTTTCTGGCAATCCGCATTGTGAATATATCGTTGTCAAATGTGAACGTCTTTTAAATATGTTGAGATGCTTGACGGGTGTGTGGTGGGGTGCACACCCATATTCAATGAAACTGCTTTATAATGCCCTTATTAGGTCACTTTTAGATTACGGAACTTTTTTATTAGAACCTTGTAATATCACCAGCTTGAGAAAACTAGATTTGATTCAATCAAAAGCATTAAGAATAATAACTGGAGCTATGAAATCAAGCCCCATAAATGCTCTGCAAGTCGAGTGTTGTGATCCACCGCTAAAACTACGTCGACAACTTCTGTCAGATAGATTTCTGTTTCGTGTACTACAAATTTCAAAACATCCTTTAGTAACCAATCTCCGAATTCTTTCTAACATTATCGAAACATCTAGATATTGGGATAATAAATCATTGCCTTGCCTAGTTATTAGTTACCGGAAATACCGTTCGCTTAACGCCCCTACGCATCAATCTAACTATCTTCCTTTATTCAAATGCAGTTTAGAATCTCTATTAACTCCCCCTATAATCCAACACCTTCCTATTGATAAAGCTAACCGTAATGCTGCGATCACTTTCAAACACATTATTGATTCCGAGTTTGACGATTTTCACCACATATTTACAGATGCCTCGAAACATTCTAATTCTACGTGTACGGGAGTCGGTGTTTATCATTCACAATTCAAAATAGTACAGAAAATAAAACTACCTCCCGAATCTTCCATCTTTACTGGTGAATGTTTTGGAGTTTTAAAAGCTGTGGAGTACATTTTATTGATGAAATTGAGAAAATCTGTCATCTTCACGGATTCTCAAAGCACGTTACAATCACTCGAAAAGTTTCCTTTCAAAAATAAACGTCAATTCCCGGTAGTTTATCAGATAAGAAGTAAAGTTTATGAATGTGTGTCTAGGGGATACACAGTGTATTTTGCATGGCTTCCAGGTCATAGAAATATAAGCGGTAATATAATATCCGATCGTCTAGCAAATGAGGCTGTGCATTGTGGAGATACATTCCCGTACATAAATTATTGCCATGACTTGGCAAATCTTCCTAAATTGCACTTAATTGAGAAGTGGCAAGAAGAGTGGAAAAAGCCTACAGAAAGTAAAGGTCGATTTCTCTTTAAAATTCAACCAGTGATCCCTTCAAAGCCGTGGTTTTTTAAAATGCGATTTGGTAAAACAGAGACATCTATTATTTCTAGAATTAGATTAGGTCATACGTGTTCGCGTTCACATCTTGTCAAATTCCATATTGTTGACGATGATTTGTGTGAGTGTGGTGAAGTCGAAGATCTAAATCATATTTTTTTCAATTGTCCACGATATGACCGCTCTGCCTTTATTGCCTCTTTGATTTCCTTTCGTATCCCTTTTCCATCCTCTATTACTTCCTTGATTTATTCAAAAAATGTTAATATATATAAATGTATAGTATCTTTTATTACATATAATAATTTAAAGCTTTGACCCATGTACATATTTTACTAGCAATATTGTATATTTTTGTTACTACTGTACAAAATGTATATATTTTATAAAATGTACTCCTTCCCTTCCTGATCCATCCTTTTCCTTAATCGGATCCGTAATTTTTAATTTTACCCCGTTTCCCCGCTTTTAACATGACACTGGCATGGCGCAACCCAAATGCGCAAGATTGCCATTAACAAAAAAAAAAAAAAAAAAAAAACCAAACCACCAATCAGAAAGAGCCAGCCTGCCAGCTAGCTACAGCAATTTTTGACAGAGCAGCCATCGAATAAAAATTCCTTCGTTCGTTCGTGTTTGTGACTGGAAGCCATTTTGTTACTGGATTTCTCCGTAGTTTGATAATTTCGTTGCGTAAAAGCCGTTTTGGGTGTAATTATTTCATATTTTTCTATTTAGAGTGGTTCTTCTTCGCCGTCAAGCTGTCATCATCAGGTAAGTATCAAAAAATACCACGTCCCCTTTGTGTTTTACCTGTAAATTTCCGGAACTGCGATCTATCCATGCTACTATCGACGCTGCCGACTTATTTCGACAAATTATGTATGCGTTTCAGAAACTAAAATGCCGGGCGCCGGTACTTTCAAAATCTTCGTCGGGAATCTTTCCGATAAAACAACAGACGCCGATCTTAGACCGCTGTTCGAAAAATACGGTACCGTCGTAGAATGCGATATCGTCAGAAATTACGGTTTCGTGCACATGGAAAACGAGCAAGTCGGTCGCGAAGCAATTCAGAACTTAAACGGCGAGATGGTTCATGGTCAAGCAATCAAAATAGAAGCGGCCAAGAGCCGTAAGGCGCCGTCGACGCCGACTACGAAAATATTCGTCGGTAACCTCACGGACAAGACGCGCGCGCCCGAAGTCCGCGAGCTGTTTCAGAAGTTCGGCACGGTCGTCGAATGCGATATCGTTCGTAACTACGGCTTCGTCCACTTGGACGCGACGGGCGACGTGAACGAGGCTATCAAAGAGCTGAACGGTATGATGGTGGACGGCCAGCCTATGAAGGTGCAGCTGTCGACGAGCCGCGTCCGTCAGCGACCGGGCATGGGCGACCCCGAGCAGTGCTACCGCTGCGGTCGCGGTGGTCATTGGTCCAAGGAGTGCCCGAAGGCGCTGGGCCCCGACCGCAACGGTTTCCGCGATCGAGCTTTCGGCCGCGACCCGTACCCCCCGCCGCCGCCGCCGCCGTTCCTCCGCGATCGCATGATGGGAGGATTTGGGGTAACGCGTTCACTTTCTCCTACCCGTTTCGCCTTTCGCCGGTTGCGAGTAGACCGATGCATCACGTAGGCCGAGCGCGAGGATAACTCTCCGCACGCGGTTTCTTACCCGGGCCAGTTTCTAATCTCTCATCTGCTCGGTGATGCTACAGTATGCTTACCTTAAAACATTCACGGTCACGATATTTCACGTCTACTTGGAATTACTCATTACTGTTTGATTGCTTATAATTTTCATTACAATTTAATTTCAGGTGGTTCCTGTAGAAATGTAAATTTCTATGAATTATCATTTTCTTCTTATCAATTGTTTGAAAAAATGTAACATACTAGTTCAATCAAAACTTAAACTTAAAAACAAAACATTTTGTTATAATTAACTCTATTTAATTATAACAAAATGTCGGCCATTTCTCCAGGACTGCCTAGCCATATTTTATTTGATGGATCATTATTTTTAATTTTTCTCCCAACTGTTCGACCACACTAACACATATCTATTACAACAGGACCCATACGATGGCTACTACGACCGGGCGCGGTTCGACTCGCCACGTGAGCTATTCGAGCGCCGCTACCCAGTGGGAGCTTCGCGCGGGCTAGAGCTGGGCGGGTCTCGCGCGCGCGGAGACTTCGCGTCACCGCCACTGCGCCGGGAGCCGATGCCGCCAATGCCGAGCCTGCCACCCATGCGCAGCGGGATGGGAGCGATGAGGTCGTCGTATGATGCTATGTACAGCCGCAGGAGTCCCCCGCGCGGACCTCAGATGTCCCGCGGGTGAGAATTCCAATTGTATCGCTTGGATTTGTAGATTTTAAAACAGAGAATTGACTCATATTTGCTTGTGAAAAGCAATGTACTGGAACAATTTAACTAACATTGACTTATTTCTGTTACAGGATGTACGAAGACTTCAGCCGGGACACCTTTGATGACAGAAGGTAAATAATTCTTGTCTCCTACTTTTTATTACATGAGTTTCTATTTTACTAGCAAATCTTAGAAATATGTATTCTTTTTCTCTGAAATGAAATAATTGTGAAATGTACTAATATGAAACTTTGTTTCCAGACCTGGCATGCGTGGGCCTTCGCCGTCGAGAAGATACGCGCCTTACTAAGAGTAGAGATAGGTTTAGTTGTCCAACACTCATGTTGCAACATTGTCATGATTCTGTTCGTACCCAAAACTTGACTGTCCGACGAATCAGATTTTATATATAGACTATTTTATTAGTAAGAGATGGGAGTGACTGACTTTTTCAATTTCTAGTTTAGCGAGTTTCGTATGAATGAGAAGATTTGTGATGGAATGTAAATAAGTGAATAAATCTCAATTTAAGTACATTTTATGGTTTCCATTCATTTTTACAACTTTACTGCCGCACTCAGAGATGTCAATTTAATGTAATCTATAATTAAGTCACGTTCTTTGTCAATGGAATAGAAAAGGACTGCAAGAGAATTAATGAAGGATTAAAGTTAATTGACGTCTCTGAATACGGCAGTTACACTTATAATTAATTAGGTAGGTACCTAACGCTACACTATGGACTTAGATTCGATGACTAAAATAGTTCAAATACTGGGCCCTGCTAGCCAGTCGGACGACAAATACCGATGGAAATTAAAAAGCAATGGTATTAAAATAAACTTATTTTATCTAAATTGTAACAATATTACTTTTTATCAAGACCGGCTCAACCTCGGCCATAGCGACTGGCAAGAACTCTCGCAAGACCGAGATGCATGGCGTGATCTGGTGTCTGAGGCCAACTCACTTTGGGTGGCTGCGTCACCCCAGTATGTAGTACTTTTTAATTGAATTGCTTTCGGCGTAATTCGTGTAAGTCATTTGACATTCGTCTAGTTGGCTTGGTCGAGTAGGTAGTTTTTTTAGTTCAAGACCTGCTATCTAGAGGGCGCCACACATTCAATTTAATCGTCATAGAACCGGTAGATAACGTAAGACGCTTCTAACGATACCTGTCTTAATTTGTCTTATTCCTATAAGTATCCAGTTTAGAAGTCACTATAATGTTGTTGTCACAATAAATGTCACTTTAATTAACCCGACCGGGGGATCGAACCCGGGATCTCCAAGATAGCGACACTGAAGAAAACCAGTCTGCGAACCACTCGACCACGGAGAAAAAGAGGTCGTCAAAGTGTATGGCTACTCTGACTCCTCAATTGAGAACCTTTTTGTGCCAAAAAAAATATCCATTCCAGACCCCAGACGTAGTAACTATTATATAATCTGTGGCCCCAGCCCAATAACAGCTGCCTAGATTACTGACGAACGAGACGAGGACGACCGATTCTCATTAGTCTATACCAATGGTTCTTGACGACCGGTTGTCTCGGGAAGCGCCCAAAGTGGTGGCGAAGCCAGTCGGAATTTATTTTTAAAAATTACATAGTTTTTAACTAAACTTACTTATTAGGGTTCCGTACCTAAATGGTAATAAAAAAAATATCCAAATACCTAGGATACAGATTAAAAACAAGTCTGTCTGTCTGTTTCTGTATAATACCTTTGAATCCGAACCCGTTGTTGGTCGTCTATAGGTAGACGGAAAGTTTGAAAAATGAACCTTGATTAAAAACACTAACTAACCACAGAGTTGATTCTGGTGCCTTAATAAATCTATTATTTAGTATGGAAAAAGCTAGTTTTTATCGCGATTCCGATTGTTGGTCACAGCACAGATAAAGTTAATGTATTTATACAGGAATAACCTTGTATACTAACAGTCGTAATCAGAGACGTCAATTAAATCGCAATCCTCAGGCAACGACCTCTAATACATATAAGTATATGTCCTTAGGAGGGCCTGATAGTATACCACTGTTCCTAGCCAAGGATTGTGTTTCAGTATTAGGGGCACCTCTCTTGGGTGATCGTAGCAGTGATGTTTCGGCCTACCGACCGATAGCAGTGCTTTCTGTTTTTGCCAAGATCTATGAATCTATACTCAACAAGCACATCAGTAACCAAATTAGAAACATGTTACATGATGCTCAGCATGGGTTTAGGAAATCTCGCTCAACTGTCACCAACCATGTGGCGCGTGTGCTCCGAGATGGATGCTGATCGACAGGTGGACGTGGCCTATTTCGATTTAAGAAAGGCATTTGACCTGGTTGACAATGACATCCTCCTGAGAAAGTTGGCTATAATAGGATTCACTCCTAACCTTGTTAGGCTGATGTCGAGTTACCTAGGCAATCGTCGCCAATATGTTAGGTTGAATGGTCACGAGTCCATGGATTACTATACGAGGTCAGGCGTGAGTCAGGGAAGTACTTTGGGACCTACCTTGTTCCTGGTATTTGTCAACGACTTGCCAAAAAAAGTGTAGAGCGAGGTGTCTTCTTTATGCAGACGATCTCAAGTTGAGTCTGGGTATTGCAGAGCCGAGCGACACAGTAGCACTCCAGAACGATATAGACATTTTGCTAGGATGGAGTCAAGAAAATCATTTACCACTCAACGGTGGTAAATGTAAGGTCATTACATGCTCCCGAAAGCAAGAACCAATGACAACAACCCATAAATTATTTGACGCACCTCTTGATAGTAGTACCTATACGTGACCTAGGTTTAATTATTGACGAAAATTTTGATTTCCATTCACACGTTATAGCTATTTGTAGAAATGCTAACAGTATGTTGGGTTTTGTGATGAGAACTGCATCTCAATTTGACAACCTGAATGCGGCAAAGGGTTTTGTATAATGCTTATGTACGCAGTAAACTTGACTACGGATCGGTGATATGGGATCCATGTGAGAGCAAATACGCCCTCTTAGTGGAGAAAATACGATTTCAAGTTAAGTCAATTTCATACTTGTGGTCATCGGATGACATCCCCTTTTAAATTGGTCTATGGATTCTGTAATTTCTAAGCAACTGACAGCTGTTTATTCTGACGTTTCTAAATTCCGTCAGTCTCTTTTCGTTTGTTTAGCACAGAAACAACACCCTCAAGTCACTATTGTCGCCATAAATTAAATAAGAAGAAGAAGAAGTAGGTAATAGAATAGACTGAACATAAAATTAGTCTGTGACAGGGCACATTAGAATCGAGCACCTTGTCTGGTATTTTGTTATTACTAAGAACACAAAATACAGGATATCCCGGAACAGGATTATCCTCCATTTATGGGATACCCAGTATACATAAAAAGATAATAATTTATTAGAGATCGAAGTAGGTAGCTGGATTTGAGGTACTTTGACAGTGCTTGTATAATATGGACATGCGTTTTTTTAAAGAACGCAAAATTCCGGTTTATATCACGGAATTTTTGAGATTACGGAATACCGGAGGCATGTCAATTTTAATATCAATGTTTGCGATCATTGACCCCAAATCAATCTACCTACTCCGATCTCTGTTAATTTAAGTAAATATATGGATAACAAGCCAGGTAAATAAATATTCTTTCATAAGTCCATTAATATTTTATTTTTAACTTATCTATCAACATGTAAGATACCTATGCAATGTCGGTTAACCCCTATATTTACACAACACTGTACAGGCGTGCGCAGGCGCACGGTAAATGCTACGCGCGCACTCGGTTCACGACTGTATTCTGCACTAACTTATAAGTCTGTATATGAATAGGAAACTTAATTGCACTTTAACAAAGGTCATTGACCTCAGGCGGCAGTAGAAACGTTCGGCAAAAGAAGGCACATTCTTAAGTCCAAACCGAGCGCAGCGCAAAATAACTAAACCATGTTAATACTAAATCTGGCGAAGGCATCTCCATAAGACACTGCTTTACACCCCATTCTTAATACTCACACACTAATATTAGTCTTTTTATCAACTTTAAGTACAAACTACAACTATACACCTCTCCGAAAAATGTAAATAAAGTGCGTAAACGTCGGCACATCGTTAATTTTGAAATCATACAGTTTGTACAACATTTCGTATCTCAAAAGCGTCTTATTGTCAAAATATCACAATTCACGCCACTCGGGACCGCCTGCCGTCGCGGACACAACCGGAGTATTCCTTGAACTGCCTCCGCGCGCCACCGACACAACTCATCAGTTATCAGAACGGAAGACAACAATTTTCGTCATAAAACTCCTTCATCATTAATTCTACATAACAATAATAAAATAAAAAATAAAAGAACAACTGAATACAAAATCAACCGTCGAGATTCCGAGGGATCTATCGACAGACCGACGAGGGAACCGATACTTCGACGACGGAACCGCCTCACTGGGATCACGCGCGACATCCGAATAAACTTAACAATACTGAGATTTACACGAACGGTGGTCGGTCAGAATTTCACAACGAACGGTCGTCGTGGAAATAAATAGAGAATCGAGGAACTCAGAACCCGACTCCGAGTCACAGCGGTCCATACGTTAACTCGGTCACACAAGTTTCACGGTGGTCTCGGTGTTGTACCGCGCGAGGGTTTTCTTGACGCGCAATGCCGTGAGTCGCACGGGCGGGTTGGCGTGCCAGCACTCGGCCATGACCGTCGCGAGCGTGGCCAGGGGCTCCGTGGCCATCCAGCGCGCCGGGATGGGGGGTCGCAGCCCGCGCGCCACCACCACCGCGTGCATGTCTTCGAACGACGGGTCCGGGGGCACGTGCTCGTTGTACGGGAGCGCGTAAGACTCCACGTACTGCGCCTTGTCGCCGGTGGCGCACCGCCGGCACATCTCCCACAGCACGAGCCCGAGCGAGTACATGTCGGCGGTCTTGAACGCCTCGAAGTTGGTGACGTCGAGCCGCTCGTCGAGCACCTCGGGCGCCATGTACCGGCGCGTGCCGACGCGCGTGTTCGGCGCGATGTCGACCTCGTTCCGCTCGGCGACGTAGCGCACCGCGAGCCCGAAGTCGGCGATCGCGCACTGCCCGTTCCGCTTCACGAGGATGTTCTTGCTCTTGATGTCGCGGTGCGCGATCGCCGGCTTGCCGCTCGTGCCGAATATGTCCATGTGGAGGTGCGCGAGCCCGCTCACTATCGAGTACGCCATCGTCATCAGGCCGTGCGCGTCGAGCACGACCGTCTGCAGGTAGTCGTGGAGCGAGCCGTTCTCGTGGTAGTCCGTGATGAGCAGCATCTGCGTCCACGAGCCGGTGCCCTTGATGTCGGCCGCGATGAAGCCGAGGATGTTCTCGTGGCGCATCAGGACCGTCTGGTAGATCTCGGTCTCGCGGAACCAGGAGGCCTCCTCGGTCGTGAAGAAGACTTTCACGGCGACTTTCTCGCCGCGCCACCTCGCGAGCCAGACCTCGCCATAGCGTCCCTTGCCGATCGACTCGACCATCTGAATCTGTTTAGCGACCGTGCGCTGGACGAGGAGGGGCAGTCCGGAGCCGGAGCCGGAGGAGATTTCGGGGTGGTGCGGAGGCGCGGGCGGGGAGGGAGGTCGCTTGCAGTTGCGGCGCCGCCGGCGGAGGAGCAGGAGGCAGGCGGCGAGGAAGGCGACGAGCACGACACAGAGCGCGGCGGCGACGAGCGCGGTGGGGTCGGCGGGGTCGGGGGGGCCGGGGGGGCCGGGGGGCGGCGCGGCGTCGTCGGGCGGCGGCGCGGGCAGCGCGGGCCGCAGCCGCCGGTTGCACAGGTCGCGGTCCGAGCAGCACTCGATACCCTTAGGGTGCAGGTGCGGCACTTGGGAGCTTTTGCACTGGAAAAATAAAATTACCCAAATTAGACGCTGCCGCGACATTGGTTGGGCGTCGTGTCGTATCGGTAGGTCGAGAGAGTAGCGGAGGATAAGGAAAAATGAGAAAATACTTCACCGACGAGTGACAATGATGAGATACAGCACACAAAATGAATGGTAAAAAATACACTTAATAACAACAACAAATTGAGTGAGGATAAACATGTTTTTAAGATGAATGAAAGGTATTAAAACATTAATAAGCAATCATCACACGCAGAACGGTATGATAAGGAGAAAACTGACAGCCAATAAAGCAATAATCTTTCGTTTAAAGATCACGTGCTTAACGTTAATACTTGTACAAAGTGAACTGTTGTTGCTTAAGCTCACCCGTCTAAAAGAAACAATAAAGGTGACTTATTGAAATAAGGTCGCTAATAATCGGGGGGGAATAATATTTATTGGTCTTAGACTAGAAAACTTAGAATGACCTAAACTTCGTGTAGCAGGTTTGTAGTTTGAGAATGGGGCGTCTCTTTTTTGCATACATTTTTTACTAGCTGTTACTCTCCTACTGATAGGCAAGGGCCTATCCCAAACTATAACACTTCGTCGACAGTAAGTCACAACTCAAATTAAAATACATACTTTGATCTAGATACTTTCAAAAAAAGAGTGAATAGGATGTTATGAATAGATACTAGTCAAACATGACCCATCCTTATCCGCATCGTCGTTTGCCATCAGGTGCGATTGGGTTGAACTAAATAATAAATTGTTGCACCAAACACACGAAATAATTACCTTGCCTTAAACTTTGCGTGAGCTTGTGGTAGGATAATACTTAGGGTCTAACGGATAGTCATACTATACGTTTTATAAACATCCAGGACATAGGTACAAATGCGCGTGCTCATCACACAAAATTGCTCCAAGCAGAATTTGAACCCGGAACCTCTGGTAATACAGTAGGGAGCGACACAACACCAAAACGGTCGTTAAACTAAAAACTGCCTTTAAATTAACAAAATAAAATGTGTAATACAACTACAAAACCACTCACTTGCATAAAACCCGACTCGTCAGGCGGCAGACACCCGGCAGTGCGGTCTACGACGATGAACCCACCCTCATCGACCACCTCCTCGACGGCCACGAAGCAGAACCCGCCGGGCTGCGTGAGGCACGTGCCGTTGGCCGAGCCGTCGGGGCACGCGGCGATGCCCGCGCACTCGCACTCTAGGCCCCGACCTGGAATACAAACGATGGAATCTTAAGTATAACTACACACAAGACGTGGGATAACCACCCTTATGTCGTTGAAATGCCAGTCATGCCACCAATACGCACGCACCAAGCGTTTTGAATCTACCTTTCTCTTGCGTACGGCTAGAGTGGAATTCGTTGCTGGCTGAAGTGTTTCCTACACACTACGATCTGGATACCTTCAATAATATAGTAAATAGGCTGTTACTAGCCAGATATGATCCATCCTCGGCCACATCGTCGCTTACCATCAGGTAAGATTCAAAAGTCTGTCTATTATTAATAAAAAACACCGGGACAAGCCTCTGGAAATACACGCCCGATTAGTCCGCTGACAGAGCATGATCTACCTTGGCAAACTTGGAAAACTTTGAATAGACTGCGGACTAAAGTCGGCCGAAGCATGGAGAACATGCACTGATAAGGTTATACTGCGCACAGCGCCAGCGCATGTCTGTGTGGTGTGTCTCAGACAATGACACATAATTGTTTTGGCCTACGTGCCCCACCTGTACACGTGAGGACCTGTAATGCTCCGAAAGTCGCTGAGTATTGGTCCTTAAAAATATAACGCCAGAGTCGACACGAGAAGAAAATTGTTTCAACTTTGAAACCCTAAGCTAGGAACTGCCGAGAAGTACTAAGGCAAAACCCCTGCTCGGTAACCATAGGACCACATCCGTATTTTCAGCTTTAGCTTTCGCGCTCATTTGAACTGTCTTGCTGGCATGAGTAACAGCTAAGAGTCGAAAATATGGAAATCTCTTACAGATAAAACACTGAGGTCATACTCTCACGAGGTCAGATTTTATATTAATATTTCAGGGTACAGTTACATCATAACCATTAACGATGAAACGCAGACTGAAGTTTATTTAGCGAAGAACAAGGAATTCGCAAAGTATGACAAATATGCCAAAGTATTTAGTAAATAAAACTAGGAGTAGAGTCGCAATGTGTAACATTTATACTAGGCTGATTCTCCATAACGCTAAAGTTGATACCTTTCGGTGTTATTTATCACATAAAAAATTACCAGGTTTAAAATAGGTCTAAATATTAGCCAACAACAGAGGAATGAATGACACATTCGTGACATAACCTAATAGAGAAACGCTTTTCTAATTGGCTAGCTAATAGCTTAGTCCTGGCTTAAACCCGGTACTAAGTTTTTGTAATAACGGGGTTAGAGTTTAATTAGATTAATAATCCAGAGTTTGCAGTCGATTTTGGAATGTTTACCTATTGCACCGCAGTTTGCACCTATTGAATTTTATGAAAATATTGTTTTTTATATTCAAACAACACTCCAAATCCCGGACTACAATGTGTAACTCGAAATAAATTTACATTGACACAATAAATAAATAATATTGGTTGATGCAATTAATAAAGCGCACCAAAGACGACAAATCGATAACACGGAAATAGAGTTCTAAGAAAACGACTATTGAGTGGATAAATATTCGTTCAGGTGTTCGTTGAAACTAGGGCAGCGTATGTGGCCGATGCATTTAATACTGATGAATAATAAATCGCAATAGGAACAGGCCGCGACGCAACTGCCGCGTTCAATTCATCAGACCTCATTGCAACAGACGACAATGGCGAGACTCTAATAAAGAAAACCGATTCGCAGAACGTATCAATTGCTTCTTCAATGACATTTCAGTGGGAATTCTATAGAGATCGATTACGCGGACGTTCGACTGAAGCGACTGCAAATAAGCCTCTATTCACTCAAAGCAGTGTTGCGTGTTATTGGAAGAGCTGTAAGCTTCACTTCACACTTTACCTACTTCCTCTGTCGGCGTAAAAAGTTTGCAAGCTATTATTCTGTCTGGCTGGAAGGACCACAAACTACTTTTTTAACCACTACTTGTAGCTTTCTTAGTAATATTAGTTATACTTTAGTTATACTGATACTGATATCACTGATGTGTAACTGAACAAATAATTCTGATTCATTGTATCGAAGGAAGATGTAAATGAGATACATAGACACACAGCCAGTTGGTTTATTGTGCAGTTGCGATTCGAAAACAATCTTCATAATAATAATAATAACAGTCGTAAAAAGTTTTTACGGAAAATTAAACTCAAGTACCAACATGCAGAATTTTCCTCGTACGAAAAAGATTCAAATTAATACACAAGGAGTCATCAAAATTCATCATGACGTGATCCAATGTTTAAGAGTTGAATATTAAAGATTCAGTCGTGCCAAGCGTAGATGGAATGCAAGATATGTATGAAAACAAAAATATAACACATCTGGAAGAGAAGAGTTCAAGGCACATTTCGGGTGTTTTTTGGCACGCGGCAGGTACCACGGCGCCCTTCGGTCGCCTCGGCTGCACAAAAGGGCCAACTTACAATGGTGGGCAGGTAGAACTAGCTTTGCACATGTTCGATGCATTAGTTGCACAAAATGAAAAGAGCATCCCTATTAAAAGTACAATAGTCGAGTAATAGAATTCCTTGTTAAAAATTACTCGATGCATCCTTAACCGACTGATTTATAGACTGTCGTGTTTTATAGACTACCCATTACAATTATTACAGTAGATAAAGCAGTAATTGGGAAAGCAATAAAACACACCATTAAGTTTCAGTTAAAAAATAAACGCTAGACGTAATGCTTTTGAAAGTTCAAAAGAGTAAAGCTTGGTTTTTACCCACTTGATAAATAATAAAGTAGAAAATGAAATCGTCTACAATGTAGACAGCACCTAGCCAGAAGCAAAATTTTAATTGCTGTCCCAAGAAATAACAACAACTACACTGATGAATGAAAAGCGATCACCAACCCAATACGTCGGAATTGGTTGTTTTTAAGGTATAATAAGATCTATCAAACTTTGGTTAAAGCTTTGATTTAACACATACATACAGGTCTTAACGCGATAGTGGTTAAACAGTTTGAAGGTATAAATGTTTACCTCCAAATTCAGCCCGACGTTTCGAGGCTCGACGCGTTGCAGCGTCCGTGGTCGCGGGTAAACTTATTAACGTGTTATGTGTAACAATCGCGAATCTTTAAAAGTGACTAAAGCTTTGATTTGTCATAAATACAGCAAGACGAAACGAAGAAAAAAGGCAATTTCAATTTAAATTAATTTTAATGCCAATCGATTTATCAAGATGATTCCAGAATTTTGAAATATAAACTGTCAATATGTTGATCAGGCGATTGAACATAATGTTAATTGATCATTAACAATAAAAGATGAAGTTACTGTTACTTTGTAACTAAACCAAATATAAGATGTAAACATGTTAATCAAATACAAGGTGTAAACTGTTCTGTTTCCAAGTTATTCTAAACTTCCACTATAATTATAACATACAAAACATTGGCAAGCTGTGCCTATGACGCCCATCACAGTTTCAAATCCATTAGTGTTACTTACAACGAAGATAAACCCATGGAAAACGACAAAGACAGGAAACGATGAATAATTCAAGCAGCACCACCTTCCACTATTCAAATCCGTTCAAAAACGGAAACTTAACAACACAATAAGATCACGATCCTTCTGATTCCCGACAGAGAAGCGAATGTTGACACTGTGGAGACACTTGAACACACTCATCCTGAGATCCTTGAAGCATATGCGTCGCGTAGTACTGAAACGTAATATATTCGGGCGTGAAGCTAAGGTGTTCTAGTTTAGAAGTCTGAAGGTGTCGCACGTACTTAGTCTCATGTCGTGGGCGAGCTGTCGAGGCGGGCAAGATCCAGCGTCTGCGCTATCATTTAAATATAACTTGGGACGCCGCCGTCTGTCGCGGCCTTTATTTTTACACCGCGGAGATTATTGTGGGAGTGACAGCGCACTGTGGCCGTCACGATAGGCGCGCTCGAACGGCCGGAGGACACTGACTGAGCCGAGCGAGAGTCGTCGAGAGAGCCGCGAGGGGCCGCGCCGGGCGGAGGGCCCCGCGCCCCGCCCCGTGCAGTATGCACCGCAGTGCAGCCTCCACATGGCTCCGGCGGAGATAACGCACGCCCGACGCCCGCAGACGCCCGCGAGCGCGAGCTGCCCACTGATCCGCGGAGACGCGATGCGAATCATTGACGCGGCAACGATAACAACTGTTTACACGATCTAATTGCAAAATATAAACAACTTGCTGTTAGTAAATAACTACGGACGCGTGTTAAATTGATGAAGCTGTAACTCAGTTCATGAGGAGATTGATTCTAACAGATATTAAAAAGTGTAATTACGGCATTTGTCGGATAAAAAATAAAGATTAATGACAATGCACAGGTCGCAATATGCAAATTTTGAACAACGGTTTCCTTAATAACATCGAATAAAGGGTAACTGCTGAGAAAGTACGCGCACCGACCGATATTGCAAATTAATTATTTTTAGCGAAGACATTAAATTGGTTACAGTTCTTGAAACTCAACATGTGTCGGAAGCTGAAGCTTTTTATAGTTTACAGCCAAAGTTAATACTCGACTTCCACATGTTATTAAGACAAACGCACGCCATAAAACCTTACGATGCTGAACTAATCGCGAGACTTAACGTGATTCTTTTATGGTCAGCCCATAAGTTTATTTTATAGTCCTTTCCTTTTCGGGGCGCCGAGTCGGTGGTAGTTTTTCCATAGTGAAAAGTATATCTGTGGACCCTTACTGTGGGAATCGTAATTGTCGATTGCACAAACTGTTTCCCAGTATGGTGAACTCGGCTCGGTGGTCTTGTCTCGAACCGATTTGGTCATGCATGAGCCCTATCTCGTATTGCAAAAGCGTCAGCCGATCTCTCCGCGTCCGAGGCATATGTTCCTCACGTGCTCAGCCGCATCCAATTGCCTCGATTCATAACGGTAATGCCGATTCTGCAGTAACATTTATGTATTTCAAGGATCTAGCCAATTGCAAACGTAAACTCGGGCACAATACTAATATTTTTCTAAAAAAAATAGCAGTCTGTAGTCTCTACTTGCCGAAATGTAATTGCGCATGACGATTGCCAAATTGAATGCTAATCAGGTTTATAAATTCCAATTACATGCGTAAATAGAGGGCACACTACTATTGTTCTTGTCCGTCTGGGACATCAATTTGCAAATAATTGACGTTATTAATCCTATTATGATTCATGTTTTGCCTCTTGATGGTCCGATTATGTGAAATTCGGGGATCGAATTTGTGTCACAGAATCGACAATCGTATTTCTGTACAGCTGGGAGAAACGTTGTCATTTTCCCGTGGGAATGTCCCCTGTGACACTTGAGCGAACCATCAGAAGCTCATCAGTGCAGTGGTTCCATCATCAAATCGTCTTCCCTGAGAATGTACAATCTACAATCAAACTATACAGATAGATGGTTCTTTTCATAACAATGTTTTACATTCGAACGCGCTGGTAATGTTGATATGATCAGGCCGTGCGTGACACGTGCAATATTCAATTTCGTTTCAACAAACAGCGCAGATGTTTCTGATATCGATTAATAAATACAAGAATATTGACAGCAAGTGTACTGCAACCGCTCGCAGAAATCGATTTGTTATAGAGATACAAGTAAAAGGGCAATTGATCAAGATGAATTTGATGTAGAATACAGCTTCTCACTCTATCTTGTTTTAGATATGACTAAACTGGATCGCGGTTCGTTTGGCGAATCGATCGCGATAAGGATCGAAAGTATGAGCTTCAAATGAGGATAATGTAAAGCATTCAGGACAAAGCAGGAACCAAAGCACACACGTTACGCCCTCTATCTCGTGAGCGTTTATCGTGACCCTTGCAATTGGCATGTCGTTCCGATCGTGCTTTGCCGGGGCGAAAGGTCATCATCATAGTACAGTGCGCAGGCGTCGGCTATCTAGCGACCTCTCGGATTATCCAACTCGATCGATAAGGTCCCGAGGGGCATGCGCGGGCGCGGGCGGGCGATAGGGCCACAGAACATAATTTATTCGGCGGCAGAGTGGCGCGCCTCGGAGGTGCCGAGCCCCGCGCCCCTTACCCCGCCCGGCTCCTTACGAAACAGGATCCCTACATTTTTTGTGGACCGAGGATTATGGAGTATCAGGTTAAACGCAGGTTACGTAATAGTTTTTACACACCCTTTAATCTTCCGACCCATGGGACCGTGCGGTAAATTGTGATAGTTTTTGAAATTATATGGTTCGATGATATTTGACATACCAATAGACTTATATTTCATTTACCTGTGGTTACTGTTTCGTGTACTATAAGAGGGCCGGAGAGACAATATTTGCGCGTGCGCATATCTAGTTGCTGTGTTTGACTGATTACATGACTTGTGATAACATACCTAGTTACAAAAAAAACACGAAACTTTACAAAAACTACAATGCACCCAATGTAGATAGGCTTGATAAAATCAAAGTCAGTAATTTACTGTGATTATGAAAGGAAATGCAGGGTTTAATTTGCAGTTCGCAGACAGGTGAACTTGATAAGTCAAACTGTACGAAGCAAGCACCTTGCAAAGTTCAACGATTCCTGATAACCACACAGTGTTTTCAAGTTGGGACATATCAATATTTGCCAGTAAGCCAACGGACGCATGCGTTATCTTGTTACCTGCCATGTGAATTGTTACATCAACCAACACTCACAAACACAATGAACATAGAACATGAGCAATGAGAATGGTAAGAAACCCTTACATCAAAAAAATAAACAGTCGGTACAAAATTGCCAAGACATTGGCGGTTCTTCGGGAGTTGCAACTGCAACTGAAAGGGTTCTACTTGCTACTTGTTACTTCTATTTTTTTGCAATTATTATATTTAGACATAATATGTAGCTACTATATACAACTATAAACTTACATGAATTGCAAAAAAGATACATTTAGTTATTATACTGCTTTATTCGTGGGAAAAACACGGAAAGTTACTATCATAAAGGGTAATATTACAATCAGATTAAGAAACTTAAAAATAAAAGGTGATAATCAAGAAACGACCTTACTCGTGTCCTTGCTTATTACTATATCGGAGCCTCTAACAGATAAAAAGCAAATAAGTAGGTACAACATAGATTCCCAAGAAATGCGATTGTACGTGACAAAACCCACCAGGAAAATATTTATCAGAAGATACTGATCGTTGATTAGGAGCGCTTATTAATCAGTGCCGTTGGACCGATGAGCTGACCGTAATTGCAGGACTTCGGTAGATTTATGTCCTCAATTAGACTTCCATTTGCCGCGATCTGACAACGACTGTACCCGATATGGATACCTGTCAGAGTTAATACATTTTACCCATAATTTACTTCGAACGGGCCCTGTCCAGTTTCTGTATTAAGATCTTGATCGATTTCTCTCGCATATTCATGGCAATGCTCATTACTAGCAAATTTCTACGACTCTATCTGTAATTAAGAAGTATCATTACTTTATACGACAATTGAAGTAACATGTTGACCATTTCACTTACTATTGATACATATATTTGGGATGCAACGTTCAAAACAACAATTAATGCAGCAATATCTGTAATGAATGAGCCCCGCTCGCCGGAATGTGATCGAGAACACATAATTGTCAATGTGTACCGCTCGATAACGGCATTAATGTTACAAGATATTAACGTCATTGACTAGTTTTCCCTACGCGAGAGTAATAAATCGCAGTCTATATTTAACCGTCGCCAGACAGTAGCGAAATATTCCACCGAGCCATAAAGTAGGCCTAGAGCTGCGCAATTTCTGATAATCTCATAATCATGACGAGATAATCTTAATTGCAGGGGCGCGGCCGTCATTGTATTGTGGAGGAAAGTGTACTATCAGTTGTCTAAGTATCTAAGCGATAGCAGTGTCGTGCATCGTGTAAAATGTCACGCGGCTACGATGCCGGTAGATCGTGACCAGAGCAAGGGGAACCCTAAACGACCACGCTATCAACCGAAAACATATTTAGCTAATACAAAATTATGATAACACGGCAGTTCAAGTAAAATTGGTATAACAATACTACGCAGTTAGCTAAATCGAGTGGAACTTATCGATAACAGATATCTGTGCGTACATGATTGGATTTAAGGAATTACAGAAGATTACTAGAAACGAATTAGAAATCCGATATCGACTGAGCTTAATAAAACTTGGAACAATAGTAAGCAACAAGACAAAACAGTAAAACCTACGGATGTAATTAATGACCTGTCAAACAAAGCAAAGAGAGATAAAGAGATAGCGGATGAAAAGATATAGCTTCAATAGTGGGCGATTATCTTGTAAAGAATATACAAATAATGTCTGTCAGTCAAATCTATAGGTGTCAAAGATTTTAATGTTTGTCCAGTTGATTGGCAGTTGTGTTTTAATAGCAAAAACAGTAATGGCATGTAGGCGAACCAGTATTATAAATGGCTCTGTACGAAATATTTGTGTCAAGACTTTGAAATGCATTAATCTTTGTCAGGGTAATTAAAATTGAGATTTTGTTCTATCCAATCAAGGGAGATACATTTGCTAGGATCAATATTTTGCAGAACCATATTGAGTTTGATATTTATGGCATTTTAAAATTATTGGGCGAATTAATATTCTAGATTGAAACATTAACATTTTAACTTACATAAGAATTAAACGACCGTCGCAAATTTTAGGAGGACCAATGAATGTAGGTGGGCAACGCCCTGGCCAAAACGCCTTCTCTTTTCTATTTATTGTGACTCTTATATGTTGTAGAATAAAATCGTCGAATTCGCTAATGACGTAAATGGTTAGAACGGCTACAGGTACAGGTTTACTAAACACTAATCTTGTCAACTTGACTTCTACAAATCTTACTCTTTATGAGTTTCCGATACAAAATGCACCGTTACTCCATCAACGGCTTAGTACATACAATTCTCATACCTACATTCAAAAGTTACAAATCTCTGGGCAATGTCAATTTTTGTATTATGCATGTAGAAACGCAATATTACAATATATCTCAGCTGTCGGGCCTTCGTGTCGATGTGACCAGTACGGCACGACATGACAGGCAACACCCACAGATCCACAAAATGCCGTGTCGCTCGCAGTCGCAGCGCCCCAGGCCCCAAGCACCTAGAACCTGACTTATGGGAATACTAGCCGTATCCCGCTACGACGCATATATTTTTAAGATATAAAATTTGTTATCATAAACACTTGTGTTCTCATGTTAAGTGAATTATGTCAATTCTTAATGGGAATAAATATCTATAAACAGAAACAGATCCCACGACTTTACTGGCGGAAATGACAGATTTCCTTTATAAACTTTCATCCCTCATACCCCATGACCCATAAAGATTTTTCGTCGCGACCAAAAGTAGCCCTCTTTCTAGTCCTAATCTTAATTATTTCCATTCAGCGGTGAAAACGCAACCCACAGACAGTTAGACGATTTATAATATTAAAAGTGATCGTCTGCGCGGGTCATACGTTAATGAAGCGCGGACCTCAAATCCCACGCCTGTAATTAAATATACCAAGTGGTCCTTATGCAAATACTCGCAATTCCATTATGAAATATCTTCAGTTAGAACATGGGAACGTTAATGTTCGTAGCGCAGTCTAATATTCTAGCTGGCGTACTGTACTTAGATTCTAATGGGACGAATCTATCATATGCGGAAACCCAGATTTCATACCATCGTCCCACACAGTCTCCTCCCTGGATCATATACAAAAGATAATGTAATGACTTGTACATTTAAATAAATAGTTATTGTTCCATTTCAACGCAAGAGCTTATCTTGATCGTTAATATCACCCACTCAGGTAAAACAATAATCTTGAAAATTACCAACAATAGTATAAACCTATTTTTTTAAATCTTCAGTATATGGATTCATCCAAACAGAGATGTTTTCCCTTAGGCATAATCTTGGGCAGTCATTCAAAACGCAAATATCCGATACGAACACGATTTATTTATATTTTGGCTCGTGCTCGACTATCGTTCACCGGTCAATAGCCATAATCATCAATCAGTTGTTGGGAGTTTTCACCGAATTTCGTGTTTCCGTTTTATTATTCCGTTAAAATCGCTATTGTATATCACCGGCTTAATCGGCGACGTTAGATTGTGGGTCGTGTGCTTTCGAGTTGAGTGTTATCGGACATGTTGCGATGAGCTTGTAGCGCGACACCGGCGTTCGGTTGACATACGACGTTGGTGGTGTTGTAAGGGAACTCGACCACTGAAGGTAAAGATAAGCTGACAATTTAAATTAGCTTGCACATTTTATACTAATAGTAGTCTAGTAACCAATAATAAACAAAATGTAATTTCTTATTATCATAATACCTTTATTATTAACCAATTTCTTTGTTTCTTACTAGCGATTTCCCGGTTGTTGCGATTATATCTTCTATCCCCCTTTCATCACCCCCTAGGATGATTTCCGGGACTTAAACAATCTTACAAGTATTTTTCTTCCAATTTCATATCATCTTTTATTTATTTATTTATTATATTTATTTAAACTAAGAAGAGACTACAGAAGTACACAGTTTATTGTACAAATGGCGGACTTAATGCTAAAAGCATTCTCTACTATTCGACAATAGGTCCAAACAGAGACACACATCAACAATGGATGGCCATATTTTCATTGATAAGCGTGTTTCACAAATTATGTCTCCTACGTCACCAATGCTACAATGCTTTAAAGTTTGATAGCTTTCGCATCGCTGGACTAATAGCTTTAATATTGAAAAATCAGTTTATTCCAAACGATCTGCGCGAGAGTGGGCGCGCGACGAACTTTTGACCGGCGCGTGGGCACAGGGCAATAACGGTGAAATTGTGTAACATAAAAATACCAACATAAATTATACCCATGGTACGAATTCTCCAAATCGATATGGAAATATTGATACACTTCAAACTATAAAAATACGTATCATAAATACCATTTAATCGGCTTTAAATTTTTGATACGGCGTGTTGAAACGCTTAATGAATTGATTAGTTGGGCTTATTATAAAATATTCAGTTTTATTATACAAACTAAATCAATATTGGCCGATTATGCGCAAAATTATTATAACATGTCCAAACGTGTCAATAAGGAAGGCTTAGCTAAATGTTATTAAAATTACTTTTGCAATATACAAGAGAAAACCGAAATAAATAAAAAATGTAGCTCAACAAGGGATGGAATGCAATTAAGTCCGTATAAAACATTTGTCAGAAATATGGAAAGCAGTTGTCCAAATGCCGCAATGTCGTTTAAAAAAACGCCCACTGAAATCATAATAGATATACCTACTAAATAAGCTAATAATATCTGATCTAATGTTCTTTCCCCATATCTGTGAAGGAGTGAAGGCGCAAAGCAATTTATTAGCCCGCTATGATCTGTTTGAAGATTTTAATGGCACCGCCAAACTTCCGCGACATAAGAACGTATACAGACTGGGGCCATATTCTCTTATTTTATTTTACTTCATTCTTGATAATATAAAGTTCGTCGAAGTTCACTATAGATAGATAGATAGATAGATAACTCTTTATTGCACACCATAAAAGTAACAACAATACAATTTACATAGAAAGATGTACAAATTAGGCGGTCTTATCGCTAAGAGCGATCTCTTCCAGACAACCTTTGGGTATAGGAAATACTTAATCACACTATCTATTTTTGTAACGTGCGATTAAGAGAGAAATACTATTTTTGACATCTTTGATACTGTAATTCGACTAGGTCCGGTTTTTAAAGTGCTTTTAAATATGTATAAATAATAATAACGTTGCCTTATGTTTTCATAGCAACCAAAGCTTCGGAAAAGTAAGCCACATTTGTCGTAAAAAGCAAAATTTTTTTTTGTTCTTTTCACTGGCGTAAGTAACTTGTATTGCAAGCGGAAATTGATTTCACAAAATATGCGTTCACACGATTGAATGGAGACGTATTTCATGTTTATATGTAATAAAATGAAATAATAAGCCGTAAATTGAATCAGAAACTTTAAGCTTTTGGAATTCAAACTTACGTGAAATCTCCTTTCTTGTAAATTGCGTATCGAGCTTTTGCTAAGTCATTTTATTATACTTAGGCCATGTATAAAACCTCTTACAACGTCATTCAAGCCGAGGCCCGAGACACATAAAGTGACCCTGGACGCGACACCCATTACTATTATAATTTTATATAATAGTCTGCCGCAGAAACGGTGAAATCTAATTTTGATGGCGCCGAGAAAAATAACGATAAAAATATGAAACTTAATATTTTTCCGGTAACTTTTGACGCCATATTTTTTATCAAGTTTTTATTTAAAAATAGCTATAAAATGAAACAGTCTATAGTTTGTACAACATTTATAACTCTTCCGTCCAATAAGATGGCATTAGGTAGGTACCCAAAAATAAAATTAATGTTTTCAAGTGCTTTTTAATTCAAGTGTATGGTAAACAAAAACATATAACAATAAAAAGGAAAAATAATGGGAATGTTTGCTTTTAGCAAAAAAATTTGCTAACTAAAAAATTTAAGATAGCCCATAGATTTTATATACCCTGTACCTATACATCATGCCAACTCGAACGTTTTTCTGTAAAATAATACGAGCTAACGAAAAAATCCACTCCACTAAGCTAATCCGAAGGTAATACGATATTGTTCATATAAGGATCAGTCGATCCGGTTCAAAGGACTGAATCGTGGCGATGGCGACGAACGCAGATTTGTCTCGGCGACAAATTTAAACTTTTTTGTTGTGAAACTTTAGACTGCAGTTGACAGCTGCGGTGTGGTCAACCTCGTCGTAACTTGTTTGTAATAGACACCATTTAAACACAAAAACAAAAATTGATTATAAATAAAATTATTTCAAATGATGTTGAACGATCATAGGTATGTAGACAATGATCAATTTACATTTAAAACAACACTTAACTATGAGTTTCTTGCGTAGAAGAGCAATTTTTGCTATATCGTTTGCTTTAATGTGTATAATCACGCGACAGATAAATACATAACTTATAAAGTTACAACAACAATTATGTAAGTAGAACAATATGTAAGGGCACATTAGACTAACCAATGCATAAGATACCGCAGTGTATACCTTGGTCTCCTTGGTGTGTTGTCCATACACCTAACCACAGATATAAACTTAAGCGGTGTTATTGCAAAAAAAATAGACCAGGTTTAAAATAGGTCTAAATATTAGCTGACAACTGAAAAATGAATGACACATTCGTGCCATAACTTGATAGAGAAACCCTTTTCTAATTGGCTAGCTAATAGCTTAGTCCTTGCTTAAACCCGGTGCTGAATTTTTTGTAATAACGGGGAAGATGTTTTCTCAAACCATAACACAAGAAATGGCCATCGTTTGACTAACAAGTTGTGATTCCCAAGTATTTCCGACGTAAGTGGAGGTGAGGTGAGTCAGCGAAATGTCACACTGTTAGCAATTAGATACAAAATACGGAAGTGCATAAGGCGGCACTCGTCGACCGCCAACGCGCTTTGAAGAAGGCTATTCAGATGAGCACGGCAAGCAGCTATCACGAAGCACGGTACGGTAGATCGGCAGATTGCAGTAGAAAGCTGGGCCCACGCGTGGCGAGAGGTCACCGCGCCCACGCACCCCCAACGATTACACTATTGAGAAATACGAGACTTTAAGTTTAAGGTGCTCGACGAGCAATTACCGGTGTAATTGATGATTATTGCGAAATGATGCGGAGGAGGCTGAGTGCGGCCCATTAGCGATGCAACCGGAGAGGGCGGGCTGATAGCACGACAGGCTATCGACGGAATAGACTCAGAGAGTACTGAGACCTTACTCCGGATGACCGTCAATATTCTCAATAGGCATCACCCTCGTTCATGCTGTCATGCTGGCATGAGTGACAGGGATGGCTACAGTCGAAAAAACAGACATCGGCATCCAGAGTAAGGCCTTTAATATTAAAACATTGACGAAGATTATGCCGCTTAAAAGCGATCAATCAAACTTGATTAACATTAGCCGAGGGTGACTAGATAACATTAGCGTAGGTAAGGCGTCTCATTATTTTTGCGACTTTAAACCGATGCCAGCGAAACTCGCCTGGCATTATAGGCTTTCACAGAATGTGTACACTCGATAAACGTTTAATAGGCTGGTTTATCACTCGCAACATACGTGATGCTGAAAAGGCATTATATTAAGTGCCTCGTAAAAATCCACAGAGATATTAATGAATAACGCGTTCTTTCTGACTAAAATAGTTTTAGTCAGCGGTCGTAAAGACGTGAAATCGTTTAAAAGAGAGAAACCTTTTCTTTTATGATAATATAACTGTATATCGGAAGACATATTTGGCGAGTCGCGTGCCCCGGCCGGGTCATAGGTGGGCGAGCGACTTTATCTCCCCGAGAGAGCACTAAATTAATATTTGACGACACCCACGTACGTAGGAAATGTAAATAAAATACTCCATTGGTATTTCCATTCATAAATATTGAAATTGACTAGATAATTTTATTTGACTAAAAGAAATAGATAGATAAGTATTATTTCAGTCAGTGGAACGAGCGAAATGACATAATAAGGAAAACCCGATTGAACTTTGATTAAAACAAAAAAGGTAGGTACGGCAAACCCAAAAACTAGTCCTACTCCACAAGTTCTGACTTTATCAATGCAAATACAGTTTATTTCATATCTAACTACATCAAAACAAACAGTGATTGACATCTAAATTGTGATCTTTCATCTTACCATAAATGCTTCAATGCATTATCTTCCTTTTTGATTAATTCTCAGTAATCGCATAACACTAAATCGCTAACAAAACACATAAATAACAACAATAAACCTCGCCTGTTTATGAATGAAACTAGTTATCGCTTTCATATTTCTAGTCATTAGCATCATTCACACTTAGAACTTTCCACGTGCAAATTATAATTATACTTAATAGCAAATAGTCCGATAAGCGAAGGTTAAAAGCGTAGTTAACCCTGGCAGCGGATAAAACTGCACAATTAGATGATTGTGTTGAAATGGGTTTCAAAGTTCGACGCAGAATAAAAAACTGTTCAGTGAGAGATGAGATGACACATGCACATGATGATTTCTATTTATGGCATCTCATGCACGTAGTCAAAATAATGACTGATAAAAATAACAATGATAACAAAAATAATCTTGACATCTTTACGAATAATAAAACAATGATTGATTTTAGATGCGCAGGAGCGAATAATGAATGAGTCATTAACAATTCAAAGATACACTACAATCAGAATCATGAATAAATATTTTTATCCAAAAAAGTTGTTTACTAAATGCAGCATTGAAACTCTCTAGAATGGCGGTTACTCCATTCTTAAGGATTTTAGCACATGCATTAACAGACAGTAGTAAGACCGTTATTCCACTTCACGAGGATCTGTAAATTACTGTTTAAGTGCACGTATGACATGAGGAATCGTCTAGAGGCGAGGGTTCACATCCACATACTATGTAATCTCAACGGTACATCGTCGTTCCTGCGCAAAAGCATTGTTGCAATGCTGACACGGAGACATTCAACTATCTTGATCCTAGTAAACCCTCGCATTTAATGGTACTGCCTTCAAATGAATATGCTATTGAAGAACCAAGCAGACTAAAACTGATTTATACAAAACTCCGGCTAAGGACATTCACCAAATTATCAACTATGATAATTAGCCGTCAATAATAACAAATGTTGGACACCTGCTTAAACAAATTCTTAATATTGTGAAATATATGTTAGAAACCGGTCCGCAAACAACGCCATATCTTAACTGGCTTATAATTTTTCTCGAATCTCGTCTGCTATTAAAAGTGATGGTAGCGAATGAAAGTTTGGTGGCGATAAATGAATGGACCGAGGCGTGGGTAATTATGTTACGAGCGAACATTTATGCAAATACGAGTATACCGTGTGGCCATTGAGAAGGCACCATTGACAGTAACGGGCTAGACTGGTCTGCCCCGGCATGGGCACTCGCAGCGTCTGACCGCGATGAAAGTATTTAATCAAGCGCTATTTGGCCAACTTCATAAAATTAAATTTCAACTCGGAACATGTTCGGCTATAATCATTTCTCATTTAGTATCTTCGATGGACATTTTTATCTGTCTAAGGAACAGGTGTTCCGATTTATGATAAGCATCTCTCTATTCCAGTTCGCAAATACTGATAGTGTCCGATGTAGCTGCAAATTATACACAAATTTTACCGTTTCCAATTCATTCACTGCTGCAGACATAAAATAAAGAACGTAATAATCTCAGCGAGTCAGAATAAACGAAACGACTGGATTTTCCATTCACTTCTCTGTGATTTTGTATTCTGATGAATTTAGTTAATGTCTTTAAGGTTCAACAATTTGCATTAAATTTTAATGAAGCATTAAATTGTTTAGGTGTTTTTAGAGTTAATCAATTGAATTTATCATACAAGTCGAGACACGTCTAAAAAGCAAAAATACGTTTCGAGTCGTCAGACTCGAGTTAATATTTGGGTACTATGTATGTACTATCAGAAACTAGTTTCGGATCGATAGTCGTCGTGACCTCTTACTTTATCGTGTACTAGACGTCGATTTACGGAACTTTCTTTTTATTCATGAAGCATGATAATAATATAAAGGCTACAGATCTGTGGATCGGCAATATATTGTGAGATCGTTGGATGTCCGTTGCGTAACCGATTCATTACGAAGGATACAATAGACCAAACACTAGAGAAGTGCGCGTCAAAACATGTACATTATGCAACTGGACTTCAAACATTATTGGAAGCGAGCATCTTTAGTATAGAAATGACTTCATAATTTCCCCGCACTCACACACGCACGTGGTCGTGTGTGGACGCAACTGATGCGCGCGCGCACATAGAGCGGCTTCCGGGCGTCTGTGAATGACGCGTACGCATGTTTACTACCGCACTCTGCTGTCGATCATTTCGGGCTCGGTGCGGTGTTGTTACGTCATTCATTAAAGCTTCCATTTCCACTCATACAATTGGCACAGCAGAATCTGTTTCGCATTAGTTTGCATGCGTCAATCCATATCCACTTGTTTCCATTATGTTCGATAGTATAGGCAGAAGTCACGTTATAGATAGAAAAGAAAATACAGTTTGCTTTAATTTTATAACAAATGGGAGTCATGCTTGCTTGGTAGGACAGTGGGGCTACAGTATGTTTAAAATGCTACCATACTAACAGACATCTACCCAATAATAAAAATTATACATGTTTCAATTTAACAGCAGATCAAAATACAAGATAAACTTTTAGATATGTATTTGATGTAAGGGTAAACGCTGACACAATAATAAATTAAGATAATCACTTATTTACTGGTCAAGGTGCTTTTAACTAACATTAACTTAATTTCTAAATTAGAATCAAATTATTAGCAAACATTATTTTTCAATTTATATAGTAGTAGGAGTAATGTTCAAAACGTGTTCCAATAACCAGAACAACTTTAGGTGTGTGACTCTTAACACCAATACATAGAGCTGAAAATAAAATAATATCAAGTACATAACTGTACTTTGCATATTTACCGTCGTAATTCAAGTTCTAATTAAATTCGGTGATACTAATCACAATTATTTATAGTGTAACAAGTTTCTTGCAATTTAGAAGATATGCTATCAAACTGGTCGATCGCATGCAACAAATTAATTTCATTGTATAATTTGCTAGGAATATTGCGATGGAAATGCTTAACGCGTAGATTCAGAGATCTCATTTAAATATTTTATCTAGACGAGATACTAAATAGTCTTAAAATTTGAGTCCGCAAATACCGGCAAATGTTATGGACGGACATACATAATTAATTAGTTAATAAATATAAATAAATACTTATGCAACGAAATATTATCGTTTATAATGAATCAACATTCGACAGTACTTACATAGCCAAAAAAGCTCAGAGTCCGGAAATTTATGCAAAACAATGGTATTGAGAACTTCGAAAATACAAAGCCTATAAAAAGAGAACTCTAAAGTGTTCCTGACTTTGGACATTTTAATTTATAATATTATTTGCTAAGGACCTACAATTAATACCTGCTGATATCCAAGATCTGAGACACTCGTTCGCATATTATGCTGGCATTAGTGACAGAAAAGGCTGCAGTCGAAAACATAGACATCCGGAGCAAGGCCTCTGAAGACATCGTGAATCGCAATCAACAGCTGATACACAAACGAGATCGTTTCCTGGAAACGCAATCAATTATCGACGGGAAGGAAGCCGCGCCGGCGCAGTTCGATGAGTTATCATCTTGGGCTAGATCCGCGCCGCAAATAGTTCAAAGTCCTAGATCGTGGACCATCAGTTATCTTGCGCATCCGTCGATGGTGGTAATGATGCCAAACTGAAATAGGGTCAATGTATGTGGTGTCCCGTAAATTAGCGTCAAGCGAGAGTGACGTCATTCTATTGCTCAAATACAACAACTTTTTCTATGGGATCAACATCGAAATTTTAACTAAATGTTTGGCTTCCCCATACAAAAGTGCCGATCGGCTGAGAGCAGTTTGTATGAAGAAGTCAATTTTTTTTTGAGATTTCGATATTGATCCCATAGAAAAAGTTGCTGTATTTAAGCAATAGAATGACGTTACTCTCGCTTGACGCTAATTTACGGGACAACCTGTATACGATTATGCAATCGGGACTTGAATAAACAAACAGTAACAACTTTAGAGTCCAAACCCACGAAATTATACAGTGTGTCCGGGTTTCGACTGGCGATAACTTATGGGCTATTAGATCATCAAATGTTATTGACAAAAAACCCCCATGGTGGGTTCTAACTCCCCTCTTGAAAAGGCAGCCATTGTAATTATTTAAAAAAATGCTATTTCTATGGATCTGAAGGTCCTAAAAGTCATAAAAATGATTTATTTGGAAGGTAACGCTATCGCCTACCAAGTGAAATAAATATAAATTCAAAATTATTAACTATCATACAGAAAAAATAATAAGTTATAAGAAATCTTGCTAAAAATTCAAAACAAATAAATAGTTTTTTTAAACTATTACAAAACTAAACCTAAACATATAAGTATTTTTTTAATTTTTTGAACACAAACAGTTTATTTTTTGATAATTTTTTTTCGTTAGGATTATATTTCTAAAATTTGATAAATTAAAGGCCCTAAATTATCGCTATTCAAAACCCGGACACACTGTATAAATGCTATTAATAAAAAAAACTCAGCAAATCAATAATTAATTAGCAAAAATAATAATCGCAAAAAAGTCGTTGCTTAGTTTGGGGCTAGGTAATTGGTGTGTTTGTTGAAACAAAAAAAAAATCACTTGAAGAATTTCAGGTAAGGTCTCATAGTAAGGTATGACGAGTCGATGCCAGACCTCAAATCGATGGATGATGTCACTCCGGCCGGACAGGACATTTCCGACAGGTCTATCTCCGCTCCGATACAATCTCGTGCCAATCGCATTTGGACCATTCCGTTCCTCGTGACTCTCCATAGAAGCAGTTCAGACGTCAAATCATAGTGGCCGTTATAAAGTTTTTAACTTTGATTGAGAATTCGTTATTATTCTACTGTGTATCTATGTTGAGGTTTAGTCCCAAAATTGCCATTGCAGATTCATCGAAAGATTTTATAAAGGTAAGCAATTTATAGTAGCAGACAGCTCAATAATATTTGAACAGAGAAAAAGGGTTGGGCAATGCAAACATGACATATTTGCAACAGGTACAAATATGGCGATAAAATAAGTGGGGCTAACGCACGATAACTTCGAACTGTTCGCGAAAAGCTGTCGTGCTAGAGATAATAGTTTTTAAATTGCACTGACTAACTTTGCTTTCAACTCCGAGCAGTCTGCAATGAAATTGAATAATTTAAACAACATGATATACATTGTTGAAGTAACAACAGTCTCACACAGATATTTGCAATATGAGATTAAGTTTATAAGTTGGTTTTTTAAATAACAATGTTCAATCACATTAGGCCCATTAGCCCATGTTAATGGTAACCTGTCTGTAAAAGATACTCCTATACCTACACAATCTCAAATGTAAATGTGACTAACGACCAAATCTAATTGAGTTCATGACGACAGTCAATAGCTAGTAGTAATTGGTTTACGAGTTCTGAACGTTGCCAAGAGACGGAACCAATGATTGCTCTGCTACCAGATAAGAATGTGACTCGAGTCCCAATCCCAATAGATGTAGACTTAATGCTGGCTCGAAAGTCGAATGCAGATCGCGAATGCACGATAGCACATGTCCAGGTGCGATTGCCAAGATTCAGAGACGAAAAAGTTATGAGAACAAGCGGTGCAAGCGCCGAGCTGTCTAGATTTCCAGACTCGCACTCAGTCACCCTTTCAGAAGCAGGACACGTGAAACCCGATATCCATGACTCAATCAGATCTTGTGCAGTTCTCTCAACGGTGACGATTACGACGTAACTCGCTTTTAATCAAAGACGGATTGTAGTTAAATCAGGAGTACTTTACACATAAGTGTATCTTTGTTACCCTTAGCTTGTACAGTATCCATCACATTAGACTACCAATTTCCGTTGCAAACTTACCCCTATTATAACTGCATAAGATGTCGCAGTGTTTAGCTTGGCTTGTGTTTTATTAACTTTAAGATGTAATGAGACTTAAGATTCCCAAAAGCTAAGACAATTAAAAGCTTAATACCGCATCCTCATTAAACTCGTTAGCCTAGCCACACGCTATAATTAAAGCCATATTATACTCTAGATTAGATATCCAAGGCTCCAAGCTAGTATCATTCTAATTTTGGCAAGTGATAAAGATAATTGTGGTTATTTGTATTATTAATAAGGCCACTGCGAAATTGGCTGATACAACATACACTACGTGTATAATACACAATAATAGTATAACCCATGTACTCATATGAAACTTTATGTTAATCATTTTTAGATATGCCGCTAACCGGTTCTTCTTGCCAATGCGTTCTGTAGACAGAATCGGTAAAGTATAAGATAGATGAATATGCTCTACTTCGAAATTCATGGCAGTGGAAATGTAATACGAGCTCGGTCTTGGCTCTTGGCACGCACATGGGTTGAAGCTGTCTTTGTTTCGTTTCATAATTTATGAATATTTTCAGCCTTTTAAGTACTAAACATTTGTCTACTTGTTCTAATAATTGATCAACACCTGGTAATACTAGAAAATTAATTTGTACCTTAATGGGTTGTCATCTTTTTATATCTAATCTAAGAAGGTATTAAATACAAATTATTTAATTTAGTGAGTCACCTTGAAAACAAATGGAAAAATTAGAAAACAGATTTAGATAACCTGAAGCTTGACTTGATGGCCGCTCGACCGTAATAGCTCTACACTGAATTCTGCAGCACCTACAGACATCTGATAAGGAAATACATTGAGTACTGAGTAGTGCGTTTCATTGGTTGGTTGTTCAATAGTCTTAATAATAAATTACGTTGACGTCTAACGATCTTAGTACAATAGAGCTTCCTGCTGAAGCAAAGGAATCGGAAATTGTAAAGCTATTGAAGCGAAACAATCAATTCGAAATTACTTTGTGGGTTGTAAGCGCATGATTTGTAAGGCTTCAAGACGCAACAGTGCTATTTGCACGGTCTAGGGACTAGGATCCGAGGCAACAAAAGGCCGGTAAACTTTACGATCGAAACAGGTATAAAATCCGTTTTCGAATGCACATGTGCATCGAATCATGGAGTTTCTTAGAAAACCGAGCCGGGACGTAAAAACACAAAGGTCTCGTCGCATCTGGCAGACATAGTGTCGTCTACTTGGGAAACCGAACAATGCTATTGTAGAATTTGTAGCCGATTTGATGTTCCCTCGATCTACACAACAAAGAACTACCTGCAGCATACCTGAGCACATCTATTTAAGGATTATTTAACGATTGAAATGATTTAAGTAGGTGGACGGTATGGAAAGGACGCATAGGGAAGAATGCATTGAAATTGAAATCGTATATTTTTTAAACCATAAAGTTTTGGACTATCCATAAATGATTAATTATAGATGGATCCCAGATTCTTCTCATAGCCATATTTTATAAGCAGTCGTATAAAACAAGCTGTTAAATTATACTGATTCACATAACATATACCACGTCCACAGTATTACGACTCGTCTACTTTTAAAGATGACTCAGATCATAATTATTCTCGGAGGTATATTTTTTGAGGTTACCTAGAGCAATAAATGTAACGGTACACCGGTAGCGCGAGTACCAGGACCAGTCATAATACCATTAAGTAAAATACCTAAATCATAATGTGCGATGTAATTAGAGGCGGTAATGCGCAGGCGACACCAGCGGGAACAATGGCTCATTCAAGTGCCACAAGAGTCGCGAACTATTTGCGCGGATACCTCGGCCTATGGCGATCTTATTATGTAGACTTACAGCGGAATATTGTCGCGTTTATTTGGTGGGACGATGTTGCTTTTCTTTTTAAGGGATTTTGACGAAGTTCGTCCCACCAGGAGTAGATAATAAATTTAACTATCTTTCTTTGGCTTTTGTAAATTGGTTCTCATGAAAAATCTAAACAAGCATGTGACCAAAAGGCATTTGTTGAATCTGGAAAAACAAATTTGTTTAAAAAAAATATATTCCACTTCTATGGTAGTACGAGTAGTAGGACACAAATATTTTTTACAATTCAGAAAAACTAAATATTCGCTCAGTAATAGACTTGAATAACATTTTGTTTTGTGTTTTTCAACACATTTGGCCGGCCGCACGTCAGACTATCTCACTTTGACCATGAGACCACCTCTATTCCCTAACGTAATAAAATCTGTTTTCGTAGTTCAAATGTAACCTGACGTGCTACCGACTATGCCAAACAACAAATTGTTATCATTAAACTCATCCTTCCTCATCTATACCATTGACAGTTTTCTCTGACACCTTTCTCAACATGACACCATATTTTTCATTTTTGTAACATAAAACTTGACGTTTAATATCCCAAGATAAACCTAGTCTTATAACGGCTAACGAGAATCGAGATACGCCTATGATACATGTACCGCGTGTAGTTTATACGAGCCTTTGGCTCTACGAATGGATATAGCAGCGAGCGACACATTCACGTGTCACGGAAAATTATGAATGTTGACGAGTAGACTATGTAATTGGAGCTACAGTCAGGGCAATATTTTTCTATACTCATATTACAAACATAATTAAAAAAAAACCTGACTGCAGAGGTTATTGTATTTTAACGATAAAGAAAAAATCAATCCCCCTTTTATTTCTATTTGCGGGCGCCATTTTTTAAATGTATATACATAGATAGCCTATGTCACTCTCACAATTTTGACAAAATCAACGACACCTCATATGTCAAAAACTGTCCAGCCGTTTGGGCTGTAGGGCGTGCCAAACAATTATTTATACATCATACATACTCTCGAAAAACATAACCCTCCTTCTGCAGTCGGGTAAAAAGAGGTAATGTTTGTAAGTTCGTGAGCATGTTTATAGGAAGTGCTCTCTAGAACTACTGGACCTATTTTGAAGATTATTCCACCAGTAGAAAGCTACTTTATTTCCGAGTGGCATATGATGTATTTTATTTTATAAATTGCACCCGTGTCGGGTCGCTAGTTGTTCCTTTAACTAAAGGAAGGAATCATCAAAGGTGCTTGTATTTTCTAGAGCCGCTTGCGTGCGGCCCTAGCGGCCATGTGACTGTATACAATTCTGTATTTTATGCATTGCTCCGACCGAAGGGCGCTGTATTCAAACTTTCACGGTACCGAAATCTTGATCGATGCTGGTTGAAAATAAGACAAAAAGTATGAAATCGGAAATCGGGAGTCCGCATAAGCTGATGCCCAAATCGGTTGAGATGGCGGTAGGCGGGTGCTTTGATAAACCATTAATTATATTCACACCTTTGTCGACCGCAGGCGATTTGTTTTTTTTCCTGCGACAGTTCTGGGAACGTCTGCGCGCGCGCAAAAGGAACAAAAAGCGGGCCGCGAGCACGAGCGGTTCGGATCGCAAGAATGTTTTAGAGGTCGCGACGAATAACAAGATATTAATTTAATTGTGTAGATATGATTTTATCGTATGCCTTTAAATGAACACAATTGACCTTTTGTTTACAAGCTCGCAAATCAAATACTCTTACACCTAACCAACCAAGTGCTGGCTATCTGGAAAAAATATTAAATCCCAAGATGTTCTAGCTAAGTCTTATTTTGTTTGTTTCGTTTAAAATAATAACGTTAAAGAACAAGAACAATGATCGATCTCAGAGACGTACGCATAATTAACTTTAATACAAGTTTGTAACCGTGGTAACACAAAGTAACCCATAGTAGAAATTGGCGTTACTATGGTTACTACACACTCGTATTACAAGACTTGTACGGTTTGTGAAATAGGGTCCTGGTGTGGTGTAATCCAATTTAAATCTAACAGAACACAACATTTCAGATTTGTAAACTTCAACTCTTCTACAAGTCCGAGAATCTTCCGAAATGCCAAACATCCTTTGTGGGGGCACCACAAAGCAAGTTCCGCGAACGCTGCAACGTCGCCGTTGTAAATCCTGTCACTGTTTTATTTGCCCTTGCCCCTTCACACTCCAGGCTTTCGGGAATTAGGTTTTGTTTACAATAAACTGACACACACGAACAAACAAAATGTAAGACTCGAAGCGGATCAAAGTGATGTGTTTTCTGGAATTGGGCCGTCAGGCAAGTTTGGGGCATGTGCACTTTTGCAGCAGTGAATGCAGAATGCCTACTTGTACAAAAAAAAAGCAGATTGGTAGGTACAGGAATACTGCTGAAGTTTTTATGGAAGATACTATCTAACTTATATTTTTTTAATATACACTAATATCACACTTTTTCAAAAATATTCAATTAAAATAATTGATTAATCTGAACTAAGAAACACCTAAAATTAATTCACAGAAGTTATATGAACAAGATTATAAATTAAGGAAACGCTACTATAATTGGGATATAGTTCGCGCGTCTGACCCCATCCGACGCCACAATTAGTTAATCTAGTGATTTATTGTTCAATATTCGCTTGGCAATCGATTCGTTCCTTATAATAATTGTAAGAGCTTGTTAACGGATATATTGCATTTAATATTCATTATCGAACGGTTACCTTTGTTGGCCTCCCAAATGTTAGTAGAATAAATTCGAATGTTAGAAGATGATCAGAGCTGCCATACCCACAGAATAGAATGGAAGAGTAAGCACCAGAAAGACTTTCACCTACACAAACAAAATGATATTAAAAAACTTAACCATCCATACTAATATTCTATTGCGAAAGTATGTCTGTCTGTTACCTCTACAAACTTAGACTGCTGAAAAGATTAAGATGAAATTTAGTATAGAGTTGAGACCCTAGAATGAACATATGATTATTATTGTCGCGTTATCAAAACGTTAGGGCGGTAAGATGGGGGATGAGTTTATATGGGAAATTTGTGACCGCCGGTACAGCCGCGCGAAACCAAAGTATTTAATTTGAAAACACATTTTTAGATCTACCAAGTTGAAAAAACTAAATAAACTCTATCTTAAAGCCATCTAGCTGGTCTCATCGATGCGATTAATGTTTAACAGAAAAATAATTAGAGGTTAGCTATTGATTTCAATTTTCTTTCCTCCATCATACACTGCTAGATTTATAGCTCTTTCAATACCGCTAATCAGTCTTGCCACAGTTCTTACATAACAACCAATTCACATCACTTGTATAATTAAGTAGGAGATTGTATTCTTTAATTAAGTAGTGGGAAATTCAATTGAACTCTAAACCAATGGGAGCTATAATGACATATTTTAGTATTTTTATATTTCTCGAAAGTAAGAGGAGTAGCGTCCCACCCCGGCTTTGCAGGGATGTACATGTATGCATGTATTATAATAAATCTTTCCCTTGTATCACTCTATCTATAGCTAAAATTAAATGCAGCAAAATCCGTTGTGTAGGTAGGTATCTAAGCGAACAGACAGCAGCGTAAGCGACTTTGTTTTACACTGTAGAAGATAGTACAGATATACGACTTAAATAGTGTTAGCGCCAAAATTGAAAACAATAAATTTACACGAATGCGAACGCAACCAAAATGTTTATAGATGTGGGATGAACGCAGCCCTTCCCTGCTTCCTTCCCCCTCCACACACCTTACCCCGCGGCGCGCCCGATCGCAAGCGCACGAAACAGCTCGCGAAATAAAAAAATCATAAAAACAAATCCAGCATCAGCGAGCCCTGAGTCATCCAGCCGAAGTTTTCCAAGTAAGTAATCCTTCTTCTATCAAACAAATAGGTTTTTTAAGATGTGTTATATCATTATCATGCTTTAAATATTTATATTAAGCTCGTAACTTATGCAGTTGAAGCCATTTAGGCTTTTAGGATATTTAATTGTAAATGTGCAATGCACAATTTCTGTGCAATATCTTTAGCGGATTGAACTGTTTGTTTTCTTTACACTACAACAAGCTTTATATTAAAGACCTGTTATTGTCCACTTATCCCGTGATGTCTTTTAATTACACGTTGTGCCTTAATTTTGTAGGTTAATGACGATGGCCGAATGAAGAAAGAATAATTCACTTTTAAATAATTAATTTACTCGCTTTATTCCAAGCCAACAAGTTATCAACTTAGTAAATTAAATCTATAAACAGAATCACATTTTCTCTGGCTAAGAAAAATATTGTTATATTCAGATTTATTTTATTATGTATCTGTCTTTTGGACTTTTTTTTTTGATATTTTGTACCTGATCGTCCTTCCATTTCAGATCCGTCGAGAGCTGACCCAGACCAAATAAAAAGTGATAATCATGCGATATTAACACAAATTTTCAAATTAATAGGCATTACGATAGTGAATGCGCATTATTGTGTTATGTAGGCCTGCATTAAGGTGGAGTAATGGGCGAATATTCGAAATACCTTCGTGAGACTAGACACGACCAGCAGGGCTGACAATATGATTTTAGATCGATTAAACGCCACACGATAGCCATAAGGTACAGTTTTTTTTATGATTCCACTGAATCTTCAGTGCTATATGTTTACATTGCAGCATTTCAAATGTGAGTTGATTTCAGATATGTACGTATGTATGAGTCTGGTTTATATGTTGTGGAGTTGTTTCAGTATAATTTCTATATTAATTATGTTATGAGGTTGTTGAAAGAATTTAATGTATTCTGTTTCTTAATGACATCTTATCTTATCTTTATAGGGGCCATGGGCATCGACCCACTAGGATCTTTTGTGACTCCCCATACCTTTACTCTTCAGTGTTCCTTAAAGACTTCCTGTATAAATTTTACTATGTCTTTAGGTCTGAAGAGCCTATAGTCTTCTAAGTCTGGGTAAGCCAATCCAATTTTTAAAATTATCTATCAGGGTCAACCCTAGAGTCGGAGCTTGTCCACAGCTAGTCGTCGATATTAAGCTTGTTTATGGCCGAGCATAATTATTACACATTAAATTGTAGTCAACGCACAAAGCCGGGGGCTATCGATGATTTATGTCGCGACGAGCATTAGGATCGAGGCTCAATATATCATACCTTGTGGTCAAGTAATGGCAAATTTTAAGATATAAGGTCTGTGACATGTTAGCTGTAGCTGACATGACATGTTTGAGATCAGGCAGATCTGCCGAGCGCCTTTTTATGCCGCCAACCGCGATGCAGACAAAAATCAGGACTTACGTCATCTCAAATAATATTTGAAGTACTGTGGTGTTATTTCCACATGATAAAGCTTTTCTGAACTGGTTTTCCTGAGTGTTTGCTCTGTGCAAACGCCGCGAACGTGCTTCAATTGTTTCGTGGAAGAAAAGATTCGAGAGAAATGTCAACAAAGTGCCCTAAGAAAGCCTCGAAGATACATTTTCTATAGCACCAAAGCATATAAAATTGTTTAAGTGTGATGACTCATTTTTAAGGCCTTATCTAACTAGACCATGGATTAGGATTATGATGTTGTTAAATCTATTATCATTGAAGCTAATTACAAAATCGGATTTACGAATAGTAACGGATTAAGAATTAAACGCGATATGGGGTGATATTGTAGCATAGTTATGTCCACAAGTAGTTGCCTTGTAGTTGTTGTACTGTCCAGGAATCTTATAACGATGACTGTAGTAATGTACTTCTACAATTAACTATCTAAAGGCAAAATAAATATGTCTTTAAAATTGGCATAAAAAAACTGGTAAAATAAAAGTTACAAGGTACACCAGACACACCTTTGACATCAATGACACGAAATTGAATTAAATTTCGTTCACAAAAATTAATCAACTGTGTCATCCGGAGGGACTCGAACCTACGCCCCTTTCCTATCCGGGCGAATGCTCTTACCAACTAAGCTACGGAGGACGTTAGTCAGCCGAAATTTTTTTGAAAGTGCTTGCTACGCCAGTGAGCCGGCACTTACAAAAATTCTTCGGCTGTCATATACATAATAAATCTATGACACGTATAATGTATTAGTAAAGTTAACACTGAACCACAGGATCATATCCTTACAATTGTACACGTCAGTTTACTCATTTGAACTTCGAAAACAGCTTTTATTACGTAGGGAATAGAGGCGGCCCCAAGGTTTACAGTAATGGTGGGTGCGATTACGCTTCAGAACAGTCAGGCCTGTGTATCTTCCCGCGTAGGTAGCAAAAACGTACCTACGCGCGACGACCCCTTGGTAAGGGACTAAATAAGTTGGGTGTCGCTAGCCGGCAGCGACACGCTCCCGCGTTTTATTCACCGGCGGTGCGCGACACTAGGTTGCTGGTTGGACGAGCGTGAATAAAGTCCTAGAAAGATGCGCTAGATGGCGTAAGTAGCTTCTTGTGGCAGTCAACCCTATCGCGTTGCGTGATAGTACGTCACTGAATAGGTTTAGTGTATTATGAATCATATTCTAGAGTTATAAGAATGAAATTATCTTGCAACGTATTTCTGTTGGTGTCTACACGAAAATGTGCTTGAGTCAGAGGCGAACTGAATTACACCATATCGTTAACAACATTGAGAAGATATTTCTTTGAATTTCTTTGAAAGTCATACTTCTGTACGGAGTACTAGTACTTATTCTGTGGAACAGTAAAAAAACATGTCAACTAGAACTGTCAAGTATCATGACATGGCGAATGACACTATTTGCGTTTTGCAACGGTGACGCTGGCCGGACGCCATTACCATGTAATGAGGGTGTAATGACACCGTAATCAGCACCTCCACCACCGACAAACGCATGCAATAGTAGACCATATGGCACTGAATTTACAGTGTTCGTTTTCTGTCACTGGCAGTACTTAGCGAGTGTCCCATAAACACCGGGGATCGACATCGATAAATCATGGTGGTTGCGGCTAAAGAAACCTGATGGAAATCTCAGGACTTAACGGCAGTGTGTAATAACTAGAGTTTGTTAAGTGTTATTAACGTGTAAGGCGACAGCTTTCCACTGCAAGGGCCGTTGTCCACTAAAGCGGAGACGAGCGGTCGAATGCAGTCAATCGAGTGTTTCAAAGATGCGGAGTTTTAGATGAGTAACGAAAATCAGTAGAAATTTAGAAGACCCTCTCTTCGCGAGCGAGCGAAGAGAGGGTCTTCTCATCAACAACCAGTCATCATCTTTGAAAAGGCGCTTACTGTGGGTGGTGTACCCGCACTATATTTGTTTATACTTTTCTGCACAAATTAGACATTAATTGTAAAGTAATACAGATAAACTTTAATAAGTACCTACGTGAATCACTTCTGAAGTTTGTTTTTATTTAAGTAGCCAGTAGTAGGTGTTACATACGAGTAAATTGATAGTGCAATGTCACAACTCAACGATTTGATTAGATAAAACGCGATTTACAGTTATGGCAGTTAAAGCTTATCCTTAACCATGAGATAACATAGCAGAATAAATAACTATACTAGTGGTTCCCCGCGACTTCGCCCGCAAGAGTTGAATTTTCCATATTAACTTTCATCCCCCATTTTCCCCCCTTGATGTTTTTATATCGCGACAAAATGTAGCCTATGTCCTTTCCAGGGTCTCGTACTGTCTCCATACCAAATTTCATCTTAATCGGTTCAGTACTTTAAGCGCCAAGAAGTAACAGATAGACAGACAGACACACTTTCGCATTTATAATATTCGTATGGATAATAAACATTAGTTATATGTAACGTGAAGCGACTTTGTGGCTGGAGGCACTTGAAATCCAACTTGTTTGTTTCTCGATTGCACGGTATTTCCAAAACTACATCAGATGAACAACACGACAACAACAATATTTTATACCAAAGGATACTAGTATGAGCGGTAAATAAACTTTATACATTCTGAAAAACAAAAAATGTTTTTACTACATGATATTGCTGCTCTGAGCTTAGACAGTTCAAATACAAAGTAAAAAAATATTAGGGATGAATGAATTGCTTTGTTTTACAATCATAACATTTTTATCTGTGAATCTCAACTATTCACTATTCAGATCATAGGATGTAGAATCCGCTGTCGTAATTTCTATGTTATTAAAAACTAACCCTAAAATCCCAAGTACATTCGCAACTAAATTCTAAAGTAGAGCAGCTATGTTCTTTACATCTCCTTTACTAAGATTAGTCGAAGCTAATGTGCGCGTGAGTCTATTGCGCCATCGCGATCGGGCGATTGATGATAATAGAGATTAATCAGCGAATTAGGTCCAGTTCATAGTTGCCTTCTGTCGCCGATAGAAAGCTGCACGGACACGCCTTGCAGGCACGACAAAAGGTTAAGTTATCGGAAAAAGGCCAGTTAGGGCTGATGCAAAAAATATTTTAGAATCGTATATTGTTATTTTGTTAATAAAACAAACAAAAGTAATACATCCAATATCAATCCATACTAATCCTATAAATGCGAAAGTGTGTCTGTCTGTTTGTCTGTTACCTCTTGACGTTTAAACCACTGAACCGATTGAGATTAATTTTGGTATGGATACAGTTTGAGACCCTGGAAAGGACATAGGCTACATTTTGTCGCGTACATGGGGGATGAAAGTTTATTTGGAAAATTCAACTCTTGCGGGCGAAGTTATTATTTGCGTGCCTATTGAACAGTCCACGATAGCCACGGCCAACGGCTGCCAATGACAAAAATACGCATACAAGGGTACGTAAACAACAAAGATTGACTTATATCTTTTATCGCGGATCGGTTATTTATTAATTTCGGCCGTTACTGAGTAGCGTCTCAAACTACGAAGCTGCATAGCTGGGGCCGGCTCTCCAATTAACCACAATTAGCACATAACACTGGCTGGCCTGTGCCGTGCCGTCATTAAAATACCGTCTCTCGTCTAGGAATCTTCGACCATTCATTACCATGTCAGTAATGCCCATGATACGAAAATGGAAACGCCTGAAAAGGGCTTTCTTGGAGCTGGTAGGGACCTGGATGAGATGCAAATGCTTTGTCATTTTCAAGGCATTTATGGTCTACTGTTGTCACATAAACATGTGCAGTTCCATAAATTGATATGGCTTATTCAGATTATTATACCGCTTCGTAGTTTTTCATAATAAGACCAGTTTTTTTTTTCAAAAGACGCCAAATACTATACAAAAGTCAGCTTTAAATCTTGTCGTCATGCAAATAAAAGAAAATATAAATGTCGGGTCAGTAGGGTATCAGGAGGTCAAGAGAAGAGCGTAAAGCAGAGAGGAATGGAAAAAACTCCACCGACAAGAGCCAAGCTCCTAACTTGGATGATGATAATGATCATCTCCCTAAATAGGCGCTAGCGGAAAACATACCTACTTAATTATCAATTCTGCTTAACTGTAGTAAAACAAACTGATTCTCTTAAATCGTTGGCAGCTCTACATTTTGTAATTCACTTAATTGCAGAATTAGTATCGTGTTCAGACTTTTCAGTAGTTACAATAAATATGAACGAAAGGCCATAAAGCCTAGCCAACCGAGTGTCGGATCACTTAAATTCAACGCTCTGATAACAATCTATAAGTCTGCTATACCGTGGTCTGCGCATTTTAATCAACATCATGTAAGCAATTAACATCTCAATGGTAGAGATAGAGAGAAAGATATTCATTTTAATAGCTTGAAACATGCGTCTAAATCTTGTGTCATTCAAAATTATACATACTGATACGTTTCGAAATACACATAAAAAGATTATAACACTTACGAACCAGTTTTGTGCGAGGAACACACTACTTCAACAAAAATATTCATAAGGCGTCGAATTGTTAGTTAAGTGAATACAATTATCAAAATCTGTGTCGAGAAAATTCAATTACCATTTCGCTGTCAAGTCAAGCTCATTTTAATTGCCTGTTGAATACGTACCTGCAACAAAAAACAATAAATGTTAGTTTCACTTACATAAGAATGTTTTAGCAAGTTACTTTACATAAATAGTATACGAGTAAATTATTCAAATAAAGAAAAGACAATAAACCCATAACACTATTTTGTACTACGTGTCAACGACGCGATCCCAGGTTAAGATAAAAAAAAACCTAACTAGGAGACAAAGAAAATCTCCGGCTTGGAGTAAACTGGTCTCTGGTGGCGAGATCACGTACAGATAACCGAGGCAAACACGGAGCTCATTGGGCACGCAAACACGCGGACAGCGACTTGTTTGCTCCGGCCTTTATGGGTTCACAAAGCTAATATTTGAACACAATTTGAAGGTACAACGCCGAGCTTATGTCAATTAGCTGTCCTGTCCCGTCTCGGAGATGAGATAAAACAATTATGGTATGAATGGTGAAACTAAGCTGCAAAGCCTCGAACATAGGCGTAAGGTCGCGTGCCTTCAGTGTTCTACAGGCTACATTTCGGTGAGTGTGCGAAATTGCACGAATTGATTCCACCGGCCCTTTCTACTATCGTGACATAAGACGCAGGCGGAGGTTCCACCCTTATGTCGTTAGTATACCATACCACTAATACGCACCAAACGTTTTAAACCTACGTTTGTCTTGCGTACGGCTAGAGAGTGGAATTCGTTGCCGTTGAAGTGTTTCCTAAACACTACAATTTGGATTCCTTTAAGAAAAGAGTGAATAGACTGCTTCTAGACAGACATGTCCCATACTCCAATCCTCGACCGCGTCGTCGCTTGCGGAAATTGCGGTCAAATGCATGCCTATTAATAAAAAAAAATAAAAGGCAAGAGCACGATGCATTTGAAATTCATAAAAACAGCAGTACTATGTTAATGTGTCCAATCGGGCGCATCTCGGCAGCGCCGCACGCGTCTGCGGCCAGCATCTAGATACGGGCAGTACGGGCACCACACACCGAGCGTGCATTTCTATTCTGCCGCCGCAGAGGTTGCACGCGCAGCCCTGGCGCCAACGCCCTTGTTAATCCGCTGTCCATCGCACAATGCCTCCGCCAAATAAACGACTCCGCCGATCCCGAGCGCATGAACGAACAAAAGGGAATATTTTTATGTACCGGATTCCACACAATACCATGCCTTGCCACTTTATTAAATCGACGCTGTGCATAAATTCAAGAGTATTGAAGATCTAGAATACTGGAGTCAATGCGCATAGTAAAAGTCAAAGTATAAAATAATTCATTTTAGGATAGAAAATGGATGTCATAAAATGACAATAATTATTGGCCCATATATATATTTTTGGGCCCTACTAGCGTTTCAAGACAAGACGTCTGTCTTGTCTTGCTGAAAAAGAAGGACCAAAACAAACACAATCTCCACTAACTGCTTTAAAAAATTAAAGAATCTATATAAACAGGTACCTGATGTACTTTTTAGTGCAGGTCCATACATACTCGTATTACATTCTCGTCATCAAAAGATTTTTCATCTTTTAACTATAATTTAAAACATTTCAGAAAAAAGTTGTTTACATTGTTGTCACTTCGTCGAACAAGAATGCATTGTCCAGCCAAAATAAGAGCTTTAGCTAAGAGAACGCAGTGTAACCTCGAGAGACCGTCAATTTTCCTCGCACGAAACACAAACAAAAGCTAAACCAGAAACGCGATGTTGATCAGAGCGCTCGTTTAAATTCCCGGCGACAAAACTGAGGTGGGAAATGGGTAGCCGAGAAAAACGAGACCCCAACACACAAAAATGTGGAGAGCAAACCCTTGTAGGAATGTTACCGATCACACCGGAGAGAATTAAAGGGGACAACTCCTTGCTGAGTGCTCGCCTTTGAACTGCCGCCGCCGCGCGTCGCATTACCATATAAAATAACAAACGCAGTTGTATTCGTAATTCGTTTAGTCATACTATTTCGGGCTGCGCCTATATCGGCATTATCGAGCCTATTCAGTACACACAAATCATTGCGAATATATCATTGAACGACGCCATACCGGACAACATTATGAAATTCACTAGCTTCGGCACAAACATAGACTTCCACCCACCGAACGTAGAAGATACGATTTCATTGCGCACCAGAAATAGCCATGTTACAAAATCCCTTGTTATTCGAGTACAGAGCGCAATAAACGAGCTGCTTAAAAGGAACTGTCCGAAAACGGAATGAAAGTAAACAGGGCATTTCCTTGCACATGGTCGGCCGCTATAAATTTATTTGATATCTAACTCTTTCATGTTACCCCTTTCCAGGGAACCAATGTAATAAAACACATCAACAGCGGGAATTTCTTTACTAAGCCCTTCAAGGCGCATTAAGGTCATTCAGATGGAGATCTTGACCCTTCCTGCGTCGAGTTTTAATAAGCGAGTATTCATCTCGATCATGATTTATGGTTACAGAGTGCTCGGGTGTGATACATTGCACCTCCAATCTAAAAGGTCTAGCAATACAAGATTTATAGACGAGGATCAATAAAGAAAGCTACAATAAAACGTGTCTGTGTTGCGCCGTGATGCCGTGAATACAATTCCATGAAGAATGGACGTCTGTAATATTTAACGATCGGAGCCGTGATTCGAATCAGGTTATTTAAGCACTATAGAATTTGGTGTTGAAGATTATCTGAATTTGGAAATAATCTTATTGGTTACGCGTCGTGTTCGAGTCGAATGGGCATTTTTTGTGTTCGCGAGAAATACATCGGTTTCCATGTCGTCGTTATTTTTATTTTGCTTAAGTGGCGCGAATTTCGCACGTCCCGCTGTGAAAACGAGCAAAAACTCTACGGGGGGAATTGTAAGACGGCTTTAATGCGATAGCGAGCTTCGTGAGGGGCGCGTTGTCGACAGGCTTTCAGCGCTACAAAGGCTAACAAATGTATGTGTAAATAGTTAACTAACGTTTATTGTGTTACGAACGCTTCGTTGGGTAAAGTGGTTCTTGGATTTAGCTTATTCAATTTCGAAGAAAGCTTTAAGTTTTGTTTGTAAGTAATCACTACATATTAAAACAAAGTCCCCAAAAGCGTCTGTTTGTACGTCTATATGTATGTTAAAATCTACTGAACGGATTAATATTAATAGATTTATCTAATCTGCTACTATGCTACTATTTTTGATATGTTTTGCTTATTAACTTTTCCTATTTTAAGGATTACTTTCGCAGTTTATTATTAGTGAGTAGGTAGATAATTATTATGTTGTTTTATCTAATCGAAAAGGTATAAAAATTGTGTTATCGCGAATTCACAAGTACCAACCCCGATTTTCACAAGGCTCTACCGTCGAAAAATATTCCGATCGGATAGCAAATAAAAGTGCAGTTTTGTGCGTGTCGCGACAGAACAATGGGCGAGTCGGATTTATACACGTCCGCGGCGCCCGCGCACACCGCGACACGCGGACACACACTCGGCTTGTTTTTAGACTCGCCGGGAATTGCAAAGTGTGAACACCGCCAATTATGCGACGCTGTGTATGGAGCCTTTCGGAGATAAATTGCGGTGCATTCTTCAACATTGAAAACAACGCGAAAGCTCGGCCGAGTCCATATTTCAGTTTTAGCGTTTACGATTGTTCACAGATCGTATGCCTTACGAGGCACAACGGCGCTATGAGCGCCTCCTGTCTGCCAGTTGGAACTAGCGGCGATAGGGGGTGGGGACCCCCGACAGTCGCATTGCACGGTTCCATCGGACAGAACGGATGCCTCATTGGTTTCGAGTCATCCGACGGGTGCCATACACGGACTCGAGGGTACAAACAACCGCTGGGACGACGAAGTGCATGCTACCAGCGATCCTTCGTCGTTTAATGGGTTTTAGTGGCTATACTTGACCAACTCCCAAGGAGTCCTACATAACCTGCTGCCATCCCTAGGGTAGTAGGTATGGTTATGCATTTCCTACATTTTCCGCAAAAAAAAGGCCTTACGAGGCAAGTCGGATAATGTCGCTGTAATCGCGATTAAGCGTCGGTATCCGACAACAGCGGGGTTCCAACGACAGTTCTAAATCCTATTACAAATGATACGGGCCTCGAGTGGCGGCTCGCAGCAAATGGCCGATCCGAGTGGCACCGCTCCATTGCAGGTGAGCGTAATGACAAACTGCCCGCGGCCAACTCCGCACCTCTGATTTATGCTGCGCCTAGAAAACACCGTAAAACGGGAAACGAGAATTATAATGAGACATAATTGTCAATCACTCCTATAATTGATCAATATAAAACATTCAGATTTTTATATACGATAGAGTTCTCTCTACTCAGGCGAGTGCAAGGATATTCTACTAGATAATGGGCTCAATTCCAATGCGCCCTGTCTAAGATTAAATTTAGGTTCAGTCTCACTCTTTCTCTATAAAACAAACGAAAAGAGACAGACTACAATAATTTAGAAACGTCAAATTAAGTGATGAGATTTCTAACGTAGTTGTACAAGTTTTTGCGTGTTTTCGTCTAACTTTAGTCGTCATCGAATGACATCCCTACTAAATTGTCTATGGGTTATCTAATTTCCTTAGCAACGACAGCTGTTTAGTCTGATGTTTCTAAATAAATGTAGTCTGTCTCTTTTCTTTTTTCTTTGCAAGAGAAAGAGAAAGACTGATCCTAAATTTAATCTTAGACGCCTATATTGGGCTCAATTCCAATGCGCCCTGCATTGGAATTGAGCCCAATATAGGATTCATCGTTGGCAAGGAATCATGTCTCATTAAATCTTATTATAATGTAAACTCTCATTGCAGTTTATGAAGACATCGTTTAAACGTCGCCTACAAGCTAGAGGGCCAACTTTGTTGCACAAGTGACAAATCGCGCCGCTCAGCGAAGTGACCAATTTAACCGGCAATCTCGGCCGGCCAATAGCATATTAACATTTATTGAGAGCAGCCCGCATTTACAATCATACCATTAAGTCGAGTAATGGAATGATCGCCGGACGCTGCCCCGCCGGGGTGGGTGCATCCATCATCATCAGGGGGACAGGCTGAATTGATCGCTTCAATTGTTAATTCTGCATCGAGTGTACTCATTTCAAATGTCAACGGATTTATTTAATGCAATTTATAAGACACGTATTACAAATCCCTCTCGTTTCGCTTGAGATATCGTAAATCTCGTTTTGTCAGTTTAATCGCTCTCGGTAAAACGATATAGCTTAAAACACGTGCAAGTATTGGTGTTACTAATTACAGTCACGCGATTTCAGGGTTGGGACTGCCAGATAATTAGTACAATTCCCAAAATGTATAATGTAGTGAATTGCATAGTGCAGTTGCAAAGTAATATTTAAATCCGAATTGACTTAAGCATAATATTACCAACGTAAACGCTAGAATCAAATGAAAACCTAAAATCGCGTCAAGCTTAAATATTTAATGAGGTAATTCGCGACGACACAACAATAAACGAATCAAATAACAAAACTGATGATAACATTATTGCAAATCGTAAAATTTTTCAATTGGCTACCTAAACATGGCAAATGTTGCAATTTCAGCTTTAGTATTGCCACCGCCTATAAAACGTTGTAAAACGACAAGCCGTGGTAGTAAAATTATCTGAGAAATAATAAAATCGCTCGCGGAAGCCGCTTCTACGACGGCTCTTAACACTTATCGTAGATTATCGCACAGCTTAATGGATATTCTAGAGGAAGTTATGAAATAAAAACTTCATGTTCCAAGTTTGAATAAAGTCTTTTTAGTTATAGTTGGCTATTTTTAGTTTTACATTACATCATCAATGCACAAAAGAGGTCGTTATGAGCAGATCTGTCTGAGGTAATTGAAGTAAATGTAGCTATTTTATATTCATTATATATTTTATGTCAATTGGCATGTTAAATACATTTTAGCACCAAAATCAGCACGATTTACGAATATAGCCGTGGACGGTTTTCCGAACCTTTTACTTTTATGGAAGCTGTTAATTACTGCGTGAGGCCTCCAGGCGCCATGTTGGGACTTCATTGCAAAACTAAAAAATAATATACACATCATTTAGTTTGAATATATTGTTGAATACTCAGAATGGTTATCTCTGGCTGTCTAGCAATGGTGTCAAACTCGTCATAAGCAGTATACGTCAAATTGCAGCGAGCCAAACGTATACCTTTGATCAACTGGAGAAAGGTAGGTGCATTCATCGTAATGGTTCGCGCTAGTTTTACTTGGGGTGAAATGCATAAATTATGTATGGGCCAGGCCAACGAACCGCTTCCTAACTGTGCCTTACATACGCTGGTCAGAGTTACTTTAGACTAGCTTCAGTAACAAAATATGCAGCACGGATCAGTGTGACAGGCGCCCTAGATGCAGGATACACTTCGTGTCGCGCGCCTGGCGTATTGGCTTACGATCTATGAGTCAGTACCACTAGATAGGGTCAGTGCGCATAGATTTGACGTCGCCACGGGTATCGAATGAGAGTTGACCACAAATTATTTGTCGTACTTCGCGCACGCTACGGGTCGACAAGCGTATTTGACAGCGGACAGCTGCGCCGATTAAGGATGTGGAATAAGTAGATCAGATAGATACTTTAATTGTGGGAAGATTCTAAAGTGAACCTAAGCCAACCAAACCAGTAGTTTGACAGGTATTTCTTAAAATGTATATCAAATCCCTGATGTAGATGTAATGTAGCTCTCTCCAATCAACTGATTTCCTAGTCACGATTCGTTTACATTTCCCGAAGATAACCAATAATTAACGAGCGAGTAATTATTTGCGACATCTGTATCCGACGCGAATGGATGGTGTTGGAAAAAAAAGCAACCTCTTTTAAGGAGACTCGAATACGGTCATCCGGAACAGAGGCCCTACTTCTGTTGATGATGTCCGTATTTCCGAGTCTAGCCATCACGCTCGTGCGCGTTATCATTCTGTCGTGAGTGAAAGGGTCGGCTACATTCGAAAATCTTCAACCGGAGTAAGGCCTCAGTTCCCACGACCCATTCCTTATCGGCGAGGAAGAGCGCTAACGAGAGACGCCGGAAACCGATCGCCGGCGTCCGCGCAGCGACAAGTAAACCAGACCATCCGGACTAACTCGCACACTATCGAGTTCGACTCGATTCGTTCAACCACTCCAACAGATTACGTCGCGGTATAGAGTTACACTATTGGATATGTCGCTCACATGGTATCGATTAAACGGACATTATAGGCGTCGAACAGTTTCACGCGCTGACTCATATCTGTTTCTGATATTGGAAACTTTTGTATTAAATGTTAATTCGAATCGAGACAGTAACTCGATCGAGCGTGACGCGCCGATACAATAAAATATTGCCGATTAAAACTGAAGTACATAGGTATAGCTATTAAACAATGTTTAATAAATATTTGATTCAAATATTAAGTCTTTTTGAGTCGCTTCAATGAATTTCGAGAGCCAAGCGCCAATTAATTGGTTTAGAGTTCGCAGTCCTGTTTGGGAGGCTCTTTTATATCGGCCAAATTAACCGAGACATATAGCAAAAAGCTGGCACAAAAACGATAATTGTAATATACTTTTAAATTTTCGGTGCAACAACTAAAAACAACGCGTAGTGGCGCGTAACCCGATACCCTCTCTTGTGTTTACCATGCCATGCCATTTATGGAGTCCATACATTATACAACATCGTGGTATTTGATACTGATAAAACGCAAAGTCGACACAATTATGATCTTGTTTGTCTAGGCTCTGACTGACAAGTGGTTCTAATTCTAATGAGCCATGATTTCTAGTACTAATGCACGTGTTCAGAAATAATAAATAGTTTGGTTTAACGTAGTATTAACAACACTTAACAATCAGACATGTCTGTAGATATCGTCAAATCCAGAATATGTTTCTGGACATGGCGTTGCGCAAATATCTTTGGAAGCAGGTAATAATAAAGCAGCCAGACAGACAGTAAAGGAACAATGTACAGAGTCCACAACCATTCATCAATCGGCCACTCCCATCCGCCGAGAGATGTTTGGTTATCATCCATCCATCTCGATCATTATTTTATTAGGGCTGTCAGTCCAAGCGCTATTAGAGGTGCTGTTCTGATCATTAAGCTAGTTTTCAATTTAGAAACCTTTCCCAAATTATTAACAACCCTCTTTAAAGGAATATTAATGACGCAAATTGTACCTACGAATTCGTCGCATACGCAAATTGTTACGAATGACAATTTCTCAACGGACATTAAACACACCGAGAACAGCAAGTTAGTTTACTAATGACGTTGCCTAATAAAATAACTTACAACTGGCACAGCTGCAAATATCGTACTCAGATTGAATAACACGAAACATTATTTTCAATTGTTGCTTGAGCTAATAAGAGCCTAAGCATTAAAAGCCAGTTAAGACAATTTACAGCGTAGTAGATCAGCTCTCTAAATTCCTAAATCAGTTCTATTCTGTCTGTAGTAACCGATACTACATTTTATGAGACCAGCTGACACTTGGTTCCACTCACTGTCATAATATAACAGCTTAGCATTTACATTTTCACGGGACTAGATTGTAGCTATTCGATACTAGCGAGCTTACAGCAAGCCTTAATAACAACGTTACTATTTTATGTGACTCAAGAAGGTAGCTATTTAAGTTTCCGAAGATTAAACAATAAAACGTCTCCATTGTAAGATAACATTGTTTTATTATAAATGCAATTTGAATGTAAGTAAATGTTTAAGACCACGAATGACGTTGGCAGGGGACGACTTTCATGTTAGTTAGTTGAGTTAGTCATCGAAGAAGTTGGTTAAATCTTGAGAAGGAACGAGTTACGCCGCTTCAGGCTTTGCCGTCGGTTAGTTTCTAAATGTACGATCGCATCTTTAGAATCAATCATAGTCCAGCGAGAATACGCTACGATACGTGCACCGGGCTGACTGGAACAATAAATTTCATCGCGCCCATACATCATTGTCTGATATCCCTTGCAAAATAATCTCTGGAAAGCTGCAGCTTTATGAGGTTCCGCTCTATTACATTTGTACAGAATACTAACTAAATTGACAAGTTTAGTAATGCAATAAAGCTATCGGAATTGCAAAACGCGATATTATTCCCGTTGGTGACAGTGACGGCAGGAATTCCGCGCCACTGCACCACAGCCCGCGCGAACGTGGAGCCAGATCGACCAGCTTGCTTTAAAGGTAGACGCTGTAATCGGTCGTAAAACCACGAAAGTCTACTCGTTTGGCAAAAACTTATCTCATTTCATTAACGGACGACTGATGTTTTTGCAGTATACTTGTTGATCGTTGCAGAAATTATTCCTCCGTTTAACGTTGAGAACCAACTAATTCTTGTTTTCAAAGTATGTTGACCTCATTCTTTATGCAAAAGCCAATAAGTGATATTTGCGTAGTGGCTGATTTCTCTAAGGCATGTCCACGCCCACGTGAGCGTCAGTCCTCGCCTGTTACCGTTCTGTCCCGTGTCCAATCACTAATCAACGACCAGGCACTTCGCTGCGCTGTCCTCAGTCCCGATCGCCTCATTTCGTCGAGGTATGCAATTTGCAAACACAGACAGCTTTATGCTGGCGTCGAAGCAGCTATCAAATGTATATACGCAAACTGCTTAGTGGTAACTAGTTATTTAAATGAGAAGCCCCGGGAAACATTGATGAAGATGCAATTGAGATGATACATATCGGGACGAAACTGCCAATGAGCCTGTCAGGTAGCTGTGGAACAAGACAAAATCTTGACGATAAGCAATCGCCTCCATTACATTACGTTTTATAAGAGACGATAGGAGATTCTGCTGCCCGATGCCTATTAATAAAAATTGAACAACAGAAACAGCATCTCCGTAAAATGTTTCTGTAGCTTTTTATAAATAGTGTTGATATGGGAGAATGCTATTAGCATTCTCCCATATGTGTCTCGTCAAGGATACGTAAGCTCTGCACGTATAAAAGCCTATTAATATGTTTCATTCAACTAAAGTGCGTCAACAATGTCAGAGGAATTCATTGAAGCAAGATGGACAAACAATATCCTATAACATAAATCACCAAACAGCCTTATGTGGACGCAGTGCGATTACGTATTCCGCCAGGGCGCATGCGTAGCGGACCATTCACGAGCGCGCCGCACATAACAATCAATTGTCAACCAGCCGACGACGCGTCCTGATTTCAACTCTTAATTACAGACTACACTGCGCTAATTACGCCTAGTCCTATTACACGCGATTTTTGAGTTCACACTCTGTAAGACCGTATCAGCATTTTCTACTCGCGCTGTCCTACTCACTCTAGCTTGCATCCCAGCGTGAGTGATAAGTCAAAGTAAGGCTCCATGCGCTTTAAGCGAAGTTAACGTCTCTACGATGTCTTCACGGACACGGGAGCAGATGAGACCTATCTCTTCGACAAAAGCTGCAGTGCAACTGTGTGTGAAGGAAGCTTTTATCGCAATCTCACAAACCAAGACTAACAATGAAATCAGTGTGACAGGGCTCTTAGTAGAGAAGTCCACTGTGCTAATTAGAGGCTAACGCTCGATTAGCGAGCAAGTGTACATTGAGAGCGTTATGTCACCACACCTACGCGTCTGCGTCTTGCCTGGTCTTGGCCAATCATTTTAGGTGCATCACTTTAATAACGTCTTTAACATTCGTAAGGCTGATCAAAGCGCTTCCAACAATATGTTTGTCGACTCGTTTACATCACAGAATGGCAGTAAAATAGCCGTTTAAGATTTCATTCACAGACCAAAAATACACAACAGGTTTAGCCATCTCTGGGGATCATCACACGGTGGAACCGTTAATATGAATTGATTTAAGAACACCAATTAACGCTAATAATAAAGTTAATATGCAAATTTAATGATTCTCTGCCAATTAGTGAGGCTTCATTTCTCGTTCGACCAATTAAGATCGTTATTAATATGCGATACATAGTAAGGCACACCGGTGAAATAATCACGCGAAAATGTCCGTGGAACGGAGTTAGACCATGAGGAACGGGGTCATATCTTAAATATAAAATTGACTGGCAGCGTGCGTGTATGAGTGGTGCATTAACGTCTCTTAATATTATTTATAGTGTAAACATTGCCGTGCGGTGCGAGCACGAACATCTGTTATTCGGTGCGAGCGCGCCCCAATCAAGAGGCTAATGTTTATTATTTTAACGACGACGCCGGAGGACTCGTAAAAACAACATTATTGTAGATAACAACAGTGAATCCCCCATTCCGACTAATAAAATTTATCTTTATCCGATACACAAATTAGCGAACACCTCTTGACTTCGCAAAACAATAACCGAACGTCACAAGGAAGGAGTTGAGTGCGATTTTTTTGTTAAAAGATAGAGAGCTTCTTGTTTAACGAAACTGCATAAGTAGGGATTTCCCTACATTCTTACTACTTATTTAAGTATAAATGTTGGTGATTTTGTAACATGAAAATTTTATTGGCAATTTATCAATGCGAATGCCTTATCCACTAGTTATTTAAGAGGGGAAAGCGTCGTCGCGTGCGCAGCTCACATCCGTTATAATTCAAAAGATAAATGAATGGAGTCAACTTAGCCTTTATGTCCACAATGCGCATAAGCTTTATGGTAAAAAACTAGTCAGAACTCTTTTTTTTTGCAAAAGAACGTAAGTAATCTTATTTTTATAAATGAATTCTTGAAGAAAACAAAAGATTGTTTGTCCGAACTCCGAACCGACGTAGTTGTCTGGCCTTTACAAGAGCTAATAAAAATCCGTTACAAGTGCATAATCAATGCAACATATAGACTAAATTACAATCGATATGGGTAATTATAAAGCAGTATCAATAAAAATGTAATACGCCATGCATTGCAAATGCACCATGCTGACAACGCGACCGACTTCTCAGCATGTGAGAAATATCAACACACGCTATACAAGGAAACTTGGCTATGTTTTCCTATACGAACGTTTATAAGGCTGCCTACTTATAGGAATTTTACACCTCCTTCAATACAGATATATCCAAAATACCTAACTCAGAGTTAATTTTAAATAAATTTCCTTTTAAAGTAGACCCTTTAAACTTGAATAATGAAACTTTATAAATAATACCACAGCAAGTTGCTTTGGTTTATATACCACTATAGTATATCATGATAGACCGTGTGTAAAAAGTGGCCAAGTATAAAAGTATATTACGTGAAAATTAATGCTCAATGTTTATACAGGAAGAAGAAAATTAAACTTTCCGTGTGGAACAAGTTTTGCCTTAACCATATGTAATTAACTTATGCAAGTCCATCGATGCGACAAGAATTCTTATAATGCTACGTACGGCTCATACAATTATGTAGAGAACGGAGGCAACTGTTGCAAGTTATATGTGGATAATGTGGAGATCGCAGTAGCACAAAGGAAATAAACAGCATTCGTCGATACGCGTGCGCTACCCAGAGCCCGCGCCGCGCAGACGCCAGCGACCGCTTGGATAATTCATAAGGGCACGGGTTGCCGTCCATTCGGATCCGTTCGTGAGGAAACCTTCCGGGTTCCCTTATACGACACCGTAACCCACCTAAAAGGACAGCTTAATAAGTCCTTATTCTACAAGGCAGTCCGACGTATACAAACAATGGTTTTGCTCGAGCGAATTACTTCGTCATTCCGACTGAGTTACGACCGTTTCAGACCGTTACGGTTTGCCCAGCTAAAAGTGACACAGCGGGACTAAATTTTATGGAAGTTCTTAAAGCTAGTCACAAAAGCTACAATAATAAGTTACTCCGGTCGTCGACGTTCCACGAGTTGAAAATCTGCTCATTTTTATGAGACCATATTGAAATGGAATAAAAACCGTGGTCGTTTAAAACCTGACGAGGGCAGGACCGCTGGCGCCAGCGCCGAATCGTTTTGTTGCTCGACCCGAGCAAGTGACGGGGAAAAATTATCATATTTCACTGTAACACTCGCCTTTGACTTTTATGGGATGCGTGCCTAATGAGATTTATAGAAAATTGGAAACGTCCAAACGGCTTCATGTATTGGAATATTCCAGAAGCAGGAGTTAAGAAGGTTATGGCGTGTCGGGAGTGTTGTAAATTTCTCATTCCACTGACGAGTAAGGAGAAAGCCAGACATAGAAGTAAATATAAGCTCAAAATGGTTCTCGGTACGGAATCATGCATGCGCAGTCAATCCCATGTCGCGACTTGCAGGCGACTGACGACAGAAAAAAATCTCACTCGCCTAATAAGGAGCTAGTACGTGGTCGGACACTACCGTTTGCGATTATCTCACGGCACCGACAACGGGGTCATGTGGGAACCAAATTGCTGCTTCTGTTCTTAATGACTAGTTTTAAAATAAATAACCGGAGTCGGAGTCACGGAATACTTCGCAGTCGTGTATGATGGAAATGATAAGGTGTCCTGCGATTCTTTGAAGGAAACAAACAATGCGGCTAGATAATAACAATTTTTTTATACGCTCGAAGCAAAACCAGTTGGACTGATAGAACATTTTAAGCCGCTTAACTGTTGTAATTACACTCAGCGGACAAATTATATCCTGAGACCGCGCGCAAAGTTATTTGTGCTAACTATGTTTTGCAGCAGAGATATTCTAATTGGGACATTTTATTCAATCAAATAAATTACTCTTTAAATTATTTCAACGGGAACATTTTTACTAAACAATTTGCAACTACTGCAAGTCGGACTCGGATTTATCCAATTTAAAATATCCTTAAAAAGCTTGATACTAACCGGAATGAATGCTTCAAGCTTGGATAGTGATGATCAAAAGTTTTTAAACCACAGTCTCTATAACAATTAATTAGTCATTTAATTGTGGACGGCAGCGAGTTGGCAAACAAGTATATGAGACAAGTGTACTTGGCATGACCATACCTGGAAAATCCTTGTTGAATGAAAATAATAAATACTAAAAACCTGACGTGGCAGTGCCGACTAATGTGAAAATACTTCAACGGCAAGAAATCGAATGCTTGCGCTGTGGCACGTAACATAAACAAACACAGTAATGTGAGCTTCAACAAATACGTAATTAATTCGTTGTAAACTGCTAATGATTACAAAAAGCTCGTGTTCACAGTAGACCCACAAGGAAGATAACAAACGAGAAAAGAAGTTGAATTTCATAGTGTGGAACGGCGCAGATGGGATTATTATTCAAGTGATAATATACAATTGTAATGAAATCCAGATTAGGAAATTGGGATGGCCGCCGAGACGAAAGTGTGTATCAAGATGGTGCGAGCCATAAACAAAAATGAACCGGTTCTCGTTATCGATGGCGAGCCGCGATAGGGGGCGGCGCCCGCGCCGGCCACCGCGGGCAGAATAATTGGGCACCGCAGGACTTCACACCAGCGTACAACCACCATCGCGATCCACGCACCGCGTCTGGCGCGACACCACCGAACATATTATCGTCCGATAGAAAGGTACAGGCTCGACCAACATAAATTTCTACAAAGCACTTGACGTTCAAAATCAAACATTTAAATCGACGTTATAAATGACGCAGCAATGGAATTTGGGGACGCTGCACTGGAGTTGATGAATACTTAGATTCGATGCCTTTGGAATGATAGTCTCTTCAAATTGGATAAAAGTAAATTGCTAGATGAGTGTTGCGCAGTGTATATGGTAGATTGATTGGTAAGAATTATAAGCTATAACGTAAATAATTATAAGCTGTAACGTAAAAGATCTTAAATTATGCTAAGTTATAAATACAAATAATATTTTTAAGTGTAATAACGTTCAAGGCGCCAAATGTCCTATTTGAAAGGTAATATAGCCAACTATGACATTTTTGAAATACGCTCTTAGGACAACATAGAGAACCCAGAAAGGGCACATGAATTATTTCTCCTTGCGAAATTCGTCACGCTAATGTTATCATCGAAGTGAAGCATTTCATTATGAGTTCGTTAACCCATCGAGACGTCGCGGAATCTAGCCACGTGTATTTCGGTCCGGGCGGATGCTCATAGGCTTCCTCGCCACTAAATCCACAAATATATAAATAACCCGTCGCTTCATACCAGCAGCATAAAGTTTATGCAGACTTTTACGAGGGAGCAGGCGATAAGGCCGTCCTTTACGACGAGTGCACCGATTACGCTCATTCAACGAACTTTAACAAACGCCACTCTAACGTGACCCCTAAAGAGCTCTCTGGTAGGCTCTAACAGATATCTGCAAATCATGTAAACACAGACAATGAAGATCTGTTTAAAGTGGCCCATATCGCGGCAGGGAGTGAACCACCGCTGCAGTTTGCAATATTTAAGTTCTACTAGGAAACGGACTGAAATCATATTGCATATTGACATAGTAAATCTGTGCTAAACATTTCATGGAACAGATGAAGCAATTCATAAATAACTTTGAGGCTATACAGGCGGACAAATTTAATACAGAGCAACAAAGTAACGATTTGCATTTAATGTTTTATAAATCTGAGGATATGATTTGGTTATCGGATGATCTCGAGATGACTTAATAAAAGGAGCGAGGTTGGCGAGCGTGGGAGTGAGACGACGACAAGTCGATAGGTATGGGCGCGCCGCGCCAACACCCGGCTAATTAAAAGGATTTTGTAACCTGTCAACGTGAGATAAAATACCCTTTGAGGATGCCGCACTCAGAATTTAAATGCTCAAATATATTTAAGGATCGGTTGAGGATTAAGAGATATATTATGACAATGATTTAAGGTTTAATTAAAGTGAAATCAATTATGTAATATGTATAAAACATATCAAAGGCGATTCTACATAAAGAACGAATATAACTTAACAGCAAGTTTTAGACATCCACTGAAGTCTAACGTCTGTCACTCGGTGTAAGCAGCTTAGCATATTTTATGTTAGTAATAAAACGGATAAATGTCAATAAATAGCTAGACGGCTTGTTATAAAGCACATCATGTGCCTTCCTTTGAATGCTGACTGACGATACGTTGATCTTTAAACAGTGCCGCTGTACAAACATGTAAGCAATTAAAAGTTGCTAGATCATGATATCACCGTCGGGATTTGATCAGCAATCTCTACAAATGTTCGGCTATGTGTGTCATACATATTTGTGGCAGCATTAGTCTCAATTGTGCTTCGTTTGGATTTATAGCGGTGCACTATTTGAGATCGTAAACGTTCGCACATGAAATAACTGAATTGGTAGAGCATCAATGAACATCAATTTCAATGGCGACAAATTGAACGTTGTTGCCAATTTGCATGGGCATGTATGTTATCGTTTACGTTTACCACTAGTGTAACTGTTCAGGGATCGTCAGGTCGTGGGAAGAATAAAAGGCCTTGTACAAGTCAAAACATTTTGGCTTACAGATATGTATGTGAATAACTGTACGCCAAAAATATTTGACTTCTTCAAGAAAAAATATCTCACTATCACGGTACGAGTTAATTCATTTAAAAATACATTTTTTCTAAAATACCAAAAATATAGGAGAATCATACAGTCATTAAAGTTACTGTAAATATGCTGCCAATGATAAATAAATTTAATTTCCATGGCCGTGAATGTAAATAGATTTATAGGAAAAGGACCAGCATGAAAATCTAAATTAAGGGTCTCTTGTGAAATATTAAGTCAATATTTTTTAACCATTGTGTGAAGAGGTAGAGCCTTCGCTTCAGCCCACAATGGAGGTCTAACGAAAGGATTAGGTGCGGTGTCGGATTTTGTTAATGAGCCCCTTTGTGCGACGCCTCCGCGGCCCGAGAGCGACGGAAATCATTTATTTACCCGTAACGAATAAACATTTTTTAAATTAAGAGCGTTACAGGTTTGTTTTTGGGCTATCGCCTACACGCCGAAGACTAGTCAAGCAGAAATAAAAATTACTTGATTCATAGGTAGGTTTCTCTGTGAAAGATTCAGTGTAAATCGTAATAAGCGGGTAGCGGAGCGGCGCCAGCCGTCAATCACGCTGGCTGAAGAATATCATTGCCGCCTTTACTCCATGCGCAAGCGCCGCGGTAGCAATCCATATGAAACACGCACTAGAACCAACTCGGCCGCAACCAAAACATAGTAATTATAATTTAACCTGTATATTTTTAGGGATTTCTAATATTGACAAATGACTCTAAGTAGCTTATTTTGCTGCTCCGATATGGAATAAATAACTATGATAATACATATTTTATTGCGATTCATAAAATCTCTGATCAATTTGGAATCGAGAAAATTCACTGAAGTATCTTTTCTTTCTAAGAAGGAAATTGCACCCCCAATTAATATCTCTTTTTGCGTACTGAGAATCATCGTTCATCGTCGAATACGTCAAAGGATACTATAGAGAATACTCGGTTATTGCAATCAGTATAAAGTTACCCACTAAGAAATTAGAAACATGAAGACCACATTACATAAGGATTCACAAGAAATATCACGATTGACGAACCATAAATGGCATAATAAGCTATGGCATCAGAGGAATACGACCCACGTACCCTTTTGAAGACAGGCTTAACGAATCCAGTCGCCCGTCAATCACGACCTGCCCGGTGTCATTCTCTACAATACACCAATCTATGTATAAGAAATCTCGGTTGGTATACAAAAAACGATATGTAAGTAACCAGATATGTGAGTAAACATATTAACATAGATATGTATAAAGTTTCATCTCTATTAAATGACCATCTCCACTACTTGTACAAGCTTAAACTTTTTTTCTTTATTTATTGCTCAATTTTAAACGATAAGAAATACAAGATTTGAATGATATTGCTTCCTGAGTTTTTATTCACAGAATAAATAAAGATTTGTGCGCTAGAAAATCTGCTTTAGAAACAAAAGAAAAAAGGCATTGAATATTCTAAATTACTCTTTTGAAAATGTAAAGCAGGCTTTTACGGAACATAACGCACCAATAAACAGATTTAAAATTACAATATGCAGTGGCATTTCCGTGGAGCAATAAATATTATACCGACTCACCGGTATCGGCTAATTACGATTTTTAAGCGTTTTGCATTAATTGATGGCTGTGGGCAAAAACACGGTACAATAGAGGCGGGCGAAAACGACCGCCTTTGATAGAGCCGGCAAGCATTAGCGGGAAATATTATCATTGGACCACTGATACTAATTTGTAAAACGAATGAAACTTAGCGTAGAAGGCCTACTATTAATTTTCAAGCTGAATAAAAAGCTAGACAGCCGGAAATATAGAAAAGATGCTCAATTTACGTGTGATTTTAAGCCAGAGTGGAGTATAATTTTAGCCGTTTAACCAATTTCACGATCGGCCTTCATGTGTTTTTTACATTTTATAATTTCTAGGCATTTATAAATTTTACATATTATCCATTAAAAAAAGCCTAACGATGTCCCTTTTTCTCGTCACAGAAAGAAAATACGTAATATATTTTTTTATCAACATAGAACGTGAAATCTAATTCCAGTGTAAATGTGCACTGTCTCGCCTGCGTGACCTGATTCCTCGTCCACATCAAACAACTCTCGTCGCAGACAAACAAATGGCGTGACTATTTGTATATTTAGAACTTTCAGACACACGAGCCTACTCAATAAATTAAAACGTAATGGTAATTAAAAATTATAATAATATCAAGGCAGAAAACCATCATCTTTTTGTTCAACCAATTCGTCATGCAATACCTCTCTTGTATAAATATTTAAGAAAATAATAACACCCCCAACAATATCTCTAATGACGTGAGCAATTAGGATCAATGGCTCAAAACGTCAGCCGTTAAAAACAAAAACCCAATAATATATTTTATTCATTTCGTTGATGTATATTTGTGTAAAAACACGCGTTCATAGGGCATAAAGAAGCGAATATGATTTATCGGTGCGCCAAGTTGTTGCCCAATAGACAGATTGGAAAATGAACTTTATCATTTGAAACATAAGAGCGGTCATAAGGCATTTATACGTTTGTTGAAGGACTGCGCAGGCGCCACGGGGCCGCGTTTTTTTACTTAGGGATTTTATTTTATAATTCGAGGTCGGTTCCGAATACCGATGGCCCGGTTTATGAATACAGATACAGGTATAATACGCTGTGAAGATAAAATATTGTAGCATAAATTTTGGGACTTGGCAGCCATAGAGCAATATTTTTACGTGTACACATGTCCTATTTTACTGTCGTATCGTTGAGGTTTATTTAATATGAACAACGTTTTTATACAACAACATATAGACGACCGTCTTGGTGTAGTCGTTCGCGCACTGGACTTCTAAACCAGGCGGTTGCGGGTTCGAATCCCTCAAGGGGCAAATGTTTGTGTGATAAGCACGACCATTTGTACCTAAGTCAAGGATGTTCATATGTATTTATGTAAGTATTTCTATCCGTTATTCTAGTCACCATAGCACAAGCTCACGCTTAGTTTGGGGCTAGGTAATTGGTGTGTTTGTTGAAACAATTTATTATTTATTAATTATTTATATTGCTTTTTAGATTTACGAGAATAATGCAAGATCGCTATTTAGTATTTTCCTAAAATCCTTAAATAATAATGAAAAGAGCTTTGCAGATAATTGGAGTAAAATAAAATTTTCACGCAATCGCGAAAAAATCAGGAAAAAAATAGAGGGAATACGACAGAGATCAACCAGGTACACAGTAGGCATGGACGATTTCATGTATAGCAGATGAAAAATCATATGAAATGAATTTCATTGTTCACACCTGCTATTTTTTTCATATAGACTGCTACAAATCGCACTCTGCGAAATCATAGATCATGCTCATTTCATTTCATTCATTGATGAATGCATGTAGCAGAGCAAGTGGCGAGCGAGCGAGTAGGAATGATTTGCCCTAGGTGCGTGTTAGAAAAAGACAAACACACTAGTTATGCGATCATAGGTGATGATCGATACTGGGTGGGCATTTTAAGAACTTTAAACTTATAAACATAAAGTTTAGATTCGTTTTCCATGATTTTTCATGACAACCTAAATATGACATTTCATATTAGTAGCAAATTAGCAACCGTTCACAATAATTCATATTTCATTATAAGTAGCAAATAGCAAAAAGTGTTACATTATGACACTGCGAAAAAAAACATTGTCAATGAAATTTCACATGTGATTTCATATGAAAAAAAATCATCATTTCATGAAATGAAAATGAATTAAAAGTAGCAATCATTTCCATGCCTAGTACACAGGAGATATTATAGTGCAGAAGTACCAATTTACTCAATACACAGACACAGGTTCACTCTCTGTACCATCACTCTCATAGTTTGGTAAGACGGAAATCCGATATGATCGGAGAAAGATCGAGCGCAGGACCAACGGCTTAACGTGCTTTCCGAAACACGGGGGTGCTAACACCACCAACTTCTGACTCCGGAACCGTTTCTAAGCCATATCAAGACAGAATAGCCCAGAAACAATTTTCTTCGAATCCGAACTCGGAACCGCGTGGATAGGAGCCAGAATACCCAACACTATTACCCCCTAAGGGAGCTGTCTCGAGGAAGAACAGAAAGTTCCAAGAGGATTCTCGTACAAGATCTAGAGAGAAAAAAACAAAAAGTATGTTCGTAATCATTTGAATTACACTGCATTTACTTCACATCTTTCTTATGTACTTCGCCGCTGAGTAGTTTTATAAAAATCTGACGTTGGCTAGAATATTTCTTACAGAATCCAAATCAGATCTTAAACTCAGTCCATCATCGAGTAGAAGCCTTTGGTTTCCATCCAATGAGACCTTATCGGCCACAAATTATATCTTCGATTATACCGGTAATAGTGAGCGCATCCAAACACGAGTGCACCACAAATAATAACAGAGTGACGCCGGCGCATTCTCGTGCCGGTAGCAATTAGCGTTTAGCCTAAAACGCGTCATTACCGCTCTTTTTCTCTAACAATCGAACTAACCAACAATAAAAATAATTTCATACCACTACTGTAATTGATACCCCATTAAGAAACGATTGAAAAAGTTCAACCTATTATTCTCCAGAAAAGATTTTTGAATGTGTCAATGTGGAAAATATATAATTGCTATAAAAATTACAGGTTTGATCAGGTAAGACACTTGAAAATTAAATATTTAAGCGATCGGCGATTAAGTAGAAAAAATATTTAACTGCCGTTTATGGCCAGTATTTCATAATTGCACTTGAAAGCACTTATCCACATCCGTCTCACTCAATTAAAGATTTTCAATCTGTTACAAAAATTATGGCAGTATCGTTCGTAGTAACTATATTGAAGTCAATTTATAAACGCATTAGACCATGAGTAATAGAAAAACAAAAAGACGTGGGTGGAACAATTTTTACCATGGGCGGACATAATCGATTGTCACCAGAGCAACAACCAAAATTAAACGACACTTTTCGGCTGACAAAACTCCAGCGCTATAAATCGGCCGTTCCTGACACAAAAACATGCCCAAAAAGAGTTAAGCGTTCGGGAGATCGTCGAATACAGATTACTGGGCGCAGGTGTTAAATAAAAATAATAAAATTCGACTCGGAGCACGTTAAAAAGAGGAGTCGGTGCGGCCGCGCGGCGCCGAACGATGGGTAATTTCGTTCGCAACGCCCGCCGAACAAAAAACGACGTGTAGAGTCGTGTACCGCGAGTTAACCACGCGGACGCTCCTCCAGCTCCATTGAGAGTCAATTGCGACGTGTCGGCGGCTATTTCAGAACCTTATAAGCGGCTCGTAACTCCCACAGACGATTCAGCGAACCCTAATAGAGATAGATTATCAAGATCCAAACGCTGGATGCGTTAAGTGGAAAACGGGATTCACCAGGAATTCCAATTAATTTCCCGCATCTAAATACGTTACATATCCGAGCTAATCGTTCCGTTATAAATCTATCAGTTGCTGTATCGCCTGCGATCCACGTAATAAAGACTCATTAGGGATACGCGCAGCATCTTAAGATTGCGAACTTCTGAGAAGTGAATTTGGCGTGAGGTAATTCATAGCAAATGAAATGGTTGGGCAGAACGCACAGACTGCAATTAGGGAAGGCAATCCCTCTTCGCACGTACGAACAAATTGCAGGCGATTCGTGCTGCACTCGACCGCAAAAACCAAAAGCACGCACACTCCGGAGCAAAATCGAACTGCTGAAGCCCTTCAATAGCTTTGCTGCAACCAATAGCAATTTCAATGTGTAATAAAACATTTGAAGGCTTTGGTCCTTTTCAAAAATAAAACTCATTTCACTACAATGTAACAATTTTACATAGCAGCTATGTAGATTAAACTGATACAAATAGCAACTGAGGAATTTCTTAACAAATCTGAAATAACAACTTCCACCCAGCACTTCGGCCCTTAAAATTCTTGGTTAAGCAGGAAACAAGTCATTAATTAGAGCTTTAATTTACTGAAGCAACTTATGGGCCAGACCCAAAATAAATACTACCAAATGCATCTGTATTAGTGTGCGTCGGTGGAACTAAGCCTACCTTTAATTAAAAGCAAAGGAAAAATAAATAACAGGATTATCGTCCCATCTCACACGTGATCTGAACATCCTTGACAGAGAGTAAACATTAAGCTCGAAGGTATGTGAGCAAGGCTGATGAGGGCACCTCAAATGTTTTCGTTTTATGAATGGCCAAGAACATAAGTCGCATATTTATTGCAGTAGAGTGAACTGTACCAATGCAGGCCCATAATTCCACATAAGAACAAACTCTTGTATTGCATGGTGTGCCTGTGAACAATAATATACATTACGTGCTAACTTATTATGCCAATTTGCTAGGCAATATCCACGCATCAACATCCTACGTGCTCAAACCGGATACTAATCTGGATAATTAACAGAATTACTTTTAATATACTATGTTTCTGGACTATATTTAAAGGAACGTGGTATCGGGAAATCTTTATGTTACTTAACACTAGGCTATATATAATTTAAACGGAAGGACACGCCTACATTGTGCCTGTAGAAGACTGCTTTAAATTCATCGATGCGGTTCTACAAACAGAATGTCGCAATTTATAACGCTGAACACTGCTCTCGGCATTATTTCTTCGTCCGGCATCTATTAATCCCTAAAAAATATTACGGTAGGCGCCCCGGACTGCGGTTGCGGATTCGAAACTCGAAAGGGTCAAATGTTTATGTGAGCACGAGCATTTGTATTGCATTTTTGTATGCATTTGTTCCTACATAAGTCATGAATTTTTATAAACCTATTTATTTCGGACGCCTATCCGTTATCTTAGTAGCCAATCGCCACATAGCACAAGCTCGCGCTTAGTTTGAGACTAGATCTTTTATGTGATTGTTGGATTGATAAAATCGAATAATTACACAGCGACCTATTTAAAATGTCATTTAATAAGAGACATCATCCATCTCAGGTGAAGAATTGACACATTCGTAATGTAGGTATTTTGTTAATTTTTGTATGACACTTGTAAAATCAAACCTTTTAACTAACGTTGCTCACGATTTCGTAAGGAAGCCCGTAGGAATGCGATACATTGTTATAATCTAAACAGCGCTTGTTGTTAAACAAATACCTCATTTTAGAGGGGTAATGCCCTAGATTGTAAACCGAGTTGTACTTACAATACAACAATACGTCAGTATTTTCTGTTCGGGTCAACGACTTGTAAACAAATTGTGCGTTATACCGAAATACTTTTCGGTGGCGTGATCGATACGAGTAATTCGTCTTGCCGTTAGTGCTACTTCAAAATGCTTATCTTTATCGTCATCATCGGCTTCATTTCCGTTGAAAAGCTATGTAAGTGCAGCCTGCTTTAATCGCCTGACCATTTCTAAGGCAGGAGATGTCATCTAAACGTCGAGATTGTGTTCCATTCTTCGATTGAAACTACTAGACGACTTTGAAATATCAGTATCAGAATAAGCATTAACACTTCGATGGTAGAACAAGATACAGCAGCTTTTAACAGCAACAAAGGGATCGGTCCCGAAATAGGAAATCGTATCGATCTAAGTGACGCTCAAATGCATTACGTTCATGATCGAAATGATTCCCGTCTAAATGTAATATCACTGGCGGATAGGATCTGGACGTGGGCGCATTAAATCGAATTTACGTTTCGACACGGAGACGTCGAGATTGAAGCTTGAGAACCAAAAAAGTACTAAATTATGGTCTGCCTCTCGCGTTAAATTCACAGCCTTATTTGAACCATAACACGTTTTCGACGTTATTTTAATTTAATATGGTTTCCAATTTACACGAGCCTCTTTTTAACTATTTTATACAACGGCCATTATTACAGTACAGCCTTCGCATGTTGAATTCACACTAGCTATCACGTGTCTAAGTTATGTCATCGCAATGATACTTAGCTAGTGACTAGAAACTGAACGAAAGAAAAATATATGCATATAAATAAGCAACGAGATAATCTCAAAGCTCGCGAACTGGTTAATTAAATACAGTGGAGTCAACTTTAATAATGCTCACGCAGATAACAACGCTATTGATTGGTTATTAAATGCAATAAGTTTAATGGACATCTATAAGAATCTAACCAAGCCTAAGCGATATTGTACAAAGATAAAACCTGTTGTACGAAGGGCGTATTGAATGAAAATGTTTAGTTGACACTTTGAAGAATGCAACCAAAATTTAGGCGTGATCACACAGTCGATAGCTGAGCACTGATAAATAGAAGTGTATAGCTGAGTTTTAATATAAGGCTATAGTATAATGTTCCTCTAGGCGAATATCGACTACGGCGGCCAATCTCAACGCAGGAAATACTTATGATGCACGCGCAAGTACGAGAGTACACGCAATAGACGGGTGCACTCTCTGTTCCTTAACTCTCATAGTTCGATGAGATGGCACTCCGACATGACGGAGACAGATCAGACGCAAACACAACGGCTTCAGGTGTCTTGTGAACCCTTAAGGCTTTCAGGAGGGCTGTAGAAGACAGAGGAAGCTAACGGGCCTTGTGATAGCAGATGGCACAGAGAGAGGAGAGGGAATGAAATTGATGTAGGTAGTGAATGGAAGATATAAATTAGGAGGCGCTAGAAAAATTTCTCAAAGTGGGCGGTTAGGAATGAGTTGAGAATCTATACCTTAAATTAAAACTTGCCCCGCAAGTAAAACTTGCGGGGGTGCAAGGACGCGTATCTTGTCTTTAGAAGGCCTCATATCAATGCTAATCAAGTTTCTTTCAAATGCAGATAAGAATGTGCTTCGATAGACCTATGACCGGTTAGTACCCTATGAATAGTAATAACCAGGATAAGTGAAACGAATTTACATAAGCCGTTTACGCATCTACATATGCACTATCATTGTAAAGGATTTACGAAGAGTACTAGACGTGTAGTTGGACGTTTAGAATTATCATTTACAGTTTCGGTACGGATCCTAAACCGTAGCTTAGATTGGCTATAAGATACTACAGTAAAGAGCATAAGCATCAGCAAGCAGTTTTATGACATATTTTATCTATTTTAGTTTTACGACCGCTGTCTTAAAAGGGACATTGTAAACTTGCATGTGCTTCAATAGCATAGATAGGCTAAAATAAACAATTATTTTACTATGTGTCCCCGGTCAAATGGATTGAAGATTAAGGAACTGGTGGCTACTATTCCACGTAGAGGATATAAGGCTGGGATTCGTAATTTATGCCTTGTTTTGGTAAAATGCGCTCTTGTTTTGCCAGATTTTGGACTTGATAGACTAGAATAGTCAAGAATTAGAAAGAACTTCTTGGGAAACCTATTTTTACAAGGCACACGCTGAATATTTATAGATAACAATATGAAAGCAAGAAAACTTTTATTTTCTCGCATCTTAGAATAAAATACTTATTCTATATAGGGAGACAACGTTCAATACAACAATAGTACATCTGGCAGAGGGGGCGTCAGTCACTCCTATTGTGACGGGGTCTCGGTTTGAATCCCGGCTCGAGTCTTCGTCTGCGCTAAGAAAAACGTAAAAGGGAATGTCGTTTACTTTAACATAGGGCTGTCACTTAAGGAAATGTGAGTTATGTCGTATAGTTTTATACATAGATCTGCGAAGAGTGTGCAGTGGTACCTACTGGTGTACTGGTGGTTAACCCCTTGAGGATCGCAAGACCACCGGCGGTCTCATGTCAAATGATTTTCTATTGTGTCTGAAAACATGATCTTTAAAGTAATAAAGTTATTTTGTCTTTTAGATTTCCATGTTGGTCCCATACAAAAACTTTTTGTCACCAGGATCAACCCCTAGAATTATTTTTAACATACACAGACTATGCACAGTAGAATTGTATATTTTTTCAAAGTCGTATAATTCATTAAATAATATGACCTTTGAGTCGTGAATGTCGTGATCAATTAGAATGACACAAAACTAATTTCGTAGTTATTTTTGGGATCTAATTTCAATACTGAAATCCACATTGAGCAACGTATGATTACTATTTCAAAATATTTAATGTGGATTAGCACATATTTAAAATTAGATCAGTTAATTAGTGCCATTCCTTGTGATAACATTAAGAAGTTAATACAAACGTGTATTTATTAAGGCATAATAAACAATGTACACGTGTACCAGCAATAAATTAGGTTGACCTCATTCCACACACAGTAGCTGATAAACCGACAATATATTTCAAAGAAAAATAATAACGGCGTTACTATTTCGGGGTTACATTCATGACGGATATCGCCAACTTATGAACTTTGACACCAACTTTTAATTAACGTCCATGAGTCACGTCATGACGCAAAAATAACTTTCATGTCACTAAGTTTAAAAAAAATGCTTTAAATTAATTAGAAGATTGAGGAGAACTACAAATAATAGGGAGAATTAAATAAAAAGCGGAAAGGTGGCAACCCTTACCCGAATGCCGGCTATTGTTATTACAAAATGACCCATCTCAATGTCGAACACTTCTCCGAACTGTGTGGTTGGGTTATGTATAGCCACACTACAGGTGAAATCAGTAGCGTTACTACTATAGACTGCCTATGGAAGTATGATCCTTAGGATCTCAATCACACATAAATACATATTGGTAACTGATTGATTATACTTATAAGAGGAGTTCAGGAGAGAGCACGCCCAACGTTAATAAATACTGCCGCAGAATCTAAGCATAGACTATTTGCTAAGTGCTTACATTTTAGGTAAAGGACAAAATGTAAAAGAAGTTTAAACGCCTCCGTATAAGTATGAAATTCTCTAACCCTACCTAAAAACCCTAACTAAAAACTGACTCAGAGATGGAGTATGATGTAAGCTCGAATAAGATCCCGTGTACTATCAAAGAAGACGCGCAACGCACAGAACAGATCATGAATTAAATATCATTTGAAATGGTGTTGTGTGGTCTTTTTAAGTTCTAAGGTATCTGTGATAGTTTTTGCTGGCTTCAGGCATCAATCAGCTTACACACCGTTTAAAAAATAATACAAGTATGGATGTACTTACGAAAAAAGTAAAAAGCACTAACTTACTTGTTTATTTGCGTGACTCTATCACATTTCTCAAAAAAAAACTTGCGTCATTTATTTCGGACATAAGCCTTCTACACCAACTTATACTGTGATACATCGTAAGCGCCTTTGAGCATTTTATAAAGGCTTATTTCTGACACCTCGGATGAAACATGGCGCATAACGAATGCGTGTGCGCATCGTTATAAAGTGCCCATAAAGAGGCACGCACAAAATGGGATCCCAAATTGGATCCGACGATTTGTGCATGAGGGGATTAAGTTAATGCTGTACTTATGTAATGTTATGGCTGGTTATATTACAAGCATTGTATGTAATGTCTATGAGCTTGGTTGAATATATTTGTGGTAATTTATTCGAATAAAATATAATTTAGGCTTTGCGGTATTTACACCAACGTCCATAATGCCAGTTTGTGATCGGATTGTGGTGTTTCGGATCCGATCTGTTCTTTTTATGCCCAAAACGCTGCGTTCCAAAGCTTAAATGGGACTGGGCGGGCCACGTTCTTAGGATGTGTCCTGAAAAATGGTCGAAGATCGCCAACCATTGCCTGCCTACTGATGGACGCCGTCCGAAAGGCAGACCACGAAAGCGAGCGCGACCAATATTATGAGGACTGGTAAACCCTTACCGGCAACAGGGACGCGTGGTGTAGTTTGGGGGAGGCCTTTGCCCAGCAGTGGGACACAAACGGCTAACAAAATATATATATATATATATAAATGTAGGCCTCACACATACATACGTTTTTCTGGTTCTAAAGTACATATTGTAGCTCAAGCAAACGAGTGTCATGTAAATCGAAAACATTAACAGGTACTACGCTTGAACACACCTAGGCCCCAAAAAAAAAAAAATGCATTTATTATTATTATTATAATGTTGCATCATGTGATAAAATTAAGGTCCATCACCTGACTTACTTCAGGTGGACTTAAAGCCCTATTACATTATTAGGTTTAGGCTGAACAGAAATGCATTATTTAATTACTGTGGCTTACTCTTGGACCATGATCATAAAAAATACCTTTTTGATGGCTGATTAATTAATACTGTACACATGGCCCCACATCAACCATATTTTAACCTTAAGTTAACCACATAGAGTACCATATCATTTCAGAAATTTTGACATATTCGAATTAGTTGATGCAGGACCAAAAGACCAGAAACTTATTCTGTAACCCTGAATTAACCCCTTGAGGATCATAAAACCGCCAGTGGTCCCCAAACTTAGAAAATAATGAATAATAAATTGAAAATAAAGAATAGAAATTATTTTACTTATGTTTTAAAAATGCCAAAAGCAAGGACATGCCACCAAGGTCCCCCGCTCAGCATAAGTCATGACGACAGCAAAAAACGTGCCACTATCACGACACACACACAAAAAATTATATTTATAAACATTAAATAAAACATAACAATTAAAAAAATATTCACAACAAATTTTTCAAAGCCTTTTTCAAAATAAACTGATACCTCACATCAAATCTCTAATTAAGTATCTTTCCTATAGATACAAAATACGTCCAAAAAAACACTCCATAAAAATTAGTTTTCATTTATTTCCCAAAGTGGTCGATATCAGTTTTACTCCTGGAAAACTGATATCGACCACTTTGGGAAACCCTGCCCTGTATGTTTTGTTTCCACTGCAAAGTGTTAGAAAATTGCACTCAAATGGCTGTCTTTGGTTTGCATTGATTTAGAAGCTTGATTTTTTACTGCTCTAACAGTAGTAAATAGTGGTCCTAGGGTCTCAGGTCTGGGTATTGTGGTAACACCCTTGTTTTTTATTTCCATAACACAAGTGCTTTAGCAACTTACTTTTGGATCAGAGCAACATACCTATGTGATGCTGTCCAATATTTAATAATTCAATTGATTGTTACTTACCTTATACCCCAAATTAAAAGCTATTTAGTTCCAGTTTCAGAGGTATATTGAAGACAAGGAAAAGTTATAGATAAAATACTGTCAAAGTTTCTTAGAAACTAGAAATTAGAATGACTTACTCGGCCAATTAATAACTGGGATTTGTACAAAAATCCAGTGTTATTATAATACTATCCAGATCAGAATTAAACTGTAACTAGCTTAAGATACATAGTTTCATAAGTTTGTACTCATCTATTTTCAGCACCTGCTAAGAAGGATAATACCATTTGCTGCAAAAAGAGTTGAAATTGTGTAGTAATATTCTTTCAAGTCTTTTGACTTCCAAATTATGGGACAGCGCAGTCACTATTATAAGATGGTTTTGTACTTAGTCATGTAGGTATAGAGTTTATAGAAATACATTGTTATAAAAGTCATCACCGTCTTGGTGAAGTCCCGTACCGAGTGTAAACAAGCCTAGCAAGTGTAACTATTCTCATAAATTAATGAAATCTTAAAATAATAGGTTACTTCAGTACCTATAAACTTTAAAGTATAAGCAATAATTGAACAGGCCTGGAAATCAACAAAATCATTGCTTTAACGGAAGACAGAAAGATAAAAGTACTCTGTGCTAGAAGACATTGATCGAAGCTGATATAACGAAACAAGGAACGCTGTGTTGGTCGATGTAATACATGAAAATACCAGTTCTTATTAATCTAAACTCACCCATAATCCAATTAGTGACACTTTTAAAACAGAAAGCTGAATTTTTCACAGAAAAACATCACCGTAAAGTTCACAAAACATTACGCACCAGCGGCCATTTTGATACAGTAGTGTTACTAGGTGCAAAAAATATTGTTTTATTATTTGACCGACTCTGTAATTTTCAATTAATTTAAACTCAGAAAAATCGTATCGGATCCCACCTTTAACCCACCGACGACACAGCGTTTGTGCTTTTAAGGTTTTTGAATCTGTTCCAGAAATAAAGTTTTGACATTCGTATACGGGCACGATCCGACACGGAAACTTTCCGAGTGATTGTGAAAAGGGTGTAGTGAAACCAAGTGAAACAGAATATATTTTGTGAAATTTTTAGCGACAATGTATGTTCATATTATTTTGATTTCAAGTCCTCAAATGTTGTGAAATGGGGTTATAGTGGTAAGAGTACCTACATGTCAGTGAAACTGCATGAAACGTTAAAATAGTAGTGACCTGCAAATTGCACTGGTGTTGCCATAGATTGCATTTGCTTTGCTAGTTGTTTTTCTTTTCTGTCAACCAGCTGTCAAAAAAGGTTGGCGAAATATGTTTTGTGATATTTTTATAGAAAATCTTATTTAATCCAAGTCAATAAGATAGAAAAAGGTTTTATTTTAAGTGAAACAACGTGTGTTATACTTGCAATTTATAATTTGTCTAATATTTCAGCTGCAAAATGGTACAGCGACTTACGTTCAGACGACGATTGTCGTACAATACCAAGTCAAATCAAAGAAGAATGTGAGTATTCTTACGTCTATTGCACCTGCATTTACGTTATCTTGTACCTTAGAATTAATTAGTTTAGTGCTGCTCGGTGGTAATTAATCCAAACATTTGTTTCACATAACCTCAAAGTTTAGACAACCTAATAGAATTAGTGCTATATTAACCAAGGCAAGAAGTTGCCCACCGCTGTTACTGTACCAGTAGTTAATTGTGTCCTAAGTAAGGCAAGTCTTGTAATTAATTCCTGTTTTATATGGAATGCTCTCAAGTAAACAAGAAGTGGCTGTTTAGGTTTACTAGCGTGTGACTATTAAGATTAATTTTTATGGTTATTTTATCATGACATTAGATATATGGTATGGTATTTCGCATATAAACAGAAAATTAAAGCAGTTATTACATCATCCTATTTGTGTAGCATCCTACTTAGGAAATTGGAAGATGTAATTGCAGTTCACTACTTAGGTTCCTACCTTCCCAAGTCGGATCCTAGGAAGGATACTAGTTAGGAAGCTACAAATAGGATGGTGTAATAAGCACTTTAGCTAAATTAACTTCACTGTAATTGGATTAATTAATAGGAACAGAATAATTTACATGTTTATTATTTCAACTTCAGAGTACGGACACCTGGTGGACGTCTGGTTTACCAGTACGTCAAGAAGCCCAAGAAGATCCCAAGATGTGGCCAGTGCAAGAGCAAACTCCGTGGTATTGAGCCTGCAAGGCCAGCGGAACGTTCCCGTCTATGCTACCGCAAGAAGACCGTAAAGCGTGTATATGGTGGTGTCCTCTGCCACAAGTGTGTCAAGCAGCGCATTGTCAGAGCTTTCCTTATTGAGGAGCAGAAGATCGTTAAGGTCCTCAAAGCACAGCAAGCTAGTGTGAAGACTGGCAAGAAGTCTGCTAAGTAAATGCTAGGGTAAATAAATAAGTAAAAAATCAAATTATTAGCTTTTATTTTATGATCTTATCCCTGTTAAGTAGTAATGAACACTATGCTGGTAGTCAGCATGCTGGCTTGTATCCAAATGGTACTGGGTTTGAATCCTGGGTTGCTAAATATTTTTCACAGGCTAAGTTCATTATTGCCTTTCGTATTTTAGTTTAACAAATGGCTGTGGCTCACCAGAAATGTAACTTCGTTATACTTTGTGTGGTCCAAGTTTTAGATAAAGAAAAATAGTTCTATGAGGATTTGTATTATAACGAAAGATTCATTTTTTCGTTTGTCTAATATTACAATTTTTAAAATAATTTTGTAAAATGTTTAAAATTTCGACTATAAATAAAAAAAGCGGTTTTATAAGTTTCCCGTATTTTAGTTTCATACAAATGTGAACTGTCTCCTCCCCATTTTTTGAGACATTTTTATGTTTTTATTATGTATTCAAGTATTTATTGCAATCTTTTTAGTAATGTTTTAAAGATTAAGAAATAAACTTATTATTTCAATCGAAAACAGAATGAAATAAATTATAATTAATTAATTACAGTGGTTTAAAAAATTGGTTTCGTTTGGTTTCACGTGTGTTACGGAGAAGAAAAATTCATGTAGTTTTTTCATTTGAAGTAGTAGCAATACATGATATGATTTTTTTGTGATAGCAACCTATCATTTAACAATAAAAAACGTCATTGTCGTGACAGCCCTTTTTGGTTTGTTGATAAACGCGAAACTGTGTGTGCTTCTGCTCGGTAATTTGGTTTTCTATAAGTTCCGCAAGCGATTTTTCAAGGTAAGTTACTAAATTGTAGTTTTTAAAATATGGTCCATTGAAGTTGACCTAAATGCCGTAAAACAGAAATTACTTTTCGCAGATTTGCATTGCATTTGAAAATACTACACAAGTTTTAGACTTAGTTCCTCACGTGTGTTACGAAGTTGTGTGACGTAACACACGTGAAAGATGTAAAGACACGTTTATATTGATACTACAATGATGGTATAATTATTTATGACCTATTGAAATAATTTACTTTCTAGTACTAGTACTTTTGTAAAAAAACCTCGCTGAGAATAAGGTAACAGAGTAGAATAAGAGAATCATTCGGTAACCGAATTTATATTGGTAAAACAGTATTGAAATAAACCGGTAGTAGGTATAACGTTCGCATTTTATATTGTAAACTAGTCTTTATATTATTTCCAGTGTGTTATGGTACATTTCTGGTGAGCCCCTATCAAATATGCATCGAGTTCCAACCATTGAGTAGACAGAATGGTTCCAACAAACAATATTATTCTTGTTACAAAATTATATGGCTGTATAATACTCTATACCATTGCAACTCTTATCAGTAACAAATCTATTGTTTTCCGTAGAGAGGTGATCGTGAAAATCGATTAATAGAATTATTGATTTCAACAAAATGTATTATATATGGCCAGCCAGGCAGAGAAAATTACCGAGTTAAGATTTTTATTATTATGACTAACTATTAGAGATGGGCCGAGTACTCGGTTAATACTTGGTACTCGGCGGGTTTTCTAACTCTCGTACTCGGCCGAATAACTCTGTTTTCATGCCGAGTATACTCGGTTTAACTAAAGCAATATAAATTTTAATAGATATTATTAAAGCAAGAGTGTTAATCAAACAACATTACCCTCTCTATGACGCAGTCGGGTAAAAAGTATTTATTATGAATTTGAGGAAGCTTTGACACTCTTAATTATGATAGTAAATGAGCAAGTAATGAGACAAAATTAGGACGGTAATGTAAAAAACAATTTTCTTTTAAACCTTCAGGCATCATGTTTCCAGACACAATAGAAAATTCATTGTTATCACCCCGCCCGCGGGTCATATGGGGTTTGACAGGTAGGGGTCTAACAATGGGTCTTTTAGGATCATCGCGCTCTAATGGCTGGGTGTAAGTTAATTCTTCAACGCAATCCCAGAAATATACATGAGAATCTTGTGTCACACAATCTGAAATGGCACCTCTTTAACTGATTCTAAATATAGCATATAATATTACTTCATAGTTCTCTGGATGATCGCGCTAATTTGTTTGTACTTGTTTACGCACCCGAAACAGGAATTTGATTGAACTGAGTTAATCGGCCGAGTACTCGGTTGGAAAAAAAATTACCGAGAAAACTCGGTACTCGTTACTTGGCAAAAGTGCTACACTGCGCATCTCTAACTACACAAAAAATATGTCTGTTTAGGTAATTCTTTGTACCTATAAAAGAGTTGTATAAAATAAGTATTAAGTTACAGGTTTTGTGCGTTACGAGGCAGGCCGCTCGAGGTAACTGGCTACCTACTTTTATACAAAACTGTATTTTTTCTGCTCCTTGATTGTTTGCACAGTTTATCACTAGCCGTAGCTATTAAACTCTATCGTCACTAACCGTTATAGCATAGATCGGAGTAGGCAGAGCTATTTTTTGTACTTGCGATACATTGTTGTAATATGGGCATTCCTGGAATCCTAACTTTAAATATAATTGTTAGTCAAAGAGCCATGCCAATGCATAAAACAAGCTTTCTTTTTTGTTATTAAAAAAAACCGATTTATTTTTACACTACTTACTAGCCGAAGTTTCAGTTAGATTCCTAAAGAATGTCCATATTAATATCGATGTTTGCGGTCATTGAACCAAAATCGCTCTACCTACTCCGATCAATAAAACAAAGTATGTCTGAAATAAATGTTTTATTTATATATATCGTTAGTAATGTCTATCAATAATTACGAACGTATTATTTTATTTTACTTCTATGACTATGTGTTTATTATGGATTGTTGGACCATTAGGTACCTACATTACTAATCGATGTTTTAACTCATGTGGTAGGTGGTAGGCACCGTAGGCAACACAACATCTCTTCTTCTTCTTTTCTTTTATGGCGAGTGAACATAAGTCTACGTCGGGTATACTGTTCCGCCAAGGTCACGTGTGAAACATTGACACGTCAAGGGATTTTACAAAAAGTTTTGAATTTTTATATTAAACTAAGGCTACACTTTAAGCAAAATTAACCACCTAAAACAAAAAAGACAACACAATTAAGTAAAAGGTGGAAGAAAGGGTATGGTGACAAACAAAGATGAAGTAGAAGGTTCATTTTTGTTTGTCACAGGGAGAGAACTGCTCTACATTATGCTATGAAAGATTATTTATAGGTTAATATTTTTGGATGTTATAAAATTTGAAAGGGATTTTAGAAGCGAGGGAGTTAAATTCTGTAAAACACATTTAATATTAGTTGAAGGGGAAAAAAAGGGAAGCTTTTAGGAAGGTAGTCATAGAAAGAAGCACCAGTAACAGGACAATTGAAGAAAATGTGATTGGTCGATCCTTCGTCCAAGCCACACTCACAGATACAATTATCCCTAATAATTCGAAGCTTCGCCAAGTGTACAGGAGTACACGAATGGCCGATTCGAAGCCTGCAAATAATTGAGACGACTTTTTTGGGAATATTAGTGTGATGGAAGAACCATGGTCTCGGAGGAATTGTCTGCTGTATATCGGCATAGTACTTTCCAACAGATCTTTTCGTGTTGTTCCAATGAGTGTTCCACGATTCATATGAGTGCATTCGGGGTAACGTTGAGGCATCATGAGAATATAATTGATAATGGTCTAACGAGCCGGATGAGACAGCAAACTTAGCGAAGGAGTTAACAGTTTCATTTCCAGAGATTCCCCTGTGACTGGGGATCCAGGTCAATACAATATAAATACCCATTGTTTTACATTCAAAAAGAGCTTCTCTGATCTTAAGGATGGTAGGGAACTTAGTTTTAGATTTGAAAGGGTTGGCCAAATTGCTTGAAGACAGCTTAGAGAATCTGTGAAGATTATGGATTTGTTTAAAGAATGGGATCTTACATATAGGATCGCTTGTAATATGGCGATAGATTGACCCGTAGAGACTGGAGGGTATTTAAAATTTAAGGCTATTTTGTACGCTGGAAGCCACACAGCAGCTCCTACACAACCAGCATCTGAGAATTTGGACGCATCCGTGAAAATAGGTGACCATCCTTGCCAATGTTCAGACATAATTGACCGAAATTCTTGGGGGGCAGAGGTGGAATCTTTAGAAATACCAAAGTATAATATTACAGTGGGTTAAAGATTAAAGATTCAAAGCTGTTTGAGAAAAGAGGATTTAAGGGAAGTTTCTCAATGGGGGTTGGGAGACGGTTGAACTTTTGAAAACTTAGGATGATACATGGGATATTTCGAGTAGATTCAGAGGGATTGCTTAAAGAGGAGAGAAGCTCTATTCTAGTCAAAAGGGGGTGGGAGGGATTTTGTGCAACTTTTAGATAAAAACGATCACAGAGATATTGTCTACGGAGAAAGAGAGGGTGATCAACACTTTCGATCTGCAGAGCGTTTATAGGAGAAGATTTCATGGCTCCTAAAATTATTCGTAAGCATTTTGGTTGGATTTTAGTTAGCTTTTCCAGAGCAGATTTGTTACCAGGATCTAAGAGAAACGAGGAGTAGTCGAAGTGGCTGCGTATAATCGCGTTGTACAGCAATTTCTGCGAGTAGGGATGAGCTCCCCAACGTACCCCAGAAAGGGCGTGCAACACGTTGACTCCCCTCTCTGCTTTTTGGCTGATATAATTAAAGTGAGAAGTACCAGTCAACCGAGAATCCAAAATGAGGCCTAAAAATTTAACTTTATTGGAGCAAGGGATAGAGTCTCCATTATATATGATTTGCAATTTTTGCCTGAGCACAGGAAGAAAGACGTTGTCATACGCCGAGGAAACATCAAGGAAGACGCCGACTAAATACTCCTTGTTTTTAAAGGCCAGCCTAATATCGGTAGTGAGAACGATTAGACTGTCCAAAGTACTTAACCCCTTACGGAAGCCAAATTGATTTTTGGCTAGAATGCCACGAGATTCGACGAACCATTCAAGTCTATTCCTAATCATGTGCTCCATTACTTTTAAAAAAACAGAAGAAAGCGCGATTGGGCGGTAAGAATTATGGTCGAGGGGGTCTTTTCCTGGTTTGAGGATTGGAATAACCAGCTGCTGCTTCCAGTCATCCGGAATATTGCCCCGGTCAAAGAACATATTAAAAAGATTGAGGAAATAATGTTTAGCTTTATCAGGAGATCTACATAAAAAAGAATAAGGGGCGCCATCAATCCCAGGGGAGGAGTCAGTCAAACCATGAAGGGCTAACTGAAACTCCTCGAACGAAAAAGGTTTATCTAAACTACCACAAAATGAAGAACAAGGGGAGTTGGAGGGAAAACTGTCAAACGAAGGAGCAAAAGGGGGGGCGAGTTTGTCAACGAAATCATTTAGCCAGGAAGAAGGGTTATTGGAGGTAGCATTAGGACAGTCAAGATAGTGGCGGAATCTTCTAATTTGCTTCCACACCAAGGAGGAGGGAGTTCTGGGGGACATTGACTCACAGAATTTAATCCAGCCTGTTCTTTTTTTTTTAGCCAGGCACTTGCCAGCTTTGTACCAGCGCAGCCTTGCAAAGTAGTTATTAACTGGGAATAGGCAGAGAGAGAATTATTGGAGCTTATAGTTGGAAGGGAATAAATTCTTTCGTCAACTGATGCCCTGTAGCTAGGCCAATCGGCCTTATTTAAATTTAATTTTAAGAGGGGAGGTAAGCGGGGATTTTCAGATACAGTACCAGGAAGCGATAAAAGGATAGGGAAATGGTCACTACCAAATGTGCTGCTTAGAGCACACCAGGAGATCAGAGGGGCTAAATTAGGAGAAACGATTGATAAATCCACAGCCGAAGCTGGGTTCTGAGAAGGGAGAACTCTTTTAGTAGGACTGCCGTCGTTCAGGATAAACAGATTAAGATCATCCAAAAGATCCGCGAGCAATGACCCTGAAGAGTCAGTAGAATGGCATCCCCAAGAAATGTGGTGAGCGTTCAGGTCGCCCATAACAAGAACCGGAGGAGTGAGGGAAGAAATAATGGAGCTAAGTTCATTATGGGAAGAAGAATTAGGATGAGGGATATACACAGAAAGGAAGGAAATGTTATATGCACGCACTGCCACGACATTGATGTCTTGACTGTGGGGGGGGGGGGGGGGGGGAGAGGGATCTGGGAAAAAGTCAGGGAGCGCTTTATAAGTAAGGCGCTTCCTGCATATCCATCATCTCTGTCATCTCGGAGACACGAATAGCCCGTCACACGAAAACGTGATTCAGGCACCAACCATGACTCCGAGATGGCAAAGATAGATGGGCCATATTTATTTATAAAGTGAAATAAAGCATGTTTTTTGTGACTAATGCTTTGGCAGTTCCACTAAACTACCGTGGGATTCATTATAACTATTACTTAAGGGGAATTGAGAGAGCTAGGAAAGTTTATGGGCAACGTTGGACAGTATGGAATCTCCTTTACCGGAGACTATGCGAGTGATTAAGGAGAGAATAAATTCTAGGAGGAAGTCGCTGTCGACAGAGGGAGGAGAGGGAGGAGAAAATGGGTTCAAGGCGCAACCGTTTGGGAGAGAGGAGGCACAGTCGCGAGTAATCGCCTGATGCGCCTGCTTGTCGTATCCCTTTCCCAAAGGAGCCCGAGGGCGAGGAGCGGGTTTAGAGACTGCTTTTTTATAGGAGACCGAGGATGGGGGCTGGGTAGGTTGCGAATGGAGTAATGTCGACGAGCCGGAGAGTGAGGCCGGAGTTCTGGTCATATCGGCATAAGACCTACGGACTGGAGGATAGAGTGTAGATGCCTGTTCATATGAAATGTTGTCTTGGGACATGGACATCTTAATTAGTTTCTGCCGAGCATGCTCAGGGCAGGACTTGTTCAAAGCAAGATGTGAGCCAGAGCAAAGAAGACAAGAGCTCACGTTTTCCTGGACGTTACATTGGTCTCCGGAGTGAGGTTGAGCACAGCGGAAACATCTTGGCTTAGAGCGACATTGAGCTTTGACGTGGCCAAAGCGGCAACAGTTCAGGCATTGGATAGTAGGTAGTTGGTAGGTCTAGAGGTGTGAAAGCAGAAAACCCTCTCAGGAAGAACCTGGCCCTGTAAGGTGACCACTATTGATTGCGTAGGGACCCACGATGTTTGATTATCCGATACTACTTTTCTGTTCAAGCGCCTAGCTTTAAGGAGGATGTCGCACCCTGCGGGGACAGTTAAAGAATCCGCTAGTTCTGCCATTGTCCAATCGGAAGGTATCCCTCTGATTAGACCCATTCGGGTAACATTGTATGTTGGTATTGAAGCAACATATTTGTGGAGGGTCAAAAGTTCGTTTGAGATAAAACTGTTCGCTGCAGAAGCTGAGGCAAATTCTACCGAGGGTCTATTGCGGCCAATTTTCTTGACGCCATCAAGGATAACTTGTTGGAATTTATTTTGGACCAGGAATTTACCGAATCTGATCGGTTGAAGTGATGTCGGTGCTGAGGGATCAGAGTCAATAAGACCTACATGCACGATGAATGGCCCTTTATCTTTGTCGCTGTATGCTTTAGGAGCGATCACCAAAGACGGGTGAATGTACGTTTGTTGAGTGTTAGGAGGGGAGGTCGGAAGTTCAGTGTTCATCCTCTTAGGAGGTTCGGGGCCCTCGGGGGAATCAAGACGGCGTTTATTAGTCGTTGTTTGAGAAAACAACGGAGGCGACAACGAATCAACTACGGGGGATGAATCCATCGGAGATGCGGCTCGATCCGGAGGATCGGGCGGGTCAGGAGGAAGAGGATCCATTAGTTAGGTGTACTTACCAGGAAACACAAAAACTACACTACTTAACGTTTACACAAATAGTAATGGAGCTTAAAAGCAAAAAACAAGGAGAAAAACAAAGCCCAAATAGCTATTAATCATTTAGGAATCCCGATAACACGTGCGCCTGCAAACACTCGCGCGACGGACCTCACCAAGTATTATTTTCACCACATCTCTAACTTCCTGGTATCTGACATTTTTGACAGTCAGCAGTTTTTTTTATAATGTCAATGGAGTGTCATTTTCTTTTAGTCATTCATTCATTTCCTTTTGTGAAGGTGCAAGAAATATTGTGAAATCGAATTAAGTTCTTAAAGATAATTATTTATTAAAGAAATTTCTGTGATACATTTAGACGTTATTTTAAATACAATTCCTAAAATGTCGAATCCATGGAAGAAGGTTACAGTACCAACAGATGTGCAAAACCTTTCGGACATCATGTCAGAAGAATACGCGAAGGGGCTGCAAGTAAAGGAGGAAATAAAGTTCGCTGAGCAAATTGGCGGAGTATTTCAACCCGAGTCGCCAGATCAGACGGAGAACAACGATATTTCGTCAGAGATATTAAAACAGATCGAGGACTCGAACGTCAAAGAGTATTGCGACTCAGATTCTATTATTGCAAAAGTTTTGCAATGCCAGTTCGACAAAGAGTACGATGACGAAATCAAAAGGATAGAGAAGAAGAGGAATGGGGAAGCGAAAGTGTCGGTCTCCTACGATAACTACCGAACTGTTCCTGAACATCTAGTGTACGAATCAGATTCAGACAATGACCTTGAGCCTACCGAAAAGAAAGACTGGGATCGTTTCGAAACCAATGAGAAGGAATACGCGAGCCTTCCCAAACGAGGCTTTATTATGAAGGATGGAGAGATGGTCACAAAACATGACAGTGTGATCAATGGTAGGAGGAACGCCTGTCGTGTTATGGCGTTCCCACCCGAGGTTTGCACTGGAGATGGTGCTGGATTCGACATGAAACTGTCAAATTCTGTATTTAACCACCTGAAAGAACATACAAGGCATCACCAAGCTCGCAAGCACAAAATGTTGGACAGAAAAGAGAGCCATGCTACAGCGGAAATGGGTCTCGATGAACCTACTAGGCTTATTCTATTTAAGCTGATCAATAATGGATTGTTGGAGGATATCAATGGTGTAATCTCTACAGGAAAGGAGTCTGTGGTGTTGCACGCCAACGGTGACACATCATACCCTGACTTGGCCATTCCTAAAGAATGTGCAATTAAGGTCTTTAAAACCACTTTGAATGAGTTCAAAACTCGTGACAAGTATATTGAAGCTGACTACAGATTCAAGGATCGCTTCTCTAAGCAAAATCCCAGGAAAATTGTGCACATGTGGGCAGAGAAAGAGATGCACAATATGATGCGTCTTCAAAAGATTGGGTTGAACTGCCCTGAAATGGTTGTGTTGAAGAAACACATTCTTGTGATGTCTTTTATCGGTAAAGACAATAAACCAGCACCTAAGATACGGGATGTAGTTTTAAAGCCTGAGAAATGGCAGAGTGTGTACAATGAAGTTGTGGATGCAATGCATAAGATGTACAATGTTGGGCAATTGATTCATGCCGATTTGTCTGAATATAATATCCTGTGGTGGGACAACAAATGCTGGTTTATAGATGTCTCCCAGTCTGTCCAACCTGACCATCCTAATGGTCTTGAGTTTTTGCTGAGAGATTGTCGTAATATAAGCAATGTAAGTATAGATGTAAGAAACAATTTTTTTTTCATAAATTGTTTCAACAAGCACACCAATTACCTAGCCCCAAACTAAGCGTGAACTTGTGCTATGGTGACTAGAATAACGGATAGACATACTTATATACATTTATTAACATCCATGACTTAGGTACAAATGCTCGTGCTCATCACACAAACATTTGCCCCTTGCAGGATTCGAACCCGCAACCGCCTGGTTCAGAAGTCCGAGTCGCGAACCACTACACTAAGACGGTCGTAATATTGCGCAATATTTGATTATCACAAAATCAGAATTGTTCTTATCTTTTATAAAAATTTTCTTTTGTTTCAGTTCTTTGAAAAAAAGGGTGTCAGCAGTGTCAAGTCAGGAGAAGACTTATTCAAGTCCATCACAGGGTTTGAGGAACTTGATGTCAATATGCTTGAAGGTGTTCATACCATTTACAACTCTTTATCCACTCGGTTTGAGATCGCTTTGGATGACAACAGGAATGCCAGCTATCCATTTGAGTACTGTTGGCAGAAGACCAATGAAGGCAAACAAGCCAAAAGTGACAAAAGTGGAGAGGACACTGATGAAGATGAGTTTGAGGAAATGTGGAGCCACTCTTTGAAGAGTAAAATTGTTGACACAGCTACTATTTTTGCCAGTGAACTGAAGCTGGATGATGATAAATCTATCAAAACTTCTGACGATAAACCAGTTTCAGTTGATGAGCAGCCAGTCACTATAATTGATGATAAAGTCAACTTTGGGAGAGAACTGAGTGTTAACATCCCAATAGAAAACTGTAGTAGTAGCAGTATTGACAAAAAGTCTTAAGTGCAATTTTTATAAAAATTGAACAATCAATTTAAAATGGAAAAAGATAAAAAATGCAAGTTGTATCAACATTTTATTGCAAAATGTTCACGACGAACACGAAAAAAATACATTTTTAAAACATAGGCATTTTGATCATGTAATGCAAATGACTGTGTTCAAGTTTTACTGAATTTAATAAATTTTGTAAAACTTATTTCCTTGATTATCATTTCTTTAAATATAGTTAAAACATGGAATGGTTGCATAAATTACTACATTTTCAGTCACTATTATAGTAGGTATTCAAATAATAAATAATATCACAATAGAAATACACAACAATGTCAAGATCATATTTACAAAGACCTACACGATAATAATTATTGTAAAGTATTTCCTCTTCAATCTTATAACTATGCTAAAAAGTATTCGTTTGTGTTATCATCATACTTGTAACGTGAATGATAATACAGAAGGCGAGTTTTCAACGCGATCTTATACACAGGGAGAGTCATTTTATTGTCTCACAGAGAAACAAACTATAGTTTGACATGGTCATGCGCGATCCCTGCGCCCCGCAAGAAGTATGGGGGTGAGGATATTCGGCTGTCACAGGAAGTCCCCTTTCACCACCACCAGCTGACATCTAGTGTGTCTCGCTCCCCGCACTTCTGGCGACCGCAGAAAGGCGCACACGAACTACTCGGATCATACCAGTGCTATCGGGTTCAATTGCGGCTTACCACTTTGCAGAGAGATTAGCTTGTCAGTTTTATTTGACCTTCGAAAACTACGATGCGATATGGAAACAATTTTGACCCTGAGACTGGTAAGGCGCACTTGTCCTCGATAATACCTCAGACTACTCATTTTCGTTGCAAAATCACGCCGCAGTATTTAGCGTCTTGTGCTATACCATATCTACGGTAGCAAGCAACAAACATGCTAGAGTATTTCAATCAAGTCATCATACAAAAGCAAATGCACACTAAAATTGACCGACCGCGTCCGGTGGGTCAATTTCCACGGAAACAGTCAATCGATTTTTGGGTGCAAAATAATTATAGTTTATAAGTCATCATCATCATACAGGTCAAGTAACAATTCCAGCTTCTCATGCGACAGGCCAGTTCGCCTGCCTCATCTCTTTACACAGCCTGTTCAGCAAGTCTCGCTGCGGGGCTGTCAGCAGCCTCCTGGCGTCCGCTGCTACTGCGACCAGGGAGGGGACATCGCCGCTCGCGCACGATATCACGATCGACTGCAGCTTCAGACGGAGGTCCGTGTTGAACGGGATCGCTGAAGATTAAGAAGCTAAAGTTAGTAAGAAGGGACATACGCACAATGGCCTCAATGGATTGAGGCCTCTTGATTAAGAGGCCTCAATCTAGCAAACACCTCAGCCAAACTACCTAATTACCTAGTGTTATGTCAAGCATTATTACTACTCGACCAAGCCAACTATATAGTCAAACGATTTATAACAACGAATACAGCGAAATTACCAAAGGTATTTAAAAAGTAATAATAAATAAATTGTTTCAACAAACACACCAATTACCTAGCCCCAAACTAAGCGTGAGCTTGTGCTATGGTGACTAGGATAACGGATATAAATACTTAAATACATAAACATCCATGACTTAGGTACAAATGCTCGTGCTCATCACACAAACATTTGCCCCTTGCGGGATTCGAACCTGCAACCCTTTAATAAGAAGTCCGGTGCGCGAACGACTTCACCAAAACGGTCGTCGGTAATGTTGTTACAATTTAGATGCATTGCCTAAGTTTATTTTAACACCATTACTTTTTAATTTCCATCAGTATTTTCGTTGTATACGTCGTCGAAAGTCGTTTGTCAATTGTCTAGTGGGCTTGGTCAGGTAGTAAACTATCCTATTTGTAGCATCCTAACTAGTATCCTACTTAGAAGATGTAATTGCAGTTCACTACTAAGGTTCCTACCTTCCTTAAGGTTACTTAAGATCTGATGGCTATCTACCTTCCTAGTTAGAATGCTACAAATAGGATGGTGCAGTAAGAAACGACTCGAATAAGACCGCAGGCGGGCCGATAACAATTTCGTATTGTGTCTGGAAACATAATATGTGTAGGGTTAAGGAGCTATAGTCCGAAAAGTTCATGCGTCCCTCTGTCTCCGCAAGATGTGCGGGGGGCGAGTAAGCGAAAATCGACTGTCATACATAGAGGAAAACCCCGTCCCCGCTGACATCAAGCACGCCTCGCCCCCCGCACCTCTGGCGACCGCAGGAAGGTCGCGAACGAACTTGTAGGACTATAAAGTTTAGGAGTCCTCCGTAACCCTGTTAAGGGAAACCTGACCAGTTTTGGTTTATAGATACACATTCAGTCACCTAAATGTGCAGGTTTCCTAACCATGTTGTCCCTCCGTAAGAGCATGGGTTAGTGAAACAACTTATGTACAATCGACCAAATTGAATCATGACCCACCTTATGATAATTTTCCTACTGTCATTCTATACAAGTAGGTTGAAATTCGCTTGAACATACTTTTCCTAGAAACGAACCTGTTATCATTTTATTAGACACTGAGTCACTGACAAGGCTATGATTTCTATCGGTACGAATAAGTTTGTATGAGAATCGGCGAGACATTCATTCTACGTGGGTCGCAATGCAACACACGTAGGTAGGTATTCGGGATTCGGCACAGCCGGGTAGCAAGTCTGTATCGGGAACCAGTTTCTTTATAAAAGTTCCACTGAAACTGGTTTTAGTCATTATGATGAAATAAAAGTCTAGTTGAAGGATATAATATTTATTTTAAGTATATATTTAACAAGCGGCATTAACTCGCGGTTCAAATGGTTTGGTTCTGTGGCATAACTACTTAATTAAACTTAAAAACGAGTGTAACCAACCACTATTGCCTAAAAGTCGGTTAAGTATAGACCCGATTAGACGACTACAAATGTCACTTCCCCTCATATAATCCAAACCCCACAAATTTTCTATTGGATTAAGATCTGGGGACCTAGACGGCCATGGAATAAGAGTGAATTCATCTTCATGCTGGGTAAACCAATTCGACACAATTTCTGGCAATATGCACTGTACAGTTATCATGAACAAAGGAGAATACTGGCACTTCTTCACGCTAGTAAACTGTTCGCAAAGTTGGTAACATTTATTCTTCCAAAAAATTAACATATTTTATATCGTTATGACGAGGAGAAATTTGAACAAGTTCTCCTACACTTCCAGCATCCATCCAGGCCCACATGTTAGCTGAAATCCAGCCGGATAATTGGTTGGGCACTACGTGATCCTCTGTGTATCGCGTGTTATCGTAACGCCACAAAGTTAAGCGACCATGTTGAGAAGAGCGAATTTTTTTCTCGTCTGTAAAGATGTTCTTCGCAATGGTGTTGCATTTCCGTTCTCTGTTAGTTCGAGATTCGACGAACGCCATGATTATGTCGACGTCTGTCTTCAAGGATACCCTCTTCAGCGTGCGGTCTGATCCAGGTTCTAACTGTGTTCCGACTATTTCTTAGCTCTTTGTTCTGCTAAATTGGCCAATATACGATTTGTTTGTAGATATTGACTAAGATTTTTATTAAATTTCAGACTAACTTGACATCTGACACACGACGTTTTTTATTTTTTGAATTATAATTCTTTTTTCTTCGCAGTGAAAAGAGTTTGGATTATCGACTTTTTTTAAATTCATATTAAGACTGGTTTATCTAAAACATGTCTAGTGCAGTGATAATAAAGGTTAAACTTGCATAGATCTCTGACCAGTAATGACGCATTTTTATTCATATTTAAAACGTACTATGTGCAACATGCATGACAGCGAAGAAAACCTTACTACATTTATGAATATTTAAAGGAATAATCGGCAAAGTGGGTCATGATTCAATTTGGTCGACTGTACATAACTCAGGAGAAGTCATTGGTACATACTCACGTGTGGCTGTGTACACATACATAATAATATGTCTACACATGCAACTTCATAAGATATTATCGTAATTCTAAGATCTTACAGTCGCTTTCACTGTCACTGAGTAGATCAGCTATCAGCTGCTTCAGAGATGTGGGTTTGTTTTCCTCCAGAGGTTTCACCAACAGTGTCAGAAGTATTCTGCTAACTTGGACTCTGTAAAGAAAGAATAAAAATGTTTAAGTCACAAAATGTACACATTAATTAGATGGCATAATACTTGAAAATAAGACTACTACTTACTCTGTGAGTATATCATCAGATAGATTCATATCAGAATCACAAATGGAATTTGCAGTTTCCAAAGCAATATCATATTTTTCTGTAATAGAAGAAACAAACTTGCAGTAACTAAGATAACTTACAACATACTTAAAAATTGCAAGGGACTAAATTCAGTGATTGTCAAATTTTTGACATAAAACTTTTTTGCTAACAATTTGTCTTATAGATAAAAATGGATGACTATAACATCAATCTAATTGATTATGTATCTCTAAATATTTAGTTAAAATCTTTTTGGCATTGGTTTGGAAAATTCACACACCACAGTCAATCTGCATATTTAGCAACTTCCTCATGCACATCAACCTCATTGTCTGGTCTGCCACTGCCTCCAACGCCTGCTCATAGTAGGACACTGCTTCAAGCTTGTAGTTCAAAGTCACCAGGTCATTAGCCAGCTCCATCAGGATGGATGTCCTGATTGGAGACTTAGCAGGGTATTTTGTCAAGGCTTGCATGAAACAGCCAATTGCTGCCTGCAATTGATATAAATCATCAGTTAGCAAAATAGCATTTGGTAAATGTAAGTTGCATTATCAATACCTAAGTATTGTCATTTACTAGATGGGTGGTCAGATAAATGTGGTATTACTGCTGAAGCCTTTGTTCCGGAATATGGCTAAGTCCTTTATCATTAATTGAACACCTCACCTCAAATGTTTTGTCAGTTATATAAACACAGTATTTTTAGGATGAACAATATGGAAATAGCGTAAAGTGCTGTCAGCTGTTTAATCAAAGTAACTTATAATGCCTAGTTGAGATCTAGAAACTCTTGTTACATACCTCTAAATTCTCTCTATCAGGGCTTTGGAATTTCAAAGAGACAAGTTTCTTCTCAGCCTTCATGAACTGCCTTGCAGCTGTCACATAGAGCTCCGCCTCGCCGAGGAAGTTGCCCGCTGACGCCTCACACTTTGCAGCCCCTATATACGCCTGGGCTGCGAAAGCAGGCTGCTCCGAGTGCTCACATTGGATAGCCAAGGCAATAAACTCGTTAGTAGCTTCGGAAATGTTCGGTTTACGCATAAACCGTCTGAAAAACAATAATATTTATTTACTGCATCAGATTCGTGGGAGGGCTAAGCAAAAGTGTATAAATTAGCAAAGCAATAGAAGTTGTGTGTTTACTTTTTCATCTTCGTATTAATATTCATGTACTGTTCGTTGAAACTTGCGTAGAGATCCGTCGACATTTTGAAAATTGGTTTCGGTAATTTTATCACAAAATTGTTTTTTAGCCTCTGAAATTACATAAAAATCACAACTTCACAACAAAAACAATAACCTACCAAACTTGAAAAAATTAACTTAGAAAAACAACCTTGTATCCATGCCATAAGACTCATAACGGTGTAACAGGAATTATCATATGATTTAGCAGGCTGTCAAGTCTGACATTTTAACGTTTTGTTCGCTTTCGATGAGTTTCCACGTTTCTCTCTTTTCTCAAATGGCTGTTGTACGTCAATTAGGTACCTAGAACTCGAATAATTTTGAGTATTGTGTGTGTGTTTACTGTATTATTCCAGTTTTTGGCTAGCTATTACGTATTTTTTCATTGTGGAACGAAACGCAATCTTCCTATCCTAAGCTGTCTTTTGCTTTGACGTGTCGTAGATTTGTGATAATTTGGTATTTTGTGATTTCGCTATTTTATACCATGGTTTCGTATTAAAATAGCGTCTCTTTGTGATATTAATAGTTCGAAAGGAGCAGTGCAAAATGGACTTCTTCAAAAGCGGTCTCAAGACCGTGCTCGGTACGCCGGAGGCCGGGCAACAACCTTCTGCTGGTGAAACGGTGATTCCTGCCATATTTCACATTTTATTACCGTCTGACCCATTTATTATGAAGCTTAGAGATCACTAGTATTCTAATTTTGTGGCCACAATATATTTTTCTGCTGGTAGGCACTCTGAATAAGTAAGAATGGTATATAGAAATGTGTGTACGTTCACCAGTATTTTAGAGCCAATTTGTGACTTACTAATGTAAAGTATATAATTTTATGATCTTAATTGTTTCTTGCAGCAAACCTTCTGATCTAGGACCATTTAACTTAATGCTGTGATAAAATCCTGTGTCAAGATTTGCGAAAACTTGCGCTAAATTATTTAAATCTTTTTAAAATCAAAATCACATGGAGTGCTGCATAAGATATCAATTAAACAGACTTCAATAAGTACCGTAATAGTCCTTACAAAGCTTTAATATAAATAAGTTCAGCATATCATTATTGTAAAAATATCATCTTTACCATTATTAACATTGCTGGTGCAATAAACAGGCATAGAAAGAAAAGCAAATAATGAAAATCAATAAAAATGTTTAAACAGCATGGTAAAGACATATGAGTAGGCAGGTACTTTTATTTAATTTGGACATCTTGCAGTCTTATTTTAAATTAAAAAAACTACAAGTGACTTGTGCAGAAAAAAATTCTAGGTCACCTGATGGCATAATATCTTTACAGGGTTTTCTTTTTTAATTTAAGCTGCATAATACAACACATCTGTGTTAGTAACAAGTGGGCTAACAAACAATGGAATTCGTTTTTACTACTATCTAACGCACATCAAGTTTCAATAGATACCTACCATGCTATTGTGTTTAGTAGTAGTTTCAAATGAAAGTTAAACGGTTTTCTCAGGATCATTAATTTTAAATATCCTATAAGAGTAAATTTTACTCTGTTTGTGTAGGTACACTTACTGCCATACTCTGAGATGTTAATCAAAATTTATCTCCAATTAAGTCTCATGCTGTCCTTTTCTATTTCATTGACAAAGAAAGTGACAAAATGAGATTTAATTATAGATCAAATTTTATTGACGCAGCAGTTAATCCTGTAAACTAATTACTAATGTTGATAAGACTATAAAGATGATAAAACTTTGCCAAAAAGCTTTTTAGCTCAGTTCAAAAAATAAATCTGAATAAAGGCTATTATTATTTTATATTTTGTACATATCACTTAAGTTTTATGTAAAGTAATTAGTATAAGTAACTTGTTATTTGAGAAATAAAATGAGATATACTTTCTCTCTTCATTCCACTCTAATTTTCTGCTACAGTTTCGTAGCACAATGACTAGTTTCAAAATAATTGATACTAACATTAAAATGTGTGTCTCACACCTTCAGGCTGAATGATGCCTGTCTTCCACCGAGCTGATTTGCTGTGGAGATAGTTTAGGTCCCTAGAAAGGAATATCCTTTTACTTTTAGCTTTTCAGGCTATTTTGTCTAGATATGAAACCTTAAAGGGATGAAATGGGAGTTTCCGTCATTTGCGCGGTAAAGCTGGGAACCACTAGTCTACTCTACTCTAATATTATAAAGAGGAAAGTTTTTATTGTTTATTTGTTTGTATTGAATAGGCTCCGAAACTACTGGACTGATTTTGGACGAAATTTGGTACAGAGATAGTTTGAGATCCAGGAAGGGGGACATATGCTATTTTTTGTCACGATATAAAATCATCAGAGGGGTGGAATGGGGGGTGAAAGTTTGTATAGAAAATCCTACTTTTGGCGCGGGCGAACTCGCGGGGAACTGCTAGTGTGATAAAACTTGCTCACGAAGTTACACTAAACTAAAACAAATACTATATCTTTCCAGGTGGAACGCCTAGTGAATCGCGTGGAGAACTCCACCTTACTTGAAGACCGTCGCGATGCGTGTCGCGCGCTCAAGGCGATGTCGCGGAAGTACCGCGTCGAGGTGGGCGCGCAGGGCATGGGCACACTGAAGCAGGTATTACTATATTCCGACAACTTCATGCGCGACCCTCCTATGAGGTAGAGGAAGCGCCAATCGCAGGCGATTGTCATAGGAAATCCCCTTCCCTCACCCGCCCCCTATACCTCAAGTAGTGATGAAAGAGACTCAGTCCTTTAAGTCGTTTAAAATAAGACTCGCCTCTTTTTACACGACTTTGCTTTAAAATTAAGACTTTAGCTGATAGTCTTAAATAAAACGACTCAGTCAGTTAACGTATAAGACTAGTTACGCTAAAACGACTTAAACGCCTAAAACTACTTAAACTCCTTAAATGACTGAAAGTGACTGAAAAGGAAATCGTTTTTCTAAATATTATATGGAATGTCCTACATATTAGATAATCACGGTTTATGTAAAAATAAAAACATCTGATTTGGTTATGGTTTATTAAATTAAAAAAAAAAATCTATTTTAGGTCATTAACAAAAATATAAAAGAATCAACAAAGTGAAAAAAAACAATACAGCTACGGAAGTCATCCAAGACGATAGGCACATTGACGCTCTGATGCTCTTATCACTTAATCTGCAACGTTTTTTTGAGATCAGGTTACCAGATTTCGAAATGTTTCGTTATGTATATTACTATTTTGTGTAAATATCATTATTATAAATTATCACTATACTCCATATTTTAGGGTTTGTTTTTTTATGCAAATGGATAGTGAACCGGCTTACGACTCTCGACTCCTCAAGCGATGAGTCGCAAGTCTTTTAAGTTGTTTAAGTCCTTTAAGTTGTATAAGCTATTTAAGTAACTGCTGAGCGTTTTAAGTTAAAAGACTTCGACTAATAAGGCTAGTCTTAGGACTAAAGGTTGGGAACTAAAAGACTGAGTCAGTCGTGAGGCGTCAAAAATAAGGCGAGTCTTTGGTAAAAGCCTTAAAAGCCTGAGTCTCTTTCATCACTCAGGTGACCGCAGGAAGGTCGCACACGAATTTGTTGGACTAATGAATATAATCTATTTTATACTTCTGCTTTTACCACAGCATACCTAATGAGAAGGCTTACATTTTTAAATTATTATATTAAATCTATGTAATCACCACCAACAAGTTCTGTAAGTTTATGCAATAAATACACTGCTGAAAATTAAGGTATAAAATTATTACTTTTGATTTGACATTGACTGGCGTTGGTCTAGTAGTCAGCACACTGGCTGTCCAAGACGTCACGCGCGGGTTCGAATCACGGGTCGGGCTGGGATTGGTTTCTAGGTTTTTGCATCTATAAATAACTCATAATTAGAAACAGTTTGGAGTCAGGAAGTTAGTAGTTTGTTAACACCCCACGTCTCAGAAAGCTCTGCCCGTTGGTACTGCGCCTGTTCTCTCTCCTGTGATGTCGGATGCGGATTGCAATCCCTTCGAACTTTGAGAGTGAAAGAACGGAGGTGCACCTGCATATTGCGCTCATAGTTGTGCACTATTAACAATTAATGAATCATGGTCTGCGGACCCTGGGCCCCCGCGTGCGAGTGCGCAACCGGTATAACGCTAGGATGATGATGAGTTGTGCACTATTAATATCTCCTGCGCAGTTGGCTAATCCCGGTTGAGATTCGCCGCCGTGGTCAAAATTCGGATAATGATAGCCTCTCCAAGACTGCGCCAACTTTCTCTGTCCTCCGCTTCTCGCGTCCAGCCACCACCGGCCACCTTCCTCAGGCCATCGGTCCACCTAGCAGGGCAATGCATTATTTATTATTCTTATACCTTTAATTCCACAGGTGCTAGAGCTAGATCGCGCTGACAACGAAACCATCAACTACGCGCTCGACACTCTCAACAACATAATGTCGCCAGATCAGTTCGAAGAAGAAGAAGAGAACCCCAACATACCCATGAACATTGGGGAACAATTCACGGAAATGTTCATCAAAGACCACAACAACATACAACTGATTTTAGACCTTTTAGACGAGTACGACTTCCGAGTGAGGTTGTCAGCTGTACAACTATTAACGTCCTTGCTGACAAACAGACCTAAAGACATACAAGAAATAATTCTAGTCAAACCAATGGGCGTATCCAAAATGATGGATCTCTTAGCAGACACAAGAGAAGTTATTAGAAACGAAACGCTTCTTTTGCTGATAAAACTGACGAAAGGAAACGCGAATATACAGAAAATAGTCGCTTTCGAAAACGCCTTCGATAGACTATTCGAAATTGTGTCATCTGAGGGATACTCTGACGGCGGAATCATCGTCGAAGACTGTCTCCTGCTAATGTTGAATTTGTTAAAGAATAACAGCAGTAACATCCACTTCTTCAAAGAAGGGAATTACATACAGAAAATGCTGCCGATGTTCCAAACTCCAGACAATGCGGAGGACTCAGGCTGGTCTCCACAAAAAGTGTCAAACGTTCACTGCATGCTCCAGATCGTTAGGACGTTAGTGTCTCCTAGCAACGCTGTGCAAATTATATCTAGTTGTCAGAAGATTATGAAGTACGCAGGATTGCTGGATTCTCTATGCAATATTTTAATGGCGAGCGGGGTGCCGGCTGATATCCTTACGGAGACAATAAATACGGTGGGGGAAGTTGTGAGGGGGGATGTGAATAACCAGGACTTTCTCGGCAACGTGATGGCGCCGTCAAACCCGCCAAGACCAGCCATTGTGGTGCTTCTGATGTCGATGGTCAATGAGAAACAACCGTTTACGTTGAGGTAAGGGGGGTTTAGATGTAGTAGACCATAATATTGCCAGAAACTGCCCGACATTTTTAAGTGCCCATTTGACAGCATTCTAGGGATTGTAAATAATGCATGTACTGGTCGCTAAACTTCAATATTTAATATAGGTAAATAAAATATCATCATATCAGCCTATTGCAGTCCACTGCTGGACATAGGCCTCTCCAAGACGGCGCCAACTTTCACGGTCCTCCGCTTCTCGCATCCAGCCACCACCGGCCACCTTCCTCAGGTCATCGGTCCACCTAGCAGGGGGGCGTCCAACACTACGTTTCCCGAGACGTGGTCTCCATTCGAGAACCTTCCTACTCCAACGCCCGTCGGTTCTGCGACAGACATGACCAGCCTACTGCCACTTCAGCTTACTGCACCTCTGAACGATATCTTTGACTTTCGTCTTTTGGCGCATGATCTCGTTCCGGATTCTATCCCTTAGCGAGATCCCCAGCATAGACCGTTCCATAGCTCGCTGAGCGACATGCAGTCGGTGGGCCAGCTTGACTGTCAAGTTCCACGTCTCGGCCCCGTAGGTCATGACAGGTAGGACGCACTGGTTATATACCCTGCTCTTCAGGCATTGCGGTAGAGGCGACGAGATGTGACGCAGAAGGGTGCAACTGGGTTGGGCAGCTTCCCAAATGCTGCCCAACCCAGTTGCACCCTTCTGGCGATTTCGCGGTCTACAATAAAATATCATCTACGAGTATTTAATTTGTTAACTAGTAAAGGGTAACTATATAAACTTTAAAAGTTGTGCCATGTTTGGGCTTTGTTTTTAATGTTTTAGGTATTGATGGCCAACTTCACCCCTAAGTTGATAAGAGACGGTATAAATTACACCCTGCATTTGAGTGCTTATGACTGTACCACCAAGATCATTTCAGATGCGCAGTCCTCTACTGCTTCCAATGCTACCTCTACCATAACGAGATGAGCCAGGCCAGCCTGGTGCAGACCCTCCTGCCGTCTTCCACCGACGTTTCGAGTCTCACCAGCGGGCAGCTCCTCTGCGGAGGGCTATTCTCGTCAGATGTCCTGTCCAACTGGTTCTCGGCCGTGGCGTTGATGCACGCGCTGATAGAGAATCCCGCCCAGAAAGAACAGCTCTTAAGGGTGTTGTTGGCGACGAATATTGGCAGTTCACCGGTGTCGCTTCTGCATCAGTCCACGCTGCTGTTGCAGCAGTCGACTAAACTGCAGGCTAAGGTAAGAAAACAAATACTTACCTAAAGTAATAAGTAAAGTATAAAGACATAATAATCATGCCGAACTTTGACTACGGCGAAATGAATTTAATTTTGATATTTAGTGCACTACGTGATAAATTTATACATTTTCACAAGCCATCACAACACACTACTAATGTAAACGTTACCACATACTAAATGTAACATACCGATTCCCTTTTGATGGATCACGACACGACACGGCATGTCAGACAAATATAAATCCGGCTACCGTCATTTGACGGTTGCTTGCATCTTCCGTAGAAAGTAACGCATCTCTGTGCACGAAGCGGCAACGTCGCGTTGGCTTTTCACATACGAAACACGCCTGCCGTCCTTGCAGATTGCATGCATTTGTCAATTGATGCTGTAGGACTGTAGGCCTACCTCACCTCAGGCCAAGCCTGGTCTCTTAGTCAAGATGCAATATTTCTATAGCAAACTTCGTTATGGCCAACAACATGTATGCAAAAGTCACGTGATGTTTCGATGACTTATGTCAGTTTCATACATTTTGTTATTGATAACGAACTTCGCTTTAGAATAGATTGGATCTTGTCTACGGGCCCAAGGTTCACTCTGCAGTTTAGGCATAAAGCTACAAGTACAACCGGCTGCACGTCAGACTACCCCACATTGACCTTGAGACCGCCTCTATTCCCTACGTAATAAAAGCTGTTTTCGTAGTTCGCCCGGGTAACCTGACGTGCTGCCAACCATACCATGCGCGGGTCGACCAGTCGTCTGGTCTTCAAGGATGTCACATGCCGGCCGCATCGCATGTAAGATCGACGACTCGCGCGCGTTCAGCGTCTCGTCGGTGAACCCTACGCTGTCGGTTGAGATAAGATTACCTACGCGACAGAAAGATAATAAATAAATAGTTTCAACAAACACACTAATTAACTAGCCCCAAACTAAGCGTGAGCTTGTGCGATGGTGACTAGGATAACGGATCATCATATCAGCCTATTGCAGTCCACTGCTGGACATCGCCAACTCGCTCTCCAAGACGGCGCCAACTTTCACGGTCCTCCGCTTCTCGCATCCAGCCACCACCGGCCACCTTCCTCAGGTCGTCGGTCCACCTAGCAGGGGGGCAAACACTACGTTTCCCGAGTCGTGAATAACGGATAGAAATACTTAAATACATATAAATGATAGGCAATATATAGGTGTGTATAGCAGTAGGCTGATGGTGTGCCGCGATCTGAATTTGCGCTTTGATTGTGTCGTAGCAAGAGTCGCTATTTCTACACTAATATTATAAACAGGAAAGATTTGATTGTTTGCTTGTATTGAATAGACTGTGGGACTACTGGACTGATTCAAATGAATTTTGGTACACAGATAGTTTGAGAACCTGCATTGAAAAAAATGATTGGTTAACAGTAACCAAAATTTGGCTACTAGAAGGCCGTAATATAGTGATTTGAAGATTGTTTATATTTAACAAAAATTGACTTCCCTACAACGAAATCTTCAACTGACAAAACCAGTTTGGTTGATCCTTTTTTCAGTGTGGGAAGGACATAGGATACTTTTGGTCCCGATATAAAATAATCAGGGGGGATGAAAGTTAGTATGGAAAATCCGACTATTAGCGAAGTCGCGCGGAACTGCTAGTATTTAAATAATTTTGCGGAGTGATCCTTCTGTATTTGTATTATTATTTATTCTGTCCACGTATCATCTTCATACACAACTTCCATTACCTTCCAGGTAGCTCTCCTAATGCTGCTGTCCCAATGGATGAGCTACTGCCCGGCAGCCGTGAGCGCCTTCCTCAAAGTCCCTGGCGGAGTCGGCTACCTCGTCAACCAGACCTGCTCCAACGAACACGACGACAACGAATACTTACTGCAAGGCCTCTCATCGTTCCTACTCGCCATCTGCATACACTTCAACGATGATTCCGTAGAGAATTACTCAAAGGATTCTCTTAAGCAGCTGTTGTTAAAACGGATTGGAATGGAGACGTTCTCGGGCAAGCTGAGTGAGGTGACGAAACACGAGAGCTATAATAAAGCGGCGAAGCATCCCCAGCTGAGGGTGAAGGCGCCGGCGGAGATCTTGATCGATTATGAGTTCTGCAAACTTTTTAAGTCCCTTGAAGGTGAGTTTTATTTATTTATTACAAAACACTTGCAAAGAACAGAGCTTGTCCAAAGCGCAAAGTTTAAATATAATCGACAGTAAAAAATATAACAAAATATGCACTACACATTAAATACAGCGACAATCGAGTTAAGCATTAGGAAAAAATAATAATGGGGATCCACACGCAAAGCTTGATGCAGATGGCGCTAGCATAGATACGCCTATGTCAAATATTTTTTTTTTTTGTTTATGTCGGGCTTTTTCGTATCTAATTTACAGTTTGTCGTGGCTATCTAATGTTATTTCATCACAATGTATTCGTCAATGAAGTTATCTAAACTAAAAGACGAACTTTGAAAACGAGGATGAAAAGTATCTGGTAAAAAAGCCGATCTTATTGCGAGGTAAACATTTGGGTGTTTATACAGTTTTATTACGTTTTTGTTGTATTTGTGTTACAAATTAACTACATAACAAGGTTTTTAATAAATATAACTAAAATAAGAAAAACACGTACATGTTTGTTTTTAGGTTAGAATTCTACGATCGGAACTGCGATGATACCGGGAATTTTGGTGTCGTAGCTTCACAATCTAGTTATACGATAAATGATCCAGAAGCTTATCATGATGTAAATAGTTCCAGTAAACTACCTAAAATTAATTAATTTTCTTCTTATAGCTGTTTCGCACTTCTTTTTTAAAACTGACTCTTTTGGAAATAAATGAATACCATTATTGTAACAACCTGGCACAGCACATAACGGCATTATGCTTTCGTAGATTTAAAACAAAAAAAATACTCAAAAAAACAACTTCTGTACTGGAATGACTGATAGCTTTGGGCGCATCGACAATGCGCCACCTACAGGGAGAATTTGGCAGAGTGGATCCCCATTAAATGAAAATTAAAGCTGAGTGGAGTCCTTTTAATTGGACATCACAGGCGCACAACTGCACAGTCCGACTGGTGTTGCCTAAATTGTAATTTTATTATGTACTTTGTCTGATATTCGTGCCTTTTATGTATAGTTATTTTCGTGTGTAATGTGATGTCCATTTGTATAAAATGTATTTTCTTTCTTTCTTTCTTATTATTTTATTTAAAGGAATTGGTCACTATAACAATAGAATTAATGACAATAACAGGAAAATACGTATGTCAAGTAATAAATGATTTTGTTATTTTATAATTTTATATGGTGATGCTTGTGGCGTAGTAGCGACAGCGGTTTGATATTGATACCAATATTAGCAATGTCAAGCATCATACAGAGCGGTCGAGTTTGGATGGGTATCTATTCCGACCATTATGTTGCATCTATCTATCACAAGCATCTCCGTGCTTCGGTAGGCACGTCAAGTAGTTGGTCCTGGCTAATACTGGTTGATATTATAGTCTGAATAATCTAAGGATCAATTTGACAGCTCAGAGTTATCACAAACAAACCATAAAACAATGAAAATAAAATGCTATTGATCTTAAAATAAGAAAAGATTGATAACAGTGACTTAAAAGTATGTAATGCGACACACTTCGACAAGAAAGATGTACTATAAGACAGCTGTTTGTTTCCTTAATAAAGATAAAATAAAAATTGTTTATATTTTCTACACAAACTGTAAAATAAATCGAAATTATATATTGCTGACAGACGTCTTAAAACGGCCATGTTCCAATTTTTTTCTTCATTTTAGTGTTGTTACCTTTTTAATCGTTACGGAGGTTACAGATTTATCAATTCATCTGTTGGTATTGAACAAATAACATTTTCAGTATGCCATTTTGAGTTTGAAGTCTTAATTTTATCTCAACAATAAAACAACAATCTAAATCGCATCATTTAATTTGACGTAGCTAAATTGTTGTAGTTGTGAGTGCGGATAAAAGAACACATAGCTGACGTAAAACATAGACGGAACATGAAATCTGCAGTGTGTGAACATGCCTTAGACAAACCCAACCACTTCATTCGTTTTGACCAACCTAAAATACTTGCAAAAGAACGGCGTTTTATTCCACGAATGCTACGTGAAGCCATTGAAATTAGAAAACATCCAAATTTCAATAGAGAAGATGGTTGGAAAGTTCCACCGGCATGGGATCCTATTCTAGCAAAAACCAAAGCAACACCTAGCACTGCAAGATCTCAAGACACGGTTAGCTCTTTCTGCGTAAATAGGAACGTAAATTAATATTATTGAGTGACGGTAGTTAAAATTTTTCAAAACTTTGTAATGACAAATAATACCTTAGTCTCCCTGTGACCACGATCGCTGTAAAGTGTTCGAAACGTCAGGTTTAAAATAAAATGTAAATAAATCGCGAAGTAATCCGTAAAATTGTGTTTTAATGAGTGTTGTAGTCTGTCTCTTTTCGTTTGTTTGGCAGAGAAAGAGAGAGACTGAACTTAAATTTAATCTTAGACAGGACACATTGGAATCGAGGCCGTTAAGCACCCGATATTTCTTTTTTAATTACTTTCCTCGTATACTTCCAGGCGTGCTAGTCCAGAGTCTAACGGTGAAGCCCGAGAACGGCGTGGAGTCCGCCCCCTCGTCTAGGGCTTCGCCCTCGTCAGGCACGCTCGAGCAGTACAAGAGCCTCATCCGGCAGCAGGACGCGCGCCTGCAGGAGCTCACGCAGCAGCTAGACGGGTTGCTGAGGCAGAATCAGCAGCTACAGGTATACGGGATAATTGGTATGCATTGATTTATCATATACAGTGGCAGTGCCAGAACTTTCTCGGTGAGGTCGTTCCACCGTCGACTCTGTCTACGCTACGCCTGGCTTAGTCGATAGTCAAACCTATTTCAAATAATAATAAAAAAACGCACTTAACATTACTAATAGCACAGTGGCTTTTTCTTCTAAAATAGCCCCTTTTACAACTGTGAACAGGTCGGGAAAAAGTCCTGCAAGTCTATAAAGGTTAGGAACGAAACTAATTCCCTAGTTAGGGTAGAGTCCTTTTACCCTAAGACACTAAGTCCCTAGCCCCGCGTAACAATAGATACTTAGATGTAATAAAGATGCTGTGGTAGGATAGCTGCACACTTGAGTGCTGAAATCTTATAATAATGGCACTTGAGTTCCTTAAACTCGGTACTTTTTAAGGAGTCAATTCAAGCCTTTGAGTCTTTTATAAAAGACTTGAGTCAAAATGACTTTGAGAAGTCGTGACAGTGTTTTCATCTGTTGTTAACCAGTAATGGATAACGTAACTGTCACTTGAATCTAAAGTCTAGTTAAAAAGCGTGCTATGCACAGATATTGATTTGATTAAATCAATTTTAAAAAGTAATGCACAATACCAGTTATTTAAAATTACGTGTTTCCTTACAGAGCGCCCTAAACGACTCGCTAGCATCAAACTCCCACCTTAAAGACGAGAACACATTACTAAAAGCTCAAGTATCAACCGCCACACTTAGCCAAGTTCCACCAACAAGCCAAGACGACGCCAAGGTCAAAGAGTACGAAGCCAAGGTCAACCACTTGGCGAACGAAGTCAACAGACTGTCAAACGAATTGACAGTGACAAAAGAAGCGCATAGAAGCACCAGTGAAGAGTTGGAGAAACTGAAGAAAGATCAGGAGGATTTGCTGGTGCTGCTTGTTGATCAGGTAAGGTTTTTTTCAACACATTTGCTCGTACAGTAAGTCTTATCTTATTACATCGTTCTTATGGCCATAAACTGAACCATAACACACACATGCATAATAATATTACACATTAGTAGTACCTGACTGAAAATTATATGCGAGTGAACAGAGCCTTTTCAATTTAACCGGGTAATAGGTAGGTAGGTACAGTTTTCTTACGTAATGTAAGGGATATCCAAACGCAATCGTTGGACATGTATCTTCCCTCTCTCTCGCACGGCTCTCTCTGTACGCAGCGTCATATTTCTTGTGAATTAATGTGATTTACCCCTCCACCAATCCGCACTGAGCCCGCGTGGTGAAGTATGGCTCGTTCCACCTCATAGTTGAGGTGAGGCCTTTTCCCAGCAGTGGGATCTAATAGGCTGACTTATTATATTATTATTTATAATGTGATTTATTAATTAAAATGTGTTTTAACTGAGCTCCCTTACAGTAACAACAAGAGGTTTCATGCCGCTGAAAATCCATTTACATTTTTGGAATAAATAAATGTGTCTCTAAATAAAACGAAAAAACGTTATTATCAAATTATTTTGAATTGACAATTACAATAATTTGATATAAAATATTTGCAATTTATCTCTAAAATCCATAATTTTGAAGTAGGCGCGTGAAAAAAAACTGCGCGCCATTTCCTTTTTTTTTGTATCTGTTGCTGTTCTATACATCATTTGTTGCTATGCGTGTTGTAAATAATTGTAAAAATAAGTTACTTGTTTTTTCCTCACAAGTGTGTTGAAAAAGATCGTATGAAACTCGTGAGCAACTAGCTCACAAGACAATCGGCTGATTTACGCCCTCGCTGCAACCCACAGCCTCGTGTACAAAATGAGCAACTTAGCTCACGTGTTTCATAATATACTATTTAGTTAGAACACAGAATAAATAGTGCAAGTGCAGAAGGATCACTCCGCAAAATTATTAAAATGAATAGCGTATATTCCCCAAGTATTGATGAAATCGAACGCCGGCTCACTGGCGTAGCAAGCATTTACAAAAATTCGTCGACTGACTAACGTCCTCCGTAGCTCAGTTGGTGAGAGCATTAGAATTTTATAAATGCACTATCATTGCTGTATGAAATATAATACGTTTTTGTTTTCTTAGGATGCAAAACTGAACGAGTACAAGATGCGACTGATCTCACTCGGCCAAACAGTCGACGAGCCGCCCACGGAAGAAAACCTCACGTAACCACACGAAGTTAGGTGTATACTTAGCAAGATAACGTGAAGGTAGGCACTGATGCCAATGAACTTTTACCTAAAAATGTTTTGCAGTTAAAACAATCTTTAAACATGATGACACCCTACTATGTTAAGCACTTATCCTACTTAGGATCCTAATAAGGAATGTAAGAACCAATCGGATCTCCTATCGTAGTGTACCTAGGATTCGACAGGCTCCTTCCTTCGTAGTTAGGATCCTAAGTAGGATGGTGTAATAAGTGCTTGGCTATGGTCTCCTATTTTCCGCTATACGTTGCGTCAGACGTCAGCATGTAAGAGACCACAACAGTAGGTACATCTCCGTAGTAACCATTGGGCTCGATTCCAATGTGCCCTATCTGAGACTAATTTTAAGTTCATTCTCTGTTCAAGGAAGTAAAGGAACACACACACACACACACACACACACGCACACACACACACGCACGGTGTGCGGTGGACCCACTTATTAATTTATGATTGTAGGGGTATTAAAAATTGTAAATTAAAATGTAGATTCGTTATTGGCTGTAGGTTTGGTTTTTAAGTTTAATCTCATATACTGTACTAGAGCTGTGAATCTTGTAATTAAATAAAATAAAATAAAGTAATGGGGTTTCTCACGTATTTTCACAAGTTCTCGCGTCTACGTAGTAATTATTATATTATTTGTGTCTACACTTAGTCGTCATCATTTCTTGTCCTAAATTGTCTAAGGATTCCGTAATTTTCTCGGCGAATGACAGTTGTTTACGTTTGTTGTTATTAGTTTTACAACTTAAGCAATTATTTTGCAAGCTTTTACGAAATTGAATTAATTTCACTAACAAAAATTAATCGACTATGTCATCCGGTGGGACTCGAACCCACGCCCGCTCGCTATCCGGGCGAGTGCTTTTACCAACTGAGCTACGAAGGACGTTGTTGTTACTATGTTTGTAAGTCTCTTTTCGTCTATTGAGCAGCGAAAGAGACAGAATGAACTTAATACTAATTAAACTTAATTATTCTCAGACAGGGCATATTGGTATCAAGCCCATAGTAACCATAGCCTAACACGTTGTCGTTGTCACTGACAAGGACCGCTATAGTCGATGCTGGCATGAGTGAGCGTGATGGAAAGTGCAGAAAATATGGACAACGTCTTAAAGAGTAGAACCTTTTCAAGACAAAAGTGAATTGACATTTACTAGTTAAGTACCTATTTCCCAGGTTTCTTACATTCGTGCGTCTCTTTCCCTCTTCAAGGATTTAAAAATACAGGACGATACACATGTCCCGTTATTTTTTTATATTTGTTGTCTTTGCACATTTTCGTGATGTCATTAAATTAAATTTCGCTTACCAAAAATTTATTTTGACATTCATGTCAAATGGCATTTGCTACTTTTTACATGAAATCAGTCACTGCCGGCGGAAATTAAACCCTATGATGAAATATTTTGGGTACTTATTGCTACATAACTGAGCTGTCGCTGCCAAGATATTAGATTTAAAATATGTTCTCATTTTATTTTTATATTTCTAAGCTGTATTGTAACTGAGTTGGTTATTTAGTTTTATATTACAAGAATGCCTAGAACAGGTTTCGTCATCTTCAATTCGCTTACATACCATTTTGTGTGACAATCTAGTGCTTAATAGAAATAATGTAAATAAATACGGTTATGCGATAGGTCTGCCAAGCCAAAAGGTTTTTAGGAGAAAACGCTGAAAATGTATGTCTTATTATTAATTTATAGACTTGTACATGTGTGTTACACTTACATTTCAGGGTCTTGTTTCATCGTCTGTGAAAATATCTGGTTTTTTAGTATAATAAATAACGATCTGTCCTCGGATTTAGATCAGGGGTCGTATAGTGCCCTCGGTATTTTGTGCTAATAGGGAAAGCTCATATTGATAGCACGCCTGTTCTCGTAGTTCACATTGGTAATCTGACGTGCTGCTGTCGTAAATCCAGAGATATTTGAATTCAAGTTGTTAAGAGTCGTTAAACAAGTCAAGTCAGTGTGTATAAATGAAAGAATGTTTTTTTTTAAACAACAGTCGTTGATCTCAGTTGAAGAAAAATGCGTGGTTTAGTTACTAAATGTAAAGCATGCCCATTTCATAATTTTACAAGTTATAATTGAATAAAAACATAGATGAAATTGACCCTAGGATTTGCAAGATGCGTCTCTAGCTTAGTCCTTAGCATTCATTCTACTGCAGTTCGAGATCAATACAAAATTTTAAAATAATGGCCAGTTTGCCGTACCTCAGGTAAAGAATAAGTACTAGTACGTCGTACAGAAGTATGACTTTGCAAAGAAATTCAAAGAAATATCTACTCAATGTTGTCAACTATATGGTTTAATTCAGTTCGCCTCAGACTAAAGCACATTTTCGTGTAGACACCTACAGAAATGCATTGCAAGATCTTTTCATTCTTATAACTCTGGAATATGATTCATAATACACTAAACCTATTCAGTGACGTACTATCACGATACGCGATAGGGTTGACTGCCACAAGAAGCTACTTACGCCATCTAGCGCATCTTTCTAGGACTTTATTCATCCAACCAGCAACATAGTTCCGCGCACCGCCGGTAAATAAAACGCGGGAGCGTGTCGCTGCCGGCTAGCGACAGCCAACTTGTTTAGTCCCTTACCAAGGGGTCGCCGCGCGTAGGTACGTTTTCGCTACCAACGCGGGAAGATACACAGGCCTGCCTCAGGTCGTCACATTTCCCGCCAATAGGACTTTAATAAACTACCTACCTACCTTTAGTTTCATATGACGTTATCATGTAATGTGTGATACTGTAACATTTTTTTGTGTAAATTCCTTGACGTGTCAATATTTCACACGTGACTTTGGCGGAACATAATACCCGAGACGGTAGACTTATGTTCACTCGCCACATAAGAAAAGAAGAAGTAAATAGTAATTTAGATTTGAAAATACCGAAATTAATATCCTCAACATGTTCTGATTTTTAAAGTAAATCTTTCAAATTACTTAGCATAAGCAAAACTCTTTTGTATTCATCAGCCGGTAGGAATGAATGTTATTGGATAATATTTATAACACTTGTAAATTGTTGAAGTAGAAATAGTGTAATCTACAAAATATTGTGCCTTTCTTACATTTTTGTATCGGAAGTGGCACAGTTGTTTACTGTTAATTATTATTGTATTTAAATGTATTATAAAGATGGTTGAATTAATATATTAAATAATTGCAATACTTTCTCCATTTTTTTTCTATCTATTTTAATATAAGATATGCCATACCATCTCCTTGACCTCCCGAAACGATGCAGGGACACAATGGCGGTTATTAGATTACACGTCATTTAGACTTCTATGCCCCATCTCGCTCTTTCAGCCTGTGAAAGAGCAAGATCGATCTTAGGCATCGTTCATACCATACGTATTGTCGGCCGCTGACTGTGAGCGCGTAGTTTATCGGTTTTCCATATATATTTAACTTGTCGTTCACACCGAACCGACTATACGCAATTAAGTAGTCTGTTGTCGCTGACTCTCGGTGGCCGATTATTGTACTACGCGTCTATGCACGGCGGACGCAGATTGGCTACGTTGCCGAACGTACGAGTAACATCGTATTAGATTAAAGCGCCTCGCCTCGCTTCGCAAATGGCAACTATCTAAATGAGCATAATTTACTTGAAATATCAGAAAAGCATCTGATTTGAAAAATAAATATGCTAGTTTATCTAAGAACCACAAGTGAACTCAGACAGATCGTTTATAAAACACAACGAGCAACTTCAAATACTGAGTCTTATTTATGTGTAGAATAGTCGGCCGCTCAGCGTACGCATCCAGTTTGAACCTACACGAACCTATTCTTTTGTTCACACATGTAGCACATTGTGCGCTATAATAGCGTATTGTCGGCTTGGTGAGAACGCGTACTGCAGACTGAGTCTACGTTCACACTGAGTCTAGTCTAGAGTCAAGAGCAAACCCATTTAAAATTAAAAAAAAATAGAATACAAAGGACAAGAAGATCATACATGGACCAAATTGCTGACGTCTATTATATGTTACTATGTTCTAAACCAGAAATTTATTCTTCGTAGGAACTAGTCAAAATACCGATTTGTGGTGATCCCCAGTTTAGTTAAGACATGGCGGGTGTGAATCAACCCGATTGTCCTGTTAGGAATTGATTAACACGTTTAAGCGCGCCATGTCGGACGCCTATGAGTCTGCCGGGTTGCTTATAGCCCACCCGATAATAATAAGAAGATTCATTTTAGACCTAATTGAGTAAGAAATAAGACCCACTAATAAAGCCACACCTTTTATTCATACCTCACATATTATATTAAACAGGCGAGTAAATATTTGACCTATCTACAATTCATTTATATATAACAGTCTTACGATGTTTAAAAGCGTAACTATACATAATATACAAGTGTTAAAATAATATTAAAGGGTTTTCTTACGTTGAAGGTGTACTTAAATACATTTGATTGTGGTAGTTAAAACAAGCTTATATACGACTAGTGGTTCCCCGCGACTTCATCTCCCATAATGTTTGTTAATTGCGACAAAATGTCCTTTCCAGGGTCTGGAATTGTCTCCATAGCAAATTTCATCTCAATCGGTTCAGTGGTTTAAGCGTCTAGAGGTAACAGACAGACAGACAGACACACTTTCGCATTTATAATATTAGTATGGATTGATGCTAACAAATCATTATGATGACTTTTGGTCAATTTACGTAATAAAAAGCAATTATTTACATGAAATTAAATGTTAAATGATTGCCTGCCATTTTAAAGCAATACATAAATGTTGTAAGTACATTTCTCCTTACGAACTAATTCATTACAGATCAAGTGAACATTTTAAAGCACACGACAATATAAGATGGAAGATACTTCAGTAAGTTCAATACATTTTAAATTCATCGCATCGTTACACCTCAAACGTAAGAAATAAACATAATTAACTAAAATATCACAATGCTCAGGAATACTGAATCGCAATTCTTGCGATATACCAGATTTGTATGTATGTACCCATGATCATTAATCAACTTATAAGTCAGCCTATTAGATCCCACTGCTGGGAAAAGGCCTCACCTCAACTATGAGGAGGAACGAGCCATACTTCACCACGCGGGCTCAGTGCGGATTGGTGGAGGGGTGTATGTAAGGCAAGTGACAAACCTTACTGTCAGAAGTTATCAAGCCGCCCTAGGGCCTCTGACTAGGCTTAACGACTAATATAACAGATATTAATCAACTTACGATTAGTAAATGCTTTAATTATTGAAAAATTAGCTGCCTTTAATACAGTCGATTTTTTTGATGTCATTATCATGTAAAAGAAGAACAGCAACGTGTGAAAATAATTTAATGAGAAAATAACGTCAATTTTGACTGGGTTTTACAAGTGCAGTGTTATACCTTACCATACATTTTTAAACAAAAAAATAACCTATTTGGCATATACAGTAGAGCCTCGATAATCCGTACCCAGGCTTATCCGAACGCCGCTGTAATCCGAACTGCCCAAAAACTGTCGCTGTCTCTTTCTGTCTCTTACCGTGACCGCTGATCTTTTGTTTTTAGTTGCTATTGACTCGTTACTCTGTGACGAGACTGAGAATGATGAGTAACTTATGGATAATATTTCTGCTTTGAATGTCAATAAAGTTTCTCATTCACAAGCTATATAAGCACTGAATACTTGTTAGGATTGGGCTGATGAAAACGACTTGTCCTTACCCGAAAAGATGATGCTGCGTAATTTTAGGGACAAACCTTTGTTTGGTCAATAAATAGAACCTGCCAAACTAAAATTGATGACTTTATTAATAAGTAACTTGTGTAAAAAATGGTTTAAATATGTATCTTAGTAAACCTCAATACATATATTCTATCAAAATATATCTGCATTTTTTTTCGTACTATAATCCGAACGCTCCGAGAGTCCGAACAGGGGTTATTTTTTGGTAGTTCGGATTATCGAGGCTCTACTGTAATGCATTTTGGACTAACATATTCGTTCAATGTCTTTTACAATGAGCATGAAAGTAATGACAACAAATAATTTCATGTATGTAGACTCGTTAGGCTTGTCAATGCATAACCTACTAGAATTAACACCTTGAATGCCAAAATTATCAACATGCTCTAGCTGCATATTTTTAATCACTCGCGTGCAGAATTCTACTGATTTTCATTCGTCATATAAGTGATTTAAAAAGTTCTTACATAAACATCTGTGCTGTGATGATGAACAATATTCTGCTTACTTTTAAACCAAAAAATATTGCCTTTTTTGGTAGGTATAAAAGTTGTTAGAATATTGTAACAAATAGACAATGATCACTATTGATACAAGGAGTTTATCCTATAAAAATAGAATTCATTTGTCTTTATTTGAAACCTATTTTTATTTTTGTCTGCATTTTGAATGATTGATGTTGTTCTTTACCAATAAAGTTTTAGTAATTGGGAATGTCAAATACACTGGCACTTAAAGTGTTAACTGAAGAATTGCCCAATTTGCGGCTAAGTGATTGTGAAATACAGAGCAAGGCAGCCCAGCGCGCCAATCACTAGGAACACCATGACGAGAACGAACCGGTCTTGAAGCGCTCGCATCACCATGGAGTTGAGAAGTCTCGATGAACGGTTTAGCTGCTCATCTGTCTCACGAAGCTGCAATTATAAAGTTTTTTTTATTTAAAACTAGCAGTTCCCCGTGACTTCGCTCGCGCCAAAACCCTCTAATGATTTTATGTCGAGACAAAAAGTAGCCTGTCCTTCCCAGGGTCTCAAACTATATCTGAACCAAAAGACTTGTCCATTAATGGTTTTTTATTCCTCAATATTTCTAACCAGAATAAACTAAATATTATATTAAAGATTTCACAAAAACTAGCCTTTCTGCATAATTAATATATTTTTTAAGGCCTCTGATTTAGAGAAAAATTGAAATAATTTTTTCTCTTTGTCTGTACAGAAACCGCACCTTCGCCTATTTCAATTAACGCATGAAAAAAAATGCACAGCAAAATTGACATTCCATTGACAGTAGTACCTATTGTATAATCTGTGGTAGTACCTAGTAGTATTTATCCACCAGTGGAAAGGCAATGGTACATAGCCATACAGCCAGGAAATACAAGTAAGTGATCAATGGATGATGCCTGTTACAAAACATATTTTTTCTCAAAAATGGAGGCGTTTAAAATTCTGATTTCTATGGTTACGTGTTTCATATTTTTGTAGCTTAAAGTTCCATTGACAGTAGTACCTATTGTATAATCTGTGGTAGTACCTAGTAGTATTTATCCACCAGTGGAAAGGCAATGGTACATAGCCATACAGCCAGGAAATACAAGTAAGTGATCAATGGATGATGCCTGTTACAAAACATATTTTTTCTCAAAAATTGAGGCGTTTAAAATTCTGATTTCTATGGTTACGTGTTTCATATTTTTGTAGCTTAAAGATAAATATAGGTTTATTAGTGGTTGGTGAAATCTTAGAATAAAAAACCAGCCTCCATACAAAACGAGGACAAGTCCTTTCATTTGAATCGGTCCAGTAGTTCCGGAGCCTATTCAATACAAACAATCAAATCTTTCCTCTTTATATTTTAGTGTAGATGTTACTAGCTTTTTAAGATTTTGTGTACTACTAACAATCTATGGTCTAAAATAAATTTATATTATTAGATGGGTTTGCTCTTGCCTCTAGACTAAGCCAGGCGTGGCGTAGACAGAGTCGATGGTGGAGTGAGCTCACCCAGAAGGTTCTTGCCCTCCCACTCACCAACGAATCACAGCAGGCTGCTTGACGCTAGGCTCCGGTGGGAGGATGGTAGCTACCAGGCGGCACTTAACCGAGCCTATCACCGCTGTTAGGATCGTTCAGCCGCCATCAAAAACTGAAGTTTGTGATGCCGTTGCGCGGGGTGGACCACTAGGAGTAGGAGGGAGATCCTTCACCTCCCAATTTAAAGTTTTTATCTCTGTCTTGAAAACTAGTTAGAGGCTAATAGCGTTTACCCATGACTTCGACCGCGCGAATGTCGAATATCAAAACATACTTAAACCCCTTTATTTACCCCCTTAAAGAATTATTTCTGAGATAAAAACTATCCTCTGTCCTTTTCTGGGTCTCAAACTATGTCCGTACTAAATTTTAATGAAAACCAGTTCAGCGGTTTAAGTATGGTACAGGTAACAGACATACTTTTACATTTATATGGATACAGATTATGTTTATTTTGAGGGCTGTTGGCTTACCCTTCCACGAGATCGTTGTATTGTTTCTCTCTGACCGCTCAAGTCTTGAAGCACTGCTGCACCGATCTGTTCTGTCTCTAACACTAGCCTGTATCCCTCTGTAAGCGTCTTCCCGGTGCGTTCTATTCGTTCTGTGTTGTCCAATAGCTTGCGATGTTGCTCGTTTGCACCACTCCAGTCGTCATATACTTCTTCATTGTCTATGTTAACTGAAAAATGAAAAAGGTAAAAAAAAACAACTAAAGGTGTGTTAAAGTCGTGCAGATTTGCAAACGCATTCGGGATCGGCATAATCTGTGACGCGTACAGTCCAACAAGTTCTTGCTCGACCTTCTTTGCACGCCGCAATACGTTCGGAGGGCGAGAAAACGCCAATCACACGCGATTGTCAAAGCAAATCCATTCCCCGCAACATCACCCATCACCCGCTGACGTCAAGCGTTCCTCGCCACCCGCACCTCTGGCGCCGCAGGAAGGTCGCGCACTAACTTCTCGGACTATAGTGCGCAGTGTAGAGATACGCAAAATATAACAATGACAAGAAAAGAGTGATTCATATCATTGTGGGCTGCTGATATATAACACTCTTGTATATTTTCGACTATTTTAACTCAGTGACACAGGATGCGAATCATAGATGAATGAGTGATTTATTTGCTTGCTATCCTATGACTCTCTCTCTTTTACATACTAGCTCACTCATTTCATTTCGTTTAGTTGCTCGAAAAGGAGTCAGAGGATATCAATAGAGTTAAAGAAATGTTTGAGATGCAAGCAAGTTAGTGAGTGATTAACTTCTTTGAAAAGATATATATCATTTTTGTCATTCACTCAGGAGTTACACAAGTCTAGCGCAGTGACATGTGAAATTGCCGAAATTGTGAGGTTTCCACCACCACCTTTTTTGAAAAATATTGTACACGGAGAGCTTCGAACATCGCGACGCGCGACATGAATGCGTCACGTAATGCTGCGTTGCGCAGGTGCGTTCCAGTCTAAGTTACAACATATAAAAAGTGTGATAACTGAATTATCAATGAAAATATAGTATTTTTTGTACTATTGAATTTTCCTAAAACACAGAACAGTTGACTGAATTATAGCACAGTATAATATAGTATGGGTGGCAACCTTATGTGAAATGTCAGTTCTTTGGCATCACAGTTTAGGTATTTCAAATCTAAATCATGTGTGCGTGAGCAAACCCACACCCTTAAGACTGGTTTTTACTGTCTGCCAAGAAATAACTGTTGAAAACAACAAGGCCAATTCAAAAACGTCACTGCATATTTGGTGGAGAATGAAAATTATTGACATATTAAAATAGATGGCTGTTTTATTAGCTTTGCATTTATTAAAATGACTACCACCTTCTTTTGTGCGACTTCTCAAATAATAATTATAATAATGTCCACGTAGCTGAATTTCAACTATGGTGGACAATCTCAACAGAGATTAGATTCGATTAGAACTGCATGGGAGATATTACAGTGCACAAGTGTGTGTGCAATTTACAGGTGTCCCTTCACCCTCATAATTCGGTAGGACGGCAGTCAGACATGACCATAGAGAGATCAGTTGCAGGTAAGCTTAAACAATTGGATAGAAATGAATCTTACATGTGGCAGAATTGTTGGAAACTGATCGGTACTCCTCCCGCACCCGCTGCAGTTCTGCGCGGTATGCAGCGACTCGAGACCCAGCACCCGCGCTACGAGACTCCAACTCCAACTGTTCTAGCTACACAAACAAAAGTATTTGTACTTTATCATGGGACTCGCACATTGGTCCTGTACAAACTTGAAAAAAGGTGGGGTTGCATACAAAGTATTTAGGTTTAAAGGAGATATTTATTGCCAAATAACACCTACCAAATCATTTGCTTCCTCGAAATTTGCTTGAATTTCTCGAGCTAGTTGATCACGATTTTCTGTAACATAGCACCACTTGTAAGCGTAATTAAAACTACAGACGACTACTATTAGATAGTGCAATCAAGCTTTGTAAGCTTGATAGATAACGAGAGATCAAAGAAACCAGAAATTAAGTTTGTACACTTGCCTTCATTGTTCGATTTGAGCCGACCGATTTTTGCAGTTATATCAGCGGTAAGCACTGAATATTGTTGCTCGTAAGATTGTATCAGAGTAGCCATTGAAAAAAATATTACAAAACCACACAATTTACAAAGTAATCATTAACATTTTCCCAAAAAAATTACGAAAGAAAATGTAATTCAACAATCAACGCAGCTTTTTTTACACGTATCAGTGTCAAATATGAATAAGCGTTTTGTTCACTTGAAATGTCAAATCAAACAAAAACCAAAAAACTGTCAGAGAACCAATCCACGAAGAAGAACAAAACGCTTTTACTAGCTTTTTGACGAATTAAGTTACATGAAAAATTGAATTTCGAAATAATATCAACGGCCGACGGCCGTTCTTATAATAAAACATTCGAAATGCACCCTTCCCTCCCTGAAGTTTAATAATAATATTAAACAAAACAATGGTATGCAATTATTTATCTAATTCATTCATGAACATACATACACCACCACAACCTCTAAGACAACAACAGACATACCTTGTCCTACAGAATGAGTGAGTAAAATGTTATTAGAAAGATATGTGCATGCGCACCTGTACACCTGTGTGCAACAACAAACTATTGTTTGTTTGGTTTGTATGTGTGCGTGTAGCCCAGTAGTAGTAACGAACGACAAGTGGGTTTTTGGATGCGTGTGAGCATGTGAATACATTTTTTTGTTTAGTGTAGTGACTCTTTAGCAAGTTTGTTGGCGGTTTATGTTATCTAAAGCTAGTGATTCAGACCTTGGAATATTAATTTTTGAGTGTCCTAGTGTTAACGCCTTTAACATGAGATAAAATTGTGCTCGATACATCTTTTAAGTGCAAGGTATGTCACAAATTAGTGAAAAATGTTATGTTTTCATTCTAACTTTTATCGGATCTACCTACTCAGAAATCTTACCGGTCAGCAGTTTGTTAGGTATTTCGTAGTAGCTTTAGTACCAAAGTGATTGATATTTAATTAGGTATTTCTTGTGGGAGGAAGATGTAGGCTTTCTCTTGTGTGTGCGTGATCTGAAGAATACATATTTAAATGGAAATGCCGTTTGCATGGAAAGGATGGAGTTGATGGTTTCGTGATTTATTCATGACAGCACTTGTAAACAGGGAAACTTTGAATATTTTTACACAGCACACAAGCCCAACATTCACAAGATCACCAGTGACAAAGACATTCTAAACAGTGATGTGTAAATGACTCACATCCTCACATTTAGCACAGCTCAAACACACATCAGTATAATTATAATAAATAACTAACCTACTTATCAATTTTCAATAAACCTAATGCAATTGGATAGGTATTACTTAGGTACCTAACTAGGTATTATTATAAAGTTTAATTAGGTACTTACAATAAACTTAATAAATAAAATTAAAATGAAAATAGTTATGTCAGTTTATACTTTCAATTGTTATTTTATGTTATAATAATGTATAACCTATACCTAATGCAAAAATAATAATATTGTTATGTAGCAATTCTATTATGTAAAAATAAAATATAAGTAAATTAAACTAAAATGTAGACCTACATAGGTTACATGTTTGTTGCTCTGCCCTACCGGGTGTGCACATGTAGTGTTGCTTTTTAAGTTATACAACCTGTGTACTTGCACATATATAAACATGAAAGACTTCATAGAAGCATTCAAAGTATGAAATAATTAACCGTTTAGCATGTGGTCAATGTTTAACACAATAATTTCTTTTGTTACAGTGCAATGATCCGGAGTTGTGAAGAGGATTCAGGCCGCAGCTCTTGTTCTGCAGGATCTATTGGCCTTAGCCCCATAATAGATTACCATGATATGCAACCACCTGACCTGTCTCAAGAAGTCAAGAGAAGATACTCCAAGACTCAGGAGGCCAGCACAAACACAGACTTAAAAGTAAGCACCCGGCCAAGAAGCTGTATTTCACTCCTAAAATCTCCTGATGAAAGAGACCCTTTCCCTAGCTGCAGACTGCCCACCAGACACAGAAATGTTGTCTTCAACTTATTTGACTCCCCAAGAAGAGGTGGATTAAGTAATGCACATTCCACATTAGAAATAGCATGTAGTACACAAATAGATGAGCCAATTCCTAATGCTGCAGTCTCTATGACTGCCATTACTAGCAATGATATTGGGATAAATAAATCAGGGCCTATCAATTCGAATTTCCGAAGAGGAAAACCAGTTCAAAGAGCAGCATCAAGGCTCTATAAAGCTGAGTGTGGCTTCAAAGGCAGGGAAGGATGTGTGGGGCCTGAATTTATTGTCAGAGCCAGCCAGCCTGCTAAGAAAATGGACTTAACACTGTCAGCAATCTCAGAAAGAAGAATGATAATTGTTGTGTTATTGAATGGCCAAAAGGTAGAAGTCCTTTGTGATCCAAACGTGATAACAGCAGGCCAGCTGTTCGAAGCTTTAGTGCACAGTGAAAAATATGAACATAATTTCATGCTTGGTATTGCCGTGTTAGTTGGAGGGGACTTTGTATTTTTACCTGATGATTATAAAATTAAAAAAGTTGCTCCAGAAGGCTGGCATAAAATAGCAAATAAAAAGAACAAATCTATTGAGGAAAACATTTCACTAACAGTCTTTTTGAGGATCAAATTTTTCTTACCAAAAAATATAGCTAGTAACATACAGGATGGTGAATGGAGATACAGAGTTTACTTACAACTTCGCAGAGCCACAGTTGAAGGGCAGTTGACCTCCACAATACAGAATCTTATTTTATTGGCTGGCTATGCCTTACACATAGAATTTGGAGAATTTTCTTGTAGAGAACATGGGTCTGCTGATTACTTTTTATTAGAACACTTTCTTCCAGAAAGTTCCATAAGCGACAATATGGCTGATATTAAGCTGCGAATGAAAAGGGCACATGAATCTCGACATGGATTAGACAGGAGTAGAGCTATAATAAATTACATAACACTAGCTCAAACTTTTCGCGACTATGGCGCTCACTTCTACTCCTCTATTTGGGCTACGAGAGATGGTTTTTGTAGAGACGTGTGGCTATCTATTGGCCCTCGCGGTATCACCCTTTATTCTAGAAATAATCACATCTCTGAAGAATCTGGTAGTAATAATAACAGGATAGTCTTGCAAAGTCTCTCCTGGCACCACATACATACGTTCTATTACAATAAGAAGAGCCTATACATCATACCGAATTCATATTCAGGACTTTCTAAGATTGGAGTGAAATATAAACTCAAAATGACTGATAACAAAACCTATTTTACCTACTGGTTAGCGTCATTGCACCACAGGTTGTATTTGAAATTATATGCAAAAGAAGATTTTATAACTTATTTATCTGGTGAATTGAGTAATCCAGTAAATTCTGAAAGAAACTCGAACAAAATTGATTGCAGTAACTATCAGGATAGCTATAATTTAGCTGTCAGAAATCCTAATCCCATTAGGATGAGGCGACCAACTAGGAGAAGGTTTAGGATGGATATTTTTGGTGAAAAGAAAGTCCAAAACAAAGAAAATGAAAAACCGAATACGGAAGAGCTGCTCCGCCAAATACTGTGCTCGTCCCAACAAAACGACGAGAGTATGCTCAACACTTCAAATGCAAACGGTCTAGGAAACTCTTCCAATGACGGTTTATCGTCATCTGAAAGTTGCAGTCTCCCAAGAAGGCATGGTGTGAAAATGGGAACCAGAGTATTTAACGGGATGAAAGCGACAGTTGATAAAAGATATCGTACATCCCCTGTACGCAATTCATTCTTTAAATCGGATTGTGAATTGGCGACCACGCAAAGTGACTCTGACGACCTAAGTTCCGAGCAGAAACAGCATTGTAATGTTAACAGTATGAAGCTGCTACCTGAGAGACATTACAATCAAAACATATCTAATGCTCCAACTGCATACGTCCTGGAATCGCCAAAGGTGTATTCGGAAGCTTTTAATTACACCACCACCAGCAATGAATCATGTTTGAACACATCTCTGTTCGAAAAATTGGATAACATGGGATGTGTACAAGGCGAAAGGGTGTTTGTAACTGTGACTATAGAAAGAGACCAAATGAATGCCTTAGGATTACAAGTAGCTGAGGGTTCGGATGGGAATGTGTACATTAAATCAATTACACCAGATAGTCCAGCAGACTTATGCAAGAAGCTGCTGCCTGGTGACCAAATTATATCAGTAAACGGAAAAACTCTTTTGAACGTTAAATACGACAAGGCTCTGGGGATGCTGCAATCTGCGCCACAGATCGTGGAATTAATAGTTTTACAAAACACTCTAAAGCCAAGTGTGGATTATCAATATGAGACAAACAATAAAGATTTCAGCCCCTATCCTAAAATAAGCAATCAAAAAACTGTTAGTGTAGCTAGTGCTTTGGATGGAGAAATCACTGATGACGAACTGTTAAACGAAGAAGCGTTAAAAACAATTTACGCGCTTATAAAACTAACAAAAGACAAAGTTATAAGTCGAATGAAAGATAAGCCTAGCCGGTTGGGGACTCCGAACAAAGGTAATCTTCAGAAATGTTACTCAGATATAAGAGTTAATGACGAATCGGACATTGGGACCTACTCATCTCAAGAGAGTACTCCTCAGAAACGGAACGGTCAGAAGTTTAATACCTGGCGTGGCCATTTAGTAAATAATGTACCGAAACGGCGACCGCTTAGTTTAAGTATACCGAACGACATAGATTTACCGGAGGACTTCTTGGACGGCAATGAATTGATGAAAAAGTCATCTTTGAAGTCTATACAGTCGTCGTTGAATAGTTTAGATAAATCAGTAAAAAGTACGTCTTCAAAGAATGTGGCTCTGCCCAGGAACTTTGGACTCGGCAGGAGATGGCTAGGGCCAGTAAGATACCCCGTGACGCCCTGCAAAAACAGTAACAATACCACCGAAAACAGTGCAATCGTAGACAATAATAATATTATAAGAAGACGTTTTGTGTATGGTGCTGGTGATTCAGATGAAGATCAAATATTTTTGTAATATAAAATTATACCCATTGCCTATGTATCTAGTTATGTTTACGTTAATTTAATGTTAGGAAAGAATATTATATTTTTGTGACAATTTTAATAAATATTTTAATCAATTCAAAATCCTTTTTAGACTTTTCACTCCTAAAAAACCTGCTGATCCTGATAACTATTAATAGTAATCCATATTAATATTAAAAATGCGAAAGTGTGTCGGTATGTCTGTCTGGTACGTCTTGACGCCTAAACTACTGGACCGAATCAAATGAAATTTGGTACAGATATGGTTTGAGACAATGGAAAGGACATAGGCTACTTTTTGTAGCAATATAAAATCATCAGGGGGTGAAATGGGGGATGAAAATTTGTATGGAAAATCCGACTTTTGGCGCGGGCGAAGTCGCGGGGAACTGCTAGTAAATAAATAAAATTATTAAGATCTGTAAAACAAGAAACCTCCAAGTAAATAACTTGTTTTAACAAACACCAATAATAACCTAGCCTTGTGCCTAAACTAAGCGTGAGTTTGTGCTATGGCGACTAGGTTAACAGATAGACATACTTTATGTAGGTTATACGTTTATAAATATCTGTGACTATTAGGTACAAATAATGCTTGAGCTCATCACACAAACATTTGCCCCTTGCGTGATTTGAACCCGCGACCTCGGGTTTTCTTGTCCGGGAGCGTGAACCACTAGGTACACTAAGACGGTCGTTAAACTAGTGGTTGCCTGCTACTTCGTCTACGTTGACGCGATGATACAAATTTACTTTTAGTCGCAAATTCGAGATGAAACACATATTTAATGTGCACTTTATTTAATTTTATTCAAACTGTGGTACGTGCATCAAGATTAGATCAGCAGATTTTAAGTTTAACAGTCAAACAAACATACTAAAATACAGACAAAAATAAAAATATAACATTTTTATACTCTCTCTACGGATCTAAATTAAAGCCTGGGGGATATTATATTTTTCAAATCATTACAGTCATAATGTACAGAATTCGACCTTCTACAGTTTTACTAAATGTAAGATTAAAACCAGTAGACTAGTTCAATAAAATACAAAAACATAGGCACCTTATTGCTATAATGGTCTCTCTTGGCAAAACTTCGGACACTATAAGGCCTTCGCCACACTTGACGGAAAATCCGCCGCCGAATTTCCGTCACGAAAAAATTTCCGAATGAATCGAACGACCGATCCGATCCGCAACGGACTTTCCGTCGAGTATGGCGAAGGCCTAAGGGTTTCTTGTCAGGACTACGGACGGAACGCTGAGAATTCCGACCTCCGTAGGGGAGTGGCTCGCACATCGGTTTTCAAGGTGTCGCCATCTCTGAGATCCCGGGTTCGATCCCCGGTCGGGTCATAATAGAAATTTAAATTTTCTATATTGTCTCGGTTCTAAGCGTTGTGATACCGTTGATTCAGATTTCCATAACACAAGTGCTTAAAATACTTACTTTGGAATCTGAGCAATATAAGTCAAATGTATTTAATGCCGGGAACAGCAAGCAAATCCCCCTATATTGCGAGATGATATTATGTTCCTTATCATTTTTGGGATTCGAACCCGTAACCCGCGATTGCACCATGTTACTTTAACTTTGTCAAATGTCAAAATATTAGGAAAAAAACTCAATCAAAATCGGTTTAGCTGTTTTTGGTAAGGGCAGTAAGAGCACGGTATATAGATGTAACAAATTCTGACAACAATTCTTTCTATTGTGGTAAGTGCGCCCGGGGTGTAATAAATGCTATTCACAATATTTAATATTTTAAATGAAAATGGAAAGTAAAACCCTCATAGTAACAAGAATGCTAAATATCATATCGCATTTCTGTGTTAATTGTAACTACTACATGTAAAATCGCGTGTCTTCTTATCTTTCACGAAGTAAGGCAATTGTTACGTAATAAGATTCGATGCCGGCCCTGATAAGCAAAGTTCATAAGTGAACTCATTGCATTGTTTGCAAATTAACAGTGTGTGGGAGATGTTTTTTCGAAAACTTAATTAACTTTCGCATATCATTGAGACTGAATGAATGACTGAATTTCTTTACTCTCACTATTATAGTGTTGCAAATGGGTAGAAACTAAAAAGCAAGCTTTAGAAAACATTATTTTATTATTAAAAATAACAGTTGCTCGCATAATTCAGCAATTATCATAAACTCAATAAATCTACTACATTTGTAACACAATCAGACTCATTAAAATAAACGGAAACTACAGACCTTTGCATTCACACCACAATTTACAACTAGAACATATCAAATACATTGCCGTACCCACAACAGGTGATGTAACTACTATATCATAGTCTTTTACACTTTTAAATGCAACATTAGTCTATTGGGTATCTACATCATACCACCCATTCCCCCCATTCCACCCATGCCTCCCATACCTGCCATTGGATTTGGTTCTTTCTCTTGTGGGATCTCACAAATGACTGCCTCAGCGGTCGTTAAAAGAGATGCAACTCCACTGGCGTCTGTGAGCGCTGTCCTGACAACCTTTGTGGGGTCAATGATCCCCTTCTCAATCATGTTCACATACTCATTATTCAACGCATCATATCCAAACTCTGGACCCAGATCTTCAACTTTAGCAACAACAACAGACCCATCAATTCCTGCATTGCGGGCAATGGTCATGCAAGGCATTCTCAAGGCCTTCTTCACAATCTCTACACCGGTTGCCTGGTCAGGGTTGGCAGTCTTGAGCTGTTCAAGAACAGGAATGCATCTGAGGAGAGCTGAGCCACCTCCAGGAACAATACCCTCCTCAACAGCTGCGCGGGTGGCGCACAAGGCGTCATTAACACGGTCCTTCTTCTCGTTAACTTCAACTTCGCTGGAGCCACCAATATGCAATACTGCCACACCTGAGGCCAGCCTAGCTAGGCGTTCCTGTAGCTTTTCCTTTTCATACTCTGAGGTTGTCTCCTGGATTTGATCACGAATCTGTTCAGCGCGCCTCTCAATGTCCGCCTTCTTGCCCTTTCCTTTCAACAGGAGTGTGTCATCCTTGGTGATGACAACCTCTGCAACCTGACCTAGATCGGAGGGCTGTACATCTTCCAATTTGATAAGGTTGGCATCGTCACCAAATACAACACCTCCAGTAGCAATAGCCATGTCACTCAGGGTGGCCTTACGGTTGTCACCGAAGCCTGGCGCCTTTACTGCAGCTACTTGGAGACCAATCTTCAGCCTGTTGACTACTAAAGTAGACAGGGCTTCGCCGTCAACATCCTCAGCAACAATCACCAAAGGCTTCCTCTGTTGGTTTGCTAACTCTAGTGCAGGGATGATAGTCTGTACATTGCTGATTTTCTTCTCAGAAAACAAGACTAAAGCATCCTGGAACTCGACTTTGGCGCCTTTGGAAGAGTTGATGAAATATGGTGAAATATAACCTCTATCGAATTTCATACCTTCAATCAGTTCCAGTTCGTCGGTGAGCGTTTTCCCGTCCTTCACGGTTATAACGCCGTCTCGGCCGACCTTCTTCATGGCATCAGCGATGAGCTTGCCGATGGCGGTATCTCCGTTGGCAGAGATAGTGGCCACTTGCGCGATTTCTTCAGGGGTCGTAACAGGCTTCGACATCGCCTTCAGCTTATCTTTGACTGCGTCCACTGCAAGCATGACTCCCCTTCTGATCTCAATGGGATTGGCACCCTTCGAGATCTTCTCGAAACCTTCCTTGGCAATAGCGCGCGCCAGGACGGTCGCCGTCGTGGTGCCATCACCGGCTTCTTCGTTTGTGTTGTTTGCTACGTTCTGGACCAGTTTTGCACCGATGTTCTGGAATTTGTCTTTCAGCTCTACTCCTTTGGCGACAGTCACTCCGTCTTTGGTAATCTTTGGCGAGCCCCAAGACTGCTCTAAAATAACATTTCTGCCCTTGGGACCCATTGTGACGGCGACGGCGTCGGCCAGGACATCAACGCCCTGGAGCATGAGGGCTCTTACATCAGCACCGAACCTCACATCTTTGGCGTAAAATCTTGCGAGTTGATGGGATTTGTGCAATGCAGCAGTCTGGCGAACAACACGAGGCAAACGCAACATTTTGAAATGAAATTGATTTGATATTTTATGCTCCAAGGAGTTTTCCAACCTCTTATTCTCGAAGATTCTCGCTCGCCGGGATCGCAAAGCAAAAACGTGATCTGCCGGTTGAGGTTATATTCGAATGAATGAATTATCACAAAAAGAATACGGTAAAGCCAGGGTACAAGGTGCAACACTAGTAGATACAACGTTCCATTCATTGCATACCCTGCTATATAGTACTCAATTTTGTCTCTTTCGCATTCAATAGTCAAGAAAGAAAAAGTAGATAGTGTGTTATTGATTGTCATTCTTTTATTACGTGAATCGGAACGTTTTCTTAAAGTGATCATAGACAATAGAGGCAGGTAAGGCTTTGTGTACATGACCAAGAAAGAATATCGATTAAAGTTGAATACGAGTTATATATTTCATCTCAAAAGACATCGCTCACCACACCATCCATAGTTTAAAGGAACCGTTTTCACTTGTGTTATAAATATATCTTTATACCCCCACCCTCTCGGGAGTTCATGAAATATATATTTCGTAGTCAAAGCTTAATGCGAAGAATACAGCTAGTAGGTATCGAAGCTAGCTGCGCAATTCTTTTATTTGTGTTCTTAGTTGGTGTTTGGTTGGTTGATACAAAGTTCTTTAAAATAATACAATTCTTAAGGAAAAAATGGAGGTGAAAATAAGGTTAGCGTGGTGGGTAGGGTGAAAAAGGAAAAAAAAAGAAGAGAAAAACATTGTCATTTTTTTGACAGTTACATAGTAGTTGACAGCCAAGTGTCAATTTCTTCAGCGAAATTTTTGACATTTTGCGATTTTCGCTCGCGGCTTGGTCTTGGGAGCACGTTTTTCATCTAAAAATCAACAAATTACATGCGCTGTCTTGATAGCACATAAATTGTATAGAATAATTGGTTTTTTTTAACTGGTTCGTAATTATTAGGGGTTACCCTAAAATAATTATTACATAATGGAGCCATGCAGATGCAGGTATGTTTTCGAGCTTATTAACCGCATCCTCCTTCGAGAGGAATTTAATTTACTTAATTGTGTGAGCTGTTTATTTTTAGTTTCAGCCAAAGTCACTCATCCAATGCACTATCTATACACCCAAGTATTTCAAATGATTTTGGTGCTTAACCCAATTTTCTTATTGCACAGTATTAACTATCTACTTAACTAACCTTACAAAGAAACTGATATACAGTACAGGATAATATACACATTTTTGTAGATAGATTTAAAAGATAACATTAAAATACCATTACTATTTAGGTAATATACGACTTCCTTTATTTGTAGTAATTTGGTGGAAGGTGCTCTAGTAGGCATTGGCAACCCATTGCTGGATATCTCTGCCATTGTTGATGAGGAGCTTCTTAAGAAGTATGGCCTGGACCCTGACGATGCTATAATGGCTGAGGAGAAGCACATGCCATTATACCGGGAGCTTATGGAAAAGTATGTGTTATTTTTCATCTCTTTTCTTTTTTTTTTCAAATTGAACAACAAATTCCTAGTAAATCTGGGAAGTAGGTATGAATGCTTGATCTGAGCTTTAATGATAGCTGGAGTATATTCTGTAATCAGCGATAGAAAAGATGTTTATGCAGTAAGACTACCATTTGTCATTAACAATTTTTTTACTTATTTTGAGTAGGTATTATTTTTAATATTTTTAGTAAAAGTAGCATAATATTTCTCAATAGGTATATTGTTTGAAAATGCCTTGTCACACCTAAACTACTTAATTTCAGTGTGAGATCTAGCAGTGACTCCCAGCCAGCAAAGTAATGTACAAGATATGTATGTGTTGTAAATGTAACTGTGCTAATTTTTATTTCTTAAAAGATTTCCTATTTAAATTAATGTGTAGTATTGAGTTATTGACCCCATAATAAATAATTAATGTGTAGTAGCAAGTTATAGCCCTTGTTAATGATATGAATATTTCCATCACCAGTTTAGAAAAGGCAGTGTAAATATAAACTAGACTGTATTTTTTAGATAAACTTGCAATTTATACCACCATTCATTACCTCCCCTTTCTTGTTATAGTGGACTAACAGGGGGCTAGTTGTCTCGGACGAACACCCCTTTCGCTGCGTTGTACGTACATCCCTTTGGTTTTGTCGGACGTACACCCCTTTCGCTGTGTCCTACACGTACGTACACCCCATTCGAACACCCCTTTCGCTGTGTCGTACGTACACCCCTTTCGTTGTGTTGGACGAACACCCCTTTCGTCGTGTCGTATTAACACCTATTTAGTTGTGTTCCTAGTTTCGTACAAACAACTCTTTCGTTGTATCGGACGAACACCTCTTTCCTTGTTTCGTACAAACACCTCTTTCCTTGTTTCGTACAAATACCCCTTTCGTTGTATCGGACTAACACTCCTTTCGTTGTGTCGTACGAACACCTATTTAGTTGTGTCGCACGAACACCCCTTTCGCTGTGTCGTACGAACACCCCTTTCGCTGTATCGTACGAAAACCCCTTTCGCTGTGTCGTCCGAACAAGGGGTGTTCCTTGTGTCGGACGAACACCGCTTTCGCTTAGTCGTACGAACACCCCTTACGTTGTGTCGAACGAAAACCCTTTGTTGTGTCGTATTTACACCCTTTTTTGTGTCACACGAACACCCCTTTCGCTGTGTCTTACGAACACCCCTTTCGATTGTGTTCTACGAACAGTGAACACCTCTTTCGCTGTGCTGTGTTGCAAGAACACCAATGCGTTGTGTCGTTGTGGCAGACAAACTTCCCTTCCTGATTAGTTGTGGCAGACGAACTTCCCTTCCTGGTTAGTTGTGGCAGACAAACGAATCCCCTTCCTAGTTATTTGTGGCAGATAAACAAATCCCCTTCCTGGTTATTTGTGGCAGATGAACAAATCCCCTTCCTGGTTAGTTGTGGCAGACAAAAAATCCCCTTCCTAGTTAGTTGTGGCAGACGAACAAATCCCCTTCCTAGTTAGTTGTGGCAGACGAACTCCCCTTCCTGTTTAGTAGTGGCTGATAAATAAATGCCCTTCCTAGTTAGCTATGGCAGACGAACTCCACTTACTGTTAAGTTGTGGCAGACAAAAAAAATCCTCTTCCTAGTTAGTTGTGGCAGACGAACTCCCCTTCCTGGTTAGTTGTGGCAGACAAACAAATCCCCTTCCTAGTTAGCTGTGGCGAACGAACGCTTATAACGTTTTTTGTGCTGGACAAATGCGCCTGGGACGAATTCGCCTATCTCGTGGCGGACTAACGCCCCTTTATCATGATGTTGCAGACAAATGCACATTTAATTATTTGCGCCAGAGGAACGCGCCATTGTCGTGATCTGTGATGGAAGAGATCTCGATCGTTATGACAGGTGAACGCCTCTGCTTCGTTTGTTGTGGCAGACGAACGCCTAAGTATATTTTGTTAGTAGTGACGGACGAACGCGCCCTCTTTGGTAACTGTGGTGGACGAACACAAATCGCCTTTTTCCGTTACTTTAAGGTTTAGTTCAGTTGAAAAAACTTGGACGCAAGTCCTCCGTTCGGCTTAGCAGTGCGGTTAACTACAAGTATATGGTTTTATCCGTCATTCATTAACATTGCCTTAAGACTGCCACGTTGGTCTAGTAGTAAGCTCGCTGGGTACTCCACGAGGTCCCGGGTTTAAATCCCGGGTCGGGCCGAAAGTGTTGGGTTTTCCTATCTTGAAATATCTCACGACACCGCTCCGGAGTCAGGAAGTTGGTGGTGTTAACACTCCCGTGCCTCGGAAAGCACTTTAACCCTTTGGGCCTGCGCCTAAACTCTACGGTCATGTCGGACTGCCGTCTCACGGACTTATGAGAGTGCAGGAACAGAGAGTGCGCCTGTGTATTGCGTACTTGTGCACTACATTATTTCCCGCGCAGTTGGCTAATCTCGGTTGAGGCCACTGTAGTCGAAATTTGGCTAGAAGGACATTATTAAAGTTGCCTTTAGTAATATCTCATCATAACTGAAAATCTGCAATTTTATTTGTCACCTCACCCTTTTATGTACACCTATCGAAAACTTTTTATATGCTTACATTCATAGACAATGATAATTAGGTCACTTCACGTCACAAGTCACTTAGCATTAATTCGTTATGCATATTTCAATGAAGCATTATTAGCAATTAATCAGACCATCTTCAATTCAAATTAATATAATGATGCGCCTGGAAGATGGTCTATTTAAGGATTATGTTATAGAGTTTCAGTAATATATGTATATTCTGTATATAGATTTAAATTTTAATGCTAGTGAAGTACCTACTATTTTCAAAACAAATTAACTAATGTCCTTCTCTTAGCTCCTATACTATAGATAATATTATATCTGTACCAAAATTCATCAAAATCAATTCAGCAGCTTGCGGAATTATAAAATTAGGGTATCTCAGGTTGGAACTTTTTATGTTTTGCATCGCACAGAAAAGTTTTGCATCATTTGCAATAGAAGTCCATACTCAGTAATACCTATGGTAATACTAACAGTTGACTTGGACTTTAGTTTGTTTTTAATTTGTATTGTTTATGTAGTTTTTATAGTAGTGTCTAGAAGATTGATTGTTTTCATATTTTGGTTGTAAATACATAATAAATATCCCATTCACTTAAAGGAAGGTTGTAACATAAGTCATGATTTTTGTGCCTATTGCATGTGTTTTAGTGGTATTCCACATACCTAATGTATCTACAGACGTTCTTTATAAAGGATACATGAGTTTTAATATTTGGCACGTACTTTTAAAAGGACAATTTATTTTGCAGGTACAAAGCTGAATTTATCGCTGGAGGCAGCGTGCAGAATTCTTTGCGTGTAGCGCAGTGGATATTGAAAAAGCCGCATATATGCACATACTTTGGCTGTGTGGGGAATGACGAATATGCTAATATCCTGAAAGAGAGGGCTGTGTAAGTATTTGATTTGTTTTTTACATTTAGCGCGATCAAAATATAATAATATTGTTATTCAAAGTATGATTTACTTTCCATATCTCAAAGGTTCATGGTATCTACTTGTGTAGTGTATCAATAATACATAAAAACTACTAATGATGCAACATTATACACATCAAGTATAACTGATTGGTAATGAAATTGGTCATGCGTTGAATGGCATATCATATGTAAATGTATGTCAACAGTGGCCTGTAAATAAATTATTTCCGCTCAGAATTGGTTATACAACAATGCAACTGGCATGAGATAACTTCGCTTTACATAGTTAACATTAGCAGTGTAATACGGGAAAACCATGACAACAATCTTAGAACTATTTTTCCTCTTGAAATAACATTGTGAAATGTCTGACACTTAATTTGCATTTTGCGTCGATATCTTTTGAGTTATGTTTATGATAGAGACAGTGCACAGCTAAGCACAAAAATATAGCAGTCCATGAAATTTGATTAGTTGGATTTGTTTCCGCTCTGAATAGCAGAATAAGTATTAAAACCTCAGAAAATTATTTGGTCTGTATTTCAATTCGCGTAGGTACCTATAATTCGCGTAGGAAGTGTTAAATGCTAGTTCTTCTTTATTAAATAGTTAATCCATAGCCTTAGAAAGGACAATTATTCGCTGCTCGTAATAAAATAAAATATGACCCCATAATTACTTACTATTACATATTTTTCTTACGTTTGTTTGCACAAATCGTACAATGTCATCGCCCTTAAGAGTTACCAAATCGTGCCAGTCGGCTTTACTATGCCACGCTTATCATGCAAAGATAGAGTCTGATCAATCAATATAGTGTCAGATAAAATTAGGGATTTATACAATTTTCGTTACAGAATATCATGGTTCATTGACTGTTTGTTTTTAGGGTTCTGTAACCAAATGGTCTCAACGGAACCCTATTACTTAGCCTCCGCAATTCGTCATTCAGAAACGTAATAGGCTAGCCAGTGTTGAAATTTTCCTAAAGTGTATATTTTTACTACCGCTCTATAATAAAAAACCAAGGTGAAAATTAGAGGGAAAGGAACATCTTTATTCCTTTTACGTACTTACTTATATTCTATTAGTAATTAGTATCATGGTGCGGAACTCTCTCTGTGCGAAAGCGACTCCCACTTAACTAGTTTGTTTTTTTTTATCCCTCAACAAGTAGGTATGTCTTCATAAGAATCGTCCGATCTTACGAGGCTTAAAACGTGAACCTATCACAGAATAGAAGGATAAAAAACTGTAATGTCTTTATTAATGGGTTTTACTGATAGCTGCACGTGAAACTATTTTATTTCTGTTAAGATATAATAACTTGATTGAATAGACTAAAGTTGCCATATTTTTAGACCAGCAAGGGCCGTGTTTGGGCTTAGAGGCACAGTTTAATTTGCATCATAAATGCGGCGGGTATTCGGGAGCTTTGAATCCTATCAAATTGCACGAACGAAATTGTTTTAAAGCTACAAACCAGAATATACATATTCGCAATAAACTTGCCGCACACATCAACTGTGTCAACAATGATGTAACTCACAAAATATGGGCAAGTTTGCTCCCCTGATAAGAGAAACGAGATAAATAAATGACAGCTCGTCTGATCCGGCCAGCGATAACATTTGATCTCACACTTTATTCATTTATATCTGTAGAATGAGCAGTAGGTATAAAACCTTTTTGTTTAATTTTATCTTTATCTTAAACACTGTAACCTTGTTCTATTGATAAGACCATTAGAGCCGCTTTTGTTTGAATTAGTTGAACATTCAACAAGTAGGTACTTACGCAAATGAAACCTTTTGTTGCAAAAGACGACCAAAAATTCACTTTTCGAATGTGTTTCAAAGATTCGGCTAAGCTTAAGAAAATAAAGCCATTTTATTTTATTGGATATTTTGAGGAATCAATCTAGCCAATAAGACAGTATTTTTTATTTGTCCCTTAAAAGGCCATTATGAGCGGTTATAATAAATCTATTAAAAATGCATGTAAGTAATTTTAGAAACAAATTGCAGCAAGTCGCTACTGCTGCAGCTTTTGTTCGAAAATTAATTGCACCACGCCACGGTGTGAATTTGGCGTTTTAGTGCGACTTTAGTCCTTCTTCTTACGCTCATTTAAACATTTTAAAAGTAGCTTTCAAATAATAAAAACGAACCTTTACCTCAAAATCGTAAAACAACTTCACATTAACTCTCACCTATTTCTTCCAGCGCAGAGGGCGTGACGGTCCACTACCAAGTGACGACGGAGGCTCCGACGGGCACGTGCGCGGTTCTGGTGACCGGCACGCACCGGTCGCTGTGCGCTAACCTCGCCGCCGCGCAGAAGTTCACCGCGGACCATCTGGCCAAGGAGGAGTGTAGGATAAGCATTGAGGCGGCCAAGTTCTTCTATGCTTCTGTAAGTAGGTTAAATGTCAAATTTGAAAAAAGTGGGACGTTTTTGTTTAAATATTTTGTACTTTGTAAAAGTCATTCAAAAGATTTTTCGCAGTAAAGTCGAATGTGTCATCCGGTAGGACAATCGATAAATTTTTGTGTGCAAAACAAAACTTTGAAATAAAATGAAATGAAATTAGTTTATTTTGAAGAATGTGGCATCATAAGTTTCTTTTCTTTCTTAAAAACTTGCAATAAAATTGCTTACATTGTAAAATAATTAAAAGTGAAGTAGTCATAATAAGGACCTATGATTATGATAAGCTTAAAATTCGTGTGACTAACGTTATCTGTAAGCTCAGTTGGGAGAGCAATCGCTTGGATTGCGAGGGGCCATGCATGGCCACCAGAAGACAGTTGATATTTTTTATGTAAGAAATCGACTTTTTTAAAAGCTAACATCTTATTCGAGATGGTCAATTCTACCGATTTAAACACCACGATTTGCCTCTCTTTCTGTCACGTAACCTTATCTCACCCAACTGGCGTAGGGTCGACCGATGCAACTCAGAACGCGCGCGTGATTCGTCGAGTTAACGTACAATTCGGCCGGCATGTGCCTGCCCTACCGACCGGTACGACCCACACATAGACACCAGTCTTTATACTTTAACTGCGGAGTGAACCAAGCCTTGTTTAATAAACTAATTGAGTTAGTTACCTTAAGCGACTAAGTGGGACTGGGCTGGACATGTCAGCCGCATGTCTTACGACCTCTGGGCCAAAACATGCACCGAGTGGGTCCCTATAAATAGAAAACGGCCACGCGTCAGACCCAGAAGGCGGTGGCGTGACGAGCTGGATGCCTGGTTGGACGACTGGGAAGCAGCTTTGCCCTGCAGTGGGACATCGAGGGCTCATAATAATAATACCTTTATTTGGTAGTTTTTTATTTTTTAAAATATTTTAAATGACGTAAGACTAAGAATTTCACATGTGTGGATGAACTGCATGGTAGCTCAGTAAGTAAGAGCGTTGGCCCGGTTAGCCAAACGTTTAAATCCTTCCCGTGTGCGAATTTTCGGTTTCTTATTTAAACTTATATCAATACGAAAGGACACTGAGTGTTAAAAATATTTTAAAAAAAACTTATTGAATAGCGAAAGCACCATCATTCAAGTTGAATTTATTCTGTGAAGAATAACTACTTGGCCCGTTACTGTTGCAATACAGCTCGGATAGATGACGCTGTCGTCATGCAATGACGTAAGACAAAGAGACCAAGAATTTCACACGTGTGAATGGACTGCACGGTAGCTCAGTTGGTAAGAGTGCTGGCCCGGTTAGCCAAAGGTCGTAGGTTCAAATCCTACCCGTGTCACAGAATACTAGTACTACGTACAGAAGTATGACTTAGCAATTGTATTCAAAGAAATGTCTACTCAATGTCGTCAACAATATGGCGTAATTTAGTTCGCCTCAGAGTCAAGCACATTTTCGTGTAGACACCTACAAAAATCCATTGCAAGATAATTTCATACTTAGTGCTCTGGAATATGATTCATAATACACTAAACCTATTTAGTGACGTAATATCACGCGACGCGATAGCGCCTCTTTCTAGTACTTTATTCATTCTCGTCCAGCCAGCAACGTAGCCGCGCGGCCGCCGGTGAATAAAACGCGCGAGCGTGTCACTGACCGGTAGCGACACGCAACTTGTTTTAGCCCCTAAGTAGGGGCGCCGCGCGTAGGTACGTTTTTGCTACTTACGCGGGGAGATACACAGGGCCTGCCCGTGTGCGAATTTTTGTTTTCTTATTGAAACTTTTCTTTGGTTTTCTGCAGGGCTTCTTCGTGGCGGTGTCTCCCGAGGCGATAATGCAGCTAGCGTCGCACGCACACAAACACAGCCACACGTTCATCATGAACCTCAGCGCGCCCTTCGTGTCACAGTTCTATAAGGAACCGCTGGAGAAACTGCTGCCGTATGTTGATGTGCTGTTTGGGAATGAATCGGTAAGTTGAGCTGGATGAGGTTGACTCTAAGGATGCCAACAGGTCTTAGAAATAGATACCTGTCATGTATGTAATCTGTAGATTCTCATTGTTGTGGTGCCAACGACCATAAGACCCCGGAATCTGCAAACTGAGCTACTGAGGTCAGTTGCCTCTGATTTCCATAACAGAAGTGCTTCAGCCACTTACTTCGGTATCAAAGCAATGTATGTTATGTGATGTTGTACAGTAATTATTTATTACTATGATTAAGTATTGAAGTGACCCAGTTGACCGTTAATTAAATAAAATGGACCTGGAATAAGTACCTACATAACCTTGCATCCATACTTTGATTTTATGATTTCAAAAGTAACTTAAGTCTGTTTTCAATCATGAATATTTAATATAGACTAAAGACATAGATGGGGCCTATGAGAAGGACATCTTTTTGTCGCGAAAACAAAACTTGAAGGGAATTGGAGCTATTATCGGAAATTCTCATGTACTTGCTTTCAAGAAATCGCGTAGCACTGCTAATAAGTCCTACTCAAATACGAATGTTTACTTTTTCTAAATATCTGCGTAATCATTTCAGGAAGCGGAAGCATTCGCGAAAGCGTTCGACATCAATTCAACAGACTTGAAGGAGATCGCGCTCAGCATTGCCGCGTTGCCTAAAATCGACGAATCGCGACAGCGAGTTGTAGTGATCACCCAGGGTTGCGATCCGGTGATATTAGTGGAAAACGGGGAGATCTCCCTAATACCCGTAAATGTCCTTTCTAGAGAACAAATAGTGGACACGAACGGGGCTGGAGACGCGTTTACAGGGGGATTTCTAGCCCAAATGGTGTTAGGCGCATCTTACAAGACAGCCGTCAAGTGCGGTATCTACAGTGCAACACAGGTCATCCAGCATTCCGGGTGCACGTTTAGTGGCGAAAGCAATTTCTCGGATAGCTAGAATTGTCCTATTTAAAAGACATTGGGTGCTGTTAAGTTGACAGTGAAAATACGAAAGGTTTTGTGGCGTAGGTAGTTACGCCGGAAAATACATCAGTTCAATTGTTAGTGAATAGTACAAAGATCACCGCTCAACGGGATTGCTACCATAGAAAAGAGAATTATTTGTTGCACACCACTTTTATCAACCATAATACCTGTAAATACTGCATCAAACCAGCGGGACATTTTCAATTCCCCCTTTAGGTACGACATTTGGGGGACTTGACTAGTTTTTGATAACTTAAACGTCACACAGAACAAATGGTACAAGTACTGAAGAACCGCTCCACAAAGTAATTTAAGTTTACTTTTATTTTAGTAAATAGCAACTCTTGCTATGACACAATAAAGTTCAAATTGAGATCGCGGCACGGCATTAGCCTTCCGCTATAAGCACCTATTATTATATTATTTGTCTCTCTTTCTCTCGCGTAACCTGACAGCGTACGACGAACGCTGAAAAGTGTTCGAAACGTCAGGTTTCAAATAAAATGTAAATAAACCGCGAAGTAATCCGTAAAATTGAGTTTTAGAACAGCTATATTATAGTTATAAAGCTACGATGCAATGTGCAAACGATTTTGACCAAGACTAGTAAGGCGCACTTGTCCGCAATAGTACATCATGAAATATTCTGTTCTGGTATGTTATCTGATGTTATGGTAGCAACTCCGAAGTAAAATATTCTAGCGATGACGCTCAATAAAATCGAGGGTAGGTGTTTGTTAGTTAGTTTGGCTGGGGTGCTCTTAGCCCCTTAATTGGGCCATTGTGCGTATGTCCCTTTTTATTCTAACCACCTCAGGCTTGCCCAGAAGGCTAAAACAACCTGCCTCGACGGTAGGTATAGTCCGACAAGTTCTCGCGCTATCTTGCACCGCGGGGGGCGAGAAAGCGCCAATCACACGCGATTGTCAAAGCAAATCAATTTTCCGCTACATCACCTGCTGACGTCTAGCGTGCCTCGCTCCCCGCACCTCTGGCGACCGCAGGTAAGTCGCGCACGAACTTTTCGCGTTATAGTGGTACGACTTGGTCTGCGTAGACTCGATAATCATACTCTCATCCCTGTCGAATCACCATGACATTGTATTCATTTCGTACTATGTCGTATGGAAAAAAGAGGTCACCCTATATCACTGGATGTACTTATCCTATTAAGACGCTAATATAGCCTATGTCGTGCACTGGACTATACGTGTTCAAACTATGGAAATTCGGCAGATTTTCCATTAAGAACGAACACACAGACGAAAATTTAAAAAACTACATTTTTTGCACTCTGATTTCAACTAAGGCCTGAACGGTATTTTTCGATTTTAAAAATCAATGTACAGAATCTAGTTTCAGTTTTATTATATGTATAGAATAGAAGAACTGTGTTGTATACTAATGCATGAGGTTTTATTATTTTTTGTGAAGGGTGGTTGGTACACAATACACACACCAAATGAGCATAATATAAATTAAAAATATGCACACAATTCTAAACCCATGCATATTCATCATACATTTGAAGAAAACTTTGATTGAAAGGAAGCATGAGATAGACAATAAAAAATGCAAAAAACATTACATCTGATGCAGTCAGGTAAAAGATATTGTCAATATACAAAGTATGATACTCTATGTAAACAGATATTATTGTATGATATTACACAATAATACACATTAATGTGATTAATGAGGAATTAAGAGAAGAGCAATAATAATTTAATTGAGTGCTCCCTGTATCATAAATCATTTTGTAACTTTGTTATCCTAAGTTTGATTTCTAGCAGAAAAAAAGACAGCAATTTTGAGTGATTGATGACTTAAGTGCAATGTTCAACTAATATCTTGGTATTAGTACGGTTTTTTTAACAATTTTAATTTAAAATAAAACACATTGGTATATTTGTTTGATTTTAATTACAGTGTCATAGTATAGTTAGCCTAAAGGATTTAGCAATACATTTTGTGTCATCGAATATTAGTTTAAATAAATTGCAAAATAGTATTATTATTAGATCTGAAATAAGTATGTACTTGACTAAATGTTATTCAGCAAATAAAAGAGCTTTTAGATTATGTGAATATCAAATGGTAGATAGGTCTGTCTTTAGCATTAAATGCAAATTGTTGATATGACACTAGATAACTAATAAAAAACATACTTTTGTATTTGAATCATCATTTTGTTACCATCATAGAATAAGACATTATTTTAAAGGCACTGGTTACATTTATGTTAGCAGAAACTTCTGAATGATAAGATTATTCATGAAATAGGTATAACTTGTAGGTATACACTTGCACTATATCACATCACCTCCATTATGCGATGACAGTAGTTTTGAATGCTGATATTACACTTAGATTCATAAAAATATTCAATTATTGGGAAATTCTTAACCTAGTCATAAATTCAAAGTTATTCATCTTTGTTCATCTTACAGTCAACTTAAACTAGTAAAAAGTAAATTTCTATAACAACATATAATTTTAAACATTAAAAACTTTTAACAAAAATACTTGGTAAGCTTATGTTATGGCATACATATACTGAATAACAAAGTTAAACATTACTCTCCCTATAATTTCTAGGACCTGCTAGATTATTTAGTGAGAAAAACGATAGCATAGTGTACTATGTGCACATCCCAGTTAGGACACAGCTGCTCTTCATTACCTAGCAGTGGCATACACCTGTATAACTCCACAATAATAAAATCATTAATTGCTTTAATCAGCCTTGTGATACTCCTTGTTGTCACACCATAACCTGGGTTTATTCTACATATTATTTTGGGCGCATTGTCAATGCAAACCTGGGAGCTTTTGCAAACCAGACATCTGGGTTTTATTTGTTTTGTTTTTCTGCGTTTTATGGACCTGTAAGAGAAGTTGTATAAAATAAATGTTATTGTACTTATTTGTTAAATGAATAAACATGATCTTGACATAACCTTTCTTATTATTATTTTCATCTACCTACTAATAATAAATTGTAAGTTAAGTTCGTAAGATAGAGCTTGATAAGTAGTAAACTTAGAGGACAACTGCATAGGTACAAATAAAAACGTCACGCCTTTGTAAAAAATAAACTTACGGCATTATGAAAGTACACTTTAAAAAGTTTTACCCCAACTCTTATACCTAGTTGAGGGTGTTCGATTTCAATACCTATTATAATTGTCTGGACTCTAATAGTCTCGACTTTCTTTGAATTATACGCAAACAAAACGTTTTATCACTGGATTATTGATTAACTCCTAGTGAACTATAGTAAATGTGGAAACTTTCAAATTCCCAAAATTTATCGAAAAAAACCGCTGAGATCGCGCTATTTTCGTATTTTTTTAAAAAAAAGGCCGACATCAACACCTGTCATTAGTGTCATTGCCCCGGATAAAGCTAGGTATACATTATACCAATGTATTCGATTATTTTTTTATTTTCACAGTCTTGAGTGGCAGGAGGGAGGAGTGAATATTCGTTTCACTTTAGCCTTTGCGAGATACGCCCTTATACTCTAAGGATGCGTCGTATCTTCAACACTTTTTTAAAGCTCAATTTTAACTACAAAATGTATATTTTAACACGGATATTGCTCACCATAGTTTCTTAAGGAACCGTTTTGACTAGAGCTAATATGTCTTTACTCCCACCTCTAGTATTTTTAGTTAAAATTTATCTTTATATTTTTTCTTGAAGTTGTAACAAAGCACTTTAATACCATCTGTTTTGTAGGAAACGAAGAAATCAAATTATAGTAACAAATTGGGTCCTATTTAGCCAAATAGATACCTTGTATTTTGCGGTACCTTGCGGTACCTACTTATTTAGCGGGATACCTCCCACTCGCTCATTTTCCTAAGTTGTCTACGATTAATTATCCTAATTAGGCATCAATGATAAAAACCTCAGTAATATACTAAGAGGGAACTTTGTGATGCTTAGGAATAACATCATATGACATTTTAAGAACTAATAAAAGAAGACGAAATGGGACAGTGTTGGTAAGGCACTGGCTTTGGCACAAATTATCAGGCCTCAAGTTTATAGGGAAATAACGTAAAGACGTGAAGAGAAGGGAGTTTTCCATAATTTCAAAGTGCTCACGCTCACGAGCAAGTAGACAGTGACAAAATAAGGCAAAAATATGTATGTTGCGTATTTTAAAAAATATTATCATTTTACTAAAAGTACCTCTTATATTAGATGTGGGGGAAAGCGTTTTATATTTCGGCCTGTTTTAAGAAACCGAATTGGATAAAATTGCAGCATTTTTTTAATGATTTTCTTAGGGTTGCCTTTTTTATTATAGTATGGCTGTATAAGTCCTTGCCACGTGCAGAATGACCACTAACTTGTAGTACTTATTCATGACAGCTACATGCAACACACACATGAATAGTTTAGTCACTAATTTTATAAGTTTAGTGGCGGATGTGATGTCACTCGGTGGTTTCCGTCTGTTTAGAGGTCGTATGAATGTTAAATAAATGTTTGTATTTTGGTAAAAAATATTCCCAGCTTTTATTTTAGAGTAATTTAAATACCGAAATAGTGTTTAAGAGCGTAAATCTCCGAATGATTTTGGAGTTAGCGTAGGTTATATTTTAGAAACACACCGAAATCCTCCCAAGCCTCACTTGAAATATATTTTTCGTAATCAAAACGCTGCCTTATAAGAAAATAAACAATGAAAAACGATATCCGATATGAAAAGTACAAAACTTTTCATTAGAAATGAAGGGAACTATTATTTATAACCTGTGATTTCTTTCAACTTTCTCCTAGAACGAACCGTCCAAAAACGAAAAAAAGTTTTTTACTTCCTATACTACGAGTAAATTGGTCACGTGACACGCCTGATTTCTATTCGGAGCAATTCGGAGAGACGATTTTTTTTTGCCATATTTCGACCCATGTTTCTAGGAGAAAGTTGTTTAGTTACAGATTCTAAGTACTACTATGATACATGCTACTACAACTACTTATGATACATGAGTCGGAATATGGCAAAAAAACATTTCTGATGGGTAGTTTTGTAACACTTTGTATATCTCCTAGTCAAAATTGAATTAAAGGGTATTATTAAATCTTATACCTTTATGTATATTGTTCGACGCAGATTTGGATCGCTGATTTCGTCCCGGTGACTATTGGCGTCTTGGTGTAATGCACTGACCTCTATAATATAAGTAAGCTGTAATATAGAGGTCAGTGGTGTTATGTCACAATAGACAGATTTGTTTTCTACTACCTACATCTATACCGTAGACAGAGAATCCTCTGTCTACTATCTATACATTATTATACATTATAATACATCTATATACCGTGACCGTGGTAATGTGTAATGCCGACTCTTCGCAATAACCCATGATGGGCAAGCATAGACATGCACGATTGTGTAGAGGGAATATATGTCTGTGATTGGCCATCATGGATGATTGTGCGCAATCGACGTTTTGTCGGTACATCAAAGTAATGATGGCCCATGGTGGCGTGCGCGTCCACACAATTTATTTTTTATTTAAAAACTTTATTGCACAAATAGAAGTGTACAAAAGGTGGACTTAATGCTAAAAAGCATTCTCTGCCAGTCAAACCTTTAGGTCATACAGAAAGATGGCAACGGGTGCAGTGAGACATCAGCAAGAAAGAGCAATTGTTAATAACAATGCAACAATAAAAGTAATTTAGATATATATATAATACTATACTTACATACATATACACTTAAAATATAATTATAATATATAAATACAAACTAAAATAATTATACTTATGTATAAATTATATATTACTCCAATATGTATATATATATATAATAATTATTATAAATATATATATAATTATATATATATATATACATACACTTACATAACGTTTTGCAATTTATCCAGTAAAAATTTACGGAGTTTATTCTTGAAAGACAACTTTGAATCCGATCTCCTGACATCAAGAGGAAGTGAGTTCCATAGCCGAGTCGCCGTCATTGTGAACGACGAGACGAGACGTACGAGGTGCGATGAGCCGGAGTGCCCAGCCGGAGATTGTCGGAAGAACAGAGAGTACGATCATGAGTCTGGCACAGGTATGAGAACATGTCTTTAAGGTAAGCAGGTGATAAAGGAGTAAGAACAGTGTGTAAGATGCCAAGAACTCTAGATTCTCTGCGTTGACGGATAGGAAGCCAATTAAGTTTTTCTCTGTAACTCGAGACATGATCGTACTTCCGAAGGCCAAAAATTAACCTGATGCAGCTGTTGAGGAGACGCTCGAGTTTATCTGTGAGTGCTTCGGTGAGGTTAGTGCAGCAAGAGTCGGCGTAGTCAATAATGGGGATGATAAGAGTTTGCATAAGTAAAAGCTTAGTCTGGAATGGAAGAAAGAATTTTAAGCGGTAGAGACACCTCAAACAGGTGACAACCTTACGGCTGACCTCCGCGACGTGAACAGTCCAGCTGAGCGTAGAGTCAATAATCAGGCCCAAGTTCTTCACTGAGGTACAGTACGGTATTGTAGTACCTTCATAAGCTATATGTTTCAGATTTTCAATACACAGCCGAGAAATCAATCCTGGACTCCCTACAATGATGGCTTGACACTTGGAAGGGTTAACAGAAACTCCAAAATTGTGGGACCAAGACGAGATGTAATTTAAGCTATCGTTCAATAAATCGATTGCAGCAGATATTTCAGCAAGGTCAGATTGTACGTACAATTGTAGGTCATCGGCATACAGATGATACGAGCAGCGAAGGTTGATGGTAATAAGGTTTATAAAAATAGAGAAAAGCAATGGAGAGAGAATGCCACCCTGCGGAACACCAGATGTTAGATTGTACCAGTCAGAAATTGAGTTGGTAGTTTTAATTGACTGCTGGCGGTCACGCAGGTATGAAGCAAACCATTTTAAGACTGGAGGGGACACATTTAGGTTAGATAATACAGCTAGAAGGAGATCATAGTCCACGGTGTTAAAAGCATTGGAGAAATCTATAAGAACTAGAAGTGTGACTTTAGAGGAATCCATGCCTTCCCTAATATCCTCCGTCACCTTTAATAGAGCAGTGGTCGTACTGAAAAGAATTGAGTAAGTTGTTCTGATAAAGGTGGGAAGACAATTGCTTAAGAACACAAGACTCGATGATCTTGGAAAGAAAAGGCAAGATAGAAATTGGCCGGTACTAGCTCGGTGAAGTGGGATTGCGAACCTTAGGGAGTGGACAGACGAAAGCCTTACGCCAAATAACGGGATATGTGCCAGAGTCCAGTGTCCAGTTTACAATGTGAGTGATAGTAGGTAAGATAATTTTTAATAATGGCACTATCATTTGACGGCTGATTCCATCCACCCTGGTCGCTTTGGATGTTATCGCGAGAATGGCTTCGCTGATTTCAGTCTCAGAGACAGGTGTGAAAGAAAGGGGGGCAATGTCGGAAACAGAAAGAGAAGCTATATATGCTAGAGTATTGGCTTTAGTATGAGCATCAAGTATTGGAAGATTGGTGAAGTATTTATTTATATCATTGAGATCAAAGGGAATGTGACTGTTGTCAGACTTAGATCTGCCAATTCCAAGTGAATTTAAAAATTTCCAGACTGTCTCGGGTACAGTATAAACATATTGTTATTTCTGTCAATCTATAAAATTAATGGTTGCGTAGATTATTTTTCTAAACACGAGATAATCGCAGACAAACATACAAACATACGAGTCATACTGAAAACCTTTTTTTTTTGAAGTTGGTCCAAAAAGAGGCATGCATTTAACACCTTCAATAGACGTCCTAACATAACGGTAGATACGGTTGTGTGGACAGTAGCCCGATCATGGCGGCGATGATGGACGATCATTTGATGGGCCATCTTGGGCCATTGTTGTTAAAAGGGCCATGAGATTATTTTCAAGTTTATAGCTTCTTCTTCCACTATTGGTACATAAAAAAATCGACTGTCATTGGAAAAATCTAGCGTAGTGGGACACAACTTCTAATTTAATCTAGCCTATAGCGTCCCCCTGTTGGGCAAATGCCTCCCCTTCTGCTTTTAATACGCTTAAATATAAAATTAAAGGAAAACTCTAGATAAGATTAGACTGGCTTTTAAGAAATAGTCGAGCGATTTACTTCATTCTGCTCGAACATTACACAAATTAAATATACAAATTATAAAATATTAATTAAATCAATATGCCCACGTTTCTACAAAAAGAAGTAAAATCTCACCAAAAACATTCTGTAAAAAATTTGCCACGTCTCAATGGAGCTGCTTGATTATCTCTAAACACAATGAAATCTAAACAAAGTCGTGCCAAGTCTAAGGTTCCTTACTGCGATTTCTATAGTATTATAGTTAATGTTGTATGACTTGGCCGTTAAAGAGTACACAACGGTACAAATCTAGGTGCTCCATGACACCATTGCACTAATCTGCAATCTGTCACCAGAACGGCCAAGAGACACACAACATTATAATAACTATAATAATAAAGAAATCGCAGTAAGGAACCTTAGACTTGGCACGACTTTGTTTAGATTTCTTACTTTTTAGAGATAATCAAGCAGCTCCATCAGGACTTGGCTAGTTGTTTACAGAATGTTTTTGGTGTGATTAGATTTTTAGTAAGACAATAAATGGTCCCAATTTTATACTGTTTATATAGGCACCCTGCATTTGAAGCTTTTTTATACCATAGACAATTATTAATAGGAACAAGAAAAATTTATTTATTTATTATTTAACGTAATTTACTATATATACAACTTTTTAATAAAAATTAAGATAAATTACTTAATACAACACAAAAACAAAAATTATAAAGGAAAAAAAATATATATTGATAATTAAAATGGCAATACTATTTTGTGACCGACAGGATATCAAATAAATTTTTTCTACAAGGCAATGTGATTGATAGCCATTTTGAAGAGCCTTTTGTTGGTGTTTTGTGAATGTTTTCATGTAATTTTTGCAATAATCTAATTTATTGAAACTTAGATGATCACCAAGTAATCATAGTTTTATTTTGAGGCCACATTATATGGACTTTGATGGTGAATGTGTTGTTTGTTTGGGGTAGAAGCATTGTGAAAAAAAAACCGGAAAGAACAGTCATATTTTACACTTGTTTAATTTTCCTTGTAAATAATTTTATTTATTGTCAAGATAAAAAGTGTTTTAAGTCTTTACCGAAGATCATTTCAGTGAAGTGTTACAGATTTATCGTTTATTTACGTCGCGTGTTTTGTTGTACGTAAAATTTAGATCGCCACAAGATGGCGGCCATGGGATGCCCGCTCCGCCAAAACCGTCTCGTGGGGCCCGATGTGTCATCAACGAGTGAGAGCTTCACGGATATGTTGTAAGCCGGCGTCGGCCGCGGAGCCGAGTGTTCCGGTTGCTTTCGGCGAGGTTCCATTCCATACAATGGGATTTCGCTCGAGGCGCCAAAATACGATGGGTGTTGACACAAGTCTGATACCGTACCGTTACTCTGACGGCTGCACGAAATAATCGTTGACGAAGATGAGCGAGCCGGACGACGTTGGCAAAGAAGTGTGGAAGCGATGGATATTAGATGCGATACACAAAATTCGGGCGCAGAAACAGAGACCCAGTGTGGAAAGAATATGTCATGCAATTAGGCAGCACCATAACTATCATGAGGACGTTGTTTCGGAACGTTTGGAGCGCGCAGTGCGCGAAGGTGTCGTGTTGAAAGTGTATAATAAAGGGCAGAGTTCGTACAAGGATCCTGGAGGCTTCCAGAGTAAGACTCTACGCGTGACTGCGGATACTGACTTGTCGCGGGCTGTTGCGAAGGCAGTTCGCGAATTGGGTGAGCGGGAGGGTTCTACCCTGAAATCTATCGAAAGACATTTGCGGCAAGCGTACCAAGTGACAGTGCCGCCTGAGGTGGATATTAGGAACATTTTACGGTCTGCAGCAAAGAGAGCGGTGGCTAGAGGTCTGCTTACCCATCAGGCTGGAGCATACAAGGCTACTGATAAGTCTACAGAACGCCCTAAGAAGCCTAAACAACTACAAGACTGTGTTGAAGAGGTATGTACTTTTTAATTTTTTATTAAAATTTTCTTGTGTTGGTTTGTCAACAATAATAAACAACAACACTATGAAGGTGGTCAACAAAACCCATTTTCATACATAAATTCCAACTATGTTCATTCTCACAATACAAATTCTAAACATTTCCAACATGCTAGTAGTTCATTGTCAAGGTTAATGACCTATTCTACATGTTCATAGAATTCTCATCATTATTGTTGTGTTGCCTTCATAACTTTAATTCATTGCAAGCATATCTGTGTCAATCAAATCTGTTTATTATTTTTAAGATAGTTATGTATTAACAAAATTGTGATGTGTGTAAGTAAAATATTATGTCTCAACTGAATTAAAAGATATCTAAGAGTCTAAATGAATCATTACTTATTTAACTATTTAATCAAAATATATATATTTAATGAACATGACACATCTTTCTGTTTGTATGGATTAATACATTCCTTTGTATTGTAGTAATTGACTTCCTTTTGAGAAAAAAATACTTTTGTATTGCATATATTATTAATAAATATATTTTTTCAAGTGCAAAAATATATTTAGATTGCATAGTGAATGCTTATCACTTAAAAACAATAATTTATAATATATTATTAAATCAACCATTAGTTGATTGATTAAAATTTATAAAAATTACATTGCTTATCAAAATATTTTTCCATGCCATTAGTTAAAATAGGAAGAATATAGTAATTATTGTGGCTTCTTCACTTCTTTAAATATCTACTGTAAATATTGTGTGCTGAGAATCATTACCTAGGATTGTTGTCACACACATGATATCTAAAGAAACTTTAAAACCGGAAAAAATAAAGATGTACATTATGTTGAAATTAAATTAACACATTCCGGTGTGGTATTCCACTCTAGTATGACAGTAAAATCTTCATACAAATGTTTCGTACACGTACACAAGCACTGACACACGCATCCAAGTAACGTTCATACATACACAACGGCCACCACCGTACTGCCCCTCCTGTGTATGTGTATGTAAGATACTAAAACGGTCTTAGTGTACATGTGTTTTTGACACTAGGAGCACAAGCCTCCTGTACAGAATGACAGTAAGACTGCTCTCTATGAAACTCTAATGTTAATTCGACGGTTGTTGCTGTAGTGATTTTTAGATTGATTCTCGTGAAAACGGCGATACCCGTACCGCCATTATGTGAATTTCACCTTTACGGTCTATGCCGTTACCGCGACGGAACGTGTTAAATAATAAAAATAAAAAATTGGTAAAAATAAAATTCATTGAAGTAACTTGTCTGTTTAAAAAAATAAATAAATGGCACTCTTAAACATAGAATAAAGTACAAAGTACACAAGGCATATAGGCATTTGCTTCAGATTCTGAGCAAAAGCTAATGAATTGACAGGGATTGATGTACCTATGTAAAACTTAGTATCTTCCAAAACCCTCAAAAGTTTGCAAGTTAAACACATACAGTTAAAATGGTTTCAGCCACCGATCCACGGAGGTGTGCCCGTGTGCTCAGAGTGCCTGGGTACGGACACACGGAATGATCTGGGTGCAGTTGAAGCCTTGATCTGCTGTCAACAGTGCAAGTCTTATGCCCACCCTACGTGCCTCAACCTTTTGGAACACGTGACACAGAAGATTATCAAGGTAATGTAATCAAATCTTCTAATAAACAGTGAAGTCAGATAATAGGGTGTTGTATGACTGATTTAAAATCACCCCTGAAATTTTGTCAACACTTTTTGTAACAGCCTGTTAGGAATGTGAAGGTCGCAGAATTTAACTTTAGTAACTGATGTGTAAGTAAATGGTAAACCAAAATCTTTTCTATGATAATATTACCCAGTGATAGGTCTGCAGGAATATTATTTTCATCTCACCTGTTCGGAAAGTTGAACTTTCATGTGTAGATAGCTGGGTGGGAAATAGCTTTTCCCTCCTACTTTATACTCCTACTATTGAATAAAAGGCCACTATCGATAGTATTGCTATGTGTCAATAGTATTTATATTAACAAAGCTATCAATAGTATCATTACTATCGATACTATCATTACTATCGGTAGATACTATTGCTTTTTTCTCAACTATATATGATACGATAGTCTATCGATACTATCGATATTTTATCGATACTATTGCGTTTGCTTCAACAATGATAGTCTATTGATACTATCGATATTTAATCGATAATATTGCTTTTGCCTCAACTATCGATAGTCTATCGATACTATCGATATTTTATCGGTACTATTGCTTTTGCCTCAACTTTCGATAGTCTATCGATACCCTCGATTTCCTCAGAGTCGAAATGAATAATAGTATGTTTAACTCAGGTGAAAGCACCCATTCCACTCGAGAAGTAGCTCGAGAGTGGAATGGGTGCTTGTCACTTTCGTCCCTTGTATAACAATCTACTATTGTTTATTGCAATTATCACCATCACCTAGAACTGTCATTTACTAAAACGAGAAAGAGCGGTAATGCGACTGCATGCGGCTTAATCGATGAGTCGATGAATAGAAGCATAGGAAAGTGTGTTGTGGTCAACCCTAGGTAGTAAGGACGATTTTAGAGTCGTGCTGATATGTACGCTGGTTTGAGATACATATTATGTCAAAGATCATTTTACATGTCACTTCGTTGTCGCGGGTGCTACGCATCACAGATTATGTATCTCAATTACGCATGGCGTGAGCAAATCGACGCACGACTCTAAAAGCGCCCTTACTAGGGTAGACTAAATCGCCCTTACTGACGATTATAATTTTGAGCACCTCTGAAACTTGACACACCAATTCTTAAACCATTCGAGAAATCGAACTTGCATCATTGCGCGCACAAGTCAAACCGCCGCATCATCAAGTAAATAAATAATAAGGCTCCGCGCAGATGGGCCACCGACCACAGCCACTGGTGGCTAGCGACAATCTGTTTACAATGTTTTAACACGTTTTTAGGGTTCCGTAGTCCGACAAGGAACCCTTATAAGATCGATCAGTCCGTCCGTCCTAGTCTGTCACAGCAGAATATCTTCTATGTTTATGGACTGATTTGCATGTAACTTGGTTCAAGGATACTTCACATATAGATCTCATTTAAAAAATACAAAAAAATAAAATGACCCCTTTTAAAGGTACCTCCCCATACATGTAAAGTGGGGGGTTGAATTGAATTATTTTTTTGAGTGCACCCCCTTGTGTGGGGTATCGTTAAAAAGGACTATGAAAATAAGGTAGGGTTTCCATACAACACTTTTTTTCAGCCTTACCATTTGCGAGATATAGCCCGCCCCGTGTAATTTCTTAAGTCTTGGACCTATAAACTTCAAACCACTCATGTAAAGAAACAGGCGCGGAAACTCTTATTTAAAATTGTTTCGGGTATCCTGTGATGAATACTTTTGAAATTATAAATAAAATAAAAATGTATACTTTTTTCGCCTATACTGTCTAATGTTTTAAGTTAATGGTACGGAACCCTTCGCGCGTGAGTCCGACTCGCAACTGGCCGGTTTTTGTATGGAGTCACCGCACACGTAAAGCGAGTGGCGGCCACTCGCGACTCAGTGTTCGCGACACGCCACCGGTGACGGCCACTCGCTATTTTGACAGAAGGTATGTCTAAGGATCTAGCAGATGAGTGTCAAATCGTAGTGGCCACCAACCTTCGTTTGCACGGGACCAAAGGTCGTAACAGCCACTGGTGGCGGTGGTTGGTGGCCCATCTGCGCAGAGCCTAGGTCATGATTTAGTATTAATTGCCGATAAAATAAACCATGTCACGGTGGTTGGTTACACTGCGCAGATCCTTTGTCATAATTTGCATGCATATAATTATTTTGAATTAAACCTTCACAATTTCCTGAAAAGCCATTATGGTACAATTATGTAATAACAGCTTGTGACTACATTGCATTATTAATGTGATTTGTCCACTGATAGTCGTAAATGTCTGTTTCGAAGGCAATTTTTATTATGTATCCTATTTTATGGTCTAGGTTTTATGACATCAAAAAGCAATTGCAGTGACACAATGTTTTTGTTCTGGGTACTCCTTTGGTATGAAACCATAGGTCTTACAGCGTTCATGCACTTCTCGTTGTTCGTTCCAGAGCTCATTTACGTCCTGCTGCTGGCACTTAAATGCTCACCTTAACCTTTAGAACGGAGATTCCCAAACTTATTCCGTCCAACGCCCACTTTGAAAATCAGCTATTTAGTAGCGCCCCTCATTTTGTTTTTCACCTTAAAAACCTCAATAACATATAAGTCTCACCTTGAGTTTAATTAAACCTGTATTCTAAACGAGACTTCTTACCAGGGAGAGCAATAATAATGACATTTTTGGCCCCTTATCGCCCCCCTCTAGGCCTCCAGCGCCCACAAGGGGGCGTTATTGCCCACTTTGCGAAATACTTTTTTAGAATATACTCTATTCTAGTAATCGTGGCGTCTCGTTTGCGCCGTCTGATTGATCAGATTATCAGATGGGAAAAATAAAATACAATTATTTTGCTTTAAATTTCCGCTAAAAGACGCTAGCGCAGGCAACAAAACCACACCAACCGCAACCGCTTTGAGTACCAGTTCAGGCAAATGCAGAATGCACCGCCCTCCCTCCCTCAATACGCATGCACTACAGCTAATGCAGTTGTTAGTTACCAACACCAACGTGCAAAAAACCTCGACGCGTTTCGCCACTCCACGCGGCATCCTCATGTTGAGGATGCCGCGGCGATGCATCTGATAATGGATTTCCGCAAAGTAACGCCTGATTCTATTAATTTGATCAGATTATTCCTTCTTTTAGGCAGAAGAAACTTTTTATGCACGTATAGTCAAAATAGCCTTTTTTATGCATGTAGACCCACAAGGGGCACTTACACTCACTCGCCACTCAGTGTTCGAGACACGCCTCCGGTGGCGGCCACTCGCCATTTTGACAAAACAGATCTAGCAGATGAGTGTCAATTGTATCAGCCACCGACCACCTTTGCCTGCACAGAATCAAAGGGCGTAGCGCGCTTCAGTCACCGGTGGCGGTGGCCCATCTGCGCGGACTCTATCTGACTGATTTCTCGTCTCTAAGCGGTGGCTGTCGCGCGCCACGCCCTTTTGGTCCTGCGGCACAGAATAAGTACTAGTACTTCGTATAGAAGTATGACTTAGCAATTGGATTCAAAGAAATGTCTATTCAATGTCGTCAACAATATGGCGTAATTTAGTTCGCCTCAGAGTCAAGCACATTTTCGTGTAGACACCTACAAAAATCCATTGCAAGATAATTTCATACTTATTGCTCTGGAATATGATTCATAATACACTAAACCTATTCAGTGACGTAATATCATGCGACGCGATAGGGTTGACTGCTACGAGAAGCTTTTAACGCCATCTAGCGCCTCTTTCTAGTACTTTATTCATTCTCGTCCAGCCAGCAACGTAGCCGCGCGGCCGCTGGTGAATAAAACGCGCGAGCGTGTCGCTGGCCAGTAGCGACACGCAACTTGTTTTAGCCCCTAAGTAAGGGTCGCCGCGCGTAGGTACGTTTTTGCTACCTGCGGGGAGATACACAGGCCTGCCTTCGGTAAGAACGAAGGTGGTCCTACAATTTTACACTCATTTGCTAGATCCTTTGACAGATGTTTTGTCAAAACGTAATAAAAACAATGCAAACGGCTTTTCGCCAGCCATCGGTGGCTGTCGGTGGCCCACCTGCGCGGATTCTCACTTTAAGCTTTGGTTGTCAGTCGTCGCGGTGGTCCTGCGGCGCTTGCGTGTGGTGCACCGTGTGTGGCGCGGCGGACGCCTGGGCGCTGCGCTGCCGGGGCTGTCCGCGCCACGCGCACCCCGCCTGCGCGCCCGCCCCCTGGCGCTGCCTCGCGTGTAGCGACGGACAAGCGCCGCGCCACCGGTGAGTGCCTTACAGAGACGCTGCCTCGCGTGTAGCGACACACACGCGCCGCGCCACCGGTGAGTGCCTTACAGAGACGCTGCCTCGCGTGTAGCGCCGCGCCACCGGTAAGTGCCTTACAGAGACGTTGCCTCGCGTGTAGCGACGGACAAGCGCCGCGCCACCGGTGTGTGCCTTACAGAGACGCTGCCTTGCGTGTAGCGACGGAAAAGCGCCGCGCCACTGGTGAGTGCCTTACAGAGACGCTGCCTCGCGTGTAGCGACGGACAAGCGCCGCGCCACCGGTGAGTGCCTTACAGAGACGCTGCCTCGCGTGTAGCGACAAATCCGCGCCGCGCCACCGGTAAGTCGCCTTAGGTTTTGGATTCCTACGATAGCGGTGCCGTCATATTGCGGCCGTAATATTAAGCTTTGGTGTCTTAGGAAAGCGGTGCAGTCATACAGCGGCCGTAATATTAAGCTTTAGTATCGCTATACTAGGAAAAGGTGCCTTCATATAGCGGCCGTAATACATATTAAGCTTTGGTTTTCTATGATAGCGGTCATATAGCGGCCGTAATACAGCGGTGTATGACGTCACTAGAACGTTGTCTATGTAACCAAAATGACGCGGTTTCCTAGAGAGCTATATTTGACACCGTAACGCAATGATAGTGCATTTAAAAAGAGGTAGATGTGTCATTAGCGCGTGGAAATTGATTCGATCATAATCTGCAGAATTTTGCGTTCAAATGTGACATTTGAAACGTAAAAGAACGTGTGCTCAGAGCATTAAATTAAAATCGCCACACAGTACGAGATGACAGGTCTACCTCTTTTTTAAACTAATTTACTCAGTGCCGTAACGTCAAAAAGCGGTGCCGCCATTTCCATGTCGGATGGTTCGTAAACTTTCGCGGCGCGGCTACTCGGAGCCGGGGAGCCGGAGCCGCAAGCCGCAGTGCTCGGAAGTGTACTTTTACAAACGCTGCCTTGCGTGTAGCGACCGATACATGCCGCGATACCGGTGTGTCGCCTTTCAGAGACGCACGCGCACCCCTCCACCATCATGGATTTTTGTGATTGAATGTACATTCAGGAAGTTAGTGCTCACAGAAAGTGACCTCTTGAGGATCATAAGACTGCCCGCTGTCTCATAACAATATATTATCTATTGTGTCTGGAATGGAAACACGATATGTAAATGGTTAAAGATTGTAAATAGCTATCTCTGTGGCACTTATAAGGACTTATGCAATAAAATGAAAAAAACATTATAAATATTACTAAAGGTTGGAGAATTCTTACACTGACTGGCGAACATAAGGTAATAAGTAGAATGTTATATATTTACAAGCTACTCAAAACCAGAGGTTGCGGGTTCAGATCCCGCAGGAGACAATTGTTTGTAAGCACGAGCATTCGTACCTAAGACATGGATGGTTACAAAATCAGTATGTCTATCCGTTGTCCTAGTCGCCGTTGCACAAGCTCACGCTTAGTTTAAGGCTAAAATATTGGTGTCAAGATAGCTTGGGATAACTAAATATAGCGATAAGACTGTCTATATTGTTCTTGTAATTTTTTGGGCTAATGTTTGTATCATCTTAAAACACGTTCAACATACCAAAAACTGGATACAGGCAGCCATCAATTATCTCCACTGTCTTCCTGATAAGTGGAACAATAATATATTTATTTTTATTTATTGTGCATTAAATAATATTTTCCTACCTCAGGGGTTCCCAAACTGTGCACCGCGGCGATACTCGCCGCGGTGCGTTTTATACACGATGGGAAAAGGGTAACCCGAAAGATTTCAACCACGGATTTCCGATTATATTACAAGTAAATAATGTTATAATAACATGTCCAATACAGTAATACGGACTGATAAAGTTTGGGAACCCCCAAATTGTATCTGCGTGGACTGACACGTGTCGTTTGTCCCGCGCAGGTCCGCGATGGGCGGCACTCCCCGCAAGCGCAAGCCGCGAACTCCGCGCCGCAACGACTCCGACACCGAGCCCTCCGACGGTAATGCCTCGCCCTCCCCGCCCGCCCCGCACGCCCCGCCCGCCGCGTCCGAACAGATCATGTCGAAGGAGAAACAAAAGTTCTTTAGGCTCTCTGCGTTCAATCTCGTCGAGCGACGCCGCCGCGACTCCTCCGAGTGGGAGCGGTGGGAGGGACGCGCGCGATGGGGTGGCGTTCGAGTCACGCGCGTGCAACGACTCGAGCTACGCCTCGAGCAACGCTCCTCCCCCTCCGCCTCCTCCTCCGTCTCCTCGACGTCGGACGACGAGCGCACGCCCTCCCCCCACGCGTTACCCGGCTTCCCCGCCCTCCCGGCGCCCGCGCGGTCCTCTCCGTCACCGTCGCCGTCACCTTCCCCCTCCCCCGACCGGTACTGCACGGTCTTCGAGCGCCTCGCCGCCGACGCGAACCCCGACGGCACGTGGGGCTTCGCCGCCGAAGCCCAGAAGCAGCGCCGCATCGACCCCCCGACCCCCGCTCCCGGCCGACGGAGACGGAGCCGATGCGGAGACCGCCTCCTCACGACGCTGTTCGACGGCCTATCGGAGTTCTACTCGGTGCGGACCGCTTCCCGACCGCAGTCGAGAGCGCGCGTCATCCGGGAACGCGAGTCGGAAGAGAGACAAGTGCTGAAAGAGACTAGAAGCACGTTTAGACGATATCAGGCGTCGCTGCGCCGCGGGAGGACTCGAGATCGAAGTCGGGAACGAAGCCGATCGCGACCGACCGAACGTGTACCGAGCGAAGAGCCGAGAAGTCCCGAACGCGTACGGCCGCGGGGGCGGAGCAGATCTCGGTCGCGAAAGCCAGTGAGGCGCGCAGAGACGCCTCCGCGGAGCCCGAGTAGAGAGATCCCGCGACTGAGCGCGTCCCAGCTGGTCAGGAACCTGGCTGCCTGCAAGCGCGCGCCGAGCGAGGACGACAAACTGTCCCGAGGCCTGGCGTTGGCGAGGCCGGCCACCAATCAGACTGGTAAGATCGGTTCGTGAGTGCGGTGAAAGTGTCGTGGTGGATCTGACCGTCCCGCGAGCTCTGATTGATGGCCGGCGCTCCGCTGTCTCTCCCCTTTCGTTTCTCCTCCGAAACTCTGTTCGGGCGGTGAGTGAGCCTCGCTGGTTTGTTCAGCTTACTACGGACGCCGAGCGCCGATGACAAAACGTTTGTTTCGGTTTCGGCAGTATCCACACATGCACTTTCGCTCGCGCTTCGATTTGTTGAGGCGTGAATGTTCATTGCGGGGTCTCCGGCGGCTGGTAGCTCGGTGGAGCGTCCATCCACCAGAGATTCCTTACGTACTCGGGTATGATTCATTGAATTTTTTATCGTAATTTGTTAAATGCTAAATAAAAATATCGTGCCCAGGTACGTATGCCATCATTTTATGTTCGCTTTGCGTTAGACATATTATCATTTTGTGTATTAACAAAAAGCATACAAACATTAACATCTTGTAACAGAACAAAACCGGCAGGCCCTCTATCATCTATGTCTTTTTCTTCTAACATTTATTGGTGTGTGAAATATTTTCTTTTATTGTCTCTTAGGATAAGACCATATTTTCAGTCAAATAATAATCACGTATGATGCGTGCAAACAATAGTCAACAATATGTTTACTGATTATGTAACTTTGCATTAAATTATTTTAATCAATGTTTTGTTGCTAAAGCTGGCCATTTACCGTCAGTTAAATTAGACTGGGTGTGAAATCATCTGTTTTATTTTTTACTGGTGGCAACCTACAGATTAAATCAACATTATCATATTTTTCCTTCCTTCCTGCCACTTTTGTCCTTATCTGAAAAACACGTTTAGACAGGCCAGCTTAACCGAAAAACTGAAACCGTCAAATGGTACATTTTGAAACCAGAATTATTAGCAACAAAGTTACGTAATCAGCCCCACTCGGTCTTATTCTAAACAACTGTCAAAAACTCCCCGAAACTCTCCCTCATAAGTTTACTTGCTCGCGCTCCGCTGTCGCACACGCGAGGCGGACCGTGAAGCGAGATGGCGCACCTTACAGAGAGCAAGCGGCTGCCGGCCGGCGTGACGGAGGCAGACGCGGAGTTGTTCAACCAGGCCAGAGCGGCGTCCACCGGCCCGGAGGTAGAGATACCGGCCACCCCGGCCCCCGCGACCCCGAGGCCACCGGGCCCGGTGCCGGGGACCCCCGCGGCCCCCGCCACCCCTGCCATCCCTGCCACCCCTGCCACCCTGCAGGTGGCCCCCCGATGCCCGTCTGCCATCGAGTTCGGACAGTGGGAGATTGAGACCTGGTACTCTAGCCCGTTTCCTCAGGAGTATGCCAGGTATGACCATTTTTAATATCAATCATTTTATTACTCTATGTCGTGTCGTGTCGTTTGTTGCAGACTGAATCGAATCTGTAATCCAAATAAATGATATGCTTATGCATAGACAATTAGTAGCAGATCAGATGTTTTGGCTTTGATTTTCATTTGTTCAATTACAGCCATGTCACTTTGTAACTTCAATTGCTTTATGTCTCATGCCTGGCGATCTGATTTGTTGAATATATTTTGTTCATCAAGTCAGTGCTGAAAACGAGAACTCTGACAATACATCATTGTAAATACACGTCATAGATATGACTCTCACTCTCACTGACTCTGCGAACAATATACAGGGCGCTAAAAAGGTATGAGCCATTTTGAAGGTAGTGGTCGAGAAACGTCAAATTGTCACTCGTGGACTGTGCGCGCAATATTTATTCGCGGATTGGTTACTTATAATATTTTTACTTTATTAAATTCAATATTTTAAAGTCTCATCTGAACCAAACCCTTCAATATGGCTCGCACTTTATCCCACCCCGTAGCTTTCTTAATGATAAAAATTAACCTTTGCTTTTACAGGCTACCCAAACTATTCCTCTGCGAGTTCTGTCTCAAGTACGCGAAGAGTCGAGCGGTGCTTATGAGGCATCTTGACAAATGTCTATGGCGGCATCCGCCAGCCACCGAGATCTACCGATGCGGAGACATATCCGTCTTCGAAGTAGACGGAAACGCGAACAAAATCTACTGCCAGAACCTCTGCCTCCTCGCCAAGCTGTTCCTCGACCACAAAACGCTGTATTACGACGTCGAGCCTTTCCTCTTCTACGTACTCACCAAGAATGACAGCAAGGGCTGCCATCTAGTTGGATACTTCTCGAAAGAGAAACACTGTCAGCAGAAGTACAACGTGTCTTGTATCATGACGATGCCGCAGTACCAGAGGCAGGGCTACGGGCGGTTTCTCATCCATTTTAGTGAGTGGTGGAATCGCTATTACTATTTTGTTATTCTGACATATTTCTTTATGAGCTCTTAATTATAAGAAATGTTGTTCAATGTATTTTTTGTCCTCAGGTTATTTACTATCAAAAGAAGAAGGACAACCCGGGACTCCAGAAAAACCACTTTCAGATTTAGGAAGGGTCTCGTACCACGCGTATTGGAAATCGGTTATCCTCGAATATCTTTATGAACACAAAGACAAACCCTTCACGTTTGAGGATATCGCGCACACGACGGGCATGCATATGAACGACATAGCAGTCACGTTCCAACTGTTAGGCTTCGTGAGATATATCCCAAACAATGACTCGATGAAACTAGGACTTTGTATAGATTGGAATAGAGTTGACAGTCATGTAAAAAAAGTGAACAGCAGGCCGCGGCTAGAAATTGATCCTGAATGTTTGAGGTGGACGCCTCTCTTAGCGCCTACTGTGAATCCGTTCAGGTCTCCTGAAGAAGGTTCCGCCGACCAAGAGACTGAAAATGACGACGCGGAAATGAAAACGGAGAGCGAAGACACTGCAACGGAACCGGAAATTTCGGCTCCCAAACCGGAAGTAAAGACGAAAGTTGAAAAAGAATCGGTGGAAGTTCCAGTCGAGGTCACCTCGTCAGGACGAAGAAGAACGAGACCACTGAAGTATAGCGAAACCACGTACCAAACCACACCGACGATAGGCGAAGGCGGACGGAAAAGGAAACGGGATCTCAACAGAAAGATCTCGGAATCCAACGCAGACGAAGAGAAGAAAGATGAAGAAACGCCGAGAAGACAAAGAAGTAAAAGCGTTTCGAGAAGATCGTCTAGAGTCGTCAACAACGATACTGCCGAAGAACCCAGTGTCACGAGAAACAGAAGACAGAGCGTCAAAGAGCCAACATATGCTTCAGACAGCCAAGAGAGCCAGGAAGATAACGCCGCTGTTGCTAATACTCCAGTCATCAATTCGGCAAAGCCTAAAGCCAAGAGAAAGATTGCGTACAAAGGTCGCCAGAGGAAGCGCCAGAAAGTTGGGAAAACTCCAAAAGGCAGAGCCAGTTCGCCAGTTGCCAAGAAGCCGAAACTGGATGAAAATAATGAAGAAGCGAATGAATACAAAACTGACGACTCAATGGAGGAGCCTGAGAAAGTGGCCGAACCGGCGGCCGAAGAACGTCCTGCTTCACCCAAAGTTCAAAGTAACGATAAACCTGAAGATAAGGCTAAAGATTCTGAGGCAAGCTCCGAAGACTCATCAGGGGAAGCCGACGATGAGATGGACGTCGAAGAAGGTGAAGATAGAAGAAGTATTCCTAGCAAACCCGCGACACCTAGACACGTCGAAGAAAACAGCACAGATCATCACACGAGCGATATGGAACTTGACAGTATACATATGGACTCGCCCAAATCATTAGCAGATAAGGATCAAGTAATTAACGAAACTTCCACTAACGAGAAGTCTGAAAAGGATGAGTTTCAAAGTGAAACTACAGATGACGTCGCTAGCCCAGTGAAAAACGACACTACCGAGTCTCAGTCAGTGCCTAAAGACTTAGATGATAAGAAAGTGCCTGAAATTAGAAATGGTGAAATGAAGTCACCTACTAAGCCAGTTATTGATGATAAAGATACCATTATTATATCTGAATCAGATGACAATAACAGTCAGAGTTGTCCACTGCCGTCGCCTAAACCGAATATGGTGGCCCCTGTAGCACAAAGTAATGATAATAAGCCCAAAAAGATAGAGGAAAATGAGAGTCCCTCTAAGGTTATACCAGTAGTGTCTACTGAGAATGCCCACATAGTTCTAGATCCCAAGGTCCAAAATGAGGTTAACATTATTAGAAGTCTAGTAGAAAATAACACAAACTCTAAGACTCACCAGATAGAAACAATAGTTGTAGAAGGAGAATCGGACACCGCGAATTCTCCGTCCTGTATATCGCCTAAGAAAAACGATAAATCAGTTATTAGCGAATCGCCTAAGCAGAGGAAATCACCGGAGAAAATAAACGATGGAGCCTGTGAAGCAAAAAAGTGTGAAATGAGAAAGGAAACTGTGATTCAGCAGCAAATCCCAGATGAAACTAGGATACCGGATAATAAGTCTCCTACTAAAATAGAATCAATCATACAGAACCTAGATCCACAAAGAGATATGCCTAGTAATATAAAGAAGTTAGAACCCACTAAGCTAGATTTATTCGTAGAAGCCGATAGAAATAAGATGCAAGTTCAGAACTTAATAACGATAAGTAAAGAGGGTGAGATGCCTTTTCGTAACGATCTGTTGAACCCGAGAAAGGACGAGATCGTTATAACTAGAAGCATAATAGAACCAAACATGCAGCCTATACCGATTCCAGTTAGTAATTCAATGACAATACAGCAGATAAACACAGCTCAACACTCTTATTTAAACCACAGAGCAAGTGTGAGTAAGGAATCGCAAGGAGTCCAGACCGAAAAGGTTCTTATCAAAACGAGTGAACAGAATCGAGTCAATAGCATGCCAGACTCTACCCCCGTGATAAGCAAGACTACTACCAAACTAGAAGTGCCTCATCCGATCACGTCGCCTATAATAAACCCAGTGATACCAAAAGTTCCGAACGTCACTGACATCAATTTTTTACCCCGGTGCCAAAGCGCTAACGCGGCTGTAAACTTAGGCATGGAAAGAACGGATTTAGATAGTAGTTTCGCTAACAGTAGCGCTATGCAGAATTCGTTGACGGGATCTATGAATATCGCCCAGTCGTCGGAAAAGCATGACCCGAATCTGAAGCCGAGAGAGAAGAGTAAACTTCGGGACGTTCGAGTGAACTCGGCGCACAGTAAACTTGAGAAAACTGAAAAGAAACCTTCGAAGAACGATACTCCTAGAAGCACGCCAGAACCGAAGATGTTTTTTCCGGAGCAAAGCACGAACGCAAGGAAGCCAGAGACGTCTGTCCCTATAAACGTCATCAACTCGGTGACGGTCAGCAAAACCGAGGCGAAGGCGACCGAGGCGCCGAAGAAGCAAGATTTTTTTAAGAAGGAGAAATCGAGCGCAGCCAAATGCGACTCGAAGAATGCTTCTGTGAAGCACGACAAGAGTTGCACGGCGCAGTTGAACTTGAAAGCAGATCAAAATGATACGAATAAAGCGTTGCCCAAGTTCAAATATGACAATGAGCTGGTCCCGAAAGCGGATTACGCCATGAACCAAATCCCGAATTACCACTCGACACATGCGCAATACCAATGGGCGCCGTGGGACCCCACGCGCTTGCAGGGTACGTGGGATCCGAACAGATTTCTAGAAATGAAGAACAGCGATAAAAACTATCTGGACAAGTTCCAAGGCTTCAACTTGCCTCATTTAGATCAAGTGCAAAAGTCGCCTCAGAAGTTACATCCTAAGTACGATCAGAAAGATTTCCACAACATCGCGTACGGGGCTCTATCGGGCGTGTACACGGGGTTGCCTCATTTCAAGGAGACGAAAGGGCCGGCCAAAACGGAATGCCCTCAGAAGAACGATTGTAAACCGTCGAAACAATCGAAGACTACGACCGCCTGTCAGACGCAATGCGAGTCTAAAAAGTCGCAGTCTCAGAGCTCGGCTGAAGCTCAAATAAAGCAGATGATGCAGCGGCAAGCGAAGCAGCAGGAAGTGGTGACTAGTTGCGCTGAATACCGACAGCAGAGTCCTCAGGTGTTGACGTCTCCCGGTTGCAAATCGTACGGCCAGAACGGTCCGTGCGAGAAGACGGAAATCGAGAAGAAGTCTCGGAAGAAGGAGGAATCTCCGAAGGATAATAAAGAGGAGATGTGTGAGGCTGTGAGTCCCGCTTTGCAATCGATGGGTGTGTACACGCCGGATTCGACTAGTAACAGCGTTCACTCTGTTCAGTATCCGGCGTGCGAGTTGGATGTTTCTCAGTTGGGGCTGGAGTCGCCGACTAGTATCGGGTCAGACATGGCGTCTCCGTGTTCCATGATGCATATGCACCCGGCCCCGAGCCCTCAGTACCCGCACTCCTCGATACACATACCCTCGATTATGACGCAGCCCAACCAACCCCCTAAGCAGCAGAAGATCAATAATAGAAATAGGTAAGTTTGTATGCGAGTCTGAGTATTATTTAAATTGCAAAATATTTGATTCTGTTTCGGGTCCAATTTCTGAGTCTCGCTAATTGATTTCTGAAAAATTCCCAATTGTATGTGCTATTTTCATGACATTTTTCACAAACCTACAATCGTAGTTAAATACCTAATTAACAATACTCCGCACGATGGGGTTGACAAAATAAAAAAATCATTCCCGCTATAAGTCCCAATCACGAAAAAAGGGTTTTAAGATTTTATCCGTAGGTTTTCCACGCTAAGACGCGACTGATATATTATTGCTTTCTAGTCTCGTAGACATACAGACAGACGGACATGGCGAAACTATGAGGCCGAACTCATATTGGACACGAATATGTATCGTACGTAAACGTATCAAGCTGTGTGCACACTGAATACGTTTTTCTCAGTCAAATAGGTAGGTAGTGTTCCGGTGATATCACATCGTTGGGTCGTCTTTGATAGAGGCGCGAAGAATCAGTACCATAGAGGTAACTCGGAGACTGCGGTGGTGTCTTTGCGTCGCTGTCGCAGTACCGAATGAGTACGTGTTTTTTCAAAAACATGAATTCTTTGAATTTTTCATATTATGGTGATGACTGTGGACTAAATGTAACTTTGAAAATTGAAATTGAATATTATTTATTTGGTACAAAAATATAAATTACAGAAATCACAATTATATTTATATTATCAATTTATCACTCAAGCGAGCGAGAAAGGTTATTTCAAGTTGACGAATTTCAAATGTTTACCTCTGAACCACACGTACGTATACGCACGTACGACGACTTCGCACCCAGTATTAGCGTTCCCATAGTTCTTTTAGTTAGTTCAAAGGTTGGGATCGTTCATATGTGTACATGTACGCACGAGGAATTTTTTTAAACGCATTTAAAGTGAGTCTGGCTTAACGATTCCTTGTTGACTTTGAACCTTAAAAATGGACCCAATTCTAATGTGCTTTAAAATTGAAATTCAGTCTCTCTTTTTCTTTGTTAAACAAAGTTTTTGCATGTTTTCGTCTAACTTCAGTCGTCATAGAAAGGCATCCATAATTCTGTAATTTCCTTTAAATCTGGCGTTTCTAAATAAATATGATCTGTCTCTTTTCGTTTTTTTAGCCGAAAAAGAGACTCATTGAACTTAGATTTAATCTTAGACAGGTCACATTAAAATCGAGCCCAACGACACATTCAACAACGGTACTGAGCAACATACAATAATTGCAGGAACAACGCGGGCAGCGGCAACAACAGCGGCGCCAACAGCGGCAACAGCGGTAACAGTGGCGGCGCGGACAAGCTGCGCGGCGCCGCCACGCCGCCCGCCCGTCACCGCGCCACGCCGCCCGCCATACAGCCGCACGGTGAGTCACTCTAACATCATAGTGCGGCCACGCCGCCCGCCATACAGCCGCACGGTGAGTCACTCTAACATCATAGTGCGGCCACGCCGCCCGCCATACAGCCGCACGGTGAGTCACTCTAACATCATAGTGCGGCCACGCCGCCCGCCATACAGCCGCACGGTGAGTCACTCTAACATCATAGTGCGGCCACGCCGCCCGCCATACAGCCGCACGGTGAGTCACTCTAACATCATAGTGCGGCCACGCCGCCCGCCATACAGCCGCACGGTGAGTCACTCTAACATCATAGTGCGGCCACGCCGCCCGCCATACAGCCGCACGGTGAGTCACTCTAACATCATAGTGCGGCCACGCCGCCCGCCATACAGCCGCACGGTGAGTCACTCTAACATCATAGTGCGGCCACGCCGCCCGCCATACAGCCGCACGGTGAGTCACTCTAACATCATAGTGCGGACACGCCGCCCGCCATACAGCCGCACGGTGAGTCACTCTAACATCATAGTGCGGACACGCCGCCCGCCATACAGCCGCACGGTGAGTCACTCTAACATCATAGTGCGGACACGCCGCCCGCCATACAGCCGCACGGTGAGTCACTCTAACATCATAGTGCGGACACGCCGCCCGCCATACAGCCGCACGGTGAGTCACTCTAACATCATAGTGCGGCCACGCCGCCCGCCATACAGCCGCACGGTGAGTCACTCTAACATCATAGTGCGGACACGCCGCCCGCCATACAGCCGCACGGTGAGTCACTCTAACATCATAGTGCGGCCACGCCGCCCGCCATACAGCCGCACGGTGAGTCACTCTAACATCATAGTGCGGCCACGCCGCCCGCCATACAGCCGCACGGTGAGTCACTCTAACATCATAGTGCGGACACGCCGCCCGCCATACAGCCGCACGGTGAGTCACTCTAACATCATAGTGCGGACACGCCGCCCGCCATACAGCCGCACGGTGAGTCACTCTAACATCATAGTGCGGACACGCCGCCCGCCATACAGCCGCACGGTGAGTCACTCTAACATCATAGTGCGGACACGCCGCCCGCCATACAGCCGCACGGTGAGTCACTCTAACATCATAGTGCGGACACGCCGCCCGCCATACAGCCGCACGGTGAGTCACTCTAACATCATAGTGCGGACACGCCGCCCGCCATACAGCCGCACGGTGAGTCACTCTAACATCATAGTGCGGACACGCCGCCCGCCATACAGCCGCACGGTGAGTCACTCTAACATCATAGTGCGGACACGCCGCCCGCCATACAGCCGCACGGTGAGTCACTCTAACATCATAGTGCGGACACGCCGCCCGCCATACAGCCGCACGGTGAGTCACTCTAACATCATAGTGCGGACACGCCGCCCGCCATACAGCCGCACGGTGAGTCACTCTAACATCATAGTGCGGACACGCCGCCCGCCATACAGCCGCACGGTGAGTCACTCTAACATCATAGTGCGGCCACGCCGCCCGCCATACAGCCGCACGGTGAGTCACTCTAACATCATAGTGCGGACACGCCGCCCGCCATACAGCCGCACGGTGAGTCACTCTAACATCATAGTGCGGACACGCCGCCCGCCATACAGCCGCACGGTGAGTCACTCTAACATCATAGTGCGGACACGCCGCCCGCCATACAGCCGCACGGTGAGTCACTCTAACATCATAGTGCGGACACGCCGCCCGCCATACAGCCGCACGGTGAGTCACTCTAACATCATAGTGCGGACACGCCGCCCGCCATACAGCCGCACGGTGAGTCACTCTAACATCATAGTGCGGACACGCCGCCCGCCATACAGCCGCACGGTGAGTCACTCTAACATCATAGTGCGGCCACGCCGCCCGCCATACAGCCGCACGGTGAGTCACTCTAACATCATAGTGCGGACACGCCGCCCGCCATACAGCCGCACGGTGAGTCACTCTAACATCATAGTGCGGACACGCCGCCCGCCATACAGCCGCACGGTGAGTCACTCTAACATCATAGTGCGGACACGCCGCCCGCCATACAGCCGCACGGTGAGTCACTCTGACATCATAGTGCGGCCACGCCGCCCGCCATACAGCCGCACGGTGAGTCACTCTGACATCATAGTGCGGACACGCCGCCCGCCATACAGCCGCACGGTGAGTCACTCTAACATCATAGTGCGGCCACGCCGCCCGCCATACAGCCGCACGGTGAGTCACTCTAACATCATAGTGCGGCCACGCCGCCCGCCATACAGCCGCACGGTGAGTCACTCTAACATCATAGTGCGGACACGCCGCCCGCCATACAGCCGCACGGTGAGTCACTCTAACATCATAGTGCGGACACGCCGCCCGCCATACAGCCGCACGGTGAGTCACTCTAACATCATAGTGCGGACACGCCGCCCGCCATACAGCCGCACGGTGAGTCACTCTAACATCATAGTGCGGACACGCCGCCCGCCATACAGCCGCACGGTGAGTCACTCTAACATCATAGTGCGGACACGCCGCCCGCCATACAGCCGCACGGTGAGTCACTCTAACATCATAGTGCGGACACGCCGCCCGCCATACAGCCGCACGGTGAGTCACTCTAACATCATAGTGCGGACACGCCGCCCGCCATACAGCCGCACGGTGAGTCACTCTAACATCATAGTGCGGCCACGCCGCCCGCCATACAGCCGCACGGTGAGTCACTCTAACATCATAGTGCGGACACGCCGCCCGCCATACAGCCGCACGGTGAGTCACTCTAACATCATAGTGCGGACACGCCGCCCGCCATACAGCCGCACGGTGAGTCACTCTAACATCATAGTGCGGACACGCCGCCCGCCATACAGCCGCACGGTGAGTCACTCTAACATCATAGTGCGGACACGCCGCCCGCCATACAGCCGCACGGTGAGTCACTCTAACATCATAGTGCGGACACGCCGCCCGCCATACAGCCGCACGGTGAGTCACTCTAACATCATAGTGCGGACACGCCGCCCGCCATACAGCCGCACGGTGAGTCACTCTAACATCATAGTGCGGACACGCCGCCCGCCATACAGCCGCACGGTGAGTCACTCTAACATCATAGTGCGGCCACGCCGCCCGCCATACAGCCGCACGGTGAGTCACTCTAACATCATAGTGCGGCCACGCCGCCCGCCATACAGCCGCACGGTGAGTCACTCTAACATCATACTGCGGCCACGCCGCCCGCCATACAGCCGCACGGTGAGTCACTCTAACATCATAGTGCGGCCACGCCGCCCGCCATACAGCCGCACGGTGAGTCACTCTAACATCATAGTGCGGCCACGCCGCCCGCCATACAGCCGCACGGTGAGTCACTCTAACATCATAGTGCGGACACGCCGCCCGCCATACAGCCGCACGGTGAGTCACTCTAACATCATAGTGCGGCCACGCCGCCCGCCATACAGCCGCACGGTGAGTCACTCTAACATCATAGTGCGGCCACGCCGCCCGCCATACAGCCGCACGGTGAGTCACTCTAACATCATAGTGCGGCCACGCCGCCCGCCATACAGCCGCACGGTGAGTCACTCTAACATCATAGTGCGGACACGCCGCCCGCCATACAGCCGCACGGTGAGTCACTCTAACATCATAGTGCGGCCACGCCGCCCGCCATACAGCCGCACGGTGAGTCACTCTAACATCATAGTGCGGCCACGCCGCCCGCCATACAGCCGCACGGTGAGTCACTCTAACATCATAATTCTCTATGTAAAGTTAAATATAACCTATGGGGCATTCCACGCGGAGCGGACAGCTAAAAAAAGTAGATGTTTCCGATTTGAGTAATATTTGAATATGTTTTACCTACACATGTTCGTGATATGTGTACCAAATATTTTTGTAATATAGTGCCTAGTTAGAGAGTTAAGGGACTTTGAAATTTTGACCAGCGAGTGGGCATGCAGTACTTCAAAGCCGATTACCAAGTCATAAGATGATAGATATAATTCATTTAACTAATGTATTTATTATTTCATTAAATGAGGTTTTTAACTGAATTTTTGGATACGAAAAGAAATATATTTTTCATTGAGAAAAATGCGATTTAATTTTTTAACTTTGATTATCACGAAGTTAGACCGTTTCGATTTTATTAATTTTTTTTCTAAAAATAGATAATATTGCAGGGAATTTTAATGGGCGTGAAAGTGGTTTAGGAGCTAGACTAAAAACACTGTTGTAGCGTGGCGTCCCTGACTCCTGCCCCGCCGCGCCACGCTTGGCGCTTGCCACTTGCGTGAGTTTGCAGATTACAGTTTTTCTTTAAGATAGTTAAATATATTATGTTATTCAAATTAAAAGGTTTTTTTTAATTAATTACATATTTATTTCCAAATTTTTGCGTTGTGCGTTTTACCATAATACCTTCAGTAACCGGTATAAGGGAATGATATTTTTTTGTGCCTGAGGCCCTACTCCTGTTAACGATGACCGTATTTTCGAGTTTAACCATCACGCTCGTTTGCATTGCCATTCTGTCGTGAGTGAAAGTGAGCCGTCTCTACATTACATACATATACATCACGTACATTGGAAAATACGGACATCGTCAACAGGAGTAGGGCCTTTGGTACGAGCTATGCTATACCACAGAATAAGTTCTAGTACTTCGTACAGAAGTATGACTTTGCAATGAAATTCAAAGAAATATCTACTCAATGTTGTCAACTATATGGTGTGATTCAGTTCGCCTCAGACTAGAGCACATTTTCGTGTAGACACCTACAGAAATACATTGCAAGATAATTACAATCTTATAAATATATTATTGCACTTGAAAAAATGACCGCCAGAGGCGGGACAATCTTATAACTCTGGAATATGATTCATTATACACTAAACCTATTCAGTGACGTACTTTCACGCAACGCGATAGGGTTGACTGCCACAAGAAGCTACTTACGCCATCTAGCGCATCTTTCTAGGACTTTATTCATGCTCGTCCAACCAGCAACCTAGTGCCGCGCGCGGTAAATAAAACGCGCGAGCGTGTCGCTGCCGGCTAGCGACACTCAACTTGTTTAGCCCCTTACCAAGGGGTCGCCGTGCGTAGGTACGTTTTTGCTACCAACGTGGCAGTGGCAGGCGCCAAGCGCGGCGCCGGGCAGGACGCCACTCTTCGGCAGTGTTTCTAGTATAGCTCCTAAACCACTTTCACGCCCATTATAAAACTTAGCACGAATGTTCCTTACAATATTATCTATTTTTAGAAAAAAAAAATCGAAACTGTCTAACTTCGTGAAAATCAAAGTTAAAAAATTAAATCGCATTTTTCGCAATGAAAAATATATATTTTTTCATATTCAAAAATTCAGTTAAAAACCTCATTTCACCTCTCGTATGCTGAAGCGTAGATCTCCACGCACCCCACTAAGTGCTTAGGCGTAGATCTACGCGCCGGTCACATGCGACATGTTTTATTCGATTTTAAAATTGAAACATTTCGGAATAAGGTCTATATTTCTTTATTTTTATTCCCTGATAAATGAACGAACTTTTAAAAAATTCACTCATTGACTGAAGCCCACAGAACCGTTTTTACGACTAATTCAAATTCGAACTCCAAGAGTGACGAGTGTCGTAATTTTGAGTGCGAAAAAACTGCTTTTTTGGTAAGAAAAAACAACTTGGAGGTGTGTTTACATTACATTTTATGGCTGTTAATTCAATTTAGAACTAAACACAAGTTGATTTTTTGCTTTTACATGAAAAATATTTCTTCAAATGAGCTGACCCGTGTAACTGTTGTAAGGAGCCGATTTATTTTACTGGTTTGTAAATAGTACGTTTCTTGTAATGCTTTGTTGATATAACCACGGTAAAGATGATTTCCTCGGCAAAGTAGATTTGCAATGAAAGACCATATCAAAACCTAATAAAATACATAAAATCAATTTTATTTCGACCGTTAGCGAATTCACACGCACATATACACAGAGCAAGATGGACGACGTAGCGCATACGTATACGACGTCAACCGTGTTGATATACAGGTTGTCGCTACTTTTATCCCGACCCTGCTACGCTGAAGCGCATATCTACGCGCTCACGATAATTTACAACACTTTACTGTGTTCTTTTCAATAATTACGCAAGGAGATACAGCTATAATAGTAATAATTTGGTACTAATATTGTCAGAAAATAAGTATTCTCTAAGTAAAATATTCCAAAAGTATTTATTTGCACTTCAGAAACTGGCATAGGTAATTTAATTATACTTGGTTATCATATGTTAGAATATTTTATATTTCGGCGCTTCGATGCGCAAAAATGTAAAAAAAAAATCATAATAACGCCATGTTTTCACATGAAAATGTATGAATAAGACTAATAAAAGGTGTTTTGAATTTTATTTAATAAAAGTTGACTATTGTATAACAAAAGTTGACAAACCCTCAGCGAGCACAAAAGTAAACCACCTGTATAGCAGCGTAGATATACGCTTACGCAGTTAGCAGTTCCCAAGAGGAGCGCAGCTCTACGCTTCCGCACCCGGCGCACTTATTTATACACACACACATGCGTACATGAAATGAAGAAAGAACTTTATTTACTCTCGTCTATTTTAACGTTTTGCTAAACTTTTTTCTATTGGATGTTATAAGTGTGTCACATCTTTGGAAACTTTATTGCGTATACTTTATCAAACAGTCATTTCCATAGTGTAAAGAGAGTTAGAAAACCTCGAATTTAATCTATAAAAAAAGCCTTGTCAAATGGGGTACTAAATTGGTATTTGCTAGAAAAACTAGATTATTTCTGTGAATTATGCACTTTTTGTGCATTATAATTTAAAAATGATATATTTTTAACAAAACCAAGTACTTAGTTACATCAAATACTGCGCCATTTGGGCTCCAGATGAATAAGAAAGTTGAGTTTGAACCAGTGCCAACTGTCAAATTTTTTGCAGTGATGTGTGATTTTCTAATACGAATTTATAAGAACATTTGTACTAGGGGCATTGTGTTTTTCATATCAATAGATTGATTGTTTATTGTTTTAAAGGGTAAAGTAAATGTAAACAAAAAATAACTTGAGAAAATATTTGAAATCTCTTCGTTTCTACAGGTAGTGTGGTAAGTTGCATATACGGTCGAAATACCTATTAAAAAGAAAATAATAAGAAATGTTTCAGCTTTAGGTTTTACATAAGAGAATACATTGGTTATCCTACTTTTAAAATAAATCATTGAATGATTGACTTTAAAAGAATTTATTAGATAAATTAAACAAATTCCGCAACCTACTCACTGCGCTCTCTTTTTGCGGCTTCCAGCATAGGAGGGGTTAATGAAGTAATAAAGACATTAGTTAAATTAATTAAATCTATCATCTTATGACTTAGTAATCGGCTTTGAATTACTGCATGCCCACTCCTTGGTCGAAATTTCAAAGTCCCTTAACTCGCTAACTAGGCACTATATAACAAAAAATATTTGGTACACGTATCAAGGACGTGTATATGTAAAACATACTCAAATATTACTGAAATCGGAAACATCAACTTTTTTTTGGCTGTCCGCTTCGCGTGGAATGCCCCCTATGTTAATTCCACAACCATTTGGAGATTTTACGCTCTTATACACTATTTCGCTATTTGAGTTTTGACTCAGAAAAAAAGGGTTTATTTTTACCACAATACAAACATTTGACATTCATACGGCCTCTAAGCAGGCGGAAACCACCGAGTAACATCACATTCGCCACTAAACTTTATACTCTGTGACTGAGATCTAACTAGTTGATTTACAGATTCACAGGGCTATATCCATTACCCTAGTTCTTTTATGTATCTTTTGATTCGATCCCGTAGAGAAACACCAAATCTTTCTATAGCTCGGTTTTGCGTGAAAGGATAAGGCCGAAAATGTCTCCATAGATAGTCGTTGTATGTTTGATTACAGAAAAACATCGAGAGATCTGACAGTATTGATTTATAAGAAAATTATTCAAATTGTTAGTACAAACCCATTATTATTAGTAGTTTATCTGTATATAGCAGGGTACAAAAGTCAATAAAAACTTAATGTAAGAACTTTATTAGACAAACTGCAACAAAGTCTCGTGATTACAGCACAGACCACACAACCTAAAGACCACGCTTTTATCAACTCTAATACGAAAACAAAATCGCCAAAAGTTGGTGGGGTGCGGGGAGAGGTTTGCTAGTTCTTATTGGCTCGTACAAGGAGACGTCAAAATTGACAATGGCAGTGATAGCTCACTAGTGATGGGCAAGACATCTCTTGATATCGATACATGAGTAAAAAAAGGAAGAAAATATTATGGAGCTTTAAATTTATTCATTTAAAAAACACACGCACAACCAACTTCCGATAAATTGAAATTTTAAAAAAACGAGTGGGCAAAGTTCAATCGCCGGAGATCTCACGTTATTAAGCTACTTTTCATAATTTAGCGGTTTCAGTAAAACAAGTTACATATTTCACTCAACATCATTTTGTTAAGTGTACGAAAACTTTAAACAAATGGCAATCGTATGCAATGTGAAGTTTGATGTATATTTATTTTAAAAAGGCTTTTTTTTGTTTAGTTGTTTGTTTTATCAGTTAAAGTTTGTTTGTTTAAGCACTTTACACTTATTTCAATTCATCGTAAGTCCTCTTTTGTAAAGTCACTTTATTAAAATAAATATGAAATAACTGAAATTTAGATACCCACTTATCACTTGTTTTATTTAGGATTTGTCGATATTTTGAATTTTAGGTTTACTATTGTGTCTCGACACTATTTTACTCCTTGCTAATTGACAAATTGAGACAACATCATTTAAATTTAACTTGCGAGAAAGGGATAGCAAAAAAACGACATCAACGCGCGCTCTTCGAAATAAAACATTTTATTTCATTTTTGATGTTGGAGTATTTCAATTAATTTGATAAGAATAATTACTTACCGGTGAAATGTAATGCCATCTTTCGTGAGACTAGATGTTGTACTACACTTTCCACACCATTTCACTGAACAATACGGCATTATTACCGTTTTTTTTTCGGGTGCAAGGTCAATGTTGTTACTTTGAATCTCGGTAGCGGAATGAGGAACGAAAGGGAGCGGGGCCGGCTCTTATGCAGTGATACTGCATAACCTAGGCGAATGCAAGTCCCCCGCAATGCGTGGCCTGTAGGTTGTGTGGTCTCTAGATTACAGCTACAATTGTTACCTTTTCTTAATCCTCTAGTCGTCGCGTGGGTTCTTTGAAAGCCAGCATAGGTTTGATTGTGACCTGTGTACTTACTATTTATTATACTATGTCTTATAAGTGAAGTATATTAATACGATCTTCAAATAGTCTGCAAACCGCAAGAGGTTTAGCCGGCCACTTAATTTAATTTATTTTTATATTTAGACTTCTGTTTCTCCATATTAACACGATACTCGTCACTTGCAGGCGGCGTCGCGATGGGAGCTAGCAGTGGCGGGGCGGGCGGGACCGGCTACCAGGGCGGCTACCTGTCGTTCCAGCAGCAGCAGCAGTACCACGGCGGCGGCTGGGCGGCGCCTTCCTGCTCGCTCGCCAAGCTGCAGCAGATGGCGGACCACCACCCGCCGCACTCGCAGCAGGTACTTATGAGGGCCACTTCATCATCATCATCAAGAAATCATTGATCATATTTTATTTCCATGTTTTAGCAACCAGCTGGCGACAGCTGTCCACCATGTTATATACAACTGTTTTTTTCGAGATATTGGATTATAGTCTGGCTTTGCGCTTGTACACAAATGATTGCGATGCGACGTCGCATCGTAAAAATGTAAGAAACCTCACGCCCCCATTAGATCGAATTCGCATCGCACCGATTCCCAGTATTGCGGTCAGCCCTTTGTGCCTCCTGCGGTCACCAGAAGCACAATAGCTGAAAAGGATTTTTTCAGCAATTACGGGTCTGGGTCAGATAGGAAGTGGTTTATTGTTCCTGAAACAGATAGCCATGAAGTAGATAAAACAGTTTTTTAAATTATGAATTTGAACCCTGTGCCAGGGGTCATCGACTTGGTCGAAGAGATTAAGAGCCGTAAATCTAGATGAGCAGGACACATTGCACGGATGAACCACGATCGCTGGGTCAAAAAGATCTTAGAGTGAAGACCCTGGAATGACACCCGCGGCAGAGGAAAACCGCCTAAAAGACGGACAGATGACATCCGGCAACAGGCTGTTATTAACTGGATGCAGTTGGCCAGGGACAGAAGTCTGTGGAAGGTTGAAGAGAAGGCCTATGTTCGAAGACGAAACCAAAGGCTGACTGATATAGATAGATAGAATATGAATTTGTGTGAATTGAAAATTTGAGCAAGGTGCCAACAAATGTATAATGTTTCTTGCAGTACGCGCAGCAGGCAGGCACCCCGCCGGCGGCGCCGCACTACCACGCGGCCAAGTACTACGCGCCGCACAACCAGCTCGACTCGCCCAGGAACACCAGGAATACCTCCAGTGAGTAGCACTTTACTATTGACTCGACTTTCGACTTTACCATCAAACAAAATACGACACAGATACAAAAAAATACAAAAATATTTATTTCCTTTTACGTAGATCAGCTAAAACGAATTCCCCTTATTACGAAAAAAAAAATTGTACCAGGTTTAACCCAGGACATAATATTAGCCGACCAATCAGAAAAGCGTTTTTTTAATAGGTAATGTCACAAATGTGTTATTTCTAATTTGTCTGCTAATATTTAGTCATAGTTTAAACCTGTTACTGAGTTTTTTGTAATAAGGCCGATTGTAACCAATGTCTCCTTTTAATAAGGCCGATTTTGTAATAAGGCCGATTGTAACCAATGTCTCCTTTTAAGCTTAATAAAGCCTAAGCCAGGAGTTACTTCCTTGTTTTCTCTTTTTATCTGCATTCTTGTTTTCTCTGCATTCATAGGGTCATGACGACCGTCTTGGTGTAGTTGTTCGTTAATTTATAACATGCAGGTAAACAGTTTCTTGTATCGTCTGATAAACTATGCTCTATTTTGTTGCAAGGCCAATATTGTAAATAATTGCGATTCCTTTTTTAAGTTATTCATTTGTAAATAAATATACACTAAAACCACAACCTACCATGGTCATTTATCATGTAACACATGGGTCGCTAAACTTTTTAGCCAAAGGGCCAGATGTACTCCTTCATTGCCTTTAAAATGAAGATTTAAATATTTTAATTTTATTTGCAAAAGTGACTTAATTTTATTAGTTCATTTATACCAATAGCTACAAATCTTGCCTTGGTATGTACAGTCGCCGTCAGATATTTCGTAGCAGACAAGGTAACCAAATACTTCTGAATTCAGTTTTATATGTCAGTAAGTTCTAAACACGAATACCTTATAACACGATTACAATATCGAGTCGAGTGTATCTATCAGCGAAATATCTCACGGCGTCTGTACTTGTGTAGTTCTCATTGTAAATATTTTGGGTTACTTATTATCATTCATTTTATATTTCTCCTAAAATGTAAAACTGCCATCTTCCAGGCAACCTCAGCCCGATGCAGCACATGCAGATGGCGCCCGGCTCGCGCATGTCTCCGAACCTGAACACGCACATCATCAGCCAGTACGGGCTGAACGGGTACCGCGTGCCGCCCCAGCAGCAGTTCAACAACCTGCCCGTGCAGATGATGAACGTGCAGCCGTCGCAGTACCCCGCGCCGGACCCGCGCGCGCAGCAACCGAACGTGTACGCGTACGGGTACATCAACCCGCCGCCCCCGCTGGCGATGCAGCCGCTGAACTCCTCGATGCGACGGTAGCCCGCGCCCGACCCGCCTCAGTGATCGAGCGCGGGGCGGACGGAGTGACCGCAGTGATTGTGACAGTGACAGTGGAACGTGATATTTGTGTTGTGTACGCACAAACTCGATAGTGATACGTGATAAGGTTGTACACATGTCGACTCGGAAATGGATCACCGTATCGACTCGAGCGAGTATTCTTGATGAAACTTCTTAAGCACTTGTTACACCATCCATCCATATGCAGTGCAGTCCTAACTGCAATTACATCTTGGTATTTCCAAAGTTTGAAATCAAACACATTACAAGTCCCGACAGAGAGAGTGCAATGGACAAAGCTAGAGGAGGCCTTCCATGAGGTATACTAAAATTAGAGACAAACTATTCAAACTATAACACGAAAAGTTCAGGATAAAAGGCTATTGAGTGATTTCCTAAATATTATCCTAATTAGGATACTACAGATGGGATAGTGTATTAAGTGCTTTACTGCATGCATTGCAAATACGCAATAGTAATGTCACATTGCTCGTGATAACACAATAAAGCTAATACGGTGACATGCCATTTCAGAGGTGATGTGTGCTACATACCTTTGCATGTTTCGCATTCCACGCAAACTCAACTGAAATGGAATGCCAGTCGCGGCATAGTACAAAGTGAAGCTTCGGTTAAGATAGTCTGTATATAGCGTTAACTGATTAATATTAACAAACATTGACACCACTTCGGTTGCCTTATCCCCCGGGTTAAAGTGACTTCTGTTATATCCGTGTTGTAATATGGCAGCTTTGTTATCGTTTTGTATCATATGTATGTAATCGTTTCTCAGTGAGGAAGCACCATACCCCATATGGAAGCTGAATAAAGTACAAAATTGCAGATAATGTATTTAAATCTCTTACGATAATGATGACGTCGTCAGCAAAAGTAGCATAATTAAATAGTGCAATAATTGTAGAACTGCGTGTTTTATATATTGGCGCAACGAAAGTATTCGGCTCGCTCTGTGAGAGTACTGTGATAACTGACGGTTGGGCAGTGGTCAATGGGCGTGTGCTTAAATCATAAATTAATATATACTTAATTTCCAAAGAGATAATGTTAAGTCTTTGGTTACGTTCAAAATAAGTGCAATGTTTCGAATTGCAAATTGTACTTCTGATGTAAAGGTTCTTTTGAAACTCATATTTTATATGTATATCCTGTTTACGTTATGGAGTTTTAGTGTGCGCACGCGTCTTAGTATAAAGGCTTGTACAGCCTGCATTAATATTAATTTTATACAGTAAGATCCAGATAGTGTTTTTGTCTGTTCTTCAAGTGCCTCTTTCTCGTCCCGTCTGCTTGTGTTCCAGTGTAAGATATTGTAAATGTAGCGCTTCATTAACACAGAGCTCGTAAATAATTTTAGCATATTTGTACGATATTGTTTAGTTCGATGGATGACGTGAGTAGCGGCTAGCGGCAGTGCGTGGCGGCCCTGCGCGGGCCTCGCGGCAGTTATTTTTTATATTTTGTATTCCTTTATAGGTTTTAACATTTTTACGGTAACTCCTTTGTTTTTCGCTTTGCTTAAGGATTATTTTCGTGTTATCCCAGTAATTTATTGCCAAATGTTATTAACACTGACTTTGCGATTATGTTTAGTATTTTAGGTTACGGCGTTAGACCTCGTTCTTTAGTTGGGCGGCGCGCGTCGCGTCGCTCCCGTAAATTATTTGTAAGATCTGCCCCTCTAAGGTTATGATTATGAATGTTATTTGTTACTAATGTGTAGTATATAAAATATTGTAAATACAATAACAGTAAGAAACATGTAGCAGGTGTTATCACACAAAATATAATTTTGTGAAAAAATGGGAAGTTTTATTTACAAATCCTAGTGTATGCAATCATACATAATAATACATGAATTACATTTATATTTCGAGATAATGGAGTTGGGCTGTTCATGTCATGCGGATGCGGATGAAGATTCTTTTCACATATCGATGCGCTGTCGCGGGTGCTACGTATCACATTATCTAATCCCAAAATCTCGTGCGTAAGCAAATCCGCATGACATAACTTACCGTCGCGTGACATTACTCGCCCTTAGAAGAAATGACACACAGTTTATGTAGAAGTCAGCCTATATAGATGCCCACTGCTGGGAAAAGGCCTCACCTCAACTTTGAAAAGGTACGAGCCATATTCCACGCAGGCTTAGTGCAGATTGGTGGAGGGGTGTCTAAAGCCGGATCCAGACGAGTTTAACGTGTAATGTAAGGTTACGTGTAATTTAGCATCAACCGTGTGGACGGCACTGCGAGCGCCTTTGTGTTTGGGCTAAAAACAGACAGCCGATGGATCAGTGACGAGCGTTACATGTAATGCTCGAAGTGCGTCCTGACACAAAATTTGCGTTACCTCGTTATATTACATTACGTGTTACACTCGTCTGGTCCCGGCTTAAGGCAAGTGACAAACCTTACTGTTAGATGTTATCAAGCCGCCCTAGGGTCTCTGACTAGGCTCGACGACTAATACCAACAGATATTAGCCGGGACTAACTGATTAGCCTTCTGAGCACGCGAGATGCTTGTCATGGACGTCACATAAATGGTCGGAATGGTCAACCATCCAATCACGACCGCGCCGTGGGTTGCTTTGGTATCACTACCAAAGCGCTGCCGCCACTGCGCCACAAACACCTTACAGTTTATGTAGGTACTTGTATAATATAGGTTTCTCTAACAAATACAGGTGACGTCATAATACACGATGTTTGGCAACGCCAATAAGACCCAAATCTCTAATGGGATTCGAATAAGGAAAATCTTATCTATAGAGATGTGCGTGCTCCATGGATGTCCACGGGGACGGGCGGTGTCGAGGAAAAAGAGACTATTATAATTAAAATAAGCATAAACAACCGTTATAAAATTTGTGTTTTATTATATCACACAAATCTAATACTAATTTTAATATACATTTTCTTTGATATACTAGTTCGTATAGTCATAACAAAGTATAGACAAATAATTAATAATTTTATAGTTAAATTTAATACCTAATTTTAATACACATTTTCTTTAACATACTAGCTCATATACCTATACAGTGCGTCCAGGTTTCGACTAGCGATAAAGGCTTTTTTTTAGTTTGGAGACATAATCCTAATAAATTTAAAAAATAATACATTTTTGGGTTTTGTTTTGTAATAGGTTCAAAAACTAGGTATTTAACTGTTTTACATTTTTAGCAATACTTTTAGTACCACCAGCATAGAAATCGTATTTTTTTTCAATAATTAAAATGGCTGCCATTTCAAGAAGGGGAGAGTTGGAACTTAACATGGGGGTTTTTTGTCGATACATTTGATAGCTAGCTATAAATTATCGCTAATCAAAATCCGGACACACTATATATAGTCATAATAACAGAGAATAGACGAATAAAATGTTAAAGTGTGGGGTGCTTTAGCTTTTTAATTAGTAATAGCCATGGTAATAGTATCGACAAAAATGTCGGGCGCCCCACTCTTTTAGGTACTTATTTGAGATTCTTTCATTACATCTGTAAATTGTGGAACTAATTAGGTAGTGCAAGCAAGCGGCACAGCTTGACAACGTCGCGTTATCTGATTTAAAGATAAGAGCCAAGTTAATCAAGAAAGCAATACTTAGATCCAAACCATTGCTACAAAGAAATAACCAGTGGGCAAGGAAAATGTACAGTAGCCAGCACATCAGACCACATTTTTTTTTGCAAAATAGCTCCTATCACAACTGCATACGATGCCGCAGTGTTTGCCTTAACGTGCTGTCGTACTTTTACTGCTTTTTCTAAGGTTGTTTATTGAGTTTAATATCACTGTCTGTTAAGGTACATACATTTGATTACTAACATGTAGTATTGCAGAGTACCTACTTATACAAATGTATTATATGCCATCACGAAATTACATTGCATTTAAAAAGTTATGATGATTTAATTTTTATTGGTAATTTTAATTATTAAAACACTTAATTTCAATAATAATTCATAACAAGGCAATGTTCTAACACTACAAAATTAAGGGCTATCATTTAGCTGTTTACAATACTACAAATAAATTCGTTTTAAACATAATTTATAACTATATTTAATGAATACAGCAAGTCTTTAAAATCATCATAACACATTTTAATCACATGACAGTAAAATATAATAATATAACTATGCAATATCATAGGCGGATAGTTATAAAACACATAGACACATTGAAACACTTTAGATTCATTCCAATAAAGCCAATAAAATGTTGATGCCTAAAACATAAACTATGTATTTTATATATACAACTTATTAATAAAAATTAAGATAATTAAGAAATTAATTAATTAAGATCGACTCCCGGTACCACTTTGTACCGTTTGGAGTCGAAACACTAGGTTCGTGGGGTCCCAGCGCTATCTCTTTTTTCAAAGAGATTTCCAAGAGGCTAGTTGACATCAGTGGTGACCTAAGAGCTGGCAGCTACCTTGCTCAGCGTATAAGCATCGCTATCCAGCGCGGTAATGCTGCCAGCATCCTGGGAACCTTACCACAAGGACCCTTTTTATAATTTTTGTTTTTGTGTTGTATTAAGTAATTCATCTTAATTTTTATTAATAAGCTATATATATTACTAATGTACATTGATTTAAATTAATGTATTATATAACACAAACTATACCTACACTTGACAATCTATGGCAAGTTATTCTTTCACTATATGTAAGTAATGTAGCTATATATTTCGTAGCTTCAGTTTTTTATGTTACACTAACAACACACAACTAACAAATATTTTTACAGTTAAAACTACTTTATGCTTAAACATTTTGTATTTTTCGAGCATAATATGTAAGTATCTATGTATGTCCATTTCGTTAGCACGTCCAATAGGCTGAACGGTTTTTCACATATGAGGTGTCGTCGAATTCGTCGAAATTGTGGTAGTGACATAAAGAAACAAAAAACAAATAAAAAAGGGGGTTGTTATTTCTTACCATAGCAGAGAAAACATATTTTTTTAGTTGTTGTTATAATAATTATTATTTAGGTATTGGTGGGTAGGTACTAGGGCTAACTATAAAATTTTGGTCATTATAAATTTCTTCTACATTACACCTAACTTCAACAAAAGTAACTGCAATCCTGCACTCAAGTCTGAATAAAGTGTTATTTACTCTAGTAAATACAAGACCATATGATAATATTGTTTGGCTTCCGATTATAGTTTGACAAGTTCGTGCGCGAGCTTCCTGCGGTCGCCTGAGGTGCGAGGGGCGAGGCACGCTAGACGTCTGCCTGCCGTGACGGGTGATGTTGCGTGGAATAGATTTGCTTTGGAAAGCTTCCTTGCCCCCCCGCACGTCCTGCAAGGAGTGTCGCGCAAGAACTGGACTAAGGATCCCCGAACAGAATGGTCTTAGGCCACATTACTTTTGCCTGAGGCCATACTAAAACCCAAGAAATCTAAGGAATTACCTAAGGAATTTTATGAATTAGTTTAAGAGCAAAATAAAAATTTTAAATAGGACTCATGGTGGTTAAGCTGAAATGGAAAAGATCTATTGGAAAAAGAAAAGAGTAGTGCTCACATGCCATACGAGGGTTGCGGCTTCATTGCGTCGTTGCTGCGACGCCGGAATGGTGACGCACCGTAGTTCATGTAAATCTGAGCGACATGATAGTGCGTTTGAGCCAAACTACACAGCGCGGTGCGGTGCCGCACTGGCAACCACACGGGAAGTGCGGCGTCGCGGTGGTGCCGCAGCAGCGACGGTGCGACTTATTGGGTTGCTCTACGTACAACAGTCTGTAATATCAATGGATCACTCTGCTTACACGCCTCCCTGGCTCGTCTCGATTTCGGCGCCCGCGCGGTGAGGCGCCGTGTGGCTAGTATACATTTTTGTACGTAGAAAACCAGAGCTGTAACGCTCAGGCGCCGCACCGCACCGTGTGGTTTGGCTCTAGCGGTACCGCAACGTGGGCGCAGCGGACAAGTGGCTAGTGAGACGAAGCCGGAAGGGGTGCTGCATTGACACAACGGAGTGTTACACTGAATGTTCACAGCGCGCCTAAGTGGCACTCAATGCATTGAAAACGTCGCGTCGCGACGACGCAGCGTGGCATCCTTTTAAGAAAGAACTTTGGTGGGCAAGGTATAACAGCTGACACCTGTGATAAGCCTCTTGAATGGCGATGCAAGCCATACTTTGGAGATCAGTGAACTGCCAAAAAAACTGATCATATTGTGCCTATATTTGGACAAAAACTGGCAATGGGACTGGCTCTGCAGGCCTCCTGTCAAGATTCACTCGGTTTCTCATGTGCTTCAGACTATTCTCCGTTACTTTTGTGCACCCACGGACTAACAGACCTTCTAGTTTGGGGCTACAGTGTGCTAGGGCCCTGTAATATAAAAAATAACAGTTAACTTAAAAGATTATAGGATTCACAACAATAAATTTGAGCTAGTTGGATATACTTAAAGGTATAAATGTAGGTATATTAAAGATTTTATTAAGTGGGGTTGATAAAATGGACATAAAAATTACCTGACTCCTTTATCAGTAATATCAGTACATCCGCCTAAGTTTAGTAGTTTCAAAGATTTGCTGTACTTGGACAGTGCGAACAGGCATTTATCTGACACTTGCCTGTTTCCTTCCAAGTTCAAAATCTTTAAGTGTTTAAACTTTTTAATGAATATGAGGATGCAGCTTTCAGAAATACACATGCAATAAGACAGATCTACATCCTCTAGCTTGCTTTGGTGTAATGCTAGGGCTTCCATCGCTCCTGTCGTGAGCCAAGCACACCTCGCCAACTTCAAAGTCTTCAAGTTATTGCAGTAAAGTATAACAGGTTGTAAACATTTGGCGGACAAGTTTTTACACTGGCTCAAGTTTAGATTTACCAAGCCAGGGTTCTGGAGTAGCATCGGGATGAGATCAGCATCCGTGACAGTCGAACAACGGCTCAGATTCAACACATTCAGTCTTGTACATGTAACCGTGAACACCTGCAAAACCAACGGATTTCAAGCATAAAGCAAATGAATATCCGCTAATTTAACGTACTAGTTAGCTACTCACGGCAAACGTGTGCGGAGAAAAACCCTTGTTCATGAGTTTCAGTGATTTCAGCTTGGAAAAATACATGTTTATGATCTGCAAGCAAGTTTTTGAGACACATCGGAAAGTGAAACACTCGCGAATGCTGAGATACGGTAACACTCGCGCCACTAAAATGTCTTCCCAATACAAATCAAATAGCTGCGTTGTCCGCTTCATGTTTTTATTCTGATTTTGCTGTTTTCTACAACTGCAACAAAAATAATGTGCTGACTGCAAGCAGAAAATTCTCGCTATTTTTTTGGTGACATTGACAAACAATTTGACATTGACATTTTCATTCATCAATTTCGGGTTGGCAAAGGAACTGGGTCAATACAGCTGTAATTTATTTCATTCTGTTTTTTCTTTAGTACACTTTCACACAATATAGTTTGTAATGGGAAAAATAAAAATAAAATTATGGTGCTTTAAATTTCCACTAAGAGAAAAAACCTTCATTTTGATTTTTCCCATTTAATAATTTCTTTCCGCAAAGTAACGCCTGATTCGATTAATTCAATACAGTTTTATCATTCGCCCGAGCGCCGATGTTGATTTGGCTAGAATAAACAATAGTAATAAACAAGTCTATCAGCAATCAATACAGCAGTACAATATTATGGTCTGTGTGCAGTCTGTACAGCAATACAGCATTCACCATGCGAGACTCCAAGCCCCTTCAGGCCTGTAGTAATTTATAGTTTTTGTCCATACTCAAATTAAAGTATAGTGGGCTAATTGTTGAATCCTGATGAACACCAACTGAGTTATTGGATGGCGGCAGGCGTCTTTATTTGTGTGCTATAAGCAGCATACGAACCAAGCAAATACATATACGTTTCTGAGTTAACAGGAGGAACCGGCCTGCTTGACAATGAAATTATAACTTACTTCAGTTTATATGAACCGTGTAAGTGCGAGCACAAACATTGAACAGTAGATAGGCCACAAGCTGGATAATTGTTTAATTACCATAATAAGAGACAACTTGCAGTTTTCAGTCTGCAATCACTGGACGTCACCTGTAATTTGTGAAGAATAAACACATGATTGCTTAATTGACATTGTTGGACAAGATCTCTCTATTTGTATGCAAAATTAGAACCCAACCCGAACGTAGCAGGAATAACTTATAATTTCAATAAAGAAGACTCAATCGTTTTCTTTTAGTACATACGTAATTAACTAATTAAATTAATAATAAGTAGGTAGGTAACTTACTACACATACTCAAGTACTAAACACTTTTTTAAAAATACTAACCCAAAATTCGGCCCAGCAGCACAACCAGCCAGACCCGAATGAAAAAATATGGTGCTGATCTGATTATAGAGCTGGATTTCTTGTAACCATTGGTCTGATTAAGGAGCTGGAAGGTGTTCATAGAAACTGTAATGAAACTACTCAAGTCGGAACCTCACCTAATTTCGGCTCGTTTAAATCATTTAGACGAGTACCTACTTTGTTTTTATATGGTTATCAGCACCCAGGGTAAGGTGTGCTCTGATGATGGAGATGGAGTGGTCACAGGAACTCGGTGAAGAAACGACGCAACCCCATCGAGCCTCAGCTCTTTTGATTGGTCTTGACGAGTAGTTTGGTGCTAGAGATGGTAACCAGGGTCTGATGATGAAGTTGGAAGATAGCCATAGGAACTCGGTAATTAAACGACATAATTCCATAGAGTATGGGCTCGTTTGATTCATCTTGACGAGTAGTTTGGGTCTAGATAGACAGGGTCCTCTACTGGAGCTGGAAGGTTGCGATAGGAACTTAGTAATTAAGCGACACAACTGCGTTGAGTTTGATATACAGGGCTACTGTAGATCACGTGCTAGTGGCACAGTGGCGGCAGCGCTTTGGTAGTGATACCAAAGTTAAGCAACCCACGGCACGGTCGTGATTGGATGGGTGACTATTCAGACCATTTAAGTGACGTCCTTTACAAGCATCTCCGTGCTTCAGAAGGCACGTTAAGCAGTTGGTCTCGGCTAATATATGTTGGTATTAGTCGTTAAGCCTAATCAAAGGCCCTAGGGCGGCTTGACAACATTTGACAGTAAGGTTTGTCACTTGCCTTACAGAACCCCTCCACCAATCCGCACTGAGCCCGCCTGGTGGAGTATGGCTCGTACCTCCTCATAGTTGAGGTGAAGCCTTTCCCAGCAGTGGGATATAATAGGCTGACTTTACTGTAGATCATGCTGGTAATTATCTTGGTTCCAAATTTTGTTTGCTTCAGGTCGAGCTAATCTGGGTTTAAAAGCCGTGTTCGGTCTTTAGCGGGTCTTCAAATCTAAGAGTATGACTGCTCCAAGTGGACTTCTAAGAAAACTTGTATTGTAATATTTACGTATTAAATGAAATGGATAGAATGAGAAATGTTACAAACAACTAACCCATAGAACAAAGTAATAACATAACTATTAAATTGACATGTAAATTGTGATTGCAATATAACAAATAATGAAGGTGTAATTATTATGCTAAATGTTCTTTAACGTTCTTTCACAATGTAATGCACGCTTTTATAAAAAAATCGTACCTATATAATAATACTTTTCGTATAAGATTTAATTTTTTTACAAATATTGGTTCTTTTTAATAACAAGAATATAATAAAAACTTGTTTTTAAAAAGTTATTTTTTTCCTTAATTAAAAAAATAATAGGGTTGCTAGTTACTACTACAAACGAATGGACTTCATCATATCGGGGACCCAATTCTTACGCCTTCGATATTTTATCACGATATTTATCGAAAAACATGGCGTAGCGCCCACAACTTAAAAGTTAGTATCAAAATGTTGGATAAGTATTTATTAATCAAATTTCGTAATATATGTATATCGCCATGTTTTTTCGACAAATATCCTAACTATGTGACATAATATCGAAGACTCACTTACGCCCTATCACGAATTGGGCTTGACTGAACGCACCATTACCTATTAAATACAAAAAATATTCTCTTGCAGATGTAAATTATTATGTTACTTTTATACGAGCGAGATCTCTGGCGAGAGAATAACTTGATCAGTAAATACTACCTTAAAATAAAGTTCTCGGAAACTTTTAGCCTTGACATACATTTTGCATTCATTTTAAGTGCTTTTGTAAACTTTCCGATATATCGCAACTAGGTATTTACCATGATTCACAAAATTCATTCGCAGTAATAAAATTACCTTTTAATTTAATTATTCTTTTTAAGTGATAATAAGTATTCACTTTGCATTACTTGCGATAGTATTTCTTTCGAATGTTAATCCTAAAATCATTGATGAAAGCAACAACGTACAACGATAAGAAGCACTTGAAAATTTCGACAGCTTTTGCCAATGTCTGGGTGGTCGAGTGGTGAGGCATTCGCCCGGTATGCGAGGAACGCGGGTTCAATCCCCGTCTCAGACGGATTTTTTTCAAGTGCACTCTCTAAACTTTAAAATTACCTTTTTTCATTACATAAGGTAGGTAGACACTTATACTAGTTCCTACAACTGTAAAACTAGATAAGTACACATGGCTGCACGTCAGACTAACCCACTTTGACCTTCAGATCGAGTCTATTCCCTAAAGAGTAATAAAAGCCGTGTTTGTAGTTCAAATAGGTAACCTGACGTGCCGCCGACTGTACATACTTAAGCGGTGCTCTTACACTGTAGCAATAATTGCTCGGTAACTGTAATGGATCAATCTGGAGCAATAAATGAAGTAATTTGGAGCAATCACAATAAATTGCAGCAAAAAATAATACAAAAATCGTTAATAATATTTTAGTTGTACATCTCAAAAAAACAATATTTGTTGCTATTACTAAAGTTTACAGAACAGTCAGTGTGGAGCTGCATTGATGAAATCGAACGCCGGCTCTCTGAGCTCGTCTAACATCTTCCGTAGCTCAGTTCAAAGAGCATTCGCCCGAATAGCGAAGGCTCGTGGGTTCATGACCCACCGGACGAAACGATGGATCAAATTTTGTGTGCAGAATTGACTTTTATAAGTAGACTAGAGTAGACCCATTCGCTAAGTGGGCCACATTTCGCTTTAAATCAATATAATGACACTTGGCAAGAAGGATAATAACAGAGATAATACGGCATTCACTGAAACACTAATTTCATTCACAAGTCCACATTACTTCCTCAAGTTACTACAGGGCCGGATTCTGTTAAGTGCACGTTGCACACAGATTGAATACCTAAGTACTTAAGTCCTTACGCAGGCATAATTTGTTGTAGTTAGACCATTTTAAGGTTTCCGTACCTCAAAAGGAAAAAAGGAACCCACAATAATGCAGGGTATCTATCTATCGGTGGTCTTTGGACGTTCATACACCCAATTCGATACATTGAAGCACCCGAATCCATATATCACAGGTCGGGGTCCATTCCACAGGATGATGCTGATAAAGGCTGTGATAAAACCTTAGTAATTATCACCAGTTTGTTCAAACTTGCGGTCTTCGTCGGTGCACGGAAAACCTTGTTTGTTGTAATTGAAGCATCTCCCTTCCGAGACTTATTTCTGTTTTTGTTCAGCAAAGAACCCGGAACTCCCTGAGTTTGTTTGTAAAAGCTTCGTTTTTTATGATATCGGCACTAATCGTGAGCTTTCTATGCTCAATCATCGGCGTGTAGGATAAGGTAGCCCCTAACAAGAGCCACTCCATTAGTGCCACTCCTCTCTTCTGTCCACTGTCGTCAAAAGAGATTAGTCACTTACGAAGATTGGAGTTAAAATTGATGACAACACGTATTAGTACTGATTATCCATGACGCAAACAACTCTGCTACCATGAAAGAAAAACGATGGATAAAATTAAACGAATGCAAAAACATTGTAAATTGTGAAGGCTCATCAAAAGCCGTCGTTTTTGGGTGTTTTTTACCAGTTTTTACCAACAGAGTGGCATATATGGTGACATTTAGACAAATCATAATAATGCGCCACGGACGGCCATGGAGACGATCAAATGAGGTTGTAAATTGCGTTTTTTTTTCTTACCCATTTGTCAATGAATACAAACTTTATTGCTAAGCGTACATACTTATTTTCTGTGCTAATGAATAGTGCCAGGGAGGAAACAAAACGTAAAAGACAATTGAAATAACAACACGACAACACAAACTTTCTAATCAAAAAAGTATGTACAAGTTTAAAGTTTAGGATTTTTTATAAGTAAACTACGAGGGTCCGCAGATGGAAATTTTGCAGGAAAACTTGGTAGACTAAGACCTGTTTGCCATAAAATTGCAGTCATCCAACTCAGCGGTCCCGATACTCAACATTGCGTTTTCAGCATATCTTAATTTATTCTAAAAAAACTCATGATTTCATAAAAAATAATACACTTACAAACGCAAAAAATAGAGAAACGATGATACCACCGCAAAATGTGGTACTAAATTTGTACAAAAAAAAACCATCCTTTTTGATGACGCAATTGATAGTCAACCGTTTGAAAACGTTTTTTTTTAATTTTTAACTCTTGGTTATGATTTTAAACCGTTTTATCGACGCGTCGATTGAAGCTCGATCATTCGCACCTTCTATTGAAACATCATTTGGTCCATCATGGCAGAGCCCTGCCAATGCACCATACACTTTATTTTATCTCGCTCACACGTTTTTGAACTTTGTTAATTAAAACTATTTTTTTTCAGCAACTACTACCCGGAGCTTTATTCTAAGCCCTGGAGAATTTTCATATAAGAATATTTTTTATAGTCATTGAATCAAAATTAGCTCTTACCTACGGGATTTGGGCCCGTAACCTCTGGGCCCGTAGCCAAATGGCAATCTTTTTGGAGTGAATTTCGCCATCGCGAACGAAATGTCAAAATATGTATTCAAAAGTCACGTGATGTTTCGATTGCTTATGTCAGTTTCATCCATTTTGATAGCGATAACGAACTTCGCTTGAGAATAAATTGCCACTTGGCAACGGGACCTGGTATTGTAGTTCGAAACGCGAACCACTCCACCCACCAAGACAGTCGTCTGTCATAACAATATGAAAATACAATATAAATATATATATTTTTTATTTTAACATTCATAAGTGGCGTTTTCAGTCCTAAATTGAATAAATTATTTTTGACTTTGACTTTGAAATCCGGCCCTGTGCTATCTGAGAGTAAGTATAATACACCGTGGTGTATTGTCTCTGCTCAGTCTTGCACTCCCTTTAGCCACGACAAAACAATACAAACGTAAGTACAGTGTTATTAAATACATACTTGAGTACATAGGGGAAGCCCGGGCAAGACGAATATGTTAAGGGATAATGTAAATAAAACCACAATCTGATAATCAGTACAACTTTTTGTACTTTTAATTTGTGGTATGTTTAATCATCTTTGAAAAATAATCACGTAAACTTAAAAACTTTAACGATTTCTATATTAATTATGAGCATTAAAAAAAAGTGTCAATTATCCATTTTGCCCCAAGGACAAAAATAATAATGTTAAATTAGTTAAGATTAGTCTTCGAATTCATCACAGAAGTAGCTGACAACTCCTACATAAGAAGTGCAGTCTTCATACGCCTAACTTTTGCATTGATTACACTGAATGCAATCTTTGGCTGGTGGTTCAGTGTATTTGTCAGCGCACACTAAACAAAAAAAAAATCTGGTTTGCAGTTTTTGTTCTGTTGTTTGACAAAGGGTCTTTTAGTTTTAGTCTTTCTTTGGTCAGCTTACTCTGAAAAATTGATCTTCTATTATTTGCCTTCTAAAATTTTAATGCTTTCTCAGCTTCGACGGAGGTAGACGTCAACACTTCTGATTTCTGACTCTTGTGTTTGCGGCCTGTTTTAGGAGCAGCCATAGTAGTACCCTACCTATAATATAAGTTGTCAAAATACTGTTTAAATATTTCTTACTCATGATGGAAAAACTAAACGGGCAAAATGGATACCCATCCGTTTTGCCTGTCATATTTGAAACAAACCTAGACGTGAAATAATTTTAGTTGGTAAACAAAAAGTAACTATCACAAATAATACTTCAATAAATCTGAAATTGGATAAATAAAACATTTCTTAAATAACTAACGACTAATATAAAAGGTTAATGTACAGTCCTTGACAAAAATTGTAACAAAACGTAGATGTTTCTTCTTTTTTCTTTTTACAAAGAATACACTCGCGTATTGTTTTAATTGAACTGTCATGATGACGTTGTCAAGCGCCATCTATTTTATAGATTTATCGAAAAAAGAGTTATTCTTTTTACCCGCATTATGCTTCTTGCCCGGGCTTCCCCTAAACATTTTTGTCGGGAAACGATCCTTATTACAACTGCATAAGATGCCACAGTGTTTACCTTGACGTGCCGTCGTCTGCTCCCTTACCATCAGAAACAATGTAGTTTCTTAAGGTAAGTTCCATTACTTCGTACCATGACCCCGCAATTAGCAGTTTATTTATGTTAACCTAACATCAATCAAACAAAATAAAATTGGTATAGGGATGTGAAAGTCGAGCCCCATCTTGCTCTTTCATCGTGTGAACCTATCCTTGTGAACGCTCATAAGTAGTACGAGTTTTAAAAAATAAATTAAATGGGTTTGCTCTTGACTCTAGACTAAGCCAGACGTGGCGTAGACAGAATTGACGGTGGAGCGAGCTCACCCAGCAGAAGCCTGTTCACTTTGACTTTGAAGGGTTTTGGGTTGTAATCCGTTGGAAACACCGACACGGGTAGTGAGTCTTGTCACGTTGTCCACGTCTTGGCTGTGCGCATTATAAATCGCATGTCGATGCGCTTAGTTTGTATCGTTGGAATATCAACGTGATATGGGATATATCCCGCGGTGCGTCTGGACGAGCGATGGTAAAAAGGGGCCAAGTTTTAGCCACTTTAAATTTGGATAGTTTTCTGGCTGCTATAACAATTTAAAGGATAGTTATTTTGCTGATAGTACTAGTGTGTATATTGAAACTAACTTATTAGGCCCTACTCCGAATGAAGAGACGTCCATATTTTTGAGTCTAACCATCACACCGCGATAGTGAGTTATAAGTACGAGGTTATACCACAAACTAAATAATAGTACAAGTGAGTGACAAGCAGGGGCGACTACAGGTTTACCGCTGGGTCGATGAAGAGCATGCGATAAGCGATCCTCAGTCGTCCTGCTAATAGCGGCTTCAGGGAATTCGCGGAGGGGTCAGTTGGTATACTTGATGGGTTTGCAATTTTGCAGCGGTTTCGTTTCGTCAAGTGAATCCCACATAACCTGCTGCCATCCCTAGGGCAGTAGTTAGATGTAAATCATTTTCGCAAATACGGGCATCTTCATTCGGACCAAAATAAGCCACGGGTGTAGCAGACGTACAGATATTTCGAAAAAAAAACCAACTTCAAGAAAGGAGGGGGTTATTTTCGACAATACGTATTTGTAAAATTAGTATTGCAAGAAATTCACATGAAAAACATAAAGCAAGGCATTTCAGGATAATAGCCGCGGAAGCATTTTCAGCGTAATAGCTTCAATCATAATAATTTGTTGACGACACTCAAGAGGGAATTAAATATAATAAAATAATAATTATCATCATAAACATTAACATTTACACATTTAGCTAGCCAACAACTAAGTATAAGTTACAAGACTGGAGGACGACACGGTTATAAATAGGACGCTAATAAAAAAATAAAACTAGTATATTGTTCCAACAATCATCACTTTGACCTTGAGAAGCTGAGACCCCCTCTATAGGTACCCTAGGTAGTTAAAACAGTTTTCGTAGTTCACATGGGTAACCTGACGTGCTGCCAACTGTACATAACTGACTAATTCTAAGCTTGTGCTATGGCTAATAGTAATAATAATCCTCTTCAACAGAGATTAGCCAATTGCGCGGGACATATTATAGTGCACAAGTGTGTGCGCAATACACAGGTGCACTCTCTGTTCCTTCACTCTCATAATTCGGTGAGACGGCAGTCCAACATGACCGTAGAGAGATCAGGCGCAGGACCAACGGCTTAACGTGCTTTCCGAGGCACGGGGTGTTAACACCACCAACTTCCTGACTCCGGAGCTGTGTCTGAGTAATTTCAGGACAGAAAAACCCAAACACTCTCGGCCCGACCCAGGATTCGAACCCGGGACCTCGTGGATAGTACCCAGCGTGCTGACCACTAGACCAACGAGGCAGTCAATGGCTAATAGTAACACAGCATAAACAAACTTTAGCCGTAACCAATAGTTAAAAAGACTGTATTTTTGTATGGCATTTGATTTTGTTATGTTAGTGGAACGGAGAATATGCGTAGAGAGACACCACAAGCTTGTTTCGAAAATAAACAATGCGTAAAATACTAAGAGCAAATTATAGGCTCAAGTTTTTGGTTGGGTCAGCGTTTTCTCAAAATCCTTAAAAAATATATATTAAAGTAAGTAGGACTCGAGTGATAGCTCGCAAGGTCTACCACCAGCTCGCTTATCCTTTGTTTTTGGGATATCCTGTATATGTATGAGTCACATTTACAAGGAAATTCGAGTGCCTACTGAATGAGACTGATTATCTTAATGGTTCTAAGATAAAAATATAAAGTACTTTTATCAAGTTCCATCTAGGGAAATATTTAATAAACAAGCACTAAATTAAGCTTTATATTATAACTTCTATTTATAGTGAATGAGGTAAACATGTGAGACCAATTTAAAATTTACATGCGAAAGTTTGAACCAACACTCTTCGTACGTGTTATGATTTCACGGCAAGCATTTTGATTTTATACTTTACAATAGTTTTTGTTCATCATCATTTTCATCCTAGCGTTATCCCGTTTATACATTCGCACGCGAGGGACAAGGGTCCGCTTTGGACCATGACCCAGGATGTGGCAGATCACCTGATCTGCCACATCCTGGATCATCTGATCGCTATCATCTACTCGCGATCACCTGATCGCGGCTAAAATTTTAAATATGGCATCTACTATGCTCGAATACAATAATAGTCTCAAAAAGATTGAAGGTAAATAGTAAATTATAATAAATTGTTTTAACAAACACACCAATTACCTAGCCCCAAACTAAGCGTGAGCTTGTGCTATGGAGACTAGGATAACAGATAGACATACCTACAATACGTACAAGGTACAAGTCAATTTACGCGTATTTAAGTATATTTGCTTAGAATGATTTATCTCCAAATAACAACGAATGCGCAGTGCGTTTGTGCGCAACTAACAACAGCTAACTTTAGTAATTCCTTATTTGCGTTTACTGGGTAATTCGATATGAATCATCTGCTGCGCATATAATACCTATGCGTCAAGAAACTTGTACCTTTTAGAGGTCAGACTCAGAGCCTTCAAGAGGTGATAGATGAGATTACCTGCACCATCTCTATGGGGATCCACACGCAAAGCTTGATGCAGATGGCGCTAGCATAGATACACCTATGTCAAATATTTTGCTATTGTTTATGTCGGGCTTTTTCGTATCTAATTTACAGTTTGTCGTGGCTATCTAATGTTATTTCATCACAATGTATTCGTCAATGAAGTTATCTAAACTAAAAGACGATCTTCGGAAACGAGGATGAAAAGTATCTGGTAAAAAAGCCGATCTTATTGCGAGATAGAAATTTGGGTGTTTATACAGTTTTATTACTGTAAATGTTACATTTAATGCTTGTTGAAATTGTTTTTGTTGTATTTGTGTTACAAATTAACTACATAACAAGGTTTTTAATAAATATAACGAAAATAATAAAACACGTACATGTTTGTTTTTAGGTTAGAATTCTACGATCGGAACTGCGATGATACCGGGAATTTTGGTGTCGTAGCTTCACAATCTAGTTATACGATGAATGTTCCCGATCCAGAAGCGTATCATGTTGTAGTTCCAGTAAACTACCTTAATTTAATTAATTTTCTTCTTATAGCTGTTTCGCACTTCTTTTTTAAAACTGGCTCTTTTGGAAATAAATGAATACCATTATTGTAACAACCTGGCTCAGCACATAACGGCATTATGCTTTCGTAGATTGAAAACACAAAAAAAAATTCTCAAAAAAACACAAAGCTATCTGTCATTCCAGTACAGAATGACAGATAGCTTTGGGCGCATCGACAATGCGCCACCTACAGGGAGAATTTGGCAGTGTGGATCCCCATTAAATAAGGACAAATATTTACATTTTCCATACAAGTCTGTATTCTAATAATCAGGTCAGGAAAGAAACAAAAGGGACTACAAAGTATTGTATTGCAACAACTTTCCCTATAGTATCTATATTGAAATATATTGACTGCCTCGTTGGTCTAGTGGACAGCACGCTGGGTCCACAAGGTCCCGGGACGGGCCGAGAGTGTCGGGTTTTTCTGTCTTGAAATAACCCAAACACTCCAAGCCTCCGAAGTCAGGAAGTTGGTGGTGTTAACACTCTCTTACCTAGGAAAGCACGTTAAGCCGTTGGTCCTGCGCCTGATCTCTCTACGGTCATGTCGGACTGCCTTCTCACCGAATTATGAGCGTAAAGGAACAGAGAGTACACCTGTGTATTGCGCACACACTCGTGCACTATAATATCTTCCGCGCAGTTGCTATTTCTGTTGTGATAGGCTGCTGTGGTCGAAATTCAGCTAGGAGGACATTTTTATAATATTGAAAGAAAGTTGTTGCAATTCGAGCTGATATAGGATATCAGCTCTAAAGGCTCTAGAGAAAAAAAGGGATTTGGAAGTTAGGAAAATTTGTTTAAATTCACGTCGTGTATCATCTCTAAACATCCTATATTATTTCGACAGCATGTACATAAGCCTGGCACTGGTAGTCGCAGTGGTGAGTGGCGCGTACGCAGCGTTGTGGTACAGGAGCCGGCGCGCGCGCAGACTGCTGGCCGGCCTGCCCACATACGCCGAGCTGCCGTTCTTCGGCAACGTGTACAGGTTCTTTGGAGGGGGGGAGCGTGAGTATATACGCTGATCATCTAAGCCCTTTTTCTATCATAGTGGTAGATATAGGCCTCCTTCAACTTTCGGCGCGGTCCTGATTGGATGGTGAACATGACAAGGAAGTGAAGTCCGTGAGAAGCATCTCCGTGCATTGGAAGGCACGTAAAGCAGTTGGTCCCGGTTAATATCTGTTGATATTAGTCGTTAAGCCTAGTCAGAGGCCCTAGGACGGCTTGATAATATCTGACAGTAAGGTTGGTCACTTGCCCTACAGACACCCCTCCACCAATCCGAACTGAGCCCGCGTGGTGGAGTATGGCTCGTACCTCCTCATAGTTGAGGTGAGGCCTTTGCCCAGCAGTGGGATCTATATAGGCTACCTTTACAACTTTCTCCACTCCGTTCTGTTTTGGAATTCACCCATCCAGTTGGTGCCCACCATCCTTACGACGTCGTCCTTCCACCGCATCTGAGGTCTCCCAAGTGGCAGAGGGCACATAGCCAGAAAGTCGGAGTCTTGGTACAGAGCTTTCCTGGAATGGAGACCCTGGGACCGAAAAAGATCCGCCGGGAGAGGCTAATAAGAGAAACACTAATTCTCTATTAATCATAAAATTCATTATTTCAATTTTGATTATGCGAAATTGGCCTTTTAAAAATTTGGCTTTTTGAGGTATTGGCCTTTTCAGAGTCATTTGGCTGTATAGACTCGTAATGGCGACTAAATGTGCAACGATGTTCCAAACTGGTCAGGTTCCCCTGTTAACAGGGTCATGGAGGTCAGATAGCAGTCGCTCCACTGTAATTACGTGATCTGCAATATCCTGGGTCAAGGTCCAAAGCGGACCCTGGGCCTTTGCGTGCAAGGGCACAACCGCGATAACGCTAAGATGATGATGATATACATAGACTCGCAAGGCGCACTTATACCCGTCCCAATATAGACACTCTGGTAGGGTTACCACTACTTCGGGATAATTGTGGGCTAGTGCGGAGAAGAAGCAGCGCAAGATATTAAGACACTATTGTCATAGCATCTTTTTTAAGTTATCTTTTAAAATCTAAAGAACAATACTAGTTAGTAATAATAGTTGTAACCCATTAGCCATAGCAAAGCCAGGAACATGGCTAGGTAACTAAAGGCCCTGATACAAGAAAATCTCGACTTTGTATGGAATTCAAATGGTTTTTTTTACGAAATGAAATAAATAAAGGATTTTTCAACAAACCCCAATGTTAAATGCAAAAAGCTAAAGTTTCAAAAAGGTTTTTTCAACAAACCTCAATGTTAAATGCAAAAAACTAAAGTTTATTATCTTTTTACTGGTTCTCGGTAGCTTCGCAAAGTATTGCAACCTATTTTACGAGTACTTAAATTCCAAAGGTGGGAAGAGCAAACCTCGTAACCACGAATATACAAATTCTTAATACAATATCTTGTAGCTAATTCAATACGAGGTTGTCCAGGGTCTGAGGGCCCGCTGAGGTTGGGCCCCGGTGCATGCAAAGCTAGCTACGCCACTGTGCAAGCCTCCAGAAAGCTGTCAAAAAGCCCGCAGCATTTTGGAAAAGTCTAATTTCCATTTTGATACTTAGGTACTGACTTTAGCGAGCAATTTTGGAGCAGCTGACCTAGTGAGTCAGGATTTATACGTCATGCCCTAATTTTGTAATAACTCTGACATTTATAACAACGAAACCGTTCGCTCTTGGCCTCAATTAATCCGCAGGGCACAGTCTTGTTCCATGAGATAGGACTTACAAGCTTGATCAGAAAAAGCTAATCAACTCATATATTTTTTCAAGTGCAATATCTCATTAACTCATTTGCTAACTCATTATGTGTCAATATTTGTTACTAGCTCTTGCCCGCGACTTCGACTACTTGGACATCTGAGCATGATAGAAAGTAGGTATTCAGCCAATTTATTCGAATCTGTTTGTAGTTTTTGCATTAAAGAGTAACTATCATCCTTACTTACACAATACTACAAACTTTCACGTTTATAATATTAGTAAGGAAGAATAATGGCATTTTCTATCTACATTGATAAATGATTTTTGACTTTGAACTGATCATCAGCATCATTCCGGATTTGCACTCGTACGCGAGGGCCCAGGGTCCGCTGCTCATGATCCAGGATATGGCAGATCAGGTAATTTCAGTGGAGCGACTTTGACTTTGAACTAAGGGCCTATGCATAAGCAGTATCATGTTTGATGTTGATGTATAGGTCTAAGGGCTCATTCACACGGGAACCGTCATTGACGATTCGTCAAAATATCTGAATTGGTGGCATCAGCGGATCCAACACAATAAATTCACGATTCGTATATTTTGACGATTCGTGATTTTTAAAAACACCATTCGTGATTTAAGACTCACCGCCATTTTTCACGATTTGTGATCCATGTGATCAAAGGCATACAAAAATCATTGCCGCCATTAAAAAAAAGAACGAATCGTGAAAAAAGACGAATCGTCAAAAATCACGAATCGTCCTCGTGTGAACGAGCTCTAAAACACAGATTCGATTACAGCTTACAATCAATTCAATCTCACGATTCCACAATCAGACACATTAATCAAGAGTGGTTAAAGCTAAATGAAGGTAATTTAATTAATTGTGTGATATCAGATTTGATTACATCGACCTTATAATACCGGTTTGTGATATAAATTCATCACAATGATATGTAACAAGGCCCAGGCCGATGTAAAAGGTGATCTGGTGCTCAAACACAACAACTCCTTGTATTAGACATCGAAATATACCGTCACTGATAGTCGAATCATATGTATTGTATGGGAAGGTGTTTTATTTTTCAAGATCTGATGATTGTTTGAATATCTCTGATGATGTTCTGATAGTATAAAAAATATTGTTTGAGCATCAGAATCATCCTCTTTTTAGATCGGATAGGGTTTTCTACATATCGTGTCAGCGATGATCAAATGGAAATTTTGTCTGTTTTTATATTACCTCTTTGCGCTTAAACCGCTAAACGAATTTCGGTGAAAGTGGTATATATCTCTACCTAGGGAAAGGATATAGGATAGTCTTCAGGAATATTCCGTATGTATTATTAATTAGTAATTATCGTGCTTCGAGTGGGATGAAAAGGGGTGTGGACCGTTAAGTTATAGTTAAAAGTTACCATTTGCGTGGATGAAGTCACGGGCATTCGCTAGTACTACATAAAATGTTTTCGTTTTCAGATATACTAAATACATTGACAGATCTGTCGGAAAAGGCCGATGAAAAAAACCTGCCGTTCCTTCTGTGGATTGGGCCTTGCCCTGTTCTAAGTAAGTACCTGCTTCTTCTTCTTCTACTTAAACTTTCAGAATTTATCAAACTTTTCTTATATAAGAATGTTTTCGGGTCACAAATCGGCGCTCTGGCGAGCAGCAACAAACTATAGAACATAAATCGGCATGTAAAGTAAATTTTAAGGTATATATATTTTTTTCTTGTAATAAGGACTTAATCAAGAAAGTAATTTAAGTATTTTTACTTTTATTCAGTAGTTAATAAAAATTTAAACTTGTGACGTCATAAGCATGCCTATGACGACTTCCTCCGATATTAACAGGGTTGTTTTTTGGAAGCAAACTTTTTTCTCGATTGGAAACTCTCACTACTACAAATAGTAACGTCATATTATGTCGGTTTCCGGTGCGCTTAGAGGGCATATAAAGGATCCGTATTTTCGTTAAAATAAGCATCTTTCGATTTTAGGTGGTATAAGTATCTGTATAGTGATTATGGGCATAAAATCTCTAAATGGTTTTGAAATTACCATAGGTTGTTTTTTACTTTACATACCGAATTATTCTACAGCGCTGCCACATTAGTAGGTTCCATTCACACTCGGGCCCCCCCTTCATATCAGCCTATTGCAGTCCACTGCTGGACATACGCCTCCCCAAGACTGCGCAAACTTTCGCGGTCCTCCGCTTCTCGCATCCAGCCACTACCGGCTACCCTCCTCAGGTCATCGGTCCACCTAGCAAGGGGGCGTCCAACACTACTCGTACGTTTCCCAAGACGTGGTCTTCATTCGAGAACCTTCCTACAGCAACGCCCGTCGATTCTGCGACAGACATGACCAGCCCACTGCCACTTTAGCCAGGCCTGTATCTTCCCGCGTAGGTAGCAAAAACGTACCTACGCGCGGCGACCCCTTGGTAAGGGACTAAAAAAGTTGGGTGTCGCTAGCCGGCAGCGACACGCTCCCGCGTTTTATTCACCGGCGGTGCGCTACACTAGGTTGCTGGTTGGACGAGCGTAAATAAAGTCCTAGAAAGATGCGCTAGATGGCGTAAGTAGCTTCTTGTGGCAGTCAACCCTATTGCGTTGCGTGATAGTACGTCACTGAATAGGTTTAGTGTATTATAAATCATATTACAGAGTTATAAGAATAAAAAAATATCTTGCAATGTATTTCTGTAGGTGTCTACACGAAAATGTGCTTGAGTCAGAGGCGAACTGAATTACACCATATCGTTAACAACATTGAGTAGATATTTCTTTGAATTTCATTGCAAAGTCATACTTCTGTACGGAGTACTAGTACTTATTCTGTGCTTTAGCTTACTGCACCTCTGAACAATATCTATCGGGCCCCCCCGAAAGACCATTATAGACTTACTTGACGCGGTCTCGTGGCTTGAGACCCTGAATGTGGATTTATAAGTCCTTTTTTGTAGTAGAACTGTTTATTATTTTTGTAACGCCATACGATTAATTAAATTGTTGTTTTTTAAGTGTTCCACGGCGGCGAGGATGTGAAGGCTGTCACCAATGCATTTATAGAGAAGCCCTACTACTACAGCTTTGGCCGACCCTGGCTGGGCAACGGCCTCGTCACGGGACCAGGTTAGTAAGGCAAAATATCTGTTAACTACACTGTATACTCGTATATTTCTGTGTATTTCTTTTATAGTGTGAAATAAAGAATTTATCATGAAAACTAAAATCTATCTAACATTTGGTGCCTCTTGTAATATTTTTTTCTTAAGGGGGTGCAGCGCGAAGTAAGTCGAGTAAGTCTTAACGATCTTTCAACAGAAACGGAATTATTAATATTAGTAATTAGATCCATTTGCTTTAAAGTTTTAGACTTGGTGATTTAATTAGAACAATAGATTTAATTTATTCTGCGCAATGCGCAAAACCATCAGACATTAGTGTTAAAAACTGAAAAGGGTTCATATTTTCTTATTTATATTTTATTCGTGTATATTAAAAAGGAGGGGACCTGCGGAATATCAATACAATCATTTTCATGTACAAATTATTGTTTCATGCGTAAAACTCGCCAAGTTTTCGAAAAAATTGCTCTTAGATATCATGAGCTACAAGTCATGTTTACTATATCATAAAGAATTTGTTTCAAATTTCAACAAGACCATGACCTTGTGCAATGAGTAGAATAACGTAAATAAGTTGCTTTAATGTATTAACTAATTCAGCTCATCGTACAAGTGTCTTAGAAATACGTTAATTTTCTCAATTTCGAGCAGTACCGCCTTAATAAATTGTAATTTTCGTTTACGCTGTGCCACAGATAATATACACTGGTCTGTGCAAACTTCAGCTTGACGACTAATTTGAAAGCTCGATACCGTTAAATTAGCAATAAAATTGATGCATTGATCTGCAAAAACCATAAAATAGCGTATTCGACTGCAGGGTCTACCTGGCCCCAGTAGGAAGGTAAATAGTGAGTAGGTACTCGTAGTTGCAGCTTTACTCAGTTCCAAAGATTCAGGCTCAGCACAGGCACTCTGGGTGACAATGGGCTTAATTCCAATGCGCCCTGTCTAAGATTAAATTTAGGTTCAGTCTCTCTCTTTCTCTGCCAAACAAACGAAAAGAGACTGACTGTATTAATTTAGAAACGTCAGACTAAACAGCTGTCCGGTGCTAAGGAAATTAGAGAAATCATAGACAATTTAGTAGGGATGGTATTCGATGACGACTAAAGTTAGACGAAAACACGCAAAAACTTGTACAGATACTTTAGAAATCGCATCACTTAATTTGACGTTTCTAAATTATTGTAGTCTGTCTCTTTTCGTTTGTTATACTGAGAAAGAGAGAGACTGAACCTAAATTTAATCTTAGACAGGGCGCATTGGAGTTGAGCCCATTGTCACCCAGAGTGCCTGTGATGAGCTTGAATCTTTGGAAGTGAGTAAAGCTGCAACTACGCGTACCTACTCTCTATTAACCTTCCTACTGGGGCCAGGCCCTGATTAAGTAAAGTTATTAGACCCTTCAGTCGAATACGCTATTTTATGGTTTTTGCAGATCAATGCATCGATTTTATTGCTAATTTAACGGTTTGCTAATTTAATGCTTTTAGTCTAGCCATCACGCTCTTTCCCGTTGTCATGCTATCATGAGTGACAGGGAGGACTATAGTAGACTCGAAAATACGGAAATAGTCATCCGGAGAAGGGCCTCGGGCTCAACTGTTTTAACCCACGCCCTGCGATCTGCTTAATCTTAACCAGGGTCAGTCTGGAAGCACAACATCAAGAACCTAGCGGGGACCTTCAGCAGCGCCGTGGTGGACGGCTACCAGGGCGTTTTCAATGCGCAAGCGCAGAAGCTGGTCCAGAACATGATGAAGGAGGTTGGCGCTGCGCCATTTGACGCCATGCACAAGTACCTGGCGTACACAACGCTTGAGACTGTTTGCCGTGAGTGTCTAAGTGATTAAAAAAAAAAAAAACAACCAAAAGATCCACAATTTGTCAGTAAACTTTTAACTGTTTGTGTTAGTATGTTCATACTTAATATTTTACAAGCGATAGGGTTAAACTAATTAAATGGCTATGGTGATGAGTATGGATACAGGACAAATAGAGAAACAAAAATGACAAGTAACATACAGGTACAACATGGTACCCTAGTGTCACTATCTTTCCAAAATTGTATGCTACCACTTTGTCGGCGTAATTGGTATACATACACCTACAATTACAGCTTTCTAGTACTAACGGTCTCCTAACAAAATCCCGGACAGACAGACAGATGGTCATGATGTAACTATAAGTGTTCCTTGGCTGGACTACAGAACTCTAAAAAATCACAAGGCCGGTTTCGATCCCAAATTTCAACCTTAAGATGATTATATAGAGTTCCAAATCATTTAAGATATTTTGACAGATTCAAGTTGATGTGAGGCCCACTGTACATGTTTTAGTGATGTGATGTGTCTTTTCTTTTCCAGAGACAGCTCTAGGCGTGCCTCGGATATCCGAAAGCATCGTCACATCGGAGTACTACGAGGCGTTCAACACAGCTGTCAGGCTCCTCATCAAACGAGGACTGAACCTGGTTCAGCACCTGGACTGGGTGTACCAGCTCACCCCCTCGCACAGGCAGCTGATGAAGTGCGTTGGTGTGATACACAATGTTTCTGAGACGGTATGTGGTATATTTTTTTTTATTTATGCATTTTTTTGCCCTTACATCATCATCTGCGTTGCATAGCGATATCCCAGTAGTGTAGTCACACGCGAGGGTCAGGGTCCACTTTGGATCATAATCCAGGATGAAGTAGCAGATCTGTTTATTACAGTGGATCGACTGCCATATGATCTCCGTGACCTCTGTTAACAGGGATACCTGGATTCAAATCCACAAATCCTGGGTTTGGATCAAAGTTTCTGAAAGTGCAAATTTCCTCACGATGTTTTCTCTCACCGTAAGAGCATCGGTTAGTATAACAACTAATGTACATTACTCAGAAAAAGTCATTGGTACACGGCGGCACGTGGCCATTGGATCGAGACCGGTACCTCCCACATGAGATCGCTCCTTTATTATTCTTTGCACTTGCATACGAAAGGAAAATATTGCCCCTTAAAATTCAACTTCCGTCTTCAGAACCCACGACCCTGTGTTATCCCGGTGAATGCTCTCGTAAAGGCGGCTGTTGAATTTTTGAATGCAATGTCTTTTTTGTAAGGTATGTGGTTTTCGTCGAAGCGGTCTTATGGGGAAGGAACAAGTTTTGTTCTATAAGATCAAGATGCTATGTGATATTAGTTCTGTCTACAAAGCTTAGAGAATTATCTTAGTTCAGTTCATCTACAGTTCTACACAAATATTATAAAGATGAAAGATTTGATTGTTTGTTTGTTTGTATTGAATAGGCACCGAAACTACTGGACCAATTCAATTTGGTCACAGAATAAGTACTAGTACTTCGTACAGAAGTATGACTTTGCAATGAAATTCAAAGAAATATCTACTCAATGTTGTACACAATATGGTGTAATTCAGTTCGCCTCAGACTTAAGCACATTTTCGTGTAGACACCTACAAAAATACATTGCAAGATAATTTCATTCTTATAACTCTGGAATATGATTCATAATACACTAAACCTATTCAGTGACGTACTATCACGCAATGCGATAGGGTTGACTGCCACAAGAAGCTACTTACGCCATCTAGCGCATCTTTCTAGGACTTTATTCACACTCGTCCAACCAGCAACCTAGTGTCGCGCACCGCCGGTGAATAAAACGCGGGAGCGTGTCGCTGCCGGCTAGCGACACCCAACTTGTTTAGGCCCTTACTTTTGCTACCTACGCAGGAAAATACACAGGCCTGATTTGGTACAGATATAGTTTATGTAGTATTTTAATAAGTGTATTTATTTATTACTGGTTCCTTTTACAGGTCATAAACCGTCGAAAACTGGAATGGGAAGAGAAGAAGAAATCTGGAGTCAAAGAAAAAGAGCCAGGTAACGCATATAACATTTTGAAATATAAACAACATGCCTAGTTTAAAACTAATAATTGATTACACTAAAGAACTCTTGAGATGGACATTTCAAATGTCTATTAAACTTATTATCACTCGCGAATAGATTCTCGATCGTAGTTTCGATGCTATTTTCATGCAAATAAGTTATAGCGAAACTTTGCCTGAGTCTCTGGCTCCTTGCCCCGTAGACAAAATGAAATCTATTTTAAAGCGAAGTTCGCTATCGCTAACGAAATGTATGAAACTCGCAAGTATGCCATCGAAATATCACGTGCCTTTTGCCTACATATTTTGAACTTTCGTTGGTGATAGCGGACTTCGCTATAGAAAGATTGCGTCTTGCCTAAAGGATCTGAATACAATAAAAAGTTTTATACATAGTATTTATATTGGTAGTAAATCTTGTATTGCTTGTAGAGCTTTTCGTTTTACATGATATCAAAGAGTTTATTTGCCAGAAGCCAGAATACATACACGATAAATTTTAATTGCAATTCTGTACGGTTACAAGCGCAAGCTAAGAGATGTCCCACCGGGTGACACAGTCGATCCATTTTCTGTGAGCGAAATTTAATTTAATATCGAGAAAACTTGAAAAGAAATTGCTCGAACTATAAAAATAATTATATCTTATTTTGTTTTCTCTGTAGACCTTTCAGAGACGAGGTTCAAGCCTTTTTTGGACATCCTCTTGGAGGTGAGCGAGAGGGACGAGAGGATGACCCTGGACCAGCTGAAGTCAGAGGTGGACACCATAATCGTGGGTGGACAGGAGACGGTGGCCACCACACTCTTTTACACCTTACTCATGATCGGCTGCAACAATGATGTGCAGAATAGGCTGTATGAGGAGTAAGTTGGCGAAATTATGTCTAGCAGTACTCATAATCATTTGTTGCATAACTTGATATGCCTATTAGGTACAAGATAATAAATAACAATAATGCCCTCCTAGCCTAATTCGACTACAGCGGCCAATGTCAACAGAGATTAGTCAACTGCGGTGAGATATTATAGTGTACAAGCGTGTGCGCAATATACAGTTGCACTTTCTGTTCCTTTACACTCATAATTCGGTGAGACGGCAGTCCGACATGACTGTAGAGATCAGGCGCAGGACCAACGGTTTAACGTGCTTTTCGATTCGAGGCACGGGGGTGTTAACACCACCAACTTCCTGACTCCGGAGCTATGTCTAAGTTATTTCAAAACAGAAAACCCAACACTTTCGGTCTGACCCGGAATTCAAACCCAGGACCTCATGGATAGTACCCAGCGTGCTGACCACTAGACCAACGAGGCAGGAGGTACAAGAAATAACGTTTCGGAAAGTTTTTAATTTGAAGGTGATAAATAATATCATTTTGTTCATGTTTTTATGGAATATAATCCTATATAACGTGCTCCAAACTTGCTAGATATTGACCTAAAAAAATATGGAACAAATTGGCCTTTTTGGCAAGTTATAGTATTATTTTTTTAATTGTTTCAACAAACACACCAATTGCCTAGCCCCAAACTAAGCGTGAGCTTGTGCTGTGGTGACTAGGATAACGGATAGAAATACTTAAATACATATAAACATCCATGATTTAGGTACAAATGCTCGTGCTCATCACAAAAACATTTGCCCCTTGCGGGATTCGAACCCGCAACCGCCAGGCTTAGAAGTCTGGTGCGCGAATGACTACGCCGAGACGGTCGTCATTTATTTAGTACGTACGTCATTTATTTTTATTAGTACTTTGTGTAAAAGACATTAAGAACTATGCCTGCGCCACGTCTAACTTAGTCTAGAGTCAAGAGCAAACCCATTTCAAATAAAAAAAAACCTCTGCTTATGTTAGTAGGATAACAATGTACACATGAATAGTAGATGTAATTAATATCTTCATGGATTGATCATAAGATATATGATGAGTTTTGCTCCCAGTATATAACTAACTAGTTTAGATTAGGTTTATTTTATGTTTTCGACGAATTTTGAAAATAGTGGATGTCTTTCAGATTAAAAGGAATATTCGGTGATAGTAAACGAGCAGTGCAGAAAGAAGACCTAGTTCAGATGAAGTACTGCGAAGCGGTTATACACGAGACCCTGAGGCTATACCCTCCAGTTCCAGTCGTCATGAGATATTCGGACAGGGATTTAAAGTTGAGTAAGTGTTCGTTTCATGTGCAGTCAGCAGCACGTCAGGTTACCTATTTGAACTACGGAAACAGCTTGTATTACGTAGGGAATAGAGGCTGTCTCAAGGTCAGAGTGGGGGGTCTGACATGCGGTTCCGTGTACCTTCTTCAGTACAGATCAGTGTTCGACAACAACTTAATTATGAGAGAGCCTAGTAAAAAGAGGCTCCGTTTAAATTAGGACATTCATGGGCGCCGGTAATATTATTTTTAAAACATTGAGCCCCATTGGGGTCACCGGTGACCCCCAAACAATAGTTTTCTATTGTGTCTAGTTTCATGGCAGTCAAAGGCTTAAGAGGTGCATCTGCCGTACACAGTACCTATTACACAGATACAACTGAACGAGGTAGAGAGCAGAACAAAATTCAACCTAAAAATGTTCTCCAAATTATGTTTTACATCCAAAACAAGTCCCAAGATAATACAAGGGGTTGTATATTTGATGCTCTTATACGATAAAAAATGTTCCTGCACTGGGACTGACTGCACCCCTTCAAATCACCGTGCCAAGGGATGCAAGTGCAGCGCCTTGCCAGCGCTCTCCCAGCGCCCATGAAGCTGGTTAAAAATCTAATTTCCCTACTTTTTAGTTGCTTTTGCTCAGCTACAGTAATAATAATAATTTATTGCTTTATAAAACTAAGCCTAAATACATAAAACTTAGATTAAGGAACTAAGGTAGTGATTAATAATATGTAATTCATAGTGTACCTAAACTAAGCAAAATGTTTTGCCAGTGTTTTAGGCATCTATAAAGAAGCTAAGTCCTTATTTGTCAATTTTTAAATTGACACAAAAATAATGACTAACAGTAACTGCGATAATGGTTCCAGCTGGCATCAGGGCTGTCAAGCTTGATTGTAAGAAGACGTCTTATTTTTTAACCTTCAGACTCTTGCGTGGTGCCCAAAGACACAGCGTGTGGCATCAACGCGTTGTAAGGCTTGGTAATAAGAAGACGACTTAACTTTTTACTGTTCACACTTCACAGACTCTTGCGTAGTGCCTAAAGACACAGCATGTGGCATCAACGCGTGGGGTGCGGGGCGGTCACGGCGGTGCTGGGGCCCTGATGTGCTGCAGTACCGCCCTGAGCGGTGGCTGGAGGCCGATATAACCCCTTCCCAGGCCGCTGGTCTCCTGGCCTTCAGCTACGGGAGGAGGTCTTGTATAGGTGAGTCTTAGCCACTGATAGTTCTGGAGCACGTAATGAGAACGTTAACTCCTCAGAGATAAGAGTGACTCGCACCAGAAAAATATGACAGACTTGACTGATATAAAAAAAAAGAAAGAAAATATATTTATTCGGCGATCTAAGGTCGAAAAGGCATCAGCTCAACTGGCTCAGCATTAGTCATGGCAGCGGGGAGCGTACCACGACACTGGTTGAAAGCTTAGCATAAGCATTCATAAATTACACTATTCGCTTATCTAAATTAGGCAGATTTGTAGTTGTAGATCTGGTGTGGGGACCTTATTAGTTTCGCGGGGAAAATTTTAAAGGGTACAGACAAAAAATCGGGCCACAGATATTAGTTATATCGACAAATCAATACTGGTAACTCTGGCTAGTGATACTAAATTATGTCTTTTCCTTCAGGTAAAAAATACGCAATGACTTTCTTGAAGACAGCGCTGGCGTATTGTGTTAGAGAACTGCACATCATATCTGAAGCTGAAAATCTGAAGCTCATGATAGACCTTGCTCTGCGGCCAGTCAGCGGTCACTTGCTGCGAGTCCAGCTACGTTGACATCTGACATAATTTCTAGGATCCTACGATCACGCCGGAACCTAGCTGAGGTGGGCGAATCGGAAGCTTTAAAAATCTTTGAACTAAAACATATAGAGCAACGCTCATACAGCCACCCACAACCCCCGCGCTGAAATTTAGTAAGAGTTTCTGATTCTTTTGCCTCAGCTCGGAACGCGTCAACCTTATGTTAGTAGTGCAATTCTCAAAGCAAATATGTGATACTACTTACATGCCACCGCATGCCACTTTCTTGATTGATTAACGCTCTCCGGGACTAGGGAACTACACAGAGAGACAGAGCCACAGCATGATAGTATAATTTAGTGTAAAGTTTTTGTCATACTCTATGTTAATCATGTCTGAGCATTGTCACATTGTACAGTAAGATATAAATAAAAATAAAATGAGATTAATGGGAAATATTTAATTTTAGTCATAAAAACACTTCTGAAGCGCCAAAGCATATATCTGCATCCAAACCGCGTTGAACAAGAAGATTAGGAAACAAATAAGTATTTCACAAACATCAATTTTATTTCAGCTTCATTTTAAAAGTGGATTGCAAGGCAGTGTAAGCCGAATAAATTGACCTGACAACACCCATCAGGCACTCGAAGCTCAACATCGTCACACCACCAGCGGATAGCTTCATAGTCTTCTGGGCACTCGCTAGCATCAGCAAGACAATCTTCATGTTGGGAACATCAAACATTTCCCAATTGCAAGCGTAAACGGCTGTAGCAAACTGTGCGCTTGCGTCCATCACTCGCTGACCAGTCCAGCAATCCATAGCCACTTGGACGAAGGCATACGGAATCTCCAGAAAAGTATTCTCTAACCCACCAAGCAGTTCGGCTATCAAACCTAAAACTAGGAGCACGAATTCTAAGGCAATCGCTCCACGAAATACATCCTCCAATAACTGGAGAAGATACACATTCCTGGCGTGCTTCTGAATAATGTCGTGAAGCCTCATCGCTACAAATTCGTTGAGCACCTTTTTCTTGTAGTTGGCGTCGACGAACGGTCCTCTTTTTAACGAAGTAAAATTGAGGCTTTTGTAGTACTGTTCAGCGTCAGTCCAGACATGGAGCAGTTCTTGAGTGAGGGCGAGCATTTGTGCCTCGATGTAGCCAGCCACAACTATGAGGACTGCGGTGACGTTAGCTGGCACGTAGCAGAGGAACCACACACTGGCCGCGACGAGAGCGTACCCAAACTCGTAGTTTGGAGATTTCTCCATAGGTTCTAAGCCTGCGAATTGGGAAAAGGTTTAAAACGATTGAACTCTCTTTTTTGGTATCAAATTATGACAACATCAACGAGAAAATATTAATCCTACCAAATATCGCTTTGCTAGAAAAACAAACCACTACCAAAGTTTAAGACAGCATTAGAAAATTCCACCATACCATAAATAGTAAAAATATCGTCCATAAAGTGTCTCCCTGGAGAGAGGACAGGTTTGCTGACGTACACCATGCCGTTCCCCATCAGTGAGAACCAGAACATTAAGGCCCGTATCTTCGCCTTCTTCATGGATTTCAGGATGTTCTTGGAGTAACGACTCCCTGGAGCTATTGTTGCATCAAAACTTAGACTTTCGGTCACTATTTTTCGGATGAGATCTCTGAAATTAATCAAGTACCTACGCAACATGCAAAGAAGGTTTTCTTAATCGATGACATATTCATCCTTGGATTATTTATAATGATCTAAGTGTACATCCAATACTTGTAGTATTTTTTTTGGTACATGGAATTTTAACCAGTGTGCGCTTAGCTGTAAGCTCTGTAAGCTCAAAATGTAATAATACATAAATAAATGAATACAAAATATAGTAGGTACCTAGTAGATATTTTTTAATAGGCATACATCGGTCTAGACATGCGCAAAATCGTTCACTGAAGTGAAATGAGTGATATAGTTCAGTGGGAGCTAAAGATATGTATCACTCATCTAGTTCATTTAGTTCAGCAGATCTACTATCAAAATCTCACTCACTACTTTATTCAGTTTAAATGTATCCTGTACTACAGAGAATTCTAATGGCTGAAAAATAACATTTATTATATTTAGGCAGTCTAGAATTACGAATTAAAAAAAAACATTAATTTCGAAGATATTGTTACATGCATTAACAAGGGATGTAAAGTGTTATTTATGTACGTAATGTACGTACGTTACGTATTAATTAATACCGAAAATTTTACATAGAAAACTGTAGTGCAGTAGCAGAATAGTGCAGTCTCGCTCTTGCAGTATTAACAAATATATCCGTACGTTTTATTCTCATATCACTGAGTTACTGACTTAATTAACTGCTTTGGACTATAGTGAGTGAGTGATACATATGAACTAGATAGGTGAAGTAGTTCAATTGTATCATTCATTCAGGAACTACACATGTCTACATCGGTCGCTATTTCACTTGATGTTGCGTGATGATAGACCTAGGTATGACCAATGTAGGAACAGCCTATTTACTATTTTTATCAAGTTATCGAAGGGTAAAATAAGCTGTAAAGTACTTATTATACCTGTAGTAGTAAATGTAAACGAATTTAGCATTGCCGATCTCACTGGAGATGCACAGGGAGAACATGATGATAGCCCTGATGACGTCCTTGGTTTTGATGCAGCGCTCCAGCACAAACCAGATGGCCGAGACTATAAACACGTAGAAGTAAGACCCAGCTGTGACGAAGGTGATGATGTAGGAGGAAAGCGGTATTGCTGAAACCGATAATTAAAGATAACGGGAGCACGGAGCAATCCTTGTTCAAAATAAGACAATGCTTTTACTTCCCTTTCCAGATCAGGGCCCACAAGATGCAATGTTTCTACAGCGAACTTCGCTATCGCCAACGAAATGTCAACATATGTTTGCAAAAGTCACGTGATGTTTCTATGGCGTATGTCAGTTTCATACATTTGGTTAGCGATAGCGAACTTCGATTTAGAATAGATTGCATCATCTTGTCATCATGGGCTTTGGGGTCTGTAATCATATCTCTGTCAGTGTGTCTTTAGTTTGTTACCTTTTCTACCAATATTGATGATTTTTGAATATGAACGGACCTTTGGATTAAACAGATTTTTGTCACAATAAAATCATTTTTTGCAGTCGTAAATACTGTAACCTTGTGTAATACCGATCCGCAGAGACGCAGGGTTAGGTCCGGATATGAAACTACACTTGAAGACCCCCTGTGCTAGAGAAATTAATAAATTAAAATAGATACAATAGTGAATACTTACGTTCTTTGTGCCTATCGTCAATGTTGAGGGTAAGAACTCTTAAGAATGTTGCCATATTGCCCATCATGGTCGGCAGGTCACTGTAAGCTGGGCCGAATTTACGGAGTTCAAATCCTTTACTGCCATGCTTTGCGTTCTTTAAAACCATGTTTGAATACAAAATACTTCTAAAAAGAAGTGATCCTACGTTACTGGCTGGCTAGAACAATATTTAATGCATTGCGAGCAGAAAGGGTACCCAAGTAAGGACTATGGCAATAGAAAAATCGTAAAGTTTTTTTTCATACTTTTTACAATACCTGTCCTAAGTGAATAAATACTAGCTACACTATTTGTTCTTAACAAATATTGTCCACGTAGGATTGTGAAACCTAAAATTTATATGCCGATAATATACAGTTTGTGTTGTGGGATTGTTGTTTTAATCGATTCAGCTATGTTCGATTTGAACTGCAAACTCTACTGTCAGCATAGGTCTTAGATCAGCTATACCTGTAGATATTGCACGATATTGACATTTTCAACTCCCCATGTGACATTTGTGTGACTGTACATCCAAACTTTAGTGTTATCTGATGTTAACCAGTAGGCTCCGTCCAGATGGGCCACCGGCCTAAGCCACCGGTGGCTGTCGCGCGCCACGCGTCTCGCGCAAACGAAAGTAGTCTGTGGCCGCCACCAATGGTTGGTGGTGTTTGTCTATCACCAATATTGTTAGACATACATTTCGTCAAAATGGCAAGTGGCGTGTCGCGGGCACTAAATCGCTAGTGGACGCCACTCGCTTCCGTGTGCGGCCTGGCCATACAAAACGTAGTAAAAACAATGTAAACAGCTTGTCAATAGCCACCGCTGGTTTTGGTCGGTGGGTCATCTGCGCAGAGCCGCCGTAATGGATAACTGTCACTTAAGTGTTGGTTGAAAATGATTTGACACGTTAAGGTTTTGATTTTGGCTTAGTACATCCTCGTAAAAGTAATCTAAGGTAAGGGTGTGATTCTGCGTAGTGCTAATCGAAATGTGGCATGTGGTGTGATCCTGTCACTCGACCTTATCATGGCTGTCACCTGCTTAAAGGTGGCAAGTTTTTAAAGCGCTTTGAACAATATTGTTCCAAATAATTTGTTTGCCGTTTTGTGGTTTTCTTTCCCACTGACTATTAGTTTTTAAATGCCGTTTGTTAGAGATTATTTATTTTTACAGAAAACTACGCAAAGAAGACTAATGATTGACGTCTAAAAGAACAAAATAAAATGAAAGGAGCCGGTATCTTTTAATATTTTGATTTATTTATACTTTTATGATATGTTCGTTCTGTTTTAGTACGATTTACTACGAACAAAACCAATGGGTGTGATGCTTGTATTTTGCAAATATACTGGCATGCAAAAGTAGGTACCAAACCACTTCAAAATTCCAATTTCTCCTAAACTACCTACATAAGTTAGAGTTATATAACAACAACCTTTTTAACAGAAAATTTCATAACCTTTCTAAAAAACGATTTTTTAAATTACGCTCTACAAAAAACTCAGGCAACATTCAACAATATATTTTACTCTACATTGGTATTTTAATGTCTGATATTGCCTCGTCGGACCCCAATCAAAAATTACATCTTCCATTCGATTTGGTATAGTACACAAGACTCGTATTTTGTTAATAGAGATTTTTCAAACGAAAATTATATATACAAACAATAATAAAAGTTATTGGAATTTCGCTCGCTGCGCAGATTTTGCACATGAAAATGGGTTTTGGGCAATTAAATGAAAATTTATATAAAACAAAAATGTATTCCTATAGTTTTTTTTAACAGAGAACAGATTAAAATTGAAGGCTCCAAGATTTTAGCACCAGCAGAGATGTTAAATAGAAAAGAGAGCAAGGTTAAACTCCTGGAGGATCAACTACCCGATATCATGTAGTGCCCTCACAATTTTAAAATTTTTCTAAAAATTTTCAGGGTTCATATTAGTTCTATTTTCTATCTAATATTAATTGGTGATAAATTAGGCATCTATAAATACGAAAAATTTACAACAACAAGTTCTTTTCTTAATAACAAACCAAACTTCAGGAGGATTTTCATATTGATAATAAGACTTCTTCAGTTTCTGATAACAGGTTTATTTTCATTAAAATGAACTTTCGCCACGCGGACCTTCCTGGATGAACTTCTCATACATTTGCGTGGCATCGAACTTATTTTACCTTAAATTGAAAAGTACCTGGTACTTAGCTTTGCTGGTCAGTATATTATGCATACCCACCCCTACTCTAGTTGGTGAAACCTGGAATTTTGCCTTCATTCAAGTTTACATTGTTGTTGTTTTGCTAATCGATACTACAAACACAAGCATGCACTGTTTCCTATAAGCGGTAGACGCTATTAATGGTTACAAATATGTGGATTTCGTACTGCACTAAGCCATTGTTGATCGCAGTGTAGTATACGCTGAGTAAATTGATCTTATAACTGTCATCAGACAGCTAAAACTCAGTGTAGTCATCCCTCCAGCGGACAGAACCATCGTCTTTTGAGCATTCTGAAGCATCAGCAAGACTGTCCTCATGTTCGCAACGTTGAAGTTCTCCCACTTGCAATCGTAAACAGCCGTCTCAAACTTGGCACATGCATCCATCAGCCGTTGCCCCGTCAGACAGTCCATTGCCACTTGCATAAATGCAAAAGGCATTTCGATGTAGGTGTTCTCCAATCCCCCAAGCAGTTCCGCTATGAGACCAGTTATGAGGAGAAGAAATTCCACTGCGATGGCTCCTCTAAAGACTTCTTCGATTCGCCGAATGAGATTTAGGTTATTTGTGTGTATTTTGACTATATCTTCCAATCTTCGCTTGATATATTTGTTCATAATACGGTTCCTATCAGCATTATCGGTAACCAGTGGAATGTCTTGAGAGAGCTCCGCTTCTATTTGGTTCATTTGAAAGTGCAGCTCAGCGTCAGTCCATAGATTGACGAGTTCTTCGCTAAGAGCTAACATGGTAGCCTCTGTGTAGCCGATGAGGACAATGAGGAAGGCGGTGATGTTAGCTGGAAGGTAGACTGTGAAGACAACGCCGCATCCCATGAGAAAGAACGCTATTTCGTAGTTGGGAGAGTCGAAAATTGGTTCCAATCCTGTAACAATGTTTACACAATGATATTTGCTTCTTACAGTTATTGTATTTGAATGGACTTAGTGAGAAAGGACGTATCGTACCATAAAGAATAAACAAGTCTTCCATGAGGTGCCGCCCAGGGATGAGGATGGGCTGTGTGATATAGATGATTCCGTTTCCAATGATGACCACCCAAAAGATCAGAGCTCGTTTCTTGACGTCTCTTAAGGTCTTCAATAAATTCTTGGTGAACCTGGCATTTTTTAGGGTTCGTGCATCGCAAGACAGGTAGCCGTCGACAATAGTCTTAATTACGTTTCTGCAAATGAACCATATTGTATCAATCATGCATGTTACGTTGTTAGAACTACTGTCGATTTAGTAGGTAATACCCGACCAAGCCAACTAGACAACTGTCAAACGACTTTAAACGACGAATACAACGAAAATACCGATGGAAATGAAAAAGCAATGGTGTTTAAATAAACTTAGGCGAATCATCTAAATTATAACAATATTGCTATTTAATTACATTTGGTAATTTCGTTGTATTCGTTGTCGTAAGTCTTTTGACAGTTGTCTAGTTCGAGTAGTACAGTCAATTTCGACCTGCTTCCCATGATTCCATGCATTCGATGATTCCAAACTGACCACTTGGAATGTTCCAAATACTTATTTAACTATTTAATTTAAACACATATGAAATGATTTTCATGCAGACTGCAACAGGACTTACTGATACAGAAACATATAGAACAGCTTGCAGGGTCCGATCTCGCTGCTGAGTCCTAACGAGAAGACGATCATGGCCGGGATTAGGTCACCGGTCTCCCGGCACTTGCAGAAGACAAACCAGGCCATGGAGACCAGGTACACGTAGAAGTAGCTTACTGCTATGACCACGGTCAGGACGTAGAATATCACGGGGATCTCTGAAAGTTAGCAGTTGCTTAATGGTTTTAGGTCGACTGATAAAAGATTATTTTTGCGAAGCCTAATTGCATTATTAGAATATCAGCAATCAACTACATTTTGTGACTCAAAGTAAATATTTTCTTATAATCTCACTAAGTGAAGTACTCAATAATAATTATTTAAAAAACATAATTAACAATTATAAGAGAAAACTTAACCAAAGAAATAGGTACCTACTACTTAACAATCTTATTTGTGTTTCGCCATGATCGGCGATAGGTTTTTCTTTTTAGGTACGGAACCCTTAATATATTATGGAATATTAACAGCTGATTCCATGCATTATCATGTATACTTACTCTTCTTGTTCCTGCTGTCAACGTTAAGGGTGAGGGCCCTGAGCAAGAAGCTCACGTTCCACAGCATGGTAGGCAGGTCGCAGTGCTCCAAGCCGAACTTACGCAGTTTCTCCCACATTTTGGGCAGTTTGTAGTCGCCCAAGAAGCAAACTTTTTTTAAATTATATAAACGATCAACTTCGCCTAAAACCTTGTATGGTCCCTAGGTATTTAACTAATACTCTTTACGTTAGATTTTTGTAAAAATGGAGAGCTTTCATGAGGTAGTAAAATAATTAAAGGTGCTGTTCCGAAGCGGGCTGCAGAAAGAACGTGCTGCGGCTGCATGCAGCCGGCCGCTGCTGAACGACTGATATACGTTTTGAATCATCAGGCTTACTCTTTACGAGTTCGAGTTACGATCACAATCGGATCGACGATCAGTAATTTGGTACTCTGCAAATCGATTATAGCGCCCATCGAGTTGTGGTCGAATAGGGAACTTCTTGAAATCGAAAACCGCCGTTACATAGTTACCACCTACGACATCATTTTACGACGCCATTTTAGGTCGATCTCGACTCGATTCTGATTTCAATTTGATTGATCTCGGGAGTAAGGTAGTAGGTAATAGTAATAATAATGTCCTTTTAGCCGAATTTCGACTACAGTCGACTAGAGATTAGCCGACTGCGCGGGATATATTATAGTTCACAAGTGTATGCGCAATACACAGGTGCACTCTCTGTTCCTTCACTCTCATAATTTGGTGAGACGGCGGTCCGACATGACGAGATCAGGCGCAGGACCAACGGTTTAACGTGCTGTCCGGGGCACGGGGGTGTAAACACCACCAACTTCCTGACTCCGGAGCTGTGTCTGAGTTATTTCAAAACGGAAAAACCCAACACGTTCGGCCCGACCCGGGACCTTATGGATAGTACCCAGCGTGCTGACCACTGGACCAACGAGGCAGTCAAGGTAGTAGGTACCCATTTTATGAAATAAATTCTGAGCACCGCTGTTGCAGCCAGGCATTCGGCTGCATGTCCTATTGGCAGCTGTTTCCTGCAGCCCGCTTCGGAATCGCACCCTTTGATTGCTACCTTAACACTTCAAGATAATTATAGGAGACAGAAAAAAACCTGAGCATATATACAGATAGTTACGAGAACGTATTCTGTTTGATTGTTATTTGATTTACATTTGAATTTAAGTAGTTTATAATTGACGTTGGCAAGGGAGCGTCGGTGGCGCAGTGGCTAGCAGGTTGCCTCTCAGACGGGAGGTGCCGGTTCGATCCCACATGTCGCCATGTACCAATGACTTTTTCTGAGTTATGTAAATTAGTTGTTTCACTAACCGATGCTCTTACGGTAAGGGAAACATCGTGAGGTAGTAAATTATAAATACATAATTAAAATAGATATTTAGAAGGATAGCGATTTAAATTGGGATTGATAATTAACACCGAAATTTATTTCCTCAAATAACGTGGATCTGAAATATAGATAATAGATAGTAACGATTCACGTCACAACGAATGCGTATTTAAGCTTTATTACTATACGCTTACCTCTCGAAGCCAACCTCTAAATGTACCACGGTTATATCTTATGGTTAGCTACGCAACCAGTCATTCAAGCAAATAGGACAATGTTAGACTTCTATCAAGACGCTAAACGTGCCTCTATGAGATTCCACTCAAGTCACTCCCATAAAATTCAATGTGATGGTTCACTAGGATTGATCATCCAAGCTCGAAACTATCTAGCCTCTAAGCGTGCAGATTTACAGATTGATGATTAGTAAGATTACTTAATTTATCTACGCATCCATACTAATATTATAAATGCGAAAGTGTCTTTCTGTCTGTCAGTTACCTCTTGAAGCTTAAACCACTCAACCGATTGATATGAAATTTGGTATGCAGACAGTTCAAAACTCTGGAAAGGACATAGGCTATATTTTGTCGCGATAAAAAAGCATTAAGAGGGGTATGGAAAATCCAACTCTTGCGGGCGAAGTCGCGGAGAACCACTAGTTATAATATAAATGAAGAAAATGAAACAGTAAATAAAGTATCATGATAAATTATTGTTTTTAAGTGATAAGCATTCACTTTTTCAATGTAAATATTTGATATTATTGCACTTAAAAAAATTACCACCAGAGGTGGGAATCGAACCCGCGTTCCTCGCATACCGGGGGATTGCCTAACCTCTCGGCCACCCTGGCGTTGGCAAAGCCTGTCAAAATTTTCAACTATATGATTTCATCTGCCTTCTCTTTAGATGTGTGCATGTGTATTTCCTTAGTACCTATTGTCGATTATATTTAGTAACAAGTAACAATATGCTTACATATTTGTCAATATAATGCACGCATATTTGGTCTGTGATGCTGGTCTACTTTAAGCTGTATCATATATAAGTCAGCCTATTAGATCCCACTGCTGGGAAAAGGCCTCACCTCAACTATGAGGAGGAACGAGCCATACTTCACCACGCGGGCTCAGTGCGGATTGGTGGAGGGGTGTATGTAAGGCATGTGACAAACCTTACTGTCAGAAGTTATGAAGCCGCCCTAGGGCCTCTGACTAGGCTTAACGACTAATACCACAGATATTAGCCGGGACCAACTGCTTAACGTGCCTTCCGAAGCACGGAGATGCTTGTCATGGACGTCACTTAAATGGTCGGAATGGTCACCCATCCAATCACGACCGCGCCGTGGGTTGCTTAACTTTTGGTATCACTACCAAAGCGCTGCCGCCACTGCGCCACAAGCACCTCTGTAAAAGCTGTATCATATATTTTTTGATAAAAGTAATTTCTAAACAGATTCGTGAAATAATGCTAGTTGTATCAAGTTTACATTTTAATCCAGAAAAAATGTCGCGTCTAATGGATTAATAATTACTTAGATGTTTGAGTGACATTTGGCCACTTAATTAACTGATGATTGTACCTTTCTTCATATGGTGCAATTTAAAAATGTGGTCCAAATGGGTACCTGTCCAACTGTCGAAGGCAAGGCTAGCGATCATTATTATAGGCTTGAAACGAAGGGTTAGAATTTAGAGAAAGTTTGTCACTTTTTGTCTATCTACATGAGGAGTAACAGGTCAAAGTGTATTAACTGCATCAATGTAACTTTTGAGATAAAGGCATAATCCATAATATTTTTAGGAGAAGATACTTTTTCTGAACCTGGATTTATTATAATATAGTTTAAAAAGATGTACACGTTTGATTCTTTTTTATAATAAAAAGTAATACAGTTTGATGCGTCCTAATTTGATATTAGTTACAAGTTTTGAAATAGATAAAAAATGCGTTCTGTACTATTTTTTTTCGGTGGGTCTCCACCCACTGTATTACTCCTAATACACTTTGAACTGTTACTCCTCACATTCTACATAGAACTATCCATGATAGTACGTAAAGGATGTCCGGGTTTCAACTAGCGATAATCTAAGGGCCTTTTATTTATTAAATGTTAGTGACATATTTTTTTTAATTAAAAAAAAAATTGTGGGTTTAGTTTTGTAAAAGGTTAAATAACTATTTTACTATCGACGTTCATAAGTTGCATTTTCTGGCCTAAATTGAATAAATTGATTTAGTTTTGGAGAAGGTAATAAAACGAAGAGTTGACAAGATATTAGCTGGCTTTATTCATAAATCATCGATGGTTTAATAAAGTATATTTGCACCAACAAAAAGTGTTTTTTTCATTTTAAAGTTGAATTATGAAAATCAATACAATGTTGAAAAAAAAATTACCAGGTTAATAACCTAATTAAACTTCATATTATTTTTCAAATAAATTTCCAATTAATCCCCTAATACCTTAACACTTAATACATTTATACGTTCAAATTTAGTAATTTGAATGAATGAATAAAAATCTATACCTAACCTATACCTGCATATTAGTAATGAAATAGTTGTATGTTTAACTAAATCGCCTTACTGTGCCTTACTAGCAATAGCAAGTAAGTAAGGAGATTTAGGTCAAAGTTGTAGTAGTAGGTAAAGCTGTTGCTTTGGGCGGAATTAGCTAGGCTTGAGAGCTAGGCAATATCACGGGCCATTGCACATTTTAACAACTCTTGTTGCAACTAAGCACCCGTGTAGGTATTTGGACATTTTAGCTGGAATTCATCGTCCTGGTATTCATGATATTTTATTTATTTAATTTTTATTTTTCTTTATTGGAAAATACAAAGGATTACAACATGACTTGAATATATAGCTAATAATAAATGTATTGCACAGGAAAGTAATCCTTAAATGTATTTTTACGGCATGCTTTACTGGGAAAACTACAACTACGACTACAAAACAACTTACAAACTAACTCTAGGTTATGATCTAGGTATAGTCTTGAGGATGTCTTTTAAAACTGTCCTAAGCATCGGAAACAATTTAAAACTGTCGTATAATTTCCGATGCTTAAAAAAACTGGCAGTACCAATAATTCTGGATAAAACAAATCTTTATTAAATCCCCTTTCTGTGATTAAGTATTTCCTATACCCAAAGGTTGTCTGGAAGAGATCGCTCTTAGCGATAAGATCGCTTAATTTGTACATCTTTCTTTGTAAATTGTATTGTTGTTACTTTTGTGGTGTGCGATAAAGAGTTATCTATCTATCTTCATGAGGAGGCTGTTAGTTATACATTTAAACATTTGAAAAGCCGAAAAGAGCCTAGGCTGGCAGTAGTGACTGAGATTCATTCATTTTTTATACGTGCCGATTACCTACTTACCTTGATGAAGCTTTCCGACCCTCTTGACATTGCTGCGTGGCGTATGGAATAGTACCCCTCCAGTGTTCAGGACTCCATTACTTCTGAGCTGCGGGAGGGTTTACTAGCATTAAACCATTCCACTATCAGAACTGCGAACGATCTCGATCTGATATTGTTTCCGGTGTTGTGTTCAAAACATCATTATGAAAACGCTACTTCTACTCAGATCCCTAGAAAGCATAAATGTACTTAGGTGCGTTCGCACGCGGGATGCATTTTTGACCACAAGCTCGCCGATCTCAGATCACAAATGGCGGTATGAAACAGAACTAAAAGCATGTTAGCATTTAAACTCTCAAACTGCGCGTCCAATTGCTTAAACCCTCCCGCAGCTCAGAAGTACCAGAGTTCTGAATACTGGAAGGGCTTCCATATACGCTGCTGCGCGATACTGTCTGCACTGTCTACTCGAGGTGTCGCCCGCCCTACCTTATTTACCTGAGGGTTCTGTTTATTCAGGAGATACGCCCCATACATCTGTGCCTGGCAGGCATTCCTTTTTATTTATCGTTGCTCCATCATATCTTATTTATTATTGGGTGACCGTTCTCGCTCGGCCGGTAGACCTAGCATACCTGCCCGCGCTCTACTTGTTGTAGCTTTTTCGCGGTGGTTCTGTACCTAACCTATACCTGCATATTAGTAATGAAATAGTTTTATGTTTAACTAAATCGCCTTACTGTGCCTTACTAGCAATAGCAAGTAAGTAAGGAGATTTAGGTCAAAGTTGTAGTAGTAGGTAAAGCTGTTGCTTTGGGCGGAATTAGCTAGGCTTGAGAGCTAGGCAATATTGCACATTTTAACAACTCTTGTTGCAACTAAGCACCCGGGTAGGTATTTGGACATTTTAGCTGGTATTCATCGTCCTGGTATTCATGATATTTTATTTATTTAATTTTTATTTTTCTTTATTGGAAAATACAAAGGATTACAATATGACTTGAATATATAGCTAATAATAAATGTATTGCACAGGAAAGTAATCCTTAAATGTATTTTTACGGCGTGCTTTACTGGGAAAACTACAACTACGACTACAAAACAACTTACAAACTAACTCTAGGTTATGATCTAGGTATAGTCTTGAGGATGTCTTTTAAAACTGTCCTAAGCATCGGAAACAATTTAAAACTGTCGTATAATTTCCGATGCTTAAAAAAACTGGCAGTACCAATAATTCTGGATGAAACAAATCTTTATTAAATCCCCTTTCTGTGATTAAGTATTTCCTATACCCAAAGGTTGTCTGGAAGAGATCGCTCTTAGCGATAAGATCGCTTAATTTGTACATCTTTCTTTGTAAATTGTATTGTTGTTACTTTTGTGGTGTGCGATAAAGAGTTATCTATCTATCTTCATGAGGAGGCTGTTAGTTATACATTTAAACATTTGAAAAGCCGAAAAGAGACTAGGCTGACAGTAGTGACTGAGATTCATTCATTTTTTATACGTGCCGATTACCTACTTACCTTGATGAAGCTTTCCGACCCTCTTGACATTGCTGCGTGGCGTATGGAATAGTACCCCTCCAGTGTTCAGGACTCCATTACTTCTGAGCTGCGGGAGGGTTTACTAGCATTAAACCATTCCACTATCAGAACTGCGAACGATCTCGATCTGATATTGTTTCCGGTGTTGTGTTCAAAACATCATTATGAAAACGCTACTTCTACTCAGATCCCTAGAAAGCATAAATGTACTTAGGTGCGTTCGCACGCGGGATGCATTTTTGACCACAAGCTCGCCGATCTCAGATCACAAATGGCGGTATGAAACAGAACTAAAAGCATGTTAGCATTTAAACTGTCAAACTGCGCGTCCAATTGCTTAAACCCTCCCGCAGCTCAGAAGTACCAGAGTTCTGAATACTGGAAGGGCTTCTATATACGCTGCTGCGCGATACTGTCTGCACTGTCTACTCGAGGTGTCGCCCGCCCTACCTTATTTACCTGAGGGTTCTGTTTCTTCAGGAGATACGCCCCATACATCTGTGCCTGGCGGGCATTCCTTTTTATTTATCGTTGCTCCATCATACCTTATTTATTATTGGGTGACCGTTCTCGCTCGGCCGGTAGACCTAGCATACCTGCCCGCGCTCTACCTGTTGTAGCTTTTTCGCGGTGGTTCTGTATTTTCCATTTTAATTTTACAACCTTACCATAACTTATTTTTAATTAGATTCATCAACTACAAAATTACCAGAAGAATCTGGTAAATCATTTTTGCAGTAGGTAGTTTTGGACAAAGCATTCCCAAAAAAAAAAACCTAATAAAATACATTTGTTATTAAAGATCTCTCTTTGAGCACAAAAATATTCCTTATAACTTCCATTAAAGATTATTGAAAATATGGATAAGTAAGACACATCAATTTGTTTTAATTTAACCGCTATTACGAGAAAGTCAGCTGACAAAAATGTATTTAAATTCTTGCCTAAGTTCAGTGTTGCCAGAAATATGACACGCAAAATTCATGCGTTCTAAAAAACTGCTTTTCCGATTACCTAATAAATAAAATAAAAAATCAAATCTAAATCAGCGGGGTTGACTTTATTTAAAACATTACCTTTCTTTTGGGCTTCGCCACAGTCCGATAAAACCCAACTACGACAAAAAACGACGCTGAAAAAGTATAAAACAAGATTTTCAGAATGTTCATGTTTGGAAAGGCGTAGTCACACGTAACATCTACCGTAGCACTTTGACAACGTGTAACTACGCCTTTCCAAACATGAAAATTCTGAAAATCTTGTTTTATACTTTTTCAGCGTCGTTTTTTGTCGTAGTTGGGTTTTAGTTTTTTTACTTTTTATTATTTGTATTTTGTTGTTAAAGTGTATTTATGGCGCATAATATTAACAAAAGTTAAATTGATGAACTAAGTATTCTGATAAGTAGTGAAGAAGCTATAAACGAAAAGATGTGAATTATATGCAATCAGCCCATAAATACAGGTAAAGTTACAAGCAAATGCTAGTAATATATATATATATATATATTCAAAATGTACAAGTAAAGCGCTTTGAAATGATACTAAACACGGCATATTTATCTTAACTTTATTTTTTTACTCTGTATGTTTTGTCCGCTAGAGGGCGCCACATTAAATTTTGTGAAATCCCATATAGCCTATAACCAGCGGACAATTAAGACGTTTCTAATGATATGTCATTTGTCGAATTCTGATAAGTAGTTTAGAAGTTACGAGGGAACAGATGAACACACATACATAAATAACCTGTCAAAATCATAACCCTCCTTTTGCTTTGCCGTACTCGGGTAAAAAAGGAGTTAAGTATGTCAGAAATATTGCCGATTCTCTGCCTGGACCATGACGTTCTCCGAACGACTAGGTGTATCACCGCAGCGTGCGTGTGGCGGCAGCTAGTGCCCCGTCGGGAATTGATTCGGCACCACCGACTCATCAGATGTTGACAACTATTATCCACACGCTGCCCAACACTGCCCGGGACTAAAGTGCACGCACTAGGTCGTTGTAGAATGTAATGTCCTCATAGCCGATTTTGGACTACAGCGGCCAATCTCAACAGAGATTAGCCAACGCGGGAAATATTATAGTGCACAAGTGTGTTCGCAATACACAGATGCACACTCTGTTCCTTCACTCTCATAATTCGCTGAGACGGCAGTCCGACAAGACCGCGCAGGACCAACGGCTTAACGTGCTTTCCGAGGCACGGGGGTGTTAACACCACCAACTTCCTGACTCCGGAGCTGTATCTGAGTTATTCAAGACAGAAAAAACTAAAGTTTTCCCGGGCAGTTGGAATACTGGTTGTCCTGCCAAAGGGGAACGATAAAACTTTGGAGAACTCGCGAGCGTGCGTATAGACCGGGCCTGTAGCCAAATGGCAATATTTTGGTTTATCTAGAGCACACTTCGTATCGCCAACGAAATGTCAAAATATGTATACAAAAGTCACGTGATGTTTCGATGGCTTATGTCAGTTTCATACATTTTGTTAGCGATAACGGACCTCGCTTGAGATTGAATTGCCACTTGGCTACGGGCCCGGTAAAGTTACTATCCATATTTTGAATGATACTGAAACGCCTGTTCATTGCTTGCGATCCCTGTCTACGATCACCTATTTATTCGGTTATTTCGTTTTACGTAACCGCTAGTTCCTGCACTAACTATCCGGGTGTCGAACTAATGCACCGGGTGAGACGGGCCAATTTCACGGGCCATTACGCACGCTCCGGGGCGATTTGCACAAATTCCGCGATTTAGCGACGGCCGGTATTAACCCCCCTTTTACATACTTACACACATTGGTAAACAATATCATTTTCTTTGCCCAATTCATACACGCACTTGTTAGTTGTAGTTAACCTTATTTCTTAATTTACGATTCTGTACCTATTTTTTATTGAATTGTAAATAAGATTGAATTTAGGTATTTGGGGATTCAGCCGCAATACATAATCGAAGACGATGCATTTACTACATTCAGATCGATTCCGATCAAGTATGGAAGCCGTCAATATTTAATTATCGACGGTGAGGGATGGGTGGCAGACAATGCTCTTGTATTGATTTTGAATTCCCCATTTAGGTGGACTTTAAGAGGAATAAATTAACGGAGATTACCGCCCCAGTTTGGGCCTCCTCTGATTAAATTAACGCTGTGGAGATTATTGCAAGGCACCGTGATGAGTATTAAAAGATTACCGAATTAGAAAAGTGAGAAAAGTTACATAATTACTTCGGAATACTTACTTGCCATTTCATAACCCCAAACCATGTAACAAACCTAAGGTCGTACGAAAGACCTACAAAACCTTAATACGTACTTACATATGTAAATTTATTATTTACTATTACTTTACTGGATCATATAGATCTTAATAACAAATGGCAGTGAATTTTGGCAGTGTGATCGTCTAGTTAAATGGTAGGACCGTACGTTGTGTAATTATGTAGTAAACCGAATTCTTTTAGAGGTACGTGAATGTTTACTTATAGGTTAGTTTCTCGAGAAGTTTTCTGGGTGTGTGCGCATCATAGGGAAAAGGAAAATAGAACCCGCGATTGCGAGCCCGCAGAGCCCCAGCCATACGCTCAAACGGGAAATGGTGACCATGTTTTACCATCGGTAAACCAATAATCGTCTGTCACCTCTCAGAATGGCCCTACAGAAACACGTTATTTAAAACGTGAGAAGGAGCGCATGTAGGAAGACCTGAACTTAAAGATATCCAATATAAATATCCCTTGATTTATTACTCTACTTGACTTCATGAAAAGACAACCAAAGATCTCTAAGGGAATATTCCTGTGGTTCTATCATCCGTTAATAATACAGAGCCAATCTAAAGATACTAATGACTCCTTTTTAGGACGAAAACCTAACCATTTGCAATTGTCCTATGAAATCATTGATATGCTCACATTAGCCCACATTATTTTAGATACCAATATTAAGTGGTTATTGACCTTTGGCAAACCCTTCATGAAAAACTAATTAATAAAATAAATTTAAATGTATTGAGTCAATTAATGCTGTGAACAAAACAGCGTATAAAATTTATATTAAAATCTTTGCTCAGATCTGAGGAATAAAGTATTATAGAAAGGATTAACACTAAGGATGGATAACTGAAAATAGTCCACAATCTGACCTAACTCCTAACATACTTAAAGGACCAATTCTCAGGGGATAGGAATGAGAAAGACATTGGGATTGGGAAGGTAACTACTGTTTGGCCCTACCTAACCCCTAACAGTATTATAACTAAGAAGTAGTTATAATACACTACCTACCTAAAGCTTTTCTAGAGTTTAAGTATTGTAATAAATATCAGCTGGAAACATCCAGAAACAAAGTCAATGAAGTGAGATCAAAATAAGAGTAGGTCAAATAAGATCATTTGAATAAAAGGCTTAGTGGTTGGTATAAATTTCATTCAAAGAGAATAAAATATAATCATTTGGTCAAGGTTCAGAGGTCAAATGTATAGATGATAGAGGTTAAAGTTCAAAATAAATCAATTAAAGTAAAAAAAAATGGTTTAAAATTAAGATAGTTTTGTATGTTAAATAAAATCATTTAGTCATTGCATAAATAGAGTTTATAGTTATGTAGATTTCAAATTGATCAGTTGGATTCCACAGACATCATAGTTTGGATTGAAATAGAAGAGTTACAATTTGATGGCATTATAGTTTCATGAGTGTAAAAAAATATTTATTCAGGTAAATTAAATTCAAAAATGATTATCAGAACATCAGCATAGATCTCATTAAAATAGAATGGTTAATTATCTATGTAATTGGTAATAATTTGATAGGAATGAGAAAACAGTAATTTTATAAGTTCAAAGTTTTCGATTAAATAATTCAAATTCAATCAGATGATTATCAGTATGTCAATATAAATCTCATAAAAAATAAAATTGGTAATAAAATAGGTAATAATTTGATGAGCTTAAAATTATCCGATTAATAGAATTAAATTAAATCAGACAATTGTCAGTATGTCAGCATAGTAATCATAAATTGAGCATTAAAATGTTAAAATCATATTTAAAATAAATTTAAAATAATAGCAGTTTCGATGAATGATTAAAATAACGATTGACAAGGTGATTATTAGAATTTCAAAAGAATAAAATAACGAATATCTAAAATCAAACATAACACAAAACAATAAAATCAATAAATAGTCAACAAAGATTGTCTCTCCAGGATATGGAAAATATTTAATATGATTAAAAACTTTCGTTGTTAATATTCTAAAAACTTCTGAACAACTTCTTTTTAATTCAGTCGAACCCAAAACATTTCACTCACACTGCAAATTACCTACCAAAATACTATCGTATTTGTAGAATGAATCTGTTTGATACAACTAGGATTTGAACCCAGTTCTCTTCACGGTGAATGTATAACTTCATACAAATATGCCACCAGCACATCCAGACTCGAGTCTGATAACAATTTAGGAATCGAACCCAAATTGAACTATCCGACACTAATAGCACCAAATCGTTGACAACAAAATTTTATATCATAATTACTTGCATTAACATGATGTTAAAAACGGTTTCAACAGATATCTTAACTACTTAGTTAAAAATCACTCACCAATATAATCAGCCAAACCTGCATTGTCGAATGACCCGTAAGACGTGTCTTTGAGCTCGAAATTCAGCCGGACCTTACCTGGTTATCACCCACCTACACTCAACACGAAATCTACTAGCACTCCCGAAAACTGTCCTAGGACTCCGAAAATAGTAACGCGTATTCAGGAATGTATCGAACCGAATTCCCAAATTTCTGTCCTAGGTCTGCCCTGCAATCACCGTGTCAATCAGTTTTGTTTCTTCTCCCGAACCCCCACTACTTTAAACAGTAACAAGCCAATTCTCAAAACATTTGCCTGAGGTGCTCAACATTTTTACTGTGCGCATGATTCTTCATAGAGAGATTTAATGCACAAATTTTAATCAAATAATTGTAGTCAATTATAAACTAATTAAATAAAAATATTTATTTAACATAATGATAATCATCTGTAGATCAGCATCCATTGATTTGATATGTCCATAAAATGTATATAAAAGGAAATTTATTACAGATTTCTTATTTCATTTCCTTATTTAATTTTGTCTGAAATGAAATATGTTATATATGTTATTGTGAACATTAATAAATTATTAACTATTGTAAAAAAGACCTAATCATTCTATTATCCAAATGTTGACAACCATTGGTGTCGTCTACCAAACTTACTTGAAAGGGTCGCATTGTTTTTGCGCCGCATGTTTTTTTTATTATGAAACGCGAACCAAACTATGAAGCTATTTATGATTTCTTGAAAAACATTTGAGACAAAACAAATGTTCTAATAAATTAGAACTAGAATTCGTATCCATACTGACATTTAAACTTTATGTGGAACTTGTATAAAAAAATATTTTTATACTTTAATTTGCAAGGGTTGGGGTGTTACAACCACTTGTTTGGGATTACTTGGTAATTAGTATGGAAATGAATCAACACACTGATTGATAGGTTTGTAAATAAAACTTTGAAATTTAAATTGCTTCGTTACTAAGCATAATATGGCGGATCTATAGGGGCTTATTCTTAATTCCAAGAAGCAAATACTTAAACTATTTGTAAAATACATGTATCTACATAACGGACTGTAAGGTGGTGAATGCTGAATAAATTGACCTAAATACTGACATCAGGCACATGTAGTTGAGGACAGCTACGCCCCCCGCCGTCAGTGTCAATGTCTTCTGCGAATTCATCAGCATTAGAAACACGGTCTTCATATTCGATGCATTGAAACGCTCCCATTTACAATCGTAGACGGCACATTCGAAGGTGTCACAGGCGTCCATGACTCTCCGTCCAGTTAGGCAGTCCATCCCTACTTGGATAATGGCAAATGGAACTTCCATGTACGTATTTTCCAAACCTCCCAAAAGTTCTGCGTTTAGACCCACAGAAAGAATACAGAATTCAAACGCGAAGGCACATCTATAGATGTCTTCAACTTGTGAAAAGCTTATAACGGTCGTATGCCCTTTGATGATATCTCTCAACCGAAGCTTGACATATTCATTGATCACTTCACATTTCTGACATATTCATTGATCGCTTCAACTTTCTCTTTACTGACAAACTCTTCATCACTATTGTCGATAGATGTGTACTCGAGTTCAGCGTCGTCCCAAACGTTGAGGAGTTCCTCGCTGAGAGTTAGAAGCTGTGCTTCGACGTAGCCACTGATCATGATGAGGAAAGAGGCAACGTTAGAGGTCAGGTAGCCAGTCAGGACAGATCCAAAAGCGCAGAGAAGGTAGGTAATTTCATAATTGAGTGTGGAATCACTTTCATAATTGAGTGTGGAGTACTGGTTCCAAACCTAGACAAACACATAAGATCAATAAACAGTAGATTTTGGAGTTGATAAGCAAATCACTTCAGTACTTTTCGCAACCGCTTAGTATGTATCTTACATATCACTAAGCGGTTGCGAAAAGTACTGAAGTGTGAAATTTATGAGTCATTAACAAAAATACCATAAAGAATAAAAACTTCTTCCATAGGCACCCTTCCTGGCTTAACAAGTGGCTGGAGAATGAACAAGGAGCAATTACTGACGATGACAATCCAGTAGATCAGGGCGCGTCTTCTGACAGTGCGGAGCCCTTGCACCAGGCGCTTGTAGAAGCGGGACCCCAGGGTGTCTTGGGCGTCGTACTCCGGATATTGTCGGAGGAGGTGGCGAACTTTCACCCTGGCTGGCTCAGACAGCCAGCAAAGATTAGCCCAAAATGTGATATTTCGTGAAATATTAAGTAAAACGTATAATAAATATATGAGATTAGAGAACTCTAGCTCAGACGGACGGATGTAGGTACACCTTAAATTTTGTATTTAGCTATTAGCTCCATGATATTGAAGTTCCTTGAGTTATTTGAACTATTTCTAGTTCGGGGGTAATAACAAACGTGCGGCTAGCAGGAGAGAGGAGAGGATACAAAGAGGGCCGAGACCTGTCATTGTTTTAAAAAATTTAGGATCTCCAACTGTTGTTCAGGAGCCACCTGATGGCAAACTCGGACTTGGCCACTAGGGCAAATTCGGTAGCATTTTCCTGTAATCCTAAGACATTATCAGTATTATACTAATTTTATAAGATAAACGTAAAAAACACCAAAAGTCTCGGTTGCAGGAACTCATTATTTTTGTTAAGAAATAACAAATATAAAAAGTACAACAATACATCGCTTTATATGCAAGCTCTAAAAAAATTTTTTTAGAATCTCCTACAAAACAATAGTAAAAAACGTGGAAAGAAGTCTGTGCCAGCATAGACGTACCTACACGAGTTTGCATAAAATGCGCTTTATTGTTGTACTTTTTGTTTGATATTCTTTGACTTATGCATAAGTAAAGAGCTCTTAAAGCAAAAATCTGCAACTGAGATTTTCGTCTTTTTACGTTTCTCTGTAAAATTGACTATAAAACAGATAATATTTATAAATTTTGCGTCTTTGGTTTATATTAAAAAGATGGTTTATATCAAAAATAGGAGTGGCGGCCCTTCTTCTTCCTTCCCCTGCTAGCCACACTTTTCTTAGTGCCTCCTGCTACGGGTGGTAGAAAATGTTCAAAATTACCGAAGGAACAAAAATATCATAAAGCTCACAGCATACTATACATTTTAAAGGTCTTGTTATTACAGCTTCCTCGATTTCCTAATTGGAGTCACAGTTTCCGCCCGCATTCGTTCTTTTTCTTTTCTTTCTTTCGTTTTTTTCGGCTGAAGGCGTTGGATCTTTGTATTCCTTCCGCCGTTAAGATGGTGGAGCAGTAACAACTGCCAAGTGACGGGATGCTGCAAAAAGAAAACAGTTTTGATGTAAAATCGTTAAACATAAAATTAATTATGAATAAAAATAAATCGCTTAATGAGCAAAACTCTTTAGAAAAGTCCTGCCCTTCTGTACGGATTGAAATGCTGGGCCGTTTAGAAGATGAAGTAATAAAAATGGCTGCATGAGCGACAAGAATGGACAAGGTAAGGAATGAGCTTAAGGGAAGTTTAAAGTGCAAGGGATGAAAAAATTAAAAACTGAAAACCTGTTCCAAGGTATAGATAGGTATATTTATTAAGCTGGCAGAATAAATTTTAATATACTTAGATATTGATTGATGTTGCAAAATAACGAAACAAGACTAGCAATGGTTCGTATCACATTTTATATAGTTTGTTTCAGAGAATTTCAATTGATTCTGACATGTAACAAATACGATACTAAAACTGACAGTGTATTTGTTTAAGAAAGAGGTAGACCTGTCATCTCGTACTGCGCGGCGATTCGAATTTTATGCTCCGAGCACACGTTCTTTTACGTGTCAAATGTCATATTTAAATACAAAACTGTGCAAATTACATAATTTGAGGCAATCAATGACCCATCTACCTCTTTTTAAATGCAGTATCATTAGATAGACTTACCTTAGCCTTAGCACTGTTTGCCATGGTAGTCGGCTTCGTTTTCTAGCGGTTTGAGATTTTAAGAAACCCTCAACTGTAAGAGATATGAATAGCGCGACTTAGGGAACATTGTTCAGCGTGGTGAGCATTTTATACTGACGTACACAAATTGAAGGTCTGGAGCAACTGATATAGAACCCCAGCAGCTCAGCTCAATCATAAGAGATATGAATAGAGCGCCTTAGGGAACATTGAACAGCGTGATGAGCATTTTCTGTTGACTTACACAAATTGAACGCCTGGAGCAATTGATATGCTAAATTACTTTAGACTGATTTTCAAACTCCCAAGGTAATCCTACTGTCTCCAAGTTACGATCTAGTAACGGAAACCTGGAGAATTCGAGAGAATCCTTCAGATTTTATAGGCATGTATACTGATAATATGCTACAGCATTAATTTAGATACTTAAGCGTTTACATTCAGGAATAATAATTTTATGGTGCTGACCTTAACGCTAAGTAGTTCGTGAATACTTTCACCACAGACAGTTTGTCGAAATTTTGTTAAATTACTGTATTAATAATGAAATATTAAAGTCAATTGGCACTATTTTTTTTATAATACTTATCACGGAAATAATTGAACTATAAGAATAGTCTTTACAAAATAGGAGAAAAAGTAGGGAGGCCTTTGCCCTGCAGTGGGACACGACAGGCTCCTAATAATAATAATAACTTTACGATAGTAGTAACTTATAAACCGACCTTTGAGTAGGCTAGGACACTATAGATAAATGCTAAACCACATTCATCTATTGCGGTAGGGAGGTTTGAGTCTGACTTTTTTCTGAACACTTAAACCTACAGTTACCTTAATTTCTTTTTTACAAATGAATAAAACTGCCATCAATAAAGTAAACTAAAGAAGTTAAAAAAAAATCCTTTACACTTTTACTAAGAAGGATATACGACAATATTTAGTTTTGAAGTCAGTGTCACTTCTTTGCGATATTTTCTTACCAGAGGAGGATGGCGAGGTGATAGTAACCTATATAAAAAAGAGTGCCTATTGACCTTTATTTTTCATTCCTCTTTTTTCCTCACGACATGGTAGACTAAGAGGTCATTATAGCTGGATGGCGATGGTAATATAAAATATTTTGTATCATCGAGTCCACGCGTACGAAGTCGCGGGCAACAGCTAGTTTTAAATAAATCAGATGTAATTTGTTTTAATCCGACTACATTTATCGATTTTCCAATTAAGTTTTGCGCAAATAGATCTGTGTAATAACTGCTTTAAAACGAAGTATTTATTTTTTTGTGTAATTAGGTCTAAAAAGAATTTGTTTGCTTGAATGACATTACATCATGTTATTCCGGCACAAAGATGAAAAATGTTAGGTATGTCAATATCATTGACCAACTCAAAAATCGAAAATGTATCTAAGGTCTCAAATCTATGTTCAACAAAATTTCGACAAACTGTCTGTGGTGAAAGTATTCAGGAACTGCTTAGCGTTAAGGTCAGCACCATAAAATTATTACTCCTGAAAGTAAACGCTTAAGTATCTAAATTAATGCTGTAGCATATTATCAGTATACATGCCTATAAAATCTGAAGGATTCTCTCGAATTCTCCAGGTTTCCGTCGCTAGATCGTAACTTAGAGACAGTAGGATTACCTTGGGAGTTTGAAAATCAGTCTAAAGTAATTTAGCATATCAATTGCTCCAGGCGTTCAATTTGTATAAGTCAACAAATGCTCATCACGCTGTTCAATGTTCCCTAAGGCGCTCTTTTATAGTTGAGCTGAGCTGCTAGGGTTCTATATTAGTTGCTCCAGACCTTCAATTTGTGAACGTCAATAGAAAGTGCTTATCACGCTGAACAATGTTCCCTAAGGCGCTCTATTCATATCTCTTATAATTGAGCTGAGCTGCTAGGGTTCTATATCAGATGCTCCAGACCTTCAATTTGTTTACATCAATAGAAAGTGCTCATCACGCTAAACAATGTCCCCTAAGGTGCTCTATTCGTATCTCTTATTATTGAGCTGAGCTGCTAGGGTTCCATATCAGTTGCTCCAGACCTTCAATTTGTGTACGACAATAGAAAATGCTCATCATGCCAAATAACTTTTCTTAACGCGCTGCTTTCATATCTCTCTTAGTATAAGTGTACTGCTAAGGTCCCACGTCAAGTACTTCAAAATAAGTTTTAGGCTAGTATTTGCCCAGACTCAATAGCTTCACAATAAAAAAAGTTTCATTCAAATCCGTTCAGTAGTTCCAGAGATTAGCGTGTACAAACAGACAAACAGATAAACAGCCAAAAAAATTTTAAGTTGTAGATTCCCATTCTGTTACTGTTTTAACATCACCCTCAATTAGTTTTTGGTAAAAATACTCAAGGTAGAGACGCATTGGTTTTACTGTTTTATTATATGTAAGTATAGATAGATTGTTTATTATGACGACAACAACAACGACGACAATTTTGGTTTCTACAAATTATACAGTGAAATATCAGGGCCAAGACTGTACTGTCTAGATATTCATACGATACGAGTATCACTAAGATTATTTCCAGTCCAATGACAATATCGCTTTCCAAAAGTATACAATTCAATCTTCCCACGTTGCGCCTGGAACTAAATCATGCTGAATCCGTGACAAGCACCGTCAATTCTCCAGAACTGACTGGGAACAATTTATATTAAAATATACACGGTCTCGACTGAACAATCTTTGATTGGCGCACTGCCTGCAAGGAAATTGTGAGAGGATCAAATTTCAATAAGAATTTACTCAAAAGATTACGCGGGCAAACCCTTCGGTTCCCGCACGTACTTGCTGTTTGATTTGGGTCTGTGGCTCTCAAACTTTAATCTGTCAAACCCCATAAGACCCGCGGGCGGGCCGACTAATTTTCTATTGTGCCTGGTAACATGATACGTGAAGGTTTAACTGGTTTGGGTCAAAAGCTAAAGGCCACTGGCCAGCTTTTGAAAGAAAGTAAGAAAGAAAAAGCATTTATTCGGAGATCGATGAACAAGAAACAATTTACAAATTATAAGCATATGATCTACCGAAAAGGCAACCGACTCAGCATAGGTCGTGGTAGCCGTAGGCAAACTACGACACTGATTTTAAGCGGATGCCTGGGGTAAATTCTTAAGTACATTAAACAATTTGATGCAACTCACCACCTTGATTTGACCGTAACTCTTACAAAAACCGGTGATTTTCGTATAGTTTGACGGATTTTTGAAGTAGTTAGGCTAAGTTGCACCACCCTAATTTAATCATAACTGTAACAATAACCGGTGTTTTTCGTATGGAGTTTGACAGATTTTTGACATTTGTAATGGTTAAAGTGACATGGTACAACCCAGCCTTAAAGTAACATGGTGCAATTCAGCCTACAGTTGCTTACTTTAACCATTATCATAAATCATAACTAGAACTTTTTCGTTATTGAATTTAACAGGAATTTTAAGTTAGTTCTGGTGCATTTGAATTAAAAAAATGATATTAAATAAAACATTACGTCACTAGTACGGAAAATCACCAATGTGTAATTTTCAAATTGAATAGCTACACAATAATTTATCTAATATTGATTGCGAGATGGGTCTGAAGTCTGAAGGATGGTCTTCCGTAATTATCATCATCCTAGCGTTATCCCGGTTGTGCACTTGCATGGTCCGCTTTGGACCATGATCCAGTATGTGGCAGATCAGGAACTACAGTGGAGCGACTGCCATTCTGACCAGTTTGGATCAAGGTTTCACATTCAGACGCCTGAATGTGCAGATTTCCTCACGATGTTTTTCCTGACCGTAAGAGCATCGGTTAGTGAAACAACTAATGTACATAACTTAGAAAAGTCATTGGTACATGGCGGCACGTATAATCGAACCGGTACCTCCCGCATGAGAGGCAACCCGCTAGCCACTGCGCCACAGACGCTCTTCTTGCGCGACGCGAAGATCTTCCCTGATGTCGGTTAAATTAAAAATAATCAGTATATGAGAGTTTGGAAAACGGTTTCTTCGAATTATTATACCCTAGGAGTTATCTTTATTCAGCGGCTCTCAAACCAAAGGAGATGTTCCTTTGGTTTGAGAGCCGCTGAATCAAGTGTAGACAAACAAAGGTGCGTAGGTAATCAATTTGGAATTGATTCCCCGTCGCAGACAATAAGAAATGTGTCCTCAAACAATTGGTCTGATAGACTTCGATTGAGGTATTTTAATTTAGATGTTTAATATCTGCAATTAATGTGAAACCAGACTCCACTGCCGTGTGACGTTTGCGAAACCGCCAATCCTCATATTTTAACTAAGGTGTAGAGCTAGTAAAGCTAGGGCTTTGAAGTTAAAAACCTAAGGTCAACCAAGTCAGCATTAATAAGGCACAATTTTTACATGACTGCCCAAACAAATGAAAAATAGTGTAATGTTTTTTTCTATTATTATTATTATTTAGGTTTCATGTATGTACGACTCTTTATTGCACCATAACATAGTTCTAGGAGTCGATTTAGATGTGTGTAATAGTGGTATAATCCATTTAACATCCCGAGTGACATAGGATCCCTCAACTGTTGAAATTGAAATATAAACACAAATAAAATTAATTGCTTGTTATCATTAATTGAAATTAAATTTTTAATTCAAATTTTTTAGTTTAATCTTTAATTTTTTATTAAGGTAACTTGTTGCTGTTAAACGCGCCAATTATAGACTTTGGTATTTTTAAGTTAATTAAACTTACGCACTTTATACTCGTATATATTAGGTTTTACATTTATCCTCTTGTTTTATCATATGAGAAACAAAATTAATCCTTGTAAAATTATTATTGAAACTTTAATTATTTCACAAGCCATTCAGTTAATTTTGTGTGATTTACATGTAGGAAAGCTTAAATATTGATAAGTAAATAGTTCAAACAAATAAAACTAATTGCGTTTAGTAGTAGCACATCAAAGAGCCACTAATTATTTCCGTCCAAATTAAAATAACAAGAGAAAAAGCTAGGGTTTGACTAGAAGCGAAAAAAAGGTTGAGTGAAAATAACCAAGAATCAGAGCTAAAAAAGAAATCCACAGGGTGTTAGTGTAAACAATCTTATCATTTAAAGTGGTGAATATGGTCATCAGTACCTACAACTTTATGATCTATTTAAAAAAAACCGCACCGTCATACAAATAATTCATGCAAATCGATGAAAATGTATAGAGTGCCAAATTTATTTTTCAAGACTTCGATGATGACTCCATAGATAAAGTTGTGGATAAGACTGTTTACACTAAGACCATATAAGCGTGAGGTATAATAACGAGCCAGCATTCTCGCTTAATTTCCTCATGGACACAGTAACATTTTTGAATAAGTAATAATAATAATAAAAAAATATATATTATTAATTAAAAGTAGATTTTTAAATTTATGTTAAGTTATATTTTATTTTTTAACAAACCTATTATGTGATAACATTGCTGTTCTTAAGTTATTATTAAAATAAATTATTATTATACTAAAATACTGTTATATACACATAAACTTAAAAATAAAAACTTAAAACTAAACTATTTACATGCCAGTATGTCAGGTATTTTAAAAATAGGAAAAAACCCATAGATAAAAAGTTAAGTTTGGTTAAGTGTACATATTTAGTTAATTATTTATTTTTATGTGATCCAATTATTATTTTAATAAAGTTATTAAAATCTTTAAAATAATAACGAGCATCATTTATTTTTTTCGAACTTCGCTACAGCAAAATTGCACAAGATTCATATGACATATAATTCAAGATTTTTTAAAACTTAATTGGCATCCTCTACCAGTCAACCGCTTTTGAATGCAAAACAATAATCAGTAGCGGGACATTCAGTAATGATTAAATTTAAAGGAAGAATTAACAAAACTACTGAAAAAATAAACGCTTATACAAGGTACTACTATCCTTACTAATATTATTAATGCGAAAGTGTGTCTGTCTGTCTGTTGCCTCTTGACGCTTAAACCACTGAACCGATTGAAATGAAATTTGTTATGGAGACAGTTCGAGACCCTAGAAAGAACATAGGCTACATTTTGTTGCCATATAAAAACATTAAGGCCCACTTGCACCATGGCGCTAACCCCGGGTTAACCCTGTCATTTTTGTATGAACTATTCTCGGGTTAGGGATTAACCCGTGTTGGTGCAAGTCGGGCTAAGGGGGCGAAACGGGGATTAAAGTTTATATGGAAAATCCAACTCTTGCAGGCAAAGTCGCGGGAAACCACTAGTACTATATATTTATTTCTGATGTAAGATTTTTTATTTAAACGCTAGTACTAAAGCCTTGGGCTTTCAGCTCCCAATTTTAATTTGATATGAACATTTTCAAGTAGTAAAATAAAATAATTAGGATTGCCTTTAGAATTAGCCCGAAGCTAATCGTAACAGCCCATTCTTCAACCATCTTGTAAGCTGACAAGGTGTGAGACGTATAAATTGTCGACTATAATCTTACTATTGCGTTCACGGTTCTATTTAAATCACTAGGTTTTTAATTATTATTGGAAGAGCAATAAAGGATTTTTAGATCAGAAAGTAAATATTGCTTTAAAATATTCACCAATAGTCTTCGAGGGACTAAAACCCACGAATCTTCGCTATCCGGGAGAATGCTGCAACTGAGCTACCGAGGATGTTAGTTGTTCGACGAATTTTTGCAAGTGCTTGCTGCGACAGTGAGCCAGTCATGGGTTTGAGTCCCACCAGCTAAAGGCAGTCGGTTAATTTTTTAGTGCTATGCATGGTGCATTATATATAGAGTGGCGTACATAATAAACAAACCTGCATCTGCCGATGAGCAAAATAAATGAGTGATAGTTATTTTTTTAAACCACATACCTTATTTTATACGTAATGGGCTAACTCTTGACCTTCATCTTAACCCGAGAGCAAAGATACGGTCTACGAAGGAGCGAGCTTGCCCAGGAGTAGCCTATTTACACGCACCTTAAAGTGTTTCGGGTTATACGACTCAGAAAAACAGACGCAGGCAGAGCATTCCGCTCTTTCGGTTTACGCCCTGTTAAGACTTACGTCCTGCTGCGTCTTATTTCCCAAAAGAAAGAGCAATGAAAAAATCCTCACTTACTCGAATAACTCACTATTTTGTGTATCGACAGGTGTCAGCTTACGCAGTATTTACTCCCCACCCTATATACTCTCAAAAACTAACAAACTAATTTTTAAAAAATCAAGACAGGGTTTCTCGAAAACTAGTTAAAAATCCGACAATCCGTCAAAATGACATTCTGGAGAACAGTCAGCAAGTTTGGTCTAGAGCACTGTGACCTGCCCACCATGTTGTGGAACGTATCATTCATGCTGAGGGCGCTCACCCTCAAAATCGATAACAGATACACCAATCGTGAGTATCAAACTTGATGTATTCTCAGACTTAAGAGTCCCCGCAGACTACAGTATCCATTGAATATTCCACGGTAGCCACTTTAAGTCTACTGCTAAGAAACTAGCCAAATGGAAAGTACATTGTTTGGAGAGTACCCTTTCAAACTACTTTGCTTAATGCCTTTTCAATTGCTTGCTTGCAAATTCGATCTTCCCTCAGGGATCCCACTGATCTTCTACATAATCTTCGCGGTAGTAGCGGCGAGCTTCTTCTACGTATACCTGATCAGCATGGCCTGGTTTGTCTTGGTGCGTTGCCGGGAGACGGGCAACCTGATCACTGCTATGGTGGTCACCTCGCTTGGAGTCACTAGCGAGATCGGCACCACTAAACTCATCTACATGTTTGTCTATAGGTAGAACTCCCATTTACTTTCTGGATTTCGTTGCGGAACCCAGTTCTTTTTTATTATTTGAAATGGCCAGAGTCAGACGTGGCGTAGACAGAGTCGACGGTGGAGCGAGCTTACCCAAAAGGTTCTGGTACTCCCACTCACCGATAGAACACAGCAAGATAGTTTAAATCTGGGGACTACCATCACTAGTCTAACATTGAGGCAGGTTGAGGTAGTGGAAAAAAGTTGAGTTCTATTCTAGTAAGTCTCAGGCCGGAAGACCTCCCAACTTAAAGGCGATCGCTATCACGATTGCACGGTTTTAGTGATGTTAATTAATTACGGCAATAACCGTTGTTCGCCGAAGCTCTTATTGCTTTCCTTAAAGCCATAGCTATGGTATTTTGAATAATCTAGCTAGGCGGTAGGCCTGCGGTTCTTAGCAATACAATAATTGTCTTGGACAAGTCTAATAACCAATACCATTGCCTCGGATAACCATTTAATCACTTTGAAATAATGCAAAATCCTAAAATCGATAGAGGTATATCTGCTGGATGCACGAAGAGTAGATTGAGTATGGCTGATTAGCCTCATTTTGAATGAATAAAAACAATTGTACGAAATGGTGAACCGAAGCACCAAAAGCATTATCTACCAGTGAACCATAGGTTTACAGAATCAATAAGATCGGCTGGATGTTCAATTTTATGAAAATACTAAGAAAGCCAATCTTATTACAGGGAAAAGGTCAGAGAACTAGTAAATAAGTACCTGGACTGTGACTCCCTGGTGAAACCAGGCAGCCGCTTCTCCAATAACCTTATGAAGACTCTCAGAGGTGTGAAGAAACGAGCCCTGATCTTTTGGGCAGTCATTATAGGAAACGGGGTGGTCTACGTCGTGAAACCGCTGATCATGCCTGGAAGACATTTTATGGAAGACCTATTCTTTCTCTATGGTAATGCTTTTGCTTTTAGAATAGAAATCAAATTGAATTTCGCTCACAAAAATTAATCGACTTTAGAATAGAATCATTAAGATCTAGCTTCTGGAACAGATAGCAAATTCATCTGTAAAAAACTACAGCGAACCTACACTGGCCTGTAAATGTGTATTCATTTGATTCTACATCTTGTGTTAAAGTTTGTTCGTTTTGCAGGATTTGAACCCCCCTTCGAGTCGCCAAACTACGAGATCAGTTTCTTGCTAATGTCATTGGGTTGCGTGTTCACCTGCTACTTGCCGGCCAACATCACCGCCTTTCTTATCATCATCACCGGATACACCGAAGCACAGATGCTGGCGTTAAGCGAGGAAATGCTCAACCTTTGGAGTGATGCCCAACAGTTTTATCTTGACCATCGAACGCTTGACATTGAGGATCGAAACAGATCAATTGCAAGAGACGGCAATAAACAGCGTACAAAGAATGTAGTCGTCAACGAATATGTGAGAAAACGTTTGCACGAATTCATCAACATTCACACAACCAACATAAATCTATTGAACCAAGTCGAGAGGATATACCGAGGAGCCATTGCTGTTGAGTTTATGTTGCTTATCATTGGTCTCATAGTTGAATTGCTTGGAGGGCTCGAGAATACCTATTTGCAACTTCCCTTTGCCTTGATGCAGGTGGCTATGGACTGCTTGACAGGCCAGAGGGTGATGGATGCCAGTTTGACCTTTGAGAAGTCAGTGTACGATTGTAAGTGGGAAAACTTCGACGTGTCGAACATGAAGACTGTGCTGCTGATGGTGCAAAGCTCCCAAAGGACCATGAAGCTGTCGGCTGGTGGCGTGACTATGTTAAGCTTCAGTTGCTTTATGAGCGTTATTAAGTCAATCTATTCTGCGTATACAACTTTGAGGTCTACTATGAATAACTGATGATCTGAAAAAGCTCTTGAGTTCTGCTCTATTGTTAAAACAATATTTGAACGAATAACCTTACTGTTAGCACTCGCGTTTAGCAAAGCTCTAAGTAGATTGTATGGTTTATAATGTTTAAAACCACTTGTTGTTGTTGTACTATAAGTTTTCCATCTATTACATGAAGAAATAAATAACACATTTAATACAGGTAGTCATAGATTTGTTCTATTTATTCTATTGTATCGGTTAACCTTTGTATTTGATCAGAATCTGTAAACTAACATACCAAGAGTAAAATTTAATAGGTATCGCGTTTTATTGTCCTAAATAACCTTTCCAAATTACTATGCGAAATCTACGATGTTTGAACTATTTTCCATACAGTGAACACTACACACGAAACATTTTACTAAACTATACAGTACAACGAAGTATATTTTCTATCACGTTACATCTAATTCTTTCTTTAGCCAAATGCGTTAATATCTAATAAATTTATAGCTATGAATAGATTTTACTTGTAGCTTAAAAGACAAAAGAATAGCACCATTCCTCCATACAAACGTAGTCCCCTGTTTCTTCCCTGGATATAGACTAAGGTCAAAATTTTTTTGCTATAATATCTGGATTTACTACCGCTATGCTCCTATGTTTCGTTTTTTCCCATATCCGAATTAACACAGGAAATATGAGCCTTCAAACATTAAGAAAATTGCCAAATTTTAACCTCAAACTTTAGACGCTCGCCAAATAAAATCTACGCACATTAAGAGATATATATAGTCCCATCCTTTTTTTAATTATTTATGAAAACAATATTATCATTGGTAAAGTTTTCGTCGAGAAAACAGGGGACTACGAAATGCTGTTTTAGTCAGTTTTATGAAGCGAATTTTGGTCTGAGCTGCATTTGTCCCTTTCTTGCTTTAAGAGGAGAGGTTTGGGGGGTGGGTAATGTCATAACAAGTACGTATACGTATAGTGATGCTTCATAGTCGATAATTATATCGATACGCCATTGTTGGCCTAATCGACATCGATGTATTAAGTTAAATATTGTCTTGGTAATTGGTCTTAATACGAGTATTTTATATCAATAGCTTTCTTTACTCTGGCTTTCAAAGGTCTACTACTCCTCAGTGGTGTTTCTATAAACGCTGCTGACTCCTAGAATGACTGTGCACATACAAGTGATGTAAGCACTTACTGAGGACGTAACGTAAGTAGATCCATTTCAATTCAATAGATTGTAGCCAATCTGATGTCTGATGTCGGTGGAAGCTTATTATAAGTAATGGATGTTACTAGCGATTGCCCACGACTTCGTCCGCGCTATGTCGAATTTACCATACAAACTTCCACTCCCATTTTTACTCCCTTAGAGGATGAGTTTCCAAAAATCCTGTCTAAATATATTTTTTGCACTTAAAAAAATGACATTATTGTTTTCAAGCTTCATCTTTCGATTGTTAAATACTTGCAATAGTATTTCTTTCGAGTGTTGAGGGTATAATCCCAATAACATTGATGAAAGCAACGCGGCATTACAGCGTTAAGAAGCACTTGAAAATTTCAACAGGCTCTGCCAACGCCAGGGTGACCTAGAGGTTAGGCAATCGCCCGGTATGCGAGGAATACGGGTTCGATTCCCGCCTCTGGTGGTAATTTTTTCAAGTGCAAAAAATATATTGTTTCATAATATTGTTTTTATTGCGCCAACGGCGAACCACTTGTTAGTATAATATACAAGTATCTTCAAAACTATTAACAAAGAAAGAAAAACAATTTTGTTGTTACAACTATGAATGTTGTCACACGAACACATTGAGACTGTAACAACAACATTCTGGTTAGACTGAGCCTGTCTTCTGAAATCAGAAATATTTATTTGCTTTAACATTGCTTTGCTTTACATGACAGTGTTCTTGCGAATGATTGAGTAAAGATCATCAGTTCTATGCTTCGCAAACATCGCGGATGCGCTACAGTAACGAAGAAGTCCAAGCATTGCCTTGAACCCGTTTACAGGTGCTACACACGTAGCATTATCCTGCACCTGATATGAAATTGTCTGAGGGTATTGTTTCCACTTTTGTCGGTTCTCTTCGCCCAAGATCCATCTTCGACCACTGGTTTAAAGGGAATCCGTCGTTTTCCTTCCAAGCCAACATTTAGAATAATTAGCCTCTTCTCTTGCTGCGATCGTTTCGTGTAAAGCACATGATGTTTGTGCAGGTTGACCTATTTATGTCGGGCATATGAAACATAAGTATTCATGAATCCTGCATTTTATACGGAAATGTTGTTCTTCCGTTTAGCGATCATGAATAAACGACATTTACTTAATTTTTTTATAAAGATAGTGGATTTCAATTTGTTATTGTTATGCGTTTTGAAGGGAAACCAATCTAATTGTTGCACAATTAGAGTGTCTTGTTGAAAGGTGTTGTCATCATGTCAGTTCCGTTACACGTATGAACAAAATTAAAAAATATATTTTTCTTTAATTTCATAAACATTAAGCTTTTGCAAAATCATTCTTGTTGTAAAAGTAGCCACGGCACATATTTTCATTTATTTTTTCTTTTAATTTAATGATGTATCATATTCAAGCTCTTATTTAAGTAGCAACGTATTTATATCTTGCATAATGCCCTGCTATACAGATATAATAACGTAAATATAGGAATCAAAACACGAATTTTATTCAATATTAACTCTACCATAATCAGAATTTGAATAACTTTTTCTTCTTTGTAAAATAATTGTGTATACATAGACTTTATTTTGTATTGCGTACTGTATCTAAGGTTATAGTTTATCAAAGAGTACGTCATATTTCTTGAAAATACTTTATTTTAGCGAGTTTTGCGCGAGGTCCAGTCACGGTATATAGATATACAGTATTTTATCTTGATACTAGAGCACCCGTATTGTCACATACATGCATACACGTCAGTTACATGGCCCGTTGAGCAAACTTGGGCAGACAAACCCACGAAGTGACACGCGGGGCGCAAGCCGTTTCGCTGACTTTCGAAATGCAGATAGATATCATTGAACAAAGTAGGTTATATGAAACATGTATAAAATCATCTTTATTTCGGATGGCAGCTGTCAAGATTGAAACTGCCATATCTCGGTAACTACCTACCCTAGACTACTGGTGTGTAGGGGCACATTGTAAGGCTCGACGACATCTTCATTTCGGATGACAGCTGTCAAAATTGAAACGGCAATATCTCGGAAACTATTCACCCAAGACTATGGGTGTGTAGGGACAAGTCGTAGGGCTCGACGTGATCTTTATTTCGGATGACAGCTGTCAAAAATGAAACGGCCATATCTTGGAAACTATCCACACAAGACTACTGGTGTGTAGGGACAAATCGTATGGCTCGACGAGTTCTTCATTTCGGATTAGAGCTGTCAAAATTGAAACGGAAATATCTAGGAAACTATCCACCCAAGACTACGGGTGTGTAGGGACAAATCGTAGGGCTTGACGAGATCTTTATTTCGGATGACAGCTGTCAAAATTGAAACAGCCATAACTCGGAAACTACCCACCCTAGACTACTGGTGTGCGTGTTAAAAAAATAAAAATTCTTTTCGCAAAATTTTCAATGCCTCTGAAGATTTCGGGAACTGCAGGGTCTGTGGATATTTTTTATTCACACAGGTTAAATATATTTTTTAAGGCTCAATGATGTGTAGGAGCAAACTCGTAAATTGTACCTGGTCTCATCGAATTGACAATGTAAAAACGGGCCCGTTTTACTAGGAGTCCACTGTCCGTCTGTCTGTCACCAGGCTGTATCTCATGACCCGCAATAGCTAGACAGTTTTCACATTACATATTTGAACTATGAAAACAGCTCATATTACGTAGGATATAGAGGTGGTCTTAAGGTCAAATTGGGGTAGTCTGATATACTGTGCTGTTTATAGACAATAAACTTATTATTATGTTTGATATGATAAATAATCTTTAATAAAAATATGACTCATTCCTAAACCTAAAACAATACACATATGAAGAATAAAAATCTAGACATTTTTTACTTTTTGTGTACCAACCATAGCGCTCCACCCATCCGTAGGTTCTAATTTCAAAAATACAGCTGAGTCACACTACTGTTCTGAAAACAAATCTTTCTATTGTGGTCCAGTGCGCACACACACAAACTTACGCTACTCACATGTGGATAGAGCATTGCGGGGTGCGGGGGCGGCCGCTAGAGCATGCATCGAGACAGCAACATTTTATTCAAAAACATATTTCTCAAATGTCACTTAGACCGCGTTTCCTCTTAAGTAACTCTGAAATTTGATTAATTAAAAGTAACAAGATTGATTTTATTAATTAAAAGTAACAATACTATACTCGGCCCGGCGAACCTTGATTCCTATGACATTGTCAGTTATTCCTACGACACAACATTGGGCGTCACCGTTACATTAGAATCGAATTGGAGGCTTCTATAAATGCCATTTATTAAATTTCGGTATATATATGCCATTACAATGATATTCCGTCGGAATTATAACAATTCTTAACATTTACAATAAATTATCTCAATCAGACTTTACGTTTACGTCCTGCAAAAGTTACTTCGTTCGGAAGATATCGACTAGTGCGGAAAAATATCGATAAACAAATGTCGATAATAGAAACGAGTGTACATGATTTAGAATCATTTAAGTTATAGGTGCTGAATGTTAAACAGTTGCATGAAATTGTTTTTATTTCACTCAAATTTATAAAATATTTCTGGGGACACCAGGATTTGTTTTATTTAAGATTAGATTTTATTAGTATCAGTTTTCATGTGTGGCATAATTAAGTGATAAATTATGAGTGTTATTACTTTTACATTCTTAAGTATTAGTACATTCTCTATTGAATAGAACGGAGCGCGGCATACATGCACTCACGATTGTATACCCAAGAGAATTAAAAAATTTACTGTAGGACAAAACCATATAAAACAAAAGCTGTTCAGCGATCATTTATTTATATATTTTTATCTAAATCTGATAATGACATTAGGGTTTGTGTCACGAACTCGGAATCTGAACTGAACTGCAGCTGCTTAATTTTTTAAATGTACGTAAGTGTAATACCTTTAAAATACCATAATCTTTATTTGACGTCTTAAACACCAACAAGTCCCATAATTAAAATGGTTACGTTAAAAGATTGAACTGTTCACTATTCACTCATGTTTGCACTTTTTGCAAAACATGAGTCACATTTTGCCAGGGTTTTAATTCAAAATTTTAAGAGTTTAGGGATTAAATGTCACCGGGGATGGAAAAAGATTTTTTCCGATACCACAACCTACACACATCTAAATCGGCTCAGGCTTTTAGAAGTTCCTTAACTTAACTGGAATAAAGAGTATAAAGGGCTCATTCACACGGGATCCGTCATTGACGATTCGTCAAAATACAAGATACGTCATGACGAATGGACACAATGCATACGGAATCGTGTTTTTTCACTATTCGTCAAAATATCCGAATTGGTGGCATCAGCGGATCCGTCACAATAAATTCACAATTCGTGTATTTTGACGAGACGTGTTATAAAAAAAATACGATACTAGATTTAAGACTATCGTATACATGAAGATACTATCGTCATGTTTCAAGATTCGTGATCCGTGTGAACATGGGCATTCAAAAAGCATTGCCGCCGTCAAAATCGAATCGAATCGTGAAAAAAGACGAATCGTCCTCGTGTGAAAGAGCTTATACACTACTTTTTACTTGTTTGGGCAGATGTATAAAATAGTGCCTCAATGCTGATTTGATTGCCGCTACAAACTCTACCTACACCCTCGTCAAAATAAGTGGCTTGGCCGTTTCGCTACCGTCACATGCACAAACGGTGCAAAAATTCATTGTTCATTGAATAAATAATAATAATAAATGGTTTTCAACAAACACATCAATTACCTAGCCTCAAACCACAGATACACTAGACACTAGTATCCAAACTAAGCGTGAGATTGTGCTATGACAACTAGGAGAGCGGATAGACATACTTGTATCCATACTAATATTATAAATGCGAAAGTGTATCTGTCTGTCTGTCTGTTACCTCTTGACGCTTAAACCACTGAACCGATTGTGATGAAATTTTGTATGGAGATCGTCGAGACCATGGAAAGGACATAGGTTACATTTTTATCGCGATATAAAAATATTAAGGGGGTGAAATGGGGGATGAAAGTTTATATGGAAAATCCAACTCTTGCGGGCGAAGTCGCGGGGAACACTAGTACGTTTATAGACATCCATGACTTAGGTACAAAGCGAAGCTTCTGCTCATCATACAAACATTTGCCCCTCACGGGATTATAAACCGCAATCTTTGGTTTTGTACTTCGGAGCGCGAATCAGTACCTACAGCTAGACATTACCTAGTCTAGAACTAGTCGTACATTACTGTCCTGTTACACAATAGTTCTTGTAGTAACGAAACGACAAGCAACATTTTATGACTAAGTCAAACTCAAAAATAATTTATTCAATTTAGGACAGAAAATGCCACTTATGAACGTCAAAAATTTAAAAATCAGTATAATATTGGCCCTAAAGTAGAGCTACTAGAGCTTATAAAGTTAGGGCTTGTAGAGTTAGGGCGTAAACAGTTTGAAGCTTGGCTGTACATGAGATCTGATAACTTTTTAATAGTGCCCGCCGTATGGTCTCATTTTAGCAACATTTAACATGAAAATGTTTTGGCGGTAATGTATTTACGTAAAGAAACGCCATATACAATCGAATTATGTTGAAAGATATATTAAGTGTGTTTAGAAGCACGTTAGCTTTTCTGACTTGTGGGGTTTTTTTCATTTGCTATACCCGGCCCGGCGAACCTTGATCCCTATGACAGTTCATGTTAGTCATGGGTCGAGTCGATGTAACTTAATGTGATTTGGCAACCGCTCTACCACTGCCAATATAATGCTTTAAAACTTTGTTTTGATGATTGGAATCGAGACGTGCGATACGACAGCATTGTAGATAAACCGTTTTTGATATACGTAGGCGACAGCAGCTGCAGTTCAGTTCAGATTCCGAGTTCGTGACACAAACCCTAATGTCATTATCAGATTTAGATAAAAATATATAAATAAATGATCGCTGAACAGCTTTTGTTTTATATGGTTTTGTCCTACAGTTAATTTTTTAATTCTCTTGGGTATATAATCGTGAGTGCATGTATGCCGCGCTCCGTTCTATTCAATAGAGAATGTACTAATACTTAAGAATGAAAAAGTAATAACACTCATAATTTATCACTTAATTATGCCACACATGAAAACTGATACTAATAAAATCTAATCTTAAATAAAACAAATCCTGGTGTCCCCAGAAATATTTTATAAATTTGAGTGAAATAAAAACAATTTCATGCAACTGTTTAACATTCAGCACCTATAACTTAAATGATTCTAAATCATGTACACTCGTTTCTATTATCGACATTTGTTTATCGATATTTTTCCGCACTAGTCGATATCTTCCGAACGAAGTAACTTTTGCAGGACGTAAACGTAAAGTCTGATTGAGATAATTTATTGTAAATGTTAAGAATTGTTATAATTCCGACGGAATATCATTGTAATGGCATATATATACCGAAATTTAATAAATGGCATTTATAGAAGCCTCCAATTCGATTCTAATGTAACGGTGACGCCCAATGTTTTGTCGTAGGAATAACTGAAAATGTCATAGGAATCAAGGTTCGCCGGGCCGAGTATAGTATTGTTACTTTTAATTAATGAAATCAATCTTGTTACTTTTAATTAATCAAATTTCAGCGTTACTTAAGAGGAAACGCGGTCTAAGTGACATTTGAGAAATATGTTTTTAAATAAAATGTTGCTGTCTCGATGCATGCTCTAGCGGCCGCCCCCGCACCCCGCAATGCTCTATCCACATGTGACTAGCGTAAGTTTGTGTGTGTGCGCACTGGACCACAATAGAAAGATTTGTTTTCAGAACAGTAGTGTGACTCAGCCGTATTTTTGAAATTAGAACCTACGGATGGGTGGAGCGCTATGGTTGGTACACAAAAAGTAAAAAATGTCTAGATTTTTATTCTTCATATATGTATTGTTTTAGGTTTAGGAATGAGTCATATTTTTACTAAAGATTATTTATCATATCAAACATAATAATAAGTTTATTGTCTATAAACAGCACAGTATATCAGACTACCCCAATTTGACCTTAAGACCACCTCTATATCCTACGTAATATGAGCTGTTTTCATAGTTCAAATATGTAATGTGAAAACTGTCTAGCTATTGCGGGTCATGAGATACAGCCTGGTGACAGACAGACGGACAGTGGACTCCTAGTAAAACGGGCCCGTTTTTACATTGTCAATTCGATGAGACCAGGTACAATTTACGAGTTTGCTCCTACACATCATTGAGCCTTAAAAAATATATTTAACCTATGTGTATAAAAAATATCCACAGACCCTGCAGTTCCCGAAATCTTCAGAGGCATTGAAAATTTTGCGAAAAGAATTTTTATTTTTTTAGCACGCACACCAGTTGTCTAGGGTGGGTAGTTTCCGAGTTATGGCTGTTTCAATTTTGACAGCTGTCATCCGTAATAAAGATCTCGTCAAGCCCTACGATTTGTCCCTACACACCCGTAGTCTTGGGTGGATAGTTTCCGAGATATTTCCGTTTCAATTTTGACAGCTCTAATCCGAAATGAAGAACTCGTCGAGCCATACGATTTGTCCCTACACACCAGTAGTCTTGTGTGAATAGTTTCCGAGATATGGCCGTTTCAATTTTGACAGCTGTCATCCGAAATAAAGATCTCTTCGAGCCCTACGACTTGTCCGTACACACCCATAGTCTTGGGTGAAAAGTTTCCGAGATATTGCCGTTTCAATTTTGACAGCTGTCATCCGAAATGAAGATGTCGTCGAGCCTTACAATGTGCCCCTACACACCAGTAGTCTAGGGTATTACATTTATCCACTTCTCTTAAAAAAAAGATAAACAAAAACCCTTGTAAAATAATTATTGAAACTAACTATACAAACCATTCAATTCATTTTTTACAAGCTTTTATTTAGCTTGCAATGTAACTAACTAGTATGTATGTTTGTTCGGGTGGAATCTTGCAACTCAATTTTGAAGCAGATATCTTCAACCGATTGAGCTGAAATTTTGTATACACGTTTAGTTTGGATGACAATGCATGGTAAGAATGACGTCATGCAACGTCATTCTAAATTCAACATGGCGGACCATCCAAGATGGCGGACTCGTTATTTTCAATGCACTTCTACAATATTAGTATCAAATGAAAGGGCTTGCTGAAAGTAACTCAAAAAATAAAGTGACGTTACTGAAAAAAAACAAAATGGGCGACTTGTAAATGCAATCCTCCAATATGGGTATCAAATAAAAGGGCTTGCTGAGAATAACTCGATAAATAAGGTGACGTCATTCCAAATCGAATATGGCGGACTTCTAAAGATGGCAGACTAAGTTTTCTTTGCTTTCTTACAATGTGGGTATCAATTGAACGGGCTTGCTGTATTCTCAGCAAGCCCGTTCAATTGATACTTAAGGTACTCAATAAATAAGGTGACGTCACTCTAAATTTAATATGGCGGACTTTTAAAGATAAAGGACAAACTTAGTCATGTTTTTAATTTTAAAGCTTTCCTATAATATGGGTATCAAATGAAAAGGCTTGCTGATAACATATCCATAAATAAGGTGACGTCACTTCAAATCCAATATGGCGGACTATGATTTAATGCTTTCTTACAATATGGGTATCAAATGAAAGAGCTTGCTGAGAATAACTCGATATAGAAGGTGACGTCACTCTTGATCCAATATGGCGGACTTTTAAACATAGCGGCCTTAGTTTTTTGTGCTTTCCTACAATATGAGTATCAAATCCAAGTGCTTGCTAAAAATAATTGGATAAAAAAGTGACCTCACTGTTAATCCAATATGGCGGGCTTAGAACGATGGCGGACTAAGTTTTGTATACGTTCTTACAATATGGGTATCAAATGAAAGGGCTTGCTAAGAATTACTTAACACATAAGGTGACTACTAAGTTTTTGATGCTTTCCTGTAATATGGGTATCAAATGAAAAGACTTGCTAAGAATAGCTCAATAAACAAGGTGACGTCACTCCAAATCATATAAGGCGGACTTCTAAAGATGGTGGACTAAGTTTTTTTTATGATTTCTTACAATATGGGTATCAAATAAAAGGGCTTGCAGAGAACTAGCATGCGAGTTTGCGAATTTAACTCCGTTGCTCCGATCCGTTTAGGAATTTGGTGTATCGAATTTTCTTGGCGTGAAGAAAAGGCGTGATAGCCGAGCGGAGAAAACTTCACTTTTCATCCGTGAGATCATAAGTTCTATCACCGCCTGTACCAATAAGTTTGTAAAAAAACTTAAGTACCTACAGTCTTTTTCAAAGATACCGCTGCCTAACGGTAAAAGAAAACACCATGAGGAAAACCTGCAAACTAGTGGCTAGTGTGTGAGATGGAAAAGGCAATGGCAAACCATTCCATTAAATATTGCCTAGAAGTCTTTGTGTGTGTTTCATTCCACATAATGATCACGACCCTCAGTCATGAGGTATACGGCTGTTAAAAGGGGTTTTCTTGGCGTCCTCGTTTATAATTATTAAGGTTGAATTTTTTGAGTCTGTAGCATCGGTAGGTAAACTTTGACGAGTTTAATTTTGGTGAGATATGCGTCAACAGCATTGGTATGCCTGTCTAGGAGAAGGATAACTTCAAATCAAACTGGAATTATGTTTACGCTGCGTAAGGCTTAGCTTGAAGTTACAATAATTAGCTTGAAGCTTACTTATGCCTGACGCGGCGCATTTCTCCTAACACCCAAGACAAGGTGTTGTACCTAGTCGGGTGATAAATTATGTCACAAATACTTATTGCAGCCCAAAGCAAATATCTTCAACTGGTTGGGCTGGAATTTTGTATACAAACCTGTATAGTTTAGATGACAATGCATGGTAAGCTGTGTAAGTCGTCTAAGATTTTTGATTATACTGAGGTTTTGGGGACCTTGAAAGTAAAAAATAATGTCGAATTGTTGTAGTCCGTAGCATCGATTGTTTAACTTCGATTTGTGTAATTTCGCGAGAGGCGTCAACAGCATTAGTTTACAACTTGCAAGTGGCATACAAACATTAAGCCTTAAATTGTTTAAAATAAAAGCAAGCATTAGGATGCTCTCCCTTCGCGCCTTCGGCCTTTAAATTGCACTGTTTATTGGGCAGAATAGTACCACAGCGAAGGACCACGGCAAGTCAAGGTTAAAATAATTGGTTTTCCTATTTGCTGTATTTTTTGAAGGGATTTCAATAGGATAATAATTAGTGCTCTACAACTCTATGGTTTACATTAAATTCGTAGCCAAGCTATTTTACTCGTCGCCTAGCCATTTTATTAGCCGCCAAGCCGTTATTTGTTGTTCCTTACTTACCTATGTCTTAAGTAAGCGAGCTTAAAACTTTCGCCACCTTTAAGTCACTGTCGTTGTTCAATTTTAAAATAGCCCTTTTTGAGGCTTACCTAATTTAATTGTCACCGAAATAATATTTTGATAAACTGATACCAAGGTATGCTAGATATTAGTTGCACATAATCACCCTTTCAGTTTTTAGTCGATTGTAAAATAATAAGCCCATCGAATTTTACCGACAAACCCTTGCCTCAATGATGCGTTGAATGAGATAAACAGTAAGATATGCCTACAGACTAAGAAATCTGACATAACTATCAGCGATAACTAAAAAGTAAAAAATAAATAACAAATAAAAAACCCTTTTTAAAACAAGCTTTTATGTCAATGCGCTAAAAAGTATAAAATAAATTTTCCTTTAAAAATTTTACGATCAAATAACTACATCATTACACAATTTATATTATATAAAAGCTTGTCGCGAGATTTTACCTGTGTAAATAAAAAAGTAAATTATATACATAACTTGATATGATTGACTAACTTTTCTTAAAATCAAACGACAAGTGAGTACTTAAATCTCGCGACAAGTTTTTATATAAATATAAATTGTGTAATGATGTTATTATTTGATCGTAAAAGTTTCAAAGGAAAATGTGTTTTATACTTTTTAGCGCATTGACATAAAATCTTGTTTTTAAAAAGGGTTTTTTACTTGATATTTATTGTGATTTATATGTAGCAGAGCTTAAAAATTGATTTGAACTATTAAGCTTAATCAAACATAATTGCGTTTAGTTGTAGTGTAGCACATCAAAGAGCAACTGGTTATTTTATTCCAATTTAAAATAACAAGATAAAAAGCTAGGGTTTGACTAGAAGCGAGAAAAGATGAGTGAAGATAATCAAGAATCAGAGCTAAAAAAGAAATCAACTAGTTGTAGGTGTTAATGACCGTAGGTATTCAACTAGTTGTAGGTGTTGATGACCGTAGGTATTCAACTAGTTGTAGGTGTTGATGACCGTAGGTATTCAACTAGTTGTAGGTGTTGATGACCGTAGGTATTCAACTAGTTGTAGGTGTTGATGACCGTAGGTATTCAATCCCTTAAAGGATAAGACTGTTTAAAAACAATTAGTAAGTTTAATTAAAATTTTAACAGGCTCACTACCGTACTCAGAAACGTCAATTAAAGTTAATACTTTATTAAGTCACATGCCTTCCATTTCTATTTTATTGACAAAGAGAGTGTCAGAACGAGACTTTATCAAAAATTAAATTTGAATGACGAATCTGAGTGCGGCAGTTAGGCTTCTAAATAGTGTTTACCCTAACACCGTATAATCTTAAGGTAAAATAACTACACTAATATAAGAGGAAATATTTGATTGTTTGTATTGAATAAACTCCAAAAGTACGATATTATCCTTGGTCAGGCCTGTGTATCTCCCCGCGTAGGTAGCAAAAACGTACCTACGCGCGGCGACCCTTTGTAAGGGGCTAAAACAAGTTGCGTGTCGCTACCGGCCAGCGACACGCTCGCGCGTTTTATTCACCGGCGGCCGCGCGGCTACGTTGCTGGCTGGACGAGCGTGAATAAAGTCGTTAGTAGCTTCTTGTAGCAGCCAAGTCTCTATCGCGTCGCGTGATATTACGTCACTGAATTGGTTTAGTGTATTATGAATCATATTCCAGAGTTATAGGAATGAAATTATCTTGCAATGTATTTCTGTAGGTGTCTACACGAAAATGTGCTCGAGTCTAAGGCGAACTAAATTATACCATATCGTTGACAACATTAAGTAGACATTTCTTTGAATTTCATTGAAAAGTCAAACTTCTGTACGGAGTACTAGTACTTATTCTGTGCCTTGGTGAACATAGATTTCTTTTTACCGCGAGAAAATGCTTCATTCCTACGGGAAAACGAGTAATAGGATAACGGGTGGTAAAAAATATTCTTCTATACTTATCTTTTTCACATAGGGAACTTCCAAACGACTCAACCAATTGGGTTAAAATTTTATATGGATATTTTGATAGTTCCCTGGATAATTAAAAATACTAATGGACCCGGTATGTGGCGCTGCTGTCGGTTGGTCAACTACTAAACTAAAATAACTTTCTCATTAAAAAATGGATTCTTTGACCGAATTCCGCGCGGACGAAGTCGCGGGCTACAACTAGTTTCGAATAAATCGCAACAGCTAAACTCCAATTTTTTATTCTGTTATTCAAATATTTCTCTAGATAAGGTGTATATTTTGATTTAAACGCTAGTAAGAAAGCCACAGCTTCAGCTTCCTGTATTGAAAACTTTCCATAATATGAACCTTTTCATGTGTTTAAACAAAGTAATTAAGATTCCCTTTAGAACTAGTCCGCAGCTATTTGTAACAGCCCATTCTTCAACCATCTTGTAAGCTGGCAAGGTGTAGGAAGTATATATTGTCGACTATAATCTTATTCGCATTCGCAATTCGGTTTAAATCACTGGATTTAAAAGTATTCTTTGAAAATCAAAGGGTTCAGAAAGTAAATATTGCACTCAAATATTCAATCATCTTCGAGGGCCCGAAACCATAAATCTTCGCTATCCGGGCGAATGCTGCAACTTGCTGAGGGCGTTCAAGTCGTACGACGAATTTTTTAAATAAGTGCTTGCGATAGTCGGTCGTGGTTTCAAGCCCCACCTGACCACGGTCGGTGAATTTTTAAGAGCAATATAGCGGAAGTGGCATAAATAATGAACAACCCTACACCTGCCGATGAGCAAAATTAGAGAGTAATAATAATATTTTTGAACCACCATGCGGTTCTTAACTCCTCCTCTTACGTCTTTTTTTCGAAGACTAAGCTTGTTCTAAGAACAAGAGCTTGTTCTTAATACATCTTAAGAAAGACGTAAGAGGTATTCGAGTAGGTGGGGATTTTTTTTTTAATTCGCTCGAATTAACAAAAAAATCCGCATCTACTAGAATAACCCACTAGGCAGCTCATCGGCAGGGTCAGTCCGGTTAACCAGTATTTACACTACACACTATATACTTTCGATTTTTTTTAAATCAGAGAACCCGCTCTTCCCAATAACTAAGTTTGAAAATCCGACAATCCGTCCAAATGTCTTTTTGGGGCACACTCCGCAAGTTTGGCCTAGAGCACTGCGACCTGCCCACCATGTTGTGGAACGTCTCCTTCATGCTGAGGGCGCTCACCCTCAAAATCGACAACAGATACACGAAGCGTGAGTATCAAACTTGATGTGACGACCTTCTTGGTGTAGTCGTTCGCACACCGGACTTCTAAACCAGGCGGTTGCGGGTTCGAATCCCGCAAGGGGCAAATTTTTGTGTGATGAGCACGAGCATTTGTACCTAAGTCATGGATGTTTATATGTATTTAAGTATTTCTATCGGTTATCCTAGTAACCATAGCACAAGCTCACGCTTAGTTTGGGGCTAGGTAATTGGTATGTTTGTTGAAACAATTTATTTATTTATGTACCTATCTCAAGAATCAGATCTTATAAGGAAGAGATATGAAATTAACGAACCGTCGATCTCAGCGGTGGATTGCTCACTTTCCTTGTCCACTTGGTCACTTGTGTGCGTGCACTGCGCGCCAGCGTTGTGAATGAAACTACTGTATTCCATTAGCTAACAAGAGTCATCATCATCACCCTAGCGCAATCTCGGTTGTGCACTCGTACCCGCGGGCCCGGGGTTCGCTGACCATGATTCAAGATGTGGCAGATTAGGTTTTTTTTTAAATAAATTGTTAACAAACACACCAATTACACAGCCCCAAACTAAGGATTGAGCTTGTGCTATGGCGACTAGGATAACGGATAGACATACTTACAAATGCTCGTGCTCATTGCATCACAACAAACATTTGCCACTTGTGGGATTCGAACCCGCAACCGCTGGTTTAGTAGTCCGGAGCGCGAACCACTACACCAAGACGGTCGTCAATTACAGTGGAGATATGGCACCAGTTTTGGGTCATAGGTATATGTACCTATGATCCAAAACTGGTGCCATTCAGTCGCCTGAATGTGCATTTTTCCTCACGATGTTTTCCCTCACTGTAAGAGTACCAGTTGGTGAAACAACGTATATAAATAACTAAGAAAAAGTCATTGGAACTCGACAATAGCTAAGAAGAGTGTTCTAATAGTTTTAACGCACACATAAATAAATTTGGCGACCCAGGTTTTATTTATTTTATTTTTATTTATTCAAAAAGGTTTACCAACAACCAATACATTGATATTTACAACTGAGACTAAGTATTACAACAATGCTAAATGTATAGTCTCTTACAGGCGAACACAGCATGCAAAAAGAAAGTCATATACTACATAATAGGGAATATACATTTACACTACAAATATTACTACTTTCGCTCTTAAATACACCCAATATTTAAATGTGCAAGTAACGACACTCGTATACTAAGATTAAAAAAAATACTATCATATTACACTGTACTAACTGCACCCACGGTGGAAATCGTCTGCAAACGGATAAGACCAATGTTGGGGGTCACCGGTGCATAATTAATAATATATTTTTTTATTTGTCCACTTAGTGTTATCACAATTACATTTGTTACTCGTATTCGTACACAGCAGATGATAGCAACATGATATCTGCCCTCCGCGCTAGATATAAAATTGTGTTGCGGCAGGGTAGTTTCGTTCGTCGTTCATGTAGTGTAGACGAGTTACTACAGTAAACGCAAAATTTACAGATAAGACATTATAGTGACAAAGTATGTAATGTATGTACTTAACAATCACAAGACGCTTTAAAATGAAATATTTTAAAGAATTATTGGTGAACCTAAAATAAGAAAAAGTTTCAAGTGCTAATTAAATTCGATCTTCCCTTAGGGATCCCGCTGATCATCTACATAATCTTCACGGTGGTGGCGGCGAGCTACTTCTACGTATACCTGATCAGCATGGCCTGGTTTGTCTTGGTGCGTTGCCGGGAGACGGGCAACCTGATCGCTGCTATGGTGGTCGCCTCGCTTGGGGTCGCTAGCGAGATTGGCACTACTAAACTCATCTATATGTTTGTCTATAGGTAACAACATCTCCCATTTATTTCATTTCTTGATTTCATTGCGGAACCCAAGATAATTTAACTTCTCCTGGGAGTAGGTACCATCATTAGCCTTACGTCAAGGCCAAGCTGTAAGATCTTAGCTAAACAGTTGCAGTAGTGGAAATAACTAGAACATTAGATCATAGTAGGTCTCAGTCTCAGGTACGGCAGATCTCCCAACTTGAAAGCGATCGTGATAACGGTTGAAATTCCAAAGCAATAACATATGGGAAGTCATATGTTTTCAAATTTAAAGTTATTGCTTTCCACGTTGTACGTTGAAGCTCTTATTGCTTTCCTGAAAGCTATAGCTATGGTAATTTGAAATTAATCTAGTTATGCGGTAGGTCTGCGGTTCTAAGCTATTGCTTAATTAATGCCTCGAACAACCTGGTTCCGTCTAACCAACTCCATTGCCTCGGAAAACCATTTGATCACGCGAAAAGAATGCAAAATCCTAAAATCGATAGAGGTATATCTGCACCAACAGTAAATTTAGAATGGCTGATTATTTATTATGAGAATGAAGTTACTTACATTGTTCGCAAGTTGTCGTCCGTTGAATATAAAAGATCCTAACAGTACCTCATTTCAAATAAAGAACTTCACATTTATCTTATATTTTCTTATTTTCTACAAGAATTTAACAATTGTACAAAATGGCGAACTGGAAGCCAAAAGCATTATCTACCAGTTAACCAAAGGTCTACAGAAACAAGAAGATCGGCGGAAGGATCAGATCAGGCGGTGTCAGAAAAGAAATCGAGATATTTAATTTTACGAAACTTGTTACAGGGAAAAGGTTAAAGAACTAGTAGATAAGTACCTAGACTGCGACGCCCTGGTGAAACCAGGCAGCCGCTTCTCCAACAACCTGATGAAGACTCTCAGAGGCGTGAAGAAACGAGCCCTGATCTTCTGGGCAGTCATCATAGGAAACGGGGTGGTTTATATAGTGAAACCGCTGATCTTGCCTGGAAGACATTTTATGGAAGACCTATTCTTTCTCTATGGTAATGCTTTTGCTCTGTTTTAGGATAGAATCATTATGTTTTGACATCTGGAACAGACAGTCAGCTCAAATTCATCTTTATAAAAATACATTTCAGCAAACGCACACTGGCTTGCAAAAGTAAAAAGTTTATTACACTTTTAACATTGCATTTCTCCTAAACTGCCTATGTTAGAGTTTCAAAAATATACAGACAGAAAAATTATCTTTCTAAGAATATAATAAATCATTTTAGCTTGTAACAATCAATAATATTTTTACGCTTTAACATTTTGATATCTGGCAATATAGGTTTTATGACTACATTTTCTCCATTACAAGGTACCCACTCCAGCCTCAGTTTCTTCACTGTCATACATTTTTGTAATTCTCGTAGGGTTTTTAAAGGAAAGAGGGACCTTAAAATTCAAATTGCCCGTTAAAATAATAGCTCTATTTACACTCATCTCTCCACTTTAAATCATTCAACAGCTCCTACTAATCATAACCACAGGCGGTGATGAGTCACACTTTTGATATTTGTTACAGTTATAGAAAGATGGTGTGATGTGATTGTAATAGTGACAGCTATTAAATCCCACGCGTACTTATTACAATTTTAGTGTAGTACTTACTTTTAGCCAGGGTCGTTCGATTGATTTTTCATCTTTTGTTAAGGTATGCTCGTTTTGCAGGATTTGAACCCCCCTTTGAGTCGCCAAACTACGAGATCAGTTTCTTGCTAATGGCATTAGGCGTCGTTTTCACCTGCTACTTGCCGGCCAACATCACCGCCTTTCTCATCATCATCACCGGATACATCGAAGCGCAGATGCTGGCACTAAGCGAGGAAATGCTCAACCTTTGGAGTGACGCCCAACAGTTCTATCTTGACCATCGAACGCTTGACATTGAGGATCGAAACAGATCAATTGCAAGAGACGGAAATGAACAGAAAACGAAGAATGTAGTCGTCAACGAATATGTGAGAAACCGTTTGCACGAAGTCATCAATATTCACACAACCAACATAAATCTATTGAACCAAGTCGAGAGGATATACCGAGGAGCCATTGCTGTTGAGTTTACGTTGCTTATCATTAGTCTAATACTTGAATTGCTTGGAGGGCTCGAGAATACTTATTTGGAACTTCCCTTTGCCTTGATGCAGGTGGCTATGGACTGCTTGACAGGCCAGAGGGTGATAGATGCCAGTATAACATTTGAGAAGTCAGTGTACGATTGTAAGTGGGAAAACTTCGACGTGTCGAACATGAAGACTGTGCTGTTGATGGTGCAGAGCTCCCAAAGGACCATGAAGCTGTCGGCTGGTGGCGTGACTATGTTGAGCTTCAGTTGCTTCATGAGCGTTATTAAGTCGATCTATTCTGCGTATACAACTTTGAGGTCTACTATGAATTAATGATCTGAAATCTGAAAAAACTCTTGAGGCAAGATGACAGATTTTGAAAAAGTGTTCTAAAATATTCTTAAGTAAGTATCTTCTATTTCCAAAAAAATATATTATTTTGCAATCAACAAAGCTAATATTTAAAAAAATGCAATTTAAATGAAATATTCATAAATTGGCTCCAAAACGCGGTCAGGGTATCATGGCGTCTGCTGTGACGTCACACCTCAGTAAACATATTATTTCAAACGTTAGTAATAAAGTTGAAATTCGTATTATAATTCAGTGATAGTGACAGTATTTACTGAGGTGTGACGTAACTCGAATTTGAATGGTGTTATAAAAAACATGGCGGATTTCAGTATTTTGCAATTACAATTTCTAAAATAAACTAATAAAATCGTCTTAAAAAAAATTTTTTTTCCATAGTCTAAATACTATACTTTACTAGTTAGACACATTTTTTTAAAGTTTTTTGCTTACTGTCATCTTCCCTATTGCTCAAAGAGTTTTCGTACGAATGAAATAGCCTTACAACACCGGGGACCTGTATGTACCTGGCTAACCTGTTCTGTACTATTAGTTTAGGAAAGCTCTACCTAGATTATTATAACCTAATAGCTAACCTTGTATTAGATTCCGTTTTATTACATGAAGAAATAATTAATACTTACATTACATGTATGTAATACACGTAGTCGTAGACTTATTCTGTTGTATCAGCTTTTCTAATCTACGTATGTATTTGATCTGTGAACAAACATACCAAGAGTAAAATTTTATTGGTATCGCGTTTTATTGTCATTAATAACCTACCCACATTATGAGAAAATGGTCATGAATCCATACTATCCAAACACAAATCTTTACTACTACGTTACATCCATGGTTACATCAAATTTTCTTTAGCCAATAGCGGTAATATCTAAGTAATGTATAGCTACATAATAATACATCTATCTAATCCTTAAAGTCCGAATAGTAGGGCCCAAAAGATAAGGAGACATGTTCTGCCCCATATGGGCCATAATTGATTGATATTTTGACGTTCATAAGTGGCATTTTGTGTCCTAAATTGAATAAAGAATTTTTGACTTTGACTTTGACTTTGAATAGGTTTTACTTGTCACATAAATAACCCTGAAAATATATTTCTATAGGGAAATCGAATACGAATAGTCGTATAATCTGGTATAAAAATCTTTACCTACTTATAATATTTTAAAACTGGGCTTACATATTATTTAATTCTGAATCGTTGTAACAGGTTGAGGTTACAGTGTAAAGGTTGTACTTTCGAAGTTACTACAAAATTATTTTTGATCAATCAAATTGAGTAATCAACTTTTTTTTTTTAAATAATTATAAGTTAAGCTGATTTCATCTGAAACTGAGGACTGATAAATATTTGTAAAAATATTTCCATCGGACACTTGTGAGTACATTTACCAAGTACTGATGAAATCGAACGCCGGCTCACTGGCGCAGGAAGCACTTACAAAAATTCGTCTACTGACAAACTTCCTCCGTAGCTCAGTAGGAAGAGCATTCACCCAGATAGCGAAGGGTTGTGGGTTCGAGTCCTACCGGACGGCACGGACGAAAAATTTTTGTATGCCTATTAATTTGGGAAGAAATTGCATAGATTTAAAAATAATTATTACTAAGTAATACTAATTCTGCTTAGGTACTCGTAACTACGAATTAACAATGGCAAAGTAGAAAGCTTTTACTCGTTACCCCTCTGTTGAATTAACAAATAGCCGACCAGCGGGTTAATAAAATACTGCTTGTAGTTTCATAAAATCTCCAAAGAATATGAAGTAAAGTCTATAAATGAACGAGATGCAAGAAATTATAGACATTTAATGGTACATTTTAGTATTTCTACGGCTCCGGAGATCAGGAATGTTATAAAAAAGATATCACATATCAAGTGAAATAAATCAAGTTTGTGAACCTTTCACGTGTCCCTTTGACAAGGACGTCGACAAATTCGGTCTCCATGGTCTTTGTTGCCAGCAAAGTGCAGAGCGTCTCGCCCGCCACGCAGCTCTTAATGATGCTTTGGCGAAGGTAGGCCAGTAGAAGTGAGTAGGTAGTAGGACTCCTTAGAAGGTTGAGTACTGAATGTTTACATAAAAAATAACTTAAATTTATATTAAAACAATAACAATGACGACCAATAGGAAAATTTACATTACAACCAATAAGAACAACTTACGAACTAAAAACCACACTGTCCCTTTCTGGCTCCGACCGACGAGCCGAGCGCGGCGGCCGGAGCCAGAAAGGGCATATAAATAGAACCCGGCATATAAATAAAACCCGCGGATCGGCACTCGCTCATTTCCTGCGGCGGCCAGCGACAGAGAAGATGCGCGCATCGGGCGCGCCACGGCGTTGCCTGTCGCGACGAGTTGAACACTGCGCTGCATATCAAAGCTCTTCTCAGGGCTAATATCCTGTTTCTGTGATACCATCCTGTTTCATTAGCCCTTTTAAGGGCTGATTCAATCCTGTTTCTGTGCTAAGCCAGGCCTGTGTATCTCCCCGCGTAGGTAGCAAAAACGTACCTACGCGCGGTGACCCTTACTTAGGGGCTAAAACAAGTTGCGTGTCGCTACCGGACAGCGACACGCTCGCGCGTTTTATTCACCGGCGGCCGCGCGGCTACGTTGCTGGCTGGACGAGAATGAATAAAGTACTAGAAAGAGGCGCTAGATGGCGTTAGAAGCTTCTCGTTGCAGTCAACCCTATCGCGTCGCGTGATATTACGTCACTGAATAGGTTTAGTATATTATGAATCATATTCCAAAACAATAAGTATGAAATTATCTTGCAATGGATTTTTGTATGTGTCTACACGAAAATGTGCTTGACTCTGAGGCGAACTAAATTACGCCATATTGTTGACGATATTGAGTAGACATTTCTTTGAATACAATTGCTAAGTCATACTTCTGTACGAAGTACTAGTACTTATTCTGTGGCTAAGCCCTTTTCGGGGCTGTTTTCTTCAGTGTTTCTGTGAAGAGTGCTTGCTATGGTAGCTACAATGCCATCAGAAGAGCAAAAGAGCAGATGGCCTCACGCTTATTGCAACTTGTGTCGATACTTTGGTTTGCATCTCAGGGAATCAGCTCATAAAGCTGGCTTTGCTGCTGAGTTGGCAGAAAACGCTAAGCGACGCAAATACGAGTCCCTTGCTGGTTACTACGTGTTTGCGCCGTTTGATGTTGAAATATTTGGGCCGTGGGGGGCCCCAAGTATCCTAAAAGTAATTAAGTAATTAATCCCCATGCTAAATTACTTTTAAGAAAAACTGCACCCAAATTAAACATTCTATTAGAAGACAAAAGAGCTGGCTCGTTTCTCGCTTAGAGAATAAGCATTGCTATCCAACGCGAAAACGCAGCCAGCATTCTCGCCTCCTTGCCTCAAGGACACGGTTTTGGTTTTTAATAAGTAATTTATTTTTTTAAGTTTAAGGTAAGTTAGCAAAAGTATTTCTTTTAATTGTTGTGTGGCTAAATAGTAAAACAAAAATCAATTTAAATTATTGACGATTCGTCAAAATACAGGATACGTATGACGGATGGACGTTCACATTGCATATGGCATCGTGTTTTTTCACGATTCGTCACAATATCCTAATTGAATTTGGTCAATACACGGAGTATTTTGACGATTCGTGATTTTTAAATACACGATTCGTGATTTTTGACGATTCGTCTTTTTTCACGATTCTTGATCTGTGTGAACATGGGCATTCAAAAAGCATTGCCGCCGTCAAAAAAAAGAACGAATCGCGAAAAAAGACGAATCGTCAAAAATTACGAATCGTCCTCATGTGAACGGGCTCTAATATTAATATTTTGTATAAAAAAGTTTCAGGAACTTTTCAAACAACAACAATCTTAAAAATAAAATCGTCGATTGGTGAACAAACTTGTCAAAAAATGCTTTTGCTATGACGTTTTATCTAGGCGTGTGTAGTTTCGTAGTAAGCTAACCGTGGCCTGTAAAAGAAAGAATTATAGTCCGTGCCATTTAAACTTGCACAAAAGAACATTGACACCCCTGTACTACTGCACGCCGATACGGGATCGCGGCGAACCAAAATACAAGGCGTAGCGATAGAAGTCTGTGTAAACAAACGTTTATTGGTACGAGACGACCTTGACCCGAAAAATTGACATGTATTACAAACATTTGGCTACTGCATTACAAAACAAGCAATATGCTGAGGGACAGCCGACATTTTATGTAACTGGACATGAATAATGAAATAAAAATAGTTGCATCATTCATTATTAATAAAAAAAAATGAGTTTTTCTATATCCAGCGTTATTATCACGGGAGCAGTTGGTAAGTATTATTAAGAAATTCAATTTTGTAGCAGATATCTTTAACCGATTGAGCTGAAATTTTGCATACACGTTTAGTTTGGATGACAATGCATGGTAAGATGTGTGACGTTATTCTTAATTCAACATGGCGGAGCATCCAAAATGGCAGGCTCGTTATTTTCAATGCATTGCTACAATATGGGTATGAATATAAAATGAAAGGGCTTGCTGAGAGTAACTTAAAAAAAAGTGACGTTACTAAAAAACAATATGGTCGACTTCTAAATGAACTCCTACAATATTGGTATCAAATGAAAGGGCTTCCTAAGAGTAATTCGATAAATAAGGTGACGTAATTCGAAATCCAATATGGTGGACTTCTAAAGATGGCGGACAAAGTTTTTTTTATCTTTCCTGCAATATGGGAAGCAAACGAAAGGATTTGCAGAGAATAATAATGCGAGTTTAACTTTGTTGCTCCGATCCGTTTAGAAATTTGGTGTATTGGGTTTTCTTTGCGTGAAAAAAGGCGTGTTAAAACCCATGCGGTGAAAACGGAAAAAGTCGTGTGTGTTTCATTCCACACAATGATTACGACCCTCAGTCATGAGGTATACGACTGTGAAGAAAAGGGGTTTTCTAGGAGTCTTCGATTAAAATTATTGAGGTTGAATGTTTTGAGTCTGAAGCATCGATACGTAAACTTTGACGATTTAAATTTTGGTGAGATATGCGTCAACAGCATTGGTTTGATTGTCTAGGAGAAGGATAACTTCAAATCAAACTGGAATTGTGTTTACGCTGCGTAAGACTTAGCTTGAAGTTACAGTAATTAGCTTGAAGCTAACTTATGCCTTACGCGGTGCATTCCTCTTATTCTTCAACACCCAAGACAAGGTGTTGTACCCAGTCGGGTTATAAGATATGTCACAAATACTTATTGCAGCTCAATTTTAAAGCAGATATCTTAAACCGATGAGCTGAAATTTTGTATACAGGTTTAGCTTTGATGACAATGCATAATTAGCTGTGTAAGTCGTCTAAGACGTCTTTGATGAGCTGACGACCATTTTAAAAAACTTACTATCTTGCCGAGATACCATCATGTGAAAAAGTATTTCAGCGGAGCAACGACTCGCTTTTCACAATTTCTTCTATTAGGCTCATTTTATGCACGTCCTAGCTCCTGGACTAACTGCATTCGATGTCAAATGACAGACGCGGCTAGCTGACAACATCAGCCGGCGGCAGCCGCCAATGCGTCGACAGCATGTCGACGGCATGTCGACAACTAGCCGCCGACTTCTAACGTCGGCTGCAGTTACATACGTCGACAGCAAACTGCTGTTCGTGTGTACAAGCTCTAACGATCACTTTATACTGAAAAACATCGTTCAAACTTGTGTTCAAATGGAATTACCTACGATGATAGCAAAACATATTGTAGAGGTAAATTATACAAACTAACCTGCTTGCGGTTCGAGGATTCTTTTATGCCTCTTTTTATTCTTCTCAGGTTCCATCTTCACTTATAATAAGTAAAGAATGGAGAAAACAGCAACAAAATAAAACAAACACAAACGTAACAAAGAACAATAACAGAAACTTATCAAAAAATAATGACTGATAATAACACGTGAACACTTCCGAAATTCGTAAATTAAAAAAATCAATCATTACAAAATAGCGTACAGGTATAGCACCCCTGACCTTTGAAACCACTAACGGTTAAGTGCAATAAGTCATAATTTATCATTTTCGAAGTCAAAATTATATAATGATAAATATCTATGAATGGTCAACTACTGTTAATTCTTTATGGAAAAAATGTAATTTCTAATTATTGTGTTTATATTTGTGGTAAAAGTAATGTCAATTAACCGAGTTTTTAAACTAAAACCAAGTAACTGCTTAAAGATTTTCAATACGTAAATTAAAAGAAAATTTATTTTAATAACTAAATCTGTGTTTTATTTACAAAATTGCGAAACTATTACTTAAATTTTGATGTTTTAGAGTTGTCTCGTTCTCGGACGGGCCGTGGTATTATGAAATCAGCGATAGGTCGGGATTATCGCTATTTTATACGATGAGCGACACGTGTCGTAAAGTCTGGGCATTTTTTGGTACAGGTGGGGTCAATAACCTTCTGTGCAAGTTTAAATGGCACGGACTATAACTAATAGTAGGGTATTTAGTGACGTCAACCTTGCAGATCTTCAACAAAGGAAGCCGCTTGGCACAGACATACCTGGTGGTCATCTTAGCTGATTTAGCCCGGTACCCACGTGGCACCTCCCTGCAGGTAGCTGGGGGGAGGGGGGGAAAAACCCATCTACCTTGCTGCACTCTCGCGTCCATATCTCCAAAAGTTTAGCAAAAAGGTCGTGTTTAGTATCATTTCCGTATAATTCAAGGACGAGGAATTCATTTCTTAAACAACATTTGCACTCGTTCATAGAAAAATAACGAGTATAGCACGAAAATAAAAGAAACTTGAATTTTTTTTTTTTACAAAATTGATTCTTACAATTAAACTACGAGTCAATGTTTTATAAAAAAAATAGGTTTGAATAGCCCTGTTCATGTAGAATATATAAACATAAATTTTATTAACAGTTTTGACTTATAAGCGTGTCAAAAAAATCATTTACGTCGCGCGGCGGAGCTGCGAGCGGCGGGAAAAGTTTGTAGTTTGGATAGGATTTGTCACATATTGTTTAATTATGACACTGATTGATTATTAAAAGTGATTTTATACCTCAAGATGGTAATATCAAAGGATTATCTAGTAATAATTTGTACAGAATATTCGAACACTGACACTGACAACCATAATTTTGGCATATTTTGATTATTTTATGCTTAAAAATTGGTATATACTCGTATAAGAGCACAGAATACTAGTACTTCGTACAGAAGTATAGGATAGACGCGATAGGGTTGACTGCTACGAGAAGCTTCTAACGCCATCTAGCGCCTCTTTCTAGTACTTTATTCATTCTCGTCCAGCCAGCAACGTAGCCGCACGGCTGCCGGTGAATAAAACGCGCGAGCGTGTCGCTGGCCGGTAGCGACACGCAACTTGTTTTAGCCCCTAAGTAGGGGCGCCGCGCGTAGATAGATAGATAGATACTCTTTATTGCACACCACACACAGTACAATTTACATAAATGTTCAAAGAGAATGGTACAATTTAGGCGGTCTTATTGCTGAAAGCAATTTCTTCCAGACAACCTTCGGGTAGAGGACAGTCCAAAATTAATTTGGGTCGGCGGTGAAAACTAACAGAATAAAGGGAAATTAGTAAAGAATAAAGAAAAAGACACTATATAAGCATACATATACATAAATTACTAAGGCTATTAAATGTTAATAATACTAATAAATATTCTGAGTTACATAAATATACAATAATAATTATGCATACAAATTATAATGATACTATATACATACATAAAATATACATACTATATACTTAACATAGCATAAGTTATAAGGTGTGTGCGACTTGACCAACATTTAAAGGAGAAGGTAAGAATTAAAAGAAAACTAGAGGCGTGAGAGGAAGTAAGTTTTTAATTTGCGTTCAAAGATGGGAAGAGATTCAGACTGCCTGATAGACAGTGGCAGAGAGTTCCATAAGCGGATGGATTGGACAGTAAATGATCGGGTGTAGGAACGGGAAGCGTGAGGGGGAGATATGAGGCGGAGTTTTTTGGAAGACCGCATGTCATGACCCAGGGGCGGCTGCATAAATTGAAAACGCTCTTTTAAATATGGAGGAGACTTAGGGTTAAAAAGTACGGAATATAAAAGGGATAGAATATGTAAATCACGGCGAAGATGGATAGGCAACCATTTCAGCTGAGTGCGGTTCTCTGAGATGTGGTCATACTTTCGCAAACCAAAGATGATACGAATGCAGAAATTCTGAAGGCGTTCAAGCTTACTAAGGAGATTCTCATCAAGATCTAAGTAGCAGCAATCCGCATAATCTAAAATGAGCAGGAGTAAGGCCTGAACAAGCGCAATCTTAGTGGGTATCGGAAGAAAATTACGTAGTCGGTTCAATGACGCAGCAGCACCAAACATTTTCCTGCTCACCTCAGCAACCTAAGTAGTCCATGCAAGTGTACCGTCAATATGAATGCCCAGGTTTTTTACAGTTTCACTGAATGGTATTTGGACGCCGTCAAATGTGATGGGAGGCAAAGAACTCAAGTTAATTCTCGAAATCTGCCATGTGCTTCCCACTACTATAACCTGCGTTTTTGCCGGGTTTACCTTGAGCCCAAATGATCTACTCCATTCCAGAATTCGATTTAGGTCAGTGTTAATCACCTCCACAATGCTATTAAGAGCATCAAAACTCCCCCGGGCATATATTTGGAGATCGTCTGCATACAGGTGGAAAGAAGAAGATAACTTGGAGTTATTGAGTTAATAAAGATAGCAAATAGGAGAGGAGACAAGACGCCGCCTTGAGGAACACCGGCACTGACGTCGCACCACGCCGAGAAACAGTCCTCAGCACGAATACGTTGCCGGCGCCCATGCAGGTAACTATGAAACCAGTCGAGCACCGTGGGAGATATGTTAAGAGAACGCAAGATGCCAAGCAGTATGTCAAAATCGACAGTGTTAAATGCATTACTAAAATCTAGTAACGCCAGTATTGTAAGTTGCTTATCGTCTATACCTAGACGGATGTCATCTGTGATTTTGACCAAAGCAGTGACTGTACTATGTCCAGGCCGGAAACCGGATTGGAATGGATTCAGGAGTTGGTTTTTTGACAGGAAGTTGCTAAGCTGACTATGGACAACACGCTCCATAACTTTGGACAGGAATGGAAGGATAGCTATAGGACGGTAATCAAAATATGACAGAGGATTTGACTTTTTAGGAAGAGTAGTGATTTGAGCATCTTTCCGTATTGCAGGAAAGACACTTTTGGAGAGGGAATGATTGAGGATGTGTGATATGATAGGAGTGAGGATGTCAATAAGAGGAACTATCATATTCCGGCTGACACAGTCGCTGCCCACTGCATTGGAAGCTATGGACATAATGCTTCTCTCGACATCACAATCAGATACTGGACGAAAACAAAAGGTTGGGTGGTCAGGAATTAGAAATGCTGAAAGATGTCTAAGTGTTTCATTTTTTGTTACGCTATCAAGAGCAGCAGAAGCGGAGAAATGTTTATTCAAAAGATCGAAGTTGATATCTTTTGCTATAGGATCGTTACGCCTTTTCCCAATTCCTATTGACCTAAGAAATTTCCAGATCTTAGCGGGATCACCATTTTCAACAGATTTATGAATGTGGCGTCTCTGAGCGTCTCTGCACATAGTATTACAGCGATTCCGAATAGTCTTATATCTTTCGCGGTTTTTGTCGGACGGGTCCAATTTAAATCTAGTTTTAGCTGCATTTTTCTTGTTTCTAAGTGTCTTTAGTTCATCCGTTAACCAGGGTGCAGGAACATGCTTAACTTTTACAGGCCGAACGGGGGCATGCTCATCGTAAAGTTTAATAAGAAGTGAGTTGAAAAGGGTCACCTTTTCATTCACACAATCGGTGTCCTCGATGACAGCCCAGTCAGTGTCAAGAGCATCACGTTTAAGAGCATCGGAGTTCATGCCACTAAAATTGCGCTGCAGGAGAAATTTTGCTTTGGATTTTGGAGGGCAGACTTTATATGAGAGATAGATAAGGTCATGGTAGGAAAAAGCATCAGCATGACATTGACCGTACTTAGCGACGTGATTGGGAGAAGAGACAATTATGATGTCAAGAAGCGAGGGGACACAATTTGGAAAGAAATGGGTGGCGTTGAGTGGAAGTAAATGAAGGTTACATGAAGTTATAATAGATTTAAGACGAAGAGCTCGTGAGTCTTTTTTGATAAGACAGGTATTGAAATCACCCATCAGAATAACATGGCTATATGAGGGAGTCAAGACTTCTTATGTTTCCTTAAGAGTAGAAAAGTAATCCACTCTTAAAGAAGGACTATAGTAGATACCCAGGAGTACTTTAGTGTGCGCGAGAATTAATTCAACAAAGATATGATGTGCTTTATCAGAGGATGATGTAGGTGGTGATACGTTAATCACAGAAAAGGGTATTTGGGATCGAATATAAAGTGCAATACCACCTCCTGTTCTAATAATGCGGTCATTCCGGACAAGTTGAAAACCTGGAAGAGAGAAGGATGTGGAGGGGAGGCATGGCTTAAGCCACTCGGACACCAGACACCAGAATTGCGTGTATGTTTTTATTGTCAAAAGTTGCTAGCAAATCTGAGTGGTGTGCCGGGATGCTTTGTGCATTTATATGAACTACGTTAAATTTTTTTGGCACATCCGAGAAAATAGCATCTAGCTCCTTCGCAAGAGGAAGAAAAGTAGATTGAAAACTATCATTAGAAGTAGGTGAAGTGGTAATAGAGGAAAAAGAGTGAAAGTGGTCAGATTGGTCCCTGTCACTTTTAGTTGAATACATAATAATACATATGACTATAATATTATAAATAAAAAATATATATATTACAATAAACTTATAAATTACGTGTTAAAGACTCAATACGGGCTCACAGGTGTACCTGTCAGCTAGTTCTTTACCTGCCAGCAGTCATAAAAGAGAGTGCAGCACTAAACAATACAGTAACTATTATATAATCTGTGACAATACAAGCAAAATAACAAAAGGTAGGTACGTTTTTGCTACCTCCGCGGGGAGATACATAGTGCTAGTTAAAACTAGACTATAGTTAAAATCAAATAAAGTTATCTCATGCAAAGTGTCCAGTTAGCGACAGACTTAATTAACTAATTTCGAATAAAGTTACGAGTGAAATGGTCTTTTGAAAAAAAAAAACAATAATAATTGTTTTTTAGATTTCATAGTCGGCAGCACGTCAGGTTACCCATTTGAACTACGAAAACAACTTCATAAAGTGGGGTAGACGTAGACTCACGTGCGGCCGTGCATACCAAATAAACATAAAGAAACTATGAATTAATGGACATCAAATATACTCGTAATGTAACAAAAAAACCTCAATCAGATATCAACAACACACACTTTTTTATTATTTGTGTACCGATTGATGGTATGCAAGCTGCGACACACCAACCAAACACTAGTAATGTATGTAGTCCGCGCGTACCTAACCTACAAGAATACTTTTTAGTATCGATTTTTTAAAACATCCAATGTACTCGTAATAGGGATGATCACTCCAGCTACAAATGATTTCATATCTTTCTTGAATCTGTACTTGATCGGTTTCTTGTTTTGCTTCAGAACGTTTTAAGCCTCCTATAAGTGAGGTTTCAGTTTAGATCGGTAGTTTTACTAACTTAAAATATATTAGGAACTTTTAAAAGTACATTTTGGAAATAGGTAATTTATTATATACCTACTTCACTCGCTTTCAACCCAAGAAAGTCTGCAGGGATGTTTTCATATTTTTTATTATAAGAAAATGCCGAAATCTCCGGATTAAGTTAACAATTGATGGTAATGAAAGAATGAATGAGTATCATCTTTACTCACTATGATTTTGTTCTATATTATTCTGTAAGAGGCGGACTTGTCACTGTGCGTATTGTGTGGTGCATCAAATGTGATCCTCAAGGTGAAGTATTTCCTAAGGTACACTGTGTTTATTATATATTTGATTTATTTCTATATTCGGCGGTTGTGGGTTCGAATCCCGCAAGGGGCAAATGTTTGTGTGATGTGCACGAGCATCTGGTCCTAAGTAATGGATGTTTATATGTATTTAAGTATTTCTATCCGTTATCCTAGTCACCATAGCACAAGCTCACGCTTAGTTTGGGGCTAGGTAATTGGTGTGTTTGTTGAAACAATTAATTATTATTTATTATTATATTGACGCAGGTCTGGGTGTTGTGATACCACAGTTGTTTCTGATTTCCATATCACAATTGCTTTACCTACTTAGGTACATACTTTGGGATCAGAGCGATATTATGTCGTCGTCGTCGTTCGCTCTTACACTATACGCGCGTGCTGTGAATACTATTTTGTGTGCGATAACTACCCCCAAAATGTCAACTAAATGTGATAACTGTAACAAAAACATTACAAAGACAAGACCGGGCCTAGACTAAAAACTAGTAGGAAATTAGAGAAACAAGATAAATAGGAGAAGAGATGTATATGGATAGAAAAACAGGAAGGGAGTGACATATAAACAATAATAAAACAGTGTCATATAAATTTAAACTATACATAAAGAACATATTGACAGCCAGCAAGTGATTTAAGTATAATAAGGTTTCAACACCTCCCCGTAAACAAATCACCCTGTACGAGTATATACACCTTTATGAATATATACCTCTACACTGTTAAAGAAATATCAAAGTACCTAACATCATCCTCCTAGCGTTATCCCGGTTGTGCTCTCGCATGCGAGGGCCCAGGGTCCTCTGACCATGATCCAGGTTGTGGCAGATCAGGTAATTACAGTGGAGGGACTGCCATCTGACCTCCGTGACCCTGTTACCAGGGGAACCTGACCAGTTTGGATCATGGTTACACATTCAGTCGCCTGAAAGTGCAGGTTTCCTCACGATGTTTTCCCTCACCGTAAGATCATCGGTTAGTGAAATAACTAATGTACTTAACTCAGAAAAGGTCATTGGTACCTACATGGCGGCACGTGGGATCGAACCGGCACCTCAAAGTACCTAACACTAACACTAAACTATACACAGACATAACATTACAAAAATACTATACACAAAACTCTAACATAAACCTAAAGATTTCAGGCACGTGTAGTGTCTCAATTTAGGTAACGTTTTAGTGAGTATGTCTGCGGTTTGATGCACTGAGGGTATAAATTTGACAACGACTTCATAATTTACAACGGACTCACGGATGAAATGATGTCGAATGTCAATATGTTTAGTGCGAGCATGATTAGTGTTATTTTTAGTTAATAAAATGGCACTTTGATTATCGTAATGGATTGTGATGGGTGACGAAATAGAAAATTTGTCGCTTATGAGTGATCGAATATAAATGGCCTCCTTACATGCTTCACTGAGGGCCATGTATTCAGCTTCAGTAGTTGATTGAGCGACTATTCTCTGCTTTCATGACTCCTAAGACACTGATGAACCAGAGATCTTGAAAACATATCCCGTATACGAACGGCGATTGATCAGATTACTTCCGTAATCAGCATCAGCGTATCCAATCACGTCTCCAGTATTGTTAAATGTGAGCTTTTTATCTTTTGTAGCCTTCAGATAACGAAGAACGCGTTTTGCAGCTCTCAAGTGTACCTCCCCGTAATGTGCATTGAATTGACTGAGGACGGATACAGTATGGGCAATATCTGGTCTTGTACCAATGGCAATGTACATTAATGATCTAATGAGCTGTTGATATGGAATATCAGGCTGTTCTTCCGTACTATCTGGTTTAATGAGTTTTGTACCAGTCTCCATTGGAGTTGCTACTGGGATAGCATTTGACATTCCAAACCGTTCTATCACTTGTTCTATATAGTTAGTTTGGTCTAGTGATAAGTAAGTCGGAGACCGTGTAACTCTCATGCCTAGGCAGTCTTTGAGAGGACCTAAGTCTTTGATGACAAAAGGCTTCTTAAGCTCATCTTTAAAATCTTTTTTCAATTTCTCATCATTGCTTAAAATGAAAAAATCATCAACAAAAACTGCAACAATACTCATTTTAGCATCTTTATGCTTAAAATAGATGCAGTGTTCCTTCTCTGAACGTTTGAATGACAGTTTATCAATCACTTCACAAACTTTTTTATTCCACTGACGTGGAGCTTGTTTAAACAAGCTCAATAAATAATAATAGTGTAATAAATAAATAATAATAGTGGCCTTAAGGCTATAAAGAGACTTTTTAATAGACAAACTTTAGATTTGTCATTAGAAAAACCTTCTGGTTGCACCATATAGGTCTCTTCTTCTAGATCACCATTTAAAAAGGTTGTTATGACGTCTAAGTGGTCAATTTCTTAATTAAGTTTGACAGCAAAGGTCAGCAATAGGCGAATGGACGATAATCTTGTCACAGGAGAAAAAGTTTCACCGTAATCTACGCCTTGAACTTGTGTAAAGCCTTTGGCCACAAGTCTTGCTTTGTACTTTACTACCTCCCCATTAGTGTTGTTCTTCACTTTATACACCCATTTACATTTAATTGTCTTCCTATTTACAGGTCTATTCACAAGTGTCCATGTGCCATGCTTTTGCAATGAATCGTATTTTGATTCCATTGCATTCAACCATTCTTGGCAATGACCATCTTCTAGGGCTTGATTGTAGGACTGAGGTTCGGAATCATAAGAGATTAGGTTCACATTCTCCGAAAATCTGTCCGGAGCACGATTTACTCGAACAGGATATCTACGCGTAAAGACATTTTCGGTATTGACAGCTACTAGTGGACTATCGTGTGCGTCTTCGAAAACCTCGAGATTCGGTTGAGTAAAAACTTCTACATCTGGTTCTGGTTCATTTATGCATGGCTGGGTTACTTGAGTAGATTGTGAATAAGTTTTAAATAACAGGAATAAGAACTTACAAATTATCAAGATTAGGCTGAGGATCATCCGAAATCTGTATATATTTTTCACCAGATTCGTTAGTCGGTGACTTGTCTTCGATAAACATGACATCTCTCGCAATGATGATACTTCTGGGTTTCTGGGGATCAATAAGACGGTACCCTTTAGTATCTGCTGAAAAGCCAACGAAGATACAGGTTTTTGTCTTGCAATCAAGTTTCTTCCGCTTCTCTTTAGGAATTAGGGCGTGCGCTTCGCAACCAAAAACTCTAAGATGACGTAAATTCACCTTCTTCCCAGTCCAGAGTTCTTCAGGAATTCTGTTATTTAATGCCTGAGTAGGCGAGACGTTCTTTAAGCCCAATAAGCTCGTGGTAAGCCAGAGTCTTGGAGCATAGATCTAGCTTTTTCAACAATGGTTCGGTTGACTCGCTCTGATACTCCATTTTCTTGCGGTGTATACGGAACTGTAGTTTGGTGTATGATACCATTTCCCTTTAAAAATTGAGTCATTTATCGATTTACGAACTCTTTCCCATTGTCAGAGCGAAAAGTTTTTATTCTGAGACCGGTTTGATTCTCTACAAGGCTCTTAAATTCAACGAATTTATGGAAAACTTCGCTTTTCGATTTTAGCATTGGCCGAAAGTCTTACGCGTGAAGTCATCAGTAAATGTGAGTAAGTAAAGTGCTCCACCCCATGAGTGAGTACTCATTGGTCCGCATAGGTCCGAATGAATTAATTCAAGTTTGGCATTAGACTTACTTTGTGAATTTCCGAATGGCCTCTTTTACCTTTTAGGCACGGCACGCTTTATTCAAATCATTAAATGACAAACGAAAATAATCTATGCCTACAGCTAGATTTTTTAAAATATTTAGGGCTTTGGGATGTAAGTGGCCAAGGCGTCTATGCCATAGTAATGCAGACTCTTTGTGCTGTGTACAATACTTTATTATTCAAAGTATCTAGTTTGTACATGCCTTTATGGTTTGATGCTGTCGCAACGACTGATCCTGTCACTTGACACCCTTCTTTCAAAAGAATTGATGCACCTATTGGGAATCTGGTTCATAAAGACATTTATTTCTCTTTTTTTTCACCTAACTACTGACATTGTCAGATCTTCAAAAACTAGACAAGTCTTTGCTACATGCAAAGGAGGTTTAATAACACTCTCCCCCCCTTGCGCTTGCGCAACATATACTAAATAATTTAAAACTACTAAAACTGAAAGCGAGCGGGAACGCGCACGACTCGCCCGAAACGCGTTGCAGGTAAATCCATCGCTGCTAAGGAGGAATGAACCTCTAGAGGTATCGGCGCTGCAGTGGTCGCATCAACTCTCCCCGTGCCGTCTTCAAACGCGCTACGCGCTCTTTTCCGTCAGCACCCGCTATGAGCTCCGTTACCTTGGCCAACGGCCAATGAATGCGCTTTGTATCACTCTGAATGAGAACCATATCTCCAACTTTTAAACATCACTCTTTGCTTTTCTTGTACTAGCAGACTTAAATATTCATACCGGAACCTTGTCTTAAAATCTGCTTTGATCTTCTGGATATATTTTAATCGGCTGTTCAACATGTGCTCGACTGCACTACTGTGATGAATGGAAGGTGGTGCGTTGTTGTGAAGGAACATGGCTGGTGTAAGGGCCTGAACTCCGTCTGAATCCTGACTGAGGTAAGTGAGCGGTCTGGAATTCAGAACCGACTCACATTCGCATAGTAGAGTCTCTAACTCAGTCCTACTCACAGCCGCCTTGCCTAGCATGCGCCTCATCAAGACCTTCAATGCTCTAATCAGCCGCTCCCAAAACCCTCCCCACCACGGGGTGCGGGAAAGTATAAACTTCCAGTTAATCTTATGGACAGCCGATTTCTCTGACACTTGTTTCCAGTCTATACTTTCTAACAACCGATATGCTCCACAAAAATTGGTTTCATTGTCGCTCCAAAGAGTTGATACGTTTCCCCTTCTAGCTATGAAACGCCTAAGTGCTAACAGGAAACAAAATAACGCGACAAAATGTCCGATTTTTAAAAATATCCCAAAATTACAAATGTTTGCATGTAGGTATGTTCCATTCCATGGACTCAAAATCAGCTAAATTTTTTTGATTCGCATACTGTGAGCAATGAGCAGTATGGTCCAGTGCAACACTATGCTTGATGTTAATGATGCGGTTCCTAGGCGGAGAATCGTACTGGTAAAATATCATTTTGATTTTATGGCACCCTTATTGTATAATAACGTAAATAAAATACTAAACATTTACCCTCTCACTAAGTCAAAATGTAAAACCGTTTTGATAAAATCGCTTCTTGGTCTGAATTATGATTAGGTTCTTAAATAAAAGTTGGTTGATCCATATAAAAAGTAGGCGTGGGTATGCACTACAGTACTGTATTTGTTTTGCAATTAAGCACACACACGGACACACAAACACACACACGCACACACACACACACTACACACACACACACACACACGCACACACACACACACACACGCACACACACACACCAGTAAAACACATACATGTAAAATTTCAAAAAAATCATTGTCATTATTTCACTGTCATTATAAATTATAAATAATTAATGTATGTTTTTAATAAAAAAGTTTTTAATATTCTAGAGGTGGGCGCTAGCAGCTGCGACACAGTCTTTTGACTACTGCGATTGTTAACGCAAGAAAGTTTCTGTAATAATTTGTATGTGTTGAAATAAATAAATTATGAATTATGATGTCAATATGGGAACTACCTACATGCAAAGATACATGTGACCGCTCTTGACCAACGACATCTATATATATATATACATAGTCAGGTCATAAGTTCTGTCACACAATAAAAAAAAAAGAATTTAGAATGCTAGCCACAAAAAAGCTTATTGAATTCGAATTTAGAATTTTTCATAAAAATAAAAATGTGTACTTTTTAGAATTTTTCTCATTTTTGAATATGGAGTGGACACTTAAAGAAGACCGTGTCGCGGTTATTGCGTTGCATCGTTGCGCTTACGCGCCTATTCAGATTTTCGACTTACTGAAAAATTTGAATATAACCAAAAGATTCGTTTATCGTACCATAAAACGATACAATGAAGGCTCTAGTGTAGATGATAGGTCAAGAAGTGGTCTTCCTCGCTCTGTTAGGACTCCAGCAGTGATAAAAGCTGTGAAGGTGCAAATTCAAAGAAATCTCATACGTAAGCAGAAACTGGTGGCCTTTCCGATGGGTTAAGCAGGATCACGGTGAAAAGGGTGTTAAATGAAGACTAAGGGCTTAGGGCATATAGAAGAAAAACAGGACATCGTTTGGACGCTCTTTTAATGGACCTGAGACTGAAGAGATGCCGCGCTTTGTTGAAGCGGTACGCGGGAAAAAAGCATCGGGAAATTCTTTTTGCCGGATTCCTTGTGCAAGAGAGCTATAACAAACAAAATGATAAGGTTCGCACACAGCAGTGGAGAAGCGAGCAACCGTATTCCGCGTGTCCAACGAGGTCATTTTCCATCCTCGCTCATGGTTTGGTTGGGAGTCTCTTATTGGGGCTTAACTGAGGTACATTTTTGTGAGGAAGGCGTAAAAACGAATGCAGTTGTGTATCAAAATACAGTCCTCAAGAACCTTGTGGAACGTGTTTCTCATACCATGTTAAATAACAGGCACTGGTTATTCCAACAAGATTCTGCGCCAGCTCATAGAGCGAAAAGCACACAAGACTGGCTGGCGGCGCGTGAAATCGACTTCATCCGGCACGAAGACTGGCCCTTCTCCAGTCCAGATTTGAGTCCGTTAGATTACAAGATATGGCAACACTTGGAGGAAAAAGCCTGCTCAAAGCCTCAACCTGATTTGGAGTCACTCAAGGCATCCTTGATTAAGGCAGCCGCCGATATTGACATGGACCTCGTTCGTGCTGCGATAGACGACTGGCCGCGCAGATTGAAGGCCTGTATTCAAAATCGCGGGAGTCATTTTGAATAAACTTTATTACCATATGAATCTTTGTTTTATTAAATTCATTTTGCTTTATGTATGGTTACATAAATAATAAACATGACTTAATTATTTCATATTACACTTGTGACAGAACTTATGACCTGACTAGGTATATATATACATATAATAAAACAGTAAAACCAATGCGTCTGTAGATTGAGTATTTTTACCAAAAACTAATTGAAGGTGTATTAACTGTTACTATAACAGAATAGGAATCTGCAATTTTTTTTTGTCTGTTTGTACACGCTAATCTCCGAAACCACTGAACGGATTTAAATGAAACATTATTTATTGTGTAGCTATTGAGTCTGGACAAATACTAGGCTATAACTTATATTGAAGATCGGAGTACCTGACGTGGATCCTTAGCAGTACACTTAAATTAAGAGAGATATAAAAACAGCGCCTTAAGAAAAGTTATTCAGCGTGATGAGCAGCTTTTCTACTGACGTAAATAAATTAAAGGTCTGGAGCAACTGATATGGAACTCTAGCAGCTCAGCTCAACTATAAGAAATATGAAAAGAGCGCCTTAGGGAACATTGTTTAGCGTGACGAGAACTTTCTATTGATGTACACAAATTGAAAGTCTGGAGCAACTGATATGATACCCTAGCAGCTCAGCTAAACTATAAAAGATATGAATTGAGCGCGTTAAGGAACATTGTTCAGCGTGATGAGCATTTTTTATTGTTTTACACAAATTGACGGTCTGGAGCAACTTATTTGGAACCACAGCAGTTTAGCAAAATTACTTCAGACTGATTTTCAAAAAATTTTTTTTTCTAAAAGGGTAAACACCTAAGGTTATCCTACTGTCTCCAAGTCACGATCTGGTGGCGGACATTACGGAAATTTAATAATCAAGAATAAGAAGTAGTAACTTACAAACCGACCCTTAAGTGTAGGGAGACAATAAAATGCCAAACCACATCCATCTATTGCGGTAGGGAGCTTTGAGTCTGACTTTTTTCTGGACAATAAAACCTAAAGTTACCTAATTTTTTAAAAAATATTATAAAACTGCCTTCAATAAAGTAAACTAAAAAGTTTTAGTTACCTTTACATTTTTACTAAGAATGATATAGGGCAACATTTACTTTTTGAGTCGGTTGCACTGTTAGATGGCGAAGAATTCACGCGCGCACGCGGACGAAGTCGCGGGCTACAGCTAGTTACACAAATAAGTATTTTGCATTGATATAATAAATCAATGGTATTTTGTATCGTCGACACATGTGATTGCCACTTCATCTGCTTAGAGAGTCACATGTGTTACTACGTAGGTATTACTACGTGTGATCGTTCTGTTTCTATTTATATTTGAGTTTTTCATGATGGCCGTTTGAAGTATTGTTGCACTAGAACCACCTTTCAAACGTGTGTTAATTAATCAAATTACGGAACACTTCATTCGAAATGTTCGATTTAATTACCTTTGTATCAAATACCACGTACTATCAATTAATTTGTCGAAGGACATCGGCTGCAATGCCTTAATACATAATTTACTTATCGAATTCCCTACAACCTTAATTAAGTAATGTGTCACATTTGTAGCCACCAATTTTAACACCTTACCAGGGTACCACAGAGTTAAGAAATATTAGGACGCTACAACTCATTTATTTTTGAAGACTGTGATTTAAGAAAAGTTATCTATCCATTTAAAAATGAAAACTGACTGACTGACGTATCAACGTACAGCCTAGGACAAAGTGCTAGGACTAGAAACTAGATATTTTGCACCTTGCTTTCTTTTATAGTGTAGGTGAGCACTAAGAAACAATTTTAGGAAATTAAGAGATTACCCTCTTAAGGGATGAATTTCCTAAAATAGTTTAAGGGGGGGGGGGGGTAAATTTGTATAAAACTCCGTCAATTTTGAAGCTAAATTGTTAAAATTTAGTATTAAGGCTATTTGTTAAAAATTTAAGAATTACGGAATGAATTTCAGGAGTTTTGAGATTCAACCTCTAAGGGGGTGAAAAGGGAGGTGGTAGTTTGTATAGCAAATTCGACATTTGGGCGGAGGAGGTTGCGGGCAACCGCTAGAAGCTAATAAAAAATAAGTTATGGACAGTATACAAAAGAATAACAAGTGAAACGTCACCTTAAAAATAAATAAAAACAAATGAAATAAACAAATGAATAAATAAAAATAATAGGTTAATTAAACAAACGTATTACGGGCCATTAAGATCAGATTTTTGTGGAAATTCCTAGAAGATAATAATCTCACATTATACGTAACTCAACACTGATCAAACTTATGTCAACAATATATTATTATACTTAAGAATTAAGTCTCAGAAAACGTGTATTTTATTAATTATGTAATATATTAAGGGTGTTCTGGAGTTTGAACTAAATGTATTAGAAAGGTCTTCAGTTCTATTATTATTTTTATAACCTACCTGCTTAACGACTCCAAGTTGCACATTCATATTAGCTGGTGTCGCGTCAATTATACCTATGCATATTTTAATTCAACGGTATGCGGTATTTCAACCATTGTTCTTTAGCAAGGGCAGTATTACGACATCTTGACCGATTATCGTTTTCTGGTAAGTAAAATTATTAATTTAAAAGGTATTGTATTGTTTTTTGGGCAGTCGTGTGAAATTCCCAAGCTTGCGCTAAATTACCTGCATAGGTTTATGATAGCGTAGTTTTAGCGTAGGCACTGCATTTATCAATAGCTACCAAATTTTGTTAATCTGATGAAAGAAAAAAGTTAACTAAAACCAATTTAATTAATTGTTTTGCTGATTCCTTGTGACTTGACTTCTGGAATAGTTCAAATCATCATCACATAATTAATAAGGAACCAGTTATTCATTCGTTGCATAAAAAAAATCACATTTTTTTACCTAAATTATGTGAATGCATTAGGAAGATGTTGCGTTTTTCTACTTTTCATACCTAAATACCTTGTTTCGGAGCTGGTAAATTGTTATGGAACCTTTGGATGCTTTAATATACATAAAACATCAGTGTTATATAGATGTCAACCCGTTATAAAAGTTGTTGCATCTGATAAGTACAAGAACCCTGATCAAAAAAAATGTAATTATAAACCACTGATCAGTGTTACAGTCTTATGCCAAAATCTTTTTTATTGAGATTTTGAAGTTGATTCCATAGCAAAAATTGTTCTATTGGAGTATAAGTAGTAATTATTGGAGTAATATAATCACCATCTAAGGAAAACAGTTCATAAAATAAGACGTTATACACTTAACAGGAAAGATGTGGGAAGGACTTCGAAAGTTCGGCCTGGCCCCGGAGTACTGCAACCTGCCCACCATGGTGTGGAACGTGGCGTTCATGCTACGTGGCTTCACGCTCAACATCGACAGCAGGTTCAAAGGAAGTATGCTTTCGAGTCAATTATTAGCTGAGACACTGTTCTTAAGTAGGGTTTTCCAGAAAATAGAATCCGCGCGGAATATGAATTCCATAGGACTACTTTTAATATACATTTATAGAATATATGTTAAAAGTAGTCCTATGGAAGTTGGTTTAGTGGTCAGCACGCTGGGTACTATTCACGAGGTCCCGGGTTCGAATCCCGGGTCGGGCCGAAAGTGTTTGGGTTTTTCTGTCTTGAAATTACTCAGACACAACTCCGGAGTCAGGAAGTTGGTGGTGTGAACACCCCCGTGCCTCGGAAAGCACGTTAAGCCGTTGGTCCTGCGCCTGATATCTCTACAGTCATGTCGGACCGCCGTCTCACCGAATTATGAGAGTAAAGGCACAGAGAGTGCACCTGTGTATTGCGCACACACTTGTGCACTATAATATGTCCTGCGCAGTTAGCTAATCTCTGTTGAGATAGGCCGCCGTAGTCGAAAAGAAGTAAAAGGTCAATTTTGAGACTAATTCGATAAAATTTGGTTTTAAGCTATTTGAATATATTTTTTCATTTGAAAAAAATGACCGCCAGAGGCGGGAATCAAACCAGCGTTCCTCGCATGCCGGGCGATTGCCTCTCGGCCACCCTGGCTTTGGCAGTGGCAGAGCCAGTCGAAATTTTCTAGTGCTTCTTAACGCTGTAATGCCGCGTTGGCGGTTGTAATGACGGTCAATTTTTTCAAGTGCAAAAATATATTTAGATTGCAAAAGTGAATGCTTATCACTTCAAAACAATAATTTAAGCTATTTGGTTAGAAATTTAGAATGATGGATTTCAAGATTTATGAAAATTTTACCTGTAAGGAGGTGAAAACGAGCGTTGGAAAGTATGGGGAGTTCAAAATTTGCGCGGACGAAGTTGCGGGCAACCGCTAGTCAAATATAAATACTTTTAAGTCTTTTGACTTGTGACTGTTTAAACGAAAACGACTCTTCCTCCATTTCACACACCATCTAACCACGAACCACCTTGCAATCATCAAAGGGAGCTTACATGACACAACTAGTGATCGGCAAAGACTTGTACTAGGTCACATAGATACACAAAAAAGCCACAGTCTTGCATCGCTCGTGGCTCAACCATTGCATCATAAAGCACCTAAGCCAGCACCATCATTTACAAACGTCAAAAACTACAGATTTAGAATCCGAGAGGCAGGTTTCCAAAGACGTAAGAAAATGCGATTCTCAAACGTCGGAATCGAAAACTTTGACGTTTTCACTAGGCACAAGTGACATTAGCTTTCGAAAACTCCGTTCGGACAGAATGTCTGACATTCGAATTCGGAAAGGATTCGACACAGAAACTTTGCGTGTGTTTGTGAATCAGGGTGCAGGTCAAATCTCAGAAGCGGTGCCGTTCCGCGGGCGAGAATTTTTGTAATGTTCGCATCGCATCTATATATATTGCCACAAAGACATCCGACGGTTCCTGTACCTACGGTGTTACCGAATCTGTATTTTTAGTGCGGAATTCGCCTACAAATAATTTAAGAGCTTGAAATAAGTACATCGCTCTATCGGCGGGAAAACTGCAAGCAAAACGTCTTATGCAGCTCAATTTGTGGTGCATAATGATGTTGAACAACATAACATGCATTTGATTCTATGAAAATGTCATGTCAACATAACATGCATTAATTTACTTTTAACGTTTCGTTTTGACAAGATTTTGTGACGCAGATCGTCATACAAATTTATTTTTCTTTGGCTCTTACGTGTCCGTGTGTTCTTTTAATTATATCTGACAAGTACCTGCCTTATATTAGAAATATCTGGTGTTTCTTTATATTATACTTATGTAATTCTAAGCCAAGAAAACTAAACAAAAAAACAAGCATATTGTTTGTTGCGCTCGCTTACAAGTTTGAATTGCTTCATGAAAGTGTGGTGGTCCTACACTCCATAGAGTAGTATTTTTTTCCCAATCAGACCGTGCCGGCACTTCAGCAATTGTCAACTTTAAGGGATCCCCGTGATATTGTACGTCCTGACGGTGGTCATAGCAGGAAGCTACTTCTACGTGTACCTCCTCTTCATGGCCTGGTTTGTCTTCTGCAAGTGCCGGGAGACTGGCGACCTGTTCACGGCCACGATCATCTTATCACTAGGACTAAGCAGCGAGATCGGACCCTCCAAGATGTTCTTTATGTTTTTGTATCAGTAAGTTTTGATACAGTTATTGGACCTTCTTAAAAATCTTGTTTCAGATTTTCTAATTGCTGACCATAGATATCAGAATTAATCGTTTGGCCATGCGGCAAAAGCTCATATACACATTGCCTTTCTTGTTCCACCATACAAAATAGACAGATTTGTATATACCGTGATCATACCCACAATATGACCTTGTCCGGACTTAGGACAGGCTTTGTGGACTATTTTTAATGGCTCACCTCGCTTAGATCAAGATTGTTTTCGCACACTCTATTGTAGATGATCCACTCTTCATCGCGTGTTACTAATCTTTTCAAAAACGGATCGAATTTATTTAAGCAATGTTTTGATGGTAATCCTGTTTACCACGTTTCTGTCACTCAAATCGTGTGGTACCCAAACATGTAACTTTTTCACATAACCATGTTTATGTTCGTGATCCAAAACTGCGCGAAAGTGAATGTCATGCTCTTTTGCAATTTGGTGACTGTTTATGTGTCGATTTGTGATAAACCATTTTTTTCAGTAATTTTACAAATCTTTCCGAGCAAAAGCAGCAGCTTAGACCCTTAAAAAATTTGAAACGTATATAATTTTTTCCTTATTACCTTCGATTTCAAAATTATTAAAAATATGGTTATGTAAGACACTTATAAAATTGATTTAATTTTACCTACCGCTATTACCAGAAAGGCAACTGTCAAACAATATAAAGTACTTTCCCGTCTAAATTCAGCTTTGCCAGAAATATGACACGCAAAATTAATAGGTTCAATAAGACCTCGAACTTTTCAGACAACTATTTGTATCATAATCTACAGCATGATTCATATTATTCATACCTTTCAGAAAAAAAACGAAACCATAGTTAACGCCTACTTATCCTGCGATGCCCAGACCTTAAAAGGCGCCCGGTTCACGAAGTGTTTGTTAAAGAGTTTGAAAAAGAAAAAGAAAAATATTTATTTCTTTAACAATAATTTTAAATATAGCTATGCAGAGGTAGACTCTTTCTTATAAGTGCTATAGCACCTGTGGCAGGAGGAGTCACTCTTTCTTGACAAAATGTACACATATAATGAGGTTTTGGGTAAAAACTGTACGAAAGCATTGAATTTCAATTATCTTGCGCTTTCTTCGTTTTTGAGTGATATTTTGATTGTAAACCAAGTTTAAGAGTTTAAGAGATGTCAAGAAACGTGCTCTGATATTTTGGGTGGTCATCATTAGAAACGGAGTGATGTATGTGACGAAGCCCATCTTTATCCCGGGGTGGCACCTCATAGAAGAAATGTTTATTCTTTATGGTACGTGAGTCTTTCTATGTTTCTAAATTCACAAAAATATTTATCACTCTTTTACTTCCTGGCATAGGCTCACATGGTGGTGGAGTGAGCCTTCTTTATTTTTCTTGTCCACTTCGGTCCGTTTTTAACATCTTCAGTGGCAACTCCGCACCCTTCTCATATCATTCAGCACTACATCTCTCCATCTTTTGTTGGGTCTCTGGATCTTTGACCGGTGATGCAAAGATGTAGCACCGCCATCCCTACGTAGTCTGGCCTCCTCTTCACATGACCAAACCACCGCAGCCTGATTTACTGCATCTTGGCGATAGTGTGACGTTCTCTTAGGCTTCCCGGCATGTAGGTATTCATTGTGGATTTTATCGATTTATTTTGATTATATTGACAAAAATATTTGTCACTGATAAGCATTAAAATTGTTATAGGATTGGAACCGATTTTCGGTTTTCCTAACTACAAAATAGCGTTCGTTTTGATAGGGTGTGGCTTAGTCTTCACGGTCTATCACCCTGCCAACATCACTGCCATTCACATTTGTCGTTACCGGCTATACTGAGGCTACCACGCTAGCACTTAGCGAGGAACTGCTTAATCTCTGGGCCGACGCTTAGCAGCATTTTGAAATGACCCAAACGGCAGCTTATATCGCCGAAGACTCCAATCGATTATGATGATAGAAATCGTATCATGAACATATATATCAAGCAAAGATTGGAAGATTTAGTCAAAATACATACGAAAAACCTAGATCTCATCCAGCAAATTGAAAAAGTCTTTTGCAGGGCTATAGCTGTAGATTTTTTTCTTCTCGTAACAGGTCTTATAGCAGAACTGCTAGAGGGCTTGGAGAATACCTATATTGAAATGCCATTCACGTTGATCCAAGTGGCAATGGATTGTGTGACGGGGCAGCGGGTTATAGATGCGTATGCCAAGCTTGAGGCGTCCGTTTACCATTGCAAATGGGTTCAACGTTGCGAATTTGAAAACAGTCTTAATGATGCTTCAGAATACTCGGAAAACCATGGTTCTGTCCGCTGGAGGGATGGCCACGTTGAGTTTTCCCTGTCTGATGGCAGTTATCAGATCAGTTTACTCGGCATATACTACACTGCAATCAATTATGTCTTAATTCAATACACAGTCCTCATATTCTTAACCACTTTTCTTCGATTTTAAGAACACATATTTGTGTTTAAAATAAATAAATCTATTTTTTTGCAGACAGACACAACACCGCGCCCCAATATGCACCCGTGCTCTTCTTTGAAACATTAGCTTAAAATATTGTTATTAAAGAAACTGATAACCCGACGAAACCGAGAAAACGAACCGAACCCGAGAAACTGATAACTGATAGCGCAACATACGGCGCTGTATGTGACCACATATACACAGAAAATGTCTTGTATTCCTCGCATCGCGACCGATGATTTATGAAGTCCTACTTGGCACCTTTTAACCACCTGACCAGCTCCACCAGATTGTAGTCCCACAAGATTTGGTTGAGACTAGAGACCAAATCCTGTCTTAACCAAGCGGTCCGAACGCACGGGCATTCAGCTGACTCAGCGAGCATCATGGCGTGCAAGTGGCACCTGAAGTACCCAAGCCCTATAAGGATCTGCGAGACTGTGCAGTCCGGCTCCACCTACTAAACCCCAATTCTTTCTTCTTATTGACGTTCTGAAAAAAGCTGTAGAGCTCGCTGCCTTACTCACTACCAACACTAACAGGCCGCTACGCACCACGCAGGTTACACTTACCTACCAAGACATAGGTGCTTGTGGCGCAGTGGCGGCAGCGCTTTGGTAGTGATACCAAAAGTTAAGCAACCCACGGCGCGGTCGTGATTGGATGGGTGACCATTCCGACCATTTAAGTGACGTCCATGACAAGCATCTCCGTGCTTCGGAAGGCACGTTAAGCAGTTGGTCCCGGCTAATATCTGTGGTATTAGTCGTTAAGCCTAGTCAGAGGCCCTAGGGCGGCTTGATAACTTCTGACAGTAAGGTTTGTCACTTGCCTTACATACACCCCTCCACCAATCCGCACTGAGTCCGCGTGGTGAAGTATGGCTCGTTCCTCCTCATAGTTGAGGTGAGGCCTTTTCCCAGCAGTGGGATCTAATAGGCTGACTTATATACCAAGACATTTACAAAAACATTAGTAATAAACATAATATTACTAATGTTTTTGTAAATGTCTGGTGTAATCCAACGCTAGTGAAGTCTAGTTTAGCAGTATTTTAATCGTTGTGCTCGATTTTTGCCTAGCAATAGAGAGTCGTACACTTTAAGCAGGCTTATTGCTTATTTATTTATTTATTTGACTTACTTACAGTCAACTTACACAACAAAGTTAGTTACATTTCCAATACTTGGGCTAAGTGTAGTGACTACTTACAAGTAAACACAGCATGCAATATAACATCAATCTAAAAGAAGAAACAGAGGAGTAGGTACAAAGTACAAATAAGGTAAAACAATAATATTCTCGTTCGAGCGACACTATTTACTTATAATATAATTTATGAGCTTTTTTCGGAAACTGTAGAAGGAGTCAAAGTTAACATCGACTATGTGGCTATAGCTATTAAGTAGCTTGCAGAGTCTCGGCAAAGGGGAGTTAGATCCAAGGACAGTTCTTCTGAATGTTGGTTTTAATGGTAATATCGGGTGACGAGGACATCTCGATGGAGCATTGAAACTAAAAGAGTTCCGTAAATCAAGACAGCATATAGCAATAATAATAGAACCTGGCCCATAATAATAGAATATGGCCCTTCTCTAATCTTCCAGGTATTCCAAAGATCTTCTACATCACCACCCCAATCTTGGCGTTCTGCTACTTCTACTCTTACTTCTTCTCCATGCTGTGGTTCGTGTTTGTCCGCTGCATCGAGACAGGGGACCTGGTCGCCGCCATGATTGTCTTCCCACTCGGCATTACCAGTGAGATTGGGATCGCTAAATTCATCTACACTTATGTTTACAGGTAGTTCTACTTATAATATTCTCCTAATTTTTAGAGTTCATTCAGGTACGTGCGCGGGAGATATTTATTATAGTGCACAAGAGTGTGCACAGATGCCCTCAGTGTTCCTTCATTCTCATATTTCGGTGAGACGTTAATCCAACATGACTGGAGAGTAATCAGACGTAGGACTGGTTGCTTAAAGTACGCACCGAGGCACGAGGATACTTTTAATACTAAAAGTCATAAATCTCATAAAAGTATACTACTAAAGGAGATACTACTCCATCATTCATTTGACGAGTGCAGTGATAAGAGGTGGACGTGCGTCTGGTTGTTTCTTAAATTGGCTCATACAAGTGTTTCTAAAAAGTGCTTTATCTCAACGATTTTGAACTCATTTTGCCGTGCACATGCAGTCATCGGTTATTCTTCGTTAATAATTCGTCTCGCTCCTGCACCGTATCTTTCTCCGTCTAGCATCGCTTCTAGTGTCCGCGATCTGTCAAATCGGACTATCGGTGTGTGTGGTGATTGTGTTAGTGTGCACATTGTAGATGGATTGCACTCAGCGAGCTAAACAACTTCGAGCCATGGATACAATGTCAGACCAATCACACTTGGAAAAAACAGGCTCCGCGCCCGAACTTCACGTTGTTGACAGCTACGACACAGATCACGACACCGTTAATACGCTCAGGCGTAAGCGCAAGACGATGGATGACGATATACACATGCTTTTTAAGAATTTCTCGTCAGAATTGTCAACCAAACTGTTGACCTTTAAAACTGAACTTGAATCAAAAATAACGGATGTCCATACAGATATCAATAGCATAATTAAATGTGACTTAGACAGCATAAAAACCAAGCTGACTACAATCGAAATAAATCAATCACAGTTGTTTGTGGACATGGAATCGATGAAGACAGCTATTGAATTCCAGGATAACGTCCACAAGGAACTTGTTACGCGAGTTGATAACATATGCGAGACAGCCGGAACCCATGGCTTGGATATCACTCGTATGCAAAGCCAAATAAGCAAACTCGAATTCGAGCTTAAAGAACAGCAGCAGCGGGACCGCGCTTTTAACCTCGAGATCACTGGGGTCCCCGAACGTCCTAAAGAAGATCTTTCGTTACACTATTGCCGCATAGTGAAATACCTAAACGTGCAGTCGTCTGCCGCTGACATTGTGCACATAACAAGAATCCGACCAATTAATCCTGTTCCTGGTCGTCCTAAAGCCATAGTGCTTAAGTTGACGTCTCGTCTCCTACGTGACTCGATCCTGTCAGCGGCGCGTGCCATGAAAGGCTTTCGAACATCCGATATTGGCATACCTGGTGAACCCAAGAGAATATATGTGAACGAGCACCTGACCCCAACAAATAAGCTTTTACATAGGAACACGAGAGAAAAGGCTCAGGCCGCTCAATATCGCTTTGTATGGGTGCGGGATGGCAAGATCTTTGCTCGGAAAAATGAAACTTCAGTGACTATTCGCATCATGGACTCTTCAGATCTTCGCAAGATAGTATGACTGGCTATTATGTCACATTATGAACCGGCTTTTTTGTGCTTCAGTAATAGATATATCGCTGTATATTATCACATACTTACTATTTTTTTAAATATGGAGTTCTCACTCAATTATTGCAATGTTATTTCATGTTGTCATTCAGGTAGGTGGATGGTGTTTGATATGGTTGTTTTGGTTATTTTCTACATATTAAACACATGTATGAGTATACTATATTGCAAAACAGTTTTGATGAATAACTGCACTATCTCACTTACTTGTTTGCAAATGTGCTTAGCATTTACTTTGAGGAGCTTTACTGTGTTATGTTTTGTGGACGTACCCTTGAGTCGCATACCTAGTGTCAGTAGCGCGTATAAGTTAGCACATAAAATAAGCATTCTCGTTCATAATGAATAGCGATTCACTAAAGGTTTTTTATCAAAATGTACGCGGTCTCCGTACCAAATTAGTTGAACTTTATAACAGCATACTGGTGTGTGATTATGACGTCATTCTTATCACAGAAACTTGGTTGCAGTCCGACATTTTAGATTCGGAATTGTGTGACGGTAGGTATGACGTCTTTCGCTGCGACCGAGACTTATCGAATAATATGGCAGATAAGGAGGGTGGGGGAGGAGTTTTGTGTTGCATACGCAGAGAGTTATGCGCCGTATTGCGTTCAGACTGGATAAGAAGTGATTTTGAAGCCTTATGTCTCACAGTATCTTCACGCACACTGGGCTCTAGTGCTAACCTAAACATTATCTTGTCTTATATGTCCCCCGACAGCAAACTTCTTCCAAATTTTATAACAAATTACAATTTACATTTTAAACAAATATTTGATAGCAACTCTTTAGATAATTTTCTGTTAGTAGGGGATTTTAACTTACCTTGTTTACGTTGGAATTCGGAGGGCTGGGCAGTGACTCATGTAGGCACCACTTTATTACAAAACGCTGCGTCCAGCTTCGTTGAAGACTTGAATATTATGGGTTTGAACCAGTTTAATCTTATTCCTAATAGATGTGATAATATTCTCGACTTGTGTTTTTCTAACTTGACCTTATCGGTCAAAACAACAGACCAACTCACCAAAATTGATTCATTACACCCACCTCTTTGTATCGAATTATTAGATCTTTATACAAAACCTTTACAAGAGAATAAGAGACCGCGATTCAATTTCTATAAAGGCAATTACACTGACGTTAACAAACATCTTATTGGTATAAACTGGGACCAAATTTTATTGAACACAGACTCAGTTGATGACGCTGTTGATATTTTTTACCAAAAACTAGACGAGTGCGCCCAGCTGCTTATTCCAGTTAAATTACATAAAAATAACAATTTTCCAAATTGGTACAGTAGGTCCTTAATTAAAATTATTCGTGAGAAAACAAAAATGCATAAAAAATGGAAAAAAACTCATAACCCTAGAGACTATAAGGAGTTTAAAATTCTCAGATCTAGACAACGTCTCGTACAAAGGCAGTGTTTTGAGACTTTTACTCGTAATACGGAGAGTAATATAAGAACAGATCCTAAATACTTTTGGACTTATGTCAAATCCAAACGAGGCGGCTCAAGTTACCCCCAAAATTTTACCTTCGGTGATAATAGCTACACTGATACACAGGAAATATGCTCTGCTTTTAATAACTTTTTTGAAAGTGTCTTTACTAAAACCTCTTTGATATCACCAGCGTACGCTGAGTCACTTGCAAATAATTACTTATTTAACGATTCGATTTCTGGCATCTCAATAACACAGGACATAGTTAAAAAATACTTACTGAACTTAGATAAATCTAAGGGTGCAGGTTGTGACGGCATACCTCCATTTTTTCTCTCTGCTTGTGCTGATAGTATTTCTTACCCAATCAGCTTATTGTTTAATTTATCTTTGAGACAGAATTTCTTCCCTACCGTATGGAAACGAGCACACATTATCCCAATCCACAAAAAGGGCCTTAAATCTAAGATTGAAAATTATCGCCCCATCTCGATTCTTAACACAGTTTCCAAAGTTTTTGAAAAGATTGTTTACGACCATATTTATCCCATTATTGCCCAAGGCATTCCTGAAGCGCAACATGGTTTTATGCAGAGGCGTTCTACGGTCTCTAATCTATCTTGTTTTTCTAGCTATGTTCTTAGGCACATGAGTAATGGAGGTCAAGTTGACGTGGTCTACACTGACTTTGAAAAAGCATTTGATCGAGTGGACCACGTCATTCTTTTGGCTAAACTCAATTGTCTAGGTATACATGGCGACTTGCTTAGGTGGGTTGAATCCTACCTGAGTAATCGCTCTCAGGCTGTTGTTGTGGGCGGCCATAGGTCTGACTATGTCGAGATTTCTTCTGGAGTTCCTCAGGGATCGCATCTTGGCCCTCTCTTTTACAGTGCATACATATTTGACATAGGTATTCATATAAAACATTCCAAATACATTCTCTACGCAGATGACAAAAAAATATATACGCAAATCAAATCTATAGATGATAGCATACTATTACAACAAGACCTTGACGCACTATTTAATTATTACCAGCTAAATAACATTACTTTAAGTATCAATAAATGCCAATGCATTTCTTTTACGCGTAAGAAACAACCCATATTATTCTCTTATAAATTTAATGGCACTGTTATTGAGAGGGCAAGAGTCGTGCGTGATCTGGGGGTTTTGTTGGATTCTGAGATGTCGATGCGCGACCACATTGAGGCCATCTCTAGTAAATCTTTTCGTAATTTGGGCTTCGTAATGCGAACGTGTCAACCGTTCAACAGTATAATTAGCTTAAAAATTGTCTATTTTGCATACGTACGATGTTTATTTGAATATGCTTCGCAAATTTGGTGCCCGTATTATGAAAAACATATTAATGTTATCGAAAGAATTCAAAAGAAATTCATCTCACATTTAAATTACAAAAGCAAGCGCTCAAGTTCAGATTATAAAGACAACTGTCGCATGTACAACATGCTGACTTTAAATGAACGGCGATCATTGATGGACATGGGGTTATTGCATGATCTGTTAAATAATCGCATTGACTGTCCTGAGCTGCTTGCTAATTTCGTATTTAATGTACCCAAAAAGAGAACACGACATACAACTTTGTTCCATATACCACATCATGCGACTAATTACAGCCGAAACAATGTCATAACCCGACTTGTCCGTAATTACTCTAAAACTTTTAGTGAAGTTGATATTTTTGCTGAGAATAGGCACAGCTTTAAGAAAAAGATTAGGGAATTACTGCTTAATAAATAAAAAATAAATAAATATATTTTTACTTATTAAAAAAAAAAAAATATGATCCGTAATGAGGCACTTAGCCCAGTGTGCTTGTAATTGTAATTGTACTTGTAGGTAATTGTATTCATAACTCAAACTCACATTTCTACTCCTGTATATTTTGTACGTTATTATATTAAATCACAGATACCGCAGCTTGCCGTCAGATGAATTTTCGAAATCGGTTCAGTAGTTCCAATGATATGTAAAGAATTAGTCATGTAGTCATAGAATTATTATTTTTCTTAAGCAACAATTTACCTGTAAGCTTGTGTATTATTCTTCATCCACATAAATCACTATATTTATCTGTCTCGCATTACAAACACTAGTTATATTTAGACATAACTTCAAAACTGTCTTTTTTATCTTTTATATTTTAACTGATACACATAACATTCCTCAAGGGTAATCAAGCTCTTATTGAGTGAGTACTATATTGTATTTATTAATACATAGAAACATATTGTATGTTTTCCTATCGTAATTCTGGCTGTGAAATCCTGTTTAAATTTCTTATTTTATTTTAGTGTACTTATTGCTGGAGCCTTATTTCACTGACTAAATTAGGCTGGTCGCGGGTCTGGTCTTGTTGGAATGCGGCCGCGTACCCTTAAAGTTGTCAATTTGCGAGGAAATGAGTCATTCAGTTGTGCATCGGCCCCGATCCGGCACGCGATCAGTTCCGAACTTACTGAGTTAGGTGGATACGTAATGTACCTACCTACGGTCCGTCGAGTTGGTTCGCGATACCGGTACAGAGTTACAAACATTTACTGTTAAGAAGTTTGTTCGGTATGCACAAATAAAAAAAAAATATATATATTTTTTATGATACTAGAAAGAAGTAGCTTTTTTATCCTTGATTGAATCATTAATATTCGAACAACAAAATCAATTTAGCTGTATTCATGGTTTATCCGCCCGTACTGGTATCGCGTGGCAGTTTGGCGGCCTGTACAGTACCTGCTTGCTCCATCGTCATGTCCACCATCACTGTTCCTTATTTTAGTAATTCGTGGTCAACTGTAATTAGCTAATTAAGTTATTTCTTCTTGTAATTATTTTAAGTTATATGCTGTTGTTGTCCCTATAAATAAATAAATAAATCGGATAAGTGCTTTGAAGGAATCTATATTATTAGGTGAACTCGTGTAACTCAATAAAACTTTTTTTTACTTTCAGGGTGAAAGTGCGCCACCTACTCCAACAATACCTGGAGTTCGACGCTCAAGACACCCTGGGATCCCGCTTCTCCAAGCGCCTGGTGCAAGGACTCCGCACTGTCAAACGACGCGCCCTCATCTACTGGATTGTCATCGTCAGTAATGGCACCTTGTACATTCTCCAGCCACTTGTTAAACCAGGAAGGGTGCCTATGGAAGAAGCTTTTATTCTTTATGGTATTTTGTTTCTGACTCGTAAATCCCACACTTAAGTTTGCAACCGCTTTGTGATGTATCTAGTTTTGCTAATCAACCCTATATCTTCTGTCTATTGATCTTATGTGTTTTGTCTAGGTTTGGAACCAGTACTGGATACACCCAATTATGAAATCACCTACCTTCTTTGCACTTTTGGATCTGTCCTGACTTGCTACCTGACCTCCAACGTTGCCTCTTTCCTCATCATGATCAATGGCTACGTCGAAGCACAGCTTCTGGCTCTCAGCGAGGAACTCCTCAACGTTTGGGACGACGCTGAACTCGAGTACACATCTATCGATAATAGTGATGAAGAGTTTGACAGTAAAGAGAAATATGACGCGATTAATGAATATGTCAAGCTTCGGTTAAGAGATATCATCAAAGGGCATATGACAACCATAAACTTATTTTCACAAGTTGAGGACATCTACAGAGGTGCCTTTGCGTTTGAATTCTGCATTCTTTCTGTGGGTTTGATCGCAGAACTTTTGGGTGGTTTGGAGAACACGTACATGGAAGTTCCATTTGCCATTATCCAAGTAGGGATGGACTGCCTAACTGGACAGAGAGTCATGGACGCCTGCGACACCTTTGAATGTGCCGTGTACGATTGTAAATGGGAGCGTTTCAATGCATCGAATATGAAGACCGTGTTTCTAATGCTGATGAATTCGCAGAAGACTTTGGCACTGACGGCGGGGGGCGTAGCTGTCCTCAACTACATGTGCCTGATGTCAGTATTTAGGTCAATTTATTCAGCATTCACCACCTTACAGTCCGTTATGTAGATCATGTATTTTACAAATAGACTACGATTAAGTATTTGCTTCTTGGAATTAAGAATAAGCACCTATAGATCTGCGATATTTTGCTTAGTAACGTGGCAATATTTATTTCAAAGTTTTATGTGCAAACTTATCAATCAGTATGCCTCGTTTCATCACCATACAAATTACCAAGTAATCCCAAACAAGTGGTTTGGGGTTATGAAATGGCAAGTAAGTATTCCGAAGTAATTATGTAACTTCAAAATTTAAAATCAATACAGGAGCATTGTCTGCCCATCCCTGTCCGTCTATAATTAAATATTGACGGCTTTCATACTTGATTGGAATCTATCTGAATGTAATAAATGCACCGTTTTCGATTATTGATTGCGACTGAATCCCCAAATACCTAAATTCAATCTTATTTACAGTTCAATAAAAAAGTAGGTACAGAATTGTAAATTGGGAAATAAGGTTAACTACAACTTACAAGTGCGCGTATGAATTGGGCAAAGAAAACGATATTGTTTACCAAAGTGTGTAGGTTTATTTGTATGCACACCTTAGAAGATGCACACTATTACTTTGTAATTTTGACATCAAATGATAATAAACTCACGAGCTGGCCTCTTGTCGGTGGAGTAATTGCCATTCCTCTCTTTTGTTTTCTTGTTTTGATTTCCTGGTACTAGATGACGTTAATGTATGTTAGTGAACAGTAATAAGTCTTATAAGAATAAATTCGACCTGCGTAGTCCAGTGGCTTCTCAAGGTAATCTCTTAGGTCCCGAGTTCCATCCGCTCCGGTCGGGTCAGTAACAGTATAGACTTTCTATATTAGAGTAATTATATTCTATCTATATTCAACATTTTGTCTACATTATTTCGTGTCCGGGTGTAGTATAGTCAATTGAACGTATACTGAACTAGGTCACTGAAGAAGACGTTGTAGTAGCACCCGTAGGAAGGAAACGCTTGAAGATTTGGAAGGTAATATTTATTGCGAACACTCAGCGCACGGAAAAAAATACAATTTTGGCAGAGGGTTTGCGTGCGATGTCGCGGTCGGTTGGAAGCAGACTGACTCGACAAAAGAACGCGTACGAACCGCCACATCGCCTGCGCATACCCTCTTATCTTTAATAAAATCAATGAGTCTACCGACATTTTTTCCAATATTTACCATTTACGAAGCTAGGTCACACTCAAGTATGTTTTTTAAAATACAAACAAATATTCAATGTAATAATTAATAATATCAAATGTGCGCGTCGCCAACACCAGGGTTTTAATTCAAAATTTTAACAGTTTCGGGATTCAATGTCACCGGGGATGGAAAAAATTTTTTTCCGACACCACATACTACACACATCTAAATCGGCTCAGGCTTTTAGAAGTTAAGGTCGAATAAAGATATGTATATAGGGCTCATTCACACGGGGTCCTTCATTGACGATTCGTCAAAATACAAGATACATCATGACGGATGGACGTGCACATTGCATACGGAATCGTGTTTTTTCACTGTTCGTCAAAATATCCGAATTGGTGGCATCAGCGGATCCGTCACAATAAATTCACGATTCGTGTATTTTTACGAAACGTGATTAAAAAAAAAACACGATACTAAATTTTAAGACGTATCGTCATTTTTCAAGATTCGTGATCCGTGTGAACATAGGCATTCAAAAAGCATTGCCGCCGTCAAAAAAAATGACGAATCGTGAAAGAAGACGGATCGTCAAAAGAAAGAGCTCATACACAACTTTTTACTTATTTGGACAGTTGTATGAAAATAGTGCCTTGATGCTGTTTTGATTGCCTCTACAAGCTCTACCTACACACACCCTCGTCAAAATAAGTGGCTTGGTCGTTTCGCTACCGTCACATGGGCGAACGGTGAAAAAATTCACTGTTCATTTAATAAATGGTTTTTAACAAATACATCGATTACCTAGCCTCAAACCACAGATACACTAGACACTAGTATCCCAACTAAGCGTGATATTGTGCTATGATGACTAGGATAGCGGATAGACATACTTGTATCCATACTAATATTGTAAATGCGAAAGTGTGTCTGTCTGTCTGTCTGTTACCTCTTGACGTTTAAACCGCTGAACCGATTGAGATGAAATTTTGTTTGGAGACAGTTCGAGACCCTGGAAAGGACATAGGTTACATTTTGTCGCGATATAAAAATATGAAGGGGGTGAAATGGGGGATGAAAGTTTATATGGAAAATCCAACTCTTGCGGGCGAAGTCGCGGGGAACCATTAGTACGTTTATAAACATCCATGACTTAGGTACAAAGCGAAGCGTCTGCTCATTACACAAACATTTGCCCCCCACGGGATTATAAACCGCAACATTTGGTTTTATAGTTTGGAGCGCGAATCAGTACCTACACCTAGACATTACCTAGACTAGAACTATTAGTCGTACATTACTTTCCTGATACACAATAGTTCTTGTAGTAACGAAACGACAAGCCACATCTTGTAAAATTAGAGCTTCTAGAGTTAGGGCGTGTAGAGTTAGAAGCTTAGCTCTACATGAGATCTGTATCAGGTGTGCATCTGGATTGAGAGCCCATTTTTTGAACCCTTGCGAAACGAAATAAGACTTAAAGGGAAATTAGTTCAAAATAGTAAAAATTCTAAGCAAAAGGCCAAAAATTTCTTAAACGTGAATTAAAAGTGTTATGGGCAAATAACTTGGGCCCTCAATCCAGACGCGTGTATAAAGTGGCATAGCCTCAATCTCAGTAAGTACTATCGCTGGTTTAATTATTTTTATTTCAGAGTTTAGTTAAGAATTTTTTACACATTTTAATAAATTCCTATACTTGTAGAACATGACATTACAGATTTATAGCGGTAGATCTAGGGCCTCACATCATTATTGTCTGAACCGAGGATTCTGCAAAATATGAATTTATCTGATGAAATACATTTTTATGACTATTACAAATTTTACTTAGATACCTCTGAGAATTAGTTAAAAAGAAATAATGACTCAAACGTTAATTGTTAAGAAATAAATGAAAATTCAATGTGACGAAAACGCCTGAACTGAGAGCCCAATATTTTTGGCTTTATTGACTAGGCTAGGCTAGGATTTTTAACTATTTCTTAATTAAATTGTAACATATCGTCCGTTCTCCTAAATATCATACTTTAAGAGAAAAATTATTTTCAACTTTTTCTAGGAGAAACAGTTTGTAGGGTAGATACGATTTGTTACTTTTATGGACTGATCAGTAGTACCCTCATACAAGCGAATAAGTAAATACTTGTTGGTTGAACTGTCGGAAGCGATTGTTTTGTGTAGTGCAATACTCAAATATTCCAGTAAATATATTATCTAACAGTGTTTCTGTTTAGTGTTATCAAAGTAAGTTCCTAGATCACTTTAATATTGCTTATTTCATTTGAAGAATAGCAGTTTTTTTTACTATGTTTATTATATTAATGTTGGTGGTTGATTCATCGTTATTTATTTATTTATTATTATTATTATTTATTTATTAAACAAGTTATTTGTTAATAATAATTTAATAATAATAATTTATTAATAATGCTAATTATTGTAAAATTAAGAATAAGAATTTTGGTAATTTTCAGATTTTTGTTGGTTCTTAGGCGAATTTCATCGATGTCCTTTGAAACAAAGATAAATATACCTGCGCCGCAAAAGCCCTAGCAGAATTGGTGCCGTTTTTTGAAGCCGCGATCGATGAAACTAATAAAAACTAAAGCAAATTATTATTCTAAACAAAAAAATGATATCATAATAAAGAGTGTATTCTCAGGCCGAACTCAGTTGTATGACTTTAAAGTCAAAAATAACAATATCATATTTTCTACCTTTTGAGATGTATAGATTTGTTTTTCATACCTTTAGTTTGTCATTACAAACTAAAGGTATGAAAAACGAATTGACATTCGGCGAGCACTTCGTTAAAAGTAAATAGTTTTTTTTATATTCATACCGATCGTGTTTTATTCATTATGTACAATGATTTCATTTCATTTGCGTATTACGACGTCTCTGGTGCTATAGTGATCCATAGATTGCGCTTTTCAAAATGTACACGTATACTATAATGAATGGTCACACTACAATTTTTTCTCTTATGGAAAGTTGAAATTATTTTTTCTCTTAAAATATGGCATTTAGAAGAACGGATGATGTGTTACAATTTAATTAAGAAATAGTTTAAATTCTTATTCGAATTTGCGTTAATCTATGACGTTATGCCTATTCAATAAAGCTAAAAATATTGGGCTCTCAGTTCAGACATTTTGGTCACATTGAATTTTCATTTATTTCTTAACAATTAACGTTTGAGTCATTATTTCTTTTTAACTAATTCTCAGAGGTATCTAAGTAAAATTTGTAATAGTTATAATAATATATTTCATCAGATATTAGATAATCAGATAATTCATATTTTGCAGATTCCTCGGTTCAGACAATAATGAAGTGAGGGCCCTAGATATACCGCTATAAATCTGTAATGTCATGTTCTACAAGTTTAGGAATTTATTAAAATGTGTAAGAAATTCTTAACTAAATTCTGAAATAAAAATAATTAAACCAGCGATAGTACTTACTGAGATTAAGGCTATGCCACTTTATGCACGCGTCTGGATTGAGGGCCCAAGTTATTTGTCCGTAACACTTTTAATTCACGTTCTTTTAATTCACGTTTAAGAAATTTTTGGCCCTTTGCCTTGAATTTTTACTATTTTGAACTAATTTCCCTTTAAGTCTTATTTCGTTTCGCAAGGGTTCAAAAAATGGGCTCTCAATCCAGATGCACACCTGTATCAGTACCATGAGTTTACGGTGGTTTTACTCGCTACCGACGACGTAACACAAATAAAGTGTATAGAAAATTTTAGTTCTCCAAGTAACCGCTAGAGGCGCTGTGCAATTTTCCATACACTTTTTTACGTCGTCGCTAGCAAGTTAAACCGCTGTAAACTCATGGTAACGGTACTGATAACTTTTTGATAGTGCGCGCCGTGTGGTCTCTATTTGTACAATTTTACTTGAAAATGTTTTGGCGGTAATGTATTTACGCAAAGAAACGCCATGTACCATCAAATTTATTGAAAGATACAAATGTAGTGGCACATTAGCTTTTCTGACGAGGGATTTTTCATTTGCTAGTATTCTTACTGTGCGCGATGCGGGGGATTTTGGATAATAAATTATAAACTATGGGTAATATTTTAAGCAAACGATGTAATTCGTATGAAGTAAAAGAAACAACTGGTAAAATAGTAAAAACGTCAAAAAGAGAAGGAAATTTAAACATTAAAAAAAAGTATAAAAAAAAAGAGTTCGGTTAGCCACATTCTCCCCCCTCGTATGAGAATACGTAGTTTGTAGTCATTTGGCAGACCGAAATGCCTATCATTAACAGTAGCTAAGCGATAACAGCTATTTTCTTTACCGGCCTACGTAAAATTCCCCCCTATGTCGCAACATCGACGACTCGGATAACACCATCTCGTCCCGGGTGGACCTGGGTAATTCGTCCCTTCGGCCACACCCCTCGTGGTAGGTGTTCATCTACTATGACAACTATGTCGCCAACGCTTACGTTGCTGGGTTTTTGAGGGGAAGGTGGTCTGGCATGCATCATTGGTAAAACTTCTCGCACCCAACGTGCCCAAAAATGATCTGCGAGGCGGGAAGCTTTCCTCCACTCTGACCTGCTCAGCAGGGCGGAATCTGTCAAAGCCGGTGCGGGTGAAGAGATGTGTGACGACTGGCCGATGAGGAAATGAAAAGGCGTGAGGGTTTCGTGATCATCCGAGTCCACAGAAACATGAGATAAAGGCCGAGAGTTAATAATAGCTTCAGCTTCCAAGAGGAGAGTAGAAAAAGTTTCTTCTTTTGGCGCTTTATGTTGGAGCGTGGCTCTTAGCGCTGTCTTTGTCGAGCGCACCAGGCGCTCCCAACAGCCTCCAAAGAATGGTGCGGCAGGAGGCAAAAACTTCCAAGTTATACCTCGTGTAGCTGCAAACTCTTCAATGGCACTTCCAAAAAACTGTTTTAACTCTTTGTTGGCGCCGACAAATGCTGTGCCATTGTCGGAAATGATAGTGGTAGGGGTGCCTCTTCGAGCAATGAAACGCTGGGGGCTCATGATTGCGGAGTCAGCGGAAAGGCTATTAACGACCTCTAGGTGAATCGCTCTGACTGTCAGGCATGTGTAAAGAGCGACATATCGTTTTTCTCTACGGCGTCCGATAGCGACTTCTAGAGGACCAAAATAGTCCAGGCCAACATTCGTGACCATTCACGAATGTTGGCCTGGACTATTTTGGTCCTATATAAAAGGCCATCCTTTTATGGTGATCCAGTCTTTCAATCGGCAAGTCGGCGGTAGGTGGAGACAACGGAAGTGTTTTTTTTACACGACAGAATTGACAACTTTTGGCTATTGCTCTGACGGTTGGTCTCAGACGTAAAATCCAATATCTCTGGCGAATTTCATTGACCACTGTTTCGTTGTTCGCGTGCGCCATCAGTTTATGATAATGATGAATCAGAAGACGAGTGACTGAGTGACGTCCATCGAGTATCACCGGATTCCTTGCGTCCACGTTGATGTTTGGAGCTGCACGAATACGGCCTGCCAGTCTCAATATGTTATCTTCTCCAAGCGTTGGCGAAAGCTTAAGAAGTGGGCTGTGCTTGAGAAGAGCCTGAGATGCCAAAATGCAACGTGATTCTTCGTCGAAGCTTTCTAGTTGACATCGTTTCAGTATATGTTGTTCGGCAGTTTAACAAGCTCGGCGGAAAGTGCAGGTAGTGTCGACAGTTGCGTCCCCAAACTACGATGATGAGATGAGTTACATACAGATGAGTCGTTTGATGACGTAGAAAAAACGGTACTTCGGGGTTTAGAATTTTGACCATGAGTTTCTAAAAGTTTCTTAAAAAGTGTCGCGGCTTGGTGTGCTCGCGCGGTTGCCCTTATAAGACGCGTCCAGACGCTAAACCGATCTGGGTCTGCCGTTATTGGTGTGGGCAAGAGCTCACGCGTAGTGGTGAATCCCACTAATTCACACAAGTTAGCTGTCTTCAGCTCTGTGAGAACTGGTGCGATTACAATTGATGGTTCGGTTGGCCACGTTTCAGATTGCGTGAGTAAAAATGACGGACCAACAAACCACCTCGACGACGATTCGATTTGTCGAAACCTTGTCGCGTCATCTGCAACATTTAAGTCTGTTGGAACCCACCGCCAATCGCTGACGTTTGTGTTCTCAATGATTTCACCAACGCGATGGGCCACAAAAGGCCGAAATGTGCGAGCGTCGGCTCGAAGCCAACTAAGTACCGTCCTCGAGTCACTCCAGTAAAATACCCGTGCTGGTTTATTTTTGTGACTTTCTATAATCGAGACGGCAAAACGTGAAGCTATGAGGGCCGCCTGGAGCTCCAACCTTGGGATAGAAACCGGTTTTAGTGGTGTGACTCGAGACTTGCTTCCAATGAGTGCGAGCTTGATGCTACTGTCTGGCAGAATAAAACGCCAATAGGCTACACAAGCGTAGGCAAGCTCGCTTGCATCAGCAAAAATGTGTAACTCTCGTTCGGAGATATCAGCTTTGAGATAGCATCGTGGGATGCGGATGTTTGCGATAGAATCCAGTTCGGAAATCCAAGCCTGCCAAGCGTTGATCTCGGCTGGTGGCAGCTGATCGTCCCACCCGATGTTGCTACGCCAAAGAGATTGAAACAGGATACGACCTTTAACTACTATTGGAGCCAGCAGTCCTAAAGGATCATATACACGCATCAATTGAGACAGAGTGTTTCGTTTAGTCAGGTTACGGCTTTCTGACATAAAATGTTCATGTGAGCCTGTCCTAAAGCCTAAAGTATCGTCCGTCGGGTACTAAATGACACCTAAAGCGCGTACTGGACTGCCTAAAGAAACTTCAGGAGTAGGAGCTGCACGTAATGCAGTTGGGACCAAAGCGAGAGTTTTATCATCGTTGGACAACCAACCCCTCATCTCGAAGCACGCTGCCTTGTGTACCGCGATAATGTCAGCAGCCAAGCGCGCCGCTTGACGAACGTCATCTACGCTTCCAATATAATCGTCCATGTAATGGTCATATATTATTGCATCAGCAGCCTCAGGGTACAAATGAGCTATGTCCTTAGCGTTCCTATTTTTTATATAAAGCGCAGTGAACGGACTAGAACACGCACCGAAAATAACAGACGTCATTCTAAATTCCTTTATTGCCCCTCTAGGATCTGATCTCCACAGGTAACGAAGGGCGTTGCGGTCTTGTTTCCTTACCTTTACTTGTGGAAACATCTCTTTGATGTCAGCTGTCATAGCTATGCAACCTTCCCTGAATCGGAACAAAACACCTAAAAGCGGCTGAAGTAGATCAGGCCCCGGCAGCAACAAAGAATTCAAACTGACGCCGTGAGTTTTCGCAGCCGCGTCATGCACCACACGAAGCTTCTTTTTCTGAGGGTGGAACACGCCAAAGTGTGGAAGATACCAGCGAGGAGAAGTTTCGGAAGTGTGAACTACGCCTTTAGTATTATCATTCGTGTGGTACGTGTCGACGGCACATTCCTCTGCGTAACCTTTCTTGATCATCTCAGACATGTGAATATTGTATGACTCCGCGAAAACACTATCATTCGCTTTTCTAAGCCTTTAAGACGCGACTCAGCCTGGTAGTAACTATCCAGAATGGTAGTGCTTTCGTGGCGCCATGGTAAACCTACTATAAACCTACCTGAAGGCAGGCGTTCGGTTGTGGTGTCGAGTATATCAACAGCACGTTGATCTTGGGAATTATAAATTTTGTGTTTACTAATGCCAATCGAATCTAATTAATATTGTTCTTTAATAAGAAATTCCAAAGAATCAACTGGTTCGTTTTCAAAATAAGGGGTGGTAGGAATAGTTCGCCTACCTAAAGAGCCATATAAAGTCCAACCTAAAGCAGTACGACACGCAACTGGTTCGTAGCGGCGGCCCTTTCGGACCTCGCGAGTGATTGACAAGTGCCAGTCCTCCGCACCAATAAGTATAGTTGGTACCGCATCAGTATACGTAAGCATGTCCAATAAATCAGCTAAATGATTGTATTTTGCAATATCAGAATAATCTATGGTTTGCTTATGCAATGTCAAAGAATCGATAGTTCGAGGTTTTGAATTTGATATGACTCATGTGTGTACCTACCTTTACTATCAAAAGTGACGTAAGAAATATTTGTGTTTTTGTTCATTCCACCTATTGCGTTAATTTTAATTGTATCAGATGGACCCGTAGCCCCGATCTTGTTGGCTACCATAGAATCTATAAGTGTGGCAGTGCTGCCGTCATCTAAGAGTGCGTACGTATCGTAAGAACCAGCAGGGCCGGTGACGGTTACGGGTACAACTTTCAGCAAAGTGGTACATAAACGAGCTGTAGTATGTGAAGTTGACAAACCTACAACCTCTTCAATCTGTGGTCGTGACGTTGATGAAAACGCTGGTGGTGCAGCAGCCGAGCCGTGCAGAAGTGCGTGGTGCCGCTGAGTGCAGCCGTCGACGCCGCATACTGCTGCTTTACAACTGTTCCATGTGTGAACGTTGCCCTTAAGGCACCTATAGCAAATCTTTTTACTGTGTAGCCAACACCATCTATCCTCAATAGACAGAGACTTGAAACCAGTACAATCTTTGACGTTGTGTATTTCGTCGCAGTAAATACATTTATTTTTAGGTTTCGAGTCACCTACTGCGTGTACAGATATTTCATAGCGTCCGTTAGATTTGTTAGAAGAAGATTTAAATGTAGAGGCTGATTGGATGGATTCAGGTGACAAACCAAACTTAATATGACGGTCGAGTTCACGTACTAAGAAATCACTCAGTAACTCTAACTTACTTTTGTTGGTTTGATTGTCAAATGCAAATTCAGTCCATCTCATTCGCATAGTATAGTTAAGCTTGTTCAGAATGCAATAAAATAGCTCTGGAGAATGTAAATATTCGTTTTGGTGCAATAGCCGTATTGTAGCTACACTATTGCGTACTCGAGACGTAAAGTTAGCCAAACCCTTCAAATCCAGTGTGAGATTTGCCAAGCTCTTCAGGGACGTCACTTCGTGGAACACGATCACCTCCGGACGTGCGAAGCTGTGCTCGAGGAGCTGCAGAACATCCTCGGGCGCCTCCGCCGATAGCAGCAGCGACGCGACTGCCTCGCGTGCCGCCCCTTGCAGTGCGTGTTGTAGACGAGCGACGTTCTCTAGCGAATAAAAATCTTTAGTATTGTCGCATGCCCTCTTAAATTGCAGCCAAGGTGACGCATCGCCGGAAAATTGTGGCAAGTCTATGTGATGCGGCTTTTTGTGTTGCGTATGGCTTACAACAAGAGCCCTTGTAGCTGAAGCTGATTCGGTTATGGCCTTGACCATATCAGTAAAAACGGGAGACGTAGCATTGTGTTGTGAGACCTCAAATGTTTTGTTTGGTATATCAGTCGGCATGGCTCGGGTTACTGATGGTGCGACTACCGGATTTGCGTGTGATAGCCGCTCAGTGTTATCCTCGTGAGCGTTCGTATGCTCGACTAATGGAACATTACACTTAAAAGTCGATGTTTGTGCAACAGCCTGTGTTACAGTCAGTTGTATAACCTGTGACTGTATTGGCAGTGCGTCATTTAAAGAAATAAAATCATTTACCTTTGATCTTGGAGTTACATCTTTTACCCAAGTCTCAATCCGTTGCGATGAACAAGAGCTGCGGCGCGACACACGAGAGCTGCGGCGCGAGCCGTGCGAGCCACCAGATGAAGCCTCGATCATGGCTAACTTGGCGCGCAGTTCGTCTTCGTCTGCCTGTGCCTCTAAGGCGGCAAGTTCGCGTTCTCGTTCGCGTTCTCGCTCCGCTTGCTGTCGTGCCCGCTCGAGCTGGCGACGACGGAATTCGGCTTCCGCAGCCAACTTCTGAGCAAGAACCGTCGCGGTTGAAATGGTTGAGTTCGCACGTTCACTTATTGCACTCACAACTTCACTATCGCGATCCTCATGATCCCCCTTGTTTGTGACCGCAGGGCATGCCCCGGGATCAAAAGTTTAAACCTGCGCCATCGGAGCCGCTTTTGCCTGACTCCTCGTGATGGGCATAGGAAAATTGGTGAAAATTCGGAATTTGGAAGAAATTTAAAAACTGGTTCAAGCGTTACGTGGAGAAGGACCAAAATGTGCGCGATGTGGGAGTTTTTGGATAATAAATTATAAACTTTGGGAAATATTTAAAGAAAACGATGTAATTCGTATGAAGTAAAAGAAACAACTGGTAAAATAGTAAAAACGTCAAAAAGAGAAGGAAATTGAAACATTAAAAAAGTATAAAAACAGAAAGAGTTCGGTTTGCCACACTTACTTTTAATTAATTAAATCAATCTTGTTACTTTCAATTAATTAAATTTCGGGGTTACTTAAGCGACAAGTAAAATCTATTTATAGCTATAAATTTATTAAATACTAGTGGTTCCCCGTGACTTCGCCCGCAAGAGTTGGATTTTCCATATAAACTTTCATCCCCCATTTCACCCCCTTAATGTTTTTTATATCGCAACAAAATGTAGCCCTTGTCCTTTTCAGGGTCTTGAACTGTCTCCATACCAAATTTTACCTCAATCGGTTGAGTGGTTTAAGCGTCAAGAGGTAACAGACAGACAGACAGACACACTTTCGCATTTATAATATTAAGTATGGATCACCACATTTAGCTGAAGAAAGAATTATTCAATTAAATAAATTATTAACATTATCAAATTAAAAAGAATTATTTAGTTCAATGTTAGCGTGTGTAGTGTTCCCTGTATAGAAAATAGTTAAATTATCATAGATTTCACATAAGTAACCATTTTTTTATAATGTGGAAAGGTTATTCAGGACAATAAAACACGATACCTATTAAATTTTACTCTTGGTATGTTAGTTTACAGATTATCAAATAAATAGGTTAACCGATACAATGAAATAAATAGTAAGACAAATCTATGACTACCTGTATTCAATGTGTTATTTATATGTTCATGTAATAAATGGAAAACTTATAGTACAACAACAACAAGTGGATTTAAAACATCATAAATGGGCTTTAACGTCCATTATAATCCATACAATCTACTTAGAGCTTTGCTAAGCTAATAGTACAGGTTGACCAGGTACAGACAGGTCGCGAGTGCTAACAGTAAGGCAATTCGTTCAAATATTGTTTTAACAATAGAGCAGAACTCAAGAGTTTTTTCAGATCATTAGTTATTCATAGTAGACCTCAATGTTGTATACGCAGAATAGATTGACTTAATAACGCTCATGAAGCAACTGAAGCTTAACATAGTCACGCCACCAGCCGACAGCTTCATGGTCCTTTGGGAGCTCTGCACCATCAGCAACACGGTCTTCATGTTCGACACGTCGAAGTTTTCCCATTTACAATCGTACACTGACTTCTCAAAGGTCAAACTGGCATCCATCACCCTCTGACCTGTCAAGCAGTCCATAGCCACCTGAATCAAGGCAAAGGGAAGTTCCAAATAGGTATTCTCAAGCCCTCCAAGCAACTCAACTATGAGACCAATAATGAGCAACATGAACTCAACAGCAATGGCTCCTCGGTATACCCTCTCGACTTGGTTCAATAGATTTATGTTGGTTGTGTGAATATTGATGAATTCGTGCAAACGTTTTCTCACATATTTGTTGACGACTACATTCTTTGTACGCTGTTCATTGCCGTCTCTTGCAATTGATCTTTTTCGATCTTCAATGTCAAGCGTTCGATGGTCAAGATAAAATTGTTGGGCGTCACTCCAAAGGTTGAGCATTTCCTCGCTCAGCGCCAGCATCTGCGCTTCAGTGTATCCGGTGATGATGATTAGAAAGGCGGTGATGTTGGCCGGCAAGTAGCAGGTGAATACGACACCCAATGACATTAGCAAGAAACTGATCTCGTAGTTTGGCGACTCAAAGGGGGGTTCAAATCCTGCAAAACGAACATACTTTAACACAAGATGTAGAATCAAATGAATACAAATTTACAGGCCAGTGTAGGTTTGCTATAATGTAGTTTTTTACAGATGAATTTGAGCTGACTGTCTGTTCCAGAGGCAAAACATAATGATTCTTTTATAAAAGCAAAAGCATTACCATAGAGAAAGAATAGGTCTTCCATAAAATGTCTTCCAGGCATGATCAGCGGTTTCACGATATAGACCACCCCGTTTCCTATGATGACTGCCCAGAAGATCAGGGCTCGTTTCTTCACGCCTCTGAGAGTCTTCATCAGGTTGTTGGAGAAGCGGCTGCCTGGTTTCACCAGGGCGTCGCAGTCCAGGTACTTATCTACTAGTTCTCTGACCTTTTCCCTGTAATAAGATTGGCTTTCTTAGTATTTTCGTACAATTCAACATCTCTATTTTTGTTTGGCGCCGCCTGATTCTTTCGCCGATCTTATTAATCCTGTAAGCCTATGGTTCACTGGTTGATAATGCTTTTGGTACTTCGGTTCGCCATTTCGTACAATTGTTTAATTCGAGCAAAAGAAGAAATAAGATAAATTTGAAGTTCTTCATTCAAAATGAGGCTACTTTTAGGATCCTTTATATTCAATGGACGACAACTAGCGGACCATGTAAGTATTTCATCCTCATAATAAATAATCAGCCATACTAATTCTACTCTTGTGCATCCAGCAGATATACCTCTATCGATTTTAGGATTTTGAATTCTTTCCACGTGATTAAATGGTTATCCGAGGCAATTATTGTATTGCTTAGAACCGCAGGCCTACCGCCTAACTAGAATTTTTAAAATTACCATAGTTATGGCTTTAAGGAAAGCAATAAGAGCTTCGACGAACAACGTTCATTGCCATAAGCATTACTGTCATAATCATTAAAACCGTGCAATCGTGATAGCGATCGCTTTTAAGTTGGGAGGTCTTCCGACCTGAGACTTACTAGAATCTAGAACTCAATTTTTTTTTCACTACTACTGCTACTGTTTAGCCAAGTTCTTAGGTGTTCCATCGGTGAGTGGGAGTACCTACCAGAACCTTTTGGATGAGCTCGCTCCACCGTCGACTCTGACTACGCCACGTCTGACTCTGGCCATTTCAAATAATAAAAAGAACTTGGTTCCGCAACGAAATCCAGAAAGTAAATGGGAGTTCTACCTATACACAAACATGTAGATGAGTTTAGTGGTGCCGATCTCGCTAGTGACTCCAAGGGAGGCGACCACCATAGCAGCGATCAGGTTGCCCGTCTCCCGGCAACGCACCAAGACAAACCAGGCCATGCTGATCAGGTATACGTAGAAGTAGCTCGCCGCCACCACCGTGAAGATAATGTAGAAGATCAGCGGGATCCCTGAGGGAAGATCGAATTTGCAAGCAAGCAATTAGGCACTAAGCAAAGTATTTTGAAACGGACCTTCAAACAATGTGCTTTCCATTTAGCTAGTTTCTTAGCAGTAGACTTAAAGTGGCTACCGTGGAATATTCAATGGATACTGTAGTCTGCGGGGACTCTTAAGTCTGAGAATACATCAAGTTTGATACTCACGATTGGTGTATCTGTTATCGATTTTGAGGGTGAGCGCCCTCAGCATGAAGGATACGTTCCACAACATGGTGGGCAGGTCGCAGTGCTCTAGGCCAAACTTGCTGACTGTTCTCCAGAATGTCATTTTGACGGATCGTCGGATTTGTAACTAGTTTTTGAGAAACCTTCTCATAATTTTTTTAAAAATTCCTTTGTCAGTTTTTGAGAGTATATAGGGTGGGGAGTAAATGCTGCTTAACCTGACACCTGTCGATAAACAAAATAGTGAGTTATTCGAGTAGGTGCGGATTTTTTATCGCTCTTTCTCTTGGGAAAAAAGACGCAGGAAGACGTAAGTCTTAACAGAGCGTAAACCCAAACCTTGTTATTCCAAAAACTTAGTACCGGGTTTAGGACAGGACTAAGATATTAGCTAGCCAATTAGAAAAGCGCTTCTCTATTAGGTCACGAATGTGTCATTCTTTCCTCTGTTGTCGGCTAATATTTAGACCCATTTTAAACCTGGTCTAATTTTTTTGTAATAACACCGAAAGAGCGGAATGCTTTGCCTGCGTTTGTTTTTCCGAGTGCGTATAATCCGAAACTCTTTAAGGTGCGTGTAAACAGGCTACTCCTGGGCAAGCTCGCTCCTTCGTAGACCGTATCTTTGCTCTCAGGTTAACATGAAGGACAAGAGTTAGTCCATTACGTAAATAAAAAGATATGTGGTTCAGAAAAGAACTATCACTCACTAATTTTGCTCATCGGCTGGTGCAGGTATGTTTATTTTTTACGCCACTCCATAGACCATAATGCACCATCGATTGCAGTCATAAATATGCCGACTGTCTAAAGGTGGGACTCGAACCCACGACTGGCTCACTGTCGCAGCAAGCACGTACAAAAATTCGTCAAACGACTAACATCCTCGGTAGCTCAGTTGCAGCATTCTCCCGGATAGCGAAGATTCGTGGGTTATAGTCCCTCGAAGACTATTGGTGAATTTGAAACCAATATTTAATTCAAATAACAATTAGAAACCTAGTGATTTAAATAGAACCGTGAACGCAATAGTAAGATTATAGTTGACAATTTATACGTCTTACACCTTGTCAGCTTACAAGATGGTTGAAGAATGGACTGTTACAATTAGCTTCGGGCTAGTTCTGAAGGGAATCCTAATTATTTTATTTTAGTACTTGAAAATGTTCATATCGAATTAAAATTGGGAGCTGAAGCTTGGGCTTTAATACAAGCGTTTAAATAAGAAATCTTACATAAGAAAGAAATACATAGTAATAGTGGTTTCCCGCGACTTCGCCGCAAGAGTTGGATTTTTCATATAAACTTTCATCCTCGTCTCACTCCTTATTGTTTTTATATCGCGACAAAATGTAACCTATGTCCTTTCTAGGGTCTCGAACTGTCTCCAACAAATTTCATCTCAATCGGTTCAGTGGTTTAAGCGTCAAGAGGTAACAGACAGAAAGACAGACAGACACACTTTCGCATTAATAATATTAGTATGGATAGTAGTACCTAGTATAGGCGTTAATTTTTCAGTAGTTTTGTAAATTCTTCCTTAAAATTTAATCATTACTGAATGTCCCGCTACTGATTATTTTGCTGCATTCAAAAGCGGTTGACTGGTAGAGGATGCCCTGAAGTATTAAGTTCGCCAATTGTACTTTCTTTTTTTGGTGCAATAAGGATTTAAAAAATCTTGAATTATATATATGTCATATGAATCTTGTGCAATTTTGCTGTAGCGAAGTTCGACAAAAATAAATGCTATGCTCGTTATTTTTATAAAGATTTTAATGACTTTATTAAAATAATAATTGGATCACATAAAAACAAACAATTAACTAAATATGTAGGTACACTTAACCAAACTTAACTTTTTATCTATCGGTTTTTTCCTATTTTTAAAATACCTGACATACTGGCATGTAAATAGTTTAGTTTAAAGTTTTAATTTTTAAGTTTATGTGTATATAACAGTATTTTAGTATAATAATAATTTATTTTAATGAAAACTTAAGTACAGCAATGTTATTACATAAAAGGTTTGTTAAAGAATAAATATAACTTAATCAAAACTTAAAAATCTACTTTTAATTTAAATATAATGTATTTTTTTATTATTATTACTTATTCAAAAATGTTACCGTGTCCATGAGGAAATGAAGCGAGAATGTTGGCTCGTTATTATACCTCACGTTTATATGGTCTTAGTGTAAACAGTCTTATCTACAACATTATCTATGGAGACATCATCGAAATCTTGAAAAATAAATTTGGCTTTCTATACATTTTTATTGATTTGTATGAAATATTTGCAGAATTATTTGTATGAAGGTGCAGGTTTTTTTAATAGATCATGAAGTTGTAGGTACTGATGACCATATTCACCACTTTAAAGGATAAGATTGTTTACACTAACACCCTGTGGTTTTTTTTAGCTCTGGTTGTTGGTTATTTTCACACATCTTTTTTCGCTTCTAGTCAAACCCTAGCTTTTTCTCTTGTTATTTTAATTTGGACAGAAATAATTAGTTGCTCTTTGATGTGCTACAACTAAACGCAATTAGGTGTATTTGATGAACTATTTAATTATCAATATTTAAGCTTTGCTACATGTAAATCACACAAAATTAACTGAATGGTTTTTGAAATAATTAACGTTTCAATAATAATTTTACAAGGATTAATTTTGTTTCTCATATGATAATACAAGAGGAAAATGTAAAACCTATTATATAAAAAGTAAGTAAGTTTAATTACCTTAAAACACCAAAGACTATAATTGGCGCGATTAACAGCAACAAGTACATTAATAAAAAAATAAACTAAAAAATAAAATAAAGTGACATTTTGCCATTTTTTATATTTCAATTTAAACAGTTGAGGGATCCTAAGTCACCCGGGATGGTAAAAGGATTATACCAATATTACACACATCTAAATCGACTCCTAGAACTATGTTATGGTGCAATAAAGAGTCGTACATAGATACATGAAACCTAAATAATAATAATAATAAAAAGACAATACACTCTTTTTTATTTGTTTGGGCAGTCGTGTAAAAATTGTGTCAAATTAATGCTGACTTGGTTGACCTAAGGTTTTTAACTTCAAAGCCTAACTATACAAGCTCTACACCTTAGTTAAAATAAGAGGATTGGCCGTTTCGCTAACGTCACACGCAGTGGAGTCTGGTTTCGCATTAATTGCAGACATTATTAAACATCTAAATTAAAAATACCTCATTGTACATTTTTCTGTGTAAATCGCTGTACTTACTGTATTTTCTATTATGGTGTGCAATAAATAATAATAATAATAAATGTGTATTTCGGACAACGTGATCCATATTTGTTAGTAACAGAGTAACTTAAGGCTAGTGTTAGTACATACTCATTAAAAACCATAGATAAAAGTAAAAGTAAAAATAAATATAAAGCTAGCCACACGAGCGGCTCACTGAGTCACCAGCTGAGCAACAGGTCTATGCAGCTCAAAGCAGCGCCCCACAAAACCACTCGTGTAGTCTCCAGCTACGACGGCCAGCAAACTGTTGGTCAACAATAAAGAGTTATCTATCTATCTATCTATCTACCTCAATCGAAGTCTATCACACCAATTGTTTGGGGACACATTTCTTATTGTCTGCGAAGGGAAAATCATTTCGCAATTTATTACCTACGCACCTTTGTTTGTCTTCACTTTGTTCAGCGGCTCTCAAACCAAAATAACATCGATACCTCTTCTGGTATATTAATTCGAAGAAACCGTTTTTAAAACTCTCATTTACTGATTTGTGTTTTAATTTAACTGACATTACGAAAGACCATCGCGTCGCGCAAGAAGAGCATCGGTGGCGCAGTGGCTAGCGGGTTGCCTCTCATGCGGGAGGTACCTTGATTATAAGTGCCGCCATGTACCAATGACTTTTCTAAGTTATGTACATTCGTTGTTTCACTAACCGATGCTCTTACGGTGAGGGAAAACATCGTGAGGAAACCTGCACATTTAGGCGCCTGAATGTGAAACCTTGATCCAAACTGGTCAGGATGGCAATCGCTCCACTGTAATTCCTGATCTGCCACATACTGGATCATGGTCCAAAGCGGACCCTGGACCCTGACGTGCAAGTGCACAACCGGGATAACACTAGGACGATGATGATTAAGACCATCCCTCAGACTTCAGACCCATCTCGCAATCAATATTAGATTAATTATTGTGTAGCTATTCAATTTGAAAATTACACATTGGTGATTTTCCGTACTGGCGACGTATTTTTTTATTTAATATCTATTTTTTTAATTTCAAATGCACCAGAACTAACTTAAAATTCCTGTTAAACTCAATAACGAAAAAGTACTAGTTATGATTTATGATAATGGTTAAAGTAAGCAACTGTAGGCTGAATTGCACCATGTTACTTTAAGGCTGGGTTGTAGTACCTTGTTACTTTAACCATTACAAATGTCAAAAATCTTTCAAACTCCATACGAAAAACTTAAAAGTACAAAATAATATTTTAATTACCTAACTGTTCTACGAAATTATACAAGAAATCTATTTCCAATTTATCTTGGGATCGGTGCCAGCCAAGAGATGGTTTAATCCTGTCCTTACTTGCAAAAAAAAATATTAGAATTAGAATTTCTGGCACCGACTCCAAAAAATAACAGATAATAAATTGGAAATAGGTTTCTTGTATAATTTCGTAGAACAGTTAGGTAATGTAAATATTATTTGTACTTTTTCGTTTAAATTTATTTATAAAATTATACGTTTTAATTAGCACTGTAAGCAGTTTTGAGGTCGGTTTTTGTTTTTTTTTTAAAAAGAAATTTATTTTTCTATTTTTAATTGAAAGTTAGTATAAGTTGCAACATGGGTAGGCATACTAAACGCGCTGTTCAAATGCGACAGCGTCATTTGGAAGAAAGTAGTAACGAGAAGGAAGACCGTTTAAAGAAGAACAGGGAAAGATTTGCCAATAGCATTTTAAATGTAGATTGTTGTATATCGTATCATCGGATTCCCTATCCAAATGATTTTCGGGATAAAAACTGTTCTATGTCCTTTCTCGGTACTCAAACTATCAAATCCATCGTTTCAGCGGTAAGAGTTAATTAATTTCTTGCAGTAATTATATATTTCTTGAAGTAATTATATATTATTATTGTTGGAGGCGGGGGGAAGGGGTTAGGGGGGGGGGGGAGAGAGGAGGGGGCTGCGTCTTTGACTTTGTTTTGTTAGCATCCTATACAGTACCTGACAAAACATCTGGTGTTTTAATTACTAAACTTCTATTTTTAAGGAGTTCCACCATCAGCTCAGCTCCACAAGATATTGACTATCAGGCGTAACAACATGTCAATATTAAGATACTAGTACGAAAACACTATACGTGCCTTTAAAATTTGAGGGTTTCCCTCGATTACACCAAGTTTCCATCATCAGATCTCGACTGGGCCACAATGGGACCAACTAGAAGGTATAACCTCTAGGTAAACATTTTTTTTTTTCAAATCGGTCCACAACTGACTGAGATATGAGGTAACATAGCCACAAAAAAACATACAGTCGAATTGATAACCTCCTCCTTTTTGAAGTCGGTTAAATCACTGGTAATTGTTGTTATGGTTAAATTAAGTTGGTGTAACTTAGCCTTACTACTTCAAAAATCCGTCAAACTATATATAAGTCAGCCTATTAGATCCCACTGCTGGGAAAAGGCCTCACCTCAACTATGAGGAGGAACGAGCCACACTCCACTACGCGGGCTCAGTGCGGATTGGTGGAGGGGTGTATGTAAGGCAAGTGACAAACCTTACTGTCAGAAGTTATCAAGCCGCCCTAGGGCCTCTGACTAGGCTTAACGACTAATACCACAGATATTAGCCGGGACCAACTGCTTAACGTGCCTTCCGAAGCACGGAGATGCTTGTCATGGACGTCACTTAAATGGTCGGAATGGTCACCCATCCAATCACGACCGCGCCGTGGGTTGCTTAACTTTTGGTATCACTACCAAAGCGCTGCCGCCACTGCGCCACAGGCACCTAAAAAAAAACATACAGTCAAACTATACAATATATAAAATCACCGGTTATTGTAAGAGTTACGGTCAAATCAAGGTAGTGAGTTGCACCAGCTGGCTAGTGGCCTTAGCTTATATCTTTTGGCCCAAACCAGTTAAACTTTCACGTATTATGTTTCCAGGCACAATAAAAAATTAATCGGCCCGCCCGCGGGTCTTATGGGGTTTGACAGTAGTTTGAGAGCCACAGACCCAAATCAAACAGCAAGTACGGGCGGGAACCGAAGGGTTTGCCCGCGTAATCTTTTGAGTAAATTCTTATTGAAATTTGATCCTCTCGCAATTTCCTCGCAGGCGGTGCGCCAATCAAAGATTGTTCAGTCGAGACCGTGTTTATTTTTTAATATAAATTGTTCCCAGTCAGTTCTGGAGAATCGGCGGTGCTTGTCACGGATTCAGCATGATTTAGTTCCAGGTGCAACGTAGGAAGATTGAATTGTATACTTTTGGAAAGCGATATTGTCGTTGGACTGGAAATAATCTAAGTGATACTCGTATCGTATGAATATCTAGACAGAGCAGTCTTGGTCCTGATATTTCACTGTACAATTTGTAGAAAATAAAATTGTCGTCGTTGTTGTTGTCGTCGGAACAATCAATTAAAAATAAATCAGATGCAGTTTTTTTCAATCCGATTACATTTATCGATTTTTCAATTAAGTTTTGCCCAAATAGTAATAACTGCTTTAAAACCAAGATTTTGATTCGTTTTGTTACTAGGTTTGTCTAAAAATTAACTTTTCGTTTGATTGTCATTAACTACATCATATTATTCGGGCAAAAAGATCAAAAGTGTTATGTCAATAGCATTGACAAACTCAAATATCGAAAATGTATCTAAGTTCTCAAATCTGTTGTTGGTCACTGGACTTTAGAAACTGGGCTTAAAAAGAAAGTTAACAAGACAAATTAGTTAACCAATTATAGGGTTCGCAGGCAGGATATTTGTGCTTATTCACCGGAAGAATATTATTACTAACTTAAGAGGCAGTTAGTTGGGCTTACGTTAGATTAGCTAACTGTTACTGTTTATTGTGTATCGTAATTAATATCATAGGGCAGTGCCCAGCGGGCCGCGAGGGCGCTGAGCCCTTAGGGGTTAACTAGTTGGTTAGGGCTGGCAATCAGGCATACACGTAGTACCTTATGAAGACGAAATGCCATTAATTTTGTTTGAAACAATACGTCAAACCCGAATTACTTTTGTTGTACAACATTTGTTGGCGACAAACCTCCTCTTAAAATCTTGGAAATACTTCTTTTTTAATTTTCAATTTTAGATACATTTTTGCTTTGTTTTTGTTTTCTTTTAGACGTTTGCCATTTTTTTTGTCAGTGTGTTGTTATACCGATATTAGTGGCAAAAGCAATAGTATCGGTAGAATATCGATGGTAATGATAGTATCGATAGCTCCGTTAATATAAATACTATCAACACATAACAATACTATCGATAGTATCAAAGTTTAATATTAAAATCACTATCGATAGCTGATACAGCTCTGACTATTGCAACAACTATCGATACTATTGATAGTGGCCTTTTATTTAATAGTAGGAGTATAAAGTAGGAGGGAAAAGCTATTTTCCACCCGGCTATCTACACATAAAAGTTTAACTTTTCGAACAAGAGAGAAAAAAAATATTTTGTCACGACACGGATTTTCAGCAAGAACATTTAAGAAAAGTCCCGTCACAAGCAATATTGTGTATTTTATAAATACACAAGAGGAAAAAAAAAATACAAAGAACATTACCCGTCTTTGCTAAAACAATAAATTAGTTTAATTTAAATTAACAATTATTATACCTAACATGAACAGCCCTACGAACATCATAGGCCAAGAGCCAAAGACGGGGCCCTTCCTTGTTTCCGTGCCATTTAGAGTTATTTAAACTAATGCGCGTATCTCTCAATCCCCGGCGTTTACAAATGGGTTAGCAGACGAGATTTGTTGGTTTAATATAAACTGTAGTAATTGTGGCTTTCTAACTTACTTCTATTTTAATAAGAAACGTCATTTGACGGACTCTGATCCTTGGATGAATGGACCTGTCTAAGCTCTGATCCGAACGAATGGTTAGCACGTGGTCATTGGCGGAACAGTGAGCCCAAGGTGGTACCTATACTTGTGTTCGCTCATCAGTAATAAAAAAAGAAAAAAAAACTATTTTACCTACTAGCAGTTTCCCGCGACTTTGCCAGCGCCAAAACTCGTATTTTCCATACAAAGTTTCATCCCCCATTTCACCCCCCCTGATGATATTATATCGCGACAAAAAGTGGCCAAAATAAAAAGACATCCTTTCCAGGGTCTCAAACTATCTCTGTACCAAATTTCATTTGAATCAGTCCCGTACTATTCAATACAAAAAAACAATAAATAATATTATAATATACTAACCAACACTGTCTAGGGATATTTTGGATATAATAATACTATGTTTTGTATATCCCTAGACAGTGTACATACACTGTGTGTGTTAGTATACTCGTAGATAAGTGTAGAAGTGTAGACTAGCATCCGTCCGCGGCTACGCCCGCGTAGAGTTCATCATTTACAACATTTTTCACAGTCCTATAGTTGAAGCGTGATGTTATACAGGTTGTCCTTCGAATAAACTATCCAACACAAAAATATTTTTTTAATTCGAAACAAAGGTTCCCAAGATTAGCGCGTTCTATCAAACAATCTTCAGCCTTATAATATCTTTAACATTGCTGCACTTCAGTAAATGTTGTGTATATCTGTAATAGGCAATCATATTTGTCAACTTTTTTGTCATGATGTACCTTCATAAATAAATAAATAATATTAATAAGTATTACTATACTACCAAGATGCTCGAGGCTATGGTAGTTTTTATGGTGCTGTGATACTTAGGCATAAAATGTGACATTGGTGGCTATGACATCTTTGTTCAACTTGAAACAACATTGAAACTGACTTCTCTCCACTTTCTCCAATCGGGGCATGTGCCATAGATATTATTGGTTCACATCAGGGCTAGGGTATTATTGCTGACGCAGATATCTGAGTAGCACCTGGACCCGTGCGATTGTATTGGGCCCATGGGGACATATTGGGATGCCTTGTAATATTTAGTGATGTGAAACGTTCCATAGAATCGAACATCGACAGATCAAGAGTTTTTTTACGAATTGTTTTGTACTCTTACTTTTGGGCAGAAGTTGTATTGAAAATTTTGTGTTTGTAAGTTCGAAGTCAATATAGGAGTATGAAATGCAAATCATTTCTTGAATATATTGCTTGCAAGAAGTAGGTAGGTTTGTTCTTTCCTTCGTAAAGATAACTAAACTGTTCTGAATGCTAAACACCACTTTAGTCACATATAGATCATTTTTAACTTGTCACAAACTTATAAGTACCTACTACAGGATTAAATATGGATAAGAATAATCCAACGCTTTACAAATATACTATAAATAATTATATATTTTGTATTTTTTTCTTTTACCTTTATAGCGAGGCGAAGAGCATCGGCAAAACCAAAGCCAATCGAAGCTGAAGACTAATCAGCATTGAATGTCACCGTGGACATCTGCCTCATCTAGGGACAAATGTCCTCAAGTAAGGTAGACAAGACACAAGTTCACTTGTAACTCTACATCACTAAACTCAGGCCCTGAGGAGTTCCGCTTGGTTGTCTTAAAATAATACATTCCGATTGGTCGAAACTCGTAAGCTCAGAAGTAAAGGTTTTTTTGCTGATGTTTCGGTTTTTAAATAAAGGTATTTACCCTACTATTTTGTTCTGGTTCCTCCAGCTACTTTTATTATGTTCTGGTTCCTCCAGCTATGAGCATCCGGAAAGACGATGAATTTATTTTAGTGAGGACTTGCAAAGGAATAGCTTAATCATTCAGAGGTCAGTTTCCAATACAATAGAAAATCAGTTGTTATGAGACCTCCGGCGGTCTTTTGATCCCCAAGGGGAATATAGAATAATAAATAATGAAGCTGGCTTAACTAAAGCCTTGCAGAAACATTTCAGTAGTATACTTGATGGAAATGAACGCCAGCTCACTGGCGCAGTAAAACAAGGTACACGTCGAGTGACTAGTGTCATCGGTAGCTCAGTTGGAAGAGCATTCGGCCGGATAGCGACGAGTCTTGGGTTCGAGCCCCACCTGAAGACGGTCAATAAAATTTTGAATGCTTCAATCATGATCAGATCAGAGATCATGTTACCAGACACCATATATAATCAATTCTTATGAGACTGGTCTTCCGATCCTCAAGGGGTTAAATACTTTAGGTAATGTTATTTATACTTACACAAATTTTAACCCTGATTAGGTATGCTCCACAAATTGTGAATTTTCTGAACCTTTTCGGTGTTATTACAAAAACTTAGTACCGGGTTTAAGCCAGGACTAAGCTATTAGCTAGCCAATTAGAAAAGCGCTTCTCTGTTAGGTTGTGTCACGAATGTGTCATTCATTCCTCTGTTGACGGCTAATATTTAATCCTATTTTAAACCTGGTCTAATTTTTTTGTAATAACACCGTCGTGGTTTAGTAGTCTTTTTGTAGGTCTCAACAAATCGTCCTGAAATGTTATTTTTTTTTAGTTTATTGGTTAGGATTAAGAAAGTAAGTTAACTCATGAACTGAGTCTGATCGAGTTAAATTGATATATAACCATGTATTAGCTTTGGGCTTTAAAGCTCCGTTATCCACTCTAATAAAAGGTATACGAGATTTGCCAACGTAGTAAAATCAACAAACGAAAACCGAGACGGAGCGGAAATAGCACTGACAGGAACCGAACCAGCTCCCTCCGGCTGTGAGAGTCGGCCGCTGAATAATTGAGACCAAATGTCGCTACGAACCGAAATTGCTGTCTGGGAATAAACACTGCTGTTGCCGGTATTTGGATAAAAAAACTGCATGGATTAAAAAAACTTAAAAACTGCACAGAATAAAAAAACGTACGCTACTTTTTAGGGTTCCATACCTCAAAAGGAACAAAAAACCGTGCAACTGCCATTCGAACTCGCGCACGAAGCCGACGAGCCCCCCTTAAATATTTTATTCATATTTAAAGTTATTATACGACTTAATATTTTAATTGTTTGCCCGTTGCTATTATTAATATCGAGCAAAAAGCACATGTTACAACGACCAAATGTTTTTAAGACTATTCTGATTTATAATGCTACCGAATAAAATACCGAGGTTTTTTTTTTAATTTTTAGTTAGATCAATTTCCGGGCTCTTGCCCGATTTTATATTTCTAACCGATAGAAACCGATTTAGCGGATTTTAGAAATATTTGAATGCAGTTTTGTTTCTTTTTAAAAATAAAGGAATATTTCTTCCAGTAAAATGGACATGGAAAACTAAAGGATTTAAGGTAGTTCTCCTCCAGGACCCGTAGATTTTTTCCTCCCTATATATTGCAACTCCTGCTTCACAAAAACCACTAACTTCAATCTATTACATTTTGGTAGTCCCAGGAGTCTTGTAGCAAATAAAATCAGGAACTCAGCCCCGCAACAAAATCAAACAGAAAGCAAACAGGATATCGAAAGCTATCATTATCGCCATCTCTGTCGTTACTTGTGTTGACAAAGTGAATAATTAATCTTTCAGAAAGGGAAGGAACATTTTAAAGTTGTGGTGACCTATTACGTGAGCTGTTAGATATTGTAGTGTTGCTTTGTTGGTCTAGTATTTGGCATTTGCGTCCCATTGAGAGTCCACATTGGATTTTTGAGCTTTTGAATGTGACAGCCTATACACTGAAAAAAAAAATGTTTAACAGTAACCATATTTGGCTACTAGTAGGCCGTAATCTAGTAACTTGTGAACTTCTGGGTTATCAGTAACAAACTAGTTTTGTAGTACTAAAAACCAGAAGATTGTTTATATTTAACAAAAATTGACTTTCCTACAGCGAAACCTTCAACTAACAAAACTAGTTTGGTTGATCCTTTTTTTCAGTGTAGTAAAAGTTCTCAAACGATTGTTTAATATTAAATTTGTAAAAGTTTACAAATATATTACTAAGTGTAGCCGTTGTAAAACTTAAGTAGATTATTAAAAATATACCTGTCAGTCTAAACGTTGGGTCCACCTGTAATCGAATGTAATTTTGAGTGCAGACTAATACAAATTAGAGGATGAATTTACAATCGATCGACAACTTTTACTATAGGCTGACACATTCAAAGCTCAAAACTCTAAGTGGAACGCACATGTGTTTGGCGCCTTGGCTTCTATCTACAAAGGCCCGGGTTTAAATCTCGGGTCGGGCAGGAATTGGTTTCTGGGCTTTTCTGTCTTACCTGAAAAATCTCAGGAGCAGCTTCCCGGTGGTCGCGGAAAGTACTTTAAGCCCTAGGTTTCTCTTCGGTCATGTCAGACTGCCGTGCAGAAACTAAAGTATGCACTAAACTAAATAAAAGGTGGTTAAGCTAGTATCCGTCGCGTTCATTCCTGTTTTAAAAGTAAAAGTTTAAAAGTGATTAGTCTATTGCGCACACACTTGTTCACTTCAATCTTTTGGCACCTAGTTAATCTCTGTTGGGGTTGGGCGTCATAGCCGTTACAAGTTTATAGGGAACACCCAGTACGCGAGACTATCTCATTTTTTGGAAACCTGACTTTCATTCCCTTTAAAAACAGTTTTACGAGTGAGTTTGTACTTTAAAAAATAACCAACTGTGGCGGTAACTTTTTCGAGTGGAATGAGTATCTCATCTTTAGTGCAAGCTTAAGTGAATGCTTGTCACTTAAAAAGCAGTTTTACGCCTTACTTACTTCGATTTAATGAGTTCAACTGCTTAAACAGAAGAAACAAATGCCTGACTTCCAGGTTTAAGTGCATTACGGGTTACAGACAATACCTATAGCCTACTAATACTAGTCAGACGTCTACTAATACTACAGTAGAACTGCGTTGCTACCGCATTCCCGGGTGGCCACAATGCTGGCAAATTGCTCAAAGCGATCCCGCCGCCATTATACGAAGTAATGTTAGGCTTCACTTGCCGGACCGTGGGATGTGGTTGCATGTGTCTAGGGGAAAACTTGCAAGCACATTGAGCAATACATTTATAACACAAACATAAAGAAACACTAACCTAAAACTAAAAAAAAACGATTTATTTAAATACAAAACCGTGTTCTTGCAATGAGGCGAGAATACAATTTTTCTTTCCACTTTGCCCTATCGGACGCATCCACTACGGGAACATTGCAGAGACACAGGTCTTTCTTGGCCATATCTGCTTATCTTGTTTTTGGTCGCCCTCTAGCTCTGAGTCTGTTATGATTGACAACAATCAAATTGTTATTTTTATTTATTCATTTACTGTACAGTCGAGTTCATTAATATATGAGCATTTCCAAGGCTTCAAATATAAATGTACGTGGAAAGGTACATAAACATCTAAGCACATATATACACACACATGACACCTGTCATAGTAATCTGAGGAAGCCTTTTAGTAATATCTTAACAACCGAAAACTAAAGCGGGGTTGGTTTTATCATCAACTTTAACTACGGTAAGCCTGCAGATTCCACTGAAAGGTATCTCATAGGTCTATTATTGCACTTGAAAAAAAAACGACCGCCAGAGGCGGGAATCGAACCCGCGTTCCTCGCATGCCGGGCGATTGCCTAACCTCTCGGCCACCCTGGCGTTGGCAGAGCCTGTCGAATTTATCGTATCTCATAGGACTATATAACCCATCGAAAATAGGTAGAGGTTCGCGTAGGGTATATATACTTTGGTATAGGTGCGTTTTACCTCTGTGAATTCACCAAAGACATGTTAATAAACTTTAAAACTTGACTTTCACCATTATATTTAATTTTTGTAGTTCGCATAACTTGGTAAAAATCTTATACCTTTACCGAGAAAAATGTACGAAACTCCGTAAGGATCGGGAGAGTTCTTGTCAAGTTTGATGAGTTGCGTCCCCTTTCTTAGTTTGCTCGGCCCTAGTTTATAATTCTTAACTTTTGTTACAATATTCCTTTTCTCGAATATATTTGAGTTTATTCAATTTGTGTGTCAATATTTGAAAGGACGACGGAGATGAGATAGGTATGAAGACCGTCTTGGTGTAGTCGTTCGCGCACCGGACTTCTAAACCAGGCGGTTGCGGGTTCGAATCCCGCAAGGGGCAAATGTTTGTGTGATGAGTACGAGCATTTGTACCTAAGTCATGGATGTTTATATGTATTTAAGTATTTCTATCCGTTATCCTAGTCACCATAGCATGAGCGTGAGCTTGTGCTCACGCTTAGTTTGGGGCTAGGTAATTGGTGTGTTTGTTGAAACAATTTATTATTATTAATATTATGACAGATTTTGAAAAGTTTATTATGTGATAAGAAGTTATATTGTGTGTCTTTTGAAATCATATTTGTGTAATATTCCTATATTACAATTCATTTTTATTTGTTATTGGATTAGTAAGTACACCACAACTGCCTTTGCATCAGCAAAAATGAAACACTAGAAGAATCATCAAAATTCGAAACAGGATCATGAACTCCACCCGCAAGTTTGATTAGTTCGTACTGCCTTTTTGTCGCACGTCCTAGGGTTCTACTTCCGTCTCTGTCGCGCACTCGCGGTTTATTTCATAACTCTACTCCCACTTTGCGGGATACTTTGCACTTTTAGTTCAGGAGTTGTGGAAGAAAGGGCTTGAATTTCTGTAATGCGATGTTATGTAAAATCGTGAAAGTTTTTCTGTCAGGCAGATACTCGTAGTTTTAACAGCTGGTAAGCCGCCATTATTAGCCAAAGTGAATGACAATTGTTTTTTTTTACGTGGAGACACTTTCCAGTTTACGAAAGGTTAATGCAATAATTGTTTGTGCGTACTTCTTTGTTATTTCTGACAAGTAATTAGTAGACGATAAAACCCATTTAAAACATAGTATGTTACAGAAAATAAAAATACGGAAGATTGTAAGTTTTGTACAAGGATCACAGTAAAACGAAGCATAGCATTTGTATTTTTTATTATTTTTTATCAATATTATTTACAAATCTAATCACATCCGTCTTTATCTAAAATAATATCATTATTATAAGTAGGACAAGAAGATCTAAATAAAATTATTCATCACACTTCATTATAATCTGAGCAAATAATACCGTTGTAATGAATGCTATGCACATCTAACAAACAAATCAGAAAAATATTAAAAATAGAATATCAAATGATTAACGAAAGTATTTATTTCAAATAAAAAGTATACATTGAATCTGTAATCAATGAGATCATTTTTAAGAATAATATAAAAAAAAAACTTTAAATAATTAATAGATGTGCATTAAGAATTGTTTTAACAGTTACGCTGCTGAAAAAATAATGTTACAAAAATACGGGTACGGTCGGGAAAAAAAATCAAAATCACTTTATTACAATACTGATTTTTGCTACTTTCAGAACAACTACAAAAATAAGGGAGGCCCAAAATTGGGGTTTTATGAAGGCCTAAAGGATATGAGTTTTATTTTCAACTGTCCAAACTCCACTATGAAATGTTATAGTATTTACAGTAGGTACATCTTTACAGGCCAAGGAGGTAACTATACTATACGTATTGTATATTACTATCTACTTCATAAATTGTTCGAAGGCACATTTTTTTAGAGAACGTCCTAAATGTCAACGTCGGGTTAACTTCTAGTGTAAACTGCATCTAATCTATTGCTGGAAATATTTACACGAAGTGACAAGTATTTGAGGTCTTTTTTTGGTTAAAATCACATCTAGTATGATACTGAAAATATACTTTCTTACTATCTACACTCCGCTATGGCCGCTTTGTCGGTACAACACTACTGTACAGTGGCACATCACTAGTCTCGCTCGCAAAATGCACAACCGTTATTATTAATATTTGGTAGTACAATATAATAAAATCTAAGTGTTAGGCTGGAGCACTGAAAAATTCGCTGTTTAGAAACAAAAATTTCTTTATAATAATGGTAAAGATTTATTTAAAGATAAAGATCTAAAATATACCTTTGCACTAAAATTCACTAAATCAAAACTACCATTTGATAACGTCACATTTCATGGAAATGGTAGCTTAATTAAGCGAATCTACGATTCAAATACAAAACAGTTCATTCAGAACGTTTGTTCTAAAACCAAAAACAACGTATTTTTAGCAATCCAGCTGGGGTAACTATTCCGGGTGCGAGCAAGAAGGATGCAGCGTGCCGGTCAAGTGACAGAGACGCACTGTCCCAGATGAGGGTATTTTGACGCGCGCGGGCCCGCAGCCGCTCAGTAGCGCGGCGCCACCCGCGGCGACGACAGTCGCGGCGAGCGGAGCGGGGAGCGGCGCGCAATCTGTATGTAAAAATAAAAATTACGTTAACCGAATATTTGTTTAGATTTGCAAGAGATCAATTAGAAACTTATGACATGACAACCTCATTCGCTTTCTCTTTTCCCAGTTCCTATTCAGTCACTCATCCGCATGCTTACTCATTAACTATTATTTTCAGAACCTAATGACTTTTGCATCTTATTTGACTCAGGTACGGTGACTAGATTTTCAAATTCAAATTATTGTTATTTTTAAAGTGATAAGCACTCATTTTGCAATTTAGGCCTGTCTAGATCTTGGGTATCAGCCACAGATCGCGTTATCACACGCGCTAAGTATTTAACAATACATTCGGGATGGATAACTGATAAAGGTATCACGAAGCCATTGGCAGTGATATTGTTGAAGTTTAGAGGTAGTCGTCTAGAAGCTTATATAGCGTGTCCCAAAAGAGCGTGCCAGACTGACACTAAAGATAGCCTAGCCATAGACCGTATAGATAAACTCTAAAAAAAAAGTCTTTTGGTTTGGCAAATAATTTAACTTTTGTCCAAAAATACCACGATTCTAGTAAAAGTGTCATAGTTTGGGAGATAATGCCAGTTTCTTGTATTCTTTATACGAGAAAAAATACAAAAAAAAGTGGCATTATGTTCTATTTGATCCGTCTGGACAGATTGTGAACTCACCTCACTCATAGATCAGGCTTGATCTGTCTTGGTCGAGCGTCACTTCCTCATAAAACGTGCAGTCCACTTCCCACAGAGAAACTGCAGGACCTCATATCACCACCTGTGCTATTTTATCCGTCTGGACAGAACATGAACTCACCTCAGACCATGACTGCAGTATTTTGAAGCCAAATCCGTTTTGACCAAAGGCTAACTCCTTGTAAAGGGTGCAGTCCACCTCCTTCTGGGGATCTGCAGGGCCTCATGTCACGTGCTATTTAAAACGACTCTCATACTATAAACGTACCTCGGGCTATGGCTTCAGTCTCTTGAAGCCGGCTCCGTCTTGTCCGAGTTTCAGTTCTTCATAGAGCGTGGGGTCTACCTCCCTGGCCGCCGGCAGGGCAGTGCCAGGGTTCTGTAGAGTCTCTTGTCTCCACGCTGTGCTGTTTGAGACGGCGCCATTTGCAACACCGTTGCCGCCATTGGCATTGCCATTTGGCACGGTTCCCTACACGCAATAAAATGAACATGTTAAGTTTCTCTTGATTGAAATAAACTAAGTAGGTAAAACACTGTGGAGATAACTTACGTTTACCACGGTATCTGGATTTGGCTCTCTGAGATAACTTGGGTTTTCAAAGGCTACACCACCTTGCGCCTTTAGTCTAAGATTCTGGAAAATCGAAAACCGTTAGTGTCATTTTATTCGCATACATATGAGTATGACATTTATTGCATTACAGAACACTCTTAGAAACAGCGCAAACCTAGCGAAGCGTGGTGAAGAGATTAAGAAGATAACAAATGACATGCTCTCGTGGAGCTTAACGGTGCTTGCGAGCCGTTTGCTATTAACTTTGGCAAGTCATTTCCAACCCTATCTATGTAATAAAAAGTAGGGTTAAATTTAAATTGTCATATGCTCGGTCTCACGTACTTCGCTAGGTTTGCTCTGGCCTTTCAGGGTAAACGACTCCAACTCCTACCTTCTTATGTCTATAATAGAGTGCGGCTGCCAGCAGTATGGTAGCCACCAGTATGGAGGCCACGGCCAGACCGACGGCGGTGGCGGTGCCCGAGCTGGTGACGGGAGCGGCGGCCGCTCCGTTGTCCTGCCCGGCCGTTGTGAACGTTATGGCCTCGCTTAGAGATGACGTTCCTGGGAAAGACAATTGTCAAGTAAATACAGGGCGTAGTCAATCTGAGCTGTACTTACATGTAAATCCTGTATAATAACAATAAATACACCAAAAATTTGCAAACTGTTCTACTCGTCGTAATACACCGTTAGTTCCACGAGTCGAATATAACCAACTACGACTTTATTTAAAAAAAAAGCAAACTTCAAAAAAAGTATTTTACTGGCTCTCATTTAAAACCCATATTGCTATGGTAAGGAATAAATCAATCCCCTCTCCCCCTTTGTTTCCGTTTGCGGGCGTCATTTTTAAAAAATCTATGTTTTAATCATTTATGTATAGCATAGTCACTACCACAATTTTGACGATATCAACGACACCTCATATGTCAAAAACTGTCCAGCCTTTTCGGCTGTAGGGCGTGCCAAACAATTATACATACATACATACTCACGGAAAACAGAACCCTCCTTCCGCCGTCGGGTAAAAACCATAATCCTCATGAAATTTTTTTTTGCCAATTTTTATTCATATATATTTTTAGGTTTAGTTTTGTAATAGGTAATTCAATCAACTAAAAAACTTGCAAAATAATTGCTTAAGTTATAAAAATATAATTTGTTGTTTAAAAAACTATTCTTAAATAACTAAAATCGGCATAGGCACACTAAATTTATTTATAAGTACTTCATTGCGTGACATTACATTTTTAAAAATGTAATGTCACGCGAGAAGACAACTTTTTGCTGGCTGTACATATTTTATAGAAGTTTTAAACTTTACTACGATAGACGAAAGTGGGTCGCACTTCCAAGTTGCATTTTACTTTTATCACACGAGAAAAGTTTTAATATACCTACAATGTAGTACGCCATAGAGTGTGATTGATTGGTTATTGTTGGATTAAGAGGCGACTCGTCCCCGAGAAAACTGGTGTCAAGGACGAAATGCACTTTCTCATGTTTAGGAAGGGTCAACTGGACAACGGCACAATAAAAAGATTTGTTTTCAGAACAGTAGTGTGACTCAGCCGTAGGGTAACCGCTAGGGTTGGTACACAAAAAGTAAAAAATGACTAGATTTTTATTCTTCATATGTGTATTGTTTTAGGTTTAGGAATGAGTCATATTTTTATTAATGATTATTTATCATATCCACAGACAGTGGACTCCTAGTAAAACGGGCCCGTTTTTACATTGTCAGTTCGATGAGACTAGGTATAACTTACGAGTTTGCTCCTACACATCATTGAGCCTTAAAAAATATATTTAAATCCTATGTGTATAAAAAATATTCACAGACCCTGCAGTTCCCGCAATCTTCGGAGGCATTGAAAATTTTGCGACCAGTTGTCTAGGGTGGGTAGTTTCCGAGTTATGGCTGTTTCAATTTTGGCAGCTGTCATCCGAAATAAAGATCTCGTCGAGCCCTACGATTTGTTCCTACACACCCGTAGTCTTGGGTGGATAGTTTCCGAGATATTTCCGTTTTAATTTTGACAGCTGTCATCCGAAATGAAGAACTCTATGAGCCCTAAAATTTGTCCCTATACACCAGTAGTCTGAGGTGGGTAGTTTCCGAGTTATGGCCGTTTCAATTTTGACAGCTGTCATCCGAAATGAAGATCTCGTCGAGCCCTTAAATTTGTCCTTACACACCAGTAGTCTCAAGTGGGTAGTTGCCGAGATATGGCCGTTTCAATTTTGACAGCTGTCATCCGAAATAAAGATGATTACATGTTTCATATAATCTACTTTGTTAAATGATATCTATCTGCATTTCGAAAGTCAGTCTTTGACAGCGAACCGGCTCGCGCCCCGCGTGTCACTTCGTGGGTTTGTCTGCCCAAGTTTACTCAACGGGCCGTGTAACTGACGTGTATGCATGTGTGTGTCGACGGGTGCTCTAGTATGTAGATAAAATACTGTATATCTATGTACCATGCTACTGGTCAGTTACGTAACAAATCAACATCTTAGAGACAAATGAACATCAAAAAAAAAGTTATCATCCGAAAAACAAAAGTGAATATTGTAAAAAAATTAACATTGTAAAAACAAATGAACATCGTAGAAACAAATGAACGTCGTAAAACCAAGTGAACATCGCGAAAAGTGTCTCAATTTGATAGCGAAGTATACATTTCTAATTTGATTACTTTGTTGGTTAGTCTCCAAAGAATGGCTGTGTTTTGTCCTAACATATCTACACATGTAATTACGTTAGTCGCACTCTGTTACACTATTTGTGCTTTCAATATAAACGTTAGTTACCTGTCCATTAGGTAATTACATTTCAGAGGACAGAAAGACTAGTTTCTTTTGTTCTTGTGGGTACAAAGTTTTCCACGAAATACGTAAGATGGTGCCATCATTAGGTAAAGTCATTGGGAACAAGTTTGTATGTACCAAACACAAACCATAGAGAAAATATGGTTATCTGTATTGACCCGACCGAGGATCAAACCCGGGACTCGTGCCTCTCGACTGTGGTGTGTGTGGTTGTGGTACGCATACGTGTACGTGGGCCCCACATGAACCTACACTGATCTGTCATTAGACAGATTATTATTCGGAAATTGTATGTATATATATATATATATATAAACAATATATGTATTTCAACCCTTTGATTACATAGAGTTCAATATCATTTGAAATATTTCGACAGATTTGGAAGGCTTATGCGAGCGAGGCCCACTGTACGTACGGTAGTGGTAACCAACTGTCATTTAAAGGTCAGATGAAGGTTGTGCCATGTAGGTTTTGATTTTGTTAGGTATAGATCCTAATGTAATGTAATAAGTCAACGTGTAATCAGTTCAGGAGCCAGGAACTTACCCAGATCGTTGGCAGACTTGACGACGCATTCATACCGCTTGCCGTCTTGCAGCCCGGTTAGCACCACACTGGTTTCGCTGGTGTCCAGCTTTTCTGGTACTTTGTCTCCGTACGCGCGCCAGAACACTCGGTAGAGGTAGACCGTCTGTGGGTTCTTGAGAGGGGGCTCCCAGCTAAGTAAAAAATATAAAATGATCAAGATTTTTGGTCTTGAAAACTAGAGGCACCATATAAATTGGCATTGGTTAACGAGTGAGACTCGTCGATGCTAGAGCGCTGGATTAGTTTGCGCGCTACCGAAGCTGGCGGATCCTACTAGGTCTTTTTATTGTTTCATATTGTATTTTTGCAAATTTATTACTAACATAAATACGGACCACGGTCTGAAAAAAATTTCATTCATTCATAAATATCGCTCACAAAAACTCATTGAACGTCTTCTGGTGGGACTCGAACCCATAAACCCTCTTTATATGGGCGATTGCTCTTCGTAAAAACTTGCGAAAAAATTGCTAAAGTTAATAAAACCATGTTTTCAGTGAGGCTATCCATATATATAATAAAATAAATATAAAATTCCATATTAATAACACCAATAAAATATAATAACTACGTAGTCATGAAAAGAAATATGGGCTAGTATTATTTTGTACTAGTGGTTCCCCGCGACTTCACCCGCAAGAGTTTGGATTTTCCATATAAATTTTCATTCCCCATTTCACCCTCTTGATTTTTTTAATATCGCGACAAAATATAGCCTAGGTCCTTTCCGGGGTCTCAAACTGTCACCATACCAAGTTTTATCTCAATCGGTTCAGTGGTTTAAGCGTCAAGAGGTAACAGACAGACAAACAGACACACTTTCGCATTTATAATATAAGTATGGATGTATGCTATGGGCCTGTGTTACGTCCGTAATCTGTACATGACATAAATAAATAAAATAAAATAAATGTTATTGACGTTCATAAGAAACATTTATTGAAAAATTGAATAGGTCATAAATTGAATAGGTACACGAATTTTGAGTTAGATTATGTGTAACACTTCGTGAATTAAAGAGTGAGGCAAGAAAGTTTCTTCTAGTCGAGGTCTGTAAGCATTTTATTGCTAAGTCCTCACCTGAGTAGAACAGAATTCGGCGTAGGCGCCTGATGAGCCTTCAAATTCCTCGGTGGCCCCGGCAACCTTGCGCCGGCGTCTCTGAAGCAGGCAAGCGCACGACGCGCATGTTGCAGTGCGCATGAGCGAGACACACTGCCTCCCCTGCAGAGTTCCAGGCACGCGCGAGGCACGCCCCACGATGCGCAGCAGCCGCGGTGATCTGTCAAGTAATAAGGCTGTTTTAGTGATATCATGGATTTTTTCTTTTTTTTGGGGTGGTAAAGGATCTACCTCCTAGTGGTCCACCAGGAACAAACTGAAGTTTATGAGGGCGCCTGAACGATCCTAACAGCGGTGGTAAGCTTCGTTAGGTGCCGCCTGGCAGCCACCACCCTTCCACTAGAGCCGGGAACCAAGCAGCTTGCGCTTGCTGTGTTCTGTTGGCGAGTGGGAGTGCCAGAACCTTCTGGGTGAGCTAGCTCTACCGACTCTGTCAACGCCACGTCAGGCTTAATCTAGAGTCGAGAATATCTCCATTCCAGATTTTAAAAATCTCCTGATTTTTTTCCATCCTCTTCTCCATCAACTACAAGGTCCAAGTTTGAGTAAATTGGCAATTCGGATCAGATAGACTGTCAGTCAATAGACTGGTGGTCGAAGAACTAGAGGCAGACCCAATAAAGATGGATGAACGACATGACGAAGTTTCCACCGAAGATGTCGAGGACAGGGTAAAGTGGGACATATAAACAAAAAGAGAAAGGATCAGATAGACTGTGATCAGATAAGGACTCTTGATGGAAAACGTTCCACAATCCTTTAGCGAGGATTCAGATGCTCAAATATGTTTATCCATTTAACAAACTACGTGTAAAACCAACTTATATTTTTTGGGATAGTGGTTAAAAATATTAAAAGGGTAAAAATTACTTTTGACTTTTCACAAATAGAGTACTTTTTGCGAGTAACATCTCTTGACTGTTGCCGACAATACCTTCTGCTCATTGCTTACTTACCAGAACCATCAGCAGCGCACTTCATGAGTTTGTCGAAGTCATTCATACATTCCGGCCGGTCCATGATGTTCTCCATGTCCAGTCTGAAGTTGCACGCGTCTATGCACGCCGAGGACACGTTCATCTGTAACAACACACGTAATTTTTAGCCCGAAAAGTTTGTGCGCGACCCTCCTGCCGCGAGACGTGTAGGATTAGATATTGCTCTTAAAAAAAATGGCCACCAGAGGTGGGAATCGAACCCGCGTTCCTCGCATACCGGGCGATTGCCTAACCACTCGGCCACCCTGGCGTTGGCAGAGCCTATCAAAATGTTTAAGTGCTTCTTAACGCTGTAATGCCGCGTTGCTTTCATCAATGTTATTAGGATTACACCCTCAACACTTGCAAAGTGAATGCTTATCACTTAAAAATAATGTTTATGCGTAAAGGACGTGAGGAGTCGCCAATCGCACGTGACTGTCGGGAATCCCCTTCCCCTTCAACACCACCCGTCCCCGCTGACATCTAGCGTGGCTCGCCCCCCGCACGTCTGGCGCGAGGCAGAAGGGAAGAAGTATACAAAGTCATCGGACTATAGTTACGATTAATGATAAGAGATGGCGCTGTGCTTTATCTAGATCGCGCAATTAAACGCTGAAATGAACCAGCCATTTATTCTGTGGTCGAGTTAGTTTTGAGTATAAGTTGTAATAAAATACGCAAAATCACGATAATTTTGACAATTTTCACTCATTTTTGCACAGCACCCGGAATGTAACAAATCGTATTTCTAAGGTTTACATCTGCAGCAATTTAAAACAAGATGCTATATCAAAAAAATTGAATACATCTCAAAGCCTTGTTTATTGATAAGACGGCCAATTTGAAATAAATGACACAGAGTTAATTAACATAACGAAAACAGAGCTTGTAAACATAGCTAGCAACATAGAAGGCTTAAAAAAACATTTTTTTTGTAATAACAGCAAATATTTTTGCACACTTCACTCGTCAAAGCGTTTTATTTGGCGAAAGTGCTACGCCGTAGCACGTAGTCTAATGTCGTAGCACTACGAAGTACTACGCCGTAGCAACACCACCTCATAGCGACTACGAGTCTACGTTTAGAGATTGTAAAGTTTTATAGACAAGTATGTAAGTACCTACCTATATAAAAGGTGTTATTGAAATAACGCAAAACCCCTTAGCAGCCTATCGGCCGAATAGGTACTGATGCTCAAATACAACAACTTTTTCTATGGGACCAATTTTGCTTCCCCATACTAAAGCCGACATCAGTTTGTATGGAGAAGATTTTTTTTTGAGATTTCAATGTTGATCCTGTACTAAAAGTTGTTGTATTTGAACAGCAGAGTATGCCTGTAAGATAATAATAATAATAATAAATCATTTATTCATAATATAAAGGTAAAAAGAAACAGCAAAAGAACTTAAGTTTAAAATATAAAAGGACAGAATTAATCATTTTAGTCTGAACTAGGTTAAACCTGTGCTTCAGACTGGAAAGATAATACAATACTATATTAGTGCTAAACAAATCATCAACCTTATAACTAAATACTTATCTATATATCTCTATCTATTTTATTAAATAGTGGTCGCAATGCATTTTATTTGTAAGAGGTTTTGCGTTATTTAAATAACACCTTGAATTGTATTCGTATTTTATGTGATGATCGTAGAAATTGTAAAGATAAGTAAATACCTAATTTGGAAGGTTTTAATTGTTCACTTGGAGTCGAGTTATCTATCAACACTGTTAAAAGTTATTAAACAGTGCTTACGGAATAAATTATACTAGTAGGTATCGAAAACAGCACGTCAGGAAACCACTTTGGTATCAAATATTTAGTTGTAATAAATTATACTAGTAGGTATCGAAAACAGCACGTCAGGGAACCACTTTGGTATCATACATTTAGTTGTAATAAATTATACTAGTAGGTATCGAAAACAGCACGTCAGGAAACCACTTTGGTATCATATATTTAGTTGTAATAAATTATACTAGTAGGTATCGAAAACAGCACGTCAGGGAACCACTTTGGTATCATACATTTAGTTGTAATAAATTATACTAGTAGGTATCGAAAACAGCACGTCAGGTATACCACTTTGGTATCATATATTTAGTTGTAATAGGGACGATTTTGCAACAAAAATGTATAGTTTCATGTGTTAGGGTGTTTGTACTCTAATAATAAAATAATAAATAAATAATTTCAACAAACACACCAATTACCTAGCCCCAAACTAAGCGTGAGCTTGTGCTATGGTGACTAGGAGAATGTATAGAAATACTTAAATACATATAAACATCCATGACTTAGGTACAAATGCTCGTGCTCATCACACAAACATTTGCCCCTTGCGGGCACAAACAAACACAAACATTGACCCGTCACCCCTTCAGACCGTCACCCGTGTACCACTGCACGCCAGTATGCGAAACACGAAGACTCTAACTATAAGCCGTAGCGATACGAATCTGTCTAACAAATGAACCACGGTACGGGTCTAACTTGAACCCAAAAATCAAAAGTCATAATAATCGCTAGTTAGAAAGACAAATGATGCGTGTCACAAGGTTTTAACTGTCAAGTTGAACGACCTTTTATGCACGTTTATCTGGCACATACTATAAATCCGGTACTAAATACTTTTTGTAATAACAGCGTTTAAGTCGAAGTTGGTAGCCCTTCCTAAGTAAGGGGCCGGTTTACCAGGGCCCTATTTCAAGAAACTTATTAGACTAATAATATGAGTCCATGAACTAGTATTTTTTACAAGTTTACTAGTGTGCGTTTCTTGAAGCTACGGTAGTAAAATATTAGTTACTAGTTACCAGCTAATAAATATTAGCAAAAATTACTACAGTTAATTCAATTTGGTTTCTCGAAAAAAAATTTTTAAATACTCTTATAAATAACACTAATAAAGCTATTAGTCTCAGAAGGCTTGTAAAATATATTAATCTCAAACTATTAGAAATTTAACAGTGTTTTTTTATAAAATATTGTCTTTTTAACCAGAATTACTTACAAAATATATCAATTATTAATTTACTTTAAATTTCATTGAACAAAACATTTCGCTTTTACCGGCATTGTACCAAACAAAAAAATAAATAAAACACAACAAGAATGAAGGTTAACACAAGTATAGGAAAAAAAACTAAATTTTGAGGTTATAATCGTAGAAAAAAATCATATGTTTCAGTAATGCAAGATTATTGCAATTGTGCGTGAGCCCAACTCGCAATTGCCCGGTTTTTATAATCATGGATAGAGAATATGTGTATAAACGTCCAAGCCAGACTAATATTTTCTATTAGTCTGCTACTATTAGTTATTAGTCTAGTACCTGTTTTTGATAAACAGAAAATATTAGGACTAGTAATTTTTACACTAGTAACTAATAGCTAATATACTATTAAACGAATATTTTCGTGAAATGGGCCCCAGTTCGCACTATTTATATAAAAACAAACAGCACTTTGGTTACAATTAGTTTTCTATTCAAACAGTAGCAATACCTTTCATAGTTTCCCAAGTAGCATTAGAGTGATATAATGTCGTAGCCTTAGCTTTCAAAATTAAGCACAGCACTAAACCTTTGCAATCGTTATTAATTTTGGTGCTTCGTACCGCAGCTTTGCTTAAGATGCTATTAATTTCAAGTGCTATTCCTTTGTAGAAGTGCAGGCGCCATTTCTCATTCCTCTAAGAAAGAAGGATTAATAAAATGTGCATTATGAATGAGGCTACGTCATATACGTTATTACGTACGTTATTATAATGTTTTAAACAAAATTCTGAGCATGAGTATAAATCATGGTTCTGATAAAATGGTCAAGATGATCTTTGAAAATCTATAGCTAGATTCAAGCTACGGAAAGTATAGGCAACCAAATACTTGAATCAAAAATAAGTTTATATATTAATAACATAGATTCTCTTTGTCTAAAAACAAGTACTGATAGTTTCCTTTGTTTTCTTTTCTCACTTGTTTTAATCTTATACGTTAATATATACATTATACCTATTGTAATTAAAACACTGCAGCAGATTCTCAATTTTCCGTCCTTCATTTCTTAAACATTTAACTCGCAGAAACTGAATTTTCCCCCGACAAAGCATAAGTTAAATAACTTACGATGTCCGACAGCGGTGGTGACAAGACATAATTGAAGTTTGCGACGAGTTAGACGCGCGATTCAGGTGTAAATGCGCGCCATCTGTTGGCGATTGTTTGAAAATTTATAGTGACGCGTACTCTGAGTTTAAACTTTTATTTGAGGAATATTTTACCAGTGCCCCAAGTTTGTTTAATAACACTAGCAAATTTGTAATAGAATTATATTTGAAAAGCATGATTTTGACATTTAGCCCATACTAGAACTGTCAAAAGCTTGATATTCAAAGATTATATTACAATCTTGCTAGTGTAATTCCGCTTACTGAATTTAGCAGACTTGGGTCCCAGTAATAAGGAATGTTCAGTATAGGATAGTGGATAAAATGTTGGCATTTCTTAAACTCTTGTATAACTCACACAAATAGAGTTTTATCGTACCAAAGGGCGAACAACAAACCATATTGCAACAGATAATAAAAGACATAAGCTATATTTTATCACATTATGTCAGTCAAACGTGTTAAGAACCAAGTTCACTAATTTTCAAAAATCGGTACATGTAAATTACCGGTTTGTTTGACACATTTCTCAAAGAAAATATGTGAAAGAATATAATAACGGCTGTTTAAAAATTAAACATGAGCTCGACGCTTAAACCCGAGTTAACCAACTTGGAAACGGTCGGTAAACCTCAATTTGTCAAAATTCCCATACATTTGTCAAATAATTCTAAACCAGCCAATTAAAAATTAAACATGTGTTGGTGAACTCGGCGCTTGGGAGTTGAACGAGATTTAACCGCAGTTACGACAATGAGAAATAAATGATAAAATCAGGGCTCAAAGTTGAAAAACTCGGTGATGTCCGACACCGGTGGCGATGAGACAATTGCAGTTCGCGGCGAATTGGAAGCGCGATTCAGGTTTTAATGAAGCGCCATCTGTTGGCAACTTTTTGGAAACTTATCATGCCGTTGAGTTTAAACTTTTTACGAGGCAATTTTTTTACGAGTGAAGGTAGGTAGAGTGTTTATAGCTTGGGTTAAAACATACAAGTGGCCTGATGGCATAAGTAAGGAGTTCCCATAAAACGCGAAAAACATGTGACAAAATCGTAATCTTAAAATAAAAAAAGGCAAGTGGGTATTATTAATTCGAGAGTAGTAGGTAGTTGTTTGGCTAGTGATAACCTATGACTAAGTGTTGAATCATCATCTTCATATCACTGTTTTGTGTTAATGTACCTTGCACATTATCTTATTTTAATAGATAAACTCTTTAAACCCTTTTACGTACCTTACAGTTAGAGTAGTTAATTTAAATCATGTTGTGTTGTTAATGGATTACAGTCCAGCTTAATCTCTTAAGTAATTTATATCTTCTTCTTAGCGAGTCGATGGAACACGACAAAATTACATAAAATTACAACGATAAGATACATACATGCAGCCCAGAATTCAGCCACTTGTATTGCTCCTCGACTGCCGTCCATTAAATCCCCTGGCGTGCAGGTGTTGAGGCACGCCGGGCACGATGTTAAGTGTGCCATAGTTTGCACTGCACCACAAACACAGTCTACATCTTACCGAAAATCCCCACCTGACCATGTTCTCCTTACTTCGGCCAACCTGAGTTCGAATCCTGTTTAAGGACCTCCAGATCAGAAATAATAATATAATAATTAATTAGTAATTTATATAATTTTAACAAATGAAAGTCTGTCTGGGTAAAACACTTACTAACTGTATTTGTTTGTACGAGGGCTTCTATTGAGTGAAAATAGTTGATCGATGCACTATTTTTGAGTTAGCCCGCGCTGAAAAATCGAAATTTTGTCGCACGAGTAAGTTCTTAAATCAATGGTGATAAAGACACGCAATTTTAAAAATGACGTCACAATGTAAATACAATTGACAGTCAGGTGAAACAAACTATATTCTAGAACAAAAGAATTCTATTTACAAATGGCGTAACTAATTTTTAGGGTTCTGTGCCCAAAGGGTAAAACGGAAACCTATTACTATGCCTCCGCTGTCTGTCACCAGGCTCCTCCTCATGAACTGTGATAGCTAAACAGTTGAAATTTTTACAGATGATGTATTTTTGTTGCAGCTATAACACTAAAAACAAAATAAAATAAATAATATATAAGGGACCATACAATAAACTAGTTTTTTTGGCCTTTTTTGCTCTATATTAATAACGGCAAACGGTATACGCTTGAAATAATACCAGAATATTAAATTTTTCATAAAATTTTAAACTACATGATAAAATTAAAATATGAAAAATATTTATGGAGTGTTTATGGGCTCCCATTCAACAGATGTGATTTTTTTGTTTTTTTTTGCTTAATATTAATAATGGCAACAGGCAGAGCGTTAAAATATTCACAGAATATTAAGTTGTCGTTGTTTCTGACGAAAATGCGTCAGCTTTTTATAGACAATGGTACGGAACCCGTGCGCGAGTCCAACTCACACTTGGCCGGTTTTTCATTTTATTTTTGTAAGCGGCCATTTCCGAATACATAAATAGCAGCCCTTGTAGGTATACTTTTTATAAATGAATAAATTACTATACTAGGTTGTCAATGAAAGCCTTACAGATGATGCAGACATGGAGCGGGAACGGAGAGCATTCTCAGTTCGGGCTAACATGCTTGCGCGCAGATTTGCTTAATGTACAAACCCAGTAAAAATAACTTAATTTAAATCATATTGTACATCCTTGTACTCAGCGAGTCTGTGGTTCAGCTTTACCCAAAAGGCTTGCAATGCTCTTCGGATCCAATTTGACAATTGCTTTAAGGGCGCTGTTGAGACTTCCACGATACTGCAGTGCATCTGGAATGTTTGCGGAAGCACGTACGGATGGCTTTGATGCTATCTGGCGCAAAAAATCTGCGTCATTGTCGGGTTTGTGGAAGTGGCAACAGCATTATCAATGTGATAGCCAACAAATTTGATTGTCCTCTGATGTGGAAGCTGACACAGAGGACTAAATCCTTACTAGTTATTAAGTACTAATAATAGTGTGTAAGTTTTACTGTTACTAACAATTGGACCATTTATGTTGTCTTGAATAAAATATTATTATTATTTTACCTGTACACAGCAAGCAGTGACGTTGTGGTGGGGGGCGGTTGGTCGTAGTCTCACCGACACGGGTCGCAACGTTTTCCCGAACGCGTTTTCGGCGTGGCAGTAGTAGTCGCCCTCACTCAGCTCCGATATCTTCTTTATTATTAGTCGCATCGTGTATTTTGTTGGTTCCTGTAGAAAGAAGGTTGCGTGATTAAATCATGTCGGGGTCACTACTATAAATGTAAAGTCGGGTTTAAACCAAATCCACTGGTCAGTTTAAAACCATTTTTTTTCGTTTAAAACGTCTTAAACCCAAGATTTTGTGTTAAAATGGTTTAAAACTTTGTTTTTTTAATAGAACCTCAGTTTTAACTATGTCATCGTGTTTATAATATCATGAAGAACGAAACTGTGTTTTTTCAGGTTTGTCAGATTTTTTTCTATCCATTTTTCAATCAATACAAAAGTTGTTTTGAAGTTTTAAGCCGTAACTTAGGCTTTGCTGGTTATAGGCTTGATTTTGCAGTGGTGATGAATGAGAAATAAGGATATTAAAATACATTTTTAACTAGTGCACCGAACACCTACTTATTAAATGTGTGTGACTGTCTGATTTTCATGGCGAGTCGCTACATGCACGACTATGAATGGGTGGGTACCGAGGCCCTACTCTGGACGATGTCCGTAGTTCATCTCGCTCGTTTGCGTTGTCATTCTGGCGTGAGGGACAGGGACGGCTACAGTCGTAACTACGGACATCGTCAACCGGAGTAAAGCCTCTAATATGTGGCGCAGGGAACGAAAAACGAATGGTTTTGAATTGCTCTGAAATGCTATTGGATGTTGGTAGGGTCGTTTAGGAGAACGTTGTATCAGATTTTGTATTTGTTTGGTTCTAAACAGGGATACAACCACAAAACAATATAAATTCATGGACATCCTGGTAGCTTTAGTTGTAATTCTAATGGTGTGTACACACCACTAGACTAAAATGCATGTATAATTCACAGTAAAGGTATGTATTCTTACAGAGAAGGTAGCTTACGTACACACATACACAGTGTGTCCCGTCACCGATGTCGGAGCCTTCAAGAGGTAATAGATGAGTTTCCCTGCAACATTTTTCTCTATTACCTCAAAAACAGACCAAAAATATCACCTTTCCATACAAATGTGCCTAGCCGATTTAATAAATAGTATGGGGAAGTGAAAAAATAATTTGGGATTTCAAAGTTGATCCTATTAAGAAAGTGGTAGCAATTTTGCTTATTAGTCACCACATGAAGGCTCCGACACCGGTGCCGGGACACATTGTATATATTTCGTTAGACCCTATAACTGTAGTTCAGATTTGCAATAATAAGTAAAAGGGGTATGGAAAAATATATGAGTCTTTATTTGTTGTTTTTTATTTTATTTATGACGATGCGGCCGAGGATGGTCATATCTGACAAGTAACAGCCTTTCACTGTTTTCCTAAATTAAAGTTTTCCTAAGATCATAGTTTTTAGGAAACCCTTCGGCAAGCAACAAATTCCGCTCTATAGGAAGAGGAACGTAGATTCAAAACGTTAAATATTTCAATCAAAACCACGAGACCCGGAATCATTGTAAGACGACAGAAATTAATAGCCATGGCAAACAGACCCATCGTCTCCCCATGAATAGCAATGAGGACGATAATCGGATTCGCGGTATTATTGTAAAGACGGTTAGGGTCTCTGTTCACTGTATACGAGTATACCATGTGGTCATGGTTATAGCAGGAGCTACTTAACCGGCATCTTAGCGCACAAGAGCTCCGTAATATAGTTGTCATCGCACTGTTTCTATGTACCCGCTCGAAAAAATATTTTACCTTGGCGGAATTATCATTCACTCCTTTGTATTCGTAAAATGGCCTTGTTATAATAATAGCCCATGTCGTTAGTTATATCAGCTTCGTAAGTATGTTATTTAGATTTTGTGGAAACAGTAATGATTAGAATGTATTTTTTATAAACTTTAAATGGTGCCTGTAGCCAAAAAATGTGTATTTGTGTTTATGATTGTGTACATTTAAATAAGGTATTTAGATTATTACATTACAATTATTACATTTAGCATAAATGGCATAATAAATAATAACTTAAGGTATAAGTTCGTAGCCGACCACACTTCGCAGCAGTAGACCACGTGTCGATGCGGCATGTCGCAGCGACACTTCGTGTCGCGAGCTACGAATGGTATTTCATAGAAATACATAGAAACCAGTAGTTTCGCGTCGACACGTGGTTTGGCGATGCGACGTGTGGTCGGCAACGAACTTATACCTTTAACCGGCAAAAAAATATGCCTTGTATCCGAGTGGGCGGAAAAACGGTCACCATACGGGTTACATATGGTCACCACATGGGTTGCAAACGGTAATCAAACGGATTACATACAGTTACAAAACGCTTAGTACGTTTGAGTGGACATAGTGTATCGTATTGTATTGCTTTTCGCACCCAATCCGTTCAGAGGCCCTACTCGCTACTCGTTGACGCATTTTCGAGTCTAGTCATCACGCTTGTTCGCGTTGTCATTCTGTCGTGAGTGAAAGGGACGGCTGCATTCAAACATACGGATATCGTCAACCGGCCTCCATGGTATAGTACGGTATAGTGTGCAGAGACCTTTATTCAAAACGAAGAAATATTGGGTCACAATCGAGCGTTTTTTATAATCCAATTGAAGTGCACGACAAAGATAGGTTTCATCAGAATAATTACCGCTAGCAAGCATTTAAATTTGGCTTTTGTGTTTGATTAACGAACGAACGAGAACGAGATTAACTTTGAGCTATTTGTTAGGTGGAGTTTTGCTCGATTTTAATCATATAGTTTATTATTAGAATGTTCTCCGTGTTTTAATTAGAGAATACTCTGCGTTTGTGTTATTAGTCGCTGACTCAGTGAACTTCGTGCCGGGTCAGGTCCGATTTAAACTTTATTTCAAACTTTCCCATAACACAAGTGCTTTAGCTACTTACTTTGGGATCAGAACAATGTATGTGATGTTGTCCACATAAATTTATTTATTTATTTAATTTATTCAACTTGAACATTTTCGGACTTATTCCAAAAAAAATTAGACCAGGTTTAAAATAGGTCTAAATATTAGCCGACAACAGAGGAATGAATGACACATTCGTAACATAACCTAACCCACGCACGTTCACTAGTAAGATTGGATACCCTAGCCATCAAAGGGCACATGCGAGAGCTGATGATCCTAGCTCTTCCGCAAATAATTAATCGGTAGCAGTCACCGTAGCCGAAATCGTCTGGGTAGTATATACCGTTATAATTAATATGTTCATATTATTCACACGCGTTTTGATTCTTATCTTAAAAGATATCACAGTTTTAAAAAATACTCCGCTCCTAACAATGCCCACAGGAAATCCTTAATTTACGCGAACGAAGTCGCGGGGGACCGCTAGTCTTAGAATAAAACCAAAATCCTTAACTGAACTAAAAACCTAGTTCTAGCCGATGATAAATAGGATACACCTAAGTTTAACCACCAGTGTGCGGCTGTACCTAGTTCTAGCCGCTATAATGAAGGCTAAACCTAGTTGTAACCGAAGATAAGTAGGATACACCTAAGATTAACCGCATGTGGCGGGCTGCACCTAGTTGTAGCCGGCTAAAACTAGGTGTAGCCGCACTTTGGCTATTAGCCGTAACATATATAATAAAGAAACGCTTTTCTAATTGGCTAGCTAATAGCTTAGTCCTGGTTAAAACCCGGCACTAAGTTTTTAGAATAACGGGGTTTTAGTTTTTCTCTCAATAAAGAAACCTTTGAAAAAGGTCCAGCTGTTCTTAAGTTATGCGCTAAGCGAACATATTTAAAGATTAGTTTTTATTTATAAGATATACAAAACTTGAATAAATGTAAAATGGCTAATTTAAAATGTTTTTGTCCCCATGCCATCTATCATGTGCGTTTACTGTCTATCTGGCATTAATTCCAAACTACAACAAGTGTTATAATAGTAGTGGCAAAATCATTATTATTAAGGGGGTAGATATTTGCACTTGAAGGGTACAATCCCTATAACATTTATGAAAGCAACGCAGCACAGCCACATAGCGTTAAGAAGCACTAGAAAATGTCGACTGGAACTGGACTGTAGTGTATGGAACTTATTGACATTTTAAACTGTTCAGAAGTATTTGGTCACTTTGTCTGCTCCAATATACCTGACGGCGACTGTACGTCACTGAATAGGTTTAGTGTATTATGAATCATATTCCGGTGTCATAAGAATGAAATTATCCTGCAATGTATGTCTGTGGATGTCTAAAGGAACATATGCTTGATTTTGAGGCGAACTAAATTACACCATATCGTTGAAGACATTGAGTAAACAGTTCTTTAAATTTCATTGCAAAGTCAAACTTCTGTATGTAGTACTAGTAGTAAGTACTTATTCTGTGGCAGTACTAACCTCAGGGTCAGCAATCAGCTGGATGGAGTAGTTTGGTCCCTCAATCACTGGCGTTCTACCCGTAGGATCCCTCCAGAAGGCCACAGTGGGTTTTGGTAAGGCTTCAACTCGGCACTCCAGGATCACGGAGTCTCCTGCCGCTGCCATGGTGATGCCTGATGCTTGGATGATGGGGACATCTGGTGGAAGATGATATTGAATCAGAAATGAGCACTAAACTGGTCTGATGGTGAGTACTAAGGAGTAAATACACAGGCGACACCTATTACTAAAGGGCCACCTGCAACCCCCTAGAGACCTGAAGAAAAAAAATTGTCCAATTTCACCTCGGCACACCGGTGAAAAAGTGGTGAAGATGGTCCTGCCTATAATATCAGCTGACAACACCCATGATGGTAAATATCACACTTTCACCGCAGCAACTGACCTGTTTAATGACGAAGAACTGGTGAAGGCTGGTGGTGTATCATAAGAGGTGTGTGATTGCTTTGGTGAGTACTACGTTCACCAGTGGTAATGGTAATAACTATGGTGATCACTTTTTCAAAATATAGCTAACTGAGAAGGATTTGATTCCCCTATCAGATAACATAGGGTTTTTATGGTCACCTAAATGCCGTACCTGTTGTTGGATTACAAGCATAATCAGTATAAAAGATAGTCTGTGACTTCCTCGTTTATCTAGTGGTCGGCTCGCTGGATTTTATCCACGAGACCCTGGGTTCGAATTTCGGGGAGGGCAGAAACTTTTTCCTTTTATGTCTTGAGATCATTCAGAAACAGCTTGGGAGATGAAAAGTTGGTGGTGTGGACACCCCTGTGCCCGGAAAGCACATGAAACTGTTGGTACTGCAGCTGATCTCTCTTCGGTCATGTCGGACTGCCGTCTCACCGAACTATGAGAGTGACGGAACAGAGAGTGCACCTTTATGTGAGTCCACTATAATGTTCTGAGTACCTGGTTGATTTCTGTTGGGATCGGCCGTCGTAGCCAAAAAGTGGAATAAGTATTAACGCCTTGAGGATCATAAGACCGCGGGCGTCCCAATAACAGGGGACCTGAAGGATTAACGTTACTTACGGGAGATGTTGATCTTCCTTGCCGCCTGCATGGGGGTGCCGTAACCGTTGTCGGCGTAGCACGCGATCTCGTCCATGTCTCGCGTGACGTTGTGGATCACCGTCACCATGTGCCGCGTCACCTCTTGTCTGACTAGGCGACCTGTTCACGAATTTTACATGTTTTATGTTCAGCGGCAGCACGTCAGGTTACCCGAATACAGCTTTTATTGCGTAGTGAGTAGAACTTCTTTGAACACACGACCCTACCGTGTGTCCAAAGGAGTACAGCAGCATTTAAGTTTCTTAGGAAACTCTTTTAGAAATTTAAAATTCAAATTGAAGAATTTGAAGTGCGCAACATTAAACCCTTTGTATTTTTAAGGGCCTATTTTTCCACTGTCAGATAAAATGACTGGCTTGAAAAGTATCATTCGTTTGAAAATATAGTGACCATTTTAAAATGTCGTTCACTATGATGAAGCCAAATGAAGTGATGCCATTTTAAAATGAAACGTGTTAGATTTTATTCAACGGTTATGTTCTATCTGACTTTTGAAAGATTAGCTTTAAATCTATTCGCTTCTAGCGTTGTTACTTTTATTTTCAGTCAAAACATCCAAAAGTAGCCTATTTATTAGAAAAGTTTTAAGACAAGTTATTTTAAGCAACTTCAAAGAGGCTTTCAGAGGGCAAATTAAACAAATTGATTATAAAAAAACAACTAAGAGATCCTATAGTAGTGAATCCTGTAGTTGAGTAGTTTATCTCTGAAAATCTTATCAAAATAGTTAGGTCCATTCAATTTGTACATCAAATCCTCCCGACAAAATAGCCTGTAGCTGTACTATTAGAAGATATTATCATTTCTTACAATATGTAGAGAAAGCAAGTTAACTTACCGCTAATGTACAAAGAGATGGTGGGCGTCGGTGTTCCCATGGCAATACAGAGGATGGTCATGCTGGATCCTTCCACCACCAGGTTAACAGGGTTCACAGTCGGAGGCTGCGAAAGAAACTTCAGTTTTAACTGGTTCCATGCCATCACGGACCGGTGCGTGATAACAAATTGATTTTCTATTGTGCCTCGAATTTGGCAGCGAATGGGTTAATACGCCGCAAGTGAGGTTAGAAGAAGGGATGTTACGGAGGTGGTTTTATCGGAACCGAAGTCAGAGGCGGAGTCGGACGTGCGGGCAGAAGGGAGATTGTTAATAAGGGTAATCCTAATGAAATAAAATGGATAATTGATATGACGTAATGAACTTCAATGAGTTGTTAAATAACATTCGATTTTGGCTGCATCGTCTAAATTAAAAAACCGGCCAAGTGCGTGTCGGACCACGTATAAAGTAGGGTTCCGTAGTCATTTTTGGCACCGCACTGTTTTGCCTGTTTACAGGTGGAAAGAAATTAGATCTAAATTACCTAAATACCAGGTTAATAGTTTATACTGTTCTTTTGGGAAAAGTATATATTTTTATTTTGTTTATGATAATGTCAAAAGTATTCATCACAGGATACCCGAAACAATTTTAAATAAGAGTTTCCGCACCTGTTTCTTTACGTGAGTGATTTGAAGTTTATAGGTCCAAGACTTTAGAAATTACAGGGGGGGGGGGGGAGGAGACACCATGTAAACGACTTTGGCGGGCTCCTTACTTAGTTGAAAGTCCGTTAAAACAAAACAAATCATCCATACACGTTACGTAACACAAGTGAATGAGTGAAGACGTTCACTTGTGTTACGTTAGAGCTTGTTAGAGCGAAGAGCAGGGGATCGCCTCCCCGCGCACATACTTAAACAGGTTTATACCTGTTGCGGACGCCAAATGATGTTTTGAACGGAGGCGAATTCGGAACCGGTGGTATAATATCAATCGGAAGTTCCAACTTATCGGTATTAACATGAGTTTTCGGTGGTTTTACTCGCTAGCGACGACGTAAAAAAAGTGTATGGAAATTTTTAGTTCTTCAAGTACCCGCTAGAGGCGCTGTGCAATTTTCCATACTCTTTTTTTACGTCGTCGCTAGCGAGTAAAACCGCCGTAAACTGATGGTAACAGTACGGAATCGGAGTCGAAGCTCCGTAACACCCCTGGTTAGAAGTTTAAGACAAGTAGCCGCGATTCAAGGTTAAGGGTTTTTGTCTGGGAAATCGTTCATTAATTATTATACTCCTAAAATCGTTAATCGTTAGCTGGATTGCCAAAAGTTATTACAGTTTGTAGATAATAATAATATTTAAATACGACTCCGAGGCCAATACAGCCTATTTATATTAATTTTTACGAGATTAATTATGAAAACATACACAATTATAATATTTAAAAAAATAAAATATTTTATAAACGTAGTAGTAAGTATAACCATTTTAGGTAGCATAATATCAATGTCTTTTATTGTTTAATTTCAAAGAGTTTAACTTTGTACGGACTACAACACATTAAGGTATACATTGCGGAATCTTACGCGGGTAATAGCGGTAAGGCAGTTGTCCCACCACTGACGAGCAAACTGCCAACTATTATAACTATACCCGGCCCGGCGAACCTTGATCCGAATGACAGTTCATGTTAGTGATGGGTCGTGTGGATGAAACTTAACTTTTTTAACCGACTTCAAAAAGAGAGGAGGTTATCAATTCGACTGTATGTTTTTTTTACTAACCGACTTCATAAAAGGAGGAGGTTATCAATTCGACTGTATGTTTTTTTTTTTTTGTGGCTATGTTACCGCTTATCTCAGTCAGTTGCGGACCGATTTGAAAAAAAAAATGTTTACCTAGAGGCTATACCTTCTAGTTGGTCCCATTGTGGCCCAGTCGAGATCTGATGATGGGATCTTGGTGTAATCGAGGGAAACCCTCAAATTTTGAAGGCACATATAGTGTTTTCGTACTAGTATCTTAATATTGACATGTTGTTAGGTCTGACAGTTATTATGTGGAGCTGAGCTGATGGTGGAACACTTAAAAAATTAGGAGTTTAGTAATTAAAACACCAGATGTTCGTCAGGTACTGTATTAAACAGGCTAACAAAACAAACAAAGGCGCAGCTCCTTCCTCTTCCCCCCCCCCCTCCAAAAGCCAAAAGTGTGAAAAAAAAACATAATGATAAATGATGGATAATTTAAATGAGACCCACCATATTTTTATGGACAACGCCCCATACCATTCCGTCCAAGTGACTAAAGCACTACCAGCAACAATAATAAAGGGTAAATCCTAGAGTGGTTGCAACGCAACGGTGTGGCAGCTAACATTCAAATGTTCAAAAAGAATTGGTCAGACTGTTGAACCTGCAGAAACAGAAACAAAGCGGACATATTTTTTGGATGAAATGGCAAAATCCAAAGGTCACGCAAGAATTTGGCTACCGCCCTAACACTGCCAATATAATGCTTTAAAACTTTGTTTTGATGATTGGGATCGAGACGTGTGATACGACAGCATTGTAGATGAGCCGTTTTTGATAAATGTAGGCGACAGCAGCTGCAGTTCAGATTCCGAGTTCGTGACACAAACCCTAATGTCATTATCAGATTCAGATTAAAATATATAAATAAATGATCGCTGAGCAGCTTTTGTTTTATTTAAGAGAGAGAAAGAAAATACATTTATTAATGAATGGACATCACATAACACACGAAAACAGACAACGTAAAGGGCACGGGTATAAAACAAAAAACTCAGTAAAATTAAAAATTATAGTGGTAAACCAGTCGGACTGTGCAGTTGTGCGCCTGTGATGCCCATATTAAAAGGGCCGCTTAAGTCAGCTTAAGTCGTGACCCGCTAGGGGCCCCGACGCTGGTTTTCAGTAGACCCTAGCCGAGTGAGGGCACGGACATATACGCCAAACATTATTAGAAATAACAATAAATGTAAATAAATAATATGATATATTTGGTTTTGTCCTACAGTTAATTTTTAATTCTCTTGGGTATACAATCGTGAGTGCATGTATGCCGCACTCCGTTCTATTTTATAAATTTGAGTGAAATTAAAACAATTTCATGCAACTTTTTAACATTCAGCACCTATAACTTAAATGATTATAAATCATGTACACTCGTTTCCATTATCGACATTTGTTTATCGATATTTTTCCGCACTAGTCGATATCTTCCGAACGAAGTAACTTTTGCAGGACGTAAACGTAAAGTCTGATTGAGATAATTTCTTGTAAATGTTAAGAATTGTTTTAATTCCGACGGAATATCATTGTAAAGGCATATATCTACCATACCTTAATAAATGGCATTTTTAGAAGCCTCCAATTCAATTCTAATGTAACGGTGACGCCACTACAATTTTGTGTCGTAGGAATAACTGTCAATGTCATAGGGATCAAGGTTCGCCGGGCAGAGTATACGACTAACTAGTTACAAAAAACGTACAATATATATACATTACATGTAAACATAAGAGATACTAAAATAATTGATTTGCTGACTTTTTACACTGCGGCAGGCAAGGACTCGCTCTAGCTTGTTAAGTTTGACAAGAGCTATCAAAGATAATCGCTTAGCGATCAGAATTCACACCGAGAGACCAACTTACCAACTGTAATTTTTTACAGTGCGCGAGTAATCGCCGTTCGCCCAAGAACACTCTCTTATAGCCCAGCGACAAAACTATCGGAAACTATACATTCGCTTCCCGTTTCTTCTCGCTTGCCAACTCATTTCTAGTTTCTAGCTCTACTCGCTTGCTCATCGTTGCCGGTCGGACAACTGCCTTAGGCATAAATATGTTACAAACTGTACAGCCTAAATATGGATGGAAAGAAAGAAAATACATTTATTAATGAATGGACAACACATAACACACGAGAATAGACAATGTAAAGAGCATGGGTATGAAACAAAAACACAGTGAATTAAAATTTATGTAGGTAAACCAGTCGGACTGTGCAGTTGTGCGCCTGCGATGTCCATATTAAAAGGGCCCCACTCAGCTTAAGACGTGACCCGCTAGGGGCCCGGACGCTGGTTTTCAGGCGACTATACTTACCTAAAACCTTTTGATACAAACTGTACAGCCTAAATACGGCGACTATAACTACCTTAAACCTTTCTACAAAGTAAAAAGCACAACTCAAAAGTTAATCCATTACCCGCCACGTTAACACAAGAATAGCCCGCCGGATCCAATCGGCCGACATCATAAGGACGATTTGCATTTTTATTCTCGAACCGAGACTGCATCTTCCACAAGGGATTATACTCTCGCCATCGAGTGGTAACAACGTCTTTAAATGTAAATCTCACGCGTTACTGCTTTGTGCTCGTAGGCCTAATAATAAATGGAAAACGGCTGAATGTTGCTTATGAAGCTTTTCTCCCAAAACTCTCTTAAAAAACTTGGCGAAGGAATATGGAAATGTTTGCCAATAAAATGTAATCTTACCAACGCACGTGAAAATATTATTTTGTAGGGTAAAAGGAAATGGGCCACAGCAAATAATGTATCTCCTTAGTAAGAGTAAACGTGCAAGTTGCTGTCTCTTGCTATAGATACTGAAAGATACTGAAAGTTTGGCACCAACTTCCTGTCTTTGTTACTAGTAAAACCATATTGGCTTATCTTTAAATGTTTTTAACAAACACACCAATTACCTAGCCCCAAACTAAGCGTGAGCTTGCGCTATGGTGACTTGGATAACGGATAGACATACATAAATACATTTATAAACATCACACAAACACAGCTGCCCCTTGCGGGATTCGAACCCGCAACCGCTGGTTTTGTACACCGGAGCGCGAACCTCTACACCAAGACGGTCCTCAAATTGGCTTTATGAATCCTTACCTCCACATAAGCTGGGTAAGCTGGGTCCGTCCATGCTAACAAAGTCTCCGAAGGCAGCGAGTCTCCCGCATCTGTGTAGGCTTTGACCCACACTATGTACTGCGAGTTTGGAACCAACTTCTCCAGTGTATACCCTGGGACTGTCACGTTGATGGCTGTCACGTTAGCTGCTGCGAGGACCGTTGGGGATTTGAAGTACAACCTGGCACATAAAGAAAAGTAATTATACAAAGTGACTTTTGTATCAGAATCCAAAATTGAATATAATAATCCTTGACGGAAGAGAACAAACCACGTATTTTTTATTTTGGTCTTCTAGTACACAAATATCGAGATAAAGCACTCAGAAACCGTCCGAAAAATTGCTAAAACGGTGAACACAGCTCAATACTGTTGCCTCCTGCACGAGGTCATCATAATAATAGCAACCACACGCCTACGCGCCGCATTCATCTAATTCATGCGTAGGTATGGGTAACCACGTTTTTTGAATCGATACCGAAACTTACGTGTAAGATATCTTCTCGTCGGGCAGCGAGAACTGCGGCGGCTGCCAGCTCAGCGTCAGCCAGGTGGCAGAGTGCGAGGACACGGCCAAGGAGTGTGGCGGTGACGGGATACCGTTCACTTCTTTTTCCTCTGCATTGAAAAGGTTACGATTACATTATAACTAGTATCGATTACGATTACATTATATCATCATCATGATGATGATGATGATACTAGCGGTTTCATGTGACTTCGCCTGCGTAAAAGGCGGATTTTCTTATCCTCTCACCCATATTTCATCCCCCATTTCACCCCCTTAAGGTTTTGCATCTCAATTAAAAGTAGCCTACGGGTCCTTGGGGCTTAAACTGTGTCCACACCGAATTTCGTCTAAATCGGGTCAGAGCGGTCTAAGCGTGAGGAGGTAAAAGACAGTCAGAAAGACACACTTTAGCATTTATAAATTAGTATGTTTTAAGAGGTCTGCCTCCTAGAAAGGATATGCCAACATCTAATCAGCCTAACTCAATCATAGATTTCAAAAGTGACCAGTTGCAAGCGCCTGATCTAGCGCAATTCTGCGACCTTTAGAAGGTCGTCTATCCTTCTTGCAGGTGGACAAAGCATGTAGCAGACAGTTCTAATGTTAAGTTACAAAAACTTCGACTTAGGGTGCCTTCTCCGAAAGCTGATTGCAATTGCAAAGATGCTTAGATATCAAGAACTTTATGGGCAAATCCAACCCTGATTATCATTCCTCCATTAAATATCTCCAATCGGCTTGCGATGTTCGAATGCCTTGAATAAATGTCTAATGACGCTCCTTGAATACAAAATGATTTATAATCAGATTGGAACCTATTTGATTTCAGAGATACGGAACGCCGTCTGAACAACGGCAGTGAAATGTGTTTAATTGTATTAACTATGATTACTGTTGGTTGAAATGAGAATTCAAATTGAATTCAGAATTGATTGATCACGACATGATTGTATGATGGGTAATTTTATTAAGTACTGTTACTGTCTATTAATGAGTGATGCCTTGTCTTATCACTTCTGTTCGGTTTTTGACTGCCTTGTCGATCTAGGGGTCTGCTAGTTTCTGTCTAAGAGGTCCCGGGATCAAGTTCGGGACACGAGACCTAGGCGGGTTACCATCAATTCGCACCAAACGATTTAAATTTACCTTCCTCTTGCGTACGGCAAAAGAGTGGAATTCGTTGCTGGCTGAAGTGTACCCTGAATACAACGATCTGTATACTTTCAAGAGAGAGAATAGGTTGTTACTACCAGACATGACCGACAAAGCGACGATCTGGTCCATCATGGGCCTTACTTAAGACTTACCGCCAAGAGTATAGTTGAAGATGATCATGCTGGAAGGTATGGAGGAGCCGTGCTGGTTGGAAGCCACCACGAACATCTGGTACGTTCTGTTTGCCACAAGCGACTTCAGTTCGATGGACTTCTCCGTCGTGTTCATTTGCATGCCCTGTGTAAAATTATGAGAGTAGTAAGATAAATTCCTTATGTAAGTATTTCATGGTTATACTTTTCTATGCTTTGTATAAAGCTACAACCAAGAACCTAGAGTTTCTCAATTAAACCGAGGTACCATAACCTCTCACCATGATATCATAATAAGATGTTTATTATATAAATAAATATTGCACAACATCACTATATAAAGTCATAAAAAAGTCATTTTTTATAACTTTATACTGGAACATGCCTTAGACAAACCCAACCACTTCATTCGTTTCGACCAACCAAAAATACTTGCTAAAGCTACGTGAAGCTATTGAAATTAGAAAACATCCAATTTTCAATAGAGAAGATGGTTGGAAAGTTCCACCGGCATGGGATCCTATTCTAGCAAAAACCAAAACAACACCTCGCAGTGCAAGATCTCAAGACATGGTTAGTTCGTTTTGCGTAAATAGAAACGTTAATTAATATTAATAAGTGACGGTAGTTTAATTTTTCGAAACTTTGTAATTGACAAATAACACCTTAATCTCCCACGACCACGTGACCACGAACGCTGTAAAGTGTTCGAAACGTCAGGTTGTAAATACTTATAATGTAAATAAATCGCGAAGTAATCCGTAAAATTGTGTTTTAATGACTTTATACTCATTCTAATTCCTACAGAGGCAGAACGTTATTGAACTGCAATGATATTGTAGTTTGCTTAACAGTCTTGATGGTGGCAACAACTGTAAAATTAAGTCAAATGTTGCGAGTTTTACAGTTATGTATAAAGGACTTGTCCATTAATGGTTTTTTATTCGTCAATATTTCTAACCAGAATAAACTAAATATTATATTAAAAAGTTCACAAAAACTTGCCTTTCTGCATAATTAATATATTTTTTAAGGCCTCCGATTTAGAGAAAAATTGAAATTAATTTCTCTCTTTGTCTGTACAGAAACCGCACCTTCGCCTATATCAATTAACGCATGAAAAAAAATTGGCGGCAAAATTGACATTCCATTGACAGTAGTACCTGGTAGTGCCTATTATATAATCTGTGGTAGTACCTTGTAGTATTTACCACCAGTGAAAAGGCAATGGTACATAGCCATACAGCCAGGAAATACAAGTAAGTGATCAATGGATGATGCCTGTTACAAAACATATTTTTTCTCAAAAATGGAGGCGTTTAAAATTCTGATTTCTATGGTTACGTGTTTCATATTTTTGAAGCTCAAAGATAAAATTAAATATAGGTTTATTAGTGGTTGGTGATATCTTAGAATAAAAAACCAGCCTCCATACAAAAAGAGGACAAGTCCTTTATATAAGCCATAATAACTATTAACAGCCAACTGTTTCATTGCGTCGTCGCTGCGCAGATTTCCCACGAAATAAGGTTTTGAAAATTTCATGAATGATTTTTTTTTAAAGATCCATAATTATAATTATTATTATCTTCATTTTAATAAATAATAATAATAATAAATTATTTCAACAAATACATCAATTACCTAGCCCCAAAATAAGCTTGAAAGCTTGTGCTATGGTGACTAGGATAACGGATAGACATACTTATACACGCTGAAATTTTAGTGGTTGTTTTCCCGCAGCAGAAAGATTTACCTTTAGTAGTACTATCGAATCATGCGAGATTTAAAAAAAAAAATATTTTTGTTCTCAAAGTAATCAAAAAAATAATCATCAACTCGAAAACGTGAGAAAAGATAGTTTCTTTTACGAGAATTCACGTATTTGGGTACTGCTTGCCGCGCGAAATCAATGTTTAAAGCAAAAAAAGCTCTACGCACTAAGCAATACAGCATAAACTGCACTAATTTTAGTGCGGGAAAACAACCATTAAAATTTCAGCGTGTATACATTTATAAACATCCATGACTTAGACTAATGCTCGTGCTCATCACACAAACATTTTCCCCTTGCGGGATTCGAACCCGCAACCGCCTGGTTTAGAAGTCCGGGGCGCGAACCACTACACCAAGACGGTCGTCAACGATGTCCTGAAGTTTCTGGTATAGGTTTGAAACTCTCCCGATTGAATTCCTATCATAAATATGTTTTTTTTCAATAACGGGTTGTGCGCTCGTTTGTACAGTTCACTCCGTAAACGTTTCTGATGGTTCGTGCCGTTTGTGTCGCGTTCGTTTCAACACGCTCTTCCCTGACTGAGCTTTTCATACATTTGCAAGTCATCGCGCACAGGCGGTCCTGCACGAAATTGAGAAAATTAACGTATTTCTAAATCACTTGTACGATGAGCTGAATTAGTTAAATACATTAAAAAAACTTATTTACGTTAGCCTAATCATTGCACAAGGTCCTGGTCTTGTTGAAATTTGAAACAAATTCTTTATGATATAATAAACATGACTTGTAGCTAATGATATCTAAGAGCTTGGTGATTTTTACGCATGAAACTATAATTTGCACATGAAAATGATTGTATTGATATTCCGCAGGTCCCCATCTTTTTGATATACACGAATAAAATATAAATAAGAAAATATGAACACTTTTCAGTTTTTAAGACAAATGTCTGATGGTTTTGCGCATTGCGCAGAATAAAACTATTGTTCCAATTAAATCATCAAGTCTTAAACTTTAAAGCAAATGGATCTAATTACTAATATTATTAAGTTCGACTCTGTTTGAAGATCGTTTAGACTTACTCGACTTGCTTCGCGCTGCACCCCCTTACGGTATTATTATTCCCTGATACAATTACCTGTGCCAGCGATGGCAGAGTGTTGTAACTGTAAGACTGCGAGCCGTTGCTCAGCTGCTGCCAGTAGACGACGTAGACGGTGCCGTTGTCAGCGTCGTCAGGAGCAATCCAGTCGAGGGCTAGGGATCCGCTGGACTCGATGTGGGCGTGTAGCTGCCTTGGAGGGCCAGGGAGGAGGCCGGTGCCTGGTATAAGAAAGGTGGGATAGGCTGTTAAAATTGTAGTTGAAAAAATAGGTCGCCTTTGGTTGGAATTGAACCACCGCGTCGTTCAAATTACCAAGCGGTTGTTCTGACTAACTGGTATGCGTAAGACGCTGATTTATATTTAGAGAACCAAGTGAGAGCTTTTAAACAAAAAAAAATACATTGCTCAAGGCACAGTATGTAATTTGACAGATTTAATAAAGTAGGTACCTATATGTTATTATTAAAAAAAAACTCCTATTTTAAATCCAAAAGAGGCTTTTACTACTGCCACATTAACAAAAAGCTGAGATATCATCTGGTGCACCCATATTTATATCAAATTTACCCACTCACTTGCAAGAAAAGATAAATGTTTTAGTCTTTTGGCAACAAATGAATTCAAATTCTATCCGCCAATGTCACCAGTTTTGATTTCCCCTTACCTTCCTCAAAGCATTGCACGATGTTGCCAATGTACGGCACGCAGACGTTGACACCGCCCGAAGCAGCGCCCGCGCACACGCCGCGACAGTTCTCGGGAACGCCGCGGCGCGCGCAGCACGCTTCGTGGTTTCGGCCTGGGTTGACAAGACGGGTAATTAATTAAACAAAACGAGACGTATCATGTGGCATGATTCATGCTACTTTTCGCACCACTGTACAAGGTAGACTTCGGAGCAATGCGGCTTGCGGCTCCGAAGAGCTGCACGGCTATCATGGAACTATGGGAGTGTACGGAATGGCCGCATGCCATGACGCATCGCTCGGAAAGGGTTTCATACTCTCCCCTAGCTCCATGATAGCTCCTCGGAGCCGCATGCGCCGAGCTGGAGCCGCAAGCCGCATTGCTCGGAAGTGGACCTTAACTGCTGTTAACCCAGAATCTTTGATTTCATGGTATAATTTCAGATTGCATTGCATTTTCGATTGATTGAGTGCTTACATCGCACATCCTGTGTAAATTTCTTTGTTATTTCTTTTGTGGTATACAAATTGCTTTGAATGAAAATCCCAGTTAAGCTGTTTTGGGAAATTGGTTAAACACAGATCCTTATAAAAATGGATGTCTTTGTCCAGCAAACCAAATGTCAAATTTTAGAGTTTGTATTTTTACATGGGTTATTTGAATCAGTTTTCATTTTATTTAATAATTTTGGAAATATTATGAAAACATCTGGGGTATGTCTATCTTGACCAATTGTTAGTGCCCTTCAGACATTTAAAGTCTTACCTCCAGCCCCACACCGCAGTAGTTTGTGGAAGTCCTGGGCGCATAGAGGAGCCAATGTCCTCAGATCAGACATCTTGGCATCGTAAGTGCACAGCGGCATGCACACTCCGGCCAACTGCACCCTTTCGCAGCACTCTGTCACGTTGTAGGCGTTGGCTACTTCTTCTTCTTCCTCAAATAACTGTTTGAGCAGAGGAGATGACGTTTTAAACAAACATTTTCGATCTTACTGCAAGATAGGTACTTATACCCAAAATAATAACTAATCGCTGGTCTAGTGGTCAGCACGCTGGGTACTACCCACGAGGTCCTGGGTTCGAATCCCGGGTCGGGCCGAGAGTGTTTGAGTTTTTCTGTCTTGAAATTACTCAGACACAGCTCCAGAGTCAGGAAGTTGGTGGTGTTAATACCCCCGTGCCTCGGAAAGCACGTTAAGCCGTTGGTCCTGCGCCTGATCTCTCTACGGTCATGTTGGACTGCCGTCTCACCGAATTATGAGAGTGAAAGAACAGAGAGTGCACCTGCGTATTGCGCACACACTTGTGCACTATAATATGTCCTGCTCGGTCGGCTAATATCATTATATAATAACTAATCTGTAATCCTTGAAACCAGTAACTGCTATAACCATTAAAAACTCCACAGTAGACAAGGCTGCTAGTCAGTGTTAACATTACGTCTTCGATGGATATCCAAACGACCGATATTGACATAAATCTTTGATCTCGGATCGGTTAAAACTTCCGGGTGTAGTCTTATTTATGGCTAAATTATTTTATTTAGAGTGGCGTTACCTGGCTCTGAGTCCTGAAGATAAGTCTTGGCGACGATGCTCCAACACCGTGTTCATTTACTGCTTCAACATAGATTTCGTAATCTGTATTGGACTCTAAGTCTTCTAAAATGTATGGTGAATGTACCTGAATGAAAAAAAGAATATTTTAACAAGTTATCTTCAAAACTTAACAAAGGTACTTTTGTGTTTACAATTTATGAAAATACATAGAGTAAACTCATTATTTATCACACAGCTTTTCTTAACGAGTCGGTTAAGTGGCGCTTTACCTTTTGTTACTTATTTATGTTACAGCTGTTACAGTTATTTTCGCGACTTACTGGTGTTTCGCCGGTATTAGAGCTGTGAATCTTTTAATAAAATGAAATAAAACTTGTCTATTGTATGAGTAATCCACCTAATTCTAAAAGGGGAAACCACTTTCATAGTAGAATGGCCTTCAGTTTGAACAATTCTTACCCTCTCCAAAGCTCTGTAGTCATCATCCGCTGTCAGAGATTTGTAGTGCAAATTGTAGAACTGAACGGTGTCAGCAAGGGCTGCTGGAGGTGACCAGTGTACCACTGCATAGTCTGTGTCGATATTGGTTAAGTGGAGCTTGGAAGGAGGTCCTGGGAGAACTCCGTAGCCTTGGAGGAGGCAGTTTGTATAAGAACTCATATGTCGGAGGCATCTGGGAACAGAAAAATAAAGGATATTCGTCTAGTATAATCTATTATTTTGTTTTGTTGCTTTGTTTCGGATTATCTTGATTGATTCCAAAAAAAATAAACCTTGTGTAAACTGCTTATTAAAATACACATGTAAATCAAAACGAACACACAGGATGATTAAAATAACCTGTAATGTATTAACTATAAACAATGAGTTTTATGCTAATAGCGAAATGTTTTTGTAATAAATTAAATACGAGGCTATTTCCAACGAGTAATGTTTGTCTATTTTAATTAAGTGTTTTAGTTGAAATAAATGTGTTATTTTAATAGCAAACTAAATGGTGGTAATTTTAAATATAATGTTTAAACGTTACACAATATTTTGTATCATCTACAGGTTAGAATGTCAAGATATAACGCAATATTAAGTGCTTAATTAAACTGTAGAACAATATTTATACTTTGCTCATTGAAAAAACAAACGTCTAAAATACTCAAATGGCAGATTATTGCATTTAAATTAATAGATATCTAATCTAGTGTATATAAGGCCACACATCAACTTACCCAAATCTGTCAAAATATCTCAAATGATATGGATCTCTATGTAATCAACATAAGGGTTGAATTAAGGTTTCGGATATTTGACAGATCAGGGTAGGTTGATGTATGGCCCACTGTAAAAAATATAGTTAGTACTCACTTGAAATGATTGAAGTCCAAAGTGGTGATGTTACCACTGCACAGTGGCAGACAGTTTTCTGGCAATCCCCTTGATCTACAGCACGGAGTGTGGTCCATTCCGTTGGCGAGACATCCAAATGTAACGCCGGCCCACGGCGCGCATATCATCAGATCTGTGACCTGTAGCTGAAGGTTACAAAATGCCCATTGGATGATGTGCGTTAGTCACAAATGAGAGTATGCGGTGTCATATGGCTTTTAAAATGTACCAATGTGTATGTGGTGATTCGTTGATGATATGAAAGGAGGCGAGGTTAGTTGTTCAATTAACGATTTTTTATTGTGACATTACTAAGGATGAGCACACCGAGTCATTGCACACTTAATGTTATAAAAAAATACTCGTAAGATCATAAAAAAACAAATTCAGGATGCATATGAAATCGAATATATTAAATCAGTAGCAATAATAGTACTTTATATGAGTTATTCAACGCAACTTCTTTAATTACTAAATATGTTATATAAGTTTTATGTTTCAGTTGATGAAACATGTCCATTAAATTCAGTGATTGCTGAATTCCCTTTTAACATATTGTTTTTGTCGATGGAACAAATGTTCCATCGACAAAAACGACAAAGCCAGGCATGCAGTGTAGCTTTAATGAAATTAATAACGGTGGATGCTTTTGATTTGATCGCAAAAATGAAATATAAAATATTTTGCTACACCACATGCGAACATGAACTATGAACCAAAATTAATTATGATACACAAAAAAGAACCGGAAAATGATATTTATTAGGTATCAATATGTGTTTCAAATTATTTTGAGGTGATATTGAAAATTTGTGACATTTCGACAGGTCAATGTAACAATCTAATGTAATCTTAATGTTGGCTTATTAATTTACAAGTGAGAAAACCTTTATTGCTCATATCCTTTATAATCCACTATAAACATTGGAGATTGCCATATAAATCCGTCGAAGTTCTTTAATTTTAAATCTTGAAGATTAACTTGTAGTGCTGTAATGTCGAAGTGCGTACACATAGATATATTCCTTATTTCCAACTTACGCCAATCTCGAATGTCTTGGTTGGATCACAGAGTTTGTCGACACAACCAAAATAGTTAACTCCCGCAGAAACGCAGCAAGATCTGACATCTGGGAGTTCTGGAGCCGCCGCCACTTCTGTGTTCTTCATCTTTCCAGGTGTCAACGTTAGGGATCTAGGTACAGATTGTTCTTTGTAGTGGTTTTATTGAATTTAGTTTACATAGATTTAAAAAAATTAAAAGTGTATCATTATTGACACCAATGGTCACATCACACTAATCACCTAGTCCTAATTTAAGCATTAGCTTGTGCTATGGATAAAATAACATATAGATACATTTTAAGAGTTTCTTGCACTGCTGCTCCTTGCTCAGTGCTTCTTCAGTACAATAGTCCCGAAGAAGTGGTAAGATCAACATTGGGACGTGTATAAGGTATCTTTGTTAAATTTTACTGAAACTAATCTAATTTTATGAATAAATATTGACTTAGGTAAAGCTCGTGCTGCTCATACAAATATTGGCTTGTGCGGGATTCAAATCTGAATCCGCTGGTGTTGAAGTCCGGAACGCGGACAAATACACCAAGACGAATTTCGCTTTAGAATGATTCTATCAATTAACATTGTTAGCAATAATAAAATTATGAAAACTATTAGCGGAGTCACTCATAAATAATGTACTTCCACTAAAGCAATATGGTTGAACGTACAATATCAGAAGGTCTAATGTTAACTTATTGAAACCAATTTGTCAATTTATTCTGCTGGAAGCTGAAAATTACCAAATTTCACCCGAATGAAGGGGCAAAGCATCAAACGCTATGACTGTTTAATGTTCCAGTTAATATTAGCTTACCTGATCGCGTAGCTAGGTAGACTGGAGCCATGAATATTGTACGAGGTCACTGTGACCTCATACATTGTGAACGGTAGAAGATCGTTGAGGACGAAGAAGGTTGTGTTTGCTCGAACTTTGTAGATCTTTGGCTGGCTCATTTGGAGATTTGTGGCGTTCTTCATGGAGCTCTCGGACGGGTCTATGAGGTGAGCGTCGAAAGACCTTAAAGTGGTCACGTTGATAACGTATTCCGTGACGGTGTCAGCGTTCTCAATCGGTGGGTTCCATGACACGTTAAGTTGCTTTTCGTTGATTGGCTCGACTTCTACTTCTTCTGGTGGACTAGGAAGTAGCTCTAAAAGGAAAAAAAAAGTAAATGTAAGGACGAAGATCAGAGGCAGAAGTTGTGGTATTCGGAATTTAATTAACTTCTGTTATAATGTAATTGGTAATTACTAGTCTATACCTTTTTTTGTTGTATTTATGAGATTGTCCACACCATAGTGTGGCTTGGGGTATACCCGAAGTTTCCTGCTGAATGTGTCACTGTCAGTGACCCTTAATTTGTTAAATTGGTCTCCTGTCCGAATAGCACGAAAACTATTCAAGGATCCCATCGTGGGGTGAACAGTTTGTAAGGGAAATACGACAATTACGCCGCTTTAGTACATCTAATACTTTCTAAATCACAGTGGTTTTATAAGACCAACGATGATTGATATCCTCCAAGAGGATATGGCTTGATTCAAGAGTCATGTTTTGATCATCAGGATACTTACCAATCCCTTCAACTATACAAGCCAGCGTCTTCTCCATGTACGCTGCGCAGGAGTAGTGTGTCTTGATGTTGTCGGTTACTGGCGTGAATTCTCCGCGGCAGACATCTTGGCAGATGTCGGGCACTCGCTCTTGGACGCAGCAGGGCACGTGGTTGCGACCGTCTGCCATGCATCTAAATAAAGAGAGTGATCTTCAAATCAAGACTAGAAAATAGATACTCAGGTAGATACGATCTTTGGAGAAAGACTATGTGGTTGATTAATGACTGGTTTTCAAGGTACGAGTATTTTGACAGCGATTTATTTGATATCCAAAATAAAACCGCGTTTAAAGTACATGAAAAACTATAGCTACTAAGATTACTTATAAGACACTGGGTGGGTATTCTTTGCAATCCACAACTGTCGATTAAAATAATAATCCACATGGTGGGTGATTGGGTGGACCCACAATAATGTTTAAGGAATTTTAATATTAATATTGATATCAATTTGACTTCACGTTACGTCGTTTTAGCTGAATCACTATATTCACTATACGTCCGGGATACCAACAGTCTGCGATGTAATACCAAATGGATATGGAAGTCAACAAACTTTACAGCAGTACCGTCTAAAATGATCTGGTTGCTGCAAAAGCCTAGACCATACTGGTTTATGATGGCGAAGATTTCAAAAAATAGAAAGCTTACTTGACAATAGCAGGAAAGTCAGGCTGGCAAGACTCTGGGTCCTGTCCCGTGCCTTCTAGAATAGTCTGAATACTGCAGAAGCCCAGACAGGACCTGCTGACGTTGGACGTTAGACAGCAGTCCGTGTAGTTGTGGGCCAGCGCAAGAGACGACGGCGTGGCCGCGTTGGCGGAGTAGCTGTCAGTTGTGTTCTGGTTCTCTGGAGGGGTTAACCCTCGGGAGATCACTGGAAATAGGGTCTTGGTTAGTACTATTACAGTTCGTCAAGCTATCCCCAAGTGCTAAAGTTTAATCTTCTAATTCGAAGACTCTGGTTAAAATTTCATAAGCCTTCAAGGTACGACAAAGTGCGATCGGCTCTGATGGCTTACAGCGCCCTTTGAAGCATAGAACCATTTTTTATAGGAAAATTAGGTCAGTTCAAAACTACAATTTCCTATCTAAATTAAGAACCAGGGAGGTGTTACTTTTCTATAAAAGAAATCGATACTAGTGAGAGTATGCATGACCAAAGTCATGAGAATTTTTATAGTATTTGGCGTGACTCTTTTAGAAATTATGAGTCTGGATATTAGTCATTACTAATAACGACCACGGTGGTCTAGTGACTTGCACGCCGGTTTGGCATGGTATCGCCATCTCTGAGGTCTCGGGTTCGTTCCCTGCTTGAATCAGTTTCGAAAATCATATTTTATATATTGTCTATGGTCTGGGTGTTGTAGTGATTGAGTTTCTTACGCTGCTTCTTCGTCATTTTATCATCATCATATCATGGGTCTGTGTATATAAATAAATTAAATTTTACCGTTGTTTCTGATTTTCATAACACTAATGCTTTGGAATCTTTAGGGTCAGAGCAATGGTTAATATTGGACAACAATATACCTTTATGTATAATGGAATAACTATTAAAATCTTGCAGCTATCTTACCAGTCAGCTTGTGGAAGCTCCTAACTGGTGGTTCAGTGTTCAGCTCGCACATGTACAGGCCTGCATCGGACGCCTTCACCGACTTGATGACCAGCGCCCACACGTCGCCTCCTTTAGCGATGCCCGGTCCCTGCAGAGGCTCCTCGGCTGTTGCAAATAAAAAAGTGATGATGATGACAAACCTGAAAGTCAGGGCGACCACTTCAACTGCATTAGTAGTTTAAATGACCGGCCATCGTCGGTGACTAGCGGTACGGTATTGATGAGTCCATAGATTGACAATACAATCGTAATTCTTCACTAATATTTGTTTGTTTGTATTGAATAGGCTCCGAAGCTACTGGACAGATTCAAATAAAATTTGGTACTGAGATTATTTGAGATCCTGGAAAGGACATAAGCTACTTTTTGTCGCAATATATAAAGATGTAAAATAGGAGATGAAAGTTTGTATGGAAAAAACCGACTTTTGGCGGCAGGCGAAGTTGCGGGGAACTGCTAGTTAAAGTATATTATAAGAATAAAAACACACACAAAAACAAGGGTATAAAAAAACAACGAAATAAAAAATTATAATAATAGAAATCAAAATATTTAGAAAACTTGAACTTCAAAAATGCATAAGCTCAGTAAAAGTGGTAACAAAATGAATATTTTTAAGTGAAATACCAGTACAAACAACTGTGTTACACTGTTTAGATACAATAGATGTTGGTAAAAGCTGGGAAATACCAGTCCAAATATCTGTTTTAGACAGCTAAGTTCCTAGTAAATAATAACTTGAAAATATCAGTAACAAATATCTGTGTGAGTGTTTAGTTGCTGGTATCGGAATAAGTGGGAAAGGATCTTGACCAAAACTCTCTAGAAACTGGGTCCACTTTGCGTCAGCATGCGTCTTTACAAAATGTTCGGATAAAATATGTAAATATTTGAAAGAATACACACAAAAAATATTTTTGAAAAATAATCACGGGTTTACGAGGAATCGCGTGCAGAGTAGGCATTTTGAGGTTATGTTTTGTGATTGCAGAATTAATGCACCTCACCTAGTTTTTATAGCTAGCTATCGTTTATAGGCATACCAAATGATGACCAGGTACAAGAGCTGATGAAGACAAGCGAGAAGGATTGATGGGAATGACTGAGACATGAGAATGGATTAGATAATATAGGCACTTAAATGCTTTCCATAATCACAACAATTACCTTGTCTCAAGCTATGCAAAGCTTGTACTATTGCGAATAGCTTGGGTACACATTGTTGTGCCCATCACAAAAAACATTTGCCTCTTGATCATCATCATTGTAAGCCTCCCTTTTGTCGTCCGTTTTCCTCTGGCAGGATCCGAACTTATAACCACCTGGCATTGTAGTCCAGAACGCGAACCACTACACCAGACGATCGTCAATGAGCTTAATTCTTGTGACAGATGTTATTAAACTTATCATAATATACATTTCTTAAGTTGGACTTACAGTACTATGATCAATGTAGTACTCCATCCAAGTGACACAAAAAACAAGCTATACTTTACAAAGTATATTACAGTAGAAGTAAAACAAATACCTTGTTTTTAAAAATGTATTTATTTATGTATGTCTTACATTCTATTTATTAACATTATATATCCTCATCGAAAAAATTATCTAAAAATGGAGCAGGAGCCGTGATGTCATTAAAGCGACCCCAACTCAGGTACCAAACCACTGTCATTATGTGTGCGCAACATCCTATTGTTCTTTTGCTAAGTAAGCAATTGCAGCAATAGCCAACCAATGCGTCTAAGGTGTTAGCAATGGTAGGGTCTCTGCTTATCAAAATATATATGAAATATGTTCTTGCACTAATGTGCCTGGACTTTATACGCCCCCTGATTAAATAATTATTTAATCCCAATATTAGGGGTACATCTTCGTCGATTTCAGTATTGATTTCCACAGCATATAACCCCGTAAAACGAATATGTTCCCCAAAATAAGACCTGGTAGTGGATTATCTAACTTTGAATGAAATTATTTCAATCAAAGTTTTGTTGCTAAAGTTGGCCATTTACGGCCAGTTACACTAATTATTCGGTCTGAGGTACGAACAAAATTTTACGTTTTCAATATCGGTAATAAAAATCTGGGTTATAGGCATAAGTACTAAAAAAGTAACTCAACGTTATTATTTTTTACCACAATTGCCCATATTTTACCAGTTCTAAGACGGAACTGACCGTGAATGGCCAGTTTAACAGAGTAACTGAAGTTGTCAAATGTGTCATTTTCAAGCGATTCCAATCCTGAATTGTTAGCAACAGAGTTACGTAATTAGCCCCCTGGCCTGTTTCAATTGGTAGCTCCCAAGTGCAAAACGTTTTTAAATCATTTGTGCTTAATCTTGGAAAATCATTTAAGTGGAAATGATCACCATCAATTGCAGAAAACTGTGCACGCCTTCTATTCAGGTTTTCGCGTTCAACAAACTCGGCTAAATAATTCGTCATATGAAGTCGGTTTTGAGCAATAGCAACATATTCTCGAGCTTCTGGGATATCTTCTATCACTTGGTGGAATTTATTTAACAGAGCACAGGCAATGTTTAAATCTTCTTTCAAATAAGTTGCAGCTCTATTATTAAAAACGTGTCTTAATAACCTGAAATCACGTTTAATTCTTCCATTGACAATCTCAACAACCCAGCGACACATTGTCACACACCTAGACTTATTAGCCTGATATGTAGTAAGTTGGTGTTCACCCTCTAAAAGCGATTCAGGCATGTAGGCTTTGTAGCCAAGTTCTTCGAGATATCCAAATACGTCTCGAAATCCCCGGTCTAAAATAAATACATCACCCTGACGAAAAAAAGTGCGCAGTTTTCCTTCATCATTGTTTAAGTCATGCCTCGTTATGGTAGCATCATTTGTGGTTGCCTTATAGGGTCCTAAGCAATCAATGATGTAACCATCGCAACAAACAATTAAAAACGGTTTGACAAGGTTATCCACCTTTTGTAAACTGTATGTCTCTTTTTGAAAATGGTAATTATTGCTATTTTGTATAAAAATGTATGTTGCATCACACATAACAATTGCTGGTTTGACATCATTGGGCAATATAGCGTCTCCAAAGAATTCTTCGGGAATAACTCTATTTCTGCAAGCCACTTGCTCAGCGTTAAATGATTAAAGCTTAAATACATAGGCACGAAGTCTGTCACCAAAAAATTCTGGCTATTTTCATTTTTCTTTCCAAGGTTGTGCGAGGCACTTGAAACAATGATGAAAGTCTTTCATTGCTATCCCTAGTTCTCAATTTCACAATAAAAATACATAAAGCCAGTCTAGGGTTTTTTAGCTCTTGTGATAAGCTTGGAGTACAAGCTAACAATTCTTCAAACTGCTGGGCATTCATTCCTAGCCAATAATGGCACAAATGAGGAGCCATCGCAGATATATTTTTAAAATCCAAGTGATAGCTATGTGCCCTGGCTGCTATACGCATAATGGCATCAAATTGTGATCCTGTAAAATCACGCCGATTTGACGTCAAGTCGTTCCAACATCCATTATCAAGATGGTGACGACATATCCTTGCACAGCTTGGCACATAAATCTTGTTGTGTATTAACAACATTTCTCTTATTGTTTTTGGCACCAATAAGCGTTCCGGTTGTTGACATTCCGAAAACATGCAATGTCTTGATGTACCTGCGACACGTCTATATGTATATTGCTGAAGTGATCTTTGGCTGTGGTGCTGCAGAAGGATGTGCATATGAGTGCGGTGGAAGTGGTGGTGGTGTTGGAATTTCAGGTCCAGGCTCATCAGTTGATTGGCGAATTTCCTGTAGCACTGGTCGATTTGCATCATGGCGTCGTTGTCTTTGTACTTCTCTGTTAGCTGAACGCCAACTGGCAGCACAAACTCTTTGTAATCTTGCAACCTGCAATGTAATATTATGTTTAAGTTGACAAAATATAAAAATATTTCTTTAATAAATAAATAAATATTGGACAACATCACATAGGTACATTGGTCTGTACCTTAGGTAGCTAAAGCACTTGGGTTATAGAAATCAGTAACAACGACGGTACCACAACACCCAGACCTGAGACAATATAGAAAAATTCGTTTTCTACACTGGTCCAACCGGGAATCTAACCCGAAACCTTTAGAGAAAGCGACGCCATTTTCGGCATGCTCACCTCTCGGATACACTTTGGAGGTCATCAAAAGGTTTAATAGAAACTAAAACTAATTACTACATATTGTATGGAACACTTAAATATACACTCATGATAAAGAATATATTTAAAACCTTACCAAAACATAATTTTATTTTAAATTACTAAGCGCTAGTTTCACAATGTATGGATAGTGTCATGATAGCTTCATATAAAAGAATATAGCTTATACAGAACTTATGCAGAACTTATCCGTACATTGTGAAACAGGGCATAAGTCTGTAAAAAAATATTAAAAGTACCTGGTGAATTGGAACCCATCCAATGATAATAGCTCTTTCTTGACAATCAGGTGATACTCTGTATGAGCGAGATCTTAATATTGAAGAACCACAGTCAAAACAAACTTGCTGGTGTCCATTTTGGGGTGAAGGTATTTCTTCAAGAGTTTCATTAGCTTGAATTAATGAAAAACTTTCAAGGCATATGATATCCCCATCCATTACCCGTAAACCATAGGTTTGATTAGAAAAAAATGTTTAAAATATAAATATTTAACTTTAGATAGCTATCATAGCTAGTGGTGACTGAGTTTGTTCCGGCGTTTCTTCTCAGCACTTGCCAGATTGTCTGTGTCTTGTCTCGAAGCGCTAGTAGGGCCCAAAAGATAAGGAGACATGTTCTGTCCCATATGGGCCATAATTGATTGATATTTTGACGTTCATAAGTGGCATTTTGTGTCCTAAATTGAATAAATAATTTTTGACTTTGACTTTGAGATACATTCAGAAGGAAATTATTATATTTTACTAAAGTATTTTAATACTTACTGAACCCGGTGCAATCCATGAGCTTAAAACATGAAGCATTGCATTGGAGAGCTCGTCCAATGAATGCGTTCGTTGTTGGCGTGGGCTACTAACGAACAGTTTATGCACCGCCGTGACATGACGCTATTACAGATTTGTGAAGACACTAAGGATCACACACAAAGAGTCCTGTCTTAGTCTTAGTGTTTCTTGGCAACACGTAGCTTATTTATATACAGTGTGTCCCTGGATAAAGTGCAATCCCGAAAGGGGATGAAACTAGACCATGAATCATTGACTAGAAAAATATTAAAAAAAAATATTAAAAATTATTGTAGGATTTATTGGTATTTTAAGATTTTCATGTTTCATTAAGGACTCTATGTACAAAAGTATTGATTTCTTCCAAAATAATGGGTCTATTTCTTTGAAAAAAAAAAACAGTATGCCTAATACCTGGCGATGACCATGAAATAATAAATAGTCCGCAAAAAAGTAACTATCTTGGGTAAAAAAATGTATTTTTATGAAAAAAATGAATTTTTTAGACGTTTATTTTAAAAAACTTCAAATTACTAAAAAAATGTGCCCTATAACTATGTAATTTTATAGCTTACTTTTATTCTTTACCATTTTAGCTTCCAAATATAAAAAAAACCAATCGAGCTTCCAAATATAAAAAAAACCAAAACGCTCTGTTCCGAGTTGAATCAATATCGATTTTGGCTTGCGCTAAATCGTTTACAAATTCAGTTCCCTTACTTCTAACCTGTGTGAGCACGTTAATTTCGATTTTGCCTCATTTCGGAAAACTACACCGGAAATGCATTAATTTGCATAAACTTGTTATCAATTCGTGATGCAAATTGCAACTATTTAAGTGTTACTTTTAAACCCCTATTCGTTAGATTATTTCAAAAATACCAGTGCAATTATAATTCAAAACAAGATTTTTTAAATATAAACTACAAAGACGCAATCTGGGCCCGGCTTTGGTCATTATCCTTTATAAGGTTTTAAAAATATTGATTTTACACATCCTTACATGGGATGGCTTGATAACAGACACCTATTTCTTTTTGGAAAAGTATTGAGAATTCAGTTAAGATACTTTTCGCTAGTAAATCGTACTTCATGCCCAGCTGTGGGCTTAAGAGAACCACAGTGATGTCGATTTTTGTTCAGTTTGGGTAAAACTACAATGTCGTATTCTAACCCCAAACCATCGGTTTATTTATTAATACCCTGTTGGCTATTAATAAATAAACCGAACAATTATGTCCAGTAATTGTATTAAAAAACCTACTGAGCACATTTTATAGTGCGCAGTCATGTCGTACCAACATAGCCGAATTTAATTATTCCCAGGTGAGTAATTATCTCTCATAAAGGGCACGGTAATTACAATATCCGGCAAAGATCCTGTTTTCGAGGTGTCTGCAAAATTTTGTGTGGGATTCGTTAAAATAAGGTCATATTTCAGGGATCTCCGAATTTAATCTCCGGAATAGCATAGCGAAATGAAGCGAAACAATATAGTGTGTAAGAATGTAAAATCCTTGGTTAAGGTTTTGCCTGTTTAATATGTTCAAATGGTCAATCATAGTATGACATTTTCAACAACGACAATTCCTTTACATTACGGAGCAAAATGGATACTACACGCTTACACAAAGAAAGTGTACATCAAGTGGTAAGTACATATAAGACTATAAGTTATTTTAATAAAATTTCAAGTATTTTATTAAAGTAAGCTCATATGTAACTTACCTGCATTTAAGGGGAAGGGGGGGGGCGGGTAATTTTGCGAGAAGGGGGTTTCCTATAACGTCTCATACGTCTTGCAGGAACGCATAAATTGTCGGACTATAGTAACATTAGCATAAGATTATTGTTACTAAGAGCGGTTCCGCATTACGTCCGATCCGATACGTCCGATCCGTCTCCGTCAAAATATGTCCAAGATTTTTAATATGGAAAACCGGACCGATAATGACGGTTGTAGTGCGTAAGCTCTCGTACAAATGACGGATGCGGTTCGGATTCGGATCGGATGTAGTGCGAAACCGCCCTAACAATGATGATCTATACAGGGTTTTGTTATGGTCATCAGCTTCTGACTCAGGTCAAAAAAATGTTTGGCATATAATAGGGCATGATGTAACTAATACTGTACTGTACTAAACCTTAAGGAATATCCTTCATTAACGCGACCTGTATATTGGATCCTGCAGATTTTAGTAGAAAACGCCACATAGTGTTAAGTTCACCTTTAGGAACACACATGATCTAAAGCCTCCTTCCATCTCATCACAAAGGTAGAAATTACACTTACAGTCATCATGCAGAATATGAATGCGGTCATCTCTCGTGACCCTGACGCCTCCAGCAGTCAGCAGCTGCAGATCCCTTGACCGCCTCCACAGCACCGGGCGCCCCCTCGCCCCTAACACCACACAGGTTAAGAGGGCATCCTCTCCACTCCTTACGGTCACTCCTCCCGCTGGTGCTCGCATCCAGGCCTCTTTGGGCTCCTCATCTTCTTGCGAGCTGCCGGTTGAAGTGCTTGCGCTTTCTACTGATTCGTTCTTTAGTTCTGTGGGCAAAGAGAGGTTAAATTAGTGACTTTAAAAAAATATATGTTAGAGTTTATTGCTAAGTTATAATTATTTTTATAACTGAAGCAATTATTTTGCAAGTTTTTACGAAATTGAAATTAATTTCGCTCATAAAAATCAATCGACTGTGTCATCCGGTGGGACTCGAACCCACGTCCTCTCGCTATCAGGGCGAGTGCTCTTACCAACTGAGCTACGGAGGACGTTAGTCAGCAGACGATTTTTTGTAAATGCTTGCTACGCCAGCGAGCTGGCGTTTGATTTCATCAATATTTGGGGAATGTAAGTACCCGCATGTAAACGGTGGAAATATTTTTACAAATATTTGACCATCAGTTAAGATGAAATCAGCTTAAATTATAATTATTTTTATATTTTAAGCAATTATTTTGCAAGTTTTTACGATACTGATCACAGTAGACAATCAGTCTTCTAACGTTGCGTAAAACATTGATTTGGTTATATACTTTAGGTTTAGGGTTTGATTGTTTGCCTCTATGATTTTAATAGCTTTAAAAAAATAATTAAATAAATTTATATACTTTAGGTTTAGGGTTTGATTTTTTTAAAGATTTTTCAAATAAACAATGAGGGATTTTCTGACAGCTTAAAATCTTAGTTTTATTTTATGTTAATAGATGGCGCTATTCATCTAAGTTATATAAATATTGCGTCATAATCATTGAACTTAAAACCAAAAGAAAATATTGTAATAAGTATTACGTGTACGGACATGCTGTGGAAGTACATACGTTAAAAATTAGCGAGTTCAAAATGCAGTTAAAAATAAAATTAAATGGAAAAAATTAAATGAAATGAAAACTTATTTGCACAAGACATGGTTCAAATAGGTGGAAATACAGTGCACAGTTCTCATGTTTTACCATAATGTGACATGCAAAATAATAAAACGTCTAAATGATCATTAAATTGTTAAGAAAGCGACCTTTTAGTACGCATTTATAAAAAATGCCAAACATAAACATTATGACATAATAATTGCTAAAACCAACCTTTTACTTTTATAAAAATCTACCTGACTTAGTTTTTTCAACGCCATCTAGCGGATTTTTAAGTACTGATTTTTGACATTATGCAAATACCTAATTAGAATTTTTTTTACATGATTTAGAAATGTATTATTAACTGAAAAAGTCAATACCAATTTAACCTGAAATTCGATTAACAAAAGACCTAAATCCAAACAAAATGGGCCATCGATCGAAGGGATCTTTTTATCCCCCCGCGGAAGTTTCATAAAACAAAAGTTGTTTATTTCGGTAAACAGGGAACGGACGGCAATTATTTTTAAATAATCCACTTTTATTTTGACGGGGAATCAGTAAGGGGATTTTGTGTGGGAACGAAGAAAGCATAGTAGTACTGTAAAATATGTAGATCAGCCGCTTTTCGAATAATAATTATGGAACTGAAATAACACGTGTATAAATATGAACCGTTTAATTTAAAATGTATGTCATGACTGACTTAGTGAACTAAGTCATGTCGCCTATCTGATATTAATTCGAAATTAGCCATTTCATATTTCTTCAAGTGTTATAACAGCGACATATTTATTATTAGTAAGGAGGTTAGTACAGATAGTAAGACCAATACTCTTTATTGCAAAATTAAAAAATATACTAAAAAGAAAAGAATTTAGGCGATCTTATCGCTGGCAGCGACCTCTAAGTATGTATGGAGAAGTAGGCATTTTAAGTTATTTTTGCTTTTACGGCTCCAGATTATAACTTTAACTTACATTTTTATATCCTAATATTTTGTTAGTTCTATGCTTTTTCCTCTAGCTTCCCAAACCTTTCTGAAATAGACGGCACTCGGGGAATATGAAAAGTCAAAGTTAATTTAGTTGAAAAGCTAACATTCATTAAAGGCAGAATCAGAATAAAAACCTCTGTTCAATGCTGGAGTCGGAATATTCCGCCCTTCACTTCGCCCGCAAGAGTTGGATTTTCCATATAAACTTTTTTCCCCATTTCACCCCCTTAATGTTTTTATATCGCGACTAAATGTAGCCTATGTCCTTTTTAGGGTCTCGAACTGTCTCCACACCAAATTTCATCTCAATCGGTTCAGTGGTTTAAGCGTCAAGAGGTAACAGACAGACAGACAGACACACTTTTGCATTTATAATATTAGTATGGATAATTCATAATTCATTTATTTGCGTAAGAACATGGTATAAATGGATGTTACAATAAATACAGTGCACATGTCTTGCCAAAATTGTTAGCATGCAAATACAATAAGGTATAAGCAAAAATTTACAATGTCAATAAAAAGTGATTCTAAATTCTATAAATTAAATTAAACTATTATAAAATTGAACTATTTAATAAACTGGTCGGTCAAGAAGATCTTTGAGGTCATAAATTTTTTGGTCAATAAGCCATTTATACAATTGACCCTTGAAGATATTAAGTGTGTTATTTTTAATGTCACGAGGAATTTTATTATATATTTTAATAGACATACAAACACAGCTTTTATGGAACTTTTGTAATTTTTGGATAGTACTTAAGACCAGCCTGTCGGGGTTTCTTTTTAGCCTAGCGTTTGTATCTTTAGCTTTCATGAAAAGTTCCTCGTGTTTCTCAACAAAACATCCCATTTCAAAAACGTAAAGTGCAGGTAGTGGTAAAAGGCCAAGTCTAATGAAAGCTGGTCGACAAGACTCACCAGGCGGGATTCCACATATGGCTCTAACACACTTCTTTTGCGCTATAAATGCTTTGTTTATATCAACACTGTTACCTCATATTATTAGCCCATAACGCAGTAAGGAAGCTACATAAGCGTGGTAAGTAGTAACTTGTACCTGTATGTTAGTAACTTTCCTAATCTTGTAGAGTGCGTAAGCGAAACTATTGATTCTTTTGCATATTTTGAATTTGCCCGAGGAACGCGGGTTCGATTCCCGCCTCTGGCGGTCATTTTTTCAAGTGCAATAATAATATATTAAGTTTCAGGACTTAATATATTATTATTGCACTTGTTACGTTATCGTTTTGTATTGAAAACCGCCAACAAATCGCAGCTCACCTCAGGCGGTCATCTTGCCCCGGCGGAGTCGCCCAACGAATATAAATGTCAAAAAGGCAAAGAAAAAGGCATGGTGTAGACTGCAGCGGTCGAAGTATTTACAGTTACATCTAACATCACTGGGTACAGCTTGGATGGTTTTCAGTAGGGTATACTACAATGTACTATCGAGGACAAGTGCGCCTTACCAGTATTGGGGCCAAAAGCGTTTGCACATCGCATCGTAGTTTTATAAGGTCAAATAAAACCAAATAGCTATTTTACTCGTAGCGACGTAACAACAAAATTCACGTGATGATCACGAACCCCGTCATGAGGAATACGACTACAATATAGAGAAGTAAAATTCAGTAAAACATTACAATAAGTCCGGAGTTCACCAATTTATAAACAGTCGGTAGACCTCATTTGACAGTTAATTTGACAGAATCCCCATGCAAACTATGTCAAATAGAGCTAAACTGACTGATTAGAAATTAAACATGTGTTGATAAACTTCAGGCTGAATAACTACTTGCCATCATCACAAACTTTGGCTTTCGTAATCGTAATATAATGTTATAACTTTACCCGTAACAAGTGCCTTATGCAGGACATGTATAATGCCTCTTTACTCAGCATTTAATAAAAAAAGGAGGGAAGATTTTCTTCGAATTTAAAATGATTACAACCAAAAGACTATATTCTGCGGCCGCACCTCGCCTCATTCCGATTCAGGTCTCGTCTAGGGCGGGCGGGATAAAGAAATCAACGCAAATTGAGCATCCGCCTGCCCGAGTTCCCACATATTTCGCCGATGAATCGATCTGTATGATAACAGCTAGCCCGAGTTTGTTAAGGGGTTTATAAGGCTTGTGCGTTCGCGTAGGATAAGAAGGTCCACTTTTGTCTTGCGGTGAAGTTGAATATTTTTTAAGGAACTTGGGTATAGTCCAAAAAATCGCAGAAATGAAGACTAAGGTGCGGCGGTAGTGGCAATGGTTGGATCCTCGTCTGTCACATCGCACGAGTCCACAAGACTGAACGGATGCCACATTAGATACGAGGCTTCCGCCGGGTGCTATACCCGTACTAGAAGGTACGACCAACCGCAGAGACGACGAAATAAATGCTAACAGCGATCCTTCGTCGTCCAGATAAGCGGACTGAGGAACCACGCGGAGTTTTTAGTGGGTATACTTGGTCATTTGCCAATGAGTCCCACATAACCTACTGCCATCCCCAGGGCATCAGGTAGGACGTAACGCATTTCCTTCCCGAAAAAAAGGTGGATTTGCAGCGTCACCAGACTAGACAAAATCCGCAACGAGTACGTGCGAGGAAGCCGCCTACAAAATGCAGGAGAGCAGGCTGCGATGGAGTGGTCACGTAAAGAGAAGGCCACCAGACTATGTTGGAAGTGCGGCGCTGAATCTCTGCATCGTCGGTCGAAGATCCAGAGGCAGACCCAAAAAATATGTAGTGCTAACCGATATGAGGGAGTGCGGAGTTTCCACCGACGATGTCGAGGACAGGGCGAAGTGGAGGAGAAAAATAAAGAAGGCTGTCCCCACCACCATGTGGGATATATAGCCAGGAAGAGAGAGAGAGAGTATGGTCCAACAAATTCCTGTGCGATGCTCCAGCGGTCACCGGAGGTGCAGGGGGTGAGGCGTACCAGATGACGGGGGACGGCTGATATGATGTTGCGGGGAAGGGCATTTCCTAACCACCCTTAATTCGAAGGTATATATATACAGGGTGAACTTTGTATCAGTATCCAAATTCTTTAACGCAAAAATCAAAACACGCTTTTTTTATTTTGGTAGTCCAGTACAAAAGTCACCTGTATAAAGCATTGTTAGATCAATCAAAGGTTAGAAAATTTTGCTATTTGCTTTGTACTACCTACATAAACATATTTATATGCAGCATTTGTTAGCGGAAAAAAGAAACAAAACTATTATTAAGACCTGAAATCAAAATGTACACGTACCCTCTTCAAGTGCAAATAAAATATAATTTTATTTCGTTACATGAAACTGACAGCTGCGGGACATTTGAGGGACTTTAACTATTTCTAAAGTCATTATACTTACTGACATGTGTACCTACTCATGTGTAATACCTAATGCCAATCGAAAGGGTAAAAATCTTTTACCGAAAAAATGTTAAGGTATTATTAACATTCATAATGTTTTCTTTCAGCAAAAAACCTATCTATACGGTACTTTTGGTACTTACTGTCCCTTGTCACATAACTGTAAGGCACAATATAATTTATTAACAACCTGCAGCCTATTTCAAAGACAATTTCACAGTGGCCTCACTGTGTTAGAATTTGTATTGTGCGCATATTTCGCTATTTACAACCCTCGCCTTAGTGAGTGGGTTGGCCTTTACGATCAGCTTTCAATTTTGCGAATATTTGATCGACTGTGAAAACCTAAGTCACGTAAAGTGGATTTTCAATGTGTAAAACAGTTTGATTTTCAACTATAGTCCGAAAAGATCTTGCGCGAACCTCCTTCTACCGCGCAAGACATGCGCGGGGCGAGGAAGCGCCTATCACACGCGATTGTCAAAGCAAATCCACTCCCCGCAACATCACCCGTCACCCGCTGACGTCTAGCGTGCCTCGCCCCCCGCACCTCTGGCGACCGCACAGGAAGGTCGCGCATGACCTTGTCTGACTATAAAGCTTTGGTAAATAAGCTAAGTAAGTAGTTGACGTTGATGTGTTTGCCTATTTAGTAATATTGTTTTTTTTAGTTTAGCTAAGTAGCAAACGAATGCTCTACTTGAGGTATCAACTTATTGAAAATATCCCCATTAAACGATAGGAGTAGGCATTTCCTAATTTCCCACCAATAACACACCTTACTGTGGTAAATAATCACATTTAGAACCTCTGAAGACACATAAACATTGACTTTAAAATGTTGTCTAAGCATCCAATGGGTTAAAACATTTGCATGACGTAGTAAAAATACTCCAACCGCTAGATTACAAAATAAACTTAATAATATAGTAAGCGAATTCATGTTCCAGCAAAATGGAAGTGTAAAATAAAAAGGTATGAATTTCATACTTCTCTCCAGATCCCTGTATGAGCCAAGCGACGACATTTTAAGGAAAAGGAATTTGCGGCGAAAAACTCCAGCGAGAAAGAAGGTACTAAATATTGCGTTTATTGCGTACAAAATGCCGGTTGATAACGTAACCCAATTTTAAAATGTACAAGTAAAATGCCAACGTAATTTTAGTTTAGATTTACGAGACATGTGGAAGAGATTTAAAGATTTCGTACCAGTTTCACAGTAACCTCATTCAGAAGAAACTTTGAATAATAGTATGATTGTTTTTTATAAGTCAGCCTATTAGATCCCACTGCTGGGAAAAGGCCTCACCTCAACTATGAGGAGGAACGAGCCACACTCCACCACGCGGGCTCAGTGCGGATTGGTGGAGGGGTGTATGTAAGGCAAGTGACAAACCTTACTGTCAGAAGTTATCAAGCCGCCCTAGGGCCTCTGACTAGGCTTAACGACTAATACCACAGATATTAGCCGGGACCAACTGCTTAACGTGCCTTCCGAAGCACGGAGATGCTTGTCATGGACGTCACTTAAATGGTCGGAATGGTCACCCATCCAATCACGACCGCGCCGTGGGTTGCTTAACTTTTGGTATCACTACCAAATCGCTGCCGCCACACTCTCACTCACTCACACCCCGTTATTACAAAAACTTAGTACCGGGTTTAAGACAGGACTAAGCTATTAGCTAGCCAATTAGGAAAGCGCTTGTCTATTAGGTTATGACACGAATGTGTCATTCATTCCTCTGTTGTCGGCTAATATTTAGACCCATTTTAAACGTGGTCTAATTTTTTTGTAATAACATCGACAGTGTTATTTCTTATTTATATAAGTTTAAAATAAAAGACCAAAAATTCGCACACAGGTAGGACTTGACGTCACGCAATGACGTATTCCACAGAGACCAAGAATTTCACACGGCTGGATAGACTGACTGCACAGTAGCTCAGTTGGTAAAAGCGTTGGCCTGGTTAGTCAAAGGACGTGAGTTCAAATCCTGTGTGCGAATTTTTGGTTTCTTATTTTAAACTTATATAAATGACTAGCGGTCCCCCGCGACTTCGTTCGCGTAAATTTAGGATTTCCTGTGGCCATTGTTAGGAGCGGAGTATTTTTTTAACTGTGATATTTTTTAAGATAAGAATCAAAACGCGTGTGAATAATATGAACATATTAATTATAACGGTCCCCCGCGACTTCGTCCGTGCTTTTTGATTTAACTGCTTCCCCGTTGATTTCTAGGTAGGTATCATGCATTTTATAGCTCATACAAAGCGTTCCCCAAGAATTAAGCTATCTAACACTTCAAATCGGCTCAGCAGTTCCTGTGATTAGCATGTTTAAACAAAAAAATAATTCCTCCGTTTTTCCAGTTATAATGTAAGATATGGTGCAACCGACCCTCACCTCTTTATAATATTAGTATAGAAAAAATAGCAATCCCCGAGGACTTCATGCACACCTATTGATTTTACTCCATTTCTGAAAGACATAACGTGATTTTTTTAAATTACCTATCTTATAGCCTTGCTAGATACGTTGTTCGTTTAAACAAAGGTTTTTTTTTCAAAATCGGTCCATTAATAGGTAATTTTGATCTGAGATAAGTGCATTCAAACAATCAATTAGACAAAAGTCAAGAAGAAATCAGCAATATTAAAGTACTATCCTGGTCACTACCGCCTTACCACGATGGCCAGTGCCGGAGGAAGGAACAGTCCAGCCTATCCCCTATCGCCTTCAGGATGACATTGGAGCTGGCCCGCACTCTGCGCACCATTGACGCGCACCGCTTACGCATGGTCGCGTGGAAGCAGGCAGTGCGCGCCTCCGCAAACATGCCCGTACTGCAAAAGCGGGGCAGCCCCAAAATCACCCTGAAGCCATTATTGTACAGGACACGAAGATCGTTGTAGCTCCGTTATTATATTCAACCCACAGGCTGGCCCAATAAGCTCGAAATAATGTTATTTTGACCGCCTGTGAGCATCGCGCAAATCTGCGGGCTATCATGTTCGCTCTAACGGACAACAATCTCTGTTTCCGCTCGATGTCCGCATTGTCTCTGAGGTCAGGAGTTATTACGTGTCCCAGGTACTGAAAGTGATTGACCACTTCTAACGGGACCTTATTCAATAGTACTGGAGGTAAGTCCCCGGGACACTTGGTACCCGCCTTGAAGACCATGCATTGACTGTTTGATTGATTGATCTTCACAGTACTTTAGACCGTGTCCACTCGCATATGCGTATCAGTTTTCTTAGGCCACAGATCGACGCACTCAGTAGAACCATGTCGACGGCGTAGCTCAGGTTGTTCACACATACGCCATCGACATAGGTATAGGTATGACTGGGGGAGAATACTTTAAGCATTGAGTCCACCTTTTGTACACTGTTCTAAGTGCAATAAAGTTTTTAAATAAAAAAATAAATCTATTCACGATATAGCAAAAGGCCAACTTTGCTGCCGTCCTAACTTCGATACAATATTATATTACTCGTGATAATTTTTAATGGTATGTCCGATTTGAATAATTCAAAATGTAATTTACAGGTACTGATATAGCCTTGAATATGACGTGATTTATTTGGATAAGGATTAATACCAACATACTGAAACTGTGGCTTTCTTTTTGCCGCCGCAAAAATTTCATATTTTTACCTAAAAAAGGAGTTATTGTGACTTAACTGTTATAGTTAGACATATGTTATTGCGGACTTTATTGTAGATAATGATGTCCTCTACAAAACCGTAGAACATTACTTTGCTCTATTGTCAATAGTTTTCGCAGCGTTCGCAATTTAATGATTTTCCTTTTACACCTTTGGTTACATAATCGAAGTTTTCATACGGAACCCTAACTTTTTTGATAATGTAATATAGCCTATGTCCATTGCAGATAATGCAGGATTCTAATGGTGAAAGAATTTTTCAAATCGGTTCAGAAGTTTCGGAGCCTATTCGTTGCAAATAAACAAACAAACAAACAAACAAATCTTCCCTCTTTATAATATTAGTATAGATTGTTTTTTTATTTGTATATACCTAGGGAGAAAACATTTTTTTCGAGCTGAAGCAAAGATAGGTATTTTAGTTTTCAAAAAGGTAGTATACAGTAAATTAAGTTGATAGTTCCTTATGGTATGTATTTGAAATCTACACTGTAATATAAAGAGGAAAGGTTTGATTGTTTGTTTGTATTGAATAGGCTCTGAAACTACTGGACCGATTCGAATGAAATTGGGTACAGAAATAGATTCCCTGGGAAGGACACACTTAGTTTTGTTGCGATATAAAATCATAAGAGGGGTGAAATGGGAGATGCAAGTTTGTATAGAAAATCCGACTTTTGGCGCGGGCGAAGTCGCAGCTGCAAGTATTGTATTAATACTGTATGTCTTCTGTATCATTTAATATCATAGCAAATAAAGACACTCTCACGGTGTTATTACAAAAAATAGACCAGGTTTAAAATGAGTATAATTATTAGCCGACAACAGAGGAATGAATGACACATTCGTGACATAACCTAATAGACAAGCGCTTTTCTAATTGGCTAGCTAATAGCTTAGTCCTGGCTTAAACCCGGTACTAAGTTTTTGGAATAACGGGGTCAGTGTCTTTGAATTGATATAAACTTTTGCCAACATTGACGTACACGACGCACTTATTTGCACAAAAAAGACACAAAACTTAAGCGGTGTTATTACAAAAAAATTAGACCAGGTTTACAATGGGTCTAAATATTAGCCGACAACAGAGGGATGAATGACACATTTGTGCCATAACCTAATACAGAAGCGCTTTTCTAATTGCCTAGCTAATAGCTTAGTCCCGTCTTAAACCCGGTACTAAGTTTTTGGAATAACGGGGAAGAGGTTCATAGGTTAGGTGTCATTCTGTGACACAAGGAAGATTGCACCGGCACCTGAGTTAACTGTGCAATTTCCCTTGACGTCATATTACGTTATGGTAAGGGAGATTGCATGCAGCGGCGATAATAGGGTGTCACAAAGACTGCCGGTGAAGTATACCTCCGAGTGGTTATATTGTGACACACTGTCTTGGAGGATGGTGAACAACATACACTTACTTAATTAGCCCAAAAAATATATTTTACATTGTAATAATTCAAAAGATCAGAGAAGAAACATGCCAGCGGGGACACGAGCAAAACATAGAGTAGGTACAGGAATAGTTAAGTAAGTTTAAGGCAATGTCCTTCCAACTATTTTTTTATTATTTTGAAATTGTCGGAAAATATTTCCCTACAATTTAGTTGTCAGATCGCTGGCATATACAAATATATGATACAAAGTTACACACACTCAAGCTTTAACTAGTTTTTTCTTTGTAAGAACTTGAAAATAATTACTGTTATTTTATTACAAATTAAACAAAAGAAAAAAGCGGCATAGTTTTACATTACGTGAATATTTAACTCATCATATCAACCTATTGCAGTCCTCTGCTGGGCATAGGCCTTTCCAAGATGGCGCCAACTTTCACGGTCCTCCGTTTCTCACATCCAGCCACCTTCCACAGGTCATCGGTCCACCTTGCAGGGGGGCGTCCAACACTACGTTTCCCGAGACGTGGTCCCCATTCGAGAAACTACCTACTCCAACGCCCGTCGGTTCTGTGACAGACATGACCAGCCCACTTCAGCTTACTTCACCTCTGACGGTATCTATGACTTTCGTCTTTCGGCGGATGATCTCGTTTCGGATTCTATTCCTTAGCGACATGCAGTCGATGGGCCAGCTTGACTGTCAAGTTCCACGTCTCAGCCCCGTAGGTCATGACAGGTAGGAGGCACTGGTTATATACCCTGCTCTTCAAGCATTGCGGTAGTGGCGACGAGAAGATGTGACGTAACTTCCCAAATGCTGCCCAACCTAGCTGCAACCTTCTGGCGATTTCGCGGTCGAAGTTGTCTTTACCCAGATTCAACAATAACTGACTATTTAACTGTTAAAACTATATTATGTTGCTAGAGGTACATCACGTTAGTTGTTTTTATGCCTACCTGTAAGTATGATCATCACATGACATTACAGCACCTTTGTTCTAGTTCATTCTACGACATCCCAGATGTTTTAGCCCTACGTCACGGGATGAAAATCCTTTCGTTTTACTTTTTATTTTACTTGTTTACCTACCGTGTATAGGCGTCGGACCTTTTTCGACGAAATGGATTTCCCGTGTTCTTTGTTATAACTTTTTAATGAGATTCCAGTTTTGATAATGGGTTTGCGTTTTAAAAGGTTTTATCATGCACACTTCGTGAAGTAACCCACTTATGTTTAAAAAGAAGAAAAAAAAATGCTGGATAACAGCTTTGGACAACTTAGTATTAAAACAGAAGGTCCTAAAGGTATAATATAGCCAAACAAACGTTTTTACTACAATATTTTGATTTCTTATTTTTATATTGCTACTACGCCGCGCACACTTACACGCATACCTGCCTTATTTTTATTTGTTTAAAACCTACCGTGAGAACCCCGAAGATCGAGTCGACATCGAGACGTTCCCTATGACACATGTACTAGACTAACCAGAGTGCTTTTGCCGCGTGTGTATCCTTTGAAGCTCCTTACAGACATTTCGAGTGATTGTGGCCTGTGAAGTGATACCTGAACCCTCAAAAGCTGTTCCGGCAAGTACCTAGCTGTAAGTGCTCAGACCTGACTGATTTTCCTATCATTGTCGCCCTCCACGTGTAATCCACTGCCTAAACTCTCAAAAAAAACGTAATAAATTCCTACAGGATATCACCAAATACAAGAGTCTAAAGATTAACAGTTATGTTACTAACAAAGGACTTGTCCTCTTTTTGTATGGAGGCTGGTTTTTTATTCTAAGATATCACCAACCACTAATAAACCTATATTTATCTTTAAGCTACAAAAATATGAAACACGTAACCATAGAAATCAGAATTTTAAACGCCTCCATTTTTGAGAAAAAATATGCTTTGTAACAGGCATCATCCATTGATCACTTACTTGTATTTCCTGGCTGTATGGCTATGTACCATTGCCTTTCCACTGGTGGATAAATACTACTAGGTACTACCACAGATTATATAATAGGTACCACTGTCAATGAAATGTCAATTTTGCTGTCAATTTTTTTTTCATGCGTTAATTGATATAGGCGAAGGTGCGGTTTCTGTACAGACAAAGAGAAAAATTAATTTCAATTTTTCTCTAAATCGGAGGCCTTAAAAAATATATTAATTATGCAGAAAGGCTAGTTTTTGTGAGTTCTTTAATATAATATTTAGTTTATTCTGGTTAGAAATATTGACGAATAAAAAACCATTAATGGACAAGTCCTTTGAATCACTCAGTTGTCTGAATAAAAAAAGATTTGTTATTATTTTTAACTGTCGGATGAAACTTTACTGGTCGAACATACACACAAAGCAACACATACATAGAACATAATACAGCGACCAAATTATATACATATACAGGGTGTCCGGGTTTCGACTAGCGATAATTTAAGGGCCTTTTATTTACCAAATTTTAAAGAAATTTTTGTAATGAATTTTTTTTTGTCAATTTTTTATTTAATTTTTTTGAGAAAAAATTTTCAAAAAAAATTAATTTTTGAATTTAGTTTTGTAAAAGGTTTCAAAATCTATTTCACTTTTTTATTTTTAGGAAAATTATTAAAAAATATTTTGTCCTCTTCGACGGTTAATAATTTTGAATTGATCTTTATGTCACTTGATAGGCCAGAGCGTTACCTACCAAAAGAATCATTTTCATAACTTTTAGGACTTTCAGATCCATAAAAATAGCATTTAAAAAAATAATTAAAATGGCTGCAATTTCAACAGTTGGAGTTGGACCTCCAACATGGGGGTTTTTTGTCGATAACATTTGACGATCTAATGGCCCATAAATTTACGCCAGTCGAAACCCGTACTTACTGTATATATGTATAATACTAGTATTATACATATATTACATACATATATTAAACTGCTAGCAGTTCCCCGCGACTTAATAAATAAATAAAAGACTTCGCCCGGATTTTTGAAAGTCGGATTTTCCATACAATATTTGATCCTGCATTTCATACCCTGATATTATATCGCGAGAAAAAGTATGCCTATGTCCTTCCCAAGGTGTCAACGGCTTATAAAGCCTGCTTACCTTCAAGGATCACGGTAGATAGATATTTGTAACCCTAAACAAAGTCAAAGCTTTCTAAGTTACCTAACTCGTTTAGGGGCCAGCTATGTTTCTATTTGTTTTGACTCGAGACGGCTTTGAATGGGATTTTTACGTACTCTTTACATCCATTAAATGAGGTTTTGTTGTCAAGTTAAATACAACTACCGAAAATGTTAATGGGAGTGTTTTAAGAGAATTATACTTAAGTTGTATGCCTTGCAAACTTCGTAAAGCTCTGAGCTAGATGTTTGTTGTTTGACAACTTAGATCATATACCTTTACTCGTATACCTGCTGCAAAAATATCATACATTTTATATCAACAGTCTCCTATGCTTTGTAACTTGGATAAGGCATTTAAGGGGTAGGGATTTTTAGCAAAATACTAGGTAATTGAAAAGAACTTTTGACTTGTATTTTTAAACCTGGTTGTTCGTCTCTTATGGTAGACTTCGGAGCAATGCGGGTCGCGGCTCCGAGGAGCAGAGGCTATTACGGAACTATGTGAGTGTGTGGAATGGCCGCATGGGGCTATGACGCATCGCTTGGAAGGGGTTTCATACAATCCCATATTTCCATGATAGCCGCGCGACTCAGAGGGTCGAGCCGGAGCCGCAAGCCGCATTGCTCGGAAGTGAAAACGGGTTTTATGTTTTGTTCATTTTTCTTAGCCGTAGTTTGCAAGTGCAGTCATTGTTTTATAATAAACAATACCTTGTCATACCGTGCCTTCAAGAAAACTATTTCCTTTAAAACCATAATCAATCTCCTTGGAAAATGGCAGGAGGCAAGTAGATTGAGTCGCCCCTTGCTTGTTGGCGTTTCCGCTTTGCCTCGAAGCCTTTTTGTGATAACTTGATGCTCTTTATTGGAGAAAATTTAAGCGAAATACTTGACAGTAACAAAGGTAGAAGAGCAATATCTTTCTACTGTGATTTTTAACGTATAAAAATTGCGTAATTCTTACTGCATTTTAGTATTGTGTGTTGGCTGTATGTTCAGACATACTAGATACTTGTTAACTTAAATTTTAAGAGCTGTGGATTTTTCTATATTAATAAATCATTAAAAATTCGCAATTATCAGAGAATGGTCACTTTAATAATATTTTTTGTAATTGAATTTAATTTCGCTCACATAAATTAATTGCCTGTGTCATCCGGTGGGACTCGAACCCACGTCCCTTCGCTATCCGGGCGAGTGCTCTTACCAACTGAGCTACGGAGGACGTTAGTCAGCCGACGAATTTTCGTAAGTGCTTGCTACACCAGTGAGCCGCACGTTCGATTTCATCAAAACTTGGGGAATGTACCCGATGGAAATATTTTTACAATTTGACCATCAGTTAAGATGAAATCAGCTTAACTTATAATTATTTTTATAACATAAGCAATTATTTTGCAAGTTTTTACGAAATTAAATTTAACTGGCGTAGCAAGCACTTACAAAAATTCGTCGGCTGACTAACGTCCTCAGTTGGTAAGAGCACTCGCCCGGATAGCGAGGGGACGTGGGTTCAAGTCCCACCGGATGACACAGTCGATTAATTTTTGTAAGCGAAATTAAATTCAATTTCGTAAAAACTTGCAAAATAATTGCTTACGTTATTAAAAAAAATATATTTTTTGTAATTTTATGTATAAGGATAATCTATAAATCATTTTAGGGATAATAGAAAAACAAAGGCCTTTTGGCAAAATAATATTTTTAAGTTTAAGTCTAGACTAAGTCTCCCCGTTGTTTTGTAGTTTTGGTCCTAAATAAATAATTTTTCCTTCTTCCTTTGAAAACTACTACTGAAAACAAAATCACTGTAGGTAAATCTTGTAATAAAAATAATAAACTGATTTTTTTGCTTGGATTTCCAACCCTGTACTAGCGATGGGCGATTATTACTAAATTAATCGAATTATTCGAATGGTCTCTGTAATCGAATGTATTCGATAAGCAACCGCAGTCATTCGATTATTCTTCGATTATGCGGCGAGCAATACCGGAGCGCGCGGTGTGCAGGCCGTACTACTAACGAATGAATCGTCATTCGTCGCGTTGATTAATCATTTGGTCGCTACCTGTCCTGTGCGCACAGTCGTGGCAATTGGATCGAATGCATCGAAAGGCCCAGTATAGATTATTATTCGATTGTCGATTATTATTCGACTAACTTATTTTAGAATTACTTAATCGACATTCGATAGTTCGAATGGTCGATAATAGATTCATTCAACTATTTTTTTTCGAACAATCGCCCATCGCTACCCTGTACTGTCTTCTACCTATAAGCCTGGAAGATATTGCTTTTTAACGACATCGCGAACAATTTATGTGTTTCCAATGTATTCATTGCCATTGTTTATTTCCTACGGTAAAAAACCGGCCATGTGCGAGTCGGACTCGTGCACGAAGGGTTCCGTACCTATACAATATTAGACACTATATTATAATCTTCTTTTATAAGATCATATAAGCGTCGGTGGCACTGTGGCTAGCGGGTTGCCTCTCATGCGGGAGGTACCGCTTCGATCCTACGTGACGCCATGTAAGTACCAATGACTTTCTCTGTGTTATGTACATTAGTTGTTTCACAAACCGAAGCTCTAACGGTGAAGGAAAACATCGCGAGGAAACCTGCACATTCAGGCAATTTACTAAATGTGGAACCATGATCCAAATTTGGTCAGGTTCCCCTGTTAACAGGGTCAAGGTGGTCAGATGGCAGTCGCTCCACTGCAATTATCTGATATATATACTGATTATGGTCTAAAGAGGACCCAGGGCCCTCGCAGTTGAAGTTGAATAAATCGTCAAGATCCCCAAATCACCGTAAGACTGGGCGTGAATCCTGATTTTTCAATGTGGAGACTTTCCTTTGCTTTTAAACCACGATCACTGTTTCTATTTAAACGCAGATACATTACTATTCATGAGGCCCGGCCTCGAACCCGCACTGGTTCCATTAAATTGACTCAACCCCACTGAGCGCACGGGAGTGATCCCGCCAAGTTTGTGTTGGTGTGGGCGTGTAATTTTGTAACTGTTTTCTGAGAGTCAAATCGGCAGCTCTTACGCTCGACTCGATTGCTTTTAAAATGCAATAGTTGTACCGACTGAAAAATACTAACTAACTTTAATATCGATGATAAATTGACAATTTATGAATTGTTAATTCAAATTGTTAATGCAAATTCCGCAGATTTACCGTTGAACTTAAAAGCGATTATATATGTATAATCGCTTTTAAGTTCAACGATAAATCTGCGGAATTTGCGAATCTTAAATGAGGTGTACAACTTTAGATTTATTTAATTTCCTAATGGGTATTCATGTTAAAGTATAACATAGATATTTACATAGAGTTTAAGATGCTGCACGGACCTCAAGTCTACTATGAAATGGTGGACCTAATTATTGTAGTGCGTAATGGTAGTAATACATATCAGAACACTGTGTTCGACTAAAATACTCGGTATCTATGACAACTATTATTATTAATTAAGTAAATTACAAAATAAAACGAGACTACGTTGGTTCTTCTAAAATATTATTACGAGATATCAAATTCCATAACCTCCAACCTGAGCATGATTATAAACTTGGCTACAATTTTACATCTGGTGTTTCTGATGGGGTTTATTTACAAAGATCAAATTCAGTGTACCCACACATCAATTGAAATTATACTTTTAAATTACCGCTATAAAGCTTAGTTTTGAATGCTTAGATTACGCATTTGTCTTTAGTAAATATTTCATGCTATTCTTTAACAAGCAAACATAATTATTGCAAAAATAAAACATCCGACTGCAAAAAATATTATATTTTTGAAATGGTATTTTTATTGGCTTTCATTTGATACCCATATTGCTAAGGTAAGAAAAAATCACCTTTATTTCCATTTCTGGGCGCCATTTTATAAATGTATATAGCCTATGTCACTCTCACAATTTTGACAAATTCAACGACACCTCATATGTATAAAACTGTCCAGCCGTTTGGGCGTGCCAAACAATTTGTAGGGGTTATGCACTGCATATTACGCTTTACGAGTTAGTCTCTTCAGACACTCAATCATCACATCAATCTAAATCATCTCCCTGAGTTTCACTCCTACACCCTGTAGCTAGTTAACATCCAAACCTACAAATTATTCATACATACATACTCTCGAAAAACATAACCCTCTTTCCGCAGTCGAGTAAAAAGAATCATTCTCAGTTAACTGAGTTTAAACTCATACCTACCTTAATTTGAGCAAGCTAATACGCCTACAGCGATAAATCCTTAATTAAGATTGTCTGTAGTAAATACAGAGTATGCAACTCAAACAAACGTCGTTTGCCAAATATCAGCCGACTAAATTAAAACCGTATGTGCGAGCTTAGTGTCCCACAGTACAAGTAGATGAGACAGCCCATTCTAGACATTATAATTATTTTTATAACTTAAGCAATTATTTTGCAAGTTTTTACCAAATCAAATAGAATTTCACCCACAAAAATTAATCGACTGTGTCATCCGGTGGGACTCGAACCCACGTGGTAAGAGCACTCGCCCGGATAGCGAAGAGACGTGGGTTCGAGTTCCACCGGATGATTTAGTCAATTAATTTTTGTGAGCGAAATTCAATTTGATTTCATTTTTAGGGTTCCGTAGTCCGACAAGGAACCCTTATAAGATCGTTCAGTCCGTCCGTCCTAGTCTGTCACAGCAGAATATCTTCTACGCTTATGGACTGATTGTAACTTGGTTCGAGGATACTGGATTCAATACAAAAAAAAATAATTACTACTTTTTAAGGGTACCTCCCCATACATGTAAGGGGGGGGGGGGGTGAATTATTTTTTGAGTACACCTCCTTGTGTGGGGTATCGTTGTAAATGTCTATGAAAATAAGGTAGGGTTGATATACAACACTTTTTATAAGCTTTACCATTTGCGAGATATAGCCCGCCAAAGTCGTTTACACGGTGTCCCCCCCCCTGTAATTTCTAAAGTCTTTGACCTATAAGCATCAAATCACTCACGTAAAAAAACAGGCGCGGAAACCCTTATTTAAAATTGTTTCGGGTATCCTGTGATAAATACTTTTGAAATTATAAATAAAATAAAAATATATATCTTTTTTTGCCTTTACTGTCTAATGTTTTAAGTTAATGGTGCGGAACCCTTCGCGCGCGAGTCCGACTCGCACTTGGCCGGTTTTTAAGACATTTTCATTTGAAATGGGCTTGCTCTTGATATAACGTGAATACACGTGGCGTAGACAGAGTCGACGGTAGAGCGAGCTCACCCAGAAGGTTCTGGCACTCTCACTCATGACGGAACACAGCAAGCTGCTTGGCGCCGGGCTCCAGTGGAAGGTAGCTAGCACGCAACAAATAACGGAGCCAACCACGAATATGCCGGTTCATTAAAATTCCAGAGATGAGTGTTGCACTACAAAAAGTGATCACCTGAGGTTTGACTCGTGTCTTTTGCATCCTACTGGAAACGTCAGTTGGTTGCTCTTTTATCTACTGGTCTACTGCCTAACTCAAGTGCTTTCTAAATTGCATGAGTAAATAGATTTTAGGGTAAAAATCGCTATCGTCGGAGAATCATGATATGCGCTTCCCATGGCAAGAAAGCTGGGTAGGTACCAGTTTGGTAACAGTGCAAATGGTAATTTCTTTTAGTTTTATGTTTTTACCGTTTTCATAGTGTGTAATGTTCCTAATAAAATATATTTCTTACTGTTATATTATAATCCCACAGCGGGTTAAAAAGGGACAGCACTTGCCAAATATAAAGCTTCATCATTGTCATCATTATCAGCTTTAGCACGTCTTCTGCTGAAAATAGGTCTTCCCCGTAGATTTTTAAAGTGATCTATTACAAGCGGTCTGCATCTAGTGCGATCCTGCGACCTTTATTAGGTCGTACGGTTCATCTTTCCGGCGGTCGCCCTACGACTTTTGATGAAATAGTCTCAAATCAAAAACCATTCTGGCCCAACGGTCATAGTTCATTGCGCAAAGTGCCCTGCCCACTGCCACTGATCCGATACATAAAACTTCATATCAGCCTATTGCAGTCCACTGCTGGACATAGGCCTCTCCAAGACGGCGCCAACTTTCACGGTCCTCCGCTTCTCGCATCCAGCCACCACCGGCCACCTTCCTCAGGTCATAAAGCTTAGCTTCACCAAATTCTAGTTTTCACAATAAGAGAGTAGATAAATTAAACCCATATGTACAGTTGCCAACACATCAGATTATACATTTTTATTGCAAAACCACCCCTATTGCCACAATATAAGACACCGTTAGTGCTTACCTTGATGTGACGACAGTGCAAAAACATGAGACAGTTCAGATAAATATGACGGACGAAATTCCTACAATGTTCTATGCAATTGTCACTGTAGGAGAGTACGCCAACCAAATGTTAGATGTGCATGTGTGAGATACATAGAGTTGTGTTATAGCACACAAAGATACGCCATCGAATCTAAAAGTAAGTACGTACGAATGGCTTAAGAGTGGGATCCGTTGCCGGCTAAAGTGTTTCCTAAACACATTATGTTATAGGTCTATGATCTAAATATTTGAAAGAAAGACAGTGGATAGGCTGTTATTAGGGAGACAAGACCCATCATACTCGTCGCATCGTAGCTCACCAATAGGAGATATTGCGGTCAAATGTCTCCTTTGAAATAAAAAAAGTTAAAATACTTTAATTCTACCTGTCTCTAGAGGTAGTGTAGTGACAGTCCACTAAGACAACCAAATTAACTATTCGCATGTACGGGTATTGCAACTAAGGAGATTAAACTAAATTAAAATTATCTGCATTTGCGTACTCAAGCATTATAACCTAACAAGTTGGAGCAGCATACTTCATACAAACAAAACGTGTTGTTGCAATTTCACCAAAATTCTTGCTGTCAGTTTACGTGACTCGACTAAATTAAAAGCGAATGAACTTAGTGTTAGTAGTACAGTGCAAAAAGATCAGACAACCTTGCCCAAACAAACATACTTGTAGATGTGACATTTAATAAAGAATTATACAGGGGTCTAAATGTATTCACACCATTTTTTTTCCAAGTTCTTTATAATAAATTTAAATAAATTATAGAACCAAATCACAAAAAAATATCAGGACAACTCAGGGGATTTATTGTAAAATTATTAGTATTCCAATTTAGAGCCTACAATAGCAGTTTTTGCATTTGTGTGAAAGTATGTAGTTTTTAAGAAAAACAGTACGCTCCAAATAAATTGTCATTCTGATAGATAACGCTATATTTTGTAAATACCAAATACCCCATTACTTACTTACATGCGACTCCTCTCTTGAAAGGCATAGCAGCTAGTCAAGTTTTTGGTGCAAAATATCAGCTAGATATTCTTGTCTTGACGGCTTAGGTTGTGAGAAATACTAGTATTTATAATGTCCTCCTAGCCAAATTTTGACTACAGTGGCTAATCTCAACGGCCGAATGCACTGGAAATATTACAGTGCATAAGTGTGTGCGCAATACACAGGTGCACTCTCTGTTCCTTCACTCTCATAACTCGGTAAGACGGCAGTCCGACATGACCGTAGAGAGATTAGTAGTATTTATAACCAATTATTAAGTGGAACAACCCGTCATTTGGCATTCAAAACAAAGTTATAAAAACTTATTTTATTTGAATATCGCTACTTATTTAAGCAATTGGCAAAATTTGCAACAATAACGAAATGATATCAAAATTTTATTACAACGGCGTTAAACTTATTATTAAAACTGTCGAACGATTAAAAAAACAGCTCACTCGTATTTATTGGCCACAATATCTATGTTTGTTTTTTTAAATATTTCAGCTTAATGTTAACGTTTAGTTACAATCTGCTCATTTGCAATCGATTTGTCAAATAATTCGAACTTCAGATATCTCATGCACTCGCTCTCGCGAAGAGCGAGTAGGAGATATCAAATGAGTTCTAAGATTAAGTTTAGTCAAAATAGTGTCGTCAAGCACTAGCGAGGCCAAATTGAAAACGTCTGCACCTCGTAGCTGAAGCGTGGCACTTTCCTATGCCGTAGGGTGGAGAGAACAGACAACCCATAAAATGTTTTTTGAAATTCCTCCTTCCATATTGCTAATTTTTAGGGAGACGAAAGGAGCGGAAGTAATTTATTTATATGTTTAAAGCGCCTCAGGAATGTCTTTAGTGCTATAGTTTGATTAACTAACATTTACGTTTATTTGAATATAGAATCAGAATAGAAAAACTCCGGTGGTATTAGGTATCTTGTCGTTTAATAATGTCATCCTAGCCGAATTTCGACTACAGCGGCCTATCTTAACAGAGATTAGCCAACTGCGCGGGAGCTATTATAAGTAGGTACAATAGTGTGCGCTTTTCGTTTATTATAGTATAATACCATAACATTACCTCACTTTGTTCATTAACCGACTTCAAAAAAGGAGGAGGTTATCAATTCGACTGTATGTTTTTTTTTTGTGGCTATGTTACCGCATATCTCAGTCAGTTCCGGACCGATTTGAAAAAAAAATATGTTTACCTAGAGGCTATACCTTCTAGTTGGTCCCATTTTGACCCGGTCGAGATCTGATCATGGGATCTTGGTGTAATCGAGGGAAACCCTCAAATTTTGAAGGCACGTATAGTGTTTTCGTACTAGTATCTTAATGTGGACATGTTGTTACGTCTGATTGTCATTATGTGGAGCTGAGCTGATGGTGGAACTCCTTAAAAATTAGGAGTTTAGTAATTAAAACACCAGATGTTTTGTCAGGTACTGTATATGATGCTAACAAAACAAAGTCAAAGGCGCCGCTCCCTCCTCTTTGCCCCGACTACAGTGCTAATTAAAACTTAAATTTTATAAACAAATTTAAACTAAAAAGTACAAAATAATATTTAAATTACCTAACTGTTCTACGAAATTATACAAGAAACCTATTTCCAATTTATTATCTGTTATTTTTTGGAGTCGGTGCCAACCAAGCTAGATATTCTATCTACTCTAAGCAGCCAAGAGATAGTTTGATCCTGTCCTTACTTGCAAAAAAACATTAGAATTAGAATTACTGGCACCGACCGATTTCGTAGAACAGTTAGGTAATTTAAATATTATTTTGTACTTTTTAGTTTAAATTTGTTTATAAAATTTTAAGTTTTAATTAGCACTGTAGTCAGTTTTGAAGTCGGTTTTTTAAAAAAAAATATTTTTTTAATATAAAACTTTAGACTAAACTTCTTAAAGATTGTCAACCACAGCTCAATCAGTCACTTCCAATACAATACTCCACTTACATTCCAAACAAAAGACTCCAACCTACATAAGTGATATTCAAAATCATAACATTATTTTTAATTTTCTTTCGTTCAGATTGCGCCCCGTTTCATTCACGTCACATAACCTTATTTCATTTTATCTGTTGTACAAATTGCGTTGGTTCCGTTTTATTTCACATACACCTTGCGTTTCATTTTACGTCCTTATATCTCAAACGAATGTAAGGTCTGTTCTTCCTTGGCTATGTCAGTTCAAGAGTTGAAGGAAATTCATTATCACTCCACTTCAGGAACACCTATATTATTCAGCAGACGCGAGACCGTCGGAACAGGAACGTATCAAATTCCTAAGGGCATTGAAATAATTAACTTATTGCATTTCTCATGCTATTCTGTTCCACCCGAGTGTTGGGAAGATGTCTGATTATTTAGATGGAGTTTCTGAGTCGACGTAAGTGTATCAGTTGAAAATCACGAAATTTGCCTCCGTACGAAGATAATATCATCTTCTAGTGATTAGTTTACCGTTAACTGTCCTATTGCGTTGTCGCTGCGTAGATTTCGTACATGAACATGAGTTGTTGGCTTTTTGAATGAAAACTTAATTCCTATTGTAAAAAATATATTTTAACGCGCTTTTTCCTGATTCAGCTTCTCATACGCTTGCAAGGCGTCGAGATTTCGGCTTAAGGGAGAAAATTCATTGTATAGTTGTGTACTCTAACTAAATGTGGGAAAATACAGTTCTACCTGTATTGTCATCATAATCAATAAAGGCTTGACTTACAGACTTGAGCCCGAGTTAAAATAAAAATGCGGGCGAACTCTGTCGGCCTGTGCCATTATGTTGTTAGTGGTAGTGTGTGAAATGGAGAGCGAAAAATGGTTAAATAACTCAATTTTAATTGTTGAGAAAATTATTGTTTGTGGTTTATGGTATACTTGCACACACATACACACACACAAAATAGACAAATTGTTATAGAGAATAAATGATAATAGTTACATTTTCACAGTTCCTAACTCTAACAGTACTCATTTTAAATTACTTATGTTACTTTGTAAAATACATGTATGTTCATAGGAAGAGCAGTGTTTTCAAACTCTTGCTTAAAAGGAAGCGCCAGCCCTAACTTGTGATACTTAGCCTCGAGTTTACCAATACATGTTTAATTTTTAATTAGCTGGTTTTGCATAATCTGACATATTTTGTATGGGAGTTCTGTCAAATGAACCTTCGGCTGTTTATGAATTGGTGAACTCGGGTCTTACTAAGTTACGCAATAAAGATTTTTTTATTCCTTTTTATTATTAACTGCCGTAGTCAGAGACGTCTATTTAAGTTAATCCTTCATTAAGTATCATGCAGTCCTTTTCTATTTCATTGACAAAGAAACTGTCAGAACGAGACTAAATCACAGAATTAATTTAATTGAGGTGTCTGAGTGCGGCAGTAAGACCCCTAAGACGTTTGTTTAAGACAATAGAAATGATCTTATTTTAAAACCTCAGCTAGAAATATCTAGGTCAGGATTGACGCTAGTCCAATTGCATTAGTGCATCATCCCTTTGCACTCGCACCGCACATTTTAAAGCACTCTTAGAGAGGAACGCGGAAGGAATCCCTCTCTGGACCTCTCGCCAGATGTCAACGCCATGACTCATTGTCACCGCGCTCGGGGGGTTTAAGTTAAAAGTCGTGTAAGTCAGATTTTCTTAAAATGTTAAGACACTTAAGGGAACGCTCAGTTTGGTCCGTCAACCATGATGATATTTTATTGTATTCTGTGTATGGAGTAGAATGGGAATTCGTTTCATTGATTTAAGAAGTAGATGCTAGTGAACTCAGAGTGGTAAGAATATTGTAGTTTATTTTTGTGAATTGCATAGATTGGAAGATAAGGTACCTATTGCACTATGCATCCTCGCTTTGAGAGGTATGCTTTAGGTTTCCAATGATTAAGTTCCAAAACATGGCAACAGGGAAGTACAGACATAATTAAAAGTTGATGACCAAATTCACATTTTCAAAATCGCTGTACCATGTATCATGGCTTAAGATGATCTGCTTAAATTGATCCACTAGATAGATAACCTTATAAGTGAGACAAACAAACAATATTATTATATTAATACATATTATAAAACAGATATTATTTAACTTGGAGCTGAGCAAATAACTTCTCCGTTATTATTAATTTAATGTTATTCATTCAACTCTGGCGGTTGTTTTTGCATACAATTAATTTTGAGGGCAGTATAAAAACTACTATTATTTTTTTACCATTAAACAACTTGTCAGATTCTGTTTGTACCATGTATGGAAAGCTGTACCTATCCGCTTCTAATTAATTTCAGTTACAAATCCAGTGAAATAAATAGCGTCTAAGTGAGCCGGAGGATTTGCACTGAGGAGTGCCCTTAAGACTAACTCATGAGAGACGTGTAGAGCCCTAGAAAATTCAGTCTAGTCTACTGTTACTACTGTACCGTCCGATGTCCTTATTTTAAGCTAAAGCCTTCCTTCACCCAGTTATTTTCAATGGCTTTACTGAAGAAAATTTTACAAATAAACTTTACATAACTTTCTGTAAAAACTTGCAAAAATGTTGCTCAAATTACAAAATAATCTATAGGCTTCATTAGCTACTAATGCGTCAAAATATAGTTCGACAATTTCGTGCGCTACTCGTACCCACAGACATTTGGAAGACATGAAAGCGCCAATCACATGTCCCGATAGTACATGAGCTAATAAAGCTAATTAAAGATAGTACCTGGGCGACTTACAATTTATTAAATAAAAAAATCGTAGTCTATAAACTTGCATAGAAATAGACTGTTAAGAAATATTGAAAACTCCAGATTCTGTACAGTAAGTATGCCATAAAATTGAGGAACACACTCAAAAAAACGGCATATATTTTAAAGTTTGCACCTAGTTTTCATGAATCTGCCCTGAATGTGAAAGTTTTTATCTGCACTTAACCATATACCGAATTCGTTTGGAAATGTTGCACACTCAAAAGATTGATTCATAATTCAATTAACAGAATTTTCTTTTTAAGGTACAGAATTTACAAATTAGAATAAGTTACCTGCTTATTGATTACTTTTGATTTGACATGTTAATCTTGTAGCGCAATGGAAACCAATAGAATAACACGATAGAATTGGATCTCGTTCTTTAATGGAATTACCTAGGTTCTCGAGAAAACTAGTTCCTTGATCTTCTGCCAATTACTTCAGTGTGTTTAATAACACAACACTGTGGTACTTCAATTTAGGCATCGTTCATACCAATCGTTTTGTCCGCCACAGACTCGTTTACACCGAACCGGCAATACGCTATTACATAACTGCTGACGGTTAATTATTATGGCTGACAGTAAGTATGGTCACAGTCGGCGGCAGACAATGCGTTTGGTGTGGACGATGCCTTACGCCACCCACCTCTGGCTCCAACCCTGCACACCAAGATGCAGTCTCGCTAGAGCAGCGAACGACATTCATTATCGCCCGACCCCAAGGTTTCTTTAATAAAACCGTTATAGAGGCCACAACGCCTTGAGGTTTGCATATTTACGAAAAGCTGTTCTCGGCTTGAACACTATTTTAGGTACGAAATGGATAATGTTAAATATGTGTTTTATAAAGCTTACAAGAAACGTTCATAGAAATGATTTGTAAGATTTTTTGATGAGAGATGGTGTGTCTCTTTACTAGGTTTAATTCCATGGTTCTCTCTGTAAAATAATTTCAAGTTCATATTGTCTTTTTCTCTGTTAAATAATCGAAAATATATAGACTAAAACAATAATTAACTTAATAGTCTTAGAAACTTTGGAATCGATCCGGCTAGTCATTTGACATTGTTGTAATAAGTTTTTTCTGCTGTTTAAGTGGTACGTATAAGTACATTGCTTACGGTTCATCCCACTTCCCACTATAATCCCACTAATATAATATTATAAATGCGAAAGTTTGTGAGTGTGTATGTTTGTTACTTCTTCACGCAAAAACTACTGAACGGATATGGATGAAATATGGCACAGAGATAGATTATAGTCTGGAATAACATATAGGCTACTTTTTATCCCGAAAAAAAAACTCAGTTCCTGTAGGATACAGAAATAGTAGTTCACGCGGGCGAAGTTGCGGGCAACAGCTAGTTGGAAAATAATGCTTTCTATAAATTAATCTGCCATTAGTAGGCAATCCACTAAAATAATTAGAATTGCCCAGCATAAATCACATGACGTGCAAATAACTGCTTTTTCTAAAATGTTTTACAAATACCTAATAAATTCGACTTTAAAAACTTTCAGGATCAGGAAGCCTGTTGGAACCGCAGATGTAATATTTTGCAGTACAAGTTTACTGATTCAGTTATTCTATTCTCTCCTTTGACTCACACATTTCGCTATACCCCGCTAACTTAAACCAGTCAAGTTAGCGCTCCACATTAATTTAACCACCCGAGTGTAAGCTTACACGCCAAGATGCATGTTTGGGGAGTTAAGAAGTGAAGGCACGCGAAATTCATTATCGCGGTTCGCTCCGTCGACAAGGTTCAACGCTTAAAAATAGCACACGAGCTCAACCAACCTCGATTTAATCTAGGAAATTCTCAAGATAGCTTGAGGTACATGTCGTTAGCAAATTCTCAAACATTAGAAAACTACATACCTACTATCAGCAGTGCAAAGAAAGCTTGACTCATCATAAGACGAGTTAGGTAACATAATATAAATAATAAATGAAATAATAAGTATTTTCTTATTTATATAAGTTTAAATAAGAATCTAAAAATTCGCACACAGGTAGTATTTGAACCTTAGCTCAGTTGGTAAGAGCGTTGGCCAGGTTAGCCAAACGTCGTGTCGTGGGTTTAAATCTTACCCATGTACGGAAGAAAAAAAACCGGCCAAGTGCGAGTCGGACTCGCGCGCAAAGGGTTCCGTAGCATTAACTTAAAATATTAGACAGTATAGGTAAAAAAAGTATATATTTTTATTTTATTTATTATTTCAAAAGTATTCATCACAGGATACTCGAAACAATTTTAGATAAGAGTTTCCGCGCCTGTTTCTTCACGTGAGTGATTTGAAGTTTATAGCTCCAAGACTTTAGAAATTACAGGGGGGGGACACCGTGTAAACGACTTTGGCGGGCTGTATCTCGCAAATGGTAAAGCTGTTAAAAAAGTGTTGTATGGAAACCCTACCTTATTTTTATAGTCCTTTTCAAAGATATCCCACACAAGGGGGTGCACTCAAAAAAATAATTCACTCCCACCTTTACATGTATGGGGAGGTACCCTTAAAAAGGGGTAATTAAATTTTTTTGTATTTTTAAAAATGAGATCTATATGTGAAGTATCCTCGAACCATCATCATGCAAATCAGTCCATAAACGTAGAAGATATTCTGCTGTGACAAACTAGGACGGACGGACTGAACGATCTTATAAGGGTTCTTTGTCGGACTACGGAACCGTAAAAAATTTAAAAAGTATTTTATTAGTATAAGTATAATAGACTACAGGCCCATGTCCAAATTATATTTTTGTACGGTACAAAAATATATGACCAAAATGTACTAACTCTTCTCCAGCACTTTTGAATTCTCACTAGCACTCAGTTGGACAGCTTACAAGTGACGGCATAGTGCTGAATCTTATTATTTTTTTCTCTTATATCGTCCTATATACGTCACCTGGTGGTTCATATGACCCATCCATTTTGGACATGGGCCTGTAGTCTTTAACAATAACATTTATAGTAGAAACCACCCCGGAAGCTATTTTCCAATACTTGTGTTTGGCTCTGTCTTAAAGTACACAGGCACGCACGTCAGACTACCCCAATTTGGCCTTGTGTCCACCTTTATTCTCTACGTAATAAAGCCTGTTTTATAAGTTCAAATGGGTAATGCCGACTGTACATTTAAGAGTGCTATTGCTTTTGCCAGAAGACATTTTTAAATACTCGTTACTAAGTTATGACCTAAGTAGGTATTACTAGATCTGAAAGATTGTTCTCACAAACCAGCGGCCTCCGATGTGTTATTCACTAAATATAAAATAAAATTCTGATAGAAGCCTCTTAATTGTAAAATAATTATACAAAGCTATGTGCTATGAGCTATGCGGCTGTGATTAACTGATTCAATAATCTCCATGGTCAGATCTCATCCTTATATTTTCACGTTATTTGGCTTAAGTACAGTCAACACCATATCAACTTGCCCTATTTTTGGTCAGAACTAAAATTAATTAGACCTTTTAGTGTCAGTGTATAAATATGCACCTTTAAATCAAAATCTAATTACAATAACAATATCTGAGGTATAAAAAATATATATTTAGCAAGCAAAGTGTGAATTTAAGGAACTGCAATGAATCGAGAATTGACAATTGTTTGTTACGTTTTTCTCATGCGACTGCACCTGGCTATCCCCTACTCTTTTTATTCAAATTATCATAGCTTGATCGTAATAAAAGTAAAAGCGCCCGTAACCGCGAGCTACGTTTAACCGAATTAATAATAAAACGCAGTTTTAATAAGCGTAAAATCGTAAAACCCGGTTGTAATCCCGGCTGTAAGTCCCGGGTGGTATTTCTTACTTATTAACCGTCGTTCCGGATGTTTTATGGGAGATATATCGCCTCGCAGCGGGATTCAGCTGTTAAATCCTAATAAATAATATTATCACGTACTTTTTGTTAAATCTGTAAGCAATTTTCAACTTTATTATCTTTATTCTCTTTTGTAATGATACAAGCTTTTCCTCTTTTCCCCTTTTCCCGGTTCCCGTAGAATTTTTTGGAATACTTATACATATACAGGGTGGAAAATATCTATTTCTTTTATCCCTTAGTTAGCTCATTTTACTGAAAGAAAAATATCCTTTATTTTTAAAAAGATATAAAACTGCCGTCAAAGATCTTCTTAATATCGCCACTCCAGGGCCACATATTGTTACCACCCTGTATATCCACATGATGTTTTGTTTCTTTCTAAAACAAAGGAATGTTTCCTCTTAGTAAAATGAGCTAACTAAACGATTTATGGTAGTTCCCCTCCAGGGCCCAAAGATTTTTACACACTTGTATATTTATGGCACAATAGACTATGATTTCAGTAGAACATTAAAGTTTTGAGAATGTATATGCGTAATTGGATTTAAAGTCCCCCAAAAGTCGTCGAAGGGGGACTGGAAACTAACCTTCGGCTATCAGTTTCACGCAATCTACGTGTAAAACGTATAGTTGATATAAAAGTAAAGAAATGTAAAGTTAGCCTATACAGATCACACTGCTGGGCAAAGGCCTCACCTCAACTATGAGGAGGTACAAGCCATACTCCACCACGCGAGCTCAGTGCGGATTGGTGGAGGAGTGTCTGTAAGCCAAGCGACCGACCTTACTGTCAGATGTTATCAAGCCGCCCTAGGGCCTCTGACTAGGCTTAACAACAAATATAAACAGATACTAGCTGCTTAAAGTGCCTTCCGAAGCACGGAGATGCATGTCATGGACATCACTTAAATGATCGGAATGGTCACCCACCCAATCACGACCGCGCCGTAGGTTGATGTAAGTGCTCATAAACAACAGATCTTTTAAGAGTGAAGTACAGCAGCAATGAAATGTATTCAAATAAGTTTTTATGTCATTCTAATAAGGTCTCAAATTGAATGCAGATGTTCACATATTGTTACTCGTGACTGTACATTAAGTCTTCAATTAACAACTTAATGGAGACTGGCGTCAGGTCATAACTTACGCCAATCCAATAACCCGCGGAAATAGGTGCGAACTACACGTAATACCGGGATAATTGTTTACTTAATTACGTGACACGACCCGTTAAGCACCTACGTGTTACACGTTAATCACACGTAAGTACCAATGCGCCCTGGTTTTGTTTGGCAATTTGCTTGATTAAGGAAGGGGTACGAGTGGCGTGGCTTACTTGGTGTAGTTGTTGACGCTTCGGACTACAAAACCAACGGGTTACGGTTCCGGGTTTATTCGATGCCTATTCGATGCAAATAAACAAACAAACAAATCTTTCCTCTTTATAATATTAGTATAGATGTAGTTTTTATTGTTAGGAAAAACATATCTGTTCATTAAAACACAACTGTGTATTTTAATAAAACAAAGTTTCACTTGTTAAGTTCTCGTTAAGATGTAAATGATGGTGGGAGGTTTCATTAAATGCTCTTAAAGCTGGCAAGAGCAGAGCGCTCTTCAGACATTTTTATACAATTGACTTTCGTGTAGAGTCGACAAAAATATTACATTTTGTCCAACCAAAGAAAACGACGCACACAAAAACTTATGGACTGTCTTTAGGTGGGACCTGAATCCAGAACCCTTTTCTTACAAGGACGTCAGTCACCTGTGAAGTAAGCCAGTGTTTGATTTTTCATCATTATACTTTAGATAATGTACCTATAATAATGTTACTAAGTATTTATTCAAGCTTGTAGATTTTATTTTGTTTTTTAAACAAGACTTATGAATTATACGGGGCTGGCGTCATGATTTGGGCTCGAGCCTTTCAAGATCGTTTATTTAAATTACTAGGCAAACAGAATTGAAACTTAGTACTTTAGGAAAATCTGAGCATTATACGAAACGTGGGACAGTTCCGTGCGATGCCTTCTCTTCTCGGCCTCGATCGAAAGTGAGTCCATTCGGGTCCGCCGGTATCGCCACGACTCTGTCGAAGCGCGCCAAACCGTAGTTGCGTGGCCGACGCCGCTAGGGGGCGCGCTTGCGGTCCGTTTTCATGACCGGCTACGACATATATGTATTTTTAATTAAATAGTAGTAACCGAGCAAAGCTTGATCGCCCATGTACTTATTATTTATGTGTAACCTGGTGTGCCTTGATGTTCTGCACTGTAATATACCATGTGTAAATAAATAAATCACAATTATGTTTCACAGTTTGTAAATTTAGTTTTTCTGCTATCTATACTCCGTGTTTCAGTCTCGCAAACGCTTATAAATAGAGTGGCGACGGTCGAAAAGTTGCATTTCAGCTTTATTGCACCTCCGCCTCCACCTCCGAGGAGTAGAATGATGTACGGACGACGGCACAACAGCTAGCTACTACCGCGGCATCTTATGTAGTTGGAATAGCGATGATTTTGCAACGAAAATGAATAGTCTGATGTACTGGCCACTGTACATTTAACGTTGTATTCTGAGTCTGTGCATTTATGACACTTTTTTATTCTTTGAGAACTATACTCGTAGTTGAACTTTGAACACGTATAGTCTGGTATACAACATAGGCACGTTTCAATACAATAAAACAGAAAACCAGCGCCATGGGTTTCCATGATAAGAAAGCTGAGTGGGTACTATTGTATTGCAAATGTCACCTATTCTACCTTTATGTTCCAAATAAAATAAAATTCCTTTTTTTCTCATTTAAATACAATAGTACATCTAGACATATAGGGTGACCTCTCTTCACCATACGCCATTTAATAAATAAGAGATCATGATAGTGGTCTGTGATATGAGACTTTTTTTCAATCATCAAAGACGAAATCGCGGGCAACCTCTAGTCTTTAAAATAAAAAATACATTTTCTAAAGCTGCAGAATTCGGGTTCTCATCGTTAAAAGCGTATATTACTAAAAGGCATGTGGAAAACTCTGCCAATTTTCCTTCGCCAACCACAGTGCACTTGGAAAATAAAGAGAAATATCAGAGAGAGCGCAGCAACATTCATCAAAGATATGTCCCGAGACAAAGGGCTCACATCGCGATACGGCGATAAGAAATGAAAGATTCCTACTTCGGCGACGCTGTTTCCAATGTGATGGTCACACACGGCCGTTCGGTTCGATACATTTTTGAAAAGTTAAAATCAAAAGTTTATTTGGAAATATTCTGAGTATGAGGTGCTTGTGGCGCAGTGGCGGCAGCGCTTTGGTAGTGATACCAAAGTTAAGCGACCCAAGGCGCGGTCGTGATTGGATGGGTGACCATTCCGACCATTTAAGTGACGTCCATGACAAGCATCTCCGTGTTTCGGAAGGCACGTTAATCCCGTCCCGTCTAATATCTGTTGGTATTAGTCGTTAAGCCTAGTCAGAGGCCTTAGGGCGGCTTGATAACATCTGACAGTAAGGTTTGTCATTTGCCTTACAGACACCCCTTAACCAATCCGCACTGAGCCCGCGTGTCGGAGTATGGCTCGTACCTCCTCATAGTTGGGGTGAGTCCTTTTCCCAGCAGTGGGATCTATATAGGCTGACTACTTTTTATTCTGGGTATAATGTATAGATCATAGGCCTTGAACAAGTGAGCCTTACAGATTGTAACCAGTAAGGCCCACTTTAACAAGGTCTATGATCTGAGTTAAAAGCCCACTAGCGCGAGTCTAGATCAAATTCGGAAGGTGCACTTGCGCTAGCCCGGATTTGCTAATTTGGACTAGCGCAAAACTTTTGATCTGGGTTGACAGCCCATTTGCGAAAGTCCGAATTGGCTAATCCGGACTTGCGCAAGTGGGCCTAATAAATGTTCACCAAAATATGCTATGCAGTGTACAGGTTTTCCCAAAAAGTAGTCGTAGTGTCTCATTTTCAGTAGTTTGTTTTGTTCCAAAGCTATTATAGATAACATGCATATTTTATACTTTGTTACTGGTTCCGTTATTTTTTTATTGACATGATTCCCATCTGTTAGTGGGGAAAGTGGTTGATAAACCTAACATCCCAATTGTTTACGCTCGTCTGATTCTCCGAGCAATTTTAAAGCGTCCTCTGTAGATCAGGAGGAGAGCAATCGCCCAGATAGCGAGGGATCGTGGGTTAGTTCCACTAAAAATGGTTGATGTATTTTTTTTGTGCGAAATTTTTAATATTGACAGTTCTTATCGTCCGTGTGTATCCACCGCGGTAGATCCATTAACTTTATTTGCCGACGTTTCGGGCAAACTAAAGAGGTCGGATATCGGTCGAATGATGTATTGTACTGATTTCATTTGGTAACATTTTGATGTGGCACAGTATTGCTCGCCCTCTGTTCCGATAGTGTTGTCACCTGTCACGCAATATTTGGGCGGAACTGTGAAAAATACTAGGTGTATTTCGGATGTCGAGATTGATTCGGTGCTGTTGACGAAACGTGTCGATTGCAAAACAAAGGTTATGTTTTTATAGTGCTGGGGACATATCGGTAGAGTTGTTTGTAGGTAGTATTTATTTTATCTATGGTAATAGATAATAGATTAACTCGATGTCCGTTTTCGTGTAGTGGTTCGCGGTTCGGACCCCAAAATAATACTAGTACTTCGTAAAAACTAGTGCAGCGGTTTCGGTTTCCAATCCGCAAGGGGCAAATGTTTGTGTGATAGGTAAGCACGAGCATTTGTACGTTAGTCATGGATGTTTATAAACGCATCTAAATATGTATATCCGTTATCTTGTCCTTGGCTCGTTGAATAGATGCGATCTATTCTAAAGCGAAGTTCGCTATCGCTAACAAAATGTATGAAACTCACTTAAGCCATCGGAACGTCACGTGACTTTTGCATGCATATCTTGATATTTCGTTGGCGATAGCGAAGTTTAATGTAGACAGTTTGCAACTTCTCTCAGACTTAGGACTCAGATGATGACGAAAGATTTACTTCATTCGATTGGAATATATTTTTTCATACACAACACTGGCTGGTCAGCTGATCAACCTCACAATTACTGGTTTCACTTTGTTATAATAATAAACCGTTGGCAGTGATTTATTATCAGCCAAGAACGACAATCGGTACGTGTTATTAATATTATTGTCGAACCCGTATACAAGCTGGAAATGATACGTGTAAGATCTGAAAAGCACTTTGAAGCACTTATTTTTTTCGCAATTTGACAGTAGTTAGGTATTTGTATGTTTTGTGTGTTTTTTTTTTTCGTCTGGCAACACTACCGCTAACATCTTGATTGCATTTGTCTCATATTTAAAAATCGAATTAATTAATTTACTAGTCATTAAGCGGCTCAAAATCATCATTAATCATAACTAAGCTGTATATTTAAGTGCTAGTGTAAAAAAAGTGCAAAAACTCACAGATTTTAGTGTATATGTGTAACGGTGATAACCGGTCAATGACACTGCGAATTTAAACTTGTGAAATATTGTGAATCATTGTTTTCTCTTTATGCTTTTTCTAATTATCGTGTATATGCGTCATAGTTCACATATAACACATATTAAACCACAAAAATAGACTAAATTACACTGTCTTACGAAAAATTTTTTTTCGCGTTGAGGTTATATTGTTTACGTTAGTAAATATCTAACCTCTAGTTGATCAACCAATTCTTTGGCTTACTTACTTACGTGATTATATATTGATTGAGTGTAAAGATGCTTACTCGCAAAGCCTATGCTCGCCAGGAGGAATCTAAACTCCTACTGGCTTTGAAGGAACTGCAGGCGGCCAAGGAACGGATTGAGCAACTGAATAGGGAAAGCGAAGACAATGAGAGGATACTGTTGGATGTGCTGGATAGTAACAGTCAATTAAAGAAAGAGATGGCTGAGCTGCACACCAACTACGGCTTATTAATTGACGAACGTGACCAGCTGCAATCCGTCATAAGTGGGTTCGGGGAGTGCTGTGAGGAGTATGAGCAGAACCTCAATCGTATAACTGCCCTTCAAAAAGACCTTGATGAAGCCCGAGATCATATTCACCACTTGGAGATGGAGAAGCAAGACTACATTGACAGCCAAACCACCCTTTTATTTGACAAGTTAGTTGGTAGTGCGCCCAGCCAGATCCAAACTGCACCTGGAAGTCCACCTAGTGTAACTATAGATTTAACAAATGATTCCCCTACCACAACATCTACAGGGATTTTAAGGTGCAGTAAAAATAAATTTAAGAAATATGTTAGAATAAATAGGTTTATTAAAAACACAAATAAATTCGTTAAAAAACAGAATTGTTTGTTTACAAAAGTTAAATATATAAATGAGAGAAGGCAACTTGGTGATGAGCTAGATGCATGTTCTTTAATATTAGAAAATAGTGTGACAAAATATGAAAATGATATATTGAAATTAGAAATTGAATTAGCAAATCTCAAACTCTTATTAAAAATAATGACTGAGACATATAAATGTACTAAAAAAGAGGGAACACATCCAGATGTTAACAGACATCATAACTACTTGTGATTGTAATAATTCTTCTAACTCAAATTCCAACCCATTGATGATTGTTGGGTCCGGGTGTGAGTCATCATCACTCCCTCAATCAACCACAAGCCCTCTCAAACTGTCCTGTGTACAATCCAACAGTTTCCTGCTTAACAAAACTCCATATCAGTCAACAAATAGTATGGTTATGTTGAGTGATGAGATGGGTAAAAACATGGGGCCCCTACTTGCACAATATATGGGACAAAGTGTGATAAATCACTGCATGCCTGGAGCATCTTATCAATAAAATACTTAGTTTTAAATTCAGTGAAAATTCTACCCTAATAATTTTTATAGGAAATAGAGGTAATGTAAACAAAAAGAAATTCTGAAATTTTATTTTTTAAAGTTTGCAATTGCTAAAAATAGGTAAAATTGTTTTGTTTACCTTACCATATAGCGGCGGTTTGACAGACGAAGAAAATAATCTAAGGTATAAAATAAACCTAGACTTGCATAAATTGATATCTTATAATGTTCATAAATTCCATATAATTGACATAAATAATTATTTTAAAAATAAGATTTACCTGACGAGAGATAAATATTTTGTGAATAATTATCTCAAAAGACAAATAGCTATTTCGCTATCATATTGTATAGATTATTCAGCCAAGAACTTGGCTACCAAGTCTGCTTCTATTGAGCGGACCAATGACATGAATATTCAACCTTTGGAATCCGTTCCAATTAACAATCATTTAAATTAAATATTCAGACAATAGAGGAAAACTCTTGCTTACAACAAAGCCTAGCTAGCTTGGAAAGTTCAAATCATTTAAACATAGTGCATCAAAATATTCAAGGCTTATCCGGGAAAGAATTAGAAGTAGAATTATTCATACAAGAAAGGAATATTCATGTTTTATGTGTCACTGAGCACTGGCTCAAAAAGTATGAACTTGTGTTGTCTCTTGAAAATTGTAGCCTTATTAGTTCGTTCTCTAGGGAGGCGGCCATCCATGGTGGGTCATTAATATTAATCAATAATAATTTAAAATGTAAAGAGCGCAAAGATATTGTATCTCTCTCTGTTGAACGAACTATTGAGTTATCATGTGCAGAGCTGGACGATTACATAATTGTTTGTGTTTATAGACCCCCAACTGGTAATTTTAAATTATTTGAGTCAATAATGGAAGAATCACTCAGGAAATTATTTACTCATAAAAAGAAAGTAGTTGTATGTGGGGATTTCAATGTCGATATTATAGATGAAGAAAAAACCTATCGAGTGAGGTTTTTAAGCCTTTTCAAATCTTTCAATTTAATGCCTGTTTTTGCTGAACCGACTAGAATTACTGCTACAACAGCTACTTGCTTAGACAATATATTCTGTAACTCTGTTGTGATAAAAAAATCTATAGTAAATTTTGTAAAATCCGATCACTGCGGTCAGTCAGTCACGTTTGAACACCGTTTTGTGCCAACTAAAAATGTAATTCAATTTAGACCAGTCACTGATTCCCGTAAAGAAAAATTTAAGTCTAACTTAAGTGATAAAATTCCGAGTATTTTTTTTGAATTAGTTAAAAGTGAATTTAATAAAAAAAATCCTAAAAAGAAATTAGTTATAAACAATTTAAACCGAAGTTCAGTGACTGGGCTACAGTAGGTATTTACATCAGTAGGAAAAAAATGTTTGAATTATATAATCAAAAAGTATATAGAAATAATGACCCAACATTCCTAGAATATGTTAAAAAATACTCAAAGTTATTCAAGAACGTTTGCATGGTAGCTAAATCTAATTATATACGTGAAAAAAATAATAAATCCAGTAATAAAATTAAAGAAACTTTTCCAAGTTAATAATAATATTCCTATTATAAACAAAGAAACTTGTAAAACTAAACCACGTGATCACATATTTACATTAAAAATTGATAATAAGAATATTAAATCTGATAATGAAGTTGCAGGTGCCTTCGAGAAGTACTTCTGTAATGTACCTATCGAAACCACAAAACAACTTAATTCGTGCGCTCTGCATGCGAAATCACTGCTGGTGTCTAGTGTTGACAGGTGTAACTCCTCATTTGATTTCACTCATATTAATCCTTTAATGATAGTAAAAACTTTCAAGGAATTAAAACAAAAAAGAACTGAGGATATATGGGGAATATCAACTGACACAATAAAACCCATTATACCTCTCATAGCATCTCACTTAGCACATATATTCAACGAATGTATTGATCAAGGTCAATATCTCACTTTAATGAAATATAGTAAGATCATCATCATTCGCTTGCCCTGTTCCCATTATATTTGGGGTCGGCGCAGTATGTTTTTCTCTTCCATACAATCCTATCACTCGTCATTGACTCATCCACTCCTTTCACAATCATATCATGCTTTACACAGTCCATCCATCTCTTTCTAGGTCGGCCTCTTCCCTTCCATCCACTAACATTCATACTCATCACTCTTTTTGTCACATGATTCTCCTCTCTTCTCATCACGTGTCCATACCAAGATAAACGGTTTCCCGTCATCTTTTCTGTCACAGGCGCCACTTGCAAACTTCCCCTTATATATTCATTTCTTACTTTGTCCATTCTTGTCACTCCACACATCCATCGCAACATTCTCATCTCCGCTACATGCAGTCGTTTTTCATCCATCTTCTTAACGGCCCAGCATTCCGATCCGTACAGTAAGGCAGGTCTTATGATGGTCTTGTAAATTTTGCCCTTCAACCTTAAGGGCATCCGTGGATCGCATGTTGTTGTTGTGACCTGCCTCCATTTCATCCAACCTGCGTTGATTCGATGTTTAATGTCCCTGTCAATATCGCCGTCATTTTGCACGATAGACCCGAGGTACCGAAAGTCGGAAAAGACTGGTAAGGGCATTCCTGCAAGGGTTATAGGTAAAGGACTGGAGAGACCGCCAAAGTCACAGAACAGATACTCGGTTTTGGTTCTGCTGACTTTAGGGCCAACGTTCTCCAGTCTTTGTCGCCATTCCTCCAGTCTGCTCTGGACCTCAAGAGAGTCTTCGGCAACGAGCACAATGTCGTCGGCAAACAACATGCACCAAGGGGCCTCTTTCTGTATGTCCGATGTCAGGGCATCCAATATCATAAGAAAGAGGTAGGGGCTTAGCGCTGATCCTTGATGCAAGCCTACAGCCACATTGAAACTCGTGGTCGTGCCGACAGCGGACCGGACTTGGGTACTGCATCTGTGGTACATTGCCTTGATCAAACGCAGGTATTTTCCAGGCACTCCTTTCATCTTAAGAGCCCACCACAGGACCTCACGAGGTATTCGGTCATAGGCCTTTTCGAGGTCAACAAACACCATGTGGAGGTTTTTATGCGCACTTCTGTATTTTTCACACATTTGGCGAATGGCGAATATGGCGTCCGTTGTTCCTCGACCAGGCATAAAACCAAATTGGTTTTGTGAAATGACGCTCTCCTCTCTCACTCGTCTCTCAATTACTTTTTCCCACAGTTTTATACTATGTGACATTAGCTTTATTCCCCGATAGTTGTTGCACTCCTGCACGTCTCCTTTATTTTTAAAGATTGGTACCAATAGGCTGTTGCACCAATCATCGGGTATTTTTTCCTCATGCAACAACTTATTGAAGAATAAAGCCAACCACTTCCATCCATCTACTCTTAGCAACTTCCATACTTCGACTGGTATGCCATCAGGCCCCACTGCTTTCCCTCTCTTCATACTATTAACTGCCATTTCCACTTCGTCTACACTCACTTCTCTTACTAATCCAACGTTGGTAGAGACGTTCGGCAATATAGTAAGATAATACCTTTATTTAAGTCAGGAGAAAAAAGTGACCCAAGCAACTTTAGGCCAATTTCTATTCTACCTGCATTTAGCAAAATTTTTGAAAAAGTCAGTCAAATCAATTGCTCTCTCATTTTAAACTTAACAATTTACTGCACGAGAAGCAGTTTGGTTTTTTCAAAGGTAGAAATACAACAGATGCTGGGGTGGCACTCGTCAAACACATTTTGGATGCTTATGAAGATAAACACGATGCGATAGGTGTATTCTGTGACTTGTCGAAGGCATTTGATTGTGTCGATCACCAAACACTCATTATTAAGCTTGAACATTACGGTGTATCTAATAACGCGTCTAACATGTTGAATTCTTACCCCTCAGGCAGACTACAAACAGTAAACGTTAATGGTACTAACTCCTCAGGTGCCCCGCTTCAAATGGGAGTGCCCCAGGGCTCAATATTGGGACCTTTGTTATTTTTGATCTATATTAATGACCTTCCTTTTTATGCCAAAGACTCCTGTGAGATAGTTCTGTTTGCTGATGATACTTCTTTAGTCTTCAAATCAAGAAGAGGCGAAGAATCATTTGACAATGTAAGCGGAGCTCTTCAAGGTATTAAATTGGTTCACTAGCAATAACTTGCTTCTTAATACAAAAAAGACTAAATGTATTAAATTCACCATGCCTAACGTGAAGCAAGCTAACACAGAAATCCTACTCAACGGTGAAAAATTACATCTATCAAACTCCACTGTTTTTCTGGGCATTACATTGGATTCGAAGTTGCAGTGGGGACCACATGTTGACGCTCTGGCTGGGAGACTTGCTTCAGCTGCCTTTGCGGTTAGAAAAATTAGACATTTGACTGATGTTGAAACAGCAAGGCTTGTGTATTTTAGTTACTTTCACAGTATAATGTCTTATGGTCTTCTCTTGTGGGGTTCTGCTGCGGACATAGATACCATCTTTATTTTACAGAAAAGAGCCGTTCGTGCCATTTACAAACTTAGTCCCCGCGAATCCCTGAGAGAATTCTTTAAAGAAATTAACATCCTCACTGTCGCTTCTCAATACATATTTGATAATATAATGTACGTACGCAAAAATTTAGATCTTGTTATAAAAAAAGTGATATTCATTCGTATAACACAAGAAATAAAAACAAACTTGTCATTCCAAACTTCAGATTAGCCAAAATAATTAATTCATTCTTGGGAAATTGTGTCAAATTTTTCAATGAAATACCTCATAATGTTATCGAACTACCTATTAATAAATTTAAGTTACATGTCAAAACTACCCTAATGTCGAAGGGGTATTATAAAATTCAAGACTTTCTTAATGACGAGAATGTATGGACAGTCCAGCCTGCACCAAACTGATGTACCTACCTGTTTATTTTGATTTGTTTTATTTTTGTGGCAGCTAGTGGTGACTGAGTTTGTTCCGGCGTTTCTTCTCAGCACTTGCCAGATTGTCTGTGTCTTGTCTCGAAGCGCAAGTAGGGCCTAAAAGATAAGGAGACATGTTCTGCCCCATATGGGCCATAATTGATTGATATTTTGACGTTCATAAGTGGAATTTTGTGTCCTAAATTGAATAAAGAATTTTTGACTTTGACTATTGTAAATCAGCTGAATACACGTGTTCCGTGTTAATATTGCATGACACCATAATATTCGTCATATATCTATCTCCCATCCATACTTACGAGTATTTTATTTAATAATAATAAATTATAAGTAAAATATTTTCAAGTTTTTTAACACTCACAGTGTTATTTCCTATTTATATAGGTAAAGTATATATATATATATACTTTGCCTATATAAATAGGAAATATATATATATATATATATAAAGTATTTTCGAACAGCATTCTTACAAATTTTAACAAAACAATCACGCAAATTACACTCAGCGATACGATATACGATTTACGATACGATGTGCTATTCAGCCAGGATCCAAGCCTGATCCGGTAAAACCGGCACACCAAATAGCACGGTTTTTATAAGGAAAGACACGCTCTGGGATGGGAGAGGAAGATCGACTAGCCGGAGCCCATCGGCCACAACCAACAAGATATGCATCGAGCTTGGTATAGGAATTTAGGTAGAGACGGGTATCGTTATAGGACTGAGCGTTGATGAGGTGGGCGGTCTGCCTTGGTGGATAAACGTGGTGTTCTTCAAGAGCTTCTTTAGTCCTTTCGGGTATTTCTACATTTTTTCGGTCCTGTTATTTGGTCGTTGTACTGCCTTCGGCTTTCGGAGTTTTCTGTGTTCTTGTTACCTATACATTTAGTTCAGTCGTTTTGACGTTGTAGAGCTGTAGTTTGATTCGCCTATCTGTTTCGTCTGGTTGGAAAATTTGGTGTGCAGCTTTTCTCATCTTTTCGCTAGTTCGTTCCAATCTTTTCGGCAACGCTTGTAGGACCTAAAGTCTTGAACTAGAGGGTCCCGTGTATATCGGTTTGCCAATCTTCAATCTTCTTGCTTTGTATTCTTGTGCACTATAGAGGATGTAAGGGTGTGCGCAATGTAGAATGTGGCCATGGTAGAGTCTCATAAATTTAATCTACTTCGGTTTAGTCATGCCCTGTAAAAGATGATGAACTTCTTCTTGCTACTACTTCTTGCTACGAACTGGATTCTTGCTATGACTCCGCACTCTTTTACAATTATCCTTTTATAATGAAATCCTTAACATTTATCTGTTCGATTGCGTGATTGCAACCGCGTTTAGCTCATAGTAGGTCCTATTATTATCATCATAATAATATAGTAGTTATTTTCGTTAATTGTATTTTAGTTATTTTACTAGTAATTTTGCTATGTTAAGTTTTCTTTTTGCTATTAAAATAGGAAATCGGGATAGTTTTATGGTACACGTGTGTCGGTTTTTCGACTTCGGTTTGTTGTAATTTTAGGGTCGTTTTTAGGGACAGTGCTGTGTAATGGTTATTGTTTTGTTACCTTTGTTTTATTAGTATCCAGCCGTTTAGAAAGTTTCTTGGGGTTTTTTACATTTAATTCTCCAAGGCCTGTTGCTATTGTTTGGGATAGCGGTGTTTTATTTTATGATGGACAGCTTCAACTTCCATACACGTGTTGCGCAAGTTTTTTATTTGTGCGAAGCGCTTAGGCTTACTATTGTATGGTTTTTATTTAGCCAAAATGTGTTTTGGCGGTAGAGATATTTGAGTTTTATGGTACACGGCTGTAGATTCTCAGTATTCGTGCTTTTTGTTACGTTTTTTCCTCGTTCACACTGTTAGGGACGGTATTATCAATCTTTAATGCCTGTTGGGTATCTACGTAGATTTGTGGGAATTCATCAAGTTCACGTTGCGTAATTTGCGTAGCTATGAGTTATTTTATGATTTTCTAGATGTTTTGTGCATGGCAAGTTAACTATAATGGCAAGATATTATAGTTGTATAATATTTTCACGGTACCTAATAGAATATTAGATTTTTCTCTATTAAGATTAGTTGCTGTGATAGGTTTGGTGTAAAATTTTTTACTACTGGTAATTCAAAGTGTTTGACTATTTTTGACTAGGAATCATAATTTTTTGTATGTTCTAGTTTTGTGTCCTAAGAGCTATGAGCGAAATAGGATGTAGGTGTCTGTATTATGAATTTAGGGATCTTTGTTGATAATATTGTGTATTATTTTATATTTCAATATGGAAGGATCTCACCAAATTTGTATCTCTATAAGGTGGCTTAGCTGCGTGCTGGGCTTCATTCTGGGTTCGTATCGTAGCGATTGAAAGTGCAGGCCTTGCCTGTGGTTTCCCGCTTGGGCTGGACACTTCATTGATATAAACGCGATTCGTTACGATATCTGCACCGATTAGAACGTCGTTCACTGGGTAATACACTCACACTGAATTTGACACGATTTACTACAGCACCAGCACTGAATTTATTGCAATTTACTTCGACGACACTCATCGAACGCGATTCACCACGATACGGGCTCAAAATTAAATAAGATTCAGTACGACTCCAGCACCAAATTAAATGCGATTTACTACATCACTCGCACTGAATTAAACGCGACTCACTATGACGTCGGCACCGAATTAAATGCAATTCATCACGACACCCGCACCGAACTTAACCATGTTTGGAGTAAGTATGGAATTAAAACGATACGACACTTCAAAACAACTATTAGAATTTAAAATAAGATTATGAAAAATATTTAACTTGGGCACTTTAGCCCGGTTTTGTATTTATTTGTTTGGAAAGTTCCAAACGATTTTTAGTTCGTAAGACAATAGCGCGCGCGTTTGAGGTCGAACAATAGATTACTTGGGGTCCGGCCCGTTTTCGGAACACGTGATGCACCCGACCGCTCGCGACCGCTGACAGAACAAGACTCCATCACGCAAATTACACTCAGCGGCAATCAGCGGAAATCGGGTCATCGAGTAATTTTCATACAAACATGCTTACTTCACAGATTCACTAATGGAAAAGTTCTTATCTTACGGTAATAATGTTTAAGTCAATCGATTGGATAAATGTTTATCTTTCAATCGTTTTTAATCGCCTGCAAAAATTACTCTATTACCTTAAAAACAATACTGTCTGCGCGTTCCGTACAACGTTATACGAAAATAAAGGTAGAAAGTGAGTTATTCCATTGCATTTTTGAAGACATGCATAAGGTTCTGTAGCTAATTGGATAGCTTTATTTAGAATTAAACATTTACCCCATCTATTGACTCCAACATGATTTCAGTTGTAGAAGTACATTTATAATTTGTGACACTGTGTAGTAAGCATGTTTGTATGAAAATTACTTAATGGCCCAAGTTTTGTGCCGCCTAGTGTACATTGTGCTATGTGTTTTAAATTGTATGTAACTATGTCTGTAAGTGTTTTCTTCTATGAAGAATAGCAACGAGACTTTTTCTATTTTGCTTGACTTTGCCATCTATATTCTGATCGCTTATCTGAGACCACGCTTGCGGTATACGGGGATAGACGAGAACAGGGATTTGATTAGGAGATTTGAATTTATAAAATAATGCGGAATTCCGAATTTCAAAATTTAAATCACCCTATCAATTTAAAAGCCCCTGCCGACCGCATCCCTCAGGAGCCCCGTTCTCTTCTACCCCCGCATCCCGCCTCCCGCAGGCGACGTTTCAGAAAAGCAGTTCGACTATATCTTTCTATATAATATGTTTCTAACTTCCTAATCTCGGTGTACCTGGTCCAGAGTTGCCAAGCTGTCATTTCAATGCCCTCCATCCATCATTACAAATACTCCTTTATATAATATTTCCACCTAAAGTAATCAACTTATGTTTGACTACACTGAAACCGGAGACTATATGATAACAAGTACATGAAGTTTTGAAACTACTACAGAGAACTAAGTTCTCTTACTTGTAAGTTGGTAGTTTGCGAACAACTTCAAGTACGATTTTATCAGTATCGGTTCAGCGAGTTAGAAATATGCGGGTAAGACATTTACAGTATATGTTGGGTGTTGTTCAAAATCGTTATTTCCATGTGTTGTGATAATGTTACTGCTATCTGATACTGTAATTTCAGTATTTAAATCATACATAATTATGATAAAGTTTGTATTGCAATATTATGTATTGTTAAAAAAGTAGTACAACCTTACAGGGTATGTACTAATCTGTACTAAACTGCAATAAATAAATAATTACATATTCAACTTAGCATTATTAGTTCTTACTAGAATTATTTTCTAACGAACCGTCTCATCTACAATACGTCTCAGGTGTAATGACACTCCGCTATATGTATAGGTAATAGTAGCTTTCTACTAGTGAAATAATGTTAAAAATCGGTTTATTACTTTCATAGATATTTTCTAAAAACTTTCTGTTACATCCGCTTCAGGCACCGTTACGTCACTACCGGGAAATATTTTTTATTTATTTACAACGCTACCGGAAACTCCACTCGACACTAGCGCCACCTTATTTAATTTATTTTAAATTGTAATGCTTAGAAGTTACAATTTTGACTGTCTTAGTTGTTCGTAGAATTTGATATAAAAGCAAGGTGTCCGTTGATTCCTTCTGTTATTTTCACGTTGAGAGTTGTGTATGGCAAAGGTGTGTCCGAATAAATACTTATGAAGTTCTACGTATTCTGATTTAGCCTCCCTGACCCACCTTCTGTTACACTTTGTATCAAAGCTCTAGCTGGGCCATAAAAATGAGGAGACTGTCTGGTCTGGTTAAACAAATATCTTTTTCATCTCACCTGTTCGGAAAGTTAACTTTTATGTGTAGATAGCCGGGTGGGAAATATTTTCCCTCCTACTTTATACTCCTACTATTGAATAAAAGGCCACTATCGAGAGTATCGATAGTTATTGCAATAGCCAAAGCTGTATAAGCTATCGATAGTGATTTTAATATAGAACTTTGACACTCTCGACAGTATCGATAGTCTATCAATACTATCGATATTTTATCGATACTTTTGCTTTTGCCTCAACTATCGGTAGTCTATCGATACTATCGATATTCTATCAATACTTTTGTCTCAACTATCGATACTATCGATATTTCTTCGATACAATTTCTTTTGCCTCAACTATCGATAGTCTATCGATACTATCGACATTTTATTGATACTTTTGCTTTTGCCTCAACAATTGATAGTCGATCGATATTCTATCGATACTTTCCTCACAGTCGAAATGAAAAATAGTATGTTTATCGCGGGTGAAAGCACCCATTCCACTTTCGAGCTATTGGCGCTCGAACGAAGTGAGAAACTTCTCGAGAGGAATAGTCACTTTCGTCCCTTGTATAACAATCTACTATTTATTTGACTGACAGTTGTTGCTTATATTAAGTTATTCCATACATTTTATCTTTAAATACTATTATTGATTTTCCGCCAACTGGGAAATGAATCCAAGACCAGTCCAATAAAATGGACCACGGCTTTAAAGTCTCTTAACTACAACAAACAAACGGAACACCAAACAATGACTGAGTTTCAGTTGTAACAAAAGTTTTGGGTCGCTACTCTGTAAATTGAAAGCTATCTCGTTTACGAATTACGATTTAAATTCCAAAGCAATAATAAGTTAATTGTTATAATTATTTTTGTCAACTTCAGCAGATATTTTTGCAAGTTTTTATCCAAGTAAATTTGGCACACAAAGATCATCAACCGTTGTCAAACAAAGATTTGTCAAGTGCCAATGTTCTCAGTTCAGTTGCTCAGTTGGGAGAGCATTTGCCTGCCATTTTTTATTCGAACTAATGGGTTTGCTCTTGACTCTAGACTTAGCCAGACGTGCGTGGCGGAGACACCTATATGTTCGAGTCTCACCATCACCGTTGATGAATTTTTGTATGCAAATACTTAAATAAATTATTGATTTTAAATATTTTTAAACTATCCTTTCTTTCCAGACGTCTCGGGTTGAAAGCTATTACTGCTTTCCTGAAAGTTTTAAACGAACCAATTTAAAAGCAATTGAGTAACGCTTTACTCGATTACTCGGCCTATACCGCTGTATAGGCCGGGTAGGTAGGTATGGTCTATCCATTTCGCTGTGCTCAATTCTATTTTTTTTTAGTTTTCGCGTGTTTTTGTCTAATTTTGGTCGTGGTCGATTGATATCCCTACTAATTTGTCATTTGATTCTATAATTTTCATGGCAACTTGCTTTGCTCGTGACCTGATTGCCTGTTTGAATTCTGACCAAAAAAAATGCGCCTGCCGCCCGCACTCCCCGTTCCTGTCTACCCTGCGCCCCTGAAGCCTTACTCCTGTTGACGACGTCCGTATTTTCGAGTCTAGCCATCACACTCGTTCGCGTTGTCATTCTGTCGTGAGTGAAAGGGACGGCTACATTCGAAAATACGGACATCAACCGAAGTAAGGCCTCTGTACTCCGCAGACGAAGAATCAATTAAGTAGTCGGATGGTCTTACACAGTTGACTAGCGATGGGCGATTATTACTAAATTAATCGAATTATTCGAATGGTCTCTGTAATCGAATGTATTCGATAAGAAACCGCAGTAATTCAATTATTCTTCAATTATGCGGCGAGCAATACCGGAGCGCGCGGTGTGCAGGCCGTACTACTAACGAATGAATCGTCATTCGTCGCGTCGATTAATCATTCGGTCGCTGCTTGTCATGTGCGCACAGTTGTGGCAATTCGATCGAATGCATCGAAGGGCACAGTATAGATTATCATTCGATTGTCGATTATTATTCGATTTTTTTTACGAATTACTAAATCGACATTCGATAGCTCAAATGGGCGATTATCGATTATTTTTTTTCAAACAATCGCCCATCGCTACAGTAGGCCCCTGTAACTTTCGCACCCTGTAGCTCGAAGATAACGGAAGGATTAGCGGATTGTTTGAAACGAGGATGGCTTTAAACTAAATACGTCGTTACGAAGTAATGTGTATTTAAGTCTGTATACAAAGATATGAAATAATAATAATAAATAATAATATATATACTCTAATAATAATATAATATAAAGGGTTCGATGCATCGCGGCAACATTTTAAGGTGATTTCGGGGGAAATTTGTGTAACGGGGTGACTTAAGAATCATCTCTATATTTTACTACCCTGTTCTTAGGCTACGTACGCTTGTGACTTTTATAGCTTTGTAGTACCTACTATCATAAAAATATCAGTAAACATGGGCTTTATATTATTTAAGCCAAAAAGATAATTTCACAACACGTGACAGTAACAATCGTCTCTTAACCGTAACGATAACCACAACCGATGTTTTTTTTGTAAAAAGGTTGATAGATCTTTTGTTATCTGTTATATTATGTTAAAGTGAGATGGTGCAATCGTTTTTTTAGTTCGTTCGTTCGTCGGTTTGAGTCCCACCGGATGACACTGTCCATCAATTTTTGTGAGTAAAATTTTTTTTAATTTCGTTTGTTATAGTTCTTAGTTTTTGTACGTAAAAACTTCTTCAATACGGAAACTACCCCGTTACCAAACCCACCCATGAAGTGGAGGATACTTGCATATTCATTAGTACCTAATGCTTTGAGGCCTAAGGCCTACAAATATCGGGCCATCGTGGTCTTTGTGTCCTCGAGGTAACTAGTTTAACAGCAGCTTTGTCCTGTTTATCCCGAGTTTACGCCTGTGAGGACTTTACAGCCTGTATCTACTAAACACTAATGCTAGGGCCACACTATAATAATAATACATTTTATTTCGATAACTAGTAAAATCAATAGAATTTTAGCATCTAATACTCTATAGTAACAATGGTAATGTTCGACAGTGTGGTCTCAGCACAACCACAAAATTAAAAAAACCAACGTTTGATAGCCTAACTACATAACAGCGCTAATGATAGAAATTTAAACATTAAAAAAAATCGTTCAGATTTTTCGTAAATCTTCGGATTAAGATTAATGAAAAAAAGCTATCAGGCTAGCTTTTTTTTTTCAAATAGAGACCTTACGATAAAAGATTGTAGCCCAAGACGACGCCCTAACAACCGTATATTACCTATTACACTAGCTAAAGTCCAAAGGTTGCACTAGGAACTAGTCACTGTGTGAATTCATGAAAGGGATATGTTCAGTGTATTATAATAATAATAATGTGTGGTTCAGCGAACGCCCTGTAGTGAAATACTTACCTAATGAACAAGATATCCAGTCGGCAGCACCAATTTGAAATACGAAAACAGATATTTGTTTCTTACGTTTACGCGAATTGTTGAACTCATTAAAACACAATTTTACGGATTACTTCGCTATTTATATAAATTTTATTTAAAACCTGACGTTTCGAACACTTTACAGCGTTCGTGGTCACATACTAAGGTATTATTTGTCATTACAAAGATTTGAAAAATTAAACTACCATAATATTAATTTACGTTCCTATTTACGCAGAAAGAGCTAACGTGTCTTGAGATCTTGCAGTGCGAGGTGTTGCTTTAGTTTTTCTAGAATATGATCCCATGCCGGTGGAACTTTCCAACAATCTTCTCTATTGAAATTTGGATGTTTCCTAATTTCAATGGCTTCACGTAGCATTCGAGGAATTCAACGCCGTTCTTTTGCAAGTATTTTAGGTTGGTCAAAACGAATGAAGTGGTTGGGTTTGTCTAAGGCATGTTCACACGCTGAAGAATTCGTGTTCCGTTAATGTTTAACGTCAGCTTGTTTGAAGTGTTCGAAACGTCAGGTTTTAAATAAAATGTAAATAAATCGCGAAGTAATCCGTAAAATTGTGTTTTAATGAGACGAAAACAGATTTTATTACGTAGGGTATAGAGGCGGTCTCAAGGTCAAAGTGGAGTACTTAGTTTAACGTGCGGCCGTGTGTACAATCATGAGGTGTAGGTACGAATAAAAGGACAATCACTTACACGATTAGATGCCTTATTGCAAAGACATAATAATAATGTTCCCCTAGCCGAATTTCGACTACAGTGGCCAATCTCAACAGAGATAAGCCGATTGCGCGGGAGATATTATAGTGCACAAGTTTGTGCGCAATATACAGGTGCACTCTCTATTACTTCACTGTCAATTCGGTGAGACGGCAGTCTAACATAACCGACAGGCGCAGCAGACGTCCGAGTTATTTCAAGACAGGATAACCCAACACAGCCCGACCCGGGATTCGAACCTGGGACCTAATGGGTAGTACCCAACGTGCTGACCACTATACCAACGAGGCAAAGACATAAAAGAAATATGTACACCTTTTATTACTAGCGACTGTACATACTCGTAGTGAAGTGTACTAACGAGATTTATCCAACTACGGCAAGTCCATTCACCAGTTGAACCGATAGAATTAATTAAATACGCCCGATAAATCGGTTTTGTTTAATCGCTTTACAGTTTTGCTGTAGCCGGCTGTCAGCTCGTGATGAATTTGTGCGGAGTGCTGGCCGGTAATGAGATTCACTTGGACAGAAATAACTACAAAAGAAAAAAAAAATTTTTAAAGTGTAAAAGGTCGCAAAAGAATGGAAAATCAGCCTACAGTAGGGTTAACTCAGATAAAAATAAAAACGAAATTGATAAATAATGTGTAAAAAATGAATATACAAAAATGTTTTAATTTATTTACACGGTTGTAATTACATAATGAATATTTACTTCTGCTACTTCCTGTGAATGAGTATGTTCCTTTACCTAGGTTTAGTTTAGGTTGTAAGAGATCGCTTATAGCGATAAGACCGCCTACATTGTACATTTTTCTGTGTAACTCGCTGTACTTACTGTATTTTCTGTTATGGTGTGCAATAAAGAGTTATCTATTTATTATTTATTTAAAAACTTTATTGCACAAATACAAGTGTGCAAAAGGTGGACTTAATGCTAAAAAGCATTCTCTGCCAGTCAAACCTTTAGGTCATGCAGAAAGATCTATCTATCTATCTACATTATATGCGTTCACTGCTGACGAGTATAAAATGGTTGTCAAAGATGTGTAATTTATTTCAAATAGACGGTCAGAGCCGAGATCACCGATTAGCTAATTTGACAGAATTTCCATATAAAATAATATGTCAGATAGTAATATCAGGCTTAAACATGTTGAAACAAGGCTTAACTGTGTTTTTTTGTTTCGCTATAACACTGTCAATATCTATAAAACTAGTGCACTATACTAGTTATATCGTACCTATTTGCCTTTTATCAAATTTATTTCAATAACAGTAAAAAATCTTGACACTTTTAAGTAATAATAAATATTATAAGGTACAAATCATGAAAGTTGTTTTAAATGGACCTATTTTAATCGCTTAAAAGGCAACTAACTTTTTACCTTCTTTTTTTCGCTTTTTAACATCTAATTTTTTGCACTGCCTACTATTCATTTCTACTTAGCCCAAAGGTATGACTGGTGGAGGCACTTGGCATTAAGTCCGCCCTTTGTCAAGAAAATCAGTAGTGCAATACAGCTTAAATAAGTAAATCTAACAAAGTAGTTTCAGAGGTGGCCAACCTGCGGTTTTCCGTTTACACAAAGGCTTCGGTTCCGTGTTCGTCACAGATAAAGTTAATCTCTGTCGACTGTCGCTCGCTAAATGATTCACGACAAAGGGTCCAGTTTTACAGAAGAGCCTTGTTTGAGGCAAACACATTATTTTGGTACATTTCGGGTCCATTATAGGTTAAACGTTGGGGTGGTGAAGGATCTACCTCCTTGCGGTCCACCCCGGCAACGACATCACAAACTGAAGTTTGTGATGGCAGCTGAACGATCTTAAAATCCTAGACATTTTAATTAACGTGACATTGTTAACAACACTTTCTTATTATATCTGTTTAGCCTTAAGACTATAATATAGACGCTTTTAATAAACAAAAGAAAAACTGCCCAAGTGTGAGTCGGACTCGCGCACTGGGGTTCCGTAGGTACAAGCAAAAGTTTTTATCTACAGAGTTTCGATTCAACCAAAAATTTCTTGTGTTGTAGGAATCGTTGCCTGTCATGGTTCTAGGTCTACGGGAATTACGCTATAGGTTTTGATTTTTCTGCGAAATGTTAGAAAATAAAGCTTAAATGGACGTATCTCCGAACTACGTTGACTTAGAAGTGTATTTTTTTACAGCTTCAAGGCACCACAGATAACCTCCACGCGTTTTCGAGAAAAAGGGTCTTGAGAGGCAGGCAGACCACAAAGCGATCCTATCAGGGTTCCTTTTTCTTTTTTAAGGTACGGAACTAAAAAGAACATACCGACAACGTTCGTTTATCATAATATGAGACAATCATAATGATGTTGACCTCAAAATCAAACATTTTGTGCCAGTCACATCTGGTTATTTGGTCACATTCTTACTCGCTAAATTATTCACAGTACACAAAGGATGGTGAAAAGAGGCCACTTTAAAATTAAATGAAGGTAATTTCACTCCGCTATAATGGTGAAATTTACGTGTATCAAAATAATAGGTTATGTGTGTATGTAAAAGGTGATTAACTTTACTGTCATATGTGAACAAGTCGCCCTAGAGCTTCTGACTAGGTTTCAACTGATATTAGTACAGTCGGCAGCAAGTCAGATTACCCATGTACTACGAAAACAACGGACATGGCGAAACTATAAAGGTTACTTGTTGCACTACAGAACCCTAAAAATGAAAAAATGCTTATTCATATGTCATTGCTTTTGAATCGTAATCGCAATAGCTTTTTAGTTAGGCGACAGGTAGGTTAGGAATGAAATAAATCTGATGACACACAAAGCTACTGTTGGTATTTTATTATTAAGTATGACGCCCAATGGGTGATTGCAAAACTACTAGAGGTGCGCAAAATATATTAATGAAAAGAAAAGAGTGATTCATATCATTGTGAGCTGCTGATATATATCACTTTTTTATATCTTTAACTCAGTGATACAGGATGCGAATCATCGATGAATGAGTGATTTATTTGCTTGCTATCCTATGTCTCTCTCTCTCTCACATACTAGTGAGCAGTAACACCGTCTCACTCAGTCCTGGAGTTCAGTTCATTTCGTTCAGTTGTTTGAAAAGGAGTCGTATATCAAAAGAGTTAAAGATATGTTTGAGATGCAAGTGAGTTAGTGAGTGATTAGCTCCTTTGAAAAGATATATATCATTTTTGTCATTCACTCAGGAGTTACACAAGCCTAAAAACTACCTCTTATGTAGCTTTTCAGAATTCTACTACTCAAACACATGTTTTGCCTTACAGTTTAGTATCTACTTATGTTAAAAAAAATTGGATCACTGCAACTGTAAACTGTTTTGTGTTATTATTAAAAAAAAAGTTTACTAGAGATGAAAGGGTGGCTCAAAATCGTCATGATGGATGACATTCGCAATAACGTCTGGAATTGGATTCCTAATCGATTCTAAAGCCTTGAACAAAAACTTCCATTTAGATTCAATTTTCTCATGACAATCGCATATTCTGGCTAGACGAAAATATTTGTTCAGACTCAATCAAATCCATCCAACTAATATTATAAAGAAACTTTGTCAGTCTGGCTTCTGCGTTTCTCCGCTCAACTGATTTTCATGAAATTTGATATATTTGTAGACCTTTGAAAGAAAATTGGGTTATTTTATAGCAAAATAATATCAGTTGATATTAGTCGTTAAGCCTAGTTAGAGGCCCAAGGGCGGCTTGATAACATCTGACAGTAAGGTGGTCACTTGCCTTTCAGACACCCCTTTACCAATCCGCACTGAGCCCGCGTGGTGGAGTATGGCTCGTACATCCTCATAGTTGAGGTAGCCTTTGCCCAGCAATGGGATCTACATAGGCTAACTTTAAATAACAAAATACAAAATTTAAGGTGGCGAAGAGGGGGTGGAATGTTTGTATGGGATACGCTTATATTCTGAACTAATTTAGTTGGATATGGAATTTCTGTTCTTTAAGATGCTAGAAAGGACATAGGGTAGTTTTCATCCTGGAAAAATCCTCTGTGGGGGTGAAAAGGGGGATGGAAGTTTGTGTGAAAAAATCCGACATGCGCAAGCAAAGCCGTGGGTAACCGCTAGTCTCTAAAGAAAACGTTATTTTCATGCTTCATTTATTTCAGATGATTGATTGTTTACCAATTAGGCTTATCTTTCTTTGGAAGAAAACCATTAGAATATACATTATTTTACATTAAGATGAGCAAGGTCGTTCTAAAATACATTAATCACTGTTTTTTTATATTTAGAAGCTGTCATAAAATGTTATTCAAATACATTTTATCTCAAATGGATTAAGTTTACTGCGATAAATTCATGCTTAGGTAAACATTATTGAAGATATCCCACGTATTTGTATTTTATGTATCAAAGTACCAAATTGTTATTCTTTGTATGGAATAAATTGCTATGTTTTTTTTCTAGAAAATCGAAACAAACCTTTTCTTAATGAGTTACAAAATGTATCTAAACTAACCACCCTTTATCTTAGGTTTAGGTTTAAAGACATTTAGTATAGTTTTATCAATGCGTCACTTTCATCCATACTAATATTATAAATGCGAAAGTGTGTCTGTCTGTCTGTCTGTTACCTCTTGACGCTTAAACCACTGAACCGATTGAGATGAAATTTGGTATGAAGACAGTTCGAGACCCTGGAAAGGACATTACATTTTGTCGCGATATAAAACATTAAGGGGGTGAAATGGGGGATGAAAGTTATATGGAAAATCCAACTTTTGCGGGCAAAGTCGCAGGGTACCACTAGTAAGAACATATTTTAAAACAAAAGTGGCACAAATTCGTTGTCGTACTCAGTTGAAATAGTTCAGTAAACAGTAAATTTTTTAAACTCCCGTCCTCACACGCATCACGAATTGTGAAACATTACGAAAAACAGAGAACTCAAAAATCACGAATCGTGAAATTTTGGTGTCTCGCTTGTTCGAATTCAGAATTTCATCCAAGACTGAACCCTCACACGCATCACGAATTGTGAAACATTACGAAAAACAGAGAAGTCAAAAATCACGAATCGTGAAATTTTGGTGTCTCGCTTGTTCGAATTCAGAATTTCATCCAAGACTGAACTCTGAATCACGAAACGGATATCGAACATACATTTGGATTTCAGACAAATCGTGAAAAATCACGATCCGTATGCAATAAGAACGTCCGTCTGTCATGAATACTTTTTTTTTGACGAATCGTCAATGACGGATCCCGTGTGAATGAGGTGTGAAATTTCCTTTTTCGGGCTTTAAAAAATTCGTGAAAATAATTGTGGACAATAGCATATTTCCAAACGATAAACTTTCGAATATAGAAACCTAGCATCATACACATAGGGCTTACCTTCTGTGGTGTCAGTTGTGACGGTGGCCAGAAGCGCCAGGAGCGCTATGCACCACGACACTCCTTTCATCTGGAAAAAGAAAAAATATTTTTAAATAAGTATACAGTGAGTTCGGGTTTTGACTGGCGATAATTTCTATTAGTTCATCAAATGTTATCGACAAAAATCCCCCATGTTGGGTTCTAACTCCCCATCTTCAAATGGCAGCTATTTTTATTATTTAAAAACATCCTCTTTGTATGGAGGTCCTAAAAGTCATGAAAAATATTCTTTTGAAAAGTAACGCTGTCGCCTAACAAGTTAAATAAAGATCAATTTAAAATTATTAACTGTCATAGAGAAAAACAATAAGTTATAGGGAATCTTGCTAAAAGATGTGAAAAATAAAATACAATTATATTGCTTTAAACTTCCGCTAAGAGACGCTTGCGCAGGCACCAAAACCACATTAACCGCAACCGCGTTGAGTACCAGTTCAGGCAAATGCAGATTGCACCGCCCTCCTTTCCTCAATACGCATGCACTACAGCTAATGCAGTTGTTAGTTACCAACACCAACGTGCAAAAAACCTCGACGCGTTTCGCCAATCCACGCGGCATCATCAGGAGATGTTGTCGCCTCGGCTGAGCACGAACGACTTTATTTAACTATACTAATTTGGGTCGTAACACAATATAAATTGATCAGGAAAACGATCTGTTTTCAGCACGAATAGGATAATTTCGAAAAATCAACATAATTCTGAGAAGCAATTATTTCTTGCTCTGAATATTGGTCAACCATTTTTGATTGGATTTATAGATTCAAGAAAATGTTTAACTAGAAATATTGATTATTGATTCAGGAATATTGAATAAATAAATTGTTTCGACAAACACACCAATTACCTAGCCCCAAACTAAGCGTGAGCTTGTGCTCTGGTGACTAGGATAACAAATAGACATACTTATATACATTTATAAACATCCACGACTTAGGTACAAATGCTCGTGCTCATCACACAAACATTTGCCCCTTTCGGGATTCGAACCTGCAACCGCCTGGTTTAGAAGTCCGGGGTGCGAACCACTACACCAAGACGGTCGTCATTAAAGAATTTATTTAAAAGGAAGAGGTCTTTAATAACTGAGTGGAGGCATCGGTAAGAAGCAGATAATCTGCAGCATTTGTATTATAAAAAGGGCAAAGAGCGCTGTCAATTCAACTGGACAAGCTTCAGAGAAAAATCATAAGCCTAACTTTTGACCCAACTACATTCTACGCCTTACACAAGCACTCGCCTCGTTGGTCTAGAGGTCAGCACGCTGGGTACTATCCACGAGGTCTCAGGTTCGAATCCCGGGTCGGGCCGAGAGTGTTTGAGTTTTCCTGTCTTGAAATTACTCAGACACAGCTCCGGAGTCAGGAAGTTGGTGGTGTTAACACCCCCGTGCCTCGGAAAGCACGTTAAGCCGTTGGTCCTGCGCCTGATCTCTCTACGGTCATGTTGGACTGCCGTCTCACCGAATTATGAGAGTGAAGGAACAGAGAGTGCACCTATGTATTGCGCACACACTTGTGCACTATAATATGTCCTGCGCAGTTGGCTAATCTCTGTTGAGATAAGCCACCGTGGTCGACATTATTATTATTGCACTAGCAAATGCCAAACATGGCTCAACTCTCAAACGGCACTTCAAGTAACAATTACTATTAATACTAGTGGTTCCCCGCGACTTCGCCCGCAAGAGTTGATTATCCATACAAAATATCATCCCCCATTTCACCCTCTTCATGTTTTTATATCACGACAAAATGTAGCCTATGTCCTTTCCAGGATCTCGAACTGTCTTCATACCAAATTTTATCTCAATCGGTTCAGTGGTTTAAGCGTCAAGAGCGTTAGCTCTTCTGCTAGCTGTCTGTTAAGACAGACACACTTTCGCATTTATAATATTAGTATGGATTGATATTCTGTAAAAATTTTAAGCGTCTACCTGTTGCTGTTATTAATATAGAGTATATTATTTTTATTCTGTTTTTATTGTTGTTAAAGCGGCAACAGAAATACATTATCTGTGAAAATTTCAACTGTCTAGCTATTACGGTTCATGAGCTACAGCCTGGAGACAGACAGACAGACAGACAGGCGGAGGCTTATAAAAGGGTCTCGTTTTTACCCTTTGGGTACGGAACCCTAAAAAAGTTTATTTTCAGTTCAATGCATGCTACGGAATTTAACACTCCACCGCTCTCGTAGCAGAGTATTAATTCAACCGCCTCGTAGTTGTAGCGTGTAGTTGCTACGAGGGCATAATTGCTACGACGCGATTGCTACGCCGAGCGTTTTGATATACTTTGACTCCTTTGTTTTATTTCGGTTTCCAGTTTGGGCACGAAGCGGTTAAGTTGAACGTACAAAATTAGTTTTTGGTATATTGGGGTAAAAAAGATGGATTAGTAGGGTGGCCAATGACAATTGGGGTTTGAATGAGGTAGCCAATTGTCGCTCGACTCTTTCACTAGGGTCTAGTTCACCAACTTATTTTTTTAGGCTTTTAACATACTTTGTATGGCAACTCTGTCAGATTAATAATTAGCTTCCGTTTACCGGATGTTTAAAATTTGGTGCAAATTGGGTCTAAGAAACGTAAAACAAATGTACAGTAGCCAGCACATCAGACTTTACATTTTTGTGGCATATTCACACTTATTGCTACTGCATAAGATGCCATAGTGTTTACCTTGACGTGCTGTAGTCCGTACAGACATCGAAGTCAAAGCTTCTATTTATATTGCTATGTTTATGGTTATTTACGATACGTTACGTTACACACAGAGATTTTCTGAACTCTCTCCGGTCATTTTGGATTGCCATCTCACAAACTTTGAGAGTGCAGAACTCGTAGATAAAAAGAGAGAGTGTACCTGTGTTTTGCGTACAAACTTGTGCAGTATAATGTCTCCTGCGTAGTTCGTTAATCTTCGTTGTGATTGACAGCTGTAGGGTGTGAAATTCGGCTAGAAGGACATTAACGGTGTTATAACAAAAAAAAATGACCAGGTTTAAAATGGGTCTAAATATTAGCCGACAACAGAGAAATGAATGACACATTCGTGACATAACCTAATAGAGAAGCGGTTTTTTTAATTGGCTAGCTAATAGCTTAGTCCTGTCTGTCCTGTCTCGTGCTTTTTTGCTGTCACTGACATACACTGAGCGGAGGTGTTTTTGGTCCCAAAATATTAGTTTTTAAGCACTAAGCTGTTTTGAATTTTTGGTGCTAAATAAATACTTTTCTTTCTTTCTTTCTTTTCTTTCTTAAACCCGGTACTAAGTTTTTGGAATAATGGGGTAATTGTCTCCAACTTTAATAAGCAATTTTCAAGCAAACTAAATAAAGCGTCAGTGAAATTCGAATTTCTGGTGTAAAATAATATTTAAACTGTAGTTAATTTGAAAGCGGCCCTAACGGTCGGTTAAGTTTTGACGACACGCCCCGATCCGCGGTTTTTATTGGCGCAATCAAAAACTTTCAAGCGTGAAGCGATACCTTCGTTTGTAGGAGTACAGTTGCAAACGTAAATATGTTCCTTTTCGAGTAACCCTTTCACTATTTTTGAAAGTGCCGTAAGTGCGTATGTAAAATTTTATGGGTAGGCGGAATGATGTCCTGAGAGCGTCGGTGGCGCGGTGGCTAGCAGGTTGCCTCTCATGCGGGAGGAGCCGGGTTCGATCCCACGTGCCGCCATGTACCAATGACTTTTGCTGAGTAATGTACATTCGTTTTTTCACAAACCGATGCTCTTACGGTGAGGGAAAACATCGTGAGGAAACTAACACATTCAGGCAACTGAATGTGTGACCATGATTCAAAACTGGTCAGGCTTAACACGTCACGGAGGTCAGATGGCAATCGCTCCACTGTAATTATCTGATCTGCCAAATCTTGGATCATGATCAGCGGACCCTAAGCCCTCGCTTGCGAGTGCATAACCGGGATAACGCTAGGATGGTGATGAAATGATGTGCTTAGACCCGAGTTTGCCGATTTTTAACTAAACAGGAGGTAAACTTCAAGTGATGGTTTATTTGGACTCCCATACAAAATATGTCAAATAATGCTAGACCGGATGTTTAAAAACTTAAAACTCTATCAGTGGAAACATTTAAATGGCCTTCTTTGTATTTATAATTTTAGTCAAACATGTACTAGCTGTAAGTTTCCCATAAATGTAAAATAAAATAAACACGTAGGACTCGACCCTTAGCAGTCGCCGGCTTCGACAGTTGATAAATCATTTACAAATGTTTGCGGTTGACACATGACTTTTCTTTATTTTTTTAAATAAGTTTGAACGAAATTAGATCAAATTTCGCTCACAAAAATTAATCGACTGTGTCATCCGGTGGGACTTTTTGTAAGCGAAATTTGATTTAATTTCGTAAGAACTTGCAAAATAATTGCTTAAGTTATAAAAATAATAATAAAATAAGTTTAAAGTTTGTGTGTAATTATAATTATAATTTATTTATTTTCGTTAACAAATTTCAATTTGATAACATTAGTAATTGGATACTCCTTTTAAGCATTGTAGAAATGCTTGTGCCAGGAGAATCCACTCTTCCATAGCTATAACTATTTATATCTTATGTAATCTTATGTAATCAGCTATAACTATTTTAATCTTAACATTTCAATCTTAACATTTATCTTCTTTATTATTATAATGATGTACGTGTCTGTATCTGTGCGCGCGCGTGTGTGTGTATGTGTGTGTATGTGTGTGTGTGTGTGTGTGTGTGTGTGTGTGTGTGTGTGTGTGTGTGTGCGTGTGAGTCGGTGTGTGTACGTGCGTGTGTGTTATGTTAAGTGTTGTAACAACTGTTCTGTCTCTTCATAATTTAATGTTTTTAGCCATTGATCCATAATAGTCTTGCAATATTTGAATTGTTTTGGATATATATTTAGTTTCTTATTTATTTTATTATATAACAGTGCTGATCGTTTATGGTATTGTTTATTAAAACAAATGCCAATGCTAATTCAGATCTAGTTTGCGGCACTTGTATAGAATATTTTCGTCTTTTTGACAAATTATGTACTTCAAAGGAGAGAGATCTGTGTTTCCGAAGGATAATTTGCTTGACATAAAGCTTCCTAACGTAAAGTAATTTATATGTCTCATACAAGGTTTCGGTGGGATATCTCCTTCTTTTGAAATAACATAACCTTAATCAGTGCCCTCTGGGCGATCTCTAAATTTTTAAACTTATTTTTGGCAGCCCCTCCCCATGCTGAGATGCAGTACGCCAGAACTGATTGTACAAGAGTAATGTATATTTCATGCAGGAGGTTTCTTGCGGACCCATGGCCACCAGTTTGCCTACCAGGAACAACATATCTCAGAGTTCTGAAAATCCACATCGTTTTTCTAACTCTAGAAGCAACTTGTTCAAGATGAGGATACCAGGATAATCTCTGATCCAATATGATTCCTAAGTATTTAGTCTGTGAGACTCTATCAAATACATTAATTCATGTTTTGATAGTAATACCTAAATTATCCTCATCTTATTAAAGAGCTTGGCTCTTGTCGGTGGAGTTTTTTCTATTTCTCTCCGCTTTGCGTCCTTCTCTTTACTTCCTGATACGAACCGACATTTATCTTTCATTAAAATGATAATAGAAGGAAAAATAGAAGAAAAAAGGAAGCGAGGAAGACCAAAAATAAGCTACATGCAGCAAATAAAAGAAGATATACCTCTAAATAATTGGTAATTATCGATACGTTGTAATTTTGGAAATTAAATTAAAACCGATATAATTGACACATTGTCACCACTCTGCGCGTTTCGGACAGTGTTAAGCATATACAGGGTCTAACGAAATTAGTTATCAACCGACAAAAGGGGGTATCTATACATCATACTGAATACGATGGCAAAAAATGAACCACAGTTTTATAGTAATTTTTCAAAGTTATGTTTTCTAACAAAATAATTCAATTAAAACACTGCGAATGATTAAGAACGCCGTATCTTTACTTGACGCATACAATTGCATCAATTCACAGATAGTGTAGTTACACGAACACAATTCAAAACGCATTGTACGAAAATCACACACACACAGCTGTAAATAGTGTGTTTTTTCACAACTGAGAATTGCGAATATCTCGGTAACTAGTCTGAATTTTTGGCCCAAATTTGGTGAGATTGATCAGTGTGATGTATAGATATTCCCCTTTGCCGGTTGATAACTAATTTCGTTAGACCCTAAATTTACAGAGTTGACTGTACACTGGGCTTACAAAATGGGAGTAGTCCCGAAGGAATGGAATGGAATTGAAATATTTAATGGCACAGTCGTTTTGGGTCCTGAAGTGTAGAAAGTATTTACGACGTATTCTGTTTCTGCTTTTTGAAGCTGGGGTCCTACTGTGTGTTGTCTGTAATATTATAGCCATCGCAGTCCCCCGCATGGTCATGTCGTTATGTGTGAAAGGAATGGATAAGTATCTTAATATAAATACTTAAATATTAAAATGAAAAAAGACTGACGAGTTTTAGCTTTGAAAATAACGTCAGGAAAGCAATGGTAGCTTTTTAAATAATAATAAAAAAATGATGTCTGCCGCCTATCCTGACAGCTTTTAGAATCCAATGCAATGACATGATTGCATTGGAATCTAAGCCTTCAAGTTAGGCGGCAGCCGGCAGGCCGTCAATTTTTTGACTGTAAAACGTTACAAATATGTACCGATTACCGATTATTGCATTGTATTTTTATTTTATTTCATTTTAATATTTTGATTTAAATTTAAATTTTTATTTGATTAGTTTTATATTGAATAGGTGTTTTTTTTAATTAATAATTTGTATTTTCCTTTTGGTCCAGGTAAATTTTAATTTTCCACTACTTGTTTAACTCTTTAATAAGTACTACCTATAATAATAATCAATTTGTGTACACATGTTTAGAATTATAGTCCTGCGTCTATATAATAGTTTGTAGCATCGTTTTATTGTGACATGATTTGTTTTGTGTACCATATAAATAAATAAATTTGTCATTCAAGCCAGTGAGTGTTATTATTATTTGATTTGTATTACCTTAAACATATTTACATTCAACATTTGTTAGCCGAAAAAGCTTGAAAGAGAATCAAAACTATTTTAAGATCTGAAATATACCGTATTAATATATTTCATTCATTCATTCATTCATTAATGCTTATTGTTTTTTTTTGTGGTGTTTGAGGCAAGTGAGGTTATCAGCGCCGGGAATAAAACCTGTTGTGTGATAGTAGCCGACCGGGTAATAAATGTGTAATGCCGGTTTTGTAGGGGCAGGTGTTTTTGGGTTGTGACACGTTTGGGTCATGTTAGATGTTACTTGTGTGGTAAGGAAACTATAGACAATACCTCATGAAGTTCACACTGCGGCATCGCACCTTGAAAAAGTCCGGAATAGCTAATCCAGACGTAGACAAGTGGGCCTAAGCAATTTCAGCGCTAATTATCTCTCTCTCTCTCTCTCTCTTCAGCCTGTCGTTACCCTGGGCCTCTTTAATCTACTTCATTCGCCGCGGTGATGTGCAACCTGGATCCACATTTTTTCAGTGGTCTTTTTTATGTCGTCTTCCTAATCTGAGGTCCTGGAAGACGCTTTTGACCCCACGGTCGCCACTCTAGGTGCCACCTGCTCCAAGAATTAGTCTTGCGTGACAAATGACCTGCCCATTCCCACTTCAGACTGGAGGAAGCTAGGCGCTTGACGACATCTGTGACCTTGCTTTGCTGTCTCAGCCACTCATTCGTTTTACGATCCCTCAACGTCAACATCTACCATCTTAATTATAACGAATGTAAGAAAACTCTCACAAATTGACTAAAATAACTCAGTTATACTGGTACTGAAAATTTAATAAAACATATTTTATAAAACTGTACTTAATTAAGTACTTACTATATGTTTTTTTTAAGTTATTAACACTATTTGCTTACGGCCTGAATGAATGAGCTGTAAAAATACACACACAAACATGCACACATTCACATATACGCACACACACACCCACACACACGCAAACAAATCCACGTACACATGCTGCGCGCGCATGCGCAAGCAACCTAATGCATGCGACTAATTTTGTTTTTCGTATTAATATTTTTCATTGTAATTGTAACTTTGCGTACCTACCTTTACCTTGAAGCTTAGCCCTTTCAGCACGACAATTTTTTTTTTGCTAGTTTTATATAATTTCCATATTTTTCGGGTCTTAATGAACCATACAGTTGGGAAAAATTATTGAAAAAATGTTGGGGGGTTTCTTGCCCCCCTAAACCCCCCCGCACGATCGTATCAAGCCGTCACGACCCCCTGAATGGTGTTTTTATGAAACATAATTATAAGTGAGATGAGATTCAAACATTTATCTAAGGAAATAGGAACTTTATTAATTCTTTTTGAATCACAATGGCAGTTCAGTATTATCAGTCAAAAATCCTAATTTAATAAATGCTTCTATGTAACAAAAAATAAAAAATTAAGCTTAAGTTTACTCTTAGTAATTAGGTTCTTAATAACAATTATAAGGAATCAGTCTTAAACAGCCTTTTTCCTATTAAGTATGATATCAAAGTGGGATAAACTTTGTACTTTACGTTTAACATAGAAGTAAAGTAAGTATAATTACTTTTTTTGCTTTTGATGATATTCAAAGAAACAATTATTTGCTCGAGAAAGGCACAAGTAAATGTTGCACTTGGAGCAAAACACTTTAGACCGGGATTTGCAGCCTTCATTTCTACAGCTTCTTGGGACTGGAATGCTGTCAAATATGGGCAGATGATTGAAACCATCATATCTTTTGTCGGCAGAGGGAGGGGGAGGAGGTGCGTATCTACCTTCCCTGTTTCTCTGTTCTAATGGGATTTCATCACCAGCATCCTCCGGTTGAATTCCCTCAGGGCTATTCATCAACGAGTCTGCAAGATCTAACCTGAACCAAAGAAGATCTTTATTTTTAGTAGACTCTCCAACTGACTCCGTATCTATTTTAAATTGTCGCCATGCATTAGCTACCGCCAAATCCAGTAAATGAATCATAACCTTGACAGTCCATTTTCTTGTTTTTTGGAATGTACGGTAATATTCAATTGTCTGATCCAAAACGTCCACACCTCCCATGTTTTTGTTGTAATTCATAACAATTTTTGGAGCCTTGACTGGAACATATTTTTTTTCTTTTTTGTCCCATCTTGGAACATACGAGACATTATCTCCCCCTGTACAGTTGGAAGCCATTAGGACCACATTGTTGTCCTTCCATTTTACCAATGCAACGTCAGAAGAGACGTATTGGATTATGTCACCACGTTTCATACCACCTTTTTCTGTAAGTTTTAATTTTTTGCCATCGGGAACCCTGTTAGCCATTATTGTTCCGGTTCCATGTAAACCCATATCATTGAGTCTTTCCAAAAGTGGAATTGTATTGAAGTATCTGTCAAAGTAAATACAACTTCCCCGAGGGATACTTTGCGCCAAGAACATGATAACTCCAGGCCCTTCTCCCAGTGATCGATCGAAAGCTGGATTTTGGGGATAATATATTTCGAAATTGATCATCAGACCTTCACTTGTAGTGACCACGTAGTTTTTTAAACCCAGAGGACGTGGTTTATTGCGTACCAATACCCGAATACGACATCTTCCTGTAAAAGGTATCATTTGCTCATCAATACTATAGTAACCAGGTGATCTTTCAACTTTTTCACAAGCCCGTAACACAGCCTGTATTACGGGCTGTACCTTCCAAAGCGGATTCGTATTACCCTCAGGTGGCGTGTCTGTAGAAACTACATGTATATTATTGCGGAGCAAAAAGAATCGGTCTCTGGGTAACTTATCCGAAATCAGCCTTAACTCCATGCCTTGGCGCCAGTACATGTGAATCCTAGGGTAGCTAATGCACCCCATCACTAATAACACACCAAATAACTTTTTGATTTCAGCAGGGGTTGTATTCAGAACTTTTCCAGTTTTTCTCATGTAGTATAAATTTGTGCAATTTGCGGTATTTTCAAAAAACTTTTCATCAAAATAATTGTAAAAATACTTCAAGGGTGTTCGAGGATTAGCTGCTGCAGGGCGGGCTGAGAGCCCTGTGTGATCTTTGTCATTAAAAGGCATTAACCTCCAATTTCTCTGTCTCTGATTAGTCTGGGCAGTAGACGATCGGCTGGTTGATTGACTCGTAGACGCAGGTGAAGATCGGCTACGCTTTTGTACGGCCCGACCACGACGACTTTGCGATCTACCACTACTTCTTCCTTTGCCTCTGCCTCTTCCTGTGCCCCTGCCTCTAATAGATGAAGATGGCCGACTAGTTGGTAATTCTTTATTATTTACGGGACAAGACACCGAAGCCTGATTGGTAGACGGTGGATTGCGCATTGTAACTCGGTTACGTTTAGCAGGTGGACCATCTTCTGGTGCAAAAAGCACTGGTTCTTGGGCACGAACATCTTTATTTGTGGAATAAGACTCGGTGATGGTCTCCGATTCCTGATCTGAACAGGTGTCTGCTTCCTCAACTGCTCTGCAGAATATCTCCTCACCGTCCGAGGACTCAAGGTCGGAGTTACAACCATCCCCGATGATATCATGGATTAAATCTGACGTTAAGGGCTCTAAAAAAAGACAAAAACCTTAAATGAGTGACTATATTCCAATTAACGAACACCGTCCTAACACGCACAATCGTGCTTTATAACTTTAGGTATTCATCGTAACCAAATACTTTGAATTTAACAACGTTTCTTATTTTATTTAACATTTATAGGATATGCTCAAAATAAAAACATTTGAAAATGACCTAATAGAATAAAAGTAAAATTTTAACAATTTCTTACTTTTGGCTCCTCCAATTGACACGTACACGTCCATGCTTGTCGCTCGGCGATACACTGACTAAACGCTGGTCACTGACCCTATATGCTAGCAAGCAGAGATTAGGAAACACACGATCGATCAACACAGTTTTGGCGCGGGAAAACAGTTTTGTAAAGTTATTACATTTTTTAAAAGTTGAACGCACGATCGTATTATTCTGTGCTGAAAGGGTTAGACGATTTGGGAGGGTGGTAGCTTCCTACTACAGGTATTATTATACTTAAAAGGAATGTTACCATGTATTGTTGTAACCCTGGTCGATAACGAAATAAAACATTTTCATTTTCATTTTCATTTTCAACGTGACCTCAACTAATTACTCGATCTTGAGTATGAATCACACAGTTCATCACTGCAAAAACATTTTGCGCCAATCACCCCCTTCCTGTGATTAAGTTTTTCCTATACCCAAAGGTTAGTAATAAGACCGCCTAATTTGTACATCTTTCTGTGTAAATTGTATTGTTGTTACTTTTATGGTGTGCAATAAAGAGTTGTCTATCTATCTATCTTCATAAATGTCAAGAAGGATGAGAATAGAATTGCCAGACCAAGGAAAAGCCAAGTTTTTATTATTTATTTATTTATAAAGGTACACCAACAGTAATTCACATTTTACATACAGTACATCATGACAAATACGATTACAAGTATACACAACATTTACTGAAGTGTAGCTAATTTAAAGTTATAATATTAATATTGAACTTGTCAACTTAAGTCGAAGTTTTGATTGTACGAAAAAGTATTGTAATCGGTCCGTACAAAATACGCAAAGGACGAAATACTTTGAACTTTATATTTCGCTTGACCGAATTTGCCGTCAAACATAACCGTCAATGGTAAGGCAATTAACTTTAAGTCGACCGTGGCGCCTCTAGCGGCTCAATCCGAAACCAGTTACTAAATGGAACAGTATGACGTAGATGTAAAGTCGGTTTTAAACCAAATCAACCGGTCGGTTCAACCATTTTTTTCGTTTAAAACTTTTTAAACCCAAAATGTCGGTTTAAAATGGTTGAAAACTATGTTTTTTTAATAGGACCTCAACTATGCCATCGTGTTTTATGATACCATGAAGCACCAAACTATGCCTTTTTAGGTTTGTTAGATTTTTTTTCTTCCCATTTTTCAATGAATACAAACTATATTGCTGAACGTACGTACATACTTAGTTTCTGTGCTTATGATTTGTGTCAGGAGAGGAAACAAAACGCAAAAGACAGTTGTAATAAGGAAAACATGACAGAACAAACTTTCTAACAAAAAAAAAAAATTATATACCTGCAATAGATACTCAACGTTATGCGTTTTCAGCACATTTCATTTTATTCTGAAATTTATCTTGTCATGAACTCATGAGCAGAGGTCGGAATTAGGTAGAGTTATTCATGTACTTACACTGATTTCATCCAGCAAAAGAATAAAGTGGATATGCCCCAAATCCCGAGCTTAACTTTAAAGAGCAGAAAAGTCCCGTGATTTTTTAAATAAAAAGTTATTAACTTTTACACAATTTAAACTACTGCACGCGCGACGTTGCCAAACTTACATCAATGACATCGGATGTCCGAAGAGAATCAATAATTTGTTTTGTGAATTAATGTAAATTAAAATTAACTTTGTTTTATTTGTCTATCTCTGATGTTAAATAAAAAAAAATAGGTAATAATTATATTTATTTAACATTTTAATAAATACCAACAAATGTCAATATAATAGTAGTATCATAATTCAATAAAGTATTGTAAAATTAAGTAAAATTCATTAATCATCAATTAATACAAATATGGCTTAGCTCATGGGTAGAGCGCGGGCAAGATAGTTGGGTTTACCGAGCGTTGGAGGAAGGTCACGCACAACAAAATGGAGCAGTAAGGTAGATTAAAGTAAAAGGTAAGAAAAAGGTAGGGCGCCAGACACTATTATAAGGGCGTGCCTCCCAAAACAGGTAAATTAACTAATATTAAAAAGATAGAACTTTCCTCTGCGGGTATGTGATGCAACACCGAGGGTAGGACGAGTAGCCGGTGGTACACGTAGCTCTGCGCAAGCCGATGGCCAAACGCAGACTTGAGTAGAGAAATAAAAAAAAACCCCTGGAATGTGACAAATAACCTACTTAGAAAATTGTTCACACCCAGTACTAAAATGGTTACCCGAGACGGCACCAAATTACCTTAAATCATTAAAAACTATTGTAAGGGTACTTTGACGGAAGGTTAAATGCTAAATTCTAGTAAAACACTTGAAAACAATTGAATTTAGTTGCTGATAAGTAAAAATTAATTACATTTTAAACAGGGAATCTACCCTCACAAAAAAATAAAATGTATGAAAAATTACCTGTAAGGGGTTTTTGTACGGAATGTAAGGGCAGAAGGGCATCCTGACGGTGCTGATCCAACACCACATAAGTGTATAGAGTAGTTCTACGCCTCCAGACCCTAGGAATAGAAAGCAACTATGAACATATAACCTATCATGGGTCATTGAAACACCAAAATGATCACAAAATAAACCCAAAACGGGGAAGAAAAGAATACTCACAATAATAACTTGAGAACAACTTGCGGATAAATGTGTGATGGCCTAAGCAGGAAACTTTGTACAAGGGCTTCACACTTTTTCACACATGTTAGTCAGCGATGCTCGGATGACTTGGAGATGAACTTAGTCTTCTGAAGGCGACAGAGGAAAAGGGCCTTGAAGACCGTTTCGCCCTATTTATATGGTCAGCTCAACTTCCAAAGATTTTCAAAATGTATTCTCGCCGGTTCGAGAATAAGCAAGAAACGTCATAGTTCCGGCAAGTTGAAAACAAAATCTATTTTTATAAGTAAATAGCAAAGGACCTCAGTCCATACAGCCAAGTCAGTTCACAAGACGAAACAAAACGCAATTTCGAAATTTCGAAATAATCTATTATGATAAATCATGGTAGTGAATATGACAAAATTTAATTTTAACAGCTAAAACAAACATCAACACAGATTGTTAATAAAATAAACTGAACTATATAAAAAAGAATGACTAACCATAAGATTGACACAAGGTCCCGTGAGCTTGACAGCGACGTTTAAATAATAAACAATTAGGAATAGTTAATCTATATGAATCTGTCACTGTCAAAGCATCAGGTTATTTGTTTTGGTCAAGTACTGTTTATGTTTAGTTAATTAGTGCAGTTAATTACTGATAAATGAGCAAAATGGATAATAATTTTTACGGTAAGGATTTATATATGTAACACTAAGGTTCTTATTATTATTTATTTGTAATAAATTGTTGGCCACACGAGATTGTCCATTAGAAATCCTGGGAAGGTCCACATTAATATCAACATTACGATGCAAGTACATAAATAGCTCTACCTAATTCCGACCTCTGCTCATGAGTCATGATTTCAGAAATAATAATACAAAATAATTACAAACACAAAAATAGTAAATTGACGATGATGATAACGACCGGATAATATGGTACTACCACATTTTTGTACAAAACATAACCCATCCTTTTTTTAAAACGTTGTTTTGAGATTTTAAACCGTTGTTTATGGTTTTTAAATGGTTGTTTTACAACTTTAGTATGACGTGCTGTTCTACTGTCTCTAAGAAGCGATTTTTCAAAAATCAGTACTTAAAAAACCGCTAGATGGCACTGAACAACATAAGTCAGGTAGATTTTTATTTAGGAAATTTTGGGTCTGGCGTTGATTATGTTACAATGTTATGTTTCACATGTTTTAGATTCAAGCGTTCTGACGAGAAATTTTTTAACAATCAAGTGATCATTAAGATTTTCTGTTTAATTTAATTTTTAACTGCATTCTGTAACTCGCTAAAATTTTGACGTACCTACCAAAGTACTCCCACTACATGTATGTGTATGTAATATTACAATATTTTACTTTTGTTCTAAGCTCAATGATTTCTACGCAATATTTATATAACTAAGATAATTAACGTGATCTATCAGCATAACATAAAACTAAAATTTTGTGCTGTCAGAAAGTCCCTCATTTTTACAGAATTTTAACTATCATCGGCTACACCCATCGCGGTAATTCGTTAAGACATTCCAGAATGAGTAAATGGGACAGCTAGAGACGAATACTGGAATCGTTTTTAGGGAAGGCTTTGATTCGCACTGTTTAGTTTCAAATGAACTTAAATCGATCGAATGTGAAACCACGCTGCTAAGGTTTGAAACGGAAATTAAGGGGCTCGTTCTTGACAATATGTTTAAAGTTTTATGCTAGATGGCATAGCCGAATATCGGCTATCATTTCATATACACACATAAACACTGTCTAGGGATATACAAAACATATTGTTATTATATTTAAAATATCCCTAGGCAGTGTTGATTAGTATATTTGGGCTAGTATGGACTGCCGTACTATAGTCAAATGGCTTGATTCCAAGGTTCGAATCTGAGGCCCTACTTGACAATGTCCGTATTTAAGAGTCTAGCCATCTCGCTCGTTTGCGTTGTCATTCTGGCGTGAGTGACAGGGACGGCTACATTCCAAAAAAAAAGGCCATCGTCATCAAGAGTAAGACCTCTGAGACTAATGTTAAGTTCTGTCTATTTCTCTCTGTGCTAAACAAACTAATTTAGAAACTGATTTAGCTATATACTTTGTAAACAACAGAAAATGTGGTAATATCATTCGATAATGGCTAACGTTAATCGAAAACACGAAAAAACTTGTTAAAACACGTAGGCAATCGGATTTGTTAAATTCAACGTTTCTTAGTTACTTTAGACTGTTTCTTTTCGTTTGTTTAGCACATAAAGATACAGACTGAACAAAAAATTAGCCATGGTGATTAATTTATGCCTTGACTGGTAGAGAATACCATAAGACACTAAGTTCACCATTTCTTTTTCTTTTTTGTGTAATAAAAAAAAATACTATGTTTTTGTTACGGGAATACAGGCCCAGAGCAACTCTCTAGTGAACTAGTTCTACAATGCTCCCTCCCCTTTTCCCCGGCTGCATAATATTCAAATTCGCGTTGCAACTCGCTATAGAATATAACGCTGTTTTGACCACTCGTGCACTCATAAATATTCTAACAGCATTTTATAAATATCTGATCACTAGGGGAATACATATTTTTCATGACTTCGATAAAAATATTATTAAAAACCATAACCCTCCTTCCGCAGTCGGGTAAAAAGCAAAGGTGATTTGAGTAAACAAAACATAATTTTTATACAAGTAAGAAAAACGCAGGATAGCCATATGTTGTGCTATATATTGGTTTATTATCTTTTATTTAAGAACTTTTATTCATTACAGGTGGTGCCTGTGGCGCAGTGGCGGTAGCGCTTTGGTAGTGATACCAAAAGTTAAGCAACCCACGGCGCGGTCGTGATTGGATGGGTGACCATTTAAGTGACGTCCATGACAAGCATTTTCGTGCTTCGGAAGGCACGTTAAGCAGTTGGTCCCGGCTAATATCTGTGGTATTAGTCGTTAAGCCTAGTCAGAGGCCCTAGGGCGGCTTGATAACTTCTGACAGTAAGGTTTGTCACTTGCCTTACATACACCCCTCCACCAATCCGCACTGAGCCCGCGTGGTGAAGTATGGCTCGTTCCTCCTCATAGTTGAGGTGAGGCCTTTTCCCAGCAGTGGGATCTAATAGGCTGACTTATTATATTCATTACAGACCGACATTAATATGTAACAGTTTTTTTGTAAAATATCATGATTTCATTTCGCCTATACAATCAGTAAAATATCTTCGGGGTAATTTACTGTACTGTGACACTGGTAATTCTAAGCCTTAGGCAAAAAACAAACTAAATTGTAAACTTGATTTAAGATCACTCTTAAACTTTCGCGTTTCATTATTAGAACACATTATAACGGGGATTACTGCGACGGATAGTAGGTAAAACATTATATACCTTTAATTTTTGCCTGACGTTTCGACCGGGTTGCACCGATCGTGGTCACAGGCAGACTGGCTGGAGAACTGCGATGTCTTCACTCCGTATGTGGGGTAGATTCATATTCTTCTACCCTCACATTATTAACAAAATTCGTACCGCCGCTGCACACAACGCTAACCGTGTCCCTATTCTGTAAACCGGCCGCCGCGTCCGTATTCCGGTGGTTACTCAACTGCGACCCAAAACGAGGATGTGTAATGCTAATTACTGGATTCTATGTCGCAGATAGTTTGTAACTCTCTTCCCTATTGAAATTACAATGTTTTTTAATTTCAATAGCTTCACGCACAACTCTTGAATAATATTGGCGATCTGTGGAGAGGACTTGCGTTTTATGAAATTCAATCCAATGATTAGTGCCCGCCTCAAGTAAATGTTCTGCAATCGCTGATTTTGTTATTTGTCGGTTTTTCACAGCGGCGATATGTTCTTTGACCCTTTCAGCCACCGTCCGTTTTGTTTGGCCTATGTATGAACTACCACAGCTGCAACCGATTTTATACACACCCGGAGTTTGTAACGGCAAGACATCTTTTGGTGTGCGCAATATACTGTTTACCTTTGATCTCGGAGTAAAAACAGTGGGTATGGAGTATTTTCTTAATAGGGAACCGACCTTGTCCGTTACTCCTTTCACATAAGGTAAAAATGCGGGATGTTTGTTTACACCTGGACTTTTACCTTTCTTAATCGGTCTTTGCAAATAATTAAATTTGATTTAAGATACCTATTCTATAATGCTAAGGAAAAAAATAAAATTTTGTGAGCGAAATTAGATTTAATTTAGTAAAAACTTGCAAAATAATTGCTTAAGTTATAAAAATATTATAAGTTAAGCTAATTTCATCTTAACTGATGGTTAAATATTTGTAAAAATATTTCTATTGGATAAATGCGGGTACATTCCCCAAGTATTGATAAAATCGAACGCCGGCTCACTGGCGTAGCAAGCACTTACAAAAATTCGTCGTCTGACTAACGTCCTCCGTAGCTTAGTTCAGAGGAGGTAAGAGCACTCGCCCGGATAGCGAAGGGACGTGGGTTCGAGTCCCACAGGGTGACACAGTCGATTGATTTTTGTGAGCAAAATTAGATATAATTTCGTTAAAAAATAAATAATGATTAGTTAGGTAAAATCGACGACTCATCAGGCTACCTATGTGAACTACAAAAATAGCTTTTATCACGTAGGTAATAGAGGCAGTCTCAAGGTTAAGTAGAGCAGACAACGTGTGGCCGTTTGTAGTTATTAAATCTGTTCAATATTGTACAGCCGACTAAAAAAACGTAACAAAAAATTACTAGCAACGAACTAGCTAGCCAACGGTGCTTCTACAATAGTAAATATTATCAAAGGATACTTTGAAGTCGTCATAAACGCTCGACCGAATCAACCAAACACAACTTTCAGCTCCGCTCGCTTCGCTCAATTAGCTTGAAAAGCAACAGAGCTCCTTTATCGGGTGAAACTGCGCTTACAAAATTGAACTTCGAATTTGCTGTTGCGAAATCAAAAGGCTTGAGAACCACCAAATACCTTGATTGTGAAACAAAAAATAAATGCTGGACTTTAACGGTGTTATTATAATTTGACGACCGTCTTGGTGTAGTCGTTCGCGCACCGGACTTCTAAACTAGGCGGTTGCGGGTTCGAATCCCGCAAGGGGCAAATGTTTGTGTGATAAACACGAGCATTTGTACCTAAGTCATAGATGTTTATATGTATTTAAGTATTTTTATCCGTTATCCTAGTCACCATAGCACAAGCTCACTTTGTCAGCTTAGTTTGGGGCTAGGTAATTGGTGTGTTTGTTAAAACAATTTATTTATAATTTATTTAATTTATAAAAAAAATAGATTAGGTTTAAAATAGGTGTAAATATTAGCCTGACAATACATAACCTAATAGAGAAACGCTTATTTAATTGGCTAGCTAATAGTTTAGTCCTGGCTTCAACCCGGTACTAAGTATTTGTAATAACGGGGTAGCTGTCTAGGATAGGATGCAAATACTGGATTTGGCTGGATTTTGACATACTTGGATCTTCTTAAAGTGCGATCTTTTGTACTTAGATGAATTATAATAAATAAATAAATAATAAATATTGGACAACATCACATACATTGCTCAGGTCTCAAATTTAGTAGCTTAAGCACTTAGGTTATGGAAATCTCTATCACTATATTGACCCAACCGGGGTCAAACCCGTCACCTCAGAGAATATCGACGCCTTGAAAACCGGTGTGCAAGCCACCCCGATATGTATTCGTATATACGTATTGTATATCGTCGACGAATTATAAGCCAGTGACAGCCCCCGTAGCATCGTAGCATTGTGTAATCGATCCGTAGCATTGAGTAAACAATCGTAGTCTGTAGCACCACGTAGTAGCTACCTTAAAATTGGCCCGCGGCAGTCAATTTCATGTAATATCCACAAGTATGGATGAACTTACAATAGAATTGACAGAACAATGAGCGGTTTTCTTAGTGTCAAAAATCTGTACTCAAAAATCCGCTAGATGGCGTTGTACAACATACGCCAGGTAGGTTTTTATTTACGGAAAAGGTTAATTTTAGCGTCGATCATGTTTTAATGTTTATGTTTAACATTCACCTGTCAGTACACTGACAGGTATTATTTCCAATTTAGTGATAATCAAAAAATTTTTTCCATTAAATATGGTAAATTCTCAAAAAGAAACTCGCATTTTTTTATTATTATTTATTCATAAAAACAAATACATGTGTGACCTTATATCTATCGCCAAACTGCTGCAGCACAGGGTGTTGGCGAAAATGCACTCTTTTATACATTAACAAACATATCACACGTGCAACTATACGCTTATATTACTTATGCAATAGTTCAATGATAGGACTCTGGCGAATTTGACGTAAGTAGTTCTACTAATTGTCTGTACACGTAATATCAACAATATTTGGTTTTTGTTTTAAGATTAAAATAATTTCGACGCAATTTATACAACTTACATGAATAGGGCCGCCATCTATCAAATAAAACTATAATTTGGAGCTGCCAGAAAATCCCTCATTAGCAGAACAAATCAGCAAACCATTACATTACTGGCTAGTAAATAATAATTTTTGCTTACAAAAAGAAAAGAAAAAAATTAAATCGCCAGTCATCTTTTGAATTCATTTCCTACAAAAAAAAAACACTGAAAGGGTTATCAAATAAAGCCTTTTGTATGGCGTGTAACCGACTGGTTAAAAATACAGTGTCTGTGTGCCTCCGACAATGGACAGACTTTTATAGATATGCCAACGGTGACTGGACGCGATTTTCACCAGTGCGATACCTATCACATTTTAGTAATTATTTCAGAAATTAAAAAAAACATTTTTGGGTTTTGTTTTGTAATTAAAAAAAAAATATATTTAACTGTTTCAATTTTTTTGCAGTATTAAAACTTAGTATTTTTCTCCATGACAGTAATTAATTTGGAATTGATCTTTATTTCAATTGATAGGCGATAGCGTTACCTTCCAAATGAATTATTTTCATAAATTTTAGGTCCTCCAGATCCATAGAAATAGTATTAAAAAAAATGTCTGCCATTTTAACTGTTTCGAATTTCGAATCAATTTTGTAAAAATTTGCCAACCAATTGCTCAAGTCATAAAAGCCAGCTCACTGGCGTAGCAAGCACTTACAAAAATTCGTCAACTGACTTACTTCCTCCGTAGCTCAGTTGGTAAGAGCATTCGCCCGGATAGCGAAGGGACGTGGGTTCGAGTCCCACCGGATGGCACAGTTGATTAATTTTTGTGAGCGAAATTCAATTTTATCAAGTCATAAAAATCATTACAACCCTAGGATGTTCCATGTAGTTTTACTTCGGCCGGTGTGGGCGGATCTAAAAGCCCGTAAGCGGTTTGATTGTGGCCCGCTGTTTACGCCTGAATAATTAAGTTGCACAGGTGGGCGTTATATCACTCTTTTAATACTTAAAGCACCGGATTTCAGTGTATCGGGCCGTGAGGTTTTATGTTTGGTATGATCTGCAGGGTATGACCGTATAAAACCGTACTAGGTTCAGCGCAACTTCGGCAGTCGGATTCTTAAAAAGTTTCATGTTTCATCCTCAGGACGCTTACTACGAGTATTCTTATTCATTTTACTAGCAGTTTTTCACCCGCGCTTAAAGTTGGATTTTTCATGCAAACTTGTTCACTTTCGGATATGTATCGCAGGATTTTTTAATATGGTCCAAAATGTTTTTGGGACTTTGACATGGTAATTTTGCTTGCGTTTTTTGTTTTTCGAAATTATTAAAAATACGCAGAAATTGGTGAACACCAATTTCTGAACAGCCGGTTTACCTAAATTGATGGTTAATTTGACACAATGCCTATACAAAATATATTGTTGGTAAACGAATGGTTGGAAACGAATAGAACGAAAATGTACAAAATTATGTACAGTGTGTCCGGTTTTCGACTGGCGATAATTTATGGGCCATTAGATCATCAAATATTATTAACAAAAAACCCTAATGGGTCTAACTCCCTCCCTCTTGAAATGGCAGCCATTTTAATATTTAAAAAAAAAATGCTTTTTCTATGGATCTGGAGGTTCTAAAAGTAATGAAAATGATTCGTTTGGAAGGTAAAGCTATTGCTTAAGTGAAATAAAGATCAATGCGAAATTAATTAACCGTCATAGAGGAAAAAAAAAAATTTAAATGTGAAAAAATATTGCTAAAAATTTAAAAAGTGAAATATTTTTTTAAACCTATTCTAAATCTAAACTAAAACCAAAAATGCAAAAAAATTCATAAGGATTTTGTCTCTAAAATTTAATAAATAAATGGCCCCTTAAATTATCGCTAGTCAAAACCCAGACACCCTATATAATATTTCATTTTAACACGTGTTTAATTTTTAATCAGCCGGTTCATTCAGTGTTGGTGAACTCTAGGCTTAGTGTTTTACTACAATTATGTCACATTGATGCTTTGACAATTTAACTTTCAAAGGTAAATAATGCATAAAACGACCATGAATTCAAATAAACTACTGAATTATGAAAAATAGCATCCATCTTGTATTATTCGAGACGCGTATCACATAAATAACACATCAACGCCAGCCATTATCTTTACACCGGCTGAACATGTAAAGCTGTACCTACATAATATAAGGTGTATATATGTAAATACTAGTGGTTCCCCGCGACTTCGCCCGCAAGAGTTGGATTTTCCATATAAATTTTCATCCCCCATTTCTCCCCTTAATGTTTTAATATCGCGACAAAATGTAGCTTATGTCCTTTCCAGGGTCTTGAACTGTCTCCATACCAAATTTCATCTCCATCGGTTCAGTGGTTTAAGCGTCAAGAGGTAGCAGACAGACACACTTATATATTCGCATTTATAATATTAGTATGGATCAGTGTGGATGGATTAAGGATGGAAAACTGACTTAATGACTGACTGACATATTAACGCACAGCCCAAACTATTTGGACTGAAAAGCACCATGCTCCTTTTATAGATGGTGAGCACGAAGAAGGCTTTTGATTTGAAACTCCGTCAGTTTTGAAGCTAAATCGACAAAAATAATTACTCATCTAATCACAACAGAATGTTGGTTTCATAACTTTGGCATCACCATAGCATCAAATTTTTTTTTAAAGGACTGCAGAGGTTTAGTCCTGTTAGCATCCATCGAATGCGGAACCTTGCCCCTTTGCCCCTTGCGGGATTCGAACCCGCAAACCGCCTGGTTTAGAAGTCCGTGGCGCGAACCACTACACCAAGACGGTCGTCATCAGAAGTCAGGTATGCCAATCTCAATTTTATTTACACTGTAGGTTACCTACCAAATCTTTTAATTTTTATGAGTAGTTGGACTTTGGGACATCATAAAAAAGCACAAATACCTACTTAGCACTTATGAGGACAACAAGAAATTAAAATATTGACCCGTGATTAAAAATATGAAGCCTACACAATGCTCGGAGAAATAAAAAAGTTTTATAAACCTCAAGGACAGACCTACTTAATTCAAGGCACAAACACATCTTATAAATGAATAGCACCAAATAAAAATGCCGATCGCCTAATTAAGACATTAATCTCTACCAGCCTAAGCCTACCCGATACACTATCAGTTCACAAGAGAAATAGGTGAGCGCGAGATAACGAAATAAATTTATTTCTATCTCGATATATAAATAATTCAACGGCCGTGTGGGATGTATCTGGTGAAATATTGTGGCCACGATTAGGGGGGAATAAATAGAAATTCGCCTTAGATTTCTCGTGCCTTTGAAGGAAAATACGTATTTTAGACGCGTCGCGACGGGGCACCTGATAGATTTATAGACAGTTTTTGAGGTTAGTTTTTTTAGTTCGTGTTTGTGCCGATAGGGTGTGTATTTGTTTGGTTTGATATTTTTTTCTTTTTTCCGTGTTATGCATACGAGTAATGACATTGCTATGGGGTGTATATTACCCGCGCCCCAATGTAATGGTTATTTGAATAAGTTAATATTGAATTAAAATGTTATGCAGTGGTATTAAAATATTAAGTGAATAAAAAAGGATCACTAAATGTTATCGGTAAGCGCAGAACTCGAGAGCGAGAGGACCAATTCGGGCATTTTTTTTAATTGTCGTTTTATGGCAAAATTAGGTAAATAACGTTTTTTTTGGTAAAAATGGGATTTATGTATACAAAATGACGATGGCAATATCATTATACTTAAGGATAATGGTAAAAACTGAAAAACAGCCCAAAGTAATTCTTTCGATTTTTACACACGCAAAAAATGATTCTTATGTAAAATTTCTTACCTTTGGTATTCGGGATGACCCCTACTTATTTTGAAGAGTTATCTTCCTGGTTGCATGCGAGTACTGAAACAAATAAAACAAAAGATTAATACATATGTTTTTAATTTCAAGCCTACAGCAGGCTTAAATAAGCATAGACTTTTGGACAAGGCGTCTATTTTAGGCTCCTCGTAGATGGGCCACCGATCACAGCCACCGGTGGCTAGCGACAAGCTGTTAACATTGTTTTTAATACGTTTTGTATGGAGTCGCCGCACGCGTGACTCAATGTCCGCGACACGCCACCGGCACAATAGAAAGATTTGTATATACCGTGCCACCGTTGGCTGGTGGGCGTCCATTCATGACTCAGTATCCGTGACATGCCACCGGTAATAGCTAGTCGCTACTTGTCATTTTGACAAAACGTCTGTCAAACGATATTGGTAATAGGCAGCCACCAATCACTGACGGTGGCCACAGACTAATGGTGGCACCGACGACCTTCGCTTGCGCGGCACTGAGGACGTGGTGCACGTAGCTACCGGTGACTGTGGTCGGTGGCCCATCCACGCGGACCCTTAGAGCTATTTCTCTACATACGAATACCTGCTTCAGATCAACCTAAGTTGCCTGATTGATTTAGACCAAAAAACAGCCCTCCTTCCGCAGTCAGGTAAAAACACAATGTTAATTATCTCAGAAATGTTATAACAATCTATTATAATACATTTCCCAATAATATTTTCCCACATTATGCGGAAGTTGATCAGAAAAAAGCTCGTGCATAATACAGGTTACGGAACTTCGAAGTTGGTTCAATAAAAAGCCCCAAAGTTTCAAGACAAGAGTTCGCGATCGTCCAATATTTCGCCTAAGAACTAGGGCTGCCAACTTTTGAATAAGTTTACCCCTATTGAGGCCAAAAATACAGGATGTTAGTGTGAACAGTCTTATCCTTTATGGGGGTAAATATGGCCATCAATACCTACAACTTTTAGTATGAAGTCAACACTGAAATCGTGAAAAAAAAATTTGCTCTCCATACATTGTTACCGAGGTAGCAGATTTATTTGTATGGAGCATCAGTTTTTTTTAAGATTTCGACCGTGGTCCCATAGTAAAAGTTGTAGGTATTGATGGTCATATTCAGCCCCTTAAAGGATAAGACTGCTTACACTAACACCCTGTATATCTTGTATAAGATTATTATGAACAGAAATAAGAGTTCCAAGCAAGGAAAAGTATAGAACTTCGAACATTGTAATAAAGTCGCATATTCGCAATCGTCTGTCTGTACATGATTGTGTCTATGAACGAATTGATATCATAATAAAGTATTTAAATTTGCATGCAAGCAATGTATGATTAGAAATGAGTGTTATCACAAAATATTTTACTCAAACACTCTTTCTTATTTTCTATTTATTATTTTCTATTTCTAGGGTTGTCAACCTAGGGTTGACAACCCTATGGGATCGTGAACTTCCTGACAGAGGGCCTGAAATATTGACGAGATTCGAGAAATAAATAAATGAATAGACCGCCCCAGTTCACGCAGTTGGTAGAAGGTTGATTCCTGGTTTAGTCAATTTGGGAATTGAACTTTTCTAAAGTAAGGTTCCGGCCATGGTCATTATTTATTAAGTTAAATTTGTAATAGTTGACTGACAAAAAAAATAGAAGAGATGGTTTTTAGCGATAAGGCCGACTTAGTGCTTATGGAAATTGCATTGTTCCTTCTTTTGTACGACCCTCTTGGTGTAGTGGTCCGCTCCGGACTACAAAACCAGAGGTTGCGGGTTCGAATCCCGCAAGGGGCAAATGTTTATGTGATGAGCACGAGCATTTGGAAGCTCACAAATACATTTGTTGTGCCACAAGCGAAAACTAACCTTGGTAGACATGCGCCCTTACCGAGAATGTTATCATCTCTCATCTCACAATAGAGTAAACGAATGTAACCTCGATATTTGCCATGACTCCGAATCTATATTCAAAAGCAAAGTCCAGTCATTTTATCAGCGGTAGCACTGAGGTGTTTTGTTTTTTATTTAAATTTTAGAACAATATTCCCTCACTAGCATACACCATTTTTGTAATTGTACCTATATTGTTAACTGAGTATACCTATCTAGCAATATCGTGTTCACCTATAAGTAATTGGGTTGCATACCAGATGCAACTTCATTTAGATTAAGTGTGCCGGTCAATGTTTGTATGTAAACTGTTGGTGTTCCAAATTAAATAAATAAAAAATTTGTACCTAAGTCATGGATGTATAAACGTATAAAAGTATGTCTATCCGTTATCCTAGTCACCATAGCACAAGCTCACGCTTAGTTTGGTGCTAGCTAATTGGTGTGTTTGTTGAAACAATTTATTTATTTCTTTTATAGTGAAGAATGAATAGTTATCTTTGTGTGACTGCACTGTTAATATCAAATTGAAACAAACAATTAAAATAAATTCGGTAAACGGTTGGCAATTTATTGTTTTAACCCAGCTTCAGCAAAACCAAAAACGAGATTTATTTACTTTCATATTGCCAATTGGCAATAACCTCAGCTTGGTTTTTTCAATCTTAGGTATGAAATTTTGTTAATTATATCATAATCCTCAACAGGATCACTGTTTAAATAGTAAAACGACTTTTAGTTCAAATGTATATGATAATAAGTTACATAATATGTATCACACATACTTGAAATATTTCGACAATGCGTCGTTGGTAAAAATATGCAAAATGCCAAATATAACTGATAACAACAAATTAAATAAACCTTGATATTAGCAGATAATTTGCATACCATACCTACCCTAAATTCGTTACAATATATATATGCCAAGTTAAGCAAACTTATCCACTCCTGTAAAGTCATAAGTGAGGCCAACACATCCTTGAAACCAAGATAATAACCCAGCGAATTTAATTAAACACATGAGCAGAAGATTCTTTGGATAGCTGTCGTCCACTGTATCCAGTGAAGCGAAGCGATGTAAGGTAATAATCCTCAATGTATTTATTATTTAGTGAACTAAGACGAATTGTTTGATACGAGTCCATATCTCGCAGAATAGCCTTAAACGTAGCCTTTAGAATGGAAAATTATAAAGAATACTACAATAATAACAAGAAATTGACGACCGTCTTGGTGTAGTCGTTCGCGCACCGGACTACTAAACCAGGCGGTTGCGGGTTCGAATCCTGCAAGGGGCAAATGTTTGTGTGATGAGCACGGGCATTTGTACCTAAGTCATGGATGTTTACATGTATTTAAGTATTTCTATCCGTTATCCTAGTAAAGGAATCGAGTTTACATGATTGACCCACGAGTAAAATTTATCAAACCTGATCATTTCAATATTATGCCTGAAGTCATCGTGCTATCAACTAGGGCGATGATAAATTGATATAAAATACGACGTTGTTTTCAAAACGTATCAATTACTACCTAAGGTTATAATTACGGAAATAATTACATACTGAAAAGTCATTACATCAGTAAGAAATGTGTAATATTCGACTAATTGAAGGAAAACAATGGGATGTACATTAATTTCTTTGTCTTCCTGAGAGACAAATTCTATACATTTAAAAGTGCGTTATAATTAGAGCTTTAATTACTTTGAGTGTTTGTTGAAACAGTTGAAGAATCTATAGTTTTTTAAATGAAAGGGTTTGCTCTTGACTATAAACTTAGCCAGACGTGGCGCAGACAGAGTCGACGGTGGAGCTAGCTCACCCAGAAGGTTGTCACACCGATGGAACACAGCAAGCTGCTTGGCGTCATTCTTCAGTAGGGAAAGTGGTCTACCAGGCGGCACCGGTCGCGGCAGAATTGTGAAATAATTATAATAACGCGGCAGAATTGTGAAATATTTTTGGAAAATAAAATTTCTATTGGAAAATCGCGTAGATAGCAGCTATCTAACATGCAAGAAATCGTTTACTTTTCGCAAGCAGTGTAACTATGCCTTTACATCTTAACACATTCCCGTTTCGGGTTACCCTTTCCAAGGTACAAATGTTTGAAATTTAATCCGAGAAAAATCCAATAGTGGTGACCTCCGACCCTACTCTATAAGACTACGTCTGTATTTTCGCTTCTATTCGTCGCTCTCGCTCGCACTCTCTTGCTGTCATAAGTGACAGAGCAAAGTCGAAAGTCTATAAAAAAGGAACACTGATTTAATAACTGACTCATCATCCTCCTAGCGTTATCCCGGTTGTGCTCTCGCACGCGAGGGCCCAGGGTCCGCTGACCATGATCCAGGTTGTGGCAGATCAGGTAATTACAGTGGAGCGACTGCCATTTGACCTCCGTGACCCTGTTACCAGGGGAACCTGAATTATTGACTGATTAACGGACTAATATTTAAAACAACGCCCAATTTACGAGGAATAGAAACATAACATTTTGCGCAATGCTTCTTTATATAATGTGTAAGAAAATATTTTTGGAAATATGCCCTTTAAGGGGGTAAAAAGAGGTAAGATTGTAACCTGATTTGTGCATCTAATAAAATTAAATAAATATCGTCTTACCCTTAGAGTAGGGTGCCTAATACCAATACCACGTATAGGCCGCGCAAGAGATCGCGTTAAAAAATCTATGTGGATGTTTCTTTTATGTCTTTAGGGCTCCCATTTCGGTGGGCGTTTCGGCATACCTATTGTTTTCTGCAATAGAATATTGGCATTTTTTCAGGTGTGATCGGGTTTATAAGCTTCTTTTAGGTGGGATTTGGTGGGTATAAGTATTTTGTAAGAAAATTGGTTCCATGGATAAACTACCAAACCATAACACATACACAACTAAATAAATAAATAAATTGTTTCAACAAACACACCAATTACGTAGCCCCAAACTAAGCTTGTGCTATGGCGACTAGGATAACGGATAGACATACTTATATACATTTATAAACATCCAGGACTTAGGTACAAATGCTCGTGCTCATTACACAACATTGGTCCCTTGCGGGATTCGCAACCCGCCACCGCCTGGTTGAGAAGTCCGTGGCGCGAACCACTACGCCAAGACGGTCGTCGAACCGCAGTGGCAGTGTAACTGTCAGTGTTTTGTTCCCAATAAACTTTATTATTCACTTATTTAATTGCTTTCAAGTTACGCGGTAGATCTGCATCCCCCGTTTTTATTATTGAGCAGTGAATAAACGCAAATTGAGGTTATAAAACGATTTATGCCCCTAATAACATTTTGATAAATATTTTTTACTTCCTACAGAACACCTGCCCCCATTAATTTCCATAAGCTGCAACAAACCTCCGTACCAATTTCATTCGGTAAGCCAGCACTGCCGATAATAGAAATAAATAGGCTGAAAACGTTACTACTCCGCTACTGACCTAACTGCGTCTCTTTGACCATAGACTAGAAAAACCCGTATACTTTTACAGCGTTCCATACCATTGGGCTCACTGACCTCTATAGTACAAGTACGCTGGACTAAACATTCTCTAAGAAATGACAGATAATTTTTGTGCCGAATCACAGCGCCCCTACCGGGTGTACAGGGAACTAAAATAGACTAACTTCTATATGCTTATGTCAATTCTCATTTGTTCCGTGGACGTTCACCACACGCTCAATATAGCCGTCAGCGCCAAAATGGCGATAATCAAATGGCTTCAAAGTTAGGTAAACAGTTTGCAGTCCAGCGTACTTGTATTATAGAGGTCAATGATTGGGCTATATTCCAATGCGCCCTGTCTAAGATAAAATTTAGGTTCAGTTCCTCTCTTTCTCTGCCAAATAAACGAAAAGAGACAATCTTTATTAATTTAGAAACGTCAGACTATACAGCTGTCCGTTGCTAAGGAAATTAGAGAATCTATAGACAATTTATTAGGGATGTCATTCGATGACGACTAAAATTATATGAAAACACGCAAAAACTTGTAAAAATACGTAAGAAATCGCATCAGTTAATAATTCTAAATTATTGAAGTCTGTCTCTTTTCGTTTGCTTAGCAGAGAAAGAGAGAGACTGAACTAAATTTAATCTAAGACAGGGCAACATTAGAAAATCGAGTCCATTGTGTGAACTGTTTATCTGCACCTACGTACCGGTCACCCCGACCAATACATTTTGGTGAGAGAATTGAATGTTGAGAGGGTTACATCGCCCGCCGAGTTTTATCGCGATGGTTTCACCGAATTGGGTGTCTGCTAGTGCAGCCGGTTATCGACTATCGATAGTCTGTGACATTTCAATAGTATACTCTTCCTTCGAAAATATGTGACAGCGTCTGTTGATAGTACCGATATTAAATCGAATTGGAACGCAATAAGATTGATAGGACAATACTATTGAAAGTTTTTTTACCTATAATTAATAACAGTAGTTTGTGTGATTCAGAATCGATTAACGAATGCAATAAATGTCTTTATTGATTAATATCTATTGATACTAATCGATCTACTGAGTATCTTCTGCTAAGATGCAATATTATTGACACAACCAATATTATTGCGTCAAACAGTCAATAATTATTAAAAGATAGTCAGGTTTGCAATATTAAGGGTTCTATCGATAGCAAAGCCATTGTCAGTTGGTCTGCTCTAGCGCCTCTCTGATTTTTATCGTTTGCATATTGATGTTTTCGGGCCGTTAGAAGGTTATAAAAATTTCAGCGCCCGATTACCTAAGGTGAGATGAGCTTATGAAATGCTTTGTTTGTGTTTTGTTCTGCCATTGTTTTTGTTTATAATTACTGTGTGTGCTTGTTGGTAAGCTCGAGTTTTGTTTTGTTACGTTAATTAGTTAAAAGGATATAAAATTGGATGGATGGAAAACATCTGGCCTCTATGTATTATCGGACAAAATTTTATTAATTTATATTTTGAATGCCTCGTTATAGTATAGGTAGTCCAACAAGTTCATGCGCTAACCTCGGGGATGAGGAAGCACCAATCACAAGCTAATGTCAAAGCTAATTCATTACTGTCAAAGATATCTCGGTTGAGATGGACATTTGTAATGGACCATTCCATTACAAATGTGCAAGCTGGTATAGGAAAGTAATATTTCTCACTGTTTATTTAAAGCAATTATAAGCTTCATTATGATCGGATTAGACTGTTAGAATCAAAGAATTACTAATTGTCAGCGGGGACTACTGTCCATGGCAGTCATTTGACGAATGCATGCGTGTTTGGAAAACGGCAGGCGTATTTTGCATGCGATAGGCGTATTTTGCATGCGTAAGGCAAACGCGACGATGCCGCTTCGTGGTCAAAATTTGATTAGTTTCTATGTAAGATGCAAGCAACCGTCAAAATATGACAATAATGTGGACGTTAGGTTTAAATCCATCAAATCATGAACTGACAATTTGCCTATTGTATTGTTCTGGTCACACCCAAATATTCCTTCACACTTCCAAACGCACATTTTGCAGACCGTTCACACTTTGGACACAAATATTTGGTAAAGCGACAAAAATGAAAACGGCTTATAACTTCCATTTTAGAAAAACCGCTTTAAATAAACAATTCACGTCGCATCTGTTCACACAGGCTGATACACACCGAAACTTTTCCGAGGAGAAATTTAATTCTGTCTCTTAAGGCGTAGCAACACTTGACACTTCAAGTTAGGTTACAAGTATTAAAGCCGGGCTTTGAGGCATTTCATGAGGCTGCCGGTCGGCATTCTGCTTTGCAGATCTTAAAAGAATAAGGAGCATAAAAGTACAAACAAAAGAATACTTAGACTCTTGACAGTTTTTGACACATGCGTGACTAATAAGGAGTTTTTTAACAAGTCAAAATTCTAGCGCTATCTAGATGGTGCTGAGTTTTTTTTCATATTGTCACTTTGTTAAATCATGGATCAAATTTAAGAATATTCTCAATTTTGCCTAGCGTCAGCTCTTGACTCTTGCTGACAAACTACCTCAAAGAAAAGTGCTCATTTACTTAATATTACAAGAAAATCTGATTTCTAAACTGTTCGATATGCAAATAGTTGTCACTAGTGCGGCAGTTTTTCTAAAGGCATAGTCAGCAAGATTTAAGAGATGACGCTAGGTGGGTATATCTGTGTTTTTTTATTAGCCGTACTAGGCATGGTGTAGCACTACTAGTATTTAGTAATTTGGTGCTAAAATGCTTGTAACTTACTAAAAACCTCCTTATTATAGACAATCTAAATATTTATGGTTAACCATCAACTAGGGTTACGATTAGGCAAAATCTTACTTACATTCTTCTCGCGTAAGCTTCTTACCTGCATATTTCGCAAAAAGAGTTGAAAAGTCGCCAAGACTTGAATCGCAAAACGCTGAGCAACGTGTGCTAAGCTCTAGCACTCAAAAACGTCTCTGGAGGGAAATTCAATTCTATCCACTATAATTGGGAAAGACACTAAGAGCTCTTAAGCTGCATTCAAATATGGACGGTTTGGCGAGACTGGCGAGAGCAAAAAACCTTTTATTCCAGACTAATAAAGTGTGAAGCTTAAATAGGCTTAGACGGCTGATGCTGAAACGGTTCGACAGTTGCTTGGAGAATCAAGTACTCTAAATAATAATTCTAGACCCCAAAAGTATTAATGTTTCTTATTTTTTTTATGTTATTAATGAGCAAACGTCAAAAATTACTAACAAAATGTACCAATATAGTTAAACGAATGGTTAAACATGATACACTTGACAATAAAATAGCTGAAACATTTCCAACTTACATCATTATCATCTATCTAGATAATCGTGCAATGAAAGAGCATTTTCATTGCAAGTTCAGGATTTGTCTCATATTAAAATAGTAATGTTATTTTAAGGTTTTAAATGCGATGTATTCGCCTTAACAGTTTTTGACATTGGCTTTATTTTAAAGCCAGTAGTCAAGTCTTTGCATTTAGTTAATTGCAACAAAATTCAGGCGGATAATTACAGCCTCTGCACTCACCAAATTAACAGAATCATTTGAAGGTTCTGTGCAGGATCATCCTTTTTAATGGCTTAAGCGCTCGTTAGCGGTCTCTCAAGTAAGTGATAGGCTGTTAAGGCCCTTTTTCGGGAGCCCAATAATACTGCAAGTAAATTAGGTACGTGATTTCGGGTCATTTTGGCTGTCTCTTGCAATTTTGGAGAAATTATTACAGGACTCCTTTGTTGTATTACTGTAACACTAGTGGTTGCCCGCCACTTCGTTTGCACAAATGTCGAATTTCTTATAAAACTTCCACCCCCCTTAGGATTCAACTTTGTCCTTAGAGGTTGGAGGTGTAGCGTACGCTTGAAGAGTAAAATTATGTTTTGTAGCGCTATTCTGCAGCTCTTGTCGTATTTGATTGCCATTGTGTGACTAAAAACTAAATACTTATGGAATAGAATAATAATTTGTGACTTTAAACCAGTGCAAATGAAACAAGGTGTCTGTCAGTAGTTTTTCAAATACATAAACTCAAAAGGTAAGTCTGAATTGCGAGTATCAGTTTACTGTGAATATATACATGTATTTTCGCTTAGATTTTAACGCGCCTACAATATAATACGTTTTTAGTGTTATAATACTTTAATAATATTGGTGACATAGTTTTTTATTTTATTAAAACCACTTATTAAGACTTCCCAATAGATGTTTAAGTCATTTATGAATTAATAATATCGAAACTAAACCAAAAAGTTGTAGTATTTCTTATTAATTTCCAAGTTTTTGTTCTATTTATATGATCGAAGATTTTAACTCAAAATGGACGACAACCTATACTAATCAAAGCATTTGAAACCGCTCCTGTCCCACTCAAAGCGCTATAGTAACGCTATAAACGTATTACTCATCGTCATAAGTAATTAAAACTACTACTATAACGCCTTTAGCGCTACGAAAAAGTTCATTTCCTCGAATATAGCGCCTTTAGCGCTACTATAGAGTAACTTTTACTTTACTGTAGGTGTACTGTAATGACCCTACAAGAGTGGTGATAAACTCTATAATAGACCTTAAGAATCTATAGAGACGCTCTTTTCCACTCAAAGTGATTAAGTAGCATCCTATAGCGCCTTCCAAACACCCATACCTTCCAAAACATCATTTATACCTCTACTAGTGGTACAGGAGTGTTCACAACTCTACTATACCTCCATTACCTGTAGAATGACGGAACAAGATACCATTGTAACTCCGTTAGTGTAAATGATTGCGATTGTATGGCCACTGTATCGCATACCTGTATAATGACTTTAGAATACGTTGCTATACAGGCTGAGGAGTTGGTTTTAGCTTTTCAACGGGAATTGTATCGCTAAGAAGCTCTATAAAGGCGGTGAAAGCTGCTTGTATGCTAGTTGGGATCATTCTTAATTCCTAACCAAATAGCTAAATACCAAATTTTATCGATTAAGCTTCAAAACTGACAAACTGAGTTTAATACAAACTTACCCCCCCTTAAGGAATGAATTTTCTAAAACCCTTCCTAATGCACACCTAGACTATAAACGGAAACATGGTGCAAAAGTTCAAGTTTCTAAGTTAGTTATTAGTTTTTTTTTCTATGCGTATATATCTCTACGACGAAGCCAGAACAGTTAAAATTTAACTTCACTTAAGTTCGTTTGATCATTTACGAGTAAATGTAGAAGATAAGAATATTTTCGTATTACATTTTCAAAACAAATTGAACTTCCACAACAAATTAAGAACAAGCTTTTGATACCGTATCAATTACAACTTCCTTCAGAAAATCTTGAGACCTTTCCAAGGTTAGGTACTCGGGACAAATAAAGTAAAAGTACAGTTTCAAAGAACGCCCCCATAATTTCCTACTGTGAATAGCCGTTGCCCGCCCCGCGCCATTTTGCGGGCTTCCACAAGGGTCATACTTGTCGCCGCTCCCCTTCCTGTTTACACCTTGCGCCAGAGGGACCTATTACGTATGTAAGGTTACGCTATGTTTTTGTTTTAAACTCGGTCAACACAGGGTTTTATTGGCGACATTCAATTGAGATTGGGTCTCTTTATGATTATTACGGTTTGTGTATGACCAAATGGTTGTTCGATGTAAGCAGACAATTGGAAAGCTAATGTTAGACGAGATTTGTTACTTTTCACATAAGTAACAAATCTCGTTGCCAAAATATTGATATATGTTGAGTGAACTTTTATTTGAGATAAAGTGACAAACTAAAGTTGTCTTGAAAATTATCTAAACAGTACTCATAAATTTCCCATCATTTGCCAAGCGGTAAGCTAAAACTTATATCGTGCCTAACTAAATTAAGCAATTAAATTAATAAATATAGATACTCAGATATATTCACAAATATTTAGGTTTCAAAACGTTGATCCTTAGTTAAACGTTGGTGAGCTTAACTGACTGAAAGATCAGGTAAGACCAGCAAATCCTACTACGAATACTAATAATCCTGAAAAAAAAGCCATCCTTCCCTTCGATTACAAATTAACATTCAATTCACGACTCCATCAATTCCGGGGTGATATTAGAACAATAGTCAGGAATGTGGAACCTTTTAATCTCGACAATTGGACTCAATTTGGCCTGCAAAAGATTTCTTTTTGGTGGTTTTGTAAGAGAAAAGGCAAAGCAATAAATTGGTAAAATGCGACCCTCGGGTCGGTTTTCGGTCGGCCGATTGGCGAGACTGTCGAAAGATGATTTCAGGCTCCTACGAATTTAATCGAGATTTGTAGGGTTCTATCCATTGAAAGAAAAAGAAACAGGCAAGTGCGATTCGAACTCGAGGACACTAAAGGGTTTTTTCTACGATGGCATCACTTTAATTTATTTTAATTTGCTTGTGCTGTGAGAACTTTCCACTGGCCAAACTTCATGATTCTAGGTCTTTTAGTTTTGATTCCTCTGCGGAAAGAAAATACGGCGGATACGAAAACAAGGCTCTATCTTTAGAATGAGTTAACTCGGACGCTTGATTTTTCACAGCTTCAAGGGACCGCAGCTGTAAGATACAAAACCTGATAAAAAGGGTATTGACAGACACACGGACAGCAAAGCAATTCTATAAGGGTTTATTATTCCTTTAGAGGTATCGACTACGGAACTCTAAAAATGGAGCCCTTCTAGCGGTTTCGCACCACGTCCAATCCATATCTAATCCGCATCCGTGAAAATACGGTCCGGTGGTGTAGTCATAGAACTATTTGTATAAAAGTTTATGCACTACGTTCTTTTTTCACTGACCGGTTTTCCATATAAAACTTAAAATTATGTTGGTTTCAATGGATTAGGACGTGCTGCCTAGTATATTTTTCCGCTATTAGTGTCTCCCTGTCACGCTGCCAAGTCCTTTTTCCCAGGATGGAGTGCAGGTGTCAAGTGGAAATTAGTTTTAAATACTAATTTCTATGTTCCCTTGAAGCTGTGAAAAAATCGTGCTTCTAAGTCAACGCAATCCAAAGACACGGCCATTGGAGTCTTGGTTTTTTAACAATATATTGTTTTAATTGTTTTTGTTGTGAACATGGCGGTCGCAATCGCAACAGTGCCGAAATATTACGAGTAAAAAAATATATATAATGCCACAAAGTTTGTGTCATAAATAAAATTAAAAAAATAGATATATCGATAACTCACGAATAAAAAGGCAATCACGTATTCAAAGCCTAGAAAATAGGGTTTTCCTTTAGGCAAACGAGGGGAGCTCACAGTAGGGGGGTAGTAGTGTCAACGACAGAAGAACTACCTACATTGTCGTGGTGCCTACATTCATCCTCAAGAAAGGTAATAAGATGATCAAAAGTAGGGAGGTGATTAGGATTATCGCCATAACGACGTTCAAATCTCGATTTTAACTCTGAAGGCAGTTTAGCAAGGCATAAGTGAACAAATAGGTATGACCAATGTTTAACAGGAAGTTCCAATCTCTCTAAGCATCGATAAGTCGAAAGCAGCGGGTTCAGGAACGACACACGTAACCCGGAAAGTTTAGGCGTTATAATAGGGAGCATCATTATTTGAGCTATGTGGGTATCCGCTAAAACACGAAGGTTATGGTACCTACGTTTTAGGAGGTCACGGGCCACGGTGTAATTGCCCGCCTCAATCTTGAGGTGTTGTATCAATCGACGAGGTTCATCCGATAAGGCTCCTACTAAATAGTGTAGCTTCAAAGTCGGGGTAAGGCTAGGCTGGTTGTCCACCACGCTATCAAACTGGTCTATAAAACTGATCCAACTATCGGGACGGCCATCAAACTTAGGTATAGGTAGATCAGGCAATTTACTAGCCGGGTTATCAATAGCCAGAGATTTATTCTCCTTGAAGGGGGTGCTAGTACGGGACGTCTCAAATTGGTGAGGTCGTATTTCGTCTAACTTAATTTTTAAGTCGTCTACTTTGTCCCTTACTACGCGCATCTCGTTCTTAACTTATACATATTCTTGTTCATAAATCGCAGGATCGAGATTACCTAACAGCTTGGAACAAGCGGCAGAAAACTTATCGCACATAAGCGGCAGGTCGGAAAGTCGCGCTAGCATACGATTGGAGGAAAAGGTCTCAAGAAATCGGTGGGAATCATCAACCCAGTCACTATTATAACGGAGTTCACCTATAGCTTCACGGTATTCAGCTGTATTCGTGTAAAGTACGGCCCTTACGGTCTCGTTGCCGGTTTCGGTATCCGACATTTTATTTACTTTAAATCGCAAGAAACAAGGTAGGTAAATTTAACTCACAAAAGATTCCAATAGAATGCGTAAAGGAACAAATAGTAAGCACACCGTAACACCGGGTATATCAAACGTAACTCGTAAACAACTCGCACGCGGTCACGCGGTAATGGCGTGATAGGGAAACAAAGCGCTCGCGCACCTCACTTGCACTCAAAGGGTAGGTAATTAACGCGCTAATCGATTTAATCGACACTTAGGTAAAAGGGGTTGTACTCGAATGGTATTAAGGAATTTACTGTAAATAGGTTAGGTATATGACGAGACGTTTTCTTAAAATTACAAAGGAAAGTAGCAAATAAATAACTCTCAATTAAACAAATTACGTTACTAATAAGGGGTCCTAATAAAAAACTACGCTCTGCTACCAAAATGTTTGAGAGTTTAGGCAGTGGATTACACGTGGAGGGCGACAATGATAGGTGGAAAATTAGTCAGGTCTGAGCACTTATAGCTAGGTACTTGCCGGTCAGGGTTCAGGTATCACTTCACAGGCCACAATCACTCAAAATGTCTGTAAGGAGCTTCACAGGATACACACGCGGCGAAAGCACTCTGGTCGGTCTAGTACATGTGTCACAGGGAACGTCTCGATGTCGACTCGGTCTTCGGGGTTCTCACGGTACGTGAACAAATAAAAATAAGGCAGGTATGCGTGTGAGTGTGCGCGGCGTAGTATCAATAGGGCACACAAACAAATCAAAATATTGTAGTAAACACTCACTATAGTCCAAAGTAGTTTATTTAGTTCAGTAACTCAGTGATATGAGAGTAAAACGTACGAATATATTTGTTAATACTGCAAGAGCGAGATTGCACTATTCTGCTACTGCACTGCAGTTTTCTATGTAAAATTTTCATTATTAATTAATACGTTTTTAATACGTAACGTAGGTACATAAATAACACTTTACATCCTTTGTTAATGCGTCTAACAATATCTTTGAAATTAATGAAAATGTTTTTAATTTGTAATTCTAGACTGCCTAAATAATTTATAATTGTTATTTTTTAGTCATTAGAATTCTCTGTAGTACACAATACATTTAACTGAATGAAGTAGTGAGTGAGTGAGATTTTGATAGTAGATCTACTTAACTAACTAAACTAGATGAGTGATACATATCTTTAGCTCCCACTGAACTATATCACTCATTTCACTTCAGTGAACGATTTTGGGCATGTCTAAATGACATATGAGTACGAAATTTAAATGCAAAAATCCAATCAAATCACAAGCGCCCGTTGTCCGCCGTACCGCTCATTGTCCCTGTTCTCGTCTGCCCCCGCCCTCCTGTACCCCTCAGACGAGGACTCATTTAGGCGGTCGGGCTATATTAGCAAATATGAACGTCAAATCCAAATAACAATACTCCATTGTATCTCACTATTTAGTCTAACTGTCAACGCCTGTTATAAAAGTTGCTCTCAATTCTAAATTACTGAAATCGCTTTACAAACGCACTTAGATTGTAACTTAGTATTATTCGAATCGTTTCAAAGGTCCTACTTTGTTAGAGGATGTTCTTATTCCCGGCTCTAGTCGTCCTTGTCACTCATGTCAGCAGCAAGTGAAAGCGACGAAGAGCCAAAATTGCGGCCTTTGTCTTCCACAGTAGCACTTCAATTTTCACTTGTAAATATAAAACATGACGATTCGTCTTAAATCTAGTATCGTTTTTTTAAAAATCACCAATTGTGAAAATACACGAATCGTGAATTTATTGTGACGGATCCGCTGATGCCACCAATTCGGATATTTTGACGAATCGTGAAAAAACACGATTCCGTATGCAATGTGAATGTCTGTCCGTCATGACGTATCGTGTATTTTGACGAATCGTCACTGACGGATCCCGTGTGAATGAGCCCTTAGTCATAATGGTAACCTATCTTTCTTTCAAAACTTTACTGTACGAATATTCATTGGAAAAAGTAATTCTGTCTGTCTGTTTGTGTAACCTTTTCACGCCATAATCGCTGAACCGATATGGATGGAATTTGGTATAATAGGTACTTAGATTGTGACTCTGTTCTTTAACAGGATTGGATAGTTTTATACGAAAACTGAACAAAAGGATGAATAAAAGAATCAAAGAAGAAATCTGGTGTATTCGCGTGATATTCAATTCAATTTCACTCAAAAAAATGGATCGACTGTGTTATCCGGTCGGACACAATTTTTGTGAGCGAAGTTTTATTCAATTTCGTAAAAATTTAATACAAATTGCTATAAATAATTATATAGTTATTTTTCAATACTTCGGAAAACTTGAGTACCGCATTTGTAAAATGAGTCAAAGCAACTTATAAATAATGAGTTTGTCTTGAAAGTTCAGTAAGAAGCATTCAACATGGAAGTTTCAGTATTCGAGAATTTTAATAACTCAGCTATACCACAGAATACTTACAGTACTCAAGTTAGACTTTACAATTTGAAGTTGAGGCCGCCCTATTCCCTACGTAATAAAATCAGTTTTTGTAGATCAACTGGATTCCTTGACGTCCTGCCGACTGTACGTACCTACTTCAATATATTGCCTTGTCAGTTGGTTTGAAATATAGCAATTGATCCGATTTTGGTGGCAAGAAAGCCTGTGATACTGACGCACGCAAGTAATATTATACAAGATGTAAAATAATATGAACAAACTTTTCAGGGTGATGTTGAATTGATCGTAATATTATATGGAATTTTTTTTTTTTTAGTTTCGCAATAGCTATATGTAGTTTTCCAAATAGCATCAGGTAAGCAATGATAGCTAACTAAATAATGAAAAAATGTGAATTCATACAATGTAGGTATGTCATTGCTTGGAATTGCTGTCGTAATCGCAACAGCTTTCAAATTAGATGGCCGGCCTGCAAGGTCTCATCCTAACTTAATGGTAGTTCAACTGTAACCGTGCAAATAATAATTGGGATCAGGCTAATAGTGTCAATTATGTAACCAAAGTCATTATTTTGAGTAACAAATACTAAATTTTACTCCGAGATCTTTCACATCAGTATCCTTAGGATATGTTATTTAAGTTTCCCGTTTTATTGCGGGAATAAGTGTACACTACTGTAAAATGTTTGGCACAGGCGTAAAAAACATTTTTGACGAGTCATATTCACCCGGGAACGGGATTTCAAATTTAAAATATCGCGTCAGCACAATTTTGCTATGCATTTTTTGTCGTCGCTACAGTTTTATGAAATAGCACAATTTATTCGTCGCGTTTTTTACGTGTGACTTTTCATACGATTCAAAACGTAACGAAATAAAACAGAAACAGTGTTTCAGTGATTGGATAGCAGAATCAATTTAGTGTGGCAAAAGGAAAATTAATTTCAATGCGGTTCCTATTGAATTTACACAAATTATTCCTTTTTAAGGTTTTCGTTGTCCACAAACCTTGTATCGCCATTTATAAAATACTTATCACATTAAAAATCAATTGACGTATATTTTTTATTATCATACATTGTTAATTTTTACTTACATATTCAATAATTTTGCTCCTAACTCCCGTTGTGATTACCTAACTTTGAGTTAACGAATATCCTCAATATTCGTTAACTCAAAGGTTATTTATCAGAAAGAGTGTTGAGCGAGAGATGTTGTGCGATCAAGATATTTTTATCTACCTATCTACGGAACTCTACATTGCACTAACACGCACTTTGCAGGTTTTTTCAATAATCCCTTCTTGCTACGAAACGGATTTTACATTAAAATCCACAAACAATGACCAGACTTGGAACTTGGCCAGACGCATCACCTCACCTTACTGTTGTACCAGAACATTTTTATGAATAGCAATTATTTCCCGCTTGCGGATGTTTTGTTTTCACGCTTTTTTAAATATTCAACGAGCGATTTTTCTAGTGTTAAAATCAGTACTTAAATATCCGCTAGATGGCGTTGAACAACTAAGTTAGGTAGATTTTTATATATAAAAAAAAAGACTAGCGTTTATTATATTATAATTTTCATGAATCATGTTTATAATGTTCGTAAATCCAAAACATGCTAAACATAACTTAGCATGTTTTAGATTCATGCGTACAAACAGGTAATTTTTTAACAACTTAGCCGTCATCAAGACATGTTTCATTATTTTTCACTGTATTTTGAAACTCGCTAATATTTACCGAAAGTACTTCCACTAGATGTCTATATACTGACTTATTATATACACAATATTACAATAATTTGTTTAAGTACTATGCTCAATGATTTCGACGCAATATTTAAATAACTTAGATGAACAGCCTGGATGTGGGGAAACATAAAATAAAACTAAAATTTTCAGTCGTCAGAAAATCCCTCATTGTTATAACTTCTACCTTTCTTATGCTTTTAAGGTTTTGCAATTGCAATGAAAATGTAATGGGACAAAGTGTTGTGTACTTTTACCACATAGAGGTGGTCTCAAGGTCAAAGTGGGGTAGCCTGACGTGTGGCCGTGCTTATAGTTTACTACTCGTACCCCCTTACTGATAATGAGATTGCCATTGCTATAAAACTTGTTTATTCAGAGTGTCCCGTTAATAGAGGATTTTTTTTTTAAATTTAATAGGCAGACATTTAACCGCAATCTCACCTGATGGTAAGCGACGATGCGGCCGATGATGGTACATGTCTGTCTAGAAGCAGCCTATTCACTCAGGATACCCTTAAGGTACAGGTTAGTTACACCTTGTTCTATTATATGCCAAAAATTGGTTCAAGTAAAAGTGTTACCATTTTCGAGTTATTAATATTTAATAATGGTATGGCTACTTCAACAATTATTAACTTTTAAAAGTCTGTCTCTATTTTAACCACTTTTACTTAAATATTTTTTTTGTAAGCTTTACAAAAGCAGATTTTTTTGAAGAAGAAAGAAAAAGCATTTATTTGGAGATTTTACACTTACCTACTCGAAAACCACTGAACACATAACGAATTCTAGAATCCTTTGGCACCTTTGAGTCCAACGCTCCGTTGCGCGCACAAAGAAAAAAAAAAGAATCATCGGAAATCTCCAAAGAATCGCTTTGTTCGAATTTTAAATTCCGCCAGACAACGTCGGGGAAATGGAGAAAAACAAGATGGCAGAATTGAAGCGGGAAAAACAAAAGTAGTGGAATCCTCACCATGAATGTACTGGATTCTCATAGGCTCCGCACAATGGGGTGGGATGAATGGGATATCTGGAATCAGTGCCATAGAAACAATGGGGATGTTCCCGAATTCGGGATGTGTGAAAAGGTGAAACTGATTGGACGATTTATTCTGCTTCGGAAAAACGGATGGAGATTTATTGACAGTCGGAAAAACGTTCGGTATACGGCTGCGTGTTTGATAAAAAAGGTTTTAAAGGTGGCATGTTTTATTGCGTTGTAATGCGGTAATGATTTTTAGTCATATATACCTACCTACCATTACTAACAGATATGGCTCTGACAGAATATACACTGAAAAAAATAATGGTTAACAGTAACCAAATTTTGGCTACTACTAGGCCGTAATCGAGTGACTTGCGAACTTCTGGTTATCAGTAACAAACTAGTTTGGTACCGATTACTGAACTGATTGTTTATATTTAACTAAATTTGAATTCCCAACAACGAAACTTTCAACTAACAAAACTAGTTTGGTTGATCCTTTTTTTCAGTGTAAGAGTCACATAGGTATAAGGGTCAAGTCAACTTAAATAAAAATAGTACAACATCATAATACTGATCACTTAGTAGCCGTACTCGGAGACGTCAATTAAAGTTAATATTTTAATAAGTCACATACTTGTATTTCATTGACAAAGAAAGTAACAGAACGAGACTTAATTTTAGATTTAATTTAATTGACTTCTCTGAGTGCGGCAGTAAGTAGCTAAAGCCCTAATGTTATGGAAATTATAATAATAATAATGTCCTCCTAGCCGATTTCGACTATGGCGGCCTATCTCAACAGAGATTAGCCAACTGTGCAGGACATTACACTCTCTATTCCTTCACTCTCATAATTCGGTGAGACGGCAATCCGACATGACCGTAAAGAGATCAGACGCAGGACCAACGGCTTAACGTGCTTTCCGAGGCACAGGGGTGTTAACACCACCAACTTCCTGACTCCGGAGCTGTGTCTGAGTAATTTCAAGACAGAAAAACCCAAACACTCTCGGCCCGACCCGGGATTCGAACCCGGGACCTCGTGGATAGTACCCAGCGTGCTGACCACTAGACCAACGAGGCAGACAGGAAATTATAAACAACGTTGGTATCAAAACACCCTAGACCCGACTACCTTAACAATTTGAAGTAATTTATTATTATTTATGTTTCAAAATTACTTTAAGTAATTTACTTACTGGTATAAGTACGTAATATACACCTCATATTCACTTTATGTAATTCCATCTGCGCTAGTTATTAGAACGGCATAATTAAAAGGTACTAAGTTGTCAACATATTTTAATTCAAATAAGAATTTAAAATGACAAGCCCACATTCACTACGAAGACATTGACTAGTTTTTTTAAATTACAAATGCGTCAATCACTACAATAAATAGGAAGTAACTAAGTAGCAATATACATAGAGCAAGTGGATAAGATCGACATAGTTTATTAAATTTGATCGCAAAATCGTTTTAAATCTTCGTTCCTCTTGCGTACGGCTAGAGAGTGGAATTCGTTGCCGGCTGAAGCGTTTCCTATACACTACGATTTGGATTCCTTTAAGAAAAGAGTGAACATGCTACTTCTAGAAAGATATGTCACATCCTCGACCGCTTACCATAAGGTGAGATTGCAGTCAAATGTCTGCCTATTAAATAAATACATATATTTAAAAAACCTTTGAAAGGATGGGAGAATTAGTGCACTGCAGTGCATTTCGGATACTATGATATCCGGAGTGTGTACAACAAATCAACTTGTCAGAGCCATCATGTGTGTGACAATGCCGATGTATATGTGAGTAATCGTCAAGGAACGAAGATTGATTGATTGATTCTCTAAGTAAGTACTTCAAAATCACGACTGCATAAATCATCGAATTATTGAAATCAGACAAATTGACTTGAGCTTCAGGAAACAAACTCTCAAAATTAGATAGGTAGGCACCGAAATGCTGTGATGATCGCCGAACTTCGACAGAAAGATGGTGCTCTAAAGGTAGAGTTCCCCAGCACATGTTTAATTTTTAAACAGCAGTTATAATTGAGGGATATTTTTATGGGAAACGTGTCAAACTAGGTCGTCGATCTAGGTTTACCCGGTTATTTAAAAATTCATGAACACGGATCTAAGGAGAAGATTATCCAGTACTCATGGTAAACAAGGGCCCATTCCCGTACCTAAAAACACAGTTTTAAATGTCAAAAATGTTACTTGCCTTACAGTTTCTTGTATAAATTTTTTCTAGAGACAACGTCAAAAACTGCAATGACATTGTAATTTAAACATCACATAGTGACATCCTTAGTGTATAATAGGCTCTACCTTGGGCTCAACCAAGGTAGAGCTTATTACTCGTATACACTAAGGATGTCACTATTGAAACATCCATTTAGGTGTTGACTCGCAAACATTTGGCTCTCATAGTTTACGTTGCGCACACGCAGAAGCAGGGCAAGTGATTAAAACGTGTTCAATAATAAGCTTACATGTTAGTGCGTCGTTATGACATAAATTTGTAGACTATAGTGTATTTTGAACTATTAGAATCAAGTTTAGATTTGCATTTGAAAAAAAGACCATAGGCAGGAATTGAGAAAAAATCTTTAGATTGCAAAACAAATGCTTATCACTTATAACTTGACGACCGTCTTGGTGCAGTCGTTCGCGCACCGGACTTCTAAACCAGGCGGTTGCGGGTTCGAATCCCGCAAGGGGCAAATGTTTGTGTGATGAGCACGAGCATTTGTACCTAAGTCATGGATGTTTATATGTATTTAAGTATTTCTATCCGTTATCCTAGTCACCATAGCACAAGCTAACGCTTAGTTTGGGGCTAGGTAATTGGTGTGTTTGTTGAAACAATTTATTATTATTATAAGACAATAATATTCACTGAAAAATGTCAATTTATCTAACCTACTAATGTATCGTAGATTTTTTTCTTTTTTCCAAAAAGAAAAAAATAGGTATACAAAAAATATTTTCATAAATGCTCTAATTTTGAGAGTAATCTGTTTTCAGGGTTTTGGGGTCTTTTTATGGAGCAAAAATTGTAATACATATTTCCTAAAAACTATTTTTTTGTATTATAATTATTTAACTTGTATTATAATATTTATTTATGACCAGCAGTGAAATGCAATGGGCTGATATGATGATGATGAATTATTTAACACGATGAGTTATAATAATCTAGCCCTGTCCTCGACATCTTCGGTGGAAACTCCGCACTCCCTCATATAGTTTAGCACTACATCTCTCCATCCTTTTTTGGGTCTGCATCTGCATCTTCGACCGGTGATGCAGAGATGTAGCGCCGCAAGTCCTAAGCCCGACGTAGATGGCCAATGATGATGCCATACGATGGTACGTCATCATCATCATCCTATTATCATCCATATGTAAACCCTGGTTTACCTGAAATAAATAAATATAAACTCGATCTCACAGATGCCTCAAGATTTGGGCCTAGTATCAATGTTACGTAATCAATTCACGAGTCAGCAGATAATTATTGATTAGGTACATTATCCGCATCGACAAACGACCGAGCTAAGGTCTCCGCCTTAAAGGGACGTGCGCGCGCGCAGAATACGCTATTATGACTAGTGATTCCAGTATATCGATACGGTAAGATTAAACCACTTTAGTCGATTTTAGAACTATCGAGTTGTAATATAATAAATTAATCAACAAAATTAGTAGATTTTGAATATCGACTAATTTAGTTATTTATTTTTATCGACCAAAGAGTGCTGTCTTTTCTCGAAATTTAATGAGTATCGTTTTTTATTCAAAGGCTGATTGGCTCTGTTGGTTTACACAGAATCCAGTCCGTCAAAATTTGTTATATTTGTACGCTTTGATCGCGTTATAGTTTTTGTAAGAAGTTGTAACAACAATGATTGATACTCGAAGAATTTTAACTAAATCCTACCAAATACTAATTAATTGTACCTAGCAATATTGCGAAAGAACAAGAGCAGAAGTATTATATTATGAATGTTTATGTCCGATGGAAGAATTACATCTATTGCACTAACTATTTATTTATCTTCTTAGAGTCTAGTACAACACACGTTTAATTTATGAACAGCCGTTACTACATTATTTGACATATTATGTATAAGAACTGTGTCAAATTAACCGTTTGGGTGGCGGCTGTTTCAAAGATGGTGAACTCGGGTCTTAGTATGTATCGAATAGTCCAATCGATATTGCACCAAACTTATCGACAGAAAAAGTCACATCACTACGCGTCAAGGCTGTCCGCTTTGCACCGCACATAATTAAACCTGTGACATTGTTTAATTTTATTAACAATGGAATGCTGTGCATTTATCTCAGCTAATATTATTTAATCGTTTCTCACATTTTTAAATACGACAAAAATATGCATATCATTATTAAAGATGATGGGTTAATTATGTATTTGGAAAACTAGTAAAAAGTTAATCTTAGGATCAAATTACTTAATTATGCCTTTTTAGGGTTCCGTATCCGAAGAGTAAAAACGGGACCCTATTACTAAGCCTCCGCTGTTTATCTGTCTGTCTTTCTGTCACTAGGCTGTATCTCATGAGCTGTGATAGCTAGACAGTTAAAATTCAGAGATGATGTATGTCTGTTGCTGCTTTAACAACAAATACTAAAAACAGAAGAAAATGAATATTTAAGGGGGCTCCCATACAACAAACGTGATTTTTTTGATTACTATGAATAACGGCAACAGGTAGACGCTTGAAATATTCACAGAACAAATTGTATATTCACTTTAAAAATAAAAATAATATAATAATAATATTTAAGGGGTACCCGCATATAGCAAACGTGAATTTTTGCCTTTTTTTGCTTGATATTTATAATGGAAACAGGCAGACGCTTAAAATATTCACATAATATTACTCGTATGTTGTATATCACTTTAAAAAATTAATTAAAATAATAAAAATATATTTAAGGGAGGCTTCCAAACAAACGTATTTTTTTGCCTAACAGTCTAATGTTGTAATTACGGAACCCTTCGTGCGCGAATCCGACTCGCACTTGGCCGATTTTTATAAATGAACGTCTAATTTGAGTGAAGTAACATATCTCGTGATCTATTCATTAAATTATTTTTGTATAGTATTCCCCATAGAATTATGGAATTTTTGGATCGTTAAAATAAGGTGACTGACCGAATAAAATTGACATCCGCATTAGTGAGAGAAAACCGTTATATCCCGTTTAAAATTTATGGGTTCAAATATTTGAGATAATGACTAACGATAATAATAAAATAAATCAAGAATTCGTCTTAATCAATAACATACAATATAAAGTTGTGATTATATTACGCCGGCTCACTGGCGTAGCAAGCACTTGCAAAAATTCGTCGACTGACTAACGTCCTCCGTAGCTTAGTTGGTAAGAGCACTCGCCCGGATAGCGAAGGGACGTGGGTTCCAGTCCCACCGGATGACACTGTCGATTAATTTTTGTAAGTGAAATTTGATTTAATTTCTAACTCCATAAGCCTTTTGCACTGAGGAGCATCCACCAAGCGTTTTTCCTATTTTATAATCAAATCAAGTTCAACGATCTCATTTGTAATAAAATACTTTTGTAAACAGACAGCTGACCTTTCGTTTTCGCATACCAGTTTCTGAACGAGGTTGTGAACCTACCAATAGTTTGCAATTCAAATAACATCATTGAATTATCATTGTAAAACCAGTTTGGTCCGGACTCCTCACCTAGTTAGGTTTCCACTATATTGCCAGTTGTACATTGTAATGCTTTGATATGAGCACGTAATCGCGTAATATGAAACTGGTCGCTGTATACAAATTTTGTTGAAACGCTGGTCTTTTATGTTTTCAAGTTCTATCACCTAAAACCATTAGGTCATGGAACTTGGAAACATCGTGGTCAAACCTAAAAGCTTTGTGTCTCATCCCTTATATTACAGAACTGAACTTTACTTCGTCTTTTTCTTCCTGTTTGGACCATAGATTCAGAATGGAGTTTAATGAAAATAGGTTCTTGGAAGGTCGTTTTTGTAGCGTCAATATAACTTCGAATTTTTTCAGCGCCAAACGTACATGAAACTTATTTAAATTGTCTATTTGGTCTGTCCATACAAAATTTCGACTCTGTAAGGACAACAGCAAGTCAGTAAACATTGTGGCATCTTCAACAGTTGTAATTGGGGTGATTTTGCAACAAATATATAAGTATAGTCAGATATGCTATAATAGTCACTATAATTAGAACAGGAAACAGATACCATTAATTTTAAAACGAAGTTTGCTTTTGCTAACAAAGTGTATGAAACTGACATCGTAACATCACGTGACTTTTGCATATACATATTTCGCTAACATTTCGTTGGCGCTAGCAAAGTTCGCTGTAAAAAGATTGTCTGTTGTCTAAGGACCCAGGTTCATAGTTTTCGATAGAATTTAAAAATACCGAAAACCAATAAATGAAGAAACTCAAAACAAACACGTTTATCTATTCAATGTCGTATTTCTGTTCAGTTCTGTTTTCTTTGTAAATAAAACCAACTTTATCAAATTAATTCACCCATTTTAAACCGCCTTAAATATCATAAAGTTAGCCACAAAGCCCATGGTGCTTCCAATAAAACAATTGATTGTGAATTGGGACGCAGCGGGGCCAACTTCGAGCAACAACATCCATTCAGATTTCATTCGAAAAACTTTGCAAATGTAACAATTAAAAAGAGTTGGTAGTGACAACGGATTACAAATGGAATGGAAAGAGCGATGCTGGGCCCTTAGACAAGATGGAATCTACTCGACAGCGAACTTCGCTATCGAAAGAAATATCGAAAAAATCTGAAGAGGCACCTGGCAAATTAAGAATAATCCATTCGGTACAGATTAGGTTCATCGTGCCATTATTTTTTCTAGTAAAAGTGTTACTATTTTCGAGATATAAATATTAATTTGTTGTATTGCTACTTCTTCAATTAACGACTTTTTGAACGTCTGTTTCCATTTTAATACTCTCTAATATTCCAAACACTAAACTTTTTACGTAAAATTTTCGTAAGGCTCGCAAAAATAATAAAAACTCAAAACGAAATTTCAAAAATGGCAACACTTTTACTGTTATTTTTTGCATATAGTAGAGCATGATGTAACTAATCTGTACCTAAATGAATACCCTTAATAACGGGACACCCTGTATATGTATTCAAAAGTCACATTATGTTTCGATGCCTAATACAATCTTTTTATTAACTAGAACAATATAAATGTACATTAGTAATATATATACAACTTATTTATAAAAATTAAGATAAATTATTTAATACAATACAAAAACAAAAATTATAAAAAGGGTCCTTGTGGTAAGGTTCCCAGGATGCTGGCAGCATAACCGCGCTGGATAGCGATGCTTCCTACGCTGAGCAAGGTAGCTGCCAGCTCTTAGGTCACCACTGATGTCAACTAGCCTCTCGATGCCTTATATTAGTGATATTTTGTTAGCGAACTTTACAGTAGCATAGATTGCAACTTGACAAACCCCTCATCCTCCCTAGATTCTTAAATGGAACTCATTTACTTTCGTGAATGTATCAACACCTCATCCACTTGATCACACAGTTGTTTAATTCAAAGAATTAAATATTTCCGAAACCGTGGGAAACGTCATTGAAATTTGAATTCAATTACGATCCACACGCGGTTGAAATTCCCACACGTGCTTCCTGATATAGCTAGATTTTTCCGTGTTGGCAACACTTTATATTTACGAGACATACCGTGAATACATATGCAGTATTTTTGTAGGAAGTTTGTAATTACTTTTTGACTGAGTACGGTCGCAAAGTGGATCATTAGGATACCAATTTAATCATTTTTATTAGTTCCCTAGCTAGGTTTTACAGGTTAAATTTTCAAGGGGAAAATAGCCTTTCTCTCTCTATGGTCCTAAAATTTATCAAAACCTTTATAAAAAGGTTTAGGCGTAAAAAGTATAAAATATAAAAGACTTAGGCCCAAGTTCACCAACCTTTAAACAACCGGTAACTCACCAACCTTTAAACATCGATTGACGGTTAATTTCACAGAAATTCCATACAAAATATGTCAAATAATGCTAAATCGGCTGGTTAAGAATTAAACATGTGTTGGTAACACATGTTAACGTTTTCTTGCGTTTTATACTCAAATTACTTTGGTTGAATCCTTACTTCCTGATATGAATAATTTCATGCCGGAAGCAAATCAATCAATACATTTGGTAGATACTGCAAAACGAGATTTATCAGGTTATTTAAATATCTATTTTGAAAGATAAAATATAGCGCCATAGCCATCAGGTCAAAAATCGGAAGTATGTGACAGGCTGGAACAGGCATGTGAGTAGTGCTCACAGGGAGGCTCAATGCTACCGGACATGGTTACTGTACGGGGCCCCTACATCTGGGGAAGCTTATGAGAAAATGAGGCAGTCGCGTAGGTTGTTTAAAGCTAAATTAAAATATGTTCAAAATAATCAAGAACAAATCAAATTAGATATGTAAGCTAAATTCCACACGAAAAAAGACTTTGGTAGGTTTTGGAAGTCCACCAATAAATTAAAAGGCAAGTCGAGTCTCCCGGCGAGTGTGGCGGGCACTTCTGAACCGGAGAAGGTGGCCAACCTGCTTCGGAAGCAGTTTTCAAGTGTGTCTTCTTTGGATAGTACTGTGCAGCGGGCGGTCTCGGCTGAGGGGGATAATAAGCCTTATAACATTTCAGTAATATTTACAGCAAAACAAGTCTCTTCTATTATCAAGAGTATGTCAAGGGGTAGATCACCAGGCCACGATGACCTATGCAGCGAACATCTGAAATGTGCTGGGCGGCATCTGTCTAGAGTTATTGCACTGTTGTTCAATCAATGTCTCAGTCACAGCTATTTGCCACAAGACCTCATGAAGACAATAGTGGCGCCAATTATTAAAGACAGGACGGGTGATATCGCTGACTAGTCTAACTATAGATCCATCTCGCTGGCTACAGTGCTCGCCAAGGTCCTGGACAGTCTGCTTGATAAACAGTTGGCCAAGCAAATGAAATTAAATGATGCTCAATTCGGCTTCCGACCCGAACTGTCGACGGAATGTGCCATCCTGTGCCTCTAGCAGACTGTGCAGTACTACACCACAAGGAAAACGCCAGTATTTGCTTGTTTTTTAAACCTTTCCAAGGCTTTTGACCTGGTTCCCTATGAGGTCCTCTGGAAAAAGCTTCTAAATGAAACATCACTACCGCCGGAAGTCACATCCCTGTTTCAGCACTGGTATTGCAATCAGACAAATTTTGTCAGGTGGGCAAAAGCTCAGTCAGACGTGTATAGGATGGAGTGTGGGGTGAGACAGGGGGGGTTAAGTTCACCCCGCCTTTTCAACCTGTATATGAATAAGCTGATCGATGGACTTAGCAAAACACATATTGGTTGCCATATTGATGGAGTCTGCCTGAATAACTTAAGCTATGCAGACGATATGGTTCTGCTAAGCCCATCGATTGGTGGTCTTAGAAGACTGGTGGCTATCTGTGAGGCTTATGCGGTGGAATATGGGCACAGGTATACTGTAAAAAAAGTCAGCTTATGATGTTTAAAACAACCTCAATCAACTACACCGATATTTCTGCAGTGTCGCTCTGCGGAAGTCCCATGAGCTGGGTGACAAAATTTAAATACCTGGGTCACTGGGTCACCGATGATCTCAAGGATAACCTAGACATTGAGAGGGAGCGGAGGTCGCTGGCTGCAAGATGCAACATGCTGGCTCGAAGGTTTGCACGATGTACGAAGGCAGTAAAGGTAACTCTTTTTAAAGCTTACTGCCAATCCTTCTACACGTGCAGCCTCTGGACAAGTTATACACTGCGGGTATACAGCGACCTCCGTGTTCAATGTAATAACGCACTCAGGATACTGCTGGGGCTGTCGAGGCGTTGTAGCGCATCAGGAATGTTCGCAGAGGCGCACATCGACGACTTCTACGCCATTATACGCAAAAGATCCGCGTCAATGCTCACTAGGCTCCGCTCCAGCACTAGCGGTCTCCTGAGTGTGTTCAAAGACCGGTGGGACACACCTCTGCTGCGTCACTGGATGATGCTCCACACCGGATGAAGTTTCCTGTTTTTAATATTATTTTCATGTTTTTATTTTTCTATTTTTCTACTAACCATAATTTATAAGTTTATTTTATCTTCTATATTTACTAACAACTTTATGGAACCTGGCTTTCTGAAATAAACAGATTGAATTGAATTGAATTGAATAGCATTACGTCATATAAGTTACCAACAATGGCACATCAATCTACTACAAAAAAAATAAAAATTATTCATTCGATTTGATATTCTTTTTAAGGGACTTAACGATGTAATTTGATAATGGAATTTTGACGTTTAGTGGTTGTTTGTAGTACCTACAAAATATTTTTACCTAATAATAATAAATATATCATTTATTTATCGACCAACTTGGATCATTTTGTTAGTAATACATGAGAATCTTAGCCTATCTTAGTTACATTCAAAATTAACAAGTTAACCATATAAATTAAAATAAAATCAATTAAAATTATTATGAATTAATTACCAATAAAAAAGATCAATACAATAAGGCGCGTGCGCACCGCGTCATTGAAGATGTGTTGAAATATTAATATAGTTCCTCATTGCACGAGGAAGTTCGGGTTAATGTGTATTGTAAAGTTTTTGTGTCAGTATCAGAGATATAAAATGAAACCATCGCTTGCGCTTTGTGAAAGGACTAAAACAAATATAGGCTTAAGTAAAAAGTTTATTGCGTGAAAACTATATAACATTATCTGTGAAAACTATAAGCCTAATAAATGTTAGTTGGAACCTGTGTAAAATGCGTTGTTAAAAGCTGTTTCGTTTTCCTACAAAAAAAAAAAATAATCCCTCAATTTATGCATGCTTGCGTAAATACAATAAGATTAAAAAATCTATTATGATACATTTTGGTGAATAAAGTAGTGTATTTAAAAAAAGCTAAAAATAGAAATTATTTTTTACAAGTACTTTATTAGAACACGCTTTAGCTCCAAAAAAAAAAAAATGCTACTCCGAGGTTGCACCTAAAAATAAACAATTTTATAAACAAAAAGTATTAACGAAATTAAATCAAATTTCACTTACAAAAATTAATCGACTGTGTCATCCGGTGAGACTCGAACCCACGTCCCTTCGCTATCCGGGCGAGTGCTCTTACCAACTAAGCTACGGAGGACGTTAGTCAGTCGACGAATTTTTGCAAGTGCTTGCTACGCCAGTGAGCCGGCGTTCGATTTCATCAATACTTGGGGAATGTACCCGCATGTATCCAATGGAAATATTTTTACAAATATTTAACCATCAGTTAACATGAAATCAGCTTAACCTTTTATATTTTTATAACTTAAGCAATTATTTTGCAAGTTTTTTTGTAAGTGAAATTTGATTTAATTTCGTAAAAACTTGCAAAATAATTGCTTAAGTTATAAAAATATAAAAAGTATTAAGTTTTTGTAGAGTTAGTAAACTCGCACAGGTGCACATTTTTTATGCATTCAACAAGGAAATGTAAATAAGCGGTGTCTTCATAATAATTAAATGTAATATTAATGAAATTCCTTGACTCTTTGTTTGGTTTCGTTTGACTCAGAGCTAAATAGAACAAAAAATACGCCCTGTACCGTATGAAATGCTTTTTTTACACTACCTATCCTTCCGCATTCTCTTCCATCGCTCTTATTGCATTACAATAAAGTCGATATTGCAATGGATAATGATACAGTCGATCGAATGTCGTTTCTTCTATTGCGTTGTAATAAGGTTGAAAATTGAATTACCAGGTGATGAGTGCTTTTTAGCTGTAGGCATAGATTTAGTTACAGTACATAAGTAACGCAGCAGGCTTAGCCTGGACTTCACTGACACATGTTTCATTTTTATTAGGGTTCCGTAGTCCGACAAGGAACCCTTATAAGTTCGTTCAGTCCGTCCGTCCTAGTCTGTCACAGCAGAATATCTTCTACGTTTATGGACTGATTTGCATGTAACTTGGTTCGAGGATACTTCACGTATAGATCTCATTTTTAAAAATACAAAAAATAAAATTACTACTTTTTAAGGGTACCTCCCCATACATGCAAAGGGGGGGGGGGGGTGAATTATTTTTTTGAGTGCACCCCCTTGTGTGGGGTATCATTAAAAAGGACTATGAAAATAAGGGTTTCCATACAACACTTTTTTATCAGCTTTACTATTTGCGAGATATAGCCCGCCTCCCCCCCCCCCCCCTGTAATTTCTAGTTTTGGACCTATAAGCTTTAAATCACTAACATAAAGAAACAGACGCGGAAATTCTTATTTAAAATTGTTTCAGGTATCCTGTGATAAATAAATAAAATAAAAATATATACTTTTTTTGCCTATACTGTCTAATGTTTTAAGTTAATGGTACGGAATCCTTCGCGCGCGAGTCCGACTCGCACTTGGCCGGTTTGTTAATTATTTGGATATTATTTGACACATTTTTTTTAATTCGAAATGGGTTTGCTCTTGACTCTAGACTAAGCCAGACGTGGCGCAGACAGAGTCGATGATGGAGCGAGCTCACCCAGAAGAAGCCTGTTCACTTTGAGTTTGAAGGTCTTTGGGTTGTAATCCGTTGGAAACAATGAAGCGGGTAATGAGTTCCACAACTTAGCTGTGCGCATTTTAAATGTTGGTAAGAAGCACTTAGTTCATTTGCATTTTGTATGGGAATGCTGTCAATTTAACGTCAATCGATTGAATCGAGGATTACCGGTTGTTTGAACATTGGTGAACTCAGGTCTACTACATAGTCTCCCAACGATTTATTTGTTGACAAAAGAACGGCTTATATCCCTGTCAAACCCCATAAGACCCACGGGTGGGCCAATAACAATGAATTTTCTATTGTGTCTGGAAACATGATACATGAAGGCTTAGATACAAGACTTACAATTATCGACAATCAGGCCAGTTTTAAAACAATTCTGAGATGGTTTTATGATTGCTATGTTAAACCGTTTTCCTTAGCCATTGGCATAGCAAGAAGCAGATGCTTATGATGGTTAACTATGCCTATATTAAAATGTAGATTAGAGGAAATCTGAGTATATTAGTATCCGAGTAATATTATTAATTTTAAAGTTTTTTTTCTTTACAGCTGGTTTGATACCCGGGTAAGACAAGCGAATTTAAGAAAGCATTGAATGCAGGTATATTTCTTTTTAAAAATAATATTTCTTTTTAATATTAATGAGCTAACTTAAGGAAGTACCTTAAGAGTACCATATATTTTTTCTACCCTGTATAGTATACTGCATTATATTACACTGTGACCTGCCGTATAAAGGCTTCCTATGCGGGATCATTAATAATCATTATCTCATAAATGTTTGGATGTTTGACGTGCGGAACAAAGCGATGACGATGCTGTACTTGTAGTTAGAGCATTTTACAATTTTGGATCAATATCTTCTTTAAACGGGGCATCACTGGAAGTAATAATAATAATAATGTCCTCCTAGCCGAATTCCGACTACGGCGGCCTATCTCAACAGAGATTAGCCAACTGCGCAGGACATATTATAGTACACAAGTGTGTGCGCAATACACAGGTGCACTCTCTGCTCCTTCACTCTCATAATTCGGTGAGACGGCAGTCCGTCATGACCGTAGAGAGATCAGGCGCAGGACTAACGGCTTAACGTGCTTTCCGAGGCACGGGTGTGAAAACACCACCAGCTTCCTGACTCCGGAGCTGTATCTGAGTAATTTTACTGGAAGTAGGTACTAGGTACTTGACCAAGCCAACTAGATGAAACACGCCAAAACTTGTAAAAATACGTTAGAAATCACGTCACTTAATTCTTATTTAACACCGTGTTATTGATGACATGGTGTTAAATAAGTCAAATTCAATTACCTACCAATTAGCTGCAATTGATTGACAAACCTGTGTAAAACATCTCAGGATTTCAACGTTATTTAAACGATTACACGAGTAAACAAAACAGTTTCGCAACTTTTACAACAATATGCACTTAACTTTACTTAACAACTAGACCAAATATTTTCGAATTTCATCTAAAGAGTAAAAAATAATTCGTTATAGGAACAACAAAGTAATTCATTAAGTATGACGAATATAATTTAAGTACTTCCCTCAGAATTAGGTCCTAGCCTACAAAATTATAAATTTTATTATTTTGTATATAATGAGATGTAAATACCGAAGTATCCTAAAAATAAATGTTATTATTTATATTCTATACATTTGCAATCCACAATCCTTCCATAAATAGCAATTAGCATTAGAATTTAATAATATCGCAAGCATTCACTATTTAAATAATTTAATTTATTGCATTTTGCAATTGTAATTGCTAGCAAAGGCGTGAGGTTTTTTTAATACTCTGTTTATTTACCAGGCAAGAGCTATGCAGCGTAGCTAGGAATACTTTTATGTACATCCCAAGCTACGCAGTTAGTTCAACACTTGTGGTTACTTTAAAAATTCGTAACTTAGGAGTAAGTTTTAATATCTGTTGATTCGGGCGGCTTGGTAAGATCTGACAGTAAGCTTTGACACTTGCCTTACAGACCAATCCGCACTGAGCCCGCGTGGTGGAGTATGGCTCGTATCTCCTCATAGTTGAGGTGAGGCCTTTGCCCAGAAGTGGTATCTTTTTAGCTAACTTTACTCAAAGTCAAAGTCAAAAATTCTTTATTCAATTTAGGACACAAAATGCCACTTATGAACGTCAAAATATCAATCAATTATGGCCCATATGGGGCAGAACATGTCTCCTTATCTTTTGGGCCCTACTAGCGCTTCGAGACAAGACACAGACAATCTGGCAAGTGCTGAGAAGAAACGCCGGAACAAACTCAGTCACCACTAGCTGCCACAAAAATAAAACAAATCAAAATAAACAGGTAGGTACATCAGTTTGGTGCAGGCTGGACTGTCCATACATTCTCGTCATTAAGATAGTCTTGAATTTTATAATACCCCTTCGACATTAGGGTAGTTTTGACATGTAACTTAAATTTATTAATAGGTAGTTCGATAACATTATGAGGTATTTTATTGAAAAATTTGACACAATTTCCCAAGAATGAATTAATTGTTTTGGCTAATCTGAAGTTTGGAATGACAAGTTTGTTTTTATTTCTTGTGTTATACGAATGAATATCACTTTTATTTCACTTACTAAGAGTAAGTGAGATAATCGGTATTGACGTTGTTGTTAAAACCTCAAAATTGGTGTTATTTAAAAAAACAACAGGGTTTAATCCTTGTCTATAATAATATAATATCTATTAATCGGTCGTGTTTAAAATTGACAAGTCTGAAACACTCTTAAATTTTTGGTACAAAACTGTAAAGTAAAACCTAGATTCATCAAGTCAGTAGATATTTTTAGCACCCCTGCACTGCGGAATATCCCTCAAGGCCTCACATTTTGTTCCAATTAGGGCTTTCAAAGTAACAACATTATTTTATTTTACAGTCCACCTTGGTATACATTAGTAATGTGTACATGTCATGTATATTTAGTATTGAGCTAAGCCAAGCACAATTGGTAAACGGTGTCAAGCGTTTCCGATGTTAAGGCCACTGACGACGGAGCATCTTCACTAGTGATGTACCTACACAGATGTCGATATTGTGTGACTAATAAAAATTGCAAATAAGTTTGTTCTTTTGTTAAAAACAAATTTACCGTAAAATGCTATTAAATGTAAACTTCACTATAAAAACGATCAAGCTCCTTTAATTTATTAATTCTATATAACTTTATCGGGACAGTGGTAGTAAAATTCGCCGAAACCGATCGACAGCCAACCCCAAAGGCTGTCGATCAAAGGCCCAAAGATGGACAGACGACCTATAAAAGGTCCCATGATCGTACTGGATGTAGACTGCTGGTACTCGTAAAAGTTTAGCATATTTTTAGCAGTGGACGTCCTGCGACTGATATTGTTGATGAATTAAAATGATAATGATTTTAAGTTGTATATTTTCTATGTACTTATTATTAGCTGTTTTTGCGACTGTTTTTTGACTGCCTCGTTGGTCTAGTGGTCAGCACGCTGGGTACTATTCACGGGGTCCCGGGTTCGAATCCCGGGTCGGGTCGAGAGTGTTTGGGTTTTTCTGTCTTGAAACTACTCAGACACAGCTCCGGAGTCAGGAAGTAGGTGGTGTTAACACCCCCGTGCCTCGGAAAGCACGTTAAGCCGTTGGTCCTGCGCCTGATCTCTCTACGGTCATGTCGGACTGCCGTCTCACTGAATTATGAGAGTGAAGGAACAGAGAGTGCACCTGGGTATTGCGCACACACTTGTGCACTATAATATGTCCTGCGCAGTTGGCTAATCTCTGTTGAGATAGGCCGCCGTAGTCGTAATCGGCTAGGAGGACATTATTATTATTATTATTATTCGCTGTTTTAAACTCGTAATTCTGTTTAAGTAGTTCGTTTGGTACGTAAGCATAAAATGGTAAGGAGGAAATAATTTCAAGAAAACAAACCGATAATCTTTTTTGTTCTGTTTTTAACAAAATAAATATTTTATTATTAGTTTTTAATAGTTTTAACACTTACAGTGTTTTCCTTTTTTAATAAGAAACCAAAAATTCGCACACAGGTAGGATTTGAACCCACGTCCTTTGGGCCAACGCTCTTACCAACTGAGCTAATGTGCAGTCTATGTTATTATTGTTAGGATGGCAGACTCTGGCACTAGACAGGGATCGGTGGAGAAATTTGGGGGAAGCCTTTGCTCAGCAGAAGAATGATTCGGGCAAACAAAAAAAAAATATTGAAAAAGTACAAGCCAGCTCGAGTGATTGGTCTATTGTGGCAGCCCTTTTGAATAGACCAATAAGATAGAATAAAATAGAACAATAGACCAATCGGCATAAGCCCGTTGAATCCAGGAATCGCCAGATTTTTCGGGGAGTGAGTCCTATGTTTTTGTGCCCTAAGTAACAAAAATGAATAAATATTATGTCATGTAGTATCGGTAGAATAATATACATAGTATCGATAAAATGAAGTATCGATTAAAAACTGGCTAAAGGATTTCACTAATTCTTAAACCTGCAGGAGAATATTTACCATACGTATTATCCATGACAATCCGATGCCTATTTTAGATAAAACACACAAGTAATGTACATGTACAGTCACGGGCAATGCCAGGTAATGAACATTATCTTATATCATTGTAATAAAGTTTAAAATCGAATGCACTTGTATACATTATTTTGCGTGACTGTACATGACAGGTATGCGCCAGAGGTTATGTAATACTATTGCGGCCATGGCCAAGGCGATTATGATTGAGGCAAATGAGTTTATTAGAGAATTAAGGTTTATCTATTAAATAATTAAATATATTTTATTTAAGCGTTGATCTGAATAAAAAACTAAAAATAAAAAGAAAATAGCTTCAACTTAAAGGATAGAAAATCAATTGTCTGATGAATTGCAATAAAATAATATGACAAAATATACTGGTAGGGAATGCCTTAAGGCATTAAGTCCGCCAATTGAACTTTTTTTTTTTGGTGCAGTTAAGTTTTTTTATAAGTACCTCCTATTAACAAAACAAAAAAAACCGGAACAAATTCAGTCATCCATCACTAGCTGCCATAAAAGAGTTAAGGACTTGAATCTCTTTCTTGCAATGCTAGTAGAAATTCTTGTCATTAATATGGAACCCATTCTGCTCTTCAAATTACTGTAACGAATTGGCAGACAAGCGATAAACTATGTGATACACACCCCCTTACTATTAATGTGTGAAGATGGACCGATCAAATAAAGGAAACTGCCTCCTCCAAATTCTTCTTCTTCTTCCTCGGTCCCTCAATGCTGAGGATCGCGACCAGAAGTGAGATTCCTCCATTGGCTGCGGTTATATGTGCTGTGTACTGCCATCTGCACGCTCTCGCCCACTGTTTTCTTCACCGCGTCTGTCCATCGGGAAGGTGCTCTGCCCCTGGCTCGTCTGCCCTCCATATGGCCCAGGATGATGTGCTTCTCCAAACTATGCATAGGAGACCGCATAATATGTCCGAAAAAGCGAAGGGCCCTTTGGTGGCAGATTGCTGAGAGCCTCGTTGAGATGTTGAGCTCTTGCAGTAAGGACTCGTTCATTCTCATTGCAGTCCACGGAATTCTAAGGAGCTTTCTCCAACACCACATTTCGAAAGCATCGATCTTTTTGCTGTCATTGCTCTTGCAGCACCAAGTTTCTGAGCCGTACAGGAAAACAGAAAAGACCAATGCCTGAGTCAGTCGTACCTTGGTTTTCCGGCGAATACCACGGTTCCTCCAGATTTTGTCCAAGTTTATCATTGTACTCTTGGCCATCCCGACCCTTCGGCGAATTTCATCGGTGGAGCTACCCTCACTTGTTATCATTGACCCAAGGTACACGAACTTATTGACCTTCTCATACCCGTCGAGTGCATCGGTGTGCGGAAGAAGTTGCCCTCGGTCTACCACCATTATCTTCGTTTTCGAATGGTTGGTCTTAAGACCGAGTTTGACGCAGGATTGCCATCTCCTCTTCAGTCGATGCAACGACCGTCGTGTCATCAGCGTACCTCAGGTTAGTGATCTTTAGGCCTCCGATTGATACGCCTCCGTCCCATTCCTCAAGTGCTTTCCTCATTATGTATTCGCCGTAGAGGTTGAACAATTTTGGCGAGAGAATACAGCTTTGACGTATGCCTCGTTCAGTGTAGAAGAACTTTGACTGCTGGTCTTCCAATTTCACGAAGCTTGTGCTGTCAAGGTACAGATTCTGTATCAGGAATATGAGGTGTGGAGGGACTCCCATCTCCGCAAGCACATCAAACATAGTACCCCACTGTACGCAATCAAACGCTTTGGCGTAATCGATGAAGCACAAGACCAGAGGTTTATTGAACTCCCGGCATTTCTCAATGAGTACCCGTACGTTCAATATTTGTTCCCGAGTACCCTTACCGGCGACGAAACCGGCTTGTTTACTAGGTATCTGGTGGTCTGTGAATGTGGACAGCCTGGTGTTTATGATGCGTAGCATGATTTTACTGGCGTGAGACATTAGTGACAATGTGCGATAGTTTTCACACTTCCGCGTGGATCCTTTTTTATGAAGAGGTATTACAGCAGATTCAGTCCAGTCCTCCGGCCACTGACCCGTTTTCCATATCTTGTTGCAGATATGGTGTACGATCTTAGTACCTTCTGCGCCCAGATGTTGTAGCATTGCTGCAGACACACCTCCAAATTCTACGAGGTTGTAAAAAGCGCGCAGGACAGAAACCGGTGGAGGCATCATCAGCACGAGATGCAGCCTTAATGCTGACCACGATCCTCAGACATGAGGGAGCGACTAAAGAGAGGGAGAGAATAATGTTTATTATGCCATTGCTAAGACACTTGAGTAAATATAAGAATGTTAATTAGAATGTTAGTTCGAACTATGTAATTTTAATTCCAAACTAACCGTTTCATATTTATTCAAGTGTTTAGCAGTGGCAAATTAATTATAACTAAGCCCGACTTGCAACAACACGGGTTAATCCCTAACCCTAGAATAGTTCATACAAAAATGACAGGGTTAACCCGGGGTTAGCGCCATGGCGCAAGTGGGCCTAAGGGGGTTAAAATTGAACACTAATGTCACTCAAGCCAAGCACTCACGTATCAGTTAAAATTCGTTTTAATAGATTTGTGCATGGACTATAAGATAGTTACTATTTTAAACCCGGAGTTCACCAACAAATGATTATATTTTAATCAGCCGGTTTAGAGTTTTTTGACATAAGTTCTGTCAAATTAAACGCCAATCGAGGTTTTCCGCTTGTTTAAAAGTTAGTAGTTATAGGTTTTGTATCGAGGGGCTAAATTTAATAGTGTAAATAAAACTATTTGAAAAAACGAACATCCCTGCAATTCGTCTGATTCTCGAGTTCTTAATACCAGAGATGCTTGGATGAAGGTAGGTAATTGATTTGTTGTCTTTATTACAAAATCTATCGCTGTGTTTTGGATTCCTATTGCATTTACTTGGAAGGCTAGATCCAATAAATTCCAGTTGGACTGAACAGAGATATTAACTAAATATTTGTTACAAGGAAGTACTACTTACAATTACCTATTTGTTTATCAACATTTATTAGTATGAACATTGTTTAGTTAAACACATGGGTAGAATTAAAAAATAACTATAAAATCAGCACTAGTCTAGTACTGCACCCAACTTTATATTTATAAATACATATAGAGAGATCTATCTGTCATGATACGACATTTTAGGGTTCCGTAGTCCGACAAGGAACCCTTATAAGATCGTTCAGTCCGTCCGTCCTAGCAGAATATCTACGAATATATTCTACGTTTATGGACTGATTAGCATGTTACTTGGTTCGAGGATACTTCACATATAGATCTCATTTTAAAATTATTTTTTGAGTGCATCTCCTTGTGTGGGGTATCGTTTAAAAGGACTATGAAAATAAGGTAGGGTTTCCATACAACACTTTTTATCCGCTTTACCATTTGCGAGATATAACCCGCCAATGTCGTTTACACGGTGTGTCCCCCTTGTAATTTGTACAGTCTTGGACCTATAAACTTCAAATCACCTACGTAAACAAACTGGCACGGAAACTCTAATTCAAATTTTTTTAATTATAAATAAAATAAAAATATATACTTTTTTCCAAAAGAACAGTATAAACTTAAAAAGTTTTTTTGCCTATACTGTCTAATGTTGTAAGTTAATGGTACGGAACCCTTCGTGCTCGAGTCCGACTCACACTTGGCCGGTTTTTTATTTTAACAATTCCAGTGTCTGTAAAACTAGCATCATTCAACTACAATATAAGTAGTTTTCTAAAGTATTTCAATATGACATCTGTGTTTGCTTGTTTTCAATACAAAAACATTTAAGAAGCATTCTTAAAAAACTGTTTATATTCCCAGCTATTACGAAACTAAGTTTTTGCCGCCCGCGTGAAGTTATTATAATAAGTGGCGTCGTAATGAGGTTGTGGTTTAAAATTATGTAACTTAAAATGTATGCTAGCCCTGACCTTCACACGAGCGTTAGAGTAAATTCAAAAGAGTCACACACACTACACCAACTATTAAGTAAAGAAAATGCTGCTAGCTGCTGAATAATCGTATAAAATTTGGCCAAGTGCGTATGTAAAGTCAGCCTATTAGATCCCACTGCTGAGAAAAGGCCTCACCTCAACTATGAGGAGGAACGAGCCATACTACACGCAGGCTCAGTGCGGATTGGTGGAGGGGTGTCTGTAAGGCCAGTGACAAACCTTACTGTCAGATGTTATCAAGCCGCCCTAGGGCCTCTGACTAGGCTTAACGACTAATACCAACAGATATTAGCCATGCATATAGCCACGACTAAGTCTAAGTGTACGATGTCTGAACCGAAAATTGTCTTCAAACCAAAAATGTTTTAAGAGGAATTTTGTTAGATCGACCCTGCCTCCTGAAGTTTGGTCTAACATTGCCCTCTTTGCATGTTTAATATAGCATATAATGTTTGCGGGTGCTAAAATGCTTTTTCTTTTCGCAGTACACAAATACGATAACTATGAGAATACATTTTTGCTTTGTTTAATTTCTCATTTTCTGGGACGACGCAACGGGACCGTTTGGCCATTAATGTGATTTCACTGGGGGTGTTATAACCGCCACATAATAAGTAATATTACAATTCCCGCCAGTTATCTGACTCCATATTTGTATCTGAGCTATTTCAAGACGTTCACGAGGCGCTAAACCATCTTAGCTTTTTATTTGAGCCGAAATGTAATAAAAATGCATCCTCACGGCGCCTAATACCTAGTATTTACGGATGAAGTGCGCATAATAAACCTAAGTAATGTACTTCAAACAAAACAATGAGCGATGACCATACAAGCCGATGTGACAGGTGACCAATGTCACTGCAAGGTCATAGCGCCTAATCACTGCCTGTTATTTGTGTTTTATATTTACGACGTTGATGTGTATACGACGGCTTTCAGTGACTTTGTATGAGTCTAACTATCTAGGCTTATGTGACATAATATCCTCTTACCAAATTTCGACTATAGTGGCCAATCTCAACAGAGTTTAGCCGACTGCGCGGGAGATATTACAGTGCACAAGTGTGTCCGCAATACGCAGGTGCACTCTCTGTTCCTTTACTCTCATAATTCGGTGAGACGACAGTCCCACATGACCGTAGAGAGATCAGGCGCAGGACCAACGGCTTAACGTGCTTTCCGAGGCACGGGCGTGTTAACTCCACCAACTTCCTGACTCCGGAGCTGTGTCTGAGTTGTTTCAAGACAGAAAAATCCAACACTTTCGGCCTGACCTGGGATTTGAACCCGGGACCTCGACAGTAATGTGACATAAAGGATCCGCAAACGAAACGCGCAGCTCATGAACAATAAAATACTGAATAGGAAGATTCGAACACAATTTTACGGATTACTTCGCGATTTAATTAGATTTTATTTAAAACCTGACATTTGAACACTTTACAGCGTTCGTGGTCACAGGGAGACTACTAGGTATTATTTGTAAATCACAGAGTTTTGAAAAATTAAACTACCGTCACTCATTAATATTAATTTACGTTCCTATTTACGCAGAAAGAGCTAACCGTGTCTTGAGATCTTGCACTGCGAGGTGTTATTGCGACACGGTTAGATCTTTCTGCGTAAATAGGAAAAATGTGTTTTATTGAGTTCAACAATTCGCGTAAACGTAAGAAAAAAATATAGGAAGATTAGGTAATATGATTACTTACAATAATTCCGATCAGTTTGGGCCGAAATCAGAACCTGAAAAATGAAAGAAAAATATTGTTATTACACCATTATTATTTTACCAAAAGAGAAAACTGGATTTCAAATGATATAGCATTGTTTTTTGCTACATTTTACAGATCACTGTTTTTATACAACAAATAATTGAAGTCCTCTTTATGATATTGCAATACCCATCCTGAATTTCCTTGTTGTGGTATAATTAATAATAATCTACACTAATATTATAAAGAGGAAAGATTTGATTGTTTATATTTTGTTTGTATTGAATCGGCTCCGAAACTGCTGGACCGATTCAAATGGAACTTGGTACAGAGATAGTTTGAAACCCTGGGAAGGTCATAGGTCATAAGCTATGTCCTTCCTAGTCCTTTTTGTCGCGATATAAAATCATCAGGGTGTTAAATGGGGGATAAAAATTTGTGTGTAAAATCCGACTTTCGGCGCGGCCAAAGTCGCGGGGAACTGCTAGTAAATAATATAAGAGGTATAGGTGTGGATCAGATATATATATATATATATATATCTGATTAAAGATGGTAGACTGTCTATCGAATTATCTAGTGATTGGTGGTTTGGGCACCAAGGTAACGAGTAAAATTACCAAAGACACATAAATTACCAAAGGTTGTATGGAAGAAATTGCTTTTAGTAGGAGCACCGCCTAAATTGTACAACTCTCTAGAGGTATAAAATTTTTGTTAGTATGTAGGTACTGTGTGTGGTGTGTAATATGAGAATCATCATAATTTATACATATAATCGAAAAAATATGTTGTGCCAAGCTCCATATAGTTGTGTTTATTGAATATACAGATACTTATATCTTATTCACACCTCAGATATAACATTCTTTCATTACGTGCGTAGTTCTCATGGAAATTTAAATATCCATAAAGAATGCATGCTGCATTTTATCTAGACACGTAATAGACACGTGTAACTTGAGGTTAACCAATGATTGGGTTATGCAACCGTAATACTATTGAGTGCTTTGCAGCATTTTAATACGCGGCTAACTAGAAACGAAGGAACCAGTGTAGATGATATGCCACTATTAAGCATCAGGGTACATGTTTTTGTGCAAAAACTGTTAGGGCATCAGGATACATGGCACAAAAACAGTTATACCCATTTCTGCAAGTCCTGATTAGCTAATCTAGACTAGCACAACAAGGCCGATGATCTGAATTGAAAGCCCATTTGTGTAAGTCCGGACGAGCTAATCCGGACTTAGTTGTTAGGGTCAAAAGGTTGGGAACGGAGACAGTAAATGCAGCTTGATATGCTTACAGTAATATAAACTTTGTGAAACTTAGCTGCGTTAAGGGTTTCCGCCTTTATGTCGTTGACATATCACTAATACGCACCATCATCATAATCCTAGCGTTATCCCAGCTATGCACTCGCACGCGAGGGCCCAGGGTCCGCTTTGGACTATGATTCAGGATGTGGCAGATCAGGTAATTACAGTGGAACGACTGCCATTTGATGTTCGTGACCCTGTTAACAGGGGAACCTGACCAGCTTGGACCATGGTTATAGATTCAGTCGCCTGAATGTGCGGGTCTCCTCACGATGTTTTCCCTCACCGTAGGAGCATCGGTTAGTGAAACTAATACGCATCAAACCAAAAATCTACGTTCCTCTTGCTATAGAGTGGAATTCGTTGTCAGCTTAAGTGTTTCCTAAACATGTGTTTATTTGTGTATTTGCTTCAAGACATCTCATTGCTCATAAAGCGCCGTATTCCAGCCAGTTTTCTTACAAATATAAATACATTTATATTTACAAACTAAGATGTTCCCCAAGAGGGCCAATTCTCTGGGAGAATGACACTTGTAATGAGTTCCGTATTTGACCCGTTTGCTCGTATTACTTGTGCAACCGACTGCTCTTCATTTTGTTTTACTGTTTATTAAAAACAAAATATAGTCATAAACATTTATTAGGTAGAGGCTTGTGCTATAAGATTTTGTACTTAGACTTCTCCTGCTGAAAATGGAAACGCTTATCAAGTCATGCGTCATTCCGATGAATCAGTTATTTCTTTTTAATTTATTACACATGTGATGAGAGAGAAATATGGTAATAATAAGTTTTGTACAACTTTGTTATTTGATGATGCTATCTTGACTTTGTTTTTGATTAAGAGATTAGATGCACTGCTAAAGTTATAAACTTTTAGAAAAACAATAATAGATTTCGTAATTGACGTTTTTATAACGTTACTGAATTAAGAACTCATGTCATATGTTATGTTTTGGAATCGCAATTGTAATCGCGATAGCTTTCAAGTTAACATTAGGCCTGGCCGGTCCCCTATAGACATTAGGTATATTTATAATTATTGGCGTACCTACATCAGTGGTGATTTTGTTCTATGTTGAATAAATAATTCCGTTTGAGTGTTTTAACCACCAAAACACTGTGCATTTTTATGCCAGTGAAAATCACTTTGCAAATTGAAGTGGAGCTATCGATTCTGATATACGAGTAATATTATAAACAAACAAGCAGGCATTGATCTCAATTAATTAGCTAGTAATTAATATTGACTGGATGATCAGGGCTATACAATTAGAATTTATAATTAAGGTCTGTGCCTACGACACCTATCATATGCTATGAATACATCAGGCGAAAATAAGTTTTTTTTTTAATAATAAGTATGGGACGATGCTGACTAGACCATTTCTTCATCGACCAATACCGTCCTGCTCCCGCTCTAGGACATTTTGGTTTTTATTACGCGCAAGACGCCATTTTGAAAATTTTGGCTTACCTATGTGCTTTGTTTTTTACCCGAGTGCGGAAGGAGGATTATATTTTTCGAGAGTATTATGTATTTTAGCACACCCTATAGCTCAAACGGCTGGACAGTTTTTGGCATACGAGGTGTCGTTGAATTCGTCAAAATTGTAGAGTGACATAGGATACATTTCAAAAATGGCACCCGCAAATGGAAACAAAGTGTGTTTGATTTTTTCCGTATCATATCAATATGGACATCAAATGAAACCCAGTGAAAATACCATTTCAAAAATATAATAATTATTGCAGTCGGGTGTTTTTTTTTTCAATAATTATATTATTATATTATATTTCCAAAAACTTTATACTTGACTGATTTTAAGATCACGCTTAAGCACGGTCATCGTAATATGATATAGGTATTTATTTTTTTATTTTTATTAAGAAATAAGCATCCCTCAATATTACATTTAGTCGACAAAATAATATTTAGCACTAAAGCACCACAAGTTTTCACCAGAGTCGTTCATACGTAATATTGATCTTGGAGTAAAAAACGGACTAAGCATAGTTGAAGTACGAGTACTAGTTATTAGTTTATTCTGTGGCATAGTTAAACTTATAATTAGTAGCCACATACCTTTTCTATTTAGCAGAATTATAGTATGTTATGGTGCAGTGGGCTCATACCTTACCATCCATATTTAATCAGTTGATGCAGTTGTAACAATGTTGACGCGCGAGTGTAATCTGATTGTAATGCTTTTCTCAGATATATCTAAGCAAATGTACGAATATAATTAACTGCAAGTAAATTATCAGGTAATTATTTACAGAGGAATTTTTAGTCTTTATGTAATAGAACACACACTTCAAGCAAGAGTCACTTCAATTGACCTTTTTAACCCAAAATTACCTGACAAAAGCAAAGTTACATTGCGTTTTGCTATGAGAGAGAATAAGGTACGTATAAACCTGAACAAAATAACACTGAGACCTGTGTTCACCAACTTTCAAACAGCTGACAAACATTTTATTGACGGTTTATTTGACAGAATTATCTTAAAAATACGTCAGAATCATAATCCAATATAAGAGCTTGTCGGTGGAGTTTTTTCCATCCCTCTGCTTTGCGCCCAGAAGTCTTTTTAAAGAAGAAAAAGGTGCAAGCAGGTCTAAATGTCAAAACAAAAAATGTTCTCTGAAACTTTTAAGTTGCAAAACTACGCCTGAAAACAGTTTTCCTACCTAAAGTCAGCCTATATATATCCCACTGGTGGGAAAAGGCCTCACCTCAACTATGAGGAGGTACGAGCCATACTCCACCACGCGAGCTCAGTGCGGATTGGTGGAGGGGTGTCTGTAAGGCAAGTGACAAACCTTACTGTCAGATGTTACCAAGCCGCCCTAGGGTCTCTGACTAGGCTTAACGACTAATACCAACATATATTAGCCGGGACCAACTGCTTAACATGGCTTCCGAAGCACGGAGATGCTTGTCATGGACGTCACTTAAATGGCCGGAATGGTCACCCATCCAATCACGACCGCGCCGTGGGTTGCTTAACTTTGGTATCACTACCAAAGCGCTGCTGCCACTGCGCCACCAGCACCTTTCCTACCTACTGAAATATAATTCCATTTAACGTGTCTACTACTCAAAGAAGCGAAATAAGATAATTTGTGCAATTCAAGATACGAAAACACGGATTTCTTAAGCTTAATGTCCACTTAAGCCTGACTACGACTATTATGATGGCAGATACCGCCAGGCTTGTGTGGATTAAGTTAAAAGAAAGGAAACGTTAAGTATTATTTTTCTCTGTTAAACCTTTAATGGTTTTAGCTGCGACGTCCTAGTCAGCTTGAAGTGTTTTTGTAGACGGTCAATTAGAGTAATTCTCTATCGAAAGATAAGTAAATAAATTGTTTTAACAATCACATCAATTAGGTACTGTAGAGATTTGGAGCTACTCGTAAAACCTCTATGTCTCGCTTGTACGACTCTTCGATGTTTGAATAAAACGAATATTTCTTTATAAGTCAATTTTGAAGTAATGTTATGTCAAACAATTTTTATGTTGAAAAAGTGATACGTTCATAGTTACACAAAAATAAATCTGCAAAAGTGAAGTGAACAAATAAAGAACAAGGAATTAAAAGATTAGTATTATTTATTTATTATAAACACAATTTTATAAGTAGATAGGTATTTTTATAGGATCAAGAAGACTTCGCATCCAGCGGAAGTCTCCAGAGTACCTAGCCCCAAATTAAGCGTGAACGTGTTCTATGGTGACAAGGATTTTAAACTTAGGTACAAATGCTCGTGCTCATCACATAAACATTTGCCTCTTGCGGAATACGAACCCGCAATCGCTGGTTTGTAGTCCGAAGCGAAGACCAATACACCTAGAAGGTCGTCAAGATGGCTTTAGCAGCTAATTGAGTAATTAGCTTTTATTAAGGTTTCGTGTAGACGACGTCACAAGCCACCATATATCTTTACCATGGCTCAATTTTTTTCTTCTTGGTCGGTTTATGACCAAGTAAGGGATCACAGATTAACCCCTTACCGTTGAATTTCGCCAAATTCTATAGAGTTTGAATGTTTTTGATATTCATTAAGGTCACAAAGTATAATGCGAATGTACAGGCGCTTTGTAAAATATTTATGAATGAATTTGCCATAAACTCATTAGTTTCTTATAACTTGGACCTCACCCATCAGTCCACTGCGCGGCATCTCCGAGTTATGGCATCGGCTGGCATTGAATGCTTGTATGAGTTGTATGTTTGGCATTGGGCACGTGCCAATGGCTGGCGTGCCACTGGCATAATTGCTTTGTGCACTTGTACGAGCGGCAATTATGGGCAATTATGTTTTGTGATTCCTATGGCTGTGCTATCGCGTTATATTTAAATAGGCTTTTAGGCTTAATGTTGGTTGAAAGAAGTGATTGCGTCATGTTTTAATTTTAATAAATTCGTAAAAATTTAGTGTTTATTTAACTGAAAATGATTTTTTAACTATGGTAGAGCCTAGAGAGTACTATGTTAGAACTAAAGACTGATTTTTTATAATGACAAGGGACCAATTGGATAGTGGTAATGCAATACAAATATTAAATAAATAAATAACAATAAATAATAAATTGTTTTAACACGCCAATTGCCTAGCCCTAAGCGTGAGCTTGTGCTATGGTGACTAGGATAACGGATAGACATACTTTTATACATTAATAAACATCCATGACTTAGGTACAAATACTCGTGCTTATCATATAAACATTTTCCCCTTGCGGGACCCGCAACCGCCTGGTTTAGAAGTCCGGGGCGCGAACCACTACACCAAGACGGTCGTCAAAATAAAAATCCTATGTTTTTTTGTCTACTGTGTGTGCAAACAAAGCGTATCTTTACTCGTATCTGCCACATCCTGGCCTAAACAAAAATCGACGGAATTTTTTCGTTAGGTCGGAAAACCAACAATGTTGCGATCGCGCCTAAAGATTCATATACTTATTAATTTCGTGTGTGTGATGCGCCAAACGCTACTCTCAAATCGAATTTAGTCCAATAGAAAAACCTTTTTCGATCTAATTCGATTACCCAATTCGAACTCCCAATCAATTTACGTTGCCGGACCACTGGTCCGAACTTCCAGTGATATCAACATGTGTTTTACGAACGGCCGGCTAATACAGATTGCATATCGGACAAGATTAATTGGGTATCAGGTAGATTAACAAAAGATGCCGGATTACCGTGATGGAGGTTCGACAGCAGATCTGGTCAGGGTTTAGACAAATTCGGTAGAACAAAGGCTGAGACGAGCGGTAAATTGGGGGGACCTTGCCCCCGTTACCGTTACTAAAAGCACAGATTAGTTATGCTAGATTTCTTGTGCACTGACAGTTTCTCAATTCGGCTTGTAAAGTAATTTTCAGTGTATATAAACAGGGTGTTTTTTTATTGTAAGGTTACCTATCATTTAAATAGTATGTTAAGCGATTCTTGGTTTGTTTTTGTTTTCAAAATTTCTTTATTTCCATAAAAATTATATACAAAGAGGTTATTAGATACCAATTAAACTTAAAACTAATATTAATTTTACCAGGCTATAGGCGCCTCCAAAAATTATTATGCTAAGGGTTAAAGTTTATGTTAACATAAATTTTTGAGTTTGTTGAATGTTGTACAATGCAACGTTTTTGTCATAAACTTCGCTTATGGAATAGTATGTTCAGCTATTTTTGGTAGTTTTCGAGATATTTGCAAACAAAAGTTCCTTACAAAATGTATGGGAAAAGTTTAAAATTTTAACAAGTGAGAGCATTTTATTGTTTGTACATATTACACTAGATTTCAGCTCAAACTGAATATAATGTACAGTCGAAATAAATGAAGCGATTTTTGTTAGCACTTTCATTAATTTTTTCATACATTTTTTCTACCTCACTGAACTATGGGATTGAAGGAACAGAGAGTGCATCTCTGAAATGCGCATACACTTGTGAACTATAATATCTCCCGCGCAGTTGGATAATCTCTGTTGGGATAGGCCATTTTAGTCGAAATTCGGCTTGGATTACATTATTACCGTTTCCGTTACGTTGTTTGTTTTCTTGTGTTATGTGATGTCCATTTATAAATATATGTATCTTCTTTCTTTCGAATATCTCCCGCTCAGTTGGCTGATCTCAGTTGAGATTTACCGCTAAATTCGGCTACAGGAGGACATTCTATTTATCCAAGCAAGTTAGATTATCTAGGAAACTAAATTACTGAGCGCAATTTAAATTGGTTTGTCCCGGCCGAAGTAGTAGGTCGATAGATGATCAGCGCTTATTCAGGACTAGCTGTTGCCTGCGACTTTGTCTGAGTAGACTCGATGATACAAAATGACTCATAATCTCATCAACTTTTTTTTTAAATGGGTTTGCTCTTGACTCTAGACTAAGCCAGACGTGGTATAGACAGAGTCCACGGTGGAGCGAGCTCACTTACTTGTAAAAGGTTCTGGCACTTCTACTAGACGTCGGGACATAGCAAGCTGCTTGGCTCCGGGCTCCAGTGGTAGGGTGGTGGCTACCAGGCGGCACTTAAAGAAGCCTTCCACCGTTGTTAGGGTCATTCAGCCGCCACTCCACTAATAAAATGTAATAAAATAAAAATTCCGTTCATATCCACTCCACGTAGTGGCCCACTAGGAGGTAGATCCTTACAAAATCCTTTCCAATATCTTTCCTCCAAACGCCCATCGCCGTCCAGTAATCATGATACGATTATGAATCGTACCATGTCGTATGTATGTCTTCACTGAAAAAAAAGATCAACCAAACTAGTTTTGTTAGTTAAAGGTGTCGTTGTAGGCAAGTCAATTTTTGTTAAATATAAAAAAAAAAACTGGTTATCAGTAACAAACTAGTTTTGAACCAGAAGTTCGTAAGTCACTAGATTACGGCCTACTAGTAGCCAAATTTTAGTTACTGTTACCCAATCATTTTTTTCAGAGTTGTGAATGCGAAAGTGTGTATGTCTGTTCTGTCTGTAACCTTTCAACCAATTTAGATGAAATGTCTATACCATGTATAGATAAAGTTTGAGCCCCTAAAAAGGAAATATAATTATTTTCATCCCAGATTATCCTTTAAAGAGGTTAAAAGAGGGGTGGAATTTTGTATGGAAAATCCGGCAATAACGTGGGTGACGTCACGGGGAAACGCCACTTTTAATTTATTGATGCATCTAAGATTAATTCTAAAACTTTCTACTATGTATCTGCAAAAACGGTACCCACGCAGCTACGTACAGTCGGAAGCACGTCAGGCTACCCATTTGAACTACGAAAATTGCTCTTATTACGTAGAGAATAGAGTCGGTCTTAATGTCGAAGTGGGGTAGTCTGTACCTGGTATTTTTTTACTCAATAAATAAATAAGTAGTCAGACGTGCAGCCGTGTGTATCTAATGGCGTCTCTATCATAATTAAACTTGTTTTCTATTTACTAATCACAAGATATTTCGATCAGACTTAATTAAAAATACAAAAGCAATCCCCCTGACTCATTCTCAAAAATAAAACTTAGATTTATTGTTCTTGTTCTAGCAAAAAGGTCAAAATAATAATCTAATAATGTCACCCCGACTATTATTTTTCAACAAACGTAGTAAATAACATACGAGATTGCTCGCGATTAGAAATAAAATATGAATACGAATCAATACAACCACATAGAAAATGTCATAATAATTTAATACGCACTTAGCTAGGAACACGTATATCGGATTTCTAATACATATCAAAGTATGTTTGCAAATTGGTATACGCTCATTGAGGATAATCGTGCAAAAGGAATATGAAAGAATCTTAGGTTACTGACTATGAATTGGACTTCAAGATAAATTAATGACGGGTCTAAGCGAGAGAAAAAATAGAAGCACAGAAAAGTGTGATTCGGTGCTGCCAGATGTAGTTCAATCATTATAGTAGTACAATGCAGCGCTCTGCGCGTTCAGTTCAATAATGCGTACAGGGTGTTGATGGGGCTGCCTCGATTCTGTAGTGCATCGGGGTTGGATGGTCAGCACCTGAATCATTGCTCGATGATTCATGTGCTGACTAATAATTATACATTTCTATAAAATATAATTTGTAATTAAATTAATTAATTTAATGATTTCAACTATTTTAATACTAACTTAGTGTCTTAAGTAATCTCAATTTTTCTCTTACTAACAACAATTTTTTTGTACTATGATCTGTGATGGGTCGAAGTAAAGAGTTTTTTTTTTTTTTTTTAATTTAATTTTAATTATGGGAGTAACTACATACGTACAGTTCCGTTATTTTTTTGGGCCCGTGGGTCCTAACAGTTGTGATGATGATGATGCAATCCTGTTGTCCCTCATCAGGAACATAGGGCTCGAATAAGGGATTTCCACTGCTCTCTATCTTGCGCGGTAGCTTCCAGGGGCCCGATTCACGCGCCTTCGATATTATACCACATACGATATTTATCGAAAAAACATGGCGGATATCACAAAATTTTTAATTTGCGTATTCTCGAAGTATGAAAATGTCCAATATTTATCACATTTTTTGATATCCGCCATGTTTTTTCGATAAATATCGTATGTGATATAATATCGAAGGCGTGAGAATCGGGCCCCAGGTCCTTCCAGCCGAGACCAGTTGATGCAGCCTCTTTCTCAACTGAGCGCCTCCAGGTGGTACGAGGGCGGCCTGGCTTCTTCCCATACGCTTGCAATGTTAGCCCTTATAACAAGGGTAAAGGCCTAACAGTTGTAATACATAATTAGCTAATCATTAAAAAACAACTAAATCAAAATCGGTCATCCGTTCGGGAGCTACGATGCCACAGACTGACACACACACACAGACACGTCAAGCTTATAACACCCGGTCGTTTTTACGTAGGGGGTTAAAAATGTATGTCACCCTAACCATAAAATGGGTACAAAATACCTGCACAATTGGTATCTAAGCTTAAGCATATATTCAATAGACACAATATTTTAATACTTATGGATCTTTTTAGCTTAAGCTAATGCCAATTCATCGATAACAGTTTTGCCAACTCTAATGTTGATATAACAACGCTATTTTGAGATGAATCTGAGAATTGGCGTACATTACTTCTCTTAGCAATAACAAAGTTTGTTATCAAATATGGAGGTTGTTAGGGAAATCTTATAAAAGCAGACCGTATGGTGTTCCGCGGTGCCGTCTCGGTAGACTAAACATGGAACGATTGTACTAAAATAATCGGTAATTCTTATTTCTGAATAACTATACTGATATATAAAGCGAAAAGATTTGATTGTTTGTTTATATTGAATAGGCTCCGAAACTACTGGACCGATTCAAATGAAGTTTGATACTAAGATAGTTTGAGACTCTGGAAAGGACATTGGCTACTTTTTGTCGCGATATAAAATCATCAGGGGGATGAAAGTTTGTATGAAAAATCCGACATTAGGCGCGGGAGAAGTCGCTGGGAATTGCTAGTAAAAGATAAACAAAAAACTCTTCGTAATTTTTCAGAATCCGTCGGTGCAAATCGAAATACATACGTCTAAAGTTTTATAAATAAGTCAGCCTATTAGATCCCACTGCTGGGAAAAGGCCTCACCTCAACTATGAGGAGGAACGAGCCATACTTCACCACGCGGGCTCAGTGCGGATTGGTGGAGGGGTGTATGTAAGGCAAGTGACAAACCTTACTGTCAGAAGTTATCAAGCCGCCCTAGGGCCTCTGACTAGGCTTAACGACTAATACCACAGATATTAGCCGGGACCAACTGCTTAACGTGCCTTCCGAAGCACGGAGATGCTTGTCATGGTCGTCACTTTAATGGTCGGAATGGTCACCCACCCAATCACGACCGCGCCGTGGGTTGCTTAACTTTTGGTATCACTACCAAAGCGCTGCCGCCACTGCGCCACAAGCACCTAAAGTTTTATAGGTATGACTTATCACGTGTTTCTAATAGGAATGCGACTAGCCTACTCGCCCACGTTAATCTTTGAAACCTGATGATAATGATGATGATGTCCTCCTAGCCGATTTCGACTACGGCGGCCTATCTTAGCAGAGATTAGCCAACTGCGCAGGACAAATTATAGTGCACAAGTGTGTGCGCAATACACAGGTGCCCTCTCTGTTCCTTCACTCCCATAATTCGGTGAGACGGCAGTCCGACATGAAACCTATTGTCTAATTGACCAGCCTATTGTTTTTACTGCGCAAAACACAATTTATCACCAAGACTTTTTATCTCAACCGGTACATTGCCTATTTACAAATATTTACCCCCTATTTACAAAAACTTAGTACCTAAATAGTAAGTAAGTAGTAAAGATAAATGTCGGGTCGTATCAGGAGGTTAAGAGAAGGGCGGAAAGCAGAGAGGAATGGAAAAACTCCACCGACAAGAGCCTAGCTCTTAAATTTGATGATGATGATGAGTACCTAAATATTAGCCGACCAATCAGAAAAGCGTTTCACTATTAGGTAATGTCACGAATGTGTCATTCATTTTTAATAATTTGTCTTCTATTAGCATAAGGTACATAGTATAAGTAAGTCCTTTGGACTTTATGTAGAGTCAACATCCCAATTATTTTGTTTAAAATATGATATTGCGAAAATTACTCCTAACCTTGACATTGGTCACGTTGTACCGGAAGCGGTCATCACGGGACAATAGCTAATCAAAATGGCGGATGAGCGCCATTACACGATCGGATCGCAAGCTCGCATGCCAATGCAATTATTTGCCGATCTGTGGGCTGTTACAATGTAATTGTTTAGTAATTGAATAAAAAAGTATTTTTTATGTCACTTGTGATTGTTTCATTCGTAGTGGGCTCAACTACAATGTAACTTCTCTGACAAGTTAATTTTGTCTCCTTTCTGTGTTTAAATAAACTGAACTAACGACGACTATTTCTGCCTCGCCCAATGGTTGACTGGTAGAGAATGACTTAAGGCATTAGGTCCGCCATTTGTACTTATTTGTTTGTGCAATAAAGAATTAATACATTAAATAATAGAGTTGGCGCAGTCTTGGACCAGCAGTGGACTGCAATAAGCTGATATGATGATAATGACATAAAATAAATAAATCTGACAGTTAAAAAAAAGTTTTTAATTGTCAAACTGAAATCCTTTAAGTTGCAATAGATATTACAGAATCCATAGACAAAATAGTAGGAAACTGAGTAGGGACAACAAACGATGAAAACTAAAGTTTGTCGAGACCATGCAAAAACTTATAAAATTATGTGAAAAATCTCATTGCCTAATTTATTATTACTGGATGACACACGACTAGTTATTTATTATTTTTAATCGTCAGTAAGATCTGTTTATGAGTTATTATTAATTTTGCCTAGATAATCAAGAGAAGACTGAGATACGGTGACGTAAAAAGGATTAAGTTTTTTTTTATCTTTCTATATACAAGGCTACTTTTCAGTCACGTGCCACATTTTATAAATTAGATCCAGGGAACAATAAAAAAGAAGCTACTTTATCTCAATTATTTTTAATCATCATATTTTTCTAATAATATCTAGGTAGGTACGTCAAAATATCCAAAATCAAAGCAAATAGAGAGATAAATGATTAGTGTGATGCATTTTTGGTTAAATTTACGGAGATATTATTGTGCGCGGTATAGGTATTTTTCTACGAATAAGTTAAATAATAAACGCCTACGTTTTAACAGGGGATACACTGAAAAAAAGGATCAACCTAACTAGTTTTGTGGAAGGTTTCGTTGTAGGGAAGTCAATTTTTGTTAAATATAAACAATCTTCTGGCTATCAGTAACAAAACTACTTTGTTACTGATAACCAGAAGTTCGCAAGTCACTAGATTACGGCCTACTAGTAGCCAAAATTTGGTTACTGTTAACCAATATTTTTTTTCAGTGTAGGATAATAAATGAAAATCATATTTTTAGCATTGATCGACTATGTAACTGATTTTGACTCGCTCCTAAAATTTGGCAAACCTTTGCAATTTAAACCTGTATTTTTCCGCATACACAGCCAGTGCTATGTATACTTGAGTGCGAAGCTTTATAAAGCTCGCATTATTTCTGAGTAGCACACATTGATGTGCTTTGACCCGGAATGTGCTATGAGGCTTCCGAGACGAGACAGCTCGTAAGTAGGCGAAAGCACGTCTGGTTACCCATTGAGATGACGAAAACAGCTTTTATTACGTAGGGGATAGAGGCGGTCTCAATGTCAACATGTACAGCCTGACGTGCGGCCTTGTTATTTTTACACAAACTCGTCGCAAAATCATCCTGAATACAACTGCATAAGAAGCTAAAGGGCTTAGCTTGATATGCAAGTTTTTTCAAGTGCAATAATATATTTAGATTGCAAAGTGAATGCTTATCACTTAAAACAATAATTTATCGTATATGCGGTCTGTACATTTGCATCAAGGGCTGTAAAAACTTAGAAGAAAAAGGAATGCATTGTTCCATCGTCTAGTCAAATGTAGTGTTTTGAGTCAGTTCTTGTACATATAAAATACACAATCAGTTTGTTTGATTAAGGTATGCTAACATTACATTTGTAATGAATTAATTACCTACTTAGAGGTAATAAAAGCCGAATCGGTATATAGAATAATCGTTACAGATAACGAATCGATTTATAGTCGATATAACAATAAAGTTAATCGTTTCTGTGTAATATTCTCTGATTGAGATTTTACTCACAATGTCCTGACTTCCTTGCGCTTGTTAATAGAGGTACCTGACCAGTTTGGATTACAGTTACATATTCAGTCGCCTGAACGTGCAGGTTTCCTTACGATGTTTACCCTCACCGTAAGAGCATTGGTTGGTAAAACAACTAATGCACATAGAAAAAACATTGGAACATAATGGCACGTGTGGGTAGGATCAAACCCAGTAGGCATCCACTACGCCAACAAGGCTCTTAATGTTCGTGTGTCTACAAACAATATTTTTACAAACATTTTCTTTCTTATATCTCAACCCCTTGCCATAAAGTCGGTCCAACATATGGCGTGTCTCAGAAATATTAACCCTTACCCGCATGGGTGCTCAAGAAGGCCCATTTGGCACCGTCTCTCGTGTCGTAGGGCCTAATTCTCGACAGCACTCTTTAAGTGTAAGTTTAAGTTCATTTCCGTCGAAGAAACAAGAGACAGACTTTATTTATTTCTTTATTAACCATAGGTATACTGACAGATTACAATCAAAACATGCACATGATGTAATTTTATGGTTATTCTTATGACTAGAAAGTAATCCATAAATAGTGTACACTCACAGCATGACAATTTTATAGTAACAGACAATGCAAAGCTCAGCTTAAACAGCATATATTAATAATGTAATGGAGTATTTATAAACACAAATAATAAATGAGAAAACTACTAACGGGCGAGTGTATCCTCTTTTAGAGCAATCAGTGATCGTTTTTTTTTATATAAATAAAATGTACTATATAATACGTCTATATTCATGTCCTACGAATAATGCTTGCCGCTGCACCTGTGAGCAAGCACTTAAATAAATTCTTCGAATAAGTAACGCCATCGTTTGCTCGTTAGGAGAGCATTCGCCCGGTTAGCGAAAGATCGTGGAATGTCCCATCTGAGGACGATCGATGAATTTTTAGTTCAAATATTACTTCCGTGGTATAAACAGCTATCAATAAAAATAACTGAATCCTTGGACCATTTTGATCAAATAACAATACTTAAATTAAACGGAAACTCGCAAACTTGTAGATACAGAAATTGTTTCATATAATTTGACGTTGCGATATTATTTTAAATTTGGTCGATCAATTTTTGTGTGCAAAATTTACTTTCGTAGTAGAAACTTGCAAACGAATTGCTTAAATTATAAAAAAAATGAGAAAGATTACAACTATCTTATTTCGCTTATTCAGCAGAGGTTTAATAATGAACTTAAAATTAGTTTTAAAGAGTTCTGTTGGGAATCGGGCACACAGTGTCTTGGGCGGTTGGAGGTTATTTCGATCCCGAGTTAAGGGTCATTTGTGTACGCTAGAGGTTAGCCAGTTTTATGTTGTCATTTGTGATGATCACTGGGTAATTTAGCTCGGTTTAAATTAACAGGGTGTCCAAAAATATGGTGGAATTTGAGATATAGAGCAACTGCTTACCGAATACTATGGTTCGTAGAGCTTGCCGAATCAATCCCATTTAAATTTATTTATTTTAGTAGAAATAGGTTTGCCCTTGACTCTAGACTAAGCCAGACGTGGCGTAGTCAGATTCGACTGTACTTATTAAAAATGTCATTCAATAGGAATTTTCACAGACATGGTGCTGATAACTAAAATCAGTCGTAGGTACTCTAAAGACTTTCGCTGGATGCGAAGTCCTCTTTGTCCTATAAAATATTTATCTACTTATCAAATGGTGATTTCAGGAAGGAATTATACTCATCTTTTGATTCACTTTTTTGTTTGAATTATTTCACTTTTCACAAGCTTCGTATCGTAACTAAGATCGTATCACTTTTTCAAAATGACTCACTGCATGACATATATTTCTTTCTCTCTGACGTTATTTCAAAATTGACTTATAAAGAAACTTTCTTTTTATTTAAATCATGAAGAGTCGGACGAGCGAGACATAGAGGTTTTACGAGTAGCTCCAAACCTTTACAGTACCTACTGTATTTTATTTGAGAAAAAAGGCATAGCGACGTGACAAAATTTACTTCACCACCACCAATTTACTAGATGGCGCTAGAATGGTTTTGAATTACTATAAAACATCTTAATCTCTGTTTTTTATACCGCTCTTAACTGGTTCAGTTCATACCTCTCCGATCGTAAGCAGAGAGTATGCCCGGGTGAACATTTCAGCGAATACGCCCATACTAGGTACGGAATACCCCAAAGCAGTGTTCTTGGCCCGACTCTGTTTATAATTTATGGTATAAATGGTCTCTGTGAATTAAAACTGGATAGCGCTGAGATGTTTGCCTACGCAGACGACACAGCCATCCTTTTCTACGGCAAAACGTGGAAGGACGCACACACAGCGGCAGAGACAGGCATGCAAACAGTAGCCAATTGGCTACGTCACAATCTGCTCACACTGAACATGGATAAGTCGAAGGTAATCAACTTTAGTGTCACTAAGCGCACAATAGCTCCTAGCTCGAGTACAATAAAACTGCACGTTTGTGGGAACATCAAAGATGGCTCTTGTGGCTGCCCTATTTTTGAACAGATGAGTTACATAAAGTGCTTAGGTGTATACATAGACCAACATCTAACATGGACTAAACAGATTGATTACCTAAGCTCGCGAGTCAGGAAACTAATGCATATCTTCAGAAAACTATCAGCCATCACAGACATCGATCTCATGAAGTCTCTATACCTTGCCTTGTGCCAATCTGTCTTGTGCTATTGTATACTAACATGGGGAGCTGCTTGTAAAACTCACCTCATTAAAGCCGAACGCGCACAACGAGCCGTCCTGAAAGTTAATTACAAAAAGCGAGTACGTTACTGCACAAATGCACTTTACAAAGAGTCGGGCATGATGAGAGTTCGACAATTGTATGTGATTGCTGTTACACTCAAATTCCACTAAACTGCATTACTTACTACACACCAATGCCAACGGTCACAAAGGAAATTAAAGTGGAAAAAGAAGACGTGCAAATTACATTTTGGCAGAAGATCTTTTCTATTTATGGGTCCACACATATACAGTAGAATCAATGAGTCACTAGAAGTAGTTCAATTGACTAGACACAAGTGCAAATGTGAGACACACACACACACACACATTTCTTCCGACCATTTAAATATTTCTCGTTTTATTATTGTTTATATCACCTTATCTAAATTTGTACCATAATCAGACGAAAGAGACTGATCCCACAACACAGGGAATCCTAGTGTGGGAATCAGTGCCTACCTATGTTTGTTTGTAACTCTCTTGGTGAAATAAATTTATCATTATCATTTATCATTATCATTTATCATTATCATTTATCATTATCATTTATCATTTATCATTATCATTTATCATTATTATCATTATGGAGCAGACCAATCACCCATTTTTTCCACGAAGGTAATGTAACTAATTGGAATATCTTATAATAACAATATAGTTTTGTTATTAGTTGGATAATGTTAGAGGTAAATTTGATTGTTACCTTGATGTGTTAACCTTTAGCTTGTCTGCATTATAATAGAAGTTCAGAAACATTCTTAGTTAGTAACTAACAATCGAAGTTTCAAGACAATGATTGATCTTCGAAAACTTGTAGCACCTTTTACTTATACACTAGCTTTTGCCCGCGAATTCCAATTATTGTCCTTTTCCCGTAGGAATTTCGGGTTAATCACTTTAGAGGTTGAATTTCTGTGAAATACTATAGTAAATTAAAAAAAAGTAGACTTAAGCTGAGCCTTTTAATATGGACATCGCAGGCGCAACTGCACAGTCCGATTGGTTTACCTCTATAAATTGTAATTTTACTGAGTTTTTTGTTTTATACCCGTGCCCTTTACGTTGTCCATTTTCGTGTGTTATGTGATGTCCCTTCATTAATAAATGTATTTTTTTTCTTTCTAAATAAATAAAAAAAACGCACATTATTGCTAAATAATTAGCTAAAGATTTAGCTTTAAAACTGACAGTCTCATTCAACCTTCCAAACCGTAGTTTGGGTTGTGTAATAAAAATAAATAGGTTTAGGATAGCTTTGTGATTAACTTTGGCGTGTTTGCGATCAAGCGATTGACTAGCCTTTTAAGTATGATTTTAAACAGCTTTATCTAGCAAGCTATACTAAAAATAACTAAATCATGACCACACTTTAGTCGCAGATAAACCCTTAAATGTAAGTAAAAGCAAAAAAATAAAAAGGGTCGCCCCATCCCTATATCGAAAGTACGTAGCCCACACCACATAGCCACACAGCCAGGCAGTACAGCGACATCCCTTGAGCAATTTCATTGCCAAACAAAACGATACAAGGTAAAAGCGAATAAAGAATCTAATCTACTGAAAAAATATTAAAGGTTGAAGTGCAGTGAGCTCTTTGAAAGACGATGAAAAATACTTTGTCTCTTTTTGTCAAAGTAACGAGTTTTTCATGAAATGAAATGAATACGTAAGTACAAACGACAGCATGTCAGTGGAGTGGTCTAGTAGGGTGGGTACCCTTTGACCTTGAGACATTCCCTACTTGATAAAAGGTATTTTCGTAGTTCATGGGTAAGCTGATGTGCTGCCGATGTACGGGCTACAGCACGTCAAGGTTAACTTTATAGCATCTTATACAGTTGTTGGGTGATTTTGCAAAAAAAATATAGCCTGATGTGCTGGCCACTGACCATAGACGATCTATTAATGTTGTTCGATGGAAAAGTATCAGAAATCTACACCACACTACTAAGTGTCCGAGTAAAGACGAGTTGAGTAAAAACGTGTCAGATAAAATATACTATCTATATATTTAAAATTTATTAAATTATATATTAAATTAATTATTATATTTGTATTCAAAAGTATGACTATTAATAACTCTAATAGTTTTGTCACCGATGGACACTGGCCAGTGGCCATTGAAGTTTCGTGTTGCTTTCTGTGCTTGAGGCAGTTGTCCTACTGCCGACGAGTAAACTATAGGCAATTTTCGATGTTTTCCGCTCAGCGACCGAGCTATCAAAGAAATGTACTCGCTCGGTAAATTCTATTTCAAATTCAAATCATAGTCGCCCAAAAACACTTTCTTACAGTCCAGCGACAACTCACCAACAGTCTAGTTTATAGCTCTACTCGCTTTTTGCACATCTTTGCCTTTCGGACAAATGCTTAATACGTTCACAGCACTACATGCATAGTATCCTGCCTCCGACCTACCCGCATCAGGCGACACATACTTCGATTTAAGTGGCGTTTAAGGCCCATCATTTTTTTTTTATTTGTTCAGAAGTCTAACTTACTTGGAAGCCAAATACTTGAAAGCCAAGATGCATAAGTTTGGATTACCTAACCCGGACAGGCGCAAGTGGGCTTTCAACTCAGATAATAGGCCTTGAATAAGTCCAGATTAACTAATCCGAACGTGCGCAAGTGGGCCTTAGACGACCGTCTTGGTGTAGTGGTTCGCGCTCCGGACTAAAAATCCAGAGGTTATGAATGCAAATTCCGCAAGGGGCAAATGTTTGTGTGATGAACACGAGCATTTGTACCTAAGTTATGGATGTTTATAATCGTATATAAGTATGTCTATCAGTTATCCTAGTCGCCATAGTACAAGCTCACGCTTAGTTTGTTGCTTAGGTAATTGGGGTTTTTGGTGAAACTTTTTTAAATTAAATTCCAGGTTGGATTTAACTTAGTTAAGGCGCAGATATGTTAAGGTATCAACTTCCATATTCATTGATTTGTAATAAGTAATGCATTATATTTAAGACGTCCTAAGAATTATCCTGGTGACTGTATATCAAATTCGTTTTACGCAGTTCAATGCGTTACGATCCTTTACACTTAGTTTATCAATCAAAGGTCTGATTCCCGTAAGAAAAACATTTATGTCTGCAAGTTCTTTCATCCCCCACTTTACCTGATGATTTTATATTGCGACAAAAAGTAGCCTATGTCCTTTCCAGAGTCTCAAACTATTTCTTAACCAAATTTCATTTGAAACGGTCTAATAGTTTTTAAGCCTATTCAATACAAACTAACAATCAAATCTTTGTTGAAAAAATTGAGAAAAAGTTTGAGGTAATGATCTGTCATGTGTTTTTACAGTAGAGTAAATCGATTTATATTTTGAAAACAAAAACGACTTATCTGTCTTTAGTGTTTATTTTTACCGCACACAATGGGCAATGGCAATAAAAACATGACTAATGTACGTATAGTACTCAGTCCTCAGCGCACTGGGATAAACATTTTTGTTGCTACATCCTTGCCTTTGCCTTTCAGTATTCTACAGGCTACATTACGGCAAGTGTTCGAAGGAATTGCACGAATTGATTCCACCGGCCCTTGTATACTATAGGGACATAAGACGCAGGCGGGGTTTTCTTCCACCCTTATGTCGTTGACCTACCTCTAACGCACCAAACTTTTTATGTCAAGATTCTGTCAGTTTCTTTGTCACTTCATATAGCCCACAATTTGTCCTGAAGCTGAGGGAAAAATGTATGCGGGGACGTGTATAAGTGCCCCCTGTGGGCTTTCATACATAAATACATGACTTTTATGACTTTAATTAAACAGAAAAGAACTGTATGAGACAATGAAGGTTTAACTTTATTTGACGTCTTTGTATGGCAGTAAGATGCTGTTTTTACCATGATTTTTTAAAATCCTGACACGCTTTAACAGAACAGTGTTCACCATTAGTTACAACACGATTATCCACAAAAACGTCGGATTTGCGTCGCCTGCGCTTCCTTAACAACAACATTTTTTTAACTCTTTGAACAAACTTTAAACGTACGGAGCAGTTCCTCATTATTCAAAAGATGTACCGGCCGCACGACAGACTAGGTACCCCACTTTGACCTTGAGACCTTGTCTCTATTCCCTACGTATTAGAAGTTGTTTTCGTAGTTTACATAGGTAACCTGACGTGCTGCCGACTGCACCTATAAAAATATTTTTAATTTTAAATATATTTTAGGGATATAAATAGGGATCTCTAAAAAATACTGTCACCTGTTTACCTGCCCTATCTTTATAGGTACCTACCTACGTATATTTACAATGATTGATGATAAGTGATTTTTTTAAAAAGTTTTAAAGAAAAATGGTTAAATCTAATTAGGTGAATCAGGCGTTACTTTGCGGAAATCTAATCTATTATTAAAAAGATAAATAAAATGACTTTCCCTTTTTCTGCTATCATCTTAATATTATTAATATTTAGCAGAAAGGTAAAGCAAAGTTATTTTAATATTATTATTGATTCTTTTAGAGACCCGTGATTCTGATCGAATCACAGATCTCCTCTAAAAGAATCTTTCATAATGTCGTGATCGAATTAAAATCATTCGATCGATCACGAACGACACGAGTCTTCTTCGAATACATTCCCAGAATATTAGAACTGCGTAACATAATTGTATATCTGTGAGAAATAAGACACAAACATAATCACAGTACGGTCAATTTGTGGTTATTTCGATAGTTTGAGAGGGTTGTGTAAAAATTTACTTGCTAGAATTTGGGTGAAACCAAAATGAGACGCGGTTTCTGGCTCAGATACCACAGAATATTATGCAACACAGTACTAGGTATGAGAAAATTCTTAGTACTTAACGACAACTTTTGGAATTATAATTTAGATTGCAAAATCATATTTAATGTCAGCAGCCCTATATTAGATGTACCCATAGACGTCAAAAATCATGGAATTTAGGACAGAAAATGCTTTTTATTAACGTCAAAAATATTAATAATATTGGCCTGCGTGGCCAATTCTGACCTATTTTTATAAATGCGTACCCAGCAAATGTCTTGAATAGATTTTTGTGTCCTCCATAATTATGTACTAATAGCCTATCTGTATCTCTGTTGAGATTGGCCGCCATAGTCGAAATTTTGCTAGAAGGACATAATTATTATCTGTAAGAAAATAAGATATTTAATGAAATGAGATGCCTAATTAGAATTCTGCCACTGTTTGTCATTGTCTCTTTTTGTTTGTGCTCTGTAGCAGGGGCGTGCTCGTTTCGCTTATCCTGAATTATATGAGGGATTACGAAATCCATGATCCGAGCTAATTGCTAACGAACGAGACATTAGCAAGTTGTGGCGATGCTGGCACACTAATAGAGTAGTGGACTTTTCCCACCACACTTTCCTAACACGAACCCCTTTGTGGCTGAGTGGTTTCGCTATACATCCGATCCGAATCGTTCAAAATATAAATTTTGTTTTTAGTTATGAAATTATGGATGTAGAAGCTCTCATACAAATAGTACTACAGTATTTTGATGAGTAGTATTCGGTATTCAGTAAGACTCGAACCGGATTCCGTCATGTACGAAAGAAGAACGGCAAAGTTATTTGATGCTCAGCCCCAAATGCTGGCATGTTTTAGTCTTTGGTGAAAAGCCTAAAACTGTATAGAGGAAATATTAATATAACTGTCATTGAACGATATTTATTTGGTGCACCATGTCGAACTGACATTTAAACAATGTACAAACATTGACGTTTAATATAAAACAAATACTTTATGTTTGACTGTCACGCCAAAGTTCACGTCATTCGTTTTGATTTTGCACCCTTGAAGCCGTTTGGTTGTTATCAATTTGTACATTCTTAAAATATTTTAAATATTAATTCCCTGCTTTTTGAAATCATACAAAAGCCCGCTAATAAACTGATATTTATATTTAATGTGTCTGACTTTAGTACGATGTTTTTATCTATTGGGTCAATTTATGCCAATCTACTTTGACTTCTAACAAGGAAAACTGTGCAGTGAACAAGTAAACATAATTTACGAATAAACATTTTGTTTATTGTGTATACCCGACTGCAAAAATTTTAATATTTTGAAAATGAACTTTATACTGGCTTTCATTTGATACCCATATTGCTATGATAAGGAAAAAATCAATCCCCCCTCCCCCCTTTATTTCCATTTGCGGGCGCCATTTTAAAAATTTATATAGCCTATGTCACTCTCATAATTTTGACAAATTTTCGACACCTCATACGTCAAAAACTGTCCAGCCGTTTGGGCTGTAGGGCGTGCCAAACAATTATACATACATACAACATACATACATACATACTCTCGAAAAACATAACTCTCCTTCCGCAGTCGGGTAAAAACGGTCAAAGTGCGTATCGTACAAATTGTTCTAAGGCTAATAAATAAACTTCGGAATGTATTCTGATCGGATTCGGAACAGATGGAGTACGTACCCGTTCTTAAAACCACAAGGCGCGATAGCTCTTCACTAATCATCCGCAAGGTCGTGAGTTTGATCTCCGGCTTTTACCACTGAGTTTGTTTTTACTAATCGTAAGTAAGTACAGCCTTTTTCGACGACGCTGCCTAATGGTGAAGGAAAATATCGTAAGAAAACCTACATAGTGATTGGATGTTGGCTAGTTTATGAAATAGACTTGACAAGGCATACCGTTTCAATAAAATTGCTAACTTGTCTAAAAAAGGTAATATGAATTGTCATTTTCTCATTACCTATTTATTATTATAAAAGCTATTTTTGCTTTTATGAAAGTTATAATTAATGCAGTTACAGTACAGTCTGAAAAAGAAAATGAGATACGATTGAGCGTTTTTGATGAAGATATATTTTTATCAGGCTTCGATCATAATAAGTCAGCCTATTAGATCCCACTGCTGGGAAAAGGCCTCACCTCAACTATGAGGAGGAACGAGCCATACTTCACCACGCGGGCTCAGTGCGGATTGGTGGAGGGGTGTATGTAAGGCAAGTGACAAACCTTACTGTCAGAAGTTATGAAGCCGCCCTAGGGCCTCTGACTAGGCTTAACGACTAATACCACAGATATTAGCCGGGACCAACTGCTTAACGTGCCTTCCGAAGCACGGAGATGCTTGTCATGGACGTCACTTAAATGGTCGGAATGGTCACCCATCCAATCACGACCGCGCCGTGGGTAGCTTAACTTTTGGTATCACTACCAAAGCGCTGCCGCCACTGCGCCACAAGCACCTCGGCTTCGATCATATCTTCTTACAAACAGACTTTTTAAAGATACTTACACACGGTTTAAAAACCATATTCGAAATATCTTCTTACACACAGAGAATTTTTAGAGACACGCGCTTTATAAAAACCTTATTTGAATAAATAAATAATATAAAAAAAACAGTCGCAGACTTACTCATAATAAAAACTACAAGAGCATAACGTTTGCACAAATAGGGAAATGAGAATTAAATTTGCCGACGCAACGTATTCACGAGGTATGCATATTTAGTTTATCCAACAGTGGCTGGTTGCATACATAATAATGTGTCAAAACTGCTCTTCTTCTGTGACGGCCGTGTGAGGCCCAGATTTCGCTAAATAGAGGTAGTGTTTTTATTATTTACTAGTTATTCCCCGCGACTTCGCCCGCAAGAGTTGGATTTTCCATATAAACTTTCATACCCCATTTCACCCCCTTAATGTTTTTATATCGCGACAAAATGTAGCCTATGTCCTGCCCAGGGTCTCAAACTGTCTCCATCCCAAATTTCATCTCAATTGGTTCAGTGGTTTAAGCGTCAAGAGGTAACAGACAGACAGACAGACACGCTTTCACATTTAAATTATTAGTATGGATTTATTGATAATAAATTTTTTATACATTTTACCTGGGATTTAACTGTGGTGTCGGTGGCATAGTGGCTAGTTGGTTTATTGCCCATTTATAGCATTTTTTGGCAGATCATTATTTTGTAAATTCAATAATTTTGAACGTTCGACCATTGGTTGGTAAATTCGATATTATGAAAGTTTGATGTTCGATTTCAGTTTAATTGGCATTCGATATGGCGTAGGTAACCCAAACCAACGTGATTTAAATACTATCGGCCTTTTTGCAAAAATCTTAGTTACTAGCTTTAAGCCAGTAGTAAATATTAGCTGACAAAATAGAAATGAATGACACATTCGAGACATTACCTAATAGAGAAACGCTTTTTTGATTGGTCGGCTAATATTTAGTCCTGGTTAAAACCTGTACTAAGTGGCTGCGATAGTTAAATATTTTCATGTTTGATTTAAAAATGAAATAATTTACTTTTTACTTATAACATTTTAATTAACTCTAGGACCGACCACGGATCCTATGTGACCCCACTACGGAACTTTAGGGTTCCGCAAACTAAAATTTGAGAACCACTGCGTTAGATAACAAAATGGCATGAATATTTCAGCCCGACCAAATTGTGTTGCATGGCGATTCGCCTTGCTCACTCGCATATTTATCGCACACTAGTTGACAGCCATAACAACTGGTAACGACTATCGAAGACAATAAAAATGGCTGACAAGCAGTTATGTCAATTCTTGTAATTGTGTGTGCATAATCTGTGACCCTAACCCTTGTTGCCAATAAAAACTGGTAAAGCAAAGACAATAAAAATGGCTGTGACAAGCAGTTATGTCAAATTTTGTAATTGTGTGTGCGTAATGTGTGACCCTAACCCTCGCTGCCAGCTAATCAATTAAAACTGATGTGTTTAATTACTGTTGTGATTGGTCAGCCACAAAATTTTGTCATTAGCGGTCACTTAATGACAATACTAGATATTAGATCCATACTAATATTATAAATGCGAAAGTGTGTCTGTCTGTCTGTCTGTTACCTCTTGAAGCTTAAACCTCTGAACCGATTGAGATGAAATTTGGTATGGAGACATTTCGAGACCCTGGAAAGGACATAGGCTACATTTTGTCGCGATATAAAAATATTAAGGGGGTGAAATGAGGGATGAAAGTTTATATGGAGAATCCAACTCTTGCGGGCGAAGTCGCGGGGAACCACTAGTATTTATATATTTATACTATCGTCGTACCGTCGTAGTGGTTACGGGTTCGAATCCCCGATCTGCAACCTACGTTTAGGTTACCTTAATCTGCAGGCTTGCAACTGCTACTCGATTGCTTTTGCAATGTGGGAACCAGGAGTGTAAAGGAAACACGTTACTACTATGTATGTGTCAGTGAGGTGCGTCACATACCTACCACACTTTCTCAACGATATTTGGAAAGCAACGCTAGGTTTTAAAAATACAAAATTACGATCTTATGTTATTGCTTTGGAATTACAATCGTAATCGTGATAGCATTCAGACCTGACGAAATCGCAATCGCAATTGTGATTGTTGCCCTAGGGTCTAGGGCCTTAAGCTATAGCAAGTATAGTATCGCGGGTAACCCAAAAACTACGAGTATTTTTTATTTGAATCCAAAAAAGGTAATTTTAGATCTTCTTCATAGTCGTATACTTCATAACTGAGGGTCGTAATCGTTATGAGGAATGAAACACACACAACGACTTTCTTGGCAAATTTTGATTGAGTGGTTTGCCATTGCCTTCTCCATTTCACACACTAGCCAAATAGTGTGCAGGTTTCCTCACGATGTTTTCCTTCACCGTTAGACAGCGATATATTTGAAAAAAGACTGTACTTAAGTTTTGATTAAAACTCAGTGGTACAGGCCGGGATCGAACTCACAACCTCAAGGATGAGAAGTGATGTTTTCTCCGCTCGGCTATTGTTGTCAATTTTAGATACCCAGGAGTGAAATCAATACTTATTGATTAGTTTCTCACTCACTATAGCACATATTCAGATGCTCCAGATTTATAGTTCATAGTTCCTCATCAAGGCACTGCCCGAAATTGGCCCGCCAGTTACTAATCTAAATGCAGCCCTGTGGTCATGTGCTATATGCTAAATTGCACTGCAGAATTGCTCGTGCAGTCGCCAACACATCAAACTACCAATTTTCTTTGCAAAATCGCTCCTATTACAAACTGCATAAGATGCAGCAGTATCTAACTTGATTTGCTGTTGTCTGTACATAATAAGGAATTAGGTATTTGATGAATGGTTCAGCTAATAGTGATCGGAGTATGATACACTGTTTCCTGGATTATATGTGTTGTGTGAGCGTGAAATGTATTTGGTTAGCTGTTGGTGCTATGTTTATAAAATATTTAATCGGTCAAGTGCGAGTCGGACTCGCACACGAAGGGTTTCGTACAACATAATGTCCTCCTAGCCGAATTTTGACTACGGCGGCCTATCTCAACTGAGAATAGCCAACTGCGCGGGACATATTATAGTACACTAGTGTGTGCGCAATACACAGGTGCACTCTCTATTCCTTCACTCTCATAATTCGGTGAGACGGCAGTCCGACATGACCGTAGAGAGATCAGACGCAGTACCAACGGCTTAACGTGCTTTTCGAGGCACGGATGTGTTAGCACCAGCTTCCTGACTCCAGAGCTGTGTCTGAGTTATTTCAAGACAGAAAATCCAACACTCTCGGCCCGACCCGGGATTCGAACCCGGGACCTCGTGGATAGTACCCAGCGTGCTGACCACTAGACCAACGAGGCAGTCATACAACGTACAAAATAAGACAATATCATAAAATAAGATAACATAAGATATTATATTGTAACCTATTTTTTTAGTTTCAAAATTGGCAAAAAATCATGTTTTTTGTATGGTCCCACATAATTAAATATATTTATTATTCTGTTTTTAGTATTTGTTGTTAAAGCGGTCACAGCCATTCATCATCATCTGTGAAAATTTCAACTGTCTTGCTATCACAGTTCATAAAATACAGCTTGGTGACAGACAGATCGACGATTGATGGAGTCCTAGTAATAGAACCCTTAAAAGGTGTTCCTTTTTAGGGTTAAACTTAAAACTAATAACCACTTACAAAATGTTGTTCGGTTATTGGTTTAAATGATATTACAAAGTGATTTTTCTTCAAATGTTTTTAACCGCTAGGGTGTTTTCTTGCTCCACGTTTTTGAAATGAAATGAAATGAAATGAAATATTGTTTATTTGCGTTTGTATAGGGTGTACAGAAGATGCCAGTGTAGTGAATGAGCGCCTATCCAGCCATTGTCAATAGCATGCAAATACTAAACCTATTTATTATTGTCTACAATCAACAATTTATTGAAAAATGACAATTTTATTTATTATTATTAAGAGATTAATTATAATTATACATTATGATAAATTATTTAAATATCATTGATTTTCAATCTTTGTGATTTAAAAATTCTTGAACCGAATAGAATCCACGAATTATTAACCATTCATGTAATATTTTCTTGAATTGATTAAACGACTGATCCTTTATTAACTGAGGTATCTTATTATAAATTATTACACACATACAAAAACAGTTTTTTTGCATTCGAGTACTTTTTGGTATCAAGTAGTTTTTAATCCACAAGGTGATTTAAGCTTCAACCTTTTATTATAAGTCAGCCCATTAGATCCCACTGCTGGGAAAAGGCCTCACCTCAACTATGAGGAGGAACGAGCCATACTTCACCACGCGGGCTCAGTGCGGATTGGTGGAGGGGTGTATGTAAGGCAAGTGACAAACCTTACTGTCAGAAGTTATCAAGCCGCCCTAGGGCCTCTGACTAGGCTTAACGACTAATACCACAGATATTAGCCGGGACCAACTGCTTAACGTGCCTTCCGAAGCACGGAGATACTTGTCATGGACGTCACTTAAATGGTCGGAATGGTCATCCATCCAATCACGACCGCGCCGTGGGTTGCTTAACTTTTGGTATCACTACCAAAGCGCTGCCGCCACTGCGCCACAAGCACCTCTTATATCAACCTTTTATATCAACGCCTATCTCTAATAAACACCATTAAATCGAACTTAGAACGTCTTAAAGTAAGCCGTAATATCTTCGTTTTAAGTTTAAAAATACCAACTTAATGAAAAACTTAGTTTTCTAAATAAATACAAATTAATACCCATGTTAACTAACTTATCCAAGTTTCAAGTACTTAATGTTAGAACTGTTGTTTAGCCTACTTAATTTCTTGTAGAGTTTGTAGTTTTTTGCATCTGCCCTCAATTTACAGTCAGCAGCACGTCAGGCCCATGTAAATTAGGAAAACAGCTTTTATTACGTAGGGAATAGATGCTGTCTCAAGATCAAAGTGGGGCAGCCTGTGGTGCGGCTGTGTGTACAAACATTATTCTCAAATCTCATCCAGGGAAAGCGTAGATATACATGAGATATCTAGTTTCCAATAATCCTTTCGGCTAAAATACGGCTACAGAGTTAATAGGGGTCACCCTACGAAGTTGCTAGCCGAAATCTGAGGCCTTACGATTTGGTTGATGATTGTAGAAGTTCGAATATAGCCGTCCCTCTCACTCACGACAGAATGAAAAGCGAACGAGGGTGATGGCCAGACTCGAAAATACGGACATCGTCGACAGGAGTAGGGCCTCTGAACATGGTTTCGATAGGGAGTGCTTAAATTTTGTGTAGAGTCAGCAAAAGCATTGCTTATTTAAAAAATCATGTAGCTAATCTCGCATCTATTAATAAAATGAAATAAAGAAGTTAGGATTAGGACTATTAGGAAATGTTGTTGGGAAAAAAAATGTAATTTTGTTTCAAAAAGAAAATAAATACATGCTATTTTATTTTTTTAAAAGAATTTGGAAAGTAGATTTTGTTTTTGTTCAAATAAATATTACATAGCGTAAGCTAAGTCGTATGAGCCCATTTTAGTACATATCAGAAAAGTGATTTGGTCTTTGTTTCTGTTTGCTAGCATGAAAATTCAGTCGTCAATGCCTTTTAATATGTTTTACTTTAGGTAATTTCCAAGTCTGAGGCCCTGGACAAGATGCCATCTTTTCCACAACAAACTGACGAAATGATCAATGTTACGATGTATTTTGTCAGTTTAATACATTTTGTTTGCGATAGCGAACTTCGCTGAAGAATTGATTACACAATTCTAGGGGGCTCGTATAGTTTCCTATCAACTGACCCATCCAAATGAAATCGAACCACGTATTTTCCTCACTCAGTGTCGCCAAAGGTATCAATTACTAATGTAAAAAGTGGTCACCTGTATGTCCGTATCGCTTCTTTCACCTTACGTAATTCGATCGTGCCGGCTAGTCTGATAATGACTACGGAAAGTTTGGTCCATGTCATAAAAGAATCGTGTTAGGTTTTAATTAAATTTAAATACCATTTACACTTTATTTCTGGATATAATAAGAAACCCAGACTCATCTAAATTAAAGATAAAACATAGCCAAGTTGTATTCCGGATTATACATGTTTAAATAGTGGTATGCGCATCAAAATTTATTCAGCAGATTTGAAGTCCATATGTAACATAAATACATACGACTCGTACAAACAAAATTTTCAAAACATTCTTGCACTCGGACCTAAACTAAAGGGATTTTATAAAAAGAAGAAGAAAGAAAAAATATTTAGGCGATTAAAGTTACATACCTAGGTAGAGCACATTCAATGAGCGATACACCAAAAAGGCATCCGCTCAGCATTAGTCATGGCTGCTGGGGGCATACCACGACACTGATTAGTGATTATTTTTAAATAAATTTAAAGAATTCGACAATATATTTTTTTCTCAATAAAATTCTCAGCTCTTTCTTAATATGAAACTAGACTTACTTGCTAAATTTACAGCCAGAAATGAATTTACATTTTATAAATTGGGCATAATAATGACACTTGGGTTACAAAAAATTGTAATGATTATGTTATAAGCATTATTATATAAACGACACGGTAACGGGCTGATTTAAAGTACCTATAGTAGTTGAAGCAATCAGTGATAATTTCTTGTATCTTATCCCACAAACAATTACGAAGAAAGTGTTTCATTCGGTCGGTGTGTCGCACGCGCGTAGCCCATTACAATCTATTGATAAATCTGTTAACTATTACTCAATGTTACACGCCATTTTTGTAATGTATTGTTCACCTGTGTTTTTGGCGTTTCGCACAGATGGTGGGCTACTTTATGAGGCCATATACAAGTTGTTCTGAAACCTAGTAACCTTGGAAGTACTTAAATTTGGGTCAACTTTTGGTATGAAGTAACTAGATTAAGCAAATATATTGTTTCAACAAACACACCAATTACCTAGCACCAAACTAAGCGTGAGCTTGTGCTATAGCGACTTGGATACCGGATAGACATATATATATACCTAAGTTATGAATGTTTATATATACATTTATAAACATTCATAACTTAGGTACAAATGCTCGTGCTCATCACACAAACATTTGCCCCTTGCGGGTTTCAAACCCGCAACCTCTATTAAGCAATAAGAAGAACAAAAGTTTTTTTAGCAATTTAATTATTATGTTCAAAGTAAGATTGCTGTACCCTATCAGCTGTTAACAATATACAAATATATATTCAGTCTGTATATCTGTTTCAACATTTTATTTCAAAAAATCCGCGTAAATGTCAATTTCCCCACGAAACCTTTTTATCCCCATTCCATTTATCACAAGGGTGAATTTTAAAAAACCCTTTCTTATTACACCCCATCGTTTTTCACGAAATATGTTACCCTAATGTTTTTCCTTTTCGTAATCTGTCAAGGGTTAACACAACGTCTTGTGGCGGTATCATACAAACAAAAAAAGGGTGATTTGTTTTTTTAGGATTCTCAAACAAAAAAAATCTAATTAAATTGGTTTTTGGTTACAATATCACCCATGATGCTTTTATATACGAGTACACTTTTGGATTTAAAATGTGAAGAAATTGAAATTAATTATCTATACTTAAAAATTAATACTGAGCCTAGATTGCTACTATTATTAATTCTCTGACCTGGAGTACATCAACGCATGGTTAATTTATAATCAGTCGGTTTAGCATTATTTGACATTTATTGTACGGGAATTCTGTCAAACTAACCGTCAATCTAGGTTTACCGTCAAAATTGGTTAACGCGGGTTTTAGGTAATTGGTGTGTTTTGAAGTTGATAATGACCGGCTAATTTTTACCCGGTCATCATCAACTTCACTTTATCAATAGAAGGCATTGTAGTTGGGCTATTACCCCGTTATTACAAAAACTTAGTACCGGGTTTAAGCCAGGACTAAGCTATTAGCTAGCCAATTAGAAAAGCGTCATCCGGTGGGATGACACAGTCCCTCCGGATGACAAAGTCGATTAATTTTTGTAAGCGAAATTCAATTTGATTTCGAAAAAACTTGCAAAATAACTGTTTAAGTTATAAAAATAATTATAAAATACCTAGTCTTTTCATGGAAATACCCACACAATCCATTGATTATTGCGATCCTAGCGAGCGAGTCGAAAAACTACCAACCTATCGGTAGCTACGGCGTAGCTTACTAGCTATGGCGTAACGTTTCGTAGCTACCCTCGAGGGCGCGAGTGTCCCCATTCGTTGTGAAAAATTTTAGACATGTTGCGAAGAGATTTTATTTAAAAAACTTAAATATTCTTTGAAGAAAATATTTTTTTACCAGTTTTAGGGCCAAAATAGTTTGTACATCGCATCGTATTTTTTAAGGACAAATAAAACCCAATAGCTATTCGTAACAATAGATTCAAACTTTTTCGTAGTTACATTGACGTCTCAAGTATACTGACCGGTGATTCGAGTTTTGAAATCGTCTGAGGGCTGCCAAGTGATAAGCAAAATGGTAAGACGTAATTGAACCCGATAGTCCACCAACGGCATTTTCATCAGTGTGACCCCAGCATGAAACAATATATCGCCAAAATATTACCTATATAATTCGAAACTTGAAATTTAACGCATTTCATATTCTCTTACTCATTGGTAAGAAAAGTAATGTTTAAATTTCGTTTTTCTTTTATTCTTTTAAGAACAACAATTTAAATACAATATGGCTTTTGGCGATATTACTCGAGGCAATTACTCTGCCGCGCTCTGCTTTGAATCTTTGACACAAATTTCACCGTCTACCGACAAAAGCTTGCTAAACAAATCCCGTTTAATTTATTTATTAACACTTGAATAATTTCGTTTAATTAACAACGTAATTGCCCTTTCGTTTTACCCGAACATTTTCCAGGGCAAGTTCGCATTGTTGGCGCCACAGGGCATAGTGGGGGTGAATTAAGTATCTTTTTCAGTCGTTATGTTAAGTCTCGAAACTCGTTTAGTCCAAAAACAAGACCAGGTTCTTTTTTGGCCATATGATAGCCATCTCTACCATCGATTGGTATATTGTGGCAGCCCTTTTGATTATAGCTTACTACTACTATATAGTGAGTTTTGTCATCTCATCCGACCGGATGGCAAAAGGATTTGCTCATTAGCAATCTACATGAGCAGAGTATGTATCGGCCATCAATGAAACTGGTATCATTTGAAAGCTGAAAGCTTTTAGAACAAATATTGTTTAAGGAGTATGAAAAAATATCATTTGGACAAAACGTTATGAGGCAAAATACTATTTTAGTGTATTTTCCCACTCTTCACGATTTTGAGTAGCTGTTTCCCAATCTTATTTGTTGATACCCATGATCATCATCCATGCAGCTCGGCATGCCCACTGCCTTCTGGGTCTAACCACCTGTCGATGCAATAGTCTTCTTCTTAAAGTTATCCTGGTTATGCACTCGCGTGCGAGGGCCCAGCAGGGTCTGCTTCGGACCGTGATCCAGGATTTGGCAGATCAGGTAATTACAGAGAAGCGACTGTCACCTGAACTTCACGACTCCGTTAACAGGGGAACCTGACCAGTTTAGATTACGGTTAGTCGCCAGAATGTGCAGGTTTCCTCACGATGTTTTCCCTAACCGCAAGTGCATCGGTTAGTGAAATAACTAATGTACATAACTCAGAAAAAGTTATTGGTACATGGCGCCACGTGGGATCGACCCGGGTCCTCCCGCATCGAGGCAACCCGCTGGCCACTGCGCCACCGACGCGCTGATACTACAGTACGAAAAATTGATTACTATTTCAACTAGCGTGTTTTTAATTTGACAAGAACTAGGACTACTGAGACCTACTGTACTGTGGCCGGGCTGACAATGCACATTTGAAACTTTGTAAGAGTAATTTATTTTTTGTAAGCGAAATTAAAGGAGGGTTCGCACCTTCTGGCGTAAAAAGGCGGGGTATTGTTTTGTTAAAGTACTTTTTACAACGATAACGAGGATGTTCCTTTGAGTTGCTTAAAATTTATGGTAAAAGTATTTTTTGCCGGCTCGGAATGTGTTCTACGCCAAAAAATGTGCGATGGAAAATAAAAAGATACTTTTTGTTGCGAAAATACATTTGAATGTTGGGCTGCGTTATTGCCTACAAGTGACAGCTTCCAGACACCCATCAAAAACCTTATAAAAAGATAGTCTTATGTACGAATTCCACCAAAGCGAAGATATGTGCGGAACTTTCATACAATTCACTTTCGAAGCTGGGTCAAACAGAGCGATACCTGTGTGTCAAAATATGTATGAAAAATCTACACATTTCCTCTCCACTTCGTTTTGGTGAATAACTTAATTTGTTAATTGGTCAGCTCATAATCTCACTGGTTTAAACCTACTAAGTTCAATTTTTGTACTATACGTGTATAATATGCGTTAGTGTTTGACTCTATGAATAATAAATATTCTTTCAACGACATGATATACCCTTATTACCCATGTATAATGTAATATGTATGTATGTAAGTGTTTTAGATGACTTTGGGATAATACCATGTTTTGGTCCCAAAGTCATCTAAAACACTTGTGTTAAGGAAATCAGATGCAACGATGGTACCACAACAGAACCGAGACAATTTAGAAAATATGATATTTCTATAGTAGCGGTTCATCGCAACTTCGCCCACGCCAAAAGTCGGATATCAACTTTCACTCCCTTTTAATATTGCAACAAAAAGTTGCCTATGTCCTTCCCAGGGTCTCAAACTATCTATACATTAAATTTCATCTAAATCAGTTAAGCGGTTTAAGCATCATAAGGTAACAGACAGGCAGACAAATTTTCTCGTTTATAATAATAGTAAGAATAACCCTGGCCGGGGACGATCCCAAGGGCCCAAATTTTAAGCCTTCGATATTATACGATATTTATCGAAAAAACATAGCAGATATCGCAAAATGTGATAAATATTCGACATTATCATAATACGAAAATACGCAACATTAAAGTTTTGTGATATCCGCCATGTTTTTTGATAAATATCGTATGCGATATAATATCGAAGGCCCTAGCCCAGGACCTCAGGCGACACCTTGAAAATCACTCGATCACTTATCACATGGCTCGATCGGACCGACTCAATTTACAATGAAATTCTAACACAAAACTGATTCAATACTTTTCAGCTTCAGCCTCAATTCAGCACCGTTCTAAAAGTAGCAAATTATAACTGACATCCTTCTAGGAAAGTTGTAACAATATACAACGGATCGATGGCGAAATGTTCCCCAAATGGTGTTCCCGTGTCGAGCTAAAAGCTGATTTGTTAATACGTGATCGATCATAAGCCTGCAGGCTCGTGACTTAATAGAGTCTGACAAGCTATTTTGGAGAGCGAATGTGTGAAATGGCTTATTTCTGGAGACTGTACGATGAACAGTGAAAATACGCAGTAATGAATTGACAAGCTTAGATAATTACCAATATATCACAGTAGACTGATTTTGGTATTATCATTAGAAGAAAACCTCTCAGGAGTATTTATATTGTTTTTAGTATTTTATAAAAATAACTTAATTGATTGATACAGCAGTAGCTCACTAACCAATCACAAGATTTGACTGATGTAGGTACGTGTAACATGTCACGTAATCAAAGTTAGGAACTTCGTAATATTATTAGATATTTATGCATAATATTATACATATTTTATTAATAATTCAGTTTACAACATTTAATTTTTTTTTGTGCCTAGCGGTCCATCACCGTAACTTGGCTAATAGGCACTAAAAAGCTTAAGAGGCCCTACTAATATGGACAATGGATATCACAGGCGCCTAATTGTAAAACCAGTAACAGTTCCGGTATTTCGTTAAGGAAACTGACCGTGACATAATAAATATTCAGTCAGATGTCGGTCATCATCATCATCCTAGCGTTATCCTGGTAGTGCAATCGCACGCGACGGCCTAGGGTCTGCTGACCATGATCCAGGATTTGGCAGATCAGGTAATCACAATGGAGCGACTGCCATCTGACCTCCGTGACACTGTCAAGGGGAACAGGTTCCCCTTAACAGGGTCACGGAGGTCAGATGTCAGGATGGTCAGGACCAGTTTTGAATCATGGTTTCAGTTAAGTCAGATGTCAGTATTTACTTATAATCATACAGTTACTTTGAAATCACATTCACAATAACCTTTAAACTTCAACTATCGATGTAGACAAACGCCTTCAAGGTGACACACGAATACTTATTGAACAATAGCAAACACAAAGCGTTTTTGCCATTTATCAAAATGATTGATAGTTTCGCGACACCTTAAGAGTGATAGTATTATTACCAAATTGTATGGACTTGTATGAGACAGCTGTTTATTTGAATGGAGTTGTTTTAGAGTTAGTTGCCTAAGTAACGCAAAGTAGTGTAATTGCTTAGTAAACTTTGCGTAAGTATCAGAAAATACATACGATTTTATTTAAAACAAGTAAAATTGTTACTGAGGCTATGTTTGAAAATGCTTAAAATATATGTAAAGTCAGCCTATTAGATCCCCCTGCTGGGAAACCTCACCTCAATTATGAGGAGGTACGAGCCATAATCCACCACGCGGGCTCAGTGCGGATTGGTGGAGGGGTGTCTGTAAGGCAAGTAACAAACCTTACTGTCGGATGTTATCAAGCCGCCCTAGGGCCTCTGACTTGGCTTGACGACTAATACCAACAGATATTAGCCGGTACCAACTGTTTAACGTGCTTTCCGAAGCACGGAGATCCATTTAAATTTCTACAATCACAATTAAATTACTTTTTTCAAAACGCATTTACAAAAACCTAAATCACTATGATGTAACAAATCAAACGTAATTATTTCAACCTATAGAAGGGTTTAATAAAGTTATTTCCGGTCTAAGAATCATGCATCAAATCATGTGCTATATCGTTAACGAGCCGGATCGTGTAACATTTATTTTAAAATTAAATAATAATTTGGTTTCCATTTTAAGCACATCGTTTGGATCTCACTTTGACCTTTGGGTTCAAGGTCATCATAAAAATCATTGCTAAAGTCATTATATTTGAAATAATATCTATATCTCCGAATATGGCGCATCTCTATTTCTCTTGGTGATGATTTTTAATTGTATCTTAACCTTAAAAATAAGGTGGTAGAAATCAAACTAGATCGATTGCAAAATCAGAATAGTAGTTGAATTATCGATGCTAAACAAAGAATCGATTGTATATATAGTAAACAAACTGGACTATGATTTTCCAAGAATAGTTATAACATTACAATGACACAAACATGAATAACAAGGTGACATTCATTAAATTTACCTGTTTAACTTAAAAAGAGGAATATTCTCACATTGCGCAAGTGCAATTTTTGTTCGATTTTTAAGCACACACATGATAACGTCATACTTAATACAGGTTACAATACATACATAAAACCCACAGATTATACTATGTTTGCAATAATCTTAGGTACCTAGTTTGTTTCTGAGTATCAAACCCCGCATTCGGATTCGAGAGTCACTTCCGAACCATTAAGTCTGGATTTCACCAACACTAATGTTAAATTTTGATCAGCCGGTTAAGCATTATTTTACTAATTTTGTATGATAATTCTGTCAAATTAACCATCAATCGAGATTTACCTGCTTTTTAAAAATGGCGAACTCGGATCTAAGACGTAGATTCGTTTAATACACTTACCACGATGTTTACTCCGACGAACATTAGAGATGTGTATAATTTCTCAAACTCAATTACCTGAAAAGATAAAACACAATATATAATTCGGATACGATAGCGAATTCAAAGCGTTCACGTGGAAAAAATACCATCTTTTTCTGGCTCTACCGTAGTCGGGTAAAATAAAATAATTTTATTTCAAATTATTGTGCAACCATACCATTTGAGGTGCTTGTGGCGCAGTGGCGGCAGCGCTTTGGTAGTGATACCAAAAGTTAAGCAACCCACGGCGCGGTCGTGATTGGATGGGTGACCATTCCGACCATTTAAGTGACGTCCATGACAAGCATCTCCGTGCTTCGGAAGGCACGTTAAGCAGTTGGTCCCGGCTAATATCTGTGGTATTAGTCGTTAAGCCTAGTCAGAGGCCCTAGGGCGGCTTGATAACTTCTGACAGTAAGGTTTGTCACTTGCCTTACATACACCCCTCCACCAATCCGCACTGAGCCCGCGTGGTGAAGTATGGCTCGTTCCTCCTCATAGTTGAGGTGAGGCCTTTTCCCAGCAGTGGGATCTAATAGGCTGACTTATTATACCATTTGCTTTTTTAATAATTAATTTATCTTAAATGCGATTCTACTGGTGTAATTTTGTTAAATTTTATCTGATGCAGGTGAGAAATAAATGAGTCAAACAATTTTTGATTGTTAAAGTAATCGACTGTAGTCGACAATAAGCCATTATGGTTGTTACGGTCACCCAATCAGTTATATAAGTCAGCCTATTAGATCCCACTGCTGGGAAAAGGCCTCACCTCAACTATGAGGAGGAACGAGCCATACTTCACCACGCGGGCTCAGTGCGGATTGGTGGAGGGGTGTATGTAAGGCAAGTGACAAACCTTACTGTCAGAAGTTATCAAGCCGCCCTAGGGCCTCTGACTAGGCTTAACGACTAATACCACAGATATTAGCCGGGACCAACTGCTTAACGTGCCTTCCGAAGCACGGAGATGCTTGTCATGGACGTCACTTACATGGTCGGAATGGTCACCCATCCAATCACGACCGCGCCGTGGGTTGCTTAACTTTTGGTATCACTACCAAAGCGCTGCCGCCACTGCGCCACAAGCACCTCAATCAGTTACTTTATGTTTATATTTGAATGTTGTAATTAAGTATAAGATATTTGTAGATTCAATAAAGTTTAATTTTCTCATAGGGCTTAGCATAAGAAATAATGTAAATTAGCTCAGGGCTTGTTTTATTTAATAAAGATAGCAAACCGGTTATCTACTAAGTGATTCCCACTTGCAGTAAGTTAGGCAGGTAGGAACAAATAATAAAATATAAAGTAGGTCGTGTGGTACAGGGGCGAAGGAGACTCTATCTGGTCGTCCCACTCAGGCAGTGTGGGACCGGTAAGACCAATAGTCTGTCCCTGTCCCCCATCTCGCACATTCCGAGGGTAGGTAGGAAAACCCGCAGAGGTAGAATGTTGTGAGTGGGAATTGTTAGGCTATCGGTGGTAGTATGAAATATTGTAGAAAGAGATAGGAGATACGCATCGGTTGCCTCCCTCAGTATTTAGATGTTTTGAGGGTGGCTGTTGAACGCGTTGGAAAGAGTGACGTAGGTGCTATCTTTATCCTTTCGCCAGTAAGCACTAGGGTGCTTTAGTCACTAAGTAAGACCTATGTAATTAGTATAAGTATAGGGCCGTGAGCGCCGGATTTTTGTTAGCTGCTCTCACGGTCATCGGTCTCCAATAAAAGAAGAAAGAAACAAGAAGCGTTTTATTTGAAGACTACAGTCCATAACATCGGGGGAACGATCGTCTATATATTGGCTCGAGTGCGTAGCTAATAATGGTCAGGGCCCCTAGATTAGATGCAATCAAATCTACAGCAAATTTCGCTATCGCCAACGAAACGTCAAATATATACATGCAATAATATATGAGACATCATATATTTTGTATATTTTGTTAGCAATAGCAATTTCACTGTAATAGATAGCATCCTTATCAAGGTGTCCGATTCTTTATTTTTTAAATGACGTCGAGAATTTTTTCATCACACTGGCCAATAACAATTTCATTAATAATAAAAGAACAAAGAAAAAAATCACAGACAAAAAGTTCCAAATTCAACACACTAGCTCGGTCAGTAATTAAAAAAAAGTCATCAATGACACAGACCGAGCATCTTAACAAGGTCATCGACCTCTCAATGTTATTGGTACAAGAGGTCCAACCAGTTTGACGATTAGTTGTGCAACAAAGACGTAATAAAACGGCGGTAGGATGAGTATCACACATGTTTGTTACGGATCACTGTTTATCTAGAGATCAAATTAATTTACTAAACTATTACCAACTGTAAAATTAAGGTACACACAGTCAAATACTGACTCTTTTTATATGGGATCACACCCTATAATAATTTTGTCATACTATTCTTACCAGAGGAGTACTTAGGATTTTTATACGTTAAACGTGGCATAAACATTAATTAAAGGACTTGTCATTATTGGTTTTTTATTCGTCAATATTTCTAACCAGAATAAACTAAACATTATATTAAAGAGTTCACAAAAACTAGCCTTTCTGCATAATCAATATATTTTTAAGGCCTCCGATTTAGAGAAAAATTGAAATTAATTTTTCTCTTTGTCTGTACAGAAACCGCACCTTCGCCTACATCAATTAACACATGAAAAAAAATTGACAGTAGTACCTATTTTATAATCTGTGGTAGTACTTACCTAATAGTACTTATCCACCAGTGGAAAGGCAATGGTACATAGCCATACAGCCAGGAAATAAAAGTAAGTGATCAATGGATGATGCCTGTTACAAAACATATTTTTTCTCAAAAATGGAGGCGTTTAAAATTGTGATTTCTATGGTTACGTGTTTCATATTTTTGTAGCTTAAAGATAAATATAGGTTGGTGTTGGTTGGTGATATCTTGAAATAAAAAACCAGCCTCCATACAAAAAGAGGACAAGTCCTTTAGTATACTCTATGTTGTGTTTAAATACATACTCATACACACACACACACACCCACACACACACACACACACACACAAACACACACGCATACACACACATCATTTTTAGTGCATATCCTAAGTACTTAATTGTTTATTAATTCATTGTTTCGGTTTACTTTTTGTAGCATGCATCCTGAGCATTTTGTAAGATCGTTCTTAAATTATCATTTTTTGTAATTTTATACTGTAATGGAGAGCGAGGATTTACTTAAACAAGTCAATTTTTACTTAAAAGAAATCCTCAATCATAAAAGAAAGAAATGTAACAACCCTGATACTGAATAAAGAATTTGAATTTGAAATAATACAACTCGAAAGTTTAAGAATGATAAAACGTAAGGTGGTACAAAACTGGATGTGCAGTTTCACTTTTAACAAGCAGACCTTACTTAGCTGTCAAACCCAACCGCCTTTTTTATATAAACCCAATGGCACAAACCAGTAAAATGTATATCAATGTTACTGGTGCATTACACGACTCTTACGCAACGGTAACGTAACGGACAACGTTACGTGACGACGTTAATTGTTATTGTTATAATGGTATCGCATTGTATCCGGACTGGTGGAACATTGCGTGCATTAATTACAAGAATGATACGAAATTTCAAAGATTTAGCGAGTTAGTTGGCCGCTCCTGCAACCATATCCGTAATTCCTATTACCTTTAACTGCCTCGTTGGTCTAATGGTCAGCACGCTGGTTACTATCCACGAGGTCCCGGGTTCAAATCCCGCGTCGGGCCGAACGTGTTAGGTTTTTCTGTCTTGAAATAACTCAAACACAGCTCCGGAGTCAGGCAGTTGGTGGTGTTAATACCACCGTGCCTCGAAAAGCACATTAAGCCGTTGGTCCTGCGCCCGATCTCTCAACCGTCTCACTGAATTATGAGAGTGAAGGAACAGAGAGTGCACCTGTGTATTGCGCACACACTTGTGCACTATAATATCTCCCGCGCAGTCGGGTAATCTGTGGTGAAATTGACCACTGTAGTCGAAATTCGGCTAGGAGGACATTATTACTTTTAACAATAATCGATGTTAGTTGAAGCAAAAACTTAAGAGACAACACCGAGCACGACAACCACATACACCCTGGCAAATACATATCTAGAATATAAATACTAAATAAGAATAATTACATCCTAAAACTAAAAGAATAAAACTAGTTTTGTTCAAACAACTTGCAGCTATAAACCAGTTGATTCTAGCGTCACTAATACTAATCAAGACAGAATTCACGAGTAAGTATCTTTCATTTAGGAAAAAGAAATGTTTTCAAATGTTTTTTTTTTATTATAACTAGATATTATACCCCGCAGCCGTGATCAATAGAAATGAGTGGATAAGAGAACATACGAGTAGTAAAGAAATCGAAGTGGGCGAGTCATGTTAATAAATAATAAATTGTTACAACAAACACACCAATTACCTAGCCCTAAACGCATGAGCTTGTGCTATGGTGACTAGGATAACGGATAGACATACTTATATAGATACATTTATAAACATCCATGACTTAGGTGCAAATGCTCGTGCTCATCACACAAACATTTGCCCCTTGCAGAATTTAAACCCGCAACCACTGGTTTTGTAGTCCGGGGCGCGAACCACTACACCAAGACGGTCGTCAATGTCACCTGTAAGCAAGGTTTAAAATAATCTGTAAGCAAGGTTTAAAAAAAGTGATCAGTGGCTCAAAACTTGCAAGTGGTGCAAGGTAATGATAGAGTGGAGACCGTGGAGCAAGAAATTCTCACAAATTCGATGGTACGATGGTAGGTTGTCTGGAAGAGATCGCTTATAGCGATAAGACCGCCTACATTGTACTTTTTTTTTGTAAATCGTTGTACTTACTGTATTTTTCTGTTATGGTGTGCAATTAAGAGCTATCTATCTATAAAAAAGACTAGCGATGAGAAAGTGTTCAAGACCGGATAAAATGACAAGCTGCAGCAGGTCTACACCCTAATGTTTGGAAATTACTAGAGAATTTATTTATTTATTAAAGTAGATATCAACAGCACAATGTAAACATCGATTCCTTAAAACTAGTTATTATGTTCTTATAGAACAGCTTTATATTATTTTCTTATTGTATGAGCCGCCGATTTCGTGTGCGATACTGGTATGGGAGGAGGACTATTCAACAGTAGGATATAAAAACGTTTCTTATCATCTAGGCATCTTAATTAATATTCTTTCTCCATCGATTTACCAACATTGCTGGTCTCGTGCGTCTTATCGGCAAGCTATCACAAAGCACTAGTTGTTTGCTAAGCACGACATAATCAAAAATACATGTTATGGAAATCTTTAATTGTCTTAAATGATAATGTGTAATTTATTTGTGTCATGAAAACTGTAAACAAGCTGTTGAGTTTCTGAATAAATAAATAAAATACATTCGCTAATTAAAGATATACATAGCATTGGCCAATTAATAGGGAGAAAGAGTGTTAGGCGCCTCGTCAGGCACCTTTACATAATAAAATAAATAAAACTTAATTTAGGGTTTAACACACAATGCTTGACTAAAACCCAGGAGTTATTCATTAGTCCACAGTAACAAAAGTAAGTGAGAAGAAGAAAACTATTACTGATTAGCCTATGTCCTTAGAGTCTCAAACTATCTCTGTACCAAATTTAATTTGAATCGGTCCAGTAGTTTCGGAGCCTTTTCAATACAAACGAACATTTGATTTATTGATTTGTGTAGATGTAATTTTGTACTTGTAGTACTTTGTTTCTAGGGCTCGTACTTCCTCATAGTTGAGGTGAAGCCTTTGCCCAGCAGTGGCATCTATATAGGCTCACTTGTTTTTACTTTTAGTAGTTTGTTTCTAAGAAAGTGCATTTGACCACGCGATTGCACACGAACATAGCCGCCTCCATATATTAGCGCTTCCTCATTACGCGTCGTCTACTGGATTATACTTGCAACAACTGACCTACTTCTTACATTTACAGATCTTGCGACGGAGATTTCTTGGACAAACATAGGAGGTAAGTCATATTCAGAAAGTAACGTAAATCAGCTGCTAGAACGTTCACAATCAGGAATTCAGGATAAACCCATTGTAAGCGTTTATCTGTGTTCCATTGACACCTCAGCAATTTGTATTTTGGCGCGTCATATTTGGTAGCAGCGGAGTTAAAATCCAGGACGAGTATTCAAACGGTAGCTTCCAATCAGGAATTTAGATAATGTGGTAGATATGTGTGACCCAGAAGTAAGTTACATTCTGTAAAAGTAATTATTTAATCGTAAATATAGGGTCTATTACTGAAGAAGAGGATTTTATTAAAAACCTGATGAGCATGCCAACCTGATTGAAGAAAAAAAATCAAACTTGCATCTATTGGCCGATGCAATACAGTGCTACTCAGCAGATTATGTGCTTCCAATGGTAAAGTATCACGATTTTATGTTATCTGATTTCATAGGTAACAATTGTAAAGGCTTTTATTTATACATCTTATTTTTTGGTTAAATTGCTCGCTTCACAACAGATGCGTGAAAGGCACTCTTACAACAAAAAGCGATCTCTACAAAATATTTCAGCTGTATAAGTGGCCAACAAAGATGAAAAAACTAAAGCGGAAGTTGATTCGTATTAGAAAAATGCACAACAATTTAAATGATACGATATCTAATGATCCGAAATGGAACAGATGATATTTAATTAAAAATATAATTATTGAAAAAACAAAACACTTGACTGCATTTTTTTTAGTCTTTTCACTGGCTTTCATCTGACACCCATATTGCTATGGTAAGGAAAATATTAAGTTTGTTTTCAGTTGTGGCCGCTATTTTTTGGGTTCCGTAGTCCGACAAGGAACCCTTATAAGATCGTTCAGTCCGTCCGTCCTAGTCTGTCACAGCAGAATATCTTCTACGTTTACAGTCCGATTTGCATGTAACTTGGTTCGAGGATACTTCACATATAGATCTCATTTTTAGAAATACAAAAAATTAAAATGACCCTTTTTTAAGGGTACCTCCCCATACATGTAAAGGGGGGGTGAAATATTTTTTTGAGTGCACTCCCTTGTGTGAGGTATCGTTGAAAAGGACTATGAAAATAAGTTAGGGTTTTTATTCAACACTTTTTTATCAGCTTTACCATTTGCGAGATATAGCCCGCCAAAGTCGTTTACACGGTGCCCCCCCCCCCTGTAATTTCTAAAGTCTTGGACCTATAAACTTCAAATCACTCACGTAAAGAAACAGGCGCGGAAACTCTTATTTAAAATTGTTTCGGGTATCCTGTGATAAATACTTTTGATTATAAATAAAATAAAAATATATACTTTTTGTCTAAGTTTTCAGTTAATGGTACGAAACCCTTCGCGCGCGAGCCCGACTCGCACTTGGCCGGTTTTTTAATTCATACTTTCATACTAATATTATAAATGCGAAAGTGTGTCTGTCTGTCTGTTACCTCTTTACGCTTAAACCACTAAACCGATTGATATGAAATTTGGTATGGAGACAGTTCAAAACCCTGGAAAGGACAAAGGCTATATTTTGTTGCGATGTAAAACCATTAAGGGGGTGAAATGGGGGATGGAAAATCCAACTCTTGCGGGCGAAGTCGCGGGGAACCACTAGTTGTGTATAATTAGAGCCTACTACTACAATTCTGACAAATTCAACGACACCTCATATGTCAAAACTGTCCAGCCGTTTGTGCTATAGGGCTAGCCAAACAATTATACATACTCTTGAAAAGCACAACCCTTCTTCCGCAGTCGGGTAAAAATAATGCGCATCTTATTATCATACTGCAAAACCGTTTATTTTCAGCTTGTCATCACCAAACTTTAAAATAAAAGGGGTGCTGCCGCGAATCCCGGGCCGCCAAACTTGCGTGCTACGAGTGCTACTTGCGTGCTACTTGCGTGCTCGTATACGTGCGTCAACCCGTCATCGCGTCACTTTGACGCTTCAAGTACGTCACGTCACGGCGCGGAGGTAAGTATCCGTCTTTTACAACTGACGATAAAATATACGGGGTTACTTCGTATTTACGAGGCCGATTTAAATATTTACTGCTTTATTCGGCATTCCCTTTGCGTTGTTGTTGGTATAAAATGTATCAACGTATTGTACGGACTTCAAAATTTGGCTCGGTTGCATACAAATCTATGAACATTTTGAATTTTCCTTGTATGCCATGGGAGATAAACTGGATTCAATATATAATTTATTATTAATATTCAGTTCATTTGAATTTTAATTTTTATTGAAATCACTAACTTAATTTTTTACTAACCATAAATACGAGTTTATTGTGTATACAAGATTCAGTTTGTACATACTACTAAAATACATATAACAGAAATACTGCTGCAAATTGATCAATGATATTGACCATAAATGAATTTTATTTCATTTAATTAAAATCAATCTTTAAAGAAAAACGTCTTCTTACAAAGGCACTAAATTTTGATTAAATTATTGTTACAATAAGTTTTTTAATTGCTAAAGAATTGCTTGTAGCATAAAAGTTAATAATAAAAAAAAACATCACAACCACAAAATAGTGTCCCATATGTACAAACCCTATCAAAAAGAGGGAACGTCACTGATCACACCCTCAAATAAGTACCTAATTCCTATACACACAAGTTGCATTCCATTTTCTTTCTTGCGCTCCACCTAAATTATAGTAACTTACTGTGCTGCATTTTTTTTTCTTTTTAACTCTGTCAACCACAAGGCATTAAGAACCGTGCAGCCACAGAAACAAGAGTGCAGTAGCGACCGCAGTCGAGGCTCAACCGCAAATCGAGTAGCCTAGAAACAAATTTCATTGCCACAGCTCAAAGAAAGCAAGCAGTACATTCTGAATGTATTGCATTAGTTTTTTTTTTAATAGGCAGAGAATAATTGACCGCAATCTCTAATAAATAGGCTAAAACAAGCGGTGTATTTTGAATGTACAGTAGACAGCACATGTACTTACTAAAATTTGTCAAAGTATTCCATATGAACTTATAAAAACCAATATATACCAAATGATACGTACTGAACTCTATGTGATGAACTATGGAGAAACAGACCAAGGTAGGTCGATGTGCTGTTGAGCGTGTGTATGGTTTTTTTACGTACAACAAACAAACAAAACACTTTGTTTTAAAAGGTAATTTCTGCACCTCCAGTCATGTTTGATTGAGTTTCTTCGAACCGAGTAAAGGAACAGAGAGTGCACCTATTTATTACGCACATATTTGTACACTTATATCTAGATTAGTCAAAACTCAACACTGTAGTCGAAAATCGTCTAGTAGGTCAATATTATTATAATTTGTGTATTATAAGTAGCCTATTGGTAGTTTTTGGTGGCTGTCACGCATTTAATCAGGCGTCCGTAGCAAAGTTTACTTTTGGCATTAATAGTTTTAGTAGGCAAGTAATTTCACATGTTTGTATGTGTAGAAACTAATAATAGTTGTACTACAGATATGGCATTATGGTTCAGTGATGCGGGTCACATTTCAAAGGGCATTGATCAAACAGCCATTTCTTACTAGCAACGTCCACAATGATTGATGAAATTACTGTTATATTTGAACTACGCCAGGCGTGGCAAGGTGGAAATCAACCCTCTTTACATATTCAGTCCAATTTGCCCCACTTTGAGGGCTAACCCCTCAATCGCTGTCTCAGCTTATTGGGTACATCTATATTTTTCATACATTTGCATGGTACTCGTGTGCAGAGAGCTCCACGGTATAGACAATAGGGCTATAAATTCATATCTTTATGAGTATCTTGTATTTTATCTAACGGAAAGTGTGGTTTGAGTTTTCTTGCAAACAAGTGACATAGGATGCGATCATCATAAATATTTTATGACACTTATGCGCGGCTTGTAGGACGATCATTGCTTTTCAACCAACCACAAGGCAAAATTATAACAAGTCCATTTTTTAAACAATAATTGGCTTGGTTAATAGATTGCGTCGAACCTTTAATAAAAAAGGATGTAAGAAGGACGTTTTCGGAATGCTTGAGGGAAATATTTAATATTTACTAACCCTACTTAGTGGCATTGTAACCCGACTCCAAGACTTTCAGTCGTAGGACTAGGTAGAACATACAAACACGCACACACACACACACACACACACGCGCGCGCGCACGCACACACACACACACACACACACACACACACACACACACACACACACACACACACACACACACACACACACACACACACGCGCGCGCGCGGTGAGCGGTGGACCCAATTATTTATTTATGATTGTCGAATTATTAAAAAATTGTTAATTAAAATATAGATTTGTTATTGGGTGTAGGTTTAGTTTTTAAGTTTACTCACATAATAATACTACAGCTGTAAATCTTGTAATCAAATAAAATAAAATAAAATAAACCATTTATCACTTTAGTTAGCACGTGTCTTTAACTGTCAGCTTAGGTAAAAAAATACACTTTCTATTCAATAAGTTTATTAAAGTAGAAGAAATACAAAACATCATTTGAGTTTGTTGTTTATAAGGCCCATAAGAAACCGCACGTATACAGATCCTATGCTTTTAAATTTATCAGTAATGACTACAAAACGAGGTTGCGGGTTCATAATTCATTTTATTTGTGCCTAAGTCATGGATCATCCATGATGGATGTTTTAAACGTATGTAAGTATGTCTATCCGTTATCCTAGTCGCCATAGCACAAGCTCATGCTTAAATATAATATTGCACTTTAAAAAAAATGACCACCAGAGGCGGGAATCGAACTGGCGTTCCTCGCATAACATAAGCTCATGCTTAGTTTGGGGCTAGTTAAGTATTTGTTGAAGCAATTTATTATTTATTTATTTCAATAAAACTGTAACTTGGAAATCAGCACTAGACTTCTGAAAAGGAGTAGGGTACGAAATAAATACTCTAGATATAGGTAGGTATGGATAATTTTGCACATATGTAAATTATTTGATTGTTGTACATTTATTATTAGCTTCTTTGGGTTTTCCGTGTCATATCATTATGACCATCGTAGGTCATCGCAGCGACTATTGTACACAACAATCAGGTCTTAAGTGCAAAGTAGCAATCTTAACAGGAAAATAACATCGATTCATATTGATCTTGTGGTTAGGGACAAAAATATTTTAATGTTCATAACAACAACAGTATGATTAAGAACCTATTTACGTATTGCAATTCCTTCGCGCTGCCAAAGAAAAATAATATTATAAGAAATCTGATTCTAATAAATATTCTAAGAGCCAGTTATTTTTTAATGGGGAGGCATTTGACCGCTATCTTACCTGGTGGTAATCTACAATACGCCGAGGAAGATGGGTCATGTCTGACTAGTAACATATTGATGTCCTCCTAGCCGATTTCGACTACGGCGGCCTATCTCAACAGAGATTAGCCAACTGCGCGGGACATATTATAGTGCGCAAGTGTGTGCGCAATACACAGGTGCACTCTCTGTTCCTTCACTCTCATAATTCGGTGAGACGGCAGACCGACATGACCGTAGAGAGATCAGGCGCAGGACCAACGGCTTAACGTGCTTTCCGAGGCACGGGGGTGTTAACACCACCAACTTCCTGACTCCGGAGCTGTGTCTGAGTAATTTCAAGACAGAAAAACCCAAACACTCTCGGCCCGACCCGGGATTCGAACCCGGGACCTCGTAAGTAACATATAAATAGTGAATTACTATTTCTTTAGGAATCTAGATTATAGTGTTTGGAGGAAACAGAGTCTTACTTTTTATTTTGTTCCTTAGTACCTACACAAAGTAAAAACTATGAGAATACGTTCTGTTTAAATTTTCATACATGAAATTGCCAAAAATCTATTTCATGAGCGAAATCTGCGCAACGACGCGATGGGACAGTTGTCCAGAAACTTGTAAAATAATCAGATTAAACTGACATCTTCTCTTTAGACAAGGTCAAAAAAAGCATTGAAGGATTTACCCTAATATAAGTATACATATTTAACTTAAATAAGGTACAGCGCATCACTCTGACTCAGAACTCGAAATAATACCTAAGGTCACGTTGCTTCACGGGGCATTAAGTTTGCAAAGAAAATACGGTTGGTTTGCATTTTACGGCTGTCAATTGTACTGCCTACTTAAGGCTACAATGTCATACAATGTGTTATGAAACGTTTTTAGCGTATTGCTGTAAAGGTAAAGATACACTGTAGGAAGAATAGACCATGAATGACGTAATATTTGACCCCTCACCTATCCTTGTCACAGATGGCCACATGTGAGACTCTTACTAGACCGATTAGTTGTAATTATACACTCGAAAATCAATAATCTAAATCCACAGTTTTATTTTTATTCATAATGACTCAAAACTTTTGTTTTAGTCATGTGACGTCACAAAGCTTACTACTCCTAACTCCCTGTCACACTTGCTTGACTCCCTTACCCCTTAACCCTTCTTGTGTCATCATTTATGGATTTAACGTCCACTGTTAAACTTAAGCCTTTCCACTGGATTAAATGGCAGTAGGCAGGCCACAAAAATCTGGCTTCTTCGATAAAAAGCCTAGCTTAGGCCGTCCACAGACAAGATGGACAAATGACCTTTGTAAAAGTCGCAGGATGAAGGTGGTAGGTTGTTAACTTTGGAAACCGATGGAGGAGACCTCAGATCTTAGAAAGACGATTTAAAAAATGGCGGTGTGACCTGCGCGAACGCGACATGGGTAAAATGAACCAGCTATCTTCGCGGCGGATTGTTCACATTTCACAGCCATTTGTATATGTGCACTGCACGCCAATGAGGGTCGAGAATTGAATTACAGTGCTCTTTATGCTTACATGAGTCTTCTAGTAGTTGTAACGAACACTTCAAAATATTTGGCGACGCAAGTGAGGTGGTCTTTGACTTTTTATGATCTGAGGAGCCCTATGTTTCAAGGATAGACGTCCTGCGACTGATTATGATGATTCCGAAGCAGGAGCAATCGTTTTTGTGCTCTGCTCATCCATACCTCCCGCGGCTAGCCTTTGCGTATAAGTCTACGGTGTAGATACTAGTCGTGTGTACTTTCGGCAGTACGTCATTTAGATTGAAAAAATAAACCGCCCTCCCTTCCATTCTGCATTTGCCTGAACTGGTACTCAACGCGGTTGCGAAAATTTAAAGCAAAATAATTGTATTTTATTTTTCCCATCTAATAATGGATTTCCGCAAAGTAACGCCTGATTCTATTAATTATAGTACGTCATTTTACCTAAACTACAAAAACAGCTTTTAATATGTAGGTAATTGAGGGGGTCTCAAGGTTAAAATGGGGTCACGGCTGCACGTCATATTACATGCCTAAATCAAACACACCAATAAATATCAGGCACGATGACCCACCGTAGTGGGCTAATCAAGTTGGTACTCGCGAGCGAGTCGTGACACGCGCGCGCGTTTTATTAACCGGCGCGCGGCACTAAGCCAGGGAGCTCAGTTTAAACACATTTTTATTAATAAATCACACTTATTCACAAGAAATGTGACGCCGCGTACAGTGAGAATCTGGCGAGTGAGAGGGAAGATACATGTCAAATACTTGGCGCGAATGTGCGCGCACAGTAGCGAAGGATTGCGTTCGGAAATGCCTTACATAACATTGCACGGCAAGCTTATGTACGTAGTACTAGTACTTATTCTGTGCCAATAGTGTAACCTTAGCCTAATAGCAGACAAACGGCCAGGGTCCGAACGAAGCTCAGACAGAAATGACATTTGATTTGTGATTTCGGACAAAAGGTTGTGCTAACATGTGTATTCAATCGGTAAGGTTAGATATTTGCGCAAATGAGACTATTGTTGATCATTGAGTTCTAAATTAATGTAGGTACAGTCAACAGCAGTTCTGGTTATACCTTTGAACTACGAAAAGAGCTTTTATTACGTCGGGGATAGAGGCGGTCTCAAGGTAAAGTTGGGTAGTCTGGCGTGCTGTCGTGTGTACAGGGGGGCGATTCACTAACGGCAACATCACCACTGTTCGACGTCGAGCTTGAATTTCAGAATAGCTTGACGGTTCTAAATGCGCTGCTCTATGTTGAAGTAAAAGAAAATCGTCAAACTATCTTATTGTCATCGATGACAGCATTGTCATTTGCTTAATGAATTGACATGCAGAACTACAGACAAACTCGGAGGAGAATATTAAAAGATAAGCGGCTTTTCTAAAACATTTTATGCTAGATTACTATCATGTACCTTGTTATTTGTGAGTTTCCGGATATTTCGTCACTGTTGCAAGTGCCATGATCGCGGAATAATAAATAACCAGTAATAACGCTTCAAAAAATAAAACCTTAAAACCAAAATCTCAAAAACGGTTAGACATTTTCGAAGTGAATGCATTTTTTAATGTAAGTAAAGGTTTGACATAGGTTAGGTATAGTCTACCATCTCTCTACATCTAAATGATGGTGACTGTCTGTTAAAATACCTGCATTACTGGACATCGTGTTTGTAAAAATCTACTAAATATAAAATAAAATTGAATTTCGCTCACAAAAATGTATCGACTGTGTCATCCGGTGGGACTTGAACCCACGTCCCTTCGCTATCCGGGCGAGTGCTCTTACCAACTGAGCTACGGAGGACGTTAGTCAGCTGACGAATTTTTGTAAGTGCTTGCTACGCCAGTGAGCCGGCGTTCGATTTCATCAATACTTGGGGAATGTACCCTTGCAAAATAATTGCTTAAGTTATCAAAATAATTATATACTAAATATAAATTCAGAATATTTAATATTAAGAATACATAACCATTTTTATTGTCACTGCAACTCCGCAACGCAAAATTTAACTTAAACCATGCTCTACCCCGCATTAAACTAACTAAATAAAACCCCAGATGCAAATAATAAAAATATAGCCACAGTTACGTGGCAAAACCAAATCAAAACTGCATGTTCTCGACATATTTGCATGATTTCCAGGTTAAGGGCATTTACTCACTACGATTGTTACGACAGTACAGTCGCTATACTCTCTGGTAGACTAGCTACAGCGACGCAGTCCCGATGTATACGCAATACAACATCGTCGCAAACGCAATACAGTTTGATACAAAAGTTACAGCTAAGCCTGGCTCACTGTGCAACTGAGGTATGAGGTTTCAAGTATATCTTGGATATGACCAGTCGGTAGAATTTATGTTATGTTATTTATTTGTTAACTTGTATAAATAAAAAAATAAAAAAAGTCATTGCCACTCGACAGCTCGACGATTTACACGCGCGTTTGGCGTCGCCACAGATTATAATGGTCAATACGTCGCGTCGGTGGACCCTACAACTTCAAGTAAGATAAATAAGCGACAGAAATATAGGAAAATATCTAGGTGCTTATCCCTTAGGAAAATGGCGCATAGATCTGAATTGCAATGTACTGTGTCGAAGCAAGAGTCGCTTCTTATTTAAATGATTTTAACAAGTAATTTTTCTGTACTTGTATTTTCACCTATTCTGTGTGGTACTGAATAGACGTCGCCGCGTCGTCGTTAGGAACGTTTTTGACGTCGTCAATAGCATGATTAAGAACGTTTGCCATTACTGTACCGTTTGTATCGACTACATCGCGTTTGTATCGATGTTGTATCACATTTGCATTGCGACTGTCTGCAAAAAAGCCGCAGTGTATGAAGGGGTTGAAATTAAAACTCCGGTCTACACACGTAGCTCATAGTCACGCTGTGAAATAAAAATTCCAGGCAACTTTAATAATTCGAGGCGTTTTAATTACGTTTGAGAATTCGAATGCCGCCGTAATGCCAGTTACTTACCGTTCAGCGCGCGTTGCTAGGGTAGGGTGTTCACTGGGAGCGAATAACGATGGTGTTTTGTATTTCCTGCTTTGTTAACTAGGATTTTATGAACGACTATGATGAGTGAGTTATAAAATTAAGTTGCAACCGCATATTGCAGTGAGTACTTTTTCCAAAAAAATATGACGTCTTGTTTGCTATTCGAACACGTTGATCAATAGATAAAACAAAACATTATATTTATGTACTCTTAAGATCATAATCTCATTAGCCATAATCTTATTTTATATTTTTTTTGAGATTACATGATACCTTTTTACAAATCCGAAAGTTGCCTAATAGATTTGCTCTTAGCTAGGTATAAGAATACCGAAAAAAGAAAGTTCTATATTGGAGAACCTTTGAACAAAGGTGCAGCGTAGGATATCCACCTGCACTATGACAGGCAACCTTGTAAGGATCGCAGGATCACACTGGACGCTGACCGCTTGCTTTTAGTCGTTGTGGTAAACTGTGTGAGGACTGTGTACAGCAGTGGACAGCCTACAGCTGATAATTGATGATAAAAATGCCCAAATTGTACGGCTAAGAAACTTTTGAAATGTCTGGGTACTGTGTGAGGTGTGTGTAGGACATTGCAGTCTTAAATCGAACCTGGAAGTTTGTTGTAGAATAGGAGCGTGGCGTAGATGTAGCAGTCGCTGAACCGACCCACCGGCGAGTAACATGGTGACAGTTCGGGACGAGGAGCCAGCATCTCCCCTCGCCCGCACCGTCCCCGCTTCCGCATCTGCAGTCGCGAGCACTGACGGCGCGATGTTTTATTACGTTGTTAACAGTGTGCCATGAAGAGTATACCTATTTATAAGTATGTCATGCACGACCTTCCAAAGGTACGGGAGTGAGACATGCTAGATGTCAGTGGGGACGGGTGGTGTTGCGAGGATTTTCTATGACAGTTACGTGCGATTGGGGCTTCCTTGTCCCTGCATATATCTTATCTACCTCATACCGCTCCCGCTGCCTCTCCGCTCGAGACCCGACCGCGTCTTATCTACCTTATACCGCTCCCGCTTCCTCTCCGCTCGAGACCCAACCGCGTCCTGTACTCATGGTAATAAATCAAAGGGCGATGTTATGAGAATTTTTGATAACAGATTCCAGAGCTGATGTTACCGGGAAGGATTAAAAATTGCCCGCTTAAGCTTGCAAAATGTAAACAGGGGCAATTTTAAAGCAAGGGTCACTGGAGGGGCGTTAAAGCCATTAACCAATTTATGAAATGTTGTGATTTGTTGTGTTGAAAATTTATGGGGCAACCATAAGTGTTTGCGTATTCGTTTTTCACATAAGTATGGCTAGTCTTGCATAAAACTCATGGTTAGTAAAGTCAGCCTATTAGATCCCACTGCTGGGAAAAAGCCACACCTCAACTATGAGGAGGTACGAGCCATACGGCGGCGGCTTGATAACTTCTGACAGTAAGGTTTGCCACTTGCCTTACATACACCCCTCCACTAATCCGCACTGAGCCCGCGTGGTGAAGTATGGCTCGTTCCTCCTCATAGTTGAGGTGAGGCATTTCCCAGCAGTGGGATCTAATAGGCTGACTTATTTAATAAAGTCCTAAACCAGGGTTGTTTAAAATTCATGTTTCCGAACATCAGCTATTCAATATCTCGAATGAGTTATACAAACTTGTCTTCAACGTATCTCAAATTTTAGAACACTTTCCATTGCCAAGAAGCTAACGGAAGAACAAGAATTACAGACGTTTTTAATAAATGAACAATCCCAAGCTCCTACTTTATTTAATGGGACATTGTTGAACCCCATAAACTTTTCACTTTCCATTTCAAGTTGCTCCATGTAAAATGTTCGCCACGCTTGTCACGGCTCTGTAACTTTGATGTATTGACATTTTCTGTTACAAAGTTTCACTGGTAACAGCATCAGTAAGGCGACTGTGCAAACAATTGACGAAGTAAACGCATAATAATTTATTTACAATGCTTTAAGCGAAAACGTAAGCATTAAACTTTTACCCCGTTATTCGAAAAACTTAGTACCGGGTTTAAGACAGGACTAAGCTATTAGCTAGTCAATTAGAAAAGCGCTTCTCTATTAGGTTATGTCACGAATGTGTCATTCATTCTCTGTTGTCGGCTAATATTAAGACCCATTTTAAACCTGGTTATATTTTTTGAATACACCATTGCGGTGGTATTATAAAAACTTAGTACCGGGTTTAAGCCAGGACTAAGGTGTTAGCTAGCCAATTAAAAAAGCGTTTCTCTATTAGGTTATGTCCTAATTGTGGCAAATCCTTTGTTGTCGGCTAATATTTAGACCTATTTTAAACCTGGTCTAAATTTTTTGTAATAACACCGTTGAAGCTGCAAACCCATTGCGTCAATAAAGTCATATGTTTTACTACTCGACCAAGCCAACTAGACAAGTGTCAAACGACTTACGATATCGAATACAACAAAATTACCAAAGGTTATTAAAAAGTAATATTGTTACAATTTAGGTGAATTGCCAAAGTTTATACGAAATTTAATTCAATTACGTGAAAACTTGCAAAATAATTGCTTAAGTTATAAAATAATTATAAGTTAAGCTGATTTCATCTTAACTGGTGGTTAAATTTTTGTAAAAATATTTCCATCGGATACATGCGGGTACATTCCCCAAGTATTGATGAAATCGAACGCCGGCTTACTAGCGCAGCAAGCACTTACAAAAAATGGTCGGCTGACTAACGTCCTCCGTAGCTCAGTTGGTAAGAGCACTCACCCGGATAGCGAAGGGACATGGGTTTGTGTCCCACCGGATGACACAGTCGGTTAATTTTTGTGATCGAAATTTAATTCAATTTCGTAAAATCTTGCAAAATAATTGCTTAAGTTATAAAAATAATTATATGCATAAGTTTATTTTAACACCATTGCCAGGCCTGTGTATCTCCCCGCGTAAGTAGCAAAAACGTACCTACGCGCGGCGCCCCTACTTAGGGGCTAAAAACAAGTTGCGTGTCGCTACCGGTGAGTGACACGCTCGCGCGTTTTATTCACCGGCGGCCGCGCGGCTACGTTGCTGGCTGGACGAGAATGAATAAAGTACTAGAAAGAGGCGCTAGATGGCGTTAGAAGCTTCTCGTAGCAGTCAACCCTATCGCGTCGCGTGATATTACGTCACTGAATAGGTTTAGTGTATTCCAGAGCAATAAGTATTAAATTATCTTGCAATGGATTTTTGTAGGTGTCTACACGAAAATGTGCTTGACTCTGAGGCGAACTAAATTACGCCATATTGTTGACTACATCGAGTAGACATTTCTTTGAATACAATTGCTTAGTCATACTTCTGTACGAAGTACTAGTATTCTGTGCCATTGTTTTTTAATTTCCATCAGTATGTTCCATGTATTCGTCGTTGAAAGTCGTTTGACAGTTGTCTAGTTGGCTTGGTCGGGTAGTATTCATGCTTGTAGACACACTGGGGACACTTGAACACGTGTATAAGTGTCCCCAGTGGGAGATATGTTATTTTGGGACGTCCCAACATAACACAGCTCCTACTACTACTTCGAGACGAATCGTGGTCAAGTGCTGAGAAAAGCAGAGGAAAAATGTGAAAGTATGACCATACATTTTCATCGTTTATTTTAAACACCAATTACCTAGCCTCAAACTAAGCGCGAGCTTGTGCTTTGTCGACTTGGAAGAATGAAAGATGTTTATAAATGTACCTATATAATATAAGTGTGTCTATCCGTTAGACACACTTATATTATATAGGTACATTTATAAACATCTATGACTTAGGTACAAATGCTCGTGCTCAGCACACAAACATTTTCCCCTTGCTGATTCGAACCCTCAACCGCTGGTTTAGTAGTTCAGAGCGCGAGCCACTACACAAAGACGGTCGTAAATTACGACTCGTAATCATTCAATAAGTAAACATTCTTAGGTACCTACAAGCCTTTTAATCTCTTTGGTGACTAAAAGTACAAAACATGAAACATTGACCGCGTACCATCGTTATGTTGCAAACCAACATTGCAACATAAACCATCCTTCAACAGTAAACTACAAATTTCTGCTCCCAACCGCAAGAGTTCGCTTAATATCCCTTCTCCGCTCCCTTTCCCTCCAACATAAGATGCTGTTTGTGGGAGTGAGACAAGGACAACAATAGGGCGACAATGGTTGGAACATAAAGCGACAAATGCCCATGGCAATGGGCACATCCTGTGATCCTTTAGGAGCATGATGACCGCTTCAATCTACGATGTACGGACTCGGCCGTTTGGTCCAAGGGACAGAAGACAGCCTATTGTCCCTATTTGTTTTAACCCATTCGCGGCCACACACACAAAAAATGATTGGTTAACAGAAACCAAAATTTGGCTACTAGTAGGCCGTAATCTAGTGACTTGCGAACTTCTGGTTATCAGTAACTAACTAGTTTTGTTACTGATAACCAGAAGATTGTTTATATTTAACAAAAATTTACTTCCCTACAACGAAACCTTCCACTAACAAAACTAGTCTTTGACGACCGTCTTGGTGTAGTCGTTCGCGCGCCGGACTTCTAAACCAGGCGGTTGCGGGTTTGAATCCCGCAAATGTTTGTGTGATGAGCACGAGCATTTGTACCTAAGTCATGGATGTTTATATGTATTTAAGTAAATCTATCCGTTATCCTAGTCACCATAGCACAAGCTCACGCTTAGTTTGGGGCTAGGTAATTGGTGTGTTTGTTGAAACAATTTATTTACTTATTTATTTTAGTCTGGTTGATCCTTTTTTTTCAGTGCAGATGAAACTTTAGGTAAGTTTCGTCTATAGAAAAGTATAGAAATAATGCTGGCTTTTGTTTTAACCCATTCGCGGCCAGACAAAACTTGCCTAATATAAATAATTCTGGCTGTTGCGTGCAACTTCGTCTAAGTAGACTCGATCATAAAAAAAGATTCAAACCCCTTTCATTGCCCTCCAGTTAATAATGACCTCTTATTTGTACTCTCTAGTATGGTGAAGAGAGGTCACCCTCTATCTCTAAATGTACAGTAGGCCATATATCAACTTACCCAAATCAGTCAAAATATCTCAAATGATTTGGAACTCTATGTAATTCACATAAGGTTAAATTAAGGTTGCGGTTGGCTCGTAACTCATTGTAGTTGGGATTGAGGCCTTTGCCCAGCAGTGAGATCTTTATAGGCTAACTTTACTATTTTTTACATTTACCAGCAACAACTGAACAAGCCAACATAATTATTGAAAAGACAAAACAACCGACTGCAAAAATTAATATATTTTTTAAATGGCCTCTTTACTTGCTTTCATTGGATACCCATATTGCGATGGTAAGGAAAAAAACAATCCCCCCTTCCCCCTTTATTTCCGTTTGCGGGCGCCATTTTAAAAATGTATATAGCCTATGTCACTCTCACAAATTTGACAAGTTCAACGACCCCATGTGTCTAAACCTGTCCAGCCGTTGGGCTGTAGGGCGTGCCAAACAATTATACATACATACATACATACTTACATAACCCTCCTTCCGCAGTTAGGTAAAAATAACTTATTTTGTACCAACTAATGTTAACTTCTCTGTCATTAAATTTTAAATTCATTTCACCCGCCTACATCTCATGGCTTATGCCGATATAATGTAATAAATAACCTTTATGCCGGGTCCTTACATCTGAGTCCATCAATATTTTGTACGTTTAGTTTGTATACAAAATATAAATACACGCGAGGATATTTAAGAACTTATAAATAAACTTTTGGTTCCCCGCGACTTGGCCCGCAAGAGTTGGATTTTCCATATAAACTTTCATCCCCCATTTCACCCCCTCAATATTCTTACATCGTGACAAAATGTAGCCTATGTCCTTTCCAGGGTCTCCAACTGTCTCCATATTACATTTCATCTCAATTGGTTCAGTGGTTTAAGCGTCAAGAGGTAACAAACAGACAGACAGACACACTTTCGCATCTATAATATTAGTATGGAATACTTTGTGTTAATTGTGTCAAGAGGTGTAAATATCGAAATCCCAATATTAAAAATTACTTTCAGAAATCGTAAGACGTAAGCCTTTAGTAGTGTTAGCTTTAGGAGCGACTTCTTCATAGCAGTCAATTGCACAAAAGAATTTTAAGTGTAATATTTACTTGCGTAAAAAATTGCAAAGGTTTTGCTTAGATAGATACTATTTATTGCAACCAAAAAAGGGTGTTTGTTTATAAATCCTGTACCAAATTGTTTATAAATAATAAATAAATAAATTGTTTCAACAAATACACCTAGCCCTAGCCTAATTACCTAGCCCCAAACTAAGCGTGAGCTTGTGCTATGGTGACTAGGATAACGGATAGAAATACTTAAATACATATAAACATTAGGTACAAAATGCTCGTGCTCATCACACAAACATTTGCCCCCTGCGGGATTCGAACCCGCAACCACCTGGTTTAGAAGTCCGGTGCGCGAACGACTACACCAAGATGGTCGTCGTGTTTATATAACCCGAGATTGGTTAGCTTATTTTTTTCCTCTCTTATATTTAATTTTCTCGTCATATTATGTTTCACAAATTGTTTTTGGCACCTGCGTTGAATGCCCCGTTGTTATTGCTCGTATAAAATATTAACTTTTACTCGACGTATTGGTCGTAAACATCATATTCGGTCGCAGGTTCTGTTTCTGAGTGAGATTAAAGATTTTATTGCCTTTCCTATGAACTGGTAATTAGGTCTGTGTATTCCGTTAATATGGGTTTTATTTGAACTGAAAAATAGTGAAAGGTTTTAAAAAAACCGGTCAAGTGCGATTCGGTCTCGTGAACTATGGGTTTCGATCAAACAAGTATATTTGCAACATTTTTTTGTGAAGGTACTGTACAACGTATTACTGATATTTTGATTTTTTGTACACTTAAAATATTTTATAAGCATTTGCAAATTAAATTTTTTTCATACAAATTCCACCCCCTATTCCAGCCCTAAAACTATTTTATGACAAACTTTTTTAGAACAAACATTCAAATCGGTTTAGCGGCTTATAAGAGTGCAGAGGTTGAAGACAGACACACATTTTTATATTATAAAATATATTATATACATTTTACTAACTAATTACACAAAATATCTAGCATAAACTAAGCATGAGCTTGTGCTATGGCGACTAGGATAACGGATAGACATAAGACATAAACATCCATGAATTAAGTACAAATGCTGGTGCTTATCAGACAAACATTTGGCCGTTGCGGAATTCGAACCCACAACCTGGTTTCGTAGTCTTGAGCGCGCACCACTATACCAAGAAGCCATTATGGACATAAGTTAAACTTTTGCATTGCGTCGAAGGCAGCTAAATAATTAATAAAGCTTAATCTAAGCAAACATCATAAATTGAAATATCAAGTGCCATAAAATCAAATCGCTTCAATAAAATCGTTCTATACTATTTGAGGGACCACAGATAAATTCCAAGCGGCCATATTGGAAACCAAATGTGGAGCAAGACTTGGAAGCGTATTGGCTAACACGGCCAGCACTTAGGGATTAGTCTCGTGACGGTTTTGTTAATACGCGACATTGGCTATTGACTTATGTGTGTACAAATGAAGACACAAAATTATAAGCCGAACAATAGAATCGTGGATCTCTGGGAATAACCGCAAATTAACAAATTAGCATTCACACACTTCACATATTTCCGGTGACATAAAAGAATTGAGTTAAGGAAACTCAATGTGTATGTATTTTTAATGTTTTATTTTTACAATATTTTACTAGATTTTTAGCAATTTTTTTGATTAGCAAGAAATGTAGAAACAGGTTTTAAAACCACAGAATAAAATAATGGCACTAATATATCCAACCGGAGGTAAAATTTATTATACCAAATTAAGTAGGTACTTAATTCGTTACATCAAAAGGCCCTCCAAAAGGTGAGGCAAATTAAAAATAGAAAGTGTCACTCCTAATTTGAAACTTTTCTAATTAGTTAACTGCCCTGAAAATATACAGGCTGTGCTAAGACTTAACGAGCGTAAAAACTGAGTTTCAAAACGTGGTAAAGAAACTGTTATACGAAACCCTAAAAAAGACTTTAATGCACGTTGCTTTACCTACATGCATGTAGAGAGGATACTTTCAAGAGATACGCCTGTAAAACAAAGATTCCGACCAATATTTGTTTAATATTCTACATTTTATTAAGTTCGTTCCCTAAATTGACACTAACTACTCTAAAACACAGTTTTATTATGAAGGTCCTGAAAATATCAAACGATAAAACTCTTTTAACAAAACAAAAAGTACTTAACAAAATATTATTTACACATTTTGACACGCTCGTAACAATTATGCCTTTATGTATAATATTTTTTTGGCTTTTTGTATCTTTCATGTCCGATTGAAAAATAACATCCCGTATTTTTCTTTCACCGCGCCACCTTTACGTTAATCCCGGCCAGGTCAAATAGATGCGAATTTGGTATTAAGCCGTATTTTCTTGTAATAAGCTTATTACGGATTTTCGGATTAGAAGACTTAGCCGTATTTTGCGTTATGCGTTCAGTTTGCGAGTTTGCATATTACATATTGATTATTGCATATTAAATTTCGCCGAGATCCAGCGAGGGATTATTACGTTTCGTATTAAATTCTACGGTGTTAATATAAGTCCTTCATTTGCATTCGGGATTTATTTAAATATTATAGCAGAGGTATAATTTGATTAAGTATTTATCAGGTATACGTTGGCTTATTGAGGCTGAAAAGGATTTACCGAAAAACTCGTTCTTAGTTTTAGTTTTTCATTCACAATTTTTTTTTCGTCAATGAGAAAGATATTTTTCTTTAAAAAAAATGTAGGCGTTTCCTTTTGTTGTTTAGATGTTTAGTTACAGGTACTAACTATTATTATCCAGAATATTTTTTTAGACTACATAAAAAATACAGTATTTTTCACCAAAAAAATCTGCCTATTTGATATTGTGTATTAATTAGTATCGAATATTTTTGTAAATAACTATTTAAGATGTGATTTGTCCTCGCACTTTTAAGGACCATCAATCCACCATGATAGCGTTAGCGTCAAAAGAATCAAATTAGAAGCTAAGGTCGTTAATAATTCTCTTTTGCTAACTTTGTGATAAATTATCCTGTAACAAACCAATTTTAGACAACAACGTTGTTCGAAAAATTCGCCGTTCTTTACGAATTAATCACACCATTAATACTTTGGTTGAAGAAAAAGCGTATTTTTCTGGTTTGAAAACAAAATAGCCATTTCTTTTGGAAAAGTCATTTTTTGGCGTTGCGTACTATTTTAAATAGCTACTACAAATCTGCTTTTAAAGCCCTAAGGTCCAATGAAAATACATCAAGATACTTGTGTTTGGGTTGCGAAATAGTTATAAGAATAGGTACGTTTATCGTTACTCCAACTCCAACCAGCAAATAAATACTATATCAAATTCAAAAAACATGTCTTTCAACAAGTGACAAACAAAATTTTGAATATTTTACTTAATTTTATAGCAATGTCAAAACACGTCCCTAAGTAAAAAAGCATTTAAACATTGCATTGAATGTATTCCAAGCCCGTAGAAAGGACTGACGATAACTAGCGTTTGATAATGCTTTATCGTTCTTTGTTGTATAAAATAGGAGACAATTGACAGTATAATACGTGAGGATCGTCACGTATGTCATTAGGGCGTTATATTGATAGATGTGGACAGGTGCAATTGACCTTGAAGCGATAGGGCGACCTTGACACTAGCACGTATGACCTAGCAAACGTGATACAAGCATGGTGGTTAAAGATGGCACATCTTTATACAGTATTCTCTATTCGATCATGTCTGACTGCGATCTCACCGAATTATGAGAGTAAAGGAACAGAGAGTGCATCTATGTATTGCGCATTCACTTATGCACTATAATATCTCCCGCGCAGTCGGCTAATCTCTGTTGAGATTGGCCACTGTAGTCGAGATTCGGCTAGGAGGACATTATTTATAGTAATCAGAGATACAATTACACTATTATTTTTTCGTGGTTCATTGATAATTACCAATTTTAAACTTAAAATACAAGTCTCAGAAACAAAAATCTTCTATCTATTTACTCAACCTTGAGTCCCACTTATAAACTCAACAACACGCAGTAAGGGGTGTCACCCTCAAGTATGAACCCCAGTTGATACTCAAAAGTCCTTCCGTCAATTTGCGTGGACATTAAGCCGATGGGTGATCATCGCTCAGCCTTATCGCACCGGGCAGACTTCATGTCGCATTTCCTATGATCGATAGCTGGGGCGAAGCATTTTTTGAAGATTTAAACTAAGCCCGACGTAAGGGGTTTGCGGAGACAAGGATATTTTGCATACATAGATAGGTAAGCCGTAGACATCTATTAGGAGACCTGATGCTCAAAAGTGGAAGTTCGGAAGTGATTATAACCTATTTTCAAACTTACCTGCATTTACTTTGAGCTTACTTCAGAGTTTTCATCATTTCGCCTTCAGAGTGACAATCTTCTAAATGTTGTTCTAAAGTGTGTCCGGGTTTGGACTAGCGACAATTTATGGGCTATTAGTTCACCAAATGTTATCGACAAAAACCCCATGTTGGGTTGTAACTCCCCCCCGTCTCGAAATGCCAGCCATTTTAATTATTAAAAAAAAAACTATTTCTGTCGATCTGGAGGTCGTAAAAGTTATGAAAATGATTCAATTGAAAGGAAACGCTATCGCCTATCGTGTAAAATAAAGTTCAATCTAAAATTAATAACCATCATAGAGAGAAAAAAATTTTGAAGAAATCTTTTTTTATGACATTTTTTTTCATTAGGATTATGTCTCTAAAATTTGATAAATAAAACGCCCTTAATCAAAACCCGGACACTCTGTATAAATTAATAGACGAGTGAAACAAGTACTCCATCTAACAAACACTTTACATACCCGGTAAAAAATGGTATTCAACAATATTCATCAATCTTATGTAATCGTTTGTTTTGCATCACGCAATCGCGTGCAGCACTATAACGTCATCTAGATAAATTATTCTGAAAAGAACTTATTTCCACTAAAGTAGCTATCGTCAAGAGAGTTACAAGCCAGAGCAATGGATGCTAGCAATAAATCAAGTCTTAAGTCTCAAAAGGACGCAAAACCTCTGGAGGACAAATTAAAATGAATACGGTTTTTTCGTACAGAGATCCGATGAAAGCCCTTGGATGGAGCAAGTCATACGATCTACCTTATTAATTCAGAAAAACCTATTACAAACTTTTCCTTTGCCAATCATAATAATTTTAGGAATTACTGAAGATATCTATGAAAAGAGTTAATTTATATATCAGCGTTTATGAAATAAAATTTCGTTATGGTAAGTGATAGTTTAAAATTCGGATTCAGCTTCCAATTTATTGAAGCCCTTCAAGTTATCAAGTATACTAAGTTTAAATAGTAGTCTATCGCCACCACTGTTGAAGGTATAATGGAATTCCCAAAACGCTTCAGTGTTTTCTCTTGTATCAAACAACAGGGATTACTAGTGTTGCTCGAGTCCTTAACAATACTAAATGAAAAATGTGTCTTGTGCCATCATGACGAAAATTGTTTTGGACTTCGACCTAGGTGTAGTTGAGCTCGTTTTTAAACAAAAATACATTTTGGGAGACTTTGTTATCATCAGAATGCCTACACTACTAATTTTTTTTAAAGCATTTTTGAATGTAGAATATTTATTACGATGTAGAATGAACGCAAGGCGTGGGAAGAGCCTAATTAGGGAAAGATTGTATGTTGTTTGTGGGCAACGCTAAAAGTCCGTGACATTTGTACTCATTATAATTTTATAAAAGAACAGGTTTAAAAAATAATAACTTATAATCGGAAGGCTGCTTTTTATTGTGTGTTAAGACAGTAAAGGTTATAACTAGCAGAAATAACTGCCAATAGGTTAAGGCATCAATTTTCTCACATCACGTAATATTATGTAACAGTGGAAGTAAATTCAGTAGCTTTATATCCCTAAAATACAATGAACTTTATTAATTTAGGATTTGATCACCACACAAATTACATTTTTGGAGTATGGTGATCAGAATCACTAAAATTCCATAAAAACAAAAGTATTACCCGACTAAGTATTTACGGCGGACCAAAAAAGAAGGTGATGATTTTGACCTGTATGTACGTATGTATTTTGACGTTATAAACTAAGTATTTTGATAGAAAACTTTATCTCTCAACTAAACTCACATTATTTGTTACAAACGACTTAGAACTCTTGAATTTCTGGTTTTAATTCTAGATTTGTCCATATTGATATTTGAAATGCGAAAGTGTGTATCTGTCCGTTTGTCTGTCTGCTACTTCTTTACGATTAAACCGCTGAACTCAAATACCACGTATATGGGAGAAATAGTTTGTCCCGGGAAAGTACGAAGAATAGTTTTTATCGCAGAAATCACCCTTTATGGGGATTAAAAGGGAAGTGCTTGGGAAATTTAACATTTGCCCCATCGCTATTTACTCTTAAATACGCTTCCAACATAGGTGACTATGATGAATCCATCCTGTTATAGTACGAGGCAACTCTACTGACCTAACCTGCACTGTGTCAAACCGATGCTGCTAATTATTCAAATTCGGCAGTATTGATTGAATCGCGTGAGATTTTTCAATTAGTGTTACAAACGCGGCAGCTGTTGTAACACTGCCCTACATCGGTTGTGGCAAGTGGCAACCTTAGGCAATGATCCAGTGCCAGCGATATCGCACTCGTATCGGCAAGTTAGTACTTACAATGCATTTTTATTTATTGTTATCGGTGGAAATATTTACGTTGTAGATAGTAGGACGTTCAGGCGATTAACACACTGCCACGCAAAACGCAGCGTAGCGCGATAATTTCTTTGTCTTCTACGCTTGCGCCCCCGCGCGTAGATGCGTTTTCAGTGTGTCCACGCACAGTTCAGTGTGTTTTTTATACCAACGGAGATACTTACAAGTAACGTTCTAACGTTACTTGTAAGTTCTTGCGTGTTCTAACACGCATTCACGCGCTACGTGGTGTGTGGGAGGGTGTTAATTGCCTAATATAACTGACCCGGTCACTTCCTCACGCAAAATGATAAACTTTAAAAATTGATACTTCAAGTGACAAGTTATCCATTACTGAAACTAAAGATGAAAATTTATTGATGGAGTTCAGGATCGAAACCTTAACAAAATTATAATATTGGTATCTCGGCGACATAGTAGAGCTATTTTTCCACGATTTCGGTGATGACTCATTAAAATTTGTAGGTATTGATAGCCATATTAAGTTTTACCCCCTCAAAAGATGACACTGCTGTTGTAGTTACAGTATGTACGTCAGGTCGGTATAGTTAATCTTAGCTTGCACATTGTTTAATCGCATTGTTATCGCTTCGCCTCTACTCCAGCACCAACTTGAACATAGGATATCGATACTTATCTGCAATATTTTACGAAACCTTAGCTATAATCGAGTAAATACGGAATAAGTACGTAACCTCATAAATTACTTCAACCTTCGTTTTTTCGGTTCGCCTGTGTTAATGACGGTTTACGCAGATTTTTGTGAACAAAACTTTTTACGACAAAAATGCTTAATTTTAGACGCTAATTGCTGACGACAAAAAGTGGGAAAAATTATTTTTGAACGGGTATAAAAGATGGGTAATTTACCATGTTTTTAGACGAAAGTTTGTCAAACAACACACCGATAGAAGACAAAACGAGTCTGTTAACGCTATGAAGAGCTATTAATTATCACGAGAGTTTTTTTACGCGTAAACCGAAAAATTCTCACACACACACACACTTTTTATTACTATATGCATGCATAAGTTCCTTTAAAATAAGACTTGTGATTTTACCTGTAACTTATAAACTGTTATCCACTGTATCCATAAGGGATGAGCGGGACATTCCCAACACAAGTGTCGTTAGACTACTTAAAGGGAAGTCTCAGCAATTTGTTTGTAATTAACTTTATTGAAATAAACACATTTTTTTAAACCACTCTTTAAAGTATTTTTTACTCATTTAAATAGTTAATGTAAACAATCATTAAAATATAACAAAGAAAATAAACTGTTATTTTCTGTACGAAGACACCGGTTATGTTTAAGACGGTTACAGCAAAGTAGTGAAAATCATCTTAGGTACAGTGCGCAGCACGTCAGGTTACCCATGTGAACTATGAAAACAGCTTTTATTACGTAGGAAATAGAGGCGGTCTCAGGGTCAAAGTGGGGTAGTCTGACTCGCGGTCATGTGTAAATGGTTTGTAGGGTTCCGTACCTAAATACTTAAGTCGCGGTGCCTTTTATCTGTAAAAAATTAAGCTTCTAAGTCAACGAAATCCAAAGCATTAGATCCGCATCACAGTGGAATCAAAACCTATAGGGTAACTTCCTATAGACGGGATGTCTTATTTTAGTATTACTTCAGAATAACATCTGAAATCCGTGTAGTTACATCACAAAAAACCTGCACACAAGTTTATACGGAACTCTCAGCGCGCAAGTCCAACTCGCACTTGCCCGGTTTTTTATACGAACTCATGCATCTATATACAGGGTGTGGCGTAAATAGTGGTCCAAAGCAAAGGTGTGGATACACTGTACACTGAAGCACCACATACCAGTATTTAAAAAAAAATTATGTACAGGGTTTTCAAAAAAAAAAATTTTTTTTAATTTTTTTAGAAATCGTTACCTTGCCTTACAAATTTGGTTATAATTTCCAAAAATGACGGTTTTTTTGTATCCATTTTTTTTATTATTATTGCTGATCACTTGTACTTAGTACTCCATTCGTTTTTTTTTTTTTACAAACTGAATTTAATAAAAAAAATTAAGTTTCTTTCAAAATTCAATACTCACTGCTAGCAAATCGTTTGACTTTCAATGCTTTTGGTGCAAAAAAAATGTACCACACTGTCAGTGCCCATTGTTTAAAAAAAATGCCCATCTTTTGCAGATTCTAAAATAGTGCAACAATAAGTGTTACGACTTACAGGAAAAAAGTTATTGCTTTTCGAAACAAAAAGGAGCCCAATTCAGAAAAACAATTTATTTGAAGTTCAAGGGTTTACAAGGGTTGTAATTTTTTCTGTGTGGTCCAAAGCAAAGGTGTGGATACACTGTACACTGAAGCACCACATACCAGTATTTAAAAAAAATTATGTACAGGGTTTTCAAAAAAAAAAAATTTTTTTTATTTTTTTAAAAATCGTTACCTTGCCTTACAAATTTGGTTATAATTTCCAAAAATGACGGTTTTTTGTATCCATTTTTTTATTATTATTGCTGATCACTTGTACTTAGTACTCCATTCGTTTTTTTTTTTTACAAACTGAATTTAATAAAAAAAATTAAGTTTCTTTCAAAATTCAATACTCACTGCTAGCAAATCGTTTGACTTTCAAACTTTGTAAAAAAAAAAAACGAATGGAGTACTAAGTACAAGTGATCAGCAATAATAATAAAAAAAATGTATAAAAAAAAACCGTCATTTTTGGAAATTATAACCAAATTTGTAAGGCAAGGTAACGATTTCTAAAAAAATAAAAATTTTTTTTTTTTTTTAAAAACCCTGTACATAATTTTTTTTTAAATACTGGTATGTGGTGCTTCAGTGTACAGTGTATCCACACCTTTGCTTTGGACCACACAGAAAAAAATTACAACCCTTGTAAACCCTTGAACTTCAAATAAATTGTTTTTCTGAATTGGGCTCCTTTTTGTTTCGAAAAGCAATAACTTTTTTCCTGTAAGTCGTAACACTTATTGTTGCACCATTTTAGAATCTGCAAAAAATGGGCATTTTTTTTAAACAATGGGCACTGACAGTGTGGTACATTTTTTTTGCACCAAAAGCATTGAAAGTCAAACGATTTGCTAGCAGTGAGTATTGAATTTTGAAAGAAACTTAATTTTTTTTATTAAATTCAGTTTGTAAAAAAAAAAAAAACGAATGGAGTACTAAGTACAAGTGATCAGCAATAATAATAAAAAAAATGGATACAAAAAAACCGTCATTTTTGGAAATTATAACCAAATTTGTAAGGCAAGGTAACGATTTCTAAAAAAATTAAAAAAAATTTTTTTTTTTGAAAACCCTGTACATAATTTTTTTTTAAATACTGGTATGTGGTGCTTCAGTGTACAGTGTATCCACACCTTTGCTTTGGACCACTATTTACGCCACACCCTGTATATAAAAAGAATCTCTATTTCCCTTGGTCACGCCATCACGTGTGAACTTTTGTTGTGTTTGTTATTGTCAGTACAAGGTTCTTATGTAATAAAAAAATATGAAAATTGCGCGAAAAATTAGAAATTTTAAGAATACTTAAACACCATATAAAATTATTTCTAATCGAACCATAGCGTTTTGGATAATATACACTTTTGAATTAATTAATTGGAATCTTATTCATTTTGACACAGAATCGACAGAATGCGTGCTTTCGTCAAAGAGGATGTCACAAAACTGAATACTGGGACAGGACACCGTCTTTCGGGTCAGCTAGTTCACAATAAACCCTCTGCAATAAACACATAGTAAACTTAACTAAGACCGCTAATAACGTCCAAAACCGAATTCAATCTACAGTAACATAATTTTGAAGCATATTTACGAAGGGGCAAAATGACCGCAAAGCAAAATTACGAGCCCGATCGGACAAAGGAGGGTAGGACAAATACCACAGACCGAAGCTTTTGGTTAATTTACGTACATAAGTAGATAGATACAAATCTAACTAGCTGTGTAAATGTGTGTGTAAACCCACGGCGTGATCGTGATTGGATGGGTGACTATTCCGACCATTTAAGTGACGTCCATGACAAGTATCTCCGTGCTTCGGAAGGCACGTTAAGCAGTTGGACCCGGCTAGTATCTGTTGGTATTAGTCGTTAAGCCTAGTCAGAGGCCCTAGGGCAGCTTGAAAACATCTGACAGTAAGGTTGGTCACAGACACCCCTCCACCAATCCGCACTGAGCCCGCGTGGTGGAGTATGGCTCGTACCTCCTCATAGTTGAGGTAAGGCCTTTTCCCAGCAGTGGGATATATATAGGCTGATTTCACATTTTTTTAGCTGTGTAATAATATTAGGTATGAACTTAGAGTAACCTTACTTCTGTATATGGAATATATTTTGTCGACAAACTATTTCAACAATGGATCATCTTACAATTTTACGGAGACATACAGAGTGTCCCAAAAAGAGCGTACAAGACTGGGGATAGCTTAACCATATACCATTTAGATTAATCTAAAAAAGTCTTTTGGTTTGGGAGATAATGCCAATTTTTGTCCAAAAGTGGCAAGCCAAACTGACGCTTGAGATAGCTTAACCAGAGCAACCTATAAATCAAATAACGTGACTTAAAGGGTCATAGTTTGAAAGATAATGTCACTTTCTAGAATTAGAAGTGGTATTAAAAGTTGTGACATTTTTGGGCTTTATTTTGTATGTCTTAATACGTTTAAATATTACTCATACCCAGGTAGGTACCACTTCAGAGTGTTTGTTATCAAAAACGATAATTATAATCCGGATAAGCTAATCCGGACTAGCGCAAGTGGACCTTCCGGATTAGCTAATCCAGCCTAGTTCAAGTTGCCTTTCAACTCAGACAATAGGCCTTGAAAAAGACCGGAATAGCTAATTCGGACGTGCGCAAGTCTAAACGAGACAACGTTAAGTTATTCCAAGTTCCAAGTCTTTATTTATTATAATACTAGTGGTTCCCCGTGACTTCGCCCGCAAGAGTTAAATTTTCCATATACATTTTCATCCCCCATATTACCCCCTTAATGTTTATATATCACGACAAAATGTAGCCTATGTCCTTTCCAGGGTCTTGAACTGTCTCCATACCAAATTTCATCTTAATCAATTCAGTGGTTTAAGCGTCAAGAGCTAACAGACAGACAGACACACTTTCGCATTTATAATATTAGTATGGCTCCGGAAGTTGGTGGTGTTAACACCCCCGTGCCTCGGAAAGCACGTTAAGCCGTTGGTCCTGCGCCTGATCTCTCTACGGTCACGTCGGACTGCCGTCTCACCGAATTATGAGAGTGAAGGAACAGAGAGCGCACTTGTGTATTGCGCACACACTTGTGCGCTATAATATGTCCTGCGCAGTTGGCTAATCTCTGTTGAGATAGGGCGCCGTAGTCGAAATCGGCTAGGAGGACATCATCATCATCATTAGTATGGATTATTTTGGTTTATTGCTTTTATAAAGGGAAATAAGCATGTATGTCTTTGTAGGGTTAACAGGATAAAACAGAATTAAACCATAAAATTAATTACAATCAGTATGCGTGTTTGTGTCAATTTATTCGTATCATCAAGTACTTGTACAACTGTTAGGTACCTTATGTACCTGTAGATATTAAATGCTGACGGCCGCGGTACCTTTTCAAGTCCCCCTTAACATTTGGGGAGGCCTTAAATCCAATTATAGGTAAACATTGGTCTCGATTTCAATGTGCCGCTCTGTCTAAGACAGATTTTAAGTTCTGTCTATTTCTTTTTAATAAGTCAGCCTATTAGATCCTACTGCTGGGAAAAGGCCTCACCTCAACTATGAGGAGGAACGAGCCATACTTCACCACGCGGGCTCAGTGCGGATTGGTGGAGGGGTGTATGTAAGGCAAGTGACAAACCTTACTGTCAGAAGTTATCAAGCCGCCCTAGGGCCTCTGACTAGGCTTAACGACTAATACCACAGATATTAGCCGGTACCAACTGCTTAACGTGCCTTCCGAAGCACGGAGATGCTTGTCATGGACGTCACTTAAATGGTCGGAATGGTCACCCATCCAATCACGACCGCGCCGTGGGTTACTTAACTTTTGGTATCACTACCAAAGCGCTGCCGCCACTGCGCCACAAGCACCACCACTATTTCTTTTTGTGTCAAACCAAAAAAGACAGGCTTATTTAATTAAGAAACTTTAGATAAAACAGCGGTCAATTAGGTAAACAATTTCGTACCTTGGTAGTTTACATTAATAATGACCTATTAATACTGACAGGTCTTAGAAAATAGTAGATTAGGTTACCTAGCAATTGTTTTAGGTGTCAGTCCAATTTGGTAGAAGAAAAACAAATAAGGTTATTTTTGTTATTTATATAAAATAACAATATTAAGATCTGGCGAACGATTCTCATGTAGTCGAAAAAAGTTCACATTCGTAAAAATGTATGCAATTTTACGAGTGTGAACTTTTTTCCAATGCATGAGAATCGTGCCCTAGGTCCAAAGAAAATATCTGATATAAATTTAGATAAGTTCTTGTTTTATTTTGTGATATGTATCACACAAATACAGAACCCAAATATATGTAGTTAGAACGCTAAAACCGGAAGATGACATCATACGCTCAAGTATTTGCAGTCTTCATTTTGACATTTCCGTCGTAAGAAATCATCGATCGTGTTTTAGGGTCAAGTTATCAATATCCGTACGACCCTGAACTAAGTTTTTAGCTGGCATTAAGTAAGTCATGTTACGTTATTTGTTAGGTCACGAATCCGTTAAGCATCCTATACGAGGTCAACATAAAATGGGGTAAAAATTTTGCCCCTTTCGGTATATATGATTATAAAAAAGTCTCCTTTAATCTTTCTATACACGTATATCTATCGAACATATAAGACTACGCTCTTGGCCATTCCTCTCTATTCAGTGCCATTTCCTTGACTTCTTGGTACGACACAACACCTTTAATTTGCTATGTTAATTAGTCTGACATAGCAAGGAATCCATAGGACTTATACATACTCATAAAAAAGGTTATGTATAAGAGGTTGGTTTCAGCGGTGAGATCGCCTAAATTGCATTAATATTTTACTTCGTATTATTTAAAATTATTTGGATAGATAGATACTCTTTAACGCTCACAGTAGACTACAAGAATGTTCATAGAATCGTGCAGTTTTGGAGGACCATTGCTAAAAGCATTTTTTCCAGACAACCTACGGAACCATCTATTTTTATGTAAAGAATGCAATAAAAAGGTATCTGCTTAAATCATTATTAATATCCAATATTCCACGTGAATGAACAGAAATGCAAGGATAGCTTTCAGTTTCAAAATTACTTCTGTTTTCACGGCCTAATTCCATAATACATAAATCGCGACTAATGGATTTGAACGGCAGTGTAACCATACTACTATCATAAGTGATTATACATAATGATAAATATAGTTGACTAGTAGTTCCCCGCGACTTCGCTCGCAAGAGTTGGATTTTCCATTTGAACTTACATCCCCCATTTCACCCCTTTAATGTTTTTATATCGCGACAAAATGTAGCCTATGTCCTTTCCAGGGTCCCGAACTGTCTCCATACCGAATTTCATCTCAATTGGTTCAGTGGTGTAAGAGTCAAGAGGTAACAGACAGACAGACACACTTTCGCATTTATAATATTAGTATGGATAGTCAGTTTCAAAAATTTCTGGAGTTTCTAATATTTTAAGGCACTTCTTCCTTTACTGTTTTGAATAATGTTTTACCGAAAGATCTTACTAATCTCAAAACTCTGATATATTTTTCTTTGTACCTTATTCACTTAAATGAAATCGAACATTGCACAAGTTGTGGGCTAGAAGCAGCGGAAGATACTCAGAAGCAGATAGATAGATAGATAAATACTCTTTATTGCAACCAGAAAAACACTTTACAAACATATTATAAAAGAAAAACCATATTGGTAGGTACAATTAGGCGGTCTTATCGCTGGGAGCGATCTCTTCCAGACAACCTTTGGGTAAAGGAGAACACTAGTGATAAAAGAAGGGGGGTTACGGACGCAAGCTAAAGTTAAAAATAATTGAATTAAATTCGAGAGCAGAGTTCGTTTAAGTTGGTACACTGTTTTCCTGTAGTATAACGCTTACAAAAGATAGCAGAACAGTAATACTATTAGTGCTATCTGCTAGTTTCTTTGAAATGATGAAGAAATGCACTTAGCTTGAAGTATCACAATGAAAAAAACTAATGAGCAATACGCAAGAGCAACTGTTCAATCACATTTCACAACGGACGTTCGGAAATAATAACATGTTAAAATTTACATTTACATTAATTTTGTATTTGTTTAACGAAATAACGAATGTAGCTTGTGCAAATATTTGCTTGTCGAATACAATATGATATTAATAAGTGGCACAATACCATTTCATTTTTAAACTAAGGTAACGGAATTAAATTTCGCTTACAAAAATTTATCCAGTGTGTCATCTGGTGGGACACCGCTTCCCATCAATTTTTGTAAAAACTTTCAAACAAATTGCTTATAATTATAAAAAATATTAGGTAAGGTAACGGATCACTGACAGCTATAACTTTTGAAATTTGAAAGCGATCGAGTTAGGCGACAGGTTTTGAACCCAGGCCCTCCGGTCGTTGGATCCTGAGCCAAACCTCTACACCATCCACGTACGCTTAACTAACCCTTCATTGTGATTAAACGTAATTAGAACCACCTACATAGGCATGTACTTTGCATAATTATGTGATGGGGACATCATACATAGCCCTCGCTCCTAAAGAGATCCATTTAGGTTAATGAGAAATGCATTTCCATGGTCTTATGAATCAAAACTGGGCAGTGCGCCGCTGACTACATCTACTACGTACCTATGTATATCGCACTGAAAAATGCCTTTAGGCTACTTTAATCAGGTCTTAAATTAATAGTGTGCACTTCAATGCTTGTAACTGCACTGGACTACTGAAATATTAGTTTTAAAAAATCATCGACGTAATTGTTCCTATTAATATCAATATTTAGGGTTGGGTAGGGACATATTTAGAACGAAAAACGAAAATTTATTTGATCATTTCGTGTTCGTCCGAAAAATCATCAGTCTATAAAAAGGTTGCATTACTACTTGGCTCATTCTATCGAAATTCAATTTTTTAAAGTTCGTATCATATGCTCGATACCAGTATCTTTATAGTTGGCACCCTTTTGTTTTCAATATATTATTTATCTATCAAATTCAAATATTGTTAAGGCATTCCAGACAAATTCAGGTTTAGGTCTAGTTTTTCCATGAGCTAGCATTTAGGTTAATGAGCGAGTCATTTTACGTGTAGATGCATTGTCAAGACGTCACTATTTTATGCTCTAGTGATGTTACCACTGTTATCGACGATACAATAACAATTCAAGATCACACACAAACTTATTCAAACTTAACATCACATGGGCTACGAATAGAACTGTTAGTCAGAAGGAATACGAACAAAACTGAAAGTATTTTATGAATAAATAATGCAAAACATGTACCTGAATGTACTCATAATGGCAATAAACGCATTTGAATTTGAACAAATACAATGAATGATGAAAGAAAGAAAATATGTTTATTCGGCGATCTAAGTTAAGATATTAAGGTATTTTTATGAAAAATTATTATGATGCAATTATTAATAGTCCCTTCTATCCCTACTAATAATATGTTATAAATCTAACAGTAACTTTGTTTGTCATCTGTCACAAAAGTCGTTTAATGTACCTACCAACCAAATGTTTTGATTATTTAAAAATAAGATTTCTTTTGACTCGGGATTCAGCCAGATGCTGCTAGAGAATTTTGGCAACTCACACAAGGACCATAAACAGGACAGTAATATTTGCTTTTGGATTTGAATATAAGACCTAAAGGACATTTAATGGACTGCCTTCTTAGAGGTATAAAACATTTAGACACTTTTAAAACCTCTACGTCTCAATTTATAGTTAAATTATTATTAAGTTGTTGTCTTGTCAAGTATTTTCGAGAGTGTCACCCTGGTAATGTAAAGAAAGAAACGGTGGCCACTATTAAGTTTAGAATAATAAAACTATTCTAAAATAAGTAGTGAGTAAGGATTTTGTTCTCTTTTTTAAGAATTAAATCTTTAAACATTATATAAGTTTGTATGAGACATCCTTTTACACGGACAATGTTTCTACGAGTATACGGGAAAATATAAATTAAACTCGATAGTTCTGAGCACTAGACATCACTAGCCAAGACGTTACACACAAGACGTAAGTTTAATTAGTGGGATGTTGGAATTTGTATGTATCTGCATGCCTTCGCCTTTAAATTGACTCGACGCAATTTACTTTATCTCTTTCGTTTTGTTGCTTTTCATTTAAATATACCTAGGTGTAAAAACGAGGTTAACAGTTTTTACTTTTAGGTGACTTTAGCAGCGCGACTGTTGCGCTACAGATGCGCTACAGTTGCGCTGCTGATAATGTCATACTACTTATAAACGGTGGCGCGTCAGACGCGTTCGCTCACTGCATCCAGTATAATAATACGAGAAAAAAAACACGTCGTTTTGGAGGCACTTTTCGGATACTTAAGAGAAAAACATTCACATCTAACTTGGGCCCTCTAGCACCGGATTAGCTATTCCGGACTTGTTCAAGGCCTATTATCTGAGTTGAAAGCCCACTTGCGCAAGTCTAAATTAGCTAGCCCGGTAGGTCCGCTTGCGCCAGTCCGAATTAACGCAAGTGGACTTTCAACTCAAATAATAGGCCTTGAACGATTCTAAATTAGCTAATCTGGACGTGCGGAAGTGGGCCTTATGGACATATTTTAATCGGCATTTAAATATTTTAGATAGGTAAATAATAATCATCAAAAACTTTTCATGACGTAACTCGATTCGATTCTTCATGAGGACGTGTTTTATTGGATTAATAGTCCATCTAAAAAAGACGGTTTAGTTAAAAACGTTTATCTAGTAATAGTAAGCAAAAGTGAGAGCAAAAAAGTTTTCCATGCATTATTAAAATGAAATGCATGGAGTGTGCCGCACTAATCCAGTCGCGGGGCAGTAGCAAGCACTGTCGCGCAGCTGTAGCGCGGCTGTTTTATTACGTGAAGGTGTCTATTACCACATAATAAATACTAGTACTACGTACAGAAGTATTACTCTGCAATGGTATTCAAAGAAACGTCTACTCAATGTCGTATAAAATATGGTGCAATTTCACTCGCCTCCGAGTCGAGCACTTTTTTGTGTAGACGCTTACCGAAATACATTGCAAGCGAATTTCGTTCATATAACTCTGGATAACGATTCACTATACAAAGACGTCAGAACATCCGGGAAAATAGGGGTGACAGCTAATAAGAAGCTACCATTGCCATCTAGCGGACTTCACTCATGCTTGTCCAGCCAGCAACGTAGCGCCGCGCGCCGCCGGTGAATAATGCGCGCGCGTGTGTCTTCGCTTACTCACGAGTCCCTACTAGACTATGCTGCCGCAGCAGTACCTACGCCGCGCGTAGGTACGTTTTTGGTACCAACACTTTACTGCCGCGCTACTGTCACAGAATAAGTACTAGTACAAAGTATGACTTTACTATGAAGTTCAAAGAAATATCTACTTAATGTCGTCAACGATATGGTGTAATTTAGTTCACCTCAGTGTCAAGAACATGCTCGTTAAGACACCTACAGAAATCCATTGCAAGATAATTTCATTCTTATATAAATCATCTGGAATATGAATCATAATACACTAAACCTATTCAGTGACGTACTATCATGCAACGCGATAGGGCTTACTGCTACAAGAAGCTACTTACGCCATCTAGCGCACCTTTCCAGCACTTTATTCATGTTCGTCCAGCCAGCAACGTAAACACACATTAGTGCCGTGCGCCGCCGGTGAATAAAACGCGCTAGCGTCTCGTTGCTCGCTCGCGACACTCAACATGAGTTAGCACCTTCCAAGGGGTCGCCGCGCGTAGGTTTGTTTTTGCTTCCTACGCGGGGAGTTACACAGGCCTGCTACTGTCGAGCTACTGGCGCCCTAGTGTGAAAGCGGTCTTATGAACATAAGGTAGGTAGTAAGAACAAGAACTAACATTACAGGCCGACTGGCCGAACAAATGTTTTTGTTATATAAGCAGCCTTTGTCGTTTGTATTAAACTTTAAGTGCAGTCTCCTTCAAAGATATGCTACGGTCACGGTAAAGGAAAACATCGTAAGGAATTCTGTACAATAGTGGTTGGATGGCTAGTGTGTGAAATAAAACAGGCAATAGCATACCACTCCATTATAATTGCCAAAAAAGTCGTTGTGTGTGTTTTATTTTTATGAACCTCTGTCATGAAGTACCTATACGACTTAAAGAAAAAATTGCCCTTGTAGCAACCAAAATACTAAAGATTTTCTCGATTTTATCTGCAAAAAAAAAATCTTCAATCCGCTTGAGGTCTTATTTATTCTATTTATCAGTTTAAGTAATTACCACTGATTTTGATAAATATTAATTTACTTCAAAAGTACGAACCAGACAGCAACACATTTTCTAACCAGACGTGTTCATTATTTCAACTATCATTTAAAAACATTTTTATCTGTATTTATCGCGTGACATTTATAAACTGTTACTTAAAATAAAATTAAGTCAAAACACATTGTAGAAATATAATTAATTAAATCTTCTTCACGTTCGTATACCTTAATGACTGAGGGCCGTGATCATTATGTGGAATGAAACACACACAACGACTTTCTTGGCAATTTTAATGAAGCGGTTTGCAATTGCCTTCTTCATTTTACACACTAGCAGGTTTCCTTACGAGGTTTTCCTTCACCATTAGGCAGCGATATCTTTGAAAAATACTTTACTTAAGTTTTTATACCAACTTAGGGGTACAGGCGGGGATCGAACTCACGATCTCGGATGAGAAGTGAAGTTTTCTCCGCTCGGCTATTGCGCCTTAATAAATTAAATAAACTATAAAAAAAACAAAGTCTGTATGTATATTGATATAAGAAAACAAATATATCCTACTGGCTATTAGTATAGGTCGGTCAGAGAAGTAAAAAATAGTATTTCAGAAATATTTGTCTTTCGAGCAAGTTTGCAGTGCACCAAATCTAGGCTCTGTTTAATCTTATACCTTTAAACGAACTATTCTTCAATCAATCAATCTAGACTAGTCTTATGTTTGGGAAAACGCGTGTTTTCAAGTTTTCATACGTTTTTTAACGCATTGTTCGACGCAGAAAATGGTCACTAATTTCGTCGTAAGGGAGTCGTGGACCAGAGCGTAAGACGTAGAGCTGTAAGTTCTGTATGGCTAGGGTTCAAATTTCGCTCGGTGACAAAACTTTTTTTTTTTTTTTAAGTTTATAGCAGGTATACAGGCAGGTACTTTCAATAATACATACAGAAATACAGTGTGACATCTCTTCACCATATGACATAGTAGAGGTTATTATGTACTGGACGGCAATGGGAGTACGTACGGGTTATTTTGTATCATCGAGTCGACGCAGATAAAGTACGCAAACGAAGTAGCGGGCAACAGGTAAAATATACTTATTTACACTATAGTAAAACTTTAGAGAAGATATAGATACAAATAAATCAATACCTATCCAATAAGAAAAAATCTGCAACCTAAACTACTGAAAAAATATTATAAATTCACTAGGATTCAAAGACATTAGTCTATTGTGTCTTTGTATCCTATTCACCAACTTTATGATTTATTTTTGCAACAAAAAGAAACCTTGTAATTTTTTCACACTCAAAATCGATTCAGCTCTATATACTTCCCTTCTCTATGCGAAGACGTAAAATTTTACAGACTAAGTTTTATTTGATAATACATAAATACTCGTATTCAAACTTTTTAAAAGAATCTTTTTGATACGGAACCCTAAAAATCATACATTAATGTTTAGTTTTAATCACTGTTTAGTTGATGAAGATAAAAAAGCAGAATTGTTTTTGCGGTTGGCTGTAAAACTTCAATGTCACATGCGAAATTAGAAAAAAAAAGTGATACTTTTTTTACTAGCCGGCTGCGAAGGTCGGGCGGTAAGGTAAAATAGCTTTTTGCATTACAGAAATGTACTAGCAATCTTTTAGGATTTTCTCGACTGAAAATACGGTATTTTGTATAACTTACAATCGCAAAATGGTTCAACCTAGTTTTTAGGTACTTCACGAAAAAAGTACAATTATATATTTTTTTCTTTTGTATGCGTTCCGTTTTTGTTGTTTAGCTAAAGTTTTTTCAATATAACTAGCAGTTCCCCGCGACTTCCCTCACGTCAAAAGTCGGATTTTTCATACAAACTTTCTTCCCCCACTTCACCCTCCTGATGGTTTTATATCGCGACAAAATGTGGCTTTTGTCCTACCCAGGGACTTAAACTATCTCTGTCCGAAATTTTATTTAAATCGGTCCAGTAGTTTTGAAGCCAATACAAACAAACAAACCATCAAATGTATCCTCTTTATTAATACCTTGAGGCATTCTAATAAATATAAATAAAATATAAATTATGATGTCTGATATTTATTTCTTTATTTCTGCTTAGCCTAAAAATTTGTCTTATAGATAATGCCACACGTGTTTAAGTTCAACTTTCGTATCAATATCTGTATAGGTTGTACAAAAAAGTAAACAAATATAGAAGTAGAGGGCACAATTATACGGTTTTCTTATACAAACCTCCAAAGAAAACGCAATCTAACGAGTCGCAATCTAACACAGAAAAATACCTAATATAATATTGACGGGCGATACTATTGTTTATAAACAAACAAATGGTCGCGCGAAATTGTTTGATATACAAACATTGGGTCCAATCTTTGGCAGCGATTGTTCATTGTCAGTGTGTTTATGTTTCTTAATGAAATTTTGTTTGATAGTCAGCTGTTAGGATCTGATCTCATTATTATTTTGCATTGTAATTAGTTATCGATTTCTATTAACACGTTAATATTTTACACTTTGTCAGGGTATTTAAATTACGAAGACTGTATCCCACGGTGGGCGCCAATGTAATTTAAAAAAAAATGCGAACAAAGTTCCAATACTTTTATGACATACTGTTCGAATTCGAGTCTATGTTACTATCCGTCATCATCCTCCTAGCGTTATCCCGGTTGTGCACCGAGGGCCCAGGGTCCGCTGACCATGATCCAGGATGTGGCAGATCAGGTAATTACGGTGGGGCGACTGCCATCTGACCTCCATGATTCTGTTACCAGGGGAACCTGACCAGTTTTGGATCATGGTTACACATGCACTCGCCTGAATGTGCAGGTTTCCTCACGATGTTTTCCCTCACCGTAAGAGCATCGGTTAGTGAAACAACTAATGTACATAACTCAGAAAAAGTCATTGGTACAAGGCGGCATGTGGGATCGAACCGGTGCATCCCGCATGAGAGTCAACCCGCTACCATCGACGCTCTCTCAGTCTATCCGTTTTGAATTATTAATGTCTCAGTATTTTATAAAAGTGACAAAGCAATCGTCAGCGAAACTGTAACTAAACGTTATCAATGTGCAAATAAATAGGTATATTGGGAATTTGCTAACACTTACTCTTATAAGAACTTCTTTTTACGTAAGGAAGAAGACACTACCCACTTAAAGCTATTGACACTTACATACCTACTTTACGTACGGTCCTTTTTGATTGCGTTCTTTTTAGGAGATAACTCTACTAGTTTAATAAAAGTGGAGCAACTTTTATTATAGGACTAAATTAAAATAATAAAAAAAAGTAGGTTACAGCTGTTCTGTGCCCCAAACTAAGCGTGAGCTTGAGCTATGGCGACTAGGATAACGGATAGAAATACTTAAATACTACACGTCCATGACTTAGGTACAAATGCTCGTGCTCATCACACAAACATTTGCCCCTTGCGGGATTCGAACCCGCAACCGCCTGGTTTAGAAGTCCGGTGCGCGAACGACTACACCAAGACGGTCGTCACCACTTTTTTAATCAAGAGAAGTATCTTAATCAGCAATTTTCTGGATACCTACCTATAAAAACATGCCAATGCTTGTTTGAATTTTATTCACCTTACCTGCTCTAATAATTTATGTGAAAAGACAATGAATAAAACTCTTCTTAATAAAAATAAAACCCTTTTTTTACAGTCCAAGAAAAAAACACAAAATTAAATTGGTAGCGTGGGCAAGAAATAAAAATATCACGGCATCCAAGCAACATGTTTTTCTTAAAAACTTATTAGAAATCTAGAGACAATCTTCATAATTTATTGAGGAATCACAGCAGCGTGTTATTAGCTACAAACAAATTGCGCTCATAAAAAAACAATAACATTATAATCGGTGGTAGTTTAGCTGAGCGGTTATTAATTCTACTATGAAACACTGGGTTAGCACATTTTCTTTGCTAACAGGAAGCCAGTTCAGGAAAAACCAACCACTTCACGCTTCGTTAAAAAGAACGCAGAAAAACAAATCGTTATTGACATTAAAACCTATTAACGAAACATAATAGGGTTTACAAAAAAATATTCGAAAGTGGGTAGCTTTTTGTAATTGAAAAATGTTTTCCTTTTCCATTGTGATATAATTGAGAGGTCCAATTGAAACTCTTCAAAGTGCCTCGACTTAAAAATGTAATTAAAAATAAAACCAACCTTAATAGTCTCCTCGAAAATAATAATCCTGGCACAAAACACAGTTGTAAAGAAAAATAAATCAGAAGAAGGAAACACACGAATTCGATATTCGAACACACGCGACGTGAGCGGGAAAACGTAAAAATGGCGATCACTCCGCGCCGTACGACCGACGCGACTCGACTGAGCTTACCCGGCCGCGCTTGCTTCGCCGCATCTACAGTCGTTGTTGAAAACAATGATGGTTTGTTTATACCTCCGTAATTAATACATAGGTAAGTTTTCACGTGGCTGCGGGAAACACAACTCTACAACATTCACGTAAGGTTTGTTTTATTAGTTTGGCTGTTTTAATTTTGTGTTGGAATTGTTTGCATACGTCACAGATGCAGCCTCGACGCAAGGTCGCGGAGGTGAGAACGAGATGAGCACGGCCATTTTTATTTTCTTAACTCGTTATATGTCAACCTTTGAGTTATTTAATATTATTATGTAAAAACATTTTTAAATTTATGCAACCAATGTCACATTTCACGTCTTATTTGACTTCGTGGTTGGGTGTGGGTGACGTTTGTTTGACGGTTCATTAATTCTGATGTTAATTAAGTTTGACAGTGTAAGAAGACGTCAACTTTGTTTTGCCTGCATTTGGTAACGTATTATAAGCTTGATAAAACATCAATATCCAATATTATCCTGCAGATTTCTGCTTTTTCTAAATAATAACAAATAATGCCTAAATTTTAGATCGTATAGGTAATTGATTTAAGACCTAAATTACTTACTAGGATATTGCTTCTAAAATCTAGGTAACATTACATTCTAAGTAACTTTAAATGGGATAAACTAGGCAAATATGTATCCTAACTTATTCGTGTTTAAGTTTTTAAGTCATAATACGACGTCAATGACCTCAGCTACGAACCCCAGAACATCATTTTCTTTTTAATTATGAAGCCTTAGATCAACTGTACACGAAATAAGATCCAATGAGGACCGATATTCTAACCCTTAGTTAAAAAAAATGGTACAATCGTCGAGGTAATTTTAATGAACTGTCGAAATGATCTTCTTAGATAGATTTTGTATGGTAATAGTAAATTAAGACGTCACATTTCACACCGAACTAAATTACTGTTTATCTCATTGAGTTTAATTAAAATTAAATACTGCATATAGTTACCAAAATATCAATAAAAGTGTGATTGAAATAAGGTCAAATATAATGTTTATTTTGCATACTAAGTGTTGCAACAGGTGTTACGATACAGATAATGCACTTGTAACTTATTTACCGCTAAGGTATTGCAAATAATATAAAAAAATATAATTATCAGTTAATATTAGTATTATTTCATTTCACATTAATACTAATCCATGATACTACATATAGGAAGGTTTCGGAATTATTTTTGGATAATGTCAACTACACAATTAAAAGTGTCACAGATAGGTTAATGACATTCGTAATTAAATCATTCGTAGGTCTGTGATGTTGCTAATAATATATAATAATAATAAACTTTATTAAACTTCCAAGTGTTTACAATATTTGGGTTGGTACGACTTCTTTTAAGTTTATATAAAAACCTGTATCGGAAGTGTACCCTCTTCTCTCAGTGGTATGTATTTTTAATACTTGAATTTGAATTTAGCTGTAGCTGACCATTTACAAATTAAGAATAGAGTCAAGAGCAAACCCATTCCAAATAAAAAAACTGATACCTTAGCTTATCAATAAACTAAAAAAATCGAACGCGAAATGTTCTCTGCCAAGCAATTTCACCGCATTTCCCTCGTTTCTTCAAACAGCGATCGTGGTTTTACGCAATAACTTTCGTTTTCATTACGTGTATGACTCGTGTCTATGGACGTGTTTTATCTATGGCGCAAATCGGCTTGGGCTTATTGTCTCTGGCTGCACGTGTAGCGGCTACTAATTTTCGGGTACCATTTTGGTTGAAATGTGATTCGGATTACGACGCACAGGTACGGTACAAAATATTATCTATACTAATATTATAAAGAGGAAAGATTTGATCGTTTGTTTGTATTGAAAACGCTCCGAAACTACTGGACTGGAAATTTGGTGCAGAGATAGTTTGAGATCCTGGAAGCTACTTTTTGTTACGATATAAGATCATTAGGGGGTGAAATGGGGGATAAAAGTTCGTATGGAAAATCCTACTTTTGGCGCGGGCGAAGTCGCGGGGAACTGCTAGTAATTTTACGAGTATTTATAAACATAAAAGAAAATGTTGTTTGATGATAAGTTCGCGCTACAAATAAGTGCTAAGGTAACAAAATACATTTTCTTTCCCTTAATAATAATACCTTGAAAAACCGAACAAGTGCGAGTCGTACTCGCGTATTAAAGGTTACGTACAAACAAAGTTTTTTTTAGGATTTAACTACAAATTTGCGGATTTCGGACATTTTCCTTTATTTGTGCTGTAAGACCTTGCCAAAGGACTTGTCCATTAATGGTTTTTTATTCGTCAATATTTCTAACCAGTATAAACTAAATATTATATAAAAGAGTTCACAAAAACTAGCCGATCTGCATAATTAATATATTTTTAAGGCCTCCGATTTAGAGAAAAATTGAAATTAATTTTTCTCTTTATCTGTACATAAACCAAACCTTTGCCTATACTAATTAACGCATGAAAAAAATTGACAGCAAAATTGTCATTCCATTGACAGTAGTGCCTATTATAATTGATCTGTGGTAGTACCTAGTAGTATTTATCCACCAGTGGAAAGGCAATAGTACTTAGCCATACAGCCAGGAAATACAAGTAAGTGATCAATGGATGATGCCTCATTACAAAACATATTTTTTCTCAAAAATGGAGGCGTTTAAATTCTGATTTCTATGGTTGCGGGTTTCATATTTTTGTAGCTTAAAGATAAATATAGGTTATTGGTGTTTGGTGATATCTTAGAAAAAAAAAACAGCCTCTATACAAAAGGAGGACAAGTCCTTTAATGATTTTAGATTTACAGGAATATTGGAAAATACGGCAAAAATAGTCGTATTTTTGGATTGCGTTAACTTAAAGCTTGATTTTTCTACAGCTTCAAGGTACCACAGCAATTATTATTTGATGTAAATTAAGTTGATCCCTCTACGCGTTCCTGAGGAAAAAGGTCTTGACAGACTGATAGACAGACGAATAAACACACAAACGGACAACAGAGTGAACTTTTTAGGGTTACTTTTTTCATTTTGAGGTACGGAATACCCGGTACCCTTAAAATGACGAGAGAAATCCTTATTCTTGGAAGCCAAGCTTCCTAATAAATTGTCTATGGATTCTCTAATTTCTTTAGCAACGGACAACGGTGTAGTCTGACGTTTCTCAATTAATATGTCTTTTTTGTTTGTTTGGCAAAGAAAGAGAGAAACTGAACCTAAATTTAATAACTCTAGTAATGGCTATAGTATCCTAAATCTAATTAAGTACATTTGGTTTAACTCCAATGTGTCCTGCATTGGAATTGAGCCCAACGTACTTCCGAAACAGGGTACCGATGAGAACGTCAACGGCACCAAACCGTGACGATTTCATATCACTCGCCGAAGGAAGGAAACGTTACCGAATTTTGCGTCACGCACAAGCGACGTAAGAATGTGACACTTTAATATTTGGTGTGAGCCACACCTTCCTCTTCTTTAAAAAAACAGTTGACTGTCAAATCTGCCTTTTTAAATCGAAATACGTACGTAGCGGAACAGTAAACCCTTGGTGGTATAACGTATGTTTGCTCGCTATTAAAAGAAAAAGAAGAAAACGTACGTATTTGGCACTAAAAGCATAGAGTAAGGTTGCAAGGCGAAAAAAATTGGTAGATATGCATTCTTCTTTTCGCAAACTACCTCATTTCTGGTAAAAAGAAGCCTGACCTCACTCCTAAAAGGTAAACTAAAGACGTAAAAACAAAAGAAAACGTTCAAGGCATATTTTTTTAAATTAAATGTAGAGCAAGATTATTTTAACACGCCTGCAAAAACTAAGGTTTAATAACTCAATCATCATCCAATTTAAGAGCTAGGCTCTTGTCGGTGGAGTTTTTTCCATTCCTCTCTGCTTTCCGCCCTTCTCTTGACCTCCTGATACGACCCGACATTTATCTTTTATTTTATTTTATTTGTTTATTATTATTATTTTTTTTAATATTTTTTAATAACTCAATAGTTGATTTTTAATAATTTAAAGTTGTCCCACTTGTCTTCACTGCTAGTACCGGCTAAATAAAAACACATTCAATGCAAAAATGTCTTATCACCTGAGGATATCTCTTATATTTATTTTTTCAGTTTTTGGGTAAATTACCATATTCTACATTGATGCGTCTTACATATTCGTTAACTATTGACGTTTGTATAAACATTCAAACCAATTTTGTTTCTGTAGGCCATGGGTAGAGTTTCCATACTAAGTTGCCCAGTGACCAATCATCAGTGATCAGTGCATCTAATGTAACTGCAAGGCTTAAACAATCATCAAACTAAAAATTCAAGATTTTTTAACACATAGTGTTCGTTTTTATTTTTATAAGTTTTAATAAGAAACCTAAGGGCCAATAATACTGATTTTTAAAGTTTTGACGTTCATAAGTGGCATTTTCTGTCCTAAATTAAATAAATTATTTTTGACTTTGACTTCGACTTTAAAAACAAAAATTTGCATTTGGTAGGTAGGATTTGAACCGACGACCTTTGGCTGCGTGCGAATTTTTGGTTTCTTATTAAAATTAACAAAAATATTTTTTATTCAATCTTAATGAGATAAACCATTACAACCAAACAACGCGTTAATTACCAAAAATCATTGCCCTGTCAAAACCCACCGAAAATGAACCAAACTTTTGTCACTTTCGTATATTCCACATACATCAGTAGGTTAACCACACTGACATACAAATGTGACGCTGCTTGCATAACATAGTAAGTGCGTGATGCGCCTGAACTGGGCTTAGAGGGCTATATGATAGTGTTGTGACACTATCTAATAATATAACTATCGACATCGATAGATATTTTGACTATCGATATTTGAGTTAGAAATGTGCACAGCAAGAATAAGTACGTTTTAGTAATATTTTTTTCTGAATTTTAGAGGTAAAATAATATTTTTAATGTGTTAAGCATCGCCGAATTACGAAAAGGTACCTAATAAAACTTTTGTACCTTAATAAAAAGCAAATGTATCGAGGACACTGGCGCAGCAAGCACTTACAAAAATTCGTAGAGGGATTCTTTTATTTATAAATTTTTCATAATTTTTAACAGGCTGACAGCCATGCGAAATCATCAACTAATCCATTCGGACATGCGGCTATAGGCGTCACGAGACCATTTAAGTACATTTTATATTTTTTCAGTACATTTATTCAGTACCGTTACCATGAGTTTACTGTGGTTTTACTCGCTAGCGACGACGTAAAAAAAGTGTATAGGAAATTATAGTTCTCCAAGTAATCGCTAGAGGCGCTGTGCAATTTTCCATACACTTTTTTTACGTCGTCGCTAGCGAGTAAAACCGCCGTAAACATGAGTTTACGGCGGTTTTACCATGAGGTAACGGTACAGAAGGGTTCCAATCACTTTTGGAACCACTCACGCGCCATTCTGACCCATACGATACATCTTAATATATCTATCAATAATTGAGCTGATAACAGATGTAATATAGTGCGGTCAACAAGACTGACCAACATCAAAAATAAATTACTAATAGGTAACTACATTACCGTTACCTAAAGTTATTATAATGTGCCTAAACCAAACAAAATATTATTGATACTTGCTATAAATTAAACTAGCGGTTCCCCGTGACTACGCCGACGACTTAGACTTTCATCCCTAATTTCCCTTCCTTCCCTTTTTCCCTTTTTATCCCTTATAATGTCAACAGAGATGAGCCAACTGCGCTCGAGAAATTATAGTGCACAAGTGTGTGCGCAATATACAACAGGTGCACTCTCTGTTCCTTCACTCTCATAATTCGGCGAGACGGCCGTCTGACATGACCGGAGAGTAGTCAGGCGCAGGACCAACGGCTTAACTTGCTTGCCAAGGCACGGGGGTGTTAAAACTTCCTGACTTCGGAGCTGTGTCTGAGTTATTTCAGGACGAGTTATTTCAGGACAGAAAAATTACAGACACACACACACTTTCGCATGTAATAACACACCATCAAAAGTTATAAAAGATATTATCTATCTTTTATAACTTTCGATGGTGTGTTATTCTTGCAAAGATAGTGCTCGTCTGCATTTACAAATGGCTTCTACCTAGCTAGATAACTTTGCACGGAGTAGAGTTCAACCATAATTTAAGCCTCGGTTCATAACAAAAAATGTTTGAACATCGATAAAAAGTTCGTTTAAGTATTCACACAACTGTCTTGTCCTTTAAAACATGAAGTAACAATCTTAGATCGACTATGATATTAGATATTGCCAGAAACTGAAAGCCGTGGAACATTTTAAAGTCCTTTTCACTTCAATTGGGGGACTTCAAATCTAATTTGAATACATTCTTGCTCAAACTTTAATGTTTTACATCTATTGCTAAACAGCAATAGATAACAGTAACTGTCAATTAATGTGTGAGTTAAAAGTTGTACCCTTTAAAGTTCTTATATTGTATGGCGTAGTAGGTATTTCCTAGTGCAATTCATCAAAATTCATGCATACTATATCCCACCTCTACTGGTGTACAGCACGCTAGTTTACCCATGTGCATTACGAAAACAGCTTTTATTACGTAGGAAATAGAGGCGATCTCAAAGTCAAAGTGAGCTAGTCTGACGTGTGGCCGTGTCTCCATACATACATATCATTTAAAACGTTATAAAGGCAATCCTCCTCCTCCTCAAGTCGTTCCCTCAGTGCTGAGGATCGTGGCTTCGACGGAAGTGTTTCAGCAAATTACTCCTCCTACTGCGGTCCTTGGCTTGATGGAGAGCCTGGAATCTCGGCATCTGTAGTTCTTCAGTAACCTGGTCAGACCATCGTTTGGGGCTGCGTCCTCTTGTTCGTTTTCAATAAAGGCAATACCTATTACCAATAAGTACTAATCTTAATGAGGAGACGTCTCGCATTTGCCATGATTTGTACCCGCAACCAACACGATCCATACATAAAACATAGCAATTAAATTATATTGTGAGCAGCATTCAAACTGGACAAGTTTTCCATCAATTAGCGTGTTTTCCTTGTCAAGTGAAGTAAGGAGGCATCCAACGAGAAAACAAAGCATACAAATTGGAAGTGCCTTTACAAGTTTTCTATTAATTAGAGTTTTCCACTTCCTTATCACGTGAAGTGAGGGGGCACCCTAGGAGACAAATACACTTAGCGGCAGAAAAATTGGCCCATCAAATAGTTTTCATACAAACATGCATACTACACAGGGTCACAAATATAATCTTATCCAATTGTCTTCAAAAATGCTATGGAATAACTCACTTTCTACTTTTATTTTATATTTATTTTTAGGGATCACAAACAAATGTGTTACATTTATTAACTTAATATTAACTTATATACTATAGATGGTCACACATCCAACCACGTAATCCACAAGTAGAATGCAATTATTATTTATGGCTTCAATATCAAGACTATTCTATACATACTATTATTATATATGTAAAGGTGTACTATATGTACTGTATTTATTTATTTTTATTTAATTGCGACACTACGCAGAGCGTCTATAATAAAACTTTTAAATTTGGAGGGACTATGGAAAAAGTCGAGACCATTGAAGTTCTGGTTGAAAATGGACAGTAGTCTATTCAAAGGAGCTCGCTTGCCTGCATTGGTTCTACATACACCCACACAGAAGGTCTTCTCCTCCCTGCGCGTGCTTCTCAGCACAGCACGTCTGGGGACGCTGTAGTGGATCAAGTTACAGAGGCTTATGCATTCGATTCTATTATTTATTAAATTATCGAGAAACATGGCTGACAACAGTAACCTTACTCTACCTTTCATATAACGTTGCACGGAACGCGCAGAGTTATAGCCGAGTGTCTATGGAGCAAGTTGCTCACGAGTTTCATACGAACTTTTTGAACACACTTGCGAGGAAAAAACAAACATTTCATACATCGTTAACAATTTTCAAAACGCTATTGGGTTGTTGGTTTTCACTAGATTAGGCTTTAGTTTGCATATTTTTGCAGCGTTTCTGGCGGGGTTAGGATTCTAGTAATTGTTCATCTTCTGTTCTAAAACTTGTAATTTTTACAATTGTATACCACACAGCAACAAAAGCGATAACAAACAAAATTTGAAAATCATGGCAAATGGCGCCCAAGTTTTTTTTAACGTGCCAAATGTATAGTGATTGATTACATATTGCCACACAGCCTACTTCAAAATTATAATTTTAGTGATAAAATGCAAACATTTTGTAACGAATTATTGCGAATTGTAAATATTTGATAACAATAAATGTTTTTGTTAATTAGAGTCACAATTATTTGTTCTAAATAAATAATTGTAAATGGATTTTCGGCGGCATTAAACCTCTTTGTTGTATTATATAATCTGTGTTGTAGTTTCGAAAAAAATGGTACTACCCGGATAAATTGAAAATGCTCTGTTTACTCACATATAATTTGCAGTTAGGTACTAACTTTACTTTAAAGGGATTTCTATTACGCACTAGTGCGTAATAGAAATTAAGGTTATAGTCGGTTTATGGCCCTTAGAACAATGTAATAAGGCTTACTTGACGAGCAAGTGAAAGTGAGCATGTTGAAAAATAAATATACTTTTTTAAATTGACGCTTGCACAGTATCATTAAGGATACAAGATACTCGTGCAGCTCACAATCTTTATACATTAATACAACAAACTTACTAACATACATTCATAGACGTATCGATCGAGTTATTTCACTATCGAAAATAGCTATAAGCAATACCTATGGTACTGATAGCAAAAAAAAACAGTAAAAACCGAGGACGGTCAGTTTTTTAGAACTGATGTTACGGTCAAGTTGCGATCGAGGGCGGTTCGCGACTCGACCACTTTCCAGGGACTCTATTTTTGAATCACTCGTATGACATTCTGTTGGCGAATGCGACATAATTTTCAATCAAACACATTAATTTCGGCGTTTGTTCTATCGCTCGCCTTTGGGTAGGGGCACTCGTTGCGGTTTTGAGCGGTCGACTGCAGTCGATCGATTGTTTCAAAGATGCGGAGTTTTAGATGACGAACGAAAATCAGTAGACATCTGCACGCGAGTGATTGAAAAATAGAGCTCCAGATCTGATTTATGGGTTAGCAACAATGACTAAGTGTCGGTTAAGCCGGATTTATAGCTTTACGGTTATTATGTCTAGATTTATAGCTAACACTAGTCTGCGGTGTTTATAACAAATTATGAATACAACATTAATTAGGTTAAAATAAGAAAGAACATTGTGAGTGTTAAAAAAAAAATAAACGTAAATTATATACCATTATGAAAATTAATCCAATTGTTTCAAAACACTTATCGTTTAGTTAACCTACCAAATGTTAATTTAGTTGACTTGTTAAAAATAAAGCGTAAACACTAAGCAAACTTATGAATAATAATCTTTAAAAAAACCCGACACAAAATAATAACAATGTTTTGCATTACAACAAAACATATATTATGTCAAATAAAACATGCAGCGTTGTGTGAAGAAGCGCTCTATGAAAACCTTTGCCTATATAGTCAATAATGTATATAAACATACCAGATTGTCCACGGATTACCTCTTTGACCAATCACCATCCAGCAAGCGCGCGCGTTGTCACTGTCAAATGTGTCAACTTCATAGCGTCTTCACCGGCAAGAGTTATATTGCAACGCTGCATGTTTTATTCGACATATATATGTTTTGTTGTAATGCAAAACATTGTTATTATATCTTTCTAAAACATGCAGCGTTGTGTGAAGACGACGTGTTTGTTATCTGCTGGTGATCAATGCAAGCACAAACGCTATTTGAGTCTCTGAAATTTAATTTATTTAATTCTGATTATAAAATTTTATTATTCTTATTAATAAGTTACATTAGTAACATCTTCTGCACATCAATATACATAGATGAGAACTATAGAGTTAGTCTTCAAATGACATACCTAAAGCTTAATTTTGTCAATATATACCACAGAAATATAATTTCTGTAATAAATACTTAAGGCTCTTAGAACAACAATACTGAATCTGTCTGAAAACATCTTTATGCTTTTAAGTTATTAATTAAACCTTTACTTGACATATTAGGCATTGCTAAAATATTTAATAATTAATTAGCAGCAAGAAAGGCATATCCATTTCAGGAAATTCTTAAGAGTTAGTACCTAAATCTTGTAAAAATTAATTATTGAACTGAATTAACTTTTGGTTATATGTTGTCAAAATAAAAGAGCTGAAAGTTAATCAAACGTTACGTAACGACTTTTACTAAGCGAATGCTAGTTAGTTTTAAGTCACTTCAAGGTCAATCAACGCCAGCCTGTCCAGCTTATCCCAGACTGTTATGCTAAGTGAATTTTTTTTTTAGCTGCATGCTTATTTATTTGTATAAAAAACTTTATAAAAGTAAGTATAAAAATGACATTAGAGTTGCCTTTTTATAAAGGCAGCATCTTCTGCCAGAGATCACAGATACACTTTTGTCAGATTTTGTCCGTGATGCAAATATAAATAAACTAAAGCAGATTATTAGAAAAGGTTGTAGATTTAGCAACAACTATTTTATTTAACTAGATTATTAAATGCAGGAACCTGCGCTTGGTTAGATTTAGATGGCTACGAGTATCATACTCAATTTAACATATCCATCCATCTAGGAAAACATAGGTAAACCAGCTAACTGGTTAGGATTTAAACAAAAAGCTGCTTTTCTTAATAGTTTTCGTTAATAGCTTATATAGCAAGTTAAACTTATTTTCTTTAAAATTAGGTTAACTTATTTTCGTTGCTTTGCAATCTTTTATTTTAAATTGGTCTTTACTGCTTGTAACTTAAGGTTCTAATCATGTGAATCAAATGCAGGCAACTCAGTCAGTGGCCAGCGCTCATGCTTGTCTATGCAAACAACATGATTACATCATATTTCGACTATGAAACGTTGATGGCGTTACTTGTCGTTTCGCGTGATGATTCAACCACGCGCAAATTCATAAGTATTTTGACCATGTGATGTTAGATGGCACTACTCGCTTAGACTTTTTTAAAGTGGTTTTCAGTAAATCACGTAAAAGTTTATTGATTTTACTACGCAGCTTTTTAATCTACTTATCGTTTAAACAATCATCTCTATTTATACAGGTAAAAGTTGTCTTTCAACCTGGTTATCTAGAATAGAACGCCACATGATTATCACCCCCCCCCCCCCCTTCCAGTAAGAAAGGTTAGATATTTCTGTCTGTGTGGAGGTGGTGTTAGCTGAAACATTGCAATAGATCTGAAGTCTGCCATCAAATCTGGAAGTGGCTGCTCCAAGATGTGGGGAAATCTGCAAGTCATAATAAAAGGCTAAGCGAACGGTCCTATTTTACGCCATACGACGATTAATAACAACCCATATTATCTTAAGCCCTTGTAGAGGTGCTCTTCGAGTAGAACCTCTCAAGACTAAAATTAATCTTTCATCCTGCTTAACCTTCCAGGTAGGTAAGAAGCCTGCAAGGTTATACTTTTGAACCTTTAGGCCAGACAAAACTAGGGTTGGGTTTAGGTTAAGGGTACATTAAACAGAAAAGCCTTTTATTTTTTATGGCAAGTAAGACTTGTCTAAGTACTCTCCCAAGACAATATCTACTGCGTCTGTCTGTGGAGAAAAGGATTATGCTATATATTCTGACCTTACAGATAAGACTTGTTTAGGTACTCTCCCAAGACAGTATCTGCTGCGTCTGTTTGTGGTGAGAAAAGCATTGTTCTTTATGACAATAATTGTACTATAATACTGTGACCTGACAGATAAGACTCGTCCAGGTGCGCTCCCAAGACAGCATCCACTGCGTCTATGGTGAGACATTGATTGTGCTATAAGCTTTAACCTGACAGATAAGACTGGTGCAGGTGCGGTCCCAAGACAGCATCCGCTGCGTCTATGGTGAGACATTGATTGTGCTATAAGCTTTGACCTGACAGATAAGACTGGTCCAGGTGCGGTCCCAAGACAGCATCCGCTGCGTCTATGGTGAGACATTGACTGTGCTATAAGCTTTGACCTGACAGATAAGACTGGTCCAGGTGCGCTCCCAAGAGCGCATCTACTGGGTCTGTGGTGAGTGAAAAGATGATTGTCCTCTATGCTATGACCTGACAGATAAGACTGGTCTAGGTACCTACTCTTTCAAGACAGCCTCCACTGCGTCTGTGGTGAGTGAAACTATAATTGTTCTCTATGTTATTACCTGTCAGATAAGACTGGTCCAGGTACGCTCCCAAGACAGCATCCGCTGCGTCTGTGATGAGCGGGCTAATGATTGTGCTCTATGCTACGACCTGACAGATAAGACGTATCCAGGTTAGCTCCCCATACAGCATCCAGCTTGTAAATATAAAAATTCTTATGCAACTTTTTTTTTTAAGATAAAGTTTCTGGTATTGGTTAGTCTAGCTGTAGTGGAACTGTAGCCTTAAAAATACCGTAGGTCCATACTAGGGGAGAGTAGCTAGAGGCAGAGAGCAAGGGATTTAGAGGAGTACCCTTGTCTATAGGCACCATAAACTAAGGGACATATCTATTATGAGACAAGTAGCATGGCTAGTAGCACTGTTATGTAAACTATCTAAAGCGCCATCTAGGTGCTTCCGTAGACAATAATTAAGTTGTAAACTATTTCATAATAAAGCGCCATCTATGTCAGCGTTTACTTAACCAACATTAACACTAGTTTAGAGTGGCAAGCCCATTGGCCAACATAGTATCATCTATTTTAAGCGAGGTTAAGTTTACATGACAAAATTTCTCATTTCATTTATGCAAAGATTACTGTCATTTGCATTATATTACTATGTTGCAATGACATTAAGCTTTACATAGTAATACTGTAGGTCTGTATCTCTTTTTAACAAACATTCATAATATAATTGCAAAAATGTTATGTTGCATCTAACCTGAAAAAAGTTGATTAATGGGATAGGTAATTGTGGTGAAAAATATATCTTTACAGAGGTAAACATATTCACCTGGGCATTGCAGGTATCTAACATCCACTGAAGAAGTAAATTCAGGATCTGTTCAAGCACCTTGATCTCCTGTTTGGAGGCAGTGAAAAGATGCCCAAGCGCCGATCCAATGATATTTTATATAATTAAGACCCCTCGTGCAGTTTGAGGGGGCTCATGGCGGCACTTTTATTCATTTTTTACCACTTATCACATATAAAACTGAAAACTTTGAGAAAATACGACCAGTTGGAAAAGTTTTCACAAACGCTATGAAGTTGACACATTTGACAGTGACAACGTGCGCGCTTGCTGGATAGTGATTAGTCAAAGAGGTAATCCATGGACAATCTGGTATGTTTCTATACATTATTGATTATATAGGCAAAGGTTTTCATAGAGCGCTTCTTCACACAACGCTGCATGTTTTAGAAAGACATAATAGATGCACATAAAAATCCTAAAACAAGGTTTTATAACTATTATAGCTAGATTCAATACAGTTAGTTTAAATGGAAACCCTATAAATAGCAAAAACTAAAACTGAAATTTTGACCCTTCGTAAGTACGTAGGTATACAATTTTTAATACTAATGTTGTCGCGTTGGGGGACCTAGGTACTACTTTAAAACATAGTATTATTATATCCAAAATATCCCTAGACAGTGTTGATTAGTATACTTTAATATTTTAACATTCAGTGTTATTTTAGTTATTTAAGTTTACAAAGGAAACCAAGAATTCGCACACCGAAAGGATTTGGCCTGGATAGCCATAGGTCGTGGGTTCATATTCTATCTGTGTGCGAATTTTAATATTTATATTTAAACTTGTATTTATTTATATATTATTTACAAAGTAGATAATAATAAATGTTAACATTGATTAGCAATCTAGTGGAAATTCCCAGTAAAACTAACAATAACATTTCCACAGGCAAAACCAATGTAACAATGTACCTAAGACCACACCGACATAATCGTACTAGTAAAGTTTTATTCCAATACGGAGTCTGCGGGTCCATTCCCGTATTTAACGTTAATCAACATATAAATTTTCACCGAATCATTTTTTTTTAATGTGGTTTTCTTGTGCATAGAACGAAGTACGTAATCATTAATAATAATCATCTTAGCGTTATCCTGGTTATGCACTTGCACACGAGGGCCCAGAATCCGCTTTGGACATTGATCCAGGATATGGCAGATTTGGTGATTGTGACCACCGTCTGACCTCAGCGACTCTATCAACAGGAGAACCTGACCACAGTACGTCATCATTGACTAATTTTTTTTTCTATCCTGAATCTTGTAAGCTTAAAGGAGTGTCTGTGGTGCAGTGGCCAGCGGGTCGCCTCTCATGCGGGAGGGACCGGTTCGATCCCACGTGCCGCCATGTACCAATGACTTTTCTAAGTTATGTACATTAGTTGTTTTACTAACCGATGCTCTTACGGTGAGGGAAAACATCGTGAGGACATGCACATTCAGGCGACTGAATGTGTAACCATCATCAAAACTGGTCAGGTTCCCCTGTTAAGAGGGTCGCGGAGGTCAGATGGCAGTCGCTCCACTATAATAACCTGATCTGCCACATCCTGGATCCTGGTCCAAAGCGGACCCTGGTCCCTCGCATGTGAGTGCACAACCAGGATAACGCTAAGATGATGATGAATCTTGAACACAAGCAGAGGCTTTTGCTTGACAGATGTCTACATTGTCTTTGTCTTACGAGAATAGAGGCCTCGATTTCCAGGGCTCACTTTCAAACAGAATAGGGGTTAACACTTAACCCTATATCTGTCCAGTGACGCGGTAAAGTTGACGAGGGTGCGGACCCTTTGGTGACCAAATAAGACGGGTTTGAGTGTCCTCAGCTCTCTTCAGCCGTCGAAATTCGACAAAGAAACTTCCAAGGCAAGTTTAAATCATACATATCGTTTATAAAGTAGGTGATAACGCGCTCACGCGAGTACATTTTGGTTTTACGGCGACTACTGTATGTTTGACAGCTTGTGTCTCAATTGACACTAATTTTATACTAAGACTAATACGTTAATAGGTCCGTGCTCATCACACAAACATTTGGCACTTAACAAACATTGAGGCATAAACTCTATCTAAGAGCTCTATACTAAGAAGTAAAGTTTTTAGATTTGTTGTTAGAATGTTTCTCTGGAACTTCTCAACCAATTTTGAAAATTCTTACACCAGAAGAAAGCTACAGTGTTGTTGAGTGACATATAGATAGACATAGACATTTTTTTTATATAAATTACATAGTTGTAAAGCTGGCCGGGACACTAATCATTGATACAAACCTGCAATTACCGTCTACTTGTTTATTAAATTATATACATACAAACAAATTAATTAAATTGATCCGATATTCACACTAATTACGTAACCCTTGCCTAAGCATAAGCTGTACAATGGCGACTAGAAAAACGAATAGACATACATAAATACATATTTAAGCATCCATGACTCATGACACAAACATCTACCCCTTGCCTGGTTTCAAATGTAAGTAGTAGGTGCTAAAAATGTGGACATACTGTAAAAATCTCTATTCAAAGTTTTCACCGTAGCATGATCAGTCAAGAGACAAAATGTCTGTCCTATAACCATGTATTAGATCATTTGATACCTGTTGTGATCGACGGGCGATGACTCGGGCGCAAAAACGTTAGCACTATTGGCTATTATTAGAAAACGTCAAGCTAAAATGATCTCTAAGTCAACGGTGTTAAAGTGAACGAATAATGGGCCGGAATTTTTTTCTACCTTTTTTAGATCGAGTTGGCGAGATGATTTTCTAGTTTCTTCTTTGTTCAAGTGTATCAATTTTTTCTGGAAGGACAGATCTAGAGGGTATCAGGTCAAAACTGTGATTGTAAGTACAACATCAACATCATTTAACAAAAGTGGCCTCACTATTTGTTTCTCAACTCACTCAATCGCACCAAAACGCTAAAAATAAGCTTGTTTGATATCACATTATATAGCAAGTTAAGTCAGCCTATTAGATCCCACTGCTGGAAAAAGGCCTCACCTCAACAGGAGGAACGAGCCATACTCCACCACGCGGGCTCAGTGCGGATTGGTGGAGGGGTGTCTGTAAGGCAAGTGACAAACCTTACCGTCAGATGTTATCAAGCCGCCCTAGGGCCTCTGACTAGGCTTAACGACTAATACCAAGAGATATTAGCCGGGACCAACTGCTTAACGTGCCTTCCGAAGCACGGAGATGATTGTCATGGTCGTCACTTTAATGGTCGGAATGGTCACCCATCCAATCACGACCGCGCCGTGGTTGCTTAACTTTTGGTATCACTACCAAAGCGCTGCCGCCACTGCGCCACAAGCACCTCAATATTACAAATTATATAGCAAATTTTGAGCAAATGACAAATAAATGACGTGTGTCTGAGGTCTTGAAGATGTTTCTTTTTACCCGACTGCGTAAGAAGGGTTTTTCGAGAGTATGTATGTATGTATAATTGTTTGGCACGCCCCATATGTAAATCTGTCCATTGTGCCTATAGCCCAAACGGCTGGTCAGTTTTTGACATACGAGGTGTTGCTAAATTTGACAGAATTGTGATAGTCACAAAGCCTATATAAATTTTAAAAATTGAGCCCGTAAATGGGAACAAAGGGTAGGGGTCTCGATTTTTTTTTTCATTATCATAGCAATAAGTGTATCAAATGAAAGCCAGTAAAAAGACCATTTAAAAACATATTTTTTTGCAGTCGGGTGTTGTGTTTTTTCCATAATTATGTCTGCTTGTTTATTTGTTTTCGGCATTCAGCTGGACTAAAAAAAAAAAAGAAATATAATGGGCGTGTATGGCACAGCATCCAGTGAAGAGTGCAACGCATGATGCTAGCTCCTCATGCTATCAGGTCCTGAGGAGCACGTCTTTTCAGCATTTTGAAGGTGGAGCTTGGCTCAATGCTCATCAGCTCCCTAGCCTGATGATATGGGTGGTGATGTCTATCTGAGTATATTGAGTATTAAAGTAGATAAGTGATGTTTAAAAATAGAACCAAAAACTGTAAGATTATTTAGACATTACATTACATTTTTATGTAAGTAAGGGTACTTCCCTTACTTTTTGGCTACTTGTTTGGCTAATAACAAATACGAGTTAATCCATTTTATTTTTTCAAATTGAAAATTCGAATTCAAATTATTTCTTTGGCACGTAAAAAGCAAACAATACCCAAGATTTTCACAACAATATAGTGTTAGATATTAGGTATCCGTAGACGTAATTACTGAACATATTACTAACGTATTTTTTTAAACAAACGTAAGTATTTTTGTTGTTATAAACATGAGTACCTATCCATAACATCTTTTATTCATACAAAAGTAACTACAACAACAATAGGACGATAAACATACAAAAAAATGATTTTTTAACGCCATTTACCGCGTGCCTGGCACAAGCCGATCAGGGGTCCTACTTATGAAGACGTCCGTATTTTCGGATATTCAGGGTATCCCTGGAATTATGGATCACATCGAAGAGAAGCTTAGTTTGCTGATTCCCAAACGTTCTGGCACTATCATTGATATAATGATAGAGATATATATGTTTCTGAAAGTATGGATCAAATCAAACAGGCGCAGACGGGTCATTCCTGAACTTTTAAGCTTCTCTTAAGGGGACTTATCTTATTGTATAATTAAAAAGTTATGATTTTATCTAAACGACATAAAGTAAGAAAACAAAATAAAAAACAAGATTAATATTGTTGTTTTTTATTTTGATTCGATCCATACTTCCAGAAACATACTGAAGACATCACGCTCACACTGCGATGCTGGGAAGAGTGTAAGGGATAGCACGATTGGAAAATACGGACATTGTCTTACAGAGTAAGACCTCAGAGATGTAGTGATGTCATGTGAACCGATTGCGACTAATTGTTTGATACCGACCAGTTTTATAAATCTTATAATGTTATGAATTTGTCCGTCTGTTTGCTTTATACTCCTCTTACGAGTGTAGCCACTGGTTTTTTCGCTATTGTAACTACTGGAAATTATACGTTTGTTAAGATCAAGTATGGACATAACTGTAGATCTATAATTGATATTATAAGGCTGAAGAGTTTGTCAAACATTTACCAAAAATATACAAAAAGATAAGGAAATGTATTAGAATATAAAACTATGCCGTATCAGTCCAACTTCTATAAACCAAAGTCCTATAATGTCTGTCTGTCTGTACGAGTATGTCATGTATTCCAGTCTTACCACTTAGGCTGGATGGACGCCGCGAAATCTCATTTAAATTGGAAAAAAAAAACTATATTTGCGTTGGATACTCCATTTATCGAGAAAGGTTAAGTCTATATTACATAACACAACGACCTAAAGAAGCGGACCATCAATGATAATGTTGCAAAGCACTGAGGGGCAATGTCCAAATGTCCAATGTGTTAGTTTTTTTTTAAAGGGAGAAAAAAAAAATTTCTTCCTTTAAAAAAAAAACTAACACATCAATCTGCATATTTGTGAAGCTTGACTAACGTATATCCTTACATAGATAAACTTGAAGTGCTTGTGGCAGCAGCGCTTTGGTAGTGATACCAAAAGTTAAGCAACCCACGGCGCGGTCGTGATTAGATGGGTGACCAGTCTTACCATTAAGGTGCCAACCATGACAGGCATCTCCGTGCGTCGGAAGGCACGTTAAGCAGTTGGTCCCGGCTCATATCTGTTGGTATTAGTTGTTAAGCCTAGTCAGAGGCCCTAGGGTGGCTTGATAACATCTGTCAGTAAGGTTTGTCTCTTGCCTTACAGACCCCTCCACCAATCCGCACTGAGCCCGCGTGGTGGAGTATGTCTCTTTCGTCCTCATAGTTGAGGTGAGGCCTTTTCCCAGCAGTGGGATCTAATAGGCTGACTTTACAGATAAACTTAAGAAAAAATCTTGTAAAATGACAGTGTATAGTACACGTTGAAAACTAGCGGACAGAACCATGAGCAAAAGCTAGCTTGTCTAACATAGATGATGATACAAAGTGATACATTGTCCTTTCATGAAAGATAAACGATTTAATTACATAGTAAGGTGTTAGCTGTAAATTGTAGAGTAATTTTGTACGTGGTATTCCCTTGAAACTCGTGTTAACGTCATCTAACTTAGGCCCACTTGCGCACGTCCGGATTAACTAATCTGGATTTGTTCAAGGCCTATTATCTGAGTTGAAAGATCACCTTCGCCATATTAGTTAATCCAGACCTGCGGTTGAGAACCTTCGGGATTAGTTGGTCCAGACTTGTGCAAGTGGGCTTTCAACTCAGGTAATAGGCCATGAACAAGTCCGAATTAGCTAATCTGGACGTGCGTAAGTAGGCCTTGTACTAATGCCAAATACTAGAGTCAGGGTGTCGCCGTTGACGTACCTACACGTCTTAAACATTAGCTCAGGGTGTCGCCGTCGACGGTCACGTCTGGGAACACATCGCGATACTACGATATAACGTTGATTTTTTGGTAAAGATTGTTTATATTTTGTTGTTATTGTTTATGTTTATCGCAGCTGCATGGAGGCACCTTACATAAAGCAGCAATCCAGCTAGCTGATGAGCGAGTACAGTTGTGTGCACAAGTGTTTTTTATCCAACTCTTTGTTACACATATATTTCCTTCAACCCAACCGTAATTGTTGGGTTTTTCTGTCTTGAAGAAACTCAGACACAGCTCCGGAGTCAGGAAGTTGGTAGTGTTATCGCCCCCGTGCCTCGGAAAGCACGTTAAGTAGTTGGTCCTGCGCATGATCTACGGTCATAACGGACTGCCGTCTAATCGAATTGTAAGAGTAAAGGATCAGAGAGTGCAACTGTATATTGCGCACACACTACGAATCTAAGTACAAAGTAATCTCAAACAAGTCTTGTTTAATTTGGCAAGCACTCCTTTTTATCAAATTATTTATTCTTGGTAAACTATTATGTATAAGTAATTGCCGTCAAAGCAACTTTAGATAAATTAATAGGTAACTCCTTATTGCACACCATAAAAGAAACAACAAAGCGATGTCAAACAAGACAAACAACGTAGGCGGTCTTATCACTAAGAGCGATCTCTTTCAGACAACCTTTGGGCTCAGGAAATTCTTCATCATATAAAGGGGAAGTTGGTGGTAGGATTTCATCTAAACTAATTAGATGAAATCATTTTCATCTAAACTATTATTAGAAACGCGAAAGATTTTGAGTACGGATGTATGGATGTTTGTTTCACTTTTGTGCAAAAAATACTTAACTGATTTGAATGACATGACATGACATGACATTTGGCTTACAGGTAGTTTATAACCTGAATTAGCACATAGGATACTTTGTATTATGTTCAGATATCCACGTATACAAAGTCGCAGGCAAGAGCTAGAAATAAATAAAAAAATATGACTTTCTTTTTTTATTTCTATGTATCAACTACTTACATACTTTGTACATCTTTCTATGAAAAATGCTTTGTTTTTTTTAAGTGTGCTATTTAAATATGCTCAAAGTAAATCTGGTATCTCAAAGATTCTGCGCTCGTCTGTACAAACTAAGCGTGAGCGTTTGAAGGTCGGACTCAACTATGCAGCACAATCACGATCTACAACTTGATCAATACCAAAACGATCTAACATCCATTGCACACTATCACCTTTATACCAACTGCATAGGGACTATAATCCTGTGATCGCATCTGCGTTTATCTAAAACGATTTCCATCAAGATACATATTAAAATGATATCATAATGTGTAGGTACAATATACATATTACATAGGTACGAATTATTCTTATAATAATACAATAACTTGATTAGGTTATTTTTATTTACGAACCGTAGCTATTTGAAAATTTTGGCTAGTTTTAGCAAATAGTTTTTAAGTAGTCTATATTATGTAACCTTAGTTTTTTAGGGTTCCGTACCCAAAGGGTAAAAACGGGACCCTATTACTAAGTCGGTCTATATGTCTGTCTGGCACCAGGCTGTATCTCATGAACCGTGATAGCTAGACAGTTGAAATTTTGACAGATGGTGTATTTCTCTTGCCTCTATAACAATAAATACCAAAAACAGAATATATTAAAGGGGGGCTCCCATACAACAAACGTGAGTTTTTGGACCTTTTTAGCTTGATACTAAATTTATATTTACTTTAAAAATAAATAATTCAATTAAAATAAAATTAAGGGGGCTCTCATACAAAATTGATTGTTTTTCGTATTTAAAACTAAATAAAGGTCACAAGTCTACTTTTGTATTATAGATAACGGTACAGAACCCTTCGTGCGCGAGTCCGACTCGCACTTAGCCGATTTTTTAATAATTAGATATTGGGCTCCATTCTAACTTGACCTGTCTAAGATTAAATTTAATTTCAGTCTCTTTTTCTGCCAAACAAACGAAAAGAGACAGACTACATTAAATTGATTTTCGCTCACAAAAATTAATCGACTGTGTCATCCGGTGGGACTCGAACCCACGTCCCTTCGCTATCCGGGCGAGTGCTCTTACCAACTAAGCTACGGAGGACGTTAGTCAGCCGACTAATTTTTGTAAGTGCTTGCTACGCCAGTGAGCCGGCGTTCGATTTCATCAATACTTGGGGAATGTACCCGCATGTATCCGATGGAAATATTTTTACAAATATTTAACCATCAGTAAAGATGAAATCAGCTAAAAATTCGTCGGCTGACTAACGTCCTCCGTAGCTTAGTTGGTAAGAGCACTCGCCCGGATAGCGAAGGGACGTGGGTTCGAGTCCCACCGGATGACACAGTCGATTAATTTTTGTGAGCGAAATTCAATTTGATTTCGTAAAAACTTGCAAAATAATTGCTTAAGTTATAAAAATAATTATAAGACTACATTAATTTGGAAACTTCAGATTAAACAACTGTCAGATGCTAAGGAAATTAGAGATTCCATAGACAATTTAGTAGAGATGTCATTCAATGACGACAAAAGTTAGACGAAAATACGTAAAAACTTGTAAAAAAATACGTAAGAAATGTCATGACGTAATTTGAAGTTTGTAGTCTGTCCTTTTTCGTTTGTTTAGCAGAGAAAGTGTCGTGGTATGTCCTCCGGCGTAGCTACGCCGACTAATGTTGAGAGCCCTTAGACAAGATCCAATCTTTCTATAGCGAACTTCGCTATCGCCAACAAAATGTATACAAAAGTCACGTGATATTTCGATGGCTTATGTCAGTTTCATACATTTTGCTAGCGATAACGAACTTCGTTTTAGAATAGATTGCATCTTGTCTACGGGCTCAGATGCCTTTTCGGTAGATCATCCTTATAATTTGTAAATTGTTTCTTTTGTTCTCCGATCTACCGATCTCCGAATAAATGGTTTTTCTTTCTTTCTTTCTAGAAAGAGAAAGACTGACCTTAAATTTAATCGTAGAAAGGGAACATTGGAATCGAGTCCACTGCCTTGTTTACTCCTTTCTGTTTTGAGTTAAAGAAATCAGCACGAACCAGACCTACTTAGTATAGATAAAACACAACGTAAGTAAGTACTTAAGAGCTCGTAAATATTACCTTTACCTGTCGCTTAGTATCAACCGTTATGCTAACTGCGCCTCATCAGAACAGTATTAAATGACAATTAGTGAAAGATAAGAAATGACCACAAGACAGTGACGAAAGGGTGACTCTTCGCTAACGATCAGTCAGTTTATAACTGAACTGGGAAATACATGGCATTTATTTATTATTTATAAGAAACTATTAACAGACTATCTCGGAAGAAAATTTGTTTTTCACACTTTTCAACACAACACAACAAATTTTCGCAGAGAAATTGCCTAAATTATAAAAATAACTACCAGACTTATCTCTCTTCTCTTAAGCATTTTTTTATGAAGTGGTTTGCCATTGTCTTCTCCATTTAACATACTAGCTAACAACACTTAACCACTAGTGTATACTTAGTTTTTCTGAGAATGTTTTCCTTCACCGTTTTAGGCAGCGATATCTTCAAAAAATCTTTAAATACATTGTTACGTATTTTAATTACAGGATATATAAATAATGTTACTTTATTGGTTCAAAGGCTAATAATAAAATGTTTTAACAACAATGTCCTTGGAAATAATGTGGTGAAAAATCCCACTTCCCACTAATATTATAAATGCGAAATTTTGTGAGTGTGTATGTTTGTTACTTCTTCACGCAAAAACTACTGAACGGATATGGGTGAAATTTGGCACAGAGATGGATTATAGTCTGGAATAACATAGGGGCTACTTTTTATCCCGAAAAAAAACACAGTTCCTGTAGGATACAGAAATAGTAGTTTACGCGGGCGAAGTCGCGGGCAACAGCTAGTACAAAATATAAACAATAAAAACTCAAAAACTGCAGTCAACTATATTTTACTAATTACCTTCGCCGAAATCGTTTGTGCAATCATAACAATCGTTTGCCTTATCTATAAACTGTCGAACATTAAAAAATCATAAAATATTGCGTCTCATCAACATTACCTCAAAGGTTTTCTCAAACGTCCTCAACCCGTTAATATCCGTTGCAATTAAGATAAAATATATTTCTCGAAGACATAAGGTTGAAATTAGCTCAAAGATACATAGATGATATACAGAAATATCACGCGATCACGTGAATTTTATGTACTGAGTGCGTTTAAGATTAATAACAGGTACTTCGACACGACACTGGGCTAGATTGAAGTTAAGTTCAGTCTCTCTCTTTCTCTGCCAAACAAACAAAAAGGGACAGACTATAACAATTAGAAACGTCAGACCAAACAGCTGTCAGTTGCTAAGGAAATTACATAACCCATAGACAATTTAGTAGGGATGTCATTCGATGACGACTAAAGTTAGACGAAAACATGCAAAAAACATTAAAAATGCGTAATAATTCGCATCACTTCTTAATGACGTTATTAAACTAACCAGCAGAGAAAGAGAGAGACAGGACTTAATTTTTATCTAAGATTAACTGCCGTTCTTAGAGACGTCAATCAAAGTAAATCCTTCATTAAGTCTCATGCAGTCCTTTTCTATTTCATTGACAAGGAAAGTGTCAGAACAAGATTTATTGAAGGATTACCTAAGTTTAATTGACGTCTCTAAGTGCGGCAGTTAGTATTATAGATTAGTTAAGTTAAAAATGGGCACATTGGAATCGAGTGTACTGCAAAACTTTAACTGTTCCAAAGTGTTCTTGTTGTTAGGTCAATGTTTGTTGGTTTGACAGCTATTCATAGTTACTTTATGCTAAGTATGACTTTAGTTACATCGAGGTTTTATTAAAGGTCAGCAATGCGTAGAAACTTAAATGCCTTTGTGGTGAATCAGTCTTCGTGAGTTACTATACGACAAACAAGCACACAATTATTGAAAAAACAACACCCGACTACAGAAATGATAAAATTTTTGAAATGGTATTTTTACTGGCTTTCATTAGATACCCATATTGCTATGGTAAAGGAAAAATTAACCCTTTTATTCCCCTTATTTGCGGGCGCCATTTGTTAAATGTAAACTTTTGTATGTATTTTTTTACTTTACTGTTTTTTTTTGTATTTATTCAAGCTTATAACTTTTTTATATAAGTTTTAAATAAGAAACCAAAACTTCGCACACAGGTAGAATTGGAACCCACGTCCTTTGGCTAACCGGGCCAACGCTCTTACCAACTGAGCTACTGTGCAGTCTATCCAGCCGTGTGAAATTTTTGGTCTCTTTTACGTCACGCAATGACGTATTCGTCATTGCGTGACGTCAGCGACATCTATCCTATTTAAAACTTATACAAATAAGAAAGAACACTGTCAGTGGTAAAAATATTAAAAACTATTTATATTTTTTTTTAAAGATTTTTAGATAAGATAATTACAAAGCTTATTTTAAATAAATAGTAGTAACTGATATTATTACATGTGTGTATTATGTGTATGTTTATGTATCAATATGTATTTTATCTATACTATTATTTATGTATGTAGTGTGTAGGTATATTCATTATTTTGTTCCTTTCCAATATGCTATCTTGCACCGCCTGTATTTTCTCTGTTTGGGCCTATGGTTGACTGGTAGAGAATGCTTTTAGAATTAAGTCCGCCATTTATACAATAAACTGTGTGCAAAAAGTTTAAATAAATAAATAAATCGCCCAGATACTATTAATTATTAAGCCTTTTATCGAGTATCCATAGCATGATTGTATAACGGTGTTCAAAGGAGAACACCCACAATCCGCGCAATATGCACAAAGACACGTTTGATGGCATAACTGATTGGTTCCGTCCAATTTCATTATTTGTTCGCAGATTTTCGTTAATTTACTTTCGCATCAAACAATATCAATTTTTTTTTTCATAAAATATCTTTATCATTTTCCATTCTGAAGAATTCATCTAGACACAAGCTCGTGTCACAGATTATATGACAGTTACTGTCGTGTGTCAAGTTCGCGGAGTCACAAAGGTGCGGACGCAGGCCGTTTTATTTATAAGAACCATTTTCAGCTACTTTTGACAACCCTATAACTTCCAATCTATTTGACCTACATATTTGCATGATAGAAAGTCTTTTAAAGCTATCATAATAACTTATTCTACAGGCTCTTTGAATACATACACACTTAACTTTACTTATATTTTTTGTCACAAAATCGAACCCGTGTACTACAAAATTGCAATACGTTGTAAGTATTCCTTTTTTATAACACGTGGTATCACTGGATGGATCTGTAGATCAATTTTTGTATGCAAAAAATTACTAGATATTGTAAAACTTGCAAAGAAATTGCATAAATTATAAAAATAACTGAAATAACTGAAACTGCTGCTAGGTTGTTGACCATTGCATGTAGCGTAGAAATCAATGGCGAGCCAAGAAATAGGGTTATACCTCCGTTTCTATGGCAACCAATACGTACACGAAGGTACTGCCGCGTGATTGTTTAATTTCGACCATAGTAGACGTATACTATACAGGGTGTCTCGTTAATTAAGGATAATCCTTTAGGTAAAGATTAGTTACATCATGCTCTACTATATGCCAAAATGTTTTTCAAGTAAAAGTGTTGCCATTTTTGAAGTTTTCACTATTTTTGGGAACCTTACTAACATTTTAAGTAAAAAGTAAATATTGATTTTGGTGTTTGGGATATTTGAGAGTATTAAAATAAAAACAGACTTTTAAAAAACCATTTCTTCTAGAAGTAGGAACACAACAATGAAATATTCATATCTCGAAAATGGTAACTTTTTTACTTGAATTTTTTTTGGCATATATTAGAGCATGAAGGATAATCCTTAAGGTACAGATGAGATGTAACTCATCTGTACCTAAAGGATTATCCTTTATTAACGGGACCCTCTACCCTCCAAAACGTAAACATAGACTACTTAAAACTGCACGTCAATATATACACTGCAGAATTTTATGCAGTTATGATAAATGTGGTTTTGCAATGAAATATAGTGTGATGGCCTATTGTATATTAATTATTAGTTAAACTGCGAGTAATTTGCATGCATGAAAAAATGTACGTTATTTACAAACTTCATTGAATTAAAGTAATGAACAGGAAACACAGGTAGATAGCTAGCTACGTTCGCAGGTATTTTTACTTTTACTTAATATACTGCCCTCAACAAGTATTAAAAATAAATAATAATCTCAAATCCTAACAATCCAGACCTCTACAAAAAAATCTAGCGATAATAGATATCCAGGTAGGTACTTAGGTAATTTGATGTCCATTTTCACCAAGCCCTTAATCATAACCTCAATCTAATCTGCCTTAGAAATGCACGCTCATAAATGCAATATCTTGGTATACAATATTTTTTGTAACTTAAGCAATTTTTTTAAAAGTTTTTATGAAATTAAATTCCGCTCACAAAAATTCAACGACTGTGTCATCCGATGGGACCGATCCGATCCGATGGATCGGACACGAACGACGAATTCGTCGACTGACTTACGTGTTCCGTAGCTCAGTTGGTAAGAGCATTTGCCCGGATATCGAAAGGTCATGAGTTCGTGTCCCATCGGATGACACTGTCGACGAATTTTTGTGTGCGAATTTCATTTAAGTGTGAACGAAATGTATTAAGTTGATATTCCAGTTTTTTCTTCTAACTTGTGTTCCGAATGAAACTGATGTGACTACGCCTACTCAATTTCAATAGCAAAATCTGTTTCGCGTCAAATGTAGCCTTCTCAATCGTTCAGTAATAAAAGCGAGATTGCCTCAACTGCCAGCCAGCTCGCATTAGAGCATAGTGGATATTACCATAACACGAGAACCTCGTGACATTTGTGAGCTATATATCATGTCGGTGGCCGCAGCGCTTCCTGAGCGTTGTTAAGGATCCTACAGACTGCCCGGGTGCCTCACATGTGCCTAATTCTCATTGAAATTGAGAATTTGGAATCGAGAATACAGAACATTTAAATTTTGTGATATCCGCCGTGTTTTTTCGATGAATATCGTATGTGACAAAATATCGAAGGCGTGAAAAGGGGACCCTAAAGTACCAAGGTAACAACATCACTGTCAGGTATATCAGCAAAGTGACTGTTTTAACTACGAAGAACTCAATTTTCTATCATTATATGTTTTTACATAACGCTCCCAAAAATAATAAATACTTAAATCAAAAATATTATAATAATATTATAGATTTGCTCTTGAAACGGCATAACAGTAATAGGACATCACCATCCTCATATCAGCCTTTTGCAGTCCACAGCTAGACATAGGCCTCTCCAAGACTGCGGCAACTTTCACGGTCCTCCGCTTCTCGCATCCAGCTACCACCGGCCACCTTCCTCAGGTCATCGGTCTACCTAGCAGGGGGGCGTCCATCACTACGTTCTCCGAGACGTGGTCTCCATTCGAGAACCTTCCAACTCCAACGCCCGTCGGTTCTGCGACAGACATGACCAGCCCACTGCCACTTCAGCTCACTGCACCTCTGAACGATATCTGTGACTTTCGTCTTTTGACGGATGATCTCGTTCTGGATTCTATCCCTTAGCGAGATCCCCAGCATAGACCGTTCCATATGACATGATCAATAGGACATGATGTAACTAAATCTGTTACTACTTATACCTTAATTTACTGGTCACACTGTATATTCCTACTTAACTTTCATCAGATGGGAAAAATAAAATACAATTATTTTGCTTTAAATATCCGCTAAAAGACGCTAGCGCAGGCACCAAAACCACACCAATCGCAACCGCGTTGAGTACCAGTTCAGGCAAAATGCACCGCCCTCCCTCCCTCAATACGCATGCACTACAGCTAATGCAGTTGTTAGTTACCAACACCAACGTGCAAAAAAAGTTTTAAAAAATATACAATTATTTTGCAAAACCTTTTTTTTTACTTTTCCTTTTAAGCAAAATAATTGTTTTTTTTTTTTATTTTTATACGATTCTCTAAATAATTTCAATTACTTGCACATGTAGGTAAGTAGCTTGAAAACAAGCAAACATAATTATTAAAGAAAACACCCGACTGCAAAAATGATTATATTCTTGAAATGGTCTTTTCACTGGCTTTTATTTGAAACCCATATTGCTAGGGTAAGGAAAAATCAATCCGCCCTCCCCCCTTGGTTTCCATTTGTGGGCGCCATTTTTAAAATGGACATTGCAACTTTTGCGAATTTAACGACACCTCATTAATCAAAAACTGTGCACAAAAAATGCATTTCTCAAACGAAATGTGCAGTCTCCCTTTCTCGTATCCCGCATTACGCAGGAGGCGCGTTTTATTTGTCGTTTTTTTATCGCGGCGCCGCTGATCCCGGCTTTTCTCTCGGGATCCCCAGCCGGGACGCAAGAACTAAATTCTACACGGGATTAAAACCCAGCGGTTCTCAAACTTTGGGCAAAAGGTCATCTTAAGCTTAGACCCCTAAACATTTTTTTAGGATCAAAAAGATGGCATCACTTAGGTATTACCTACCATTGATCGGATAGGTTGGTACTAGGGCGATCATTTGCCTAATTGCCATTTACTAACATGAAATTGATACAACTAACTGTCCCCGTATTTATTTATTTTAAAGTTGCAAGTAAGCTTACAAAATATTCCACAGTGCTATGATTGCTTATTTTGGTACATAATTTGTTTGTCGGTAGACTTAAAATAAATTTAAGTTAGTATACAAAAACAATCTTAATCTTTTTACAACAACATCCAGTAAATTTGAAAAAACGTCGATGTCTTGGAACTTTGAGTTAGATTATTTAGCAGAGATAGAACCCTGGGGTTTGGGGTGTGGTTATATAAATCACTAAACGGTTTTTTTAATTCAAATTTTACTATAGATGACATTTTTGGCAGTAGTAATAGTTTAATGGGAGTACTCGTAGTGCAAAATATTTTTATAGTCACTGCTTGAAATAGAAGAGGAAAAAGTCGGGATTACGTTACAGGAAAAGGTAAAAATATTGTCCGAATTGATTGATAATATAAAAGCATCGAAACACCCTACACTTAAAAAAATGGTCTACATTTTCAAAATTTCAAAGTTTTCTCATGTAGGTCTAACTAGAGGACGGTAGGTGTATCAACTCTATGTGAGAAGCTTGAAGTTTAGATAAATAAACGCGAATATCCGATCACTGCTTATTACAGACTTCATAGTTGTAAGGTCGTGATTGGATGGGTGACCATTCCGACCATTTCAGTGACGTCCATGACAAGCATCTCCGTGCTTCGGAAGGCACGTTAAGCAGATGGTCCCGGCCAATATCTGCTGGTATTACTCGTTAAGCCTAGTCAGAGGCCCTAGTGCGGCTTGATCTCATCTGACAGTACCTAAGGTTTGTCACTTGCCTTACAGACACCCCTTTACCAATCCGCACTGAGCCTGCGTGGTGGCTTATGGCATAGTTGAGGTGAGGCCTTTTCCCAGCAGTGGGATCTATATAGGCTGACTTTTATTGTAAAAGTATAAACTTAAAGGAAAGTGCGGTCTTTTTTGTTTGCCCTCATTGAGAAAGCTTAGACATAGTTTTTTTTTAAATAACACCGAAAGTATAATTTTCAGTTGAGAATCTGTGAACCTACTTACACAATCAGTGTCGAGATTTGGGCTGATATTTTGTAAAACATCTGGTTTTCAGTGTACTATGTCTGTCTATTCAATCTAGTTTCAGTGTACGGTTTCTATATTGTGAGGGAATCGTATATTGTAAGGATATAATTAGATAGGTACTGCCTAAGACTCGAGTTTGCAATTTTGAAACAGCCGGTTAACAAAAAATGACGGTTTAAAAAACTATAAACGGCTGTTTGAAAATTAAACATGTGTTGGTGAACTCGTCCCTAAGCATCTTGTTGATTACAGAATGATACAGAAGTATTATGTACTTGACGACCGTCTTGGTGTAGTGGTTCGCGCCACGGACTTCTAAACCAGGCGGTTGCGGGTTCGAATCCCGCAAGGGGCAAATGTTTGTGTGATGAGCACGAGCATTTGTAACTAAGTCATGGATATTTATAAATGTATATAAGTATGTCTATCCGTTATCCTAGTCACAATAGCACAAGCTCACGCTTAGTTTGGGGCTAGGTAATTGGTGTGTTTGTTAAAACAATTTATTTATTTATTTATGATGTGCTATCGACCCTACATAAATACAGTCTAAGGCTCCACGTAGATGGGCCACCGACCTTAGCGACAAGCTGTTTACATAATTATTTTTAATACGACCCTGCACACATGAAGTGTGTGGCGGACACTCACGACTCAGTGTTTGCGACACGCCACCGGTGACGGCCACTCGCCATTTTGACGAAACAAATATCAAAGGATATACTCGTAGCTGATGAGTGTTAAATGTAGCGGCACAGAATAAGTACTAGTACTACGTACAGAAGTATGACTTTGCAATGAAATTTAAAGAAATATCTACTCAATGTTGTTAACGATATGGTGTAATTCAGTTCGCCTCTGACTCAAGCTCATTTTCGTGTAGACACCTACAGAAATACATTGCAAGATAATTTATAACTCTGGAATATGATTCATAATACACTAAACCTATTCAGTGACGTACTATCACGCAACGCGATAGGGTTGACTGCCACAAGAAGCTACTTACGCCATCTAGCGCATCTTTCTAGGACTTCACGCTCGTCAAACCAGCAACCTAGTGTCGCGCACCACCGATGAATAAAACGCGGGAGCGTGTCGCTGCCGGCTAGTGACACCCAACTTGTGTAGTCCCTTACGTAGGGGTCGCCGCGCGTATTACGTTTTTGCTACCTACGCGGGAAGATGCTGGCCTGGTAGCGGCCACCGACCACCTCCGTTTGCGCGAGATCAAAGGACGTAGCGCGCGACAGCCACCGGTGGCGGTGGTCGGTGGTCCATCTGCGCGGAGCCTAAGGTGAAACACGCTAATTACATTTTCTAATACTAAATACATTTTATAAATTGTTAATACATTTTTCAAATCACTCAGTACAAATCACTAAGTGAGTTCCACAATTTCAAAAATGGCTTCATCAAAAGCCCGGGTCGAATCCTCTACATTTGACGGCATAATAAATTCTTGGGCCGGGAATTTATAAGCATTTTGTGTAACATTTTCTTATAACCATCTTTTCTATTGTTGGCTGAATTAGGGCAAACTCCGTCTTGAATGAGTCATTGTGGGTGTCTTTTGGACCGAGAAGACACAAAAGATGTATTTTAAGGGTTAATATGAATAACACAAGCCCAGTTCATAGGCATACAAAGAGGACATCATAGCTTGATAATGTGGTAATCCCTTTGACGGGGATAGAAAGTTATTGAACTGTTGACTGTTATAATCAGCATATATACATTAACGGGATAAAATATTAGAAACTAGATTACAATCTTATTAGCCGCGGGAAAACAATAATATAGGAAAGAATCCCCACCTGTAGTTATAGCAGTTATATTAACAACTAGCAGTTCCCCGCGACTTCGCCCACACCAAAAGTCGGATTTTCCATACAAACTTTCATCGCTCATTTTACCCCATATATCGCGACAAAAAGTTTCGGAGCGTATTCAAAACAAAGAAACAATCAAATCTTTCCTTTTATAATATTAGTGTAGATAATAATATACGTTTATTATGATAACTACTCGATTCAGAAACCCGCTTACAAAATGTTTAGCGTTTATGCGTGAGTTTTATATTAACCTATAAATTGCAAATTTTTGATTCAATCACGTTTGAATTCTACCGGCAAACGGCTACCTTCGGGAGCTTAAAAATATTTATGACAGTTAGCACGTTTGATAAATTCAAAAGAAAAACTTTCAGGGTTATTATACGTGTAGGCTTTACTAGTGATATGAAAATCCATACTTCAGGGGTAGAACAATGTATTCTTCAGATACTCAGTACATTTTGATACTGACGCTTACAATAACGACTAAGTTAATCTATTAAACCTACGGATCCTTATAGCTTATAGGGGTAGCTTTCTAGGTTGCCATTACAAAAATAACGATACAGTTACTGTGTTAAACAATTATAGATTAAAATAACAATTTTCGTTATAAAGAATTGTTTTAGAATTATTGACAAATACTGATACTAGGTTAAGTAAAACTTAACCCAGTATCAGTATTTGTCAATAATTACACACAAATAATGCTAATATTAATTCATTTTAATGTCTCAAATGAGGAATCATAACACTAGTTAATGAGTTTTAGTCGAACAACTAATAAAGGTTAATTTTGTAATAACTACATAGAAAACGTAGTGCATTAGTAACTTTGTATTTTTATGTATAGGTTTAAGAATCCGGTTTTTTTCTATTTAGTTAAAATTCCAGTCAACCAAGCTTCGATCTATTGCTAAATCTTGATGCGGAATCCTGTAATTCGTTCAAAAAGACGGACCCATCTCATTTCCTTTTGATTTTGCCTCGGCGTGATTTAATAAAGGGAATGTCATAAATCGTTTCCGAACCGGAGTTTTGATTTGAATCGCAAAAAACGTCTACCATTCGCGATTGGTAAGAAGTTAATTCTTTCCACTTGAACTTTCTCATTTTGATTCATTAAACGATAGCTTCAGATAACCCATAGACAATGTATTGGCCACTTGCTTCTATTTTACACAGGGTGTCCGGGTTTCGACTAGCGATAATTTGAGGGCCTTTTGGTTATCAAGTTTTAAAGACATAATCATAATGAAAATTTTTGTTTGACAATATTTTTTTATTTTTTATGAAAAAATGCATTTTTGGGTTTAGTTTTGTAATAGGTTTAAGAAACGATTAAACTGTTTTAAACATTTAGCAAAATTTATTATATTTTTTTCCTCTATGACAGTTAAGAATTTTGAATTGATCTTTATGTCACTTGATAGGCGTTACCTGCCAAAAGAATCATTTTTATATCTTTTAGGACCTCCAGATCCATAAAAATTGTTTTTTTTTTTATAATTACAATGACTGCCACTTCAAGAGGGGGGGAGTTAGACGCCCAACATGGGGGTTTTTCGTCAGTCAAAACCCGGACACGCTGTATATTCTCACTATATTCTCTATTCTCACAAAGGTCGTAAAAGCCATAAAAGGCTTATGACTTTTACGACCTTTCTACCCCAAAGTAGCGATATTAATTAATTAAACTAATGGGTCTACTACTTTCTATCAGACAACACAGTTCCAATATAATATATAAATTTGGATGGTATAACATCTCATCTCGATATGGCAATGTTCGTGTAAAGTTGTAACTTACTGGCTCTTACTGCTCATTTATTAATCTAATTATGAGCGCTGTAATAAATTGGACGAGTATCAATATCAGCAATTCCATTAGGCAGAAGCCGGGGCAATATGATCTCGTGGGCTTTTTGGCTGCCCTCATTTAATTGAGCCTGATTTGATTAAATCGATATTTTTAATTATATCATCGTACCCGTTTTAATGGATGTGTATCTTTTAAAGTCCTTTTTTCAGCTGGAAAAATGCATAAAACTGCATACCTAGGGCTCTCCTGTACAGAAGGGAGACAATATAGGCATATCCTATTCTTATCTCTCCTCATAGTTCCTCAGCATCACTAAGGGTGATCATTAAGTGGAATGGAACACACACAACGATTTCTTGGCATTTGAATGTAATAGTTAATAGGCAACGGTAAACACCACTACCTTTACTATTTCATATACTAGCCAACATCCAACTAGCACCCTTATTCACAAACACTTGGAAGTTTCCGAATTTCAAATGTCAAAATCTTCTTTCCGAACGGATTCGAAAACCCTATTTAATAATAATAATAATAAAATGTTTATTTAGCAAGAACACAATATGCAGATAAAAACACTTATGCTCCGATTCCCGCACTAAGCTCGAGGCTTGTATCGCGTGAACCAGAAACATTGGCCACTTGCATTGACATTGAGTTCGGGACACCGGTTCCAAGCACATACATGTTACTTACTTACATATGTTAAGGGTTTAAGCATGTGTGTGTGTGAGTGTGTGAGTAAATGTGTCTGCGTGTGTGTGGTCTCAAGTCACTTAAGAGGGATAGGAAGGCTTTTTGTATCTTGGTAAGAAAGCCCAAGCAGCCAATATGTGATTAAGTGTTTGGCTTTTTGAGTAGGCAAGGATCAGATACCAACAAGCGTTTGACAGACCTGATTGTAAACAAAAGGAAAAAGAAATAGTGGATGATGGGTAATAAAGTTGGTGTGAGTAATAGGCATTGGTAAGCGGAAGACACGACGTCGACACAGGGCCTCGTATTCAGGGGAGTTTAGCGTTTTTTTATGAGTGTAGGCCACGGCTTTGCTACGTACAATTGACGGACCGTTAGGAATTTACACCCCTTGTATATTTCTTCGGTAGGGAATCTAAATGGTTTTTTGAACATCACCTTTAATACAGCACGCTGGGCTATTTCAACTTCAAGGATCTTTGTTTTCATCGCCCCTCCCCAGGCGAGCGCACAGTAATTCAGCAGTGATTGTGTCAGCGCTTTGTACACCAGCATCGGGATACTTTTGGAGGCACAGTTTCTTAGGGCTTTTCATTATGTAGATGGTTCTTTTAGCTCTACCAGCCAGGCCACTCAGGTGTTTTTCATATGACAGTTTCTGGTCAATTTCCACTCCGAGGTATCGGATCGACTCTGTGATATTAATTTTGTTGCAGTCACAAGGATTTGCTCCAGTTTCGCAGGTGTGAATAGTAAAATTAACCAACTGTCGGGGTTTTGAGGCGACGGTCTTGTGAAAAGCTATGAATTTGATTTTTTGGAAGTATTGATAGTCAATAAATTGGATCTCAGCCATTTCGCTAAGATACTCATCCCTCTTTGAGCTACCACAAGAACATCATTCCACGAGTGTCCGTTAAATATTACAGCTGTGTCGTCTGCATAGCAGATAACTTCAGCGTTTTGCAAAGGCAGTTCAAGGATGTCATTGATGTAAATGCAGAAGAGAGTTGGCCCAAGTATGCTACCTTGAGGGACACCAACACTGACTTCCATGTGTTCGCTGACGACCGAACCAACTCTGACACACTGACGCCGGTTTGAGAGATAGCTGCGGAACCAATCAAGCGCAACTCCCCTTACATCCTTTACCTCAAGTTTACGCAGAAGTATAGGGACCGACACAGTGTCAAAGGCTTTAGCAAAGTTGAGGAAGAAACCTATGCAGCTGTGGTTACGGTCCAGCGACCCAGACACAGCATCTGCCAATAATACTATCGCATCCTCCGTGGACCTACCCTTCCGAAAACCAAACTGATTTGCAGAAAGGAGTTTGTGTCTTTTTAAGAAATTAGTAAGACGTTTGCTAACTAGCCTTTCATGAAGCTTTGATAGTATACTTAGTAAAGGTCTATAATTATTAGGACAGTTTTTGATCCCGTCCTTATGGATAGGGGTGACGATTGCCAGTTTCCAACAGCCAGGAAAATTACCGGACGACAAACTAAGGTTAAAAATGTGAGTTAATGGGGACAGAATCAAGTGTTTGATACGTTTTAACATCAAAGCAGTACATCCATCTATTCTCGGTGCGCTGTCATCTTTTAGTGTGTCAATTAAGTTACTAATTTCAAAAGAGTCGGTTGGAAGTAGGAAAAAAGATTTTCCACGTATCTCTTTTGGTTTGTATTCAAGTTCTCTTGGATATTAAGTTGCTTCAGTGCCTCGTTAGCCAGTTTTTTACCAATGCTAGAAAAGTATTCATTGCAGGCGTTCAAGGAGGCTACTGGGTTCTCCCTGTTGGTGAGCAGTTCGCGGGCATCAGGGTTGTTACGAGATAGGTGACAAATATTCTTTAAGGTTTTTCACAGTTTCTTTAGATTGTCCTTGTTATCTTGTAACTGTTTGGTCTCATACTCGGTTTTCAAAGTACGTTGTAGCTCAGCCAGGAAGTGTCTTTATCGTCTGTAAATAACTTGAGTAAGAGGATTATGTGGGTTTCTCTTTGCTTCCAAGTGAAGTTTGTCACGGTGCTTTTGACACCTTCGTAAGCCTGGGGTTATCCATGGCTTGCAAATATGATGTCGTCGCCTGGGCACCACGTAATTGGTATTTTCTTGTATTGCCAATTCTAGAGTCGAGTTTAGCATATTTGTTGCTTCGTCGACGTTTTTTGACTATCCAGATTCTTCCGCAGCCCCACACTAGTGCTGGCCCGGTCTGTCCGGGCCTCGTCTACTGCACGGGGTAGTGAGTTGATGGCCTGCCAATAAACACAGGTAATCCAAACATTGTTCTTCGAGTGGGCTGTCTGTTATTCCAATGTTCAGGTCACTAGACGGTGTCGGTGGCTATTCACAAACGCTGTCGGTGGAATCCGATACGATTTAACATTCGAATTCGGAAAGGAGCGAAAACGGAAACTTTCCGAGTGTTTGTGAATCAGGGTGCAGTAGTGTGCAGGTTTTCTCAGGATCTTATCAAGGTCATATTATTTTGTGGCTTAGAGAGGAAGGGGACGGGGACCAGCTGTGGTCATAGCAAAATTAGGCAGTGTTGCCAGATTAAAATTTGAAGGTAAGATTAACGACATCTCTTTCAAGGCCCCGGTTCCTCACCTGCTAAATCCCGGCTAATTATAGAATAACTATAAATCTCCTTCGGACGGCGTAATTTATTCGCGAATACTTCAATTACAAAGCCGACGTCTGAAAACGTTCGGGACACCATAAATTGTGATGTCAAAACGTGGACACTTGTACCACGGCTACGGGAGGGGAATTTTAACTTGTACACAGTCTGGGGGAGTAGCTGTAGCGGGAAAGACATTCGTGGTAAAATTATGACCAATCTTTTTACTTTTGTTTGTATTGTATATTCGACGTCCGACAGATTATTCGTTAAAACACTTTTTTAATGTTTTCTGGAAACAGTAATATTTTGACAAAATTGTCAAAATATTACTGTTTCCAGAAAACATTGTTTACGCCATACACCAGTATAAATGATTCCTAGAAACGGTAAGATTTTATCTTTTTTCAACTATGTGAATATGTAACCATGATCCAAAGGGTTCCCCTGTTAACAGGGTCGCGGAGGTCATACCAATAAAGTGCAAACTCTCTAAAGAGCACTTATAGTCAGTTCAGACAATTCTACTAATAAGATACATTAATAAGACTGATTTTTAATGAGATCTGTGACATTTCCAATCTAATGATATAATAGGTTGCTGTGTGATTCGACCAGTATTTTTTTTACCCGACAGCTAAAAAAATGGCTCTTAACTACATGAGAAGATAATGTAATCTTGGACTGTTCTCTACCCAAAGGTTGTCTGGAAGAAATTGCCTTCAGCAATAAGACCGCATAATTGTACCATTTTCTATGAACATTTATGTAAATTGATACTGTGTGTGGTGTGCAATAAAGAGTATATATCTATCTATAATGTGTTTAACTACGAGTAAGTTCATCGTTTTAGTCTTTTTAAACAATGCAACATGGTTTCTTAACAAAATCGACAACCCTGTACTTGAAAAACTGTCTTTTTTGCAACTTGAAAAGGTGGTGCATTGACCGAATGGCTTTAGTCATATTTAATTTTGTACATGACTGCAATGGCCTACGTGGAAGTCCCTCAACCGACTCCGGACGCAGGTGGGTAGATGTAAGACCAAAATGCTCAGGTGGGGATTTTCTGACGGAACCGACCTATCCTGCATCTGCGGCTACAGCCCGCAGGACATGGCTCACCTTCTATCCTGCCCTACGTGCCCTAACCTCTGTTCTCTGGAAAACCTCATGTGTGCAAATGCCAGGGCAATCAGTGTCGCCAATTACTGGGCACAACAAATTTAAGTCGTTTACCATCGACACGCTAAGAAGAAGATTTTGTACATTGTTATTTCTCAAATTCAATTAAACAGTTTCTTATTCCTTGAATGCGTTACTGTTATTGTACTGCTTACTTTTATTTTCAATTGTTTATGACTTTTAAAATTATAGAAAAAAAAAAATGTTGTCAACATTTTTTTTTCAACAAACACCAATTACCTAGCCTTAAAATAAGGGTGAGCTGGTGCTATGGCGACTAGGATAACGAATAGATATACTTATATACGTTTATATACATCCATGACTTAGGTACAAATGCTCGTGCTCATCACACAAACATTTTGACTGGATTGTCTACCGCTCGACGCTTGTAACTTGGCTTGCTAGATCGTAAGGGTTGACACCCATTCGTCATTGTGACACGACCCCAAATAAATGAGAATTCGTATCAGGATCTAAGTTACGGATGCGATAATGTTATTCGCGGGCTGTTTTGAGGTATGTATCTACTTAGAAGAGATGCCTTCTGAAGTATTTCTGCTTTTTGACATTTTAGTAAGACTGCTATGATAAATGCAATGATTTTTGTTGGCTATGAAGAAGGCTAGGGCTAACTAGTTGATTCATGACTGCCTGGTTGGTCTAGATTCCAGGTTCGATTCCGGGTCGGGCCAAATTTGTTTCTGCGTTTTTCTATCTTGAAATAACTCAGAAACAGCCCCGAAGTCAGACAGTTGGTGGTGTTGACACCCTCGTGCCTCGGAAAGAACGTTAAGCCGTTGCTGGGTCCTGCGCCTGATCTCTCTCCGGTCATGTCGGACTGCCATCTCAGCGAATTGTGCACACACCTGTTCACTAAAGTATCTCCCGCGCAGTTGACCAGGAGGACATTATTATTATATTCATGCTCTAAGGGTGAGCGAAACTATCGTGAGGAAACCTGCACATTCAGGCGACTAAATGTGTAACCATGATCCAAAACTGGTCAGGTTTCCCTGTTACAGGGTCGCGGATGTGAGATGGCAGTTGCTCCACTGTGTCCTGATCTGCCGTATCCTGGATCATGGTCAGCGGACCCAGGGCACTCGCGTGCGAGTGCACAACCGGGATAACGCTAGGATGATTATTTAAGGTATTTAATTTGGTGCAAAAACTACCTTAGCAAAGAAAGCCGAGCTGTTAGTTGTTTTAGCAGCCTGAATTTTACAAAAGCTTTTTAGCTTTAAGAGAACGCGCAAATTTATGCTCAAACAAAATAATGTCAGTGAAATTCTGAAAAAAAATCAAAAGCTTTCAAAGGCTCTTTGATTTTTAATTCCGTAGAAACAAATCCTAATATCGATTATGTTTGGTAAACCTTATAGGCTTTATGCCGTCACCAAATTGGCTATTGTGCTGGGTTGAACAGGTGCAGGCTAGTGATGTGACTCTAGGCTTGGAGTAAATTAAAACGACTCTGTGTTTTTATTTATTGTAAGCTATTATATGGTATGAATGATGTCACATTCAATAATTTCCAATAATATTTTTGACACAAAGGATCACATAATATTTTTAAAAGTTTTGATGATTATTTTATATTGTTTTTACCCGACTGCGGAAGAAGGGCTATATTTTAAGTAAGTATATATGTATGTATGTATAATTGTTTGGTACGCCCTACAGCCCAAACGGCTGGACAGTTTTTTGTCATAATTATGAGGTGTAGTTTAATTTGTTAAAATTAAGGTAGTACCAATATGATGGGTATCAAATAAAGCCAGTGAAAAGACCATTTCAAAAATATATTCGAATGTTGCAAGGGGCATTCGAACCCGCAACCTCTGGTTTTGTAGTCCGGAGTGCGGACCACTACACTACGACGGTCGTCAAATGTTTGTGTGATGAACACGAGCATTTGTGCAAATTTCAAATTTGTGTATGGGTGTAATTTGACTGAAATAAAGAATTATTATTATATATGTACCTAAGTCATGGATGTTTATAAATGTATTTATGTGTATCCGTTATTCCAGTCGCCATAGCACAAGCTCACGATTAGTTTGGGGATAGGTAATTGGTGTGTCTGTTTTAAAAAGATTAAACCTGCAGGAGTTTAGTGTGTGTGTCTCAAGTACTGTGAATGCTATTCAGAGGTTCTTCCACAAAATTCGTCGTTCTTGATTATCCTTTACGTGGTCTCCTCCCTACTACCCTGCGCTTCGGAAATGACATATAAGGTAGCGGTTGCTGGAGGAAATTGTAGGCTTCTGAGACCGTTTGAGGGAAGCGTCGAGTGATTGCAATTTCGCCGTGAGCCAGAGAATTTTTTTTCGCTTGCCTATTTTTGCGTTAATGGAATCGAATATTATGTGGCTGGGGAAGTTAAAAGTGTTAAGGATTTATTTATCCTCATGCGCCCCGCAAAAAGACCAAGAAGACACAGCAGTTGAAGGAAAAAGCGAACGTCATGTCGTATAGGGAGTTAAAGGTGCTAGCAGGTATCAGAGAAGTGTGCCCGGCCCGACGAGCGCAGCTCTTAAGTTATGAATAACTAGCGGTCCCCCGCGACTTCGTACGCGTAAATTTAGGATTTCCTATGGGCATTGTTAGAAGCGTAGTATTTTTTAAAACTGTGATATTTTTTAAGATAAGAATCAAAACGCGTGAGAATAATATAAACATATTAATTATAACGGTCCCCCGCGATTTCGTCCGTGCTTTTTGATTTAACTGCTTCCCCGTTGATTCCTAGGTAGGTATCATGCATTTTATAGCTCATACAAAGCGTTCCCCAAGAATTAAGCTATCTAACACAATTTTTTTTTTTTTCAAATTGGCTCAGCAGTTTCTGTGATTAGCATGTTTAAACAAAAAAAATAATTCCTCCGTTTTTCCAGTTATAATGTGAGATATGGTGCAACCGACCCTAACCTCTTTATAATATTAGTATAGAAAAAATAGCAGTCACCGAGGACTTCATGCGCACCTATTGATTTTACTCCATTTTCAGGAATGGAGTAAAATCAATAGGTGCGCATGAAGTCCTCGGTGACTGCTATTTTTTCTATACTAATATTATAAAGAGGTATAACGTGATTTTTTTTAATTACCTATCTTATAGCCTTGCTAGATACGTTGTACCTTACACAAAGGTTTTTTTTCAAAATCAGACCATTAATAGGTAATTTTGATCTGAGATAAGTGCATTCAAACAATCAATTAGACAAAAGTCAAGAAGAAATCAGCAATATTAAAGTACTATCCTGGTCACCACCGCCTTACCACGATGGCCAAAGAAAGAGCATTGCGTCTTGTCGTATTGTGTGTGCAAGCGACAATAGGTAAGTGTAATTAAGGCAGGCGGCAGAGACCTCTTTGCTTGAACTTCAATTTAACACATCGTACGTCGTAGTAATGACCTACTTACTTATTAAGTTATTGGGAAAAACTCAAGCTGACCCGCGCGTTTTAAATACGTACAGCGCCATCTATATCTAGATTATAATGTTTTGTTGCGTCTTTTAATTTCTATTCGACTACATTATCCTGCACCCATTACAATTTTTCTGCATGACTTATATTTCAATTTCAAAATTATTTTATTTCAGATTACGTTGATCCATGCATTATAACATTCATAAAATAAATTACATCAATATAATTGCAATAAAATAACAATAACATGTCAAAAAGAAAATACTATTTGAAATTTAAATTTAAATTATAATTCATTGGAAAAATATTATTATTATCATTACAACCATTACATAAAAATATTATTTATTTAGAAGCCCCTTACCCCAGCAACTACTGGGACATGTCTGTCGCAGCAGTGCCGGCGGAAAGAACAGTCCAGCCCTTCCCCTTTCGCCTTCAGGATGATATTGGAGCTGGCCCGCACTCTGCGCACCATTGACGCGCACCGCTTACGCATGGTCACGTAGAAGCAGGCAGTGCGCGCCTCCGCAAACATACCCGAGGCACTGCAAAAGCCTCAAAATCACCCTGAAGCCATTATTGTACTGGATACGAAGATCGTTGTAGCTCCGTTTATTATAATCAACCCACAGGCTGGCCCCATAGAGTGATGCACAATAAGCTCGAAAATAATGTTATTTTGACCTCCTGTGAGCATCGCGCAAATCTGCAGGCTATCATGTTCGCTCTATCGGACAACAATCTCCGTTCCCGCTCGATGTCCGCATTGTCTCTGAGGTCAGGAGTTATTACGTGTCCCAGGTACTTAAAGTGATCGACCACTTCTAACGGAACCTTATTCAATAGTACTGGAGGTAAGTCCCCGGGACACTTGGTACCCGCCTTGAAGACCATGCATTGACTCTTCTTAACATTGTACTTTAGACCGTGTTCACTCGCATATGCGTATCAGTTTTCTTAGGCCACAGATCGACGCACTCAGTAGAACCATGTCGTCGAACAACCTGAGCTACGTCAGGTTGTTCACACATACGCCATCGACATAGGTATAGGCATGACTGGGGGAGAATACTTTTAGCATTGAGTCCACCTTTTGTACACTGTTCTAAGTGCAATAAAGTTTTTAAATAAAAAAATAAATCTATTCACGATATAGCAAAAGGCCAACTTTGCTGCCGTCCTAACTTCGATACAATATTATATTACTCGTCATAATTTTTTAATGGTATGTCCGATTTGAATAATTCAAAAAGTAATTTACAGGTACTGATATAGCCTTGAATATGACGTGATTTATTTGGATAAGGATTAATACCAACATACTGAAACTGTGGATTTCATATTTTTACCTAAAAAAGGAGTTATTGTGACTTAACTGTTATAGTTAGACATATGTTATTGCGGACTTTATTGTAGATAATGATGTCCTCTACAAAACCGTAGAACATTACTTTGCTCTATTGTCAATAGTTTTCGCAGCGTTCGCAATTTAATGATTTTCCTTTTACACCTTTGGTTACATAATCGAAGTTTTCATACGGAACCCTAACTTTTTTGATAATGTAATATAACCTATGTCCATCGCAGATAATGCAGGATTCTAATGGTGAAAGAATTTTTCAAATCGGTTCAGTAGTTTCGGAGCCTATTCGTTGCAAATAAACAAACAAACAAACATACAAACAAACAAACAAATCTTTCCTCTTTATAATATTAGTATAGATTGAGCAAGCACCTGTACCTTTACCACAATATCATTTGAAAACGCTGACAATCATACTGTAGAAAAATTCATAGTTTTAATTTGACCTGATATGCGATTTAAAGCGAGCCTCATAATCATCATCATTCTAATGTAATCCCAGTTGTGCACTCGCGCGAAAGCCCAAAGTCCGCTTTGGATCGTGAACCAGGATATGGCAGATCAGTTAATTACAGTGGAGCAACTGACGTCTGACCACCGCGACCCTGTTAACAGGAGAACCTGACCAGTTTGGATCACGATTACACATTCAGTCGCCTGAATGTGCAGGTTTCCTCACGATGTTATCTCTCACCGTAAGAGCATCGGTTGTAGAAAAAACTAATGTAACATAACTCAGACAGTCATTGGTACGTGGCGGCACGTGGGATCGAATCGGTACCTCCCGCATGAGAGGTAATCCGCTAGCCAGTACGCCACCGACCTCATAATCATGTCGCTTAAATTATAATTTGCATTTAAAGCAAGTCCTACCTAAGCTGGGCTGTAAAAAGCCAATATCATACAGACGTCAGACTTCAGCGGGTATTAAGGCAATTCATCTTTGTCACAACGCTGACAAAGCAAAAGCCGAAGGAAAGTCTTGAGGTCACCTAAGTATTAAGGTTCAAGTCCGAGGTGGGCTGTAGACTGCGACCGCAGGCGACACTGCGGCTAGCGGCTGCAGTTGACTTCATTGCTATTTGCTACAACTCTACGCTAGAGAGTTGCAAGCTGTATGGCAGTTTGTCATACGGGACATGTTTGGAATTTTTAGATCGTGTCCGACTTTTGTTTGACGCAGCGCTTGCTTTTATTATTGTAATAGCTATTATTATTATTTCTAAAATAAAAAAACGCACGTCCGGTGCTATGATAGTGATGTTTGGCTATTATAACGTAAATTCCAGCAAAATTTCTGGCCTAATAGGACACAGAGTCAGGATTTTTTATTTTAGAAGATGGCAACCCTGAAAGCCCAAAGCCTACGGTCGTGGTTGCCGTCATAACACAGCTGCACAATGCATATAAGAATGCTTCTGTCACTCCCACGCGTCTCGCTGATCGCCGTGGCTGCAGGCTGCAGGCAGCAGGCCACAGTGTTGCCACGATAATAAAAACCATTAAAGTGATTCCATTTTTTTTCCAAGATTTCAAGAATCATATAAACCAGTTGCTCCGCTTGCAGTTTGCGTCTGCAGCCCGTCTCGCAGTAGTACCTTTAAGTTGTCCTGTTAACGACTGAACTAATTACGTGCTTCCTGTTGCAAAAGACATTGTTTATTATGATGAAAATATTTATAGGTAATGAATGAATAATCAAATAATTTGACGACTGTACGGAAAACCAGTGCGATTTTGTAAGACTCAAAACACAAACACGCAACTCGCTTCGATGCCCACCTTCGATGCGATATGTCAGTTTGCTTGGCATTTTCCGGATACCTCAAGATAAACACTGTGGTATCATGCATGTGATACAGGTTGTTTACTACAATATTTTGATTTGTTTGTGTACCCCATTGATACTGTGCCGCGCGCACTCGCACGCGTACCTGCCTTGTTTTTATTTGTTTAAAACGTACCGTGAGAACCCCGACGACCAGTCGACATCGAGACGTTACCTATGACACATGTACTAGACCGACCAGAGCGCTTTCGCCGCGTGTGTATCCTGTGAAGCTCCTTACAGACATTTCGAGTGATTGTGGCCTGTGAAGTGATACCTGAACCCTGACCGGCAAGTACCTAGCTATAAGTGCTCAGACCTTACTTATTTTCCACCTATCATTGTCGCCCTCCACGTGTAATCCACTGCCTAAACTCTCAAATACAGGTGATTTTTGATTTGCAATAAAAATGTACCTATAGTAATGTGCTAGGTGCTGGCCATAGATATACCTACTTTGGTACGAAGCGTAGGTTTTAACGGTCTTTTGCTTACTCTCTGAAAAAACTTATCTTAGCGTACGTCTACTTTATAACAACACATTATAAAATACGAAAATAGTAGTCAGAAATTGGGAAATTTCCACGAATCGTTTTCAATACACATTTTACACGTAGTACAATATAAAATATTACTTACTCCAAAACCACATACCCAAACTCGACTAAATATTTTACTAGCTACATTTATTCAATCAAAACATAATTCTGCTTATACGCAAAAAGAAAACCAGTTCTTATTTACGAAAAAATATTACTGAAGTAGACATGATAGCAAAAGACGAGTAATTGTATGTCAGAAAAAACAATACGCGATTAATTTGGTTTCTTTGAGCAAGAAAAATAATCCCTACCCCTAAATATGATAAATCTAAGAGAAACTTCGTCTGTCTCTATCTCTGCAATGTTTTCGCGCCCAAACCGCTAACAAATTTAAATTAATTTTAACAACGAGTTAGATAGGACATTTAAAAAGGACATGGACCACTTTCATATCGATATTAAAACTAAGGGGCCTTAGTATGTGCAAAAATAAAACAGTAACTCAGGCTCTCTATCTGCCCTACCAAACGTTTGTTATTCTACAAATTAGCTGTAAAGTCAAGTCTAGTAGAATCTACTTTAGCACTAAACTCCCCCTTCCTGTCATGGAGTATGTTCCTTTACCTAAATGTTGTCTGGAAGGGATCGCTTATAGCAATAAGACCGCTACATTGCACATCTTTCTGTGTAAATTGCTGTACTTTTTTGTTATGGTGTGCAATAAATAGTTATCTATCTATCTAAGCGATAGTTATCAACATCGGTGTAAACGACACCACTTCCTGCCCCTAGAGACGAGACGCAGCATAAGTGAAATATGTTTCTTGGCGCAAATCACCATTGGTAAGATAGACAGCCCGGATCTGTTATCAAAAATCTCATTAAACACTAACCTACTTAGGTTTCGATCACGCCCTGTTTTAAATGTACCTTCTGCAAATACCAACTACAGACAGAATGCCTTTATAATTCGTAGTTGTCGAAGTTTTTCCAAACTATCTATTGATATTGATCTATTCTTTACTAGCATTTTCTCAATAAAACGAAAAACGACTAAATCATATTTTGAGATTCTTGAACTTTGACGATAGCCTTTTATACAACCTATTGTATTACCTCAGATTATGTTGCTTGTACTCGTAGTTACCACAGTTCGATTTATCCTTATTTATCTGATTACCTATATGTGAAGATTTGTTATTAGTATAGAACCACAGAATACTGTTGTTGTTTAGTGTTTAATTAAAACTGTAAATCTTCTAAAATAAATAAATAAATACGTATATGAGTCACTGAATTATCAGATAGGATTTCAGGTAAAACATTAGTCTGTAATTTAGCTACATTCAGATCAGTAAGCACTATCTCGCTACATGAGGGGCCATTTACACTGAGAGCAGTGAATGTGACCGCAAACATCACATAGAGGACGTTTTTGCAACAGCGAGAAAAAAACAGCCACCTCTGTTTAATATGCGTTTATATTAGGAATTCTTTTTTTATTATTTTACTAAAGCTAGTTATTTTGGTTAATCGTATCTTTAAACACTTTGTTTTCAAGTTTTCACAAAATTAAATTAAATTTCGCTCACAAAAATTGATCGACCGTGTCGTCCGGTAAGTATGGTAAGAGCATTCGCCCAGATAGCGAAAGGTCGAGGGTTCGAGTCCCAACGGATGACACGTTCGATAAATTTTTGATTCGTATCTTAAAGCTCATTTTGGTTTGCCTAGACACTTGCTCTCTAAACAAACTACAAAAAATGGAACTGAAACATTCAATGACATAAGCTCGATCACGATCCGGCTTACGAAACCAATGGTCGCGGTTTAATCAAAGTAGTAGCTTAAATTAAAAATTAAGCTGGGTTATCTTAACTGATGGTCACATATTTCCGTCGGATACACGGTGGGTACATTTCTCAAAGTATTAATAAAATCCAACTCCAGCTCACTAGCGTAGCAGTGACTTCTAAAAATTCGTCAAGTGACGAACGTCCTCAATTGAGCATTCGTTCGACTTCAAATTGGACGTATTTCCATGGTAAGGATCCAACCCACAACTTCTCTCAAATTGACATAAGCCAATAATACCAAAATGGCCTTAATATTATATACTTAACATATATATAACTGTTAACAGATATGATTTAAACTAAATTAAAGGATGGCAACTTTAAGTTCAAAACCCAGGAAGAATCCAGATCCAAGTTTAAAACTTGAATATCTAAAAACTATCTCTGAGTGGCTTTAACATGAAAATACGTCTAATTATTGGGTGCAATATGCTATAACTATCAAAATATGATAGTTAAGTTTTTTAATGTAGGTCGAGATTTGGTGAGTCGATCTTGCACAAAATGTAGTGTCTGTTCAGCTCGCCCTGCGCCATGATAGTGGTCAAATACTCGCAACAGTGGACCGATATGATTTGACAGTCGATTGTCTCTTGCAGTGTCGAATAATTGTGTTACACTGCTCCCAGTAATTATCACAATATGAGCAGTAGCAGTCCATAATATACTCGTAGCATAGCATGTTTTGACCATACTTATACTTCGCCTTTGTGTTACGTAAGGCTGCCAACCTGTATACAGTGTGTCCGGATTTGGACTAGCGATAAATAAATAATAAATAAATTGTTTCAACAATCACACCAATTACCTAGCCCCAAACTAAGCGTGAGCTTGTGCTATGGTGACTAGGATAACGGATAGAAATACTTAAATACATATAAACATCCATGACTTAGGTACAAATGCTCGTGCTCATCACACAAACATTTGCCCCTTGCGGGATTCGAACCCGCAACCGCCTGGTTTAGAAGTCCGGTGCGCGAACGACTACACCTAGACGGTCGGATAATTTATGGGCTATTAATTATCAAATTTAATCGACAAAAAACCCATGTTGGGTTCTAACTCCCCACCTCTTGATATGGCAGCCATTTTAATTATTTGTAAAACATACTATTTCTATAATAATAATAATAAATAATTCGAACCCGCAACCGCCTGGTTTGGAAGTCCAGGGCGCGAACCACTACACCAAGACGGTCGTCGTCGGATATTTATATGGTCCTAAAACTTATGAAAATAATTCATTTAAAAGGTAACGCTATCGCCCATCAGGTGAGATAAAGATCAATCAAAATTATTCATAAAGGAAAATAATAATTTATAAGAAATCTTATAAATTATTCTGATTCCTTCCACAGTAAATTATTCCTTCCACATTAGAACCTCGTGGGTTGTTCCGTGATGATGGCAAGAGACATGGCCTCACGCTCATTCCCTGGGAGCGGGGACGGGTCTTGGTATGGGACGCAACTTGTGTTGATACTTTGGCCCCTTCTCATCTCAGGGAATCACCTTTTGAAGCTGGGTCTGCTGCTGAGTCGGCAAAAAACGCCAAATGGCGCAAATGCGAGTCTCTTGCAGGTGATTATGTGTTTGCAGCGTTTGGCATTGAAACTTTTGGACCATGGGGACCTAACGCCAAATTACTTTTTAGAAAAATAGCCCCTAAATTAAATACAATTCTTGAAAACAAAAAGCTGGCTCGTTTCTCGCTCAGAGGCTAAGTATGGCTATCCAACGCGGAAACGCAGCCAGCATTCTCGCTTCCTTGCCTCATGGACACGGTTACATTTTTGAATTAGTAATTTTTACATTACATTACATTTTTGAATATTTAGTGAGTTGATTATTTTTATGTGATTTAATAAAGTTCGGCTTATTTAGAAATCTTGCTTTAAGTTTAATTCATTTTAATAGTTTTTTATTCTATTACAAAACTAAGCCCCAAAATTCACTTTAACGAAAAAAAAAATTGTTTTTTTTTTATTTCAACAGGATTATGTCTCTAAAATTCGATAAATAAAAAGGCCCTTAAATAATTGCTAGTTTGAAACCCGGATACTCTGTAAAATATATGGACGAGAAATATGTTAGCAACATATCTTGTAACATCGGCTTCCCTGTGGTTTTCCGAAGTAATACCCCAATAATCTTCATGTTTCATCTCAAAAATAAAAGTTGCACTATACGCACTGGTTACCTACACATTTCTGTAATAGTTATTCATGCACTGTTTTTTTTTTTTTTTTTTTCTCCAAACTCGAAGTTAGGAAACAATAAATTATAAATCAAATAAGAAAATTTTTATTAAATTAAACATATTAATTATGCTAGGAACACTTTTTTGGATTACGATCTAGACCTTTATTAGTTTTAAAGCCTTATCTTTGTGTTTTTGTATTGATTGTACTCTGTATGTGTTCTTATTAAATAAATAAAAAATAAAAAAACTAATAGGCCTAACAATAGTTCGTAGAGTTTGACAAGCGAAGTAAGTACATATCGTGTACAGCCAATTTGCAATTTGTAGGTTACAGGTGAAGATTTCCCTTGAAAACCCATTTAGGTTTGGGAAAATAGTACGACTTTTGCAATTATTTGAATATATAATTTATTTAGCAGGAAAGCGTTAATATTTACTATATGCGTATGCATTTTTACAACCTTTTTTCCCTAAGAAAGGAATCGCAACTTACTAAATTTCAAAAAGTAAGTATACAACAATAACTTGAAACCGTCGTATTTCTTTGTGCAAAACCACTTTCCTTAGCCAAAATAAGATTTAAAACAACAATATACATGTCACTTCGGACGATAAATTCATGAGCGAAAATGAAAATTTACTCCATAATTTACTGAAAAAGGTAGACCGCGGCGAAATCGTGAAATATACCCTTAACTTCAGTTCTAAACGAATTGGCTCAGAATTAAAGTTCATTGTAAACAGAACATAGAAACAGATGAAAATAACGATAAAACTTTTTTCCTGACTATACAGGCTGTCCGCTTAATGAAGGATAATCCTTTATTGTTTATCCATTTGTTTATGTTTTCTGCACTGTTCTGTTTAGTTTTTTGGTATACTCTAACCACAGATTATATAATAGTTACTTCGTCATAGGTCACTGCTATCCATTGAGTGGATAGAATTCTATCTACTCAATGCTGCTATCATGTCTCTTGCTTGTTTTTCTTTTTTTTCTTTATTATTATTGATGTACTTAAGAATTTACCCCAGGCATCCGCTGAAAATCAGTGTCGTGGTTTGCCTACGGCTACCACGACTAATGCTGAGTCGGATGCCTTTTCGGTAGATCATTTTTTTATAATTTGTAAATTGTTTCTTGTTCACCGATCTCCGAATAAATGCTTTTTCTTTCTTTTTTTTCTTCTATCTTTAGGTACAGATTAGTTACATCATGCCCTATTATATGCCAAAATATCAAGTAAAAATGTTACCATTTTCAAGATATAAAAATTTAATTCTTCTACTTTTACGATCAATGACTTTTTTAAAGTCTGTTTCTATTTTTAATACGTGTAAGTATTCCAAACACCAAAGTAAGCCTTTTTACTAAAAATTTTAGTAAGGCTCCCAAAAATAATAATAAATCAAAACCAAAATCTCAATAATGGCAACACTTTTACTTGAATTTTTTGGTCAAGGCCAAGAACTTTCAACAAAAAAATAATATTTTTGGCTGAGAGTGCTCTATTCTTAGCCATAAATATTATTTTTTTGTTGATGAATTGTTCGTTTTTAATGATGTAACTAATGTGTACCTTAAGGATTATTCTTCATTAACGGGACACCCTGTATAGTTTATTATTTAAATACCATTTAAACAAGTTTAAGCTAGTAGGTATTTTTCTACTATTGGTCAAGTGGTTGCTCGGACAACTCATATTATTTATCTTTTAGTAGCACAGGAGAATCGTGGATAAAAGGATACTATAAGAAAAGCGTTGAATTCAGACTGCTTTTAACAAGCCAGTAGCCATTTTGAAAATCAAAGGAGGATAGGAAGCTTATGTTCAGCAGCAAAAGTCAACAATTTAAACATATATACAATCATTTTTATAACTTAAGCAATTATTTTGCAAGTTTTTACGAAATGTAATTAAATTTCGCGCACAAAAATTTATCGACTGTGTCATCCGATGGGACACGGACCCACGTCCCTGCACTGTTAGGCGTTAGGGCGATGTATATAATAAGACTGACTGCGATTAAGAGTCTTTATTAGGGGATACGATACACTTATATACTACGGGAGGAAGCGAGTGTGAGTGCTTAATAGTATGTAAATGACGCTCACACTACGTCCCTTCGCTATCCGGGCGAATGCTCTTACCAACTACTCTACGGAGGACGTTAGTCAGTCGACGAATTTTTGTAAGTGCTTGCTATACCAGCCGGCGTTCGATTTCATTAATACTTGGGGAATGCACCCGCATATATCCGATGGATTTTTTTTCACAAATATATATTTGACCATCAGTTGAGATGAAATCAGCTTAACTTACAATAATTTTATAACTTAAGCAATTATTTTGCAAGTTTTTACGAAATTTAATTTAAATTCGCTCACAAAAATTTATCGACTGTGTCATCCGGTGGGTAATATTATATTACTCATAGTTTCTCTCTCTTTCTTGCGAGGCAGTAGACGTAACTTTTCCACTTTCTTTCTCTTTACATTAATCTCCTTTATCTCCATATCAATAAACCCTGACGCCATAATGTCCTTCGCATACGAGATATTGACAATTATACGGCCTTTTTTGAAAGGGAACTCCGCAGGTATCACACGAACATCAAACGTAATATTGGAGAAATTGTAATCACCCTGAAATGTTTTTGCACCAAGTTACTTCCAAAATTCCATAAAACTCAATTTAAATTTTACACTATCATCATCATATCAGCCTATTGCAGTCCACTGCTGGACATAGGCCTCTCCAAGACTGCGCGAACTTAATGAATGAATGAATGTGTTAAGTTAGTATTCTCGATTTCTAAAGGGGGTATTATTCCGTCGGGAATGTTGTAGACTTGAAGGACAAAATTGCCTGGAATCACTTCCGTTTTATCATTACTTTAATTAATAAAGTCTTGAATAAGAATATATTTATTCTTACCGCAGGATAAGGGCAAGGTCCAGCAAATTTGCCTTGCTTCAAGGCGGCGCCAATAAACTTGTCCTTGTTCACCAAATTGCATAATTTAAAATGCATCTCTATGAACCCTCTCTTGTATACGTTTGATAGATATTCGTAAAAATAAAAATCAACCTGGAAACAAATCGTATCATGTAAAACACTGAACATTTTTTCCGGCAGTTTCCCAACAAACCATGTCGAATCTATACATACTCTTCACGCGTAAACCGCTAAACCGATTTAGATGAAATTTTACTTTTTGTCGCGATATAAAAACATTAAGGGGATGAAATATGATTTTTGACAGTTGTAAAAGCTATAGAGACGCTAGTGTATGAGTTCCCGAGTTCGAATCCTGTGTAGGGCCGAAAATTTCTGGGTTATTGTTTTTAAATATGTAACTGTAACTAAGAAATCATAAGAGATAACAAAGCATCTCGAATGCATATTAAAATATTATAAAGGCGAGTGTCAGAAGTGCGGAGTAGGGAAGTTAGTGTTGACACCCCAACGCGTAAACCGCTACCAAAATTTGGCCACTAGTAGGCCTAGTAGTAGTGACTTGCAAACTTCTGGTTATCAGTAACAAACTAGTTTTGTTACTGATAAACAGAAGATCCATACTAATATTATAAATGCGAAAGTGTGTCTCTCTGTCTTTCTGTTACCTCTTGACGCTTAAACCACTGAACCGATTGAGATGAAATTTGGTATGGAGACATTTCGAGACCCTGGAAAGGACATAGGCTACATTTTGTCGCGATATAAAAACAATAAGGGGTTAAATGGGGGATGAAAGTTTATATGAAAAATCCAACTCTCGCGGGCAAAGTCACGGGGAACCTTAACAAAAATTGACTTCCCTACAACGAAACCTTTAACAAAACTAGTTAGGTTGATCCTTTTTTTCAGTGTGTGTAAGCACGTTTAGCCGTTGGTCCTGCGCCTGGTCTTCGGTCATGTCGTATTGCCATCCCACCGAACTATGAGAGTGAAGGAACCGAGGAGTGGACAGTACCGAGTATATTGTGCACATAATTGTGCACTATAATATCTCCTGCGTGCAGTTAACCTATCTCTGTTGAGATTGGCCGCCGCTGAAGAAAATTATTATAACTTGTAACAACGAGCTGCAACCACACCGTACACCAAGCAACGGCGCTACGCAGTTTCGCATGATTACCGATAGATGGCGCTCTCTCTAGTTAGCTCGCGGTATTCCTTGGTTTTTCCCGAGATTATAATAGCCAATGTTATGTTAACTGATAGGAGCTTAACTAAGGCTTACTTAAGGACTGCATAGGAGCTTAAAGCGCACAGCAGAATCCGCCTCTGGATCTGTTGGACCTTTAAGCGAATCTAGAGCATCGAAACATATTTACCCCCGCACGATTACTTGTATACCGCACGCACTACGTCATTCGTTGTGACTCACATTATTGTTGTATACCGCACGCACTACGTCATTCGTTGTGACTCACATTATTGTACTTACTACGTCACACTAAAAATAAACGGACATTGGACTGGAGCTTGAGCCTTTTCATTGAAGAACCCCTACTACAAACTGTAATAAAAAAATGGAGAAACCAATAAAGGTTTGTTCAAGATGAATTTTACTTACAGTGATATTATTGTCTAACTGCACTAAAGAAACGAAGTTCAGCCCTATGTAGTACAACGGATTGGCCCGGCCGTATCGATGGGTTGTCAGGTTTGCGTACGCAATGTATTTAGGGTTGAAGTAGTCCACACTAGGATGTTCTGTGCTGATGTAACGTACCTTGGAACAAGCACACATATTATAGTATGTCCGGGTTTCGACTAACGATAATTTAAGGGCCTTTTATTTACCAAATTTTAAATACTATTTTTTTTTTTTTTTTCATTTTTTATTGAGATTTTTTTTTCAAAAATCTTTTTGGTTTATTTTTGTAATAGGACTGTTTTGAATTTTTAGCAATATTTCGTAAAACATTTTTTTCCTCTTTTACGGTTAATAAATTTGAATTGATCTTTATTTCACTTGATATGCCACAGCGTTACCTTCCAAAAGAATCATTTTCATAACTTTTAGGACCTCCAGATCCAAAGACATATCATTTTAAAAAAAATGGCTGCCATTTGAAGAGTTAGACCCCCAACATGGGGGTTTTTTGTCAATAACATTCGATGATCTAATAGCCCATAAATTATAGCCAGACTCACTGTATATTGAAAAAACAAAACTACCGACTGCATAAATAAATTTTTTTTTTAATTTATTTATTTATTTAACAGTAAACATACTGACTTACAGTCGCCCAAAGCGTCAGTATGCTAGTCACTCACAGTAAAAAAACAAATGGTCGAACAAACATTACAATATAGAAAATCAAATTAAAACAAAAAGATACGTCAGGATTACAATAACATATGTCACTTATATTAAATATTATGTCAGAAAAAAAATACACATTAGAGTCAGTCAGAATAATTAAAAGTTTAAAAGTAATGAAATTCTTAATGAATGAAATGAAATTTTTATATTTTTAAATGGTCTTTTATGGGATAACTTTTTTTGATTTTCCAAAGGTGCCCGAGTTTCGACCGGTGATCATTTAGTCACTGTTTAGACCCCTAAACAGTGACTAAATGATCACCGGTTTATTTCATCTAATGCTATCGACAAAATTCTATCCAATATACTGTACCTATCGAAAAAAAATGTTAAGTTAGACCCTGGGTCTTTTTATTGCTTCTAGAATTTCCAGATCCATATAAATAGTATTAAAAAAAATAGAAGAGAATCAAGAGGGGACTTGGAACCCTAGTCATTTGTCGATAATATTTGATGAATTAAAGGCGCTAAAATAAGCAAGTACAATAAATATTTTTCACCCTGGGCTGGGCTCTGAGCTCGCTCCATCAGCGACTCTGTCTGCGCCACGTCTGGCTTAGTCTAGAGTCAAGAGCAAACCCATTTCGAATATAAAAAAAATATAAAAGTACTCAGTTTCTCTGTAACTGTACAAACTTTATATTTGAACGTACCTTTTGTGCCCTTTCCGCGTATGTTTGGTTAAAATTCCAAAGGCTAAAAAAATAAATTAAGAAAAAACATAATGGTTTTTGAGTCAGCCATATTTTTAACATTATGTCGATTGTGATCAACATTGGAATGTAACGTGCATTCCAATTTTGTTGTTCGAATGTTGTATGCGTTGTAATCACTGATAAACATATATAAAACATCATAATTATTTTGTCTGCAGGAAATTAGCAACGAAATTGCATACATAATTCGATAACATTATGATATTATCGGGTTTTCTGATCTAAATTAATAATAAGCATTGGCGTACAGAACGGAGCAGTAGACTATAAGAAAGAAAAGGCTTTATTTTACACTCATCGTTCACACGAGGACGATTCGTGATTTTTGACAATTCGTCTTTTTCACGATTCGTTCTTTTTTTGACGACGGCAATGCTTTTTGAATGCCAATGTACACACGGATCACGAATCGTGAAAAATGACGATTCGTCTTAAATCTATTTAAAAAAAAAATTTAAAAAATTAATTCGTCGTATTTTTAAAAATTACGAATTGTCAAAATACACGAATCGTGAATTTACTGTGACGGATCCGCTGATGCCACCAATTCGGATATTTTGACGAATCTTGAAAAATACGAGCAATGTGAACGTCCATCCGTCATGACGTATCGTGTATTTTGACGAATCGTCTATGACAAATCCCTTGTGCATGAGCCCTTAGTGAAAGGAAAAACAAAAGCATAGGTACCTATTTTGCGACAGTATTTTAATTCAATGCCCACCGGATGTGTTCAAAGCGTTTTTTATCTACCCTCGGAGGATTTATTAGAATTCCAACGTCAACTCGCTCACCAATATGTGTCGGGCTATCCAATCACACAGCTCTATAGGAATTGTACCTAATCGTTCTAAAACGATTTGGCATTTCAGTTCTAAGGCGTAACTACATTAGAACCCTGTTTCTTATCCATACTAATCCATACTAATATTATAAATGCGAAAGTGTGTCTGTCTGTCTGTCTGTTACCTCTTGACGCTTAAACTACTGAACCGATTGAGATTAAACTTGGTATGGAGATAGTTCGAGACCCTGTAAAGGACATTGGCTACATTTTGTCGCGATATAAAAATATTAAGGGGGTGAAATGGGGGATGAAAGTTTATATGGAAAATCCATCTCTTGCGGGCAAAGTCGCGGGGAACCACTAGTAGATAATAATATTCCATACTGATATTATAAATGCGAAAGTGTGTCTGTTTGTAACTTCGTCTCGCGTAAACCGTTGAATAGGTTAATTGGTATAAAGATTTATTTATTAATTGAAGTATATCAGCAGCACAATATGCACATCGATTCCTTAAAACTAGTTAGATATGGTTATGTTCTTACTCATACGTTTGCTAATTAAAGATATACATAGCATCGGCCAGGTAATAGGGTTACGTATCATGACAACTAAACTTGTTTCAACTAATTTCAAAATAACTACGTTCGGAAGACCATCTGTTTAATATACATAAAAGATCGTTTCACATATTTTTGTTATAACTAATGGATGAAATCTACAATGGACGTTTCACCTACGGTTAACTCACCTACGGTTAACTCACTTACGGTTAACTCACCTAAGGTTAAATCACCTACGGCTAACTCACCTAATAGTTCATTCACCTAAGGTTTGTTTAACTACATTGAATAAAATGAAACTAAGGTTATTTGAACTAACGATTTACTTACTGTTGATTTATCCATTGTCAATATTTGTACACATAATAACAATGTTTGAAGAACAAAATGTGTTGTCCCCGACATGCCGTGGTCCTTCGCCGTGGTACTAGTCTGCCCTACACTAGAGTGTAATTCAAAAGCCGGAGGCGCGAAGGGAGAGCAGCCTCCGCCCGCTGTAACAAGTTTCAGGCACCCGTGCGAGCTGCAGCGGCTGAGGCTGGTCACCGAGGGCGACCAGCAGGCCGAACCTGCGGAAGCGAACTTGGGTACTCGAATTGGGAACTGGGAATAAAATTTTTGAAATGAAGTCCCCTACATCTGAAGTAGGGATGTTTTTGTAGGGTATCGTTGAGTAGGTCTTTTAAAATAACGTTATTTTCTAGATTTTTCAATCAAAAAGTATGACACCCAGGAATAACATAGATTTCTACTGGTGAAACAATTTTCAAAATCGGTTTACTATTTCCAGAGATTAGATATTGAACTTGAAAATGTCCGCTTGAGGATCCAACTCGCGTTCATCGCATCGGGCGATTGCCTAGACCACTAGGCCACCCATACGTAGGAAATGCCTGTAAAAATTTCTTAAAGTCTTTTAATATAAAGAAATAAAATACATTCATTAATAAATGGATATCACATAACACACGAAAATAAAGTACATAAAAAGCACGATTACTAAACAAAAACATAGTAAAATTACAGTTTATCTATTACCTCATCTTTAGATTGTATAGTAAAAGCTTAATAATACTTATTATTCCAGTAATGAATTTTTACAAACACAGTTACTAACTATACCCTTTTTTTACACCTCGTCGATGAGCAAATTTTCTCCAGCTCTCAAACTTTTTTTCTTGAAAAGTTTACGAGTGGCAGCACTAATATTATTAAGTTCAATAAAATTGTCATCAGACATAAAATGCTTACATTTATGTTTACCCCTCGTCTCATAACAATTTTGTCATTTTATAAATTATCTTAATTTATACTTACTAAACATTTTGAAATTCTTTTGTAGTTGTAATTTATTTCATTACACCCTTTGGTTTTCAAACGCAAAAGACATTTCTAATTAATATTTAGTAAGTTTACGCGCTTAAACACAATGTTATTTGAACAAGTTTAGAACACATTAAAAGCACCGTGAATAAAAGGTATTATGGCGACTAATTAATTTAATTTAAGCAATTATTTACTGCAGACTAGAATTTGGCTTAAAAGGCTTTTTTGTTAATTTATTGAACATTTTCTTAGTGATACTGACAAATGTAATATTGAGGCAAATAAATACTTATTAGTACTAACATTCAAGTAATTATTTCGAATAGTAACTAAAGTCACTATTAATTGGTAAAGACTCGTTGAGATTAGGTAAAAATGCGAATGAATGAAGGTCAGCAAGGTTAACGACGATCTCCATGGTCGAGTGCACGCCGGTCTCTGTGGTGTCGCCATCTCCAAGGTCCCAGGTTCGATCCCCGGTTGGGGTATTACTTTGGGGTCAGAATAATTTTGTTCATTGATGTCGTACAATGTTCATTTTATTATGTATTTATTCTTACTTCATAATTTGATACCAACTTTAACGTTTGCATTTTGTGTCTCAACGATAAATAAATTTAATTGCATCAGACTTATACATACTCTTCGTTTAAAAGCTCACAGTCCGACAGGGTTGGATTCAGACTCGCAAAAACTATTGCTTATAGATTTTTCCCGAAGGAAAATAAATACTATCTGCTAATAATACTCTACTCCCGAGCATGCGACCTAAATATGAGCTCTTATTTGACACTTGTTACTTTTTTGATACTCCCCTTCTTATGTGACGGTCGTATAAAAATATAAACACATTACATTACATCATCTGAAAGAGGCTACTTTATCGCTTTCGGAGCAGAGGCCTTACTCCGTTTAAAGATGTCCGTATTTTCGAATGTACCCGTCCCTTTCACTCACGAGAAAATAACAACACGAACAAGCGTAATGGCTAGACTAAAAATACGGACGTCGTCAAAAGGTATAATAAGGCTTGTGTTCCAACAGCATTCTGCGCGCGATGACTGAGCAGTGGGATTCCCCGATGATGGACAGGTGAATGAAGCTGCATGCGAGTTCAACAAATGTTAAAAAATAGATTATAATTGAATTTTCATGTAATAATATTAACATTTTTAATAGGGAAAATTGTTACTATCACTATATGGATCGCGGTCCGAAAAAAAGTATTATTAATTTAATTTAACTACAGACGATTAAGAACCGCCTCTTTTGGAGTTGATTAATAAATTGGTTAAGTTGGTTAAGAAAAAGGAAGCATGGGGCAAAATTTCAAGTTTCTGATCCGAGTAATTTAGTTGGTAAATTCATCAGTCTACCACAGAATCACCAGTCGTCTACTAGATACGTTTTATCACGACTTAACGGTGCTACATAATAGTATGTAAGTATTTATAAACATCATATCATTAAATCCAGCCCTGCCGTGCGGTGATTCCGGTCTCCGGACGGCGATAATGTGTACATTTGTCCGCAGTTATATCCGAGATTAAAACTTCAGCCAATTGCGGACTTGTTCACCGTGCGGAGTTATTGTAATTTTTACCGCGGCTTAACAGGACGTCGACAATGGATAAAAAATTCAAAACATGCTTGCGTTTATGCAGTCGTGCCCAATTTTTATAGATTGTCTGTTTTATGTCTCGAAGCACTTAGTAGGGTTCAAAAATAAAAATAATCACTATAAACATATAAAGTTAGAGAGTCGCTAGTTATAAAATAAAGGTAGGTAGTTAAATCTAATAAAAATATATATCAAAATTGTTATCCAGCGGCGTAATGCTGCCAGCATCAATTCCATTGATTATTATTTTTGGAAAAGATTTTACAAAATTAAATCAAATTTCACTTACAAAAATTAATCGACTGTGTCATCCGGTAGGACTCGAACCCACGTCCCTTCGCTATCCGGGCGAGTGCTCTTACCAACTAAGCTACGGAGGACGTTAGTCAGTCGACGAATTTTTGCAAGTGCTTGCTACGCCAGTGAGCCGGCGTTCGATTTCATCAATACTTGGGGAATGTACCCGCATGTATCCAATGGAAACATTTTTACAAATATTAAACCATCAGTTAAGATGAAATCAGCTTAACTTTTATATTTTTATAACTTAAGCAATGATTTTTGCAAGTTTTTACGAAATTAAATCAAATTTCGTAAAAACTTGCAAAAATAATTGCTTAAGTTATAAAAATATAACATGCAAAGATTTTTTTTATGTTTTGTAACAGAAGGTGGGTCAGGGAGGCCAAATCAGACTACGAAGAACTTGATAAGTATTTATTATATAAATACTAAACTCAAAACGTGAAAATAACAGAAGGAATCAACGGACATCTTACTTTTATATCAAATTCTACGAACAACTAAGACAGTCAAAATAGTAACTTCTAACCATTACAATTTGAAATAAAATAAATAAATAAAAAAGGTGGCGCTAGTGTCGAGTGGAGTTTCCGGTAGCGTTGTTAATAAACGATATTCCCCGGTTGTGACGTAACGGTGCCTGAAGCGGATGTAACAGTTGTGTTCTACACATGATATAAGAAAGTTGTTTATAGTAGTTATGTACAGAAATACCTATCTGATAATCAAACAACTTTGTGCCTACACTTCTCATTATCACCTAGATAGGTAACAGTTTCACAGAATTCACTGACTTCATTTAAAGTTTCACCCAACTAAGAGAACAACAACTATTATTAATATCGTAGTTAAATTCCTGACTTCCCGGAACTCTGGCCGTTGGTCAAACTTGTCCGGATAAGTGTTGATCATGGCCAGTGCCACCGAATGTAGTTAGCGATTTGTTGAACAAAGTATAACTTTATTAACGGTTAACTCGATGTTTGCGAAAGGAAAGGGTGAAGTTTGTTTCAACTAACGCTCTCTGTGTCTTTTGAGACGAGAAATGTGTCATTCCTAATTGTAATAATTGAATAATCGAATTTTAACGACGCTTTTTAGGGTTCCGTAGTCCGACGAGGAAACCTTATAAGATCGTTCAGTCCGTCCGTTCTAGTCTGTCACAGCAGAATATCTTCTACGTTTATCGGCTGATTTGCTGCATGTAACTTGGTTCGAGGATACTTCACATATAGACCTCATTTTTTAAATACAAAAAACTAAAATTACCCCTTTTTAAGAATACCTCCCCATACATGTAAAGGGGGGGTGAATTATTTTTTTGAGTGCACCCCTTTGTGTGGGGTATCGTTGAAAAGGACTTTGAAAATAAGGTAGGGTTTTCATACAACACTTTTTTATCAGCTTTACCAAGTGCTAAAGCTGATAAAAAAGTGTTCGAGATATAGGCCGCCAAAGTCACTTACACGGTGTCGTCCCCCCCCCCCTGTAATTTCTAAAATCTTGGACATATAAACTTCAATTCACTCACGTAAAGAAACAGGCGCGGAAACCTTTATTTAAAATTGTTTCGGATATCCTATGATGAATACTTTTGAAATTATAAATAAAATAAAAATATGTACTTTTTTTGCCTATACTGTCTAATGTTTTGTTAATGGTACGGAACGCGCGCGAGTCCGACTCGCACTTTGCCGTTTTTTTGTTGTTCGTATGAAACCTAGGTTCCTATACTATTTTATCACTTTTTAGTTAGACCCAGAATTTGGTCAAGAATAGTCAAGTCTGTGGCAAACAAATTAAAGATACTTAGGCTGAGTTGCACCTCCTTAATTTAACCATAACTTTATAGTTAGCAGCGCATATTGTTATCAATATGCGCTGTTTCTGGTATTCAGTTTGACAGATTTTTGACCTGTTTGTACCTTATTAAAAAAAGTTCCAAACTCCGGCCTCATTACAAAAACTTAGTACCACTAGGTAAACTAGGACTAACATGACATAACCTATTAGCAAAACGCTTTTCTGATTGGTCGACTACCGCTACGACGACTATTTAGTCCTGGCTTTGATCTGGTACTAAGTTTTTGTTAATAAGGGGGTAACGTATTTATTTGACAGTGACACCATTGCCAATTTTGTCTGATCTTTGATGGCGTCATCTGTTAGCAATAAAGTCAAAGCTAACTTATGCGAGGGATTAGGTGCGGTGGGATCACAGCGCAGCTGTCATATGCTGTATAAGCTTTTCGAGCTCGCTTCGCTTGCGCATTAAAAATTATTGTGCTTTCAAAGCTTCTTGTTACTTTTAATAGCAGTCGCTTGCCTGCCTCGACAATAAAAATATTACATCTTGTTAATTTCAAAACTGCGATCTACAGTATTTTTTCGTGCTCGCTTCGCTCGCGTATCTATTAACGAGTGCTCGTTATTTTCAACGATGACTGTATTTCAAAGCTTGTTATTGACGTACTAGATTTAAGGTACCTCTTGGGCAAGCTACACCATTAAAAGTAGTTGGTATTTTTTGTGCGGCCACACTTGGTATCCGCGTTTGTCCTATGGCCTATTAATGTTTACTGCTAAGTGCTAACTCTCATTCGCAAATAAAAGACACCGACTGCAGTGTAAGAGCTAGTTCACACGAGGACGTAAGTGATTTTTGACGAACCGTCTTTTTTCACGATTCGTTCTTTTTTTGACAGCGGCAATGCTTTTTGCATGCTCATGTTCACACGGATCGGATCGTGAAGAATGACAATACTTAAATCTCATCTCAATGAAGTCTTAAATCTAGTATCGTGTTTTTAAAAAATCACGTTTCGTCAAAATACACTAATCGTGAATTTATTGTGACGGATCAGCTGATGCCACCAATTCGGATATTTTGACGAATCGTGAAAAACACGATTCCGTATGCAATGTGGACGTTCTATCCGTCATGACGTATCCTGTATTTTGACGAATCGTTAATGACGGATCCCGTGTGAATGAGCTCTAACCTAAGTATTGATGAAATCGAACGCCGGCTCACTGGCGTAGCATGCACTTGCAAAAATTCGTCGGCTGACTAACGTCCTCCGTAGCTTAGTTGGTAAGAGCACTCGCCCGGATACCGAAGGGACATGGGTTCGAGTCCCACCGGATGACACAGTCGATTAATTTTTGTAAGCGAAATTCAATTTGAAGCCCTAACTAACCCAGTTAAACTGGCGCTTTGCTACAAACAGCGTGTGCAAGGAAACTGCGATAAAAACAGCGGACTGGCTAGTCGCCTCGCAACTTCTGCCAATCGTCTTAATTGGGATTCAAACCTGTATCCCCGGACTTTGGACTTCAGAAACTTTGCGCTGCAGGGACGTGATTAGCACTTGATTTACACTTAAATTTAAATAAGCATACTAACACGTTATTACGCGCTAAAGTTGACTAGTAAGTCAACACGTAAATATTTATCAAAGAATCGACTGAAGTTGACCGACTTTAAATTCAGATTCGATTTGAAAAAAACCTTATTCGACGTGTAAGTAATCACTTTCATTGTGATACGAGTATCTTGAAAGTTTTCAAGTACTATGAATATTGTAACCCTCAAAATTAAAATTAAAAGAATGTGTAGCTTTATTTTAGTTATCTAAATATAAAACAAAAACCGACACAGCCCAAACTACTTTGATCAGAAATATGAAATTTTATACCATTCTACTTTTAATAATGTAGGTTAAACACTAAGACTCAAGTTCTTCGGTTGACGGTTGATTTGACAAGATTCCCATACAAAATATGTCCAATAATGTTAACCGGCTGATTAAAAATTAAACATGTGTTTGTAAACTCCAGGCTAAGAAAAAAAGGCTAGTGTGTTATTATTTTAATATTTACCCTTTAAGAATTATTGTAAAGCTGTTGTTTTCTTAATAAAGAAAAATAAAATAAAAATAAATTAGCAGCAGTGCATTTATTTTTTAAAAGAGTTAGACCTGTCATCACGTACTGCGCGGCGATTGAATTTGATGCTCTGAGCACACGTTCTTTTACGTGTCAAATGTCATATTTGATTGCAAAATTGAGCAAACTACACAGTTTGAGGTAATCACTTTTCTAATGACCCAATGAATGAATGCCCTAATAACTCATCTACCTCTATTTAAATGCACTTTCGACATACGCGTACGCGGACAAAGTCGCAGAAAACAGCTACTTGTCATATAACTTATTTATCCCAAATTATTTTCTCTGCAAGTATTCCGCAACAATACATCATTTTTCACACTAACTACTCGGCAATGTTCAATTACACGTCATGGAAACCTGACTTAAAGTGGGTCATTGCATCCCAAAGGACGTAATGTTGTATGAAATTTCATTACGCCCCTAGGGAGGCAAAGTGATTTGAATTTCGAATAAGAGTTCGTAGGCATGATCACACTAGCCCGCCCCGCACCAAAGAGAACATATTTGAAATTTGAACCTGGCAGCTAAGAATTTTAGCACAAATTATATGATTAAAACACAATTTTACGGATTACTTCGCGATTTATTTACATTTTATTTTACACCTGACGTTTCTGACTAATATCCCGCTACGTCCTATTGTGAGTCAAATTGATACCCCAACCTACAGATTGGCTCAGCATTTAGCTAAAACATTATCAAAGCTAAGGGGAAAAACAACGGCGTATGTGAAGGATTCCTACCATTTCATCATTTTACAATTAGCAGATGATGAAACTATGGTTAGTTTTGATGTACAGTCCCTATTCACAAGCTTACCAGTTCAGGACTGCATTGAAATTACTAAAAGGAAGCTGGTTCAACTCGACATGCCAATAGAATATGCGGAACTATTGGAACATTGCCTTACATCTGGCTATTTACTGTGGGATAATGAGTTCTATCTGCAAACCGATGGTGTAGCAATGGGCTCTTCGGTATCCCCAGTTGTTGCTGATATATTCATGGAGGATTTTGAAGATCGAACTCTGAGCACATCACCTATATCACCAAGGTTTTATAAGCGGTACGTAGATGACACTTTTACAATTTTACCCACCAATAGTGTTTCTGCTTTTCTTAATCATCTTAATTCAATACATCCAAAAATTAAATTTACTATGGAAATTGAGGCAGACAGTAAACTAGCTTTCTTAGATATTTTACTAACTAGGAATTCGAATCATACCCTTAGCCACACAGTCTTTAGAAAAGCCACCCATACCGATAAATATCTCAATGGTGCGTCTCACCATCATCCTTCACAGTTAGCTACCGTGGGCAAAACTTTGTTTCAGAGAGCGAGGGGCATCTGTGACGACCGACACCTGGCTGCTGAGCTTCAGCATGTAAGGAAGGTACTACGGGACAACTAGCTTTCAGTACCACGTCGTTGCAGACCCCGTGCCAAGCCTACGACAGTTGAACGCCAAGCTGCAGTACTACCATTCATGAAGGGAGTCACTGACAAGATTGGGAATATCTTGAAGCGTACTTCAATCAAAACTTACTTCAAGCGGCAAAAGAAGATTAACCAATTCCTACCACCTGTCAAGTGCAACATACCTCTTTAAGATGCAGGGGTGTACAAGCTGGAGTGTGACTGTGGCCTCTCCTACATCGGGCAAACAAAGCGAAGTATAGGCGTGCGGATAAAAGAACACATAGCTGACGTAAAACATAGACGGAACACGAAATCTGCAGTGTGTGAACATGCCTTAGACAAACCCAACCACTTCATTTGTTTTGACCAACCTAAAATACTTGCAAAAGAACGGCGTTTTATTCCTCGAATGCTACGTGAAGCCATTGAAATTAGAAAACATCGAAATTTCAATAGAGAAGATGGTTGGAAAGTTCCACCGGCATGGGATCCTATTCTAGCAAAAACCAAAGCAACACCTAGCACTGCAAGATCTCAAGACACGGTTAGCTCTTTCTGCGTAAATAGGAACGTAAATTAATATTATTGAGTGACGGTAGTTAAAATTTTTCAAAACTTTGTAATGACAAATAATACCTTAGTCTCCCTGTGACAACGATCGCTGTAAAGTGTTCAAAACGTCAGGTTTAAAATAAAATGTAAATAAATCGCGAAGTAATCCGTAAAATTGTGTTTTAATGAGTTCAACAATCCGCGTAAACGTAAGAAACAAACAAATGATATGAAAAAAAGCGCGCGCTTCTAAAAAAAGAAAAAAATACCTTTGTATTTTAAAAAATTACAATGTTTTCGTAAAACTGTCGAGTGACAAAATTTATTTGATACCGGAGTTCATTAGTTGTAAAGCCGCTGGTATTGTTAATAATAATATTTATTTACTGCCAGAAAAGTCAAAGGATATAACATATATATAATAGTAGATTATTCACCAAAGGGGTAAAGTGATGTCTTACGTCACGGGCATCATCTTGAATCTCGAGCATAACGAAGGATTCGAGAGTTAACTCCCGAGCGCAGCGAGGGAGTTTAGTGTTTACTCCCGAGCCTAGCGAGGGAGTTTAAAGAAGAATCCTGAGTGGAGCGACAGATTTAAGCTCACCCAAGACGAAGACATCTTTATCCCCGAGGAGAATACTCTGCTTTTCACACTTCCTACAAGGCAATAAAAAATGTACTACAAATACCTTATTTGCACCTTTGCCTACATTGTTTTCACACACACACACACATTACATATTTGTTAGGTATAATTGTTTGTTATATTTAAGCTACCATCACTTGTAACTTCTAGGATGCATCTTATTAGGTTACAACTTAGCACTTAAGCCAAGTAAACTGTGTAATCCTAATTTGTAATCTGCTTTGCATCTCGAATAAATAAAATAAAATAAAATTTGCTTTTAAATTCATGTAGAACCAGTTTATTTTTTATAGGGAACACATTGACATTTGAAATTGAATTTTCTGTAAATACCAATTCACCTGTAATTCCTAATTTCTGTGATTGCTATCTAAAACACAATTATACTTTAAAATCCTAGATAGATAATCAGATGAACGTCATTATGTTTTATAATAATTATTCAGCTGCATAAACCACATTATTTTTTGCATGGGAGTCCCATTTAAATAATTATTTTAGTATTTTTTTAGTATTTTTAATAGCGGCAACAGACACCCATAATCTGTGAAAATTTCAACTGTCTAGCTACCACGGTTCATGAGATACCCTGGTGACAGACAGACGGACAGTGGAGCCTTAGTAATAGGATCCTGTTTTTACCCTTTGGATACGGAACCCTAAAAAACAGTCTTTAAAGCCCGTGTAGCGATTTCCGACTTTTGCGAGATTTTAATTTTTAATTTGATTCAGTAGCGGCAGGTAATATTTTAAGAAGGAAAGTTTCACAAGCTCCAGGATCCAATTACCACAGTTTTCAACTTGCGTCATTTTCATAGCCGTGCCGTTGAGAAAAATTAAGGTTGTACATACTTAGTAGTTACTGTAAAGAGTTTAATAAGTGGTTTTTGTATGCGTCAGTAGTTGTATAGATCTATCTAGAGCAGAGATTCCCAAACTTTTTTCGTCTAACGCCCACTTGGGAAATTAGCTATTTCGTAGCGTCCCCCATTTTTACCCGGCTGCGGAAGGAGGGTTATGTTTTTCCAGAGTATGTATGTATGTATTATTGTTTGGCACAGTTTGGCCCTACAGTTGAATTTGTCAAAATTGTGAAAGTGACGATATAAATTTAAAAAATGGCGCCCGCAAATGGAAATAAAGGGGAGAGGAGGGATTGATTTTTTCCTTAGCATAGCAATATGGGTATCAAATGAAATCCAGTAAAGGGACCATTTTAAAAATATAATATTTTTTGCAGTCTGGTGTTTTGATTTAAATAATAAAACTAAAAATAATAAAATAAAAAAACCCGACTGCGTTTCTGTGTAATTGTAAATTAAAAAAACCCTAAAACAAGAAAGAGGTCATACCCGGGTTAAATTGGTACCCATATCAAAAATTGTAGCAGTCGGGACCCATGTTAGAAAGTCTGCCGTCTCGTCAGTAGATTGAAGTTATCTGCAATGTAGTATAGAGGTAGGTATGTGCTCTAAATTCACTAAGCCTCCATTTCTAGAATGGGTCCCGACTGCTACAATGTTTAATATGGGCACCAATTTTACCCGGGTATGACCTTTTTCTAGTTTTAGGGTTTTTAATTTTCAATTACATAGAAACGCAGTCGGGTTTTTTAGTTTTTTAAATTACCGTTTTTTTGTCATTAGTTAGCAACATTCTAACAGCACTAAAGCCACGTTCACTCAAATATAACGAAGGAAATTTAATTTAAGTATTGTTCTTGTTGGAACGCAACATCAGCGCAGCTTCATGCGCGTGAGACGAGTGCGCCCGACGGGCACCGAGGTCATCGCGAGGCAGCCCGAGCGGGTCCGAAGCCCTAGCACTCGCCTTGGGACACCCACCGTCGTCGGACATTTTGTCGCGTTAGTTAATATCTGTTAATTCCTCATGTAATAGAGGGCGAGAATTACAGCACCTTTTTTATACAGTCCGCGTTTTTATTTATACATATATCGAAGAACCCTAACAATGGTCCTTTAGGATATCGCCGTCTTATTTCGAGGAATTCATCGAAAATACCACCGTCATCATCTTCCTCAAGATTCAAGATTTTATTCGAAGCTCTTCAGTTGTGGACTTCAGCTACGCATAGATACCTGCCGGAGCCTTCATACATTCCAGCCAAGGATACTACGCAAGCATCTACACACGCTCGAATAAGGACACTTGAAGGACATCGCGCGACGGACTTTGGACCCACCGTACATTCGAGTCATCCACGTGTCATCAAAATTACACGGTCATCGTCAGTGCAAAATAACTCTTGGAAGGTTCATAAGATACGTGAGTTCGTTCCAATTTTCCTTTATTTATCCCCATCTTTCCAGCGTTTAAAAAGCTAAAATTTGGCGAGTGCTTCTTCATTTCTGAAATCTATTCACCTTTCCGTTCTTCATAGCCGCTTATCACGCTTCATTCATAACGTCTTTCCATATTTAAAAACATTTTTGCTGCCCTATGTAATTACAATATACTAATCTCCCGATTCACGCTTAATTCATTACGTCACCTCATATAGAAATCATCTTTCAACTCCTTAAAAATAAAAATATAATATTACGCCAACTATAGGCATATTCAATAAGTTCTCACGATCACCTGTTTAGGCATTGCACTTGCCTTTTATCTATAAGCTACGAGGTACCGTTTACTCGGCCCGTCTTGCTATCAGCTGTTCCTTTGTTATCGCTGCCAGGCCATAAAATCATAGCACACCTGTTTGATACGTTCATTATAGCACTTTATTTACATACAACTTTTTACTTAACTTATTTCTATCCTTCCTTTCAATAATGGCTGACCCAAAACTATTAAAAAAGCGTAGTTGTATGAAAGCTAAGCTGACTATCTTTAGTAAATATATAACTGTGCTTAAAGGTACTGACGAACTAGGAAGCTTGCAGTTGGTAGACTTGGAAAGCCGTCTTATTAAATTTGAAAGCTTATATGGTAAATTTGACGCGTTACAGTGCAACATCGAGGAGTTATCGGAAGACCCGATCACCGAATGCAAGGAGCGCGAGCAGTTCGAAAACACGTACTACGAGCTGGTGGCAGAGGCGCGCGTCTTGCTAGGCGCTCGGCCCCGCCAGCATCTTGATCTTCGAGGAGCAGCCGTGGCGAGTGGCGGTGATGAGCAGGCGGGTGGTTTTAAATCTAATTGCGTAAGATTGCCTAAAATTGAATTACCAGTTTTTCACGGCAACTATCAGCACTGGCTTGAATTTAGGGATACTTTCATATCATTGATTCATTCGAGAACTGACATAGATAATATAAATAAGTTACATTATCTTCGAGCATCTTTGAAAGGTTGTGCTTCTCTTGTAATTGATAATTTAGATGTTCGTGCAGAAAATTACGAGTCCGCCTGGCAGCTGGTATGCGAGCGGTACGACAACAAAAGGCTGCTCGTAAACAACCATGTGCATGCATTATTTAATGTCGATCATATTAAAACTGAGTCTTGTTCTGCAATTCGTCACCTTATCGATACAACAAATAAGAATCTTAGGGCGTTGTCCACTTTAGGTCAACCAACTCAACATTGGGACACGCTCATAATTCATATGATGGCTGAAAAACTTGATGCTATCACTCATAGACAGTGGGAGGAGCATAGAAACACATTAAACCATTTCCCTTCATTGAGTATATTTATACAGTTTTTAAGTAACAGAGCAGATTTATTGGAAACATTGCAAGAAAACAATAATAACACAAATAACAATCATACAGAAACTTATAAATCTAATTCATACCTACAAACTACAAAAAATAATCAAAACAATTTCAAACAAAGTAATAATAGTAATAAAAAAGAGACTAAATCAAATATTAATTATAAAAAATCATTGCAATGTGCCCTTTGTAAACAAAATCATTATTTATTTAATTGTGAATCATTTAGAGCCCTTCCCATTGAAACTCGTATTCAGAAGGCCACAGATGCCAAAGTTTGCCTTAATTGCCTTCGACCAGGGCACGGGGAAAACAAATGCAACCTTGTACCCTGTAAATATTGCAAAAAATTACATAACACACTTTTGCACCTACATGAGTCATCCCCCACCCCTGGACCCTCTGTCCCAGTTAATAATTTTTCAAATTCAACTGAAGTTAATAAGCAGATTACTACTTCACCACATGTTTTGCTTTCCACAGCGATGGTGAAGGTGTTGGACAGCAGGGGCACCGTGCACCAGGCTCGAGTCCTGCTTGATAACGGTAGCACGGCAAATTTCGTCACGCAAGCATTGTGCGGTAAGCTGGGTTTGTCTGAAAGGAGTACTAGCGCCACGGTAACAGGAATTAATAATAATACTTCATATAGTACACAATCTTGCAGCCTTACTATTATGTCACTTCATGATGATAGTTTTAAACTTACTCTTGACTGTCATATCTTGCCTCAACTCACAAACTCATTACCTACTTCTTATATAAATATTGAAAATATTCCTCTTCCATTGGGAATTCATCTAGCTGACCCTTCATTTAATATACCGTCAGCTATCGATATTTTAGTAGGTGCTGACATCTTCTGGTCAGTCTTGTGCAATAATTCCATTGACTTAGGAAAAAATCAACCTAAACTGTACGAAACCAAACTGGGTTGGCTCGTATCAGGGTATGTTTCCCGCCCTAGGGCACAGCCATCTTCTCCTGTTTGTCATTTTTTATGTCAACAGCCTGACCCAGACTTATCTCGTTTCTGGGAGCTTGACAGTGTTCTTGCTAAGCATTCCCTGTCCTATGAGGAACGTAGTTGTGAGCAACATTTTTTAGAAAATACTTCTTGTAAGGAAGACGGCCGTTTTATTGTCAAAATGCCGCTGAAGCAAGACCCTTCAGTCTTAGGTGACTCTTATCAAAAGGCCAAATGTCGTTTCTTATCTTTGGAAAGAAAATTTGCTTCCGAACCTGAATTTAAATTAAGGTACGTTAATTTCATGGAAGAGTATGAACAATTAGGTCATATGACTTTAAATAAAGAGCCTTCACACAACTCCTCTCAAAATCATAATTATTTTCTCCCTCATCACGGTGTCATTCGTGAGGAGAGCCTTACTACAAAGCTTCGTACTGTATTTGACGCTTCGGCCACTTCCAGCACAGGTGTGTCATTAAATGACCTCCAGATGATAGGCCCTACAGTACAAGACGATTTGACTTCAATGTTGTTTCGCTTTCGCCAACATAAATATGTAGTAACTGGCGACGTTGAAAAAATGTACCGAGCGATTGAACTGCATCCTTCACAACGCTCACTTCAACAAATTATCTTTCGATCAGACCCTTCAAAACCCTTACAAACTTATACTCTCAATACATTGACCTACGGGACGTCATCAGCTCCTTATTTAGCGACTAAGTGCTTGGTCAGTCTGGCACATACTGCTCACGATATCGATGTACAAAAATCGATTGAGCGAGACTTCTACGTAGACGATTATTTAGGGGGGTCATCTTCAAAAGAAAAAACAATAAATATTTGCAACGGGATCATATCTACATTAAAATCAGCTCAATTTAATTTGCGAAAATTTAAATCAAATGACAAATCAATCTTAAAAGAAATTTCTCAATCGACACAAAATAATGATAATAAATTAGAATTTTCAGATATTAATAAAAATATTTCATCTAAAACTCTTGGTTTACATTGGGATTGCAGTACAGATACTCTTTCATATTCAATAAATATAGAAACATGTAAAAAACTTACAAAGCGTCACATATTATCAATAATAAGTCAAATCTTCGACCCACTTGGCCTTGTTAGCCCATGCATTGTCGAAGCAAAAACCATCATGCAGAGGTTATGGGTAGATAAATATGGTTGGGATGATGACGTCTCGGAGGAAATAAAAGAGTTATGGTCTTCATTTTCAACCACTTTACCCCTTCTTAATAACTTAAAAATTCCTCGTTGGGTTCTTAGCAACAATTCAAATTATTTTGAAATTCATGTCTTTTCAGACGCATCAGAGCGAGCATACGGCGTTAGTCTGTACGTTCGTTCAGTAAGTCATTCAGGTCTTGTAACTGTACATCTTTTAACGTCAAAGAGTAAGGTAGCGCCGATAAAGCCAACAACCATGCCACGCCTTGAGCTTTGTGGAGCCTTGCTAGCTTCAAGATTGTGTGGCAAAGTGTTGACTGCATTAAGCATACCTATTTCCGATTGCACCTTTTGGTGTGACTCCACCATCGTGCTAGGATGGTTAAAAACCCCACCTCTTCAACTCAAGAATTTCGACCGAAATCGTGTTAACGAAATTCAAGAAAGTACTGCTGGTTACTCGTGGCGCTATGTACCTTCTAAGGACAATCCGGCGGATCATGTTTCCCGCGGGCTGAAGGCCGATTCCATCTGCTTTTCATCCTTGTGGTGGTCAGGCCCTAGTTTTTTACTTAAAGACGAGACTGAGTGGCCGAAAAACCCAAATAACAGGTATGACACAAAGCATGATCTACCTGAGTTAGTCGCTTGTACAACTGTTTTAACTCATGACTCAAATGCTGACCCCATCTCTGATTTAATTAAAAACAAATCAAATTTTACATATTTACAACGATCAATGGCATATTTACAAAGATTTGTACATAATTGTAAAAAAAAGAATAATAAATTAAATGGTAATTTATCTGTACAAGAACTTAAAAATTCAATAAATTTGTTATACACAAGGCACAACTTGAAATGTTTCCTTCTGAATATGCCATTCTTAAATCAGGAAAAGCACTTCCAAAAAAGAATCGTCTTCTATCTTTGTCTCCGTTTCTTGATGAAAACGACATCATCAGAGTTGGAGGGAGAATACAAAATTCTCCTTATAGTTTTGATACTAAACACCCCATTTTATTATGTTCTAAACATCATTTTACACAAATTATTTTTAGTCATTTTCATTTAAAATTCTTACATGCTGGTCCACAGCTCCTTTTAGCCAACATTAGGCAAATTTATTGGCCATTAGGTGGCAAAAATCTAGCAAAGGCCACAGTTCATAAATGTATTCGGTGTTGCAGATACAAGGCAGACATCATTCAACCCATCATGGGCCAGTTGCCAGCATCCCGAACTGAGCTAGAGTACCCCTTTTTGCATTGTTGCGTTGATTACGCAGGGCCAGTGCTGATAGCAGACCGTAAGGGTCGTGGTTGTCGACTTATCAAGTCTTTTATGGCAATTTTTATTTGCAATTCGACTAAAGCCTGTCACATCGAACTCGTTACGGCTCTGTCCTCAGAAGCATATCTTGCCGCTTTAAATCGTTTCATCTCTCGTCGCGGAAAGCCTCAAAGCATCACTTCCGATAACGGGACGAATTTTGTTGGCACTTATAATGAACTTTCAAGATTCCTGGCTCAGTCTAACCTTGAAAGCCATGTTGCCCAAGAGGGCATTGAATTCAAATTTGTACCACCTTATAGCCCCCATTTTAATGGATTAGCGGAAGCAGCCGTTAAATCCACCAAACATCATCTTAGGCGATTGTTACAAACCACAAACTTCACATTTGAAGAGATGGCTACATGCCTCGCTCAAATTGAGGCCGTTTTAAACTCCCGTCCACTCACACCTTTGTCTCCAGATCCTAACGACCTAACTGCCCTTACTCCGGCCCATTTTTTAATTGGACGCTCTCTGTCTTTTGTACCTCATCCACAGATTCCGGAAGAGACCAATATCAATCGGCTTCAGCGTTTCAAGAGAATAGAGCTTATTAAGCAGCATTTTTGGAAACGCTTTTCTCTTGAATATGTGGCTCTCTTGCAGCAGAAGGTGAAATGGCGGTCATCGAAGGCAGCATTGAAGATTGGCTCTCTTGTGCTCATCAAAGATAGAGCTCTTCCCCCACTCCTTTGGTCGATGGGACGAGTCACTAATCTCTACCCTGGCACCGACAGTGTCTCTAGAGTCGCTGAACTAAAAACGAAGAGCGGCACCATTCGTAGAGCCTTGATTAACCTGTGCCCTCTTCCAGATCTTTGAAGTCTTCTCGTCTTCAGACTTCAAGCCGGGGAGCATGTTGGAACGCAACATCAGCGCAGCTTCATGCGCGTGAGACGAGTGCGCCCGACGGGCACCGAGGTCATCGCGAGGCAGCCCGAGCGGGTCCGAAGCCCTAGCACTCGCCTTGGGACACCCACCGTCGTCGGACATTTTGTCGCGTTAGTTAATACGAGGGTCAAACTGAAAGTTCTTAGAAAATCAAAAACTGATTACATTAGCCAGTTATTAGTTTTATTATATCTTTTCAAAATATTGTCCATTGACGTCAATACACCGCTGCATGCGATGGAACCACTGGGAAAAGCACTTTGCCCACTCGTCCTTAGGGGTCTCTTCAATGGCATCGCGATACGCAGCCACCGCTTCTTCAGCATTCATAAACCGCTTTCCTTTAAGTTTTTCTTTAATTTTTGGAAATAAATAAAAATCACAAGGCGCGAGGTCGGGGCTATACGGCGGGTGACCCAGTAATTCAACGTTTGATGTCGCCAAATAGTCGATCGTTCGCTTGGCGGTGTGCGACGAGGCGTTGTCGTGGTGAAGGAGGATCCTACTGCGAGGTCGTTTCTCTCGAACTTTTTCCAAGACAAGTGGCAAACAATTGGTAGTGTACCATTCTGCAGAAACTGTTTTTTGATCCTCTAACACAATTGTTGCGAAATGACCTATCCTTCCAAAGAACGAGGCCACCATTTTTTTTCCCGCACTTCGATCTCTCTTCACTTTAGTTGGCAACTCCTCGAAAGGAAACACCCACTGAGCAGATTGTCTTTTGGTTTCAGGATCATAACAGTAAATCCAGCTTTCGTCACCTGTTAGTATGTCGAACACAGCATTTGAGTCACCTCCGTTAAATCTTTCAATCATTTTACGGCACCAATCCACACGATGGAGTTTTTGAGCCTTAGTCAAATTATGAGGTATCCACCGGGCGCAAAGCTTCCTGACCGCTAAATGTTCGTGGAGGATTTTGTGCACTTGACTCATACCGATGCCTAAGCTTGTCTGAATCTGCTGATAGGTCACTCTTTTGTCAGTCTCTATCATACGCCGCACAACACAGATGTTGTTTTCAGTCGTCGCCGTAGAAGGCCGTCCCTCACGTACATCATCAGTGAGATTAGTGCGACCACGTTTAAACTCATTAAACCAGTTGTAAACAGTCGCACGAGATGGGGCTTCATCGTGAAAGGCCAATCGTAGTCTATCATAACTTTCTTGTTGACTTAAATGACATCGAAAGTCATAAAAAATCATTGCACGAAAATTTTCTCGTGTTAAATTCATTTTGACGTGACACAGACAATTTTCAATTTGCCGCCAAGTCGTAAAACAAATGACAAATGAATGAAATATATACTCAGTAATATTGGCAAAGAGTTCTATTTTCAAATTTTAGAATATTTTTTTATTATATTGTTTATAAGTGGCCAGTTCTAAGAACTTTCAGTTTGACCCTCGTATCTGTTAATTCCTCATGTAATAGAGGGCGAGAATTACAGCACCTTTTTTATACAGTCCGCGTTTTTATTTATACATATATCGAAGAACCCTAACAGTTCTAGATTGGATATTTTTAGGTAGCATTCATGAACTCCACTCCAATAGTAGTTTTACTATATTTTTATTTATTCCTATAATTGTCGTAAAGTGTAATAATGTAATTTCTGAAAATATATTCTTAGCACTCACAGAACGGATTGTTACAGTATCATGTGTTAATTTAAGGGAAACCTATTATTGGCGATGCTATCTACATCTACATACTTTTAGTTTATATATCTGTAAAGCTGTTGGTTTTCTAAATAAATTAAAAAAAAGGAAATGCTATCAAAAATCGTTGGACGATGGACCAAAAAACATGGGAAAATTGCGGGAGGCGTTCTGTAAAATCACTATTACATCAGCACTCCCATTTTTTACTGAGCCCCTTACCGTGTGGGCGCTGAAGACCTAGAGCCCCCTCTAGGCCTCCAGCACAACACTCCACAAGGGGGCGTTATCGCCCACTTCGGGAAAGACTGATCTAGAGCTATACATGCTGTTGTCGGTGGAGACTTCTCCATTCAGTTCTATTTCTCCGGATCTTCCTGATTGGCTAATCCAGACTTGCGCAAGTGGGCTTTTAACTCCGATAATAGGCCTTGAACAAGTCTGGAATAGTTAATCCAGACGTGCACAAGTGGGCCTTAGAGTAGCTCGGAGTCAGGGTATTAGTGGTGTTACACCCCCGTACTTACCCAAAAAAAAATTTTGGCCATTGCTGAACCAACGGAGGCGCAGGACTAATCGAATAGAGATCAGGGCCCATAGAAAAGATAAATCAATTCTAAATCGCTATCGACAACAAAATGCATTAAACTGACAATCATCACATGACTTTACCATACATATTTTGCGATTTCGTTGGCGATAGCGAAGTATCTGTAGAAAGATTGCAACTTGTCTAAGGGCCCAGTCTCTTTTTGATCAGGTTCGATTTCCGAAAATTGTAATGAAGAAAAGTCTAATATCTGCTACATAGTTGCCAATTTTTTGCTCGCTGCCGTACCGATATAAGATTTATTTTGATTCACTATTTAGGTCTATTTTATTTAGATGAAAATGTCTTTATAATCTAAAATGAAACAATGCCATAAAGCCGACAAATTCGCCAGGCAAATGTCTGGGTTGGTAATTCCTCATTTCGTTTGCACCTCGTCTCGGCGTTATGAAAGAAGGCCTCTTTTTGCATTTGAATGCAAATGAGGGGTCGCTAGTGCTGTGCCATTGACGATAGGTAAGGCATCGATAATTTTATCTCAACTTAAAGCAGAAAAAACGGAGGAGGACTCAAGACGGCGCGTATATATTTTTTATCTATAACCACGCATAACTTTTGTACATTTAAATTAAAATTTAACATGTCAGGAGTTTAGTCGGCGCGTATATATTTTTTATCTATGACCGCGCATAACTTTTGTACATATTAACTGATTTACATGTCAAGGTTACTGTAGAAAATGCGTGCTGCCTCCAATTGTTATCGAGTCTCCCGAACTACATCAGTCACTGTCAGGATACTGCAAAAACTATCTGTCAAGAGGTTGTAGTAACATTATCCAACTGAATTTTCGGCTATGGTGGCCAAATCCGAGCAGATATCTACCAGGAATGCATGAGATATAGATTGCAGTGTGTGCGCAATACACAGATGCACTCTCTGTTCCTTTACTCTCATACATACCGGAAAGATATCAGGCGCTAAACCACCGGCTTAACGTGGTTTCCGAGGTACAGGGGTGTAAACACCGCCATCAATTTTAAGAAAGAAAAAGTAAAGGTGTAAGTATGTGGCCAGTGAAGATGACAAGTGTTTAAGATTAATTACCGTAAAATCACTTACATTCTGTTCATATTTAGCTTTTTTCTTGCTATACAATAAGACCAAAAAGTTTTCTTATTGAAGGCAATCTGTTGTACAGCTCGGCTTAACAGGAGTCGCATTAATGGAGTAGTGCGGTAATGATGTTCATGTGCTTCTACCTGCGGAAAAAGACTTGCTTTTGAAATACAGTAAACAATGTCAATATTTATCGATGGTTAACTATCAACTGCTGAACATCACTACAGGTTTAAGGTACGCCTGGATAAAGGGGGATTACATTTTTTCACTCAAGAAGTTTGCCAATCGAGGTAACCCGGCTTAAATGTTGAAAGCACCTTGGAATAAATAACTTATCGTCTTCTCGGATATACTTAATCAAAACATTACCTACAAGTTTAATAGAAAACAAGGTCTTTGGCTTATCCAGAAACGTGATTTATTTTGTCATAGAATAAGTACTAGTACTTCGTACAGAAGTATGACTTAGCAATTGTATTCAAAGCAATGTCTACTCAATGTCGTCAACAATATGGCGTAATTTAGTTCGCCTCAGAGTCAAGCACATTTTCGTGTAGACACCTACAAAAATCCATTGCAAGATAATTTCATACTTATTGCTCTGGAATGTGATTCATAATACACTAAACCTATTCAGTGACGACGTAATATCACGCGACGCGATAGGGTTGACTGCTACGAGAAGCTTCTCATGCCATCTAGCGCCTCTTTCTAGTACTTTATTCATTCTCGTCCAGCCAGCAACGTAGCCGCGCGGCCGCCGGTGAATAAAACGCGCGAGCGTGTCACTGGCCTGTAGCGACACGCAACTTGTTTTAGCCCCTAAGTAAGGGTCGCCGCGCGTAGGTACGTTTTTACTACCTACGCGGGGAGATATACAGGCCTGCTTTTGTTTTAGAAAAAGTTTGTGGTTTCACGCGACCCTGTCCGCATCGCGAGACACTATTATATCACCTTTCATTTTTGCGACAAAAGCACTATTGCTATAGTCTTACTAAGTCATCAACACATGTTTCATTTTTAATCAGCCTGTTTATCATTATTTGACATATTTTGGATGGGAATTCTATCAAATTGGCCGTCAATAGAGGTTTACCGACTGTTTAAAAATTGGTGCCACGTCATGCCCTACGTACTAGGGGCACCTGCACACGTGAGGACCTGTACAACGCTACTGATAATGCTTTATTAGTCGCCGAGTATTGGTCCTCTAAAATATAAGACTGCATGAGACTAAATGTAGAATTAACATAAATTAATAATCTATGAGTACGGCATTAAGTAACTTATGCCATCACCGGAAATCAATTAAAGTAAAAACTAGGGATACAGAAAAAGGAGGTCACGTCCTAGATTTATAGTTATATCTTACCTGCCATGGAATATAAATCTTTAACCCGAATATAATTCTGATCACGACCGAATCGGAGCAATAATGCAGTATTTTAGCGGGAACAGACCACTTAGTTGTATACAGGGTGTAGTATACTACACCTTGTATACAGTCTTATATACAATCTTATCCTTTAAGGCGATATCGCCGAAATCGTGAAAAATATTTGGCTCTCCATACATTGTCATCTAGGTAGTAGATTTTTAGTTGAAATATTGCTCTTGAGAGGTGGCGTAGACAGGGTCGACGATGGAGCTAGCTCAACTAGAAGGTTCTGGCACTCCCACTCACCGACGGAACACACATAGCTGCTTGGCGCCGGGCTCTGGTGGGAGGGTGGTAGCTACCAGGCGGCACCTAACGGATTATATGAAGGACCTGATTCTTTTAGACGCTTGGAAGAGAAGAAGAATGCTTTTGGAATTGAAGTCCGACATTTGTGCAATAAACTGTGCCAAAAGGTTATAAAGAAAATTCCTAACTCCGTTATATCCTTTGAATTAATAGATTCTTTGAATCCAGTAGCAAGTCTCAGTGATTCTATTATCATCATAAATTTTCTTTTATTATTTCAATACTGAACTTTTTCCACCATTTCGTTGATAAATATAACTAAATTCTAAGATTTAACAACGACACACATATAAAAGATACAGTAAATGTTGCAAATATGAAGCGTTATCAAGCTTGTCATCATCATCCTAGCGTTATCCCGTTTGTGCACTCGGACGCGAGGGCCAAGGGTTCGCTGACCATGATCCAGGATTTGGCAGATCAGGTAATTACAATGGAGCGACTGCCATCTGACCTCCGTGACCCTTTTAAGGGTCGTTATCAATGTTTGTGGTAATTTTACTTTTTTTATTTTCTAATACTAGTATTAAAGCAATAATGATTATATGGCGTCTATCACAGAAACTCGTCTGTTCTATGGAGCACATTCGCAAGACGCGGCCGGTCTCGATAAAATTGGATGTGTCCATCCAAATATTTATGGTCGCGCGATCTGTTACGCCGAATTGGTTAGAGTGGACAGCCTTAGCCATCGAGTTGTCGAAGAGGTGCGGTTCGCCACAATGCTCTAGAAGAAGTTGCTTGAAGAACAGTATTGCTTAGCATAGAACTTCACGAACGGCCACTACTTAAATTCTATCCCTAGATAGATTTGATTGCAAATAGATTCGTTTATAATTTTTTAATAGTTTGGCAGTTAAATTTGATTAGTCAAGTGGCACGCGCCAGTTTAAGGGTTAAGAACTTTGGAAACAAAAATACTCGGTATCTTTTGTGACATACTATAAATAGTGATTAAACCGGTTTTTTTACCCACACACTACTATTTATTATCTGTACAAAATGGAATATTCTCAACTTTACTTACGCTGTTCCTTGCAACCTCCAAAAATCATATGTCAGTTTGTCGCGTTACCTACATACAGCTCTAACTTTAATTTAAGGTAACCATTTACGAATCCATGTTCATACTTTCCATACTTCATGGACTGGTTGTTAAATCAAAAGAATCCTCTCCATATTTCCTTCACAGCGCTCTACTTCTGTACTTCTGGACCAGGCATGGTCTTTTATGTCATCGAATCATCTAGCTGGTTACCTTCTCTTGCCGATTCTGGTTTAGATTGTTTAATAGTCAGGTAATACGAATAATATACAACACGACTAATTTCAAAATGCCACCACTTCATTAATTGACAGTCTATTGAACGACATTTAAAATTAGGCACTATACAGCCAGTTATTTTTTATTTTGACAGTGGAAAATCGACCCAAAGCCAACCAAAAATTCCTAACATTGTAAACGAAACACTCATTCCTGCTAGTTAGAATTCTGACTATAACAATGATTACACGTCAGTCTAGATAGGTTTATGTCAGCATTCCTTTGTTACTTTGTTTGTTTAGACTGTCTCTTCCAGTCTCATTTCAATAAATCGTAGCAAGGGCAGAGGGAGGATCGCACCAAGCAAAGGGCTGTTTCGGGAGTTAATTAAATTCCTATACCGAGCAAGACACACGAAACAATGTCTTATTAACTACTGCAGAGTTACATGTTGTGATTTATATTTAAAGAGCAGATCTGGAATGGTCTGAGGGACTAGTTATAAATGAACTTTAACCTGTCAAACCCCTTAAGACCCGCGGGTGGGTTGATACCAACTATTTTTCTATTGTGTCTGGAAAACGTGAAGGTTATTTTTTTTTAATAGGCAGGCATTTGACCGCTATATAGTTGGGTATCTTGTCGTACCAAGCAGGTCAAGGAGATGGCATGGAATAGATAAGATTTTACCAGAAAGAGCATGGCTCTTACATTATTAATAGTTTTTTATTTATTTAATAGACAGACATTTGACCGCAATCTCACCCGGTTGTAAGCGACGATGCGGTCGAGGATGTAACATGTCTGTCTAGAAGCAGCCTATATTCACTCTTCTCTTAAAGGAATCCAAATCGTAGTGTTTAGGTAATACTTCAGCCGGCAACGAATTCCACTCTCTAGCCGTACGCAAGAGGAATGAAGATTTAAAACGTTTGGTGCGTATTAGTGGTATATCAACGACATAAGGGTGGAAACTTCTGCGTCTTATATAGTTAAAGGACAAAAAAGTGTTTCAGTAAACATTGAAATTGAGATTCTGGCTGTGGGCTTCAAAGCTTTTTGAGGCTAGGTTCAAGTCTTGTTACAGCCAAAATTGGTTTCTTTAACTCAGATACTAGTAAAATATGACGCGAACATCACTCCTTCGTAATTACAAGCCAAGCCGAGGGATTTAGTAAGCCATAAAAGGGATTTCCACCTCAGTTTACGCGTTTTTATCCATTCCTGCCTTATTTTACTACCGTTTTCATTGAAATCCATAATCTGAGTGCAGATGAGCGCGGCTCGCATTAGGATAATCTTGCATAAATCTTTGCTTATTAACTTCTAACGCCTCCTAGGGTAAAACCGCACTTTTTGAAAATATTTTTTATCTCCCTGTACAATTATTTCATTCTATTATTTGTAAAACTGGCAAATACTTTGGTATTTTATCTAAAAATTTATGAAAAGAAAAACATATTACCTTTGACATTTCCAGAATATTACCGATTATTGCAGACCTCTACATTTTGGGACATCTATCCCATATAAGGGCCATAGTTGCCAAGTCCATATAAATAACGTTAAGGATAGACGACCCGCTGAGAAATAGGCCATCTATCCCGAAGAAACTTTGATCGCACCTAGCCGTCCCATGCAATTGCACAGAGACATGAGACTCGATCCATTTGGTAGAGTTGCAAAGTATCTCGTAATAAAACAACACGCTATGTATTTGCGAAACTAGAGCAATTACAATTGGGGCATCTTTACCACTGGGGCGTCAATCCCGGTTTTACCCTAATAGGCCCTGAGTTGAAGGCCCAATTGCGCAAGTCCAGATTAGCTAATCCGGCAGGCCCACTTGTTAGAGCAAGGCCTATGATCTGAGTTGAAAGCCTATTTGACGTGGACCTAATTGCAATCCTATTAGTTATGCTTACCAGTGGATATTAAATAATCCCTGGTGATATTTGATACTGGGCTGGTTATGTCTGTCGCAGAATCGACGGGCGTTGGAGTAGGAAGGTTCTCGAATGGAGACCACGTCTCGGGAAACGTAGTGTTGGACGTGGACCGATGACCCAAGGAAGGTGGCCGGTGGTGGCTGGATGCGAGAAGCGGAGGACCGTGAAAGTTGGCGCAGTCTTGGAAAGGCCTATGTCCAGCAGTGGACTGCAATAGGCTGAGATGATGATAATGATATTTGGTATTTAACTACTCTTTTAGATTTGTATTCTTGTAATTGTACTGTTTTTATATGTGTTTATGTGTGTATGTGTCTTGTGACACTATGCCCGAAGGTTCCCGCTGAAAATCAGTGTCGCGACAAAACCAGTTTTTGTCACGACTTAAACTGGGGGGACCTCTTTGGTACACTTTCTTAGAGTGATTTATAAGTTTTATGTTTATTATTTTCGTCAGGTGTTTTTCTTCTTTACTCTGTGTCCTGTCCTTAAGTCCTGGCTTAAACCCGGTACTAAGTTTTGTAATAACGGGGTCATGGTCTCTAATATTTTGAATAGTTATTTACGGGATTGCTGCGAAGGAGAACGCAATAAAATACTTCAAAGTAGGGTAGACTAATATTATTTGCCCATAACATAACACAACTCAAGATCTTCAGTTTTTCCGTGATCATGGCGCTTGCAACAGTGTCGAAATATAGGAATCTCTCAAATAACAAGTACGAACTCGCACACGAAGAGTTCCGTACCATTATCTCATATTTTGGATCATAGTTACACATTCTGTTGCCTAAATGTGCAGGTTTCCTAACGATGTTTTCCCTCACCGTAAGAGCATCGGTTATTGAAACAACCTACATTACTCAGAAAAAGTCCTTGGCACATGGCGGCACGTATATAACAGGGCTCCGCCCGCATGAGAGGCTACCCGCTAGCCACTGCGCCACCGACGCGCTTAACAGGTATGAATCACTACTGTATTAATTCTGGGGAATTATGCTACCACTACGATTCTATCATATGTATAGAGACATAGCTCGCATTGGATGGCATTCAAAACCACTTTCCATATAGGCGTGGCAAGATAACAGACTTTCTCACTCTAGACCTGATATATTTTGGGACTACAGTATAGTGAGAGATAGTTTGCGCACCTCGGATCAACCACACCTGAAGAAACTGTACATATTGCGTCAAACTGACAGCCATAGTGCATTTTTGAGACCCCGTTTCTTCAACAACATTTGGGGGGCGTCAAAATCGAATTACGCGTCAAACTTTAATATTGATAAATTATCATCCGTTGCTTGCCATTAATGGATAACAAATATACCTCTCACTTGAAGTATAATTTGTAAGTGGTGCCATTTAGGTAGGTTTTGATGTTTTGATTTTGTAGGACGCGGTATTGGAAGTGTATGTTCAGCATTGGACATCCTATGATGATGATCATGATTCGTTATCTTATTGTTACCGTAAAAATATCAAGTAACGCTCAAATAACTTCTACATCCATGGTTGCTCGGTGATGGTAAACAAGATTGACGACTGCAACTACAAACGCGCCAGTAACTTCGACCTACCCGCCATATTATTTGAAAATCTCTGTGCGCTTGCTGTGTTTTTTATTTATTATTGTTTGTAAAGTTTTCTCTGTAAGTGAATTTTGTATTAATCCTTTTTGAGAAAATAAATATTCTAAACCTGAAAAACCCGTACAAGAAAAACTGGCCGACTTTTAGGGGTTAACTCGACTAATCTTCTTTGATTCTATGACACTTGACTTCAACAGTTCAAGACTCAAAGAATCCTGCTTTACTTTAGAGCACAATATCCGTTTTGAGCCAATTAGAATCAGCGCCAACGGCGACGGATATGAACGTCGGGTTTGACGCGACGACGGCGAACATTGCGAACAGAGAAAACTGACTGATTTTTCAAAGTGATGCTAGCTTTATGAATCGCTTTGACACTTCGCTGCCCGTGGCAAAACCCAGAGCATGGTGAAATTGTGATTGTAACGCAGTTTTTTTGTGAATTTGCATTTTAATGATTGTCTGATTAATATAGAACTTCGGATCATAGAAAGAAGATTTAAGTACACGGCACGCGGGGTTGTCATTGGCAATTTTTTGTTTTTTTTATTTTTTGTGCAGTTTGTATTTACGATTATGTTATATATATTTTTTGTAAGCATGTGTGTGTGTGTTTGTGATGTCCCAAATTAATAAAGGATTTTTCTTTCTTTCTTTCTAATAACCAGTGATCGGAGTAGGTAGATTGATTTGCAGTGCGATTCTTTAAAACTTATGACACAAATTCACCGCGGTTCCCGCGGCGGGTTTATGATTTTACAGTGACAGGAACTTTGACAGTGCTGGAATAGTATGGAATGTTGCTGGCCTTTTGTTGAAGATTCGATAACGCAAAATTCCGATTTATATCATAATATCTGACTCATTTTGTAATGTTGCCTGAAATCATTTAGTTTGGCACTTAACACAATTTTGTTCTTATTATTGTTACGACTAGAATACCATTTAAGTCTTAATACTTTGAGATTTCATATTGGAGGCATGTCCTTAATAATATCAATGTTTACGGTCACTGTCCTCAAATCAATCTACCTTCCCTGATCTAAGGTAAATAACTCGGTAATCCTTCGCCAACCTTTGTCGCCAAATTTATTTATGTGTGCGTTAAAACTACATACTCAAACACAATACACACAGTTCAATTCACGGCGCTCATTGGCGCGCAGTGCACGCACACAAATGACTGTGAAATGTGACCAATCTGCTGCAAATATCAATAGTTCTTTTTGGCCATGTCGCGTTTTCGCAGATCTGAGTATAGAACAAAATTTCAAGCACCAGAGGACTCCGATAGAGCTTTAAAAGACACCTGTAAAGGCTTATGATATCTACATGTGTAGAGAGAAAAAAATCACTTGCGTTCAAAATAATAAAGGGCCTATTTACCTAATTACTAGTAAATATTATCTTACAAAACGTTTACTTTTAAATTTGAAATAGTTTTCGACTTGTAAGTTGTAACATTTCGAGGCCTTAATACGACGTATTACCACAGATTAAATAATAGTCATCCTCATATCAGCCTATTGCAGTCCACTGCTGGACATAGGCCTCTCCAAGATGGCGCCAACTTTCACGGTCCTCCGCTTCTCGCATTCAGCCACCACCGGCCACTTTCCTCAGGTCATCGGTCCATGTAGTATATAATAGTAAAGTAGAATAAATAATAGTACAATGCCCGAATTCTGATTAACTTTAACAGCTTAATTAACAATTCGAAAACCATATAACTTTTTTTTTATTGGTTTACTAATGGAATGTAACGTACACATATTTAGGTGACAGCAAAAAACTTAAATAACACGTTCATTCTAAGAATAGTGAACCCCGCATGCAATAACAGGGTGGATGTGGTAATAATAATAATTTATTTCAGATTTGAATCCATACAATTTTTTTAGTAACAATAGAATAAAAAACTATATATATATATATATATATATATATATCTATGTTAGTAAGTTATCTATATCTATATTATATAATAAAACTGTAAAACCGATGCGTCTGTACATTAAGTATTTTTACCAAAAACTAATTGAGGGTGATGTTAAAATAGTAACAGAATAGGAATCTACTTTTGATTTTTTTTTGTCTGTTTGTCTGTTTGTACACGCTAATCTTCGGAACTACTGAACGGATTTGAATAAAACTTTTTTTATTGTGTAACTTATTTTGAAGATCGGAGTACCTGACGTGGAACCTTAGCAGTACACTTAAACTAAAAGAGATATGAAAGCAGCGCCTTAAGAAAAGTTATTCACCGTGATGAGCATTTGCTATTGACGCACACACATTGAAGGTCTGGAGCAACAGATATGGAACCCTAGCAGCTCAGCTCAACTATAAGAGATATGAATAGAGTGCCTTAGCGAACATTGTTCAGCGTGATGAGCACTTTCTATTGACGTACACAAATTGAAGATCTGGAGCAACTGATATAGAACCCTAGCAGTTCAGCTCAACTATGAGAGATATGAATAGAGCGCCTTAAGGAACATTGTTGAGTGTGATAAGCATTTTCTATTGACGTACACAAACTGAAGGTCTTGAGCAACTAATATAGAACCCTAGCAGCTCAGCTCAACTATAAGAGATATAAATAGAGGGCCTTAGCGAACATTGTTCAGCGTGATGAGCACTTTCTATGACGTACACAAATTGAAGGTCTGGAGTAACTGACATAGAACCTAGCAATTCGGCTCAACTATAAGAGATATAAATAGAGCACCTTAAGGAACATTGTTCAGCGTGATGAGCATTTTCTATTGACGCACACAAATTGAAGGTCAGACCTTCAATTGATCTGGAACCCTAGCAGCTCAGCTCAACTATAAGAGATATGATTAGAGCGTTTAAGGGAACGTTGTTCAGCGCGATAAGCATTTTCTATTTACCTACACAAATTGAAGGTCTGGAGCAACTGGTATAGAACCCTAGCAGCTCAGCTCAACTATAAGAGATATGAATAGAGCGCCGTTGGGAACATTGTTCAGCGTGATGAGCATTTTCTATTGACTTACACAAATTGAAGGTCTGGAGAAATTAATATGCTAAATTACTTCAGACTGATTTTCAAACGCGAAAGGTAATCCTACTGTCTCCAAGTTACGATCTGGTGACGGAAACCTGGAGAAATCGAGACAATCCTTCAGATTTTACAGGCATGTATAGCATGAATTTGCTGTAGCAAATTAGCATTTATTTAGGTATTTAAGCGTTTACATTTCGGAGTCATAATTTGATGGTGCTAACCCTAACGCTAAGTAGTTTGTGGATACTTTCACCACAGACAGTTTGTCGAAATTTTGTTAAATTACTTTATTATTAATGAAAGATCTAAGTGAATTGGCCCTATTTTTTTATACTACTTATCACTAACTAACGGAAATTGAACTACGAGTAAAGAATAGTCGTACTTACTTTACGTTATAAGAGAAAGGGTAGGGAGGCCTAGGCCCTGCAGTGGGATACGAGAGGATTCTAATTATAATAATAACTTTACGATAGTAGTGACTTACAAACCGACCTTTGAGTAGGCTAGGGACACAATGAATAAATGCTAAACCGCATGCATCTATTGCGGTATGGTTTAAGTCTGACTTTTTTCTGAACACTATTACTAAAGTTAACTTTTTTTTACAAACGAATAATTCCTAAATAAAGTAAAGTAAACTAAAAAGTTTAAAAAAATCCTTTACACTTTTACTAAAAAAGATATCCGACAAAATTTAGTTTTGGAGTCGGTATTACTGCCATGCGAAATTTTCTCACCAGAGGAGGATGGCGAGGTGATAGTACCTATCAAAAAGAAAGTGCCCATTGACCTTGATTTTTAATTCCTCTCATCTCCTTACGACATGGTAGACTAAGAGATCATGATAGCTGGATGGCGACGGGAGTGTAAAATATTTTGTATCATCGAGTCCACGCGTACGAAGTCGCGGGCAACAGCTAGTAAGTTATAAAAAAAAGAATATTAATGAATTGAAAACAGACAAATACATACAAAAGAGGTTACCTACAAAGATGAGGTACCTATTTAACTACAGGTAGGTATTCTATTGAACCAAAAAATGACATATTTTTACACAATGGAAAGCCTAATTTTTGCCTTTGCCGGGGCCCTAATGGATAGAATAAGTAGAATCTCCATCCAAAACCACCAAACACGTTTTAAAAACATTTAGATTTGATAGCATTTAGCCAATTATGTCGCCTAATTGGTTCTGAGCTATGACTGATTGCCTCGCAACAAGCGGTAAATAGCGCAGCATAAATTATGCGCGCGAGTAGTTACCAACATAACTTGCGCGTTATCAAATAGATATTAGCAGCTAAATTGTATCTAGTAAGGTTTTTTGACACCCAAGCCAAACACCACCGCGTTTAGTCTGTTCTTTATTAGGATTTAGATGGCTAGGCGGAGAACACAGTCTTGTAGTTTTAAGAAGCATTGATACGATGACAAATGGAACGCATTTCAACGGGCGGATTTAAATGTAAGTATATAAAGTACCTACCTCCCTCGTCCTTCTTCCTAGCGCTATCCCGGTTGTGCACTCGCAGGGTCCGCTTTAGGCCAAGATCCAGAATATGGCAGATCAGGTAATTACAGTGGAGCGACTGCCGTCTGACCTCCGTGACCCTGTTAACAGGGGAACCTGACGAGTTTGGATCATGGTCACACGTTTAGTCGCCTGAGCATCGGTTAGTGAAACAACTAATGCATATAACTCAGAAAAAAATATTGGTACATGGCGGTACGATGAACCGAACTGGTACCTCTCGCATGATAGGCAACCCGCTAGCCACTACGCCACCAACGCTCTGAATGTAAAGTAACTATTGTTGCAAAACCAACGCCTAGTTCAAAACTATCAAATTGGAATATCCTTTTCAGTGGGTGTGCAATAAACTAGCAAGACTTTACCCGACTCAGAGGACAGTGGGCCCAATATAAATTTTCACAGCACATTACCGTGGGGTGATAACTGTGAAACCGGCACTTTTACACAGAGCAATGGAAATATAGAGAACAATTACGGCCAGTATCGCGAACGTGGGTTTACAATGCGGCAAACAAGCCTGTAACAGATTTAGGAGGAATTTTATGTAAAGAAAGAAATAAAATAAAAAATTGGGACGTCAAAATTTAATGGAGTAGTTTTTCATTGTCTTTTATATTTCACACACTAGCCAACAGCACTCCTAACTCCTAGTGAGCGGTTATTCTTATAAGTTTACCTTTACCGACAGCGATATCTTTTTAAAGACCCTAAACCCTATAAAAAGCACAAAATAAAACTGAAATTTTGACACTACGTAAGTACGTAGGTATACAATTTTTAATACTAATGTTGTCGCGGCGGGGGACCGCACTAATATTAGACTAACTTTGTGTTAAAGTACATAGTTACGTAACATATTATTATAAAGTTTTTGTATAAGTCCTCAATCCATTTACTTAAATAGCTTTGCTTCCCGAACGCGACTCGCGCAAATTTCGGTGGACGGCGCGCAAGGTCTAATATTAGTGCGGTCCCCCGACGCGACAACATTTGTATTAAAAATTGTATACCTACGTACTTACGTAGGGTCAAAATTTCAGTTTTATTTTGTGCTTTTTATAGGGTTTCCATTTAAACCAACTGTATTGTATCTAGCTGTGATTCCATAGTTATAAAACCTTGTTTTAGGATTTTTATGTGCATCTATTATTTTGTGTCGGGGGTTTTTTAATTTTTAATTTATTTTTTTATTTCATGCTTTTTGTAGGGGACTTCTTATTTTTTTTATTTTATTTCAATTATTTTCTTGCGTTTTAAGATTCTAAGTAATTTGGTGTTTCATCAAGTTCTTTAATCAATAATAAATAATTACAATTATTATAAAATATTTGAGGAAAAGTAAGTAGGTAAACTTTGAAATAAAATGTAATTTGCAATTTTCCGATAGCGACCATCTTGGATTTGAAATTTAGCATAGTGTATTATAGTCTCAGACCAAATAAAAAAAGGAAGACGGAGTGCGTTCAAACAATGAAGTGAAGCTAACTGTGCAAATCTGTGTGCGTGACCAAATGCGTTGTACAGTGATTGCGTTAGTGTGTACTATAGTTAAGTGATACCAGTATACTGAAAATAATTGACCTACAAACGAATGAAAAAAGTCTAGTACGAAGCTTTTTTTCTCACTTGGATTTAAAATTAATAAGAAGTTTCAAATAAATTTTGCACAATTTTAATAAAAAGATATTTTATTTCACTTATTTAAGAAAATAAACAGTTTCGTGAATTTAGTAACTTGCAATAAATCAATACCTATGAAATTGATAATGGTTGGGGAAAAGTGAATTGAAAGTTCGTACGTTCTCAATAATATATTTTTTTGTTTTGTTTTTGATTCTTTGCACGGCTAGTGCATTCGCCACAACTAAGTGTCAAAAGGTAAGGAAACGATTATGGAAAGAAAAGTTGAAAGGAACGGAACGTAACTTTGTTTGGGATAGGAGCAGGTTAGGTTAAATTGTCATAAAATAAATAAATATGATTACTTATACTATTAGCTACTATAAATATGGATAAGATATTAAGAATGGAAGTAGGGAAAGGAATACGGTGGGATACAAGAGCAACAAACAATGAAGAATGATCAGTTAAAGGACATGAAAAGAAGATGTGGTTCAGTTCACCTATGTCAGCCCCACATTCACAGTTCACACAAGTCAGAGTCAATTATTCGGAGTCTAGCAGATGAGCTGGATTAATAACGTAGTAAATAGAAGCAAATGATAGCCAGCTAAAAAATATCCCACATTTGGGGTAAATTTTTGTGACGGATTATAGGCAACACTGACTGCATTTGTTGAGGTCTTGTGTTTCAAAAACATAATTGTAAACATTTTGGAAATACATTGAAATTATCAACGAAATGTATTACTTACTTATGAAAAGGGATTCCAGAGATTTTTTTTTGAGTAACTGAGTTGTTTTTGCAACATTTTACCACGCACGACGGCATTTTAAATTATTTTGTGAACGAACGGTCGCGCGCATATTTTGTCAAAGGTTTAGCAGGGCACTGACGCGCGGTCGGCTTTCTATTTCGAAACCGGCTTCCTACTGCCGGATTCACTTCTTTAGTACGCGAGGCTACGTCTACCTTTTTTTATTTGGTCTGAGATTATAGTATTCAACGTCAGCCCTTTCATTTGATACCCATATAATATAAAAATATATAATCTGCCATTTTTTTACGGAGGCCATCTTGGATTTAAAATTTGTCATAGTGTATAGTATTCTACTAGTCAAGCCCTTTTATTTCATACCCATATTGAAGGAGTTTAAAAAATATGTAATCCGCCATTTTGTTACGGCGGCCATCTTGGATTTGAAATTTGTCATAGTGTAAGTATTCTACTAGTCAAGCCCTTTTATTTGATACCCATATTGAAGGAGTTCCGCCAGACTGCAAAATTTATTATATTTTTGAAATGGTCTTTTACTGGCTTTCATTTGATACCCATATTGCTATGGTAAGGAAAAAAACAATCCCCCCTACCCTCTTTATGTCCATTTGCGGGCATCATTTTTAAACGGTTTTTTAAACGGTTTTATTTAGCTCACCCCGTTTGTTTTATTTATTATTCTTGGGTCAAATTAAGTTATTCAAATTTCACCCTCTTCCTGTTAATTGATTAATCTGAAATTTTGTATACACTTTGGATTTTGGTGACAATACAATTATATTTATTGATTATTATTATAAATTCAAGATGGCCGCCGCTACAAAATGCCGGATAATTTATGTTTTATTAATCCCATCAATATGGGTATCAAATGAAAGGGCTCAACAAGCAGAATACAATATACTATAAAAAATTGAAATCCAAGATGGCAGCCGCTACAAAATGGCGGATAACGTAGGTTTTATCAATCCCATCAATATGGGTATCAAATGAAAGGACTCAACAAGCAAAATACAATATACTATAAAAAATTGAAATACAAGATGGCGGCCGCTACAAAATGGCGGATAACGTAGGTTTTATCGATCCCATCAATATGAGTATCAAATGAAAGTGCTCAACCAGTATAATACAATGTACTATATAAAATTAAAATCCGAGATGGCGGCCTCTACAAAATGGCGGATAACTTCGGTTTTATTAATCCCATCAACATGGGTATCAAATGAAAGGTCTCAACAAGTAGAATACAATTTACTATGCAAAATTGAAATCTAAGATGGCCGCCGCTACCAAACGATCTTTGCAGGGACTACGTACTCTATACGTAAACGTCTAAACGATTCTTCTATCGCACATTAAGTCGATAATTTGTAGACAATTGACGTGCCCCACGGTTTTATTTTAGTCTAGTCTATGCATATGTTTATAATTCCCACGACTGTATCTATTTTATTATTTTTTGGTTTTTAGTACATTTATCTTAAACATTGCAATGTATGTTTAACATAAAACCGTTTAACTTAAAAAGTTTATTTACCTATTTTTTAATATAGTCATACATATATTCTATGTCACTCACCATGACCAATTCAACGACACCTCATATGTAAAAAACTGTCCAGCCGTTTGGGCTGTAGGGCGTGCCAAACAATTATACATACATACTCTCGAAAAACATAACCCTCCTTCCGCAGTCGGACAAAAATAGCCCATTACTTATTAAAAAAAATACTTTAGATTTTGTACAAGCTCAGTGGCACAGACCGTAGCAACTCATGAACTCACGGATGGGTAGCGTAGTTTTCTCTTCTATGCTATAGCTTGTACTTTATTTTATTTTTTCTCTGATAAAAAGACATCTACACCGAATAGTCATTCGAATATAAATATTTACGAGTCCCAAACCGTTTTATAGGCGTAATAAAATCAGTTCAAACCGGTGTAAATTGGTGAAAAATTGATACTTTCCGACTTAAGGCCGCTAATGCACATAACACTTAGCGCCGTTTATGCGCCACTAGCGATTTCGTTTATATTTATTAATTAACTTGGACCACAAACAAACTCACAATACACAAGTTTCAATACATAAATGGTATACGACCTAGTATTTATCATGAATCCAACATCGTTGGCCACAGCTTATTATAATTAGATCTGTAAAATAAATATGCATTTAAATTGGGAATTACTTTAAATATTTAGAAGTGCTTTTGAACGAATAAAATAAACAAAATTACACGAAGTAGAGAGTAATTCTACTGCTCGTGAAGTAGGTACCACTCTAATAGCAGGCCTGTGTATCTCCCCGCGGAGGTAGCAAACACGTACCTACGCGCGGCGCCCCTACTTAGGGGCTAAGACAAGTTGCGTGTCGCTACCGGCCAGCGACACGCTCGCGCGTTTTATTCACCGGCGGCCGCGCGGCTACGTTGCTGGTTGGACGAGAATGAATAAAGTACTAGAAAGAGGCGCTAGATGGCGTTAGAAGCTTCTCGTAGCAGTCAACCCTATCGCGTCGCGTGATATTACGTCACTGAATAGGTTTAGTGTATTATGAATCATATTTCAGAGCAATAAGTATGAAATTATCTTGCAATGGATTTTTGTAGGTGTCCACACGAAAATGTGCTTGACTCTGAGGCGAACTAAATTACGCCATATTGTTGACGACATTGAGTAGACATTTCTTTGAATGCAATTGCTAAGTCATACTTCTGTACGAAGTACTAGAATTCTGTGCTAATAGTCAGACCGCTTATATTTCATGTCATTTTTGTCATGGAATAGATAGATATATGTACTCTTTGTAGTTGAAAAATCAAAGTAAGGATGGCGGTGAAAACTATTTATGTAAAAAAATAATAATAAAAAATAATAGGAATAGTGAAGTGAATTTCTATTTTATCTGCATTCTAACTCGGCATGTTAAATAAAAGCTTTAGCAATAGAATTAAATACAAATAAAATTATTACGAAAACAAATTAAATTAAATTAAATCATTTTCTTTTTAAATATTATTATAATTTGTAATTTAAATACCGGCCTCTCTCTGGAGCACCAGGCACAGTTATTTGAACTGTCATCCAGTGCTGCAGAAGAGGGCAGTCTGGCTTCTGGCTGAGGACATTCAGGATAGTGTTAGAGCTCCCGCGCGCACGGAGCATCAGCGAGGCGATGCGCCTGCGCAGCACTGTGTGAAAGCCGTCGGTGTGCGCATGCGCAAACATGGCAGACGCACTGCAGTGGCGCGGGAGCCCCACCAACACCCTGAATGCATTATTGTATTGAACTTTAAGAGCGTTGATGGTCCGCTGCGTATAATTGACCCACAGACTGCAAGTGTATAGGGTCTGGCAAAAGGCTTTAAAGAGAGTTACCTTAACTCCTAAGCTACAGCGTGCAAATCTGCGAGCCAACATATCCATGGCGGGAAAGAAGGGCGATGGCGGACCGCCATCGCCCTTCTTTCCCGTTCAATATCACTGTCATCTTTTAAATTCTCAGTTACCACATGGCCAAGATACTTAAATCCTTTAACCTTGTCTAGAGTGCTACCGTTAAGCTCAACACGAGGTACATTATTATTACTAATCTTGCGACCCCTAGCGTGAAACACTAAAAGCTTACTCTTGCTGGCGTTATACAGGAGACCGTGTGTCGCCGCGTATTTCTCGCATACACCAATCAGTCTTCTTAGCCCGGCGACTGACGGACTGAGCAACACCATATCGTCTGCATAACTGATGCTATTAATGCAGAGACCATCAATGGAACAGCCCAACCCTGTGTCGCTCAGTTCGCCAATCAACAGGTTTACATAAAGGTTGAAAAGTGAAGGAGACGTCAACCCCCCCTGTCTCACTCCACATTCCAACCTGTACTCATCAGAGAAATCACCAAGCCACTTGACCTGGTTCGTTTGGTGGCTATACCAATATTTGAATATATTGATCAACGCAACAGGTATGCCCGTGTTTTTTAATTTACGCCAAAGAATATCGTAATTAACTAGATCAAATGCCTTAGAGAGATCAAGGAAGGCCGCGTACACAGGTGTCCTCCTGTCAGTGTAATACCTGACAGTCTGCTTAAGAGACAAGATCGCGCATTCTGTCGAGAGTCCCGGTCTAAAGCCGAACCGAGCGTCGTTTAAATGGAGATGTGGTTTAAGTTGTCTCTCAAGCAGGCAGTCAAGCACTTTAGCTGTGATTGTCGCCAAAGAAATCGGGCGATAGTTGCACTTGTCTGAGGTATCACCTGTCTTGTTCTTCACAATAGGCTCTACAACCGTCTTCATCAATTCTCTCGGCAGATAGGAATGCCTAATGCAGAGCGTGTAAAGCAGCCCCAGGAGCCTTGGGAGGTGCGGCCCAGCATGTCGCAGGTGCTCGACACTAAGGCCGTCGTGCCCGGGAGATTTCCCTCGAGACATGTCTTTTATTATGAGGGCTACTTGTTTAGCTGTGACACGTTCCGGCACCCCCGACACCACGACCTCCGCATCAACAACCTGCGCACTCCTAAGCACAGACTCCACTTGAAAGTGGCATTTGAACATATTAGCTATGTCCCTTGGTTCACCCATGCCGTTTACACTCACAGGAACGCAGGGCTTTGGTCTAAGCTTTTTTGTTTGTGTCCAAAATCCTTTGAAATCTTTATTCTTGTGTTTCATAGCTAGAATATTCATTTTTATTTCATCCTTTAAGGAGTCGCAGGGTAAAAGTGGGAACAGATCGACTACAACGTGGAATTAACCCCTATCGTGCGAATGCTGACGGAGCGACAAGCGAAGTCTATGCCCAGCCACTCCCATCCCATGTAGCCAATTCATTTACATCCCCTAGTCCCTTCGGGGACTTCTTTCCATTACTTCGGATCGTTGGCCTCTTAGCAAGTATCCTAACTGTATATTTTTAATTTTTAAATGGTTAGATATACTAAGAGGAACTTACAATATATCTGGGGATAAAATGACCACCGACTTGGTGTACTCGTAGTGGTTCGTGGTCCGGACTACGAAGCCAGAGGTTGCGGGATCATATCCCGCAAAGGTCAAATATCTGTGTGATGAGCAGTATTTGATGACTATAAACGTATACAGTGTGTACGGGTTTGGACTAGCGATATAATTTATGAGCTATTAGTTCATCAAATGTCATCGACAAAAAAAACCCATAACTCCTAAAATGGCAGCCATTTTAATCATTAAAAAAAAATGCTATTTCTGTGGAACTGGAGGTCTAAAAAGTTATGGAAATGATTCATTTGAAACGTAACGCTATCGCCTATCAAGTGAAACAAAGATCGTCGTCGTCGTCGTCAAATTTAAGAGCTAGGCTCTTGTCGGTGGAGTTTTTTCCATTCCTCTCTGCTTTCCGCCCTTCTCTTAACCTCCTGATACGACCCGACATTTATCTAAATGAATAGAAGGAAAAAGGAAGCGAGGAAGACCAAGAATAAGCTACATGCAGCAAATAAAAGAAACAAAGATCAATTGAAAATTATTAACCGTCATTTTTAAACCTATTACAAAACTAAACATAAAAATGCAACTTTTCAGAAAATTGATTTTGTTAAATAAGAAGGAAATTTCAAATCAAGGATTAAATTATCATCTGTTGTTAGCCAGTAATTGATAACTATAGTCCGACAAGTTCGTGCGCGACCTTTGGGGGGAGGGGGTCGCGGGAAATGGATTTGCTTTGTCGGACTGTAACCGTCACTGGAAGTATCATCGGTTAAAAATGGTGCCCTGTTAGGTTTTGTTTTTGTAAAGCGTACGTATTATATCATAGTGTAATTATCTTATTTAGGCACACGGCAGTGTGTCAGCCAAGTTCGCGGAGCAACAAATACAAAACACTGGCCATGTGTTATTCTCCCGAACCATTTCAAGCCACTTTTGACACCCCTATATTTTTACATCTTGACCTACATGTTTGCAATTTGGGTAGTCTTTTGGGAAAATCTTTTTATTACTAAATCCTCAATTTTAATAAAATACCTTTTACCGTTCACGAGATATTATTATCTAAAAATCACTATTTTTACCACTGACTGACTGACTCACTCATCAAAATGTTTAACTACTTCCAGGTGTCCTAGAAAGTTGAAATTTTGCATCCAGCTAGGTAATGGTCTAAAATACAAAGGAATAGATCTGAAAACAGTGAATTTCCAATTAAAATAGTAATAATTTACTCCTTGTTTACCTCCCATACAAATACACTCTTCAGTCACTTGTCACTAGATGGCGGTGAGTAACTTATCGGTCTTCGATTTGTAATGTGTAGAGTAAGCCGTGAACACCAGTACCTTCAAAGTTTGTTTTAATTTTATTGGCGCGGATGGGAAGAATTGTGCAGTTTTTATTTTAAACGCTCTCTAATCATCGTATACTAGAGTTCCTTGACAAAATATCATTTTTTTTATATATTTTTATAACTTAAGCAATTATTTTGCAAGTTTTTACGAAATTACATCAAATTTCACTTACAAAAATTAATCGACTGTGTCATCCGGTGGGACTCGAACCCACGTCCCTTCGCTATCCGGGCGAGTGCTTTTACCAACTAAGCTACGGAGGACGTTAGTCAGTCGACAAATTTTTGCAAGTGCTTGCTACGCCAGTGAGCCGGCGTTGGTAAGAGCACTCGCCCGGATAGCGAATGGAAGTGGGTTCGAGTCCCACCGGATGACACAGTCGATTAATTTTTGTAAGTGAAATTTGATTTAATTTCGTAAAATATCAATTTAAAACTACCGGACCGTTTGTAAGGTAACCTACCTCTGAACTATAACGTGAACTAGAAGGTCCAATTAGGGGTGACAAACAGTATTGATATCCCAACAAAAACATACATGTGAATAAATGACAAGTTCTTAACGGTTTCGCTAATAAAAGAAATGAGATGTATCTGGAAACCAAGTTCTTACAAAGCCCCTTATACCTTAGCCCCTGTATTTGCTACTCAATGATGCGACTTGGCAAGTTTTTACATAGTCCAGTGTTTGTTTGACCTGAACTACAATTTGCTCATCTAGTACTACACAGTCGTAACTGTCATTTTGCAAATTTTACAGGAGGGCGCTTTAAAGTTTTTTTTTCCTGTTTTATTTCGTTTAATGATTTCATTTCATATTATTTACAACTGAAACCAGGTTATTTCAGATGTTTAATTATAAAGGTAGAGTATAATAACAAAAATATTTAAAAATATCAATTAAAAACTACAAAGGCAATTCCGTCTTTGTAGTACTAGATGAGCGAATTGATCACTTTCTTAACTTCGACGCTTGTTCTTATATTTATTAACTAAAAGACGTAACGTAACTACGTAATCAAAGTTAATGATGTTGGCGGGTAAAAAATTGTCAACCGCAATTATAATTATTACATTAAATACAGGAGCTATGGTATAAGAGGCTTTGTAAGAACTTGGTTTCCAGATAGATCTAACTTCTTTTATTAGCGAAACCGTTAAGAACTTGGCATTTATTTACATGTATGTTTTTTTTGGGATCTTAGTATCTACCTCTACAAATGCTTGTATCTCACAAAGACACTCCTTGTAATGCGTAGGCCTTAGTGCTAGAACGAAGTGTAGGCTTAGGCGCTAGACTCATTATTTGGACTCAGCGAAGCACGCAACGCGGCCTGAAAGCAGAGGTCGTGAACAGTTTGGTACTAAAACACTGAAAATAAGGATAAATAGACCGGATTACTGTTTAATTTGTATATTAAAATATTTTACAAGTAGTTACGCGATAATTAAAATCATTCTGTACATCCATACTAATATTATAAATGCGAAAGTGTGTCTGTCTGTCTGTCTGTTACCTCTTGACGCTTAAACCACAGAACCGATTGAGATGAAATTTGGTATGGAGACAGTTCGAGACCCTGGAAAGGACATAGGCTACATATCGTCGCAATAAAAATACATTAAGGGGGTGAAAGGGGGGATGAAAGTTTATATGGAAAATCTTACTCTTGCGGGCGAAGTCGCGGGGAACCACTAGTAGATAATAAATAAAATAAAGTAAGTCTTTAAAGATCTCACAGATGGGCAAAGGCATCGCCTCAAGTATGAGGAGGTACGAGCCGTACTCCAGCACGCGGGCTCAGTGCGGATTGGTGGAGGGGTGTCTGTAAAGCAGTGACCAACCTTACTGTCAGTACTACATACATAGATAATAATAAAAGGTTCATGTGTTTCTAAGCGCAAAACTCACGACGGCTAGAACGATTCGGCTAGTAAGCCTATATATTTTTAGGGTTCCGTACCCAAAGGGTAAAAATGGGCCCTATTACTAGGCCGGTTTTTACACAATCGTTGAAGTCCAAGGCATATTTTTATAAAGAAAAAAATTAAGGAAAATATTTATAAATTAAAATCAGTCCGTAGGCGTTACAAAGTTCGACAAGTCAGCTAGTCTGTTGCCTAATCTATATCCATACTTAATATTATAAATGTGAAAGTGTGTCTGTCTGTCTGTTACCTCTTGACGCTTAAACCACTGAACCGATTGAGATGAAATTTGGTATGGAGACAGCTCGAGACCCTGGAAAGGAAATAGGCTACATTTTGTCGCGATATAAGAACATTAAAAGGGTTTATATGAAAAATCCACCTCTTGCGGGCGAAGTCGCGTAGTTACAACACTTATAACTCAAGAACGGCTGGACCAATTCTGGAAAGGACATAGGCTACTTTATGCGATATAAAGGCATCAGGAGAGTGAAATGGGGGATGACAGTTTGTATGGAAAATCCGACTTTTGGCGCGGGCGAAGTCGCGGGGAACTGCTAGCTACTAATAAATGTTATCAAAATTTATTTACACTTTTGTTTTAAACTATTAGAGGTTGTCATTGTGAACAGGATTTATTAAAAATATATATTAACTTATTTATTTTAAGATGCCCATAATTTTGTTCAAGTTCGTCTTAAAATAAACTAACTGACAAATTATCTTTGTAGTTAGTCTAATTCCGAGGTTCGAATTCCACTATTGAAGTTCAACAAGGTATGTAATTACAGAGATACAGCTAAGATTAGTTCCACGTAGAATCGGGTTACATTGTTGAAACTGTGGAATGTGGAATTCACTTCAATGTGTTGTTTATTAAATTTAATTCCCAATTAACACGGATGTACCTGCTTATGCAATACAATTACCTAATGTGAGTACATTACATATATTTACCTATTTTAAAAACCAGTAACTCCCCCATTAGGGGAAACCAGCTAGCCACTACGCCGACGACACTCCTCGCTCCACAAGTACCAATCAATCATCATTATTGTCATCCTAGCGTTATCCCGATTGTGCACTCGATTGCGAGGGCCCAGGGTACGCTGACCATGATCCAGGATATGGCAGATCAGGTAATTACAGTGGAGAGACTGCCATCTGAACTCCGTGACCCTGTTAACAGGAAAACCTGATCAGTTTGAATCATGGTTACAAATTCAGTCGCCTGAATCGTCGAATGTGTAGGTTTCCTCACGATGTTTTTCTTTACCGTAAGAGCATCGATTAGTGAAATAACTGATGTACGTACATAACTCAGAAACAGTCTATGGTACATAGCGGCTCGTGGGATCAAGCCCAGTTACTCCCGCATGAGGGGCAACCACCTAGCCACTACGCCACAGATACTCCTTGGTCCACAAGTAATAATAATGTCCTCCTAGCCGAATTTCGACTAAGGCGGCCTATCTCAACAGAGATTAGCCAACTGCGCAGGACATATTATAGTGCACAAGTGTGTGCGCAATACACAGGTGCACTCTCTGTTCCTTCAGTCTCATAATTCGGTGAGACGGCAGTCCGGCATGACCGTAGAGAGATCAGGCGCAGGACCAACGACTTAACGTGCTTTCTGAGGCACGGGGGTGTTAACACCACCAACTTCCTGACTCCGGCCGTGTCTGAGTAATTTTAAGACAGAAAAACCCAAACACTCTCGGCCCGACCCGGGATTCGAACCCGGGACCTCTTGCATAGTATCCAGCGTGCTGTCCACTAAACCAGCGAGGCAGTCGGTTCACAAGTACCAATCAATCATCGAACAAAAACACATTGCAACTAAGACAGGAAACTATAAACGGCAAGAAAGATCCTATGGGACTTCTACCGGGTAGGGACTTCAAAAACCATGGCAAAACAACCGCTTATAAAGTTTTAGTGAGCCTTATGCCGTTTGAAATAAGGTGGATATTGCAATAATCAGGATTGCGTACAATAGATACGCACTGTGGTTTTTAGGTATCAAAGAAATTGCAACCACTTATCATTTCTAACATAGACCAATTATAACAGCCAGCACAAATTTTCTTTGTAATTTTTAGCATTTATTACGTAATTGACATGTTTATTTATTTTCAACACACTTGCTCGTAAAGTGAGCCTTATTACATCGTTCTTAGGGCCATAAACCGAACTATAACCCATGCGTGCATAATAATATTACGCACTAGTGTGTAATAGAATTATACCTATAAAGTTAAGTTAGTACCTTAGCAAATTATATGTGAGTAAACAGAGCATTTTTAATTTATTCGGGTTATACCATTTTTTTGTAACAATAACACAGATTATATAATACAACAAAGAGGTTTTATGCCGCCGAAAATCAATTTACATTTTTAGAACAAATAATTATGTCCCTAATTAAGAAAAAACATTTATTTCTATCAAATTATTTACAATTCGCAATATTTCGTAACAAAATATTTGCATTTTACGAGTATCACCAAAATTATAATTTTGAAGTAGGCTGTATGGCTTTAAGTAATCAACCACCATACATTTGGCACGTGAAAAAAAAACTTAGGCGTCATTTGCCATGATTTTCATACTTTGTTTGTTATCGCATTTGTTTCTGCGTGGTATATAATGTAAAAATGACTAGTCTTAGTACAGAAGATAAACAATTAATAGATTTTTAACACCGCCAAAAATGCTGGATGCAGCAAACGAAAGCCTAATCTAGTGAAAACCAACAACCTAATATCGTTTGAAAAATTGTACATTCATCTAGTGTTTTAATAATGAAATGATTTATGCAATACTTGTTTGTTTTTTCCTTGCAAGTGTGTTTGAAACTCGTGAGCAACTAGCTCAATAGACACTCGGCTGATTTACGCGCTCGCCTACGGCTCGGGCTGCAACCCACAGCCTCGTGTATAATGAGCAACTTTACTCACTTGTTTCATAATGTACTATTATTTAAGGGCAACCAGCAAAGCATACACTTCACATTCACATTAATGACATAAAAATAACAACTTAGTGTATGGTGTTGCCTTGATTACAAGCTGCCACAGCATGCGCATAAAAAAAGTTGAAAACAAAAATTTACTAACCTACTATAACTAGTAAGAATGATATATACTTTTTAAAAACAAATCAATTTAGGGACAAGCGATTTGAATTAACGTAATGAGTACCTGATATGTCAGTCAATATCTTTGCTAGTCGAGCGACACTGTTTGCTGTACTGAGACTGGATCCTGGTCATAGCGGAAAAATGGCCTAAATTTGTCCTATAATTATGGTATATCTGCTTCTGCGATTTTGATGGGTCCGTACGAAGTAATCAAATCAGCAGGTAAGTCATAAAGCCGTATTATGAGAAAAATCGTAGCATCTCCACGGCTCGTAGCAATCTCGTAGGAACAATTCGTAGCAGCTCGTAGCATGAGTGTTCTGCCGCAAAACTAGGATGATTGATGTGACACTTTAGTAAGCTAAACAATATAATAAAACTGTAGAAATACCTATTATGTATGTATATTGATATAACAAGCAAACATTTTTATTTAAAAAACAAAAAACCGACTGCAAAAATTATTATATTTTTGAAATGGTATGGCACCTATATGTCATTAATTCTAAATAAGCCGTCTCGTATTTAAGCAAGTGTGCATAGGGGTAAATTCATTATTCTTCACGACACAAACGGGATTTATTGCAACTAATTAATACTTTTTTAAAAGGCAAATTTGAATTGTTTAGAAATGCAACAACAAAGTTTGAAATCCTAAATTCAGTATAACAATGATTAGTAAGCGGGTATGGATCTGGAAACTTTTAAGAAAAAAATGTATATGCTGTTACTAGTCAAACATGAGGAGGTCCTTGTAGCGCAGTGGCAGCAGCGCTTTGGTAGTGATACCAAAAGTAAGCAACTCACGGCGCGGTCGTGATTGGATGGGTGACCATTCCGACCATTTAAGTGACGTCCATGACAAGCATCTCCGTGCTTCGGAAGGCACGTTAAGCAATTGGTCCCGGCTAATGTCAGATGATATTAGTCGTTAAGCGAAGGCAGAGGCTATAGGGCGGCTTGATAACATCTGACAATAAGGTCGGTCACTTGCCTTACAGACACCCCTCCACCCATGCGCACTGAGCCCGCGTGGTGGAGTATGGCTCGTCACTCTTCATAGTTAAGGTGCGGCCTTTGCCCAGCAGTGGGATCAATATAGGCTAACCTTACTTTTTACTTTTACTAATCAAAGAAAACTTCAGAGATCTAGATGACGATGAAATATCTATTGAACATTCATAAGGCTTGCTAGTTTGTTTTGTTAGTAAATGGACTGGCTGCTATATCTCTGCTCAAGCCAGTCGGCACAATAAATCGGAAGCTGTCAGATGGCGCCATCTGTCTTGCTAAGTCGTTGTTTTGCGATATTTGTTTATGAGCCATCGATAAATAATGCCTTAGCGACACCCCATGGGCTTGGGGTTAGCTTTGATAAGTACTAGGGTTAAGGGAAAGCAAAAAAGTTTGAATAAAAGTAGTAAGACATTGGTTGCGAAGAAAAAAATTTATTTTTTAAATACTTAATGTAAATAATATATTTCTTCGCTTTTGCAATATTGTATGAAAACAATCTTGACATTCCTTTTTAACGAAATTATTCATTAAAAAGATAAGATAGTCACAAAATCACAAAAATAAGAACCTACGTTGGTAATTTATCATTTTAATACGTACAACGTTTTTTATCTCAACGTAAGTTTATTTTTACTATATTTTTAAGAGTCATAAAAATATTGCTTACAATGTTTGCCAAGCAATGAAACAATCTTTATGATTAAATATCAATTATAAACACTTAAAGAAAACAATTAAAATTCGCAGTACATGAAAATACATTGGCGCCCAACGTGGGGTCGCTACGTAGCAAAGTATTACATCAAAGTTATTTAGCATAGCATTAAAAAATACAATGTACATAAGATCCCTGAAGTCTGCAATCTTACAACTCCACAGTTCTTATAACACGATAGATAGGTTTTTAAGTTGCAATTGATTTTCCTATCTTACAAAATAAACTTCAATTTCTTTATAAAAGATAATGGTCGTTATTTCTTCTTAAAAATATACCCTTTCCCTTATCCCTATTGGGATCTTGTAGTAACTAAGTAGGTTTTATAAAAACTTTGCCCATTTCTCTTCGTTTCCCCCACTTCACCAAATGCATTACCCCTCTATTTTAAGCTAAATTATTCGTCAAATAGTGTTCTTGAGCAGCGCAAACCACTCAGATTGACATCTCATTCCGCATTCATGAATACAAATAATATTTGCGCGCACTCTACGTTTCGCCGTACAAATTCACTTTGCTCGAAATGGGAGGGTGTAAAGTATGGAGCAAGTGTATTTAAAGAAATACTTTCTGCGTTTAGTTTTTTAGGGTAGAGTTCATGAAAGTACTCGAATACGATCAGTCACACAACAGAAACAATCGCACACAAATATTTCATAAAAAAACAGTAGTAAATAAGTTTTGTTTGAAGTTCATCATCAAATTGTTTTGTTTGAATTGTCTTGTTTGAAGTTATTAAACGGGACGTAACCAGGTGTTGAGAGTGCAATCCCAATAACATTGATGAAATCAACGCGGCATTACAGCGTTAAGAAGCACTTGAACATTTCGACAGGCTCTGCCAACGCCAGGGTGGCCAAGTGGTATGGCAATCGCCCGGTATGCGAGGAACGCGCCTCTGGTGGGCATTTTTTAAAGTACAATAATATCCAAACCAGGCGTTTTTGAATGATAAACCGAATGGTTTAATGCAACCATGCAACTAAGTAAACAACGTTCACCAATGATACTATGTGAGAAGCGAACAGAATTCAGAAGCGATTTCATTTTATACTATGTAAAGATGTAAGTGCCTACTTGCTTATCACTTAGAACTTAACCAGATCTTGCCTAATAAGGCCCAGTCTATACCCTTCAACATTTTTGTGCCTAATCGGACCATTTATCGGATGAATACACAACGTAGTGAAGACCAGAAGGCACTCTTCCTAGAATATCCAGTTCTGAAAATATATTTTTGAGTATAATCAATTTGTTTATCTTTATTTCAATTATGACAAAAGATTGGCATTATCCGCAAAAAGGGGGCGTCATCAAAAGAAACCGCTGCATGATGACAGTGCAAGGGGATCGCAGGCCTACCGCTTAACCTTATAACTTTTAAATCGCTATAACTATAGCTTTCTGGAAAGAGATAATAGTTTATAAATAATCACAGCCATCATAACGATGAAAAAATGACAATTCATTGCCTTGTAATTGCAATTGTTATTACAATAGCTTCCAAATTCATAGTGGACCTCATTGATGAAGGATCATGTCAAGACATGTCATGTCATGTCAACAGACAGACAGCGGAGGCTTAATAATAGGCCTTTGGGTACGGAACCCTAAAAACCTAGAAACGATTACCCATAATGTTCAGCTTGTTTTAGATTCTTGCGTAATAATAACAGGTAATTTAGTGATTATCTGATCATCAAGAGATTTTTTTTTTATCATGTCCACCGATAGACGTCTTTTGATTAACATGACGATTAATGCATTCTAGATCGCATCTACTGTATCAATATGTATTATGGAGTGCCCATACAGTCCCCGGACGCAATCTATCCACGCCTGAACTTGTGGTAAACAATAAAAGTTTGCAGGCCTCATGTGGCCGAGCAGGATAGATGACGCCCTTGGAAGACGGGGCACTTTACCCGAGTTCAAATTATGCTGACTTTAGTCCAGTCACGATCTAGCTCTATGTATAACCAGCAGACAAATGCAGGCTACCACCTAACGCGTATGCGACATATGACTTATAATTTTTCTTTAACTTGACAGCAATAATTGAGTTATCAAAACTTCATCTATTTTTCTCGACCACATAGAATTTATCGCGATTGCGACATATGACTTGTATTTTTTTTGTTTGATAGATATCATTCATCAGGTCATTTAACTTCCAGAGGCACTTTATTTTAGTTAAAATTATGCTGACTACAATCCATCATGACCTATTTCTAGGTAGATACGAGCAGAGAACGCAGTTGAAACATACGCACGGCCAGGTATGGGAAACAAGCTGATTCCGTGATTGGCATACTAACATCTTTAGGGCTACCGCCTTACGTGCCATCCATCACGATCACGATTGCAATTCCAAAGCAATGAAGAACACGTCATATAAAGTAATATTTCATTTTTTGAAGCTAGTACCATTATTGCTTTTTTGACGTTAGTTTGAAAGCTAAAACTATTGTGATTAAAAAAAAATAGGCCTGCCAGTAGCTGTCATTCATTTTGATATTTTGGTGTGTAACTTACGAGAAACGATGACCTATTTGTATTTCCGTTGCGTGTCGAATCAAATGACACTGATCGTAAGCGAAATCTTGCTTCAAGTTATAAAAAAAATATGCACAGATTATTATAAATATTGATAAAAATTGTAGCTTTACAATAGTTTGAGTTTAATTTAAGGTTTTTAGACACTGAACATAAAGTTACAAGTGAAGCCACTCACCTTAAGCACATCGAAAGGCAGAGCTTCAGAAGTATGCCGAAGCGCGCGCCGTCGTTTTATGACCGTCTAAGGTTCCTTCTTACCACTATAGTTAGTCAGTAACAAACAAAAGTTCACGAAAATAATGCGGCAATACCACAAAATAAGTACTAGTACTTCGTACAAAAGTGTGACTTAGCAATTGTATTCAAAGAAATTTCTACTCAATGTCGTCAACAATATGGCGTAATTTAGTTCACCTCAGAGTCAAGCACATTTTCGTGTAGACACCTACAAAATCCATTGCAAGATAATTTCATACTTATTAGTCTAAAATATGATTCATAATACACTAAACCTATTCAGTGACGTAATATCACGCGACGCGATAGGGTTGACTGCTACGAGAAGCTTCTAACGCCATCTAGCGCCTCTTTCAAGTAATTTATTCATGCTCGTCCAGCCAGCAACGTAGCCGCGCAGCCGCCGGTGAATAAAACGCGCGACGCAACGCAACCAACATGTTTTAGCCCCTTACAAATAGTCACCGCGCGTAGGTACGTTTTTGCTACCAACGCGGGGAGATACACAGGCCTGGCAATACTCTCACTTCACCATTTGCACAGAAATACACAGAGAAGCACTGACAGATTATAAAAAAGAGGTAGACCTGTCAACCCCTACTGCGCGGCGATTCAAATTTGATACGCCGAGCACAAATTATTTTACGTGTAAATGTCATATTTGAATACAAAAATGAGCAAATTGCTTAATTTCAGGCAGTCAATTTTAGCAGGCTAATGTGATGATGATGTGTCATCTACCACTTTTTAAATGCACTATCATTGCAGAGAAAGCATATTTCGCATTACATTGCACACATAATATGAAGTTGCTAGTATAAGGTGCGGTGCGCTTCTCACGAGAGTCCGGATCCAACTGAGCGAAAGCAAGGCGTGTCTGCACTTGAACGCGGCGATTCTACCCTCTTTAATAATAAAACGCTCGAACAATACTAAATACGTACACTTATTTAATAAAATTAACATTTGGCCGAAAATTGTTAAAATTTTCAATAGTATATTATAACCAACCATCTTGTATGTATTTTAAAATAAAATTTAAAGGGAAACAAAATCAGAAAAAGCGTTGACAGCAAAGATTGGACTTTAGTACAAATAGCTAATCTGTGGTAGACTACTTTCAAAGCGATGCAAATAAGGCAACGGATAAATGATTTATACAGCTAAAGTTAATTGTTAAAGTGGTAGGTATTAAAAATATAAAACTCACAAGCAAATAAAAAAAATCACAAGTTTTTTTTTTTTTTTAGGTTTTTTGTTATATACAAATCGCGCGCCACTAGAAATGTTTAAAAATATCTAGTTACTAATAAATATCACATTCTTAACTTACCTCAACTATACTTGCGATAAATTAATAATAAATCTTCTCTTTCACTAGAAGTTTCATACCATTCGTGAATGATTTATTTCAAATAAAACTGTTGCTAGCTAACGTTATATAACGTTATATGCCACCTAAAGCGTTCAACAACTATACCAACTGATGCAAAACAAGCTCGATCCGATCGACACAGGCGCCGGACAAACGAATAACAAAATCCGGGAGCAAACTGAAGAGTGCCGGTCACACCTCAATCAACTGCCTTTGACGGTTAAATCCTGTGAACCATGGCTAACAATAATATGAAGTTTACAACATGCAGAACACTTTACTCATGCGGTGAACATTGATGGAATCTTTTGTGAGTGTTAGATGTAGGTGTAAAAAAAACGCTACGCGATCTATGTGACCTCAATTCATTTAGTTTTTAGGGTTCCGTAGTCCGACAAGGAACCCTTATAAGATCGCACAGTCCGTCCTAATCTGTCACAGCAGCATATCTTCTACGTTTATGGACTGATTTTCGTGTTACTTGGTTCGAGGATATTTCACATATAGATCTAATTTATTAAAATACAAAAAATTTAAATTACCCCTTTTTAAGGGTACCTCCCCATACATGTAAAGGGGGGGGGGGGGTGAATTATTTTTTTGAGTGCACCCTCTTGTGTGGGGTATCGTTGAAAAGGACTATGAAAATAACTTTTTTTATCAGCTTTACCATTTGCGAGATATAGCCCGCCAGAATCATTTACACGGTGTCCCCCCCCCCCCTCCTGTAATCCGCGGAAACTTTTATTTAAAAATTTTCGGGTATCCTGTGATGAATACTTTTGAAATAATAAATAAAATAAAAACATATACTTTTTTGCCTATACTGTCTAATGTTTTAAGTTAATGGTACGGAACCCTTCGCGCGCGAGTCCCACTCGCACTTGGCCGGTTTTTTTATTATTCGAATAATTGAAACTAGCCTTTTTTGGTAAATAGGTTGGTACCACACTTTATTTAAATTTTCATAAATGTTTACAGTCAGCATGCACGTCATGTGAACTACGAAAACAGCTCTTATTACATAGGGAATAGAGGCGGTCTCAAGGTCAAATTGGGTTAGTCTGACGTGCGGCCTTGTGTACCTAGATAGACCTACGAATAGGGTAAAACCGGGATAGATTCCACACTTTTTAAAAATATGTTATATCTCCCAGTAAAAATATTTTATTGATTTGTCTATATATATATATATATATATACCATATAGGGGATAGTTGCCAAGTCCATATAAATAACGCTGAGGATAGACGAACCGCTGAGAAATAGGCCATCTATCCCGAAAAAACGTTGATCGCACCTAGCCGTCCCATGCAATCGCACAGAGACATGAGACAAGATCTATTTGGTGGTAATTGGAAAGTCTCTCGATAGATAAATAAAATAACACAGTATGTATTTGGGTAACTAGAGCATAGAATAAGTACTAGTACTCCGTACAGTAGACATTTTCGTGTAGACACCTACAGAAATACATTGCAAGATAATTTCACTCTTATAACTCTGGAATATGATTCATAATACACTAAACCTATTCAGTGACGTACTATAGTCCGTGCCATTTAAACTTGCACAAAAGGTCATTGACACCCCTCTACCACTGCACGCCGATACGGGATCGCGGCGAACCAAAACAAGGCGTAGCGATAGAAGTCTGTGTAAACAAACGTTTATTGGTACGAGACGACCTTGACCCAAAAAATTGTCATGTATTACAAACATTTGGCTACTGCATTGGCAAAAAACAAGCAATAGCTGAGGGACAGCCGACATTTTATGTAACTGGACATGAATAATGAGATAAAAATAGTTGCATCATTCATTATTAATAAAAAAAAATATTTTTCTAAATCCAGCGTTACTATCGCGGGAGCAGTTGGTAGGTATTTTTAAAAATTCAATTTTTTAGCAGATATCTTTAACCGATTGAGCTAAAATTTTGCATACACGTTTAGTTTAGATGACAATGCATGGTAAGATGTGTGACGTCATTCTTAATTCAACATGGCGGAGCATCCAAGATGGCGGGTTCATTATTTTCAATGCATTTCTACAATATGGGTAAGAATATGAAATGGAAGGGCTTGCTGAGAGTGACCTAAAAATACTTCTAAATGTACTCCTACAATATTGGTATCAAATGAAAGGGCTTGCTAAGAGTAACTCGATAAATAAGGTGACGTAATTCCAAATCCAATATGGTGGAATTCTAAAGATGGCGGACTAAGTTTTTTTTTTGCTTTTGTACAATGTTACCCACATTGTCAATTCAATTGAAAAGGCTTGCTGAGAATAACTCAATAAATAGGGTGACGTCATTCCAAATCCAATATGGCGGACTCCTAAAGATGGCGGACTAAGTTTTTTTATCTTTCCTGCAATATGGAAAGCAAACGAAAGGACTTGCAGAGAATAAGCATGCGAGTTTAACTCCGTTGCTCCGATCCATTTAGAAATTTGGTGTATTGGGTTTTTTTTGCGTGAAAAAAAGGCGTGTTAAAACCCATGCGGTGAATGAAAACACCGTGAGGAAAAACCTGCACACTAGTGGCTAGTGTGTGAGATGGAGAAGGCAATGGCAGGCAATATTGCCAAGAAAGTCGAGTGAGTTTCATTCCACATAATGATTATGACCCTCAGTCATGAGGTATACGACTGTGAAGAAAAGGGGTTTTCTTGGAGTCATCGATTATAATTATTGAGGTTGAATGTTTTGAGTCTGAAGCATTGATAGGTAAACTTTGACGAGTTACATTTTGTCGCGATATGCATCAACAGCATTGGTTTGCCTGTCTAGGAGAAGGATAACTTCAAATCAAACTGGAATTGTGTTTACGCTGCGTAAGGCTTAGCTTGAAGTTACAGTAATTAGCTTAAAGCTAACTTATGCCTTACGCGGCGCATTCCTCCTATTCTTCAACACCCAAGACAAGGTGTTGTACCCAGTCGGGTTATAAGTTATGTCACAACTACTTATTGCAGCTCAATTTTAAACACATCCTAGCTCCTGGACTAATAGTCCACTCAAATAAGCTAGTGTAGAGTGCGTGAGCTGGCACCTAAGCAATTTCTTCAGAAATCTCTTCAGGGTGCTTAGAGAGTAAACATACTAAAAGTCCCCGCCTGTAGAGGGTCGCCGGAGTGGGGGGAGGGGGTTAAAGTTCCCACTTTTGAGTTTTTCGCTGATATCTTTAAAACGGTGCGTCGCAGAGAAGAAGTGTCTTCAACGAGATCAAGGCTAATAAAATTTCCTACAACTTTTATTTTATACCCTTTTTCGAAATCCTCATCAGTTTTCGAGCATAACGCTCCGAAATAGTAACTGGCATTACCTGATGTTGGAAACTATACATTAGGTATTTTATTGATAGCGTAAGTTGGGAGTACCTCCAAGCGGTGAAGGCGGTAACAGTTTGAGATCGCGTTTTCGACCAAAAGCGGGTAATGGAGCGAAAGCGGGTCACCAATTTTTTATCTTCGATACAGACACCACGGTCCCAGAAAACGCGATCTTGCTAGCTAAAACTCCCATTCCCAATATCATCCATGCCTTCGGGCTTATGTAATCATCGTCTCTTATCTCATTTCGACTTGTTTGGCAGTAGCCTACCCGGTAACGTAGGGAAGCAGCCACAAGGCCGTAAAGATTCTAAAGACTCTATTATCAATAAAAATTATGAGTTATGAATTCGTTTATTCACAATGAGTACGAATAAGTGTCCTGTGTGTAACAAGGACGTCGTAAAAGGGAGTAAGGACGTCACTGAGATGAAAGCAAAGGGAATACCAGTCCTTATCAAAGAATATTTTGCCGCTACGCTAAGGATTGTGGTAGTGGCTAATGTAGATGTCAAAGCAATGCCCAAATGTTCTGCAGCATGCCTCCACTGCCAAGGGAAATGTCCCAACGGCGTATCTCTTGACGAAGAGGATGTTGAAGATGACATAGAGACCCTCCAGCAAGAACCATCCACTGAAGATGAGGTAGCTTTTGAAGAAGAACCCTTGCCAGGACCTTCACAGCCTTAACGGTTGAGAATATAAGATAAAATAAAAAAGTTAAAAAAAGGAAAAAAGTTTAGACAGCTCTACGGCTGAACCGATTTGTATGAAATTTGGTATGTAGATGTATAAGAAGCTGGATTAACATGCTGGTTATTTATTATACCGAAATAATAAGTATAATCATTTATTTCAGGCAACAAATTTTTACACAAAATTTTGGCCCATATAATAAATACCTTATAGACTAACATACATACAAATTAAAAACAAAACAATGATTAATAACACGCGTCAGCGACTTAGTTGTAGGCAAATAAGACGATTGTAGTAGTAGGCAAGAGGAAGTATTTGATGTGGGTTTTTTTATCGCAAATTACACTTTTCCAGAACGTGTAGTTCAAAACGAAAAAATGTGTAGAACATATGTTGCAGAAAATTTTATTAGCTTTCATTACGTAGAAGACACTTTTTCTCTACGACGCACCGTTTTAAAGTTGTCAGCGAAAAACTTGAAAGTAGGAACTTTCACCCCCTCCCCCTACTCCGGCGCCCCCCCTACAGGCGGGGACTTTTAGTATGTTTACTCTTTAAGCATCCTGAACAGATTTTTGAAGAAATTGCTTAGGTGCCAGCTCACGCATTCTGCACCTGCTTTTGGATTACTTTTTGAGTGGACTATAACTGCATTCGACGGCCAAATGACAGATGCGGCTAGCTGTCAACATCAGGCGGCGGCAGCCGCCAATGCGTCGACAGCACGTCGACGGCATGTCCACAACTAGCCGCCGACTTCTAACGTCGGCTGCAGTTACATACGTCGACAGCAAACTGCTGTTCGTGTATAAAAGCTCTAACAATCTCTTTATACTTAAAAACATCGTTCAAACTTGTGTTCAAATGGAATTACCTACGATGAGAGCAAAACATATTGTAAAGGTAAATTATACAAACTAACCTGCTTGCGGTTCGAGGATTCTTTTATTCTTCTCAGGTTCCATCTTCACTTAATAAAAAAAAAAATTCTAATTATTGTGTTTATATTTGTGGTAAAAGTAATGTCAATTAACCGAGTTTTTAAATTAAAACCAAGTAACTGCTTAAAGACTTTCAATACGTAAATTATAAGAAAAAATATTTTAATAACTAAATCTGTATTTTTTTACAAAATTGCGAAACTATTACTTAAATTTTGATGTTTTAGAGTTGTCTCGTTCTCGGACGGGCCGTGGTATTATGAAATCAGCGATAGGTCGGGATTATCGCTATTTTATACGATGAGCGTCACGTGTCGTAAAGTTTAGGCATTTTTTGGTACAGGTGGGGTCAACAACCTTTTGTGCAAGTTTAAATGGCACGGACTATATCACGCAACGCGATAGGGTTGACTGCCACAAGAAGCTACTTACGCCATCTAGCGTATCTTTCTAGGACTTTATTCACGCTCGTCCAACCAGCAACCTAGTGTCGCGCACCGCCGGTGAATAAACCGCGGGAGCGTGTCGCTGCCGGCTAGCGACACCCAACTTGTTTAGTCCCTTACGAAGGGGTCGCCGCGCGTAGGTACGTTTTTGCTACCTACGCGGGAAAATACACAGGCCTGACTAGAGTAATCACAATCGGGGCATCTATACCACTGGAGCGTCAATCCCGGCTTACCCTACTACCTACTCGTACATACGCTATGATTGTGTATGAACAGTTGTTTATTTTCCAAAGTGCTGTGAAGCAGTTCTACAAAACAAATAAAATGGCATAAGTATGTAATATTGGAAGCAGAGTATTTATCCAAGGCCTAACATGATGATATTATCCTTCCTTATTTCATAGAACTTGTATGTAACTGTTGTTGTACAATCACAAGCATATTCATCTAGCGTGATAAAAATGTTTCAAAACCTATATAACAAAAAACTTCAAGACATCGTTAAAAAAAATTATGGATGTCAGAACATGATTAGAGGACTTTGGTTGGATAAAAAATCCTATTGAAATTTGGTCTATCACTGTCCTTTTTGCATTTTTAATATATTTTTTTATGTTTTTACTTAAAGGATATTGACCAAAACCGGGCCCAGGTGGCGTCTTTATAATTATATATCAAAAATCTTGTTTTGAATTATAATTGCACTGGTATTTTTGAAATAAACTAACGAATAGGGGCTTAAAAGTAACACTTAATCACAAAATTCTCAAATTAATCACATAATTAATTCTGCAATCCCAAAACATAACCTCAAATTGCCTAATCTGCCATTGAATGGGGATCACTGCCAAATTCTCCCTGTGGGTGGCGCATTGTTGATGCGGCCAAAGCTATCTGTCATTCCAGTTGTGTTTTTTGAGTATTTTTTTTTGTGTTTTCAATCTACGATAGCATAATGCCGTTATGTGCTGTGCCAAGGTTGTTACAATAATGGTGTTCATTTATTTCCAAAAGGCCCAGTTTTAAAAAAGAAGTGGGAAACAGCTATAAGAAGAAAATTCATTAATTTTAGATAGTTCACTCGAACTATTTACATCATGATAAGCTTCTGGATCGGAAACATTCATTGTATACCTAGATTGGGAAGCTACGACACCAAAATTCCCAGTATCATTGCGGTTCCGATCGTAGAACTCTAACCTAAAAAACAAACATGTACGCGTTTTATTATTTTAGTTATATTTATTAAAAACCTTGTTATGTAGTTAATTTGTAACACAAATACAACAAAGACAATTTCAACAACCAATTAAATGTAACATTTACAGTAATTAAACTGGATTAAAACTCAAATGTTTACCTCGCAATAAGATCGGTTTTTTTACCAGATATTTGATCTTCGTTTCCAAAGTTAGTCTTTTAGTACCGATAACTACATTGACGAATACATAATGATGAAATAACATTAGATAGTCACGAAAAACTGTAAATTAGATACGAAAAAGCCCGATATAAACAATAGCAAAATGTTTTACATAGCCGTATCTATGCTACGCCATCTGCATCAAGCTTTGCGTGTGGATCCCCATTCCTCGTAAACCCCTAATTATTTTTTAAATATATTTTTTGTGTGTATTCTTTTAAATATTTATATATTTTATTTTATTGAATTTTCATTTATGAAATTGCCAAAAACCCATTTTCATGTGGAAAATCTGCGCCGCGGTGACGCTATAGGATGGCCTTAAAAATACCTTATAATGTGAATATAATTCATATTGTCCCTATAGGACAGCCTTTCACGTAAGTCTTAAAATTACAGTCTTCGTTGAGTGTACAATGGTTAATTTTAGAATATAATAACGCCGGGATCAAAGGCTGTGCTTCACTGTAGCCGGAGTTAGTGTAACGGAGTTAATAATCTTCTGTTCTAGATATGACATATTTAATGTGAGACAGGTCTTCGCTATGTGAGTGTTTGCTCGGCCAATATGCTTGGTTGGGCACCTTAAGTGACCCAAATTAATTTTAAAATATTTATTTTTACTAAACCATTGTGTGCATTGCAATCCTTAATTAGTTAGGAGTTCGTTTTATCTTCGTGATGGACAGCTGAAAGTTGCCAGAAACTCGTTATAAATACCCAGCAGTGATTTGCCAATCTGTTTCGTGTAAGTGCTTCACGGTGTGAGCTGAGGAGAGGAGCTGGTGAGGCGTTCCTAAACTGGTCTGCAGGTTACTGGGCCAATAGTTTTCGGTGCTAACGTTGAAACCATTACTCTTTCTTCAATTCGCATGGTGGGTTTCATAGGAATCAATATAATTAATCTACAAACATAATCTTTCATAATTGCGCTCCCCGCGTGTTGTCGGCTATTTACACGCCGCTTCACCAATGCTAATCACACATTAGCAGAAGTTCTGTTACTTACTTGGGGTGGTGATGTTAAGGATCTCTCTCCTAGTAGTCCACCCCGGGCAACGACATCACAAGCTCCGGTTTGTGATGGCGGCTGATCAACCTTATTAGCTGTGCTAGGCTCCGTTAGATGCCGTCTGGTAGCTATACCACCCCCCACCGGAGCCCAGTGCCAACCAGTGTGTTCCGTCGGTGATTGGGAGTGCCAGAACCTTCTGGGTGAGCTCGCCTCATCGTCAACGATGTCTACACCACGTCTGGCTTAGAGTCAAAAGCAAACCCATTTTAAATTTAAAAAAAAAAGACTGGATAAATTGTAGGGTCCCTATACATGATGCAATGTAATCTATAGCGCTAACAAAATGTATAAAACTGACACAAACCATCGTAAATTCAAAACATCATGTGACTTTCGCATACATAATATTTTAACATTTCGTTGGCGATAGCGAAGTTCGTTGTAGAAATGATTGCATCTTGTGCAGGGGCTCATGAGGCTAGGAGTTCAAATTCTTCAGTGTCGTGATGAATGTATTGTTGTAAGTATTTTGGTGATATGGTGCGAGTCTATCGTGGCTTACCAAGTTTTATATTTTTCTAGCTATTTCTGACACAGACACTACAGCACAGATTTTGTGCTACAGTTATATACTACTATGTTTCATTTGAGATTTGAATTCCCAGTATCACATCTAGCGTCACTAACTCTCTCCTCCTGCCTTTTCCCAAGAAAGTTTTCTAATAATAATGTTCACGGAGTTGGCGGGCCCGCTTAATCGACGATTATCATAGTTTGAGTTAATCTCCGTCTTGTTTGTGTAACCCGCCCCCAACATGCCTAACTAAACCGCTGAATTTTGACAATATGGCTTCTACGCGAAGATTCTTCACTATAAGTACCTAGTGGGAGAATGTGAAGTTAGATTATTAAACAAGGTATCCCTAAAAGTATGGATCAAATCGAGATGTCCCTAATAGTATGGATGTGGAACGAACACGCGCATAGTGCGTATTATTCTCCTAAACTTAAGGGTCATAAAAAAGTTAACCTTCAAGAATTATTATTATTATTAACCCCCTTATTATTAGATTCAACAAGTTTAGGAATGACATGCGCGATTTCGACTTCTCCTTTTCTTTTTTTGCACCGCCTGTATCTTCTCTGTGTTTGACCTATGGTTGACTGATATAGAATGCTTTTGGCATTAAGTCCGCCATTTGTACAATTAATATAATTTGTGCAGGAAGCAAGTATAAATAAATAAACTTGATCCATACTTCCAAGGAAACCTTATACCTACGTATCAATTATACATTTTGTTTTTATAGATCCTCATTCCATTTCCAGAGATATGGCCGCTTTATTTATAGCCCGACAAGTTCTTGCGCGACCTTCCGGCGGTCGCCAGAGGTACGGGGGGCGAGGTACGCTAGACGTCAGCGGGTGACGGATGATGTCTCGGGGAAGAGGATTTTCTTTGACAGTCGCGTGTGATTGGCGATCCCGCCCCTCGCACGTTTGCAGGGTGCAAGGAGGGTCGCGCTCGAACTTTCTGGTCTATGACGTTTTCTTGCGCAATAGAGAATTTTAAGCTATTAGGGGGTGATAACTTTTACTACAGGACTAACATCGAAATAAAAAAAAAGATCAGCTGATCACTCCTTTTAAGGTTTTGTAGGTAAACTATCAGTATTTCGATTTTAAAACCATAAAAAAAAATGTTTTATAGTAAAAGGTATTATCAGAGCAGTAGAATCACCCCCTAAATGGAATTCAATTGATTTTAAAAGACCCTTATATGATATTTGGAACACTGGCGATTTACATTTTACCTATTAGGGTTCCATAGTCCGACAAGGAATTCTTATAAGATCGTTCAGTCCGTCCGTCCGTCCGTCCTAGTCTGTCACAGCCGAATATCTTCTACGTTTATGGACTGATTTGCATGTAACTTGGTTCGAGGATACTTCACATATAGACTCTTTTTAAGGGTACCTCCCCATACATGTAAAGGGGGGGGGGTGAATTATTTTTTTGAGTGCACCCCCTTGTGTGGGATCGTTGAAAAGGACTATGAAAATAAGGTAGGGTTTCCATACAACACTTTTTTATCAGCTTTACCATTTGCGAGATATAGCCCGCCAAAGTCGTTTACACGGTGTCCCCCCCCCCTGTAATTTCTAAAGTCTTAGACCTATAAACTTCAAATCACTCACGTAAAGAAACAGGCGCGGAAACTCTTATTTAAATTGTTTCGGGTATCCTGTGATGAATACTTTAGAAATTATAAATAAAATAAAAATATATACTTTTTTTGCCTATACTGTCTTATGTTTTAAGTTAATGGTACGGAACCCTTCACGCGCGAGTCCGACTCGCACTTGGCCGGTTTTTTTACCTTACGACTTTTTACCGCTTGTATAACCACTTCTATCCCGCACATTGAATTAAAATGGTTCCATTGACACAATGACCACCAATTTTGTACCCATTCCCAAAACGTGCACGTTCAAAAATCGTCGCTTACCCCTATTTATGTAAATCAGTTGTCTGTCCATGGCAGTTATTTTGTGCCATAATAAGGCCCATTGGGTTGTTGGGGATGTTTTAAATTTTTATTACTATGACCCATTTCACGGTAAATGTCCTGTGAACACATCTTCTCGACTTTTGAAAGCTGGCTTGGGGTTAGGGTGGAAAGCGAGGCTGATATTACATGTTTTAAATCTCACAGCTTTACGATTGTGGTTTTAATTGGCCCCCCTTACTAATAATGATCTTGACATTGCTATAACATTTGAATAAATATGAGACTGCTAAATTGAAATGTTTGTTTCTACTCTGTCATGTCACCTATTCTATCCGTAATTTCAGAACTAGCGGTCTAAATTATTTATTCAAGTGGTGTTATTATTCTTAGATGTTGTGTTATTATTATAACAGTAGCAATTTCAGTGTTAGTAAGGGGGTCCGTGTCTTAATGTTGTCGAAAGTCGGTGGACAATTGTTCTGATTTCTTTGCAAGATTTTTTTTTATTATTAATAGGCAAACATTTTAATTTTTACCAAAGTAATTTTTACTCACCTAAGTTTATCGACCGACAGTCTTCGGGTAGAATTGTGGATGAATTTTTTTATGCATTTAGTTTAGTTAAGAATACTCATAGTCCATCAAAATCCATTACATGGTAAGTTATATGGGTGTAATTGGATTTAAAGTCTTTTAACCTACGTGTATGTTATCAAAGGGGACATGAAATTTTTTTGCAATATCTATTGTAACGGTTGACCTAAGAAGTAGAAACGTCAGGTTTTAAATAAAAGAAAATAAATCGCGAAGTAATTTGTTAAATTGTGAAATGAAATGATTTTTTTTACAAGACATGGTTTAAATAGGTGGAAATACAGAGCACGCACAGTTCTCATGTTTTACCATACTGTGGCATGCATAATAATAACAGTGTGTTTTATGACTTCGACTATTCGCATAAATGTAAAGTTAAAAATTCATTGTGTACAGTGGGCCTCGCATCAACCTCCCAAATCTATCAAAATATATCAAATGAAATGGAACCCTATGCATTCAACATAAGGTTGAAATATGATTGTGGAAATTTGACAGATCAGGGTAGGTTGATGTGTGGCCGCCTGTACTCAGCAGCACATGAACCTACCGCATAAAGACAACGTTTTATTGAAATGGAACTCTATCTTTTTAAACACAAAGATGAAAATCGTCTGTGAAAAACCTTCTATCGCAGTGGATCAGTGCTGCGAAAAATGTAGAAATATCCGCTTTAGTCTACAACAATAGGAATAAATTAGCACACTATGGGCGGCCGCGGACGGGTCGCAAATTATGGGGTGCTAGGTCCTGGACTACTGCTGCCACAGAGTATATAAACGACTACTGTATTGTCATTCCTGGGAATAGAATTTTACGGTTGATTTCTCTGCCAAATGGAAAAGGAACAATATACACTGTTTAACACTTAGTTTTTAGTTGTATAATATTCTAGTATAATAGGGCATATAGTAGTCTAGCATAATAGGGCATGATGACACTAATCTGCAACTAAAGGATTATTTTCCATTTACTGGACACCTGTATTTAGTGGTTTATTTGTTGGTTTTTATCACAGAAGAGAACAAGGGATTTTTGAGTTTGAATGTATCAGCCGTAAATGCAACCCACGGAGTTTTATTATTTAATTAATAAATCCATTAAAAGTGTAATCAAGTAGATTACACTGTGATGATTTCCAATTACTAATAAAAAATACTAAAGTAGGTACAAGTGCTAATTTATAAAAACAGGGAAATCAATACAGATAATTTGAATCTACCCTACCCTATATAAAGAAATTGCTAAGTGTGGCTGTCGGGCCACGAGCACAATTTCAAATATTATTTCAAATTAAGTGTAAAATTTTATTCTTGACTACGGAACTCTAAAAATGAACTGTACCTCAGTTACCACACGTAGGTAACAGTACTTTTTACAAACATTCCAAATTGCCAAAACAGTCAAAACCCCCACAAAAATATGTTTCAGCTGACCCATAACCTCTCACACGTCCGACTCCGCACGATGAACCTCGCGGATAACGTCCACACTGCAAGTGACGGCACGCGCTCTTCTATAACCTCAATCCTTCGTCAATAAATGCTTCATAGTAGCTAAACCTTTGCAGCTATAAGCACAAAAAAATATATACGGATAGGTTTGAGTATACAGAATAATAATTAATGTCTTAAAAACCCATAAATTTGAATTTCATTAAAAATCTAAAGGGTAAATCATGCAGAAACGAAAAAAACACAATCACTTTTCAAGTTAACTTTAGTTTAGTATTTTCCATATAATCTGTGTTTTGAATAGTGTGTGGGAAAGGCCTATTCTTTAATTTTGTTTTCGCATATAACACTTATAGAATTAACTAATGAAATACTGTACTTACGACATAATTCCGAGTAACGACGAATCACAAAAAGTTTTGCACTAAAGAAAAAAAAATATCTGTAATGAATTTTAAGCGTTAAGTACACCATCTGTATTTTTTTTAGTTTATCTAACATGTCAGCTTGCTTTAAACACTTTCAAATCTTCAGAACAATCTGTATAGATGGCGATATTTAAACTTTTGTGCAAGCACCCATGAAGCACTCTGTGTGGATACCAAACTGTCCACGGACGTAAGTTAGTACTTTTTTTTTGGGAACTAATCTATCCACCGACGTGTCAGAGGATAAGGATAATATAAAACGCGTGGGCCAACGTTGACGATTCACGTAGTAAGTAAACAACGACGGCTTAACCGGATTAAGGGCCCGGGCACAGGTGACAGAGCCCTGTCGTATAGGGACGTCGTCCCGCACTAAAATTAAGTAAGACTAGTCAACACTAATATTATAAAAAGGAAAGATTTGTTTCTTTGTATTGATTATGCTCCGAAACTATCGGACCGATTATGAAATTTGGTACAGAGATAGTTTGAGACCCTGGGAAGGACAAAGGCTACTTTTTCGGGGGGGTGAAATGGGGGATGAATAACTATATGGAAAATCTGACTTATAGCGCGGGCGAAGTCGTGTATTGTAATATCTGTGACTGAGGTAATGTTCCAAAAAAAACATTGTCTTGGCACACTAGGCATTCGCAGTTTTGTAATGCCCGACGCAAATAGAGCGTTATGTATTATTAGTAAAGTGTGTTTCTGGGTGTATGTGTGTCTGTAAAAGGCTAAAATTGTATACTTATTAAATCTTAAATAAACTACCATCACTGAATATTAATGTATCAAAACTTTGTATTATAATGACAAATAGACACGTGGCCACAGACCTGGACCCTATTACACCGAACGTGACAGGCGCGACAATTGTCACAAATTATTTTTTAAGTTATTTAATTTATCATATATTTTACAATGGTTTTACTTATTCCATTTTTTTATATAAAAAGTTACTGATTTTAATTAAAATATTTATCCATTCTCTATTATTTCTTCTGTTTCAGAACCCGACTAAATCGCTATCACAGCCGTACCTTTTGTTTGCACGGCGAAATCACTACAATTGTCACGCAAAACAGACACAGCTCCGATGTCATGTCAAGAATTCTCGACAATTCTACAAATATGTCGAGTTGTAAAAATATTCCTGTTTCACAACACAATTGTCCTTAATATTATGATACTGTCAATTGTCACATAAATGCTAGGAATGTTTACAATTTCTATAGAAAATATTTTTAGAATTGTCGCTTGACATAATGTCGCTTTACAATTTTTAGCCGACATATGTCACTGACATATTTTATGTCGGTTTGATGAAATAGGGCGCAGACGACGCTCTAAAGTGTTCGAAACGTCAGGTTTTAAATAAAATGTAAATAAATCGCTACGTTGTTTTCTAATGAGTCTACTATTCTCGTAAATGTAAGAAACAAATATTCTAAAATTGTAACTGTCCCTCAAATAAATACATCACTAGTGGCGGTCATTTTGTTGACCTAGCAACCTCTATTGGCTCAGGACGAAAAGTTTTCGACTGCCCGCTTAGAATTCTATTAAAAGCTTGTTAATCCTTGTTTGTTTTATGCGTAAGATTACATGAGCTCGCACATTAATTATTGTGTGGACATATTTTTTTTTTATTGCGGCTATACCTGTGTTGTATTTGGTTGAACAAAAAAACGTTATTTTTTTCGGATAAAGGTCTTTGCCCACTACACCGTACCATACCATGACCGTGCCAGGACCGTATAAAAAGTACCTATTTGAATTTCGAACTTAGCGTCAAAAGTAAAAGTTCAAAATGTTTAAGCTCTGTGTTCGTCGATGCACCGTTCTGGCACTGCGAAAACAAACACCGCGCTTGAATATTTTGAACTTTACCTCCTCTGTTTAGGGTTAAAAATCTAATGTGTATTTTTATACGGTCCTAGCACGGTCAGGGTATGGTACGGTGTAGTGGGCAGAGACCTTAATGTATGAAAATATTCCCGAAAACAAACGACTTAACGAAAAAAATACGGTTTCAGTAGTTTCCTTTGACAATGTAGTTTTAAAATATGAGCTCAATGAGGGATTTTCTTAAGTGTTAAAAATTAGTAGGTACTTAAAAATCCGCTAGATGGCGTTGACCTGACTTAGACAAGTCAGGTAGATTTTTATTTAAGAAAAAAGCTGGTTGTAGCGTTTAATATGTTATAATGTTTATGTTTAGCATATTTGTGATTCACGCGTACTAAGAGGTCGCTTTTAACAATTTAGTGATTTATTTTATTTTTAACTGCAGTTTCAAACTTGCAAATTTTTAGCGTAAATACTACCACGACATGTCTGTACAAATAATATTACAGTAAATTGTTTTTGTTGTATGCTCAATGATTGCGACGCAATATTTGTATAACTTAGATAAATAGCGCCATCTATTAACATACAATACAACTAAAATTATGTCTAAGAAATATAATACAGGCTGGAAAAAAATAATGGGCCCTGGAGGCGAACTACCTTGAATCCTTTAAGCTTTAAAAATCTTTGAATTTTAATTTTGTTTCTTTTTAAAAATAAAGGAACGTTTCCTTTCAGTTAGGCCAGGCCTGTGTAACTCCCCGCGTAGGTAGCAAAAACGTACCTACGCGCGGCGACCCGTTGTAAGGGACTAAACAAGTTGGGTGTCGCTAGCCGGCACACTGTGGGTCGAAACGCCATTTTGAGGGACTTAGCATATGACTTTCTATTTTCACTTTTTTCTTTTTACCAATGGATAGCCTATTATAGCCTTAATCGAAAATGTCATAAGGCATTTTGTGCTAAACCTTATAGTTTAGCTGTAAAAAAATAAATAGTTTTTTTTGTATGGGACGGATTACTTAAGTCTATATTGTTGTTGACCTAAGGGTGATCACGCGTTAAAACCTTGTTATTCTTATTATTTACCTATAGGACTATAAACAAGCACTAACACCGTGTCTATAAGTCTGCAATTCTCTGAGTTATTGCGATCGGAAAATAAATAAATTTTATACCTTACAAAGCTTGATTTTTGAATAACATTTATCAAATTAAACGTAAAATAGTAACTGATGGTTACGTATTTTACCATTTGTGATTAGGAAACGAACAAAAGCATGAACCCATACAATCTTTGAGTACTTGAATGTTAATGAGACGTTATAGATGCTGCTTTAAAAAGAAAAAAGTTTTGGTTTGTGGCTATTCTATAGACGTTTATGCTGGAATCGCTCTGCATGTTTCAGAGATAATTGGATTAGATAAATACAATAAAATTAAACGTTAAGCACCTGAGCATTTATTTTTAAAATATTGTTCATTGACACAAAATATAAACATTTAAGTAGGTGCATAATTAAGAACATAAAAATTATTAGAAAATTACTTAAAATTAAGCCAACAAAACATACAAACATCAACGAACCACTGACTTCTCGTTTTGCCTTAATATTTTAAAACATTTACACAAATATATCATAAATGTAACAACACAAAATCATAAATTACACTTAAATAACAAAGAATTTAATAAAATAATATGTACAAAGCTACCATTCCAATATCAATAATACAAGTATTTACAATTATCTTAAATCACAAGGAATTTTAATACAATGAAACTTACTCACTATCACTATTACTATCTTGTAAATTATCTACATCAATAAAATCTATTGCTGGTTCTGTCGGAAAATCCAGAAGAAGCTCTTTGGCTCTCGAAGAGAGAACCAATAGGTTTCGTTTTACCATCCGAGGTCTAAGACTGGTAATCTTAGGATCAGAAGACAAAAGAAAATTGTGTAAAATATCTTCATTCGTCGCTATCCTACTTACTTTCCTAGAATGGTGTTCTCTATAATTACGGAAGTCTTTATTGCGAGCTTCTGCTGCTTCTTCCGACAGTTTACCAATTGAAATGGAACCAAAATGCTGAATAATGGCAGAACCATGCACTAAAAGTTTGTGCAAACTGGAAGGCATATAATACCAGGGATACAGTTTTACATATAATTCCGCAGTATCATTGCAAAATTGAGAGAATTTAGAAATATCAACGCGTTCTCCACACGCAACAGTTTGGAGAATCACGTGTAACCTTTCAATTAAATTCTGATCAATTCCAGTGATACGGGCTGTTGTGTCTGCTTCCCTGAAAAATTTCCTTGCAGTATTGCCATCGTTAGTGGTGCCAACTCCTTGCTTGACCACATCAATTAGCAAACCACTGTCCTTTTTGAATGCTTCTTGAATAGCGCTTTTGCGTAGCTTCATTTTTTCTTTGTCATCACCTCTGCAACTCCATGTTTTGAACTCCAACCGGTAGGCTACAAAACAAGCAAAAATATAATGAAAAATAATGATTAAAAATACTAATACTACTACTAATTATTACTTCAAATAATATATAATTTAGCGTGGTGAAAATTATAATTTTTTTTCTTACCTATATGTAGTAAGCACTCCATGCACCTTATCCAAGCATGAAGAGATGATAGCCCATACTGATACATATCTTCATTATGCTGTCTTTGGGGATGGGATTCCAGATCATTCATTTCCGATGGCTTCGCTTTACAAATATCGCAGACAGCTGACGAAGTCCCTGATAAATAGGAGGCTATCTTGCCGTCAATCATTGTCAAATGTAATTGGTGTTTTACTGCAATCTGTTCAATTCTTGACGGTAAAAGTGCTTCTATTTCTCCGGATATGCTGGCTTTTATGGCTGTTACAGTTGCTTGAGATTCTTTTGTAAATTTAAACATAATTGGACGGCAATAAAAGGTTGAAGAAGGTCGGTCATTTTCCCAAAGCACTGTTCCATCAGGTTTCTGCAGCCTAATCGGTACTAGACTGGCCATAAATATACTGCTCTCATGAAACTCTGTATCAGACTTTTGTTTGTAATTACTTTGACCTGAAGCACCATCAAAACCCCATTTGCTCACAAGTTGTAAATCAGTGGCAAGTTTCAGGTCCAAAGTAATCGAATCCAAAAGTCTGTATACAGTTAAATCCAGCAAAGCTTGCAACTTAATTGATGCTCCGTCTTCAGTAACCAAGATGTCTTCTGTTTTTGGATAACAATTCTGTTTTTCCTGTCTAACTTTATAGTACGAAGGGTACAAGTCTGTACCATTTTCGCTAGCTGCCTCTCTTAGGTTTATATATTGCCACTTCGAAAGTTTAAGGGAAATTATTAAAGCCAATGCTTTTTCGGGTGTATATGTTTTTCTTTTGTCTTCACTTTTACCTATACAATCTTTTACTTTTTCAAGGTCTTCTGGGTTATCCAATAAATGTTGCATAATTTTTGCCACATCTTCGTTTCCAGAACTTTTTAAGCTCCTCATAGCAACCGCATTCACTTCTTCAGGGGACAATGACAGCGATTTATTTATTTCCTCCACACGTCTTCGCTTTTGCTTGGAGCCCAAATCTTCAAAAGGTTTTCTTGGTGTAAACATAGCTGTTGAAGGTCCTGATGTAGGAGATTCTGACGTAGAAGGTTGTGATGTAGATGGTTCTGACGTAGAGGGTTGTGATGTAGATGGTGGCAGATTTTCTATATTATCAGTATCATCACACGTGTCTTCATGATCTTTGCTTAAGATAACTTCTTCAGGCCAAGTTATTGGACTTTCTAGCCAATCTCCATTGTTCCGTATAAACTGAGGTAAAACGCGACTACTCCTTCTCCATCTAGCACTCACAATAGAACAAAATCGCTCACAGAACTTTTTAAGTACAGCACTGGTCTTCTCCGGCACATTCATTTTCTCTTGAAGAAAATCAAAAAGTTTTTTACTGTCCGACAGTGATCCCAAGTTTTCTCTCAAAATCACAAACAAATCTAAATTATTTACTATATTTTCCATCTTAGCGAAAAGAAAATAATTCACAGTCACAAGAGATTTAAATAGCAGTTAAACGAAGGTTCAACGAATACTAGTTATGATTTTCTCATTACGGATATTATATACCTTTTGTAACACCAGCAACTATTGAATTTTCATAATAAAATAACAACCCTAATTAGTAATTAGAAACCTAAAATAATGAGTACTTGAAAGTGATTAGTGGTATCACTTAATTTATTTCATAAATAGATAATAATGTGAAACATAGTTAGTTAATCACGTAATCATTAGCTATTTTAGCAGAAAACATTACCAATTAGCGTAAACATAATAGTAAGTATTTGTTTTTAAAGTAATTTAACTAATTTCTTAATCCTTTGTATGTTTTTGAGTACTTAAAGATTGTGTGGGTTAATGGTTTTGTTTATTACCGAATCACAAATGGTGTAATATTTAACCTGCACCTACTATTTAACGTTTAATTTGATAAATGTTATTCAAAAATCAAGCTTTATAAGGTATAAAATATATTTATTTTCCGATCGCAATAACTCAGAGAATTGCAGACTTATAGACAAGCTTTTAGTGCTTATTTATAGTACTATAGGTAAATAACAAGAATAAAAAGGTTTCAACGCGTGATCACCCTTGGGTCAACAACAATATAGACTTAAGTAATCCGTCCCATACAAAAAAAACTATTTATTTTTTTACAGCTAAACTATAAGGTTTAGCACAAAATGCCTTATGACATTTTCGATTAAGGCTATAATAGGCTATCCATTGGTAAAAAGAAAAAAGTGAAAATAGAAAGTCATATGCTAAGTCCCTCAAAATGGCGTTTCGACCCACAGTGCGGCAGCGACACGCTCGCGCGTTTTATTTACCGGTGCAGTGCGCGGCACTAGGTTTGCTGGTTGGACGAGCGTGAATAAAGTCCTAGAAAGATGCGCTAGATGGCGTAAGTAGCTTCTTGTGGCAGTCAACCACAGAACAGAAAAAACGAGTAGAAATCGTAAGTGGGCGTGATCCGCGTATCTTAAATGCGATGAGCTAATAGCGCATGTGATTTCCCGCCCCCATTTACGCGCTTTAGTCGGCGACAGTTACGACAGGATGCTGGCGCCTTTAAATATTGACGAAAATTTAAAAAACGCTGAATTGTACAATTTTTGTGCGGAATAACAACAGTAAAACAACAAATTTATCAAAAAGAGGAGTGACATACCATAATTTACATACGATAAATTACTTTTATCACGTTATTTTAATAGAAATTGGAAAATTTGCACTTGATAGCAATCGGCTAAAATTACAATCTAAAACCAATTCACCACAATGGTGATAAGGCCTAAACTACATTTTGTACCGTTACCTAATTCCGTATTAATTCCACATGCTACTCATTTAGGGATGCGATATTTTAAAGTTAAAATATCGATAAGTTTATTTTAACTTTCAACACAATTCGCGTATTACGCGGATTATATTAGGTAGGTACGGTACCTTAAAGGTAACTAATTAATTATCAAAGGATTCGCTACATGTCATCAGGTTATTTTTTTATTATAAATTGTAAATTAATCCGTAAATCCGTAATAAGAAAAAAGCGGTCAAGTGCGAATCGGACTCACGCATTAAGAGTTTCGTATAGTCGTTATCTACTTCGTCTTAGTAACTTTAGAGAATTTAAGGATTTTGAATTTAGTACAAATTTATCCAACACACAACTTCTACGAATATTACTGCTAAACTAATAAAATTATCTTAATTGCTATAGTTTTCCTTTAAAGGTTATTAAATGTACTATCATCATGGTTTTTTTAAACTTTTTAGACGCCCTACTGGACCAAAAAGTTGCACTTCAAAGTTTAATATTTCGTAAATGTAGGAATAAACAGAAAAGTTGTTTTACAAACCCCCAATTCATTTTCAAATACCTACTCAAAGATACCCCACACTTCTCACCCTAATAAAAATTTAAAAATTTTACTTCATTACCTTGTCGTTGTATTTGGTTTACATACAAAATACCAGCTTTCTAGTACTAACGGTCTTTTAGCAAAACCTCGGACAGACAGACAGACAGAACGGACATAAAACCGGCCAAGTGCGAGTCAGACTCGAGCACAAAGGGTTCCGTACCATTAACTTACAACATTAGACAGGTTCTTTTGAAAAAAGTATATATATTTATTTTATTTATAATTTCAAAAGTATTCATGACAGGATACCCGAAACAATTTTAAATAAGAGTTTTCGCGCCTGTTTTTTACGTGAGTGATTTGAAGTTTATAGGGATAAGACTTTAGAAATTACAGGGGGGGGGGGCACCGTGTAAACGATTTTGGCGAGCTATATCTCGCATATGGTAAAGATGATAAAAAAGTGTTGTATGGAAACCCTACCTTATTTTTATAGTCCTTTTCAACGATACCCCACACAAGGGGTGCACTCAAAAAATAATTCACCCCCCCTCTACATGTATGGGGAGGTACCCTTAAAAAGGGGTAATTTTAATTTTTCGTATTTTTTAAAATGAGATCCATAAACTTAGAAGATATTCTGCTGTGACAGACTAGGACGGACGGAACGGACGGACTGAACGATCTTTTAAGGGTTCCTTGTCGGACTACGGAACCCTAAAAAAGCGAACATTTAAAAAGTCCAAAATAATACGACACGATAAGGTGCTATAATGTCGCGTCGAGGCTACTTTGTTGCGTTGGCGGTTTTAAAAATTTATAATATAATTTTTTAATCGCCTGAACGGACTTTTTTTATATTGCACCTTACTTATCAAGCCTTTCATAATGAAACAAATATTGAAAGAGTTGTTAAAAAAAATCATTGTGGTGGCGGCCATTGCAGCTTCTTTGGAATGAATAATATCGTATACTATTTTACTAGACGAGCCTTTTCATTTGATACTTATATTGAGGGAGTTGTAAAAAACACTCCCGAATAATGATCTTTCAAACAAACAAAAAAAAACAAATCGAAATTGGTTCATCCGTTCGGGAACTACGATGCTACAAACAGACAGACACGTCAAACTTATAACACACCACGCTCTCGTTTTTACGTCGGGGGTTAACAATACTTATTTACACCCACACCAGCAATTTCATCGTGCGTGCAAATTTCGGATTCTCATTCTTATTTTCACTTTCAATTTACACCTTATAATCCTAGTTTTTTTTTGACAATCGAGGCGAAGACCAATCTTAGTCAATAAAAAAGTTTGTAATTTTTGAGTAATATCTCGTGTAACTAACACGGCCACGACTTTGTTTTATATAACTAAATAATAAGTAAGTAGAACCTACATTTATTTCGTATTCCTTTCTCCGCGCATATATCTAATTCTCATACAATATATTTTCACCCCGTAAACCTAGTTTTTATGTGATAATCGGGGCGAAGACTGATCTTACAAATCAAAATCATTGCAAAAGTTTTAGTTTAATTAGAGTACTAACTCGTGTAACGAACATTACTTCGTTTTATAAACATAAAGATGATATAGGGTGAGCATAAATATATAAGTATGCCTATGTGGGCATAAATTTTATTTTCGGGATAAAATTTGATATCTAGCTAGATCGATACTTTTTGTTCAGTTTATCGTGTATCCTTAATTTTGACAGAAAACTTCTCTAGATTGTGTCTCCATCTGGCGTTGGGTGGCAAAACTATTTGATACTTAAAAGCAAGGAATAGGAGGGGCAGCCACAATTATGGACCTTAATGCATCGTAATAGGGAAAAGCATGTCAAAAAAGTGACATCTAGTAGGGAGTAGAATAACAAAATATAAAAGCACATTAGAATCAGGAAAGCACAACTTAAGATCTTATTGCTTTAGTAATAAAGTTGGGACTCATTTAATCGAATTTGTGTTTTAAGCTCTTTCGTCATTGCTAAAAATTACCAATTACAACTCAATATTTTTTGTGTGGATCATAATGTGATATTCTTACAAATGTGTTAGTTTGGTTACACTGGTTTTCATACTAATAGGCGAGGATGCTATTTCTACTCGTTTTTTCTGTTCTGTGCAGTCAACCCTATCGCGTTGCGTGATAGTACGTCGTCACTGAATAGGTTTAGTGTATTAAGAATCATATTCCAGAGTTATAAGAAATTAGAAATTATCTTGAAATATATTTCTGTAGGTGTCTACACAAAAATGTGCTCGAGTCTGAGGCGAACTGAATTACCATATAGTTGACAACATTGAGTAGATATTTCTTTGAATTTCATTGTAAAGTCATACTTCTGTACAAAGTACTAGTACTTATTCTGTGGTTAGGCGTTTTGTTTGGAAATGATGCAGTGTCACGTCACCGCAACATTCCCTGACAAAACGCAACTCTTCTGGGGTAGTATCAGGCCTAAGCTGCTAATGGTAGAAAAGCCCTTTTTAATAGCCCTAATTTTCTTTCACTAACTGATGGTTCTCCTGCCACTTCTTCGACCACTGATTCGACAGTATTTGAGTCATTCATCATTTGAGATGAAAGCCATTCTACTTGGTTAGCGGCTCCCATGTAAGAATAATGAACAAAACCCTTAAAATCATAAGGTACCTAATAAGGCTACAAGTTTCAGGCTGATGGGCACCTCCATTTAGTTTTTTCTCCCTTTACAACTTGGCTGCATTTAATTGGCGGGAAAATTATTGCATCATATCGCAACCTCTTAAGGGAAAAGACATAGTTCACCAAATTGATTTGCTCGAAAAGTCCGTTGAGTAAGCCAAATTAGTTGACCAAAACTTCACGATACCGAACTGTAGTCCGACTGAGGTCCATAAATAAAGCAAAGATCATAGAAAAACACAAATTAAGAAAGTATCGAAAGACGCAAAGTCAGGCACTCGAATGGCCGCAGAACGCAATAGACCAAGCAACGCTCATGCCGCAACCCTTCTTGAAGCTTCGGCTGGGCACTGCCCCTCTCGCCAACAAAACTAAAATTAATTAGGTCTCTTGTGTTCTCATTCCATTGTTATTGCATGTTCCAAATGAGTTGTGCCTATGTCTACGACCAAAAATTCACGAGAGCGAATCGCGCCAAATTAATTAATAACCCAAAAAACCTGCAACATTGAAATCTTAGCTTCATTTTTAGTTAAGGGGTCTTGCATGAAATTGAGAAAATTAACGTATTTCTAAATCACTTATACGATGAGCTGAATTACTTACTCGTAAATACGTCATTAAAACGACTTTTTTACGTTAGCATAATCATTAAACAAGGTCACCGTCTTTGAAACAAATTCTTTATGATATAATAAAGCAAAAAACATCGACTTGAAAAAAATATGGACTCCATACCGCGATACTAAAGAAGCAGGGTTCAAGCCTGTGTGTGTGAGATCATAGGGTTACAATGGCGGCCGATCGGCTTGCTTTGGTGTGAGTGTGTGCGTGAGAAGATCGTGTATTTACGACGATAACTGGCTTACTTTGGTGCTTACAATACGCTAGCGGAGCAAGCAAGAAAATTTGTACGACCCTGTGCAGTGATCCAAAGAAGCTAACAGAACGCGAGCGAAGCGAGCGCAATAATTTCTTTTGTGTCCGACCAGTTGAACGAATCGAGCGCGGATTTTTTTCACAGGCGTATATCAGTATAATGGAGACTATTAAGAAAATGCCACTGCAAAATGGCATTTTTCTAAGCTTAATCTAAAGAAACCAGACCCCTTTGTGGAAATGTAGCCCTGAATCTTCAAAATACTGACTTTTACTGACCATAGTTAAAAATACTGACCTTTACTGACCATTCCACCCTATAACTACCGGGTACCGAGTTTTAACAAGATTAATCAAGCGCGAGCGAAGCGAGTGCAGAAAGTTTTGAGATTCATGTAGATTTAGTTATATTCAATGAATTAAAATATTGAAGGAACTGTTTACATAAAATCTATTTTGTGACAAAAAATATATGAAAACATTGTTTAACAAGTTTTATTAGTGGTCCACCTAGGTCCTGGACCTAGGCCAGGGAGTGGTCATGACCCCCATGACCACCCCCCTGGATCCGCCCTTGTGTTCTAATTAATTCATCAAGTCAAATGGATCTAATTACTTAAATTAATAAGTTCAATTCTATTTGAAGATCGTTTAGACTTAGGAACTCGATCTCGAAGTTCTTCATTCGCGCGGCACCCCTTTAATTATGATACGAATGACAAAACGGCAATAAAATATTTGTTTTCAAATGCCAAATTGTTACGATTTTTCCACCTGGATGTTTTTAAAGGACATATTTTGCAATTTTTTAAATAATTATAAAAGCTAAAAAAAAACTAAACTCGCGTATTATGTTAGGGAGTGATTCGGGTGCCCCGAGAGGTGCTCTTAGGGTACGATTTCTTGGGATGGCATGTATATTTTATAGTAAAAATTGAGCTTTACGCTTTTATAGTGCAAGTAAAATAACGTTATCGTGATATTCTAATCTATTACACGGTTGAAAAGAAAAGGAACATTCCTAACTTTTTTTTGTCCACCCACTGACAGTTTCTGTCAAAGTAACATCTGTGCTGTCAAAATATGACATTGACATTTCACGTGCGCCGAGCGAGGGCTCAAGTTTTGTATTGCATCATATTTTTGTAGAAAATCTTACTTGAAAATGGGAAATGCAAGTGCTAAAGCTGTAGATGCAAAGGTCCTGGAACCTCCGGCGCCTGCTAGTGCTGAAAAGCCAAAGTTAAAGCCGTGTTGTGCTTGCCCCGAGACTAAGAGAGCGAGAGATGCTTGGTAAAGTTATGTTCAATATCTATTTTCCGATAGATTCTGTAATTTTAATTACGTAATCATTTTACTTTAAGTAAATAAAGTGTAATTGACTGTAAAATGTGACTGCACTGTGCAGCTATCCATGTGAGTGAGCGTTAAATTGCAATAAGTACATAGTTGTTTTCGACTGATCTGGTCATATTATTTTTTACCGAAACCATTTATCAAATGATGATTAGTTTCGCTGTTGTCTTTACTATTGCCTCAATGCCTATCATTTGAAAGCGCAGTATAAATCCAATTCAAAAAAGTATGGTAATACTGTTTTTAGTCATTTTTGTAGTCAGTTTTTGTGCCTATATTTTAACAAAAGACTTGTTAGTTAAAACAACTTAAAATTGCTTGGTTTTAGTACTATCTATACTAAACAGAAGTTTTGTAACATTCCAAATATTTAGTAAAGATAAGAAGTCATTAAATCTTAATAATTAATTAATTAATCTTAATAATTAGCATTGGAAACTTTAAATGCTAGTGTATAAGCTAATTTGCTACCTTTTTAAATGTACTGTAAGACAGCTGTTTGTTTCCTTAATAAAGAAATAAATAAATAGAATAAATAAATTGTCCCTTGAATAATAAAATTAAACCATATGATGAAAATATAATTGGTGTTGTTACAAAAAAAAAATATCTGGTTTAAAATGGGTCTAAATATTAGCCAACAACAGAGGAATAAATGACTTATTTGTGACATAACCTAATAGAGAAGAGCTTTTCTAATTGGCTAACTAATAGCTTAGTCCTGTCTTAAACCCGGTACTAAGTTTTTGGAATAACGGGGTATGTGTTTTTTTAATTGTTAAAATAGTGTCTTGTCAATTCTAATTCAGTTGTTTTTTTTTTCATTACAGCATCATTGAAAATGGTGAAGAGAACTGCGGGTCTCTAATTGAGGAACACAAAGCATGCATGAGGAAAATGGGCTTCAACATCTAAAGCCTCACACCTGAAATTAGTGTACAAAGCATACTAGTCATATCATATTGCATGGGCACTGGTAAATTAACTTGAAAATCATCTGCCATATGCAGTCTTAGCTTAACAGAGTGGACAGTGGGCTCAATTTCAATGCGCTCTGTCTAAGATTAAATTAAGGTTCAGTCTCTCTCTTTCTCCATCAAACAAACGAAAAGAGACAGACTACAATAATTAAGAAACGTCAAATTAAGTGATGCAATTTCTAACATATTTGTACAAGGTTTAGTGTGTTTTTGTCTAACTTTAGTTGTCATCAAATGACATCCCAACAAAAAAGTAAATGGATTCCTATATTGACCCAACCAGGATCAAATCTGAGGCCACAGAGATGACGACACCTTGAGATCCAGTGTGAGAACCACTCGGCCATGATACAGTTGTAGAACTAACTTTTGTAAATTTTAAAAAGTTTGCTCCTTTTTTTATGAAGTGACTACACAAGTATACAACTCTTCCAGTGCCCATGTCATTGTGACAACAGTAATATAATTTTAATTGACCATACCTTTTCAAAAGGCTGCATTCTGTTTTGTGATGTTAACCCTCACTAAATTTTAGACCAAAATAAAAAGAGTTTGTCTTAGCATTGTCGAAATGCATTAGCATCTTAGCATTAATAGAAATGTGACCAGAATTTCCAACTATTATGACGTTATGCTGTAATGGTTATTTGGTGTTGTTTTTAGATTGATTCTTGCTGACTATTTAGATTAACTTTGAATTATCCAAAATTTTATTAAATCTTATTTAAAATCATTTCATCCAACAGTCTAAAAGCATCTGTCTCATAAAATCTTTCCTCGTTAATTGTTTACTTTGTTGAGACAATAGAAGATTTTAAATTAGGTTTATTTAATTACCAACTGCTATTTCTTGGTGAAAGTGGTCTATTGAAAGTGTAAAACTTCATCATTCGCTTGCCCTGTTCCCATTATATTTGGGGTCGGCGCAGTATGTTTTTCTCTTCCATACAATCCTATCACTCGTCATTGACTCATCCACTCCTTTCACAATCATATCATGCTTAACCATAACTAAAGTCTAAATTTTAACTAAGTGTCATTAAAAATAGCATAGCATTGCCCAATGTGCTCACATGATGACATATTATTCTTAATAGCTATGGCCCGGATCAAAAACTTAGGTTACAATTATTAAGAGTGAAGCAATGCTATAAATATAATTATGCGAAATTAATATAAATGATTGTCATTGTAATGTATGTATATAATATAAATAAATATCCATAAATACTAAATATAAATAAATATATATGAAAAAATGATTAATTCATACCAGTATTTGGTATGAATTAATCATTTTTTACCTAAGCAAGAAAATGTTATATGTGATCAGATGAGGACACTGGGCGATAATGGAAAGCATGTGGATTATAAGTTTGGGATGTAAATAAAATCTAGTTTAATGATCAATTGTTTTAACAAACACACCAATTACTTAGCCCTAAACTAAGCGTGAGCTTGTGCTATGGTGTGACTAGGATAACTGATAGAAATACCTACTTAAATACATATAAACATCCATGACTTAAGTACAATTGCTCGTCAAACATACATACAATACAAAGTTTATGTCATCATCTTTCAATTTTTAAATTTTCTAACATTTAGTAAAAAAAAGATTTGCTGGTAATATTATTTCTTTACTAGTGTGCGTGTCTCTTACGCACACATAGTTTCGAAATGTGCACGCTTTTGACAGCGATCTATTTATGGAACTATCCTTCTAGGTGTTAATATAATATGAGGTCATTGAGCCTTACGAGGTTAATTCTTCTTACCCAATACATTTTGATTCCAAATGATGTGAAAAAAAATTTTAAATTACATACTTATCAGCATTTTTCCTTACTTATTTAGCACGACCGACCTGCCCTGGTTTAGCATGGGCAATTAAGAAAATTTAATTAGGTAGTATATAGACATTACAGATTCATCTAAATATCCATATGAATCTTATGGCAAAAGTATTACTAACTTCTTTATATTTTAAAGCCTAATTCATAATTTGAGGATGTATTATCACAAGATCTGTGTATCGCTTCTGTAACCCAACTTATTTTAGTGTTAATTAATTGTAAATAAATAAATATTTGTTACATAACAATGTTTTTGTTACTATGTATGTGTCAGTTAATCCCACTAGTCACCTACATTATTTACACCCTGACATAATAATAAAAAACAAGTGCGAGTCGGACTCGCGCTCTGAGGGTTCCATACAAAGGTTTTTTTCTAGGTTGTAATCACAAAATTGCGGTTTTCTGACTTTTTCCTTTACTTGTACTGTTAAACCTTCCTTCTTGCCAAATTTCATGATTCTAGGTCCATGGTATTCCCCTAAAAATGCTAGAAAATAGGGCAAAATCGGTCTTATGTTTTAATTGCGTTAACTTAAAAGCTTGATTTTTGTACACCATAGACATAAGTATTTAGTTAATTTCAACCCTATATCTTCACGCCTTGCTAAGAAAAAGGTTCTTGACAGACAGACAGACAACAAAGTGATCCTATGAGAATTTCTTTTTTTCTTTTGAGGTACGGAACCCTAACAACCCTTAGCGCCCGTTTCCTGTGATGATCGCCCCATATCGGGCGCTGAGGGGACGAAGGCACTTTTTACAGAGCGTCTGACTTTAGGCGCTTGTGGACTTGCCCAGTTAAATGAATTAGAGATGCGACTATTCAGGATTTTCTTTTTAAAATATCATTACCTACTTAGCTCTGAATCTCAATAAATGAAAACCGACTTAATGGCGGCTGGGAAAACCTAGCCTTCTTTTACTGGCTGGGAATTTCTACACGACAGAAATGTTTTATTTACAATAAACAAAAAATATTCTAAACGAGTAAGGATACTTGTTTAGAATATTTTTTGTTTATTGTATAGCATCCCTACATTGTTTTTCCAAAAAAATACTTATCGACAAACTAATAAGTGTCTTTTAATTGCTAGCGAATTAATATTTTTTATCTATCGGCACGGCAACACGTAATAAATATGCCTCCATTTATATCATCGGTACAATCAGTGACCCGAACTACGCGAGATGACATTAGGCTGAACGCATGCTAGGGTACTTTCTAGCATTTTATTTCAATCAAGCCCTAATATTGCAATTTTTACGCTCTGTTTCTGTCTTTGTCAACAAAAGAATGAGAGGAAAAGATGACGCTATCATTTGACTGTAAAAAAAACGGTAATTTAAAAAACTAAAAAACCCGACTGCGTTGCTGTGTAATTGGAAATTAAAATTTATTCACCATAACAAAAAATATGTACACAGAGTTACCAGAAATTAGTACAATAGTATGTTTAGTAGAATTTTACAGTACATGTCGATAGAATTTCAATCCCCTGTCCTCTAAACTAGGAAAGATCCTGTATCTTAGATAACAGTGATTCCTCCAGAGACAAAGTAAATACAGTAAGTTAATGTGGTTTACAATTTGCACTGTCTGATCACTGTGTGTGTGTTGTAAGTGCGTGTGTTTATATGAGAGAGAATGAAGGTGTGCGTGTATGTGTGAGAGAGAACGCGAGTAAGTGTGGAAGTGTGTGTGTCTGTTTATGTTTGGATGCGTGCCTAAGTGGAAATGGTTTGAGGATGTGTACCTATTTTTTTTTAACTTAATAGATTTTCAGTCTCATTGTAATTTAGGGCAAGCAAGCGTTCTGTTACGATCCGTTTGACCTCGTGAGTGGTCAGAGAATAAATGTGAGCAGTGGTGTTTATTGCATTATACAATTTAGAGCTCAAGGCTGTGTGCTGTCTTTTAGCCCAAGCCGTACGGCATTGGGTCAGAGGGCAGGCCCTCATCGCTCCCTGACGCCGCGCTGCAATCTGGCTATTAAAGGGCAATGTTTTGTGTCTGTGCAGAACCGATCGCAGAATAGCAAGTTGACGGACTGTGAGAACTTTATATTCGGCATACAGTTCTTTTGTTGGGAACATACGCTTCTTCTTGGTCATGACCTTAAGGACAGCACGTTGAGCACATTCTAGCTTCATCATGGCAGTTTTGTCGGCACCGCCCCAGATAGGAACACAATATGAGATGACTGACTGGCATAATCCAAGGTAGACGGTGAAGAGTATACGTCAGTCAGCTGAGTTCCGAAGATTTTTAAAAATGTAGATTAGTTTCCGAACTCTTTCCGTCGTTTTTTCAATTTGGGCATGCCAGCTAAGTCCTTCATCCAGGTGGACCCCCAGATATTTCATGCTACCAACAATAACTAGTGGTTTACATTGGCAAGTGTCAGGGGAATCTTCGCGGCAAGTGTGGACAATCATGCGCTCAGTATCATGAACAAGGTACTTAGATTTAGATATATCGAATCGAACTAGCCGTGTTTTATTTAAGTTAAGGGTAAGTAGGTTAGAAGATAACCACTTCATCACAGTGTTTATTGCATTCATCGCATTGTTTCTGGCGTTCACCCAGCTGTCTCCACGAACCAAGAGTGCAGTGTCGTCTGCGTAGGTAAATATATTACAGTTATAAAGTGACAAACTGCACAACTCATTAATATATAAGATGAACAGGATAGGCCCTAAAATGCTTCCTTGTGGAACCCCATAAGATACACGTTCTTCACTGCTTATCAGGGAACCAATTTTCACGCACTGAGTACGGTTTGTTAAGTAGCTTGCGAAGATGTCTAGGGGGGTGCCGCGGATACCAACAGCTTCAAGTTTGGATGGAAGAATTGGGACAGAGACCGTATCGAACGCCTTAGAAAGGTCCAGAAAGATGCCATAACACTTGTGCTTACTGTCAACATAATCTACTAGGGTTCCAATAAATTTAGACACTGCGTCTTCTGTGGATCTGTCGCTACGAAAACCATATTGGTTATCAGACAGGATGGTATGCTTGTTTCGGAAATTTTTAAGCGATGTGTTAATGTACCGTTCCAAAACCTTAGATAAATCAGTCAGCACTGAGATGGGCCTGTAATTTGTTACACGGTCCCTGTCTCCCCCCTTATGGATTGGATGGATAATGGCCTTTTTAAAAGAAATTTTTAAGCGATGTGTTAATGTACTGTTCCAAAACCTTAGATAAAGCAGTCAGCACTGAGATGGACCTGTAATTTGTGACACGGTCCCTGTCTCCCCCCTTATGGATTGGATGGATAATGGCCTTTTTAAAAACTGACGGGAAGACTCCCTGTGAAATACAGAGATTAAAGATGTGAGTTAGAGGTGGGATTAAGTTCTTACGAGACTGTTTGATCACACGTGCTGGAATATCATCCCAACCCGTGGCACAGTCGACCCGTAGATTACTTATCAGTCTTTCCACTTCAGACTCGTCAAGGGGAAGTAAGGTAAAGGATTGACAATAGGAAACCTAGATCAATGAAGATTAAGGTTTATTGACTGAGTAGCTGTCTGAATTTCCAAAGCCAATTTTTTACCGATGTTTGCAAAGAACTCGTTTACGGTATTAATGGAAGTCATAGTGTCATTAATGATATGTAGCAGCTCATCATGAGATTTTTGTGGGCGTTTTGTGTTGGTTATAGTTTTGACAACATTCCACATGTCCTTGGGATTATTTTTAGCCTTTTCGAACTCGCATTTTTCGTAGGCAGTTTTTAGTTTTCTTAGGAGCAAGTTGCAAAAATTCCTATATCTTTTATATGTAGTTCTGAGGATATAATTTTCCGGGTCCTTTTTTTATTTAAGGTGCATGGAGTCACGGTTGCGAATATACCAAAGTAAACCTGCTGTAATCCACGGCTTAATTATTTTACTTTTGCGAGAAACTGTTTTTATTTCTTTATGTTTGTTGGATATTGTATTGATTATAGTGATGAGCTTACTAGCAGCTATTTCTGGGTTATTTTCTTCGAGAATTTGATTAAAGTTGGTCTGGTCAAGTTCGGTCTTTATAGCTTTAAAATTGTAATTAATAATCGTATTAGATAGAGATTGATTTGAAATATCTTTGACCTTCAGTGACAAGATTATAGGATAGTGGTCTGTGATCTCAGTTAGTAATACTGCAACTGTGGCAGAGGATTTGGTCTTGAACATAACATGGTCCAAACAGTTGCCTGCTCTAGTAGGGAGTAAGTGTGCGGGCAGAAGACCCAGTGAAGCCATTAAGTTCAAGTATTCCTCAGAATAAGAGTGCTTGTTACCTTTCTTTATGTCTATATTAATGTCACCTATCAAAACTATGTTTGCTGAGTTAGTATGTCGAATGACATTTTCTAAACTACTGAAAAAACGGTCTAATTTTTGATATGATGGGGATCGATAGATGGCGATGATGGCGGTATGACCAATATAACACAATACGCCATTTGAATCTTTAATCAATGGTTCGGTAACACAACAATTTAAGTACGTCTTAATATAGAGTACCACACCGTCGTTTTGTATTGGATTGTTTGTGGAAGAATAAACTGAATAGCCGTGAAGATAAGGAAGTGTAGGATTGTCCTTAAGTCAACATTCCGTTAATATTAGCACATCGTAATCCATATTAGTCGACCTCAAAGTTGCCATGAAATTATCGAATTTTTTACCAATACTTCTAATATTTATGTGTATCATTGTAAGTCCTGTGCCATCAGTGGCCCATACAATCCTTAGGGGTGCAACAGTACGACTGGGCGACATTGAGGTTGTCAATGTCAGTAGCTATATTATCTAGGTTGGCCATTTTCTATGAAAGACTAATAATTTTAAAACGTAGAGAGCTTTGTCTGCTACGCTTTTGGTTGAAGAGTTTTGTACTGTTGCACATCTAAACAGTGCCGAGCATATGAAGCAATTCCTTTTTAATGAATAGTCTACTAGAAGTGACAGGACGGTCGTGAATGTATTTGAAAAGTAGGAAGTGATAGCGATGGCTATCACTATTAGACCTTTGCAATTTATTACAAGATTATAATAAAGATGCAATATGTAGTGACGCAATACATGATATAGTTCATAATATGTAGAGACTGAAAAAGGTGGTGTGATTGGTGAGGGTTGTGTTTATGAGGTGAGAATGTGTGTTAGTTGAGTATGTAAGTGTTTACAAGGTGAATATAATCTTATCATAAATGTTATACTAAAACTGTAGTTTATGGTATAATTAAGCAATGTCATGTATGTTAGCAAGACATTTCTCAGATTTAATATGTATATAATTAGAGGTTGAATCTTTGCGGAGAAGCACACGGCCCTTGGACGTCCAGCAATACTTGTATTCATGTTTTTTAGCAAATTCACGGGTCTGAAAAAGCAGTTTACGGACTGAAAAGGGCAGGTGCTCATCCACAAAGATCGGTTTCTTGTCACCGTGCTTTCCAATATGCGTAGTATTCAGTCTGTCAGATCCTTGTTTACTTCTATTCCAGCGTCGCACTGAGGTAAGTAGGTTATTTTTAGCTTGGACAGAGGCAAACTCGACGACTATTGCTTTTGTTGTTCCGGGTTTCCCCGGGCGGCGATAGATGTCACGGATGTCTTGATCTAGAATATTTATATCCAAGGTGGTACCTAGTTTTTGTATAATTTTAGTGAGATCACGTTCCGTTTCCTTCTCATCAGCGGGTACATTACGAATCTCGATAGAAAACGTTTTAGAGTATTAGATGGGAAAAATAAGATACAATTATTTTGCTTTAAATTTCCGCTAAGAGACGCTAGCGCAGGCAACAAAACCACACCAACCGCAACCGCTTTGAGTACCAGTTCAGGCAAATGCAGAATGCACCGCCCTCCCTCCCTCAATACGCATGCACTACAGCTAATGCAGTTGTTAGTTACCAACACCAACGTGCAAAAAACCTCGACGCGTTTCGCCACTCCACGCGGCATCCTCAGGAGATGTTGTCGCCTCGGCTGTCGTCGTCCATGTGTAGTCGTCCATGCTCAGCCGAGGCGACAACATCTCCTGAGAATGCCGCGTGGAGTGGCGAAACGCGTCGAGGTTTTTTGCACGTTGGTGTTGGTAACTAACAACTGCATTAGCTGTAGTGCATGCGTATTGAGGGAGGGAGGGCGGTGCATTCTGCATTTGCCTGAACTGGTACTCAAAGCGGTTGCGGTTGGTGTGGTTTTGTTGCCTGCGCTAGCGTCTCTTAGCGGAAATTTAAAGCAAAATAATTGTATCTTATTTTTCCCATCTGATAATGGATTTCCGCAAAGTAACGCCTGATTCTATTAATTAAGTTTTAGAGTATTGTTGAATTTCTTCTATCTTGTTTTCCAACACTATAATATACTCATTTGCTTCTTTAGTGTCCGTCTCCAATCTCTTTATTTTACGTTCTAAATCGTCGAACTGATTCTTCATAGTGCTTATAGATAATTCTATTTCCGAGTTTGTTTTCTAGATTTCAGTACATTCCTGTTTCAGAGATAGGCGATGTGAAGTCCACTCGTGGGCGCTCAGTGCGCGAGGTGACGTGAGAAGTGGCCGCCGTTTCTTCCAGTGTGGCTAAATCCGGCTCAGAATGTGACATTACTGTGACCAGGGATGGTGAGGCCGGTGGGATTCGCTGTACCTTAGGCATTTTCAAAATTATAATGTACCTCTTAGATAACTTTGATTCAAGTAAACGTTCCGTTCCGTGGCAGTTAATTCAAACGCAGTACTCATGCGCGTAAGCGGAATGTCGTAACGAAATTCGTAGCACGTCGTAGTCGACTACGGCCCGAAGTAATGACGTAACCCGTAGAAAGCGATCTGTTGTTTCGGCGCGAGCGATCCCGATCAGTTGGCGTAGCGGCTCGTTACTCAGACTCGGGCGCCGTCGGAAGCCGGTTCGAGCCCTGCCAGACGTCTAAACAGCGCAAATAGTGCTATCCAGTTCTAGGACCGCCCAGTGGGAGGAGTCAGCCCGTTTAAGCGCCGTAAGAGTGATAAGGAATTGAAGTTAACACTCACAGCCAATCAGACACTTTCAAAAAGATTACTAAAAATTAAACCGACACAGTGATGGTGCGCGACCGCTCCGGACCACGGTAGGCGGAGGAATGACAAGAAAGAGGTCATACCCGGGATAAATTGGTACCCATATTAAATATTGGAGCAGTCGGGACCCATTCTAGAAATGGAGGCTTAGTGAATTTAAAGCACATACCTACCCTCTATATTACATTGCAGATTACTCCAATCTACTGACGAGACGGCAGACTTTCTAACATGGGTCCCGACTGCTACAATATTTAATATGGGTACCAATTTATCCCGGGTATGACCTCTTTCTTGTTTTAGAGTTTTTTAATTTCCAATTACACAGCAACGCAGTCCGGTTTTTTAGTTTTTTAAATTACCGTTTTTTATTTTATTATTTTTAGTATTATTATTAGACTGCAAAAATCATTATATTTTTGAAATGTTCTCTTTACTGGCTTTCATTTGATACCCATATTGCTATGCTAAGGAAAAAATCTATCCCCCCTCCCTCCTTTATTTCCATTTGCGGGCGCCATTTTTGAAATTTATATAGCCTATGTCACTCTCACAATTCTGACAAATTCAACGACACCTCATATGTCAAAAACTGTCGAGCCGTTTGGGCTGTAGGGCGTGCCAAACAATTATACATACATACATACATACTTACATACATACTTACATACATACATACATACATTCTCTCGAAAAATATAACCCTCCTTCCGCAGACGGGTAAAAACAGTCAACTTTCTTGAATAGGCCCTCGGAGACCTAAGTTTTGTAAGCTTGGGGCATCCACCACCATTGCACTGCTCTATTAATTCACCACTTCAGACAGCCCCTACCCTAAGGAGGGAAAAAAGGCCTTACACAGATATTATGCGTAAGGCCTTTTTTCCTTACGCATATTATATTATATCACCGGTGTGGCGATGTGGAAATCCACCGCTTTGCTGATCTTCCAAGACACTGCAGGAAGAGTGCAGCAGGGTTTAGTTGATAAACTATTATCATCTTCAGGGGTGGAAGTCCCACTAACTTTATTCGCTTTATATCCCAATAGATGAACTAAAATGAATGAATATTGGATAGGACATAGGGAACATTACTCTGGTCCCAAAAACGAAGCTAAAGCACTTGTGTTATGAATATCATCAACAACGGTATTACCACAACACCCAGACTCAAGATAATATAGAAAATATGGATTTGTATATTGACCCGACCGGAGATCAAACCCGGGACCTCGGAGATGACACATTGAAAACCGGTACGTCCGCCACTCGACTACAGAGGTCATGAAAAAGATCGGAGATCAGCGCAATCGAGTAGGTATACCTACCTAGCAGATAAGCATGATGAATGGATCGTGTTCAGTGCCCCTTAAGAGGCCAGTAAAAATTGTAGCTGCGAATCTCATTCAAGAAACTTTTATCTGTCAAACTGAGTAAAATAAGACAGAGAGACGCTCGTTCCCAGTGTGTGCCAGTGCTAGTATGCGGCTTATAAAAAAATCGAAGTTCTGGTGTGAAGAGGAACTGTCTGCCCCAAGTTCCGTGCAATCTGTTGACAGCTACGAGTAAGTGGTACATGACTATGAAACCTCACCTTAGTTCCTAAGTAAGTAAGTATAATACTAATCCTCCTAGCCTAATTTCGACTACAGTGGCCAATCTCAACAGAGATTAGCCGACTGCGCGGGAGATATTATAGTGCACAAGTGTACTCATTACACAGGTGCACTCTCTGTTCCTTACTCTTATAATTCGGTGAGACGGCAGTCCGACATGACCGTAGAAAGATCAGGCGCAGGTCCAACGGCTTAACGTGCTGTCCGAGGCACGGGGGTGTTAACACCACCAACTTCCTGACTCCGGAACTGTGTCTGAGTAATTTCAAGACAGAAAAACCCAAACACTCTCGGCCCGACCCGGGACTCGAACCCGAACGAGTAGGTACTTAGTACATGAATATTATACCTTACCTTAGTTCCTAAGTAAGTATAGTCTGTTAGTGAATACAACTTCATGCGGAAGTCAGAACTTCAAGGCAAGTTTGTTTGAAACTTACCAAGTGTGAGTTAGACTTGCTTGCATTCTAACTTAATCTCAGACGTAACTTCTTTATAGTACGTACATCCATAGCAACGATAATTTTGATAATACATAGGCAACTTATCAAACACAAAACAAGCCAACTCGTCTGACTCACTTACTTAGGACTTGAATCAGAAAGTTCCTCTCGCTTTATTAATATTTTTTTATTACCTTATAACAACATTATTAAGTAGGTAACTTTATTTGATAAACAAACCCAAAAGCAAAATAATAACGTTTTTTAACGTAGGTAGTCGGTTTTTTCTGTATTAAAATCTGTAACTATCTTTTGGTTAATTTTCAAAAGTCATAAGAAATAGATAAGTATTAAAAAACCGGCCAAGTACCACGTTCCGTGCCATTCTAATCGTAATCTACTTCATCGTTGTCACTTTAGAGGATCCAAGGATCCAAGGATGTATTTGGTACAAAATTATCCAAAACCCAAGTTCTACGAATTTCACTGCTAAACCAATAAAGTTATCTTAACCGCTATAGTTTTCCTTTAAATTTTATGGTATGCACTATCTAATTTTATGAACTTTTTTAGACTTTTCAGGCAGCAGTTAAGCTTTTAGAGGACGCCCTCATACCTACTCGTACATGATGAGGGTGAACCTTCCTAGCGTTATCCCAGTTGTGCACTTATATGCACGCGAGTTACCAGGGTCCGCTGACCATGATCCAAGATTGAATGTAAGTGCAGTATTTTGGTCCAGAAGGGGGGACGCCTACTGGACCAAAATACTGCACTTTAAAGTGTAATATTTCGTAAATGCAGTTCTAAATCGAAAAAGCCCTAAGTCATATTAAAGGGTCCACTCAACGATGGGTAAACGACAAAAAAAATCATCCCCACTTATATTTCCAAAAAACATTTAAAAAAATCGTAGTTTTTAGGAAAAAATATTTTTTCTCAACTTTGTCCATACAAATCTCCAATTTCTTTTGGTAAAGACGTATTGGTTGTATAAAGAAAGGTGAAAGACTAACTGGATGGTAAACATATAATAACAGTGACTATTTTAAAATGATCGGTTTCTACTTACATGCTGACCTCCAAACTTCAATTTGAAGATCACCATGATGATGATGATGATTTAAAAATATAATTTAAAATGATTGTTTTGGTAAAATTCAGCCCTTCAACATATTTCGTATCGTTTAGGTTTTAAATAATATGTAAATCGCGAAGTAATCCAAAAAAATGTGTTTTTTCGTATCATCAAGTTATCTTCCATTTATAAAGACATATTTATTTACTCATGTTTAACATAAATAATTACTAACGCAAATAAATCATTAAACAGGATAGATAATTACTAGGATGACGAAACACCGATTCCAATTTCATCATCTCTGACCTCTGATATCATATTTAATATGCTGTACCTATTTTATGGGGGTGTGGCATCGGATAAGTTAGTAATAAATAATAATAAATATTGGACAGCATAATAATAAAGTGTTTCAACAAACACACCAATTACTTAGCCCCAAACTAAGCGTGAGCTTGTGCTATGGACATGGTGACTAGGATAACGGATAGAAATACTTAAATACATATAAAAATCCATGACTTAGGTACAAATGCTCGTGCTCATCACACAAACAATTGCCCCTTGCGGGATTCGACCTAGCGATGGGCGATTATTACTAAATTAATCGAATTATTCGAATGATCTCTGTAATCGAATGTATCGATAAGGAACCGCAGTCATTCGATTATCGTTCGATTATGCGGTGAACAATACCGGAGCGCGCGGTGCGCAGGCTGTACTACTAAATACTAACGAATGAATCGTCATTCGTCGCGTCGATTAATCATTCGTTCGCTGCCTGTCCTGTGCGTACATCGATCGAATGCATTGAAGGGCCGAATCTTAAGCGTCAGTAGTAAGTAGTTGTTATAGATTATTATTCGAATGTCGATTATTATTTTTTCGAATTACTAAATCGACAATCGATAGTTCGAATGGTCGATTGTCGATTCATTCGATTATTTTTTATTGAACAATCGCCCATCGCTAATTCGACCCGCAACCGCCTGGTTTAGAAGTCCGGTGCGCGAACGACTACACCAAGACGGTCGTCGATACATCACATAAATTGCTCAAATCCCAAAGTACCTACTTAAAGCTTAAGCACTTAAGTGATAAGGAAATCTGAAATAACGATGGTATGTGGTACCACGGGTCTGGCCCGAGACAATATGGAAAACTAGTGGTTCCCCGCGACTTCGGCCGCAAGATTTGGATTTTCCATATAAACTTTCATCCCCCATTTCACCCCCCTAATATTTTTGTATCGCGACAAAATGTAGCCTATGTCCTTTCCAGGGTCTCGAACGGTCTCCATACCAAATTTCATCTCAATTGGTTCAGTGGTTTAAGCGTCAAGAAGTAACAGACAGACAGACAGATACACACACTTTCGCATTTATAACATTAGTATGGATGAGAATATCTGTATTGACCCGACCGGGAATCGAACCCGGGCCCTCAGTAATGTAACAGTACTTAACACTTCCGCGGACAGTAATTCAGGCACAATAGAATTTCTATTGTTTTAGCGCCTATACCTAGTCGTTTACACTACTTTTTGAAAAAAACCTCCTAAATCATATACTTACCTACTATATAAAAGTTATTTATACTGTACTATTACATTAGTACTTAATTGATTTTTCTTGAAATTTATTTTTCCACGATCACTTAAGTACCTTTAAATACATATTTGATTATGTCCGACGACCTCCGTGGTCTAGTGCTGAGGTCTTCAGTTCGATCCGCGGACGGGTCAATAGCCGTCTAGTAATCGTGACCTCCCATTTGTAATACGTCTTATGGTCTCCCATTAGTGATCTCCCTTCAGGGAGGTCACCCTGTTTCACTGGGAGTACGTCAATTTTGCAGAAAATAATTACATATTTTGAAATTGAAAACATTTATTTCAGAAACAGTTTCCATATATTCTTAACCTAATACTTACTATATCTCAAATACTATCCTATACTTTACCATATCGCCTGTTCCCTATAGGTAAGTATGATTCATTCGTCAATATCAATACGATATCAGAGTTAAAATAACTGTACGATCTACATAAATTAATAAGTGAAGGATCAAGGAGGGATATTGAACTGAATGCCTTGAAAATTAGCTTATCTATTATGAAGAAGAATGATAGTACTTTGTTTAAAAAAAGAGTAATTAATAACTTCGATCGATAACGTCAAAGAGTTCATTCGTTTGCGTTTTTTTAAAAGAACCATATAATCTAGTGAAGCTAAGTACATAGGTGTCTATGCCACTTTGTAGGTACCTTATATCTTTATTTTGAGTTTTAAGTAGGTACTTTTTTGAGATTTTCAGCACCCACAGGGCGAATTGAACATTTTTGGACATATGCACGCACAGACAGGCCTGTGTATCTCCCCGCGTAGGTAGCAAAAACGTACCTACGCGCGGCGACCCTTACTTAGGGGCTAAAACAAGTTGCGTGTCGCTACCGGCCAGCGACACGCTCGCGCGTTTTATTCACCGGCGGCCGCGCGGCTACGTTGCTGGCTGGACGAGAATGAATAAAGTACTAGAAAGAGGCGCTAGATGGCGTTAGAAGCTTCTCGTAGCAGTCAACCCTATCGCGTCGCGTGATATTACGTCACTGAATAGGTTTAGTGTATTATGATTCATATTCCAGAGCAATAAGTATGAAATTATCTTGCAATGGATTTTTGTAGGTGTCTACACGAAAATGTGCTTGACTCTGAGGCGAACTAAATTACGCCATAGTGTTGACGACATTGAGTAGACATTTCTTTGAATACAATTGCTAAGTCATACTTCTCTACGAAGTACTAGTACATTATTCTGTGGCACAGACCACACGTGACTTTTTACTTATACTATACTAATAAACTTCGCGCTCCGGACTACAAAACAAGAGGTTGTGCGGGTTCAAATGCCGTAAGGGGCAAATGTTTGTGTGATGAGCACGAGCATTTGTACCTAAGTCATGGATGATTATAAATGTATATAAGTACTCGTATGTCTATCCATTATCCTAGTCACCATAGCACAAGCTCACTGTCTAGGGATATTTTGGATATACTTACTTAAGTTTTGTATATCCCTAGACAGTGTTGATGTATGTATACATACACGGTGTTACTTTGCATCCTTGCCATATTCACAGAGATAAAAGAAGGGGCAAAAAATAATGAAGAAGAAGAAGGGGTGGCGTTTATGATGTTAGAAAGAGAGCGCAATCGCCGCAGCTCTTTTGTCCCGATGAACAGCCAACAGTGATGTGTATGCGCTACGATAGTTAATGGTGTGCGTAACAGATTGTCGATAAAATTAAATAATAATGTTTAAAAAATCAACATTTTAGGTCACAATTTTTTTAATGATTTGAGTTCAGTGTCCGTAATATAGTTACCTCTGTAAATATGGCAAGGATGCAAATTAACATCGTGTATAAGTAAGTAGTACCTATGTCTATCCGTTATCCTAGTCTCACCATAGCACAGGCTCACGCTTAGTTTGGGACTAGGAAGGCAATTGGTGTGTTATATATTATATACTAGTGGTTCCCCGCGACTTCGCCCGCAAGAGTTGGATTTTCCATATAAACTTTCATTCCCCATTTCACCCCCTTAATGTTTTTATATCGCGATAAAATGTAGCCTATGTCCTTTACAGGATCTCGAACTGTGTCCATACCAAATTTCTTCTCAATCGGTTCAATGGCTTAAACGTCAAGAGGTAACAGACAGACACACTTTCGCATTTATAATATTAGTATGGAGTATGGTGTGTACATACTCGCTTTAACTAAGGGGTGACGCGTTTTCATCTGATTTATATTGATCAATTTTAGTTCTTGGCACCTCTTATCATCCATAGCTTTTCCCAATAACATATATCCGGTGCGCTGTGGCAATGCACAAGCCGTGCAAGCCAAAAATTAAATTATTGGGTAGGTCATCATAAGTCCATTGTCCGAAAGTACAAAGTTAAAAAGAAAAAAAGTTGGGTCCTTAGTAACTTACCTATAAGCAGGCTAGACAATAGTAGATTATTCACCAAGGGGGGTAAAGTGATGTCTTACGTCACGGGCTTCATCTTGAATCTTGAGCGTAACGAAGGATTCGTGAGTTAACTCCCGAGCGCAGCGAGGGAGTTTAGTGTTTACTCCCGAGCATAGCGAGGGAGTTAAATGTAGAATCCTGAGTGGAGCGAGGGATTTAAGCTCGCCCAAGACGAAGACATCTTATCCCCGAGGAGAATACTCTGCTTTTCACACTTCCTACGAGGCAATAAAAAATGTACTACAAAAAACTTATTTTATCTATAAGTATATATCCTTTGACTTTTCTGGCAGTAAATTATTATTATTAACAATACCAGCAGCTTTACATCTAATGGACTCCGGTGTCATAAACTTCGTCACTCGACAGTTTTACGAAAACATTGTTTGTAATTTCTTAAAATACATTGGTTATTTTTCTTTATTTATTTCTTTTTTTAGAAGCGCACGCTTTTTTTTCGTTCTCTTCGTGCTAAAATTCTTGGCTGCCAGGTTCAAATTTCAAATATGTTCTCTTTGGTGCTGGACGGGCTAGTGTGATCATGCCTACGAACTCTTATTCGAAATTCAAATCACTTTGCCTCCCTAGGGGCGTAATGAAATTTCATACAACATTACGTCCTAGGGATGTAATGCAATGACTCACTTTGAGTCAGGTTTGTAATTGAACATTGCCGAGTAGGTAGTAGAGTGAGAAAGGTTTTAAAGATTCCTAAATATTCTACAACGGAACCCTAAACAATGATCGATCTTCTTAGAATTGCGGCACACTACAAATTAATATAAACAAATGACGTATTCGTAAAGCCGGTACCTTATCTTAAACAAATACAACTTGTACAACAAAAGTTCACTCTTACTAAGTTGCGTCTGCTCATTTTGTCTTATCGAATCACATACTTAACTCGTTCGCGGCAATATTAATTAAAAGTTAATTAAATACGTATGTAAACTTTAGTCTGTTAATAATATTTAAAAAAATATTTCATAAATTTTATTTGGCCCACTATCACAGAATAAATAGGTCAGTGATTTGGACGAGTTATTTTTTGTTTAATAGCTATGATATTATTTTTATTGCGGGTAATGCTAACATTTTTCCAAAAGTCAGTGTTCAGTTGGTTCAGTCAAAACAATCTTGGTGTTAGATTAAATTAGTAGCCAAATCTAAAATGATAAATGTGTAATGTTAATTATTTTCTTTTATAGAATATTTGGGAGTACATGTTCGGATTTCTCTGACTGTGAACGTGAAGAAAAACGACGTAGATATAAAAGAAGGTAAGATCGTGAAGAACGATACTGTCGTTCTTATTTTACTTTGCAACATAAATAAAATATCTTCTAATACCTAAATGAGCAAACTCAGTGAACTCCGTTTCACCTTTGGACAGATTTTAAACTCAAACTTTCCATATTTTAAGTACTTATCTCTCCAGCAACTAAAACTTCCTAAACAGCTGTTTTAGTATTATTTGACATATTTTGTATGGGAATTGTGTCAAATTAACCATCAATTCATGTTTACCGGCTATATAGGGTCTAACGAAATTAGTTATCAACCGGCAAAGGGGATATCAATACATTACACTGATCAAGCTCACCAAATTTGAGCCAAAAATTCTGACTAGTTACCGAAATATTCGCAATTCTCAGTTTTGAAAAAACACACTTTTTACAGCTGTGTGTGTGTGATTTTCGTACAATGAGTTTTGAATTGTGTTTATGTAACTACACTATCTGTGAATTGATGCAATTGTATGCGTAAAGTAAAGATACAGCGTGCTTAATTATTTGCAATATTTTAATTGAATTATTTTGTTAGAAAACATAACTTTAAAAAATGACTATAAAACCATGGTTCATTTTTTGCCATCGTATTCAGTATGATGTATAGATACCCCCCTTTGTCGGTTGATAACTAATTTCGTTAGAGCCTGTATAAAAGTCGGTAAACTCGGGTCTTAATGTTCACAGTTAGGTATTCGGATAGAAAAATCTGGGGAAATCTATTTTTTTTCTTATGTCAGCTACGGTGGGTGAATGTATCTTTTCAGGGGCCCAATTCTCGCGCCTTCGCTATTATATCTCATACGATATTTGTCGAAAGAACATGGCGGATATCACAAAATGTGATAAATATCCGACATTTTCATACTTCGAGAATACGCAACATCAAAATTATTTGACATTCGCCATGTTGGGCCCCCAATCACAAAATTCAGATGTTGCGTATTCTCGAACTATAAAAATGACAAATATTTATCACAAAATTCAAATGTTGCGTATTCTCGAATTCTTCTCATTTTGTGATATCCGCCATGATTTTTCGATAAATATCGTATTTCGTGCACGATATTTATCGAAAAAACATCGCGAATATCAAAAAATTTAGATGTTACGTATTCTCGAAGTATGAAAATGTTGAATTTTTATCAGATTTTGTGATATCCGCCATGTTTTTTTGATAAATATCGTATGTGATATAATATCGAAGGCGCGAGAATTGGGCTCGCGGGCCCCGCGTGGGTGGCTCTGAGGTATTCCCAATATAATATCGAAGGCGCGAGAATTGGGCCCCTGGTTCGATACCCGTTCATGTGCTAGATACCTATCTATAGCTTACCTTAGCTAGCCTTAAATAGTTTTAAGGCTAGCTTAGGCCAATAACAAAAAGTGGACTTAAGGCTCTGAGGTATTCCCAATGGTATGACGGGTACGTCTTACTATTGGGAAAAGCTGTAATTAAAAATTTACTAATTTATCTTCATCATTAAACATTGTGCACAATGCCAACTCAGTTTAGACTGCTCTCTAATACTCCCTATTCTCTTCACTCTCCTCTTAGTTTAATTAAGTCTTTGCCCTGTACATTTTCTTCTTTCCTAACCTTATTTCACTGTACAACCTCATATGTCTTTTTATCTTCAGCCCCAGAACCCACCAGTCTTCGGCCAGCAGCAGCCAGAGCTACTACAGCGCCATGGAGCGCCTAGAAGCGACGCCACTGTTAGGCAGTCCTCCCAAGAACCTTTACAAGAGCCTTCCTGATGACCACATGGTAACTAGATCTACTAGCTTAGTACCTATATTTAGCAGACTTCTGCTAGGTGCTACCAAATAGTATTTAATGTTGTTTTTTGGCTATGTCTAAGATTTGTTTATGTGAGGCGTGGTATACTCTTGCGCAATCATCATCATGGGGTGCCATCTTCAAATTGAAGTTTGGAGGTCAGCATGTAGAAACCGATGCGGTCTTGAGCCGCTCTTTTTAGTTGGTCATAAAAACGAAGTTTGGTCCAGTCTTTAATGTCATATATCCATTTTCTTCTGAGTCGGCCTGGTGATCTCTCTGGAATCTTGCCTTCGAGGATCAGCCTTAAAAACTCATATTGAGAACCTCTCTGCATGTGTCCAAAGAAGGTAACCTTCCTCTTCATTATAGTTGACATCAGTTCACGTTTACACTTGGCACGTTGCAGTACTTTGATGTAAAGCTGGTCCACGGAATTTTAAACATTTTACGCAATAATCACGTCTCACAAAAATGAGAAAACTTTACCTCTTTAATATTAATAAAGATTATTTACATGTTTACAAACATCGTCGGTCAGTAGGTACTTAGCTTATCGATCCACCAGCCATGACCGTTGCAAGTTGCCATTCGGTTTGTACCTACCAAGGACTTTATCTTACAAATAATTTGCAAGACAATGACCTGAATATGTAGAGCAATAATTTATGCCCGAACATGAGTTTACTAATCGATCGAGATAAAAAGTAGGGTAGCTACATTAACTGTTGTTACAGGACTGTGCTCTGGTGGAATAGTGTGTACGAGTATTTAAAGCAGAGAAACAAGTGGCTATTTGACACCACCAATCGTTTACGTACTTTTAATGAACTGTCAAAACACTCTTCTTCCATAGATTTTGTATGGGAATAGTAAATTATAACGTCACTTTTCAATATACTCAACTATTACTTACTTTATATCGAGTTTGGCATAATTAAAAATATATAAGAAGATAGTTAAAAACATCAATGCATGTATGTTTAAAATATGCGATTATTTTCAAGAAATAGGGTTTAGGAATAATTTGTGGATAGTGTCAAGTACTCAAATAAGAATTTTCGAATATAGAAACCTACCTACATACATAGTGCATAGGTAAAGTCCGTTTTTCTTTACGTGACAAACATTGTTAACAATCTTTTTATGACTTTTGAAACTAATACTAGTGAAAAAAAAATACCAACAGCTCTAAAAAGCTACATTTATTAAAAGATAAACTATTTACCATATTAAGATGTTATTTTTGTGTCTATCTTATTTTTAAATGAATTATTTCGTTAAAAAGGAATGTCAAGATTGTTTACAATGTTGGACAAGCAATGAAAAACGGACTTTACACAAATTTCTGAAAGTTTAATATAGAAATCCGTAGACTTCGACGTCATAGTCTACGACTGCCAGGGCTGGATTCGAAGAAGATATTGCCACACTGCCCCCACAATAAAGAATAAATCCAAATTTCTAATCTGTACCTGTACCGCTGAGGTTATATAAAAAAATTAAGTACCTACCGACCTACAGTCTTTTCAAAGATAACGCTGCCTAACGGTGAAGGAAAACATCGTGAGGAAACCTGCACTCTAATTGGCTAGTGTGTGAAATAGAGAAGGCAATGGCAAACCACCCCATTAAAATTGCTAAGAAAATCGTTGTGTGTGTTCCATTCTACATAATGATCACGACCCTCAGTCTTTGCGGTATACGACTGTGAAGAAGAATCTGAATCTAAAGGGAGATTATTCGTAAAATAAATAAGGGGCCTTCGTCGCTTCGCTGCCCCAGAGCCTTCAATCGTCTACATCCGTCCCTGACGACCGCCATACAGCTTGTAGAGATTAAACCTCCGTGATAAAATGGCTCGCACACCGGTTTTCAAAGTCTTTGAAGTCCCGAGTTCGATCCTCAATCAGGTCAATATAGAAATCCATGTTGCACACGTATATAATTGTCTTGGGTCTGGGTGTTGTGGTATACCTACCACCGTTGTTTCTGATTTCCATAACTCAAGCGTTCCAGCTACTTACTTTAGAATCAGAGCCATGACGTTTTCCAATAATCATATAGGTTATTTAAATATCGATTTAAAAGAAAACTATTTTCTTGGTCTTCACAGCTTCAAGTACCTTTTTAGACCTAATAATAAGCACTGTATCACCTATCCTGGGTATTGTATTTGTTACATGCAAACTACCAAGTTATGGGCATAAGCTCTCAGGTACAAGTAGGTACCTAAACTAAATATTTAAAATCTCTAACTTATGAGTAGAAATTTTCTGTCCTATTAAAATTCTTATCTAATTGTGACCCTATTATGCTAAACCGCGAATGTTATCGACAATTGACGACAAATTGGCGCTGTTTTGACTCCAGGAGATCACTCAGGCCTTGACAACTCTCATCAAAACTACGCAAAATTGATACGATATCTACTCACTGGTTTCGTCACAACTACAATAATATAGTAAATGATATTTGTGGGATGCAGATTGCATCAGTGCGCTAAAATTAGCAAGTGACGATTATAGTTAAAGGTAATATCCCTTCCCTTTGTGAAGAAAAGAAAGAGGAAATTTCATAAGTACGAGTAACTTTTAAAGGATCTAAGTAGGTAGGTTTTTTGAAGATATCGTTGCCTAATGGTGAAGTACTATTAACCATACGGACACCACATCTGCACACTATTGTGTGAAATGGAGAAAAATTGCCAAATATAGGTATTTGGTGTGTGTGATCATGACGTAAAGATCTCGACCCTCAGTCATGCTCATCATGAGGTATACGACTATGAAGAAGACATACTAGGCAATATCTTTAATACAACGAAAATTCATTCATTTAATGATTTAATGGTTCTACACAAAATAGTGCATCACACACTTGAATCCCCTGATCTTACCTCCTCATTAGCCTTCAACACTAGGGTTAACATGAGGCGTCCATTGCCTACTTTTGTCTTGCCTGGATACAGGAACAATGTCTCACGACACAACCCTGTCGCAAGAATGTGTCGCCTATATAATCGATTGCAGGACAGGCTTGATATATACGACGCAAGCTCTTCGCGGTTTAAGGCTGCAGTGAAAGTTGTCACAGATGACCTCAGCTAAGGCGCACACAAAAAAAAAATCTTTCTCATTTTGTTCATCCGTATCCGTATTTTTGATTTTATTTTGTATTTTAATTTTAGCCTTGTTTACCTACGCAACTTGTGTTTAGCGCAAAGGTGTAACATTTAAGGGCATTAGTCCAGTTTCTCTTAGTCTTTAATATTTTTTGTACTTTCATAATACGATTAATGTCTGTTTTTGTTACCAATAAAAAAAATAAAAAATAAACTTTTACTTGTCTAATTTCACTAATAAAAACATACTTATTATTTACAGAGCCCTGACATGACGGCGAGCAAGATATTATCATACAAAATGTACGATAAGCCAAAACCTGAAAAAATAAAACAAAATTCACTGGTGACTATGTAAGTAAACTTGACAACAATCAAATAAATAATGTCCTTTTAGCCAAATTTCGACCACGGCAGCCAATCTTTATCGACATTAGACTCGCTCGAGTTCCACATCTTATAGAAATTTTCATAACAACATCCATCTAACAGCACAACCGACTAAACTCATGTTGAGTTAATAAAGTAACTTTTGCCGGTGTATCCGACTTTTCTATCACCACGGGAATATTCTCAAAAAACTACTGTTGCTTCCAGATTCTCAGTATGGAACACAATCATGGGGTCTTCGTTGCTAACGATGGCATGGGGGGTGGAGCGAGCTGGCCTGCCCGCTGCACTGATACTGGTCGCTTTGATGGCAGCACTGTGCCTGTACACTGCTTACGTACTTCTGAGGGTTAACTACCACCATGGTGAGTGATTGAGGCTAAATGACTCAATCGAAAATACAGAATACAATCGTTTATCTGTATGAAGAAAAACATTATTACCACTACAAAAATCGAATATACAATAAAATGCTAATGCTTCAATAGGATTCAATGTTTTGATAGGACCGCGATCGAAGCCAAATGGCAATCTTTCTGGAGCGAACTTCGCTATCGCCTACTAAATGTCAAAATATGGATGCAAAAGTCACGTGATGTTTTCATACACTTTGTTAGCGATAGCGAACTTCGCTTGAAAAAAAATGTCATTTGGCTACGGGCCCAGGAATAGGATATCGTTGGTTGGCCACAGACTGTCTCTTTTGAATATCATCAGGATCTGCATTGACCTGCACCCTTATTCGCAGACGTCGGATACTACAGATTTCGAATCCGAGAGGCAGGTTTCCGAAGACGTAAAAAAATGCGATTCTCAAACGTCGGAATCGAAAACTTTTACGTTTTCACTATGCACAAATGACATTAGCTTTCGAAAACTCCGTTCGGAAAGAATTTTTGACATTTGAATTCGGAAAGGATCCGACACGGAAACATTTACGACGTTTGTGAATAAGAGTGGCTAATCAAACATAAATTGGTTGTCAAATTGAATTTCGCTCAAAAAAATTAATCAACTGTGTCATCCGGTGGGACACGAACCTACGTCCCTTCGCTATCCGGGCGAGTGCTCTTACGAACTGAGCTACGGAGGACGTTAGTCAGCCGACGAATTAATTTTTGTGAGCGAAATTCAATTTGATTTCGTAAAACTTGCAAAATAATTGCTTAAGTGCGCTAGATGGATGATAGTACGTCACTGAATAGGTTTAGTGTATTATAAATGATATTCTATATTCATAAGAATGAAATAATCTAGCGATGTATTTCTGTAGGTGTCAAAACGAAAAAATGATCGATTTTGAGGAAAAATAAATTACACCATATCGTTGACGACATTGAGTAGATATTTCTTAGAATTTCGTTGCAAAGTTATACTTCTGTACGGAGAGTTATTCTGTGACTTAGTGCAGAATCTGAAAGACTGAACAGTTTATCCTGAACCAACAGGTAGCGACACATGCGAGGTGCCAGCTCTCTGCCGGACGCTGCTCGGCCGCTGGGCGGAGCTGGTGGCGCATGCCTTCAGTCTGCTGGTGCTGACGGGAGCCAATGTCGTCTACTGGATCCTAATCACCAACTTCTTGTACTTCACCGTCAATTACTTCACAGGTATAAGCATTGTTTTACTCTTATCTGGTAGCCACATGTAAACAAAACAAAAACATGAGTGTTCAACAAAAATGTGTTAAAAAATTCGATGCGGTCGGTGACGTTGTTTGAGAGTTTAGGCAGTGGATTACACGTGGAGGGCGACAATGATAGGTGGAAAATAAGTAAAGTCAGAGTGCTTATAGCTAGGTACTTGCCGGTCAGGGTGCAGGTATCACTTCACAGGCCACAATCACTCGAAATGTCTGTAAGGAGCTTCACAGGATACACACGCGGCGAAAGCGCTCTGGTCGGTCTAGGACATGTGTCATAGGTAACGTCTCGATGTCGACTCGATCTTCGGGGTTCTCACGGTACGTTTTAAACAAATAAAAATAAGGCAGGTATGCGTGTGAGTGTGCGCGGCGTAGTATCAATATAGGATACACAAACAAATCAAAATATTGTAGTAAACATATCGCCCGCCCTAAACACGTCAAGTGTTTACGAGAAGGTTAGGAAGCCAAGGGAAAGGAAGTTCACTGGACAGGAAGACGAACTAATTTCGTCAAAGATCTCTTTAGGCTACCGGTAGGAGTTTTAACATCTACCACACGAACAACTTTGTCTTGGCCAGGGTATAAATTAATAATGCGTCCACGACGCCACTGCAAAGGGGGAAGGTCGTCATCTTTTATGAGTACTAGCTCACCCACTTTAGGAGGATCACAAGGAGAGGTCCATTTATTTCTAATTTGTAATGTATTTATGTATTCTAAATGCCAGCGAGACCAAAAGTGCTGGGTAATTTGTTGGATTAGCTGAAACCGTGTAAGGCGATGCAATTTTACGTCTTTATAAGGGTACTCCGGAAGTGCAGTTAAGGGTTGTCCAATTTAGAAATCGCCGGGAGTTAACACTTCAACATCATTTGGGTCCGGAGAAAGTGGGCACAATGGGCGTGAATTTAAAAGTGCTTCAATTTTAGCAAAAACAGTGGTGAGCTCTTCAAACGTAAGGGGGGTATCGCCTACTTCTCGTTTTAGGTGCGATTTCGCCGATTTAACCGCAGCTTCAAAAAGACCTCCCCAATGAGGGCAAACAGGAGGATCGAAAACCCAGGATATGTTCCGCTTTAAAAGCTCAGAACCAATACCGCCTGGTTTTGAGACAGGAAACGCTCTAACTCTTTCAGGTAATTGTTAGCACCGATGTAATTTCGACCGCAATCAGATCGGATTAGGCGAGGTACACCACGACGCGACACGAGTCGGGAAAAGGCCGCAATAAAGGCTTCAGTAGTTAGGTCCGACACAACCTCAAGGTGAACGGCTTTAGTGAGAAGGCAGACAAATACACACAGGTAACTTTTCACTAACCTTTTGTTCCTATAGGCCTGGACTTTGGTAAAAAAGGGTCCTGCAAAATCGGTACCTACACCGTCAAACGGCTAGCAGCCGTGACGCGGTCTTTAGGTAGGTCACCCATGAAGGGTTGAGATACAGCCGCCTTGAGACGATAACAGGGAAGGCATTTAAAAATCTTATGCTGAATAGCTCTGCGTGCCGACAAGATCCAAAACTCTCTATTTAACATGGCAAGAATTGCATTAACACCTGCATGAGCATTCTCGCGATGGTAATGTGAAATAAGGATGTTCACGAAATTACCATTCTTAGGCAGAAGAAGGGGATGGCGCGCATCAAAGGATAGATCGGAGTTTCGTAATCGGCCTCCAACTCGAATCAGGCCTCTGTCATCTAGAAATAAATTTAATTTTCTCAAGGAGTTAGTGATAGGATCGCCACGCCGTAAGCGATCAAGTTCATCAGAAAAGGAGGTAAATCGAACAATTTTCACTAAAAACAAAAGGGAATCTCTCCGTTCCTCAGGGCTCAGGTAGGACGAGTAAGATTTAGGAAATAAAAACCGCCTTAGGTAACAAGTCACGTTTATTAGCTTGTTGAAAGAACTATACCGCTCTAATAAGAATGAGGGATCCGGGGTAGGAAGATCGGCAGAGACTACTAAACAACGTAGTCCAGGTAGATCACTACTTGGGTTAGGTTCCGAAATACCGGGCCAGTTGTCAGGAGACTGCGTCAACCACAAAGGTGAAAACCAAAGGGAGTGGTCGATCAGTCGGGTGACTGACATACCGGTTTGTGTAGCCTGGGACGTGCCTCCATTCACTAGATGTAGGACTATTATTAATCTGGGAGACACGATTAGCCTCAAAAGTCTGAAGGAGGTGAGGAGTGGTTTTTAACCAACACAACACGATTTTACTATCCGGACTTAAAAAATCCATGATGATAAAATAATTTTCCCGGGTCGAGTCATATGAAGAAAGGGACATATGGCTTAGGTCAAGGTACTCACGCATAAAGGAAATATATTTCTCTCGAAAATTAGGATTGGCGTCCAAACGCTTCTCAAGATTATGGAATCGCCGTAAGGCATTGGTTTTAGAATCACCGAGAGGTGAACGATCATGAAGAAAAGGGAGTCTAACCATAAATCGACCATCGCTTTCACGAGTGGTAGTTGCTTTAAAAAGGTTTCACACTCTATATCCAAGGGGTTGGCAACTGGAGATTGGGGGGCCTCTTCGATTTTCCAGAATTTTTCAACTATTTGGGACAGCGAGACTCCAGTCATGGGGGGTTCCAAATCAGTAAATTCTCCATAAACAGGACCACACAGGACATAACCAAATATCGTCGAGATAGCAGTAAGGCCATCAGGGGACACAAACAACTCGGACCTTAAAAGGCGACCAATGACGTCAGCTCCAAGAAGTACACTTATAGTACCAGGCTTGTAAAATAAAGGGTCAGCAAGAGGGAGGTGCTTAGTACAGGTAATTACACTTTTAGGTAAGTCTACTTCTGGGAGGGTACCAGCAATCACATCAACAACTATTGCACTGGTAGAGATTTCTGTAACGGCAGAATTAACTGGCTTAAATGAAAAGGATACAATGCCCGGGGAATTAATTGCTTGAACATTACCTATTCCACGAACAGGAACTGGAGAAGGAATGATAGGTAAGTTCATGTGGTCAACAACAAGCTCAGTAGTAAGAAGGCAGCCCTGAGCACCAGTGTCACATAAGGCACGCGCTTTCACATAATATCCAGACGAGGTTTTAACATGAATCAAGGCCGTAGGTAAAAGAACGAGAGAATTGCGAGGTAAAGATGTAAAAGCGGGTATGGAAGGGGGGCTGCTATCTAGTCAGAATTGTGGGGCCTCATTGTACTTATGATGAAATGCACGTTCATCCTGGGTCCTTTGACTTAGAGGGGCATTATAAGTACGGTTACCGTTGGGTGCAGGTGGGGATCGCCCGCCCGAACGGGGAGGTGATGCTCTACGGGAATCACGAGGGGGCGGGGTACGAACACGGTGCCATTCAGTACGTGGGGGTGACACACGGTCTGTTAAGTGACTTTGTGGGGATTGCCGCGGTTGGTTGGAAGCTAAGGCCGAGACGTCTCGGTATGAGCGCTCGCGATCGTAATTCACAGGAGAGGAGTCATTATAACACAGTGATGTGTGATGACTGGAACGGCGGCACGTGCGACAGCGATAATCTCGCGTGCATTGGGATATGGAGTGTCTATCCAGGCATCGATAGCACAGTCGGGCTTCTTTTACAAAGGTAACACGTTGACGTGTAGGAAGGCGAATAAAATCGGGACACTCGCGTAAGTAATGCGAAGTACTATTACAAAGGTGACATTTAGATGTCGTCGCAAAGGTAACAAAGGCTCTTGGAGGAGGTGGGGAACGCGCGTTAGGTTTAGGCAAACGAGGGGAGCTCACAGTAGGGGGGGTAGTAGTGTCAACGACAGAAGCACTACCTACATTGTCGTGGTGCCTACATTCATCCTCAAGAAAGGTAATAAGATGATCAAAAGTAGGGAGGTGATTAGGATTATCGCCATAACGACGTTCAAATCTCGATTTTAACTCTAAAGGCAGTTTAGCTAGGCATAAGTGAACTAATAGGTACGACCAATGTTTAACAGGAAGTTCCAATCTCTCTAAGCATCGATAAGTCGAAAGCAGGGGGTTCAGGAACGACACACGTAACCCGGAAAGTTTAGGCGTTATAATAGGGAGCATCATTATTTGAGCTATGTGGGTATCCGCTAAAACACGAAGGTTATGGTACCTACGTTTTAGGAGGTCACGGGCCACGGTGTAATTGCCCGCCTCAATCTTGAGGTGTTGTATTAATCGACGAGGTTCATCCGATAAGGCTCCCACTAAATAGTGTAGCTTCAAAGTCGGGGTAAGGGTAGGCTGGTTGTCCACCACGCTAACAAACTGGTCTATAAAACTGATCCAACTATCGGGACGGCCATCAAACTTAGGTATAGGTAGGTCAGGTAATTTACTAGCTGGGTTATCAATAGCCAGGGATTTATTCTCCTTGAAGGGGGTGCTAGTACGGGACGTCTCAAATTGGTGAGGTCGTATTTCGTCTAACTTAATTTTTAAGTCGTCTACTTTGTCCCTTACTACGCGCATCTCGTTCTTAACTTGCACATATTCTTGTTCATAAATAGCAGGATCGAGATTACCTAACAGCTTGGAACAAGCGGCGGAAAACTTGTCGCACATAAGTGGCAGGTCGGCAAGACGCGCTCGCATACGATTGGAGGAAAAGGTCTCAAGAACTCGGTGGGAATCATCAACCCAGTCACTAATATAACGGAGTTCACCAATAGCTTCACGGTATCAGCTGTATCCGTGTAAAGTACGGCCCTTACGGTCTCGTTGCCAGTTTCGGTATCCGACATTTTATTTACTTTAAATCGCAAGAAACAAGGTAGGTAAATTAAACTCACAAAAGTTTTCAATAGGATGCGTAAAGGAACAAATAGTAAGGGACGGCACAGATGCACCGGGTATAGCAAACGTAACTCGTAAACAACTTGCACGCGGTCACGCGGGAATGGCGTGATCAATAGGGAAACAAAGCGCTCGCGCACCTCACTTGCACTCAAAGGGTAGGTAATTAACGCGTTAATCGATTTAATCGACACTTATGTAAAAGGGGTTGTACTCGAATGGTATTAAGGAATTTACTGTAAATAGGTTAGGTATATGACGAGACGTTTTCTTCAAATTACAAAGGAAAGTAGCAAATAAATAACTCTCAATTAAACAAATTACGTTACTAATAAGGGGTCCTAATAAAAAACTACGCTCTGCTACCAAAATGTTTGAGAGTTTAGGCAGTGGATTACACGTGGAGGGCGACAATGATAGGTGGAAAATAAGTAAAGTCTGAGCGCTTATAGCTAGGTACTTGCCGGTCAGGGTTCAGGTATCATTTCACAGGCCATAATCACTCGAAATGTCTGTAAGGAGCTTCACAGGATACACACGCGGCGGAAGCGCTCTGGTCGGTCTAGTACATGTGTCATAGGTAACGTCTCGATGTCGACTCGATCTTCGGGGTTCTCCCGGTACGTTTTAAACAAATAAAAATAAGGCAGGTATGCGTGTGAGTGTGCGCGGCGTAGTATCAATATAGGATACACAAACAAATCAAAATATTGTAGTAAACAGACGTCATACTAAAGAGTGCTTTGAAGGGTAGAAATTATATGTACAAAATATTTTTTTGCTTTATCATGATGTTACATTGTTGTTATAATAAAATTATGTGCTCACGTAGGAGTTAGGATCGCGCCTAATAAAAACCATTTCAATCGTTGGAATGAGACTGCCTTGTATCTTTTTTGTACGCCGCTAAAATTACTTTAGTAGAGACAGCCTACGTTCCTAAAGCTTCCTCTCATATAATATGTAAAGTTACTCTTATATTCTCAAAGTGCCCGGCATAATCCATAATGATTGACTAAACCTGTCCTACCCTAATTGTAGCACTTTATATGAACCTACACATTACGGAGCAATATAAAATTGCATTGAAAATGTTAAGGAATGGGCGTCAATGCCGTCAACATGCTGATGATCCCAATCAACCATATTTTCAGATCTCAACTTCTCAAACCAAACTGAGTACAACTCGACCCTGATCTGTCCCAAGATGGACGGCATCAATGGGTCCCTGCTGATTCCCGTGGACGCCCCCACCACCCCTTACTGGGGGTTGCACTCCACAGTGCCCATCTACGTCGCTATCATCGTGTTCCCTCTGCTGAACTTCAAAAACGTATCTTTCTTCACTAAGTTCAACTCTTTGGGTAAGTCTGTCTCTTCTTTTTTAGCCGGCCATGTAAAGCTAGGTTCTTGATGCAACTTACCCGAAAATACCTCACCATGGTATTCTAAGCATCCGCCTCCAGCACCACATTTCAAATACATCTACTCTCTCTGCCTAGTATTGTTTAAGATTCCACTCCGTAGAGGAAGATCGGGAAAATTAGGTCTCTGACTAAGCGCTGAAAACTATAAAGCGACGAGTCTATTGGATTTTACCACAGAATAAATAATAGTACAAATACAGAAGGCCCACTCCGCAAAGTTATTTAAGTAATAAGCGACTCTTGTTACGACACAATAAAGTACAAATTGGGATCGCGCCAGTAGCCTACCGCTATAATAAGCACCTACATAGTTGCCTCTTTTTCTCTCACCTGACAGCGCGATACGGCAGGTTTGTGACGCCGACCGGTCGATCCGTGCGATGTACTTGTAGCTTTAAGCAGGCCTGTGTATCTTCCCGCGTATGTAGCAAAAACGTACCTACGCGCGGCGACCCCTTGGTAAGGGGCTAAACAAGTTGGGTGTCGCTAGCCGGCAGCGACACGCTCGCGCGTTTTATTCACCGGCGGTGCGCGACACTAGGTTGCTGGTTGGACGTGCATGAATAAAGTCCTAGAAAAATGCGCTAGATGGTGTAAGTAGCTTTTTGTGGCAGTCAACCCTATCGGGTTGCGTGATAGTAAGTCACTGAATAGGTTTAGTGTATTATGAATCATATTCCAGGGTTATAAGAATGAAATTATCTTGCAATGTATTTCTGTAGGTGTCTACACGAAAATGTGCTTGAGTCTGAGGCGATCTGAATTACACCATATCGTTGACAACATTGAGTAGATATTTCTTTGAATTTCATTGCAAAGTCATACTTCCGTACGGAGTACTAGTACTTATTCTGTGCTTTAAGCTATATTGAACGAACCAGGCCTAATTTTATCTAAACACTCTCGATACGCATCCTTTCACATCTCCGTCATTTAACCAACTTAATTTCCTCCCACCAGGCACGCTCTCAGTGGTATACCTGCTCATCTTCGTCGTCGTCAAAGGCTATACCTGGGGGGTCCACATCACCCAGCTTCCAGGCGAGACGTACGTCGCCAAGAACGCTGCTGTCCTGAGCGGCATGCTTGCCTTGTCATTCTACATCCACAACATCATTATTACCATCATGAGTAACAATGCTAAGCAGGAGAATAATGTAAGGAACATTTGTCTTTGTTAAGGTTGTGTTAACAACCTATTTAACCGTTAACAACCTATTACTTAACGGGAATAAAACTAAATGTCCGCAGCCATTTGGAATATGCATCGCAGGTATGGAATCCCCAATATTCTACTTACATCAATAGAATTAAAAGCATACAGAAACGTTTCCTTCGTTTCTTAGATTTTAAAGCACGACTGTATAGTACCGATTACCAACATAGGTGCGAGCGATACCATTTCCTACCCCTAGAGACAAGGCGCAACATAAGTGACATCTGTCTCTTGGCAAAGATGGCCACTGGTGTCATAGATAGCTCAGAACTGCTATTGAAAATATTATTAAACACCAACATGCTAAGGTTCCGATCACGCCCATTACTACATGTTCCCCTAGTCCATGCAAACTACAGGCAGAACGCATTTCTGATCCGTAGTTGTAGAAGTTCCAAATTAACTATCGACATTGACCTGTTCTTTACAAGCACTACCTCTATTAAGCGATTAATGACTAATTCATATTTTGAGATTCTCAAGCTTCGTGGTAAATTGGACTAACACCATTGTTCTTTAGATATTTTTTTTTTTGTATTGTGAGATTATTTTTTTCTTTCCTTTGGATTGTAGTTGCCCCAATCAGACCTTATCTTGTTATCTGACTACTCATATGTAGAGATTTATTAACAGTATTGATGTTAAGTATTAAGTTATATGGATATAGTGATCATTAAAGCTGTAAATCTTCCTAAGAATAAATAAATAAATAAATGTGTTAAGTTTACTATGCCTAATGTCAGACAGGCCTCAACACATGTTTTGATAAAAGACAAATTGCTAAATACTATAGATTCAACAACATTTTTAGCCATAACTTTAGATTCAAAACTACAATGGGGTCCTCATATCGTGGGCTTGTCAGGAAGACTTAGTTCAGCTGCTTTTGCTGTAAAAATGATACGGCGCTTGACTGATATTGAAACGGCCAGACTAGTATATTTTAGTTATTTCCACAGCTTGATGTCGTACGGTATTTTACTGTGGGGCTCAGCTGCTGATATCGAATCAGTTTTTGTACTACAAAAAACGGCCGTACGTGCTATTTATAACCTCAAACCTCGAGATTCATTAAAATATTTTTTTAGAGAGATAAGGATATTAACGGTAGCCTCTCAATATATTTATGAAAATATTATATATGTGCGCAAAAACCTGCATCTATTTACAAAGAAAAGTGATACACATTGTTTTAACACTAGAAATAAAAATAAATTTGCTGTTCCACAATTCAGGCTTCAAAAGGTTGGTCAGTCTTTTATGGGGAAATGTATCAATTTCTTTAACAAATTACCACAACATATTGTAGAATTACCAATTAATAAATTTAAATCATTAATTAAGGATACTTTAATGACAAAGGCTTATTATAAGGTAGACGATTATTTGAATGATGTCAACGTGTGGACCAGCTCGCACCAGTAAAATTTTAATTTCTGTATCAAAATATTATTTTTAAAAGAGGCTTTGACAAAAGTGACTGAGTTTCTTGCGCTGCTTCTTCTCAGCACTAGCCCAGAATTTGTCCCGAAGCAGTGGTAGGTAAAAAACATATGTTGGGACGTGTATAAGTGCCCCCAGTGGGTCTACATGCATAAATAAATGACTTTTATGACTTTTTATGACTTTTATGTGTCAAACGGGTCCCTATTACTAAGACTCCACTGTCCGTCTGTCTGTCACCAGTTTATCTTATGAACCACGGTTCAGCTTCAAAACATCAAAAATCTTCATTCACTAGCTAGACAGTTGAAGATTTTCACAGATGATGTTTTCTGTTCCCAACAACAAATTACTAAAAACAGAAGAAAATAAATATTTTAGTGTTTGTAAAACTAAAAAAAAGTTAGGTATAACATTGTGTGTATGTTGTAGTTAATGGTACGGAACCCTTCGTGCGCAAGTCCAAGTGAAGGTTTAAACTTGTTTTCTCTCTCTCTTGTGGATAGTGTGTTGTACTGTTTTAATAAGGCATATATTTTTTCTTCCAGGGTAGAGATCTGACAATAGCCTTTGTGCTAGTTACTTTGACGTATACATTAGTAGGAGCTGGATTCTACGTCTGCTTCCCATTGGCCAAGTCGTGCATAGAAGACGTAAGTTTTTTTTTTTATAACTATTCAATTTAAGGCTACAGCTTTAGAAACAAATTGCCTTTCTAATAAATAAAATGAAACTGCTATAACTCGTGAATAAACATGAGACGGCAAATTTTAATGTTTGTCTCCACTATTTATACTCGTACTCGTAGATATATGTTATGATTTGACTGCTTCGCTGGTCTAGTGGTCAGCACGCTGGGTACTATCCACGAGGTGCCGGGTTCGAATCCCGGGTCGGGCCGAAGTGTTAGGATTTTTCTGTCTTGAAATAACTCAGACACAGCTCCGGAGTCAGGTGGTATAAATACCCCCGTGCCTCGGAAAGCACGTTAAGCCGTTGGTCCTGCGCCTGATCTCTCTAAGGTCATATCGGACTGCCGTCTCACCGAATTATGAGAGTGAAGGAACAGAGAGTGCACCTGTGTATTGCGCACACACTTGTTCACTATAATATGTCCCGCGCAGTTGGCTAATCTCTCTTGAGATACGTCGCCGTAGTCGGAATACGGCTAGGAGGACATTATGTCATGACACCTACCTCATTAAGTGTTACATACAGGGGCATAATTATTATAAGTAAGGGGATAATTCAATTAAATTTCGCTAAGAAAAAATAATCGTGAAAAACATTAGTAGGTAAGTCAGTTGGTAACGACCGTCCGTATGCGGTACGATAAACGCACCGCTTCTGCACCGCAGCCGGCCGTCAAGAAACGCATAAATTGAAAGAGCCCTAAAAGAAAAAAATAGTTGAATTACATAATCATTTTATAATTTTATTATTTTTATTTGCAGAATATTTTAAACAACTTCGAAATGCATGACGTCATGACTGCGGTTGCAAGAATTCTTTTATTATTCCAAGTACGTATCACACACACATTATTATTTGAGTACATTATTAAAATACAGATATGAACAAATCAATGATAGTGCATTTAAAAAGAGGTAGATGGGTCATTAGCACGCGGAAATTGGTTGCCTCGAATTGAAAAATTTGCAATTTTGCATTCAATTAAGACATTTGACGTAAAAGAACGTGTGCTCGGAGCTCTGATGATGTAATCTTTTTAGCTTGGAGCATCAAATTCGAACCGCTTTGCAGTACGAGATGACAGGTCTACCTCTTTTTTAAATAAATACTGTCAGTGGAACAAATAATGTTCGTAAGTTAACAATGAACAACTCAAATGTTTATGAATTTATTGATATTATGACTAGGTGGTGACAGTATACCCTCTTGTGGCATACATGCTGCGGACTGAAGCCATTCTACTGCTGCCTTTTACGGAGTCTCGGTGGCTGACCGTGGGCATAAACATCACTATTGTCATCATGTGCATACTAGTAGCTTGCTTTTGTCCAAGCATTGGAACTATAATCAGGTAATTGTCAAGACACTATCTTAAGAATTAAATATGTACCTAATACATGTATTATTTAAGTTCATCTGCAAACTGCAGTACCTATACCCGTAGTATTACTTCCATCATAACGTAACGGCACCAGTCATGGACAAGAGCCCAGTTATGGACAAAAAAAAGATTAGATTTCGAAAATAAGGCCAATAATGTCGTTATGTGTTCTGGCAACACTTTAAAAAAATCTTTGATTCATAAGCTGTCAAAATGTGACACTTCATTATATTCGGCCACTTTGTTTAAAGATGGCTTAGCATTGTGTTTTGTCACTCCGGCTCGTTTCTGAAAAATCCATTTTTATTAAGGAAATCAGTAAGGATGTGAGTACACAAATTTGTTTTTTAAGTAATTTAGTTATAATCTCAGCAAAGTTTGATATTATTGTATGTTTTAAGGGTTAAATGTGCGAAATATCTTACAGCTTTGTGTCGTGATAGGTAATGTTGCTTAAATTATAATCTGTAAGTGTCCATAACTGGATTTTATTTTAAGGTGATGCCATTTATGGACAAATGTCGAAATTAAACTTTTTAAAAAGATTTTGATGGCATACTCTTTCTTGTATTAGCTTTTCTTTCTGTTTAATAATATACCTATCACGATCACTTCAAAGATAGGGTGCCAGTAATGGACAACGATTGTCCATGATTGGATTCGCCTCAGTTTCCTATAATGGACAATGGAATTTATTGTTTCCAGAATGGCGCCTAAAAAAATTATACTCTTGAACAAATGGCTAATGCAATAAATGCCGTTGGCAGTGGTAAAACCATAGCAAAAGCCGCTGAAATATTTGGAGTGCCCAGAATAACTTCACACAATAAAGTATCTGGCAAAAGCCCTAAGGTCTGCTCAATGGGTCCAACTACTTATCTGTCTCAAGATGAAGAATATTTATTAGAACAGTGGGTTCTTATGATGAGTGAAAAACATGTTCCTATAACTAAAGAAGAATTGTTAGATAGCGTTCAAAAAATAATAACTGACAAACGTCAGATTACACCTTTCGTTGATAACCACCTAGGTAAAAAATGGTACCAACTTTTTTTGAAACGACACCCAATTCTGGCTGAAAGAACTGCCCAAAATTTAACTACTGCTCGGTACAATGTGACAGAGGATGAAATTAAAAAGTAGTTTAAAGCAGTGGACGACTATTTGGAGAAAAAGGAATTAAAATCGGTTCTCAAAGAACCTGAAAGAGTATTTAATACTGCCGAAAGTGCCTTTTTTTATCTCCCAAGCCAGGTAAAGTACTTGCAAAAAGAGGCGAGAAGCATGTTTACAGCTCTTTTTTTTTTAAATTTAATAGGCAGACATTTGGCCGCAATCTCACCTGATGGTAAGCGACGATGCGGCCGATGATGGGACATGTCTGTCTAGAAGCAGCCTATTCACACTTTTCTTAAAGGAATCCAAATCGCAGTGTTTAGGGAACACTTCAGCTGGCAACGAATTTCACTCTCTAGCCGTACGCAAGAGGAACGAAGATTTAAAACGTTTGGTGCGTATTAGTAGTATGTCAACGGCATAAGGGTAGAACCCCCGCCTGCGTCTTATGTCCCGATAGTAGAAAGGGGCCGGTGGAATCAATTCGTGCAATTCCTCCGCACACTCGCCGAAATGTAGCCTGTAGAACACTAAAAGGCACGCCACCTTACGCCTATGTTCAAGGCTTTGCAGCTTAGTTTCACAAAGTTCAGTGTCTCCAATAATTCGTATTGCTCTTTTTTCCATTACGTCTAATGCAGCCAGTTGCTATTTGGCAGATCCATCCCAAAGGTGGCAGCAGTACTCCATACAAGATCTAACTTGAGCTCGGTTGAGTTGTAGAAGCTGCTTCGATGTAAAATACCGCCTGACCTTAGAACTCTCAGCTTTCTAGCTGCAGTTTGGGCTATTGACTCGATGTACTGGCCAAAATTCAAATTGGATGTCAACTGGATACCTAGGAGCTGTAAGTTATCGGTGACGGAGACAGGCACACCCCGGAAAGTCGGAGCCAGATCAAAATGGCTCCGTTTTGTGGAGAACAAACATGCCTGCGTTTTGGTAGCATTAAACGTCACTAGATTTTCATCACCCCAAACGGATATTGCCTCAAGAGCATCGCTTAAACGTTCTACCATGGACTCTCGACAAGACCGGATCTCATCACTGCTGGCACCCGCTCTAGCGAAATATCTATCGACAACTGTGCTATCGTCTGCATACCCAACGATACCAGGCACAAGCAGATCATTGATATGCAACAAGAAGAGGGTTGCCGATAGCACTGACCCCTGAGGAACCCCGGCATCAATGTCCTGAATATCCGACGAGTATCCTTCTAGGAGTACTTGCATTGATCGCTCGCTCAGGAAGTCAGAAATCCATGCACAGAGGCCAGCAGGAATGCCATAAGAGGGAACCTTGCTTATGAGGCTTGCGTGCCAAACCCTGTCAAAGGCCTTGGAGATATCAAGAGACACAGCCATAGCCTCGCCATGCCTCTCGATGGCTTCACTCCAGTAGTGTGTGGCATACACAAGAAGCTCTTCAGGAGATGAAAAGATAACCTCACGGTCCTTGTAACTGGGAACGCAGCAGGTCAGTTAGCTCCACCCATGGTCGTGTACAGTTACGAACGTATTCCGGCAGCAGTTGCGAATACATAATTTGGTGCTTTGTTAATATTTAAGTGGAGACGCGCACAAAAAGTATTATATTGCTTGAGACTGTCGATTTAGTCCGAAATTAATATGAGTACATGCAAAATAATTAATAAATACTTTGTTTCAATATATATACATCACCGTTTCATTATATTTACGACTTCAGTATCAGGATTGTATTGATAACTAACAAGTCTTCTACTTATACAGGTACATAACTGGAGGTTCAACATTGGGTACTGTCCATGCATGGGTGTTTAAAACTGGATGTAGTCCAACATTGGGTGTCCATTAATAGATTTTTTCTGTCCATTACTGGACAAAAAAATATATTTTTTAATTTATGAACTATTTCAAGAGATAAGCATTTTTACCTTTCTTTTATCGTCAGTTACATTAAACTAATACTGAACTCAACACTTAACTAAACAATATCTAAAAAGCTTAAAAAACCAACATCTTAACATGGCCATTATTGGGGTCGTTACGTTACACTTATGACAGTAAAAATGTAAAAATATGCCGACTGAAATTTTATGACAAGTACATTTCTGACCCTCCCACGCCATTGCGGGGGGCGAGGCATGTCAGCGGGGAGGGGTAATATTGCGAGAAAGGAGATTTCCTATGGAAGCGTGCGATTCGCTGCTTCCTCGCCCCCTGTACGTCTAGCGGGGCGCAGGAAGGTCAAGCACGAAGTTGCCGGACTATACAGGGTATTAGTACAAACAGTCTTATCCTTTAAGGAAATTAATGAATAATTGACGATCGTCTTGGTGTAGTAGTTCGCACACCGGACTTCTAAACCAGGGGGTAGCGGGTTCGAATCCCGCAAGGGGCAAATATTGTGTGATGAGCACGAGCATTTGTACCTAAGTCATGGATGTTTATATGTATTTAAGTATTTCTATGCGTTATCCTAGTCACCATAGCAAGTTTTTTTCACACTCCATAGTAAAGGTTGTAGGTATTGATGGCCATACCTACCCCCTTAAACGATAAGGGCCCGTAGCCAAATGCAAATCTTTCTGGAGCGAACTTCGCTATCGCCAACCTAATGTCAAAATATGTATTCAAAAGTCACGTGATGTTTCGATGGCTTATGTCAGTTTCATACGTTTTATTAGCGATAACGAACTTCGCTTAAGAATAAATTGCCACTTGGCTACGTACGGGCCAAGACTGTTTACACTAACAACAACCTGTATGTACTCAACTCAAAACAAAATAAGGGCCACGAGGTATTTTGTCTGTACCATTAAAATAATAATACCAATATATATTTTTTGTCTCCATAACGAAAACTAATGTTGTTTTTAACGTGTAGACCAATAAATTTATTCCAATAATAATGATTAAAAAGTTTATTTGCTTTTAAAAAAAAACTCATTTAGGGTTAAAAAATAAAAATAATGTAAAGTTACTGAAAACAAAAGAAAATACTCCATGCTCATCGTTTAGTAACGGGTATGCCCCCCTCGTTTCGCTACGCACTCCTGAAGCCTGGAGTGCATGCTCTCAATCAAATGCCTGACATTTTCCATTGGAATCTCTTCCCAGGCCCTTTTAACAGCGTTGATGAGTTGCTGTTGGTTGTGGATTTTCTGATCACCGTCTTTAACTCTTCGTTTCAACTGATCCCACATGTGCTCTATTGGATTTAAGTCCGGACTGTTCGCCGGCCACGGCAAGACTTGAATTTGAGAGGCTTCCAGTACAAACCGAGTCGCTTGAGCCGTGTGTGCACGAGCATTGTCTTGCATCAGGATGAATCCAGGACCCGCTCGCTGGGCAAATGGGATCACATGTGGTCTGACAACTTCCTCAATATACCGCTGAGCAGTAACAGTACCCTCATTTAAAATAGCGAGCTCAGTTTTGCCGTGTAAGCTTATCCCACCCCAAATTATTACATTTGGACCACCAAAACGATCGACTTCATGGATGCAGGCTTCTATAAATCTCTCGCCGCGTCTTCTCCATACTCTAATACGCCGATCGTCGTTAAAAAAAATAACTTTGCATTCGTCTGTGAAGAGCATCATGCCCCATTGGTTTATGTCCCAGTCCAAATGTTGACGGGAAAATCTTAAACGATTTGCACGATGATTTCTGGTTAATGGAACACGGACAACTCGCCTTCTTGATGCCTGCTGGTTTTCATGCAATCGATTACGAATAGTTTGGTCACTGACACGAGTTCCCGTTGCGAGCCGTAAACGATTTTGCTTTGCCGTCGTTGTGCGATCTCGGCGCGCACTTAATCGAATGTAACGATCCTCTTGAGCTGTTGTAATGCGAACTCTGCCCGAACCAGGTCTTCTTCTAACACTGCCGGTCTCTTGGAAATGATTCCATAGATTTTGAATAGCTCTTCGAGAAAATCCCAATTGCAAACCCACAGATCGCTGCGAATGACCTTCTTCAATCATTGTAACGGCTCTGGTTGCTGTCAGCGAGTCCATATGACGCCTGCGTGCTTGTGGCTTAATGCAAAAGATGTTTCTGACTCGAGATATCAATGAACTCTGATAATTTCTAATAAACCAAGAAGCTAAGGAAAGCAAAACGTCAAAGAAAATGGAAACAAAATTTTCGAAAAGAATTTTAAATCAAATTTTATTTAAAATTGTTGCCAGCATTAGATGAATACTACAATATTAAAAAGTTTAGGTATCAAAGAGTTTGTATACTCAATATTTTACGACTTTCAATATGAAAATGTTTAATAATTTACACCAAAATAAAAAAATTACTTGAGGCCCTTATTTTGTTTTGACAAGTATATAATAATAATAATAAATTGTTCCAACAAACACACCAATAACCTAGCCCCAAACTAAGCCTGAGCTTGTGCTATGGTGACTAGGATAACGGATAGAAATACTTAAATACATATAAACATCCATGACTTAGGTACAAATGCTCAGGCTCATCACACAAACATTTGCCCGTTGCGGGATTCGAACCCGCAACCGCCTGGGTTAGAAGTCAGGTGCGCGAACGACTACACCAAGACGGTCGTCAAATAAACATTAACATGTTTATTTCTCAGGTACACAGGCGCCGTGAGTGGTCTAGTGCACGTTTTCGCCCTACCCTCACTTCTGCACGTGCGGTCTTTGCAACTACGCGGCCAGCTCACGTGGTGGAAGGCTGGCTTCTATCTCGTCATCACCGTCTTTGGCGCCGTCAATCTTGTGATGCAGTTCTTTATTAAGGAGTAATTTAGGCTAGTTATTGGATTGAAAATTATTTTTAAACGTACTATAATAATAGTCTGACCGCTTATCTGCGACCTCGTTTGCGGGGTACAGGGCCCGTAGCCAAGTGGCAATTTATTCTTAAGCGAAGTTCGTTATCGCTAACAAAATGTATGAAACTGACATAAGCCATCGAAAAATCACGTGACTTTTGCATACCGACATATTTTGACATTTTATTTTATTTTATTTAACAGTTTTCGGGAATCTTACAGCTAAGAATTGAATATTTAATACAGTAGAAGAATAAGGCCATTTACAAGTTTCCACTTATAGTTATAAGTCAGCCTATTAGATCCCACTGCTGGGAAAAGGCCTCACCTCAACTATGAGGAGGAACGAGCCATACTTCACCACGCGGGCTCAGTGCGGATTGGTGGAGGGGTGTATGTAAGGCAAGTGACAAACCTTACTGTCAGAAGTTATGAAGCCGCCCTAGGGCCTCTGACTAGGCTTAACGACTAATACCACAGATATTAGCCGGGACCAACTGCTTAACGTGCCTTCCGAAGCACGGAGATGCTTGTCATGGACGTCACTTAAATGGTCGGAATGGTCACCCATCCAATCACGACCGCGCCGTGGGTTGCTTAACTTTTGGTATCACTACCAAAGCGCTGCCGCCACTGCGCCACAAGCACCTCTGTTAATGCACTTATAGTCAATGTGTTAGTAATTATGTAACATCACTACTGTGCACAACATTCAATTACCTACATCCAAAGAACACATCGCTCAAAGCCTTTTTAAGTGTTGAGACACTATGGTGGAAGAGGTCTAAGGTTAGATGGTCATTAAGCTCATTAAAACTGTCAGCAGCCCTTATGAGGTATGAGTTCTGTCTATAATTTGTCCTAACCAAGGCAGTTTGCAGAAGTTTGGGATTTCTTAGGGCCCTGGCCGGAACACGCAAATATAATTTAGCAAGCAGTTCAGTACAATCTATGAAACCGTTTGCGATTTTAAACAAATATACAAGTAATATATAATTATTAACGAATATACGAATAAATTATAGACAGAACTCATACCTCATAAGGGCTGCTGACAGTTTTAATGAGCTTAATGACCATCTAACCTTAGACCTCTTCCACCATAGTGTCTCAACACTTGAGCGATTTGTTCTTTGGATGTAGGTAATTGAATGTGGTGCACAGTAGTGATGTTACATAATTACTAACACATTAACTATAAGTGCATTAACAGATGTGCTAGTGGCGCAGTGGCGGCAGCGCTTTGGTAGTGATACCAAAAGTTAAGCAACCCACGGCGCGGTCGTGATTGGAGGGGTGACCATTCCGACCATTTATGTGACGTCCATGACAAGCATCTTCGTGCTTCGGAAGGCACGTTAAGCAGTTGGTCCCGGCTAATATCTGTTGATATTAGTCGTTAAGCCTAGTCAGAGGCCCTAGGTCAGCTTAATAACATCTGACAGTAAGGTTTGTCACTTGCCTTACAGACACCCCTCCACCAATCCGCACTGAGCCCGCGTGGTGGAGCATGGCTCGTACCTCCCCATAGTTGAGGTGAGGCCTTTTCCTAGCAGTGGGATATATATAGGCTGACTTTACTTATTATCTGAGTTTAAAGCCCACTTGCGCCAGTCCGGATTAGCTGATCTGGACTTGTGCAAGCGGACCTTCCGAATTAGCTAATTACTTGTGCAAGTGGGCTTTCAACTCAGATAATAGGCCTTGAAAAAGTCCGGAATAGCTATTCCGGACGTGCAGGTGGGCCTAAATGTTAAATTTGTCTCCAATATTAACTTTATTGAATTGATTAATAATGGTGTCTGGAAATATGATACCCCTAGTACTATTAAGATACCAAATTAATTACTTACATATATTTCGTATTATGGATCTTACTTTAAATAGGTATTATGTTTCATAATCATGACAAAGGTAAGTATGAAACTTAAGTTTATTTAATAATCTAGTCATAGCAGTAGACTTAAGTTAGATAGAATAAAATAAGCCATATAAACAATGCTAAAAATATATTTATCAAATATTACTTTTGGTAATATGCAACACATTTGTGATATTAACATAGTTAACTATAACAATCTTTGGCCAAATAAACTCTTGTAATGTATATTCGCCTTTTTCTTAAATAACAAAAAATATTCCTTAAAAAATATGAATTCATTTTACTGTTTTTATTAATCTCTTAATCGTTTCCGCATCTATTATTAAAAATAAAAGGTAGATGCCACATCATTTGTTTAATTATAAACTATTTGGACTTTTTGTTCACTAGTTTTCTTAATAAAAAAAGACATAATAAGACCATCATAAGACCTGCCTTACTGTACGGATCAGAATGCTGGGCCGTTAAGAAGATGGATGAAAAACGACTGCATGTAGCGGAGATGAGAATGTTGCGATGGATGTGTGGAGTGACAAGAATGGACAAAGTAAGAAATGAATATATAAGGGGAAGTTTGCAAGTGGCGCCTGTGACAGAAAAGATGACGGGAAACCGTTTATCTTGGTATGGACACGTGATGAGAAGAGAGGAGAATCATGTGACAAAAAGAGTGATGAGTATGAATGTTAGTGGATGGAAGGGAAGAGGCCGACCTAAAAAGAGATGGATGGACTGTATAAAGCATGATATGATTGTGAAAGGAGTGGATGAGTCAATGACGAGTGAAAGGATTGTATGGAAGAGAAAAACATACTGCGCCGACCCCAAATATAATGGGAACAGGGCAAGCGAATGATGAGTTTTCTTAGGTTATGGCTTCATATTAACGCCTTCAGCCACATACAGCGTTATGCCATACGCTGCGTCATAACGGTTACATAGATCCCTATCTCTACAGTGGGCTTCGCATCAATTTACCCAAATCTGTCAAGATATCTTAAATGATATGGACCTTAAAGTGATCAACATAAGGTTGAAATATGGTAGCGGAAATTTGGCAGATCAGTCAGGTTGGTGTGGGGCCGTGTGTACTGTTGTGGTCTCTTTTACACGCCGACGTCGGAAGCAGCGTTAAAGTTGGTGGCCACTATCCGTACCATATACTACGACCGTGCTAGGACCGTATAAAAATACACATTTAATTTTCGACCCTAAACACGGGAGTTAAAGTTCAAAGTATATTAGCGCGGTGTTGGTTTTGACAGAATTAGAACGGTGCATCGACGAACACTGAGCTTAAACATTTTGAACTTTGACTTCAAACTAAGGTCGAAAATCAAATGTACTTTTTATACGGCCCTAGCACGGTCAGTGTATGGTATGGTGTAGTGGGCACAGACAAACGACGATCGCAAAGTTGACGTTAATGTCAGACGCCGCGTATAGCGTAAAATAGGAGACCATGGCCATGCTTCATTGTTTGTTTTAAATTAAAAAAAAACTATCTTATTAACTTCAACCAAACTGGCAGTTCACAGTTCACTGAACGATGATTCATAATGCTCTGTTCCTGAGGTACAGTCAAGAGCATGAATATGTACGTATTTATTATTGTGTTTAGGCTCCTAGCCGATTTGAGGTTTTATTACATTGACTCAAGCTTGAATATTCATTTTAAATAAAATTATCTTAATCAATGTTTTGTCTAAAGCTGGCCAACAACATCGACAGCCAGTTATAATGATCAGTCCGACTAACATACGCCCAAAATTTGACCGTGGGTGCGAAATCAAATTTTACCGGTTCGAAAACCTTCCCACCCTCTTTGCCTTATAGCTTGAAAAAATGGGTGAGGTGAGGGGGTCAATGCCTACGTCCCGGTAACACTGAATAAAAACTAGGTTTTAGATTGGTTTTAAGGCAGTAAGTTGGGTGATCATTTTAACTGACCGCGAATGGCCAGCTTAACAGGGAAACTGACAATGTCAAATGGTACATTTTTAAACGATATAATTATTTTTATAACTTAAGCAATTATTTTGCAAGTTCTTACGAAATTAAATCAAATTTTGCTCACAAAAATTAATCGAATGTGTGTCCCACCGGATGACACAGTCGATTAATTTTTGTGAGCGAAATTTGATTTAATTTTACGATTTCAATCTAGAATTGTTAGCAACAGAGTTACGTAATCAGCCCCAAGATCACATTGTACACTTTTAATTGCTCGCGACTGCTATAACGATAGACAATTAAACCTCTGTTTATAGGTACCTCAGAACACAGTGCAATAATAAGTAAACCCTAAAGATTATTATGACGAGTGTTATAACAAAATTGTGACTTTCAAGTAGTATAAAAAATATTTTATTGATTTTTGACAACATCACCTTTCAGTAAAAAAACTTTAAGAAAACATCCACATCAATGTCGTTACATTAATAGTCCAGTCACGGAATAAGATAAATTCGATAGATTGTAATAACCTTACATCAACCATGTACAGTGGGCCATACATCAACTTGCCCAAATCTGTCAAAATATTTCAAACGACATGAAACTCAAAGTCATCAAAATTAGTTTGAATTAGGGTTTGCGGAAATTTGACAGATCAAAGTCCGTTGACAAGATGCAATCTATTCTAAAGCGATGTTCGCTATCGCTAACAATATGTATGAAACTGACATAAGCCATCGAAATATCACGTCACTTTTGCATATATTTTGTTGGCGATAGCGAAGTTCACTATAGAAAGATTGCATCTTGTCTAAAGGCCTAGGGTAGGTTGATGTGCCCACGCCCACTGTACATATTGCATAAAAAGGCCACGGGATAAAACAACATTTAGAGGACTTTAAATTTAAGTAGTACAGGGCTAATTTAAATTAGCTGGACACCTCCTGCAAGCAGCTTCTCCACAACAATCTCAACAACATTTGTTCTACAACTTTTCAAAATTAATAGTTTTTAGAATTTAAGTTTTCCCATACAAAGAATATTTATTGACTCTATACTTGCGTTACTCTACTTACGCACGTAGGCAAAATAATCGCCACGTGCAGCGGGACGCGGGCGGCGGGGTGACGCACATGTTAGTACCGAAACGTTGAACGAATGCAGGAGGGGCGAAGTAGGGGCGCGTCGGCGTTGTTATTTTAGGTACATCATACAGAGCAGTAAATAACAGAGAGAACAATTTTTTTTTTTGTTTTTTTTTGTTATTACCAAAATTTGAAAAACGTCGTAGAACAAATGTTGTTGGGATTGATGTTGAGAGGCTGCCTGCAAGAGGTGTCCAGCTAATTACAATTAACCCAGTATATATTTTTTAAATAACGGTTCAACGGACTAGCGCAAGTGGATCTTTCGGATCAGCTAATGAGCAAGTGGGCTTACAACTCAGATAATAGGCCTATAAAGTCCGGAATAGTTAATCCGGACGTGGGAATAATAGGAAGAAAATACATGTGTTAATAAATTTATTTTCTTTCTATTTTATGCTTACTTTAATAGGTAGGTCGTATTTGAGTCCTGAATTCCGTGGCCGACTATACTTTTAGTACTAAAATTACGTGATAACCGTGGGTGCATCGCGACCCGTGTACCGCGGCAGGTCGGCCACTTGCAGCGCGACGTCGATCAGTGGACGAAGCATTACCTGAGCGTCGCCCAGCACGCTCTTAGCTTCGTACGAGTCTATGTACAGTCTGGAAGAGAAGACCAATATTGGAATAAAGTGCGTTAAAAATAAGATATACATACATATTTATAGAAAGCTTGTCTGTCTTGTCTCGAAGCACTAGTAGAGCCCAAAAAATAAGGAGACGTGTTTGAGTTTCATATGGGCCAATATTATTGTTTTTTTTTTTAATATTGTCATTCATAAGTGGCATTTTCTGTCCTAAATTTAAAAAAGTAAGACAATAAATCCTTCGCTGAAGAAGGCGACTTATTTTTGAATATTTTTATTTAATAAAAAGCTTGTAATAAAGAAAACACGAAGTATTTAAAAAAGGCGACAGTTGATTAAACCAAAGACAAGATTTTTGCACTACGCTACTACTACAATCTTTTATCATTCCAAATTCACAATGTAGTAGCACCGATTATATATAATAGTTACTATTATATAATCTGTGCTACTAGATTGTGAATTTGGAATGATAAAAGATTTCTTCTATGAGTTCTTCTATAAACTCGTTAATGATTTTGATTGTACACAAATTCTAAACTTTTGCACGTAGTGCAAAAACACTGCACATGAAACTGCCAAGCTACTAATTCCTATTCAATTTTGATTTACTTACCTGACAGTAGCTCCCGAGCTACCGGTGCCACTCAGGCGCACCACAATGCGAGAGCCGTCTTCGAATATGATGCGTAGACCCTGAAACAATTACAAAAATACATTGTATTTTTTCGGAACTTCTTGGAAAAATTGATCTGACCCACACGATCGCAGTTTTTAATGAGATATTTTGCTGTAAAGTATCATACAATTCGTAAAGTATTACACAAAAAGAGGGATGAAGTACATATTTGGAATATATTCGTAACTTTGACCCACTTGATTGCAGTTTTGGAAGGGATATTTTGTTGTGAAGAATCACACAAAAAGAGATATGAAGTACCTAGATATTCTAACTAGTATAGCAGGCGCTCAAGGCATCGGTCCTTTCCTACACTATCTACCAAGAGAACTACAGAAAGATTTTTTCACAATGTGTCAAGAATTTTCTTAAACCTGGTACTGACCTGTTTCATAGACACGCTCTGGTCTATCGGGTCCATGTAGGAAAAGTTGTCAGCCAGTTTGACCACGTACGTCTTGTCTCCACTCGTATGCGAAGACCCGACGAACCCTGGCTCAGTGATTTTCTTCTCGAGTGCTTGCATCATTTCGTTGCACGGATCGCTCGCGCACTCTTCGTAGTCATATCTGGAAAGGTGAAAATATTAAAACGGTGTTATTAGAAAAAAATACTCAGAAAAATATTTGGAGAGTAAATCTAAATAAGGTTTAGTTAGTAGAGCACAGGTTCTCATTTTTTTGGCCACGAAACCTTACATGACCTATAATTTTTGACAGATCCCTATTTTGATGAAAATGAGCGATTTTCTCGGTGTCAATAATCAGTACTTAAAAATCCGCTAGATGGCGTGAAACGAACAACCTCAGTCAGAACCTCAGTTGGATTTTTATTAATGAAAAAGGCTGGTTTTAGCGTTTATTATGCTAAAATGTTTTAGTGTTTTAGATTCACGCGTACTAACAGGTAATTTTTTGACAATTTAGTGATCATCAAGACTTTTTTTTCATTAAATTTTATTATCCAAATGCATTTAGAAACTCGCAATTTTTTAACGTAAGTACTTCCACTACATATCTTTACACATAATATTACAATAATGTGTTTTTGTTTTATGGTCAATTATTTTGACGCATTATTTATAATAACTTATATGAATAGCGCCATCTATCAACATAAAATAAAACCAATATTTTGAGCTGTCATAAAATCCCTCATTAGTTTAAATATTTAGTTCATATTTAGTTTGGTTGAAGGGCAAAATTTACAAGACCATCATAAGACCTGCCTTACTGTACGGATCGGAATGCTGGGCCGTTAAGAAGATGGATGAAAAACGACTGCATGTAGCGGAGATGAGCATGTTGAGATGGATGTGTGGAGTGACAAGAATGGACAAAGTAAGAAATGAGTATACAAGGGGAAGTTTGCAAGTGGCGCCTGTGACAGAAAAGATGACGGGAAACCGTTTATCTTGGTATGGACACGTGATGAGAAGAGAGGAGAATCATGTGACAAAAAGAGTGATGAGTATGAATGTTAGTGGATGGAAGGGAAGAGGCCGACCTAGGAAGAGATGGATGGACTGTATAAAGCATGATATGATTATGAAAGGAGTGGATGAGTCAATAACGCGTGATAGGATTGTATGGAAGAGAAAAACATACTGCGCCGACCCCAAATGTAATGGGAACAGGGCAGGCGAATGCTGATTTAGTTCTACAAATACCAATTGATTAACCCTCGGAAGGAACGCGAACACAGACCACACAACCTAAAGACCACGCATTGCGGGGGACTTATATTCGCCTAGGTTATGCAGTATCACTGCATAACAGCCGGCCCCGCCCCCTTTCGTTTCTCATTCCGCTACCGAGACTCAAAGTAACAACATTGACCTTGCTCCCGAAAAAAAATAAAAATAAGCGGTAATAATGCCGTATTGTTCAGTGAAATGGTGTGAAAAGTGTAGTACAACATCTAGTCTCACGAAAGATGACATTACATTTCAACGGTAAGTAATTATTCCTATCAAATCAATTGAAATACTCCAATATCAAAAATGAAATAAAATGTTTTATTTCAAAGAGCACGCGTTGATGTCTTTTTTTTGCTATCCCTTTCTCGCAAGTTTAGTTCAAATGATGTTGTCTCAATTTGTCAATTAGCTAGGAGTAAAATAGTGTCGAGACACATACTAGTAAACTTAAAATTCAAAATATCGACAAATCCTAAACAAAACAAGTGATAAGTGGGTATCAAAATTTCAGTTATTTCATATATATTTTAATAAAGTGACTTTACATAAGAGCACTTACGATGAATTGAAATAAGTGTAAAGTGCTTCAACAAACAAACTTTAACTAATAAAACAAACAACTTAACTAAACTTTTTAAAATAAATATATCAAACTCACATTGCGTACGATTGCCATTTTTTTTTCACACTTAGTTTTCGTTCACTTAACAAAATGATGTTGAGTGAGATAGGTAACTTGTTTTACTAAAACCGCTAAATTATGAAAAGTAGCTAAATAACGTGAGATCTCCGGCGATTGACCTTTGCCCACTCCAGTTTTTTTTTAAATTGCTATTTATCGGTGTCGGTTGTACGTGTGTTTTTAAATGAATTATTTTAAAGCTCCTAAATATTTTCTTACTTTTTTTTAAACTAAGGTATCGATATTAAGATATGTCTTGCCCATCACTAGTGAGCTATCACTGCCATAGTCAAATTTGACGTCTCCTTGTACTAGCCAATCGGAACGAGCAGACCTCTCCCCGCACCCCACCAACTTTTGGCGATTTTGTTTTCGTATTATAGTTGATAAAAGCGTGGTCTTTAGGTTGTGTGGTCTGTGAACGCGAAGCTCTTTCCCCTTCCAACACCATTTGAGAAGCGCTAAATATGGTGAGTCACCATTAGTGACTTTATGTATCAGTCCCAAGTCCTAAAGATATCTTAGCAATTTGAAATGTATGTCTATCAAAAAGATTCTTAAACATCGAATAAAATTGATTCGTTACAAAAGATAGATACTCTTTATTGCACACCACACACAATAGACATTTAAATAAATGTTCATAGAGAATGGTACAATTTAGGCGGTCTTATTGCTAAATGCAATTTCTCCCAAGCAACTTTCATCTACAATCGATTTTTCATCATGGATGTCAATCGATTTCTTGATCGATTATTTATTGACTTATTATTTTAATCATTGGTCGACAATCATCGAATAAATAGATCATGAATTTGATATAATTGATTAACGTATCATAGATTTATTATTGTTCATAGTTTAAAAGACTCCCAATTGAAATTTTAAAAGAAAAGGTATAGTAGGTATACGATTTCATTAATTGTTTTACACCTCACTAAAATAAGTTCAGAATCTGTGGATTATATTTGTATGGATATTATTGAAAATATTTTTTGTTTTATCGAGTAACACTTAAAGTAACCTGTGGATAACGGTGTGGGTTTCACAATTAACATATCGATATTATTTTAATACTACTTAGCTATATACATTGTGTAAACTGTTTGTCATCCCCTAATAAATAAATAAAATAATCGCTATCATGTCCGATCGTCATCACCGACAGGCAAGTTTTTTGACACAATTTCTCAATACAATCGATTATGCTTATCGATTTCACAACTTACCTAGTGAAGTAATTGCGTCCGAACTCAGCCCAGTGCGACTTCAGTATATCTTCCACAGACTTCCCAGTAGTGGCTAGTACAGACAGCCAGGCCAGCGCGGCCCATACTCCATCCTTTTCCCGCACGTGGTCCGAGCCGGTCCCGAAGCTCTCTTCGCCGCAGAGAGAAAGGCGACCGGCGTCCATTAGGTTGCCGAAGTATTTCCAACCTTAAGGCAAAAGAGTAGGGTTTGAAATATGTTTTTTGGTCAATGTAGCGCGCACGGCGTGTGTGTGTCTACGTAGGTGTGTTTGTGTGTATTGGCAGGGCCTCTGTGTAAGTTTAAAAAAATCAGGGGCAGCCTTTCTTAGAAAAAAAAACTTTCTTTACTGCATAAATAGCGTCTACTAGAAAAGTGCACCAAAATGATAATGAAATTTTCATTTTCAATTATCTATATTTTTTTGCAGTATTAACATATTACTACGCCTAGAATTAATGAGATTAACCACAAAGCAGCCTCCGTTTTCTATTTTTTTACCGAGCATTATCAGAAAAAAAAAAATTCTCCTACCTAAAATTCAGTGCTAACCCTCTAGAAGACGTTTAGGATGCCTTCATTGTAAACAGCTTAGTCGAAGAAACATTCAGGGTGTGTGCATATACACACATCAACACTGTCTAGCTAGGGATATACAAAACATAGTATTATTATATCCAAAATATCCTTAGACAGTGTTGATTAGTATATTTGTCTATGTGGTGAGTATGGGAACCTGTGCGTGCTAAGTCACTAACCTGTGGGAACCTCAAACATCTCCAGCCCCTTGGCAGCAGCCACCCGGTCCACAGCAGCCGCGGTAGGCATACTCCTTGCAAACCCACGAACACCCGTTCGCTGGAAGTATGGGATGTGATGCAGGTTGTTTGCCAGCACTGCTAGAGAGTCTGAAGGGGTGACGAAGAACGCGCCGCGGCCGATTATCATGTTGCGATCACCTGGGAAACGATGAAAGATGATCTGAAGAAAATTGTAAGGTAGTAAAATTAAAGTAAAGTATTTTTAAGACTTCATGAGGTTCTCAAGTTTGTCGATGCCTTTTTCAAGAGTACCACTCTTGGATTTCGCCCAAAAACCTTATTTAGCATTTTAAAGTTTTAGGAGAATGTTTTGACTTATCACAAAGTAAAAATCGTTGTAAGTCATGAGTCGAACACTTTATTGAAAAGGTCCTCTCCTCTCTTCTCATCGCCTCTTACTCATAAGGAATCGAACCCGCGTCATTCACAATTCAACCACTCCGACCACAAAGCACAGGCTACCACTTGACAGAGCCAACCAATATGGCAACTAAGTAAAACCATAAATAGCTCCTCTTTCGCTCCTCCGTCGCACTGCCATGTCTGGTTTTCCTAGCTAGAAAAACACTAAGATAAACTTACTTCAAAATTGCTCCTATTTAAAAAGTCTGATATGCTAGCTGCACTCCGAAGTCTCCTACATGAAAAACGGCAGATTGTATCAGATTACTTTACAACACAATGGGAGGCCTTTGGTCAGCACTTCAGCGGGTGATGATGATGATGAAACTTACCGTCGCCATCGAAAAGGGCTCCAAATCATAGACCAAACACCTTATAATAGTCCAAATATTGCACTGGATTGGACCGCTTGTACCAGGTCACTTTAGAAATCTATGAGAGAGGCCTTTGTTCAGCTATGGACGTCCTGCTGCTGATACTGATGGATGACACTTACCGTCGCCATCCAAAGACGCCGCAAAATCATACTCTCCAGTTCTCCTCCCCTGACAGAGCCTGACACCCCTTAGCGCCAATTAGATGACTGACGAAAACCAACTAAAAAGCTATTGCTTACCGTCGCCATCAAAAGCGGCTCCAAAGTCGTAGTCTCCGGCCTTCCGGCGTATGTAAGGTTGAGGTCGGGGTGCGCGCCGCCGACGTCGTCCAGCGGAACCACACGACGGACATAGTAGAGACCTCAGTATTATGAAGGTGATGGTCAAGTTGTCTCAGTCACAAGACGCCCACTGCTGGATGGTGGTTCTTCTCAGGGTCTCTACGATGATCGGTCTTGTGCTGGCTTCATCTAGCGACTTCTTACGACCTTTCCCCGTAGCTTGAAGCGACAAGCTTTATCAAACCGTGTCATTCACAATCCACCACGTTCTGTCTACAAAGTTACGAAGACCTACTGGACCAGCTCGTACTCCAGCTAGCAAAATGTTACTAACGCTATCGGAAAGCTGCTAATTTGAGTCCTCGTCGGAGCCGTCCTCTCCTCCGGGGTACAGGCGCACGGGTAAGACAAGAAAGGGGACCGTGAGAGGCAGTAGACACGTTTTTATCAAAATCTCAATCACGCTACAAGTCTGATAACCCTGTGTATGCCAGCATGTTTGATGCCGCAACTAGAGAAACGGTAAAAACACTAAGATAATCTTACCGTCGCCATCAAAAGCCGCTCCAAAGTCTACGTCTCCGGCCTTCACAGCGCTGACCAGGTCTGCAGCGTACGTGAGGTTGGGGTCGGGGTGCGCGCCGCCGAAGTCGTCCAGCGGAACCACGCGGCGAACGCTCTTGGCCGAAGCGCCGAGCTCGTCGATGAATATGCGCTGGACGTACGGACCGGTTACTGCCGATAAATGATGGATGTAAGGATAGAAATAAAAAAGTTTTTAAGAAAATGGCATTAGAGAATATTATCGTAACAATAGTGTGATGTCCCTATTTTACAACATTTGATGACTTGGATTTAAAATATGAACATAATCACTAAAAATGTCATTAAATATCATCTGTTTTTACCCGACTGCAGAAGGAGGGTTATGTTTATCGAGAGTATGTATGTATAATTGTTAGGCGCGCCCTCCAGCCCAAACGGCTGGACAGTTTTTGACATATGATGTGGTCTTCTTGGTTTGGTCAAAATTGTAAAAGTGACATAGGCTTTATACATTTTTAAAATGGCGCCCGCAAATGGAAATAAAGGGGAGAGGGGGATTGATTTTTTCCTTACCATAGCAATATGGGTATCGAATGAAAGCCAGTAAAAGGACCATTTCAAAAATATAATATTTTTTGCAGTCCAGTGTTTTGTTTTTGAATAATTATCTTTTTAAGCAGTAATGGATACTGCCACTTGAATTATCAATTGAAAGTTGCAAAATTGAGCATGCCTCGCCCCCCGCACCTTTAGCGACAGCAGGAAAGTCACCTACGAACTTATCAGACTAGAAAACTTATCAGTCTAACGGCCGAATACTGAAACGCTGATCAAATCCATCACTCACTTGAAGACCTCCTAAAATTGAGAGTCTCTCTCATTTAAATGGTATACACAAACGCTACTCAGGCAATTTGAAACCATGATTAGCTGAGCAGTCGTTAAATGTTTACATCATGGCAACATTCATTTTGAAAAGTATGTTCTCGTTTACAATTTTCATATTTTTAAGGAGCTTATTCGTTTTACGCAGCATTGTTTGTAAAGATTCTTTGTTTTTTTTTGGGATAGAAACTTTAACGACGCCATTGTTGTGAAATGAAACGTTCGAGTGACAAGGGAAAAAAAATATTTGCCAATCTTTTTGACATTTGTCACAGCGCGGTTCTAATCAAATTAATCTCAATTCACATTATTAAAATAAGTTTAAACAAGGTATAAGTGCAGTGCAGTATTTAATAACTATTCAATCAACAAAAATAAAATGAAAATTAACAAGTATAAAATACTCATACAAATTTTTAAATGAAGACAAAACAATTTGGTATATCTAATGTGTTCTACATTGGTGGATCAAACCCATCAGCCAGATTGTCCGATGACGTAAAAGATCCTGCCAGGACAACTTGGTCTAGAAGTACTGGCGACAGAGCGTTTGTAGAAAAGTTTGGAGAGGCCGAGTATGCCCTGTAGTGAGCAGATACATGCTGAAGAAGAAGAAGAAGAACACATCGAATACTACTCGCTTATTTCGACTTTCTACTTATTTTTATAATATTTTTATGATGTAATTGTGATTATATGATGACTTCTGAAAACAATGTGTACATATTTATTAGCATAGTGCTGCAACAAAAGTTTTGATTAATTTCAAGACCGATAGGCTGAACTATTGGCCCTGTCTCAACAATCTCCTCCTCCTCCTTCCTCAATAAGGAGTTCTCATCCCTAATAATTAGGCTATCTCTTGAGAGGGCAACAATGTGCAAAATACGCATACTACAATAATTAGAAGGATTTGTAATTTAAATTGTAACTTCCGCTTTTAGTTCCGCTCCGCTTTCCGCTCCGAGTTCTAGTGCATAACTGAGCCCTGATTGTGTTCTAGTATTTAAAAGTAGACTTAAAAAGGGCGACAAGACATTGTTTTATACCATGATACCACTATCAACTGATTTGAGAGACCTCAAGACCACTCTCAGATTTAGCGGCTACTTAAATCGATATGACAGTCATTTGACAGCTAAATAGCGTTGAGTTGCGTTTCAGTATACGATTTTTCATCTGAGTGGCGTTTGAGCAAGACTTATTTTGAGATGGTCGTAAGTTTAACAGATGCTTACATTTTGGTTTTGAGTATGCGAATTCTGGGTTTAGGAACTGCTTAATTGTTTGAGCAGCCGTCAAATATTTGAGTAGCCTTTGAGTATTCGGCCGTATAAGGAAACTTTCAAAAAGGGTATTTTAAGCGTGCTTGAGCGACAACTCAAGCACGCTTAAAATACCCTTTTTGACGACAGACGATGGTCTGGTCTTCAAAATGACCCATAGTCTTGGTGTTTTTGATGCGCTGATTTTTTTTCTTATTCTTATTATATTTATTGGTTTAGTTAAGTAGTAAGAACTGTTTAGATTAGTTTATATTTTGCGCACACACGCACTTAAAATTTTTTGGAACCTTACCTTTGCCACTATTACATCCAATTTTATAAAATTTTAATTCATTTTTGGTTGTAACTTTAGCAAGTTAGTCTAGTTTAATATTAAGAAAGAGCTGTGAATTTTATTCATAAATAAAAAAAATTTTTTTTGATCGATTTAAGAAATAACGGCATGCACGCACAATAAACGATTCTTAATTTACGTTCATACATGGATGAATTAATAATAACATTGATTCAACAAACACACCAATTACCTAGCCCCAAACTAAGCGTAAGCTTATGCTATGGTGACTAGGATAACGGATAGACATACTTATATACGTCCATGACTTAGAAATAGGTACCAATGCTCGTGCTTATCACACAAGCATTTGAATGATTAATGTATAGATCAATTAATATAAGAAATTGAAATCAGCGCAATAAATTGTTTATATTATCACAGATTAATTATACAAACTGCCGCACTCAGAGTCGTCAATTAAACTTGATCTTTAAGGGCTAGGCCGACTAGACGGGTATTATAGCTCAATGAGCTTACAGTAGTACTGTGAAATGAAATATGTGTGAAAGTGAATCTTCGTTCACGCAGAAGAGAAAGTGTGGCTACGAAGATTAACAAAAAAGCTCAAATTTACAATAAACCTTAGATTGCACTACTTAAAGGCTATAGAACACTGCAGGTATTAGTTCCATCTCACTCTTGCGAGCGCTAGCATGACGGCAGCTAATAACCAATAGCAGAATAGGAAAAGGACGCGCGAGCGTGCTGATTCGTCAACAGTATTTCCCGCGTTCATCTTCTGCGCAGGTACATCGGCAAGCCATATCAGTTGGGTATTACTGTACTTCAGCACAAACTGCTTTAATGACAATGTTTTCGACTGGGTTGCACCATCTTCCAGAACCTTCTGGGCTCGTTCCACCATCGACTCTGTCTACGCCACGTGTGGCTTAGTCTAAAGTCAAGAGCAAACCCATTTCAAGGAAAAATACTTACATTATGGCTCCGCCGCAGAATAAGTACTAGTACTTCGTACAGAAGTATGACTTTGCAATGAAATTCAAAGAAATATCTACTCAATGTTGTTAACGATATGGTGTATGTGTTCAGTTCGCCTCTGACTCAAGCACATTTTCGTGTAGACACTTACAGAAATACATCGCAAGATAATTTCATTCTTATAACTCTGGAATATGATTCATAATACACTAAACCTATTCCGTGACGTACCATCACGCAACGCGATAGGGTTGACTGCCACAAGAAGCTACTTACGCCATCTAGCGCATCTTTCTAGGACTTTATTCAAGCTCGTCCAACCAGCAACCTGGTGTCGCGCACCGCCGGTGAATAAAACACGAGGGCGTGTCGCTGCGAGCTAGCAACACCCAACTTGTTTAGTCCCTTACCAAGGGGTCGCCGCGCATAGGTACGTTTTTGCTAACTACGCGGGAAGATACACAGGCCTGGCTCCGCGCAGATAGGCCACCGACCACCGCGACCGGTGGCTGTCGCGCGCCACGCCCTTTGGTACCGCACAAACCAAGGTAGTCATTGACCGCTACAATTGACACTCATTTGCTAGATCCTTTGACAGATGTTTTGTCAAAATGTCGAGTGGCCGCCACCGGTGGCGCGTCGCGAACACTGAGTCGCGAGTGACCGCTACTCGCTTGACGTGTGCGGCGACGTTTTAAAAATAATGTAAACAGCTTGTCGCTAGCCACCGGTGGCTGTCGGTGGCCCATATGGTTAAAGTAATTTTATTTCTATTTTAAAAGTTATAAGTCTATTAGACTCTATACCAAAAGCCTCAGCCTTAGTTTTCATCTCACCTCCACTCATAGAGTCAATGAGCACGTTGAAGGGCTTCCTCTGCTCGGAGCCCTGAATCAGGGCTTTGATCTTGGGAAAGTCGAAGATCTCCTTCATGTAATCCACATAGTCCCGTACTGAGTCTATGACTTCCACGACGAAAGGACGGTTTTCGACCTAAGAAAACAGAAATTAGAGTCTTAAGTTTCTATGGTACAGTCAGCAGCATGTCAGGTTATCCATTTGAGCTACAAAAACAGATTTTCTTACGTAGGAAATAGAGACATAGTCAAAGTAGGGTAGTCTGACATGCAGCCGTGTGTAATTTGTGCAGTGGGCAGCACATCTCCCTCAGTATTTAATGCAAAATCGCCATTATAACAACTGAATTTAAGTGCCGCAGTATTGTACTCAATTTGCTGTTAAAATAAGTGTCGACAAAATTTTCAAAAAAACAAAAATTAATTAAAAGAAAAATAAAATTAAATAAATGTTAAGTTTTTTCTGTTTATTAAACAATGTTTTTTCTATGATCGATTATACTTACCGACATCACCCCTAAAAATCACGTTTTTACAACCATGCTTTAGAGCATGCCTTACCTACCCGTTAATATTATTTTAAGGTGACAGTAAAACGCACGCCAAAAACCGTGACTCACCGTAAAATTCTGCACCCCAATCTTGTCTATGGCACACGTCAGGTCCGGGACAATCTTGTACTCTTTGATGGTGGTGGTGAGCTTGTATATTTCGTTGGTTGTCTGGTCGGGCGCCGGTCCGCCATTACTACAGTTAAACTTGATCCCGAAGTCGTTGTTGATGCCGCCTGGGTTGTGCGAAGCGGTGAGGACTATGCCACCTGTGAATAATAGCTAATTATTAAAAAACCGGGCAAGTGCGAGTCGGAGTTGCGCATTGGCCGTACAAAAAAGGGATTTTATTCTACAACTAACAGTTCCCCAAGACTTCACCCGCGCCAAAAGTCGGATTTTCCACACAAACTTTCTTCCCCTATTTCACACCCCTGATGTTTTTTTTTTTGTTATATTCCACACCCCTGATAATTTTATACAGCGACAAAAAGTCGTTTGTCCTTCCCAAAGTCTCATACTATCTCTGCACCTTTCATTTGAATCGATCTAGTAGTTTCGGAGCCAATTCAATACTACCAAACAATCCAATCTTTCCTCTTTATAATGTCAGTGTAGATGTAACCACAAGTTTGCAGTTTTAAATGCTATAAATAAATGTTTTGATCGTGTTTAATAGGTAAATGAGGTGCTTGTAGCGCAGTGGCGGCAGCGCTTTGGTAGTGATACCAAAAGTTAAGCAACCCACGGCGCGGTCGTGATTGGATGGGTGACCATTCCGACCATTTAAGTGACGTCCATGACAAGCATCTCCGTGCTTCGGAAGGCACGTTAAGCAGTTGGCCCCGGCTAATATCTGTGGTATTAGTCGTTAAGCCTAGTCAGAGGCCCTAGGGCGGCTTGATAACTTCTGACAGTAAGGTTTGTCACTTGCCTTACATACACACCTCCACCAATCCGCACTGAGCCCGCGTGGTGAAGTATGGCTCGTTCCTACTCATAGTTGAGGTGAGGCCTTTTCCCAGCAGTGGGATCTAATAGGCTGACTTTATAATAGGTAAATATCCATACTAATATTATAAATGCGAAAGTGTGTCTGTCTGTTACCTCTTGACGCTTAAACCACTGAACCGATTGAGATGAAATTTGGTATGAAGACAGTTAGAGACCCTTAAAAGGACATAGGCTGCATTTTGTCGCGATATAAAAACATTAAGAGGGTGAAATGAGGGATGAAAGTTTATATGGAAAATCAAATTCTTGCGGGCAAAGTCAAGGGGAACCACTAGTTATTTCATAAAATAAAATATTTTTTGGAGGGTTAACCTTAACTTATAAAGATTGTAACTCTAAAATGGTGCTTTTTTTTTCAAAGCATTTTTTTTGTCCTGATGGTCACCCAATAGTTCATCTTCTTAAGTTTGGCACGCTTTTTTGGAGACAACTTGAATATACATTTTAACTTCTAAACCATACCATAAGTACTACAGCTAAGCTAATTAGATGTCTATTGCTTTCCAAAAATACAAAGTCATGGTTAAATAAACAAATAAGGTAGGTAGGTAAGAATAAACCATGAACACACTAATTGCATGACTTGGCACTTTACCTAAGTAGTTACTTGGCATTTGAAATTATTCTTAGTCACATAATGTACTGTGACTAGGCATAATTCAGTGATATTATCAATAGCATATCTTATTTGCATCACAAGCCTTTGGCCTTGAATGAAGATAATAAAAATTGTATGGCAAGGCCTGAGGTTTGGTGGCTATCTATAGCCATTTTTTTTATGCTATTCTAAGCAGGTATTTGACCATAGTAACACTGATCACACAAGGTTGGTGCTTGCACCAACCTAAACTTCGCACCCAAACCATGTATACACGGTTTAGGGTGGTTCATATCTGCCTGGTAGAAACCTATTCACTCTTGCCTTAAAGAGTAATCTTTAGGGAATATATTAGCAGGCAGCGAGTTCCAGTCCCTAGCTGTTCTCATTGAATAGAGAATAAACCTCAGGAATGGGGAATTACCCTCATAAAAATTTTCATGTGTCATTCTCTATATTTCACAATCCTCTGCAACATGCAGGGCATCTGACAAAAAATGTGTCAAGAAAGACATGAATCTAGCGCAGCCTACTACTACTGCACCCTTTTCATGACTTACAATGATCAAGGACCTTTTTGGCACATTGTTTTAATTTGTGTGTTAAATCTTCACATATCATGTTTCCAGACACAATAGAAAATTAATTGTTACTGGCCCGCCTACGGGTCTTACAGGGTTTGACAGGTTAACTGAATATCTTTAATATTATATTGATAGCTTGTTTCCTGTCTTATTTGATTTGTTTTTCCAAATGAAATTATTTTATTATAATTTAAACTAGTTGCTTTCTCACACTGTCATGTAGGCATGAAGACATTGTTTCACAAACAGAGGGATCTGATTTTACTAGCAAACTGCCTGCCTAAGCGAAAACCTTATGTTTTGCAGTCAATTTTCCCAGCCACAAACAATCTTAACAGATTTATTTTGCTAAGAAATAATAATCTTACCAAGGGTCTTGTATTTTCTGATGATGCAGGATACTGCAGGGGTTGAAAGAATACCATTTTGACCCACCAATAATCTCGATACCTTAAATGAATACCATATAAGATTAGGTCTCAGATTTGAAACATTATTAAAAGCAATTTTGTGGTGTGTGGGTGAGTGAGAAAAATAGTACATTTTATATTTTGGCGGTGTCCAAACATTTTATAAAGACGAGTTATATTGACCTAAAGAGTAAACACTAAAAAAAAAGTTGTTTATTACATAAAATGCGAACTTACGCCATTGCCAGCCGAGATTTTAATAATTTTGTCCACGACCTCTTTGACCAGATATCGACCGTCCCCGCCAACTACAAGGGTAGAGCCAACTATAGCCTCTTTATTAGCATCTAAAATACTCTGGACAAAGTTTTCCGTATAGTTTTCTTGAAGAAACACTTTAACTTTCTTACGCAAACCACTTGTACCCGGCTTTTGCCCCTCGTAAGGGTTAGTTGGCACTGTAACTACACCGGGCATTTTTATTTAATTAAATAACCTCTTACGCTGCAAGACGAGTACACTTCTTGACTATTTATTAGCAAAAACAATTATTATCTTAGATCAGAAGGTCACGAACAAAATTACGAAAGTTCCGCTGCTGTTTGTCAAAATGGAGATGTCAAAGCAATGTCATTCAAGGTCAAATTACAAACGCGTTCATTGAATATTAAATATGCAATACCGTTAAAATTATCGGCGATAACGAAACAATTATTATAGTCTAAATAATTTAATAGGTTCAATTTGACAGGTGATATATAGGGTCGGGTGTTTACGAATCGGTAGGTATAATTAACGATTCTCATTAACGATCAACTCAATTTACAATCGATTCAAAACATTGTTAATCATTACAAAATATTTTACTCATTAAAACACAATTTTACGGATTACTTCGTGGTCACAGGGAGACGATCGCTGTAAAGTGTTCGAAACGTCAGGTTTAAAATAAAATGTAAATAAATCGCGAAGTAATCCGTAAAATTGTGTTTTAATGAGTTCAACAATTCGCGTAAACGTAAGAAACAAAAATATTTTACGTTTTAGTGATTATTTATTTCATGAGTAGGTATGTTTTAGAATTACGTTCTATAAACTAAAAATAAAATAAAGTCTTTAAACTCCAAATAGCATACTGAAACTGTTATTTGTTCAATACCAACCGAGGAAGCGATAAATCTGTACCTCCGTGACGAGTTTTACTCGTGACAACACTAACAGAAAAAAACTGAATAGAACATGGCCGATTTCAGACGTCTGTCAGCAGTAAAGAATATTGATTTACTAGTGGTTCCCCGCGACTTCGCTCGCAAGAGTTGGATTTTCCATATAAACTTTCATCACCCATTTCACCCCCATAGTGTTTTGATATCGCGACAAAATGTAGCCTATGTCCTTTCCAGGGTCTCGAACTGTCTCCACACTAAATTTCATCTCAACTATTCTCAATCGGTTTAGTGATTTAAGCGTCAAGAGGTAACAAACAGACAGACAGACAGACACACTGTCGCATTTATAATATTAATATTATTTGTTCAATACCAACCGATGAAGCGATAAATCTGTACCTCCGTGACGAGTAAAACGGTGACAACACTAACATTAAGAAAAAATATTAATTAACCTCATTCACCGGGCCAAGTCCAACAATGTAAACAAACCATTGACTAACCTATTAATCCTATTATCTGAAGATTCTCGGCACATACACAAGTGAATTTCTTCACAGAACTCACAAACACCTTCATCAATTACGCCGTGACAATATAAATACGATAATTGCATACAAACATACATAATGGGGATCCACACGCGAAGCTTGATGCAGATGGCGTAGCATAGATACGGCTATGTCAAACATTTTGCTATTGTTTATGTCGGGCTTTTTCGTATTTAATTTACAATTTTTAGTGACTATCTAATGTTATTTCATTATTATGTATTCGTCAATGAAGTTATCTGACCTAAAAGACGAACTTCGGAAACGAAGATCAAAAGTATCTGGTAAAAAACCGATCTTATTGCGAGGTAAACATTTGGGTGTTAATCCAGTTTAATTACTGTAAATGTTACATTTAATTGGTTGTTGAAATTGATTTTGTTGTATTTGTGTTACAAATTAACTACATAACAAGGTTTTTAATAAATATAACTAAAATAATAAAACACGTACATGTTTGTTTTTAGAATTCTACGATCGGAACCGTGATGATACCGGGAATTTTGGTGTCGTAGCTTCACAATCTAGTTATACGATGAATGTTCCCGATTCAGAAGCTCATCATAATGTAAATAGTTCTAGTAAATTACCTAAAGTTAATTAATTTTCTTCTTATAGCTGTTTCCCACTTCTTTTTTAAAACTGGGTCTTTTGGAAATAAATGAACACCATTATTGTAACAACCTGGCACAGGACATAACGGCATTATGCTTTCGTAGATTGAAAACACAAAAAAATACTCAAAAAAACACAACTTCTGTACTGGAGTGACAGATAGCTTTGGCCGCATCAACAATGCGCCACCTACAGGGAGAATTTGGCAGTGTGGATCCCCATTACACTCAAAAACGTAAATCATACGAAAAATATCATCATTTTGACAAAGACAAGAAGAGGACGGCAAACTTTATATTTTTAATGTAGTGTTAGAACAAATTTTGTTCCATTGATCGATTCAATTGGTCATTCGAAACTCGCATGCTTAGTAATGTTATTTGAAAGCTGTTCATGAAATGATATGTTGTTAAAGATAAAAAGTACATTGTTTTTTTAAATATAGTTAAAATTGGATTTATAATTTTAAAACTCTGCCTTAAATAAAGCTTTCTAAGTATTAATTAGTTATTAAATTTTACTAAACAAATGTAACCGACTTAAAAAAAGACGTAAGTATGTTTATCCGCGATTATCTCGCATGTGGATGAATGTTTCAGTAAAGTATTCTGACTTCGAAAAATCTCACCAAAAGGACTAAAATATCACTTCTAGCTTCTAATTAGTTGAGACCAATTAATTTGAAGTCAGTGCATGGTTTAGTTTAACCTTTTAAAATCATTTAATGCAATCAGTCGTCATCCGTACAAACATTTTATTCAATTATATTTAATTCCTATAAACAAATAAAAAAAAATATGAATACATAAATTAAATGCACAAGCAAACCCGCTTGATACCCGTAGTATGCGGTAACTATACCTAAGCGCGCACTGATCGGAAGGAAATGTTCGGTGCGCGGGCGGCGAACGCTCGCCAGTCGAGAGAACGCCGCCTGCAGCGTAACCCGTGTGTACCTACCGCGTGTACAAAGATTTTCATGTTAAGTGTCATCCTATTGACTATTTTTAGTGTTTATTCATTTAACTTTAATTTCTTAATTTTTCATGTGTGTGACCGTTGATTTTTTTCTTTGTGTGATGTAAATCTTGTGTATAAACGTTAGATATTATATTTACGGACATTTAAACTTAAAATCGTCTTCAAGACGAAAGTATCTTTAAATTCACTACTAAGTTTCCTACGTTTCATTTTCAGGTAAAACCGATAGCAAATATCTTTCAGTTCGTAACCCCTTTTTTTCTAAATCGTTTTGGTCAAGTAAAGTTCAATAATTTTACTTGTCTTTTTTCATTTGTAGCATTTAATTGTATATTGTTCAATTGACTGAATTCTTCTACTTTTTCCCAGCACTAAAGATTATCTATGGTATTCGAGCCGCCATGTTTGTTTACATTGTTGGACTAAGCCCGGTGAGGTGAATGAGCACAGACCACACAACCTGTGTGGTCTATGTGAATGAGGTATAGTAGATCGGATTAATTACCTACATATTTACCTAAAGTTAAATTACCTTTCACTTTTTCACCTGTGTGCCGGGGTGGAATCTGTTTGTGTTACTTGTAACTATTTTTTTTTCTTTCAGTGATCCAGAGGGAGGCAGCTGGCCTCTAGACGCCCTTGCCTTGTTATTAGTCCTATACCCAAGTATCTACCCTAGGCCTGTGTATCTTCCCGCGTAGGTAGCAAAAACGTACCTACGCGCGGCGACCCCTTATTAGGGGCTAAACAAGTTGGGTGTTATTAGCCGGCAGCGACATTTGGCGCAACTGTGTTAGGAAGGCAAAGGGAAGCGCTTCCTACCGACCGGTTGTTATGGTCGGGGACCAAGGTCTAATGGTCACCGTCTTGGTTTAGCTATATGTAGTCAAGCTCGTGCTAAATTTTACATATCGCGGTTTGTGTTGTATGGAGCGGGCTATCAGCGCCATTTAGCCTGTAGGAGCCGAGTCAGGGCGTCGCGTCTTGAAGTTGCTTGCTAGTGTTAGCGACAGTGGTAAGATGTCGCTACACCACTCCCCCCGAAGAACCGGAGGTTGATTGAGCCAGGGTGGTTGAGAGCTCAGCAGTCTGTGCGTAGTGAGCTTGCAAGTGCCAGTGCTTGTTGAGTCCACAATGTGCCGGGATGAGCATGCGCGATGTCCACGGTGAGTTGGGATGGGCATGCGTAATGTCCACGGCGAGTCGGGATGCGCGATGTCCACGGTGAGTCGGGATGAGTGCGCGATGTCCACACGATGAGTCGGGATGTACATGCGTGATATCCACAGTGAGTCGGGATGAGCATGTGTGATGTCCACGATGCGTGCGGGAGAGCTCGAAGTCCACAGTGAGTCGGGATGATGAGCTGGATGAGGTTGCCGAGGAACCAGGTAGAACCGGTGCAGTCTGCGGTGGTGTCCTTAAGGCTGGTGAGCTGGCTTGCAGGAGACTGCTGGCTGGATGCTGCTGGCTGGGTGCCTGTTGGCAAGGGAGAAGGCGACGATAATGATGACGACGGTGAGGCTCCATGCTCCAGTGTAGATCACGTCGGGGTCACCACTTTGGCGCAACTGGGTTAGGAAGGCAAAGGGAAGCGCTTCCAATTTAATTTACGCGTTCGCGCGTTTCATTCACCGGCGGTGCGCGGCACTAGGTTGGCCGGTTGGACGAGCGTAAATAAAGTCCTAGAAAGACGCGCTAGATGGCGTAAGTAGCTTCTTGTGGCTGGCAGTCAACCCTATCGCGTTGCGTGATAGTTCGTCACTGAATAGGTTTAGTGTATTATGAATCATATTCCAGAGTAATTAGAATGAAATTGTCTTGCAATGTATTTCTGTAGGTGTCTACACAAAAATGTGCTTGAGTCTGAGGCGAACTGAATTACACCATATCGTGGACAACATTAAGTAGATATTTCTTTGAATTTCATTGCAAAGTCAAACTTCTGTACGGAATAGGAGTACTAGCACTTATTCTGTGCCCTAGGTAAAACGCCTTTGTAAGTTACAACGACCTCATGATAACAGTGAACGCATATCGGTCGTGGACTCTCTGAGTACCTAGGTACTTGAATCGCTTCAGGTGTAGAATAAGGAGATTCCGGCCACAGAATAAATACTAGTACCTACCTACATCCGGTCCAGCGTGCATCCGTAAGCCTAATAAAATAGAGGGCACATACCTACCTTTCCGACGTTACAGCACTTTAAAATTTCGTCAGGCTTTGGCTTTTTACCTGCGGACTAGGTATATGTTCTGAAATAAATTAAATTAACCGTTTTGTATTTAATCGAATTTGTTCAACAGGGTGACCGAGTGGTTAGGCAATCGCTCAGTAGGTATGCGAAGAACACGGGTTCATTCCTGCCTTCAGGCGGTCAATTTTTTCAGTGCAATACTGATCTATTTTTTAGATTAATTTAGTTCATGTTTTGATATTTGAATACTTACTTGCTATAGTATTTCTTTCGAATGTTGAGGTGAGGGTGTAATGCTATCATACCTATACTGTACCTCAGTGAAGAACTTGGGCCTGATTATTGACTCTACGCTCGGCTGGCTTTTCACGTCGCAGAGGTCAGCCGTAAGGTTGTCACCTGTTTGAGGTGTCTCTACCGCTTAAAATTATTTCTTCCATTTCAGACTAAGCTTTTAATTATGCAAACTCTTATCATCCCCATTATTGACTACGCCGACTCTTGCTGCACTAACCTCACCGAAGCACTCACAGATAACATTTCTTGGCATCTTACACACTGTTCTTAGTAATCCTTTGTCACCTGCTTACCTTAAAGACATGTTCTCATACCTGTGCCAGACTCATGATCGTACTCTCCGTTCTTCCGACAATCTCCGGCTGGGCACTCCGGCTCATCGCACCTCGTACGTCTCGAAGTCGTTCACAATGACGGCGACTCGGCTATGGAACTCACTTCCTCTTGATATCAGGAGATCGGATTCAAAGTTGTCTTTCAAGAATAAACTCCGTAAATTTTTACTGGATAAATTGCAAAATGTTATGTAAGTGTATGTATATATATTTATATATATTAGAGTATTATATAATTTATACATAAGTATAATTATTTTAGTTTGTATTTATATATTATAATTATATTTTTTAAGTGTATATGTATGTAAGTATAGTATTATATATATATATATATATATATATATATATATATATATATATATATATATATATATATCTAAATTACTTTTAATGTTGCATTGTTATTAACAATTGCTCTTTCTTGCTGATGTTTCACTGCACCCGTTGCCATCTTTCTGCATGACCTAAAGGTTTGACTGGCAGAGAATGCTTTTTAGCATTAAGTCCACCTTTTGTACACTTCTATTTGTGCAATAAAGTTTTTAAATAAATAATAAAAAATATCATCAATGAAAGCAAAAGCGGCATCATTAAGCACTTTAAAATTTCGACAGGCTTTCCCTACGTCTTTATGGTGGCCGAGTTAGGCAATCGCACGGAAGGTTATATGGAATGAATGAGGAAGAAATAGCGATGGGCGATTGTTCGAAAACAATAATCGAATGAATCGACAATCGATGTTCGAATGAACTATTGATTAGTTCAAATGAACTATCGAGTGTCGATTTCGTAATTCGGAAAAAATAATAATCGAATAATAATCGTCAATCGAATCATAATCTATACTAGGGCCTTTGATCAAATTGCCGCGCGCGACTGTGCGCACAGGACAGGCAGCGAAGGAATGATTAATCGACGCGACGAATAACGATTCATTCGTTAGTAGTACGGCCAGCGCACCGCACGCTCTGGTATTGCTCGCCGCATAATCGAAGGACAATCGAATTACTGCGGTTGCTTATCGAATAGGTACATTCGATTACAGAGACCATTCGAATAATGCGATTAATTTAGTAATAATCGTCCATCGCTAGGAGGAGGAGGTTTATTCAATGTGAGGAAAGGGGGTACAAATCAAATCAATCGTTTATTTGCGTGTCACATTTACAAATATGCGATACAATCCCGCCTTGAGTGGTAGTTTTTAGTATTTTCAAGTACAATATCTAATACTTACATATTTAGATTGCAATGCTTATCATGAAAATGCTCGTCGATAACACTTAAAACCAATTACCTAATTAAGCTATTACTAATAACTGTACACATAAAGTTATTCATTAGTTATATGTATCGTTTCGTCGTCTTGGTTAGAACCATTGAGCTTAGGCTAGTACCTACTTATTATGTGGGTACCTATACCTAACCTAACCATTCATCGTAGGTATTCTAATAAGCCTAACTAAATAGTTAATGAGGAACCATAGTTAATCAAATATTTTTTTATAATAATGTCTTTAATATATTATTCAGAACCGTATAATGTCTTTGTGAAATCCGCTTGGTATCTCTCGATTATTGGAGTTACGTTCTTTACTGGTTTATCGTTCACGGACATCCAGACGGTTCCATTTTCGCCTTCCTTGAACATCTTGAAAAAGGCGGCCACTGCCGACTCCACTCTGAAACAAATGAATACAAATACTTACAATCACGTGAAAAACATTATTTGTGGAAATTGGTGTAAGTAGGAATGCTTTTTTTCGAAGAAACGGACAGGTGCTGAACGCCACGATACAACATGATGAAAGGTTGAATGTTACCTAATTATTGTTAGCATAGGCATCGCCAGGAGATTGCCAAGGGGGGAGCTATTGACATAATGTTAATTAAATTTACCTACTCTGTCGTATTATTGGCCGGACCATCTACCATCTCAACAATTTTTTCACCGCGTGGATACTAAACTTCTGGACACATCTATTGGCCCACCTTGTATTTTCAGTTTCGTTTGGTCCTAGCTAAAATTTTATATTAGGTCGAGCAAAAAGTTTTTATGCAGTTTTGAACCTGGCACATTCACAATTTCATTCAATAGTCTTTTTTTTAATTTCGAACACAGAATTTGAAGAAACAAAAGACAATTAGGAGCCTGTTTGTTGATATCAAACAATCGAATACTAAGAAAACTTGGTTTTATTGGTTTACTTGGATTTAATTCTTGAAAAAGTGATTGATATCTTTGGTTTTGCAACAAACATTACTTATTCTTAACATTAAGGTGAGGTTCTATCAATAATCTATGGATACTTCACCTGAAGTCGCCGCCCAAGCTGTGGCACTTATTCAGGCCGGACACAGCCAAAGAAACGTGAGTGCTCAACTTAATTTAAGTCGATCTGCGGTCCGAAATGTTTATGAATGAACGAATGATTATTTATTTGCATTAAAACATGGTAAGTATATATATCAGGTCTTCATATTAGTAAAGTGAACAATCATGTTTCATCGATGTAACGATAGGCAAACATTTCGTCGTCATGCAATATTAACTATTAATAAGCAACAATACGGTAACGAAAATATTAATATCCAGGATTGAGATTGGTTAAATTTAGATAATCAATAAAATTAAAATATAAATAAAAACGTAAATGTCATAAAATAACAGGTATGATGTCAAGTTGTCAAAAATAAACAGAAATATATAACATGTCAGGTATTAGGTGATAACAATTCCTTTAAGATGGCCATCACGACAGAATTTTGTGAACTCATCTATGTCATAGAAACAGTTCTCAACCAGCACTTTAAAAATAATTATTTTAAAAATATTAAATGACAATCTTTGAATGTGGTTCGGTAGCAAATTAAATAGACGGACGCACATACTGTGGCTGTTTCTGGCAAGACATACTGTATCTGCTACAGGGACAGATAACTTCCACGGGTATCTTCTTGAACCACCTCGACTACAATCGTCCCGTGTTTTTGTAAAGAGATGGGTATTTTTCTTCGTAAATAATAAAACTTCGAATATATACAGGGATGGCAATGTTAAAATTCTTAATTTTTTAAAGACAATGTTAAAATTCTTAATTTTTTATCGGACGTACCTAGAGACTGGCGGCTTTGTTTCGTCGCCAAGGAAGGCCACGATCTCGGGTCACAACTGAAAGGCAGGATCGATTCATCGTGACGACCAGCTTGAGAAATCGTCACCTTACCTCCATTTAGATACAAAACCAACTTCGCGACTTCCACAGAGTATCTGTGAGCGCTCGAACTGTTCGGAGAAGGTTAAAATAACGCGATATGGTACCACACAAGCCAGCTAATGGGCCCAAACTAACGCGAGCCCACCGAACAGCGCGCCTTCATTTCGCACGCAGTCATTTAAATTGGACACAGCAAGATTGGAGCCATGTACTCTTTTCTGATGAGTCTAAAATTGTGTTACATGGCAATGATGGAAGGAAGAAGGTCTACCGACGTAAGGGAGAGCGTTTCGCACAATGCTGCTTTGAAGAGAGGGTTGCTTATGGCGGTGGCTCATGGACTGTCTGGGGCAGTATATCCGCGAGTGGCAAAACTCAACTTGAGGTTGTTACAGGACCACGGCTGCCAACATTAAATGCTGAAAGGTACATTCGTGAGTGCTTAGAACCTCACGTGATACCATACGCGGACTATGTGGGCCCAAATTTCCTTTTTATGCATGATAATGCAAGAGCCCATGCGGCCGGCATCGTCAGGGAATATCTACGGGATGTGAACATCACAGTTATGGACTGGCCAGCCAGAAGCCCAGACATGAACCCCATTGAGCACATGTGGGACGAGCTAAAAAGACGTGTTAGGGCTCGTCAGCCAGTTGCCCAGACGATGCAGGAGTTGAAAACTGCCATAGAAGAGGAATGGGATATGATCCCTCAAAATTTCATAGAGCGGTTGATAAACTCTATGCCTAATCGTATGAGAGCTGTGGTAGATGCCCATGGAGGCAACACGCGTTATTAAATTAAACCTTTATTTGATAAAACATGTTTTTTATTCAAAAATTAATTTATAATTATTTTTTTAACTTAAGCAATTATTTTGCAAGTTTTTACGAAATCAAATTAAAGTAGCTTAGTTGGTAAGAGCACTCGCCCGGATAGCGAAGGGACGTGGGTTCGAGTCCCACCGGATGACACAGTCGATTAATTTTTGTGAGCGAAAAAAAAATTTGATTTCAAAAATTAATTGCCTTTAACAAGGCGCATATCCGACTTGTTAGGCGTAGCTCCATGTCGTATGGTATTCTGAATTCAAAAAAGATGGTAAAATGTATCAGGTTTGAAACTGCATCAACAGGTTTTGTTCAATCTAGCAATCATATTTCGGTATCATCGTAACCTAAACTCTAAGGTGGGCCAATAGATGTGTCCAGAAGTGTAGATTCCTTTAAAAAATATCAGGGCTCCAGAGGGAGGCAGCTGGCCCCTGGCGCCCCGGGGGTATACCTTAGGTACCTACCCACCCTAGATAATGACGCCTTTGTAGGTTACAACGACCTCATAACAGTGAACGCATTTATATCGGTCACTGCCTTATAATTATGACTGTGTCTTTGAACAGAGGATTTACTAAATAAAACGAAGTGCGACAATGTCATACAAAGAATGCCATTAGGTATTCTGTAGATCGCTCTCGGTATTCTGTCGCTCTCACATTCGGCTGTCTTATGCTATTGAATGAGAGAGTCGGGCAGAGTTGAAGAACATCGTTTTACAGATTCGGACTTTAGCACCCTTATTCACAAACAAAAACTACAGGATTTTGAATCCGAGAGACAGGTTTCCGAAGACGTAAAAAAAATGCGATTCTATGCTACCACGCACGACTAATCCTGAGTCGGATGCCTTTTCGGTAGATCATTTTCAGAATATTTTGTAAATTGTTCCATTGTTCACCGATCTCAGAATAAATGCTTTTTCTTTCTTTCTTTCTTTATTCTCAAGCGTCAGAATAGTAAACTGTCACGTTTTCACTAGGCACAAGGGATATTAGCTTTCGAAAACTCCGTTCGAAAATAATGTTGACATTCGATTTCAGATAGGATCCGACACGGAAACTTTCCGAATGTTTGTGAATCATGGTGCAGATATAATACCGCTCTTCAAAGCTGTATATTCATGAGCAGAGAGAGATGGATAATTGGTTATGAAATAAAGTATGGAATTCCCTGCCTACCTTTGAGATGGCACATCCATCTCAGCGCAGTCCTGGGCTAGTCTCTCTTCGTAGGTTCTGGTGGTAAGGTTCTCCATCAAAGCCGTGGCTGTAGGCCCGAACCCAATCACAAGAACTCTGATGCCAGTCCTCTCGAAGAACGGATTCTCCTGTTGATGAAAGAAGAACGTCATCAATAAAGTGGGTGTCAGACGGAATACTTAAGAAAATAATGTTTCCGCCGCGATGATCCAGGTATGCAGGTATACGTAGTAGACCTGACAAAATATGGATCAAGTAAATTACAGTACCGTACATTCGTTGGATGAAGCTTTAGTTGCTGGTTGTTTTTAGGATTCCGTACCTCAAAAGAAAGAAACCCCTAGAGGATCGCATTGTTCTCCGTCTGTCTGTCAAGACCCCTATCAGGAACGTGTGGAAATACGTATCTAGTTGAAATGAACTTTATACTTATGGTCGTGGTACCTTGAAGCTGTCAAAAATCAAGTTTTTTAGCTAACACAATAAGTCGCAATCCGAAGATACGACCATTTTAGCCGTACCTATTTTCTAACATTTCGCAGGGGAAACAAAACCTATAGCCTATAGGTAGGTACTTTCCATAGGCCTAGAATCATTCAATTTGGCAAGAAGGGAGATCTTACAATACAAGTAAAGGAAAAATAGTCACAGAAAAAAAACCTTTGTACGAATTACGTAACACTCAGTGCGCGAGTCCGACTCGCACTTGGCCGGTCTTTGTTGTTCGAACGCGCTTAAGCCCTTGAGGTACTATTTAATTATTAAAATCATTTTCTTAGTCCTTTTGGAATTTGGAAAAAAAACATTTTCTATCATTCAACTTACAGCAAGTGTCTGACTAAAGTGCAAGACGGCAGCCTTAGACCCGCAGTATATGGGCAGCACGTGGACTTTCTGAACGCCAGCCACTGAGGAAATGTTGACTATGGTGCCCCCTTTGCCCCCCTTATCCTTTCGCATGAGCGCCACTGCTTTGAGCGTAAAAGAGACTAGGCCTTGCTGGAACATACACAAAAACACGCTGAAGATCTATAAAAAATACTACATACTTACACCTATAAGAACCTAGTAACTGGATTTGCATTTATTCATAGTCTGGACCTTAGAACAACAATATGAAATATAATATTTTTATAACTTAAGCAATTATTTTGCAAGTTTTTACGAAATTAAATCAAATTTCGCTCACAAAAATTAATCGACTGTGTCATCCGGTGGAACCCACGTCCCTTCGCTATCCGGGCGAGTGCTCTTACCACTAAGCTACGGAGGACGTTAGTCAGACGACGAATTTTTGTAAGTGCTTGCTACGCCAGTGAGCCGGCGTTCGATTTCATCAATACTTGGGGAATGTACCCGCATGTATCATGTAATATGAAATATGCAAAGGGTTTCGCCGACACTTTTCTGATGCGAACGAACTGCTAGGGACTGGAACTCGCTGCCTGCTAATATCTTCCCTAAGTAGGCATGGCCTGGGTATTTTTAAGGCAACAGTAAATAGTTTTTGTTTCAATGCAGATATGAACCACGCTAGACCGTGTGTATCACACAATTCTTGTGTGATCAGTGTGACTACGGTCAAATACCGCTTGGAACTAATATAAAAAAAACTGGAACCCGCAGGCGGGACATTTTCAAGCCTTCAACACTTTTTATTTTTTTGACTTAAATACAATTCAAAGACTTTTTCACTTGAGGAAGGGAGATTATATTATACAGTATTTTATTATAAATTCAACTAATAGTTATGTTCACACTACATCCGTTATTTTTTTCGTCTTGTCATATTATCTCCTAGGTACTTATTTGACGTTTTAGTCTGGCCAGGGCCAAGATGTCGTCATACAAAATGCCGCTTACGCTTAGCTGAGGGATCTCACTCACTACTACATTTTTGAACCTAGCGAATCCAGTATTATAAATATCGAGCCTATTTTGCAGGCGGTTGTTGTTATGTTATGTCTGTTTTTATAGCTCTAGATAACAGATAATCAGGCCCTCAAAGATAGTAAACACGCCTGTCATTCAAATAACATTTTGTCCCTACAAAATTGTTGTTTGAATGACAAGAAGTAACAAATTCTCGAGGAAAAAATGAGGTCTATATAAGTACCTAGGTACTCGCACGACCTAAGTTTTTGTTACCATCTAAGGAATCATCTATTATGTAACTAACATTAAATTTCAATCAATACCGAATCTTTCTGCAACTCAACACAGACCAAATCTACACAAGTTATTTTCCAAACGTCAACTTAAAAGTTTGAGTTACTTAGTAGGGCAGCCCCAGAAACTATTATAACTGTGCCCTAACGTTGGCAGGAGTTGATCCAGATCATCATCATCCTATCGATATCCCGGTTGTGCACTCGCACGCAAGGGCCCAGGGTCCAGGGACCATGATCCAAGATGTGGCCGATCAGTTACAGTGAATCGACTGCCACCTGACCTCCGTGACCCTGTTAACAGGCAAACCTCACCAGTTTTAGATCATGGCGACTGAATGTCGCTTGAATGTGCAGGTTTCCTCACGATTTTTTCGGTCGGTTAGTGAAACAACTTAAAAAAGTACATAACTCAGAAAAAGTCATTGGTATATGGCAGCACGTGGGATCGAACCCGTCGCCTCCCGCATGAGAGGCAACCCGCTAGCCAGTACGCCATTTACGCTCAGGAGTTGATCCAGATTATTATTAATAAACTTACCCAGTTAACATCGCACGATTTCCACCACCATTTAGGAGAATCGTTCATCACGCCAGCATTATTCACGAGCACATCGAGATACCCGAATTTGTCCAGCACTTTCTTGAAGACAGCATCTATGTCTTCTTCTTTACCCGCGTCGCACTTCCAAAAGAAGGCTTTGTTTGGGTAGACTTTGTTTAAACGGTCTGTGGTCGCTTTTCCTGTGGCTTCGTCGATATCCAAAATTGCAAGGCTCTGTGTGAAAAGTCAGTTTTGAATTTTGATGCCGTCACGCCGGGTCAAAAACTCTTTGTAACAGTAGGTAATTGAGGAATAAGAAAAACTGGATCTTTCATTCGCCGGACTAATATTCAGGAGAAGAACGAAATGGATGACGAAAGGAGGCAATACGGGGAGTTAAAAAAGAAAAAAATATTAAAAGAAAAAATTGAGGAAGCACTAATTTTCCTATCGCTTTGTATCAGTAGGTATTTCAGAAGGAGAGATTAGAGAAAATCTATAACCCAAAAAACGAATGGGTGCCTATGTTCCCTAACTATCGATTGCAAGCAAGCAACGGGTTAAATTGGAGTTACTCGTAAATATCACAAAGTAGGTATTGGATAATGGTATTTTAAGTAATTGCAACGTACTTTAGCTCCAGCTTTGAGGAACTCCTCAGCATACGCTGCGCCCAGCCCAGCGGCCCCCCCAGTGATCAGCACTGATTTCCCTTCGATCTGGTCCAAAGCCATTTTTGCGATGCGTGACTGACGACAGTAACTGCTAACTAACTACAGATAACACGTACCTACGTAGTATTTATATCTTTCATTCGGTTCTTATCAAGAGATTTTTCTGCTATCTCTATCATGCATTGTTTGTTTGCCTGTCTGTGTAGGTACACATGCCGCACGTACGACTTCTCCTTTTCGCCCTCTAACTTTGACCATGAGACCGCCTCCATATTTTGCCCACGTAAATAAATATGTTTTCGTTAGGTTCAAATCTTATCTCATCTATCATTTTAATTCATGCAGGGTTGGTCAAAATTATAGCGAATCACTTTAAAAATTTAGTTTGGACTTATTGAATTTAATAACGTAAGCGATGCTAAACCTGTTATCTTTAAGTAGGTTCTTCCTACCTCTCGGTATTTACATTAGGACTAGTGTCAAAGTCCAAAAAGATTAGGCTATTATCGTTTATCGGCTACAAACTCAATTAGGGCTCTGAACCTCAAAAGGAAAAAGATGCAGCTTCTCCAACTAATAACACTCGTACAATACAACAAACGCTATTTTTATTTTATCAAATAAACAGTGACGAACGACGTTATTGATAATGAAGCTATGAAAAGCGTTGAAGGATTGGTAAGTCACGCATCTGTCATAAATAGCTATATCCAATCAATGAATAGTCAACTATACCTACCTACCAACCTGCAAAAAATGATAGAGTATGATATATGTATAATAGATAAATAAATACTAATAGTGGTTAGCGGGTTGCCTCTCATGCGGGAGGTACCGGTTCGACCTATAATATACGTGCTGCCATGCAACAATGTTTTGTTTTTAGTTAGTACATTAATAGTTGATTCACTAACAGATGCTCGTACGGTGAGGAAACCTGCACATTCAGACGACTAAATGTGTAACCATGATCCAAACCTGGTCAGGTTCCCCTGTTAACAGGGTCGCGGAGGTCAAATGACAGTCGCTCCACTGTAATTACCTAATCCACCATATCCTGGATCACATGGATCATGTTTCAAAGTGGAACCTGGGCCCATGCGCGCAATCGCACAACCGGGATAACGCTAAGATGATGATAAAATAGATAGATACTCCTAATAGCACACCACACTGATATTTTATTATTTACTCTAGCAAGCAATACCTACATATTGACTTGATTTTCCTCCACAAATAATGCAAGGAAAATGAGAGGATGGAGTATGCGTCTCATTCTTTATAAAAGAGTAGTATTTAAATGTATGGATATGTATACTTAATATAGAGATGCAAAAAAGTTGGTACCTACCTAAACCAATTTAAAATTAAGAATAAAAGGATGCATTGTTAGAAGGAAAAAGATTTTTTTTATTAGTCTTTTACAATTAGAAGGAGGAAATGTACCTCTAAACTTTCCCTTAAGAGGGTTTTCCGGAATTATTATAACAATAAAATTTCGGTCTTGACTCAGTGACATGAGATTTGTGTACGATTAATATTATGAATGTTTATGTTTATGTACGTATAAATATGTAAGTATATATTATGTCGATATTATTTAAGTAAGTAGTATGTATGTTTATTCATTATTTTGTCTTTACGTTCTGCATACTCTCACTTGATACTTTCGTTGATAATTTCTCTCTTTCTTCTTTTGCACCGCCTGTATCTTCTCTGTGTTTGACCTATGGTTGACTGGTAGAGAATGCTTTTGGCATTAAGTCCGCTATTTGTACATTGTTTTTATTTGTGCAGAAAAGTATAAATAAATAAAGAAAGTAAAATGCTTTATTAACTTAGGACATCACAAACACACACAATTGTTTCTATTGAGATTACATTTTTATTAAACAAAGTATAAAATAGTAGGTATGACATTTGATTACCTACTTACGTGCCTACTTTAAATCGTCCATGTTTAAATAAAGTTTTATATAACAATTGTTATAGGTATATTCTGTAGTTTTACAAACAAACAATAACAAAAACAATGTAATAATTAGTAAGGTACATCCTCGTAGGTATATCATCCTCTTTCTACTTATGCCTACTACATAGGTACTTATAAAAATAATAATAAGATTGATATATTTAATTATTTATTATTGATTAACTAGGTATTACAATTTTTCAGTAGGTAATAAGTGGTTAACATAATTTAAGAGATATAAACGTGGTTAATATATGTATATAAAATATAGAAACTTTAAATCACAAAAAGCATTCGAAAAGTAGGTCTTAGTCCTCTCCAAATATGCACTACAGTTCACTAATCATCAGTCATTCAGTAGTTATAAATACCTTTGGTACCACATTGTTTTATACGCCCATTTTCTCATAACGTCATGGACGTCTTACACCAATACCAACCATATATACGTACTTGCCTGGGGCCCAAGTCTGCTAAATTATATTATCAAAATTGTAATAGAATCGTAATGAATACCATGACTTTGACAGTTCTAGTATGGGCCAAATGTCAAAATCAAGATATTCAATTACGATTCTGTTAGAAATTTAATTTTGCTTGTGTAATTTTGCAGATTTAATTTTGCTTATTAAAGCCAGAAAGTAAACAATTACCAATCCGAGATTGAATATTTCAAGTCTATCTTAGTGTATTTGCGTGTATTTTACATACATTTTAACACTTTATTTTGAGAATGTCTGACAACCGTATTGATTTTTAACTTGGATTACGGGTTGGTTAATTATTTCGGGCCTGAGAACGAAAAGCTAAAGTCATACCCTTTAATGAATTTGCCACTGCTATAACACTTTTATAAATATATGAATATATGAAACGGCTTATTTGGAATTAATGACCGATAGGTGACATGACATAGTGGAGACAAACATTTCATAGCCGCCGTTTCATATTCATTCAAGTGATAGCAAAATGTCAAAATCATTATTATAAGGGAGTTAAAGGTCATGACACACTTCGGCTTCGCAACAGCACGGCTGCAGCACGGCGTCGAATTTACAAAATATATTGTACGACTCACAACCTAACACTCTAATTTGAAAGGCAAGTTATTTGCTGGGTTGAGGCGGTGCCGGTATAGTATGCCATGACCTTAAGTCTGGCTCTACTTAGACGCACAAGCCATGACCGCTCCTCCGAACTGCTTCTCAATGTACGACGCAACTTCCAGACATAGTGCATCGTTGCCTGGTGCAGCCATCACCTGGATCCCAAGGGGTAAACCCTTACTGTTCTTACCGAGTGGTACCTGGGGGAAAATAATGGAATTACAATCGTCGCGATCCAGAAGAATCATTAGGTGCCCACAACGCAGGACTTTCTTATTATGCCTACAGTTAAAAACTTCATTTATGGTTGTCATATCGAAATAATTCACATTAAGGGAATCATAGAGCACACTATCGAAATACCTTAGTCGTATTAGGGTAACGATCAGAATGGAGCACCCACGCAATTTAACGCTTGGCAATTTTAATGGAGTGTTTTGCCGTCGCCTTCTCATTTTCACACACTAGACTAGAACAACCAACCACACAGCAGTCTCCTCAAGCTTTTTTCCAACCGGAGCAGATGCAAAATTACCTTACGATAATATTACAATACGATTTTGAAACCCTGAAACAGCCGCCCGAGTCCCTCGGCTTGCTCCCATCCACATGTAGATCCAGGAGCTTTATATTTGAACCTCTCGCGTGCAATTAACAACAAGTACAATTCGTTTAATTTAATTTATAGAATTTAGAATCACTTTTTATTGACATTGTTAATTTTTGCTTATTTTTTACCCTTTTGTATTTGCATGCTAACAATTTTGGCAAGACATGTGCACTGTATTTATTGTAACATCCATTTATACCATGTTCTTACGCAAATAAAAGAATTATGAATTATTTCTACTGATTTCCTTTCGTTCATCTTAAACCTCCGCATCTTTGAATCACTCGATCAACCGCTCGGAATTATGTCGCATTCGCCAACAGAATGACATCGAGTGAATTAAAAAATAAGGCTTCATGGCCCGTAGCCAAATGCCAATCTTTTTACAGTGAACTTCGCTATCGCCAACGAAATGCTAAATTAGGTAGGTATGTATGCAAAAGTCACGTGATGTTTCGATGGCATATGTCAGTTTCATACATTTTGTTAGCGATGACGAACATCGCTTGAGAATAAATTGGCTACGGGCCCTGGGCTGCCTAGACTGTCGTGTCTTCATAAAACTCTGACTACTTCGCTAGATCCAAAAACAGAAGCCTCACCTGCACCGCTGGACACTTGAGTACGTTGACGATGGCCCAGTAGCCGAAGTTGTACGGGCCCATGTACGAGAAGTAGTGGTACGGGCAGGGAATGGGTCCACTGGGCAGCAGCAGCACACCGCTGTCTCCAAGTTTGTACTAGAATATAAAAATAAATATCATCACGCATCACAGTGAGGCCTTTCGACTGTGAAATTCTGTCACTCATGCATGAATGACAGCGCGAACGAGTGTAGTTTCATTGCCTCATTTCAAAGAACCAGTAAGTTTTAGAAAAAGAAAATTGGAACATAATGTTATGCTAAATTTTCTTGGGAATATGAGTAAACTTAAATCGTTGTCTTTTAGTTTTGCAGATTTAAACAAAAAGGGTAATAGGATCGGGAGCGGGGTGATAAGAGACATTCCAAGGTTTTCACAGTACGTGTGCACACGTACTGTGAAAACCTTGGAATTGTAATAGGGGTCATTTTTTTTAAAAGGGTTTGCTCTTGACTTTACCTAGACTAAGCCAGACGTGGCGCAAACAGAGTCGACAGTGAAGCGAGCTCACCCAGAAGAAGCCTGTTTACTCTGATTTGAAGGTTTTGACTCTTTGGGTTGTAATCCGTTGGAAATAGTGAAGCGGGTAGTGAGTTCCACAACTAAGCTGTGCGCACTATAAATGTTGATGCTTACCTAGCGCTTAGTCCGTATCGTTGGAATATCAACGCGATATTGGTAGTATCACGCGGTGCGTCTGAAAGTCTGATGGTAGAAAGGAGCCGGTGGAATGAGTTCATGGAGTTCTTGGTGTGATTTTCGACAAATAAGTATTTTGTTTGCTGGCAATACTTACAACGATGTCGTGCTTCAGTTCCCTGGTCAGCGTCTCGGCCCACTCAGGGTTGGGTGACGGCCAGAATCGCAGCCCGGCCAGCCGCATGACCAGGAACAAACAGTGTCTGCTGAATCCAGTAAACTGCAATAAAAAGGTGTTATATAGTTCTCGCTAGCGATGGGCGATTATTACTAAATTGATCGAATTATTCAAATGGTCCCTGTAATCGAATGTATTCGATGAGCAACCGCAATCGTTCGATCATCCTTCGATTATACGACGAGCAATACCAGAGCGTGCGGTGCGCAGGCCGTACTACCAACAAATGAATCGTCATTCGTCGCCTCGATTAATCATTCGTTCGCTGGATGTCATGTCGCGGCAATTCAATCAAATGCATTGTAGGGCCGAGTATAGATTATCATTCGATTGTCGATTATTATTCAATTATTTTTTTACGAATTATTAAATCGACATTCGATAGTTCGAATGGTCGGACTGATGATTGATTCGGACTTCTAAGCCAGGCGGTTGCGTGTTCGAATCCCGCAAGGGGCAAATGTTTGTGTGGATGAGCACGAGCATTTGTACCTAAGTCGTGGATGCTTATAAATATATCTAAGTATCCGTTATCCTAGTCACGCTTAGCTTGGGGCTAGGTAATTGCTGTGTTTGTTAAAACAATTCAGTTATTTACCTACCTGGTTTGTAGGATTCATTTCGTTCTATTCTCATATCTATTATATTCTCTATCACTCTAGCCCGAGTAACGTTTTAAGGTGGATGTTCCTACCTACTACCATCCATACGTGCCATCTTCTGTCGGCGACCATCATAGCAACTTGCATCCTTGATACCGCGGCTCTAAACAATGATCGGGTACTCCTTCCAAGCCATCGCTCGTATCTCGACGATGCGTTTTCTTCTTTACCACCAAGCAAGTGGTACTTACTACCCAATACCCATAGTCTGACAAGCTCATGCGCGACCCTCCTGTGCCCCAAGACGTGCGGGGGATGAAGAAGAAAGATGAATATTATTACATATGTGTATTATGTGTGTTTATGTATCAATATGTATTTTATCTAAACTATTATTTATGTATGTAGTGTGTAGGTATATCTATTATTTTGTTCCTTTTTTATATTTGTAATATGATATCTTGCACCGCCTGTATTTTCTCTGTTTGGGCATATGGTTGACTGGTAGAGAATACTTTTAGCATTAAGTCCGCCATTTGTACAATAAACTGTGTGCAAAAAGTTTAAATAAATAAATAAATAAGAAGCGCCAATCGCACGCGACTGTCATAGGAAGGAAATCCCCTTCCCCGCAACCCCACCCTGATGACATCTAGCATGCCTCGCTCCCCGCACCTCTGGCGACCGCAGGGACGGACGTCGCTCACGTCGCGCACGAACTTTTTGAAACATATCCGTTACGACTTTGTTCCGTTCTAGATTGCATATCATTAGAAAGAAATACATTTATTCGACATTTACACACACACACGAGGTTTACAAAGAAGGTAATTACACAACTACTTATTACTAGAGTGATGAGTGCCGAAAAGGCATCCGTTCAGCATTATTCGTGGCAACCGCGCAATGGCATGCCACGAAAACTGATTTTCATCAAAGACATCAAAACATGAAAATCTATAAATTATAATAAAACTAGCTGCTGCCCGCGACTTCGCCCGCGTAAATTACTATTTCTGTATCCTACAGGAACTGTGTTTTTTTTCGGGATAAAAAGTAGCCTATATGTTATTCCAGACTATAATCAATCTCTGTGCCAAATTTTTGCGTGAAGAAGTAACAAACATACACACTCACACACTCACAAACTTTCGCATTTATAATATTAGTGGGATATATATTGTAAGTATACATGGTGACTAGTACTGAACCCGCGATAGCAAATTTACATATAGAATAGGTCATTGGCTAATTATTAGACCTTACTCCCCGGACTAAAGTTATATATAGGTAGTTTGGGAGATATGTAAGTTTTTATACTTTATTGATTTTTACCCAAAATTTTACTCTCAAGCAATTATAACTTTTTTATTATTACAGATTGTTTTATTATTTGCTGGTAGTCATAAGCATTTGTGTTTAAAATATGTTGGGATTGGGACTTATCTAGTAGTAGGGTAAAAAATCAGAATATTAAGCTTTAAAAAAAATACTTTGCGATAATTTTTTTTTAAATAATTGAAAAGCGCGATGTTTGTATAATTAATTCTACTCTAAATTAGTTATCTAGTCTGTAACCTTTCCAACAGCATTAAATTTGCAACAAAAAGTTTGATTTCACAGACATTGTCAGAATTTTTAGGTCAACCAAAGTAATTTTTATCAAAAAATAAATAGTAAACGTGCCAAAGCAAAGAAGGGATGAAGCGAAATAATAATAATAATAATTTATTTATTGGCAGATAACATAGATCCATAACATGGTTAAATAATTTATATTAGTATTAGTAACAAAAGGTACTTAGGAACTATGTTAGTTAAAATTTTATTTTAATTCCAGTCAGTACATGAACCATATTACAATGGTTCAGGTACTGACAGTAAAACCGCTCCGCGAAGGCGTGAAATTAGAAAGTGAGTAAAAGTCCATTAATTTGCTAATGACCTCCTCTATACACGGTGTTACTTTGCATCCTTGCCATATTTACAGAGATAAAAGAAGCGGCGTTTATGATGCTAGAAAGAGAGCGCAATCGCCGCGGCTCTTTTGTACCGATGAACAGCCAACAGTGATGTGTATGTGCTACGATCGTTATTGGTGTGCGTAACAGATTGTCGATAAAATTAAATAATCAAGATTAAAAATCAAAATTTTAGGTTACAATTTTTTTAATGATTTGAGTTCAGTGTCCGTAATATAGTTACCTCTGTAAATATGGCAAGGATGCAAAGTAACAGCGTGTATAAATTTGCATTTACTACGGCGGGTTCAGTACCAGCCACCCTGTATAATGTACCGATATTTACCTTCTTTAGTAACTCAAAAGGTATAAACGGCTTGCCGTCTCCGTTGGTGTATAAACTGAAGTAGTCTTCTGGCTCCTTCAGCATCCAGTGCCTCCAGAGATTGATGGAGTGGTTGAACCCTTCGTGGTAGTACTTCTGAGGGCTGTTGTGGCTTGGCCAGCTCTTCTCCATGTCCAAGATCACGCTGGAAGAAGAGAAAGTAGAAATCAGCTAAGTATGTGGTATTTTGATCATAGGTGGCATCCATTGTTTCATCCATGGTAGCGTCATGTTTGCGCCTTACCGCAGCTTAGGAGGGAATACAAGCTTTGGTCGGTATTAAAGTAAATTTTAAGGTACTTATGTTTTATATTTTTTTCTTGAAGTAAAGAGTAAATTAAGAAAGTTGTTTGAGTATTTTGACATTTTATTCAGTAGTTATATTGTGATTAATTATTAAGAAATTAAACTTGTGATGTCATAAGCACGCCTGTGACAACTTTTTTTCCCACAGGCCACACATCAATATTTACAGGATTGTCTTTGAAAGCTTTTTTCTCGATTGGAAACTCTCACACATGCAAATAGAAATTGTGACGAATAATTTATTTTCATAGTTTAAGTATTAACACAATATATTTATAAACAATAAAAAATAATATATAATTATAGTATCAACCCCTCCACCAAGTTGCTGGTGCCAAGAAGGCTGGCAGCGTTACCCCTCTGAATGGCCAAACTCAAACGTTGGCCGAGGTAACAACCAGCCTTCTTGTCACCAGTTACGGAGACCAGCCGCTCAGCCGCTCAGCCAGCTCGGCAAAAAGTTTTTTGGCTTCAGACCCCCATGCAAATAGTAATGTCATATGTCGGTTTCTGCGTTAAGAGGGCAAATGAACGATAAATTATACTTACTCCGTATTTTCGTAAAAATAATCTTTTAATTTTATGTGGTAAAGTAACTATGGGTATAGTGATTTTGGGCATAAAATCTCTAATTGTTTTTGAAATTACCATGGGTTGTTTTTCACTTTACATACCGAAAATAAGTAGTTTTTTAGGTACTATCTATGTGAAAGTAAATGGTTTTGATCAATTTCGTTGCGCTATTCAAGACATTAACCTCTCTCCTGGGCTAGGAATATCCTTTACTTGTTGAGTTTTTACGAGGGTCAAACTGAAAGTTCTTAGAACTGGCCACTTATAAACAATATAATAAAAAAAATATTCTAAAATTTGAAAATAGAACTCTTTGCCAATATTACTGAGTATATATTTCATTCATTTGTCATTTGTTTTACGACTTGGCGGCAAATTGAAAATTGTCTGTGTCACGTCAAAATGAATTTAACACGATAAAATTTTCGTGCAATGATTTTTATGACTTTCGATGTCATTTAAGTCAACAAGAAAGTTATGATAGACTACGATTGGCCTTTCACGATGAAGCCCCATCTCGTGCGACTGTTTACAACTGGTTTAATGAGTTTAAACGTGGTCGCACTAATCTCACTGATGATGTACGTGAGGGACGGCCTTCTACGGCGACGACTGAAAATAACATCTGTGTTGTGCGGCGTATGATAGAGACTGACAAAAGAGTGACCTATCAGCAGATTCGGACAAGCTTAGGCATCGGTATGAGTCAAGTGCACAAAATCCTCTACGAACATTTAGCGGTCAGGAAGCTTTGCGCCCGGTGGATACCTCATAATTTGACTAAGGCTCAAAAACTCCATCGTGTGACTCAAATGCTGTGTTCGACATACTAACAGGTGACGAAAGCTGGATTTACTGTTATGATCCTGAAACCAAAAGACAATCTGCTCAGTGGGTGTTTCCTTTCGAGGAGTTGCCAACTAAAGTGAAGAGAGATCGAAGTGCGGGAAAAAAAATGGTGGCCTCGTTCTTTGGAAGGATAGGTCATTTCGCAACAATTGTGTTAGAGGATCAAAAAACAGTTTCTGCAGAATGGTACACTACCAATTGTTTGCCACTTGTCTTGGAAAAAGTTCGAGAGAAACGACCTCGCAGTAGGATCCTCCTTCACCACGACAACGCCTCGTCGCACACCGCCAAGCGAACGATCGACTATTTGGCGACATCAAACGTTGAATTACTGGGTCACCCGCCGTATAGCCCCGACCTCGCGCCTTGTGATTTTTATTTATTTCCAAAAATTAAAGAAAAACTTAAAGGAAAGCGGTTTATGAATGCTGAAGAAGCGGTGGCTGCGTATCGCGATGCCATTGAAGAGACCCCTAAGGACGAGTGGGCAAAGTGCTTTTCCCAGTGGTTCCATCGCATGCAGCGGTGTATTGACGTCAATGGACAATATTTTGAAAAGATATAATAAAACTAATAACTGGCTAATGTAATCAGTTTTTGATTTTCTAAGAACTTTCAGTTTGACCCTTGTAAATAAAATATTCGATTTCAGTATTTTAAAACCCTCGTATTGCAGTCAAGTTCTAGAATTCTAGATCCTGGCTGCAGGAGTTGCATTGTTTGGAAAGTGGAGTGGAAAAGTGGCCCTTTTTACCCGACCGCGGAAGGAGGGTTATGTTTTTACCCGACTGCGGAAGGAGGGTTATGTTTTTTTCGAGATGTATGTAAAGTCAGCCTATTAGATACCACTGCTGGGAAAAGGCCTCACCTCAACTATGAGGAGGAACGAGCCATACTCCCACCACGCGGGCTCAGTGCGGATTGGTCTGTAAGGCAAGTGACAAACCTTACTGTCAGATGTTATCAAGCCGCTCTAGGGCCTCTGACTAGGCTTAACGACTAATACCAAGAGATATTAGCCGGGACCAACTGCTTAACGTGCCTTCCGAAGCACGGAGATGCTTGTCATGGTCGTCACTTTAATGGTCGGAATGGTCACCCATCCAATCACGACCGCGGCGTGGGTTGCTTAACTTTTGGTATCACTACCAAAGCGCTGCAGCCTCTGCGCCACAAGCACCTCATCGGGAGTATGTATGAATGTATAATTGTTTGGCATGCCCTACAGCCCAAACAGCTGGACAGCTTTTGACATTTGAGGTGTCGTTGAACTTGCCAAAATTGTGAGTGAATATAGCCTATGGGCTATATTCTGGGCTATATTCATTTTTAAAATGGCGCCCGCAAATGGAAATAAAGGGTGGAGGGGGGATTGGTTTTTTCCTAATCATAGCAATATGATATCTGGCAGATAAGTGGGAACGGAGGGGCATTGTCGTTGGCGAGAGTAGGTTAACCAACTTTCGATTTGCTGATGACATTGTACTATTTGCCTCTTCTGCCAAGGAGCTAAGCTATATGCTGTCCCTTTTAATGGAAAACGACCACGCGGTAGACCCAGAAGGCGGTGACGTGACGAGCTGGACTTATATCGAGAAGAATGGGAGGCAAAGGCCCAAAATCATTGAGAGTGGAGAAAGGGTAGGGAGGCCTTTGCCCTGCAGTGGGACACAACAGGCTCCTAATAATAATAATAGCAATATGGGTATTAAATAGAAGCCAGTAAAAAGACCATTTCAAAAAAAAAAACATTCGGGTGTTTTGTTTTTTCAAAAATTATGATTACTTGTTTAACACTGCACTGACGCATACCTACTGCGACAGAACAAAGGATTATCATCTGTAGGCGTTTTCAGTCATAAGACCGTAGAGGTAATATCTACTTACTCATTCATGGCGTGCTTCAAGTCCGATCTCATAGGGCTCATCCATAAGTCCCCAAAGGATTCCGTGTAAAATATCTTCACATTCTGCAAATAAAAATGTTTTTAACGTGGAAACAGCCTCCAAATTAGCGATGGGCGTATATTACTAAATAATCGAATTATTCGAATGGTCTCTGTAATCGAATGTATTCGATAAGCAACCGCAGTCAATCGATTATTCTTCAATTATGCGGCGAGCAATACCGGAGCGTGCGGTGCGCAGGCCGTACTACTAACGAATGAATCGTCATTCGTCGCGTCGATTAATCATTCGTTCGCTGCCTGTCCTGTGCACACAGTCGCGTTGCGGCAATTCAATCGAATGCATCGGAGGGCCGAGTATAGATCAGGGATGTTATGGATATGAAATTTCGGATCTGGATACGGATATGGATATCAGAATAATATTATTTCGGTTTTGGATACGGTTACGGATATGCAATTATTTCGGATTATCCGTTAGTTTCGGATAATTTCGGTTACAGATTATTTTTTTCCAGTAACAAAAGTTATTCGTACTTAACACTGTGTTTTGATTTTAGATGTAGTTTCAGCGACGTAGTACCTCCTCCTTTTCGCGAGAAGTATTTATCGCATTGTTTACATTTTGCAGAATCTGCATTCACTTAATCAAAAAATGTCCAAATTGAACTCGACTTAGGGCGCATTTTGTTTCGAAAAGTCAATTTGGTAGGTTACTAGGTAATACAATACAACACAATACTTTCACTTTTTCAAGTTAATGACTGTCTATGTAAACAAACTTTGCAATACTCGCGTCTCGCGCGAGCGGTGTGTCGGTTCGGCCGGGAAAACAAAAACCTGTCAATTACATGTTTCATTTAGACTCCGCCCTTATCCGAAATTATCCGAAACTTTTATATCGGATTCGGATACGGTTACGGATAGATTTTTATTTCGGATATTCAATAGTTTCGGTTACGGTTACGGAGCTCCATAACATCCCGGGTATAGATTATCATTCAATTGTCGATTATTATTCAATTATTTTTTTTCCGAATTACTAAATCGACATTCGATGGTTCGAATGGACGGTTGTCGATTCATTCGATTATTTTATTTCGAACAATCGACCATCGCTACTCCAAATTACACAACTTTCACTAAGGGGTCATGATCGAAATCTTAAAATAAAATATATATTAGATACAAATAAATTCGGCTACCTCTAATGTATGGTTTTGAAGTTGAAGAGCCATATTTTTTACGATTTCGGGTACCATCCATCCATAGTAAAAGTTGTAGGTAGGCAGGTAAGTATTAATCCTGTATTTCAGTGTCCACTGTGGGCACACCTTTCGAAATTAGACAAAGAGGACAATCGAGTAAAAGTGGACTAGGTATGTACCTTTAAATCCACTTTTCGGTCAAGCTTCAGCATTCCCTGCTTGTTACCAGCTATGACCTTCATCAGCGGCGCCAGGTCCTCCGTGAACTTCGAAATGAAACCTAGGCAGAATATCGTGTTGAGCTCTTCACCGGTTCGGTTGAATAATCCTGCAATAAAGATCAAATGTTTATTAATAATGGTTTTCTACAGAATTTTTGCCTATGGCGGCCAATCTCAACAGATACCAATAGGTAAGCACGCAGGAGATGTTACAATACAACTCTGTTCCTATACACTCTCATGGTTCTGTGAAAATCCGACATGACATCCAATTGTGAGGAGTTTCATAGAATATGATAATCATACCTACAGTGTGACCAGGCACAGAATAAGTACTAGTACTCCGTACCATGAGACTTTGCAATGAAATTCAAAGAAATATTTACTCAATGTTGTCAACGATATAGTGTATTTCAGTTCGCCTCAGACTCAAGCACATTTTCGTGTAGACATCTACAGAAATACATTGCAAGATAATTTCATTCTTATAACTCTGGAATATGATTCATAATACACTAAACCTATTCAGTGACGTACTATCACGCAACGCGATAGGGTTGACTGCCACAAGAAGCTACTTACGCCATCTAGCGCATCTTTCTAGGACTTTATTCACGCTCGTCCAACCAGCAACCTAGTGTCGCGCACCGCTGGTGAATAAAACGCGGGAGCTTGTCGCTGCCGGCTATCGACACCCAACTTGTTTAGTCCCTTACCAAGGGGTCGCCGCGCGTAGGTACGCTTTTGCTACCTAGGCGGGAAGATACACAGACCTGTTCCAGGTTTCAACGTGTGATATTTTAAGGGCCTTTAAATATATTAAATTGTTTCGACAACAAACCCTCTGAAATTGGCCGCCATTTTTTAAATACAATTTCTTTAGATCCGGAGGTCCTAAAAATTATAGCTAGTATAAATATTATCAGGTATCTCCATGGCAAATCATCATCATTATTACTAGCCGTAGGATGTCCACTGCTGAACATAGACCTCCACTATGGTTTTTCACAACGACTGGTTGCAAGCGGTCTGCATCCAACGTCTGTTCCAGCGACCTTGACAAGGGAATCTGTCCATCTTGCTTAAAAAAAAGTTTATTGGGAATAAAAAACATTTTGTACATTTCAAAATGTGCACGAAAATAACTGCTATAGTTTTGAAAAACTGTGTTGCAATTATTAACGCCCACCTCCAGTAACATAAATATGCAGTATTATTCCACTTGGTATGAATCAGAATCAGAATCAGAATGTTTATTGCAAGTCACATGAGTAAAAGGTGTTACAAAATAATGTCAAAGTACAGTGACGCCCGGCAAGGGCACAGCAATCTTAGAAAGGCAAACATTGCCTATTCACTTAAAACTTAGGAAAAATATTAACATTACATTAGAAATTTAAATTATAATAAAAATTAACACTATGGGCATATTAAATAAAATAAAATCACTGGTAGAAAGTAATATGTGCTTACAATACTATAAAATGCCCAAATATTCGCTAATGCTGTAAAAACATTTTTGAGTCAAATAATCTTTCAAAGTTTTACAAAATTCGGTATCTTTATTTATTGTTTTAATGTGTGATGGTAATTTATTATAAACTATTACTGACATGTGTGGGGCACCAGAACTTACTATCTGTAATCTTGTAAATGGTCGGACTAAACGATTTCGCTGACGGAGGTTGCGGGATTTTGGCAGTAGATCATCAATTTGGGGGTAGAGGGTACTATTTTTTCTGACAAACTTACAAAGTTCAAATATGTACAAGGATGTTAATGTTAATATTTTTAAATTTTGGAAGTAGGGCCTGCATGATTCCATGTCAGTGATGTTTACTATTGTGCGAATACATTTTTTTTGTAATAAGAGTAGTCTTTCCGCCTCTACACTGTTTCCCCATAAAATAACCCCATAACTTAGCCACGCATGGGCATAAGCATAATAGGCACTTAATGCAGTTTTAGAGTTTGTGCATCTTTTCAGTTGATATAGGGCATACACAAATCTATCTAGATTTGTGTTTTCCCTCTAATTTATCAATGTGTCTTTTCCATGTGATATTTGTATCAAATTCTATACCTAAAAGAGATAATGATTTTTGGAAATCTATGTGGCTGTTTTTATATTTAGTATTTTCGTTCATTGGGATTTTTTTGTCTTGGGTGAAATTGGATTAATTTGGTTTTATTTATGTTTATCTCTTAATTGTGATCATTTAGCCATTTCGATATTTGTGTCATTAACGTGTCTATTTGATGTTGGAGGTCTTCGCCTTTTTTAGATGGAAAAACAATTGTTAGATCGTCAGCATATAAAAAGCATTTCCTATCAATGGATTTTGCAACATCGTTTATGTAAATAATGAACAAGATACATCAGAGCACACTGCCTTGAGGAATTGAGCAATCTAGTGGTAATTTTTGTGATCTAATTAAATTTTGAGAGTTATTATTTGTATTACTTGCATTGTGCCAGACTATTTCTACAAATTGAGATCTATCTTTAAGATAAGATGTGAAACAGCGATGTGCTACTCCCCGCACTCCCACGTTATAGAGTTTACTGAGTAGGATTTTATGAGAAACTCTATCGTAGGCCTTAGTCATGTCTAGCAGTATTGCAAGAGCGTATTCCTGTTCATTTATAATAATTAAAATCTCATTAACAATGTAATAAAGTGCGGTAACAGTAGATTTATTCTTTCGAAAACCATGTTGACTATTATTTATTATATTATATTTTTAACAAAAGGAGACTAGACGATTTGCCATGGCTGTTTCAAATACTTTTGAAAAGGTTGGGAGTAGTGCGATTGGTCGGAAATGTTTGGGTTCATTTGCTCGTTTTATTTTTGGAATGGGTTTTATTATGGAGATCTTTAATAAATCTGGAAAAGTTGCTTCTTCGAAAGATTGGTTTATTAACTGTGCCAAAGGGGTAGAAAGTTCTTCTTTACATGATTTTAATAAAGTTGGTGGGATCTCGTCAATACCTGAGCTATTTTTGTTCTTTAAAGTTTTAATTATATTGTTAACTTCGCTAACAGTAACTGTGCTCAAGAAAATCGTATTGTTAATTTGTTCATTAACCGGGCGGCCCTTTGGTTCTTCTGCCTGATCAATCTTTCCCACTGACACAAAGTAACGGTTTAATAAGTTAGCGATTATGGTAGGTTCTGTGATTATTTTATTTTCATGTTTTATTGTTATGTTGTTTGTTTTTTTATGATTTGTTTTATTTGTATTTTCTTTTATTATTTGCCACATAGTTTTAGTAACATTTTTGGTTTTTTGTATTCGCTTTATATACTCATTTTTTTTAGATCTGATAACTGTCTTTTTTAATATTAGAGCATACTTTTTATAGTATTCATTAAAAAATTCGCTATGAATATTTGATTTTAAAATTTTTAGGTAACGTTTATTTTGACATGATGTTTTAATACCTTTGGTTAGCCATTTTTTATTTCTATTTTGGTTTTTAATTTTAATTGTAATCTTTGGTATACAAGTATTTAAAATCTCTGTAACTTTTTCATGGAACGCGTGGTAATTACTATTTATGTTTTTTTGTGGATTTATTATTTCTTGCCAATTCGTATTTTGTAGGTATGATCTGAATGAATTAATATTTTTTTCATTAAATAATCTTTTTTGTGTATAATAATGGTTTTTGCTATCTGATTTCAGAGGGGTTAGTAATGCAATTAAAGTTCGATTCGATTTAAATTTGTAAAAATTACATCTATACATCTAGCGGATGTGGGGGTAATTCGCGTGGGTTCTTTTACAAGTTGTTTAAAATTATAACTTCCAAATAATCTTACATAGTTTATGGTTTGTGGTTTTGTACTTAAAAAATCTATATTAAGATCTCCACCCAGTATAATCTGCCTATCTTTGTATTTTTTGACTAATAATTTTAATAACTTTTCTATTTGTAACTTGAAAACTTTCTCTTCTCTATTACTATCAGGCCAATAAACAACAACTACTAAAATATTTAACAAAGGAATATCAGTAGCACACATTTCAACAATGAACTCAACCGATAGGTCTCTTATATCTTCACATTCATTAAAATCTATGCTTTCTTTTAGAAATATACACACTCCTCCTCCATCATGATCTCTACAGAAACTGCTCGCGAGGGTGTATCCTTCCACTTTAAGTAGGTCGATTTGCTTCGGTGAAACCCAGGTTTCGCTGACACAGAGTGCAGTTATATCGTGTTCTTCTATTAATGCGTCTACTAAGTGAAATTTGTTGAAATTTGTGTTTGTATACAGACGAAGCAAGATTTAAGAAACACTGTGTGTGTGTGTGTGTGTGTGTGTGTGTGTGCGTGTGTGTGTGGATGTGTGGGTGTGTTGTGTATGTGTGTTTGTGTACAGGGTGCATGGGAAAGGTTTGTGTGATATGATTTAGTTATGTTTGAAGGATGCCACAATACCAAGCAGGGTTAATAAGGTTTTCGATATCATCGTAGCTAAGTGTATGCAGCCATCGGCTTGTGGAGGCCTACGCTGCGCCTTTGATCAAAGGGTCTCCAATCGAGAACTTTTCTGCATCACCCAAACGGCTATCAGTTCTCCACATGTGCCTTTTTTCGGAAGAAATGCGTTACGCATAACTTGTGCCCTGGGAATGGCAGCAGGTTATGTGGGACTCCTTGGCGAATGGCCAAGTAAACCCTTAGTGGGTTTAACTTTTACCAAGTAAACACACTTTTTATTTGAAGGACATAAAAAGGGTGTCCTATCCAAAGTTCGAATGGTTATTTGTAAAGTTTAGTTTTTCTTGTTATGCATTGTTTTTACGTCTAGGTATAGATTTGTAATTCATTCGTGTATTCCTACTGCAAATACTAGACAATTGTTATAGTTCGTGTCTTTGGAGTATGTTCTTGCTTTGTCTTTGCTTTGTTGGTTACTTACTAGATCCTTTTAAAAATACACGTAGGTACTTATCAAACATTCTACGTCTACTTGCAATACATTGCCCTGGCTCCCTCGAGTCGAATTACTCCTGATCCTAATAGCGTTATCCCGGTACTCGCGCGCGGGCCCAGGGTCCGCTTTGGACCATGATACAGGATATGCCAGATCAAGTACTTATAGTAGGTATAAATATAGGGTTGAAAATGACCTGAATTGCTTCGAGTAAAGGATCATCCCCATTATTCCCCGTTTTAATGTGTTTTAATAATGCAGCACGAAATTTTTAAGAGTAATTTACCTTGCAGGTTAGTGGCTCCAGCCGTAGGATGGTAGCCGAATAGTCCACAATTGAATGCTGGAATTCTAGTCGAGCCGGCCACATCAGAACCTGTAACCACAAGAACTAATTTATTGACAGTAGAAGTAGTTATTAAAGATTAAAGAAGTAAATAAAATGTTATTAGTTGGCTAACTTCACTGAAAAGCCGATCGTTCCCAATTATTCTGGCCACGGAACCCCTAATTCATTGTAGGTACTTTTTGGCAGAACCCTATTAACTAAAAGTGAGAGTTGTCCTTTTAGCCAACCTCAGTAAATTACATTTATTTTAGGCATACACTAGATACCCTATTATTACGCGTAACGTAAATGATTACGTGTTGGCTGTTACAAAGAAATTAGTAAGCAAGTAGGTATAGTTAAAGTAATGACGCGTATAGTTCAAATATCCAAGAGGCCAGACATAGTTGGCTTGCGACGAATTTCTCGCATGTCCCGGGTCATGTATTCACTCTTTTCTTGAAAGCATCCAGATCATAGTACTACTAGAATGCTAGGAAAAACTTACTCAGACTAATAGGAGTAGCGTATGAAGCCATCAGTGCCGCCTCAGCGCCGCTGGAGCCGCCGGGCGAGCGCCCAGTGTGGTGAGGGTTCTTCGTAGTGCCGTATACCGGGTTTCGGGTTTCGTTCCTGCGATAGACATAAATTTTAACGGCTCTACTATTCACGACTCTGTGGCGTGTTCATAGTCCAATATCAGAGGTCCTACTCCTGTTGACGACGTTCGTATTTTCGAGTCTAGCCATCACGCTCGTTCGCGTTGATTCTGTCGTGAGTGAAAGGGACGGCTAGGTTCGAAAAAATACAGACTTCAACCGGAGGCCTCTGACGTAAACAGAAAGAGATCAGAAGGCCTAATGTGAGTTTTTTTATGCCTCACCTTCGTCCGTGTAACGAAAATTTGTATGAAAAATTGGTTAGCGCCCCCAAACAACACGTTTGCGAAACTTGTTTTTTTTTTTAAAGAAATTTCCGACACTCAGTCGATCGTGAATGAACGCGTGTAACTGATACAATGTTCGCATTAAGCCCTTAGCTCAAACGCAGGACCAACTTACAAAGCACGGGGGTGTTAACACCACAAACTTCCAGACTCTGAGCTGTCTCCGCGTTTTTTCAAGACGAAAAACTCAGTAACAAATTTCGGCTCGAACTAGGATTCAAACTAGGGCCTTCTTAGACAGTAGTCTTTGCATATTAGGAGAGACCAAGCAAGACAAAACTACAATTAGGAAGTTCTAGTCGCTGTTTCTCGTGACTATGCGCACGCGCAAATGTCGGATCTCCCATAAGAACTTTCATCCCCTATTTCATCCCTTTAATGATTTAGATTTATAAATATTGCGACAAAAAGTATCTAGCTCTTGTCCTTTCAATGGTCTCAAATTAAAATTACTCTCTATGCCTTTCTAATTTAAATCGGTTTAGCGATTTAAGCGTGAAGCGGTCATGGGACGCGAATGACGCCATATAATTTTATCGTGACACTTCATCGAGTATTGAAAGCATTATTATATCGTAAACTTTTGTAATACTATGACTAAAATTGGCTACCAACCTTATTTTTGAAATTTTCGCGTGACATTTTATCCGCTTGGTGCTCACGACAAAGGGAAGAATGGCCAAAAAGGCCATTCTTCAAAACATTTCAGTACATTTTACAAACTAAAAAAAGGCAGTTCAGTACATTTTACACACTAAAAAAATCGGTTCAGCCAACGAGATAATCGGACAAACATACATACAAACTTACAGGTCAAACTGAGACTTCCTTATTTTTGAAGGAGGTTAAAAAGAGGACTAACCAAATAAGCAGTTCGGGCATGTTGGTGGCAGCTAGAGGGATGGCGCCAGCTGCCCTGAGCCTGGTTACCGCCTCGCAGTCTTCTGTGGCCCTCTGGTTGCGGCGAGACCACAGGCCCCACGTCAGAGACAAGCCTTTGACTGGAGAAGACTCCTTGGTTGTGAAAGGAACACCTAGAGAAAAGCTTTAAGTTACCGAATTGTTTATACTTTACTAGTAAATATTGCACTCGAAAATTTATCGACCATCTTGAGGTAGGAATCGCACTCACGACCATTGGCTATCTGGGTGAATGCTCTCCCAAACTGCGCTAGAGAAGTAAATAAAAGTAGAGCTACAGTATATAATAAAAGTAGAGCGATTGCCTTCGGACCTTTGTTACCCTGTTAACATTGGTATGGAGTAACAGTAACAGTCGCCTGAAAGTGCAGGTTTCCTCACCGTAAGAGCATCGGTAAAAAAAGGTTCGAGTCCCGCAAGGGGCAAGTGTTTGTGTGATTTGTACCTAAGTCATGGATGTTTATAAAAATGTATATAAGTATATCTATCCGTTATTCTAGTCACCATAGCACAAGCTCACGCTTAGTTTGGGGCTAGGTGATTGGTGTGTTTGTTGAAACAATGCATGCGCAAAATCGTTCACTGAAGTGAGATGAGTGATATAGTTTAGTGGGAGCTGAAGATATGTATCACTCATCTAGTTCAATTAGTTCATTTGATTCAGCAGATCTAGTATCAAAATCTCACTGACTACTTCATTCAGTTTAAATGTATCGTGTACTACATAGAATTCAAATGACTAAAAAATAAAATTCTAATATTTAGGCAGTCTAGAATTACGAATTAAAAACATTTTCATTAATTTCGAAGATATTGTTACATGCATTTCACACATAGCGTTAACAAAGGATGTAAAGTGTTATTTATGTACGTACGTTACGGTAGAATAGAATAGAATAGTTTATTTGCGTTTAAATAGGGTACACTGAAGGTCTTACAATAGGTTTGATGTTCGGCCCATTTAGCCATAAACAATAGCATGCAAATATGTTTATCAATAAATTGCTCAAATTCCAGATATCTATTTCATACATTTTGCAGTCAGATTTTTTATATTATAAGTGTCAATCTTAACCATTAAACAAAGTGTGAAACTAAACATACTAATTAAATTATAAAATGTCAAAGATGATCATAAAATGGAGTTATAGGTACTTAAATATTTAATAATTGTCATTATAAAACTAACCTTAGTTACTAGTTACAACATAAAATATTCATGCACAGAGTAAAACATACTGTCATAAAGCCAAGCATACAGGGCAGTCTTAAATTGGTTAAATGGCAGTTGTTTTATGTTTTCGGGTATCCTATTATAAACCTTGATACACATCCAGTAACAATTTCTTTGGAACTTCACGCTTGTAGGAATAACAGAAGCTAGCCTACTAGTCTATTACCATTACGTGTATTTCGAGGATATATGTCTTTGGCTTGTTTGAAATAATGTGTGTTTAGCTTAACAAACTTACCAATTTCAAAAATGTATAGACACGGTTTTGAAAAACCTTGTTTACGTCAGTGCTATTACCCCATATGATTAGTCCGTACCTTAAAACTGACTTAACATATGCAAAGTAGACTGTAAGAGCAGTACTCCTTGAGGCTATCCTAGTCAATTAATATAGAGCAAACGTAAATCGGCTAATTTTATTACATATAATTTCGACTTGTTTTTTCCAATTTAGTTTGTGTTTCAAACTAAATTGAGAGTCAGAGTTTTTCTAATCGAGAGCCAAAAGGTCAAAAGCTAAACAGCCGTTTTGCACACACACACACATACACAGAGACAGACACACCCACACACAGAAACAGACACACACACACATAAACAGACACACACACACACGCACGTGTTACTATGGTATTGAGTCTGATTTGTTATTTAATAATACCTAGTACTAGTATGTATGTATAACATTGGATTTTGTGATTGTTCAAGTTTTTCTTTATTTTAATTTTAATATGGTTTGGTGGTGACATCTCAACCTCAATGGTCTCCACTGAAAACCAGCGCCATGGCTTGCCATGGCAATAAAGCTGAGTGGAAACCAATTTGATTTCACTATATGTTTTCATTTTTAATGTATCATTTTTTGTTGTCAGTGAACCTAATAAATTACTTTTCTTTCTTTATTTTGGTCTATTTGAGAGATTCCAACCGATTGCTTTCTGGTCTGTATCCATTTTAAGGCAACGCCTCTGACGCCACATTGCTCTAGTTTTTTTAATAGCAAGTCGTGGCACACAAAATCGATACTGCAGTCTCGCTCTTGCAGTATTAACAAATATATACGTACCTACGTTTTACTCTCATATCACTGAGTTACTGAACTAAATGAACTGCTTTGGACTATAGTGAGTGAGTGATACATATGAACTAGATAGGTGAAGTACTTCAATTGTATCATTCATTCAGGAACTACCCATGTCTAGTTGAAACAATTTATTTATTATTTATATTTATTTATGAAATCAATTCAATTCGAAGAAAATAACGAAGACTTTTTATACCCAAAAATGGCATCTCCTGGAAATTTGCTATCCCCATTGCTATTTTCTGGTCTATTTCTCTTGCCTCTTCTAAGGCATCGTTGAACCTCTCTGATGCGACTGCGTTAAGGATCGCATTAACCTGTTTAACAAGCAAACATAATTTTTGAAAAAACAATACACCCGACTGCAAATATTATTATATATTTGAAATGGTCTTTTTACTGGCTTTCATTTGATGTCTATATTGTTATGGTAAGGAAAAAATCAATCCCCCCCCTGTATTTCCATTTGCGGGCGCCATTTTTTAAATGTATATAGCCTATGTCATACTCACAATTTTGACAAACTCAACGACACCTCATTATGTCAAAAACTGCCCCGCCGTTTGGGCTGTACTGTAGGGCGTGCGCTGATGGAGCACGAGCCATTAAAGATCCATTGTTTATAAAATACCTAGTTGTTAGTTACAGACTAACTACAAAACTACGTTACGTAACCTGATTTATCCTCTCAATAGCAGCTCGAACCAGATCTTCTGAAGTCAGTTCTCTATTCCTGATTTTGCTCGCTAGACTCACGGCACTCTCCCTTAAACAATCATGTCTTCTATCCAAGTCCGGAATAGCCACCCTCTGTCTATTAAAGTAGATTCCAAATATGAACTCGAGGACATGATCTGTGATTCCTCGGAAGAACTGAAACACTGCCACGAGGAAACGACACATGGCGGAGTCTTTTAGTCAGTTGCGACCTGAAAGGAAATAATAAAACAAGTGAACTATTGCAGCAAGGTAACGGCTATATCTATATCGGAGTGCTGAGCCTGCCGACTTCGATCCACCGTGGACCGGATGATTCTCTCTATGAGCACATAGGTGCACGACTAGGTAGGTCTGTCAAGTAAGTAATCATTGATTGCTTGACATAAGTTTCTAAAGTACCTACGTACTTACCTAGTACAGTCAGCAGCGTCAAAAGAAGCTAAACATTTTAGAAGGTACCTACTTCGTAACAATTAATTTATATGTAACTTGGTTAAATATCTAACCTATCTAATTGTGTCTGGCTACATCGTTCACAATGTTGGAAATTATTACTTCTTACTCGTTTGGCGCTGACCGTAGCTTCGTTAGTTACGATAATAGTAGATTATTCACCAAGGGGGTAAAGTGATGTCTTACGTCACGGGCGTTATCTTGAATCTCGAGCGTAACGAAGGATACGAGAGTTAACTCCCGAGCGCAGCGAGGGAGTTTGTTTAGTGTTTACTTCCGAGCATAGCGAGGGAGTTAAAAGTAAAATCCTGAGTGGAGCGAGGGATTTAAGACGCCCAAGACGAAGATATCTTTATCCCCGAGGAAGAGAACTCTGCTTTTTACACTTCTTACGAGGTAATAAAAAAATGTACTACAGAAAACTTATTTTATCTATAAGTAAGTATATCGCTCATCTAGTACTACAAAGACGGAATTGTCTTTGTAGTTTTTAATTGATATTTTTAAATATTTTTGTTATTATACTCTACCTTTATAATTAAACATCTGAAATAACCTGGTTTCAGTTGTAAATATATGAAATGAAATCATTAAACGAAATAAAACAGGAAAAGAAACTTTAAAGCGCCCTCCTGTAAAATTTGCATAATGACAGTTACGACTGTGTAGTACTAGATGAGCGATATATCCTTTGACTTTTCTGGCAGTAAATTATTATTTTTAACAATACCAGCAGCTTTACGTCTAATGTTCTTCGGTTTTATAAACATCGTCACTCGACAGTTCTACGAAAACATTGTTTGTAATTTCTTAAAATACATTTTTTTTCCCCTATTATTTTCTTTTTTTAGAAGCGCGCACTTTTTCATTCCATTCGTGCTAAAATTCTTGGCTGCCAGGTTCAAATTTAAATATGTTCTCTTTGGTGCTGGACGGGCTAGTGTGATCATGCCTGCGAACTCTTATTCGAAATTCAAATCACTTTGCCTCCCTAGGGGCGTAATGAAATTTCATACAACATTACGTTCCTTAAGGATGCAATGACTCACTTTGAGTCAGGTTTACTTGATGTGTAATTGAACATTGCCGAGTAGGTAGTGTGAAAAGTAACTTATGGTGACATAGCAAATATTGCGTGTCTTCTTTAAACGTCCTGCAATGGCAATGCAATACTCGTACAGTCGAATATTGCAAATTTAGATGTTCTTTCGTGCATAACAGCGACTGGCAAGTGGTGGTGGGCTGGTAGCCCAACCGGCCTGGGTGACCCCATTAGGCAATAAGCTGTCATACAACCACACGCTTGTGTATTTTCGGACACACAGGTTCTTTTTAGGAGATAGTTCTACTCTTAGTAATTAAAATTTTCGCACACAAAAGTGTCGTCCGGTGGGACTCGAACCCACGACCCTTCGCTATTTGCTTCTTACCCTTAGATAATATAAAATACACTTTACTTCCATATAGGTAGGAGACTGATAGGTGGTCTATGGTGCCAATTACGAACACGTAAAAATCTGTGCTCCCAAATTTATGTTCAAAAATACGTAAGTATGGGTAGGTAGGTAAGGTAGGTACATGTAGACCATACTTTAACCAACCTTGGCAAATCTTGTTTTACTAATTTCGTACTTCCGTTAAACATTGTACTAATGTTGACTATTATAATAAAGGTTACTACGTAGATATTTTTACTAAATGTACCTCCCTAAATAATTTAATATTTCCTTTGTGTAAAAAAAACCTTAGAATCACCTTCCGGGTTCAACAGTGTCATAATTTGTAAAAAAATATGTTATTTTTTTCACTTTTGAAATTACATAATGATACAAAATTATAGGTTCTTTCTGTGCCCTACCGTGTAGCTTGACGAAACTATACGAGTTCCTTGTTAGGACTACGGAACCCTAAAAAGAAACAAAATGTGGCATACCTACCTACATCCATATACCTACCAAACATCGTTGACCACAGAAATATAATGTATCGAGCACAATATTTGTTTCTTACGTTTACGCGAATTGTTGAACTCATTAAAACACAATTTTTGCGGATTACTTCGCGATTTATTTACATTTTATTTAAAACCTGACGTTTCGAACACTTTACAGCGTTCGTGGTCACAGGGAGATGGAGCACAATTTAATTTCTCTATGTATCTCTGTTTCATCATTCATAGTACCTTCATAAACGCGATGGATTTATTTTTTAAACGTAAAACTGTCATATTAGCATTATAAACAGGACGTCCTGAAAACAATACATAACCCGTGAGTGAGCTGGTGGTAATAGATAGGCACATCATAGGCCTAAATATTGAATAAAGCAAATTTAAAAAAACGCTGTATCTTCTCAAAAACTGATAATAAGTACATACATACTTAAGTTAAAATGAGCTCAAACGATACCTAGCTCGTTTAACGTTTTCTCGCTCACCGTCTGTTCAAAGGTTAAATTCATTGTTTTCGGGAAAGTATAGAACCTATAGGTTCTATACAGGACCATACATAGGGCGCCATAAGTAGGGTCAATTCCAATGCGCCCTGTCTTAGATTAAATTTAGGTTCAGTCTTTCTCTTTCTCTCTTAAACAAACGAAAAGAGACAGACTAAAATAATTTAGAAACAAATATATTATTGCACTTGAAAAAATGACCGCCAGAGGCGGGAATCGAACCCGCGTTCCTCGCATGCCGGGCGATTGCCTAACCTCTCGGCCACCCTGGCGTTGGCAGAGCCTGTCGAAATTTTCAAGTGCTTCTTAACGCTGTAATGCCGCGTTGCTTTCATCAATGTTATTGGGATTACACCCTTAACTCTGGCGGTCATTTTTTCAAGTGCAATAATATATTTAGATTGCAAAGTGAATGCTTATCACTTAAAAACAATAATTTATCGTAATTTAGAAACGTCAAATTAAGTGATGCGATTTCGTGTTTGTACAAGTTTTTGCGTGTTTTCGTCTAACTTTAGTCGTCATCGATCGAATGACATCTCTAAATTGTCTATGGGTTCTCTAATTTCCTAAGCAACGGACAGCTGTTTAGGCTGACGTTTCTGATTTAATATAGTCTGTCTCTTTTCGTTTGTTTGGCAGAGAAAGAGAGAGACTGAACCTAAATTTAAACTTAGAGAGGGCGCATAGGAATTGAGCCCATAGTCTATGTATGGTAAGTATTTTAGGTTAGTACTTATTTCCTTTATGCTACTGATTAATAAAGTACAAAAGTAGCGGTTAGGAGCCTAGTAATTTAAATGCGCTAGACTTTCGTTTAAGGCCCTAACTCCCGCACTCAGAGACGTCATTCAATTAAATTTAATCTATAATTAGTCTAGTTCTGTTACTTTCTTCTGTCAATGAAATAAAAAAGGACGGCATGAGACTTAATAAAAAAAAGGAAAGTCAGCCTATTAGATCCCACTGCTGGGAAAAGGCCTCACCTTAACTATGAGGAGGTACGAGCCAGACTCCACCCACCACGCGGGTTCAGTGCGGATTGATAGAGGGGTGTATGTAAGGCAAGTGGCAAACCTTACTGTCAGAAGTTATCAAGCCACCCTAGGGCCTATGACTAGGCTTAACGACTAATAACACAGATATTAGCCGGCACCAACTGCTTAACGTGCCTTCCGAAGCACGGAGATGCTTGTCATGACGTCACTTAAATGGTCGGAATGGTCACCCATCCAATCACGACCGCGCGCGCCGTGGGTTGCTTTACTTTGGTATCGCTACCAAAGCGCTGGCCGCCACTGCGCCAAAAGCAACTGCGCCACAAGCAAGACTTAATCAAAGGTTAACTTTATTTGACGTCTCTGAGTAAGTACGGCAGTAACTGTCCTTATGATGATAACCCTTTCATCATCATAATCATTTCATCTAACCCGCTAAAATTTAATAGATTTTCATTACATTTTCCTAATACATATCATTTGTCAATTATTTTATAATAATAAGTGATGTCAAGTTTTATATAAGCACAATTCATTTGCAATAAGGCGCGAGCTAGTACACTTTTATTAAATCACATAAAAATAATCAGTTAACTAAATATATACACTTAAAAAAAACTTAAAAATCTACTTATTCAAAAATGTAACCGTGTCCATGAGGCAAGGAAGCGAGAATGCTGGCTGCGTTTCCGCGTTGGATAGTTCAATTTACAGAATATTTTTAAAAGTCTACTGCACCAGCATTTTTGTCACCAAATACGGTACGGTAGGCCCGGATGGCTTAACAGTTTTTTTGTAGGTACCAAAGCTAAGGTCTCTGAGCTAAGCCACGGACAGACAGACAGACAGACAGACAGACAGACGGACATAGCGAAACTATATACATAGGGTTCCTTATTGATTACGGAACCTTAAAAATGCGCTCCATCCCTAACTGAGCTTCTAATACATTTGCAAAAGCTTAAAACATATTTCGCCTTAATAAGAAAAAAACGGTGTAACCAAGCAATAACTGGATAATTAAGTAGGTAAGTAGGCTTCTTGATCATTTAGTAGGCTTAGTTAGTAGGTAATAAATAGCTCTACCATTAAATAAAAGAATGCTTATACTTAGGATTGACTTCACAAAAACGATCAAGATGACTGCTTGACTCTTGAGAATTAATACTAACTTAGCCTGGAGGTCTCCAACACTTGTTAAATTTTTTAATCAGCCGATTTAGCATTATTTGACATGTTTTGTAAGGGAATTCTGTCAAATTAACAGTCAATCGACGTTCACCGGCTGTTTAAAAGTTGGTGAACTCGGGTCATAGACTAGAGGTTTGTTATGTTATGATGACCATTATTAAAACTGGTTTTAGAGAGTAAATAACTGTAACATTTATTCGCCTGCCGGCTCTGAGCCCACGTAGGTAGGTAATTATTATATTATGTTAAGGCGAAATATTCTCGATTCTCTACAAATGTATGTTTGCTGGTGCTAAAATTTCGGAGCCTTCTCGTTTGTTCTGTTCCTCAGCCAGTACACAAAGACGAAAACTATGGGAATACATTTTGGTCATATTTTAATTTTCATTCACGAAATTGCCAAAAACCCATTTTTATGTGCGAAATCTACGCAACGAAACGACGAACCAATGGGACAGTTGGACATTAAATTGTTTTTGTAAATAAAAAACCTAATTATTTTTGTATTGGCCTACCCAAAAGTTATATTATAAGTAGGTACCTAACCTAGGTAATGTTTAGGTTGATAATTAGGCACTCATGCTGTGCTATCAGGTGACCTACCTAGTTTTTTTATTTGTTACATTACTAAATAAAAGTTATATAACTTTAACATCAAATAAATAACTGATAATAACGTACCTATCAATCCGCGAATGTTAATAACCAAAACACAACAAATGTCACAAAAAACCGACTCGGGCGACTGCGCGCGTTCACCGCGAAATGCGAACTGAAATCGTTAATTAAAACTTGTTTCGGATGGATATTCAGTGCAGTGATTTAATAAGGATATAGTTATACCTAGTTAATTTTAGCTTTTGTCGACGTCAGTGATGACATGAAACATGAAACAAAAGTTATGTACTTTTGAGTAGGAAGAAGTTAAATTCATAAGATATCCAGATATAGGTACCTAAATAATTTATGATTCCTTTTTCAAAGCGCCCTCCTCCAAAGTTCCAAAGTTTTGATGTCAAAATGAAATCAATGAGATTCCCACAAAAAGTTAAAGATGGATATTGACTGAAAGAAATTGACTCACAAGGAATCGAACCTTGAACACCTTGATTGAACCCTTTTATACAAAAGGGCGTGAAACGCCATCTATTAGCATCCGGCCGTAAAAAAAACTGTAGGTACAAACAGTCCAAAAAGTTCATTGACCGTTTAGAAAAGTCAATGTCAAACAAAATTGACAAACAGAGATTGAGAGAAGGGACTCAGTGAACAAACAAAAATTCGAATAGTTCATTCAATCGATTATCATGATTTAACTTATTATGCTTTTAAATCAACACACACCGTCTAAGCTAAGTTTCGATTTGACGTTAAGGAAAAGACCAGTTTTTAGTTTAGTATTCTTACATACGCGTTTTGGACTTAATTTAGTCAAACCTCTCTTACTGGCATGTAAAGATGTGTCAAGTGATCAAGTCGACTGACCCTAAAAATGAATCCCGGGCCTGACTCCTGATAGCCCTCTCTAAATCCAGGACAAGCCAATTGGCTTGTCGAATGTCTTACTACAAACGGCGACGAATACAACGAAAATTAACTCAAGCATTCCAATAAAATTGTAGCAACATATGTTGGTCGTTTGACAATTGACATTCGTCTAGTCGAAGAACTAGTACTTATTCTGTGGTCTAGTTGGCCTTAGACAGGTAGTAAGACTTATTTTAAGTTCACAGTCTTTTATTCTGCTGAAGAAACGAAAAGAAACAGACTAAAATAATTTAGAAAATGCAAACTAAGCAGCTGTCAGTTGCTAAGGACGTGAAATTAGCAAAACTTAAGTAGTCTGCCTCTTTGTGTTTGCTTAATACAGAAATAAACGAATTGAATTTAAAATTACTCTTGCACTTTAGGTTCCAGCATACTGTTATCGTATTTCTGAATTTACTCAAGGCACAAATAACCTATTTATCATAGTTACTACGTAAGGCACTGACCTCAAAGTATTACTAGTACGCTGGACCAAAGATTCTTTACGAAATGACAGCCGAAGTGATGACTTAGCTAGACCACGTAGCTTAACTATTATATAATCTGTGGTGACAACTTGTAATCGAGCCCATCGCAGCTACATAATGTTTTACCTAATCAATCTTTAAAAATAATTTATGATGTAGTTGACAAGTTGTTGTAAGTAACTGTGGTGAGACATTTCCATAAGACTTAAATAATTGAATAAAAAAATACTGATAAAAGTTTTGAGATAACTAAGGAATCACAAACATACAGAATTCAAATGACGGATGGTTCTCATCAAATGAACAATCAAAAAATGTAGCATGATTTATAATTCGGTATCGATTTAGAAATCGATTCAAGAATGTACGTAACATCCCTATAGTCAACAAAATGTCAGGTAACCAGGTAAGGTTTTTAGTTTTTTTCTAATGTTTGTCGTATCGTACATCGTACGCGTCGCGTATGCACGTAAGTTTTTTGGAGTAAATGAGATTTATGGAAAATTTTAAAACTGAATTTATTAGTCAGGAACTCGTGTCGTGTAATAGTAAGTAGGTACTTAAGTGTAGTGATTATAGGCTCAGTGACAGGTAAATATCTCACTCCTTGTTAATTTTAACAACTTTAATACTAACGATATAATGAATTGACAATTTACGATCTTTTACAATTCTGTGCGTGCATGTTGTTAGGTACTCCCGATTTTATAAGTACCTATACTATGAGTCAAGCAACTTAAATTGCGTTTTACCACAGAGACTCCTGTGGTTTTACCTACACCTGATAAGGACGACATGACAGCACAGCCAGGCATACTCTTTATAATTTGTGAGCACAGCAGCCTTTACATTCAACATAATTATGGTCTACTAGAGACGGTTTTGCAATAAAAAAATATAATCTTATGTGCTGGCCCTGTACTTAAATTGTCGACATTAGTCTGCTTGCTTAGTTGCTTAATTTTGTCGACGACGTAAGGTATTTTTAACAGATAGGTACAGCTGCAGCACGCCCGGTTACCCACTAGAATTACGAAAATAGCTTTCATTACATAGGTAATAGGCCGCTATTACCTCAAGGTTAAAGTGGGCTAGTCTGACATGCCGCTGTGTGTACCTACTGAATTAAAATACTTGTTTTCAGTATTGAGGCGATATGTGCACATCAAACACGCCTAAAAGGGAAAATTCTGAGGTAAGTGTAACATATTTTGTAAGGATAATATCTTATATTTGTAAAATTATTTTAATTTTTATTATCTGTTGATATGGTAATTGTTTAATTTTAAATAGCATTTAATATTAATAAAACAGGATAATTATTTTTATCTTGCAGTTTATAAAACCATTTACCTGATGGAAAATATAAAATATTTATGATGGTAAAAAAGTAAAATGTTGTTAAAATTTATTATTTTTAAAATTGTTCTACAATTTAAGAAACAAAATGCCACTTATGTTCATAAGATACAATTAATTACACTAATCAGTTGTATTGAACCCATGTATGATATTCTCAGGGTCGAGGCAACAAATCTAACCGGATAGTCTGCGGAATGGCTTCCAACATGCTGAAGCATGTTTACTTGTGTATCCGATCATACCTAGAAATGTTCTTCGATCTGATCTTTGGCTTCATCTTCGAGGGAAAGAGACAGGCTATACCAGACCTGGAGAAAAGGCATGTAATACTGGCACAGAGTGCGGTGTCTCTCGCAGCGAAGATACGGAACAAGGAATTGACATCTGAAGAGTTGGTCACAGCATGCATTGAACGCATCAAAGCTGTAAGTTTGCTTAAGTTAAGTCTAAAGTATATATATTATTTAATTGTATTATGTTTCAGTTATTGCAGCCAGAATGGAATTAGAAAATAAGAGAATATTAAATTTTCTTAATAATACTACTAAATAAACTATGTTAAATACAATAATATTTAACATAGTTTGCAGTAACACAAGGGTTTATATTAAGACTTTTTGCTGTTCTTGTAATTTTATTTTAACTTCAGATAAATACAAACAAATTATTTCTTAACCCTTACAAGCATACATTATAATTTTTTTCTTTAAAATACTGCAATTTGTCTAGAGTACATTCAGCATTTTTTTCAAGCTGCAATCATATGCATGGTGTCTAGTACTATTATATATTCTGTGGTCTAGTTACATAACCTCATAAATGCTCATTAGTTATTGAATAAAGTAAATCATGTGGTACCTCTCTTCTGTAGCCAAATAATGAATATTAAAAAAACTGGCCCAATTCGGGTCGTACATCACATTTGGTGTATGGGAGCCTCACTTTAATATTTTTTTTATTCTGTTTTTAGTATTTGTTGTTACAGGTGGCTGCAGAAATACATCATCTGTGAAAATTTCAACTGCCTAGCATAAGATATAGCCTTGTGACAGACAGACGAACGGACAGTAGAAGAGCCTTAGTAATAGGGTCCCATTTTTGGTATGGAACCATAAAAAAGCAGTAAGCACTTAGGTGCTACTTGCAATGCTACCATAAATAAAAATAAATAAATAAAAATCAGCCTGTATTTCTCTTACCATGAGTTCTGAAACAATTTTGTACAATATTTAATTTAGTTATTTTCTAGTTAATAAAAATGCAACCATACTTATCATTAATTTATTTTAGGTAAACCCAATACTCAATGCTGTGATTGACGAGAGATATGAAGATGCGTTAAAAGAAGCCAAAGAAATAGATAAGAAGATTGCTGAAGGTCTGCCGGATGAATACTTTGAGAAGAAGCCATTCTTGGGTGAGTGAGAATTATACATAAAATAATTAAAACTATAGTTTCTATCTGTTTCTAGCTCAGAGGTTCATCTGTGTACTAGCAGTTCCCCGCGACTTCGCCCGCGCCAAAAGTCGGATTTTCCATACAAATTTTCATCCCCTATTTCACCCCCCTTATGAGTTTATATCGCGACAAAAAGTAGCCTATGACCTTCCTAGTGTCTCAAACTATCTCTGTGCCAAATTTCATTTGATTCGGTCTAGTAGTTTCGGAGCCTATTCGATGCAAATAAACAAACAAACAAACAAATCTTACCTCTTTATAATATTAGTATAGAAAAATAAGTGTAAGACAAATTGAGACAATGGTACAGTCCACATCAAAAATATGTACCTACATTTGACAGATGGATCTGAACCAAATGTACAAACTAGAAAAGTTCATACTATATAGGTGCTAAATAGCATATTTTTGATCTAGTATAGGTATCAAGCCCTAAAAAAACTAACTGCGACATTCACTTTTATTTTTTGCAATCATTGATTTATAATATATGTATATGACAAATCAATGTTTGTAATATTGACGTCACATAAGCAAAAGTAAATTTTCTACATAAAAATTGATCGACTATCGATCGATCGTAATACCATATCGTCCGGTGGGGCATTCAATATTTTTTTATGTAAAAAACTTGCAAACAAATTGCCTAAATTATAAAAATAAATATTAGTCACATAATCAGCAGTTACCTACATCATCACCTCAATTATCATATTATTACTATCAAATAAATTAAATAAATGATTTTACCAAACACACCAACCTAGCCCCAAACTAAGCGTGAGCTTGTGCTATGGTGACTAGGATAACGGATAGACATACTTATATTTATATAAATGTATAAACATCCACGATTTAGGTACAAGTGCTCGTGCTCATCACATAAACATTTGCCCCTTGCGGGATTCGAACCTGCAACCGCCTGGTTTAGAACTCCGGGGCTTAGTTTCAGTTTATTTATTTGCATAAATGAACAGTACATTAATTAGTACAGAAATATTGACCCTGTAAGGGTATAGCAAACAATATAATCAATCTTAAAACTAGGAAACATCTTAATTAACTAAATACTTCTTATTACTGCTATATTTATTATATACATTAATTATTTATGCTGTACATATTGCACATTATATTTGAATATGATACTAGACAGACTAATTAATTATATTAATATAAACTTAATCGATAAAAAAATACATCTACACATAATTTTATTTCAGGTCTGTATCATCTAAGTACTCGTCAATGCTATAGTAGCATTTCTCAATGAGGAGTGATCTCAGCTTATTTTTGAAGGTTTTTATTTTATTTTCAGTTTTTATGCAGTTTGGTAGCTTATTATATATTTGAATGCATCGGTATTGTGGGCTATTTTTGTACATTTCAATTCGGGGAACAGGGAGGACAAGTTGGTTTCTATGGCGTTGGTTTTGGCACTGTTCAAACAGATTAATATTTTTTTATTACTTAAACCAAGACAGTCGTCGTATATTACCTAAACAGTAAACACAAAACTGATTAAGTTAAATTAATTATTATTATAGCTATAAAGATGAATATCTTTCTAAACTTTCACCTAATTTCTGTTTAAGTTATGTATATTTTATTTCGAATATAACTGTTATGGTGTACCATATTATAAGGAGGTAAGTACAGTCGACAGCACGTTAAGGCATACATTTGACCTATGAAAACGGCTTTTATTACGTAGAGGATTGAACAGATACGTTCTCAAGGTTAAATTGTGGCGGTGTACTATCGAGGACAAGTGCGGCTTACCAGTCTTAGGGCTAACATCGTTTGCACATCGCATCGTAGTTTTTTAAGGACACATATTACCAAATAGCATTTATAGCGAAGCAACAATAAAATTCAAACTCGCTCGCAGTTACACTTTGACGTAATACCGACCGGTTGATTTGAAATTTGAAATCGTCCGAGGCCTACCAAGCGAATCTGCAAAGTGGTAAGACGCAATAATAATTGACCGCGATAGTACACGCGGCCGCACGTCATTCAGACTACCCCACTTTAGCTTTGAGACCGCCTCTATTCCCTACGTAATAAAAGCTGTTTTCGTTGTTCACGTGGTTAACCCGACGTGCTGCCGACTGTACTTATACCTACTTTAAAAGTATGAGAGACAACTTAATGTATGTTGAAGTAAAAACTTAAATGTCGCCATTTCACCATAATGTAGGTACGTAGCTACTTAAGTGTCAATTTGCGAGAAGCTATTGCAACATTTAGGTGCAAATTGACCCCGCTCATGTGTATTTCGATTGCGTCAAAGTAAAATATTATTGCTACCTACCTAAACAGTTGTAGATAAATTTTTACTGAACCCGTAAAATCATTAATCGTAATATCAAGATAGACACTTGCATTTGTTCTAGACATTGATACAATTGAACTACTTCACCTATCTAGTTCATATGTATCACTCACTTACTATAGTCCAAAGCAGTTCATTTAGTTCAGTAACTCAGTAATATGAGAGTAAAACGTACGGATATATTTGTTAATACTGCAAGAGCGAGACTGCAGTATTCTGCTACTGCACTGCTGTTTTATATGTAAAATTTTCGGTATTAATTAATACGTTTTTAATACGTAACGTACATTATGTACATAAATATCACTACATCCTTTGTTAACTATATGTGTGAAATGCGTGTAACAATATCTTCGAAATTAATGAAAATTATTCGTAATTCTAGACTGCCTAAATATTATAAATGTTATTTTTTAGTCATCAGAATTCTCTGTAGTACACGATACATTTAAACTGAATGAAGTAGTGAGTGAGATTTTGATAGTAGATCTGCTGAACTAATTGAACTAGATGAGTGATACATATCTTCAGCTCCCACTGACTATATCACTTCAGTGAACGATTTTGCGCATGTCTAATTTGTTCAAAGGTTCGAATCATGGGTCGGGCCACAAGTTTGGCCAGCGTCCTTATTACACTACTTAGTACCAAGTGAAAGATGTGCTAGTGGCGCAGTGGCGGCAGCGCTTTGGTAGTGATACCAAAGTTAGGCAACCTACGGCGCGGTCGTGATTGGATGGGTGACCATTCCGACCATTTAAGTGACGTCCATGGCAAGCATCTCCGTGCTTCGAAAGGCACGTTAAGCAGTTGGTCCCGGCTAATATTTGTTGGAATTGGTCGTTAAACCTAGTCCGAGGCCCTAGGGGCGGCTTGATAACATCTGACAGTAAGGTTTGTCACTTGCCTTACAGACACCCCTCCACCAATCCGCACTGAGCCCGCGTGGTGGATTGTGGCTCATACCTCCTCATAGTTGAGGTGAGGCCTTTTCCCAGCAGCGGGATCTATATAGGCTGACTTTACTATAGTACCAGGTTTAAAACAAGACTTATTACTAGCTGACAAATTAGAAATTAATGACACATTCGTGACATTACCTAATAGAGAAACGCTTTTCTTAATGGTCGGGTAATATTTTGTCCTGGCTTAAACCTGGTACTAAGTTTTTAGTAATAAGGCAGAGGGAGTTTGTGGTATTGATACCCCCGTGTCTTGGAAAGCAGGCTCATCCGTTGGTCCTGCGCTTGATCTGTCTCCGGTCATGTGGGATTGGCATCTCACTGAATTATGAGAGAAGGGAACAGAGATTGCACCAGTGTAGCCCAATATACATATGTACATATTGTGCACTATAATAATATCTTCTGAGCAATGCAAAATTCTGTTACGATGATAATATTACGGATTATTATACTCGTGCTTCGCGTAAATTATTGAACACAATGTAGTGACTCTTCTTTTTAAATTGTAATTAATATGTAATTTTTTTGATACTATGGCAAGTCGTGTTTCTGATTATTTTTAAAAGAAATTGTTTTACGTAGCCGTATTGTTTACGCAAAGTCTTCCCAAAATAAAGTGCCGTATATTTAGCAAAAGGTCTAAATAAAATACTTTTCTGACATCAGCACCATAACCGGTGTCTGCCATTTATACACAAGGAAAAGAGCAATGGTTAAATTTTTCCATATTTATTTTAACGGATGATTGATTTGCTCGTTCTACATTAAAATAATAATTTTAATTTCGCTTACGGATACATCTCCGTGGAGATTGCTTCGGAAGGCACGTTAAGCAGTTGGTCCCGGCTAATATCTATTGATACTAGTCGTTAAGCCTAGTCAGAGGCCCTAGGGCGGTTTAATAACATCTGTCAGTAAGGTTTGTCACTTGCCTTACAGACACCCCTTCACCAACCCGCACTGAGCCCGCGTGGTAGAGTATGGCTCATACCTCCTCATAGTTGAGGTGAGGCCTTTGCCCAGTAGTGGAATCTACATAGGCTAACTTTTTATGGATACTTATTCAATACAGTACTCGACTGACGTTGGCCCGTCTTAAATATGTACATATATTGAATTTTAATTGGTATATTTTGATGAATGGAGACAAAAATTGCAATTCGTACTTGCGCAAGTAGGGATCCGTACCATTATCTTTTAACCATACAAAAAACGGCAAAGCCCCACTATAATATTTATTTTAAGCTGATTTTAGTATTTGTTGTTTTTTTAAAAAAAAATATTTACCATGTACAAAACATTACAATATATGTTAGTAAAATCACGTACTTAAACCACTAAGGTTTGTTATGACATGACCCGAGTCGACGATATAAGTAGGTACAATTTCCAACGATATAATTTAAACACACCCAACTAGGTATTATACAAAACGTACTACAACTAGGACATGAGTAAGCGCATAATATGTTTATAGAAGAGAATCCAAATAAAAACTCAAAACTACCTACAAGTTTTTTAGGCTCTCAACAAAATACCTTTTAAGTTTCAGTTTCACATTTTTTTCGTTCAAATTGTCACGCACCTCTGTAGGTAGTTAGGTTAGTTATGGCGGTAACAGAAAACATAATCTGTGAAAATTTTTATTGTCTGCTGTCACGGTTCATGAGATACAGCCTGGTGACGGACAGACAGAAAGAATAAGGCGGGACCCTGTTTTTTCCCTTCGGGTAAGAAACCCTGATATTGATCAAAATGGAATGAAAGTTCGTATGTGATACGGCCGCACGTCAGACTAAACCACTCTGACCTTGAGAACGCCTCTAGTCCCTACAAAATAAACGCTGTTCGTACTCATTAAAACACATTTTTACGGATTACTTCGCGATTTATTTACATTTTATTTAAAACCTGACCTGTTTTATTCCTCGAATGCTACGTGAAGCCATTGAAATTAGAAAACATCCAAATTTCAATAGGGAAGATGGTTGGAAAGTTCCACCGGCATGGGATCCTATTCTAGCAAAAAACAAAACAACACCTCGCACTGCAAGATCTCAAGACACAGTTAGCTCTTTCTGCGTAAATAGGAACGTAAATTAATATTAATGACTGACGGTAGTTTAATTTTTCAAAACTTTGTATTTGACAAATAATACCTTAGTCTCCCTGTGACCACGAACGCTGTAAAGTGTTCGAAACGTCAGGTTTTAAATAAAATGTAAATAAATCGCGAAGTAATCCGTAAAATTTTATTTTAATGAGTTCAACAATTTGCGTAAACGTAAGAAACAAATAGCTGTTTTCGTAATTCAAATGGGAAACTTCAAGTGCAGTACAAGACCATCATGGAATCGCAATAGAAAAATTTATATTTTTTCTTTTAGGCGTCCCATTCACTTCGAAAGAGAGTCAAGCAGTGGCCGGTATGCTCCACCCGCTTGGCTTGGTATCTCGAGCGCATGTCAGAGCCCATGAGGATGCAGAATGTGTACGCCTGCTGAAGGAAGCTGGCGCCTTGCCGGTGGCCGTCACCGCAGTGCCAGAGATCAACCAGTGGTGAGTCGTTCACTCGTTCATTCACTCACTGACGCGGAGTATGACCGCCTGCCACTGATCTCTATAATACAAGTACGCTGGACTAAAGATTCTCTAAGAAATGACAAATAATTTTTGTGCCTAATCAAAGCGCTCCCACCGAGTGACCAGGGAACTAAATTGAGTAACTTACGTTTATGTCATCTCTAATTAGTTCCGTAGACGCTCATAACAAGCTTACCACAGCCGTCAGCGCCAAAATGGCGATAGTCAAATTTCTTCAGGTTTAGGTTGACAGTATGCAGTCCAGCGTACTTGTATTATAGAGGTCAGTGCCGCCTGCTGAAGAAGGCCAGTGGCCATCACTGCCGTGCCCGAGATCAACCAGTGGTGGGTCGTTCATTCATTCATTCACTAACAGTGTATCCGCCTGCTGGAGGAGGCGGCGCTTTGCCCAGGAATCGTCACCGCAGTGCCTAAAGTGATGATGTCGACAAGTGATGAGTCCTTTACACACTCACATTTAAAAAAAACGAGCAAGCGGGAGTCAGACCATCAAACTCGTTTAATTGCAACCTTCGCAAAAAAAACTTTTTATCTATGATGAAACCACAAATTTCTAATGCTATAAAACCTTCCTTCTTACACATGATTCAATGCCCTAAAAACATGCCTCTACCCTTTTTTCGTGTATATTTGTTTACAATGCATAGTTACGAAGCGCTAGTAGGGCCAAAAATTAAGTAACACATTTTTTTGGTTCATTTTATGGCCCGCTCGGCCAGTATTGCTTGTTGATATTGACAATTTGAATTATTGATTAACAACTGACTTTCAATGTTATAAATAAAATGTGAACGTGTTGTTTGCAGGCAAGAAGTCCGCAACAACCTGATCGGTCAGACGAACAACCCGTACCATACCGGGCGTACTACAGGCGGCTCGAGCGGCGGAGAAGCTGCCTTAGCCGCTGCTTTAGCGACGCCTATCGCGCTATGTAAGTATATACAAAATTAGCGACCGGTTTTAATGGTACGGAACCCTTCGTGCGCGAGTCCTTCTCGCACTTGGCCGGTTTTAAACATTATTGTTCAATTCCAGGTTCTGACATCGGCGGGTCGACGCGCATGCCCGCGTTCTACTGCGGCCTGTACGGGTTCAAGCCCACGCCCGGCTACACTAGCATGAAAGGTACACTTTGTCACTGAATTAATACTAGTACTTACTGCCGTACTCAGTAACTACAATTAAAGTTTATCCTTCAGCCTCATGTCATCCTTTTCTATTTTATTGACAAAGAAAGTGACAGACCAGACTTAATTATAGATTAAATTTAATTGACGTCTCTGAGTGCGGCGGTTAGTGTTGTAGATCTACCTAACCATTTGGCAGACTACGGTAAGATACGTAGGAGGATAAGTTGATTACTTATTTAAAGAAAATTAAAGAAAATCACTATTAATTGGTAATAAATGAATGGATTTAAAAGAAAAAAATATCAAAATAGACCCATGATATTACCAGGGACGTGCCTCCGTTCGGGCCAGGACCCCACGATGGCGTCCATCGGGTTCGTGAGCAAGCAGCCAGAAGACCAGGCGCCGCTTACTAAAGTCGTCGCACCGACTCTGGACCTCGACAAGCCTGTCGATTTGAAGGTCAGTTTGATAGTATATTGTATACAGGGTGGTCCAAAAGGAGACATCGAGTTTTTTTTTTTCAAAGGCTATCCAAACATACCCTATGTACGAGTATCTTCCCCGATTTTCAGTAGTTTCGAGATTTTTTGAGAATTTTTGGTTTATTCTCACTTCTCATTATATCACGACGGAGTTTTATGCATTGAACTTACTTAGATAAAATTATTCGCTACCTAAGGCTAAAGGAGTTTGCAGTAAAATTTAACGAAATCAACAGTTTACGTTCAAACTAGACAGAGCTTAATTTTAAATTTGGTATTAAAATTTTTAAAGGTATTTTTACAGTTTCTTATATCATTTTATAAATTTTCAGGAAATCTTAGCTTATAGGCTAACACAAAATAGTAGATTGTTATACAAGGGACGAAATAGACTATTCCACTCTAGAAGTTTCTGGCGCTCGAGAGTGGAATGGGTGCTTTCAGCCGAGTTAAAACATACTATTTTTCATTTCGACCGTGAGGAAAGTATCGATAGAATATCGATAGACTATCAATAGTTGAGGCAAAAGATTGCTTTTACTACTATCGATATTTTATCGATACTATTGAGTATCGATAAAATATCGATAGACTATCGATAGTTGAGGCAAAATCAATAGTATCGATAAAATATCTATAGTATCGATATACTTTCGATAGTTGCGGCAAAAGCAGTAGTATCGATAAAATATCGATATACTATGGATAGTTAAAGCAAAAGCAATAGCATCGATAGAATATCGATAAAATATCGATAAAATATCGATAGTATCGATAAAATATCGATAGTATCGATAGACTATCGATAGTTGAGGCCAAAGCAAAGGTATCGATAGTATCGATCGATATACTATCGATAGTTGCGGCAAAAGCAGTAGTATCGATAAAATATCGATATAATCGATAGACTATCGATAGTTAAGGCAAAAGCAATAGTATCGATAGAATATCGATAGTATCGATAAAATATCGATAGACCATCGATAGTTAAGGCAAAAGCAATAGTATCGATAAAATATCGATAGTATCGAAAGACTATCGATAGTTGAGGCAAAAGCAAAACTATCTACCGATAGTAAGATAGTATTGATAGACTATCGGTACTATCGATAGTGTCAAAGTTCAATATTAAAATCACTATCGATAGTTGATACAGCTTTGACTATTGCAATAACTATCGATACTCTCGATCGAGGCTTTTATTCAATAGTAGGAGTATAAAGTAGGAGGGAAAAGCTATTTCCCACCCGGCTATCTACACATGAAAGTTCAACTTTCCGAACAGGTGAGATGAAAAAATTTTTACTTATTATGCTAATCTTTTACGAAATTTTATCTAATTAAACTCAGTGCATGAGGATTATTTGCTAGAATTTAGGATATTATTTTCAGAGAGCTGCTTCTGCATCTACAAATTATAATATTATCTATACTAATTGTATAAGTTTAGTTTACGCTGGGTACTATCTATGAGGGCCCGGGTTCGAATTCCGGGTCGGGCCGAGAGTGTTTGGGTTTTTCTGTCTTGAAATTACTCAGACACAGCTCCGGAGTCAGGTGGTGTTTAACACCCGTGCCTCGGAAAGCACGTTAAGCCGTTGGTCCTGCGCCTGATCTCTCTACGGTCATGTCGGACTGCCGTCTCACCGAATTATGAGAGTGAAGGAACAGAGAGTGCACCTGTGTATTGCGCACACACTTGTGCACTATAATATGTCCTGCGCAGTTGGCTAATCTCTGTTGAGATAGGCCGCCGTAGTCGAAATCGGCTAGGAGGACATCATCACCAAGTTTAGTTTGTATGAAAATCAATAGATGGCGTTGCTTGTATTTATATCGCGATTTGTTTGTATTTTTCCGGGCAGACTGATAGTAATTGATTTGACAATCTAGAAATCTTTCACACATCTCTGAGGTATTTTATTTATCTGTGCTTCGACGTGAGAGATTTCTATAAATTGAAAAGTAAGGCTTATTTCATATACGACAGGAAACAAGTTTCTTTAAATCATGTTTTCCGATGTATATCTACCTGTTTACCTTAGCACAGAGGCATCACTTTCAAAGTTTTAAAGTCCGGACATGGTTATATATTTTTTTATGGAAAAAACAGGCTAAGTGCGAACTCGCACACGAAATTCTACCGTATCTACTTCATCTTAGTCACTTCAGGACTTCCTGTGAATGAGAATGTTTCTTTACCTGCCCCAAAAATGTCTGGAAGGGATCGTTTTAACAATAAAACCGCCTACATTATACATCTTTCTGTAAAAATTGCCTTATTTATTTTATTGGTATGGTTTACCATAAAGATTTTTTATCTATTTGAAGACTCCAATTCCTCATTCGCTTCTCATTACATCCATTCATCACCTTTATTATCGTCACACACCTTACAGTAATAGAATCGATACACAAATGTTTACACACGCAAACATCCATACTCTTTGCTTTCACTACGCATCTCATTGTTCATAATCTATTAAACCAAGAAAACTATCAAACGTCAAATCAAGTGTCAGCGTTTTGTTATTCGCAAAAAAAATTATAAATTCTAACAAAACCTTCCCCGGTATCGATTCGAGTGCGCAAGTGTAAATATTTATGTTATCGATTATATCACTATACCTCCGTGCTGCCAAAGTACTAAAATAATTATTGTGTAACGTAAACTGTGCACATAAATGTCGATAAGTCGTATAACCAATTCAGCGCAACACTAGTAACGAGTGCTAACGAATAGAATGAGATGACATTATGTGCTACCCACTTAGTGGGAGCAAGATAAGACCTCAACGTCAGTACGCTTGACCGATTTATCTTGAGCCGTAGGAAAATTTTATGAACTTTTCAAAATTGCATAATTACTATTACTTACCGATGAAATGACATCACATCCGATTTAAAATTCAATGTTTTGCTTTTTTTCTCACAACACAGTATAGAACAATATGACATTATGTTAATTATTTCTCAAATCTATTTTTTTCATAAAAGTATTCACGTTGACATACCATACAGATCAATTGATTTTTGACATACGGTTCTGACAGAACTGAAAACCTTCTATTGCGGTTGTCAGCACATATCTGTGAAGAGAAAGTTTCGGAAAAAAATAGTTCTTACTTCGCCTTTAGTTGGGTACGTCCTCGTTGCTCCGAAACTGGTAGACCGACTCAAATGAAATTTGGTCCAAAGATAGCTTGAGCTACGTCCTTACATAGGCTTACTTTTGTCGCGATATAAAATCATTCGAGAGGTGAAATGGGGGATGAAAGTTTGTATGGAAAATCCGACTTTTGGCGCAGTCGATGTAGGGGGAAACTGCTACTGCTGTATTAATAAAAAAATACTCATGTGTCTTCTTAACTATCATTCGACCATTTCTAGGCTTATCCAAAAAAAGATGTGGTCTAGGCCGGGCATGTCGCCAGGCCGGCACATTATTTTCGTTTTCGCGCCAAATAATTATCTAAATTTTGAAGCGTTCACAAATGACTGTTCTGTTCCCAGAACGTGAAGTATTTGTACGTGGAAACAGCCCACGACCTACGCGTCAGCCCCATCAGCCAGGAGCTGCGACAGGCCATGAACAGGTATACTTCTAACATTATTCATTGTTTCTACGACTGTATTATTATCATTCATCGAAGACAAGATTCATCCAAGTCATCCATACTATTATTAGGGTTATTATTTTATATTGAGGTATAAAACCCTACAAAAATACTTTTTCAAAGTGCCCCCCCTTTTTGACTGAGCTTCTCATACATGTTTTTGTTGTTATTCTAAGAGGAGATGAATCCAACAAATATGCCATATGGAATACCTTTTGCCAAAAATATTAAATACGCTGCCAAAATCGCTTCTCGAAGATATTTGTAACTCGGACTCCAAGAGTGTAAAACCCTATTAAAAAATATTTTATACCACATTACGTAAGCCCGAACTCGCCAACTGCAAGATAAACCCACTTGAGGTTTTTAAAGTAGGAATTGATGTTAATTAGAGTAAGTTTTTATTGTTGTAATAAATAAATAAAAATAAAACAAATTCTAGATCATCAATATCGATCGTTCTCGAGTGTTCGAACGAAATTTAAATGTCCTGCCATACCTCATAATCAATACGGACACTACTTTTATACCATACCATAGAAGAAGTTACAAAATATTTATAAATTATTATTTTCTAAATTAAAAGACTGGCATTTGACCGCACTGATAATAAGCAGAGGTCGGAATTAGGTAGAGGTATTTTTATGTACTTGCATCGAAATGTTGATATTAATGTGAACTTTCCCGGGATTTCTAATGGACAATCCCGTGTGGCCAACAATATCACAAATAAATAATAATAAAAACCTCAGAGATAGACAAATAAAACAAAGATAATTAACATACAATTTTTATTAGTTTACATAAATTCACAATGCAAATTATTGATTCTCTTTGGACATCCGATGTCATTGATGTAAGTTTGGCAACGTCGCGCGTGCAGAGGTTTAAATTATGTAAAAGTACTGTGTTATGCTCTTTAAAATTAATCTCGGTACTTGAGGCATATCCACTTTATTCTTTCGCTGTATGAAATCAGTGTCAGTACATGAATAACTCTACCTAATTCCGACCTCTGATAATAAGTGACAATGACGATGCGGCCGATGATAGAACATGTCTGACTAGCAACACACACACTCACATACAGCCTATTCACTCTTTTTCTTGAAAGGATCCAAATCTGTTGATCAATCAAGTGTTCCCTACACTTGAGCCTGCACCTAATATCACTCTCTAACCGATGTTTTACTGTAAATAACATTGTCTACTTCCAGAGTGGTAAAGAAACTAACCGAGCAAGCAACCAACACATCGTTAGCACCGCGCGAATATTCGCACCGCGGGCTCGCGCACATGTTCTCTCTGTGGCGCCACGCTATGACGAAGGAGGCCGATTGCTTCGCGAAGCAACTCACCAATCATCAGGGGAAGGCGAATGCTATTGTTGAACTCGGCAGGAAGGTATGGTTAACCCTAATTATTTTTTTGAGTGACTAACGTCTTCGGTAGATCTCAGTTGGGAGAGCATTCGCCCAGATACCGAACCACACCACTGGTGGCAGGCACCGATCATTTTTAGCGGCCACCGTCCACTGGTGGCGGCCACCGACCATTTTCGTTTGTGTGGGACTGAAGGACGTGGCGCCTGACAGCCACCAGTGACCGTGATCGCTGACCCATCTGCGCGGAGCCTCATGCTTTTAACTCAGTACTATGCACGATACAAGTACTCCATCATACTATCAATAATTTCTTTAGCTATATCTGATATCTGTCCACAGCTACTCGGCGTGTCCCAGTACACGCTGGCGGCGGTGCTGAAGCTATTCAACGACCAGGTGTTGCCAGCAGTAGATAAAGAGTGGGCCGACAACCTCACCAAGGAGCTCGTCGATGACCTCACGGTGAGCTACAACTGATTACTTACTATAAATAAGTTATTGTTATGTGATAAGCATTCCTGCCGAAGACAGTAATTTTTAGGGATCCGTACCTTAAAAGGAACCCTTTTTAACACTGACATCAAAGTCCGTGTGTCTGTCAAGACACCTTTTCTAAGAAACGCGTGGCGGTATCAAGATGAAATAATTTTACATACTTACGAGTATGCCTGCGGTGTCTTGAATCCGGACAAATAATGTATCGATCAAGCTTCTAATTTTTATTTTTTAGTCGTCAAAGCCTATCTAATTCTTCCCATAGACCATAGACCTTGAATCGTGACTTACAGCAAAAGTAAAGTCCAAAATTCGCAAATTTTTGGTCACACCAAACGCGCGCGTGTGTCGAGATCTACATGCGATGCGGCCGGCTTGTGACATCCGTAACAACCAAACGCCGACCGGTCGATGCGCGCATGTACTTGTAGTTATAAGCTAAATTGCGGAGTGATAGGCCAGGGGCTCTATTTTTGAATCACTTGCGTGCAGATTTCTACTGATTTTTGTGCGTAATCTAAAACTCTGCATCTTTGAAACACTCTATCGACTGCACTCGACCGCTCGAAAACGCAACGAGTGACTCTACCCACTCGTCACACAAGGCGAGCAATAGAATAAATAAATTTAAGTAAATATTATGTCGCATTCGGCAACAGAATGTCATACGAGGGATCAACAATAGGTCTCTGAAGTTTGACTTTGGTACGTTCTTGCTACCTGCAGGGGGAGTTACACTGCTCCTGCTATGTATAAGATACGTTTAATAATATAATGTGCTTTCCAGAACGCCCTGGGTCCGAACGGAGTACTCCTGTTTCCATCAGCACCATCAGTAGCTCCGTACCACTTCGCTCTATTCACGCGTCCCTTCAACTTCGCCTACTGGGCGATCATCAATGCGCTACATATGCCTGCTGTACAGGTGCGTAAAGTCCGTTTTTCATTGCTTGTCCAACATTGTAAACAATCTTGAAATAACGAAATTATTCATTTAAAAATATATAAGGTAACTTAGAATCAATTTAAAATATTTTAATGGCGAATACTAGAGCAAAAATGTAGTATTTTTTTCAAGTAACATTTTTTATTTCATCCGCTAGTTTTTGTTTTTCCTAACAATGTAAATGTAATATTTTTAGGCGCATGCTGTACATAGAAAGTCTTATCGCCTATCTCATTCTCACTAACTAAACTTATCTCTCACTTCAATAAACCAACCCCTTTTCCTGCATTTCATTCATAAATTGTTTCAAATTATGAACAGCACTAGCTCAGCGAAAGAAAAGAATAGACTCCGCCACAAGCTACGCTATGCAATGCTATCACAACATAAGTAGTTAATGCCACTATGTCATTATAAAACCTGTTAATAGGGAAATTTCTGTGACGAAATACTGCATTTTTGATGCAGCATTTAGGTATTCACTAAGTTTAATTGCAGGGGATATTTCCAACGAATCGTAAGCGGTGCAGTGTAAGCTAGATTTTTAAAAGATAGTAAACAATAATAAACAATTTACAATGTTATACTAAAAATGCAACAAAAAAAAACAAATTTGGATCTGACCCGAAGTTCGAATCTGAAAGTGTACCTTGCATTTTATCTTAATTTTTTTTGAATTACAAACCTTGTCTTGACCGTTATAAATAAAAAACCGGCCAAGTGTAAGTCGGACTCGGGCACCAACCACGACCACTCCTGACCACGTTTGTTGTATGGTAGTCACTCTTGTTTTTGGTATTTTAATTTTATTATAATATTTTAAAAGTGAATTTACAACGAAATATTCTGTAAATTCTGCATCTACATGTATTGCCGTTATTTATATGGAGCAATAAAAGCCAAAAAAACTTGTTTGTTGTATGGGAGCCCCCTTTAAATATTTATTATATTCTGTTTTTAGTATTTGTTCTTATAGCGGCAACAGAAATACATCAACTGTCTAGCTATCACGGTTTATGAGATACGGCCTAGTGCCAGACAGACAGCGGAGGCTTAGTAATAGGGTCCCATTTTTACCCTTTGGGTACGAAACCCTGAAAAACATAAAATGTTATTACAAGCAGGCTTGTGTATCTCCCCGCGGAGGTAGCAAAAACGTACCTACGCGCGGCGCACCTACGTAGGTGCTAAAACAAGTTGCGTGTCGCTACCGGCCAGAGCCACGCTCGCGCGTTTTATTCACCGGCGACCGCGCGGCTACGTTGCTGGCTGGACGAGAATGAATAAAGTACTAGAAAGAGGCGCCAGATAGCGTTAGAAGCTTCTCGTAGCAGTCAACCCTATCGCGTCGCGTGATATTACGTCACTGAATAGGTTTAGTGTATTATGAATCATATTCCAGAGCAATAAGTATGAAATTATCTTGCAATGGATTTTTGTAGGTGTCTACACGAAAATGTGCTTGAGTCTGAGGCGAACTAAATTACGCCATAGTGTTGACGACATTGCGTAGACATTTCTTTGAATACAATTGCTAAGTCATACTTCTGTACGAAGTACTAGTATTCTGTGTTACAAGTAAGTAATATGATACATAACATAACAGGTGCCGCTCGGCCTCAACGCGCAAGGCCTGCCTCTCGGCATACAAGTGGTGGCGGCTCCACACAACGACGCGCTCGCGCTGGCCGTCGCCTCGCACGTCGGCAAGATATGCGGCGGGTACGTGCCTCCATGCAAGATCATCGAGTGAGAAACAAGTCCACGGAGATATACAGGCTGTTAGTGGAACAAGTCCACGAGGATATACAGGGTGTCCGGGTTTCGACTGGCGATAATTTAAGGACCTTTCATTTATCAAATTTTAGAGACAAAATCCTTTTTAGGTTTTTTTTTTAATTTCAGAAAAATTGCATTTTTGTTTACTTTTGTAATATATTAAAAAAACTATTTAACTGTTTTAAATTTTTAGCAAGATTGCTTAAAAATATTTTTTTCCTCTATGATGGTTGATAATTTTGAATTAATCTATATTTCACTTGATAGGCGATAGCGTTGCCTTCATCCGTAGTTTTTTTTAAATAATTTAAATGGCTGTCATTTTAAGAGAGGGGGTTTGTTGTGGATAACATTTGATGAACTAATAGCCCATAAATTGCGATAATGTATGGGCTATTAGTTCATCCCGGACATTCATCAGTCCAAACCCGGACACACTGTATATAGATAGGGTAGTGTAAACAATAGGCTAATTGTCTTTCTAATGTGTCAAAGATTAAATTAAGTTGGTCTCTAGCTTTGCAAAACAAACGAAAAAAGACAGACCAAACTAATTGTATTTATTTATTAAACAGCTGTCAGTTGCTAAGGAAATTAGAGGATCCATACACAAGTACGTGTATGATGTCATTCGATGACGATTAAAGCAAAAAAACTTGTAACCCTCCTTCTGGCGCAGTCGGGTAAAAATACGTAAGCAATCTCATCACTTATTTTGACGTTTCTAAATTATTGTAGTCTGTGTCTGTCGTTTGTTTAGCAGAGAAATAGAGAGACAACTTATTTAATTTTAGACAGGGCAGTTCATGATGAAGACCAGTCGTGGGATGAATATGGCATACACAACTTTTACTACGAAAGTCATGATCGAAATCTTAAAAAATAAACAGGTCCTTCATACAAATAATTCTGCTACCTCTGTGAAAATTACGGTGAGCCATTTTATTTTTCGCGATTTCGGTGATATCTCCATAGTAAAAGTTGTGGATATTAATGGCTATTTTCACCACCTAAACGGGTAAGAGTCTTACCGTAAGACTGTTCACACTAACACCTGGACCTAAATTCAAATTGCCCTCTCTATGACTAATTTTAAGTTTATTTCGTCTCTTTTTGTGCTCAACAAACGAAAAGAGATAGACCGCAATAAATTCATCTATGTTTATGTACGTTCATCTATAAATGTATTATTTTCACCAATCGTTTCCTGAGCTAGGTAACTTAAAACGTTCAAGGTTTTCAGCAATATACCGGTTGATATGAACTTGGTGTTTCGTATATTGTAATTTCGCCGATAACTTAAAATTGTATAACTGCATTTAATTTGAGTATTATTTTATTTCCTATGGATAACTGGTGTAGCTATATAAGGCATCTATTATAATGTGAGTTTAGAATAAGCAAAATCAATTTATATCGAATTAATGAAACTTACCCATAGTGCTCAGCGGAGATAAATTTACCAATGTTTACTTTTACATAATTGTTTTTATTTATATTTTGGATTGTTTATTTTATCTCGTTATTATGCTTTTATATTTTTAAGGTCAAAATATCGGAAATCTATTTGAAATTGTTTTTATTCTGTGTTCATTTCAAGCAGCTATTTAATATTTGATAAAAAATAAGGACAAACAAAACCGAATTTAATATATAATACTCTCTAATATTATTAAAAAAAATTTTTAGGCCAGTTTTATGAATATGTCAGAAAAAGATAAACAATTAATTTTAAAAGCTTTAATTTTACGTTCCTTGTATTGACCAGTTTTGTAAGACTGATATGTTTGGTGAATGTTGTGTAAAGGTGATGGTGCTATGCAGTGTTACTGTTGTTTTGAATTAAATTTTGTATAAAATGTTTCCTATTGTTTTTATTTTTACTCATTCTTATTTATTTTTTTTACTCATCGGAGAAATGCCCTTGTCGAGCGAGTGTCTCTAACTTCATTTTGAATAAAATCACTTATCCGACGACAAAGTACCAGGAGTGCATACAAATGAGGATAGTAGCTCTGAAGAAAGGGGATAGAAAAATCCCATCAAAGAGTATAAAAGAGATGGCATTAAAAGAACGCTAAAAACGTCTAACAATTGTAATGAGAAAGAGACAGATACATTTTCAAACAAAGTAATATGTGGATAGATGGATATAAGATTTGATTGTTATATACGTTGGTTAGTGTTTAAAACGAGACGAAACCAATATTTATTAATGAGGAGTGACCAATATATTTTCAATACAAAATTTAATGTAGGTAGGTAAATGTAAATACGATTTGATTGTTAGATACGTTATTATCTATGGTTAGAACCCTATCTATTCTGAAACTGACAAGTAGGACGAACATAGGAATCCTTCAATCTTCTTAGCCGCACGAATGTTTTCATGATTTTTTTATTACGAGATTTCTAAAAAATAGTATAAGTAGTAAAAATCATGAGTAGTGATCACAGGTAGTGATAATAACACGATCTCATAGGCACACGATGCATCAAACACCGTCTGTATAGAAAAGAAAAAACTTTGTAAAATTACCGACGCATTTTCTTTTGCCGTAGCAAACTCAATACTTACGATTACGAGGTACTTACGACGATACTTTGAAAAATCACTCAAGACTGCTGCTCCACCTTCTGTCTGCATAACAGGCCGTAATCACCTAAATGTTTTGACATCCAGACCCTTCTACCATAGCATCTTGTTGAACTCATAAATAATTAATATACGATGTGGCATACAAAACGCTTGTTACGATGTTCAAGTACCAGGAACGCATACAGTATGAATAGAAAAAAAGATAGCAATTCTACTTTAACAACGAGACAAACGGCGTGATTATTGGGAAAAGAATGAGACCAATATATTTTAATATAAACGAATGTAGGTAGACACAAAAGTAATTTTATTGTCGATGTTAACATGAGACAGGCACTCATTAATGGAAAAGAGAGAGACGAATATATTTTACTTTACTGATCATGAAAATATGTTGTACCCACAATTGTCTAAAATCTATTGATCAGTCAGTCATACATAGGTATATCGACCTATGACTGACTGATCTCCACGCTTAAGCATTCCTAATCATCAGACGTACGTACTTGAACAATCGCTAGATGAGTTGTTCTTTTTATAAGTTTTTTTTTGTGTACATAGTTTAATTTCTTCTTTAGTTCTCTAATAATACTTTATTGTAATATGATGATGCGCGAACGCGAACGACGCCACCCCGCGGCCGCGCGGTCTTTGTAGTCGTCTCGTTAGTAACCGGGTCAATACTGGCCACTAGGCAGGCGCTATCGTACAGTCCCGTTATGTGCGTTAGCGCACGGAGTCACTGATCTTATTACCTAATAATTTATGTACCTACCTATTTAAAATTGGAGACCTATAGCCCGACATGATTGTGCGCGACCTTCCTGCGGTCGCAGGCGGTGCGGGGGCTGAAGCATGCTAGATGTCAGCGGGGACAGGTGCTGCTGCGGGGAATGGATTTCCTACCTATGACAGTCGCGCACGTCGCGTGTAATGACTGAATACTTGACAGTGATGGCCGGTCTGTTCTTAGTGGCAAATGTATCGTTAAAAACAATTATTGAAAAACAAAGCACCCGACTGCAAAAATTATAACATTTTTGAAATGGCCTTTTCACTGGCTTTCATTTGATCTAATATGATTATGAAATATGGATCACTTAGTTGTCTGAATAAAGAAAGATTTATTATTATTATTATTTTTATTATTACCCATATTGGCTATGGTAAGAAAAATATTAATCCCCCTCCTCCCTTGTTTCTATTTGCGGGCGCCATTTTTTAAATTTATATAGCATATGTCACTATCACAATTTTTACAAATTAAACGACACCTTATATGTCAAAAACTGTCCTGCCGTTCGAGCTGTAGGGCAAGTCAAACAATTATACATACCCACATACTAACTCTCGAAAAACATAACCCTCCTTTCGCAGTCGGGTAAAAAAATGTTTGAGTCCGAAATAAAAGTCATAATAAAGTTCGCTAATATTTTATTTAATTTTATTGCGTGATAACGCGTGTTGCGCTGCGCAAGCGACGCCGCCCCGCGGTCAGCACCAGCCGGCACCGGCCGGTCCTGGCCACTTGGCCTCTAGGCCACCAGGCAGGTCTAATAGTCCCCCCCAGTCCCCGGGACCGCTGTCGCGAGTTCAGGCGAGTATCAGTGTTGCCTATCGATAGCGACTATCGCTAAACTATCGATAGTCTATCGATAGTTGACTTGATATCCGTAGTATCGATACTATCGACTGTGTGAAACACGGCAATAGTATCGAAAGTATTAGCACAATTGAGTACCGATAGTATCGATAGTTCAAACTACCGTTATTGCTATCGATAGTATCGATTCTACAGGTCAATAGTAGTAACCACCGACAGTATCGAACTATAGATACTATCGATAGCCTATCGTACTAGTTTACAAAAGTCAACTATCGATAGCGTTATCGACGGTGATGCAACTCTAGCGAGTGCGCGGGGGGGTCGCGGGGCGGGGCGGGCGCGCGTGGCCTCAGCTCGGGAACTTGCAGTACAGTGCGTAGTGCAGCGCGTAGCCCGAGAAGCGGACGAATTGAGAGTCTTTCTGCTCGAACGAACCGAGCGAGGAAAACTTTTTGAGTTGCCGCGGCGTTTCTGCGCCGGGGGAGTCCTGTGGAAGGGAAATTGAAATCAGAATTGCTTACTGCTTACTCATACACTGCGTTATAGCCTGAACAGAAATATGGGACCTGAATTAGGGCGCTACGAAGCCTTTTTATATGACAACACTTTATATAACCATACTAGCGTAGATTGGCAACTGAACATGAAAAATGTGTATTTTATATGTTTACATTTATATTTGATACATTTCGAAGCCTAATAACAGATTCAATGATACAAGGAAAAAACAAACCAGTCGCAAATTAAGTAGGTATAAAATTATATTGGCCTTGTATTATGGTATTTGACCAAATTAGAATTAGTTTTGCTAAACCACAGAGAGGTAGAAGTAAAATTGCCTATTGTTTGTCTATATGATGATCAGATCAGACTATTAAATATTGTATGTAAATTTTTTAAAACAAGTATAAATAATTATAATTTTCCAAAATCGTTATTTAAATATTTTCCGTTGCCATCAGTAGCCAATTCTACCTGTTCGCACTGACGAATCAAAAATGGTGATATGACAACTAAATAGGTAATTCATTTAAAGAAATTATGTTAATTATAGATTTTCATGTCAATTACTACAACACATCCTTTCAGTCCAGAATGTCAAATTCCCAAAATGTCAAGCGGTTTCAAAATGTCAAGTTCCCGGAAAGTCAAGTTCCCAGAAAGTCAAGTTCCCAAAAAGTCAAGTTCCCCGAAAGTCATGTTCCCAAAATGTCAAGTTTTCAGATAGTCTATGAAGATAAGAAAGCTCTCGTTTAATAATAAAAAAATCCATAAATCATCATTTTTTTTAATTATATGTAATCTAACAATCAACACATTTAAACTTACTATGCAAAAAAAAACATATTTTTTTAATGAAGCTATTATTTGAATAATCTGTCACAGATTTTTTTTTCAAAAACTCCCCGACACAAAAAAAAATTAGGCGTAGTAATAGTGTAATCAAAAACAGGTCCCTCCACGCGACTACGGTTGGAAAATAAAAATATTTGAACTGACATAAATATATGTGACGATAATAATTTTAATAGGTTTAAAATATTATTTCATCGTTTTTAGAGTTAATTTATTGTGTCCGAGGGTTTTTAATTTTAATTTGTTTTTTGTTTTATAAATGTCGAAATATGTTTTTTTTGCAAAGTAAGTTTAAATGTGTTGATTGTTAGATTACATAAAATTAAAAAAATGATGATTTATGGATTTTTTTTATTATTAAAAGAGAACTTTCTTATCTTCATAGACTATCTGAAAACTTGACATTTTGGGAACTTAACTTTCGGGGAACTTGACATTTTGGGAACTTGACTTTTTGGGAACTTGACTTTCTGGGAACTTGACTTTCCGGGAACTTGACATTTTGAAACCGCTTGACATTTTGGGAATTTGACATTCTGGACTGAAAGGCAACACATGTTAAACCACTTTTCTTTAACGACAGCGAATAGTTCCGGCGTTTTTACACATAAAAATATCACATACTCGACAGTAATCATTGACAACGAATGACATGACAATTTGTGGTTTCCGTTGCCAGTAAAAGAAATTAGTTCAAGTTGTTTTCCGCAACATGGCGAGGTCCCATATATTTCTGGTCAGGCTATACTTTTCAGTCAAGTGCATTATTTTAATAAGATCTAAAGAACAATATACAGAAACGATTTTATAGCATTTTTTTTTAATCTCCATATTTTTCAAATACTTTAAAATCTAAGGGCTAAGAAGACAGAGATAGAGGGACTTACCGGTGAAGCGAACACTGTGAGCACGAACTTGCCAGGGCGGAAGGCCTCCAGCACTCTCTTGATGACTTCGTCGTAGCTCGCGACTGGCACGTTCGACTCGAACGACACGTACGAACACGACCGCTCGGGCGTGATGTGAATCGTCATGTAGCAGCCCTGAAGTGAGGAATGTTGTTTGTAATGTTCGTAGTTCAAAAAGACGGGTAATATGGCAGTTATGACTTTTACCGAACGCTGATACTAATTACATTCATTTAATTGAATATTCAACTGATTTAACTGCGATTTTAATGAATGAGGCAACGGATTTTTTTTCATACAGTCAATGTCAACTGTAACCGTCATACTAGTAATATTGGTATAAATAAAAAAATGGTAATAAATTTTGAATTTTTTGAATTAATTATTTTACTTTGTAAGTTTAATAATTTACATTCATTTTATCCAAACTCGGACTGGATTTTTGATTGGACATTGACCGTCGTTTCGAAGCAGACTCCTAGCGCCATCTCTTGACGATTACCGTCAACGACTTGACGGATACCTCCAGAAAAACTGTTTATTTATGAGCGTGCCGTATCTTTTCATTTATATTTTATCTCAGAATCTAAAGTTGCAATCTATATACATTTGTCTAGTCTTAAAAAATATATTTACAACTGGATCAGAGGACTACCAAATACCAGCATGTCTAAAATAGTAGACATGCTTAACGTTTAACCATTTGTATGGCTCAGATGATTATTGTGCCGTGTCATCACGTTGTAAGAGTAAGTATTTATTGTAAGATTATGTCAGTATTATTAATTAACGGTGAAATATGTGACCGTCATCAGCTAATCTCTGCTATTAAACTCAAGGAAAACGCATATCTTTTACTTACATACACACTGCGTCTAGTTCAATTCAATTATTGAATGTTGATAACAATCCAAATTATTATGATGATATTCGATCACGAATAATTATTGCAATAATAACCTACGCATTGACATGAAAGTCAGCCTATTAGATCCCACTGCTGGGAAAAGGCCTCACCTCAACGAGCCATACTCCACCACGCGGGCTCAGTGCGGATTGGTGGAGAGGTGTTTGTAAGGCAAGTGATAATCCTTACTGTCAGAAGTTATCAAGCCGCCCTAGGGCTTCTGACTAGGCTTAACGACTAATACCACAGATATTAGCCGGGACCAACTGCTTAACGTGCCTTCCGAAGCACGGAGATGCTTGTCATGGACGTCACTTAAATGTTTGGAATGGTCACCCATCCAATCAAGACCGCGCCGTGGGTTGCTTAACTTTGGTATCACTACCAAAGCGCTGCCGCCACTGCGCCACAAGTACCTCATTGACAAGACATGCGTCTTAAGATAGCGTATTATTTTAAGTTATAAGCAACGAGAAGCGACGTTATGTTCCTAATTAAAATGACTACCTTTGAGTATTTGAATTAAATACCACCATACTCAGATTCCTGGTAAGCATATGACTTTGTAACTTACTGATGGTATGTCCTTATCTCCCTTGCAGCATTAAATTGTCAAAACATCATTCATAAAATTGAAAAGACATTATAAAAAACTTAAAAATAAAGTAGCGAATTCCAATCAAATAAAGTGCCAATGAATGTATACGTGGTTATTTGTAAAACACCAATTGAACCTTGTGAGGGCCAATTCTGGTGCATAAATAAAATAACTTTTCATTACAACAGATACAGAACCAGGTGATTTTGTATGGAAAAGCTAATTTATTTTGCGATTTCGATGTTGGTCGCATAGGAAATGTTGCTATATTAGAACCCCAGAATCGGCCCTTATGAGGTTGTCGGTGTTTTTAGCGATGTAGAGTAGCGACGGACAGAGATTCAATACAAAACTAGCTATTGACGACCATCTTGGTGTAGTCGTTCGCGCACCGGACTTCTAAACCAGGCGGTTGCGGGTTCGAATCCCGCAAGGGGCAAATGTTTGTGTGATGAGCACGAGCATTTGTACCTAAGTCATGGACGTTTATATGTATTTAAGTATTTCTATCCGTTATTCTAGTCACCATAGCACAAGCTCACGCTTAGTTTGGGGCTAGGTAATTGGTGTTTGTTAAAACAATTTATTTATTCGCTGCGATTTCGTCTGCGTAGACTCGATGAATAAAAATCTTATTCTATTAAGATAAACATAGCCTAATAAGCTAAATTACCATATAACCCTGTATGTAGTCAGTTTACCAAGCAATACTTTAATAGTTAATTATGGAGGTCGCGGCCGGAGGCTTCAAGAAAAACCAAAATTTGTCTAAAAGTAATTTAATTAAAATAAAACTAGTTACATGAGTTGACCCTATCGATGCTAGATAATGAGTGTCTTGTAATTAAAATGTAGAAATCGTGGAATCGCGTCGGTGACGCGCGGGCTGTCTGTTGCAGTGTCAGCAGTGGCAATCGAGTTGCGTCTGGCCGGCCGCTGCTTCGTTTCGATGTTGAAATTTCACATTTAGGTAAATCATCTGGGTTTCCTTGTGTAGTTAGTTACTATGACAAGTTCATAAATATTGCTTTATTTGGATAATTAGCTATTTAGCTAAGGCCCAATATTTAAATTCTTGCAATGGTTATCTATACGTTCGAGTTTTATTTGATCTATCATGTAGGTCACTGTGTCAAATTATAACTGACCAGGTTTATATTTTGTGCTGAATCTCGCTATACTAGATATTATTTACTGACATAATTAGTACTCACATCTTTGGCGACTCCGTTCATTGAATACCCGCAAGGGTCAAACAGGAAGTCGTCTATCACCATCCCTGGAATGATTTTGTCTATTCCCGATGCCTGTAACAAACAAATACTTATAAAGAAGACAATTCGGTGGAATATCTATGTTATATAGCAAAGTGTAAATCAGACTTTTGGCAGGCCTGGTTCACTCCGCAATTTAACTTAACGCTACAAGTACCGATAGTATCGATACGGAGCTATCGATACTAGTTGTTCCAATAGTCAGATCCGATACTACCGATAGTGTTTTTAATATTAAGCTGCAATACAATCGATAGTATTGCCTGTGTCGATAGTGTTGACCCTAATGGCGATATCGATAGAATTGATACTATCGATAGGCCTATCGAGGCCTATCGATAGTATCGATTCTATCATATTCTATATGTTGTAGATTATATTCGAGGTACGGCAACGTTAATTAAAATTAATTATTTTTTTTTACTATTTTTTTTAACTTTTGAGTTTACTGACCTTTGTGGCCTCGGCGGCGGTTGCCGAGCTGGCGCGACTGAAGATGTCCATGACAGCTGGATCCAGGTCCGACATCAGTATCTCAATGGTCTGGTCGGGCTCGGAGGAGTCGCAGCAACCGTTCACCACCTCTCTCTGTTCTTTTTCTAGCGCGTCCACTGTGCCTGGAGAGAATAGGGGTTTATTTAAATATGTTACTTTAAGAAAGAAAAAAAAATTAACACGATTCATCGTTATCTTGGAGTTATCCCGGTTGTGCACTTTCACGAGAGGGCCCAGGGTCCGCTTTGGACCATGATCCAGGATGTGGAAGATCAGTAAATTATCATTGGAGCGACTGCCGTCTGACCTCCGTGACCCTGTTCACAGAAACATTCATTCGACTGAATGTGCAGGTTTCCTCACGATGATTTCCCTCATCGGTTAGTAATACTGTATGTAACTCAGAAAAAGTATCGAATCCGTAAATCCCGCATGAGAGGAAAACTGCTATCCACTACACCTCTAATGCTATTCATGCATTGCAGAGGCAAAAGCATCTGCTCAGCATTAGCCGTGGAAGCTGGAGCTTTTACAATTTACGACATTTAAAGTCGAGTGGCTCATACGCCGGTTTTCATGGCGTCCCAAATTTAAGATTCCATGTTCCATTCCCGGTCGGGTCAACAACGAGGCTGCTCTTTTACACAGGATCATCATATGTATGGCCTACTATATTGTGGCAGGGTATATTCCGATACGTCCGGGTGAGGCATGCTAGATGTCAGCGAGGACGGGCGGTGTTGCATGGAAGGGGATTTCCTATGAGTCCTATGCAATTGGCTTTTCTTGGCTCCCACACGTCTTTCGCTCCGGGTCGCACATAAACTTGTTAGACTACAGTTGATCGAAGAGTAGCTACCGTAGTTAAAGCCTTAACTCCTTGCCTTAAAGTTTAAGGTCCAAAACCAACTGTTATAAACAAAGCTGTCTCGCAAGAGAACATGACGTACCTTCAAGTGGCAATAATGTGTACAGGTACCAACAGTCTTGCTCCGGACCCATGATGTACGCGCGCCCGTCGCCGAAGTATGAGTCCAGGAGTTCCACCTGGGGACAAGGAAATTAAAAATGTTAGATAACGCAGATAGTAAGGTTTTAAATTTGCACGTACAAATTCATTTTTTGGTCTCAAACCAAAGTATTTAAGAAATCAAACGGATGGCCCACTGGCGTAGAATACGCTTATAGAAATTCGTCGCATCGCACCGGTCTCAGTTAATAGTATAATTAATTCTTCTACTAACTGATTGATTGATTACTCGTCTTGGGTTTTTTTTTTATTTCACTACGAAATAGTGAGTAGGTATAAGTCTTTGCACGTATTGTGCACACACACCTGTGCACCACTTATATATTATATCTCCTGTGGACTTGACTAATCTCTGTTGAGATTGGCCGCTGTAAGCCGAAATTCGGATAGGAGTACATTATACAATATTCCTCCTGGACAGGCCTACCTCTCATCAAGTCAGTTTACATACCATGTCCTAGCTAGGACTAGTAATACTCGACCAAGCCAACTAGACTTACGACGGCGAATACAGCGAGATTACCAAAAGTAATTAAAACCAGCGAAGTGCGAGTCGGACTCGAGCACGAAGGGTTCCGTACCATTTACTTACAACATTAGACAGTATAGGCAAAAAAAACTTTTTAAGTTTATACTGTTCTTTTGGAAAAAAGCATATAATTTTATTTTATTTATAATTTCAAAAGTATTCATCACAGGATACCCGAAACAATTTTAAATAAGAGTTTCCGGCGGGCTATATCTCGCAAATGGTAAAGCTGATAAAAAAGTTTTGTATGGAAACCCTACCTTATTTTCATAGTCGTTTTCAAAGATACCTTACACAAGGGGGTGCACTCAAAAAAAAAATTCAACCCCCCCCCCCCTTTACATGTATGGGGAGGTACCCTTAGAAAGGGGTAATAATTTTTTTTTGTATTTTTAAAAATGAGATCTATATGTGAAGTATTCTCGAACCAATTTACATGCAAATCAGTCCATAAACGTAGAAGATGTTCTGCTGTGACTAGTGATGGGCAGTGGATAAATACTCAAAGAGTAAATACTCGGATATTTATCCAAAATGGATAAATACTGGTTTTTATCCATTTTTATCGGATATTTACTCGAAATGGCGGATAAAAATAACTAATTGGGACCCTACTTTACCAAGCGCGACAGGTGTGATACCTGTCATTTAAGTTTTAAACCGATTTCAAAAAGGAAGGAAGTTCTATGTTCCACCATACGTATTTGTTTTCGTTTTGTTTTATCTACGTTCACGGAGTTCTTCGTTTGTTGTGGACTTATTTTCATAATTTATTGCTTTTTTCATTTCAAGAGCATACTTTGAGGTTATCTCAGTGTCACCAAGTTGGGATCTAATGCTGAAACCCAGAGAAAATAAATGTTCGCGCTTGCTCCGTTTGCGCCTTTTTAAACATTCTAGTCCTACTAAGACTGCCTTTTGATTTAGTTTTCAGCACGCTGGCTTCTATCCAAGAGGCCCCGGGTTCAAACCCTGGTTCGAGCCTATTTCTGGGTTTTACTGTTATAAAATAACTCAGAAACAGCTCGTAGTCAGGAAATTGGTTATCCACCCCATCTCATCGAACTTTGAGAGTGAAGGATCAGATAACTGCACTTATGAATTGTGCACACACTTGTACATTATAATATCTCCAGCGCAGCAGGCTTATCTCTGTTGATTGGTTACCGTATTTGAAATTCGGCTATATAGCAGAATATAATTATTATTTTTAGTTTTAGTGTACTTACAGGTTTGAAAGGTAGTTCCTTTGAAAAAAAAATAAACCCTTATTAAAAAAACTAGATCTATATCACTCCTGAGCCACCAACTGTTTTCTGGGGTCATCGCGTATTGTCTCGTACGTTGTTTTGATGCCTTCCAACCTCCTGAACCAGTTGGCTTTCGAAAAGGCTTCAGTACAATAGACCATACCATACACTAAGGAAAATTATACAGAAGTTCGAGGAGTACAATATGCCCCTATGGTTAGCGTTTGTAGATTATTAGAAGGCCTTTGATTTGATCGAAATGTGGGCGGTGCTACAGTCTCTTCCGAGGTGTCACATAGACTATAGGTATATAGAGGTGTTAGAGTATCGCTGTACAAAAATGCCACCACGTCGGTCCGTGAACAGAAGCAGAGCTCGAAGGCCATTCCACTGCGTAGAGGTGTGAGACAGGGAGACGAATATCTATGAAATTGTTTACAGCGACATTAGAAGACGCCTTCAAGCTTCCGGATTGGATTTGGATCAACGTCAACGGCGAAAACAGCTTGGAACTATGCTTGAAGACCTCAACCGAATCTCCCAACAAGTGGGTCTTACAATGAACATGAACAAGACGAAAGTAATGTTTAGCTCCAGAGTGGTACACACTCCAGTATCTCCAGTATCACTCCCAAAGTTGTTGACAAGTACGTCTACCTGAGACAAGTAGTTACTTGCATTGGTACGTTGTGGTCTAACTAGGTAGTAGTTGGACCATTAGGTAGGTCCAACTTCGAGAAAAGAGGTCTGTCGACAAATCCGATTTGGCTGGGCCGCGTTTGGGAAACTACGCAAGGGCACCTTCTCGTCTCAAGTACCTCAGTGCTTTAAGACGAAAGTCTTTAATTAATGTGTGCTGCCAGTGATCACATACGGATCTGAAACTTGATTTTTACTATGGGCCTCATAAAAAAGCTTAAGTTCATGCAATGGCGAGGGCTATGATCGGTGTTTCTCTACGAGATCGAATCAGAAATGAGGAAATATGTAGAAGAACTAAGGTAAAGCACATAGCCCTGCGAATCAGTAAGCTCATGTGCCAATGGACAGGGGCGCGAAGAGCTGATAGCCGTTGAGGCAGAAAAATTCTAGACTGGAGATCCTTTGATCAAAGGCGCAGCGTAGGACGGACTTCCTACGGCAAGATGTACAGACGAACTTGTAAAGATTGCAGGATCACACTTAACTGAATGCAGGCCGCTTGCAATCGGTCGTTGTGGAAGACCATGGGGTAGTCCTATGTTTAGCAGTGGACACCCTACGGCAGCATCAACATGATTCTCAGTCGAAACCGAAATCTTGGTCATTTAATAATTAAGATCGATTATTTTTGTTTATAGCTAATTATATTGAACTAGCTGTTGCCCGCGACTTCGTCCGCGTGGACTCGATGATACAAAATATTTTATACTCCCGTCGCGCCATCCAGCTATCATGATCTATTAGTTTACCATGTCGTATGGAGAAGAGAGTAATAAAAAATCGAACTCAATAGGCACTCTTTTTGGATAGGTTAGGGCTCATTCACACGGCATCCGTCATTGACGATTCGTCAAAATACAGGATAACGTCATGACGGATAGACATTCACATTGCATACGGAATCGTGTTTTTTCACGATTCGTCAAAATATCCGAATTGAATTTAGGTATAGTATGTACTATTAGATACGACGGCCACTCAACATTGGGTATATGTAACTCAGTGAAAACACAACGATGGCGCGTTTTAAAATACTACTAACGCCATCTATTGTCAACATTTAGAACTAAAAATTATTTTGTTCGTCTTAATTTATTCGTTTCATTAGGTAAGTACTGATAGGTTCAAACTAATACATTTACATCCTCCATCATCCCTTATTTTATCCCCAAGAAGGTTGAATTTATCAAAATCTTATTTAAGCGTCTTCGTCATAGTAGCTCCAATTTTTTATTTCAGTTCAGTCAGTCGAAAATCTAAGAGAAGATTCATACAAACTTTCATCCCCTATTTTATCCCTTTAAGAGAGGAATTTATCAAAATCCTTTCTTAGAGGATGCCTACGTCATAGTAGCTTAATGCGTGCAAAGTCTCAGCCCGATCGGTTTAAAATTGAAAAAGTTTTATACAAATTTTCATCCCGTATTTTATCTCCTTGGGGGCAGAATTGATCAAAATCCTTTGTTAGCGGATGCCTACATTATAAGATCTACCTGCATGCCAAATTTCAGCCCGATCCGTCTAGTGGTTTGGGCTGTGCGTTGATAGATCACTATGTAAGTCAGTCAGTCACCTTTGAGTTACATTTATTATATATTATTTAGATTCAAAAATTCTTTAGCACTTGTTTTGGTTTAAACTACCATCTTACTATTATAATAATCATAAATTTGCGGGTTGTAGCAAAAAACATGTTTATAAAATATTTATCCATCTTTTTGGACAAATACTCGAGTAAAAATGGATATTTATGAGTATTTATCCATTTTGATAATTATCCGGATAAAAACCCATCACTAGCTGTGACAGACTAGGACAGACGGACTGAACGATCTTATAAGGGTTCATTGTTGGACTACAGAACCCATCACTAGCTGTGACAGACTAGGACAGACGGACTGAACGATCTTATAAGGGTTCATTGTTGGACTACAGAACCCTAAAAAGCAAAAAGATGTTTCAATTTAGATGAATTGCCTAAGTTTATTTTAACACCATTGCTTTTTAATTTCCATCGGTATTTTCGTTGTATTTCGTCGAAAGTCGTTTGACAGTTGTCAGTAGTGACTTGGTAGTACAGTAAAATCCAACAATATTTTCCAAGCCAATAGAATTCAAATATGGGGCAGCATTGAGAGGTAAACAAATCCATGTTATGCTGGCGTGACGGGCGCGGATCGCATTTCAATCGAATGTTATGCCCCAGCTCGGGTTGCGAACTACGCGTGAGCGCTTCTCGGAAGTATGCACCGATTCATACACATGCAGTGGCTGTAATAAAACATCTTATGCACTTTGTTTTGTACCTGTTTTGAGGTTGCCTGGTGGTAAACCCGAAACACTAAAGCAAGATATTATAAAGTCAGCCTATTAGATTCCACTGCTGGGAAAAGGCCTCACCTCAACTATGAGGAGGAACGAGCCATACTCCACCACGCGGGCTCAGTGCGGATTGGTGGAGGGGTGTCTGTAAGGCAAGTGACAAACCTTACTATCAGATGTTATCAAGACGCCCTAGGGCCTCTGACTAGGCTTAACGACTAATACCAACAGATATTAGCCGGAAACAACTGCTTAACGTGCCTTCTGAAGCACGGTGATGCTTGTCATGGTCGTCACTTTAATGGTCGGAATGGTCACCCATCCAATCACGACCGCGCCGTGGGTTGCTTAACTTTTGGTATCACTACCAAAGCGCTGCCGCCACTGCGCCACAAGCACCTCAAGCGCGGAAAGCAAGATATACCTAGTAGCCAATAAGACGTTTAAATCTTTCGAAAAAAATTGAAACGTTCTTATTATTAAAACTTAAAGTCCATTATTGCTCATTTCACAACATTAATTCAATCAAATTAATAAGCAAACAGTAGGCACACGTTCCACTATCATAATCATAACAACTTTAATTTAAAATTAGTGTGTACAAGATAGTTAACAATGTGTCAACAGTTCGCAATCTCAACTGACCCGTCCGAGTCATGTGACACTTGGAGAGATAACTGACTGACAAAGATTTTCTCACAATTGGGGACTGAGTAATAAATTCTGATCAATACACAAATCACGCCATTGAGCGACCATTCTATGTATTTACCCTTAGCAGAATAGGCTTAGATCCTTCGAAATTACGGAGCCCTAAATTAGGATATGTAGGAATTTTAATTTTGGATCCCTATATAAGTACGTACCTTTGGCCCCATTCCAATAGATAGTCAATGAATACTCCATCGTAAGGAGTACCTATTTGGTCAGATAACGGAACGTGGCGACATTGGCAGATAAAGGTTTGTTACACCACCACGTCTGCTGCTAATCGGGGGGTGATGCAAGGCGCTTCTGGGTTCAAGCGATAACGCGACTTTCAGATTGTGCTACTATTCGGATCTTTTAGAACGATCGGCCATGGTCCAATTCGTGGAGGGCAATCAGAATTTTGTTATCTGCGACTGTGACGCATAATCAGTAACATTGTTGTTTGTAGTGAACAGATTTTTCTTGATTCATTTATCTCATTCATTTTTTTCATCTATTTGATAGGCGTAAAGGAAGGTACTCTTATCATTATAATTTCTTTCCAATACACCTCTCAGTTTTGGGATATCGTTTGTGTGGCTTCGTCGTCTTCTAGCTAAAGGAGTTTACCTCCGAGTCCTATTTCGTTCATAATAAAGGATCCAGTTAGTAGGAGCGACCCAGCTACTGGGATGGATTACCTCATAACACCTGAATGCTAGGAGGGATCTAGGTACTGGGACAAATAGTACAAGTCGCGCAAGCGTCATCCAGGCCGCGCAGCAAGGCTAGGGATAAGGATCAACTACAGGCCACAAGGAGGCTGCTGTAGACCAGTCAATCCTTTCTGTGGCTTCACCATCTTCTGGCTTAGGGGATTTCGTTAGTCTTAGAATCGTTTCTCCAAAATGGATCCAGCCACGAAAGCAATCCAGTACACGACGCACTCTGCGAAATTACTCAAGGGCTAGTAAGGACTTAACAATCGTTTATTGTATCTTAAAGGGTCCTACCTCAGAATCAAAGTTGTCGTGCGGCCGCAGCTGCGCCTTGGGCCTGGCGAACTCGCGGCGCGAGTAGAACACGTTGTGCACGCGCTCGTGGCCCGCCACGTCGCGCGCTAGGGCGAGCACGCGCCGCACGCAGCGCAGCGGCGTCGTCGTGCCGCAAGTCTTCAGGATGAACCGTCTTCGGGACACAAACATACTGCTCTCGCTGCGGGAGAAACACATATTTTTTTATTTGAAATGGCTTTGCTTCTAGACTAAGCCAGACGGGGCGTTGACAGAGTCGACGGTGGAGCGAGCTCACCCAGATGGTTCTGGCACTCCCACTAACCAACGGAACACAGTAAGCTGCTATTATATAGATTATTTTTGATGAGAAAAGTTACGTGAAAGCGTGGACAGTGCAAGCTTGGAACTTTAACGACGAGCCACCATAGTGGAACACCCGCAAATTATATGCAAGAGGCACCACGATAAACTCCTGGCATCCCAGGAAATATAGCTGGCATATAACTTGCGGGTGTGCGTGCAGAACTGCAGATCCAGCTTTATAAATCACGCAATGGCTGTGTAACCACAGCCAGTTCGTTATTTATTGACATGTAGCTTTGTAAATGTTGTTAATTGACATGTAGCAGCCCGATGTAGCTTTCTGACAAGACATCATACTTGATGTCGATTAGCGAAGATGGACTTTATTAATTGAAATGCATCTAGTGTTCATGTAAGAGGCCATTAGTCAATACAGACATGACGTCTGAATTAGTAAAACTAAAACTTTAAAAAACAGATTATTTTTGTATTTGGGCTACGTAAACTTTTATACTAACCGTGTTTAACAGTTTTACTAAGCTAAGATTGTAAAACCCTAAGAAAAATAATTAAATTCGGTTTTTTTTAAGTTAACATTTCAGCCCGACGGACCAATTAAAGCAAATATCATAAAATTTCTTAAATATACGTTCACAGAATAGAAACTAACTTCACAATGTGTCTGACCTTAAAATAGTTCAGACAAAACATTAGTTATACGTTGATTTGGACTTTTATCTGCGGCCTAGTTTGTTCAGTACATAGGTACACACAGACTTGATAGCACTATTTTGACCCGGCAGTTTTTAAACAGCGATAGTGTATACTCTGTGAAATAATTTTAGACTGATAGCCGTAGCTGTAGCTACGGCGATGAGCTAAGATACTATGTTGTCAACTATGTCTCCAGTGCTACTAAAAAGACAGTATATAAAGTTTAAGAACTGGCACAAAAATATAAACCCATAATTCATCGGCTATCTTATTTGGTACAAGGATTTTCCACCTTCATTTCCATACCTCATTATAAAAGGTTTAAGAAGTTATGTAACATCGGACCTTCAGCCTACAATAGACCAAACTGAAAAAAAAGAAGTCACCGCACTTGATACCGTGGAGAAAATGATAATATGTAATTAATTATGATGATGATGATGAAGAAAAAATGATGATGAAGATAATGATGATAATTCTGGTGACAATAATATCGCCTTGAAAAGAAACGCTGGCCTCACTCAATCGATCTTTTGAGTTACCCAATCGTCTGATGAACGATAGGATACCTATAATAGTGACCACTACATACTACGCACTACAAAAATAGATACGAGCGTCCAAACAGAATTATTTTTAATCCGGGTCAATGACCTATTACTAAATGATAAGCACTTAGGTAAATAAATAACTTCAATGAAAGTTGTAACCATACGGGTTTAAAAATAAAACTAGCTTTCCCAGCAAGAATTTTCAGACACTGTTAGGTAGTGTATTGGAAAAATAAAACTTTCAAGACAAAGAAAAAGCTCCTAATAATAAACATAAATGTTATTTTAATAATAGCCAAAGATTTCAGTACCTAGTAATATGAAATAATAAAATACAGCAAATAGAAATCAACGAACTGAAGAAGAAACTAAATTACCGACCTTTTATTTATATAGGTATGTCAATAATACTTTTGATTTGACGATGGGAGAATAAATACACTTCTGGACACATCTATTGGCCCACCTTGTATTTTCAGTTTCGTTTGGTCCTAGCTAAAATTTTATATTAGGTCGAGCAAAAAGTTTTTATGCAGTTTTGAACCTGACACATTCACAATTTCATTCAATAGTCTTCTTTTGAATTTCGAACACAGAATTTAAAGAAACAAAAGACAATTTGGTGCCTGTTTGTTGGTATCAAACAATCGAATACTAAGAAAACTTGGTTTTATTGGTTTACTTGGATTTAATTCTTGAAAAAGTGATTGATATATTTGGTTTTGCAACATATATTATATATTATAAGGTGAGGTTCTATCAATAATCTATGGATACTTCACCTGAAGTCGCCGCCCAAGCTGTGGCACTTATTCAGGCCGGGCACAGCCAAAGAAACGTGTGCTCAACTTAATTTAAGTCGATCTGCGGTCCGAAATGTTTATCGGAGGTACCTAGAGACTGGCGGCTTTGTTCGTCGCCAAGGAAGGCCACGATCTCGGGTCACAACTGAAAGGCAAGATCGATTCATCGTGACGACCAGCTTGAGAAATCGTCACCTTACCTCCATTGAGATACAAAACCAACTTCGCGACTTCCACGGAGTATCTGTGAGCGCTCGAACTGTTCGGAGAAGGTTAAAAGAACGCGATATGGTACCACACAAGCCAGCTAATGGGCCCAAACTAACGCGAGCCCACCGAACAGCGCGCCTTCATTTCGCACGCAGTCATTTAAATTGGACACAGCAAGATTTGAGCCGTGTACTCTTTTCTGATGAGTCTAAAATTGTGTTACATGGCAATGATGGAAGAAAAAAGGTCTACCGACGTAAGGGAGAGCGTTTTGCACAATGCTGCTTTGAATAGAGGGTTGCTTATGGCGGTGGCTCATGGACTGTCTGGGGCGGTATATCCGCGAGCGGCAAAACTCAACTTGAGGTTGTTACAGGACCACGGCTGCCAACATTAAATGCTGAAGGTACATTCGTGAGTGCTTAGAACCTCACGTGATACCATACGCGGACTATGTGGTCCCAAATTTCCTTTTTATGCATGATAATGCAAGAGCCCATGCGGCCGGCATCGTCAGGGAATATCTTCGGGATGTGAACATCACAGTTATGGACTGGCCAGCCAGCAGCCCAGACATGAACCCCATTGAGCACATGTGGGACGAGCTAAAAAGACGTGTTAGGGCTCGTCAGCCAGTTGCCCAGACGATGCAGGAGTTGAAAACTGCCATAGAAGAGGAATGGGAGATGATCCCTCAAAATTTCATAGAGCAGTTGATAAACTCTATGCCTAATCGTATGAGAGCTGTGGTAGATGCCCATGGAGGCAACACGCGTTATTAAATAAAACCTTTATTTGATAAAACATGTTTTTTATTCAAAAATCAATTGACTTTAACAAGGCGCATATCCGACTTGTTAGGCGTAGCTCCATGTCGTATGGTATTCTGAATTCAAATTTAAAATAATACGATCGAAAAAGATGGTAAAATGTATCAGGTTTAAAACTGTATCAACACTTTTTGTTCAATCTAGCAATCATATTTCGGTAGGGGCCATCGAAACCTAAACTCTAAGGTGGGCTTATAGATGTGTCCAGAAGTGTATTAAATGTCAATATTGAGTCTTCTAATGATACAACCAACCAGCTACCCCATCTTCTATGCATATATACTGTTAGGATGAAATAAAAACAATGAGGTCAAAAGTCGTATAATTAAATGGATTGATTAATAAAACAACGTTTAAAGTTCAGAAATAGTTTACTTTCAGATAGAATGTATGATAATCAATCAGCCTCTTATTTAAACTTTTACCCCGTTATTCCAAAAACTTAGTACCGGGTTTAAGACACGACTAAGCTATTAGCTAGCCAATTAGAAAAGCGCTTCTCTATTAGGTTATGTCACGAATGTGTCATTAATTCCTCTGTTGTCGGTTAATATTTAGATCCATTTTAAGCCTGGTCTAATTTTTTTGTAATAATAACACCGTTATACATGAAATGTTTATTAGCGTAGGTATTAGTTAGGTTACCTATGTAAGGTTGCTTAGGTTGCTAGACTTGCTAGTATTCTATGGGCCCTGTTGTAAGTCTGCTTGCCCTTGCTTCACTCTTTGGGCCTCCACTCAAGCAAGTCTATCTATATATTTTACTACAGATATAGTTCTACTATTATTTTGTCTTGTATAATCTTTATCTGTGGTACCTGTGGAACCCGTAGAAATAAAGCCATCTAATTGTGGAATGTAATAAAAATAAACATTTAAAAAACTATTGGATTTATTGTTTACTAAAAATTATGAATCTTAAATCCATTCCTTGTTTTCTTTCTCATCTATTTTTATCCGTAGAGTTAAAACTTATAAATTATTTTCTATGACCATATGTAACAACTAAATGAGTCATCGCAATCATGTGTCTACCGAGTGACAATTTGCCAAGTACATGTACAGTAGAACAATAAATTGTCTTGAACTCTATTTTCTATAAAGCAAAACTGTAAATTGATACTATTCATTGCAACTTTGTATCTCCTCATCTTCTCAATGTGCTCCATATTACCATAGAGTTCAGGTTGTAAATAGCTTGGCAAATAGTGGTTGCATTAGTTGCGCACGCGCATTGAGCATTCTATTTGCAAGTAGGTAGGTAGGTATATTGACATGTGGCGGTAGCGGTAATGACCCACGGTTACGCAACTGATAGTAGGTATAAACATTTAACACGTTCCACTCATCCCATCCATTATTACAATGATGGTACGGTTTATATCATAAATCTTTTGTTTGAGATGATTGAGACATTGTATCACTACTACGAGTATAGGCTCGTAGTATTCACAAAGCCAACACATGTTCAATTTTAAACAGCGCCGTTATGATGATATAATTTGACATATGTACATATTTGAATAAAAGTAAATATGACAGAAAGTATAAATAGATAGGTATGCTAATAGAAAATGGCCTATCGCCATTTGGACAATAGGAACTTTACAATGTGGCTCAAAATTCTACGCTAATAACAACAAAGATTTGTTTCCTCATATTACAAAATAACAACCAGAAGCACTAGTAAAATTATCTTTGACAGACACGCCGCGCCGTCTCGTTTGAGCAAACCCTTGGTAAGATATCGTAAGTCTAGGTTTCATAGAATAGATTGTCTCATGTAGGTAGGCAAGGCACATAGATATCTAATATAAGATCTTAATCTATTTATGATTGCACCGTCTATTCTAGGTTGTTCTATTATTTAGTTTTAGTAGTATAGCAAGTGTATATTTCTAAAGATCAAACTAAAAATTGATATAAAGCTTGTCTAAGTATCTTCGCGATAATAATGACTTCGCAGAATCATAAGCAAATCGATCAATCACTTAGGAGGTACTGATTCTTTCATGTACTACATAAAAATAATTTTTAAAATGTATAATAATTTCACAACTTTAAAGTTTTAGTGTCTATTTAACACATAAAAGAAATGTTGTCAAAGCGGCTGTAAATTTCATGCAATTTTTCATTTCAAGCTATGGTTAGGTACTCTAAGATTGGCACAATCAACACAGACACAGTAGAATGGATTTAAATTTTAAATTTTGAAAATAAGGAAGTAAGGATTCAAAAGACAAAGAAACCGACGTAAACACTATTCTGTTGACTTAACAGAAACCTCCGTTTGTATACCGAAGGTCCTGGCTAAAAATAGCACAAGTAAATTATTTATAGAAATTGCAAGCCAAGTTTGCTCAGAAACAATATATTTCGCAACGAGGCACCTTTTATTGCGGTCGGAAAGTGGCGAAATCTTGTGATTCATTTTGCAATTCAGCGAGAAAAAACATTTTATTTAAATCTGACTAGTAGATGATAAAATTAAAAAGCTATTATGAATCAAGTAATATAATAATCACGAAAAATCTATAAGACATCCACAGTCCCAAACGCTTAAATTGACGAAAAGGAAAGTTTGGAGTTAAATAATGTATTATGGGTACTCATGTATGTTTATCAATTTATCATTCTTGATATCCTCTTTTATAAAACATGGACAATTCTTCAATGAAAGAAATATTTGTAATCTTGTTATATTAAACCCAAAACTCGATACACTCAAAACACGAACAAATCACAATGAAATAAAGCCCGGAACGTAGGTATTGAACATAAATATTATTCCAGTTAAAATATACAAAGAGTTGAATTACATCCACATGGTGCCGAGTAAGCGATTATAATAAGGAATATGGTAAAAATTAAATTAAAGTGAAATGGTAAAAGCGCCAAGAAAACCAATTAGTTGGCTGTAGTAGGCCACCAATGCTGAGTTAAATGTCACGCGACATAGGTAGGTAAAGTAGAATAATATCAATTCTTTGTTTGCTTGTGCCATATTAATCATGTCAAATAGCCAACGCATTAGGCGCTTGTTAAGCACACTTTTGCCTCTAAAGTCTAAATATAGCATGTCCTATTTGTTTTCAAAATTGTTGCTAAGCGTACTTGAATAGGTATGCCAATCTACAACCGCATGGTTAAATTTTCTTTTAACTAAATTTTTGAGACTCTGCGCATATTATTTTCTATCGATAGTAAAAAAATCAAGAAAGTCAAGGATAGCGAAGAAAAACAAGACATTTGATCCTCCATTTGACCCCAATCTGTGCCTCCATTATCCATAACGTCGTATCAGATAGACGCCATAAAAAAACTAGCTGCTTTTTTCCACTCTCGTGAACAATAAAGTCGTCTATATACATACACCTTAGTGCTAGACTAATAGCATCAAGATTTAATATAATGTACATATATTTGCCGTTTATTTGCCCATATCCTATATTTAGACATTCAAAGCCAAAGGAAAGCGTCCATGATTGTTTGTAGTTACCCTCAAGTTTGTTTAAATTGGTATAACATAATAGCCGTCCTTGAAATCAAACAATTAAGCCACGTGTATGACAATCTTAACAATGACGACGCTAACACGGACGCTATAGCTATTATTACTAACAATAACATAAAATAAATGTCAATAATGTCTATAAAGATTAACCAAACTAAGACACGCAGGTTATACTAAAAACCTACTAAAAATACAAAATTAGACCGATCTTGCAACGATTATGAATTTATAAAACACAGATCGGAATTTAAAGGGAAAATTAATATTCTACTAATCATTCATCTGCCTCTTCGTACCTCTTCGACGGCGCATAAAAGAAATCCGTCAAATCAATACGCCATTGTCAAAACAACTCAATTCGCTACATGTTCAGCCAGACGTGTGGCAGCCATATTTCCCGGGCGAGTTTGTGTAGCGATGTTATGCCTGTATCGAATATCGATTACCATCGATATAAATGTACTAATATACCGTTGCTTTCCCCACGGCTACGCTGATTGATTCGCAGATTTCCCAGGTAGCTAGTCTGCATTGATTTATGCTTCCAGCTTCACATCGGGCGGGGCTCTGAACTTGCAAAATACCATTGAGTGTATTCACAACGAGGAAACATTTTGCAATTGTAAGTCCAGTGTAAGTAATTAAAAAAAAATGTTGTCGACAAGTACAACTACAAATAGATCTAGGTATTATGTTACACCTTATTACAACTACAGAACCTAAATCTGCATACATATACTTTCTCTCTGCAATGTTAGTTAAGATAAGTAAGCCCATTGATACGACTCGTTATCTGTTTATTTGATGGTTCGTTACTCTTATCTTGAGCGTTAACCATGAAATAATAGTAACAAAGTTTACAATGGTTACATTTGCACTGGCAAGCTAATACCTACACTGCATTTTGAGATTGATATGAAAATTGTAGTTTCTCTATTACCAATTCACCAACGTTAATATTTCAAATTGGTTGAGACATGTGTAAATTTTGTTTACAATAAATCACAGGACGGTCAACTCCCTAAGATATGACACCGGACAGGAAGAGGTATATTTGAGGCTAACAACCATAAGCAAGTGGCAAAAGGTGACATTGAGATCTAAATATAATGTCACCTTTAACAGGATGAGATGAATTGCCTTAACATGATCCAAACGACGTAACAGGATATTAGTATTAATATTGTAAGAACACACGGACAACCTCATGAAACCAGTTTCAGAAAATCTTGTCCTTGTAACTGTCTCGGGAGGCCAATTTTTACAATCAGCTTAAGGCAAAGAAAAATAATACATGGAAATCTTAAGCAAATTTTTATTATGACTTATTTATTAGCTAAGATAGAAAAATTTACAAAACTGCGAAGATCCCAAACATAGACAATAGCTAAATTTTCTGAACGAAAGCATTATTATTAGCTACATAGGTATTTTAGCTAGATTTTTGTATGTGGACGACCTCCCAAAACCGTGGTCAGTAAATGTCACTCTCTCCGAAATACTATGATGTGTTGCCGTTGTAAACTGCGTCACTGGAGGCTTGCCTGCAGCCGCGCAGGTCCCGATCAATATTGCCCGGGTGAGCTATATGCACCCGATACCTAGACTTATACGGGACCTGGGAAAGTGAGCTATGGATCACGTAGTACGGTGGCGTGGTTCGACGCCTCAAATTATGGGTACAAAGCTTTGGAGCGGTTAAATTTTAAACGTCTCAAATAACCGTGAGGTTTATAATACAAAATTATATTGACGCCACGCCAATGAGCAAGTTTTTAGAAGAACATAAAACGAAATTGGTTACGGAATATAAAAGTCATAATTAAACACATTTGAGATTAACTATAAATCGAGTTACGAGGGTCAAACTGAAAGTTCTTAGAACTGGCCACTTATAAACAATATAATAAAAAAAATATTCTAAAATTTGAAAATAGAACTCTTTGCCAATATTACTGAGTATATATTTCATTCATTTGTCATTTGTTTTACGACTTGGCGGCAAATTGAAAATTGTCTGTGTCACGTCAAAATGAATTTAACACGAGAAAATTTTCGTGCAATGATTTTTTATGACTTTCGATGTCATTTAAGTCAACAAGAAAGTTATGATAGACTACGATTGGCCTTTCACGATGAAGCCCCATCTCGTGCGACTGTTTACAACTGGTTTAATGAGTTTAAACGTGGTCGCACTAATCTCACTGATGATGTACGTGAGGGACGGCCTTCTACGGCGACGACTGAAAATAACATCTGTGTTGTGCGGCGTATGATAGAGACTGACAAAAGAGTGACCTATCAGCAGATTCGGACAAGCTTAGGCATCGGTATGAGTCAAGTGCACAAAATCCTCCACGAACATTTAGCGGTCAGGAAGCTTTGCGCCCGGTGGATACCTCATAATTTGACTAAGGCTCAAAAACTCCATCGTGTGGATTGGTGCCGTAAAATGATTGAAAGATTTAACGGAGGTGCCTCAAATGCTGTGTTCGACATACTAACAGGTGACGAAAGCTGGATTTACTGTTATGATCCTGAAACCAAAAGACAATCTGCTCAGTGGGTGTTTCCTTTCGAGGAGTTGCCAACTAAAGTGAAGAGAGATCGAAGTGTGGGAAAAAAATGGTGGCCTCGTTCTTTGGAAGGATAGGTCATTTCGCAACAATTGTGTTAGAGGATCAAAAAACAGTTTCTGCAGAATGGTACACTACCAATTGTTTGCCACTTGTCTTGGAAAAAGTTCGAGAGAAACGACCTCGCAGTAGGATCCTCCTTCACCACGACAACGCCTCGTCGCACACCGCCAAGCGAACGATCGACTATTTGGCGACATCAAACGTTGGATTACTGGGTCACCCGCCGTATAGCCCCGACCTCGCGCCTTGTGATTTTTATTTATTTCCAAAAATTAAAGAAAAACTTAAAGGAAAGCGGTTTATGAATGCTGAAGAAGCGGTGGCTGCGTATCGCGATGCCATTGAAGAGACCCCTAAGGACGAGTGGGCAAAGTGCTTTTCCCAGTGGTTCCATCGCATGCAGCGGTGTATTGACGTCAATGGACAATATTTTGAAAAGATATAATAAAACTAATAACTGGCTAATGTAATCAGTTTTTGATTTTCTAAGAACTTTCAGTTTGACCCTCGTAATTAGGAAATAAGGGATAGATAATAAGAGTAGGTACAAAACTAGCTATCAAATATCTAACCAATAAGCAAATAACAATCTATAAAGTTAAAAGATAGTAGTGAATTTATGCACACAAAAATTTATGGTGTCGTCTGTTACTATTAAATTTCGTAAAAACTTGCAATGAAATAGCTTAGATTATGAAAAATAATTATTTAGTGGAGAAGGATAAGTATGATATTTTACTATCGTACATCTTGTCATAACAACGCATAACAACTTTATTGCGTTTATCTAACTGTTAATCTTCCTAAATTATCATCATCTCTTTCACTATCATCACATTCAACTCAAATCCAGCTGTTGTTTCCTATTTTCCGTCGCACACGCGTCCCGCTTGTTATTATTTTGATTTCTAGATTACAAACGCCTCCAAGTCCAATAATGTCGCGAACAGTTTTAAATAAACTGAAATTGGCAAACTCCCATTAACCCTATTTATTCCGGTGACGCACCGATTCACATCAAACGTCTAATACCCAGTGCTTTTGTTGGTGGTTAGAATTCTCGAGGTAAGGAGTTCAAATTCGAGGCCAAGGATTTTTTACAAAGACTAAATCTAAAAATCAAATGCTAAAAACCATTGAAATGAGCCGACATGTAAACATGAGTTCTAAACGAGGCATGTTTTATATTCATCAAACACAATTTAACAACAGGACACGAGCACGTATTACATAACACACAACACAAACGGCCTTGAAGATCTAGCTGAAACTGCATGGATCGGCTCGTGTCGTTATGTTCAATCAAGATGTTTTTGCGGCCGAATAAAGATGTTTTTATTAGTGTGGCCAGTGAACCGTGATGTCATTCTTGTCTATTCATATTTTAAGGCCACAATGAGGATTAATGGCAAATTGGAACTGATTTACTTCGCAATTGATCACAGAAGAGTTTTTGTAAGTCCAGCCGTCAAACTATATTAAGAATATATATGTCTCTCATATTAAAAGCGACAAACAAGTTTTACTTTTCTTTAGAGAAAAAACTTAGCTGCTATTTTTTTCGCCGCCGCAGATTTATTTGACAAGAGCGCGAAAACATTCCACGGTCACAAAACAGGTTTCGATCTTCGAGCGAGTCCAGGTGCCCTGAGGCCTTACTCAGATTGGCGATGTCCGTATATTCGAGTCTAGCCATCACGCTTGTTCGTTGTTGTGTTTGTAGTTGTCATGATGGCATGAATGAGACAGGGACGACTTCTAGTCGTAAATACAGACATTGTCAACCGGAGTAGGACCTCTGATGACAACACTAATTTTCGTGTGTAAAAATGGTTTGGATGCGAAATTTCTAGAGATCGATAGAGACAGGAAAAATTTAAGAAGCACAACACACAAATTGAACTGACAAGACTTAAAGGGTAGGTGTTGAAAAGCCTATAGAACTCAATCATCAACTTAATATAAATTTAATAACAAAAATTGGTTGCAAGGAGAAGTTACAGAGATTAAATTTTGAACGCGCAAATTAGGCTTAACATTTGAAGCATAATAATCGTATTCCTCATGGCAGCAAACAAGTAACGTCGTCTCAGACCGGACAGGTGACTCATTCACAATTCGTGGAACGAAATAGCTTAGCTCTCATCAATACAAAAGCGCAAACTGATATCTCTACAGTCGCCAAAAAGCTTGACATTATGACTGACGCTTCTCATAAGAATTATGAGGTTTTTACCTGCGGTGGCAACCGTAAGTACAAGCCATAAAGTTGCAGAAGTGCCCTGTGCACTACGCATGCGTCTCTGGGTCTACCTTGACCTTATCCTCCCAACCCCACCCTCCGAGACGTGGGAGGCGGTTGGTCGGGAGTCGGGACGCTCTTCAGCCACAGTGGAGGCTTCCAGATATGTAGCCATAGTATTTATAAGCTGTGGAACTTTCCAGTACCGTCGCTATATGTGGCAGGGATAGCTAGGTTGGGTACCCGGTTCAAGTACCTATGTAGCGCGTTTTGCAAACGATGCGGGATTGTGAAGACTGCGGGAAATGTAAAGCAAGAACCTTAGTGGAAATTTTTGAAACGGGCTATGTGTAAGGGTGTATTTCCACAGACCTTTGACTACAAATTTATGGTAAAGGGTACGTTTGTTTATGTCGTTACCGAGCGCTCGCATTGTTAGCACGCAAAGGTGACCTGGCTTTTGCCATTATGTTGAAGATTTACTATTACAATGAAACTAAATTATATAAGTAATTATGACTAAGAAAGCAACGAAGCAAATGTTGGCTGGCTGTATGAATGCTGCAACTTATGAACATTATACATTGATTCTTTTACATCTGAAGATATTAACATGACTCTTTTACACCTGAAGATGTTAATGACTTGTCAATTTCCATTGTGTATTATGGAATTCAAGAGCGTAGGTCCAAGACGTTGCCAGACACTTGATCGATAAACATTTACAGAGCATTTATCTTGCTCAGAAAGTATACAAGGCTGGTGATAGAGGCCTAAGCTAGACCGTGTTCATAATGTAGGATCCTTTCTGCCTCAGTGTAAACACGATATTATAGGTTTCCACTTCTCTAGGCGCTTCCAAAAATATCCGACGCCTACCCTTTTTGCCTCGCGCGCCTACTTAGAAATGGTAAACAATCGATGACAAGGGTCGGGCAAGGACGCCACAATGCGGTATATTTGGACAGTTTCGGTATAATATTGCGGTAACCTTTTAGGCCAGACAGCTAAAATGTTGAGAGGTACCAAATATATTATTTTGAGTTCAGATGTACGTACGAGAAGGTAGTAAAGATTTCAAGGGGTTCGGACTAAGATTAGGAACTTGGAATTTTGCACCATGCTTACTTTTATAGTGAAGTTAAGTTTAGGTAAGCACTAAGAAAGGATTTTTGGAAATTCGGCAAAAAAAGAGGGGTGGGGTGAGTTTTTATGAAACTCCGTTAGTTATCGTTAAAAAATGGTACTAAGCTAGGATTTTGGTTGAAAATAAAGAATAACGTACTTTAGGATTTTGAAAGGAAACCCTCTAAGGAGGTGAACAGGGGAGTGGAAGCTTTGATTTGACATTAGCGCGGACGAAGTCGCGGGAATGGCCTAGTCAAAAACTAGAGATGGGCCGAGTACTCGGTTAATACTCGGTACTCGGCTTTCATTTTGAGTGCATAATCGGCAGGTTTTTTAATACTCGTACTCGGCCGAATAACTCGGTTTTAATACCGAGTATACTCGGTTTAAGTAAAGCAATATATTTTGGTAAATATAAATAAAACAGCAGAGGGCTCGATTGCAATGTCCTGTCTAAGATTTAATTTAAGTCAGAGAGACTGAACTTAAATTTAATCTTAGACCTTCTGTGCCAAAGTGACGAAAAGAGACAGAATATATTACTAATTTAGAACTGTCAGACTAAACAGCTGTCAGTTGCTAAGAAAATTAGACAATCCATAGACATTTTATAACGATGACGACAAAAGTTACACGAAAAACTCAAAAATACATAAAAAAAACGCATCACTTAATTTGACATTTTCAATTATTGTAGCTTGTCTTTTATCTTTTGTTTAGCAGAGAAAGAGAAAGATTGAACTTAAATTTAATCTTAGACAGGGCGCACTGGTATTTGAAATTCGTTTGGGAAATATTTGACAATTTCAATTATGATAATGGTAGGTAGTGATGAGACAAAATTATGAAAACGTAAATGAAAAAAATAAAAAAAACATAAAGGTAAATTATGATGTAAGAACACAGGGCTCTCTGCACGTTCTGATATTTCAAACGTGCTGCGCGAACCTCTTTGTACTTGTTTACGCGCCCAAAAAGGGAATTTGATTGAACCGAGTTACTCGGTTGGAAAAAAATTGAACTGAGTAATACTCGGTACTCGTTACTCGGCAAAAGTGCTAATCGGTGCATCTCTATCAAAAACATAAAAGGTCAAACAATCTAATTTAAACTACTTGTTGGCAACCATGAGTTTTGAAATAACGAATTCGATTGGAACAACGACTTATATCTTCGGTAGGTAGGTATATGAGCTTGTGTAACAGGCTTGTTGTTATGGAAACACACATTCGTCTCGATTCTTAAAATAAAACAGACTTAACAATCTTATGTAAACGGTTTATCAACACTAAAGTTAACAATGCTGTGGATCATAACAGAATTATTACTTCGTCGAAGTCTCATGGAGTGCTACGATTATTTTATTTTTGTTTCGAGTTACAAGGTTACATCACGACACGAGGCAAACACGAAGAATATGAAATTATATTATGTGCTTTCATGTGATTTGACCTTGGATTTGGTATTTTGGAAATATCTGTTCAAGATTTAGTAAAGTGTAGAAGTGTGTTCGTAGTATGTTTTTTGTAAGATTCACTGATCGACTGATTACAAGCGTAAGTTGATTTAATATATTACAAAAAGTAAACGAATAATAATAATAAATTGTTTTCACGAACACACCAATTACCCAGCCCCAAACTAAGCGTGAGCTTGTGCTATGGTGACTAGTGAATGTAATATTCCAATAATCTAATAATCACGAAACACCACAAACAGCGAAGAAATATTTTGTCACGAAACAAGGCGACGATATAAATATAATAAACATAATATAGAACTATATTGGTCAAGTGCAATCAATTTTGAAGCTTCATCATTCGATGAGCTCGGGACTCCACAACTCACAATGGGTGCTTGACATCAATATGAACCAAGTACATTGTTAGCCTTTGATATATTTGGAGAAGACATCATTGTGTGTACGAGTTATGTAATCGACAGCAATCAACGCTTCACGTAGGGTCACAAATAAATAAAAGACTTAAGTACTCCATAAATTAATAATAGCTTACTTATATAACACTTCACGACTACTTCAATAATCAACATTAACTAAGCACTTATTAAGGAATCCAAGAGATGGCAAAAATAGATGATCCTTGTCATCATGAACAGATCAGCAGATCTTCAATACGTAAGTAATTATCATTACAATGAATGAGTGTAGTGTTAATTCAATCTTATAACATTCCGTCTTCGGTAGAAATGAAACCTTCAAGTCATGTTTCGAGACAATAGAAAATTAATCGTTATTGGCCCGCCCGCGGTTCTTATGGGGTTTGGCAGGTAAGGACAGAGAAAAGCGAAATAGATGAATATAAAAAAATCATACTTCTTCTTCTTCTTCTTCTTAGCGTGTCGATGGAACACGAGAAAATTACATCGTAGCAGCCCAGAACTCATACTAAATCTGATGCACTTACGTTTGAAGTATTGTCAATAAATAAATCGGTTCTGTAGCAATATCGTCTACAATCAGTAGGACGTTGACTTTCTTATCTAGACAAGCACCTACAGAAATTATTTTTGCTTCTCTATATCTTTCCGAGTTTACGTAATGACTTGCTGATAATATTTATAGAGCTACATCTTTTCATAATCTTTGTTGTATATTTTGGGTCTTATCGATAGCGAAAAATTGTGTGGGTACCTGATACACTGCACTGATTGACAAAATGGGATGTAAAAATATAACATCGACTTCTAAAAGTTTTATTTCGTATTACATAAAATGCGTTACGTGTTTCTTGTCTACCTACTTTTTATCTACTATCTACTTTTTTAGTTACTTACTGTAGAACATAATAAATAAGACCAACGGAAATCGTAGTCGCGTGAAATGTTCCATTGCTATGATTTTCCACTGCCGGGCATGTTGGTTTGATAAATAAAAACAAACAAACGCTACGAAATATATCTCTTGCGTAAATTGAAAATGCAAGCTCGGCAAATAAGATTATTGAATCAGAATAGAAAATTTCTGCAATGTAAAATTTTTGGAGGGAAGAAAAACAAACGTTAAAGAACCAACCGAAAAGCAATGTCTCAACGTCAAACTTAAATTACTACGACAAGTCTCAGAAAACGATACACCTGGACTTAGCTGGAGACATGCAAGGCTATAACTGTAAAAACTGCAGTCCTTACAAAAACTGCAATCTGAGACGATGGAACCAGTCCAGGTTTCGCGCACCATGGTCCAGCCCATTAAGAGAAAGCTGAAATTATGGTCACAAAATAAGATCCGACAGAGAGTAATCGTCTAAAGACGAGTAACAACACTCATAATGACGTACTCTTTAAAGTAAAAAAATAACTTTGATATTTTAAGTTACTATTAAACTAGAAAAGCTTTAGAATTTATTAAATCCACCGCTACTTGCGTCAAACGACCTTAAATAGATTACGTTTCGACGAAAATACGTCCCATGTACTCAGATTTGGCAGTATAATATTTTGTATTCTGAGTTACAGCCAATTTACGTTATCCGATCAAACGGCATAAAACACGACCAATCAAAATAATACCTTTGAATTTATCACGAATTCATACAAAAAAAAGCATAGGCCAGCAAATTTTCAGGCCGATACAAATGATTCATCTATGATCTGAACGATATGTTCAAATACTCATTGTGAACATTTCAGATTAATCAGAATCTTGAGTCTCGTCAGTAGAGTAGGTAATGAAAGGAATTGAAAGCACCACGGTCTAACGTCGATTGACGACAGCTAAACTTTAAAACACAATACTTTCTACATGAGCCGTTAAATTAAGACACTTGGCATGCACCTGGTGTCTCCCAACACGGAACATGTTTAATCTAATAAGTATCGTGACCATTCTAAATATACTTTGAGCGCATTCGATCGAACTGCACACGTGCTGCAAATGATTGAATCACCAACGTGCTTTTATGGGTGCCGTCAATGATCACGTCTAGTAGTTTTGACTTTGTTTAATGTCTTGATAAAGTATGCTCCTGGTTGCATTTTCATTTCTCAAGAAATTTATCGCGCTGTCAATTTAATTCATATGGACATTAGTAAGTACCTTCAAGCAACCAACGAATTGATCACTTTTACCGTACTTTTTGAAGGCATGTCTACAGCTCCTTGTTCTCCTTCGAGAGTTATATGACATAAAACGGCATACATTGTAGGTTTCTGTTCAGACGATCCACTTGAACTCTTAGCATCCACATAATTGGTGTTTGCAGGCCGATCTTTAGAAGACTTGGATAGAACAAGATGTTATAAACGCTTGGAGATTTGGGTAAAACTGTTTTTTTGTTGTTACGTAATGTGATAAGCACATTTTGCCGCCACTATTTATGAAAGGTCATAAATAGTACTGTAGATTGGTTCTAAAACCTGGCTAGACTTCAAATACTATGTTCTACTAAAACATCGTAACTGAGGACCAGGTACGTACTGTCTCCAGCGTTAACTAGAGATATTTTCGTTTATTTCATGGAACATAGCGTAGCGCAGACGGTTTAATAAACGACATTGACATTGAGGATGTTAAATCAGTTGTTGTGCCTGTAGGTTGGTTGGCTTTCACTATCGTCGCGTTGGCCGAGTGCCGCGGTGACGTCACGGGGCTCATGCGTGTACGCTTACGCTCGTGCGAATACGTAATCGTGAAAAACAGGTGCGGATATTTAGAATCGATTACGCCAGGGTATTTGACCCAGATGCTTCGCTCTTGTTTCAAGAGGGCAGTAAGATTGGCGGTGATAAAGTAAGGGCTTCCAGGTTCCAGACTTGAAGTTTACATTTTACTATGCCCTTCTGGGGTTAGTAGTTAGTTGTTGGCGTTGTTGCAGGGGCAGTGACAATTATTGGCAGTCAACATTTGAATCTTATAGTAGCTCCAGATATTAAGGAAAGAAGATTTCTGGTTTTATGATTGACCGTCTATTCAGCGGTCAGGATGATAGATGAGAGAGTCAAAGAGCAGAAAGTAGTGGAATGTGTTCATTTTGATGGTAGATTTTGTCTCAAAAGCACATAGGAGAGGAAGTTTTCAGTTTCGTTGAACATTTTCTTCAACAAATGACAAACATTCTACTAGCAACTCTGAAGTGAAATGGAGTTGATTTGTTTTTGGGATCCAAAATAGAATACGGATGTTTGAGGTGCTTCCCGACTAAGATGTTGGGTGAATGTTACTTATTCGCGTGTTGATGTTTTTATCGTGTTTACATTCGCGTTTATGATGCCTTGCGTTCTTTCAATAATAAATGATAGCTTTCTCCTTAATATAATACAACACTGCAAGCAACGTGCTTCCTTTCATGACCACCCTTACTTTCTTGTTTATTTTCCGATACCTTTTGTAGAACTTTGCTTACTTAGCTGTCTGCATTTTAACACCGCTTACCATGTCGGGGATGGATGGATGGAGTAACATTACATCATATTTCCACGATAAGATAAAAGGAATAAAACGGCATTAAAATTCTAAGAACGATCATAATGAGAATATCAACAGCCACATGCCAAAGGTTACTTTTATCGCTCCTAAGATGTCGAATGTATATTTTTAATCAAATTGGCGACGAGATATTGCCCGCGAGATGCGGCTGACCCTGCCCTTACCTCGGTTTCTTACATATTACATCCTTTTAGCGGGCCTCTGATAATTGGTTATCAACCGATGACCTCTTTACTCTCCAAAATCGGTTGGCAACAGTCGCGTCACGCGTTATCGTTGCGACCTCGTTCTTGCGTAGTTTACTACGAGTCGATAGCTTGGACTAACGATGCTAACGATAACCTCTGCAAAATCCGAACTATGATTTATCAGCGGCTGAGCGCGTGAAACTGATGTTACGATTCATTCAGTAGTACGATAAGAGATCCTTTTCGGTTGGTCATTGATGTTTTGGTACAGTTTTGCTTCAGCTTTTACTTCTTCATTATGTACTTCCTTTGTTATTTTCTTACATTGGCTTGACAATTGTCCCTAGAATAGTACACACATCAACATTGTCTAGGGATATACAAAACATAGTATTATTATATCCAAAATATCCCTAGACAGGTTTGATTAGTATATATTGATCTTGTTAAATTTGGTTTTCTGTATCCTAATAGTACAACTCATGGCTAGGACATTTTGATTTCCTTCTTTAGTCTTGATCATTAATGAATAATTTCAGCTCCCTAAGGAGTCTTTCTACCAGCTAGAGATAGAGCTTTTTTTCGCCCGACAAAAAGGTTAAAATCAATTGATCGTCTTCGTAGGCGATCTATTGACCGAGCAATAATCCAATCTATGCACTGGTTAGAAATAGCATAATTGGACAGTAACTCGGTTAGCCAATGCGTCTTGATGGATAAATTGCTCTGCAAGTCTGGGCGACTGGTTACATAAAGTAATATTATTTGACAGTGTCTGTACTGGATACTGCAGTAAACAGTCCGTATTAGGTGACACTCGTAGAAATTATCAGAAATTGATTATAGTAGCTGCAACAGCATGCAGGCTGGCTGCTGATGATGTCGCATAGTTGGCTCTGATATGATGGGCAGACCGAATTCGGGTAGATCGAGTGTATCGGTTAGATGACTTTCGGTACACACAGGCAAACAAACGCGCCAGAAAACAGGGGTGTAATAGATATTATAACTATCTAATCTAGTATCTACCTTTAAAAATCCATACTAATATTACGCTTAAGCCACTGCGCTGAACAAATTTAGATGAAATTTTGTATAAAGAGAGTTTGAGACCCTTGGACATAGGTTACTTCTTGAAACACAATTTTACGGATTACTTCGAGATTTTTTACATTTTATCTAAAACCTGACTTTCGAACACTTTACAGCGTTCGTGGTCACAGGAAGACCACCATTCGCGTAAACGTAAGAAACAAACATACTGGTAGGTTACTTATTGTCGCTATGAAATAAAAACATTAGGTGAGAACAAGGGGTGAAATAGGGGATGAAAGTGTTTGTGGAAAATGCGACATGTGCGCAGGCGCAGTGGCATGAAACCACTAGTAAACATTATTCCATGTTATTATGAAGAAAAAAAACAATAAAGCGCTAATGATATCTATACCAGTATTATAAAGAAAAAGATTTGATGGAACACAGCACAACCGGAGAGAGCCCGGCGGCTACATTGTTAGGTAAGTCTTTGCGTACTAGGTTATAATAATAAGTCAGCCTATTAGATCCCACTGCTGGGAAAAGGCCTCACCTCAACTATGAGGAGGAACGAGCCATACTTCACCACGCGGGCTCAGTGCGGATTGGTGGAGGGGTGTATGTAAGGCAAGTGACAAACCTTACTGTCAGAAGTTATCAAGCCGCCCTAGGGCCTCTGACTAGGCTTAACGACTAATACCACAGATATTAGCCGGGACCAACTGCTTAACGTGCCTTCCGAAGCACGGAGATGCTTGTCATGGACGTCACTTAAATGGTCGGAATGGTCACCCATCCAATCACGACCGCGCCGTGGGTTGCTTAACTTTTGGTATCACTACCAAAGCGCTGCCGCCACTGCGCCACAAGCGTACTAGGTTAGATCGTCTAAAACCTTCAAGGGAACAGCAAGTACACCGAACTCAGGACCGGCAGCAGCGTGCAGCCGGAGGCGGGCGGCGAGCGGTGCGCGCCGGGGACGCCGTGTGGTACCGCTCGTATCGAGGACAGAGTAAGTGGTTAGAGGGTATCATTGAAGAAAAACTTGGTATAACAGATTATAATATTAGATGTAATGATGGCACAGTGGTACATAGGCACATCGGCCAGATAAAATTAAAATCCAAGGAAACTGGTAATTTATAATAAGTCAGCCTATTAGATCCCACTGCTGGGAAAAGGCCTCACCTCAACTATGAGGAGGAACGAGCCATACTTCACCACGCGGGCTCAGTGCGGATTGGTGGAAGGGTGTATGTAAGGCAAGTGACAAACCTTACTGTCAGAAGTTATCAAGCCGCCCTAGGGCCTCTGACTAGGCTTAACGACTAATATAACAGATATTAGCCGGGACCAACTGCTTAACGTGCCTTCCGAAGCACGGAGATGCTTGTCATGGACGTCACTTAATGGTCGGAATGGTCACCCATCCAATCACGACCGCGCCGCGGGTTGCTTAACTTTTGGTATCACTACCAAAGCGCTGCCGCCACTGCGCCACAAGCACCTCACACTGGTAATTTAGAACAGGAAAATAGTAACCAATCAGAGTGCGCAAGTAAGCAAGGCTTACTAGGGTGGCCACAGTTGCCGGTGGAGTCGGCGGAGTCGGCCACGTCTGCGGGCTCGGCATCGCGGTCCGCGTCGGGTGACCATGAGTTAGTTGTCGGGGTGGACGGCAGTGGCTTCAATTCAAATAGCGCAGGGTCGTCCGCCAGTGAACGCCGCTACCCCTTAAGGGAGCGGAGACCACCACAAAAGTATGGTTTCACGTAATGTTTTATTATATCTAGTAAGAAAAAATAGATATATCTGGGTTTAGATTTAATTTAGTATTAAGTGCATTTGCATAACTTTATCGAATGAATGTTGTGTAACAATATTAAGATTTTTAAATACATTTGTTCTTTCTGTAGTATCGATTACTGTGTAATGAGAAGGGAGGTGTTATGTATGAAATAAAGTGGGTAGACTCACTTACTCCTTTTAAATACTGATACGCGAATGTTGTACTGTCAGTCTGCTAATAAACGTGTAATAAGGTTAACCTGTGTCTGATTTCTCAGTTTGTATTGAATAGGCTCCGAAACTACTGGACCGATTCAAATGAAATTAAGTACAGAGATAGATTGAGAACCTGGAAACAACATATGCTACATTTTTGTCGCGATTAGTTATTCAGCCACTTACATAACTCAATATAAAATACTAAGTGGCACTTAATATGGCGTGTCCACATAATAATAATGACACACTATAATCCCACACATGTATACCTTCCTACATGGAAAAGTTTCAGCTTGTTTATCAGTAAATCTGTTTGAAAACAGCTGTGAGTAAAGTGATAATCAATTACGGACGTAGGTATCTAATACTTACACATGGAAATCTTGTACTGACTTACCACCCTAGTAATATTATTGATGCCACAGATATAACACGTGAAAAAATATAAGACAGCTAATTCGAAATGACTGTCTCCACTATGCAATTTCATATTATTATTAGTAAGGGGGGGGGGGGGGGGGGGGGGCTAACATATATTTTGAGATAGTATTATTTTTACCTTGCCTAATAAAACGTAGGATTGTAACTTTTGTACGTAGGTCACGAAGGGTTCCGTACTATTGTCTACTTCATCTTAGTCATTTTAAAGAATTTATTCTAAGGATTTAGTATTTTGTAGAAAATTATCCAACACCCAAGTTCTATGAATATTACTGCTAAGTCATAAAGTTATCTTTACCGCTATAGTTTTCCTTTAAAGTTTCTGAAATGCACTATCACTGTGATTTTTTTCAAATTTTTCAGGCCAGCAGTTAAGCTTTTAGGGGGACGAGGACGGGGACAAAAAATTGGCTTTTAAAGTTTCATAATTCGTAAATGGAGCAATAAATCGAAAAATGGGTTTAAAAACCCCTAAGTCATTTTAAAAGACCTACAACGAAAAAAAACATTCCCACTTCATATGTCATAGTCATACCCTAAAAAAAGTTTTTCAAAATTTTCTTCTACTACTTTGTCGGCGTAAAATAGGTATACATACAAACTTTCAATATTACAGCTTTCTAGAACTAAAGGTTGCTTAGCAAAACCTGAGACAGACATACAGGAAGACGGACATGACAAAACTCTACGGGTTCCTTGTCAGAACTACAGAACCCTAAAAAGGTACTCTATCACCTTTTAAAGCCTATGTACAAAAATACTCAATTGTAAATAGAACTGGTAAGGGGAAACTGATTTAAGATTTGTTGAAGATTTTATTTTAAGTTTTAACTATCATGCCCTCTGGAGAAGTGTCATTGTCTTGTGTAACAACATGCGAGCTCAAAATAATTGTATATTTTTCAGTATGATCTACACAGCACAACTTCTGCAACCATATTTCAACTTTACACTGATTACATAGAGTTCCATATCATTTAACATATTTTGACAGATTCGGGTAGGTTGATGCAAGTGAACAAAATGTAATCAAATTTATTTATTCAGCTTAAGACAAAACATGCTACTTAAACTTTAATAAACATAAAAGAAATAAGGCCATATGGTGCCAGAAGCCAGAACAATGTCTTTTATACGTATTTTTTGAAAAACAAATTTAGAATAATTTTGTTACAACTGTTGATGTAAATCACATTTGTTTTGTAGTAGTTGTAGGTGTGTGTTCAATTGTGTGATAGGTATGAGTATAATAAATTAAAACTTACCTAAGAACATAGGCGTCGACTTGCTCGCTCTGTGTGAAAGAGATGATTTCGCAGCGGACGATTTTCAGCACATTTTCCCATTGTTGTCTATGGACAAAGTTATTAAATTAACTATCTTATTTTACTTCCTTATTAATTAGTTATTTCCAAGGGTGGAAATTTTCTTAATAGTGATCCAGGAAATTCAAATCACGCGCCAGCAGCGTGGGCCAACCACGGCTCAGCCCGCCGACCAACCCGACGGTTTAAAATAGGTAAAACAGCTGATCCAGAACATTCTTAGCAAAAACATACATTTTATTGTTGATTGGTAGACTATAAAGAAAAAAATCCAAAGAAAAATACGTAATGTTTTTAAATTAAGTAAGGCTAAAAGTTCTTCGCTAAATTAAGGTTCGTTAAATAAGGTGTAGGACGGGTAACGCCAAAGAACAACAATCGAGGTTATTTTAACTAAGCCGGTAACCTTCCCCAGAGTTTATTATCAATAAAATTAATGATTTGAGTTTTAGATTAATAATAATCTGTTAATTTTAAACATAAGTTAAAACTCACCGCGTGATCCTCCTTAGGTCCGCATTTTTTGCGGGCGTAAACCATATCTCAATCAGCTTCTCGACACCCTCGAAGAATTGGTCATTATTCTCACTGGTAGATATAATTTCCGTTTCAGCCATTGCTATTTATTTCTTCTTAATTCTGTTCTGTTTTATAAAAATATTCAATAAATTGATTTCCACTTTAAAACTCTGAGCACAACCACAGCGGACCAATGTCAGAAATTGACTGACTGACTGAATGAATGAAATGGAGAACAAAATTATTGGCAAAATTGCAGGTGAAAGAAGAGATGGAAATAGGGTCGTCTCTTTCTTTCAGAGCGAGCGAGTCGGCGCGGGCGGGATGGGACGTTCGGAAACGCCGAAGCGGGTTTGTGGACTAGGAACTCGCGTGGATTCGAGGCAAATAAAAATATTTCCTCATCTATCATTCGACCATTCGTGTTAACAATTAGGTTCCTATCAAATTTTTACATATGGCCTGACCAGAAATATATGGGACCTGAATTAAGGGCTCTACGAATCCTTTTTATATGACAACACTTGATATAACCATACCAGCGTAGATTGGTAACTGAATATTATGATTAGGTATTTTTGTTTATGTTTACATTTCTAAGTCTGATAACAGATTCTATGATACAATAACAAGGCAGACCGGACCGTGTCCTTGCCTCAAGGACACGGGTTTATTTTTGGTTAAGTAGGTTTTAAGTTAATTTATTTTTATTTCATGCATGTCTTTGTGTTTATTTTCTGTTATATAGGCAGAACACTTGCAAATTAAGTACTTATTAAATGCAGTAGCTCTTTGTTATATTAGACTTGAGGACCAAATTGGAATTATATTTGCTAAACCACAGTGGGGTAGAAGTAAAATTACCTGTTGTTCTTGTAAATTATATTATTTACAATGTTATCAGACTATTACAAATCTTGTATATGACAATTTTGAAACTTCTACGAATACAAAATAAAACACTCAAAACAAGTGTGGAAAATTGTTATTTTTTAAAATCATTATTAAAATATTCTCAGTTACCATCAATAGCCAAATCTCACAGTTCGCACTATATGACGTACCAAAAATCGTGATATGACAACTTAATCAGTAATTCATTTGAAGAAATAGTGTTGATTACACAGATTTCCTTGTTGAATTATGACTAAAACACATGTTAAACCACTTTTCTTTTACGACAGCGAATAGTTTTCAGCGTTTTTAACGCATATTAATATCACATACTCGAAAATTAGATCACGCTTCATCTTTGACACAAGTCATTATGACAAATAATAACATGATAATGACGATTTGTGGTTTCTGTTGCCAGTAGAAGAAATTAGTTCCTGTTGTTTTCCGCAATATGGCGAGGTCCCATATATTTCTGGTCAGGCTATAAATACCTACAAACAATTTATTTTTGAATTTTTTTATTAAATTAGGTACTACAAAAATATTCTAAGCGTAAAATAGAGAATGTTATACAGGGTGTGGCATAAATAGTGGTCCAAAGCAAAGGTGTGGATACACTGTACACTGAAGCACCACATACCAGTATTTAAAAAAAAATTATGTACAGGGTTTTCAAAAAAAAAAATTTTTTTTTAATTTTTTCAGAAATCGTTACCTTGCCTTACAAATTTGGTTATAATTTCCAAAAATGACGGTTTTTTTTATCCATTTTTTTTATTATTATTGCTGATCACTTGTACTTAGTACTCCATTCGTTTTTTTTTTTTACAAACTGAATTTAATAAAAAAAATTAAGTTTCTTTCAAAATTCAATACTCACTGCTAGCAAATCGTTTGACTTTCAATGCTTTTGGTGCAAAAAAAATGTACCACACTGTCAGTGCCCATTGTTTAAAAAAAATGCCCATCTTTTGCAGATTCTAAAATGGTGCAACAATAAGTGTTACGACTTACAGGAAAAAAGTTATTGCTTTTCGAAACAAAAAGGAGCCCAATTCAGAAAAACAATTTATTTGAAGTTCAAGGGTTTACAAGGGTTGTAATTTTTTTCTGTGTGGTCCAAAGCAAAGGTGTGGATACACTGTACACTGAAGCACCACATACCAGTATTTAAAAAAAAAATTATGTACAGGGTTTTCAGGGTTTTTTTTATTAAATTCAGTTTGTAAAAAAAAAAAACGAATGGAGTACTAAGTACAAGTGATCAGCAATAATAATAAAAAAAAATGGATAAAAAAAACCGTAATTTTTGGAAATTATAACCAAATTTGTAAGGCAAGGTAACGATTTCTAAAAAAATTAAAAAAAAATTGTTTTTTTTAAAACCCTGTACATAATTTTTTTTTAAATACTGTTATGTGGTGCTTCAGTGTACAGTGTATCCACACCTTTGCTTTGGACCACACAGAAAAAAATTACAACCCTTGTAAACCCTTGAACTTCAAATAAATTGTTTTTCTGAATTGGGCTCCTTTTTGTTTCGAAAAGCAATAACTTTTTTCCTGTAAGTCGTAACACTTATTGTTGCACCATTTTAGAATCTGCAAAAGATGGGCATTTTTTTTAAACAATGACCACTGACAGTGTGGTACATTTTTTTTGCACCAAAAGCATTGAAAGTCAAACGATTTGCTAGCAGTGAGTATTGAATTTTGAAAGAAACTTAATTTTTTTTATTAAATTCAGTTTGTAAAAAAAAAAAACGAATGGAGTACTAAGTACAAGTGATCAGCAATAATAATAAAAAAATGGATAAAAAAAAACCGTCATTTTTGGAAATTATAACCAAATTTGTAAGGCAAGGTAACGATTTCTAAAAAAATTTTAAAAAAATGTTTTTTTTGAAAACCCTGTACATAATTTTTTTTTAAATACTGGTATGTGGTGCTTCAGTGTACAGTGTATCCACACCTTTGCTTCGGACTACTATTTACGCCACACCCTGTACTTTTTGTAGGGACCCCCCGGCTTCACTTAGGTCACAGAATAAAATATGCTCAGGTCTTAGCTCTAAAGCTCAGGTGCTTAGAATAATAAATAACTATTCTATGTTCAGGTGTAATCAAAGACTACTATTGGGTGTAATAAAAAACAGTGTAGCTTTCTTCTATGCTATGTACCCTAACCTAACCTAACCTACCTATGGACTGATGAAAGAATTTTGAAAATCTGTGAGAATATGTCTTAAACATACTTACCCTTTATATTAGCAGTTCCCCGCGCCAAAAGTCAGATTTACTATTTTCACCCCCCTGATGATTTTATATCGCGACAAAAAGTAGCCTATGTTGCCTTGCCAGGGTCTCAAACTATCCAAACATTTGAATCGCTCCAGAGGCCCTACTCCTGTTGACGATGTCCGTATTTTCGAGTCTAGCCATCACGCTCGTTCGCGTTGTCATTCTGTCGTGAGTGAAAGGGACGGCTACATTCGAAAGTACGGACATCGTCAACAGGAGTAGGGCCTCAGCTTCAGAGCCTATTCAATACAAACAAACAATCAAAACATTCTTCTTTATAATATTAGGATGTTAAACTTATGTGAGGAGGTTTTTTTACCCAAATGGGCACCGTGCTACAAAAATAAATAAAATATACAGTGTGTCCCGTCACCGGTGTCGGAGCCTTCATGTGGTGACTAAGAAGCAAAATTGCAACCACTTTCATAATAAGATCAACTTTAAAATCCCAAATTATTTTTTTACTTTCCCATACTAATTAGTAGATCAACTTTGTAGATTTGTATGAAAAGGTGATATTTTTTGGTCTGTGTTCAAGGTTCACGTAATAGAGAAAAATATAGCAGGTGAACTCATCTATCACCTCTTTAAAGCTTCGACATCAGTGACGGGACTCACTGTATACTAACACACTAACTATAGTTTAAATAAGGAAGAACCACCAAAATTCCTTACACACAATTGAATTAGTGTAGAAACTTTTATGATGGTATAAAAAGCTTTTTATATGTGTTAGCTTGAACACATTGCTTGTTCTATGCTAACGTTTTTATTTAAAACATTCTTGCTTCAACTACCATAAGTACCTACAATATTTTTATCATCTTTTGAGGTAGGTAGTATTGATTAAGAGAATATAAGGAAGACATGCTAGGTCAAAATAACTTATTATTTTTACTTTACTAATTTTTTTAAACATTATTTTTGTATCTTTCATAATATTAAGGGGTTTATTTTCTTATGGGATTCTCCCACAAGTTACGGAATATCACAATATAAAAAACAAAAGGAAATCTTTAGTTATATTGTATTGCTACAGTCAAAACCTGATATAGCGACATTGAAGGGACCGTATAGTTGCATACGTTATATCCGATAGTTGTTATAAGCAATACACATACATACATAGTTATACTTTGGGCAGGACTTTACAATCTGGCTGTAATAACCGATCGGTCGTTGTAAACGATGTCGTTATAATCAGTTTCGACTGTACTTATATAGAAAAACTTCTACCAGTTAACTTATATGTAAAATGGGCTATAAATAGAATTTAGATAATATTGGCATTGGATGTAAAATAAAACAAAAAATTGATAAATTAAGCAATTTATTAATTTTTGGTCATAAATCTTCATAAGTAGCAATTAAGTTATGCAAGTGTCCATTTTCAACCTTTCTAACTGGTTTAAACTTTGGTTTAACTACAGGTATCATAGGTACAGTGTCACTCTCCTTTTCATCCTGGCAAAAGTCCTCAATATTAGGCTCAACATCCCTTTTTGAGGAGCCGGCACTAAAAGTGGTCCTTTTGTCTTTTTTACTTTTCAGATTATCAACACTGGCATTTAGTTCTACGAGATTTTTGTAAATCCTATTGTTGAAATGGAAGTTCAGTTTCTTGGTCATCTGAAAAGAAGTTTCTATGATTATTTATTGATCAGTCAGCACAACCAAGATGTTAAAGTATTGTAATAGGTACCTACTGAACGGTAATGAATTAAAGGTAAAAAAAGGTAAAAGAAAAGAAATCCCCTAACATTAATGTTTAACAGGTACTTCACCAGAACATAAAGCATAGAATTCTCGAGATAAGCCACTGCTGGCTAGCCATTCGATAGGTAATTGATTTTGTGTCTGTATTTGAGCCACTAGAAATCATTTTTCTTGACTTACCTTAGAACTTGATTGACATTTATCAACCTCTTCAAAAGGCATAGGGGGAGGCTTCTTTACATCAGATAAATAGTGTGCCAAGGCTTCACTAGAGCACAATGAAGGCTGACTCAGCTGGTTTTCTTTGTGAGAAGATCGACTTCTATCAGTTGTTGGTAAGTTAGAACAACCCATGTCGAGCACGGCTGTTTGTTTGCGCGTTGCAGGTTTACTCCTCTGTTCACAATTTCTAACAAGGCTTTTCTTGACTTTGGTATCAGATCCATACTTATTCATAATCAAAACAAATTAAAATAAACTTTTATAAAATGGTGTGATGAACGTAAACAAATTCAAAAAATCTGTTTGATGTTGGATGAGGGAGGGAGGGAAATTCACCCGGCACTGTCACTGTCACAATTCACAATAGTTTTTTAATGTAGGTGTTTTACGGCATCGGATACCAATCCATACAGCCTATTTCTTCAGGGTTGTATTTTTTTCCATCTCCTTTATTGTAGCACAGATTAAATAATAGTTAAAAAGCACAAACCAAACTTTTATAATAGCCTACAGTTTTTTGTCGTAGACCGCATCACACGAAAATATACCTTAAGTTTGGAACATTCCATTTTTATTCCTCTGCGGCCACGCGAGCTTGGAGTAAAACTATTAAAGTCAGGGTTACCTCTTTAAATAAAAGGCTTTTTATTGGTAGCCCTAGGTTTGAAAGACAAGAATTTCAGCTGGAATTAGTGGATATTAAACACTTCTTAATCTTTATTTTAGCTACAGTTATTATTATAGAGGTAGTGTAGTGTTTTGAAAATACTTCGTTTTATTGCGAAGATATCTAGTAGGTTAATCAGGTATTTATGTACAGTCAGAAGTATGTCAAGGTATAGCCACATTTTAACAACAAAAACAACTTTAATTACGTAGGAAATAGAAAGAGAAGCGGTCTCAAGGTCAACACGTGTAGTCTAACTTGCGGTGTGTAAGTACAGTCGACCAAATTGAATCATGACCCACCTTATGGTCATTTTTCTACTGTCATTCTATACAAGTAAGTTAAAATTCGCTTGAACATACATTTCCTAGAAACGAACGTGTTATCATTTTATTAGACACTGACAGACACTGACAAGGCAATGGTCGCTATCTGTACGAATAAGTTTGTATGAAAATCGGCGAGAACTTCATTTCATGTGGGTAAGGGTTGCAATACAACACACAAGTAGGTAGGTAGATATTCGGGATTCGGCACAGCCGGGCGCCAAGTCTGTATTGGGAACCAGTTTCTTTATAAAAGTTCCACTGGAACTTGTGTTTGCCATGATAAAATAAAACAGTATACTTAGTTAAAGAAAAAAAAAATATTTATTTAAAGTATATATTTAACAAGTGGCATTAAATTGGTAAAGTAAAAGTAACCTGATTAGACGACAAATGTCACTTCCCCAATCCAAACACGACAAATTTTCATCTGGGGACCTAGACGGCCATGGAATAAGAGTGAATTCATCTTCATGCTGGGTAAACCAATTTGAGACAATTCTGGCAGTATGCACTGGACAGTTATCATAAACAAAGGAGAATACTGGCACTTCTTCACGCAAGTAAACTGTTTGCAAAGTCGGTAACATTGATTCTTTCAATAAATTGACATAGTTTATAGCGTTATGACGAGGAGAAATTTGAACAAGTTTTCCGACACTTCCGGCATCCATCCAGGCACACATGTTAGCTGAAATTCAGCTGGATAATTGGTTGGGTACAACGTGATCCTCTGTGTATCGCGTATTATCGTAACGCCACGAAGTTAAGCGACCATGTTGAGAAGAGCAAAATGATTTCTCGTCTGTAAATATGTAATCCGTAATAGTGTTGCATTTCCGTTCTCTTCCGTTCCGTTCGTGATTCGACAAACGCCATGATTATGTCGTCGTCAGTCTTCGAGGGTACCCTCTTTAGCATGCCGGCTAATCCAGGTTCTGACTGTGTTCCGACTTATTCTTAGCTGTTTGTTCTGCCAAATTGGCCATTATACGATTTTTTTGTAGATATTGACTTAGGTTTTTATAAAATTTCAGACTTACTAGGTATACTTGACATTTGACACATGACGTTTTTTATTTTTTAAATTATAGTACATTTTTCTTCGTAGTGAAAAGAGTTTGGATTATGGACTTATTTTAAATTCATATTAAGACTGGTTTATCTAAAACATGTCTAGTGCAGTGACAATAAAGGTTAAACTTGCATAGATCTCTGACCCGTTATGAAGCATTTTTATTCATATTTAAAACGTACTATGTGCAACATGCATGACAGCGAAGAAAACCTTACTACATTTATGAATGCAAAGGAATAATCGGCAAAGTGGGTCATGATTCAATTTGCTCGACTGTACATAAGGCCGCACGTCAGACTACCCTACTTTGACCTTGAGACAGCCTCATACTTTGATTACTGGAATTTAGAGGTCAATTTAAATAAGACAAAAATGGTGGTTTTTAGTAAAACCAGAATAATACAAGCAAACATATACCAAGCCAGCAATACCAAAACTGGTCATGGATTCTGTTTACCCATTATTTCAGTATATATACTGCAGAAGCATGGGCAATTGACAACATTTACATGCACATTTCTTTTTTTTTTCTTTATAGTTACATCAAATAAGAAGACATACGTATTTTTTATTTTTTATTTCTTTCCATTATTTCCCCTTGAATTAAATTCTTTAAAAACTCTCAAGTCTAAGAGCGTAAGTACAAGAGCGTAAGTACAAGGACGTGACGACTTCACGCCTTTGCTATATTTTAAATTATTAAAAAAAACAGACGTCTATAGTTTTGTATGTTGTAGCAGTAATATATCGATATCGATTAATCTACTTCTTCATTTAGACTTATTGTATATCAACATACAATAAGTCTAAATGAAGAAGTAGATTAATAAATCTTAGTGATTATGTTTCTCCAAACACAACCTTATTAAGTATTATATCAAAATACAAAAAGTCTAAATGAAGAAGTAGATAAATAATCTTAGTAAGTAGGTATGATTATCCAAACACAACCTTAGCAACAAAAGCTTACGTTGCAATTTTCCTTATTTAAATTTTTATGGTTTTTAAAATCAAATGAAACATCAATAATACTATGATAAAATGAACTTTTATGATTACGTCACCATTCACCGAACTAGATAATCATTTAAATGCATGTGTATTTTTGCAATCCTAATACTAAAACTATCGATAACTAGATGGACTTCACTTCTATAAAACAACACTACCATTATCTCTCCTCTCACTTACTCATCATAGTGTCAGTGTCAATGTCAAAATGACAGCTAGCTTGCGTTGTAAAATACTTTTTAAGTCAGACCTTAATCATCAGTTCAAATATCTCTGAATTTATAGCGTAAAAAATTATTAAAATATTTTTGACGTGTTAAGCATCGCCAAATCTCGAATTGGTTATTGAATTATAGTACCTTTATAAAAATGAAATGTTGTCAATTCTAGCGCTCTGCAGTACATTCGTGATGATGTTTGTGCAAGACCCCATAAACAATGGCTTATTTTAAGTGACAGTATGTCTGTACTGGAAGCCTTACGACGCCACTCACTAGACAACAAAACATACTTATTTACAAAATAAAAGAGCTGTGGACAGAATTGAGCATTAAACGTGGGATAGAAATTATTTTCACTTGGACACCGGACAGGTAATGAAAATGCCGACTTTTGGTTTGGCAGTACGTTTCACAGCCGAAGATTCTACACTCAAATATGTCGTTTAAGATTTGGCCATTGTAGATTAAATGCTCATTCATTTGCACCGCATGAGGATAAAAGACTCCGCTATATGCCCTGAATGTTCTCTTAATGCAGAGCATATATTGCATCACATAATATTTGATTGCCCAGCATATAACATTCGGCGAATTCTGCTGATTGATCAATTGCAAAACATATATCAGACAATCCAACCATCCCTTCAAGAACTTTTAAAAACGCCTCAGACTTTTAAACCCATTTTTGACTTCATCACATCCACCGCGTTGGAGGTCTCTGAAAAACTAATCAAGACTAGAAACAATGAAGATTTGGCTTTATAGCCTTTTTATACTCTGCAGCTTACCTTCGAAATGAGACTATATTCAAGATCTGGCTGTATGGCTACGTACCATTGCCTTTCCCCTGGTGGATAAATACCACAGGTGTGGTCTGTGATAAATACTAATACTACTACTACTACTGTCAATGTCAAAATCTGCCAAAACTGCCAATCAGTATTCTGTCAAAATTGTGGAACTTGATTTCGATTTCGTCGACAATCATATTTTCCAAAAATTTATACAAATAAAAACGCTGGTATAAATAATTAAACAATATTAAAATAAGTAATTTGTGTATAGTTATATAATTGTTTTTATTGAAATAGCGGGACATGTCTAACAAGACTGATGAATTTTCTGTAAGACACCACCTCACACATTAAAATTTCATTCACTAATACTCTAACTTGGCTTGCTTTCTTTGAGTAACAATTTTTTTTCAGAACCCTGAAAATTTGCCCTTGGAGAACCTTTCATTTTCTGTCAAAAATGCAGGAGTTATTCAGGAAATCAATGCTCTTGTAAGTACTTAATTTTAGTACAAGACAATTTGTGAAATATGGTCGTAACTTTTCCCTCACCAATTTTTGACGGTTGTATCTAAAGGTGAAGTCCTTGTGTATCATAAGTTCATAAAATTTTTAAACAATTTTTAAAACTTTCTGAGCACACATTCATTTACATTTTAAATGTCATACGCAAAATTCACTATCTTTGACAGTACAAATAAATGTTGAAAGACAGCATTTTTTAAAAGTCTAATAAAACTAAGTAATATTCAATTTTTTTTCCAAGGACCCTTACTGGGTGGAGAAGCGTGAGCTGACACTGTACGAACCGCCACCGTCTGGCAGCATCATCCTTGGTGCTATGGACGCATGGCAGGTGAAGGCTGAAGCATACATTGCTGATCTCAAGTGGCTGCTTGGCTTGAAGCATCATAAGTAAGTCATCATGTCATTGCGCAAGGCTGGATAAGCTAAACCGGACATGCGCATATGGGCTTTCAATTCAAATCATAGGCCTACCACTAGCCCAAATGGTCAATGCTGCAAATGGACATTCCAGATTAGCTAATCCAGACTTGAGATAATAGGCCTTGGACAAGTCTTGTGCAAGTGGGCCATAGAATACCCATATTAACTAGACTGTTAGAAAATAAGACTTCAATAGCCATATCTTTGGATGGTGCGGTGACTTAGGGATTTGATTTTATAGCTGCTTTCGCGGTAAGAAAGATAAGGCTTCTGACTGATATTGAAACGGCAAGATTTGTATATTTTAGTTATTTCCACAGTTTGATGTCTTACGGTTTGTTATTATGGGGATCTGCTGCAGATATAGAAACAATATTTGTACTGCAGAAGCGAGCTGTGCGAGCCATTTACAACCTCAAATCTCAGGATTCACTAAGAGAAATATTTAAAGAAGTTAAAATATCAACACTAGCTTCCCAGTATATTTATGAAAATCTGATTTATGTCCGCAAAAACTTGCATTTATTTTCAAAAAAGAGTGACGCGCATAACTTTAATACAAGAAATAAAAATAAACTAGCCGTTCCAAACTATAGGATTCAAAAGGTTGGTAATTCATTTTTGGGGAGATGTATAAAATTTTTCAATAAGCTACCCGATCATATTGCTGAATTACCTATACATAAATTTTAAACAACTGTTAAATGTATTTTAATGTCTAAAGGATATTCTTCTTCTTCTTATTATTGGTGGCGAGCGAACTTAAGTTTGCCACCTTGGGCTCACTGTTCCGCCAATGTCACGTGTGCAGCATTTGACACGAAAAGTAGGTATGTAAAAAACTAATCGAAAACTTAACCTCCTAAAACTAAAGGACAACACATTAGACAACACAACACACATGTATTAGTATATTATACAAGAAGGTATTTACAAAACAATATTTTGGATTAAGGAGAGGGATAACGAGGGGGGAGGGAGGGAGGGAGTTGGAGAATGACAAACAAAAATGAAGTTTGTGAATCCATTTTTGTTTGTCACGAACGGACGTGAACTACCTACATTAAAGATTATTATATTTTTTGTGTTAATAAATTTAGTAAGGCATTTTAAAAGCGGAGGGTTTAAAGAATTTAAAATGCATTTAATGTTACAAGGACGTGGGAAGTTTTTGGGAAGGAAGTCATAGAAGGAAGCACCAATATTTGGACAAATAAAAAAAATGTGATTGGTAGTGCCCTCGTCGAGGCCACACTCGCAGATAGAACTGTCCTTAATATGCAACTTCGCCAGATGAACGGGGGTACACGCGTGTCCTATCCGTAGTCGACATATAGTCGACACAACCTTCTTGGGAATGTGCGTGTGGCGGAAAAACCATGGTCGAGGTGGAATTTTTTGTTGTATTTCCGCATAATACTTGCCGACCGTTCGATTGGTATTAACCCAATGTATGTCCCAGGATTTGTACAGATGAACTCGAGAAAGAGAGGCGACGTCATATGATTAAACTGATCTAATGAACCAGTTGAAACCGCTAGCTTGGCACACGAGTCAGCCGATTCGTTTCCAGGTATCCCTCTATGGCTGGGAATCCAGGTTACAATTATATTGATATTGTTTTTCTGGCAATCGAAAAGAGCTTCTCTGATCATAAGTATAATAGGAAACTTTATTTTTGATTTAAAAGGGTTGGCCAAAATAGTTTGAAGGCAGCTTAGTGAATCGGAGAAGATTATACAATTATTTAAAGAGTGGGACCTTGCAAAACGAATTGCTTCTAAAATAGCAATCGATTCGCCTGTGAAAACTGATGATGCAGGGGGACATTTATAGGTTAAGCTAATTTTGTACGCTGGTATCCAGACCGCAGCACCGACACAGCCGTCATCAGACAATTTGGACGCATCTGTGTAAATCGGAAACCAGCCTTGCCATTGTTCAAACCAGATACGACGATATTCCTGGGGAGCGGAAACAGAGTCCTTGGATATACCAAAGTTTAGAGTAATAGGGGGTTGAAAGATTAGAGATTCAAAGCTGTTAGAATAGAGGGGGTTGATAGGAACTTTTTCAATAGGTGTTGGCAGGCGGTTGAATTTTCGATAACTTAGGAGGATGCAAGGGATCTTATGGGTAGGATCAGAGGGGCTACTTAATGAACAGAACAGGTTCAGTTTTAACAGAAGGGGGTGTGTCGAATATTGAGCTACTTTAGAATAAAATCGGTCACTAAGGTATTGCCTCCGAAGGTAGAGAGGAGGGTCAACGCACTCCACTTGAAGGGCATTAATGGGAGAGGATCTCATAGCACCCAATATAATCCAAAGGCACTTGGATTGGATTTTATTTAATTTTTCAAGGGCAGATTTGTTACACGGGTCTAAAAGAAACGAAGCATAATCAAAGTGACTTCGGATGATGGCGTTGTACAGAAGTTTCTGAGAGTATGGGTGAGCACCCCACTTAACACCAGAAAGCGCTCTAAGAACGTTGACTCCCCTCCGCCTTTTCCACAATATAATTAAAATGGGCAGTGCTAGATAGTCTGGAGTCCAAGATTAAGCCTAAAAACTTTACTTCATTATTACAGGGAATTGGTGCTCCGTCAGATATAATACGAACTTCGGGTATTACGCGTTTATGAGTAAATGTCACACAACTACACTTTGGTACGGAGATTGCGAGGCCGTGTTCTAATAACCATTCACCAAGATATTTGATTGCAGAGTTTAAGCGGGACGTCGCTTCTAATATTGAATTGGAGGACACGTGCAAGGCGATATCATCGGCGTACTGCAAGATGTTACAAAATGAGTCTACTGTTTGGTCCAGGTCATATGTATAGATGCTGTACAGCAAAGGGGAAATCACGGAACCTTGAGGTAGGCCCTTCCAGACTAGACGAGGGGGAAGAAGAGTATCTTGATATCTGACCAAAATCGATCGAGACATCAATGAGTTGCAGATGAGACGTACCAACTTCTCCGAGACACTCAGATTTAACAATTTTGGTCTGAGCACTGGAAGCAGGACGTTGTCATAGGCTGAAGCTATATCTAAAAATACACCCACAAGATACTCTTTTTTTTGAAGGCCAACCTAATGTCCGTAGTTAAAATGCTTAAACTGTCCAATGTACTCAAACACTTCCGAAAACCAAACTGGGTCTTTGACAAAATACCCTGCGATTCTACAAACCATTCAAGACGATTTCTGATCATATGTTCCATGACTTTGAGGAGAACAGAGGAGAGAGCGATGGGACGGTACGAATTATGATCAAGGGGATCTTTACCAGGTTTTGGAATGGGGATCACTATTTGCTGTTTCCAGATATCTGGAATTGAACCATGATCAAAAAAGATATTAACTAAGTTTAAAAAGTACAATTTAGCCTTATCTGGTGCTTTTATCAAAAATGAATAAGGAATTCCGTCTATTCCAGGGGTTGTGTCAGTTAAGCAATCTAAGGCTGATACAAGCTCTTCAAATGAAAATGGGGAGTCCATGAAGTTTTGGGAGGAATAAGCACAGCTTCCAGTGGACGGGAAGCAGTCCAACGTTGGGGTAAAAGGAGGGGCTAGCTTGTCGGCAAATGCATTTATCCAGAAGGAAGGATCGTTGGTCGTCACGTTAGGGGAATCGAGGTATTGCCGGAATCTCCTGATTTGTTTCCAAACCAGAGAAGATGGAGTTCTAGGTGACATGTCCTCACAAAATTTAATCCAACCCATTCTTTTTTTCTTCGATATAAGTTTCCTTGCCTTAGCAGCTGTTCGTTTGTACCTTACATAATTCTCCGTAGTCATCGCACGGTTGTACCCCTTTTCAGCCTCCCTACGTTTCTGAACAATAGAAGCACACTCAGCATCCCACCAAGGTGGATAGATTTTACGGACAGGATTTTGTTTTGGGAAATGCGCTTCAGCAGATGATTGCAAAGAGTTTACAAAATTTGAATAAGCCGAGAGAGCATTCGAGGGATCTGCAATCGGGAGTGTATTTAATTTCTCGGTAACTGTCGATGAATACGCAGACCAATCAGCGTCATGTAGTTTAAATTTTAGAAGGGGTGGGAGATGGGTATTTACGGATGGTTTATCTAAAAGGGAGATTAGGATAGGAAAGTGGATGCTACTAAATGAGGAGTTAAGGACAGACCACGAAACAAAAGGAACTAAAGTGGGGGAACAGATAGAAAGATCTACAGCGGAAGCAGGATTTTGATTAGGTGAGCATCGCTTTGTTGGACTACCATTGTTCAGAATACATAAGTTAAGGTCATCCAAAAGTTCCAAGAGCAGTGACCCCGGAGAATCCGTAAGATGGCAACCCCAAGAAACATGATGGGCATTAAGATCACCCATAATCAAGACTGGAGGAGGGAGGGATGAAATCGTTGCGTGTAGTTCGTTTAAGGAATTGGAATTGGGATATGGGATATAAATGGAAAGGAAGGAGATATTAAACATGCGCACAGCAACGACATTGATCTCGCGGCTGTGGGCGGGGAGAGGGATTTGGGAAAAGGGCAGGGAGCGTTTTACAAGTAAAGCGCACCCTGCATAACCATCGTCTCTATCATCCCGGAGACACGAGTAGCCCGTCACACGGAAGTGCGAACCTGGAACTAACCACGTCTCCGAAATGGCAAAGACAGATAGAGTATATTTATTTATAAAATAAAAAATGTCATGCTTTTTGGGCCTAAGACTTTGGCAGTTCCATTGAACTACCGTTTGGGTCATTATAGTAACTATTACACGTAGACGATTGGGAGAATTAGGATAGTTGATGGGCACCTTTGGACGGTAGTTGGTCCGCTGGACCGGTAACAATACGAATGATCAGGGACAAAATATGTTCCAAGAGTTTTTCATTAATCTCAATTGGGGCAGGAGAGGTTGAGTTTGAGTTCAACGCACAGCCATTTGGGAGAGAGGAAGCACAGTTGCCAACGATGGCTTGATGTGCCTGCCTGTCGTAACTCTTTCCCAAAGGTGCACGAGGGCGGGAAGAGGGACGGGTTGCAACAGCCTTCCTATAAGAGACTGAGGAGGGAGGAGTGGGTCGTGGTAAAGACTGAGTAGGGTGTAAGGAAGCGGGAGTTCTCGTCATGTCGGCATATGATCTACGCACTGGTGAGTATAGTGAAGATGCCTGTTTATACGGGACATTGTCCTGTGACATGGTCAACTTTATTATTTTTTGTCGTGAGTGTTCTGGACACGACCTATTTATAGCGAAGTGCGAACCTGTGCAAAAGAGACAAGAGGCTTTGTCTTCCTGTACAAGACAGTTTTCTGCGGAATGGGGTTGAGCACATCGGAAGCATCTTGGCTTTGATCTACATTGCGCCTTAACGTGACCGAAGCGACAGCAGTTCATGCACTGGATTGTTGGAAGCTGATACACCCTCTCAGGCAAGATTTGGCCCCTAAAAGTGACCACGACAGACTGAGTGGGAATCCAAGAGGTACCATTATCTGAAACTTGTTTCCTATTCAACCGTCTCGCCTTTAAAAGGATGCCACAGCCTTCAGGTACAGATATAGATTCTGCTAATTCCTGCATTGACCAATCAGTAGGAATGCCCCTGATAAGTCCCATGCGGGTGATGTTATAAGTCGGGATTGACGCGGTATATTTGTTAATAGTCAGCAAATTGTTGTTGAGAAAAGAGTTAGCTGCGGCAGCTGACGTGAATTCAACCGAAATCCTATTACGCCCGATTTTTTTGACCCCGTCAACAATTATATTTTTTATTTTGTTATTGACCAAAAATTTTCCAAACCTCATGGGTTGGATAAAAGCTGCACTTGTAGATTCAGATTCTATATGCGAAACATGAATAATAAATGGACCTTTGTTCAGATCGCCATATGCTTTCGGTGCAATTACTATTGAAGGGTGCACATACATTGGTTGGCTACTAGTGGATGGTAAGGATACCGGAGCATCCGAGTTTGTCCTTTTAGCTGGTTCAGAGGCCTCTTCCATATTATCCTCTAGACGGCGTTTTGTCGCAGTTTGTGAAAACAAAGGCGGAGATGAGTCGAGTACCGGGGATGACAAATCCATCTGAGATGCGGCTCGGTCTGAAAGATCAGGAGGTTCAGGAGGAAGAGGATCCATAATTTTAGAAAAGGGACTTACCAAGATATATATATATCGAGTTCAGAAACCACCACCGTGTTTGTTTAAAGGTAATTAAGCTTATGGCTCACGAAAACAATACAAGATAACCAAACTATTCCAATGACACGTGTTGCCTGCTAACACTCGCGAGACGGAATCCTAAAGGATATTACAAAATAGATGAATTTTTAAATGACAATAATAAAAATGTATGGAATAGTTTTAAGGAACACAAAATCTTGTAAAACTTTGAAAAGAGGCTATGACAATAGTGACTGAGTTTCTTTGCTGCTTCTTCTCAGCACTAGCCCACAATTGTCCCGAAGCAGTGGTAGGGTTCTATTTTATGTTGGGACGTGTATAAGTCCTCCTTGCGAGCCTATGTACAGAAATTAATGAATTTTATTTTTAATTATATTTTATTTTACAGCTTCAAGAGACCATAGACATGCATTTGATGTTAATTTAGACTTGATTGAAAAAGGTTCTTGATAAAGTAGTAGATGTAGTGATGATTTAATTAAGAAACCATTGGTTAACTGCGCCAACGCTTTTATCACCTGTGCGAAATTCCTGGTCTCTTGAATATTTATTATCTTTCCATCTAGATTCTGGAGCACAGTACTCTACCACGGGCAGTGCATGGACGCGCTAGTGTCGTTCCTGCAGTGCGCGCGGCCGCCTTACCTGGGTCCGCACGACAGCCGCTCCGTCCAGAAGGCGGACGCCGAAGCGCGTCGACTGCTGCTGCTCGCCTTCAGCAGGCTCGCCACGCGCAGGGAGAGCCAGGTGAGCGGCTAAGGCACTTATTACACCATCCTTTTTGCATCCTAACAGGTCTGTGTAACTCCCCGCGTAGGTAGCAAAAATGTACCTACGCGCGGCAACCCACCGTGCTGGGCTAATCAACTTGGATGTCGCGAGCGAGCCACGACACGCTCGCACGTTCACCGGTATTCACCGGTAGCGCGCGGCCATTACGTTGCTGGCATGAATAAAGTGCTAGAAAGGTGCGCTTGATGGCGTTAGAAGCTTTTGTAGCAGTCAACCCTATCGCGTCGCATGATAGTACATCACTGAATAGGTTTAGTGTATTATGAATCAATATTCCAGAGTTATAAGAATTAATATATCTTGCATTGGATTTATGTAGGTGTCTAAACGGAAATGTGCTCGAGTCTGAGGCGAACGAAATTACACCATATCGTTGACGACATTAAGTAGATATTTTTTTGGATTTCATTGCAAAGTCAAACTTCTGTAGAGTACTAGTACTTATTCTGTGTCTTAACTAGAATCATACTTAGGAGACGGGAAGATTTACGGTAGTGATATGTCGGCTGCTACTACTTGCCTTCAGTAGGCTCGCCACCCGAAGGGAGAGCCAGGTGAGTTGCTAGTGCAGTATTCTACCACGGGCAGTGCATGGACGCGCTAGTATCGTGAATACTCGACCACGGGCTTAAGCACTTATTATACCATCCTTTTTGCATCCTAACTAGGATCATACTTAGGAGAGAGGAAGATGTATGGTGGTGATGTGTCGGCTGCTGCTGCTCGCCTTCAGCAGGCTCGCCACGCGCAGGGAGAACCAGGTGAGGGGCTTAAGCACATATTATACCATCCTTTTTGCATCCTAACTAGGTTCATACTTAGGAGAGAGGAAGATGTATGGTGGTGATGTGTCGGCTGCTGCTGCTCGCCTTCAGCAGGCTCGCCACGCGCAGGGAGAGCCAGGTGAGCGGCTTAGGCACTTATTACACCATCCATTTTGCATCCAGGATCATACTTAGCAGAGAGAAAGATGTATGGTGGTAATATGTTGACTGCTACTGCTTGCCTTCAGCAGGCTCGCTACCCGAAGGGCGAGCCAGATGAGTTGCTAGTGCAGTGCCCTACCGCGTTGACCTAGCATAGGCCCTTTAATCATTTTGATTCGATCGATCACGATCGGCACAGGTCTAACGCAGACATGCGCTGTCTGCAGCACTACCCCATCATACACAGATGGGGTTCTCCTTTGCTGGAAACCGATAATCACCCTTTTCAGCTTATTTTTTTTTTGCAGTCCCAATGGATGAGCAAAGAGTTCATGGCAGAGACAATATACAACAACTTCATCTTCACAATCCCGATCATATGGGACTTATGTTTGCTGTACGGGGTGGACAACAACCGTCACATAGCGCGGCTACTAGGTGGCGTGTTCGCCATACAACCCAAGTATGAGGGCGACGCCGCTGCCGCCATAGCTTTTGTTAAGGAGGTTAGTAAGATAGAATAGGTAAGTACTCTTTATCGCACATGACAAGGCATACAAATAAATTACAAAATTTTCATGGAGAGTTGTATATATGAAAGAAAGAGAGTTGTGTGTAAATAACTGGTTACCCCACTTTGACCATAAGACCGCGTCTATTCCTTACGTAATAAAACCTGTTTTAGTAGTTTAAATGGGTTACCTGACGTGCTGATGACTGTACTACAAATCTTTAGATTTAATAAATTGTATTTTTTGTGTTTTGGAAACCTTTATTACTTTTTTTATAGTATTCCAAAATTATAATAGAATTGTTACATATTTTTTTTAAATACATTTCATACTACACAACGTTTTTAATCGCCTTGTTCAACATCAAAACGCCGTACTAAAAAAATGTGACGCACAACCAGGTAAAAAAAAATGAATTGACAAACGTTTTCCATATTTCAGACTTTTAAATACATAATACTGCAAGTGAACAAAGATTACGACAGCGAAGACCCACCGAACCTTCCAGAAACATTCAAAGGCTTCAGCGAGATCAGGCGGCCGTCCAACACGAAAAACCCCGACAAACTCACGTTTGAAGTTTTAGGAGATTTGATCTTACACCTGCTAGACACAGCCATGACATTAAGACTGTTCGTGGAGGCGTACCCGAAGAGTGTAGCGATACTTAGGAAAACAAACTTTATTATTAGGTGAGTGTGTGAATGTTTTTTTTCATAAATACTAGATGTTTTACAGAATATATAGAAAATTATTTACAACACTTCACTTCATGTCATAGGACAGTCGTTTTCATGCAACTAGGTACACCGTATTTTTGCGACGTTCAACTTGCCATCAAATGAAAAAAAAAGGAAATTGTATAAACATAATCACTTGTCTCTATCTCTTCCAGTTTCCGAGTTTTTTTATTTAGCCTCTATTCTTTTGTTCTTAACGTATTGGGCGTTAAAATAATGTTTTATACTCCATTACGTTAGTCACCTAACGTTAGACAAAATCTTATTATGTCGTCAATACGTTACAATAAATAGGATGCTATGAATAGTGTAGGTTAAGATAAAATATTCTTCCTTGCACATGACACACAGTAGGTGGACTTCTGTCAATGTTCGTACACAATTTAGGTGATCTTATTCCTAAAAGTATATTATGTAAATCTCCAAATCTTGTAAAAAGCAACCATAATTTGTTTCTAGTATAGTCCAGTTGTACGAGCACGGAATCCCGTTGCTATACGACAAGCTGCGCGAAGTGTGTGACCCGCTTGGCGTGTCGTCGGTCGCGGCGCAGGCGCACCTGGACGCGGCGCGCGCGGAGCTCGTCGACGTGTTCAGAGAGGTGCTCGCTGTGTACAAGAGCCGGATACTTAGCGCCGAGTGAGTATGAGTACTAGTGTAGTCCAGTTGCTTTAGTACCTACACCACAGAATAAGTACTAGTACTCCGTACAGAAGTATGACTTTGCAATGAAATTTAAAGAAATATCTACTCAATGTTATTAACGATATGGTGTAATTCAGTTCGCCTCTGACTCAAGCACATTTTCGTGTAGACACCTACAGAAATACATTGTAAGACAATTTCATTCTTATAACTCTGGAATATGATTCATAATACACTAAACCTATTCAGTGACGTACTATTACGCAACGCGATAGGGTTGACTGCCACAAGAAGCTACTTACGCCATCTAGCGCATCTTTCTAGGACTTTATTCACGCTGGTCCAACCAGCAACCTAGTGCCGCGCACCGCCGGTGAATAAAACGCGGGAGCGTGTCGCTGCCGGCTAGCGACACCCAACTTGTTTAGTCCCTTACCAAGGGGTCGTCGCGCGTAGGTACGTTTTTGCTACCTACGCGGGGAAATACACAGGCCTGCCTACACTTACAGCATTCATCTATTTGTAGTCCAGTTGTGCCAGTACCTACATCTATAGCATTCATCTATTATAGTCCAGTTGTGCTGGTAGCTACACCTACAGCATAGCATCTAGTATAGTCCAGTTGTACGAGCAAGGTGGTGTAAACACCGGAATCTCGTTGCTATTCGACAAGCTGCCCGAAGTGTGTGACCCACTAAGCGTGTCGTCGGCATATCATCTGTTATAGTTCAGTTGTATGAGCACGGAAACACGTTGCTTTATGACAAGCTGCGTGCTGAACTCGTCGATGTGTTCAAAAATGCTAGAAGAGTCGCATAGTTAGCTCCAGTGAGTATAGGTAAGTGTACTATTGTAGTCTAACTAATTACTCGAGTATCTACACCTACGGCATAGTATCTAAAGACTGACTACGTTGGTCCAGTAGTTAGCACGCTGGGTACTATCCACGAGATCCCGAGTCCAAATCTCGGGCCGGGCCCAATTCTCAAACACAGCTTCGGAGACCGAAAGTTTGTGGTGTAAACAACCCGGTGCCTCGGAAAGCACGTTAATCCGATTCCGACGTCGGATTGCCGTCTTACTGAACTATGAGATTGAAGGAACGGAGAGTAAATTGAGACACCAGTGTACTGCACACACACTTGTGCACTGTAATATTTCTCGCGCAGTTGGCTTATGTCTATCGAGATTGACCGGTGCAGTCGAAATTTGGCTAGGAAGCCGATTTTCGACTGCACCGGTGAGCAGAGAAAGAGACAGACCAAACTTAAATTTTATTCTTAGAGAAAGCACAATGAAATCGAGTCCTATGTACTCCTGACATAGGACTCGATTTCATTGTGCTTTCTCTAAGAATAAAATTTAAGTTTGGTCTGTCTCTTTCTCTGCTAAACAAACGAAAGAGAGAGAGACTACAATAATTGAGAGACGTCAAATTAAGTGATGCAATTTCTTACGTTTTTAAAAATAAATTGTTTGCGTGTTTTTGTCTAACTTTCGTCGTCATCAAATTACATCCCTACTAAATTGTTTATAGTCTCTTTTTTGCTTAGCAACTGTGAGCTGTTTAGTCTGACGTTTATAAATTAAAATAGTCTGCCTCTTTTCGTTTGTTGAGACTAATCTTATATTTAATCTTAGGCACATTGGAATCGAGCCCATTATTATTGTAATAACACTAGGCCCGCGTGATATGGAAATGTCTTCTAATGACGAGAAAAACTAGCGTTTTATTCAAACAAAGGGCGCTACTCAAACTTTTGTGTGGTACCATTTAATCCATACTTCTCCGACCCGACCCGATTGAACCCGAGACCTCGTGGATAGTACGCAGCGTGCTGACTACTAGACCAACGAGGTAATCAAAATAGTCGGCTAGGAGGACACCCGGACACCCTTTATCCTTTTGTCACTCTCTTGCAGAGGCAATATAGCGACCCACGTTGAGGACTACCTGGCTGTGATGCTGGAGGGTCTGTCAGAGCGGCTGTTGATCCGCGACTACCACACCTGCTACCCCGTGCACGAAGACATCGAGATGCTGCGGCAGGCCTACCCCGACATGTATCCTTATCGAAATATATCTACACATAAATAAATTGTTTCAACAAACACACCAATTTCCAAGCCCCAAACTAAGCGTGAGCTTGTGCCATGGTGACGAGGATAACGGATAGACATACTTTTATAAACATTTATAAACATCCATGACTTAGGTACAAATGCTCGTGCTCATCACACAAACATTTGCCCCTTGCGGGATTCGAACCACAACACCAAGTCGGTCTGATAAACTAAAAACTGATAAAATATCTGATAAACTTAGAAAGTATACCCGAAAAGAAATATTGAAACTTTTTATTTGTTCTTCACAAGTAACACAGTACATTTATAAATTTATTAATTGTGCCAAACTACTGCCCATTCCTTCATAATATCTTAGGTGTACCTTAAACATTGTGATCTGGATACTTTTAAGATGATCCGTGATCCAATCTGGTCAGGTTAACTGTAATTACCTGACCTGCTATAAATAAATGGATCACGGTCCAAAGCGGGCCCAAGACCCTCGCGTGCGAGTACACAACCGGGATTACGCTTACGATAATGAATCATCATAACGATTCATTAACAGAGGTCGGAATTAGGTAGAGGTATTTATGTACTTGCATCGAAATGTTGATATTAATGTGGATCTTCTCGGGATTTCTAATGGACAATCCCGTGTCCCGTATTAAGTAGAGTCCAGAATCCAGTAAACAAGCCAGGGTCAAACAGGATTTACCACACAAAACACAATAAGAAACAAGTAAGCGCATTCGACGAACCGAGGTAAGCGAATGAGCTGTGTGAATGAGTAAACCGATTTATTGCTAATAGATAGTTTGAATGCGGTAGAAATAGACAAAATATGCTTAACGGAAGCAACGGAGCACTCCCCGCTTAACGGAATGTACTAGTACATTCCGTTAAGCGGGGAGTGCTCCGCATTTCCGCTATTGTATTATTTTGTTCTCACAAGCTATGTTGTGCGAACTACAACTGTGACAACATCGCGCATATTGGAATTTTGCAACTTCGGACATCTGATGTCATTAATTTAAGTTGCACGTGCAGTAGTTTCAATTTTAAATAAAAAGTTATTTACTTTTACACAATGTGTAAAAGTAAATAACTTTTTATTTAAAAAATCACGGGATTTTTTCTGCTCTTTAAAATTAATCTCGGGATTTGAGGCATATCCACTTTATTCTTTCGCTAAGTACATGAATAACTCTACCTAATTCCGACCTCTGTTCATTAATTTACTTTTAAGAAAAGAGTGAATAGGTTGTTAGTAGTCAGACATGACTCATCCTCGGCCGCATCGTCGCTTTCAATCAGTTGAAATAATGCCTGTGTTTGGAGGATCCACCCTTCAATTACTAAATCCATGTTATTACAAAGCAGTATGAGTATATTCTAATAGCTAAATTTGATGCGGTTACCTCGTTTAAACTCTTCATGCATTGGGCCTGATTCCCGACAGTCTTCTACCAAGGCAAATTTTAAGTTGATGTAGTAGAAAAAACGAAAAGAAAAATAACTGTGCCTGTAATTTCCTGAACCAAAAACCAGTGATACCGTAAAGACTGACTTCATCCTACAAGCAATATATTCCAACCTCGACGAACCGATACCAGAAAGTGCCCTTAGTAACGAAGCCATCCCCAACGGCCACGCGGAAGCCATAGACAATACTACAAACAACGCGCCACCGACCACAGACAACGAAATACCTGATAGCGTCAAAGAAGAGTCGCTGATCAGTGAAGTGAAGGACATACTGCCGCATCTGGGCGATGGTTTTATACTTAAGTGCTTGAAACACTATGGTTTTAACGCGGCTAGAGTAATTAATAGTATATTAGAAGACAATTTAGCGGAGCCTTTAAGAGGTGAGTTTCTATTTTCTATGTTATGTATGAAAATGATGTATACAAAAAAAGTTCATTAAGCCAAGTCTCCTCAACCCAACGGCTGCACATTCTATACGTTTGATACTTTAAGTCATGGTAAACATTTTCTTATTATTTTGATGTTGCTACATTTATTAAAAATATATATTTTTTAAATAATTAAAAATTGTCTGTCCAGGATTTTTTTAGCCAACCTATCCCTATCCTTAGCTCGGTAAAGAACGTTTCTAGTTCGGTTCTTAGACCAATATAAAATAAAGAAAAAGTTCACGCTTCCAACGGAAATCTCCTTACATGTTAAATATGTGACTTCTTGTTTTTTTTCAGGCATAGACCAAAACCTACCCATAATTCCGGAAGACCCAGTAGACAAGAAATACCTAGAGACAGGCATTCAAAGGCTGAACGTATTCGATGGGGATGAGTTCGACATCATGACACGAGATGACGTGGACCTCAGTCGAGTGCATAAAGGGAAGAAGAAAGAGAAATATAAGGATCTCAAGGCGCTGCTTGATGACAAGACTGAGGTTAAAAAGTTGGCGGACATTTATAGCAAATACAAGTAAGTTTTGGAATCTTATTAACGGAATTTTTCAGATATTAATCTAAGTGCCTACCTATTGAAAGAAAAAATGAAAATACATTAATTAACAAATGGACATCAAATTACACACGAAAATAACTATACATAAAAAGACACTAATATCAGACAAAGTACATAATAAAATTACAATTTAGGCAACACCAGTATTGTTGTTTGTTGTTCCATAAACCCAAAGTATCATCGGCCTTGCAAGCGAGGCAGACGAGAGAGGCCGACAGATGATATTATCTGATCGGACCGAAATAGGTTATTCACAAAGCGAGTAAAGTAGTGCCGCACGTTACGGATGTCATATTGAATGAATTCTTAGCGTAACTAAGGAGTTTATATTTACTGTACCTACTTCCAAGCGTAGCTATGGAGTTAATAAAACCTGGAATTCCACATTCGCGTAACGAAGTTGCAACTTTAAACTAAAAATTGATAAAATAAAAGAAATTACTCATACAAAGTTTTTGGGAGTAATTATTGACCAAGACTTAAATTGGAAGCTACACGTAGATAACTTATGCAATAGGATTAATAGTTTCGTTTATGCACTCCACAAAATTAAGAAAGTGACTAATAGACAAACTGCAGTCACGACATATCATGCGTATGTAGCATCTCTACTACGTTATGGTATTATAATATGGGGAAACAGTACGGATAAGAACAGATTATTTGAAGCTCAAAAGAAATGCATCAGGGCTATATGTGGGATTCCACCCGGCAATTCTTGTAGACAAGCTTTTAGGAACCTTGATTTACTACCAGTACCTGCTCTGTATATTTACGAGATCTGTTGTTTTGTAAAGAAAAATAATGAACTCTTCTTTAAAGCTAAATTTAAAGATATAAATAGTAGACTGAAAAGGTATCCAGAAAGACTAGTCCTAAATGTAATTTCAAAATCATAAAAATATAAAAGAAATTGTATATTCATGTTTTTTTAATTTTTTTATTTGAAATGGGTTTGCTCTTGACTCTAGACTAAGCCAGACGTGGCACAGACAGAGTCGATGATGGAGCGAGCTCACCCAGAAGAAGCCTGTTCACTCTTGAGTTTGAAGGTCTTTGGGTTGTAATCCGTTGGGAACACTGAAGTGAGTTCCACAAATTATCTGTGCGCATTATAAATGTTGATAAGAAGCGCTTAGTTCATGTGCATCAAAATATACAATAAAGTACCCTGGGGCATAAAAAAACTGACCTCCAATGCTTTCAAGGCTAAGTTGTATAGGTGGCTCGTTGACAATAATATAAGTTTAAAGATTATATTGACCGTAGACTCTAATTGTAAAAACTATTTAAAGTTATTGACTTAGCTAATTTTGAGATTTTTATCATATATTTCTTTGTGACATATTATTATATTTTATTGCTATTAATTTTATGTTCCATATATGGTTTTTCATAATTTCAGCATGATTTAGTTGGAATGTTAATATAATAATTTATTACAGTTTTAAAATTTGCATGCTAAAAATTTGGCAAGACATGTATGTGCACACTTTATTTTTTATAACACCTGTAAATACCATGTTCTTATGCAAATAAATGAAATCTGAATCTGAATCTGAAGGATTCTAGAGATTGTAAGCTGTCTCCCAAGTGTAGTGAGGAAGTTAAAAAGTAGGATCCTAAATGCAGCGAGGGATGAAATCTTGACTAAGACAACGACACTTTTACTTCCAAAGTGAATTATCTACTTTTCACACCCACTGTGAGAATAGTAAAAGCTACTACAAACAGGTTATTATACTCGTATGTATAGTAATATTTTTTAAACAATATTTTTATGACTTAAAATAATATCAGTGAAAAAGTTAAATAGGATATTGATATAAAAGTTTTATGTGTTAGATGATAACCATGGTAGGTTGTTATATTTGTGTTCATCGTATTTCTTAATTAATAATTTCAATGAAAAGAAATGTCAACATTGTTTACAATATTCGCCGTGCAACAAAAAACTGACATTAGCTGTAAATGAACAAGTAACATCCATAAAACGAACCGACCAAAGCGTTAAAATAAAAGGTCTAATATTGTTTTCAGTCTGGTATGCGACGAGGAAGCGATGTACTCGGACGAGTACGACGATACGTACGATTCAGACGGCGTCACCCCCACCGCTGATACTACGGACGACGCGCGCCGACCGTTCGTCACGCCGAGAGCCTTGCAAGCGAGCCAGGCTAGAGAGGCCGAGGTAAGTAAATACATGTAAAGGCAGGCCTGTGTATCTCCCCGCGTAGGTAGCAAAAACGTACCTACGCGCGGCGACCCTTACTTAGGGGCTAAAACAAGTTGCGTGTCGCTACCGGCCAGCGACACGCTCGCGCGTTTTATTCACCGGCGGCCGCGCGGCTACGTTGCTGGACGAGAATGAATAAAGTCCTAGAAAGAGGCGCTGGATGGCGTTAGTAGCTTCTTGTAGCAGACAACCCTATCGCGTCGCGTGATATTACGTCACTGAATAGGTTAAGTGTATTATGAATCATATTCCAAAGTTATAAGAATGAAATTATCTTGCAATGTATTTCTGTAGGTGTCTACACGACCTTGTGCTCGAGTCTAAGGCGAACTAAAGTACACCATCTCGTTGACAACATTGAGTAGACATTTCTTTGAATTTCATTGCAAGTCAAACTTCTGTACGGAGTACTAATACTTATTCTGTGGTAAAGGTAAAAGATGAGTGAGTAGTGACACACGCGCGCGTTTTATACGCCGGTGAGTGAACGGTGACCGGGTGAGCATGAGTAGTGTCAATGACGTGCGCTAGATGGCGACAGAAGCTTGGTTACTACTTGTAACAGTCAACCCTAGCGCGCCGCATTACGTATCATATGACGTCACTGAACAGGTTTAGCGTATTGTAAATCTAGAGTGGCTAGTTTAGCTGTGGGTTTCCGTAGGGGTCCAAACAAAAAGGTGCTTGACTCTGAGGCGAGCTTACTTACACCATATTGTTGAAGATATTGAGTAGGCATTCCTTTGAACTTTGAAAAATGCGTCTGGGCGTAGTACTTCGCAATTGTATTCAAAGAAATGTCTACTCAATGTCGTCAACAATATGGCGTAATTTAGTTCGCCTCAGAGTCAAGCACATTTTCGTGTAGACACCTACAAAAATCCATTGCAAGATAATTTCATACTTATTGCTCTGGAATATGATTCATAATACACTAAACCTATTCAGTGACGTAATATCACGCGACGCGATAGGGTTGACTGCTACGAGAAGCTTCTATCGCCATCTAGCGCCTCTTTCTAGTACTTTATTCATTCTCGTCCAGCCAGCAACGTAGCCGCGCGGCCGCCGGTGAATAAAACGCGCGAGCGTGGCTCTGGCCGGTAGCGACACGCAACTTGTTTTAGCACCTACGTAGGTGCGCCGCGCGTAGGTACGTTTTTGCTACCTCCGCGGGGAGATACACAGGCCTGCTTACGATTCAGATGGCGATAGGTGTCGCCTGGTAGCTACCACCCTCCCACTGGAGCCCGGCGCCAAGCAGCTTGCTGTGTTCTGTCGGTGAGTGGAAGTGCCAGAACCTTCTGGGTTAGCTCGCTCCACCGTCGACTCTGTCTACGCAACTTCTGGCTAAGTCTAGAGTTAAGTTGCTCTAACCCACTCCTAATAAGAAAATCTTTCGAATAAGCTTTTGTGAACTTCAGAACTCGAATTGAGTTGTCCTAATGTTGGGCGTCAATAGCTAGGCAAATAAGCTTGAGCGCCGGTGGGAGGGTGATAGCTACCAGGTGCCTACTACCGCTGATAGGATCATTAAGCCGCCATCGCAAACTGAAGTTTGTAATGAAGTTGCCCGGGGTGGACCATCAGAAGGTAGACCCTTCACCGCCCAAAAAAGATTTTCGTGTATTTGTGATTAAGGTTTTTTCTTGTTTTCTGTATCATTCAATCGCAGGAGGAATCCGAAGAGGAACCCGAACAGAACGGCGAGCAGCCTAGCAGTAGTAGCAATACTAACAGACTGGACTTCTGTGTGAACCCAGAGGAGGCCCGCGCGAGAAGGGAAGCCAACTATAACGCGAGACGGGGCAGGGGGCATAGACCACCGCCGCAAGCTAGGTGAGTGTGAATTAAACTGTTTTGTTTGTAAATAAATTCTGCTCTTAGGCTCCGCGCAGATGGACCACCGGCCACCGCCACCGGTGGCTGTCGCGCGCCACGCCCTTTGGTCCCGCGCAAACTAAGGTGGTCGGTGGTCGCTACTATTGACAATCATCTGCCAGATCCTTTGACAGATGTTTTATTAAAATGGCGAGTGGCCGTCAGCGGTAGCGTGTCGCGAGTGGCCGCCACTCGCTTCACTGCAATGTAAACAGCTTCTCGCTTGCCACCGATGGCTGTAGCCGGTGGCGCATCTGCGCGGAGCCTCATCCTCATAGTGATTTGATCGCCACTTTGTAATCTTTAAACATGATTTTTCAGTAGTGTTATAATCCGTTATTTGAATGACACAGGGATTGTTCAGTAAATCTTCTAGTTCACTACGAGTATAACGTTTTTAGTAGAAATACTTATTATTAGATGAATTTGTAGTCAACTCTGCCTATTAAATAGGAAAAACATTTGGCGCAATTGGATTAGGAAGGCAAAGGGGAGCGCTTATGGTCGGGGACCAAGGTCCAATGGTCACCGTCTTGGTTTATCTATATGTAGTCAAGCTCGTGCTAAATCTTACATATCGCGGTTTGTGTTGTATGGAGCGGGCTATCAGCGCCATCTAGCCTGTAGGAGCCGAGTCAGGGCGTCGCGTCTTGAAGTTGCTTGCTAGTGTTAGCGACAGTGGTAAGATGTCGCTACAAACATATCGTCCGTTTCGCTCGAATTTTTTTTCAAGTCATTACTACCTAGTTCGAAAATCAATCCCACCTGAATGTTACTGAATTAACCACCGGTCGCGTTAAAAAAAGGTATACCCGTCTTAATCATCCAAGGTATCACTTAAGTCACTTCCTTGAATCGCGATGTTGCTAATACACTCCCTAAAACTAATCTCGCTTACCCACAGAAATTTGGACGTGACTGGCAAGCCCAAAGGACAAGGGCAAGAAAAGGACGTCCTCCACAATAGAGACAAAAAGGAGAAGCACAAGTCCTCGCGAGCCAACCACAACAGGAGACAGGGCGCGCAGTGGAAGCGGGGGCAGGGGTTGGTACCCTCGTAGGGGGAGTATACTGTATACAGCGTGTTCCTTTGGTGTTCCATAACTTGAGACGTTTGATTTTGGGGTTACGTACCCAAAGGTTAAAAGCGGGACACTTCAATAAGACTCCACCGTCTGTATGTCCGTCTGCCTGTCTGTTAGGCTGTATCTTATAAACCGTGATAGTTGGACAATAAAAAAAATCACAGATTATGTATTTCTGTTGCTGCTATAACAGCAAATACAAAAACAATAAAATAAATATTTAAGTGGGACTCCCATCAACAACGTAAGTGTTTTTTTCGCCGTTTTAGAACTAAAAAAAAAGTTAAAATATAGTTTAATGTTGTTAAGATAAAACGGAACCCTTCGTGCGCGAGTCCGACTCGCACTTCTGGTCTCGTTTTTTTCTAAATGCGAGAATTTTTTTATGGAACCAATATGGTGCGGTCAAAATTAGCTAATAAGCTCTGATAAAACTTGACCGCCATGGCCGAAATTCAGCTAGGAGGACATAATTTTAAATATTATATTAACTTATCGGTCAATTAGTTCGTGGGTTTCAGAAATTTTTTGAAGTGCGCAATGTTGGTTTTTTGGCAAGTTTTTGCATTTAAACAGAATAACAAATATATTGAGTCTGTCTATGGGATATCAAAACGAACACTATGTGCTCGTAGATAGGTGTAGCTTCGAAAGATGTGCGGGTAGTCAGAAACTGAAAACATTTGTGTGCGCAGCGAGTTGTCTAGGTTTGGCTCTACAGTGTGTCCGGGTTTGGACTAGCGATAATTTAGGGGCTATTAATTCACCAAATGTTATCAACAAAAAACATCCATGTTAGGTTCTAACTCCCCCTCTTGAAATGGCAGCCATTTTAATTATTTAAAAAATACTATTTCTATGGATATGGAGATTGGTGAAGCGGCGTGTAAATAGCCGACAACACGCGGGGAGCGCAGTTATAAAAGATTATGTTTGTAGATTAATTATATTGATTCCTATAAAACTCACCCTGCAAATTGAAGAGAGAAATGGTTTCAACGTCAGCACTGAAAACTATTGGCCCACTAACCTGCAGACCAGTTTAGGAACGCCTCACCAGCTCCTCTCCTCAGCTCACACCGTGAAGCACTTTCACGGAACAGATTTTCAAATGACTGCTGGGTATTTATAACGAGTTTCTAGCAACTTTCAGCTGTCCATCACGAAGTAAAAACGAACTCCTAACAAAAATTACGTTAGAAGACGCGCCACTGACGTCGACAAAGTTAGAAATGCACACAATGGTCGGCGCTCGGCTCCGTGTGCGTAAAGTAGCCGAAACTAGATGGCGCTGGTGTCGCCAGGTTCAGCGACTCCAAGAGCGCGATCCTTATGGCGGGTGAACCAGATAGCTTCAGATACTAACTTATAGGAACAATTTGAAAATAATAAATTATTATTAAAGAAATTACCTATTACTTTAGTAAAAATAAATATCTTAACAATTAATTTGGGTCACTTAAGGTGCCCAACCAGAGGTACTAAAAGTAATGACAGTGATTCATTTGAAAAGTAACGCTATCGCCTATCAAGTGAAATAAAGATCAATTCAAAATGAGTAACAAATTTAAAATTATAAGAAATCTTGCTAAAAATTTAAAAGAGTCAAATAGTTTTTTAAACCCATTACAAAACTGAACCGAAAAATGTACTTTTTTCATTAGGATTATGTTTCTAAAATTTGATAAATTAAATACCTTTAAATTATCGCTGGTCGAAACCCGGACACCCTGATAAGGTTTCGTGGCAATTAGTATTAGTCATGACGGGTCTATAACGATTTTAAAATTATGCGTATTTGATACTCACTGCTGTTGAGCAGCGAGTAACTCAATTGGAAAGAGCATTTGCCCGGATAGCGAAGGTTCGTGTGTAGAGTCCCACCAGATGACACGGTCGATCAATTTTTGTGTGCAAAAATTAATTTAAAATTTTACAACTCGCTGATAATGTTCGGTTCTTGACTACCTATCGCATAAGACAGTTTATTTATATTAATTTATTGCAAAATGTATCATAGAATACCGTTAATCGCGATGAATGTAATCGAGTAAGCGACACATAAATTCACTTATACAGGGTGGCATAATATAACACATTATAAACTTCAATTAAAAAAACATTTTTACTAAGGCCCACTTGCGCACATCCGGTTTAGCTATTCCAGACTTTCAAGACCTTTTATAGAAAAAAAGAAAGAAAAAGCATTTATTCGGAGATCGGTGAACAAGAAACAATTTACAAATTATAAAAATATGATCTACCGAAAAGGCATCCAACTCAGCATTAGTCGTGGTAGCCGTAGGCAAACCACGACACTGATTTTCAGCGGATGCCTGGGGTAAATTCTTAAGTACATTAACATAAAAAGCATATTATGACATTACAAACAATAATAATAAAGAAAAAAAAGAAAAACAAGCAAGAGACATGATAGCAGTGACCTATGACGAAGTAACTATTATAATATAATCTGTGGTTAGAGTATACCAAAAAACTAAACAAAACAGTGCAGAAAACATAAACAAATGGAAAAACATACACAAATGAAAAAAACTAATAGAGGCGCAAATTTATCTGAGTTGAAAGCCCACCTGCACAAGTCTGGATTAGCTAATCCAGAAGGTCCACTAATCAGGACGTGCGCAAGTGCCTTGCGCCTTAATGTTTTTTATTATTGATGGAAGTTTATAAGGGTTAATTTCTAGCGAATATCAATTATATTATCTATGTATTTTTGACACCTGTAAATTATGCTGTGATATGAAGGTAGATGATTAACACTATTATTATATTGTGTATTGTCATGTTAACGTGATGATTTAGTATTGCCTGTTTACTATTGTTTATATGAATAAAAAAATCGTTTTAATAAGATCATTTCATTACTGTAATAGCTAATATGCACCTGCACCCTTTTTCACAAACTTCGGAAACTACAGATTTCGAATCCGAGAGGTAGTTTCCGAAGACGTCAAAAAATGTGATTCTCAAAAGCCGGAATCGAAAACTTAGACGTCACCATTAGGCACAAATGACATTAGCTTTCGAAAACTCCGTTGGGAAAGAATGTACAACATTCGAATTCGGAAACGATCCGACACGGAAACTTTCCGAGTGTTTGTGAATCAGGGTGCTGGTTCTATAAACTTTGTCTTACAAACAGAATGTATATTAAATGTATCATTCATTTTAAAATCGGTTTCGAATGTATAATACTTTTCCCGATAAAACCACCGTATATTAAACGTGTGAAAAGTAAAACATTACAGTAAATATATACCTTTGAGCTTATATTGAGCGATGCACGGTGATATGAATCAACGAAATGTCGACCTACCTTTAAAAGAATTAATAAATAATTAGTTCAATCACCCAACATTTGAAGATTTGCACCCATATTGGGTTAAACATTCACCGTGAAAGTGAAAATTTAACACTCGATTTTAGTTCAGCCTGTATTTTAGTCGTTAACTTGTGAATTCGAATACAATAAATAACTTCATAAGTCTAAACAATAGCAGTAGCATAATGACATAGAATGTTATTTTGTGATATATTGTTACGAATAATGCAATTATACATCGGTTTTTAACATAAAGTCCGTTTTTCTTTACGTCTCAAACATTGTTAACAATCTTTTTATGACTTTTAAAACTAATACTGGTGAAAAATCATATTTACTAATAGCTTTAAAAAGCTGCATATATTAAACAATAAACTACCATATTAGGATGAAATTTTTGTGTCTACCTTATTTTTAAATGAATAATTTCGTCAGAAAGAAATGTCAAGATTGTTCACCAATGTTGGACAAGCAATGAAAAACGGACTTTACTTTATTGTATTATATTGCAAACTACACGTCGCTCAATCATGATTAAACGAATGCCATTACGAATTCTGTATATTATTTTTAAAACCATCAGTAATGCAATATGTATGTTATTGTTTATAACATAAAGAGCTGATTCATTTCTTGAAAACTGATTGTAGATTTCTTGAAAACTTGCGCAAGTAAAATGAGTATGTTCTTATTCAAACATCATTTTATTCAAATCTTTTGAATCGATTTTGAAAGTAAGCGTAACATACATAATATACGCATATGTTGAGTCGTACACTTTATACTGAAGACTGTAATCTAGCCTCTCGAAAATTGTCTTAAAATATCTTTATAATCCAAACAGACCAGCCGAACAGGACATGGCTTATCTTAGCATCTGGAGCCATCAACACGACACTTCAATCTAGCCGCGTTATATCCACACGCCATCTATTCCGACAAAGCGTATGTAATGTGTGCGGCAAATATCTAATCTAGGATAAGAGTAGGTAGGTTGTAGGTTGTCAACTTCTGGCGAGACCCTTAGATCGAGGGTTCCTTAGCTTATGAACCCGCAAATTTAATGTTCAATTGACTACTTTAACCTCAGTCTCCAGCTACTGTAGTGGCTGGTAGCATTTTCTACGTCTTTTGCAATCTACACTAATATAATAGAGGAAAGATTTGATTTTTTGTTTGTTTGTTTGTATTGAAAGGGCTCCAAAACTACTGGACCGATTTAAATGAAATATATTATAGAGATAGTTTGAGACCCAAGGAAAGACATAGACCTTTTTGTCGCGATATAAAATCACGAGGGTTTGAAATGGGGGATGAAAGTTTGTATAGAGAAAATTTTACTTGGCGCGGGCGAAGTCGCGGGGAATTGCTAGTAAATAGGTAAAGACGGTGGTTGTGAGAGGTGCTTGTGGCGCAGTGGCGGCAGCGCTTTGGTAGTGATACCAAAAGTTAAGCAACCCACGGCGCGGTCGTGATTGGATGGGTGACCATTCCGACCATGTAAGTGACGTCCATGACAAGCATCTCCGTGCTTCGGAAGGCACGTTAAGCAGTTGGTCCCGGCTAATATCTGTGGTATTAGTCGTTAAGCCTAGTCAGAGGCCCTAGGGCGGCTTGATAACTTCTGAGAGTAAGGTTTGTCACTTGCCTTACATACACCCCTCCACCAATCCGCACTGAGCCCGCGTGGTGAAGTATGGCTCGTTCCTCCTCATAGTTGAGGTGAGGCCTTTTCCTAGCAGTGGGATCTAATAGGCTGACTTATTATATATATTATAGGTAAAGACGTTAATCAAAACTATATAAAAATGACTTTAATTACGTCCTTGATGGGTCCAGAGATGCAGAATTGTCTTGTTAACCTAGTCAAGTTTCCTAGAAATAACCTTTAAGACTAAAATCATATTTTTAGCTATCAAATAGTATAGTATGTTTATGGTATTTCATAGGAAAAACATAAAACACAATTGCTGTTTAACTAAGAATGTAATAAAAATATACCATTCAAGGGGTGGCCTGTACACTTGACATATGCGCTAAACTTGCCTCAACATATGCGATATAAAGCCAGAATTGCGTTTATTACTAAATAATGCTCGAGCACGACATCACGGGTAATCTATTAGGCATTCAGCTCGCAAAAAGACGAAAGTGCAACATGCATTATACAGAACCCACAGGCGTCTCTGTGAATCGCAGAGAATAGATAGGTACTTTGAGCAGGGTTGCTGCATTTATTTATCAATAAACTACAGATTCAAGAAAAGGTAATAATTTCGAATGTTTCTATTGTTTATGTTTTTTTTAATTTTTGCCACCCGCGGTTCTAGCGCTAAATACGTCAGATTTATGCCTGAACGATTAGCAGTTGCTTACATAGATAATTATGCATATTTCCATTATTTTATAATGCTTTCTAAGTTCCAACCATATTTAAGTAAGAAAAACGCCTTAAATGATTGGTATAATGTTAGTAATATTTCTAACCATTTTAATTATTATTTTGAACCAGAAATTAAAGTCTGAAATCTTGAACTGATCACAGTACATAATTATACAAGAAACAAAGATTAAATTGGTACCATAACTTACCGCCAGGATTACAGTACAAGTACTAGTAGTATTATATTATCTGCGGTACAAGTAAAATATACTGGCAGCCCTGGTTATGAATAAATATAAGCAATAGAGAGGTCGCAAAAGTCGGCCGGGCGTGAGTTAAATCGCCGCGCGTGCTTCGAATCGCAATATCTCATCTTTGTGGCACAGCTGGGTAATGCTACGCTTACAAGCGGAGCGGGAAGCGGATTAAACGACCAAGGACTTATGTTGGTGTACTTATTGTTTATGTATAATTTGAGAGCTAGCTCTTGTCTGAGTCTTCTCCATTCTTCCCTGGTCCAGGCTTCCTTGACCTTCCGGTACGACACTCAAATTTTTCTTTATTTCGGTATTGCATATGCCTCTTTTGATCTGCCCCTTTTTCTTTTTCCATCTATTATTCTCTCTATTCTATTATTATCTCTTCTTGCCAACAATCTTCAAAAACTCCTCATTACTCTTCTTTACCGTCCTGCTAATTCCCTTTATTCTCCATCTGAGTGTGGTAGTCATAAAGCGCCCATCATCACATAAGATTAGAAGTTCTAAACATAACATAGTTTAGTGCGAACTAATGTTTTGTTCCCGGAATGGTCCATTACGATGTTGCTTAAATCATCTGTCAAGATGTACAAGGCCTGATGATGAGGTGATCTTAAATTCTTTATTTTGACTTATCCATCAGTTTCAACAGCTGCAGACTTAGATAACTTTATCGTCCAAGGCTAAAGAAGGCGTGTTTTACGAGGATAATATCAAAATATTTGGTTTTCCACGGCACTATCTTTACATCACGAACTTTACAACTCAGTCGCTAATCGCTCCTCTTATACAGCGTGTCCCTAGTTTTACCACAAAGCGCCGCCGCCGCTATAAAGGCGCAGTAAACATAGACTGTAACTCCGCCCGATGACTTCATACAAAGACCATACATATACAGATATAGCGATACATTACCTACGTGCGATGCAATCGAACGCGCATATCTCACTCTCAACGTATAATAATTTTGCAAAGGCTATTAAATGGCTGTTATGATATAAATAACGTCTTGAAGGAATATTGCAGTAGCAAACATCTCTATAAGAGATTTAGTACCTACCTACTTAAATAAGTTGAAATGTACCTAGGTACTTTCGGAGTATGAAGTGTATTGATGGTAATATGTTTAAATCACCACGAGCGATGGCATATCCTGCCATCCTATTACTAGGTACAGCAATCGCTGAGGACACAAGGTGGAAAATTCCTCGAATCTCCTCTGGTCCCTACAAAATACTGACTGCCGGACTAATTCATTCAACATTGATCTTATCAAAACTTAGGCTTTAGTCCTGCGCATGATCTCTCTCCGGTCATGTGATCATGTCGGATTGCCGTCTCACTGAACTATGACTATGACTATAAGCGAGTGGAGGAAGAGTAACATTTATTGTCCGTCCTGCCTCCCATTTCAATAGCATCTAAAGCCGTGTTCACACAGCTTGTTATTTACCAAGGCTATCGCGGCGCCCTGGGCTCCAGCGTTTTATTATATTATATTACCCGTAATGGCGGCATTAGGGCGGGGCGGGAGGATTTAATAAGCGAGCGGCGCGCGCGCAGGGAAATTGCGACGTCTCGGGTACGCGCCACGCCCCGGGGCCCGGGCAGTAGAGTTGAGGAACTTTGATATCGATAAAACAGTCTTTCCACATTGTCTGTTCAGGGAAACGTAGTGTTGGAGTAAGTCGGACTTACTAAGTCCCCTGCTAGGTGGACCGAGGATCTGAGGAAGGTGGCCGGTGGTGGCTGGATGCGAGAAGCGGAGGACCGTGAAAGTTGGCCCAAGAGGCCGATGTCTAGCAGTGGACTGCAATAGGCTGATATGAATGAATGCATGTCTTTCCATAAATATTGATAAACTTGACGACCTCCGCGGTGGAGTGGTTCGTACATGTTTTCATGGTGTCTCGTGGTCATTTCAGAAAATCATATTTTCTTTATTGTCTTGGATCTGGGTGTTGTGGTCCACCGTTGTTATTGAGTCCGATTAGACAAGGCAAGACTTATGAGTCAGAGCATGCATTATGTGGTGTAGGGTTGTCCAATATTTATTATTTATTACAAACTGAATTGGTATAAAGTAGACGTAGCCATTAGTAAACAAACTCAGTGGGCAGGGCACATAGCGATAAGAACTGATAAATCGTTGGGGTAGAAAGTTTTGGAATGGAGAATTCAACTAGGAGCCTATTGGTAATGAGTAATGACGATGATGATACATGGGTGCAGAATATAGATAACTTAATGAAAATGCACTTAACAAATTGTAAAGCAAGACTTTCTATACTTCACTTTGTTACCTACTTTTATTTCGTCGAGTGACTGACGTCCTCGGTAGCTCATCTAGGAAAGGATTCGCCCGGATCTCGAAGGGTCGTGGGTTCTTGAAGGAAGAAAAAGTGAGTTTTGTGAGTGCAAAGTTTACTAAAACTGTACAGTCCCTATCGATAATTTTCTACTCAACATAGTCCAATCCCTATACCTTGTAATTTATTTCCCATTGAGCGAGCGGTGGATTATTATTGTTCCGCGAAGTTGCGCCGGTGAGCTCTGTAGCAGCCGGGGTGCCGGTCCGTACCGGTTACATTTCCGATTCGTCTAGGATACCGGTATTACCGAAATAGTTGGTAACCGAAATTAAGCCAGTCTATGAACTAGATTATATTGTAGAACTAATTTGATTTAATTAATTACTATGAGTGGGAAGTACCTAATGACTACGCTTTATTATTTCACGACCTTTTAACCTACTAAAAATGTTTTCTCACTAAACTTTAGCACGACTACCTACCTTCTACCTTCTGCTTAGTTTAAAAAATATTGGGTCAATTTTGATAAAGTAGGTATTTTATTTACAAACATTACTTGAAACCGACAAGGTATTTATTAAGTTATTGGATAATTCCTACGGTAGTACCTCTACATTTTCCAAGCAATGGGTGCATATTTAAATTATTAAAACTAGAGGTCGCCCGCGTCTTTAAATGCGCAAATGTTGTTTTTTTTTCATATAAACTACCTTACAGTTTTTATATCGCTACAAAAAGTAAGTACGTACTTAGTCCTTCCGCTGGGGTTTCAAACTATCTCTTTCTTTTAACCTAATTTCTTTCTGATAGGATGTGAAAGTTTAATTGAAAAACCTGACATTTGCGATCAAAGTCGCGGGTACCTACAAGCTTGTTTATTTCTTGCCGTAGCCTGTAATATAACGCTATAAAATCTTTTAATAGGAAACAGCTAATCATTTCATAGAACCTGTGTGAGGTACCCAACCCTTTGTTCAATAAAAAGAGACGTCACTATAAACTTGTGTGGAAAAGAATGCGACAGGAATGTTTCGATTGATGAGTGCCTGACTGACCACACATATGGATAGGAAGGGATTTGATGTTGATTAGTTCTAGGAAAAAATACAACGTTGGTTAGAATAGAATTTGCCTGTTTCCTGTGTTTTTATAGGACTTGCGTAAGGCTAGAGTTAAATTCGTTGCCGGCTGAAGTGTTTCCTAAACACAATGATCTAGATTTCTTTAAGAAATGAGTAAATGGGCTGATACTATTCAGACATGACCCATTCTCGGCCGCATGGTCGCTTACCATCTTAGTTCTACTCGATCTACGAGTAGGTAGAGAGATACATAGAGTAGATACTCTAAGTCATCGCTCTAAGCTTACCATTAGGGCCCATAGCCAAATGACAATTTATTCTCAAGCGAAGTTCGTTATCGCTAACAAAATGTATGAAACTGACATTTAAGCCATCAAAACATCGAAACATTGGTAATCTATACTAATATTATAAAGAGGAAAGATTTGTTTGTTTGTTTATTTGCAACGAATAGGCTCCGAAACTACTGAACCGATTTGAAAAATTCTTTCACCATTAGAATCCTGCATTATCTGCGATGAACATAGGCTATATTACATTATCAAAAAAGTTAGGGTTCCGTATGAAAACTTCGATTATGTAACCAAAGGTGTAAAAGAAAAATCATTAAATTGCGAACGCTGCGAAAACTATTGACAATAGAGCAAAGTAATGTTCTACAGTTTTGTTGAGGACATCATTACCTACAATAAAGTCCGCGATAACATATGTCTAACTATAACAGTTAAGTCACAATAACTCCTTTTTTAGGTAAAAATATGAAATTTTTGCGGCGGCAAAAAGAAAGCCACAGTTTCAGTATGTCGGTATTAATCTTTATCCAAATAAATCACGTCATGTTCAAGGCTATATCAGTACCTGTAAATTACTTTTTGAATTATTCAAATCGGACATACCATTAAAAAATATCACGAGTAATATAATATTGTATTGAAGTTAGGACGGCAGCAAAGTTGGCTTTTTGCTATATCGTCAATAGATTTATTTTTTTATTTAAAAACTTTATTGCACTTAGAACAGTGTACACAAGGTGGACTCAATGCTAAAAGTATTCTCCCCCAGTCATACCTATAAGTCATGCAGAAAAATTGTAATATCAGAATTACCTATTCATGGTCCGATTTTGAAAAAAACCTTTGTGTAAGGTACATCGTATCTAGCAAGGCTATAAGATAGGGAATTTAAAAAAATCACGTTATGTCTTTCAGGAATGGAGTAAAATCAATAGGTCTAATAATGAAGTCCTCGGGGACTGCTATTATTTCTATACTAATATTATAAAGAGGTTAAGGTCGGTTGCACCATATCTCACATTATAACTAAAAAAAACGGAGGAATTATTTTTTTTGTTTAAACATGCTAATCAAAGGAACTGCTGAGCCGATTTGAAAAAAATATTTTGTGTTAGATAGCTTATTTCTCGGGGAACGCTTTGTATGAGCTATAAATGCATGATATCTACCTAGAAATCAACGGGGAAGCAGGTAAATCAAAAAGCACGGACAAAGTCGCGGAGGACCGTTATAATTAATATGTTCATATTATTTATTTTCGCTTAAGCATACTGTCAGGTACTATACTCAGAGGGGGACGCCTGTGTATGCTGCTTTCCTGGATCTGTCCAAGGCATTTGACCTGGTTAATTATAAGTTATTATGGTCGAAACTATCTGACATAGCGTTACCACCTGAACTAATTGCCACTTTTCAGTACTGGTATGGTAATCAAATTACCCAGGTCAGGTGGTCTGGAGCGTTGTCTGACGAATATGTCCTCGAATGTGGGGTAAGACAGGGTGGTTTGTCGTCTCCCGCTCTCTTCAGCCTTTATGTTAATGACCTTATCGTGGAGCTCAGCAACAGCAGGGTCTACATGGTCTCATGGTCAACAGCATTAGTTACGCAGACGACATGGTGTTGCTATGCCCCACGGCGAATGGTCTGTGTAAATTACTGTCAGTGTGTGAGAAGTATGTTTCCAAACATGGACTTTTCTATAATGTTAAAAAAGTGAGCTAATGGTTTTTCGTTCAGGTACTAGGAAGTCGATTCCTGCACCTCCAGTAAAACTCCTAAATACTGAACTGAGGAGAGTTAGTCAATTTAAATACCTGGGACATGTTGTTACTGAAAATCTATCTGATGACTGTGACATAGAACGTGAGAGGAGGGCGTTAGCGGTCCGATGTAACATGCTCGCTCGCAGGTTTGCCAGGTGTACAAGAGACGTCAAAATTACTCTTTTTAAGGCATTCTGCCAGACATTTTACACCTGCAGCCTGTGGTGTACTTACACGCAGAGGACCTATAACGCTCTCTGTGTCCAGTACAATAATGCCTTCAGGATGCTGATGGGGCTACCTAGGTTCTGCAGTGCGTCGTCAATGTTCGCTGAAGCTCATGTGGATGACTTCTACGCTATCATTCGGAAGCGGACGTCGTCGATGCTTGCTAGGATACGGCGGAGCCCCAACAGCATTCTGATGGTTACCAGAGATAGGCCATCATGTTCCATCTTTAAGCACTGGATACAAATACATGTGCAGGGATTCAGAAATCGGTTTTTGACTGAGCACTTAGTAGTTTTATTTTGTATGTGATAGTTTTAAGTTTTTATTTTTAAGTAATACTAACAATAATTTTAAGTTATATGTTACTAACAAATATCTGTAGCTATGGATCTTTTATTTGGTCTGAAATAAACGTTTTATTATTATATTATTATTATTCACACGCGTTTTGATTCTTATCTTAAAAGATATCACAGTTTACAAAAATACTTCGCTCCTAACAATGCCCACAGGAAATCCTAAATTTACGCGAACGAAGTCGCGGGGGACCGCTAGTATGTATACATATTTTGACATTTCGTTGGCGATAGCAAAGTTCGCTCCAGAAAGATTGCCATTTGGCTACAGGCTCAGGTGAGATCACGGTCAATTGTTTGATATAATAAATATAGAAAAGACTTGACAATTTCAAACTGTTTTTTCTCTCTCTCTCTTTATCTCCTAAACAATTTGCCCTATTGGAACACCAAAAGCTTAAAGCAGAACAGAATTCGGGTAAACACTTTGAGCAAGATAAAAAGAGTACCCATTTAGTACGCATAAAGTAGTAAACCGAATATAAAAATTTTGGTACCTGTAAACCTACGATGATACTTGCGTGAAATCGCTCACTAAAAATTCTTCTTTCTTCACACTCAGAGGAAAAACACTTACAAGAAAAGTAAAGCCGTGTGCAAAAACCAGCAACACAAGCTTCCAATCTGCGCACGGAACTGAACGAGCCGCTGTCATAGAATGGATTTATGGCAATAATTACGCAGCATTACTGTGCTATTACTTGGGAATAATGGTGATCACTAAATTACGCTGCAGTGAAGCTTTGGCGGCTGATTGATTTTCACGGGAATTTAAAGTTTATGAGCTTTTGAGAAAAGTGTACGTATATACCATAAAATACCATATTCTTAAAGAAGATTGGCATAAATCGACCCAATAGATAGAGACACCGTACTAAGTCAGACACATGAAATATAAATATAACTTTATGAGCGGGCTTTTGTACGATTTTAGGGTAATTTACAAAAGCAGGGAATTAAAATATTTTCAGAATGAACAAATTATTAACAACTAAACGTCTTTAAGGATGCAAAAACAAAACGAACGACACGAACTTTGACGTGTCAGTCAAACGTGAAGTAGTATGTGATTGTTGACCGGATCATACATTGTTTAAATGTCAGTCCGACATAATGCACCAAATAAAATGTCGTTCAATGTGAGTTATATTATTTTTTCCTTCATACAGTTTTAGGCTTTTCACCAAAGACTAAAACATGCCACCATGCCAGCATTTGGGACATCAAAGAACTTTGCCGTTCTTCTTTAGTAGGTACGTACATATAGAATTTTTTGACTGCCTCGTTGGTCTAGTGGTCAGCTCGCTGGGTACTATCCACGAGGTCCCGGGTTCGAATCCCGGGTCGGGCCGAGTGTGTTGAGTTTTTCTGTCTTAAAAAGGTCAGACACAGCTCCGGAGTCAGGAAGTTGGTGGTGTTAACACCCCCGTGCCTCGGAAAGCACGTTAAGCCGTTGGTCCTGCGCCTGATCTCTCTACGGTCATGTCGGACTGCCGTCTCACCGAATTATGAGAGTAAAGGAATAGAGAGTGCACCTGTGTATTGCGCACACACTTGTGCACTATAATATGTCCCGCGCAGTTGGCTAATCTCTGTTGAGTTAGGCCGCCGTAGTCGAAATTCGGCTAGGAGGACACTACTACTATATAATTTTATTTAGTAGATGTGAGTAAATAAATAATAATAAAAACTTTTTTCAGCCATTTTACAAAATAATAATACAGTAGTTGTTAAATTAACTATGTAGTACAGACAGAGTATTTATTTAGTTCTTCATCGTTACGTAATTAAAATATTATGAAGGCTGTGTTGTTACTTAGAAATTATGTAGATTTATACTGCGGTCTAAGAATTATAAAAATCGGTTCTGTCGTTCCAGAGATTACTACTTCTTACACACATACTTACATACTCATTAACTTCACTTCTTTATTATTTAAGATGCAACTAGTATACATGGGTAAACTGACGGAACGTCAGTATGTTCCGACTGTACCTACCTACCACTGTATTTACCAAGATGCGAGGATATCATGTCACTATCTTTTAAATAGCTTTCGTTTCAACAGACATCCTTATCTGTCTGTATCTAATTAATGAACTAAGGTCACCCTTTTCTCACGTTTTCTGTTCGATCGAGATAGATATACAGTTCTCTACTCCTTGGAAACTCCTTGTTTTCGACTCGTGCTGTCCTACTTACTTCCAGCGTGAGTGAGAGAGATGGCTACAGTCATAAAAAGTGAGGTCTGTCAGAGTAGAAGTCACATGGAGTGTAGGTCGGATGTGCATCCGTTGATCTGAGAAACCGTACGCAGATTCTAGCAATGATAACATGCGGGGATCGTTATCGATAAGCAAATGAACGGTAGATACTGATAGCTAGTTGTCATGTTGTTTCTCTCTAAGTGCTTGTAGTGTATTATTTATTTATTTATTTTGCACAATACATAGTAGTACATATATCAAATATTATGAATATCGCTACATATGCACACCCGGTAGGGTACAGCAACTTAGTATTATTTTATTAATTTTATATAAATTTAAAATAGGTAACTATTAAACAAAGGTAATTAATATTATTGTTGTGGTAACTATACTTACATAACTAAATTAAAACTAAAATTGTTCCACAATAAAACTTAACATAATTACGTTTTGAATAAAAAATTACAACTTATCTTCTATGAATTCAATAGTATCATAATAACACTTTTTTATTAATATATTTTTAAGTTTTGATTTGAAAATATCGCATTAATTCTATGCGTTTTTTTTATTACTACTTATACTTTACTCGTTTTGGACCAACGTGTTTTCCGAGGCACGGGGGTGTTCACACCACCAACTTCCTGACTCCGGAGCTGTGTCTGAGTTATTTCAAGACAGAAAAACCCAACGCTTTCTGACCGATCCGGGATTCGAACCCGGTACCTCCTGGGTAGTACCCAGCGTGCTGACCACTAGACCAACGAGGCAGTCTGATTTCTCTACGGTCATGATGTCGGACTGCCATCTCACCGAACTATGAAAGTAAAGGAACAGAGAGTGCATCTGTGTATTGCAAACACATTTGTGCACTATAATTTCACCCACGCAGTCGGCTAATCTCTGTTAAGATTGGGCAATATTGGACTGAAGTTGAAATTCGGCTAGGAGGACATTATTAATTAGGATACTTTGGACGTGACGTGACCTGTGTCACCCACCCACCACCATACTATTGATCGTCAACGAATTATACAGACAGATGTACCAATATTAAAAATTATTTGTTCATTTAACCGTCTTGCCGACTTCAGCGGACATCAAAAGTGACCGGACAGGCGCGTCCGGCCCGCGGCGTGGAAAGGGACCGACTTTAATAAATTGTCGCTTTATCTCGCTGACATTTATAGCGTTTTAATTATGAACCCGACACAGTGCAGAATGGAACCAACAGTATTCCTACCGAATGTCCACCCCGTTGTTCCGCTATCCATACTAATATTATAAATGCGAAAGTGTGTCTGTCTGTCTGTCTGTTACCTCTTGACGCTTAAACCACTGAACCGATTGAGATGAAATTTAGTATGGAGACAGTTCGGACATAGGCTACATTTTGTCACGATATAAAAACATTAAGGGGGTGAAATGGGGGATAAAAGTTTATATGGAAAATTCAACTCTTGCGGGCGAAGTCGCGGGGAACCACTAGTCGTGTTATAAACCAAGAAAGGGTGCAGCTTACTCCCACTAAGCTGGCCCAATCATTTAATCAGGGATGAACTGCCTGTATACAATGTATGAACACAAAAACGACTGAACTAATTATCATGTGGTTTTCATGTATCAAAAAGTGATTCCTGAAGAAGGTATAGACCTATAGTTAAGGTTAAAGTAAGGAAGCGAGACAGGGCACTAATTTTGCATATTATTCTCGAACAAACTTAAGATACCATCTTAATTTTGAGTATGCTCGGCCTTTCCACAAGTGTTGCGTCGGTTCCACGCACTTTGATCTGAGTGTACGGACGACAGCATGTCAAGGTAAAAACTGTGGCATCTTATGCGGTTGTAATAGGGATGATTATCCAACAAAAATGTATAGTTTAATGTGGTGGCCACTGTCCTACTATGCCGACAGTACCGATATGCGTATAATGATATTGACAGCTCAAAACGGCCGCCATTATTAAATTGCACTAAACGCAAGTGCGCGCGCTCTGAATTATTTATTATAAGGAGGACAAGACCTGACTAACATTAAAATGTATATGTTTCATTTCGCTACACAGCAACTTCATAGTCAATAATTAAGCAAGTAAGAAATAAAAACAAGGTCCCTCAGGATGATATAACGGCTGAAATATCTTACTAATATTAAGTATAAAGAGGAAAGAGAGATTTGATTGTTTATATTGAATAGGCTCCTAAACTACTGGACTGATTGAAATGTGGTACAGAGATAGTTTGAGACCTTGGGAAGGACATAGGCTACTTTTTGTCGCAATATAAAATCATCAGGGGGGTGAAATGGGGATGAAAGTTTGTAGGGAAAATGCGACTTTTGGGGCGGGCGAAGTGGGGAACTGCTTTTTACTCGTATGTTCATAAAACTAAGAAAAAATAAAGGCAGTAAAAAAACGTTAGCTTTCTCCACAAACCACGGTAGAGGTTTATTTTAGTGACAGGAGTTGACATGACACGTCAATAAACCACCCACCACTCCAAACGTGATGGTGACAAGCATGGATATTTACATTTAGGTATCTACTATATTTTTTGCCTCCGACCGGACCTGGGGCAAAGTTGGAGACATACTCGTAATAATATTTTATTGCCTCAGGAGTTTAGGACCTTCAGACATCCAAATCTGGCCCAGTATAGTTATGTACAGTCGGCAGCACGTCATTCATGTGAACTACGAAAATAGCTTTTATTGCGTAGGGAATAGAGACGGTCTCAAGGTCAAAGTGCGGCAGTCTGACGTTCGGCTGTGTACAGCCAGAACAAAATACACAAATTTGTTGCAAAACCGCTACTATTACAATTTCACTTATATTAGCGACATCATAGCCCGTAGTCGTGGCAATCGTTTTGGAGCGAACTTCGCCATCGCCAACGAAATGTCAAAATATGTATGCATAATGACTTATGATGATGACGTGATGTTTCGATGGCTTATGTAAGTTGCATACATTTTGTTAGCGATAACAAACATGGCTTGAAAATAAATTGCCACTTGGCTACGGGCCCATTTCTCACAGAAAATGTTAATAACCCAACACAAAAGGTGAATGCTATCATGAGTTATCATTTCAATTATTAGATAGTGCGAGCGAATTAATAACGTTGCAAATGTGGCATCCAGCAGGTGTTTAGAAAGAGCCGTTTGTCTAAACATGGCGATTGGATATAGTGACGTTAGATTAGATAATTTACGATCTCGCGAACAAGCACCTGCCCTGCAGCCTACAGGGAACAATTATTATAATTATGTTATTAGGCGTTTATAAGAGTTCATTGCAATATCAATTGAATAATTGATAGTCCGCACTCATGTCCTGCATTAAGTACAGAGAGTAGAAAATGCGGTAGATACTTAAATACTATTTTATTAAACGAATTTTAAATAATAAAGTAACTATGCACACGCTCTACGTTCATAATCATAACCAATATTCGAGTAAGTATATCTCTTTTGTTACTAGTGTACTATATTATTTGTGTTGCTTTAGATAGCAATCTTCCTACCTACTTCACTGTAGAGTTTCAATAAAAAACAATTTTTTTTTGATAAAAAAATAATAATCTAATCATTATAAAGGAACAGGCAAAGGAATCAAGGCCCACAGCCACAGAGGTGTTCGGAGCTCCGGAACAATCAACCGCACACCATAATCAAATGGTGCCACAAAAAATATCAGAATCATCGCCACGGTGATGCGAGGAAACATCACTAGAGGGCGTGGCGGGCGTGTTCCGCTGCTAGAGTCGAATGTCGAATAGACTAAAAACAAATTTGGAACTTATATCAAAAAGTTCCTAAAAAGTCGAAGAGAATTGCGAACACGGCACACTGTAGGTAAGCTCTTTCTGTCACTCCGACCTATTCTAGGTCTAGCCGCTTAAATAATCCTGATGAAGATCGGAGAAACAGATACTAGACTAAGACTAGAAGTAACACTTACTAGACTAGAAGTAACTAATCTGTAAGTTATAGTCTGAAATGAAATACACTGAATCCTGAAATGAGGGCACTCCCTGGTGCTTTTGGATTGTAAAATCACTAAACTTTGCCAAGCCGTACCTACACAATTAACAACCGATATGCTGTCACCATATTCCACTCAGCCGCTTCATCTCGCTCCATTAAACCATTCAACCGCCAATAAAGTTCTAAATTTAAAAATTCAAATTGCCGAACCAACTCCGACGGAACGCGCATCATTTCGAGACATCAACGCGTTGGAAAAAAGTAAAAAAGAAAAACAAAATGGAGGGCTTTGAGTCGGCCGCGGGTCCATTACACCGGCGTAATTACCGGTCATTAAGCCTGCTCCCGTGGGGAATTAATGTGCTGCGAGAGATATTGCCTTTTAATATCTCGCTGCAATGGCATTCTGTTTCTGAGTGCCATGGTTTTGAAACTTCGAGCGATGAGTGCGCAAAGTTGGAATTGTTGATATTGTCTTCGTCATGTCTTTATTTTATAGAGTTAAGGAAGTTTAAATCAAAAAGCACCGGATTCTTTCCATGAACGAAGAAAGAAGGTCCTTTATGATTCTGTGTGGAAGAAAGTACAGCACGTCGGCCTAAACATGTTGACCTTGAGACCTCTTCTATTCCTTACGTAATAAAAGCTGTTGTCGTAGTACAAATGTGTGACCTGGACGCCCTGCCGAGCCGGTCGTTGTACACTGAATATTGTGTTCCATGATCATCATAGATTTTTAACGCTTGCATAGCAACAGTTAGTGCACGGCGGAAAAGACCATACATGAAAGGCCTACCTAAGGTTAGGTAGGAGATTTTCACTTATACTTTCTTTTTAATAATAATAATAACTTTATTTACTCACACAGATTTGACAACATACACACAATGGTATTATTAAAATTTGCTGGGTTTAGTCAGTATTTGTGTGAGTCTGATGCCTATGCTAGGTATAAAATACCTGTATTACAGGTCATCAGGCTGGAAGCCTCTTTTTAATTTCCTTATTTTACCATTACATATATTGTGTGTAAATTGCCAGCTCTAATCGGATAACGGCACAGATGAACTAATACTATGTTCATAGTACCTAACAGTACCCAGCCATGCACACAACCATACATGACAAAACATTTTAGCCGGTAGTTTGTTTCACTATGTACTGACGACGGCACATCAAGTTTTACGTGGTGGTATCTGAAGCAGATAGCAGTGGTTTTGCAACGAAAATGTGTAGTCGGTTGTGCACTGTGATAAATTAGTTTCTTAAATCCTTCTCCTCCTCATTTCGAAGTAAAACCATAACTTGACTGCATTTCAGTGTTTCTTCGCAACAGCCCATGATTAGGTTACTATGGAGAGTGTTCATTTTGTGCGCGTCAATAAAAAATAATGTTTCTTCGTCTGCGCTCGTTTGAAAGCAATCAGCATTCAGCCCGACTGTAAATCGTACTTTTTAAATGGCAGTCTATGCAATAATGTTTTCCAAGATTTGTTACGAGTTCGGTACAATGTTCCATAATGTTTACACCTAAAATGGTTTGCATAATAATTTAATCCTAACAAGAAGTAGATTAATCTGCGTTAAGATATCTGTGATTGATGATCTTGATAGCGTTTAGATGATGAAAGTATGTAATAGGTTGAAACTGTTATCCAATCTGTGATTTAGAAGGTGCCTAGTACTTATTTGGTCATATAATTAAGCAACTCTATAACAGGAGAATGTGTTAATAATGCCCGGTGCCGAGAGTCGAACGCAGTTTTTCAATTCGATAGCTACAATAAATGCACGTAAAAATAAAGTATGTACTAAGCAGAATCGCATTAATCTATTAAATACATAATAAAAAACACGTGGGTAGAACTTTGAGTTTCATATACTTAAGTATGTAGCTCCTTCTTTACTATTTTTAATACCTTCAGTATTTTACTCTTACTCTATGTAATTTAAAGTTAGACGACGAATAAGCTTGACCGCCGACAAAGTCGGTAAACACGTCGTTTGGCATTCGTAATGACGAAATAAGCCGTCAGAAAAACAGTGATTTAGACGGAACGAGGACACAAACACAGCGTCCCACGATCCCGCATTTATTGTTATTATGTGTCATCATCACAAGCCAAAAGTTTGCCGTCTCTAAAAAAATAATTAGCCGTATCCTTCGCTCCGGCGACAAAGAATTAGGACGTTTACGTCGCACGACACGACACGACTCTATTCTATTCATGAGCTTTGGTAAGTCGGATGGACTGATCTGTCTTTTCCTGCCTGCAGTTCTTTAATAGGCGTGATTGCAAGCAGACCGTTGTTTAAATTTATCAATCTCATAACTTACGAGTATTACACACACAACTTGGTGTAATTAAACTACTTATTTAAGCAGTTCGTTATCAAGTTGTGAAGTAGTAATTTTCGATTTTTTTTGTTTATAAAAACTAACGCGTTGAAGTCTAACGTAGGCATGTTATGGTGGTAAAATTTTGGACCTCTCGTATTTTGCTATTTATGCTTGCAGATTTTAAAAAAATTTAGAACAAGCGATAGTTTGATACAATTGCGTAGGTTAGTTAACATAAGTTAGTTTTAGCTTAATGAACATTTTGTAAATGTCAGCTTGTGTGCGGTGTCCATTAATATTACTTCAGAGATCATGTTTCCAGACACAATAGAAAATCATATGTTATGAGACCTCCGGCGGTCTTGCGATCCTCAAAGGGTCTATAGTATCTTGTCTTATCTTACGGCGTATATGTACGAAATTAGGTGTTTTTTTACAGGATGGTTCCCAAAAAAATTTTTATTATAATATTAAGGATCTGTCATGTCCCACTCCACGGCAAATGCCTTCTTATCTTTTTTCACCCTTTACAATTTTGAGCCCCAGCTTTCCAGTCTGTTCTAAGTCCAGTTCGTCACGCCACTGCCTGCTCGGCCATTCCAAAAAATAAGGTAAGAAATACGAGTAATAACGTAACTTTATATGTGTTCGTTTTAACGTATACTTTATATCATTCAGGTCATTAAAGGCTTTTTTACTAATGTATGAATGTAATAATTATTGAAAAAAAAACACTCGACTGCAAAAAATATTATATATTTGAAAATGTCTTTTCACTGGCTTTCGTTTGATACCCATTGTTATGGTAAGGAAAAATTAAGCCTCCCTCCCCCCTTAGTTTCCATTTGCGGGCGCCATTTTTAAATGCGTATACATTTATAGTATAGCGTATGTCATTACCACGATTTTCACAAATTCAACGACACCTCATATGTCAAAAACTGTCCAGCCGTTTGGGCTGTAGGGCGTGCCAAACAATGATATAAACATACTCTTGAAAAACATAGCCCCCCTTCCGCAGTCAGGTAAAAGTCGAATCGAAGTCGCATCGTTTGCACAAATGGTCAAATTTTCAAGTGGCTGGTGTAATTTGGTGCGTACAAGCCAGGTTTTTGTGGACGCTCGGACAGGATTTCCACCGAAATAGACGACCGGCCGCTTTTTGTACATAGATGACATTTTTGAGGACTTTAATGATAGCCCCAAGAATGAATTTTGGGACAATTATGTAGGTTTCTTAGATACGATTAAACTGCTTGGAAGATTTGGACACAATTTAGGGCAATTATATAAGAAAACACATAGTTTTACCACGTGAGAAAAAAGGACTTTTTGATGAAGCTTTTGGTTAAAACGAACACCATTAAAATGTGTCATAAATAGATAGTCCTGAGATTAATATTATGCTGTAGGTAGGAATAGTGTATGTGTTTCAGCTAGAACATGTAGGTTCATCTTACTTGATCCAGCTAAAAAGTAAAATCTATGTCAATACCAAGAAGGTATCATTGGTTTAAAAGGATATTTTAGTGCTATTACAGATTTCGCTCCAAACTTATGTTAAAAATACGTACCTACATATTACAAACAGTTATATGTAGGTATGTATTACTTACTTCTTCCATAATATCTACGTGGGAAAATAGCGCTATCACTGAAATGAAATCATTCCCATTGAATTGCACCATTAATTACATCACATTGAATAATACTAAAAGCTTAGTAACGAACAAAAACTAAGACCGAATGTATCCGCAATAAAATATCTACAACAATTCGCCTCGGACTGATGATGTGAAAAAACTCTCATAGTCCACGAATGATTTAAGTAGATATCGATATTAGAGACGAGATCTGTCGATAAGAATGTGCCAACGTCACTGCCTTGACCACGAGTTTACATGTGCATACAGTATGGAAGCTGGAAGAGACATTTTAGACATTTTTACAAGGTAACTTATAGATCCTTTAAATATAAAACTAAACTAAAGTGGTACTAAACGTGAATTTCACTATTGCCGGAATTAAGTGAATGCTTATCTTAATTATTTTGGCCACAGCTTTTAATTAACTCTCAATCTGACCCAGTATTAAGTTTTATCTTAAGATAAGTTTTTTTTGAAAAGTATGGTTAGTAGCGAAACAATAATAAAAAATATTAAAAAAGGAATTTTCATTAATCTCCAAGTTAAATCAAAATCTCAATAATAATAGTCGGGTAACCTTTGTAAAAACATTAAGATATCCAAAAAAAGGGTAGTATATAGTGGTTCATTTTGTTTCTGAATCTTCTATTATATTATATCTTAGGTTGATAAAGCTTTGAGAAAGACTGCATTGCAAAGGCGTAAAAGGGTTAATTTCAACAAGGTTGATTTTTTTATCATTTTGGTGAACTTTTTTATTTTTATCATTTTTCGAATTCGAACTATAACTTTATATCCATACGTAACGCCATCAAAATATCTTAATAAAATAAAAAAAACAGTAGCCCAAAGTTTTGATACCACTGAAATGAAAAAAACGATTCAACAAAATGAAATAACTCGCCACCGAAATGAAAACACTTATCCACCTACCAAAAACCTTCAACAAAATTACTTCTATATAAGTTACTTTGAATGTTTTTGTCCTATTATAAAAAAAAACAATATCAAGTTCTCCTCTCCTCTCCTTTTTTTCGTCTGGCGGAAAGAATTAGAAGTAGAATTATTCATACAAGAAAGGAATATTCATGTTTTATGTGTCACTGAGCACTGGCTCAAAAAGTATGAACTTATGTTGTCTCTTGAAAATTGTAGCCTTATTAGTTCGTTCTCTAGGGAGGCGGCCATCCATGGTAGGTCATTAATATTAATCAATAATAATTTAAAATGTAAAGAGCGCAAAGATATTGTACCTCTCTCTGTTGAACGAACTATTGAGTTATCATGTGCAGAGCTGGACGATTACATAATTGTTTGTGTTTATAGACCCCCAACTGGTAATTTTAAATTATTTGAGTCAATAATGGAAGATTCACTCAGGAAATTATTTACTAATAAAAAGAAAGTAGTTGTATGTGGGGATTTCAATGTCGATATTATAGATGAAGAAAAAACCTATCGAGTGAGGTTTTTAAGCCTTTTCAAATCTTTCAATTTAATGCCTGTTTTTGCTGAACCGACTAGAATTACTGCTACAACAGCTACTTGCTTAGACAATATATTCTGTAACTCTGTTGTGATAAAAAAATCCATAGTAAATTTTGTAAAATCTGATCACTGCGGTCAGTCAGTCACGTTTGAACACCTCTTTGTGCCAACTAAAAATGTAATTCAATTTAGACCAGTCACTGATTCCCGTAAAGTAAAATTTAAGTCTAACTTAAGTGATAAAATTCCGCTTTTGCCTTTTATTAATGACACTGTTAATAACCAATATGAGTATTTTTTTGAATTAGTTAAAAGTGAATTTGATAAAAAATTTCCTAAAAAGAAATTAGTTATAAACAATTTGAAACCGAAGTTCAGTGACTGGGCTACAGTAGGTATTTACATCAGTAGGAAAAAAATGTTTGAATTATATAATCAAAAAGTATATAGAAATAATGACCCAATACTCCTAGAATATGTTAAAAAATACTCAAAGTTATTCAAGAACGTTTGCATGGTAGCTAAATCTAATTATATACGTGAAAAAATTAATAAATCCAGTAATAAAATTAAAGAAACTTGGAATATTATAAACAAAGAAACTTGTAAAACTAAACCACGTGATCACACATTTACATTAAAAATTGATAATAAGAATATTAAATCTAGGGATATTCCGATACTAATAAATACGAGTAGGTACTCGATACTTTTGATTCGATACCAAGTATTTATTGTATCGAATCAATTTTGCGATACATAATCGGTATCGAAACAAAAATACTTGGTATCGAATCGAATCAGCAAAACAACCGAATACAATAAAAAAAACCGAGAACGCATCATACAGAACTAAGAGAGCAAAAACGAGGCAAAAACAGTCAGCTAATCAGGTTACCGAGTTACCGGTATTCGTCGCGTGGCGGCGTGAGTGACGCGTTGTCTCGCGCTGGGCTAGCCGAATTCGTCCGACTTCAGCCGAGCCCGCCCGAGCCGAAAGCGAGAGAAGAAAACACCCGCACCCGCTCGCAAATCATCTCGCCATTCCGCCATTGTGAAAGTGTTAAGTGATTGCTTACAAGTAATTTTATTAATTGTAATCATCAAATTCATCGGTTTATTCCAATGTTATCATGGCACCACCAAAATCTATAATATGGACACATTTTACCAAAACAAACGAAACAATTGCAAAATGTAAACAGTGTTTTAAGTCTGTGAAGTATTGTGGGAATACGTCGAATTTATTCAAGCATTCTAAAACTCATGGAATTTCTGTGGACAAAGGCAAATTACAGAAAAAAGAAAATAATAAGTCCAACGAAAGGTAGGATTCTAAATTTTTTTTTTTTGCGATTGCTTTCCTAAGATGTTAAATAAAAAATCCTACCTACTCCTACCTATTTTATTTGTATAAAAAATAGTTTTGCAGCAGTGGTACTGTGATTGTCTTGTCTATATATTAATTATATATGAATAATAATTGATGACCGGTGATGAGATATTTCCTTTGTATAAATACGATTTAAACAATTTAAGGTTATGTGTTTGTTTTTGTTAGTGTAATAGTGTTGTTAAATGGCGGTAGTGTTGGAGTTGGTATTATCGATACTTTGAAGATTATCGATCTATCAAGTGTTAATTTTTGTTATTATGTTTCAGTTCAAAAAATACAATAGTGTTGGCCAACTCAAGGCATTTAATGGAAGATGATCAACCCCAAGCATCAACATCGAAAATTTCAGAAGATCGTGATGATTGCTCTAGTGTAACCACATTAACAAGTATGGACTCGGAGACTGCAAGGGAGCTATGTCTGAGCAATTCAATAAAGAATGCGTTTGAACGAATTTCATCTAATAAAGGTAAATAAATAGATATTTAATTAAATATTAGCAAAATAATATTAATACATATAGTATTAGTGTTAAAGAAAAAATATAAATATTTAATTTAATATTACATGTATTAAAATTGAGTTTTATTTTTAGCTGGTGGTACGAAGTATAACAGAATTGTTCAAGCATTGATATTTTTTATCTGTCAAGATATGCGTCCATTTAATATAGTTGAAGGTGAAGGCTTTTTACGACTTGTAGAAGAACTGGAGCCTACTTTTAAAGTTCCTGGCGCAAAGTATTTAAAGAAAATGACTACCGAAAAGTACGAAGCTTGTATAACTATTTGTAAGTCCAAATTATCCAAGATAGACAATTTCTGTTTAACGCTGGACATATGGACAGAGACAATGAATGAAGTAGGATTCATGGGCGTCACCATACATTTTGTAGAAAATGGTCAAATGTGTATGTATTATCTTGCAACTCGTGCATTAAGAGAGCGACATACAGCTGAATACATATCGAAAAACCTGCTGGATATTTTGAAAAAATGGAATATTCCACTTACCAAAATTCGTGCTGCTGTATCAGATAATGCCAGTTCAATGTTGGCTGCCATACGAATGTCTTTAGGCGAAAAAAAACATTTACCGTGTTTTGCCCATACTATTAACCTTGTAGTTGAAGAGGCACTAAAGTTGCCCAGTGTTAAATCAGCTGTTATAAAAGTACGAGAAATTGTTAATTGGATAAAAAATAGTGTTGTGCAGTCGGATAAGCTACGAAAAATCCAAATGCGTAATAATGTTTCGGCAGGATCAGTTTTAAAACTTATTGCAGATGTAAGAACTAGGTGGAACTCAACTTTTTTTATGTTAGAGCGATTTCTAAAGTTAAGAATAGTAATATCAGAAATTGTAATTGAGAGTGTAGTGGCTCCAAATTTGCCAAGTGCAGTGGAAATGGAAACCTTGAATGAGCTTACAACTGTATTAAAGCCTTTTGAATATGTAACAAGAGAATCATCGGGCCAAAAGTATGTAACAATCTCCAAAATTATACCAATGCTTAATTGCTTAACTACAGAACTGAATAGTATCACTCCAAACTCCGCTATCGTTAAAGATTGTAAGGATGTTTTATTGAGAGAGCTGAAAAGGAGGTATGGGATGATTGAATTAAACGATCATGCAGCCATTGCAACAATTCTAGACCCAAGGTTTAAAAATCTGCATTTCCAAGATCCCTCTGCATGCGGAAGAGCTATTCAAAAACTTAGAACCATGGTTGTCGGACAACTAAGTAGCCCAAGTGAGTCAGAAGATGATGTCTCATCTACTGCACCACCTGAATACGATTTTTGGAAACATCATAAAGAGTTAGCACATGGGCACAAGAAGAAAAAAAAATCTCATCAGGGAGATGAAGTTTCTCTTTATTTATCAAATCCAGTAGTTTCTCTTAAAAGCAACCCATTTGCAGAATGGGATGACATGAAGTTGGTGTTTCCTTGTCTGTACAAGTATGCACAGCAATATTTAATTGTTGTTGCAACATCAGTTCCTAGCGAGTGCCTTTTTTCCAAAGCCGGTGCAACAATGACACAAACAAGAAACAGATTGTCTTCTAAATACCTTGAACAGTTACTGTTTTTGGGCAATCTTAATGCTGAAGAGTTTTTTGTTTAAATTATAATAAGCCTAATAAACATTTATAATAAATAAATAGTTTTTTTCGTCTCAATTTTGTTTAAATTATTATCCTTCAACGTTCATTGATAGCACCCTCAAAATAATAAAATAAAAGTTCCAAAAAGTATCGATATCAGTAAGTATCGATACTTGAGGAGTACTTATTTGTGTAGTATCGAAAAAAGATTTGGGTATTATCGAAATGAGTAAGTATCGATACTTAGGTGGTATCGGAAAATCCCTAATTAAATCTGATAATGAAGTTGCAGGTGCCTTCGAGAAGTACTTCTGTAATGTACCTATCGAAACCACAAAACAACTTAATTCGTGCGCTCTGCATGCGAAATCACTGCTGGTGTCTAGTGTTGACAGGTGTAACTCCTCATTTGATTTCACTCATATTAATCCTTGAATGATAGTAAAAACTTTCAAGGAGTTAAAACAAAAAAGAACTGAGGATATATGGGGAATATCAACTAACACAATAAAATCCATTATACCTCTCATAGCATCTCACTTAGCACATATATTCAACGAATGTATTGATCAAGGTCAATTTCCCACTTTAATGAAATATAGTAAGATAATACCTTTATTTAAGTCAGGAGAAAAAAGTGACCCAAGCAACTTCAGGCCAATTTCCATTCTACCTGCATTTAGCAAAATTTTTGAAAAAGTTATATTTAATCAATTGCTCTCTCATTTTAAACTTAACAATTTACTGCACGAGAAACAGTTTGGTTTTTCCAAAGGTAACAAATACAACAGATGCTGGGGTGGCACTCGTCAAACACATTTTGGATGCTTATGAAGATAAACACGATGCGATTGGTGTATTCTGTGACTTGTCGAAGGCATTTGATTGTGTCGATCACCAAACACTCATTATTAAGCTTGAACATTACGGTGTATCTAATAACGCGTCTAAAATGTTGAAATCTTACCTCTCAGGCAGACGACAAACAGTAAACGTTAATGGTACTAACTCCTCAGGTGCCCCGCTTCAAATGGGAGTGCCCCAGGGCTCAATATTGGGACCTTTGTTATTTTTGATCTATATTAATGACCTTCCTTTTTATGCCAAAGACTCCTGTGAGATAGTTCTGTTTGCTGATGATACTTCTTTAGTCTTCAAATCAAGAAGAGGCGAAGAATCATTTGACAATGTAAGCGGAGCTCTCTCTAAGGTATTAAATTGGTTCACTAGCAATAACTTGCTTCTTAATACAAAAAAGACTAAATGTATTAAATTCACCATGCCTAACGTGAAGCAAGCTAACACAGAAATCCTACTCAATGGTGAAAAATTACATCTATCAAACTGCACTGTTTTTCTGGGCATTACATTGGATTCGAAGTTGCAATGGGAACCACATGTTGACGCTCTGGCTGGGAGACTTGCTTCAGCTGCCTTTGCGGTTAGAAAAATTAGACATTTGACTGATGTTGAAACAGCAAGGCTTGTTTATTTTAGTTACTTTCACAGTATAATGTCTTATGGTCTTCTCTTGTGTGGTGCTGCTGCGGACATAGATACCATCTTTATTTTACAGAAAAGAGCCATTCGTGCCATTTACAAACTTAGTCCCCGCGAATCCCTGAGAGAATTCTTTAAAGAAATTAACATCCTCACTGTCGCTTCTCAATACATATTTGATAATATAATGTACGTACGCAAAAAATTAGATCTTGTTATAAAAAAAAGTGATATTCATTCGTATAACACAAGAAATAAAAACAAACTTGTCATTCCAAACTTCAGATTAGCCAAAACAATTGATTCATTCTTGGGAAATTGTGTCACATTTTTCAATAAAATACCTCATAATGTTATCGAACTACCTATTAATAAATTTAAGTTACATGTCAAAACTACCCTAATGTCGAAGGGGTATTATAAAATTCAAGACTATCTTAATGACGAGAATGTATGGACAGTCCAGCCTGCACCAAACTGATGTACCTACCTGTTTATTTTGATTTGTTTTATGTTTGTGGCAGCTAGTGCTGACTGAGTTTGTTCCGGCGTTTCTTCTCAGCACTTGCCAGATTGTCTGTGTCTTGTCTCGAAGCGCTAGTAGGGCCCAAAAGATAAGGAGACATGTTCTGCCCTATATGGGCCATAATTGATTGATAATTTGACGTTAATAAGGCATTTTGTGTCCTAAATTGAATAAAGAATTTTTGACTTTGACTTGAGTGAATGAAAATGTGAAATGTGTTAAAAACCGGTCTGGTGAGAGTAAGACTCGTGCCCCGGGGGCTCTGTACAATTTTATGTAATGTGTTTTTTGTACTGTTTTCAGATTTTATTATTTAAATGTGCTGTAAACATTTTTTTTCAAATTTTATAACTAGGTCAAACGAAATAACGGATAACCAAAATGTTTCTACATACGTTTTTTTTTCTTTTTAGATGTATAGATATCGAAATGATACAATGAAGCAATTGAAATGAGAAAAACAATCACCGATATGAACAATTCCGCACCGAAATTATTAATATTCACAGAAATTATATTTTTTATCATTTCGGTGGTCAATTTAGGCCACCGAATCAACCGAAATGAAAACACCGATATTAAAATCAATAACAAAATGTAACATAACAATAAAAGTTTAATAGTCATAACGTTATTAATACCACTCTAATAAACATACTTCGGGAAGGACACTAATAAATATTTCATACATTTTATGGCGCATTGTATGACAATATATTCCAACCTGCGATAATGAAAAACAAAATTTCCCATGTCACCGAAACCAACTACTTACTTTTTTGGCGGGAACACGGAAAGCAGCGCACGTCTATTCACTTTAAGCGCTGAGGCGGCACTGGTATGTAGCGTTTAAGCGCGGGGGGAAGAAGCTAGAGTAGTCCCACGCAAAAATATTCTCGACAAACTAAAATTCGTCGATATGAAAAGTCTAATTTGACCACATGCATTTTTAGTTATAAGTCATTTAATTAAATAGATTTAATTATGAAATTATTATGTGATAGTACTATAACTATCCACGATTTAAATGAAATAAGCAATAATACTAAATAACCAAAAGTTTTTACTATATAAGCTAAATTAAACAGAAAAATGGATCTGACCACGCAACCGAAATGAAAACTATGGTGCTTTATCATTTTTTATTCCGAATTTGACACAGTTCTTATGAAAAAATATTTATAGTCTCGTATAAGGGATTACGCCATCTATTAATTAAAAAAAAAAATAAACATCATTGTATCACCCTGCACTGCCGTTTTCACTCATGCCGCGTAAAATTTGCTGTTGGGAAATTCACCTACATACATAGGGCCTGATACACTGTCAATTATGTGATTGACTGGTTTTATAAGTATTCCAGTAAGTATTTTATAGCATTCCTATTCCTCTTCTCTCTTGATTTTTGCTTACTGACGCATTGACAATGCCTTCAAGAAGCTCCTTATTGACGTTAAATACAATATGTTAGGCATATCCAGTATATATACTGAATCTATGTTCGATTATAACCCGAATAAAAAATATACATTCATTAGCCGCATTGAAAGCTCACCGTGGCGTCGTGGTTTTGTTTTGTTTAATTATTACGAGACGAGCTTTATCCGAGCGAGCTTTGTGAAATAGCAGAGTACAGGATATGTACTAGTAAATATATTTATTTACTATTGTGCGTCTTGTTTAATTTATACTACATTTTAGTCTCCCTCGAACTAATATATCTTTCATCGAGATCACCGTATGCAGTGTGTCCGGGTATAGTCTAGCAATAATTTATGGGCTATTAGTTCATCAAATGTTATGGGAAAAAAACTCCATGTTGGGTTCTAACTCCCCCCTCTATTGAAATGGCAGCCATTATTAAAAAAATACTATTTCAATGGATCAGGAGGTCCTCAAAGCTATGAAAATGATTTATTTAAAAGGTAACGCCTATCAAGTGAAAAAAGTTCAATTCAAAATTACTAACCGTCATAGAGGAAAAAATTTTTTTAAGAAATATTTTAAAACCTATTACAAAACTAAACCCAAAAATGTTTTTTTCGGAAAATAAATATTGAAGGATTATGTCTCTAAAATTTGATAAATAAAAGATGCTTAAATTATCGCTGGTCGAAACCCGAACATCTTGTATATTTGTGATCCTCTAAAAATCTCGCTAAAATTTGGTATGTGGGGATTATTATCGGGGTTGAAAAAGCCTAGCCCTCTTTATAAAGACGAATTTCTGATTACGAGTTATATCTGATATTTTTTTTATACGGAGATAAGAATTGACGTTGACTAGTAGAGTATGGTAAAAAATCGCGTTTTTTCTGTGCAAAGTTTTGAAATATAATATAAAATTATAATATTTTAGTAAGCTCAAGCTGCGACGATATTAACTCTACCTGCTACCGGTTTTATAATTTAATTACTCACCTACTTCTGTGTGGGCTTATTTGTGGTCGATTACTTCTGGTAAATCAGAAGTAATCGACCACAAATAAACCCACAGACAACCATCAACCAACTGTACATAGCCACAATTATTTCCTTAGATATAATCGTCTGTCTCTACATAATGCAGCCCAAGAATATCAGCCTACCAACGTTAAAATCAAATGACGCCCATCTTGGTGTAGTGGTTCGAATACAGGACCCAGAGATTGCAGACTCAAATCCCGCAAGGGGCAAATATTTGTGTGACAAGCAAGAGAATTTGTACCTAAGTCATGGAGGCTGATAATATATATAAGTAATATGAGTATGTCTATCCGTTATCCTAGTCGCCTTAGCACAAACTCACACATAGTCTGGGGCTTGGTTATTGGTGTGTTTGTTGACACTATTTATTTAGTAAATCAAAATAAAGCTATAAATATAAAGTAAAGTAATTAGTTTTTTCAATATCTTTTACAGGCTAAATATCTATTTCTGATTTATGCATTGGATTTGGTAAAAACTTACACTCGTACATTTCTTGGCTGGTTTATCTAAACTATGTGATCGGCAAGTCATAAAACATTGATTTTATCGTCTCTCAAAGCGCTGGCTGCGCATAAAATGCACTAATTATCATTTTATTTCAGCCATCAGACACAAAGAGGTACTAAACGTGAATTTCACTATCGCCGGAATTAAGTGAATTCTTATCTTAATTATTTTGGCCACCGCTTTTAATTGACACTCATTTTGACCCAGTATTAAGTTCCGAAGCCTTTATCTTAAGATACGTTTTTTGATAAGTATGGTTAGTAGGGAAACAATAATATCAAAGAAAATATTTAAAAAAGCGAATTTTAATTAATCTCTACGTTCAATCAAAATCTATATATCCTAATCCTATTTTACACACTCTTAGTCGGGTAACCTTTGTAAAAACATTAAGATATCCAAAAAATGGGTAGTATATTCGTTCATTTTGTTACTGAATCTCATAAAAATATCTAAGGTAGATGAAGCTTTTAAGAAAAGCTGCATTGCAAAGGGGTAAAACATTTAAAAAAATCTCCTCCATCTTTTAGTCCTTTAATTCCAAACCTAGGATAAGATTAATACGTCGCCACAACTTCCATAAGGTTAATTAATTACTGCTCTTATAATTCATTTTAAAAGCAAGTTCTCGCAGGCAAATATTCCGAACACGGCTTTTAGGTTAATGCTCAAAGTCGGCGAGCAAGTCAAATAAATCTCCGGTGATGCTAATTCATTAAAGCAAAAAGTATATGAGTTTCTTAATACGCGGCTCCAATTGGAATTACGATTTTTATATCTAAATAAAAAAATGCTTTATTGCCTGTTTATAGCCGATGGACTTGGCTATTAGCTTTGGCTATTAGTGACTTTAATTAATAGTGTGAGCACTTCTATGATATTTGATAAGATTTCTTTTAACTAATAGTACCTCTATGTCTAGGTAAGCTTACACAATTGTACGGAAGACATACAGCACCAAGCTTAACACTTTGACTTTATGGCATATGCAGTTGTAAATAAAAAGTATATGTTCCTATATTGATATATACTGGTGACTGTGTATAAAGATAGATACACACGTAATTTAACACCTCTCCTGTATCCTGTATGGTCAATATTACTGAACATTTTGAGGATGCCGCAACATTTATAAAAGGACTTATTCTAAGACTAGCAGTTCCTTGCGACTTCGCCCGCGCCAAAAGTCGGATTTTCCACTCACTTCACTTCACAAAAAGTAGCCTATGTCCTTCCCAGTGTCTCAAACTATCTTTGTGCCAAATTTCATTTAATTCGGTCCAGTAGTTTCGGAGCCTATTCGATGCAAATAAACAAACAAACAAATCTTTCCTCTTTATAATATTAGTATAGATAATTTTTCTTATTTCTATCTCCATTGACACAGAGAGATTCTTTGTTGAAGGATACCAAAAAGGCCTCCCAGTAATAAAATTCGATATTTCGCCACACACACCATAGATAATTTCAACTCCAGATTCGGAGGAGAATGCCTATAGCTGGCCGCAGCCGTGGCTTCAAGAATATTGTGTGAATAATTCGACACACAATCAAAGCGTACGTCTTTATTCTCGGAAGGCTATTACATTTTAGGGGCCCTCTTGGTAAAGTAAGGCATTAAATTAAAAAAAATCGATCGTCTTCCGTCGAGACTCAAACCCACGACACTTCGGTATCCGGGCGAATGTTCTTCCAATTCAGTTACCTAGGACGTTAGTATTTTTTGTAAAGTTATATTTTCTCATTCTTTCTCCTTGACAATTTGGCAACAATTTAATTGTATACAGAACCCTTAGTTTACAAATCTGACTCGCGCACATCGGTGTTTTTTCTCCGTACCAGTGTAGGCAAATTACTTTCGGTCCGGTCGGCGGAGTGTGTCCAATCGATTCCAAGCGCGGTCCGCCGTTTGATTCCCGCCCCGGCCAACACTCGCCCGGCGTAATTTCGGTTTTTATTAAAGGTAATTCTCACAGACATTAGATCGTAAAGATACAAAGCAATGAGTTACGATTACGAAATAAGTGTAATTTCAATATTGGTGGTGATAAAAAGTTTAGCAAATTACTGGTGTCAGTGATTAATGTGATTTTATGAGCAAAAAGAATACAGTCTACCTACTTGATAATTCGTATAAGACTTATTTTTATTCACGCAGGGTGAACTAAGGATTGCGAGTAAGTAAATGAAAGCAGTATTTACTTCTGTGTCCGTACACATTAAGTATGTAACTGTAAAATTAAATAATGAGTAACTTAAAAAAAATCTTAAGTTTAAGCGGGTTATTTAAAAAAACACTGTAAATATCAGATAAATAATATAGTTTTTTTCGGTCAAAAACTCGTACAGTTTCATGTCGTTGTATTGCTTTTGGTTCTAGTACCCTAAGGTCACCCTAAAATCCACCCTACAGAAAAAAACAAAATTACACCACCACCAGAATGAATACTGACTTTTTCTATCATATCATGTGATTTCCTAGAAAATAACTTACCTATTTTAAAATTCAACGTAGAAGACAAATACAGGTGTATTTCTTCGTCGTAATTCGTGCAAACAGTTGGTTATTTTAGGAAATCCTATCAAAGTTACCGTACCTACCTTTTAATTTACCAATACATACATTTAAATAGTGACAGTTATAGAACAACTATTACATTTACAAGTGAAAGTACATGAGTGCAGTGGGTAATTTATCAACCTACCTAAATCTGTCATAATATCTCAAATGGTATAATACAAACTACAATCTCAGAAAAGGTTACTAAGTACCACGACCTCGCCATCGAGCTGAAAACCCAATGGAGAGCAACTTCTGTCTTCATAGTGCCGATAGTTATATCGTCCACAGGAGTAATACCTACAACCCTGAACAAAAGTCTTGAACTACTACACATTCCCACAAAACTAATATTCTTACTACAAAAAGCAGTTATCTTAAATACCTGTCGCATAACACGAAAATTTTTATCATCTGACATCTCAGCTTTTAACGCTGTTATGCTTGGTTAGTACCCGCATAACAGATGTAATACCTGCCTGAAAGGGTAGAGGAAAAAAAAGAGTCGAATATAATAATAAATCCATTATTCATAATATAAAGGTAAAAAGAAACAGCAAAAGAACTTAAGTTTAAAATACAAAAGGACAGAATTAATCATCAGAATTAATCATCACTGGAACTCTTATGTGATCTACATAAGGTTGAAATATATTTGCGGAAATTTGACAGATCAGGGTAGGTTGATGTGGCTCACTGTATGTATTAAGTTGTGTAATTAAAAGTGTAGTTGAATGCCTTGCGCCTGGCAGTAAATGTAATTTTTATTATGATTTATGATTTAAACTAGGCAATATAGCGTAATAAAATTTTACTACTGGCAATCCAAAATAACATGATTTGATTAGCTAAGTACAGTCAGAAATACGAAACAATGATTAAAAGATTCTTTAAATACAAACAAATAATTATAAGGTGTTTTTCGTTAAAGTAATAGGGTGTAGGTGTAAGTCAGCATAAAGGTTAAATCTCTTTGACATAAAACATGATTTTTTTATGTACACAAAAATTGATGGACCGTGTTATCCAGTGCCGGTGGAACTCGAACCTAAGACCCTTCGCTATCTGGGCAATGCTTTACAAACTGAGCTACGCAGGACGTCAATCAGTCGACGAATGTCGTAAGTGCTTGCTACGCCAGTGTGAGCTGGCGTTCGTAAAAGCTTGCCAACAAATTGCTTAATTTATCGTTTTTTTTTTACTGGGGACAGAATGAAGTCTTATAGACTTTATTTATATTGACTGTACGTTGCGTTACCTAAGATTTTATCACTCCTTTGTAGGTATGTAAGTTAAGATTACGATTACTTGGGCAATAAAGCTTAACTTTATACGTAGTATTTAGAAAACCACAGAAACGAAAGTGGATCAATTAGCAACTTGAATTTTATGTTCTGTAACATACACTCAATATGGTTACATAAACATTTATCGATTCTATAACTTATAAAAACCTTTCTGAAACTTACTTTTCATTAAGCTTTCACTTGCTTTCCTTTACTAGCTGTGTAAGTTTTATGATTCTAGGTCTATGGAAAGTACCATAATATTACTACACTACAGATTTGACTTTTTGAGGTGCTTGTGGCGCAGTGGTGGCAGCGCTTTGGTAGTGATACCAAAAGTTAAGCAACCCACGGCGCGGTCGTGATTGGATGGGTGACCATTCCGACCATTTAAGTGACGTCCATGACAAGCATCTCCGTGCTTCGGAAGGCACGTTAAGCAGTTGGTCCCGGCTAATATCTGTGGTATTAGTCGTTAAGCCTAGTCAGAGGCCCTAGGGCGGCTTCATAACTTCTGACAGTAAGGTTTGTCACTTGCCTTACATACACCCCTCCACCAATCCGCACTGAGCCCGCGTGGTGAAGTATGGCTCGTTCCTCCTCATAGTTGAGGTGAGGCCTTTTCCCAGCAGTGGGATCTAATAGGCTGACTTATTTTTATTTTTTTATACAGATTTGACACATGCTCAACGAAACAATTATGATTCTGACGGACTCGGATAGAATGTAGTGCGCTGTGCGAAACTTAAAAGTCTCTAATTCTAAAATGCTCTAAAATGAACCACTCAGCCCGGTCGGTAGATATAAACAGCTACTTACTTACATATTTTAATACTTCATTTTGACGACAAAAAAAAAGGCAAAAAGGGTCATCCCCATTAAAGAATTTGCTTAAAACGCAATTAATTACCCGATTAAAAACTCAAATCCCGCATAAGTTTTCATTAAAACACTGTTCGCAATAAAAATAAACAAAAATGTTCACCCACATATCGCAAAGCGCGGACTTAATAAATAAGCTAATGCGATATAAAACCTGTTTTTATCACACAATGTATTCAAAAAAGCAAACCGCAAATTAACGATCGCTTTAAAAGAGGGTGAGCATTAAACAGACGAACCTTTACATGCGACGACTATATTTAGTGATACATAAATTATCTAATTTCACAAACGATTCAACCGATTTGTGTTATGTCAGATACTGTATGCAGAATGCATCCTGAAAGGTGGCCTTGAATCGTCACCCAGTGGACGCATTCGGACGGCTATCGCTGAAGTGGGAGGCCAAGAAAAAGATGGTATGACGATTTCGATACTTACCGGACAGGACGGCAGACTCTGCCACTGGACAGGGATCGGTGGAAAAGTTTGGGGGTGGCCTTTGCCCAGCAGTGGAATGATTCGGGCTAGCAAAAAAAGATACTTTTAAGGTCCCCTTAGTTTTAGACACTTCACATACATCACTTTGTAATTTTTGATGACCACTTATAAGTCAGCCTATTAGATCCCACTGCTGGGAAAAGGCCTCACCTCATAGTGCCGATAGTGCCGATAGACGCGGGCTCAGTGCGGATTGGTATAGGGGTGTATGTAAGGCAAGTGACAAACCTTACTGTCAGAAGTTATCAAGCCGCCCTAGGGCCTCTGACTAGGCTTAACGACCACAGATATTAGCCGGGACCAACTGCTTAACGTGCCTTCCGAAGCACGGAGATGCTTGTCATGGACGTCACTTAAATGGTCGGAATGGTCACCCATCCAATCACGACCGCGCCGTGGGTTGCTTAACTATTGGTATCACTACCAAAGCGCTGCCGCCACTGCGCCACAAGCACCTCAACCACTTAGTAAATGGGATTATCATGACATAAGATTATTTCTGTTTCGTAGTTTACTACTTTCTTAATTTTAATATCTCTCTTTAAAATTCAAAATGGCTCCCTGTAAGCTTACTAATTTGGCGCTAGTATTAGTGTTGTACTTTCCTTACCTGTATTTTGACACTTCAAGAAGTAGTCTTGTGTGGAGGCTCTTCATACTGCATTTGAGGTAAAAACGGGCAAAATGCCAATAAGTATCGGAGATATCTTCAAGCTCGGATATAAAGTTTAATGGATCTTTAGCCAATAAAAAGATTTGTTCGAGGTTAATCAAAGTCCAAGGGACAGGCTGCGCAATTTTTTTTCGTTTTATTAATAATCAATATCAAGATAAGATTTACGATTAAAAAGGTTTAATTAAATTCCTTACGCTACTATACCAGCTAGTTAGACCATTCCTGGTTTCACACGGGTGCAATTAAAAAAAAGAAGTTAATATTGTCTATGTCACTCAGAAATAATTTAACTTACTACCGTTGAAAGAATGTACAAAATCGGTTCATTAGTTCCGGACCCCGGAGATTAGTTCTTACAAACATATTCACAAAGTTCTTACAAACATTTTCACGAGTTGACAAATTGGAATTTCATAGTTTACATTATTTGTATTTATGTCAACAATGAATTATGAGTCGGTGTAGAATCGCAATTATCCTAACATTAGTATTCAACACGCTACTCCTCAAATTATCTCTATAAGACAATAATTCGTTTTCTTATAACCGCTTATTGCATAATTAATAAGTAGATTATACTCATTACCCTATATTTAAGATCGCATTTAAAAATAAAATAATGGAAGCACAGGACATCTTATGATACTTTGTAGAGTGACCAATAGTCAGTTTAATTTGGAAACAAAATAATACTTACTCGTACTATGTAAGTTTATTTTTTTGCCCTTTACGAGTAAAAAATACAAATAAAAAACTTATCAATAAAAATAATGATCATTTATTTAATACAATAGAAAAACAAGAATTATAAAAACGGTCCTTGTGGTAAGGTTAAAAAACCTTTCTAAAATACTATTTCCAACGATACCCATCCTGTTTTTACACCTACCTCAAGGAACATACATTTTTCTTTTTATTTTGGTAAAAGCTAAGAAATCTAACGCATTTTAATTTAAAAAGATGTGATTATTCATTTCGGTGTGCTTGTGGATTTACTTTCATTAAGAATTAGGTTACAGTAGGCACTCGTTGTTATAGCTCTAGAGGCCCTAAATTTTTTTCCGTTAGGACAGTGTCAATATAATGGTTGCTACTGAGGTTTTAGTATGGGCCGAATATTAAAGAACAATTCCATCTATTGCCACTGTATCAGCAGGATCGTGGCCCAGATCCGTCGGTCGTGTGGTCGCACTACACTCTGCCGACGTCTACGAAGCAATTCATTTGAGCCCTAATTGGTATAATTACGAATCGTAAAGTCATTGTCACAGCGGCGGGACTTGGAAACGTTCCTCGTAAACAATTAATGCTTCTTTTTGCAGTAATTTAGAGCGGATCATTACGAGACCGCATGTATTCATGTCATTGCTTTTGAAATTGTTTTTGACGGTTTTAGTAATAAGTATAAAATTGACAAGCTAAGCAGTATTTTCCGAACGTGATATAAATTTCAATTTAAGAATCGAAAAAAGCATTTAGTTTATATATTATTAGTCTAAAGCAAATAAACTCAAATATAAAATAAAAATACATATAAGTAATCTACAAGGTCGTGCCAAAACCTTCGAGGTTGAGTAGTTTTTCAACGCATGGTAAATAATACAAGAACTGAAAAGAATACGATTAACACGGTTTTATTTTTGATTGGGTTACTGAATATTTCGTTTATTTTTTTATTACTAAAACTAGAGATGTTATTTTGACAAATACATATTTACTTACATTTATATTTATAATTAATTTTTTTGTTGTTAAGAAGGACTAAATATATACATAAACAAAATTTTATTTCTAAATTAACATACTGATAGGAAATAATAATAGATACTAACAGACTGACAGACCACCAAAGTCTCCTGTCCCCTGGCCTACGTCTCGTCTACAAAGCGGCCGACGGTAATCGAATTGATTCGTTAATTACCGGTTTATCTCAGGCATTAGCTCGTCCGCCCACGCGGCTTGATTACTGAGCTATTTACAGCCACACAGCCTCAGCATTGCTTGAACAAAGGAATAGCTCACGTTCTCACGTGTTTGGAAGTTGGCGGTGATGCTGGGGCGTTTGAATTAAGGACGATTGGAATAACTTTTTTTTGGCACACAATACAAATACACAATATCTTACATAGCCCAAAAATATTTTAGTTATTAGGTACTTAGATGAAATGAGTACTACTAGACATCCTAGTGTCTCTGTCTGTCTCTGTCATACATCTACGTCTTACAAAATACAAACATAAACTAATGAAATGACAAACTTAACTTTCATTTTTATCCATTTCTGGTTAATACCAGAAGATAAAATAATCATAACATTTTATAACGACCTTCTAGCCGAATTTCGACTACAGCGTCCAATTTAAACAGAGATATCCAAATGTGCGGGAGATATTCTAGTGCACAAGTGTGTCCGCAATACAAAGGTGCACTAGAGAGTGTTCCTTCACACTCATAATTCAGTGAGACGGCAGTCAGACATGATTGTATTAAAGATCTGGCTCAGGGCCAACGGCTTACTGTGCTATCCAAGGCACCGAGGGGTTAACACCACCAGCTTCCTGACTCCGGAGCTGTGTCTGAGTTGACACGTGACACGGGATTCGAAACCGGGACCTCGTGATTGCTGCGTGCTGAACACTAGTCCAATGAGGCAGTCCTGATCTCTCTACGGTCATGTCGGAATGCCGTCTCACCGAATTATGGGAGTAAAGGAACAGAGAGTGCACCTGTGTATTGCGCACACACTTGTGCACTTTAATATCTCCGCGCAGTCGGCTAATCTCTGTTGAGATTGGCCACTGTAGTCGAAATTCGGCTAGGAAGACATTATTATTATCCCTACGCAATAAAAGGGACTGTACCTCGATTTTCACGAGCTCCTCGCTAATAAGTCTCAAGTAACTAATTACCGTTAAAGTGTGGTTAAAGTACAAAGCGAATTCCACCAATACAAACCCATTAAATGGAAAGCTTTTGTTTGAAAAAAAAAACACTTAGATGTACCTAAAGTCGCATAGCTTTCCTTTATTAAAGCTTGGATCGTTCATTAATGATGTAACTTCAGTAAAAACGCAGTTTCCCGCATACATGCCGCTCATTTCGCAAACAAATAAAGCGCAATTTGCAATTAGATACAAAAAGCTCATTCATTAGGACTTTTAAGCGTAATTATTGAGCAAAAACCAGAATGTAGGTGCGGGGCCCAGACGGCATTCTTTTACGTGTGTGGCGGCCATCTTAGTTTGACCCGCACCCGTGCGTGTGTGTGAAATTTTTCCTTCAGTAGTTGGTGTAAAGTCTTACAGACATTTTCAATGGGTTCACTAGATAAGTAGTTGGAAATGAGAAATTATCCTATTCCGGTCGACAGCACGTGAGGTTACCCATGTGAACTACGAAACCGCTTTTATTACGTAGGGAATAGAGGCGGTCTCAAGGACAAAGTGGGGTAGTCTGACCTGCGGCCGTGTGTACATTATTATGGGGACTTTTTATGGTTTAAAGGAGTTCATCCTACAAATATAAGTATTGGATAACATCACATAAATATGTATAAACGCAAATATGCAGCCCTCAATGATAGCTACATATTTGTGCCTTTTGGCGTAGAGACCATGGGCTCTTGGAGTCCCTGTGCCCTTAGTTTTTACAAAGATCTCTGCAAAAGGCTAACTGATTCTACTGGTGATCAAAAGGCTGGCAGCTACCTTGGGCAAAGAATCAGTATTGCTATCTAGAGAGGGAATGCTGCCAGTCTTTTGGACACTATTCCTTTCGGCACTGCTAGGGCTGATGCTTTTTCATCAATCATCATCAAATTTAAGAGCTAGGCTCTTGTCGGTGAAGTTTATACCATTCCTCTCTGCTTTCCGCCCTTCTCTTAACCTCCTGATACGACCCGACATTTATCTTTTCTTTTATTTGCTGCATGTAGCTTGTTCTTGGTCTTTCTCGCTTCCTTTTTCCTTCTATTCTTCCTTCTATTATCGTTTTAATAAAATTGTCGTGTCGTGTTTTATAATCGTGTTTAATAAAATTGTTTCCATCAATCTCCTTTTTTTCCTAACCATAGACAAAACTTCTTCATTTGTTTTCTTCTCCGTCCAACTTATACGCTCCATTCTCCTCCAGCACCACATTTCGAAGGCTTCCAGTTTCTCTCTGTCCCTCTTTGTCAAATGCTTGATGCTTTTTATATTTTGTAAAATATATTTTTACATTACTTTCAGTTAAGTTTAAGGTTAGTTTAGTGTATAAATTAAATTAAATTATTAACTAAATTATTTTTGTTTATGTGTAAATACAATGTACTTATACTTATAATAAATAACTAACAGAAAGGAAAATATGTAACTAACTACATTTCTTTGACCTGCTTGATTGGCTCCGCTGCTGACTCCAAAGTTAGTTGCTAAAGCACTTGTTTTAAGAGGAAAGGCGATCACGTGGTATTTGAAGAATACTTATGTATTGTTGCTGTCTCGATGCGATCTCTGGTAACCGCCCAAGCAAGAAAGGGACAAATGAGCTCAGAGACGGGTAATCCTTGCTAAACAGCATTTCGAAGTCCCCTATTTCCTCGTCCGAAATTTGACAAATGATAATATTTTCTTCTGAAATAGTTTCTCAAAAGGTGGGACTATGCTCCTATGTTTTAGTTTTAGTGTTTATTTGTGTAGATTTTTTTTGGCGAGCGTCTGAAAGTTGAGGTTGAAATTAGGCAATTTTCTTAGTTTTTGAAGGCTCATATTTCCTTTGTTAATTCGAATATAATAAAAAACGAAAAATAGGAGCATAGCTGTGGTAAATGCCGATTTTATGGTAAAAAATATTTTGCCTTTATCCATTATCCAGGGAGAAAACAGGGGACTACGTTTGTATGGAGAAATGGCGCCTGGTCTTTCTCCTTAAGGGTGATCAGAAACAACGGTGGTACCCACTACAACACTCAGACCCCAGACAATGTACAAAATATAAGTAGTTTTCTACATTAACCTGACCGGGGAATGGAACTCCATGGAACTCCTCAAAAATGGTGGCATCATGAAAATCGGCCTGTAAACCACTCGATCACGGAGGTTGGTATCAAATACATCTCTATCTCTATGCAACTGTCAACTGCCACCACACTGCGTTTTATCAAGCGGAAATTCAAAGCAAAATAAAAAGAAAACCCATATGGATTTCCGCAAAGTAACGCCTGACTTATCAAGTGGATGTAAAAATTTAATGATTGACTGACATATCAACGCACAGCCCAAACTACTGGGATTATAATCTTAAAATTGTACACCATGCCACAGAATACTAGTACTTCGTACAGAAGTATGACTTAGCAATTGTATTCAAAGAAATGTCTACTTAATGTCGTCAACAATATGGCGTAATTGAGTTCGCCTCAGAGTCAAGCATATTTTCGTGTAGACACCTACAAAAATCCATTGCAAGATAATTTTATACTTATTGCTCTGGAATATGATTCATAATACACTAAACCTATTCAGTGACGTAATATCACGCGACGCAATAGGGTTGACTGCTACGAGAAGCTTCTAACGCCATCTAGCGCCTCTTTCTAGTACTTTATTCATTCTCATCCAGCCAGCAACGTAGCCGCGCGGCCGCCGGTGAATAAAACGCGCGAGCGTGTCACTGACCGGTAGCGACACGCAACTTGTTTTAGCCCCTAAGGCCTTGTCCAGGAGGGCTAATTCGCTGCGAATGTCTTCGCGCGAACACGCGCGTATGTTGCGTCCAGAGACGCGTTTCGTAACGCGAGCGTTTGGGGAGGGATTCAGTAAGTAGTGCAAAACATTTAAGTGTGTATGAAACTCCGTCAGTTATCGGCTCGATCCAAGATTTAAGCTAAATCGATAAAGTGATATATAGTTATAAATTCAAGGGATCGAAAAGGTTGGAGGAAATTTGAACGGGAAATTCGACTATTGCGCGGACGAAGTCGCGGGCAACCGCTAGGATAAACAAAAATAGGTACCTATGTACCTGACACCGCATGCAACCAGCCTTAGGGGGAGGGGTGTGGCAGGCGAGCTTAAAGTGGCGGCGCAGGCGCAGCCTCACAATTACGAGCAATTAAGCTATCATTAAGCGCGCTTTTTCTGAAAGATGCAATTTGTCACGCACGCCGCTGCGCTCGCGCCGGGAGGGGGGAGGGGGGTTAATTAAGTAAAAGCTAAGGATGATAATGCAGTCGGTGTGGGATGACCTGAAATCTGCTTATGAAAGTAACGATTTGGTAGCATATGTGTCAATATGCATTGTAACGTGAAAAAAGACGTTTCATATTTGAATAATTAAAATATTGTTAAAAAAACTACAAAATTAAAGATATTGTGATTTGCGAGTACTTTTGCAACTTAGCGCTTGTCATTTCATTAGTTAAAATCAGCTTAAATTAATAGAAAGAACAGAAGCAAAAGCTCTTTTAGATTCTTGAAAAATATATACAGGTAAGTATACTCTTTTAAATACCTAACCAAAAATTCCAAATAAGGAGTATATGTGTGTTGCTACGAGTATGTTTACGACCAAACAACACTAGCAGCTGATAATATAATATAATATTTTTATCGATATCGAGAGCTCTACATTACTGGAGTTTGCCCTTTAGATAGTGGAGTCATTTCATTTGGAGGCTGACTTCATAAACTGCATCAAGGCACGACAAATACTACCCGACCAAGCCACCTAGACAACTGTCAAACAAAGTTCGACGACGAATACAACGAAAATACCGATGGAAATTAAAAAGCAATGGTGTTATACACTTAGGCAATGTAATAAACTTAGGCAATTCATTTAAATTGTAACAATTATCTTTTTAAATACCTTTAGTAAGTAGTTTCGTTTTGTACAACTTGTGTAGAGAAACTTTTTACTCTGTAAGGCGTGGTCCGTGTTTTGTCCTGTGACAGTGTTCGCATAGATATGTGCTAGCGAGTGATGGGTGGAAGTGAAAATGCGTACATCGTCTTACAGTACTACAGAGTAACCCTCAGATGTTATCTCTTAAATATTTTGCCGCTGATACGTGCTTCAAATAATTCCATTTAAAAGGCAATTATTTTTGAGATTTGCTCCGCCATTTTCAGTTAAGTAAGTAGTTAATGTTTTTTTATATACTGCCATCTTAAATTAATGACTGGTAACTCCTACATCGAGAGAATGCACTGGAATAACCAAAGGAAAAAATATTATGACGTTAAACATTTGCCTACATGTTAGTATTTTAACAAAAAATACTAAAAAGTACTTATTATCAGTAGTAACACAATAGTGCCGAAACCGAAATGGTTTCGTTTCCAAATGTTGATAACGCAATTCAAACAAAAACGCGCGCCCTTCAAAAACGTATCTCGAAAAAACTGATAATTTTATAACGATTCTTTGTTCACAAGGCACAAAACTGCCATAAAGACAAAAGGGTTGGGCAATTTGCTTGAATGAGTATTGTTTAAAGAAATGTTACAAAAGGCAGCCACCATTGTTGTTTGTTAGCGGCTGACCGACGGCATTGTTTAAAATACCTAGGTAGACGTGTATTGTGTAATACTTTATTATATGCTGTAAATGCTTCGTAGAATATTTGTCTATCGATTGTTGAGAGATTGGTAACTTACTTAAGAAGTTGTAGAATATGCGATAAGGGGTTTTCGTTGCACAAAAGCGGTCGTCGTGGCCTTTATTTGTTTGTTAGGTACAGTCGGCGGTAAGGCGGTCTCACTCAAGATCAAAGTCTGCCTGCGTAGACTTGATGATACAAAAAGAATCCTTTCCAATAGTTTTTAGTATTTTTTAACACTGACTGTGTTCTTTTTTATTTATATAAGCTTAAATAAAAAAACCAAAAATTTGCACACGGCAGGATTTAAACCCATGACCTTCGGCTCTAAATGACTCCTATAGCCATCCAGCAACTAATGTTAAGAACAACTGCCTAATGGGCCACACAAAATGAGTTAATTGTTTTTTATTGATGCAGCTGCTATTAGTTTTATATAATCAGAAAACATAATTATCGATCATGATAAAATACCATATATCGTGACTTATGATGATGTGATTGTTCCCAAGACAGAAGTTTATAAATTATATTGCTCTGCGTGTTTCCCAGCGTGTAACAATATTGTTGCGCGCGCGCAGAAGCGTTGCGTGACGCGGCGCTCACTCTCTCGACTACCGAGAGAACGTTTACTAAAAACAACTTGTAAAATAAACGGTAATATTTTAGTTATCACAATCATTAATCATAGCACGTATTTTGTAAATTACTTTTTTTTTAACTAACGCGTTGCTGTCTTTTGTATGGAATATTTATTTACTCTAATGGTTAGACACAATTTTATTATTCAAAAACTTGCACTGTCTTATAAGAAAATAATAATTATTTATATACTTAAAGCATTTTTTTTGCAAGTTTTCATTACATATAATTTTTGTATATACGTCAACGTACGATTCCCATCCCATTTAGTTTTGATCTTTTTAAATAGGTATAAGCATAGTTACAACTACAATAGAACTAAGTTACTTCCATACTTTACACGTACAAGATGAATGGTATGAGTTTACGAACGCCAATAAAATTATTTAAAATTAAATTAGCCCAATCAAACCACCCAACATGCCGTCTCAAATTGAGTTTTATAATGTCAGTTTTTAGTAATACAATAAAACTGCTATTAAGTTAGTAATAAAGAATCCTTTTTTAACCTATCATTGCCCAAAGAGTTCACACCAAGCGGCGGCGTAACCGCCGGGTGTGGGCGCGGTGTAAAATTAGCCGGCAACTTCAAAGGCGCCGCCGCCTTTGATGCGCCGACCATTGTCTCCCATATGTTGTTTTAATACTCCTAATTTCATGTTGTCATGTTAAAAGTTTATAGCGCGAATACAACCTTATCTCGAGAACAAAGGGACTGGAAGACCTTTGATGCGAGTTCATTTTATGATTCTCATACACTATAAAAATTATATTTTTCGGTATCGCTTTGTTTGTAGCGGATGCGTGTTAATTTGATATGTTTGAGTGATAGAACAATGGATGGATAAGGAAGGCAATGGCAAACCACATGTCGTCGTGTGTGTTTTACGTAATGATCACACAACCCTATGACATGCACCAGGTAGTTGACTATGTAGAAGAAGAGCCATAAAAATATTAACTGTCATAAAATATTGCTTTTATTTGTCACAATGTAGAAAAAATGTACCTACAAATGCTTTTTAGCCTAGATTACTACTGTAGGGTTCTTGTGATTTTATGTACATATTTAGCTTGGATAGCCCTTTTTAGGTATTACGAGTAGGTTGGTAATGAGGGTCGATTTTCTAAATTTCTTATCATAAGAAAATATCATCTTCTGTAGACACGCAAAAGGTTTTAAAATACTTTTTTATTTTTGTCGGTAAAAATAATATCTTTCATGGCTCTATCTTACATTCACTTCTAAACAGAAGATGCACAACGGAAAATCGTAAAATATTTAACGTTATTTTCTTTCGTTGAAATGTTTTTTCACATTAGTACGCAATATCCGACAACCCTTTACATTCTGGACGTTTACAGCCTTGACGAATTTCACACTCCACCAACAGTGGACGACACAAAGCGGCTTTGTGTTTAAGGCCGCCTCTACCTCATCATAACTACCATAAAATATTATACACTCGTACATCTATCAATAAACAACTCTATAGTTAGAGAGACAAAGTTAAAAATATTCTGTGGAAAGAAAAGTCTAAGAAAAGTAAATTATTACATTAGGTTATTTTGTAGTTGGTTGCAACTTGCAAGTGAAAGTCTTATTGATAAATAATTATTAAAATTAAAAACTTATTTGTTTCTTACGTTTACGCGAATTGTTGAACTCATATGAGTTTTAAATAAAATGTAAATAAATCGCGAAGTAATCCGTAAAATTGTGTTTTAATGACTTAAAAACTTGGTTGTAAGTAGGCATTAAAACCTACACTAATATTATTATAAAGAGGTAAACTAAGCTTGTATGTAGAAAAGAATTTCTGAAACTGCTGAACCGATTTTTAGACCTCGGCTGAAGTTTTTCCTAAACACTATGATGTGGATTATTTCAAACAAAGAGTAAATGGGCTGTTTCTAGTCAAGTATACATAACCCATCCTCTTCCACATGGTCGCTTTCCATCAGATCAGATTGCTTCAAACGTCTGCCTTAAAATAAATAAGTCCCTAATATTATTTTCCTGCTAAAGTTGTCTAATCTGAATAAAGTCATACATGAAGTCCTGTTTAAATGTATGTCACCTGGGTGGCCACATACTGGTTGATGCGAGCAACAGCTTCTGATCTATGAATATGTACGATCTGACGCGTCGTCACGTCGTCGCAGGCGCAGCTTTGTGTCAATGGGCGTATCTCGATTCTCGCAGCAGAATAATGTATAGGAAACCGTAGATAAGATTTTAGGTAGCTAATTCTAGTTATAGGGTTACTAGGGAATGGTGGAAGTGAGCTATTTTTTAGAGGTCAATCAAAATGCTTTAAAAATCTAGATCTCCACTCATGGGGCCACCATCGATCGTAGTGGTAAAGGGTTTTTTAAGCATTTGGTTTTGGTTTAGGCTAACTATAAAGCTATCATCATGATCATCCTCGTTATCCCGGTTATGCGCTTGCACGCGAGTGCCCAGGGTCTGCTGACCATGATCCAGGATGTAGCAGATCAGGTAACCACAGTGGAGCGACTGCCATCTGACATCCGTGGCCCTGTTAACAGGGGAACCTGAACAGTTTTTAGATCATGGTTACACATTCAGTCGCCTGAATGTACAGGTTTCCTCACGATGTTTTCCCTCACCGTAAGAGCATCGGTGTGTGCAGTAAAACAACTAATGTAGGTACATAACTCAGAAAAAGTCATTGGTACATGGCGGCTAACTATAAAGCTATAAACACTTAAATTAGCGTGCAATAGTGATTGTTGTCCATACATTCCTTACTTCTACAAGAATTTTTAAGATCTAATGATAACTTCGTCTATCTTATCTTCCCTATCAAAACTAGTTCTCAATTTAACTGTACCGCAATTGCCAATTAAAACCCCAATTCCTCATAAACACCATTCGATCATCAAGCGCCACATCTCTTCTGCGTGCGCGCAGCGGGGGCCGTATTGACACCCACTCGCGCGGCGGGGGGCGCTGTACTAATGGCTTGCGCCTTCTGTTCATCGTTGCTGGCTTTTGACGATCTGTTGAAGTGTATGTGAGAAATATTTTTTTGGGAAGAGGTGAATTGATTACTTTGAAATCCTTAAAAGTTAAAAGACCTATTGAGGGACTGGTGCTGATATTAGAATTTACAAATTTGTTGAAGGTACCCAGATATTACATCTCCAATACATCAAGAGTTGATAAGGAAATTGCATTAAAAGGGAACAAGTATTAGAATTAAACCATTGCCAATGCCAATCAATCAAATCGCAGAGGAAAGAGATACTTATGTATCCTGTACTATGCTGTACTGCAATAGAGAAGGTATCATATAAAGGAAAGGTATGTATGTGTTTGATGTTGTCCAATACTTACTTATTTATTTACGAGCATAGTGCAATGTGGTGTTAATTACACTCGTCGAACTAACTTAAGGCGTTAAGGATTGAAAAAAGATTTTGACAATTTTAATTTCTCTTAGCAATGCACTGGGGTACCTAAGAAAACTACTAAAACTTTGCATAATAAGAAAAATATAAAAGGCATCCTGTTTTTCGCAACAAGTGAACAAACATGTTTGTAGTTTTCGCAATCATAAAAACGTTACCGACAAAAGGGGATTGAGCCGAAATTATTGTAAGCCTGAAATATTACGTGCCTCTATAATCACAATGAGCATGTTATAGCCGAAAAGATCGCAAATGGCTTCTCTTAGCACCGGCGAAATGATATTGACCAAAGCCGGGCCCAGATTGCGTCTTTGTAGTTTATATTTCAAAAATCTTGTTTTGAATTATAATTGCACTGGTAATTTTGAAATAATTTAACGGGGTTAAAAGTAACATTTAATTACAAGATTCTTAAATTAATACATACAAAAAACATAACCTCAAAATGCCTAATCTGCCATTGAATTCCTCGTAAACCCCTAATTATTTTTCAAAAATATTTTTACTGTGTATTCTTTCAAATATTTATATTTTTTATCCGAACATTTGTAAAGACGCATGCTGACGCAAAGGTGGCCGAGGAGTTTGGTCAAGATCCTTTCCACCTTTACTCGAGCGGTGCGCGGGCGCAGCGCGAGTGTTCGTCATAGTTTTTGCGGCGGCCGGCATTCCCTTCAAATTATACCGACTTGAGGTGACTACGCTTTAGTGAAAGATGGGGACAATTTGTGGTTTAAGATCTTTATTGTTCTCACAAGAATTACATAAATTCACTTATGTGAGGTTACTTTACTTACATAAACAAATAATTTGCGTACAAGCAGATATTAATTATTAGACTGGTTCTTTAACAGTAACACAAAAAATACTTATCAAATAAAATACAGTAGGTACCTACGACTTTTAAATTTCATAACTTCATCTGTACTCCTAACTGAATAGGTAGGTAATGTTTAAGTAGGCCTTATTAACTATTGGATCGGTTACACCTTATCCGACAGTTGCCAAAACAGGTATAAGATAACAAAACAAACAAAACTAAACAAGCTCACAATCAAATTAAAAGAAAAAAAAATGTGGGTAGGCGAGATATACTCGCGTACACAAATAACCAACTACCAGCAAACGCCGGTCGCCCGGTAAACAGGTGCAATTTCCACAAAATATCTCGAATGATATGAAACTCTATGTGCTCAAGATAAGGTTGAAATATGGTTGCGGAAATTTGACAGATCAGCTCAGGGTGGGTTGATGTGGGGCCCACTGTACCTATCTGCGTGCGGAAGGGTGTGTCTATTACTGTGAAGACATTTTTTTACGTATTAGACAACCGTTTAGACAGACTCTAAACTAAAAATCTTCAAGTCGGCACTCATTTCAACTGAACTCGACCCAACTGAATAAAGAAACCTTTATGTAAGAAGAACCATTCCGGTCTTTAAAAATATAAGTTAGTAATACTTTCAAGACCCACTTCAAGTCCGTCTATCAGATCAAAACGAGCACAGCTAATAAATACCATTGATCTGTCTTTTTCATTTGGTCCACGGTCGATCGGTACGCAAATGCCGTAAAAGGGACGATTTAACGAGAGCCGCACGCGCATAGGTAGAAAGATGAGAGTGTGGAGCAAAGATTTAAAGATATATAAAGCTAAAGAATGAACAAAAAGTATTAACTTTTGCGAGGTGATAGCAAGCTGTGACGTTTAAGTTCAAAGACAACTTTATGTGGAGATGACAACGTGGAGGGTTCCACGCGATCCTGAGAAAAAGGATCTCGGCAAACAAACGGGAAGACGAGCAGACAGACGGACAGCAAATTGATCAAATAAGGATGGCGCATTTTTTTCTTCTGAGATAAGGAACCCTAAAAAGTAAGCTAGACACCTCTTGCCCCCCAATCTAGGCTTTTATAAAGAGTAACATCGCACCACATACGTCTGAAGCGTGGTCGCCCCACACCGAGTGCCAGCCTGTTTTTCCCCCCAATGGCAAATTCATTTAATTGTGTCTACGACCCTGCGACGCGCGGTAATCGCCTCCACTCCTGCGCAGCTTTTTGGTCGGCTAATGACTAGGGCAGAGGATCCCAAACTGTGCAGTACGGTGCTCTAGATATCCTAATAAAAATCTCTTTGATAGCATCCTAATAAAAAAATACAAAGTTTTTTATGGAGCTTTTACTTTATTTCTCCTTCTCCAGCTTAATTATTTGGCTTGGTCGAATGAGAAAATCCACATGACTCCAAAATGGCCCATTTTAGAGTCATGTGGATTTTCTCATGCATTCGGGATTGAGGTACAGTAATCGTCATGTCAAAGAACGTTTCATATGACACGCAGTCTAAATTATTGCATTATTGTACTAAATTCTACAGCCCTAATTAGGGATATACTGTTTTAAACTTTGATGGCCACTAATATTAAAATAGTTATTTTGTCACAAATAAAAAGGTACATGGTTTGCCGCCAAAATAAAAAGTTTGGGAACCTCTGTAGTAAGGAACAGCGCGCAAATGAGCCTTTGCGGATTACGTTTTTGTGTATGGGAATTTATTATCACTGTTCAAATTACATGTTTTGCTGTAATTTATAGAACTGTGTTTTCAGTTGTTTTGCCGAAGAATTAAAGTGCTTAAAAAGGTCAGATTCAACGCAATACTAAAATTATTAAATTCTTTGTAAATTAAATGAAACTGCACAAAACCGAAAAAAGAAGCAACATAACATCTAACAAATACACAGAATGGGTCGCTGAGCCACGGGAGTACCAAAGTAAATTAATTGTAATCCTGTATTCATGAAATCACTTTGGTGTTCCTATTTCTGTCCCGAGTTAAACATAACCATGTTACTGAGAGAGACAAATGGAGAGTCTCTTGGTTTATTAAAGTATTCGCAGAAATTTTCTAATTAGAAATCAACTATTTAGAAACTTGATACAAACTCCTAACTCCTAACAAACAAACATGCTAACATCGTTCCACATCTCATTTGAGTAGCAATCCAAATTATTCCAAAGTGATAAGGCCGCGGGCAGGCTTTATTCCATATCTAATGTATTCTTGATGGGCCAAAACCTGCTTTTTGAGTTAATTTCTAAGATAACTTCAGGCAACGAACCTCTTTTTAAGTCTACCTGCATTTTAATACAAAAAGGGTTCACTTTGTATCAGTTTTTGAGTTAATAATAGAGGTAATGGGGGTTAGGAATTTCTAAAGGCTTTAACAGATTAGTATCATGAACAAATTTTTCATGACGTAATTTATTTTGTAAGAGAAATGACAACTTACCTAATTGGAAAGATATATAGTATGCAAATAATTAATTTCAACTATAGTAAAATGCCTACGTACTTAAATAGAGACCGGCAATAAATAATAAATAAATAAATAATGTCCTCCTAGCCGAATTTCGACTACGGCGGCCTATCTCAACAAGTCAACAGAGATTAGCCAACTGCGCGGGACATATTATAGTGGTAATACAAAGGTGGTGCACTCTCTGTTCCTTCGATCTCATAATTCGGTGAGACGGCAGTCCGACATGACCGTAGAAAGATCAGACGCAGGACCAACGGCTTACCGTGCTTTCCGAGGCACGGGGGTGTTAACACCACCAACTTCCTGACTCCGGAGCTGTGTCAGAGTAATTTCAAGACCGAAAAACTCAAACACTCTCGACCCGACACGGGATTCGAACCCAGCACCTCGTGGATAGTACCCAGCGTCCTGACCACTAGACCAACGAGGCAGTAAATAACTAAGTAATAATAAAAAAAATCCTGCAGAAATTTACTTCCAATCTTGATTTATATACTTCAGGCTATATTCAGGCACGAAAAAGTAAAGTTTACAAAAATGAACCTAGGCAAATGTTGACTGAAAAATAAATAATTTTCTCAGTTTTTGTAAGACCTTTGACTATGAACTTTAATTTATCTATACCTTGCTATACTTTGGCAGCTGTCTGAAATATGGATGTTTTAGGCGTGAAATTGATATTCAGCGCTAGATGCGCGGAACAATCGCGCAAAATTTGCGTGCGGGGCGGCGCGCGCGCATCTGACGTTTTAATTACGATTCCGAACCGTATGCACGGTTTGTGGTGCAAGTGATAGGAGATGGCAAGATGATTCGATAACTTGGAGCTGTATGTAAGTCCTCATTTATAAGTGCGTCCTCATTTATAATGCGTATTTCACACAGAATACCTATTCAAAACAGGGCCCTAAGACTCATTCCGCAATTTTGTATGATATACCGACCGTTAGAGACCGTTGACTCTATTAGATTCTATTGTTAAATCTATCTACCACTACACACTATCTTTGAATGGTTTTAATTCAAAATAGAATTTAGACCATGACCAAGTAGCAAAATCTTATTTTCATTAAAACCCATTCCGAATTCTCGATTAGGCCCGACTAATCAATCAAAATAAATTAATACTAAATAGTGTTTGGTCTTATCTTTGTAGCCGCGATACTAAATGGACCCATGACTTTTCATCCTAGACCTAGATTTGTAGCTGCGCTGAATGAATGGATGTATCTTTTCAGGTTCCTCGATCATTCCTATCCTAGTCATCATCAAAAACTAATAAAGCGTTTCGCCCACACCCGCGCCTCGCACCACACCCTCAGTCCACGCATGCGTCCTTAATTAGGCATTCCGCCGGCGTCCGGCTGCGTACGCGGCGGCGTCTTTGACGCGCCTCGCCCCGTCTCGCTCGCACAATGCAACTATTCATACCAACTCACCACCCTAACCTGACCCCAGCGCCCCTTTCAATATCAAACACTTCACCTTACATCTGCAGACCAGATAACACCGGACACGATGACTTAGAAAGATATTTTGAAGTCAATCAAAACTCACCTTTAAGGATTGAAGTTTGAGTGTATTGCAGGTTGGTAGGGATGATGTATCAAAGGTGTTATTGGAGTGATGTAATGAAGGGACCTAATTGTGTATTCTGCCTGGGACCGACCGAAAGATAAAAGGAGGCGGAAAACCCTGACAGATATCTCTCTTGCGTATCTCCGAAGCAGCCTAAAGTAGGTAATGTGACTCAGTGACTAAATGGACTGTATTTTTACATCCAGCATATTACTTTTGCCTAGAAGAGTAATTTAATTTGATCCAGCTTAGAAGATGTATACTTTTGCTATCTACGATATTGTAGAGATCGATTGTACACACAGCCGCCATCCACCTGTTGACCTTGATATCACACCTATTCCCTACGTAATAAAAGCTGTTTTCATGACGTGCTGCCGCTGTTCCTAATGTTAAATAGTTTTTTTTTCATTCGTACTACAACACCAGTCGGTATCAGACTTTTGTTATATAGCAATAACGGCTAAACATTTTATCAAAAATATTTATAAATTAATAAATTGACAAATAACATGGAAATGGCCTGAAAAATACATGATTCGTGTAATTAACTACGACATTACGCTACGCAACTACGAGATTACGAGTCGTCCACGCACCCGCACGACTCTACGAGAGGGTAGTTTAATTTTTGTAGCACTTTACCTTGAAAAAAAAAAGACTTAACTACTAAAATTAAAATATAGTCCCATTTATTTCAATATTATTGTTAAATATAAAGTGGAAACCAAATCAAACTCTGCCTCTTGGTAACATTAAAAATGTTTATCTACTTACATGCGAAAGTGCATTTGAAACTCATCTCATCTATGCAATCATTATTCCTACTCTGTACTGTAATTTCAATACTAAAACAGTGTAATAAAACTTTCGAACCGCTCAATTACCCAACACTTTTATTGCAGCAATTTCGTAAAATAAAATCCATCCCCATGGGCAGATACACTTAATTTTATACGTTCTTCATTGTCTTTACCTTCCCTCTCTTGCTCGTAGACTTAAGAGCGGGACAGATAAAATTGCTCCCACTGATTGCAGTGAGCCGTACACGAATTAGGCCCTTTTCTTTTTTCTCTCTTTTCTTCTTAATGCCCTGTTCATGCGTTCAGACCTTTTATCGGAACATATGCATGTTCTGAATGCACCGGCCGGCCGACCGGTTTCGTTGCTTCGCCTTTGACGAGCCGCGGCGCGTTCGAATTTCAAATCAGTCCGCTGCCAGAGCTTGTGGAGCGCAGACGTGTGTTCGTCGCTCCCGAAAATAAACCATGCTTACGAACTCTAGTGTTTACAAACAGTGATTTTGTGACTGAAACCTTTATTATGAAATAGGATACTGGTGTTTTTTGTATTGTGTCAAGTTCTCAAGTTGCAATGGCTCGGATAATTTGTGTTCTGCTGTTCGGTGCGTGTCTGGTGGCTGCGGCCCAGGAGGAGCCTGAAGGTGGCAAGTGCGAGAGGATCAAACTACCGCTGTGCCAGGACCTGGGTTACAATTGGACTGCTATGCCCAACCTGATGGGCCACCGGGACCAAAAAGAAGCTGAAGATGCGGTAAGTTCAGTTATACAAGATTCAAATTTTCCCATAGAACTCCTTCCAATATCCTCTAATAACCAATTTTCAAAACTCTGAACCTCAATTTTTAATGAGGTTTAGTAGTTACCAGGCACCTCACAATTAAAATAAACGTAGAGTTTATAAAACCGTTCGTTACGTTGAGAAGCAATATTTACAACAGCAATCAGGAAATTGTTATCGCTTGATTACCTAGATAGCTCTTCTACATTCAAAAATTTTTTTTGAAAATCCAGGTATTTTTTACCAAATGTTTCTTTTAACTGACTTTATGAATATGTAGAGTAATTTCAACAACTCGTTGATTTTGTATGAATGGTAAGTAGAAAAAGTTTGTTATGGCACAGTACAGGTGGAGAGACCCCAAACAATAGAATAAAAAGAGTCAGAAGTAGAGATGGCTATGAAAAATATTACGGATTTCGGATCAAATCAGTCGAACCTAAAAAGTTCAGCTGCACCCTTTTAGCAAGATTTAACAATCAGAAGCCCAACGAGGGGAAATTCACTGGCGACCACCCCTTGTAGGGAAGCAGATTTATTATAGATATTCGAACCACTTTTACGGTTTGTACAACTGATATCGGATCTTTAGTGCCGAGGGGGACCATGCTAGGACCACTATTGTATAAGCGGGTACTATCCTTTTGTTATTTTTGCTTTCGTTCCCATGAGAACTTAGAGAATGTCAGCCAATTCAGACGCGAAATGGCCCTTTCAACGGCGTGACTGCCCGAGATTTGGATTTGATTAAATTTCCAGATGGACTGTTTGCTGACGACGATAAATCTTTAACTTTCTGCCAAACATTTGGATACCACAAAATAGATTAGATTTTGTATCTACGAAACCCCTAATGACTAATAATGTCTTCTTTGGATAATAAATTGCATTCTAGACCTCTTAGCAATCTTGTTAACAAATTGACCTTTTTTCATAATATACGTTTTGATTTCTTCAGCATTGTTTTTGACAAATTGGACACTGTTCAAAACAGCTACTCCTAGATCATTATCCTTCTATCATGAGTTAAATCTCATGCTTATTTTCCCAAGCAAGTACATACGGCCGCACGTCAGACTACCCCACTTTGACCTTGAGACCACCTCTATTTCCTACGTAATAAAAGCTGTTTTCGTAGTTCACATGGGTAACCTGACGTGCTGCCGACTGTACATAGTATCAAAGATCTCTCGTGAGGAAACCGTTTTCACATTAAACGAAATGGTAGAGACGTGCCACAATAGTGCCGTGACGTGAGCGCGAGCGCCGATAACAGAGCACAAATAACGGCAGCTTATCGCGCGGCGACTTCAAAGCGTATCTCCATATCTGCCTCGCGTACAAGTTGCGCTGACCGACTTTGCTCGCAGTATTTAAGTAAGATCTAAGTATGCAATTTGAAAAAAAAATCTGAGAGAATATTAGTAAAGAATCTTGTCGTTGAAGAAAGTATCATATCATCCATGTAGAGTGCTCACTTCGCTTCAACTACTTCAAAAATGATTAGAAACAAACGTCAAGTAAATCTTTCAAGAACCATGAATTTCATTAGTTGTTCGTAGCCAACTCTAATTAACGGCACAATCACTATATATAATGTAGAAGAAGGTTAAGGAACACTTGTTAACTTAACGATTTCCACATAACAGATCGATGAATGTTCTAAAATAACTGGCAAGTGTTCCCAGACTCCAAGCAGCAGACCCATCGTGCATTGTTTATTAGCCTTTGTGTGGGAACCGATAAAACCTGATATTGATTGCGAGGCTGATTGACGAGCTCCTGCAAGCTTGGACCGGCGCCAACTGACATTGTTGCCTTGGAATATAATCCTCCACGTAATTATGTGTAGCTGACGGCTGTCCATTTCACAAGTGTAACAGAAAAGTGGAGACTTCAATGCCATGAAAGCGCTATATGCAGATTTTGAAGTAAAACAGAAATAAAAGGAGATAGGACTCCTAGAAACGCGAAGCATATGTTTTTAACCCAAGTTAATTTAAAATTTTGTCGAATTCTTGCTGATCTTGAACCGTTTACCTAATATCAGAGTTTCATGGAGGTACTTGGTTTAGAGAGTCTGTCTTTTCGTAGTCCTAGGCATAAAATCCATCATAGGGCAGGTAAACTCGAAAGATTAATTACTGCGAGTGGCACAGCATTAAATCAACACTACCGGCACTTTCATACATTTAATATCGGCCACGATAGCGGTATCTTTACAACGCAATAGCCAATAACGCAAGAGCAGCCATTTACTTTTATTTATATCCGTTATCGAATCGCTGCTATCGCCTTAAGTGCCGATGTGTATCGGCTAATGCCGCTTTATCGCGGCATCGCTTTAAACGCTCCATATCTACTATATCTTCAGTTTTATATTATTTTCGCTGATATCTCAGACGAGTTGCCCGCGCCGCTTCCTCGGCCGCTTACATCAATTGACAATAAGGGAATTAGTCACTAATCGCTTCTATTATAGTTATTCAGATATCAATATACATGCCGCTATCAGCTGATAGTCAGCTACATCAAACTTCAATTGAATTCATTGGAACTGGAATAAATTGCCAGTGAGCATCGAATTATTCTTCAGATTTTCCTAACACTTTCAAAAGTCACGTTCGTACTCGTAGTGTATTTCTCTCATCCCGCACCAAATTACAGTGTCTACGTGTCTGACCAAATCTATCTCATGCGGATGCCAATGCAAATGTATCCTTACCACTGGTGACCTGGGGCTCACAATTGCTAGAATCCTTATCCAGATGATCAGCTGTCGTTTTTACAGAATCCTCGTTCTCCGCTATCTGCGTATGATCTCGTTAGTGGGCGTCCCATTCACGAGCGGTCCATCTGATTTGGCGGTTTGGCCACGCGGCCGTTCACCTCTAGATTGGGCAATTAGGGCGGTCTCTTACACCGATCATTTGGTTCTCGCAGCGTCTCGGCCACAAACTGGACTTCTATAAATCACGCGTTATGTTTCACCTTTTTTAATGCAGCTGTTACATAACTTGGAGAATGTCCGACGACGGTCGCTCCAACACGCTCTAACACGTGTGAATGGGTGACCAAACAAACGCCGGCAACAAAGACCGGCGTTTAGCTCACGCTGAGATGGTAATGAGCCAATTTTAGGATGCCCTCACACCTTTGCCTCTCACCATTAACACCGAAGAGCTAACAAAGTTTGAAATGTTGAAACCCGGGACTAGACTTTCGAGAAAGGGTAAAGCGTTACAACGGTATCTTTTTATCTGCAAGCCAATATCATTTTAAAGGCCGATATCTCGGCAATAAAACAATAAACATTCAAAAACATTTCAGATAAAGCGTCGGCCGTTGCGTCGGCGGCCGATTTGATAACCCATTTCCCTAATTTAGGCGGCGCCTTTGTGGATTGTGTTAAAATTATCCGAGTTTTTTGTTGTGCCCCGGAGCTGCGCCGAGGTGTTATTGAGAAGTCTGTTCTCTGAAGAGCACCCTATCATTAGAGCAGGTATGCGAGCGTATTATGAGAATGAAAAGGCCCGGTGTTTCGTACTTGAAAGAAAGTTTTTAAGGCTATTATGTCAGCCAGGATTTTGTGAGGTCTTCTAGTAATGGCGAGAGCATTATCTGTTTGTGCCCACGTTATTTTACGCTTCTGTACACGTCAGCGCATCGGAGGGAAGCTATTGTTGGACAAATGTCTTGGTTTGGTCGGTTCATGATTTTTGAATAGCAACAATATTACCTACCTTATTTCGGCAATCGTCGGGTATCTGCATCATGCATAAGTAATGTTACTTACAAAGAAACGCGTCAAAATTATTGATGCATCATCGTTTCGCCAATTGCAGCCCCCAGCACTAAGTAAAATACCGTGGTATAATATTTCGCTGGACATTACTTTGATAAAAATGCCTTCATTAGGTTATTTAAGTATATGATTCGGCGGATCTACCGCGATCGGCAATCGTATCAAGGACACGTCATATTTATGGCCGATATTTTGAATAACTTAGCACTTTTTATGAGACGCGGCGGGCAGACTACCTGGGGTAATTAGCCCGGGCAATTTGTTCTGGTCGTTTTTGCCGTTTTGGGTGCGCGGGCGCCGCAGGCTCTCTGCTTTATTCTCAGCGTTGGAATTATAGCATTTTCTTGATGTATCGCGGTTTGTCTTAACGGAAACGATTTGCGGTCGGCGCAGTGGCACATAACTCAAAGAATAAAAAAGTTATTGTGATGGAGCTCAAGTATCGCTAATGAGACCGAACTTGGCTTTTACAACTTTATAGCCTCGTTACCTGTAGAGCGGGTTCAATAAAATAATCTTTGAATTTAATGAGGCATTCTCATTATTGCTAGTTTTATCTCATCATTAGCAGCAAAATATCTGTATTTACATCGCGAAAGCTATGTTTCGACTTAACGGCCATTGTAGAGTCTATTTTAACTGGTATTTAATTGGTTCGTTAACAATCACAAATTACTGGTAATAAAGTTGTTATTAAGGCCGTCGGGGAGGAGTGGGGGGTCTGTCGGCGCGATCAAAGGCGCGTCGTGGCTTGTTTTATTTCGTTGCAGTGCGACGACCCGATCGATGCGCGCGCGTCGATTCGAGCGCAGATAATAAACGCTATTGCGATCGGTGCATCAAACGCGCATGCCATTAATATCGTTCCGCATTCGTTAGCGGTCGCTTTGTTAATGATGATTGTTTGGCGAAATGTTATGCCCACCGTATAGATAATAATGTCTATACGGTGGGTAAATGTTTCATCCGCAAATTACCAGGTCTATAAAAGTAATGTTAGTACACACTACACGGCCGCATGTCAGTTTAAAGTGGGGTCACGTTGTCCTTGAGACCGCCTCTATTCCCTACGCAATAAAAGCTGTTTTTGTAGTTCACATGGGTAACCTGACGTGCTGCCGATTGTACTTAAAACCAAATGATGACCGCATCACTTGTGTTAAGAATTGTGAGTATTATGAACAATCACAATTAATCATACAAGAATTTAATCAACATCACTTAGATGAAATCAACTCTACATAAATCATCAAAATTGAACTAAAAATCTCCCGTTCTCTAAAATGGCGCAGTCACGGCAGGACCGGTGGTGGGAGGCGCGAGGAATGCCACCCAATTAGGGTCTGGGTTCGATTCCGATCCGACACGCTGCGAGCGATCTGATGGTTTATTGCCTTATAAAGGTATAGAGATAGTCTTAGTTCTGCGGAAGTTACGAAACACGGTATCATTCTGATATGAAATTGGTTTGAGTTGTAGACTCTTTGTAGTGGAGATACAGATCGAATTGGTCGAACATGTTTCGGCCTGTGATACCACAGTGTTAAAGCAGTAACAAAAAGCACAATTTTTAATCGTATTTTTATTTATTTATTCAAGAAAACACATACAGAGTACAATCATATAAAGAAGCATTCAGACAATTTTAAAATTCAAAATATATCTTATTTACACATAATAATATTGGTGCGTATTCAATTACAGAGAACTAAAATCAGGGTTTACAGTGCATTACAAATTACAAACTTATGTTGTAGATGAAGCGAAATGAAATAAAAAAAAAACATTTAAACAGAAAACATTCGGCTAATTTTCGAAAACACCCAAGTAGCAATAGTAGCAATAGCAAGAATAGTGGTTAAATCTTACCTGTCTATAGTCTATCTAAAGTTTGATTTAACTAAATCAAAAAGGGTTTTATTAAGTTTTTTTTTTCTTTAAAACCGACTAGTTTCAGACTACCGCTACTTAAGCAATTCAAGAATATCCAAGACAAAGTTAAGTGTTCCTAAAACTATTTTGAATTAAGTATACTTACTCCATACCTTTTTGACTATACTCGGAATATTTAAAGGTTCACTTTCACTCATAAAATAGAATAATTGAAGAATTTGTTTAGTCTTGTATAGTCAAAATAGATTTCTAAGTTATATTTAAGACAATTGTAACACCAAAGTCTAGAAACTGTTTTTCTGGAGAGTGATTTATTCTTGCTTTGCTAAAAGTATTAAGTTTATAGTACTATTAGATTTAACGGGACGTTTTAAACCAAACAAAACCAATAAGAAAAATGGAAGAAATTGAAAAATTAAAAAGATCTGGTGGTTTTCGTCGGCGCGTTCTAAAATATAGAAAGTTAGCTGCAAACAGTGTGGGATCAAGTGATTCAACTGATACAACTGCGACATGTTCAATTCAGCCCAGCCAGCCAGCGTCGTTAACGGAGAATATGAATTGCGAGGAAGGAATTACCGAGCAAAACTTAGAAACTGAAAAAGTGGACAGTGATTCCGATTCTAATGAATCTAAACGTAATAGTATTTTTAATTTACGAGACCAATTGAGAAACTGGTCTATTGATCACAATATACCACATACTGCAATCAATGGCTTATTGCAGATTATAAACCAGCATGAACCAGATGTCGTGCCAAAAGACGCTAGAACACTTCTCAATACTGTAAAGTCTGTAGCTATTGAAACTTGTGGCAGTGGAGAATACTGGCATAATGGATTAAAAAAAAACATTGTGCAGTACTTGAAACGTCGAGTATACAACAGGACACTGCAGCTTTACTAGCCACAACAAAAAACTATTTATTTATAATATAACTTTAAAAAAAATGAATAGTTCCTTGTTGCATACACTTCACTTTACCACCAAGTAAACAAGAATAATGAAGTAACAAGATAAGAAAACATCAGGTAAAATAGTTTTAACTAATACAAACTAAAGAATCGTTTAATACTAAGAGGTATTAACTTGTCATTCACTAATACGGTTTTTAGTATAACTTAAGCATGATGTCTCTTTACTAGCACTACGTCAAATGTAACTTGTCTCCACTTTGTCTAAACTAACCTAATAAAATCAGTATTGTCTAAAGTTTTACTTCGTTAAGACAAACAAGAATTAACGCCATTTTACTCTTTCAGTGAAAAAATAATAATATATTTTCGTACAAAATTTCATCCAAATCTAGAGTAAATAAGAGTCATATTTTTGACAATGTAATTCTAATAACATTATTGTTTCGTATGTTATTAGAAAAGGTAATATTCTGCACTATACGCCAACGAAATTTTCATTTCCAATACATTCATCCGAAAGTTTTCTGTTTCTTTTTTGGTTTTGTAAGGGCCCGTCAGTTTTATAGCACTTTCCATCAATTTTACACGAGAAACCGTCATGCGTTTTAAATTACCAATGCATACAAAGACAAAACAGTCTTTTCAAATAAAAAACGATGTTGTTTCATCGCCATTTTCATAAACCTTAAATGAGTTTTAATATTCACATAAAGTTCCACCATATTTTCTAAAGTAAAATTATATAAATTAACAAAAGAATTAAATTTTACTTCATTAAGTTAAGATCGAATTTGTGATATTAATTGTTGACATACTTAACTAAGAATTGTAGATATCTTCAAAACTATTTTTTTGTCTAAAGTCAATCTAAAAGATATCTTCAAATCCATGTTGTAGAGCTTTACAATACCATAGTATTAACTAGGGCTAAAGTCTGTATTAACAGTAGTATTAACTTTTTCTTTACTTTGTCCTAAATACTGTGCCCACTTTTACTTAACTGACCCTTGGGGGATGTCTACTAGATATCTTGAGGGACGTAACAGTATTAGCCAAGGCAATACCGGGAATTTGTCTTTTTGTCTTCAAGATATCTACAATACCTTTTTTAGACATTTGTTTGCTACTTGGGCACCTTTAAGACTTCTCTTAATGATTTTTTATTATTATTCATAAGTATTTTTTATTATTCATAGGTTCTAAGCACGGGCCTTCGTCGATTAGATTCCTTTATCAAAATTAGTACTTATCACATGTACCTACTACAAAAAAAAAACTCCGTTAAAAACATTTTAAAATTAAAGCATTTCGTTCCTCCGAGTCACGAGAAAAGCAATAAAACCGAATTCACTTTAAATACTCGAATACTTATTTCGATTTGAATCGGAACTTAATCGGACTCGATACAAGCTTTTAAGCGTTGAATTAAGTTTTAATTCAAGCTACTATAGCACAAAATAAGTACTAAAATTTATAGGCACTTTTAAATCATTTCAATTGCAATTCAACGAATGCCTGAAAACATTCTCGTAGAGATGCGTATATCGATTTAATGAATATTATTCGACATTTCCATAATATTAACATGCAGTTTTTAAACATGATGCTTACACAATTCAACGTTTAAGTGGACAGATAAGAGGCAAAATGTTTAAGGTCCTGTTTAAGAGTTATCAGCGGTTCATCATCATTATTTTCGACGCCTTTGGCCATTTTCAAAAAGGAAACCTTGAAATGCAGAAGCCCATCAAAGTCACTTTTGTAATCATCTACCTGAGGAGGTACTTTGTTTTAAATATTACCTTAATAAAATGTTGCCAAGGATTTTTTTACCGTATCAAATTTACATGTTTAATTATTTTTTAGGCCACTTTTTAAGCACGCCATAGTAATAATACTATTATTCACCTTATTCTCAATACTAAATTGTATCTAAGTTTTGAAATCCGTGGTTACGTAATGTTTTAAAAGAGTTCTTCCAGTCGAATTTTGGCTGCTGCCAATGTTTAAGAACATCTTACGCTACGGCGACCAATCCCAAAAGAAATCTACCAGACACCAACTCAACTCTTATGGTTAATCCAAATGTGTGCGTAAAATCATAATCATAACATATAACCTACTTGTTAAATTCAAAGAACACGAAGTTTTACAAGTAGTAGTTCAGTGCCTTGCTACGCCGTAGTCAAGTTCGTAGTTCGTAGTGCGAATAGTTAACAAACAACACAACCCTTTCCGATTTAAATACAGATCGTAGTTAAATAACGTTATTTATTTACTTATAATACCGATAGCCGAGCGGAGGAAACTTCACTACTCATCAGTGAGTGTCGTGAGTTCGATCTCCGGCCTTAGCCACTAATTTGTACAAAAATTAAGTACAGTCTTTTTCGAAGATATCGCCACCTTAATGTAACAGAAAACGTCATGAGGAAACCTGCACACTAGTAGTTGGGTGTTAGCTAGTATGTGAAATAGAAAAGGCAATGGCAAATTACCATTAAAATTGCTAAAAAAGCGTGTCTTATTCCACAAGACCGTCACTTATGAGGTATACTGTGAAGAACAGTTTAATACCTGACAATGTTTTTATCGGCCGTAGCTTTGTCAATGTATAACCAGCCCTACCCGTAGAGGCTCGCCGCGCGCGCATAAATAACCATTAAAAAGTATTTATCGGTGCGCACGACAACGCGCGCTCGTTCTCTTGTCAATTACATTCGAGTCGCGCATGCGTATTGCGAGTCCCTTTGCGGTGAGACGGCTTGAATGCAAAAAGAGATCAGGTTTAATTACTATGCTATTGGCTTTTATTGCCGAAAAAGGAAAAACACTTTGGCAGAGTTTTGAGAGACTGAAGTTAAATACGTTAAAATATTTTGGATTTAACAAAAATAATTTGTAATCTATACATATAATAAATATTAAATACATTGTCTTCTGATTTCATAAAATATTATCTTTATATAATAACTAGCTGTTGCCTGCGACTTCGTACGCGTGGACTACATGATACAAAATATTTTATACTCCGCCATCCAGCTATCATGATGTCTTAGTTTACCATGTCGTAAGGAAATGAGAGGAACGAAAAATCAATGTAAATGGGCACTTTCTTTTTGATAGGTTACTATCACCCCGCCATTCTCCTCCTCTGGTAAGAAAATTTCGCATGGCAGTGACACCGACTCCAAAACTAAATTTTGTCGGATATCTTTCTTAGTAAAAGTGGAAAGGAAATGTTTTTACTTTTTCGTTTAATTTATTGAAGGCAGCTTTATTCGTTTGTAATAAAAGATATGTAAGTTTAGGTTTTAGTGTTCAGAAAAAGTCAGACTCAAACTTCCCTACCACAATAGATGGATGTGGTTTAGCATCTATTTTTTGTGTTCCTGAGGTGTCCCTAGCCTACTCAAGGGTCGGTTTGTAAGTTACTACTATCGTAAAGTGAGTAGGTAAGACTATTTAGAATTAGACAAACTGTCTGTGGTGAAACCGAACGAACTATCTACGAACTACTTAGTGTTAAGCTCAGCACCAGCAGCTGCAGCAGGGTTATATATCAGTTGCTCAAAAACTGCAATTTGTGTACGTCAATAGAAAATGCTCATCACGCTGAACAATGTTCCTTAGGGCGCTCTATTTATAACTCTTATAGTTGAGCCGAGCTGCTAGGGTTCTATATCAGTTGCTTTAGATCTTTAATTTGTGTACGTCAAAAGAAAGTGCTCATCGCGCTGAACAACCTTCCCTAAGGTGCTCTATTCATATCTCTTATAGTTGAGCTGAGCTGCTAGGGTTCCATATCAGTTGCTCCGGACCTTCAATTTGTGTACGACAATAGAAGGTGCCCATCACGGTGAACAATGTTCCCTGAGGCGCTCTATTCACATCTCTTATAGTTGAGCAGTGAGCTGAGCTGCTAGGGTTCCATATCAGTTGCCCCGGACCTTCAATTTGTGTACGTCAATAGAAAATGCTCATCACGCCAAATAACTTTTCTTAAGGTGCTGCTTTCATATCTCTCTTAGTTTAAGTGTACTGCGAAGGTTCCACTTATGGTACTTAGATCTTCAAAATAAGTTATAGCCTAGTATTTGCCCAGACTTAATAGCTACATAATAAAAAAAGTTTCGTTCAAATCCGTTCTGTAGTTGCGGAGATTAGCGTGTACAAACAGACAAACAGACAAACGGACAGACAAAAAAATTAAAAGTTGTAGATTCCTATTCTGTTACTATTTTAACACCACCCTCTATTAGTTTTTTGTAAAAATACTCAATGTACAGACGCATCGGTTTTACAGTTTTATTATAGTATAGATAAATTAGTTCATAGGTTCACAATGGCAACGAAAGCTCGATACAAAGGAACTTCGAAAGCATTACACAGTTCTATTTGAAGAAACCATTGATGAAGTATAGCTAGCCGTAACATATATATAACTTAGTTACATGACCTAGCTGAGGTGGTCGTCCGATCACAATAGTCGCCTTAGATCATTATAGTCGCTATGAGCACTTGAGATAAGAGTTATAGCATCCCCCAACGCAACTTATTAAATACTGAAAAACTATCCAAGTACGTAACTTACAAACAATCGGTTTATCCAAAATGGCCACGCTGACATTGAAACATTGCACACAAGAATTTGTAAACTCAATTCCCCAAAAACTAAGCCTGGAGTTTACCGACACATGTTCAAGTTTTAATCACCCGGTTTAGCATTATCTGACATTTATATCGTACGGGAATTCTGACAATTGAGGTTTACCGGCTGTGTAAGACTTGGTGAAATCAGGTCTAAGTCGCTTTAGGAAAAACATTTCCGTTAGTGAAGATGTTGAACATAATATTAAGGAAAGCTATCCTAACGTATCCTGAAATCATTGTGATTCAACGGACACGGTATAACTTCAAGTCAATCAAAAATCTCCTCACCACATAAGCCGGCAATAATATGAATTAGGTTGAAAGCAAGTATTATGCTTGTAACTTGTAAGACATTCCTTGAGATGTCTGTTGCGAGGCGGAATGCCGCGTAGAAAGTCATTATAACCTAATGGATGGTGCGATCGCCGCTCTAATCGTCTTCAACGCTATAAAACCGATTAAATCTCGCTGCCCGAGTAGGGAAGAGCCGTGTCGATGGTTTTTGAGTTTATGTACGGTGGAATTTAAAAAAAATTGACGAAAAATACGGAATATTCGATGAAGGGTAAGTCACGTGGAAGAATAAAGCTGACATTTGAGGATCGCATTGCAGCTGATTATTTCCGGTCATTCCTAGTTGAAATATTATGCAAATAATCATGGCGCATCGCATACGTCTGCCTAAAAATTATCTAGTTACAAAGTTGGGATGAGGCCTTTGCCCAGCAGTGGGACCTTTATTGGCTAACTTTACTTTACTTAGGTATATCTGCAAATTAAAATAAGTTTTCCTAAGTTATTGTGGGCTTACCAACACCTATTAAACCTACACATATTATACCTTTCTAAGTACGAAACGTTTGAACAATCCTTGAATTGGGGCAAAATACTATAGGATACAGTAAATCCCAGTCTTAAGCACTAATTCCAATTAATCAAGAGCCTAGAGTTCATCGATAAATAATTTTGATGTTCCCATCACTCGATGAGACCAGTCGTGAGTTTCAGTTATCAAGCTTCATTCACATCAATAATTATAAAAGTTATCGTCTGTACTGGTTCCCAATCAGAGCTTTATCAAAGCTTTCGCTACGGATATTACAATCTTAATTAATACCGACTTCTAATTGATTCGAGGATGATTTAGATCGTCCGTATTTCTTGGGAATAGCTAATTTACATTAGCTCGGATATTTCATTAAAATTGATTCAATTAAGAGTTAATGTGTGAATGTATGGCGTAGCCCAAGCTTATATAGCAATCACGCACCTACTCACGCACACACACACACACACACACACACACACACATCCACTCACGCACACATCGCATAAAACGCACGTTTGCAGACACACACGTCTGGATCTACATTTTTCAAAAAAAAATTGTATAATTTAATAGGGCCATAAATGTACTTGTAGGGCCTGGTGACCTGTAGCACCGATTATTAAAAACCTCTTTCAGGTACCAGTCTTTTGCACCTTAGGCAATAAGTAACCAATTTGTAAACCCTAATAATAAATTTAAGATACCTATTGTGCTTAAGAAAATAAATAATAATAATTATATTTCAATTGCCGCGTACTTCAATTGAACTTATAGCTATCTCGTCTGTGTGCTTATAAACATTACGTTACGCAAGTTTTTTAGGTACCTCTTCACTTGTTTGAAAAAAAGGCTCAGTAGGTATACTCGTAATACGTGCCAAAATGGCGTCGAAATTATTTAAAAGTCATGTTTTTTAGCATTACTTAAGCAAATATTGGTTGCTATTTCAAGACCGCCAAAGCGTTAAAGTTAGCTTAACATTGAAAACTGTTGATACAATGTGTTAGCTAAGCTAATACTTATGCTAAGCAAATGGCTTCACTTAGCTCTTTGATCAGGTATCGAAGGCCGATATTTACCACATAAAATATTGAGATAACCTTGCCAGTATTGGGTTGTGCTTTGTCAACACACTTAAAATCAATTGATCTAATATTATCAAAACCAAAATTCTTTAACATCGAGCACGTAACCTATAGAGGCGAAGTAAGCGCGATTTTTCTCCGAAACTTATCAGTGCTTGGCACTGATACGAAAAGTGTCAATTTAAGCATATACGAGGGTCAAACTGAAAGTTCTTAGAAAATCAAAAACTGATTACATTAGCCAGTTATTAGTTTTATTATATCTTTTCAAAATATTGTCCATTGACGTCAATACACCGCTGCATGCGATGGAACCACTGGGAAAAGCACTTTGCCCACTCGTCCTTAGGGGTCTCTTCAATGGCATCGCGATACGCAGCCACCGCTTCTTCAGCATTCATAAACCGCTTTCCTTTAAGTTTTTCTTTAATTTTTGGAAATAAATAAAAATCACAAGGCGCGAGGTCGGGGCTATACGGCGGGTGACCCAGTAATTCAACGTTTGATGTCGCCAAATAGTCGATCGTTCGCTTGGCGGTGTGCGACGAGGCGTTGTCGTGGTGAAGGAGGATCCTACTGCGAGGTCGTTTCTCTCGAACTTTTTCCAAGACAAGTGGCAAACAATTGGTAGTGTACCATTCTGCAGAAACTGTTTTTTGATCCTCTAACACAATTGTTGCGAAATGACCTATCCTTCCAAAGAACGAGGCCACCATTTTTTTTCCCGCACTTCGATCTCTCTTCACTTTAGTTGGCAACTCCTCGAAAGGAAACACCCACTGAGCAGATTGTCTTTTGGTTTCAGGATCATAACAGTAAATCCAGCTTTCGTCACCTGTTAGTATGTCGAACACAGCATTTGAGTCACCTCCGTTAAATCTTTCAATCATTTTACGGCACCAATCCACACGATGGAGTTTTTGAGCCTTAGTCAAATTATGAGGTATCCACCGGGCGCAAAGCTTCCTGACCGCTAAATGTTCGTGGAGGATTTTGTGCACTTGACTCATACCGATGCCTAAGCTTGTCCGAATCTGCTGATAGGTCACTCTTTTGTCAGTCTCTATCATACGCCGCACAACACAGATGTTATTTTCAGTCGTCGCCGTAGAAGGCCGTCCCTCACGTACATCATCAGTGAGATTAGTGCGACCACGTTTAAACTCATTAAACCAGTTGTAAACAGTCGCACGAGATGGGGCTTCATCGTGAAAGGCCAATCGTAGTCTATCATAACTTTCTTGTTGACTTAAATGACATCGAAAGTCATAAAAAATCATTGCACGAAAATTTTCTCGTGTTAAATTCATTTTGACGTGACACAGACAATTTTCAATTTGCCGCCAAGTCGTAAAACAAATGACAAATGAATGAAATATATACTCAGTAATATTGGCAAAGAGTTCTATTTTCAAATTTTAGAATATTTTTTTTATTATATTGTTTATAAGTGGCCAGTTCTAAGAACTTTCAGTTTGACCCTCGTATTTTCAAATAGATATTATGGAATATGTGATATTTCGGTTGTGATCGTATATACCAATCTTTGAAAAAGCACCTTTAATCTATCTATACATATAATAAAACTGTAAAACCGATGCGTCTGTACATTGAGTATTTTTACCAAAAACTAATTGAGGGTGATGTTAAAATAGTAACAGAATAGGAATCTACAACTTTTTTTTTTTCTGTTTGTCTGTTTGTACACGCTAATCTCTGGAACTACTGAACGGATTTGAGTGAAACTTTTTTTATTGTGTAGCTATTGAGTCTGGTCAAATACTAGGCTATAACTTATTTTGAAGATCGGAGTACCTGACGTGGAACCTTAGCAGTACACTTAAACTAAGAGAGATATGAAAGCATTGCCTTAAGAAAAGTTATTCAGCGTGATGAGCATTTTCTATTGTCACACACAAATTGAAGGTCTGGAGCAACTGATATGGAGCCCTAGCAGCTCAGCTCAACTATAAGAGATATCAATAGAGCGCCTTAGGGAACATTGTTCAGCGTGATGAGCATTTTCTATTGACGCACACAAATTGAAGGTCTGGAGCAACTAATATAGAACCCTAGCAGCTCAGCTCAAATATAAGAGATATGATTCTCTAATCATCGTTTAAGGGAACATTGTTCAGCGCGATGAGCATTTTCTAATTATCTACACAAATTGAAGGTCTGGAGCAACTGATATAGAACCCTAGCAGCTCAGCTCAACTATAAGAGATATGAATAGAGCGCCGTTGGGAACATTGTTCAGGGTGATGAGCATTTTCTATTGACTTACACAAATTCAAGGTCTGGAGAAATTAATATGCCAAATTACTTCAGACTGATTTTCAAACTCGAAAGTTAATCCTTCTGTCTCCAAGTTACGATCTGGTGACGGAAACCTGGGGAAATCGAGAGAATCCTTCAGATTGTATGGGCATGTATAGCATGTTTTTTCTGTAGCACATTAGCATCAATTTAGGTAATTAAGAGTGTACATTTCGGAGTCATTATTTGATGGTGCTGACCTTAACGCTAAGTAGTTTGTGGATACTTTCACCACAGACAGTTTGTCGAAATTTTGTTAAATTACTTTATTATTAACGAAAGATCAAAGTGAATTGGTCCTATTTTTATACTACTTATCACTAACTAACGAAAATTGAACTACGAGTGTAAGAATAGTCTTAGTTACTTTATGTTATAAGAGAAAGGGTAGGGAGGCCTTTGCCCTGCAGTGGGATACGAGGGGATTCTAATTATAATGATAACTTTACGATAGTAGTGACTTACAAACCGACCTTTGAGTAGGCTAGGGACACAATAAATAAATGCTAAACCGCATTCATCTATTGCGGTATGGTTCAAGTCTGACTTTTTTCTGAACGCACTTATACTAAAGCCTATATTTTTTACAAACGAATAAAACTGCCTTCAATAAAGTAAACTAAAAAGTTTTAAAAAATCCTTTACACTTTTACTAAGTAAGATAAACGACAAAATTTAGTTTTAGAGTCGGTATCACTGCCATGCGGACTTTCTTACCAGAGGAGGATGGCGAGGTTCAAAAAATTGATCTTGATTTTTCATTCCTCTTTTCTCCTTCCGACATGGTAGACTAAGATATCATGACAGCTGGATAGCGACGGGAGTATAAAATATTTTGTATCATCGAATCCACGCGTACGAAGTCGCGGGCAACAGCTAGTTTAAAATATGTAAAGAAATAAGTGAATTTCTTTAACAAAATGCGTTGAAGAAAAAACAGAGACATTAATTTCCAAGGGATTTTGACGGATTTTTTCTGAAACAAAATTAATGAAATTTCCCCTCTATAGGTTGAAATGTGCTCGGGGTTCTTTAATAACATATGGTCCATAGCCTTGAGAGTCATACTTTACTATTGAAAAACTAAGTGTTACCGCCTTACTGAAAATATTTACACTACAATACCACTAGGTACTGTTTACACTTGTATAGTATGTCACTTATCTGTCATTAATTCCAAAGTCGCTGTCTTATATTTTTTCAAGTGTAGAACAGTGGTAGGCAAATATATTTATAAGTACGTAGAGTAAGGATTTTACGTTTATTTGATTTTAAAAGTAAATTAAAGTAAAAGAGTCGACGTACGATTTCTTACTCTACTTATCAGTATTGTAAAAGAACGAGTCTTAAAGCCACAGAGACGAGACAAGACAAGGAAGGGAACGTAGAGATGCCTATGGCCCAATTAAACTTATCACCTGATAACAGTGGCGCCTTCCTTAGTAAGTACCTCGTAAGTTTAAGCTCTAAGACATACACACTTCTTACCGTGTATGTACCTAATCGTCATAGCGTAAAGTTTCCTTTGCACAGTCACCACAATTGTTGATATTTTGGTCAATAAGACTGGGGCAGAGTCTGTGCTTTATTTAAAACTAGTGGGTTCCGGCGACTTCGCCCGCAAGAGTTGGATTTTCCATATAATAATAATAATAATAATAAAGCATTTATTCCTCGCCACTTCATTACATTTACAGGTAAGTACATTTTTCATTTTGCAGAAATACGTAACACGGAAATTAACATGGAAATTAAATTAAATATGGGAAATAAATATACAATTAAATACACAAATCAAAAAGTTAGTCAGTTAAAAAAAACACATCTTAATATTAGTACAGAATAAACAATAAATAATTTCTTAAAATTATAAATTTAATTAAAGTGCTATAGTGGTAATCCAATTAATTCAATTAATATGAAAAGGTGGTATAAAATGTGAAAATAAAGGAAGGTTTTGTCATGCAGTTTTTTAACTTTCAATTAATACATGTAACAGTTAAAACAAATTGGTTGGAACAAATTGGTAAATAATTTTATAAACTTTCATCCCCTATTTCTCCCGCTTAATGATTTTATATCGCGACAAAATGTAGCCTATGTCCTTTCCAGGGTCTCGAAATGTTTCCATACCAAATTGTATCTCAATCGGTTCAGTAGTTTAAGCGTCAAGAGGTAACAGACACACTTTCGCATGTATAATATTAGTATGGATAAATTGAAATAAACGATCATCATATAAATTGAAACATCATATATCTTTTTAACAATCTCACAAAAAAAACTTAAAAATTGTCTCACATCTTCGAAGCTATCGGACGATCAGAGTTATTTCAGAGTCCTGCCCACGTTGAAGCAACCGACAACTCCGACAAGACATGTTGACAGCACAATTCACACGTCTCTTCTGATGTACGGGCGACAGCACGTCGAGCCGAACACCATATGCGATAGAAACAGGGGTGATATTGCAACCAAAATGTTATGTCTGATGTGCTGTTGCTGGACATGCTCGCATTAATGTGTACACCTTTTTTAGCATAATATCTTAAAATGCGATATTTAAATTCAACATATATACTTGTAAATTACGTAACAAAGTTCATAAAACTTCGTAGGAGGTTAGTTACACTTCCAAATATCGCATTTTATCTTCACTTCTAACTTTTTAAAGTTTGTTACATAAAGTCCCGCAGCAAAATTAAATCTTGAACTTCTACCGCGTGTCGCATCGCATTTCCTCCGCTCCGATCCACGTTTAAATCTATCAGTTCCTACTCTGTAAGGCGGTTTCCTTATTTTCAACTCTAGCTATCTTTCTTACTCCTGCCAGGAAGCTGGCCAGAATAAATGCGACGGCAAGATATAAAAATACGGCTCAGACTCCCAGCATAGAGCCCCGGACCGGTCGACTCGGGCGGCGGACTGTGGCTAATTCGTAATAACCGGGCCGCATCGTGACCGATCACTGATAGCATACCCGACCCTGACGTAACCCTTATAACGCGATAATAAAGCCTAATGTCCCGTATCAGACTTGATACCTGATCCCCGCGGCGCGCTAAAGGCAGACAATCGCTCCAAGATTGCTGTTAGTTGCCATAATGACCGCTAATTCATGATAATGACGACGGCGAAGCATCCTGCGCAGGGTATAGGTGTAAATGCACTTGTTTTACGACTAGGAAGCAATTGGTTGTACTATTACTTCTCTACGCTAGTAAGCTATAGGATTCAGAAACATGTGTAACAATCATGTTGTAGAGAAAGACAGGAAGTTCTTGACATCAATATTGCTAAATTATGTTTCCAGAAATTATTACTTGTGGTTTGGTAAGTAGGCTTACTTAGCTTCGAACAAGCTTTCACTCCATGATCATAGTAGGGAGGGACCACTTTTTTCAAATGCTTCTTGATAGGATGTAAGTATCTACTCTGATTGACTCTAAGTTATATAATAAGAGCAGTTTATTTAAAGCTCATCAAAGACAATGTAGTTCCTCTACACTTACAGGGCACGATGATCAGTATCATGTCGATTGCAATTCCACTTAAACCAACTACTCCTTATGTTACCGTTAAGCCCATTTTTCTCCAGTCCCTATCTCATTACCTCTCATTACACATTAACTAACAGTACCCTACACTTTTCCGTAATCCCGTTTTATCTGATAATCTATCGCGACCTGAATAAGGAACTCAGGCTTTTTGTTCAGCTATCATTATGGATCAAGGTAGAGATGTTATCTTAAAGCAAGCAACGCTCGTGTGTGAATTACAAATGATAGAATTAGCCATGTATCGCATGGCTTATCTGTACATTAACATAATGTCTTCTTTAATGAAGGCGGTTTGATTTTTGATCATAGCATTATACGCAGTGCTTTGAATTCATAAACTAATTTGAATGCCTAACATTTACAGAAATAAATTGATTAGCTAACAAGGCACTTTGTCAATAGTTCGCTCAATAAAATACAAACACAAAAATGATTTCTGACTTTATTAAACATTACTTATTTAAAGTTTATTTGGTGGTGGTAAGTACTTAACCAATTTAAAAGCTGTTTTTATAGAGTAAATTATAATTTTCCTTAAAAAGCCTTAATACGATTGCTAACAATATATCGAAGTTTTTATAAGAGCGACCTAGTTCCCATGCCATGACAAGAAAGTAGATTAAATATCGAATAGAAAACTGCACTTCTTTAAGCTAAATTGACTGTGTGTTGTACCAAGAAAGAAACCAGTCTTGTACTCTACCTACGTAGGCATACTTATATAATAAATAGTTAGGCATACTTATATATTAAATAGTTGCCTTACTAACAATAGGCAATTTACCACTGTTCAAACTTTAATAAAAATGAGAGGGCTTTTTATTTTACCCGTCTGCGTCAGAAGGAGGGTTATGTTTTTCTCTACTAACATACTTATTAACCGATTAAGATTTTTATATTTATTTATTATACATGTCAATTTCCTTAGTGATATTTTACTATGTGAAAATATAACTGATTCTCTAGTAGTTAGGTCCAGTAGGTAGTTGTTCTCACCCCAATTGATATGTCTGGATTTCAATTATATCATTTGTTAGTGAGATCTAGTCGGCAACTGGCGTTGTTCTACAGAATCCACTTAGAATACCTAAGTGGTGACTCATTTGTACACTTTAAAAGAAGTCCTAATTTTAAATAAGTAAGACTTATTAAAAGTGTTCAGAGATCACTTTAGCGTAAGTATTCTATAATAGTATTCAGTGATCGATCAGTCATACATTTTCTAAACTTGACAGAATGAGAGTGTAGTCTAGTTATTACAAGACACAGATCTTATGTCTTACCATTATTCAACTTTCAACTTGTTTTTAGAATTTTCATTTACTACACCGTTGCCCATTGCTCTAAAACAACGGAAAAATACCACGAGAGCTTATATTGTTCAGCTCTTCAAGTTGATTAAAAGAAGTTTCCTCAACGAATCTCATCTGTTGATTGGAGCGGGTCATAAAACGTGCCGTAAATCGAGGCGCGTGGCCATAAGATTTAGTGTTCTCCGCCATGAGCCCATGAGATGCCGATCATTTTGATGCCGCCATGGGCGCTCCCATCATTCAATTAGATCGTGTCTAAACATAGGAGTTAGCGGGAACGGAGTTCGATAACTTATAACTTTTTTCTTTACTGATAGTCACCGAACATACTTACAAAAGTCTCTCAAAACAGCGCCTTCTTATCAAAAAATAGGGAAATAGTGATCGAGTTTTATGCACTGTTTCTTTAAGTGTCTTAGTGGCAAAGTTTGTCTGTCTCTACGTCATCAATACCTTACTAATCTAGCCAAGTTCATGTTATAAATGGATTGGCGAGGAGAGGTGAAAGACATTTCGCACTGTATGTTACGTTACCTAAAGTTCATTAGTTGTGGCATTTTCCCAAATTGTATTAAATGATGGTTTCTTTGACTTTGAACCAATAGCCGGTTAGTGAAGATCCCTCTATGGCGATCCCCCTATATCGCGCGCCGGTTAATATCGATCGCTCTCGCTTCTTCCTTCGCCATGCCCTCAATCTCATAGTTTAATGTGCCTCGCCCAGAATAAATCAGATCTAAAGCGAAGCAGCTGCCGATCGGACGAAGCACCATCTCGCAATATTAACGGAACAACGAACCTCTTTTATGGTGTACGTACAGTCGCCTCGCCAGCACAAGACTACACAGTTTGTAAACCCTTAATACAACTGCATAGGATCCTGCAGGGTTTGGCTTGATGTGCTGTGCAGGCAGCACGTCAGGTTACCCATATGAACTACGAAAACAGCTTTTATAACGTAGGGAATAGAGGCGGTCTCAAGGTCAGACGACGTGCGTCGTGTATACAACTGCGACGATTGATGACCAGAGATTGATGACTAACTTGCGGCTTTTGAATATAACTATTTCGAATATTAAAGTTTTATTGCGTAGTAAGGTGGAAACAGCACCCAAGTTGAAACCGTGGTTGTGTTGAAAAATACCACTGAACAGAATTCTGTTTTGTGAAAAAGACCATCTTAGTTTTTAGCAGCTAAGTTTATCTATTTTATTTATAGGATACAATTATTTATTCTGTGCCTATATCTTAACTGATTTTGGGGTGGTGAAGGATCTACCTCCACGTGGTCCTACCCGGAAAAGGACATCCAGTTTGTGATAGCGGCTAAACGATTCTAACAACGCGGAAGTAGTGGTAGGCTCCGTTAGGTGCCGCCTGGGAGCTACCATCCTCCCACCGAAGCCCGTCGCCAAGCAGCTTGTTATGTTCCATTGTTGAGTGGGAGTGCCAAAACTTCCAAGTGAGCTCGCTACACCTTCGACTCTGTCTAGTCAAGAGCCAAGAGCAAACCCATTCCAAAAATAACCAAAGCCTGTGCGGCTACCTATATTTAGTATGATTTGACCCTATATTTAGTATGATTTGACCCTATATTTAGTATGATTTGACCCTATATTTAGTATGATTTGACTCTATAATCATGATAAAACTACGGATCTCATTCCGAATTAGAATTTCCTTCAAAAACCTCATGTCGACATTTTGAAAACTTTTTTCTTTTCTAAATAACTTTCACCACTTTCAAAGTCATCGAAGCGGCTACCGTACGCTGTCTTATTTCTAAAAACTCTTGATTCAACCGGGACGCGTATTACCAACCACTGTTACTTCACAGCTCGTAATTCGCGGCGGCGTATTTACAAAATAAACCACCGCAACGTGAAGTGCGCGACGGCTGCGCCTGCGACGCGCCTTTGATGCTTGGGTTGTAGGTGCACCATTAGATTGTGGATTTAGAAGACTCATTACGGAACTCCTGTTATGGCCAAGCTATGGCCCTAAATTTAGGTAAATATTACTGAACTAGCAAGGATGCATTGATAAATAACACAAATTCAGGTGAGGACATGAAGTATACAAATCGTTGTTATTTATCGCTACTTATGTATTTATAAGTATCTTAATAGAAGCCTATACTAATTTTGAAACAAAATGTTGAATTGTGTAAAAGTTTATTAGGCTTTTCAAGTTTTCAACGCATGCCTCGTCGTCAGGATTTAAAACAAGTAAAACAACCTTTTTCTAAGTTAGTAAACAAAAGTTACGGTAAGGTTTTTACTATATTAATTTGTTTCAAATCTGAAAGCACTGTATTAAATCTAAAGTTTGAACAAAATGGTTTATGGTCACCCTAGACTCACTGGCTTTGCCGACGAGTTACGTACGAGTCATTTATCCGGAGGAATGCCGCATCAGAAGACTTTCTGTTAATTAAAAATTTATAGAAAATAGCTTCTTAAGGATTTTGTAGAGAGCCATGAATGTGGCACATTCTTACTCTAACACCAAAACGATGAAACTACTAAGAACTTGCTGGTCTTTAGAAAACCATTGAATTATTCTTACAAGGCCGATAGATTAATAAAAACGCAAGCTTACGCGCCTTACAAACTGCAATTTTAAACTTTATGTGACCATTATGCTGTGCTAACCATTAGTCCTCAAATATCTTTTTCGATATGATAAGCATAAAATAATGATAAATACATCTTCAGCATGACATTATCCTAATGCAAGATTGTAATCTTCGTTATTCGTGTCAGCCAAGTACCTACTGTTATTTTAAAACTAAGATGTTTTAAAATAACAGTACTAGTTTAGTATCTTTTGAGCCGACGAAGCGTGGAAGCACACATCAAACGCACGCGCATTGTGATCAAAGAACGCATTAATTACCACTCACAGGGGTTGACATCCAGAACGTAACTCTTTATGGCCCATAAAAACTGGTAGGGGAAAGTGATTCCATCAGGATATAAGTAAGCCCTTGTGCTACTTGATATGTTGGGCAGATGCGTTAAAAGAAGTTTTATTAGTCGGGTTTCTGTCATGTCTGAATTGAATACGTAACGTACTTTTGCTTTGACAAAGGTCGTTGATTTCTTTGCTTAAACAGAAAAATTACACTAATTAATTTTACAATAATGACATATAAACTATAGAACATGAATCCACGGTAAGATATTTTTATGGGCCACAAAACATTAATTAATAAACACATCAATAAAAATATAACAATAAACACATCAATAAAAATTAAAATCGTTCATTGCTTCTCAACTTCACTCGCGCGGACCGACCGACTATGGTCAGCATATGTGACATTTATAATAACTTAAAAATATTAATTTCCTACCCTAATGTTTTAACAAAATATTTTTATTTACGAAGTAACTACTTAGATCGGTAGAATTAGGGTACCGTTACTTAACTAACTACACATTAATGACACAACGGGATTTATTGGGGGAAAAACTTTTTACAATAAGGCATGAGAAAAACAAAATAGGCTAGAGTCCATTTGAACGTTTATCTACCGGTAAAATTTAATTAAAATTACTCTTTCGATTTACTACTGAAAACCCAAAACGACGGCTTTTGAATCTTAGCTATCCGTCAAGAGGTAACCTAAGAACTACCAATTTTAAAACGTGCCACCACCGTTTGAATATCTCAAGTAGATATTTCCTTATTCTGAAGGAACTTTCTGTACTTACAATAATTTTCCGTCTTGTCTGTCTGTACGTCCGCTGTCCGTGACATCAAAGCGGCGCGGCGATGCGGAGGGCGCTCTCTTGCGGCTATTTCGGGAACTACTCGGTAATTAATTCTTTTTTGTCATGACTGTCGTCCTTTGTTGTTGGATCATACGACTACAAAGCTAAAGCTACCATGAGACAAGAACTCCAATATTTTGTTTAAAGTTTAAAACAATCCATCTTCCGCCGGGTTTTGTTTATGAGTTTTGAAAATAGTTTCTCACACATCACACGATACTCGTTATGCTTTGAGTTATGAATGAAGCACTTGCATACCTAATTAGCATGAATAAATGGCTTAAAATGAACTTGAAATTAAGTTTCAGAATAAGTTTCATGTTACAACAGTTTGAAATTACATATACCTATGTAATTGTAGCCGGTACAGGAAACGTAATGTGAGTCAAGTGATACCATGATACCTACGGTAGGGCACGTTACCTACCTACCTACTACGTGTATTGATTTGTTAAGATATTACACGGGACGGGCTCCCTAAGGACGAGTATTAGGTATTTAACTTTAAAATTTCAATGGTTCCAATATTTAGGAGGGCAGACTTCTATGTACATCCTACATTTCTTTATAACCAAATCTAACATTTAAGTGGCACTTTCTTTTTAAAATTGTTCAATGTCATGTCAAACAAGCCTGTTTTATAAGCCGCTGATACGCTGTTTACACAATGGGGAAGCAAACTGTCAAATTAGTTCCTTATAGAGGGCGCCAAATGTTTGTTACTTAGGAACTGTCAAAACCCATACAAATATTTGTTGTTTTGTTGTTATTAGTTAGTATTTTTTTAAATGGGGCGCTGTGCAGCTATTGGGTGTGGTGAAATAGGTTCCTACAAATTCCCCAGTAATCCACAGCAAAGGATAAAAATGGGAAAGGCATTGAGAAGAGGAAACTTTAAATCAAGTGACTTTTCAAGGTTATGTGGCAAACATTTCGAAGAAACTTATTTTGAGACTACTTCTAAGACTACAGGTAGGTAAACGATGAAAGCTAAAGATACATACTATTATAACAAATACATTATGCTAAGCTTATATTTATGCTTTTAGAGGTTATGTAGAGTTTACAATTTTTTAACCTTTACAAATAATAAAACTGGTATTTTTGTACAAGTAGCTTTTAGTTTAGACTTTATTTTAACAAATTTAATCCTAGATTTGCTATGAAAACGTGTAAAAGTATAAAAAAACACTGTTATCTTACCTGTCGACTAGGTCAGCTTTTTTTCCTTTTAACGAAGCTCCACGTTTTCTCAATTCTTCCTTTAGCCTATCCACACGCCATCAGAAGGAATACATTGTAGTAAGTCCACAAAAAAGGGTCTAGAGTCAAAAAGTTCACAAATCCACAAAAGCAAAAAAGTATACAGAGTAACAATATTTGACATGTAACAAACACACAGCGCCCTCTACCAAAAAGTTTTGCGTAATCTTCCCCATTGTAATGCCAGAAAAGATTCGGTAAACTATAGACAAGTAAAAAAGCTATGTATTTCAGTTATAAATTTTGCGCTGTAAGAAATAATCGTCTCTTTGAACCCTTCTGTTTCCGATCAGTATCTTTATGGTGTGGAATCTCCATATCTGCTTCATATTGTAAACGTTATCTATCCAGGCTAAATCACTCAAAGGGGCCGACAGAAAACATGCGCCATGTACACTCCGCGTTGAAAAATTGTAGGATTCAATTATCTAAATCACATAATGCTTTCTATGAGTTGCAGCAGGTTGATAAATTAATATGAGGAAATATATATAATATACTGAAAACTAGACTTGTCAAAGTAAAATAAAAATAAAAACTAAATAACCCGTGTCATACTTGACGTTGGGTTACATGTTATTATACACTGATATGACACACCATCTAATTAGATTCTAATTTTATCATTGGTCGCGATCGCGCCTAAAAATAGCTTAACCTATCTAATGCCATTGCTGTTTTCTCAAGTTGTACTTTTAAAGGGTTTTCTATCCATTTTGTATGGCTATCGTATAGATAAATAAACCGCCTTAGTAACTCAGATAAGTTCCTAGGTACCTAAACTATTTATGAGGTTGACTGTACATTCCCGGTTTCATCACATCAATCACTACTTAGCCGGCCATATTTGTTCGAGCAAATAAATAATACGGACTCTAAGAACTGACTAGCCCGATGGATTAACTAAAGTAAACAATATGAAGTGAGCATTACGGCTAGCCCGCGTTTTATAATAGTCTTTAAATAGTACATGCACGGTACAGAATAGTTAAAACTTGTGTAGAAATATCTTTGGAGGTCGGTATCAATGGACACTCGGTGTATGATCTAAAAACATCCGATTCCACTCTTGAACGCAAATGTTTGTTAAGGCCAAGTGCTTACGGAAAACTTTAAATAGATATAGATGAAGATTCTAAGTAACCCTACCATATTAACAAAAAAAAAATAAGACATCCCGCTGTTTAATCTAGCCATAATAATATCTACCTTATTTATTTTGTATCGTGTTGTATAAAAATCGTCAAGTTTGTTTAGCTATGAAATACTATTACTACCTTAACTGTGCTACAAACAACTAACTTAAAAGTTAGTTTCAATAGTAATAAAAAGGATATTAACTTTGAAACATGGGACTCGATGCATTTTTCTCCGAACTTAAACATAGTAAAACATGTGAACATTTTATTGTGTAAACAATATAACAACGGCTTTACACATGGTTGGGTTGTCAAAGAGCGACACATAAAAATAACTGTAAGTAATAGCGTGCCCTTAAGAAGTCCATTCGTAAGTGGACGCCGACTCTTTGGAGCGCAAACACACGTATTTATCCTCATTGTGGGCTTAAAACGAGACGTTTTTTATAAAATAACAAAGATAAACTCCACTTCAAATGCAATCTACCGTTCTGTAATAGGATAGAAGCAGGTAAAACTTTACGTTTAGTTAATCCGGAACGCAACTCAAAAATTTGGGATTTGGTTTGCTTTTCTTTTAGTTGCTTCCCTTAACATTTTCGTGAATGGAAAAGATGTTTTATTTTAATTTCTTAAACCACTACTTAAAAATTTGGTATGTAATTATTTTGTTGTTCGTAACCTTAAGAATTTGTAAAAGTTTACGAATTTTCTTTTAATGAAGTCTACCAATTCGCGCGGATGCAAAGGCTAGGGCGGATCGCTAAAAATAACATTGTTTATTCTGGACCTTCTAGGCCAACCTTTAGGCACCGAATAAATATAGTGTATTCATAACTATAGCTTGTTCTTTGAAGACACATCAAAGGAGTGAGTTATTCAAAGACTAACATATCTAGACGTTATCTTTGAAGACTCGCCGTATTGAATTAGTTCACAGTTTCGGCGCTTTGAAGTCAGATAAAGCCACATTACGTTCAGGAAACTATCTAAACTAACAGCGCTTTAGATATGAAATGGCCCACTTTGTTTAAAAGTGGCTGATTTATTTTCGCTATGTTTATTAGATGATTCCTTCTGGTAAGATCTTATTTGTAGAGCTGAATGAGTGCCAATTTAAGTATCTAGTAGTTTCATTAATTTAAAATGATGATGCAGTCTTAATATTTTATTACTTGCCTGATAAATATCTAAAAAAATGCTCATCGCGGTCTCTACTATAGGTACTTATATGGCGGGTCATCATCATTAACATTTGTCGTTTACATGTTTTTGTGAGGCTACTAGCAAGTAATCCAAGGTCTGTGAATAGCGTTTTTGTGGCAACGATTATACATGCGCACACGCAGCGCAAAGAATAATTGGCCCGGATCGCGCTACCTGCGCGGTAATACTATCCGGTACAGTGGAGCTAATGTTCGCTAAAAAACGAAGTGGACAGGTCGGATTGAGAACTTCAATTGACGTTTGTCGGTACCTAAAAGAAATTCAGACTTAAGTATTCAGATGCATTACAAAGGGGCTTCTTTTTTGTGAGGTAGGCATACCGCTTCATCAACTATGCTTTAAGGTATATTATAGATCCAAGGTATATCATAGAGTTTTGTATAGCATACATTTTAAATGCTGTCTTTTGCGCTATAGCAGCGTTAGGTTTAATAACACATAAATTAATTTAGCCTATATAGATCCCACTGCTGGGCAAAGGCCTCACCTCAACTATGAGGAGGTACGAGCCATACTCCACCACGCTGGCTCAGTGCGGATTGGTGGAGGAGTGTCTCTAAGGCAAGAGACCAACTTTACTGTCAGATGTTATCAAGTCGCCTTAGGGCCTCAGACTAAGATTAGTAATACATAAAATTTGAAAATTTTGAACGTAAATAATTCTCTAAAACTGTGCACCCTTCTAATCTCTCAACTGAGACCAAGGACCGAGCTACCTCGTCAACTCTTTTCGTTTGCGTGACATCCGTCAGCGGCAAAAACGAGTCCCCGGCGACCTTGCCATTGTCTCCGAACCACTCATTTACTGGTTTTTGTGCTTGGGAACGCTCGCCGGAGCCCTTTCAGCCGCTTGACGAATTAATAATAGCGTCGACAGTCCCAAAGTTGAGAACGCATACATTTGAATGTTGAGTTGCTGCCTGCTACCAACCAAGGTTAATAGATTGACCTCTACGAGTAATCGGGGTAGAGTAGAGGAACAATTTCCTGATGATTCGCCTAATTCTGAAGACAAATAATTTTACATTGACCTTCAAACGGCAAATGTGAAATATTTAGTCAACCTTTGCCTAATATGTATTAGAATTTGCACTCGATGCTATAAAGCAGCCTATTGTCCAAGAGTTCACGCATCACTATCAAACGAATAAATTCTAATGAGTCCCTCTCTTTGTTTCAGATGGTAATGTTCGCGGGCATCCTGTCGAGCGAGTGTTCCCCGCACGCGCGCTTCCTGCTGTGCTCGGCCTTCGCCCCGCTGTGCTCCGAGCAGGTCTCGGGCTCCGTTAGCGCCTGCCGCGCGCTCTGCGAGGCCGTCGTCGCCGACTGCCAAGAACAACTCAAGATGCTCCCGGTCGACACAATCCTCAACTGCTCAGCATTCCCGAGACGAGCGGACAAACGACTCTGCATGAGGCCTCCTAACGCTAGCGAACTCGAACCCGAACCGCCACCGCCACCGCGCTGGCCTTTCCAAGATCACGAACTAAGAGAACACGGATGCCCGCCCGCTCACACAAGAGCACCTACCGGAGAATGCTGGCCCGCGTGCGGACAACACGCCATATACTCAGAGGCCGACAAGCGAGCCGCCGAAATATGGATGACCACATTAGCCTGGTTTTCTCTCTTATCGACATCCTTCGCGCTGCTCACGTTCTGCGCGGAACCCTCAAGATATCGATACCCCGAACGCCCCGTGGTCTGGATGGCAGCTTGCCACACCATAGTCGCGCTCGCCTACGTCACCCGAGGCTGGCTCGGCCCTAGAATAGTATCTTGCTCTGGACCCACCCTCGCTGTGGATGGACTAGCGTCTCCCACTTGCGTCGCATTCTTCTCCCTGACTTACTACTTCACGCTAGCCGCCGACGCGTGGTTCGCAAACGCTTGCGTGGCGTGGTACCTCACGGCCGCGAGCGAGTGGTCGACGGAGGCCCTAGAACGAGCCGCGGCGTATCTCCACGCCGTATCCTGGGGCTGGGCGGGCGCCTGGACGGCTGTCGCGTTAGCATTGCGCAGAGTGACAGCAGACGAGTTGACCGGAACGTGTGGGATATCTGATGCAGCGGCTGCAGCGTTGATCGGAGTGCCGAGAGGAGCATTGTTAGTGACGTCAATTGCGCTGGCGATTGGAGCGTGTCCGGGGATCATGAGAGTGCGGCGAGCGCTGGATCCGCGCGGTGCGAAGAGAGTGGGGCGGCTAGCGGCGCGGGCAGCAGCCGCTGGAGCGTTATACCTAATCTTAGCGGGGTGCGCGACAGGAGCTAGAGTGTTCGAGGCTCGAATGAGAGAAGCCCAGACGGGGCTGGCGCTGCTAGCGGCGCTGGAGGCGGGGACCGTTGAGAACGGGTCCGTATCGAGCCCGTGGTCAGTTTGTTTGTGTTTATCGTGCGGCATAGCGGCGGGCGCGTGGGCGTGGTCGAGAAAATCCGCCATTGTGTGGCGGAAGGCGCTATGTCCCCCCCGCAAGGCGCCTTGCTGCGCGCCCCCTCTGTTGAGACCGCAACACCCCTACTACAAGAGACCTTTGCACGTGTCGCGAGTGTGATAGTGAGAGACAACAAGTTATCTCAGACTGTATTCAATTTTAAGCCTATAGTGCCTATTGCCTTCTGTGAAGGCGCTCTCGATATTGTAAATACTGTGTAAATAATGTAAATTTTAATATACTGTTGATTTTTCTATTAACCTTTGTTTTATTTCCCTGCGAATAAAAGAGTAGTTTGTTAAATATATTTTTATTAATAACCCGTTAAACACATTATAAGACTGATAGTTTGGTAGATATATCTCTCTATACAAAAAGAAATTTCTATTTATAAATGTATAATTACATAATGTACAGTATTTTGCAGTCCAAAGATATAGTGACCCTGAAATTTTCGCTAAACAATTCATACAAAGTTAAATAAGAAACTAGTGGACAGTTAACTTAAAATAAAAATACTAAATAAATAAATATTGCTAAACATAAGTTAAGAATGGCGTGGAATGTAGATTACCATTTAATAAAATAAAATATAAATAGATATAGGCCGAAAAGCATTTATTGCCTTTGAAATCTACGACCAACACATTTAAAACTAGTATAATTAACAGATACATTATTAGGTAACAGTATATTTCATATAGACATGAACTAAGAATAGATACTAAAACACCAGTAGGTAGGTACTATACTATTAAAATACATCATAGGCGTAATACCAAACCAAGTTCATTAAGGTACATCGATCGTTATCACCACAATAATTATTAAGGTATGAAGTATTAGTATGTATTTGCAAACTTAAAAGTTCGTATATAAATATTGGAAAATTGATTTGATAATATTTTATACAACAAGAACACTTCCATAACTCTCAACTACTTACTGTTTTAAACTTTCATGGTCATTATCATTAGAATAGTTATTTACGGGATTGCTACCATGTACCTTTTTATTTCGGCAAAACATCAGTTATTCCGTGATCATGGCGCTTGCAACAGCGCCGAAATATCGGAAACTTGAAAATAAAAAGGTACATGGTAGCAATCCCGTAAATAACTATTCTAATCTCAACTACTTGTCAAGTTGTCACAGCTACTATGGACAAATATGCGTGCAATTTTAACTTCTATCTCGATTCAAGAAGGTCTAAATTGTACTTTGCTGTACTGTAAATCAAAACTACCGAAGCATGATCGACTACTTTAGTATTGGAGATAGAAAAATGCTAAGTATTTATTTGATACACTTTTATATAATCAGATTTTATTGGGTGACACTTTAGTTAAAATATCGACTTCATTTTAAATACTTAAGAGTCAATTTAAAATCTACACTAACTTTATCATGTTCCAAGACCGCAGGCTTTTGGTCATAAATTAGGTTGACATCTAGGACCCAAAATAAGGTTGCTGTTCCACCAGAAAGGATAAGTTAAGATGCGTAGAAAGGGGCGTGTCATTTAAATAATATATTCAACATTCGGATAAGTTTCATTTTGACGTCTCTGAAAAATTGAATCAAAATATTGCTATCTACCATTTTAGAATGATTATATCTAGGTATAATGTATATCTCTCGCTAGCTTGGCTCATCTCTGGTGGAAAAGTAGCCTTACTCTATGAAAATGTGACAACACATCCTTATAGTCCAATAAGTTTACGCGCGACTCTCGTGCTCCCCCTCAAAACGTGCGAGGGGCGGGTAAACCGTCACCGCTGACATCTAGCATGCCTCGCCCCCCGCACCTCTAGTGACCGCAGAATGGTCACGCGCGAACTAACTGGACTATAGGCCTTACTCCAGACGACGATGTTCGTATTATCGACTGTAGCCGTCTTTGTCACTCATGTCAGAGTGACAGCGCAAGCGAATGTGATAGTAATACTCGAAAATATGACCATCGTTAACTAAAAAAAAGGCCTCTGGTCCAGTGGTCCTACACTTTTGACGGCCGGGATTATTGAACAGTACACGGTAGCCACGGTTGCCAGTGTCAAAATACATGTTCAATGGATACAAAAACCGAGGCAAGGTTGACTTAAATCTTCGATCTCGGATGCATGATAGAATATTTTTTATTATTATATTTTCAGGCGTTTAACAAAATATGGATGGCTATCTACTCTGCATTATCAACAGTTGGAGTATAAGTAAGTACGTCAAAAAGGTCTGTAAAACATTATAGTCGGACAAGTTCTAGTGCACCCTGACGACCGTCTCGGTGTAGTTGTTCGCGCACCGCACTTCTAAACCAGGCGGTTGCGGGTTCGAATCCCGCAAGGGGTGAATGTTTGTGTGATGAGCACAAGCATTTGTATCTAAGTCATGGATGTTTATATGTATTTAAGTATTTCTATCCGTTATCCTAGTCACCATAGCACAAGCTCACGCTTAGTTTGGGGCTAGGTAATTGGTGTGTTTGTTGAAAAAAAAAAAACCTGCGCCCCCGCAAGATGGGGAGAGGAAGCGACAATCGCACGCGACTGTCATAGGCAACCGCACCGCTGGCGGCCACAGGAAGGTCGCGCTAGAACTTGTCGGACTATAAAAAATATTAGTACTTCATCCATCACCTATTTATTGAAGTGCAGTACAGTAATCAACTAGTGCATTAAAGTAGGAAAAGTTAGTTATTACAAACAACAATCATAAAAGAACTCAAGAATAAATTTGGTATGATAAAATTTTTACATAGTGGGGCATCTTTCAACTATTACTAACTGCCGTACTCAGAGGCGTCAATTAAATTTAATCGTTAATTAAGTCCCATGCTGTCTTTTTCTATTTTATTGACAAAGAAAGTGACAGAACGAGATATAATGGAAGATTAAGCAGTTGGCAGTAAATGACTAAAGATTTTCTAAATCAAGTCATCAAACAATAAGATACTTCTATCATTTTACAGTTTATAGTAAAATCCATAGCGTGTATAATTGTGATTTCACTGACCGTTGTTGACAAATAAATAAATAAACATATTCTTACCAAGACCAGTTTTTACTTAGATTTACCTATGGATTTACAAAATATGAGAATATTGTGTTCCGAGTGATATAGAAAGGTGTATTGTGACAGTGATAGCCTAAATGATTGAATATAATTAATAACTAACTATAAAATCTGGACTAATTAATTTGACAATTTGTTATTGACTACTAAATAATTTATAACAAAGCTTAAAAGGGGTTCCAACATTATAACATTGCTTTAATTTATTGTAAAAACGACTGCTTTAAAACTATGATCTTTGAAACAGGTCTAATTATTTTACTACCATTTTTAGGCGTAGAGAAGAATTTAGAACCCCTTTAAAGCCACGTGCCTAAATCACACTCCAGACGTAGCTATCCCTCTTGCGTAGACATTAACGTATCAAATACCTCTGAACCTCTCTCATTTACTGCACTAAAATAGCTAGAGAAATTGAAAATACCTGACTCCGGCCTGAGGTTGTCAGTCGAGCCAAACTGAGTCTTATTCCTGTTGTGCATTGGGGTAGTATTCGTGCTCAACGCCTTCTGCTTATCCAAAGCTGATAGTAAAGGATTTCTTATCTCGGATTCGGGTACAGTCTGGTCGATAGTTTGGCTCTCCGGGTCGTACAAAGTCGCCTCTCTCGCGGACAAATCTCTTGTCTCGTTGTAAGGGTTCGTCAAGTATTCTGCATACAGCTCACTCTGGTTGACGTCTTTGTCGGGTACTATGTTGTCGATGATGTGTTGAGCTGAAATGGGCTGTGTTACCGTGGCTGTGGGTTCAGTTTTGTTCGAGTCGGGGGCCTGAGTCTGAAGCAACTCAGTCGTGGTCTGCGGGTAGAGTATCGGCATTTGGGACTGGATCGAAATCCCAATCGGTGTCGAAATCATCTGAAATAATTAAGTAAAATGTAACATTCAGATCACATGGATCATGATCATAAGTGGGGAAAATGGTCAGTGTCGAATATTGAACTGAAAAGTCTTCTTCATGATCAATGCTTTTTCTGTCACCTGTAAGATGTAACATGTATCATCAGTAGATAAAAGGATCTTGTTAATATCCGTACCATATTGCGTCATAAGTACGTTAACATTAAAAATTATGATTTATTTTTGTGAATCACTTGCTAATTTTTAACAGTCTTTTTTTAACCACAATAAAAAAATATAATAAAAAGAATTAACAATTACCTACTTCCGCAAAAAGTTGATTTCCTAAAACTGTATCGTTCTGAATACAGCTGTCAATTATTTACGTAAATAGACTGAAGTAATTATACATTATTTCTCTTAGCTAAGCAACATTATACGAGTACTGTAGAAAATAATTAAAATTCTTGGAAAAACGAATTCTGGATCATTTTATTTTATTTTTACCTTTCTATGATATAAATATTTAAGAAATTCAAAGCACTGTCAAGGAGTTTCAGAACTCTGAATTGTAATTGTCACTTGTCGTCAATTTGGTTATGGCATTGTATACACTGACCTGTTTATTACCACTGGACTGGCTGTCCCACACAAATGACAGCTATAGCCTGACCAAAAATATATGGGATCTCGCCATATTGCGGAAAACAACAGGAACTAATTTCTTTTACTGGCAACAGAAACCACAAATCGTCATTGTCATGTCATTATATGTCATATTGATTTGTGTCAAAGAGGAAGCGTGATCTAATTTTCAAGTATGTGATACTATTATGTGTTAAAAACGCCGAAAACGATTCGCTGTCGTAAAAGAAAAGTGATTTTACATGTGTTATAGTCATATTCGACAAGGAAATCTATGTAATCAACATAATTTCTTCAAATGAATTACCGGTTTAGTTGTCATATCACAAGTTTTGGTATTTCATATAGTGCGAACTGTGAGAATTGGCTATAGATGGTAACGGAGAATATTTTAATAACTATTTTGAAAAATAACAATTATTTTATACTGCTTTTGAAAGTTTTATTTAAAATAGTAATATAGTAGAAATTGTTCGTAGAAGTTTCAAAAATTTCATATACGATATGTGCAATAGTCTGATAAAATTATTAATAATATCATTTACAAGAACAACAGGTAATTTTACTTTTACCGGACAGTGGCTTAGCAAAAATAATTTCAATTACTCTTCTATTCTAAAAGACAATTTAATAATTACTTAATTTGCAAGTGTTCTGTCTTGTTTTTTTTTGTATTGTAGAATCTGTTATGAGACTTAGAAATGCAACATAAATGTAAACAAATAAAATGTTAATTTTTTAAATGTTCGGTTGCCAATCTACGCTGGTATGATTATATCAAGTGTTGTCATATAAAGAGGATTCATAGCGCCCTTAAATCAGGGCCATATATTTCTGGTCAGGCTATAATTTTGTGTGCCTTTTTGTAACGCCATCTGCAAGTGTCTCGGCGCGATACGAGAACTAATTTTGACGTATAATAGATAGTTACAACAACTCCAAATTTCCAAAATGTGGTTAAACATTGATAAAATTTTTTTTGGTAGGAAAAAGCTGAATAAAAACTAGACTCTTGAGAGTTAATTTATTTGGACGCAAGCTGGTACGGTACCGTTACCATAAGTTTACGGTGGTTTTACTTGCTAGCGACGACGTAAAAAAAGTGTATGGAAAATTTTAGTTCTCCACGTAACCGCTAGAGGCGCTGTGCAATTTTCTATACACTTTTTTTACGTCGTCGCTAGCGAGTAAAACCGCCGTAAACTCGTGGTAACGGTACGGATCCCCATAGTAAATTTAACATTGCCCTTTCATTTTCATGAGCTACCTTTATATGAAAGCAAACCTTTATTAATAAGCTCGTCAAAAGCTAGGGTACAGTATATTTTTCTGAAAACCACATGAAATTGTTCAGCTTCATTTGCAACAAGTAAAATTAAGACTTTTATATTTATCATTCAAAACGATCCCAACTTCTTTATCCTACCTCATTCAACGGTTGCAGCAGCACCGAAGACGCCAGCCCCGCCTGATCGTACAACGGGTTCCGTATTGGAACCATTCCGCTGACCGGCGTAGGTGCCACCAACGTTGGCGCCAACTTCGGAGGAGACTGGCCCAGGTTTACCGGAGACGGGACCAATGTTGGCCCAATGTTGGTGGGAGATATTGGCTGGCCAATGTTGGATGTTGGCTGACCAATGTTGGATGTTGGGTGGCTATTTGTAGGGAATATTTGTGTGTGCTGGGGGGAAGTAGGTGGAAGTTGAGGGTAGGGGGGTAGTAAGTTAGGAGGCGTACTGGCTGGTACCGGGATAAGGGTAGGCATCGACGGCATCGTTGGCTGCTGAGGTGGCGGTTGGTTGCTTGTGTTGTCTTTAACTGCGAAAAAAGATTCGCATATTAATCATAGTGACATCTAGCGCTAGATCTATCATTTATAAGATGGCAACAACGGTGTGATCTGCCAAAAAATGAAATTCTTTATTCATTCAATCATTCACTCACTAGCCATTCATTCATTTAATTATTCATTGTTGTTCGCTGTTGGTAAACAAAATTAAAGGAATTTTAATACAACCAATTATTGTATGAAGTGACCACGATGTCACAAATATATTATTGTAAAATTACTATAAAGTTGCCAATACCTTGAGGGAACAGTTCCTCTTTGAGGTTAGGCAGGAACTCTCCAATCTTTTCCCACGTGATGTACCATAGGTCATTGTAAGTGTCGCCATTACTGAAAATCTGAAATAACAACATTAATTTTATGCAAACAGACAGAAATAATAGTTTTTTTATTAAACTGACAGCAGCGGGATATTTTCAAGTAGCCAAAAAAACACCTTTTGGTAAAACATCTCATCAGCCAAGTTTATTTTGACGATATTTTACTGCCACAGCGACCCGAAGCTGGGCCGGGGGATATCGATACTGCCCAGTGACTATGTATCGACACTAACTACAACTCACCTTAACGCTGTCCATGACGAGGATCATGTTCTTGAGCGACTCGAGCGCGGCCTCCGTGAGCGCGTCGTCGTTGCGGGCGGCTAGCGTCGCTTGTGCGGACACCACTCGCAGCCACAGCGACCCGAAGCTGGGCCGGGGCGATAAAGCGGATAGGTGTTGGAGGAACACCTGGGGAAGATTTAGATTTTAAATGATGCTAAGTATTTTCACGCATACATACAAAGGTTGCCGGTAGGAAGCGTGGTCCTAAGGAAGTTTGCTATCTCTTGCCGACCAGGGTGAATCAGGGCCCGTAGACAAGATGCAATTTATTTTAAAGCGAAGTTCGCTATCGCTAACAAAATGTATGAAACTGACATATGCGATCGTAACATCGTCTATGGGCCCTGAACAGACTGTGTGTCGAAAGAAAAGGGATGAAAGTTACTCATAATGCCGTCCGTGTACAGTTAAGAATATAATTTGTGACCATGTAAAGGTTAATATCTTAAAGCAAATTGACATTTAAAAAACTTCCCGTCTCGTGGTGCAGTGGTAGGGTTTAAAATATTTTGGGACGTTTATAAGTGGCCGTTTGTAAATGACTTTTATGACTTTTTGTTATGACCACTGTAATAACCACGGTTACAAGCCAGTTCAAAAGTGCCAACGCGCCTTTATAGGGCTGTAAATAAAAACTTTAAAAATATGCGCATATATGCTAACTGACACTGGCGCACGACACAGGATGATTTTCGACCTTAGGGCTTTTTAAGAGTCGGAAGTCAAGAGCGGAATTGAGATAGTACAGTGCTGAAATGTTCCGAGCGTGTGCAAATCCGCACGACTTTAAAAGCATCATTATTGCTTTTTGAATGTCTAACGACGTTTTTATAGGTTTTAAATACGAAACCAAATAATATAATGATATTGGCGTCAATCTAACACAATATTGACGTTGGACATAGAAATATGGGGGACACATTGATGGATGTCAACGGTCTGCTGGGGGTTTCGCTAAGGGATAGAATCCGGAACGATATCATACGCCAAAAGATGAAAGTCACAGATATCGTTCAGAGGTCTGACGCATAACCGACGGGCGTTGGAGTCGGAAGGTTCTCGAATGGAGACCACGTCTCGGGAACGTAGTGTTGGAGGCCCCCCTGCTAGGTGGACCGATGACCTGAGGAAGGTGGCCGGTGGTGGCTGGATGCGAGAAGCAGAGGACCGTAAAAGTTGGCGCAGTCTTGGAGAGGCCTATGTCCAGCAGTGGACTACAATAGGCTGATATGATTGATGGATAGCCATCAAAAAAAAACTAACCAAAAACCATAACATCGAATAAAAGCTGTGGGGATGATTGTAGATTTATAAAAAAAAAGAAACCAATAATTCGCACACGGGTAGGATTTGAACCCATGAACTTTGGTTAACCGGGCCTAATGTCTAACGACATTTTTACAAACTGGGTCGTGTATAAAATTGACTGTACCTTGCACATGATGGTGTTGGCCCGCGCGGCAGTATGGGCCCGCCTCGGTAGTCGCTCCAGTAGCGGGAACAGCACTCGCTCAAAGCAAGCCTCCCACGCGCCACCGGCGGCGCCGGCGTTGGCCCCGGTCGCTCCCGGGGACAGTCCCGGCACGAGCAGCGCTCGCTGGAGGTACGCTATGGCGCTGTTTGCCACCTATAACAAGGATTTTAGTAAATTACTAGCAGTTCCCCGCGACTTCGCCCGCGCCAAAAGTCGGATTTTCCCTACAAACTTTCATTCCCCATTTCACCCCCCCTGATTATTTTATATCGCGACAAAAAGTAGCCTATGTCCTTCCTAGGGTTTCAAAATATCTCATTACTACTGCGCACATATTTAAAATATAGGAGAATGAATATAGGTATACAAATTACCTGTTTCCGTCTATCAGTGCAAAATTCAGCTATTCCTTGCAAGAGAGGCATCCAGGCGACTTCCCATAAGTCATATTCTTCGGCATCTAGAACAATAAATATTGTTTTTTACATTGTTTTTTTTTGGAGCGTCGGTGGCGGAGTGGCGGGTTGCCTCTCATGTGGGAGGAGCCGGGTTCGATCCCACGTGCCGCCATGTACCAATGACTTTTTCTAAATTATGTACATTAGTTGTTTCACTAACCGATGCTCTTACGGTGAGGGCAAACAACGTGAGGAAACCTGCTGTCGACTGAATGTGTAACCATGATCCAAACTGGTCAGGTTTCCCTGCTACAGGGTCACGGAGGTCAGACGGCAGTCGCTCTACTATAACTACCTGATCTGCCATATCCTGGATCATGGTCAGCGGACCCTGGGCTCTCACGTGCGAGTGCACAACCGGGATAACTCTAAGCTGATGATGATAACATCGTTTGTTACACAAAGCTCTCAGCTCAAAGAATCGTACAATAGAAAACAGGAAACTCACTTTGTCAGATGGGAAAAATAAAATACAATTATTTTGCCTTAAATTTCCGCTAAGAGACGCTAGCGCAGGCAACAAAACCACACCAACCGCAACCGCTTTGAGTACCAGTTCAGGCAAATGCAGAATGCACCGCCCTCCCTCCCTCAATAGGCATGCACTACAGCTAATGCAGTTGTTAGTTACCAACACCAACGTGCAAAAAACCTTTAAGGTTTTTTTAAGGCATTTGCCTGAACTGGTACTCAAAGCGGTTGCGGTTGGTGTGGTTTTGTTGCCTGCGCTAGCGTCTCTTAGCGGAAATTTAAGGCAAAATAATTGTATTTTATTTTTCCCATCTGATAATGGATTTCCGCAAAGTAACGCCTGATTCTATTAATTATATTAACTCACTTTGTCCCTGGTCAGCTTCGTCTCGCCACCATTTAAATATTTGCGCTGTTCGACTGTGCAGCGTGTGCATGAGGTCTAATAACTGAAAGATAAAGATAAAATGAACGAATAAAAGGAAACTAAAAGTGTCTATAGTCCGACAAGTTTTTAGCGCATTTTTTTAGGAAGCATGTTTTAGATTCGCACGTACTAGCAGGTATTTTTTTTACAATTTAGTGATCATCAAGACAATTTTTTCCATTAAATTTTATTTTTAACACCATTTTGAAACTCGTTAATTTTTTAATGCAAGTACTTCCACTCTATGTCTTTACACATAATATTACAAAATTTTATTTTGGTTTTAAGCTCAATGATTTCGACGCAATATTTATATAACTTAAAGGAATAGCGCCATCTATCAACATAAAATAAAACTTAAATTTTGAGCTGTCAGAAAATCCCTCATTCTTCCAAGACAGCTAAGGTGGTACCTGTATTGTTTCTCACGTTTACGCGAATTGTACCTGTATGCTGATGAGGTGGTACTGGTCAAGGGTGTCGACTTCTTCGTCGCTGGAGTCGTCCTGCCTTCGTCGCGCGGAGCTGGGCCTCTGTTTGCGTCTGTCGCGGGACTTCTTTGCTGCAAAGGGATGTAAAACTGTAAGTACTTGTAGCGATCAAAACTACTGCCTCATTACATGGTAAGGTAAAAATAACGCCATCGTTGTTATTATCGGCCGTGCGGGCCGAGTAAGCGCCAATCGCACGCGCATGGCATAGGCAATCCTGTTCAATGCAACACGACCCGTATCCGGCAAGCCTCACCTCGTGCGTACCCGTGAGCTGGACTATAGTCGTCGATTTTACGAGCGATCCAGCTGGCGTGTGATTGTTCTACAAAACGGTCGACCAACGCATGTATTTGAAGCTTCATACCCAAATTGCGGAGTGAATCAGGCCTGGTAGAGATTTGTTTGTCCTTCCACCAGCCAATATCTTCGAGTCTTGTTCTCATTCTACGTAAAAACTATTATTATTATGTGCCCGTAATGCCTAGCCGCAGGGTAAAGGCCTCCCTACCCTTTTCCACTCACCACGACCTTGGGTAGCTATTTCCCAATCATCCAGCTCGTCACTTACTATAGTAAAATCTGACATGTACATAGCCACTTACTATCGTGCAGCGTAGGCTGTTAGCAACGGCGTCCTCCAACCGAAATATACAGATAAAGATACTTGACTTATTCCACAATCTATAGTTACTCACCAACCTGAAGCGTAGCCCTAGAAAAGTACCTGACAGCTTAAGGGATGTCAGGAGCAGCGTCCTCCCACCGGCCGACGCTAAGAAACTAGTTCTACGATGAACGTAGCCACTCACACTCATGCAGCGTAGCCCTAGCGAAGATCCTCACAGCCCTGACGGCGGCGCGGCAGTTGTGCGGCGTGACGTGCGCCACGTCGCGCACGACCAGCGCCAGCGCCTCGCAGCAACGTGCAAGCGCCGAGGCCCGGTGGCCACGGAGGGAGATCTGCTCGTCCTCCCACCAGCCGGTGTTGAGGCCACCGTCTACTGAGGGGGTCGCTTCGTTCTTCACCTGGCAGGGAATAATGCATGGTCAAGAAATCCTCGGATAGTCTGTCCACTGCTTATGCTTATTTATGTAAATATTAAAACTGACTGATTGACTGACTGACATATCAACGCACAGCCCAAACTACTAGGATTATGAGCTTGAAATTTGCACCATGCTTCCTTTTATAGTGTAGGCTAGCTCTAAGAAAGGATTATTTTGGAAAATCCACCCCTTACGGGAGTAAAATATAGAAGGAAAAGTTTGCATGAAACTTCGTCAGTTTTGAAGCTACATGGGTAAAACTTGGTATTTGGGCATTTGGTTTGAAATTAAGAATGATGCATTTCAGGATTTTTGAAAATTCTACCTGAAAAGTGGGGTGGAAATTTGTATGGGAAATGCAACATTTGCGCAGACGAAGTCGCGGGAAACATCTCTTTACATGATTTATTGGATGGGAGTATAGACCAATCAAAAAAATTCCCCAATTTTTATGTTTTACAGCGGCTACTGCCGCCTGTCAGGTTACCTTTGAACTACGAAAACAGCTTTTATTACGCAGGGAATACAGGCGGTCGCAAAGTGAAAGTAGGGTAATTTGACGTGCAGCCGTAAAAAAAGACTAATTAATCATCTCATTAATTAGACTACCTACTCATTTTAAAAATGCATAGACAATTTAAAGCTAAAGACATATCGTCGAGTAACTTTAGTTTCAACTTTAGTCCGAAAATTGTATCAGTAGCTTAATTTAATTAACAAGGCTGCCAGAATGTAAGCGTGTGATATACCGTATACTGGGACTAATGAATCGTGTGCTATACTGACCAATATCCATCCCTGTTGCGGCGACTGCGACAACTCGCTCTCGGACGACACGCTGGTCGGCCGCCGGTCGCTCTCGTCCTCCGACCCTTCCGACCGACTTGACGCTGTAACAATACAACCGAGCTGAGTGACGAGTTTTTCTAAGTATTGTAAGGAAAGTACTGGGGGGTACATTTCTCAAAGTATCGATGAAATCAGACGCCGGCTCACTGGCGCAGCAATGACTTACAAAAATTCTTGAGTGACTAACATCCTTGGTAGTTCAGTTGGGAAAGCTTTAGATTCAAGATAGCGAGGGGTGGGTTCAAGTCCCACCTGAAGATGGAATGAAATTTTATGTGCAATATTAACACCGCTGTACTTACACACATGTAATGCAAATAAATGATTTGATTTGATTTACTATCGTAAAAACTAAATTGCTAAATTAATAATTATATTTTTTTACAGAAAACCCCAGAAACAAATTTTGATCTAGATTGGAACCCGGGACCTCCTGGGTTGAAGTCAGCATGCTGACGGTTCTGTGGCCTGCTATTGATGCGCAGGGTAAATACACCATTGACGTACTACGCACCATGGTGCAAGCGCGTTGTCCACAGGTAGGGTAATGTACCATTGTCGACCATAACGCGAGTTCTTGTCACTCACGGTTATTCCAGGGTAAATCCACCATCGACGTATTATACTTTGCAGACGACGCATTGCCTAGGGGCTGGGTAAACAAACCAGCCTTGTTTCCGCCAAAATCTGTCACCACGCAGAAGATTACACGATATTGTTGGATAATATGAAAATATAAGAGTGACGTAAGTGGACAGAGCTGTGAACACGGCGACTAACTAAAGTCAGAATAACGGCGACTTAATAAACACACCAGTGACGTATCATTATGTAAAGACGACGCGTTGTCTAAGGGCAGGGTACACATACCAGTGACGTATTATATTGGCAGTAAGACGGCGGGCCATCTCTCTTAGTCCTAGGGTAAACACACCAATGTCGTATCATACTGTTGGCATGTTGTCTGCCAGCATACTAGGGTAAACACACCAATGTCGTATCATACTGTCGGCTCGCTGTTTGTCAGCATCCTAGGGTAAACACACCAGTGACGTACCATAGTGGTCGAGCGGCGCGTCGTGCGGCAGGCTGGCGGGCCAGGCGCCGGCGCCGCACGCGCACAGCAGCGCGAACAGCACGCGCCACTCGTCCGCGCTGTGCACGTTCTGTGCGCTCGTCTTCACCACGTCGTACAGGCCGCAGGAGATCTGTGGGGGAGGTGACGGGTTACAAAACATGTAGGTATCATACTCTAATCCATACTGTGCGAGGCTGAGGATACCTCAGCCTCCAGGATTTGTGAGATTTCCCTGTTGAATGTGAAGAACTTGATAGCATAGTAGTAGATTACTGAATTTATTAAATTGTAATTCAATTTGAAAATGTAAAAACTGTAATTCAAAAATACCTCGTTGAGATCATAATGTAACTTAATTAACCATCTTTTGTCTGTATGTATTGTCTGCTGTAGTATTATTCCGGGATGAATAAATGAATATGAATATTTACCATGAAAGTAAATTGAGTCTTACGTCACAGCCAACGAGGTCTTTACTTTTTATAGTCCGACAAGTTCGTACGCGACCTTACTGCTGAACGTAAGACGTACGGAGGGCAAGGCATGATAGACAGCGGGGATGGAAGGTGTTACGGGAAAGGGAATTTATTATTATTATTAGTTATCAGACAGGCAGTTGAGACAACTGATAGCCGCCTGTATCCAGTAAGGTACATTAGGTTAAGCGAGTTTAGATGAGTGACAAGTCGGTTTGAATTGATTGATATTTTGGGCAGAGATCACATCTCAATCAATTTCCCATGAACGTCATTGGCGTTTCCTCGTTTGTCGGACAATAGTACCATAAAACACTTTAAAATAATAACAGTATTGGATAGTTCCAAATAGTTTATTCATAAGTTTACTAAATTAATATTTGTAAGTCATAAATAAAGAAATCACATCCAACGGGGTCGCATAATCATTGAAGGCATACGGATGCCTTCAATGATTATGTACACACTGACTGCGGGTGTGTTGATTGTGACTGTGACTTTTGATTCGGACATGACTACACAAAACCCACACTCACCGCGGGCGCGTGCTGCCACAGCAGCTTGTGCGGCAACTGCAGCAGCAGCTTGAGGTGATGCAGCACTGGCGCGGCGCAGTGGTCGCAACGCATCAGTCGCGCGGCACTGCGCAGTAACGCAGTCAGTGTGCGAGTCAGTGCGTAGCTGCAGCGGGTCGCCGACCACATCACTACGCGGCGGATGTGTGGACCGGCCTCGTCCCATACGGTTAGAAGACGGTCTCTGGAAGGGAATTTAAGTTGTTCAGGTATAAGTTCGTAGACACGACGACGTAGACGACATGTCGCCGCGACACTAAAGTTTCTTTATATTTCTATGCAATCTTCGTATCGCTAGCTGCGAATAGTATTTCATAGAAATATAAAAAGCCAGTAGTGTCGTCAGCTGCTGCCGCGTGTGGTCGGCTACGAACTTATACCCTTAGGTAGGAAAACTTTCTGGCAAACCAGTCATCTGAACAGGTTGCGAATTGGGAGCGAAATAATACACTTGAATATCGGTAAAATACTGATGTTTATTACAAAGACTATTACTTTATATACGATATGATTAGGAACAAAATGATAGAGCGTACATACATACTACACCTACCCATTTAAGAAAAAAAAAAGAATATATATATATTTTTTTTTCGTTTGTTATCTTTAAATAACACAATGTTACAATGAAATTCTAAATAATTTAAAGCTATTATTATACCTATGCACAAAAACAACTGTCATAACTATTTATTTATTTATATAATATTGTTTAGTACGATTTTTATGCACTATATCTTCTTTACCATTTTTGACAATTTTAACATTACAATCAAGATCTTCTACTACTAGGTATGGTCCTAAATATATCGGATCCATCTTATTCTCTGAAGGATTTTTAAACCATAAAAGGTCATTCTTCTTATAATATACAGGCTTAACATTAACATCATATTTATTTTTACGCTTTAGTTTGCTATTCAGTAAATTATCCCGAGCATTCTTTTGTGCCAATTGCAGTCTATATTTAAACTCTAAAGGATAATTGTCATGAACGTATAAAGGATCTACAATGCCTCTATCAAAGTTACAAGGTAATATACACCTCTTACCAAATACCAATTCGTGAGGGGTGTATTGTGTTTCACAATGTACTGCGTTGTTGTAGGCAAAACACCAATACGGCAACCAACTGCTCCAATTATCTGTTTTATTTTGACAATTTGTTCTTAAATAGGCACCCATAGTTTTATGCGAATTCTCCAAGGCTCCGATACTCTCGTGGTGATATGCTGTGGAAGCTATTTGATTTATTTTTAAGAGTTGGCATATATCTTTCATTGTCGCTGAGAGAAATTCGGTACCACGATCCGTTGCTATTACTTTTGGAATGCCAAACCTTAAAATAAAATTATTAACTAATGTTGATGCAACACTTACCGAGTCTTTTGCTTGAAGCGGGTACGCCTCTGTAAATTTTGTTAGCTCGCACTGTAAAGTTAGGATATAGTTAAAGTTATTAGAGTCTTTAGGGAGTGGACCTACTATATCTAAGAAATTTTTTTCGAATGCTGAGTTTGCAGTGGTTGTTATCACCATAGGCTGTTTAGTGCTAACACAGTACTTTTGTTTGTTGCATTGTTCACACTTTGATGCATAATCAACAATGTCCTTTTCCATACTTGGCCAAAAGTAGTACCTTTTAATATTGTTCGTCATTCGCTTGATGCCTGCGTGGCCACTTGTGGGCAACAAGTGAAAATCGTTCAATATTACTTTCCTATCATCTAAGTTATTTATTTTTTGTGCGTTGTTTAAAACACACACTCGCAAATCGTGCCATTTATCATATTCATTAATTGTATTTAAAAGCCCATTCAGAATATCCTTTGTTTTTTCATTTCTTAGGATACATACTTCATTAATCTTATATTTTTTACAGAAAAATAACAATTCCCTCATCAATTCGTCTCGCGTAATCGACGATCGGGACATTGTATTTAAGTATATAGTAGATTTTCTGGGCACATACATAAAATATTTGATTTATCAACAATTTCTTCTCTAAGTATCTCATTTATTTTCCTAGTATCACATAATAAAAGTTCAGTAAAGTGTTTCGGTTTTTTAATTATTTCCACAACTCTCGGTTGATCAGGCCTCGAGTTAGTGTCAATATTATCCGCCGAAACGCTTTGACTGTCACTCACATTTTTATTTCTCTCCAAGTTTTTATGTTGGGCTCTAGTCATAACACATATGTGTGCATTAATATTTTTTAAATCGTCAGATGAAATATTTATTCGAGAAAGCATCCGCTGCCGAATTAGATGTTCCTTTTATATATTCTATATAGAAATCGTATTCCTCTAATAATAATCTGAATTTTAATAACCTGCTCGAGGGATCACGCATGCTAAATAAATAAATAAGTGGTTTATGCTCAGTCTGTATCTTAAACTTTTTCCCGTATAAATAAGAGCGAAAATATTTTACACTCCATACTATTGCTAAGAGTTCCTTTTCAATAGCTGGGTAGTTAATTTCGGCCTTATTTAAACGTCGACTGGCATAAGCTACAGGTCGACCGTCACTATTACATAAAACAGAGCCTATAGCCTTGCCTGATGCGTCTGTTTGTAACAAAAATTCGTTGTTTTTGGAAAAATCCGGGTACTGTAAAACAGGTGGTTGTACTAAAGCTAATTTCAATTTTTGAAACGATTTTTCACATTCTTTTGTCCAGGAAAACTCAACATTTTTACATGAAATTTTATTTAGTGGTAGTGCTATTTCTGCGAAATTTGGAATAAACTTACGGTAATAGTTCGCAAATGCAATAAACCGCTTCGTTTCCTCAGCAGTCTGCGGCGTTGGATAATTTTCAAGTACCTTGATTTTGTTGGTATCCGGTAAAATACCGTTTTGCGAAATAACGTGTCCTAAATACAGCATTTCTTTCTGTAAAAATTGTCATTTTATGGGATTTAACTTTAAATTGACCTTCCTTAATCTAGTAAAAACGTCTATTAAGTTCTGATTATGTGAGTAAAGATTTCTTCCATAAATGACTAAATCGTCCTAATTAAGGCCGGACATAGCTATGGTCATCATACGGCTGAAACTATTGGGGCTAGATTTAAGTCCCATAGGCGTTCTCGTCATATGGTACTGATTTCTGCCCGTAGTAAATGCTGTATAAGGTCTACTCTCTTGCTTTAAATTAATTTGAAAAAATCCTTTATAAAGGTCTAGATGCGTGAAATACATAGCTCCTGATAGAGAATCTAAAATTTCGCTAATATTCGGCAGTGGAAACTTATCGTCTTGCACTTGGTTATTTAGTTTACGGTAATCTATTACTACTCTCCATTTCTTTTCTTTGTATGAATCACTTTTTTTGGAACTTATAATAATGGACTTGACCAAGGACTTCTAGATTCTTCTATAATACCGTCATTTAACATATTTTGAATTTGTTTATTTATTTCTATTTTTTGGGAATTTGGTAGTCGATATTGTTTAGTATAGATGGGGACAGTATTAGGTTTTAGGTTAATAGATTGTTCATAAATAGGAGTAGTTAATAGCTTATCGCCGGGTAAATGAAAAATATCGTGAAACTTAGCACAAATATTCTCAATTTATTTCAATATTTAATCCCGTTAAATTCAATAATGAAAATAGTGTCTTAACTCTGTCGCTATTCATAATAGGCTTTTCAAAACTACAAATGAGATAGTCATCTAATTTACTTAAATTTAGTTTGAAATAACTTAGTTTTATTTCCTTATCCCTGGTATTCAAAATTTTAATAGGTATTTTCCCTCTTTCGGATCTCACTAATGTACTACCTAAATAAACTCCTTTACATAATTCCTGAGAAGTTACTAATAAATCACCATGCATCTCCGTACTAACGTAATGTATTGACTCGCATCTCGGTGGTATCACTAAATGTGAATTTAGAGAAGTTGTCATGTACTCAAAGTTAATTATTACATGCTCATTGTTTTCTGTGCTTAACTTCAATGTATTTAATTCAAAGTCCATGATTGCTTAAAAGTTTTTGAAAAAATCTTGTCCCAAAATACCATCTGTTTTGCATGGTAACTGTTTAAATACGTAAAATTTATGTTTAAATATATAACCTTTAATATTAAGTTCAAGAAAGACATGTCCAACTGAAATTATATCTCCCCCAATTCCAATGACACTTATTTAATTTTTATGGAGTGGAATTTGCAAACATTCGACACATTCATATTTGATTGCAGAAATTGATGCCCCCGTATCAACGAGCCAATCGTGACTATACCTGCTAATGTAACATGAAATTTTACACAAGCTATTACATGATAGTACATAGTTAGTCTTGAAAAGAGTGATTCAGTGTTTCCATTTGAGGATTGTCTGATTCAACATTCTGCTCTGTTGCCATGATATTCACGTGGCCACGTGCGGACTGGTTTCGGCCGCGAAAGTACCTACCACGATTACTACGATAATTATTTCCACGGTACCTATTTTCGGATGAATGTACCTGTTGATACTGCTGATTGTACGGGCGTGCTTGATATCCTCGGGACCTGTTAGAAAAGCTACGCAAACCGCGCTGTCTCGCGTACTGTCCATGTTGAGGTCTCCTAGAATTATAGTTGTTAGGTTTTTTGTACATACCCATAACACCTTCCGACGTCGATGGCGAAGATATTTCTTCATCTTGCGCAGCTTGAATAGCATCTGCTAATGAAGCATAATTACGCGCCGCAATGACCGTGCTTAACCGACTATTTCGCAATCCATCACTAAATCTTTTAATTGCCAACTTTTCGTTTAATGGCCTCAAAACTTTGTATTTATCGGAATCACCATCGGCTTGCGAAATTGTCAGGTCGACAAATAGTTCTGAAATTTCTTTACCAAAATCTGCTATCGATTTATTATTTTGCTTAGATACCATTTGTTTTGTTTGTAATGCAGTGTAACTTTTTTGTGGCAGTAAAAGTATTTTCATATCCTTTATAAGCTTATCGATAGAATCATAATTTTGTGAAAGCCTTAACTTCGCTTGCTGGGATAATCTACTTTTCAGTACAAATTGTATCAATTTCAATTAACATTCTGCTGACGTTAGCACTGAGCTATAATATTCTATACCTTCTATTAGCTGTTTGGTATTTTTATCGTCATTAGTCATCACAGGTAAAATGCTTAAAGCAATTTTTAAGTCAAAACTTTCGCCAGACATATTTTCAGATTTTAAGGAAAATTCTACAGTAGTTGAACACAACGTAATTATATTCGAGTGTAAATAATTGAACTCTTCGCAAATTTTATTAATTAAGGCAATTTCACTGGTATTTTTTTTTCCTAATTCTAAATTCTTTCTATAACATTCAATAAAGTTATTATATTTCGCTAATACATAGTTTACTTCTGCTCTCTTTACTTTCAAAATATTTCCTACTCTTCTACTGGGACCGATTTTTATTAAATAAGTTCTTATTGATTTAAGTTCTTGCAGAATTAAGGATAATTCTTCGGCCATTAAGGTTAGTGTACATAGGATATAATGGTAGCATTATAAGTACTTATTAATTATCTAGTACTGAATAACATTATATTACGTGATTACTATGATTAAAATATAAATGCGCGCTATACTGATGCGCTAAAAGGAGTACACAAAATACCTTAGCAAATTTACCGCCGACATTCACTTTACGCAACACTTCACAGTAAGTTCACTTCTTTTTCACACTATATTGTTGGTGGACTCTTCTAACTCCTTCTTTCGACCACGAAGTAAGCTGGCATATCTCATGAGAGTAAACTCGTTAAGCTGCCGTTGTACTAATTTCTTATGGCATCTCTTGTATGTCTTGTACACGAGGACGATTGCTCCGATCTCCAAAATTAGGATGATTCCCAATAAGATGATAGTGCTAGCGCTGGCATGGAATCGCATCTGCTCGAAATGTGAGTTGTTTTCACCTCCTGACGAGTTCTGGGCAATGATCACCTTATCGTCTTCTTTAGAGTAGGTTTTCCCCATGGATGATGTTTGGATACAAGGTCACAGGAACGCCGAAATAAAGTATAATATCTCCGTCGAGCGTGATGGAGCGCGAATAAATCATCTTGTAAAAGTTTATATCACAACTTGGTAACGATGTTTATGAATCCCGTGCCATATTCGGGTAATGGAATGTACGCAGGCTCCTGTTACCGGCGCGACGGCGGCAGGGTCGCCATGAACAGGTTGCGAATTGGGAGCGAAATACACTTGAATATCGGTAAAATACTGATGTTTATTACAAAGAGTATTACTTTATATACGATATGATTAGGAACAAAATGATAGAGCGTACATACATACTACACATCGAATACTTAGTCGTAATAAAAAACAATGTCGTTATGTTTTATGTAGTAGTAGATGTAGACGTATCAATAAAAAATCATTGCGCACCCATGCGCGTGTGAGAAATAATGAAAATTTTCATTATTTCTCACAAAACTAAAAATCATAAAATACCTACTATAATAAGCACTTGTATAAATCTGAAAATATTATGGACATCCATCTTAACTGACTTAAGGTCATGTCACACTAAACCGGCACCGCAACGGCACGGCTGCAGCACGGTGTCGCCTCGAATTTACAAAATATATTGTACGACTCACAACTTAATGCTCTAATTTGAATGGCAAGTTATTGCTGGGCTAACCCATTCGCTGCCCAATTTCCAGACACAATAGAAAATCAATTGTTATCTCGCACCGGTGCGTGCTGTGGCACGGAACCAGTTAAATTGTGTTATGTTGTGTTGTGTGTGTGTTGCGGTGCCGGTTTAGTGTGACATGACCTTAAGGCTGTGTTGCACCATCTAACTTTAATTATAACAAACGCAAATTATATTTCAAACTTTACAAAAATCATAGGTTATTGGTATACGAGTAACTTAACGTTCTAATTGGTGCAACTCGACCTAAGGATCAAGTTCACTAACATATTATTATTTTTAAACAAGGAATTCTGTCAAATAAAGTCAAATAAGGTTGATTCCCAGCCATTTAAGAAGTTAACTCGAGTCTTAACATTTTTGTGGCAAAACCTTCCCTTCCCTATCACTATTGCATAAGGTATTCAGCTTGATGTCAACACGTTAGGTTACCAAATTGACCTACGAAAAGAGTTTTAATACGTAGGGAACATAGGCGGTCTCAAGATTAAAATGGGGTAGTCTGGCGTGCGGCTGTGTGTACTCTGTAAGCTCACCTGTTTTGTATGAGCGTCTGCTCCAGCAGCTCCAGATAGAAGATGGTGGTGTCTTCGAGTGCCGGGTTCAGTTGTACGCTCTCCGCGTCCGGCGGAGCACCCACAGCGATCATCGCTCGCACTAGCTCCTGGCAATGGTAAAACATTGGTCTGTACGGTTATAGATAACCTATATCCCTCTTATGAAAAGTCATAAGCCGCGAGCTGCACACAAGTGATAATGTAATTGAGCATAGGTATCTACTAGTATCACAGAATAAGTACTAGTACTCCGTACAGAAGTATGACTTTGCAATGAAATTCAAAGAAATATCTACTCAATGTTGTCAACGATATGGTGTAATTCAGTTCGCCTCAAGACTCAAGCACATTTTCGCGTAGACACCTACAAAAATACATTGCAAGATAATTTCATTCTTATAACTCTGGAATATGATTCATAATACACTAAACCTATTCAGTGACGTACTATCACGCAACGCAATAGGGTTGACTGCCACAAAAAGCTACTTACGCTATCTAGCGCATCTTTCTAGGACTTTATACACGTTCGTCCAACCAGCAACCTAGTGTCGCGCCCCGCCGGTGAATAAAACGCGGGAGCGTGTCGCTGCCGGCTAGCGACACACAACTTGTTTAGTCCCTTACCAAGGGGTCGCCGCGCGTAGGTACGTTTTTGCTACCTACGCGGAAAGATACACAGGCCTGCTAGTATATTGCCCTTTTGGTTACTGAAAATTTAGGCTTCTAGTTTTTCCACAAAAGAGGATCGAAGATGACCCCAATGGCTTCCAATTTTAAATCACTTAACAAACTTTATACATCGGATCCCAAGCAGTTTAAAGACAGCTTAACATAATAGCTTACATTTGAAAAAATATAATTTAAAAGAATGTCTAATGATCAAAAATAATGTGATTAGACTCGATTCCAAGATGCCCTGTCTAAGATAAAATTTAAGTTCAATCTCTCTCTTTGTCTGTTAAACAAACGAAAAGAGACAGACTGCAATTATTTAGAAACGTCAAATTAAGTGGTGCGATTTCTTACGTTTTTTTACAAGTTCTTGCGCGTTGTCGTCTAACACACACGTACACACTTTGTATCTGTAGACCGTTAATTAATTAGCCTATAAAATGTAAATCCGTTATTGGCTATCGGCTTTTCATGTTAGTTTTATTCAGATATATTTAAGAGCTGTGGATTTAGTAAAATAAATAAATGCACTTTAGTCGTCATCGAATTACATCCCTAATCTTAATTAATAAATTCTCTAATTTCTAGGCATGGAAATGATTGCTACTTTTAATTCATTTTCATTACATGAAATGATTTTTTTTTTTTTCATATGAAATCACATGTGAAATTTCATTGGCAATGATTTTTTTTCGCAGTGTCATAATGTAACACTTTTGCTTTTTGCTACTTATTATAATGAAATATGAATTATTGTGAACGGTTGCTAATTTGCTACTAATATGAAATGTCATATTTAGGTTGTCATGAAAAATCATGGCAAACGAATCTAAACTTTATGTCCATAAGTTTAAAGTTCTTTAAATGCCCACCCAGTATCGATCGTCACCTATGATCGCATAACTAGTGTGTTTGTCTTTTTCTAACACGCACCTAGGGCAAATCATTCCTACTCGCTTGCTCTGCTACATGCAGTCATCAATGAATGAAATGAAATGAGCATGATCTATGATTTCGCAAAGTGCGATTTGTAGCAGTCTATATGAAAAAAAATTGCAGGTGTGAACAATGAAATTCATTTCATATGATTTTGCATCTGCTTTTCATGAAATCTTCTATGCCTACTAATTTCCTTTGCAACTGACAGCTGTTTAATCTGACGTTTCTAAATGAATATAGTCTGCCTCTTTTCATTCGTTCCGCAGAGAAAGAGAGACTGAACTTAAATTTAATCTTAGACAGGACACATTAGAATCGAGCCCATTGTGTACCAAATAACGATACAGTAAAGATACGTCAACATTTGTAAATGAAGGGTTAACATACCTAAATAATTAGGATATAATTTTTTTTATTTCAGTATTAGTATACAAGAGCATACCTGTAAGCTTTCTAGCTGTAAGAACTTAGTCTCCGTCACGAGTAGACCAGGCAAGTTGCACTTGGCTACGCAGTCTGTTGCAATGTCGATCAGACTCTTCTCGTGTGGGGTCGGGGTTCGAATACCTGTTATCACAAAGAAATAATATAGGGTGACGGACCCAATTCAGCACTTTAAGAGGTCATTTAACTTCAACTCTAAATATTTCATATATTACAATGTTCTATAACTATTGTGTTGGGTTATTAATATTGAGAATATAGTCACCTGTTGTGTAAAGTAAGACTTTTAAATTATTATTGATCATTATTGAGTTAAAATTACAATTTATCAAAAAACAAGCCTACCTCTATTTATCAGCACAGTCATCACCAATTATGGTAACCTACTTACCCAGTTATCAGCACTGCGAATTGTTACACATTTTAAAGGGCGGAAAAAGAAAATATCTTTAAGTAAAAATTACTGTTTACTTTTTTTTTCAGTCTTTTAACATTTCTACTAATTATAGCACGTAAAACAGTACATTAACATCTAACTTGTTCAACTCCAGTCAATTGTAATGGACAGTTCTTTGGAAGAGTAGGAACATTACCTTTGAACTAGTAAGATAAACATTAAAATAATTATTCTTAAAAAAAAACAGAAAACGATTTGAATAAAACTAGGTAAATAAGTAACAAACATAAATAATTTGGTTTAAACTAGTAATCAGTAAATGCAAATACAAACTGAACCTTAAAAATAGTTTTACCTACATAAAAACTGTTTTTCTCAGTCATTAGTTTAGCCTTCAGTCAATGTCTTTTCTGTTATATGCTTACCCAGTTCTCTTCTCACAATATTTTTTTGAAGATTGTAACAATTTATTTTATTATTATTTTTGTGTATACAGTTTTCTGTTCTCAAAGACAGGTTCTGCCACCTGTCCTCGGTTATTATAGTATCAGATTCACGGGCCTATGCCAAGTGAACTGCACTTTCAGTTAAGTATGTGGAATTTGAGTCGTCCTGCAAAAACTTTCTATACGGCAAGTATTAGTATAGGAGTCTTGAGATGTCTCCAGTGCCGAAGTGGACAAGTGGCACAATGTATATTTTATCTATTCCCTAACATTTAATATTTCGTTTTGAAGTCCGGTTTATTTGCTATTTTTTTGGTTATGGTTTTGTGAAAGTTATGAGAGTTAGGAACGGCGATGTCAATAATATGGGCTACTTTATATTGTTTGTCGACGACAGTGATATGTGGCCGATATTATTATAATTAATTATGTTCGTCGTCTACCTCATCGTATAGGATATCATTCAGTAGATCTTTAAAAATTACTTAGGGGTTTCTAATACAATTTTTCGATTTAATGCTCCATTTACGAAAATTAAACTTAGCGCATATTTTTGGTCCAGTGCATGCAAAAGTGCATTTTATAAACTCTAAATGAAAGCTATGGCGGTTAAGATAACTTTAGTAGTTTAGCAGTTAGCAGTCGTTGAACTTGGATAATGTTGTACCAAATACAAAACCCTTAGGATAAAGTCTTTAATGTGGCTAATTTCCGCACTCAAAGACGTCAATTGCATGAAATCTATAATTAAGTCTTGTTCTGTCACTTTTTTGTCAATGAAATAGAAAAGGACTGCATGAGACTTAATTAAAGATTAACTTTAATAGACGTCTCTGAGTATGGCAGTAAGATGAATTAATTAATAGTACGGAACCCTTCGTGCGCGAGTCCGACTCGCACTTAGCCAGTTTTTTATAAGGGTTTTTTGTTGTTTTAAATAAGTTCATATTAAGGGATCTAAAACACGCAGAAATATATATATTTTTTTTACAAATTTAATTGATTTTCAGTATAGGGCTGGATTCGGAAAACAAGGCTATAATCACTTTTTACACAACAATCAACCATTCTTGTAGTAACACACTATCCGTTAATAAAAAAAACATTATTTATGTCTATTTTATCTAAGTATTAACAGGTGTGCTGGTAATTGGAGAATTTGAAATTTCAGTATCCAGTTATTGGTACCCTAAATATCTATTATAATTAAATATAATACCTTCAAATCAATTAAATTTAAGATGCGCAAAACTTTAAGAATATGTGTATAAATACCAGTATTTCTAAATAGTGCTTTAATCGAATTGATAAATCACTAATAAACGTAAGACAAATCTTAATCTCCATGTGTCAGATTGCCCGATAATCACTTCTAATCACACAAAGTTCACTTCTCCTCAAGAATACCGCGCTATGATAAATGTAAACTATACACAGTGTTGCTAGTACAATAATTTAAAACAATCTAAACGTGTTTTATACCCTTGCAACCTTGAAATCATACTCATTTATCTTATATTTTCAGTTTTTTCTACGGGGTGCTGGTAACTGGTGCAGTGCTGGCGTTTGGGTCCGTCACCCTACATAGTTTTTATTTGGGTTGTGTTGTATTTTACAAACTGACTGCCTCGTTAGTCTAGTGGTCAGCACGCTGGGTACTATCCACGAGGTCCCGGGTTCGAATCCCGGGTCGGGCCGAGAGTGTTTGGGTTTTTCTGTCTTGAAATTACTCAGACACAGCTCCGGAGTCAGGAAGTTGGTAGTGTTAACACCCCCGTGCCTCGGAAAGCACGTTAAGCCGTTGGTCCTGCGCTTATCTCTCTACGGTCACGTCGGACTGCCGTCTCACCGAATTATGGGAGTGAAGGAACAGAGAGTGCACCTGTGGTTTGCGCACACACTTGTGCACTATAATATGTCCTGCGCAGTTGGCTAATCTCTGTTGAGATAGGCCGCCGTAGTCGAAATCGGCTAGGAGGGCATCATCATTTTACAAAGTAAATACATTTTTACATAAACAACATTTTTGGATAAGTTTACAGAACGTCACAAAAATCTTGAGTAAATACAATTTCATTACACTTTCAAAATGTTCCAGAATCGACAACAATCCTCAAGTTCGTAAGCTTTATCTTTGTCAAACTAAGTTTAAATTCTAAATATTGTATTAATATATTTCAGTTTATACTACCTGTGTCATTATAAAATCATTTTTCATAGGTGTTTGTATAAATGTCAAAAAGATTTTGAACAAAGCATTACCTACATCGGATTCATAGACTATGGATCTCAATACTAACAGTAATTGAATAAAGGCCATCGTCGCTTACTATCAGTTGAGATTGCGGTCAAATGTCTGCCTATTAATAAAAAAAAGCTGTAATAAGGAGTAGGTATGCGACTTGCCTGACTCTCCGAGCGCGATGTATGAATACAGACTGGACAGTAGGCCAGCTTCGGACCCTCTGGATGCTTCGCGTATCAGCGAGACTGTCCCGTTTTGTTCTAGGTAGTCTTCTACTTCTACCAGACTCTGTATTAAACAAATGGTTCCATTGTTGTAGATAATAAAGACGTCATTAGCTGATGCCCAGTTTCTAAGGCATTCACATTATTTATTATAAACGGCTGTAAAAGTATCTCAATAACCGGGCCAAAATAGTTTATGATAGTTTCGCTTTAATGTTCATAGATGTCACTTTTTGACAGACTGTCAGTGATCGTTACGATTGTCATGTTTCTAAGTTCTTATAGGCTGTCTTTTAATTTGTTACGAAGAGAAAAAAGACAGATCGCCGAAAATATAGGTTTGAAGAGCGAGCGTACGAATTCAATGTGAACCATCCTCGCATTTCAATGAGGTTAGGTTAGTTTGTAGTAGCCATGGTAGTATTTAGTGGAGGTTCAAGTGTACTAAATAAATAATTAATAACTAATGAATGGCCTGTATGGGGTCGCAAGTTTTTCGAAATATGTAGGTATCAATGATTGATCGACCGACTACGGTGGGTGGCATACGCTTTAATAATTCGTCTTTTATTTGTGCAAGATACGAAACTGTGTTTATACATATATAAATAGCTTAATTGTCTTCGCCTGCGGGGTAGAGGGAGCGGGGGCGGTAGGATGAAAAAACCGTTTTTAGGACTAAGAAAGTGCTGATAGCAGGCGTATTCTAGTCATTATTCACATTACGCTGTACCCCGTAGGTGAGAACCTAATTAGGCGGTCTTCCTAATCATTTCACATTGAGATAGCTATAACCAGCTTTACCTTAGGCAACAGCCGTCCAATGAACAGCGTAGTAACAATATCCAGCAGATACTTCCACGCTTCCCGCACGCAGTCTGCGTGGCGAGCGGCCACTGCGCACGCGCGCCGTAACGCTAGCTGCGCCTTGCTGGACTGGCCGAGGGTTACACCTGGGGATGAATATAATCAGGCGATTGTTTTAAATTGTTTTTAAAAAATACATCAATTAACTAGTCCCAAACTAAGCGTGAGCTTGTGATATGGTGACTAGGATAACGGATAAACATACTCATATACATTTATAAACATCTATGACTTAGGTACAAATGCTCGTGCTCATCACACAAACATTTGCCCCTTGCGGGATTCGAACCCGCAACCGCCTGGTTTAGAAGTCCGGGGCGCGAACCACTACACCAAGACGGTCGTCAAAATTTAGTATTAGTTATCCATTCGACTTAGGTTCCGCGCAGATGTGCCACCGACACTGACCTCTATAATACAAGTACGCTGGACTGCATACTACTGTCAACCTAAAAGTGAAGCCATTTTGGCGCTGACAGCTGTAGTGAGCGTGTGGTGAGCGTCCATGGATCTATATTAGAGTTGACATAAACGTAAGTAAGTTACTCTATTTTAGTTCCCTAGACACTGTCACTTTGATTAGGCACAAAAAATATCTGTCATGTCTTAGAGAACCTTTAATCCAGCATACTTGTATTATAGAGGTTAGTGGCCACCGACCACCGCCACCAGTGGCTGTCGCGCGCAAATGAAGGTGGTCGGTGGCCGGTGCAGTTGACACTCATCTGGTAGATCCTTTAACAGATGTTTTGTTGAAGCAGTGGTAGGTAAAAAATATATGTTGAGACGTGTATAAGTGCCCCCAGTGGGTCTACATGCATAAATGACTTTTATGACTTTTTTATGACTTTATGTCAAAATGGAGAGTGGCCGCCACTCGCTTTCCGTATGCCAGACGTATTGAAAATAATGTAAATAGCTTGTCGCCACCGGTGGCTGTGGTCGGTGGCCCATGCGCGAAGCCTTATCCTTATTTATCTGATTACCTACATGTGAAGATTCGTAATTTGTATAAGAATACTATTGTTGTTTAGTGTATAAATAAAACTGTAAATCTTCTAAAAAATAAATAAATAAGAGGTGACGAGATTTTTCGTATCGATCATCAAAACGGTGAACGTTATTTCTATGGGTTGAAGGGTAATTTTGTTGTGTGAAAAATGTTGGTCTGCGTGCTCTCAGTGGTTGCGAATACGAAATATACCGCTTGGAAGCTTTGTCTATAAAAAAACAACACCAAAATGGTAAGTTTTGGTATCGATGCGACGAATGGCGTCTCCAAAGGTGGAACTGGTTGGTCGACCGGCTTTCAGTGGTTGCGTTTGACACTTATTATTCACACAAGTTGATGCAAAAAATATAGAAGATAAATGATTTAATTCCTGTACACATTCGAATGCAAATATCTCTCAGTGGTTTAATTTCAGAGCTATGGTCATACAAAGTTTGAAATCATACAAAATTTCAATCAAAAAATAAACATTTATGGTGATATAAATTATAAATAAGAAACCAAAAATTCGCACACAGGTAGGATTTGAACCCACGTCCTTTGGCTAACCGGGCCAAATAATAAAAACTACTATTGGATAGCGAAAGCGTCATCATTCAAGTTGAATTTATTCTGTAAAGAATAACTACTTGGCCCACTGCTGTTGTAATACAGTTAGGGTAGATGTCGCTGACGTCACGTAATGTCGTATTCAAGAGATCAAGAATTTCACACGGCTGGATAGACTGCACAGTAGCTCAGTCGGTAAGAGCGTTGGCCCGGTTAGCCAAAGGACGTAAGTTCAAATCCTACCTGTGTGCGAATTTTTGGTTTCTTAATTATTATTTATATAAATAAGAAAGAACACTGTGAGTGTTAAAATATTAAAAACTACTATAACAGGTAGACGTCATATACACTGACTACAGTAAAGCGTTCGATCGAATTAACCATAGTCTCCTTCTCAATAAACTTCAAGATATAGGAACCAGAGGTGACTTATTACGTTGGTTTTCGTCCTATATCTCAAATCGATCTCAGGCTGTAGTTGTTAGCAATTACATTTCCAGCTGGATACCTATCTCTAGTGGTGTACCTCAGGGATCTTTATTAGGACCCTTATTATTCGTCATATTTGTTAATTATATAAATTCTTGTCTGCTTTCTTCTCGGCTTCTTTGTTTCGCCGACGACATGAAATTATATTCCTCGATTAGCTCCCAGGAGGACGCAGTTGCTCTACGGGCTGACCTGTCACGGCTTAGCGAATACTGCGACTTAAATAAGTTAGATTTAAATCCATCAAAATGTTGTGTTGTGACTTTTAGTCGGAAACATAAAACAGAGCGCTACTCGTACTATATCAAGGGTCAGGAGCTTCAGAGGAAAACTTCCGTTCGTGACCTAGGAGTAATACATGACTCCAAACTACTCTTTGAAGATCATGTCGATCACATTGTGGGTAAGGCGTCAAAGGCCCTCGGGTTTGTGATGCGAAACTCGGTGTGTTTTAAAAATATTAAAACGTTAAAAATTGTATACTGTACATTTGTTAGGAGTTACCTTGAGTATACATCACAGATCTGGAACCCAAGATACCTTACTTACATCTCACGTCTGGAAGGCATTCGGAGAAGATTTATTAAGTTTCTCTGCTATCGTACTAGGGTCAAGTATAGTTCCGATGATTATTAAAATCTCTGCAGACATGTTGTCATCTTCTCCCTCTCAGCTCTAGACGGGAAATTGCAGACATTGTTTACCTAATGAAAATTATCACAGCCGAGATTGATTGTCCGGATCTTCTTGAGAAAATATACCTTAACACCCCAAAAAAGAGAATCTTACGGAATAATGCACTGCTTTATCTACCTATCATCAGTACAAACTACAGGCGTAATAGTTTTATGTGGCGTGCTAGTAACAAATTGAATGAAATTCTTAAATGTGGCGAACTTGACATCTTTCACTCTACCACCGCGGCAGCGAGACGGCTGTTAGGCGAGCGCTTCTTTGACTGTTAGTAGTGCTCGCAGGTACTGAACTGATGTTGATTGGTTGTACTTGCCTATTATTATTTTTTTCTCTAACTTTACATGTTTGTTTGTGGCTATGTATTCGATTCGTTTTGTAATATTATAGTTTATATTAATTCTATTTGTGAAAACCTATAAGTGGTTTACTAGTTACCTGTTCTATCACATATTACTTAAGTTAAAACCCTAGCTTTCCTGTAATAAAATAAATAAATAACATACGGTGAGGGAAAACATGAGGAAAGTTGCACATTCAGGCGACTGAATGTGTAACAATGATCCAAAATTGGTCAGGTTCCCCTGTTAACAGGGTCACGGAGGTCAGATGGCAGTCACTCCACTGTAATTACCTGATCTGCCACATCCTGGATCACGGTCAAAAGCGGACCCTGAGCCCTTGCGTGCGAGTGCACAACGGGGATAACGCTAGGATGGTGAGAATGTTGATATACCTATGGCGCGGTAGTGCTGCTGCTGCGGCGGCTGTAGCGCGGTGAACTTGCACAGAGTGAGCAGTAACGTGTCAAGCGTGATCGCGTCAGGTTGCCGCGCCAGCAGCGCCGCGCAGCGCTCGAGCCCGCTCAGCGCTAGGAGCGCTGCGCTCGACCGAGTGTTGTTGGACTCTACTTCTTCGGGCGTAGGCGGGGAGGCGCGCTCGAAAGCCGCTGAGAGGGCTGTCACCTGAGAAGATACAAATATTTATTAATCAACAGATTAGCCAAGGTCGGATACAAAAGCCAGCGCACCAGCACCAGTGCCACCAATTCGACTGAGGTCGAAGTGGTGGACATGGCTAACGGAGGTCGGATAGATCAAAAGATTATTGTTACTCGTTACAAGAAACATAGGCTTAGTGATAATTTTACACAATTATATTTAGAATTGGCAACAATACTTAAAGCTTTTAGCTGTAAACGGTACTAAAGAATACTTATGTCGAGGGAACCCGAACCCGATGATTCATATAAGCCACGGCCACTAAACGCGACCACTAGTGACTTAGAGCCGTGTCACTAAACGTGACCACAACCACTAGTGAATTCAAGCCGAGCCACTACTAGCCTTTACAAAATGTTTTTTTTTTAAAACTCGTTCGCATTATCTTGTCACCGAACTATAAGAATGATGGAGCAAAGAATACATATTGTGTGTTGCGCGTATACTTGTGTACTATTATATCTTCCGCGCGGTTAGCTCAGATTGGCCGCCGTGGTCGAAATTCGGCTAGGAGGACCGCATCATGCTGGGCAAGCTCAGTTGCCAGCGCGCTTGAGAGTCTATTCGACTATTATACGGGTCAGCTGTTGCCAGCGCGCTTCAGCGTCTATTAGCCCAGTACACATATGACTCACGGCGGAGGGACAGACGACGGCGAACAGTCTCGCGTGGTGCGGGTGGTGCGGGGGGGCGGCGCAGTAGCGCGCGGCGGGGGTGAGGCCGCGGCGCTGCAGCACGCGCCACAAGTACGCGTCGCGGACGGGGCCCACGCGTTCCGCCGGCATCACCATCTCTTCGTTCCTGCGGGAGAAACGACTCGTCATTTCCTGTCTCAGTTAGTCTTTAAGCACTTATTACACCATCCTATTTGTAGCTTTCTAGCTAGGAAGGTACCATCCTAGTTAGGATCCCAACTTAGAAAGTAGGATGGATAGGCAGGTGCTCTACTCTCATAACGCATTGCCTGTATTTACGCGTCTAGCGGTCGCGCTCGTTCGCACTGACAGGGACAATTACAGCCCAAACTACTAATATCGTCTTACAGAGTGGGAGACACACGAGCTCGCTTCCTAACTAAGAAACCTAAGTAGTGAACTGCAATTACATCTTCCTATTTCCTAAGTATGAAGCTACACAAATAGGATGGTGTAATAAGTGATTTAGAGTGGTGAAGGATCGACCTCCTAGTGATCTACCCTGGGCAACGACATCACAAACTCCAGTCTGTGATGGCGGCTGAACGATCCTATCAGTGTGGTAGGCTCCGTTAGGTGCCGCCTGATAGCCACTACCCTCCCACTGGAGCCCGGCGCCAAGCAGCTTTCTGTGTTCCGTCGGTGAGTGGGAGTGCCAGAACCTTCTGGGTGAGCTCGCTCTACCATCGACTTTTAAAATAAAGTCTGATTAATAAAGTAAAAAGCTCTCACTGAACCACTACCGTTGCAAACTGACTCTTACGTTCTTACTGACGAGGCCTTAGGCTCCGCGCAGATGAGCCATCGATCACCGCCACCGGAGGCTGTACCGCGCCACGCTCTTTGTTCTCGCGCAAACGTGAAAAAATGCGCAATTTGACCTGATGTACAGTTTACAGATTCTTTGACAGATGTTGTCAAAATGGCGAGTGGCGTCGTCGCTTCAGGTGTGGTTCAGGTTCACGTCGTAAGGTTCTACTGCTAGGGGGCTGGTACTGCTTTAGCTGCTGTTTAGCATAATAGTGTAGTATCATATATCAAATTAAATTGCGAAAGTCTGTTATTTATATAATTTTCACCATAGGAAATACGAATACAACACTGTTTTATTTAATAATGCGGTGTATTAATAATTTTAAAAATAAAATCGTAGTTTTATTATCTGTGTATCACGTGACCGAAAACGCCAGCCGCCATGTTTTTCTCGAGAGTGACGTCATAAGAGCAGAATCAAACACAGTTCTAGGAAGGAATTAATATCTCTTTATTGCGGATTTGTAGCTTGTTTTAGTTTTTTGCACATTTAATACATCATTTTACAATGAAGGAAGGATTCGTAAAAGCGGACAGTACAAATCTGGCAAAATTAGACTCGCTTATGATAGCAAAGTTCTTTGTGTGCAACACCGATTTCTTGTAAGTATATTCTGTTCATTTTTTAAAACTACATCATTATCTTGGTTTTTTATCAAACTATAAAGTTCAGGCACTACACACGTACATTTGACGTTTACTTGTTGCTGTTCTTATGACGTCACAAAATGGAGGCTGTTGTTTTGCCGCAATCATTTATCGTTTGAATTTTAAAAAAATATTTAATTGCATAAAGCGATATTATTTCCAGGGAATAAAAATACCAGTTGACTATTGAATCGATACGAACATTCTAAAAAATATTTGAAAAAAATGTAGAATAGCCTATTACCGCATACACGTACGAGTGATAAAGGCTGGGTTCATTGAAGACTGAACCATACTGATGAGGCATTAAGGCTGTTGGTATAGCCAAGGTGAGAGCAACAGAACGTTGGTACGCAGTCACAAGATATCGACGACTATCTACTATCTATTTGCGACAACTGACCCACGGTTTAGACGTCGTCAGATACTTACTTCACACAAGAAACATAATAATAAGGGATTAGACGAATAAGGAATTGTTTGGAAAATAGTGGTTTAGCAGGAAGTAGACAACGAAATAGTAGTTCAGCATTCTAGCCACTCGTTAAACTAATTACGTGTCTCGTTCAGTGTAGTGAGACGCTCATTGCAGACAACCCAACAAAACTGCAGACAATGAGGAATTTTATTATGGACTTATGGATCTATAGGCAGAAGAAAAGCCCGATAAATATTTGCACGTTTTTTCAAGCATCAATTACGGATACCATTACTACAAGTGTAACTTACTTGATGGAGTAGTACACAGCCTCCAACATGGCCTGGTCGAAGTCCCCGGACCCGTTGCAGCCTCTCAAGTTCTTGACGAAGTCCTCCACCGTCATGGGTACGTTGAGCTTCTTCGCGTTGTGGTTATGCTGGTCCATGTTCAGCATAATCACTGCGTAAGCTAGTCGGAAGGCCGCATCCGTGTTGGCGAACGGCTCGCCGTTAGATGACTGGGAAGATAAATTTATTTAAAAAAAACCGACATCAAAACTGGCAAATCTTTCTCTATTCTTCTATAAACGGTCCTCCTTCTCGTTACTACTTTCTTCCAAACGACGCTGTCGCATTTGAACAGTGCGTTTAGTAGGTCTACCCATGTTGCACCTTACAGTAACTTTCAACTAAAAATAGAAAAATAAATTTCTTAAAATAAAAATAAAACCGACTTCAAAACTGCCTACAGTGCTAATTAAAACAAAAAATTATAATTAAAAAAAACTACTTCAAAACTGCCTGCCTGCCTGCGGTGCCAGAAATTCTAATTTTAATGTTTTTTTGCAAGTAAAGACAGGATTAAACCATCTCTTGGCTGGCACCGACTCCAAAAAATTACCGATAATAAATTGGAAATATGTTTCATGTATAATTTCGTAGAATAGTTAGGTAATTTTAATATTATTTGGTCCTTTTTAGTTTAATTTTGTGTTGCAGGCAGTTTTGAAGTAGTTTTTTTAATTATAATTTTTAGTTTTAATTGGCACTATAGGCAGTTTTAAAGTCGTTTTTTTTTTTTTTTTAAGAAAATTATTTTTCTACTTTTAGTTGAAAGTTACTGTAAGGTGCAACATGGGTAGACCTACTAAACGCACTGTTCAAATGCGACAGCGTCGTTTGGAAGAAAGTAGTAACGAAAAGGAAGACCGTTTATAGAAGAATAGGGAAAGATTTGCCAATAGCATTTTAAATGTCGATTGTTGTATATCATATCATCGGATTCACTATAAAAATGATTTTGGGGATAAACAATGTTCTATATCCTTTCTCGGTACACAAACTATCAAATCCATCGTTTCAGCGGTAAGATTTAATTGATTTCTTGCAGTAATTACATACTTCTTGAAGTAATTATATATTTTTATTTTTGGGGGCGGGAAAGAAAAGAGAGAGCTACGCCTTATGACTTTGTTTTTTAGCATCCTATACAGTACCTGTCAAAAGATCTGATGTTTTAATTCATTTTTTTTCTAAATTTTTAAGGAAAACCACTATCAGCTCAGTTCCACACAATGTTGACTATTAGAAGTAAAAACATGTCAACATCAAGATACTAGTACGAAAACACTACGTGCCTTTAAAATTTGAGGGTTTCCCTCGATCACACCAAGATCCCATCATCAGATCTCGACTGGGCCACAATGGGACCAACTGGAAGGTATAACCTCTAGGTAAACAATTTTTTTTTCACATTGGTCTACAAATGACTGAGATATGAGGTAACATAGCCACAAAAAAAAAACATACAGTCGAATTGATAACCTCCTCCTCCTTTTTTGAAGTCGGTTAAAAATTAATAAAATGGAGGATGGTATAGGTAAACCGTTTGATTCCCACCTGCGGGGTACAGGGGCACGGAAGTAGGACGAAAACGTCCCCTGCAGGGTATACCCCCTGTACTCATGTATTCATAGTCTATTGCGATGAGAATCCCAAAAGACCTTATGATAAGAAATAAATTTCGCTCACAAAATTTCATCGACAGTCTTCTGGTATCTTTCTTACTTTATTACTTAACTCCAAAATATTGACGTTTTATAACTATCCAAATGCGCTGTAACCCTATAAATAGAACCTCTTCATTCTTCGGACGCTCGCACAAGGTCTCGAATTACAGCTTCAGCCTTGGTCGACTCTAGGCTGTTACAATTCCGATTAGCAGCCGGTAATCATAAGGATAATGAAGGATGACTCATCTACTTCTCCTTAAAGGCACTAGCGCGCGGCAATTGATTGCCTCAAATTAAGCAATTTACTACATTTTTCATTCAAATTTCGTAAAAGAACGTGTGTTTGGCGCATCTAATTCGAATCGCCGCGCAGTAGGAGATGACTGGTCTAAATCTTTTTAAATACAATGTCAGTCGCGAGGTAAAGTACGTTTTTCATTGCTTGCCCAACATTTTAAAAATCTTGACATTGTTTTTTTACAAAATTATTCATTTAAAAATAAGATAGACAATATGGTAGTTTATCGTTTAATATATGCAGCTTTTTAGAGCTATTAGTAAATACATTTTTTCACCAGTATTTGTTTTAAAAGTCATAAAAAGTTTTTTACAATGTTTGACACGCAAAGAAAAACGGACTTTAGTATCTTAGAGCCTGGTCTACTCTGAGACTATCAGTCGCAGCTGTTACAGCCTTCTCAAGATACTCACGTGCCAACGCTCGGCGAACTTCTCCATCACGAGGAATATGAGCGGCGCCTCTCCCGGCAGCCGGAAGGTCTCGAGGTACAGCCTCAGAGCCTGGTCCACTCTGAGCCCGGTGTAGTCGAAGCTATCTGCGAACGCTGCGAGAACGCTGCTTCCCTCGCAGTCGTCTTCGCCGCGGGAGGAACGCTTGCAGATGTACTCGCCTGGGGAATTATCCAGGGTAAGGATAGATGACTCTTCTTTGCACACTATATAAGGTTAAATTTAGTAACGGATGAAACTTAGAGGGCAAAGGAAACAACATTAGTAAATAATGTTTGTGAAAAAAACTTTTTATTCGCCCGTAAAAATTGGCTGTTTTTTTTTGGAAAATTATGTTCAGGTCCTATTTAATATCTGATATAGTAAGAGGCTCTGTTAAAATATCATCTCTTACTGATATGTAACCTTGTATGAAAATACAAAGCAATCGACACAGAAATATATACAACATGGTCTATCTTGTATATAGGATAGTTTGGGCGGCATTGCTGCAGCCAGGTGGTACCTGGCTATGTTAGAGAGATAAATGAAGAGGAAGGGGCAGACCGAGAAAGAAATGGATAGATTGTATAAAACAAGATAATATATTATAATAGTGAATGAAGTGTATGATTCAGTGACGAATGATAGGATAGTATGGAAGAGAATAACATGCTGTGCCGACCCCAGATAAACTGGGAACAGGGCATGAAAATGATGACATAAAGATAACTTGAAGGGAAGAGTTGCATAAACTTTTTTCAAAGAATTATTGTTCCGGACTAAATGATTGCCTGTACTTGCAATAATTTAGCCCGGAACAATCATTCCTTTTATTCGAAAAAAAATCTTATTCTCTGATATGCTCCATAAATAACTGAAAAACACATATTATGTAAGTTAAAATTATTTGTTTCGTTTTGTGTTACGTTTACGCGAATTGTTGAACTCATTAAAACACAATTTTACGAATTACTTCGCGATTTATTTATATTTTATTAAAAACCTGACGTTTGAAACACTTTACAGCGTTCGTGGTCACAGGGAGACTATAAAAACTACCGTCACTCATTAATATTAATTTACGTTCCTATTTACACAGAAAGAGCTAACCGTGTCTTGAGATCTTGCACTGCGAGGTGTTGTTTTGGTTTTTGCTAGAATAGGGTCCCATGCCGGTGGAACTTTCCAACCATCTTCTCTATTGAAATTTGGATGTTTTCTAATTTCAATGGCTTCACGAAGCATTCGAGGAATAAAACGGGTCAGGTAAGGATAGGTTTAAACTTCCTAAGGGTCGCTATAAAACCTTTCGCCATTTTTCTTCTAGGCAACAAGTACTAATGGAATGATTGAAGAAACATTTGACACTCACCAATCATTTTCTTATCCAAGTCAGGGTTCTCCCTAAGAAAGATGGCGACCTCGTGCGGGTCTAAAGGCGTCTTTAGCACCCCGTGCTCTTGCAAGAATTCTATCCCGCGTTCCGGCTTCTGGTTGAATAGCTCTGTGCCTTGCGTAACCCACTGCAAAAGAAATAAGACTTTAATTCGCGGACCTAAAGGTTAATTTTAAGTACCTTCCCATACGCTCTTGACTTTTACCATGCCAAATCAAGCACAGGCGTTAAGTTTCAAATGACCATGTGATCGAGTCTCAATATTGAATTGTAAGTTTTGACATTATATTTTATAATTTAAGCGTAAGCGACAACAGGGTCGTGGGTTTGAGTTCCACCGACTACAGGTCAATGAATTTTTGAGTGCAATATTTATTTACTTATTATGTTTTGATGACCGTAAATTAGCAATTTGATTGACTGAACTTTGATCTCCAGTTTTTCGTACACTTATCTCATCATCATCATATCAGCCTATTGCAGTCCACTGCTGGACATAGGCCTCTCCAAGACGGCGCCAACTTTCACGGTCCTCTGCTTCTCGCATCCAGCCACCACCGGCCACCTTCCTCGGGTCGTCGGTCCACCTAGCAGGGGGGCGTCCAACACTACGTTTTCCGAGACGTGGTCTCCATTCGAGAACCTTCTTACTCCAACGCCCGTCGGTTCTGCGACAGACATGACTAGCCCACTGCCACTATAGCTTACCGCACCTCTTGGTCTGCACTCTGAATTATTGGCGAATTACTTATCTACCTGTTTTTAATACATAATTAAGTGCTAGCTCTCCAACCAATCCCAATACTTGACAACACTTGTAATAATGGTACTAACCTTTTTCATATTCCTAATATTGTCCAACTCAGCTTCAGTGGGGAGGGCAGTCGAAGGCTTATGTCTCCCTGTCCTTGTCCCGCCAAAATACTGACTTATATCGTGCGTCACGTGGTCACTAACCACCGATGCGTCATCCAAACCGCCCAACTCTAACGTCACGTGCCCACTGCGCCCGTATTTCGTCTCTTTCTCTTCCTCAACATTCGTTATTTCTATCTCACTCTTACTTTCAACTTTAGGCTGCGTTCCCATCTCGATTGCATCTACTATGCTTAACAGAACTTCTAATGATAAAGTGTGGATGTTATACGCTGTTGAGGATATGACATTCTTTGACAATAACTTGGTTAGCTCTTCGAATACGTTCATACTGTACACATCACAGTCGTAGTTCAGATATAGCTCCGTGCAGAAGCCTGGTATCCTGAACAGTTGAGCTAAGCTTTCTAGGGCTAAATGCTGGATCTCCTTCAACTCGTATATGGCCTTGGAAGTGTCCATTGATATTATTTCTATGATTTTCTTGAAGAAGGCTTCGAGTTGGAACTTGAGTTGGAACCGTAGAGCCTCGAAAAGAAGGAAGGACACTTGCAAGTCCAGAGCAAAGATTGATATCCTCTCTGTGCCTAAAAGCTGAAAGAAAACGAACGCACATTAAAAATAGTAGGTTTAGATAGATGGATAGATAACTCTTTATTGCACACCATAACAGAAAATACAGTAAGTACAGCGATTTACACAGAAAATGTACAATGTAGGCGGTCTTATCACTATAAGCGATCTCTTCCAGACAACCTTTATGTAAGAAGTCAACATCGTTCATCTGTTTACGATTTCGTGAAATAAGCCACAACAATTAGTAATTGTACCACTGTTCAACACTGAAATGATGATCACACGGCAAATTTAAAATTAATGACAGATATGTGACATGATGTAATGGAGACAAACATTTTATTCTCTCTTATTATCTTACATTTATGCATCACGTTTCAAATTTCTGGTCGGGCCAAAAGTGTGGTCACTTGCCTTACAGACACCCCTCAACCAATCCGCACTGAGCCCGCGTGGTGGAGTATGGAGTGGGTATGGTATTGGTCATCTCAAGTATGAGGAGGTACGAACCTCCTCATACTTGAGATGAGGCGTTTGTCAGCAGTGGAATCTTTATAAACTAACTTAACTTTTTACTCCACTGTATAAGTATGGATACTCACACTTAACAGGTTCCTGCACAGCGGGTCCTTCACGAGGTAGAACAGCGAGGGGCAAGCGCCTATCTGGTCGGCGCCCACCTCCAGGGCCGTCCCTACCAAAGCTAGCCCCAGGTGCACCATGGCAGAAGTGTTCTGCGGGTCTAGGGGGTTGCACAGGGAGATCAGGAACCTGGGGAGAGGTAATCAATGATATTCAAATTATATTTAAACAAGCAATTCTTGTATATTTATACTAATATTATAAAGAGGAAAGATTTGTTTGTTTATTTGCATCGAATAGGCTCCGAAACTACTGGACCGAATCAAATGAAATTTGGCACAGAGATAGTTTGAGACACTGGGAAAAACATAGGCTATCATCATCATATCATCAAAATCATCAGGGGGGTGAAATGGAGGATGAAAATTTGTATGGAAAATCCGACTTTTGGCGCGGGCGAAGTCGCGGGGAACTGCTAGTTTATTACGAGGGTCAAACTGAAAGTTCTTAGAACTGGCCACTTATAAACAATATAATAAAAAAAATATTCTAAAATTTGAAAATAGAACTCTTTGCCAATATTACTGAGTATATATTTCATTCATTTGTCATTTGTTTTACGACTTGGCGGCAAATTGAAAATTGTCTGTGTCACGTCAAAATGAATTTAACACGAGAAAATTTTCGTGCAATGATTTTTTATGACTTTCGATGTCATTTAAGTCAACAAGAAAGTTATGATAGACTACGATTGGCCTTTCACGATGAAGCCCCATCTCGTGCGACTGTTTACAACTGGTTTAATGAGTTTAAACGTGGTCGCACTAATCTCACTGATGATGTACGTGAGGGACGGCCTTCTACGGCGACGACTGAAAATAACATCTGTGTTGTGCGGCGTATGATAGAGACTGACAAAAGAGTGACCTATCAGCAGATTCGGACAAGCTTAGGCATCGGTATGAGTCAAGTGCACAAAATCCTCCACGAACATTTAGCGGTCAGGAAGCTTTGCGCCCGGTGGATACCTCATAATTTGACTAAGGCTCAAAAACTCCATCGTGTGGATTGGTGCCGTAAAATGATTGAAAGATTTAACGGAGGTGACTCAAATGCTGTGTTCGACATACTAACAGGTGACGAAAGCTGGATTTACTGTTATGATCCTGAAACCAAAAGACAATCTGCTCAGTGGGTGTTTCCTTTCGAGGAGTTGCCAACTAAAGTGAAGAGAGATCGAAGTGCGGGAAAAAAAATGGTGGCCTCGTTCTTTGGAAGGATAGGTCATTTCGCAACAATTGTGTTAGAGGATCAAAAAACAGTTTCTGCAGAATGGTACACTACCAATTGTTTGCCACTTGTCTTGGAAAAAGTTCGAGAGAAACGACCTCGCAGTAGGATCCTCCTTCACCACGACAACGCCTCGTCGCACACCGCCAAGCGAACGATCGACTATTTGGCGACATCAAACGTTGAATTACTGGGTCACCCGCCGTATAGCCCCGACCTCGCGCCTTGTGATTTTTATTTATTTCCAAAAATTAAAGAAAAACTTAAAGGAAAGCGGTTTATGAATGCTGAAGAAGCGGTGGCTGCGTATCGCGATGCCATTGAAGAGACCCCTAAGGACGAGTGGGCAAAGTGCTTTTCCCAGTGGTTCCATCGCATGCAGCGGTGTATTGACGTCAATGGACAATATTTTGAAAAGATATAATAAAACTAATAACTGGCTAATGTAATCAGTTTTTGATTTTCTAAGAACTTTCAGTTTGACCCTCGTATATAGATAGATTTGTTATCTCGGAAACGGCTCTGACGATTTCGCTGAAATTACAATGTGGGGCATCGGGGGTGAAAAATCGATCTGGATTAGTCTTGTTTGGGAAAACGCGTGTTTTCAAGTTTTCATGCGTTTGCCTTTCGCAATTGTTCGCCGCAGATTAAGATCGCTAATTTCATCCGGCGACCGTGACCTTGGCGTAGTGCGTAAGATATCGGACTGAAGAAATGTAGAAGACGGCAGATCGAATCTAGCGCGGTGACGAAAAATTTTTATTTAATATTTTTGAAATTGTCTTTACTGGCTTATTTAATACCAATATGGTAAGGAAAAAATAAATCCCCCTCTCCCCTTTATTCCCATTTGCGGGCGCCATTTTTGAAATCTTTAAAGCCTATGTCACTATCACAATTTTGACAAATTCAACGACACCTCATATGTCAAAAACCGTCCAGCCGTTTGGGCTGTAAGGCGTGCCAAACAAAAAATATACATACATACATACTCTCGAAAAACATAACCCTCCTTCCGCAGTTGGGTAAAAAAGCACATAGATCATACCTGAACAGCTCCCTGACGCAGACCAGCCCGTAAGGCTGCAGGTTAAGCGTCTCGTCCTGCGGGGTGAACCGAATCCCTCTGTGGTTCACGTACTCTTCCAACTTCTCCTTTTCGCCGCCATCTTCCGCTGGCTTTGTGCACGTGTTGCCGTCTTGCTCTATCACTTCTGCTGCGAGTGGGAAGACATTTTGTGCATTTGTAAGGGAGTTGGTTTATTATCTTTATAAACAAAGACCTAAAATTAATATAACCCATAATATTTTTATAACTCAAACAATTATTTTGCAAGTTTTAACGACATTAAATCTAGTTTCGCTCACAAAAATTAATCGACTGTATCATCCGGTGGGACTCGAACCCACGTCCCTTCGCTATCCCACCGGATGACACAGTCGATTAATTTTTGTGAGCGAAATTAGATTTAATTTCGTAAAAACTTGCAAAATAATTGCTTAAGTTATAAAAATATTATAAGTTAAGCTGATTTCATCTTAACTGATGGTTAAATATTTGTAAAAATATTTCCATTGGATACATGAGGGTACATTCCCCAAGTATTGATGAAATCGAACGCCGGCTCACTGGCGTAGCAAGCACTTACGAAAATTCGTCGTCTGACTAACGTCCTCTGTAGCTTAGTTGGTAAGAGCACTCGCCCGGATAGCGAAGGGACGTGAGTTCGAGTCCCACCGGATGACACAGTCGATTAATTTTTGTGAGCGAAATTAGATTTAATTTAATATAACCCATCCGAGATCGAATATGTACTCGTACATGTAAGTTAATCTCGGTTGTTTCTGTGTTATTAAAGATTATTTTGTTGACATTGGTAGCCGTGGCTACCGTCTACTGTTCAATGGATACCCAAATAGACGCGACTGTTTGGATCTTGTTTTGTTTAGTATTTTAGGCGTAAAACCAGTCGATTCCTTCGATAGACCGATTAATGATTATAATAAGTCAGCCTATTAGATCCCACTGCTGGGAAAAGGCCTCACCTCAACTATGAGGAGGAACGAGTCATACTTCACCACGCGGGCTCAGTGCGGATTGGTGGAGGGGTGTATGTAAGGCAAGTGACAAACCTTACTGTCAGAAGTTATCAAGCCGCCCTAGGGCCTCTGACTAGGCTTAACGACTAATAACCACAGATATTAGCCGGGACCAACTGCTTAACGTGCCTTCCGGAACACGGAGATGCTTGTCATGGACGTCACTTAAATGGTCGGAATGGTCACCCATCCAATCACGACCGCGCCGTGGGTTGCTTAACTTTTGGTATCACTACCAAAGCGCTGCCGCCACTGCGCCACAGGCAAATTATGTATTAATGATTAGGAGCTATTTATTATAGTGTTTGTAACATTACTAAATCCTTATGACACAAAAGAAGCTGTTTCAGTTATTTTGGTTTAACAATAAAAAGCTAAAGTAATTATTTTTTGAGATACGTGTTACTTTTTAAATACTATAACTTAAGACATTGCTCTTCTGTTAAAATGCACAATTTTTGTTTATGGAACAAATATGGTGCATCACCATCAACTTCATTATCAGCCGTAGGACGTCCACTCCTGAACAAAGGCCTCCCCCACGGTTTGCCACAACGACCGGTTGCAAGCAATCTGCATCCAGTGTGATCCTGCGATCTTTACAAGGTCGTCTGTCTGCAATATGGTGAAGTCAACAATTAATTTTAGGCCCCCATTCATACAAACTATATTAACTTATCGATCAGTATGGGGGTCTCAACAGTTCCATAAAAAAAATTGTTGTATTTAAACAGAAGAATAAATCTCTAAGTTATGGGAATCCAAAGGACCACGTATATGACCCATTTAAAAGCCACGATACAACGAGCACAGTATGAATGTTAGTGGATGTAAGGGAAGAGGCCGACCGAGGAAGAGATGGATGGATTGTATTAAGCATGATATGATTATGAAAGGAGTGGATGAGTCTATGACGAGTGATAGGATTGTATGGAAGAGAAAAACACACTGCGCCGACCCCAAATATAATAGAAACGGTGAAAGAAAATGATGATGATGATACAACGAGCAGTCTTACGAGAGCCATCTCTCTCACTCACCATCAGTCACATCAGGCTCTCCCTTCTGATCCTCTACCTTATCTTCTGACTCTGTCTTCCCCTTATCTTCTGTCTCCTTCTCCTCCTCAGCTTTGCTGACGCATTTCTCCAGCAGCTGTGTAATGGAGGTGTTCTGACTCGCGAGGTCCATGGAGGAATGGCGGCCATGTTTTTTTGTTGGAGTCTTGACAGGGTCGACAGGCTCGATTGTTATTTCAGCCTCGTTTATTAAGTTCTTGTCTTGGCTGGGGACAAGCGGTAGTAAGTAAGGTAAAGGATTTTTAGGTGACAAAGATAAAAGTGTGATTATTTTTTTAATTCACGTTTTATTGTATAAACATACAATAATTATGATACATAAGGGACGAGGACGATGTCAATAACTACAGGCCGATTTCAGTCCTTAATTCAATATCTAAAATTATAGAAAAATTTATTAACAAAAGGTTACTAAGTTACTTTGAGAATAATAACATCTTATCACCATGCCAATTTAGTTTTCGTGTAGGTAAAAGCACTGAAGACGCTATCCGTGAAATGACATCTGAAATAATCGACAAGTTGGATAACAAAAAAAAATGCCTTACAGTGTACCTAGATCTTAAAAAAGCTTTCGACACTGTCTCCATCTCCATACTAATAAAAAAACTAGAAAAGGCTGGTGTTAGGGGCATTCCCCTCGACTACGTAGCAAGCACTCACGAAAATTCGTCAGCTGTCTAACGTCCTCCGTAGCTTAGTTGGTAAGAGCACTCGCCCGGATAGCGAAGGGACGTAGGTTCGAGTCCCACCGGATGACACAGTCGATTAATTTTTGTAAGCGAAATTCAGTTTGATTTGGCTTTCATTTGATAGGTACCCATATTGCTATGGTGAGGAAGAAATTAACACCCACCCTTCGTTTGCATTTGCGGGCGCCATTTTTAAAATGTTTATAGCCTATGTCACTACTACAATTCTGACGAATTCAACGACACCTCATATGTTAAAAACTAGTTCAAAAACTTGGGCTATATGGCTTGCCAACCAATTATACATACACTAGTGGGTCCCCGCGACTTCGCCCGCAAGAGTTGGATTTTCCATAATATAAACTTTCATCCCCCATTTCACCCCCTTAATGATTTTATATCGCGACAAAATGTAGCCTATGTCCTTTCCAGGGCCTCAAACTGTCTCCATACCAAATGTTATCTCAATCGGTTCAGCGGTTTAAACGTCAAGAGGTAACAGACAGACAGACAGACAGACACACTTTCGCATTTATAATATTAGTAAGGACACTCTTGAAAAACATAACCCTCCTGGCGCAGTCGGGTAGTAAAAAGCTAAAGAAAGTTAAAAGGAAGTAATTTCTGGACCTACTGAACCGATTTTGAAAATGTTTTTATCAAAAGAATGTTACGTAATCACGGGTTCAATTTTTAAACAGGAATGAAAGAAGATAGGAATAATTAAATGTTCTTTTTCAAATTCAAATTCTTTTTATTTATTTCGGACTAAATTCTTTGTATAGATCTTTCTTTGTATTGATCGAATAAGTTACTGATTCTGAGTCGCCCCTGAAAATTTGGCTCATCTTTGCAATGTAACCCAATGATTTTAAAATATTTATAATTATATTTACTTGTTTTGATGAGTTCAACAATGCGCGTAAACGTAAGAAACAAATATATGTATATTTACTTGTGCCTAAAGATGTCTGGTTTGGTAGTTTCGTGTTCCGCCTCTGAGTCTGCGTGCACGCCGGCATGCTCCGTCATAGACGAGTTCCTCTCTAGAGAGTTTGTACCTAAAACACATCAATTATATATTATATATAGGCTTTGGACATTACTTCCTAAGTAAGCCTATTAAATCCCATTGCTGGTGGGAGGATGTCTATTTTCCAAGAAAATGTATATACCAAGGGACCCAATTCTCACGCCTCTGATTGATGTCACTTGATTATCGAAAAACATAGCAGATATCACAAAATGTGTTCATCCAATTTTTCCATACCTCGAGAATAAGTAGGTATATACCAGGATTAGCGATGGGCAAGGGAAAGAAAAAAATGGGATGGAAAAGAAAAATACGGGAAAGTATGGGAAAAAACGGAAAGATTCGGAAATATTCCAATTCGGCGGGAAAATACTCAAAAGTGGACTTAAATTAATAAAATGCGAGAATTTAGCTACTGTAACAATGGTTTTATGCCTGTAGCACACCCTTACATAAAACCATAACAGCTGGACCACGCTAGTTTTGCCTGTTTGTCAGTTTTATTACACCAAACGTAAACTGCATGTTGTAATGCTTAGATTTATCTGAGTCTTTTTTTCTTTGAGATTCGACGATCCTGTAGTATAATTCCTATTACTGTGCCCACGATGTCGATGATGTTGTGCCCAACAATCAACGCTACTAAAGTAAAAGCAGAAGTTCGGGCCGCCTCTGGGCTTGACGTAAAAAATTAGAACATTCTGAGTTGCTTGCACCAGGCTGGAATACGAGCACAGAGGTCTTGGCGAGCGCCTCTAACGTCAACGACAGAGATTGGAGTAGGCTAGGCTTCGGCAGAATGAAGAAGATGAAGAAGAAAACATTTAGCAAAACTGTCTTTTTGTTGACGAATCGCGAATCAGTAGTCATCCAGATAACCGACGTGTCCATGTCTCGAGAAGACCAGGAGACTGTGAAAGGCAAAGAACTGCCACAGGAACAGTTCAGCAAGGCGGGAAATCGGTGTCCTTTTGGGGGTGGTATTATGATTGGAGCTGGAACACCTTTGATCCCGTATCGAGGCTTCAAGACAGCAGGCATGTATAAAGCAGTTGCTATTGATGGAATTGTCAGACAATTCCGAGTTAACCATGGGCACCAATTTGTACTGGTCGATGATAATCCAGATCCAGCTTTATTAGGGACCTATGAATACCTTTGCTGACGACACGTCGTTGTTGTTCTTTAGGGACTCCTGAGACGAAGCTTTGACCAACGCTCAGGAGGGCTTCAATAGGGTTGCTAATTGGTTAAGGCATAATGTATTAACCCTCAACGTTGCTAAGACGAAATATGTTCCATTTGCCATGAGGTCAAATTATCTACCATCCTCGACTTATGGTGTTATAGCCCATAATTGTGGTCAATCCCTTCCAAACGAGTGTCTTTGCCCAGAGTTGCAACGGTCTGAATGCACTAAATACCTGGGAGTGTTAATAGATAACACACTTAGCTTTAAACCCCACATTGAGTTACTTGCAGTCAGAATGCGCAAACTCATCTTTGTGTTTAAATCCCTTAAGAATGTCGCTAATCGTAGGGTAATTAAGACGGTTTATTTCGCTCTGAGTCACTCTCTACTAGAATATTGTATTTCTGTTTGGGGTGGTGCAGATAAGACGCACCTCTTAACTGTGGAAAGGGCGCAACGAGCTCTACTCAAGGTCGCAGCTGGGCTTCCCTTTCTTTACCCCACTGTGGAACCTGCACAAGGACTGGGATGTGGTTACTGCAAGGCAAACTTTCTTCCTCAGGGCTGTCTTGAAAAAGCACTCAATTAAAATATCACCCTGAGCTGATGAGAGGCAAAAGGCGAACTGGCTCAGTTTGCTCAAAAATTACTCTGCGAACTTCTTTCTCGCACAATTTTTTCTGTTTCCTAGGTCCTTACCTTTATAATAAATTAAACGAACATTTTGCTATGTACCCTCTAAATGTAAGAAAGTTGTCACCAACTACCTGAAGTCTTTGAACTATGACGAAACCGAACAGATTTTATGCCCCTTGGAATGATGTTGTAGGTCAGTTCCACTTTGCTGTCGATACTTGTGAAGTTAAATTTTTAACCTAACATCATACACACGGCTCTCCCGGCAGGACATGCACTCTCTCTCACACACACACACACAAACACACACTCACACACACTATACTCAAACAACACGTAACGATACATTTCACCTTAACTTCACTTTACTTCACTCTACAATGTTACTCGTTTTGTGACTCGTAGTTTTTAATTTAGCACTAGTATAATGTTTTACTTTAGTCTCGGCCTTCATTTGCCCTATATATTCATTGGTCATTACATAAGAAATTGAATTGTAAAGAACTGCGAGGGTGGCCTGGTTGACCTGTAGAACAGGTACTATTCCGTTGATAGCTCACTTATCACACTCGGGACTTTAAAAGTATGTTCACCTAGACACCTCAAAGAAAACAAACCTACACGTTTTATTTTCTGAATTTCTTGTTTTTAATAACGAAGATTTAACTTTATTATCACTTGCCTCAAATATTCAAACTTAACAGAAGCCAAACTGCCGTTTCTAATGTAGAGATTTTACTATGACCCGGTTTGTTTATGTCGAGATTTCTCCAATCCTTATCAAACGTCTACATTTCTGCACCAATTCGCGACATCGTGGACACAGTAGTAGGAAGTATACTACAGGATCGTCGAATCTCAAAGAAAAAAAGATTCAGATAAATCTAAGCATTAAAACATGCAGTTTACGTTTGGTGTAATAAAACTGACAAACAGGCAAAACTAGCGTGTTCCCGCTGTTATGGTTTTTTGTAAGGGTGCGCTACAGGCGTAAAACCAGGATAACGCTAACCAGGATATATTTAATCCCTGTTTAACAGGGATAAAACCGGATTGTACAGACTACAGCATAACAATCAGGGTAAATACTGTGGTACCTATCTTATGTTATTATAATAGGGGCAATTTCTGTAAATGTATGGTCTGATGTGCTGGACAGAGCTAAGGGCCAAACCCTAAGTACAGGAATATCATCCATCAATAAATCATTTTTATTTTCGTAATATATTATCTTATCAATTCTTGCATTGAATTTCATTATTAATAGTTTATTAATGGCAATTATCGAACACTTATCTCGGAAGCCGTTTGCCTTTGCGTGTTATGAAAATGCTTAATTTTAAAGGTTTGTGTTACATGTACAGTCGACCAAATTGAATCATGACCCACCATATGGTCATTTTTCTACTGTCATTCTATACAAGTAGGTTGAAATTAGCTTGAACATACATTTCCTAGAAACGAACTGTTATCATTTTATTAGACACTGACAGTTACTGACAAGGCTAGGATCGCTATCTGTACGAATAAGTTTGTATGAAAATCGGAGAGAACTTAGGTAAGGGTTGCAATGCAACACACAGGTAGGTAGGTAGATATTCGGGATTCGGCACAGCCGGGCGCCAAGTCTGTATCGGGAACCAGTTTCTTCATAAAAGTTCCACTGGAACTTGTGTTAGCCATGATGAAATAAAACAGTATACTTAGTTGAAGAATATAATATTTATTTTAGGTATATATTTAACAAGTGGCATTAAATTGGTAAAGTGAAAAGTGACCCGATTAGACGACTACAAATGTCACTTCCCCAATCCAAACACCACAAATTTTCTATTGGATTAAGATCTGGAGACCTAGACGGCCATGGTATACGAGTGAATTCATCTTCATGCTGGGTAAACCAATTCGAGACAATTCTGGCAGTATGCACTGGACAGTTATCGTGAACAAAAGAGAATACTGGCACTTCTTCACGCAAGTAAACTGTTCACAAAGTCGGTAACATTGATTCTTCCAATAAATTGACATAGTTTATAGTGTTCTGATGAGGAGAAATTTGAATAATTTCTCCGACACTTCCGGCGTCCATCCAGGCACACATGTAAGCTGAAATTCAGTCGGATAATTGGTTGGGCACAACGTGATCCTCTGTGTATCGCGTGTTATCGTAACGCCACGAAGTTAAGCGACCATGTTAAGAAGAGCGAAATGATTTCTCGTCTGTAAAGATGTCATTCGTAATAGTGTTGCATTTCCGCTCTCTGTTGGTTCGTGATTCAACGAACGCCATGATTATGTCGTCGTTTGTCTTCGAGGGTACCCTCTTTAGCATGCCGTCTGATCCAGGTTCTGACTTATTCTTAGCTCTTTGTTCTGCCGAATTGGCCATTATACGGTTTGTTTGTAGATATTGACTTAGATTTTTATAACATTTCAGACTTACTAGATATGCTTGACATCTGACACACGACGTTTTTTATTTTTAAAATTATAATACATTTTTCTTCGTAGCGAAAAGAGTTTGGATTATGGACTTATTTTAAATTCATATTAAGACTGGTTTATCTAAAACATGTCTAGTGCAGTGATAATAAAGGTTAAACTTGCATAGATCTCTAACCCGTAATGACGCATTTTTATTCATATTTAAAACGTACTATGTGCAACATGCATGACAGCGAAGAAAACCTTACTACATTAATGAATACAAAGGAATAATCGGCAAAGTGGGTGATGATTCAATTTTGTCGACTGTACCTAAAAACAAATGTGATTTCCTAGAATACTGCACTATTCGAAGTAACAGCTGGCTTCCATAGATTTAGTCATGATTAAAAATACACCTTGTAGTTTAGGTACCTAATATATTAGTAGAGTTCATTTTTAAAATTAAACCACACCACTGTTTAATTGTGGCTGGCCAGTTGTGTAGACTCTACACAACTGGCCAGCGACTATGATAAATTGAAGAATTCGTTTTAAATAGGCAGTGGAAGATATCGACGGAATATGGATTCTGCAGAGGAGGCGCCGGTACATATGGGTAGCCAACTGCCTCTCTGATTCAAAAATTATGTGTTGGGTATGTCTTGATGGCCATACCCCACGCCCCGTTGCCGACGCGTGTGCCATCGAAGCGGCAAACACCCTTTTTATATAAGACTGTGCTAGGAATAATCACTAGTACTTCACGGAAAAACCAAATGATGCCGCGAGTTAAGGGACATGTAGCGCCATCTGTTAGTGAGCGGATGATTGATTTTGTAAAAATTATCATGATGATTACGTCGTTTTTTTAATTATTTCTTGGCCTATGTTGAGTTATGATCATCATCATAATGATGCCTAATGTTATAGAGTATTTTATAGTTAGGCAGTTACGTGGACAATGGTTTGGTGGGTGACCAGAGGTGCGGGGGGCGAGGCATGTTAGATGTCAGCGGCGACGGGCGGGGCCTTCTCTGCCTTTTCATTTCCTAAGAAAGTCGCGTGCGAAGTCTCGCCCTTGCACGTCTTGCGCACGTAGGAGACATTTGACCGCAATCTCACCTGATGGTAAGCGACGATGCGGTCGAGGATGGGACATGTCTGTCTAGAAACAGCCTATTTACTCTTTTCTTAAAAGAATCCAAATCGTGGTGTTTAGGAAACAGTTCAGCCGGCAACGAATTCCACCCTATAGCCTTTACGCAAGAGGAACGTAACTTTAAAACGTTTGGGGCGTATTAGTGGTATGTCAACTACAAGGGTGGACACCCCGCCTGCGTCTTATGTCCAGATAGTAGAAAGGGGCCGGTGGAATCAATTCGTGCAATTCTTTCGCACACTCGCCGAAATGTAGCCTGTAGAACACTGAAAGGCACGCCACCTTATGCCTCTATAAGTTTTCTCATAATGGGTAACAAGTTTAGTTTATTTTGCATTAAAAATTAACCATGTTGAATAACGATATCTGCCTTTCTGATGGTGTTTAAAAATCATAAAAGCTCACTATGAAGTCCAGTCAAGCTCTTTTTCTTGGCAGTCTTGTCGCGTTTCTTGAGAGAGAGGCCGACGGCGGAGAAGCTGGCGTTGGCCGCGTCCTCGGGCGGGAACTGCGGCAGCCGCATGAAGATCAGCTGCGTCATGTCGCGCAAGCACTGTTCTGCGTTGCGTCGGAGGAGTTCTGGAAATAAAAAGTTAATTTTGTAAATAAAATTGAAAGAAGACACATAGAGAAACAAAAAATGTCAAGTAATATGGTAACTCAAAGTGTCACAGTACTGAGATATTTGAAGGTAAAAATGACATACGATATATGAGTACAACGACAATGATTAAAAACAGACTTATATCTATTTATACATTCAAGTATCACGGTAATCGTGCGCCGCGATTTCGAAAAAGAAAAATGCCGCCGGGGTCGATATGCCAAACACACAGTACATATGTACAGTTTCAATCTCATTTCGCTTACAAACATTCATTGTCTTCTGGTAATGGGACCAACTTTTTGCTAGTGTTAACATACATTATATAACAATCTACAGTATTTAATGTATTTTAATACTAAAAATATTAATAAAATTATTTGATGCAACAGTGCATGTTGTTTATGAATTAATGTGATATTTTGAAATATGTGAAATCAGAAAAGTACCTGTTAGTCTTGTTTCAAAACAGATGCGGAAACAGCTGAGCATAATTTCGCAAACACTTTCATCTGTCAACATCACTCCCTCCGGACTCAGCATCAGGGTGCGGAGTACCTGGCAATATAACAATGGTATAAATTGAAGATAAATCCCTATGGAAACTATTGGAGCAGGTCTAAGGACAACCTGACTGTACTGCAACTAAATAATGTAGAAAAAGAATAGTTTAAGAACTCATGGTCAGAGAAATATTAATTTATTATGATGATTAATAACAGATATGTAGGGATATGAAGTACCTAAGTATAACAACTATTATGTCAAGCGCATTCGGCCTTGGCTCCTTTCTAACATTGTTCAACGAATTGCCAAGAGAGATACAAGAAGAATTTTACAATGTCTAAAGAAATTCCCTCAAACAATTACTACAAAGACACTACTTATCAATGTGCCTCTAGCTCCTTTATGTTAATAATTTGGGCTCGATTTGACAGTGTTTATTTAGTTTAAGTATGGTTAAGATAAATTAATTAGCATACATAAGTAAGATATTTAGTACATAACCCACGGGAACTCTGCCGACAAACTGTTTTACACTTTGGCAGATAATTAATTATGATTATTTTATGTTAGTTATTACTTATACTTATGAAAGAAATAAATTTAAAAAAAAGATGGAAGTTATTGTACTATTTGCCTACTAAAATGACACACATTATACAATACATAAGCACTGCACATACTTTTCAATATGTCAAAAATATTACAAAAGTAACTATCAGTATTGAAATTATCCAAAAACCTACAAATGTAAGATACTTTTATTATCCAAAGAGGGATCTGCTACAAAAAGTGTAATCAATTAGGGTTAAAAGTCATTTATTTATGCATGTAGGCCCACAGGGGGGGCAACATATATTTTTTCCTACCACTGCTTTTACTGGACAAATTTTTGGTTCCTTGCCCAATTAAAAAACTTAAGACCAGGCTACACTTACAGTCACAGATCCAAATGGACTTTGGTTTATACTTTAAATTATTGCAAGTAAAGAAAAACCCACTTGTAATATCTTCATAAGAACAACTCCATCGGACGAGTGGTCTGTGCCCACAAACCGGGCATGAGTGACTGCATCTGCTATGTCTTCCACTATAGCTGGCACACTTGGGTGGGTTGGGTCTGCAAAAAGGGTAAATATATTTGCATTGATGTAACAAAACATAATTAAGTTTTAATACTTCATTATTGTGTTTCCAGACACAATCAGTTGTTATTGGGATGCCAGCATTATCATGATACTCAAGGTGTTATTATCAGTTTTTATTTGTCAGAACTGGTATGTTCAGAATCAGTAGAGCTATTTTTAATGCACTTGGAAGCAATACTAAGTCACAAATCAAAGGTACTCGAACATAATCACATAAAATAGAATGTTACCTATTAGTCCATATGACAAAAATTTATGAATAGCTGATAGTGCAAGGCTAGTAACTGGTCCAGTAGTTTCTTTGCTCCTGATAACTTCTAAGAATGGGCTCAAATACGTCGCTGGATCCAACAACCTCAAATCATCCACTTGATTGAGAATAATCTTGAGGTCTTGGAAAGTTTTCATTAGCACATCATACTCTTCGTTGGGGAAAGAATGGGAGCCCCAACGGGTGCTTCTCCTCATGGCTGTGACGAGCATTAACATCTCGCCCTGCACCACAAAGATTCCATTCCCAGGGAGCGACATTTTTCCAGTTTATTGTAATAAAACTGATCAACATCAACACCGTAGTAAAAATAACTTGGTTTCTAAGAGCACTTTACACGAAACTACATATTTATACTGCACTTTTTGATGCGTCCAACATTGAAGTTGATAATTCTTTTAAATTTTCAATAATTTAGACACAAAATACTCCAATATCAATGGAAATTCACAATTTGATTAGCAGGTTCCATCACGACCATGTTGACGTTTCAGAATTTTAGTTTTACTACCGCCTGTTGGATGTCGCTAGGTGTCGCATATATCAAGGGTCCTATTCTTAGCTCCTAAATGTCAAAGAAAGAACTGGGCCCGTACTATCAGCAAAATAACTATCCTTCGAATTGCTAACAACCGATAAACATCCTGCTTTAGGATGGCTAAAACTCGTACCATGAGCTCTCATGAAAAGGCCTAACGGTGACAGGATGAAAGAGCGAGATGTGGCTATACATTCACATATGTCTATTTCGTTTGATTGTTATGATGTCAAACGTAGAGACACAGGTAATAATTATTTATGAGATATAGGTATGTATGGAGTATGGAGTAAGGAGACTAAGGAGGTCTAAAATATATAGGTATTTGTTGCACATAAGAATAAATAAGTAATAAAAATAGGAAATGTTTTTTTTCGTCATGAAGTGATGGGGTAGCCATCGTGGGGGGTATCGTTGAGTATGTCTTTTAAAATGATTTAAGGGTTTCTACAATTTTTATTTATTTATTGCTCTATTTACGAAATATTAACCTTTTAAGTGCAATTTTTTGGTCCAGTAGTAGTAGTAGTCCTCCCTCTAAAAGCTTAACTGCTGGCCTAAAATATCTAGAAAAACATGATGATAGAGCATTTCATAAACTTTAAAAGAAAACATAGCGGTTAAGATAACCTTATTAGTTTAGCAGTAATATTGGTAGAACTTGAGTGTTGGATAATCTACAAATTCTTACAGTGACTAAGATGAAGTAGATAATGGTACGGAACTCTTCGTGCGCGAGTCCGACTCGCACTTGCCGGTTTTTACTAGGGCTATTGTACAAAGATAAGTAAAACTAAATTAAACGTGGCTGTTTTTTCTTGATTTCTTTGCCGACCAAAAAGGAGGATCAAATAAAAAAATAGGAGGGAGAAAAACGTATATCTATCTCATGTGGAACGTATATTTGAGAGGGAAAAATAAAAAAGACTGACTGAATATTCAACAAAAAGCTATATTTAATTATGAAAATAGACATTATTATTACAGAATCTACCGGAGCTCTCACAGGCGAAACTCAAGATCTTCACACGTTTCTGTATCTCTCTGGAAAATATTTAGTTGTGTTATCATGTGTTTTCTTTAGTGCCATAAATGTTTTCTTATCCTGAGAAAATATACAACAATTTGTTAGATGCTTTGTTACTTTACCTACCTACTTATTATCTAGCAAAAACTAGGTAGGCAGGTGTTTCTTGTTAATTTTTAAGCTTGCCTCCAATAAAAACTTTTTTAACATATTCAATCTAGGTAAGTACTTAATTTTCAATAGTGCAACCAATACATTCTACTTGGAAATAGTATATGCTTTGCTGGTTTTTCATACGACTATAGCTTTAGGAAGAAAGGGAAAAATAATTTATAACTTGGTACAATAAGTAGATAAAATCCTACATTAAAGCCGTAAGAAGAATTGAATACATAACGTCATTATGAAGTACTTAAATATGTGTAGGTAGGTAGGTTAGCTAAGACTAGATATTTGTGCTGATGCAATAAATAAACTATTAAAGTGGATAGATTGAAAGTTTTATCCCACCATCCCACTTATATTATAAATGCGAAAGTTTGTGAGTGTGTGAGTGTGTATGTTTGTTACTTCTTCACGCAAAAACTACTGATCGGATATGGATGAAATTTGGCACAGGGATAGATTATAGTCTGGAATAACATAAAGGCTACTTTTTATCCGGAAAAAAACACAGTTCTTGAAGGATACAGAAATAGTAGTTTACGTGGGCGAAGTCGCAGGCAACAGCTAGTCAGTAATAATTTTTGCTTGTTGGGACAAAGTTCTCGCATAAAGAACCTAGTAGTTACTGCCTAGGAAAATGAATATTCACATCTTAGAACCCCAAGCTGCAGGTGTAGCCTATATAATGGTTTCATTGCAATTTACGTTACCTGAGTTATAATTTTACCTGTAATTACACAATGAAGTCACTCTATCAAATGGATTTTAAAATAGTCATTATGCTTCTACGGAGAAACCAAGAAATCGGACTTTATAAGATTAATGTTCACTTCTCGTAGATATTTCTTCTATTCCGCATCCGAAAATCTCACATTAGTTATTCGTTGGATTTTTAACATTACACATTTCGTAAATGGATCCTATAATTAAATTATCAAACAAGATTATTGCTTAACAATTTTCAAAAAGCTACTCGATGAGTAACTTTTTAATGATAGCTTATCTGACATATAAGGCGGGCAAACTGACACTAAATTGTTATCAGATGGAGTGTCATGTACGAAAGTTCATACAAGAAAAAAGGTGACAGGATAAACGAAAAACATTCTCGCTGGGGGCCTGCTTATTTTCGTCGTCATGGTACGAAATAAGGAAACTATCATGGTTTTGCGATTGCATTGTTTCTGATGGTAAGGCACCTGGAATCGATTGTTCAATTGGATTGAATGAACTTGATTTATATACTGTAGCTTGTATTCAGCGCCTTAACTACTTTTTTCTTATTTTTTTCTAAATTGGCAACATTGTCAAAATGTCTGACGGCCGTGGTTTACTTTTCTGACCAAATTTCAGAAAATTAGATTTTATTTCTTTGTTCTCGATATTATCTTGGTAATATTAGATTGCATGTAATTGTAAGTGGCTATTCTATTTAATATCTTTAATTTGCTACCGATATAATATTCCTGCATGTGATTTCTGATGAATGTGCGTTGTCACGCGTGCAATGACTATCGACACAGATTTGTCATTTTTCTCTTTTTGTATTCGTGGGTTATTATTACCACGTCTCCCGTTACGTGTTGCAGGCGATTTCCTGAGATAACGCAACGATGGTGAAGAAAAAGAGACAGAGTGATCCTGGGGAGAATGGGGACGAGTCGACGGAGTCCTGTGACGAGAACGTCAAGTCCGCATGTCCTCACGTCGCTAAGGCAATCGACCTCACCCGCCTGAAGAAGACGCTCAAGACGAGCGGCTTCGAGAAGGAATGCTCTGAGTGCAAGAAGTCTGCCAAAAATGAAGTGTCTGACCCAGATTTTGAGGAAGACCTCACTCTGTGGATGTGCTTGCGTTGTGGCTCGCAACTTTGCGGCCGAGCGCGGAACAAGCATGCCCTAAACCACTTCAACACCCCACACTCTGACTGCCATGCCCTCACAGCCAACACCACCTCTTGGGAAGTATACTGTTACAACTGCAACAATGAAGTAACAGCCTCCAGTTCCAAAAAGCTTCACGAGTGTGTAGAATATCTCAAAAAGCAAGCAGCGGCAATGGCAGGCGGCAACCCGAAATCCCTTTCTCCAATCGAGCTGTATTATGAAAACAATTCAAAAGTTGACCTTGTTTTACCTGTAGATAACTCAACAAAGACAGATAAGGGAAAAGATAAAGCTATAGCATTGAACTTGCCAAGAGTAAGAGGACTGTCTAACTTAGGGAACACATGCTTTTTTAATTCGGTGATGCAATGTTTGGCGCAGACTCCATATTTGATTCAAGTGTTGCAAGAAATGGCTACTCCTGGGGAGAGGTTCACCTTGCCCGGCGGAAAATTGAAGCTGAAGTTGGATGGGGAGGAGAGTAAGGAAGTGGACCTGCCTCCCATCACAGGACAGTTGGCAGAGTGGGGTACACTCACAAGGACTCTGGCTGAAACCCTGACAGACTTGCAATCAGGTAAATTCATTCTTATTACTGTCTTGTCTTGTTTATTATTTTTAAATAAGTTCACTTAACCCCTTGAGGATCATAAGAACGCTGGTGGTCGCATAAATAAAGCTTATCTATTGTGATGAAAATTTTTATTCAATAAAAGAAAAGAAAAACAAAGACATGCATAAATCTATTGTGTCTGGAAACTTGATCTCTGAATGGTTAAGTTTTAAAGAGCAAATACTATTGATTGGATGTTTCACATATATTATTTGTACAGTGCTAAAAGTCAGCATCTTTTTTTTTACAATGAGTAAGAAATAAAAATTGAAGCTGAATAAAACTTCAATTTAATCAAGGAGGTGTAGTATACTATTATTTCCTCTATGCTGAATTGCTGATAGTTTCTCAGAACATGTGTCTATTCAAAATTAATAATAAATAATGCATTATTGCCAGGCTAAACTAAGTAGAAGATTTGATTATCTTAAAGTTCCAAGTTTGCTATGAACTGGTTTAAGTTTCTCAGTTCTTATGTAAAACACAAGGACATAAGTTTCTAATTAAAGTAGTGGATAATTAAACAATTATCAACATAGCAAACCTTCACAACATCCTTAATGTTGATCCATGAGATAAATTATGTTGTTTCCACATCACTATTTATCATCAGCCACTGATAAAGTCTTGAAGTAAATGTGGGGTTTATCTGCATTGATATTGCACCACAAGTTATACTCCATTGTTTACCATTATTATTGTAGTGTTACATATTGATGTAACTAAGATTTAGCTAGGCTTTATTCACCTTACTTTTTTGATAATTTATTGTCCCTTAAAAAGTTGGTACTTTACCACCAACCCTATTCTAATCCGTCTTGATTAGGGATTATTAAACAACTAACATAAAATATACAACCTTATAATAGCATATCATATCATAAAACATAGAAAGTAAAGCACTGAAGTGAACAATGTAAATGTTGCAAAAACAGTTGTTTTATCAAAAAGTGTTCAAACATTTAGTGAAAGTAAAATCAAGAGAATGTCAAGTTGACCTACATTCAACGTGTATTTTTAGCCCAACCTAATTGCCTGTGAACACACTGGATGTATCCTGAATGTTTCTTGAGGAGCAAGCTTAAAATTAGTATTCTCAATTTGTCTTATCTCAACAGAGAACCAACGCATTCAATGTTACATTGATAAGGACAGTTTGATTTCATAAACAATGCGTGTGGTATTGTTCTATGATTGTTACATAATCAATAAGTTAATCTGATTGTTATTGAAATCTTTTGACTACACAGCAAACTTGAACTGTAATATCCTAACAACCTGTATAATGGAGGCTTTCATAACATAAAAAATATATGATTGTGAATATAAAAATGAAAGTATAAGTTTTACACCAAAATTCAACAACAGCTATAGGTGGGACTCGAACTCACGACACTTTTCTATCTGGACAAATGCTCTCCTAACTGTGCAATGGAGACTGTTAGCCGGTTAGTTCAAATCAAATGTACTAGTGTAGTATAATATCTAATATTTAGATTGCAAAGTGAATGTTTATCATTTAAAAACAATAATTTATTGTATTTGCAAGCTTCATCTTTCAATTGTTCAATAGTATTTCTTTCGAGTGTTGAGGGTGTAATCCCAATAACATTGATGAAAGCAACGCGGCATTACATCGTTTAGAAGCACTTGAAAATTTCGACAGGCTCTGCCAACGCCAGGGTGGCCGAGAGCTTAGGCAATCGCCCGGTATGCGAGGAACGCAGGTTCGATTCCCGCCTCTGGTGGTCATTTTTTCAAGTGCAATAATATCTAATATTTAATATTTAAATTCCAAAGTGAATGCTTATCACTTAAAAACAATAATTCACTGGTGTTGTGTAGTATCAAATTACTAGTGATCAATAGTTATCATATTTTAAAGTTGTCCATTGTTTTAATTAATGTGCTCACTGTTTGCTTATTGATTGATAAGGCAAGATAGTTTATTCACTTTGCCTAAGTCAACCAACTTAAGGATTCATACAGCCAGTTAATGTGTAGTTTCTTTATTTGTTGTCACTAATACATTACAGAGGTAAAGTTTGTAAGATTGTTTGTAAGAAGCAGAAGTATTATTTGAAATTCCTGACCGATTTTAAAGATCCATAGGTCACTCCTAAAAAATGCAACTTAGCTACAAAATCCAAAAAAGAAAATTAATTAGCCAATGCTTATAACTTACAGTAGAAAGTTACCTTCTTCTTTACGAATTATAAACAAAAATTAAAAAAATGAAAAATAATTTCATATATCTCTGTTGAGATTGACCGAAATTCGGCTATAGTATAAGTTTGTGCGCAACACTCCTGAGAAACGAATGGCAGTGCGGGAGGCGAGGAAGCGCCAATCACATACGACTGTCATAGTAAAATCCTCGCAACACCGCCCGTCCCCGCTGACATCTAGCATGCCTGGCCCCTCGCACGTCTTGTTTGGCTACACTGCAGGCCTAGCGGGGGCGCCACTTCTCAAACATATACAACCGAACAAACAACCCGAATTTCGACTACAGTGGCCAATCGACAGCGCGGGAGAAATTATCGTGCACAAACACTTGTGTGCAGACAGATTTGTGTGCAACAGAGAGTGTTCCTTCACTCTCATAATTTCGTTGAGACGGCTGTCCGACATGACCATAGAAAGATCAGGCGTAGGACCAACGGCTTAACGTGCTTTCCGAGACACGGGGGTGTTAACACCACAAACTTCCTGACTCCGGAGCTGTGTTTGGTCCAACACTTTTCGGCCTGACCCAGGATTCGAACCCGGGACCTCGTGGATAGTACCCAGCTTGCTGATTACTAGACCAACGAGGCAAAGTCTCAAACATATAACGCCAGTGTCGCGCCTTCCGTCACTATGGCCGCAATGGCGCTTTTTATATGTTTGATAATTTGCGCCCGCATGAAGGTCGTGCATGAACTTGTCAAAATATAGAAGGCCATTATAATTAATTTATTTAACAAATAATTTATTTAAAAAAACATTTTTTTTTTCAGGTGAGAGTGGAGTGTACACCCCTCGCAAACTGCTCATGTTCCTGGTCAACAAACTGCCTCAATTCGGCGGCGGGGACCAGCACGATGCTCATGAGCTGCTGAGGCATATGCTTGAGGCTGTGAGGTAAATAATCTTACCTCAGTGAAAATTCATGCTTTGTACCGACGACAGTACGAAGTAAATGGTATCTTACGCTCATTGTGATAGGGGCTTTTTGTAATCAAAATGTACAGTCTGATGTGTTGCACACTACTTCATAACCAATGACCTCTGAATAGTCAAATGATAATCCATATTGTACTTGTTTATAATGGACATGGACAAAGTCAGTTTAGTCTGTAGAACACCCCCTTTTTGCCACGGGGACTTATAAATCAACGATCAATAAACGAAGAAGGGTTTTTTTACCCTTCCTTAGAAAGGTTAATTTATAAAATGAAAAATCATCCTCTCCATTATAAGGCTTACGTCTATGGCAGTACACCAGAAGAAGTAGAAGAGAACAGAAGATTTACAAACAAAGCAGTAACAAGGACTCAGTTCCAATGTGAAAAGAGAGAGACTGAACTTCAATTTAATCTTAGACCCGAAACCGCGTGCATTGCATACCGGGCGATTGCCTGGACTACTTAGCCATCCAGGCCGTGGCATAGCCTGTCGATATTTTCAAGTGCTTTACATTGTAATGCCGCGTCATAATAATTGTGATAAGAGCGTCGGTGGCGCAGTGTCTAGCAGGTTGCCTCGCATGCGGGAGGAGGCGGGTTGGATCCCACGTGCCGCCATGTACCAATGACTTTTCTGAGTTATGTGCAGTAGTTGTTTCACTAACCGATGCTCTTACGGTGAGGAAAACATCGTGAGAAAACCTGCACATGAAGGCAACTGAATGTGTAACCATGACCCAAGATGGTCAGGTTCCCATTAATAGGGTCACTGAGGTCAGATGGATAACGCTAGGATGATGACATTTGCCGCGTTTCACTGTAAAGTCGATCTTTGTCTCCAGGTCTGAAGACCTCCGCCGGTACCAGTCGGTGATCCTCAGCAACCTGGGCATGAGCTCAAAGGTGGACCCCGCCAAGGTGGACGGGGAGGTTAAGCAGAAGGTCAAGTTCTACGGACAGCAGGCTTCGGACACCATGCTTAGGCCGGAACAGGTAAACTATAATATTAATATACAGTAAAAAAGTTTTATTTCCTTATCAAGGGTTACAACAATACCCCACCAAGCCAACTAGACGAATGGCAAACGATTTAATAAGAGGAATACAACAAAAATACCTTTCATGAAAATTAAAAAGCAATGGTGTTAAAATACTTAAACTTAGCATTTCATCTTAATTACAACATTTTTTTTTTAATTGCCTTCGGTAATTTCCATCTAGTCATCGTCGTAAGTCTTTTAAAATTCCTCTAGTTAGCTTGCTCGTGTAGTGCTGAACTGGCAGTGGGCATGTCTGTCGCAGAACCGACGGGCGTTGGAGTAGGAAGGTTCTCGAATGGAGACCACGTCTCGGTAAACGTAGTGTTGGACGCCCCCCTGCTAGGTGGACCGATGACCTGAGGAAGGTGGCTGGTGGTGGCTGAATGCGATAAGCGGAGAACCGTGAATGTTTTCGCAGTCTTAGAGAGGCCTAAGACCAGCATTGGACTGCAATAGGCTGATATGTTAAATAACCTTTCTGATCCGCGTACCTCTCGGTCTCACCTCCAGGTGTTCCGCGGGTTTCTGGTTTCTACCCTGGAGTGCCAGGAGTGCTTCCACCAGTCCGACCGCGCGGAGTACTTCCTGGACCTGTCACTGCCGGTCGCCGCCAGCCGACCGCAGCCCCCCGCCCTTGTTAGGAGGAAAACTCCCAACGGTAAGTTGTTGATACAACAAGCAAACATAATGGGGATCCACACTGCCAAATTCTCCCGGTAGGTGGCGCATTGTTGATGCGGCCAAAGCTATCTGTCATTCCAGTACAGAAGTTGTGTTTTTTTGAGTATTTTTCTTGTGTTTTCAATCCACGAAAGCATAATGCCGTTATGTGCTGTGCCAGGTTATTACAATAATGGTGTTCATTTATTTCCAAAAGACCCAGTTTTAAAAAAGAAGTGGGAAACAGCTATAAGAAGAAATTTATTAATTTTAGGTAGTTTACTAGAACTATTTACATCATGATAAGCTTCTGGATCGGGAACATTCATCGTATAACTAGATTGTGAAGCTACGACACCAAAATTCCCAGTATCATCGCGGTTCCGATCGTAGAACTCTAACCTAAAAAACAAACATGTACGTGTTTTATCATTTTAGTTATATTTATTAAAAACCTTGTTATGTAGTTAATTTGTAACACAAATACAACAAAGATAATTTCAACAACCAATTAAATGTAACAATTACAGTAATTAAACTGGATTAACACCCAAATGTTTACCTCGCAATAAGATCTGTTTTTTTACCAGGTACTTTTGATCTTCGTTTCCGAAGTTCGTCTTTTAGTACAGATAACTTCATTGACAAATACATAATGAAATAACATTAGATAGTCACGAAAAACTGTAAATTAGATTCGAAAAAGCCCGACATAAACAATAGCAAAATGTTTGACATAACCGTACTATGCTACGCCATCTGCATCAAGCTTTGCGTGTGGATCCCCATTATTGAAAAAACAAAATACCCGACTGCAAAAATTTATTATATTTTTTAAATGGTATTTTCACTTGCTTTCGTTTGATACCCATATTGCTATGGTAAGGAAATATAAATCCCCCCTCCCCCTTTGTTAGGATTTGCGGGCGCCATTTTTTAAATGTCCTCCTAGCCAAATTTTGAATACAGTGCCGACTGCACGGGTGATATTATAGTGCACAATTGTGTGCGCAATACACAGATGCACTCTCTGTTCCTTCACTCTCATAACTCAGTGAGACGGCAGTCCGACATTTTAAAATGTATATAGCCCTTGTCACTACTACAATTTTGACGAATTCAACGACACCTCATAAATAAATATACATACATACATACTCTCGAAAAACATAACCCTCGTTCCGCAGTCGGGTAATTACCATTTTATCTTCTACTTATATTATAAAACTGTTGTGGAAGGTCGAATTATGTTCATTGATTTTTAAAAAATAGCTTCCAGGCCTTAATTAAGATCAGTATAGAGAAATCTTTTTGGCTGTATTTTTGAATGTTGAGGTATGAGTTAACACGCGGCAGCAGCAGACGACATGTCGCCGCGACACTACTGGTTTGTATGTATTTCTGAGATAATACCATGCGCTGCTACCGACTCGAGACTTTCATAGAAATACATAGAAACCTGAAGTGTTGCGGCGAAATGTCTGCTTCTGCCGCGTGTGGTCGGCTACGAACTTATACCTTTATAGATTCGAAATCTACTAAACTAATATTAAAGCACCTGCAACAGTTTAAATGTATAAAGTCCAGATTAAAATATAAGGTGTGTTTCATCCCTATTGCATAAGTACATCCAGAAATACAGGGTAACCTTTCTTCACCATACGATATAGTACAAATACGAGCTCATGATTACTGGACGGCAATGGAAGTATACGCTATTTTGTATCATCGAGCCTACGCAGACGAAGTCGCAGGCAACAGCTAGTCTCCAATAAACTAATCATAAAGTCTTGCGTTCTAGAAATGTCAATAACTTTTGTTTGAGTTTTCTTGATGTTATAGTCACCATATCCCATTCTAATGCAGCCCCAGCTTACTCTGACCCTTGCCCAATACCAGCATACCCATTAAATGTGCTAACTTCCTAAAAGGGGCCTTATAATCGACGCAATAAGGCACAGACTAACTCATCGAAATTATTTCAGAGGATAATGCCTACAATACGCAAGAGGAAAACAAGCCTTCCAAGTACCAGCTCAAGAAAGAGCGCAATGCTGCAAGGAGATCAGCAAAGTCGAAACATGGTAGTGTATCTGGAAGTCGGGACTTTGAAGGGCAAACGCAGGGTGGGTTGATGGAACTCTTGGTTAAAATGAACTGTTATAAAATACACCAACACATCTTTGTCCTCGCGCAGCTATCACAGAACAATACACAATCGTAATTCACTCACGTCTCCAACAAATTATTTCATAACGTCATCACTCGTTCTAAAATCAATCCCATGTGAATATTGGTTGCATAATTTTTGTACATAATGCACTTAATTCTTTGTTTCTCACGTTTACGCGAATAGTCGAACCCGTTGAAACTCAATTTTACGGATTACTACGCGATTTATTTACATTTTATTTAATACCTGACGTTTCGAACATAATGCACTTTCTTTGTACTACTATATAAATGCAAAAGTGCGTTTGTCTGTCTGTTACCTCTTGACGCTTAAACCTCTGAACTGATTGAGATGAAATTTGGTATGGAGACAGTTCGAGACCCTGGAAAGGACATAGGCTCCAATTTACGCGATATAAAAATATTAGGGGGTGAAATGGGGGATGAAACTTTATATGGAACATCCAACTCTTGCAGGCGAAGTCGCGGGGATCCACTAGTATGAAATAAAATAAAACCTGTGACTGTGTCTATTACCTTTACATGTAATTAGTATAAACTAAAGTAGTAAAAACAAAGCTTCAGGGTAACAAAAGGCCAGCAAACTATTTCCATAACTCTCAGGGGTTTACCCTGAGAGATAGTATATGTTATACAAAAACACATATTTACAAGAACCTTTTTCGTATTGACAGGTAACTCGACATCGAAAGACGACAAGTCAACCGGCGAAACGAACGGATCCACGAAGGAGGACGGTAAGTCATCCTCAGAGTCTGACGCGGACGTAGAGGACAACATTGAAGACGCCCCGCGACCGGAGACGCACTCGGTATCCGTAGGAACCCAGTCTGTGCCACACACGGCCGCCAACTTTGCCGCTTACCACATGGAGTCTGGGTACAACTCCGAAAAAGTCATCAGCTCAGATTCCATCAGAACTAGCCCAGTCGATCTAGACAAGGAAAAGATAGATAACACACCGGAACACACGGATAAAGATAAAGTAGAATTCGCTGACTCCACCACCTCAACCACGGCTATACCTCTAGAATTCAAACCCCTGATCTCGCTCGAGAACCTCTCCAATCCGGACTCCGGCGTCGCCAGCCCTGAGGCCACTAAACACAACTCCACGGAAACCGTTGACAACGTCGACTCGCCGATCAACGATAAAGAACTCGGCAGTCATAGTTCTCTCTCCAGCGAGATCAATCTAGATTTGTCGAGTCCCCAGCACAGCAAGATGTCCCCAGAGAGATCTGACTTGGAAAGGAGTGAGGTCGAAAGGCCACCGTCCCGTAGATCTTTCGCTCCTGAATACGCGAATGAGGTCGTATCCAGAGGTATCAGTGTGCAAGGCTGCAAGAATCTGCTCGAAAACGGCGGAGACAACTATGAGAGTCCTGAGAATAAAAAGGATTCGGCGGACAACTACTACCAAGAGTTAAAATTGGCTATAGACGACTTCAAGGTCAAGAAGCCCACGTACCCCTCCCCGGTGGCAGTCGAAAGTCCACCCGAGCCTCCTCCGATCCCACGACCTAAGATCAACAATGTAGAACCTGAAAAGTCTAATCTGCAGAGAGATTTCTTGCCCTACTCGAGGCAGAGCCCGTCGTCTCCCAGATACATTTGCGATGAAGACGAGTGCAGCATCCAGTCCTGCCTCAGCCAGTTTACGGCTTTGGAACTCCTCACCGGCAACAACAAGGTTGGCTGCGAGACGTGCACTGAACGCATCAACGGCAAAGGGGGCAAAACTGTGTATACTAACGCGACCAAACGATTCCTAGTGTCCAGTCCGCCCGCGATCCTGATCCTGCATTTGAAGAGGTTCCAGATCGGGCCACGGTGCATGTTTAGAAAGATGTCAAAGCATGTTGATTTCCCGACCATATTGGACTTGGCCCCGTTCTGCGCTATGGACAAGCTGAAGAAGCTTCCGAACGTAGCGCGAGGGCAAACTGAACTGCTGTACTCACTGTACGGAGTCGTTGAGCATTCTGGCGGTATGCACGGCGGGCACTACGTAGCGTATGTGAAGGTTCGACAGCCGGTGAAGGCTGGTGACCCCAGGTGGTGGTTCTTACCTAAAAGCGCGAACACGATGCCAGCGCCACCTGGCAGCGGAGATGGCGACGCCGATTCTGAATCTGATCTGTCCGGGTACGAATCTGGAGAAGGCCCCACATCCACCGCCGAAGCCCCACCAGGCAAATGGTACTACGTCTCGGATAGTATGGTGTCTGAAGTCACGGAAGAGAAAGTTCTCAGGGCGCAAGCCTACCTCCTCTTCTACGAAAGGATCTTATAAGCTCCTCAACCTTATTTACCCGAAGAGATGGCCTAAGTTTTGTTTTCGGAATGGCATTTAAGCGGAAGACTGATGCATAGACGGATAGAACCTGCATTACGTCATATTACGGAGTGCTGTAAATAGCTGATTACTTGCTTCTTCTATTTAGTTAAAATGTTTTCTGTGACCGTTTTCTGGCTCTATGCGTAATCACTTCTGGTGGAAGAGTATCAACAGTGTCTCCTCTCCAAGTTATGATGTGTTTCGGACTTGTTAGTAACCTATTACGTGTAATATTCTATAATTGACGCAATGTTTAAAGAATCTTATTATTCTGCTATGTTTTTCTTCTTACGGACACGTTATTTACGAAGCAGTGGTCACGAATAACCTTGTTGTTGCCAAAAAGCAAAACAATAAATGAAATGAACAATAAAAAATAGTCATTTCGAAGTTGGTTAACTTTTAAAAGTTGTAAATGGAATTGAATACACTCACGATGTTATTCGGCGGAGCTATAAGGCTCCGCGCAGATGGGCCCCCGACTACAGCCACCGATGGCTAGCGACAAGCTGTTTTAATACGATGCGGGGGCACACGTGAAACGAGTGGCGACCACTGGTGATTCGTTGTTCGTGACACGCCACCGGTGACGGCCACTTGCCATTTTGATAAAACATCTGTCAAAGGATCTAGCAGATGGTGTGAATTGTAGAGGCCAACCGACCAACTTCGTTTGCGCGGGACCAAAGGACGTGGCGCGCGACAGCTACCGGTGGCGATGATCGGTGGCCCATCTGCGAGGAGCCTAAGTCTCGTTTAAGTAGGAGTTCGCAACAGTTTAGGATTTTAATCTTTCGAAAACCTATTATTTTGTAACTAAGACTAGCTTCATTTCGTAAGATTAAATGTGACGCGGAACGAGTGAAAGTTTTAATTATATTGTTGAAATTGTTTTAATTGTGTTTGGAGTTATTAGGGTTGTCACGTACTCTAAAAGATTCAAATAAAATTGATATAACAGCAACTTGTGTATTTAATTTTTATGAGCACTTGGACATAACGCAAATAAAGGCTAAAATTATAAGTAATGTCGTTAGATCAGCCGTGTAACAACAAGTTTCCATACTTAATCAGTTGACAACCCTAATACGAATGGTATAGTCTTCCATTGCGGTGTCAACTTGATACTTAAGGCAATATACAGTTATGTACGAATTGAAAATGTCACAAAACTACAGCATTTATTTCCTATCTAACAAATTTGATTAGGGCGTAAACATTTCAATTGTATCTGAATGCGGCAAAAGAATGGCCATTTTATTTACAGATATAGTACCTTACCAACTGCCATCGCTGACATGTACCATATTCAAAGGCAAATAAATGATTATGATTATGATGGTATGTAAAGCTTTTGCCTTTTCACTGATCTCACATCCAATGGAAATCATTTCTTAACATGCTGTATTTTTGCGACAACACTTCATTGAATGCCTGAGAACGCTTCATTAGTGGAAAATAATAATTAGCTAAGTTATTTATTGTCTTGTGGTGTCTAACGATTATTAGGTCAATTTGATAATATTTTTTACTCGGATTAACACGAAAATGTAAAGCAATGTCCCCACTAGGGTAGTAGCTGGCTAAAGATTGGTCATTGTTAGGTGGCGAAGTCGTCGCCAACAACTTAATTATTGATAAAGCAAGCTGCGGTGTCTACTGGGAACAGAAGCTATAACGGATAACTAAAACAAGTCCATGTTAAACAAAGTTGTAATATGTCATCTGGAAACGTAGCGCGTTCTTAAACAATGTCTAATTGGTTCAACAACTTTGCCGTATTGATATATTATTGCCCTTATTCTACAACGTTTTCCGGATTGACCGATTTTGACGTATTTGTACAAGTTGCTCTAGTGCAACGCTGTCGTTCTTTTTTTGCTTGCCAAATTTATCAAACGTTGCAGTCAATGACCTCTATAATACAAGTAAGCTAGACTGCATACTGACAACCTAAAATGAAGCCATTTGACTATCGCCATTTTGGCGCTGACGGCTGTAGTGAGCGTGTGAGTGTCCACGGAACGAATATTAGAGTTGACATAAAATAAGTAAGTAACTCTATTTTAGTTCTCTGGGCACTCGTGGGGGCGCTTTGTTTAGGCACAAAAATTATCTGTCATTTCTTAGAGAACCTTTAGTCCATCGTACTTGTATAATTGAGGTCAGTGGTTGCAGTGTAAAACGTTGCCGTATTTGTCCAAAGTTGTCCTATGTATACAACGTTGCCACATTTGTCTAAAGTTGCGATATTGTCCAACGTTGTTTCCGCATTTGTCCAAACTGTTTGTATTTACCGTTCTTGTAAACGCCATCAAAAAGAAGAAGAAGTGAAACGTTGCCAGATTTATACTACGTGCCGTATCACTGTGCAATAGTTACTGGCAATGCACTTATTCGATGGATTGTACCGTCAGCAACTTAAGTATTTTTGTCAAATTTATTTTTGTTGCGGACTCTGCCGAGGTCGTCGTCCTTGGGATTTGTAACGGACATTTTACTCGTATTTATTTGTGTACATTGCGATTATGTGTATCTTTTATATTGTCATATTCACATACAAGTCATACACATTACTCGTGTTAAGTTGTACATACACACTTTTATTTATTTTTAAATCTACTATGTTATTCAGTAGTCCAGAATTGAGTTTTCCTTATTCGTGTAAAGGGATATCGGACTTTTTTTACGAATAGTTTCGTGTATCGGGACTGTACATTTCAAAGTTTTCGACATTTTGTGTCTAGACACCTAATTATTTCAAAACAAATAAGTTCTAATTATGTATCAATTATACGTTGGCGTGCTCAATTTTGTTATGCTTTGTCTTGGTCTGTGTATATTATAACTACCTAAAGGTTCGTTCGTAAGCGACCGCAGATTTCAACTAAAAAATGTTAAAACCTGTGTAAAAAGAGATTATAATAACTCTGTAATACTTTGTGAAGCTGTGTCGCCAAATTTATTTGTGTGTGCGTTACAACTACTAGAACATTCTTGTATAAGTGACACAGTTATACAATCCACAACGCTCATTGGCGCGCAGTGCACAAATGAGTGTGGAATGTGAATCCGTAGCTGAGATCGATAGTTAATTTTGGCTATGTCGCGTTCGCGCGGGTCACTCCCCCATTTCATATCTTTTCTTTCTATGATCTGAGGAAGGAACTAACACAAAATGTTAATTTCTAAAACTTTCGACAATATTATACGCAAGCCTATCGCCTAACTTGATTGCTTTCATAATGCAATAGATATAGCTTTCAGGATAGCAATAATAGCTTTCAAACTAACGTCAAGTAAGCATGATAGCTATATAACTTATCTAAATCTGCGGTGTCCTTTTGTTTTAGGCTATTAACAAAGATTACTTTCTTTTGTACAGACGGCAGCACGTGAGGTTATCTATTTAAACTACGATAACAGCTTTTATTACGTAGGGAATAGAAGCGGTCTCAAGGTTAAAGTGGGGTAGTCTGACGTACGACCGTGTGTACATTGTCGTATAAATGCTGCACTCGTTACAGGAGCCCAATGTGGTAAACTTAGTTCGCTCGCTAATTATAAGACAAATAATTACAACCGCAATCAGATAGCTTTAAAGCTTAGGCCAATAGGCCTGCTGCACTGAAAATAGGCACTTACATTCTTCTTATTCTTCATTAGACGAAAGTGTCTATGATTTGCTATTTCACAATCTTCTCTTTGAACTGCGGTCGCCAGCGAAACCGTACTTAGACCGCGTTATCGACGAAATATAGTAGTTGAGTACACATACATTGATTGAAGTCTTCAATGACATGTTGATAATTCTGTATGTAGCTGTACCATTGAACGTAATGTATCACTATTACGGTCAGGATCGTGCGCTTGTGTTATGTTGGTGTTACTAACACTGGATTTAAGTATTCTTATTTAATTTGTCTCCCTTCTATGCTTTTTCTTTTGTATTTATATATGGCTGGTCCAGTGTTAGGCTTAGTCCTTCGTGAGGAGTACCGCTTTCTGTAGATAGATGCTTAAATAATTATTTGCGGTATCTATGTTCAACTGTTTACTGTGCATCTCTTTCTAATTGGGCTTAATTATGTTGCTATCTCGCTCTAACATAATTTGAAAGTTTATTCACTCCCTACGAAGGAGACGAAGCAATATTATGTTATGAATATTGTTTTTTAATGTTTGCATTTGTGAAGACTAGGACCGTCTTACCGTTAGTTAGCCTGTGTTAATTATATTTTATTATTATTATTATTAAATAAATTTTGTACATTGAACTCCAAACTATTATTGCGTTACGAACAGGTGTATTTAAATAAACATAGTTGTAAACTGGCTTGGTGTTTTACTTCGTAGATTAAGCTCAAAAATATGACCCAGGGTTTAGCACACATCTCGAAAGCCAACTCTGGATGATATTCGCGAAGTAGTTACCCATCCGCATTCAACTAAATTAGGGTTAGCTTTTTTATGGTCGATAATAATAATAATAGCTTTATTTTCCAAAAGATTAACATATAGTATGTACACAAGCCTAAAACTAACATACATACATACAGCCTCTGTTGCCAAACTAGGATTATTTTTAATCCTGTATTTCAGCAACCAGCGCCTCTCCACCTCTATTAATGTTACATTTTATAGGCTTGTAATAAGCTTGAACATATTATATTTTTATAATTTAAGCAATTATTTTGCAAGTTTTTACGAAATTAAATCAAATTTCACTTACAAAAATTAATCAACTGTGCAAAATAATTGCTTAAGTTATAAAAATATAATAAGTTAAGCTGATTTCATCTTAACTGATGGTTAAATATTTGTAAAAATATTTCCATTGGATACATGCGGGTACATTCCCCAAGTATTGATGAAATCGAACGCCGGCTCACTGGCGTAGCAAGCACTTGCAAAAATTCGTCGACTGACTAACGTCCTCCGTAGCTTAGTTGGTAAGAGCACTCGCCCGGATAGCGAAGGGACGTGGGTTCGAGTCCCACCGGATGACACAGTTGATTAATTTTTGTAAGTGAAATTTGATTTAATTTCGTAAAAAGCTTGAACATTTGAAAATTAAGCGATTTAAAACACATTAAGGGCTCATTCACACGCGATTCGTCAAAATAGTCAGGATACGTCATGACGGATGGACGTTCACATTGCATACGAAATCGTGTTTTTTCATGATTCGTCAAAATATCCTAATTAAATTTGGTCAAAAATTCGTGTATTTTGACGATTCGTGATTTTTTAAAACTGGATTTAACACGTATTGTCAATGGGGATCCACACTGCCAAATTCTCCCTGTAGGTGGCGCATTGTCGATGCGCCCAAAGCTATCTGTCATTCCAGTACAGAAGTTGTGTTTTTTTGAGTATTTTTTTTGTGTTTTCAATCTACGAAAGCATAATGCCGTTATGTGCTGCGCCAGGTTGTTACAATATTGGTATTCATTTATTTCCAAAAGAGCCAATTTAAAAAAGAAGTGCGAAACAGCTATAAGAAGAAAATTAATTAATTTTAGGTAGTTTACTGGAACTATTTACATCATGATAAGCTTCTGGATCGGGAACATTCATCGTATAACTAGATTGTGAAGCTACGACACCAAAATTCCCGGTATCATCGCAGTTCCGATCGTAAAATTCTAACCTAAAACCGAAAATGTACGTGTTTTATTATTTTAGTTATATTTATTAAAATCCTTGTTATGTAGTTAATTTGTAACACAAATACAACAAAAACCATTTCAAAAAGCATTAAATGTAACATTTACAGTAATACAACTTTTTTTTTCTTTCTTCGTGGTACGTCAAACTGTCAATACAATGTTCTAGTGGCTGTGCATTTAAAAAATAATTTCTTTGTGTTAACTACTTCACGGATTATCGAAATGAGTGCTACGTACTGTTTGAATCGCGTGTGTCACCATCTAGCGTTATGCTATCTAGTGATATAAAACTGAGACTGTGAGATACATTTTAAACTTTGAAGGTATCTGTTAAACTGGCGTAGGTACTGGAGAACCCACCGTTTTACAAGTTTTGTACGACTCACATTCATGATCCGGCAACTGGTAGCGCCATCTGTGCAGACTTACTGAAACTTCATTAATTGTGCGTCGATCAAAATCCTTTGCTGGTTTCGGATACTGTTATCGCGCAAGCGCAACCAAGAAGCTTGCTAGTGCTAGCGGCTAGCGCCATCTGTGGGGGCTCTTTTAGACTTAATTTGTGCGGATTCCGTTGCTGTTTAACAAGATAACAACATCAATAACTGTATTACCGCACCGCTGAAGGGCGCACGAAGACTTAGGAGGAACAACATCAATAATCTTTACATAAAATAACCATGAATTGCAATGCCTGTCGTAGCCTGTTGGAACCGAACAGCTTCCTACACTGCCGTTTATGTAAATCGGATTATCACTATAAATGTTTAAATATAAAAAGTAGCCAATTCGCCTCACTTTCTGAAGAGTTCCTGCTATCTTGGGATTGTCCCGCTTGCACAAATGTTACGCGGCGTAATAATAAAAGCAATTGCAATACCCCGGTTGGACGAAGGCTGCAAAATGAACATGTCGAATCCCATGATATGTCTTTTGATATTGATCTCAACACAACAATGAGATCAGGAAGTAATCAGTCGCCGACTCCCGGCACCTCGCAGACTATAGATTCAACTGTAACTATGGATAGGATAAGCCAATTGATGGACGACAAACTAAACTCGGCCCTCTCTTACTACATGTCCAACTTGCGTTCCGCCCTCAAGTCCGACATCGAGCAAATGGTCCGCGCGGAAACCAACAAAGTCATTAATGAGCTAAAAAATGATTTCACCAGTACAACCGATTTCCTGGGCTCGGAACAAAATGACCTAAAGGAGGAATTAAGAAAACAGAACTCGCACATTCAAGACCTGGAAAAGGAAAGTAATGACCTAAAACAACAGATTCGAAAGATGGAAACTAAGTTGTCTAATATAGAAAATTCATCTCGCAGCTTAAACATCGAAATACAGGCTGTACCGGAAAACAAAAACGAGAATGTCGAGTCACTTTTTCGGAAGCTGTGTGAGATCATTAATGTGAAAATCGATGACCCTTCAATACGAGCATGTCGCCGCGTCGCTAAAATGAATTCGAACTCTACGCGCCCACGTAACATCCTGGTCACTCTAGCGTCCCCCAAGCTGCTGGATCTAGTCATATCTTCAGTACACCGTTACAATAAAAGTCATCCTAAGGCACTGCTTAGTGCTGGAGATCTGGGCATTGACACTGGCACTGCCAATAGAATATACGTGGCGGAACACCTGTCTCCTGAAATGAAAATACTGCATGCTGAGACTAGAAAAACTGCCCATGAAAATAATTTCAAATACGTGTGGGTGAGATTTGGAAAAATATATGTTCGCAAAGATGACACTTCACCGGCTATACAAATAAAAAATTCGGATTTCTTAAACAAACTATAGATAAAAGATTAAGATTATTTATAGTGTTTTAGTGACTCTGTTACTGCTTATTAAATTAGAATCTTCTCTTATTTTTCCATGGAAATACTATATCAAAATGTAAATAGAATTAGATCGAAACTACATAAAGTTCATTTAACCATACTTAATTGTAATTACGACATTATTTGTCTCACGGAAACAAACCTGAACGATAGTATTTCGGACTCTGAGATTGTTGACAGTAGGTATGACGTGTTACGTCGCGATAGGTGTACATCGAGCAATAAAAAAACAGATGGTGGTGGGGTTCTTATTGCCATAAAAAAATGTTACAATGTCATTCGCCAACAGACCTGGGAGACTGACATGGAGGACATTTGGATTTCTATCATACCTAATATACCTGGTCGTCCAAAATTAAATATTTGCCTTAGTTATATCCCATCGTATACCTCAACTAACTCCCTAACTAATTACTACAAAAATCTCCAATCTATTGTGCTAACTGCTAGTGGTAATCAGGAATTTATTTGTATAGGCGACTACAACACTCCTAGCATTCAATGGATTCCCAGCCCAGGTACATCTCACTTTATTCCCTCTTCCCCAGCAACATATTCATGGTCTAGTCTTCTACTCAATACAGTGGCACTATGTGGCTTTTATCAATATAACGGCATTGCTAACATTAATAACAGACAGCTTGACCTAGTTTTGTGCACTTGCAATAATGTAAGTGTTGCGGTCTCCGAGTGTCTCCCTCTGAGCAAGTTGGATGGACATCACCCAGCCTTAGCGATCACTACAAATGTCAACATGCAGAAAAACACCCTTCATCTTCCAAAACTAGTAAACGCCTAAATTATAGTAAGCGCAATTTTGATCTCGTCAAATCTGAACTCCAAGGCATCTCTTGGGACTCACTGTTGTCATCGACCGATATAAACAGGAACACTTCAGTATTTTATGATACACTTAGCAAGATAATATCTCGACATACTCCGCTTACTTCGGGCAGAATTAATAAATACCCTATATGGTTTAACTCATCTCTGAAACGTTGTCTGGCTGAAAAACACAAATTCCATAAACGTTATAAAAGGTACCAAAACCCACGCGACTATGACACTTTCTCCTTGCTTCGCGCTCGTTGCAAGCGTTTAATCAATAAGTGTTATAGAGAATACATCGAATCAGTCGAGAATGGGATAAGTTGTAACGTTAAGTACTTCTGGAGTTTTGTTAATAGCAAACGCAACATGTGCAACACAGTCCCTCAGATCATGTACTACGACGATACCCGTGCCTCTGAACCAAAGGAAGTGTGTGAATTGTTCTCAAGGTATTTCTGCTCTGTTTTTGAGAAAAGTACAGACTCTACTGATTTTGAAGTTAACGACACAACCTGTATCTCTAACTCCACTCTTTCCTCCGCTTCAGTCTCGATCGACGAAATTCAAAGAAGACTGAAATGTTTAGACATAAAAAAGGGCCCGGTCCAGATGGCATACCACCGTTAGTAGCCAGGCAATGCGCTGACGTATTGACTCAGTACCACTATTCTTTTTGTTTAACCACTCTCTACGCATGGGCATCTTTCCTGACGCTTGGAAAGTGGCCCATGTTATACCAGTCTACAAAGATGACAATAAGTCAGAGTGCAAGAACTATAGACCTATTAGTTTACTGTCCTGCTTTCCTAGTCTTTGAATCAATTGTTTATGACATAATTTACTCACATGTCCAACCTCTTATACCGTCTAGTCAACATGGCTTTGTTAGAAGGAAGTCTACGGTCAGTCACAAATCTACTGGAGTATAAAAATTACCTTTGCGAGGCTTTTGCAAGGAACATGCAAGTGGATTCCATTTATACGGATTTTTCAAAGGCATTTGACAAGGTTAATCATGCAATTCTTTGTCAAAAGCTACGATCTATGGAACTTGTCGCTCTAAGGGGAGAACTCTCTGACCCCGTCGTGGTGACTTCTGGAATGCCTCAGGGATCACATCTAGGTCCGCTATTATTTAATATCTTTATTAACGATCTAGTCTGTCAATTGAAAAGTCCCTGCTTGCTGTACGCAGATGACTTAAAAATTTACTCTTCTATCAATAACACAATGGAAGCTGAGGCATTACAGAGTGACCTGGATACTATCTCTAAATGGTGTCACGATAATAGAATGTTTCTTAATGTCAAGAAATGTTTCATAATAACTTTCACTAGAAAAATCAACAAAATTGTCTTCGCTTACAAAATCCACAACCAAACATTAACTCGCCGTAACCAAGCTAGGGACTTGGGTGTAATTTTTGACGAAAAACTAACTTTTTGCGAACACTACGACTTCATATGCAACAACGCATCCCGGATCCTTGGTTTCGTACTCCGAGTAACAAAACACTTTAAAAAGTCCATGAGCTTGGTTTACCTTTATAATACTCTAGTAAGGAGCACACTTGAATATGGAGCTATCGTTTGGTCTCCGTTCTATAAAATTCACACAAAACAGATTGAGAGATTACAAAAAAAGTTTCTCAGAGTGCTCTCTTATCGGCAGGGTCTTCATCGTAAGCTAAGTTCTTATAAAGCTAGATTACGTAACTTTAACATGACCTCCCTAGAGACGAGACGTAGGCGCAGTGCACTCATCTTCCTACACAAAATAAAAAACTCACTGATCGACTCTGAACCGTTACTGTCCAGCTTTAACACCAATTACAAATCGCGTAACCCTAAACTGTTCTCCCTTCTAGTGTACCGAAATAATACGTCTTTCTTTAACCCAATCGTTCGTATGTGTCGCCTTTACAACGATGTTGCACTTAATCAACCTAACATCGATATTTTCACTAGAAATCCAAACGCCTTCCGTAGAAGTATTTAAACTGTTTTCGCATGATTTATTCCTGTTTTGTTTTAATCTAATTTACTTATAAGCTATGTTTGCACCGTCTTAAATCAGCAGGCGGTACTATGTAGTACCTCCTTCATTGTTTGTACTTCTGTTTGGTACTTTAACGATGCATGTTTTAGGTTACAGTTTAGCTCTTAATTCATAGATTTATAACTCTTTGTAACCATCAAATGATTGTAACCTGTTTTGTGTCTTAAATAAAATAAAATAAAAAAAATAAAAATAAAAACTGTATAAACACCCAAATGTTTACCTCGCAATAAGATCGGCTTTTTTACCAGATACTTTCATCCTCGTTTCCAAAGATCGTATTTTAGTTCAGATAACTTCATTGACGAATACATTGTGATGAAATAACATTAGATAGTCACGACAAACTGTAAATTAGATACGAAAAAGCCCGACATAAACAATAGCAAAATATTTGACATAGGCGTATCTATGCTAGCGCCATCTGCATCAAGATTTGCGTGTGGATCCCCATTTTCACGATTCGTGATCCGTGTGAACATGGGCATTCAAAAAGCATTGCCGCCGTCAAAAAAAGAACGGATCGTCAAAAATCATGAATCTACCTTGTATGAACGGGCTCAAAAACGGGATTAACGGCAACAATAGTAGAAAAATATTAATCTTTTTATTCGCCTGGCGGAATTGGGCAAGGTTAGTGTGGAGTGTGTTTTGGTTAGAATAAGATGAAAAACAAACCCCATTGATACTATTCCTCACTTCTCAACTATTGGTTTACCGCATTACTAATAATAACTGTACCACTCTTATAACACTTGCATAATGAGACGGCTAAATCTACCCAACGGAGCGAAGACATGGCAGTTCCTTGAAAAATCGGCCAATTTACCTTTAAGCATATCAGCCTATTGCAATCCACTGCTGGACATAGGCCTCTCCAAGACTGCGCTAACTTTCACAGTCCTCCGCTTTTTGCATCCAGCCGCCACCGGCCACCTTCCTCAGGTCATCGGTCCACCTAGCAGGGGGGGCGTCCAACACTACGTTTCCAGAGACGTGGTCTCCACTCGAGAACCTTCCTACTCCAACGCTTGTCGGTTCTGCGACAGACATGACCAGCCCACTGCCACTTCAGCTTACTGCACCTCTGAACGATATCTATGACTTAAGTCTTTTGGAGGATGATCTCGTTCCGGATTCTATCCCTTAGCGAGATCACAGCATAGACCTTTCCATAGCTCGCTGAGCGACATGCAGTCGGTGGGCCAGCTTGACTGTAAAGTTCCACGTCTCGGCCCCGTAGGCCTGACCTACGAGGCCGAGACGTACTGGTTATACACCCTGCTCTTCAGGCACTGCGGTAGTAGCGACGAGAAGATGTGACGCAACTTCCCAAACGCTGCCCAACCTAGCTGCACCCTTCTGGCGATTTCGCGCCCGAAGTTGTCTTCTTTCACTTTATTTTGTGTTTAAATAATGCAACGCGATAGATGAGAAGTGCATATTTTGCGAATTAAATAAAAAAAATTGTTTCATAACAAAATTAACTTTTAATGCTATAACGCCGATTTGTAACTTTGAGCTCTTATACTTAGCAAGTCTGCATGAGTATCTTCGAAAGGCACTAGAGAGGTTATCTTCGGCACTTCTAAGATTGTCAGTTCTATTATACAGTACAGCACTTGTAGCGTGTCTTTTGCTTTCTGGAGTGCCTGGAAGAGTTATAATCGAATGATTAGCTAATCTTGTTCAAGTTCTTGATAACAATGATAGTATAATAGTGGCAGAATGACCATTTACATCACTTACTGCTGTACTCAGAGACGTCAGTTAAAGTTCATCTTTCATTAAGTCTAATGCCGTCCTTTTCTATTTCATTGACAAAGAAAGTGACAGTACGAGACTTACGGCCGAATACTGAAACGCTACTCAAATCCATCACTCACTTGAAGGCCTCCTTAAATTGAGTGTCTCTCACATTTAAATGGTATACACAAACGCTACTCAGGCAATTTAAACCATGATTAGCTGAGCAGTCGTTAAATGTTTACATCATGGCAACATTTGTTTTAAAATGTATGTTCTCGTTTACAATTTTCATATTTTTAACAAGCTTATTCGTTTTACGCAGCATTGTTTGTATAGATTCTTTGTTTTTTTTTTGGAATAGAAACTTTAACGACGCCATTGTTGTGAAATGAAACGTTCGAGTGACAACGAAAAAAAATCAATCTTTTTGACATTTGTTACAGCGCGGTTCTAATCAAATTAATTTTAATTCACATTATTAAAATACATTTATACAAGGTTGAAGTGCAGTGCAGTATTTAATAACTATTCAATTAACAAAAATAAAATGGAAATGAACAAGTTTATAATAGTCATAATTTTTTTTAAATGAAGACAAAACAAATTGGTATGCCAAGTGTTCTACACAGAATAATGTTCTACATTGGTGGATCAAACCCACCAGCCAGATTGTCGGATGCCGATGACCTAAAAGATCCTGCCGGGACAACTTGATCTAGAATTACCGGTGACAGAGCGTTGTGGAAAAGTTTGGAGAGGCCGAGTATGCCCTGCAGTGGGCAGATACATGCTGAAGAAGAAGAAGAACACATCAAATACTACTCGCATATTTCGACTTTCTACTTATTTTTATACTTATGTTTTATGATGTAATTGTGATTATATGATGACTACTATATATTATATATTAGCATAGGCTAATAAATATGTACACATTTTTTTCAGTTCTGACAACAAAGTTTTAATTAGTTTCAAGACCGATAGGCTGAACTATTAGCTCTTCCTCAACAATCTCCTCCTCCTCCTTCCTCAATAAGGAGTTCTTATCCATAATTAGGCTATCGTTTGAGAGTGCAACAATGTGCAAAATATGCATACTACAATAACTAGAAGGAATTGTAATTTCCGTTGTAGGCAAAGAAAACACCTTTGTAAGACAACAAAAAGCCTCTTTATGAGATTTTTAGTGCATATCTGAGTCCTGATTGTGTTCTAGTATTTAAAAGTAGGGTTAAAATAGGGCGACATGGGTACCCACAGAGAAAATAAGGATTTTATAGACATTATTTTTATACCATGATATCACTATCAACTGATTTGAGAGACCTCAAGACCACTCTCAGATTTAGCGGCTACTTAAATCGGTATGACAGTCATTTGACAGCTAAATAGCGTTGAGTTGCGTTTCAGTATACCATTTTTCATCTGAGTGGCGTTTGAGCACGATTTATTTCGAGATAGTCTTAATTTTAACAGATGCTTACATTCTGGCTTCGAGTATGCGAATTCTGAGTTTAGGAGCTGCTCAATTGCTTGAGACGCCGTCAAATATTTGAGTAGCCTTTCAGTATTAGGCCGTTAATCATAGATTAAATTCAATTGACGTCTCTTGAGTGCGGCAGTTAGACTCAGATGCCAGCATCCAAGCAGAGGGAGGTGTTGGTTATTACAAAATTAACAAATACAGGGTGCCTCTTTAATGAATGATAATAATCCTTCAGGTACAGATTAGTGACATCATGCTCTACTTTATGCCAAAAAAGTAAGTGTTGCCATTTTTGAAATTTTGGGTTGGTATTTTATTTTTTATGGGAGCCGTACTAACATTTTAAGTATTCAAAATTCTTTATTGCTTCATTTTAGTTTTAAGAATAACATGGGTTGGTTCTCCCTTTTGAGTTTGAAAAACTTGTGACAGGGAGTGCCGCTCTTTCGTAACTAAAGGTAGGTACATAACACATGATGAGCTATTATGAAAATCATATTGAAGCACAATCTAAGAAACAAAATAACAGAGTTTATAAGAATATATAACATTTAGTGATAAACAAAAAACACTTATAAGTAATAAGTTTTCTTTCGAGTTACAAACAGAACTGTAGGAATGCCAAAACATACATTCAAAAAGAAGACTATGTTGTACATTCCATAAGTAAAAAGTTAATATTGATTTTGGCGTTTGGAATATCCAAGCCAAGAGTATTAAAATAGAAACACACTTTTTAAAAGTCATTAATTGTAGAAGTAGCCATACTCCAATTAAATATTTATATCTCGAAATGGTAACACTTTTACTGGAAAAAAAATTGGTATATAATACGGCATGATGTAACTAATCTGTAATTAAAAGATGATCTCTCTACGGTCATGTCGGACTGCCGACTCGCCGAATTATGAGAGTGAAGGAACAGAGAGTGCACCTGTGTATTGCGCACACACTTGTGCACTATAATATGACCCGCGCAGTTGACTGATCTCTGTTGAGGTAGGCCGCCGTAGTCGAAATTCGGCTAGGACATTACAATTAAAAGATTATCCTTCATTAACGGGACACCCTGTATAGTACTTACAGAAACAGCCTTTTCTTTCAGTGCAGGATTGGACGCCATTTTCTTTTTCAAATCGTTCATCTCCTGTGGCGTGAACCCAACCAATTTTGAGAGCACATCACTAGTAAAGTCCACATCTATGTTCCCAGTGCCATCTATCAGGGTGCACTTAAGACTCCACCCGTCTTTACCTACAGACAACTTCGATAGTAACTTCATTATTTGAGCTTTGACCCTGAACACTCTTCCTTGTCTCTCACTATCTTTCATGTCATTGATTTGCTTGATATAAACAAATGGTTCCGAAGAAATTTTCACAGGTCCAACATTAATACTAGTTTGAGCATCGAGCTGCGCCTCTATTTCCTTCAAATACTCCTCATCTTCATTGTCAAAGCAGTCGATATCATCAGGATAGTCGTCAGGGTTATTTACTGTTTCTGTTTTAAATTTCTTCTCCGGTTTCAAGTCTGGCTCTTTGAGAGAACGTTTGCCAGGGTTGTCAGCGAACTGTGCTTCTATGGCGGCTATGTGGTCCATGTCGAAGTCGTCGTCAGCGATGCTGTGGGCTACTTGGAGGCTGGTAACCCTGGCGACGGGGCGAGGGTCGTCGACCTGCCTGGCTGGAGGCATCAGTGTGTGCGGCGTGGGTATGTTGGGGTTTCTCGGATTCGAGATTGTTGTGTCGTGGTCGGGTTCTGTAAAAGGGTTAGTGTGATTAATACAATACAGTGATAAATACAATGGCTAGAAAATATTTTTTGTGTGTATGGTCTGATAAGTTCATGCGCTTGACTTCTGCGCCCCGCCATACATCGGGAACTGAGTACGAGACTGTAATAGGAAGGAAATCCCCTTCCCCACAACACCACCCTTCCTCACTGACATCTAGCATGCCTCGCCCCCCGCACGTCTGGCGCTTGGCAGGGGGCCGGAGGGTCAAGCACGAACATGTTGAACTATACTGGCGAGTAAATTATCGACAACAAATAGTTCTAGTTTACAAAGACCAATCACATGGATGGCGACAAGTCGTTGGTTCGAGTTTTGCCCTAATAATTATGTATCTTTGAAATTGAAATTTTCAGCATAGTATTATACAAACTGCGTGTATACAATACTGTGTATATGTATACAAAGTGGCTATAGCGGGTTGCCTCTCATGCGGGAGGTACTGGTTCGATCCGCAATGACTTTTTCTGAGTTATTTACATTTTTCACTAACCTGGATGCTCTTACGGTAAGTGAAAACATCATGAGGAAACATGCACTTTCAGGCGAATGAATGTGTAACCATGATCCAAACTAGTCAGGTTCCCCTGGTAACAGGGTCACGGAGGTCAGATGGCAGTTGCTCCGCTGTAATTACCTGATCTGCCACATCCTGGATCACGGGATAACGCTAGGAGGCTGAAGATGATATACAAACCTTGCGTTATAGGTAGACCTAGTTTGGAAGACAGCATCCCTGCGAGGGAATGGGATATGGCGATCTCCTGGACCTCTCCTCCTAGGAGTTCTACGGCACTCTCAGTCAGGAGCAGGACGCCGCGACGGCATTCTACTGGCCCTGAAATATTTACAGTGAAGTTTCATTTAAAGTGTTATTTTATTCAAGAGTATAGTCCGACCGCCTAACTAAGTTCTCGCCTGTGGCACAGAATAAGTACTAGTACTTCGTACAGAAGTATGACTTAGCAATTGTATTCAAAGAAATGTCTACTCAATATCGTCAACAATATGGCGTAATTTAGTTCGCCTCAGAGTCAAGCACATTTTCGTGTAGACACCTACAAAAATCCATTGCAAGATAATTTTATACTTATTGCTCTGGAATATGATTCATAATACACTAAACCTATTCAGTGACGTAATATCACGCGACGCGATAGGGTTGACTGCTACGAGAAGCTTCTAACGCCATCTAGCGCCTCTTTCTAGTATTTTATTTATTCTCGTCCAGCCAGCAACGTAGCCGCGCGGCCGCCGGTGAATAAAACGCGCGAGCGTGTCACTGACCGGTAGCGACACGCAACTTGTTTTAGCCCCTAAGTAAGGGTCGCCGCGCGTAGGTACGTTTTTGCTACCTACGCGGGGAGATACACAGGCCTGCCTGTGGCTGTGGTTCTCGCTCACACGGAGTCGTGTCTTATTCTGTCAGATCTGAATTTTTGCAGGATCTCGAAGGCGGTCGGGCTATAGAAAGTATACATTGCCCAAAGTATTGATGAAATGGAACGCTGTCTCAATGGCGTAGCAAGCACTTACAAAAATTCGCCGATTGACTAACGTCCTCTGCAGCTCAGTTTGAAGAGCAATCGCCCCGATAACGAGGGGTGGTGGGTTCGAGTCCTACCAGAAGATGGTTGATGAATTTTTGTGAGCGAAACTTGCAAAGAAATGGCTTAAATTTTATAAAGAATTACAAAATTTATCCCACTAATATTATAAATGCGAAAGTTTGTGAGTGTGTATGTTTGTTACTTCTTCACGCAAAAACTACTGAATAGATTTCGATGAAACTTTACACAAATTTAGCTTATACATTGGTTTAACACATAGACTATATTTCATAAAGATACGTATTTAAATACCGAAGTTATGACGATAAGTGTTAATGAAGCCGAAAAAAAAACTGTAATTTTCGAGCTATTTTCGCGTACGCTGCAAAAATTGTAAGAGTTACACCAATATAATGTATGGGCAGAAATGTTTGCCTCAAATAGTTCTACAGAAAAGTGCGCAAGAGTATATATCTATCTCTTAAGGTTTGCTCACTATAACCTTTTTTATGGTAATAATAAATGTTTTACAGTAGTGCATTACTTAACAAGGTAATTTCATAGGAACTGTATTAGTATTTGTCCAAAGCAATACTTTATTATTCACAAGCATTTAATTTAGATCATAATTGCCTTTTATACCATTCAATTTAAATGATTGTCTTAGGAGATCTCATAGTTTTAAAATACCATACGCTTATGACGGCGCCACGAGGGACGCGCTGGACGGCTCGTGGCGAGTGTCGGTGGATTTAATGTGTACAATCATAATGTGTACAATTTTTTCGTGGTTTTGAATTATAAAACCGCCCTTATCACCATAAGTCCACCATCTGCTTAGACTACATAACAAGGGCAATGCATGAACCCGCCCCTGGCAGCATGCTTTACACCGATGATGTTGCATTACTGAGCGCTTCCGAGTGAAGAAACGCCGATAACATCAGCAAAAGTAATATTCGCGGTGCTCTATTGCAATGGTGCAAATTGATCGTGTGGGTCGAATGCACAATGTCGCACAAGCGAGCGATTGAAGCACTGGATCGCAGCATGCAAGACATTCGGGGCAATCGAATCTTGATGGGTGGAGTGGTCGTCTTGCTGGCAGGTGATTTCCGGCAGACGTTGCCGGTTATCGAGGGAGGTACCGCAGCAGACGAGATAAATGCATGCCTCAAGGCTTCTTCGTTGTGGGCTAAAGCAGAGCGCTTACAGCTGATTACTAACATGAGTGTCCACACGCTTCTCGAGGTTCGGTTTTTACGACTTTACAAGAAAACCTGGTGAACGAGGAGTGGTTGTGCGAAAGAGCTATTACGCCCAAAAACGAATTGGTAGAAAAAAATTATAAAAGAATATTAGAGCAAGTTCCAGGTGATGTGAGGACCTACGTGTAAATAGACACGGAGATGACAACTGACGACGCAACTGTATACCTAGTAGAGTTCTTAAATTCCCTCGACCTGTCAGGGACCTCCCACAAGTTGGAACTTAAAGTTGGTGTGCCTGTCATACTGATCCGTAACCTGGACGCGCCTAGACTGTGCAACGGCACTACGTTACGCATCACAGAGCTGAGAAGGCACATCGTCCAGGCCACCATTCTTACTGAAGGGGCCAAAGGAGAGACGGTATTGATACCCCGAATCCCTATAATACCCACAAACTTACCCTTCCAGTTCAAACGCCTACAATTTCATTTAAAAGTGACTTTCTCTATCATGATAAATAAAAGTCAAGGACAAACTCTAAAAGTAGCCGGCATTCACCTGGGCACCCCCTGATCTCCCACGTACAACTGTACGTGGGTTGCTCGCGTGTGTCAGAAATCTTTTTATTTATGCAGAAAACAATAAGTCCCGCAATGTTGTTTACCGCGATGTGCTGCAGTAAAATGATTTCTAGCTCTCTACGACCCGAGACCCGAGATTCTGTCACTCATCAAATTTTGTAAATTGATCTTTCCGATGCTCAAATTGTTTTGCTTCTAAAATTGTAAATAGTTATAGTTACGCAATTTATTTTCCCTAATAAGCCGCGGGTAACACCGCGGGGCACAGCTAATGTTATTATCAGTCTAGTTATTGTCTCAAGGGAACATGTCATTTGATAATTAGATGAATAACTTTGTTTCTTAGTAACTAGTTTCTAAGTTGTGCTGTATGACACTCATTATTAAGCCATGAAGTGTGAATACAATTTGGTTGTCAATTTGATTCTAAGATACTAACATTCAACTTTGTACTAGGGAAGCTAATAGCTTTTTAGGAGAGCCTGGGTTGGTTGGAGAAGAAGGATACACACACAATGGCCCAATCAATCGGCTAAGTTTAGAAAATGCCCAACTAAACTAACTACAATTTTGTACCAACTGTATTTAAAAGTAGGTACCAGTTTAAATAGATAAATGAATAAATAGCACCATAGTTCCTTACATACTTTACCTTTAATAAGTACCTTGCACCCTGGTGTTATGTCACAGGATAGGTTTCTCATCGGCCTGTACTCTATTCCTGATATCTCCTGCACTCCATCAGTCAGATACAACTTTATCATCCTGAAATAGTTTTTGAGTAAAGTACAAAGTAAAGTTAGCCTATATAGATCCTCCTGCTGGGCAAAGGCCTCACCTCAACTATGAGGAGGTACAACCAATACTCCACCCCATGGGCTCAGTGCGGTTTCTTGGACTAATCAAAAATGTTAACTTAAGTATTCTACAAACAGGAGCAATATTTGGTAATATTGCTTATTCATAACAAAATATGTATACATATTAAAATAGAAACCTCTTTTTTTAGGTCCATTAAAACAAACTTGTGTACAAAACATTACAGTAAAGATAATTTTGTGATAATGAACAAAAGGTGTGTTTGTCAGTTAAGACTGATCTAATGTGAGTTAACCTTTTGAGCAGTTTCATAGAAGAGCATAAAAATATTAAGGTTTAATTAATAGAATCAAGTTTTAACTTGTGGAAATCCATTTTAGATAAAATAAAATTATTTTGCTTTTAATTTCCGCTAAGCATCCAACCACCAATATATTACTGAGCTAAATAAGCACAAAAATATTTAACAACTAATTGCAAATACCTGTGATTTGGTATTTTATCGTCATACTTAGTTGTAGCATCTATATTTTCCGTATTCACCTTTTGCAACTTCAAATACTGCTGATAAGCCGGTGTTCCTGTAAAAATAAATCTACTGTATAAAATAACCTATAGGCCCTATAGCTTTGCAAGTTCAAATCTTAAATTTCAACAGGACAAAAAAGGTAGGTATGACAAAGATTGCCAAAATTATTCAATAAATGTTACCTATATCAACAGCAGCATTAATTTGCAGCACAAACCTCTCGGACAGCACAGTTTTGACTTTATCCTTTAGATTAGGAGGTAAAGAACCTGGGCAAATATCTTTTAAATCATTCAACAGCCATTGCTCTTTAGCCAGGTTTTTGATATCGTTCTCCGAGTAATTATTACTGCTGTCTTCAGATAAGAACTCTACGCACCTGAAATACAAATTTATAGAATAAAATTATGAAGAAATTAATTTTGAATTACGGAAAAACTAGGGCTTTACCCTGTAAGCCATTCTTCATCTACACGCATGTAATGCGAAGCTAAATACTGTCTCACTGAGTTTACAATGGTGTTATTAGCCATTTTACATGCAATATCAAATTCTACATATTAAAATTTTATTTTTTATTCGATTTTTGTGCTCTGTATTCGCGTTTCCCACTATTTACAAAAATGACAGAGGATTGGTGACAGCAGCTGATAACGTCAAAGCGACGTTTTACTTTTTTTTAAGGTCTGCATGCGTTCTCCTGAGATAAATCTTCACGATGGGATTGGATTGCCCGATTGGTGAGTGTAGTGATGATGGATGGTCTAAGCAAACAAAGCAAATAAAACTATGGGCTTTCGCATAGTAGTGGTGTCGTCTTATCTTAATGATTATAAAATTTTTAAAAATCAATCAATTGAGTACACTTCGCCTTAATAGTAGTTAATTTATTTTTACTGTGGCAGCATTGTAGTCAACGCAAAAAAGCTTGCCGATACTTCTATCATCTATCTCCCTCTTAGTAAATTCTCAATAGGCTGATTGACAACAAAAGGCAGTATTTTTGAGGAGCATTGTTTATTCTAAATGTTTCTCTGTAAATAAGTGTTTTATCCCGAGAGCCTGTAAAGTGATTTACACCGTGGAGGACAAAATATGAAGAGACGGAATGCCGAAAGTGGCAAGATGCGGCGCCCCCTAAAGCGCACAAAAATCACCGAAGGAATGTATGGAAAGTGAGTGTACACGGTTTTGTCGTTGACAAACTAAATCTAAGATGTTTTGTAATCCTAAATAGTATAAATAAGTGGGGTAACGCTACGTGAAGAAGTCCTGTTATGATATTTTTTGTGTGGGTAGAAGGTACCATCTGGTTTTGTTCATGGTTACGTTACCCAGTGTGCGGTGACAAAAAACGTGAAAGAACCACGGATCACACATGTTTTTCTCGCGCTTCTGTATGTGGTGCACGTGTTTCCCTCGGTTTCCCACGAGCGTGGCGGCAATTTCGCCAGCGCCGCACACTTGGCCGCGTTTGTCAGGTCTTCTCACAGGTGGTCAAATAAAATACGGCCTTGACAATGCTGTTATATCCTGGTTACACAGCGTAACTGGTTTTGATTTATCATAACTTGATCAGCAATATGACCAATTAAATATTTAGCCCACTGACTAACTAATTGTTGTATTTTTTGCTTTAGAAGAATGAATATCTTCTCAGCATAACACTGTTATCTCGTATTGGCGCCAAAATATACAAAACAACAGTATAAACATATGACATGTATTAGCACCTATCTGTGTTATGAGGACTAAAGAATCTGAACCCATATCTACCATAGTTTTGGCAAATCTGAGTTAAGTGTCTACCTCTTTCAGCTGGAAACTATCTTAATAAAAGTTTGTAAAATGTTGTCTGTTGCAGTTCAATGGTGTACCTAAAGTTTTTGTTGCTGTGGGCGACTGTTGTGATGGCGGACTATATGCTGGAGTTCAGATTTGAGTTCCTCTGGCCATTCTGGATGATGCTCAGATCAGTGTATGACTCGTTTAGATATCAAGGACTTGTAAGTACTTTATTTCTGTAAGGGCTGTTTTTCAACAGACAATAAAAGCAATATTTAATCTGTAGATTGCATAGTGAATGCTTATCCCTTACGGTGAATGACAATGTTCCCTTACCCAAAGGTTATCTAAAAAGATCGCTTATAATGATAAGACCATCTACATTGTACATACATATCTGTGTAAATATGTATTAATCTTTAATGTTGTGCAATAAAGAGTAAGTTCCCAAAAAATAAATGTTCTGTTATGTACCATGTTCACTTGTATTTTTATTTCTGGAAATAAATTTATTTTATCTTAGTTACTTTTCTTTATTTTTCTCTAAACTCAAAAAATTATATTGTAATATAAGAGTCCTTTTATATGTTTCAGGCATTTTCAGTGTTCTTCATATGCGTAGCCCTGACTTCTGACATGATATGCTACTTCTTTATACCTCTGCAGTACATATTTTTCGCTGCAAGTACCTATGTGTGGGTACAGTACACCTGGTACACATGTAAGTAACCATTAATGTTATTCAAGCCTCCCTTTAGAACCTTTACTTTGGTACATTGTATTTCTGCTAAATTAATTCTTAAAACTTTTCATAGTATTTTTAGATTAAATTACATACTTAATCAGCAATAACATTGTAACACAATTAGACCCCAGGGGACTTATAATTTACAATGTTTTTGGCTCTAACGGGTTCAAGTATTTACTTTAGCACTTTTCTGCTGAATTCATACTATAATATTTTTTAAGTCTGTTTCAATTACATTCTTCATCAGCAACATTCTCAAAATAATATTATTATTCATTACAGTTTGAAAGTACTTACTACTACTACTAGTATTACATTTTACAAAATAACCTAAGATAACTCACAACAACACTCACAATAGTTCTTTTGTTATTATCACAATAGCCTATTCAACTTTTTGCGATGTCGCATGCTAATGTAGGTCAAAGGGTATGCTATTTTTGAGACATTTTCGACAATTGTTCAGAATACATGCACACTTTATTTATGTATTCTTTATCCTTCTACCACAGTCAAGGAAGTTAAGTGTGATGTGTGGTTGAATGCCTAAAATTAATAATCGAACATTAGTCAAAGTTTTTTGCCTATCCATTAAACAGATATTTTGGCACTGGCCATGACTTCTGCGGGCTTTTCAATGCATACGCAAATAGCCGGGATTGATTTGAATCTTGGACACAGCTATATTTGTTAATAATTTCGGTCATTTAACTAACAGACTGAGCCTGCTCCTGCATTTCTGCTTAGCACTAAGTTTTGTTTGGCTGGGGTGGTCTTCTCAGCAGTTGCCAAATGTCTGTGTTTTTTCTTGAAGTGCTAGTAGACACCAGATAAAACAAAAAACCTGAATCTAACTTATTAAATGAATAAATATTTTTGATTTTACTTTATTTAAACTATAAAAATCTTTGCCAAATGCTGACAAACGCTGGCCAAACTAACTTGTGTACTAGTACACCACCATTTCCTTGACTGTAAGACACATTTTCATTTTCATGATTTTCCTGGCTGTTTAATATGTAAGTACTTATTTGACTAAACAAGTTCTTATTTGACTTACCAAAGTATCAGTACAACTCAATTCTGTAAAAGGCCCGTATTATGGTCCTAGCCGACTTGCTTATAATTGGGACAGCAGGAGTCGTAAATATAGATTTAGATGAAAGGTGCGTTTCCACTGACGTGGAGCTGGGCGAATTGAAGCGAAACGGATCGGCAATTTGCCAATCAAGGTACGTTTTGCTGACGTGAGTTTCATTGCTACCCAGCTCGCTCGAAACGCACCTTTTCTGAACAGAGCCTCATATCTTTCTATACTGCATAACAAACTTAATTTGAAGGAACAGAGAGTTGACCTGCGTATTTCGCACCCTCTTGTGCACTATAATATTTCACGCGCTGGCTATTCTTCGAGTTTGAGATTGTGAGCAAGTAATAATAAGTATTATAAAAATTACTTTTATATTTATTTTTATTTATAGACATGCGTTACCTAATCTAAACATGTCTCCCCCAGTCGCAGACAAGGGGCTATGCCTGCCAACAGTGGCGATGTGTTGCCTCGTGCTGTGGATAGAGGGCGCTCTCCGCATCGAGCGGGTGGGCGCGGGGGTGGGAGGCGGGGTGGGGGCGGGGCTGTGTCGGCCGCTCGCAGCGCACGCGCTTGGCTACCCGGCCGTCACGCTGGGCATAGGGGTTAAGGTAGGACTTGCTGTTATTATTTTGGCTCAGTTCACACTGGGCGTATTGTCCGTGCCAACTGTGAGGCTGCTCACTGACAACCGTAATATTACGCATTACGGAGATTAACGTGACGGATGGTAGGTAAATTATAGACAGAAGGCGGCCTAAGCTGTGACCACGATCAGTGCAAACCCGGTTGAACGTCAGGCAAATTAAATATCAATAATGTCATACCTAATCTCAGTCGCGTTAATCCCCGTATAAATGTCTTGTAATAATGCAACGCGGAAGCTTATTGTCAGTTCGTTGTGAACGAATCGGCGGCGGATAATTCGCCCGGTGTAATCGATGCCTTGTAGTTACCCTAACCAAACTAACATTTTCATTCTCGCGTTAATAGGTCACAGTCTTATGTTGCATTATTGAAAACATAGTGCCTCAATAAAATGTCCATTTGAATATGATAGATCTGCCGTCCGTACAGCCAACTCGAATATTTTGACTCGTTCCGTTCCAAGTGTCGTAGGCCGGTTTTATTTCGAGCGGCCACCGCGAGGTTGCCACAACGACATTAGTAAAACGCTAGTGAGGTGCGCTAGATGGCGGTAGTAGCTTCTGATTTGTTGACGCCACAGAAGTTGAGTGTGTTCTCCAGAGTTATTTGCATGATAAATCTTAGCTTGCAATGGATTTCGTAACGTATCTAAACGGAAAGGTGCTCAACTCTGAGGCAAGCTAAATTACACCATATTATGGCGACGAGTAGTCATTTCTTTGGATACCATTGCAAAGTAACAATGTACAATTATTCATTCTGTGACCTCGCGGAGTGGAGTGGTAGTGTTAAACCGCGGTGGCGTTGTTGTAAAATACTAGTATTTACTCTGTGACCTCGCATGTACGCGTTAGACTAAACCGTGGTGGCGTTGTTATAGACTACCAGTATTTACTCTGTGACCCCGCGTGTACTGGAGCGTTAAAGTAAACCGTGGTGGCGTTGTTGTAGACCACTAGTATTTACTCTGTGACCTCGCGTGTACTGGAGCGTATGAGTCACCGAACACCGAACCTATGTTATTTATTTTTAAGTTTAAGGTTAGTTTACTAGTGTATTTAGTTTAATTGTATGTGTAAATATCATTAGTTTTGTTTTAGAAAAAATCTGTCAAAATTGGCACTGAATGCCTCTGTTTTCTCTTCAACACATTTTGTCAAACAAATTCACTTATTCTTTACATATTTTTAAATAAATATACTGTTTAAAAGATTGTTATTTACGATCAAAACCGAAATATCTCATATTTTATAATATCGATGATAAAATAGATATTTAATATAAAACATTTCGCATCAGTACCAAGCACTGATAAGTTTCGGAGAAAAATCGCGCTTGCTTCGCCTCTATTGGTTAGTTACGTGCTCGATGGTTAGAGTAAAGAGTGGTGGCGTTGTTGTAGTCGTACGTGTGCCACCGGCTGCGGCTGCGGCGGCAGCGGCGCGTGCGCGCTGAGAACGAGTTCTACTTCCAGCTCATGCGCGACGCGCTGCCCGAGCCCGCGCCGGACCAGGTGCGTCCAACACATTGTAGTGTAGACCAGGGGTGGCGGACCTGTGCCACGCGGCAGGAAATTCTTGGCACACCAAAAAAATAACATAAAAAAAATATTTTCAAAAGAGAGTGTCACATACAACATTAAACTGGCGGTCTCTGCACTAAGCTTGTTGCTTGTACTGCAGCGGCCGTGTTAGAATACCGAACCGACACACCGACAGGCTGACTTAATTAAGTTACTCGGTCGAAAAGAGACATTAATTGGAGCCATGTCGTTTTTTATTTGAAATGGGTTTGCCCTTGACTCTTCCATCTAGACTAAGCCAGACGTAGCGTAGAGTCGATCGTGGAGCGAGCTCACCTAGAAGGTTTCTGACACTCCCACTCTTTGTTTTTGCTTGATATCACCTCCGATAATTAACCTGCCCATTCAATCACTAATGCCTGGTTTTTAAAGTGTTTTAACGACTGTTTAACTATCCATTCGATATGGCTAATGAAATAATAAACTATCGTGAAAACAGCACATATGAAATTTCTATGGTGGCACGATAAGTTTAAATTTTTCATTGTATTTAATATGACACGTATACCAAGGTTCGCCACCTCTGCTATAGACAAACGCTTGTTCAAACGTTTTGTTGAGGTGCCCATGGCAAATCGGCTTGTGAGCTGAATCGCGCGGCTTAGAGGCCTTACTCCGGAAGAGGATGTCCGTACTTTCGACTGTAGCCATCACTGTCACTCATTACAGCTTGAAAACCCGAGCGAGCGTGGTCTAGACTTGAAAATACTGACATCTTCAAGTAAGGCCTCTGCTATAGTTCAAACGAGTTCTACCACCAGCTCATGGGTGATGCGCTGCTTGAGCCCGCGCCGGATCACGTGCGTCCAACACATTGTAGTATACACGATAGCAGTTGTCTGACCGGCAACGATAAGCGAGAAACGAATAGACTTAAAATTGAAACGACTTGGCGCGTTGTCGCCGGGCTATAAGCGAGTGTTCTTGGGCGAACGACGATTTGAATTTCGAATAGAATATGACCGCTAGTTGATCGCCAAGCGAGCATCGCTGAGCGAGTATTAACTTTAATAGCTCTGTCACTCAGCGACAAACTGTACCCGGCCCGGCGAACCTTGATCCCTAGGACAGTTCATGTTAGTGATGGGTCGTGTCGATGTAACTTAATGTGATTTGGCTACCGCCCTACCACTGCCAATATAATGCTTTAAAACTTAGTTTTGATGATTGGGATCGAGACGTGCGATACGACAGCATTGTAGATGAGCCGTTTTTGATAAAAGTAGGCGACAGCAGCTGCAGTTCTGATTCCGAGTTCGTGACACAAACCCTAATGTCATTATCAGATTCAGATTAAAAAATATAAATAAATGATCGCTGAACAGTTTTTGTTTTATATGGTTTTGTCCTACAGTTATTTTTTTAATGCTCCTGGGTATACAATCGTGAGTGCATGTATGCCGCGCTCCGTTCTATTCAATAGAGAATGTACTAATACTTAAGTATGAAAAAGTAATAACACTCATAATTTATCACTTAATTATGCCACACATGAAAACTACTAATAAAATCTAATCTTAAATAAAACAAAACCTGGTGTCCCCAGAAATATTTTATAAATTTGAGAGAAATAAAAACAATTTCATGCAACTTTTTAACATTCAGCACCTATAACTTAAATGATTATAAATCATGTACACTCGTTTCCGTTATCGACATTTGTTTATCGATATTTTTCCGCACTATTCGATATCTTCCGAACGAAGTAACTTTTGCAGGACGTAAACGTAAAGTCTGATTGAGATAATTTCTTGTAAATGTTAAGAATTGTTTTAATTCCGACGGAATATCATTGTGATGGCATATATCTACCGAAATTTAATAAATGGCATTTATAGAAGCCTCCAATTCGATTCTAATGTAACGGTGACGCCACTACAATGTTGTGTCGTAGGAATAACTGTCAATGTCATAGGGATCAAGGTTCGCCGGGCCGAGTATAGTGAAGCGAATACTCACCGGTGTGTGAACAGTCAGCAATCAACTAATGCAAATAAATATAAAATCATTTTTTATACGAAATTTGTATCTAGTGCACGTTTCAGGAGTGAGAAAATTGCATATAGTTACTCTTTCACTCGTCGGGACTGGGACAACTGCCAAACCCATTTTAAACGCTTGTTGAGGCGCCCTTTTCAGCTATGCGGCATAGCTGCTTAGGTCATATGCTAATGTGTCCACTAATATGCCATGGTTCATACTACGCCGGCAAAACTGCCGGATTTGGCGAAATTTTCACAGTTTTATGGTGGCATGTTAATATATATAATTTATAATTTCGTCATTTTCATTTAGATTTACTAACTTTTTAATAAGCTACCGTTACAGCCACTGGAACTACCTCCTAGTAAGTGTTGCCTATCCGGCAATTAGTGTGAACTAAGGCTTAAAGAGCGATTCATGACGTTGGCCGCAAGCAACATTACTACAAAGGGTACCTTTCTAAAAACGTAATCCAAAGTTAGTGGTATATATGAATCAATATACGAATAGTTCGGCTGCCTCAACTAATCTCACTCATACTAACACTCCGTTTCTCATACTCATACCACTGTAAAGTAGGTACTACTTGTGTTGGCCAAATAAGCCAGCCACGCTTTACAATAAAATAGCGTACAATGCTTTATCAACAATCTAAAGGCGCCATCTATGAGATGATTATGAAAATCGATACTACCTATATCAGCCAAATGAGCCAGACTCGCTAAACTAGTTAGTGTTTACGCAAGCACATAGATGGCGCTTAAGTCAGTTGTCCGCAACGATGCGCGAGAAGGGAATAGGTAAAGCTAAAAACTAGAAACGAGTTGGTGAGCTGTCGCTGGGCTATAGGCGAGTGTTCTTGAGCGAGGCGATTTGAATTTGGCATTGAATTTGACAGCTAGTTATTCGCTTAGCGTGCATAGCTGATCGAGTGTTATCTCTGATAGCTCTTGTCAAACTATTAAAGTGTTTTCGCCGGCAGTATGAACTGTCAGCGTCAACTATTAATGCATCTCTTTTGTTTACATAGAATTAATATTTATTTATTGAGCGAGAAAATCGCCGACAGTTACTCGCTTACTCGTCGCAGTGGGACAACTGCCTCACAATGGAATTTATATAAGTTTAATTAACGAACCCAAAAAGGTCGTGGGTTCAGATCCTACCCGTGTGCGAATTTTTGGTTTCTTATTTAAACTATAAATAAGAAATAACACTGAGTGTTAAACTATTGAATAGCGAAAGCGTCATCATTCAAGTTGAATTTATTCTCTAAAGCATAACTACTTGGCCCACTGCTGTTGCAATACAGCTCGGGTAGATGTCCCTAACGTCACGCAATGATGTATTGCAAAGAGACCAAGAATTTTGCACGAGTGGATGGACTGCACGGTAGCTCAGTTGGTAATAGCGTTGGCCCGGTTAGCCAAAGGTCGTGGGCTCAAATCCTACTCGTGTGCGATTTTTCTGTTTCTTATTTAAACTTATATAAACAAGAAAAAACACTGAGTGTTAAAAAAATAACAACTATTCCATGATTAGTGCTTACGCGAGCACCTAGATGGCGCTGTAATGAAAGAATATACAACACGTGCGCGTTGTTGCAGCAGCCAGCGAGTCAGCCGCCAGCAAAAGAGGCGGAAAGTGAGCCGAAGATGAACGGGTCGGTGCGGCGACGGTGCGCGAAGGAACAGAACGGGCACTGCCCGCAGGAACACGCGCAGTTACAGTTTAAGGTTAGTCATAGTCAACAAATAACGTTGTTTTGCTGCATTTTGATACGAGTCACAGGCCCTACTCCGGTTGCCGTATTTGCGACTCTAGCCAACACGCTCGTTCGCGTTGACATTCTGGCGTGAGGAAGACGCGCAGTGACAGTTTAAGGTTAGTCAATAAACAGCGTGGTGTTACCTGCTTCTTGCTACGAGGCATAGGCCCTACTCCAGTTGACGACGTCCGTATTTTGGAATCTAGCCATCACGCTCGTTCGCGTTGACATCTTGGCGTGAGTGACAGAGACGGCTACATTCGAAAATACGGCCTTCGTCAACCGGAGCAAGGCCTCATAAACAACCAGGGCTCCAAGTTTGCTTAATTACACTTGCAAAATTGTTATAGAATCGATCGTAGAATGTCAAAAGCTTGATATTCAATAACGATTCTATTACAATTTTGCTAATGTAATTTAGCAGACTTGAACCCCACTTGACTGTCTCGTTGGTCTAGTAGTCAGCACGCCGGCTTCTATTCACGGGGTTCACGATTTGAATCCCGGGTTAGGCCGAAATCAAAAAGCAATTTCCTGCGATGTGATCAAGTGACGCATAGTCGTGACCTGATAAATCCACGTAATATCGGATATTAAAATAATTTTATTTAACATTATGTTCTTGGCTAGAGTACCAGTAGACCTACCTAATTACGAATGCAGTGCCAAAGTAATGAAATATTATTTGTAATTTTTAAATTATTTGGAAAGCTATCATTATTTTTATGACGTTACTTTAGAAGCTATTTGTGCTTTCTCAAAAGTTACTTAGTAAAAGCACACGAATTAGGTGGTAGGCCTAAAAGATAGGCTTTATGGTGTGATGTGCCTGTTTTTAACTGTGCAGCACTACACCATAATATATATTAGTATTCCTATATTTTGTGCAGTTATAAATAACTTAAATTTAACATGGATATTTTCTCCATTGTTTATGTGTCTCTTACTCTGTTAACTGTGGATTATTAAATTGTTCCAACAGTTAGATAAGCTAGAGAAGCACATAGCGGCGGCGAGTGCAAACGCGACAGCGACTGCGACGGCGAACGCGACGCGCGACAAGCCCGCGGCGAGTGCGCACGCGCATACGAACGGTGCGCCACACGCGCTGCATATAGACGACACGCAGACCAATGGGAAAGGTACGTAGCTAAAATACGCATATCCGTTCTAAAATGGCCCCTTTTATTATTATTATGTTGTGTCGTTTCCTATCTCGGGACCATGGGGTCCCGGACCTTTAGAAAGCGTACATGGGGCCAAAGCCAACAAGCAGTGGCCCGTTTGACAACATTAATCTAAATGCTTTGTGACACCAGCCGGCGATTATCCCTGTATGAGCTATAAAAATACACCCAAGAACAATCTCCGGCTCGTGTAGGACTATTGCAGAATATGGATATAAATAACTCTGGGTTATGGGTTTGGGTGCTAGGTGAACAGGTAATTGGGACAATGGAGGAAGAGACTACGGGACACCTGCCTAGATCATATTATTAGTTATCAGGCAGGCAGGTATTATAGTAGCAAAAGGTACAGTAGCTATCAGACTACACCTTTTCATTCTAGAACCTATTACAATTAGAGCTATGAATCCGCCGCTAGAGGCGCTTGTGCAGCGTGAGGTCTCCGAAATGTCAAATTTCATTGCTTGTGGGTCACTAACCTCTATTATACAAGTACACTGCGTACGACTGCATACTGACAACCTAAAAATGAAGCCATTTGATAATCGCCATTTTAGTGCTGAGGGCTGCTGTGAGCGTGTGGTGACCGTCCACGGAACTAATGAGAGTTGACGTAAACATATGCAAGTTACTCTATTTTAGTTTCCTGGACACTCGGTAGGGGCGCTTTGATTCGGCACAAAAATTATCTGTAATTTCTTAGAGAATGTTATATAGAGGTCAGTGTTGTGGGTTGACTACGCGGTTTTTTTCTAATATGATAAAGTTGTAAATATTTGGCAATAACTCAGATTAATCATGGCAAATATTAATGACGGGTGTTGACCCGAAATTCCTGTTATCTTTTGGCAACTTATGTCCTCCTCTTTTTTTGCGAACAAAACGAAACTTAACTGCGCAAAACTAGTATGGCCGATATGCTAAGATTCTTACGCTACGTATTTATTGTAATATGAATATGATTTAAATGTAAACGTTGTTTCCACGCGCGTTTAACTAACTTTTACAACCACACTTCTTAACTCTGCTCAATAGAAGCGCCATCTGGTGAGACAAAAAACCGTGCCGTAGTGTTTACCTTACTTACTGTAAGAGCCTGTCATAATAATAATAATAATAGCCGTTTTCTTGTCTTGTTATTCCAATAATCTTTAAAAAGTTTGGAAAAAAAATATATCCTCTTTGAACAAAGTGGTCAAATGACCGGTGATTTATTCCGTCTTAAGTTAACCCTGGAGTAAAAAGACCAGGTCCACTGTTGTCTTACATGTTAATCAATCATTTGCCATTTATAAGTATGTACACATGGCCGCACGTCAGACTACCCCACTTTAACCTTGACCGTCCCTATTCCCTACGTAATAAAAGCTGTTTTTGTAGTTCAAATGGGTAACCTGACGACTGCTGCCGACTGTACTATTTGTGAGGTTCTTTTCTATAAGTAAACATATACAGTGTTATTACAAAAAAATAGATCAGGTTTAAAATGGGTCTAAATATAAGCCGACAACAGAGAAATGAATGACACATTCGTGACATAACCTGATAGCCTCTATCAGAGCGCTTTTCTAATTGGCTAGCTAATAGCTTAGTCCTGTCTTAAACCCGGTACTAAGTTTTTGGAATGACGGAGATACAGCCACATTAAACCTCTGTCAAAAAAGCATTCAAGAAGCATACTTACGGTTTTGATTGATTTATCAAAGGGTGCTTGACTTGTAATTATTAATAATAATTATGTCCAATAAAACATGACTATTTTTCTTCTATATCCAGGTAGTGTCAAGTCGTCGAAGTGTGAAAAGAAAGAGGCTAACACGTTAAAAGAAGAAAAGAAAAAGAATAAAAATAAAGATAAGGATAAAGAAAGCAGTGATAGTCATAAGAGTACAGAACAGTGTAAGTATGCCTTAGAACTATTTCTATACTTGTAGTCGGCGCAGTACGTTTTTCTCTTACATAGAATCTTATCACTCGTCATTAAATGATCCACTCCTTTCACAATTATGTCGTGCTTTATATTTTACTGTTCATCTATCTCTTTCTCGGTCGGCCTCTTCCCTTCCATCCACTAACATTCATACAGGCTACACTTCGGCCACTGTGCAAAGGAATACACGACCTAATTTCAACAGCCCCCTCCAATCATCGGTGAACCAGGCCCAGGTTAGCGTATCATCCCTACGTTGTAGACATTCCACCTGCCCGTACAAAGCGTTTTGCACACTTTTCTGATGCGAACAGCAAGGGACTGGAACTCGCTGCCTGCTAATATCTTCGTCCTGGGTCTCTTTAAGGCAAGAGTGAATAAGTTTTTACCAGGCAGATATGAACCCCCTAGACCATGTCTATACTCATCTTTCTTTTTGTCGCATGATGCTTCTCTCCCGTCTTCACATGTCTATACCAAGATAAACGGTTTCCCGCCATCTTTCCTGTCAAAGGCGCCACTTTTAAACTTTCCTTATACAGGGTGCTTATTTCAATCCGAGCGATCCGCAGCAATCCGAGCGATAGTAAAACGACTTATGATCACTTACAAAACACGCATTAATAACCAATTAATACGAGAAAAACAAAATGAAATTATAAACGAACATTTTTTGTAAAACCCTAACTGTACTGTGACGTAAGATACTGCGATACGTTTGCACTGTACGAGTAGCAGGCGCGACGAGCGATAGGTACTTACCTACTCAGCTAGTATCTCCTTGCTGACTTTTATCTGACGTCTGCGTTGTTCCTAAATGTGTAAATAGCTATTTGTAAAACAACTGATCTCACGTACTTCGATTAGTTGATACCAAATTTCCCTTCCTACTTTTAACGGGCTTAGGACCGACAAACATACCTAAAATTTATTTGTATACCGTATGACACCTATGAATTCAATACACTGAGTTTGGGCAATCAATTAGAAATTGGTCCCTGAGCTTTCAATATCTTAATAAACACTAACCCAAACCCTTTTAAAATTGAATATGATAATGACGTGAAAGTCGTCTGTATCTTATTGAGCACGATTATTACTAGATACGGGAGATCAATAGGGAATCGAACCCCGAACTTTCAATACCTCTTTACATTGCTAACCTAACCTTTTTAAAATTAATTGGTTTTTATTGTTTACTGATGCAAAGTGAAGTCTGTAACTTATTGAACACGATTCGAGTGATCAACCGGGAGTCGAACCCGGAACTTTTTGTACTAGGCTAAGCTTACTTTTTTAAATTGAATACCTAGTTTTAGTTGTATTAATGAATGAGACAAAAGTCATCTTGTAACATCGCTTTAGGGAATTCGGACAACCCTGAGCCCTAAACCGGTGACCGAACCCTGAGCTTTCGATAGGTATGTTAATTTTCGCTAGGCCTTAACCTTTTCAAAATTAAATACCTAAAAGTACATTATTAAATGTCGTTAACCTTAAGTATTTTTGGCATAGTTAAAAATGTGAAATCAACTTATTTACAACGATTTATCTTAATACCTACCTAGTTTTATTAACACTTATTTGCACTAACCTTAATAAATGTTCAAAGTGGCCGCCAGACTGAGCAATACACAGACTTGCACGGCGTCTGCTATTCCTTTTTAAACTATTCAACACTAATTGATTATTTTTGACTGTTTGGTACGCACTCACTATTCTTTGTCTCAGGTCCTCAACACTTGTTGATTCTTCCGTATACACTAATCTTTTTACATCACCCCACAAATAAAAGACTAAAGGCGTTAAGTCTGGGGACCGTGGTGGCCAAGGCACAGGTCCACCAAGCCCGATCCACTGACTTCCGAATATACGATTCAGGTAGTCACGCACTTGAAGACCGTAATGAGGCGGTGCTTCGTCGTGTTGGTAGAAAAGATTATGAACTTATGATGGAGAGACAATGGTATGTCTTCTTACATCTCTTTAACGACGTTTTCCAGCAGTCCCGGGTATGTAACACTGGTGAAGCGGCCTTCGATGAAGTAAGGTCCCAACAGGTGATTCCCTACTATCCCAGCCCACACATTGAGACTAAAGCGATGTTGAAATGAGTCTCTCTTGGTGTGTGGGTTGTGGTCACGGTGGGTCCACCAGTGCTCATTGCTCATCAACTAGCTCAACGTTAGAATAGTTTTGCGTCATTTTGAAAAAAAACACACGGACGAGTTAAATTCGCGATGTTTTCGTTACAACTGAGTTGGGCCGGAGTAAGTGTGACAAAGACGCCAATAGTGGCGGCTCCCGATCACAGGCGCCGCCCGGGCGCCCGGCGTGCGCGCTAATCCTTTGTATGTATTGTAGTGAGCGCGTCAAAACATTCGTTCGGCGAGTGTTGGGGTCCGATTCCGGAATCGAATGGGGACTATTATGAAAATCGTGATATTTTAATAATTAAATTAATTTTTTTTCGAAGTCTGTTTTTTTAGTGATTCGTGATCAGTATTGTTATAATAAACAACCTATTTACGGGACTACGATATCTAAGTAATTATGACATTGGGTTATGACGTCCATGTGTATCCATGGCAACGGTTTGTTGTTATTGTTGTAACTGCTGTCTACGAAATAAAAAGCAATCTTCAAGTGATTTAATATTATTTATTATGCAACATTTTTATGGCGACGAGTCAAATGGAACGTTTTCACTTTGATTGTTTTAATCCCGACACGGAACAATGGGAATATTACATACAACGGTTCGAAATTGAACTATAACTACATGGACTCGACAGCGAACAAAATGAAAACAAACGTAAACAATTACTGCTATCACGGGTTGGCCCAACAGCTTTAAAGGTACTCGTTGATTATTTTAGACCAATAATGTGAAAACAAAAACATTTGCCGAACTTGTAAATGTACTAAACGATTACTACGGCAAGAAAACATACATATTGTCCGAGAGAGTAAAGTTCTCAACAACATACAGGGATGAAAATAAAACAGTATCAGAGTTTCTTTGACGATTGCAAACTGTTGCAGGTTATTGCGAATTTGGAACGACATTAGATGAACGTATACGAGATCAATTAGTAATTGGTATTAACAACACAAATTGGCAGCAGCAGCTCATTCGTGAACATGCTAACAATAGCTCAAAATTAGCAGATGTAATAGCTACAGCACAGAAGTTGGAACAAGCAGAGATACAATCTAAGGAAATGAATCAAAGACAAAACAAGCAATTAGATAACGAATTTGGTGTTTATAAGGTAACTCAAAAAAAGTTCAGAAATCCAAAAAGAAAGCAAGAAACTAAACGATTATGCATATTTTGTGGTAACGACTATCATACTGACGTAAATCAATGTCCTGCGAGGGGAAAGCATTGCAATGCTTGTGGTAAAGAAAACCATTTTGCAAATGTTTGCATAACCACTGGCAAAGCTAAACCAGCATTTTTCAAGACACGTTTTGTTCAGAAACACGAAACTTTAGATAACGAGGAGTCACACTCAGATACCGGAAGCACTCACACTTACAACGTCAATAATTCTATTGGGACAAAAATAATGTTACCTGTAAAGCTTAAGGGCATAAAAGTTGAAATGCTTTATGACCCGGGCGCAGTAAACTCTGTTATCGGTAAATCCCTATGGGATGCTCTAGGTCGTCCAAAACTAAAAAAATGTTACGACCTGTTAGCTTATACGGATATCAAGATCAAAACTCTTGGAACTTGTGCAATAAAAGTGACCGCATTTAACAAGACAGAAATTTTAGAAGCATATGTTACGGAACAGAATGATATTCCTCTTTTTGGATTGCATTGGTGCTTACAATTTAACTTACCAATGCCAACTGGAGCTAAACTCTGTAATGTTAAAGAAAACTCTACTGCTAGCAAAAGCAAATACACAGAGGCTATAAACAAATTACTCGACGAATTCAAGACATTATTTGATGGTAAGCTGGGAACAATCAAGGGTCATTTTGCCAAAATACACATCTCAGACGATATTACAGCAAAGGCATTTCGTCCACGCCCAGTTCCTCTCGCATTAAGAGAACAAGTCACAAAAGAACTAGATCGCCTGGTTACAGAAGATGTAATAGAACCTGTAGATACAATGAATGCCCCTATCGAATGGGCATCGCCTATTGTCATAGCTATCAAAGCAAACGGCAATATTCGTATTTGCGCAGATTTTAAAGTAACAATAAATAGGCACGTACAAATCGATGATTATCCGTTGCCACGTTTTGAAGAAATAACGTCAAAACTAGCTGGTGGACAATTGTTTACTAAGATTGATTTAAAAGACGCTTATCTCCAAGTGACAGTTCATCCTGATTCAAGAAAGTATTTAACGATTGCAACACATAAAGGATATTACCGTTACAAACGTTTACCGTTTGGTATCTCATTTGCACCATCTCTTTTTTAACGAATCATGCACCAAATATTAAGTGGCCTAGATGGCGTTGTATGCTATCTTGATGACATTTTGATTACAGCGAGCAATATGACTAAACACATGACAAGAGTAAAAACTGTCCTTCAACGCTTACAAACAGCGAGAGTTAAAAGTCAAGCAATAAAGTGCGCATGGTTTCAGGAAAGCGTAACTTTTCTAGGACACAAAATTGATAAACACGGTCCTCATCCAACTACAGAGAGAATCGAAGCTATTAAAAATATGCCAACGCCGTCAAATGTCTCGGAACTGAGGTCGTTTTTAGGTTCAATTACATACTATGGGCGGTTTATAAAGAATTTACACGTTCAGTGCGTACCATTATATAAGTTTCTTAAAAAAGGACAAAAATGGTCATGGAATAAGGAAGATGATGAAATCATAACTCGTTTAAAAAACACCTTAACTTCAACTGATACTCTAGCACACTACGACTGTAACTTACTAATCTAACTTAGCAGTGATGCTTCTGACAGAGGTTTGGGAGCCGTATTATTTCATAAATACGACAATGAGATAATGAAACCTATTGCTTTTGCATCAAGAACTTTATCTAATATTGAACGTCGCTACTCTACAATAGACAAAGAAGCATTGGGAATAATTTACGCTGTAACGAAGTTTCACCAATACATTTATGGCAGAAAGTTTAAGTTGCTCACCGATCATAAACCCCTAGAAAGAATTTTCAGTCAAGATCGAGAAACGCCAAAAGTCGCAAGTAATAGACTTTTAAGATGGGCGGCTATGATACTTAACAGTTATGATTATACGATAGAATACCATTCAGCAAAAGAAAACACTCCAGCCGACGCACTATCTCGATTACCTCTAGAAACGAACACTTGTAATACATTAGAAGAACGAACAGGACTACCTGAATTTGCCCACTTACTTCATTTAAGACTTCAAAACTTACCAGTAACAAAGCAAACACTTCGACATGAAACAAAGAAAGATGTTATTTTAAATAAAATAAGTATGTATATAAATTCTCATTGGCCTTCCAAAAAAGAATTGCACGAAGATTTACATACCTACCACGAAAAACGAGACGAGTTATCTTTTGAGGAAGGTTTTATACTCTGGAATGGTAGACTTTGCATACCTAAAGTACTCATCAACAATATACTGGAAATGCTGCATGATGGACATTCGGGAATTAATGCAATGCAGTCATTAGCTCGGTTGCATGTGTATTGGCCTAACATTGATAAAGATATTGCGGAATTTACACAAAGGTGCACGTTATGTCAAAGTTCTAAGCCGAACCACAACAATGCTCCAATTTACTCCTGGGGAGTTCCACCTGAACCTTGGTACCGACTACACATTGACTTTGCTGGACCACTTCTGGGGTATACATGGCTTATCGTAATAGATGCTTATTCAAAGTGGTTGGAGGTATTACCAATGAAAACAACATCTTCAGCAGCTACAATAACAAAGCTTGATACCCTATTTTCAACGTTTGGACTTCCAAGATACATGTTACAGATAACGGTCCGCAATTCATTTCAGATGAGTTTAAGAAATTTTGCGTTCAAACAGGTATCACTCATATTAAAACAACACCATATCATCCCAAAACAAATGGTTTAGCTGAGAGAGCGGTCCGCACGTTTAAAGAACACATACTAGCAGCAGACAAGTGACAAGATATATTTCAAAGATTGAATACGTTTCTACGCGCATTTCGAAACACCCTGAAGAGCTCAATTAACAGAACACCTTACGAAGCATTATTTAACAGAAGAATGCGTACCTCTTTTGACTTGTGGAAGCCAAGCATTACTGACAACCTTGAAGAGAATCAGTTAAAACAACAACTACGGCCAAATCATAAAGAAACTATTCAACCTTAATTCAAGACCGGAGACAAGGTGTGGGTTAACAGACCGAATACAAAAGGATCCGATCCTGGTATTGTTGTCGAGAGAATTTCACTTATTACAAAGTAGATGATCTTCCGCGTGATGGGGGAGATAATGGCTACTTGCCACCAACCAGCAACGACGGCGCAGCGGCCGACGCGCCGCGCGCTGCTGAAGAGCCACCACGCCGCACATCGACACGCTCTCGGAGGCCACCAGTGCGTTTCGGTTTTCCGGGGGAGTAATGTTATAATAAACAACCTATTTACGGGACTACGATATCTAAGTAATTATGACATTGGGTTATGACGTCCATGTGTATCCATGGCAACGGTTTGTTGTTATTGTTGTAACTGCTGTCTACGAAATAAAAAGCAATCTTCAAGTGATTTAATATTATTTATTATGCAACAAGTATAAGGTACATAATCACTTCTGAAAATACCGCTCGGATTGAAATCAGCATCCTGTATAACTTACTTCGTGACTTGTAATTTTAATAAAATATTTAATTCACTTTCAGTAAAAGAACAAACTATAGTTAAAGAAGTAGAAAGTACAAAAGAAAGTGTAAAAAATAAAGAGTGTAATGGTTACAAAGAGAAAGAGAAGGACAAAGAGAAAGAGAGAGAAAAAGAAAAGGAGAGAGATCGGGAGCGCGAACAGGTAAGAATATTTAATCTGTAGTGTAGCATTAATGTGCTTGTGTCATATGGAATCACTGAAAGAAAGTATGAAATAATAATGAATTTAGATTATTCGATGCATTAATAATTTTTTTTCTGAATAATATTTGTATTAGTTTTTTTATTACCTGTTTTTGTAATAATTTACTGTGTTCCTTTATCTTTATGGATAAACAACTTTACATATTATTATATTTACACATTTTGATTTACTGTCGTACAGAGAAATTTTGTATTTTTTAAGTTTTTTCATTTGATATAAAGTCATTAATTTATCTATTTATTGGAAAACAAACAGCATTAATTACACAAGTATCATAGAAGAGATAAAATAAGAACAGATATGCCTTTATGAGTTTCCACTTGTAGATCTATACAATTAACAGAAGGTAGTACATTATGTAAATGTGCATTCAAAAATGGTAATATTTTTAACTAAAAGCCAAGTCATACCAAGTCAGATACTGACCTTAATAGTTTAAAGTAAATATTCGAAAAATTTAGAGTTAATTAGTCTCTTAAAGTAATTTGGTCTTGCAGTAAACAAATCAACATCTTGAGAATAGTTTTTGTTAAAATCTGTAGCCACTCTGTTGAAGGAGAAATTTCGTCTGTAGCTCGTGGTCGACGTTTCGACATGGAGGGTTAGGTAGTTTCTTCCGAGATTAATTAATGATTTAACCCACAAGAGGCAGTTATATACGTCCCAACATATTTTAAGCCTTACACTGCATGAGAAAAAAAGACCTTTTCCCAATGTTCTTTAAACGATATTTTGACTGCTATTATTCGCTCGCCAGCGCGAAGCCCGTGAATCTAAAGAAGCCAGAGAAGCTCGCATCCTCGCGGAAGAGGTCAGACGATTGCGGGCGTCTGCGGCGAGCGCGGCGCGGGGGGAGGCCGAGGCTCGACGCGCGCTCGCCGCAGCTGCTGCAGCGGAGCGGCAACGTCGCGCCGACCACCAGCAGCTGAAGCAGGCGCATGCGGCGTTACAGCACAAGTGAGTCTAGTCACTCTAGATGCGGCGCGGGGGGAGGCCGAGGCTCGACGCGCGCTCGCCGCAGACGCTGCAGCGGAGCGGCAACGTCGCGCCGACCACCAGCAGCTGAAGCAGGCGCATGCGGCGTTACAGCACAAGTGAGTCTAGTCACTCTAGATGCGGCGCGGGGGGAGGCCGAGGCTCGACGCGCGCTCGCCGCAGCTGCTGCAGCGGAGCGGCAACGTCGCGCCGACCACCAGCAGCTGAAGCAGGCGCATGCGGCGTTGCAGCACAAGTGAGAATCCCCCCTAGATGCGGCGAGCGTGGCGCGGAGGGAGGGGTAGCAACGTCGCGCTGATTATTAGCAGACACGGCTTTGCAGCACGAGTGAGTCACCTTAGATGCCAGTAAATTTAGCCATTTAGGGTCCGCGCAGATGAGCCACAGACAACAGCCACATACGTTTGTATAGAGTCGCACTTAAATTAGAACTTTTACATGATGGCCGGACGACAACTGCTTGTGCGCTGTAGATTTACTGTCTTATACTATCCGTTTACAAAAAAATTGTGTCCTAAAATGTATGATTGCCGACTCATACACTCTGTGACCACTTCCGATTAGTAGTAATCCTATATATTTGCCGAATCTCGTATAATTCATAGGGGCTTACTGACAAGTGCCTACGTCAAATGGGTGGTTTCAATCTAGCAGCTAACTTGAGTCTAATAGAACTTTTACACGATAGCTTGATAGTCTGATTTTATTCTCATACTACGCGTCCAAATTAAAAGCGTCCTACATTAATGATAGACATGGGTCGATCGATCATTTCTCGTGACCCGGGTCGATCCTGACCCATTTGTGTTGTGATCGGGTTATAATGATTCGATCATTTCGATCATTCGGGTGCCGAATTATTTGTATAACTTAAGTATTGAGGACGGCTCAGTACCTGATAGCTCCTAAGGTAAAGTTGGCACAAAGGGGTGCACTCTAGTATGAAAAATGTAAAAAAAATATACAATCTCTGGTGTTTTTCGTGTGGGGTCTACGGGGGGAGACAAAATCTCATTATTTTTGCCCTAGCACGCACCGTTTTCGAGATACAAGCCATTAATGATTTCATTATATCGTCGTATAACTGATCAATTATTGTCGCGCGCTAGGAAGAGGGTACTCTTTACCCTTGATCTGGATCAACGCGTGAGTGACCCGATTAAACAACCTTTGATCGGGTCGATAAAACACGGAAGCGAGTTAACACGATTATATGTAATGTAAACGAAAAAAGGAATTTGTTATTAGGAGATCAATTTCAATTTAGCTTGTATCACGAGGTATCATGAGCTACGATAACTGTCAAGTCAAAAATATCGAAGCCTTAGAACATCTGTGATTCGATCGCTCTTTCATAACACGCTATCGAATCAAAATGATCCGATCGATCACGATCGACACAGGTCTAATTTATGTTTGCCGACTCGTACACACTGTGACCACATCCGATGAGTAGTAATCCTGTATATTTGCAGGATGTCGCTATGGCGGGGCAGCGAGCGGACGACGGCCTCGCTCGAGCGGCGGCTGGGTGAGGAGAGACGCGCGCGGACACATGTCGAGAACCAGCTGTTGAGGCACACGCGCCAGCACGCGAGGCAGGACAGGTATGTGGGCTAGACACCCTGTATCCGTACCACACACCCTTTATGTACACAGTGGACACCCCGTATACGTACTACACAGCCTGTATACGAACCAGAGACCCTATATACATTCTAGACACCTGTATACGCACTAGACAGACTGTAGACCCTGTTTGAGAGTTTAGGCAGTGGATTACACGTGGAGGGGCGACAATGATAGGAAAATCAGTCAGGTCTGAGCACTTATAGCTAGGTACTTGCCGGAACAGCTTTCAGGGGTTCAGGTATCACTTCACAGGCCACAATCACTCGAAATGTCTGTAAGGAGCTTCACAGGATACACACGCGGCGAAAGCACTCTGGTCAGTCTAGTACATGTGTCATAGGGAACGTCTCGATGTCCACTCGATCTTCGGAGTTCTCACGGTACGTTTTAAACAAATAAAAATAAGGCAGGTATGCGTGTGAGTGTGCGCGGCGTAGTATCAATAGGGTACACAAACAAATCAAAATATTGTAGTAAACATATCGCCCGCCCTAAACACGTCAAGTGTTTACGAGAAGGTTAGGAAGCCAAAGGAAAGGAAGTTCACTGGACAGGAAGACGAACTAATTTCGTCAAAGATCTCTTTAGGCTACCGGTAGAAGTTTTAACATCTACCACACGAACAACTTGGTCTTGGCCAGGGTATAAATTAATAATGCGTCCACGACGCCACTGCAAAGGGGGAAGGTTGTTATCTTTTATGAGTACTAGCTCACCCACTTTAGGAGGATCACAAGGAGAGGTCCATTTATTTCTAATTTGTAATGTATTTAAGTATTCTAAATGCCAGCGAGACCAAAAGTGCTGGGTAATTTGTTGGATTAGCTGAAACCGTGTAAGGCGATGCAATTTTACGTCTTTATAAGGGTACTCCGAAATTGCAGTTAAGGGTTGTCCAATTAAGAAATGGCCGGGAGTTAACACTTCGACATCATTAGGGTCCGGAGAAAGTGGGCACAATGGGCGTGAATTAAAACAATTTAAAACTGCTTCAATTTTAGCAAAAACAGTGGTCAGCTCTTCAAACGTAAGGGGGGTATCGCCTACTACTCGTTTTAGGTGCGATTTCGCCGATTTAACCGCAGCTTCAAAAAGACCTCCCCAATGAGGGCAAACAGGAGGATCGAAAACCCAGGATATGTTCCGCTTTGAAAGCTCAGAACCAATAGCCGCCTGGTTTTGAGACAGGAAACACTCTTAACTCTTTCAGGTAATTGTTGGCACCGATGTAATTTCGACCGCAATCGGATCGGATTAGGCGAGGTACACCACGACGCGACACGAATCAGGATAAGGCCGCAATAAAGGCTTCAGTAGTTAGGTCCGACACAACCTCAAGGTGAACGGCTTTAGTAGAAAGGCAGACAAATACACACAGGTAACTTTTCACTAACCTTTTGTTCCTATAGGCCTGGACTTTGGTAAAAAAGGGTCCTGCAAAATCGGTACCTACACCGTCAAACGGTCTAGCAGCCGTGACGCGGTCTTTAGGTAGGTCACCCATGAATGGTTGAGATACAGCCGCCTTGAGACGATAACAGGGAAGGCCTTTAAAAATCACATGCTGAATAGCTCTGCATGCCGACAAGATCCAAAACTCTATTTAACATGGCAAGAATTGCATTAACACCTGCATGAGCATTCTTGCGATGGTAATGTGAAATAAGGATGTTCACGAAATTACCATTCTTAGGCAGAAGTAGGGGATGGCGCGCATCAAAGGATAGATCGGAGTTTCGTAATTGGCCTCCAACTCGAATTAGGTCTCCGTCTCCAGAAATAAATTTAATTTTCTCAGGGAGTTAGTGATTGGATCGCCAAGCCGTAAGCGATCAAGTTCATCAGAAAAGGAGGTAAATTAAACAATTTTCACTAAAAACAAAAGGGAATCTCTCCGTTCCTCAGGGCTCAGGTAGGACGAGAAAGATTTAGGAAATAAAAACCGCCTTAGGTAACAAGTCACGTTTATTAGCTTGTTGAAAGAACTATACCGCTCTAATAAGAATGAGGGATCCGGGGTAGGAACATCGGCAGAGACTACTAAACAACGTAGTCCAGGAAGATCACTACTTGGGTTAGGTTCCGAAATACCGGGCCAGTTGTCAGGAGACTGCGTCAACCACAAAGGTGAAAACCAAAGGGAGTGGTCGATCAGTCGGGTGACTGACATACCTCTCGATGCACAGTCACTAGGGTTCATGTAGCCTGGGACGTGCCTCCATTCACTAGATGTAGGACTATTATTAATCTGGGAGACACGATTAGCCTCAAAAGTCTGAAGGAGGTAAGGAGTGGTTTTTAACCAACACAACACGATTTTTGTCACTAACAGACTTAAAAATTCCATGATGAGGGATAAAATAATGTTCCCGGGTCGAGTCATATGAAGAAAGGGACATATGGTTTAGGTCAAGGTACTCACGCATATAAGTCAGCCTATTAGATCCCACTGCTGGGAAAAGGCCTCACCTCAACTATGAGGAGGAACGAGCCATACTTCACCACGCGGGCTCAGTGCGGATTGGTGGAGGGGTGTATGTAAGGCAAGTGACAAACCTTACTGTCAGAAGTTATCAAGCCGCCCTAGGGCCTCTGACTAGGCTTAACGACTAATACCACAGATATTAGCCGGGACCAACTGCTTAACGTGCCTTTCGAAGCACGGAGATGCTTGTCATGGACGTCACTTAAATGGTCGGAATGGTCACCCATCCAATCACGACCGCGCCGTGCGTTGCTTAACTTTTGGTATCACTACCAAAGCGCTGCCGCCACTGCGCCACAAGCACCTTACTCATAAAGGAAATATATTTCTCTCGAAAATTAGGATTGGCTTGCAAACGCTTCTCAAGATTATGGAATCGCCGTAAGGCATTGGTTTTAGAATCACCGAGAGGTGGACGATCATGAAGAAAAGGGAGTCTAACCATAAATCGACCATCGCTTTCACGAGTGGTAGTTGCTTAAAAAAAGGTTTCACACTCTATATCCAAGGGGTTCGCCACTGGAGATTGGGGGGCCTCTTCGATTTTCCAGAATTTTTCAACTATTTGGGACAGCGAGACTCCAGTCATGGGTGGTTCCAAATTAGTAAATCCTCCATAAACAGGACCACACAGGACATAACCAAATATCGTCGAGATAGCAGTAAGGCCATCAGGGGACACAAACAACTCGGACCTTAAAAGGCGACCAATGACGTCAGCTCCAAGAAGTACACTTATAGTACCAGGTTTGTAAAATAAAGGGTCAGCAAGAGGGAGGTGCTTAGTACAGGTAATTACACTTTTAGGTAAGTCTACCTCTGGGAGGGTACCAGCAATCACATCAACAACTATTGCATTGGTGGAGATTTCTGGAAAGACAGAATTAACTGCCTTAAATGAAAAGGAGACAATGCCCGGGGAATTAATTGCTGGAACATTACCTATTCCACGAACAGGAACTGGAGAAGGAATGATAGGTAAGTTCATGTGGTCAACAACAAGCTCAGTAGTAAGAAGGCAGCCCTGAGCACCAGTGTCACATAAGGCACGCGCTTCCACATAATATCCAGACGAGGTTTTAACATGAATCAAGGCCGTAGGTAAAAGATCGAGAGAATTGCGAGGTAAAGATGTAAAAGCGGGTATGGAAGGGGGGCCATCTAGTCAGAATTGTGGGGCCTCATTGTACTTATGATGAAATGCACGTTCATCCTGGGTTCTTTGACCTAGAGGGGCATTATAAGTACGGTTACCGTTGGGTGCAGGTGGGGATCGCCCAAAGTAGTGAGGTGAGTAGGATTATCGCCATAACGACGTTCAAATCTCGATTTTAACTCTGAAGGCAGTTTAGCAAGGCATAAGTGAACTAATAGGTATGACCAATGTTTAACAGGAAGTTCCAATCTCTCTAGGCATCGATAAGTCGAAAGCAGGGGGTTCAGGAACGACACACGTAACCCGGAAAGTTTAGGCGTTATAATAGGGAGCATCATTATTTGAGCTATGTGGGTATCCGCTAAAACACGAAGGTTATGGTACCTACGTTTTAGGAGGTCACGGGCCACGGTGTAATTCCCCGCCTCAATCTTGAGGTGTTGTATCAATCGACGAGGTTCATCCGATAAGGCTCCTACTAAATAGTGTAGCTTCAAAGTCGAGGTAAGGCTAGGCTGGTTGTCCACCACGCTATCAAACTGGTCTATAAAACTGATCCAACTATCGGGACGGCCATCAAACTTAGGTATAGGTAGGTCAGGCAATTTACTAGCCGGGTTATCAATAGCCAGGGATTTATTCTCCTTGAAGGGGGTGCTAGTACGGGACGTCTCAAATTGGTGAGGTCGTATTTCGTCTAACTTAATTTTTAAGTTGTCTACTTTGTCCCTTACTACGCGCATCTCGTTCTTAACTTGCACATATTCTTGTTCATAAATCGCAGGATCGAGATAACCTAACAGCTTGGAACAAGCGGCAGAAAACTTATCTCACATTAGCGGCAGGTCGGAAAGACGCGCTCGCATACGATTGGAGGAAAAGTCTCAAGAACTCGGTGGGAATCATCAACCCAGTCACTAATATAACGTAGTTCACCTATAGCTTCACGGTATTCAGCTGTATCCGTGTAAAGTACCTACGGCCCTTACGGTCTCGTTGCCGGTTTCGGTATCCGACATTTTATTTACTTTAAATCGTAAGAAACAAGGTAGGTAAATTAAACTCACTCCAATAGGATGCGTAAAGGAACAAATAGTTAGGGACGGCACAGATGCACCGGGTATAGCAAACGTAACTCGTAAACAACTCGCACGCGGTCACGCGGTAATGGCGTGATCAATAGGGAAACAAAGCGCTCGCGCACCTCACTTGCACTCAAAGGGTAGGTAATTAACGCGCTAATCGATTTAATCGACACTTATGTAAAAGTGGTTGTACTCGAATGGTATTAAGGAATTTACTGTAAATAGATTAGGTATATGACGAGACGTTTTGTTCAAATTACAAAGTAGAGAAGCAAATAAATAACTCTCAATTAAACAAATTACGTTACTAATAAGGGGACCGAATAAAAAACTACGCTCTGCTACCAAAATGTTTGAGAGTTTAGGCAGTGGATTACACGTAGAGGGGCGACAATGATAGGAAAATCAGTCAGGTCTGAGCACTTATAGCTAGGTACTTGCCGGAACAGCTTTCAGGGGTTCAGGTATCACTTCACAGGCCACAATCATTCGAAATGTCTGTAAGGAGCTTCACAGGATACACACGCGGCGAAAGCACTGGTCAGTCTAGTACATGTGTCATAGGGAACGTCTCGATGTCGACTCGATCTTCTGGGTTCTCACGGTACGTTTTAAACAAATAAAAATAAGGCAGGTATGCGTGTGAGTGTGCGCGGCGTAGTATCAATAGGGTACACAAGCAAATCAAAATATTGTAGTAAACAGACCCACTAGACAAGCACTATATACATTCTAGACATCCTGTAGACGCACTAGACACTGTATACATACTAGACACCATGTATACATACTAGACACCCTGTATACATACACGACCTCGCTCAAGCGGCGGCTGGGCGAGAAGAGACGCACGCGAGGTAGGACAGGTATGTGGGCTACACACCCTGTATGTATAAACAGTGGACACCTGGTATACATACAGACAACCTATATACGAACCATACACCCTGTATACGAACCAGACACTATATACATTCTAGACAACCTGTATATGCACTAGATATTCTGTAGACTCACTAGACAGACATTGTATACATTCTAGACAACCTGTATACGCACTAGACATTCTGTAGACTCACTAGACAGGCACTGTATACATTCTAGACAACCTGTGTACGCACTACACATTCTGTAGACGCACTACACACTGTGTGTACGTACTAGACACCCTATATAAATACACGTCCTCGCTAGTGCGGCGGCTGGGCGAGAAGAGATGCGCGCGGGATAGTAGGATAATAGTAATATTGTCGTCACGACAACGTTCATGCGACGTCGGTACAGATCACAGCACGAGCGAGTAGCGAGTGGCGCTCGGCATGGATCCGTACGAGTACCTGCTTTGAAATAATTGCTGGTAATCGTACTTGCGATAGTTTTCAAGTTAGGCAGTAGGCCTGGATGTGTGCTCTATGGATCAATCGGTAGCCACAACAATATATCACCCACTCAGGGTGAGCGAGACAGTGCAGGGTATATTAAAGTGTATGCGAGGATGGGCAAAACGGATTCCGAGTGACTGTCTCGCCATTTTGCTCGAGTACTCGGTGATCTTCGTACGAGCAAACAGGCGTGACAGTGCTGACGGCCGAGTACTGTGCGTATAAACATAGCGCTGAGTGATCGACCGAGCGCTCGGCCGACCGAAGCGGCGAGACAGTAGCTTGGCTCCCATTCTACGTACTAGGCCGAGTGTCCACCCTCCCTCAACCCGCACTGTCTCGCTCGCTCACTCGGCAGGTCTGACCACTGGTTGCCTCGCCATTCGCCACTCATCCGAATGATTGTTGTCACGTCGTGCCGCTGCGCGCGCCTTTTCTTGAGTTAGTAAAGTCAGCCTATTAGATCCCACTGCTGGGAAAAGGCCTCACCTCAACTATGATCAGGTACGAGCCATACTTTACCACGCGAGCTCAGTGCGTATTGGTGGAGGGGTGTATGTATGGCAAGTGACAAACCTTACTGTCAATAGCTATCAAGCTGCCCTAGGGCCTCTGACTAGGGTTAGCGACTAATACCACAGATATTAGCCGGGACCAACTTTTCTTGAGTTATTTTAGCACAACTGTTTACGAAACTCGGTCTTCGAAACTAAACTGATTCGTTGGGAAGCAAAATGGGTGTGAACACTGTGAGGGAGCTCAGTTAAAACACATTTTAATTAATAAATCACATTATTTCACAAGAAATATGGCGCCGCGTACAGAGATAATCGTGCGAGTGTGAGGGAAGATATATGTGAAATATTTGGCTGGAACGCGCGCGCACAGCAGCAAAGGATTGCGTTCGGGAATCCCTTACAACACCTATTCGCTCAACCCTTCTGTCACGGCCGAGTAACGATTCGCTGTCTCGCCGGCGCGTGTGATCAATCCGTACAGTTGTCTACATTACCCCCAGCGGCGAGTGCGAAAGCTCGTGGTGCGCGTCTCGCCGCGCCGCGGCGGAGAGCGAAGCGGCGACGCTGCGGCGCGACCTGCAGCGCGCGCGCGACCACGCGCAGCAGCTGCAGCGAGACCTCACGCACGCGACCGAACAGGTACGCTCGCCGGATGAACTGGATTATTTTATCTTATGCCTTTAAACGGGCAATTCTTGATATTTATTTATACAGAGTATCCGGGTTTCGACTAGCGGAAATTTAAGGGCCCTTTATTTACCAAATTTTAAATTCATAATCCAAATGTTTTTTTTTGAGAATTTTTTTTTTTCAAAAAAATGCATTCTTGTGTTTAGTTTTGTAAATTTTTTAGCAAGATTTATTAAAAATAATTTTTTTTCGTCTGACGGTCAATAATTTAAAATTGATCTTTATTTCACCTGATAGGCCATAGCATTACCTGTCAAAAGAATCATTTTTATAACTTTTAGGACCTCCAGATCCATAGAAATAGCAAATTAAAAAAATGTTTGCCATTTCATGGAGGTTTTTTATCGATAACATTTTATATATTTGTAATCTCGGAAACGGCTCTAAAGATCTCGCTAAAATTTGGTATGTGGTGGTTATCGGAGTTTAAAAATCGATCTAAATTAGTCTGATGTTTGAAAAAAACGCGTGCTTTCAAGTTTCAAAGGCGTTTTTCTTTCGTATTTGTTCGAAGAAGATTTAGGACTTTAATTTCGATCCCATGACCATGGGCGTCGTGGCGTAATGCGTAAGACGGCGAACTGAAGAAACGTAGAAGACGTGGCTTGAAATCTCGCTCGGTGACGAAAACTTTTTTCCTTTTTTTGTGTATTTTTTCAAGTTTATAGCTTTTATTGTTTTTTAAACAAGACATGAATTTTAAAAGTTTTTTTATTAAACAGTAGTAAGTTTAGGTCACCCAGGTATTTTATTTATTTATATACAAGTCCACCCTCCTACGCCCAGAACCAAGCAGCTTGCTGCTGTGTTCCGTCGTTGAGTGGGAGTGCTGGAACCTTCTGGGTGAGCTCTCTCCACCGTCGACTCTGTTTACGCCACGTTTACTTTACTCTAGAGTCAAAAGCAAACCTATTCCAAATAAAAAAGGTTGTCCTACAGCTATGTCACATAGAGGGAAAACTATTTTATTATTGCAGATTGTCAATTTCACAGAACGGAGACTTCATTTTGATTAGAAAATCAATTTTAAATGTCTGACCGGGAATTGCATCCGCCAAATTGTAATAAAAGACGCCCTTAATTTTCGATGCTGATCAAAAGAGTCAGTCTTAGAGAGGCCTATGTTCAGCAGTGAACTGCAATAGGCTGATATGATGATTATGATCAAAAGGGTAAATTGGAAGGAAGAAAATTCATACCCAATTCTTATTTTGGACAGTCGTACAGAAGTCGTTTATTGGTTTGGATATCCAGATTTTATTGTCAGTTGTTGTCTATTTCTCAATGTGATTTCTATACAGCTTCTCTCCATTGCTCTACCTAATCTTAAACTATTATCTCCAGGTGCGAACGCTAGAAGTTCGTCAAGAGGAGAACAGCACTAACGGTAGCGCCCGACTGCACTCGGCGTGGGCCGCGCTGCAGGAGCGCGCCTCGCACCTGGAGCGATCTCTGTCGGCCGAGACGCGCGTCAAGCTCGACCTGCTGTCGGCGCTGGGCGACGCCAAGCGGCACATGCACATACAGGAAGGTAACTATACCGAGTCACTAGTACTCGCACCTGGAGCGGTCTCTGTCGGCCGAGACGCGCGTCAAGCTCGACCTGCTGTCGGCGCTGGGCGACGCCAAGCGGCACATGCACATACAGGAAGGTAACTATACCGAGTCACTAGTACTCGCACCTGGAGCGATCTCTGTCGGCCGAGACGCGCGTCAAGCTCGACCTGCTGTCGGCGCTGGGCGACGCCAAGCGGCACATGCACATACAGGAAGGTAACTATACCGAGTCACTAGTACTCGCACCTGGAGCGATCTCTGTCGGCCGAGACGCGCGTCAAGCTCGACCTGCTGTCGGCGCTGGGCGACGCCAAGCGGCACATGCACATACAGGAAGGTAACTATACCGAGTCACTAGTACTCGCACCTGGAGCGATCTCTGTCGGCCGAGACGCGCGTCAAGCTCGACCTGCTGTCGGCGCTGGGCGACGCCAAGCGGCACATGCACATACAGGAAGGTAACTATACCGAGTCACTAGTACTCGCACCTGGAGCGATCTCTGTCGGCCGAGACGCGCGTCAAGCTCGACCTGCTGTCGGCGCTGGGCGACGCCAAGCGGCACATGCACATACAGGAAGGTAACTATACCGAGTCACTAGTACTCGCACCTGGAGCGATCTCTGTCGGCCGAGACGCGCGTCAAGCTCGACCTGCTGTCGGCGCTGGGCGACGCCAAGCGGCACATGCACATACAGGAAGGTAACTATACCGAGTCACTAGTACTCGCACCTGGAGCGATCTCTGTCGGCCGAGACGCGCGTCAAGCTCGACCTGCTGTCGGCGCTGGGCGACGCCAAGCGGCACATGCACATACAGGAAGGTAACTATACCGAGTCACTAGTACTCGCACCTGGAGCGGTCTCTGTCGGCCGAGACGCGCGTCAAGCTCGACCTGCTGTCGGCGCTGGGCGACGCCAAGCGGCACATGCACATACAGGAAGGTAACTATACCGAGTCACTAGTACTCGCACCTGGAGCGATCTCTGTCGGCCGAGACGCGCGTCAAGCTCGACCTGCTGTCGGCGCTGGGCGACGCCAAGCGGCACATGCACATACAGGAAGGTAACTATACCGAGTCACTAGTACTCGCACCTGGAGCGATCTCTGTCGGCCGAGACGCGCGTCAAGCTCGACCTGCTGTCGGCGCTGGGCGACGCCAAGCGGCACATGCACATACAGGAAGGTAACTATACCGAGTCACTAGTACTCGCACCTGGAGCGATCTCTGTCGGCCGAGACGCGCGTCAAGCTCGACCTGCTGTCGGCGCTGGGCGACGCCAAGCGGCACATGCACATACAGGAAGGTAACTATACCGAGTCACTAGTACTCGCACCTGGAGCGATCTCTGTCGGCCGAGACGCGCGTCAAGCTCGACCTGCTGTCGGCGCTGGGCGACGCCAAGCGGCACATGCACATACAGGAAGGTAACTATACCGAGTCACTAGTACTCGCACCTGGAGCGATCTCTGTCGGCCGAGACGCGCGTCAAGCTCGACCTGCTGTCGGCGCTGGGCGACGCCAAGCGGCACATGCACATACAGGAAGGTAACTATACCGAGTCACTAGTACTCGCACCTGGAGCGATCTCTGTCGGCCGAGACGCGCGTCAAGCTCGACCTGCTGTCGGCGCTGGGCGACGCCAAGCGGCACATGCACATACAGGAAGGTAACTATACCGAGTCACTAGTACTCGCACCTGGAGCGATCTCTGTCGGCCGAGACGCGCGTCAAGCTCGACCTGCTGTCGGCGCTGGGCGACGCCAAGCGGCACATGCACATACAGGAAGGTAACTATACCGAGTCACTAGTACTCGCACCTGGAGCGATCTCTGTCGGCCGAGACGCGCGTCAAGCTCGACCTGCTGTCGGCGCTGGGCGACGCCAAGCGGCACATGCACATACAGGAAGGTAACTATACCGAGTCACTAGTACTCGCACCTGGAGCGATCTCTGTCGGCCGAGACGCGCGTCAAGCTCGACCTGCTGTCGGCGCTGGGCGACGCCAAGCGGCACATGCACATACAGGAAGGTAACTATACCGAGTCACTAGTACTCGCACCTGGAGCGATCTCTGTCGGCCGAGACCTGCTGTCTGTGTATGTGTCTGCTGTGTTTTGGTAATACTTTGAGGTGAAGTGGCGCGCGGAAATTCGCGAATTTCCGACGTTTTAGCATGTGACGTTTACAGCAATCTTCGATCATCACACATCCGTAAGGTTAAGCTCTGAAGAGTAAAAACGAATAAAAACATTACGCTCTTTTTTTAGGCAGTCGATTAAAAAGCAGGAACCGACGTCAGTCTCCACCGGGTTAGGGATTTTAAATTGAATGATGATGGTACTTTTAGCAGGGTGATACCGTGACAGCCTCGTAAATCCACATGCTGGCTTTCGTTCATGAGGGTTCGAACCCCAGGTACTGGAAAAAAACTCTTTTGATGACCGATTCATGACGAAATAAAAAATAAAATTGCCTTTGTTCTTGGTATTTTTTTACAATAACTATGATAACTAATGATGCCTTAAACTCTTGACGTACCACACAGAGTAAATAATACGACTCTTGCTACAATTAAAAAATTGCAGATTTGGATTGCATGGCGCCAGTATTCGCTTTCCGCTATTTAGTACTTAAGAAAACAAAAACAAATGGAAGCTGCCAATTTGTGGTTACAGCATACAAAAATACCTTTGTTTGTACTGAATTCTCAGTGCGCGAGTCCGACTCGCACTTGGCCGTTTTTTTCTGATGCGATGCAGGAATCGGCATATTGTGTCCTTCATCTCATGTCTCGTGTTGAGTCCGCAGTGATTGGAGTTAAATTTTGTAAATTCCTCAAAATCAAACATCATTTTTTCAATGTAGTAACGAATTTTAGTCCATATGGTTCCAGCACTTGTGTCATTATATTAACATGACTCCTCTTCTTCCAGGCTTAATATCCCGGCAAGAGAAAGAGATAGAGGAGCTGAAAGCGCAGCTGCTCGCTCTAGTGCCGCGCCTGCCCGCGCCGCTCGACCCCAACGCGTGCGCCTACACGCCCAAGCACGTGGCCTCCGACGCGTAGACCACGTGTGGACGAGTGCGCCGTCTGTCGGTGAGCCGCTGGCGAGGCGTTTGAGATTACTTTGTGAAACTTATAGACTTTTCTCCGGAAACTATATTTGTAATCAATTTCATCTAAATCGGTTCAGCGAGAGACGTCCTAGGCATTATTTTTGAAACTAAGACTTCGCGCAATTGATGGATTTCCCATACAAAATTCTAACCCCCTTTTCGACCCCTCATAGGATGTATTCTGGGATGAAAACAATTCTATGCCCTTTGTCCAGACTCTAAACTATATTTGTAATAAAATTCATCTAAATCGGCTAAGCTAGAGGTAACAGACAGACACAATTAGTTTTGCTCATTTTGAGCTTCTTCGGTGTCCTGGAGTTTTAATTGCGACGTACGTATACGTATTCTAGATCTGTTTGATTTTGGTGGGTCTATTAACTGAATAACTACTGTCAAAACGTAGCATTTTGCGCCGCGGTTGGGTAGAAAGAGGAGAATTCTAATGCGTATATCGCTTTGCTGGCAACTCTGATTAACTTTCGCGGAACCAAAGATTAAAATGTGGTGACCTGCAGACTTATCAACTAACTCGAATGCTTTTAATTTCGTTATAGCTTTCTATAATTGTTATTTTTTACGTTTTTACTATAGCTTCCATAAAAGCATTTTTAACTTTGAACCTGACGTCTGAATAATGAGTACCTACTTAAAAATTAAAATGTCACTGCTTTGTAATCACATTAGCTTTCAAATTAGGCGGTAGACCTGCCGATAAGCGATTTCTAAAATAATTTTGAATATAATAGCCCATAATCCACCGAGTGTTTCACGTGATGGATGCGGCATCAGACTGACATTTTTATTTCTTTCAAATACCAAAATGTTCATTACATAACCTGCAGTAACTAAAACGAAGCCATTACTATTTAAAAAAAAATAACAAAGTTTCTCAAACGTCTGACCGGCTTAAAAAAATCTGAGTAATTTTATTTACGAATAGGTAACGTTTACTAAGTAAAGTTACTCAGATGCCACACCGAGCGAACCCACCACTGAACCGAGCCTGCGTAATGTGGGAGTCAACGGACTGCAGTACATTCAACGATACTTTACTATGTACTGACAAGATGCAATCTGTTCTATTTACAGCTAACTTCGCTATCGCGAACGAAATGTTGAAATATGTATGCAAAAGTCACGTGATGTTTTAATAGCTTACATACATTTTGGCGATAAACGAACTTCGATGACGAATAGATTGCATCAGGCCCTGTATTTTTAATAGGTATGTCTATCCGTTATCCTAGTCGCCATAGGACAAGCTAATGCTTAGTTTGGGCTAGGTAATAGGTGTTTATTAAATAAAAATTGGAATTACGGATTTGTTAGTAATTTCTAATATCACAAAGTAAGACCTCCTACAGCAGGGACATTTTGTATTGTAATGAATATTTCTTATTGAATAAATATGTACTACACTCCGTTGACTCCCACACTGTAAGCCTACATACTGGTACTTGTATGAGCGTTTGTTCTTGATCTCATTATTTGTTTTTCTCTCGCATTTGTTTGAAAACGACTCCGCCATGTTTATTTATTTGTTACTCGACTTACAAGGAGACGTGGGTGCAATCGTATTAATATTAAAAGTGACTTTAGAAGTTATAAGTACAACATCGACGATGATTGTCCAATATACGCGTAAGATTGCACAGTATTGTACGATAGTTTTGTGTATAAGAGTAATATCTAGTTTTCTATGTAAAATGATCTGATTCGGCACGCCCATGTTTCCAAATGTCCATACAAACATCGGTAGAACTATAACGGAACAGATAATACAAGCGCTTTAGTTTTGTAACCGTGTTCGTATTTCGAAACAGAGCGTTTATTTTTCATAAATGAAATATTTGGATTCACATCTCGTGGTACCTTCCATGACCGGCGAAGCATCGCGCTCACCGACAGTGAAGCGACGGAGGGCTTGTAGGAACACAAGAGTATGCTTAAATTGATACGTACCTGAAAAAACTAATTTAAGAGAATGTTTTGTTTATCGGCGGCATGTGTGGACGCGAAGAGCGTGTATTTTTTATTGCGATGCTTTTTCGATGTAAAACCTCCCTCGTTTTGAGGTCGGGAGTGTGGCGAGTGATTTCCGAGACGGGATTATTAAAATGTTAAACTATTTGGTGGACAGCCTTATTCTTTTGAAACTCTGTATTCTAATGAGTGTTCTATTAAAAGGACTTGTCCATTAGTGGTTTTTTATTCGTCAATATTTCTAACCAGAATAAACTAAATATTATATTAAAGAATTCACAAAAACTAGCCTTTCTGCATAATTAATATAATTTTTAAGGCCTCCGATTTAGAGAAAAATTGATTAATTTTTCTCTTTGTCTGTACAGAAACCGCACCTTCGCCTATATCAATTAACGCATGAAAAAAAATTGACAGCAAAATTGACATTCCATTGCCAGTAGTACCTATTATATAATCTGTGGTAGTACCTAGTACAACCTTGTAGTATTTATCCACCAGTGGAAAGGCAATGGTACATAGCCATACAGCCAGGAAATACAAGTAAGTGAACAATGGATGATGCCTGTTACAAAACATATTTTTTCTCAAAAATGGAGGCGTTTAAAATTCTGATTTCTATGGTTACGTGTTTTATATTTTTGTAGCTTAAAGATAAATATAGGTTTATTAGTGGTTGGTAATATCTTAGAATAAAAACCAGCCTCCATACAAAAAGAGGACAAGTCCTTTATGTGATATATTGTACAATGTAAGATCTGAATCGAGTATTCTTCCTTGTATTGTAGTTTTTAGTCGGACTGTCACGTTTTCAAATGTGTCACGAGGCTTATTCATCATAAACTATCCATAATAATCGATTTCATCGTAACTCGAATTTGTAGGTTCACTTCAACTCGAGTATGTGTTAACACACATTTTAATCACGTCTTTACAGTTTTCATGACTTCAATAATCGCGATTGATTCTCAGTATATAGCTGTCAAGTTGCATTTGATTGCTATATGAAGCAAATGACTGTTTTGCAATGTAGTTTAAAAGGTGCTGGTTCGCCGTTAAATTGTAACTATTGGTTTTCACACTTGCACAGTCATAGATCACCCATATACAAGATGAATATTAATTATATAAACCCATAGTACTTATTCAGCTGTACATAGAACTTTCATTATGAAACCAATGCTTAAATTGAAATACTTTTATTATGAAACCAATGCTTAAATTGAAGTTGTAATTCAGTAGCTGAAAACGTACTTACAACAATTTACGTGAGTTCATATTCACCCTTGCATATTATTATGCAGTTTTATCCTGAACACGTGCTTTTAAGCATGTGAATACTCTTTGTAAGTTTTTTTTTATTCGAAATGGGTTTGCTCTGACTAGACTAAGCAAGACGTGGCGCAGACAGAGTCGATGGTAGAGCGAGCTCACCCAGAAGAAGCCTGTTCACTCTGAGTCTTTATAACTTGCGATTAGCCTCGTGACGCAGCTTGTTAAAACGCGGCGGCCGCATATGACTCGCAGCTCGGCGGTTGCTAAACCATGACAGTTCTAGTGATTTTAGCAGTTATTCAGACAGTCTTACTGAGACAGTCTATCCCCCGTCTCGCTCTTTCATCCTGTGAAAGAGCGAGATGGGGCATAGACTGTCTTTCAGACTTACAGGCTAGCACATATTACACTACGCTGAGTCTTAGTAAGACTGTCTGTATACCGCGTAGTCTAATAACTGCCTTTGACTGACTCCCCGGTTCAGCAGTACAGTGTAACTACGATAAATGTGAAGACGGATTTTCTGGTGCCATCTTATCACCGCTAAATGATCTGCAGTGACATGACATGACGTTGGCCGCTAAAAAGTGGCATTATTCTGGCTTGTAAAGTTGAGATTTTGTTTTAAAAAATAAGTTTGCACATTTACCGTAGTTCGGAATGTCGTTTTTTTATTTGTGTTTTTTGAAATGTTATTTGTGGCTGTCCAATAATTAAACAATAAGAATCACCTGTCATGTTAACTATTAGCATGAGCATTTAATTTGTTTCTAAAATGTGTAAAATGTATAATGTCCGCAGACGAATATGTGTATTTCTTTACTAAATAAAAAAACTTTATAACAAAAAGCGACAACCTCCCATGAAAATAAGTTTTGTGATGGTTATAATTAATATATTAATCAACTAATTTAGCTATCCACTATAACACTTTTGTTTAAGACTTGATAACATTAGTTATTTCTACCGATAAAAATGTCGCCTCTTTTATTTATTGCTCTATTTAAATTAAAATGTATTTATGACGTCATAACTCATGAAACTTCCCTTTGCTGTTCGCTTCCAGCTAATTCCAATAGTAATCTCGCATTTACGTAATAAATATTTATTTATTTTGTTTGTGAAGTCAAAATCGAAGTGTGTAAGTTGCTAGTAAGTCTTGAAATGTAGTTTTAAATGTGTGCGAAACGAAGAAATATGAATAAGGGCGAAAAAATAATAGGGTATAGGACTCTGTCGCCATTCTACAACCTGGTACTTGTTCATTGTTGGATTGTAAGTGTTGTGTCAAGTATTTGTTAGGTATTTATCGAGCAATGTCCACAAGTGCCAATCTTTGACTACCCTAATGTAACAGCTTGGAATGTATGCTTCTTTGACAGTTTTGTTTTGAATTTTTTGTGTAATGAATGATATCATATCAACACGATTATTAAGTTGAGATTATGCTGAGGCAAAGAGCTGCCATGTTGATCCAGAATGTTAAATCCAACTCTGCATTCGCCTGCTCATTATTACATTACAACATCTTGTTTATTCTGAGCATTCAGTGTACGCTCAGCCTTTTGATTGGTAAATATTCAAGTACTCAAAGGCATTCGAAGTTGAAAGTTACTTAAAATAAGATGACAGGAAAATTAGAAGCTCTCAACTTTAAATGTTGCTTGGGAATTCTTAATTAAACACTGTCAAAATGCATTAAGATAAAAGGTTAGTGCAACAGATCACTGAAGGAAACGACGCACATTGTTAAAAGAATAGGTATTATTTTTGAGATTGTCACACCGAAGATTGTCGTCTAATCTAGTCTTTCGTCGAGATCCGTTTACACAGGCGAGCTGTCAGTATTTATTACAGTCATTTGTCAGTATAAGGTGCCCTGAAGGCTTATAAAACCGAAATAAGTTTGATTTTTGACAAATAAGATTCGGCTGCTGATTCGCGGTCGAGTTTGATTATACACAGCTCGCTGAGTCTAAATCGGTCTGGATATTCGTAAACCTAAGTTTTTTAACATTTAGTTTTATACATCCGACTGCGCACTGCCCTCGAAGTGAGACTTCGGTTCTTTTCATCTCGAAGGTTGAGCCGAAAATGTGAAACTCGAAGTACTTAATTTAGCTTTAGATTTCGATGTGATTTACCAATTATTTTTTTGGGATACCAAGCTGTCGGCGACGCAAAATACCGATGTATATTTTTTCATAAAACACGTTCCCCGGATCATGCAGAGAGCAGAGTCGTTGGAACAAATTGGTACAAGCAGAATGATCTGAATTTTCACTAGTGAAATGTAAGCGATAATGTTTGTTTGTATTATAAACAGATGCTGTAACAGCAATAAAAATCAGACTTGCATGTCTTGTTTCATTGTTGTCCTTTGCTTTGCTATTTACTAAAGCTTTCTGTCCACTACACCGTACCATACCATGACTATGCTAGACCGTATAAAAATACACATTTGATTTACAACCCTAAATAAAGGAGTTAAGGTTCAGAATATATAAGCGTAGTGTTCGTTTTGAGTGCTAGAACGGTGCATCGCCGAACGCCACACTTAAACAATATCAACTTTAACTTTTCACGATAAGGTCGAAATTATAATGTGTACTTTTTATACGGTGCTAGCACGGTCAGGGTATGGTACGGTGTAGTGGGCACAGACCTCTATACTTAAGTTCAGATCCCATTTAAATCCCGAGTGTTATAAATATCAAGGTTCCATCAAGCTATCAGAAGCAGGAATCAAGCGTACGACAGTAAGTATTCATAGCATTTTTCTACATCATACATACACGAAATATCAAAATTAAAGCTAGTAGTTACTGAAAAAGTATGGATAAAAATGAATTTAGAAAAAGTAGTATTTAAACGTACATCAAAAAATCTTCTTATTTTATATTTTCAAAAAACCCAAATTTTAATTAAAAATACTGATTGCATAGCAAAATAGTTACTTCCCTCAAAATATTAAAAATTTAAATTCATGGATGCATTACTTTTTGGGGTTCCGTACCCGAAGGGTAAAAACGAAATTACGGGACCCTATTACTAAGCCTCCGCTGTCTGTCACCAGGCTGTATCTCATGAACCGTGATATCTAGACAGTTGCAATTTTATTATTTATTTATTTAAGCTTTATTGAACAACTAAAACTGTGTACAAAAGGCGGACTTAATGCCTAGTGGCATTCTCTACCAGTCATACCTTTGGGCTAAGCAGAAATGAAAAGTGAGCGGTGCGACAAAGGCATAAACAAAATTATTATATTTATTTAAAGCAAAAAAAAACGATAGAAATAATATTGTTACTGCACTCTGCATATAATAAATAAATAAATAATATGTAATCTAAACAGTAATACTATCGTACATATAGAATACCTACATATATAGTCAACAATAAATGTAAATACCATTATAATATAATTCATATTATACATAGTAATATAATTGTAATAAATAAAATACATCTCTTCAATTTTCACAGATGATGTCTTTCTGTTGCCGCTATAAGAACAAATACTAAAAACAGAAAATAATCCCATACAACAAAAATGATTTTTTTTAAGCGTTATCAATAACGGCAACCGATAGACGCTTGAAATGTTTACAGAATATTACATTGTATTTTCACTTTAAAAATAAAATAATAATAATATTTAGGAGGGCCTCTCATAAAAACTTGTTTTTTTTGCCTACACTATATAATGTTGCAAATTAATGGTACGGAACCCTTCGTGCGCTAGTCTGACTCGTACTTGGCCGATTTTGAATTATTCATGTTATCTAGTATTGACTCATTAGTTGTACAGATTTTGAGTCCTACAGAATACACACAGACCAAATTGCAAAAAAAAATCCACTGTCTGAAGCTAAGGCCAGGGATTTTTTTTATTTTTTTCCGAAAATGTTGTGTAAGTTTTTTAGATGCTTAATAGAATAAACAAGGCAAGAGGGGTTAATTTGTTAAAAGTGCGTGCATAATGTACTAGCAGTTCCCCGCGACTTCGCCCACGCCAAAAGTCGGATTTTCCATAAAAATTTTCATCCTACATTTCACCCCCCTGGTAATTTTATATCGCGACAAAAAGTAGCCTATGTCCTTCCCAGTGTCTTAAACTATCTCTGTGCCAAATTTCATTTGATTCGGTCCAGCAGTTTCGAAGCCTATTTGATGCAAATAAACAAACAAATCTTTCCTCTTTATAATATTAGTATAGATGTGCGCCCGGGGTAATTTGATGTGCATTTAGTATATTCGTTGTGGAAATCATATAATGAAAAAAAATGTACCTACACTAAGTACTAGTTCTGTTAAGTTATATTTATATTTGCAGTGCAGTAATTTGTTTGATGTAAAAATTTATAGGGGATAAGAGTGATTTTGCTGTGCATTTAAATATATCCAATTAAGAAATAAACTTATGACTTTAGTTTGTGAACACTAAACAACTTTATTCATCTCATCAACAATACAATCTTTTGACTGTCGGGAATTATAACATTCCTTGGTTAAAAGTAGAAAAATATTTTTTCATAACTTCATCTTCAGAGTCAAATCAATTTTGTTTTACATATAAATACAGATTTAATTTCATTTGGGTTCTGAAATATAACATGTATGTTCACCTAAAAATAAAAAAGTATGGTATACCTATTAATAATTTACATTACTCTATTTAAAAATGGTACAAAAATGCTTTTCAATTCCCTATTTGTTACAAATAATGCAAGTTTGTACTTTTTCTGAAATATTCCTTGGTTATTTTAGTCGGTTTCTGAACTGAAAATTAATAAATATGGACTTACAATAGATTGATCAAACTTGTTCACAAATTCTTATAAAATTCAATAAATATGAATACAATATTAAATATTTAGAGATTGCACAATGAAAGCTTATCATGTTCATCGCTTAAAAAAATATGATGACAAAATTACTATGCTAATATACTTATATTATGTTCCACTATTTTCATGTACTGTTGTCCTACCATACATAGAATATTAAAAGTACATGTCTCTTCATTGATTCAACCCGACCCTATATTTAGTGCTACTTCAATGTAGAGAAAAATCCAAATGCAATATTCACATTCTGTGCAATTGTCTAGTCTACCATCAGGTGTCAGATAATGAGGATATTCGGGCTTCGCTTACGATGCTCTGTATTTCCAACTGCACTCTGAGAGCCCTGGATAAATCCATACTCCTCAACTGGGCTGCTAAGTATTTGCCATAGATATCAAACTCATCTTCATCTGGTTTGATGCAGAGATTCACTTGTGAAGTCTCTGAAGAATCTGCATTTACAATTGGTGTGTATTTCCTCTTCTTGTTTAGCGTAATGTCTTGGGGTTCTGATTTCAAAAGGTTTATGTAATCATCAGACTGGGTAGGTAATAGGTTACTAGGCGTCTCATCGGTAACGCTGTTGTTTTCGTTGACATTGTTGACTCCATGCTGCAACTAACAACATTTTAAATACAAACAAAACAAGTAAGTACATAGTTATAGTTATTTAAAAAAAAAAACTTACATCCAATGGGTCTCCCTTCTTTAAAGCATTAAAACAAGAATGCCATTCGGCAAACCACTTAATAGTTGGCGTATATAAGAATTCTGAACTCGAACGTAGCCGAATTTTAGTCACTTCCTGTGTATAAGTAGACCTAAGATTCTTGATTTTAACCTTCAACTCTGGCTCACTCATCACGATACCAGTAGAACGGTGGAATTCCTGGATGATATCGTTGTAGGCATTCTGGCGTTTATTTTTCATTTTGTAATCTGCATCGCAGGGATTCCACAAGTTTTCATGGCTCAAGTAAAGTTTCACGAACTTCAAGGTTTCAGCTTCACCCCACCTCATGGCTAAAGATAGTGTTTAAAATTAAAAAATAAGTTAATCGCAAAATCCAGATTGTACTATTTTTTCAGACATGCAGCAGGGGATGAGGGATATTTGTATGAAATTGAAAACAATGAATGAAGTGTCATCTTATTTATACGTATTTATGTCAAAAATGGCAAGTTGACAGCTATTTTTTTACTGGTCAGTTTCGCCTTGAATCAAACTATTCTGCCTGCCTACAGATTTCAGTTCGTAGCTCCTTGGCGAAATGGGAGCCAATTTACTACACGAATAATGTATTTTCTACGGGTCGAGTTCACTAACACATGGTTAATTTTTAAAAGCCGTTTTAATGTTTAAATTATTTAATTCATTTTGTGTATGGATGGGAAAGGGTGGGAATGTTCTCAAATTAACTGCCAATTTATGTTTACTGGGTCGACTGTTTGTAATGAAGTATGTACAAATAAAGTAAAAAAACAATCTGATTAGAAAATAAATATATTTTGGTGGACACAATTTTTACTAAAATCACTAGGGTATTGTGATGAAACTTAAAACTAGAAACTAAAAAAATACTTATTATACATACATATGTTTTAATTGTATTTGTACTTAATTCTGAATAAACTTATTGATGTTGCACTTTGCTTTTGTTGAATAATACATTTGTTAATCACCGGTGATGTCTGAGATTCTGGCTTCACTAACCAAATTCTGTATCTCGAGTTGGAGCCGTAATGCCTTGTATAGATCCATTTTCCTGAGCTGTGATGCAATATACTTTCCATAAATATCAAATTCATCCTCTTTGGTATCACTTTCCAAGTTTGAATCCGTAGAGTAATCTTGTACTGGTGCTTTGTGTTTGAATTTTTTCCGTTTGCTTTTCTGATGACTAGGTGAATGTTTTTCTCTTTTAACTTTAGTGGGGGGTGGAGTCTTTGCAGTATATTCTTCCTCTTCCTGTTGAAGAACTAAGGGATCTGGATTTATTTCTTCTATATTACCATTCTGCAATTCCTGGTCTACCCATATTTGACATGATGAGTCCACTTCAGGAGTTTCTTGAACCTGTTTAGAAAAATAACTAGATAAAAAACCTGTTGCACTATGTGCACCTATTATAAATATAGCATTCAGACAACGAGATTTAGTAATTATTTAGGTCAGTGATATATGACTTACAGTGGTATAATTGGTACTTTGTCGATGATTGGGAATGTGCTTCAAACATCTATCCATTTCATGAAACCAAACCAGTGATGGTTCATATATGGAATTTGGATTAGATTTATGCAGGATCTTGTGCACTTGTTGAGCGTACGTTGTCCTGAGGTTTTTTATCTTCATTTTTACTTCAGGTACAGACAAATTCATCGAAGTAGAAGCTTTGAATTCATTAAGAATGTCCGTGTAGGACTTCTCTCTTTGATGCTTCATTTTGTAGCCGGAATGAGCAGGATTCCACAGACATTCATGTTTTAAGTATATTTTAACTAATTCTAAAGTTACTGCTTCACTCCACCTCATTTTTATTAACGTTTTTCGTTTAAATATTATTTATTTATTATATGCGAAAAACCATTAACTTTGGCATTTGACATTGACACAGTGCCAGTGGTGGTGGACGATGCGAAACTAACTGACAGTTTTTATTTATTTACCGATCCTGGCAAAGGACCTAGATCTATACATCACGTACATAAATAATTACTAATTATTATACAGCTAAGCCTTTATTTCCGCAATACGGCGAGGTCCCATATATTCAGTTCAGGCTATACATAATTATTATACAGTGGGCTTAAGTCTAATTTAGGTTCAGTCTCTCTTTCTCTGTCTAAGAAACGAAAAGATACAGACTACAATAATTTAGAAATCTCAAATTAGGTGATGCGATTTCTTACGCATTTTTACAAGTTTTTGAGTATTTTCGTCTAACTTTAGTCGTCTTCGAATGACATCCCTACTAAATTGTCAAGATGGATTCTCTTATTTCCTTACCAACAGACAGCAGTTTATTCTAACGTCTCTAAATTTATATTGTATGTCTCTTTTCGTTTGTTTGGCAGAGAAAGAGAGAGACTGAACCCAAATTTAATCTTAGATTTAATTTATGGGCTGTTAGTTCATCAAATGTTATCGACGAAAAAAAACCCATGTTGGGTTCTATAACTCCCCTCCCCCCTCTTGAAATGACAGCTATTTTAATTATTTAAAAAATACTACTTCTTTGGATCTGGAGTTATGAAAATGATTCATTTGAAAGGTAACGCTATGGCCAAACAAGTGAAATAAAGATGAATTCAAAATTATTAATCGTCATAGAGGAAAATATTTTTTTTTAAATATTGCTAAAAATGTAAAACAGTTTTAATATTTTTTTGAACCTATTACTGCTAGGTACCAGCTGCTTAAGAATTGTATTTTTTTCTTTTATTGGTTAGTAAGTACTACACTAGACGTAAAAGGTGCGCGCGCAACACCCCTATCATCAGCAGAGAAGCAGTTCCTATGCAGGCTGGCTTTGGAATCGATAGATCGTGAATAGTGCCGAGTAGCGGCTTAATTATACGGCTCTACGTAGGTACTTATAGTCCGACCGTCTGCCTGAGTACTGGCCTGCGGGGGTAAACGAGAACGGGGACCATTAACGGTATAGGTGGCAAGCGATCGATTTCATTAGGCGATTTGAATTTTGAAAATAATGCATATTTCGAATTTTAAAATAACAGACGCCCCGCCCGCCGCCCGCACCGTCCTCATCTACTCCCCGCACCCCTGCCGTATCCCAAACGTATGCGACAACGTTATTTGAGAGAACAGCCACAAAATGAAATTATTTCTATTAGATAGATTACCAGTCTCATGTAAATAAAACACAATACAATCTTTAGAAACTTTGTTTAATCGAACAAGCAAAACTTAAAAAAAACAATCGTGCAAAACTTCCTTACAAAACTTTAAAAAATAAAACAAAATGACGATAAAGTGCATCTATTATTTAAACCGAAACTCATCGTCTATTGAATACATTGTAACTAACCTAATTAATTTTATGTACTTAGCTGATATTTCATAATCACTAAAAGAGAAAAGTCTACATCTCATAATCATACTTTAAAAAGATTGATCAAAATCACAAGTTCATGATTAAAACAATTACATTTCTGATCTTAAAAAGAACCAAAATATGAAGTAAATGAATTGATACATAATTCCGTGGATACTAAAGTTGGGAAGATACATAGACCAAGTGCAACCGACACATATATTATGTACCAAAACTTTACTATGAATAAACACACAACTTAGAATGTAAAACATAACGCATTCAAATTATAATGTAATGTTAATATGGTTAAAATCAAAAATGCACACGTAGTAAAAACCTAAATTCATAATTACAAAAACACAATGATTGGTGATAATATAAAAAATGTTAACTGATTAAAAAACTTCGGCTGTTGTGGCAACGGAAAATGCCCACTGATATTAAAAGCCAGAAAGTTAAGAGTCCTATTTAAAATCAAGTCAAATAACGGTGTGCTGTCCAAAGGGTACATTACCAACTACAAAAACTTGATAAACTGATTTCTTTTTTTTTCAGGAAAAATTGTCAATCGCCAATAATAATGTTCCTTTTAAATCATATTATTTAAAATATGCTATCAAAAGGAATCTGAATATTAGCAAAGTTAGAATAATTGGAAGTAGATTGACTTTCCATAGTAAAATAATCAAAGGTTAAAAAAGTTGAGCCAAATATCATGATAAATCAAATATGTACATAAGTCCGGAAAATATGGTTAAGATTTAAATAAAAAATGCGGTGTTAAAAAAATCAAAAAATAAAACATGCTCTCCTTACGAACTATGATTAAAATTGCATATCTTTCAACTTACAACTAAGCGGCATTCGGCCCGTTTACTTCAACAATGGTCTATGATGGAGATCAAATCGTCGTATCGCTTTTAGCTATCATAAAAATTTCTATAAAAAAACAACTTAGATACTAAATCAATAAAATCTCATAAAATTCAACGATTCTTCCGCGAAGCAAGCTCATACAAACATCACAATTCACAGACGCTGCTCTTAATCAACGATCTTTCGTAAAAGGAGAAAAAAATACATGTTTGTGTTTCAAAAGAGGGTAGATTAAAGAACGCGCGCCTGTGTTATCAGTTAGTAGTTCTCTAAACTTATCTATCAGTCTCACCGAGGGAATTTATTAGAGATGCTTAATTAATTTGTACTATTGCGATTCAATCAGTACTCTCTTGAGAGTCAGTTGGGAATCAGTCTTATGAGCTTGATAAGTCTTACGTTGCTTCGTGGGTTGTACGCCGCCACGGAGCGAAAGCAATATAGTCGACAAATATGTGCATCTGGCTAAAGGCAATCGGATTTAGAAAGAATGACATTCTTGGTACAATTTCAGATAATTTTTATTAGGCGGGTCCCGATCGCCTTACAAATAAATGAACCAAAATTACTTACACATTTCCAGAATGGTAATTTTTTTTTCAGCCAGTCGCTTCGTCTATCGTCAATATTCCGTGGATGGCGAAATCGGCTTCGTAACGTGTCCAGCGTAGTCGTTCTTATCGCAAAGGTATAGGAACGCAGCACGCGTCAACCCTGCGCGTCAAAATGGAGGTAGTTTCGAGTCCAGCGGATCTACCGCCGATAAAGGCACGATAAGAGCAAAGTGTTGCTAAAGAGAAGTCGATTGCGTTCACTACGATTACAAAAATGTTGATCGCTTTGTTCCGGGCGGCGTCAACGGAAGCCTGTTAGCCGATTATCTATGTGACGCCAGCGCATCACTAAACATTATAAAAGCTAGTATAAATAATAAACAGTCGAAATGTGAAAATGGTCCAATGGCTGTTCTTAAAGTTACCCACAAATGTTGGTAAAAACAATTGAAATAAGGAAACACTGGCTTGTTTTAAAATATTAGTGGCCACCAAAACTTTCAGTCTGGAATTCCATCAATTTCCATATGTTTTTTAATTTAAAATAATACAATTTGGTACTGAACATTAAAAACGTATTTTAGAAGTCTATCTCATTTCGCTTCTCATTTAGGAAAAAATATTTATTTGAATCCAAATTCGAGAATATAAGTCTTTACCTAGTCTAGTGGCGGATTTTTCCTCTTAAGGGTGGCAAGATATTATGGGCGGCAAAATTCATTATGTTGTCTATACGATGGGTGCTGATGCTGAAAAATGGTTGGCAGGTACTTCATGGCCTGCCTAGGGCGGAAGACTACTAGGCTATACAGACTAAGTTAGTTTAGAGAGGCACAGTAACCCGCCACTAGCAGTAAGTAAATTTAGAGAGGCACAGGAATCCGCCACTGTCCCAGTTCTAAGTTAGTTAAGGCGAAGGAACCCGCCACTGACCCAGTCCTAAGCCATCCAGCCCACGAATAACGCGGAGCGGATGCCTTTTCGGTAGATCGCTCATATAATGTGCCATGCCCTAAACCAATGTAGGTAGGTAACTTAGATCGTCGAATAAATATTTTTTCTTTTCTTTTTAAGTAAGTTTAGTGATGCGCAAGGGTCAATCACGGTCAAGCCGCGTTACCACTTGTCGGTGTTGATCGCGGCGGGGTTGTAGGGCGGAGACGCCACCAGCTTGCGTTCCGCGCCTGGAGCTGCGGAACCCTTAAACCCGGCGCTCGATTGCTTTTGCAGCTCTGGTGAGGGAGGTGAGATGTCACTTTTCAAATCAATTTCAAAACTCAATACCTATTGATACTATACTCACATCTTGTATCTTACTATTAGGATTAGTTAGAGCGAAATACTTTATATTGGTCATTTTGTGAAGCTTTTATTTTTGTGACTGCTATTGCAGCTCTGGTGTGGAAGGCGAGGTGTCAATATAAAATTTCAACTAAACTGAGGATCTGGCCTCTACGAAAAACCCATTGACACTTACTTCTTGAAGTGAAAGCGATATAATTTACATGCATGGGGTCATATTGCGTAATGTTGTTGCTGTAATACGGAGAATTAACTCGTTATAATTAAATTATTATTATTAGTCAAATGACTGGAGACAAAAGAAGCTACGAGCCTGCGACCGAAGATGCAACCAAGCGTCCAATGACGATACCGTGCTACGACGTGCGGTGCACGTGTACATTAGGCCTTAGTTTAAGTAGACGAAGTGCATGCTAACAGCAATCCTTTGTCGTCCCGCTAAGCGCACTGAGGAACCACGCGGAGGTTTTAGTAGGTGTTTGGCACTGACCTCTATAATACAAGTACTACGCTGGACTGCACATTGTCAACCTAAAGATGAAGCTATTTGATTATCGCCACTTTGGCGCTGACGGCTGCAGTGAGCGTGTGGTGACCGTCCTCGGAACTAATGAGGGTTGACATAAACATAATTATACAAGTTACTCTATTTTAGTTCCCTAGACACTCGGTGGGGGCGCTTTGATTCGGCACAAAAATTATCTGTCATTTCTCAGAGAATGTTTAGTCCAGCGTACTTGTATTATAGAGGTCAGTGGTATTTGGCCATCCGCCAAGTAGTCCCACAAAACCTGCTGCATTTCCTCCGCAAAAAAAGTTAACTCACCAGCGATGATTAGCAGCATCTTCCTGCGAGCGCCGAAGGCAGTCACGCCGATCTCTGTGAGGTCCGCCTCGTTCAGCGACGCGAACGTCGACAAGTCCAGCTCGTGCTTCTTGAACAAGTCTGTGAGGAAATTGTCATGATTTCCTTTGTCTAATAATCATTTTAGGTGAATTATCCTCTGACACGTCCGTGGATAGATTAGTTCCCAAAAAAAAAGTACTAACTTACGTCTGTGGACAGTTTGGTATCCACACAGAGTGCTTCATGGGTGCGTGCACAAAAGTTTAAATATCGCCATCTATACAGATTGTTCCGAACTTTTGAAAGTGTTTAAAGCAAGCTGACATGTTAGATAAACTAAAAAAATACAGATGGCGTACTTAACGCTTACTATTACGTTATAGATTTTTTTTTTCTTTAGTGCAAAACTTTTTGTGTTTCGTCGTACAGTATTTCATTAGTTAATTCTATAAGTGTTATATGGCAAAACAAAATTAAAGAATAGGCCTTTCCCACACACTATTCAAAACACAGATTATTATGGAAAATACTAAACTTAAGTTAACTTGAAAAGTGATTGTGCTTTTTTCGTTTCTGCATGATTTACCCTTTAAATTTTTAATGAAATTCGAATTCATGGGTTTTTTAGATATTAATTATTATTCTGTATACTCAAACCTATCCGTAGATATTTTTTTTGTGCTTACAGCTGCAAAGGTTTAGCTACTATGAAGCATTTATTGACGAAGGATTGAGCGCGCCGAAGAGCGCGCGCCGTCACTTGCAGTGTGGACGTTATCCGCGAGGTTCATCGTGCGGAGTCGGACGTGTGAGAGGTTATCGAGTATAAGTATATCAAACTCGATATTACCACAGACAATATTCCAATAATCGATTATCTATGTCGAGATAATAACAGCGCCGCGTCGTGTCAAGAAACGGTACTAACAAGAAGTGCGCCAATTGGCTAATGCTCTTCCCGCCAACACGAACGGCGCTGCTATTGGTCGTGCCCGCCGATTGGTTGCTTAGTCGGAACGTTTGAGATGGAAGGAGGAATAATGGATGGAAGGCACACTTGCTCGGGGACACCAGACGGAACAGCACAACTCTTCATCACAAAATTATATGGTCAGCTTATTCACACGTTGATGACGATGATGACACACAGCACGTCGATCGCTTCCTTGCGACAATGTGCAAGCGAGCTGCCTGGTAAACAATACTTTATTTATTCTGTATTTTAACTAAATTTTACCTATATATTTCTGCAGGCCGATGTCCCTCAGAAGCTCGTATAGCTGCTGGTAGCGGCAGGGCCGGGCTTGTGGGGGAGATGGCGCAGACTCCGCTATGTTTGGCCGCACCAACTCGGAACGATTCCAGCCTTTTTCAGGCTGTAAGGTGTAAATTATTGATAGACAACATGAAATGTGCTTAAATTAAATGTTGCTAAATAAGAACACCTTGTGGTACCTACTTAATAGGTATTTTGTGCACCACGATGCAACTACAACTCTTCACTTTTTGTGTTGCAGGTTGACTTTTGATTGAAGTTCAAAATTGTAATACTACTGCCACAAGTTTTTTTTTAACAATTACCTACTTTATTACCAAACAATGTTTTTTTTCTGCGGAATATGTTTTTCGAGAGTATGTGTATGTATGTTAACTGTTTGGCACGCCTTATAGCCCAAACGGCTCGACAGTTTTTTTTGACATATGAGGTGTCGTTGAGTTCTTATGAAGAAGTGGGAGCAGTGATGGGGTAGTGATATAGGCTATATACATTTTTAAAATGGCGCCGACAAACGAAAACAAAGGGGGTGGGGAGGTTTTTTTTTTCCTTACTTTAGCAATATGAATATCAAATGAAAGCCAGTAAAAAGATAATTTTAAAAATATTATATTTTTGCAGTCAGGTGTATTGTTTCTTCAATAACTAGTTTAAAAGTTGGCGCATTAGGTACTCTAAATGGTAAATAACCGCTGAGCACTTTATTTAATTAATCAGCGAAAAAAATATATTTGCGAATCAAATAACAGGTAGTAGGTAGGTACATAAATGAATAGTAACTGACCGTGGTCATCGGGTCGCTGTTGTTCTCGCTCAAGTCGATGGGCCCGGGCGACGTGTGGCTGAAGTAGTAGCCCGCCCAGCGAGGAGTAGGCACTCGGTAGCCACTGCCTACCGCCTCGCGCATAGCCTATGAACAAGATTCATGGGTTAAGACTAAAGGTCTGTGCCCACTACACCGTACCATACCCTGACCGTGCTAGGACCGTATAAAAATACACATTTGATTTTCAACCCTAAATAGAGGAGGTAAAGTTCAAAATATTCAAGCGCGGTGTTTGTTTTCGCAGTGCCAGAACGGTGCATCGACGAACACCGAGCTTAAAAATTTTGAACTTTTACTTTTGACGCTAAGGTCGAAATTCAAATAGGTACTTTTTATACGGTCCTGGCACGGTCATGGTATGGTACGGTGTAGTGGGCACAGACCTTTAGATTAATTATACAAGCTCCCGTGCCGGTTTAGCATTGCTGGCACCCTGGGCGAGATTTCTACGGCCCCTAACTGTAATTTGAACTCGTACGAAAAAAGCGTCAGTGGCGTAGTGGCTAGCGGGTAACCACTCATCTGAGAGGTACCAGCTCGATCCCACGTGCCATAGCCACGTACCTACCAATTTCATATTATTTGTTTCACTAATCGATGCTCTTACGGTGAGGGAAACATCGCGAGGTAACCTGCACATTCGGGCGACTTAATATGTAACCGTGATCCAAGTGGTCAGGTTCCTCGTAACAGAGTCACGGAGCTCAGATGGCAGTCGATCCACTGTAATTACTTGATATGCCATATCCTGCATCATGGTCCAAAGCGGACGCTCTTGGGCCCTCGCTTGCGAATGCATAACCGGGATAACGCTGGGATGATAATGATGATGATGAAAAAAGGCAAAGGATAGGTAGGTAGTAATGAAATAACCACTTTATTAAAAAACTAATAAAACACTTTTCTAGTCTCTAAGAACTGTTTTTTAAGGTTATCAAAGACGACGTTTTAGCTAAATTATTTGCATTTCACACGGTATAGTATGGGCGTCGAAATAAGGCCACGAAACGCTAGTGGAGCGGGCACATTTTTAAAAGTTGGGATAAAAAGAGGTCACAACTATACAAGGTGTTATTGAAATAACGCAAAACCCCTTAGTGGCCGATACTGATGCTCAAATACAACAACTATTTCTATGGGACCAACATCGAAATCGCAAAAAATAAATTTGCTTCCCCATACTAAACCGCAACCAGCTGACGTCAGTTTGTATCGAGTTTTTTTTTTGAGATTTCATTGTTGATCCTGTACTAAAAGTTGTTGTATTTGAACAGCAGAGTATGCCTGTAAGAGGTTTTGCGTTACTTCAATAACACCTTGTAGCACAGAATACTAGTACTTCGTACAGAAGTATGACTTAGCAATTGTTATCAAAGAAATGTCTACTCAATGTCGTCAACAATATGGCGTAATTTAGTTCGCCTCAGAGTCAAGCACATTTTCGTGTAGACACCTACAAAAATCCATTGCAAGATAATTTCATACTTATTGCTCTGGAATATGATTCATAATACACTAAACCTATTCAGTGACGTAATATCACGCGACTCGATAGGGTTGACTGCTATGAGAAGCTTCTAACGCTATCTGGCGCCTCTTTCTAGGACTTTATTCATTCTCGTCCAGCCAGCAACGTAGCCGCGCGGCCGCCGGTAAATAAAACGCGCGAGCGTGGCTCTGGCCGGTAGCGACACGCAACTTGTTTTAGCACCTACGTAGGTGCGCCGCGCGTAGGTACGTTTTTGCTACCTCCGCGGGGAGATACACAGGCCTGCTTGTAGTTGTGTTATGTTACCTTGCCGGCGTCCGCCTTCATCTTGCGGTACTCGGACAGCGGCGACAGCTTGGTGAGCGTCTCCAGCGTCTTCTTCTCGCAGCCCACCGCGCGCCGCTCCGACAGAGGCAGGTCCGATATTATGTTCGCCAGCTCGCTTATTTCTGTCAACACAGCTTGGGTTACCAACTTTACAAAATAATATTTATAAGTTATGATAAAACTTGCTTGAAGGGATAAGTTCGTAGGCCACACGTGTCAGCAGCAGACAACATGTCCCCGCGGCACTACTGATTTCTATGTACTTAAATACAACACATAGAAAGTAGAGTCGCGGCGAAATGTAGGTAGGTAGTCTATTACTGCCGCGTGTGGTCGGCTATGAACTTTAACTATACGGTATAATTATTTTCATAACTTAAGCAATTTGTTTGCAAGTTTTTACGAAATTTAATTTAATTAACTATACGGATCGGAATGCTAGCCCGATATGAAGGTGGATGAAAAACAATTGCATGCAGTAATTGGTATGGACATGTTATGGATGAGGAGAGAGAACATGTATAAATTTAAGTGATGAATGAGTACAGTAACATTAATTTTATTGTTATTGGATGGAAGGTAAGAGGCAATCCGATGAACAGATGGATGGACTGTGTATAAAGCACGATATGATGTGAAAGGAATGGATGATTCAATGTGGCGTGATAGGATTGTATAAAAGAGAAAAACATTTTGCACCGAATTCAAATGTCAAGCAATGTTCAAATGCGAACAGGGCAAGCAAATTATGATTCCCTTAATAATGATAAACTTCTTAATAAGTTATTTATTTCCGTTCTAAGAAGGTGCCTTCCCTTGAGTTGGATAAAGCCTGAGTTAAGAGGCACCGCTCTTCAGTAACACATTCTTACATAGCATAGTAAACAAACAAAAATCCAAATATGCCTTAAAAATGGAGATAAAGTTAAAATTAATGACAACGGAACCCTAATAAAGTAAAGTCGAAAGAGAGTAAGAGAAATAGCAGACTTGCCTTGCTGCGAGCGATCTGTGTCAGCGGTCGATGGCGCAGGGCTGTGCGTCTTGCTGATAGGCGACACTGACGGGGACACCACGTTGCTGCCTTCACCACCTGGCAACGAAGTACATATTTACATATTAAAGAATCATTTAATTTTATTGTAATCTTATTTTTTTGGTGATGCCTATAATTTTATGCTAAGCTTAGCGCATTTCTGCAGTTTGTGAGAGGTGAAAAACTTTGTAAAATTACGAAATTACTGGATCAAACTCATGCTATTTTTGAACTGATGTAGTCAAACAAATTTTATTTTATTCAAACAAAAAATAAAATAAAAACTATGATCAGACTACACTTTCATTGAAATACCTAGGCTTTTTTTGGATAACATCAATAAATTGCCAAAAATAAGCCAAATGCACTTTTTTTTCATAAAAATCAGAAACATCCGTAGTGCCACAACACCCAGACCAGAGACAATATTAAAAAAATGTTTTCTATATTAACCCGACCGGAACTTGAACCCAGGACCTTAGAGATGGCTGCACCATGAAAACCGGCGTGCAAACTTGACCACGGAGGTCGTGGTAAAATTATTTAAGTTCACATATTTAGATTACACATACACAATACGTAGTGAAGATGATGGTACTATACTCACCTGAAATATTCTGTGTGTCGAGCGAGACGGAGCTGCCCGTGAAGTTGCTCTGGTAGCCGCTGCTGGCCTGCGAGCTCGAGTTTAGTAGTTGGCTCAGCGTTGTTTGCTAAACATTACAAGTCTAGTCTATAACAAGTTATATCTACACTTTAAAGCTAAAACCTCACCCTAACCATTCTATCGCATTCACCATGTAACCCATTGTGGTTAGACGAAAAAAATTCCCATTTTCTCCTGTAGGAGAAGGGAAGTAGTACCCTATAAAATAATACTTCAAGATAATTTTAATGGTTTCTTGTTGGTTGGTTGGTTTCTTGATAATTTTAATGTCAAATTCAGCTTTCTGTTATGGGTCTCTGCTTCGGACAGAAAGAGGGACGGATAGCGAATCTATAGGATTTCTTTGTGGACTAATGAACCCTAAAAATTTATTTAAAAAAAAACAAAAACCGTCTTCAAAACTGACTACAGTTCTTATTAAAACTAAAAATTTTATAAACAAATTTAAACTAAAAAATACCAAATAATATTGAAATTACCTAACTGTTCTACGAAATCATACAAGAAACCTATTTCCAAGTTATTATCTGTTATTTTTTGGAGTCGATGCCACCCAAGCTAGATATTCTATCTACTCTAAGCAGCCAAGAGATGGTTTAATCCTGTCCTTACTTGCACCGACCTTAATTTCTGGCACCGACTCCAAAAAATAACAGATAATAAATTGGAAATAGGTTTCTTGTATAATTTCGTAGAACAGTTAGGTAATTTAAATATTATTTGGTACTTTTCAGTTTAAATTTGTTTATAAAATTTTTAGTTTTAATTAGGACTGTAGTCAGTTTTGAAGTCGGTCTTTGTTTTTTTTTAAAGAAAATTATTTTTCTATTTTTGGTTGAAATTTAGTGTAAGGTGCAACACGGGTAGACCTACTAAACGCGCTGTTCAAATGCGACAGCGTCATTTGGAAGAAAGTAGTAACGAGAAGGAAGACCGTTTAAAGAAGAACAGGGAAAGATTGGCCAATAGCATTTTCAATTTAGTTTGTTGTATATCGTATCATCGGAGTCCCTATACAAATGATTTTGGGGATAAAAACTGTTCTATGTGCTTTCTCGGTACTCAAACTATCAAATCCATCGTTTCAGCGGTAAGAGTTAATTGATTTCTTGCAGTAATTATATATTTCTTGAAGTTATTATATATTTAAATAGGCGGGGGGAGGGGAAGGGAGGGGGCGGTGAGAGAGAGGAGGGAGCTGCGCCTTTGACTTTGTTTTGTTAGCATCCTATACAGTACCTGACAAAACATCTGGTGTTTTAATTATTAAACTCCAAATTTTTAAGGAGTTCCACCATCAGCTCAGCTCCACACAAGACGTAACAACATGTCAACATTAAGATAAGGTAACTGTCCACTGGTTCGTGATAATACGTTGGTTCGGTAGTTTTGCTTTTGGAGCGGAAAATAAGAAATATAAATATTATTCGTTTAAATTATACATTGGCAAAAAATCTTAACCCTCTAAGCTGTCTAAGAAACAAAGAATCAACATTTTGGAAACTGAACTGAGAGCAATACGATGCTCGGAACGCTCAGTCAGCCAAAAGCCTCGATTCGGCGCGCGTTTGTTCTGTGACGCGTAAGGTTGGCGCCCAAAATTGTTTTAAGCTTACAGAGAAGACAAGATAAGTCCATTTCAGTCTAATTTTTTAAAGTGCATTACAGTGACATTTAGCAAACGATTCAATTTAAAAAAAGTTTTAAGCAATTATAGGTTTTCTTTTAAATTCCAATTAATCGACTCACGAAATAACGGTATTTTTATTTTTCGTGTGTCCGCTATTTCGTGACACAGCCGAAACAGGGATATTCAGAATACATTTTCATTGCCTATGTATTTATAAAATAATAACTTTTATGTAATGTAAATAACAAAAACATATCGTATATTTAATAAAGTTTTATGTGAGCTAAATTCGGTATATGTTTTGCTCACTAGATTTTGTACAATAAGACTTAGAAGAAGACCATAAATCGCATTTTTGAGCTAAAGTCACACAGGTACGACCAACATAATTTATTTCTCTATTTGATTTAGTTTACTTGTTTTTGTGTATTTAATACTATATATGGGACACTTAATAGTCAATAAACGTAATTGTAAATAAAACTATAAAATTGATGACGGGAGTTTCGAAAAATAAGTATCACGAAACAAGAGACTCTTGTTTTGTTACTTTTTCTTAAGTTCGTGATAGATTTTCAATACTATAAAATTATACATGACTGGCACTTCCATACGATAAGATAGGATCACCTCATAATAATCACGTTTTTGTAGAACCTTATGAGTACATATACCCTAACAAGTATTTAAAATTTAAATATACCAATTATTTCAAAATTGTACACTGTTTAGTTTTTACTAAATTGAATATAAAAAATATAGAAATAATAAATTAAAGACGAATTCCAATTTTAAACAGACCTAATTAAGAGTGGCGCAGTGGCAGCAGCGCTTTGGTAGTGATAACAAAAGGCGCGGTCGTGATTGGATGGGTGACAATTCCAACCATTTAAGTGACGTCCATGACAAGCTTCTTCGTGCTTCGGAAGGCACATTAAGCAGTCAGTTGGTCCCGGCTAATATCTGTTGGTATTAGTCATTAAGCCTAGTCGGAGGCCCTAGGGCGGCTTGATAACATCTAACAGTAAGGTTTGTCACTTGCCTTACAGATACCCCTCCACCAATCCGCACTGAGCCCGCGTGGTGGAGTATGGCTCGTACCTCCTCATAGAAGAGGTGAGGCCTTTTCCCAGCAGTGGGATCTATAGAGGCTGACTTTACTTTATTAAGAATATATTTCTCAATAAGAATACAAGAAGGATATTTTTTGGGAATTTTAGAAACTACATTGCGTACTTTGTTAACGAAATAATCTGTCTTGTCTTTGGGCCTTAAGATAAGAGCCCATACTATCAAAAAAATAACTGTTATTTTAACTGCCAGCAATTGGAAAATGCCTGACTTTATGTTAGTATGAGCGTTCATATAGTGACAGGACATTATAAAATGTTTATCATTGTCTCGACTTATGTTTTTTTTTTAAAACCTTTGATTACTTATATTTTTTATTAATAAATTATCACTAATGACTGAAAACCCTTATCCCAAAACAGGGGCCACAGATTCACGAACTTAAAAACATAGCGAAATTTTATCACGAAGCAGGGTTCAAACAAGAGGTCTACAAATAAATTAAAATAAGTAATAATATATACCTTTATCTAGATAATTCAAACATTAATTGAATATCAAAATACCAATATTCATCGCAAAAATGCCTTTAAGCTGATATCATGTTCAGAAATTTAATTAAAAAATCTAAAACCCTTAAGATACCGAACCAGGGGACACTTACCTTATACGTGCCTTCAAAATTTGAGGATTTCCCTCGATTACACCAAGATCCCATCATCAGATCTCGACTGGGCCACAATGGGACCAACTAGAAGGTATAGCCTCTAGGTAAACATTATTTTTTTCAAATCGGTCCACAACTGACTGAGATATTCGGTAACATAGCCACAAAAAAAACAGCCGAATTGATAACCTCCTTCTTTTTTGAAGTCGGTTAAAAAGCGGATAAAATTAACTTTAATTTCGTAAACAGACATCAACTGGATTTATTTTTTCAAATTTCAAATCAAATTTTATTTATTTCTTCTCCACAGTCAAAGTAAATTCAAAAGGTAGGCAAGGTTACAATTTTAAGTTACAGAAATTGATTGTGAGAGACTGGCATCTGAGCTAGGCTTCATGCTAGTGTTACAGAGAACCAGTACTTTGCTCTCTAGATGTGATCAGATATAAATATTAACACAAAATACAGTAAGTTAAAAAGCAAAGCACAATAATGGAGAATTAAGCAAAAATAATAATAGCACTATCTATAACTGTGGCCATAATAAGATGGCAATTAAGACTTATATGATTGGTTAAAAGGATAGTACCTACCTAAATATTTAATTGAACAACAAATCATTTGTAACGCAAAGAACTTACGGGTCTATTCTCTGGCGGCGCTTGGTATTGCGGCTGCATCATCATCGGTTGCTGCATGTTGCCCATTTCAGCGGGGTTGTTCATTGCTGAAATTAATAATTTTGTTATAATATAAGATAATTATTGTTTTTTAAGTGATAAGCATTCACTATGCAATCTAAATATATTATTGCACTTGAAAAAAAACGATTACCAGAGGCGGGAATCGAACCCGCGTTCCTCGCATACCGGGCGATTGCCTAACCTCTCGGCCACCCTGGCGTTGGCAGAGCCTGTCGAAATTTTGTTATAATTTGGCAGTTACAATAGATTATTAGGAATGCTAAGATTATAGAAAGAAGACAGTCATGGCATACATAGACAGAGGGATCAAGTCTCCATAGCTTATAGCAGACAACCCTAGCGCGCTACATACTATGACGTCACTGTATAGGTTTATAGCCTTACTCATTGATTTAATAAGTCTTATTCATAAACGTACTTCATGACTGATATAGCTGATTTGATACTTAATTTCGTATGTCTTTGTCTTTGTTTGTCATATTTGGAAATTGTTTCGTCAGCAAGGGACAACCAACTACATACGTGTGCGGGTGAGTCGCGGAAGGGAATCAAGAGGTCCTTGTTTTTGATCTCCTCCTAGCGATGGGCAAGGGAAAGAAAAAATTGGGATGGAAAAGAAAAATACGGGAAAGTATGGAAAAAAATGGAAAGATTGGGAAATATTCCAATTCGGCGGGAAAATACTCAAAAGTGGACTTAAATTAATAAAATGCGAGAATTTAGCTACTGTAACAATGGTTTTACGCCTGTAGCACACCTTTACATAAAACCATAACAGCGGGACCACGCTAGTTTTGCCTGTTTGTCAGTTTTATTATACCAAACGTAATTTGCTTGTTCTAATGCTTAGATTTATCTAATGCTTAGAGTCTTTTTTTCTTTGAGATTCGACGATCCTGTAGTATACTTCCTATTTTACTGTGCCCACGATGTCGCTAATGGGTGCAGAAATGTAGACGTTTGAGAAGGATTGGAGAAATCTCGACGTAAAGAAACAGGGTCATAGTAAAATCTATACATTAGAAACGGCAGTTTGGCTTCTGTTAAGTTTGAATATTTGAGACAAGTGATAATAGTATCATATATATTATATATTTGTTATTAAAAACAAGAAATTGAGAAAACAAAACGGGTAGGTTTGTTTTCTTCGAGGTGCTAGGTGAACATACTTAAAGTCCCGAGTGTGGTAAGTGAGCTATCAACGGAATAGTGAAAGAAAGGCGCCTCTTTTGTTTATGTATTTTTTTGCTTTTTAACTCAAAAACTGCTTATTTTATTTTAAGACACATTCATATAGATTTTTTTCTATAGGTCCAAAAGTTAACAAGATATTACAAAGTATCTGATTTGATAACAAGTTCTAAAACTTAATTCCAACTGCGCACAAATCTCACAATACTAATTTTTTGATAAAGAAAACACTTCCAAAGTGATAAGATATCTTACTTAAAAATGTAAAAAAAAACTAAATTGGTAAATTCAGTATAGTTTTTAAATACACACATCAAAAATAGTTTACGATCACTGAAAAATCGAAATCTATTTTGTTACAGTAGATTGTATTATGATTTCTTCTTCTTTTCTTTATTTAAAAATATACAACTAGAATACAAAACAATAAAACAATTCAATAGCTAACGCTCACTCAGAAATCGGATTAAGTCAATTTCGACGGATTTCAAATATTTTTTTTGCAAAAAGTTGTAATTGAAAAAATGCCAAGAGTATTATCAGAAGTTTTACGAGTAAGAATAGTAACCTTAAGGGAAAAATGATATAGCACGAGAGATATAGCACGCAGACTTGCTTTATCGCAATCCTGTGTCGTGACCACGTTGCAGAGGTACCACGGGATGGGTAATTTGGCTTACCGACCCCGCAGTGGTCGCCTGACTGCTGCCCAAAAGCGCTATATTAGATTGCTGGCAGCCCGTGACCCAACAATCAACGCTACTAAAATAAAAGCAGAAGTTCGGGCCGCCTCTGGGCTTGAAGTTAGCACTCAGACCATTAGGAATTGCTTGCACCAGGCTGGATTACGAGCACGAAGGTCTTGGCGAGCGCCTCCAAATTACCGGCAACGTCAACGACAAAGATTGGAGTGGGCTAGGCTTCGGCAGAATGAAGAAGATGAAGAAGAAAACATTTGGCAAAACTGTCTCTTCGTTGACGAATCGCGAATCAGTACTCATCCAGATAACCGACGTGTCCGTGTCTGGAGAAGACCAGAAGACCGTGAAAGGCAAAGAACTGCCACAGGAACAATTCAGCAAGGCGGTGAATCGGTGTCCTTTTGAGGGTGGTATTATGATTGGAGCTAGAACACCTTTTATCCCGTATCGAGGCTTCATGACAGCAGACATGTATGAAGCAGTTGCTATTGATGGAATTGTCAGACCATTCCGAGTAAACCATGGGCACCAATTTGTACTGGTCGATGATAATGCGCCCGCACATCGAGAATACGATATCACAAGGTTAGACTGGCCTACCGGCTCGCCTGACTTAAACTCTATAGAGCACGCGTGGGATGCTTTTAAACGAGCTGTTTGGAACCGTCAGCTACGTCCCCAGACAGTGCCAGACCTCAGGGAAAACGCTATTCAAGAATGGGACAGGTTACCCCAAGAAATGCTGGATAACTTGATCCTCAGCATGCCCAGGAGGATCTCTGCATGTGTTCGAGCCAGGGGAGGAGTTATGTTATATTGTATAAAAACATTTTATTTATAAATTGTCGTTAAGTTTGGTTAAACAGTATTTTCCTTTATATCAACTCTTACAATTACATTATGGTTAATTACTCAATTTTTGTTATTAAAAAATTAAAATAGTTTTTTATTCTTAATTTCAAAGGGTTTTTCAATTTAAAGAAAACACACAACAAAACATTTTTCTTGATAAAGTTAAATTTAAAGAATTATATCAGCTTATGCTAGTCTCAAACTTTTTTTGATGTGTGTATAGCACATTTCGACATCCGCAAACACTAAAAAAACTTATAATTCTCTTTTATTACATGTGCAAAATCGCCTTTATATGTTTTTAACATTAAATTAGTATTGCGCGATTTGTACGCTTATGGAATTAAGTTTTTGAACTTATTATCAAATCAGATACTTTGTAATATCTTGTTCACTTTTGGACCTATAGAAAAAAAAACTAAATGAATGTGTCCTAAAATAAAACAAGCAGTTTTCGAGTTAACAAGCAAAAAATATAAAAAAGAGGCGCCTTTCTTTTACTATTCCGTTGATAGCTCACTTACCACACTCGGGACTTTAAGTATGTTCACTTAGACACCTCGAAGAAAACAAACCTACCCGTTTTGTTTTTTGAATTTCTTGTTTTTAATAACGAAGATTTAACTTTATTATCACTTGTCTCAAATATTTAAACTTAACAGAAGCCAAAATGCCGTTTCTACTGTAGATATATTACTATGACCTTGTTTGTTTATGTCGAGATTTCTTCAATCCTTCTCAAATGGGCGAATGGGTGCAGAAATGTAGACGCTGCACCCATTCGCGACATCGTGGACACAGTAGTAGGAAGTATACTACAGGATCGTTGAATCTCAAAGAAAGAGAGACTCAGATAAACCTAAGCATTAGAACATGCAAATTACGTTTGGTGTAATAAAACTGATAAACAGGCAAAAGTAGCGTGGTCCCGCTGTTATAGTTTTTTGTAAAGGTGTGCTACAGGCGTAAAACCATTATCAAAATAGCAAAATTCTCGCATTTTATTACTTTAAGTGCACTTTTGAGTACTTTCCCTATTTTCCCGACGAATCGGAAATATTCCGCATACTTTCCCCGAATTTGGGAATAAACCCAACAGTTGGAAATATTCCGGGGAGTAAACCCAACGCTATTAGCGATGGGCAAGGGAAAGAAAAAATTGGGATGGAAAAGAAAAATACGGGAAAGTATGGGAAAAAACGGAAAGATTGGGAAATATTCCAATTCGGCGGGAAAATACACAAAAGTGGACTTAAATTAATGAATTTAGCTATTTTGACAATGGTTTTACGCCTGTAGCACACCTTCACGTAAAACCATAACAACGGGACCACGCTAGTTTTGCCTGTTTGTCATTTTTATTACACCAAACGTAAACTGCATGTTCTAATGCTTAGTTTTCTGAGTCTCTCTTTCTTCGAGATTCGACGATCCTGTAGTATACTTCCTACTACTGTGCCCACGATGTCGCGAAGGGGTGCAGAAATGTAGACGTTTGAGAAGGATTGGAGAAATCTTGACATAAAGAAACACGGTCATAGTAAAATCTCTACATTAGAAACGGCAGTTTGGCTTCTGCTAAGTTTGAAGATTTAAGATAAGTGATAATAAAGTTTAATCTTCGTTATTAAAAACAAGAAATTCAGAAAAATAAACACAGGTGTCCAAATCTATGTTTTTGAACTCACAATTTACTCCTTTTTGATCAGATACCTAAGTTTCTTCTAAGGAGTAGGAAGTTCAATGAAATCGACCGATTTCGCCTAGTGGCTGACCTTTTAGTAAATGTGAGTACCTAAATTGTAAGTTCAAAAGAGATGACATTAAATTAGTATTACGCGATTTGTCCGCAGTTGGAATTAAATTTTTGAACTTGATATCAAATCAGATACTTTGTAATATCTTGTTCATTTTTGAATGTGTCTTAAAATAAAATGAGCAGTTTACGAGTTTACAAGCAAAAAAATTTAAAAACCTCAAAAAAAAACGAAACTTAAAACCTCGAACGGCGACATAATATACCTCGCATGTCTCGAAGCCTCCTCCCGATGCGACTGACCCAAGAGCCACGCTGACACACCACTACAATAAAGACCTCCCAAATGTGGACGAACACGAAGTTGCGGGGGCTTTCAAACAGCTTAGCAATGAGAAGGCTCCCGGCGAAGACGGCATTACATCCGAGCTCCTGAAGGCAGGAGGACCTCCAGTCATCAAGGAGCTCGTGAGAATCTTCAATGCCATCATTGCAAATGGGACTACCTCGAAGGCGTGGAGTGGAAGCGTTGTGGCGCTGTTTTTTAAGAAAGGCTCTTGAAAACTTACAGGCCAATCGCGCTCCTGAGTCACGTCTACAAGCTGTTCTCGAGAGTCCTCACAAATCGTCTCGCCGAAAGATGCTACGCATTCCAGCCAATGGAACAGGCCGGGTTTCATAAAGGCTACAGTACCGTAGATCACATCCACACAGTCAGGCAGGTTATACAGAAGTTCGAAGAGTATAACCAGCCATTGTGTCTAGCTTTTGTGGACTACGAAAAAGCCTTCCTAAACCTGGAATGTTCTGAATTCCTTGCAGCGATGCCAAGTCTGGCAACGATGAATGATATGGCCTGTATGATATGGCAACGATGTCCGTCCAAGTCCAAGGTCACAAGACAAGATCCATCCATCTGCTCAGAGGTGTGAGACAGGGGGACGTTATTTCCCCGAAACTGTTCTCAAGTGCATTGGAGGATGTCTTCAAAACTCTTGACTTCGCGATGCGTTGGTCTCCGGATGAACTTGGGCAAGACTAAGGTCATTTTCAACGAACATATTGTCCCGGAACCGATAGCAGTCAGTGGCGAGACGCTCGAAGTTGTCCAGGAATACGTCTACCTCAGGCAAGTGTTGCAACTGGGTAAAGACAACTTCGAGCGCGAAATCGCCAGAAGGGTGCAGCTAGGTTGGGCAGCATTTAGGAAGTTGCGTCACATCTTCTCTTCGCCACTACCGCAATGCCTGAAGAGCAGGGTATATAACCAGTGCGTCCTACCTGTCATGACCTACTGGGCCGAGACGTGGAACTTGACAGTTAAGCTGGCCCATCGACTGCATGTCACCCAGCGAGCTATGGAACGGTCTATGCTGGGGATCTCGCTAAGGGATAGAATCCGAAACGAGATCATTCGCCAAAAGATGAAAGTCATAGATATCGTTCAGAGGTGCAGTAAGCTGAAGTGGCAGTGGGCTGGTCATGTCTGTCGCAGAACCGACGGGCGTTGGAGTAGGAAGGTTCTCCAATGGAGACCACGTCTCGGGAAACGTAGTGTTGGACGCCCCCCTGCTAGGTGGACCAATGACCTGAGGAAGGTGGCCGGTGGTGGTTGGATGCGAGAAGCGGAGGACCGTGAAAGTTGGCGCCGTCTTGGAGAGGCCTATGTTCAGTGGACTGCAATAGGCTGATATGATGAAGCAAAAAAATATAAACAAAAGAGGCGCCTTTCTTTCACTCTCCCGCTGATAGCTCACTTACCACACTCGTGACTTTAAGTATGTTCACCTAGACACTTTGAAGAAAACAAACCTACACGTTTTATTTTTCTAAATTTTTTGTTTTAAATAACGAAGATTTAACTTTATTATCACTTGCAGAAACCAACCTGCCGTTTCTAATGCAGTGAATTTACTATGACCCTGTCATTATGTCAAGATTTCTCCAATCCTTCTCAAACGTCTACATTTCTGCACCCATTCGCCACATCGTGGGCACAGTAGTAGGAAGTATACTACAAGATCGTCGAATCTCAAAAAAGAAGAGACTCAGATGAATCTAAGCATTAGAACATGCAGTTTACGATTGGTGTAATAAAACTGACAAACAGGCAAAACTAGCGTGGTCCCGCTGTTATGGTTTTATGTGAAGGTGTGCTACAAACGTAAAACCATAGTCAAAATAGCTAAATTCTCGCGTATTTTTAATTTAAGTGCACTTTTGAGTATTTTCCCTATTTTCCCGAAGAATTGGAAATATTCCGCATACTTTCCCCGAAAATGGAAATAAACCCAACAGTTGGAAATATTCCGGGGAGTAAACCCAACGCTAGAAATAAGTAATAGTCCAGAACCCTTCGTGTGCGAGCCCGACTCGTATTTGGCCGGGTTTTTTGTGGTTTTTGATGGGTTCAGAGATCTCAAACACGTAGAAATAATTTAAACAAAATCAAATATCAGCATAGTTTTAAACCATATATCAGCACCATGATTTATTAATTAAGCTTTATTGCATCATGACTAAAACTTTGTACAAAAGGCGGACTTAATGCCTAATGCAGATGCCTAATTAAAGCAGATAATGATGATAATTATTGGTAAATAGATTTTCAGTATGGAGCTGGATTTGAAAATCAAGAGTATTATCACTTTTTATATAACAATACGTTAATGTGTCAGAATGCCCGATATCCACTTCTAATCACAGAAAGTTCACTTCTCCTCAAGAATACCGCGTTATGATAAATGTAAACTATACAAAGTGTTGCTATTACAATAATTTAAAACTATCTGAACATGTTTTTTACCCTTGCAACCTTGAAATCAAACACATTTATTTTTAATTTTAGTTTTTTCTACGGTGTGCTGGTAACTGGTGCAGTGCTGGCGTTTGGGTCCGTAACCCTATCTCTTCTTGTGTTTTGCATCCTACTATCACTGTGTTTGTGGCTGGCTACACTACAGTGTGTACACTCACGCGGCCAGGCGGGTGCGGGTAGCTGTGGCTGGCTACATTACAGTGTGTACACTCACGCGGCCAGGCGGGTGCGGGTAGCTGTGGCTGGCTACACTACAGTGTGTACACTCACGCGGCCAGGCGGGTGCGGGTAGTTGTGGCTGGCTACACTACAGTGTGTACACTCACGCGGCCAGGCGGGTGCGGGTAGCTGTGGCTGGCTACACTACAGTGTGTACACTCACGCGGCCAGGCGGGTGCGGGTAGCTGTGGCTGGCTTCACTACAGTGTGTACACTCACGCGGCCAGGCGGGTGCGGGTAGCTGTGGCTGGCTACACTACAGTGTGTACACTCACGCGGCCAGGCGGGTGCGGGTAGCTGTGGCTGTCTACACTACAGTGTGTACACTCACGCGGCCAGGCGGGTGCGGGTAGCTGTGGCTGGCTACACTACAGTGTGTACACTCACGCGGCCAGGCGGGTGCGGGTAGCTGTGGCTGGCTACACTACAGTGTGTACACTCACGCGGCCAGGCGGGTGCGGGTAGCTGTGGCTGGCTACACTACAGTGTGTACACTCACGCGGCCAGGCGGGTGCGGGCGGGTAGCGGAAGGCCTGTGGTCGCGACTGCGGCGACGGCACGACCCAGGCGGGTGCGGGTAGCTGTGGCTGGCTACACTACAGTGTGTACACTCACGCGGCCAGGCGGGTGCGGGCGGGTAGCGGAAGGCCTGTGGTCGCGACTGCGGCGACGGCACGACCCAGGCGGGTGCGGGTAGCTGTGGCTGGCTACACTACAGTGTGTACACTCACGCGGCCAGGCGGGTGCGGGCGGGTAGCGGAAGGCCTGCGGTCGCGGCTGCGGCGACGGCACGACCCAGGCGGGTGCGGGTAGCTGTGGCTGGCTACACTACAGTGTGTACACTCACGCGGCCAGGCGGGTGCGGGCGGGTAGCGGAAGGCCTGTGGTCGCGACTGCGGCGACGGCACGACCCAGGCGGGTGCGGGTAGCTGTGGCTGGTAGGCGGGCGGCGACAGCGGGCTCGGGTAGCTGGCGGGCGGGTTGTGCGAGAACATCGGGCTGGCGAGGTTGGCGAACGTGTTTAGTTCCTGCGAAAATGTTACGTGTCAGAGTACCACGTGTGACCTAAACAAAGACTGATCTTATGTCAAGTGGTCAAGTACCAAAATTCATTGAAATCCATTTCAGATAATGAGGTTTGACATAGTGACAGTAAAAAAACAGTCAGAGACAAAAAGTACTAGCTTTTGCTAAACGTTTTCTTCTTCATCTTCTTCATTCTGCCGAAGCCTAGCCTACTCCAATCTCTGTCGTTGACGTTGAGAGGCGCTCGCCAAGACCTCTGTGCTCGTAATCCAGCCTGGTGCAAGCAACTCAGAATGTTCTAAGTGCTAACTTCAAGCCCAGTGGCCAGAACTTCTGCTTTTACTTTAGTAGCATTGATTGTTGGGCACAACATCATCGACATCGTGGGCACAGTAATAGGAATTATACTACAGGATCGTCGAATCTCAAAGAAAAAAAGAATCGGATAAATCTAAGCATTACAACATGCAGTTTACGTTTGGTGTAATAAAACTGACAAACAGGCAAAACTAGCGTGGTCCCTCTGTTATGGTTTTATGTAAGGGTGTGCTACAGGCATAAAACCATTGTTACAGTAGCTAAATTCTCGCATTTTATTAATTTAAGACCACTTTTGAGTATTTTCCCGCCGAATTGGAATATTTCCGAATCTTTCCGTTTTTTCCCATACTTTCCCGTATTTTTCTTTTCCATCCCATTTTTTTCTTTCCCTTGCCCATCGCTAGTTGTAGCTAATCCCGCAAGGGGCAATGTTTGTGTGATGAGCACGAGCATTTGTACCTAAGTCATGGATGTTTATATGTATTTAAGTATTTCGATCCGTTTTCCTAGTCACCATAGCACAAGCTCACGGTTAGTTTGAGGCTAGGTAATTGGTGTGTTTGTTGAAACAATTTATTTATTTTTATTTATTTATTTGTTCCAGATTGGTTAGAGACTATTTGATCGAAGGCTACGCCTACGCTGCAGGACTCTGCATTGGCAAGATAGACAGACGACCTTGTAAAGATCGCAGGATCACACTGGATGCAGATCGGTGGCCTTTGTTTATTAGTGGAAGTCCTGCGGCTTGCAATAATGACGATGAATAAAGAATTTCTTACCTGCATCTGCATATTGTACGGCGAGCATGGCGAGTTAGCGATGTTATTCCCGTGGCTCGGAGAGAACGGGTTGAACACACCAAAGTTGGGTATAGCGTTCGTGATGGCCGGGATGTTGTATGACTCGGGCACTTCTGCTGTGATGACGGATTCCTTCCCACCGAGGAGATCGCGGCGGGCTTCGTAGATGTCGCCTAGATGACGATGTGGTTTAAAATGCTTTGCGAAATGGGTTAGCTCTTGACTCTAGATCTATACTAAGCCAGTAATTACCTATTTAAACGAAAAAATATATATTATGTGTGGAGTAACTTTAATGCACATGAATCTTGTAAACCATTGAAAAGAGGCAGACAAAAAGACTGAGTTTCTTCTTCTCAGTACTAGCTCACAAATTATTGTCCCGAAGCAGTGGTAGGGTTCATGTTGAGACTTCCTTTAAACAAAAATAAAAGATTTTTATTATTTTACCAGCGCATCGCTCAATGCCCTTGATGACGACAGAGGCGATCCCCTGCTTGGGCTTGCGGCGAACGTTGATGTACACGTTGTGCTTCTGCATCAGCTTGGCCACTTGTTCGTTGTCGATACGGCACGCTTCTTCCGACACGTCGAATATTACCACCAGTGGTAGGCTTCCCTGGAAGAAACAGGAATATTTAAGGGGGTTCTTAAGATCTGGATTAGAGAGATTCGGGTATTAATTTCCTCTGATCGATAGAGCTTGCTTGATACATAAAAGTGAACTGAGACTACGAATAAGTGCTTTACACTTATTATTTACACCATCCTATTTGTAGCATCCTAACTAGGATCCTGCTTAGGAAATAGGAAGATGTAATCGCAGTTAGGATCCTATTTACACTACTTGCCTACTACTTCTTACCTACTAGTGAGGATCCTTGTTAGAATGCTACAAATAGAATAGTGTATATGGTTTACTCTAGATGACGCTGTCCGTACTTTCGACTGTAGTTGTCCCAGTCACTCGTGCCAGCATGACGGCGCGAACGAGCGTGATGGCTAGACTCGAAAATACGGACATCGTCAACCAGAGTAAGACCTCTGCTTACCAATTTGGTTTCAATCGAGCGATTTCCAATGAGAAACAGTGATGGCGTGAAAAAGCACTTGTTAGGCGCCTAAATAGCAGCCGTTACAGAGCTGTAACTTCTTTTAACGTTATTAGGGCATTGTTATTAAGTACGTTGGTCTAGTGACTAAGTAAGACCTCAGGCTGCCTCGTTGGTCTAGTGGTCAGCACGCTGGGTCAAAGTCAAAGTCAAAAATAATTTATTCAATTTAGGACAGAAAATGCCACTTATGAACGTCAAAATTTTTAAAATCAGTATAATATTGGCCCTTAGGGGGCCCGAACATGTCTCCTTATCTTTTGGGCCCTACTAGTGCTTCGAGACAAAACACAGACAATCAGGCAAGTGCTGAGAAGAAGCACCGGAACAAACTCAGTCACCACTAGCTGCCATAAAAATCAGTTTGGTACAGGCTGGACTGTCCATACATTCTCGTCATCAAGATAGTCTTGAATTTTATAATACCCTCTAGATATAAGGGTAGTTTTGACATGCGACTTAAACCTATTAATAGGTAGTTCGACAATATTGTGTGGTATATTGTTAAAAAATTTAATACAATTACCCAAAAATTAATTAATTGTTTTGGCCAATCTAAAGTCTGGAACGACAAGTTTGTTTTTGTTTCTTGTATTATAAGAATGAATGAATACTAGGGTACTATCCACGAGGTCCCGGGTTCGAATCCCGGGTCGGGCCCTAGAGTGTTTGGGTTTTTCTGTCTTGAAATTACTCAGACACAGCTCCGGTGTCAGGAAGTTGGTGGTGTTAACACCCCAGTTCCTCGCAAAGCACGTTAAGCCAATGGTCCATTGCGCACACACTTGTGCACTATAATATGTCCCGCGCAGTTGGCTAATCTCTATTGAGATAGGCCGCCGTAGTCGAAATTCGGCTATGAGGACATTATATTATATTAAGTAAGTGTTTCCCGCGATTGCAATACCACAGCAATGACACCTTTCATAACTTGATAGCTATTGCTATAACTGCTTTCCTGAAATCTATAACTATTGCATTTAAAAGTAATCTTAAGTGACATTTCAGTTTTAAATTGAATTAAAAGTGATTTTTGACTTGACCATGAATAGCCTAGCTAGGCAGAAGGCATGCTGGTACAAGACATAAGTTACATGACTCTTGAAATTGTGGAGACAAAAAAACTTCTGACAAATTGAATATTTACTGAGAAAGGCCTATACTTACAACAAGTTGCTGCCTAGCCGCATACACGTCTTTGATCTGCCCAGTAATAGTGACGCAGCTCTTCTTGATCGCAGGGATATTGGGGTCGTCAGCATCAGGAAACATGATCTGCGTGCCCGTACCCTTCATGATCACTTTCAGTTGTTCCGCGCCGCGACCGACCACCACTGAGTGGTGCATTGGCGATATCTCTAAAGACATCTGCACTTGCGTTTGGCTCTGTCAACATAAGAAGTTATTGCAATCAGTTACACCGTAATCATGGCGCTTGCATCAGCGCCGAAATATCGGAAACTCGAAAATTTAAAAGTTCATGGTGGCAATCCCGTAAATAACTATTCTAATGATAGTGACTATGAAAGTTTAAAACAGTATAAAGTTATTGGAAATGGAATGGTGAGTGCTATGATTTGTTTTAAAGCTTTGGGAAGGATATCAGTTTTCTGCCGTACAAGTAAAATATTATGTTACGAGTACGTACTTCAGACCTCTGAAATGTAATATCAGGCAACATACTACAAAACACCATACTGTTTCAGAACAACAAGATAATACAAGTACGTTATTTTGGTCAATGTGTCTGGATGACTAAAAGTTTTTCCTTCTTTTAAGACTCAAAATCTTAACGCTTGTGCTATACAGGGAATGGTGAACTAAACTAAAGGATGATGATGTAAATATATATTATTACAACTTTTACTATTGGAATCGAGATCATAAGCTTCATTCACAATTCTGCTTTCTAATAATTGACAAGAAAACAGGATGTATTCTGTAGTTCTCACGCAGGCAGTAGACTACACGAAAAGAAGAAACCTGGTGTAGTGTATACATATATTATCTGTGCTGGTGTTTAAATAGTAGGTACAACGTACCGCGAGCGGGCCGCACATGTAGTTCATGAGTAGGCTAGTGGCCTCCATGGTGGCCTTCACCTCCCACTGCACCCCCTTAACTACCAGCAGGTTCGCGTGCAGCTTTGGCCGGTTACGCAGCATCACCTGAACGAAATGATAAATGATTCGGTTAAGAAGCTCATCAAGCCCGGATTATCCTATGGAAGGAGAGATACCTACCCTAGTACACTTCTTATCTCGCTGTCAGAACTCTTCCCCTGGAAATGGTCTATTTTTTTTTATTTGCTTCTACTCTAGACCTTGACTGAGCCGGACGTGGCGAAACAGAGTCGACGGTGGAGCGAGCTCACCCAGAAGGTTCTGGCACTCCCACTCACTGACGGAACACAACAAGCGGGCTCCGGTGGGAGAGTGTAACTAACAAGTCTTTAAATCGACTGCAAGTCGACCGAAGCAAAAACATGAACAGATAGGATTATGCTGCGGACAGCGCAGTGTCTTGTGGGTCTCTTTCTCCTCAGACAATGGCATTATTGTTTACTATTGGCCTTTACACATGCACACAAGGACTTGTACAACACAGTAGCGTTATAAGTAGATAACGCTCTGTTAGTCGCTGAGTATTGGTCCTCAGATATTAACGCCAGAGTCTACACGAGAAGGTTTAAAATACGACTTCTCGTTCCCTCTCTCGTCTTCTATACGTACCTGTACATTATACTGGTCTTGCACTTGCTGCACGTAGGACGAATTGATGTCAGGCAGCGGCTGAGAGGGCGCCACGATCGGCAGCTCGAAGCAGAACACCAGTGGAGTCAATGCCTGGGTCAATGAGAAGTACCGTTAGTTTCTGATTATCTTTTTTGATATAGGATTTCAAACTTTGTTGTTGCATTTCTAAATATACACTTAACGACACAAACGGGATTTAATGCAACTAAATACTTTTTTCAAAGAAGCATTTATTAATTTGGGAAAACACAAACAAACAGCCTACAAAATTACAAAAGATACAAAATTACAAAGACAGCTAGAAAAATAAAAAGAATACAAAATTGAAAACAACGCAGACAAAACAGCAGTCAACCCTAGCCATACAGTGCCCTTGTGTGCCTGTGATGTCTAAATCAAGGGGACCTCACTCAGCACAAGCCAGGCCCTCAGAAGGCCCTGGCGCTGGTTTTCAGTGGGCCCTGTTTTTATTAAATCCCGTTCATGCCTATTATCATATCACTTATGTGCATGGCATAATGAGGGCTGCAATAAGATGGGATATGAGTACACACTGGCTTGGCAAAAATACAGCCGAAAATTCTACTTTCCCCAGAAACGGAGTATCTTCTTATAAATGTAGGCTACTAACGATAAAATGATTGGGAAAGAAGCCTGGCGCAGCACTGGGTGTAGTTTGAACTTATGTCACAGAATAAATAATAGTACAAGCTTATACAATAGTTTTTATAATTATATAAACTATTAATACCAGCTAGGCGAACAAACAAGAACCTAACTAGTTGTCATGGAAATTGCTTCCAGTCTACATAAATATTACCTACTAGCAGTGCCCCGCGACTTCGCCCGCGCCAAAAGTCGGATTTTCCATAGATATTTTCATCCCCCATTTCACCCCACTTATGATTTTATATCGCGACAAAAAGTAGCCTACGTCCTTTCCAGTGTCTCAAACTATCTCTGTGCCAAATTTCATTTGATTCGGTTCAGTAGTTCCGAAGCCTATTCGTTGCAAATAAACAAACAAACAAACAAATCTTTCCTCTTTATAATATTAGTACAGACTTCGTCGCTGCTTCGCTATTAATTCGCGTTCATTAAGGATTTTTCTTAGATAGAAGCATCTGATTTCACAAACAATCATAGCATGTAATGAACAGAATAGATGTTAACTTGCCGCCTTGTAAGTACCAATATTTTTTTCTGAGCTGTTACATAAGTTGTTTCACTAAATGCTCTTACGGTGACAGAAATCACTTTCAGGCGAGTGCATTTGTAATGTTCGCCGAATTTCGACTACAGTGGCCTATCTCAACAGAGATTAGCCGACTGCGCGGGAGATATAGTGCACAAGTGTGTCATAATTTGGTGAGACGATTGTATGTGTCACCGTGATCAAAGCCGGTCAGGTTCCCCTGTTATCAGGGTCGTGGAGGTCAGACTGCAGTCGCCTTACAATAATTACCTGATCTGCCATATCCAGGATCACGGTCCAAAACGGACCCTGTGCCCTCGTACTCGAGTGCATAACCGGGATAACGCTAAAATGATTATAATAGATGTGGTAGATACGCTTAAGTTAATTGAGATAAAGGCACAAATTTAGCCACTAATGTTAACTAATGTTAGTTCTTATCTACTTTACGTAACTAAAGATCAACAACGGATACATGGAGTTTTCGAAGTTAGGTCTGCTTATTCAATCGCCCTGACCTTGTAAAATTAGCTACACTTCTTTATAGTATTTTCCACTGAGTTCTTTACCGATGTTACAAAGTTCATTCACACCCCGTTCTTAACTCAACTTACAAGAATTAAACCTAAAATAATTCGGAGGCAGGCTTTGAAAACTACAAAAATATTGACATACCTAACTAGTGAATATCATTGGTAAGTTCGCTTCATCTTTACTTTCTACATACATATTTGTGAAACAGCTTTGGAGGAATACTTGGTTTGTGACTTGTGTTCTGCCAACTATCCCATTGCGTCGTTGCTGCGCAGAATATTTTGCACATAAAAATAGGTTTTGGCAATTTTCTTTTGTTTAAACAAACACACCAATTACCTAGCCCCAAACTAAGCGTGAGCCTGTGCTATGGTAACTAGGATAAAGGATAGAGATACTTATATACATTTATAAACATCCATGACTTAGGTACATACAATGCTCGTGCTCATCAAACAAAAATATGCCCCTTGCGGGATTCGAACCCGCAACCGCCTGGTTTAGAAGTCCGTGGCGCGAACCACTACACCAAGACGGTCGTCAAAATTTCATGAATGAAAATTTAAACAAAACAAATAGGTAATTGGTATCTGTCAAGTTTTTATGATTATGGCTATATGTATGTGGGTGTGTGAAGTACCAACCCATGTAACATTTACCTTGCACACAATAAAGATTTTTTATTATTTTAAATCATTTATTTCTGTCTTTCTACCTTGGCTTTAAAAAAGTGTTTTCTTACCCTCACGCGTGCCCGGGCGCGCTCCACGCGCTCCATATCGCCAGCGATGGATACCTGGTTGCTCTTCTCCACGGTGCTCGTGCGGTTCGAGTCCGGGAAGTGGATGTGGCAGCCTGTCTCTTCCATGACCCGCTTTATCGTTAGACCGCCCTGTTGAATAATTTGTAATAAGAATAGGCAATAACCTACGTAATGTCTTCCTAGCCACGATTATGGCGGTCAATCTCTACAGAGATCAGCCAACTGAGCGGGAGATATTATATTATCAAGTGTGTGCACAAAACATAAGTGCACTCTCAGTTCCTCTACTCTCAAAGTTCGGTGAGACGACAATCCGACATGGCCGAAAAGCGATCACGCAAGACTAACGGCGTTACGTGCTTTTAGAAACACGGAGGTGTCAACACACCAACTTCCTGGCTCCGGAGCTGTTTCTGAGTTATTTCAATACAGAAAGTACCAGAAACCAACGGCCCGGGATTTGAACCCGGGACACGAGGTCCCGGGTTCAAATCCCGGGCCGGGCTGGATAGTAACCAGCGTGCTGACCACAAGACACACGAGGCCGTCAATCAGCCTCGTTTGTCTAGTGGTCAGCGCTTCTGACCAAGAGGAATGATTCTGGGATTTTTTGTCTTGTAATAACTCAGAGTAATCTCGGTGTGTCAGGAAGACGATGTAAATACCTGCTTTTGCCTCGGAAGGCACGCAAATGCCGGCCGCCGTGGTCGAAAATCGATTAGGAGGACATCATCATTCGAATTGGCAGCTGGCAGCAGATGGCAGTTGAGTTGAAATAGACAGCTGACTATAGCTGGATAGCTTATTTAATATACTCTATTAGATTGCAGTAAGCGGTAAACGCCTTATGTTTCCAAGTTGGCAATTACACGAATCGCGAACTTTGGCTCTGGTCAGTGGCATAAATTTCACCCAGTATTTTTTTCAATGGACCATAGCATCCTAGATTTCGTAGGTGATCGCAAAAACGTAACTTTCGTAACGGTAAATTTAGTAGGTATTCAACATTTTGCGTATTTGTCAAACTACCAGCGGTAGCTACTCGTAAATCCCATTAAAACTAAACAAAAATGTATTTTTTATTTAAAAAATGCACAATAGACAAACATTGTAAACGTAAGCCTTCAGCTATACCTACAACGAAAATGATTTTTTATAATCATTTTAAGCATTACACAATGTATCTGCAGCAGCAGTAGGTTAGGTATTGCAGGGAATATATCTCAATCAAAACTTGATTCAACGAATGTACCTACAAGTTTTCCATTCCTAATTAATGGATGAACAGTCATCGCATCAGTAGGCATGGCTACAGAATCGTTTCATATTAGTACATGTGCCCCTATTGTCGGGTCGCATTGCGACTTGCACAGAGTGCAAACTTCAACGAGGACTGGTAATCGCGAGTGCAATTAACATCAATAAGGACAACACATGCACTGTTCCAATCTTTATAGCAGGGGATTTTGCGTCATAAATACTGGCATTGCATTTCTCGCGAAGTTGCGATCTGCTCAAGTCACTCACTATGTATGACCCTATCTATCTACGAGCTAACGATCTATATAAATCCTGCCTCCTCATAGCACATAATGTAGAGAGCCACTTTATATTTAGTCACAAAATAAACGAATAGTACTCTTTAGTCAAACATTAGAAAAAATATCGAGAAACTTACCTTGCCAATGATGTGGGAGTGGTCCGTGTAGCTGACATCGATCTTCATTGTAACACGGTTACTCTGTGAACAAAACAAAAGTACCCACCAATTTATTTTTATTCTAAGAGATTCCTCTTAGAATAGTTATCCTAAACCTTCTACTAGACAAAACACAAAAACCTTCCTAGGTACATAATTACCTATACAAATCGTGCCTATGTTCTATGATGTTAAGTACATAAGTTTATATTAGCGCTTTTGGGATCATCATCATGGTACCTAGGTACTTTGCTAATTAGTTATTTGTTACATAAAATCCTTAACTTTAACTAAGTGTAGGTATGTACCCACTGGAAATACGATTTAAATCTCTGCTGGAAATAGTATGTCTGCAATAAAACAGAAATAACGATACAATATAATGTAACACATACCCTAGTGTCCAGTAACTGCATAATTTTTTCACGAGCCAGCTTAACATCATCAGGCCGTCCAGCGACTCGCACATGGGGATCTAAAAGAACACAATCAGTCGACATTCACAGACGCCGGCACTCACTATTGAACTCAAAAATTAACGAAGGTAATGTACCTACAGACGTATACACTTTCGTTACTTACCAAAAATATTTAAAAGATTGCAAAACTTATTGTCACGTATTTTTTTAATAACATCGTAAACCAATTCATCATTATTGCTGTTAAAAACCATTGTTATTTCATTTGATATACAAATATTTACAAAAAATAGTTAAACTTCTGCTCCATGTAACGGCTGCGCAAACTTCAATACGAAAATTAGAAAAAGTGCGCCTGGCTGGCGCCGTTCTGCGCAGTCTCCTTGGCGCCACGCAATAGTTTACCCGCCAAAAAAATGTGACAGTTTACGTATGTTCCGTTTTACGTTAACGTAACAATAATAACTTACAGTGCATTGTACGCATTGATTTATTTAATATATGATAAATCAATTAAGTTTATACATAGTTTAAACTCGTTTGGAAATAAATAAGCATATAAGAAGAAATATTAATATCATGTACAATTTGAGTTCCATTCATTCTTAAATTATATGTGATATTAATCTTTAAACTTAATAGGTAATATATTATTGCCTTGAATCGAAATTGAATAATACGTAGGTTACGTAGACTCACCTTTCTTTGAACGAGCGCCAATTTTCAAACGTGCAGGCCAGTTGATTAGGGTATTGGTATCATTCATTACCTGTGAGAAAAATATATATACTCAAATAAACAAATAAAATAGTAATTTTATTGTGCTTTTAGTTTTATGCATACTGAGAGTTAGATAAATCGATAAAATAATAAATTGATTTGATTTGATAAGTTCAAATAATGAGGGATTTTCCTAGTGTCAAAAACCATTACTTAAAAATTCCCTAGATTTCCTTTATTTCATAAAAAGGCTGTTTTAGCGTTTATTATGTCGTATTGTTTATGTTTAGCATGTTTTTGATTCACGCGTACTAACAGGTCGTCTTTTAACAATTTAGTATTCAGCAAGACGTTTTTTGCATTAAATTTAATTTTTGACTGAAATTCGAAACTTGCTAATTTTTTACGTAAGTACTTCCACTTCATGTCTGCACACATAATATTACAATATTTTTTTTGTTTTATGCTTAATGATTTCGACGAAATATATATTATCTTAGATAAATAGCGCCATCTAAGTACATTAGCAAATCTAATGAGTAATAACAGCTCAGTTATTTTTTATTACTTACACGATGAAAGAATGCTTGCGCTGTCTGTGATTCTTCCAAATTCTCTGAAAGTAGAAAAATGATATATAAGAATGATTTAATTACTGCTTCGTGCTTGACTTTTTTGTAAGGTTTATAAAGAAATACATCGTGACGAAGATAATGTTATCATAGGTGTTTACAAAGAACTCAAGCGTTTTTTTACCTGCAAGCATGGCTTCCAGACGGCGCCTGTCCACGCGAAATCTTTCTTGATACACATCATCAGCACTGTTCAAGCCAAGAATCACAGCTAACTTCTGAAGATCTTCTGCTGACGTCACAGAATTACTAGTTCCGCTTTCGGATGCCTGTAAAATTTCATTATACTTAGTTATTCGTTGAATACTTTCTTGAAATACTTTTTCCTGTATACATAATCATCCAAACAAGCAAAAACCATGTTGTTAACCTCTGAATAAGTTCACAATACAAAATGGCGGACATGATTTGCAATGCGAAGAGTACATTTCTATTAGGATACTTTTTAAGTAATTGATTTTAGGCAGTAAATCTTTAAGAAATATTTTTATTTAACTTACCTCGCTAAGTGTGTCTTTATCCGAATTGCTTTTAAATTCCGATAAATGCGTTTTAACTGTTAAAAAATTGCTTGAAGCCATAATTTGATAAATATAAATAATCAAATATTAGTCAATATCAATCAATAACATACAATTTTATTATGTTTAATGTACATAATTACAGAGAATAAAATAAAATTAATACGTGGTTACACCAGAACAACTTCACGTACGCCTAACTGAACTCGAATATGAGTTAAAATTTTAAAAGCACACTAATCGTTGATATATAAAACTGAGGGTAGTTCATTGTAACTTTATTCATTATACCCACACCCATCTGTTACACGAAATAACCAATCTTATTATTCAAAACATTTTATTTTCTTATTGTATGTATTTATTTTTAATTAATTATGAATACTACGTATTCATAATTTAAATAAACATTAAATTATTTTTTAAAGCCGGAATTAGGTGAGAGCATTCGTTTCACATTCGTTTACACAAAACAAAAAATATATATAAGCACAGATAATGCAAAGTTGGAGGCTTGTCTCGCATTGGCCAATGAAAACGAGTCGCGCCGTAAAGTGTTTACCCAAGAGAGCGCCAAACTTAAATAAGTTTTTGGTTTCCGTTCTGATTGTCTTCTCTTCTTGGCTAACAGTAGTATATGAATAGAACTGATAGAACAAACTATAATAAAACTAGGTACCTACTCATGTACCGTATTAAGTAATATGTTTTTTTAATATCATGGTTAGACTAAATTCTAACCGAGTTGGTCCATGGCCCTCTTTTGCAATGTTTTACTGTCAATACTTTTTTATTATGTAGAAATCGTAGGTAGTGATTATATGCTAATCGGTGTTAGACACTTACATAGTTCTAGGTAGGTACTATAGCCAAAACTCCTCTCTCCTTTATAGAAAATAACGAGAATGCTAGATTAATGTGTATAAAGTATAAAAGATCTTTTTCTCTTTCATAATGATTGACTACAATACTGCGCGCTGAATCTGACTAAAGTATACTATTATAAAATATTTAATAAGTCACTTCTCCCTAACTCTTAAGATACATTATTTATAGCAAATGCGTAAAATTTTATTTATTTTGTGCGTGTTGCATTTATGAATGAAATTATTATCTATCACAGTCACATCATACGATATTAGAACGAACGAAACGTTTCATTGAAAAATTATTTTGAGAAACTCCGCCGCGTGAGGTCGCGTCAGTCGGGTTTCTGCGCTTGTTGGTGTTGGATGTGCGTCTTTCTCGACTCAATAATTTTCGTATCACAAGTTGAAACTTAAATAGATTTTTTTTAGTTTAATTGTTTTAAGTGTACGCTGCAGCTATTAGTGTGTTATTAATTATTAAGTGTGTTATTTAATTAGGTGTTAAAATTAAGACGGTGAGTAATAAAATACCTGATTTCTTTATGTAACTACCCAATTAAATATCGGAAAAGCTTATAAATGTAATTGTTAATGTCTTTCGAAAGGTAAATAAAATAATATACCTAGGTGCTACCTATCTTGTAACTTCTAGTCCTCTAGATCTAAACCTGGTACTGTACTTTTGTGGTACACAGAAGGACAGAAGTAGCAACAGCTGTTGTAAATCTCTAAACGAGTGTTATCCGTTTCAATTCAATAAAAAATATTAAATAACCTTTGCTTAATTGTATGACTTAGGTTATTTTGTATTTATGAACCGTCAAACATTAATTAGATAGTTCGCTTGCAAAATTGTATTATTAGGTTAGGAATCGATCGGGAACCCACGCTGTTGGAATCTGGGATGCCGTTGCCGAGGCGTTTGCCGGCAACCGTCTGCGCCCCGTGCGTGTCAAGCAGAATTTTTCAATCTACCCTTCTTGTTTTGTGTACATTGGCGTTGTGTCCTCTCTTGTGGCTTGGATTTCAATTTGTTAAGGGCTCGTTTGGAATAGACCACAAAATAAATACTAATTTAGACGTTACGTTCGCACTTAATCTACCTGCCTACGTTGATTCTGATCCTCCGGGTCTAAAATCTGGTACTTAGGTAATAAAAAATCTGTGGCGCCTATTTTATACCGCCAATAAAAAAAACTATTGAGTAAAGTAGAAATTAATTTTGCATAATTTGGCTATGAACGTTTTTATAATAATCAGTCCTCACTAGCTGGGATTTTGCTTGTCTTGATAAATTAGGCTTTTTTATTAATTCTCTCGAAAACATCATTTTTATTAATTATATTTTTCTTGAATGTTTATATTTGTATCCGAATTATACAATACAATTTATAATCTAGGTACCTACCTACAAACAGGATACAAAATGAACAAAATAGGTAAGATACCTACCTAACTACTTACACATTTTGTATCCAATAAACATTATGGCTGTTAAAAATTGTAAGATTGAAGGTACCTATCTAAAATTTGAGAGTTTAAGAAGGTTGGTTACCTATAGAAGTCTATCTATAGGAAGTAGGTTATTATTACATAACTATAATGCTTTCTAAGAACGATTTTTATATAATTTTTTTTTTCTGTACATACACTATAATTATATTTTTATTTTTTATTGGTCGTCTATATGTTTACCTAGAACTTCCATACTTATTAAGAACTTTGCAAACGTTTGTGTAGGAACCTAAGTAGTTTGTTTTTGCATAAAATTTGTCTAACTAATTTTAGTTCCACCCACCTCCTAGTAACATCCATCAGTTAGTTCTTCTTTGGTATCGCAGTCGCAAACTGGTATGTAGGCTGATAAAACTAAAAAGTAAAAACACCGCAAATATTTTAAACACGAAACAAGCCTCAGTTCGATATGTTAGATTTATAGCAAGCGATTATCATGTCGTCAGGTCGTCAGACATTGTTCGTTAGCTAAAGACGTGGGACGTGGGTTACATGCGAAATCGCGATACCCCTTTTCACGGCTGTCGATGCTCACATCGGAAGATGTCGGCCTGGCAAACAAGCTCTATAACAAAGCCCTTTGGGTCATTCATTACATTAGTACAAACGAGCTAAAAAGTACCTTACCTACCCCATTCCTAAAAACAAATTGAAACTGTAATTATAACCACGGGTAGGTACAAACTACCATTTCCATTCATGAAAACAATGAAGTCGGAGCCAGGTGAGTCCAGCTTGGTGGGGCACTAACCGCGCCCTTATTGCTGCTAGGGGGCGCCAATTCGGATGAATTAACCACGGCGCCAAACAAAACGGACGTGAACGTCCTATCTTGCAATAATTTGATTGTAATTTCGCATATCTAGTCTATTAAAATATTGTAATGTTCCATGTTTTTAATTAATCAATACAAGTCTTAAAAATAACAAGTTATGTAGCTAGCTAGCTAGTAAGTAGGTATATTGTTGCAAAAAGTAATCTATTGTCTACAGTTAGTCTCTGCTTTTCTGCATTGTTTTTGCCAGTTTATCATTGTGTTCTGTGTTAAAAAAGTAGGAAGGGTCTAGGTATTCGGAAGCGTAAACATTGTTGAACAATTCTTGCCCTCCTTCATAAGTTTCTCACTAGAAACTAACCTAAAACGTCTATCACTATAGACGGGTACGAATAATAAGTAACCACCCAAAACGCTGTAGGTAGGTACCTCAAAAGAGTCACTACTACCTACTGCAACAGATTATATAATAGTTACTACGCTACTGCTGTCTTAACGTTTCTGGTGGCTAGACCAAATGTTGGCATTCTTTTAACATGTGGTGGGAAATGTCGCCAGCAATCATTAGTTCATCGCTGTATTTTCAAACACAAAGTCAACAACATTTTTCATAACGACCTTGAATTTGGCGAATCGATGCGAGCACGCGTTGACGTCGGCCGCGACCTTGATAGTCCAGCGAAAACTCTGAAATAGACCGTCAAAATCCGCGATGTTTTCTCTGGATCTGGGCGGTCGTGCGTTTGCACGAATACCTATCAGAAAGTCAGTAGCTCATAAACCAAAATAGCACGTGTTTTTTTTTCAAACGTTCACGCGATACGCATTTAAAATTAATTAAGCATGATTATAACGATTTCCTCAGGATTGTCCGACTTGTGTTTCTTTCTTACTCTGCAAGCTGAAGCAAGAGTTCTAGTAACATTTTCCTTGGTAACTTTGATATTAATCAAACAACCACTACAGTCGTTGTTAGCCTATTTGATTGCCACACTCATCCTATCTGAGACAATTTTCTTAGACCTGCATCATTAATTATTCAAAATGTTTACGTAGGTAAGTTCGTAACGTACGATGGCACGACGGGTAAACAGTAGCTTGGAGTTGTTACTTGTAAAAAGTTATCATTCCACGATTCGCAAAAGGCGACACGATCCGTTACGACTGGCGCCAAACGCTCGCAAATTGTCTCGACGCATTTAATGGTGATATTTCCAATACTGACAACATAATTAATTTTATGCGAAAAAAAATGCAAGGTGCGTCTGGCAGGGCGGCGCTTTCTACATAGAACAGTTACCTTTAAACGTTCCAATTAATGAGTCTGCTGGTTTCAATAACATCAGCGGCGCCGGCACATCACAAATATTGTCATGCGAAATCCTTTTGCCGGCCTCTTTATTTGCAATCAGAATGTTACTTTCTCGCCTATCTGTTACCTGTCGCTGTAGTGATGTGTGAAATTGCGGATAAAAAAATCTATTTATGACAGCTACTTTTGCATAGTAAAAAGTCAATTAGCATGCAGTTTAGAGGCCGTCATGTCGATGTCTGATGAGTAGGCCAAATCTTGTGAATGTGCAAATACTCTTTGAGTTTACCGTGATATCCCCGATTAGTGGTTTTTAATTTTTTTTCCTTCTTTGCAGTACCTTCAGTCATTCCAGAGGCGTGCACCATGGCTAAAACGGAGAAGTCGTTTCCAAGAAATTTCTCAGGTAAGGATGCGCTCGTGACTCTTTAATAAGTTTAGCGAATCTTAATTCGTCTTGCTTTGTTTTTACGTGGATCAGAGAGCGGATCTTCGTTGTTCAGTGGCACATTTTTTGCCGATTCTGCTACGTCCGGTCAATGGCTGAGGTTTTTCCAGAAGATCAAATTATAATTGAAAAATATACTTGCGGCTAAGTAAAGTAACTTTTTTGGGAGCTTTACTGGCTATATGTAATTAGATAATGCTTGGGTTTTCTCAGTTAGGCACCTATATGTTTTGGGTACAATCTTGCAATGACTGTAATCCTTAATTTATCGCAGGGATGCTCACGTGTAGACGAGAATGTTAACCCTTAAAAACAGTTTTATGGATTAAAAACGCTATTAGCTTTTGTTTAAGCTTGATCTTAGGTTCAGTCTAGCCAGCCGAGCTCTAGTTGACAGTTAACCACGTGGTGTCGTCACTCAAGTGTTGGCAGACAGCCACATTGAAAATAAACGCGAATCTACGCGTAATCGTGTTTCCGGCCTCTCTAGTTGTTGTTATCGAATGTGTAATGTAATGGACTTCTTTTGTCTTGCATGTAACATGTCCCGCTCATGCGCGGCAGAAGTTATTATGACTGTCCTCGACACAACCATAAAACACTAGAATTCTCCGAACCTCTTGAGACATTTCAAGGCAAGAGTGAAGCGGTGAATAGGCACTAGGTACTTACTTAGCAAGTACCACCCACCATCAACACTTAAAGGTGTGAATAAATTAACTCTTCGTTATGCAAATGTTAAAACATAAGACTTAACCTATGCCAGAAGCTCTCACTACTTACTTGTTTGAATGTATTTATTTAATAATGCCTCAGCGCAAACTTTGGGGTGCCTCTACAACCTACTATTGACTCCCAAAAAATTTTTGGGGGCGCCCGGCCCGTCTTGAAATAAGTTTGGAACCCCTGGCTTGAATGTTGGTTGTTTGTACCAAAGTCAAAAGGCTGTTTAATACAGCTAATTTTCAATTCCCTGGTTATTTAGGATATATCGTGTATCTTATCTCTACGATGATAGAACTACCTACGTCAATTTTTTAACGCATTTAGGTTTAGGAAAATAATCAAAAGCTTATTTTTTTCGCAAGGCCGCTTCATTTGGGATCATATTTTAATCCTAGTAGGTAACGGAAAAATATATTTAATTAAAATCCTATTTCCACGCAGTATAATAATGAGACACCATGATAAGTGTATCATGGTGTCTTATTATTTCACTGCGGAGAAAGTGGGCAAACGCCTACTCCCGGGAAGCGAACTGGGTACCTAACCTAACCTACCAGTTTAAAAGCTAGACTTTGCCATTGTTAACTGAACTCTCGCTTTATGTACCTCCTAGGTATACAATGCTTGCTTGAATTGCAATGCAATGGTGCTTGTGGCGCAGTGGCGGCAGCGCTTTGGAAGTGATACCAAAAGTTAAGCAACCCACGGCGTGGTTGTGATTGGATGGGTGACCATTCCGACCATTAAAGTGACGACCATGACAAGCATCTCCGTGCTTCGGAAGGCACGTTAAGCAGTTGGTCCCGGCTAATATCTGTGGTATTAGTCGTTAAGCCTAGTCAGAGGCCCTAGGGCGGCTTGACAAGATCTGACAGTAAGGTTTGTCACTTGCCTTACATACACCCCTCCACCAATTCTCCAAGCGAAAGCGAGTTAAAAATTAAATAAATATCCCGTCACTTAGTTCGATTATATTTAATAGCTTACTAATTTATTGTGACAGAAATCGGACTAGGCTTACTTATTACCAACCAAGTACATAGGTACTTGGTTGGTAATAAGTAATAAGTAACATAGTAATAAGTAACATAGATTGGACAGTCCCAATGATACCTACTCACAACTTAAAGATCATCCACCCTAAGCGGAACCCGTTATTGTATACCTTATAAGTCAGCCTATTAGATCCCACTGCTGGGAAAAGGCCTCACCTCAACTATGAGGAGGAACGAGCCATACTTCACCACGCGGGCTCAGTGCGGATTGGTGGAGGGGTGTATGTAAGGCAAGTGACAAACCTTACTGTCAGAAGTTATCAAGCCGCCCTAGGGCCTCTGACTAGGCTTAACGACTAATACCACAGATATTAGCCGGGACCAACTGCTTAACGTGCCTTCCGAAGCACGGAGATGCTTGTCATGGACGTCACTTCAATGGTCGGAATGGTTACCCATAACGAATATAATACCTATAACGAATTAATTATTTGATAAGCATGTAAATCTGTTGTCAGCTTTGCAATTGCGATAAAGGGTGCTTGATGTCATTACTCACAGCTTTATTTTCTATTTGCTGACTCCATACTAAATTGCGTTTCATTTACATTAATACAGCTATCAGCTGATTCATTCATTAACTCATTTGGGTTTAAAAACTATTTTCTTCAAAGCACACAATTTTACACGCGTTCTAGGTAGGTATTAGCACAGAATAAGTACTAGTACTGTATTAGTCACAGCTGCAGTCACTGCATTAGATAAGGTGTACTTACTTTAGTCACTGCTTTAGTTTAATATCAATAGGTAGGTAAGTAAGTACTATCTCTTGTTTGTATGGATGACAGTAGCTTCCTCTTCTTTTTCATAGTCTTAGATATCCCAGTCATGATGACCGAAACACATACAATTTTAATGGAGTGGTTTGGTCTTCTCTATTTCACACACTAGCCAACTGGCGTGCAGGTTTCCTCATGATGTTATCCTTCACCGTTAAGTAGCGATATCTTTCAGTGTGGCTGATTCCTAACTAACAGAACGTCCGAAGCCCGAACAGTTAGCAAAGTGGATGCTAATGACACTAGCTAATTACTGAACTAACGGAATCTTCACTTCCTCATGACTAGTTTACTTGACTGGTGATACATGGTTGAAGTGGTTGAAGCTTTAGCACTTAAACCACAGAGTAAATTGCTCTCTTCTGGTACAGTCGCAAGCAATGAAATGTATTCAATTCAAATAAGTTTTTATGCCATTGCAATAAGGTCTGAAATCGAAAGCAGATGTATAAATATTGATGCTTGTGACTGTACACTATGCCAAATGTTTTTTTTGTTTAAATACAGCACAGAAAGTGCATCAAATTACTAACTAACATCATTATAAGGCCCTGTGGGCCAGTGCCATCCCCAGAGCAAATCTTGACTCATCCTTCTTGATAAGTCTTCTAAAGATTATTAATAACTGAAATTTAATCTCATGTAGAAGACACTTATATCAGTATTGTGATATTTATGATCTAAGAGCAGAGATTTATCTAATAATAGCATACTAAACACAACTGAGGTATCTTTTTACCTGTCCATATCGTTCCATTGTTTGTATGTAATGTACCTACTACTAAGAGTAATAGTACCTAGATCCCTATGTTTTAGTTTCATAGCGTTTCTTTTAATTGCACAGAATAAATATGAAGTTACAAGTTAAACTGACGTATTGTTCCGTCAAATGCCTTTGATTCATGTATTCTAATGAGTTATCTACCTAAATGTATTGTGTTTTTGAATTTATACTTTTATTTATTCCATGTTATTTTAGCTTGAACTTGGATCATGAATAAGTGGTTACTTTGATTACAGATTATTTTCGGCTATAGCTTTAAAATAGCTCATACCAGTAAAGCGGTTTCAAATTTCGCCTCACTGGACACCCTTAGCTCTCTATACGTCATTCATATGCTATTCTTGGTCTTCCTCTCCTTCTATTTTGCCTTCTAGTACAAACTAGTTACTATACTATGTTTTTGTACGTACAAGTTTGATCTCCTGCCTATATCAAGTTTTTGTTCGTGTTCATATTTCGTTCACGGCCAACCGGTCTCGTTAGGCTTCCTGTCATGGTGAAAGTGCTCTAATGAACTCAAGTGTGGGTTCAATTTCATGCTTTTATTTATTGATAATCAATTCTACGTTAGGATTTAATTTTCCCACCCATGCAATAGTTTGAGCTGATTTTTTGTAATATACTTATCCCGTCCATGAATATAAAATATTTATCAATAAATATATTAATTGTACCTATGTAATGTACAAGAATGTACGTAGTTATGAAGGTACATATAATTTCTTTAAACAATTTATTTTCATTGTTTTATTGCGGTTTATTCACCTTTGTGTACTGACCTCAGTTTTCGCATTGTGTTAGATTAGTCGTTTTTTTTGTTAATTGGCACTAGTTTTCATCTTGTTTGCCAATATTTTTTCCTTTCTCAAAATAATGCAGCGGCACATGAGCCGGCATGATTTTATAAATAAACAATTGACAACTCGACGGAATCCACCGTTTGTTTACGTTGCGACACGACTTTCCTTGACATTATTTGAATTGTTTTACTTTCAAGTGTTAGCAAAAAAAAATAAACTTTCTGCTGCGGTGACAGGTTTAATTTAAAAATAACTTACAATACTTTTACACACAAATACTAGCTATTTAGTGCCTTAAAATAAATAATGCGACCCATTCGAGTTTGTTTACAGCCATTTGAACTTTTTAACGTAAATCCAGTTGGTTGGTTGCTTGTCGCTTCAGCACGCGACCTCTATCTGCCTATAGGGTTGCCAGATGAGTCGCGAAAAAATACCGGACAACCACAAACAGGGGGAATGTAAGATTGGTCGCAAAAATACCCGCCCGTATATAGATATAATAAGCTCGCAGACGCAGATCTATACAGACAGAAGAATTTTTTATTTTATTTTTATTAATTTTAGCGAGCGAGGAGCGCGGGCGAGTTTTGCGTTTGAGGGACTTTTGTAGGCGCTTGTGACCAGTCGTACCGACTTTCTTCAAAATACCGGACATTGTTCTGTCCGGTATGACCATTTATTTTTTAACGGACAGGCCCCGAAAATACCGAACTGTATGCTTAAATATCGGACATCTGGCAACCCTATCTGCCTATGTGAATCGCGCCTTATACGGATCGCGCGATTTTGGTATTCATGCAGTTTTCTTTATCTTCGGTTGGATGATCGGTGTCCTTGTGTCGAATATTAAAATTCGTCGGGCCGGCACTATTGCGTAACATTCATGGATTTATGGTAATTCGCCTATATTCACGCAGAACCGGTCTGTTGAACTGGGTTAAACTCAATAACTGCACTAGTTTCGTTCCCACGTAAGTTTTTGTGGATTAACATAATGTTTGTATTGAAATGCAAATTTTCTTCCAGCTTGTTTGTTTGGGTGTATTAGAAAAAGTACCTCCCTATATTCTTGTATCGAACGAGACGTTTATCACAAAAACCGGCTAAGTGCGAGACGGACTCGCCCACTAAGGGTTCCGTGCCAATTTTAACTGAATTAGGATCCACTTACTTCCACTTAGCCAAAATACCACAATATTTTGTTGACAGCAAATATAACTTTGTTTTTCATAGTGTTTGTATGAAGAACAAAGTTATGTTTGCAGTTGTTGAAAATGTGCTATGTCTCAAAAACTACTAGTTCGATCTCGTTCAAACTAATTTTCAAAGAATTTGTTACAATCTACATCACGTATTTTAATTTTTTTTTTGTTTCATGTATCCCCTTAAATATCATTATTTTTTGTATAAGAATCGTAAAGCTGTTAACAGGATACACCTACCAAGTTTCAACTGTGTAATGCTAATAGTTTCAGAATAAAGTGGCTGTGACATACGGACGGACAGACACAGATTTGACGAAACTATAAGGGTTCTGTTTTTGCCATTCGGCTACGGAACCCTAAAAATGACAAGAGACGAGTCCCTAGATTTAATTAGTATGGACTTGATGAATTATTTTTCTCAAGTTTACCTAACTTACTTAGGTATACGGATGTGATGTGTCTGCCGCTAGCCACTATCACCTACCTAAGAATTCCTTGGCTTGCAGGGTTCATAGATCTAGGTACCGCCCGTGCATAATTGTCGCAATGTTTTTTTTCCCACCCCACTCAAATTGCTATGATGTAAAAGCAGCCACTTGAATGTTGAATTGTTGACTGAAGTATCGTCAATAGTCGCGTTACATACAATAACAAAACTAACTGTCAGTCTGTCAGCCAAGCAATCTCCGTGAGAAAGGGGCTTCATTCATATCCGGTGACCAAGATTTTTGGTAAATGGTTTAAAATCGGGATTATGATTTGAACACAGACAAATCCATGAAAGTATCTCACAGCTGCATTAACAGTATATACATAATATAGGTAATTAATTGATAATAGCTAATTGTGACCGCTTTGAAAGATAGTGCAGAGGCAACACATGTTAGAGGATTTAGATACTAATATAGAAATGTATGCCTCCATGTGTAGGTATACTTCCTACAACATATTAATTCTAGAGCCATTTAATTTAATGCTTCCCATACACAATATAAATGCTGAGGCGTGACTTCTCATGACTCACAGCTACATACTTGTTGTTAAGCGCAACGACTTGCGGTGGCGAATACCTAGAAATTATTGTTTGTCTCCCGGAAATTTACGTGTGGTATCTATTTGAACTTGGGAAACACGTTTATTTGCTTCCTAGTCTTTAATTTTTGTTGGTGTTATATGTGGATATACCTAATGTGTATTTATACAGCTTCCTTTTCAGTATAAAGGTTTCTTGCTATTGTTTGTTTACTACCTACAATCCCACATGTTATTTCTAACATGCATAACTATTTATCAACTGGAATAATCTTTCCTTTATTGGTCGTCGAAGTTAAAGTTTAAAGCACCATCTCCTGAAAAACCAGGATCCTGGCTACAAAAGTCTTTTAGTTGTACGAATGTGTGACCTACCTACTAGTACAGTTACTAGTGTCTCTTGAGATCATATTTTTTTATGTTTTGTTATACAGCTTTCAAAAATGCCCAAATTATGATTCCTTAGATCGGTCAGTAACATACGGTTATTTTGTTACAGGTTGTCTAACATGCGTCCAAGTATTGAACATCATGGTCCTCCTGGGCTTTATGCTCAACTACGCCCTCCGAGTGAACCTCACAATCGCCATTGTCGAGATGATATACGACGACAAAGACAACGCTACTGCGATTGCCAACCTTACCCACGATACTCTGAATGTCACAGAGGTAAGATTTCCCAAGGTTCTTCTACCAACAGTTACGAAACGATCTATCTAGCTCAGTGCTACAAGAATTTCGCTGATATTCATTCGTACAGCGGCTGTGCTAATGAATATCAACGAAATTCCTTCAGATCCCAACAAAAGGGACGCAGGGCACACCAATTAACGTGGGCAGTTGTCAGTGATGTGGTGGAAGATCGAAAGCTTTCCAATCTTCCAAAAATCGGCCACAAAAGTGACTCGCAGAAGAGGCGTGAGGTTCGTTAGATTACTATGTGGGTTTACCTCGTCCATTCCAGCATGGTGAGTTTATGAGTGAAGCCTACCATCCTGGAATCACTTTCCCTCACTACCTATCGCGCTCCCCGAGATAAAAAGTACTTGTAACGCTTCATTATCCGTGTATGTTTATTGACAGGTCTTTGGAATCTTTTATTGGTAAACAGCTTATCATGTTGTACATGTAAATAGGAAACACGAAATTAGGTTTAATACATACATTTTAGGAATTATTAAAATTTCAGTAATATTTCTCAGTTTTCGTCTCATTTTGTTAACGTTAGAATAGCCAAAAAGAAAATAACAATAGTCAATAGTAATTGACTATTGTTATTTTCTTTTTGGCTTCTGTGTCCTCAATAAAATGTTTTCCTGTTTCAAGTTGGTGACTAAAACATTTATTATTATTTCGTACAGCACCCAGAGCATATACAGCAGACTCGCTACGATTGGGATACCAAGCAGAAAAACCATCTGCTAGGGTCCTTCTTCTGGGGTTACGTGCTCACAGAACTTCCAGGCGGTCGACTGGCAGAGGTCATTGGCGCTAGGTAAGCTAATAAACCGTATTTGCAACTAATCAAACTGTTTTTTTCCTATTTACTAACGCTCGAGTCCGACACGTTGTGCTAGATTAATACTAGGAAAAAGTTACAGCTACTTGTAACTGACAGCGTGCCTTGGCAATATTTTTTTGCTCAGTCAAATCAAATGGAATAACTGCATCCGGCTGCCTAACAATAAACCTCAGCCGGCTTAGGTCGTAAACAATAGTAGCATTGTATCTGCAGACGAAAAAATGCGTTCTGTTTATTCTTTAGCAACAACAGGTCTTTCGCATCAGGTAGACAGTTCTGGTTGATAACCTGCCCTTACGGTACGCCAACGATAAAAATACACCAATAAAAGCAAATGTGAGCCGCCGAATAATTATCGGGAATTGTTGCATTCGACGTTTGAGAAGTGACCATGCGATTCGTATTTCATGAGAACCAGTCGGGCTGTCATTGACCTTTCATAATTATACAGAAGAATTTCGCGCCGCAATAAATATATTCAAGATCCCGAAACGCATTTAATAACTCCTCAAATCGAATCGAACATTCCGAGTAAGGTTTATTACTTTTTTTAATCGTTAACGAAATAAAACAAGCAATGATTTGTTGTTTATGGGACTAGGGTACTTTAAAGTTCGCTGTCATTGAAGTTGTACTGAAGTAATTCCAACGCCAAACTTTCTAGAAGTTTGTTAATAGAAAGGTCGGGACGAGTCAACGAGGCCTATTGCTTACTTTTGGTCCTTGCCATCGGTTTGAACCTATGTAGTCAATTACACTTGTCACAGTAGCAATGACATACTAATATTTAAGTGGCTAGTGGACGAAATTGAAAATTAGAATATCCCTTTATAATAATAAGACTGCAGTCCAGCAATTTTAATTACGTTAGTAGTAATTATTATGTATTAAATTTCAAATATGATAAAAATAATATATGTAGTAAGATTCAAATATTTCCTACTTTCATATTTGGCACGCTTTATCTAAAAAAATCAACGTTGATATTGCATTTAAAAATATTCTAGCAAAAGTAATCCGCAAATATATCTGAATTGTCACGCACGGTTAATGAAAAAGTATATCAAATGGACGACAGAGTATCGTGTTACCATGTCTGAAAATGATTCAAGCGGAACATTCTCGAAGCGATTATGCGGGTTGCATGCGCGGGAGCGGATTTATTCGCCTTATCGCTCAGCCTGCGTGCGATCGCGAACGAAACCGTGCCTGTTTTTAGGGTTCCGTAGTCCGACAAGGAACCCTTATAAAATCGTTCAGTCCGTCCGTCCGAGTCTGTCACAGCAGAATATCTTCTACGTTTATGGACTGATTTGCATGTAACTTGGTTCGAAGATACTTTACATATAGATCTCATTTTTAAAAATACAAAAAATTAAAACTACCCCTTTATCTCCCCATACATGTATAGGGGGGGGGGGGGGGTGAATTATTTTTTGAGTGCAATATCGTTGAAAAGGGCTATGAAAATAAGGTAGGGTTTCCATACAACACTTTTTAATCCGCTTTACCATTTGCGAGATATAGCCCGCCAAAGTCGTTTACACTTCCCCCCTGAAATTTCTAAAGTCTTGGATCTATAAGCTTCAAATCAGTCACATAATGAAACAGACGCGGAAACTCTTATTTAAAATTGTTTCGGGTATCCTGTGATGAATACTTTTGAAATTATAAATAAAATAAAAATATATACTTTTTTTGCCTGTCTAATGTTTTAAGTTAATAGTACGTAACCCTTCGCGCGCGAGTCCGACTCGCACTTGGCCGGTTTTTATGTCCGATGATGTGGGCGGCTTCGACGCGACGCGAATATTTGATGCGCTATTAACTTTTTTTTAACTACACCGTAAGTGTATTCTTCAGTTGGATCAGCAGTCACGCAAATATCTGGATGCAGTTTGCTACCAAGTTACCATGTTAATAGTATGCAAAATAGTATGTTTTTAATGAAGCTATTGTCATGTCTCAAGCTGTTTGATCATCATTATTGTTCATCGTTTGGACGCATTGCAAAACTTCACAGACATACCTATTTATTCGTCTGGCATTGAGGTCTTAACGTGTAGGTAGGCTTAGTGTAGGTGTGATATATCGCTGGTCGCAAAAAAAACTGTCATTTTTTGTGTGACAAATTGTTCATTTAATTTCAGGGGCACTGACTGAATATTCAAATCTTGTTTTTTTTTGTTCAACAGGCGAGTTTTCGGCTACAGTACGCTCCTGGCAAGTGTGCTCACTCTCCTCACGCCAACTGCTGCCAACTTGGGCTTCGGATGGGCAGTAGCTGTGCGAGTAGTCCTTGGATTCTTGCTAGGAGCAACATGGCCAGCCATTCTCCCAATGGCATCCAAATGGATCCCTCCAATGGACAGATCCAAATTCATGTCCAACATGATGGGTAAGTCCTACTAAGTGCTATTAACAATGATAAATGGTATTACGTAGCTTTATTAAATACTAACAATTCGGATGAAGTAACTTCTATAATTGAAATAAATTGAAAGCCCATTGAAACATAAACTAGTTTATAGACAATAGAGATGACGTCGTCTTCGTTTGCAAATTGCCAATTACAAAGTCGCAATAAGTTTTAATAACACTGTTGCCTTGACTCTAGATTAATGCTGATATTTTGGTACACTATCAGAGCACAATTCGATCGGTGTCAGGAGGGCTTGTTCACAAACAGTTCAATTGTTATCTCTTGCATATACGTTTCGTAGTTTGCAATGTATGAAAGCGATAATATGACTGCGTGGAGGCGCGCGCAGGCGTGGTCGCTGACGTCACGGCAACGGTGGCCGCTGATTGGCTGCTATAACTTGACCGCGCGTTTTAACCTTGCGCAACGGTTGCTATGCACTGCGGTTAACCAGTTCCGAGAAATGAGGTATAGTGTTATTTTTGTGTGGGATGTGCAGTCACGTGCTTATTATGGCGAGTTTGTGCAAGTTGGAACATGCAAGGTTTATATTACAAGGGCCTGATGCTGTGCAATCACCGTGCATCCCTTTGTTACTAACATTGTAGCTGGTTTAATTTATTAATGTACAGGAGTAAATCATAGATAAAAAATCTTATTTTCTTTACTGTGGACAGTAATTCCACTATTCAACGTATCTCTTCCGTGAAATATGCCCACATCACGCATGTTTATAATCAGGTAATCCAAGGTGAATAGTAGGTTGGTATGTACTATACTAGAAACATATTATGCTATTTCCTAGATCACATATATATATTATATATAATTATATCAACAATATTCTAGTACTCTAGTACGTTCTCTTTTGATACCTAGATTATTCTTACATTAAGTATATCAATTAGTTGATAAGAATTGTTGACAAAAATAACAGATTCATTGAACTGCTTATCAGGATAAATCACTTCGCGTAATATAATGATCGTATGCGCGTTATCAATTGAAAACACTAGACACAGGCTTTCTTGTCTTGTTATCGAGTGTGGACCTTTTTGTCATTGCAGATCGGACTTGGAAAATAATGTATTTGGTGTTTGTGCAAAGACGCGTAGGAATCTTACGGGTTAAAGGCCAGCTAAAGCACAACGCTCCGTTCATTTTATTGCATTATTTCTTCTACGTGTTTATGCGTCTGACATTTATTATTACATACGCTTTGATATCGGCATCATATCAATTTCGACATTTTACTGATATAAAGAAAATGAATACTACTATATTATAACAGTCATACCGATTTAAAATCAAAAATATTTTAAAGTCTTTTCATAATTAATTATGTTATCCTGTATTGGTAGTACTTCGTTAGTACGTGGTTTGATAACAAAAATAGGTGTACCTACGTAATGCAACTAAACTAACATCCGGCATAGTAAATAATTAAATAACGCCTAATAGGTTCCTGGAAATCCTGGAATGCAAAGCAAAACTGTGTTCTAGACAGAAATTATGCATATACCTCGCTTCCAGGAATAATTCTTAGAAATAGACTTTACTGTCACCCTAAATAGGGAGGTAATTAAATTACGAATGAATACATGAAATACCAACATAGTATTCCAGGAAGTAATTCCATTCCTAGATTTCCTGTAATTGTCTTTAGAAATAGTTATCATTGTCACCCTACTCGCGTTACCGACTGATTAGCGTTGAATGAAATGGAATCGGCCCACCGCGCATGTAAATAAGAGTTCGAAAGTTCATCGCCTCCATCACCATGGCTTTTATTGTTAAGCAATAAGAGCCATTTTACATTACCTAACCTGTTTCAGCACAGACACTAGTGTTAACGCACTTTCACTGTAAATTCCAGTTGGTTCTAACTTTATGCAATGCTAATTGCATAATTTTGTGAAATACCTAACTTTGTCAACATTTAGATGACAGATAAGTGTCAAATAAAAGTATAAACATATTCGTGCTATTGTGATGAATTCGTAATCAACAGTAGACTGGCAATGTTGCTTTAACCTGAGTTGGTAGGTTCTTTGGTAGAAACTATAAAATAATGGTTACTAGAACTGACATGATTATCAGTGGATTATGCACCAATTATTTTTAACTGGCCAACGTCAACGCTATGGGGTTTCTCATTTCCTCAAATGTAAGCTTTGCAGATGACGCCAACCGGGTTCCAGACAATTCATTAATTGTTCATTAAACCACAAATGTCATATCTTATACTTTTAAAAGAGCAATTCATGTATTATTTATTAAAAATATTTGTGATCTCGGAAACGGCTCAAACGATTTCACTAAAATTTGGTATTTGATTAGTCTTATGTTTGGGAAAACGCGTGTTTTCATGCGTTTTTCTTTTACATTGTTCGACGCAGAATATGGTCGCTAATTTTGCACCGGTAGCATGAGCGTCGTGGCTGAGTGCATTAAGACGTAGGCCTGGTATTAGGTGCTACGGTTCAAATCTCGCTCGGTGACACATTTTTTTATTAATTCCAGTTTATAGCTTTTTTATACGATTTATGCATGGATAAAAACGTCTATGGAATTATAAGACTTTTTTTAGTAAATAGTAGTCGGTCCCAGGTACTTCTTTTTAAGTAAACGTACTTAATTCACGCATCGACGATGCGCCTGACGGCGTAAATGTGCAGTAAGTAACGCTGATCATAAAGGAACCCCATAGCACTTTTCACAAGTTTGCCGAACTCCGGAGTAGGAAAACTACATCATTTCCTTAAGGAGCAAGTTGTGTGCTGGCGACCTCTGGCCTGTCCGTATGCAAATGTTGCCATTTTATGTTCGTGTCACGCGAATACTCGCCCTTCGCAATGTCCTTTGCCAATTGGGTCTAGGTATTTTCGAGGAAAACCATAATGCACTTTTTACGACAATTCCTTGGCGCGGTCATTATGTACAATCAGCCCGTATATGTGTTAACGATTCACATAATTATGTTTGCTTTGTGGTGTGCTAATTGTTTATCGAGTATACTTCTACTTTCCGCCCTTTGGCTTTTAATACGTAGGTACTAATATTATCCATTCATATTATAAATGCGAAAGTGTGTCTGTCTGTTAGTCTTTTAACTCTTCACGCTTACACGCTTAAACCGCTCAACCGAATTAGATGAATTTTGAGCCACGCCCGGGAAAGGACATAGGATAGTTTTAGACGAACGCTTTTTTTACAAATAAAGTAATTCCGTAATTTACGGAAGTCGATATCACGATTTCTGTAGCAAAAACCCCTGCGAAAAATGTGTTTGCTATAATTTATAAATAGAAACTGATTAATTTTATTATTAGTACTATTGCTGGAAGTATTTGTGTCAACAATAGTCGAGCGGACGATTTTGCGTCATTCAAATGCGTTGACCTGAAATGCGCTAGGAACTTTCCTACGAGTTTCAACCAACATTTTAATATTTATTCAGTCAAGAAATAAATACATTCAATATTGCATATACGAGTAACATGATGATGTCCATAAGATCTGAAATTAAAATGAAGCAGGTAGCTTACTGCAGTCAATAATGGTGGAAAATAAAATCAAACAAGTAGGTAGGTACGTACTTTGAAACATCCACATGTAAGAAACTACCTCATAGTTCTTAGACATCTTCTTAAAACCATTCATTACAATGTCAGTCATTTACAACATTGTACGTAAATTAATTTCTTTTCTTGTAGAACCTATTCATCATTCGGTTTCATATAGTGATGACGTCAGCCGCTTTGTGGGTCATCGAATGGAATAGTTTGATTTATTCCTGCTCTAATCACCCACAAATATTAACCACTGACCATCCTGCAGAATAAATGGATGTTTTGCACTTATAATGGAGCGACTGGCACAGACTCTTAATACTTACACGATCATCTTTTATAGCTAAGTAGGTATCTACTGAAAATGGAGTCAGGACGTCGATGATAAAGTATCCACATTTATATCACTATACTCATCTTTATCTATGTCTTGGGCAATTTACAGTAATACAATCTAAGCGATATTTCTTACAAATACGAGTTTTACACAATCACACAATAATGGCGCGTACGCCACCCCGCGATGTTTCTCTTCTAATGACAGCTTACGTCACACCTCGCTTGACAGATGAGAATGAGCATTTTTTGGCCGTACGACGTGTCGTTCCGAATCCAAGTTAACACTACCCACTTTGCCCAAATAGAACCGTAAGTCATTAGGTATTTGGTGCATACCGACATACTAAATTACCAACCAATCCAGTGATGTAACTACGTTTACGAATTGAAACGAATATTCTGGTAAAATTGTGTTATCTGAGGCTTGGACGGATGGAAAATCCATCTAAGTATATTGAGGTTGATCAAATAAAATGTTCAAAATTGTGATATATTGTAAATTGTAATGTAACCTTCCTTTGGCAAGAAGTACCTACTTTCTTTAACCCTAACTGTATTTTTACATGACTTATGTTTTTTTGACCCTGTGATTTGTAGTAGTATTGCAAAAAACTGCTTTAATATTTAAAAGCTTAACTACTTTACTTGTAAACACAGAATAGGTAAATTAGTTTATGTAAAGTCGTTTTTGTTGCCAATACTATAGTCGTGATTGCGATTTAGACGTGAGCAATTTCTCTCAAATCTAATTCCGTGTTTTTCTCTATCTCTCCATCTCGGTCGGGGGGATTGGCAACAGGCACGTGAGCCAATACGCGCGCCCTGCCAAGTTCACGACCATAGGCAAACGTGCACACGCGATTTGATATTTGTGCAGGTGCCAGTCACCGGTACCATAGATAATACAGTTACTACGTTCTGCCGATACTGTGGCCAGCTTCAGACTATCCATTTGGGTCGCAAATTCACCCTTATCAAAACGGTGTTACCAATGTGTATACCTTGACGTGCTATCGTCCCTTCTGGTGGAAGTTCCATCAGCCAGTAAGTAATTGATCATGAATCGAAAGAAAAAGTATAGACACGGTAAATTTTTGTTTTAATTAAAACGATTATTCTTAACAAGCAACTCGATGAAAAAAATAAACGCTCACTTTTTTCATAGGCTTAGGTTTAATGTGTAGCTTATTCTATTTTGGCAGTTTGGGAGTGTACGAATTAAGTCACATAGACTGCCAACATTACTCTATGAATTTTTATCTTTTTCCTCCCGAAGACAACGTGCGTCAATCTGTTTTTATACTAACCGCATTTCTAATGAGGTGTTCGATTGCAGCCTCGTCGCTGGGAGCCGCCATCACTATGCCGATCTGCGGGTTCCTCATTGCTCATTTCGGGTGGGAGTCTGCCTTCTACTTCACTGGTGAGTTTTACAAACTTTTAACTATAACTACTGACTTCAAAAAGGAATGTATCAAAAGATCAGCAAACCCCCGAAAACGTCACGCAATAACGTATTCAAAAGAGACCAAGAATTTTGCACGAGTGGTTGGACTGCACGGAAGCTCAGTTGGTTAGAGCGTTGGGATCTATATAGGCTAACTTTATTTTATTAAAACCCCCGAAGACCAAAAGTGTTTCTAACTTCTTACCTACAGCCTCTAAGTCAGAGTCTAAGACTTGGATATTTGTCTGGATTTGCGAATGCCTTTAACAGAAAAGGAGTTATGTTATTATTTGTAGGAGCTGATGTTTTTTGATGGCAGACTAGTGTGAAAATGGACTATAACTTGTAGGAACATTATGTCAAAAATTTTAATGAATTGGCTGAGAGGAGTCGCTGATAGAGGGCGAACAACATGTAATGTTGCCATTAAGCTTGCATCATTCATTCTTTCCCCAACTGTCGAACTGTAGTGACTTCTCATCTCATTAGTTCCAAGCCAGTTTTGCTTTATCACACTTGCTTTGTTATAGCAAAGCAAGTGTGATCAATTTCAAGAAGCTGCCAAGTCCTGGCCATTATTATAATAAATTTCGTTTTTTTTTGGCAAAACAAATCTCTGACGTAAGTGCACAACATATTACGCCGTGACCTTCAGGTCTCATTGTTCTATGAGAATTTGCATTTCCAACGTCGGATTGATGATCAGACGCCCTACTCCATATTCATTACTCCACACTCCATATTTTCGAGTCTAGCCATCAAACTTGTTCGTGCCTTCATGCTGACATGTGTGACAGGGAGGGTTACAACAATACAATCGAAAATACTGACAGCGTCATCCGGAGTACGATTTCCGCCATCCCGCTCAAGTAACTCCAGTCCAGAGATGATAGTTCTTAAATTTTTCTGGATGTTTTATGTCTCTGAAGACAGTGTTTCTTTATTAAGTTTTTTACTTCAGCCGGCAACGAATTCCACTCTAGCCACTCTTTCATTGATGACGATTAAAAAAAAATCTGCCACAGGTATAATCGGCGTAATGTGGTCGGTGGCCTGGTTCGCCGTCGTGTACGACACCCCCGCGCAGCACCCCCGCATCTCCGAGGCTGAGAGGAACTTCCTTATGAAGGCGCTGCCGCAAGACGACAACTCAAAAGGCGTAAGCATCATATTTATCTTCTGTCTCTATCTGTTATCATTTAGCTTCAACATCTGTGATGAAATGTGTGTGAAAGACATCACTATTCTGGAACATACAAAGCTTATGGCGACAGGAACGAGTAAGAGAGTGTTTGTTGCTGTCAGAATACGGACATAGGACACATTTTTGTTTAAATAACGACATTCATGGTCATCATAAACGTCATCATCATGCTGCCATTTCGCGCCTATCACCCAAGATTGAAAGATAAATATGTTTGTCCAGTCCAGGTGTACACTGTACAGTGATGTGATACCTAGTCTAGTTTTAAAACGTAAAACGGAGATGTACCTAGGTCTATTTACAGTTTCAACTTAACAAGCATGTAACCGTTTATACATTCATGAACATTTCCTGTAACATAAATTAGCAACTAAAAATTAACCTTTGGATTTTGTTCTAAAGAAAGAAATCTAGTTTGAAAATAAAATACATTTTTAAATATGATAGTTCTTTTATACGAAAAACGCTGAATCATCCTTAAATTGTTTATTTTGTGTGGTTTGATTGATCAATTTATGACTATTTCAGTGTACAACATCTGTACCAAAGAATTTAAGTTTTAACCTCAATAACTTTGCCAAAAGTTTTAAATAAGTCCAGTTTCGAATGTCGCTGTAGCGACACACGTTGTGGCGAATGAGACTTGGACTTTGTGTTTTAATTTCAGCCTTTTGAAATTCATACTAGCATACAATTATTTTTCGCCAGAAAGTTTGTCGCTGTCGTGTCATTCGACCGTGTGGGTCTCGTTTTAATGATTTTTCGCTCCAGCACAACAACGTGTGTCGCTACAGCGACATTCAAAACCAAGTATTGGACCCGTTTTAAATATTACTTGTTAAGGAAATCGACAGTCGGAGGTCTACTTCGGAGGGCTTAGTGCGAGTTTTTTACGCGTTCACCTTCGCCCGTGTGTTAGTAGTAGAGCTACGTAATAAAAACCGCAAATCAATGTACAGGATTGAAATTTGGTACACGGGTAGTTTAGGTTAAAACAATCATTTTGACCGGTAGTTCTTAAAAATATTCCTATGAGGGGGGCAGTAATGACGTCATCATTTTTTTGTATGGGATTTGATTTTTTTTCTTCAGAAACATATCGTGTGTGGTATCAAATGAAAGGACAGCGTCGGGGCCCCTAGCGGGTCACGACTTAAGCTGAGTGGGGCACTTTTAATATGGACATCACAGACGCACAACTGCACAGTCCGACTGACTTACCCACATATATTGTAATTTTTTTTGTGTTTCTTGTTTTATAACTTTTTCGTGTGTTATGTGATGTCCATTCATTAGTAAATGTATTTTCTTTCTTTTCTTTCTTTCTTTCTGACTTAATAAGCCTAAAAATATACTGCATTATTTCGCTTAGGCTACATTTTTTGTAAAAATCCAAGTTTGAGCTTCTCTAGGTAGAAGACGGCTAAATATTCTTTTGTAAAACATACGCCAAATGTTTCTTAATATACTCATAACTAACCTCAGAAAAGCGATGTTAAAATTATCAATACATAGTTACTATTAATTAATGATATTTTTAAAATCGCCCCTATTATTAATCTTTATTAGCTTATATAAACGCATTTATTGCCGTTTGGTTCGCAGCAATGTTTTATGATCTTCGTTGGATTCACCTTGCAAAGAGGAAATGAATATTATATCACATTAATATAATGTCCGACCAACGGTGTATTTGCCCATAATGCATATTAATTAGTCTAGTGCAATAGGTTGCATGATTGCAATATACACATTTTTTCTATTGTAATGGGCAATTATGGTAAATTTACGACCCAGTCCAAATAAAGTGGTTTCACTCAAGAATCCTTAGCTCGCAGACGGCGCCACATCCTGTGCCATAAAAATTGCGTTATTTTTTAGTTTTTTTTGGTTCCGTACCTCAAAAGGAAAAAAGGGATTATATTATAGGATCACTTTGTTTACCGTGTGTTCGTTTTTCAGTCTGTCTGTCAATAGCCTTTTTCTGAGTAACGGTCTGAGGTAGGTATCAATTTGAAATTAACATGAAATACTTATATTTACTTGAAGCTATATAAAAAACAGCTTCTCTGTCAACACACTCCAAAGATACAGCCATTTCAGTCTTATTTTCTCACGTTTCGCAGGGGTACTAAATACTATAACTATACCCGTAGATACGTTACATATTTTATACATTTTTCAAGGAAGGTACAGCACAAGCAAAGCAAAAATTCCGAGAACCACGTTGTTTGTACGGCCAGAACCCCCAATGCGCGAGTCCGACTGGCATTCGCCCGGATCTTTGTACCTAAATTAAAATTCAGGCTCATTTATGAGCTGTAAATGATACTGGTTTTCCCATCATTTAACCAATTCACTGACTAATGAAGTCCTAAATAGCCATTACTTATCAGCTCGTTTAAATTATAGTTAACGTCTGTCAACGCGTTAAAACAACATGACATCACTTCAAATTCGCAAGTATCTCCGAAACTGCGATGTTTACTTTTTGCTCATTTGTGTCCGAGAATAATTTGTTTTTCTATTTCGTGTAGTCAGTCAGTGCTTGATTTCAAATTCCCATCCTCGCCTCGCAATAAATAAAGTGTAATTCAAGAACTCCGTACATAAGAAAACCAGACAAATAGGTATTAGGTATTCATACAGACAGACAAGCTTTGCTATCTGCACAACGACTATTTGGCGGATTACATTAGGATAATGAACAGATTATTGCTTTTGCAAATAATCCATTCCAAGAGATAATCGTTTCGTTTTTTTTGCAACAGTTAAAGAACCACAATCAAGTTTTAAACATAGCGACGTTTATGCTGGAAAATGTAGTTACCCTGGAGTGAACCAACACATGTTAAATTTTTAATTAGCCAGTTTAGCAATATTTGACATATTTGTACAGAAGTTCTGTCAAATTAACCGTTAATTGAGGTTTACCCGCTGTTTAAAAATTGGTGATTTGGTGAGCTCGGGTCTTAGGCTGCATTGTAACAGCTGACGACCGTCTTGGTGTAGTGGTGCGCACCCCGGACTTCTAAACCAGGCGGTTGCGGGTTCGAATCCCGCAAGGGGCAAATGTTTGTGTGATGAGCACGAGCATTTGTACCTAAGTCATGGATGTTTATAAATGTATATAAGTATGTCTATCCGTTATCCTGGTCACCATAGCACAAGCTCACGCTTAGTTTGGGAGTAGGTAATTGGTGTGTTTGTTGAAACAATTAACCATGACTAGTCGCAAATTTATCGCCCGTCTTCAGGTGGGGCATGAACCCACGCCTTTGGCTATCCGGCGAATGCTTCCAACTGAATGATATTCATTTATTAAACGATGATATTTTTTCCAGCACATGCCAGTGCCATGGAAGGCCATGCTCCTCTCGGCGCCGGTTTGGGCCATTATCATCACGCATGGCGCGTCAGTCTTCGGGTACTTCACCGTCGTCAACCAGCTGCCTACATACATCGAGAGCATCCTGCACTACAATATTAAACACGTGAGTTTTTAAAACTATACTAAACGAGTCTGAGGCACTCCAGATGATTTCGACTGTAGATGTTTCTGTCACTCATGTCAGCATGACAGCGCGAACGAGCGTGACGATGACTCGAAAATTTGGACAATGCATCGTCAACCGGAGTTAGGCCTCGTCGCAACGATGTCGGACCATAATTTAATTTTAAACTTTACGTAATTGAGATAAGTTTGTATAAAAGTGCTAATACACTAGGCCGCAAAATTGACGGGTCACGCAGCATTTTTCATACATTCGGGGGTATTTCGGAGCTCTGGCTCTTCGTAACTTCCGTGTAAGTGCGACAGTGTAGTATACCCAATGGCTTAGTGTAGATATTTGGCACTTTGAGGCAAGGCAAGATACCAAGCTAGATGATCAAAGACTTGACGCATCGAATACGGTCGCTGTTTACTTAGAGGCAATTTTCAACGAAGGCATCACTTAACGTGAACTGTTAATACATTATTTTTAAGAGGCCATTTTCTACGAAGGCACTTAACGTTAACTCTTATAGACATTATTTATTATTTTATTAAAAACATGCTATTTTCGTTCAAAGTAGGCGTTAAACGAACCACGTAGCAAAGAAAAATCTCGGAACTATTTGTCAGTTTATTCTCATAAATCATGGAGCGTCGGTGGCGCAGTGGCTAGCGGGTTGTTTCTCATGCGGGAGGTGCCGGTTCGATCCCACGTGCCGCCATGTACCAATGACTTTTTCCGAGTTATGTACATTAGTTGTTTCATTAACCGATGCTCTTACGGTGAGGGAAAACATCGTGAGGAAACCTGCACATTCAGGCGACTGCATGTGTAACTATGATCCAAACTGGTCAGGTTCCCCTGTTCACAGGGTCACGGAGGTCAGATGGCAGTCGCACCACTGTAATTACCTGATCTGCCACAACCTGGATCATGGTCAGCGGACCCTGGGCCCTCGTGTGCGAGAGCACAACCGGGATAACGCTAGGAGGATGGATGATGATTCTCATAAATGACACATGCTCGTTTCCTGCTCATAAAACATGATTTGAGTTTAAACACATTAGTACACCTAAACTGGTTCTAATCCATAGCTCTAACTGCTGGGTAAACAAACTTTAATGTTGTTTTTTCATGATCTTACAACGTAGGTACCTACACTCAGCGGCAAAAAAATCGGCCCATCGAGTAATTTTCATACAAACATGCTTACTTCACAGATTCGCTATTGAAAAAATTCTTGTCTTACGGTAATAATGTTTAAGTCAATCGATTGGATACATCTTTATCTTTCAACAACGTTTTTTAATTTTCCGAAAAAAAAAACCCTATTTCCTTAAAAACAATAAAAAGTAACTCTGTCTTCGCGTTCCGTACAACGTTATATGAAAGGTATAAACTATAAAGTGGGTTATTCCAATGCATTTTTGAAGACATGTATAAGGTTCTGTTCCTTACTGGATAGCTTTATTTAGAAATACACATTTGCCCCATCAACTCAAACATGTTTACAGTCGTACAAGTACTTTTATATTTGTGACCCTGTCTAGTAATCATGTTTGTATGAAAATTACTTAATGGACCGATTTTTCTGCCGCTAAGTGTATTTGAAGTTTGCTACGGACATAAAGTTACCAACAAGGTCGATGGAGATTATCCTTCTCATTAAATATCAAGTTCTTTTCAAGAAGATGAAATCACAGAAATATAATTATATGGAGGAAATACTCATTAATTAGATTTTTTTCAACCTCGATTTCACACCCGCCAATCACATTTTTAAGTGCACTACTTGATATGATGATATCAATCAACCAATTATACCTACTAGTGAAATTGGTCATGTGAATTTTTTGTCAATTTTGTTGCTCCAATAACGAAGCGAAAGTGTCGTACTACCATCTACTTTCAGTTCAACTACCTACTATCAGTCAAGAGTTGCAATATATCAAGAGAAATATTAGTAAATTTTCATTCATTGAATCCGCTACGGAAGATATAAAAAATTGTAACACTTGCGCCCTGACACAATTTTGTATGAACGCTTATTACGCCGCAATAAGGCTCATGTGGTCGCGCAAATTTAAAGGACTTGTTCGAGTAGGTAGGGTGACCATGACTACCCGCGACGTTGGAAATTTTTGTATGTCTTTAAAAAACTGGTGTTAAATATTTATTTCTTGCTGATTTTCAACCACGTTTTAAACGTTTTTTAACGCAACTTTTTATAAAAAAAATCCTATTAACGGTCGGTAATTATAACTTTGTAAACCAGAGTCGAAAGTAGGCATGGAAGATTTCATGAATAGCAGATGAAAAATCATATGAAATGAATTTCATTGTTCACACCTGCTATTTTTTTTCATGTAGACTGCTACAAATCGCACTCTGCGAAATCAAAGATCATGCTCATTTCATTTCATTCATTGATGACTGCATGTAGCAGAGCGAGTCGCGAGCGAGCCAGTAGGAATGATTTGCCCTAGGGGTGTGTTAGAAAAAGACAAACACACTAGTTATACGATCATAGGTGACGAATGACGATCGATACTGGGTGGGCATTTTAAGAACTTTAAACTTATGAACATAAAGTTTAGATTCGTTTGCCATGATGTTTCATGACAACCTAAATATGCCATTTCATATTAGTAGCAAATTAGCAACCGTTTACAATAATTCATATTTCATTATAAGTAGCAAATAGCAAAAAGTGTTACATTATGACACTGCGAAAAAAAATCATTGCCAATGAAATTTCACATGTGATTTTATATGAAAAAAAAATCATCATTTCTTGAAATGAAAATGAATTAAACTAACCATGTTTATTTTCCGTGTCCGTAAAACCCACGTCATGCGTTACCTAGTTTATAACTTGCTATTAGTTTCCCTCGACTACAATATGTATGTACGTAGATGCTAATACATTAGATCTTTATTGCTACACGTGTATCCGCGCATGCGCGTCCTGTCTGTAGTGAAATAATACTAAGAACCGTATTGTTTACTGAGTTCGACGATAAATATTTAACACTTAAGGCTTTTGTCTACATAACTGTGGAGTTTGATGCGAAAAAATCATATACGAGTAATATATTAGTCTAATAGATATTCATTTTGTTTTTGGCGTAAGGTCCAATGTGTGTCCAACTTATGCCACAAAGTTAATATAATTCTAGACAAAGAAAAAAAATACTCGCTAATAAATAAATTGAAGCGTGATGAACCACTATTAGACTCAGAATTGTCGAATAAATCCAGATATATCTGGTTTGTTTTGTCCTTGTCTGTATAAATTACAATACATTTGAATTTCTATTAGAGTGACCAACTTTATCGGGTCATAGATTTGATTATGATTTAATTCATTAGTATAATAGAAAAAATAAATCGTTAGTTTTATAAGCAGTAGAATTATGAATTGATATTGCGATGATTTATTCAATTTGCTAATTACACATCTAATTTCTATAAGAAATAATCTCTGTATTTGTACCACATCTTAATTTTTCGAGTTTTTCTAGATTTAATACGTGGAATAGATGGATTGACTTAGCAAAATAAGCCACAACTTACACAGGTTAATAAGTAGTATGGTCAAACTTGGTACATATCAGTTTTATTTAACTACCCGACCAAGCCAACCATACAAATGTCAAAGGACTTACGACGACGAATACAACGGAAATATCGATTAAAAAAAATGGTGTTAAAATTTACTTAGACATTTCATCTAAATTATAACAATATTATTTTAATTGCTTCGATATTCGCGTTGTATTCATCGTCGTAAATCGTTTGGCATTCGTCTAGTTGGCTTAATCGAGTAGTACCTACCCAATTATTTAAAAAAAAGTAAGCAAAAAGCTCATGATGTATTCAAACTTCTGTGACTGACTACACATAGGTACTAACAATGTCAACACGTTCACCGTTCCATTTCTTTCTTGTAATACCTACTTCTTTTAAATTGTTAACCCAATTTAAGTCAACCATTTTTGTTTCATAAAGGCCTGTAACGAGATACTTTCATTACTTCTGTCATATTATGTAGATTTTTGTGCAGCTATAAAAATGGAAACATAACTTTGTGGAATTACTTAATCTTGATTTTATCAAAGAGACTTGCATCCCTATCTTGATGCTTTAAGTCTTATTTTGCAGAGTCTGCCAAAGGACAAACAAGCATAACGTAAGCTTCTTACCTTATTGCATCAGCCGGAGACCCGGAGTAGACAACCTCAGGTTTTATATCGAGCAGGTTACCACACCTCGGATGTTGCTAATGTCAGTAGCCGACAAGATTCTGCATAAAAAGTAAAACTTGATAATGCAGATGCTTGTTAAAAACTTGCCTTAAGCTATAAAAATATCATTTTCAATATTTAGCAACGTGATAATATGTATTTCATATCATGGATTATATTAATACCAATGGTGATCACGTAGTTACCTATAATTATTAGTTTGGTTACATATACTTTTAAGACTGGGATCATATTAAAGTAAATATTCAATAACTCAATTCAATATATTCAAATTTCAAAAGCAATAAAATGATATCCGTCTTAACAGGTAAAATAATAATAGTAAAAAACTCATACCAAAATTTTTGAAATAGTGTAAATATGTTCTTTAATTTCGTCGTCGTACTACTACTGTATAAAATGAATCTAAAATCACACCTGAAATGTTGCTAAAACGATACCTACATAGAAAACTGCATTAAAGTAGATAGGATTTCGAAAAAACCCCAAACATGCAACGAGTGAAATAATAAAGTTGCGTGCAGACAAAATTGTTCAGTAAACTTTCGCTTCGCGGCCAATTTTCGTTGCATTGCAATCGCCAAGACGATAAACGGTTTATAAAGATCGATCCCTGTATAGTTCTGTAGACGTAACCATAAATGAGCAGGTTCAAAAACATCCTGTGAAAAGTGTGAATAAATCATAATGACTCCAATATGTTTCGTCATCAAAACATCGTAAATTATCTCGTGTATTGAATTATTGTGTTTGTTATTTCAAGTTACTTGTACTTACTTCTTCTTATTTTTTTACTTTTTTACTCGTTCAATTCATACTATTGGAGGTAATAAAATCTACGGACGTCTTGGTGTAGTGGTTCTCGATTCCGACTAGCGGAAACGCGGTTGTGGGTTCAAGTTCCGCACGGGGCAAATATTTTTGTGATATGTAGCTACTGCCGCACTCAGATTAGTCAATTAAATTTAATCTTTGATTAAGTCTTGTTCTGTCACTTTCTTTGTCAATGAAATAGAAAAGGACTGCATGAGACTTAATGAAAGATTAATTTTGATTGACGTCTCTGAGTACGACAGTAAGTCATGGATATTCGCTTGGTGAAATTCTTTATTTAATGAATGTATAAAAATAAGTATTTGTATCCGTTATTCTAGTCATCAAAGCACAAGCTGATGCTTAGTTTGTGACTAGGTAATTTGTGTGATTGATGAAAAAAATATTTAAAATTTAATGACATAACCGGTAAGTAGGTAGGTATACAAAAAGAAGTATTGGAGGGCTTTTATTTAAAAAAAAACGAGCCTGCAGGTTGCATTGTTGTGAAAACTTTAAAACGCTGATAACAATAAGAAGCTTAAGGCTCAATCCAAGTGAGGATGACGCCCCTACTATTTGATAACAAATAAAAAAAAATGTCCTTAAAAATTCTAACACAAAGTCACCCTAGCGGCTACATAAACATGGTGTATCGGCCGGGTCTTTTTTTGCAATACGAATGCGAGCGCAAGTTTACAACCGATTCCTTACGAGGTCGAACAACTTGCCGACCCCAAACTTGATGTACGTACAGTCATCGACTGAATGTGTCATGCGCTTATCATGCCTGTTGTTCGTCGGTTACCGTATGTGACTAGAAATTCTTTATCAAATTAGGTTTACTAACTTGCGGTGTCGGTCGAGTTTTTTTTAAATATAAATCAAATTAATTAATATTTTTTGGGTCAATAAATTTTACACGGAAACCAATAAATCCATAAAAATTACTAAAATTCTACTTGCGTCGAAGGAGTACAATTGTCACTATTAACATGACTATATTGATATAATTAATATTAGTCATAAAAAATAAATATAGGTAACTCCAGTTCATCAGAATTAATCTTCTTAAAATAACTTTCTTTTTATAGAAACATCATCTGATTATTATTATAACCGCCTAGAGACCTATAAAAATCCAATAAAAGTGGTTGTCCTACAGGCGACCTATAATGCGTTTTTCTGCTCATCGCGCCAGACGCAATAAAATTCTCGTACACGCCCGCAGAGTTATCTTTACGATCTATCGTATTCGTCGCTAAGTGACTATACAGTGTAATCCCGTAAGGAGGTAAAAGGTAGACCTTAAATCGACAAAAAACTGCATATACAGAATTTTTTATACACCGCACATTATCGCGGACACACTGTTTAACGTGCTTTTTTAGGGTTCCGTACCCGAAGGGTAAAAACGGGACCCTATTATCTACTAAGCCTCCGCTGTCTGTCTGTCTGTCTGTCTGTCTGTCACCAGGCTGTATCTCATGAACTGTGATAGCTAGACAGTTGAAATTTTCACTGATAATGTAATTTTCTTGCCGCTACAACAACAAATACTAAAAACAGAATAAATAAAAATTTAAGGGCTTCCATACAACAAACGTTAATTTTTTTGCCACTTTTTGCTCGATATTTATAATAACAACAGGCAGACACTTCAAATATTTACAAAATATTATGTTGTATTTCACTTTAACAATAAATAATTAAATTAAAATTAAAAAAAACAATTGAAGGGGGGCCCCCATACAAACGTGTTTTTTTGCCCATACTGATGTTGTCAAAGTCAATGGCACGGAACCCTTCGTCCGCGAGTCCGTCGCACTTGGCCGGTTTTTTTTCCTTGACTTGTAGAGTGTGTTCTTTTCCCTAACTAAGATGTGCTAACCAGAAGGTACAGTCGCTGGAGGGAGTGGCCTATTTATAAAATATTTAGAACTTTTAGTAAAACTTTCATTATGATTCGGCTAAGCCTAAGAACCATTTAGGTATTTTTAGTAGTGTGCGCTTTTACACAAAGCTTTTTTAACTTAATACATTTTTCGGCTGTGTTTATGTATTACATGCTGTGGTAAAACTAATGAATACTGATAATAAAAGCGTTTTATTAATACACCACATTTGAGACGATTATTTTTGCAAGACACCTTTACTGATTTGGCAGTAATTGTTATCTTTACTATCAACCGGAAAGCCAAATCCAAATAGCGATCGTGTTATATTCAATAAGCCAGCATAAACCGGATCAAAAAATATGTAATACGCTATGAATAGGCCCACACGTGTGTCTTTTCTGAGAAGCTTATACAATTTGGACGTTAATTAATTAAACTGACATAAAATAGCGTTTCTTTGTGTGAAAATGTGTTAACCCCGGCCGCGCGCCGGCGCCTGCGCATCGGCCGCGAAACGAGACGTGTGATAATGATTCCGGATACTTGGAACTTCGTATTGGAAGGAAATAAAAAAGTCATGGCCAGTAGAACCAATGGGCTTAATTCCAATGCGCCCTGTCTAATATTAAAATTTGTTTGTCTTTCTCTTTCTTCTAACAAACAAAAAGAGACAGACTACAATAATTTAGAAACGTCAAATTAAGTGATGCTATTTCTTACGTAGTTTTTGCGTTTTCGTCTTACTTTAGACGTCATCAAATGACATCCCTACGTCTCTTTTCAAATATCAGAGAAAGAGAGAGACGTAAACTTCAGCGCATTGGAATGGTGCCCAACGGTGAGTGAACACTCACATAGAGAATTCGCGTGCTAGCATTTCACTGCTGAAAGGATAATATAGCAAATGTATGCCCTACCTCAAAAATATGACTCGTTTGTCAAGAAAAGAAAATACACATTAACATTGGATATGGATTTGCCTCCTAAAACGAGTAATCCGTACCTTACCACAGAATATGCCTTATCACAATACGTATACTAACGTCTAACGGATAGTACGAATAGTGTCCACCTCGGCATTTACATTATTGTCATGATTGAGCACATGCCACTCACATCACTTCCTGATCAGCTACTATATTAAAGTTATAGCTTTGCACAATTCCAAACTGGTTCTTTCCACAACAACTAAGTGGAAGGAAGCGACCCATAAAGAGATCCAGGTCGCAGCGCGCAATTTACGAATTTACATCTCATTGAGAAACTAATTTCCCATTGTGGACTATGTTTCATCATGTCCGTCATCAATATGGTGATGAATTGGTAACAGCATGGACGAATTCGTCCATGGTAACAGTCAGCAGATTTTTTAGTATGAAGATTGGCTATACGAATGGCAGATCTACGTGGCTATTGTTTGTTGGTATTAAGATGCTGCCAACATTTTTCAATCTTTTGATGGCCCGGTTACAGCTTCCTAGATACCTATATTGAGTTGTGTAGACTTTAATCGTCGTATCATCATAATCTCCAGTGACCATTTGTGAAAACTTTTCTCGTCTTCGTCTATCCATTAAGATAGCTTTGATGGATTAAGCACCTGCCTACATTACATGTGTCTTTTCTCGAAGGATGCACGACTCACAGAACAAACATTTTGCGGCTCAAAATTATGCAAATGAGCAACGAACTCTCAAAGATGTGCCAATTGTGTAATAGGTACCAACCTTGAAACCCAATGAACCCTACTTGATATGCCGAAGCCCTTTTTTAGTGTGTCCATTGCCTCTTGCTATGCGCACTTGGCAATTTGACACTTTCAATACGACCTTTGGCTTGGGGAAATGGTTTTTACATATTGTAACGTAAAGGTCACCGTAGACGTGGAGTGAATTTGGAAGAAGACGATCGTCTTTTGTCTGTTTTTTCTTGCATTTGCCTTGATTCATTTGTTTACTAGAAATGAAATGGAAATTTCACGAAAACCTTATTGGGTGGTGCATCGAGAGGTATCAAGGCCTTCTGATTCAACAAATTGATGTTGTTGATGATTCATGAGTATTTCTGTCTCGGAAAGGGAACCGGAATCTTGGTGGGACAGAGCTGTCGTAATAATAATATTTTCTTCCGCTCTCGTTGGCTAGTAGTAGGTACCTACCTACTCGTATCAACGGAAACTTCCCGAACGCGTTATAATTTCAACCTTATTGTATGTATAGCTACACATATTTTATTTATCCTTAAGCTTATTTAAAAACGAAACGAATGGTTTCACATCGATTATATTTATTCTTCGATTCTGTTGTTAGTTCGAGTTGCACCTGTGCAACCGAACTTTGATACGATTAAGACAAGCTTTAATGCGAATTAGTCAAAATTTGCATCAATCGACCGCCAAATAATCTAGCCTTAGGCGCAACATAAACAGCCATAAAGGTCGTATTTTATTAAAGTTAAACCGCTATTATAACTTCTATCTCGTCATCTTTTACGACCGCTAATGTCTGTTCGTTTGTTGGAAATCTTATATTCTTATACAAGAATATCACGTATTAAAAAAGGTTAATTCAGTATCCGTGGCATTGAAGAAGACAAAATAAAATTGTGAAAATGTTATTATTATGACAAAACCGAAATTATTTGTATTATGAATAACAAAAGAGTGATATATGTCATTTATTAATGGATCCTCCATATTATCCAGAAACAGAAAACTAAAAAATTAGCAAGCAAGCAAAAATTCGTTTTACTATCAAACATTCTATGTGTCGCGTTTCAAGAACTATAAAGTAGGTACAAATATTATAAACCTCTGAAGTCCTTTAAAACACGCATTGGGTGTTTAAAGTAATTTCAGCTTAACAATCTTAATAATCCTTAGTACATTTATGATGATAAAACAAAGCGGACTATGCAAAACTTTCCATCGTTGCCTTTGAAGTTTAATAGCGTCTGTATTGCTAGTATTAAAACAATAGTTAGTGAGAATGATTCAACTAAATACCTCATACATATTTAATAATTCACAGGTAATAAAATGAAACGTGTAGTTAGGTATTTTATCATGTTCAATCAGTTATCAATATTAGGACCAATTAAGACAATATTTTTGATGGTTAATGTGTGATGCTAAATACAGCACGAGTAAATGAATCACCTTAGAAGTCCAACCAAAATTTGAATGAAACATACATTTTGGTTGGACCTTAAAGGAGATTTTTACAACATTGTCATATCAACAGCAGTCTACTTCCCTTGTCTCGATCCATCGAGGACATATCCTCGATGTCTCGATCGATGTATGAATAATGTCTACATGCCCAAAATACGTAATCTTGATTATAGGAATAAGCCTGTACGTGTTTGGGTAGAGAACTACGTCAGTGTTACCTCATGGTATTACACAAGGCTTATCATAGACCAACTGCTGATAATCTGTCTAATTTGTAAAGTACTTGTATACTTTGCAACACATTATGGATATTAGGTCTGATACTTTATGCAAGTCCTTCTTCGTCACGTCACTATATTTCGAAAGGTTCGGAATTTCTTTGAATTCGAAGCGTTTGTTTTGCCATTTCAATGGTCAATTCAGACGTCAATGACATTTAATCGTAATTTATTATATAGTCAAATAGAATTATTGAGGTCAAATGGTTCAACTTTCCAATTAAATTTAACCTTTGAGGATAAAGTCTGAAATTTTCCTTTTACAGAACGCCACATATAATTTTTGCGAAAAGTCTTCCATACACCTTCAGTATATTCTATCCAATTTGACTCTCTTTCATCATCATCCTAGCGTTATCCCGGTTGTGCATTCGCACGCGAGGGCCTAAGCCTTGATCCCCAGGATATGGCAGATCAGGTTACAATTACGATGGAGCGACCGCCATCTGACCTCCGTGACCCTGTTAACAGGGGAACCTGACCAGTTTTGATCATGGTTGATCAGTCAACTGAATGAGCAGGTATCCTCATCAATTTGTCTCTCTTTAAAATATTGAATCATCCTTTTTGGCAGATGACTATCCCACCGTCTTGTATTGCGATAAAAGGGATATTTTATGTTCATCAAAGGTTTACCATTATTGGATTAGTTGTTCACTTGGCGTTTAGGATGTCATGTCATCTTTATGATGTCTCTAGTAAGTTAATAAGGTATCTGGGATTAATCCCATTCCTAGACAAGCAGCTAGTTGCCGGCTGAGCTGAGTCACGAAGGTGAACGTTCGGCGCCGAGCTATGCGCAGATAAGTGTTTCATCTATTTTTATCGGCCTATACGAGTAAATAATTTGTAACTTCAAACTGGGAATTCATAATGTGATCATAAATTAATATAACTATGATTTAATAGAGTTTATTATCTGTTACTAATAGTATGTATTATGGCTCATTTATTAGATCAAAAAATATTTATTTGAAAAAAATAGTAAATAGTAATTTATTTTATTTTATTTATTTATAATTATGACGAATGAACGGTTTGTATTGGGGTTACTATGCTTAACCATATTACATGTGATCATTAAGATTTGCGTAATCAGTGAAGTGATAATTCAAAAATAAACAGACATTTATGGCATGTCTACGCAAGAAACTTTAATCAACATGAATCCCACGCTTAGCTCGCGAAATATTTGACGCACGCCGTCATTCCTCGTCTAGGTATTTGCTTTTGTTGGCGACAGTACTAGCCAGTGAGTAATCCGCGGCAGACGCAATTATTATTTAATCTAGGGTCGCTATATTCTCTGGCGTCGGCCTAATGGTCCTCACGAGACCTCCACCTCAGGTCTTTGTTAAAAATAGCATCATCGTGGAACTTAACTATGTGCGTAAAGGATGAGCCGACTACCTACATTAAAAATAAGCGCGTGTTAGATAGGCGAGGAAATATTTCTTCTGACTTGCTTTACGATGGTTTCTTTCTAGACATATAAAGTTATAAAATCAAATATTGCTTTACGTAACAAACAACATCACGTAAAATTAAATTCATTGTGTCGTTGTAGGTAATACATGCATCAGGAAAATATCACTTATATATAAGCAATAATTGTTTGACAACAAAGATATCGATCTACGAAAATCGATATGTGCGTCGGGCGTCTCTTTTGTTTTTCAAATTACCTTATGGGTTAGGAGAAGGAGTCTGTAATTAACACGTATGTACGCAATTATGAACTTTATTAGAAATACTTATTGCCGCGTATCTTCGATCATTTACTATGTAGTTAATATACTTTACTCTGACGGGCGCCAGCATCTTTGATGTTGGTAATTTGCGCGACTGCCTCTTAAATAAATGCTTCGATAGCTTCAGCATTTTCCGGTTTTCTACACTAATTACACGTAAAATGAAAGTAAAGTAAAAAAATGGACTGTAATTTGGTTATTTATGTGGGTAACGTAATCACCTTATAATTTGTCACGTGCTTTCAGGAAATGAAATATGATAAGACTAATCTATACATATAATAAAACTGTAAAACCGATGCGTCTGTACATTGAGTACTTTTACCAAAAACTAATTGAGGGTGATGTTAAAATAGTAACAGAAGAGGAATCTACAACTTTTATTTTTTTTTGTCTGTTTGTCTGTTTGTCTGTTTGTACACGCTAATCTCCGGAACTACTGAACGGATTTGAATAAAACTTTTTTTATTGTGTAGCTATTGAGTCTGGGCAAATACTAGGCTATAACTTATTTTGAAGATCGTCATGACGTGGAACCTTAGCAGTACACTTAAACTAAGAGAGATATGAAAGCAGTGTCTTAAGAAAAGTTATTCAGCGTGATGAGCATTTTCTATTAACGCACACAAGTTGAAGGTCTGGAGCAACTGATATGGAACCCTAGCAGCTCAGCTCAACTATAAGAGATATGAATAGAGCGCCTTAGAGAACATTGTTCAGCGTGATGAGCACTTTCTATTGACGTACACCAATTGAAGATCTGGAGCAACTGATATAGAACCCTAGCAGTTCGGCTCAACTATAAGAGATATAAATAGAGCGCCTTAGGGAACATTGTTCAGCGTGATGAGCATTTTCTATTGACGCACACAAATTGAAGGTCGGGACCAACTGATCTAGAACCCTAGCAGCTCAGCTCAACTATAAGAGATATGAATAGAGCGCCGTTGGGAAGATTGTTCAGCGTGATGAGCATTTTGTATTGACTTACACAAATTGAAGGTCTGGAGAAATTAATATGCTAAATTACTTCAGACTGATTTTTAAACTCGAAAGTTAATCCTACTGTCTCCAAGTTACGATCTGGTGACGGAAACCTGGAGAAATCTAGAGAATCCTTCAGATATTATGGGCATGTATAGCATGTAGATATTTGCCGTAGCAAATTAGCATTAATTTAGGTATTTAAGCGTGTACATTTCGGAGTCAAAATTTGATGGTGCTGACCTTAACGCTAAGTCGTTTGTGGATACTTTCACCACAGACAGTTTGTCGAAATTTTGTTAAATTACTTTATTATTAATGAAAGATCAAAGTGAATTGGCCCTATTTTTTATACTACTTATCACTAACTAACGGTAATTGAACTGCGAGTGTAAGAATAGTCTTAGTTACTTTACGTTATAAGAGAAAGGGTAGAGAGGCCTTTGCCCTGCAGTGGGATACGAGAGGATTCTAATTATAATAATAACTTTACGTTATTAGTGACTTACAAACCAACCTTTGAGTAGGCTAGGAACACAATAAATAAATGCTAAACCGCATTCATCTATTGCGGTATGGTTTAATTCTGACTTTTTTCTGAACACTACTACTAAAGTTACCTATATTTTTTACAAACTAATAAAACTGCCTTCAATAAAGTAAACTAAAGTTTTAAAAAATTCTTAACACTTTTACTAAGTAAGATATACGACAAAATTTTGGCTTAGAGTCGGTATCACTGCCATGCGAAATTTTCTTACCAGAGGAGGATGGCGAGGTTCCAAAAAATTTACTTGACTTTTCATTCCTCTCTTCTCCTAACGACATGGTAGACTAAGAGATCATGATAGCTGGATGGCGACGGGAGTATAAAATATTTTGAATCATCGAGTCCACGCGTACGAAGTCGCGGGCAACAGCTAGTCATAAATAAAGTAACCTAGCTTTCTGATTGACTTATTGGTATCCAACTTAATAAAAGTGCATATAGAATACCTATTATCTATATACCAAAAATGCTCACTAATATTACTGAATATTGAAATATTATTTGTGCACACGTTTGAGACTTATCTTTTATTTCCGAAACTTATGTATTTTGTTTAACTATCCTAATTAGGTACGTGGGTATGTAACATTAAAATAACAAATTAATATTTTAATTAAGTGCACATGAATTCCTGGTAACATTTTTCACATTGAATCTAAAGAAGAATCCGGAATAATACATCGTAAACTCAGCTTGGGAAACAATAATAAGATATTTTATGAGATAAATAGTACTTAGTGTAGGAAGCTACAATCATACATGCATAATAAATACTTATTTTAAAATATAAGTTGTTGCTGCTTGCGACAAAGAATCAACAATTATAGAATATTGTCTTTACAAGTATTGTTTGATTTCTATGTAAAAAACCGTTAGAGAACAAAATAATTTCTTAGTTATTTTCGATTTACTGCTGCGCTTGCAATGTGTTTCAAAGTTCCCCAATGGTTGGCAAGGGGGACTTGATAACGTCCTGCGTATTTCCATTACATACTACTCTAATTTGTGCTTTCATGCAATATCTACACCAGATTGATGAGCCTGCCTCTATCTTTTACGTAATTAAAGCAGTTTTCGTAGTTCAAATGGCTAAACTGAAGTGCTGCGGTTGTAGGTCCAGGGGCACGATTCTCATGTAGTGGAAAAATAACTTTTTCGACTGCATGAGAATCGTGCCCCTGGTCTAGAGTTCCAAGTAAAAGTAGGAATTTGTTTAGGAATAAATAGGTATGTACCATTGGTACCTACAAAGGCCAGCACATCAGTTTTGGTTGTAAAATCAGCCCTATGACAATTGTATATGATGGCGCAGTGTCTCGTTTGATGTGCTGTCGTTCGCTCATACGAGTGTGGGAATCCATACTCTGACTGGTGCCTAAACAACATAAAGAGTTGTAAAATCCTTGATTGTGCGTTACGCTCGCCTGCTGACAAAATACTACTTACGGCAAACACATCCGTAAACAGTTTGAACTCCACAATTACTACTTAAATGCACAAATAGCCTGCGTCAGTACTACGCCGTAAACCTAAATGCATTCGCGCCTTTAAAGGCTCGTTGCGCAAACGTAGCGTTTCTGCCGGTAGGTAAATTGCCGCGAACAATCTCGCGGAATCGTTGAGAACAAGGCCGGTCCACTTTTTGCCAGCGAAATTTAAGCTGAAGATAAAATACTCGATTTTAGTTTAAAGGGCGGGCATGTATTTTTCTTACAGCTACGAGGCATAGGTTTCTTCTGCATACAACGGCAGCACGTCAGGTTATCCATGTAAACTACGAAAATAGCTTCTATTTAGTAGGATATAGAGGCGGTCTCAAGGTCAAAGTGGGGTAGTTTGACGTGCGGCTGTTTGTACTTTTTAGTTGTATTGTAGATTACGAATTTACGAGGCATCCGCCGGAAGCCATATCCACACTATAGGGGGTACTGCCACCCGCTTGGACGACGAAGTGCATGCTGACAGCAACCCTTAGTCGTCCCGCTAAGCGGACTTAGGAACCACGCGGAGTTTTTAGTGGGTATAATTGGCCATTCGCTAAGGAGTCGCGTATAAACTGCTGCAGTTACCACCTTTATAGCACTAGGTAGCGTGATGATTTTCCCACGACCATTTAGCACGCCCACACTGGTATTTTTTACCTACGTATGTGATATCTTTAGAATTTGATATATCTCTAATCCTTTAGCATAATTTGTCTATGCTACTCATACAGTCGCCTGCACGTCTGACTATGTATAATCGCCCCTGTCACAACTGCATAAGGTACAGGAACAGTAACAGGAAAGGAGTATTTACTTTGATGTGCAATCGTCCGTACATCATCATAACTGATGGAAGAACCTTGTCATTGCCACAGAACGGACTGCTCTCTTCCCTGCCTTACTTGGGCAAGTACTTGTGTGCGCTGGCGTCTTCCGTGCTGGCCGACCACCTGCGCAGGAGTGGGCGGCTCTCCACGACAGCTGCGAGGAAGCTGTTCACCGGTTTCGCTGTTGGACTACCCGGTAAGAACTTTGATGTGGTAAACCCTGGTTTAGACTGTAACCAATAGAGTTACATGCTCAGTCAGACCAAGTGTCCTTCGAAACATATGAAAGTTTATCCGATCACATCACATCTACTGTTTGGGTGAGATCTGTAACTTGTTAGAGTAGTCGACTTACCACGTGTGAATAGACTTGTTGGCACATCATCACATCGTAAAAACTCACGCCTTCCATAGTCGAGTAGACTGCAGCAGCTGTCAAATAAATCCCGTTTTTATTTGCCCGTTGTTACTTTTACCGACGACAGAAGTCACCTCTGCCGTCTTCAACGTGCCTAGGAGAACTTTAAAGTTGCTATTATCTTTCGTTCACAGGCGTGATGATGCTGGCGCTGGTCTTCCACGGCTCGGACCCGGTGTGGTCGATCGCGATCTTCACGATGGCGCTCACCATCAACGGAGCGGTCACCGCCGGCTACCTCGGAAATGGGCTTGACATCGCGCCCAACTTTAGTGGTAAGTTAGCGTGCAATTATCACCCATATGACTGCATCGTTGGTCTAGTGGTCAGCACGCTGGGCACTATCCACGAGGTTCGAAAGTGTTGGGTTTTCCTGTCTTGAAATAACTCAGACACAGCTCCGGAGGCAGGAAGTTGGTGGTGTTAACACGCCCGTGCCTCGGAAAGCAAGTTAAGCCGTTGGTCCTGCGCCTGATCTCTCTACGGTCATGTCGGACTGCCGTCTCACCGAATTATGAGAGTGAAGGAACAGAGCACTATAATATCTCCCGCGCAGTCGACTAATCTCTGTTGAGATTGGTCACTGTAGTCGAAATTCGGCTATGAGGACATTATCACCCATATGCCTTAAGCGTAAGATCATGGTCATGTAGATTCTTCCTATCTACACGTATGGCGTCCAAACATGGACTTTCTCTGATCGTCAGAGGTTCAGGTTGGAGGTTTGCCATATAACAATGTAGCGCGGCATGCTGGGCGTAAAACTCTATGATCGCATTCAAAATACCATACGGCGCTTATTATTGGTATCGGTCAGATAGCCGCTCAGCTAAAGTGGGACTAACTACCGTTCTCAGAGACGTCAAATTTTATCTTTCATTAAGTCGCATGTCGTCCTTATCTATTTTATTGACAATGAAAGTGACAATACGAGACTTAATTATAGATTATATTTAATTGACGTCTCTGAGTGCGGCAGACAGACATTTCAAACCACTTTTTATCAAAATATGCTTCGAGTATTTATTATTATTTGTTTTTGGGCCTTAAAATAACCAATCTCGACCAATGATTGGTCTATTGTGGCAGCCCTTTGTATTATAACTCACTACTCATGCCCGTTGAATCCAGGAGTCGCCAGATTTTTCGGGTAGTGACTTCTGTTATCTCATCCGGTTTTGTTATATCTGCACCGAGTATCCTTTCAATTAGCTATCAGTTAGTTTAATTTGTGTTTCGTATTTCCAGGTACGATCTTTGGTATGGCTAACACACTGTCGTCGTTCGGCGGTTGGCTTTCTACCTTCATGGTCGGAGAACTTACAAAAGAAAATGTGAGTACCGACTTTGTATATTTTTCAGGAAGTAGTTTAATTTTGGTATTATTCTAAGTGGTAGGCTTTTTTGTACAAATCTGGACACCAGCCAAGCTATCAACATACACGGGCCGCTCTTGCAGTCAAGAGTCAACAGCTTGAGGCTGCCATTGATAACTGCTCGAGCAGGCAATTTCAAATCAGTAGCATCATGGATTTTTTAGGAGGAAGCACTTCTGCTGCTTTTGGTCATACGGCGACGACGACGGCGTAAAAATAGAAAATTGTGGGTTCATTCAATATAAGAAACATGAAATTATAATGGAGAGCGTGGGCGGAGGTAACTGCGCGAGAGCAGTCGACAGCTCAAGTAGTCAGTGTATGCCTGGCGACTGCTTGACCACATGACAAAATTTCACCGTGCTGCCAGCCGCCCGAAGCAGTTGCAACTGCTTGAGCGGTTTGTGTATGTACGTACGTAGAAGTCTGTAGTTCAATATGCAGTCGCAGCTTCAAGCAGTCGATCCTGACTGCTTTGAGCAGTCCGTGTATGGCAGGCTTTAATGCCGCACTAGACTTAACCTGCCTCGTTGGTCTCGTGGTCAGCACGCTGGGTACTACCCACGAGGTCCCGGGTTCGAATCCCGGGTCGGGCCGAGAGTGTTTGGGTTTTCCTGACTTGAAATTACTCAGACACAGCTCCGGAGTCAGAAAGTTGGTGGTGTTAACACCCCCGTGCCTCGGAATGCACGTTAAGCTGTTGGTCCTGCGCCTGATCTCTCTACGGTCATGTCGGTCTGCCGTCTCACCGAATTATGAGAGTGAAGGAACAGAGAGTGCACCTGTGCACTGCGCACACACTTGTGCACTATAACATGTCCCGCGCAGTTGGCTAATCTCTGTTGAGATAGGCCGCCGTAGTCGAAATCGGCTAGGAGGACATTATTAGACTAAACCTTTTTTCAATCAATCAGTACTATAAGGAACTCTATAACTTCCAACCTCTCGGCACTAGACTTTAACCTTATTTCAATCAGTACTTTAAGAAGCTCTATAACTTCCACACTCCACAGAACACGCTAGAGCAATGGAAGATCGTGTTCTACATCCTCTCCGGCACGTACGTCCTCGGAGCGCTCTGCTTCGTCAGCTTCGGCTCCGGCGAGTTGCAGCCCTGGAACGCGCGCCAGGTGTTGCCAACCCACAGGAACGAGGAGCAGCCCTTGAATGAGGAGAAGGCGTGAGGAGCCAGGATCGGGAGGTAATGGAGACTGAGATAACGCAACAAGCAATAGTCAACCCTGAGGCCGGTGCCTCTTTTGCAGCGAACTTCGTAATCGCCAACGACATGTATGCAATCGTCACGTGATGTTTCGATGGCTTACGTCATAGTTAAAGTCAAAGTCAAAAATCATTTGTTCAATTTAGGAAAGAAAATGCCACTTATGAACGTCAAAATTTAAAAATCAGTAATATTAGCTCTTAGGGGGTCCGAACATGTCTCCTTATCAGACACAGACAACAAATACTGAGAAGAAGCACCGGAACAAACTCGGTCACCACTAGCTGCCATAAAAAAGTGATAAAAGTTTAATAAGAAACCAAAAGTTTGCACACAGGTAGGATTTGAACCTACGACCTTTGGCTAACCGTAGGTCGTAGGTATTTTATAATACCCTTTAGACGCGAGGATAGAGAACAAACTTTTTTAGATAGATTGCATCTTATCTACGGGCCCACATGCCTTACTCCTGTTGACGTACGTATTTTCGAGTCTAGCCATCACGCTCCCTCACGTTGTCATACTGTCGTGAGTGAAAGGGACGGCTACATTCGAAAATACGGACCTCGTCAATCGGAGTAAGGCCTCTGGGTCCGTAGACAAGATGAAATTTGTTCGAAGTTCGTTAAAGAAGAAGTTCGTTATCGCTAGCAAAATGTATGACGTAAGCCATCGAAATATCACGTGACTGCATACATTTCGTTAGCGCTCACGAAGTTCGCTGCAGAAAATTTGCATCTTGTGTAAGGGCCCTGTTTCAATGGCTTTATGTCGAAAATTTTAATTGTAATATTCGTTTGGATGGACATTTACTGCCGCACTCTGAGACGATCTTTAATTCTGTCACTTTCTTTGTCAAAGAAATAGAGAAGGCGTCACTAGCACTAGACAAATGCCAGCTATAATAAAGTTACTGTCAATGTGCGGGAAAGGGCTGATTTCGTTTCTCTGTCCAAGCGATTCACTGAACTGGTACCCTGCTAACTTGTACGGCGAACATTCCGTTCAATATCTTCTCATATAAATCTTATCAACAAAATATCATAATATTTGCGATTTATCTTGGTTTTCATACTTCTAGATCTGTTTTATTAAAGTAATTTCGTTGTCAGTTGCAGGAATCGTACTAGTTACTACTTAAAAAGAACTTACGGCACAAGTCTGACGAATGACAAAAGTTTTGTATACGCACTCTTAAAAATGCTGTTACAAGACTTGTGCCCTGTTTTTAAGGTACTTAAACGGCGGTTTATAGTTTGGATAGCCATACTAAATGGACAAATAAACCACTCTTAAGGACCTGAGAAACCAGGCATAAACAGGCAGTGTCGATTGATGTTTTGCGTTCGTACCAAAACATTCAATTGCCACTCCTTGTTAAACGTGGTTGTGACAAACATTATTAAATATGTTTGTCACAGCTACTGGTGTAAAAAATGAAAAAAAAAAAACTCAAAAAAAGGCTGTTAACGTACGATTGTGATGTATTTATAAAACGTGCCGGCTTGCGCAATGGACACTCGATAAAGCGTCCGGTTCCTATAGCTCTACCCACGTGAGAACGCCGAAATCTAAGGATAATGGATGGACGACTTCCGTAGCGGAGTCATCTCCGAGGTCCCAGGTTCGATCCCCGGTCGGGTCAATATAGAAATTCACATTTTCTATATTGCCTCGGGTCTGGGTCTTGTAATACCATCGTTGTTTCAGATTTCCATAACACAAGTGCTTAAGCTACTTACTTTGGGATCTTAATAATGCATGTGATGTTGTCAAATTATTATTATAATGGATACAGTATAGTTCTCATTTCTGTAAAAAAAACAGAGGAAAAAATATTTCACTTCACATTTTTCATTTATTGATCTTCGGTGTCTAAATGCATAATTCATGTGCAAAATATGTACTGTACAATGACAATGTTATGTTAAAAAACTGTTATATTACATTTATTCAAGCTTATTTTTTTAGAACTAATACCAACCATATCCTACAGATTTCAGATGCAATAATATTACGTAACACAATTACCGTGCCAAATCACATCAAGCGTGTGTAGTGACGCTATAGGAATCGGTAACTTCAATTTGTTACGGTGATTCAACGAAACCCGACTCATCGTATTTTACTTGAATATTTAGCGTGTAAGTCTCAAGAAATCTGTAGTTTTGTTAGCCCTATTAGCTTTGGATTATTTAGTATGTGGATAATTGCTTCAAGGTTTAAAAATACCAACATTGAACTCGATTCCAATGTCTATCTAAGATTAAAGTTCAGTCTGTCTCTTTTTCTGCAAAACAAACGAAAAGAGAAAACGGACCAAAATAATTTGGAAACGTCAAATTAAATGATGCGATTTCTATCTCGTCTAACTTTAATCGTCACTAAGTAACATCCCTACTAAATTGTCATGGATTCTTCAATTTCCTTAGCAACTAGCAGCTGTTTAGTCTTGATGTTTTTAACTTAATATAGTCTTTCTCTTTTCGTTCGGCAGAAAAAGAGAGAGACTAAATTAATTTACTCTTCAACGGGACACAAACATTGCCAAGATTTTAGGACACATTGCAAGAATAATGTTTACTATTTTTATTAGATACAAATCTCATGTCTCAAAACATTCAGCGATATTTATTCGGCAATGATTACAAACATACTGCATTGAAGTTCTTATTATCCACATGCTATTTTTTGTTGCAAAGATGAGCATGTGTAGGCTCTGAACCGACCATATTAACTTCGATGCAAAAACTGCATGGGTTTAAAACGTCTTTTACTTAGAAACAACATACAAATCTGCTTAAGCAAGTTCAACATACCGTTTTAAATCATTTAATTGATTATGAACAAGACATTTGCTCTATTATTACAAAAAAATAATACCAGATTAACAGTATATGTATTAGCCAATCAATTAGAAAAGCATTTCTCTTTAAGGTCATGTCACCAATGTCATTCATTACTAATTTGTCTGTTGATATTAAGTCCTGGTTTTAACCTAATCTAACTTTTTTGTAATAAGGCCGCTGATGTCTAGCTGATTAAGTTATGTTACATCGCATGATTTTATTTCAGTCAGATTCTACATCGAAATCCATCCAGCATAAGTAGATAAAAAAAGTATCTTAAAGTTGTACTGGTTGGACATACCTACCTATTATATGCGTGTACCATCTATAATGTGACATGCAATAAATGATTTGAATTTGACAGTCTCCCCCAATGCGACCTACTAATCCGTTTTTTGTGTTAATAAAGTTGACAGTCTTATGTTGTATACAGTGACAGCTCTGATTGAATCACTATAAATTAAAGTTGTTCAAGACAAAACTAGTTCGTGACAAAACACATTTTAAACTTGCCTATCATGCACTTGGCGTATTAATAAATTATTTATGTTAATACAGTCGGTTTGTAGGTCGCCGCATGCTCGGATCATGTACTGATAGTTAGGTAGCGCGAATTTAACGGGACCAAACTAAGGGCAACAACGCATTTTTATAGTAAGGAAACATATACAAAAAAATATACAGAACCCATTTTGTAAAAATATACAGTTCTACTATAAAATGCGTAGACTACACAGATTTCTTGTATTATCTACAATTATTAAGTATTTAACTAAGTATCAATTTATTTATTTTTCTACTACCTACGTCGCAAGTTTAGGAAGATTCTGAGCCATTTAGTTTACCAGTGTCCGGACGGAACGTGACCATAGACAAGTCTCGTTTCTTTTACCGTAAGACATAGATATTAAGATTAAGCCATGTTCGCACCTAGCTTTATTACAAGGGACAATGCATTGTTATATTGTGCATTTCGACAGCTGTGATAAAGAGATTTGTCTATGGCCTGCACATAAATAGTGTTAATGTTTAGAGCTCACAATTGTTGGATTACTCTAGTTTTGAAAATGAATCTAAAACGGCTATTAGTAGTTCCTAAATTACGATCAGTATTTCGTAAATGTTTCTGTTTAAGTTCCCACTGGCAGGTCTCATTTCCACTTTCAGCGGTTGCAGGGTAAGTCCATAGAGTACATTTATGATCAAATATTAACTAAGTTTGCTTGTCTGTGGGGAACTATAAATCTTTAAAATATAAGTTATTATTTATATTACTATTAATTGATTAAGGAAAAGTAGAATGAAGAATTTTCTAGTTCTTTTCAAGTAACTACTTCCATACTTGATTTTTTATCATATTAAACTCTTGAAGTAGTTTGTTTAGTTAGGAAATGACACATCAAGTTATTACATACATGGTTCATAAACAAACGCTATTTATAAGTATATACATGTTTCTCAGTTTCTACTAATCATATATTTCACCTTTGACATCTGTTGCTTGTTTTAAAAAAGGAATTTTAAATAAACTTAGTCTTTCATGTATGTATTTATGTATCTCATTAGATTATAAATTGATTATAATTATTTTAAATTTAATATAATTATATATATTATCATATTAATTATTCTCAGTTCTATTTTAAAATAGAAACCGAACATTCAGTATGTTATAATTTAAAAATATATATTTTGTAACGCCTGTCTATGTGTTTGTTACATTATCATTACTTACCTAATTCAATGTTTACAGCCATACTTAAAACTTTAAGCAATATCGGATATCTACGTCGTCATACCTGCGCGTTTATTGCTTTACGTAATTCAACCAACGTTGATTTTTTTTTAATGATGTAACATGAAGTTTTATGTAACATTAAAGAAATTACCATATAACATCTTATTGTATTTTGTACATATCGTTTTGTCAAAGCTACAAGCAGTAATTGTTGAAAGATTATAAACGTTTATCAAACAGTATGTACCTATGTGTATTTAAAAATTAATATAATGTTTATTTAAGAGAAATAATTTGTAAAAAATACGATGTCACCAAGTATATATCTTTGTCAGCTTTTCATCACAAACTATTGTATGTAGGTACTCGTCTAGAAATAATTCACAAAGACAATCTTGGCGAGATTTGTCTCTGCCATGTTAATAAAAATCATCATCAATCCGTTTTATAGAGGGTCTTCTTTGATATGTAATATATATTTTGTTTTTAACTGTTAGGTTAAATTAAATATCAATAGGTGCTCTAAAACTAGCCCGAATAAAGGTATCTTTTTTTAAATTGTGCATTATTTCTCGATGAGTATTTATCCGTCTCGTGTGACGATGATTCTTCTTATGTGTGACGAACTCGGTCAACAGACTGACGCGTGTTCAACCGACTGTGTTGATGTATTAGCAATTATCGTATACAGTTAATAATATTAATGCATGTGGACATAAGGTTAACATTGTTATTCGCCAATGACAATTCTGTAATTTTGTGAACCATTTATTTTTTGAAAATAAAGTTTTCATGAAAATACTTTTGATTTAATTTCAACAATTTGAAAAGTACATTTTATTTTATTATTACTACGAAGGAGGTAGGTAAGTAGGGAAAGAATTACCTATTTGAGCACAAGATTGAACCACTGTTTTTTTAATATAGCTCCATCATTTGGGAAAGGGAAGGTGAATGAAAGAATCGAGTCTGTAACTTAATTAGTTTATTGAAGAAACATTACACGTTAGCACAGCCTAGCTGTCGCTACGAAGCCCGGGCCTACCGGTAACTTACAAGGCATGGTGATACAACACTCTTGCGCTTGCCGCTTGCAAAGTGCATCAGTTATTGTCAATTGAAACTTAACTCAGACATGTTAACTATTGTTATATGAAGGAATACAAGTATGCCACGTTTTGTCATGGAGCCTCGTTGCATTACACACACACGCATGTTGATTTCTTACTTTCAAAATATAACGCATCAGCTCGTGTCTCAACTAGCGCCATCTATTGAATTCATTAGTAAACGTGAAGTAGTTCACTCGGGTATAGTCGATACAGCGAGGGCAGCACGTTCCGGCGTTTTAAACTTTCGTTATTGTTTTAGGTGAGGTTATTTTGTTACTGAGCGCAGACACGAACGGTTGTTAGTACTTGATTATTGCGTCGCTGTATGTAAAGAGAAAAGTACCAATTTTAATTATGAAACTATCTAATGAGGGAATAAAAAGTAAGTTTTATAGTCTTGAACTATACTTCTTTACTTGGCGGTAATTTTACAACATCCGAAAGAGAGAGGGAGAAATCTACGAGGTTCCATTTATTTGGGAATCTGGAATCATCTATCCTTAGATTCTAAAATAGTTTTTGAAGTAAATAAATATTCTCTTTGGATGACACTCTGCAAGCCGTCAAGCAATCTATAACAAGGTGACTTGACTACAGTCCTCCTATCACAGGTTCATTCTATCAGTACATTACACCAGTGGAACGTAAGCATAAATACTCTCAATACACAACTTGACACTAATTTCACACAAAATGTATGTCAACTTGCGCACTTATGTATATAAAAACATGAATAATTGTGAAACGTCGCTTGGTTTAAATATCACATGAATGAGTGCATTTTAATGCTAGTAAATTTAAACAGGCAGTGTCACCTGATAAACATTTTGTCTATATCAGCTAAATTAATCTATGTGTCTACTCTACTACCTAAATGGTAGTATGGGCAATTTACAAATGTGTGTAGCAAAATAATGCGTGTTTGTCAAGTAACACCGCGCTAACTAATCAGGTCACCACAGCCTGTCGGTAAGCGCTGCCAACCGACATTGTATTAAAAGTTAATAGTGTTAAACCATAGACAAAACAAACTCTGTCCCTGTCCCCCATTTAAACTAAATTCACTTTTACAGTCCTTAACTTAGTGGCAAACATTCAAAATGAGACCTATATCGCAAGGCGACAAGGTTCAATCATTACATTAGTTACATTTTTAAAATAACAGCTATCTATCCTGATCCGTCGGTAAAAGTTAATGGTAGTAAAGTAGTAACCGTTAGTAAAGATTCCGACGAATTGAGAACTGCCTTTTTTTGAAGTCTGTTCAAAATAAGGAGACTCCTACACGTACGCAAGCTTCCGTGCATTGTGCACCGTGCATCTTAATTAATATTTATTTTTAAATTAAAACACACCAATTACCTAGCCCCAAACTAAGCGTGAGCTTGTGCTATGGTGACTAGGATAACGGATAGACATACTTATATACATTTTATAAACATCCATGACTTAGGTACAGATGCTCGTGCTCATCACACAAACATTTGCCCCTTGCGGGATTCGAACCCGCAACCGCCTGGTTTAGAAGTCCGGGGCGCGAACCACTACACCAAGACGGTCGTCAAATATATTAATATTACTGACATTCCTCATTTTCTAATACATTTTTATTGAATAGGTAAAACAATGTTGACTTTGAGTCGACTAATTATTATCATAATCTCTTATGAGACCCATTAGTTGCATTTGTTTTAATTTGATTAAATGACTTGTCTTTGACTTGACTAATACCATGGCTAATACGGACCAGCTTGAATGAGGCTAATACGTAAAGCGTATGTGGCGTGGCTTACCGACGGCGTGGTCAACCCTTAACTTCACCTTAACTAGCCCCGAGGGGCAACTTCCCTAACTACAGCATTTTGTACTAAGCGTGGCTTCACTCTCGGAACGATTCAAATTATACAAGCTTCAGTATGTAGGTAGTAGTCGGTTATGAATCCGTAAATTATTATTAAAATAGAAACGTATATTATATCTTACGTATCTTTATGATCTCGAAAAACATTAATTTTATTATAGCCCAGGACCACGGTACAATGCATTGACAGCACACATACTAAAAAAGTAAAATTAATATTTTTCGTGACCGTCAAATTCGAGTAGAATGAAGTTACAGATTATTTTATCCACATTAACCGTAGAAATAAGACACATTCTTACTTTGCCAAGAATCATTATTTAGAGAGAATCAAATATCCATTATATTTTGAAAAGATAAGGAGGCATTTCTATTTATATGACATTATTAAAAGCACACTCTTATTTCGAGGTTTAATTTAGGGACATAAGAATATCGCTTGTAGCAATTTGAAACAAATCAAGTCTGAACAATATGTCACAATCCTCCTTAGTATCTCATACAAACGCCGTTCAATCCATTCGGATTTGTTCCCAACATTAAATAATATACAACACCAATAATTTTACATTAAAACAAGTAAGTACATTTAAAATACACACGCATCCCTTACCAATATATTTAACGATATGTAACAAATGAATAATATAATAATAATAATAATAATTTGTTTCAACAAACACACCAATTACCTAGCCCCAAACTAAGCGTGAGCTTGTGCTATGGTGACTAGGATAACGGATAGAAATACTTAAATACATATGAACATCCATGACTTTTAGGTACAAATGCTCGTGCTCATCACACAAACATTTGCCCTTGCGGGATTCGAACCCGCAACCGCCTGATTTAGAAGTCCGGTGCGCGAACGACTACACCAAGACGGTCGTCGAATAGCACGCCATAGTGTTTTATTTTCTGACATATATCTCAATGGCTATGAGCTAATGGGAGGAATTGATATCTATTCATCTATTACACATCGTTCGTAAGGGAAATAGACTAGAAATTATTTGAACAAACATTTTTAACCACTAAAACAACGATTTGGTCAATTGACAACTAGAATTACACAACAATTATAACAGAAAACAGAGATTTTATTTTTTTTAAATAGGAAAATTTGTAAGTTTTTAATTGACACAATTAACAAGATATTCGATAGGTTTCAAAGTTAAGCTCAGACGTGACAAGCGATTATTAAGAATAATACAAACTTTATTGACAATAACAATAAAAGGGGAACGCGCGAATAATTTTGATTTAAATATTTACAAATATATGAATCGCATCTGAATTTAAATGTTAAAGTACGATAATTTTGGAAAACAACACCGTGAATAGCAGCATATCTTCACTTCGAAACCTCGTTATTCGTGCAAATTGCGTGCACAAGCGTAGGTTGGTAACAATATTTTAATACCGAATTTAATGCCTTTTAATAAAAATCGACAGTACAAAGAGCTAACTGTAAAATAAAACAAATTTAATTGAGATTACTATTGTTTAGCAATAAAATTTTCTTTATAACTGAAATTATTAACTCAATAAAATGTAACGATAAAAAAACTTACAAGAAACCTTTTCCAATACCGGAATCATAAACTTCTTGCTTTTCTATTGAAATAATCTTTTCATCTCACCTGTTCGGAAAGTTGAACTTTCATGTGTAGATAACCGGGTGGAAAATAGCTTTTCCCTCCTACTTTATGCTCCTACTATTGAATAAAAGGCCACTATCTAGAGTATCGATAGTTATTGCAATAGTCAGAGCTGTATCAGCTATCGACAGTGATTTTAATATTTAACTTTGACACTATCGATAGTATTGCTATGTGTCGATAGTATTTATGTAAGCGAGCTCCGCTTACATAAATACTATCGATACTATCATTACCATCATTACCATCGGTAGGCTGTCGATCATATCGATATTCTTCGATACTATCGATACTATTGCTTTTTCCTCAAATATCGATAGTCTATCGATACTGTCGATATTCTATCGATACTATTGCTTTTGCCTCAACTATCGGTATCTAAAAACTATCGATAGTGGACTATCGAGCGGCTATCGCTACCCATTTTGGCGTAGCTCGCGGACCAAGTGAAACGCCAAAATGTACCGGTCGGGCGCTTCGCGGATGTGAAATGGAAAGCACCTTCGATTGCACCACATAAAAAAAGAAATGCACTATTTCTTTCCTCACAGTCGAAATGAAAAATAGTATGTTTAACTCGGGTGAAAGCACCCATTCCACTCTCGAGCTATTGGCGCTCAAACGAACTTCTCGAGTGGAATGAGTCACTTTCGTCCCTTGTATAACAATCTACTATTTAATACTTAACTTTAGAGCACCACGGACCGAACTGACTTTTATGTCACTCAAACGCCACAAGGTTCTCACTGGAAGCGGACAAAAATGGAACTAACATAAAAAAGTCACTTTGGGCGAGCCTGGCTCACTACACAAAATTATTTACAATTAATAGCGGCTCTTGTTATGACGCAATAAAGTGCAAATTCTGATCAGAGAACTCCAATTACCTACTGATGTTAACACCTCAATATTTGTCTCTCTGTCGCGTGACCTTTTCACCCGACCGCGTAAGGTCGACCGACGCGATACCCTAACGCGCGAGTGAGTCGTCGATCATTCCAATTTCTTTCCTGCACAGTCCCTTTTAGTTACTTCCGTAGAGAAAAACACAGATAAACTTAAAATAGGTTTTGGAGAGTGGCTGTCGGGAATCAGCCCCAATTACTGAAAGGGTAATAATTGTAAAAATTGCTAAATGTATTATACACGGTGTTACTTTGTATCCTTGCCATATTAACAGAGATAAAAGAAAGGAAAAAAAGAAGAAGAAGAAGGGGCGGCGTTTATGATGTTAGAAAGAGAGCGCAATCGCCGCGGCTCTTTTGTGCCGATGAACAGCCAACAGTGATGTGTATGTGCTACGATCGTTATTGGTGTGCGTAACAGATTGTCGATAAAATTAAATAATCAAGATTAAAAATCAAAATTTTAGGTCACATTTTTTTTAATGATTTGAGTTCAGTGTCCGTAATATAAATACCTCTGTAAATATGGCAAGGATGCAAAGTAACAGAGTGTATTATTGAATGATCTAGGGGTTACAACTGGTGTGATTTCCATTCGTCTATAGCAGAAAAAACCTTACAGCGCTGATCTCCACCGCAATTCCGTTAGGAACTATGTGAAAGTGCAAATAATGTATTTGGTGAGATCAAAAGCTTTCTTTATTATTAGTTAACTGTAATTATCTAGGTTTAAAACACTATCTATTTTGGCAACACTACACGGTGTGGCCATATAAAAAAACCGATAAGTTAAAAAAAAGATAAGTTTAAGATCTGTGCATAGCTGTTTCAGATACCGATTTAAAAAAAATATTTAAAACCTTGACAAAAAACGTTTTTTTAATACATTACATACTCAATTATTTTAAAAATGACCACGTTCCGTATAGTGTCGCCTACGTAATAATTTAACCTACCTTAAAATCTTATTGAATTGAAGGCAATCTCTCGAAGCTATATTAGGTTGTACCAGTAACCTTTCTAACATACTAGCCTGCGTTGATAATTCACTATGATACAATTATTATTCGGCGGGAATTAGAACTTGTATAAAATTCTCCTGTGATTATTAAGTTTAATTATTACCAAAATAACAGTATCGTTGTATAGTTAAAATATGAATTATTTGATAAGTGTGTATATTAGAAGATTAAAGTATATGAAATATTTTTACATTATGGAATTGTAAATAGTTGTAATTAAATGAAGAATATAAATACTGTAATATTTTATTTTTTATATTATTTGTATTGTTTTTTACACTTGTCGGTTAAGTGGTTTTATTTTGTGATGATGCTTGTCTCTGTTTGTTGTTAGAAACTTACAGTATTTACAATCTAAGTAACGATATTATTTTTCAAGCAAAATATGATGACTTTCGATAATACATGATTTCGTTAAATTATGAAATTAATTAAAAATTGACGAAAAAACATGAGGTAGACAATGATAAACTAATTAAGATTTTTAATATTATTTTTGATTATATCTGTGTGAGCAAACGACAGATAAGTTTTTCAAAGTTTCATGTGCTTAGTTAAACACTTTTTTTTTACTAGCCTTGTGGTTTAGGTTAATTAATATTTTTTTTTGATATTTTTAATTTCAACCATTTGAAATGAAGTGGCAGCGCACATAAACTTCATGAGTGTATAGTGCAAGCGATTATCGCCGTACAGACCTGTGTGTGGGCGCTCATAGAGTCCAAATTAGCACATCGTGTTACTCGCCAGTCCTATGGTATGCGGACTGATTGCAGAACTTTGCTTGCCTGTAATAAAAACGAAACAATAAATCCGAATTTTAATGATTTAAATATAATTTTTTTCTGTTGTTTGCTTTCTTGAAGAAATAAAAACAGTTGGTTAAAAAAAACCTCAAAAAATACATTTTATAAATATAATGATAAATAAATTGTATATGGTTGTCATATTATGACATAAGCCTGTACGAAACCTACGTTCCCGATGCCACTACATCACCGACGCTCTAAAACTTACGGGAAGAAAAGAAAACAAAATCCAACATACCTCGTACTCCTGGTCGCTGGCCATGACGCCAGACACGCACAGCAGCTGGTACTGTCTCGCTCTAAGCGCCGAAGACCCGCGCCTGAGCAGCCGCAAGGCCGTGTTGCACGCAGACGTGTTCCCGCAGATCACTTGGCGGACCTGCACGTTTACAGACAGGAAACTTACTGAATAAAATCACATTAAATATCTTTTAAGATTTTTAACACTCACAGTGTTATTTTTTAAGTTAAAATAAGAAACCAAAAATTCGCACACGGGCAGGATTTGAACTCACGACCTTTGGCTAACTGGGCCAACGCTCTTATCACCTGAGCTACCGTACAGTCGAAAGAATAACGAAAGCGTCATTAATAAAGTTCAATTTATTCTGTAAAGATAACTACTTAGCCCACTGCTGTTGCAATACAGCTCGGGTAGATGTCGCTGACGTCACGCAATTACTCATTCAAAAGAGACCAGGAATTTCACACGGCCTGATAGAGTGCACGGTAGCTCGGTTGGTAAGAGCGTTGGCCCGGTTAGCCAAAGGTCGTGGGTTCACATCGTGTCCGTGTGCGAATTTTTGGTTTCTTATTTCAACTAATAAAAATCTCATTTAAATAAGTTATCAGACACGTTTAATTACGCCGTCGCTGAGCAGATTTTGCACGTGAAAATAGGATTTTGGCAATTTGAAGTATTAAAAATGTTAATAAAACAAAAATGTATTCCCATAGTTGTCGTCTTTGTGTATTAAGGAACAAAATAATAGAGAAAGCTCCCAAGTTTTAGCACCAGCAAATATATTAAACATGCGAAGAGAACAAGTAGAAGGATTTTCTATTGAATCAAATTCTCGTCCTGAAGTTTTTGGTAATAAATAAAGGTTTGACGTTCGAATTTTTGTGATGAAGCTTAATCAGGAAGGATCGCGTTGAAAATGAACTTTATCAACGCGATCCTTCCTGATTGAGCTTCTCATACATTTGTAAGGCTTCGAGCATATTTCGCCTTAACAGCTCTAATTTTACAAATACACATAGATAGATAAATTATACATATAAAATATACGTTAGATATGGACTTTAATTAATTTTGCTAAATTAATTTTGATGTGCATTGCATCAGCATAGTTCAGGGAACAACTATCATAATATGTTTTACATTTCATCACAAATTCTCAATAGGGTAAGAAAATCCAGAAATACATTCTAACCGCCTTTATCATGCGATATAGTACGAGGGTCAAACTGAAAGTTCTTAGAACTGGCCACTTATAAACAATATAATAAAAAAAATATTCTAAAATTTGAAAATAGAACTCTTTGCCAATATTACTGAGTATATATTTCATTCATTTGTCATTTGTTTTACGACTTGGCGGCAAATTGAAAATTGTCTGTGTCACGTCAAAATGAATTTAACACGAGAAAATTTTCGTGCAATGATTTTTTATGACTTTCGATGTCATTTAAGTCAACAAGAAAGTTATGATAGACTACGATTGGCCTTTCACGATGAAGCCCCATCTCGTGCGACTGTTTACAACTGGTTTAATGAGTTTAAACGTGGTCGCACTAATCTCACTGATGATGTACGTGAGGGACGGCCTTCTACGGCGACGACTGAAAATAACATCTGTGTTGTGCGGCGTATGATAGAGACTGACAAAAGAGTGACCTATCAGCAGATTCGGACAAGCTTAGGCATCGGTATGAGTCAAGTGCACAAAATCCTCCACGAACATTTAGCGGTCAGGAAGCTTTGCGCCCGGTGGATACCTCATAATTTGACTAAGGCTCAAAAACTCCATCGTGTGGATTGGTGCCGTAAAATGATTGAAAGATTTAACGGAGGTGACTCAAATGCTGTGTTCGACATACTAACAGGTGACGAAAGCTGGATTTACTGTTATGATCCTGAAACCAAAAGACAATCTGCTCAGTGGGTGTTTCCTTTCGAGGAGTTGCCAACTAAAGTGAAGAGAGATCGAAGTGCGGGAAAAAAAATGGTGGCCTCGTTCTTTGGAAGGATAGGTCATTTCGCAACAATTGTGTTAGAGGATCAAAAAACAGTTTCTGCAGAATGGTACACTACCAATTGTTTGCCACTTGTCTTGGAAAAAGTTCGAGAGAAACGACCTCGCAGTAGGATCCTCCTTCACCACGACAACGCCTCGTCGCACACCGCCAAGCGAACGATCGACTATTTGGCGACATTAAACGTTGAATTACTGGGTCACCCGCCGTATAGCCCCGACCTCGCGCCTTGTGATTTTTATTTATTTCCAAAAATTAAAGAAAAACTTAAAGGAAAGCGGTTTATGAATGCTGAAGAAGCGGTGGCTGCGTATCGCGATGCCATTGAAGAGACCCCTAAGGACGAGTGGGCAAAGTGCTTTTCCCAGTGGTTCCATCGCATGCAGCGGTGTATTGACGTCAATGGACAATATTTTGAAAAGATATAATAAAACTAATAACTGGCTAATGTAATCAGTTTTTGATTTTCTAAGAACTTTCAGTTTGACCCTCGTACAAATAGGAATCCAAGATTTCTGGGCATGAATAATATTTTTGTTCGTGTATTTGTAAGATTACCTGAGCAGGTGAATGTGACGGGTCCAGCACTAGAAGTGTCGCCTTGCCGTCTTTGTGTTTCTCGTACCCTATTATCGTTCGGGAGTGGCCTGAAAATATATGAAGCATTTTTTAGATAAGTACAACACATTAATTATGTAAATGGACTTACGTCGAAATCTGCATTAGTTCCTAAAACCCGGAGTGAGGATTTATTTCCAGAGTTATTCTTTCATGAATGACGTTGTCTTTTTTTAAAGTTTCTGTAAATCTATTTATGTGTCTAAAGCACCTGTTTTTTTAAATTTAACTTTTCATATTTATTTTATTTTTCAATATCATTGCAGATTATTAAAGTTCTGTCTCTTAAATTTGATAACGCGAGAATGAGAGGGAAATAATAACTTTTAATCTTTCGTTTGAGGATCGCCATTTTCAGCAACGAGGAGCATCACCCCTCACACTCAGACGCTGCTTAAATCATACGTCAAGATATGAAGATATGTTATTTTACTGTGTTTTAGGTACGAGAATCAGGGCTCTGGTTCTCTTGGAAGTATAGTTCGACAAGTTTGCTGACTCTCCTGCCTTGCGCCAAACGTGCAGGGGGAAAGGAATGCTATAGTCTAAATAATTTAATAGGTTAATTTGAGAGTTGGCATGGTCATGACAGGTACGAATCGGTAGGTAGAATAATCGTTTCAGACATCAAATCGATTTACCATCGATTCAAAACATGGTAAATCATAACAAAATATTTTGTGTTTTAGTGGCTACTTATTTCATGAGTATGTCTCAGAATTACTTATTATGAACCACAAATAAAGTCAAGTCTTCAAACTCAAAACTGCATACTGAAAATTTTATTTATTCAATATCAACCGATTAAGAAAAAAACAGTTTTAATACGTCTGTCAGCAGTACAGAAATTCGATTCATTTTACACTTTATGTAGAAAATATAAACGTATATGTGTCGCACTTTTAAATCAGTGCTATCAATGTTTTCTTGTTTTATAATCAAAAGCATTTTTTTTCATTGTTTTATGGGTTGTTAATGGAATTCCTTCGCATACACTGCTAGGTTCTGTGATGATTTTGAGCTGCCAATTGAACCTATTAGATTATTCAGATTATAGATGTTAGCGAAGGGTGGTGTTGCGGGGAGAGGATTTCCTATGACAATCGCGAGCAATTGCACGTCACGAAATTGTATATTTGTTATACTTGTTTGAGATGTGACATTGTATTTTAATAATTTGTAATTATTTGACTTTGCACTATTTTGAATTTGCACGTCCTCATTTATGGCTGATTAAACAGAACAATATTTCTATGGCCATTCTAAAGTGTGCCCTTTTTAAATTCAAATAACGTTGAACGTGGAAAGAGATTTTGACGACCGTCTTGGTGTAGTGGTTCGCGCCAGGGACTTCTAAACCAGGCGGTTGCGGGTTCGAATCCCGCAAGGGGCAAATGTTTGTGTGATGAGCACGAGCATTTGTACCTAAGTCATGGATGTTTATAAAAGTATTTAAGTATGTCTATCCGTTATCCTAGTCACCATAGCACAAGCTCACGCTTAGAATGAGGCTAGGTAATTGGTGTGTTTGTTGGAACAATTTATTTATTTAATTTATTTATATCACAAACTTCAGTTTGATCCTATCAGCGGTGGTAGGCTCCGTTAGGTGCCGCCTGGTAGCTACCTCCCACCGGAGCCCGGCGCCAAACAGCTTGTTGTGTTCCGTCGGTGAGTGGGAGTGCCAGAACCTTCTAGTTAGCTCTCCACCGTCGACTCCGTCTACGCCACGTCTGACTTAATCTAAGTGTCAAGAGCAAACCTACTTCAAATAATAATAAAAGAAACACAATTTTGTCGGAATATAGGGTAGGGTTACCTTGGTGTTGAAGGTACAGAGGCGCCTTGAAGGCGTCGGGGTCCTTGGTGAAGTAGCGCAGCACCCAGTCGAACAGGGCGGGGTGGCCGCCGTCCGCGCCCGTCGGTTTGTGGAAGTCGATCAGCTGACATCTGGGGGGAAACGTTATGTATACAGGTTGGCCCATACCAAGCCTCTCGCCGGGTCCCTTCCGTGGGACCTGGTGGCCGAGGTTCAGTTCTCGGTCTTCTGGCGAGTAGCAGCGCACGCCCAGAGCCAGGGCTGCCGGCCCCCACTCGACACTGTAGTGCGGTGGCGACAGGCGGCCCACGAGGTGGCTCTGGAAGAGGGGTGGGAGGGTCACGGGCAGACGGTATGGGGACACCTCTGCCCCTCCTGAGAGACGGTGCACTGTACGCCCAAAGTGCCTGGAGTGGGGGTGCCGGATACTATATCCGCTCCCCCCTCCGTGGAGATCCGTCCTCTGAATTAGAGGGCCGACGTTTCCTCTGGCAGGGTCGCGGGACTGTAGAGATACCGCGGCCCCTGCTGCCACAGCCAACACATGCGGCGGGCGTCGTCAGGCTTTAGTCAGTAAACTCGAGTTCGGGGGAGTCCCACACACGCCTCTCCGTTCCTCGACGGAGAGGTCCGGTGCGTGGGCATTTCCTGACGTTAAAAATCAGGCCTGTGCAACTCCTCGCGTAGGTAGCAAAAACGTACCGACGCGCGGCGACCCACCGTGCTGGGCTAATCAACTTGGGTGTCGCGAGCGAGCAGCGACACGCGCGCGCGTTTTATTCACCGGCGGCGCGCGGCACTACGTTGCTGGTTGGCGAGCATGAATAAAGTGCTAGAGGTGCGCTAGATGGCGTTAGTAGCTACTTGTAGCAACTCTATCGCGTCGCATGACAGTACGTCACTAAATAGGTTGGGTGTATTATGAATCATATTCCAGAGTTACAAGAGTGAAATTGTTTTGCAATGGATTTCTGTAGGTGTCTTAACGAAAATGTGCTTGACTCTGAGGCGAACTAAATTACCATTTAGTAGATATTTTAAAGTATATACAATTGCAAAGTCAAACTTCTGTACGAAGTACTAGTACTTTTTCTGTGCCCATACATCCAGGTTAAGCCGAAATAGGTGATGGGCCAAGGGTTACCTGTTATGGCAAAAATGTATATAAAAAAGTATGGATCGTATTTAAAAAATATAGACATTTTATTAAAGTCTACATAACTGACACCCTGTGGTGCTATAGTGCCCATGGCACCCTGTGGCGCTATAGTGCCCTTGGTGGCGCCACGGCTATAAATCTTTACCTTTCATGAATCTTTTTTTCATGCTGCAACCCTAAATAATGGTTCTTTATGTTGTAATATACGCAATACAACTTGACATGTGTCGATTCTCTTCACTATGGCTGCTTTCGGTGACTGGCTGTACACTTTCTTTCATCAGAATAAATCTCGGTCAATCCTCAGGAAATCTTTTATTTATCCCGATAACCCTTCACTTTAAATTGTGTTTGAAAATTTATTACAACTGCCGTGGTATTTTTAAATCAATTCCATAACGAACAACATTTTTCCCTCTCTAAAAGAATGATTTCTTAGATAAAACTGCCTTCCTCGACCTATCCCGATGCCCATAGAAATCGCTTGACGGGTTTCAACGTGAAAGGAAAATATTACAAGCGGCTAACAAGAAACAGAAAAGAAACTAAGATGAGCGTCAAATAAAGTTATTTTAGGAAATTATGATCACAACGTTTAGCTATGAATTTTAAAAGCTTTACGAGGACCAGAACTAACGAAGACCAGTAACTCCTAGCACATGCTTTATTAAATATTTGCACTTGAAAATATGACATTGATAAAAGCAACGCGGCATTACAGCGTTCGGAAGCACTTGAAAACTCCGACAGGTTGTGCCAACGCCAGGGTGGCCGAGAGGTTAGGCAATCGCCCGGTATGCGAGGAACGCGGGTTTGATTCCCGCCTCTGGTGATCATTTTTTCAAGTGCAAATATCTAATATTTAGATTGCAAAGTGAATACTTATCACTTAAAAACAATAATTTAAGAGTTTTATTAAGCTTGAACGGAGATACTGGTCACAATTAATTTAAGCTGATCTTTGTAAAAGGAAATAAATATTTTGTACTAGTGATTCCCCGCGACTTCGCCCGCAAGATTTGGATTTTCCATATAAACTTTCATCCCCCATTTCACCCCCTTAATGTTTATACGAGTATATCGCGACAAAATGTAGCCTATGTCCTTTCCTGTCTGTCTTCATATCAAATTTCATCTCAATCGGTTTAGTGGTTTAAGCGTCAAGAGGTAACAGACAGACAGACAGACACACTTTCGCATTTATAATATTAGTAAGGATTTTATTAGACGTACCTTATCCTAAGCGAGGACAGCACTGTGACGACTTCACACGCACCAATCCATTTTCGCGTGTTGTGCAATTTTGAGCCTAGTTGTTCCGATCCCTGTTACAAATATAATAATGACTGGTGATTTAAGGTTTAGCTTGACCGTAAAGTTGAAAGTAAGTATAAATAATAGTAAAGTCAGCCTATTAGATCCCACTGCTGGGAAAAGGCCTCACCTCAACTATGAGGAGGAACGAGCCATACTTCACCACGCGGGCTCAGTGCGGATTGGTGGAGGGGTGTATGTAAGGCAAGTGACAAACCTTACTGTCAGAAGTTATCAAGCCGCCCTAGGGCCTCTGACTAGGCTTAACGACTAATACCACAGATATTAGCCGGGACCAACTGCTTAACGTGCCTTCCGAAGCACGGAGATGCTTGTCATGGGCGTCACCTAAATGGTCGGAATGGTCACCCATCCAATCACGACTGCGCCGTTGGTTGCTTGACTTTTGGTATCACTACCAAAGCGCTGCCGCCACTGCGCCACAAGCACCTCTATAAATAATAGGTCAACGAAAAATTACGAAGTTTAAAGTCATTGGGAATATTATTATTATTATTATTAATCTTTATTTCAGAAATAAAATTTCCATATATTGGGTTAGTAGTTATAGAAAAAATATCTTACGAGCTAGGGTTAGTAAATCAATAAAAAGGATGGCACACAAAAAATGACCTACTTAATATTTACTAAGGCAGGTCTCGAACCAACATGGACAGCAAAGTTAAATATCAATATTTAACTTAAAGGTCAAAGTTATACGAGAGTTAAAGTCAAAAGTAATTTGCAAAATTAAAAATTATTCAAAACAAATAAATAAAAAATAAATCATAATTTTGCCTAATACCCGATTTTCGTAATTCGAGTTTATCTATCAATTAAGTATTTTTTTTCATAGATTAAAAAAATTCGGCCGCATAGTCTACTTACCACCAAGTAGATTGAGGTCAAATGTCTGACAATTAATAAATAAAAGTTTAAAACCAAAGGGACTTGAACTGTGCCTCACCTGGGTGTCGAACCCGGCCTCCCAGGCGCGCTCGACCAGCAGCTGTAGGCGCGGGATGGACGGCACGCACTCGCAGGTTCGATCCCTCTCGGTGGCACTCGCTAGCAGTGACGCGTATGGGGGGTGCTTGAGTAAGGAAGATAGCACCATTTGCATGTTCCTGGAAGAATAATTTATTAATGTACAGTCGGCATCAAGAGTCAGTAACCACGTTCAAATTTTCAAAATCGCTCGCCATACAGCATATTATATATTATTTAGAATATGGTGTTCGGTTAAATTTAAGTATTCAATACAATACTGATTTTGAAAATCTTAATGTGCTCATCGACTTTTATAGCTAAATGTACTAACGACCCGCCGCGCCCCTGCTATGTACTCTAGAGTGGGTATAGTACAATTATGCCATCAAACACTTTTTTTACATGACGACCGAAAAACAAAAAAGAAACTAGTAAGTATGTGGTATGCGATGCTCCTTAGAGGTTCGATAAATTGCTGAATACTATGGCATCTTATATTGTTTTGTATAAAAGCAAATTTTGCAACGAAATTGTATTGTTTGGTGCTACGGACTTTCATCTGGTACAAATCAGGCGACATACAGTAAAACACCTGTATTTCCAGCACATAACACTCGTTTTCCTGCACATACTTGGCATGCAAACCCCACCTCTATATCTAGCACATAAGAACCATTTTCCTGTACACATACCTGTCATTTAAACCACATAGATGGGTCATATGAACCACAAGGTGACGTTTAAAGAATGATATAATAAGAGCATAAAATAATAAGATTCAGCACTATGCCGTCACTTGTAAGCTGTTCAACTGAGTGCTGGTGAGAATTCAAAAGCGCTGGTGGAGTAAGTACATTTTGGTCATATATTTTTGTACGGCATTTTTACCATCGATAGATCCATGAAAAATAATAAGAAAGCGCACAGTGCCGAAAAAAAATGGTGCGCCACAAAGTCGGTAATTTTTTATTATTTTCTGACCACGGAAAGAGAGGCGTTGCGGAATAATGGATTAGCTGTATTAAAAAGTATGAAACTGATGCCGTAAAGAATGAAATAACCAAATTTACCATGGAAATTGTCAGAATACCAAAATAAAATACCGTCTTTGTTGCGCACCATATTTTTACGGCCGCGGCACTGCGCGCTTTCTTATTATTTTTCATGGATCAATGGATGGTAAAAATGCCGTACAAAAATGTATGACCAAAGTGTACTCGCTCTACCTGCACTTTTGAATTCTCACCAGAACTCAGTGGGACAGCTTACAAGTGACGGTATAGTGCTAAATATTATTTTATGCTCTTATATCGTCCTATATCCGTCACCTGGTGCTTCATATGACCCATCCATTTTGGTCATGGGCCTGTAGTCTAACACCTCTATATCTAGTACATAAGACTTATTTTCGTACACACCTGTAGCCACAGCCCCAGCCGCGGTCTCCATACGTGCTCGCGTAGTGGTCTACGGCACTGCATAGGTAGGTCTTCACTATGCTCGGGTTCTGTGCGTTGAGCTGCGCTATCCTTTCTAGAATACCTGGAGGAAAGAGTTATGAATTTTAATAACAACGAAGATAATATGGGATTGGCGAGTGCCACTGACCTCTATAATACAAGTACGCTTGACTGCATACAGTCAATCGAAAAATGAAGCCATTTGACTATCGCCATTTTGGCGTTGACGGCTGTAGTGAGCGTCCACGGAACTAATTAGAGTTGACATAAAAGTACGTAAGTTACTCTATTTTAGTTCCCTGGACACTAGGTGGGGCGCTTTGATTAAGCACAAAAAATATCTGTCGTTTCTTAGAGAACCTTTAGTCCAGCGTACTTATAAGAATCTAACTTTTTGTTACAAGGTTCAAGAAATTACCAAGAAGTTCTTACCGGAGAGGTATGGTTAATGGTAGCCTTACAAAAAGAATTGATGTATGTGTTTACTTACATTTAAATGACATGGAAAGCAAGTTTTATTCTCATTCACACATTTCTCACTTTAGGATATCAAAGGCCATTTCATATTTTAGGGCTAAGAATCTTTATTTAACACATTTGTGTTTCTGCGTCTATATTTCATTAATTTAATTATGTAGGTATATACTTATTTTATCTGATATAATTATGTAGGTATATACTTATTTTATCTGATATAATTAAGTAGGTATATACTTATTTTATCTGATATAATTATGTAGGTATATACTTATTTTATCTGATATAATAATTTTTATTTTATTTAAGACCCAAATTACTTAAAAATAAAGATAGACAACGGTAGAGAGAGAAGAAAAGAGAGAAGAAAACAAAGTTCAACGAAAAAAATAAAACTGTGTATGTATCTGATGGTGAAAAATAAATATCTAGAAACTCACCATTGGTTCTGGAAGAGCCGGTGTCCCTCCCGAGGGCGGAGGCCTTGCGGAGCCCTACGCTACGCTCGTAGTAACCCGCTACAGATAGGGCTCCGCTGTACACGGCGCGTTTGAGGCTGTTCGTGGCCCTGTTCGTGTAGCCTTCCTCGTCTTCTTCCATGCCATATTGTGCCTGAAACAATAAAAAAAATCGTTTGTAGAAAAGAGTGACAGAACCATGAAAATATTCTAGGAAACAGGTAAAATTTAATATAACTATTGTCTGTCCAAAAATGTATGATCAATTAAGATTTTGTGGCCACAAAACTATTGGAAGCCACTGAACCAGATAAAAAATTAAATATTTTTTTATTTTAATTTATTTCTAAAGTGCATATATACATACATATTAATATTATGTATACATTTCAAGCGTCTACCTGTTGCCATTATAAATATTGAGCAAAAAAACATGTTTGTTATATGGGAGTTCCCTTAAATATTTATAATATTGTTTTTTTATCAATTGTAATTATAGCGGCAATAGAAATACATCATCTGTGAAAAAATGTGAAACTGTCTAGCTATCACGGTTTATGAGATATAGCTTGGTGACAGAAAGACAGCAGAGGCTTAGTAATAGTAGGGTTCCGTTTTTGCCCTTTGGGTACTTAACCCTAAAAAGCTATAGTCCGGCCGCCTAACTGAGTCCTCGTCCACAGGGTACAGGGTCGGACTATAGTAATTACTACTTACTAATTAATTACTAATCAGTAAGTTATCTCCTATTCTAAACAAACAGCTTAACATAATTTATTCCACTCACCCTCAGCAGCTGGAACTCGTGTTCCTCCCGGTTCTTCTGCGCTTCCCTCTCGGCGGCCGTGAGTGCCACCGCGCCCTCCTCGCCTCGCTCGAAGTGCTCCTCTATGTGCTGGATCTGAGGTAAAGTAAAAAAAAGTAAAGTTAGATAGATCCCACTGCTGGGCAAAGGCCTCATCTCAACTCTGAGGAGGCACGAGCCATACTCCACCACGCGGGCTCAGTGCGGATTGGTGGAGGGGTGTCTGTAAGTAAGGCAAGTGACCAACCTTACTGTTAGATGTTATCAAGCCGCCCGAGGGCCTCTCACTAGGCTTACGACCAATATCAACAGATATTAGCCGGGACCAACTGCTTAACGTGCCTTCCGAAGCGAGATGCTTGTCATGGACATCACTCAAATGGTAGGAATGGTCACCCATCCAATCACGACCGCGCTTAGGGTTGCTTACCTTTGGTATCACTACCAAAGCGCTGCCGCCACTGCGCTACAAGCACCTCATCTGATCTCTCGGATCGGATCTGAGAGTTGAATGTAATAAAAATATTGTTTGATTGATTAGATATGGGTCGAGTTTTGGGGATTGCATTTGGTCTGGGCATCAATTTTACAGCTTTAAGGTCTCTGCCCACTACACCCTACCATACCACGACCGTGCCAGGACCGTATAAAAAGTACACATTTGATTTTCGACCTTAGCGTGAAAAGTTAAAGTTCAAAATGTTTAAGCTCGGTGTTCGTCGATGCACCGTTCTGGCACTGCGAAAACAAACACCGCGCTTGAATATTTTGAACTTTACCTCCTTTGTTTAGGGTTGAAAATCTAATGTGTATTTTTATACGGTCCTAGCACGGTCAGGGTATGGTACGGTGTAGTGGGCAGAGACCTTTAAGGGACCGCAGAGACTAGTATTTGATGCAAACATTAACTTAATACCACCATGTGTTCCTAAGAAAAAGGGTCTTGGCAGACAGGGTGACAATAAAGTGATCCCATAAGGGGTCCTTTTTTGGGTTCCATAGCCGAATAGCAAAAAACAGAACCCTTATAGTTTCGTCAAGTCTGTCAGTCTATCTGTCCGTCCGTATGTCACAGCCACTTTATTCTGAAACTATTCGCATTGCACAGTTGAAACTTGGTAGGTAGGTTTATCCTGTCAACCATCTAAATTTTAGTCTAACCTATGCATGTGGGGTGTCTATGTTTAGGTCTTTTAAAATGACATTGAGGTTCCCAAAACCATTTTCTCTAAAAGTCTAAAGTTTGAACTAAGCAAGTGTAAATTTTGAAAAAAATACATGATGTAGATCGTAACAAATTCTTTCAACGAAAATTGGATTGAACTAGTCGTTTTTGAGATAGCACACTTTCAACAACCGCAAACATAACTTTGTTCTTCATACAAACACTATGAAAAACAAAGTTATATTTGTACGCACTTGCATTTGGCTAGTTTTTTTTCGTTTTTAGGATCGCAACCCTAAAAAGAGGAAGTGCAAAAATTTTCTATTACCACATTGATATGTGGTAATAGAAAATTTTGCACTTTAAGCTTCAAAATTCTTAATATGTTCAAAATGGTACAGCAAAAAATTTACACTCAATACTCTTCTGATTAATGTTAATATTAGCTGCAATTGCCAATATTCGGCTAGGAGGACAATATTATTAATCCATAAAAGATTACCAATTCATGTTGTGACAAAGGCAATGGTTGACAGCAGACAGGACAGTTGCTGACCGGACTCTCCTCCATCATCACAACATCTTCACATGAGGCATTGTCCACTTGATCCTGGAGCAAAAACATATGAATGATTATATTATTTGTTGATAGCTGATATGTGTCACAGTAAAGAGTTTTGAGGGTGTGCATCAACAAGGGCCAACAAAGGTGTCAATAAAAACTTTGATCAATTTTGATAGCATAAGGCTAATGATAGTAGATATGGTCGGATGGATGCAGATATATTTATAAAGGCATTCCAACTTTCAGGTTTTGTGTTTTAGGAGGTAGGCTGCTCCGGATGGCTACTTTTATACAAGTGTCCCAGACATATTGCGTTAGCCTGTTTGTTTATTTCTGTATCTTATAACTAACCATAGCTATTAAGTCCTATTGTTACTAACTTTTATGGAGCAGTTTCTCTGAAACAAATGATTTTATTTTATTTTTAATGCAATCTAATTAGCAAATGGCAGCCTTAAGGCAGATAATTCATTATTATTAGTCTTATTAACGCCTCAAGGATCATTAGTTTGCAGGCCAGCCGATAAAAAAATATTTTCTATTGTATTTGAAAACATGATACCTGAAGGATTAACCTACTTTCACCATATGTGTATAAATATATAAAATTTTCAAATAAAATAATAAGTTCTAAAACTGGCAGTGGAATGGTAAATAGGTTGGTGACAAAGCACATTAAGAGTAGGCGAGTTTACAGCACACATAGAATAGAAATTAGTCAGCAATCAAACACAAAGAGACATTAGGTTAAGGTACCTACCAAAAAACTAGGTAAATTAAATAGAAACTATAAGCCATACCCCTTTCTGTGGGCTCAGTATATCCCGATGCTCAACATTGACATGCATTTCCACTTCAGATCCGTTTACAAACTCTTGTTCACAGATTGGACACTGGAAAGTTGAACCGTGGGGTCCTGGAGACATAGCCATGGCACTATAGGCCAGGGTGGGGTTATCCAGCGTCAAAGTTGGGTTTGTCAGCCCCAGTGTGGGGTTGTTTACCACCAGGGTCGGGTTATTCGAGTTAGTATTCGCGTTGCCCATCACAGAAGGCGATGTAAGGTCGAAATGAGCTCGGTTTATATGCTCTTCCAATTTCCGAGGACATGTTGATGTAAAATCGCACAGTAGGCACTGGAATTAATAGCAGAAAGTTATGAAATTGTTTGGTAAATTTAATTTACTGTAATTTTTATTTAACACCACTATAATCACAACAAATTTAAAAAGATCAAGGATTTGTTTTGGTTGGCGGGTAGGGTTCTTGAACTTTTGACATTGACATTTGATTGACATACATACTTTTTAATTTGTCTAAACGTAGGCGAAGATAATAATAGCTATACAGCTTTAACAATTTACAACTGAAATCTGACAAGTTCTTATCATAACAGCTGGAATACTAACCTGCACAGTGGGACTTGGGGTCGGTACTGATTTTTTGGGTGTGTTAGGTTTCAGTTTCAATGCTAATTGAGATCTTAGCGGAGAACCTTGTCCTGCACTAGCCATGGTCAACTGAAAGAGTTAAAAAACCAGATAACTATCCGCTGAAAACAAATGAACACAATAACAAATACATGTCTCAGATGCAGATCTATAGGCATTTTAACTACCTTACCTTATTTTTATTAGGTGAGCCTTCATAACTGTTGCTAGACTTGTGATTTGGACTAGAATGACCAGCTGGAAATAATTTTAATGTATTTTACGGGAGTTATGAACTTATTACTCATCAGTTACTTAAATTCTGAAAAGTCTTGACGTTACCTTTCCTATCATGACCGTTAACGAATTCAGCATCATTCGAATTCTCTCTACTCTGCACTTTCTTCGGTATGACGCCGTTGCTGATGTTAATATTCTTCAATCCGTTCGTCAGGTTGATGTTTTTAGGCGACCGCGAGATTCTATCGTCGTCTTTCTCACTCCTGCAGTCTTTGTCCTGGTAGCCATTGTGGTAGCTGTTCTTCGATATGGCTCCGTTGTGAAAAGAGGTGGACGTGTCAGGGCTGTGCCACCCGTTGATAGAGCCAGGGGTGTTGTAGCTGCAGCTGTCTGTCGTTGTCATTTTGGAGTCTTCGTCGAAACTGGAAGATGAGAGGAAATTGAAAGAAAGAAAATACATTCAACAATAAATTACACATAAAAATGAACATAACATAAAAGATACGGTTACACAGTGAAAACACAAAGCTATAAAATACACGAGTAAAACCAGTCGGACTGTACTGCAGGTGTAGATACAATTGTGCGCCTGTGATGTCCACAATCCATCCGTCAAGGTCAGATAAGGACCTACTATGTAGATAGCGCTTACTTATTTTTATGACTGTGGTTTTTTTGTAGGACAAAACAAACAGGCTACATCAGCCGGACGCCTGGTGATGTAGATGATTTCTACTGACTAGTGTGGGATTTCCAGTAGGCGATAGGAAAGACGATGTGAACGTTGATTTCACGCCATCGCTGTCCAGTCAGTATCAGAGTCACAGAACGGAAAAAACAGTCCAGTCAGTTATGGATGATTTTACTTTTTTTATATTTCTTTGCAGTCTAACCTAAAACTGTGTAATTAGCATCAAACATTTTAATGTTGCAATATGAGACATGTGACTTCCTTGACACATTGATCTAGTCCGTCCGAGAAGTCCCGGGTTCGAATCCCGGAACGTCCCGGAATTCGTTACTGGGTTTTTATGGGTGGTCACGGGTTCCGTACCTCAAAAGGCAAAAAGGAACCCTTATGAGATCACTTCGTTGTCCGTCTGTCTGTCTATCCTTCAAGACCCTTTTTCTCAGGAAATCTTGAAGGCAATGATAGTTCATACTATCATTGCTTGAAGTTGTCATAAGGAAACATAAAATAGTAATGGCTGCGCAGCTGCGGTCCCTTCCCTTGAAACCATCAAGCTTCTATATCAGTTAACGCAATCCGAAGATACGACCATTTTTAGCCGTTTTTACTAACATTTCGCAGGAAATCAAAACCTACAAGGTATGTACTTCCCTTAGGCCCAGAATCACATGAAAGGCAAGAAGGAAAGTTTTACAGTACAAGTAAAGGAAAAAGTCCGTTAACCATTGACATCGTAGAAAAATCCCTGTGTACCTATGGAACTCTCAGTGCGCGAGTCAAACTCGCACTTGGCTGGCTCGGTCTCACCTGCCTTGCTCAGAACCAACTCGGAGTCGGGAAGTTAAAAAAAAAGAGTCAACGAACAGAGAGTACACCGTATTGCGCATACACACACACTTTTGCACATTTTTTTTAAATATCTGTCTAATCTCTATTGAGATTGGCCGCCGTAGTCGAAATTTGGCTTGATAAAGTCAGCCTATTAGATCCCACTGCTGGGAAAAAAAGGCCTCACCTCAACTATGAGGAGGTACGAGCCATACTCCACCACGCGGGCTCAGTGCGGATTGGTGGAGGGGTGTATGTAAGGCAAGTGACAAACCTTACCGTCAGAAGTTATCAAGCCGCTCAGGGCATTAGCCGGGACCAACTGCTTAACGTGCCTTCTGAAGCACGGAGATCCTTGTCATGGACGTCACTTAAATGGTCGGAATGGTCACCTATCCAATCACGACTGCGCTGTGGGTTGCTTAACTTTGGTATCGCTACAAAAGCGCTGCCGCCACTGCGCCACAAGCACCTCCCAGAAATTCAGCTTGGAGAACCATATTAAGCATACCATTACCTATATTACCAGCTAGCCTATTACGTTATGAATGGTTTGTGGCACGTAAAATACGTAAACTCATTAAGAAAGTAGGGCCTCCCTTTGCGTATTCGTATTAAGCTCATTACCACGAATGGGCTATAATAAAACACGAATGGATAATTTGCAGAGGAGGGCACAGTTCGTTCGTTAGTACGTGTGTAGGTACATAATAAAATATATGGGTTTGTGGTCGGGAACGGATGGTCCAGGAAAATTTTAGGAGCTACCTACTCGTAAGTTTTTTTTCAAGCATGATTAAAAATAGTGCTTAGTACCTATACCACAGAATAAGTACTAGTACTACGAACATAAGTATGACTTTGCAATGAAATTCAAATAAATATCTACTCAATGTTGTCAACGATATGGTGTAATTTAGTTCGCCTATGACTTAAGCACATTTTCGTGTAGACACCTACAAAAATACATTGCAAGATAATTTCATTCTTATTACTCTGGAATATGATTCATAATACACTAAACCTATTCAGTGACGTACTATCACGCAACGCGCGCGATAGGGTTGACTGCCACAAGAAGCTACTTACGCCATCTAGCGCATCTTTCTAGGACTTTATTCTTGCTCGTCCAACCAGCAACCTAGTTCCACGCACCGCCCATGAATAAAACGCGCGAGCGAGTCGCTGCCGGCTAGCGACACTCAACTTGTTTAGTCCCTTACCAAGGGGTCGCCGCGCGTAGGTACGTTTTTGCTACCAACGCGGGGAGATACACAGGCCTGCATACACTCAGATAGAGTAAACATAAGCATAAGTGGATAGATAAAATGTCTAAATATCTTGTGGTAGGTATTTAGGTAGGTAGGCAATAGGTTCAAAAACGATCCTAATACCGTGTCAGTGTTTAAATTGACGTGCTGTCATTCGTATCTACATCATATCATGGATAATATCTATCTACTTGTGATATGCAATTTTAAACCCAAAAACCAAAAAATATAGATTGAAAAACCAAAACACCTGACCGAAAAATTATTATATGAAATGAAATGAAATGAAATGAAAGTTTATTTGCGTTTGGAAAAGGGTACATTTAGGTGGTTATTATTTTCATTTAGTTCAGCTTATCCAGCCATTTACGAATAGCATGCAAATCAAATACATTTTTTTTATAGAATAAAGTGACAAAGTTAAATACATTAAATCATTAAATTCAATCAAAATAATAATTGGAATGTCACAGTGTTTACAAAATGGCAATACATAATATCGATACATCATAATATGTCACAAAAAGATTAAAATAATAGTAAAAAACAAAAAAAACAAGTAATAATGTCATATCAAATTTAAATAATCATTAACATTTTAGGAACAATGCTCGTTTAGCCACCTATATACCTTTGAATCTGTTAAAGGGCAAGTCTTTTATATTTTGAGGTATTTAATTAAATATGAGCATACACATCCAGTAGCAGTTCTTAGTAAATCGAGCACTCTTGGGAACGAGGTCAACAACAAGCCTATCGCCATTTCTGGTATTACGCATGTACACATCTTTCGCTTAAAATTATATTCTGAAATGGTCTTTTCACTGGCTTTTATTTGATACCTCCTCCCTTTGTTCCCATTTGCGGGTGCTATTTTTTAAATGTATATAGCCTATGTCACTACTACAATTTTGACAAATTCAACGACCCTTCATATGTCAAAAACGGTCCAGGCGTTTGGGCTGTAGGGCGTGGCAAACAATTATACATACATACATACTCTCGAAGAACATAACCCTCCTTCTACAGTCGGGTAAGAAACATACATACCTAGGACTTTGATCGTCTATAAAAGCCATGAGCTCCCTTTCGGGCGTCAGATAGTGCAAGTGTGCCCTCTGCACATGCCCCAATAGCTGCGGTTGGGGCACAGCACAATCGCAGAAGGGGCATTCTGGGCGTCCAGCCACATGGGCCTCCAGGGTGTGTGACCGCATGCCCTCGTCTGTCAAACCCTCCGCGCCGCATAGCTCGCAAGTATACGGGAAAGGACTGGTCGACATTTTTTTTTTACTGAAACAAACTGGCTGGTTAGAAAAAACACTCCGTTAAAAAAAACACGGATCCTAAGAAGAAGTTACATTACACCTTCTTTTTTGGTGTAGTCGGGTAATATCGTGGTGGTTTTGTTGCCACAAAAACGATACCTATTTATTTTCAGTAAAAGGTACATACGTGAACTAGACTAAAGTTAAGTCTAGTAAGTGAGTGATTTAAGTTAAGTATAGGTAAAGAGATTTCAATAAATTGTCCATTTGGCGGTTTGCCAAGCGAGTACTTAATGATAGACAACAAGCACTAATAAAATTTAATGAGTGGTAATGATTATTGCTAAGGCATAAATACATAAGTAATCATTTACTTTACTGATTGAGAAACTCCAGTAAAAAATTACGATATTAATTCTAGGAATTTCCGAAGAAGGTAAACATTAAGTAGTTCCAACCCAAACAGCTGATTAAAAATGTTATTTCGCTAGGAGCACAGGCATACTTACTTGTAAAACTTTTCACAAAATTCTTAAACTTACCGAGATTAAATGAACTACGAACTGTTTTTATAGCTAGGCAGGTTCACATAGAAACCATTTACAATACTGGTATCCGGGTGGAAGTGTCAAATCGATAAAATTACCGCAGTTATGTATTCGCAGAATTTTCGCTATCTTTGTTACAAAAACACATTTTCGGACTACACAAAAGAAATTTACAGAAGTCTAATGTTATTACTGGCCTCCAAAATCATCCGTCTTGCGTAACAAACTTTGTTCTAGAAAAAAAATAAGACATACTCACAATTGTTTTTATTGTCAAAATTTAGCGGGAAATCCTATCGTTCTTCTAATCACAACACTATCTAATTGGTTCCACTCGGTTATTAGATATTGTTAAAGCTAACATTTTATAACATTAATTAACGAGATATATTTAATACTACTGGCAAAGGTTATGAAGGGAGCCATTCATGAAATCGTGGACATTGAAAAATACGGAAATCTTGTACGCATGCGGAAGTCGGATGCGATTGGTGCGCCTCTAGCGATGAAAACTGATAAGTAGGTTTTTCCTTTCCGAGTCTGTTCTTTTCTTTGTTCAAATATTGTGTTATCGCTTTGTAGTTTCAATTTTTTTTTCCGGACTGACCGATTTAATCAAACCATTATTAGGCATTTGTTTTAAATTACGTAAAAAATTGTCAGCAACTGGGGTTAACAACGCGGCAACGAGATAAATAAACTACTATTGCCACCTATCAAGACTTTGCGAAATCATCTAATACCTAGCTAGAGCCTTTGGCGAAGGTTGAATTCTATGTTTATATTCTTTCTTGCAAGATGAGATTGCTGTGTGTAAAGTAACAATCCGTGTTAAAAGATGGGGTGCCTATGGGTAAACCAGTCCGGGGTTAATTTTTAATTTGCAGTTTTTTGTCCAATGCATATCAGTCTACATATTTTCGTTGCAAAATCGCTTCAATGACAACCGCATAAGACGCCGCAATATTTCCCGTCCGTGTGTACATTACACAGAACGGGGGAAAAACCGGGGTACCTACATAACTCGTACATTATAATAAAAGTGTAAAAATTCGGATTATGTACGGTTGGCAGCACGTCAGGTTACTCATTTTTAATTCGAAAACCGCATTTATTACGTTGGGATTAGAGGCAGTCTCAAGGTCAAAGTGACAGTAGTCTGATGTGCGAAGTTATAGAAATTTTTGACTGTATACTAACGTAGATTATTTAATTGTGTACTCCTATGTACTCAAAATCTGCTGAATTAATTTTGATGCTCATACTAAAAATATAAAATAAAATAAATAAATATTGGACAACATCATATACATTAGTTTTTTTTAAATATTTTTTACATTCGTGTTCTTTCTTATTTATACAAGTTTAAATACGAAACCAAAAATTCGCACACGGGTATAGGATATCATATAGATTGCTCAGATACCAAACCAAAGTAAGTAGCTTAAGCACTTGTGTTACGGAAATCTGAAACAACGGGTTGGTACCACAACAACCAGACCAGAGACAATATAAAAAATGAGAATTTCCGCCCGGGGATCGAACCCGGGACCTCAGAGATGGCGACATTGGCGACACCTTGTTAACCGGTGTGCGAGGTACGTACTATTAGGTATGAGCATGTTGAGTGCAGTGTTTTATCTCATAGTAGGTAGGTACATCTATGAAGGGATACAGGATGACCTCTCTTCAACATACGGCATAGTACAAATAAGAGATCAAGATGACTGGACGGTATTGGTCTCTTTGTGAGGTATATCCCCCTTCCTGTGAAGGAGTATGTTCCTTTACCTAATATAATAATACTCGTGGTTCCCCGCGACTTCGCCCGCAAGAGTCAGATTTTCCATATAATATTTCATCCTCCATTTCACCCCCTTAATGTTTTTATATCGCGACAAAAAGTAGCCTATCTCCTTTCTAGGGTCCCGAACTGTCTCAATCGGTTCAGTGGTTCGAGCGTCAAGAGGTAACAGACAGACAGACGGACACACTTTCGCATTTATAATATTAGTATGGATTAGGTAAGTCTTATCTTACCTAATATTATTATATTAGGTAAAGGAACATAGTACATTTTTCTGTGTAAATCGTTGTACTTACTGTATTTTTCTGTTATGGTGTGCAATAAGGAGTTATCTATTTATCTATAGCATTAAGCTCACGCAGACAATAGCTGTAAATATAAAGAAACGGTTGGTCAATAACCTATTAAGAGTGATTCTCCGGAAAGCATTCTCCGCGTCACCTTCGTGGCGATTTTCAGTTTAAGTTTTTTTGAAAATAGAAAAATACTACACTAAAGAAGGCCTAAAATTATATTGAATTTTGTTGGAATCAAACAAATCGGTTTATTATTTATTCCGATATTTCATTTTGAAATTTTGGTACCCACGAAAGTTACTTATGACTCCACGAAAGTTACGAAACGTATTTTTCACAGCGAAATACTATTTTATTACATAAAAATATTTCTAATAAAACCTAAGTAATTAAAAGTATACTTGCTTTTACGAAAATTAATAGTTTTATTTATAGTACAGAGCATAAAAAGCATTTATAATTAAATCTCTTAACCTTTTATACAGTAAATAGTTCCTCTTTGACAACGAAGTAAGGTTTATTTTTGTTAGCTTATGTACTAAATGCTTTTGCACACATGCATATCAACGACATAATCTGACGCAGGACGTCCATTGATAAACATATGCCTACCCCAAAGACTTCCAACGTGACCGGCTACAAGCGGCCTGTATCCAGTGCGATCATGCGACCTTTGCAGGGTCGTCTGTCAATCTTGCTGGTGGACGCCCTACGTTACGTTCTTGGCCAAATGGTATCTAATCAAGAACCTTTCTGCACTGTGCTCTGCCCATTGCCACTTGAGCTTAGTGATCTACAGGTCTATGTTTCTTACTATAACCTTAGGTCGTCTACGAACCTCTTCAATTCAATCCAGTGGACAAACACCGAACATAGCTCGTTGTTCGTCCTTAAACTTTTTTATAACGCCCATAGTAATAGACCATGTTCCGGATTGGTTGGAGGCGTTTGTTTTCAAGCACTGAAGTATTTGGGTCATAATGCCCTCGCGAGCAGCTCTGCAAACAACACTAGGGGCAGCGGTGAATGCCTTATACCACTACATGTGCAGGTACAAAAGGAAGCTAATCAGTGTATATACAGAATATGCACCCACACAAAAACCAGATGGACCTCTCAGACACTAACAAAACTTAAGGAAGCAGTCCTTAAAGACATACCATTTGGAACGCTCAGCGACAACATGCACACAGAATACAACCTACATAAGATGTATTCAGTAAACATTCCGTCAAGGAACAAATGGCTAGAGGGCCAAATGATCTTCAAAGAAGGAAGTCACGACTGGTATACAGATGGATCCAAGAAAGGATCTGATGTAGGGTGTGGGGTATACGGAGAGAGGCCCAAGCTCAAGGTTAGCGTTAACTTGTGCATGAAGTCCTCTATCTTCCAAGCCGAAGTCTTTGAAATGAACAAATGCGCGGAGATAAATTTGGAAAGGAGGCTTCATAACCAACACATCTACATCAACTCGGATAGCCAAGCAGCACTGCTGGCTCTAGAATTCTTTGAACTAAACTCAAAACTAGTTCAAATATGCAACAGAAACCTGAATGCCTTGGGTAACTGCAATAAAGTAACACTTACATGGGCGCCGGGGCATTCTAACATATATAGTAAGGAAGTAGCAGATGAGCTCGCCAGAAAATAAACCGACGACACTCAAATCGGTCCAGAACCGTTCTGTAGTATAACCAAGCAAAGAGCCACTACACTTCTTACTACCCTTTATAAACAAGAGGCTATTGAGTTGTGGAAGTCCGTACCAGGACAAGAACACTCTAAAGCGCTCATAGAAGGGTATAATATCTAAAGAACTGCTAAAGCTCAAAAGATACGAAACATGGGCTGTGACCAGAATACTGACGGATCACTGCAAACTCAACAAACACATGACAACCATAAAGTTGACTGAGGACGCAATGTGCCGTTTCTGCCACTCAGCAGAAGAAACGGCTATGCACATACTCTGCTCGTGCGGACCGCTTATGAGCAAAGAAAATATCCCTTTGGGGCAGCATATAATGCACCCGGAAGAGATAACAGAACTCACTCTTCAAAAAACCTGGCAATTCCTGGATTCAACGGGTAAAAGTAGTGAGCTATAATCAAAAGGGCTGCCACAATAGACCAACACTGGTCGAGCTGGCTTATACTTGGCCCAAAATGTTAAATAATGAAACCCCTTGCGTAGTTTTTCGGATCCTATCCAGCCAAGGTAAATCTACCAAAAAAATCACTTGTTCCAAGTACACGTACTCCTGTCGTCTAAAACTGCAGATCACAGTTTCCGTGTGATGTATTGGTTATGCCAAATCCTTTATATTCCACATGTGCATACATTCAATCAAGGGCAGTGTTTTATCAAGTTATTCGTATATGAATTATATGTAGAACTTTCCTTATTAACGTTTATAAATTGATAAACGAAACATTTATTTAGTAAGTAGAACAACAGGGTTCAATCAATTAGACATATCAACCATGCTTGACTAAAATAGATAAATATAAGAAAAAGTCATGCTTATACCTACTCAAACTGTCGTTTGTTAATAATTTTGGGAGAAAACATTAACATGGTTATTTAAAAGCATTTACAGCCTGATAGAGAAGTAAATTTAGACTGCATAAATAGACCTTCGTAGCCTTACGTGGAGTGAAAGATAACCTTCGTGGTCAAATGTCCACGAAAACCATGCCACAAAAGTAACGAAAAGGACTTGTCCTCTTTTTGTATGGTGGCTGGTTTTTTATTCCAAGATATCACCAACCACCAATAACCTATATTTATCTTTAAGCTACAAAAATATGAAACACGTAACCATAGAAATCAGAATTTTAAACACCTCCATTTTTGAGAAAAAATATGTTTTGTAACAGGCATTATCCATTGATCACTTACTTGTATTTCCTGGCTGTATGGCTATGTACCACTGCCTTTTCACTGGTGGATAAATACTACTAGGTACTGCCACAGATCATATTATAGGTACTACTGTCAATGGAATGTCAATTTTGCTGTCATTTTTTTTTCATGCGTTAATCGATATAGGCGAAGGTGCGGTTTATGTACAGGCAAAGAGAAAAAATAATTTTAATTTTTCTCTAAATCAGAGGCCTTAAAAAATATTTTAATTGCGCAGAAAGGCTAGTTTTTGTGAACTCTTTCATATAATATTTAGTTTATTCTGGTTAGAAATATTGACGAATAAAAAACCATAAATGGACAAGTCCTTTTACATTTTCAAAAATTTACTTGTTGTATCTTGACAAATATAAAAACTAAAAATCGGACGAAGAAATTGAAAAAGGGTTTTATACTGAATATTCAACACTTACATCTAAATCATTCTATTGTCTTTAATATTTAACCATGAAGGGTTTCTTCAAAAGGTTGCTAGAAAAAAATTGATGAATTTGTGTACCTATATTTTCTGTATCATAGCAATAAGGCATTTGTCCTCTAATGATGCTGTAATGAAACTAAAGTTTCCGTAGGGCCATTAAGCGTGTCTAAAAGTTAAGGCTCTTTGAAGTTATGGACCTTTTTATGTCGCGTTCACGAATCTACCACAATCGTGTGACCGAGACAAAATATTTTCTAACACTTTCTGTTTAAACGATATCAATATTGGTTTTTTGAATGATCAATCTTGACTGATTTACATTTTTTTTTGACATATAGTATGTGTACATAACACAACAGGCAATAAAGATATTAGTGGTTGAACTGAGCGCGAGGTCGTTGGGACGCGCGGAGAACACCGGTTTTGCTCCCGTTTTTGGCGGTAAAATATTATTAAAAATATATCTGTAAGCTATATTTTACATTCAAAACTATGTCTGTGTAGATGAATAAACAGAAAATCATTTAAAGTTAATTTCAAAGCTGTTTATTGAATGGATTAGGAATTATGAACGTGTGACCGTCAAAAAACGGCCCTCGGAGAATCACTCTTAACCTTTTTCCTTGTAATTTAGGTAGTACACTGAAAAAAGGGTACAACCAAACTAGTTTTGTTAGTTGAAGGTTTCGTTGTAGGGAAGTAAATGTTTGTTAAATATAAACAATCTTTTGGCTATCAGTAACAAAACTTGTTTGTTACTAATAATACAGAAGTTCGCAAGTCACTGGATTTGGCTACTAGTATGCCAAATTTTGGTTACTGTTAACCAATATTTTTTTTCAGTGTAGGTACCTATAATTGATAACCCCTTTAAACGTAAACAGAATACGCGTCCATTGGGAATTACGTCCAGGTGAGTTTGGGCAAAACCCATTTGCAGCCGCTGTACCCAAACGAGTACAGTGTTGAAAATCATATTTTTTTTGTAATTTATTCAATAAATGTAGGTTGATAATCTTGTAATTTGGTAAAAATGTAAATATCAAGAGCTAAATAAAGGGTAATTACTGTTTTTTACCCTTCGATTGCCAGAATTTTAATAAAATACTGATTTGTGTAAAAATATAGTACTTCATAAAAACATCTTTTTGTTTTATATTATACTCTGTCTTCATTTTAAGTTCGAGTCTCAGTGCATTGTTGTTAGTTTCGCGTTGGCTGTTAACTGGTATATTTTGTTCAAAGAAAACACAAAATTAACAACAAGAAAGTGAATAGATGTTTAAGGTAGTGTCTTTTAAATAAGAATGATATTATACGATTATAATTTAAAAGTTTTCCCATTTTTGTAATAATTTAGATTTTCTGTTTTTATTCTTTTTTTAACCTTCATGTTACCTATTTCAGTATGGTGTGGTGACATTTTGAATAAAAAGAGAATATTTATTTGTTACTGATATCGATTAATTTTGATTATGGTGTTTGTAATATTAAGTGGTAGGTACTAAAAACTGATTAAAAATTTACAATGTAGAAATACCCTACAGGGTCACTAATAATAATAATAATAATAATAATAATCATTTATTTCAGGCAACAAATTTTTACACAAAATTTTGGCCCATATAATAAATACCTTAAAGACTAACGTACATATAAAATATAAATACATTTCAATAAATTACGAATAACACGCGTCAGCGACTTGGTTGTAGGCGCGCGGTGTCGGCTGGCAGCCGTCCTCGGAACTTCCGGAACACGACTCCCTGCAGCCAAAAGAATGGCCATTATATGTCGAAATTGGTGACTGTCCCTTGAAAAAAAATTGGGTATTGTGCGAGTAAATCTGTAGATTAGAGGATTATTTTTAAATGTACTGGTGTGCCATAAAATAAGCCAAATATTAATTATCGTCTACAAATAATTAATGTGCACATTTGTCAATTTAGATTAACAAAAAGTGTCGTAAAGTCATGCCTCTTTATCCTATGGGAAGTGACACTGGCATTTTAAATTATCTATTGTTTCGTCGAGACCCTCTATAATCTTTTTCGGAAAATTACATAAAGCTACACTTATTTTTATAACTTAAGCAACTTGTTTGGTAGTTTCAGCATTCGCCCGGATAGCGAAGGATCGTGGGTTCAAGTCCCATCGGATGACATAGTTGATCAATTTTTGTGAGCGAAATTTAAATTAAATACACTCATTGAGCTCGTTTTCTCATGCTCGTAATTATAGGCATTATTGTCAAAAAGGGATCGTGATCATTATGTGGAATGAAACATACACAAATCTTGGCAATTTTATTATAATGCATTTGCCATTGCATCCCCCATACGAAACACTGTGCATTTGCAAGTTTCCTCACGAGAGGACTCCATAAAAGACTACCTGTGTCTTCCACTAATTCAGTACAAAAAAATATACTTTAAAAAAATATTTTTTTAACTTTTATATCTTTGCCCGAAATTCCTCTAATCACAATCAGTGGGTTAGTTGGTATATAATTCAATGATCCGAGATACACCACGCACTCTCTTTTTTTTCATAGACGAAGACGTACCAAAGTAGTTGAAAGCAAAATGAATTTCAAACTGACAGTGTTATTCGTAATTCAAATGCTATTCGTTTGCCTTTACTCGACCGCTTTGAACCGGACTAGAAGACAACTGCGTGACGAGAGCGCCATGTCGTGGGCTCTGGCGGATCTTGGAACTAAAACTGCTCAGGCTATCGGCAACATGAACCGATGCTGGCTGCCACAAAGGCTACTGCTGGGCGTGGTGCGGCTGGAGTCTGACCGACGGCGACTGGTGCTACACGACTAGGGGCGCGACGCAGAGACATGACTACGTGCGCTGCACTCACGACAGCGAGTGCGACAAGTGCTGGAAATGCGGGGAACCTTGCACTCTATAATTTCAAAAATGTCGTAACTGCAATTACCGTCCTGGGAGGTTATTAGACTACGCTATATTTAGACATTCTTACTAAGGCTCAGCGTAGTGTAATAAGAGTTAGCCAGTTAGTCCGTCTGCCCCATCTCGCAGGTTGGATCTCGCATGCGTCTCGCTCTTTCACAGGTTGCAAGAGCGAGATGCGGCTTAGACTATCTTAGTAAGACTGAATAACGCGTAATCTAATAACCCCTTTAAGGACCCAATGTAATTTACAGACCAGTGCTATTTTTAAAATTAGTTGCATCATTCTGTACCACATATTAAACTAACTAAGTACCTTGAGTGGTGTATTTTTAATTATCCATTAATAATTACTTTTTTAAAATCTATTTTAATGCGTTAAAACTTATATTTGGCACACTTTGCTCTATCGCTTTCTTGAACGTTAGCCGTCTTCATAGTTCAGTGACAGTCAGATAGCGAAGATTCATGTGTTCGGTTCCCGCTTAGCACGGTCCTGTTGGCTGATCTAGGCACTAAAACTGCTCAGACTATTGGCAAGGCAACATGGAACGCTGCAGCTCCGAGGCTGGCTGCCACAAAGGCTATTGCTGGGCGTGGTGCGGCTGGAGCCTGACCGACGGCGACTGGTGCTACACGACTAGGGGCGCGACGCAGAGCCATGACTACGTGCGCTGCACTCACGACAGGGAGTGCGACAAGTGCTGGAAGTGCGGGGGACCTTGCACTCTGTAACTATGGGAATATTGTTGAAATTTCAACAACACCATAGCTGCAGTTACCGTCAAATGGACCCAAATTAATTGAAAAACAGACGAGACTAAGTGGTTGTTATCTTAGAGGATTTCTGTTCATCATTCTAAATTCATATTAAAAAATATGTATACTTTATGTATATGAATGGTGGAGCTATTTTGTTAAATCATTGTAAACACGGCCGCAAGTCAGACTAACCTGCTAACCTCGCCTTGCCTTATTCCCTACGTAATAGAAGCTGTTTTCGTAGTTCAAATGTACACCTTGATGTGCTGCCGACTGTACTACAGATGTCCGTTTTTGATGAAACCATATAATTAGCGAATTTACTCGCCTCACTCCAACTAATATTAACCTTCACACATCATGTTTCCAGAGACAAAAGAAAATTAATTGTTATCGTCCCGCGGGTCTTATGGTGTTTGATAGGTGTTTATTGCAATAAGATTGCAATTTTTTTTTGTTTTTGCTTATTTAGGTACAGTCAGCTGCAGCTGACTGTCGGCTTACTGTACTGTAGCCTGACGTGCACCCATCTGAACTTGTTTATTTAAAAGTTTCAAGTGAGCTTACAGAAAATTCCAAAGTGCTCAGATTGCTAATTTTGATACACAAATGTTACAATGTTAGTAGGTAGACTTAAAATTAACATTAGTTAGTAGACAAAAACAATCTTAATCTATTTACAAAAACACTTAGTGAATTTGAAAAAACGTCGACGTCTTGGACAGTTTGAGTTAGATTATTTAGCAGAGATAGAGCCCTGAACTACTAAAATAGCTTTGATTACTTAGGTCATAGAGACGATCTTAAGGTCAATGTGGGGTAGTCTGACTTGTGGTGGTGTATACCTAATTTATTTCATACCAAATGAAAAATACACTTCTAAAAATACCGATTACATTATGAGCGATTGTGGTTCTACCTCTTGAAGTAAATTATCGCCAACTAACAATTCTATTTCGCCTCAAATTCTATTTCACGCGTCCAAATTATAGAAACAGGGTTCCCCAGGGGACTAGCTAGTAATAGGTATTTGTCCCGGTCTTGGAATAGGGACGCGCAGTGTGCCGTCCACGCGAATACATAGTGCCTGCTTATGTAAATCGGCGTGTGTCACTCAAATACATTGAAAATAAGAATGTAGGTACCTAAATAAATATTGCAGGATGTTTTTTTCTTGTTCCACTCATTAATTGAGAAGATTTTACGACAGAAGATCCCTCTTCTTTAATAACAGTAAATGCGCGTTAAAAAGCTGTCGTTACTGTTAACAATAATATCATTTTTATATCTTGTATAAACATAATTAAATTAAATTTTGCACACAAAAATTGATCGACCGTGTCATCCAGCGGGACTCGAACTCACGAACCTTCGCTATCCGGGAGAATGCTCTAAGAGCTAAAGAGTGGGTTCAAGTCCCACCGACCAAACAAACTTGATTTAATTTCGTGAAAACTTGCAACAAATTGCTTAAATTATAAAAATGATTATATATCCTGTTTATTGATGTTGATACTTGTGGGTAGATTTCCCAAGTACCTGTTGATGAAATCTTAACGCCGGCTCACTGCCGCAGCAAGCACTTACAAAATTCCTCGACTGACTAACGTCCTCCATAGCTCAATTTGAAAGAGTATTCGCAAGAGTCGTGGGTTCAAGTCCCACCTGACAACAAGGTCAATCAATTTTTGGGTTCAAAACATATGTTCTTCGTGTTTATTTCAGATCTCAAATCCAAAAATTAATATCATCGCCTTAGCGTTATCCCGGCTGTACACTCGCATGCGAGGGCCAAGGTCCGCTTTGGATCCAGGATATAGCAAATCAGGTAATTACAGTGGAGCGATTGCCATCCGACCTCCGTGACCCGGTTAGCAGTGGAACCTAACCTGTTTGGATCATGGTCACATTCAGTCGCGTGGATGTGGGCTAGTGTAGGTTTCTTCACGATGTGTTCCCCCACCGTTAAATATTAATATAATAAATGTTAATATAGTCACAAAGGTTTTATTTTAAAATTTCAAAAATTTGGGGTATACGTTCAACATGTAGGTACCTATCCTATAATATAGGTTTATGAAGATATTATAGTCGTAATAATACTCGTAAGTAATAAATAACTCGCAAAACCCGACTGTAAACCGTTGTATGAATAAGTAAGGCACAGGCACCAAATATTATTAATTTCGCAAATTCTCGGGTAACACCAGGCATTATTCCAAGACTATAAATTATTAATACACTCACTATAAGCTATGTAATTAAGCGTTCAACTTGGAATGTTAGATGCCGTCGAGGTTTTCATGTTTGTATTTATTTTGAATACGAGTATCTACGAAACCCACATTATAGTAGGTGATATGTTACGGGGTTGTGATATTGTAGAAACGTATTAGAAAAAGTATTAAAAGCAAATTCACAACAACTTTTATTTATAGACATTAATACGTGGGCACGAAATAAATACTACTTATAGTACGTGCCAGATAAACGTGCATAAAAGGTCGTTCATTTTGACAGCTAAAACCTAGTGACACGTGTCATTTGTCTTTCTAACTAGCGATTATTACGACTTTTAATTTTTGGGTTCAAGGTTCGACCCGTACCGAGGTTCATTTGCTAGACAGATTCGTATTGCTACGGCTTATAGTTAGGGTCGCCGCGCTTCGCATACTGGCGTGCAGTGGTACACGGGTGACGGTCTGCAGGGGTGACGGGTCAATGACTTTTTATGCACCGTTAAATGGCACGGACTATTGTACCTACCTACTACGAAATAGCCTACTTATTTCGTAGTACGTAGTAACTATTGTATATAATCTGTGGTAGTACTTCGAAATCCTAAAAACTACGTTGCAATTACTCATATTCTTATAGCACTTATAGTCTTATATTATATTTTATTAAATATTTAAACAACAGATTCTTCATACAAATAATTCTGTTAACCCGATGACAATGATTTCGGTGATGTCACCATCCATAGTTGTAGGTATGATCACAGAACAGGGTCTGACCATATGACCATATTCGCCCCCTTAAATAATAAGACTGTTTCCACTCATAGGTACCCTGTATTGTAGGTAAAATAGGAAGTTACTCTATGATTTTAATAAGTGTGGTGTGAGATAGTGTATATCTATCTCTATCTAAATATTTCAAAGTGGCCAACTTTGCACACAATACCTAATTTTGATCCACGTCTACGTTTCGTACCATATATGATCCTATTGCTAACCCTAATCAGAATAATATAAACTCTCACTGCAGATTCCACCTTGAAACCATCGAGATAGTGTCGAGAGCCGCTTGTAGCTAATAATGGAGCTAGTTAGATGTAAGCTTCAAACGCATCTAATCTCGAGGATGCATCCGTTGTAAGTCCTTTGTTTTCCTCTAGTACAATGCTCAGCACTTGCGACTGGTGTTCGTTGCAAAATCGCCCATATCACAACTAAATAAGATGCTGCAGTGTTTAGCTGGATGTGTTGGCCGTACACTCGGAGTAACAAGTTTGTATCAAAATTCGTAACCTACCTTTTTAGTTTGTACAAAAGTACGTTTGGGCTTAAAGGCTAATGTAAAATTACATGGTTCCGGAATCCGGTTCTGGTTTTTAAAAATTAGGTAGAATGAATTCAAAATCACAGTTCTTTGTTATATTTTTATAACTTAAGCAATTATTTTTGCAAGTTTCATGCGGGTACATTCCCCAAGTATTGATGAAATCGAACGCCGGCTTACAGGCGTAGCAAGCACTTGCAAAAATTCGTCGTCTAACGTCCTCCGTAACTTAGTTGGTAAGAGCACTGGCCCGGATAGCGAAGGGACGTGGGTTCGAGTCCCACCGGATGACACAGTCGATTAATTAAGTGAAACTTGATTTAATTTCACAGTTCTTTGACTACTTAGTCGGTCTGGCGTGAATTGAACTCACGACACGACCTTTCGTTTACGTAGTAACTATTATATAATCTGTGCTTTCGTTTTGCTTCCTTCATACTTACGTTGTTCGTATGTGAGTCAGCAATCAGCATGTAGTTACCGGTTTTTAAGTGTTTTTGAAATCACTCAGAATTGATCTCAGTGATTTTTGAAACACTTCAATGGTGCTTATCAATTTGGACATTGAATACAAAAATAACAAATAATATATTAAAAAACAAACGTGAAAAAACTGTCATGTACATAATGTACACATAGGTAATTTAATTTTTATCACTTTCTCTAAAATAAAATGAAATAATTTCATCGTGCATCGCTATACTAGTTAGTTATAGTTTAGTTTGGAGCTAGGTAATTGGTGTGTTTGTTGAAACAATTTATTTATTTATACTGGGTCGTCCGTCACTTTGCTTGCATGCTTGAATCGCCAGCGGATTCACAGCATTAACATAATATGACTATTTTCATCGCACAGTATCAAGCACTGCTGGTGTAGTGGTATCATGCAAGATTCCCATTCTTGCGACCCGGGTTCGATTCCCGGGCAGTGCATATACTTTTACTTTTTTTTTGTCGAACCTGCTGCGATTGATTTTTTTTATACGGCTAGATAGACGAATATACGAGATGTATTTGGTTTTCTTTGTCAATTATACTAGTGCAACTTAATTTTAAATATAAATGTCTAAGTCCAGCGTCCTGTCTGAGCATACCCATTGGTTTTTAGCTGAGGTAGGATGAAAGGATAACGGATATGAAATTAAATTATCACATACTATTGGTTCCCCGTGTCTTCGCCCGCAAGAGTTGGATTTTCTATATAAACTTTCATCCCCCATTTCACCCCCTTAGTTTTTTTATTACACGACAAAATGTAGCCTATGTCCTTTTCAGGGTCTCGAACTGTCTCCATACCAAATTTCATCTCAATCGGTTCAGTGGTTTAAGCGTCAAGAGCTAACAGACAGACATTAGTATGGATAGTATGGATAATTATTGTGATTTCACAGCAATAGCACAGAAAGTCGTTTCCGGTTTGCATAAATTTGGCCAAATAATGTAAAAATAATGTGGTCTTCCCTTTGTTAACAAGTACTTAGTACTACCAGGCACAACAATGAGTTCTACGTATGCTTGTTTATTACTCACAAATTAATATTAACCACATCTACAATATTCGTACTTACGTATTTATTCATACTTACTCGTAGGTACTTATATACCTACATACCATCCACAATGTTCGTATATATACCTATATGTATATCCTTTGACTTTTCTGGCAGTAAATTATTGTTATTAACAATACCAGCAGCTTTACATCTAATGGACTCCGGTGTCATAAACTTCGCGGTTTTTAACTATTTGTAAAAAAAAACTGATTATTTTAAGGGTTAGTAAAATATAAGTCAGTTTCACTTAAAACTCTCTACTCAAGGGTGAGTTAAAATTGCCAAAAGTCAACTGCTATTACAAAATATTGCTTTTCCCGATGCTAAAACGTTATTTTTTGAGGAGCTGTCTTCAGCTTTTACCATATGCATCCAGAAAAATTATATTTCGTAACTCAATAACCTATTCATAAAGTAGTTAATAAGTAGTTAAAAATATTATTCCTTGAAGTAAAGTGTTTTCATATCTTATTTCTGAAAGAATCATTTACTAGATTTACTCATATATAAAACCTGACAGGATAATGTGAAAATCTCTCAAGTGTCCTCCGCCATCTTGGCTGGCGTTTTATTTCATGGCACATCAACCAGTTGCCGTGTGTGAAATTAACGACATTATTCCGTGCGGTTCATAACCTTGATGGATTATGGGATTTCCAGGTGCTTCGGGAGGGAAACAGTATAATTTATTACAGAAAGTATTAGCTTAGCTTGTTAAAATATGCAAGCTAGGGTATTTAAGTTAGTTAAAGCCTGATGAAAATACCGAGCTCATAACGTATATAGACGAAATGTCATTAATTTTGTTCAAGAAAAAATCTGTCAAAATCCCCTGGCACTGAATGCCTTCGTTTTTTCCCCAACACATTTATCAAATAAATTCACTTATTTCTTTACATATTTGAATTAAAATGTGTTTTTAACAAGATTGTTATTTATGATCAAAACCAAAATATCTCTTATTTCATAATATTGATTAAAAAATATTCGCTTAAATTGGCACTTTTCGTATCAGTACCAAACTATCAGTTACGGAGAAAAATCACTCTTACTTCGTATCTATAGGTTACGTGCTCGATGGATGAAAACGACCGATGAAATTTTGGAAAAAAGATAAGGAATGTTATGTAATGAAAAAAAGTTATTGAAGTTTGATTTTAGGAAAGATCCCAGAATATGATCCAAGACAGCAACTACATTCGTGCTCACTACAGTCGAATTCGACCATGGCGACCATTGTCAATCTAAATAAGTAATCTTAAGTAATCTCATAAGCCAACTGCGCTGGAGTTGATAAAGTGCACAAGTTGCGCAAAGCAAACAAACTCTTTCTGTCCCTTCACTCTTAAAGTTGGGTTAGGCAATCCGCGACATGAACATGAAAGATAGATATAGAATAGTAATGAAATAGGTAGACGAAAGATTGAAATATTTTGGGATCATAGACTAGACCTAGGAATCGACGACTTCCCTTTTTGATTTCATCTAAAAATAAGGACTTATTATAATATGTGATTGATACTTAGTAGGTATCGACATCTGCAGTCAACCATTGATATTGGTTGTTGAGGTACCGCTTGACCAAAGTAGTTAATATTAATAATCTAACGACCACAAAATTTACATACAGAAAATTCTGGTTCGTCTCCAAAACAATCACATTCCATAGAGCTACAAAATCTGACATAGTCGCAGACATGGCGCTCATTACGTTTTCAGTGGATCTGAATATGCATGTCGTCGCGTGACTACCCGTGGCTACGGCTGTCTTGACCCCGTTTGAAAGGTGCTACGCCGTAGCTTCGTAGCACTTGTCGGATCCCTCTACGAGATGCTACGAGCACCTCGTTCTATTGCTTGGTTTGAGTAATAAGTAAAATAAAATAATCCTCGGTGCCTACAATTTGATAAAGTATGTGTAACACCTATAGATGTAAAGTCGGATTTAATCCAAATCAACGGGTCGGTTTAAACCCAAAATTTCGGTTTTAAACGGTTGAAAACAATGTTTTTTTTAATAGTAGACCTAAGTATCACTGTTTTTTCAGATTTGTCAGATATTTTTCTACCCATTTTTCAATTATTACAAACTATATTGCTGAACGTGTATACTTATTATCTGTGCCAAGGAACAGTGTCAGGCCTTCCTGTCACTGTTCCTCAGCACAAAAAAACGCAAAGATGTTGTAATAAGAAAAGGACAACAAAACAAAGTTCTAACCAAAAAAGTATGTAAAAGTTTAGGATTTATTGTTAGTAAACTACCATATAGTAGTTGAATATTCGTGGGGAATATTCCCCAGATGGAAATATTGCAGGAAAACTTCTTAGACTGAGATCTGGCTGCCATAAAATTGCAGTCGTCTAACTGAGCGGTCCCGATACTAACCATTATGCGTTTGCAGCATTTTATATTATTATTCTAAAAAAAGTCAGAACTTTATAAATAATGATACAAAATAATACACTTACAAACGCATAAAATAGAGTAACGACGATACCAACGCCAAATGTGGTAGTTATCCTTTTTGATGACGCAATCGGTATGCAACCGTTTGAAAACGTTGTTTTGAGGTTTTTTAACCGCTTTAAACGGTTGTTTTACAACTAAAATAACACCCTTTCTGATGTAAAATAAGGTGCTCAAATACACCAACTTTTTGTATAGAAACAACCTTTCAAATGATCATCTAATTACATCAGATTCTGGACCCCACCCAATTACTGGATCGGATATTTTTTTTTGCAATTTGTGTAAAATTGTATGTTTAATCGATAACATAATAATAATATGGGAATTGCGTTATGAAGAAATTACAGGGTAAGTTTTTTTTCTTCAAAATTATCGATTTTGATGAAATTAATTAAATTATTAATAAATAAATAATTAATTATTAATATTAATTAAATTTATTTTAATTATATTTTTACGTCTTACCTTATGTTTACTACAATATTTTGATTTGTTTGTGTACCCTATTGATACTACGCCGCGCACACTCACACGCATACCTGCCTTATTTTTATTTGTTTAAAACGTACCGTGAGAACCCCGAAGATCGAGTCGACATCGAGACGTTCCCTATGACACATGTACTAGACTGACCAGAGTGCTTTCGCCGCGTGTGTATCCTGTGAAGCTCCTTACAGACATTTCGAGTGATTGTGGCCTGTGAAGTGATACCTAAACCCTCAAAAGCTATTCCGGCAAGTACCTAGCTAAAAGTGCTCAGACCTGACTGATTTTCACCTATCATTGTCGCCCTCCACGTGTAATCCACTGCCTAAACTCTCAAACAACTTATGATGCGTTTTACCAAAACAACCAACATTTTAGCTGAAAGTGTAATTATGATTAAGTAAGCTACCGTTAAGAATATGGTTAGGTAGGGACCTAACCTTTGCATTTATGTATTTAGGTATCTAAACTAGAAATGAAAATACAACTCATATTTTTAGATACATTTTATTCACTGGTAGTTATTGAGTTACATGCTCAATGGGCTGTTCAATGTAAAAATATTTTGACCAAATTCCAAGTAGATCCTAACTAGCTAACTAGTATTTATTATTAGTGGCAAGAATTACCTCTATAGAAAGACATACTTAAGAACTTTACTTACGATTTTTTTTCGATAGATACTAACACTTTTCCAAAACTTTAAAATGGTCACAATTGCACGAGAACGAACTAGAAAAATAGCACTTGAATAAAATTGTGCTAATGCACACTGTCTATTATTGGTCATGGGTTTAATTTAGTATTGCGATAAACCAACCATTTTATTATTGAATCCCCACAAACTGCACTTCCAACCTATTTTTTTTTCTTCTAGATGCTTCTAAGTTCTAACGAACTGTCTCTCCTAAAGTCTAAATAATCTAATAGGTTCATTTTGACAGCTCAGAGTTATCACAAAACGTAGCAGTGTATGTGGAGGGATTCCATAGACAACACATAAACAATAAAAATAAAATGCTATTGTTTTTAAAACAAGAAAAGATAGATAGTACTGACTTTTAGTAAGTATGTAATGCCACACATTTTAGTTTATATTTTCTTCAAAAAGTGTAAAATGAATCGAAATTCTATATTGCTGACAGACGTCTTACGGCCTATGTTCTATTTTGTTTTTTTCTTAATTCTAGTGTTGTCACCTTTTTACTCGTTATGGGGATACAGATTTATCAATTTATTGGTTGGAGAACAAATCACATTTTCAGTATGCAATTTTGAGTTTGAAGACTTCATTTTAATTGTGGTTCATAGAACGAAATTCTAAAACATACTCATGAAATAAATAGTCACTAAAATGAAAAATAATTTCTAATAATTAACAATGGTTTTAATTGACCGTAAATCGATTTGATGTCTGAATCGGTAATTCTTCTTACCGATTCGTAAACAACCGACCCTATATGTCAACTGTCGAAATGAACCTATAAAATTATTCAGACTATGACGAACTGTCTCTCCTAACCTATATACTTTCTTCTCGATGCCGCTAAGTTTTATCTTCTTATGAACTGTCCCTCCTAACCCAACTTCTTTCGTCTAGATGCTTCTAAAAGGTTCTAGAGGCGGCACTCCTCGAACCGGCGCAGCCACCTCCTCCCGTTGACGGAGCGGTTGAGGGGAGCGGTGCACCCGTAACCTCCGTTGCCGTTGATCATCATGTAGTCGAAACACGTGGTGACACCATCGCCATTGCAGTCCTGAAGAAGTAATAAAAAAAAATATTTCAACAAACACACCAATTACCTAGCCCAAACTAAGCGCGAGCTTGAGCTATGGCGACTACTTATAATAACTATTCATGACTTAGGTACAAATGCTCGTGCTCATCACAGAAACATTGGCCGCTTGCTGGATTTGAACCCGCATCCTTTGGTTTGGTAGTCCGGAGCACGAACTACTACACTAAAGACGGTCAACTTGTCTGCTATACTCGTATGTTTGTTGTTTTCTTTGGTGAATGTAAAAAAAAAATAAGCTATTCAATATAATAATAATAATAACGTCCTCCTAGCCGATTTCAACTACGACGGCCTGTCTCAACAGAGATTAGCCAACTGCGCGGGACATATTATAGTGCACAAGTGTGTGCGCAATACACAGACAGGTGCACTCTCTGTTCCTTCACTCTCATAATTCGGTGAGACGGCAGTCCGACATGACCGTAGACAGGTCAGGCGCAGGACCAACGGCTTAGCGTGCTTTCCGAGGCACGGGGGTGTTAACACCACCAACTTCCTGACTCCGGAGCTGTGTCTGAGTAATTTCAAGACAGAAAAACCCAAACACTCTCGGCCCGACCTGGGATTCGAACCCGAGACCTCGTGGATAGTACCCAGCGTGCTGACCACTAGACCAACGAGTAGTATTCAATATACACGCTATAGTGTCCGATATTTTATTTAGAGGGAAAAATCTATAAATAAAATACCTGAGTGATCCCTGTTCCTGAGGTGCCACGTTCGAAGGCCAGGCTTATAGATACGCCTTCGTTACGTAAGATCAAGTAAGATGTCTCACCTAAACGATTCGAAATCAAACGCGTTTTACAAATTTTGAGCGCTTGGTCCAGAGTCTCGAATAATGGTTCATCATGTTGTCTTTAGGTATCGGCAAAGATTGTTTTTCAACATTACATTAACTGGACTCTGAACCTCTGGTTGGCAAAAATATTAAAAATAATTTTAAGTAACAAATTGATTGGTTGCTACATACTTTTCCAAATCTTTGTAGATAGCCTCCAATAATCCTCTTGGCACAATTAAAACTCCGAGCACAGTCTTCCCAAGCTGAAACAAAAAAATCAGTCAATTATTATTGAAATTATTCAACTTGTTAATAATGTCAAGTACATAGGCCCACTTAGGCCCTTAGATACCAGCTTCAGCTCTTAGCTGGGACACAAAAGTGAAAAAACATAATAATAATAATCATTTATTTCTCTCGATATAATAATATTTACAGGCTAGTGTCTATAACTATGATAGGCATCATACTGTGTGGAGACTGATGCCTAATCTAAGCCTAAAAAGTCAATGGCTCGATTTAAAAAATACTGACATCTTGTATCGCGGTCGAGCATTGTATTGCACGCAATACGTTAGTCGGTAGACTTCCCTGTATACATAGTCAGGTCATAAGTTCTGTCACACAATAAAAACTTTTGAATTTAGAATGCTGGCCACAAACAAGTTTATTGAATTCTAATTTCGAATTTTTCATGAAAATAAAAATGTGTACTTTTTAGATTTTTTCTCATTTTTAAATATGGAGTGGATATTTAAAGAAGAACGTGTCGCGGTTATTGCGTTGCATCGTTGCAGTTACGCGCTAATTCAGATTTTCGACTTACTGAAAAATTTGAATATAACCAAAAGATTCGTTATCGTATCATAAAACGATACAATGAAGACTCTAGTGTAGATGACAGGTCAAAAAGTGGTCACCCTCGCTCTGATAGGACTCCAGCAGTGATAAAAGCTGTGAAGGCGCGAATTCAAAGAAATCCCATACGCAAGCAGAAACTGTTGGCCCTTCAGATGGGGTTAAGCAGGACCATGGTGAAAAGGGTGTTAAATGAAGAGGCTTAGGGCATATCGAAGAAAAACAGGTCATTTTTTTGTTTGGACGCTCGTTTAATGGAACTGAGACTGAAGTGATGCCGCACTTTGTTGAAGCGGTACGCGGGAAAAAAAGCATCGGGAAATTCTTTTTTCGGATGAAAAAATTTTCACCGTGGAAGAGAGCTACAACAAAAAAAAGTATAAGGTGTACGCACACATCAGTGAAGAAGTGAGCAACCGTATTCCGCTTGTCCATCGAGGTCATTTTCCATCCTCGCTCAAGGTTTGGTGGGGAGTCTCTTATTAGGGCTTAACTGGGGTACATTTTTGTGAGAAAGGCGTAAAAACGAATGCAGTTGAGTATCAAAATACAGTCCTCAAGAACCTTGTGAAACCTGTTTCTCATACCATGTTTAATAACAGGCACTGGGTATTCCAACAAGATTCTGCGCCAGCTCATAGAGCGAAAAGCACACAAGACTGGCTGGCGTCGCGTGAAATCGACTTTATCCGGCACGAAGACTGGCCCTCCTCCAGTCCAGATTTGAGTCCATTAGATTACAAGATATGGCAACACTTAGGAAAAGGCCTGCTCAAAGCCTCATCCTGATTTGGAGTCCCTCAAAGCATCCTTGATTAAGGCAGCCGCCGATATTCACATGGACCTTGTTGGCCGCGCAGATTGAAGGCCTGTATTCAAAATCGCGAGGGTAATTTTGAATAAACTTTATTACCATATGAATCTATGTTTTATTAAGTTCATTTTGCTATATAAATAGTTACATAAATAATAAACATGTCTAAATTATTTCATATTACACATGTGACAGAATATATGACCTGTCTAGGTACTGTGATTTTACGATGACGCATCACGTTCAATCTACACCATTTTTAAAAATTGTTTTATTGAGGAGAAGAAAAGGCCAAAGATGGTGCTGACTACCTGTGAACGGTAAAAAGTACGTAGCGTCGACTGTTTCAATTTTTAGTCACTCAAAATAGTTCCTAAAACTGACAATAGATGGCGATAACTCCCGTTAACACGCGCAAGAGCCTGAAGCGGAGCCATCTAAGGCTAATGGTCTCCTATGGTCACGCCATACGCTGCGTCATAATGTTTACTATGATGACATACTATTGTGGTCTCTTTAGATGCCGCGCTGCGTATTGGATAAATCAGGAGACCAGAGCCTAAGTGAGCACGCACTATGGTTCCTCTTGGGTTCGTCGTCAGGCAGCGTCCACCCAGTACACCTTGGAGATGTTGAAGGGCCCGCGGTGCAGCCGTGCGGCATGTCGCACGTGGTCGCCACGTGGCACAGGCACGCGTGGCATAAGGCTTAAGATGACTTACGTCCGAAATTAATAAACAATCCGTAATCCAAGTTTCAAACCAGTTCCAGCTATTTGCGCAGCCATTGAACATTCCACGGTAGCCACAGCTGTCAGTGTCAAAATACGTGTTCAATGACGCAAACAGCCGCGATTGTCTGAAATCCTCGATCGTGGATCGGTTGGTAATAATTTCGGTCGCAGGTAGTTGTTTTATTGATCGTCAATAGCTTTTTAAGCACGTTTTAAACTATTCTACTTTCAATGACAGATTGTATATTACTGCAAATAATACTTGCTAAGGATTGGTACCACACACTAGTTAGCTAAAGCGTCAATAGATGGCGCTAACAACTTTTAAATGGCACAAGCACGTAGCGCCGTCTGTTTCTAGCCACTATAATTGTTCCTAAAACTGACAATAGATGGCGTTGACTGCTGTTAACACGCGCAAGAGCTCAAGACGGAACAATCTAAGCGAGCACGCACCGTGGTTCCTCTCAGGGTCGTCGTCAGGCAGCGTGACCCGGCCGGCGTCGACCCAGTACACCTTGGAGATGTTGAAGGGGCCGCAGTAGCCCGCGGTGCAGCCGTGCGACATGTCGCACGTGGTCGCCACGTGACACAGGCACGCGTAGCACGTGTTGCTTAAGTTTGGGATGAACTGGCCTGGAAAACATGTAAAAAAAACGTTTTTAGACATGACGGGACTTACTAACTATTGAAATCTGGAAACAAACGAGTTCGGCGGTAAGCCTGCAAATACAGTTTGGGCCAAATAGGTATATATAGCATTTTTTTTATTATTATGCAGATATTTGGCCTCAATATCACCTGATGGTAAGTGACGATGCGGCCGAGAATGTGTCATGTCTGATTAGTAAGTAAGTAACAGCCTATTCACTCCTTTCTTGAAAGTATCTAGAATTCTAGATCATAGACATGCCAGAAATTTCTTTGAGTGCACTCAATCTTATACTTATTTACGGTTTGGTTGATTTCAAATTATATAAGACTTTTTAAGCACGGACTGGTCTAAACTATTTATAGTCCAACTGGTCCGAATACGAGTAAAAGACAAAAACCTAGGACTTAATATAAAACACAATGGCTTAGCCATTTTATTTAAAGAAGCAAAGCAGAAGAGACAACTGTTTTTTCGAGATATCAACTAAACGTCGATACCAGTGGAATAAGCCCGCACAAATGCAAGCGATCGTAGTAAACGCTAATTTATTTATTAAAAACCGCATACGTCACCAGAAGCTACAATAATTTCCACTAACCAGTCGATCCTGTCCAAAACAAGAAGGCGACGAGCACACTCACTGGCAAGGCGACATGCCACCGAGGCATCTCAAGGAAGTTCCTTGATGCGTATGACCTGAAATGAAAAAAAAGTTATGTCAATGTTTTGGCGGCAAAAGCTTTTGACAAATCGTATAATAGTAGGCCTAAAACCACAATAGAAAGATTTGTTTTCAGCTAGAACTGCCACAACCTAATACGAGTAAAAGAGCTATCGCAACTTTACGATTTTAATTCCGAGATATGACATTTCTTATTATTTCGAAATCTGTCGTCGCTTTAATATTAATAATAAACTAATTCAACCATACCACTGACCTAGTCCCAAACTCAGCGTCAGCATTTGCTATGACAACTAGGATAACGGATTAAAAATACTTTTCTATACGATTATTAAACATCTGTAAGTAGGTACAAATGCTCGTGCTCATCACACAAATATTTGCCCCTTGCGGGATTAAAACCCGCAACTGCTGGTTTTGTAGTCCGGAGCGCAAACCACTGCGCCGAGAAGGTCTTCAAACCAGCTTTCCCGTAGTTAATTTGAAAGCAATTATTTTTTGTTTATTCTTTTTATTTAGAGTTATCATTAAAAAATTGACGATTTTCATATGTATCTAAAACTACAATCATTAGGCGTATATTATCTAAAAATAATATGCAAGACAAGTTACTCACAAATTAAACACAATTTTTTAAACCCGTTAAGTAATGAAATCATAAAAATAAATTTTACTTGATAACTACAACGAATCGCAGAACACACATGGACCCCCATGTGTCAATCGATAGGTATAGTATTCAGCTATCACCTGGCGCCAGCTTGACACCTAACAAAAACACCATGTGTAGGCATCAAATCAACAAATACGAGCGCATATGTTAAAGTTCGAAAACATCTAAAACAAGTTTTATATGATTTTATGTTACATTTTCCTTAAAAGCCCGTAAAGTATAACAACTTTATATCTTTACAAAAATCGTTACAGAGACGTAACGCATGTTGATTATATTATGAACTATTACGTTTTACTTACCTATTGATTAACATGTACCTACTCAATACTATAAAAAAGTAAAATTCGTATGTTCGTAAGTTTGTTTGTGGGTATGAAGCAGGTAATCCTCGGAACCTACTGAACTGATTTGGAACATTGATTCAGTATTTCTAATATATTATGTATTTATTTATATAATGTATTTATTTAATTAATTTGTTAAGTTGCACTCGTGCGAAGACGAGCAGGTCACTAGTTTTAATATGTTTTCCTTCCTTTATATAGCACTGTGCAAGCAACATTGAACTTTGGCACCTTTCAATATATTTTTGGGCTATTTTTATATATTTGTTCAATGCTGATCATTTTAATAATAATTGTATTATAAAATGCAAAAATGTATGTGTACATAAATGGCTTTAAGGTACTTACATTAGAAGATAAGTTTAAAATGGCTTTAGGAAACAATATGGAAACGCATCGATTTTCCTAATGAAGATTATACCTACTTAACTCATTTCGTAACGCAAACAAACTAGTCATAAAATTACTTACTTTAAAAAATAATTAAATCCCAGTATCACACTTAATTTTTGGCACTTACTGTCACTGATTATTAGTTATTACTTCACAAAACTTATTTTACTTTTAACTCCGTTTGTTCTTAGTTAAATATTTTTTTATGAACACTATTCTATTAATTTATTTTCCGGGCATGTGCTCTAAGATAAAGTTGAACCGCGAGTGAAGATCAAGCCAATTTATTATTGTTTATGTTCTCATAAGGATACTTTAGAGACGCAACGCTACTTCGATAATGAGGAAGTTCGATTCACAAAGTTTAAGTAGGTCTTGTGACTGACTTATGTGTAGAACAGTAAGACGTCAGGAAAAAAATCTAATGAAGAAAAAAATTGAAATAAAATGCTTAAAAAGTTGACTATTTACTTAGTCTTTTTAATATATGGTTTATAAGTTACGCACACAAACCTAAATAAACTGGTGAGACACGAACCCACGACTCCTCGCTATCCGGGGGATTGCTCTTCCAACTGAGCTAGAGGACGATAATGACTCAATATTTTTTTGTGTGAAAAACTTTGTAAAAACTTGCAAGGAATGGCAAAAACTATCAGAATAAAGGGAAATGGGTAACGAAAGAATTTAAAAAAAAGACACGATATAAGCATACATGTATACATAAATTACTAAGACTTTTAAATGTTAATAATACTAATTAATATTTTGAGTTACTTAAACATATAACTACCATACCTTTTTCTTGTGTGCAGCCGTTGTTTTGATACAAAATACAAGTTCTAAATCGATGTTTTGATCAATTTATCGATATTGCAAAAAATACTGCGTCCTGTCCCTACAATACCGGTTTCCCCAACTTCTTGACTTCTGTTCATCTTGACTCTGGCTGGTATAATGTATCTACGAATATTTTTACTCGATTTTCAACCTTATGTGTGGTTGATATGAGTTTTATGGGACTTGTTTAACAAGCCTTGGTAATGACCGGTAGAATGCAAGTTCGTACGACATGATCTATTAAATGTGGCTTTTGCATCTGGTTAATAATGTTTGGCGCAATAGTATTGATAAAATTATGATCTAGAACTTAATCGAATTGATTTTCGCTCACAAAAAATAATCGACTGTGTTATCCGGTGGGACTCGAACCCACGTCCCTTCGCTATCCAGATCTAGAACTTGTTTAACGTAAGCCGTGCATTCTGCAGGTGATTGAAGTTACTTCGTTGGAGACACAAGGGAGAATCTTTAACAACATGGGTATTTAGACAAAATGCAATCTATTCTCTAACAAACTTCGCTATCGCCAGCGAAATGTCAAAATATGTATGCAAAAGTCACGTGATGTTTCGATGGCATATGTCAGTTGTATACATTTTGTTAGCGAAAGCGAACTTTGCTGAAGAATAGATTGCATCTTGTCTACAGACCATGTTCTGCTCAGTTGAGGGTTTGAATTCCGCAAGAGGAAAATGTTTATGTGATGAGTACAGGAATTTGTACACCTAAGTCATTCATGTTTATAAACGTGTAAGCTAGCCGATACCCGCAACTTGGCGCAAATATCGGATATCCCATACAGACTTCAACCCCCCTTTCACACCATAAGAGGTTGAATTTTCATAGATCCTGAAATACGTTATTTTTAGTTTTTAACAAAATAGCTAAGTACAAATTTTTATCGACTTAGCTTCAAAACTGATGCAAGTTTTAAAATTACCCCCTTAAGGGGCGAAATTCCAAAAATCGATTCTAAGTATTACCACAGAATAAATAATAGTAGAAAGTAATACCTTCCACTATAAAAACAAGCATGGTGTATAATTCTTATCGAGTTCTTAATTCTAGTAGTGTGGCCTGTGCGTTGAATGTCAGTCAGTCATTAAGTCTGTTTCCCTTTTATATATATCTAATGATTATATGTATTTAGAAGATTACTATGTCTACCCAGTGAACGCATTCACTATGTCTACCCCATTTTTTCTTCAATGATCATAGCACAAGATAAGTTTTGGGTTAGGTAATTGGCTTGATTGTTTAATAAACAAGTTCAACGATTGTAACTGCTAAACTTATAAAAGAAAAATATTAAATATAAGCTCAAAGAATATTACCTCGGAACTTTGTAGCAATTCAAATAATAAAATGTTTAAAACTTATTGTTGAATTAAATGCAAGATTGACTGAAAACTGTTTTATTTTAATAATTAAGCTAATTAATTACAGAGCACATTGCGAGCGTATGACGTATGTATGGCAGAGAGAGAGGGAACATTTTTGGGTAGTTAAAGTTTACAAGGATGTGATTTTGCTATTGTGAATGGATCAGGCGTTTGGTTTGTGTTCATATTTTCCAACACTTATAAATAAAATAAATAATTAAATGTTGTGTTGTATGTATAAGGTATAAGTATTGTCCTATTTTTAAATTTAAGTAGGTATTGTTGTATTGTAATTATGACGTAGAATTATGCTTATAGATTATTTTGCGACTTATGTCATAGTGAACTTACCTACTTCTTCTTTTTTATTTTTCCTACCACTATAGCAACCGTGGTCCGTAAGAATAGTTTTGGTTCAATCTCAATGTATAGAACATTAGGTACCTATCTAAGTCTACTCATAAACTGCTCATGATAGCACAAATATAAACCTCAGTGGTTTTTAGTCGCTGTCATTTAAGTTATCTTGTATTATGTCTTTTTTATTCGGTAAATAAATTGAAAAAAAAGTTATCTTAACCGCTATAGTTTTCTTTTAAAGTTTATGAAATGCACTATCATTATGATCTTTTTCAAAATTTTCATGCTAGCTGTTAGGCTTTTAGAGGACGCCCTACTGGACCAAAAAAATGCATTTTAAAGTTTAATATTTCGTAAACGGAGCATTAAATCGAAAAAATTTCTTAGAAACCCTTAAGTTAATGACGAAAGTAGCCCACGATGAAGTAGGCGACGAAAATTAATTCATCCCCACTTTACATACATTTTTCATAACAAAGTGGTCGAATAAAATTATTTTATTCGACCACTTTGTAGTAAGTATACATACATACACCTACAAAATAACAGCTGTCTAGTACAAACGGTCTCTTTGCAAAACCTCGGACAGACAGACAGACAGACATGATGAAACTATAACGGTGTTATTACAAAAAAAAATGTCCAGGTTTAAAATAGGTCTAAATATTAGCCGACAACAGAGGAATGAATGACACATCCGTGACATAACCTAATAGAGAAACGCTTTTCTAATTGGCTAGCTAATAGCTTAGCCCTGGCTTAAACCCGGTACTAAGTTTTTAGAATAACAGGGTATGGGTTCCTTGTCAGGACCACGGAACACTAAAAAGGACCTATATCGTAATAGCTAGTACTCCAACAAAAATCAAGCAGCTAGCTAAATAAATAGCCGCAGCCGCTGAATAGCTGCTAATTCGTAAAGCATATACCTAATAGAACAAGTACAGTGGGCAGCACATCAAACTACACAATTGTGTTACAATATCACCTCTATTACAACTGCATTAGATCCTGCAGAGTTTACCTTGGCGAGCCGTTATCGGTACAATCCAAACGTGTTCCGTGCAGTCTGGGGAAATTACCGCCCGGGTGGTTATTACAGGAAATTCTGTTGGTAACACAGAATAATATTACAAGTAGGTACAGAAGAATCATTCTGCAAAACAGACATGCGCAAAATCGTTTACTGAAGTGAAATGAGTGATATAGTTCAGTAGGAGCTAAAGATATGTATCACTCATCTAGTTCAATTAGTTCAGCAGATCTACTATCAAAATCTCACTCACTACTTCATTCAGTTTAAATGTATCGTGTACAACAGTGAATTCTAATGACTAAAAAATAACATTTATAATATTTAGGCAGTCTAGAATTACAAATTAAAACGTTTTCATTAATTTCGAAGATTTTGTTACACGCATTAACAAAGGATGTAAAGTGTTATTTATGTACGTAATGTACGTACCTTACATATTAAAAACGTATAAATTAATACCAAAAATTTTAATTAGAAAACTGCAGTGCAGTAGCAGAATACTGCAGTCTCGCTCTTGCAGTATTAACAAATATATCCGTACGTTTTACTCTCATATCACTGAGTTACTGAACTAAATGAACTGCTTTGGACTATAGTGAGTGAGTGAGTGATACATATGAACTAGATAGGTAAAGTAGTTCAATTGTATCATTCATTCAGGAACTACCCATGTCTACTGCAAAATCGTTCAAACAAGTAGCGACTCTTGTTACGACGCAATAAAGGGCAATTCTGGATCTCGAAGCGCCAATCGCCTACCAATATTATTCATGTAGATATTTGCCTCAATTTCTAATATTATACTAATACGATAACGACGCGACGAGGAAGTTGTCGGTTATAGTTCGACAAGTTCGTGCGCGAGTCTGGTAGGGGATTTCTTAAGACAATCGCGTGCGATTAGCGGCACAGAATAAGTTCTAGTACTCCGTACAGAAGTTTGACTTTGCAATGAAATTTAAAGAAATATCTACTCAATGTCGTCAACGATATGGTGTAATTTAGTTCGCCTCAGAGTCAAGCACATTATTGTTTAGACACCTATAGAAATCCATTACAAGATAATTTCATTCTTATAGCTCTGGAATATGAATCATAATACACTAAACGTATTCAGTGACGTACTATCATGCGACGCGATAGGTTTGACTGCTACAAGAACTTGATTAGCCCATTCCAAAGGGTCGCCGCGCGTAGGTACGTTTTTGCTACCTACGCGGGGAGATACACAGGCCTGTAAGCGGTTCCTAAACCCCCCCTCCACCCTGTCTTGCGGGGCGCAGGAGGATCGCGCATAAACTTGTCGAACTAAACAAAGCCCTATCGATCGGTCGGACCCGCGAATGCATTTGTAGCTTTATAACCCAAAGAACAGGAAAAACGAGTTTTTTTTATGTTCTTTGTTATACCTATACTGCGGAGTTGAGAGCTAGGCCTGCTGGTTCTTTATGTATCTGAAGTACGAATCGTTTTACATACAGCTCGGAAAGATTACCGAAAAAGGATTTTCAACCATACTGCAGTCGTTATAAAATTGAAAATAATAATAAAGTTGCGCACTGGTGGAAATTAGGACCCTCTACTAACAAGGTTTAGTATTGATCGTCAGTATACTCGTTGAAAAAAAATCAATTGAAATGCTAGGGAGAGTTCCAAGTAATATGAACTATGAAGAACCTTCTACATAGTTAGAGGTAGGTATGCAGTGACCAGCACAGCACATCAGACTTTACATTTTTGTTGCAAAAACCCCCTTTATTACAATTCCATTAAATACCAACCACAGTGTTTGCAAAACATCGATCAATCTATCTTGCATTTCAGTATGACTTCGCCATGTTTAGTAAGGGGACTTTCTGTATGGTGGTTTGGCAGTACCTAACGTTAGACTGTGATTCGAACTCCAGCGGAAATAGGCAGTTCAATGTTTGAATAATCAACAGTTGTTTTGACTGATTCGATATACTTCTTAGATTTTTTCAGTAGGTACTAAGACTACCAGATCTTTATCAACGGCTTAAAAAAATTAAGCTAGCAAAATTGCTAAAACCCTAAGCAACTTATACTAACATTTATGTAATGTACCATGCAGCCACCTAATTTCACCGACACAAGAAAAGTATAGAAACGACAAGAAATGCCAGAATCTCAAACTTAGCTAAGTTGTGATCATTAATCTGTAGCCGAACACCTGCAAACAGAGATGGTGACAACTCTACGACGTTTTAATGTCTATGGCAATCGGGACGTCTACCTGTTTTATATTACTGGGACAAATATTTATGAAAAATATAAAATATTTGTAACACTGACTTTGTCCTACTTATCATGCAGCCTATCAGTGGAAAATAATGTAAAATATCATTGTACAGTTATTTTTTATCCACAATATGTAGCAGGTCGCACTCCGCTAGCCATAAAATAGGCAAATCGAGTGCTAAAATATAAAAAAAAAAACATAATTTATCAAAATCATCACAGAAACGTGTACGATTTTTGCGACCTGTTTTTTTAATAGTTTTTGCTTAAGCACGTTGGGGTCTCCTACAGCTCAGGGGCCCCGTATAATTAGTACGGCTAATGATAACTATATAATATACCCATAGTGGTTCACCCCGGGCAACGACATCACAAACTCCAGCTAAACGATCCGTGAGCTACCACCCTTCCACCGGAGCCCAGCACCAAGCAGCTTGTTTTGTTCTGTCGGTGAATGGGAGTGCCAGAACCTTTTGGGTGAGCTCGCTCCACCGTCGACCCTCTACGCCACGCCTGGCTAAATCTTGAATCAAGAGCAAACTCATTTCAAATAAATAATTAAAATATGTCTCGGATTTACTGCCTGTATAACGGCCACCCTACGCCACCGCCAAGTGTCGTTTGTCAAGTTAATCCTGTGATTTGGGGAGTAATTTTTTGCGAAATGTATGCACTAAGCTTCACCATTATGGATGTTGGAAGACAAACGACTGAATTTTAGCGCCTTCTTTAAGAAATGGCCTATCAATTTTCGTAGGTCTAATAGAGAAATAGTGATTCACTACGTGATAGGCTTTTAAGGTTCTGGCACTTTTTAACCCCAATAACGTCCTGTCCTCTGGTTATATCCATTAATTTTACTTTGGAGAGGAAAGTTAAATCAATATTTATAGGTTTTGTAATGTAGTGTCATTTCTTTAATCTATAATAGACATTGCAGTAACTGGTTATTACATGAGAGTATCAAGACGTCTGAAAGATAATTTTGTCTATGAAATTTATGTACTTATTAGATAGAATAAAAAATTTCATAAGAATAGATAAATATCCACAATATACTAAATATACCTACATAACGAATAAATAGTGTGTTAGGTGCATTGTTTTTCTTTGATTAGAAGCTTAATAGTTTCAAATGGTATTTAAATAGTTAGCATTGTCATTAATGGAATCAGGCGTTACTTTGCGGATAACTTAGACAATTTAAAACTGTTTAAGGTGAAAATCCATTAAATTAAAAATATTTGACTTCAATTTCCGCTAAGCGACGCCGGCACACAACCACACGAACAGACGTTAAGAATTTGTTTAGACAAATACAAAATGCAATGTAAAGATTAATTATGAAAATATATAATTCCTCTTAGATCAGCCATCAAAAGAATGTAATTATGCATATGATGGTGTTTGATAACCTAAATAAATGAAAAAAAAAAAAAAAACTGACATGGACAACATTTGGAGGACTGCAAATCCAATCATGCGTATAAAATGTCATTGTTTTAAATTATTATCGTCGTGAAGGATAATTAAATGTCACTTGTGACACTATGTTTGTTTAAAGTTGTGCCATTTTAGATTACCTAGGTTTTGTTTTGTAAGGCGACCTTACACATCTAAAGGGTGTCCGGGTTTTGACAAGCGATAGTTGAAGTCAATTTATCAAGGCAATTTATCACATTATAGAGACCTCCTATCCTAATGTTTTTTTTTCCAAAAAAATTTTTTTTACAAATTTTTTTTTCTGAGAAATTGCATTTATGGGTTTAGTTTTGCAATAGGTTTAAAAAACTATTTTACTGATCCATATTTTTGGCAAGATTTCTTAAAATATTTTTTTCCTCTATGACGGTTAATAATTTTGAATTGATCTTTATTTCACTTGATAGGCGATAACTTTCAAATGTTTGTAAAATTTTGATAACTTTTAGGACCTCCGAATCCATAGAAATAGTATTATTTAAAAATAATTAAAATGGCTGCCATTTCAAGAGAGAGCCCAAAAAGGGGTTTTTGTCGATAAAATTTGATGAGCTAATAGCCCATAAATAGTCGCTAGTCTAAACCCGGAAACACTTTAGCATAATGTCAGATTTGTAAGCCCTCATGATCTAACTCCTGTAGAGAAGTGGGTGTTGAAAACCAGCGCTGCCTTGGATCACATCCCTCGTCAGCACAAGTTGAGCTGCCTCCATTTGCTTTTCTTCTTGTTAATAGAACTTTTCATACATGCATATACTGTACTGTTACTATGATAACGAAACCAATAAATTCATTTTCATTTCATTTCATCATCATCGTTATCAGCTGCAGAACGTCCACTGAACATAGTCCTTCTACATAGATTTCCAAAGTGATCGGTTACAAGCGGCCTGCATCCTGCGTTCCTGCGACCTGTATTCGGTCATCTGTTCATCTTACCTGTGGACGTCCTTCGCTACTCGCGCTTCGCTTTTGATCAAATGGTCTCCAATCAAGAACCTTTCTGCCCTAACGGCCGTCAGTTCTTAGCGCAACGTCTCCTGCCCACTGCCACTTTTAAGCATGTTGATCCGCAGGGCTATGTTCGTTACCTTAGTTCTCCTACGTATCTCCTCATTTCTGATTATGTTTAAATTTCATTTCACACCACTTATCTATCCCTATCTCACCCTAACATGAATATGAACACGACACTCTTGGCTAATTGAGTAAAATCGCAGCCGTAACTCGTGTAATGAGTTCCCAGGGGACTTATCGGGACACTACTACATAAGTACTGGGCCACTGGGACTGGAAATATGTGTGGGGAACTCAGGAATCCAGTTTTAAGTTTGATTGGTGAAATTTAGTTATATTAGCTATATAATTTGCAAGGAACAGCATTGGTGTAGGATAGTATAGTCACGGTATACAGATTACCTAATATACGAATAATATACACGAAAAGCAAACTAGAACCATCCGGGCGGATATAAGGTTGGTACACAAAAAGTAAAAAATGTCTTTAGATTTTTATTGTACCTATGTGTATTGTTTTAGGTTTTTGTACGTGTCCTATTTTATTTAAAGATTATTTATCGAATATAATAATAAGTTTATTGTTTATTAACAGCACAGTATGTCAGACTACCCCTTTTTGACCTTAAGACCACCTCTATATCCTACCTACGTAATATAAGCTGTTTTCATGGTTCAAAATATATTTAAATCCTAGATGTGTATGAAAAAATCCACAGACCCTGCAGTTCCCGCAATCTTCGGAGGCATTGAAAATGAATTTAAGTATAAAACAAATTTTGTCGTTCAATTTTAACAGCTGTCATCCAAAATGAAGATCTCGTCGAAGATCACGATTTGTCTCTACAGACCAGTAGTCTTAAGTGGATAGTTTCCGAGATATTTCCGTTTCAATTTTGACAGCTGTCATCCAAAATGAAGATCTCGTCGAGCCCTACGACTTGTCGCTATACACCAGTAGTCTAGGGTGGGTAGTTACCGAGATATTATGGCCTTTTCAATTTTGATAGCTGTCATCCGAAATGAAGATGACGTCATACATGTTTCATAAAACCTACTGTGTTTGTTCAATGACATCTACCTGCATTTTTAAGTCAAAGACATTGACAGCGAACCGGTTCGCAGCCCAAGTGGTGGCACTTTGTGGGTTTGTCTTCTCAAGACTGCTTAGGGGCCGTGTAAATGACGTGTATGTGTACGTGTGTCGATTCGGGCGCTGTAGTATGAAGTCAAAGTACTGTAATAATATTAATAATAATAATATTTACCAAAAAATTTTTTACACTTGCATTGTTATAGTATGTTTTACACAAAATTAATACAATTCTTATAGCTAATTAATTTAAGTATGGGATTTTACCTTTTTTTTCTGTACTGTACATCTATATACCGTGCTATTGTGGTATACTCGTAGTAGGCTTTTTTCCAATGTAAACATGTGTTTTTGACATTTTATCCGGAGGGGGTTTCTATGGTTGCTAATACATTGTGACGTATCAAAAGATATATCTCGATTTATGCCAATCTATGGATTTTTAGGGTTCCGTCCCTCAAAAGGAAAAAGTAACTCAAGATCACTTTGTTGTCCGTCTGTCAGTAAGCATACGAGTATCAGCGCCTAATTTGAAAGCGATTACTATTGCAATTCTTAGGCATTGATAAATGAATTAACAATTTCCCATTCTTTTGAATGCTGTCATTGTTTACCAGACGTCACGTTGAAAGCTATTTCTTTACTGAAAGCTATAGCTTATATATTTACAATTGGTAAGCAATCGGGCTAGGCGGTAGCCCTGGACTGACGAGCATAAATAAGAGTTATAGTTTTATAATTTTGATTTTAATTTTAATAAAAATGTCTTTATCCGCGAATAGAAATAATTCTTATTAATTTTTTATATAAACTACCCTTTTTAAATACGATAAATAAGGTCAATAAAAGTAGAAAGCTCCACTTCAGATAGGCAGCATCAAAGCCTTGTCATAGACATGTTTTGAATAGATTGAGCTGCTTGTAATTCAGGTCTCGCTCCTGAGCTAACCAGCTGACTCCATCATAGATCACATCTGAAGCTTGATATTGTAAATGTATAAGTTCGTTAGCGACCACACGCGGCAGCAGCAGACATGTCGCCGCGGCACTACTGGTTTCTATGTATTTCTATGAAATACCATTCGCAGCTAGCATTAATTACAAAGATTACACAGATATGTGGAAACCAGTAGCGTCACGACGACATGTCTCCCGCTGCCGCGTGTCGTCGGCTACGAACTCAGATCATAGAAGTTTAAACTTGATTATCCTTCGCGAAACGCAAAAAACGGCCAAGTGCGAGTTAGACTCGCGCACGAAGGGTTCTGTATTATCTATAAAACGACAGTAGACTTATGATTTTTATTAGTTTTAAATACGAAAAAAAAACAAATTTGTATGAGAGCCCTTTAATATTTTTTCATTTTAATGTAATTATTTATTTTTAGAGTGAATATACATATTAATATTCTATGAATACTTTAAGAAGAAATTGAGGAAATTAACGTATTTCTAAATCAGTTGAGCTGAATTAGTTAAATACATTAAAACAACTTATTTACGTTAGCCTAATCATTGCACAAGGTCCTGTTCTTGTTGAAATTTGAAACATTTTTTTTATGATATACCATAAACATGACTTGTAGCATAGCTAATGATATCTAAGAGCATTTTTTTTCGAAAACTTGGTGATTTTTACGCATGAAATAATATTTTGTACATGAAAATGATTGTATTGATATTCCGCAGGTCCCCATCTTTTAATTTACACGAATAAAATATTAAGAAAATATGAACACTTTTCAGTTTTTAACACAAATTTCTGATGTTTTTGCGCATTGTGCAGAATAAAACTAATGTTCTAATTAAATCATCAGGTCTAAAACTTAAAAGCAAATGGATCTAATAAATAAGTTCGATTCTGTTTGTGAAGATCGTTTAGACTTACTCGACTTGCTTCGCGCTGCACCCCCTTAAGTATCTAGCTGCTGCCATTATTAATATCTAGCAAAAAACTGTCTCACAAAAGCACGTTTGTTGTATGGGAAATAAAATATTTATTTTATTCTGTTTTTATTGTTTTTTGTTATAGCGCCAACAGAAATACATCATCTGTGAATTTTAACTGTCTAGCTATCACGGGTCATGAGATACAGCCTGGTGACAGACAGACAGACAGGCAGACAGCGGAGGCTTAATAATAACCCTAGCTAAGCTTAAAAAGAACACTAAAAATAACAGTGAAATGTGATCATTCCGCAGCGGAGACTGATAGCTTATTCTGGCCATGTGTTATTCGGATCACGTACCCATTTCATATCTCTTATTTCTGTGATCTGAGGCTACGGACGTATACCAAGCCCATTGTATTTTTCTAAATTACTTTTCTCATTAACGGAGGTCAAAGACCCAGTCTTTGTTCTAATCCAAGGTCTTACTCCGGACAACGATGTCTCTATCTTCGACTGTAGTCGTCCCTGTCACTCATACCAGCATGACAGCACGAACGAGGGTGATGGATAGACTCGAAAATAATAAGATCCGTCTTCAGTAAGGCCTCTGACCTCAGATGTTTTGAAGTGCCAGCGGATAATTTTCGGTAACGTCTTCATAAAAATATAAGGCCGCGGCCACAAAGAGGAAATTGCTCGAAAAACGAGAGAGTACCGCCGCGACTGAAACACTAGACGTTATTACTATAAAACGGATTTTAGCTCGAATAAGGGCAGGTGCAGACTAGACGACTGGACACCTTGGTGATTCACGAACTAAAATTATTACACAATCAGGTGAATGTGTAACCATGATCCAAACTGGTCAGGCTCCCCTGTTAACAGGGTAATGGAGATCAGGGGGCTAATTACGTAACTCTTTTGCTAGCAATTCAGGATTGAAATCGCTTGAAAATGACACATTTGACAACTTCAGTTACTCTGTTAAGCTGGCCATTCACGGTCAGTTCAGTCTTAGAACCGGTAAAATATGGGCAATTGTGGAAAATAATAATAACGTTAAGTTACTTTTTTAGTACTTATGCCTATAGCCTAGATTTTTATTACCGATATTGAAAACGTAAAATTTTGGTCGTACCTCAGACCGACTAATTAGTGTAACTGGCCGTGAATGGCCAACTTTAGCAACAAAACTTTGATTGAAATAATTTCATTCAAAGTTACATAATCCACTACCAGATGGCAGTTGCTCCATTGTAATTACACGAACTGCGTTGTCCTGGATCATGGTCTAAAGCGGACCCTGGGCTAGCGCGTGCGAGTGCACAACCGGTATAACGGTAGGATGAGGGGGATTAAACCAAAGTTTTGGTATTTCTTGAAGCAAGTAGACAAACAAACATACTCAGCGTTTCTTTAGTTATGGATTTTTTTGTACTTTATGTTTTTTACGAGTAATAAAATTTGTGGTGCTTGTGGCGCAGTGGCGGCAGCGCTTTGGTAGTGATACCAAAAGTTAAGCAACCACGGCGCGGTCGTGATTGGATGGGTGACCATTCCGACCATTAAAGTGACGACCATGACAAGCATCTCCGTGCTTCGGAAGGCACGTTAAGCAGTTGGTCCCGGCTACTATCTCTTGGTATTAGTCGTTAAGCCTAGTCAGAGGCTATAGGGCGGCTTGATAACATCTGACAGTAAGGTTTGTCACTTGCCTTACATACACCCCTCCACCAATCCGCACTGAGCCCGCGTGGTGAAGTATGGCTCGTTCCTCCTCATAGTTGAGGTGAGGCCTTTTCCCAGCAGTGGGATCTAATAGGCTGACTTAAAATTTGTAGGGACGCAAAGTGAAATAGATAATCAATTATTATGTGGAAATTTTAAACTAATGATAACATAATAAGGCAAATCCTGCAATTAAAGATATTAAATAAAGCCTTTGTCACTAAAAATAATTACTCGTAAATCAGTTCGAGTACCTAGTACAAATGACGCATTCTATATTTGAGATAGTAAAGCTACATATTCATAGATAAAATTAAAAGCTTGATTTGTCACAACATACCATTTAGTTAAGGTTCGGAATAAAATGTGTTTCGTAACCTAATGTGTTGCGGTCTTAAGGCAATATCGCAAAATCTCATTAGTGCGAATGAGAAAAAGACAAAAAATAATGACTCAATCCACCAAGCTATTGATATGGAGTCCCTTCCAGAGCAGCCCTTACACGAAGGGCATACGGTGCAAAATGGAGCAATGCAATAATAATTTTGGCTGACAATAAAAGAGACAGAGGCAGGAAATGACAAAATGTACATGGTAATGACGGCTGGATTGAGGTTTACAGATACCGTCTTATCCAGTGTTAGGTGGGGTAACAACCTGTAGGTAGTTTTTACGAAAAGATTTTTTATGAAATGTTCATTCGTTCATCTCCCATTATTGACGACCGTCTTCGTGTAGTCGTTCGCGCACCGGACTTCTAAACCAGGCGGTTGCGGGTTCGAATCCCGCAAGGGGCAAATGTTTGTGTGATGTGCACGAGTATTTGTACCTAAGTCATGGATGTTTATATGTATTTAAGTATTTCTATCCGTTATCCTAGTCACATCATCATCGCACAAGCTCACGCTTAGTTTAGGGCTAGGTAATTAGTGTGTTTGTTGAAACAATTTATTTATTATATTTTATTATTACTTCTATAACGTACTTATGTTAAGTATGGCGTCAATAAATTAACATGAATTTATTCACAGCGGTTAAGGTTGAAATGTTTATAGACAGGCAGACACAGTTACTTTCATAATAAGCCCCAATAGTAATATTGTACGGATATGGTTTAATTGAGTACCTACTTACTTAATACTTCTAAAGAATTTTCATACAATAATGTCTCGTAGTTTAGATTAGTTTTTGTGACTACGTTTTATTTTAAAAAACGTTTACGATCGCTCGCAAAATCTTATTTAAGACATATTTTTAAAACTACTCGTTTAAGTGATTTCAAGGTGGAGCGGGATTAAAAAAGATATTTTTCTGAAAAACTACGTTGTTTGAAGCTACGACGTAGCACAGTTCGTTGTACTTTTGCTACGGCGTAGTTTTCACTACGTCGTAGAATACTTAATAGCTTTAAGTGTTGAAGTCTTGCTACGAAAGAAGAGTTGATTTTCGGCTGTTCAATTATCTAGTCTCAAGGAGACTATTTCACTATTTTTATTAAGTGTAGAGATTCGTAGTTGACGGTCTCTCAAAACCTTGAGTAAAAAATATTAATGCTGTTAGTTTTCTGTGGAGCATTGAAATTTTCCCTTATGCAGCAAAAATTCTTAAGTTGGTTGACCATTACTCAACTCAAATTACTAAATTGAAGCCTACTTATAATAGATTTGCTTTTTAGGGTTCCGTACCCAAAGGGTAAAAACGGGACCCTATTACTAAGCCTCAACTGTCTGTCTCTCACAAACTGCTATAGCTATTCAGTTGAAATTTTCACAGATGATATATTGCTGTTGCCGCTGTAACAACATATACAGAACAGAAAAACAGAAAATAATAAATATTTAAAGGGGGCTACCATACAACAAACACATTTTTGCTCGATATTAATAATGGCAACAGGTAGACGTTTGAAATGTTTACAGAATAATCATTTGTATATTTACTTTAAAAATTGATAATTGAATTAAAATTATAATAATTTTTAAGGGGGGCTCCCACACAATATTGTTTTTTTTTGTATTTTAATGGTCCGTTACCCTTTGTGCGCGAGTCCAACACGCACTTGACCAGTTTTTTTAAACCCATTAGAAGTAAGAAAAGGGGGAGCGTCGGTGGCGTAATGGCTAGCGGGTTTGACTGTCATGCGAGAGGTACCGGGTTCGATCCCACATGCCGCCACGTCCTAACGACTTGTCCTAACAAGTAATGTAGATTAAAAGTTTCACTTACCGATGCTCTTACGGCGAGGGAAAACATCGTGAGGAATCGTATTCAACTGAATGACTATGTGATCCAAACCTAGTCAGGTTCCTCTGTTAACAGGGTCGCAGAGGTCAGACGGCAGTCGCTCTAATGTAAATGCTATAGCCTGGATCATGGCCCAAAGCGGACCCACACGCGTGAGTGCACAACCGGGATAGCGCTAAGATGAGTTTAGAAGTAACGTAACGTTGAAACTTCTTTCAAGATTTACCTAAAATAGTTTTATTTTGGATACGGTATATTTTTATGCCAAAGTACAGATTTCTAGTACTACGGGTCTCTGCTATAGGCCGTGGACAGACGGACAGACGGACAGTGCAACCTATAAGGGACCTTGTTTACTACGGAACCCCTTAAGAGAAATGTCCTTTATTATCACATTGATGTAGGCATTACATTTCAGGTGACAAGATAATTCTAGTCAATACGCAAGCGTCTATTTATTTAGATCCAAACGGGCATGATAGAGATGTGTGTAGACCACAATTGGAAGCGTGACAAACGACCGATTCGATTCGGAACGCATCGATTATGTTTGCGAATCGATTCGTGGTCGTGTCCCGAACTCTAGGGAACGTGAGGTTACACCAAAATGCGGTCGCTGGATCCATTCATAATTTACGGACAAATACGGTCCAAAAATAAACTGATGAATTGCTGGCAGGTATTAAATGAGGTTGAATAATGTTTTGTTGGTGACTGTCTCGTTGGTCCAATGGTCAATGCTGGCTTTTGGCCAAGTCCCGAGTTCGAATCTTGTGTCGGACCGGAAATAATTTATAAGATTTTTGGCCTTCAAATGACTTCAGAAACAGCTCAGAGTCAGGGAGTTAATGAAGTGCCTTGATAAGCACGTTACTTGTTTGTCCTACACCTGATTTCTCTATTGAGAATTAAGAGAGAGTCCATATTATGTGTGTATTGCGCAGACACTTGCTGTGCACTAAAATATCTCCTGCTCAAAATAAAATAAAATAATATCTCAAAGTGCTTAAGACTCAAAGGGCTATAAATTATTGTTTTTAAGTGATAAGCATTCTTTGCAATCTAAATATATATATTATTGCACTTGAAAAAATGACTGTCAGAGGCGGGAACTGACTGTGACTGTATTTCCCGCATCTGGGGGTCATTTTTTCAAGTGCAATAATATATTTAGACTCAAAGTTCGTTTATTTTGATACTCAGTAAAGTTCGTCTACCTACCACCACCTCTTAGATGAGTGGTCCATGGTACATATTTTTATATAAAGGGAGCTGGCAGCCATATTGCGGCTAGTTAGCAATAAAACGTACAAGCACGTATTCCTCTGTGCGTGCTGTAAGCAACATACGGCAATCAATAGTATTTCGATATGCCACACAGTTGAGGTTCCTATTGTATAAAATAGTATTAGGTAATTTAGTTAGATATTAAAGTCAGTACGCTTAAGGAAACTGACGTAGTATTTCACTAAATATTACGCAGAGTCCGTCATTTACACTCTATAGGTACTTACAATAGGTACAATACTAATTAGGTAACATAACTATTTCAAAAACGATAAAATATAGTAAAGGCTCTGTTGAAACAATTATTACTATTTACGTTGTAACCCATAGTAGCCAAATAGCAAAAAACAGAACCCTTATAGTTTCGTCAAGTCTGTCTGTCTGTCCGTCCGTCCGTCCGTCACTTTATTCTGAAACTATTAGCATTATACAGTTGAAACTTGGTAGGTAGATGTATCCTGTTAACCGCTTTACGATTTTCATACAAAAATTAAAAAATAATGATATTTAAGGGGGGGCTCCCATACATGAAACTAAAACCTAATTTTTATCTGTCAAACCTATGCGTGTGTCTACGAATAAGTCTTTTAAAATGACATCGAGGTTTCTAAAATCATTTTCTCTAAAAGTCTAACGTTTGAGAGATAGACGCTTCCAAAGTGGTAAAATGAGCGTCCCCCCATCTAATTTTTGAACTAAGCACGTGTAAATTTAAAAAAAATTACATGATGTAGATCGTAACAAAAGCTTTTAACAAAAATTGGTTTAAACGAGATCGAACTAGTAGTTTTTGAGATATAGAACATTTTCAACAACCGCAAACATAACTTTATTCTTCATACAAACACTATAAAAAACAAAGTTATATTTGCTGTCAACAAAATATTGTAGTATTTTGGCTAAAAGTAAGTGGATCCTAATTCAGTTAAAGTTGGCACGGAACCCGTAGTGCGCGAGTCCGACTCGGTCTTGGCCGGTTTTTTAGAATTAAATTCAGTTGGTGCCCGCCCCTAAAGTACAGTTGGAAGCACGTCAGGTTACCGATGTGAACTATGAAAATAGTTTTTATTACGTAGACAATAGAGGCGGTCTCAAGGTCAAAGGGGTAGTCTTACGTGAGGCCGTGTGTACTACATTGGCATGATGACTGTACAGGCAAGAGCTTAATTGTACCTTAAACAGTTGCATTCGATTTGAGAATGTATTTCAATGACATAAGACACTTTTTCGTAACTGTACCCAATGAAATGAACAAGGAAATCCCTTGGCCGACAAACCATTCACTTTTCCCAGCACTAACCTACTTCAGCTTCAGACACTGGCCGTAAAAAAAGAAAATGATAGACAATCATCGCGGCTCTTCGCGCCAAAATTCCCTCGTAATTTACAAAACTTTTTATTAAAAATAAAAGAGGCAAGGGAACGTTCTGGCGGCGCGCTGACAATATTAGGGTCTCAGTTTCGGAACGTGACTGTATTTCGCGAACTTACGTCCCATATTAAAAAAAAAACTCTTTAGTATTCGGCTGGACGCGGACGTTTTGGTCGAGCACTCAATAAAATGTTTGAGGCATGACCATTTGGACTGTATTTCGTTGCATGGAGGGAATATTAAAAAAAACGATCCGACGCTTTTGAGGTAGGTATTATAAATAAAAATTTCTAAGCAGAGAATGACTGACTTTATCGCTGTATCGTAATATAGGATTCGGATGAATGCTTGGCTGGTTCTTAACTTGAATTCTTTTAAAGGAATTGTTTTCTCATAATGTTTTTTATAATTTAAACAATATCTGAGTGATTCTCCGGAAAGCATTCTCCACGTCAACTTCGTGGCGATTTTTAGTTTAAGTTTTTTGGAAAATAGAAAAATACTACACTAAAGAAGGCCTAAAATTATATTGAATTCTGTTGGAATCAAACAAATCGGTTTGTTATTCATTGCAATATTTAATTCTGAAATTTTGGTACCAACGAAAGGTTTTTATGACTACACGAAAGTTACGAAACGTATTTTTCACAGCGAAATTCTATTTATTACATTTAATATTTCAAATAAAACAATAAATAATTTAAAGAATACTTGCTTTTACGAAAATCAATCTTTTTTTTTATGGTAAAGAGCATAAAAAGCATTAATAAATGAAATCTCTTAACCTTTTATACAGTAAAAAGATCCGCTTTGACGACGAAGTTAGGTTTATTTTTGTTAGTTTATATACTAAATGCTTTTGCACACATGCATATCAACAACATGATCTGACGCAGGACATCCATTGATAAACATATGCCTACCCCAAGGACTTCCAACGTGACCGGTTACAAGCGGCCTGTATGCCAATGCCAATGCATGTGACCTTTGCAGGGTCATCTGCCAATCTTGCTGGTGGACGCCCTACGCTACGTTCATGACCAAATGGTATCTAATCACGTACCTTTCTGCACTGTGCCTTACCCATTGCCACTTGAGCTTAGTGGTCTACAGGGCTATGTTTCTTACTGTAACCTTAGTTCTTCTACGTGAGATACATAGAAGAACTAAGGTTTAATTCAATCCAGTGAAGAAACACCAAACATAGCTCGTTTTTTGTCCTTAAACTTTTTTATAACGCCCATAGTAAAAGACCATGTTTCGGATTGGTTATAGACGTTCGTTTTCAAGCACTGAAGTATTTGGGTCATAATGCCCTCGCGAGGCTCCGGCTGCCTCAACAATATTTACCTGGCAAAATGTTAGAACTCTGCTCACTGATGAAAGATTCGAAGAACTGGAATCACAAGTCCTAAACAAGATCAAATGGGACATAATTGGTCTATGCGAGACAAGGCGCAGAGGAGAAGAACTTTTCAAACTCAATTCTGGACAACTCTATTATTACAAAGGATACTACGACAACAGCTCACAGGGAGGTGTAGGCTTCCTCATTAACACCTCAATTTCCAAATTATTGCTAAATATCTGCGCAATCTCACCCCGAATAATTTATGCGACCTTTAAACTAAACCAGCGATACACGTTAAAAGTGGTTCAAGCATACGCTCCAACATCGGCCAAAAAACTCGACACAGAACTGGACATTTTCTACGATGATGTTACCAAGGCACTCAATGAGAATCCCTGTTTCTACACATTTGTCATAGGGGACTTTAACGCCAAATTAGGAAAAGGTTTGTGGTAGACTTTGGCTTGGGCCAAAGTAACGAGAGAGGGCATACCTTAGCTAGTTATCTCGAGTACCAGAAACTCTATGCTATGAACACCTTCTTTAAGAAAAAGCCCCAGAAGTTGTGGACATGGATGAGCCCAAGCGGAAATACAAAAAACCAAATTGATTATGTGCTGTCCAACAGGAAACATATAGTCATAAACCAAGCGAGTGCAGGAAGTGACCATCGAATACTGAGAGCTCGGATTGCAATTAACCTGCCACTTGAACGGAGACGACTCGTTGAGACAATTAAACCCCGTAGGGATGAGACATTCCTGTTAGCCCAAAAAGAGTTCTATCAGGACAAATTAGCGGGAAAACTTATTGGACAGACAGAACAATGGAGCGCAGATAAAATAAATCGGACTAGTGGACTCAATCAAGTGCACAATCAAGGAAATAAAACCAGCTCATAAAACGAAACCCCAAATGCCAAGTGATCTAACTCTCCTCCTCGAACACCGGAAGTTAATATTGTCATCACCAGACCAACAAGGTATAAGTCGTATAAGACATGCTATAAGGAAGCTCCAAAGGAGAAGAAAACACGAATTAATCCTCGATACTATTGAAAAGCATAAGGGTCCAAAAGTGTTCAGGAAACAAATGAGTCGTGGTAATTGTCAGATACATCGGCTAGCTAAAGAAGGGGGCCAACAAACTTCAGACCGTAAGGAGATTACAGTTACAGTAGAGAATTTTTACTCGGAGCTCTACAGTTCTCAGTCTCAAGAGATGAACCCTGCTGTATCTAGTGATCCACGAGCTAGCCTTACTAGGCACAGAACGGAAGATCTCCCAAAATTTAGCCTCTATGAGATAAAACATGCGCTTAAGCAGATGAAGAAAGGAAAATCACCAGGCGAAGATGGGATCACTTACGAACAACTGCTCCACGGCGGCAAACCAGTGCTTAAACAACTTCAGATGCTCTTCAATAAAGTATTGTTCGATGGCAAATCACCGGAATGCGATTGTACTACTTTTACACAAAAAGGGCGATATCACAAAATGAAGTAATTACCGACCCATATCATTACGTAGCCACATCTATAAGTTGTTTACCAAAGTGGTCACCAATCGTCTGACAGTCCGGCTAGATTCGGCCCAACCAGTGGAACAGGCTGGATTTAGGAGTGGATTCTCAACGATGGATCACATATTTACAGTACGCCAAGTTATAGAGAAGTGCAACGAATATAATCAACCCTTAGTAGTAGCCTCCGTGGACTATGAAAACGGACTAACGTCGCATGTTCGAGCAATGTGTACTCCCTGTGATGACATACGGCGCTGAGGCATGGACGCTGACTCAACAAACAATCCACCGCTTACAAGTCGCCCAGAGAGCCATGGAGCGGGCTATGTTGGGAATTTCCCTTTGCGATAGGGTAAGAAATACCGAAATACGCAGAAGGACCAGGTTAACCGACATAGCCAAAGTGATAGCGGGTAGAAAATGGAAGTGGGCGGGTCACATATGCCGAAGAACGGATGGCAGGTGGGGAAGGAAGGTGCTGGAGTGGCGACCGAGAGAGGGACGACGAAACGTGGGAAGACAGCCGGCAAGATGGACAGACGATATCGTCAAAGTTTCTGGGTTGAACTGGAGGAGACAAGCCCTTGACCGTCAGAAGTGGAAATCATTGGAGGAGACCTACACTCAGCATTGGGTGGCAACGGGTTGAAGAAGAAGAAGCCCTCGCAAGGAGCTCTGCCAACAACACCAGGGGCAGTGCTGAATGCACTGCTGGACTTTATACCACTACATATGCAGGTACAAAAGGAAGCCAAGCAGTGTATATACAGAATATACACCCACACAAAAACCAGATGTACCTCTCAGACACTAACAAAATAGCATGTCCAGCGACGACATGCACACAGAATACAACTTCCATAAGATGTATTCAGTAAACATTCCTTCAAGGGACAAATGGCTAGAGGGCCAAATGATCTTCAAACAAGGAAGCCACGTCTGGTATACAGATGGATCCAAGAAAGGATCTGATGTAGGGTACCGGGTATATAGAAAAAGGCCCAAGCTCAAGGTAGCGTTAACCTGGGCACGGAGTTCTCTATCTTCCAAGCCGAAGTCTTTGCAATCAACAAATGCGCGGGTATAAATTTAGGAAGGAGGCTTCGTAACCAACTCATCTATATCAACTCGGATAGCCAAGCAGCACTACTGGCTCTAGAATCCTTTGAACTAAACTCAAAACTAGTTCAAACATGCAACAGATACCTGAATGCCCTGGGTAACTCCAATAAAGTAACACTTACATGGGTGCTAGGGCATTCTAACATATACGTTAATAAAGAGTAGCAGACGAGCTCGCCAGAAAAGGAGCCGACGACTCTCAAATCGGCCCAGAATCGTTCTGTGGTATTACCAAACAAAGAGCCACTAAACTTCTTACTACCCTTTGTAAACAAGAGGCTATAGAGTTGTGGAAGTCCGCACCAGGACAAGAATAATTTAAAGCGCTCATACAAGGGTAAAACAATAAAGTATCTAAAGAACTGCTAAAGATACAAAACATGTGCTGTGACCAGAATACTGACGGGTCACTGCAAACTCAACAAACACATGACAACCATGAAGTTGACCGAGAACGCAATGTGCCGTTTCTGTCACTCAGCAGAAGAAACGGTTATGCACATACTCTGCTCGTGTGGACCGCTTATGAGCAAAAGAAGTATCCATTTAGGGCAGCATATAATGCACCTGAAAAAGATAACAGAAGTCACTCCCCGAAAAATCTGGCAATTCCTGGATTCAACGGGTATAAAAAGTGGTGAGCTATAATCAAAAGGACTGCCAAATATATACTATAAACAATAGACTAATCACTGGTCGAGCTGGCTTATACTTGGCCCAAAATTTTTAATGATAAATCCCCTCGCGTAGTTTTTTGAACTCTATCCAGCCAAGGTGAATCTACCTAAAAAAATAACTTGTTACAGGTAAACGTACTCCTGTCGTCTAAAACTGTAGATCACAGTTTCCGTGTGATATATTGGCGAAATCCTTTTTATTCCACATGTGCATACATTCAATCAAGGGCAGTGTTTTATCAAGTTATTTGTATATGACGTCGATAAATTGATTTAATAAGCCAACCATTTATTTAGTTAGTAGAACATCAGGGTTCAATCAATTAAACATATCAACCTTATTTGAATAAAATAGATAAATACAAGAAAAACTCATGCTTATACCTACTCAAACTATCGTTTGTTAATAATCTTGGGAGAAAACGTTAACATGGTTATTTAAAAAACATTTACAGACCGATAGAAAAGTAAATTAAGACTGCATAAATAGACCTTCGTAACCTTACGTGGAGTGAAAGATAACCTTCGTGGTCAAATGTCCACGAAAACCATGCCACAAAAATTACGAAAATTTTACATTTTCAAAAATTTACTAGTTGTTTCTTGACAAATATAAAAACTAAAAAGCGGACGAAGAAATTGAAAAAGGGTTTTATACTAAATATTCAACACTTACATCTAAATCATTATATTGTCTTTATAATTTAACCATGAAGGGTTTCTTCAAATTGGTGTCAGAAAAAAGTTGATGAATTTGTGTGCCTATATTTTCTGTATCAAAGCGATGAGAAAGGCACTTGTCCTCCAATGATGCTGTGATGAAACTAAAGTTTCCGTAGGGCCATTAATTATGCCTAAAAGTTGAGGCTCTTTGAAGCTATGGACCTTTTTATGTCGCGTTCACGAATCTACCACAATCGTGTGACCGAGACAAAATATTTTCTAACTCTTTCTGTTTAAACGATATAAAAGCATAAAATAATATAAATCCATGAAAAATAATAAGAAAGCGATTAGTGCCGTAAAAAAATTGTGCGCCACAAAATCGGTAATTTTTTTTTTCTCAAAAAAAAAAACGACTTCGTGGCGCACCATTTTTTTTCGGCACTAATCGATGATAAAAATGCCGTACAAATTTATATGACCAAAATGTACATACTCTTCTCATGCACTTTTGAATTCTCACCAGCACTCAGTTGGACAGCTTACAAGTGACAGCAAAGTGCTGAATCTTATTATTTTATGCTTCTATATAGTCCTATATACGTCACTTGGTGGTTCATTATGAATCAATTTTGAACATGGGCCCATAGTCTATTCCTCGTCCTCGCAGGGGTCGCGCAAGAACTTGTCAGACTATAATCCTGCCTTCTTTGTAAATGCAGCTGCAGCAAGTAACTGGTAATAGAAACATTTAATTTATTTTCAAGCAATATTAGTGCGCACTTAAACTTAAATCAGAACACGAAGAAGATATTCTAAGTCCACTTCATCGAGCACGAGCATGTACCTATAGTGTGCCCCACATCAACCTACCCTGACAAATTTCCGAAACCATATTTCAACCTTATGTTGAACACATAGAGTTCAATATAATTTGAGATATTTTGACAGCTAAATCTGTCAAAATATCTCAAATTATATTGAAGGTTGATGCGTGGCCCACTGTACTGCAATGTACAGCCCACCTCGACTATCCACACGATATAATAAAATTAAATGAAGAAGAGAACAATTCTAACAAAGCATCGAGTTCGGTACTCTGCCCCGCCTGTTTTTCTGTTATTTTGCAAACTGGTAAGTGCTGTCTTGTGTATTCTCAGTCTGGTACTAAATAATTTTAATACCTACAGGCATACAGTGCTAAGTTCAAGTGAACCAAGTTTTTGCAATATGTCAATGAAACAAACATACATAACTATACTTACGCACGCATTTGGGTTGCTGTACCTACCAATAAAACAGAGAACTGGATAGTACTCTCTTTCTATAAATACATTTAAAATTTTCTAATGCAGACACATTCGTAGCATCGTAGCAAAACCCATGTAAAAATCGTAGTATGTAGCATGAGAAAGTACTTTAAAAAATATTTTGCCGTCAAATATGCAAATGCCTGTTTTATTTTCCATCGCTTCAGTCATTATTAAAATGTATGAGGGTTATTAAAAAATACAATTCAAAAACACTGAACGCTATATTCAATAATCCTAGAACAACATTCATAATAGCTTAACGTTTGTAACTAGAGTTATTAAAACGTTGAGTATGACAAGTGCACAAATATATATATATTTAAATATGCTATTTCAAATAGGTTCTTTTAATTTAAAATATTTCTTTTAAAAAATCCAAAACAAAGAAAAGGGTTGCATCAAACTGTTTTTGCGAAATATTTTAACGCAAAAGTTAATATATTTTTGCACTTGTCAATACATTTTTTAAGATTAGAACCATTAATTTATCCACTCGTATACAAGTGGTGTCGTTGTAGAAATAAATCTTAATAGAACTATATATTTAGGTAGGTTTGGGTATAAGAATATTGATTTCACAATTTGTATTTCGGTTTTAAAAGGTTTTCAGGATTATTTTAATACCCAACACCGTTTTATCATGAATTTTTGTTAAAACAAGTTCATTTACAATGATATGTGTAAGGTTTAGGATGTCAAACATAAAATAAGACGAAAAATAACTTACGAAAAAACATTTACCACTAACGGTTTAAATATGAATAATAATAACTGTTACATCATAATTAAAGCTAACATTGAATTTAAAGCTTGAATATCGACTTACGATACACTAAACAATTCAAATTATATCAACAAGGCTTAAACAAACTAAGTCTCTACTAATATTGATACTAGTTCTGCCGACAAACTGTGAAGCAGTTTGGCAGATTTATTTTTTTGTAAAACTTGTATTCTTTCTTAGTAACAATAAATTAAAAAAAAAAAAAGGACAAGTTTGTATTTACGTTGTCTTATAGCAGTTTTTGATTAGGTCTCAATAAATTGACTTAACATCTCGGACATCGATTTCTTAAATTTCTTAATCCAGATTTCCGTATTTTCGAGTCCAGCTGTGATAGCTAGGCGTACTACAGTCGAAAATACAGACATCTTAATATGGAGTAAAGCTTTTGAATTTATTTGCCCAATGACTAGTATTAGCCCAAAATAAATTAAAATGTGTTTCTCGTTTTGAAATGATCGTTATTTATAAATAAATATAAATCTAAATATATCACTTACTAATTGAGACATAATGAATTAAAACATGTCTGCGACATCAAAAGTATTAATGTATGTAATGTTATTTTATCCTTGTAAATTGAATTGTAGAAAATCTAACAAAATATTTTTAACCCTCGACGAGAGAGGAGTTATGGAATTACGGAAAATGATGGTGATGAACGTTTTGTAACGTATTAACTTGCATTACTTACTACAGCGATTAAAATGAGTCTTGCTAATAATATCTTACAAAACATTGATCTACTTATGACATTGATTGTGCGTGATGACTTTTGAACCGTTAAATTCGGTAGATCACCTCACCTAACAGATCTACCTATAATATGAGAATGATCAAGAAGATGTTTTGTGCGCTTAGTATAGTTAAAGTATAAATAGACTTTAAATAAATACAACAGAGTTTATTAAAACGCTACATTCAATACATTTCTTTGCATAGTACAGATTGTGGTCAATGATAAAAATGTAATGAAACTGGAAACAAATTATAATAGTTAGGAATATATTGACATTAAAATGATTTAAGAACACGAAGAATGCAAGCAACATTTAATTTTAACATTTAATGTACAAAACTCTAATTCCTAACGTAGCAAACATGGACGTGAACTAACTAGCAAATGGACCTCCGTAACTTAGTATTGTCCATAATTGTGCATTTTTTTTATTAAATTTATGTATTACGTATGTATATCACAAAACAAATTTAGCTTCTAGCTTTTAAATTAATCATATTGACCATTTAATTAATCTAACTACCAAAGCATTTTATTTCAAATAATTAATAATATTGGTCCTACACAAAATAACAACGGAACACTTTAAAAATTCTTACATCGTTGAAAATGCTACGGTTATAGAAAAACATTTAATTATATTTAGGTCATCATTGTATGTATATTAAAACACTTATTTCGCCTACTAGCTATTTATAATTCTTTTATTTTAGGACAGTTATTAATAAGTTGTAAATACCACCTTAAATTAAAATATTATTCGATTCCAGCGCCCATTTGCCTCTAATTTTCAAGTGCCTAATCTCCGCTACTTGCTTTTATTCTCAATTTTCTATTTTTTACATTATCACAGGCTTACGCTGAAACCCTGGGGGTCATAATACATTGCACCTTTGTTTCACTGATATCTTTAGTAGGAAGATTATAAAAGATTCCCCTCACTATAAACCAATCTCATTCCATGCTTCGCTTTGCAAATATTACAGTCCTTATAATTCTTATTTAGGCATTAGATAAATATAATCATACTTAATTTTGAATTAAATAGTTTTTCTTACAAACTCGTAAAGTATTGTTTTCATCCTTTTGAAGATAAATAGGATATTTAACTTTCGAAATACACTTGTCTGTATTGTAGTTGGGTGTTGCGCAAGGAGCAACTTTAGGCCCCATATGTCTTCTTGTGATGATGCCAGGGTTTTGGCTAGTTTGAGGAGTCTTGAAGGGCGGTGGCCGCCTAGCAGTCGTTCGGCCACCGCGAGGGGTGGCCGGCCACGGATCACATGACGCAGCAGCTCTTCGCTCGCCCCTTTAGCTCGGCTTTTAGGTCCCGTTTGCTTTTGCTGCGTCCCACCTGCTTCTGGGAAAAAAACAATAATCTATAGTATATAATTATAGGTCAGTCATCGAGTCATTGTAAAATATCTTGGACAAAACTCAAAGTCAAAAATAATATGTTCAGCTTAGGACAGAAAATGCTACTTATTTCAATTTTTGATTTATTTATTTAGTATAAGTTACAAGTTTATAATTCTTAACTAAACTAATAAAAAACAAAATTATAGGTACATTCTTGTTGTTGAGTGCCTTGGTATCCAAAATAGGTAATGAATTTACGTGCGGTATGGTAGAGCAATTTCATCCGGAAAGCTCATGTGAAAAGCAATTTGGAAATAAACCTTAATTCTTAAAAAGCAATTCTTGTATTAAATAATATGTACATGTGAGTGGGTGTGTGACTTATAAACGTCAATAAGCGTACATACTATTCCTGATGCAATGATACAAATTCAAAAAAGATATAACCACCTGTTGTTGCTTCATCTGCTGCTTGTTCAGTTTCCCCAGCGCAGCTAGGGCTGCCACCTCGAAGGCGTCTTTGACTCCTTTGCTGGAAGCCCTGGCTGATGTTTCCACGTACGTGGTCGCTCCAAGCTGCCTTGCTACTGCTAGCGCCTGAAAGAAATAATGTTTTTTTTAATAAATAATGGGCTAACTCTTGATCTTCAACTTAGCCCGAGAGCAAAGATAAGGTCTACGGTTGGAGCTAGTTTGCCCAGGAGAAGCCTATTTACACGCACCTTAAAGAGTTTCGGGTTATACGTACTCGGAAAAACAGACGCAGGCAGGGCATTCCACTCCTTGGCTGTGCGCATTCAACTCGTTAGTCTAGTGGTCAGCACGCTGGGTACTATCCACGTGGTTCCGGGTTCGAATCCCGGGTCGGGCCGAGAGTGTTTGAGTTTTTCTGTCTTGAAATTACTCAGATACAGCTCCGGAGTCAGGAAGTTGGTGGTGTTAACACCCCCGTGCCTCGGAAAACACGTTAAGCCGTTGGTCCTGCGCCTGATCTCTCTACGGTCATGTCGGACTGCCGTCTCACCGAATTATGAGAGTGAAGGAACAGAGAGTGCACCTGGGTTTTGCGCAGACACTTGTGCACTATAATGTGTCCTGCGCAGTTGGCTAATCTTTGTTGAGATAGGCCGCCGTGGTCGAAATTCGGCTAGGAGGACATTAAGTTGTCTTGTGAGTGGAGCTAAACGAAGTGTGTGGTGTCGTGATTTTGATTTGTTGTTCCTAACTCGTCGTCGAATTCTTGTTTCGTTGCATGCTTATTTCTTGATTCTTGTTTCGTAAGAATTATCTATATGTAATGAAATCTTAAAGTGCTTATATAAAACAATAAATAAAACCTCTAAAATGTAGAACATACATAATGAAACTATCCCTCCATTTGCCTATTCAATCGAACATCTTTCCTATATCAATTTGTGTGCGGTTGTGTAATATTCAGCAATATTCACTATCTTAATTAAAAAGGCCACCAATTGAGACACTCAAGCGCCCCAATTAAATTGAAATCTTCCCTGGCTCGTTAACGGCACAAGGTACAGTCGCGCTCAAATATGTATTCAATGGAAAAGTCCAAAAAAAAGAAAAAGTATTTCACTCCTAATGACTCTTGGGTTCGAAAAACATTTTTTCTATCAAGAAATAAATGTTAAAGGCAAAATAGTCTTCAATTCGCTAACGATTCTTTGAAAGAAATACAGTAATTACGACTGAAAGTTTTTACCTTTTTATCAACAAAAAATAAATGAATCTTTATAGTAGGTACTTTCAACGACTTTGAATGGTTTAAAAGTTGTTGCAAATATTAATCAAAATGAGGATTTTTTATTGCCAAGCATAATTTAAGACAGAATGTTCAAGAATACTGAACGACAGATCAGTTATTTAGTATGAGAAAGAAAGTGGTTTTTTGTTTGTAATTTGAATCCCTGAAAGTAATATATTTACCATAAAGAAACTTTAATACTTAATGTCTATTTTTCTTCTAAAACCTTAACACCTGGCAGATAATGAATCAATAAATTATTGTTTTTAAGTGATAAGCATTCACTTTGCAATCTAAATATATTATTGCACTTGAAAAAATGACCGCCAGAGGCGGGAATCGAACCCGCGTTCCTCGCATGCCGGGCGATTGCCTAACCTCTCGGCCACCCTGGCGTTGGCAGAGCCTGTCGAAATTTTCAAGTGCTTCTTAACGCTGTAATGCCGCGTTGCTTTCATCAATGTTATTGGGATTACACCCTCAACACTCAAAAGAAATACTATTGTAAGTATTTAATTTTAATTTAAGTGCAATAATATATTTAGAATGGAAACAATCTCTAATATAAATAAACCCTTTAATTTCTCACCGCTATTGCTTGTAGGTATTTCGCTGATATACTCGTAGTTAGAAAATCTTCTAAAATTAATTATACAATTGGGTTACTTGCATTAGCGTTTCTAGCTTAATTAGGCATAGTCATATTAGCCTTATGAGAGGTACGTTTCATGAATATAGTGTATGTTAATTTACATAGCTCGTTCCATATTCATTTGTTATCTTATGTGGATGGAGTAAGGTTGAAAATTTGGTTGTTATGCGAACTGTACGTGTTCGGCTAATTGGTGCTATGCTTTGGGGAATCAATGAATGAATTGAATAGTTGGCACTTCACGCGGCTGTAAGCGCTTCGGCAAGTCTGCTCGGGGTTTTAGCAAAAAAGTGGTAATCGGTAGAGTGTAGTTGAGCAACGGGGCAAGTTGAGCAATCGCAATATCTCGAAAACTAAGCAACGCACAGTTCTTGGCTGTATGAGCGGTAGGGTGCGGGCGCGGGAAGGGAATCAACAAGTAGTGACCAGTTGCTGGCCGGCGCACGAGTTCGGCACATGGGCGCTTTGTTGTTTTTGCGGCGAAAAAGTAAACATTTCTCCCTTCGTTGCTTTTTTTCTACGCAACAATAATTTGGATGTACGAATATCAAGTAAGTACAAATATGTTCTCTAATTATTCTAGTTTCAATAACTAACCACACTTTATTTGCAGTTTGTACTGTTTTTCTTATAACCTAAAATTTATTTCAAAAAGTAGGTATGGGGCTTTTTGGGCAACAATTGCTTAACTTACCCCATCATAATAACTGATTGAAAGTATAATACATTTGATTACTTTATTTTTGTAGGAGGCGAACGTATAAGAGAAAGACTACTAGGGGGTCGGCATCATTCTTGCAAGAATTGGGCACAAGTTAGCTGTGCAAAAAATGTTGGTCTTACCTATGTTTGTCTTAATTACAATAGTGATGATGATGATTAATTCTTGAAGTTCCTTGATTTTTGTTCCTATAATACTATGTGCCATACTTAGATTGATTGATTTTCGCTTAATTTTATTATGTTGTTAAATTGTTTCACATAAGTACAAATATTTTTTTCGTTTTGTTTGTTGTTGATTCTAATTTGATTTTAATTAAGAAAGATACGAGTATATAAGATTTTAAAGTAATTTCTACTGTGATTTAAGTTTAATGTTTACCAAAGTCTGATTATTAATGTGTGAAACATTCAAATAAATATATAACACTAATACTGTTTTATTTAAACTTATTCATATCATAAAGTCACTCAAAGTAATCATTGCTCAACGTACTCCATACCGATGCTCAACTTACCCCACCATAGGGGCATGTTGAGCAACGTTGTCATTTGTCACAAAATTTAAAATATCTTTAAATTTAAAAATACCTGGTAGATAATAAAAGGTTTCTTTATAACTAGAATAAATGCTTGGTAAAACGGTGCAAACATCATATCTCTACATCAAATAGTTTTACTGTAACACATTTAGTCAAAAATTGCTCAACTAGACCCACTCTACCCTACTTGATAGCTAGAGTTGGCTATTGCCATTTGCATTGCATCGTGTCTCTTCTTGAATATATGTTGGTTGTGCTTGAACCTGTCAAACCCCATAAGACCCACGGAAGATTCCATAACAATTAATTTTCTATTGTTAGTGGAGACTGGAACTTGAAGACAGAAAGCTTATTATAAAACGAAAATACATTTTCATGGAACACCAAAATTTCATAAACGGTTATTATGCTAAAATTCTGGCAATCGTAGGGAAGGAACAGTATACCCTAAACGTTTATTTTGCTAACACTCTGGCAGTCGTAGAGAAGAAATCAGCAATACCCTTTATTTAGCTTTATTATCTTCAACACTATACTCGTCTGAGTACAGCGGCTGCAAACGAATTAGCAGTGACTAAACGCTTAACTAAACGCGCTAAGAAAGTATTCTTACCTCTTCACTGGTGACGGGGTGTGATTTAAGCTTGGACAGCATGGCAACAGTCTCCTTATCATGCCTAAGATCGGCCTTGCACCCGCAGAGGAGGACCGGGGCCGAACCACCGTGCGTTCTGACTTCTCTGTACCACTGGAAGAAAAGAGAAGGTTATAGGTCACACGGCTTAAAAAAAAATGTCAGTAGATGATGCATGTAACGGTTGAATCACGCTCCAGGAAAGAGAAAAGTGAATAAAAAATCTATCGATTCAGACTGACAAAAAAATGTATAACGTAAAACATGCCATCGCTATGTATGCCGTAACGCCATCCCACAAGCTAGCCTACAATTGTCCCGAAACAGGGTCGTGTATAAGTGCCTTGTTAGGTCTTTTGACATTAATTAATTAATTATATTAAAAAGCGAAAAGATGAGTTTAAATTTCCCTGCTTAAGCAGTTCGTATATTAAGAGTAAGTAAGATTTAAGGGAATGCCACGTATTGGTGTTAATGCGCCAATCACTGAACTGATCTCGTCGGATTGGAGTAATCTAGGCCGTTTTAAAGGTGGACCATTTCTAGATAAACATACTCTTAGCTCCTATGCTTTTCACTTCACGCATTTACCTAGCACTCCACCTCTCATTCGCTGTCCTGTGCTACGTATTTACGTGAATAAGATAGATAATTGGGAACCAGAGGAAGTAGATTGCACACCATGAAATAAATTACAAAGCTATTTACATAGAAAGATCTCAGAAAGATAAATAAGTCGGTGATGTGTTTTGAAATGGCCTATTAATCCTAGCATTGACGCCGCGCTGGTTTCAATAATAAATTAGGCAGGGAAATACTATTGCTGCCGGGCATTAAATATCTACGATGTGGCAAAAGCGCTTTGTGGTCTGAGGTTGCAAACCACTGGCAATACGTGCATGCTTATCAACGATGGTATTAAAATAGTCAATAAAAAGTGTCAGTTCATTAAAAACCAAAAGGATTTTGTTTCTACGACGTACACAAATTTGCGAAATTTTAGGTTTTTTTCCTTTACTCGTGCTGACCTTTCCCAACCTTTTCTGATTCCATTGCGACATGTTAGAAATTAAGTCTCAAATGGCCATGGATTACGTTCTTTTAAAGCTTGATTTTTTACAGCTTCAACGGACCGCAGACATATAGTATATCAAATTGATACCTCTATGCGTTCATGAGGAAAAGATTCTGTTTCTCAGGCAGTAGAGGATAGACAGCCATGATAGACAAGTCATAATCAACTCTAAGAACCGATTTAAATGAAATTTGGTACAGAGATAGTTTGATACTCTGGGAAAGACATAGGCTACTTTTAGTCGCGATATAAAATCATCAGGGGAGCGAAATGGGGGATAAAAGTTTGTATGGAAAATCCGACTTTTGGCGCGGGAGAAGTCGCGGGGACTTGCTAGTGGACAATAAAGGGATCGTACAATAGTTTTTTTTTTTCCTTTTGAGGTGTGGGTCCCTAAAAACCATGGTTCCGTGCAAAAAAAAATCCCTGCTTAAGAAGTTCGTATATTAAGAGTAAGTAAGATTTAAGGGAATGCCACATATTGGTGTTAATGCGCCAATCACTGAACTGATCTCGTCGGATTGGAGTACTCTAGGCCCTTTTAAAGGTGGACCATTTCTAGATAAACATACTCTTAGCTCCTATGCTTTTCACTTCACGCATTTACCTAGCACTCCACCTCTCATTCGCTGTCCTGTGCTACGTATTTACGTGAATAAGATAGATAATTGGGAACCAGAGGAAGTAGTTGCACACCATGAAATAAATTACAAAGCTATTTACATAGAAAGATCTCAGAAAGATAAATAAGTCGGTGATGTGTTTTGAAATGACCTATTAATCCTAGCATTGACGCTGCGCTGGTTTCAATAATAAATTAGGCAGGGAAATACTATTGCTGCCTGGCATTAAATATCAACGATGTGGCAAAAGCGCTTTGTGGTCTGAGGTTGCAAACCACTGGCAATACGTGCATGCTTATCAACGATGGTATTAAAATAGTCAATAAAAAGTGTCAGTTCATTAAAAACCAAAAGGATTTTGTTTCTACGACGTACACAAATTTGCGAAATTTTAGGTTTTTTTCCTTTACTCGTGCTGACCTTTCCCAACCTTTTCTGATTCCATTGCGACATGTTAGAAATTAAGTCTTAAATGGCCATGGATTACGTTCTTTTAAAGCTTGATTTTTTTACAGCTGCAACGGACCGCAAATATAAAGTGTATCAACTAGATACCTCTACGCGTTCTTGAGGAAAAATATTATTAAGTAGAAGTAGAGGATAGACAGCCATGATAGACAGTCATAATCAACTCCACAGACTACACAACCTAGGTTGTGTGGTCTGTTATCAACTCTAAGAACCGATTCAAATGAAATTTGGTACAGAGATAGTTTGAGAAAGACATAGGCTAATTTTTGTCGCGATATAAAATCATCAGGAGGGTGAAATGCGGGATGAAAGTTTGTATGGAAAATCCGACTTTTGGCGCGGGAGAAGTCGCGGGGACTTGCTAGTGGACAATAAAGTGATCGTACAAGAGTTTATTTTTTTTCCTTTCGAGGTGTGGGTCCCTAAAAACCATGGTTTCGTGCAAAAAATTAAATCACAATTATGGTTAAGAAGAATATAGTGGCGATTCTTACTTTAGCTGCAGCATTGTGAAGAGATTCCGGTTCGGCCACGTTGAAGCACAGCATAAAAATTCTCGCGTCCTGGTATGCCAGCGGCCTTACTGTGTCGTACGCTGTTGTCCCTGCAACAATACAATGGTTATTTAGAAGCCTCTTAACAGCGTATACGTCTATAAAAAAATACTGGTCGAAAGTGGTCAAACTACATGTTGGCGCACTTTTTCTCTAGATGGCGTTACCTGCTACTTGACTCGCGCTATGCTTTCGTTTATTCATTGTGTCTTATACTTTGAAATGTATTATTACGTTAGTTATTTAGTACAATGTAAATCCTTCATACAGTGGTTTTAATTATCGGTGCTTTGCGGGACCACTATAGTCCGTGCCATTTAACGGTGCATTAAAAGTCATTGACCCGTCACCCCTGCAGACCGCAACCCGTGTACCACTGCACGCCAGTATGCAAAGCGCGGCGACCCTAACTTTAAACCGTAGCGTAGCGATACGTATCTTTCTAACAAATGAACCTCGGTACGGGTCGACCTTGAACCCAAAAATCAAAAGTCGTAATAATCTCTAGTTAGAAAGCCAAATTATACGTGTCACAATGTTTTAGCTGTCAAGGTGAACGACCTTTTATGCACGTGTATCTGGCACGTACTATACCCGTGGGCCAAAAGTACCGATGAGCAGAAAAGTGCGTGTTAGGCAAAAATTGTACCTTTTCCCACAATACTATCCAACTACTGCAACTCCCCTGTTAGCAATGTTAACAAATTCGTATCTAATGGTACACACGGTCACACGTTTGACTACCCCACTTTGACTTTGAGACCTCTATTCCCTACGTTATAAAAGCTATTTTCGTAGTTCAAATGGGTAACCTGACATGCTGCCGATTACAGCCGAGTAAATACGTATTTAATACTAAATACATTTACTTAAACACATATAAATATAAATAATAAACTAACCTACAACTAAAAAAACTGCAAAACAACTTTTCCGTCTGATACTTGTGACGCAACCCAAAATATTGATGAACTTAAGCGTCAGCTGATTGGCACTAGCACTTATGAAAATTCGTCGAATAACTAACATTCTCGGTAGTTGAGGGATCGTTCGCCCGGAAAGCAAGGATCGTGGGTTTGTGTCTTATCTGAAGACGATTGATGAATATTTGAAATCGGTCTAAAACAAAATGTAGGTTCTTAGTTGTATTTCAACTACTTTAATCACCCCCTATGACGGTGAGCGAATATTCTGTTAAAAGTTAAAGATATAAGTCTCAAATAGATAATTGGCTACTTGACACCACCAATCGTTGACGTACTTTTAATTAACTGTCAAAACGCTCTTCTCTCATAGATTTTGCATGGGAATAGTGAAATGTGACGTCACATTTCACTATACTCAACTAACATACTTTTTTCGAGTTAACCCTAATCAAAATCAAATATTGCAGATATTTAAAAAATATCAATGAACGTGTGTTTGAAATATGCTGTTATTTTCAAGGAATAGGGTTTCGGAATTATTTGTGGATAGTGTCAAGTACCTATTTTAATAGAATCATCATCATCTTAGCTTTATCCCGGTTGTGCACTCGCATAATTTAAAAGAATAACTACTATCTTATCATTATTTTTATGATTTAGGCAATTTGCAGTTTTTACGAAATTAGAAAGAAAGAAAATACATTTATTAATAAATGCATAAATTAAATAAAATTACGCACACAAAATTTATCGACCGGTGTCATCTGATGGCACTCCTAAAAAGAATAGAAAATACTTTGAAGGGATTTAAAACTTTTATAAAAAACGAATTAACATTCGACTAGAATGTAGGGCCCTACAATGTAATACGCTCTCCCTGTTTTCCAATTTTGGCGTCTCTCCCGCTCGCGCGGGGATGTGAGCTCGAGTGAGCAGGACGTCGTAAGTTGAAAATCCAGGAAAAACGACTTGTAGAGTAAGGCCCCTGCTTGTGAAGGAAAATAAACATCCATTCAAGTCGGGGTTAAATGTGCTGGAAAATGCTTCTCTATGGAACAGATTTAAAAAGGACGGTATTTACGGTAAGATCTGCTTTATCTGCTTTATTAGAATATGCGTCGGACATGTATTTTCTGCTTGGGTATTTTTGAGAGCTAAGTTTTGTTGAAAGAGATTTTTTTTTATTGATTTTTACGTGGAATCCATTCGGGAGCATGTGTAACTTAGTAAGTGCAAGAAAACCGCATAATGTAAAAGCTATCGCGATAATGTTTCAAAGCATTTGACTTTGAACTGTCATTTTATCATTTTTTTAAAAGCTCTACTGGCGTTAGTTTTAAAACTTTTATTGCTTCCTGAATGCTATGTCCATTACAATTTGCAAGAAATCAAGTAAACGTCAATAATTAAATAAATCACCACAACTATGAAGAGGTATGTGCCAATACTCCACCAATAATTAAAACCAAGCTTCTGAAAATTAAAACTGGTCAATAATATTTGCAAAATAAATACCTTAATTCTTTGTAGAAAGGACTTGTCCATTAATGGTTTTTTATTCGTCAATATTTCTAACCAGAATAAACTTAATATTATATGAAAGAGTTCACATAAACTAGCGTTTCTGAATAATTAATATATTTTTTAAGGCCTCCGATTTAGAGAAAATTTGAAATGAATTTTTCTCTTTGTCTGTACAGAAACCGCACCTTCGCCTATACCAAATAATGCATGAAAAAAAATTGACAGCAAAATGACATTCCATTGACAGTAGTACCTATTATATAATCTGTGGTAGTATCTAGTAGTATTTATCCACCAGTGGAAAGGCAATGGTACATAGTCATACAGCCAGGAAATACAAGTAATGATCAATGGATGATGCCTCATTACAAAACATTTTTTTTCTCAAAAATGGAGGCGTTTAAAATTCAGATTTCTATGGTTACGTGTTTCATATTTTTGTAGCTTAATGATAAATATAGGTTATTGGTGGTTGGTGATATCTTGGAATAAAAAACCAGCCTCCATACAAAAAGAGGACAAGTCCTTTCTTTTTTTTACCGTGTGCTGGGACGAATTATAATTTCGTCCATAGATTGGGTAACCCAAAATATTCAAAAGTATTGAACAAAATTGCACTTATACTTGACACGAACAAAAATGGAGCAACAGACTGCCGAAACCCGGGATTGAACCAGGGACCTTTAGATCTTCAGTCTAACGCTCTCCCAACTGAGCTATTTCGGCATGCATGGCATAAGCGAAATTAGTGTTAAGATGATTTGATTCATTTGTTCGGTGTTATCAAAATGGTTGTAGGTACAGTGACGTCAGAAGAAGTATCACCTTGTCTCTCTTGGGTCTGTAATCTGTGTCTGTCATACTTGTTTATAATAAAGGACTTGTCCATTAATGGTTTTTTATTCGTCATTTTTTTTAACCAGAATAAACTAAATATTATATTAAAGAGTTCACAAAAACTAGCCTTTCTGCATAATTAATATATTTTTTAAGGCCTCCGATTTAGAGAAAAATTGAAATTATTTTTTCTCTTTGTCTGTACAGAAACCGCACCTTCGCCTATATCAATTAACGCATGAAAAAAATTTGACAGCAAAATTGACATTCCATTGACAGTAGTACCTATTATATAATCTGTGGTAGTACCTAGTAGTATTTATCCACCAGTGGAAAGGCAATGGTACATAGCTATACAGCCAGGAAATACAAGTAAGTGATCAATGGATGATGCCTGTTACATAACATATTTTTTCTCAAAAATGGAGGCGTTTAAAATTCTGATTTCTATAGTTACGTATTTCATATTTTTGTAGCTTAAAGATAAATATAGGTTTATTAGTGGTTGGTGATATCTTAGAATAAAAAACCAGCCTTCATACAAAAAGAGGACAAGTCCTTTACCACGCGATTCTAACTGAGCTCTTACAGAGGCCTTGAGGAGATTATATTTGATTTAGAAACAATTATTACCAACATTTTTCAAAAATTATCCTTCAATTTTTTTTATCTCAGAGACACGAGGCTTAGATCAATCGAAGGAGATATTTTTTCAGATTTGTTTATTCGGTCTACTTACGCAATTTTTCGTACCCAACTAAGTTTTCCTCTGTTCATATTGTATTCTGTGAATAGGCCCTGCGAGGATGCTCATATGCAGAATGCAAACAGGCGAATATCACTCTCGTCACGAGTGTTTGCTGCGGGTCACCCACAATGTGATCTCTATCAATATATTCATGAGGACTACTGGCAACCCAAATTGGGAATGTTATGGGACAGTACGGAAGACTAGCCACACTATACTTAGGCCATACTACACTTGTGCAAGTCCGGATTAGCTATTCCGCACTTGTTCAAGGCCTATTTATCTAAGTTGAAAGCCCACTAGCACAAGTCTGGACTTGTTCAAGTTCTGTGATCTGAGTTGAAAGTTGCACAAGCCTGGATTAACTAATCGGGAAGATCGACATGCGCCAGTCTAGATTATATAATCCGGACTTTCACAAATGCGCTTTCAACTCAGATAATAGGCCGCTGGTCAGAATTAGCTAATCCGGACTTACGCAAGTGTACGTTCCGGATCAGCTAATCTAGACTTGCGAAAGTGGACTTTCAACTCAAATCATAGGACTTGAGCAAGTCCGGATTCGCTTAGCCGGACTTGCTCAAGTGGGCCTTGGAGTTTATGACCCGGCGCGCCCAAAGGTCGGTAAGTAATCTTGCGAAAACAGTGAACATCGTTCCCAGTTTCATAAAACGTTTATGAAGTGACTTAAGACGTTCGCCTTTGACCACGGCGCTGGTGCAAAAATGCAAACAAAACGAAAGTCAACATAATTTATCTTTTGGCGCATTCGCGTAAAAGAAATATTTAATCTCTTACAACCACTTACTATTTAAATATAAACAATTTAAGTATGATTTGTGTAAATTCGTCTGAAAAGTTGTCAATATTCACCTGGATATAAGCAGTCTTTTGCATACTTTAAAAAAATACCAAGACACTATTTCTAGTGTGCTATATTTTTCTAAAATAAACCATTTTGGTTTAGCGCGTTCAGGAAATCTTGCTTATCCTATTTTACTGGGCAATCTTTTGGCCACACTACACAGAAATGTAGAAAGCAAATAACTAAACCTAGCTCTGTGGATCTGTGGACAAGAATAGAAAGCGATTGAAAGATTTAAACTTTTCTGGAATACTGGAATATTCTGGAGACGGACAAAGCATTCTTATCTTTGAAGGAAAATCAGGTTATCAGATCAGGTTACTTTGACACCCGAGCGGATAAAGTAAAGCTTATGATTGAGCAAGGAATTCCTTTAATTATTATGAACCAGATATTCCTAGTGACATGAAAACAAGCCTAATACGAGTATTCAATTCAGTGACTTAAAACAGCCTTGGGAGTTCATCAACAGAATTTGTGCTATTAGGTCGTATTTATTGACTCTCTGGGTTAGTATAGCCCAAGGATTACATGCACAGACATTCATACAGACATACAGAGGTTTTACATAGACTGACCTCTGTCCAACGTAATATAATAATTCAAGAGGCGCTGAAATTAAAGATTTTTAAATCTATTTATTTCTATTTTATTTTGGATCCGTTACACTGTCTTTTGTTTTCATGTCATTGCACTTGCTGAAGCATTTCAGTATGTAAAGTAAATTTTAAGATATATGTTTTATATTTTTTCTTGAAGTAAAGACTAAATTAAGAAATTAATTTTTTGAGTATTTTGACTTTTTATTCAGTAGTTATTTTGTAAATAATTATTTAAAATCTAAACTCGTGACGTCATTCATAAGCATGTCTATGGCGACTTTCTCTCATATATACAGGATTGTCTCTGGAAGCAAATTTGTTCTCGATTGGAAACTCACACATGCAAATAGTAACGTCATATGTCGGTTTCCGGTGCATTTAGGAGGCACATGAAGGATAATTATAATCCGTATTTTCGTAAAAATTCGTTCGGCATAAGTAACTGTATAGTTATTATGGGCATAAAATCTCTAAATAATTTTAAAATTACCATACGTTGTTTTTTACTTTACATACCGAATTGCGAGTACTACCCAATGCCAGTGAGTCAATACAACGTAATTTCTCACATAATATTTCGAGAATAACTCACTACCTACGGATCGAAAATAATTGATGTGCAGATAAGTTTCATCATTAAAAGCGGTTATAATGTAATACGATAAATTAATTTATAATGAGGCAACACCCGTAAGATATCAGTTAGCCAACGTTTCTCTCACACCTACGCTGGTAAATGATACATTATCGACCGGTAATTTGCATTGGTACATATTACATTCTGTGTGATTAAGTGCTGATGCCTCGTGTAGGCATCATCATTTGCTGAAATAATGAGGATTTGTAACTTTTTTTTTAAATAAAAGGTTGTTTTTACTTGTTGTTAAAACAAATTTAAAAACAAGCATTTTAAAAATATGGTTATTAACTTATATTTGATTACTCATACTCGGAAAGTAGGTTTGAAGTTGCCTGAGAAGCGGGTTGAAAGTAATATTTTTAGGCCCTAGGGAGAATAATCTTTTTTTATACTTAACTATTGAACCATGTTTTAACTTTTTCTACAGCCACTCAATTACAGCGCGATGTTAAATTGAAATAACATAAGTTTAAGTATTAATTACAGAATAAATATTTTAAAATGACTTTATTATAATTTCGTTTCAACTATTTCTTTAAAATAACATAGATTTGGGCAAAATATTTACCTTTTTTTCATTATGTAAATAAAGATACTGGCTGAATAGCTAGCCGGCCAAAGAAAAAAAAATAGGCGGGAAAGCAGAAAGCAGCAATCCGATCTTCATTTGTTTTTTCGAGTAGTAGAGTTTTGTTTATCCTTTTTTCTATTTTTTTTTTGACTTCCTTGCATTCGTAATGAAAAGCGCAGTGTTTTCCTCGGAATAAAGACTTATGTAGTCCCTCGAACTATTGGCGCCCTCGCATGAAAGTTTGTATGGAAAATCCGAATATGACGGAGGCGAAGCCGCTGGCAGTCGCTGGTTAACTGCTAGTATAATAATAATTCCCAGCCCATGTTTTTTTTTTTTTCTACTGTCCCGACTATTTCAAGCCAGTGTGCGATTCTAAATATTTCCACAGGTTAGGGTAAACGCGGTATGTTTGCCCGCCAGCGGTGGCACGGCAAATAAATCGTGCTACCGTTGCAAATATGCGGACTGTTCGTGCATTTTGCATAACGCAATACTGCAGAACGACGATTTGTTTTATAACATAAAAGGGAAAATATTGACTGTGTTTTTTGGGCGAACAGGTAATGTAGACGAAGTTTTTTTGATGAAAAGTTGAATATTGAAAGATAAATATAGCGAAAATTAATAAAATTTAAGCCTTTGTTCGTACATGAATGGAATATTGGGTTTAGGTCAGGTAAAATAAATAAATACGATTATTTTGTAGCCTAAGTCTACACGCATACTTTAGGAAAATAGAAAAATAACTTTAGATGTGCCATCGCCAGGCAGAGTAGGCTAAACATTGTGTTCTATTTCATGATGTCAACAAAATATTTCAATAAGCTACAAAACATTATAGCCTCTCGTAAAGTAATTTTGTTACTGTATCAACTTGCGCAATTGTATACTTTTAATGAAGAAAGAAAAGCAACCTACAATTTGCACCCCAATAACTCGGCAAAGCTTAATGTCTGTATTTCGTAAAAATTGAAATGTGAAGCTATTGGGCGGCCTCAAAGCAAGCCACGGCCCACTGGGCACTGCGAGCCGTGAACCAAAATATCAGGTTTCTACTCCAATCACATGTATTGCCTTTCTGTTTGGAGAAAGAAATGAATATTTTTGATACAAAGTTTCTGAAATGGTTTGCGAATGAGGTCAGGTTCTGTTGATTTTATTTGAATTCTTAGGCAGGCAGTAGACATCTAACTCTTCGTGGCTAGTGAAATTAGCAAGGCAGTGCTAAAACAGCTAGAATTCACAATCTATTTTTGCCATATTTTCTACATTATCTCGGCTCTGGGTGTTGTAGTACTAACGATGTTTCTGATATAGCTATAACACAAGTGCTTTAACTACTTTCAACACAAGAAAAATAGCATACTTTGGAGGCAAACCATCCTATTTAGTATTACTTTACCTGCTTTATTTGGGATCAGAGCAATGTATCACATACATTGTTGTCCAATAACTTTTTATTTTAATCATGGAAAAGAAGTGGGATCTTGTTAAAACCTGTGTCAAAATTCCAATCAAGTTTGTTTGAATTGAATTTGCTAAATATGTTTTATTAATTTTATCTTTAAGCTTTGTGGCGTCAAGTCTGATTCATGTGACGTTCAATGCCAACTTCGATAATTTTATTCATGTTAGTTAGTCGAAGTAATTGCGAACTACCGAAATTATCGGGTGCTATTATTCAAACTGACGTTTCACACACTAAAATACGATTTCATGTATATTTAGAACTAGTGCGCATGCAGTATGATGTTGATTTACTTTGAAACGTTAAACATTATTCATTCTGATAAATATCCAAAATAGTGGATTTACGGTAGCTAACAATTTGTGATGCTGCAAAATGGGTCAAAACTTTTTAAATATAAATATCGTGATGTTTTGAAAAAAAAAACTGGCTTATTTGCTGCAGTCGGCGAAACAATTGACAGATAGAAATGAGAGTTTGGCGCAACTGGGTTAGGAAGGCAAAGGGAAGCGCTTCCTACCGACCGGTTGTTATGGTCGGGGACCAAGGTCCGATGGTCACCGTCTTGGTTTAGCTATATGTAGTCAAGCTCGTGCTAAATCTTACATATCGCGGTTTGTGTTGTATGGAGCGGGCTAACAGCGCCATCTAGCCTGTAGGAGCCGAGTCAGGGCGTCGCGTCTGGAAGTTGCTTGCTAATGTGGGCGACAGTGGTAAGATGTCGCTACAAGAGGTACAGCCGTTCCCGCGTTTTGAAACGTATCAATGTGCATTTTTTTTTTACAAAATTGTTCGTTGGATTCTGTTGAAGGTTGTTATGGATATAAAAGAAAAAAAAATATTCAAAGGCAGTATGAAGTTTGCCGAGTCAGCTAGTAGCATCGAGAAGTAGGTAGGTAGGTACTATAAAACTGTTAAAAGAAGAGTTCTGTACAATGATTTTCAAAATCCAAAATACACGGAGTATTTTGGAGTTTAGGCCACTGGAGAAGGTACCCACCTATAACATAAATATAGATTTTACGAAATTAAATCTAATTTCGCTCACAAAAATTAATCGACTGTGTCATCCGGTGGGACTCGAACCCACGTCCCTTCGCTATCCGGGCGAGTGCTCTAACCAACTAAGCTACGGAGGACGTTAGTCAGACGACGAATTTTTGTAAGTGCTTGCTACGCCATTAAGCCATTAAGTTGGTTAGAGCACTCGCCCGGATAGCGAAGGGACGTGGGTTCGAGTCCCACCGGATGACACAGTCGATTAATTTTTGTGAGCGAAATTAGATTTAATTTCGTAAAAACTTGCAAAATAATTGCTTAAGTTATAAAAATATTATAAGTTAAGCTGATTTCATCTTAACTGATGGTTAAATATTTGTAAAAATATTTCCATTGGATACATGCGGGTACATTCCCCAAGTATTGATGAAATCGAACGCCGGCTCACTGGCGTAGCAAGCACTTACAAAAATTCGTCGTCTGACTAACGTCCTCCGTAGCTTAGTTGGTTAGAGCACTCGCCCGGATAGCGAAGGGACGTGGGTTCGAGTCCCACCGAATGACACAGTCGATTAATTTTTGTGAGCGAAATTAGATTTAATTTCGTAAAAACTTGCAAAATAATTGCTTAAGTTATAAAAATATTATATAGATTTTAATTATTTGTCTGTATGTATGTATGTTCCCTATGCACTGATAAGTTTAAAAAAAATATGAACGTTTCAAGAAAAGACCGGTTGTTGAGTCCGTCTTTTCCAAAATCAAAAAGCAAAAAATACAGTAAGTATGGATAGCCCATTTGTAAGTAGATAAGTGTGAAATACTACCATAAATTTGCGTATATACGCCGTTTTGCTATTGCAAGCGATGAATTCCATTTACTGTTAATTGATTCCTCTAAGATCTCCCGGGCAATACCGCATGCAAATCAGGAGTACCAGGAATTCGAGCGGAGTTCGCAATTTCGAAATGAAGATGACAATGTGTGGGTTGAAGATAGCACATAGTGTGGACGACAGCAAATCAAGATAAACATTATCGTATCTTATCCTGTTGTAATAAGGGCGATTTTGCTAAAAAAGTTAGTATGTGATGTGAGTGCCTCTGTACTTTACAAGCGGTTCCATGTCCGTAGTTCAGATAAACTTCCATCCTCAATTTCACCCTCTTTAAGTTTTTAAATCGCTATAAAAAGTAGCTCAAGTTTTTTACTGAGTCTCGAACTATATTCAGACCAAATTTGATCCTAATCGGTGTAGCATTTTAAGCGTGAAAACGCAGAGAAAATTACCTACATTCGCACACCTTTTGCATTTATAATTAGTTATTGATTGACGGAATAGAGAGTATACATTTGTGTGTATTTGGCGCACAAGCATATGCTTGTGGACTATCTCCGGCGCAGTTGTCTTTTGGTCGCCGTGGTTGAAATTCAGCTAGGAGGACATATTATTATTACAATGGAGTATGGACTATTTCTAATATTCTGGTGGGTTAGGTCCTGTTAAGTAGTTTCTAATGATAAAACTGCCAGCTAGAGGGGTTGAACTGAATAAGTTTGGTCTGAAATGGCAAGTTCTTCCCGGGCCAGTTGTATTTTTTTAAAAGGGTGCTTCCTTACAAAAAATACTCGTTTATAGAAGATTGAAGCTTCGCTAAGTACCTGCATGACTTGTAGGCTGTTGAGTCGTGGACTCCGCCCCAGGACAAGAACACTCTAAAGCGCTCATACAACGGTATAACAACAAAGTATCTAAAGAACTGCTCAAGCCCAAAAGTTACAAAACATGTGCTGTAACCAGAATATTGACGGGTAATTGCAAAGTCAACAAACCCATGCCAACCATGAAGTTGACCGAGGACGCAATGTGCCGATTCTGCCACTCAACAGAAGAAACGGCTATGCACATACTCTGCTCATGCGGACCGCTTATGAGCAAAAGAAGCATCGATTTAGGGCAGCATATAATGCACCTGGACGACATAACCGAACTCACTTCCCGAAAAATCTGGCGATTCCTGGATTCAACGGGCATAAGAAGTGAGCTATAATCAAAAAGGCTGCCACAATAGGCCAAAATAATATTAAAATACATACATTTAGTTCGAATATCAAAGTTTGTTTGAAAATGAAAAAAATGAAAAATGTTTATTGGCTTTAACAAATAGTACATAACATGAATAGTGATCAGTGTCTCCTTTTAAGCTAAAATGAAGCCTGTGCCAGGAGACACTGCTCTTCCTTAAATAGATAGTAGGTAGCATGTAGGTAAAATAACAATCAAATTAGTATGAGTTTTAGATTGTGTGCGTGCGACTGTATGTTCGTGTGTGTGTGTGAGTGTGCATTTGGTGTATGTGAGTTATTCCAATAGTGCCTCAACATCATCACTGGTTTGTACTGGGTATCAAACCAATCGGATTGTCAGATACATACTCGTACTATGGTTACATGACAATCATTTGTATACGAGATACTGTTCTAAATCAAACTTTGTTGTTACAAATTCAATTGGGTTGCATAGAGAATGCACTCGGAAGTTAAGTATAAGTTGAAATAACTTTACTGGAGTTGTTCCGAAAAGTTGAGACTAGAAATTGCAATTTGCAACAAAATTAGCAATGTAATAAAGTAATACAGTTTTGTTACAAATTGAACCGGTCTACTGAATTAGGCACACAGGGTAATAAATTGAGTAGGTGCAGGACCTATTTCACTATTTCAGAATATGATCCTGATGGGCTGATCGCAGAATTATATGAGAGATAAATAAATAAATTGTTTTAACAAACACACCAAATACCTAGCCCCAAACTAAGCCTGAGATTGTGCTATGGTGACTACGATAACGGAAAGACATACTTATACATTTATAAACATCTATGACTTAGGTACAAATGCTCGTTGCTCATCACACAAACATTTGCCCCGGAACAGACCTTACCCCGAAACAGTTGCGGGATTCGAACTCGCAACCTCCTGGTTTAGAAGTCCGGGGCGCGAACTACTACACCAAGACGGTCGTCAAATAAAGTTCTTTCATTTCGTTTTAGTAGGTATACATAATAAGAGCCAATATAAATTATTATTGGACAACATCACGATACATTGCTCTGATCCCTGAGTAAGTAGATAAAGCACTTGTGATATGGAAATCAGTAACAACGGTGGTAACACAACATCCAGACCCGAGACAATATAGAAAACATGGATTTCTTCATTGACCCGACTGAGATCGAGCCCGGGACCTCAGAGATGGCTAAACTTTGGAAATCGGCGTGCGAACCACTCGACCACGAAGGATGACGATGATGATAAAACTAATTAACAAACAAGCAAACATAATTATTGAAAAAACCCGATTGCATAAAATATTATATTTTTGAAATGTTCTTTTTACTGGATTTCATTTGATACCCATATTGCTATGGTAAAGAATATAGCCTATGTCACTACCACAATTTTGACGAATTCATATGTCAAAAACTGTCCAGCCGTTTGGGTTGTAGGGCGTGCCAAACAATTATACATACATACATACTCTCGAAAAACACAACCCTCCTTCCGCAGTCGGGTGATAAATATTATTTGTAACTTTGAAGAAGCTAGGGTTGAAACCCTTTCAATTCGCAACAACAATGACACAGAACACACAACAATTACTTTGAATAATATGCGAGAGTTGCAACAATGTTGTATTTAGTGTGCGGATGTTCGGATGCTGTACGGATGTGCACATACGCTGTTATTCCGCGGATGTAATTGCTTTGTTCTGTTTACGACAGGACCCAGAGTTTATTGCAAAGCATTAAACTTTTAATACGAATTTGTGTTTAAATTAATTTTGCACTTGGACATCTTAATTCGAAATAATTCGTATTTCAGGCATAATACGCACTTAAATGGTTATATGTCTGTAAGAGGCAAGTACATGAGTTTGTTGGTATTGTCACATTTCATAATAGGGTAGATACAAAATATCAAAATAAAATCCGAACATAATAAATGTCACCCATGTATAGTTAGTCCCTTATTGTTTCCATTACATTTGGGGTCAGCGCAGTATGTTTTTTCTCTTTTATACATCCTACCACTCGTCATGGAATCATCCACATCTTTCCCAATCATATCATGCTTTATACAGTCCATCCATCTCTTTCTCGGTCAGCGTAACAATAATCCACTAACATTCATACCTACTCATCACTCTCTTTGTCACACGTTGCTCCTCTCTTCTCATCACCATGTCCATACCAAGATCATATTAAATGTCACAGACGTCACTTTGAAACTTTCCTATAAATACAATAATTATTTAATAATTAACATCGCCTCATAAAGAGGTAATTGGAGGTTGAAAACTTTAACCAAAATGTAAAACTCTCACCATCCGTTCCGTTTCAAGTAAAACCATTTTTTTTTCCCCCACTAGTGCAACGGCCATTTTGTTTTTCGCTGGAGCTAAAAGGCGTGCTTGACCGTTTTTAAAAATGCCATTGCCTTTTCCATTGGAATGCGTGGAGGAAATCCAAATAAGATAAAAATAAAGAGACCTGAGTGGCTCTTTTAGCTATACTTTGGAAGAAATACTCTAAGATCAATTTGTCAAGGTATTTCTTCCTAATACCAATGTGTTAGTGTATCTATTCCAAGGTTTACCTAATTCTAACCTATATAGTAAAGTCAGGTTTAGGTACTTATTGCTATACAAATATCATTACGGACACTAAATGCAACTTATGAACTATGTCAATAATTAATATTAATCAATATTGACCCTAATAGAGCAAGAACATTTCTCCTTATTTTTTGGGAACTACTAGCGCTTCGAGACAAGACACAGACAGACACATATTTTTGTAATAAGTAATTTATTTTTCTTCTTAACGTAAATAGAAAAAGAAAGATAAATAGAAAAGTGAGAAAAAAAGAGTTAGGTACGGATTTACAGATTACGTAAATAAATAAAATAAACTGTGATTGAATGTCTGAGTAGGGATAAACTCCTTGATGTCTTTGCTAAACAAAATTTAATTAATTAAAATTTTAATAAGACGAGCATTTCGGATAGGTCTGTTTGTCACTGGGTCCATCCTAAGCGGATTACATCGAGGCGCCATCTGGTGCCATTTACATAAAAGCGCGTTATTTTAATAATTAAATAACGCTTTGTAATATAAACCTTATAAAACGCAATGTTTTTGAACAAAGCTTTCAACTTGTATGTATTAATGTATCATGTTCACGTACCTTCCGAAACAAATTAATAGGTACATACTTACTTAGTTTAGTAAAAAAAGAAAAGGTTTTTTATACCTTGTAACTTACCAGTTTACGGATTGGCCCCAAACCTATCATCTACTACTAATCTACATCTAATCTATCCGTAAGGGCAGTTGCAAGTTATTCCCAATACAAGTGTATTAAATATTTTATCTTAATTTTTATAAATAATGAAATTACAAATAAGTGATCTGATATACCTAATGGAGACAGACTTTTCAAAATTTTATCTAGTGTTAAACAGTGGCATTTACTATTAGTAACGCGGTAAGCATAAAATATGAAGTCATATTTTAATCTACGAGGTATCCTTGTACATACAAGTTTCTTTACGTCGTAATAAATCATGATTTTCTGAGAATGCGTTAACTTTCAGAGGACTCACTATGTAACAGGTTGTTCGTATATTCGACTTCTGCCATCCTGCTCACTCTAACTCGAGTCCCAGTGTGTGCGAAAATGACACCCAATATACTATTATCTGTGCCCAATGCCGAAAATACAATTACTGAGTAGCGCTTCAAATGTGAATAATTTTCGTATTATTACTTTCTTTGAATGTTTATTAAGTTTCTTCACAAAACGCCTATTCAAGATTTCCTGGATCTTGCTCGTAATATTAAATCTTGTATGTTTTAGGGAGGCACGTTAAAAGTTACTTTTTTAATGGGTTTGCTCTTGACTCTAGACTAAGCCAGACGTGGCGTAGGCAGAGTCGACGGTGGAGCGAGCTCACCCAGAACGTTCTGGCCTGGCACTCCCACTCACCGACGGAACACAGCAAGCTGCTTGGCGCCGAGCTCCGGTGGGAGGGTGGTAGCTACCAGGCGGCAGCTAACGGAGCCGCCCACCGCTGTTAGGATCATTCAGCCGCCGCGTCACAAGCTGGAGTTTGTGATGTTGTTGCCCGGGTGGACTACTAGGGGGTAGATCCTTTACCATCCCAGTTATTCACGGCTGTTGTACTTTAAAAAGCTCTGATAAAACAGGATGTACTAACCTGATGTGTCCCAAACGGAGAAATTTACTCTGTAGTCCGCCACTGTGCACGTGCAGCCGTATTTTTCGAAACCAGTCGGTGTGTACGCCTGCACCAAACAAATTATATAATTATTATACCTACTTTAAGAAAGAGAATTCATTTTTTTTAGTTGTCATTTGGTAAAAAATAATATTGCCGTGCCTGTACTTATTCTGTGCCTAAATATTTAAATATCAATTATTTAAATATTTAGGCACAGAATAAGTACTAGTACTCCGTACAGAAGTATGACTTTCCAATAAAATTCAAAGAAATATCTACTCAATGTTGTCAACAATATGGTGTAATTCAGTTCGACTCAGACTCAAGCACATTTTCACGTAGACATCTACAAAAATACATTGCAAGATAATTTCATTCTTATATCTCTGGAATATGATTCATAATACACTAAACCTATTCAGTGACGTACTATCACGCAACGCGATAGGGTTGACTGCCACAAGAAGCTACTTACGCCATCTAGCGCATCTTTCTAGGACTTTATTCACGCTCGTCCAACCAGCAACCTAGTGTGCGCACCGCCGGTGAATAAAACGCGGGAGCGTGTCGCTGCCGGCTAGCGACACCCAACTTGTTTAGGCCCTTACCAAGGGGTCGCCGCGCGTAGGTACGTTTTTGCTACCTACGCGGGAAGATACACAGGCCTGATTTAGGTATGCGTTCCAAGAACTAATAGGGTAAAAAGACCCCGCCACAAACATTTACATTGCATTGTTGCCAAGACGAAACCATATGAATCGCACTGTCAAAGAATTATCAGATCTCGTGTAAAGCCTCTACACACGCCCAACTCTACAAACCCACTATTCAACTCTACTCAACTTCACAAACTGTGCACCTTATAGACAACATATGTGGCTTGGCCGTACTGTTACACCTAGCAGATCATTATAACTACCGAGCACTTATCCTAATAGAGATGAAATGACAGAAATTTTGTTCAAGAAAAATTCCGTCAAAAACCTATGGCACTGGAAGCCTCCGTTTTGTCTTGAACACATTTTGTCAATCAAATTTGTTTTTTTACATATTTAATTTAATTTTAAAATAAAATATGTACTTACTGCTTAAAAGATACAAGTTATTAATAAAAATTAAGATAAATTACTTAATACAACACAAAAACAAAAATTATTAAAAGGGTCCTTGTGGTAAGGTTCCCAGGATGCTGGCAGCATTACCGCGCAGGATAGCGAGGCTTACACGATTAAGAGATTAAAAGATTGTTTGTAAGGTCAAAACAGAAATATTCCATATTTCTCAAAAATCAAAAATATACACATAGATCGACACCTTACATATCAGTACCAATTACTGATAAGTTTCGGAGATAAAACGCCGTTAGATATCCTCTATAGGTTAGCCCATTAGCCATTATTGTATTTGTTAATGAAATGAAAAGTTTATTATTCTAAATATAAAACATCTTGTATTAAAAAGTTTGGTGTAGCTGTAATTTAAATCGACTGCAAATTAAACTGTCAGGAACCTTTACTGTCACTGTCTAATTCCTATGAACAATTCAGTAATTTCGTCCAGTAAAATGTTTTAAGGACATGTCATGTTTGTTGGGGTTCGTAATTCCTTGAGGAACGCGGTCTAATGTTCTTGGTCGTTTTGGTGTTGTTAATGTCAATTGTTGGCTGGAACTTACACCGCAAGTTAAGTTTGCGTACGGCTGCGAAACGTTCAAAGTTTTCGAGTTAATTCGAGGCTCAATTTTAGCGAGTGTGTGAAGGAATTGCACGAATTGATTCAATCGGCCGCTTTTTGCTAAAGGGACACAAGACATAGGCGGGGTTGCTATAGGGTCGGGACCAACAAAACGAGGCGGGGTTTCCATCTTTATGTCGTTGACATATCACCAATGCACACTAAACGTTTTGTGGAATCTTTGTTCCTCTTGCGGCTAGACAATATTTGTTGTCTCACGTGTTTCCTAAACTCTATGATCTGGACACTTCCGAGAAAAGAATGTTTAAAAGGCTGTTACTGACTAGTAACAGCAACAAGTAGTAACAGCAACAGCAGACATGACATGATCCATCTTCAGATGAGATTGCGAACCTAGAGTCAAGCATGGAATGTCAGGACCGTATAGCGAGGCGATGTAAAGTCAGCCTATTCATATAGATCCCACTGCTGGGAAAAGGCCTCACCTCAACTATGAGGAGGTACGAGCCATACTCCACCACGATGTGGGTAGGCGATGTAGGTTCATAAATTTCTAAAATGATGTTATCCATGTTCATAAGATGCCAGGATATCGTTGGTCTAGAAGTCAGCACGCTGGGTACTATCCACGAGGTCCCGGGTTCGAATCCCGGGTCGAGCCGAAAGTGTTGGGTTATTCTCAGACACCGCTCCGGTGTCAGTGGAGTGTTGAGATTGGCCGCTGTAGTCTAAATGCGCCTAGGTTGACATTAATTATTAATTAAATCAGATAATGACTATGTAGGTACACATAACAGAGTAGAACTTTTGAATTCGTTATCTCTGAAATTCAAGTTACGTTTCACTTTTACCCATCCTGTCTAATCTTCCAGACTTGTAACCTAATCGGTAGTAACAGACATCACAGCATTCCGGGTATTCACATGAATATTTCATTGTGCAACTTAGGCGAATTTCCACAATAATGAACTACAAGTAGTGACTGCAGCTAAAGCGGGAGTTAAATCAACTGAGACGGATGTTGTGTGGTCTATTTCTTGAGAGTAGCGTTGTATTATACACTGAATACTTAGGCCCACTTGCGCAAGTCCGGATTAGCTAGTCCGGACTTGTTCAAGGCCTATGATTTCCTCACTCGCACAATTTTAGATAAGCTTATCCGGAAGATCCACTTGCGCCAGCCCGGAAAAGCTAGACCGTACCACAGAATGAGTACTAGTACTCCGTACAGAAGTTTGACTTTGCAATGAAATTCAAAGAAATATCTACTCAATGATGTCAACGACATGATGTAATTCAGTTCGCCTCAGACTCAAGCACGTTTTCGTGTAGACGCCTACAGAAATACATTGCAAGATAATTTCATTCTTTTAATTCTGAAATATGATTCATAATACACTAAACCTATTCAGCGAAGTACTATCACTAGAGTTGACTGCTACAAGAAGCACTTACGCCATCTAGCGCATCTTTCTAGGACTTTATTCATGCTCATCCAGTTAGCAACCTAGTGCCGCGCACCGCCGGTGAAAAAAATGCGCGAGTGTGTCGCTGCCGGCTAGCGACACCCAACTTGTTTAGCACCTTATAACGGGGCGCCGCGCGTAGGTACGTTTTTGCTACCTACGCGGGCCTGACCGTACTAGTGCATGACCTATGATCTGAGTTGAACGCCCATTGGGGCAAGTCCGGATAGTTTGGACTTGCTGTGGGTCTTGTCCGAGTTGCGTCACCTTACTTTAACCGTAACCGTTCATAACTGGTGTTTTTCGTATAGAGTTTGACAGACTCGACGTCTGTATAGAAGAATCACTTTGCAAACCCATTCAAATGAGTACCGCCTTGCTACGATATTTGGCGCAACTGGATTAGGAAAACCTATGGAAGCGCTTCCTACCGAGCGGTTGTATGGTCGGAGACCAAGGAACAAAAGTTTTGGTTTGGTTTATCCATAATATGTAGTTAGATCGAATCTAAATCTTACAATCGCGGTTTGTGTTGTATGGAGCGGCTAACAGCGCCATCTAGCCTGTGGGAGCCGAGTCAGGGCGTGGACGTCAGTCGAGTCGCAATTGTTGAAGTTGCTAGTGTAGGTGACAGCGGTAAGATGTCGCCACAGCTACTTTTAAAGTGCAATTGATTGTGCCGTGGGGACACTGCTAAACGTAGTCTCCGCTCTGACGCCAGATTGTCTGTGTCTTGTTTCGATACAAGTAGGGCCCAAAAATAAGGAGACGTGTTCGGGCCCCATATGGGCAATATTTTTTTTTTTCAATATTTACGTTCATAAGTGGCATTTCCTGTCCTAAATTGAATAAAAGATTTTTGATTTTGAAGTCATTCACTTGTACCATACTGGGAGTGCAATGTTCTGAGAGTGGGAGTGCTCTCATAAGCCCCGCAAATGGTATCGGAAAGAGATGAGGGTGGAGTGGCTGTTAAATTTCGCTGCCTTGTACCGGGAATGCAAACGACTTGATTTTTTACCACACAGCTCACGAGCACGACCATTGCTTTTTATGCTCTGTGCTACAGGCTGTTGTAAAACTGAGTGATTAAGCAATCAAAGATGCCAATCAATATTTATTTTATAAAGTCCTGCTTTATTAACAATTAGTAACATTCTATGGACCTGTGAAAATAAAAGTTTTATAGCGAGATAAGATAAGATAAATCTTTATTTGCATTGAACATGGTAATATAGATTAAGTTTTTTACATTTATAAAAGGGCATTCATGTTTAATCGATATATCGATAAGCAAATCTTTTGACATCGTCATGCAAACAAATTATACAATTAAATCAATTGAATACATATAAATTACAATAAAATTTATAAAAAAGAATGTCAGTATTTAAAAATAAAATGTCAAGAATCCACAAATAAATTAAGCAGTGCTAGTCAATCCTTAAAGTACAGTGTCAAAAATATATATGTATATTAATGGTTATAAATTTAAACAATTTGTTAATCTTTTCATGTGCAAAAAGTTGTAAATTCATTTATGTCATAAAAACAGTTGTCAATAAGAATTTTAAATATTATTTTCTTGAAAGCAGTGAAAGGAAGACATTGGATACAGTTCGGAAGTAAATTAAACAATCTAACGCACATGCTATAGCTGTTCTTACTAAAACAGGCTGTAGCTGAAGGTGGTACATTTAACTTATATGGATACCTTTTTTTAACATTTCTCGGTTCGTGCCTATTTGCAAAAATGTTCATATTCTTTTTGACAAATATTAAAATTTCAAAAATATATAGGGATGGTAATGCAAGTACATTAAGTTGTTTAAAAAGAGGTCTACACGAGAATAGTTTTATTACTATTATTATTTATCTGTGTCTGTCTGGGTCTAAAACCCGAGTTTACCAAATAAAATGTATTTTTTTTATTTCTTTTTTATTCGAAATGGGTATTCTCTAGCTGTAGTAGTTACATAATTAGTGACTTATGCTGAGCAGCGACATTTTTGACACACACGTGCGTGTTAACACAATATTATGTTGCATGTGACTGTTAGGAACATTGTTATTATTCTTGCCAAATAAATAATTTATATCTGCATAAAACACTTCACGCGTTATATATTGATGATGTTTTAGTGCTCAAACTTAAAAAAAGCGTTACAGAGTTTGCCAGTATTTGAAATTTCTGAATCTACTTTTAAATTCAACTGGTGCAAATGAGCCTATGTATTTATGCTGTGCGAATTAGTATAAAATTGGACAGTTTGTTTAAGATTACTTTACTAGGTTCTGATTTTTGGCGACTGCAGGTTTTTTGAAGATATTGTTGCTTAGTAGTGAGTAACTAGGGAGAAGCCAATGGGAAAACATTCAACTAAAATTGCCAAGTTGTGTGTGTATTTTATTACACATAATGAACACGTGAGCGTCAGGATGGCGGGTGTACCTTATATACGTAATATCTTTACTCTTGAGTAGGTACACGAAAAAATATCAAAGGTACACAAAGGTACACGGAAAGTCCGCCAAGTCCCCCAAAACCACTTTGGAATCGGTGACATACACCTGCCATCCTGACGTTCACAATGAACACGACTATGAAAAAATAACTAAAGAGGCTGTCCAGATAAGGCGTTTTTCTTCGCGCTTTTTGAATCGCGCGATCGTGAAATAGGTACGATAACGATCTTCTGCGCAACTGCATTCGGACAGAACGTATGAACCTCTTGTATTTCGAGATCGCTCGATTCGATAAAACGCGCGTAAAAACGCGTAAACTGTACGGGCTCAAACTCCAAATAATGCCAATTTATTTTCTTTATAGAGCGCAAGTGTGTGCGCAATACACAGACACTCTCACTCTCATAGTTCGGTGAGATGGGCAGTCTGAGATGGCCGGAGAGAGATCAGGCGCAGGACCAACGGCTAAACGTGCTTTCCGAGGCACTGGGTGTTAGCACCACCAACTTTCGGACTCCGAAGATGTGTCAGAGTTATTTCAAGTCAGGAAAACCAGAAACTTCCAGCCCGAGATTCAAACCCTCGTGGATAGTAGACAAACCCAGCGTACTGTCCACTAGACCAACGAGGCAGTCAACAGTAAGTATTGAAGTAAAACAAGCGAACCCATTCACACATGTCTGGCAATAAGCTCTGATATTACAATAGTGTAACAGATGCGGATTATTGCTCCCACCCCTCTTTATCATTGGAATACAAATATTATTCCTACATAATGTTGAAATCTGGCCAGTTTTGAACGAAATTGATCTTTCTTTGATATTTTATTCGTCTAATACCACGATATTCACCACCAGCGTCGATAAGCAGCGACATAAAACCTTATGTGATTGCAAAATATAAAGATTTGTGGTCGTAAAAAATGGAAACGTTTTAATATCGTAAGCTGCCTAGGCTGAGTCAGATGGATTGAGATGAACCTTTATCCAATCGACGAAAGACTCTTTTGTGTTGTTATGAAGGTCAATAACAACATTAAGTTAAGTAGGTTATACCTATCTTACTTTTCTGTGCCCAATGTAACGAATGTCACATGTATGTATGTATGTCACTTGTCTTGCGGCAGTCGATCCGCAATACAAGTGGCTGAATTCTGGGCTGCTACGATACTGTAATTTTCTCGTGTTTCATCGACACGCTAAGAAGAAGAATGTAACGAAGCACCTAAATCTATTTGTTTTGAATGGGGATTTATTTTTCGTCGTGAAGAGAATAATTTCGTATGCAAGCCTTGACTTAATTTTTTTAATGCTACCAGTCGTATTTTGAATGTTAATTTTTTTTACAAAGAAATAATTTTGAATAGTATTTTTTAATTGTACTCGTATATGGGTTTTATATGCCTGCAGTAAAGATTTATTTGTTTATGTATACTTTTCTGCACAAATTAAAAAAAAACTGTACAAATGGCGGACTTAATGCCAAAAGCATTCTATAACAGTCAACCATAGGTCAAACACGATTGATTGTTATTTATGCCCCTTACTTTCAAATAATGATTTTGGCATTTCTTTAACACTTGAATAAGTATGAGACGACTAATTTGAAATGTTTGCCTCCACTATGTCATGCCACCTATCCTATCTGTCGTTAATTAAAAAACTAGCTGTCTCATAGTTATACACTTACATGTGTTATAGCCAGAGAACGGAACTAGGTAGAGTTATTCATGTACTTACACTGATTTAATACAGCGAAAGAATAAAGTGGATGTGCCTCAAATCCCGAGATTAATTTTAAAGAGCAGTTAAAAACCCGTGATTTTTTAAATAAAAAGTTATTTTCATTTACACAATTTAAACTACTGCACGCGCGACGTTGCCAAACTTACATCAATGACATCGGATGTCCAAAGTTGCAAAATTTCAATACGCGCGATGTTGCAACAGTTGTAGTTCGCACAACATAGCTTGCAAGAACAAAAGAATTCAATAGCGGAAATGCAGAGCACTCCCCGTTTAACGGAATGTACTAGATTTTGTTTCTTTCTACCGCATTCAAACTATCTATTAGCAATATATCGGTTTACTCATTCACACAGCTCATTCGCTTACCTCGGTCATAGAATAAGTACTAGTACTTCGTACAGAAGTATGACTTAGCAATTGTATTCAAAGAAATGTCTACTCACTGTCGTTAACAATATGGCGTAATTTAGTTCGCCTCAGGGTCAAGCACATTTTCGTGTAGACACCTACAAAAATCCATTGCAAGATAATTTCATACTTATTGCTCTGGAATATGATTCATAATACACTAAACCTATTCAGTGACGTAATATCACGCGACGCGATAGGGTTGACTGCTACGAGAAGCTTCTACCGCCATCTAGCGCCTCTTTCTAGTACTTTATTCATTCTCGTCCAGCCAGCAACGGAGCCGCGCGGCCGCCGGTTTTAGCCCCTAAGTAAGGGTCGCCGCGCGTAGGTACGTTTTTGCTACCTTCGCGGGGAGATACACAGCCCTGCCTCGGTTCGTCTAACTATCTAACTTATGAAAATTGTATGTTAATTATTTTTGTTTTATTTGTCTATCTCTGAGGTTTTTATTATTATTATTTATTTGTAATATTGTTGGCCACATGGGATTGCCCATTAGAAATCCCGGGAAGGTCCACATTAATATCAACATTTCGATGCAAGTACATAAATAACTCTACCTAATTCCGACCTCTGGTTATAGCAGTGGCAAATTCATTATTGGAAGGGGGTTACTGCCGCACTCAGACTTCAATTAAATTTAATCTAAAATCAAGTCTTGTTCTCACACTTTCTTTGTCAATGAAATAGAAAAGGACGGCTTGAGACTTAATGAACGATTTACTTTAATTGACGTCTCTGAGTGCGGCTGAAGTCTCTTAATTTTTAAGCAATCATTGAGCAGTCAAAATCCATTCAAACAGTAAACACGATTAAAATACCAGATAAGTCAGTACTATGGAAATAACTAATGTAGAGTCTAAAAAGCATTTAGCGGTTTTGCTCCTAACCAAAGAAAAACCATAATACAATATCAAACAAAGCGAAACGTACACAGAGGCCTAAATCGATATCGTTTCTATACCAACTTTCTCACAATCCGCCTGCACAGTGGGCAATAAACTTTGATATAAAGCAAAATTTTCCACATGGTTCCCGCTCAGCTAAGTGAAGTAAGTAGGCGGAAAACACAATGTATCGTAACATAGGCAGTCGTCAAGGAGATTTGAGTATATTACGGGTTCATAAAAATCTCTTTATTTCAACAACAGTCAGAATCAGGACGTGGTAAAAGTAATACCAGTTTTAGTTTTGGTATCAAAGTGATATGGTGGCAACAAAGGATAAAGTGAAACTATAAAATCAAAGATGTATTTCAGTGTACGGAGGATATCACGTCAAGGTAAATACTGTGGTGTCTTATGCAGTTGTAATAGAGGTGATTCTGCAACTAACATTTTCTAGTCCTATATGCAATGCACTGTATGAGGTGGTCTTAAAAAGATTTGACGTAAAATGTTGAAAATATCTTATTTTCGTGACAACATGATATCTGAAGCAACAGTCATGTGATGAAATTTTTAGTGCCAAAAAGTAACTCTCCCATTCATTTGCGCTATAAATATTATATGGTATGCCATAAATCAGCGTTGCAGATTTATAAATAGAATGTGACTGGGTGGGCGTCTTTAGACACTTTTATGTATTTCTTCCTAAACTACAAAAGTATCTCTCGGATGTATGATGGTTGAAGATTAATGTAAACGTTGCATGCTCATACGTCGGCCTCTTAATCGAAAATACACTATCATTGAGCCCATGATAGTGAAACTTAAGTACCTACATCCCCCTTAAAAAAAGAAGAAAAAGAAATTGAATACCAGATTATTAAATTGGTATCGCTACGGTCGTGTCCCTACCCTAGTCCCTTCAGACACGTTTGCCGTCTGTATATCAAACAATATTAGCTTTATTCTGCGAAGAGCTGTAAACGTTTAATATGGACAGGGTGTGGTGTATACCCACACGTTGATCTGACGGATTTTTTCTATCTTTACTTACAATAACCGAAACGAGGTATACTTCAACCATGGAACTACATGAAATCCTTTGAAATTCTATTAGAAATGCTACTGTTGCTAAAGTGTATTGACGAAATTAAAACAAGATAAGGAAGGTAGGTAGGTACGGCCAAGAAAGTAGTTGGTAGGGTAACCCTAAGGTAGGAAATCATCCGCAAATCATTGAACAACAGGGTTCATTTTTCCCATGCAATAATATTCTGACAGCTACTACAAATAATATGTCATGTGCATCTCTTTCATTGCTAAAAAGTTAATTAGTTCATAAGTGAGTTCAACCTTAACGTTATTATACTTACACATGAAATGTCAAAACTTGTAGAAATCTTTCTTGGCCGACCGTACCTACTAATAATATTTGTTCTGTCATCGTACCCTAGAGATTTTCTTTTAGTATCAAATTTTTTTTATATAACTGTTAACAACCCAATGAAATTACGGGTCCCTTCAAGTGCAAGATCGAATCATACTCGGCCGGTTTTCTCCCTTTTGACTTTGACGCTCTAATCGTTAGTTTGTTTTTCATGCAATCACCTTTAGGTTGCCATTAAAAAGCGATCAAAGGACATATCCATCAGTCATGGCATTATAGGCATCATTCATTACAGATACGTTGATTTATCATCGTGATAACTATTAATATACGTCAGGAAAGTTAGGCCCGTAGTGTACGAAGCGACAAACATCCGGGAAAAGTCGTTATCTACAACAATATTAGAAATACGAAAAGTTTTGCTGACGGATTGTCAATGTGATATTTATCTTAGGAGATGTTTAATTTTGTATGGAGAAAATGCCAACACCTACATGATACTGAAAAATATCATATGTAGGTAAAGTTTAATCTTTTTTGAAAATATTTTGGTCTTATAAATGTTGTCATGTAAAATGTATTCAAATTATTATAATGTAGCAATATTTCATGATGTCATGTAAATCTGTCAATTGCTGTCAGTTAATCAGCTGCTTTTCCTAATTGGTCTCGCCTTAGAGAAAGTTTAATTAAATTAATCACATTAGTATCAACAACCGTCTATTATCGAGCAATTATGTCAGTTACTTAATACGGGCATTAGGATTACGTTAACGGATAAAATTTCTACAGATTTAAACCTTTTACGACTCTCAAAACTTAGTAAACTACTTCGCACTTACTATTACCGTAAATAAATTAATACTTTCTTAAACAAATTCATCATATCTTAAGACTTTCTGAATCGTGAAGTTTATTTCAGGTTAGCAGCGTTCAGACGACAGCAAGTCAAGCTAAACTCACAGATAACATAACCAAAGAAACAAAGTAAAACAAACCAACGCACAGTCCTACATTTTCACATTTCAGGGATAAGCATTTTTCACGCTGCAACCTCTGAAGTAAATATTTCATTTAACCTTAAGCAGCGTAGACTCTCAGAGTTGCCGTTATACCGAAAATAGAGCACCTTTGTAACGCCTTTAGTTCTGTTCGTGACGCCAGATGAACAGAGAGCGAAAAGAAATATATAGTGCGCGAAAACTGTTGGGTCAATCGGAACGCTACATTCAGATACTGTAGGCTTGTATATTTAATTAGGCTAATTTTATTTAATTTCAAATTAATTTTTTTTGACATATAATTTAATGAATATTTAATTTCCCAATCCAATCTAATTAATTATGTTTCAAATTTATTCGATATTTTAATTCTATTTCATTTCATATTATTTATAATTTTTTTGTTGACTCCATTTATTGATCGAGTTGTGATTTTAAATTTGTGTATGGGTGTAATTTGCCTGAAATAAAGATTTATTATTATTATCGCCTAACACGCTAACATTCAAACTGGCTTTCAAACTGACAGCTGGAAAGCAATTTAGAAGTTAGTTTAAAACTATTTTATTAGCAAGGCTTGTGGGGGCCTACCTCCACAGGTTTGTTTTAAATTATTAGGGAATTTTCTGAAGATAAAGACCAAACACAATCCATAAAACTCTCATCCGCCTTAATAATAAAAAATAAGTGAAAGGTGAATTTTCAGGATTTAAGAGTTTTTATATTCATTTTCTCTACAACACGTTTGTCGTTAAGCCTAGTCAGAGGCCCTGGGGCGGCTTGATAACATTTGACGTAAGGTTGGTCACTTGCCTTACATACACCCCTTCGCCAATCCGCACTGAGCCCGCGGAGTGGAGTATGGCTCGTACCTCCTCATAGTTGAGGGCCTTTGCCCAGCAATGGGATCTTTAAAGGCTAACTTTACTTTTCTCTACAACAGCATGCTGTAGGTACTTAAGTACTCACTTTCTTCATTAATTCACAGACAAGAAAGTTCCTGTTAAAAGCGTCAGCTGGCCATCGTGGAACATTGGAGTTCCGTTGCCCAACTTAATAAGACCTCTCAGATCTTATTTAGTGATTTCCCTAAGAGTTCAGCTTACAATGTACCTTAGTCCGATGGAGGTCCGTTACCTAAATTAATAAGACCTCTCAAATCTTATTTGGTTATTTTGCTAAGAGTTCAGCTTGCATTGGTGATAACTTGACTTTAATCAATTCACTTTTGAAATAACACACCGTGCGAAGCTTAGGTGCGAAGGTACCGAAAGATGAGAAAGTACGGGATACGAATAGTAGTGACGTGTTGCTTAAAATAACGACAAAAAATAATACTAATTAAGATTGTAAGGGGTTAAAAGGTTTAATATAGCTTTCTTTTACATTTATTACATTTTTTTGTAGGTCAAATACCGAAATAGTTAAATTTCTACTTGGGTATACCATTAGCCCAAAAATTCTTTATTTATATCCAAAATAGCTGAGAGCAGCGATCGGCTCCGTTTTAATTATACGAAATGCATATTACTCGGAGAAATTAGGCAAATTCCGCTTAAAAGTCCCGGGGAAATGGTGTAATGAGCTGTCAGTGCTTAAGTGAGGTCTAAACTCATAATAAATGTTATGCAAATTAAGAATGTTAAGACTTTTGAGTTTACGAAGAAAGTTAGCATTTAAAGTAGACCTCTTGTAGCAGGATAAAGATGGCGGCAAATATTAGGTACTGGCAAAAAGACTGAACTAGGTACTATGGAGTAACCCCATTTTCTAAAATATTTCTACAGACTTTTTTAAATACCAAAGCAATGACATATGAATCGTATTTTTAATTGTTTTGAAAGCTATGATTCATTGCTTTCTTGATAGTCTTTGCATACCACTCATTGAGTTGTTTGCTATTTTATAGCAATTAAATTCAGGTCGGCGGTAGGCTTGCTGGTCGATCCTGTGACAACGACCTATTCTAAAATATCATCTAAATATAAGTGTCTCTGATCAAGTCATGACCACCGTCTTGGTGTAATGGTTCGCGCCCCGGACTTCTAAACCAGGCGGTTGTGGGTTCGAATCCCGCAAGCAAATGTTTGTGTGATGAGCTAGAGCATTTGTACCTAAGTCATGGATGTTTATAAATGTATATAATTCCTGTGATTAAGTATTTCCTATACCCAAAGGTTGTCTGGAAGAGATCGCTCTTAGCGATAAGACCGCCTAATTTGTACATCTTTATATGTAAATTGTATTGTTGTTACTTTTATGGTGTGCAATAAAGAGTTATCTATCTATCTATATAAGTATGTCTATCCATTATTCTCGTCACCATAGCACAAGCTCACACTTAGTTTGGGGCTAGGTAATTGGTGTGTTTGTGGAAACAATTTATTTATTATTATTTATTAATTTTTTGAAATCAGTCGTATGATATTATGAATATCATGATCTGATAATTAGAAACTTAATGAATGTATTTTATAATTACCTACTTAAAATAGAATATGTAGTAAGTAATTAATGTCTTTACAAATGAATAGTATTGTATTTGCAGAAATATTTTTTACAGATCGTTTAAATGATCGAATCCTTGATATCAACATTTATTAAAAATGTTCTACAGGTAAAAAACTTTTCCTATCCAACCCTGTTTCTGACGGGAACACGACTGGCTCATAATAAGGTTACGTAATTACCGCTTCTACCTGTCACCTAATTGATGATTAGGGTCTTATTATCTCATAATTAGCGAGGTTAATCCAATAATCCTTAAAGCTGGGGATAAGGTATACAATTGTGACTTTTGGTATGTTGACAGAACACATTTTAGGTTAAAACTACTTTTTTGCTTTCTTGACCAAGTTTTAGCCACTAATTACTAGCTTCAAATACCTTTCGCCTCAATGAATGAAGTTCTCTTATAAATTAGTTTAAGTATTTGACCCAGGTATTTAGAAGTTTAGTCTCTCTCTCACATATTTCGTGTCTAGAAAATCGTAGATTACTTATCAAAGTGCATGCATTTTACCGACTAGTACTACCTAATTTCAAACTGGCCGGTGCAAACGTGTAAAACAGAGAAAAACATGAGCCATAGACAAACTCTGAAGAAACTTTCGCGCGCTTTTCACCTCGAATCAGCCAGTTTTCGGAATCGGCAAACAGGCAAAAAGGCTAATCACGAACGCATACAGTGAGAACATAATGCTGTTACTGCGTGCATTCGATATATCACTTACGACGATGAATATAAAGTCTGTTTTCGCTTGGCGTGTGCTAGTTTGTTGTCGTTAGCTCGAACACGGCTTTAGTTCGAAAACGCGGTGTGTTTGTTAAGGCAATCAACACTGGCTGCTGGAAATTATGAAATGTAAGCTGGCGTTGTTTCGATCGAAGCTATAAAATTTGAATTAAGATAATCTATGAGTTCATTTGATTTTGAAACATATTTTAGTGATTTTGGATCCTAACTTATTGGTTTTTTATGGTTCCGTAGTCAGAGGGAAAAACGGGACCCTATTACTAAGACTCCGCTGTCCGTTTGTCTGTCACTTGGCTGTATAAACCGTGAACAGCTAGACACATACAAATTTCACAGATTCGATGATGTGTGCAATAGAATTATTGCCGATAAAATAACAAATACTAAAAACATTAAAAAAATAAGAGGAGCTCCCATACAACAAACGTGATGTGACCATTAAGTTCGGGCAAGTTATCATTCGGACAAATTGCGATTAGGAAAAAAAAATCACTTAAGATCTTATGGATAAAAAAGTTAGGGAACAAAATAGAGAACCGCTGCTGTTTTGTCAGTCCCTTCTGCTTTCGTGTGAGCTACACGTCAAATTATTTAAGTCTGGATGGCTCATTCGATGCATAGAGATATCGGTATGATGTTTCGCATAAAAAACTTTTTAAAATACTTGTTAAATATATATAGTAATCGTTTCATAAAAAATAATTTACAAACAAATTTTACCTACACCAAAACACCAATACATCATTCATAGATCATCCTACTAATAATAGGGTTAAAAGTCTCTGAGAAAAGAAAAAAAATATGGGAACTTCCACGAATCTCGCCTACGATGGGTGGTTATTCATTCAAACTTGTGTTTGTATAGGGTGTAAAAACAGAGCGGAATCAGATATTTGAATAATTTATTTTTATATATTGAAGTGCTGGCTTATGGAATATTCTGGAAGTCAGTCTGGGTGTGAGTGAATCTTTCAAGAAATATACTTTATATGTAGACAGTAACGTTTGTCCTGATAAAAGGTAATTATTTAAATAGTTATGATTTATAATGGTCAGGATATTTTATTCTAGGTACATAATTATCACTACACTAGGAGTTCTAAGCGACTTCGCCCATTTCACCCCTCTGATGATTTTATATCGCGACAAAAAGTAGCCTATGTCCTTCCCAGGGTCTCAAACTATTTCTGTACCAAATTTCATATGAATCGGTCCAGTAGTTTCGGAGCTATTTAATACAAACAAACAAACAATTAAATCTTTCATCTTTATAATATTAAAAAAAAATATATATTGATTATAGATTACACAGATCCATACATAATATGTTTACACAAACAGTAATTAAATAAATTGAATTAATATAAAAATAATAATATGTCATAAAAATAATACACATTAAAATTAAATTAAATTACATTGCATTGATTAAAATATATTAGTGTAGATAAATATGATGTCTCGACACGAGTTACACACTTATATACCTTAATTGTTTTACACAATTTATTATATCATCTAATTGACTATTTATTTCTCAACCATCCTGTATACAGTATAAAGTACCACTGAGGTGTTACGGGCCCTTTGAAAGGCTTTCGTTATTTTTAGAAAATTTGCCGCCTTTAAAAAAAAATTTAACGCATTCCTGACACCCTGGCGCCAACTTTTTTATTGCTAGTCTATGGAATTTTAAATTTTAGAAGAATGTATCTGGCCAGAATAACTTATAGCTACAGAAAAAAAAATAGTACAGATTTAAACAGTATAGATTTATAATTTTAAATGAAAGGTTTTCCTTGTGGAATTGACCAGAGGCAGAAACCGGCAGCTTACTGAAAACGCGCGGAACAAAGTGCTGTACAAATTCTTCATGAACGCGAGTAAATATTATGTAAGTCTGTTTGATGTACCTCGTATGGTCTACAAAAACAGGTAAGAATGATTTATACAGTAGGCCTACAACCTACCCTGATCTGTCAAATTTCCGTAACCATATTTCAACCTTATGTTGAGCACATAGAGTTCCATATTATTTAAGATCAATTATTGTTTTTTTTTAAGTGATAAGCATTCACTTTGCAATCTAAATATATTATTGCACTTAAAAAAATGACCGCCAGAGGCGGGAATCGAACCCGCGTTCCTCGCATGCCGGGCGATTGCCTAACCTCTCGGCCACCCTGGCGTTGGCAGAGCCTGTCGAAATTTTCAAGTTGTTGTTGACCACATGAACTTACCTATCATTCCTTCTCCAGTTCCTGTTCGTGGAATATGTAATGTTCAAGCGATTAATTCCCCGGGCATTGTATCCTTTTCATTTAAGCCAGTTAATTCTGCCTTTCCAGAAATCTCCACCAGTGCAATAGTTGTTGATGTGATTGCTGGTACCCTCCCAGAGGTAGACTTACCTAAAAGTGTAATTACCTGTACTAAGCACCTCCCTCTTGCTGACCCTTTATTTTACAAACCTGGTACTATAAGTGTACTTCTTGGAGCTGACGTCATTGGTCGCCTTTTAAGGTCCGAGTTGTTTGTGTCCCCTGATGGCCTTACTGCTATCTCGACGATATTTGGTTATGTCCTGTGTGGTCCTGTTTATGGAGGATTTACTGATTTGGAACCCCCCATGACTGCAGTCTCGCTGTCCCAAATAGTTGAAAAATTCTGGAAAATCGAAGAGGCCCCCCAATCTCCAGTTGTGAACCCCTTGGACATAGGGTGTGAAACCTTTTTTAAAGCAACTACCAATCGTGAAAGCGATGGTCGATTTATGGTTAGACTCCCTTTTCTTCATGATCGTCCACTTCTCGGTGATTTTAAAACCAATGCCTTACGGCGATTCCATAATCTTGAGAAGCGTTTGCAAGCCAATCCTAATTTTCGAGAGAAATATATTTCCTTTATGCGCGAGTACCTTGACCTAAACCATATGTCCCTTTCTTCATATGACTCGACCCGGGAACATTATTTTATCCCTTATCATGGATTTTTTAAGTCCGGATAGTAAAATCGTGTTGTGTTGGTTAAAAACCACTCCTCACCTCCTTCAGACTTTTGAGGCTAATCGTGTCTCCCAGATTAATAATAGTCTTACATCTAGTGAATGGAGGCACGTCCCAGGCTACATGAACCCTAGTGACTGTGCATCGAGAGGTATGTCAGTCACCCGACTGATCGATCAGTCCCTTTGGTTTTCACCTTTGTGGTTGACGCAGTCTCCTGACAACTGGCCCAGTATTTCGGAACCTAACCCAAGTAGTGATCTCCCTGGACTACGTTGTTTAGTAGTCTCTGCCGATGTCCTACCCCGGATCCCTCATTCTTATTAGAGGGGTATAGTTCTTTCAACAAGCTAATAAACGTGACTTGTTACCTAAGGCGGTTTTTATTTCCTAAATCTTACTCGTCCTACCTGAGCCCTGAGGAACGGAGAGATTTCCTTTTGTTTTTAGTGAAAATTGATCAATTTACCTCCTTTTCTGATGAACTTGATCGCTTACGGCCTAGCGATCCTATCACTAACTCCCTGAAAAAGTTAAATTTATTTCTGGATGATCCACTGCCTAAACTCTCAAACACTAGCTAAATAGCTTACCTGACGTTAGTTAGCCAGTGTATACCGTAATGGTACTCCAAATGAATTGAAAACTCGTAGCAAACGCGCAAGTCACGACAAACATTCGCTCGTTTCGCTCAGCTCAGCTCGCCTGTTTGCTCTTTCTTTGATGCTTTACATAAGTAAACTTATGTTCAGCTGCTATGTAACTGATGAGTTTGCTTATTTGAGTATGTAAGTACCTACATTGTGTACGCAAAGGATTATTAAACTGATAAAGAAATGTTGTACAGAGGGCTTAAGCCCACTTGCGCCAGTCCGGATTACCTGATCCGGACTGGCAAGTGGACCTTCCGCATTAGCTAATCCAGACATGTGCAAGTGAGCTTTTAACTCAGATTTTAAGCCTTGAAAAGGTTCAGAATAGTTTATCCGGAGGTGCGCAAGTGTGTCCGTGTGTCACTCTCTGCTTCGATAACTTCTTATTAGTTATGTTGGTAATATAATAAGCTATGTGATTGAGCATTTTAACCCTTATATTATTGGGTTATTTACTTATGAATTGGGTCAAAAGCGCAGAAGAGACGATAAAGAAAGAGAAGCTGATTCCGAGGAAAAACTGGCTTAGCCCAGAAATTATAGCGCTAATGCTTGAGAGAAGAGAATTAAGAAACAAGACGGATGATGTCAAGGCAAAGGAGTACAGAATATTAACAAACAAAATAACACGACTGTGCAGGAAAGCGAAAGAAAAACATACGCAAGAGAAATGCAATAAAATAGAGTTTATGATGAAACGGGGGAAAATGGAAAAAGCCTACAATATAATTAAATAAATGGACAAGAAACATAAGAGACGAAGTACAGCTATATTAGATAAAGAAGGGAAAATACTAATGGACTCTAAAAAAAATGTTAAAAGATGGATAGAGTATATAGAAGAGCTTTATTCAGGAGAAGGGATGTCAGAAAGCTATATGGAAAAAGAAGAAGATGTAGATACTTTAGAACTGGGACCTCTGATATTGAAAAAAGAATTCGAAATAGCTTTGAAATGTATTCAAAACGGGAAAACAGCAGGAGTTGATAATATTTATATTGAGATGGTTAAATATGCAGCTTGCAATCAGTTGAAAGAGGAAATTTTTAATTTAATTCAAGAAATGTATAAAACAGGCAAAATACCTCAAGATTTTAATTTAAGCAAGACTGTGACACTACCGAAAAAAGCAAACACACTCAAATGCGAAGAACATAGAACACTAAGTATTATTTCACAGGCAAGTAAAATTTTAATAAAAATAATTCAGAACAGAATAAGACCGTTAACAGAGTGCTTTTTGGGACCGGATCAATATGGGTTTCGGCAAGAGAAGAGAACCAGAGAAGCGATACTAGCTTTGAGATTGGTAATAGACAGGAGACTGGATTTTGACATGGACACACATATAGCTTTTATCGACTTAGAAAAGGCGTTTGATAAGGTCAATTGGAAAATAATGATGGAAGTACTCAAAGAAGCTGGATTGGATTATAGAGACCGAAGGATTATTTATGAATTATATAAAAACCAAGAAACGGTAATAGAAGTAGGAGAGGAAAACGGAAAGGCAAAAATAAGGAGTTAGGCAGGGATGTCCACTTTCACCGCTAATTTTTAATTTATTTTATTAAATAAATTATTGTTTTTAAGTGATAAGCATTCACTTTGCAATCTAAATATATTATTGCACTTGAAAAAATGAAAAAATTTCGACAGGCTCTGCCAACGCCAGGGTGGCCGAGAGGTTAGGCAATCGCCCGGCATGCGAGGAACGCGGGTTCGATTCCCGCCTCTGGCGGTCATTTTTTCAAGTGCAATAATATATTTATTTTATTAATTTTTAATTTATTAACGGAATCAAAAAAGGGGGGCGTCAAAATTAATGGGGACGTATTTAAATTCATTCGTTTTGCCGACGATATTGCAGCCATTGCAGAAAACAGATTGGAGTTGGAAGAACTGGTTACAGAAATGGACACTATTTTTAAAGAATTTGGTCTCAAAATTAACATAAATAAAACAAAAACACTAATTGCTTCTAAAAAGGAAAAATATAGCCCTCATATAGCCCCCAGCCCCTATCTCAATAAATAACACAAAAATAGAACAGGTTAAAACATTCAAATATCTTGGTAGCTTGATAACTAGTGACTCCAGATGTACACCAGATATAAAAGCAAGGATAGCGATGGCGAGACAAGCTTATAATGCAAAAAAGCACCTGCTCAAGGCCAGAATATCAAGCAAAGTTCGCAAAAAACTTGTTAAAGTGTACATTTGGAGTATAGCACTCTATGGATGTGAAGCGTGGACATTGACAAAGAGGGACAGAGAGAGACTGGAAGCCTTCGAGATGTGGTGCTGGAGGAGAATGGAGCGTATAAGTTGGACGGAGAAGAAAACAAATGAAGAAGTTTTGTCTATGGTTAGGGAAAAAAGGAGATTGATGGAAACAATAGAGTGTAGGAGGGGACGAATGTTAGGCCACCTGATTTGACACGACAATTTTATTAAAACGATAATAGAAAGAAGAATAGAAGGAAAAAGGAAGCGAGGAAGACCAAGAATAAGCTACATGCAGCAAATAAAAGAAAAGATAAATGTCGGGTCGTATCAGGAGGTTAAGAGAAGGGCGGAAAGCAGAGAGGAATGAAAAAAACTCCACCGACAAGAGCCTAGCTCTTAAATTTTATGATGATTATTGGGTTAACTATCATAAAACAAATATTTTGTTCTATGATAGTTAACTTGCTAAAATACCACAACTTAACTGCGCTATCTAAACTAAATCCCCAAATACTTTTTAAATAGATCAAGAAGTTTGAGCGAGAATTCAACACTTCACTTAATAAGATTTGGCGCAGATCCGCAATCCACTTTAACTTGACCCGCTTTGCTTAGATCACTTTCAGCTAGTAGAGTTCTAATCCTACTGGATGAGGTTTCTATACGATCACATTTTCACATTATTTCAGCGTTGTACCGCAGGGAGTGGCCATAATCCCTTGTGCGTTGTACAAGCCATGTTCTGAAGCGATGTTGCGTGTTCTAGTAGCTTGTAAACCGTCGATGGATGTTGTAATCATATTGTAGTACGATCAACTGTCGATTTTGTACTACTTGACATATAAAGCTTTAGCGAGATTACTTTCATGTGACATAACTCGGCCGTTCAGAAATTGCTGCCTATTGGAAATATATTTGTCCTTATGTAAATAGCAGAAGAAGAGCTTTAGGGCCAAATACTGTATTCCTTATCAAATCATTTAAGATTTGGCTGTATGACTTAATTCCGTTGTCTTATCCCTGTAAAAAAATGTGCCTACTACACCGAGTAGGTAGGTATACTGAGGGCCTGGTGAGAGTAGTTTTTCATGCTCTCACCATCGTCCGTGTGACAAAAATTAGTATGGAAATCCGGTCAGCGCCCCTAGCAGCACGTTTGCGAATCCTGTTTTTTTCTATAGAAATTTCCGATACTTAATCGATTGTGAGCGCATGTGACTGACAAATGAAAACTCTCACTAAGACGTCTGTTTTTCACTTGCCTAGTAATTTAGCGCGAACCAGGTACACACAACAAGTACCTAGTAGACCACATAATAGCTCTTATAGCAATAGTGCAGTTCCGTTTATTATCCGGTTTCGCGGCTTTTTCAGAATCAGCTCGGTGGCGCTTGGCAAATAATACAAGCGGTCGCTAGGGAGCCTCGAGTTTGACTTCAGCTGACAAAAGCTTTCTTGAAATTGTATCTGTGAACGATTTTATTGCGCTGGCTACCGATTTTGTCACTCCTTGGATTAAACGTTATTATCGCGGTTAGTATGATGAGATAAACATGTAATCAAATCTATACATCCATACTAATATTATAAATACGAAAGTGTGTCTGTCTGTCTGTTTGTTACCTCTTGACGCATAACCGATTGAGATGAAATTTGGTGTGGAGATAGTTTATGACCCTGGAAAGGACATAACTTACATTTTGTCACGATATAAAAACATTAAGGTGGTGGAATGGGGGATGAAAGTTTATATGGAAAATCCAACTCTTGCGGGCGAAGTCGCGGGGAACCACTAGTACCTAATAAAAATAACCAAATTAGTAAGATTGGGTATACGTTTGTGTTGCCTGTGACCTCGATTCTGCTGAAATAAGTTTGGTGCACATACTATAATTTGAGTATAAGTACCTACATCCAGAGATACAGGGTGTCCTCTCCTCACCATAACAACATTAAGAGGTCATAATTACTGGACGGTAATGGGAGGATCTTACAAGGCCCATGGTTAGAGACCATGTTTCGGATCCGTATATCATCATTGGTAACAAACATTGGTTGTAGACTTTCGGCTTTAGGCACTGAGGTAATTGTGGGAGATCAAATCAGAAATTAGGAGTACTGAGGTAACGGACATAGCCATGCGGAACAGCAAGCTTTAGTAGCAGTGGGCAGGGAACATTGCGCGAAGAACTGATGGCCGTTGGTGTGTGGAGCAAGTTGGTGCAGGTTCTTGATTGGAGACCATTTGATCAAAAGCGTAGCGTAGGGCGTCCACCAGTAAGATGGACAGACGATCTAATAAAGGTCGTAACACCCCCGTGCCTCGGAAAGCACGTTAAGCCGTTGGTCCTGCGCCTGATCTCTCTACGGTCATGTCGGACTGCTGTCTCACCGAATTATGGGAGTGAAGGAACAGAGAGTGCACCTGTGTATTGCGCACACACTTGTGCACTATAATATGTCCTGCGCAGATGGCTAATCTCTGTTGAGATAGGCCGCCGTAGTCGAAATCGGCTAGGAGGACATCATCAAAGGTCGCAGGACCGCACTGGATGCAGGTCGCTTGTCAAAGATCACTTTGGAAATCTATGGGGAAGACCTATCTTCAGTGGACGCCCTGCGGCTGATAAAGATGATGATGATGGGAGGATCGGAACATGGAAGTCGCGGGCAACAGCTAGTTTTGTAGAGGGTGTTCAGGGCAATTTTGTTCAAGGCAGATTGACGTAAAAACAGACACTCAGATACTCGCAGTAGTGTAGTAACTATTATATAATCTGTGGTAGTGTGAAAAATGCCGCGTTTTAACTCTGCCCTGACAGAAACAAGTGACTGACTGCGAAACGCGAATGCAATCTAACAAATTGGCCTCGTCCAATCACCATCGATTTATAGTTCTTTAAATGCGATTTTTTATGGGTTCTTTGTGAAATAAGTGATTGTATTTGAGATTGTACACAAACAATGGGTTTTCTAATAAATAAAGTTAAACAAACCATAGCTCGTGTTTAAGTTTATTACCTTTAAATGTTTTTCTATTTTATTTAATCTATTACATAATATACTTATCAACACTGTCTAGGGATATTTTGGATTTACTCAATTTACTAAAAATTTAGTAAAAATACATACCTACATGTGTATCTTTTTAGTAAATTGAGTAAATCCAAAATATCCCTAGACAGTATCGATTATTATATTATCGTATCTATTTTTTTTATCCAACCTTTTTCGTGCTTCTTAATAGCTTGACCCCAGACTGACAGGTGAAGGCATAGAAAACTATTAAAATTGTAATTAAACTTAAGATTTGCTAACTTAAGTTGTCATAAGTTGCCAGAAAAACACTAACAACTTATGAAGTACATATTCAAATTCAAATTCATTTATTTGCTATAAATAGAGTATGGATAAGTTGGTCACAAGATGGTAGACAGTGATTAATTGTTGCTTAGAACCTATTTAGCCATAAACATACAGCATGCAAACTTTTTTAAACATAAAAAGTATTGTCACTAAAGGACTTGTCCATTAATGGTTTTTTATTCGTCAAATTTTTTAACCAGAATAAACTAAATATTATATTAAAGAGTTCACAAAAACTAGCCTTTCTGCATAATTAATATATTTTTTAAGGCCTCCGATTTAGAGAAAAATTGAAATTAATTTTTCTCTTTGTCTGTACAGAAACCGCACCTGCGCCTATATCAATTAACGCATGAAAAAAATTTGACAGCAAAATTGACATTCCATTGACAGTAGTACCTATTATATAATCTGTGGTAGTACCTAGTAGTATTTATCCACCAGTGGAAAGGCAATGGTACATAGCCATACAGCCAGGAAATACAAGTAAGTGATCAATGGATGATGCCTCTTACAAAACATATTTTTTCTCAAAAATGGAGGCGTTTAAAATTCTGATTTCTATGGTTACGTGTTTCATATTTTTGTAGCTTAAAGATAAATATAGCTTTATTAGTGGTTGGTGATATCTTAGAATAAAAAACCAGCCTCCATACAAAAAGAGGACAAGTCCTTTATACATTACAATGTCAGTTACAAAACAATTCATTATTTAGCTAGATGTCAAATTTAAATGAAAGCATGATGTCACTAAAATATTACATAATTACAATTACATTATTTAAATTACAGTCAAAGTCGCATAATAAATTAAAACAAATGATAAAGTCAACTCAACATGCATCATTGTCGTTTTGGAATTCGCCGACACTGTTATAACATTTATTAATCAGCCATTCACGGAGCTTTTTGGTCATAACACTAAAGCTTCCTACCTTAAATTGGTATGGAAATCATAAGTAGTTTGTAGCAAAGGGCCTATTCACTAATTAATATGTCTCAATGTCAAAGTTGACATAATTTTTATTTCTCTCATATTCTTTTTGGCGAATTTGACAGATACAAAACGTAAAAAATATTGATATCGGCACAATAGGCAGATTTGTATTATCGGCATTCAAGGTTTGAGTGAAACACAACATGGGAATATATCCCCTAGATTGATTTACTCAACAAGTGTAACTAACCTGATCACATGAGCAGACATCATTGCTAAATCCGATGGGTATCAGAATGGTCTCTCAAACGTTGGCAAGCAGCTTGATCAAAGCCTGTCAAGACACAAGTGATGGAACGCGAACGCCATGTTTGAGAGGTACAGTCAGCAACAAAAGTCGATAACCAAGACTATGCTGATTATTTTTCTGTCCAATCAGTACGCTTAAATACGTTTCCAATTATAAATACGTTTATTTACTGATGTTGATCAAGTACTTCTCATGTTGGTATTTATATATGTATGTATATTTTCATTTTTTATGTATTCTTTGATTATTTACGTATTATTATTTTCAGTACACTTACTCGTATTTTATAATTTTTGCACCAAATTCTACTGCTTGTGAATGAGTATGTTCCTTTACTTAGAGGTTGCCTGGAAGAGATCGTTTATAACGATAAGACTGCCTACATTGTACATCTTTCAGTGTAAATCGTTGTAAGTACTTACTGTACTTTTCTGTATTGGTGTGCAATAAAGAGTTATTTATCTATCTAACCACATTCAGAATTTTAAAATCGCTATTACACCATAGTATAACAAAATTTAATTGTGTTTATTTAATATTGCTGAACGATTTATGTATGAATTATGACATTGTTTATAGTGATTTTAAAAATCTAAATCTGGACATCGTCTTTTGATGCTAACTGTACACTCCACTCAATGTAAATAAGTTTAAGTTTGGGTAGGTACCTAGGAATCAGTTTATGTTTGGCTTTGAAACGATAAATACAGAATCTCTAGTCTGTTACAACATTATCTAAGCATACATATTGTAGTTTGCAATAGGTACAGTCGAGCAAATTTAATCATGACCCACTTTGCCGATTATTCCTTTGCATTTATAAATGTAGTAAGGTTTTCTTCGCTGTCATGCATGTTGCACATAGTACGTTTTAAATATGAATAAAAATGCGTCATAACGGGTCAGAGATTTATGAAAGTTTAACCTTTATTATAACTGCACTAGACATGTTTTAGATAAACCAGTCTTAATATGAATTTAAAATAAGTCCATAATCCAAACTCTTTTCACTACGAAGAAAAATGTATTATAATTTAAAAAATAAAAAACGTCGTGTGTCAAATGTCAAGTATACCTACTAGTAAGTCAGAAATTTTATAAAAACCTAAGTCAATATCTACAAACAAATCTTATAATGGCCAATTTGGCAGAACAAACAGCTAAGAATAAGTCGGAACACAGTCAGAACCTGGATCAGCCGGCATGCTAAAGAGGGTACCCTTGAAGACAGACGACGACATAATCATGGTGTTTGTCGAATCAAGAACGGAACGGAAGAGAACGGAAATGCAACACTATTACGGATAACATATTTACAGACGAGAAATCATTTCGCTCGTCTCAACATGGTCGCTTAACTTCGTGGCGTTACGATAACACGCGATACACAGAGGATCACGTTGTGCCCAACCAATTATCCAGCTGAATTTCAGCTAACATGTGTGCCTGGATGGATGCCGGAAGTGTCGGGACACTTGTTCAAATTCTCCTCGTCATAACGCTATAAACTATGTCAATTTAATGGAAGAATCAATGTTACCGACTTTGCGAACAGTTTACTTGCGTGAAGAAGTGCCAGTAGTCTCCTTTGTTCATGATAACTGTCCAGTGCATACTGCCAGAATTGTCTCGAATTGGTTTACCTAGCATGAAGATGCATTCACTCTTATTCCATGGCCGTCTAGGTCCCCAGATGAAAATTTTTGGTGTTTGGATTGGGGAAGTGACATTTGTCGTCTAATCGGGTTACTTTTCACTTTACCAATTTTTTGCCACTTGTTAAATATATACTTAAAATAAATATTATTTTCTTTAACTAAGTTTACTGTTTTATTTCATCATGGCAAACACAAGTTCCAGTAGAACTTTTATAAAAGAAACTGGTTCCCAATACGGACTTGGCGCCCGGCCGTGCCGAATCCCGAATATCTACCTACCTACTTGTGTGTTGTATTGCAACCCTTACCCACATGAAATGAAGTTCTCGCCGATTTTCATACAAACTTGTTCGTACAGATAGCGACCATTGCCTTGTCAGTGACTGTCAGTGTCTAATAAAATGATGACACGTTCGTTTCTAGGAAATGTATGTTCAAGCGAATTTCAACTTACTTGTATAGAATGACAGTAGAAAAATGACCATAAGGTGGGTCATGATTCAATTTGGTCGACTGTACATTTGCATAAATATGTAACTTTGCGTAGAAACTTTAACGAGTAATAAATAAGACATAATACTGGGGCCCATTTCTCGCACCTTTGATATAATAACACATACGATATTTATCGAAAAAACATGGCGGATATCACAAAATGTGATAAATATTTGTCATTTTCATACTTCGAAAATACGTAACATCAAAATTTTGTGATATCCGCCATATTCTTTCGATAAATATCGTATGTGATTTAATATCGAAGGCGTGAGAATTGGGCCCCTAGTTGTTCATATTTTATGGAAATGAATGGACTGACTTGACTCTAAAATTTACCTTTTTTTATTTGCTTAGCGAATATGTAAACATATTTTTTTAAATAATATATCAGTGAAAAAAATAATTAACCTCTAAAAAAAAAAAAAAAAAGTGACCAAACGTCAATGTATGGTCTGGATCTAAGTCTGAATTTTAAAATAATTAAGTCGTGCGAGCTTCTTATTGACCTTTATTTTCCGAAGCCTGCACTGTTTTGCACCCCCGTGCATGGGGATAAACCATACGCACGCGCTTTTAATACAGTAAATAAGGTTTTCAAAATCAGCTGTTTTGGTATCCAAGGACGCCATTCTGTGTTTTACCGTTGCCTAGCACCTGCTTTCTAACAACCAATTAAATGCATCGGACTGGTTTGGGCTGTCTCGCGCATGCATCTTGGCGACCAATGATACCATCGGAGTGATCGGCTGCCTGGCAACGTCTTTGTGTTTTGACTTTACTGCTGTCAATTGTGTATTTTGTAATTTTTGTGTTTTGTACGTTTATTTTGTCTTTTTTTCCTCTTTTGTATGCTCTTTAAGGATTGTATATAGTAAGTATAACTAGTTTTTATAATCGTGTTTTGGCGCCTTTCATAATACTATGTCACAGTCTTCTGGCAGTGCTGGTGATGCTAATTTGGTACAATGCCCTCATTGCTCATTTCCGCGATTCTTTAGAGGTAATAGAGGTCTAAAAATTCACATTGGTAAATCCCATAAACCAATAGACAACGAAATTACCGCTTCTTCACAAGATTTATCAAATCAACCTCTTTGGCAATTACTCGGTAATCTCAAAAATTCACTACCCGTAATAAAAAGAATCCCACGAAGTGCTCGTCAACAAGTTGCTTCCTCTCTTTCTCAGTGCGTTGACCGTGTAATAAATGAAAATTCTACTGATAGCTGGTCAGATCTTTTAACGTTTGCTTACAGAATTTTAAGTGTCACCCAAACTCAAAACAACAGCATAGATAGATCCCTTACCCAAAAAATCAAAGAAAACTGCCGATCCATAAAACACTTTAATGATTTAATAATCCCTCCTTTTCGGTCTCAAAATTCTAATCATTCCTTGAAATTAATAGAATCAAAAATAAGCGATGGTGATCTTAGGGGTGCCTCTAACCTACTTTTTAGCAGTGATGTCATTGCTCCCTTCTGCCAGGAGACTTTTCTTGCTTTGGAAAATAAATACCCACCTTCAGCCACCTCTCTGCATCTACCTGTGCCTCCTGCTCCAAATGATTCGCATCTCTTGGTTAGAGAGGATGATGTTCTTGCAGCCATATTTTCATTTAAGAGTGGGTCTGCTAGTGGTTTAGATGGTTTGTCTCCACAACATCTCAAAGATTTGCTTTCACCCTCTGTAGGAGACACAGGTAGAACATTATTACAAAATTTAACCTTGCTTTTTAATTTAATGCTTGCGGGTAAGGTAAATGGGGAAATTACAAGCATTCTATACGGTGCCAACCTCGTGGCTCTTAAGAAAAAAGATGGCGGAATCCGTCCCATCGCAGTTGGGTCCACTTTTCGCCGGATAGTCTCTAAACTGTGCTGTAAATCTGTTAAAAATTATTTGTCTACCGAATTTCAGCCGATCCAGCTTGGTTTTGGCGTCAATGGCGGTTGCGAAGCAGCTGTCCATGCCGTTCGAACCTTTCTGAAGCAAGACGCAGGGGAAGTGGTTTTGAAGGTGGATGTAAAAAACGCTTTCAACTCGGTGGATAGAGGAGCAATGTTATCACAGATCCTTAATAGAGTTCCAGATATATATAAATATTTATGGCAATGCTACTCTCAGCCATCAAAGCTTCTTTACAAAAACAAGCTCCTCTCTTCATCGGTTGGCTGCCAGCAAGGCGATCCCCTTGGGCCCGCTATTTTTAGTTTAGTTATTCATCCCATTATTTCCTCTCTTACTTCTAAATTAAATATTTGGTATTTAGATGATGGTACCATTGGTGGTGATGTGTCAACTGTTCTCTCTGATTTAGAACAGCTTATTTTGAAATTCAAAGATATTGGCCTTAATCTAAATTTTTCTAAGTGTGAGCTTTTTATTCCAGATTCAAAATTCTCTCATCTTGAGAAACAAAATTTAATTTTAGATTTTTCTACCCTTGCACCCAACATCAAAATTGAAAACAAATCATCCCTACGTCTCCTTGGTGCCCCAATTTTTGAGGAAGCTTTTTCTTTTTTCATACAAGAACAAATTACTAAATTTGAACAGTCATCTGAAAAACTCTTCCAAATGAATCCCCACATGGCTTTATTTATCATTAGATTTTGTACTTTTGCACCCAAGTTTACTTATTTCTTACGTTCTACTCATTTTTGGCTCTTTCCAAATTTACTAGACAATATAGACAGCCTTTTGCAGGTAACTTTAGGCAAAATTCTAAATATAAAATTTTCGGGCCAGTCATGGACTCAAGCCACTCTCCCCATCCGTTTTGGTGGTCTTGGTACGAGAAAGGTGTCCAGTATCGCTCTACCAGCATTTCTTTCTTCCGCTCATGCTACGTCCAACCTCTTTATTGACATTCTGCGTCCTTCATTAGGAGCAGTGGAGTTGGCGTATCTGGCGGAGGCGAAAAGTGCATGGTCAATGGCGTGCCCTGGGACAGACCTCCCTTCGTTACCATCCTCCCAACGGATGTGGGATGAGCCTCTCTGCTTGAGTGTTCAGAGGGAGCTTTTGGCTCACTCTGAGAACGCAACAGAGCGTGCTCGCTTGCTGGCAGCTTTTCGGATAGAGTCTGGCTATTGGTTACAGGCACGACCTGCAGCTAATATTAGGACTCTCTTCGATAGGGTTACTCTTTCCATTGCTGTGAGTTTAAGAATTGGCGCCAACACAAATCAGCCCCATCGCTGCCGATGCGGAGATCTTGTAAATGAATTGGGGCATCATGGTCTCTCTTGCCTATTTAGCGCTGGCAGGGTCTCCCGCCACGCGAGCATCAATGACGTCATCCGCAGAGCTCTTGTCGCCTCCAATGTGCCGGCTGTGCTAGAGCCACCTGGCATTTTTCGTGATGACGGCAAGAGACCTGACGGCATGACGCTCATTCCCTGGAAGCGGGGACTTTCCCTTGTATGGGATGCCACATGCGTGGATACGCTCGCGCCGTCCCATGTAAGTGGTACTTCTTCCGCTGCTGGCGCGGCGGCAGGCTCTGCAGAATCCTTAAAAAGGCGCAAATATGCAGCCCTCAATGATAGCTACATATTTGTGCCTTTTGGCGTAGAGACCATGGGCTCTTGGGGTCCCTGTGCCCTTAGTTTTTACAAAGATCTCTGCAAAAGGCTAACTGATTCTACTGGTGATCAAAAGGCTGGCAGCTACCTTGGGCAAAGAATCAGTATTGCTATCCAGAGGGGCAATGCTGCCAGCCTTTTGGGCACCATTCCTTTCGGCACTGCTGGGGCTGATGCTTTTTATATTTTGTAAATATATATATATTTTTACATTACTTTTAGTTAAGTTTTAGGTTATTGTATTAGTTTTAATATTTGTATAGTAATCATAATTAATTATTTTTAAACATAGCATAGGTTATGCACCTCTAGATATAAATAGTTAATTCGTTAGATAATAAATTGCCTACCTTAGTAGGTTTACATATTTGTGTTTTTCATATTTTTAAATAAAAATATAAATATAATGAATGCCAAGATTAGTTAGAATTTTCGCCATGCAACGAGAAACAGACTTTACTGATAATAAATCAGGAGTGATTTTTCAGTATCAGTTTATTTATTGGAAATTATAATTTAAGAAAAATCACACTGGAGCTTTACAGCTTTACTTTACCTACTAAGCTGTAAATGAATGTAGTAGTTTATGTACCCCGATTGCCAACTCTTAAAAATTTTTTTTAAAAGAATATTTACTATGGGAATAGGAGCATTTCTTACTGTAACATTTTATCCGACCAGTCCGACAGTAAATAAATCGACCCTGAATAAAAAGTCTCACCGTTTTATTATTTCATACGGAATGTTCATGTTTGCAAAAAGTAATAATGTAGGTAATATTATGACACGGCCGGCTTACCCGGGCTTAAGCGTGCTACATTCATACATTATTTAAAGTACTTCAACTAAATGTGTTGTCCGCCTAATCCAGGGTCCAATTTGTACCTAAGAAGTTGGAAATAAATTCTGGGCTGAGATTTACGATCTAAATTTGTATTTACGTTGGTTTACAGCATCCTTATTTGAAGGTAAAATATACACAAAATTTATACGGGACCATGAATAGAAATAGAATCTTAAAAAAAATTGACGTTCCATACATATAATTCCGCTAAGCTCGACGATGATGTGTGTCAATATGTACAGAGTCAACTTTTTTACGGTACTTTAATTGTTAACGAATCTGTATATTATCATCTATCATGTGAACCCCGATTTTCCGATAATATGTAAGTATTTTTTTACTTTAGGAGACTGTTGAAACTAGTACTAGTTTAATACCTTTAGGATCATAAGACCGCCGGCAGTCGCATAACAATTGATTATCTATTGTGTCTGGAAACTTGATCTCTAAATGGTTAAGTGTATACTAAGCAGTTAAATTAATCTCAAACTAACTAACGTCAGGTACCTTTTGAAAAACATGTAATTTATTTATAACCGCGCAGCCTGATTCAATAAATAAATAAAATATAAATAAATAAATTGTTTCAACAAACACACCAATTACCTAGCCCCAAACTAAGCGTGAGTTTGTGCTTAAATACATATAAACATCCATGACTTAGGTACAAAATTAATAAAACTAACCACAGCCGTACTGTCTAAACATTAATTTTTCATCTCTAGATACACTAATAGAAACACAATGTAAGATAGAACAGATTCGACGTACCAAGCAGGTTTGAAAATAGAACACACAATGTACAGAATGGCCAAAATAATAAACCGTTGTTTGTGCGGTATTACCCGTTTCCATTTAACTCGGCTAAATCCAGAGGTACGTGACAATAGGATTTGGTTTAGTAGGGGGTGGCGATATGAGGGAGAGGTTATCGATAATGTAATGAATGAACATTGGGCGTAATGCCTTCTTGTAAGTATTAACAATAATAATAAGTTTATTTATTTTTGTAATCTTTTTAAAACACAGTCAGGTTATTTACACCATTTAAAAGTAAATCCAGCGGTACGTGACAATAGGATTTAGTTTAGTAGGGGGTGGCGATATAAGCGTGGGATAAGCATTGACCGTAATGCATGTTTGTGTAAATAAAAATAATTATTTTATTTTTGTTATCTATTTATAAATAAAAACATTAAGTGACGATGGCGTAGTGGCTAGAGGGTTGCCTTTCATGAGGAAGGTATCAGGTTTGATACCACGTGCCGCAATGCCGATGACTCTTTCTGAGTTATGTACATTAGTTGTTTCACTAACCGATGCTCTTACGGTGAGGAAAAACATAATGAGGAAACCTGCATACTGCACATACAGGCGACTGAATGTGTAACCGTAATCCAAGCTGGTCAGGTTCAATGCGTTTATTTTATTTTATTGATTTTCATGATAATTGATTTGTTAAATTTGTCTCCTCCCCGACTATGCTATTCGAATTATAGTAAAACTTAGTTTTTTGAACAATAAGGGGAGTAACGAAACGATGTTGGTGACAAGCACGGCCGCGATGGCGCCGCGATCGAAATATGGAGGACAGTTTTAAATCGTATGTAATTGATTTCAATAGTAATATTATCTTAACATGCAAAGCTTAAGAGCAGGCTTTAAGTGCTAGTTTTCGTTTTACAGCTTCACGCGCTAATCTTAGGCCGAGTGACGAAATGATGATGTCCTCCTAGCCGAATTTCGGCTACAGCGGCCAGTCTCAATAGAGATTAGCCAACTGCGCGGGAGATATTATAGTGCACAAGTGTGTGCGCAATACACAGGTGCACTCTCTGTTCCTACACTCTTATAATTCGGTGAGACGGCAGTCCGACATAACCGTAGAGAGATCAGGCGCAGGACGAACGGCTTCACGTGCTTTCCGAGGCACGGGGGTGTTAACACCACCAACTTCCTGACTCCGGAGCTGTATCTGAGTTATTTCAAGACAGAAAAAACCCAAACACTCTCGGCCCGACCTGGGATTCGAAACCGGGATCTCGTGGATAGTACCCAGCGTGCTGACCACTAGACCAACGAGGCAGTCGAGTGACGAAAACTATTATAAAAACAGATTTCAGAAACGACACACAATAAATAACAGAAGAATCACTCCGAAATGTCATTTTAATGACTAGTGACTCTATTTCGACACAATAAAGCGCAATTCAGCTCGCGGCAGCGCTATGTGACGCTCCTAGACGCTTCATCTCTTTCCATCGCGTAACCTTTGCTCTTCTAACTAAAGGCTAGTTAATCCACAGAATAAATAATAGTACCTAACGAACCACTGATCTGCTGACTTCACACCGATATTTTCATATCGATATTTGGAGCACAACACTGGGCCATAGCACTCCCAGTATCCCGGCTAAGCGGATTGCAGACAATTTGGCCAAGCGTTGTAAATCACGGCGGGCGAGTGAAGTCAAATGTGTTACATTTACTTACGCGTACATATGAGTAGATAGGTTCACATATGATGGCTCTTTGTGAAGTGGGTGTGTGACTAATTCTTTTGATGATTTTTTTATCAATTTATTAAATTAGCTGATAAAGAAAATATGGAGTTTTCAATAAACCTAAATGTCAGTTAGTACCTAGCTATCGGTATTTCTATAGACAAAATACTATCAAAATGACTGAAGACGTGACAATTTAATTAAAATAGTTTTGACTGAATAAATGAACATAAAATTAACATACAATCATATAATTTTTAAAGTTGACGCATGACACAACATGGTCAGCACAGTAGGTATAGTCACTATCATACGTATTTAACAGTTCTATTCGATTTGAGACTTATAATACAATGACATAAGAACAAGTTTGTATTAGATAGATAGATACTCTTTATTGCAACCAGAAAACACTTTACAAACATATAATGAAAGGAAAACAATGCTGGTAGGTACAATATAGGCAGTCTTATCGCTGGGAGCGATCTCTTCCAGACAACCTTTGGGTAAAGGAGAACACTAGTGATAAGAGAAGGGGGGGGGGGGGTTACGGGTTAGGTGTATTTTTTATTAATTTTTTTTAAAAAAATGGTTCCATTTCTGAAAGTAAACAGGTTCTAGTAAAGTGTCCCTATGGATAACGAAAATTTTAAGAAAAATACTTATTTCATAAAATTGTTTACAAAATTACTTTTATTTAAAAGTTTAAAGTGTCTACAACAACTTCAATAATAAATTATAATTATTATATACATACATAATTTAAAAATAATCTATAAAAGGTATGTTGCCAAAACGCAACACCACGCATTTAAGGGTTAAGATAAATACATAAATTTAATATAAATAGATAACAACTGTAAAAGTGATACCGGTGTTCTTTTTATTGCTGGTGACTGTACATTGAATATGTACGAAACAAAATACCTACCTGCTTGATTCTTGACTAAAATCCAAACAACAAAACTCTAAAACTAGTCGTTTTAAGTAAATACTAGTACAGTTTCAGCTGTTCTCGCAATACCAATTTGTGGAAGTTTGGAGACTGCTTTGAGACAGGGTCTAAAGTAGTCATAAATTTTTGCGGCTGACTGCACAGTCTAACTGTTTCCAAGGAGGAACTATTTAAAGTTAATTAATAGCAAATACATTCTAATCATTACTGGTTTCCACACAATTGAGTTTACAAATACAAAGAAGTGAGTGATAATTCCGCTAAGGTAAAATAATTTTTCGAGCGGGTACATAGAAAACAGGAATTTCGATGCTATAAACTCTGAACTCGCATCATTTAAGTACATTACTTTAAATGGAGCTAAAAGTTAACCAAACGATTAATAGCTGGTTAGTCGCCATTTGGTGGTGAAATGGATGTAGATTGTAGTAAAGTGTCAAATCAAACGTAATAATGAATCATTTGTACAAACCAATAATTTTCTTGGAAGGTTAAGATAGAGAGATTTAAATGTCAATTGGGTATTTTTACTCTGCGCTTGCTGGTACATAGATGTTCAGCAAAGTATAGATTATTAGTAAATCCTTATGTTTGCTAGAAGTATTGTTTTGTTTTTTATTTAAGTCTTAGTCCTCACTTTCACTTTGAACGTTAATAGGACTAAGTAGATATACCTACAGGGTGACTTATGTTAATTATTAAACATGGTACAAATAAGTAAGGCCTTGATAAGTGACAAAGTCTTCTTCTATCATCGAATCCACGCGGACGAAAACACAGGCAGCAGCTAGTTACTTAATATTTTCACAGCCTTGCCTAGAACTGTAAAAGTAAAATTGGCTTGGCAAGATTCCGTGAGCGTAGTCAAGAGTTGCATACGTGCCAACAATATCTTGACATCAAACTGCGATGTGGAGAAAATGACAAATTAGTTTTTGAACGAGCTTTACGAGAAAAATCTGTCATTTTCTTTAAAATGCAAAGTGCATTTTTAAAATAGAGATGATTGAGTACTATAGTATTTGATTTTGATAAAAAATAATGCATATTCACTGCATTTTTAAGGACCGTGCTTCTGTTTGCTCCATCTACCTGAAGGTTGTCTAGAAGACATCGCTTTAAGCAATAAGCGCGCCTTATTGTGATAAATTCATCCAGTTTGTTACACCTTGAAGACCCCTTTTCACCCTCTCCCTTTTTCATGTTTTTATATCACGACAAAAAGTAGCCTAAGTATTTGTGACGTCAAATTATTTTTGTACTTTTTATTTGATTTGGTTCAGTAGTTTAGGCATGATTGCGCAACATACAGACAGAGTTACTCTCGCATTTATAATATTAGTTTTAGTTTATTTATTGCGATAATGTATAATACACGAGTACTCGTTGGTCTAGTGGTCAGCACGCTGGGTACTATCCATGAGGTCCCGGGTTCGAATCCCAGGTCGGACCGAGAGTGTTTGGGTTTTTCTGTCTTGAAATTACTCAGACACAGCTCCGGAGTCAGGAAGTTGGTGGTGTTAACATCCCCGTGCCTCGGAAAGCACGTTATGCCGTTGGTCCTGCGCCTGATCTCTCTACGGTCATGTCGGACTGCCGTCTTACCGAATTATGAGAGTGAAGGAATAGAGAGTGCACTTGTGTATTGCGCACACACTTGTGCACTATAATATGTCCTGCGCAGTTGGCTAATCTCTGTTGAGATAGGCCGCCGTGGTCAAAATTTGGCTAGGAGGACATTATTATTATTATAGTCCCATATCGCTCTCTCTATCTGTGATTTCCTATAATTACTTTTTTGTATAGTATCGCGGTTTCTTGCGAATCTCGTTTCAAACTACCGCGAGTTCACGAATACCAGCGATAAGTAATCAAATCCAACTCCACTGTTGTTAAATAACAACCAACTCGTTAAAAAAGAGCAGAATGAAAGGTTCCGTACCTGTAGTGTGCCAGCGGAACCCTATTAACATGCTCTTCAGGCAGTCTGAGGACTGTGTCTTATTTACTGAGCACATAACTCTCATGGCTAATCTCTGTTGAGATAGGCCGCCGTAGTCGAAATTCGGCTAGGAGGACATTATAGTAACATTTACCCTGTCAGGCATGGCGAAACATGAGGTCTTTGTAGGTAACATTGCTATTCTAATCTTAGTTATCTTAGTAATAAATTATTTACATTAAAAGCTACGTGGAAAGAAATATCGACATTATCAAGGTAGTGAACAAAAAATATCTTAGTTCAAATAACATATTATTGCACATTTAATGATAATTATTATTTACAAAAGCAAACAAATCTTAAATATATCATTTATGTATTCATCTATAGTGTAATACCATTTTTGAATGAGAAGTGTTCTAAGTTAATTTTTAGAGGAATTAAAATTATTTTCATTTTTTAGATAAATTTTTAGATTAAATAGTTCGGAAGTCCGGATGTGCTAAATGCAATTGGCAAATACTTATCAGCAATATCTGTGAGTATAGGAAATAAACAGCGTATCGCGGATCGGGTTTCCTATCAGCTGCATCTCGACAACTACTGGGACCAATAACTCGGTGTGTTTATCTGAAGGATTTATCGCATGGCTTCCAAAACACATATTAATCGTCGGTTGACGAGAATGATATTGGCATTAAGGTTGTTGAATATCGTTGAGCAGTACAAACACACCTATAAGTGATAAATGGAAGAAACTCCACCAACAAAAGGATTATTTCCTAGCGTTATCCCGGTTGTGCACTCGCACGAGGGTCCGCTTAGGACCATGATCCAGAATGTGGCAGATTAGGTAATTACAGTGGAGCGACTGCCATCTGACCTCCATAACCCTGTTGACAGGGAAACCTGACCAATTTGGATCATGGTTCACATTCAGTCGCCTGAATGTGCTGGTTTCCTTACAATGTTTTTCCTCTACATTACCTCAGAGGTGGTAACACCTTGAAAACCAGTGAGCGAACTACTCGGCTACAGAGGTCGTCAATATGATGATAATGAAGTGTTAAATAACAGAAAACAATTTTAACTATTTAGATGGACCGATGACCTGAGGAAGGTGGCCGGTGGTGGTTGGATGCGAGAAGCGGAGGACCGTGAAAGTTGGCGCCGTCTTGGAGAGGCCTATGTCCAGCAGTGGACTGCAATAGGCTGATATGAATGAATGAAATTTTAACGAAAAATCTGGACTATTCAGGATTTCAGCAACTGAAGGTTCTATTGCGTATTTCAGAATTTTATCATATTTAGTCTTGGTATTGAACGAACATCGTGACACAGTAGGTCGTAAACACCCGAATCGATCGAGTTACAAAAGTAGGGCTTAACAGCCGGTGAACTACGATTGACGGTTAATATTCCCATACAAAATTTGTAAAAAAAAACTAAACCGCCTGATTAAAAAACATGTGTTGGTGAACTCCCGGTTTAATTATATAGATCCCTTTTTGAACGGGACCACCTCAAGAGTGGAACCATTGCGGAACCCAAAGTGAAGGTTTATTGATCGGTTCAATAATTCGAAAATTTTAGCATCAATTGACTTTCGTTGCAAGGGGTATCAGTGGTCCCCCCCTCCCCCCCCCCCCGTAGGAAAAGAGAGTAACTAGTAACATCAAAACAAAATGAAGAATGAAGATAAAAATCTTAGAATCATATTATTATAGAGTATATTACTAAGGTTTATTAACAAGAGTTTCAGAGAAACTGTCTTAGTCTAGTGTCATGAGCAAACCCATTTAAAAAAAAAAGAAAATACCTAAAAGAATTTCTATTGCCATAGAACTTAATAGTAGGTACTTGCTCTGAATGTTTTTCCGATGGGTGTGAAGTCCCTAATCGTTTTTGTTTGCCGTTCGCCCCTTTATTAATATTGTTTTCTGCTGTTTCGCCATTTGCAAAACACGAGAGCGCACACCGAGCACATAACCTATAGAGGCGAAATGTCATTAATGTTGTTTCAAAAAAAAAATCCGTTAAAATCCCTTAGAAATTAATGCCTCTGTTTTTTCTTCAACGCATTTTGTTAAAGAAATACACTTATTTCTTTAAATATTTTAAAACTAGCTGTTGCCCGCGACTACGTACGCGTGGACTCGATGATACAGAATATTTTACTATACAGGGTGTGGCGTAAATAGTGGTCCAAAGCAAAGGTGTGGATACACTGTACACTGAAGCACCACATACCAGTATTTAAAAAAAAATTATGTACAGGGTTTTCAAAAAAAAAAAATTTTTTTAATTTTTTTAGAAATCGTTACCTTGCCTTACAAATTTGGTTATAATTTCCAAAAATGACGGTTTTTTTTTATCCATTTTTTTATTTTTATTGCTGATCACTTGTACTTAGTACTCCATTCGTTTTTTTTTTTTTACAAACTGAATTTAATAAAAAAAATTAAGTTTCTTTCAAAATTCAATACTCACTGCTAGCAAATCGTTTGACTTTCAATGCTTTTGGTGCAAAAAAAATGTACCACACTGTCAGTGCCCATTGTTTAAAAAAAATGCCCATCTTTTGCAGATTCTAAAATGGTGCAACAATAAGTGTTACGACTTACAGGAAAAAAGTTATTGCTTTTCGAAACAAAAAGGAGCCCAATTCAGAAAAACAATTTATTTGAAGTTCAAGGGTTTACAAGGGTTGTAATTTTTTTCTGTGTGGTCCAAAGCAAAGGTGTGGATACACTGTACACTGAAGCACCACATACCAGTATTTAAAAAAAAATATGTACAGAGTAACGTAGGATTACCTTTCGAGTTTGAAAATCAGTCTGAAGTAATTTAGCATATTCATTTCTCCAGAGCTTCAATTTGTGTAAGTCAATAGAAAATGCTCATCACGCTAAACAATGTTCCCTTGAACGCTCTAATCATTTCTCTTATAGTTGAGCTGAGCTGCTAGGGTTCTAGATCAGTTGGTCCAGACCTTCAATTTGTGTGCGTCAATAGAAAATACTCACCACGCTGAACAATGTTCCTCAAGGCGCTCTATTCATATCTCTCATAGTTGAGCTGAACTGCTAGGGTTCTATATCAGTTGCTCCAGATCTTCAATTTGTGTACGTCAATAGAAAGTGCTTATCACGCTGAACAATGTTCCCTAAGGCACTCTATTCATATCTCTTATAGTTTAGCTGAGCTGCTAGGGTTCCATATTAGTTGCTCCAGACCTTCAATTTGTGTACGTCAATAGAAAATGCTCATCACGCTGAATAACTTTTCTTAAGGCGCTGCTTTCATAACTCTCTTAGTTTAAGTGTACTGCTAAGGTTCCACGTCAGGTACTCCGATCTTTAAAATAAGTTATAGCCTAGTATTTGCCCAGACTTAATAGCTACACGATAAAAAAGTTTCATTCAAATCCGTTTAGTAGTTCTGGAGATTAGCGTGTACAAACAGACAAAAAAATTAAAAATTGTAGATTCCTATTCTGTTACTATTTTAACATCACCCTCAATTAGTTTTTGGTAAAAATACTCAATGTACAGACGCATCGGTTTTACAGTTTTATTATATGTATAGATAAAGGTGCTGTTTAAAAGATTGTTATGTACGATCTTAACCGAAATAGCTCATATTATTATAATATCGATTTGAAAATATATGCTTAAATTCATACTTTTCGTATCAGTGCCAAGCACTGATAAGTTTCGGAGATAAATCGCACTTACTTCGCCTCTATAGGTTACGTGCTCGATGAGAGCGTACCACTGTGAGCCGGGAAGGGAGTTATACTTGTGTTTATTCAGGCCATTGGTCTTTTTCAAGAGATTAAAAGTTACAGATAACACAACGTGCAACAGAATTAACGCCAGACGACTTTATGGTGTGAATCTGGTGCTCATTCACAACTTTAAAGTTTATAAAGTTCACCGATTTAAAGTTGTTTGTGGAGACTAAAGGCACTTTCCGTGTAGCGTTTATACTTTTTCATGTACCTCAGAGTAAGGATATGCTGTAAATATTATACACCAGACATCCCGAGGTTCAATAAAAATCATACCTGTTGTGTATGCCAATAATAAATAAATACCTCAATAAAAGTGTCAGAGACAAATCTCTGGACGAGCGAGGTCTTCCCGCACTGCGTATCCCCTACCAGCACCACTTTGATCTCTTCTTCAGCAGTGGGGGTCCCGGCCACGCTGCCGTCGGAGTTCTTCTTGCCGGACCACATCGTCGCTTCTGTGGTTTTTAGTCTGTGGACAATGTTTTTTTTAATTAGTGCTACATGAGGCAAAGGAATTCTAAGTTATTCAGTATCGGCATTGTTGCCAACTTTTGGGCAGTAACATTTTTCTATCAAGATGACAGTCCAAACTATCGTTAACCAATATTAGAAAACCAAACGTGTCTGTCTCTGTGTTACTTCTTTACACATAAGCAGCTGAACTGATTTTAATTAAATTTGGTACAGATATAGTTTGAGACCCTAGAAAGTACACAAAAAAGTACACCGTTTTTGTGACATAAACCATTAAAAGTGTGAAATAAGGGATAAAAGTTAGTATGGGAAATCCGATAATTGTCAAGGCGCAGTCGCGGGAAAGCATTAGTTAAGGTATAGCTACAGAATTAAATAAATAAATAGAATCGTTCACAAATAAAAATTTGACACGCTACTACTTTAATTCAATCTCTTAATGTACTAACTTCAGGACTTAAACTCAGTACCGTTACCATGGATTTACTGTGGTTTTACTCGCTAGCGACGACGTAAAAAAGTGTATAGAAAATTGTAGTTCTCCAAGTAATCGCTAGAGGCGCTGTGCAATTTTCCAAACACTTTTTTTACGTCGTCGCTAGCGAGTTAAACCGCCGTTAACTGTAGCTATCTCTTAGTTTCATGAGTCACCTTTCTGAGATTATAGCCTAGAGCGACGCCATGTTTGATTTAACACGCAGAAGCGCCTAACTGTTCGTTCATTCAGTAACCAACACGAGTTAATTTTCAATAAAAAGCTACCTTTGCTTCCATCAGCATTTCGCCAGAAAAAAGATTACCTCAAAAAATAAACGTAGGTGCTTTCCGGAGATATGGCCTGAGGTATAACCCACAGATAACATAATGCGCGCTCAATAAAACCAGGAGGGCCCTCTAGCAAAAACAAAGACTTTCAGGACTGTAAAAAAACGATTGGCTACGAATGGTTGAGTATACCTTTATACTGGTTTAGGTTCCGTATATAATATTTCGGGGCCCCTAGACAAGATGTAATCTAATCTTCGGCTAAGTTCTCTATCGCTAGCAAAACGTATGTTAACAGAACCATGATGTGACTTTTGCATACATATTTTCCTAGTGTGACATTAGGAAAATCCCTTTCAGTACTTTAAAATCCGCTAGATGGCGTTGAACAACGAAAGACAGGAAGATTTTTATTTAAGAAAAAGGCTGGTTTTAGTTTTGGTCAGATTATAATATTTATGTTTAGCATGTTTTAGATTTACGCACATTGACAGGATTTTTTTTTAATATAGCGATCATCAACACGTTTTTTTATTTAATTTTATTTTTACTGCATTATGAAGCTTGCTAATTTTTGACGTAAGTACTTTTACTACATGTTCGTATACGTAATATTGAAAAATGTCGATTTAAGCTCTATGAATTTGACTTAATATTTATATAACTAAGATGAACAGCGCCATCTATCGACAGAAAATAAAACGAAAATTTTAAGCTGTCAGAAAAAAATAATCTAATAGACGATTAATTGGACACATTTCCCGTACAAAATATGTCGAATAATATTATAACGGCTGTTAAAAAATTAAACACGTGTGGTGTGGTGACGTGTTGGTGAACTCGACCCTTATTGATCTAAGCGTTCCTATAAGTAGTAGGTTGTATCCCTTCCTGGATATATTGGCTATGTTTAATACTTGTCTGGATAGAGTTTGTTTTGAATAAAGTTTTAACGGAGAATAGTCTTAAGCGGGTAGATAAAACGAATTTTCATGTCTTATTCAACCACACCAAAGAATTACTGCTTCCCCGAAAAAGTTTTTAACTCTCCCTTCTATGAAAACAGCTAAAACTATTTCAAATAGAAGTTCTTTGTAAATAGTTTTCAAAGCCGCACGCTACGCAATGGTTCCAAATTTCGTCTTCTTGCGAGTAGGACCCCAACTCCTTAACACGAATGTGTTTAAGGTGTACGGACAGCATCCAAATCAGCTGTTGCCTTTAGATATAAGTCAGCCTATTAGATCCCACTGCTGGGAAAAGGCCTCACCTCAACTATGAGGAGGAACGAGCCATACTTCACCACGCGGGCTCAGTGCGGATTGGTGGAGGGGTGTATGTAAGGCAAGTGACAAACCTTACTGTCAGAAGTTATCAAGCCGCCCTAGGGCCTTTAGATATACATAGATTAATTGTTTCAAAGTACTTACAGTTACAACTATCTTTAATGGTGACTTTTCGGTATTTTTTTATTTGCAATGGGTTTGCTCTTGACACTAAAATAAGACAGACGTGGCGTAAACAGAGTCGACGGTGGAGCCGACCCGTGACTTTAACCCGGGACACAATTGTACCTCAACAGATAATATCGACGGAGAAACAATATTTATCCTCAGAATTAGTTACAATCAAATTATTGAGTAAGTCGATAGCTTCGTTTGCAATTCTTAAAGACCATATCTTTTAACGTACGACGTTAAAACTGCGGACCTTAAAACCCTAAAAAGAGCCGATTCTCGTAAATCTACCGGTGCTTAGTCTATCGGTGATTCCAAAATAATTTCAAGGCGAATAATAATAATAATGTCCTCCAAACCGAATTTCGAATACAGTGGCCTATCTCAACAGAGATAGCGCGGGAGATATTATATTGCACAAGTGTGTGCGCAATACACAGGTGCAATCTCTGTTCCTTCACTCTCATAATTCGGTGAGACGGCAGTCCGTCATGACCGTAGAGAGATCAGGCGCAGGACTAACGTCTTAACGTGCTTTCCGAGGCACGGGGGTGTTAATACCACCAACTTCCTGACTCTGGAGCTGTGTCTGAGTTATTTCAAGACAGAAAAACCAAACACTCTCGGCCCGACCCGGGATTCGAACCCGGGACCTCGTGGATAGTACCCAGCGTGTGGACCACTAGACCAACGAGGCAGTCAAAACCTGCGGATCCCTAAGAAGAGCGGATTCCCGTAAATCTCCCGGTGCTTAGTCTATCGGTGATTCCGAAATAATTTCACGGCGGATAATAGACCCCATGATGTACGGGGACAGGTAGCATTGGCTTTTAACGATTAATTTAAGCGACACGCGAGATAAAGAAAATGGTGTTTATTTTATTTGAGGTTCTGTTTTAAAAAATAAGGTAAATAAGGTAATTAAATCAAATTTAAAAAAGGTTCTAATGATTTGCTTTTCAGAAACAGTATATGGAGCGTTATACAGAGTGACTTTCTAATCACCACCGAAAACATATTATCTATTAATCTAGGTATAAGAAAAAAAACACGTGTTTTTATTTAGGTCGCCTAGTACAAATATATTGAGATAAAGCTTCCAGAATAGTGATGAAAGAGACTCAGGCTTTTAAGGCTTTTACCAAAGACTCGCCTTATTTTTGACGCCTCACGACTGACTCAGTCTTTTAGTCCCCAACCTTTAGTCCTAAGCCTAGCCTTATTAGTCGAAGGCTTTTAACTTAAAACGCTTAGCAGTTACTTAAATAGCTTATACAGCTTAAAGGAGTAATACACATAACGAAACATTTCGAAATCTGGTAACCTGATTTCAAAAAAATGTTGCAGATTAATTTATAAGAGCATCAGAGCGTCAATGTGCCTATCGTCTTGGATGACTTTTCTGTAGCTGTATTGTTTTTTTTTTCACTTTTTTAATTCTTTTATATATTTGTTAATGACCTAAAATAGAAGATTTTTTTAAAATTTAATAAACCATGACTAAATCAGATGTTTTTATTTTTACATTAGCTCTGATTATCTAATATGTAGGTTACAGTTTCACTCCATATAATATTTAGAAAAACGATTTACCTTTCATTCCATTTCAGTCGTTTAAGGAGTTTGAGTCGTTTTAGCGTAACTAACTAGTCTTATACGTTAACTGACTGAGTCGTATTATTTAAGACTATCAGCTAAAGTCTTAATTTTAAAGCAAAGTCGTTTAAAAAGAGGCGAGTCTTATTTTAAACGACTTAAAGGACTGAGTCTCTTTCATCACTAATCCAGGAAGTGTGTGAAAAACTAAATAAAAAAACAAATGCAGCACGCAAAATACAATTTTAATTAAATTCCTTTGCTCGCCTTCCTCCGTATTTCATTGAAGTTCTAACAATCCATTTTTGCTGACTTTCACGCAAAATTGAAAATTAAATTTGGGAAAATTTTTTTGGGTGACAACTTGACCTACCTATTTCATTTTATAAAGGGGCTCTATATACGATACCTAATGCCTAGAAAAAAAATGGGTGGTGATTAAAAAGTCACCCTGTATTTTGGTATAAATAAATATAAAGTAGAGATCGGATAGGTATATTTATTTAACCTAAAAATCTGAGCCGGGCGGGCAGTCAATAAGTTACACTGTTTTTGCGCTGTTTTGATCCTACAATCCTAAATATTGTCCACATGTCGTATTATATTTATTCAGACAAAAAGTAAGACTGGTTGACTGTCATTGCTATCATCGGCCTTCCCCATAGATTACTGAAGTGACCTGTTACAAGCGGCCTGCTGGATCACCTGGATCCTGCGACCTTTATTAGGTCGTCTGTCCATCTTGCCGGTGGATGCCCAACACCACGTACGATTTAGATTAAATTGTCTCTAATCAAAGACCTTTCTGCCCCAGCGGCCATCAGTTCTTTGTGCGTAAGATAATGTCAAAAGTCGTTAAATCAATTTAAAAAAATTGTGGATGTGATCTCATATGTAAAAATAACAGTATTTTTAAATTAGCAAAAATTTATGTACGGATTTTCTTTATAGATATTACCAAATGAAAAAATGCAACTACCGTAAACAAGTTTTAAGCTTCTGTAAAACAAATTAAAACAGTATTAAAGAAATTAATGAAACTGTCAATGAGTATCTGAACGGGGACGATAAGACGAAATTTTTCTCAAAAAACCTTTTTGAAGCAGTAAATCTGAGGATTTTCCTCTTCGTTTTACGAGGGATATTTATAGCTGTGGTGGAAGGATTGGGTAATCTTGCTTTAATTTATATTTTCTTGCTCTGCAGGTTAAGGTCCATAATTTAAAAGATTATCTGTCCAATATTATTTAAATTGGGATAAGGAACTATTCCCGTTTCGTTTTAGATGTTTGTCTAGCGAATAAAAAACCATTTAAAAAGAAAACTAATTTAAGGAATATATTCTTTATCTTATTTGATGTTTTATTTACTTCTACATTTCGTATTTTAATTTTTGATTAAAGAACATTGTTAAAAATCAAACTAAATACTACTAATTACCTTGCGTTAGTTAAAACAAAACTCTGCACAAATATATAAGTTAAATTTGAAAATGTAAGGTTTTTTTTTATAATAGTAATATAAAAAAGCCTACAAATATATACAAACCTTGCTAAAGGTACAACCATGGATAGATTTTGTCCGCTCTGTAACTTAACAGAAAAATACCTATACAAAATGTTATTTCCCAAAATATTACAAACGACTGCCTAGTTTTCATCTCCCAACTTCGCATTTCCCTGGGACCCTTAAAAGCGTTTTTTCTTACAAGCTTACCCCATTTGAATGCACAAACAAGGGTCCATAAAACTCCCTGAATGTTGTTTTTCATCGGTTCCACAAAGTTGGGGTATAATCGTTAAATCTCAGAACATGTTTTAGGAATGAAAGTAGTCTCAAGAGGAATATGGGTTCTTCAGTGAGGCGAACTTTTTGGGAACAATATTTAAAAGGCAACATGAAGGTAAGATTATGTGAAAATATAATAAGTACATACACTGACATACATGATGTATCTTTGCAACTAAAAAAGCATAAAGTAGATTGATTAGAATCGAGAGTGCAATGCTTTTTAGTTACTTCGGGTAAATGTTTTTTTTTCAAACATATACCCCGTTATTCCAAAAACTTAGTAGTAACTGGGTTTAAGACAGGACTAAGCTATTAGCTAGCCAATTAGAAAAGCGCTTCTCTATTAGGTTATGTCACGAATGTTTCATTCATTCCTCTGTTGACGGCTAATATTCAGACCCAATTTAAACCTGTTTTTTTTTTTGTAATAACACCGTTTGATTTTTAATTGTTCAAAGGACTTGTCCATTAGTGGTTTTTTATTCGTAAATATTTCTAACCAGAATAAACTAAATATTATATTAAAGAATTCACAAAAGCTAGCCTTTCTGCATAATTAATATAATTTTTAAGGCCTCCGATTTAGAGAAAAATTGAAATTAATTTTTCTCCTTGTCTGTACAGAAACCGCACCTTCGTCTATATCAATTAACGCATGAAAAAAAATTGACAGCAAAATTGACATTCCATTGACAGTAGTACCTTTTATACAATCTGTGGTAGTACCTAGTAGTATTTATCCACCAGTGGAAAGGCAATGGTACATAGCCATACAGCCAGGAAATACAAGTAAGTGAACAATGGATGATGCCTGTTACAAAACATATTTTTTCTCAAAAATGGAGGCGTTTAAAATTCTGATTTCCATGGTTACGTGTTTCATATTTTTGTAGCTTAAAGATAAATATAGGTTTATTAGTGGTTGGTGATATCTTAGAATAAAAAACCAGCCTCCATACAAAAATGGGACAAGTCCTTTAATCTTACTATAGCGATGGACAGAAGTTAGACCCTCAACTGTTGTCAAACTTATCTCTCTAAAATGTTTTTATTGGTATTTAAAAAGCAAGGGGATTTAGCACAAATTAACACATTTGGGGTGTCTAAGGTTTGTTAGGTACAAAAATACATTTTATGCAATCGTAATCTTTAGTTTTACACACAATCTTTATTTTTTACCCAGTTTTCACTAAATACAATATCTCAAAGCACCTTTGTATTCTTCTGATATCCAGGAAAAAGCAGGAAAACATTCCACGTACCAACGATGATATTATGCATATTGATAATGCATGTTTTCGTGAAGGAATATATATGACGTTGTTTTAAGCTTTATATGAGATGCAAAGGTAATTGCAAACTGTGCAGATAGGTACGTTGCTGTTGTGACAATCTTGAAGTTAATTTCACGTACGCTGATCAAAGGCTGATACTATTCGCTTCTCGAATCTTCAAGTAACAGGAAAAACTTTGAAGACATTTACTTAATTTTTTTATTCTGTTTTTAGTATTTGTTGCTATAGCGACAACAGAAATATATCATTGAGATATCACGGTTCATGAGACAGCGGAGGCTTAGTTATAGGGTCTTCGGGTACGGAACCCTAAAAAAACAGTTACATAAATATATAACGTAGCTTTTAAAAAACTACTTTTCTTACTAAAGTTAACGAGTTTACATAATTTGCAGTTGGTATACAAATTTGTAAGTAGCCTATCAGTGAAATACCTGCCGATAACTTCAGTAATAGGCTGTTATTTCAATGTTACACCAAAATATATTATTGCACTTGAAAAAAAAACGACCACCAGAGGCGGGAATCGAACCCGCGTTCCTCGCATACCGGGCGATTGGTCGTTTTTTTCAAGTGCAATAATATATTTAGATTGCATAGTGAATGCTTATCACTTAAAAAACAATAATTATCTTATTTGCAAGCTTCATCTTTCGATTGTTAAATACTTGCAATAGTATTTCTTTCGAGTGTTGAGGGTACAATCCCAATAACATTGATGAAAGCAACGCGGCATTACAGCGTTAAGAAGCACTTGAAAACTTCGACAGGCTCTGCCAACGCCAGGGTGGCCGAGAGGTTAGGCAACCGCCCGGTATGCGAGGAACGCGGGTTCGATTCCCGCCTCTGGTGGTCGTTTTTTTTCAAGTGCAATTATATATTTAGATTGCATAGTGAATGCTTATCACTTAAAAAACAATAATTATCTTATTTGCAAGCTTCATCTTTCGATTGTTAAATACTTGCAATAGTATTTCTTTCGAGTGTTGAGGGTACAATCCCAATAACATTGATGAAAGCAACGCGGCATTACAGCATTAAGAAGCACTTGAAAATTTCGACAGGCTCTGCCAACGCCAGGGTGGCCGAGAGGTTAGGCAATCGCCCGGTATGCGAGGAACGCGGGTTCGATTCCCGCCTCTGGTGGTCGTTTTTTTTTTCAAGTGCAATAATATATTTAGATTGCATAGTGAATGCTTATCACTTAAAAAACAATAATTATATTATATAATGTTACACCAATTTGGTTGATTTAAGTTGTTTTTATAAATGTATTAGAAAATTGGAGTTAGCGCTCTTACAATTCTCTCTTTTACCCCGTGATCTATTAATATTCATTTTGTATCTTAATTCGATCAAAAGAATACGAATGGAATTTCACAGAACGAAAAAGTTAAGGCAATTTGCTTAAACCAATATTTGGAAAATGTATACCGAAACCTGCATACCGAGAAATATACTTTGAGGAACTTTGACTTTGATATCCGTGTTGAACAAACAAATGCATTTGAAATCAATATCTTTCGTGATAAATATTTTTCGAGGCAAATCCAATGCTAAACTAATATAATGAGTTATCGTAGTATGCCTAACTTTTCACGATGTTTCTATCATTTTTTTGCTAAGTTGTTTTTAATTTTCACCAATGAACTCATACACTTCCACCATACTAAGTAGATCTTTGTTTTCAGTGAGGCATTAGCTGCACCTTCTCCTAACTGTGTTACAGAGGTGCTCAGGAAATCGTTTTTTGTTTTTGAAATAAAATTGTATCGTTTTCGAACGAGTCTGGTACAGTCGGCAGCCCGTCAGATGACCCAAACTACGATAATAGCATTTATTACGTAAGAAATAAAAGCGATTTTAAGGTCAAAGTGTGGTAGTTTGACGTGAAGTCGTGTGTATGTCTAGGTGACAAAAAAGCTAGTTATTATTGGGGTTATTCTTAGTGTACTACACGTATCTAACTAATCATTAGAAAGCTTTGAACATCTGGCGCACATTATAACAGCTGTAAGTGAGATTACCTATTTGCAACGCCACTATAAACTTGAACTTTCTAGCCTCAGCAGCAAGAAATAGTTCACGCAAATATATTATATACTTTGCAACTTGCACTATAATTTATTCTGTGCTTTATTTCTTTTTGCGTTATCTTATTTTTTATTGATAAGTTGTATAAATGTTACTATTATAGTTTAGGTACTGGTGTATTCTATTATCTGTGGTATTTATTCTGCATTGATTGTCGGTAACTTTGTTAAAGACCTAGATTTTTAGAAATGATTTTTCTATAGTCGGATAAAAAATATTCCCCAAATAAAGTACATTGCCATTTTATACAGCAACTAATTCGAAAAATAAGTAGTGCGCTGTATTCTACTACTAAGAGACGGTTATTTGAGAATTGGAAAATAGATTTGGGATAACTGTGAAATGCTTGTAAGCAAGTAAAGTAGCTTTATAAGCAAGCTAATTTGACTTATAACTTCACAATTTTTAATTATAGTAAGTAAGTAAGTTATCTATTAAATAGGCAAAGAGCTTTCGAAAATAGCTCAGAAGTGAATCCTGAAAGGGAAAGGAAGGTGTTATGTAGATTTACACAGACTTCACTTCTTGAACCCTAAAAAAATAAAAGATTAAGCAAATCTGGGTAAACGTTAGAACTGATTAGCATAACCTATGTCACTTTAGGTCCGAAAACCGGCTTACATGGAAATCAAACTGAGCTTGCGAAACTGACTTAATCCTGGATCCTTTGAAATCTAATACAGATTATTAAGTATTTAACCAGTTGTACTGCAAAATCAATTGAAAAGTTTTTTTCAATATTAAGTTGTAGCTTTGTTACACGTAACGAACGTTCTCTATATTTCAGTTGCTACTAGTTTGGATTTTTCAGATCAATACAAGAAAATACCTACTTACCTGGAACAAACGGTAGTTCAAAAAAACCGGTCAAGTGCGAGTCGGACTCGCGCGCGAAGTGTTCCGTAATATTAACTTAAAACATTAGACAATATAGGCAAAAAAAGTATATATTTTTATGTTATTTATAATTTCAAAAGTATTCATCACAGGATACCCGAAACAATTTTAAATAAGAGTTTCCGCGGCTGTTTCTTTACGTGAGTGATTTGAAGTATATAGGTCCAAATTACAGAGGGGGGGGACACCGTGTAAACTTTGGCGGGCTATATCTCGCAAATGGTAAAGCTGATAAATAAGTGTTGTACGGAAACCCTACCTTATTTTCATAGTCCTTTTCAACAATACCCCACACAAGGGGGTGCACTCAAAAAAATAATTCACCCCCCCCCCCCTTTACATGTATGGGGAGATACCCTTAAAAAGGGGTAATTTTATTTTTTGTATTTTTAAAAATGAAATCTGTATGTGAAGTATTCTCGAACCAAGTAACATGCAAATCAGTTCATAAACGTAGAAGATATTCTGCTACTACGGACTACGGAACCCTAAAAACGACCATTCACCGTTTAATGTTGAATTTAAACAATCGTCCACTGAACAGTTATAATAACTTTTTTTTGAAACTCAATTTTTACACAGAAGAGTGTCCGTGAGTGGTGTCTATGTGTGCGTTGCTCGAGCGCGCTTTGTATGTAGATTGCTTTCTGTACTCTCGGTAATTTGTGATTCAGCCGTAAGTGTCTTATCCCACGTGTGTGAGCAAATACGCATGACACTACAAACGTGTGACATCCCTTGCATAATTGGCTAAGCTCTGTAGAGTTGGACCACCGTAGCCAGAAGCCTTTGATGTTATATAAAAGACTGCTACTCAAGTACTCACGATTTTAACTTAAACACATAGCAGTAAGTTGAGGCAATAAACTTAACAGTCTGAATTTATAGGCAGTTGACAGTGTTAATAATGTCCATTTGTAAATTAACTGAACTATCAACTAATCCCTGGATTAGTCGTTGTATTTTACGGCTGGCTGTGGAAATAGTGAAGCCCGATAGTCGACTATTTGCTGACTGTGGTGGGCTAGCAATTGTAAGTAGTATCTAGTAGTTATTTAAAAATTTATTGTACCTTTGTTTTTTTATATTGTGCAATAAAGAATATCTATCTATCTAGTGCCACTATCAAATAGCGGTCTATAATGGCGATCAAACAAAGAGAAAACTAAAAATTAAAAAATTAAACCAACGCAGAAAATAAATGTGAACATTTAAAAAGTCAAATAGCATCTATCGTCCAGTCATTCAATTCTGAAATTATCTGCTAATTGAAATAACACTACGAGTATATAATGTCACGGCGCAGAGTTGAACCGATATTAACAAAGCATGTCTAAGAGTAGCTAAAAAACTTGCTTTTAAATGAAATAAAAGAAAACATACAAATGTGTCCATTCGTTTAGGAGCTACGATGTCACAGATAGTTACACATCTGTGTATCCAGACGCAAAAAGAGAGGGGTTTCTACTACTGTCGTAGTTGTATTTTGCATTAGGGTTCCAAAAAACGGTAACATGTAACGATTTGATTCGATTCAATAGCACTATCGATTTTGTTACTATTTTTCAATATCATCGAAATTTGTTGAGCAACACTAGTATGGTTGGCCTAGTTCGCTTGTTTTCAATAGCCATTGTTCTCGAATTGCTATGGTTTACATAAATAAACCGGGAACTAGGCCCAATTTCCGTTTTAGGCAATTAATTAATGACAGACATTGATACACCATTCAAATAAAACACTCGAATATTTCTGCAATCCGTTACGTAAGCTAGGTAACCCTCAGAAGTTGCAAAGGGAAAGCTTTGTAGCAAAATCGGGATAAAAAAAAACTAAACTAAACTATTCGCTAAAACTAGGATGCTGTCTGGATTAGCGTCAATGATAAATGTAGACCTGTGTCAATCGTGATCGATCGGATCATTTTGATTCGATCGCGACATATAAAAGAGCGATCGAATCACGGATGTCCTAAAGATTCGATAATTTTTGATCTGACATACAGTTACCGTACCTTATAGTTGATACAAACTAAATTAAAGTTCATCTCCTGATAACAAATTCCTTTTTTCGTTTACATTACCTACATATAAACGTGTTATCTCACTTCCGTGGTCATCAAAGGTTGTTTTTGATTGGGTCGCTCACGCGCCGATCAAAATAGGTCGACATCAAGGGCATAGAGTACCCTCAGTTTCGCGCGTGACAATGATCGATCAGTTATACGGCGATAGAATGAAATCATTAATGACTTATATCTAGAACGGTGCATGCGAGCGAAAAATAATGACATTTTGACTCCCCACGTTAAAAAAAACACCAGTGAATTCAGTGATTGTATATGAATAACATAGATTTTTTAAATTTTTCATACTTAAGTGTTTTTATTTACAAAATACCGCCAAAAATTCCTGCAACCCCTTTGCGCCAACCTAACAAATAATAATCGACACCCCAATGATCCAATCATTATAATCTGATCACAACACGAATGGGTCAGGATCGACCCGGGTCACCAGAAATTATCGATCGACACAGGTCTAATTGAAACACCATTCAAATAAAACACTCAGATAGTTTTGCAATCCGTTACCTACGTCAGCTAAACCTTATAAGGTGCAAACTTTTGTAGCATAAAGGTGTTCAAAACCTTTACTAGACCTAGGATGCTGTCTGGGTTATAGCGTATATGATTGGTATATTTAAAAGAAATCATATTCATATATTTTTATTGTGAAACACGGGTAAAAAAATAAGGTCTTAACAAATTAAAACTTAGAACTAACCATACCATATCCAACCACTGGGGCGTACAATATTACAGGGTTACTAATTAAATTAAATTAATGATTTTTAAATAACAATGTCAACAGATCTTATGTTAAGAATTCATTAATGGAGTAAAAACATTTAGCACTTAAATATTCATGCAATTTAGATCTAAAAATATCTATGTCATTTGTGTCTCGTCTCGTATGGATTTCGGTATTTTGTTGTAAATACGAGGAGCATTACTAAATAAACTAGATTTGGCTCCAATTGAGCACAGTTTATCTTTGTGGCGTTTTTGGGCCCTGAATTGAAACTTATCAATATTGTTTCAAAATTGTTTTAAAATATGAATACATATGTATACAGGGTGTCAGTGTAAGCAGTCTTATCCTTTTAGGGGCTGAATATGACCATCAATACCTACAACTTTTACTAAAGGACCATGGTCGAAATCTTAAAAAAAAAACTGATGCTTCATGCAAATAATTCTGCTACCTCGGTGACAATGTATGGAGAGCTAAATTTTTTTTCACGATTTCAATGTTGACTTCATAGTAAAAGTTGGAGGTATTGATGGTCATATTCAGCCACTTAAAAAATAAGACTGCTTACAGTAACACGCTGTAGGTATATCATTTTGACATAAAACATAATAAATAATATAAGGGGTGAACGTACGTCCCAGTATAAGTTCATAAGTCTCTCTTCCTTACTTCGATAGAAAAGCCAACAAAACTTACGTTTTAAAATATTTTACTTAATTTCAAAGTAAGTCTGTACATTGAATAACTAAATAGTGCCGAGGCATAAAATATCCAAGGCAAAGAGCTGAAAGCCACGGACCAATGGAGTTTATTTTTCTTAAAGTTAAAAGCACGGCTTTGAAAATTTTACTTCAATAAAATACCGCAGTCTCCTTCAGTGAAATGTGCTTTTCAATAAAGTTATGCCATGACATTGGATTTGATTAAATTGGATTCAGGCTTTGCAGGTTTATACACAAAATTAAGTTAAAATACATTTTCATTTTTTTTATACCTAGTAAACAACTTCAGCTATAGTGAAAATATTTTTTATACAAAAATAAAATAAGTGATTTGAACGAAATTATGTCTTTCACTATTTATTTAAGTGTCGTTAAAATGCCTGTTAATCCGAAATGAACTTTTCAAGAGCCAATCAATTTGTTTTAAGTGACGGCAATAAAAATAATTAACAATAAAATACGGATTGGCCCAATATTCGGACCCAGTCGTTTCTCAGTCACTTCACGGCTAAACGATTGTTTTCAACTCGTAAAATCTTACTAGCACTATTAACCCTTATTAACCTTCTTGGCAAAAAAATCCCAACTTAGGTCTTTAAGGCCCACTTGCGCACTATTATCCGAGTTAAAGGCCTACTTGCGCAAGTTTGGCTTAGCTGATCCGGAAGGTTCAATTACGCCAGTCCGGATTAGCTGATCCGGACTAGATCCAGATCTATGATCTCAGTACAAAGCCCATTCGCGCAAATTAGAATGAGCTAGTCTGAACTGGTATAAGTGGGCCGAAATAATCTTTACGTTTTCAGGGCGAAATTCTGCTTTAAAGGAAGAGATCTCAAAAAAGACGCGATTTGTTCCTTGTTAGCAAATCGGTCATTTTCGTTTACAAGTCATCATTCTAATTAATTAAGGCGTAAGTACCCAAATATTCAAAATGTATTATCATTACTACGCATTTCGGCCCTATGTGTTTTGTAGAAAATGTGTAACTATTATGTCTGAAAGTAATTTTTGTGATTGTTTTGAGCTGTGAAGAACTTATCCCGACGCTTTAAGGGTTTATGTACCAACTTTTCTCAAGACACTGTTTGTTTTCTATAGTATATAGGCAAAAGGAGTTTATTTTGTTCAGTATTGAAGTTTTAATATGAAATTCGGGGATAATAAACTCTTTGATGGCGTTAATAACGAGTAACAGTTTGCGTAAAAGATCTTAATTAATTTTCATTGCTTACACAATAAGGAAGTTTTAAATTAAATATTACTAAAACGTAATGTATTACTTTTTAAACCGATTTTATTAACTTGCCCTGATTTTGTTTGATTTTTGTTCTAGTTGACTTTTTTATCATGACAACAAGTAATTATGCTGCCAAATAAATAAAGCAATATAGAATTGGATTGAAATCAATAAACTATGCAGAACAGAATGTTTTCTTTTACTATGACTTAGACCAAAATAAAAATCTGAAAAGGATCGTCTCTAAAACGAATGCTAGCCATTTTGTAATAAGAATATTATTTATGACCATTTTGATTTATGTTAAAGATGTAATGCTAGATTAATTGTCGTTGTATTCAAGCAGCAGATCAGCAAAATAAAGTTACTTTAGTTTTTAAAACGTTAGTTAATAATTCGAAAAAAATTTTTTTTTACTTGAGATGGGTCATTTTCTGTGGTTGACAGCATGTGGATGCAACGTGCCAATCACGATTACTGTTTAATCAGCGTTCAGGAAAAGGTTATCAAGGTGACTTTGAAGTCAGAATTAAAAAAAACATTTAAGTATATCTCGAACATAGAACATCCTCGTTTTTGAAAAGGAGGATGTTCTATGTTCGTTGTTTTTTTTTTATATTTTCCATAATGTGGTGTGGTGTGGTCAGCTTTTTTTATTTTCCCATTACGCTCTGTCCTCAACATCTTTGGTAAAAACTCCGCAGTCCGCACTCCCTCATACCATTCAAGACTACATCTCTCCATTTTGTTTTGGGTCTGCCTCTAGATCTTTGGCATTCATCCCTTAAGGGGGTAAATAAAGGGTAGGGGTTTTCTATGAAACTCCATCAGTTTTAAAGCTAAAGTGATAAAAAATGGTATTATATTTTTTAATGGCGTGAAAAGGGGGATGGAAGTTTGTGTGGGAAATACAACATTTGGGCGGACGAAGTCGCGGGCATCGGCTAGTAAGTTTACAGAGAGTGATTGATGCTCAATTGGGCACCTTAGCAAATCTTTCGTTGAAATCACGTATCCGTTACCGTTGACAAAAAGGTAGCAATATTGTTAGAAACTCTATCAGTAGAGATGTAAGAAACATTCGTAACAGAACTAACGCTATCCGTCTTATCGGATTTGGTCCGTCCTCCCAATCCTTTATAGTTACTTATTTCAATCTGTTAAACGGGTTAGAATGACCGGAGGGTATGGCCGCCTGTCCAGGGCCGCCTTTCTCCAGAAAGGGTACAAGTCTTCTAAAACAAGTTTGTAACCATGGTAATACATAGTAACCTATAATAGAAATTGGCATTACTATGGTTACACATTCGTATTACAAGTCTTTGATGCTTTCTGAAATAGGTCTCAGGGCCCTAAGACAAGATGCAATCTTCCTTTAGCAAACTTCGCTATTGCCAATGAAATGTCAATGTATGCAAAAGTCACGTGATGTTCCGATAATGGTCCGATGGCTTAAGTTTTATACATTTTTTACGGAAGCGAATATCGCTGCATTTAAATTGGATCTATGACCGTATTTTGGATTCATATCGTCCTTGTCGGAACGACGAATGCGGATGATGTCTTACCGAAGAAAGCCTCTAGCGTTTTCTATTATTAACGTTAATTGTGGTTCCAAAGTTGGTTCTTCATTTTGCATCTAGCCCACAGAGGCACTTATGCACTCCTCAATATAAATAAAAGCAGTTTTAGGGACCACTGCTTCGAGAGAACTGCGGGCTATTGCGCAAAAAACTAAATTTCTTATTATCAACTACGTATTCATTTTAGTTGAAGTGTGCAATTTACTACGTTACACCTGCACAACAAACTTTCATTTGGTTTTATTTAATTTCAATGAAAAGCAAGCCGAATATTTTTATCAAAACAACCAGCAGCAAAAAATTTACAGCTTTTACGTCCCAATAAATTATCGTCATTGTGAAAGACAGCGAACGCGAAAAGCGAATCGCAAAAAATGGCGACTAGGGCATTATCCTCGTAAGTCCGAAATTTTTTTTTTGACCGATTGAATGAACTGTTGAGACTGAAGGTCTTTTATTAAGACAAATAAGTTGTAGTTGAATGACACAAAAATGAAAAGTTGCAGGAGAGGAAAAAAACAAATCCTCTTCTTGTATCAAGCAGCTTACTCGTATTTGACTATACAGGGTCTTAGTGTGAACAGTCTTATCCTTTATGGGGGTGAATATGGCCATCAATACCTACAACTTTTACTATGAAGTCAACCCTGAAACCGTGAAAAAAAAATGGTTCTCCGTAAATTGTCACCCAGGTTGCAGAATTATTTGTATGGAGCATCAGTTTTTTTAATGATTTCGATCATGGTCCCATAGTTAAAGTTGTAGGTATTGATGGTCATATTCAGCCCCTTAAAGGATAAGACTGCTTACACTTACACCCTTATATGTTAGTTGACGTTTGAATGCCCGTCTTCCTTCCTGTTTTCCTCCCACATCGCGGATGGCAGATCAAAATACAAAAACTTAAAAAAAAGAACAGTTGAAGCTAACTTTGACCTATGTTTGTCGTAGCATAGCTTCCTGTTTACGCGTGTATGTCGGCATAAAATCCATTACACGGCTATTTTCATCCTTATTGAAGTTTCATTCTGCCAGCTGCATCAACGTGAAACGAACTTATCCTGTAAACTTACAACTTCTGCTTGAGCATCTAACGTAAAATATTTTTCGTCAGATGGGCTTTTGGCCACCCTAGCTTTTGTCATCATAGGCCACTGACCTCTATAATACAAGTACGTTGGACTAAACATTCTCTAAGGAGTGATGACAGATAATTTTTGCGCCCCCCCACCGAGTGTAGGTAACTAATATAGTGTAATTTGCATGTTTATGTCAACTCTCATTAGTTCCGTGGACGGTCAGCACACGCTCACTACAGTCTTTAGCGCCAAAATTGCGATAATCAAATGGCATAATTTTTAGGTTGACAGTATGCAGTCCAGCGAACTTGTAATATAGAGGTCAGTGTCATAGGCGGAGACCAAACGGTTGGAATAAAAACAGGTAATTTTATACCTCGATTTTATGAATTGTCTTTGTATTTGTAACTGGAGTCCCCGCTAGTTTGTACGAATGCCAGATTTGCCATACAAAACTGTACTCCTTACATTTGTAATTGATGTTTGCATCTTATTTTTGGTATTTGACATTAGCAAAGGTATTTGCTGTTATGTAAACGTCTAAGGCCCGTATTCATCAAAATTTAAACAGCCGTTAAACATCGATTGACGGTTAATTAGACAGTATTCCCATACTTAACGCTAAACCGGTTAATTTTAAAAACTAAACATGTCTTTGTGAAGTCCAGGCTTAATGAAGGATAGAAGAATAGAAGGAAATAATCAAAACTCAGCATTACAGCATTTTTAAAATTTCGACAGGCTTTGCCAACGTCTGGGTGGCCGAGAGGTTAGAAAATCGACCGGTATGCGAGGAACGTGGGTTCGATTCCAGCCTCTGGTGGTCCTTTTTTCAAGTGCAAAAATTTACTTATAAAATAACTTCTTGGTGACCAGAAAGGAACGTTTTAGAAAAAAAAACAAACTAAAAAAGTAAATAGTGTAATAAAAATAGTTCATTTGCATTTAGCACGTGATGGATCACTTTGTACACCTTTAGTAGAGTTCATTGATAAAATACTATAGTGTCATAGTTACGGTGTGTGTATGTTGTCGGTCTTAAGGCCATGTGCATGACGCAATCACTCAAAATAGTTAAGCAATTCCACTTTTAGAGACATTTTTGCAGTATACACCGGTATTGTACGAGATACGGTATTATTTTCAAGAGAAAATGTAAGTTTAACATTCCAATAATTTTAGTATTGTTATACAAGGCATTCACGAACATATAATACATTTATTTATTCCCGATCTTTTAATACTTAGTTTAAACTTTATTTGATTCATTTCATGGCCGTTACGTGATGTAGGTAACTGTAAAGTGAACATAAGAGACTCCAACACATTCTTTGATATATTTGTTCTTACGTTTACGCGAATTGTTGAACTTATTAAAACACAATTTTGTTTTAATGAGTTCAACAATTCGCGTACGTAACGTAAGAAACAAATATGTGACCCAGTCAGTACGGACTGGAAACCGCAAACATTTTTTGATTTTCATTACTGATCATTAGTGAACAAAGTCCTTGAATACTGAGAACTATACCCGGCCCGGCGAACCTTGATTCCTATGACAGTTCATGTTAGTGATGGGTCGCGTGTCGATAAAACTTAACTTTTATAACCAAATTCAAAAAAGGAGTAGGTTATCAATTCGACTGTATGTTTTTTTTAATTTTTTTTGTGGCTATATTACCGCACTGAGATTCAGTCAGTTGTGGACCGATTTAAAAAAAAAATATGTTTACCTAGAGGCTATACCTTCTAGTTGGTCCCATTTTGGCCAAGTCGAGATCTGATGATGGGATTTTGGTGTAATCGAGGGAAACCCTTAAAATTTGAAGGCACGTATAGTGTTTTCGTATTAGTATCTTAATGTTGACATGTTGTTACGTCTGATAGTCATTATGTGGAGCTGAGCTGATGGTGAAACTCCTTAAAAATTAGGAGTTTAGTAATTAAAACACCAGATGTTTTGTCAGGTACTGTATAGGATGCTAACAAAACAAAGTCAAAGGCGCGGCTCCCTTCTCTTCCCCCCCCCCCCCCCCTTCTAACCCCTCCCTCCCGCTCCAACAATAAAAATATATAATTACTTCAAGAAATATATAATTACTGCAAGAAATCAATTTACTCTAACCGCTGAAACGATGGATTTGATAGTCTGAGTACCGAGAAAGGACATAGAACAGTTTTATCCCCAAAATCATTTGTATAGAGAACCCGATGATACGATATACAACAAACTAAATTAAAAATGCTATTAGCAAATCTTTAAATGTTCTTCATTAAACGGTCTTTCTTCTCGTTACTACATTCTTCGAAATGACGCCGTCACATTTGAACACCGCGTTTAGTAGGTCTACCTATGTTGCACCTTACAATAAATTTCAACTAAAAATAGAAAAAAAAAATTTTCAAAACTGACTACAGTGCTAATTAAAACTAAAAATTGTATAAACAAATTTAAACTAAAAAGTACAAAATAATATTTAAATGACCTAACTGTTCTACGGAATTGTACAAGAAACCTATTTCCAATTTATTATCTGGTTTTTTTTGGAGTCAGTGCCAGAAATTCTAATTCTAATGTTTTTTTGCAAGTAAGGACAGGATTAGGAAAAAGTTATTCGTCATAAAAAATGTGGATTTCGGTATGGAAAATGTGACAAAAGGAAAGTGTTAATGGAGCGGAAGGTAAAAGCTAAAGAAGGGTTAAGGTTAGAAACGTGGCTCAACGCCAATCACACAGTCCCCAAAATATGGACAGACGACACAGCAAAATCCTGTATCAAAGCGCCAGAAGGCAAGTGTCAGCGTTTGATTATCTGCCACGCTGGTACAGCCAAAGGTTTTGCGCCTAATTGCTTGTGGGCCTTCAAATCAGTTAAAACGACCGATGATCACGAAATGATGATGGATAATTTAAATGAGCCCCACCATATTTTGATGGACAACGGCCCATACCATTCCGTCCAAGTGAATAAAGCACTACCAGCAACAATAATAAAGGATAAATCTTAGAGTGGTTGCAACGCAATGGTGTGGCAGCTAACATTCAAATGTTCAAAAAAGAATTGGTCAGACTGTTGAACCTGCAGAAACAGCAAACAAAGCGGACATATTTTTTGGATGAAATAGCAAAATCCAAAAGTCACGCAGTAATTTGGCTACCGCCCTACCACTGCCAATATAATGCTTTAAAACTTTGTTTTGATGATTGGGATCGAGACGTGCGATACGACAGCATTATAGATGAGCCGTTTTTGATAAACGTAGGCGACAGCAGCTGCAGTTCGGATTCCGAGTTCGTGACACAAACCCTAATGTCATTATCAGATTCAGATTAAAATATATAAATAAATGATCGCTGAACAGCTTTTGTTTTATTTGGTTTTGTCCTACAGTTAATTTTTAATTCTCTTGGGTATACAATCGTGAGTGCATGTATGTCGCTGTCCGTTCTATTCAATAGAAAATGTACTAATACTTAAGTATGAAAAAGCAATGACACTTATAATTTATCACTTAATTATGCCACACATGAAAACTGATACTACATAATAAAATCTAATCTTTCATAAAACAAAACCTGGTGTCTCCAGAAATATTTTATAAATTTGAGTAAAATAAAAACAATTTCATGCAACTTTTTAACATTCAGCTCAGCACCTATAACTTAAATGATTATAAATTATGTACACTCGTTTCCATTATCGACATTTGTTTATCGATATTTTTCCGCACTAGTCGATATCTTCCGAACGAAGTAACTTTTGCAGGACGTAAACGTAAAGTCTGATTGAGATAATTTCTTGTAAATTTTTAAGAATTGTTATATTCCGACGGAATATCATTGTAATGGCATATATCTACCTTACCTTAATAAATTGCATTTTTAGAGGCTTCCGATTCAATTCTAATGTAACAGTGACGCCACTACAATGTTGTGTCGTAAGAATAACTGTCAATGTCATAGGGATCAAGGTTCGCCGGGCCGAGTTCTAGATTAAAGCCCGTATCTTCAGAGTTGTCAAAAAATTGGATCAGGAATATTTTATTCATTAAACTACTAATGCAATCCCATTTTTTATTATAAGTTAATTCCTAAACGGTGTGTTTATTTTTGTAGCCAACTGGTTTTCAACGGAAGTCACGCTTCCACGCGCGCGTCGCATTGCACTGAAATACACTATGCGGACTCCTTGCGCGCGCTGGCCGCTCACACTCATAGCCCGTTTAAAAATACAACAGACAGGTCAATGACGTCCGGCCTGCCATCCAAACTAACAACTTTTATCAACCGACAATGGACATAAACGAAGATATGATCAAAGAGGAGGTCAGTAGCTTCGTATCCAGCCTCCAGAAACTACTCCCGAAGAAGAAAGAAATCATTGTCATTGAAAAACAAAAACCCAAACTGACCAGGCTGAGTGACGTTCACGCGGAGGCCAAGAGCGTGTTCCCGGCATGCTTCACCGGTGCCAAGCTCGTCGTGCTTCGAGAGGTGATGGACAAAGTGAAGTTAGTCCAACAATACAACTTCGGGAAGTCAAAAGACTCGTACAAATGCTTCACCAACGTGATCCACAAGGAATTGGAGCCGAAAAGCTCGGACGAAGGTTTGCTCGTCGACTCAGCCGGCTCAGCGACCGCCACATACAGCGAGATACTCGATGGCACCTACCAAATGCGGCTGACGTCCAAAATCAAGGACCTGGTCTCCTCTGAAACGGAGATAGTCATTGAGAAAGAACAGCAGAAGTCAGTGGGATCTCTGTCGTGCTCTGTAAAGGATGTCGACCCAAACACGTTGAAACTAGTAAGCCAGTGGACTTATAAATTAATACCTGAGTTCAGTCTTGGGACGGAGGTCGGATTCAGGCCTTTGTCTTATCCAACCGCGCCAGACGTGTCGATCAGTGCGAGGTATGAGAAACCCTCGTTTACCCTTACCTCCACGATCAGCAGGTCTGGGTTTCAGGCTTGTATGTTCAAGCAGTTCTCTCCAGACCTGCGGATAGCGACGATAGTGAACGAACGGAGTCAGGGGAACACCGCTATTGGTGTGGCCCTCCACAAAAAGTACCAGAACGGTTCAGAGCTGAAAATTTTTGTTGATTCTCAACACTGCGGCGGGTTCACGTTTCAGAAGGATGTGATGTTCTACGAGCCTCAAAATGAGGCGAGGGTCCTGAGACTCGTTGGTAGCACTCTTATCGATAGGCAAAGGCGAGTGCGATTCGGCTTCGGGTTCAATCTAGACTTTTGACGTGTTCCAAGACCTCACGCTGAAAACCCCTGAAAAAATTGACCGTAACATACCCGCGTGTGGCGCTGAGCACTTTTTGTAGAATTATTTGTTTGTATATAAGTATACATAGGTTTTAGTTATTGTTTTATCTTGCTAACTGATGTGTCTTCCGTTTCGAAGTGTGATTAAAATTTTATCGATAATAATGACGCTTTTATTCTTGTTTATGTCTCTAAGGGGATAAGTTTTTAGAAAAGTTGCGAGCTTGTTATGTCTTGTGAAGAAAAATAAACAGGACAAATGGTCCTTGTTACGAAAGTTTTTGCTAAAGTGGTACTTTATAGTCGAGCTAAATAATGAAAGTTGTGAGTTGCTAAAGTAGAAAGTGGGACGTTTCCAATTTTCTTTGTAATGAAAATAGGTTGGATTTTGCGAATATTCTTATGTTAATATGTGCAAATGCTTCCGTCAAGTCTCAATGTTGATTTGACAAAGGGAGACTATATTTTTCGAGTCTATTTTGTTCACGATATGTTCAGTGATTTCCAGTATCTATCAATGTATTTAGGTCCATCTGCAGCTTACATAAACCATACTTATACTTATATTACTTATTACTTATATACTTATAATATTACTAGCAGTTCCCCGCGACTTCGCCCGCGCCAAAAGTCGGATTTTCAATACAAATTTTCATCCCCCATTTCACGACCCTGATGATTTTATATCGCGACAAAAAGTAGCCTATGTCCTTTCCAGTGTCTCAAACTATCTCTGTGCCAAATTTCATTTGATTCGGTTCAGTAGTTTCGAAGCCTATTCGATGCAAATAAACAAACAAACAAACAAACAAATCTTTCCTCTTTATAATATTATAAGTATAGACAAATGCGGAAGTGTCTCTGTCTGTCTGTTACCTCTTGGCGCTTAAACCACTGGACTGATTGAGATGAAATTTGGTGTGGAGACAGTTCGAGACCCTGGAAAGGACATAGGCTACATTAAGTCGCGATATAAAAACTTTAAGGGGGTGAAATGGGGTATGAAAGTTTATATGGAAAAACCAATTTTTGCGGGCGAAGTCGTGGGGAACCACAGTAACATATAAATCTTCAGCATAATATTTACTCTCTTCTCTGTGAAGATTCTTTTCAAGTGTTTCATCCACTATTCTCTTGACCTTTTCAATGATTTTAAGTGTATTTAATTTCAGTAGGTAAATAAGTAAGTATGTTAGCTAATTAATTATTCTCATTTCTACATAAATAGTAAACTCTCTCGATTCCAGGCATATTTCTTAATAACATCTTATGATGTTAGTATTGTATTTTTTGGCTACGTTTACAAATGAGCTATCATTTATTTAGCTTCAGGATAAAATAACGTAATAAACTCCGCTAAAATATTCCATATCTTCAAAACCTAACCCGAGGTTATATGAATATTTCTCTTAGAGCTAGCTTAGATAGAACCTATTACATCACATTTTTCTCTGTGCAAACATGCTCCTTCCATAAACCTAAGTACAGTGGCCATCACATCAGTCTACCCATTTTCGTTGCAAAACCAGCTCTGTTACAAGTGAATAAGATGCCTCAGTGTTCAGCTTGATGTCCTGTCGGCCGTAGATAATCTTGTGAGTAGTGTGTTCTTTGGAAATCCCACTTATACGATGGTGCGGCTGTAAAGCGGGTAGCGTTAGTAATAATGTCCTGGTAGCAGCAGACCTGCCTGCTGTCGCCAGAGGTGCGGGGGGCGAGGTATGCTAGAAGGGGAAGGGAATTTACTATGATAGTCACGTTCGTTTGGCGCTACTTCAGCCCCCAGACGTCTTTAAAGGGCGCATGAGGGTCGCGCATCATCTTGTCAGACTATATCAATAGCTATCTGCGCGCGAGATATTATGAGACAAGTGTGTGCGCAATAATCTTGTCAGACTATAGCAATAGCTATCTGCGCGCGAGATATTATAAGACAAGTGTGTGCGCAATAATCTTGTCAGACTATAGCAATAGCTATCTGCGCGCGAGATATTCTGAGACAAGTGTGTGCGCAATTATCTTGTCAGGCTATAGCAATAGCTATCTGCGCGCGAGATATTATGAGACAAGTGTGTGCGCAATAATCTTGTCAGGCTATAGCAATAGCTATCTGCGCGCGAGATATTATGAGACAAGTGTGTGCGCAATAATCTTGTCAGGCTATAGCAATAGCTATCTGCGCGCGAGATATTATGAGACAAGTGTGTGCGCAATAATCTTGTCAGGCTATAGCAATAGCTATCTGCGCGCGAGATATTATGAGACAAGTGTGTGCGCAATAATCTTGTCAGGCTATAGCAATAGCTATCTGCGCGCGAGATATTATAAGACAAGTGTGTGCGCAATAATCTTGTCAGGCTATAGCAATAGCTATCTGCGCGTGAGATATTATGAGACAAGTGTGTGCGCAATAATCTTGTCAGGCTATAGCAATAGCTATCTGCGCGCGAGATATTATGAGACAAGTGTGTGCGCAATAATCTTGTCAGGCTATAGCAATAGCTATCTGCGCGCGAGATATTATGAGACAAGTGTGTGCGCAATAATCTTGTCAGGCTATAGCAATAGCTATCTGCGCGCGAGATATTATGAGACAAGTGTGTGCGCAATAATCTTGTCAGGCTATAGCAATAGCTATCTGCGCGCGAGATATTATGAGACAAGTGTGTGCGCAATAATCTTGTCAGGCTATAGCAATAGCTATCTGCGCGCGAGATATTATGAGACAAGTGTGTACGCAATACACGTGCACTCTCTGTTCCTTCACTCTCATAGTTCGGTGAGACGGCAATCCGACGTCACCGGAGAAAGATCGGACGCGTCCAAAACGGCTTTACGTGTTTTCCGAGGCAAAGGGGTGTCAACACCAACTTCCTGACTCCGGAGCTGTGTCTGAATTATTTCAAGACTAAAACCTTTAAAAAATTCGGCTCCACCCGGAATTTGAGCCTGGGATCTCATGGACAAGGTGGGGGCGCTTTGAGGCATAAAAACTATCTTTCTTTTACTTAGATAACTTTTAGTCTAGGGTACTTGTATAATAGAGGTCATTGCGGGGAATGGATTTGCTTTGAAAACCGCGTGTAATTGGCGCTTCCTCGCGCCCCGTTCGTCTGGCGGGGTGTCAGAGGCGTGCAAGAACATGTCGGACTATATCATGAGTGACAAGATGCAATCTATTCTAAAGCAAAGTTCGGTATCGCTAACAAAATGTATGAAACTGACATAAGCCAGCGAGACATCAAGTGACTTTTGCATACATTTTGTTGGCGATAGCGAAGTTCGCTATGGAAAGATTGCATCTTGTCTAAGGGCCCAGGACGTCTAATAAAAGTCAGCCTATATATATCCCACTGCTGGGAAAAGGCCTCACCTCAACTATAAGGAGGTACGAGCCATACTCCACCACGCGGGCTCAGTGCGGATTGGTGGAGGGGTGTCTGTAAGGTAAGTGACAAACCTTACTGTCAGATGTCATCAAGCCGCCCTAGAGCCTCTGACTAGGCTTAACGACGAATACCAACAGATTTTAGCCGAAACCAACAGCTTAACGTGCCTTCCGAAGCACGGAGATGCTTGTCATGGACGTCACTTAAATGGTCGGAATGGTCACCCATCTAATCACGACCGCGCCGTGGGTTGCTTAACTTTGGTACCACTACCAAAGCGCTGCTGCCACTGCGCTACAAGCACCTCAACGTCTAATATGTAAAATATGATGGTTTTTAAGTTGCAAATATGTGTTGATATTAGTCGTTAAGCCTAGTCAGGGGCCCTAGGGCGGCTTGATAACATCTGACAGTAAAATTTGTCACTTGCCTTACAGACACCCCTCCACCAATCGCACTAAGCCCGCGTGCGTGGTGGAGTATGGTTCGTACCTCATAGTTGAGGTGATGCCTTTGCCCAACAGTGGGATCTATGTAGGCTAACTTAACTTTACTGTTGGTTTCTAAGTAAAGCACCTAATCTTTATGTTTTGAGAGTGAATTAAGTTAATAATTATGGAACTTCGTAAACCGTCAAGTAGGTTCTGAGTTATTTATGAAGCTAATTCTGCCAAAGCTGAAAACCAATTTTGCGTATAACGTGCCACTAAATTTGTATAATAGGCAATATTGTGGCGCTGAGCTGCTTATCCCAGAATTTAGAAAATATATTCTAAAAATATTTTTTCCTTATGAAAGTAACGTTATATCACATAACATCTACATACTAAGCAACGTTAGACCAAAAAAGAAAAGACAAAAATTTTGTACACCCTTTTTTTAAGGAAGTTTGGTAAAACGTGAGCAACAGTGAACGTAATAAAGACTCAAAATTACCTAGTTTTAAACTAGTAAAATTACCTAGTAATAAGGGGGTTTAGGTTTTTGCTTCAGGTACTTTACGGGGTGTACCTGAAGCAAAAACCTAAGCCCCCTTATTACAAAAAACTTAAGGTCTCTGCCCACTACACCGCACCATACCATACCATGACCGTGCCAGGACCGTATAAAAAGTACCTTTTTGAATTTCGACCTTAGCGTCAAAAGTAAAAGTTCAAACTGTCTAAGTCGGTGTTCGTCGATGCACCGTTCTGGCACTGCGAAAACAAACACCGCGCTTGAATATTTTGAACTTTACCTCCTCTGTTTAGTGTTGAAAATCTAATGTGTATTTTTATACGGTCCTAGCACCGTCAGGGTATGGTACGGTGTAGTGGGCAGAGACCTTTAGTACCAGGCTTAAACCAGGACAAATATTAGCCAACCAATCAGAAAAGCGTTTCTCTTTTTTAGTACTGCCACGAATGTGTCATTCATTAATATTTAGTCTTGGTTTAAACCTGGTCTTTTTTTAATATGGACGTTATAGTTTAGTTCGTATTGTTTAAAAACTACATAATTTTGGGTGCTCCAAGAAACTCAGCAGTCCGCATGATCTTTCTCAGATATAGACCCGAAAAATGTAGCCAGTTCTCATTTTTCTTTTGTTTCGCCATTTTTTCGTCGGCTTTCGTTTAGCGTTCGTAATTTCCGCATTTTTCCCGTGAATTTTTTCTTACGTCTTGGCGGTCGGCCCACTGTGCGATGCATGCAGGATATTATACATAAAACTTATGTTACCTTTATATTCTTTTCTTTCTCAAATAGCATACGCTGTCATTTCACACTGCGCATAAAATCTACACTGATATTATAAGGAGGAAAGATTTGATTGTTTGTATTGAATAGGCTCCGAAACTACTCGACCGATTCAAATGAAATTCTGTACATAGATAGTTAAAGACCCTAGGAAGGACATAGGTTACTTTTCGTTGCGATATAAATTCATCGGGGGAGTGAATATCCGACTATGGGCGCGGGTTTCTAGTTTAAAAATAAGGTAAGTCTTATATTAGAAAAATACAATGAAAAGGATCGTCTAAACATGAAAATGACCCTTTTGGCGGGAGCATAAAGATATAGCTTTATTCAAGGTGCAAATTGAAGAATTGAATTGAAGGATAATCCTTAAGAAAAATTAGAGAATCCATAGACAATTTAGTAGGGATGTCTTTCGATGACGACTAAAGTTAGACAAAAACGTGCAAAAACTTGTAAAAATACACAAGATCTCGCATCACTTAACTTGATGTTTCTAAATTATTGTAATCTGTCTCTTTTCGTTTGTTTAGCAGAGAAAGAGAGAGATTGAACTAAATTTTAATCTTAGACATTGGAATTGTGTCGACTGATAATTTTAACGTGCAGTTTTTTTAAGCAGCTTTTAGTATGAAGAGTGACGGACGATCAGCCTCCCTTGCACTCAAATCTAGCACTAATCCGCACTGAGTAGATGTAGCGGTGCCGGTATTAAACTGGGACTACTAGTGGTGTAAAAATATCGATACTTTAATATTTTTTATCGATAAAAATTATCGAACAATACAAAAAAATATCCACCACTGCCACCACTAATAAAGTATTTCGACGTTTCGCGTCAGAATTATCATAAAGAAAAATATGTTAAACGTAAAGATGAAAGTTCGGTCATTTGGAATAATTTGATGTCTGGTTTGAATTTGGTCGGGATAGACTGATGTCTTTATCTAATATTTTTAAATGTTCTACCCGAAACTAATCAACAGTACTTCTGTCTCAATAACACTAGATGTACTATCGATAGTTTATAATGTCCTCCTAGCCGAATTTCGACTACGGCGGCCTATCTCAACAGAGATTAGCCAACTGCGCGGGACATATTATAGTGCACAAGTGTGTGCGCAATACACAGGTGCACTCTCTGTTCCTTCACTCCCATAAATCGGTGAGACGGCAGTCCGACATGACCGTAGAGAGATCAGGCGCAGGACCAACAGCTTAACGTGCTTTTCGAAGCACGGGGGTGTTAACACAACCAACTTCCTGACTCCGGAGCTGTGTCTGAGTTATTTCAAGACAGAAAAACCCAACACTCTCGGCGCGACCCGGCATTCGAACCCGGGACCTCGTGGATAGTACCCAGCGTGCTGACCACTAGACCAACGAGGCAGTCAAAATACCGATAGTTATATCGATAGTTTACTGCTTGCTCTACAACACTAGGGTCTGCTCAATATAAGGCTCTTATGAAGCTAAGCGCTGCACTAGGTATAAACTGAAGCACTATATGCAGTATGCACACAGGTTGCAAATAATTTACGGGAAATCTTATATAAGTTATTAATTTTTTGATAAGATCCGCATTTTCCAATGAAAAAGTGGGAACTATTGACAGCTAAATATATTATTTTATTTAATAAAAAGTGTGAATGATTCTGTATAGTTTTTTATTCAACAAGTAATTAATTTACAATATAGAGGATTTCAAAAAAAAAAACTGTGATAGCTCTCCTATTAAATCATATACAAAGCGGACTCGTTATTCAACAGGTTTTAAATTAAATTTAAAGCGGAGAGTAACAATATTATCGAGAAAACCATTTAAATAACTAACCAGTTCATTAAAATATAAAACTCAATTTGTCGTTCACAGCCTCGAATACTTCATAACTGGGTATTTTTACCGCAATTCAGCATTCGTAGCCCAAAATGAAACCCGAGTTTTCCATTACACGAAATGAGGCAGCGCAAAAAATACAAAATAATCAATTAAATGAAAACACTGGTACATTACACATTATACCGATTCACAGGCTTTTAGCCGGCGATATATTCAAAACGAATTTGTGTTTCGTTTGCAGACATGGTCATGGAAGTATTTACTTATAAGTACAACTATATACACTAACATAATAGAGAGGAGAGATTTGTATGTTTGTAACAAGAAAACTACTGGACCGATTAAAAAAAATCCTTCGCTATTTAATTGTAACATTAATCCTGAGTGAAAATTTTGTTTTTAAATTGCACTCACTAGTCACTGATAATTAAAATATTCAAACCGCAAAAAATTTCAACATTCACGTATTTTATTTATGATTTGACGAAGGGTCTTGGAGGCTTGTATTGGAGATAACAACAATAATTAAATTTTGACGCATAATTGAAAACTTAATCTACTGGACAATGAAACAGGTAGATCTAGAAAAAAATACCTGTCTGTATTTGTTTTTATTTGATGGTTAGTGTGAGTTGGACTCTGGCAAGGTTCCGTACCATGATGCCTCTACACGTTCCTGAGATAAAAAGATGGACGTACAACGAAGTGATCCTGTTTTTTTTCTCGAGTTAGCTACCTAAGTAATCCTAAAAAGACAACAAAACATTTTTCTTTACTTACTAATAAAAGGAACAAGGTGTAACTAGTTAATAACATTAAGTACACACTGATTAGATGTAGCCCACTCTTCCCTATTTTATTTTTTACATTTATTTTACCCGTATATGACGCACAGTGGGCAAACCGCCAGATTATCTGGACATAATAAACGATGTCTGGAGCGAGATTTCCGCTCACATTTTGTTTGTCTATAGCATCTGTTTGCGAGTCGGCGGCGTGTGACGAGTTTTGCATGGCTTACCTGAAACAAAAGATATGGTACTTTAGTAAGTTACTCAAAGTCTTTGTAGTATACGTTTCTATAAAAATTGTAGTTAAAATACCGTAAAAAAATATTAAAGTGAGGAATCTTGTTCATGGACAAGTAATCAAATTGAATTTCGCTCACAAAAATTAATCGACTGTGTTATCCGGTGGGCGAAGGGACGTGAGTTCGAGTCCCACTGAATGATACAGTCGATTAATTTTTGTGAGCGAAATTCAATTTGATTTCATGAAAACTTGCAAAATAGTTGATAAGTTATAAAAATAATTATGGACAAGTAAAATAAAAGTAAAGAATCGATTTATTACTTAGTTAGGTATAATACAATATTATCTCTGGAGAAATTGTATCAAAATATTGTTGAAAGTAACAAAATTGAATTTCTACGGTTTCAAAGAACTAAACGCTTTCGAGACTGAAAAATACAACTATATCTTAAAAAATAACCTTCCAATAATTTTGAATGACAAACGCATAGCAGTTCCACATTCACCCAATAGCACTTAATTTAAAGTATTCGAAGCGGTTATTTGGGTAACAAGTTAAAGCACAGACGAGCTAAAATATTAAATTTTAAAGCCGCATTACGACTTACGAGAAGTGGTTAAATGTATTGCGGCCCTATTCTTATAGACTATATCCATGTTTTTGACTATATTGTCTCTGTCTCTGTCACTCATGCTAGCTTGACATGGGCCTGATTACCAAAAGAGGGCTGTCTCAGACTAATTTTAAATTCATGCCGTCTTTCTCTTCCGAATTCCGAAAACAAAAACAGGCAGATTATAATAATACAGATAATTCAGAGTATACAGCTGTCAGTTGCTAAGGATATTACCAAATCCCTGGACAATTAGCAGGGATCTCATTCGATTACGATCAAAATTAGACGAAAACACGCAAAGTTTGTCAAAATACGTAAGAACTTTTCTAAATTTTGTAGTCTGTGTCTTTCCGTTTAGTTAACGCAGTAAGAATAAGACTGAACTTACAGAGCACTCAGAACCGAGCCCATTGGGCCTGATTCCCGACAGTTAGAAGGCTGTCTAAAACTAATTTTAAGTTCATGTTGTCTCTTTCTCTACAGGAGAAATGTAAAAAGAATTTAGAAAAGTCAAACTTAGTTTAAAAGTTAGTTTTAAAGGATACCAAAGAATCCGTAGACATAAAAGTAGGGATATCAATCAATGAAAGTTAGACAGAGACACGTTGTTTTTTTTTATTATTTAGAATGGGACTGCTCTTGACTCTAAAACTAAACCAGACATGGCGTAGACAGAGTCGACATGAAGAATGGCAACACTTATTTTGACGTTTCTGTAAATTATATCGTCGTCTATTCCTTTTCGTTTCTCAAGGACAGAGAGCGACAAATTATACGTTTACACATAGATTTAAACTAACTTAAGAGCCACGGATGTGGCACCTCAGAATAGAGCCCAGTGAATGTCATTTTTATTAGGAAACTAGTAGTTTCCCGCGACTTCGCTCACGCCAAGTCAGATTTTTCATACAAACTTTCATCTCACATTTCAACCCCCTGATGATTTTAAATCGTGACAAATAGTACCCTCTGTCCTTCCCAGGATCTCAAACTATCTCTGCTGTACCAAATTAATTTTTCGGAGCCTATTAAAATAAAAATAAACAATCAAATCTTTTCTCTTTAAAATATTAGTGTATAAAGATGTAGACAAGTGGTTCCCTGCAACTTTGTACGCGCAAGTGCACAGGTGTTGGTTTTTTTTAAATAATTTTTTATCTCCCATTTCACTCCCTGAATGTTATAACCTATATCGCGACAAAAATTTGTCTTTGTCATTTCAAGGGTTTCAAACTATATCTATAAGTTACCAAACGGACAACGTCATACAGAGTAGACCCCGCGAAATGTTTTGTTTTTTAAAATATTAGTGTATAAAGATGTAGACAAGTGGTTCCCTGCAACTTTGTACACGCAAGTGCACAGGTGTTGGTTTTTTTAAATATTTTTTTATCTCCCATTTCACTCCCTGAATGTTATAACCTATATCGCGACAAAAATTTGTCTTTGTCCTTTCAAGGGTTTCAAACTATATCTATAAGTTACCAAACGGACAACGTCATACAGAGTAGACCCCGCGAAATGTTTTGTTTTTTAAAATATTAGTGTATAAAGATGTAGACAAGTGGTTCCCTGCAACTTTGTACGCGCAAGTGCACAGGTGTTGGTTTTTTTAAATAATTTTTTATCTCCCATTTCACTCCCTGAATGTTATAACCTATATCGCGACAAAAATTTTTCTTTGTCCTTTTCAAGGGTTTCAAACTATATCTATAAGTTACCAAACGGACAACGTCATATAGAGTAGACCCCGCGAAATGTTTTGTTTTTTGCACCCATTATTAGACAATAGCCGTAAATGGTCCAAAAGTGGAGTGTCCCTAATTTGGTTACATGTCTCGATTTGCTGCTCTTTTATTTTTAGGGTTCCTGAGGCAAAATTACACTTAAAGTAAGACTGACGGGGCCTTTACATCTACAGGAGATCTATACATATTTAAGTTGAGATTTTTCGTCCTCTATGCGCTCTGCGCCTTTTATAAGTCCATTACAAGTTGGAGCATAAACACATTTGACGACTGCCTTGGTGAAGTGGTTTGTGCCGCGGACTTCTAAACCAGGCGGTTGCGGGTTCGAATCCCGCAAGGGGCAAATGTTTGTGTGATGAGCACGAGCATTTGTACCTAAGTCATGGATGTTTATAGATATATATAAGTATGTCTATCCGTTATACTAGTCACCATAGCACAAGCTCACGCTTAGTTTGGGGCTAGGTAATTGGTGTGTTTGTTGAAACAATTTATTTATTTACATTCTGCATGTTATAGTCGGCTTCTCTTGGCCTCCTGGGGCTCTATTTTGAAATCACTCGCTTGCAGATTTCTACTGATTTTCGTTTGTTCGAACAATTCGCATTTTGAATCGCTCGAACTGACATTGCTGTGTCTGTCAATATGAAATACGTCATGCGAATTGGTAGACGTGTGAAATCAAGTTGTATTCGTCAGCAGAATGTCACACGAGTGATTCAAAAATATAGCTCCTGGTATGACCCGACACAAATTTATTTGATACATGCTGTTGCATTCTTGGCCTTCCTCGCTTCCTTCTATTCTGTTATTTTACTTGAGTATCTAATAGTACCAAAATTTTTTAATAGAACTAAAAAGGTATGAACATAAATAAAAGATAAGTATCTTTACAAAGCTAGCTACGAGTACTTAGAGGGTAACGAATCGCCATTCGTTTTGATTGCCAACGATTCCAGATACTGCGCCGTTGTTCAGTGTTTAGGAATTAATCACCTCCTTTGGAATAGGATGTAATTTCCAAAATGGTCATCTAAAGGTGAGTTCACACTGAATATGAAACAAAATTGTCACTTTCACCATATAAATATACATATTTATGATGCATCAAAACAAAAAATTTTAAATAGGATTTCAAACTTTGTTGTTGCATTTCTAAGCATACACTTCAACCCGCGACCATGATTCGTGCAACCGAATCGAAACGTCGGGAAGGTAAATACAAATTTGACTTTTAAAAAAGTATTAATTAGTTGCATTAAATCCCGTTTGTGTCGTGAAAAATTTCTAATTCTTAATATTTTTTTTCCTTATTAATTTCTAAAAAAAAAACAACAATAAACACATTTAAAAACATGGCAGACTCGTTTAATGCCTTCTTTCTTAGGACAAAACCATGACATGATATTAGATATTTAAATACGGGATCTTACAAAAGGACACCTTTTTTTGGGAAAATGACGCTTGAATAATGTGAAATATGTTATTAAAAAAATTGAATCCGTCCGTTATTTATGCAAAAAGTTGTGCCAGCCATTTGCCTATATAAAAAAAATCTAGCGCTTATAAACAATACGAAATATTACATTCCCAGTGTGAATTCACCCTTATGGTAATTTTAGGAATTATTTGTTTAATGGCTAATGAAACTGAGTATTGTTCGCGTGCTAAGATTTCACAATATTAACGCCAAGATACAGAATAATAATTTATTATACTCGTATGTATTAGTTCTGATAATATCGTATTGGATGATGGTAACAATAGTATTCCGAGTACTAAATTCACTCACATACTATCGTATTGCAATGTAGTTTTACTGTTAGGCTGGATTATTTACTATCACACTGAAAAAATCTATTTGGGAGCTTTATGATCTTTTTAACTACTTAACGGATTCGAATGTAGTTTTCATCAATAGATAGAGTGATTTGAGAGGAAGGTTTTTCTATATGTATTGTATAATTATTATACTATAATACATGTATATGCCCCCGTGCGAAGCTAGTAATTTATAAATATCTTCCTGTATAAAAATACAGATATCTGTGTAAATTTTATTCCAGAACGTTTCCCATCAGCACGATTACTTAAGACTCGTGAAAAATACCATAAATATTTATAAAAAAAATGGCGCGAAATATCGGGCATCCGAAACACCCATTCGGCTCATAAATCATTTGTAGTAACTTTTTTCATCGGATCCTGCAGAGGGACTTTTCTGTATTATCTATGAACGGTTTTTGTTCGTACACTGTCCGTGAAGTTATGGTTTTCACTTCATTGGAAGATCTTTGTTGATATGATTAAAAATTCAAAAATGTAGTCTATGGTTAATGTTGGTGCTATTTTACTGTTCTAGTTTTCAGAGAAGTTACCTCTATCTTATTACTTAGCACTGTGTATCATATTTAGTAATGTTGTCATAAAAAGTTGTAGAGGCTTGGCAAAGTAATTGGAATATAAAAAATTCAAGCAATAAGTGTCAGCGTTATGAATTGAAAAAATTGTCAAAGACATTTTAGATTTTTTAAAGTATCTAGTCAAAGTTAATCAAAACGCTTAAATCTTATATCACGTAGCACAAAAAATATCAATTTTAAAAAGCGTCGTGTTAGCAAATCCATGGAAAACCTTGATTACTTATGAACTGTTAGACGCGAGTTCACCAATTATTTAACAGCCGGTAAACATCGATTGGCGGTTAATTTGACAGAATTTCCATACAAAATATGTCAAACGATGCTAAACCAAACCAACCAAAAATAAGTGGCATTTTGTGTCCTAAATTGAATAAATAATTTTTGACTTGACTTTGAAACCGGCTACATAAAAATTCAAACATGTGTTGGTGAACTCCAAGCTTAGTCCAGGACCTAGGTACTTCTACAGAGTGGCTGGATACTAGTAAATAGCCTTTATTTGTTCAGTATTGTTCAATATCACAGAACTAATCTTGTAAATGATTTATCCGTCAAAATGACGTCATTTAGGCATTGTGGAGTTGGCCCTGAGTGGCTGAGTCACTTGTGTTGTGGTGTTAGGTACTAAGTTAGTGCTTAGGATGCCATTCAAGTGGGATTTAGCGTTTAGGCTAGGTCTATTTGTCTTTGCAAAGGAAGATAAACAGAGGTCTAGTACTTATAATCGTGATTGAGGAGTGAGATTTGCTTTTGATACAAAACGAGCAGTGTTGTGTCATAAAGTAAAAGTGTTTTTTTTTTCATATTATATTATAAAATAACTATACACGAAAATAAAAGCCGCGGGAAACTTTCTAGTTTTACTTTTGCAATATTTAGGAGTTTTATCTCCAATGAAGCGTATGCAAGGTATGCATTGTCGCTAAAACCACAGAGTAAATAATAGCTATTTATAAAACGTCAATCATCTATTGCCAACCCAGTATTAGATAAGTAACTTTCGCCTTGAAGTGTCAGTTGTGCCATGTCGAGGTTTTGATTTAGTATTTTGGATTTTGGAATTAGAGAGAGACCCTAAAAATTGGGTTAGATTAAGACTTTTTCAAATTAAGTCGAAGATCCAGAGGCAGACTCAAAAGCGGGGGGCGGTAAGGGGCCCAGAAAAAAATTGAGGTACTGATGTGATTAAGTATTGTAAAGTTGCATTATTATTACTCTCTCTGGTAAGAAAAGTCTCGTTTAGAATATAGGCTTAATAAAACTCCAGATGTGGGCACTATTACTTATTTCAACTAACTAGTCGAAATAAGTTTGCGAATCTCTGTGCGAAAACGATATGAACGAGTGTGGAGTTACACCGAGGATGTCGAGGACAGGGCGAAGTGGAGGAGAAAGGTATGGTAGGCTGACATCACCAACATGTACATATACATATAGCCAGGAAGAGAGAGAGAGAGAGAGAGAGATACTTTTTTCAAGTTAGTTAGTAAATATTAATTGTCAAAAGAGACTCTGAATATGCCCAAAACCCTTTCATGGTATTAACTGTTGTTATAGTATAGTTATCAGTTAGTAGCTAAGCGGTAACGTAAAGAATCGATTCTCATAGATGGTCACTCCTTTTTGGCGCAGAATAAGTTTTGAAAGTAAGTAGGTAGGTACAAGCGGTAGCACGTCAGGTTACCTATTTGAAGTACGAAAACAGCTTTTATTACGTAGGAAATAGAGGCGGTTACAAGATCAAAGTCTGATGTGTTATGTAACAGGTGTGATATCTTTGTAACACGTTATGCTTTATATTACAGCTTTTAAGTATGGACGACAGCACGTCACGTTAAACACTGTGGTATCTTACGCAGTTCATTTAAGGATGACTTTGCAGCGAAAATTTATAGTCTGATGTGCTCGCTACTGTACGTACAGACGGAAGCACGTCGTTAGCCATTTGAATTACGAAAACAGCTTTTATTTCGCAGAGAATAGAGGCGCTCTCAAGGTCAAAGTGTACATATGGTATCACGTTAATGTTGTACGAAAATCATCACGTAAACTTACCAGAAACATCGATTTTTCTTAATAAAATTTTCATCTTAATGCTTTACGAAATAAGTAGAGTTTATTACTTGGCTTGGCACCAAACTGCCTCGAATAGAATTAGAAAAAAAAATTCTACAATTAATTTCGGTTCAATCAATTTGATGAAACAAATATTGATAACAAATATTATATCTTATTATATACCTTTAAGTGCCTACTTTATGACGACCGTCTTGGTGTAGTCGTTCGCGCACCGGACTTCTAACCCAGGCGGTTGCGGGTTCGAATCCCGCAAGGGGCGAATGTTTGTGTGATGAGCACGAGCATTTGTACCAAAGTCATGGATGTTTATATGTATTTATGTATTTCTATCCGTTATCCTAGTCACCATAGCACAAGCTCACGCTTAGTTTGGGGCTAGGTAATTGGTGTGTTTGTTGAAACGATTTATTATTATTATTATAAATATCGAGCAAAAAATTCATGTTTATTGTATGGGAGCCCCCCTCAATTATTATTATTTTATTATATTATTATTATATTTATGACACCCAGCATATTGTTTTGCCCAATAAGTACATTCGTAAATGGGCTTATACGACAATTGTTTTTGTACTTTTATTACGATTTATTATTATTAGTATTATTGTGTAATTACCTGATCTGCCACAGATCATGGTCCAAAGCCCTGGGCCCTCGCATGCGAGTGTATAAGCGGGATAATGCAAGAATAATGATGATTATGGTCACTATTATTTATTGTTAGCAGCCTAGTTTATCTCCGCAAATTGTAGATTACTGACAGCGGGTTATCTATGCATTTTGTATGGAAGTACCATAAATTTCTGTCAAGTATTTATGAATATGGGCCCATGTGGGCAGGTACTGTATAAATTGGACTAACGCTCATTGGTGTTTCACTAAACGACACAGCTGCAGAATTTTTTGCCTTGAAACGTCTCGTGATCATGTGGAATGAAACACACACAACTATGAACTAGAAGTCTAGTTGGCTACAGAGGGATTGGCCATGGACTTCTCCATTTCATACACTAGCCAACAGATATTCAATCACTAACAGGTTTTCTCACGATGTTTCCCTTTACCGTTAGGCAGCGATGTCTTTGAAAGACTAAAGGTCTTTGCGGGAAAGTCCGTCAGTGGGGTAACTTCGTCCACCTTGTATTTTGCCTCTTATTGAACAGCTAAGTTTATGGAAGTTCGGCAGTTTAAAAAAAATACTCGCCAATGAAAGTGTATTAAAACAAGTGGTAGATATGCCTGTCCTCTCCTACTGGCCGGCGATTCGAATTTGATGCGCCGAGCACACGTTCGTTTATATGGCAGATCAAATGTCATAAGTGTAGGAAATTTGAATGCAAAATAGAGCAAATTGCTCAATTTGAGCCGTGCAATTTTCGCTCGGTAATGACACATCTGACTTCTTTTTATACAGGATGTCCCGTTAACGAAGGATAATCTTTTTAGTACCTACAGACTAGTTACTATATGCTCTATGTTATGCTAAATAAACTAGTAAATGTGTTACAATTTTCGAGATATTAATATTTATATGTTTTATGGCTACTTCTACAATAAATGACTTTTAAAAGTGTGTTTCTATTTTTATACTCTTGAATATTCCAAACATCAAAATCTACTTATTTTACCTTTTTACTTAAATTGTTATTAAGGCTCCCAACAATAAAAACTCAAAACCAAAATTTCAAAAAATGGCAACACTTTTACTTGTTTTTTTATTTTATTTATAGCATCATGATGACACTAAGGATAATCCTTTAGGTACGGATTATCCTTTATTATCGGGACGCCCTGTATGCACTTTTATTGTCGCGCTCTTTAATTTACCAAACTTTCATAAACGTAGCAAAATAGGACTAGTACTTATTGTGTGAAAAAACGCAAAGGTGGACGAAGTTACCCCGCTGTCGGACTTCTGGTACAATCCCACACACACACTTCTAGTACATTCTGGTGCATGGTATGGTAAGTAGATCCCTGGCTATTCGTCTCGAGTAGCGTTTTCCTCTCTGCTGCTATACTTTGAGAATATCGCTCCCCAAAAACGTGATAGTGAAGCGTACTCCATTGAAATTCCGGTTCGTTAATTAATTCAAAACTTCCATGTTTTATTAGCAACTTGAGCCAGCTGTCTGCGATCCTTGAAACAATTAACAGCCATTTTGCAGCGTTATTGTGAGGCAAGTTTAAAGTGGAGTGAAGTCAGTAAGTAGGTACTTAGGTAAGTACAATTTTTAGGGGTTCCGTACCTCAAAAGGAAAGAAGGAACCCTTATAGGATCACTTTGTTGTCCGCCTGTCTGTCAAGACTATTTTTCTCTGGAACGCGTAGAGGTATCAAGTTGAAACTAACATCAAATATGGCTGCGGACCCTTAAGGTTCGGAGAAAGTCAAGATTCTAAGTTTACGCAATCTAAACATACAATTTTAGCCGTATTTTCTAACATTTAGCAGAGGAATCAAAACCTACACGGTGTTATTACAAAAAAATTGTGTGTGTCCTCCTAGCCGAATTTCGACCACGGCGGCCTATCTCAACAGAGATTAGCCAACTGCGCGGGACATATTATAGTGCACAAGTGTGTGCGCAATACACAGGTGCACTCTCTGTTCCTTCACTCTCATAATTCGGTGAGACGGCAGTCCGACATTACCGTAGAGAGATCAGGCACAGGACCAACGGCTTAACGTGCTTTCCGAGGCACGGGGGTGTAAACACCTCCAACTTCCTGACTCCGGAGCTGTGTCTGAGTAATTTCAAGACAGAAAAACTGAAACACTCGGCCCGACCCGGGATTCAACCCCGGGACCTCATGGATAGTACCCAGCGTGCTGACCACTAGACCAACATAAAGAATTTAGACCAGGTTTAAAATGGGTCTAAATATTAGCCGACAACAGAGGAATGAATGACACATTCATGACATAACCTACTAGAGAAGCGCTTTTCTAATTGGCTAGCTAATAGCTTAGTCCTGTCTTAAACCTGGTACTGTGTTATTAGAATAACGGGGACATGGTTTTTCCCATAGGCCTAGAATCATTAAATTTGGCAAAAAAAAGGTCTTATAGTGTAAGTAAAGGAAAAAGTCCGAAAGCCGCAAATTTGTGGACATTTTATAAAAAAACCTTTGTTTGTACGAAACTTTGTAGTGATTTCCAATATCACAATACGTATAAACATTAAGGCAATTTGGCCTTACCCGACCAAGCCAACTAGACGAATATCAAACGACTAACGACGACGAATACAACGAAAATATCGAAGGCAAAAAATCAATGTTGTTACAATATTAATTAAATGCGAAGTTTATTTTTACAACATAGCATTTTAAATTTAATGGGTATTTTCGTTGTAATTAATAGAATCAGGCGTTACTTTGCGGAAATCCATTATTAGATGGGAAAAATAAAATACAATTATTGTGCTTTAAATTTCCGCTAAGACACGCTAGCGCAGGCACCAAAACCATACCAACCGCAACTGCGTTGAGTACCAGTTCAGGCAAATGCAGAATGCACCGCCCTCTCTCCCTCAATACGCATGCACTACAGCTAATGCAGTTGTTAGTTACCAACACCAACGTGCAAAAAACCTCGACGCGTTTCGCCACTCCACGCGGCATCCTCAGGAGATGTCGCCTCGGCTGAGCGCGGACGACCGAAACGCGTCGAGGTTTTTTGCACGTTGGTGTTGGTAACTAACAACTGCATTAGCTGTAGTGCATGCGTATGTAGTAGTAGTAGGGAGGGCGGTGCATTCTGCATTTGCCTGAACTAGTACTCAACGAGGTTGCGGTTGGTGTGGTTTTGGTGCCTGCGCTAGCGTGTCTTAGCGGAAATTTAAAGCAAAATTATTGTATTTTATTTTTCCCATCTATTTTCGTTGTATTCGTCGACGTTGTCGTTTGACATTCGTTTATTTGGCTTGGTCGGGTAGTAGCACAAATTGGCTGCATGCACAGAATAAATAAAATTACAAGTTAAGGTGCATATTTGTAAATAATTGCCTTTTTTGCTAGTACTTATCGTCATGATTACTACAAAATTGTAATTTCTATTGTTTGAGTACTGAATTTTGGATAAGTCTCCTACGTGTGCTAGACACCCAGACTCATACGGTGTTATTACAAAAAAATCTGCCCAAGTGCGAGTCGGCCTCGCGCACGAAGGGTCCGTACCATCAACTTACAATATTAGACAGTCAAGGCAAAAAAAAAGTTTGTATGGTAGCCCCCCTTAAATATTATTGTTTAAATTAATTTTAATTATTTATTTTCAAAGTGAACTACGACATAATTATTATCTAAATATTTTAAGCGTCTACTTGTTGCCATTTGACGACCGTCTTAGTGTAGTCGTTCGCGCACCGGACTTCTAAACCAGGCGGTTGCGGTTTCGAATCCCGCAAGGGGCAAATGTTTGTGTGATGAGCACGAGCATTTGTACCTAAGTCATGGATGTTTATAGATATATATAAGTATGTCTATCCGTTATACTAGTCACCATAGCACAAGCTCACGCTTAGTTTGGGGCTAGGTAATTGGTGTGTTTGTTGAAACAATTTATTATTATTATTATAAATATCGAGCAAAAAATTCATGTTTATCGTATGGGAGCCCCCCTCAAATATTATTATTATTTTATTCAATTATTTATTTTCAAAATAAATATACAACTATTGATAACTGCAACAGGTAGACGCTTAAAATATTTTAAGCGTCTACCTGTTGCAGTTATCAATAGCGAGCAAAAAACGCAAAAAAACACGTTTGTTGTATGGGAGCCCTCTTTAAATATTTATTTTATTCTGGTTTTAGTATTTGTTGTTATAGCGGCAACAGAAATACATCGTCTGTCAAAAAATCATTACTAAAAAAATCAAAAAATCATTACTAGAAGCAATTTCTTTCAAAAAATCATAATCATCATGGGGTGCCATCTTCAAATTAAAGTTTGGAGGTCAGCATGTAGAAACCGATGCAGTCTTGAGCCGCTCTTTTTAGCTGGTCATAATAACGTAGTTTGGTCCAGTCTTTGATGTCATCTATCCATTTTCTTCTGGGTCGGCCTGGTGATCTCTTGCCAGGAATCTTGCCTTCGAGGATCAGCCTTAAAATCTCATATTGGGGACCTCTTTGCATATGTCTAAAGAACGCAACTTTCCTTTTCATTATAGTTGACATCAGTTCGCGTTTACACTTGGCACGTTGCAGTACTTTGACGTTTGAGGTAAAGCTGGTCCATAAAATTTAAAACATTTTACGCAATCTCAGAAGCCATAAGAACCTTCCAAAAAACCGTCGACGTAATTAAATAAATGAACCAAATAAAATATCAAGAATTTAACATCGCAGTTTGCTGCAGTCTTAAAAATTAGTTTCCACACACACTTGCTATCTTGTGATGTAACCGTGTATCACAACATGTCGCACCGAACTTCAGCCACCAGTTTGTGGATACTGAACAAACTTCCAAACTTGCCCTGTCATTACACAACACATGTTTTTGTAGCAAGGAAAATATTGCCTCTAGGCGGCGTTGGCGAAGATATTTTTTCTTCCAACATTTTCCTTGTTTTTGCTGTCTGCTTTTTGTCGTAGTCTTGCAAAAGCTATCGACGTAGCGAAGAAAACTATAGAATAATAACGTTATTTCAGGCGGCAATACTTAGCAGAGATGATTTAACTGCGATGGAGATATTATGTGCAGTACATAGGTCGCTGACCTCAAAGTAGTACTAGCAGGCCTGTGTATCTTCCCGCGTAGGTAGCAAAAACGTACCTACGCGCGGCGACCCCTTGGTAAGGGGCTTAACAAGTTGGGTGTCGCTGGCCGGCAGCGACACGCTCCCGCGTTTTATTCACCGGCGGTGCGCGACATTAGGTTGCTGGTTGGACGAGCGTGAATAAAGTCCTAGAAAGATGCGCTAGATGGCGTAAGTAGCTTCTTGTGGCAGTCAACCCTATCGCGTTCCGTGATAGTACGTCACTGAATAGGTTTAGTGTATTATGAACCATAATCTAGAGTAATAAGAATAAAATTATCTTGCAATGTATTTCTGTAGGTGTCTACACGAAAATGTGCTTGAGTCTGAGGCGAACTGAATGACACCATATCGTTGACAACATTGAATAGATGTTTCTTTGAATTTCATTGCAAAGTCATACTTCTGTACGGAGTACTAGTACGTATTCTGTGGTACTTACTAGTACGCTGGACCAAAGACTCTTTACGAAATGACAGAAAATTTTTGTGACTAATAAAAGCGCCCCCACCGAAGTTCCGCGGAACTAAAATAGAGTATTTTGCATATGTCTATGACATAAACTGACAACCCATATTAGTTCCGTGAACCGCCACCGCACGCAATTTTGTCATTACCAACATTTAATCCAGCGTACTTATAATATTTGAAATCAGTGACATAGGTGCACTCTCTGTTCGTTTACTCTCATAGAGCGGTGAGATGGCATCCGACATGACCGGAGAGAGATCAGGCGCAGGACCAAGGGCTTACCGTGCTTTCCGAGGCACGGGGGTGTTAACACCACCAACTTCCTGACTCCGGTGCTGTGTCTGAGTTATTTCAAGACAAAAAAACCCAACACTTTTCGGCCTGACCCAGGATTCGAACCCGGGACCTCGAGTCTCCTATTGCCGTCCAGTAATCTTGGTCTCTCATTTGGATTTCAAGTCTTTACCGTTCAAGATCCATGCATACAAACTAACAAACCAACATAAATTTCAAAAACTTCATTTACTTATGTACTCTACTGACCTAAACTAAGGCCTCAAAGGTATTTTTTTAAACAATGTACAGAATTCGACCTTTTACAGTTTTATCATACTTAGGTATACATAATAGAAGATGGGTTTGCTCTTGACTCTACATTTTGTAAAAATATTTCCATCTGATACACATGTGGGTATATTCCCCAAGTATTGATGAAATCGCACGCCAGCTCACTGGAGTAGAAAGCACTTACAAAAATTCGTCGACTGACCAACGCCCTCTGTAGCTCTGTTGGAGCATTCGCCCGGATAGCGAAGAGTCGTGGGTTCGAGTCCCACCGGATGACACAGTCGATCAATTTTCCTGAGCGAAATTTAATATAATTTCGTATGAACTTGCAAACAAATTGTTTAAGTTAGAAATATAATTATCTACCTTTTGTATTGTAGCTTCATACCCAAACCGCAGAGTGAGCCAAACATGTAACAAAGTCCACAAGATCGATTAAAACCAATTACAACTTGAACGCAAGTTCCCCGAGCTTAAGAAGCCTAAGTTATTCGTATCAACTTAACTTCGTGAAGTTACTTAATTTAGAATTTCAAATAACTTGCGTACTTGTCTTCAAATGTAATTTTAAGAGGATTTTGAAGGCCGTTTGAAGATTTACAAGTAGTCACCTGTCCTTTCAGTTCCAAGAATTTCATATGCGGGAAGTTTTAACAAGAGTTTCACTTAGTTCGTCGTATTTCGAGAAGCACATATACTGCCTACGGTTATAGATAAGTATGTATGTGAAAGGGTAAAATAATAAATATTCATAATGTTCCTATACTCGATTTTCGATCACAGCGGCAAATGTGAAACGAAATGCACGAGTAGGTATGTGTACCTACTATAATAATGTACTCCAAGCCAAGTTTCGACTACAGTGACCAATCTTAACAGCGATAAGCCGACTGCGCGGGAGATATTACAGTGCACAAGTGTGTGCGCAATACACAGGTGCACTCTCTGTTCCTTTACTATCATAATTCGGTGAGACGGCATCCCGACATGACCGTAGAGATATCAGGCGCAGGACCAACGGCTCAACGTGCTTTCCGAGGCACGGGGGTGTTAACACGACCAACTTCCTGACTCCGGTGCTGTGTCTAAGTTATTTCGAGACAGAAAAAACCCAACACTTTTCGGCCCGACCCGGGATTCGAACCCGGGACCTCGAGGATAGTACCCAGCGTGCTGACCACTAGACCAACGAGGCAGTCACCTACTACCTACCTACTATAATATCTCCTGCATAGTTAATAGAGTTGCTAAACTCTGTTGAGATTGGCTTCCGTACCCAAAACATTTCTATTGGATAATTGCCGCTAGTACCCACCTAGGTACATTTCCCAAGTATCGATGAAATCGAACACCGGCTCACTGGCAGCAGGCACTAACAAAATTCGTCGACTGACTAGCGTCCTCCGTAGCTCAGTTTGAAGAGGCCCGGATAGCAAAGGGTTATGGGTTGAAGTCCCACCGGACGACACGGTCGATCAATTTTTAAGTGCAAAATTAACTTTCGTAAAAACCTGCAAAGAAATTGCTTAAATTATAATAATAATTAGTGCCATATTAAGAGTTTCAGTAGGACAATCATTCAAAAGCAACAGATTGTATAGCAGCTGTGATAAGATACACCCTGATACACCTTATATAGAGGTGCTTGTGGCGCAGTGGCGGCAGCGCTTTGGTAGTGATACCAAAGTTAAGCAACCCACGGCGCGGTTGTGATTGGATGGGTTACCATTCCGACCATCTAACTGACGTCCATGACAAGCATCTCCGTGCTTCGGAAGGCACGCTAAGCAGTTGGTCCCGGCTAATATCTGTTGGTATTAGTCGTTAAGCCTAGTCAGATGCCCAAAGGCGGCTTGATAACTTCTGACAGTCAGGTTTGTCACTTACCTTACAGACACCCCTCCACCAATCCGCACTAAGCCCGCGTGGTGGAGTATGGCTCGTTCCTCCTCATATTTGAGGTGAGGCCTTTTCTCAGCAGTGGGATATTATATAGGCTGACTTTACTTGACACCCTATATATTCTATTCCAATCACTGTGGGTGACATAAAAGGCTGACCTATATCCAAGAAAACAAGAGTATGCTTTGAAAGGGCCGTTCCATTGTACAGGCGACAGCACATCAATGTTTACATTGCGGTATCTTATACTGCTAGTAATAGGGGTGGTTTTGCAACTAAAACGTACAGCCTGATGTGCTAGCGTAATATTTTTCATAACATGAAGTGCTGGTCTCGCCACAAAAGCGGCACAAAGACAAAACAAAGCGAAACTACGACACGCGTCATTACTGGAGAGTAATAGGGTTGGCAACTTTGAGAAAATCATGCATATCTCCAAAAAAATTTTTTTTTGGTAAAGATTCTTGCCGTTTTTTAGTGTCACGTCTATAATATACAAGATCCTTTTCAGGGAAAAGAAGACAAAAATAAAATACATAGTTTGATGACGATGACTGCCATCACCAGTTATAAATAGTAAAAACTTGTTTCAGATAGCGTTGAAAACATTTTTTGCAGTGGGAAGACTCGGGCTAGAAGAAATTGAGAACAATTTTTTTTTCATAACACAGTTCTTCTCTTTTCGTGTCGACACTGGCGTTATATTTTTTTTAACATAGTTGACAACCCTATTCGCCGAGAGTGGAAAACTTTGAGAAACTTCCGGAAGGGTGAGTTGTCCGTCTATCGTCGGCGACATAACCGTTTTATTAAAGCGACTGATACCCGTTGTAAATATTAACTTTAAATTACCATCCAAATGAATGTGATTCCTAATTAGTTTCACAGGCCTTCAGGCCGCCAAGAGTGGGGATTCTGGCCCACTGCTTTGCACGAGTCCATCTGATAGGGAGATGCCCCAAGATTTTCGACGTCCCCTGGGCGTAAGGGCAGTTGCACTAGTGCACAACCGGGATAACGCTAAGATGATGATTATTATTACCTAAGTATTATTAAACGCACAGAAAAGCACGTTAACAAGACATTATGGTACGGTGTGTAATGGACACAGACCTTTACTGAAGAAACAATACGGTTATGAAAAGCTGGCAAGAATAAGAATTTTTCAGAAAAATATGAAATAACTACGTACGTGTGTTGATAAAATTTCCTCGGCGTAGGTGAAAATTCTTAATACAAAATGTAAAACTCGTATGGAGAACGCTTGTGTCCGCCATTTTGATTTTTTATTGCTTATAGAATAGAGTGGAATCGCGTGTCAAACGAGAAATATTGTGCTATCGTAGAGAAAATTACAAAGGCAATTTTCAAGTAAAGGTATGCACTTACTTGAAGTTCGCATGCTTCAGTCCAATTATTTTGTTTTTTATTGATTTTTAAAAAAAGCGTCTAGGTGCAATCAAATAAGTATTTACCCGAGTTAGAAAGAAAGAAAGAAAAGACATTTATTCGGCATCCACACACAGAAAGTTTACAAACAGAGATTAAAGGTATTACAATGCAATGGTTCTCATTATTATTCGGGTATCCGAGTAAACGGCATGCCTCGAAACTGATTTTCAGCTCACCAACTATTAAACAGCTGGTAAATCACGACTGACGGTTAATTTGACAGAATTCCCATATAAAATATGTCAATTAATGCTAAATCGGCTGATTAAAAATAAACATGTGTTGGTAAACTCCAAGCTTAAAAAATCGGGCTAACTTGTCGCAGGCTGCGTGCGATAGCCGACCGGCCAGACAGCCCGCTTGTCTGGGCGCTAGCAGGCCTGTATCTTCCCGCGTAGGTAGCTAAAACGTACCTACGCGCGGCGACCCCTTGATAAGGGGCTAAACAAGTTAGGTGTCGCTAGCCGGCAGCGACACGCTCGCGCGTTTTAAACACCGGCGGTGCGCGACACTAGGTTGCTGGTTGGACGAGTGTGAATAAAGTCCTAGTCCTAGCCAATCGTACCAAATCCTTGTTTAAAATTAAGTACTAACATAGTTTAATGTCTACTAACGAAATTGACCTTGTAGTCTTAAATAAAGAAATTGATTTTGAATTTGAATTAAACGTTGAACACTAATTGTAAAATCAGAATCAGCACTAACCGATGCAGCCCTTTAGCTCAAGAGATACTTTGGGAATCTTAAGGCATGTCCACGACAGGTGGAAACCCGCAAGTAGGTACACACGACCGCACGTCTGTCTACCCAACTTTGACCTTCAGACCGCCTATATTCCCTACGTAATAAAAGCTGTTTTCATAGTTCAAATGGGTAATCAGACGTGCTGCCGACTGTACCTACACCTTATCAATAAGAACAATAAAGAACATTTTACCGTAAAATAGCTTTTTCCGTTTGAATTCTGTACAAGCAAAAACTAGGCAAGCAAAGACAAATGTAGCTAGTTTATCTGAAATAATATAACAGTCATTTATCAAACATTTCAGATTTAACCCAAAATAGACAGTCATTTATCAAACATTTCAGATTTAACCGAGGGTCGATCGCGAAGCGCCAATTTGTATCGCTTTAAAGCTATTTGGACTCAAACGAAGGACTACTAACCCTTTATTTCGTGTTTCAATAGGGTTGTCATGAAGTAGAAAGCGAGAAGGAATAAAATGATAATAATACCTAATCTCCTACCGAGTTTTAACTATTGCGGCCTATCCCAGCAAAGACTTGGGCCCAATTTCACAAAGCGAAATGAGTAAAATATAAATGTCTTGTGAAATGAGTGTGTACCTAACCATATTAACGCTAATTTCTACTATCGGTTACTGGGTATTACCATGGTTGACTGCCTCGTCGGTCTAGTGGTCAACACTCTGTGTACTATCCACTAGGTCCCGGGTTCGAATCCCGGGTCGGGCCGAGAGTGTTGGGTTTTTCTGTATTGAAAAAACTCAGACACAGCTTCGGAGTCAGGAAGTTGGTGGTGTTAACACCCCCGTGCCTCGGAAAGCACGTTAAGCCGTTGGTCCTGCGCCAAATCTCTCTACGGTCATGTCGGACTGCCGTCTCACCGAATTATGAGAGTGAAGGAATAGAGAGTGCACCTGTGTATTGCGCACACACTTGTGCACTATAATATGTCCCGCGCAGTTGGCTAATCTCGGTTGAGATAGGCCACCGTAGTCGAAATTCGGCTAGGAGGACATTATTTTTTTATTATATTACCATGGTTACAAACTTGTATTACAAGAATTGTACTTTCTGAAACATGGCCCTGGTACGCAGACAATAAGTAGTGCTGAAGTGCATGCGCAATACATAGGTGCACTTTCCATTACTTCACGGTGAGACGGCAATTAGACATGACCGAAGAGAGATCAGGCGCAAGACTCAACCAACGGCTTAACGTACTTTTGGAGATACGGGGGTGCAGGTGCAGCGGCTTCTTACTCGCTTGGGTGCTGTTTCTGAGTAAATTGAAGACAGAAGAACCCAGATACCAAATTTTGGCCCGAGCTCGGTTTCAAACTCAGGACCTTTTGGATAGAAGTCTGTAGACTGTAGAACAACGAGCTGTGAATAATAAATATCCTACTCGCCAAAGATACAAAAAAAAAATGTTTTTTCCTGATCATTGCAATATATCAAATGAAAGCCAGTGAAAATACTATTTTAAAAATATATTTTTTTTGCGGGTGTTTTGTTTTTTCAATAATTTTGTGTGCTTTTTCACAACCCTAAACGGGTTGGGTATTTCAGATAGGATAGTTAAAATTAATGATGCCGGTCTCAGCGGCCAAGTGTGAGCGGCTTAAATGATAAATGGGCAAGACAATCCTTTGCTGGATTAGAAAAGATTTTATATTTCTTTGGGGACATCAGTGGTGGAGCATTAGAGGGTTGAGCTTTCATTATGACTTATCGATAAGCTGTGAAAAAGGAAACACAAAAACTAAGTAAGGTATGGAATAAGAACCCTTTCTACAATTTTTTTATTTAAACTCACAATATTACCATGAACTTTGCTATTCAGAAAATTTCCCACTACCCGTAACCCTAGAAAAGCGAAGGAATATAAGGTCAAATTTACCAAAACCTTCATCATATGTCATATACATTTGAATTATAGAAATTAATGTGCGTACATATTGTTAAAATAAAAAACTCTGCTGACTCAGCTAATGGCCCGAATGTCTAAGTGTAGGAGACCGTGCCAGGAGGAGTGCACTCTCTGTTCATTCATTCCAACGGCGACCGTCTTGGTGTAGTGGTTCGCGCTCCGGACTACAAAACCAGAGGCCGCGGGTTTGAATCCCGCAAGGGGCAAATGTTTTTATGATGAGCACGAGCAATTTGCATTTAATTTATGAATGTTTATAAGTATATCTATCCGTTATCCTAGTCACCGTAGCACATACTAACGGATAGTTTTCGGCTAGGTAATTGGTGTGTTTGTTGAAACAATATATTTTTATTTAAGGAGCGGGCTGGCTTTCGATACTCACGCACTATAACATCACTATAAACGTATATACGAGTAAGTATTTCTATCCGTTATCCTAGTCACCACAGCACAAGCTCGCGCTTAGTTTGGGGCTAGATAATTGGTGTGTTTGTTGAAACAATTTATTTTTATTTTAAAGTGCGGACTGGCTTTCGATACTCGCGCACTATGACATCACTAGCGTCTACTCTGACACTAGTTAAAAGAGCGATCTCTGGCGTCGAACTTCTAGTAAGTGTCTGATCGTCAAGGGAAATTACTGTGCATATTGTATGACAATCTCCTTTTGTGGTCGTGTTTGTTGCTTGATGACACTTTAAACTTGGTTAAAGCTTGAAAGCATGTGTGGTTTTGGTGTTAAGAAATTCGTGGTTACAACCACCACAGAAGAAAAGAGAATGAAATAATAAAATAATGTGTATCAAAAACTGTCTTACAAAATCAATAGATACCTAAAAATGACAACTTTTAATTGACAATAATTTGCTATCTATAGGCTGGTTAACAACAGGTGATAAATATTAAGATTTATCACTGAGTCCGAGGAGTCCAAACGCTATCTCTTTTTTTCAAAGATATTGCCAAGAGGCTTTTTGAGATCAGTGGTGACCCAAGAGCTGGCAGCTACCTTGCTCTGCGTATATAAGCATCGCTATCCAGCGGGGTAATGCTACCAGCATACAGGGAACCTTACATTGTATTAAATAATTTATCCCAATTTTAAGATATTATATTATCTAAACATTAAGATTTAAAGTCCTCCAAATATTCTTAGCCAGAGTTCGCCAACACATGTTATATTTTTAATCAGCCAATTTAGCATTATTTGACATATTTTGTATGGGACTTATGTCAAATTACCGGCTGTTTAAAAATTGGTAAACTCGGGTCTTAGAGGGGACTTCAAAATTTCCCGAGGTTGTAAGTAATATGCAATTTCTACAGGTATTTGTGAAAGTAACATAATAAGAACATGTCAAACGTTTACATGAAAGAGGTAAAAATATCCAATAGGTTGACGAATCAAACAACTGGAAGTAATTAATAAAAAAATTATACCAACCATCACACCATTTAGGGGAGACTGGGGATGGTTGCCTATAGGGGTAGGTAGACAAATTAGCAATAACTCGAGGATATTATTAGTTTTAAGTCAGCCAATCATGACTGAAGATTGCTCTCCAAACTCTGCTTACTTGTCAAAAGCCTAGCCCCAAACCAAGCGTGAGCTTGTGCTATGGCGATTAAGGTAACGAATAGACATACTTATAACATAGTTCGTGTTCATCCCACAAACATTTGACCCTTGCGGGATTTGAATCCGCCACCGTGTTTTGCAATAAGACGATCGTCGCCAATAAAGCCGCTTACTGACAGATATTGCAGCATTTTCAATAGAACAGATAGTAGAGATTTAATGTTTGGTTATGCTTATAAAGAGTAAGTTAATTGGTTACCAGAAAAGTCCAGAAGTTAAAACGATAATTAGTGTGTTTTTGTACCTGTAACAAAAAATAATTAATATTATTAATGTGCTAACATTACATAAGTACATAATTTACGTTTGCCCGCGACATTATCCGCGCAAATGTCGAATCTCTCATACAAACTTCCACCCCCTTTTCACCCCTTTAGAGGTTGAATGTTCAAAGATCCTGTAAAATTTCATTCTTAATTTCTAACCAACTAGGCTATTATAAAATTTTATCAATTTAGCTTCGAAACTGTCAGAGTTTCATACAAAAGGACGAAAGAAAGCATGGTGAAAAATTTTTGGCATCTGATGTAGTTTTTATAGGGGTGATTTTGCAAATGTATACTTCGATGTGCTGGCTTCCACCCTAGAAGGGGTCTACTAAAACAATCCGTAATTAGAACCCAAATGAATAAATACCTCTGAATAGATTAGAATTGACGAAACTATTAAGGAATCCTGTAGGACCCTTAGCTTATGTAACCTATTCAAGTTCCAACACAGGCTTTACCCTAGTCTATATGATGATATCGGTATTTTCGTGTATTGTACAAGTGAGCGCGATGGTTCAGGCTGCGTTTCATCCACCATCCATCTACTTGTCCAAAGTCTATTATCGGAGTTGAAAGCATTCTTGCGCAAGTCAGGATTAGCTTATCTAGAAGATCTACTTGCGCCAGTCCGGATCAGCTAATCTGGACTGGCGTGAGGCCTATGATCTGAGTTGGGTCCCATTTATGCAAGTCCGGATAAGCTTATCCGGACAGACGAATGTGGATCTAATAGTAATAGTAAGGTAGTACTTACTTACTTACTTCGCTGGCTCAGCGACCCGAAGTGGATCTTGGCCTCCGACATTAAAGTGCGCCATTCTTCCCTATTCTGTGCCAAATCTGACCAGTCGGGCACTTCTAGCTCTATCAGATAGAAGAGCTAGTGTCTGAGCCGAACATCATTGGAGAAATAAAATCTTCCCGACTTCGCTGGCTAGGACATGTTGAGAGGATGGGAGAGGATCGAGCCGCAAAGAGATAGTAAGGTAGTGATAAGGGCAAATTAATTTAAGGTCTCGTAGCAAATTCACAGTCTTTCTTTCCTTATTTGCATAACTAAATAGCCCACAGTTTGTCCCGAAGCAGTGGTAGGGTCTATATCTATAAATATGTTGGGACGTGTATAAGTGCCCCCTGTGGGTCTACGTATGCATAAGTAAAATTGCTTATTTTTTTTGGGTTCCGGCACCATTTGGTAAGCGCAATGAAACACAAAACAACGACTCCTTTGGCTTTCTTTTCTAGTGTGCTTTGCCATTGTTTTTGCCCAGTTTCCACATTGGTAACAACAACCAAACACCAGTGTACAGGTTTTCTAACGAATATGCATTGTACGTCGTTCTTGTCGGAGAACTAACAAATTATAAGAAATTCCGAAAAATGATTTAAATCATACTGTAAAATCGTATGAAACATTTCCAAAGCTAGCTTTCAGTCAAAAGCGATGTTAGCATTCAAACGAGTCGAGTTGAAATTGGTCAGAGTTAGAAAATGTCCGCAGTTGACGCGCGTTCGGCCCACTGGGCAAGTGTGTCGCATGCGCCACTGGCTAGACTAAATGTACGGCTTTAGTTTACAAGGATTCGTGAGTCTGTGTACTTTTTTGATTAAAATTAAAAAATATATATTTTTCAAAAATGGGTGCAAATTGAAGGCGTTAATATTTATATGTTATCCATGCATAGCTCCTTTGTAAGGATTTTGAGATTTTTACTTAAAAAAATAATTCTAGAATTTACAGGATTACGTTGTTGCCTGACTGTATGTTTTTTTAAGGAACGGGTGGACGTATAAACCTGAAATTTAATACATACCTACATAGTTACCTATTCTAACAAAATACTTGTCAATGTTTACTTAATTAACTTTGAGATATTTGACATGATGTACTTGTAGATGGAAAAAAATTATTTTGCTCTGTAAATAATTTACTTTGACATCAATATCTTTTTAATAACTAGTAACTAAACAACTTGGGACCAATAACCTACTTTGAAAACTAATCGCACGCTGCAATTTTAAAAACAAAAACCTTGTCATAGCTTTCCGGAGCCGTATTTGTTGTCCTGGCGCGTCGCCAAGCAGCTGATATGCCCGCCGGGGATGGTTAGTGCTTCACACGTAACAGCGTTTATTAAGGCTTGTTAGATTATGAAAATATGATTTCGTTTTATTCGGTTGTTATTTTTATTATGTTGGCACTCATCTAGCCTTGTGTATTAGCCGTTCCAATGAAATTAAGTATATCTAATGTTGCGAAGTATTTCGGGTCCTAAATCAGAGTTTTTTTAAGAGAAGGTGTAGATTTTTTTATTGTATGTGCTTGTTAACTACAGCTACCACAGTGAGTCTTTTGTCTTTTACTTTACATATGACAAAATACTTTCAATAGTTTTGTAACAGATAGAAGGTTCAGTTCGTATTATAAATGTAAACAGTTCACGTGCGTCACCCACAATCTTTACAATAATAAACTATAATAGGGTAATTACATTGGATAATAAGTATTACCTTTAATTTAAAGATAGAAGCAAAAAAGTAGTAGTAATCAACAAAATGAAACTCTCACCACCTAATCGTAACCTAAACTTTTTCACACCAAGCTATTTTACCGCTACCTCGGCCCGGTCAAAAGAAATGGAACGAGTTTATCACTGCAGCGTCCATGGAATATCCAGTAATACCCGCGAAATGTGAAAATATTTTCTCACAATTTAAAAAGTTTTTTGCACGAAGTTTTGGCACTGGTCCACTGGGCGCCGGGCGGGCTGTAATAAATGTGATGCCTGTTTGATTTATGTGAGGTGTAATTGATTAAACTATGCACAGTGGCGTGAGTGACGTGACATAGAGTTTTTGCATAGTGAGATTGCGTTTTTCAATGCATTATAGTAAAGTGTGTTCGACACATTTAGACAAAGTTATTTTTTTTGCCATTGTGGAAGTTTCCGATAGTCTTGTTTTTGGAATATTATTTGATAGATAGAGATAAAAAACAATCTTCCTGCTTTGAATACTTGTTTAGATAGAATAAGCCTGATTCCTAACAGCACTATTTAGAGTAATTCTTCCCGTCACTGCTGAAAAAACTAAAATCTAAGTCTCATGCTGTCCTTTTCTATTTCATTGACTAAGAAAGTGACAATACGAGACATAATTATAGATTGAATTTAATTTACGTCACTGAGTTCCGCAGTTAGTGCATGTTAACTTGGAATTAAGCCTAAATAATTATATAAAACTACGCCATAGAAACCCATCCAACGTTGGATACCTACTCTGAACATGTAAGCTCAAAGTTGTTACATAGGTACGGTCTGTCCTTTTTAAAGCCCGAACTAAATTGAAATCGCCCAAACTATAGAAAGCGGTGGGCACAGGAAACTAGATCTATTTTGCGCTATAAATCACGGGGGTTCTGATTTCCGCCACCAGAGAAGAGAGAGGTGGCGTCGCCGTAAGAGATGGTGAAATATGGGACAATAGCTTGTATCTATTCTGTGCTCAGGAGTCGCAAATGTGATGTCCTCCTAGCCGAATTTCGACCACGGCGGCCTATCTCAACAGAGATTAGCCAACTGCGCGGGACAAATTATAGTGCAGAAGTGTGGAGTCGCAAATAATATGTAGGTAAAATACTCGTATATACAATTTACCGTTTCCTCTTTCGTATACTCCGACAAGTTCATCTGCTAAGCTAAGCGTGTTAGATGTCAGCGGGTACAAACGGTGTTGCAGCAGGCCTATCTAACTCCCCGCATAGCTGCGTACCTAGGTAGCACGATGTGCCTACGCACAGCAATCCACCATGGTGGGCTAATGAAGTTGGGACTTGCGAGCGAGCAGTGACACGCGCGCGCGTTTTACTAACCGGCGCGCGCGGCACTTTCTCGCCCCGCGAACGTCTTTTGCTCAGCATAAGAATCGCGCACGAATTTACCGGACTAATCATTTTTTATAAGCAGTATTGTCAAAACTACAAGTAGGTACTTGTGACAGTGACAGAACTTTAGGTTCTTTTTTAGGAACCTACCTAAATATGGCAGATCAGATGAGAGAAGTATATTCTTCATTGTTTTTGTCTTCCTTTTATGTCACTTGCATTGCACGTATTTTCTCTGTTTGGTTGACCGGTAAAGAATGCTTAAGTACAGATACGATTTTATGTCATCGTAATAAGGCGTCATGTTGAATGCACATGTATTCATATTATATGTCATCGTTCATAAACATATCCTCTTCACCTGCTAACGTTTTTAGACAGAATGCCACCATAATACAGTGTTAAAAATGGTTAAAAAGTTTTTTCTTATCATGGGACTGATACCATCCCGATTATGGTGATGGAGTACCAGCCCAGCAGGGTGCTGACAAAATGGCTCCACTAACATAATCGATGGCGGCAGCTACGCGATCCCGATCTGGCTTGATTTCACTTCCCGAATACGGGAACCTATTCTTGAAGCGTGCGATAATATCATACAGTCCTACTAGTCTTGGATGAGTCTTAAAGTAATATAGCACAGTATGTATTTTTACGACTTTTCTTTGACACCCGTGTGACTCGAGTGTGGGATTCTTGGACCGGAGGTCCTGTGTTCAATCCCCATGATTGGAATGCTTGAAATGGTAAAAATACCAATTAGTATTATTTCCGATTCGGTTGAGATATTGCAAGTGTGAATGGAGCAGATTGTCTGATAACAAAAATGACTCCGTGCTTCGAAAAGCATGTTAAGTCGTGTCGGTCTGGTCGAGGCATGTCAGATGCCTCTGGCGGGTAATAAAAGTCAGACTCCACAATACTGCCGAGGAGTCTTACTTTTTAATTCACTCGCATGACATTCTGTAGGCGAATTTGACATTTATTCTATCGCTCGCCTTCTTTCACGAGTGGGCAGGGGCCCTCGTTGCAGTTTTGAAATGCCGTCGATCGAGTGATTCGAAGATGTAGATGGAGTTAGAAATGACAAACGAAAATCAGTAGACATCTGCACGCGAGTGATTCAAAAATAGAGCTCCAGTGAGGTGATCAGTCTCACGGGGAAAGTTAAGAGCTTCGAGCGCAGCTGATTTGTTGCGGATTGTAGCTTTTTTGCCATGTACTTACTTCAAACACGTTATGTCCGTACTTACCGTATGTGAAACGTTATGTATTGTAGTATGTTATGTACCGTATGGAATGGAATACGTACTTTGTGGAATGCTGCGTTCATTTGTTTCGCTGACACGTTAGTAACTGGGCATTTTAGATTTGTTGTTCCAAGTAAATGATTCGATAATCATTTTAGCTACTCGTTGCGAAAATGCGTAGATACTATATAGTTGTAGTAACGTTTTTTTGTACATACATAACTGTGCAGGAAAGCTATAGATTTGCAAGAAACTAGGGCTTAAAAAGAGAATTTTAAGGGAACACGACAAAGGCACGAAATACAGTGTGACGACTCTTTTATTTATACGGCACAAAAGACAAGTACAATAAAAGGAGTTATAAACCATAAATATTTATAAAAAAGTATTATTTTGATGTGCGTTCGCAACAATAACATAAGTATGTCGTTAACAAATATGTATTATCACGTGAAAAAAGTGTATGAATAGTACTTAATTAGATTCTATTAGAGAGCTTTAGGTATTAAGTACGGAGTTTTTTTCGCTTCTTCTTCTCATCACAAGCCCATAATTTGTCCCGAAGTAGTAGTAGGGTCTACCTGGGGACGTCTATAAGTGCCCACTGGGCCTACATGTATAAATAAATGACTTTTACGACTTTTATTTCACTTAAAATAACGTATTGTTAAAATTAAAAAATAAATGTGGAGGATAACATGCTTGCAGACTGCTACTAATTAGAGATAAAATCAGGTTAAGTGAAAAATCCGAACTGAGATAAAAATAGCCTTCCTTCTTTGTTACTTGTTCGTCAAAAGGTCCAACCTTCTTAGTCGAAAGGTAAACAACTCAACAGGGAAACTCCACAACAATAATTTCTTTACAAACAATGAACAATTTTCGAAACGAAAGGTCGATTACCTTTTCAGTTTTCAACTTACGGTGTTAATTAATATTGAGGCGATATTTCAGCGATATTTTTGCACGGTGCTCAAGATCAGTCAAATTGACGCTTTTTAAAGCCTACTGTCAGTCTTTTTACACGTGTAGCTTGTGGGTAAACTTCACGCAGCGGGGATACAGCGACCTACGTGTCCAATATAACAACGCACTCAGGGTGCTGTTGGGTTTGCCACGGCATTGCAGTGCGTCAGGAATGTTCGCGGAGGCGCGGACCGATGGTTTTGCTGCCATCAAGAGGAAGCGGTTAGCCTCCATGTTATCGCGACTCCGCGGCAGCGATAACAGCATCCTGGAAGTTTTTGTGGATCGGTGGGACTCTCCGCTACTCCGGAGATGGGTACACCTTCATATAGGTAATAATAATAAATAAGTTGTTTAAATATTTAATTTAATTTGATCTGTGTTTACATTTAATAATTGAGTTAATTAATACAATACAAATGTCCACTGTTACTAGCCTTAGCGTTTAAGTAAATTGTTACTAACCCTACTTATGGACTTAGTCTGAAATAAAATATTATTATTATATTATTTCAATGACAACAACACATTATTATCGAATAGCAGTTTCCCGCGGCTTCACCCGCGATTTTCCATACAAACTTTCATCCCCCATTTCACCCCCTGATGATAAATCGCAACAAAAAGTAGCTCATGTCCTTCCCAGGGTCTCAAACTATATCTGTACTCAATTTCATTTGAATCGGTCCAGTAGTTTCGGAGCCTATTCAATACAAACAATCAAATCTTTTGGGTAGATAGAAAAGAGCTAGTTTTTTAATAGCCAGATTAACTATTTATTTATTTAGGAACACAAATCAGATTAACTTAACAGAAAATAATAATTTTGATAAAACTGGTGTTTAGTTAGAAATCAGGAGTGATGTGACGGGATTTTCGCAATTTGAACCTCTAAGAGGGTGAAATGGGGTGGAAGTTTGTATGGAAAATTACTTAGATATATGCGCCTACTAATAAATAACCATTTCCACTAACTTTAATATCTGCAAATGTCTGAAACTTTCTAAATATATTAGGACTAGATGTTTTGCTTAAACAATAAATAAAGAAACTTCTTCCATTACACTTATGAAACTGTAATTAATTGCAATTAATTAATCAAGTCTTTGCTTTAAAGTTCTGAGTTGAAGTTAGTACCTACCCAACTACTTTCTCATACTTTATCTAGACTTCGCAAAATTTTTGAGTCGGTAAAACTTGGCACATTCAGGACCAGTTGCTAAAAAAAAACAAAAAAAAAAACATTTCTTCCATTACAGTTCGCAAGATAAGTTTGGTTTATGAGGTTAAAATTCCTGAAGTCCAGAAATGTAATAGGACAAGTTTGTTGTAGAATGAAACAGTACGTTATTTTGATTCTGTAACTTGTCCAAAATGGATCGAATTGGAATAACGTGTGACGAATTTACTATGTGGCGAGTTTACAACAACTCAACCTATCGTAGGCTTGTGGGGTAAAATAATTTAAACATATTTAAAAAAGGATTATATTTATTGTGTTTGATAAGTATTCTTCTATCGTACGATTCGGTGCTTATTTGTATATATAATAGGAATATTAGTTAATAAAATAGATCCTATGCCAATAAAATTCGCATAGATTCTAGGCTTGTTTTTTGTTTACTACAATATTTTGATTTGTTGTGTACCCTATTGATACTACGCCGCGCACACTCACACGCATACCTGCCTTATTTTTATTTGTTTAAACCGTACCGTGAGAACCCCGAAGAGCGAGTCGACATCGAGACGTTCCCTATGACACATGTACTAGACTGACCAGAGCGCTTTCGCCGCGTGTGTATCCTGTGAAGCTCCTTACAGACATTTCGAGTGATTGTGGCCTGTGAAGTGATACCTGAACCCCTGAAAGCTGATGTGGCAAGTACCTAGCTATAAGTGCTCAGACCTGACTGATTTTCCACCTATCATTGTCGCCCTCCTCGTGTAATCCACTGCTTAAACTCTCAAACATTTTTCATCTCAAAAAAATATGCCTTTCTAAGAAATAAAATACGTATATTTTCAGGTGCCCCGACCTTTCTACTAACAAATTATCTCTATTTTCTATTGTTATTTGGCTAACATTCTCGCAGTTCTTTTGAATAAGAAAAGAATAATCTTTTGTTTTTCTTTCGTTCTGAAATGAAGGGCAAAGAAAGAGTCTGTTACTGAGTGTCTTGCGGCAAAAATAATGATATCTGCATTATTTATTTATTTATTCTATGACTGTTCAATCTTTGTGTAAATATATGTATACGAGTATGAATTTTGGTGCTTTGTTTAGAAAACTTGTGCGTTAACTTACTAAATATACTATATATTTTAATATCTGTGGAAAAAATACTGAAAAAGTAACTTGAAAATCACTACTAATATTAACATAGAACTCATGTACACGCGCATGGGTGCTCTTTAAAAACATATACTCATTTAAAAGGACACGTCACGCAGGAATAATGTAGGTATCTACTGGTAAAATAAATTTGAATATTTTTAGTAGCTGCAGATATAACTATACAAACTCGTTACAAAGTTTACTTCTTCCAAGTATTAGTATCTAAAAAAATATTTATTAGAATAAAAAACCTTATTTTTTGTGATTTGTGTGTAAAAATGACGCAAGGTCCGATAATTCTAATCCGTTTTCGATCTTCTAAATTCCAATGCAAAGTGAATGGTTATTTATATGTACCTATAGGCACAGTGATAATCAAGCAACCAAATACAGGTAGGGTGGACTTAAAAAGTATGCCCAACATTACAAATCTATTTAATCTACATCTACAAGAAAGTTTATGGCTACGATTTTTAAACGTATTTCTAACTTATTGAAAAAACTTTATAATGCCGAAGAACTCTGGTTGAAATGATCGAGGTTGGACACAATTTGTGTCCTTTTCCCAAAAAATACCTGACTATATTGAATAATAATATTTAATGACACTGATCTATCTCACCGCAACAAAAATACACTTGTCGCCATCACACGAACCGGACCGCACGAGACATCGATATCTGATATTACGTAACGGATCAATCGAGAAGTTCAAAGCCCTATTTACAGTGTCTGTAACTAGAGAATAGACCATCTACTCTGTAAAGGTGAGTTTAGACCAATAGAACAAAGAGCCAGATCTAGAACATTTACTATTTTTTGCTCGCTTACACTCAGCTTTATGTACGCAATGAGCCTCATGCGTTCTCCCACCAAAACTGCTTGCGGCGGATCGCAGCCCGACCTTTCGAAGCTAACTAATATGGAGACGGACTCTCTAATAACAGTTCGAAAACGAAAACAACGGTTTGCTAATGAATGTGAATGTCCATCACAAATAAATGAAATGCGTACCGACATTACACGTATAACTTCTTTATTAGAAAAATATATAGAATCTAATGAGCAAATATGAGGTAAAATGCAAGATAATATAACGGAAGTAAAAACACAAATTGCTGAAATCAAGTTAGCTAACGAGGGTACTACAACTCTGATTAAGGAAAGCATTACTGAAATGAAAATACAAATAGAAGAAATTAAATCAACATCAACGAACATTCATGTGGAACAGGAAAACATCAAAGCTCAAGTCACTTTACTAGATAACAAGTTAAAAATCAGTAAGAATAAAATTAAAAATATCGAAACCAAGTTTGCAGATTCAATTAACCTTACTTCAACCACCCAACCTCATTCAACACCATCTGTTATACCAGTAGCGCAACTACATTTGAATGAAACCCTTATTCGCGAAGTCCAAGAACGAAATGAAAGAGAAAAGAACATAATAATCGCTGGTATACAGGAGTCAGCATGTGACAAGGCCGCAGAAAGAATAGAAAGTGATAAAAGAGAAATAATTAAAATTACCCCTGCAGTTAACCAAGATATTCCCAACCCTATAAAAGTTATACGAATGGGCAAATATAATCCATCGAAAAACCGCAACATCAAGGTATTTTACGCCACAAAAGAGACTGCAAAAGAGCTGCTGCGCAATAAAGATAAATTGCCTGACAATGTAAAAATCTTCTCGGACCAGATACCATCCCAACAAAAATATTTCCGGAACCTGAAAGAAGAACTCCAACAACGCATAGCCAAAGGCGAACCTGACCTAACAATTAAATATATAAATGGAACGCCATGCATTATTAAGAATGTTCCAAAAAACTAAGAAAAATAAAACTTGCTGGGAATAACAATCTAAGCAAAAATACCTATCAAGTACTACACAACTATCAGTCTATACAGACAAACAAAGCAAGACTGACTTCTATTTATTTAAATGCATGCAGTATTCGAAAAAAGGGAAAACTAGATGAACTCAAATGTATTCTCAAATCAATACCTACAATTGTCCATATGATTATAGTTACCGAAACCTGGATTAAAAATGAAGCTCAAGCCATAGCAATCCAGTTGCCGAACTACACACACTATTATAATTATCGCACAGATTCAAAGGGTGGTGGAGTTTCGATATTTGTGCATAACAATCTTAAACATACCTTATCCGAGTTTATTTACTCTGATGGGAACAATTACCTATGGATACGTCTTGAAATTTATGGACTAAATATTGGAGCGATATACAATCCAGGGGACACTAATTTCAACAATTTTCTCCAAACTTACTACTTACAACTTCAGGAAAGAAGCAGAGCAATCGTTTTTGGAGATTTTAACATTAATTTGTTAGTAAATGATACGAAAAGTAAACAGTATAAAGATTAAATGCGTAAGACTGGTCATGTTATTCTAAACAAAATTTGCTAGAAAATATTGCACAAGAGATTCGGCCACACGCAAATCCATTACAGATCATGTCACTACTAATTTAAAACAAGATTTCTTCCACATGGCAATAATAGACTCTGCAATGTCCGATCATAATCAGATTTATCTCGAAATAAAAAAAATAAAACCACCAAAAAGGATTTATCACAGATACGAATCAAAAAATTACACGAAACTATTTGCTTTAGTAGAAAAGACTGGTTTTAATGATTCTAACGATGATTATACTAATTTTGAAAATACCCTGAATAACTACATCATCCATAGCAAGGAACCAAAAACGAAGATTTTAAATCTACCTCAACAGAATTGGATCAACCGAGACATAATATGTGAAATTAATCGAAGAAATCAACTACTAATGGAATATAAAAAGAACCGAGAGAATGATTACTTACAAGAAGAGTACCATGCAAGTAGGGAAAAAGTTAAAAAAACTTATACAAAATACTAAAGAGAACTATTATTACAATGAGTTCACAAAATGCCTAAGTAATCCAAAACAAATGTGGAATTTAGTAAGCAATTTAGCCAATAATAAATTAAAACATAGTTGTGCGCCTCCAAAATTAATAATTGACTCTGAACCTATAGTAGACACTAAAGATATTTGCGCAGCGTTTAATAAATATTTTTCTACAATTGGCCCCAAATTAGCTAATGAAATACCTATTACATTTCATACAGATCTAACAAAGGCTCTGCCTCGTGAGGTAAATAGTTCCGAACTTGTAACTTTCGAGCCGTGCAGTGTTGACGAAATCAACAAAATTATTGACAACCTTGATGCAAATTGCAGCACAGGCTTAGACGGTATCAATATCAAATCTATAAAATGCTTAAAAACACTAATAGTAAAACATCTATCTGATTGTCTAAACGCAACGCTACGTTTTGGTAATTTCCCTGATAGTTTAAAAACAGCTAAAGTTTCTCCACTGTATAAGTCAGGATCAAAAAGCGATCCCGGAAATTATAGACCCATCTCAGTTTTACCCGCCCTATCAAAAATCTTAGAAAAAATCATCAATGATCGCTTAGAAGCCTACCTTAAATCAATAAACTTCGTTTATGAACGTCAATATGGTTTTCGGCCTAAAAGTAACACTTTATCAGCTACTCTCGACCTAATTAATAAAATAAGATTAGAAATAGACAAAAAACACGTAGTTCTGGGTATATTTGTTGATTTGAAAAAAGCGTTTGATACAGTCAGCCATCAGCTTCTTATATTGAAATTAGAAAATATAGGTATAAAAGGCTGTGCACTCAATATGTTACGATCTTACTTAACGAATAGATCTCAAGTAGTTAAAATAGATAAATTTCAAAGTGATCCGGCACCTGTATCGAGTGGAATCCCACAGGGATCAATATTGGGACCACTGCTTTTCACAATTTATATTAATAATATACAAGAACTTGGTTTACATGGCCAAATAACCTTATACGCTGATGACACATGTCTGTTTTACTTTGGGCCTAATATACACGACATCGTCAAAAAGGCTCAAGAGGATTTGAATACTTTGTTCGATTGGTTTCAATATAATCTTTTGATGATCAACACAGAAAAAACTTGTTACGTAATATTCAAGGCCAAAAATAAAAAATTACCACCTTATGCACCCTTAAAAATAAATAATTCTATTTTTTATAATTCTATTTAGACTGTATACAAGAACCTAGGAATTTCAGTCCTACCAGACATTCTTGAAGAGGCTACACAATAAGTATTCAGGTTACATAAAAATATTTACTGATGGTTCGAAAAGTGGGGATGGACTAGGGGCCGCATATTATGACTTAACAAATAATGTATCTGGATCTTACAAGGTGGACACCAATGTTTCAATCATGACAATTGAACTCATTGCAATCTCAGAAGCCCTAAAATATATCGAAACCAGCAATCTTCAGAGTAGATTTGTTATTCTGTCTGACAGCAAAAGTGCTTCAACACTTGGCTCGGTGTGCCTCTGGTCATAGCAGAGGACTTCCGATAGCCTATACAGCGTTGCAAACTATTTATAGATTAACTGATACATTAGACCTATCCCTGAGATTGCAATGGGTTCCATCTTATATAGGCCTAAATGGGAACGAGAAGGCTGACCAACTCGCTAAACTGGCGCCAAAGGAGGTACTATTTTACCTTATTATACAGAAGTGCTAACTAAATTTAAAATAACTTGTCATGATAAGTTTAAGGAATACTTTAACGAAAGAAGCAAAGAAAAAGGCATTTGGTACAGAACCCTGCAGTGTGAGCCTCCGCGTATACCATGGTTTTATAACTATAAATTAAATAGACACCACATTGTTGTCTTGCATAGATTGCGGTCTGATCACTATCCCGGTAATTATTTTGCTTTTTTGATGAAGAAGGTCGATTCCCCAAACTGCAATCTATGTGGAAAAATAGAGGATGTCCAACACATTATTGTAGAATGTGATAAATTCCGAGAGGGAAGGGAGTTAATTATGAGAAAATACAATATTAATGCGCACAATTTGTGAGCCTTCAGCAATATTTTAGCAAAACCAACGAGTGAGGCGGCAACGCTCCTCGTAAATACAATTTCCCGCCATTATTGACTCCCTTCTCTCTTGGGTATTGTTTTTTTTTGTGTGAGACTCGATGAGGCTGTCATGCCAGAGACTGGTAAAAGCCTCCAAATAAATATAGATATAAAAAAAAACTTTATATATACCACACATGCATACTCGTTAAAAAAATTATGACGCGCTCTTTCCATACTAGCCTAACCTTTTACACCGCAAAGCAAGTCACTAAGCGTAGCACGCGTCGCGCGAGTTTTATCGTGCTACCCAAGACTAGAACGAACTATGGGAAAAAAATGATTACTTTTGAAGGCGCGCAGGTATATAACAAACTACCTTGTTACTACCTAACTACCTACCTACTACCTACTACTCTTCTATTAGAAATGTAAGCTCATTCGACGCGTTCAAATCAAAACTTGCAACTTATGTTATCGAAAACATGTAATCAATATAGGTATATTGGACTAAATGCGACTGAATGTGCTATTGTTATTTGTGTTAAATGTTCGAACGTCCGTGAATATGTTATTTAAGATTAGTTAATGTTCTCATGTAAGTGACTGTTGTGTCTTTTATGAGAATAAATATATCTTTAAACTGAGAACAATTCCAATCGTTCTTGTTCTTATATACCTGTAATTAATAACTGATCCAAGATGGAAGATTTAGGTTTAATCAACTCGCCGACAGTGAACTCGTCCTCTTGCGAGTTAGCACCTTCTGATGTCACCTATTTTTCTTGTCGTCAACTCGCTCACGCCTGAAGTACAGACGCCAAAAACTATGAAATATACTGATACGGTTAAAACCAGTCATAATTGACAGGACAAGTGTGGGGTCCGCTGGTATTTTATAATATTAAATTAAGAATTTATATCATAAAACACTAGATATACTAAACATCTATACATATAATAGAACAGTAAAACCAATGCGTCTGTACATTGAGTATTTTTACCAAAAACTAATTGAGGGTGATGTTAAAACAGTAACAGAATAGGAATCTACAACATTTTTTTTGTCTGTTTGTACACGCTAATCTCCAGAACTACTGAACAGACTTGAATGAAACTTTTTTATTGATAACTATTGAGTCTGGGCAAATACTAGACTATAACTTATTTTGAAGATCGGAGTACTTGACGTGGAACCTTAGCAGTACACCTAAACTAAGAGAGATATAGAAGCAGCGCTTTAAGAAAAGTTAGTTGGCGTGATGAGCATTTTCTATTGACGTACACAAATTGAAGGTCTAGAGCAACTGACATGGAACCCTAGCAGTTCTGCTCAACTGTATGAGATATGAATAGCGCGAATTAGGGAACATTGTTCAACGTAATGTCCATTTTATATTGACGTACACAAATTGAAGATCTGGAGCAACTGATATAGATCCTCAGCAGCTCAGCTCAACTATAAGAGATATGAATAGAGCGCCTTAGCGAACATTGTTCAGCGTGATGAGCAATTTCTGTTGACTTACACAAATTGAACGCCTGGAGCAATTCATATGCTAAATTTTTTAGACTGATTTTCAAACTCCCAAGGTAATCCTTCTGTCTCCAAGTTACGATCTGTTGACGAAAACCTGGAGAAGTCGAGAGAATCATTCAGATTTTATAGGCATGTATACCATTTATGCTACAGCATTAATTTAGATACTTAAGCGTTTACATTCAGCAGTCATATTTTATGGTTCTGACCTTAACCTTAACGTTAAGTAATTCGTGAATAATTTCACCACAGACGGTTTGTCGTTTTTTTTTTAAATTACTGTATTATTAATGAAAGAAAGTGAATTGGCATTATTGTTTTATACTACTTATCACTTAATAACATAAATTGAACTATGAGAATAGTCTAACTTACTTTACAATATAGGAGAAAGGGTAGGGAGGCCTCTGCCCTGCAGTGGACACGACGGGCTCCTTATAATATAAATAGCTTTACGATAGTAGTAACTTATAAACCGACCTTTGAGTAGGCTAGGGACACAATAGATAAATGCGAAACAACATTCATCTATTGCGGTAGGGAGGTTTGAGTCTGAATTTATTCTGAACACTAAAACCTAAAGTCACCTATACATTTCTTTTACAAACGAATAAAACTGCCTTTAATAAGGTAAACTAAAAAGTTTAAAAAAATCCTTTACACTTTTACTAAGAAAGATATACGACAAAATTTAGTTTTGGAGTCACTGCCATGCGAAATTTTCTTACCGGAGGAGGATGGCAAGGTGATAGTAATCTAAAAAAACGCTAATTTAAAAAACTAAAAAACCCGATTGCGTTTCTGTGTAATTGGAAATTAAAAATCCCTAAAACAAGAAAGAGGTCATACTCGGATTAAATTGGTACCCATATTAAAAATTGTAGCAGTCGGGACCCATTCTAGAAATGGAGGCATAGTGAATTTAGAGCACATACCTACCTCTATATTACATTGCAGATTACTCCAATCTACTGACGAGACTGACTGACTTTCTAACATGGGTCCCGACTGCTACAATTTTTAATATGGATACCAAATTATATTATTGCAATTGAAAAAAATGACCACCAGAGGCCACTAGAGATTACAGCGTTTAGAAGCACTTGAAAATTTCGACAGGCTCTGCCAATGCCAGGGTGGCTGAGAGGTTAGGCAATCGCCCGGTGTGCGAGGAACCTCTTTCTTGTTTTAGGGTTTTTTAATTTCCAATTACACAAAAACACAGTCGGGTTATTTAGTTTTTTTTTTTAAATAACCTTTTTTTTATTTTATTATTTTTAGTTTTAATATTCAAAATGAAAACACTAGACGGGAAAAAAATATTTTTTTGAAATGGTATCTTTACTGGGTTTCATTTGATACCCATATTGCTATGCTAAGGAAAAAATCAATCCCCCTCCCCCTTTATTTCCATTTGCAAGCACCATTTTTAAAATGTAAATAGCCTATGTCACCCTCACAATTTTAACAAATTCAACGACACCTCATATGTCAAAAACTGTCGAGGCGTTTGGGCTGTAGGCCGTGCCAAACAATTATACATACATACATACATACTCTCGAAAAACATAACCCTCCTTCCGCAGTCAGGTAAAAAGAGTGCCTATTGACCTTGATTTTTCATTCCTCTCTTCCCCTTACGACCTGGTGGACTAAGAGATCATCGTAGCTGGATGGCCATTGAAGTATAAAATATTTTGTACTATCGAGTCCACGGGTACGAAGTCGCGGGCAACAGCTAGTATTAAATAATCACTACGCTACACTAAGAGGGCCTACCAAATGTCTAAAGACCTAGTCCTCTCCATAGCTCGTTCGTGTCACCTTGAGTGCTATTTAATTATGAGGCTTACTCATAAATAGGACAGTACGTCACGTTTTTATACCATAGTTACCGACTATTTTTATTCTTTTGTCTTTGTTATCAACCTATCTGACAAAACTGAACACTGGTTAGCTACTTCAGAAGCCCTCGTTGAAAGCCTTCCCTATATTGAGCTAAGAGCCTAAATGTGACTTAACGTTATGCTCTTGACCTGGAACTGTCACTTATGAATTAAGTGGTCGGTTGACGTCATCACTACACCGTTTTGCATTTAGGTATGGGCATTATTGATGCTTTGTTTGGGTTGCCAAAGATGAATCAGTGCTAATTCCATAGCTATGCTCGTCTAAGAGTGATAAATACATGATTACGTATGAGACGTATTGCGTTTGCCTCGTTGCTTTTGTGGTCAGCACGCTGGCTTATGTCCCAGGTACGAATCCCGGGTAGGGCTGGAATCTTTCTGAGTGTTTTATCCTTAAATAACTCTGAAACAGCTCGGAATCAGGAAGTTGATGGTCCTCCAGGTTTCTGAAAACACATAAAGCCGCTGGTCTTACACCTGATCTCTCTCCGGTTTTGTCTCACCAATTACCTTCTCCTGCACAATTGGCTGATCTCGGTTGAGATTAAAAAAATTGGCTCACGAAGACATTATTATGATGGCTAGGAAGAATTCTGTTCTTCATGACCTACAGCAAATAGTCTATAATCACACTATGATCAGATGATCGTCTCTGTGTTTGACCTATGGTTGACTGGTAGATAATGCTTTTGGAATTAATTCCGCCATTTGTTATTGTTTTTAATTTGTGCAGAAAAGTATAAATAAATCAGAACACTATGATCTGGATTCCTTTAATAAAAGAGTGGATAGTCTGTTACCAGTCAGACATGCATGACCCATCCTCGGTCGCATCGTCGCTTACACCATCAGGTGAGATTGCGGTCAAATGTCTCTTAATCAACCTGGCTGTATCCCTCTGCTGGGCAAAGGCCTCACCTCAACTATGAGGAGGTACAAGCCTTTGCCCAGCAGTGGGATCTATTGTTAGCGGCAAGAAAACGGCACTATTCTCTCGACCGAGTGTGCCCCTTCCTACATCGACTGTCATCTGTCATCGGGACGTACTTACGATTCGCGCGCAATATTGTGTAGTGTCGCAAATATATTAATTAAACAGTTATTATATCTTAAATCATGGTTTATCTTAATATAAAGGCTTACTTTACTCATACAGCCAGTATAAACTAAAGTAAAAGTATATGAAATTAGCATTATCTCGTCCAATTTCAGTCTGAATAACTTTAATAGTTATAAAAGAAAGCAGGCGAAGTCGGATAACGACCGTAATAGTTTCATTTGTATTCCGGAAACTCGCCGGAAGCCTGATCCCGGGAAATGACCAATGTTCTGGAACAAAGTATTTAGGGTACCATGTAATTGATGTGATTAGTTTGATAATGTCTGCTAATGAAAATTGTATCACAGCGATTCATAAATTGAAATAATAATAAATATACAAACACACCAATTACCTAGCCCCAAACTAAGCGCGAGCTTGTGGTATGGCGACTAGGATAACATCCATGACTTAGGTACAAATGCTCGTGCTCACATTTGTCCCTTGCCACAGAATAAGTAGTAGTATGTACTTCGTACAAGCAAGCCAACACAGAAATCCTACTCAACGGTGAAAAATTACATCTATCAAACTCCATTGTTTTTCTAGGCATTACATTGGATTCGAAGTTGCAGTGGGGACCACATGTTGACGCTCTGGCTGGGAGACTTGCTTCAGCTGCCTTTGCGGTTAGAATAATTAGACATTTGACTGATGTTGAAACAGCAAGGCTTGTGTATTTTAGTTACTTTCACAGTATAATGTCTTATGGTCTTCTCTTGTGGGGTTCTTCTGCGGACATAGACATCTTTATTTTACAGAAAAGAGCCATTCGTGCCATTTACAAACTTAGTCCCCGCGAATCCCTGAGAGAATTCTTTAAAGAAATTAACATCCTCACTGTCGCTTCTCAATACATATTTGATAATATAATGTACGTACGCAAAAATTTAGATCTTGTTATAAAAAAAAAGTGATAATTATTCATATAACACAAGAAATAAAAACAAACTTGTCATTCCAAACTTCAGATTAGCCAAAACAATTAATTCATTCTTGGGAAATTGTGTCAAATTTTTCAATAAAATACCTCATAATGTTATCGAACTACCTATTAATATATTTAAGTTACATGTCAAAACTACCCTAATGTCGAAGGGGTATTATAAAATTCAAGACTATCTTAATGACGAGAATCTATGGACAGTCCAGCCTGCACCAAACTGATGTACCTACCTGTTTATTTTGATTTGTTTTATTTTTGTGGCAGCTAGTGGTGACTGAGTTTGTTCCGGCGTTTCTTCTCAGCACTTGCCAGATTGTCTGTGTCTTGTCTCGAAGCGCTAGGAGGGCCCAAAAGACATGTTCTGCCCCATATGGGCCATAATTGATTGATATTTTGACGTTCATAAGTGGCATTTTGTGTCCTAAATTGAATAAAGAATTTTTGACTTTGACTGCAGAAGTATGACTTAGCAATTGCATTCAAAGAAATGTCTACTCAATGTCGTCAACAATATGGCGTAATTTAGTTCGCCTCAGAGTCAAGCACATTTTCGTGTAGACCTACAAAAATCCATTTCAAGATAATTTCATACTTATTGCTCTGGAATATGATTCATAATACACTAAACCTATTTAGTGACGTACTATCACGCAACGCAATAGGGTTGACTGCCACAAGAAGCTACTTACGCCATCTAGCGCATCTTTCTAGGACTTTATTCACGCTCGTCGAACCAGCAACTTAGTGTCGCGCACCGCCGGTAAATAAAACGCGGGAGCGTGTCGCTGCCGGCTAGCGACACCCAACTTGATTAGTCCCTTACCAAGGGGTCGCCGCGCGTAGGTACGTTTTTGCTACCTACGCGGGAAGATACACAGGCCTGCTTTGGAGCGTGAAACACTACACCAAGACGATCGTCAATAAATAAAAAAACTTTTTAGTAAGCAAACCAACAGCCTAAACTTTATTTTAAATTTAGAATTTAAAATAACTATATAGTTTATTAGTTAAACAAGCATTAGGTTATTTAGTACCACCACCAACTAATAAACACCTTTGAAGTTTAAGATCGTAAAAATGATCTATAGCAAAATATTTTTTACCAATATTCATCACAAACGGTTTAGCTGGAAGCATAAAAATGCTTAACATAAAAAATAGATTATTAATTATTTAAACGGAACTGATAACTTATTGTCTCAAATAAAAATAAAGCACATTCTTTACGGTATAACAGATGGGGATTCTGAAAAAGGTCCCTATTACGCTCGATCTGCATCAGCTTAATTCGGGTTCAATGTAATTTACGAACAGTAATTTACGAGTTTAAATGTACTGATCCACATTGCTTGCCTGATACAAAAAGGAGTTTTTTTTTGTTTTAATTTATTTTTAACTTTCTTTTCTGTTACTAACAAACGTCGTGTTACTAACAAATATGGATCACTTAGTTGTCTGAATAAAGAAAGATTTATTTATTATTATTATTTATTTTTCTGTAATTTGTAAAAACGAATTGAAGTCAATACAATCACATGAGGCGAATGTTTCTTTGCAATGAGGGATTTTCTGAACGCTCAAAATTTTAGTTTTATTTTATGTTGATAGATGGCGCTAGTCATCTAAGTTATTACACAGGGTGTTTGGTGCATCGTTTGCCGAATTGAAATGCGGAAGGCGGATAAGGGGAGTCATATGCTAACATCTCAGCTAAAAAAAACTCTAGGCCTTACAGATTTTTTCAAATATTTTTCTTTCTTTTTTAATATATAAAATATGCATTTTTAAAATTGAGTTTTAAAACTGGATTCTGGGATAAACAATAATAATAATAATAAAAATCTAAAAGGCCTAGATTTTTATTGAAGCTGAGAATATCACGTGTACGTACACCGTACACAGACATAATCTTATAGGTGCAATTTGACAGCTCTGAGTTATCACATAACGTAGCAGTGTATGCGGAGGAATTCCATAGACAACACATAAAACAATGAAAATAAAATGCTAGGTTTGATTTTAAAATAAGAAAAGATAGACAGCCCTGACTTAAAACTATGTATGGGACACATTTTAGTTTATATGTTTTACATAAAGAGTAAAATAAATCAAAATTCTTTATTGCTGACAGACGTGTGAAAACGGCCATGTTCTATCCAGAGTTTTTTTTAAAGTTAGTGTTTTACTCGTCACGGAGGTACAGATTTATCGATTCATTGGTTGGTATTGAACAAATAACATTTTCAGTACGCAATTTTAAGTTTGAAGACTTTATTTTATTTTAGTTCATAAAACGTAATCCTTAAACATACTAATTAAATAAATAGTCACGTAAACGTGAAACATTTTATAATTATAGCCTGACCAAGAATATATGGGACCTCGCCATATTGCGGAAAACATCTGGAACTAATTTCTTTTACTGGCAACAGAAACTTCAAATCGTCATTGAGATGTCATTAATTGTCATAATGATTAGTGTCAAAGTGGACGCGTAATCTAATTTTCGACCAAGTGCAATTTTTATGTAATAAAAAATACCGAGAACTATTTGTTTTCGTCAAAAAAAAGTGGTTTATCATGTGTTGTAATATTTTTCGACAAGAAAGTCTATGTGATCGCCACGGTTTCTTTAAATTAAATACTAATACAGTTGTCATCACAATTTGTTGGTACGTGATATAGTGCGAATAGTGAAAATTGGCTACTGATGGCTACGGAGAATATTATAATAACCAATTGAAAAAATAATATAATATAAACTTGTTTTCAGTCTTATTTTTTTTTATTTAAACCCTACCTACTTAGATATTTCAACTATAATAGTTCTTAGAGTTTTCTATGATGTCATACACTATTTTAATTATGATAACACTATAAATAACATCATTTAGAAAAACAGTGGGTTAATGATTCTTTTACTCGTTAGTGGTTTTAAAAAGATAATTGTGTTATGGTCCAAAATTCAAGAGCAATATTACAAAAAGTTACAGAATTTAATAAGTTTTCAATTTGCGAGTGTTTTGTAGTGTTCTTTTGTCATTAGGCGGCTTAAAAAATAACTTGAATGTAAAAATAAGTATTAAAAATATGTTATTTATGTTCAGTTGCCAATCTACGCTGGTATGATTATACCAAGTGTTGTCATATAAAGAAGATTCGAAGGGCCCTTAATTCAGGTCCCATATATTTCTGGTCAGGCTATATTAACAATGTATTGAATCGATTGTAAATCGAGTTGACGTCTGAATCGTTAATTCTACCAACCGATTCGCAAACACCCGACCCTATACACGCTGAAATTTTAGTGGTTGTTTACCCGCAGCAGAACGATTACTGTACGTTTAGTAGTATTATCGAATCATGCGAGATATTTTTTAAACTAAAAATATTTTTGCTCTCAAGTAATCAAAAAAAGTTATCATCTACTCGAAAGCATGAGAAACGATAGTTTCTTTTACGAGAATTGACGTATTTGGATACTGCTTGCCGCACGAAATCAATGTTTAAAGCAAAAGAAGCTCTACGCTATAAGCAATACACCATAAACTGCACTAATTTTACTGCGGGAAAACAACCATTAAAATTTCAGCGTGTATATATATTTTTTTTAACAGACATTAATCGTATTATGAAAGTACAAAAAATATTAAAGACTAAGAGAAACTGGACTAATGCCCTTAAATGTTACACCTTTGCGCTATACACAAGTTGCGTAAGTAAACAAGGCTAAAATTAAAATACAAAATAAAATCAAAAATACGGATGAACAAAATGAGTTTTTTTTTTGTGTGCGCCTTAGCTGAGGTCATCTGTGACAACTTTCACTGCAGCCTTATACCGAGAAGAGCTTGCGTCGTATATATCAAGCCTGTCCTGCAATCGATTATATAGGCGACACATTCTTGCGACAGGGTTGTGTCGTGAGACATTGTTCCTGTATCCAGGCAAGACAAAAGTAGGCAATGGACGCCTCATGTTAACCCTAGTGTTGAAAGCTAATGAGAAGGTAAGATCAGGGGATTCAAGTGTGTGATGCACTATTTTGTGTAGAACTATTAAATCGAGTTGCTGCCTTCGAATACTCAAGCTAGTCATATTAAGTTTCTTTAGCCTTTCCGTGTATGTCACCGTCGCCTGTCAAATTGAACCTATTAAATTATTTAGACTTTAGTGGTAGTACTTTCGGCTTGACGCAAGCCGCATTGCTTCGAAGTCTACCTTAAGACATTGGAATCGAGTCCAATGTTATTCGGAGTAAGGCTGTTATCCGTCAGTGAAAACGTATTTATGCCTGACCACGAAACCCACTTAATTTCCTCCCCATCAGATCTAACGGCTATTCAGAATGACGTCGGCACATTTGGCTCACCTAGATATTGACTAATCATCCTAATAAATATTCTCGCTGTATAATAAGACACTTGGTGTCGTGAAGTACCGAGTGTAAATAGATATCTACATGAGTTTCAGGCATTTATACAAGTTGTGATATAAAAGTAATTTATTCATTCTCGACCCATAAGGAGCACCATGTCCCAAAATAATTTTAGGCCCTACTAATATGATGTCCTGTAAGATTAGGTACTTTGCATTAGGTTTTTACTAAAGTTTAGTTGTCAGCAGCACGTCAGGTTACTCATTTGAACTACGACAACAGCTGTTATTACGGAGGGAATAGAGGCAGTCTCAAGGTCGAGGTGGGGTAGTCTGATGTGCGGCCGTATGTATGATTTACACTCAAAGTTGTCATTTTAATCTATAATTAAGTATCGTTCTGTCACTTTCTTTGTCAATTAAATAGAAAAGGAATGCATGAGACTTCACTTTAATTGACGACAATACTTACTTGTGAGTACCTAAAGCGACACACACAGCGATTTCATTTTAATTTTAAGTAAATACCTCTTTGCACTTTTTAAGCTCTGAAATACTGCTTCTTTACCTGACTTTAAAAAAATTATAATAAATAAGCAGCAACAACAATAATGTTCTGAAACAATTTAATTACAATGATACAAACAAAAGTGCAATAAAATTGTACGATCAAACCCCGTAAACGTTACATTGTGGGTAATGTGCACTCCTCTTAATTTTCGTATTTTACAGCCGCTACAATAGTTACGATTTTGTTAGCACTTGATTTATTCCCCTTGCAGCTTACAGCTAATATCCCCGTCAGGATATTTTTTATTTATTTATTGGTTGTAAGTGCTGTTTTAATTTTCGTAAAAACTTTGTATTTTCGAAATAAATTCACTTGAATTTAGTACCTGTACAATAAATTGTTTTATTGTGCCTGTTTTTAGATACAACGAACTAGACAGAGTAACTAGCATTTATTTATTGTAGGCTATTTATGATTATTTTTTATAATTGAGGCAATTTGTTTGCAATTTTTTACGACATTAAATTAAATTTCGCTCACAAAAATTGATCGACCGTGTCATCCGGTGGGATATTCTATTTATTTATTCTAGTGGGCCCAGACACACTGCATCACTGGGGCTAGAGATAATCAACTAACTCGTCCCACTAAGAGTCTGTGACCCATTTGGGACGAGGGGCATACCATTATTTTACTGTTAATTTGAGTTAATTTGATAAAATTTAGCGCAATTCATAGACACAACATAACCTAAGATACACGCGCGGCAACTTAAAACCCAATTTGTATCTATTCAGAATGTAATAAAATTCTTGTTTTCTTATAGCTAAAAGACACATATTGAACCAAAGTAATGTTTCCTAGAAAATGTTAGAAGACGACATATTCAATCCATTATTCTGAGAAAATAATTTTACCGGGTCAGAAGTCACATCTAAAAAAGTTTTCGTATCAGACGGAGCCAGAAATACCAAAAAAACCGGGCAAGAGCGAGTCGGACTCGCGCTCTGAGGGTTCTGTACACACTTACGTTTAATTGCAACAGGTTTATTTCTGTCGTCATCAAAGCGGTGTTTGTTTTTTTCTTAAATTTGTGCTACAAGAACTTACTTCTCTATTCGAATTTCACGATCCTAGGTCAACGGAAAGTAGCTACCTTTTAGGTTTTGAATTTTTGATTTCCTTGCGAATAAAGCAAAATATACGAATACGACATAAACGGTCGTATTTTTAGATTGCGTTGACACAGAATTTTGAATTTTTCACAGTTCCAGAAACGTTTCTGAAAAAAGTTTTTATAGCAGCAATTGAAGTCTAGTTATAACGGTTCATGAGATACAGCCTGGTGACAGACAGACAGACAGCGGAGGCTTAGTAATAGGGTTCCGTTCTTACCCTTTGGGTACGGAACCCTAAAAAGGTGTGTTGACAGACGGACGGACAACGAAATCGTATTTTATTTGTATTTGTTACGGGTTTTGTTTTTCCTTGGGGCATAGGGCCCTAAAAATGGGCAAAACCGTAATTTTCCTTCGGAAAATCCTAAGGAAACATACATCCCAGTCCAAATTCGAGCTCATCCATTTTAATAAAGCATTTCTTCTATAATACGTTGCTTTATACGAGGGATTACATAGACGGGCGCTAAGGGAAAGCGTAAGTAAGCTTATGTGATTACTACTTGCTTTGTTTCAAATCGATATTGTAACTATACGACTATAAAGAAGGTATTACAATTTCTCTATGCTAGTAATGTATCTGCATCACTTACCTGGATCCCAAATTCTCAATCTTGCTTAACCCAATGCGGCCTAACCTTCAATATAAAATGACCCTATTAACCTATAATACACCTGTGATGGCCGTAACGAGAGGCAGGTGGGTCACAAAGCCTGCGAAATCTAAGGAACCCTCTTAATGTTACCCATTAGGTCCCTTCGAATTACACGTACAGACGGCCGCACGTCAGTCTACACCACCTTGACCTTGAGACCGCCTCTATTCCCTACGTAATAAAAGCGGTTTACGTAGTGCAAATGGGCAGCGTGACGTGCTGCCGACTGTACATAATATAAGACCATATTACAGGTTAATGATCTTGTATAACGAAAGTACCACGATTATTATATATTTTCACTGCTTTATTTTTATGGCGTGTGGTATTTTTATTGATATACTATGATTAGCAAATGTACAAGAATAAAACAATGTCTTATCTTAAGTAAAAACTATGTACATTGTGCTGTTGATGTATTTAAATAAATAAATTATAACATTATAAAAATATAGACAAGTAAATACAACGTTTAGTTGTCAAAGTTATACGTAAAAATATATTTTTAAGTAATCTTGTTCTTGCGAATTTAAGACCCCGTACGACATTGGAGAATGTTTGAAAATAGTGCAGTGCCGAAAAAAAACCTTTGTTTTTGAAATACATTTTTCCAAACAAAATTAATATAAAAATTACATTTCGTGTTTACAGAACTTTACTAATAGAGCTAAAGTCAGCGTGGATAGCTTTCAAGCTAACCCGATCTAAATGGAAATGAAAAAATGCATTCAACGCGTAAATTAAAACATTTTATAAAAGCCAATAAAAATATACTTTACCATAATATTAAACTCCTGCAAATCTAAAATTGTTTTATTTAATGCTAGTTATTTTTTTTACAGGTTTATTCAAAATGGCTTAAAGATTTAATACAAGACCCTTAACTAAAATACAGTTATACACACATAACTTAAAAATAAAAACTTAAAACTAAACTATTTACATGCCAGTAAGTCAGGTATTTTAAAAATAGGAAAAAAACCTATAGATAAATACCTGACTTAGGTCGCTGTCCCGCGGGAAGGTGCCCATAAGGCTGGCCACAATACCCCGTTGGATGGCCAGGCTGATCCGCTGGCCGAGGTATAGGCCAGCCTTCGTATCGTGAGATGTCTCAACTAAACGTTTTGAAATCTCACGATAAACTTTATAGGCGCTTGGTCCCCACGGCCCCAAGGTCTCGACTCCAAACGGTTGAAATATGAAGGACTCACCGAGACCTTTATACTTCCGCCGTTTGAGGTCTTCTGCAGAAGCAGCAGCAGAACCCGCCTTGTTGCCAGTGAAAGGAAGATGAGAGGGCGCCAGAGTGTCAACGCAAGTAGCGTCCTACACTAACGGCCTACCCATCTTCCAAGGAACGAGTGTCATACCATCGGGGCGCTTGCCATCGCTACGCGATAGCCCATTCGGTTCCAAAACAGCCGGAATACGTGCACTGGCGAGCGCGATCCTGCCGGCACTTCGGCTGCAAGAGAGGCCATGGTGAGCAAGTTGGTCGACTAACTAACTTTTATTTTACTGATATTTGTTATTTGTTTCGTAGATATTCGTGTACACTATGAGATTGCTTTCGAGGGCGTATCGTGTGCCTAACTTGAAAACGCCATCACGATTGCAGTTCCAAAGCAATGATATGAGTTTTTTGTTAAGGGGGTGCAGCGCGAAGCAAGTCGAGTATGTCTAAATGATCTTCAAACATAATCGAACTTAATAATATTAGTAATTAGATCCACTTGCTTTAAAGTTTTAGACTTGATGATTTAATTAGAACAATTGTTTTATTCTGCGCAATGCGCAAAACCATCAGACATTTGTGTTAAAAACTGAAAAGTGGTAATATTTTCTTATTTATATTTTATTCGTGTATATTAAAAAGATGGGACCTGCGGAATATCAATACAATCATTTTCATGTACAAATTATTGTTTCATGCGTAAAAATCACCCAAGTTTTGGAAAAAAAAATGCTCTTAGATATCATTAGTTACTAGTCATGTTTATTATATCATAAAGAATTTGTTTCAAATTTCAACAAGACCTTGTGCAATGATTAGGCTAACGTAAATAAGTGTTTTAATGTATTTAACTAATTCAGTACAAGTGATTTAGAAATACGTTTATTTTCTCAATTTCTCGCAGGACCGCCTTAACATAATTATATTTCTTTATGTCAATAAACGTTTTGTTACGTTCCGTATGTAAAACATCAAGAGAGCGTTACAGCCTAATTTGAGAAACACTGCCCGAAATCGTGTTCGTCCATTTGGCACCTGTATTTCAGTCCTTTTGGGCTCCATCCAGATCGGGGACACTGCAGGCATACGTCTTCCTCTCCATCCGTCTAGCTGCAGTTGGCCCGCCTCCAGCAATCACCGACTCATCTCCGTCGACTACTATCGCCTAGTCTTCGGAGTGCCTTGATGTGTTATCAGACTACGCGAAACTCAGACAGCCTTACTAACAGTGTATCCCCCATCTCGCCCTTTCATGCTGTGATAGAGCGAGATGAGACAGACCGAGTTACAGGCTAACTCCTATTACCCTACGCTGACTGTTAGTAAGACTGTCTGAATACCGCGAAGTCTGATGATCCCTTCATTCCGATAGTGGATTACGGGGAATGACGAATAGTGTGGGATCAATACTAGCTTTTGTTTGTGCGAACTACAGCACATTATGGTTAACACTGGTATAAGATATACGGCTTATTTATGCGGTTGTATTACGGGCAATATCGCAAAGAAAACTAGTCGTATGTGCGGGATTGTGCACTGGATATTGTGTGTATGGAAGAGGTATTTTAAAAGTTTTTGTGAAGAATCATTAGTCTGCTTATTTACATCTAAATAAAGTCGAGAGTGTTAGTGTTCATGCAAGTACTCGTACGCTTGCGCCAAAATGTTTTTTTTATTATTTAAATGGAAATTTACCCAAAGTGTTATCTCCCATTTTACCCCCTTTAATGTGTCATTTTACGATGTTTATATAAAATTAAATTAAATTTTGCTTAAAAGAATTGGTTGATGCCATCCGCAACACGGGGACACACCGCCCGGTGGTGTTTATATAAAAAAAATGGCGCGAAAAATGAACAGATGTTTGTGAGTAAAAATGGTGTAACTAACATGACTTTTTAATGTAAGATTTCTAGCAATAGTGAGAGAGTTTACCTTTATTCCAATTGACTTAAAGTTTTACTATCACAAACTCCAGACTGTCTACTCAATAACCAACCAATCTTGGTATCTAGATTACTCTCGACATCTAATTTCTTCTGATTTTTATTCCACGCCAATTTTCTCGACACATACGAACGGCGTATATCGCGGGTCGTGTCGTGTGCGTACGGCTTTATCCCGGTGGATTACCGAATGACGAATGGTACACACGGCCCGCACGTCAGAATACCCCAATTTGACCTTGAGACCGCCTCTATTCCCTACGTAATAAAACCTGTTTTCGAAGTTCACATGGTAACTTGACGTGCTGTCGGTACCTTACGAAGCTGTTTCGACATTTATTCGTTCCTAAAAGAAAAACTGCGCGTAAGAAGCGAAGATAGCGTGGCGCTAAAAGATAGGTTATTATTGCTTATTAATGAAGTTGTTATGCTAGTTCAGTACAAATAGTTTTGGTAAAGAGTAGTTTGAGACTTTGCCTCTTGAATTTAAGTATACAAAAGGAGTTTCTATATCGTATTTTACTTATTTAATGGAATACCAAAACTGTACAAAGTAACATAAGTTACATTTTATACAGTTAAAGGATATTGACCAAAGCCGGGCCCAGATTGCGTCTTGGTAGTTTATATTTCAAAAATATTGTTTTAAATTATAATTGCACTGGTATTTTTGAAATAATTTAACGAATAGGGGTTTAAAAGTAACACTTAATCACAAAATTCATAAATTAATCACATAATTAATTCTGCAATCACAAAACATAACCTCGAAATGCTTGAATTCCTCGTTAACCACTGATTATTTTTCAAAAATATTTTCTGTGTGTTCTTTTGAATATTTATATATTTTATCCGAACATTTTGTAAAGACGCATGCTGACGCAAAGTAGGCCCAGTTTCTATAGAGTTTTGGTCAAGAACATTTTCCAAAAAATAGGAACTTCTTCTGGTTTTGAAAAATGTTTTAGCATTATTTTAATCAATTCATAAAAGATAATATGGTGACGTTTAAATGATGAGGTCATTGAACATAATTAAAACAAGTTAAAATCCTATTTTAACATTTGGATATGCTTAAGGGTATTACATTTTTACCTCTGATAAAATAACTTCGCTCATTACCCGATGCTTAGATGGTTATGTACCTGTAACAAAGAAAATACAAGTATTAAATAAAATGTTTTTGTAGAAACTCTGCCTTTTAGACCATAATAATCAATATAGTTATTGTCATAATCAGTCGAAGAACCCCACTGCTTAACATAGGAACGCACAGGTTTTTCAAACATAACGGTTAGAGATATGAAATGGGGGTGTGACCCGCGCGAACTATTTAACTCCTTGGGGGATGGTGAAATATCAGTCATTTGGTAAGTATGCGTGCACTGCGCGCCAATGAGCGTTCTAAATTGAATTAGATACTGTGTTGCTTATGCTCACAAGCTTGTTCTAGTAAAAGTAAAGTCAGCCTATTAGATCCCACTGCTGGGTAAAGGCTAAACTATGAGGTGGTACGAGCCGTAAGCAGGCTCAGTGTGGATTAATTGGTGTAAGGTTGTCTGTAAGGCAAGTGACTAACCTTACCGTCTGATGTTATCAAGCCGCCCTAGGGCCACTGACCAGGCTTAACGACTATTATCAACTGATATTAGGGACCAAATGCTTTACGTGCCTTCCGAAGCACGGAGATGCTTGTGATAAAAGTCACTTAAATGGAATGGTCACCCATCCAATCACCACCGCGCCGTGGGTTGCTTAATTTTGGTATAACTACTAAAGCGCTGCCGCCACTACACTACAAGTAGTAGTTGTAATAAACATATTTGTTAAAAATTCTAATCCGGAAGGAAAATATAGGGCAGTTTTAACTTTTAAATGTATTTTACTTTTAATCAAATTCCTTTTTCAGTTTTTACATCATCTTTTTTCGGCTCAGGCCTGAAATATCGTTTTTCCTAAAATGTACAATTCTCAAAAAGTCGACGTACTCATCATGTTTGCTGTCTACGCGCACAAGATGCGACGCAGAACCACTCTTATTTGCATTCTTATTTTGTCAGCTTTATCGAAATAACTTCAATTTAAAATGTAAGCAGTCTTAGAAGGTCTTCTATTCATAATGTTTACATTTCTATAATTTCAGTATGCGCCTAATATCGGCATTACCATAATGTTCGCTCTTTTAAATAGGCTATCGTCTTATTTTCATTTAATTATCTTCGTCGTCGTTGCAAACATTTTGAGGATAAGCACTTTCTGAAAAGCGAACATTTTACATAAACTGTCATTCTCGCAGACAGACAATTTTAAACAGTTGACATTTTGAGAAGCTGACATTATGCAAAAGACGTGGTGACATTGTGAATAGCGTTTTGCGAAAAATACATTTTAGGAAAACGGATATTTCAGACCTGAGCCTTTTTTTTTCACAAAGCATAATTACAACGAATCTGATCAAAATCGCACTGACATGTAAGAAAAACATAAACTATATAAAAAATAATATATAAAACTTAATTATATTAATAAATTTGGCGACACATGTTCGCGATGGATTACCGAGTCGGTACATATCTCTTCTTTCTATGATCCTCAGATCATTCGAGGGTTAACCTAATGCAATAACTTAGAACGATTCCCAATGTTTTCTAACTAAGTAACATTTCTTTGAAAGGCTCTAAACTCATTACCAAACCAACTCACGAATTCAAAGAGATCGTCAAAGCGATGGAAGATCCTTCAACAAGAACAATTTCTTTAATTCTATTACAGTAAAGTCGCGTTTCATTAGACCCGAAGACTTACCTCTTACTAATAATGAATTTGACACTGCTATATCACTTGAATAAATATAAGACGGTGAATTTGAAATGTTTGCTTCCACTATGTCATGTCACATAACTGTCATTAATTCCAGATAAGCCGTCGCTTATAATAGCAAGGGGGTACTTATATGTTTAGGCTTTTTCTTTCAGTAAGTTTTAGTTTCACACACACACACACACACACACACACACACACACACACACACACACACACACTCACACACACACACACACACACACTCACACACACACACACTCACACACACACACTCACACACACACACAAACCAACGAGCATACTTTGTTTATACTTACTCTTTATTGTTTTCTTTTCCATATTTTTAAATAGAAATATTAAGATAACCACGAGTGAAGAAGCGAGTTATTCCCACTACAAGTGTCCTTGAAAACTTACCGGGAAAACTCGGCAACATATTGTAAACTGGTTTATGGTAATAAACGAATTTTTATTTTTATTATATTACTTAAAGCTTTATGGCACCAAAAAAGTTTTTTTGGTGGAATTTAGAGTATATCTATACTAATATTATAAAGAGGAAAGATTTGTTTGTTTATTTATTTGCAACGAATAGGCTCCGAAAGTACTGAACCGATTTGAAAAATTCTTTCACCATTAGAATCCTGCATTATCTGCTATGGACATAGGCTATATTACATTATCAAAAAAGTTAGGGTTCCGTATGAAAACTTCGATTATGTAACCAAAGGTGTAAAAGGAAAATCATTAAATTGCGAACGCTGCGAAAACTATTGACAATAGAGCAAAGTAATGTTCTACGGTTTTGTAGAGGACATCATTATCTACAATAAAGTCCGCAATAACATATGTCTAACTACAACAGGTTAGTCACAATAACTCCTTTTTTAGGTAAAAATATGAAATTTTTGCGGCGGCAAAAAGAAAGCCACAGTTTCAGTATGTTGGTATTAATCCTTATCCTTATCCAAATAAATCACGTCATACTCAAGGCTATATCAGTACCTGTAAATTACTTTTTGAATTATTCAAATCGGACATACCATTAAAAAAATATCACGAGTAATATAATATTGTATCGAAGTTACGGTTAAGGACGGCAGCAAAGTTGGCCTTTTGCTTTATCGTCAATAGATTTATTATTTTATTTAAAAACTTTATTGCACTTAGAACAGTGTACAAAAGGTGGACTCAATGCTAAAAGTATTCTCCCCCAGTCAAACCTACACCTATGTCGATGGCGTATGTGTGAACAACCTGAGCTACGCCGACGACATGGTTCTACTGAGTGCGTCGATCTGTGGCCTAAGAAAACTGATACGCATATACGAGGAGTATGCGAGTGGACACGGTCTAAAGTACAATGTGAAGAAGAGTCAATGCATGGTCTTCAAGGCGGGTACCAAGTGTCCCGGGGACTTACCTCCAGTACTATTGAATAAGGTCCCGTTAGAAGTGGTCGATCACTTTGAGTACCTGGGACACGTAATAACTCCTGACCTCAGAGACAATGCGGATAGCCCGCAGATTTGCGCGATGCTCACAGGCGGTCAAAATAACATTATTTCGAACTTATTGTACATAGTGATGTACAATGGCCCCATAGAGTGTATGGGGCCAGCCTGTGGGTTGATTATAATAAACGGATTTACAACGATATTCGTATCCTGTACAATAACGCCTTTAGGGTGATTTTGGGGCTGCCCCGCTTTTGCAGTGCCTCGGGTATGTTTGCGGAGGCGCGCACTGCCTGCTTCCACGCGACCATGTGTAAGCGGTGCGCGTCAATGGTGCGCAGAGTGCGGGCCAGCTCCAATGTCATCCTGAAGGCGATAGGGGATAGACTGGACTGTCCCTTCCTCCGGCAGTGCTGCGACAGACATGTCCCAGTAGTTGCTAGGGGTAAGGGGCTTCTAAATAAATAATATTTTTATGTAATGGCTGTAATGATAATAATAATAATAATATTTTTCCAATGAATTGTAATTTAAATTTTAATATCGAATAGTATTTTCTTTTTGACATGTTATTGTTATTTTATTGCAATTATATTGATGTAATTTATTTAATGAATGTTATAATGTATGGATCAACGTAATCTGAAATAAAATAATTTTGAAATTGAAATATAAGTCATGCAGAAAAATTGTAATGGGTGCAGGATAATGTAGTCGAATAGAAATTAAAAGACGCAACAAAATATTGTAATGTAGATAGTAGATGGCGCTGTACGTATTTAACTCACGAGTCAGCTTGAGTTTTTCCCAATAACTTAATAAGTAAGTAGGTATTTACTAGGACGTACGATTTGTTGAATTGCAGTTCTAGCAAAGAGGTCTCTGCCGCCTGCCAACTACACTGCTAACTACACTCACCTATTGTCGCTTGCACACACAATACGACAAGACGCAATGCTCTTTCTTTGGCCATTGCTGATTTCTTCTTGACTTTTGTCTACTTAATTGATTGTTTGTATGCACTTATCCTAGATCGGAATTACCTATTCATGGTCCGATTTTGGAAAAAAAACCTTTGTGTAAGGTACAACGTATCTAGCAAGGCTATTAGATAGGTTATTTAAAAAAAAACACGTTATGTCTTTCAGGAATGGAGTAAAATCAAAAGGTGCGCATGAAGTCCTCGGGGACTGCTATTTTTTCTATACTAATATTATAAAGAGGTTAGGGTCGGTTGCACCATATCTCACATTATAACTGGAAAAACGGAGGAATTATTTTTTTTGTTCAAACATGCTAATCACAGGAACTGCTGAGGCGATTTGAAAAAAAAAATTGTTAGATAGCTTATTTCTCGGGAACGCTTTGTATGAGCTATAAAATGCATGATACCTACCTAGAAATCAAAGGGAAAGCAGTTAAATCAAAAAGCACGGACGAAGTCGCGGGGGACCGTTATATAAATAATATGTTCATATTATTCACACGCGTTTTGATTCTTATCTTAAAAGATATCACAGTTTAAAAAAATACTCCGCTCCTAACAATGCCCACAGGAAATCCTAAATTTACGCGAACGAAGTCGCGGGGGACCGCTAGTATATGTATATAGGCGAAATACCTTTGTGGAATTGATAACCTTGTATATATGGTTATAACACCGCACTCAATCCCTAGTGGTGAAGGATCTACCTTCTAGTTGTCCCGAACGGCGCGTCCGTAGTCAACGCGTTGTTCAAGCAACGCGCTAGTATAGAGAACCGGATGTGAGCCACGCTTGCCTTGCCGCCCGCCTCCCACCTGCAGCTGGAACACAACCTACCTTCCATGATCTACCTCCTAGTGGTTTACCCTGGGCAACATCACGAACTCCGTTTTGTGTGAACGATCCTAATAGCGGTGGTAGGCTCCGTTAGGTGCCGTCTGGTAGCTACCACCCTCCCTTTCTTTTACATCGAGCCCTTCAGAATCAGCAAGACAGTCCAGCACCATAGGCGAAAAAACACCATTGACAACCGTCTTGGTGTAGTGGTGTGCACCCCGGACTTCTAAACCAGGCGGTTGCGGGTTTGAATCCCGCAAGGGGCAAATGAGCACGAGCATTTGTACCTAAGTCATAGATGTTTATAAATGTATATAAGTATGTCTATCCGTTATCCTAGTCATCATAGCACACATTTGGGACTAGGTATAAATAAAATAAAAAAAGAATACGGACACGACGCTCCGAGGACTAGCAAAAATCCAGGGTGTCCCGTACATTCCCACCGGGGTCTGGCGCCAAGCTACAGCTTGCTGTGTTCCATCGGTGAGTAGGAGTGCCAGAACGCACTGGGTGAGCTTGCCCAACCGTCGACTCTGTCTACGCCACGTCTGGTTTAGTCTAGAGTCAAGAGTAAGCCTAGTCCAAATAATTAAAAAAAAAAAGATTTTTACCAAACTGTTCTTACGATATATAACGGCGCGATACACTGAAAAAAAGGATCAACCAGGTTTTGGTTGAAGGTTTCATTGTAGGGAAGTAAATGTTTGTTAAATATAAACAAACTTTTGGCTATCAGTAACAAAACTTGTTTGTTACTGATAATGCAGAAGTTCGCAAGTCACTAGGTTTGGCTACTAGTAAGCCAAATTTTGGTTACTGTTAACCAATAATTAATTTCAGTGTACGTACATATATCAATTTCACAAAGGTATTCCACCCTTGATCTATGAACACGCCCTTACCTCGTTTATCCTGAAGTCAACTCGTCATTACCCGGTCTCCACTCTGATTTTGTTTGCCTTTCGTTTGCTTTTCAATTTATTGCCAAGCCCCCGCCCCGATTTACAGTACAAAATACGAACAGAAGGCTCGTATTTCATTACTTTATCGTTTTATAAGATGATATCCAAAATTACTGTGATTTGGACGACAGAGTCAATCAAACACAATTGAGTTTCTCTCTGTAAGAAAAGATTTATTTTGACAATTTTGCATGTACACTATGATTCACTTAAAATAATCGTTTTTAGTAACAAAACCTTACATACCTGTAAGAAAAGAAACGACATTTAATGTTATTAATCACAATGACAGTTCCTAAAATACAATTAGATTAACTTTCTAATTAACAATGGTATTTTTAATTTGTTAATCGTTTTCTCACTACTACGACTTTATAGGTTATATTCTTTTTATACGAAATGTCATGTCACGCACGGTTTGGCCTAATGACGTTTTGGTGCGCGGGAAAATTTAAACTAAAGAAAATTATATTTTTCTTTACATAAATACAATGTTGGTTTATAGTTAATAAAGTTTATAGATAATAAAGTTAGTTAATACCAACTTCCTAGTAGAGCCTTCTTCAGAAGCCGCAAAAAATATTTGTAAATTTGTGATTTCTTGTAAAGTTAGTTGTTCATGTTCAAGTATATCGATCAAACCTCCTGAGTAAAATAAAGAGAAAAAAAATATGCCTTTGAGTAACTGACTTTATATATGAATAGTGGTTCCCCGCGACTTCGCCCGCAAGAGTTGAATTTTTCATATAAACTTTCGTCCCCCATTTCACCCCCTTAATGTTTTTATATTGCGACAAAATGTAGCCTATGTCCTTTCCAGGGCGAGACCCTGGAAAGGACATAGGCTATATTTTGTCTCTGACTGACTCCATACCAAATTTCATTTTAATCGGTTCAGTGGTTTAAGCGTCAAGAGGTAACAGACAGACAGACACCTTGCGCATTTATAATATTAGTATGGATAACGTGAATTAGGCACTGGTTAGGCAATAAGGCCTACCGCCTAATTTGAAAACTATCACGATTGCTATTCCAAAATATTTCATTTCAATCATTTTGAAAGAATTAAGTTATTGCTTTCCAAACGTCTGTTTAATAGCTGTCATGTCTCTCCTGAAAGCTATGACTATTGCAATTTGGGGGCTTTACTAGCCACCATGCTTTGAATCGTAACTCGTAAGTCGTAGTTACCAAACCAATGATAATACATAAAGGGTTATGAATACGATTGCGGAAGGAGGGCCTTCCGCAGTCGGGTAACTAAAGCAGAATTTTAGAATTTTCAGCTTTCAAGCCGAAATCGAAATAAAACGTTTTTTTTTTTCAGATCCTAGATTAAATAAGTTGTTGTACAGGCAGATATGCATGAAGTTTTGAATAAATGTATTAGGATAAAAAAGAAATGGTTACTTTTTAAATACCATTGACTTATAACAACAAAAACAGTACCTAACCGTTTACGCCAGTATTTTACTGTGCCTAAAACATGTCACAAGACAACTAGCAAAAATAGCCTTAATACCTGATTTAGTGACTTAAGATTTATTTATTTAAACTTTTTGCTCACAGTTTATTGCACAAATGGTGGACTTAACGCTAAAAGCATTCTCTACCAGTCAACCATAGGTCCAAACAGAAATACAGGCGGTGCAAGATATCGTAAAATAGAAAAAGATGGTACCGAGAAAACCAATGCAAAAGAAGCATAGCATATACAACATACATATATAAAATAGATCAAATACATATTGATACATAGACTTACACATAATAGTAATACACTACACACAGAACACAATTCTTCCATTAAGATAGAACAGAGAGTTTTTCCTGGTAATGAATTCTTGAAGGAAAATATGAGGTAGATTTCTGGATATTGGAGGAGTAAGATTGTGTACTGAACCTGCTGAGTTTTCCCGTGCCGTGCTGGATTGTGTGTAGACTTATTTATTGCCCTTATTTTTTGTTCAGACAGAAGCGAGGAACGGCCAGGAGTTAATTTCAATAAATTACAACTTTCAATGAATTCAATGTTTACATTTTCATGCTAAAGAAGTAACTGGGTAAGTTTTTAATTAATTTGACATTAGTTGTAAATTGAGAAGATTTTAAACTGTTATTTTCATATTTATTTTCATACACAAATTGAAAATTTTAAAAAAATATTTGGCACAATGTTATAAAATAAAATAGATTCATATATTATAAGTATACACTCAATAAGTTATAAATACCTACTGTTTTTCTTTTTCTTTTAAATCATAGCCATAGTCTTTCTTGTAGATTGAATGTATATTTGTAATGTTGTGCATAGTTTTTTTTAGGTCATTCAACCCACAATGTTTTTATTTATAAACGTTACCACATAAGTGTATTTGGTTGCTTGATTGTTACTGTGCCTATATTAAATAAATATATAAATTTAACGATTTAATTTAAATTAATTTGATAATATCTGCTTTGTACTACCATTTTTTTTTATTTATTAATAAAATTCACAGCTCTTTCTTAATATTAAACTAGACAAACTTGCTAAACTTACAGGAAAAAATTAATTTACATTTTATAAAATTTGATGTAATAGTGGAATTTAGGTTACGAAAAATTTGTAAGTGCGTGTGTGCGCGAAATCTAAATTAATCTAAACAGTTTTTACTACCTAACTAAAACAATAAATAAAATAAGAAAAAGAAACAAAGTCACAAAGTAACAATTATCTGAAACATAATATTTGCATGCAACATTAGTCAACTGAAGAAGAGAAACTCAACTAATTTAAGACCTAATGTACCCTCTACAAGTGCAAATAAATATATTTCAATTCAATATTAATAAATTACAATCATAAATTATTAAATTCGTGCAATTAAATGTGTGCCAAAAAAGGTCCCTGCTCAGCATTAATCGCATCAGCCATAGGTCACGACACAGATTTTCTGAAATGGTTTTTTTATGACAACTATATTGCACAATCTCCAGATTTTCCTGTTCTGAGAAGAATTCTGTTCATTTTCAGTCTCCATCTACACAATGGATTACTTATATGATAAAAAAATGCATACTCAAAAATAAACACCTTTCTATCCTACACGCCAATCGAACACCTAAAAACGGGCATTTATCAATAACGTCCAATTTCCCGGCTGAAAAGTCTCCAGCCGCCATGATGTATTATGTATTATCTCCGGCCTGGAAACTCCCGATAAGCGCCCAATGTTTTCTCTGTCAGCAAATTAACTGGCTCCCGTCAGGTAAAAGGCAACAGCATAGGAGTGGCTATGATCACTTTTGAGCTTTTGTGTTGAGGGATGACAAACGCACGTTAAGAGTAGAAGTACCTAACTATGATTACTTTTTTAAGCTTTAGTGATGAATGATGAGAAACACACGTAGACCCTGAGATCTGCTAAACTAAGTGACACTAAATAAAAATATATCTTTCTCCCTAGTGGTACTTATTCTGTGCCCTACGTCATTATTATAGGTGATTGATAGTTATTATCATCAGTCAAATCTTTTTTGTTTCTGATTGTAGTAACTGGTCCAAAAAATAAGTATGTACGAGTAAATAGAATAGATAGCATCTATTTGGCTCCTCTAAAAATATAAGTATTTTGTGTCTTTACAATAGTGGTCTATAAATCAATTATCGATTGCTAAAGTTTATGTGCGGAACAGCGGAAGCACTATACTTAGTACTACCTACCAGGCTCTAATCATACGACAATAGCAAAATGTAATTTAAGAATTAACTTGCTTATTTGCTTCCAATTATATTCAGAATAATTATTAAAAAACAGAATAGAGCAAAGCTTTTAGGGACTATCTTATGGGAGTGATTGGTGCATTGAGAGCTCCAAAATCATCATTTGCTGTCACATGTTGCGTACAAGAGTTTCTAGGCAGGGAATCTTGTAATAATTTGCAGTCTACGCTATTGTCGTTAACTCCCAACTGAATACAATGTCGTCCAAACTTTATAGATCATTTGGAATATCTTAAGAGCCGCCATTGGGTTTGCGTTAGTAATTGTTATTACGCTATTCGACTCCTACGCAGTCGATAATAATAAAGTACACTCTATAAGGTTTATCTAGAATAGGAGGAACGTTCCTATTTATTTAGGATCCAAATAAACAGTAGAACGTGTATCGAAAATATTTTACGACGATTGATTATTATCTGTAGTGTTGATTTGAAATCTGTTTTGGGATAAGGATCGAACTAGTTACGGAGAGTTGTTTTTTATCCATTTAAAATCAGTCCTATTACAACTGCATAAGATGCTACAGAGTTTACCTCGACGTCCTGTCGTTTCGTACTGTACGGACGTACATTGCATGCTTACTATTATTTATTCTATGGTAAGTACCTAGGTCTTAGACCATAGGTAGAAGATACACGCAATAAGAAAATATAAAATATATATTTTGTATCATCGAGTCCACGCGTACGAAGTCGCGGGCAACAGCTAGTAACAAAATAAATTAGAATAGTTATTTACGGGATTGCTACCATGTACCTTTTTATTTTCGAGTTTCCGATATTTCGGCGCTGTTGCAAGTTATTCCGTGATCATGGCGCTTGCAACAGCGCCGAAATATCGGTAACTCGAAAATAAAAAGGTACATGGTAGCAATCCCGTAAATAACTATTCTAATGATAATGACCATGAAAGTTTAAAACAAAATAAATAATGTACAAATAACTTGGTAATCCTTTGCGAACCTTTATCGTCGAATTTATTTATGTGTACAACTACTAGAGCACTCTTGTAAGCACAAGAAGCACAGTAATTCAATTCACAACGCTCATTGGCGAGCAATGCACACACACGTGGCTGTGAAATGTGACCAATCTGCCGCGAAGATCGATAGTTCCTTTTGCCCATGTCGCGTTCGCGCTGGCCAAGCCCCCATTTCATATCTCTTCTATCTATGATCCGAGACCGGTGCTTATTTCAAAAGTTTATAAGTACCAAGTTATTTTCTGATACTAATATATTGTCACCATACTTAATATACGTTTGTTATAAGTATATACCTACAAAGTTCCTAGCATTCATAACCTTACTTAGCAGTCAACATTAAATCTGAAAACAGTTTCTTAAAATAACATTTCCTAAAACCAACTAACATTTTCAATAAACTTCCATTCAAAGCTAAAGCAAACATGAAACAAATCGTTAAGTAGTTCTTTTGAGCTCAACGTCCACACAAGTAAGCAATCTACAAAGAAGCTTAAGAGACTGGCGTTTTATGGGCTGAAAATTTTAGATTCTTTAGTCGGTCAAAGTGCAATGTTAATAATATGCGATGTGATGTCCTCCTAGCCGAATTTCGACCACGGCGGCCTATCTCAACAGAGATTAGCCAACTGCGCGGGACATATTATAGTGCACAAGTGTGTGCGCAATACACAGGTGCACTCTCTGCTCCTTCACTCTCATAATTCGGTGAGACGGCAGTCCGACATGACCGTAGAGAGATCAGGCCTCGTTAGTCTAGTGGTCAGCCCGCTGGGTACTATCCACGAGGGCCCGGGTTCGAATCCCGGGTCGGGCCGAGAGTGTTTGGGTTTTTCTGTCTTGAAATTAGTCAGACACAGCTCCGAAGTTGGTGGTGTTAACACCCCCGTGCCTCGGAAAGCACGTTAAGCCGTTGGTCCTGCACCTGAATATGCGATGTACTGTGAAAGGAAATATTTGGGTCGCGACACCTAGAATTACTTACCGCATAAAAAACTGGCCAATGCGAGTCGGATTTGTGCACGAAGGGTTCCGTACTTACCTACATTAAAATTACAACTTGCACTTTAAATTTAATATCAAACATGTTTAATCTTATAACCCACTTGTGACTGAAATAACTGAAACACCTATGACCTTTTTCTAGTTTTAAAAACGGTAAAAAATCACGTTTGTTGCAAGGGAGCCCCCCATAAATATTAATTTTATTCTACTTGCTGCTCTAGCAGCAACAGAAATACATCATCTGTGAAAATTTAAACTGTTTAGCTATTATGGATCATGATATACCTACCTACATCCTGGCTGGTGACAGACAGACGATGGACGCTTAGTAATAGTGTCCTGTTTTTACCCTTTGGGTACAGAACCCTAAAAAGTACAAACAAATGGAATATATCATCATTTACCAATTATTTATGATGCAGATACTCGTAGATGAAGGTAAATTCATTAGATATGACTCAACTTCATACTACTCATGTTCCACAAAGTCAAAAGGAAATTGTTTAATTCGTAACTAGCAGTTCTTCGTGACTTCGCCCCCGCCAAAAAACAAATTTTCCATACAAACTTTCATCCTTGATTTCCTTCACCCTCCATTTTTATATCGCGACAAAAAGTAGCCTATGTCCTTCCCAGGGTTTTAAACTATCTCTGTACCAAATTTCATTTGAATCGGTTCAGTAGTTTAGGCGAAATTGCATACAGACGGAGTTACTTTCGCATTTATTATAACATTAGTCAGAAAGTAAGGATAGTGTGTCGTATTATTTCGAGTATCTATCAAAAAGAGAATTATTTGCTATGACACAAATCTTGATCGCATCACTTAACCATACAGTTAATTTCGTAAATCAGAAGAAATCTGACCCGTGACATTCTCTGTTAACTTTTTGGGTTCTTCGAAACATGCCTTCGCAAATTTCTTAGTGGAACGTCTACGCGAAGTTATATCGTCTCTGTGGTGGCCTACTCTAATACCTCTTCGAATACAGTGGCGAACCTCAACAGAGATTAGCCGATTGCTCGGGAGATATTATAGTGCACAAGTGTGTGCCCAATACACATGTGTACTCTCTGTTCCTTCACTCATAAGAGTGAAGGAACAGAATTATAAAATTCGGTGAGACGGCAGTCCCACATGACCGTAGAGAGATCAGATTCACCCCCGTTCATATATTCAACGTACGGATTTTTTTTAATAGGCCTGGTTATGGGCAAAATAAAGTAGCGTCTGAAAAATACAAAGTTTTACTTCGTTCAGGGAACTGCAAGCAATGACAATTTCAAACCAAAGAACACTGTCAAACGCCACCTGGCGGCGATCCAATTGACTAAAGTTATTGAGTAGAATTTTTTTTGGTTTACAAATCCCTAATTACACCAATGTCATCGTCAATCTACCACCAAACTTATCAATAAACAGTAAATCGATCCTAAATGACGTCAAAAATTGTTATGTTAACGCTGTAGCGGTTATCGACTTTATTACAGTGAAGCATGTTTAAAAATACTTTCTTGCTTTATAAGTATCTAACTATATTTACATTTTTAATACTAACAGTAAAATATTTTTTTTGCTTATATACATTTTGACAAGTAAAATAATCCGTTCTCCGTAGAAACGAGGCATCAAATGATGCCCGAAATTTCGTCTCCATCCGTCGTGACGTTCCTCTTACTCAAATTACTAGTCATGAGAGAAAGGGACAGACAGGGTCGAAACTACGAAAGCCTATAGAGTAGGGCACCTGTTTGCGTGGAGTGATATAAGACAGCCGGGAAAGTTCCCAGGAGGAACCCAGGGATGGGAAGTATGGGAACAACTAAAAAGTTTAGAGGAATTGAGGTAGATCGTATTTTTTAAAGGTGCTGTCATTCACTTACTGACTCGATATGACTAGTCTATATATATATATATATATATATATATATATATATATATATATATATATATATATATATATATATAGAGATATCCTCAAAACATATTTTCAAAGATATCGGTGAAGGAAAACATTGTGAGAATATGAGGAAGCCTGCATACTAAAGGTGGGATGGCTAGTGTCAAGTCAAAATGGAGAGGGCAATGGGAGAACCTATCTTTTTAAAAGTATAATACGATTATGACGATACTTCCCAATGCGAAATTCACCTTTAGGTCTTATAAATCAATACAAACAAATGATACGCACCTACTGACATTCATTGTTACGTATTAAATATTTGGTTTTGTAACAGATGGATGTCGATTATAATGTCCTCCTAGCCGAATTTCGACTGCGGCGGCCTATCTCAACAGAGTTAGCCAACTGCGCAGGACATATTATAGTGCACAAGTGTGTGCGCAATAGGTACACAGGTGAACGCTCTGTTCCTTCACTCTCATAATTCGGTGAGACGGCAGTCCGACATGACCGTTGAGAGATCATGCGCAGGACCAACGGCTTAATGATAGATCGTCCGACCCCGTGTCCTGCTGGAAGCGCTTCCGGAAGTACGTCCGATTTTTTCAAAAAGTCCTGCTGGAAGACGGACCTTGAGTCCTGCTGGAAGTACGCGGTTTGTATGAAATCTGCTCCTGGTCCTTCCGGCAGTACGGTGACCTTGACCTTGAACGTTCGTATCGCCAGGGGTTATAAACATTGGTTTGCTTTTATAAAATACTAGATTACCCCGTGAACCTTTTATCGCCCACCTAAGAAATTCAATATAGTACCTACTAATTTGCATTGAGAATGATCCAGACCATGTGAGGGTGTAAAAAAAACCACGCAGACGTATTTTATATTGTATTTATTAAAGTATAAACTTCAAACACTAACACAACATTTCTTTTTACCTAAAGGTATAAAAATAAGTAATTTGGACTTTGTCTTAGGAACGAAATTATTTGTTTTAGGAACTATGAAGCTAAAATTAATATTATAATTCTTGCCAAAATGTTGGCGACTCCAGGCATGATCGGTGCCGGGCAGGTCGAAACACGTCGCCGGCGTGCGAACGCGCTGCCCGCGTCTATATCCGTGCGCCATCGCTTGCCAATTGAATAGCGGTACCGATAAGTAAAAAATATCATATACAGACGAAAGAGAAAGAAATACGCTATTTTTTCATGCAAATTTTAAGTTTGAATTATAATTATTTAAGGAACTGTGACTCAATAAAAATGCGTCCTTCCCGAAGTACAAAAAATCCTGCTAGCAGGACGCTGGACGATCTATCATTAACGTGCTTTCCGAGGCACGGGAGTAATTTCAAGACAGAAAAACCCAAAAACTCTCGGCCCGAACCGGGATTCGAACCCGGAACCTCGTGGATACCAGCGTGCTGACCACTAGACCAACGAGGCAGTCATTATAATCTGATGTCGGATGTCGACTATAATATTAGCCATATATGAATACCCCCATTTATTTAGTTACTTGGGGAAACTGGTAACCCTAGCTTTAATGGCGTAGACGTTCATCGTACTGGGAAAAGACAGGGCAGTAAAAGCCAAGCATAAAATATTGTTACCAAGTTTCCAAAAAATATCACATAGTACTACATAAAATACAAAAACATTGAACAAAATCTATAGTAGATTGAAAAACTATTTGGAAGGCTTTCAAAACTCTTACCTACATTTGTTGTCTAAATCTTTAAAGAATTGAGAAATAAATCAATTAAGCCCAGTGGCAGTTTGAACGACTGTATTTATTTGTTGGAGCTAAAAAAGTTTTTAAAAGTTAATTGAGAGCATGCCAATGTGACTAACATTTTAGACTTGGGTTATTGGCATTCAATCACTTACTAATAAGTCAGCCTATTAGATCCCACTGCTGGGAAAAGGCCTCACCTCAACTATGAGGAGGAACGAGCCATACTTCACCACGCGGGCTCAGTGCGGATTGGTGGAGGGGTGTATGTAAGGCAAGTGACAAACCTTACTGTCAGAAGTTATCAAGCCGCTCTAGGGCCTCTGACTAGGCTTAACGACTAATACCACAGATATTAGCCGGGACCAACTGCTTAACGTGCCTTCCGAAGCACGGAGATGCTTGTCATGGACGTCACTTAAATGGTCGGAATGGTCACCCATCCAATCACTACCGCGCCGTGGGTTGCTTAACTTTTGGTATCACTACCAAAGCGCTGCCGCCACTGCGCCACAAGCACCTCAAAGCACTTACTATAAGTTGAAAAAAAAAGTTAAATCCTTTAAAAAATATGAGGGTACACTGTACTATTGCACTTATTCTTATTACTAAAATGTTAGTTAGGCTAGAATCATTATTCGACGTATAGTTCGTAAAGAGCAGGTTTTAATAATGTACAGTTAAAATTCAAGCACTATAAACCTGTTTGTTTAGAGAAACAGTTTAGCAAAGCATGTTTTAGCGTGGAGACCTGATTGAGACATACAAGATCCTACATGTTCATTACGACCTTCAAAACTTTGACCAACTATTCACGCGTAACAAAAATGACCATCTACACCATCTCAGACTCTGTACCGACATCTCAAAGTGTAACCCTCACAAGCATTTTTTGAGCAATAGAGTAGTCAAAGCATGGAATGGGCTTCCAGAAGATGTGATCTCTGCCCAAAATATCAATCAATTCAAAAACGGACTTGACACTCATCTAAACTCGCTTAACCTAATGTGAAGAACTGGATACAGGCGGAACTAATAATAATAATAATGTTTTTTGCGACTGTAAAAAGGAGACACTAACAAAATAGTGTGTCCTATTTTAATCACATAATGTAAGAAGCATACTCGCGAAGAAATAGAACCATTGTAGGCTTTTAAAATATTATCGAAACAGGTAAAATATAGCGAGTCGGTCAATAAAGTACGTACTTGTAATACATATAATCTGTGGTAATACTATTGCTTCGGGGACATAGGGGAGACATACGTTTACAGACTTTTCGTTTCAAAGGTACGAGAATCCGAGAATCTGTCCTAATATATTTTCTCGGCGACTGTACTCCTAGCCGCAGCACTTTTGAATTTGCTCATTGTCTTTTAGCTTATATTTATTTATCGCTTTGTCACCCGGGTTCACTTGCAAAGTTGCAATGGACTGCGGGATTGCTTAAAATAGCAACGCGCAAAAGATTTAAAACATTTTTGTGCAGGCTTGGAACTTTTTAGATTTTGCATTAATCTGGTATAACAGCAAAGTACAATTTTGTAAGACTTCGACTGCGGAAAATGGTGAAGTGATAATAGCATACCTTATATAATCTGATATGATCTAAACAACAACAATGTTGAGGATTTGAGCATTTACGTGAATTTTAATTTCGCCCATTTACCACTTTGGAGTTTGGAGGCGTCTCTCAAACGTTACTCTTTTAAAGAAAATGGTTTTAGGAACCTCCATATCATTTTTAAAAGACCTAGACCATAGACCTATATAGGCATAGGTTTGGTTATTTTTTTTTTGTTTTAGTGTATTATGTATGGGAGCCCCCCCTCCTTAAATATCATTATTTTTTTGTAGGAGAATCGTAGAGCCGTTAACAGGATATATCTACCTACCAAGTTTCAACTGTGTAATGCTAATAGTTTCAGAGTAAAGTGGCTGTGACATACGGACGGACGGACAGACAGACACAGACTTGACGAAACATAAGGGTTCCGTTTTTTGCCATTCGGCTACGGAACCCTAAAAATATATTTATACATAATAATTAATGAGTACTTACATAAATAAAATGAAATGAAATGAAATGAAATATTGTTTATTTGCGTTTGTATAGGGTGTACAGAAGATGCCAGTGTAGTGAATGAGCGCCTATCCAGCCATTGTCAATAGCATGCAAATACTTAACCTATTTATTATTGTCTACAATCAACAATTTATTGAAAAATGACAATTTTATTTATTATTATTAAGAGATTAATTATAATTATACATTATGATAAATTATTTAAATGTCATTGATTTTCAATCTTTGTGATTTAAAAATTCTTGAACCGAATAGAATCCACGAATAATTAACCATTCATGTAATATTTTCTTAAATTGATTAAACGACTGATCCTTTATAAACTGAGGTATCTTATTATAAATTATTACACATATACAAAAACAGTTTTTTTGCATTCGAGCACTTTTTGGTATCAAAAGACAATACAATAAATAAGAAAATACAAGACAAAAATCATTCATCATATAAATACCTAAACAAAATGTTAATGTACTCGTATAGGTATGTTGGTATTGTTAATCAGTGTAAGTAATTTTAACAACCTATCACGAAATCAGCATGGCGTAAGCCATATATTAATTTGTACCTACCTTAATAATGTAATTAATATCTTAGAATATTTAGTATGACTTTACTAAACAAAAGTACTCTAATGGATTTACTTATACAAAGACAAAATCAGTGCATTTAATCTTGGTTTTATTATCTAGATAACACATAATACCTACTTCAATCCAGTTCAACGAACTCATGTGTTTATCACTAATTAAATTTCGACAAGTCTGCCGTTGAAAATATTAGATTTCAGGATTAATCTGCTTAAATACGTTTTGAAAATGTGAACATAAATCCTAATACGTCTGTCGCGGTATCGAGTTAAGGCGAAATAATTTCACTGGTTAGAATTACTCGTGAAAAAAAAAGTAAGGACCAGCCATGTAGTACCTACCAACTTAACAAAGCAAAGGTCAAACATGCGTTATGATTTTGGTTGTTTACGGGTTTTTTTTGTTTAAAATAAGTTGGTGCTACCGAAGCCCATTAAGAGTTATTTTACCATCTCAATGTTCAAATAAACACACTTTTGAACTCTTATACAAGTTACAATAAGCCAACATTACTTATGTTCAATATTTAATAAGCTAGTAATAATAATAATAATAATAAGTATTTATTTCTTCACAAAAAGTATTACATAATTCACATAGTCAGCCCAGGTCATAATAATAGTGAAGCATTATTTGTCATATTTTGTATGACGATTATTTGAACGATGTAAACGTGTGGACCAGCTCGCACTAGTACAATTTCTGTATTTAAACATTATTTTTAAAAGGGGCTTTGACAATAGTGACTGAGTTTCTTGCGCTGCTTCTTCTCAGCACTAGCCCACAATTTGTCCCGAAGCAGTGGTAGGGATTAAAAAATTATATGTTGGGACGTGTATAAGAGCCCCCTGTGGGCCTACATACATAAATAAATGACTTTTTACTTTTATGGGAATACTGTCACATTTACCGTCAATCGAGTTGTTGAGATGTTTAAAAATTGGTGAACTCGGGTCTTAGGGTGCTTATAGGTTGCTTATTTTTGTCACGGATTTTTATCTTTACTCCCGTGTTTTTTTCTGTTCTGTGGTCGCATCCCACTTTTTATTTCTGCATAACCCAAAGTATTTTTGGTAACGCTACTTGACACTACTAATATACCAGTTGACATTAAGTCCGCCTTGAGCACAAAATTTTAGTGGTGCAATGAAGACAGAATAATTCACTATATACTAATATTATAAAGAGGAAAGATTTTATTGTTTGTTTGTATTAAATAGGCTCCGAAACTACTGGACCGATTCAAATTAAATAGTACAGATATAATTTAAGACCCTAGGAAGGACATGGGCTACATTTTGTCGTGATATAAAATCATCAGGGAGGTGAAATGGGGGATGAAAAATTTGTATGGAAAATCCAAATTTTGGCGCAGGCAAAGTCGCGGGGAACTGCTAGTATGAAAATAAATATTCTAAAGAGACTAAAGAATATACTTACGAGTATAAGCAATTATTTTGCTTTCAGAAGCAGTGTTATTTAAAATACACGTAGCGCTTTCATTAACCAATACAAAATTCAATTTAAATTTCGATCAGCTGTCACCGTGTGGCATGGCGTTATCAGAAGATCTATACAGGGTGTAGAGACAGGAAAGCAACATTAAATCATCAGAATACTTAGTTTTTTTTAATGAATCCTAATAAATGGCCTTTCAAAATCAATACCAAAATACTCGCAACAACGTCGTCGTTTCGATTTCAAATATGACAGATTTTTCAAAAATAAACATGACTACAACAGAAAGTATATAAACTATAGATGCATCTTATTTTGATAATCTATTGAAAAATTTAAAAGTTTAATACAATTCCTACAGTATTACCTATTTGAACAAAAGAATGCATCCATCCATTATCGATTATATAACATTTTTAAGATTATAATTATTGGGGTGGTGAAGGATCTACCTCCTAGTGGTCCACCCCTGGCAACGACATCACAAACTTTGGTTTCTGATGGCGGCAGAACGATCCTATGAGAAGTGGTTGGCTCCGTTAGGTGCCACCTTGTAGCTACCACCCTCCCACCGGAGCCCGGCGCCAAGCAGCTTGCTGTGTTCCGTCGGTGAGTGGGAGTGCCAGAACCTTTTGGGTGAGCTCGCTTCACCGTCGTCTGCCTGCGCCACGTCTGGCTTAGTTTAGAGTCAAGAGCAAATCCATTTAAAATAATAATGAAATATATCGAATAATGTTAAAAGCCTTATAAAAACATACAAGTTTCCAACAAAGCATGAGTTGAACGTACCTGCAAATAAAAACATTGTAATTAATTTACAAATACAAAGCTTGTTACAAATGCAGTTTCGAAAGAAAAAAACACTTTCACAAAATACCTACACTATCGATGGTCGCAAAACAATTAAATAATGCAACGACATTGAAAAAGTCAACATACGTAAGAAAACGTAAGAGGATCGTTCAATTTTAACGTCAAATTAAAGGTACAGTTCGTTTTTCTTTGCGTTTCAAACATTGTAAACAATCTTTTTAAGACTTTCAAACGAATAGTGGTGAAAAAATATATTTACTAAAAGCTCTAAAAAGCTGCATATATCAAACGATAAACTACCATATTAGGATGTATTTTATTTGTCTATCTTATTTTAAATGAATAATTTAGTTTAAAAGGAATGTCAACATTGTTTACAATGTTGGACAAGCAATGAAAATCGGACTTTAGTTAAGTATGTTATGAAACTTCAAAGATTTCGTCAGTAAAACCAAACAGTCCGTTATCGCTCAACCTGTATAGAAGGGTCACTGAAACCACGACCCCTAACGTTACTCCTGACCCCGAGGTCGTCGACCCCCAATTACAGGATTTCAGTACAGTTCAAAACATCTGTCGTGTATGTACGAACTAAGTCTAGATTTCTAGATTGACCACGGTGCCGAGTGCCAGATAACTTGAAATAATAGGAGATAGACAAGTTCATTTCGATGTGTTTATAGTACGGAAGACAGCACTTCTAAAACTTTGCAACCTGCCAAACCCTATAAGATCCGTGGGCGGGTTGATAACAATAAATTTTCTGTTGAGTCTGGACTCTAGAAACATAATACGTGAAGATTTAACTTTCTTATTGCATTGTTTATCAATAAATATATAATACTAGTGGTTCCCCGCGACTTCGCCCGCAAGAGATGGATTTTCCATATAAACTTTCATCTCCCATTTTACCCCCTTAATGTTTTTATATCGCGATGAAATGTATCCTATGTCCTTTCCAGGGTCTCGAACTGTCTCTATACCTAATTTCATCTCAACCGGTTCAGTGGTTTAAGCGTCAAGAAGTAACAGACATACAGACAGACACACTTTCGCATTTATAATATTAGTTTATGGATAGGAACTTATAAAACGTCGGTAATAAAAACAAATAAAATATGTACTAACATATTTTATTTGTTTTTATTACATACTAATGTTGCATGAATTCCTGTAAATGATTATAATGTTAGAGACAGCACTTCAATGTAAACACTGTAATAATATTTTATACAGTTGTAAATAAGGGTGCTTTTGCAACAAAAACGTAAAGTATGATGTGCTAGTCATTGTACTTTGTCTCTTTTTTATTGTTATTTATAAGTATTTACCCGCAGGAATGGTTTTAATTTAGTTTGACAAAATACAATCTAAAAAGCCAACTAAATAATTACTATACAATAAATAGCATTTAAATGTATTTTTGGATAATATCAGACATTTTGACTAATTTCTTTTAATAGATAGCTACATAAGAAACACTACTAAAATTAACTTCAAAAAACTCGATTTAGATAACAGGAAATATACCAATTACTTGGCTTCCTAAGAAGCATTTTGATTGCAATCACTTAATTTTTTTCTATTACACACGACAAAATCAAGCTATACGGCTACTTGCATTTTAGGCAAATCTTTCACTCCATACACATTACTTCCAGAAACAGTTCCATTTATGATGGATTTTTAGCTATCGTGCACCAACTAAATTGTTTTTTAAGGCCATGGGCGAAATTGGCCAATTTCCTCTCCATTATGACTCATTTGAGACGCAATTATTTATTCATTATTGTTAATGTGTAATGTGTAAACAGTGATCTACACTGAAAAAAAATAATTGGTTAACAGTAACCAAAATTTAGTGACTTGCAAACTTCTTTTCAAAGATTGTTTATATTTAACAAAAAATATAAATAATAATAAATTGTTTCACCAATAGCATCAAGCATTTTTTCAGTGTAAAGACTTAGTCTTTCTATAGTCATGCTACAGTAGCATCAAGCTATACAGGGTGTCCTGTTTATAAAGGTTAATCCTTTAGGTACAGATTAGTAATAATAATTTATTTATTGATATACATCAACAGTTATGAGAATTTTAAGTAAAAATATACATGATTATCATTATGAGTGTGCAGCTGGCACTTAAATTAGGAATCTCCTGTGCTTTAAGTGCCAGCTTTCTTCTTAAATCAACCACTTTGAAACTAGAAGAAGAAGTCAGCCTATTAGATCCCACTGCTGAGAAAAGGCCTCACCTCAACTATGAGGAGGTACGAGCCATACTCCACCACGCAGTCTCAGTGCGGATTGGTGGAGAGGTGTATGTAAGGCAAGTGACAAACCCTACTGTCAGAAGTTATCAAGCCGCCCTAGGGCCTCTGACTAGGCTTAACGACTAATACTACAGATATTAGCCGGGACCAACTGCTTAACGTGCCTTCCGAAGCACGGAAATGCTTGTCATGGACGTCACTTAAATGGTCGGAATGGTCACCCATCCAATCACGACCGCGCCGTGGGTTGCTTGACTTTTGGTATCACTACCAAAGCGCTGCCGCCACTGCGCCACAAGCACCTCACTTAGAGACTAAACTTTTGCAATCGTAAATACTGAGAGTATCGAGAGATATTTACCGAGATGTTTTATTATAAATGTAGCTTCCTAAAAATTTAAAAATATTTTTCCATGCACAATTTTACATTTGTACTGTTGTATCCTATAGTATCTTTTTCTACGTTGATTTACCTGCGCCGGTACAACTTGGCAGTGTAGTTAAGCTTAGTTACATCATGCTCTGTGCGTTAAAAACCTAAAGTGTTCTCATGATTTCTCTAGGTTTCCGTCACCAGATCCCGACTTGGTGACAGTGGGAAAACCTTGGAAGTAGACCCTGTCAGACAGAAATAGGAATTTTGGAAATCGGTATACAGACTGCGGAGTAATCGCGTAGCAAAAAAAAAACAATTAGTTAATAATGTAACCAACCGCTGGTTTGGTAGTCCGGGGTGCGAACCACTACACCAAGACGGTCGTCAAGTCGAATAAGAACCTCCTCCTTTTTAGTGTTCCGTACCCAAAGGGTAAAAACGGGACCCTATAACTGAGCCTCCGCTGTCTGTCTGTTCAGGTGTATTTCATGAACCGTGATAGCTAGACAGTTGAAATTTTCACAGATGATGTATTTCTATTGTCGCTATAACAACAAATACTAAAAACAGAATGAACATATTTTTTAAGAGGGCTCCCCCTACAACAAACGTTTTTTTTCATGCGCGAGTCCGACTCGCACTTAGCCGGTTTTTTTAAAGTCGGTTGAAAATAGTACACTTACCTAAGTTGGTTAAAGTATTGCGTTGCAACCCAGCCCTAATTCAAATCCAGGATTTATTTATTAAAAAGTGTTTTGAATTAGGTTCTGTTGTTTGGTCGAATTTCATTATAAGTAAAATAAACATTTGTTAGGCCTAATTCTCTTATCAGGTTACGAGCTGCATCCACGATTTTCTAGAGTAGACCTCATCTGCTTTGTCTTAACGTCGGTCGATTCCCCAATCTATTTGCACCTGGGAAAATCTTACCGTATTCCTCAAGATACGGGGCCGTTCCTTAAAGACAGGGCATCTCATTGCCTTAAGATAAACGCGACAATAAATTGGCTCAATTATTAGCGCCGAATTAAAGCCGGGTAAGTTATACTCCTTTAAAGCTTGTGGTCTACTTTGTAAGCGATAGAATCGAACTCTAGGAGCTATCAAATTGCTCGTATAGAAACAGTTTAAATAGTAGATTGTTATACAAGGGACGAAAGTGACCATTCCACTCGAGAAGAGTCTGGCGCTCGAACGAAGTGAGAGCGCTAATAGCTCGAGAGTGGAATGGGTGCTTTCACCCGAGTTAAACATACTATTTTTCATTTCGACCGTGAGGAAATCGAGGGTATCGATAGACTATCGATAGTTAAGGCAAAAGCAATATTATCGATAAAATATCAAAGGTATCGATAGAGTATCGATAGTTGAGGCAAAGGTAATAGTACCGATAGTCTACCGATAGTAATGATAGTATCGATAGTAATGATACTATCCATACTGTGTTAATATAAATACAAACGACACATACCAATGCTATCGATACTATCGATAGTATCAAAGTACAATATTAAAATCACTATCGATAGCTGATACAGCTCTGACTATTGCAATAACTATCGATACTCTCGACAGTGGCCTTTTATTCAATAGTAGGAGTATAAAGTAGGAGGGAAAAGCTATTTCCCACCCGGCTATCTTCGCATGAAAGTTCAACTTTCCGAACAAGTGAGATGAAAACTATTTTTACTATGCAATTGGCAGCAAGTCACAACAGAAAGCTATAAGTAATAATTTTGTTCACACTTCCGCACGTCTGCCCATCCCACTTTGATCTTAAGACCGCCTCAATTCCCTGCGTAATAAAAGTTGTTCATAGTTCAAATCGGTAACATGACATGCTGCTGACTGTACTTACTAGACAAATTAAGGTACACAAATAAAATCAAATTCGAAAATTGTGCTAAAAAGTGTAGTTACGCGCTTTGGATACAACAGCCTCCTGGCGGCGATAGGAAGCCGTTATTGCTGCCCTATACTGATGCACTGGAACAGCGTCCATGTTGGTTCGAGACCTGCCTTAGTTTACATTAAGTAGGTCATATTTTGTGTGTTACATCCTTTTTCGAATTTTAATTGATTTACTAACTCTAGCTCGTAAAATGTATTCTGTTACTACCAACTCAATCTATGGAAAGCAATTTCTGATATAAAGATTAATAATAATAATATCAGTACAGAACATTAGATAGCAATAACTGACACGGTTTCTTACGGCAGTGATAGAACTCGCAAAACTTCAGCTTTCTATCCTATGGATGTTGTTTTTATGGCTATTAGGTTTTGTGTTTTGTTAATTAATGCTGCACACTGTAATTTGTAGCACTTTTCTTTTTAAAATATCTCATAGCGCATCTTTTGTATGTAGGACACAGACTTAAAAAGCGTTTTAAAAGTCTATTTCCCCAGAAATACTTCGTTTTACGTAAATGAAGCATTGCATTTGTCATCTTATCTTTATTGGGGCTCTTACTCATTAAAAGCCCTTTTCAAATGAACCTTGCTTTTTGTTTGATTAAAGAATTATTGAGCTGAAAAAAAAGAATTCGTTTACGACTCTGATTATGCTGGGCTTAATCCAGAGTAACTCAATGAATACGGTAAGATAAATAATAAGACTTTCAAAACCTTACAAGATGACTTACAAACAACCTATGAAAATAAATAAATATTGGACAGCATCACACACTTTTCTCTGATTTTGCTTAAGCACTTGTGTAATGGAAATCAGAAACAACGGTGGTACCACAGCACCCAGACCCAAAACAATATAGAAAATATCGTTTTCTATGTTGAACCGACTAGGGAATCGAACCCGGAACCTCAGAAATTGTGATACCTTTAAACCAGGGTCATATCCGTAGTTTTTCATGATTCGTGATGCGTAGGAACTCCACAGACAGCATTTCCGTCATAAAAAGAAACGAATCGTTAAAAAAGACGATACGTCAGAAAAACACGTCTATCGTCCTAGTGAATAAACACTTATTTGTGTGTTAATCATGACTAACTGACTTTTACCTCTGAATGGATGCCAAAAATAGATGACCCACCTATTATGTGTGTTCAGGCAACTTTTTCTATCGAACTTCATTTCTGAACAGACTCGGGAAAAGCTCTCCTTTATTGTGTCAAAGCAATTAATCAACAGTCCAGCAACCCATCAAAGAGTAGTGATGGGAAACTGCCAACTGGGAAAATCGATAGTTTAGCTCAACCGTACCTATAAATATTGCATGACTGAGAGCTGCAGAACGTTTTCAAGTCACTCTTTAGCAACCTTTTTGATATAATAAAAATAATCATCTGTCGTTAACTAAGACGACCGTCTTGGTGTAGTGGTTCGCGCTCCGGACTATAAAACAAGCGGAAAATGTTTGTGTGTGATGAACACGACCATTTGTACCTAAGTCATGAGTGCTTATAAACGTATTTAAGTATGACCACAGATATTATAATACATGAGTGTATGACTCCATCCAAAGCAGGAGCTCACGCTTAGTTTGAGACTAAGAAATTGGAGTGTTTGTTCTTTAAAAAAATAATCGCTATAGCCTTATGATGACACGCTGACTTAAATTCCAATGATAAAGTGGTGTTTTTTATTTATTTACTTACTATAGGTATACTGACATATACAATCAATACATGCTTAGCTAGTTAATGCTGACATTTCTTGGATCATTTGTACCTATAGCGTAGATGGGTGAGACAGCAATATTTTAAGTACTAGACCGAGAGAGCTGGGTAGGGACGACAGTTGCCTTAGACAAGATATAATCTAGTCAACAACGAACTGATGTTTTGATGAACATTTGAATTTGATGAATTGAACAAAGTCAACTGATGTTTTGATGGCTTATATCAGTCTCATACATTTTGCTAGCATATCTATCTTGTCTAGTAAAAAGATCAGAATCCGTGTGACTATCTCGCCCCTCAATCGAGTATTTAAACGTACCGACTAACCCTTAGTACCTCGGTACGCGTGATCCAGGCATGAAAACTATCGACAACAAGCTACAAACATCACTATTGCCGAGTCTGGCAAGTTGTAGCCACTGTCCGCGGGCAATTTGCTTGTTAATTTACTTTGGTTCGATCACAGCTTTAAGTTTGACTCGAAAACTTCAGTCGGATCGCTAAATCGAGTTCGGGTTTGATTGTGTTAGTATCGAGTTGTTATTGCTAAATGAGTCGTGAAACAATCTCAATGTCAAGTTTTATGTGAACAAGCGAGCTAATTAAATTTTTCGCACCTAAAAATTGGTTGGTCATCCAGTAGAACGAGTCTCAAGCGAGCTAATATTTTTCAACTATCATTAACCCTTAGGGCGGCTTGATAACATCTGACAGTAAGGTTTGTCAGTTGCCTTACAGACACCCCTCCACCGATCCGCACTGAGCCCGCGTGGTGGAGAGTGGCTCGTACCTCCCCATAGTTGAGGTGAGGCCTTTGCCCTGTGGTGGGATCTGTTTAGGCTAACTTTACAATAATAAGCGGTGTAGGAAAGTAAGTATGAAACAATAAAAGGCCTTTTTATTAATACAGTATCATAGGTAGTAGCGATGGGCGTATATTACTAAATTAATCGAATTATTCGAATGGTCCCTGTTATCGAATGTATTCGATAAGCAACTTCAGTCATTCGATTATCCTTCGATTATGTGGCAAGCAAGGCCGTAGGGCAGGCCGTACTACTAACGAATGAATCGTCATTTGTCGCGTCGATTAATCGTTCGTTCACTGCCTGTCCTGTGCGCACAGTCGCGGCAATTCAATCGAATGCATCGAAGGGTCGAGTATAGATTATCATTCGATTGTCGATTATTATTCGATTTTTTTTTTCCGAATTACTAAATCGCCATTCGATAGTTAGAATGGTCGATTGTCGATTCATTCGAATATTGTTTTTCAAACAATCGCCCATCGCTAATAGGTAGTAAAACGTGTATAAAAACTGCTATTTGGTTTTTGTTATGCTATTAATAATGTGATATAGAGTAAAAAACTGTCAAATCACTTAGGTCTTAGCAGATAACACTGAAGAGTTAACTTCATCAAGATTGTATTTTTTGTGTATTAAACATAAAAATACGAATAAAAACGACCCATCATATCACAAAGATATTAATGCTTGGAATAGTAAAATTTACTTACTAAAGTAATGTTATTGCATACTTCATAGGTACATTAAGCAAGACTAAAATACAATAAAAACTTTACACGTGCGTTATGTAATCGATCAATCAAAAATGCAAAAAGTAAAAATATGCACGTACATGGACCGCAATGATGGATGGCTACATCGAAAGTAAACGAAGCCTCGAACATGTTTAAAAAAAAAATTTATACCATCGACGGAGCTGGAATTTTAAATACATTCCCAAAGCTAATAACAATATACGTTGGTAGATCTATACAAAGATAGTTATTTCCAGTTTTAATAAGTTTCCAAAGATATTTAGCTAAGTCACTTACGAAATTATACCTTTTACCTCTCCGGTTTACAATTCTAAGTGCAAATTCCAAGGGTTTGTTTCAGGAACCACTTGTGACCTATTTAAAATTACAAATGTGTTTACAATCAGTACTTATTTTCAGATAAAAAATCTAAATATCCATTATACACTTAGTTACAATTCCGCATACCAATACATAGCGACACATGGCTCAATCTACTATTCAAATTCTTCAATCGAGTCTGGATGGTGAACGAAATGAGCGTAAAAATATCAAAATACCTTCACTGTCAATGTTCGGTACCACAATATCTTAGGTCTTAGGTAATCAGCATCTTGCACTCATTAAGTCACTGTGGTTTTAAAATTGAATCCACTCTCGGTTTGATTGTCTGATCTTCGCCCGTCACCTTTGTGGGCAAAAATAATGTTTAGAGAATTTAATTAGTAAACCGATAATTGCATACCCCCATTTTTTCAGTATTTTGCTATGATAATTGCCTCGCCGTAGCCAATGACGATAGTTCACAGTAGATGTAACATTTTTTACCTGACTGCGACAGAAGAAGGATAATGTTTTTCGAGCGTATGTATGTATATTATATTATGTAATAATTTGTTTGAGGGAGTGCAGCTGTACAATAAATAAATTACCAAATGATATCAAAAAATGTGAAAGTTTGACTATGCACAAGGCTAAATTAAAAGAATTTGTAAGCACACTGTGATTTTGCTTTAGAGGCAATTATTGTTAAAAATATATATTTATAATTCTCATTGTAAGTGAACTGTAATAGTTTTTATGAGAATAAAGTTTTTAAACCTTTATATTTCCATTTATTTGGCATTTTCGGCTGGACGGTGTGACATAAGAAGTGTCGTTGAATTCGTCAGAATTGTGGTAGTGACATTGGCTATATAAATGAAAATGGCGCCCGTAAATAGAAAAAGGGAGGGATTGAAGTTGTTTCTTTTTGTTACCATGGCAATATGTGTCTATACTAATATTATAAAGAGGAAAGATTTGTTTGTTTGTTTGTTTATTTGCAACGAATAGGCTCCGAAACTACTGAACCGATTTGAAAAATTCTTTCACCATTAGAATCCTGCATTATCTGCGATGGACATAGGCTATATTACATTATCAAAAAAGTTAGGGTTCCGTATGAAAACTTCGATTATGTAACCAAAGGTGTAAAAGGAAAATCATTAAATTGCGAACGCTGCGAAAACTATTGACAATAGAGCAAAGTAATGTTCTACGGTTTTGTAGAGGACATCATTATCTACAATAAAGTCCGCGATAACATATGTCTAACTACAACAGTTAAGTCACAATAACTCCTTTTTTAGGTAAAAATATGAATTTTTTGCGGCGGCAAAAAGAAAGCCACAGTTTCAGTATGTTGTTATTAATCCTTATCCTTATCCAAATAAATCACGTCATACTCAAGGCTATATCAGTACCTGTAAATTACTTTTTGAATTATTCAAATCGGACATACCATTAAAAAATTATCACGAGTAATATAATATTGTATCGAAGTTACGGTTAAGGACGGCAGCAAAGTTGGCCTTTTGCTATATCGTCAATAGATTTATTTTTTTATTTAAAAACTTCATTGCACTTAGAACAGTGTACAAAAGGTGGACTCAATGCTAAAAGTATTCTCCCCCAGTCAAACCTACACCTATGTCGATGGCAAAGTACAATGTGACGAAGAGTCAATGCATGGTCTTCAAGGCGGGTACCAAGTGTCCCGGGGACTTACCTCCAGTACTATTGAATAAGGTCCCGTTAGAATTGGTCGATCACTTTAAGTACCTGGGACACGTAATATCTCCTGACCTCAGAGACAATGCGGATAGCCCGCAGATTTGCGCGATGCTCACAGGCGATCAAAATAAAATTATTTCGAACTTATTGTACATAGTGATGTACAATGGCCCCATAGAGTGTATGGGGCCAGCCTGTGGGTTGATTATAATAAACGGAGCTACGACGATCTTCGTATCCTGTACAATAACGCCTTCAGGGTGATTTTGGGGCTGCCCCGCTTTTGCAGTGCCTCGGGTATGTTTGCGGAGGCGCGCACTGCCTGCTTCCACGCGACCATGTGTAAGCGGTGCGCGTCAATGGTGCGCAGAGTGCGGGCCAGCTCCAATGTCATCCTGAAGGCGATAGGGGATAGACTGGACTGTCCCTTCCTCCGGCACTGCTGCGACAGACATGTCCCAGTGGTTGCTAGGGGTAAGGGGCTTCTAAATAAATAATATTTTTATGTAATGGTTGTAATGATAATAATAATAATAATATTTTTCCAATGAATTGTAATTTAAATTTTAATATCGAATAGTATTTTCTTTTTGACATGTTATTGTTATTTTATTGCAATTATATTGATGTAATTTATTTAATGAATGTTATAATGTATGGATCAACGTAATCTGAAATAAAATAATTTTGAAATTGAAATATAAGTCATGCAGAAAAATTGTAATGGGTGCAGGATAATGTAGTCGAATAGAAATTAAAAGACGCAACAAAATATTGTAATGTAGATATATATGGCGCTGTACGTATTTAACTCGCGAGTCAGCTTGAGTTTTTCCCAATAAATTAATAAGTAAGTAGGTATTTACTAGGACGTACGATTTGCAGAATTGCAGTTCTAGCAAACTACACTCACCTGGCCATTGCAGATTTCTTCTTGACTTTTGTCTACTTAATTGATTGTTTGTATGCACTTATCCTAGATCAGAATTTAAAAAAAAAACCTTTGTGTAAGGTACAACGTATCTAGCAAGGCTATTAGATAGGTTATTTAAAAAAAAAACACGTTATGTCTTTCAGGAATGGAGTAAAATCAAAAGGTGCGCATGAAGTCCTCGGGGACTGCTATTTTTTCTATACTAATATTATAAAGAGGTTAGGGTCGGTTGCACCATATCTCACATTATAACTGGGAAAACGGAGGAATTATTTTTTTTTGTTTAAACATGCTAATCACAGGAACTGCTGAGCCGATTTGAAAAAAAAATGTGTTAGATAGCTTATTTCTCGGGAACGCTTTGTATGAGCTATAAAATGCATGATACCTACCTAGAAATCAAAGGGAAAGCAGTTAAATCAAAAAGCACGGACGAAGTCGCGGGGGACCGTTATATAAATAATATGTTCATATTATTCACACGCGTTTTGATTCTTATCTTAAAAGATATCACAGTTTAAAAAAATACTCCGCTCCTAACAATGCCCACAGGAAATCCTAAATTTACGCGAACGAAGTCGCGGGGGACCGCTAGTATTAAATAAAAGCTAGTGAAAAGACCATTTCAAAAATATCTTTGCAATCGGGTTTTTTGTTTTTCAATAATTATGTTTGCAGTTTTTTTGTTTTTCATTAACTTATTAGAATGTACTTTAAGCTAATAAAATAGTTTTCTAAGCCAGGATAGCAATCTAGTGCTAGTCTGGTAGCTATAGTCCTCTATCTTCGCGAGTAAAGAACTGGCTTCTTTTCTAGTAATAAAGGCACTAATTTACCCTCACTAACCTGCTATTGAAAAACTACAGTCATACAAGTTTGTGTGCGACCTTCCTGCGGTCACCAGAGGTGCGGGGGGCGAGGCATGCTAGATGTCAGCGGGGACGGTTGGTTCTTCTTCTTGTCGTATCGACACTGGCGTTATATTTTTGAGGACCAATACTCGGCGACTAACAAAGCATTGACATCGACGGTTGGTTAAGGGTAGGGGATTTCCCATGAGAGTATTGACAGTCGCGTGCGATTGGCGCTTCCACGCACCCCGCATGACTTGCGGGCGGGGTGGTTGTACATGAACTTGTCGGAAGTGTATCTCGGGCTATAATTTAAGTAAGGGATTTTGACAAAGGACTGTTTCTGTTTTATTCGTGCGCCTGAATCAATCTGAGGGTCGCACATGAACTTGCTGGACGTGTATCTGCGGCTGTAAGGACTAAATGTGAGTGAGGGGATTTTATTTATTTAAGCTTTATTTCACAACTAAAACTTTGTACAAAAAGCGGACTTAATGCCTAGTGGCATTCTCTACCAGTCATACCTTTGGGCTTAGCAGAAATGAAAATACTTAATGCCTAGTGGCATTCTCTACCAGTCATAACTTTGGGCTAAGCAGAAATGAAATTGATTTTGACAGAGGACAGTTTCTACGCTTTTATTTATGCTTTGCGCCTGAATCAATCTGGCCTTGTTCTGCATTCGACGCAGGTTTTACATTTAAAATAGAACGAACATACACAATGTAGTACAAAACAAAAACTCTCGTATGCTAAAGAGAGTTACAAAAATTAACTAGTCGTGGAAATGGTTCCGTACATATAGAATGCATTTATCAAAATGTCACTATACTTACCCATCTAAGAAATCTTTAGACGCGCTGCATAAAGTTGTGCTTGTCATAGTTTAAAAGTGTGTTATAGGGACGAGGTTAAATTAACTAAATTGTTTGAACAATCACACCGATTACCTAGTCCTAAACTAAGCGTCAGCTCGAGCTGTAGCGACTTGGATAACGGATAGAAATACTAATTTACGTCTTATAAACATGACTCAGGTTCAAATGCTCGTGTTCATCACATAAACGTTTGCCCCTTGCGGTATTTGAACCCGCAACCATCTTAGCCGCGGAGCCAATCGTACCTACTGGCCGCCAACAAAATTGACAATACCTTGCTGCTTGACGTGACGTTGACGGCTCACACGTCATACTACTGGCTGCCGACGAAATTGTCTATGCCTTGCTGCTTGACGTGACATTGACGGCTCACACGTCACACTACTGGCTGCCGACGAAATTGTCAATGCCTTGCAGCTTGACGTAACGTTGACGGCTCATACGTCACACTACTGGCTGCCGACGAAATTGTCAATGCCTTGCTGCTTGACGTGACGTTGACGGCTCACACTTTACAATACTTTTTTCAAACTCGGTGGTATTACAAAAAAAATAGACCAGGTTTAAAATTGGTCTAAATATTAGCCGACAACAGAGGAATGAATGACACATTTGTTACATAACCTAATAGAGAAACGCTTTTCTTATTGGCTAGCTAATAACTTAGTCCTGGCCTAAACCCGGTACTAAGTTTTTGTAATAACAGAGGGTTTTGTTTGTCTACCAGTGAGCGTGGTTTTATTATTTACCCACAGATCCCTAAAAAATGCATAGCTGACATACGGTCGTCGAGTACTCTACCGTAAAACGCGAGCGGGCAGTGAAAAATTCGTTAATAATTTTGTTGCAACACAGAACTGTGTTGCAAGTAAATAAAACAAGTGGTTTTCATTGTTTTTTCTTCTTTATTATGCAGCGGACGAGACTTCGCGAGTTTAAAAAGTTCGCTACGAAGTTGTTGAGAATTCGGACTACTGCGATTGTCGTTTTGGACAGTTGTGTGAACACAAAAATCTTTGAGCGTGTTTCTTTTTTCATTTGTAAAGAATTTAAGTGATATACTGTTTTAAACTTTCATGGTCACTAACGTAGAATAGTTATTTACGGGTGTGCTACCATGTACTTTTTTAATTTAGAGCTTCCGATTTTCTTAAGAATTTAAGTATACGTAAATGCGAATGTTCTTTTTGAGATCCCAATCTTTAGGCATTGTGTAATAGGTCAAAAAGTTGGGGTCACCGTACAAACTATATTTTCATACAGATGCCCCAAAAAGAGCGTGTCAAATTTAGAGACTGGTGAAGAGACAAATGCATCTAGATAAAATAAAGATTAGGTAAGTAGGTACTTTGGTTAATGAATCACCATTTCTAGATTAGATAGTCATCCTTTCACAGTCTCCATATTATCTTTAAGTTTAGCACGCTCTTTTTGTGACATCCTGTATAGGCAGTGGGTGATATTGATATCACACACTTACCAATTTGCGGTTTTAAAACAGAAAAAAAATAAAACCGGCCAAGTGCGAGTCGGACTCGAGCACGAAGGGTTCCGTACCATTAACTTACAACATTAGACAGTATGGACAAAAAAAACATTTTAAGTTTATACTGTTCTTTGGGAAAAAAGTATATATTTTTATTTTATGTATAATTTCAAAAGTATTCATCACAGGATACCTGAATCAATTTCAAATAAGAGTTTCCGCGCCTGTTTCTTTACGTAAGTGATTTGAAGTTTATAGGTCCAAGACTTTAGAAATTGAAGGGGGGGGGGGGGGGGAACACCGTGTAAGCGATTTTGGCGGGCTTTATCTCGCAAATGGTAAAGCTGATAAAAAGTGTTGTATGGAAACCCTACCTTATTTTCATAGCCCTTTTCGACGATACCCCCCACACAAGGGCGTGCACTCAAAAAAATAATTCCCCCCCCCCATTTACATGTATGGGGAGGTACCCTTAAAAAGGGGTTATTTCAATTTTTTGTATTTTTTAAAATGAGATCTATATGTAAAGTATCCTCGAACCAAGATACTTGCAAATCAGTCCATAAACGTAGAAGATATTCTACTGTGACAGACTAGGACGGACGGACTGAACGATCTTTTAAGGGTTCCTTGTTGTACTACGGAACCCTAAAAACTAGTATTAAGTAGCTGGTAGCGTTTCTTTAAATAAAGTTTTAATAATGTTTTGAGTTGCTTCATTTATTTAAAACAATGTATACATTTGTTGTAAAAATATCATATTTCTGAACCGGTGATACTTTTACAAATTTTCTTAAATCTTCTTTTTAAGTTTGGCACACTCTTTTTGGGAAACCCTGTATATGATATGACGACCGTCTTGGTGTAGTGGTTCGCACCCCGGACTTCTAAACCAAGCGGTTGCGGGTTCGAATTCCGCAAGGAGCAAATGTTTGTGTGATGAGCACGAGCATTTGTACCTAAGTCATGGATGTTTATAAATGTATATAAGTATGTCTATCCGTTATCCTAGTCGCCATAGCACAAGCTCACGCTTAGTTTGGAGCTAGGTAATTGGTGTGTTTGTTGAAACAAATTGTTTATTATTTAAAATATCCTAATACTGATGCAATGTAACGTTGTGGATTTTTAATCATTTCGAATCTTGCGCATTTGTGTTTTGAATTTCGCGCGAATTCCACAGGGCTTTTTGTCTGGTATTCCTGACTTAAATTTGATCTTATTTTGTAGCTGGCCACTCGGAGCCTTTGCCCAATGACATCTCACCGTTCCAGACGGGGCTGCCATTGCAATTCCTTATTTACCAAAATAGAGGAATTCTATTCTTGTTGTGAATTATTTTCTACCAAACTAAACAATGAATTTTGGTTTCCTAAACTAATTACTTTGTGAATAAATTGAAATTGGTGTTAAATAGTAATATCGTGTCTCGACGTTTACAAAAGGAATGTAATATTATTGTTTTGTAACGATTTGTATTTTCAGGTTTCAAAGTTTTAGTAGGATTTTTATTTTTTTATTGTGAACAATGAACACACCTGTCAGGTGGGTTATTTTTTCTTACGTCAAGTGTCGAGCTCATAACCTCTTTTGATTTATTGAAAAATGGCAGGTTTGCAAAGTTTAACTCGACGATCTCAAAGACGTCGAGTCTTTGGAAACGATGGTGAGTTAAGGTTTCAAGGCTTGAATGTCTTCAATGCTCGGTGTGAGCAGCCCCTGTGATTTTCGTTCTTGTTTCAGGCTGACTTAACCTAATTTTTATGGTTGCCGTGCCACCTTTCCACATGGCACGGCAGGGCGGGAGGAGCAGCGTGGAGTCGCCAGTTCGTTTTTAATGATTTGATAAATATTTGGACGGCAATGACATGGTAAGTTGCAAAATATGCTCCTTTCACGCACGTGTCCTCTATGCACCCAATTTCTTCAAAGCCTCATGTCCCACAGAGGCTTGTTGCAAACGTGTCCCTAATGCTTTTCATTTTTCATTTCAGCTGCACGGGATTATTATTATTTGTCAGATTGTACATTATTAACATTAAAAGTGTACAGATTTATAAGATTTTTTATATATAAATACTTGCAACTTAAGCACATGTTTGAGTTCCACATGCTTTGACGGGGACATGTGAGACCAGCTTCCACGTGGAACATTAACCTGCAATCAGCTGCCACTGCACACCTTCCATCACGCTTATAGCCAATGCTAAGCTTCGGCCTGTCCGCAGGAATTTGTTAAACACCGGGAATGCAGGTCGGTCAACTCCATTACTTTAATTAGGGCAACTAGTACCCCTTTAGTATTCTTTTTAGCAAAGCAAAGTGGTGGTAAATACTATTTTTACTAGTATTTCTTTAGATTTTGAAGTAAAGTGTAAACGCCTAATCAGAACCCATTTATGTTCGACCCCTTCGATGAACTAGTTTTCTGTGATTGAGGTATAATATCATAACCTTAAGAGTTAAGCTAGTACATAAGCTGTTCATAGGGAATTGGTCATTGTAAATTCAGTTATTTAATTATTTTAAATAAAACAAACAATTCCAAGTTTCTTTTTTATTTCTTTTAGTCCGTGGAACCCGTAGGGCATTCACAGTACAGGATTTCACGTGACAGCAGTAATACTTTTACAAGTGTTCCTTAGTCTATTTTCTCTTTCAAGTTTTGCACACTCTTATTGGAACAACCTGTATATGATGTTCTCAATTTTTTATTAGACTGCGCCGTATTGGTTTCATTGAAAAGTTGTTGCGTTTAATAGAAGAACATGTCTTAAGTTATTAAGATACCTACCAAAGAAACACATTGTATATTGTTAAAATGGGTTTTGCTTACGTACATAGATACCAATTACGTCAACTTTACATAACTTTAATTATAGTATAATTTACCCGGCCATAAAAATACCAGTGGCCCTTTTTGACCTTTGGTGCACCTGGCAGTGAAATGCCAAGTTCTACGACTTGTGTCAATTAAATATGACCATAACGATTGCATAATGAATTGTCAAGGTGCGCGTTACAGTTAACCTTTTCAGAAATTAAAAAAATATTACGTTATCAGTTATAATAGCGGTGAGCTTAAAAAAACTTGGGGTGATAAAGACAAGATTAAAGCAGGTTTTTTCAAGTGGTATTTATTGAAATGCAGGTTAATAACCTGCATTTAACCTGCGTTTCGATATGACCGTCATACCCCAAACTCTTTTTTTTAATTAAATATGACCTTAAGGCAAGAATGTTGTAAACATCGAATCGTAATCGTAATCGTTATTAGAAAATCCCCACATTTCGTTTTTATCAACTTTATTACCAATCTCATTTCGAGCTAGTTCTTTATAAAGGCAAAAATGCAGACTAACAGCTAAGAGTTACGACCTCGTCCTATCCGGTTGTGCCCACGTAAAGTGATTCAGACAGTCTTGGCGTATATGCAAATATCATAGGCTAGGAGACAAGGATCCTTAAAAATACTCCGTTGTAATCAAATGCCTTCTCATTTCGTTTTACTTACAAAGTTATTACAACTAACAAAACTGTAATTCGTCTGTTTTCTAAAGAGACTATGCCCTCAGTAGCAGCAATGCAGTCACTACCTATTAGAAAATAAGATCATTGTTCTAACATTTTGTTGCTATGGAATTTTATTAGGGTTTTCTCCTGACTCTAGACTAAGCCAGATGTAGCGTAGACAGAGTCGGCGGTGGGGTAAGCTCACCTAAAAAGTTCTGGCACTCCGACTCACCGACGGAATACAGCAAGCTGCTGTTTGTCTTAATTTTGGAGATCTGTTGGTCAGTAGTTATAGTTTAATTTTTATCTTGACCGTCACCAACATTAAGAAAAAAATATTATTTTAACAGTACACTTCAAAAATCTTTAAATTTTATGGCTTAAAACAGGGAACGTTTCATAAGTGTTTGTTGAATTTTACCTTTTTGAGAGTTTATTATTTTATTATATATTATTAATTTTAAATACGACATCTATATCTAGCTCCTGGCCTATATTGTCAACTTGCATACCATCGCGTGCGCAGATACCACAGCGCAAGCAAGGACACCTAATATGGATTATTATTACCTCTTAATTAAATATTACATAATAGATAATAAACTGAAAAGTTAAGTATTCTTAAGCAATGTTTGCCAAGGTGTCTCTGTGATTAGTGGTCAAATATTATACAGGCTGCTAATGGCTTATTTAGCAAATCTTTTAAAAAATAAAACGTAGTGCCTGTTTTGGACTGTATTAAGATTTTTATAAGTTACGAAACCAAAAATTCACACACGCAGTATTTGAACCCACGACCTTTGGCTAATCGTGTGCGATTTTTTAGTTACTTATTTAAAACCTTTAGAAATAACACTGAGAGTGTTAAAAAAATAATAAAGTTTATTGAGATTCATATTGGTTGAAATTTTTCTGTTGATAATAGGCATGCTGCCGAACCGTAATCAAAATGATTCGGTTTTTGAATACGAGTACAGTAGTAGGAACTTTGTGAGGGTTTGAACATTGTGTTTATTGGGAAGCCCCGGCCACTAATTGGTAAAAGATTACGGAAATAATATTTAACACATATTTATTTATACCCTGACCAGGAATATATGGGACCTTGCCATATTGCGGAAAACAACTGGAACTAATTTCTTTTACTGGCAACAGACACCTCAAATCGTCATTGACATCAGTTGTCATAATGATTTGTGTCATAGTGGACGCGTAATCTAATTTTCGACCTAGTGCAATTTTTATGTGATAAAAATACCGAGAACTATTCGTTATCGTAAAGAAAAGTGGTTAAATATGGTGTTGTAGTGTTGTTCAACAAGAAAGTCTATGTAATCACCACGGTTTCTTTAAATTAATTACTGATATAGTTGTCATCACGAATTTTTGGTATGTCATATAGTGCGAATAGTGAAAATTGGCTACTGATGGCTACGGAGAATATTTTAATAACGACTAAGAAAAATGATTATAATAATACTTTTTATTGAGTTTTATTTTCTTTATTTTCAACCCTACTTGGATATTTCAACTAAAATAGTTTGTTGAGTTTTCCATGATTTCCTACACGTTATTAAAAAAAAATGATTTTTAAATAATTATCATTTAAAAAAACAATGGATTAATATTTCTTTTACCCGTTAGTGGTTTTGAAAAAAACAATTGTGTTTTGGTCCTAAAATTCAAGGCCAATATTACAAAGAGTTACTGAATTTAATAAATACTCAATTTGCAAGTGTTCTGTCGTGTTCTTACATTACGATGTAGAATCTGTTATCAATAGGCAGCATTCTTAAAAATAACATGATTGTAAAAATATAAAAAATATATGCTTAGTTGCCAATCTACGCTGGTATGATTATACAGAGTGTTGTCATATAAAGGGGATTCGAAGCGCCCTTAATTCAGGTCTCATATATTCCTGGTCAGGCTATATATATATCTTATGAAGGTTTTACGAAAGTAAATATTGTAAGTACTTAAAATTAATTAATCGTTTTTAAGTAGGCAGTAATTAATGCTCTCCTAACTGAGCCACCGAGGACATATTTAAGTCACCGACGATTTTTAAGTACTTGCTACGCCAGTGAGCCGCGTTAGATGTCATCACTACCGTGGGCATTGTACATCATGTGACCGAGAGAAATATTGTCATTTCACCATCGTGTTTCATTCTATCACCGAACGAAATTGATCCTTTGGTTGTTAGTCCAACTTGCACTTGGCCAGTTTTTTCCCGTGCATCCACCGTAATACAATTTCAGCAGAACATTAAAAAGTGTATTGCAATTTTACAAACGCGAGTGTTTGATGGACGATCTCGATTGGGACGAAGTGAGGTGAATTGGTCGAAATAGGTCGGCTGGAATTTCAGCTCGTTATTTTGTATGAAATAAGTAGTTTGACCCAGAAAGTTAAGAGAGCTTGCCCAAGGATAGTGGGCTACGGTGTTTTCTAGCAGTTACAATTTAATGTACTTTTAGTGTTATGAAAATAGTTCTTTGGGGATAATGAATATTTAAATTACTTCTGTTTATTCGGCATAGTTTTCGCTAATGGTTTACTTGGTAGGATAGAATACCACCTCTTCGTTACCCTTTCATCATAAAGGCATTTAACAAAAATATTTTTACCAAATGCAAATTATGTTACATAAAAAATTTATTTACGGAAATAAATCAAAAATTGTTAGGAACGAGATTGTAGGCAAATATTAATTTAAAACATACTAAAACAAGTTCTTTCAATCAGTTAAAACAAATAACGAAACACTAAACTATACTAAAAAAGAAAAATAATTGTGTATTCTATTACATATTTTTCTTGTGTCTATAAAAGAAGGTAGAAACGTTTTCATGAGCAGAATTACCTACTAGACAAAACCACGAACAGTGTCAAGTCGCGTAATGACAAAAACTCGAAAACCCAGTCCCATTTAACTAGGGCACAATAAATAAAAGGTTAATTAAAGAAACTGACTACAAAAACCAGCCACGAGATAGTTACACGGCTTGTAAAAACACATAGTGAATACTACACTTGGGAGCAAAGAAATTAAACCACCCCAACGTTTTATAAGTTGAGCGAACTACTATAACCTTAAAACAATAATTGAAAACTTTTAACATGGTGATCAAGACTTTTGTGTGACCCAAAAATAATCTAAATGGGTATGAAAATATTAAAAATGACTAAAGGCAGAGCCCAAACCAAACTAGGTAATATGATAAGAAACTTGAAATTTTGCATCAAGCTTCCTTTGAAGCAAGTAATAAGATGAGGGGAAGTTTGTATGAAACTTCATCAGTTTTGAAGCCAAATCATTAAAATTTGTATTTAGCTATTAAGTTAGAAATTGGGATTGGGATGGCATTTTCTTTAAGCTTAGAAGCATACTTAATAAACGCTTTTAAATTCAAATGGTTTTCAATTAGTTATCAATGAGACTATTTGGATTCTTGTACAATTAGAAAGTTCGCTCTAGCAGAAAGATAAAATTCAACAACCATTTATTTTAAATTTCTTCGATTTCAGTGAGGTTTTCCGAGACGTAGTCTCCATTCAAGAACCTTCCTACTCCAACGTAGTGTTGGACGCCCCCTGATTGTTGACCGATGACCTGAGGATGGCTGGATGCGAGAAGCGGAGGACCATAAAAGTTGGCGCAGTCTTGGAGAGGCCTATGTCCAGCAGTGGACTGCAATAGGCTGATATGATATGAAAGTGTGGTAACCATAGCAACATAAGCTTTCCCAGTACGGTCAGCACACGCGAGGATACAAGTTGATCCGCCTACATAAGTAGATAGCAAGTTCTAGGAGCATTAAATAAACATGCTGTCCGTACATACATGGACGCTCCAGTTACCTGTGTGGATGTCACACCGAACTGTAATATGCAATGCACATATAAAATTATTATTATTATTAGGAGCCTGTTGTGTCCCACTGCAGGGCAAAGGCCTCCCTACCCTTTCTCAACTCTCCACGATTTTGGGCCACTGCCTCCCAGTCATCTCGATAGAAGTCCAGCTCGTTACGCCACCGCCTTCTGGGTCTACCGCGTGGTCGTTTTCCATTGAAAGGGACCCACTTGGTGCATATCTTGGCCTAGAGGTCGTTTGACATGCGGTAGACATGTCCGGCCCAGTCCCACTTTAATTGAGCAGCTTTCGTGGAGATATCAGTAATAAATATAAAAAAATGGAAAAAATAACATTGGCCTACCCGCCTAGTTTTACCTGTAAACCATCTTTTTATATTACCGTTTGTGTCCTTACCAGAAATAAAATAAAACACTTAAATGTTAAAAAAAAACAATCATAAGATGAACATTTTCATTTTGCTATCATCACGAAATATCAGTAAGCTTCAACACAATTACAGACAGGATAATTAATAATTACCCGTGTTGTGACGCAGTCGGATTAAAAAACTCACGATCTAAATTCATTATTTATTTATTAGGGTACCCGGTTGTAAGTATTATTATTATATTATCTTAACATGCACAGGTCTCGGGAAACGTAGTGTTGGACGTCCCCCCTGCTAGGTGGACCGATGACCTGAGGAAGGTGGCCGGTGATGGCTGGATGCGAGAAGCGGGGGACCGTGAAAGTTGGCGCAGTCTTGGAGAGGCCTATGTCCAGCAGTGGACTGCAATAGGCTGATATATGACATCACGTCATCGTCTTATTCTACAGGTACGAGTACCTCCAACTATCACACTCACTTCACTTTTCCTAAGCAAAAACTAACACAAAATCGCAACTGTGTGATAGGAGGAAAGAATATAACTCTACACATGCATCGTATCACGATGCAACTTATCAAGACTTATTGTAACCTTTCTCCTTTATGAAACTTAACGTCTCCACGAAGACATAAAACAACCACGTAGTTGTCTTTGAAAATATAAAATGAGCAAAATGGCGCACTAAAAGTATATTTCGACATTTGTTCTCGCTGTCTCTTGCCAAAATTGGTCCTTTGAGAGCCCCGAAAAGCGTGAAGTTAGAATAGTTTCTAGATAGAAACCGTGGAAACAAAATGAACACTAGGGAATGTGGTATATCACATGACTTAACGACATTCGATGGGCGAAAGCAGAATTCTAGTTGCGTTTTAAGAACGCTCTAACTATGAAATATATCTGATTCTTTTGCATGCAATCATCTCATTTACTTTCTTCAATAGCAGGATGATGATAAATCATCAAAGGAAAATAGAAAAGAAAATAGAAAAGAAAGGGAGAATATAAAAACTCTGAGGAACTTGCGTTATCCAAGAATATGGTGATAATTTCTATGTGTGGTTTGTCCCTTTGAAATCTAATCTTGGGGTACATAATATTATTTCTGTATTTTATTTCACTCAACGCACTACTCATTATGATTGGTAGATCAACATCTCTTAAAATGACGTTTAAATATTGTTTGCATGGATACCTACTATTCTCAACCAATTCCTGGCTGAGGAAATGATCCAAATATAAGATAAGAGAGCGGTGGTGCAGTGGCTAGTAGGTGGCCTCGCATGCTGAACTAGTGGGTAACTGATATATTTTTTGTATTTTTGTGTGCACTAGAAATAACTGATTATCATTACTTTTGGATCACCCCTCGTACCGGTTTTGATCCTACGTGCCGCTATGTATCGTGTATCGTGCCTCGATGCTCTACGGTGTGGGGAAACATCGTGAGGAAACCTGCAAACTCAGGCGGCTGAATGATCCAAACTGGTCAAGTTCCCCTGTTAACAGGGTCACGGAGGTCAGATAGTAGTCGCTCCACTAAAATTACCTCGTCTGCTATATCCTGGATCCTGGCCCAAAGTGGACCCTGGGCCCTCGAGTGATAGTGCCCAACCCGGGATAACTCTAAGATGAAGAAATGATTAGAAGAGGCACATGGCTACAGACATTCTCCGACATTTGGATCATTAGGATAAATCGAATGTACAACAGCAAGTCGGATTACCGTTCTACGAAAACAGATTTTATTGCGTAGGGAATAGAGGCGGCTTCAAGGCCAAAGTGGGGTAGTTTGACGTGCTGCTGGGTGTACAAGCTGATGCAGACGACTGTCATCATCATAAGGCCTTTTCATCTTGACAGGTGATTTAAACAGCGCCTACGCGAGAGCAGCATTGTCGTTCGTGGCTAAATAAACCTATCCTTGAACGACACTTTCGTCCGCACTTACGGCACGCGAACTGAGAGTCCGTTGTGGCGGAACCCTCTGCACGAGCATGTCGTTTTTCTCGTTTTTGGGCCAGAATTTGAAACCAGGCTGTATCGTGGATCTTACAGCCCTCGAAGATGGCTTTTTTCCACTCATCGCGGTCGGTAGCCAGATCCTCCCATGTGTCGTGATCGATGTTGAATGCGATCATGTCGCGTACTACTAAGACGACTGTACTTCCTCACAAACAAGCCTTACGTCAGTGGCGATTACCGCTAACTCTCTGTAAACATCTCGCAGATTGCAATGTATGTTAGACACAGTTAGATACCTAACACAAAGATGCAATGAATGAATGAATACTTACTATACTAATGAATACTTATCAACTTTATTTCGCAAAGCTTAGTATAGAATCTGGTACTTTTATTATGGAACAAGCCGATGCCCGCGACTCCGTTCGCGCAAACGCCGAATTTCCCATACAAACTCCACCCCTCTTCTCACCACTTAGAGGTTGAATTTTTAAAAATCCTAAAACACGTCACTCTTAATTTATTACTCAATAGCTAAATACCATTTTTATCGATTTAGCTCAAAAACTGACGGAGTCACATACAAACTGCCCCCTCCCCCTTTTTTATGATGGATTAATTTTGAAAAATCCTTTTTAGTGCATCCCTAAATCTCACATGGCTTTGCAGTCTCTGGAGTCAAGCGTGGTTTGAGCTGTGCGTGTGATGTGTCAGTCATAAAGCCAGTTTTCATTTTTATATATTTAAATTTGAATCTAAATCACCGTGTTATTTGATAAAGATGTATGTGTAAAAAACGACCTACTGGAAAACACGAACGTCATTTTAATTATGAGGTGGTTCGGATCTAAGGAATATTATAAAAGCATAAAACTATTAAGGACCCTTCTTAGGGACCCTTAATATTTTTGTGCAGATTTTTTTTCATTTAAAGATATTTTATTACTCCCTACCAGTGCTATTAAACAGGAATTCATAGTCATAATATACTTGTATGTTCAGCATCAAAAGATAGCTAAACATTTTAGTATTACTTTGTTTAAGTAATAATTTCTCGCTTTACGATGTAGCCATGACACATTTAGATATATCTACTCGTAATTTAATTATGACAAGGTACTTACATATTCATAGGCATTTGAAGCTAACAGTAGGTAGGTAGGTACTAACTAATAAGCCAGAGGATCGTTTGAGGTTGCTATTGATCAGTGTGCATTGAATGGATTCTATTCACATGCTGAGTTACAATAATTAACAGGAGGTCGATATACTGAAGCGGGTACAAAGGTAAAGATACTAATTAAAACAGGTACTGAACTAAAACAATTAAAACAATTAATTAGCTTTGGGTATACTTTCAATGACGAGTGATAGGATTGTATGGAAGAGAAAAACATACTGCGCCGACCCCAAATATAATGCGAACAGGGCAAGCGAATGATGATGATGATGGGTATACTTTCAGCCAAAATTCACTACGGCCGGGGAAAATGAAGCATACAATAAAAGGCTCTGAGAGAATTAAAATAAAAACAGATCACCTAACTTCCCCGAAATATATTATTTTGGGGAAGTTATAGAAAATTACTACCATGTTAGACATGGTAGTAATTTTCTATTATATATTTAGATGTAAGTAAGTAGTGTATGTGTTTATTCACCTGTTTTACTTGTTCTACTCACTTTCATTTGCTGCTCTCCTAAAAGAATATTTATTTATTTTTCACAGCACTTGTAATCTTTTTTGTTTGAGATCTATACTTGACTAGTAGAGAAGGTTTTAGAATTAAGTCCGCTACTTTTTACTGCAGCATCAAAAATATTAGTTTATAAATTGTTTTAACAATCACAACTAGTCCAAAATTAAGCGTTAGCTTCTTCTATGATGACAAGAATAACAGATAGACATACCTACGTACTTATTTTTTTTATAAACATCAATGATAAGACGAGAAGAAGTGAAAACCAAGTATCTAACAAGTTTTTAAAGTTATTATTTTATGAAACAAGGGAATATCTATACATATAATAAAACTGTAAAACCAATGCGTCTGTATATTGAGTATTTTTACCAAAAACTAATTGAAAGTGATGTTAAAATAGTAACAGATTAGGAATCTACATCTTTTAATTTTTTTGTCTGTTTGTACACGCTAATCTCCGGAACTACTGAACAGATTTGAATGAAACTTTTTTTATTGTGTAGTTGTTGAGTCTGGGCAAATACTAGGCTATATCTTATTTTGAAGATCGGAGTACCTGACGTGGAACCTTAGCAGTACACTTAAACTAAGAGAGATATGAAAGCAGCGCCTTAAGAAAAGTTAGTTAGCGTGATGAGCATTTTCTATTGACGTTAAATTGAAGGTCTGGATCAACTGATATGGAACCCTAGCAGCTCAGCTTAACTGTAAGAGATATGAATAGAGCGCCTTAAGGAACATTGTTTAGAGTGATGAGCACTTTCTATTGACGTACACAAATTGAAGGTCTGGAGCAACTGATATAGAGCCCTGGCAGCTCGGCTCAACTATAAGAGATATAAATAGAGCGCCTTAGGAAACATTGTTCAGCTAATGAGGATTTTCTATTGACGTACACAAATTGAAGGTCTGGAGCAACTGATATGGAACCCTAACAGCTCAGCTTAACTATAAGAGATATGAGTAGAGCGCCTTAAGGAACATTGTTCAGCGTGATGAGCACTTTCTCTTGACGTACACAAATTGAAGGTCTGGAGCAACTGATATAGAACCTTAGCAGCTCAGCTCAACTATAAGAGATATGAATAGAGCGCCGTAGGGAACATTGTTCAGCGTGATAAGCATTTTCTATTGACTTACACAAATTGAAGGACTGGAGCAATTGATACGTTACACAAATTGAAGGACTGGAGCAATTGATATGTTAAATTACTTTTGACTGATTTTCAAACTCCCAAGGTAATCCTATCGTCTCCAAGTTACGATCTGGTGACGGAAACCTGGAGGAATCGTCAGATTTTATAGGCATGTATACCATATATGCTACAGCATTAATTTAGGTAATTAAGCGTTTTCATTCAGGAGTCATAATTTCATGGTGCTGACCTTAACGCTAAGTAGTTTGTGGATACTTTCACCACAGACAGTTTGTCGAAATTTATTGAATTACTGTATTATTAATGAAACATCAAAGTCAATTGGCACTATTTTTTATACTACTTATCACCAAGGAAAGGGTAGGGAGGCCTTTGCCCTGCAGTGGGACACGACAGGCTCCTAATAACAATAACTTTACGAAAGTAGTAACTTACAAAGCGACCTTTGAGTAGGCTAGGGACACAATAAATAAATGCTAAACCGCATTCATTTATTGCGGTAGGGAGGTTTTAGTCTGACTTTTTTCTGAACACTAAAACTTAAGTTACAAACGAATAAAACTGCCTTCAATAAAGTAAAATAAAAGGTAAAAAAAAAATCCTTTACACTTTTACTAAGAAAGATATGTACGACAAAATTTAGGTTTGGAGTCGGTGTCACTGCCATGCGAAATTTTCTTACCAGAGGATGGCCAGGTAATAGTAACCTATCTAAAAAAGAGTGCCTATGGGCCTTGATTTTTCATTCCTTTCTTCTCCTTACGACATGGTAGACTAAGAGATCATAATAGCTGGATGGAGACAGGAGTATAAAATATTTTGTATCATCGAGTCCACGCGTACGAAGTCGCGGGCAACAGCTAGTTTCCAATAAGTATTGAACCGCCATGGCTCGAAATCATGGCATCTCAGTACATAATTTCCCGTCGTTAGCGCTATTTATGGGACATTCTATGGCAATCGTGCAGGCGCACCGTTAGAGTGCGGGCTAGGGTTGGCAAAAAGTCAAAAGTCAAAGACAAATATTATTTAATCTGTTTAGGACAAAAATACCACTTATGACGTCATCATAATAATGTATTAAAAATACAACTTAGAAGCCGATAATGTCTGTCTGCATTCAATTATATTTGTCTGTGTCTCATTTTTTCTGTGGTATAACTACGGACTAAGCTATTATTACCACCACCTTCACAGAACTGGATATACTTAGTGTAAATTATGAGAAATAAACAAACCGACAACGGTGAAGAAAACCATCGTGAGGAAACCTGCATGCACACCAGTTGGCTAGTGTGTGAAATGGAGAAGGCAATGGCAAACCACTCTATTAAAATTGCCAAGAAAGTCGTTGTGTGTGTCTCGTTCCACATAATGATCACGACTCTCAGTCATTGAGGTATACGACTGTGAAGATGAAGAGGTACTTTAAACAATTACTTCAAAGCAATTTCGTGACAACCCTAGTATGCTTCGGTTATAAATATTGCTTTACGATTCCGATCTTAATGCTCAGTTTTAGAAATAATTTATGATATGCATTATTTGTGGTCCCCAAGTCACATTTTATGTTACTCGATAAAAGAAGACTTGCATTTTAAAATAGAATTACTATTTCAAAAATGACATCCAAACATGCATTTTATATAGCGTGTTCCTAGTTCCTAATAAGTCCATTTAAATTCTATGGCCACATATAATAGGGTTGTTTCTAACCAATTCGCAAAGTATCAACAAATTCATGTGCCGAAATTATAGAGACATTTTTAGCGCCACGCCTTTAATGGAGACGTGCTAGCGTAGAATTTAGTTTTTAATAGAATAGGTACTATATTACTATGATCTACAATGTTTGTAAAGAAAACTGTACTATGACTATAAACAGCCATGCCAAGTTTTTTATCTGGCAATTAATACCTAGGTACATCACGTAGTAATACATTAAGGTCCGATGCACCATATTTTATCATTTTTACCAAACAGTTATGGTTGCCGATTTAATAAGGCTGAATTTATTAATTTTACTGTAAGCATACGTTACAAGGTGTTTTTTAATGGAGTTTGAAAGATTTTAGAAAATTTTTTTTAAACTCGCGTTTTTGCTAAAAACCTAACTTTTTTTAGCAAGATTGAAAAATATAACCTCCATTGTCTAATTATCCGTGTTTTCGCAAAATCCCTAGAATTTTCGGGATATTTCGAATTATAAAATCATCCTACGACATATACAATGGTTAAAGATAGTTACTTACTTATTTTAATGATTACCTTAACTTTAAATGAGAATCTTTAAGTCGTGGAATCTTTAATTTATTAGATTTTTTTGACGATATTGCAATATAATTAGATAGATAAATAGATACTCTGTATTGCACACCACACACAGTATCAATTTACATAAATGTTCATAGAGAATGGTACAATTTAGGCGGTCTTATTGCTGAAAGCAATTTCTTCCAGACAACCTTCGGGTAGAGGACAGTCCAAGATTAAATTAGGTCGGCGGTGAAAACTAACAGAAATGGGTAAAGAAAAAAAAAAAGGAAAAAGACACGATATAAGCATACATATACATAAATTACTAACGGCCGAATACTGAAAAGCTACTCAAATCCATCACTCACTTGAAGGCCTCCTAAAATTTAGTGTCTCTCACATTTAAATGGTATACACAAACGCGCTACTCAGGCAATTTGTAACCATGATTAGCTGAGCAGTCGTTAAATGTTTACATAATGGCAACATTCATTTTTAAAAGTATGTTCTCGTTTACAATTTTCATATTCTTAAGGAGCGTATTCGTTTTATGCAGCATTGTTTGTATAGATTCTTTGTTTTTTTTTTGGGATAGAAACTTACGACGCCATTCTTGTGAAATGAAACGTTGAGTGACAACGAAAAAAAAATTTGCCAAACTTTTTGACATTTGTCACAGCGCGGTTCTAATCAAATTAATTTCAATTCACATTATTAAAATAAAATTATAGAAAGTTGAAGTGCAGTGCAGTATTTAATAACTATTCAATTAACAAAAATAAAATGGAAATGAATAAGTATATAATAGTCATACAAATTTTTAAATGAAGACAAAACAAATTGGTATGCCCGGTATGCCCTATATGTTCTACATTGGTAATAGCCAGATTGTCGGATGCCGATGACCTAAAAGATCCTGCTGGGACAACTTGGTCTAGAATTACCGGCGACAGAGCGTTGTGGAAAAGTTTGGAGAGGCCGAGTATGCCCTGCAGTGGGCAGATACATGCTGAAGAAGAAGAAGAACACATCAAATACGACTCGCTTATGTCGACTTTCTACTTATTTTTATACTTATGTTTTATGATGTAATTGTGATTATATGATGACTGCTGAAAAAAATGTGTACATATTTATTAGCGTAGTGCTGACAACAAAGTTATGATTAGTTTCAAGACCGATAGGCTGAACTATTGACTCTTCCTCAACAATCTCCTCCTCCTGATTCCTCAATAAGGCTTTCTCATCCATAATTAGGCTATTTTTTGAGAGTGCAACGATGTGCAAAATACGCATACTACAATTAGAAGGAATTTTAGTTTAAATTGTAATTTTTGTTGTAGGCAAAGAAAACACCTTTGTAAGACAACAAAAAGCCTCCCTATGAGATTTCTAGTGCATATCTGAGTCCTGATTGTGTTCTAGTATTTAAAAGTAGGGTTAAAAAGAGCAACATGGGTATCCACAGAGAAAATAAGTATTTTATAGACATTATTTTTGTACCATAATATCACTATCAACTGATTTGAGGGACCTCAAGACCACTCTCAGATTTAACGGCTACTCAAATCGGTATGACAGTTATTTGACAGCTAAATAGCGTTGAGTTGCGTTTCAGTATACCATTTTTCACCTGATTGGCGTTTAAGCACGACTTTATTTAAGGTAATCTTAAGTTTAACAGATGCTTTCATTTTGGCTTTGAGTATGCGAATTCTGAGTTTAGGAGCTGCTCAATTGTTTGAGAAGCCGTCAAATATTTGAGTAGCCTTTCAGTATTCGGCCGTAGGGCTATTAAATGTTAATAACACTAATAAATATTCTGAGTTACATAAACATACAATAATAATTATTTTTATAACTTAAGCAATTATTTTGCAAGTTTTTACGAATATAATATTGCAATATCTGCTTAGCTACGATACGATATGCACGTTTAATTACAGAGTAAATAAATGAAATCTAGTGCTCATACATATTTAGTCTGAAGATGGTAGATAGTCAAACCGGACAGATACGAGAACGCCTTTCTAGGCCTGGCTAGGAACCGGTCTGTCTTTAACTAGACAGATTACTTGTATTAATATGTTTCAGATCTGTTAGATTAACTTGTAGGTACGAGCTCTTTCTATTGTATCTAATTACGAACAATAATATTTAGGTAAGTTGTTAGTTTTTACAGTCGTATTCTAAGTGTCATGGTCATAATGTAAAATGAAACACACAAAAATGGAATCAATATTGTGTAGATTTCCTCGTGATGTTAAGCTTATGTATAGGCCAGGGGTAATCCTGACACGCAACCCTTATAGTTTCGTCATGTCCGTCTGTCTGTATGTCTGAGGTTATGCTAAGAGACTGCTAGTACTAGAAAACTATATTTTTTTAGGTGTATGTGTACCAATTACGCCAGCAAAGTGGTAGAATAACATTTTGGAAAATATTTTTTTAGGGTAGCTTTCGGTAAATGTACTACGCATTTCATAAACTTTAAAGGAAAACTGCAGCAGTTAAGACAACTTTAATGTTTTGCAGTAATATTCGCTTAATTTAGGTTATAATTTTGTTAATAATTACATATAATTTTGTAATTACCAAATACAAAATCCTTAGAAAATTTAAATTCTCTAAAGTGACTAAGATGAAGTAGATAATGATACGGAACCCTTCGTGCGTGAGTCTGACTCACACTTAGCAGGTATTTTTAAAATATTAGTAAAATAAATAAGCAAGTGATACAATATACGAAGAACAAATGACTATTGAGGCAGAACAGTTGCTGAATGGGGAACACGCAACGCATCAACAGAGCGTTACGTATGGACGGCACTTAAAAGAAAACACTTTGGCATCTTATACACTAGTAATTGAGGCGATTTTGCAACAAAAGTCTGGTGTGTTGGACATTGTACAAATGATGGACACACGACACGTAAGAATTCCTGCCTGACGGACAGACGACTGTTCTAAGTTGCAATCCAAGCTGATATTTTATTGTTCCTTCAGGAAAACATGGGATGTGTTCCAGAATTTGGTGTAGTAGTTCGCGACACGGACTTCTAAACCAGGCGGTTGCGGGTTCGAATCCCGCAAGGGGCAAATGTTTGTGTGATGAGCACGAGCATTTGTACCTAAGTCATGGATGTTTATAAATGTATATAAGTATGTCTATTCGTTATCCTAGTCACCATAGCACAAGCTCACGCTTAGTTTGGGGCTAGGTAATTGGTGTGTTTGTTAAAAAAAAAATATTTATTTATTATTTATTAAAGTGTAAAAACGATACCCTGTCTGTATTTCAAGACAGCTGATTTTTTTACAGATAATGTACAAGTATTTCTGTTGCCGATATAACAACAAATTCTCATATTCCCATACAACAAACGCGTGTAGACGTAAAAAGTAACGTAGTACAGAGTATTACGTAAGTGGTATATTCACTTTAAAAATAAATAATAAAATGAAAATAAAATAAATATTTAACAGGGGCTCTCATACTCAATTTCCAACGTTTTAGTTTTTTTAGGTAAGGGCGTTTGTTTTTTAAAAAAAATAAGGTACGGGATAATCCAGCACCATTTCACTGAATCAAAATAGCGTTTCATTTCCTCGTGTTCCAATGAGTTCTATTTCTATGGCTATATTTGCTAAGGCAATTGATGTGTCTACAAATAGAAGTGTTTGCTTTTACCAAATCCTGGGTTGTGGATGTCTCCCGCTATGCCTGTAAATAAATCTTTTATTCACTTTTGCTTGTGGCGCAGTGGCGGCAGCGCTTTGGTAGTGATACCAAAAGTTAAGCAACCCACGGCGCGGTCGTGATTAGATGGGTGACCATTCCGACCATTAAAGTGACGACCATGACAAGCATCTCCGTGCTTCGGAAGGCACATTAAGCAGTTGGTCCCGGCTAATATCTGGTAGTGGATTATGTAACTTTGAATGCAATTATTTCAATCAAAGTTTTGTTGCTAAAGTTGGCCATTCACGGCCAGTCAAATTAATTAGTCATTCTGAGGTACGACCAAAATTTGACGTTTTCAATATCGGTAATTAAAATCAAGACTATAGGCATAAGTACTAAAAAAGTAACTTAACCTTATAATTTTTTTCCGCAATTGCCCATATTTTACCGGTTCTAAGACCTTCCCGCCCATTTTACCCACTAAATGGCCTCACTGAATGAAGTTCAGTTTTCAGATTATTTTTATGGTAGTGAGTGGAGTCATTTTTTGAACTGACCGTGAATGGCCAGAGTAACTGAAGTTGTTAAATGTGACATTTTCAACCGATTTCAATCCTGAATTGTTAGCAACAGAGTTACGTAATTAGCCCCCTGTTGGTATTAGTCGTTTAGCCTAGTCAGAGGCCCTAGGGCGGCTTGATAACATCTGATAGTAAGGTTTGTCACTTGCCTTATCCACCAATCCGCACTGAGCCCGCGTGGTGGAGTATGGCTCGTTCCTCCTCATAGTTGAGGTGAGGCCTTTGCCCAGCAGTGGGATCTAATAGGCTAACTTTACTTTACTTTACTATTCACTTTTACTATTCTATTACTGGTAAACTTTACCAATAGTTGACTTACTCTAGCTATAGCCCTATAAGCCCTGCACGGATGCAAAAAGAAACAATGTAAAAAGTTCATAAAACCTAACCTATATTAGTCAGAAATAATGTACCTAGTAGCTATCTGATGGTGAAAGGATAAAAATATTGAAAACAAAATATCTAAACTAATACTATAAATGCGAAAATAACTCTGTCGGTTTGTTACACAATCAAGCCTCGACTACTTAACGGATTCAGATGAAATTTAGCACAGAGATAGTGTGAAAACCTAGGAAGGACATAAGCTACTTTTTTCACGATATAATACATCACATTAACGGGGGGGGGGGGGGGGGGGGAACTAAAAAAAGTCAGTACTGATTATCTGTCAGTTTTCATTTGTTTTCAATACGTAACAAACATAAAAGATTTACCTTTTAATTATTTGGAACCTTTTTTTTCCTGTAACATCTGGGCTATTAAGCCCCGGGTTTTAGCCCCAGAGCGGACCAAACCAATATTTATGGTGTTTCCTGTCTTGAATACTCAAAAACTTGGGAGTCAGAACTTGGCGGTCACAACAATCCCCATGCTTGGGCTTCCACATGACTTTGTGCACTGTAGTACCTACTGCCTAACTTCTTAGTTATAGTAGTAGTGTTGCTAAGCAACATCATTGTTTATCGTGTGACATTACTTTCATAAATTTTTGCTTCAAAGAATTTTTCCGTATCGCATCTTACATCAATTATATTATACTTATTCCCTTTACGAAACGGTTTAACTATGCAGCATATGGGTTTGTTCCGATGCCTTCACAGCTTTAAAGATCCCTTAAAAAAAAGAAACTTGCGCCCACTTCCGGACGTACCTGTCAATGTCATTATGGTTTTTGTGAACCGAACCGACGCTAACGCAGCAACTTTGTAAATAAATTTTCTTTTAGGTGTTTATTCTTCATTATCAGAAATTATGTGTATCGAAAGAAATTATTGGGAGTGTGTAATGAAAGAAGATTACTTCTGGGACCCAACCTTGTGGATTTTATCATAGAAAGGAAGTAACTATTGTATTCATATTCAAACGAGGTAACCATTCAAACATAATATGATAAATAATCGTGGAACACTGGTAAGTTTAAATCAATTATTCTTATTATCGGTGAAATCATGGAAAATCAAAGCAGTTTAACAAAATACAGATTTTTGCATTCAAAATTTGATTCAGTACCCGTTTGAGGTTATGTTTATGTTTCGAGATTTTCCATAGAAATGTTTACTTTATTTCTTGGAAAATTATATGACTAGTTTATTATCTACCTACTAGTAAATTTTAAAGGATTATTTTCCTTTTACAAATAGCACGTTTTGTTCTAAAAGTGTTTTCTAATATAGCATCCTTCCCGAAAAATTTGAAATTTATTCTGCGCAAATAGTTTTGAATAAAATCAAACCACTAATTAGAAGTGATACTGTGATTTATCAAAAAATGAAAATGTGTAATGAAATTCAAGAATTATAATAGAAGATTCAAAAGTGAAAAAGAACACTGACAATAGAAAGCTTATGTGGCAGCCATCTACTGGAAAATACTCATGAAGAAGTGGACACTAATTTTTATACATTTAGGTGTGTTTAATATTTTTTTTTCTGCCTCCTCAAATTAAAAGAACCTACCACTCAAGAAGGTAGAAATTGTCTGGTTTAAGTTAAGAGCTATCACACTAGAGGATAGACAAACTTAATTATTTTACTATGTTAGAGCTAGCAAACTAGAGGCTAGACGAATTCAATTATATCATGAACTTAGAGCTATCACCTAGCTAGAGGATAGACAAGAACAACTATGTTCTTTTACATTCTTTGGAACTATCACTTAGCGGATAGACAAGATTATTATGTTCTTTTACAATCTTTAGAGCTATCACTTAGCGGATAGACAAGATTATTATGTTCTTTTACAATCTTTAGAGCTATCACTTAGCGGATAGACAAGATTATTATGTTCTTTTACAATCTTTAGAGCTATCACTTAGAGGATAAACAAGGTTGTTATGTTTACACAAAGTTACCACATTGAAGAGAGACAATCCTATCATCCTAGCGTTATCCTGGTTGTACACTTGCATGCAAGAGTCCGTGGTTCGCTTTAGACCATGATTCAGGATGTGGCATAATATAAATATATCATAATATCAACCACCTATTGTTTGACCGCCATGACAGTAAGCAGTTATTTGCTGAGAAAAGATTTTTCTTTGGAATACACTCAGATTACAATTTGATGGAGATATTTTAGGGGAAGATGAGATCAAGAAAAAATCTTCAGGTCCTGGGATCAGAAAGTGGGGACATTGAATAACCAATGCTTCAGCATGGAGCATTCACATGGATAAACTTCATAAGAGACGGTCTGAAAAAGACACAGACTTTATTATTAATAAATTTCTGATCCAGAAAATTTACTAAAAATTCCAGCTTCAGTCCAGACATAAAATCAGTAATGCCTGAAGCAAAATATTAAAACAGATAATTTATATGTGGAGGCAGAATACCAGACATGAAAAATCTTAACATCAGTATTTGACTGTGAACATTATCAATATTATCTAACTTATGATGATATGCTAAAACAATATTGAACATCTGAGTAACTCCACTATAATTGTGGCAAAATTGTTACATGTTCTATTAAGACTGTGTCTAGTCTTACTTTATTTATTAGCATAAAACAAATAGTACCAGTATACATTAATAGATACATAAACGCTAACCATGTCAGGGTACAGCAAAAAATATTCAAATATCTTAATGGTAGTACTTTACGGTATCAGAATCAACTCTTATTCTATGATTTATGGTTATTGGTAGAAAAAAATGCCAGACAAGTTTTTAGAAAACTTCAAGGGCCCGATACCTAATCATTAGATATATCGCAGTGCACACAAATTTCAACTTTCATTAGTTACAACAGCGAAAACCTCAGAGAGTTGCACAACCCATAGAATAACACAGAGAGGAAACAACCCCCATGAAGAAATCTAAATGTCGCAGTTGTGTCAGTCCTACAACAAAATATTTATATAATTCTAAATATTTATATTAAAATACAAAATATTTATATACTTAGTTGGGACTAAAATAACATATACTACTCCAATCCTATTGATCATCCCAAATAAAGATATTATGTATTTCTATATTTCCTATGCTACCTAAAAATATGATATTATAGTCTGTTAAGGTACCTAATATGTAGGTATATTCACTGTAGAGCAAACATATGTCTCCTATTTTTCTAAGTGATTCTACAACTAAATGGGACATGTTGATTTATTTTCAATATAATAGCCAAAATATAATCTAAGTAATTTTACTTTCTACTCTACTTTTTTACTAGAACAAGAAGAAGAAAAACAAGAAACAAAAATATAATCGACAAATTTACAAATTATAAAAATATGATCGACCAAAAAGGCATCCGACTCAGCATTAGTTGTGGTAGCCGACTACCGCCTACTAAAAATGACTGAAGTCTTAATATGAAGAATAAAAGTTTAATCAATTCTGTTTGTATGTATATCCACTGGTTACTAAGATGACTTTATAAGAACTAAAAACAAGAATTTAATAAAATATGTTATTAAGTTATATAAAAGATTTTTTCAAATAGAAATTGTAATAATCGTGATCCACCAATTACAGATTCAGTATCTTAGATCACAATCCGTGATACTGAAATTACTGTGATCCGAGTATATTGTGTTAACCCTCATCAAGTCAATATTATCTAAACTTATTTGACGTGACGTGAGTCAATATCCAAAAACAAAGGGCTATTAATAAAATATCAAATTAGAAAATGTGCACAAACACTTATGTACCACGTTTGCATATTCACATTACATCGGATAATTATTTACGGGTTTATTAGATATTTAGCAATGCTAAATTCTAATTAAAAACTAAAAGTATTAAAAATATAGTTTGCATAGTTTTGCAACATTAAATACAGCCTAGAGTTGTTAGAACTTTTTTATTTCCGTAACACATGTGTGTTATGTTGTCAAATATTTATTTATTAAGATGAATGTAATTAAATCAAATGTCTATATATGTAAAACATAACAAGAGACGAGATTGTATGTGCAAAGAAATGTGAATAAGGGGATATTAATTTTTAATAATACATAATAAAGAAGTAATTTTGAGGCTGATGAATTTAGCAACAAATACGATATCTACTTGTATTGTAAGACAATTTTTTAGACCAGAAATAGATTTTTTCGCATCTAGATTAATAGTAAATATAGAAGTGTGGATACACATCCTCTCAGTGAATGTAAGTGTCCTATATCTGGATATCTATCCAGATATAGGACACTTACATTCACTTAACTGGGTGAAAATATTTGTATATTTTTGTTTATTATTATTGAATTATTATCTAAACAAGGCCGAAAATATCTTAGTATTTTATTCATTATTGGCCTCTGCAATCATAGTTGTTGTAAATTTAGACGCTTGTAGTAAAATAGTAAAGTAACGGAATTTTTTTTAAGTTCAAATTACAAAGAATAAATTTCAGGATTTTACCATGTATTATACAAATTTTCTTACAAATTGTTTAAAAAGGGGGGGGGGGGGGAGCGTATCGTAACTATGTATTGTTAAAGGGTTATCTAGTTGCCACCATAAAGAAATTATGAATTAAATATTCCCTATTTACCTGATCGCCTCAGAAGGAGAGATTTGTTTTTCCAAACCATCGAGGACATATCCCACTAGAGGGGAAATGGCATTAATTTTGTTCCAGAAAATATCCGCCAAATCCGAAATATTCCGAATGAACCGACTGAATGTCAAACATCGTATTAGTGATGGTCAATAAGAAATTAGTATCGATAGTCGATGATATTGTTTAATTTAATGGGAACAATATTTTATTACACCTAAGGTTAAACTTTTCACTAATGTGCAATATCCTAAATATAATATCTGATTCTTGTTCCTAAGAAATTTAAGTTAGTCATCAAATTAACCATTTAAAGTATGAATCATCAAAATTGTTATGTATCTATCCCTATTTACCTTGGTCACGCCATCACGCGTGAACGGCTGGACCGATTTCACTAATTCTTTTTTTGTTATTAAATTCAGGAATACTTAACCACCATATAAAATTATTTCTAATCAAACCTTAGCCCTTTGGACGTTAAAACAATTTGAATGTAACCTTATGACGTTCGACCACTGACCTCTATAATACAAATACGCTGGACTGCATACTGTCAACCTAACAATGAAGCCATTTAATTAACGCAATTTTGGCGCTGACTGCTATAGTGAGCGTGTGGTGACCATCCACGGAACTAAATTGGCATAAACATATGGTAGTTACTCTATCTTAGTTTCCTGTACACTCGGTGGGGACGCTTTGATTTGGCACAAAATTATGTGTTATTTCTTAGAGAATGTTTAGTCCAGCGTGCTTGTACTATAGAGGTCAGTGCGTTCGACATAGAATTGACAGATATCGTCAAAGAGGATTTAAAAAAAAACTAAATCACAGGACAAAGTCTGTCGGGTCAGCTAGTATATAATAAAAAATAAACTTTTGTTTGTAAAACAAATTAACTTCCATAATAACTTGCAAATAAATTGCTTAAATTATAAAAACATGAATTTAAAAGCCAAGCACAGAGAAATTACATTGAAATCTAAATACAGTAAGTATTTTTATTAAAATGCGCTTATTGTTTTCTAATTTCTATAAATTAAGAATAAGGCTCATACTTTATACACGACAGGAAACAAGTTTCTTAAAATCATGTTTTCCGATATATATCTACCTATTTACCTAAGAACAGATGCGTCACTTTCAAAGTTTTAAAGCCCGGACAAGAATTTTTTTTGAAAAAACAAGCTGAGTGCGAACTCGCACACGAAATTATACCATTATCTGCTTCATAGTCACTTCAGGTTTTTCAGTGAATGAGAATGTAGGTAAATGCGGTAGGTATTTTGTCTGGAATGGATTGTTTTAATAATAAATCCACCTACATTATACATCTTTCTGTGTAAATTACCTTATTTCTTTTATTGGTATGGTTTGCCATAAAGATTTTCTATCTATTTGAAGGCTCCAATTCCTCATTCGCTTCTCATTACATCCATTCATCACCTTTATTATCGTCACACACCTTACAGTAATAGAATCGATACACATATATTTACACACGCAAACATCCATACTCTTTGCTTTCACTACGCATCTCATTGTTCATAATCCATTAAACCAAGAAAACTATCGAACGTCATGTCAAGTGTCAGCGTTTTGTTATTTGCAAGAAAATCAATAATTCTAACAAAACCTTCCTCGCTATAGGTAGGTTAATGTCATTTTTGCATAGGTATTGATTCTAGTGCGCGAGTGTAAATATTTGTGTTATCGATTATATCACTATACCACCGTGCTGCCAACGTACTAAAATAATTATTGTGTAATGTAAACTGTGCACATAAATGTCGATAAGTCGTATAACCAATTCAGCGCAACACTAGTAACGAGTGTTAACGAATAGAATGAGATGACATTATGTGCTAACCACTTAGTGGGAGCAAGATGAGACTTAAACGACACTTGACCGATTTATCTTGAGCCGTAGGAAAATTTTATGAACTTTTTAAAATTGCATAATTACTATTACTTACCGATGAAATGACATCACATCCGTTTTAAAATTCGATGTTTTGCTTTTTTTCTCACAACACAGTATAGAACAATACGACATTATGTTAATTATTTCTCAAATCTCATTTTTTCGTAACAATTCAAGTATTCACGTTGACATACCACACAGATCAATTGGTTTTTGACATACGGTTTTGACAGAACTGACACCTTCTATTGCGGTTGTCAGAGCAGATAAAGTTTCGGAGTAAAATAGTTTTTACTTCGCCTCTAGTAGGATATGTCCTCGATGTTCCAAACATTGTTAACCTTGAAAATTCAATTGCTAATTTTTTATATTACTTGTCGCTAGCTATTTTCAGTCATTTAGAAATTATTTGGAAGAATTATGATGGTTCATAAGAAATATGTCAATTATTGGCTCTAGAATCTTAAGGTCGGATCAAGCACTTACAATGGGACCTATAATCAAAAAAGCTGGCTTAAAAAAAAAAGAAATAAAGCTGTATATGGATGTTTAATATTTAAACTTATTTAGTAGTATCAAAGTATAATGCAACCAATAGACTTCAATATAAAAGTGTTTTCCCAGACATGATGAATCATATTATGCTATAGCATAGCACATATACACATACTACTGGTCTAGAAAAATTAGGTGCAGGGAAAAAATTTCAACCCTTTAGGCGTTGAAATTTTGTGTGTGACCAGTAGCCATAATATTTTTTAAATATTAGTTCAGGTAACTATGGAAAATTAGTATTGTCAGTTACGAATAAAACTTACTTGCCTTATATCTTAAACTTCAGTTTTTGTGAAACAATTAAATTTGAATAATATCCGACATTTTACACATTTTACATAAAAATATATTCCAGGTGACATAGGTACACATTAAAATGCCTATCAAATATATTTTCTAAAAAGAAAATAACTTGAAATTTCTTAGATTACAATCTTTTTACGTTTAAAATTTTATATTTACATTTTAAACGAAATAGATAAAGTATTGATCATTCAAAAAACTTACACAACCAACTAAAGTTGACGTTATGTTTTATTACATAATGTAATATATATATATACGTGTATATATTTTTTTTTCTTCATACTATATCTGCAGTTCCTTTAATCATTCACAACCCTATCTTTGAACATCTGCATAGTTAAACCGTTTCGTAAAGGGAATAAGTATAATTATTAGATTAAACGAACTTACCTGTAAGTGAAGTTCAATATTAATTATACGAAGTTCCCTTTACGAAACGGTACTCCCACCCTATTTACCCTCCCTGTTCATTGAAATTGTAGGGTTGTTCATGATTGTACTTTAAACTTAATGACATTGACAGGTACGTCCGGAAGTGGGCGCAAGTTTCTTTTTTTTTAGGGATCTTTAAAGCTGTGAAGGCATCGGAACAAACCCATATGCTGCATAGTGAAACCGTTTCGTAAAGGGAACTTCGTATAATTAAGATTGAACTTCACTTACAGGTAAATTCGTTTAATTTAATAATTATAATTCAGAACTATCAGAAAAGTTTCATTCATAAAAAAGAAGCCCAAGCCATACACATTATACATGGAGTTAAACAAAGCCAAGCAGAAAAACGTAGTACAAAGAAGTATAGTATAGTTATCTTAGTTACAATTTTACTGCCCTCCGTAGCCGAAGTTCAGCCCTATTATCAACTACTAATAATGTCCTCCTAGCCGAATTTCGTCTACAACGACTAATCTCAACCGAGATTGAGCCACCTACGCGGGAGAGATATTAGTGCACAAGTGTGTGCGCAATACACAGGTGCACTCTCAGTTCGTTCACTCTCATAATTCGGTCATGTCGGACTGCCGTCTGAGTAGAGAGATCAGGCGCAGGACCAACGGATTGAAGTGCTTTCTGAGGCACGAGGGTGTTAACACCACAACTTCCTGACTCCGGAGCTGTGTCTGCGTTATTTCAAGACAGAGAAACCCAGACACATTCGGCCCGACCCGGGCTTCGAACCCGGGACCTCGTGGTAGTACCCAGCGTGCTGACCACTAGACCAACGAGGCAGTCGACTCTATACTACCATGATACTACTATAGAAATAGTGATGATGAAGACTGCTTCTAAAGAAATGACATAAAAGTAGGTATGTGTACTCGTACAAGTAAGTAGTGTATCGAGAAAGTTAAAATCTTACGCATTGATTGAATACAGATAGATAAGTTATTGTATGAATAGTTAAATAAAGATGAGTAGGTTTGTTGGAATATTATGTGAATAGTTTGGTGAAAGTTATTACAGAATAGCTGATACGGATAGTTAATTATAAATTAATGAAACGAAAGTCCAACATTATGTATGGACTGCCCATATGCCCATACCTATAACAATCGATTTTTAAATTAAAATTATTTTAGCAACAAAGTTACTGTGACCTGAGATTAGGTAGTAATTGAATGTTTTTGTAGGTAAGCCATTTAGATACCCAACGTTAAATTGTGTCAATTGATAGATTAATGATAAAGTGACATTTATCGATTACAAATCGCAGTTTTGTACGCCTATGTAAGGAGGCAATAAAATTGTTGATAATTTTATAGGAGGTAGGTAAGGTATAAGGTATGAGATCATAAACTGCCTTTATTATTGTAAAATGTTAGTTGCGTTTATGAATTCGGCTTTTCCATATTTTATCTTGGTGCTACCTAATCACCAAACAATTATTACTAATTTACGAGCACATAATAATGATTACATATAATATTGTTATCGCTTAACAATACAATAAGGTCAAATTTAATGCCCCTCATTTCATTAGTTAACAGCAAGAAGATAATGAAAAAAAACACATCGACTAACAAAGCGCCAAGTGTACCAATTGTGGACCAAAAAGAAATTCATCTTCTAATAGCAAAAACTGAATTGTCAACCTTCCGTGTTTTCAACAAACAAAGTAGTCTTGGATGAGAAACTGCATGAGTCATTATAGAAACAAAAACAACTTAAAGTGCTAAGCCTAAGTTATTGTCCATAATGCAATTGGATCGCAAATACCGCCTCTTCCCACGGTTTACCGGATGAAAAACAGGTTTCAATTGCATTGCATACCATAAGAAAATCGCCGTGTCCGTCCCAAGTAGATACAATAATTAAGTTGACATACCTTCAAGAAACACGAGTCCAGAACATAAACAGTCAGATCACAAAACAAACTCACATTATTTTTAAACTTCACTCCGTAAAAATATGAGAGCTCACTTTTGATTCGCACACGCGGTTGCCGGCCGAGGAATTAAATCGAAAATACGTCCTCCCACCACCGGACTCGACGCGAGACTGACTGACTTTGTTTTTTGTGAATGTGCGCTGTCCCATTCTCAATACTACGAGATACGGCCATTCAGGTATGTGAACAACCTCGGAGACGACGCAACACCAATCAAAAATAAACTATATCAACCCAAATATAACGACAACATTCCTTTATCGCTGCCCCACTGATAAGGCTGCGTCGATATCAGCGCTGCGTCTAGGGTCCTGCTGAGTGAGACAACATCATTATTTACTACCGAGCGAAAGGGATCGAGTTACGTCGACATCAAGATGATTGGAGCGTTAAATTTTGTATTCAGTTTGCAGCAGAAGTGCAGCATCTGAACAATAGTGCATAGTGAAGAATGCAAGAGTAGTTTTGTCTCGCTATTTGTTTGGCATTGGAAAGGGATGGACTGGTCTTATTGTTTTAAGTCGGCTTTAAAGGAATTGTGGAGAGCTTTTGTTGTCATCTTCGTTAGTTGAGTATTCCCGTGGGATCGTAAATATAAATATGAGGTTTTTATCATTAATTATGTATCAGACTTTGTTTATGTCCGTAATAGGACAGACTGGGAAGGCTGAAACAAAAGAATTCTCGTCAATACGTTGGAAAATATTTTCCAACGTAATGTTATTATAACGAGTTTCTTAATTGGGCATCGTGTAAGCTTTTTACGTGATTTCATTATGGACTACTTTTACTGCTGGAATGTCTACTTTACAAGATTAATGTGAAATAAATTACACCTACTGTACAGCTGCCAAATAAGTTTGGTGGAAAGTGTCAGGTCTCTGTGTTGTGGCATAGTTGTGGTCTCTTGATTTTGGCACTGGCTAGCTACTGTGATGAATCCAATGTGTATGAAATCCAAGTATGTCCTACAAATGATTAGTGTTCTATCTAAAGGTAATTTATAATTAAACTCAGCTTTGATCCAGCTCCTTTATTTGAATCGTTGTTCACAAACGTATTTTTATAAAGTTATCAAAGCACAAAATAATATCCAATTGATTTTTATGGAAGACGTACAATATTATGACGTTAACCATACATCTATCTATCAATTTGAAGTTATTTCAAAATTGACTTGTAAAGAATTTTTTTTTGTGTTTGAACTCCGAAGAGTCGAACGAATAAGACATAGAGGTTTTACGCGTAGCTCCGAACCTCTACATCCCTCCCGGAAAAAAACAGATAAACTATAGGTAAATAGGATTTAATATTCCCTAATAGAGCCTAGGTCTCTACGTCCCAAAGGCCCTACAGCTCTAACCTATATCATAAATGTGTGATAAATAAATATATAAGTACCGGATGTCTGCACTGTGAAACCTTAGGTAGCAGACAAAAGATGGTGAGGAGACAGGTAAAGGAATAAGTTTTTATTACTGCCAGTCAAGAAGACTCACAAGACTGAACTGGGTTTGTTAGCTAAAAGTATAACACTTTTTACATTTTTTTAAATACTCACAGTTTTTTCATATTTATATAAGTTTAAATAAGAAACGAAAAATTCGCACACAGGTAGGATTTGAAACCTTATTTCAAATCCTACCTGTGTGCGAATTTTGGTTTCTTATTGAACTAAGCTAAGGGTATCTTGGCCACAGTGAGAGGATTGGCATTACCAAGTTAGGAAGCCAGAGTTCAAAAAGAGATTTATTAAAAAATTCCATTTGCTTTTATACCTAATTTATCTACACACACATCAAGATTCATATCAGCCTATGGCAGTCCACTGCTGGACGTAGGCCTCTCCGAGACGGCGCCAACTTTCACGGTCCTCCGCTTCTCGCATCCAGCCACCACCGGCCACCTTCATCAGGTCGTCGGTCCACCTAGCAGGGGGGCGTCCAACACTACGTTTCCCGAGACGTGGTCTCCATTCGAGACCCTTCCTACTCCAACGCCCGTCGGTTCTGTGACAGACATGATCTCTGAACGATATTTATGACTTTCGTCTTTTGGCGGATGATCTCGTTCCGGATTCTATCCCTTAGCGAGATCCCCAGTTCCCCCCGTTCCATAGCTCGCTGAGCGACACGCAGTCGGTGGGCCAGCTTGACTGTCAAGTTCCACGTCTCGGCCCCGTAGGTCCCTGCTCTTCAGGCATTGCGGTAGAGGCGACGAGAAGATGTGACGCAACTTCCCAAATCACGTCAAGATTGTACATAATAATTTACTAAAACTACGTGTTCATCCACTATGCACTTTCTTGCATTTACTGTAAGTAGGCCAGCGTGAGTTGCTGACCAAATTTTCTTAGTTCATCTGCAATTTTTTAAAGACCCTTTTGGTACTAAATATTTAAAACAATGCAGTGATGTTGATTTATAGAAATACATTTTAATATTAATCTGCGGTAGACATATTATTTATGTGTTTACCTTTTAGACGACGAATGTTTCATTGAACAATATTTTCGCAGCCACGCAGACAAATTCTCGGGAAATAAGTAGTTCATTATAAAAAAAATAGTTTATTATGTTTTAATATTTAAACAAGGTAATAAATATTAACAGGCAACTTAGAGATATTATAAAACATGATTATGTACAAAATTAAAATTATAAAAAGGGTCCTTGTGGTAGGGTTCCCAGGATGCTGGCATCGTTACCCCGCTGGATAGCGCTGCTTATACGCTGTGCAAGGTAGCTGCCAGCTCTTGGGTCACAACTGATGTCAATCAGCCTCTTGGAAATCTTTTTAAAAAAGAGATAGCGTTGGGACCCTACGGACCCAGTGTTTTTAACTCCAAACTGTACAAAGTGGTACCGGGAGTCGATCTGCCTGTACTTGATTTTTTTTAAGTTTTCGGCATTTTCCGCAGCCAAACCAGCCAATAAAAAATAACCAGTTCATAATAAAAAATAAAATACGTTTGGGAAGTGACACCAAATGAGTTAGTGGCTGCTTAACCTTTATAATATAATACTTATACTAATGTAATATTATATTTAATAAATTATGCAAGGCAGTCTGTGCGTGAGTAGATAGGTAGTGTACATCAATTTATTCTGCACAATAGCACAGGATAAAAACTAGTACAATAGCATTCCCTTTCTCATTTCAAGTAAAAAAAACTTCTATTCTCACTGTTTAATTTTCGTCGCTTAAATTGCGATTCTTTGGCGTTTTTTTTTACGTTTGTTGATGTGTCTCATCCGCCGCCTAGCAGGTAGATTCTTTCACGTAGGTACAATCCCAAATCCCACAATTTCAGTCTTATGCGATTGATATAAGAGCGAAAGATGCAGAGCATTTTTGATGAAGACTATGCTCACGAGAAAAGGGAATTCTCAGATGAGAAAAAAAAGGTCGTTAATGAGAACAAATTTTGTGGGAATGCACCATATATTTGAAGGGTGTGCCATTGGGACCACTTCCCTAATTGTGTTTCTAATTTATAGGCGAGTGAGATGTATATAAAGTGGTACCTACCCACTTACCTAATGATGAAGACGTGACTGAATAAAAATATGGATTAGCGATGGGCGATTGTTCGAAAAAAAAATCGAATGAATCGACAATCGACCGTTCGAACTATCGAATGTCGATTGAGTAATTCGGAAAAAAATAATCGAATAACAATCGACAATCTAATGATAATATATACTCGGCCCTTCGATTGAATTGCCGCGACAGGACAAGCAGCGAACGAATGATTAATCGACGGGACGAATGACGATTCATTCGTTAGTAGTTAGTAGTACGGCGTGCGCACCGCACGCTCCGATATTGCTCGCCGCATAATCGAAGGATAATCGAATGACTGCGGTTGCTTATCGAATACATTCGATTACAGGGACCATTCGAATTATTCGATTTATTTAGTAATAATCGCTAATGTGGACTGATAAACTTGTAGCAATTTTATATAATTTAGGTGCACATATACAGTGTGTCCCGTCACCGATGTCGGAGTCTTCAAGTGATGATAGATGTGTTCCCCTGCAACTTTTCACAACACAACTTTTCTCTATTACAAGAACATCGAAAACAGACCAAAAATTATCACCTTTTCTTACAAATCTACATAGCCGATTCACTAATTAGTATGGGAAAGTTAAAAAATAATTTGGAAATTCAAAGTTCATCCTATTATGAAAGTGGTTGCAATTTTGCTTCTTAGTCGCCACATGAAGATTCGGACTCTGGTGACCGGATTATTCTAAGGTAAAAAGTAGCTATGTGTGTGAAGAAATATCTACATAGTTATAGTTCTCCTTAGCGATCAAAACAATATTGATAGAATGAGGCTAGTCATTATCAAACAAAGTATTCATAGGAGAAACAAAAAACATACACGTAGGTATAGTATGTATACAGGGTAACTACTGTTAGCAGTCTAATGATTGGGGGTGAATATGGCCATCAGTACCTACAACTTTTACTATGGAGTCATCACCGAAATGAAAAAAAAAATCGGCCAAGTGCTAGTTAGACTAGCGCACGAAGGGTTCCGTACTATTAAAAAACGAAAAAAAATGTGTCGGAGCCCCCCTTAATTATTATTATTTGATGTATGATGAATTTTAATTTGATTATTTATTTTTAAAGTGAAATACTACATATTATTATTCTGTGAAAATTTCAACTGTCTAGCTATCACGGTTCATGAGATACAGCCTGGTGACAGACAGACCCGAGGGTCCCGTTTTTACTCTTTGGGTACGGAACCCTAGAAATGGCTCGCCTTACATTGTCATCGAGCAAGGTAAAAGAATTATTCGTATGGAGCATCTGATTTTATTTATAAGATTTCGATCATTAGTAGGGTACTAGTACTTATTCTGTACCCGTAGTTAAAGTTGATGATATTGGTGGTCATATTCACCCCCGTAATAAGACTGTTAACACTAACACCCTGTATACAAAAATAAATAAAACGAACTTGTAGCTTGACACTTTTACTGCGGAGTGAAAATTACAAGCTTGTTTTAATAATAAAGAATACAGTGCCAGTGCTAACACCACACGATGTCTGACAAATGTATACATGGACACAATAGTTGTCGTGTGTACAATTAGTAATAATCTTGAGCCGTAATTAAGGATTGCTCAATTGGACATAATTGTCGACACAATACAACACGCTATTCTATATTTATGTACGTTCATCACAATTAAAACCCTGACTCGTAGTTTTGGTCGAGTTAGTTCATCGTTTAAAGTTTAGTATTTATGGGTCAATCTTGAAATTGGGCGTATTCGGTTGATTCCCTGGCACTTTTTAAAACTTAAGAGTTTAAACTTTTAAACATATTTCACAAATAGGCATCACTGTCACATGTTTAGATATAAAGATATATGACTTTAAAATTTTGATGCCAGGGGAATCAATATAAGATGCCAGGGGAATAAAAATAAAACATGTTGTATAGAATAATCGTTGATTTTAATTCAATTTAAATCAAATATCTACATTATAAAACTCTTTCGATACTGAGTGACTGACTGACAGACTATGCACAATTTTCCTCATTTTTGAATATGGAGTGGACACTTAAAGAAGACTGTGTCGCGGTTATTGCGTTGCATCGTTGCGGTTACGCGCCAATTTAGATTTTCGACTTACTGAAAAATTTTGGATATAACCAAAAGATTCGTTTATCATAAAACGATACAATGAAGACTCTAGTGTAGATGACAGGTCAAGAAGTGGTCGCCCTCGTTCTGTTAGGCCTCTAAAAGTGATAAAAGCTGTGAAGGCGCGCATTCAAAGAAATCCCATACGTAAGCAGAAACTGTTGGCCCTTCAGATGGGGTTAAGCAGGACCACGGTGAAAAGGGTGTTAAATGAAGACTTAGGACTTAGGGCATATCGAAGAAAAACAAGACATCGTTTGGACGTTCGTTTAATGGACCTGAGACTGAAGAGATGCCGCGCGTTGTTGAAGCGGTACGCGGGAAAAACGCATCGGGAAATTATTTTTTCGGATGAAAAAATTTTCACCGTGGAAGAGAGCTACAACAAACAAAATGAGTAGGTGCACGCACACAGCAGTGAAGAAGCGAGCAACCGTATTCCGCGTGTCCAACGAGGTAATTTTCCATCCTCGCTCATGGTTTGGTTGGGAGTCTCTTATTAGGGCTTAACTGAGGTACATTTTTGTGTGAAAGGCGTAAAAACGAATGCAGTATAAAAATACAGCCTTCAAGAACCTTGTGGAACCTGTTTCAACCAACAAGATTCCGCGCCAGCTCATAGAGCGAAAAGCACACAAGACTGGCTGGCGGCGCGTAAAATCGACTTCATCCGGCACGAAGACTGGCCCTCCTCCAGTCCAGATTTGAATCCGTTAGATTACAAGTTAAGGCAACACTTGGAGTAAAAGGCCTGCTCAAAGCCTCGTCCTTATTTGGAGTCACTCAAGGCATCCTTGATTAAGACAGCCGCCGATATTGACATGAACCTCGTTCGTGCTACGATAGACGACTGGCCGCGCAGATTGAAGACCTGTATTTAAAATCATGGGGGTCAATAAACTTTATTACCATATGAATCTATGTTTTATTAAGTTCATTTTGGTTACAGATAATCATAATATGAAAGTATGATATTAAGAAAGCTTTGATTCCCCTGGCTTTTTGCCAGGGGGATCAATGCCAGGGGAGTCAAGAAAAGTTAATCTTGATTTTGTTTAAATGGATTGATTTTTGCCAATGATTATTTTTAAAACAATTAATAGTCCTATATACCCTACTGTTAATACTAGTAAGGAAATTCTTAATCATCAAAAATCATTTTTAAAAGTGGCCAGGGTAATCAATGACCTAGTGAAACAAAGCCAGGGGAATCAAATTCTTACCTTCGTAAATCCGGCTTGGAAACGTGTTTGCTGAATACATGTATTTTCTTTCTTTTTTTCTATTCTAGGTTATTCTTCTCTTCTTCGTTGAATTTTGACGACCGTCTTGGTGTAGTCGTTCGCGCATCGGACTTCTAAACCAGGCGGTTGCGGGTTCGAATCCGCAATAGGTAAATGTTTGTGTGATGAGCACGAGCATTTGTACCTAAGTCATGGATGTTTATATGTATTTAAGTATTTCTATCCGTTATCCTAGTCACCATAGCACAAGCTCACGCTTAGTTTGGGGCTAGGTAATTGGTGTGTTTATTGAAACAATTTATTTATTATTATTTATTTATTGGTAGCAGTATTTCTCGTGGCAAATATCATAGCTTTTCATTTATTTCTGTTTCTGGCAGATCGTTAAATTCGTCATTTAGTTGCTACTCAATTTTTTTTATGTAGTATCTAAGTAGTTAAACTCTCGGAAATAGCAAGATGTTAACGATAAATACTAATAATCACAATATTTTTGATATTTTTTTTAGTTAATGACGACCTCCGTGGCTGAGTGGCTCGCACACCGGTTGTCAAGGTGTCGCCATCTCTGAGGTCCCGGGTTCGATAACCGGTCGGGTCAATTTTTAAATCCATATTATTGTCACGGTTCTGGGTGTTGCAATACCACCATTGTTTCTGATTTCCATTACACAAGTGCTTTAACTACTTATTTTGGGATCAGAGCAATGTATGTAATGTCCAATATTTATTTAATGATGAGCAATTTCCAAAAATCTACTGTTCTGTGCAAATTTTGTGATTTTAAAAATTTGTGTATTTACAAAATTGATTAAGAATGCCTTGACATCAGAAAATCGTAACAGAATGCCTTAATGATCATTAAACAGCAAAATGTGGGTAACTTCAAAATTTGCGCAATACAAGTAATAATAACATACGTATCTACTATTTTCTATACGTATCTTATTCAGTAGGTACCTACAATATCGTTCTATTCTTGTTCTGAGAATCATTTTTGCAATTTGTATGCAAACTCCTCTTTAATACAAAGTTCCCTGAAGTGTACCGTTACCATATTATTACCGCAAATAGTTATTCTTATGCCGTTGTAACGTTAAAAATGCAATTGCTTGAAATCCTTAATAATTTCGTAAACGGCTTTGGAACAACTTGAAACCATAATGATTATAGGTTACAGTTTGTTTTACACGTCACTTGATTCATTTTTTTATTTCACTAGCTAACCGTCTAGGCTTCGCCACAGGTGCAATTAATATTTAAAAAAAAGAATTTCTGCATTGACCCGATCGAACCTGGGACCTTATAGATGGCGACACATTAAAAATCGGTGTGTGAGCCACTCGCCTACGGAGGTCGTCGAAATATAACAAAACTGGCGTGGCACACACGAAAAGGGAAGAAATAAAACCAGAAACCAATCAACAGATTCGGAACTAGGTCGTAACTTCGCAAGCTTACAAAGCAGTATTCAGTTCTTCCACACAGAAAATTAATAAATTTCTCCCTAATAATCCTGACAATCCCGGTTTCGTGTTGCAAGGAAAGGGTAATTGCTGCAGCGTGTTCCGAATGCCAAGATATTCGAGGCAAGCTGCAGCTTGGAAATAAAAATTCTTACAACACCCTATTTGTCCAGGACCGCATTTAGGACGAAATCACATTTTTTTACCCGACTGCGTTATGTTTTATGAGAGTATGTATGTATAATTGTTTCGCACGCACTATAGCCTAAACGGCTGGACAGTTTTTGACATATGATGTGTAGTTGAATTTGTCGGAATTGTGGTAGTGACATATACATATCAAAAATACTTGTACGATCGGCAGCACGTCAGAATCCATCCCATCTGAACTACAAAAACAGTTTTGAACTTTTATTACACAGGAAATAGAGGCGGTCTCAAGGTCCAAGTATGTGACATGTGGCCGTGTGTACTTTTGATCCTTATTAGTTTAATAAACGTTAATAGGATTACTTTATACGAATATTATATTGTTTTAGGTTACATAGTCACTTAGTGTTTAGTCTACCTGAGTCTCGCCCTGTATCTGAAGGTCAATAAAAATGTTTTAACTTGCCAGACAGCTTACCAGCACTTACAGCAGGCCTGTGTAACTCCCCGCGTATGTAGCAAAAACGTACCTACGCGCGGGGACCCCTTGAAAGGGGCGTAATTAAGTTGGGTGACGCGAGCGAGTAACGAGACGCCCGCGCGTTTTATTCACCGGCGGCGCGCAGCACTACGTTGCTAGTAGTACAGGAGCATGAATAAAGTGCTAGAAAGATGGCTAAGTAGCTTCTTGTAGCAGTCAACCCTATCGCGTCGCATGATAGTACGTCACTGAATAGGTTTAGTGTGTGTTATAAGAATGAAATCATTTTGCAATGGATTTCTGTAGGTGTCTAAACGAGAATGTGCTTGACTCTGAGGCGAACTAATTACACCATATCATTGAAGACATTGAGTAGATATTTCTTTAAATTTAATTGCATAGTCAAACTTCTGTACGGAGTACTAGAACTTATTCTGTGCTTACAGTAATCTCATCTGACAAGTTAAAACATTGTCACAGACAGTTCAACACCTAAGTCCCGCCCTGTATCTGAAGCCTTACTCTGGTTGACGATGTCCAAATTTTCGAATGCAGCTGTCCCGGTCACTCACGGTCAATGGCAATGCAAACGAGCGAGATGGCTAGACGCGCAAATACGGACGTAGAGTAAGGCCTCTGAACTTGCTTTGACAGCCCTGGAGTTAATGCAGCTAGCTGTTTACAGCTCCCAGTATCTATTACTGCTGCAATGCATCAACGGTGATTGTTTTCTTTGCAGGAGAATAGGTTTTAAAGTGATTACTTTCCTACTATTTCACTTACGTGCGATATACTATTAAATCTAATCGTTGGCGTACTTTTAATGAACTGTCAAAACGCTCTCCTTCTATAGATTTTGTATGGGAATAGTAAACGTCACATTTCACTATAGTACTCAATTAAACATACTTTTTATTAAGGTAGTTTAATTAAAAATCAAATACTGCAAATAGTTTAAAATATTAATAAAAGTGTATTTAAAATATGATGTTATTTTCAAGATATATGTTTCGCAATTATTTGTGGATAGTGTCAAGTATTTAATTATAATTAATAAAAAAACCATTGAATAGTTAAATAAAACCTAACCTATGTCAGTCAGAAATTAATGTAGTTACTACATTTCTTATAGTAAAAGAATTAAAATATATAAAAAAATATCTTAACTAATAGTATAAATATGAAAGAAACTCTGTCTGTGTGTTAAACAATCATAATTATAAATAAATAAATTGTTTCAACAAACACACCAATTACCTAGCCCCAAACTAAGCGTGAGCTTGTGCTATGGTGACTAGGATAACGGATAGAAATTCTTAAATACATATAAACATCCATGACTTAGGTACAAATGCTCGTGCTCATCACACAAACATTTGCCCCTTGCGGGATTCGAACCCGCAACCGCCTGGTTTAGTAGTCCGGTGCGCGAACGACTACACCAAGACGGTCGTCAGATAATTAAACTACTGAACATAAAATTTGTTACAGAGATAGTTTGAGACCCTGGCACAGGAGTTACTCATGTGGCCCTGGGAAGGACATAGGTTACTTTTTGTAGTCGCGGGGAACTGGTGTAATACAAAACTGTCTACAATTAAAGCTCATTTATAAATTCTTTTACACTCTTCTATTGTTATTAATTAACCGTAACAGTTGTTAGCAATTATTTAGCCAATTGGCCAACCGAAAGCACACATGTTTGAATCTGAAATCAAATTGGGTCAATCGCGTATGCTACGCGTGTGGTCTAAGTCCAAATACATGTTTCCGTGAAGAAGAACCGTGTCTTGAGATCTTGCACTGCGAGGTGTTATTTTGGTTTTTGCTAGAATGGGATCCCATGCCGGTGGAACTTTCCAACCATCTTCTCTATTGAAATTTGGATGTTTTCTAATTTCAATGGCTTCACGTAGCATTCGAGGAATAAAACGCCGTTCTTTTGTTTAGTATTTTAGGTTGGTCGAAACGAATGAAGTGGTTGGGTTTGTCTAAGGCATGTTCACACACTGCAGATTTCGTGTTCCATCTATGTTTAACGTCAGCTATGTGTTCTTTTATCCGCACGCCTATACTTTGCTTTGTTTGCCCGATGTGGGAGAGGACATAGTCACACTCCAGTCTGTACACCCCTGAATATTGAAGAGGTATGTTGCACTTGACAGGTGGTAGGAATTGGTTAATCTTCTTTTGCGGCTTGAAGTAAGTTTTGATTGAAGCACGCTTCAAGATATTCCCAATCTTGTCAGTGACTCCCTTCATGTATGGTAGTACTGCAGGTTGGCGTTCAACTGTCGTAGGCTTGGCACGGGGTCTGCAACGACGTGGTACTGGAAGCTGGTTGTCCCGTAGTACCTTCCTCACATGCTGAACCTCGGCAGCCAGGTGTCGGTAGTCACAGATGCCCCTTGCTCTCTGAAACATAGTTTTGCCCACGGTAGCTAACTGTGAAGGATGATGGTGAGACGCACCATTGAGATATATATTTTTTTTAATTGTTTCAACAAACACACCAATTACCTAGCCCGAAACTAAGCGTAAGTTTGTGCTATGGTGACTAGGATAACGGATAGAAATACTTAAATACATATAAACATCCATGACTTAGGTACACATGCTGGTGCTCATCACACAAACATTTGCCCCTTGCGGGATTCGAACCCGCAACCGCCTGGTTTAGAAGTCCGGTGCGCGAACGACTACACCAAGACGGTCGTCTTTACTTTACATAATTAATTCCTATCAGCTGTCAAGATAGTAACCGTAGATAATTTAACTTATTCGTAGAAAAATACGTACGCACTATATTACTGTGTAAAGATCTACTGAAAATAACAATAATTGATAACTATTATGGCGGGCCAAAGTTAGATTATTTCTCTATTTAGAAACTTTAAATTGGATATTCTTAAGTAGATATTTAGGAAAAGAATACGATGAATACAAATAATTGCCATGAAGTCGGTCTTTACATCGTTCCATATGTTTTAAATCATTATCCTAAAAAGTAACGCAGTACCTACAGATACCCTAGTATTAAAGCTTACTTTACTGAATATTATTGTCACTGCTGTCCACAATATTTATGTATGCTTTAGCGCCTGATCTCTATCCGGTCATGTCGGACTGCATGCCGACTCACGGAACTATGAGAGTGAACGAACAAAGAGTGCACCTGTATATTGCGTAGGTACTTACACTCTGTGCACTATAAATAATATTGGTAATAGGTATCTCCCGTGTGGCTAATCTCCGTAAAGATTGGCCGCCTGTAGTCGTATTTAAGTTAGGAGAGCATCACTATATTGTATACGCAAAATTAGATTTTTAGGTAATTCGCCAAATGTCGTAGGCTTCAAATTTCTCGCGGTTATTATTTAATTTCTATTATCTTCACTTCTATTATGCTTGACCTACGAGGAAGTAGGGTTCTAACAAATCTTTTTATATCATTGTCGTTCAGGACGCGTAAAATCAATATAAAATGGAACTGTCAATCGATCACATGTTGGGTGCGTAATTACAAACACTGACAAACTGTTTTTACTTGAATTGAGTATATGTAGAGGGCAGCTCTATGGGTTTGTCGCGTGTATTATAATTCACTAGCTAAAAGCTTAAGTATTTCGATGTGAGTATAACCGTCAAGTGAGCTACGGACTGAACGCATATAGGTTCCATCATTTCTAATATACAATGACAGTTTTACGTCGAACGGATCCAATCACAACCATGTAATATGATAGATGTACTTCGTTAATGTTTGTGAGCGTAGTTCGGGCCATTTTACATATTTTGTGTTCTAGAATACCTTTATACAAGATATAACCCAGTCCCACTCATCATAAAGTTGTTATTCGAGGAGCTGGAGACGCAGTTATCTTTTTTAGGTATGTATTGCAATGCAACTCTATGACACAAAGTTTTGACTTTTATCGGTTATATTAAAAAATATGGCATGATGCAAAATTTGAGTTGTAGGTCTGATAGGGTGGTTTTATAGGTTTGATGGGGGGAAACTTTTTGCAATCAATTAACAGCACCATAATGCTAAAGAAAGTTAAAGTGAGTACATTTTGTTCGTCGGCCGTGAACTTCAAAAGGGGCATTATGTTTTCTCTTAACAATCATTTTGTAATTTGATTGTAGGCTTTGATGACTGAAATAATAATAAATAAAATTTAGTAATTTTCACAGTTTTCTATCAATGTTTAAAACTGTAGAAAGTCGAAATTTAAACCCAAAAAATATCCTTAGGTGAAGGTGTGAAATTTTTGTTTGTATATGTTCCCTAAAAAATCTGTTGAAATAATTTTGATGTTCATACCAAGACGTCATTTTGATTATGGCTTCCGGAGCACAACCTAGGTTTGAACTAGAGACACAGGATGGCCTCTCTTCACCATACGACAGGGTGCAACTAAGGGGTCTTGATTACTGGATTGCGATGGGATTATGAGTCATATTCCGTATTGAGCCTACGCAGACGAATTCGCAGGCAGCAACTACGTTATTAAATATTAAAGTTATAAACCAACCTCTGCAGTTTCACTGGCGCAGCAATCACTTCGTCGACTGACTAACTTCCTCCGTAGCTCAGTTGGAAGAGCATTCGCCCGGATAGCGAAGGGTATTGGGTTCAAATCCCACCGACGACACGGTTGATAAATATTTGTGTGCAAAAACAAATTTACTCAATTTGGTAACCAATCCAAACATAAACAGGTGTGTTAGTCCGTGCATCGCTTAATGGAAAATGGAAACAACTGACGCAGTTTTCTCTTTATCTCGTTAAATAAATGACATTAATGCTCATCGCTTTACATTTGTGTTTAATCTGCCATAAATTGTGTTTAATTTTTAGCTTCGGTAGTTCACGTTCAGGCGGAATAAACACGTGAAAATACATACGCAACGTTATCATCTAAGAAGGCTACCTTAATATTGATATGTTCCTACCTGAAAACTGTCTTTAAAAAGCCTCCATCTCCAACAAATAATACTATATTGGGTAAGGGTAATTGTATTGGGTAAAGATTTTTTATAAAGGCAGTCTCCCTGAGTACATTTCAGGGAAACTGCTTTTATACATTTTTTATATTCAGTTTTCGGGCGGATTTTCAAACAGCGAAACCAAATGATGATGAAATTGCATATATACATTTTACTCGTATCCTAGATACGAAATCATTTGGTGTTCAAAAGATGTTCACCTTTTGATTCAAAAAGGAGGAATCAGGAAAGAATATTGTATTGCATTTTAATTATTATTCCCTCTATTACATTACATTTTTTCTACATCCACGTGGTTCAACTTAAATATAACCTAAGGTCGAGTGAACTGAATCACCCATAATACAGGTCGGTGGACCATTCGTCCCGCTGACATAGCTGGGACCCAATGTGTTCCGAAGCACGGACGTTATTTGGCATCGGTGTTGTCATGGATACATAGATGCAGTAGGCTTTGGCCACTCACCATACCTATGCTGGAGACATAATAAAATGTAATTTCGTGGAATCTCTCCCGAAACTGCTATCCTTAAACTTTTAAAAACGTCTCAAAACTCAAAAACTCAAACTTAAACGTTTATTTGCCACGAACACAGTTAATAAAGATAACATATAAAAGTAAGTAGCGCATGTGTTCAGTCTGCTCGCAGACATGCAAAAATTCAAATATAATGTTATGCATAAAAATATAAATGTCAGTTCATATAGGTAAAAGATTAGAAGTGAAAGATTATTAATAAACTCCTTTTAACCTGATCCAAATTCATTTCTGGAGTTTGTAGTAAGGGGAAATCGAACCGACCAAATGAGAAAAAATTCACCCCGAATTTTTATGATACCAAAAAAATTTGAGATGTTTGATTGCAAGTTTTTTTTAATTTGGTCAGTTTGATTACCAGACGAGATGCAAGCCAATTTTAGAAAATATTTTAATGCAGTAATACTAACTTTAAAAACAACAAAAAAATGTCTCTATTCAGTTAAATATCCTCTCTGCAAAACGGTATCTCCTCTTCCACTTTCCCTTCGAATCTTATAGCTATTGACTGCCTCGTTGGTCTAGTGGTCAGCTCGCTGGGTACTATCCACGAGGTCCTGGGTTCGAATCCCGGGTCGGGCCGAGAGTGTTTGGGTTTTTCTGTCTTGAAATTATTTAGACACAGCTCCGGAGTCAGGAAGTTGGTGCTGTTAACACCCCCGTACCTCGGAAAGCACGTTAAGCCGTTGGTCCTGCGCCTGATCTCTCTACGGTCATGTCGGACTGCCGTCTCACCGAATTATGAGAGTGAAGGAACAAAGAGTGCACCTGTGTATTGCGCACACACTTGTGCACTAATATGTCCCGCGCAGTTGGCTGATCTCTGTTGAGATAGGCCGCCGTAGTCGAAATTCGGCCAGAAGGACACACACATTATTGACACTCCAAGTATATAATCCATATTCTGTTAGGTAATTATAAAAAGACTAGACTTTGCCCATGCTTTCTAAAACCTACTGGATTTTCATATTGTGGTTTGTGGTAGTACGAAAGGACCGAATTGTTTACCATCGTTCAAATAAACAATAACTTTTGGCGGTAAACATTTTTTGGGGAAAAAACTTTGCTGTTAACCTTTGTTTATGAAGGTAGAGATGATTTCTGCGGAAAAAAGGTTCTTGTCGCTGACAAAAATTACTTTGGACAGTGGGTATTTTTAGAATATTTACTTTTTAGGGACGTAATAGAAGAAAGTAGCTTAAAATCTTGCTAAAAATTTGTGCACCTTAATAGATAGATAGAACTCTTTATTGCACACCATAACAGAAAATACAGTAAGTACAACGATTTACACAGAAAATGTACAATGTAGGCGGTCTTATCGCTATAAGCGATCTCTTCCAGACAACCTTTAGGTAAAGGAACATACTCATTCACAGGAAACACATACTTAATCTTCATTTATTCATTTAATCTCCTTTAGAGCTTATTTAAACCATTCAAGATCAATGTTTTCTTGTTTTTACAGGTTTAAAAATCAATAAGCAACCTAGGCTAGGTCCTTTCTAGTCTCACGCAGGGTCCTGAGTCCCGTACATAAAAACATTGCCAAATTACTGCATTAAATACCCAAGATGTCAAAATTTGTAGTTCCCACTGAGATACAAGTTTACCAAACTTTGAACAGCCTGTGAACATCGATTGACGGTTAATTTAACAGAATTTCCATACAAAATATGTTAATTAATGCGAAAATGGCTAATTAAAAACTAAACAAGGCTTAATGATAGATCGTCCGACCCCGTGTCCTGCTGGAAGCGCTTCCGGAAGTACGTCCGATTTTTTCAAAAATTCCTTCTGGAAGTACGGGGTTTGTATGAAATCCGCTCCTGGTCCTTCCGGCAGTACGGTGACCTTGACCTTGAACGTTCGTACCGCCAGGGGTTGTAAACATTGGTTTGCTTTTATAAAATACTAGATTACCCGGTGAACTTTTTATCGCCCACCTAAGAAATTCAATATAGTACCTACTAATTTGCATTGAGAATGATCCAGACCATGCAAGGGTGTAAAAAAAACAACGCAGAAGTATTTTGTATTGTATTTATTAAATATGTAAACTATTTTTTCATGCAAATTTGAACTTTGAATTATAATTATTCAAAGAACTGTGACCCAATAAAAATGCGTCCTTCTGGAAGTACAAAAAATCCTGCTAGCAGGACGCTGGACGATCTATCATTAAAGTAACAATTTGATAGACAGAACGTCAACGAACTCCAATGATATCAAAAATCGATTACAACAATATACTTATGAGAATAGTCTTATTGCAGACTGTCTTTAAACTGGTTAACAGATGTTCCAGATACGATAACTAAGTAAATATAAAATATATTTGCTTTACTGTGTGAGTATACTTCACTAATAATTACATTAATGTTGTGATATTTGTATACAACTTGACGAAATTAATTACCAATATTCCCAAAACTATTCTGTTGACAGACTCGCAGTAATATTCAACAGGCTTTAAACTGGTGCACGTCAAACAAACCGTGTACAAATATTGACCGATTGTGATGAAATTCAATTTAATTCAGCCAAACGGTTGTTTGGTGCAGTAAGGCTGATTGGGGCAAACATAGGATTAGTTGGACTAGATAGTGTGTTTGGATTGTATTTGCACTATTAGGTACCTAACTACATAGGTTATGTATACAGAATTTAAAAAAAAGATCTTATGTATCTTTAAAATATATATATATTTTAAACCCTTTATAATGGAGTGTCTGTTTAGCGAAGGGACTTGGTTCCCACCGGATGCCACAGTCGATTAATTTTTGTGAGCGAAATTAGATTTAATTTCGTAAAAACTTGCATAATAATTGCTAAAGTTATAAAAATAATCTATTAGAAAACCTATTGACAACTTAATAATTTTAAAAACATAGGTTGATTAGAATTCTCTACCTTCATAATGACCAATTTACTATATAAAATTGTATACCAAAGTAAAGATACTTACAGCAGTTCATTGATTAAAATCTAATGGAAGAGTAAGTTCGTTAAACCTTACACAGACCCGAGTGCCCGAGTTCACTAATTCTTAAACAGTAGCCGGTAAACCTCGATTGACGATTAATTTGACAGACATTCAAGATAAGTCAAATAATGCTACACCGGCTAATTAAAAATCAACACGCGTTCCTGAAAAAAAGGGCATTGACAGACTGACGGACAGACGGACAACAAAATGAACCTAAAGCGTTCTTTTTTAGGCACGGAACCCTAAAATTTTTATTTTCTTACATTTAATAAAGAACCAAAGTGTACGGCACGCTGCGGGTACATGAGTATTCATGTGTTGCGGGCATAGCGCGCGTTGGGCGCGAATTATCAAAATATATGAAAAGCGCCTTTGCGGCTACAGTAGCGGAAGGCGTGACTGCATTGGCATTGTTGTAACAAGAAGTACATAAGTGTACTTATTACATACATCATATTATCATGATCATATCAGCCTATTGCAGTCCACTGCTGGACAATAGCCTCTCCAACACTGCGCCAAGTTGGCGCAGTGTTGGAGAGGCCAATGTCCCCTGCTTCGCGGTCCCCTGCTTCTCGCATCCAGCCACCACCGGCCACCTTTCTGAGGTCATCGGTCCACCAAGCAGGGGGGTGTCCAACATACGTTTACCGAGAGGTGGTCTCTCTCCATTCAAGAACCTTCCTACTCCAACGCCCGTCAGTTCTGCGACGGACATGAACAGCCCACTGCCACTTCAGCTTACTGCACCTCTGAACGATATCTATGACTTTCATCTTTGTGGATGATCTCGTTACGGATTCTATCCCTTAGCGAGATCCTCAGCATAGAACGTTCCATAGCTCGCCGAGCGACATGCAGTCGGTGGGCCAGCTTGACTGTCAAGTTCCACGTCTCGGCCCCGTAGGTCATGCTTTAGCAAACCGTGACTGCCTCGTTGGTCTAGTAGTCAGCACGCTGGGTACTATCCACGAGATCCCGGGTTCGAATCCGGGATCCGGCCGAGAGTGTTGGAATTTTCTGTTTTGAAAAATTCAGAAACAGCTCCGGAGTCAGGAAGTTGGTGTTGTTAACACCCCCGTGCCTCGGATACGAGGGTCAAACTGAAAGTTCTTAGAAAATCAAAAACTGATTACATTAGCCAGTTATTAGTTTTATTATATCTTTTCAAAATATTGTCCATTGACGTCAATACACCGCTGCATGCGATGGAACCACTGGGAAAAGCACTTTGCCCACTCGTCCTTAGGGGTCTCTTCAATGGCATCGCGATACGCAGCCACCGCTTCTTCAGCATTCATAAACCGCTTTCCTTTAAGTTTTTCTTTAATTTTTGGAAATAAATAAAAATCACAAGGCGCGAGGTCGGGGCTATACGGCGGGTGACCCAGTAATTCAACGTTTGATGTCGCCAAATAGTCGATCGTTCGCTTGGCGGTGTGCGACGAGGCGTTGTCGTGGTGAAGGAGGATCCTACTGCGAGGTCGTTTCTCTCGAACTTTTTCCAAGACAAGTGGCAAACAATTGGTAGTGTACCATTCTGCAGAAACTGTTTTTTGATCCTCTAACACAATTGTTGCGAAATGACCTATCCTTCCAAAGAACGAGGCCACCATTTTTTTTCCCGCACTTCGATCTCTCTTCACTTTAGTTGGCAACTCCTCGAAAGGAAACACCCACTGAGCAGATTGTCTTTTGGTTTCAGGATCATAACAGTAAATCCAGCTTTCGTCACCTGTTAGTATGTCGAACACAGCATTTGAGTCACCTCCGTTAAATCTTTCAATCATTTTACGGCACCAATCCACACGATGGAGTTTTTGAGCCTTAGTCAAATTATGAGGTATCCACCGGGCGCAAAGCTTCCTGACCGCTAAATGTTCGTGGAGGATTTTGTGCACTTGACTCATACCGATGCCTAAGCTTGTCCGAATCTGCTGATAGGTCACTCTTTTGTCAGTCTCTATCATACGCCGCACAACACAGATGTTATTTTCAGTCGTCGCCGTAGAAGGCCGTCCCTCACGTACATCATCAGTGAGATTAGTGCGACCACGTTTAAACTCATTAAACCAGTTGTAAACAGTCGCACGAGATGGGGCTTCATCGTGAAAGGCCAATCGTAGTCTATCATAACTTTCTTGTTGACTTAAATGACATCGAAAGTCATAAAAAATCATTGCACGAAAATTTTCTCGTGTTAAATTCATTTTGACGTGACACAGACAATTTTCAATTTGCCGCCAAGTCGTAAAACAAATGACAAATGAATGAAATATATACTCAGTAATATTGGCAAAGAGTTCTATTTTCAAATTTTAGAATATTTTTTTTATTATATTGTTTATAAGTGGCCAGTTCTAAGAACTTTCAGTTTGACCCTCGTAGCACGCTAAGCCGTTGGTCCTGCGCCTGATCTCTCTACGGTCATGTCGGACTGCCGTCTCACCGAATTATGAGAGAAAAGGAATATATGTCCCGCGCAGTTGGCTAATCTTTGTTGAGATAGGCCGCCGTAGTCAAAATTCGGCTAGGACGACATTACTACAAACTCACTCTGTTTATTTCAGATTTGTAACACGGCGTTAGTATGCATTACTGCACAGAGGTGGTTGATGAAACGCTAACGACTTACGGAGCGTGCTTCCTGAAACACAGCTCAAGGGGAAATCTGTTTCAGTTGAATTACTATTTAGGGGTCCTTTAAGGTGAATTATTTTTTTTAACGTCATTGATAAGTGCATTTTTGCTAGGTGTAAAAAAATCGTAAAGAAGCATACCTATTCTTAGATATACTCGTAAATTGCTACTCAATTTAGAAAACAGTTTAGTATTATTAGCCTCAACATAAAAAACAGGAGTAGTTAGCTTTTTAAGATTCTTCCTGTGCTTCGTGCGTTATCTTCGGTAAGTTTTTGGAAACGAAAACTAATGAACGAATGAAAAGTTAAGACCGAATCGAAAGTTAAAACAAAAATATTTGGAAATCATTTTCAAAAGAAATCATGAATTAAGTAGACCTTTTACAATCAACGACTAATAGAGATGCGGCATTCATTTGTAGTCCTTAGTCATGGATGTTTATAAACGTATATAAGTATGTCTGTCCGTTATCCTAGTTACCATAGCACAAGCTAACGCTTAGTTTGGGGCTAGGTAATTGGTGTGTTTGTCGAAAAAAAAAATATTTGCATTACGAAAGTTAAAGAAGAATAAAATTGGCAATGCCAAATCATGCTAAAACAACTCAAGAAGAAGATGCATCAAGCAGTCTACACCGAGTTGGTATGCATTACCCGCAAGGCTGGAAGTTCCTGAGCCACTAATGACTTCCGGGCTCGCGTCGAACTGTGAGGAGTACTGAGGAGCCAGCAAAAGATCAGGTGAGGATACTGAATAACTTTTAAATTGTACAGTGAGCCACACATAAACCTGCCCTGAGCTGGTTCCGCAATAATTTTTAATATTTTTTTATTACTTACAGTGTTCTTTATTATTTATATAAGTTTTAAATAAGAAAACAAAAATTCGCATTGTTAGCTGTTGCAATACAGCTTGGGTTGATGTCGCTGCCATCACTCAATGACGTAAGACAAAGAGACCAAGAATTTTACACGGGTGGATGGACTGCACGGTAGCTCAGTTGGTAAGAGCGTTGGCCCGGTTAGCCAAAGGTCGTAGGTTCAAATCCTACCCGTGTGCGATTTTTTGGTTTATTATTCAAAACTGTTTCCGCAATCCTAATCATTCAACCTTATGTTGATTACATAGCGTTCCATATCATTTGATATAATAATATTTTGACAGATTTGGGTAAGTTTATGTGTGGCCCACTGTACAGGGTTATATTGCAAAGGGGTGCCGAAATCCGAACGCTATCTGGAAGAAATTGCTTTCGGCAATAAGACCGAATAAAATTGTACAACTCTCTATGAAAAGGAAATTTTAGAAATGTCTACTGTGGGTTATGTGCTACAAAGGATATTTTATTTGCAACGAGTAAAAATCAATTTCAGCTTTAATACTTGGATGAAGTAATTGGAGAGAGTCCTCATATCTTATTAAAACTTATCCTATCTTCCAGATATTTTATGAGCAAAGATATCTCACGATTGAAGCAATGGAGCTGGAGACTAAGCCCTTAATTCCGTAGATTATATTTTTACGGAAAATAGTTTCCATTAAAAAGTGATGTTTCTTGTTAGGTGTTGCGAGATATCGATATCGTATAGACTGATTGGATGCCGCAGTTACAATAATGCAATGTAAGGTTCCGTAGTAGCCCATTATCACAACATGTCATTCCGTCCACCATGAATTTTTAATATTCAGGTTATCTTGTCAATACACCAAGTGAAAAAAGGAAAGTTTATTTCAAAGTAGACTAGAAAAACCTTAGTATCGGGGGGCACGACAGTGTCCCTGCCAAGTCGAGCGCGAAGCAAACACTGCCGTACCATCCTTTACTGGAACCATTTCGCCGCATTTTCAGGACCCTATTTGAGGACCTCTGAATAAGACCATATCGCATAAATTTACGTGATTCAGTGAGCTATTATCACATACTTGAAATCCAAAATGTCAAGTCTGTAGGGCATTTAGTTCCGAAGTTAAGCGAAAGCAAAGTTTCGCATTTCTGACACTCACTTATGATCATCAGAATAGAACTAGTACTTTCCATAAACTCAGAGAGCTGAAATTTGGTACAGAGTTAGGGTGTAACGGCCACATAACGGGAAAACTATAAAAAACTGGGATAATCGAAGATCTCGCGTATCTGGTGACCCTGATTAGAAAACACAAGAGCCCAACCAAACTATTAGAGATCGACATTCCGCCTTTACAAAAAATATTTAACTTGGTGGGCCGCTTCATTTGATGCCAAAAATCGAAGGTCTGAAATATCTGATGAAGAACCATCAGCTAGTCTCAGCTGTATTAGAGATATAGTAATGCCCCCTTCTACTATAGGAACATAAAAAAAACGAAAATAGTCATTGCAAAAATCCAGCGTTGTGGGACACATCTTCTAATTTAATCTAGCCTATAGCGTCATACTGCTGGGTGAATGCCTCCCCTACTGCTTTTAATACACTTATAAATAAAATTAAAGAAAAACTCTGGATAAGACTAGACTGAAAAAAAAATTGTGATCTAAACAAAGTAGTGCCAAGTCTGAAGTTCCTTACTGCGATTTCTTTATTATTATATGTAGTTAATGTTGTGTGACTTGGCCGTTGAATGGTACAGAAGGGTACAAAAGCAGGTGCTCCATGACACCATTGCACCAGTCTGTCGCCAGAACGGCCAAGTCACACAACATTAACTATAATAATAAAGAAATCGCAGTAGGAAACCTCAGACTTGGCACGACTTTGTTTAGATTTCATTACTTTTTAGAGATAAACAAGCAGCTACATCGTGACTTGGCTAGTTTTTTACAGAATGTTTTTGGTGGGATAAATATTACTTACAGCAAGATAGCAGTACACCTACACATCAATGCTATAGGATGTCATTTTGCGCCCACCAAGATTCATCAATGCATGTCTTTACCTGTTGTTTTGATAGGAATTCTGTCAAATAATATATATAAGGTTACCGGCTGTTTAAATTTTAGTTATACATGTGTTGTTAACCGACTGTCACTAACTGTCACTGGAAGTGTCATTTGAAAATTGTGATATTTTCAGGTTTTTGATTTTGTAAGGAATTATAAGTACTACTCGTAAATAAGAAACCAAAAATTCGCACACGGGCAGGATTTGAACCACTACTATGTTTTACTTAGTTTTTATTTTGTAAACTTTCGTTTTACCTCTAAAATTTAAGACAAAGATAAAACTGTTAGCCTACCTACAATTTGAGACATTATAATGAGTGTAACAGTTTACGGTTAAATAAAGATTTATTATTACGTGATTGCGTGAAGTCAGCGACATTACAGTGAATTATTGGTATATCGTAGTGTGAATAATATTTCATTTTATCATACTAACTCATAGTAGCAGTAATACCATCGATAGAAAAACTACCGACAGTTTCCCAACATTTATTGAGGTCAATCTCGGATTCGCGCCATTGACTTAGAACAGACTTCAGTATTATCATTTAATTAAACTTTGAAATACCTATGAGTCTCTGATTTTCAGATTTTGAGTAACTAGCAATTGGGTTACAAAATATTCTTGTTAGTAACTAATAGTCAGACTATATATACATACAGTTACACACTCATAGTACACATATAAAAATACAACTCAGCATGTGCTGCTTTGTATTATACTTTATTGCAATCATCAAATTTAAAACAATAATAATGATACATAAGATTAGAATAATAATATTATGTAACAAGCATGTGTACTTAAAATAAGAATACCATTATTATAAAAAAAAAACATTACAACCAAAAAAGTACAATAAAAAGCTAAATAATGATAATAAAAATAAAATAAATATAAATATTATTTTTATAAAATAATATTTTTATATACTTATAAATATAAAAGAAAAACATAGATCATAACTTAACATAAGAAGACGTTAATTAATAAGAGTTTTTTTTTGTAAATAATTTATCAATAACAGTAAATAAGTACCAAAGTATTGTAATGCGCTTTAACGCGGAGCAACATTATAATTTAATAAAACACCAAACACTTATACAAAAAAGGTTCGAACCAAGGAGTCTGTGAATGTAGTTTTATTTATATATAAAAATAGACAAACTATGGAAGCTTTCAAACTTTTCTTCCATGTTCATAAGTTAGTTCAATGTCAATGGTATTGTCGGGCCATTTGAATGTAAACGGATAATTTGTAATCGAACTTTATTCACGGAACCTTAGACCAAGTTGCTCTGAGCACGGAACGTTCATTATTATTCTTTTAGTTTCCTTACTTACTTTATTTGGTTTAGACAAAAGTTTTTCTCACTCAAAATATTGATTTGATAGACTGAGAATAGAAATATTTTTCTCTTTGTGGTTATCAAAAGATCTTGGTTCGGTATAAGATGAGCGTGTGTTTTTATTTGCAAATTACTTTCGGTTTATTTAAATATTAAATTATAATACTAGCAGTTCCCCGCGACTTCCCCCGCGCCTAAATTCAGATTTTCCATACAAATTTTCATCCCCCATTTCCCCATGTCCTTCCCAGTGTCTCAAACTATCTCTGTGCCAAATTTCATTTGATTCGGTCCAGTCCATAAACAAACAAACAAATCTTTCCTCTTTATAATATTATTAGTATAGATAAAGTTTTCGAGGACCTTGGTCCTTCCCATCCCTTGTGACATTGAGGGTTATTATGGGAAATTCAATAAAGTAATTATTTAATTGCTGATAGATTGAATGGCTGATGAGCCATGGTACATATATTTTGTTTTTATTGTATTTAATTTTACACCAACGGTAACTCATAATCATTACTTTGTTCTTATCTCAAATCATTCTACTATAGGTAGATGTTATAAGGGGCTTAAGAAAAACCAACGCGTTCGGAAGTAAAGTACAAATAAAGTTATATTTCCAAACCTGCCCTACCCTTGTGGTCGAGCATGTGCTCTGCCGTTTCCAAAATGGAAGTTGACGTGTGTGTAATTCTCAATCTCCTCCGGTATATGAATAACCCTTGGTGGTACGAACTTCCCATGTGGGCGCGGCTCGCGCTTGCCGCCACCAACAACCGTCTTGAACAACAATGGCGGCAGTTGAGCTTTAGCCACCTGAACGCTAAACTCCAAACCTGGCGCTGAATACCTTGGCTTCGCCGTGATATGAGGGAAATCATGGTACTCCTCATAATGACTGTCATAGTACTTTAGGAACAGAGCGTATCGTTTTGTTGTTGTTCGTCTTGTCGTATACCAACGCCACGGTCTGTTATAATTGAAATATCGGCGTTTCATCAGAGGATTTTTGGCAGGCATCATTTCCAGGTGAATTTCGGGGTAGTCTGTCACGAATTTTGTCACTTTTTCAGTCACTATGTCGAGGGGGACAGCCGAGTCAGAGAGGGAGATGGGTTGCACTGAAAAAAAAAAACAGAAAACATCAGTTTATATTTGCACTTACTCGTTTGTCACAAATAGTACTAAATAACAGTAGGTCCTTTGTACTCAAACAAGGGCACAGGTGCAAAAACAAGGGTACGCCTGCCTGAGCTCGAATCTACATACCTGAATTTTATCAAGAGTTGAGGGTAAGATTAACTTTAATTGACGTCTCTGATTACTTCCGTATCGTATCTTCCATTTTTCAGCAGATTTTTTTTTCAGGGATTTTGATATTAGTCCCATGTAGTAAAAGTTGTTCTATTAGAGCAGAAGTGTCACCTCCAGTACTTAGTAAAAGAAATGAATTGATTTTGTTAGACCCTGTATATGAGACTATGAGACAGCTAATTTCAAATGTTTGTCTCCACTTTTACTGCCGCACTCAGAGACGTCAGTTAAATGTAATCTGTAATTAAGTCTCTGTCACTTTATTTGTCAATGCAATAGAAAAAGACGGCACGAGACTTAATGAAGGATTATCTTTAATTGACGTATCTGAGTACGGCAGTTAGTCAACTATCTATCTGTCATTAACTCCAAACTAGCCGTGCCATACTTACACAAGTGTAATAACAGTGGCAAAGTCATTATTTGTAAGGGGGTTTAGATTAATAAACATATTCGCTTACATAAAATTAAGAATATCCAGTTACAAACACATATTTTCCAAGTAGGTCTACCCATTTCGTCGTGGCGTCGATGAGGAGTGGAATTGAACGAGCCTTATCACCGAATACATTTCCTTTATGTTCTGTGGTGATAACATCTTGTTTATGGTCGGCGGAAATCATAATGGTTACATATTTTATTACGTCACTCGCATTGTTTTGGTTACATATTTTAAAAGGAAATTATGTAGTTTATTTATGTATTTATTCGTTCACTTTGTAATTAAAAATAAATGTATGTTCCTCGCGACTTCGCCCGCGCCAAAAGTAGGATTTTTCACACTGTTCCACACAAACTTTCATTCCCCTATATAAAAAGTAGCCTATGTCCTTCTCATGGTCTCAAACTACCTCTGTACTAAATTTCATTTGAATTGGTCCAGTGGTTTCGGAGTCTTTTCAATACAAACAAAATATCAAATCTTTCCTATTTATAATATTAGTGTAGATGCAGATATAGTTATTGCATTCACTCACTAACTTTATATTTACGAGTAAACAAAAACTATTCTTGTTTTTAATTTTCTTATAAACAAACCTAGCTTAATAAATGTTGCGAAATTGTACTGTATTAAATGTTGTGATAGTTTATATTTCAATAACAAATAAATTGAATTTGTAAAGTCTTATCAAAACTCGCAGTAGGTTGTCCAAAAATTTAGTACGTAATCTAATAATTCTAGGGATAGATCACGCGTGTCTGTTAGGTTTTTTACTTCGCTGGTATTCGCAATAACTTTCATCATCATTCATGTGGGATTGCGGTCAAATGTCTGCCTGAAAAACCGGGTAAGTGCGAGTCGGACGCGCGCACTGAGGGTTCTGTAACAAACAAAGGTTTTTTTTATGATGTAACCACAAATTTGTGGTTTTCGGACTTTTCTTTTACTTGTACTGTAAGATCTTCCTTCTTGCCAAATTTTATAATTCTAGGTAAGTGGATTATGTAACTTAGAATTAAATTATTTCAATCAAAGTTTTGTTGTTAAAGTTGGCCATTCACGGCCAGTTACATTAACTAGTCGGTCTGCGGTACGACCAAAATTTTACGTTTTCAGTATCGGTAATTAAAATCTATTCTATTGGCATTAGTACTAAAAAAGTAACTTAACGTTATCGTTTTTCCATAATTGCTCATATTCTACCGGTTCTAAAACCTTCTCGCCCATTTTACCCACTAAATTAAAAAAAATAAAAGTCCCCTTTGCGTGGGGAATCATCCACGTTCTGGCAGCACTGAATAAAAGTCAGTTTTCAGATTATTTTTATGTTACTCAGTAGAGTCATTTTTTGAACTGGCCGTGAATGGCCAGCTTAACAGAGAAACTGAAGTTGTCAAATGTATCATTTTCAGGCGATTTTAATCCTGTATTGTTAGCAACAGAGTTACGTAATTAGCCCCTAGGTCAACGGGAAGTATCTACTCAAAAGGTTTTGACGCACCTGCAGCGACTAAAATGGTTGTTAGTATCTTTGAATCGCGTTAACTTAGAAACTTGATTTTTTACAGCTTTAAGGAACCACAGCCATAAGTACAAGTGGCCATAAGTCTAGGTATTTGATATCAATTTAATTTTGATACCTTCACGCGTTCCTGAGAAAAAGGGTCTTGGCAGACAGACGGACAAACGGACATCAAAGTGATTATATAAGGCTTCTTTTTTACTTTCGAGGTACAGATCCTTAAAAAATTCATGAATAAAACTTTTAAAATGGCTTAGTGTCAGCTGAGTTACGAACTGTGAACTATACACTAGCCAGCACATCACACTGTACATTTTCATTGGAAAAACGCCCTTAACCCAACTGCTTATGATGCCTTAGTGCTTACCTTGATATTCTGTCGTTCGTACAACGAGTAGAGTAGACATCCTCACACAGGTATACAGTAGAAATCAAAATAAGTACGTTTGTGTAAAGATTATTTAACGTGGATTATAAATATAGTAGTGCAAGAAATAAAACGTGAAACGCATTTGAATCCATCAGTATTCGAGCCATAATAGCAGTGTTTTAAGACATTTAAGTTAAGCCATAACAAAAGCTTTTACTGGGCTTTCAGTGTGGTTAAAAGCTTTTTATTTAGCGACAAGACATGAAACAACAGATATGCTTCCTGTGTTTCATGTATAAATATATAATATGAAAAAAATAAGCATCTTTTTGCGATTACAAAATAATAATGTCCTCCTAGGCGAACTACTCAGTATTTCGGTGGTCAATCTCAACAGAGATTAGCTAACTGCGCGAGAGATATTATATTATAGTGCACAGGTGGGAGTACAATACACACTTGCACTCTCTGTTCCTTCACTCTCATATTTCGGTGAGACGGCAATCCAACATAACTGGAGAGAGACCAAAGGCTTAAAGTGCTTTCCGAGGCACGGGGGTGTTATCACCACCTACTTACTCCCTGACTCCGGAGCTGTTTTTGAGTTACAAGACAGAAAAACACAGAAATCAATTTTGACCCGACCCGGGATCTCATGGATAGTAACCAGCGTGCTGGGCACTAGACAACGAGGCAAAAATGCATATGAGTAAAGCAGTATTATTAATAATTTTACCTGGACTGTGTATTTCGATTCGACGTTCAGTGGAGACCAAAATCACGAATATTTTATTAGACAGAAACAAAGATACGTTAATTGATTGTGTACTAGACACTATAGAGACAAACTTTAAAGACAAACTAACAATCATCGTCAAACAAAACATAGAAGATACAACAATGATGGATGAATTTGAGGAAAATTTCATGAAAGAACTTATGTACCGGAACGTTCCAAGTATATTATCTATAGAACCAATTGAACCAGAATCAGTTAGCTTGCATGGAGGATATAACTTTCTAATGGTTAGATATTTTCACGACTGTGAAGAATTGGAACTAATGCAAATTGAAAACATTAATAACAATATACAGTACTTGGTTGTTATGTTTGATTACGCTGAAAATAGGTGTGGAAATATACTGCAGGATATTGGTCAAAACAAAAGCGTAGATGACGTCACTTACATCTTAAGACACTCAGATGACAAGATTGATATTATAACTTTCATTCCTACAATAAATCATGTTACATGTGTTTTGCAATATGACATACCACCGATTCTCTTGTCTACCTGTAATTTGAAAAAAACTTTTATTGTTTTCCCCGATAAAAAGCCGAAAGACTACATGCAGTGTCCACTTAAGATCGGGATGGCATCACTTCTTCCATTTGCATATATTGCAAATAAAAGTTTATACAAAAATAATGATCACTTATCAGAACGCGACGTACATGGGTCAGACGTGGAACTAATCAAAATAATAGCAAAGCACTTAAATTTTACTCCTGAATTTCATTACATTCACAGGCATGAAGAAAATCCACTTTTAAATGTTGATTTCTTGACTTTTCTTCTCAATGGGAGTCTGGATATTTGTGCTGGAGGCATGTATAGAGTTTATGGAGATATAGTTGATTATTCAGGAGCTTATGATAGACAAGTCGCAGCTTGGATGTATACAGCCAAGAGAACCCGTTCATGGCAAGATTTCGCCAGAAAAATCGACGGATTATACGTTTTCATCATATTCTATTTCATTTACTGTATAATTATGAAACTGTTTTGTCTCTTTGACAAACGAGCAGCTCCAATTATTCGAATACTTTTGTACACTTGGGGAGCTCTTATTGGAACATCGTCTCTGGAAGAAGGTGTCACTTTAAAAGAAAAGATTTTAAATCTAGTCTATCTTCTCATGTGTATCCACTTGACATCGTACATAAGTATACAAATGTACTCTTTTCTAACAATCCTTACACCACCGATTACTTATAAAAGTAACACAGATATAATGACGTCAGGCTTGCAGCCATATTTAATGCCAACGACTAAAAATTTCATAAACGATGAAGCTTATAAAGCATTTGCACAAACTGCAAAGGATTGCAAATCATTTCGACATTGTGAAGAGATGTCTTTGGAACATGATGGAGTGACAGCTGTTATAGACAGTTTTTTCACATCGTTTCAAGCTGAAACTGCTGTTAAAGATGAAGCGAAGATTCTGAGAGTCGATGAAAATTTATTGACTGTATTTCATGTAATAGTACTAAGAAAATATCATCCGATAAAACAAAGATTAGAGAAAGTAATGTCTAGCTTACGAGATTCTGGATTCAGCGATCGATTGTATAATGAAGCTATTGGGATTTTGACTAAATCTAAATCTGAAAGTGCTGCAAAGAATATTATGAGCCATAGCTATAGCTGTGGCATGGGCTGTAGTATTACATTGGAGCAGAGTGCCGGAGCTTTTTATTTGTGGATGCTTGGTTGTGGATTGTCTTCTTGTATCTTTGTTATTGAAGTAAGAGTCAAAAGAGAACGTTTAATTCCAAAAAGTTTTAACTAACTTAAAGTTGTGGCTACTCTCAAGACAGAAACAGAAACTCTAGCAGAAACAACTCGAACTTGTTAAATTCAAGAAACAGGATGGTAGCTCTAAGAAGAGCTGTTGCTTTGCAGTTGCCCGCCGTTGTTTGCTCGCGTGCGCCCTTCCTCCGTGACTCACCGCGTACCCCGTGGTTTGGCCGATGGAAGAGAGATCGCAAGAGGAAGACGGCTAATTCGCTCCCATTGCTTATTATTACGTTCTACTCCTGTATATAGTTTTAAGTGTAATATTGTAAATATAACTGGGCTAAGTTTACCAAATGTACATTTGCTTCAATTCTCACCACCTCAAACGTCTACGAAAAAGCTGTAAGATACATACTTACTATTTTGAAGTGTTATATTTCAAAATGTGATCTATTTAATACCCACATTAGAGTCAAATTATTTGCTTTTTCTTTGAATACTAGCGCATTTAAATGCCTTTTACATCTTATTGAATACTTTATACTCTCATCTACTGTTAGTTTACAATCGGTCAGTTCTGAACTGTCAAAAACTTCATAAACTCTTTTAAGACAATAACTTAGATAATAAGTGTTTTTGTTGTGTATATTCCTGCATATTTCAATTTGTGGTAGATCGCCTTTTCCTGCTGAAGAATTTTTTATTTTATTTATTTTGGCATCAAACAGTCATGTACATAAACAGGTAATAGTGAGAATATTTTGTTAGTTTTGTCTAGCTGAGAATGTTATATAAATAGACCTTATAGTGCCTAAAAGTTATAAATATAATGAAATATATATATATAAAAATATAAAAAAAAATATAAAAATATCTTTATTGATAACCAGAATTACATCAATAATAATCAATTAAATACAACATGAAAGTGCTATATATCTCACGCAATTGCCAGAGGCTCCCAAACTAGGCTCTGCCTGTATCTTGAGAGACCAGTTACAATTACTTGGCTAAGGTGTGTGGCACATTCTATTATTCTAGATAAATATGTGTGTGTGTGTCTCTGTGTGTGTGTCTCTGTGTATGTGTCTCTGTGTGTGTGTGTGTGTGTGTGTGTGTGTGTGTGTGTGTGTGTATGTGTGTGTGTGTGTGAGAGAGAGAGAGAGAGAGAGAGAGAAATCGAATGGGATTAACTATTACAGATTAACGCTTCAGTTTGCTTGTAGTCAAGTGAACAGAGTAACCGTACTACCCGTTTCCTAACTTCAGTTGCAGAGCAGTTTTTTAAATCGCAAATAGCTGCCAGGTTATTATACGTTGCAACCTGGCAGTATCTAGGAAACCGCTTCGCAAAACTTGTCCTGACAGCGGGCACAGATAATCTGTAGACACGACGACGAACGATACTATCAAAATTATCCAGGTTAGGAGCAGATTTGTGTATGTCCAGGGAAGCAGTTAAGATATACAACTGCCTAACGCGAAGCATCCCTATATCATCGTACACGGCATTAGTAGGGTACAATATTGGTTTCCCAGCATTACTATAAAAATAGCACGTTGTGCCCTTTCAAGCTCTAGCAGAAAAGTCTTAGCAGCCCCTCCTCAAACTCTCATGCAATATGTGACTATTGAGTGGCAGACGGCATAATACACAGTTTTCATGACATCCAAGTCCGCACATCTTCTCAGTATTCGCATTATGCCAGTGACTTTCCTTAATTTGTTTGCAATAAGATTGATGTGTCCAGAAAAGTTAAGATGTTCATCTAGTAATAAGCCCAGGTATTTCAGCTCACAAGTCTTTTGTATTACATCACAGTTACAAGCGGTTACGGGCGGCACCTCGGAGACGGCAAGAATGGATACGCAAGCTATATGCTTTGTTGGGACTAGACGCAGAAGTTATATGAAAACATATGTATTTAGTTTTCTTGGTATTTAAGGTCAGCAGGTTTTGATCCAACCAATCATATACGCGCGCTAAGCCACCCTCTGCAGCCGCAAAAGTACTGTCCCAATCGCTACCCCTAAAGAGAATCGCGGTATCATCTGCGTAGCAGATGAGTTCGGCTGAGGGTATAGCAAGGTCATGTATATCGTTAATATAAATAATAAAGAGAGTGGGACCAAGTATGCTACTCTGAGGAACCCCGTAATTGATTGGGAGCCTATCACTCACGAGGCCGTCAATGCGTGTCAACTGGCTTCTACCAGACAAGTAGCTCCTAAACCACTCCAAGGCTGTACCTCGAATTCCCATACCATTAAGTTTTCTAAGCAGGACAGGAGTCGACACGGTATCGAAGGCCTTGGCGAGGTCCAGAAAAACCGCCATACATTTAAGGCCACCGTCTAAATAAGAGGAAACGAGATTTGACATTAGCTTTACGGCGTCTTCTGTTGATTTCTTTTGACGAAAACCAAATTGTCTATCCGAGAGCAACCTATGCGATTCCAAAAAGTCTACCAGGCGTTTATTGACTAATTTCTCCAGGAGCTTAGAGAAGGTGTTAAGAAGGGAAATCGGTCTGTAGTTGGATCGCAAATCAGCAGGCCCATCTTTGTGGATTGGAGTAATGGAAGCCGTTTTCCATATAGTAGGGAAAATGCCCGAAGAAAGACTAAGGTTAAAAACATAAGTTAACGGAGTTGTAATTTGCTTGCTAATTGCCTTCACCAGAAGGTTCGAGATGCCATCAACTCCCCTAGAAGTTTTATCCTTCAGCTGTGAGATGAGGCAGCCCACTTCAAAGCTATCAGTAGGTGTGAGAAACAGTGAGTGAAGAGGGCTATTTTTTACAGTAACTATTCTGGAAAGGTCTTCCTCTGTCTGTCCGATCCTGGCAAGGATATTCTCTGCCAGTTTCTGACCTATAGATGAAAAGTATTTGTTACAGAAACTCAATGAAGCCGATGAATCTGCCTTGGTGGCAAGCAAACTGGTAGCTACGCTCTCTTTTTGTTTGAGATGACAGATGCTTTTGATGGTGTTCCATAATTTCTTGGGGTTTTTCCTAGTAGACTTAAGTTGATTAGAGTAGTATTTATCCTTAACCTTTCTCAAAATGTTATTGCAAAAGTTTCGGTATCTTTTGTAAGAAACCTGGGTTATTTCATTGGTAGGAAAACGTTTAGCTAGGGAGTGCAAATGATCCCTGTGACGAATACAGCGTAACAGACCCGGGGTCATCCAGGGACTCAAAGCGAACCTTGATCTGCTAATACGTACTTTGCGTGAGCAGTTCTTGATGGTAGAGTTAATGATATCAACAAAAGACTCAGCTGCGTTGTTCACATCGGTTTTTCCAGTGACAAGAGACCAGTCTATTGACTCGAGGGCGTCAGTGACACTCTTGAAGTCTATGACCGTTTTACAACGACTTGGCTTCTCTCCTTTTGTCCCACTCGATAATCCGATTGCAACTGGAAAGTGATCAGTAATAGCCGTTTCACAAACAGCACCTACAGCCTGGGCCGTGGATTTAATGAATATATGGTCTAGACACGCAGAGTCTCTAGTATGTCTGGTGATTGCAGGTCTGAAACCATAATGACTTAATAATAGTAGATAGTCAGAGGGATCACATTTTTCCTTATCGACAGATAGAAGATCAATGTTTAAATCTCCAGCCAAGATAATGCGTGACTTCTGAGCTAGGCTTTCCAGAACGCTATCCAAGGAATCGACAAACTTATTTTTATAATTAAAAGACGGGGACCTATATATCCCCAAGATGTCTATTTCGTTTTGAATAGTTAAGTGAAGTCCACAAGCCTCATTAAACATGGGTTCCACCACCGAGACACTCCATGAATCTTAAACTATGCGACAACTCCCCCGTTCTGATTAATGTTTCTAAACGTCTGGAAGATAAGATAACCTGGGATCTGTCCAATGACCGCTGTGTCCGTCAATCTACACTCGGTGAGAATAATGACATCGAAGTAAATACTCATTTCACGAAGGAGAAGTAAGAATGCATCAATTTTTTTTGAGATACTTCTAATATTGAATGTTATTAGTTTAAAATTGAACTCCTTAGTAAATATAGTCTTGCAAGTGGAAGGCGAACATAGTTCACAAGCGATATCAAGAGTAGAGTCTATATTATTCCAAAGAAGTACGCTATTCATATTCACAGACTAGATTCATAAAACCCCTATGGCGTACATTGCACGCAGTTATCTTTACGAGCTTAATAGGAAGCTCCGAGAGTGTTGATGGTGCGATCTGATTGTAAGTTGATATAATTGTGAATGAGTCATTGGGTGTGAAATTGTGCGATACATAAACTGGCGTCCTCGAGTAGACCTTACAAGTGATAATCATCCAACTAAATCTAAAACAATGACTAATCAAAATGAATACAGAAAACATATTACGATACAGGTTTCTGAAAAGATTTTGGTACAAGTGATATAGTTTACAGAGTAGTATTTGATTACATTTGTTAGGAGCACTGTTTGACAGGCGGATCGGTTTTGTTCTGTGCTATAAGTTTATCAAGGATTGCTTCCGTGGTGACTCGCATCACAGAGCTGGTCTTAGTTCTTTGCATAAATATGTTTCCGTTTGATGTCCATACGAATTTGAAGTTGAGTTCTCTACCGGTCGCCCTGGCCTTGCCGAAAAGAACCCGATTTTCTTTTGTTAGGTGCTCATTGACGAAGATCTTTCGCGGGTTTCCAGCAACGTCCAACTTGTCAGTAGTAATATCGCGCCGTACTCGTGCCGCTCGTAGCAATTGGTCACGTGGTGCACGCCTCACGAAAGTGACTACCACAGGCCTGGGCTGCTGAGGCTCTGCCTTTTCAGAGGCCTTTGGTCTCCCAACGCGCCGAACATCGTCGATTTCTTTAGGATCCAGGTCAACTCCAAACTTAGCTGTCAGCACAGTTACTGTGTGGAATAAGTTTTCTTGCTTATGTTCCGTGGGGCCCGTTATCTCAATATCACGGAGATATTGGCGTTGTTGTTGAGAGGCTAACTCCTGGCGCAAGTCGGCAACTTCAAGCCGTAAGGCAGAGACCTCGCTTCTATACTGTTCCAGATCCTTTACTTGCGATTTGAGTTCATTGATTTCTTTGCGGAAATCAAAGATGTCCTCCGTGGTAGAGTTAAAAGAAGCCGTGAAGTCTAGCATTTCCTGTTTCATTAATGCAAAGGCGTTTTGCATTTCCTTCATGATTCTGTTGAATGAGGCTGGTGTTACTGGGGATGAGTCACCCCTGACGGTGAACTCGTCATCGAGTGCGTCAGCGCCACCCTTCTCCAGAACAGAGTTATCGGGAGTGGGTCGTATGGGTGTTGAGTCCGAGATTTGACTGCGTTTATTTATTTTACACAAGGGGCAGGATGGCATTTTGCCACTAGTTCGCACCTGACGCAGTTCCTCCCTAGTCAGGTTAAGACAAGATGCATGGTATTTCGTATTGCAGTTAATGCATCCAATTGTTGAGTCTTTGGACGTATCACCCTTCGGGCGCGCTTCGCCCGATTTGTTACAAGATCCACACGGCATGATGACTAGTTTTGCCCTCTAGTTAGACCTGTCACCAGATAGCGAATCGGAAGTGAGCTGCAAGCCGCTAGATGTCGTTAGTTTGTATGGTGCCCCTGAGGTTCGTTTTGCCGCAAGCACTCCGAACAACGTCCTAAAGTGGTACCGTTATTTGTTCATAGATGGCGATACTTTGTATGGGATATGGCGGTCAGTTTATCGATTTTTAAAAACACAGCTGATGGGTAAATTTGATTTTAGGGTCAGAAAACGCACAGGTCAGCACTGAATTGACTTTAAAATTTCTTGATACACTGCAGAAATAGTAGATAACAATAGTACTTGCAAGTCCGACATAACAACACCGAAGTTAAAGGTTATGTAAAGTTATGTACACAAATATTAGGTTTAAATAAAGCTAAGATGGTCACTAAGTAATGGACACTAGCAAACACCTTCCAACTTTGTCAACATTTATTTTCATCGTTGTAATTATATAGGGAAATATATTTCAAATAATAATGTTTAGGAATAGATTTATAAATTACAAATAAATATTATCTTAAAATAATAAGTTTAATAAATAATACCTAATATAACATTGCGCACTCTTTTTAACAGAATTTCTACTAAAAACACCAATATTGAGAAAAGGCAGCCGAATATCCAGACATAGAAAGCGCCAGCACTCTGCTCTAGTGTTATACTACACCCCATCTCACAACTGTAACTGTGGCTCATCATGTTCTTATTAGCACTCTCTGATTTAGCTTTAGTCAAAACTCCAATTGCTTCATCATAAAGCCGATCGCTTATCCCAGATTCTCTCAATCTCACCATCATCTTTTGAAAATTCTTTAATATAGGCACGTCTTTCCTCAGCAACATTTCATGGTAAACTGTCAATAAATTCTCATTCGCTCTTAATGTTATTGCTTCGTCATTCACAGCAGTTTGCGCTTGCAAAGCTACAAACTGACCATCTATCACAACCGTTACACCATTGAACATCAAACTCTTTTCTTCACAGTCTTGAAACGATTCACAGTCAGCCGATGTATTTGCAAACGCCTCATAAGAGCTATCGCTCATAAAATATTTCATCTGCATCATCAAGTATGGACGCAACCCTGACTCCATTATATCTGTGTTGGTTTTATAAATCGTTGGGGGTGATAGGATTGTCATAAATGAAAACATCTGAATACTCACATATGCTGATAAATGCATACACATAATTAAATATACTATGTTTAAGATCTTCTGCTTCAAAGTTGCCTCTTCCTCCAATGAAGATGTTCCGATCAGAGCTCCCCAGTTGTGCAATAGCATTCTTCCAATCGAAACTGATCGCTTGTCAAAAATGCAGAATATTTTCCAAACTATGGAGTACACAAAATAAAATATTAAAAATATATAAAGTCCGTTCACTTTTTCGACAAGGCTTTGCCATGATCGCGGGTCTCTTTTGGCTGCATACATCCAGATAATTGCTTGTCTACCGTACACTCCTGAATACTCAACTACATCTCCATAAGTTCTATACAGACCTCCGGCACAAAGATCTAGACTTCCATTTATAAGGAAATTCAAGAAGTCAGTTTCAACGAATGGATTTTCTTCAGCTCTCAGAATATAATATAATTCAATACTAAAATTAAACTTATCTCCCATTATTTTTAGCATTTCAATGTCATGTCCGTGAATATCATTGTCTTTTAACTGTGTGTATGTACTTAACTCACTTTTGTTCGTTATAGTTGAAAATGGAAATAGTGATCCCATACCAACCTTGAATGGGCACCTCATGTAGTTTTGGAGGTTTTTGGATGGAAAAGCATTGAAACTCTCTTTAAAATTACAAAAAGACAGAATAGTTGGTGGCATGTCATACTGTATAACGCACGTGGTAGTATTTATTTTTGGTATATAAGTTAAGATACTGTAGTCATCCTTTAAAGTTTTTGCAATAAATGTCACGTCATACATGCTTGTGTTTTGTCCAAAAACTCGGAGGATTTCTTGACATTTTTCTGTTGAGTAATTAAAAATAATAACCAGGTGTTTAACTTCGTATTTGCTGGTTTCGATTAGTATGCTTGATAATTTTTTGCAATCATCAACGTATTTTATAGTCAATACGTATCCTTCTTGAACGTATATGGATGTTGTATTAATAATATCTTCGGAAACGATTCTTGGAAAGTTGTGAGCTATGAGTTCCTTCGTGAGTTCATCATCAAATCCTTTTATGATTGTTTTATCTCCACTTATTGTGTTCATTTGAATGGTCGGCTTATATTTGAAGTTATTCTTGATCGTTGTCAATACACATTTTGTTAGTAGATTTTTTGATTCACAAGTCTCAAGACTATTTTCAAATTTTGTTTCTATTAAGCTTGGCAAGCACACGCATAATTGAGATAAATGTAACATCAAAAATAATGAAATTAAATTCATTATTATTGAAAAACTTACGTAAAATTTGATTTACTAAATGTGAATATGATTTGTATCGTGTATGTCTAGCGGCCGTGTACATTTTTGAATGATTCATTCTATGACAGTAACATGGCTGCTAAACACACGTACTGTCTTAAAATCGAAATTGATTAAACACCACCAACTAAGACCCTTTTAAAGGGAAAATAGTATTTTACTATTCTTAAACACCATTATTAAACAATAGTTATCATTATTTTCTAAACATATGTGCGTAATGGTTTAAAGATGTTCTGTGCGTTATGAAAGTAATATATTTCACAGTAAGGGCTCATTCACACGGGATAAGTCATTGACGATTCGTCAAAATACACGATACCTACGTCATGACGTATGGACGTTCACATTGCATACGGAATCGTGTTTTTCACGATTCGTCAAAAATCCTAATTAAATTTGGTCAAAAATTCGTGATTTTTAAAAACAAGATACTAGATTTAAGACGTATCGTCATTTTCATGTGAACATGGGCATCGTAAAAGCATTATTGCCGTCAAAAAAATAACGATTCGTGAAAAAAGACGAACCGTCCTCGTGTGAACGAGCTCTAAAACAAAACAAAACCATCAGAACAAAATTATTACTGTCTGGGTATCATTAAAAGATACGTTCTGTTTTATATACATATCCTATCTATTAATCCCAAAAGGATTTTGTTGTAAAGTAAATAGTACACTTTAAGTAATTTCCTTGTAAGAATACAATTGTTAAACATTTAAAAATGGTGGTTGAAGCCCACCCAAATCACTTACCTAAACCGTACCGTTATCAGTGGTAAAAATGTAAGCTTGCAATTTCCTTGAAGATTCATTAGCAAGTTGAAATGAAAGATTCCGCTTCATTTGGACCACGACCTGGCTCGGCTTTATTAAAACTCGCTCGTGCCAACCCTATCTACATTTTGCTACTTTTATTAGCAAATCGGGTTTTAGTGTTTTTTTGTACGGTTAGTGGAACTTGAATATCAGTAGCGCTGGTTTTTTATTTGCAACGTGTTATCCTAAGAAGTAGGTACCAACCAACCTCGTCTTCACGTAGTAAGTGATGATAAACGATCTTATAATTACTTAAAAACGTAAAACTTTTTTATTTCTCAAAATATAGAAAACAATATATATATATATGCCTAGATACGAAATCATTTGGTGTTCAAAAGATGTTCACCTTTTGATTTAAAAAGGAGGAATCAGGAAAGTATATTGTATTTCATTTTAAATAATTGAAATTCCTTCCATTAGATTACATTTTCCCTATATCCACGTGATTCACGCATAATATAGACCGGTGGACCATTCGTCCCGCTGACAGCTGGGACCCAATGTATTCCGAAGCACGAACGTTATTTGGCATCGGTGTTGTCATGGATACATAGATGCAGTAGGCTTTGGCCTCGCACCCTAACTATGCTGGAGACATAATAAAATGTCATTTCGTGGAATCTCTCCCTAAACTGTTGAACTATCCTTAAACTTTTAAAAACATCAAAGATAAGAAGTGAAAGATTATTAAGAAAACTCCTTTTAACCTGATCCAAATTCATTTCTGGAGTTTGTAGTAAGGGGAAATCGAACCGACCAAATGAGTAAATGATACACCCTGAATTTTTATGATACCAAAAAAATGTGAGGTGTTTGATTGCAAGTTTTTTTTTTAATTTGGTCAGTTTGATTACCAGACGAGATGCAAGCCAATTTCAGAAAATATTTGAATGCAATACTTACTTTAAAAACAAACAAAAAAAAATGTCTCTATTCCTAATATCCTATTAGAGAGGATATTATACCTCTCTGCAAAACGGTATACCACTTTCCCTTCGAATCTTATAGCTATTGACTGCCTCGTTGGTCTAGTGGTCAGCTCGCTTGGTACTATCCACGAGGTCGCGACTTTGAATCCCGGGTCGGGCCGAGAGTGTTTGGGTTTTTCTGTCTTGAAATTACTCAGACACAGCTCCGGAGTCGGGAAGTTGTGGTGTTAACACCCCCGTACCTCGGAAAGCACGTTAAGCCGTTGGTCCTGCGCCTGATCTCTCTACGGTCATGTCGGACTGCCGTCTCACCGAATTGTGTGAGTGAAGGAACAGAGTGCACCTGTGTATTTCGCACACACTTGTGCACTATAATATATCCCGCGCAGTTGGCTGATCTCTGTTGAGATAGGCCGCCGTAGTCGAAATTCGGCCAGGAGGACACACATTATTGAGACTCCAAGTATATAATCCATATTCTGTTAGGTAATTAAAAAAAGACTAAACTTTGCCCATGCTTTCTAAAACCTACTGGATTTTCATATTGTGGTTTGTGGTAGTACGAAAGGACCGAATTGTTTACCATCGTTCAAATAAACAATAACTTTTGGCGGTAAACATTTTTTGGGGAAAATACTTTGCTGTTAACCTTTGTTTATGAAGGTCGAGATGATTTCTGCGGAAAAAAGGTTCTTGTCGCTGACAAAAATTACTTTGGACAGTGGGTATTTTTAGAATATTTACTTTTTAGGGACGTAATAGAAGAAAATAGCTTAAAATCTTGCTGAAAATTTGTGCACCTTAATAGATAGATAGAACTCTTTATTGCACACCATAACAAAAAATACAGTAAGTACAACGATTTACACAGAAAATGTACAATGTAGGCGGTCTTATCGCTATAAGCGATCTCTTCCAGACAACCTTTAGGTAAAGGAACATACTCATTCACAGGAAACACATACTTAATCTTCATTTATTCATTTAATCTCCTTTAGAGCTTATTTAAACCATTCAAGATCAATGTTTTCTTGTTTTTACAGGTTTAAAAATAAATAAGCAACCTAGGCTAGGTCCTTTCTAGTCTCACGCAGGGTCCTGAGTCCCGTACATAAAAACATTGCCAAATTACTGCATTAAATACCCAAGATGTCAAAATTTGTAGTTCCCACTGAGATACAAGTTTACCAAACTGAACAGCCTGTGAACATCGATTGACGGTTAATTTAACAGAATTTCCATACAAAATATGTTAATTAATGCGAAAATGGCTGATTAAAAACTAAACAAGGCTTAATGATAGATCGTCCGACCCCGTGTCCTGCTGGAAGCGCTTCCGGAAGTACGTCCGATTTTTTCAAAAATTCCTGCTGGAAGTACGGGGTTTGTATGAAATCCGCTCCTGGTCCTTCCGGCAGTACGGTGACCTTGACCTTGAACGTTCGTACCGCCAGGGGTTGTAAACATTGGTTTGCTTTTATAAAATACTAGATTACCCGGTGAACTTTTTATCGCCCACCTAAGAAATTCAATATAGTACCTACTAATTTGCATTGAGAATGATCCAGACCATGCAAGGGTGTAAAAAAAACAACGCAGAAGTATTTTATATTGTATTTATAAAATATGTAAACTATTTTTTCATGCAAATTTGAACTTTGAATTAAAATTATTTAAAGAACTGTGACCCAATAAAAATGCGTCCTTCTGGAAGTACAAAAAATCCTGCTAGCAGGACGCTGGACGATCTATCATTAAAGTGGCAATTTGATAGACAGAACGTCAACGAACTCCAATGATATCAAAAATCGATTACAACAATATACTTATGAGAATAGTCTTATTGCAGACTGTCTTTAAACTGGTTAACAGATGTTCCAGATACGATAACTAAGTAAATATAAAATATATTTGCTTTACTGTGTGAGTATACTTTACTAATAATTACATTAATGTTGTGATATTTGTATACAACTTGACGAAATTAATTACCAATATTCCCAAAACTATTCTGTTGACAGACTTGCAGTAATATTCAACAGGCTTTAAACTGGTGCACGTCAAACAAACCGTGTACAAATATTGACCGATTGTGATGAAATTCAATTTAATTCAGCCAAACGGTTGTTTGGTGCAGTAAGGCTGATTGGGGCAAACATAGGATTAGTTGGACTAGATAGTGTGTTTGGATTGTATTTGCACTATTAGGTACCTAACTACATAGGTTATGTATACAGAATTTAAAAAAGAGATCTTATGTATCTTTAAAATATATATATATTTAAAACCCTTTATAATGGAGTGTCTGTCTAGCGAAGGGACTTGGTTCCCACCGGATGCCACAGTCGATTAATTTTTGTGAGCGAAATTAGATTTAATTTCGTAAAGACTTGCATAATAATTGCTAAAGTTATAAAAATAATCTATTAGAAAACCTATTGACAACTGAATAATTTTAAAAACATAGGTTGATTAGAATTCTCTACCTTAATAATGACCAATTTACTATATAAAATTGTATACCAAAGTAAAGATACTTACAGCAGTTCATTGATTGAAATCTAATGGAAGAGTAAGTTCGTTAAACCTTACACAGACCCGAGTACCCGAGTTCACTAATTCTTAAACAGTAGCCGGTAAACCTCGATTGACGATTAATTTGACAGACATTCAAGATAAGTCAAATAATGCTACACCGGCTAATTAAAAATCAACACGCGTTCCTGAAAAAAAGGGCATTGACAGACTGACGGACAGACGGACAACCAAATGAACCTAAAGGGTTCTTTTTTAGGCACGGAACCCTAAAATTTTTATTTTCTTACATTTAAAAAGAACCAAAGTGTACGGCACGCTGCGGGTACATGAGAATTCATGTGTTGCGGGCATAGCGCGCGTTGGGCGCGAATTATCAAAATATATGAAAAGCGCCTTTGCGGCTACAGTAGCGGAAGGCGTGACTGCATTGGCATTGTTGTAACAAGAAGTACATAAGTGTACTTATTACATACATCATATTATCATGATCATATCAGCCTATTGCAGTCCACTGCTGGACAATAGCCTCTCCAACACTGCGCCAAGTTGGCGCAGTGTTGGAGAGGCCAATGTCCCCTGCTTCGCGGTCCCCTGCTTCTCGCATCCAGCCACCACCGGCCACCTTTCTGAGGTCATCGGTCCACCAAGCAGGGGGGTGTCCAACATACGTTTACCGAGAGGTGGTCTCTCTCCATTCAAGAACCTTCCTACTCCAACGCCCGTCAGTTCTGCGACGGACATGAACAGCCCACTGCCACTTCAGCTTACTGCACCTCTGAACGATATCTATGACTTTCATCTTTGTGGATGATCTCGTTACGGATTCTATCCCTTAGCGAGATCCTCAGCATAGAACGTTCCATAGCTCGCCGAGCGACATGCAGTCGGTGGGCCAGCTTGACTGTCAAGTTCCACGTCTCGGCCCCGTAGGTCATGCTTTAGCAAACCGTGACTGCCTCGTTGGTCTAGTAGTCAGCACGCTGGGTACTATCCACGAGATCCCGGGTTCGAATCCGGGGTCCGGCCGAGAGTGTTGGAATTTTCTGTCTTGAAAAATTCAGAAACAGCTCCGGAGTCAGGAAGTTGGTGTTGTTAACACCCCCGTGCCTCGGATAGCACGCTAAGCCGTTGGTCCTGCGCCTGATCTCTCTACGGTCATGTCGGACTGCCGTCTCACCGAATTATGAGAGAAAAGGAATATATGTCCCGCGCAGTTGGCTAATCTTTGTTGAGATAGGCCGCCGTAGTCAAAATTCGGCTAGGACGACATTACTACAAACTCACTCTGTTTATTTCAGATTTGTAACACGGCGTTAGTATGCATTACTGCACAGAGGTGGTTGATGAAACGCTAACGACTTACGGAGCGTGCTTCCTGAAACACAGCTCAAGGGGAAATCTGTTTCAGTTGAATTACTATTTAGGGGTCCTTTAAGGTGAATTATTTTTTTTAACGTCATTGATAAGTGCATTTTTGCTAGGTGTAAAAAAATCGTAAAGAAGCATACCTATTCTTAGATATACTCGTAAATTGCTACTCAATTTAGAAAACAGTTTAGTATTATTAGCCTCAACATAAAAAACAGGAGTAGTTAGCTTTTTAAGATTCTTCCTGTGCTTCGTGCGTTATCTTCGGTAAGTTTTTGGAAACGAAAACTAATGAACGAATGAAAAGTTAAGACCGAATCGAAAGTTAAAACAAAAATATTTGGAAATCATTTTCAAAAGAAATCATGAATTAAGTAGACCTTTTGCAATCAACGACTAATAGAGATGCGGCATTCATTTGTAGTCCTAAGTCATGGATGTTTATAAACATATATAAGTATGTCTGTCCGTTATCCTAGTTACCATAGCACAAGCTAACGCTTAGTTTGGGGCTAGGTAATTGGTGTGTTTGTCGAAAAAAAAAAATATTTGCATTACGAAAGTTAAAGAAGAATAAAATTGGCAATGCCAAATCATGCTAAAACAACTCAAGAAGAAGATGCATCAAGCAGTCTACACCGAGTTGGTATGCATTACCCGCAAGGCTGGAAGTTCCTGAGCCACTAATGACTTCCGGGCTCGCGTCGCACTGTGAGGAGTACTGAGGAGCCAGCAAAAGATCAGGTGAGGATACTGAATAACTTTTAAATTGTACAGTAAGCCACACATAAACCTGCCCTGAGCTGGTTCCGCAATAATTTTTAATATTTTTTTATTACTTACAGTGTTCTTTATTATTTATATAAGTTTTAAATAAGAAAACAAAATTCGCATTGTTAGCTGTTGCAATACAGCTTGGGTTGATGTCGCTGCCATCACTCAATGACGTAAGACAAAGAGACCAAGAATTTTACACGGTAGCTCAGTTGGTAAGAGCGTTGGCCCGGTTAGCCAAAGGTCGTAGGTTCAAATCCTACCCGTGTGCGATTTTTTGGTTTATTATTCAAAACTGTTTCCGCAATCCTAATCATTCAACCTTATGTTGATTACATAGCGTTCCATATCATTTGATATAATAATATTTTGACAGATTTGGGTAAGTTTATGTGTGGCCCACTGTACAGGGTTATATTGCAAAGGGGTGCCGAAATCCGAACGCTATCTGGAAGAAATTGCTTTCGGCAATAAGACCGAATAAAATTGTACACTGCCGTACCATCCTTTACTGGAACCATTTCGCCGCATTTTCAGGACCCTATTTGAGGACCTCTGAATAAGACCATATCGCATAAATTTTCGTGATTCAGTGAGCTATTATCACATACTTGAAATCCAAAATGTCAAGTCTGTAGGGCATTTAGTTCCGAAGTTAAGCGAAAGCAAAGTTCCGCATTTATGACACTCACTCATGATCATCAGAATAGAACTAGTACTTTCCATAAACTCAGAGAGCTGAAATTTGGTACAGAGTTAGGGTGTAACGGCCACATAACGGGAAAACTATAAAAAACTGGGATAATCGAAGATCTCGCGTATCTGGTGACCCTGATTCTGGTCTGAAATATCTGATGAAGAACCCTCAGCTAGTCTCAGCTGTACTAGAGATATAGTAATGCCCCCTTCTACTATAGGTACATAAAAAAATCGAAAATAGTCATTGCAAAAATCCAGCGTTGTGGGACACATCTTCTTATTTAATCTAGCCTATAGCGTCATACTGCTGGGTGAATGCCTCCCCTACTGCTTTTAATACACATATAAATAAAATTAAAGAAAAACTCTGGATAAGACTAGACTGAAAACAAATTTGTAATCTAAACAAAGTAGTGCCAAGTCTGAAGTTCCTTACTGCGATTTCTTTATTATTATATGTAGTTAATGTTGTGTGACTTGGCCGTTGAATGGTACACAAGGGTACAAAACCAGGTGCTCCATGACACCATTGCACCAGTCTGTCGCCAGAACGGCCAAGTCACACAACATTAACTATAATAATAAAGAAATCGCAGTAAGAAACCTCAGACTTGGCACGACTTTGTTTAGATTTCATTACTTTTTAGAGATAAACAAGCAGCTACATCGTTACTTGGCTAGTTTTTTACAGAATGTTTTTGGTGGGATAAATATTACTTACAGCAAGATAGCAGTACACCTACACATCAATGCTATAGAATGTCATTTTGCGCCCACCAAGATGCATCAATGCATGTCTTTACCTGTTGTTTTGATAGGAATTCTGTCAAATAAACCGTCAATATATAAGGTTACCGGCTGTTTCCGGCTGGAAGTGTCATTTGAAAATTGTGATATTTTCAGGTTTTTGATTTTGTAAGGAATTATAAGTACTACTCGTAAATAAGAAACCAAAAATTCGCACACGGGCAGGATTTGAACCACTACTATGTTTTACTTAGTTTTTATTTTGTAAACTTTCGTTTTACCTCTAAAATTTAAGACAAAGATAAGACTGTTAGCCTACCTAAAATTTGAGACCTTATAATGAGTGTAACAGTTTACGGTTAAATAAAGATTTATTATTACGTGATTGCGTGAAGTCAGCGACATTACAGCGAATTATTGGTATATCGTAGTGTGAATAATATTTCATTTTATCATACTAACTCATAGTAGCAGTAATACCATCGATAGAAAAACTACCGACAGTTTCCCAACATTTATCGAGGTCAATCTCGGATTCGCGCCATTGACTTAGAACAGACTTCAGTATTATCATTTAATTAAACTTTGAAATACCTATGAGTCTCTGATTTTCAGATTTTGAGTAACTAGCAATCGGGTTACAAAATATTCTTGTTAGTAACTAATAGTCAGACTATATATACATACAGTTACACACTCATAGTACACATATAAAAATACAACTCAGCATGTGCTGCTTTGTATTATACTTTATTGCAATCATCAAATTTAAAACAATAATAATGATACATAAGATTAGAATAATAATATTATGTAACAAGCACGTGTACTTAAAATAAGAATACCATTATTATAAAAAAAACATTACAACCAAAAAAGTACAATAAAAAGCTAAATAATAATAACAAAAATAAAATAAATATAAATATTTTTATATACTTATAAATATAAAAGAAAAACATAGATCATAACTTAACATAAGGAGATGTTAATTAATAAGAGTTTTTTTTTGTAAATAATTTATCAATAACAGTAAATAAGTACCAAAGTATTGTAATGCGCTTTAACGCGGAGCAACATTATAATTTAATAAAACACCAAACACTTATACAAAAAAGGTTCGAACCAAGGAGTCTGTGAATGTAGTTTTATTTATATATAAAAATAGACAAACTATGGAAGCTTTCAAACTTTTCTTCCATGTTCATAAGTTAGTTCAATGTCAATGGTATTGTCGGGCCATTTGAATGTAAACGGATAATTTGTAATCGAACTTTATTCACGGAACCTTAGACCAAGTTGCTCTGAGCACGGAACGTTCATTATTATTCTTTTAGTTTCCTTACTTACTTTATTTGGTTTAGACAAAAGTTTTTCTCACTCAAAATATTGGTTTGATAGACTGAGAGTAGAAATATTTTTCTCTTTGTGGTTATCAAAAGATCTTGGTTCGGTATAAGATGAGCGTGTGTTTTTATTTGCAAATTACTTTCGGTTTATTTAAATATTAAATTATAATACTAGCAGTTCTCGCGACTTCCCCCGCGCCTAAATTCAGATTTTCCATACAAATTTTCATCCCCCATTTCACCCCCCTTATGATTTTATATCGCGACAAAAAGTAGTCTATGTCCTTCCCAGTGTCTCAAACTATCTCTGTGCCAAATTTCATTTGATTCGGTCCAGTAGTTTCGGAGCCTATTCGATGCAAACAAACAAACAAATCTTTCTCCTTTATAATATTATTAGTATAGATAAAGTTTTCGAGGACCTTGGTCCTTCCCATCCCTTGTGACATTGAGGGTTATTATGGGAAATTCAATAAAGTAATTATTTAATTGCTGATAGATTAAATGGCTGATGAGCCATGGTACATATATTTTGTTTTTATTGTATTTAATTTTACACAACGGTAACTCATAATCATTACTTTGTTCTTATCTCAAATCATTCTACTATAGGTAGATGTTATAAGGGGCTTAAGAAAAACCAACGCGTTCGGAAGTAAAGTACAAATAAAGTTATATTTCCGTGGTCGAGCATGTGCTCTGCCGTTTCCAAAATGGAAGTTGACGTGTGTGTAATTCTCAATCTCCTCCGGTATATGAATAACCCTTGGTGGTACGAACTTCCCATGTGGGCGCGGCTCGCGCTTGCCGCCACCAACAACCGTCTTGAACAACAATGGCGGCAGTTGAGCTTTAGCCACCTGAACGCCAAACTCCAAACCTGGCGCTGAATACCTTGGCTTCGCCGTGATATGAGGGAAATCATGGTACTCCTCATAATGACTGTCATAGTACTTTAGGAACAGAGCGTATCGTTTTGTTGTTGTTCGTCTTGTCGTATACCAACGCCACGGTCTGTTATAATTGAAATATCGGCGTTTCATCAGAGGATTTTTGGCAGGCATCATTTCCAGGTGAATTTCGGGGTAGTCTGTCACGAATTTTGTCACTTTTTCAGTCACTATGTCGAGGGGGACAGCCGAGTCAGAGAGGGAGATGGGTTGCACTGAAAAAAAAAAAACAGAAAACATCAGTTTATATTTGCACTTACTCGTTTGTCACAAATAGTACTAAACAACAGTAGGTCCTTTGTACTCAAACAAGGGCACAGGTGCAAAAACAAGGGTACGCCTGCCTGAGCTCGAATCTACATACTTGAATTTTATCAAGAGTTGAGGGTATAAGATTAACTTTAATTGACGTCTCTGATTACTTCCGTATAGTATCTTTCATTTTTCACATGTCCCTAAAGTCGGAAAGACTTTAGGGACAGACTCGTTACTAATTTTGAGGTTGCTATTACACTTGATATATAGAGGGTCTTTCAAAATCAATAATAATACTTTAACTAAAACAACAACTTTTATTATGGGAGAAACATCGAAATCTCAAAAAATGATGTTTTTCGCTTATAGGCTCTAACAGCTGATCAGTGGTTTAAAATAAAAAGGTGTATTTTTCGCAGATTTTTTTGTTTAAGGTGCTTGTCATTCATCAATTGCAACAACTTTTATTTTGCGTTCAACATCAAAATACTGATAGTTGGAGGGAATGATCAGCAGATTTTTTTTTTTAGGGATTTTGATATTAGTCCCATAGTAAAAGTTGTTCTATTAGAGCAGAAGTGTCACCTCCAGTAGTTAGTAAAAGAAATGAATTGATTTTGTTAGAACCTGTATATGAGACAGCTAATTTCAAATGTTTGTCTCCACTTTTACTGCCGCACTCAGAGACGTCAGTTAAATGTAATCTGTAATTAAGTCTCTGTCACTTTATTTGTCAATGAAATAGAAAAAGACGGCATGAGACTTAATGAAGGATTATCTTTGATTGACGTGTCTGAGTACGGCAGTTAGTCAACAATCTATCTGTCATTAACTCCAAACTAGCCGTGCCATACTTACACAAGTGTAATAACAGTGGCAAAGTCATTATTCGTAAGGGGGTTTAGATTAATAAACATATTCGCTTACATGAAATTAAGAATATCCAGTTACAAACACATATTTTCCAAGTAGGTCTACCCATTTCGTCGTGGCGTCGATGAGGAGTGGAATTGAACGAGCCTTATCACCGAATACATTTCCTTTATGTTCTGTGGTGATAACATCTTGTTTATGGTCGGCGGAAATCATAATGGTTACATATTTTATTACGTCACTCGCATTGTTTTGGTTACATATTTTAAAAGGAAATTATGTGGTTTATTTATGTATTTATTCTTTTACTTTGTAATTAAAAATAAATCTATGTTCCTCGCGACTTCGCCCGCGCCAAAAGTAGGATTTTTCACACTGTTCCATACAAACTTTCATTCCCCTATATAAAAAGTAGCCTATGTCCTTCTCATGGTCTCAAACTACCTCTGTACTAAATTTCATTTGAATTGGTCCAGTGGTTTCGGAGTCTTTTCAATACAAACAAAATATCAAATCTTTCCTATTTATAATATTAGTGTAGATGCAGATATAGTTGTTGCATTCACTCACTAACTTTATATTTACGAGTAAACAAAAACTATTCTTGTTTTTAATTTTCTTATAAACAAACCTAGCTTAATAAATGTTGCGAAATTGTACTGTATTAAATGTTGTGATAGTTTATATAACAAATAAATTGAATTTGTAAAGTCTTATCAAAACTCGCAGTAGGTTGTCCAAAAATTAAGTACGTAATCTAATAATTCTAGGGATAGATCACGCGTTTCTGTTAGGTTTTTTACTTCGCTGGTATTCGCGATAACTTTCATCATCATTCATGTGGGATTGCGGTCAAATGTCTGCCTGAAAAACCGGGTAAGTGCGAGTCGGACGCGCGCACTGAGGGTTCTGTAACAAACAAAGGTTTTTTTTAATGATTTAACCACAAATTTGTGGTTTTCGGACTTTTTCTTTTACTTGTACTGTAAGATCTTCCTTCTTGCCAAATATTATAATTCTAGGTAAGTGGATTATGTAACTTTGAATTAAATTATTTTAATCTAAGTTTTGTTGCTGAAGTTGGCCATTCACGGCCAGTTACATTAATTAGTCTGTCTAAGGTACGACCAAAATTTTACGTTTTCAGAATCGGTAATTACAATCTATTCTATCGGCATAAACTAAAAAAGTAACTTAACGTTATCATTTTTTCCACAATTGCTCATATTCTGTTCTAAAACCTTCTCGCCCATTTTACCTACTAAATTAAAAAAAATAAAAGTCCCCTTTGCGTGGGGAATCATCCACGTTCTGGCAGCACTGAATAAAAGTCAGTTTTCAGATTATTTTTATGTTAGTCAGTAGACTCAATTTTTGAACTGACCGTGAATGGCCAGCTTAACAGAGTAACTGAAGTTGTCAAATGTGTCATTTTCAGGCGATTTTAATCCTGAATTGTTAGCAACAGAGTTACGTAATTAGCCCCTAGGTCAACGGGAAGTATCTACCCAATACGTTTTGACTCCCCTGCAGCGACTAAAATGGTTGTTAGTATCTTTGAATCGCGTTAACTTAGAAGCTTGATTTTTTACAGCTTTAAGGAATCACAGCCATAAGTACAAGTGGCCATAAGTATAAGTATTTGATGTCAATTTAATTTTGATACCTTCACGCGTTCCTGAGAAAAAGGGTCTTGGCAGACAGACGGACAAACGGACATCAAAGTGATTATATAAGGCTTCTTTTTTACTTTCGAGGTACAGATCCTTAAAAAAATCATGAATAAAACTTTTGAAATGGCTTGGTCTCAGCTGAGTTAAGAACTGTGAACGATACACTAGCCAGCACACCACACTGTACATTTTCATTGGAAAAACGCCCTTAACCCAACTGCTTATGATGCCTTAGTGCTTACCTTGATATTCTGTCGTTCGTACAAAGAGTAGAGTAGACATCCTCACACAGGTATACAGTAGAAATCAAAATAAGTACGTTTGTGTAAAGATTATTTTACGTGGATTATAAATATAGTAGTGCAAGAAATAAAACGAGAAACGCATTTGAATCCATCAGTATTCGAGCCATAATAGCAGTGTTTTAAGACATTTAAGTTAAGCCATAACAAAAGCTTTTACTGGGCTTTCAGTGTGGTTAAAAGCTTTTTATTTAGCGACAAGACATGAAACAACAGATATGCTTCCTGTGTTTCATGTATAAATATATACTATGAAAAAAATAAGCATCTTTTTGCGATTACAAAATAATAATGTCCTCCTAGGCGAACTACTCAGTATTTCGGTGGTCAATCTCAACAGAGATTAGCTAACTGCGCGAGAGATATTATATTATAGTGCACAGGTGGGAGTACAATACACACGTGCACTCTCTGTTCCTTCACTCTCATATTTCGGTGAGACGGCAATCCAACATAACTGGAGAGAGACCAAAGGCTTAAAGTGCTTACCGAGGCACGGGGGTGTTATCACCACCTACTTACTCCCTGACTCCGGAGCTGTTTTTGAGTTACAAGACAGAAAAACACAGAAATCAATTTTGACCCGACCCGGGATCTCATGGATAGTAACCAGCGTGCTGGTCACTAGACAACAAGGCAAAAATGCATATGAGTAAAGCAGTATTATTAATAATTTTACCTGGACTGTGTATTTCGATTCGACGTTCAGTGGAGACCAAAATCACGAATATTTTATTAGACAGAAACAAAGATACGTTAATTGATTGTGTACTAGAAACTATAGAGACAAACTTTAAAGACAAACTAACAATCATCGTCAAACAAAACATAGAAGATACAACAATGATGGATGAATTTGAGGAAAATTTCATGAAAGAACTTATGTACCGGAACGTTCCAAGTATATTATCTATAGAACCAATTGAACCAGAATCAGTAAGCTTGCATGGAGGATATAACTTTCTAATGGTTAGATATTTTCACGACTGTGAAGAATTGGAACTAATGCAAATTGAAAACATTGATAACAATATAAAGTACTTGGTTGTTATGTTTGATTACGCTGAAAATAGGTGTGGAAATATACTGCAGGATATTGGTCAAAACAAAAGCGTAGATGACGTCACTTACATCTTAAGACACTCAGATGACAAGATTGATATTATAACTTTCATTCCTACAATTAATCATGTTACATGTGTTTTGCAATATGACATGCCACCGATTCTCTTGTCTACCTGTAATTTGAAAAAAACTTTTATTGTTTTCCCCGATAAAAAGCCGAAAGACTACATGCAGTGTCCACTTAAGATCGGGATGGCATCACTTCTTCCATTTGCATATATTGCAAATAAAAGTTTATACAAAAATAATGATCACTTATCAGAACGCGACGTACATGGGTCAGACGTGGAACTAATCAAAATAATAGCAAAGCACTTAAATTTTACTCCTGAATTTCATTACATTCACAGGCATGAAGAAAATCCACTTTTAAATGTTGATTTCTTGACTTTTCTTCTCAATGGGAGTCTGGATATTTGTGCTGGAGGCATGTATAGAGTTTATGGAGATATAGTTGACTATTCAGGGGCTTATGATAGACAAGTCGCAGCTTGGATGTATACAGCCAACAGAACCCGTTCATGGCAAGATTTCGCCAGAAAAATCGACGGATTATACGTTTTCATCATATTCTATTTCATTTACTGCATAATTATGAAACTGTTTTGTCTCTTTGACAAACGAGCAACTCCAATTATTCGAATACTTTTGTACACTTGGGGAGCTCTTATTGGAACATCATCTCTGGAAGAAGGTGTCACTTTAAAAGAAAAGATTTTAAATCTAGTCTATCTTCTCATGTGTATCCACTTGTATTCGTACATAAGTATACAAATGTACTCTTTTCTAACAATCCTTACACCACCGATTACTTATAAAAGTAACACAGATATAATGACGTCAGGCTTGCAGCCATATTTAATGCCAACGACTAAAAATTTCATAAACGATGAAGCTTATAAAGCATTTGCACAAACTGCAAAGGATTGCAAATCATTTCGACATTGTGAAGAGATGTCTTTGGAACATGATGGAGTGACAGCTGTTATAGACAGTTTTTTCACATCGTTTCAAGCTGAAACTGCTGTTAATGATGAAGCGAAGATTCTGAGAGTCGATGAAAATTTATTGACTGTATTTCATGTAATAGTGCTAAGAAAATATCATCCGATAAAACAAAGATTGGAGAAAGTAATGTCTAGCTTACGAGATTCTGGATTCAGCGATCGATTGTATAATGAAGCTATTGGGATTTTGACTAAATCTAAATCTGAGAGTGCTGCAAAGAATATTATGAGCCATAGCTATAGCTGTGGCATGGGCTGTAGTATTACATTGGAGCAGAGTGCCGGAGCTTTTTATTTGTGGATGCTTGGTTGTGGATTGTCTTCTTGTATCTTTGTTATTGAAGTAAGAGTCAAAAGAGAACGTTTAATTCCAAAAAGTTTTAACTAACTTAAAGTTGTGGCTACTCTCAAGACAGAAACAGAAACTCTAGCAGAAACAACTCGAACTTGTTAAATTCAAGAAACAGGATGGTAGCTCTCAGAAGAGCTGTTGCTTTGCAGTTGCCCGCCGTTGTTTGCTCGCGTGCGCCCTTCCTCCGCGACTCAACGCGTACCCCGTGGTTTGGCCGATGGAAGAGAGATCGCAAGAGGAAGACGGCTAATTCGCTCCCATTGCTTATTATTACGTTCTACTCCTGTATATAGTTTTAAGTCTAATATTGTAAATATAACTGGGCTAAGTTTACCAAATGTACATTTGCTTCAATTCTCACCACCCCAAACGTCTACGAAAAAGCTGTAAGATACATACTTACTATTTTGAAGTGTTATATTTCAAAATGTGATCTATTTAATACCCACATTAGAGTCAAATTATTTGCTTTTTCTTTGAATACTAGCGCATTTAAATGACTTTTACATCTTATTGAATACTTTATACTCGCATCTACTGTTAGTTTACAATCGGTCAGTTCTGAACTGTCAAAAACTTCATAAACTCTTTTAAGACAATAACTTAGATAACAAGTGTTTTTGTTGTGTATATTTCTGCATATTTCAATTTGTGGTAGATCGCCTTTACCTGCTGAAGAATTTTTTATTTTATTTATTTTGGCATCAAACAGTCATGTACATATAAACAGGTAATAGTGAGAATCTTTTGTTAGTTTTGTCTAGCTGAGAATGTTATATAAATAGACCTTATAGTGCCTAAAAGTTGTAAATATAATAAAATATATATATAAAAATATAAAAAAAATATATAAATATATTTATTTATAACCAGAATTACATCAATAATAATCAATTAAATACAACATGAAATTGCTATATATCTCACGCAATTGCCAGAGGCTCCCAAACTAGGCTCTGCCTGTATCTTAAGAGACCAGTTACAATTACTTGGCTAAGGTGTGTGGCACATTCTATTATTCTAGATAAATATGTGTGTGTGTGTCTCTGTGTGTGTGTGTGTGTGTATGTGTGTGTATGTGTGTGTGTGTGTGTGAGAGAGAGAGAGAGAGAGAGAGAGATCGAATGGGATTAACTATTACAGATTAACGCTTCAGTTGCTTGTAGTCAGCTCTAGCAGAAAAGTCTTAGCAGCCCCTCCCCAAACTCTCATGCAATATGTGACTATTGAGTGGCAGACGGCATAATACACAGTTTTCATGACATCCAAGTCCGCACATCTTCTCAGTATTCGCATTATGCCAGTGACTTTCCTGACTTTGTTTGCAATAAGATTGATGTGTCCAGAAAAGTTAAGATGTTCATCTAGTAATAAGCCCAGGTATTTCAGCTCACAAGTCCTTTGTATCACATCACAGTTACAAGCGGTAGGGGCGGCACCTCGGAGACGGCAAGAATGGATACGCAAGCTATATGCTTTGTTGGGACTAGACGCAGAAGTTATATGAAAACATATGTATTTAGTTTTCTTGGTATTTAAGGTCAGCAGATTTTGATCCAACCAATCATATACGCGCGCTAAGCCACCCTCTGCAGCCGCAAAAGTACTGTCCCAATCGCTACCCCTAAAGAGAATCGCGGTATCATCTGCGTAGCAGATGAGTTCGGCTGAGGGTATAGCAAGGTCATGTATATCGTTAATATAAATAATAAAGAGAGTGGGACCAAGTATGCTACCCTGAGGAACCCCGTAATTGATTGGGAGCCTATCACTCACGAGGCCGTCAATGCGTGTCAACTGGCTTCTACCAGACAAGTAGCTCCTGAACCACTCCAAGGCTGTACCTCGAATTCCCATACCATTAAGTTTTCTAAGCAGGACAGGAGTCGACACGGTATCGAAGGCCTTGGCGAGGTCCAGAAAAACCGCCATACATTTAAGGCCACCGTCTAAATAAGAGGAAACGAGATTTGACATCAGCTTTACGGCGTCTTCTGTTGATTTCTTTTGACGAAAACCAAATTGTCTATCCGAGAGCAACCTATGCGATTCCAAAAAGTCTACCAGGCGTTTATTGACTAATTTCTCCAGGAGCTTAGAGAAGGTGTTAAGAAGGGAAATCGGTCTGTAGTTGGATGGCAAATCAGCAGGCCCATCTTTGTGGATTGGAGTAATGGAAGCCGTTTTCCATATAGTAGGAAAAACGCCCGAAGAAAGACTAAGGTTAAAAACATAAGTTTTTAATTGCAAGCAAATTACAACTCCGTGTTGTAATTTGCTTGCTAATTGCCTTCACCAGAAGGTTCGAGATGCCATCAACTCCCGTAGAAGTTTTATCCTTCAGCTGTGAGATGAGGCAGCCCACTTCAAAGCTATCAGTAGGTGTGAGAAACAGTGAGTGAAGAGGGCTATTTTTTACAGTAACTATTCTTGAAAGGTCTTCCTCTGTCTGTCCGATCCTGGCAAGGATATTCTCTGCCAGTTTCTGACCTATAGATGAAAAGTATTTGTTTCAGAAACTCAATGAAGCCGATGAATCTGCCTTGGTGGCAAGCAAACTGGTAGCTACGCTCTCTTTTTGTTTGAGATGACAGATGCATTTGATGGTGTTTCATAATTTCTTGGGGTTTTTTCTAGTAGACTTAAGTTGATTAGAGTAGTATTTATCCTTAACCTTTCTCAAAATGTTATTGCAAAAGTTTCGGTATCTTTTGTAAGAAACCTGGGTTATTTCATTGGTAGGAAAACGTTTAGCTAGGGAGTGCAAATGATCCCTGTGACGAATACAGCGTAACAGACCCGGGGTCATCCAGGGACTCAAAGCGAACCTTGATCTGCTAATACGTACTTTGCGTGAGCAGTTCTTGATGGTAGAGGTAATGATATCAACAAAAGACTCAGCTGCGTTGTTCACATCGGTTTTTCCAGTGACAAGAGACCAGTCTATTGACTCGAGGGCGTCAGTGTCACTCTTCAAGTCTATGACCGTTTTACAACGACTTGGCTTCTCTCCTTTTGTCCCACTCGATAATCCGATTGCAACTGGAAAGGGATCAGTAATAGCCGTTTCACAAACAGCACCTACAGCCTGGGCCGTGGATTTAATGAATATATGGTCTAGACACGCAGAGTCTCTAGTATGTCAGGTGATTGCAGGTCTGAAACCATAATGACTTAATAATAGTAGATAGTCAGAGGGATCACATTTTTCCTTATCGACAGATAGAAGATCAATGTTTAAATCTCCAGCCAAGATAATGCGTGACTTCTGAGCTAGGCTTTCCAGAATGCTATCCAAGGAATCGACAAACTTATTTTTATAATTAAAAGACGGGCACCTATATATCCCCAAGATGTCTATTTCGTTTTGAATAGTTAAGTGAAGTCCACAAGCCTCATTAAACATGGGTTCCACCACCGAGACACTCCATGAATCTATAACATGTGCGACAACTCTCCCGTTCTGATTAATGTTTCTAAACGTCTGGAAGTTAAGATAACCTGGGATCTGTCCAATGACCGCTGTGTCCGTCAATCTATTCAGTGAGAATAATGACATCGAAGTAAATAGTCATTTCACGAAGGAGAAGTAAGAATGCATCAACATTTTTTGAGATACTTCTAATATTTAATGTTATTAGTTTAAAATTAAACTCCTTAGTAAATATAGTCTTGCAAGCAAATATTTAGTTTAAAATTAAACTCCTTAGCAAATATAGTCTTGCAACAAGCGATATCAAGAGTAGAGTCTATATTATTCCAAAGAAGTACGCTATTCATATTCACAGACTAGATTCATAAAACCCCTATGGCGTACATTGCACGCAGTTATCTTTACGAGCTTAATAGGAAGCTCCGAGAGTGTTGATGGTGCGATCTGATTGTAAGTTGATATAATTGTGAATGAGTCACTGGGTGTGAAATTGTGCGATACATAAACTGGCGTCCTCGAGTAGACCTTACAAGTGATAATCATCCAACTAAATCTAAAACAATGACTAATCAAAATGAATACAGAAAACATATTACGCTACAGGTTTCTGAAAAGATTTTGGTACAAGTGATATAGTTTACAGAGTAGTATTTGATTACATTTGTTAGGAGCACTGTTTGACAGGCGGTTCGGTTTTGTTCTGTGCTATAAGTTTATCAAGGATTGCTTCCGTGGTGACTCGCATCACAGAGCTGGTCTTAGTTCTTTGCATAAATATGTTTCCGTTTGATGTCCATACGAATTTGAAGTTGAGTTCTCTACCGGTCGCCCTGGCCTTGCCGAAAAGAACACCGATTTTCTTTTGTTAGGTGCTCATTGACGAAGATCTTTCGCGGGTTTCCAGCAACGTCCAACTTGTCAGTAGTAATATCGCGCCGTACTCGTGCCGCTCGTAGCAATTGGTCACGTGGTGCACGCCTCACGAAAGTGACTACCACAGGCCTGGGCTGCTGAGGCTCTGCCTTTTCAGAGGCCTTTGGTCTCCCAACGCGCCGAACATCGTCGATTTCTTTAGGATCCAGGTCAACTCCAAACTTAGCTGTCAGCACAGTTACTGTGTGGAATAAGTTTTCTTGCTTATGTTCCGTGGGGCCCGTTATCTCAATATCACGGAGATATTGGCGTTGTTGTTGAGAGGCTAACTCCTGGCGCAAGTCGGCAACTTCAAGCCGTAAGGCAGAGACCTCGCTTCTATACTGTTCCAGATCCTTTACTTGCGATTTGAGTTCATTGATTTCTTTGCGGAAATCAAAGATGTCCTCCGTGGTAGAGTTAAAAGAAGCCGTGAAGTCTAGCATTTCCTGTTTCATTAATGCAAAGGCGTTTTGCATTTCCTTCATGATTCTGTTGAATGAGGCTGGTGTTACTGGGGATGAGTCACCCCTGACGGTGAACTCGTCATCGAGTGCGTCAGCGCCACCCTTCTCCAGAACAGAGTTATCGGGAGTGGGTCGTATGGGTGTTGAGTCCGAGATTTGACTGCGTTTATTTATTTTACACAAGGGGCAGGATGGCATTTTGCCACTAGTTCGCACCTGACGCAGTTCCTCCCTAGTCAGGTTAAGACAAGATGCATGGTATTTCGTATTGCAGTTAATGCATCCAATTGTTGAGTCTTTGGACGTATCACCCTTCGGGCGCGCTTCGCCCGATTTGTTACAAGATCCACACGGCATGATGACTAGTTTTGCCCTCTAGTTAGACCTGTCATCAGATAGCGAATCGGAAGTGAGCTGCAAGCCGCTAGATGTCGTTAGTTTGTATGGTGCCCCTGAGGTTCGTTTTGCCGCAAGCACTCCGAACAACGTCCTAAAGTGGTACCGTTATTTGTTCATAGATGGCGATACTTTGTATGGGATATGGCGGTCAGTTTATCGATTTTTAAAAACACAGCTGATGGGTAAATTTGATTTTAGGGTCAGAAAACGCACAGGTCAGCACTGAATTGACTTTAAAATTTCTTGATACACTGCAGAAATAGTAGATAACAATAGTACTTGCAAGTCCGACATAACAACACCGAAGTTAAAGGTTATGTAAAGTTATGTACACAAATATTAGGTTTAAATAAAGCTAAGATGGTCACTAAGTAATGGACACTAGCAAACACCTTCCAACTTTGTCAACATTTATTTTCATCGTTGTAATTATATAGGGAAATATATTTCAAATAATAATGTTTAGGAATAGATTTATAAATTACAAATAAATATTATCTTAAAATAATAAGTTTAATAAATAATACCTAATATAACATTGCGCACTCTTTTTAACAGAATTTCTACTAAAAACACCAATATTGAGAAAAGGCAGCCGAATATCCAGACATAGAAAGCGCCAGCACTCTGCTCTAGTGTTATACTACACCCCATCTCACAACTGTAACTGTGGCTCATCATGTTCTTATTAGCACTCTCTGATTTAGCTTTAGTCAAAACTCCAATTGCTTCATCATAAAGCCGATCGCTTATCCCAGATTCTCTCAATCTCACCATCATCTTTTGAAAATTCTTTAATATAGGCACGTCTTTCCTCAGCAACATTTCATGGTAAACTGTCAATAAATTCTCATTCGCTCTTAATGTTATTGCTTCGTCATTCACAGCAGTTTGCGCTTGCAAAGCTACAAACTGACCATCTATCACAACCGTTACACCATTGAACATCAAACTCTTTTCTTCACAGTCTTGAAACGATTCACAGTCTGCCGATGTATTTGCAAACGCCTCATAAGAGCTATCGCTCATAAAATATTTCATCTGCATCATCAAGTATGGACGCAACCCTGACTCCATTATGTCTGTGTTGGTTTTATAAATCGTTGGGGGTGATAGGATTGTCATAAATGAAAACATCTGAATACTCACATATGCTGATAAATGCATACACATAATTAAATATACTATGTTTAAGATCTTCTGCTTCAAAGTTGCCTCTTCCTCCAATGAAGATGTTCCGATCAGAGCTCCCCAGTTGTGCAATAGCATTCTTCCAATCGAAACTGATCGCTTGTCAAAAATGCAGAATATTTTCCAAACTATGGAGTACACAAAATAAAATATTAAAAATATATAAAGTCCGTTCACTTTTTCGACAAGGCTTTGCCATGATCGCGGGTCTCTTTTGGCTGCATACATCCAGATAATTGCTTGTCTACCGTACACTCCTGAATACTCAACTACATCTCCATAAGTTCTATACAGACCTCCGGCACAAAGATCTAGACTTCCATTTATTAGGAAATTCAAGAAGTCAGTTTCAACGAATGGATTTTCTTCAGCCCTCAGAATATAATATAATTCAATACTAAAATTAAACTTATCTCCCATTATTTTTAGCATTTCAATGTCATGTCCGTGAATATCATTGTCTTTTAACTGTGTGTATGTACTTAACTCACTTTTGTTCGTTATAGTTGAAAATGGAAATAGTGATCCCATACCAACCTTGAATGGGCACCTCATGTAGTTTTGGAGGTTTTTGGATGGAAAAGCATTGAAACTCTCTTTAAAATTACAAAAAGACAGAATAGTTGGTGGCATGTCATACTGTATAACGCACGTGGTAGTATTTATTTTTGGTATATAAGTTAAGATACTGTAGTCATCCTTTAAAGTTTTTGCAATAAATGTCACGTCATACATGCTTGTGTTTTGTCCAAAAACTCGGAGGATTTCTTGACATTTTTCTGTTGAGTAATTAAAAATAATAACCAGGTGTTTAACTTCGTATTTGCTGGTTTCGATTAGTATGCTTAATAAATTTTTGCAATCATCAACGTATTTTATAGTCAATACGTATCCTTCTTGAACGTATATGGATGTTGTATTAATAATATCTTCGGAAACGATTCTTGGAAAGTTGTGAGCTATGAGTTCCTTCGTGAGTTCATCATCAAATCCTTTTATGATTGTTTTATCTCCACTTATTGTGTTCATTTGAATGGTCGGCTTATATTTGAAGTTATTCTTGATCGTTGTCAATACACATTTTGTTAGTAGATTTTTCGATTCACAAGTCTCAAGACTATTTTCAAATTTTGTTTCTATTAAGCTTGGCAAGCACACGCATAATTGAGATAAAAGTAACATCAAAAATAATGAAATTAAATTCATTATTATTGAAAAACTTACGTAAAATTTGATTTACTAAATGTGAATATGATTTGTATCGTGTATGTCTAGCGGCCGTGTACATTTTTGAATGATTCATTCTATGACAGTAACATGGCTGCTAAACACACGTACTGTCTTAAAATCGAAATTGATTAAACACCACCAACTAAGACCCTTTTAAAGGGAAAATAGTATTTTACTATTCTTAAACACCATTATTAAACAATAGTTATCATTATTTTCTAAACATATGTGCGTAATGGTTTAAAGATGTTCTGTGCGTTATGAAAGTAATATATTTACTTATATTTACACAGTAAGGGCTCATTCACACGGGATAAGTCATTGACGATTCGTCAAAATACACTATACCTACGTCATGACGTATGGACGTTCACATTGCTTACGGAATCGTGTTTTTCACGATTCGTCAAAAAATCCTAATTAAATTTGGTCAAAAATTCGTGATTTTTAAAAACACGATACTAGATTTAAGACGTATCGTCATTTTCATGTGAACATGGGCATCGTAAAAGCATTATTGCCGTCAAAAAAATAACGATTCGTGAAAAAAGACGAACCGTCCTCGTGTGAACGAGCTCTAAAATAAAACAAAACCATCAGAACAAAATTATTACTGTCTGGGTATCATTAAAAGATACGTTCTGTTTTATATACATATCCTATATATTTATCCCAAAAGGATTTTGTTGTAAAGTTAATAGTACACTTTAAGTAATTTCCTCGTAAGAATACAATTGTAAAACATTTAAAAATGGTGGTTGAAGCCCACCCAAATCACTTACCTAAACCGTACCGTTATCAGTGGTAAAAATGTAAGCTTGCAATTTCCTTGAAGATTCATTAGCAAGTTTAAATGAAAGATTCCGCTTCATTTGGACCACGACCTGGCTCGGCTTAATTAAATTTCGCTCGTGCCAACCCTATCTACATTTTGCTACTTTTATTCGCAAATCGGGTTTTAGTGTTTTTTTGTACGGTTAGTGGAACTTGAATATCAGTAGCGCTGGTTTTTTATTTGCAACGTGTTACCCTAAGAAGTAGGTACCAACCAACCTCGTCTTCACGTAGTAAGTGATGATAAACGATCTTATAATTACTTAAAAACGTACCAGTATATACGTACAATTTGGTTTTCTGATAGTAGTAAAACTTTTTTATTTCTCAAAATATAGAAAACAATGGTCATTCGTACCATATTTTCCGAATATATTCAAACAGGTTTATACTTGTATTTTTATTTTCTTCTACGCTTTACTAAGTAGGGAACGAAATGAAAAAAAAAACGTCAGTTAATTATATAGAATAAATGAAATATCTATGTAATAAATAAACAATTTATTTATTTACAACGGGACGTAGCACTTATTATATTTTTGGAACACATTTAGGTACAGTAAGCTTAGAAACATGTATAAAAATGTTAAAATAAAATCATAGTCGCTTTACAATCAAAAATGTCATAGTTACTTTACCATTAAAATTGTACATAGACTCTTCTAGGTCTAGGATTGTTGTAAGGACTCAACAAAATAATACTCATGATTTTCACAGTTTTGCACTATTGAACAACAAGCTTTCTTTTTTAATTGACTAGATTAAGGTATCACTTTGTAGCGTTATTATTAGATAAATTAGTTGTATTGTTGTTTCATAGTCTTTTGGCCATGTTTAAATAACAACAATTCCTAGTTTTTTATTGATTTACTATTGTAGGTATAGATCTCGTAGACAAACCTTTTTTTCCACAAATAAATAAGGTAAGTTGAAGGTCAGTTGAAAAAGCTCAAAAGACTATAAGAGAAACTGGAATATACATCTCAAAAGCATTTTTAATCTTCTTTGTCAGCCCAAATGCTATCGCCGTTTGCTTCGCTCGATCCCTTGATGAATCTTTGTACCGCGGGGAGTTTATACATATAGACTGACAGAACGGATCCTGCGCATGCCCCTATCCAGTAAACGACAGCATGTTCCAACATGGTGTGACCTTCACAACCGGCTTTCAGTGATGTAGCAAGGACTGGGTTGAAATATCCCCCGGAGTAGTCAAAAGCTGTAAAAAAAACAGAAGTGATAAGAATCAAATGTTATCGTTCAATTGTGTATCTAGACGACATCATTTTGTTAAGAGATCTTTTTAAAGCCTACAACATAATATACATAATGATTTCTACCGTAACAAAAATATAGTTTAGATTGATGAGTTCAGAATATGTTTTAATGGAGACAACTATTGCATGAGATAGGTTATGCTGCATTGAAATTGCTTGATTGTGATTGACTGAATGAGATAATTTTGTTTTATGATTTATAGAGATCTAAAGACATAAAAGTGCACAATAAATCGCATCACAGGTACTATTATAAAAAAAAAACAACATGAAGCAAGTGACTCTGTTTAATGTATGACCATGCAATGCAAATATGATGATGACTCAGTTAGTCGACATTTAATGTTCACATAACGATGTACCTTTTCCTAAATGGATTTTGCAAAAGATGGACACACTTAGGTCCGCATTGGCACTATTGTCCTGATACCGGTAGACGAATACCGTGTGCCTAGTGAGGACCCCTGTAACAGTGAACCCGGGTATGAGAAATTATGTGGGTGAAGTGCACAGAAGTGTTACGCACAGGTGATATGTTAATCTACAAGCCGATGGAAGACAAAAAAATTGCAAATTAACAATACACAATAAAAGATGTGGAATGAATAACACTATTTTAAAGACACTTTAAAATACGAGATAATATGTAAAAACTTAAGCATTACAGTACCTACGTATGGTAATGGAAAGCCGCTAAACGTGTAGTACAGGCTGTAAGTTGAATAAGCAGTCTTTATTCACCCTCTTCAATATGGAGACTGTTTAAACGAATACCCTGTATTTTAAATAGAGGTCTTAAAAAAACGAGATTCTAATAGAATATCAGAAAAGCTAATTGGTGCAATAGTTCCTCAACTTGATAGACGTCATCGTAGAAAACATTTCACATGTATATTATTTTTCAAATATAAGTAGTATCAGTATGTGTGTCACTTATTGGAGTGTTAATCAAATGATTTGTACGCATAGCTTATTTGCACAGTGAAGCGTTATGGAAAAAAACATTGGTTGTTGATTGGCGTCTAACAGTGTAAGTAATAATATAGAAGTGTGAGATAAACTGTTACATAATGTAATATGTGTGTTAGTAAAATTTATAATTTGATTAAAGATTATAAAACTGTTATAAATAGTATTTGGCTACTTATAATACTAAGCAATTAAAAAACCTATGAGCATTTTACCTAATCTCTCGTGTCTACTAACGTGTTTTTTTCTTACAATTAAGACAAAAGAGCTAATGCACAAGCTTTTATAAAAGTAATAATTTAAGTAGATACCGCCTGAAAAAGTCGCTCACATAATATATAGCCGGCGAGCAAACGCTAAGCCAAGAATTCATTCTGTGAATTCCTTTTTTTTTCTTTATTCATCTGACCAAGTTTAACGAAATTTACTAGCGGTACGCACGCATTTGAAAGAAACTATATTAGAAAATCCTTTTGTCTAGAAATTATGGTGAACGTCATCTTTAAAAAGAGCATGGCAGAGGATAGGGAAATATGGAAGAAACTCTACTGACAAGAAGATTAACTCTAAAATTGATGATAATGATGATGTCAACTTATTATGTGAACCGCATGAGGGACTTGGTTTAAAAGTTGTGTTTCCTTTCAGAACAAGCCCTTTTAAGTTTTTAAAAAATATTTCTAAAAATGATAATTAATTATTCCGATCTGTCATTGGAGAGGAGTCGGTCGAGAAAATAAAATTTTCCCAAGTAGGAAACCTTATTCTTATCGCAAAATAAACACTTGCAAATTAACTAATAGGTAAAAGTGGGTAAAGTTGCCTATATTGTACCAGTTAACAAACTTCACAAGAATTAGTAATATAATAAAATATAATATAATATTCCTACTTGCCAAAAACATATATAATAGTTGCAGTTTATTTGCTGTTGCCACAAGAAATCCTTAAGTAAACACCCATAAAATAATACTAGAATGCCGCAAAAAATATTTTTGCTCACTATAACTTACTCTGTTGTGTTATCGAGAACAAAATGGCAGCGGTCGCGACATATTGGTAGTACTGCTTTTTAGTATTGCCAATTAAAAACGAAACATTACAGTTTGGTAGATTTTGAGGTGGTACAAATTACGAGCCGGTCCAATATATGCAACTTGACCCTAAGTGGTAGTAAAAAACAAGGCAAGTGCGAATTGGACTCGCGTAAAGGGTTCCGTGCAAACTTTTGTAATTGCATCAAAAATATTTTCTGCTATTTGTCAAATTTGATGATCCTAGGTCAACAGGAGGCACCATAAATATTTTGATTTCTATGCGAATAAAGAAAAATGCACTGAAATAAAACGGTCTTCAAATTGCGTTAACGTAGAACCTTTTTTACAGCTTTAAGGGATACAGACCGTAGAGAGCGATCTCTTTCAGAAAACTATTTGATGTTAATTTCAATTTGACATCTCCTTTCGTTCCTTACAAATAACAGACAAACAGACGGACGGACGGAAAGACAGAAGAACTTCAAAGTCATCCTATAAGGGTTCAATTTCTTTCTTGTAACATACGAAATTCTTAAAATATAGAACTCATGACATTCTCATATAGTAAGTAATAAATCAAAAATCTTACCAGCCACAACCAAAGATGTTCCGATAAAGGAATCGATGGCGGTTGCGAAGCGAGGGTTCAGGTCGCCCAGCGCCTTGGAAGCCAGCCGGCACATGCAGGTCGCCACTCCCTCCACCACCGCTCCGTAGAGTACGGGGACCTGGAAGTTTAGGGGTTTTCTGTTGACTTGGAACTAATCCTTAATTTGTATTAAAATTAAAAAGAAATAAGGTTGTATATAAGTAAAAGCCAATAAATTAAATACGGAAAAAGTAAAAGTAAATAACTAATTTCAAACCAGCATCAAGAAATATCATGTAGGTAATGTTGTATTAAATATGTTCATATAAAGTAAAATTGTGGCTCCGTAGAGTCAGGGAACCTGGAAGTTAAGGGGTTTTCTGTTTGACATTTGCTAAAACTGATCCCTAATATGTGTTAAAATTAAGATAAAATAAGGTTAGAGTATTTAATCTGTTAGGTACATTTGATGAAACTGTTTCCTATTTTGTATTAAAATTAAGATAAAATAAGGTTAGAGTATATAAGTAAAAGCTAATAAATAAAATACGGAAAAAGTAATAGTAAATTACTAATACTCGTGAACTACGAGTAGCATCAAGAAATATCTTGTAAGTAATAATGTTGTATTAAATGTGTTCGGATGAAGTGAAATTGTGAATGTAATCGAAAAGAAAAAAACACTTTTTTCCTTTTATGTCAGTGTGTGTGAGACCAACTTTTGTACATTTTCCTCGACTACCCTTTTTATTAGTCCGAATCGACTCTTTATTGCTTTTATGGTAGTATTTTACTAAAAAAGAAACGATAAGCAACTGACCGAAATGGCCGAAAACTCTTTGGCACATCATCCTCTCATAATACACTATCAATTGAAAATTTTAGTTTAGCCACAAATGAAGATGAAAATTGTAGAACACCCTGGTATAAACTGTTAATTAAATAATAATAAATAGTTTCAATAAACACACCAATTACCTAGCCCCAAACTAGGCGTGAGCTTGTGCTATGGTGACTAGGATAACGGATAGAAATACTTAAATACATATAAACATCCATGACTTAGGTACAAATGCTCGTGCTCATCACACAAACATTTGCCCCTTGCGGGATTCGAACCCGCAAACGCCTGGTTCAGGAGTCCGGTGCGCGAACGACTACACCAAGACGGTCGTCCGACCAAGATATTCATAAGTATTGTTAAAAAACTCAAAAATGCATGTGCCCTAACGGACTCTAGTGCGTGCATTCAAAGAAATGCAGCCTTGTCTGGAAAGGGCAAAATAATTTGGCACCTCTAATTGAAACCTAGACCTCAAAGGCCAACTAGATTTGTTTTTGGGTGCAAAACCTTTTCATTTATAAATGGCAATTCATAAAATGCACTGACCTCTATAATACAGAACGTTGGACTAAACATATCTAAGAAACGACAGATATTTTTTGTGCCGAATCAAAGCGCCCCCACCGACTGTACAGGGAACTAAATTACTGTAACTTTCATATGTTTATGTCAACTGTCATTAGTTCCGTGGACGGTCACCACACGCTCACTACACCCGCCAGCGCCAAAATGGCGATAATCAAATGGCTTCATTTTAAGTTGACAGTATTAAGTCCAGCGTACTTGTATAGACGTCAGTTATAAAATGGCAATATGGTGCCCAATTAAGTAGCAAGTGATTGGTAAGTTCATGACAGCTTGATAGATTGATGTAGTGTAGAGTTGGATTTCGATAGTTTTTAATTAAAAGTTAATATAGTGTTTTGCGCGCACACTTGTGCCAATCTATTAATTTAAAGCATAAAAAATATTGATATAGTCACTATAAGATGTTGTTAGGTTAGCTAATTACGTAATAACTTAAGAGAGAAGGAACTTAATTAGACCACCTTAAGACTGTAATAATGTAATGTCCTCCAAGCCGAATTTCGACTACAGCGGCCAGTCTCAACCGAGATTTAACCAACTACGCGGGAATATTATAGTGCACAAGTGTGTGCGCAATACACAGGTGCACTCTCTGTTGCTTCACTCTCATAATTCGGTGAGACGGCAGTCCGACATGACCGTAGAGAGATCAGGCGCAGGACCTAAGACTGTATAAAATTAACCGACTTGGTATTACATGGATCTCACAACTTTTTACAGTAGAAGGATTGAATTTGGGGACTTGGTTCTTTTTTTACAAGTTATGTTTTTGATAGCACTCCGCTCCATTGTAATTACCTGCTCTGCCACATCCTGGATCATGGTCAGCGGACCCTGGGCCCTTGCGTGCGAGTGCACAACCGGGATAACGCTAGGAGGATGATGATGTTTTTTATAGCATAATCATTTCGGTTTTGTTAAAAAATCAAATTCTGAAAAAACATCTTTTGTGCCAGCGCAAAGTTAAAATGCTTTGAAGAATGAATTCGATTCAACATTTTCATCAAGAAAGATCATATCGATCTCGCTCGCAGACAATTTTAAATGACGAAACGAAAATACTTCAGCCTGAAAAAAAACATTAATGAAGTCGGAGCGCACAATTTTTACCAGATTTTATCCCGAAAAAGTTAATTTACTAAGATGTTTTGGGTAAGCAAATTTTATTTATAGAAATGCTAATTGAAAATAGGGTTGTCCCAACAAAATAATTGAATAATTTGGTTGGTTTTGATCGTAGCTTTGTTTATTTTAATTTTTTTTGGTCGAGCCCATAATGATTTGATCAAAAGCATAGTGTTCACCGGTAAGATGGACAGAAGACCTAATAAAGGTCGCAGTAACGCATTGGATGCAGGCCGCTTGTAACAAATCACTTAGGAAATCTATAGGAAAGGCCTATGTCAGCAGTGGACGTCCAGCGGCTGATAAAATGATGTCCTGGCCGAATTTCGACTACGGCAGCCTATCTGAACAGAGATCAGCCAATTGCGCGGGACATATTATAGTGCACAAGTGTGTGCGCAATGCACAGGTGCACTCTCTGTTCCTCCACTCTCATAATTCGGTGAGACGGCAGTCCGACATGACCGTAGAGAGATCAGGCGCAGGACCAACGGCTTAACGTGCTTTCCGAGGCACGGGGTGTTAACACCACCAACTTCCTGACTCCGGAGCTGTATCTGAGTAATTTCAAGACAGAAAAACCCAAACACTCTCGGCCCGACCCGGGATTTGAATTCGGGACCTCGTGGATAGTACCCAGCGTGCTGACCACTAGACCAACGAGGCAGTCACTGCGGCTGATAATAATGATGATGAACCCATGTTTTCAAAAGGAGCTAAACGGAAAAAAATGGATAACATCACATATATTTCTCAGATCCCAAAGTAAAGAAAATCCAGATTGATCTCATTCCTTTCATTAAATAATTGGATTCTTATCTGCATCAACATAGCGACGGAAACTTCAATTCAGATCTACAATGGGATTTATCTTATTTCAACAGCCGAGTGTCAAGAGTTCCACCACTTAAAGAAAGCATGACTTAAAATCTAAAGTTTGTAATGAAATCTTGTGGACTCAACTTCCATTTAATAAAGTTTGCTTTCTTAGTAATTTTACTAATATAAAGACAGATAAAGAGAACAAAGGGGATGTTAAACCCATTTGAAGTAGGAGCGAAGACAAACTTAAAATAATCAAATAAGGATAACTTTGATAGTCCGTTCATAGACGTTTTGAGTGAAATTAAGTGCTTTCTGCTGTGAAAATGTTAAATAGGCTACTTTTAAGTTTTGAACTACACTTAATACTTTTCGCTTGCGCCGTGTCATTTTAGCCTAGCTTTGTTATTTTAGCTACACCTCAAAATTAATTAAGAATTGCCATTTATAAATGAACAAAACATTTATAAATAGCTCACAAAAAGCAAACCAAATTATTAGAGATGAGTCAAATGGTAGAGCACATGCCTTGGTTATTTTAACAATGTTATAAATCGAAAGCTTAGTATTAAGAAATAAGTTTTGGGTCCCAACTTCTTTAAAAAATCTCTACTAGTCGTTAATTTCTCACCACAAGCCCTTACTTGAGTTCCCGAAACAGGCAAAAATTACAGCAAGCTTTTAAAGAGGTGACGAGATTTTTCATAGCAATCGTGAAAGCGGTAAATTTCATTTCATGATAGTTTTATCCCGCGATCAAAACTATTATACACCGTTTATCTTTTGAGACGCCATTTTTTAAGTTGGTACCAAAACTAACTGCAACGGTCAAGCCTCTAAGGCCTACATGCCGGATTAGGTAATACGGACTTTTGCAAATGGATTTTCAACTCAGTTGGCCTTGCACTAGTCCGGGTAAGCTTATCCGGACTGGCGAACCTTCTGGATTAGCTAATCCAGTGTTGCGCAAGTCGGCTTTCTACTCAAATAATAGGCCTTGAACAAGTCCGGATCACCTAATCTGGATTTACGCAAGAGGGCTTAAGCTCTCTCATAATTGCAACTTAAAGCAGGTAGACTTTTTTCGCCTCACGGGATTGCCATACAACCCATATAATATATTTTGCCGTTTTTATGATAGTTACGAAAATTCTCGTCGCTTTTTATACTACAACAAACCACATGAGGTGCTTGTGGCGCAGTGGCGGCAGCGCTTTGGTAGTGATACCAAAAGTTAAGCAACCCACGGCGCGGTCGTGATTGGATGGGTGACCATTCCGACCATTTAAGTGACGTCCATGACAAGCATCTCCGTGCTTCGGAAGGCACGTTAAGCAGTTGGTCCCGGCTAATATCTGTGGTATTAGTCGTTAAGCCTAGTCAGAGGCCCTAGGGCGGCTTGATAACTTCTGACAGTAAGGTTTGTCACTTGCCTTACATACACCCCTCCACCAATCCGCACTGAGCCCGCGTGGTGAAGTATGGCTCGTTCCTCCTCATAGTTGAGGTGAGGCCTTTTCCCAGCAGTGGGATCTAATAGGCTGACTTATAACCACATCAAACACTATGACTTAACCACTACCTGCAGATCAGCCTTGCAGTCTTCAAAAGCCTTGTCCTTGTGCGTCTCCGAGATCTCGAGGGCCCAGTACATTTGTACGTACTTAAAGACTAGCAGACCACCGGCCAGCTCGGCCCAGGTCTTGAGCAGCGCCTTACGGACGTCTCCTTTGCCTGAATTTTAAAAGGACAATGGTTAAGGTTAGAGGAAATAATTACCAATCATATTTAAACGATTTGTGACTTTATTAACTGTATGCATCAATGCTGATCACATATGTAGGTAATTGAATTCTCCCTAATTGTACTTAATTATTTTGTGGTGATTGATGAGCTGAGCTTCTGCTGAGGAAAGAAGTTCAATAAGGATATACGGTGTGTTATAGAAATTTCCTCAATCTTTAGTACATTCTTTAGTAACTAGTTTATACTAGTTTGGCCGTCAGGGCTCCATAAATTTTCGGGACCTATAATAAAATGGCCTCTACTTTTCTCCTGGGGCATTTTTCTTTTTCACATAGCCCTCGGACGTTTCGTCTACAAAGACATTGCAAGTTTTTCTTGACTACATCTGATGTCCATCTTGTTTTTGTTTAAAATGGTACAACATTGTTTTAAAACTTTACCTACCTTCAATAAAATTACTTGTTTCACTAACCGATGCTCTTACGGTAAGGGAAAACATCGTGAGGAAAACTGCACATTAGGGCGACTGAATGTATAACCATGATCCAAAACTGGTCAGGTTCCCCTGGTAACAGGGTCACGGAGGTCAGATGGCAGTCGCTCCACTGTAATTACCTGATCCGCCGTATCCTGGATAGTGGTGCTAAAGTGGACCCTGGGCCCTCGCGTGCGATCGCACAACCGGGATTACGCTAGGATTATGATGATGACCTACCTTCAATAACATCCTCGATGTGTGTGTAAGGGCAGGCAGTGGCGTCTCCCCAGTTGAGAGACCACCAGATTGTGAGGGCGAAGAGGAAGATGGCGTATGTTCCGACACCGAAGTTATCCGCCACTGAAACACATTTTATAAAACTTTAAGCCTTAGTTTATCACGTGATTGACGTGAGTCTTGGTCTCGATCCGGTCATGTCGGATTGCACCTCTCACCGAACTATGAGAGTGAAGCAACAGAGATTGCAACTTTGTATTGCGCAACACATGTGTGCACTATTATATAACCTCCTGCGCCATATCCGGAATTCGATGAGAAAACCTCTAAAGGTTTCTTTTTATCGGTTCTTATAAGTTTTTTTTAGTAGTTAAGTCGATCAGATGCTGCCGAAGTTCGAGGATAAAATTCTATCAAATTTTCTTAAAAGGGATCCTTTTGAAAATGCCTTCCAAAGTGAAATAAGCGTGCCGCTCGATTAGTTTTTAAATGTTAACCTGTAGAAGTAAAAACCAAAAAGAACAAGTTAACACTTTCAGAAATTTAAACATTTCCTCATCAAAAACTCGCTATCCTCCCAAGGAATACTTTCTTTAGCAAAAAGGTTCGTGAGAAAACTTTAAGGCAAAACTCTACTCAAAAGATAAGCTGTGAAATGCATCCAGACAGTTCACTATGCAGGTCTTAATAAGTTTACAAAGTTTTCTGCCATTTCTTGACTCGGAAATAGTACGGAAATCTATTAGCAACTTTATTTTTCTAGTGGATTGCTAGAACAATTAGTTGAGACTATACAGTTGTCCAGTTAATAAAGGATTCCGAATCCTTTAACTATTTATAATACTAGCTGTTGCCCGCGACTTCGCCCGCGTAAACTACTAACTCTGTATCCTACAGGAACTGTGTTTTTTTTTTCGGGATAAAAAGTAGCCTATATGTTATTCCTATAATCCTACCTATACTATAATCTATCTCTTTGCCAAATTTCATCCATATCCGTTCAGTCGTTTTTGCGTGAAGAAGTAACAAACATACACACTCACAATCTTTCGCATTTATAATATTAGTGGGATTAGTGGGATTTACATCATGCCCTACAAAACATGGTTACATTTCAAAGATTTGCCAAGAGTGACTCAGAATCAGTAACTTAATCGAACTATACAAAGAAACAATTTAATTTTTTCACGTGTAATTATTTAAAAATCGTACACGGGGATAATTCATAGAAAAATACGTTCGCTCGATATCTGCGTAAGGATAAACTGAAAAGTTCAATACATTGTTATGTAGTCATTATGGTGCGCGAAAGTTGCGTTATCCCTCTATTTACTTCATTTTTAAAGTTTTCGAACAAGCAATGATTAAAAATAATTGCGATAAAGTCGTTTCTATAAATTGTGGCACTCCAATGAAATGTAACCATACATAAGAGACCATAGCCTTACTTTTGCAATTTTGAACTCGATTTAGACTGTCTGCAGTAGTAATATGGTCCAACTAAGCTAGTTCTTAATTTACAGTACATATTTATGATTCCAGACGCCTATTTTCTACGTACCTACACACGGCCGCAAGTCAGACTACCTCACTATAACCTTGAGACGCCTCTATTCCCTACGTAATAGGAGCTTTTTTTGTAGTTGAAATAGGTAACCTGACGTGCTGTCGACTGTACTTCAAAATATTTACGGACTCGAAACTTACTGTGGGATCCAGTATTTAATTGCTCACGAAACTAATTGTAAATGGCAAAACTTGCAAGATACATCACCACAGTTATAAGACAGTTTACTGTTTTATAGCGAAACTTATGGGTCAAACATAGGTCGAACGCTGTAGGGACGTAACCTAGATTACTTAATTATTAAAACTTAATTATGAAGTATATTTTTGTATTTACAATTGGGTAGGTATAGGTCTAACTATTCGTTACATGGTGTAAAAAGTTCTAGCCTTTAAAGGGGTGGTTCTGAAGTGACTGCCAAAATATAGTATCACATTGTTGTCCGTCGGTCCGTCTGTCAGTCAAAACCATTTGTCTTCGGAACGCGTCAAGGTATCAAGATGAAATTAACATCAAATACCTAAAACTGCGGTCCCTTAAAGCTGTGAAAAAATCAAGTTTCTAAGTTAACGCAATTCAAAGATACGGCCATAGTATTTTCTAACATTTCGCAGGGGAATCAAAACCCATTAACCTAGGGTACTTCCCATAAACCTAGAATAAAGTCATTTTTAAGAAGGAAGGTCTTACAACAAATGTAACGTAAAAATTCTGATAACCGCTCAGTGCACGAGTCCGACTCACACTTGACCGGTTTTTTAGGGTTCCGTAGTCCGACAAGTGAAGTGGGGGAGGTGAAAGAGACAGCTGAAATTAAGCAAGGGGTTCGCCAAGGGTGTCCGCTTTCGCCACTAATTTTTAATATATTTATAGAATGCGCCATTAGAAAACTTGTAGAGTCAGGAAAAGGGGGGGTTCAAATAAATGGTAGGGTAATACAGTTCATTCGTTTCGCCGATGATATTGCAGCACTAGCTGAATCATCCATAGAATTAAAGGGGTTAGTAACAGAAATGGACGACATTTTTAAAGAGTTTGGACTTAAAATTAATTATACAAAAACGAAAACTTTGATAACTGCAAAAACTTCTTCAAAATATGATCCGATTAGGTTAAATGACACTACAATAGAACAAGTCAAATACTTCAAATATCTCGGCAGCATAGTGACGGATGACTCCAGATGTACATCAGATATAAAAGCAAGAATAGCTATGGCAAAGAAAGCGTTTAATGCTAAGAGGCACCTGCTTAGAGCCCGAATATCAAAGCGAATTCGAAAAAGACTTGTAAAATTGTACATCTGGAGTATCGCCTTGTATGGCAGTGAGACGTGGACGATGACCCAACGCGACAGGGAGAGAATGGAGGCTTTTGAGATGTGGTGTTGGCGCAGATTGGAGGGGATTGGGTGGAAAAGAAGACCAATGAGGAGGTTTTGAAGATTGTTGGCGAGGAAAGACAAATACTGCAAACCATCGAGAATAGGAGGGGAAAGATACTGGGACACTTACGACGTACGACACGATGAACTAATTAGAGTGATTATAGAGGGAAAAGTAGAAGGGAAAAGGAAAAGAGGAAGACCAAGAAGGTCCTACGTAGACCAAGTCAAGGAAAAGTTAGGGGTCGTGTCGTACCAGGAAGTCAAGGAAATGACACTGAATAGAGAGGAATGGAGAAGACTCCACCGACAAGAGCGTAGCTCTTAAATTATAGATAGATAGATAGAGTCCGACAAGGAACCCTTATAAGATCGTTCAGCCCGTCCGTCCTAGTCTATCACAGCAGAATATCTTCTACGTTTATGGACTGATTTGCATGTAACTTGGTTCGAGGATACTTCACATATAGATCTCATTTTTAAAAATACAAAAAATTAAAATTACCCCTTTTTAAGGGTACCTCCCCGTACATGTAAAGGGGGGGGTGAATTATTTTTTTGAGTGCACCCCCTTGTGTGGGGTATCGTTGAAAAGGACTATGAAAATAAGATAGGGTTTTCATAAAACACTTTTTTATCAGCTTTACCATTTGCGAGATATAGCCCGCCAAAGTCGTTTACACGGTGTCCCCCCCCCTGTAATTTTCTAAAGTCTTGGACCTATAAACTTCAAATCACTCACGTAAAGAAACAGCCGCGGAAACTCTTATCTAAATTGTTTCGGGTATCCTGTGAATTCATCACTTTTGAAATTATAAATAAAATAAAAATATTTACTTTTTTCGTATTAAAAACTAGAAAAAGGTCCTAAGTCTAGTGTTGTTTTATAGATAATGGTACGGAACCCTTCATGCGTGAGTCCGACTCACACTTGACCGGTTTTTTTTTTGTTATTTGGATCACAAACAAAAACGAATGCAATTTTTCTGCAACAGGAGTCATGCTAAGCACTACGTTTGTATGTATCTGAACTATTCAAAACCACGGCCATCTCGGCGTATGGTTCAGAGCTCGCCAGCTTTGCTATTGGCTCCACATGATAGCGTCAAATATGTAGATGAGATGCTTGTCCCGGGAGCCTGGCTCCATGCTAGCGTTGCCGCTCGATAATCTTCTATCAATAGACTCGATAGCTTCGTTAGTATAAATACCATCGACACACAGCAATACTATCGATAGTATCGAAGTTCAATAATAATATCACTATAGATACTATCGATAGTATCAGCTCTGCTTTGACCATTGCAATAACTATCGATACTATCTATAGAATATAAGCCACTATCGATAGGACAAAACTATCGATAGTATTGCTGTATGCCGATAATATAGACCCTAATGGAGCTATCGATAGTATCGATAGGCATATCGATATTGTAGATGATTTTCGAGGCAACGCTACTCCATGCTGCAATCAACTAGCTGGGGACACCATATACTCTACTATGTAAGACTTTTATAGACGAGTGCGAGTTAGGCTCCGCGCAGATGGGTCACTGACCAAAGCCCCTATAGGAAACGTATTAAAAATATTGTAAACGGCTTTGGTGGCTGTGGTCGGTGGCGCGGAGTCAAAATGCTATAGTAAGGGTGCGTTTCCATCATTTGATAATGATGATTGTGTTGCGAGTTGAGTTTGTTAAGAACTTATATTATACACGGTGGGAAATGAGTAACCAGACACATGTTAACCACTTATTTATGATGATTATACTCGTAATATTTGCCAATTTATTTCTAGAACAAAAAAAAACAATGGTACTTCTCTCATAAACTACTCCGACAAGATACGATACGAGAAATACGAGTAGAGTATGAAGTTTATATGACACTCAAGTTAACAAACGTCAGATAAACGTAGTTACGTCACATTATTGCGCGTGTTACCATTGAGATTTTTCAACATGTGAATTGTACATGTAAAAACCTCATATCTCTAAAATTTGGCGTTATTCAGCAATGTTTGTATTACTATTTTTGTCCAAATAGACACTAAAATCGTTGGTTAAAATCTGTCAGGTTACTCTTTTCCCACCGTGTATACTAAATTATCACTAAAGTACCTCATCATCATCATCATCATCACTAAATTACCTAGCCCAGCTCAGCGCAGCTTCTGGGAAAAGCCTCAGCTGATCGAGGCTAGGTAAATGAAGCTAATTTTTTGGTCCTTTACAAAAACATTCCTCGCTACGCATCTTCGCATAGGTGTATCATTAGTGGAAATGCTGGCTTATAGACGAAATTGTCTTACAGAGAAGAGCTTCAGATACACAGGTAAAATAGAAGTTATTATTTTGGAAACAACATTATTACTGGAATGTTCTGTGAATTTCTGTACCATGGCGCTTTTTTTTTGAGACTACCGTATTCTGTGTATCTTATGGTGGGGATAAATGATGCATATTTTTGGGGGCATTCATACAACAAATATTGGTTAGGTAGTGCATATCGGAGTGCAATTAACTAATGGATGCGACGCAGCGGGGCCAAGAGGTGTGGGTTTTTGCAAGCTTTCAATTAAACATATACAGGGTGGTGTCAGGTTTCCAAAAGGTTTTTATGCAGGTTTTTCATGAAATACGAGTGAAAAATGCACTAAAAGGGGAACACGTGCATGTTTTAGTTGTAGCTTCAGGGCTTCAAGCTAGTTTAAGGTATTGTACTTGATCTTTTGCAGATCATGCATTGGAACTGTAAAACAACCGCACGCCAGGCTACCCCACTATGACGTTTACGACCTCTATTTACTACGTAGTAAAAGCTTTTTTCGTAGTTTAAATGGGTAACTTGACGTGAAGCCGACTGTACATATTCTCAAATCATTGTCGTCATCAATCAATGGATCTATTTACTCTGATTAATGCTTGTTGTGTTTATTATACTTGTTCAAACTAAAACATCGCAGTCGCATCGTGATCTCATTTAACCATTGAACTTCCTATAATGCTATAATCCAATCAGAGCTACAGTAACTTTATCTTTAACACAACAAAATTTAAAACATTTCTTAATTTCCACGTCTTGGGAACTGGTTGCCTTTGTAGTCCGACCGCTTAACTGAGTCCCCGCCTGCAGGGTGTAGGGATGCGGGGGTAGACGAGAACGGGGCCAATGAGCGATGCGGGCGGCGAGCGCTTGTGATTTTATTAGGTAATTTTAATTTTGAAAACAATGCTAATTTAAATCACCCCATCAAATCACAAGTCCCGCTCGCCTCGCTCATGATCCCCGTCGGGCCTGTGTCCCCCTTACAACGTACCTACGCGCGGCGACCCGTTGTAAGGGGCTAAACAAGTTGGATGTCGCTAGCCGGCAGCGACACGCTCGCGCGTTTTATTCACCAGCGGTGCGAGGAACTAGGTTGCTACGCCATCGATAGGCCTATCGATACTATCGATAGCTTCATTAGGGTCTATATTATCGGCATACAGCAATACTATCGATAGTTTTGTCCTATCTATAGTGGCTTATATTCTATCGATAGTATCTATAGTGATATTATTATTGAACTTCGATACTATCGATAGTATTGCTGTGTGTCGATAGTATTTATACGAACGGAGCTATCGAGTCTATTGATAGAAGATTATCGAGCAGCAACGCTAGCATGGAGCCAGGCTCCCGGGACAAGCATCTCATCTACATATTTGACGCTATCATGTGGAGCCAATAGCAAAGCTGGCGCCCTCAGACTCAAGCACATTTTCGTGTAGACACCTACAGAAATACATTACAAGATTATTATATTCTTATAACTCTGGAATATAATTCATAATACACTAAACCTATTCAGTGACGTACTATCACGCAACGCGAAAGGGTTGACTGTCACAAGCAGCTACTTACGCCATCTAGCGCATCTTTCTAGGACTTTATTCACGCTCGTGCTTCATGATGCACTTGCAAAAATTCGTCGACTGACTAACGTCCTCCGTAGCTTAGTTGGTAAGAGCACTCGCCCGGATAGCGAAGGGACGTGGGTTCGAGTCCCACCGGATGACACAGTCGATGAATTTTTGTAAGTGAAATTTGATTTGATTTCGTAAAAACTTGCAAAATAATTGCTTAAGTTATAAAAATATAAGAGGTAGATGTGTCATTAGCGAGTGAAATTTGCTTACCTTAAATTGAGCAATTTGCTCAATTTCGCATTCAAATTTTGTACACATATGACATTTGACACGTAAACGAACGTTTGCTCGGCGCGTCAAATTCGAATCGCCGCGTAGTAGGAGATATTGTCTTCTTTTTTTAACACACTGTCGTTGTTCGTTCCCCTGTACCCCGCAGGCGAGTACCCAGGCGGTTGGGATGTAGTAAGAATAGTTTTTTTTAATTTCTAACATTCAGTGTTCTTTCTCATTTATATAAGTTTAAATAAGAAACCAAAAATTCGCATCCTACCTGTTTGCGAATTTTTGGTTTCTTATTTTAACTTAAAACACGCTGAAATTTTAGTTGTTTTCCCGCAGCAGAACGATTTACCTTTAGTAGTACTATCGAATCATGCAAGATATTTTTTAAACTATTTTTTTTTCTCAAAGTTATCAAAAAAATATCATCAACTCGAGAATTGACGTATTTGGGTACCGCTTGCCGCACGAAATCAATGTTTAAAGCAAAATAACCGAGCGATACAGCATAAACTGCATTAATTTTACTGCGGGAAAACAACCATTAAAATTTCAGCTTGTATACATATAGTAAGAAGTTAATAGCACACTCACCAATAATAAGCTCAAAGCAGCACCCGCACAGCTCCGCAGCAGCTATCGCTTCTTCTAGAAGTAGCTTTATGAACGGTTCAGTGACGACTTTCTGGACTAGCCGCCTGGCGCAGTGAGCTAGCAGTGATGTGAGGAGGATGAATAGCGTTGACACTACGAGGGGGGCGAATGTCACTTTGTTTACCTGGAAAGAGAGAGAATCGTTTTTGTGTTATTTAGGCAGGCATTATGCTTATAATTTTTTTTTGGGACATTTGCCGATGGTTGGTTTGCCTACAGATTAAGTTTTTGACGTGTCGTCTTTTTTCACGATGCGTTGGTTTTTTTGACGGCGGTAATGATTTTTAAACACCCGTGTTCATAATTTCACACAAATGTGACAAGTAACGCCTAATTTTTAAAAAAACAAAATACCCGACTGCAAAATGTATTATACTTTTGAAATGGTATCACTAGCTTTCATATAATACATATTGTTACTCTTACACTGTTTTACCTTACCCTTTGAGTAATTTTTTTAAATGGCGTCCGCCATTTAAAAAAATTACGTAGCCTATTTCACTGTCACAGTTTAGACAAATTCAATGATACCTTACATGTCAAAATCCGTCCAGCCGTTTTGGCTATAGGCCGTGCCAAACAATTATATATACATACTCTCGAATAACCATCCTTCCGCAGTCGGGTAAAAAATGACGGATAGGTATTAAAACAAGCCTTTTAGAAATCACATACGTCAAAAAACACGATTCCTGAAATATTGGTTCCGGATCTGCTTGTTCACGTTCGAAGTTTATCAATCAAGTTTCTCATGGTTTTAAGACCTATTTTACTGCGTGCCCAAGTGATCTCTTCTCTTTTTTATTTTGCGATCGAATAGCTTTAAAAGCTTTGTCATTGAAATTATTTCACGATTCACGTATAGTTAAATATTCTAATAATCCTGCTCCTTCTGTCTGAACTTGTAAAAGCCCTATTAAACAAATAATTTTTCAAGGCGAATGCACTCCATTCAAAACTATGTAGATCAGGTAAACCGTTTTTCATTTGCGAATGGGATAAACATGACGAGCACTGAAATAAACTCAAATAAACACGGTCGTAACTCTGGAAATATCAGAGTTGTAGGGTAGCCCCAATTGGAGAACAGCAGTAGCCCCAATAAACACTAAAGGCATAACAAACAGTCAGTATAAAGTAACTGATAAATAAAATATACTGCGACCATTGTCACAATAAAATGTTATTTATTTATTGATATGACGAATATGTATTTGTAATCGTTAATAGTCATTAAAAGAATCAGCCCAAAGACAAGTGTAATAGGTACGTTCGGCCAAGAAAGTGGTCTACCAATTTTAACAAAAACGCATATGTAAGAAAAATATCGATAAGGTTGAACTTGCTCATCGACTTGTTACCTTTTAAAGAATGAAAGAGATGCACCTGACGTATTATTAGTTGTAGCTATAAATATTATAGCTATTATGGTATGCATTGGTGTTCTGCACTGTAATATACCATGTGTAAATAAATAAATAGAATATTATTGCATGGGAAAATCAACTCTGTTGTTCTATGACGCTCGAATTATTTTTAACCAAAGGGTGATTTCTTGGCCTGACCGTACCTCCCTAGTCTCAGCTTCAGCAGCCAATCTCAACAGAGATTAGACAACTATGCTGGAGAAACACAACCAGTGCTAAAGTGTGGGCGCAATTCGCAGGTCTCAAATATAGCATCAGGGCAACAAATGTAATTTTTAAATTGGAAACTGAATTGTTCCTATTGGGTCTTCTGTTACTTACTCCATTGTGACTCCAACAATCTAGAGATTCGACACCTAAAACTTGTAAACAACGTTGTATTTTGCAGTTAAATTCTACAGTATTCAAACTAAATTACCTCATACATTTTAAACGTTATGTGAATATCTAGAAACTTGATGTCAAATACTTGAAAGGTGATATTGTGAACATTTTAAATCTTATGAATAGCTTTATTATTGAATACGCAATATTCAATTATTCTTATTTATTTATATTAGACCTTCAAAGTCAGAGTGAACTGCCTTCTTCTGGAGCTCGCTTCACCGTCAACTCTGTCTGCGTCACGTCTGGCTTAGTCTAAAGTCAAGAGCAAACCCATTTCTAGCTAAATTTTTTTTTTGTAAGTTTTTACTATAATAAATATTGCAATTAGGTAAATTATATACTATCGTAGAAAACAAAATTAAAAATTATTGCTTAAAATTAAAAAAAAAATGTTAAAAAAATAAAGAACATACAAAGTAATTTTAATAAAAGTTAGTTATTAAAAACATAGGTTTTAAAAATTTTGACATGAAGAAAACTTAGATGTTTTTTTCAGTAATTAAAATAATATAATAAGACGAAGAGGCAATTAAGAATCCGAGGTTATCACTATTGCTACTACTAATAATACTTTATCAAGTTTTTATTTGCTTACGAAAAATTCCATAATGATTTCAAGAAATTCCACTAATAATTAGATGATTATTTCATCAGATTGGTGAGTTATTACTGACTGACATATCACCGCTACGGATTAGTAACTTTGCACCATCTCCTTGCACTATATAAGAAAGACCTTATATAGTGTAGGTGGGCACTAAGAAAATATTGTTGGAAACACGTATTTCAGGATTTTTGAAAATTCAAAATCTAAATGTGTGAAAAGGGGGTGGATGGATGTTTGTATCGGAAATTCGACATTTGCGAAGACGAAGTCACGGGCAATAACTACTTAAATCTGCAACCAAAGCACAGAATAAGTACTAGTACTCCGTACAGAAGTATGACTTTGCAATGAAATTCAAATAAATATCTACTCAATGTTGTTAACGATATGGTGTAATTCAGTTCGCCTCTGAGTCAAGCACATTTTCTTGTAGACACCTACAGAAATACATTGCAAGATAATTTCATTCTTAAAACTCTGGAATATGATTCATAATACACTAAACCTATTCAGTGACGTACTATTAAACAACGCGATAGGGTTCACTGCCACAAGAAGCTACTTACGCCATCTAGCGCATCTTTCTAGGACTTTATTCACGCTCGTCCAACCAGCAACCTAGTGTCGCGCACCACCGGTGAATAAAACGCGGGAGCGTGTCGGTGCCCGCTAGCGATACCCAACTTGTTTAGTCCCTTACCAAGGGGTCGCCGCGCGTAGGTACGTTTTTGCTACCTACGCGGGAAGATTCACAGGCCTGACCAAAAATACAGCACCAAAAATTGCATTAATAAAAAATGCAGCACCTTAATTTAACCGTTCTTTTACAACAACGGGTGTTTTTTTTGTATAGATTTTTGACCTTTTTACCCGACTGCGGAAGGAGGGTTATGGTTTTCGAGAGCATGTATGTATGTATGTACGAGTATAATTGTTTGGCACGCCCTACAGCCCAAACGGCTGGACGGTTTTTGACATATGTGGTGTCGTTGAATTTGTCAAAATTGTGAGAATGACATAGGATGTATATTTTAAAAATGGCGCCCGCAAATGGTAATAAAGGGTGGAGGGGGATTGAATTTTTCCTTACCATAGCAATATGGGTATCAAATGAAAGCCAGTAAAAAGACTATTTCAAAAATATATAAATTTTTGCAGTCGGGTGTTATGTTTTTTTTTCAAAAATTATGTTTACTTGTTCATAATTAAAATAAGATGGTGCAACCTAGTACAAATAGCTAATCTTTGGTGCAACCCAGCCAAGTCAAAATCCCGCGTTGCTTAGCAACAACCTGTGATAGTTGCGAACATCAAAACAAATTGGTGATTGACAGCGAAATTGTGAGCTTGAACCTAATTTCATCCGACCATTTACATACTTTTATTTCTTTTTCCTACACGTAAGGGATTCTGCTTTGTCTCTTTTTATTCGTATTCCGGATTGTTGTGCAACTGACGGTTTATTCCCATATTTAATTTTTTTTAACGAAACGTAATCAAAAGACTTGATCACAAACTAAACCAATTTTCAGTTGTTTATGTGTTGGACAGTTAGCACGACAAGTTCTAAATTTGAACTATGATATTGATAACAGATTATAATAGAAATTATATTACGTAGTGAATACACTACGTAATATAATTTCATTTTAACAGTTAAAGTCTGACTTGCGGCCATGTATACCTACATAAGAATAGCTCTGACAATTTCTGGAATTTCTGTGAGTTGTACGAATATACAACTTAATTTAATTCATTCATACAATTATTTCTGTCAGTTTTATATTCAACTGTCGATTATACCACAAATTACTTACGGTATTTTGCGCTTATACCAAGTTTTATACCTATTGAAGTAGTACCTAATGAAAAATACATAGAATGATTGCCTGTTTAACTAAATTCGGCGACGAGAATACTTTATTTTGTGACGGTGTCACATCGCTACTAATAACACTAACATTTTATTTTACTGTTTTTGTTACGAGAATATCCCCCAGATTGTTCAGGAACTGGTTGTCGATTCCAGCGACGTCATTTGTTTGAGAGACGTGACTATTATCCTTTAGAGTCCGACTCTGAATATTTTAAAAGAGTTCCAGTAAAAATATTTCCGATTTAAACAGGATTGAACTCAGATAAAGGTAGGGTTGAGACAGAGAGAAAAACTGGATATCGATAGAGCGGCATAAAAGCTAGCCTAGGCAACCGCATCATCATCTTCCTAGCGTTATACCGGTTGTGCACTCGCACGAGGGCACAGAATCCGCTTTAGACAATGATCCAGGATATGGCAGATCAGATAATTACAGTGGAGCCGCTGCCATCTGACCTCCGTGGCCCTGTTAACAGGGGAACCTGACCAGTTTGGATCATGGTTACACATTCAGTCGCCTGAATGTGCACGTTTCCTCACGATGTTTTCCCTCACATAGCAATGGCTAGGCAACCGCGTGATGAGTTTATGTAAACAGATTTTTTTTTTCAATAAATTCATTTTCATTTAGTCAAATCATTGCAAATACTAACATCATCATGATTTTGTTAACCATTAATGGATCAATAACGATTTCTGACAATAAATTTAATCTAAAAGAAACCAAAGTCTCAGTTCCTATAAAGGATCAAATACATGAAATACTGAACAGAGCCTAAAAAGGTTATCACTGAATGAAAAGCAAAAAAAAATGTAACTGCCCTAGTAAGTTATTAATAATAATATTTGTAAAAATATCTCCATCGGATATAATGTGGGAATGTACCCACACATTCCCACAGTATTGATGAAATCGAACGCCGGCTCACTGGCGTAGCAAGCACTTACAAGAATTCTTCGACTGACTAAACGTCCTCTGAAGCTCAGCAGAGCATTCCCCGAATAGCAAAGGGTTCGAGTCCCATCGGATGACACAGTCGATCAATTTTTGTTACCATAATTTACCTAACTTCTAGTATGTAAACTTTGTAACTAAATTAATACGTTGAATGCCAGCTGGAAAAACAGATTTTTTGGAAATGGCAAAATTGTTATATTACTTTAAATTTTTATTTAGTGTGCTAAAATTCCTTTGTTTAGAGTTTCTTTAGTTTTAATGTTGTCTAGGTGGGCCTGACGTGACATAAAAATATATCACGCGATATCGCGTGATCGGCCATACATAACACAATTATTGCGCACATGGCCACATGGACGCGATATCGCGTGATCGACCATACCCATTGTATTGGTATTGTCGCCCATATTATGATATATATAGAGGTGAATAAATTATTTAGACTGATAAACACAGGAATACCGTGAAAATTATATTATTTATTAGCAGTCTTTCATATCATAATCACATTACTTACTTATACACTTGAAAATAAACAAACGCTATAAAGTTTCACTAATAAAATCAACATTTTTAGGAACTAAAATAACATAACAGACGCTATAAAGTTGCAGAAACAAAATCAACTACAAACTATAAAGTTTCACTAATAAAATGAGTGTTTTTAGGAACATTAGTTACAAAGTTAACGCTATAAGGTTTTACCAATAAAATCAACATTTTAAGGGAAAAAAAAATTAGAATAAAAAGTGTACGCTAATTTAACAATAAACAACAAAAATCAAAAGAAACGATAATAACAATTAAGCACACAACCACTCAAACGCCGGCTCGCCGCCGGTCGACTGCAGCCGGCTGGTGAGCAAAAACAATATGGCGCACTCGCAGGCCACGCCCACTAATTCAAACGTCAGTTCTTTCCCTAGAGGCCGAATCAAGTTTCAGGAACCGTTGCGCTATGGCCGCTATTCCGCAGCTCATACAAATCTATTCGGTACTATCACGCGATATCGCGTGAACGGCCACTGGCTGGCGGGCCAGTTCACGCGACATCGCGTGATTGGCATTCAATGTGTTAAATAAAGATATCCATTTATCGATATCAAATCTAAGATAAAAGATCATCTCTAGATTAAGAATATTTTGAACACAAAATCATTTTGAAAAGCCACTTGGTATTGTTGGGTAGCTTAAAAGTGGCTATTTCTGTTCAGAAAATCTTTAAGTTAAAACTTTTGTCTTTGTAAGTGAAAATTCTTTAGGATCATAATAAATGAAAATCTTGGAACTTTAGGTTGAATAAACAGAGGGACTAGTTATTTTACTTTGTAGAATTATTGTCGTCTAGTACTTTTGGATGTAAAAATCAACTAGCCTCTAGCTGAAATTTAAGTATTCGTAATCTTAAAATGGTGTTTTATATTGGAATAAATGAAATTAAGTAGTTATGGAGTGGTGAAGTATGGCTCGTACCTCCTCATAGTTAAGGTGAGGCCTTTGCCCGTGGGATCTTTATAGGCTTACTTTACTTTTACTTAATCTTTTGCAAATACATTTTCATTTCATTTCATTTCATATGATATTAATGAATGGCGATTAACCTTCTAACAAAAGCCTAGCTCTAGTGAATTCATGATAGTGATAATAATATTATCCTCCTACTGAATTTTGATTCAGTGGCCAATTCCATCAGCGATCAAGCAGGTACGAGATATTAACTATAGTGCAAAATGTATATGCGCAATACAAAGTCGCACACTCTGTTACTTCACTCCGATATGACCAGAGAGAGATCAGGCGCAGGACCATCAGCTTGACGTGTTCTCCGAGGCACTGGGGTGTAGCACCACCGACTTTCTTACCCCGGAGCTGTTTCTGAGTTATTTCACGTCAGAAAAGCCGTGACATAAATTTCAAACTGACCCGGGATTCGAACCCAGGACCTTGTGGATGGTAACCAGCGTGCCGACCACTAGATCAACGAGCACGTCAACACGCTGGGTACTATCCACGAAGTCCCGGGTTCGAAACCCGGGTCGGGCCGAAAGTGTTGGGTTTTTTTGTCTTGAAATAACTCAGACACAGTTCCGGAGTCAGGAAGATGGTGGTTGTAATACCCCCATGCCTCAGAAAGCACATTAAGCCGTTGTTGGTCCTGCGTCTAATCTCTACGGTCATGTCGGACTGTCGTCTCACCGAATTATGAGAGTGAAGGAACAGATAGTGCACCTGTGTATTTCTCACATACTTGTGCAATATAATATCTCCCGCGACAGACGGCTAATCTCTGTTGAGATTGGCCACTGTGGCCGAAATTCGGCTAGGAGGACATGATTATTATTATTAGTTAGTTAGTTAGTCTAAGTTGCCAAAGTAATAGTAGATTGTTATACAAAGGCCGAAAGTGACCATTCCACTCGAGAAGTTTCTGGCGCTCGAACAAAGTGAGAGCGCCAATAGCTCGAGAGTGGAATGGGTGCTTTCACCCGAGTGAAACATACTATTTTTCATTTCGACTGTGAGGAAATCGAGGGTATCGATAGACTATCGATAATTGAGGCAAAAGCAATAGTATCGATAAAATATCGATCGTATCGATAGTTGAGACAAAAGCAATAGTATCGATAAAATATCGATAGTATCGATAGACTATCGATAGTTGAGGAAAAAGCAATAGTATCGATAAAATATCGATAGTATCGATAGACTATCGATAGTTGAGGCAAAAGCAATAGTATCGATAAAATATCGATAGTATCGATAGACTATCGATAGTCTTGGCAAAGTCAATAGTATCAATAGAATATCGATAGTATCGATAGTCTACCGATAGTAATGATAGTATCGATAGCTCCGTTAATATAAATACTATCGACACATAGCAATACTATCGATAGCTGATACAGCTCTTACTATTGCAATAACTATCGATACTCTCGATAGTGGCCTTTTATTCAATAGTAGGAGTGGAGTATAAAGTAGGAGGGAAAAGCTATTTCCCACCCGGCTATCTACACATGAAAGTTTAACTTTCCGAACAGGTGAGATGAAAAATTATTTTACTTACTATTATTATTAGGACGGACTTCTCTGAGGCTAGATTGCACCATTCAAATTAAACTATAAGCACTATAACAAACGTCACGTCTTTTCATTTGATACCCATATTGCTATGGTAAGGAAAAAATCAATCCTCCTCCCCCTTGTTTAGATTTGCGGGCGCCATTTTTCAAACGTAGGTATATTCATTTTCAAATACACAGCCATGTTACTACCACAATTTTGACAAATTCAACGACACCTCATATGTCAAAAACTGTCTAGCCGTTTGGGCTGTAGGGCGTGGCAAACAATTATACATAGATACATACATACTCTCGAAAAACATAGCGCTCTTTCCGCAGTCGGGTAAACAGTGCAGTTATGGTTATAATTACGGTTAAAGTACTCGTAAGATAGTGCCACTAACCTTAGTTGCAAAGGTCACGTAGTTTTAATGTATAGACAAATTAATTTAGGACACATATCTCATTTACATAAAAATAATCAATTAATTAAATATGTACACTTAACAAAACTTAAAAATTTACTTATTCGAAAATGTAACCGTGTCCATGAGGCAAGGAAGCGAGAATGCTGGCTGCGTTTCCGCGTTGGATAGCCAAACTTAGCCTCTGAGCGAGAAACGAGCCAGCTTTTTTGTTTTCCACGTTAGAATAATCTATTTCACATCTGCGCACTGAATTTATTAATCCATTAAAACGTTGTAGAGGTCCAAAACTGTATAGTGCTTAGATACTAAATAATTTATTATCGTGATAAACGTTTTTACACAAAAGGACTTCAGATTAAACCCTTATAATGGTAGTTTCAGCCGTTTTTGCGGTGGTTCATTTAGGCGTTCAAGTTTATGAATGCAAAATTGTTTAGGAATGTAGCAATTAAGGATAAGATCAAGATCGAGCTAGTGGTTTTGATTTCAAAGAGCCTCTTTAGATCTTAGTTTGAAAGTGTTTTTGAGATATTTACTTAGATCTATCATATTATTATTTATAATTATTTATATATAATTATCATTTATAATTATTATTACAATATTATTTCAAAGAGTCGGCAATCTGACATGACCGGAGAGAGATCAGTCGCAACCAAGACGTTGGTAAAATTCAAGTTCGTCTATTGCTAATAAAAGTGTGCAAAGATCTTAAAATAAAATTAACTTACATATTGACCCTTTTAGAGTATTGCAATTTTACATAGAGAACTAAATTGATCACTTTCAGTTTTAAAAACGGAAACGCTTACAATAATATTAATAAATACTTACATTAATACACCTATATAATCTTAATTTGGACATCACAGACACACAAAGGCACTGATTGGCTAGCGTACGAGTATACTGTTACTGATTTGTTTGTGTGGTGTGATCTTTGTAATTTTGTATTTTTTTTTATTCTGTACGATGTTTGTTTGTGATGTCCCAAATTAATAAATGGTTCTTTTTTTCTTTCTTATATTATGTCATCTTAAAAATAGCTTATGGCTTAAGGTGCTTTCCGAGGAATAGGGGTGTTCCACCAACTTCCTGACTCTGAAGCGGTTTCTGAATTATTTAAAGACAAGACCTAGTAACAAACGGTCGAATCGAGATTCTAGCCCAGCACCTCAAGATCATGCTGTCAAAATGTTATAGTATTGGTATAGTTGCATCGCAAATGGACCCCTTTGATCTTGCGTTTATATTTTACGTTTCCATAGCTTCACAAATTGAGTTTCAGTCTGCTCGCGTTATTTACACGGCAGTTGATCGGTTGACGGAACGCAAATTTTGTAAACACACAACCAAATATTTGGAAGAATACCGTAACATTTTCAAAAGTTGATAAACTACCTTATGTGACCTACACTGACACATTTACCCTGTTGGCAGATTCAAAACGTATAGTAGATGAAACCAATTAAACTGCTGAAACTAAGTATATCGACCAGACGCTAAGAAGCTACCACTTGTGTTTCATTGAACCATATAACTGGCTTAAACCAATTACATGTTAATCATTTCGTCTTGATCGGTTCAATTTTTTTTTTCATCTTAGAACAATAAATTCTAACATCGTGGCTTGGTGTGTTTCTATCGAAAACTCAAACGGGATATTTGAGTTTGAAACTTATCTGAAAGTAAATCAATGCCGAAAATAATGCTAACTATCAACATGAAAATGTGAGTGACGTGAAAGTTGCATGATCATTGAATTCACGATTTCTAAGGTTAATTTTTAGTGGTGAAATTTTTCTATTCTCATTCTAGAAACGAGGAAGCCCCGAATTTGTTTCCGTATATTCCTGACACTGGTTTCACTAGCTCTTTACTAAGCCAACGTCACAGGTATGGACGACCGCACGTCAAAGTAAACACATCTTATTTAGTTGCAATAGGGGTGATTTTGCGACAATAATGTACAGTCTCATGTGCTGGCTATTGTACAGACGGCAGCACGTCAGGTTACCCATTTGAACTACGAAAACAGCTTTTATTGCGTAGGGAATAGAGGTGGTCTTGAGGTCAAAGTGGGGTAGTCTGACGTTCGGCCGTAATCAATTCTGGTGAGCATCTCATGATTGAAATCCGTCAAACACTGGCGGTGTTATTACAAAAAAAAATAGACCAGGTTTAAAATAGGCCTTAATATTAGTCGACAATAGAGGAATGAATGACACATTCGTGACATAACCTAATAGAGAAGCGCTTTTCTAATTGGCTAGCTAATAGCTTAGTTGCGTCTTAAGACGAAACGCGGTCTAAGTGTAATTTTTGAATAAAATGTTGCTGTCTCGATGCAAGCTCAGGCGGCCGCCCCCGCACCCCGCACTGCTCTTTCCATGTGTGAGTAGCGTAAGTTAGTGTGTGTGCGCACTAGACTAGTATTCTGTGACCTCGCGCAAAACTCGCTAAAAAAAAGTATTTTCGAGAAACATGATGTACTCTTTGATAAACTATTACCGAAGATACAGTACGCAATACAAAATAAAGTCTATGTATACACAATGCTTTTTGGTGGAAAGTTTCTTAAAACTATAAAAACAAAGAAGAAAAAGTTATTCAAATTCAGGTTATGGTAGAGTCAATATTGAATAAAATTCATGTTTTGATTCCAATATTTACGTTATTATATCTTTATAGCAAGGCATTATGCAAGATATAAATACGTTTCTATTTATATAGGAGCTTGAACATGATTCATCATTAAATTAAAGAAAATAATAAATGTAATGTGGGTGTCAGGTTCATGATTATATACTTTAATATAGTTTGTCAAAGATAGACCTAGAAATACGAAGGAGAGGTGACAGATGACATTTTCCGGTTCACTCATACTACAAGTAGGTAACTAAATTAATATTTTACAAAAATAATAAAATATTTATATCTTTACAAACATACTATTAAGACCCGACACGACAGCCTACTTTAACAACAAGAATGATTTTGCAAAAGCTTAATATTTATGAAATTAAAGAATCTTTTTTTTTTTTATTTTGTTCATACGTGGAACGGAACTTTTTACTTATGAAGATTGATTGACAACAATGACAACACCTTTCAACAAGACATTATCTAATTGTGCAACAGTAACAAGTTGAAATCCACTATATCTTAAAGAAAATGAAGTAAATGTCGTTTATTTATGATCGCTAAACGGAAGAACATAATTTTCGTATAAAATGCAGTATTCATGAATACTTATGTTTCATATGCCCGACACAAACATGTCAACCTGCACAAACATCATGTGCTTTCGGTCGCAGCAAGAGAAGAGCCTAATTATTCTAAATGTTGGCGTGGAAGAAAAACGACGGAAATCTTCTAATAACAGAGCTCGGAGATGGATCTTGGGCGAAGATAACCGACAAAAGTAGATACAATACCCTCGGACAATTTCATATCCGGTGCAGGATAATTCTGCGTGTGTAGCACCTATAACAACGGATTCAGGGCTCTGTTTGGACTACTTCGTTACCGTAGCGCATCCGCGATGTTTGCGAAGCATAGAACTGATGATCTTTACTTAATCATTCGCAAAAATACGGGCTCAGTATAACCAGAATGTTGTTACAGTCTCAATGTGTTCGTGTAACGACATTCATAGTTGTAACAATCAATTTGTTTTTCTTTTTTTGTAACTAACCCTAGTTTTTAAGATAATTGTATATTATACTAACAAGTGGTTCGCAGTTGTCGCAATAAAAACAATATTATGAAACAATTTGTTTAATTGGTTTAAGAAGCTGGCATGAGTGTGTCCTTCCTGTAGAAAGTAAAAGTAGGTATTTTTCTTATGCGATTTAGTGATCTGCATCTGCGGATTGTCTACAGTGTGCTTATAAACCATACAATAGATAAAGTAATTTATTAAACGTCTTGGTGTATATTACAACACGCCCTCACTAATGTGAGGGATCTTCTAAATATGTAAACTTATATAAAAATGAAAACTGACTTAATGACTGACTGACATATAAACCCACAGCCCAAACTGCTAGGTCTAGAGGTTCCATAAGAGGTCTAGGGGAGCACTAAGAAAGGTTTTTTGGAAATTCATCCCCTAACGGGGTAAAAAAGAAGGGGCAAGTTTGTATGAAACTCGGTCAGTTATGGAGCTAAATCGATAAAATTTTTGGTTAGAAATCAAGAATGACGTATTTCTGGAAGCTCATCCTCTAAGGGGGTTAAAATGGGAGTAGAAATTTGTATGGTAAATTCGATATGTGCGCGGACGACAGTCCAGTCAGTCAGTCGTGGGCCACCGCTAGTAAAATCCATTTCTTATAATTAGCTTCCACCGACATCAGAAATCAGCTTGGCTACAATCTATCGAATTGAAATGAATCTATTTACGTTACGTCCTCAGTAAGTGCTTGCATCACATGCATGTGCACAGTAATTCTAGGAGTCAGCAAGGGAACATCTACCTGCTTTTTTCTTCTATAGGAACACCACTGAGGAGTAGTAGACCTTTATAAGCCAGAGTGAAGAAAGCTAATAATATAAAATATTCCCACAAATTACCAAGACAATATTTAACATAATACATCGATGTCGATTAGGCCAACAATGGCGTATCGATATAATTATCGACTATGAAGCATCACAATACGTATATGTATTTGTTATGACATTACCCACCCCCCAAACCCCCCCTCTTAAAGCAAGAAAGGGACAAATGCAGCTCAGACCAAAATTCGCTTCATAAAACTGACCAAAACAGCATTTCGTAGTCCCCTGTTTTCTCGACGAAAACTTTACCAAAGATAATATTGTTTACATAAATAATTTTAAAAAAGATGGGACTATGCTCCTATGTTTTAGTTTTTGTTTTAATGAGCGTAAATTTTATTTGGCGAGCGTCTAAAGTTTGAGGTTGAGGTCTTACTGTTTGAAGGCCCATATTTCCTGTGTTAATTCGAATATGGGAAATAACGAAACATAGAAGCATAGCCGTAGTAAATGCGGATATTATAGCAAAAAAATTTTTCGATCTTAATCTATATCCAGGGAGGAAACAGGGGACTACGTTTGTATGGAGAACTGGTGCTATTCTTTCGTCTTAAGCCCGGTACTAAGTTTTTAGAATGACGGGGTGGCTGTTTGAATGAACTGACTAAGTTAGAACAGCAATATAAGTACCTAACAAAATCATTAGCATTTTAAAATCGCAAATAACTATTGTATGGAACCCATTAACATTTGAAACGCTCTTGATCACTTTGTCATTTGAACTAAACCAGAAGCATTGAAATTCGTTCAACCATTGAATTTGAAAACATTGCAAACATACGAAACCGAACCGAGCTGCGACCCTGTGAATTTACGTACAAAACACATAGTTACGATGTAGCCGTTAAATTCTATTTAAAACTGTAACATTTGAACATGATGTTCACAGAGTTGTCAATACTTATACTTTGTTTTGTAAATGCTTTAATTTTGACAACAAAGGGTATTCGATGTCCCTCTTCTAGTAGATCATGTAAACATAAGCATATCGGTACTCATAGCTTTAATCCTTTTATTCCTAAACAACCTCTTTCTACAACATGTAATAAATATACAACTTCCTACAAGTTATAAACCCCCAAGCCCCGACTAGCTTTACTTAAACCACAGTAAAAACTAAGTTACTATATAATAATAATAATAAAATATCTTTATTTTTCTCACCACAATCTAAATAGGTACATATTAGTTGCAATAAGTACATTGTTGGTACAAATAGATAAAGATTGGGAAAGACTGGCGTCTGAACTAGGTGAGAAACCTGTATTACAGAGCGGCCAGCACTCTCCTCTCTCGGAATCTACTCGGTTATGGGTACAAATAAAATGAAAGCATGACACAAACAAAGAAAAATTAACAAAAGAAGACAGATAACCAGAATTGTTAGTGTGTGTGTGTGTGTGCGTGTGTGCGTGTGTGCGTGTGCGTGTGTGTGTGTGTGTGTGTGTGTGTGTGTGTGTGTGTGTGTGTGTGTGAGTGAGTGAGTGAGTGAGTGTGAGTGAGGGGGGACTACCTTAGTGGGATGATAAGATTTTCCGTGTCAGAATAGGATAGACTTTGTAAGTAGCAGGATAATTTCGACTTTAGATGAAATTTAGGCCAGGCGTAAAAGTTTAGATCGTGATTAAGATGGTTGTAAAGATAAGGGCCAAGAAAACAAAAGAAGCGATGGGAGAAGTAGGTATTAAATAATGAGGCTGTTATCACATGACGATTTCGTCTACGGCTATGCAGACTGGCGTCAAACACCGCCATCTATGTTGCATCAATACAGTCTGTAAGATGAAGAACTGGCGGACGGTTAAAACCTGACAATATTGGTAGAGGTCAGATGTGGGGAAGAGCAGTGGTTTAAAAGTGCAAATTTTAAGGATAGCTCTCTGAGCTCTTTCGAGTTTTATTAGGATTGTCTTGGAGGCACCTCCCCACGACGTTAAGCAGTAGGTCAATAAAGGCTGGCAAAGAGCCTTATAGACCCTTTTTACAAAATCCCCGTCAGCAACATGCCTCAGACTTCTAAAGACGTACATGAGCTTGCGGAGTCTACCAGCGGTGATGTCAATATGAGGTTGAAAGGAGAGTTTGGAGTCAACCGTAACACCCAGGTATTTAACCGAGTTGGTCGGAGTAAAGGTGGGGCAGCTACATGCAAGACCGAGGCAGTCGGGAGAGTGAGCAATGATGCGATGGCCGTCCAAGTCCCTTTTAGGAATTTTGTAGATGGAGAAGGTGATGAATTGCGTCTTTTGAGTGTTCAGGGTAAGCAAGTTGTCTCGGAGCCAGTGCGAGACAAGGTCCAGTCCAGATTGAGCACTGCGGAAGACGTCGTCCCACATGTCCGCCGTAAAAATAAGGGCCGTATCGTCTGCAAAAGACACGATTTTACAGTTTGGGATACTAAGGGAACATAACTGGTTGATGTAGACTAGGAAAAGGGTAGGGCCAAGGATGCTACCCTGAGGGACGCCAAAAAAAATGGGGAGTTCGGAGCTAGCAACACCATCTATCACAACAAACTGTGAACGATGAGCAAAATAACTCCGAAACAAGGCAAGCTGAGTACCTCTAATACCAAAGGCCTCGAGTTTTTCCAGAAGTGAGGGACTGAAGCCGTGTCAAAGGTCTTGGCTAGGTCAAGAAATATTGTTAGACACTTTTTCCCCCTGTCAAGGCTTCGAGTGACATGGTCAGTAAGACTGTGAACAGCATCAGCCGTAGATCTTCCAACTCTGAAACTGTATTGGTTCGGTGACAATAGGGAGTGTTTTTCCAAGAAATCGGTAAGCCTGCTGTTGATCAATCTCTTCAAGATCTTGGAGAGAGCCGGTAGAACCGATATAGGACGGTAATTGGTTGGGAGGGCCCGATCACCAGACTTGTGGATAGGATGGACTAGAGCCTTCTGGAATTTCCAGCGATAAAAAAAAAAAAAAAAAAAAAAAAAGAGCCTTCTGGAAAGCCGCAGGGAAAGTACCGGTATTAAGGCAGTGGTTAAAGATGTGGGTTATAGGGAGAATTAGCTGGTCTTTGCAGCGCTTTAAAAGAGAAGAGGGGATTTTATCCCAGCCAATAGCACATTCTTCCTTCAGAGAATCAATAAAAGTTTCAATTTCACTTGCTGATGAATTAAGGAGAACGAAAGAGCAGATATTGGTACATGTGGAGCGATTGGAACGAGACGAAAAACGAGGTACCAGAGAGGATGAAGAAGATTGATCTTTAGTGAAGGCTTCGGCTAGGGACTTTCCGACACCGGCGAAGAACGAGTTAACAAGGTTGGCGGAAGAGGATGGAGAGGACATGCAAGAAAGAAGTTCATTAGCCCTTGACTGAGTCTTATTTAAATTGGTAACATTACGGATAGCCTTCCACAGCTTTTTGTTGTTTGCACCGGCACTTTTAATCAGATTTCTTTCGTAGGCAAGTTTAAGTTTTTTTAAGAGTGAGTTGCAAAAATTGCGGTTTCGAAGATAAGTTGTGCGGAGGATGTCGTTGTCCGGTTCTTTCTTCATCCTTTTATGCATATTGTCTCTGTTTCGGATACACCTTAACAAGCCAGGAGTGATCCATGGTTTAAAGATCCTATGGGGCGAGACAATGTAATTGGACTAGTATGAAGTGCTACGGCTGCATTCAGTTTGTTGATAAGGAGGTTAGTCGCTGTATTTGGATCACTCAGTTCAAAAATGGGGGTGAAGTCAATGTTTTTTACGTAAGCATAAAGGTCATCGTAGTTAGTTTTATAAATTTTAGCAGGAGGGGCAGCTGAGGTTTTGACCTCGATGGCAAGGAGGACAGCATCGTGATCCGTCACAGCTGAGTTAATGACAAGCGCTAGCGCTGGGAGCGATGTTTTAAGAATAACATGGTCCAGACATCCAAGCTTACGAGTGGGCAGGGTGAAGGCTGGTAGTAGGCCGTGAAAGGCAAGGGTATCAGGATATTCCTCCGCGGTGTCTGGGTCAGAGAATGGGGGGCAGATGTTTATATTAATGTCTCCCATAACGATAATGTTTTTATAAGTTTTTAGTTCGGAAAGGATAGGGTCGAGAGAGTGAATAAAATTTGTCGCCTTTTTAAAAGCGGGTGGTCTGTAGATGGCTAGAATAGCAGTAACATTATTTATTGTAAAAAGGATACAACTGGCATCCATAACGTTTGGGTGAGAGATAGACACGCCACGAAACCATCGAGAGAGGGAAACTGTGACTGACTCATCAGCCAACACTCGGTTAAGATTATAAAATCAAGGCTGGCGTTGATGTTGTGCAATAAAACCGATAAGCCACCAAAGTTAGCTCCGACACTGCGTATGTTTTGTGTTAATAATTTTAACGATTGATGGTGCGCATTGGAACGTAAAATAGTGGCAACGTCAGAGTCGTCACAGCTTATTGCATGACAGAGTGATATGCGGTCGATATTATCACTAAGATCACGAACACAATTGCATTTTAATTTTATTGATAAACGGTACAGCAGACGGGAACACGAGAGTATAATAGAGTAAAGAGATTTGGTGCGAAAAGGGGTAGGTGGTTATAGACTTGGTTGTTGATAAGCATCCGGGAGCTAATAATGAAAAGAAAGTCTGTGCAAGAAGAAATATGAAATATTGGGTAGTCCTATAGTGACAATTGATAAGACGAAGTGATATGTGTTGAGGTATGAGTGAAATAATGACAATGTGGAGTGTGCGGCGGGAAAATGTATGTGTGAGAGTAATTGTAAATGTGTAGAGTGTGTTGTGTAAATACTCGTACAGTGGGTCTAGAGTAAACAAAAGCTAAAAATAGGTACAAAGCAGAAAACGGAGGACACAGTGTAACAAATGACTCGTGTGTATACAGTAGATTAACTAGTTTTTTGACTTAAGGCTCTCAAGTTGAGATGCGCAGGAGATTACAATGGGCCTCTCGTTATCCTGTTTGCGTAGAAGAACCCTTCCGTTTGCGGTCCAGCAATGCTTGAAGTTCTCCGACTTTGAGAATTCGCGTGCCAAGAAGAAAAGCCTGCGCGCCCGGGCAGTGAGGTTTTCAGAGATGGAAATCATTTGCTGAGCATACTCGGGGCCCAGGATCAAGGAATTTAACCTACCATTTGAGTTTACTCTGTTGTAATCTCTCACCGCTTTTAGGATTCTGTTTTTTAGTAGTACAGAGTTTAGAGTGACAAGTAGGGTTCTGTTGTCGGTCTTGGATGGGAGACAGCGAATGTCATAAATATCCGGTAGGCGGGCCTCGACGTGTAGCTCACCGAGAATACGCAGAGTTATTGATATGAGCTTGTCTTGTGATAGTGTTAGCTTCAGCGGCAGATTACGTATCTCCAGAGAGCTGGAGCGAGAAAAACGCTCCACTTCCTCGTTGGCGACTTCAGCCTTCGTCAGTCTGTCATCAAAAGCTCTAGTTTGAGCTTGAAAGTTGTTTAATTTTGCACAGACATCATCGTACTTGGACGACAGATAATCTATTGATTTTTCAATCTCAGCGTTTGAAGCCAGTATTTCAAGATTTTGGCGCTTCATGTCGTTGATGGAGTCCTGAATGCCGGCGAGCTTAGCGTCTGATTCTATAGCAATGCATACAGCTCTCTTGATGATGATTGGCAGCCATGACGTAAATTTTGTCGCGAACCTTGTAGTAAAACTCACTCATTCAAAATTGGTTTTAGAAATGCCAGGCCTAGCGCCTATCTTGAAAACTATCGCGTTATAAGTTTACATATGTAATGTCATATCAAAGAATACATAAAAGATCTTTACCGTTTAAATATGTTCAACTTTCAACCAAGTCAAAGAAACCACTGTACAGCCAACAACACGTCAGTTTACCCCTTCGGAACTACAAAAACAGCTCTTATTACTCAGACTATAGAAGCCCTCTCAAGGTCAAAGTAGGGGAGTCTGAAGCGCGGCCGTCTGTACCTAGCTTAAGCATGCCGCAGGTAACTCAGGATCTGGTGAAACATGATTCTTAAAGACTGTAAGCTCTAGCAGAGACTTAAACTATTTACTTAAACCAAAGCTACAATAAACAATTTAGTTAACACTTGCACCACAACATTTGTTGGTTTAGTAAAGTGCATTCATTTCGGATTTAAGTTAGGCAGTGCCCCTGCTTCAGGGCTGATCCGTTTTTAATGCTTTACTTTAGGGTTGTCAGGGAATATTTTGACTTTAACTTAAAAAATCTCTTGCCTCTATCAACGTGCCGGCTTTACTCGAGCCGAACGGTATCGCACGTGATGACGGCCAGAGACCAGATAGGATGTCACTTGGTCCTTCGCGAATGGGTTAGGCTCATATGTGGGACGCTACTGTCAACACACTTGCAGCCTCTAATCTGTCCGGGACAAGCCGTGATGCTGGTTTGGCTGCGACAAGTGCCGAAAACTTAAAAAAAAACAAGTACAGGCAGATCGGGTCCCGGTACCAATTTGTATCGTTTGGATTTGAAACACTAGGCCCGTGGGGTTCTAACGCTATCTCTTTTTTCAAAGAAATTTCCACGAGGCGGTTGACATCAGTGGTGACCCAAGAGCTGGCAGCTACCTTGCTAAGCGTATATGCATCGCTATCCAGCACGGTAATGCTGCCAGCATTCTGGGAACCTTACCACAAGGACCCTTTTTATATATTTTGTTTTTCTATTGTATTAAATAATTTATCTAAATTCATATTGTTAAGTTGTATCTATATTATATTTAAGAATGAACTTTTAAAAATGCTCGTTATTACTTACCACGAAGATGGACCACATTGTAATGGAATTGCGATCTTCGAAGGTGTAATGTCACTTTTATTAATTATGTCTCTTTATGTATCATTATGTTCTCAATTTTATTTTTTAATACCGTAATTATATTTTTCGCTCATAAAAATTGATCGACTGTGTCATCCGGTACCCTGTTTTTTTTTCATTTAGATAAGTGTGATAAATAGGTACCCAAGTACGCACCAGTAATTTATCTAGGGTTTTATATTGAGAGGTCTAATTTTCTTGTCTTAGGTACTAAAAACTATTTTTGCCAACCCTACAAGCAAGAAAAGTCCGCGTCAAGTTTGCAACGCTTTGCAATTGCAACGAACTAATGACTTAAGAAGTTTGCATCTGCGCATGAGTCGCGACGCGACACGACGCGTTAGCAGTATTGAAACAACTGTAAGTGCCGCCTAATGGTAGTAGCTTATATGGCTTTAAGTGACTACGACTTAATCAGTTAGGGTCGAGTTCACCACATGTTTAATTAATAAACAGCCGTTTAAAAATAAAGACCCGAGTTCAACAAAGTTTAAGCAACATATATTTTTTAAATGGCGCCCGCGAATGGAAAGAAAGGGTGGGGGGGATGATTTTTCCCTTATCATAGCAATATGAGTATCAAATGAAAGCCAGTGAAAAGACCATTTCAAAAATATAAAAAAAAATGCAGTCGGGTGTTCTTTTTTATTTTAGCTACGTAAAGGTAAAGATAAAGTAGCATCCGACTTCAATACTTTAGTACAATAAATAATAAAAAAATTAAATTAAAATAAATTATTAAAAAAAACTTGGAGCGTTTTCCATCAAATATTTTGTATTTTAGTATTTTTACAAGAACTTTATTATACCGACAGACAGCATCTAAAATAAGAAAATAGACTAAACTACTTTTTCCCACGCAATATTATCTATCTACTACTTTGTTTGCTTTTTAAACGCAAGAGAAAAACGAAACGAATGACCGTGGAGGCAGCATGCCAAGAAAAATGTACAGTCAAGTGCATAAATATGTTCCACTTTTCAACTGGAGTGCACTGGATGGAGGAAGAAATACAAACACAATTTTGCACCCGACTGAAAGAGCTACTAGCTTAGATAGAGAAGCGGAGAAAAAATTCGTAAATTATTTAACTTTCGTGGGTTCGCGTACCATCTGAAGACGTTCGATGCATTCAAAGTCAAAGTCAAAAATAGTTTATTCAATTTAGGAGAGAAAACGCCACTTATGAATGTCAAAATTTAAAAATCAATAATATAGGCCCTTGATAACTCCTGACAGTAAGGTTTGTCACTTGCCTTACATACACCCCTTCACCAATCCGCACTGAGCCCGCGTGGTGAAGTATGGCTCGTCCCTCCTCATAGTTGAGGTGAGGCCTTTTCTCAGCAGTGGGATCTAATAGGCTGACTTATTATTATTATTATATTATAGGCCCTTAGCCCCCAATTCATTGTGCAAAATTGTGATAAAACAGATTTTAAGAAACAATTTAAACTATTAATTTGCGTAAAGTGGGACAGGCTTCGTTTTTAAAACACATTGGTTATTATAACTGTAACCATAGCCTTGGACGAATTATTCGTCGATGCCATAACCTAATCTTCTGTAATGTGTAAATTGTTTATAAGTAACTTGTCAAATTTTAGTAATTAAAGTACTTAAATGTCATTACGCAATTAGTAATTAGTACTACGTATATGAGAACTTAAGCTGATAATGGCATTGTTTGTTGTCTCAAATAAAAAGAAAAAAAATAATTAAGTCGAAAGTAATTAACAATCAATTAGGTAAAAGGCTACATAACACTTATATTTTACTTTCTAGTCATAAAAACTGTTGATGATAAAACTCGAATTTAGGAATCAGTCCCTATTATTGTATCGAGCTATATGAATGAGCATTAGTGTCACCAGTGAATTAGCCCTTTCAGACCGGTGGCCAAAGTACGCCGAATACAATCAAACAAACAGTTGTACCTAGCTAAAAATGGTCCTTAGATTGCAAATCTGAGGTCCAATTTCCATTTTCCGACCGCCATCTGGGAAAATTTAAGGGGTAACAATTGTATTGTGTCGGGCCCAGGGTTCGTATCCCACCATGCTATGAATACCAAAGATTATTTTTATTTCTCTAAGAGAACAAATAGGTTTCATAGCTTTGCCGTCTTTTAATGTCATATTTAATTTTGGCTTATTCAAAGACTAAATTTTTCAAATAATTTTTCCATTTTTATGAAAGCAGTCGGCAGGACTATGCTCTGGGTTTGGCTCTGGAGCTGTTTCCGTCGGATCTGCTTGTTATTGAATTTCGTTATTTTTCATTCGAGCTTGCTTAACGGTTAGCTGTCAACCAGGTCATCTCCAGAGTCATCTTTCGACTCTGGGTGCACAGAATTGGAATCTCTTGCCACCCCCGATGGCCCTGGGATGGGTTCTGCTCTCAGAACCTATCAATCTTCATCGCTATTCTCGTCTCAAGTCTCGTATGACATACTCGCCATCTCATCTTCCGAGAAATAATGGATATTTATTGGAGAATGTTATAAAAAAGATTTAAGATAAAATAATAAAGACAACAGTTGCGGCCCGAGTGGATACAATTGTTTCAGTAAAGTTCGGTAACGTCTGTCGGCATCATCAAATGCTATTTGAATGCAATTATTTACTAAAACCATAGATAATGTACTTAACATTATGATCATATGTCATCAATAACGATTTATTAACAAAAACACAAAAGAAATTGACTCGCAGTAGTAAAATGTGGCAACTTGAAATTACTCTCAACTTGACAGGTCCGTGACCTCTACTGCGACTGAACCCGCGCCAAATTTGTTTTAAATATGGTAGAAAGATTTAAACGCAATCGTGCGATGCTGGGCCCGTCCACAAAACACAAATAGTTCGTAAGAAAAAAATAACTTTGTGAACGGCGCAATTGTATTGACCAGTTCTGAAAGGGTTAGGACCTTAAGTCTCGGCATTAAAGTTCACATAAAATCAAGAAACTGTCAAGGCGATTTGTAAATAAAGTAAGAAATACCGGCCAAATGCGAGTTGGACTCGCTCACAAAGGGTTCCATACCATTAAAATACAAAAAAAAACAAAGTTGTATGGGAGCCCCTTTCATTTAATTATTATTTTAATTTAATTATTTGTTTTCTGTGAATATCCATATTTTTATTCTGTAAACATTTCAAGCACCTACCTGTTGCCATTATTAATATCAAGCAAAAAACGGCAAAAAATCATGTTTGTTGTATGGGAGCCCCCTTAAATATATATTATTTTCTGTTTAATAGTATTTGTTGTTATAGCTGCAACAGAAATACAACTTCTGTGAAATTTTTAACTGTCTAGCTATCACGGTTCATGAGATACAGCCTGGTGACAGACAGACAGACAGCGGAGGCTTAGTAATAGGGTCCCGTTTCACCCTTTGGGTACGGAACCCTAAAAAGTAAAGTAAGCCTACATAGATCTCACTGTTGGGCAAAGGCCTCACCTCAACTATGAGGAGATACGAGCCATACTCCACCACGCGGGCTTAGTGTGGATTGGTAGAGGGGTGTCTATAAGACAAGTGACAAACCTTACTGTCAGATGTTATAAAGCCGGCCTAGGGCCTCTGACTAGGCTTAACGACTAACATCAACAGATATTTGCCGGGACCAACTGCTTAACGTGCCTTCCGAAGCACAGAGATGCTTGTCATGGACGTCACATAAATGGTCGTAATGGTCACCGATCCAATCACGACCACGCCGTAGGTTGCTTAACTTTGATATCACTACCAAATTGCTGCCGCCACTGCGCCACAAAGACCTTAAATAACGTCACAATTTGTAAATATCGTGTAATAATAGACAGACACACCTACGGCCGACCTTCGTGGTTGAGTGGCTCGCACACCGGTTTTCAAGGTGTCGCCATCTTTGAGGTCTTGGGTTCGGTCGGGTCATATAGAAATCCTTGAAGAAAATTTTCTTTATTGTCCTAGGTGTTGTGGTAGGTACCACCGTTGTTTCTTATACATATTTCTTTAACACTGGTGCTTTTGCTTCTCGCTTTGGGATCAGAGCAATGTAATGTACCTAGTTGTCCAACACTCAAAAGGGAGAACAAACCGTATATATGTGCCATTTTTATTGAAACACAAACGATAAAGATTTTTGTAGTTTTTTTAAATAAAATTAAACTTTTTTTAAATATTTAAATACAAAACTTATCGTATAACAAATTATTTGCCAAGTAGGTACGAGTATAGTCTGATTTGTATTCATGACGAAACGCAGAGGCGGTTGTACCGTGCGGAAGTTTTTCGGCATGCTCGCCATGACAAACATCTTGTTTACAATTCAGCTTTGATAGCTTATTATATTATTTACTTAAATAAACAAATTTAAAATATTCATATGAACACGAACTATGAATACATACATCCAAAACATAAAAAAGTTCACACGGCCGCGCAGGTCCGACTACGTTGACCTTGGGACTCTATTCCCTACGTAATAAAAAGCTAATTTCGTAGTTTAATATAACTTGTTTACATATTACTTGACATGCAGTCGACTGTACATACTTACCGTAGAATAACGACAACTGCACGTCAAGGAAATACTGTAGTATCTAATGCATTTTTAATAGGGGCGCTTTTGCAACAAATTTTATAAGATAGGTAAAAATAGGTACTACAAATGGAACTTCAATGAAAATAAATACTCAAAACCCTTTCAAGAACTCTACACTGTTGTTGTAAATAGGTACCTGAGCATCCTAGACGTCTACATTTAATTCAACTGTCAAACTCATTCGCAGCGAGTGCCAAACCTCATTACACCATTAAAAAAAGCTTACCTTGACCACAACTTTTAGAAAGATCCCCAACACGTCAATTGTGAACTTCATCTTGACAAATTCCGATCCTCAATTTTGAATTTCACTTTTTCACTTCACAGTCTGCAATAAAAAATACCAATTTAAACACAGATTACACGGTATGTTACGCGATCGCTTTTGCAACGAAAATAGTGTGCGAGCCAAAAATTCAGTGCTAATTTTAGACTCACCATTTCAGAGGTCTGCGATTCCTGTGCTAATCACTTCACGTCAAGTGATTTTAAATTTCGAATTTCGGTGCAAAATATAATATGTACTACGTTTGGTTTTTATTGTGCGGACGTTCGTTGTGCGCGCGCGCATCTCGATCCGAGGCCAGTCGGAGGCGGTCTTAATATAGAAACGAACAGTACAGTACTAGCGTTCGCTTCGCCCTGGGAATACGTTTTATAGTGAGCTGGGAAGACGCAGACGACGCTGGTGGCTCGCACATGTCCTGAAATACTGAAAAAAGACGCACCAAAATACAGTTTCCCCGGTCCGCGGGTGACATTTGCGGATGCATAGAGTATCTAATGATGTATCTAAACGGAGATGATAAAAAAGACGCAGTCTAATTTTCTTTTATGCCTACGGATGTAAAAAAAAATATCTACTCCTTTGAGGCACTTGTGCCATATGTGGGATAATTCCAAAAAAAAATACCTACTCTTTCCTATACTTAACACTTAATTTGTAAGAGCTTACCACTAGGGATTTCTATTCGCTTTCCAAAAATACTATTATTAACAAACAAAACACTATAACGCGACCTTACTTCGGATGACAATTTGCGTATTTTTAGGTTTAGTTGAGTTCGATGAGTGTCAGTTGAGTACGACAAAATGCGACGTCACTAGCGATGGGCAAGGGAAAAAAAATTGGGAAGGAAAAGAAAAATACGGGAAAGTATGGGAAAGAATGGAAATATTGGGAAATATTTTCCCCGAAATAGGATTAAACCCAACGGTTGGCAATATTCCGGGGAGTAAACCCAACGCTAGACGTCACAGTTTACTACTCCCATACAAAATCCATGGACGAAAAGCCTTTTTCACAGTTTATTAAAAGTACGTCAACGATTAGTGGTGTCAAATAGCCTATTATCAATCTTAGGCATAATAGGAAAGTGCTTTCTGCCCATAAATATTCTATGGCGCAGCGTGGGACCGCAAGTACAAATTGATCGTAATTATATCCCGCTATATTGAGTGAGAATCGCTATTGCTTAACCTAAATGGCGGCAAGTGCAGCTGGTTCATTCATTACAAAACAATACTACTATACTATACCCAATCCCAACATCTTTTATACTTAAAAATAACTATTACCGTGAGTAGCATACACACTTTAAAATAATACAGCAAGTAGAATAGCTAGAACAAATTAAAAATCTCTGTTCTTGATAGGGATCGTATTGCAAAATATATTTTTTAATGTTTCGGGAATATCAACCATCGAGTTCTATTACAATGTCATTATAAATATTTTTCTTTATTTACTAGTAGCACCGCAACTTCAACCGCGCTAATTCGGTCGGATTTTCCATACAAACTTTCATCCCCCATTTCACCCCCCTGATGATTTTATATCGCTACAAAAAGTAGCCTATGTCCTTCCCAGGGCTTCCTCAAACTAACTCTGAACTAAATTTCATTTAAATCGGTATATAGTAGTCTCGGAGCCTATTCAATACAAACAAACGTAGGTATCAATAGTTTACAGTGATCTGTGACCTCACATCCCAGATATTTTATCGGTGACCCCTAAACAAAAGTGTTTGGTACCGTTTAGACTAAATATGTACAAACGGATTCATCTCTCTTTAATCATTGGCCTTCATATCTTTCTCTCTTAACCAAAGATGTTCTGACAGAAATCGCTTCTGCCGACAAGACCGCACACACTGCGCTAATATGCTCTAAAATGTAAAGTATGTACGAGTATGTCTGTTATGTGTTTTCTTGGTGCAATAAAGAATATCTGTCTATTTTGATCGATTTAAAACAATCTCTTTACCTAAAAAAGGCAGATTTTTTTATATATTTCGAGCACACTGTTGCCTACTTCACTTGTAATAGCTAACATAGATATAACTTTTAAGAGAGAGGCAATATATCGAGAAGTTATCTTGTGTTATTGACCACTCGGATAGTTTCCTCGCGGTTGCAAGAACTTGATTACAGACATCGAACTCATATCTTTTACAATTGAAAAGTGTTTCTTGTTTGTATCTTTTTTTTTAAATAATTTGAAATAGGTTTGCTTTTGACTCTAGACTAAGCCAGACGTGGCGTAGACAGAGTCGAGTGGAGCGAGCTCACCCAGATGGTTCTGGCACTCCCACTCACCGACGGAACACAGAAAGCTGTTTGGCGCTGGGCTCCGGTGAGAGGTTGGTAAATAATTATTTTTGGTCCTCCCGATACAAATCGGTTACTTAGCCAGATAATTTGTATTATCAAGGTTTTTTGAAATTTGGAAATAATTTTAATAAATTATTTCTAACCGAAAATCTCCAAACAGTGTGTGACATACAAGTATGTACGTGTACTTCAGAATTACTCCTTTCTAAGAGGTATTTTTTCTCTTTCGTATCTGTCTCCTCATGAACAACATTTTCTGATGGTGAGTACCTATATTGCCTGTTCCCACTTTACCTTCATAATTAACGCTAAGGAGTATAAAGTTATTGCTTTTGTTAGTTTAGTTATTGAGCTATCAAAGAGAAAAAAGAGAAATTCAGAAATGCGCTGAGTATTTCTTGAAAAAACCGTATCTTTGCCGCATCTAGCTAAACAATATCGGTGTTAAAACATTGTTTCATATCTTAGGCTCATTTCCCCCGGGTGCTGGTTCATATTGCGAACAGCTTGTTTCAACTTACTTCGAGATTTATTTCATGGTAAGTGCATCTACTTTTAGTTCATAATGTGCTCTAGGATGATAATGATAGTGGCAAACACAGACAATGTATTTGTTTAAAAAAGAGGTAGCATGTCATCTCGTACTGCGCGGCGATTCGAATTAGATGCTTCGAGCACACGTTCTTTTACGTGTCAAATGTCACATTTACGTGTCAAATGTCACATTTGACACGTAAAAGAACGTGTTGAGGCAATCAATTTCCGCGCACTAATGACCCATCTACCTCTTTTCAAATGCACTATCATTGGTGGCAAAGTGTTTATAATATACATACTGAGAAATTTTTATTTACTCTTTGGTGATAACGCGTTATATTATGTAGGTTGGTGCTGTGCTGTACGAAGTACTAGTACTTATTCTGTAGTTGTACATACGACTAAGTAATTTATTGTTTAGTGATAACGCGTTATGTTATATACTTGTCAAAACAAAATAAGGGCCACGAGGTATTTTTTCAAATTTGGTGTAAATTATTAAACATTTTCATATTGAAAGTAGTAAAATATTGAGTATACAAACTCTTTGATACCTAAACTTTTTAATATTGTAGTATTCATTTAATGCTGGTAACAGTTTTAAATAAAATTTAATTAAAATTCTTTTTGAAAATTTTGTTTCCATTTTCTTTGACGGTTTGCTTTCCTTAGCTTCTTGGTTTATTAGAAATTATCAGAGTTCATTGATATCTCGAGTCAGAAACATCATTTGCAATATGCCACAAGCACGCAGGCGTCATATGGACTCGCTGACAGCAACCAGAGCCGTTACAATAATTGAAGAAGGTCATTCGCAGCGATCTGTGGGTTTGCAATTGGCATTTTCTCGAAGAGCTATTCAAAATCTATGGAACCGTTTCCAAGAGACCGGCAGTGTTAGAAGAAGACCTGGTTCGGGCAGAGTTCACATTACAACAGCTCAAGAGGATCGATACATTCGATTAAGTGCGCGCCGAGATCGCACAACGACGGGCCGTCGTAAGCTGCAAAATCGTTTACGGCTCACAACGGGTACTCGTGTCAGTGACCAAACTATTCGTAATCGATTGCATGAAGACCAGCAGGCATCAAGAAGGCGAGTTGTCTGTGTTCCATTAACCAGAAATCATCGTGCAAATCGTTTAAGATTTTCCCGTCAACATTTGGACTGGGACATAAACCAATGGGGCATGGTGCTCTTCACAGACGAATGCAAAGTTAAATTTTTTAACGACGATCGGCGTATTAGAGTATGGAGAAGACGCGGCGAGAGATTTTCAGAAGCCTGCATCCATGAAGTCGATCGTTTTGGTGGTCCAAATGTAATGATTTGGGGCGGGATAAGCTTACACGGCATAACTGAGCTTGCTATTTTAAATGAGGGTACTGTTACTGCTCAGCGGTATATTGAGGAAGTTATCAGACCACATGTGATCTCATTTGCCCAGCGAGCGGGTCCTGGATTCATCTTGATGCAAGACAATGCTCGTGCACACACGGCTCAAGCGACTCGGTTTGTACTGGAAGCCTCTCAAATTCAAGTCTTGCCGTGGCCGGCGAACAGTCCGGACTTAAATCTAATAGAGCACATGTGGGATCAGTTGAAACGAAGAGTTAGAGACGGTGATCAGGAAATCCACAACCAACAGCAACTCATCAACGCTGTTAAAAGAGCCTGGGAAGAGATTCCAATGGAAAATGTCAGGCATTTGATTGAGAGCATGCACTCCAGGCTTTAGGAGTGCGTAGCGAAACGAGGGGGGCATACCCGTTACTAAAAGATGAGCATGGAGTATTTTTTTTGTTTTCAATTACTTTACATTCTTTTTATTTTTAACCTTAAATGAGTTTTTTCTTTCAAAAGCAAATAAACTTTTTATTCATTATTATTGGAATAAATTTATTGGTCTACACGTTAAAAACAACATTAGTTTTCGTTATGGAGACAAAAAAAATATATTGGTATTATTATTTTAATGGTACAGACAAAATGCCTCGTGGTCCTTATTTTGTTTTGAGTAGTATATATTGTAAACGATATTAGAATACGATAGCCGACTTGAGCATTGAGAAATGTTGTGATTGAAATCTGGTAACATGTTTTTTACCATATAAAAATGTATGTTTATGGTATTTTTATTTATTTATTGGATACTAGCAGTTCCCCGCGCCAAAAGTCGAATTTTCCATACAAACTTTCATACCCTATTTTACCCCCCTAAATTTTTTAAATCGCGACAAAAAGTAGCCTACGTCCTTTTCTCAAACTATCTCTGTACTTAATTTCATTTGCCTCGGTCCAGCAGTTTAGGAGCCTATTCAATACAAACAAACAATGAAATCTTTCCTCTTTATAATATTAGTGTAGATGAAGGCTGGGTAACACCATCTAACTTTAACTATTACAGTCAAAAAACCATACAAAAAAAACGGTTAGTGTTATGGTTGAATTAGGGAGGTGCAACTTAGCCTTAAGGGGGTCAGCAAACAGCTTTATTAAAATCTCCTGGACGGCGATGTGAAGCTCGTAGCAGTCATTTTGTATCATTGAGCCTACATCAGCATCTGAGATCTCACCTGCTGAAACAGGGGTGTGGGGGGTAGGCGAGAACGGGGGCCGTGCGGTGCGGGCGGCGGGCGCTTGTGATTTGATTGGGTGATTTAAATTATGAATTCTGAAATTCGCATCCTTGCCAAAATTCAAATCACCCAATCAAATATTGCTTTTTTTAGTGTCCAGTACAATAATGCTTTTAGGGCGCTGATAGGGTTGCCGCGCCACTGCAGTACCTCTGGAATGTTCGCAGTAGCGAGAACCGATGACTTTTACGCACTGATGCGCAAACAAGTGGCATCTCTCTGGCGACGGGTGCGCGCCAACCCCAACAGCATTATACGAACTGTTGCAGATAGCAATAAAAATAAATAATTAAAATTTAATTTAAATTAATTTATTATTAAATTATTACAAACATAATTTTAAGTAAAAATGGTTACTAACAACAATATAGAAATGTAATTTAATTTTCCGAAATAAATGTATTTATTATTATTATAAATCCCGTTCTCGCCTATCCCCCTGTACCCCTGTACCCCGCAGGCGAGGTTTTAAGCTGTCGGACTATAGTTTAGTTAGCTAGTTTAGAAATGAAATCACTGAAACAATTACGTTCCGAATTTTCATCTGACCTACCTCTTGCCTCTGTCACAGAATAAGTACTAGTGTACAAATTCGTACGGATTCCGTCACAAATTCATGTTCCAATGCATTCTCGCCGCGTAGACCGACGCAAATGTGGGCGAAAACTGAATCCCGTACAACGCAATGGTAATCCGGCAGACTTGTTTGTCCGTCACTGGAGCCTTACTCCGTAAGTCAATATTGTACAATCCACGTATCAACCTAGCCTGATCTGTCAAATTTCCGCAATTTTAATTCAACCTTATGTTGATAACGTAGAGTTCTATATTATTTGAGATATTTTGAAAGATTTAAGTAAGTTCATCTGTGGCCTACTGTACACAAGATTCACCGAGCGTCTTTAGGTGGGAGTCGAACCCGCGACCCTTTGCTCTTTGACCCGATATTTTGCTAGTTGCTGTTGTTAGGTACGATCGGCCAAGAAAGTGGTTTATCACCCTAAGTTTGAAACCTAAAATCATTCGCGTGTCATAGAATAGCAGGGTTGATGTTTCCATGCAAAAATATTCTGAGAGTTTCTGACAGACTTTCTTTGTTAAAAAGGTAATAATTCAGTAAGTATGTTTTTTTTTCGACATGGGTTTGCCCTTGACTCTGGGCTAAGCCAGACGTGGCGTAGACAGAGTCGACGGTGGAGCGAGCTCACGCAGAAGAAGCCTGTTCGCTCTGACTTAAACACTAAAGAGAGATCAACCTTATAGCTATTTCACTTACACATGACATTTTGTCAAAACTAGTAGACCAATTTCTTGTCCGACCGTACAACAAATGCATTGATAGATAGATAAATAAAGAAGAAGAGACATAAATGCTCATAGAAAATGGTACAATTTAGGCGGTCTTATTGCTGAAAGCAATTTCTTCCAGGAAACCTTTGGGTAGAGGACAGTCTAAAATTGCTGTGCTGCATGCGTCTGACTACAGCTGTTTCTTTTATTCTTGCAGTCATGCTAGCTAACCTGAAAGAGATGGGAGAGACTTGTAGTGACGGGGAATACGGGAGGTCCAGAGTAGAGGCTCTCACAGATAGAGAAGAGAGCTTGTCTAGGTAAACACTGTGGCATCTTACGCAGTTGTAATAGAAGCGATTTTGCAACGAAATTGTATAGCCTGATGTGCTGGGCACTGTACACGGATGTCAGGCACAGTATTACTAATGAAATTAGTGTCAGACACCTGCAGCGCTTGCTGGGATAGGGTTACCATGAGCTATATTTTGTAGGATATGATGGACAATTTTATTTGTAGACATTTTATAAATATTTTTATTTTTTTACTTTTTATTAATTTCTATAAATGATAAGAGTAAATAGGTACCTACCTACCATGTCTATAAAATTACTAACAATATACTATAATCGTGTATTTTACTAACAAAGTGGATCACTGTAAACTGATGATTAAATTAATATATTATTATTATTACAATTTTTAAATTGCGTTATACGTTAAAATACTTGAATATGTAATTAATTAGGTAATTAAGACCGTAGTAGTAGTATGAAATATGTTTCTTCTACAACATTAGTTAAGAATAGAAAGTATCAGCGTTGTAATGCTATCATTTGCTAATAAATTGATTAGTCATGATATTTAAAGATATTGTGCATTCGGCTACAACCAACGTATTCCTACGTAACGAGTGTTTTATGCCTATTTTTATGTGACGAAAAACAATAACATTCATTTTTTACCACTGACCATTTCACATGTGTTTATTTTTCCCTTACCTTTTTCAAAACATGAGACTTCTAAAATATCGACCAAAACATGGTCACCCTGCAAATTCGCAACAAGCATAATAATTGTAAGTGGAATGCAAATTCCTTTTGAATACTCCCTTCATGCGCTTAGTAACGTTATTCTCATTTTACGTCAGAGCTTGATAGAAATATTATGTTGTTTGTGATTTAGAGATAAATAATAATAATAATTTAAACAGCATCACATACTATGTTGTGATATTTAAAAAAGTAACTTAAGCACTTTTGTTTTGGAAGTCAGACACAACGGCTGTTCCACAAATCCCAGACCCGAGACAATGTAGAAACATAGACCTAACCAGGGATCGAACCTAGGACCTTAGAGATACATACAATCACGGAGATCATCATATTTACAATTACTGTCTAACGCCCGAGATAACCGACCCGTGATCGAAGATCTAAATAGCTTTAAGGTTTTTTACACTCAGTGTTACTTTTTATTTTTATAAGATCAAATAAGAAAACAAAAAAATAGCACACGAGCAGGATTTGAACCTACGTTTGGCTAACCGGGCTAACGCTTTATTCAATAACTAAGATTTTTAACACTAACAATGTCTTTTTTTTAGTTTACATAGTTTCACAGGGGAGACTGCGCGGTATCACAGAATAAGTACTAGTACCACAGAATAAGTAGTAAGTACAAGAAACACGTATTTCAGGATTTTTGAAAATTCAAAATCTAAATGTGTGAAAAGGGGGTGGATGGATGTTTGTATCGGAAATTCGACATTTGCGAAGACGAAGTCACGGGCAATAACTACTTAAATCTGCAACCAAAGCACAGAATAAGTACTAGTACTCCGTACAGAAGTATGACTTTGCAATGAAGTTCAAAGAAATATCTACTCAATGTCGTCAAAGATATGGTCTAATTTAGTTCGCCTCTGAGTCAAGCACATGCTCATTTAGACACCTACAAAAATCCATTGCAAGATAATTTCAATCTTATAACTCTGGAATATGAATCATAATACACTAAACCTATTTAGTGACGTAATATCATGCGACGCGATAAGGTTGACTGCTACAAGAAGCTAATTACGCCAACTAGCGCACCCTTGCTCGTCCAGCAAGCAACGTAATCACACATAGTGCCGTGCGCCGCCGGTGAAAAAAACGCGCGGGGCGTCTCGTTGCTCCCTCGCGACATCAAACTTTATTTAGCCCGTTCTAAGGGGTCACCGTCACCGCGCGTTGGTACGTTTTTGCTACCTACGCGGGGAGTTACACAGGCCTGGCAGTAGTTCAGTTAGTAAGAGCGTTGGCCCGGTTAGCCAAATGCTGTAGGCTCAAATACTTGTCGGGTGCGAATTTTCGAAGATATAAGTCGTATGTAAGTATTCTGACACTGGCAGTTGTTGCTAGCTACCGTGTTGTTGTTCAATGGATAATCAAAAAGCCGAGATCAAATTGGATCATAGATTCCTGGGGATATTAATTTCGGCCGTAAGTAGAGTTCCCAACATCTTCTAGAGTGTTTATCGCTGCTAGGCAAAGACGATTCATGACAATGAGCATAATTTTTGTACCTTGACAAAATCACAGGTAATAATATGTTCTACATGGTATAAAATGCTATTTTATTTTTAAATTGATGCAATTTTTAAAGATTAAATACGGGCTATAAAACCATGTACACTTATTACTATTATAATGCAACGTAATAAAAAATAAGGTAAAATCAACAAATAGAAAATCTTTTTGTATTGTATGGGACTAACATCGGAATCTCAAAAATAAAATCGTTTTTGCTCACGTACAAAATTTAAAAGCTGACCGGTCATTTAGTTAGGAAATTGAATTTCTTTATTTCGGTGTTAGTCCCAATAACAATTAATTGTTTTTGACCAAAATCACCTCGTAAAAGGTTTTGTGTTACTTTAATCTCGTGCCTATACCTACACGCAATATCTAAGTATACATTTTATGTGTCATTTCTTTCCGTGTGTAACGTTAAAATAGAAGCCTAGCTACAGAGTAGTACCTATATTAGCAGCTGACGTACTTAAACTATGATATTTTATAATCCAAGTTACATTAATATTATTACTTATTTATATTCTTAAACCGAATAGTTGAGTTCGCCCGCTTCTCTTTCAACTTCATCAAATATCTCAGCTTCATCTGCAGATAGTTAGGGGGAAACGATGTCGGTGCCATTTTTCCAGTGCCAGGTGCAAGCTCAACGTTGGGACGGTCGTATGAACGCCTAGGCCTGACCAGCTGAAAAAAATAAGAACCCATCATTATTGTTGATTTGAGGGTACCCTGCTAACAGTGTTAGATGACCGTCTTGGTGTAGTGGTTCGCGCCACGGACTTCTAAACCAGGCGGTTGCAGGATCGAATCCCGCAAGGGGCAAATGTTTGTGTGATGTACACGAGCATTTGTACCTAAGTCATGGATGTTTATAAATGTATTTATATCCGTTAACCTAGTCACCATAGCGCAAGCTCACGCTTAGTTTGGGGCTAGGTAATTGGTGTGTTTGTTGAAAAAAAAAAAACCCAGGTTTTTACAGGAGTACCAACATTTTGAGTACCTTGTACACACAATAAAGATTTTAATTATTTATTACTAGCAGTTCCCCGCGACTTCGCCCGCGCCAAAAGTCGGATTTTCGGAGCCTATTCGATACAAACAAACCATCAAATCTTAACTTTTTATAATATTAGTGTAGGGTGTTACTTCTTCGATTGCTGACATTGCAATTGGCACATTCTCTATTTTTTTGTCATTGGAATTTTGTGTAATGTTCTAAATAACAGTATTCGTTCTATTTCGATTCAAAACGTCACTTTACTTTCAGGTTTTATTTTACCGCAGTAAAGTAAAAAAGTTGATTTTATTAACTCAAAGGTCATAATTTGATATGTGATTTGGCAAGTTTTTTTTTAGGTAGGGTTACACCCTCGAGATGCCCTCTCACTCAAAATTCATTTTAGGATTCATCTTCAGGGTTTCGCTATCCGGGCGAATGAGAATTGTGGATACATTACCCAAAGTATATTGGCGTGGAAGGCACATTTACAAAAATTCTAAAACGGAGGAGGTTCCATGTTCGACTGAATGCATGTTATTTCGTTTTTTTATGTATGTATCTTCACCGATTTCTGTGTAACGTTTTTCTTCTTCTGATCTTCGGATTTTATAGGCGCGTATACCGTTTAAGCTAAGCATCTTTATATTCAAAAGTTTACATTCGGAAGTCATAGTTTTAAAGTTTGAACCTGATAATTACGATCTTCTCCTTAACGCTTAGGAGTTTTAAATACTTTAACCAGGAAAAAATAATAACGTCATGTCGTGCCAAGAAATCAAACAGACTAATAGAAGCAACAAGAGCCTAGCTCTCAATGAAGATAGATAGACCTTACCGTATTTTCAGTCCCATCATGAACACTTATGTACGTGAGTTGTATCCGCCAGTTAGGTTTGGGCGCCACATTTGGGGAATAGAACTGCCCAGTCACGATATCCACGAGTACAAATCCATCCGGCGAACCAAATCTGAAGATATCTCCAAATTCCTCCGGTTCTTCGATAGTTGAGTTGTGCGGACTATCTGGCACTATGCTGGCTGAGTACTGCCGCATTCCTGCTGCTCTGTGTAGCTCCATGACTCCAGACAGCTTGAAGTTCGTGAGACCGTTAAGAGATAGCCACGCAACCATGGCTGCGTAGAATGAAGCTGCTGTCGCCATTGCTTGAAGAAACCCTTTGCCCGGTGGCAATAGTACAATTTGTAGCCAACTTCAGGTTGTTGAATGCGTCGCGGTGCTAGAACCTAAAACAATGGTAACGTCTCAGGCCCTTAGACAAGATGCAATCTAATCTACATCGAACATCGCTCTCGCCAACTTAACTTCAAAATATGAATGCAAAAATCACGTGATGTTACGACGGCCTATGTCAGTTTCATACATTTTGTAGGCGATAGCGAACTTTCAAAGTTTCGCGAAGATTGCATCTTGTCTATGGACCCAGGGGTCTTAGGTTCTCTCTCTCTCTCTGTGTGTGTGTGTGTGTGTGTGTGTGTGTGTGTTAGGGTCCGTATCTTTTACAGAGAAGAACCTCTATACCTGTAAAAATTACTTAAGAAGCGAGAAGAGAAGGAAATAAATAAGAAGTTTTTTACCTCTTCTATCACTAAAAACAGTAATTCATAATTCACACTATAAAATAAAAATAGTCAACAAATGCTTAGTTGATGCAGTACCTATTATTTTGTTTTTCTCTTTCATAAGTACCTACCTACCTATGTCGTATCTATTAACAACCATAAAATCACTTGATCACGCAAGAGATGAGTATAAAATCAATTTGTAATATATTAGTGTTTACGTACAAAAAGGTACCAGGTACAGTGCACAAGTGTGTGCGCAATACACAGGTTCAGTCTTTGTTCCATAACTCGGACAGTTCGGTGAGACGAAAATTCGTCATGACCGGAGAGATTAGGCGCAGCGCGGGACCAACTGCAACGGCTCACCGTGCTTTCCGAGGCAAGAGAGCATAGTTTATACAAGGTCATCTTATTGTAAGTGAAAATATTTAAAGTGTCGATACAGCACATTAAATGAAACACTTTTTGTGGAAACCACTTTGAGTTTTTATACGCTAGTTTTTGAGAAAATTTATAAATATACCTAAATAAATTAATAAAGGTAATATTTTTTATTTCAGATTCAGATTTTTTAATAATTAAGCGTAAGATAAGAGAAAAAGAAAGATTGGGCATTGAAATTAGAGAGGCAAAGCCGATGACGTAGATAACTTTTAAAATTTACAGGGTGTTGTTTAAAAAAATGATATTTACCTACCTACTTTGGTAGAAGAAAAAAATGAAAACCTTGAATTTCCACAAAAAAATGATTGTGTCCTGTTTCTATAAATAAATAAATCTGTTTGTTGAAACAATTTATTTATTTGTTTCTATGATGTATAATACAAAGACATAGTTAAAATATTTTTACTTCAAATGATTTAACCTTATATAAATATAATAGATACACGCCTCGAAGATCAGGCAAGACCGCGGGCCGATAACAATTGATTTTCTGGAACAAGTATCTGGAAACATGATTATCATCATCCTAGCGTTATCCCGGTTGTGCACTCGCACGCGAGGGCCCAGGATCCCATTTAGACCATGGTCCAGGATGTGGCAGATCAGGTAATTACAGTGGAGCGACTGCCATCGGACCTCCGCGACCCTGTTAACAGGGGAACCTGACCAGTTTTAGATCATGGTTACACATTCAGTCGCTTGAATGTGCAGGTCTCCTCACGATGTTTTCCCTCACTGTAAGAGCATCCGTTAGTGAAACAACTATCCATCGTCTGGAAAAATGATACGAGAAGGATTAACACCACCAACTTCTTGACTCCGGGGTGGTTTCCAGAAACAAATTCGACCTGACCTGGAATTCTAACTCGGGACCCAGTAGATACACCTAAGTAAGTAGGTACAAAAGCACGGAGTTTTGCTAAAGTAGGTAGGGTTCGGTCCTTATAGTAACTTACCTATAGGGTGTTATGTCTTATCAGTAAACTGAGCACTACACTACAAACAACGACACTTGTACGACTGCAAATGACTGTACATACGAAAAACCCTTCCTTATATAGGTAAAGCTACCACATAAGTAGCGGGGAATCCCCCTTTGGTACCATTTAATGGCCCGTTTCATGCATTTGTCTTGGTCCCAATTCTCGGCAGTCGCACACAAGACGGCAGTCGCATCTGAATTTAAAAGCGAGTCATAAAATAAGTAAGTAAATTGGTTAGTTTGTAGTTTAGTTTTATTTATTAGTTTTGTTTATACAAAATACTTGCTATTTCGCGCAAACGTCGAATTTCAAATACAAATTTCCACCACCCTTTTCACCCCCTTAGAAGTTTAATTTCCCAGAAACCTAAAATACGCCCTTTTATAGTATCTGAACAAATAGATTACTAGTTTTTTTTCAACTTTATAAGAGTTATTAGTCTAAATAAATGTTAAAATATAAGAAAGAAAGAAAGAAAATATATTTATTAATGAATGGACATCACATAACACACGAAAACAGACAACGTAAAGGGCACGGGTATAAAACAAAAGACTCAGTAAAATTACAAATTATAGTGGTAAACCAGTCGGACTGTGCAGTTGTGCGCCTGCGATGCCCATATTAAAAGGGCTCCACTCAGCTTAAGTCGTGACCCGCTAGGGGCCCCGACGCTGGTTTTCAGTAGACCCTAGCCGAGTGAGGTCACGGACATATACGCCAAACCTAATGTAAAAACTTATAGTCTTAATCATAAACGTCCAACATTACTGATAAAGCGGATTTGACACTAAAGTTTGTATGTCTTCGTTGGTCATATTGTTTTGTCAGAAAGGTCCAACCAACCACATTAAGTTATAGGTATAAATAAAGGGGTTAAACCAGGCCTGTGTATCTCCCCGCGGAGGTAGCAAAAACGTACCTACGCGCGGCGCACCTACGTAGGTGCTAAAACAAGTTGCGTGTCGCTACCGGCCAGAGCCACGCTCGCGCGTTTTATTCACCGGCGGCCGCGCGGCTACGTTGCTGGCTGGACGAGAATGAATAAAGTACTAGAAAGAGGCGCTAGATGGCGTTAGAAGCTTCTCGTAGCAGTCAACCCTATCGCGTCGCGTGTTATTACGTCACTGAATAAGTTTAGTGTATTATGAATCATATTCCAGAGCAATAAGTATGAAATTATCTTGCAATGGATTTTTGTAGGTGTCTACACGAAAATGTGCTTGACTCTGAGGCGAACTAAATTACGCCATATTGTTGACGACATTGAGTAGACATTTCTTTGAATACAATTGCTAAGTCATACTTCTGTACGAAGTACTAGTATTCTGTGGTTAAACTAAAGACTAGTATTACTAAAGTTTTTATAAAACCCCTCAAATCTTTTAACACCTCAACCAAGTTGCTGGTGCCAAGAAGGCTGGTAGCGTTACCCCTTTGAATGGCCAAACTCAACGTTGGCCGTGGTAACAACCAGTCTTCTTGTGATTAGTGTGATAAGTCACGGTAACCAGCCGTTTGGCCAGATCTGCAAAAAGTTTTGCTTCAGGGCCACCAATGGCCACCAACGTCTTTACTTCAAACGATAGTACCAGCCGTCTAAGTCAAAATACTTTCTACTTTTTAAAGACCACCGAGGCAGCCGCTGTGCCTGCAGACCTGGAGGAAGAGGAGACGTGGGAAATTTAAAAATTAAAATTACCCCTTTTTAAGGGATACACTAATCACAAGAAGACTGGTTGTTACCACGGCCAACGTTGAGTTTAGTATTTTAGGGATACATGTAAAGGGGGTTGAATTATTTTTTTGAGTGCACCCCCTTGTGTGGGGTATCGTTGAAAAGGTCTATGAAAATAAGTTAGGGTTTTCATACAACAACTTTTTATCAGCTTTACCATTTGCGAGATATAGCCCGCCAAAGTCGTTTACACGGTGTCCCCCCTCCTGTAATTTTTAAAGTCTTGCACCTATAAACTTCAAATCACTCACGTAAAGAAACAGGCACGGAAACTCTTATTTAAAATTATTTCGGGTATCCTGTGATGAATACTTTCGAAATTATAAATAAAATAAAAATATATACTTTTTTGCCTATACTGTCTAATGTTTTAAGTTAATGCTACGGAACCCTTCGCGCGCGAGTCCGACCCGCACTTGACCGGTTTTTTTCAGGAAATTATCGTATTCCCATCAGGCCTTTTACCATCTTTCATGCCTTTCTCGGCAAATACCTAATGGTACTAGAACTGCCGGAACTCTAACCGAGGTAAAAGCTCAGTGAGAACGTCGTTTAGGTTTGCGGATTAGCTCATCCGGACTTTCAATTAGGCCTTAGTATATTGAGAAAGGGACAGTATCAACTATAAGCTTAGAGAGTTCCTTTCGGGACCGGGAATCGAGTCCGTGACATTACGTAACTAAGTATGTAAGTAGGTACTTTCGCTCTGTAACTATGTACTTAATAAGTATTTTAATTCTTGATAAATTATTAGGTCAGCGGTGACTTACTCACCAACCAAGATAGTACGAGAATAATGACAGTGTTTGGTTACTAATCATACATTTCATTCGAAAATTCAATTATGTTTTTAACCAGAACTTGTATAAAAGAGAGTCACACATGTGATTCAAAATAGGTAGGTGAATACAAAAAGAAACAGCCAAGTGCGAATGGAACTTGCACATGACGGATGCCATACTTTCGTGTGACTAAACAACGTCCCAGAATAAGTACCTAGTATGTAAAACAACAGTTATTAAGTTAAGACAACGTTAAAAGTTAAAGAGGATTCTTTTGTTTTTTTTAAGTTTTACTAGGTTATTGTTTAATAGCGGTAAATAATAATAATAATAAAGTCCTCCTAGCCGAATTTCGCCTACGGCGGTCTATCTCAACAGAGATTAGCCAACTGCGCGGGACATATTATAGTGCACAAGTGTGTGTATAGTGCACATGTGCACTCTCTGTTCCTTCACTCTCATTGCGGTAAATAAAACTACTACTACTCTATTATCTTTGTCTAAATATTACTTTTCTGTTTCCATAGCTATTACGTGTGGTTCATGAGATAAGTACAGCACGCTGACAGACAAACGGATAGTCGGACGGAAAGACTGCCAGAGGCGAATGGACGGACGGACATACATACGATTGTACGGACGGACCGACGGACAGACATTCGGATACAAGGATAGACAAACAGACCACACAGCGGAGACTTAGTAAGGGTACGGAACCCTAAAACACTTTGTACGGTCAGCATACAAAATTGGCCCGAAAACTAATCAACGCGGTGTTTTAACTTAAAACTGATTGTCAACACGATATGCCATGCCATCTGCATGGGACCCAGGGTTGCCAAATTGGTTCTTATTAAATTAAAATGCGAAAAATAAAAAAGATAGCGAGGGAATGTTGTCGTGTTTGGGATCTATTAAAAGACATTCAAAATTTTGTCGTATCTAACTCTAAATGTATTCATTTCTAATCAGATTATGGAAAAGAAAACACATTCCTACCTACTTATGTAGCTCAGTTCGCTCTAGTAAACGTAAGTATCAAATATCGTCTAAAAACACCCAAATGTAGGGTTCCGTAGATGCTAGTTTCTCACAACCTTTAGATAAAATTAGTTACAATAATTCAGTGAAAATCGGGAAACTGTTTTTTGACTACTTAATCTAGTGGCACCGGCAATGGACTCGGAACCAGTGTTGGACTTTTAAATCATTTCCAGCTTTTATTAAGGGAATGATTGATAAAACTAAATCAGTTTAGATTAAAATAGAGGAGTAAATAAAGTACCTGGTGCTTCCAACCGCAGTGCCTGGGTTTTATACTTATTACAAAAAACTATGAAAGATAAGTAGATACTGGAGAAGTTTTAAATGGAAATCGTCTGTCAGCTTAACAAATTGTCAGCGCCGTCAAAGTCCCAGCGGTCTCTATAAAACTATGGAGAAGTGAACAAAAGTTAAGCAAAGTAAGGCATCTTACGAGGAACGATAGAATATACTGACAACAAAGACCATTCCACTTTTGCTCCCAACTGTACCGGTTGATATACTTCCCACCGGGATCTAAGTTTGTTGTAGGGATGTCGAGGTATCGATGTCAAGATTCTGGGGTTTTATATCTGAAAAAAGGTTTTATTTTAACTACAATACCACGACCCCTAAAAGAATAAAGGAAATTTTAAAAACGGTAGCGTAGTGGCTAGCCAGTTGCCTCTCATGCGGTTGGTGCAGGGTTCGATACCACGTGCCGCCATGTAGGTGCCAATGACTTTTTCTGAGTTACATTGGTTGTTTCATTAACAGATGCTCTTACAGTGAGGGAAAACATCGTGAGGAAACCTGCACACTCAGGCAACTGAATGTGTAACCATAGTCCAAAAACTAGTAAGGTTCCCAACAGGATCACAGAGGTCAGATGGCAGTTGCTCCACTGTAATTACCTGATCTGCCATATCCTGGATCATGGTCAGCGGACCCTAGGCCGCGTGAGAGTGCACTCACAGCACAACCGGGATGGCGTTAGGATGATAATGATATCTTGAAATTAATCAGACCCAGGCGGGCTTGGATGGCAGACGTTATCTATTCAAGGGTCGGAAGGGGCCCGTTGGTCCTGCGCCTGATCTCTCTGCGATCATGATGTTGGATTTGCCATCACATCATACTGTGAGAGTGCATGAACAAAAAGTGTATTGTATTCAGTCCACACAGAAGTATGGCAGAAGCCCAAAGTACATCATAGCAAAGCAAGTTTGTGTAGATTAAAACATCTTCGTACTCGATTGGCCTGCGTTTTGAGAAATTATTTCGGTCTTCATCGAATGTTACCTCAAAGATTCCTGCGCTCGCTTCGGTCGCATTTTGTTTGGTACCTTATTTTGACCGGTGGGTCACAATAATGATCGTGTCGAGCTTACCACAACTATATTACAATACATTTATTAAGGAGAATGAAAATGTTAAATAAAATACTTATGCCACACGCGAAAAAAGTCGCGGGTATCAGCTAGTAGTAAAGGTAAGTAGCTACTAACACAAAATACTGCTACTAACTAGAAGAAAAAAAATATATGAAGACTTGGCTGTGTAGTCTTGCTTACTTTGTCTACCTAGAAATATTGGATAAAAAAACAATACTGTCATACGGGGCTGCCAGACTATTAAAATTAAATACAAAAAGTGTAAAAATGAGTAATTTTTGCACCATGCATGATTTTTATGACAGTGCTACATCGTTTGCCTTGTTTGTAAAATTGGATACAAAAAATATATATAACAGTCAGTGCAAGTATAAACAAGAACGTTACAAGACTTACTAGTCAGTTTCTAAAATATTTTGCAATTGTAATTCTACCACTGATGACTGTATGTCCAAAAATAGATGGAAAAAAATTGGATTCCGCAGTCCGGAGGACGGACACCCTTAAAGTTTCGTCATGTCCCTCTGTCTGTCTGTCCGAGGTTTTGCTAAGAGACCCTTAATACTAGAAAGCTGTAATTTTGTAGGTTTAGGTATACCAGTAACGCCGACAAAGTGGTAAAAAAGAAATAGGGTATCTCCCCTACATGTGAAGTGGGGATGATGTGTGTAGGTTTCATTGAAAGACCTACGTCTTTTAAAAATGTCTAAGGGGTTTCTAAAACCTATTTTGGATTTATTGCTTTACCTACGAAATTTTAAACTATAAAGTTCAGTTTTTTGGTCCAGTAGGGCAACTTCCCTCTAAAAGCTTAACTGCTGGCTTGGAAAATCTGAATAAATTCAGAATAATTATTGTGAATTTTATAAAATTTTATGGAAAACTAAAGCGGTTAATATAACTTTATTAGTGTTGCAGTACAATAATATTCGTTGAACTTGGGTGTTAGATATTTTAATACCAAAAATAATATTTAAAGGACAAATTAAAAAAGTGACTAAAATTAAATAGATAATGGTACGAAACCCTTTGAAAAAAAAACAACAATATGAAAAAAACTGGCCAAGTGCGTGGTCTAAAACCTGTTTTTTTTTGTAATTTCGAAAGTAGGTTACTGATACTGGCAGCACTACAACCTGCTGCAGTCAGTCTGCTGTCACTGTCAAATTTAAAAATTCTGTTGTGCGAACTTGTAGCCGGGCGCTTAATTTTCCCAATTTTATCAAAAATGTCGGCCTTTTACGGTTTTCCGAACTTGCCAGGACCAGATGAAACCGCTTTCTGTAAAATAGACGAAGTTTACTGCTGTGGGAACCCCCAATATGACGGCATTAGCACATTTACTAACACGGTAAGGTTAGCTTCATGTCCGCCGAAATTTTGAGTTAATTCTATTTTAATAAAAATTTTCTTCATTCCAGACGGAAAAGCATCCAGGGATCAACGTGGTTAGGGGTGAATATCCCTTACACAGAACGACAGATGAAAACATGTCCATGTACATAGACGTCGAAGACAATTTACTTAAAAAAATAACTAGTGTGTGGTACAAGCAAGGTTTTCTTGAGGCTTTAGGCGTTGCCGCAGACCCTAGAATAAACAGAGAGAGTCCGCTTCTTGCTGTGTCCGCGTCATACGTTTTAAAAGTGGCAAACGTGTTTACCGCATTTCGATACTTTTTGCAACCGCATCTGAAGGATATAGGGCCTAAAATTGTATCTAACTACTCAAGAACAAGGAACTGGGGTAACGCGCCTGTTAAATGTTTGGCCTGGCATCCCCATACGACTAAGATTGCAGTTGCTACAGTGGATGACAATGTTAGAGTGTACTGTTCTGAGGTGCAATTTGTTTCGATGTTGAAATGCAAAGCACAGAAGCATGTGTCTTCGCTTTGTTGGAGACCGTTTTCCGCGTCCGAGATCGCTGTGGGCTGCGAACAAGGTGTCATTGTATGGACTGTGGACCCAAATTCAATGTTTACAAAGCCATCTTCAAGTAATGCTATTGTATTGAAAAGGTATGTTTATTGTTATTGAACCTAAATTATTATTATTATTAGTTATCAGGCAGGCAGTTGAGACAACTGATAGCTGGCTGTCTGTATCCAGTTTTATTATATTAACCCTTAAACAGGCCCCGATAAACCGCTACTGTATATGAAGTGTTATATATGGATTTAGGCTTAAAATAATGCCCTTTCCGATTCCTTATCAACAAATTTCTGTAAAAAACACTGAAATAGCTGAAAAAATGACGTGGGAAAACAAATTCCCACTGCCTGGGTAGAGACAACTCTTATCTGTATATCTATATATAAATGGTGAAGGCTAGTCTGTTCATAATTTATTTATTTTATGTACTTATTTTATTTATTTTACTTATTTACTTTATCTACTGATAAAGAGTCCCATTCTTCCAGAATTTCTTCTATTTGTTTGTCTTTTAGCGGCCTCTGTATACAAAAACAGTAACAAATGCTAATTTTTAAAAGATATTTAAAAAAGTAAAAAAATATCCTATTGCAAATCTCAACTTCAGCGTATGCGTAACTTCTGCGTATTTTCTAATTAAAATTTGCTTATGTTAAAACACACGAACAAAGTAGGGTGAATAAGCTAGTATACAAAAAACCGGCCAAGTGCGAGTCGGACTCGCGCACGAAGGGTTCCGTATTCCGTAGGGTGGCTACGCCCTTTTCACTTAAAACGCTTTCATATTTAGGCAACTTTAGCAGTGCGACTATGGCGTATACAGTCGCGCTGTCGAAGTTTTTTAAAAGTGCCTCCAAAATGGTTATTATTGTCCTACAATCTTGTCTATCCTATCTTGTCCTGTAATCCAATGTTGTTATTGCCCTATTATAAAACAACACTAGCTCAGCGCCTTGATTAAATGCAGAGAGCGCGTGCGAATGTAGCGCAGCTATACCGCGCGGCTGTTGCCCTCCGTTTATAGTATGAAATTATCAGCAGCGCGTCAGACTCGCTGCTAAAGTCGTCTCAATGTGAAAGCGCTCAATTGATCAGTATCCACTGCAAAAATGGCAAAACAATGTTCGCCAGGTCAGCTAGTAGAAATAGGAATAATAAAAAGTAATAGTTTATTTCAAGACCTTTCTAACAAGCCCAAATACCATTCATCTTTTGATTGTTAAATACTTGCAAAAGTATTTCTTTCGAGTGTTGTGGGTATAATCCCAGTAACATTGATAAAAGCAACGCGGCATTACAGTGTTAAGAAGCACTTGAAAATTTCGACAGGCTCTGCCAACGCCAGGATGGCCGAGAGGTTAGGCGATTGCCCAGTATGCGAGGAACGCGGGTTCGTTTCCCGCCTCTGGTGGTCATTTTTTCAAGTGCAATTATATACTACTTATTTCTGTTCAATCCTGGCCAGATTTTTTCTGACAGTAAATATTGTTATCTAATCCAATTGCATGATATGCTTTAGATGGATTCTTGAACTTGGACTTAAGACTATGTTTAAAAATAAATACCAATTGTCAGTTTCCCTTCGAGTAATTTAACACCATTTTGACCCATTTTCAGATCTGGCCACAGTCCTGTCACAGATGTGAGCTGGTCCCCTAATGGTGACCTATTGATCAGCTGCAGCGGTGCTGACACATCAATGATGGTATGGGATGTTTCTATGGAGACGGCTGTCCCACTCCGAAGAGTTGCCGGTGGTGGCATAATCTTTGCACGCTGGTCTTTAGATGCCAGCAAAGTGTTTGCTGCTACGTCATCCTTAATATTCCGGTTAGTATGTACCATATACAGGGTGTCTCAAAAAGAGCGCGCCAATTCAGGTTAGTATATAAGGTCACCTCCAAAAGACAGACGAGATTTAAGGGACAAATACAACATCTTAAATTAATTCGTTTTAGATAATACAACCATATTTTCGAGATAATCGCCAAAAACGTCTTTGATTAAAAAGTAAAATAAAACACCCCGTGAGTGAGGAATTATCGCTCGCGTAAATGCAATACAAACGTTCCATATAACAATAAATTCAATAAGGACGCCACTATGAGAGACTAAGTTCTCTCTCTTTCACGCCTAACACGTGGCGGGGCGGGCACTCCGCGGTCTGTCGGAACGCATCAAACGAACCGACAAAGAAACCGCAATGCCGCCAAAGGCATCGATACACGTGCCGCCATATGAATGAAATGTGGGAAGAGCCCCACTCTTCCCACATTTGAGTGAAATGACAGAGAGGGCCGATAAACCAAATTAAGTACAGGATGCTCTTCAAAATATTACATTTAGTTTGTTAGGTAAAGTAAAAACAGAAACTAGCCAATTTTTTTGCTTTTAATACTAGGGTCCAATTTTTCTAATATAATTAGATGCCCTATTAAAATTTCGTCTGTCTATTGGAGGTGACCTTATATGTGTACAATATAAAGGGTGTTACAAAAAGAGCGTGTCAGCCTGACACAAGATAGCTTAGCCATAGACCTTTACAAAAAATAACATGGCTCTTATAAAAGTCTCATTGTTTCATATGGAAGAGAATGCCTCTTTTTTGTATTTTTCTTGTATGACGAATACAAAAAAAAAAGGCATTATTGCCCAAACTACTATGACATTTTCACTAGAGTCATCTTATTTTTATTTAACCACTCATATGCCACCATTTCCATACACATCGAATGATAATTGATCTTTTGCGTGAATCCACATTCCATCCACACAAAAGGTTTAAAGGTGTATAGGAAAAGGTATGTAATCCATTTTTGGACCAAGAGTGTGTCATTATGACCCAAAACAAAAGATTTTAAAAGTTAATCTTAAAGGAAGTCAATATCACGTTAGAAGTACCCTCGATTTCTTTGACTCATTATGCAGTCTCCAAGGCATTGTCTGTAGAAACAAATTATCTTGGGAAAAATGGAAGGCAGAGGCACGTCTGCATTCCTTCGGTGTAGGGCAAAGGTGGTCGGACGTGGTTAGGAAGATGGTGGGCGGAAGGACGATGCATAATCCTTTGGTCCACACAGCCTATGACAATCAATATGCAATCTTTGGAGGAACGTTATGTGGTAGCAATCCTCATTAGTGAGGGACTAAAAAAGAAGAAGAAAGGTCTATGGCTAAGCTATCATCATTGTCAGTCTGGCACATTATTTTTGTTTGTATATCAAAAATACACTCGGAACAATAGTTTTTTTTAATTTATTTATTTAAACTTTATTGCACCAAAAAAGAAAGTAGAATTGGCGGACTTAATATCTTAAGGCATTCTCTACCAGTCAACCGCGTTTTGTGCTGTTAGTTGGAGCTGAGTAAAAAGTTATCTGTGTAGCAGCACTAGAAATTTTCTCACTAAAATAAAATACACCATCGTCATACTTTTTTCAGTGTTTGGGAGACGAAAGGCTGGACGCCCGAGCGGTGGTGTGCGCGCGGCTGTCGGGTCGTCGCCGCCTGCTGGGGACCCAACGACGTACTGCTCTTCGCCGCTAAAGGGGAACCCATGATCTATGCCCTCACTAACACTGGACTCATGAGTGGTAAGTCTACACAATGAGAGATTTTCTGACAGCTCAAAATTTTAGTTTTATTTTGTGTTGATGCTTGTGGCGCAGTGGCGGCAGCGCTTTGGTAGTGATACCAAAAGTTAAGCAACCACGGCGCGGTCGTGATTGGATGGGTGACCATTCCGACCATTAAAGTGACGACCATGACAAGCATCTCCGTGCTTCGGAAGGCACGTTAAGCAGTTGGTCCCGGCTAATATCTCTTGGTATTAGTCGTTAAGCCTAGTCAGAGGCCCTAGGGCGGCTTGATAACATCTGACAGTAAGGTTTGTCACTTGCCTTACATACACCCCTCCACCAATCCGCACTGAGCCCGCGTGGTGGAGTATGGCTCGTTCCTCCTCATAGTTGAGGTGAGGCCTTTTCCCAGCAGTGGGATCTAATAGGCTGACTTAACTTAGATGACGCTGTTCATCTAAGTTTTATAAATATTGCGTCGCCTCGCGAATCCTTGAGCATAAAACATAAACGATTTTTGTACAGACATGTAGTTGAAGTACTTACGTCAAAAGTTGGCGACTCAAAATACAGTTGAAAATAAAATTAAATGGCATAAACGTGTTGATAATGATCACTAAGTTAATGTAAAAATACCTGTCAGTACACGTGTATTTAAAAGATGCTTAACATAAATATTTTATCATGATCAACGCTAAAATCAGCCTTTATCGTAAATAAAAATTTACGAAACTGATGCTCTTCAACGCCATCTAGCGGATTTTTAAGTACTGATTTTTGACACTAGGAAAATTACTTATTGAGAATGGTTTTCTCCTAAGAGCTCAATACTTCAATATTATTCAAAGAATATAGTTTGACTGATTTTAAATGAATGGTTGTATTATTTTTTTTGACATTTATAAAATGAAATTGATAATTTTAAACGGCGACTATTTGCCTAGCGATACATCGGAAAACACGCTGAACCCAGATTAATTTGTTTTTATCAATCTGGACTGTGTTTTAAGCAAATCAATGCATTCATTCATTCTTAAACCTACTTATGTTTTTTTTTTAATGTACTTGTTTTATGGCTATATTGCATTAAACTGACAGACGCGTGACTGTCTATACAAAGTGTATCTTTTTAACTAAAAAAGCCGGAAGTAGTTTGTTTAGAATCTAGAGTACAATCTATTAAATCCGTTTTTGGCAAATGCTATTGTTTGAGAGTTTAGGCAGTGGATTACACGTGGAGGGCGACAATGATAGGTGGAAGATCGGTCTGTTTTAGCACTTACAGCCAGGCACCTGCTGCATCAGTTTTCCGGGGTTTTTGGGGTCACTTCACACACTTCACAGGCCACAATCACTCGAAATGTCTGTAAGGAGCTTCATAGGATACACACGCGGCGAAAGCGCTCTGGTCGGTCTAGTACATGTGTCATAGGTAACGTCTCGGTGACAACTGGGGGCTCCGGGGTTCTCACGGTACGTTTTAAACAAATAAAAAACTAGGCAGGTACGCGAGCGAGCGCGCGCGGCGCAGTATCAATAGGGTACACAAACAAATCAAAATATTGTAGTAAACAGCTATTGTTCAATAATTTCGATGTTTCCAAATTTAAATCTTGCTAAACCATGTGGTCAATTGTGGACAAGTTTCATCGATATTGTTACATTCCCAAAATAATAGTAATGCCACACTAATACCATTGCTTCAGGTGCCCAAACTAGCAAAGCGGTACCAGTCCTGGACGTCACAAAAGTGGAGCTACCCTCAGGGCACCCTGTCGGTGGACCCATACTGGACATGTGTTGGGACCCCACGGGGCGGTACCTAGCCTTACTGTTTGAAGAATCTCCTCTCATAGCTGTGTTCTGCACCACGCATCTGATGATGCAGTTGAAGATAACTCCGTGGTATGTATTTAAGTTGATCGTCTACCGCCACCAAAAAATAGTTAGTTTCCCATATCTCAGATGGTTCTGATAGTTTTTGATACATGTGCATTGTGCGTCCTCCGCAAACTGTGCCAGTTATGCATAAAAGTCGGAACTAACTTAGTTGTGAATGTGTAGATTAAAGTACGTGACCGGTCAATACTAAGTTTAAGCTTATTTTTTCGGTGGAAGATTGACATAGACATATTTTCTAGGTTGCCTACTATAAATTTGCCTAGTTTTCACTAAGTTTAGTTGGTGGTGGACGATCGGTCTTAGAATGGTACAGCGCACATACTTGTGCACTGAATCTCCTGCGCAGTTGGTTATTCTCTGTTAAGATTGGCCGCCGCGGGTGAAATTCGGTAGGAGAAGAAATATGTACTATCTGTTTACTCGCATAGGCGCAGGACCAGCGGCTCAACGTGCTTTTCAAACCACGTTCGCCAACATCCTGACTTCGAGTTGTTTTTTAACCGGAAAACGGAACCCTTATAGTTTCGTCAAGTCTGTCTGTCTGTCTGTCCGTCCGTATGTCACAGCCACTTTATTCTGAAACTATTAGCATTACACAGTTGAAACTTGGTAGGTAGATGTATCTTGTTAACCGCTTTACGATTTTCATACAAAAAATAAAAAAATATGATATTTAAGGGGGGGCTCCCATACATGTCAGACCTACGCGTGTGGGGTGTCAATGGATAGGTCTTTTAAAATGACATCGATGTTCCTAAAACCATTTTCTCTAAAAGTCTAACATTTGAGAGATAGACGCTTCCAAAGTGGTAAAAAGAGTGTCCCTCCATCTAACTTTTGAACTAAGCAAGTGTAAATTTTGAAATAAATACATGATGTAGATCGTAACAAATTCTTTCTACGAAAATTGGTTTGAAAGAGATCGAACTAGTAGTTTTTGAGATATAGCACATTTTCAACAACCGCAAACATAACTTTGTTTTTCATACACTATGAAAAACAAAGTTATATTTGCTGTCAACAAAATATTGAGGTATTTTGGCCAGCACTATTTTCCAAGTGGAAGTAAGTGGATCGGAAAGGAACCCTTAGTGCGCAAGTCCGACTCGCACTTGGCCGGATTTTCTAGTTTTTCATCTCCATTTCCTATGCAATGAGAAGTTTTCCTGTTGTTGTTGTCAGTTCGTGTCAAGAGGTGGCGGTTGGAGTCTTAGGGAATATTTACTTTTAAAGCAATGATATTGAGGTATTGAAATTCTATTTAAAAAAACAATTGCCTTGTTCATTTTCATCGCTTTTAAGAACATATTCTTAAATACACCTAGCGCCATCTAGCGAGTCGATAAGAACCTACTAAAAACTCATGAGTTCGATATTCAGTTTCAGTGATTTTTTTCTGTTTTGTTGTCTTGTGATACCTAGAGGTGTGACTTCAACGTTTTCTAATGTGTTTCTTCCAGTTGTTTTATCAACGGCCTCGAGAACGAACTACCCTCCACAATGGCTTTCCAACAAAACTTCACCGAGGGAGCATGCTTGACCATCGCCTGGTCTTTGGGCAGGGTACAACACTTCCCGTTAGTGTACAATATGTAGTATAAGGTCAGTTTGTAGTTTGACAGTAGGGCTAGGGGATTGACGTAGACCTGTGTCGATCGATCATTTCTCGTGAACCGGGTCGATCATGACCCATTCGTGTGGTGATCAGGTTGTAATGATTCGATCGTTTCGATCATTCGGGTGTCGATTAATGTCTATGACTTAAGTATTGAATACTGCCCAAAATCCTAGGTTAGAGTGTCGCCAAGAGGTACAGGAATTTTTGGTGGCAATTGTGTGTTATATCACGAGATAAATTAAATTTGGTTTGTACGAGTATCACCCATGAGTTACGGCACAGATTATATAATAGTTACTAAGTAACAGATAAATCACTCCAAGGAAAATCGTCCATACCTACTTTTATAATAGCCTACAATTTTTGTCGAAGACCGCTGCGCCCGAAAATGTGCCTTTAAGTTTCGAACATTACGTTATTAAACCTCTGCAGCTATGCGACCTTGGAGTAAAACTAATAAAGTAAGGGTTGCCTCTTTCGATACAAGGGCTATTTTATTTGTAGCTTGGTTTGAAATGTTTTACAATGATAAAGTGTTTTACAAAATGTTTAAAAAATTTTTGTGCAAAATTTTCGGTTGTCCCGAAAAACAAATCGGAATCGTACAAACAGTTTTAATAAGTAGTAATGTGGAAAACAAGATCTAAGATGTTGTTCTGTGCTAAATTATTTTTAAAAATGTTTTCATACATAGTTATAAAAAGCATATGTGGGAACTTTCAGTCTGCCGTAAAATTATGATGACTTATTAAAAGATTTTATAAGTTCGAACATTCGAGACTCTGATAAGTCCAGAGTTTTATTTAAATCTGAGACTCTTTCAGGACATATTATGCTTCGGGTTGCATTTGTGCAGAAAATACCAGATGTATAAAACATATTACTTAATTAGTTTGCATAAAAACAAATCGACCGTAACACAAATAATTCAACAGTGCGTACGCGCGCGCCCGTCGGTTGTTGGCAGCCTACTGATTCACGCACCGCCGTCGGTGCGCTCGAGAGTAGGCTATTATCACGCGCAAGTACATTGAGTGAGAGATGCCTGGTTACGGTAACTGTATTTCGGCTGAAAAATCATCGAATCTTTAAGACATCCGTGATTCGATCGCTCATTTCATATGTCGCGATCGAATCAAAATGATCCGATCGATCACGATCGTCACAGGTCTAGTCCGACAAGTTAGTGCGCGACCCTCCCGCCGAGCGAAACACGTGTAGAGGGCGAGGCATGCTAGATGTCAGTGGGGAAGGGGATGCCCTATGACAGTCGCGTGCGATTGGAACCTCCTCCCCCCACCTTCCTCATGTCGGAAGGGCGCAGAAGGCGAGCGCACGTACAGGTTGGACTATATTTGATGTAGTGGTGTTAATACCGTGGACTGTAGGGGATTGATTTGGGTGTAGACTAGTTGGATGGTTGATAATTAAAAACCTACTTTGTTAATTAATGGATAGTTATATTTGGAGACAACACGCACAGTACACAAGTTAAGATGGCGAACGAACCCTAGACAAGGAAGATTTAGTTTTCTATTTTATTTTAATATCTATGGTTGGGGTTTCCAACAGTTGACACCATCCATCATTGTTAACACACTTTTGTTGGAAAGCGATGAAAATAACAATCGGCCATGAGTTTGGGCAATCTTTATCGAAACTATAAATGATTATTTAATAATGAAAAACTTAAATAATTCGGTATGTAAAGTATACGAAAGTGTACCCTAAAATGACTTTACATTACCTGTCTGTCTATTTACACCCACTTTTTATGACATGTCAACGGTAAGCTAGTAAAAAACAACACCTGTGATATAGTCAAAGGTATGAAAACTAAAAATGCTTTTCGAAATAAGAAATAACTTATATGATTATCTGTTTGTGCGTGACAGGAGTAAATAACACATCTCTTGTCTTGGGGGGTTAAAAAGGATAAATTCATAATCTTTTGTTATGCTCACCATGTAAGTAATTCGCTTGCCACATCTGAGAAGTGCCATGATTGACTTTGAGCTAACGTTATACCAAACGCCGCTGTTCTGCTGCTAATATTCAATGTTTGACTAGACGGTTACGTCCAGTGTTTGAAACACTTCGGGGTATAAATTATCTATTTCAAGTCCTCAACCGACATCAAAAAGGAAGAGTTTTAAAATTCGACTGTAGTACTCGACCAAGCCAACTAGAATTACGACGACGAAAACAACGACTTACGACAACGAATACAACGAGAATACCAATGGAAATCAAATCAAATCATCATTTATTCCTCACCATAATCATTATAGTTACAATATTTAAGATACAATAATTCTTAATAGTAAGGTACACTTTTAGAAACCAAAAGACTATAGTGAGTTAACACCTGAACTAGGATGATTCCTGTATCTCAGGTTGTCAACCCTCCACCCAAGAAAATGAAAAATAATAGTGTACGTTACAATTCATACAATTCGATGATGAAGGACAGAAGTAAAACTACAGTGAGAAAAAAAAAACAGTAGTATAGTGAAGTAAATTAATTGTGTGTAAGGAAGGTGTGTAAAGAATATAACAAATGCGTATATGTAAATGTGTGTGCGTGCATGAATGTAAGTAGGTATTATAACTTCAAAAAAACCTCTAAAATAATTAATTAACTAGCCACTAATATCATTTCAGTATCTCCGTAATTAATTGCAGTTAAAGATTATTTCAGCACTGATTTAAGTTGATTTCTATTTAAATTAGCAATAGGTTTTATATCATTAAAATACGAGTATCTGTACAAAAATGGGCCCATGTAATAATTTTGTCGTCTCGCAAACATCGTGTTGAAGGTAGGAATAGGAAACGAAACGCGTCTTTTTTTTATAGGTAGTTATGTGTGGTGAAAAAGAAATGGTGTTAAAATAAAAGCATTTCATCCAAATTGTAACATTATTTATGCTCTTGGTATTTTCGTTGTATTCACCTTCGAAAGTCGTTTGACATTTGTCTAGGTGGCTTGGTCGAGTAGTATATTGCTTATTTATTATTATTCGTAGTCTGAAACTGTCATTCATCTCTTATAAGTAAAAAATGTATGATTTAAGACTGCCTGGTTATATTTTTATACTTCAATTAATTAAAATAAGTAAAACATTGTAAATGTAATTAAATGTGTAATATGATTTTTATTTTCAAACAACTTTCTGAGTTTCATTTACCAAGTTTTGAGTGTTTACTTTAGTATCAGCCGCAGTAGTATTGTCAAGTTTAATTCCTTTTGTAGTGGAAGTAGTAAATAAAGTAGTTCTGGTGACGTTCAATTTCGCCTTAGTATTAATGTCTTCTAATCTCCTATACATCCTTGTTTGTTTAACGAATCGATGATTCTTATTCTTATGTTTTTTATACGTCACTGGGGATTCCGGTTTCTGGTGATTTAAAATGGGGAAATTCGACCGACCCACATTCCTTTTGAACTCGTCGTCAAAACTCAACTGTACCTTCACGTAAACGCTGTTCCTTTTATTAAAATGTGGATCCACATCATCCCCGAACCTCCTTCCAACGATTTTGCCGTTGCAAAAAGAAAAATCAGAACAAATTCTCATTTTCAAATCTCTTGCCAGATTGTCTAAATCTACGTTTAAGTTTATACTTAAGTCTTTGACAATCGTTTCCGTTAGTTTGGCTTTGAGTGTTTTCAAACCATTTTGTAGAATATCTTCAATATTTTTCTTTGTCTTGTCGACAGTATTCTTAACGTAATTCTTAATTAATCTAATATTAGCGTTCACATCTTTGTTTTCGTTCAGTTTAAAGTTTGCCGTTTCTCTTATAAATATTTTCCTTGTTTTGTGTTCTGCTAAATCACTGATATTGTTTATAATAGTAATTATGTTTTCTTTTTCTTGACTGTCTTCAGTATTGACGTCTCTAGCATACATTGATGCGTAGTTTCTCAATGCACTGACAGCAGTATCGTTTAACGTGACGTAAAAATTTCCCATGAATTTAGATATTTCTTCGGAACAAACTTTAAAATACTTGCAGATAGACTTCTTTTTCATAACATTAGTCTTATTTCCTTTTCTTAGAACGTTTTTGTTACTATTATAATCGTTATTATATTCGAAATATTTTTTATCGTTGTCGGGTTTAGAAAATTCGCAAGTCACTTTATACTGAGCCAACTCCTGAATATCTTTGACTATGTGAGAGACGAACTCGTGGAGTTGTTCAAATAACCTGAATATCTTAACTGCCGGATCAGCAGGGTGATTTTTCGTCTGTGTCAAATACTGTTCTTTCAATCTACCCCATTGTTCGCTCCATTCATTGACTATCGAAATAGATTTATCTACTCTCCTCAGAGCTAAGCTGTTACTGGATTCGTGTCTCGGTGGACATTTATTTTCAATCATTCTCGCCGTCATCTCATCCAAAGTGTTGGTCACAAGACTAAGCGTGTTCGTCGAAACGCGTTCATTCCTCAAAGCTGTAATAATATTTCGCCGAATTTGTTTATACCTGTGAATTTTATCTTTCCACAGTAACCCAGTCTTTTTTATTTCTTTTCTCTCAGTATCCGATATTTCTGACCTTTTAATTTTTTTCGGATTTTCATTTTTCTTTCTTAAATAATCATCACCAACAAATTCTATTATGGTAGTCTCGTCATTGCCTTCAAGGGTGAGGTTGTTGTCTTCTTCATTTTTGTTCGGATCCATATCGTTGTCTTGTAGGTATGGTTGGAGTTCTGCAATTTTTTCTCTTATGGCCTTTTCTACTGGTGTTTCTGAACGAGTTCTTAAAGTGGGAGCCATGTTATTGCCCAGTGAGCGTAGATAAGGCTTCACGAACGAATTCACCAATTGGAATACTGGTGTTAGGTTGGGCAGGGGCCCTTTCATTGAGTTCACGTCATTTCCTTTTACCGGTACTTGGGACATTAACAAAATGAATAGCAAAGGAAGCACTTCGGCTGCAAAAAAATGTTGAAGATTTACTACCTATGAAATTGTGCAAAAAATATTTTTCTGTGGGTTGTATAGCAGAAACAAGTCACAATATTGTACCGGCAACAGAGGCCGTTCCGGGAGATGTCCATATTTTGGTTTTGTCATCACCCTCGTTCGCCCTGACATGCTGGCAAGAGTGACAAGGACAGATACATCATCTGGAGTAAGGCCTCAGGGTAACTTAAGATGTTTATTCTACTAATATCGTAATTGTTATGCCTAAATGCAACTACTTTTTCTCCGGAACCAACAAGGCGCGGTTTTTTTTTTTTTTGGAAATGAATTAGTTTAGAATTAAATAGTTTTTTTTTTAAAGTTACATTATATCGATAAAAACAAAATTTTACACCTAGACGCCGAATTAGTTTAGGTGTTGAAGTATAATGATTTTGAACCTACGTACCTTTTAAATAAAAAACTCTAAAATGTCCCATAATGTTGGCTTGGTCTCATTTCAGTCATGGCCTTGCACTGGTCGTTAACGAAGCTAAAACGACTTTGTTTTACGAGTTCGTTTTATATCTTAAATTTTAATGTGTAGAATTGCAAAGATTTTTACTTAGAATCCATACTGAAAGTTTCGAGCGGACGTATTTAAATCTGATGCCTACAAAGTATCATATCAGCCTATTGCAGTCTACTGCTGGACATAGGCCTCTCCAAGACTGCGCTAACTTTCACGGTCCTTCGCTTCTCGCATCTAGCCACCACCGGCCACCTTCCTCAGGTCATCGGTCCACCTAGCAAGGGGGCGTCCAACACTACATTTCCCGAGACGTGGTCTCTACTCGAGAACCTTCCTACTCCAACGCCCGTCGGTTCTGCGACAGACATGACCAGCCCCTTTGCTGCTTCAGCTAAGCTGAAGTGGCAGTGGGCTGGTCATGTCTGCCTACAAAGTAACTAACATTTAATTAAGTTTCAGTTCTATAACCCGACAAATTCGTGCGTGACCTTCCTGCAGTCGTCAGCGGTACGGGGGGCGAGGCATGCTAGATGTCGGCGGAGACGGGTGGTGTTGAGGGATGAGGATTTCATATGACATCCCCCCCCCACATGTCTTGCGGGGGCGCAGGAGGGTCGCGCATAACTTGTCAGGCTATTAGACTATGGAAATCCCACATTTAGACAATTAACTGTACTGTACTCTGTCTCCCTCTTTTTATTATTAATAATAATTATAATAAATTGTTTTAACAAACACATTAACTACCTAGCCCCCAACTAAGCGTGAGCTTGTGCTATGGTCACTAGGATAACGGATAGAAATACTTAAATACATATAAACATCCATGACTTAGGTACAAATGCTCGTGCTCATCACACAAACATTTGCCCCTTGCGGGATTCGAACCTGCAACCGCCTGATTTAACAGTCCGGTGCGCGAACGACTAAACCAAGACGGTCGTCATATCGTATTCTCTCTGTTTGTTGTTTTTTGGTTGTTTAAATCAATTCAAACACTTTTTATTTATTCTGTAATGTCTGTGACATCTTATCTGTTCTGTGAAACGATGTTTTTTTTCATACAAGCTTAACTAGCTTCTACATGTGAAGACACGTAAATGGTTTTTAGTTAATGAGTAAGTTAATAACATAGGTTTAGTATCAGTATACTAGTACTAGTAGTAGATTGCATCTTGTCTCTTTAGACAAGATGCAATCTTCTACATAAAATAAATACGGGCCAACTATTTATTTTATTTGGAAACACTAACTGTAGTGTTTCCAAATAAAATAAATAGTTGAAAAAATAAATGTAGAAGATTGCATCTTGTATAAAGAGACAAGATGCAATCTTTCTACAATGAACTTCGCTATCGGCAAAGGAATGTTATAATGTATGCAAAAGTCACATGTTGTTTCGATGGCGTCAGTTTCATACATTTTGTGTCTGATAGCGAACTTCGGTTTAGAATATGTCGCATCTTGTCTACGGCACTCATGTCGGCATGGCAGCGCAAACGAGCGTGGCTACAGTAAAATTACGAACACCATTTATCCAGAGTAAAGCCTTCGAACCAATCAACCAGATAGATGCTACAATTACGGAATAATTACATAAAAAAGTTAACGTCATAGGATTGTAGGATTTGATTCCCGGCAGTATTCTGGATAGTATTTCTCTATTGACTTAATGATCGATACATTGGGCTTAGTTCCGAGGTGCCACAGATTAAGACTAAACCTAAGCTAAAACATAAACGTATAATCTGACTTTTCCCTTACTAAAGAAACGATACGAGACAAACTACAATATTTTCGGAACGTCAAACTAAGTGTTGCCCCTTCACATGTTTTATTTTCCAAGTTTTGGAATACTTTTGTTTAATTTTAATCACAATCGATTGATATCCTATCCGGGCAACTGACAGCTGTTTAGTGTGACGTTTCAAATTATTGTGGTCTCTCTTTTCGTTTTTTCAGCGGAGAAATAGACGGTATGAATCTAAAGTACTAACTTTAATTTAACTAATCTTGCTTCCCGACAGTCTTGTCTAAGACTACTTAGAAGCAAGATTATTAATTTAAAAAAAAACGGTAATTTAAAAAACTAAAAAACCCGACTGCGTTAAAATCCTAAAACAAGAAAGTGGTCATACCCGGGTTAAATTTGTACCCATATTAAAAATTGTATAGCAGTCGGGACCCATTCTAGAAATGGAGGCTTAGTGAATTTAGAGCACATACCTACCTACCTCTATATTACATTGCAGATTATTCTACTAACGAGACGGCTGACTTTCTCACGTGGGTCCCGACTGCTACTCATAATTTTTAATATGGGTACCGAAAAACATAACCCTCCTTCCGCAGTCACGTAAAAAAGCGTAGGTAAGGTAATAATGAATGAAGACATATTAAGCAACAGCATTTTTAATTAACAACATTACATTAGTATATTCAGATGGACGTAACACACAAGTCTCCAATGTATATCAATATACTTCTATACGTAGGTCGTACATAATTGCAAAAGCCCACAGTTAAGCTTAAAACTAGTATTGCAACAATGGTATCACTTGCAAGTTATGAAACTTAAATATTTTTTGTTTAAATAATATTCATTTTTTTAAAATAACTTGTCAACTTTTGTTGATTTTTTAAAATTTAAAGCGGATATAAATCCTATATTCGGTAATCCTTTTAGGATAATCTAATATACAATGAAAATATAAACTCCTACGGAATAAGTAAAATGTACAAAAAAGTAAATGACTTAAAATCCGTAAAATATATTTAATATTCTCGAAGTAAGAATATGTTTGGCTTGTCGTATCTACAAAACCTTAATATTTGTATGAAATATATATAAAAAACATATTTTAATTGTATACATGTAGAAATGTATCAAAAAAATATCAGAAAATTCATCTAGCGTGCACATTGAAGATAATGATTGAAGTTTCACAAACAAATACTTAAATACGTATCGAATAACTATTTTTAACCTACTTATACTCTTACCAAATCACTAATTATCGGAAATTAGTTGTTATCAATTTGTTTTATTATTTTTGGACTCTCCAAGCAACGGATACAATACATTTCTCGATATGGCGTTGCTATACAAAACATACATGGAAACTACTAAAATAGTAGTAATTATTCAACTCTAGCAACACTGACCAAGCTTAAATCGTACTACCTACTCTAAAAGATTGAGTTTGCTGTTGGTCTTGCGTAGCTGGGCTCGCCAGGGTATAATTTTTGCGCTTTCATCATTGTCGTCGTCATGTTTGCCGTTTGTCGCGTGGCCTGTGGACATAGAAGTGTTGCCAGTTTACAAGAATAATAATTATACCTATCTTACTCATCTAAAGCCTTGAGAGAATATCATCGCTACTTGACCTTTGTTTAAAGAAATTCACCAACATTTACTTGATCTCCAAACAACCTAGATTTACTAGACCAAGGTAAAAGACTGTGAAATTGATTAGTGCCTTAGAAAAAAATAATTAGTCTCGGCTTAACCCGGCGCCAAAACTAACTAAGCAAAACAAGCTGTTTGATGCTAGCTAATCAATTTAACTGTAACTGCATCGTAACAGTAACAGTATAACATTAATTATGTCCTAGCCGATTTTTTGGTACTGCGCGGCCGAGCTATTATAAGATGCAGGAGATAAATTATATGTATAAGTGTGTGCACTCTCTTTTTTCACTTTCATAGTTTCTGAGACGACACTCTGACACGAAGGCGCAGGACCGATGGTTTAATGTGTTTGCCGAACCATGGGTTTGTCAACACCCTATCTTAGCTATTTCTGAGTTATTTCGAGAAAAACCAACTGTTTAACCGAAGATTCGAACCTCTTAATAGAACACTTATGCCCATTCTGTCACCAACCATCCCCAGCTTAAGAGACTATTTATTCTCATTCCTTCAAAATGGTTTTTCATCGTGCCTCTTGCAAGTCACTTGTTTCATGTGACGAAAAATGAAGTTCATAAATAAAAGATACTTGACAAGTTGATTTCAACCAGTATTTTGCTAAAAAATAATCGTCTAACGCTCAGTTGCAGGAACAGACATTAGGCTTAATGGCTTCATTAGCTTCTGTGTAATTATTTTGTAATTTTCTATAAGAAGACATATTATTAGCTAATGAATCCTGAAACTGAGTGTTAGTGCCTTTAAGAGATACCTAGCTTAGGGCCATTGTTGAGATACTTACCATTACAATGGTCAGAGGAGAGCTTCGCTTCCGAGGGTGCGCGCGTTGGCTGCGCAGGAGTGTCGTAACACAGCGATATGTTGTCTATGGAAACGGCGCGCTGCGTTCCGCTAGGGTAGGCGCGCCAATCGCCGTTCGTGCCGTTGGACCCATTCGTCTCCTCGACTTTGGGTGTGTACAGGGATTGTCTGGAAGTAGATAGGAAGATAAAATCAGTGTATGTAAAACAATAATTCTCATACGGAATATTACCCAGAATCTCATACAGAAGTTGGACCATGTAGGCAAGACTGAAGTGCACAAGTGTAAGCGCAATACTCGGTTACACTCTCTGTTCCTTGACTCTCATAGTTCGGTTCGGCGATACGGCAATCCGACATGACTGGTGAAAGAACAGGGCGAAACATTTACGGCTTAACTTGCTTTGAATTAAAACAGCGGTTTTAACAGCAATATCCAGAAACAATTTTTTTCCTGATCTGGGATTCTAACTCGAGGCCAGGTGGATAGGCCAACCACTAAACGAAGCAGATACGATTGAAGGTTGTGTGAAATAGAAGAGATCAAAAGCAGGTTTAGAGTTCATAAGGAAAATATATACAGGCAAACATTTCAAAAAATACCTACATGTTTGTACTCCACTGGCCTAAACTAAAACGTTAAAATAAAATGACTGTCATCGCTAAAAGGTTAGTAACCAAGGTTAGTGTTCTAAAATTTAGTATAGTAGGTATACAATCTATCCCCGTGGCGCCCACGCGCCTTTTGATAAACCAAAATAAACATGGCGACTCCAGCCCAGAGCTTTTACAAAATACTTTCAATTACCGCCCACGCACCTTTTAGAAGTCCATATTATAAATCTCTGTATAATTTTTTGAATTTTCAAGGATTAAAGAAACAAATTTTTTATATTTCTGAACGAAATATTAGAGCACAGTTTCCGGTATGCTACCATTGGCTGTGACAGTCGACAGACGTCCTTTTTAAGAAAATGGACGGCGGTATGGCTGTCTCACCAAGACGTGGTAACTAAATCGTATTTTTTTATTATAATCCGTGACTGTAAAGTATATTTTTATGCAAAAATTTGGTCTTTAATGGGTATCACTTAGGTGGAGTCTATGATTTCGCTTTTTAAGAGACGAAATTCTGCAAACTCTTGGATTGAAATAATATGACCTTTGTGAAGTCCTTTGGGTTGAAGTTAGTATAAAAAAAAAACTTTGATAATTGTTTTGCTTATCACTTTGTGTGTGATTTTTGTAATATTTGGAATATAACCTACTTAAATAACGCTACTTACCTTTGACGAATAATTGAATATAATTTACACTACTAGCTATTCGTCTCCAGTCTGTGTAAACTTATCTAGCAATGTTCTAACTCAGTATTTTAAGCCTGGTTTAGAGTATCATTGTAGATTTTATGATTTTTGATTAAGAATATTAATAAATATTGTTGGCGATAAGAATTATTATGAAAAAGAAAAGATATGCGATAGTACAAATTTAATATTTCATTACTATAAGAGTAAAACCTAAAACTTGTAATAGGAGACTTATAAGAAAAAATCCTGTAAGAGAGATAAATTAATGGATGTCATTTAATTAAAAAAATAATTGAAATAAACACATAAATCTGACAAATTTGGCATTTACATCACTTACTAATTCCTCTTTAGTCTAGTAACTGTGGCCCAATGGTCTTTGTACAGTACAAAAGATAGATAAATAATTGAAATTGAAAAAATATGCTAACATAATCATTACTATACCCTGAAAGTTTCACATCAATCTGGTAACTCTAACATATACAATTTACAACTCCAAACCTTGGCCGTTTAAGACTACAACAATTATGTCCTATGAGAAGGACAGTCGGGCCGTCTTCAAGAAAGATTCAAAAACTTTCTGGGCGCCACGAGGCTATACTATAGAACCACCCTTATGTCGTTGACATTACCACCAATACGAACTAAACGAATCTACACATTTCTCTTGTGCACTGCTAGAGAGTGGAATTCGTAGCCGGCTGTAGTGTTCAACACTATGATCTGGATACTTATATGAAAAGAGTAAATAGGCTATCACTAGTCTGTCATGATCCATCCTCAGACGTACTGTCGCTTACCATCAGGTAAGATCGCCTATTAATTAAAAAAAACTAACAAATGCCTCACCTCAGCCGGTTCTCTGCCTCCTCTCTCCTCTGCAGCAGCTGCCTCTTCCACGCCGGCACAGCCGCCGCCCTCCTCCTCTCCGCCTCACCAGCGAGCTCCCTCTCCAAGTCTCTCCTAGCCTTCTCCGCGGCCCTCCGTGCCAGCATCTGCCTCTTCCAAGCCGGTATCACGTTACCAGCTGCATCTCTCTCCGGCACCTGAGGACAACCCTACGTCGACCAGCCGCACGCGTTCAAGGTATTGGAGCCATGGATTCCACCACCATGAGAGGTAAGGGACGACAGATTATATTAATGCGTCACGTTGGTAAAAATTGTGTGATGATCCGGATCGAAGGACCAAAGTTTGAGTTAGTTAATAGGGTAATGATACGGATCGATGGACCAACTTCGATTATTACTCAAAAAATATATACGACAAACAAAGAAACTATTTTACTTTTTGAGGTGGCTTCAAAAGTAACCCGGTTTTTATTCAAAATATTGCATTTATTTATAACAATCCGGCTCAAATGACCATTGTTTGATTATTGAAAAAGGTCCTGTACAAAAAAGTTTGTTAAATATAGGTCAATTTAAAAATCCGTTCCGGTTGCAAGGACCATAGTCCGTTAGTAAATTTATCGGGAAATCTGCATTAATGTAGTCTGTCTCGGTCGTCAAATGTAAGTGATTTGAATGTTTAGTGCAATCAATGAAAACTTGGATCTACTATACGGCTCAAAGGACCATAGAGGAATGGCTCTCTAAGCTAGTGGCATGCCTTATAATTTAACAAATGGAGGTAAAACGGATATTTGGTAAGTATTTCATATGTTATTTGATAACAAACATTAATCTAAATCAACTTATATACGCGGACGTAAGCACACCAAATATCCGTTTATTTGCTTAATTTTATATTTCATCTTAACTATTTGATGAATATGGAACGTATTTCATGTATGTGCAGGTAGTATTTCACGTAATTGTAGCTCAACCAAGAACTACAGATAACGAGGAGGTATGCTTAGTCTTTGTAATATGTCTGTTGTCAGTCAAGTAGATAGAAAGATATTCATATCCAAGTTAATTGAAATGTGGTTATAATCTTGTTACTAATTTCTGCCTGCCTTTGTATTTATTACTGTCTCGAAAAATAAATCTCATCCATTGCTACTCGTTTACCAGGCTAATTTGATCCACATTTTTTTATGTAACAGTGCAACAAAAATATTGGTTATTTACGACAACGCCCAAGCATGCGCTCCAATTAGCCCCTGCAATAAATACAACACCGTTACTTGGTTGTTTCCGCGGGTAGTTGCATCACACGCGATCGGTGCGTCCGTGACCGCAACGGTCCGACGGTTTATCAGCTTAGAATAGCATCTTGGTACAAAATTTTGCAATTTTTGTATGACTACAACTGCTGAAGTGACAAACCTATGAACAAAAATAGCCTCGCGTATTGCTGCGCGATAATAATCCAAAAGTGTGACTAACTGGTCAGAATGTAAAATTGCGTGCACGTATGTAAGTACAAGAAAAAAATATTGCCGCAAAAAAATATCGCAGGGAAAGTCGTTTGATTCTTGGCCAATTGCAACAGATTAAAGTTAATTCAGATGCAGAGGTAGAGCTCCTAATTCTTTGCTGGACATAGCCTTGTAATCTATAGATAGTTGGCAAGCTGGTTTTTTCACTAATAAATATTTATCTAACAAAAGTCTTCATTAGGTATGTTCAATAATGATACGTGAGATATTTACAAAACTCAACTTTATTTTCGGACAGTATATTCTGCAAGGTTCCACATGAAAATCTCAACAGCAACGAATCCGGGCCCTTAGACTAGACAAGATGCTTTTTCTACAGCGATGTTCGCTATCGCTAACAAACTGACATAAGCCATTGAAACATCATATGACTATTGCATACACATTTTGACATTTCGTTGGCGATAATAAGGTTATATTGTGGTTACTATAATAGATTGCATATTCTTGTCTAGGGGCCCAGTATTATTTAACCTTTGCTTATGAATCGTCAACTTTTTTAACGTTTAACCAATCAGAAACCACGGTCATAGAAACCGTTCAGTTGAGCCCACCGACGCGTCGCAAGCGCAGCCCTAAGTGGCACTCAGCTGGCATGCGGAACAACGATCGCGCTGCGTCAGCGCTTGATCAATCAACTGTTCCCAAATATCTGGAATATTGTCGCGGGTTGGTTATACAATCGGCTCGTTGGTGTAATGTCTAGTTTACGCCGGCAACAATGTTGTCATAGCTCACGTTGTACCTTACATTTCTTTTTTGTGATCAAGTTCACGTCGAGAATCGTATGGTATAAGGGGAAAAGCTTATAATTGGATTGAAAGCTACCTTGCACAGACTTACTTAACAATGCACAGAGCTAACAAAAATTGCGAAAATCAAAGATAATTTAGTCAAGGAATCATATAGGTCTGAACTATTATTAAAGAAATCAGGGGTTCCCCAAGGTAGCATTCTAGGGCCATTGCTGTTTTTATTATATATAAATGACCTCCCAAATGCTACCACACATAAGTGTGTACTCTTTGCAGACGACACGACAGTCGTAATAAAGGGAGATGGAAATAATCCGATCGACTCAATCGCGAATAGGGCCCTAGAAAATATTATAGGCTGGTTGAGTGCTGATGACCTGAGTATAAATATCAGTAAAACTGTCTTTATGCAATTTCGGTCATATAATACTCAAAAACAATCATTAAAAATTTAATGTAATGGCGGAAAAATTGACGAGGTAGATAATTTTAAATTCCTAGGACTATATATTGACACACATCTAAATTGGAAAAAACACATTGACGTTATATGTCAAAAGCTAGAGCGCTTTGCTTTTGCTATAAAACGATTGCGACAAACAGTATCGTTCGAGGTTGCACTCACGGCTTACCACGGATACGTATCGTCGGTACTGAGTTACGGTATAGTTCTGTGGGGCAATTCAGTGAATATAGACCGCGCTTTCAAAATACAGAAGAGATGCATTCGCGCTCTGTGTAACGTATGGTATCTAGACAGCTGCAGACCCCTCTTTAAAGAGCTTAATTTGCTTCCACTTCCTTGTATTTACATCAGAGAAGCTTGTCTTTTTGTAAGGTCATTCCCTAGTTATTACAAAACACGCAGAGAAGTCGCTGGTAGGCAATGAAGGCAGCAATACATGAACCTAATGCATCAACCTCCCTGTCGCAAGGACATATATAAAAGAAATTCATATAATAAGAGTATTGTGTTGTATAACTTGCTACCGGAAGAGCTCAAAAAACTTCAAGGGCCAATATTAAAGAGGAGATTGACTGACTGGCTTTTTGACAAATGTTTTTATAGTTTTAATGAATATTCTAATTGGCGACATGCTAATATTTAATTTATTAATTCAAACTACGTAATATGATTAATACTAATGTACCTAATTGAACTGACATTTATTTTTTTATGTAAAACATTATATTTGAATTTTTGCACGTCTGCGAGCAGACTGAACACATGCGCTACTTACTTTTATATGTTATTTTTGTTAACTGTGTTCGTGGCAAATAAACGTTTGAGTTTGAGTTTGAGAAAGACCACTTACAAAAGTAAACTTAAAAACAGTAGGTAAGTAAAAATAGTGAATAAAACGAGTCGAGCATTTTCGTGACCTGTTGTTGACTTGCTGTAAATATGTAAAGACTTACATTTTGTTGTTGTTTATCTAATTCCTGTTCAGCTTAGCAAAATTTTACTCTAAAGTCGTTCTGAAATCATATGAGCTTATTTTTATGAAATTCATTTTGAAAGGTTTAATCTCTGGCAGCCAGAGTCTGACTCTCTTCCTTATAATTATCTACTTATCGCTAATACATAGCATTAACTAAGAACATTGTGAACCCAGTTAAATTGCAAAATGGCTGGTTTTTACAATATCGCAGCGACATTTAACCTTTCTGGGCTTGGCGACTGCATTCGCAATTTCGAGGATGCTCGATTTGAATATAAAAAGCACTATGTAGGTTCAACATTAAATATTTCTTAAGCAACTCAAACCTGTTTAAATTTTTGTAATGCATTGTGAAAGTCGATATTATTTCCCTTTTATTTTATACGAGATAAATGTGTGTTTATCATTATAACATGATAAATGTAGTTCTTGTTTTACACTTTCAGTTTTTTTGTCATATAAAGTAAACGAAATGTGAGATGATCTTGGGACAAGCACAAAATAAGTTAAACGACAGAAAAATCGTTTACTATGGCCAAAGTAGGTAATATATAGGTAGTATATAGATTATTTTTCAGCACTAGTGCACAATTTGTCTCGGGTCTACGATCTAATATTTCTAGGGTCGTTTACTATTTATATAATTAACTAGTAGTTCCCCGAGACTTCGCCAGCGCCAAAGGTCGGATTTTCCATACAGACTTCCATCCCCCATTTCACCCCCTAATGATTTTATATTGCGACAAAAAGTAGCCTATGTCCTTTATAGGGTCTCAAACTATCTCTGTACCAAATTTCATTTGAATTGGTTTGAATTTCGGAGCCTATTCAATATCTACAAACAAACAAACAATAAAATCTTTCCTCTTTATAATATTAGTGAAGAAATTACACTTTACATAAACCATATAAAAGTGTCAGTCACAGTATCTCGGAGCGAACGTTTTTATTTGTGGTCAAGAATCACGAATGAGACCGATGTGCAATTGTGCATTAAAACGACACAACTTGGAACATGTATGAAAAATACCGCCTTTAAAAACTGTAAGTGTATTTTTCCAGGCTTCTTTTCAGTGATAGAAAAGTAACTTTACAATGGGTTGGAAGAGTATTTTATCACTCTCTTCTCTGATAAGTATATTTCTAACTTTCCTTACAATCCACTCGAAAATCTGGACTACCACTTAAAATTTTAATTAGCTACACGGAAACGGAAAGAGCGAGTGCAAATATTAGACATTATACGAAGAAAGGAGAAAGCGTGAAAAGAGATCGTCGCTCAAATATAATATTTTTCATCCAAATCCTACCAAAATGATATGAGGTTTAAACTTTCGCTGAGTTAAAAGAATAGTGTTCAAGAAGTATCGATAAATAATGACTACTGATAAAAGAATCGTAACATTTCGTGATTCGTGAGATGAATAGACTATTGTATCGTAGTTTTCCACGACTTGTGCACTTTCGATTGAGCTATTAGTTATGCAGTTAATTTGTGCATGTTTTGGTTTCACAATCATTGGTCGCTAGATCATTAAACTTTAGAACTAATATAAAGCTAAAGTGAGAGGTTTTCTATGACTGTGTTGAATAAACGAACAATAGGAACATCCGGCATCTATATTTATAATGATAAGTGAATGACAAAATAATAACATCTCTACTATTTGTACTTTTAGAACACATTAAAACGGGGATTAACGCGACGGATAGTAGGTAAAACATTATATACCTTTAATTTTTGCCTGACGTTTCGACAGGGTTGCACCGATCGTGGTCACAGGCAGACTCACTGTGACCATGATCGGTGCAACCCTGTCGAAACGTCAGGCAAAAATTAAAGGTATATAATGTTTTACCTACTATCCGTCGCGTTAATCCCCGTTTTAATGTGTTCTAATAATGAAACGCGAAAGTTTAAGAGTGATTATTTGTACTTTTATTTATTCTGTGCCAACTACATAATCTGAAAGTAACTCTTTCTGTCTGTTAATCTTTTTACGCCTTAATCTTAAAGAAGGAAATAGGCTGCTAGAATTTTTCTGCTGCGAAAATAATACGACCCAAAGGTTGTCTGGCAGAAATTGCTTTAAGCAATAAGACCGCCTAAGTTTCATGGACGACAGAACATCATGGTAATCACTGCGGTATCTTATACTGTCGTAGTAGGAGCGGTTTTGCAACGAAAACGTGTATTCTGATTTGCAACGAGAATGAAGACTGTATTTACAACATTCTGCATATATTACAATTTTGAAAATGCAGTTGTATGTGTTGTTCAATAAGGAGTACGTATCTTAAAACTTTAAGAGGGTAAAGTGGTGAAGAAAATTAGTTACAAGTTAAATTCAGACGGTTCTAACTTTCAAATAGATCTATAATTTGCCTAACCGTCTGACAACTGTCCAATCCAAAAATGCAAGTCACCGCGCTTTTCGCAGCCCCACACGCAACGAGGGGTGCGGGGGTGGACGCGCAGAAGTGGAGCACTGGGTTAGTGCACGGATGCACTCGGGTTAGGGTTGTCGATCACGCAACTTGTAAAGACACGACAGAGTAAAAAATATCTAAGTATCTTTAGCACAGCTACTGTGTTAGATTCACTATAAATAACTCGAGAACAGCGGAACCAATTTTAATGTTAAGTTTATTTTTAAATATGCATAAGTCGGATTAATTAAAATAAATACGAATAAGTCTGAATGATTTTACTAAGAATGGGTTAAATTACCGTCTCTTTTTTTTGGTGTTTTACTGATGATGATATTTATCTTATAATTTAATTTCCTTGTGATTGTTGGTTTAGTAGATTTAACTCCCCCCCCCCCCCCCTCCCAAATAAATAAAATAACTACATAAACATTTAAAAAGCACTAAAAATATTAAAAAAAATAACGTCGCACGGGTCATCAGCTATTTTTTAATTTATTCATATTTATATGAAAACTAACAGCGATTACATGATGATAATAACAATTTTTTTAAAAAAAGTGGAATATCAAGTATAAATAGGTTTGTAAATGGACTCCTAATACTCTTAATTATTTTTTTTATTAAAAAACCTTGTTAAGAAGTCTGTTCTAAGTTGGTTTTTATTTTATTACCTTATAAAACAAAGTTAATTTATGAACAATTAATATGTGTGATTGTATCTACTTCCCGCTACTTACTTACAAGGTATGTCGCACCGCACAATAATCGTTGTAAAGTAATTAATTATTTTCAGTTCATTAATCTTTATTTTACGATTCAATTTCATGATTGACGATTGCATGCCTCAATAAAAGCAAAATAATCTTATTTGTTAAAGTAAATTAGTCTTAGTAGAAAATAATTGCTAAAAGAATAACAATGATCATGTCATGTTCATAACTCATTGGTTTTTTTTACTGTTTATAATATATTAATAATTCACATCATATTTACGCAGGACGTAATAAAAACCTAAATAATATATTCAAAAGTACCTAAATCTAAATAGGTGCCACAAGTACTATCTGAGTGAAAATACCATTTTTAAATGCATTTATTATATTAATGCTGAATTAACCCTATTTCACAAAACAAGGAATAAAAAACCTAACTTATTCCACTCAAAGGTGACAACCCTGTAGATGCGTATGCGCAGCGTACGGTGACGTGACGCTATCTCTTCTCGTTGGATACGCGATCCAATCGAGCGTAAACGTAACTAAATTACAATACTCTGTGATATTCCGAATGACAGATGTACAATATTGTAGATGTTACTAATTAAATGAAGACAGAATTTTGAGATGAATAAAATACAAAAGTATTTGGCTTCGACCATCTTTCCTATGATATAGCATGCCATTATAAAATAAAGGCAAAACATAGCACAAGCTTTAAGTTACCATTTGTTAACATGACCACTAGTCATCATGAAAAACCGTTTAGCCGTTTGGGCTGTACGGCGTGCCAAAGAAATGGGCATATATACATACACTGCCGGGTAAAAACCTAATTATCAATCAGCGTTAACTTAATTAATATTTATGTTATAACACTGGCAAGTAACTTTTTTTTAAATAAAACCATCACGTTAAGTCTTGGAAATCTTCGATATCATCAATTCGAGCCAGTCCTGACTTGATTTGCAATGCAGCACTGAAAATTCAGATTCAAGTTGTATGTATTGGTTTGGCGCACATGATCATTGCCTAAGATTAAATATACTACCTACTTAGGTATCTTTGAACAAAGCCTTCTGTTACTTTAATTGGAAAATTATACCAGTTTTATTCAAAGGTTGAGCTACATTCGTGTGATGTAAGATCAATAATAAAAAAGAAATCGCTCTAGTTATCGATACATAACAATCTTGATGACTTAATTATTGTTTTGTTTTTGTTATGTCACTAATATGATTAAGTATTAATTTAGATTAAATTGTTACGATATAAAGTTTTGTCAACACCAAAGATAAATTTGTTGCCTTCATAATACAGGATCTTGTAGGATGAATGGTGTTCTTTTAAAAAGTACCTACTATCTATGTTCTGCCCATATGGGGAAGAAAAAAATCATATTGTGCAATTTTACGTTGTCACCATAATTAAAGTGGTTCTCTTTACATGTTTTGGCAGAATAGGGATGCTGTTAAAGTTAGTACACCGCTCTACCAATCAAACAACCTGTTTTGTAGGCGTAGGTAACTAAATATATATTGTAAGGTATCAGTAATATGATACGACGTTATTGTAATTGTACTAACCTACACGTGCATAAAGATTGTACCTAAGACACCTGTTGATTCAGACATATGATCAATTACCATCAGATCTTTGACATTATAGTAAACTGATATTGGGACTAGGATGCCAATTCTGTATTATATATGAAGGCTAACATCTACATTTTATCGGCAAGGTAGTGATTAGTATCTAGACCTTGTACCTACATTGATTTTTGGAAAGCAAAACTTTTTCTCGCGATGAATTCAAGCTGATGTTAATGATTCTGCTGCAATATAAAGCCAGTGTTACCGGGACTTATAAATTTTTCATTAACCTTCGATTAGTATGTAATAAATAGCTCATGTATTAAATCAATGTGTACGGTGCGTTGCGTTGACGTTTTGAAACCTCACACTTTTGCATTTCTTTGCATCGTCTGAATATTCCGCTAGAAATGTGCGTCGGGCCAAAAGACTTTCTGTATTTTATCGTTGTGCTTATGTCGTTTTCAACGCTCTCTTCGCAAACCTATTATTTCCATATTCATCAAATACCTCTTATAGCTAATTAACACTTGCAAGAAATTGCATTATTTATAGAACTCGTCGCTTGCATTTTTACCACTAATAACATCGTCGTCAATAGAGACTACTATTTAATGCAATTTCGAAAGATAAAGTTCACTGACCTGATCAACAAAATTTTCAGCGGTGAACCGCTTGGTGAACTCCGTGAAGGTCTCCTTGTCTTGCAGGCTCTCCCGTCTCGCTCGCTCCACTTTCATTTTCTTTATCCCGGTGATATCCTTTGACATTTTGAGTTCCTCGATCAAATCCGTTTTGGCGCTTCGGTAGTTTTCGGCGGCGCTCGGCAAGCATTGTAGGCTGACGGATCTGGCGGGCGGTGGCGCGGATAGGGTCTTGGCGGCTGGTGCTCGGAGCCTGACAGATGTGAGTTCTGCGGTGCTGATGGCGGCTAGGGGTTGCGTGGTCGTCACAGGCGGTTGCGGGGGTGGGGGCGGGACGTTGTCGGTCGGGACCGGTGGCGGCGGCGGAGGGCGTGCCTCCGCCGCGCTGTCGTCCCGCTTGCACGGCGCCGTGATGGTTTTCAGGTATTCCGAGGGTTTGATGAGCCGGTCGGGCGCGTTGTTCGGGAACGCGGGGGGAATGAACGGGAGGGCCGGCTGTTTGTTGACGAGGTTGGGGCCGCGCGGTCGGTCGTCGTCTGCGGTGGAGCCGCGCCGCCCCGCTGCAAGATGGCGTCGTGAGAGGGGAGAGAAAGTCCGCGCATCGGCGCGCACGCAGCTTGTGCGCGTGTCTGTGTACTGTCGCGGACTAAACGGCGTTCTGGCGTTTCAGTTTTCAAGAATCCACTTAGGATATTCATTTGATACTCAACTGCTTAGAAGTATTTTTGGAGTTTACGAGGTTGTTGTCATGCATTGGGGTAATTCCGATGACAACTATGTAGACAAAAGTTAAGCCAATTTGATTTGTAACTATTAATTTTGCAAAATATTTTAACTCTGATCTACACAATCATCTCTCGACACTAAATTAGCTATAAGTAAGAGTTTTTGTCCCCGACAGTACACACACACAGTGACACAAATACACATACAAAAAAAAAATAATTTTACAAATTATTAACAAGAAGAATTGCGTGTTGAAGCAATGGATGGACGAGTGTTTCGGTTAAATCAGAACGCTGGAACCTAATAAGGTACCTAATTAACTTAATTACCTAATATATAATTCAAAAATATGTGTATGAACACGTAGTACACGTAAATATGTAGGATAAACACAAAATATTTCAAGAAAACCTATTAAACTATTAAGTACCGATATTTACATTTTAGAAAAAATAGTTTAAGCAGTGGAAGATAGCAAAAAGCTATCTTCCCTTCCTTACACCCCATCCCACAGACAATTTATTTTAATTCAAGATATTTTGTCATTTGAAGTGAATTTTTATTTTTTTTATTTATGAGTTGATGCCTTTGCCTTGCACTGATGTACCTATACAGGCTTATTTTACTCGTAATATAATTACTTTAATTGAAAGACAAGTGATAATTTGCAACAACGCGAACATGTATCGTCGGCATGCAAGCTGTCATGGCGATTGAACATTCTGCGTAAAACATGCGCTTGATTGCAAAGAATTTCGCGACTCCTAAGTTATGCTAATAGGACAAATGCCAAGTGGAAGGAAGACAATCTTGGTCAAAAACAAATAGGTACTTAGCAAGGTATTCAACATACAGCCTTACCGGTGAATGGATAGGTATATTCTTTTCAAGAGGAATAAGTAGGTACCTAAGTCATGGAAAGAATATGTGGTTAACAGTAACCAAAATTTGGCTACTAGTAGGCCGTAATCTAGTGACTGGCAAACTTCTGGTTATCAGTAACAAACTAGTTTTGGATCCATTACTGAGCTGATTATTTATATTTAACTAAAATTGACTTTCCTACAACAAAACTGTCAACTAACAAAACTAGTTTGGTGGATCCTTTTTTTAAGTGCAGAAGGCATAATCTGCGTAAAACATGCGCCTAATTGTTAAAAATTTCGCCAAGTTATGCTTAAAGGCCTGTGCTAAGTTAAATGAAGAAAATCATTGTCAAAAAAAGTACTTGGCTACCAAGGTATCTAAACATAGAGCCCTGTCGTTAAATAAATACTCTCTTAAAAAAGAATAAGTAAGTGATGGAAGGAATATTTGCAATGGTCATGAGGTTATAGAAGGCATATCTATCTCTCTTATTCTACGGCCTAACACGATCGGGGCCCTTAGCCAAGTGGCAATTTATTCTCAAGCGAAGTTCGTTATCGTTAACAAAATGTATGAAACTGACATAAGCCATCGAAACATCACGTGACTTTTGCATACATGTTTTGACACTTCGTAGGCGATAACGAAGTTCGCTCCAGAAAGATTGCCATTTGGCTACGGGCCCAGTTCTGGGGTGTTAAGAAGAAACTTGTGATTCTATCATAGGTAAAATACCAACTTCAGATTTGAAGCCTTTTTGCACGTCAATAGGCTAAAAAAATTATTTCCGTTCCGTACTCTATAAAATTTGAGCATATCAATCTTAAAAGAGCAAATTTTTCCACATTTAAAAATATTACTGATTGATAAAGTATACAGTGACTACCTATTTTAAAACCCATTGCAGTTCAAAATGACTGTTTTATTTCAATCTAACGCCCAGGTAGGTATTTCATAACATAATTTCATAAGTCCAATAAGTACCTTAATAACGTTCTTCGTTCTTTGTTTTTGTCTATTTGGTTCAAAATGTATGTTTATTTCATTTATATCCTTAACTTATCTAGTTAAGGAAGTGCGGGGTTTCCAAACAAAAGCATTTGTTTGCTTAAATGGAGACTCCAATCAACTGTGTAATTTACTAATTTTGTTAGTGAAAATATTTTTTTTTCATTAACAAAAATAATAACTAGTTTACGCTATGTGTGAGTGAGATACCCACAACTTATGTTACAAACTATGAGTACATAATACAATTAGTTTTTGCCTATCCATTGTTATGGGTTATTGAATAGCTGTCAATGTTATAAAAATCATCAAAGAAATGATAGATACGCTTGGCCGCTTCATCCAATTACTGCGCTAAATTGTGTACTTTTACGTAAAACGTTTTAAAACATGAATGAAATCCTGACATTGTTGTCAGTGCCTACAAGCTTGACTTATAGTTTCAGGCGTTATTAGTATTTGTTTGAGGGTTTTTTATCCCCTTAAAAATTATTCTAAATTCGCTTTTTGGATGTTACAGTTTATATTCATACCGTAAAAACAATTATTGTGTACCAGTGTACGTTTTATGTTTATAATAAAAAAATAAAATTATTAATTTGTTGTCTTAGTTTCGGACATTGCATAAAAATCACTTAATTAAGTATAATTTTTCCATAAGAAAATAGCCAATTACGCATGAAAACTTCTTGAGAGAGAAACGACAATTTAAGAACATCGAAGTTTTATAATGAACTTTTACGTCTTTCAAACAAGCAATCAACTCGTCTCACTCACTTTTTTAAATTCTACTTATCTCTTGATAATGGTTATTCACATAAAACTGACTTTTGCAAGTAAATCCTTACAAAAACTAACATTCTTTCATCGTGAAACGGAAAGTTACCCACTGGCCCAAATATAACTGTAACGCATAGTTAAAAAATTCAGGCAACGCTGAAACCTGCTGAAGCGTCATGCAATGTCTTTAATTGAGGCCTTTAGTACGGACGGTTACAGTAGTAGTTAATTACACATCTTATGTAGTTGTAATAGGGCAGATAATGCGATAAAAATGTGCTGATCACTGTACATGAGTAGGTAACCACAAGGTAAGGGCCGCTGAGGTAAGAATAAGTTTTAAATTAAAACATATTCAATATGAGGTTGAAACGATTTCGTCTACTCTTGAAATCTGTCTAAATTGTTAGAGTGAATTTTTAGTATACTCGTATATTGCTTAACAATTTTGTTGTTTCATTGCATGTTTGGTCTTCTTTTCGCATTGTCTTTATGACATTACATGTATGAAACTTTAAATGCAAGTGTGTAATAATTTAATCTTAAGCTACTATATGCAATATTGTAAAGCTGCTTTTTTACTAAATAAAGATAAATAAAAATAACTTTATCAGTATTATTTAGGGACAGAAACAATCTTTAAGCGTTATCCCAGTTGTGCTCTCGCACGCGAGGTCCCTGGGTCCGCTTTTGACCATGATCCAGGATGTGGCAGATCGGTTAATTACAGTGAAGCGACTGCCATCTGACCTTCGTAACCCTGTTAACAGGAGAACCTGACCAGTTTGGATTCCGGTTACACATCCAGTCGCCTAAATGTGCAGATTTCCTCAAAAAACTTTTAGGCCCACTTGCGTCCATTGCATCAGCTATTTCAGACGTTTTCAATGCCTAATCTAATTTGAAAGCCCACTTGAACAAATCCAGATGAGCTAATCCGGACGTGCGCAAGTGGGCCTTAGTGATAATGGGCCATTGGTAAATTAAGTTAGTAGTTTCTTGTTACTAATTAGGTACTTATTATACTTACTTACAACAGTAAAATATCGCGACATACGACATGACCGTAGAGACCGTACCGTCTCACTGAATAATGAGAGTGAAGGAACAGAGAGTGCACCTGTGTATTGCGCACACACTTATGCACTATAATATGTCCCGCGCAGTTGGCAAATCTCTGTTAAGATAGGCCGCCGTAGTCGAAATTCGGCTAGGAGGACATTATTATTATCGTGACATAATTTAACCATCACAACGAGTTGACATTTTTTTATAATATTTTTTCAACTCAAATGTTACATTGCAAAAAAAACTGAAAAAATGCAAATCCGCTGGACTGACAATTATAATAAAAACAAAGTATTCCACCTACACGTTCTAGTATTAATAAAAACAGCTGTTTTCAGCTATAACTCATCCACCCGGCTCCGTTTCTACTTTCTAATGAGTACAGGCGGGAGATGAAGTTGTGACATACGTTATTACTACAAGCATAAGACGTGTTTGTGAAACTTTCGTTGCCGGTAACGCTGGCTTTTCCAACATTATATCCTGCGTTTATTTATTTTAGATGTTCTATGACCATTAAGTGTAAAAAACCGGGTCTTACTACCGTTCTGTAGGCTTTGTGTTAAGAACAATAATAGGTGTATGACTCGCGATGATATTTTTATACACAACTAGTGGTTCCCCGCGACTTCGCCCGCAAGAGTTGGATTTTCCATATAAACTTTGATCCCCCATCTCACCCTCTTAATGTTTTTCTATCGAGACTAAATGTGGCCTATGTCCTCTCCAGTGTCTCGAACTGTCTCCACACTAAATTTTATCTCAATCGGTTCAGTGGTTTAAGCGTCAAGAGGTAAGAGACAGATAGATACAAGCAACAACTTGCTTCTCAATACAAGAAAAACCAAATGTGTTAAATTCACCATGCCCAACGTGAAGCAAGGTAACACAGAAATTTTACTAAATGGTGAGAAACTAGATCTATCTAACTCCACTGTTTCTGGGCATTACATTGGATTCGAGGTTGCAATGGGGACCGCATGTTGACACTCTGGCTGGGAGACTTGCTTCAGCTGCCTTTGCGGTTAGAAAAATAAGACATCTTACTGACGTTGAAACGGCAAGGCTTGTTTATTTTAGTTACTTTCACAGTATTATGTCTTATGGTCTTCTCTTGTGGGGTTCTGCTGCGGACATCAACACCATCTTTATCTTACAGAAAAGAGCCATTCGTGCCATTTACAAACTGAGTCCGCGCGAATCCCTGAGAGAACTCTTTAAGGAAATTAATATACTTACTGTGGCCTCTCAATACATTTTTGATAATATCATGTAGTACGTACACGATATTATCAAAAATGTATTGAAAAATGCAAACATTTAGATCTTTTCACGAAAAAAAGTGATATTCATTCTTATAATACAAGAAACAAAAACAAACTTGTCGTTCCAGACTTTAGATTGGCCAAAACAATTAATTCATTTTTGGGAAATTGTATTAAATTTTTTAACAATATACCACACAATATTATCGAACTACCTATTAATAGGTTTAAGTCGCATGTCAAAACTACCCTCATGTCTAAAGGGTATTATAAAATTCAAGACTATCTTGATGACGAGAATGTATGGATAGTCCAGCCTGCACCAAACTGATGTACCTACCTTTTTGTTGTATTATTTTTTTTTTAACTTTTGTATGGCAGCTAGTGGTGACTGAGTTTGTTCCGGTGCTTCTTCTGAGCACTTGCCTGATTGTCTGTATTTTGTCTTGAAGCACTAGTAGGGCCCAAAAGATAAGGAGACATGTTCGGGCCCCCTAAGGGCCAATATTATACTGATTTTTAAATTTTTGACGTTCATAAGTGGCATTTTCTGTCCTAAATTGAATATATTATTTTTGACTTTGACTTTGACTTTGACTTAGACACACTTTCGCATTTATAATATGGTGGCACAGGGCTAGCATGTTGCCTCTCATGCGGGAGGAGCCGGGTTCGATCCCACGTGCCGCCATGTACCAATGACTTTTTCTCAGTTATGTACATCAGTTCTTTCATTGATCGATGCTCTTACGGTGAGGGAAAACATCGTGAGGAAATTTTCATATTCAGGTAACTGAATGTGTAGTTATGATCCAAAACTGGTCAGGTTTCCCCTTAACAGGGTCACGGAGATCAGATGGCAGTCTCTCCGCTGTAATTACCTGATCTGCCAAATCCTGGAACATGGTCAGCAGACCCTGGGCCCTTGCGTGCGAGTGCACAACCGGGATAACGCTAGAATAATGAAATGAGTGTGTGTCATTCATCAGTGTCATTCTGATTTCTACAATGCTATGTTTTTTTTATGCAAGTAAGTAAAGTAGGTTACTTGTGAAAAATATCATTATTAAAACTTGGGTTGTGACTTCGGCTTTAAACACTTACCCCGTTATTCCAAAAACTTAGTACCGGGTTTAAGACATGACAATAGCTAGCCAATTAGAAAAGCGCTTCTCTATTAGGTTATGTCACGAATGTGTCATTCATTCCTCTGTTGTCGGCTAATATTTATACCCAGTTCAAACCTGGTCTATTTTTTTGTAACAACACCGTAATAGTTTAATTGCAAAGCTTCTTATTTTATCAAAAGTGTTTGCGTATTACAATGTAAGTAGAATGAAACAAGCCAACAAAAATAGGCCTTAAGCCCGTTATTACAAAAACTTAGTACCGGGTCAGTGTTATTACAAAAAAATTAGGCCAGGTTTAAAATGGGTCTAAATATTAGCCGACAACAGAGAAATGAATGACACATTCGTGACATAACCTAATAGAGAAGCGCTTTTTTAATTGGCTGGCTAATAGCTTAGTCTTGTCTTAAACCCGGTTCTAAGTTTTTAGAATAACGGGGTAAGTGTTTAAAGCCGAAGTCACAACCCAAGTTTTAATAATGATATTTTTCACAAGTAACCTACTTTTGATTCGACACAATACACGGAAAAGTATCACAACTAAGTATTAACAACATCAAATACTTGCTTTGCATGAAAAATTTGCTAACATCCATAACCGGTCTGATGGGATTCCGAATTACATAATTGAATAGAATAAATAACTTATGCAAGTAAAAATTACTTACTTTTAAATCGAACTTTCCTAAATTACTTGCTTGGGTTTATTGAGTCGTAATTGAAAATTGAATAAGTTAGGTATGAAATAGAAAATTAAAAACCGATTTTCTGCATTATCACATAATTGTATCGAATTAATTACATAGCAGTAGGTACCAAAAACTACTTGTGAGTAATACCTAGGTTGGTAGGTACATAGGTAAGTTAGGTATACCCATTAGGTATTCTAGTACTGCAATGTAAATTACATAAAAGTTTTTTCTGTTTAGTTTATACTTAGAAAGTCCCTTTTTTTAGTTGGCAAACATTGTAAACAATCTTCATGACTTCAAATTAATACTAGTGAAAAAATATATATTAAATAAAATAAAAAAATGTATTAAATGATTAATTACTATAGTAGGTTGTTACTTTTATGTCCACCTTATTTTTAAATAAATAATGTCGTGAAAAAAATCATGTCAAGATTGTTTACAATGTTTGCCAACCAAAAAAACGGTATGAACTAAACAGAAAAAAACTCAATTGCTTTCAAACTGCAATAGCTGTAACTTTTAAAAATCAATAATAGCTTTTAAACCTACGTCTGGGAAGCAATGAAAGCCCCTAAAATTCCTGAAAATAATAATAAAATGACAATTTCAATATGACATGTGATAGCTATAGCTTGATAGCTTTCAGAAGAATTCAGCTTAAGAATATACAGGTAATTAATATGTTTATTTTAAGTTAAGTTGTCGCAAATTTGCATCTGTTCGTTCATATCCAATGATTTAGGGTGACCAACGGTAGACACCTAGGCCGTAGTAACTATTATATAATCTGTGGCTAGGCTAAAATTCGCAACAAAAGATCGAAATCTACGAACTCATAATCCCATGGATTATAATTCGTGCATGTTTATACTGACGCATAATATTTAAATACGTGTGTACGATTAGAAAGATAACACAAAAGTTACTTTCAATTTCATGATTTACGAGGTCGAATTGTGCGCATATTTTAAAAATGCAATTGTTTTGGCTTTTCAATCTCTGGGAGAAAATTGTGTTTAACAATGGAAATCTTCTAGCGATAATATCGTATCTTCTATCGTAACAAATATGTCTTCTTCATCTTTGACTAGATAATTAAGCTATAAAATAGTTTATGATTAGATCAATCGAAATAAGAATGTATATGAAAACCAATGGTCCTTGTTAATGAGGAAAGAAAAATGTCTCCATCAAATGAAAATACCTACTTAATTGAACTTGTAAAGAGCTCAGGATACGAACCCATTTTTTTTATGATACACCAAATGTCTTTGATTTTCGCGATCAAAACATTGTTATAAAATTTAACCGAAAATTAAAATTGCGTAAGTAAATAAAGTAGGTACTTGATAACTATCTCGAATAAACGGTATTTAGTAAAAAATACCTCAAACTATATATTTAACCTGTCAACGTGCACGAAAAGGAAAGTGAAAAAGTTGCGAATTGAAATCTGTACATACATTTTATTGTTTTGGCGTTGTTTGAATCAGAACGCAACTAACAGCCCATTAAGTTTGTAGAAAGTGAACAAACTCTTTAATTACCGCTTACTTACGCCTCATAAATATTTAATCTAAACGCCGAGTTATAATGAAATAATTAAACAACAAAATAGGCGTCGTTGGATATTGTTGTACGTAAATATTCCGTCTGGCTGGGCTACTTGCGAGATCCGTATCGGTCGATCTCTATTTCGTCTGAAGGAGCTTTAGTCCGACCGCTTATCTAAGATGTCGCCTGCGGGGTACAGGTGGCGGGCGATTGTATATTGATGGTACAAAATCAAAAATTATTTATTCAATTAAGGACACAAAATGCCACTTATGAACGTCAAAATTAATATCAATCAATTATGGCCCATATGGGACCAGAACATGTCTCCTTATCGTTTGAGCCCTACTAGCGCTTCGAGACAAGACACAGACAATCAGGCAAGTGCTGAGAAGAAACGCCGGAACAAACTCGGTCACCACTAGCTGCCACGAAAATGAAACAAATCGAAATAAACAGGTAGGTACAACAGTTGGGTGCAGGCTGGACTGTCCATACATTCTCGTCATTAAGATAGTCTTGAATTTTATAATACCCCTTCGACATTAGGGTAGTTAGAAATGTTACTTAAATTTATTAATAGGTAGTTCGATTACATTACACAACAACAACATACAGACCCCGCAGGCGAAGTCTCAGATAAGCGATCAGACTATTAGCTGGGCCCGTATGCAAGATGCGATCTAATGCAAAGTTCGCTATCGCTTACAAAATGTATGATACTGACATAAGCCATCGAAACATCACGTGACTTTTGAAAAAAAAAAATGATATTTCGTTGGCGATAGCGAAGTTCGCTGTAGTAAGATTGCATCATATCTTAGGGCTGTTTCTCGAAAACTTTGGTGGAAATCACGTGCGTATTAGGCTCGCAAGTTCCTTATAAAGCTACAAACAACGTTATTTTGGGGTCTTCTTACGTCCCATCGAGTCGAACAGTAGTGTATCTATAATTGGGCCAAAAAGTGTCTCACTCGTAGTGACGTTCAAGTAGCACAAGTGTTTTAAATATCATTGAATTTTCATGCACACTAAATTGTAAAAAAATAAATAAAGATTTTAATTTTCCTACAGATGATAAATAATTCGGCATTTTAAAAGCTCCTCTTAGTGCATCCCTAGATTCCCTGGTGAATTATGTAATGTATACGCCAATCAAAACATTAAGTATACAATAACGTATCTTACAAGTTTTATTCTTCAATGAAAATAAATAATGTTACCTCTCAACCAGCAGTTCTCTATCTCTAGCTCGCCCGATTTCTACGTTGTCACACGTACGTAATAAAATGTATTACTTTTTATTAATCCAAGAAATCAGTTCTCGCAACTCGAGCAACAGAAAGTCATAAACCCCAGTTTCATTCGTGACGATGATGACACACAACGTGTAATTTTGTCTTAAATAATAACCTGTTAGCCAAATTGCTGTGCCCTATACAGGTTGTCCCAAAAAACCACGCCAGAGGTCCAATTCTCGCGCCTTCCATTTATGTAAAAAAACATGGCGGATATTACAAAATGTGATAAACATCCGTCATTTTGATACTTAGAGAATCAAATGTATGAAAATTTGTGATATCCGCTAAGTTTATCCGATAAATATCGAATTTCCATAGTATGTGACATAATATCGAAGGCGTGAGAATTGGGCTCCAGAGATTTCCCGCCTTAGTAATCACCGGTGGACGCCTACTGGTTTTTAATGGATATACACCTTTGCGGGGTGGGGGAGTCCCACAAAACGCTTGGGGGAGACCCCCAAGATCAGTGGACCCATGCGTAGCATTTTCCAGTCGTAAAAAGTTTATTCTTATTTTTTTACTTTAGTTCATTTATAAAAAATAACATAGAATTTCACTGCCATGCGCCGCCATGTACGATTTTTACCCGACTGATATTTTATTCTATATTTTTAAAACTAGCATTTCCCCGCGACTTCACCCGCGCCAAAAGTCGCATTTTCTATACTAACTTTCATCCCCCATTTCACCCCATTGATGATTTTATATCGCGACAAAAAGTAGCATTTATCCTTCTCAGGGTCTCAAACTATCTCTGTACTAAGTTTTATTTGTTAGTTTCAGAACCTATTCAATACAAACAAACAATCTTTCCTCTTTATAATATTAGTGTAGATGTCTAGTTCTCTTTTATGTCTGGAGAGCTATTTTTGCGACACCATGTATCTATATGTTGTTATCTCTGCGCCATCGAGCATGTTTACATTCTAGTGCGAATAAAGACATATAGGTAATTAATTTTATGTTGTAACTTAGTGATATTTTAATAAAACAAGTTTACGTCCAATAAATTAGATAGCTAAATTAATTGGTTCTATTTATACTGAAAGCTTTCAATTGGGGAAACTTTCGCTAGAACACTTTCGGTAATTATTTACTAACGAGTTTAATTTTATTAAATTTTAAACTTTGATTAGCTTTTTATAATCAATCATGATCAAACTGTATGGTTCACATGACATGTTTAATACCTGCATTTTCACGCGGTTGACTAGTATACAATTCTTCAAGACATTAAGTCTGCCAAATGCATTTTCTTCTTTTTTTAATTATCTGGTTTAATTAAGAAATTAAACCAGAGTTGTAATGTCGATTCTCTCGGGGCATTTTTAAATAAAATAAAATAAAAATATATTCGTAAGATTTTGACCGTTGGTGACCATGACCAACCAATCTTACTTTTCCATCCATGAAGTCTTTTTCGGAAAAAGTCTAAGAGATGTATGTGTACAAGTAATTACTGTACGTGTGTTTATCAAGTTATACATACCTACTTAACTTACCAAGATTACAGTCAAGTACGGAGAAGTATCAATCAATATCTACTTATTTCTTACGACGACAAAACTTTTTAGTCAGACTATAATTAAAGAACTTTCTAGACAAGAAAACACAAACATCAAAAATATGACTGGTCAGTTTTGAAGTGTTCATGTTGAAAGCTGTTTTAGAACTCTTGAGAAAAGTTATGAAGTCGTCAAACAACCTCTGTGAAAGTAATACCCCCTCCAGTAATTTTTATATTGAACTAGTGGTTCCCCGCGACTTCGCATGCATGATTTGGATTTTTCATATAAACTTCATCCCCCATTTCACCCCCTTAATATTTTTATATTGCGACAAAATGTAGCCTATGTCCTTTCCAGGGTCTCGAACTGTCTCCATATCAAATTTCATCTCAATCGGTTCAGTGGTTTAAGCGTCAAGAGGGAACAGACAGACACACTTTCGCATTTATAATATTAGTTTGGATAATAATAGGGTTGATATTTCTTTATTTTTTTAAAATTTAACATTTGTATGTTGCCAATATAAAAGAGGTGCTTGTGGCGCAGTGGCGGCAGCGCTTTGGTAGTGATACCAAAAGTTAAGCAACCCACGGCGCGGTCGTGATTGGATGGGTGACCATTCCGACCATTTAAGTGACGTCCATGACAAGCATCTCCGTGCTTCGGAAGGCACGTTAAGCAGTTGGTCCCGGTTAATATCTGTGGTATTAGTCGTTAAGCCTAGTCAGAGGCCCTAGGGCGGCTTGATAACTTCTGACAGTAAGGTTTGTCACTTGCCTTACATACACCCCTCCACCAATCCGCACTGAGCCCGCGTGGTGAAGTATGGCTCGTTCCTCCTCATAGTTGAGGTGAGGCCTTTTCCCAGCAGTGGGATCTAATAGGCTGACTTATTTTATTTATTATTATTATATGTTGCCAATATTTTCAGCGAAAAGTATTACCTAGGGCCTTACTACGGGAACATACCCTATAAGTCGTAATAAACAGAAATCATGTTTCGCATATAGTTAATTTAGATGCCAGGAATTTTAAATTACATTTTAATTTCTTAAAATATTTCCATATTTTTATATTTTCATGAAATAAATAAATAGTTTTTAATCAGTTTTCCGATACCGCAAACGCCAATTACGGAGCGTGACTTCACGTTCCTCAAACATGTAAAGTGCTGTCAAGTAAATAAAGTTTGACAGGAGGAACAAACAACAACGAACACTGGTTGAAAAACTTAACTTTTAAGCCTGTTTCAGTATTGTGACGTCATGCAGACCACGTGTCGACGATAGGTGTTTTGGGCGGGAAAAGTTTATTTGAATTTTATTTTTTGTGTTTTATCGTTGTTACGATGTTATTATTTGAGAAAATATTTTTGTAGCTTAAAATTGATTAATAATCACTTATAAACATGTTCTGAAAAATAGGCAAATACCCTAATCAATAAAATTATGGCGGCTACTAACATTACAAGTATGTACTAGGTACTTATGCTAGGCCTAAATGTTAATTTCATCTCTTATACCTACTCGGTACTTTATTTTTTTCTTATAGCAATAAATATGGCGTATCTTTTTTTATGACGTTAATTTTAGTAAAACACGTCTATTTCACAAACAGAAAGTTGTAGAAGAATCGTATAGGTATTTAGCTTTAAAAACCGTAATCACTGTCCATCCATTACTTACTGGCTGTCCTGCTATACAGCATGATTTGTGGAGAAACATGAATTATTTCAATGATTTTAGAAGTGATCTAAAGCACACGTGTGATCAGTGCTTTAGCCACCTCATCCAGCTAATATATCTTCTTAATATTGTATCGTTCTTCCATTAAAAGTGATGCCAGCATGGCAGCATTAAAGCAGCTGGCAAAAGCATGGAAGATACGATGAAAACTCTTGCAAAGCTTCAACTGTTGAACTGTACATTTCACCAGAAAAACAGCACCTGGAATATACTTACCATTTGTATCCTATCCAGTTCAAGATTGTCACTATACATCTCACCGAAGCTCTCTAGACATTTGGATTATTACTTACCTCATCATCTATTTTCCCATTGATCTGATTAATCACAGTATTTCATATAGGCATGTACTTTTAACATAGTCCCTGCCTTATCTAATGTGTTCATATTTGAGAGTAAAAGGCTGTTGGCAGGAAAACAGCGTGAAAAGAAGATAGCTTTGGCTTAGGGCCTGCAAAGACAAAGAAGGAACGAGCACGATGCAGAACTTAAACGCTTGATGACGCTTGCCAGAAGTTACACTCACCCAGTCTTTCTTTCAGTTCGGATAGCTTTAATTCTGGTATTTTGAGAAGTGCAGCTGGCAACGATGGGGGTTTGGGGATCGCAGGAAAAGATGGAGGTTTGGGAGGGGCTGGGATTGATAGGAGTAATGAAGGCAGTACCGGTGGGGACGGGATTGGCGGTGCAGGGCAGTCTGGGGGCACGGGAGGGGCAGGATAGCGAGGCGGTTCTGGCGGAATTATTGGAGGTAAATAGATTTCGAGCAACGCCAATGATGCTGGAGCATTTGGCATCTCGAATGGAGGAGGAACTGATGGAATTTCTGGTGGTTTGAGAGGTGTTGCCAGTCCAGGGGGTGGGGGGCGAGGGGGAACCTCGTCGTCCGGAGGTTCTCTTGATAGTGATGACGTTTCCAACTCGGCCGCCTTTTTTGCCGATATTTCCGCTACATAAATAATTTCCAACTGAGATGATTTGTGACAGCAGTTTGCACTCAGAAAATAAAGTAAGTAATAGACCAGTAGAAAGAAAATAAATTCTGATTCCTCTATCTTGAATGTAGTTGATGCAAATTAAAGAGAACCTCTCATTTTTCTCCGAATATCATATTTTCTCACCTAAGTAGAGGTAGTAGACCTTAGTAGTACCAAAGTAACTTGAGCTAGTAGTCGTCGAATTGTAGATCCTTGTCGACAACCAAATCCCATTAATAAAGTTACCCAAGTATCCTCACCATCACACCAACTAAAATCTATCAGCACTTACCAAGCCTTCCCCTCAATTCAGACGGTCTCAACGCTGGTTCCTCCAGCACCTTATGCGGGGGCGCTGGTGGTGCAGGAGGCGCTGGCGGTGGAGGAGGCGGGGGTGGTGCCTCGTCCCCTGAGCTGCCCCCAGAGGACACCCCTGATGATGCTGATGCTGACGTCTGGACTACTGCCGCTTCGTCGGAGACTGATGCCCGGCGGCTGCCCGCTGCTGATGATATGCGGCTGGCCTGAGGATTGGAGTTGGTTGAAACAGGTATTTCTAAGCTCCCGTTGTCTTATTAATTATTACTTTATTTACTGAGGGACTTGGTGGAAAAGATCTTCCTAACTTTCTCTTGTCTTTTGAATTTTTTTGATAGCAGTAATAAATTGGTTTTAATAATCACACTAATTATGTAATCCTGTTAGCGTTAGCTTGTGCTATGGCGACCAGGACTTTTATTTTTATTTTCTAGCATAGGTAGTATGAGGTAATACGAGTATATACAAATATGACTGCCTAACCCAGTTTTTTGCGCTCAAGTCGTATTTACTCATGTTTACACTTGGTTTGGCTATTATAAGTTTACGAAAACCCTCCCTGGAGTGTTTTCTTACACTATTCATTAAGTAACTACAGTGTTTGGTACTAATCTTTCCGATTCTAGAATGAGAGACACTTAGAGAAAATCCCCTATATTTTGCAAAGCATAACGGTACAGCCTTTTAAGGCACCAAATAACTATTATGCTTAAAAATGTTTAGGGCTTGAATGATTATAATTTATATTTTTAAATAAAACAAAATCGATCTTTAATCTTTCTGAATTTAAAATAGTCAAACAATTGTCGTTTAACTGTGTACTTACAAAGTTCTGTGCCTTGTGTGTGAGCGCTGCCAATTTGGTGGCTATCGTTGACTTGGTCTGTGCTTCTGTTGCGGTTGACACCTCTTCGTACGCCTTGTTTGAGCTAGATAAAAGTTTATAACGGTAAAAATATTATATGTACACAGAGCAGTAAGCTCATATGGCAGTAGGAATGGAACTTTGCGCGAAGAACTAATGGCCATTGGAGCAAAAAGGTACACAATTGGCGACCATCTGATCAAAAGTGTAGCGTAGGGCGCCCACCAGCAACATGGACAGACACCCTTGTTAAGGTCTCAGGATTGCAGGATGCAGGCTGCTTGTGCGTCACTTTGGAAATCTATGAGGGAGACCTATGTTCAGCAGTGGACGTCTTGCGGCCAATGATGGTAATGATTTACTGACAAATATTATTCGTATGCGAGAACTATATTATGATGGTAATGATTTATTGACAAATATTATTCGTATGCGAGAACTATAATACTACTCCATCATTCATCATTACTCATCATCATCATTAATTTAGGCGTCTAGGTTTGTATTCAAAAGGATTACACTAAGAACTGATTTTAGAACTTCAGGGACGTATGAGAAGCAATTTTCTTTTCGAGTTATTTGTAACTTATGTTAATCACTTACGTGTCAATATTATCTTTGGCGGTGTAATCGACCACAAGCGCAGCGCTTCCCGGCCGGCTGTGGCTGCCTGAGTCCCGGGAACTACTCCTGTAACAAACAAACTTACTTCAGGGTTCCGCAGTCAACAAGAAACAGTCCATGTCATGCCATGTCCGTCTGTCTACTTATCAACGGCCTATCGTAGAGATCTAGCGACTTAGAAGCTGTAATTTGCCAAAAAAATGTATACTTATCAGTCACGCCACGAAACTTAATGATAGAGTCTTGAAAAAAATCATATAATTGATGGAATCAGGCGTTACTTTGCTGAAATCGATTATTAAATAGAAGAAATAGATAGATAGAGAAATCTTTATTGCACAACATAAAAAAAAGTACGGCAATTTACACAGAAAGATGTACAATGTAATCGCTATTAGTATAAATATATGTATTTTAATTTTAAGTACTTCCCTACAAATAATATTTTGGGGTTCTTCCCGTACAGTTAAAGTGAGGACGATTTTTTGTATACCCTATCATGTATATTATGGTCTTATAATAGGTTTATGAAGTTCAATTCTCGATTTAAGGGGATATACCAGGCGCCATTCCTCCATACAAACGTAGTCCCCTGTATTCTCCCTGGATAATGGCTAAAGGCAAAAAATTTTTTTACCATAAACTCGACATTTACCACAGCTATGCTCCTATTTTTCGTTTTTTCTTATATTCGAATTAACAAAGAAAATATGATCCTTTAAAAACTGATAAAATTGCCTAATTTCAACCTCAACTTTCAGACGCTCGCCAAAAAAATCTACGCAAATAAACACTCAAACTAAAACATAGGAGCATAGTCCCACCTTTTGAGAAACTATTTTAGAAGAAAATACTATCATTTGTTTACTTTTGGACGAGGAAATACGGGACTTCGAAATGCTGTTTAGGAAGAATTTATCGTTGGCGATGGCGAAGTCCGCTGTAAAAAGAACGCACGTTGTCACTGGGCCCTGTTTGCAAATTATAAAATCATACAAAGCAAAGACCCTCACTCCCTCTAAAATGGGTAAATGATAAATTTCGGAACAAACCTTCTTCTTTGCTGCTCCTCCCTCGGCATATAAATGTCCTCGTAATGGTGGTCACGCCTCGTGGCTTCGGCGCCACTGTCGCTGTCTGACTGTTCAGGCACGGTCGTCTTCTCTGTAGCGCCGTGCACTTCTGCTTTTACTGAAACAAGAAGGATTCTTTAGTCAGAAGGTCGCAAGTTAACCAAGTGGCAGTAACCTATTGAATTCGTTTTATTTCTGTACATAGACTCGCAAGGAGCACTTATACAGGTTAGAACCCTACCACCGCTTTTGTGACAATATAGGCTAGTACTGGCTGAGAAGCAGCAGCGCAAGAAACTCAGTCACTATTGTCATAGCCTCTTTTCAAAGTTTACATGATTGGTGTTCCTTGAAACTATTCCATACATTTTTATTATTGTCATATAAAAAAACATCTATTTTGTAATATCCTTTTGACATTAAAAAATATAATATAGAATATACCAGCAACACTGTCATTGCCAGCAAGTAAAAAGTTATGATAGCGGTCATGAATCATGAACCTTTGCCGAGTCATGTCACGGCTGAATTCAGGCAGCGAATCATGTTATTTGCAGTCTGGTTAATGTCACAAAAGACACCCTAATAATACGGGCATTCATTTGCATTGCCCATAGATAACACAGTGACAATGAAACGCACTATATTATGAACTCTTCATTATGATGGAGGCAAACTGTCAAAGTATCCTAATATATGAAGTCTCTTATGAGGCGTAATCTCCTATTTCCAGAGCCCATGTTGTCATGGAAATACAAAGTACTAGTCACACATGCTGGTACAAGGGTGCTAAGGCTCCTGAGTAACTGGTATGTTGAGCTGGTTCAAGAGTGCTAAGGCTCCGCAGTAACCCTTATATCGTAGCCATTAAAGAGACGTACCAGTCATAGTAGGAGCCTCCTACCCTCAGCCGGGACCCTGGGCCCTGGCGAGCGCGTATATAGAACAAATCCCTCACACGCTAGTGCAGGACAGCTGGGGGATCCGAGTTTCTGTTGCCATGGAGATGCATGAACACTAAATAACACTCACCAGTCATAGTAGGAGCCTCCTGCCCCTCAGCCGGGACCCTGGGCCCTGGCGAGCGGGTATGGAACAGATCCCTCACGCGCTGGTACAAGGCAGCTGGGGCTCCAGTGTTGCTGTTGCCGTGGAGGAACCAGCCGCCCGCGTTGCCGGTGTCCGCGTCTGATGCTGAACATGCTGTTAAAAAAGCGTTTATTCAAGGAAGGGAATAAAATATAGTAATGAGTAATTTCAATAAAGCACAATCGTTTATTTAATGAGAACAAGATAAAAAACCAATGCGCTCGACGCATATTTGACGTTACTGCATCGTTAGACATTGTTATTGCCTATAAAACTTAGTTTTCCGACAGAAAAGAAGAAAAGTTATACTAAGTATGTACTGGTACATACTGTACTATATGTATTTGTTTCTTACGTTTACGCGAATTGTTGAACTCATTAAAACACAATTTTACGGATTACTTCGCGATTTATTTACATTTTATTTTAAACCTGACGTTTCGAACACTTTACAGCGATCGTGGTCACAGGAAGACTAAGGTATTATTTGTCATTACAAAGTTTTAAAAAAATTTTTAACTACCGTCACTCAATAATATTAATTTACGTTCCTATTTACGTAGAAAGAGCTAACCGTGTCTTGAGATCTTGCAGTGCTAGGTGTTGCTTTGGTTTTTGCTAGAATAGGATCCCATGCCGGTTGAACTTTCCAAACATCTTCTCTATTGAAATTTGGATGTTTTCTAATTTCAATGGCTTCACGTAGCATTCGAGGAATAAAACGCCGTTCTTTTGCAAGTATTTTAGGTTGGTCAAAACGAATGAAGTGGTTGGGTTTGTCTAAGGCATATTCACACACTGCAGATTTCGTGTTCCGTCTATGTTTTACATCAGCTATGTGTTCTTTTATCCGCACGCCTATACTTCGCTTTGTTTGCCCGATGTAGGAGAGGCCACAGTCACACTCCAGCTTGTACACCCCTGCATCTTGAAGAGGTATGTTGCACTTGACAGGTGGTAGGAATTGGTTAATCTTCTTTTGCGACTTGAAGTAAGTTTTGATTGAAGCACGCTTCAAGATATTCCCAATCTTGTCAGTGACTCCCTTTATGTATGGTAGTACTGCAGGTATAATAAAATGTAAATAAATTGCGAAGTAATCCGTAAAATTGTGTTTTAATGTGTACTATATGTAGTTATGTATGACAATTAGCACCGTGTCGGTATTTTTGTTTTGTATACCTAGTTCACCTATATTAATTAGGTAACCTAAACCCGTTAAAATATTTGCCGTTCATTAGGCTAAAACACTTATGCCGCTAATCTGAACCATCTTAAAAAATGAATTAAATTGCAAGGACCGTAAGGATATTGTGTCACTCTCAATGGAACGAACTATTGAAATAGCGTGTGCGGAGCTGGATCAGTATATTATAATATGTGTGTATAGTCCCCCAGACGCAAATTACCAACTTTTTGAACCCATTATGGAAGAAGCATTAGAGAAATTTTGCAGATCAAACAAAAAATTAGTTGTTTGTGGAGATTTTAATATTAATATTTTAAAACAAACACAGATATCTACCCGATTTCTTAATCTCTTTGCATCTTTTAATTTATCTAATCTTTTTAATGAACCTACCAGGGTGACTCCCAGCACGGCAACTTGTTTAGATAATATTATTTGTGATTCCCACGCAATCGTAATTGATAAATGTATCTTACGTAATCTCAGTTCTGATCATAGAGGTCAAAAGGTCTCATTTCAAGACAGTTATGCTTCAAGAGTTGTAGAGAATGTTTATAGGCCTGTCACAGTAAATAGGTTAGACAGATTTAGGGATACTATTTGTGATAGTGTAAATTCAACTATAACCAATATTAGCGATAGTGTTGATAAATTATATGAAGACCTTTTTGAATTAATCAAAAATCAATTTAATGAAATCTTCCCACTGAAGAAGGTTAAGATAAATCAGGCTAAATATAAATTTAATGACTGGGCTACACCAGGAATTCATAAAAGTAGGATTAAATTGTATGACTTATATAGTATAAGATAATATTCACAAGATCCACATATTATTGAATATATAAAAAGATACTCTAAGATATTTAAACAAGTATGTGCTACAGCAAAGACAAACCATATTCGTAGGATAGTTTTAAATTCAAATAATAAGGCTTATACAAAGAAACTTGTAAAAATAAATCAAAAAGTAGCACATTCTCATTAAAAGTCGGACAGAAATTGATCACATCCAACCCAGAAGTTGCAAATGCCTTTGAGTCATTTTTTTCCAATATTGCACCTTCAACAACTAAAGACCTTGCCTCTTCTTCAGAACTTGCCGAGTCGATTCTAAAATCCAATGTCGATGAGTGCGATTCTCCACTGCACTTTAGGCATGTCAGTCCCGAAGTAATTATAAAAACCTTTCTAGATTTAAATTTAAAAAAGACTGAGGATCTATGGGGACTATCTGTGTATATTATTAAATCAATTATAAGCACAATAGCTCCTCACTTAGCAATAATTTTTAACAAGTGCATTGATGATGGACAGTTTCCAAGCCTAATTAAATTTAGTAAAAGTAATACCGTTATTTAAATCCGGTGACAAAAGTGACCCCTCTAATTTTAGACCAATATCAATTCTGCCGGTCCTTAGTAAAATATTTGAAAAGGTAATACTCAATCAATTACTAGCACACTTTTCTTTAAACCATCTACTACACAAAAAACAATTTGGTTTTACTAAAGGTAGAAGTACTGCTGATGCGGGGGTAGCTCTCTTAAAACATATATTTGATGCCTATGACAATAGACAAGATGCTTTAGGTAGCTTCTGTGATCTTTCAAAGGTTTTTGATTTTGTGGAACATAAAACTTTATTGAAAAAATTACGACATTATGGAGCTTCAATGAATTCATTAAATTTACTTAAATCCTACCTAACAAGTAGAACGCAAAAAGTTTGCATCAATGGAATTGAGTCTTCTGGAGCACCTATGACAATGGGTGTGCCCCAGGGATCGATATTGGGACCTTTGTTGTTTTTGATTTATATAAATGTCCTTCCACACTTTGTGGAAGATCTTTGTGATATAGTATTATTTGCTGATGATAGTTCACTTATATTCAAAATTCCAAGGGGGAAAGATACTTTTGACGATGTAAATAATACTCTTTCACAAGTATTACATTGGTTTACCGTTAACAACCTATTACTTAATGGGAATAAAACTAAATGTGTTAAGTTTACTATGCCTAATGTCAGACAGGCCTCAACACATGTTTTGATAAAAGACAAATTGCTAAATACTATAGATTCAACAACATTTTTAGGCATAACTTTAGATTCAAAACTACAATGGGGTCCTCATATCGTGGCCTTGTCAGGAAGACTTAGTTCAGCTGCTTTTGCTGTAAAAAAGATACGGCGCTTGACTGATATTGAAACGGCCAGACTAGTATATTTTAGTTATTACCACAGCTTGATGTCGTACGGTATTTTACTGTGGGGCTCAGCTGCTGATATCGAATGAGTTTTTGTACTACAAAAAAGGGCCGTACGTGCTATTTATAACCTCAAACCTCGAGATTCATTAAAATATTTTTTTAGAGAGATAAGGATATTAACGGTAGCCTCTCAATATATTTATGAAAATATTATATATGTGCGCAAAAACCTGCATCTATTTACAAAGAAAAGTGATACACATTGTTTTAACACTAGAAATAAAAATAAACTTGCTGTTCCACAATTCAGGCTTCAAAAGGTTGGTCAGTCTTTTATGGGGAAATGTATCAATTTCTTTAACAAATTACCACAACATATTGTAGAATTACCAATTAATAAATTTAAATCATTAATTAAGGATACATTAATGACAAAGGCTTATTATAAGGTAGACGATTATTTGAATGATGTCAACGTGTGGACCAACTCGCACAAGTAAAATTTTAATTTCTGTATCAAAATATTATTTTTAAAAGAGGCTTTGACAAAAGTGACTGAGTTTCTTGCGTTGCTTCTTCTCAGCACTAGCCCAGAATTTGTCCCGAAGCAGTGGTAGGTAAAAAACATATGTTGGGACGTGTACAAGTGCCCCCAGTGGGTCTACATGCATAAATAAATGACTTCTTTTTATGACTTTCATCACAAGACTATGTACTTATTTAAGCATTCTGGACTGAATGAAATATTGTTATATTTGTGCACATGAGTACAAAATTATAAAAACAACTGACAATAATATGCTCAAGCTAGTGTATTCCACTGTCGCAGTCCTTTATTTCCCTATGACAAACTTTCACCCATGTTTGAGAGTTTAGGCAGTGGATTACACGTGGAGGGCGACAATGATAGGTGGAAAATTAGTCAGGTCTGAGCACTTATATGTGGCGAGATGTGGCAAGTACCTAGGTACTTGCCACATCTCGCTTTCAGGGTTTAGGTATCACTTCACAGGCCTCGAAATGTCTGTAAGGAGCTTCACAGGATACACACGCGGCGAAAGCGCTCTGGTCAGTCTAGTACATATGTCGTAGGGAACGTCTCGATGTCGACTCGCTCTTTAGGGTTCTCACGGTACGTTTTAAACAAATAAAAATAAGGCAGGTATGCGTGTGAGTGTGCGCGGCGTAGTATCAATAGGGTACACAAACAAATCAAAATATTGTAGTAAACAACCCATATATTGCAATAAAGCCAGAGTCTGCCCCTAAATATAACAAATAAATTCCAATTAAAAGAAGAACATCATATAACCTCGTCATCATGATTCTCAGCCCATGTTTCATTCCCTTCGTGTTTTCATAGTTCTAATCTCTCATTCTTAAAACCCCTAAATAAAATGCTACAGTTCCAGCTACCGAATGTCTTCATGCTCCACTCTTTGATACGTTACAGCATAATCTGCAATCGAACACCTACCTATTCAAACGTAATCAAACATTCCGTAATCTAATTAAGTAATCAAGTAATCCAATTATGTATCATATTTCGGTTACAAATGCTATTCAGAATTACTTAACAATAATGTATTTGCTACAGTTTGACTATCGTTAAAATTGGCTTTAATCTATACTAGGTGTTGTTTTGGCCAACAGCTTCCGACTCAGGGCTGGAAGTATTCATAACACTGATGCCAAAAAAAAAATAAGAAAAAAAAAACGGTTTTTTTCTGGACTTCTTCATACAAAATCGATTTTGTATTATTAATAATAATAATAATAATTTATTTCAGGCAACTTCAACACAAAATTTTGGCCCATATAATAAATACCTTATAGACTAGCATACATACAAAATATAAACACATTTTAAAATATAAACAAAAACACTAAACTACACGCGTCAGCGTCATTGAGCGATGCGCGCGGTGTCGGCTGGCAGCCGTCCTCGGAACCTCCAAAACACGACTCCCTGCGGCCAAAAGTCCTCCTTCATGAAGGTCGCAAGATGGTGAGTTGGTACTCTCACCACAAACGAACTAAAATTCACTTTATGGCGAGATTCCAACCGTTCGACCCTCAGGCTAAAGTTCGACTTCTTTCGGACATGGTCTATGACGTCCTCGACTTTCGTAGACCAGTGCAGGCGGGACACATACAACTGCGTCGTGCGTACTTCAGGACGCAGCGGATGTTCGGGTCCGATCGGTGCGGTGCCACTAGGTGCCGGTAATAATAGGTACTTTACTTGAAGGAGAGAGGAGGAAAAGTTTGTAGGAAGTTATTCTGGACCTACTAAACCGATTTTTGCACCAGAAAGAAGGTACATTAGTTTTCTCCTTAGTGTCATGGGAATGTTTTTAAATCTTGATTACTCCCGTGCAAAGCCGGGGTCACCAGATTTAGTGCTACTTGTTTGATTCTAAGACCCAGATTCCACTAAAAAGGTGAACTGAGCTGAGCTATATTTGAAATAAGTATATTAAGGAAACGTTGCGGCGACGCATATCCTCTCATTCGTATGTGCTTTAGTGGAAAAGGACCCTAAAAGGCAAAGTAAAAAAAAACATTTCCCACCTTCTGTCGCAGCCGGGTAGTTATTCTGCGGTTGACCAGGGACCAAGACTATTTTCTAGTTACAATCTAGTTCTAGTAGTCTTAATTCTTGTTAATAAGCAATACCAATTTTTGACTTTCAAAACTTTTGCACGATGTGATCGTCTTTTTCAAAGTCTTAAAGTAGGTCGATAGCCTGTCATACAAGTTGAATACAAGACTGCTTTAGATGAAATCGCCATGTAACTATAATCTGATTCTTCTAACATTTATCGTGTGTATAATGCGTGAACATACACGATTGGCTACATATCAATCACCTTAGCACTACAGTTAGGTACTCATCTACCGTCAGTATTTAAGAAAGCAATAAAAATATCCGATGTAAGGAACTGTAATATTGTTATTACCTATTTAAAAAATAGTATGAATAATGAGCATTTTAAAATGTTTTTAGACACAAAATCGTAGTGTACAGGGGGACAGTAGAAATGATAGTGATTTCGTGTTTCTACTGTACATTAATTTCAATATACAATCATTTATTATTCTTGGCAACAGATTTATTCAAGTTTTTATTGCTCTTTCAACTGTTATTTTTAGTACCTAATTAAGTTTTCATTTTTCATCATCATTAATGTTAATGCCATTTTCCATAACTTTAATTGTTGCATTAGGTATATAATGTTTATTATATTCAACATAATCGCCCATTCAGAGATCATGTTTCCAGACACAATAGATAATCAATTGTTATGAGACCGCGGACGGTCTTATGATGCTCAAAGGGGCTAATAATTCTCATAACCTATTATTTACCTTCCTATATTACTTACCCCCTTTATTACGCAAAGGAAATGCTTTCTGCATCACGCTGCAGGAGGGGGTAACGACAGATTATGTGACTCTTATACTTATACCTACCCCTAATATCATATTTCTTTTTATTAACAAACAAAGTCATTTGTAGACATATTTAAATCGCACCATATTACTTTTGATCCCTAGATGTTTTTATAGCAGTAAACCTCATCCGCTAACATATAAAATCCTTTAATCATAAAACACAACACACCATATTCATTGTACCGCACGAAATCACTCCTCGTCACCCATTCCTGGCACATATCTATCTTGCTAATCACGTTCATTATTTGAATTTTTCATCGGGAAAACTAAATACAGAAACGACCGCAGCGCGTGACGGCTGGCAGGCAACTGACTAGTGGAGCGGCAAGCGTTACCTAAAGATGCGCGCGCGCTTCCTGATCGATGGTTTCCGTCGTAGGGCTGGCGAGTTGAGGAAAATTTTGGGAAAACCCGTAACGTATTTTTGATACAGTTTTGACAAGTAATGCCCTATATTGCGCCTTTATGTCTGGTTTCTTCTGATCTACTAAGAGAAGTCTACGAAATAAAAGCAAGAGTACGTGTTGATCGAAGTGTCGTAGGATTATTTGGGAAACCGAATTATCGCGAATATTCTAGGTTTTGCGAAAACACGGATAGTTAGACAATGGTGATTATATTCTTCAATCTTGCTAAAAAAAGTTAGGTTTTTTGCAAAAACTCGAATCGCCTTAATAACATTGAACATTCTTAACGCTGATTGGCTTGATTTTGCTTGCTGGCCAACTCTTATTCTGATTGGTTCCTATCTTTTCCCATGTAGTTTTGATGTATTATCATTTATCATAGAGTTATAAAAGGTAAGAAATGACAATCTACATTTCTTTTCGCACTATTTTTCTAGTCCAAACACAACTCGCTCGCTTACAAATCACAACCACAAACAAAACAACGGGCAACAATGAATTGACATTTAAAACGTCACGTAGTCAACCAATCAGAAAAGATGTTTTTGTGGGGCGCTCAAACCGGCCAATCAGTGTTCTTTTTTCATAATAACCAACGATTCGCATCGCAATCTTACTAAGGCAACTCGCATTTTTGCGAAAACACTACCTTTTTCAGTAAGGTTAAACAATTTTATCACCATTGTCTAATTATCCGTGTTTTCGCAAAATCTCTAGAAATTTCGTGTAGAGCTACAGGCAAAGATTAGGTATATACTAATAATATACCTATCTCCTATATTAGTTCATGCTAAAACTTACTTACTTACAATGACTGTATGTGTGTCTGTGGAGTGTGTAGTATTAACACACATACAATTTTCTTACGAGTAGGTACCTCAGTATAGGTAAGTTTACTCTTATGTAAGTCTATTTCTATAATGTCGTATATTTGACAAATAATATACATACTACATAACTCCCTTTACCACTTACATAAAACTTGCATTTATTTATCAATATGTCTGTACCATACCAAAGAGATAAATATGAATGAAATAAGTAGAAAACTTTAGGGACAGCTAAAATAGGCAGCCCTATGCTCAGCTTCATGCTTTATTAGATGCGCTCGCGATTATTCGCGCCTCTACCCTCTGATGCTGCACCTATTACAAATGTGATTCCACGCATAATACTATTTGGTAACGAGTTCTGATCAACACGCTTACAGTCAGTTTTTCAGACACATGAAAGAATACAGGGCGTTTGCAGACTGTTTCTATGTATTAGTTACAGGTGAAAAGATATCAGTTGCTTAAAAGTACAGTCGGCAGCTCGACAGGTTTCCCATTTGAACTACGAAAAGAGCTTTTATTACGTAGGGAATAGAGGCGGTATTAAGGTCAAAGTGGGGTAGTCTGACGTGCGGCCGTGTGTACTATTTATTTATTTATTTAAATATATATACTATGAAGGACAATATCTGAAAACTTTTCTCAAGTGTAGTGATGTAATTTTCATTGTTAAGATCTATCCAACACATTGAATGCAGACCATTTTAGCATTTTTATAGTGTTTACTGAGTTAAGTTCTACAATTTATGACCAACCAAAATCTTTAAAATTTTGTTGTTGTATTCCTGTGTTATTATGTGACCAACAGACTCTACCTCGTTGGTCTAGTGGTCAGCATGCTGTTCACGAGGATTCAAATCCCCGATTGATCCGTAAGTTCCTAGGATTAATCTTGAAAATCTTGAAAGCACTTAGAAACAGCTCGGAGTCGGGAAGTGAGAGGTGAGGGTAACTCTCCGGCCATGTCGGATTGCCGTCTCACCGAACTATGAGAGTGAAGGAACAGAGAGTGCACTAGTGTATTGCTCACATGCTTGTGCACTATATTTACTAACATTTGCCGCACAGTTGCCTTACCACGGTGAAGATTGGCCGCGATTGAAATTCGGCAATGAGGACATCACCATCAATTTCAGTATAAAACCCTGCTGTCAGGTTTTATGAGTATCCTTTGTCTTCAAGACATTTCACGAACATGGCCAAATCGTACTGCCAAATCTTGTAGGTGCCTATCGAAATACAGAATCATTAGACGAGTGTTTCAGAAGTCCTAATCAGCCTGAATACCTGAGCATGCCCACTTGGCTATCAAACTCAAGGACGGGGTTCACTAAAGGTTCTGAAGGCATATTGCATACCTCTTGACTCTGTTCATAGTCCTTTATCTCATGACTAAGGGTCGTGTTCAATATGTAGATGTAAAATACATGTGTGTGGACTCCTGCGATCCGGTATCAAATTTGACACCGAGCGCAATTGTCCGCGAATTACGTACGACGAATAAAAGGAAGCTACTAATCGACCAAGCTAACTAGACAAATGTCAAACGACCTACGACGACCAATATAAAGAAATTACTGAAGGCAAACTAAAAAACAATATTGTTACAATTTAGATGTTTTTGTCTAAGTTTATTTGAAATACGATCGCTTTTTAATTTCCATCGGTATTAACGTTGTATTTGTCGTCGAAAGTCGTTTGACATTTGTTTAGTGGGCTTGGTCAGTCGTCTACTACTGCTGCGTGAAGTCAGCTATGAACTGCTGCCTTAAGTTGCAGTTCTGTTATGTTTTGTGTCCAAAGTCTGTGGATCGCCTTATATTCATCCAATAATGCCCAGGAATGTTCTTTGCGCTCGATTTAATTTACGATCCAATTAAACGCTTTCGACTTTACGTGATTTCTGCCACGAATATTTGTTTAATTTTACACTTTATTAGCAATTCGTTTGGTATAGATAAATGTTTCAGGAATTTGTTATAGCTAAGTATTTAGAACATTGTGGAAAATGACCGTTTGATGAGTTTATATTTTTTATTCGCAGTTTTTAACGTTTATACGCCTCGATGGATCTGTGTATTATGCAGATAAATCCTGTGTTATGCCTAAGCGGATCACCATAAATAAAAGGTACAAAAAGACACGTCTGACAACGCTCTTTTAAAACTTTTTTTCTGTAGATATTTTGTCGTTCAACCTAGTGTGAGCGCTATACTCGTAGATTGTTCTTGTCTTGATTCGTTAGTCCATTCTGGCGCCTAATTCCCACGCCTTCGATATTACGTCACATACGATATTTGTCGAAAAGACATCACAAATATCTAAGATTTTGAAACCTCGAGAATATGGAAAATCAAAATTTTGCGATATCAGCCACGAATTTTCAATACATATCGTATGTGACATAATGTCGAAGGCGTGAGAAATCGGTCCCTGCCTTGATAAAGGAGTTCAAATCATTAGCTCATTATGATAAGAGTAGTCTATTGGTAAACAAGAACTTGTAGGAGCCTCACGAGTTCTCCACATATACGACGTGACGACCTCCGTGGCTGTGTGGCTCGCACACCGGTTTTCAAGGAATGGCCATCTCTGAGGTCCCGGGTTCGATCCCCGGTCGGGTCAATACAGAAATCCATCTTTTCTATATTGGGTCTGGGTGTGTTGATACCACCGTTGTTTCTGATTTCCATAGTGCTTTAGCTACTTACTTTGGGATCAGAGCATGTGATGCTGTCCAATATTATTTTTATACAGGGTAAAAGTGTTACCATTTTTGAGATAGAAATATTTAATTGTTGTATGGCTACAATTAATGACTTTTTAAAAGTTTGTTACTGTTTTAATGCTCTTGAACATTCCAAACACCAAATTCAATAGTAATAGTAATTTTACTTAAAATTTATTTATTTATTAACTTTCTTACAACTATTATTACAGGTATAATGCGATATTGTATCTTAAGCCTACTCATACTATCTATTGTAACATATATAGTTCAATGTAACTCTTTCAAATTCAATTTCAATCAGTAAGGAAATGTCAGTAAGGCTCCCAAAAATAATAAAACTTGGAACCAAAATCTAAAAAATGGCAACACTTTCACTTAAAAATTTTTTTGGCATGTAGTAGAGCATGATGTAACTAATCTGTACCCAAAGGATTATCCTTCATTAAAGGGACACCCTGTATAAAAAGAACTTAGACAACTAACCTGAACTCTCCTCCCCCGAGGAGCTGTGATGCGTAGCGCTGGTCGATGTGGCCCTCTGCATAGGGTTGACGTACAGCCCATCTGCAGGCCCAGACCTGGCCGAGCTGATGGACCCGATCGTGGAAGGTAGGGATCCTCGCCGCTCCTGGATGGAAGGGCGGCGCTCTCGTTCGGGTGCGTGGAGGTAGAAGGGGGAGCGGGGACTGTTCGCGTTCACGCAGTTGGGGAGGGCGCACTGGAATCAGATAGTAGAGATAGAGTTTTAGGTATATCGACACTAATATTATAAGTGCTTGTGGCGCAGTGGCGGCATCGCTTTGGTAGTGATATCAAAGTTAGGCAACCTACGACGCGGTCGTGATTGGATGAGTGACCATTCCGACCATTTAAGTGACGTCCATAACAAGCATCTCTGTGCTTCGGAAGGCACGTTAAGCAGTTGGGCCTAATATCTGATGATATTAGTCATTACCTCCTCATATTTGAGGTGAGGCCACTGCCCAGCAGTGGGATCTTTGTAGGCTAACTTTTATTATAAAGAGGAAATATTTGATTGTTTCCATTGAATAGGCTCTAAAATTACTGAACCGATTCAAATCAAAGGTACAGAAATAGTTTGAGACCCTGGGAAGGTTTCAGGCTACTTTTTGTTCGGGGTGAAATAGGGTATGAAAGTTTGTATGGAAAATCCACGTGTGGCGAGGGCGATGTCGCGGGGAACTGCTAGATATTATAAATGTGTGTAGGATCACGATGATTATGGTCTTAGTGGATTGTTTAGGGGACGGCAACTTATGTGCTCAAATCTGTGCGTGCTTTTATTCCTGACTATTGAAACAGCGCGTTGTAAGGTATTATGAGTTTGTTCTTTGGCTGTGATTTCAAGAAGATGAAAAGAGTTTATGTTCAGGAGGTTCTAAGCTATAACACGGTTGTGACAAATAGGATTGGGGACAAAGGAACAACTACTAAGAAATGTTTAAATATTGTAGTGTTGTCCTAGGGACAAACCCATAAAACTACATGACATAATATCAGTGTTCACGTTAAGTGACTTGTTTACCAACACATGGTTAAATTTTTAAACAGCCGTTTCATTATTTTATGACATATTGGAAAACTGTCAAAATAACCGTCGATTTAGGTTTACCAACTGTTTTATAATTGGTGAACTCGAGTCTTAGTACAATTTGAACACTCACCCTCGCATCACCGGGAGAGCATGCGCAGGAGTGCACGGCCTTGTAAGCGGAGAGCTGCTTGCTGTCCGCGCCCGCTCCGGCTGCGACTAGCACGTTCAGACACTGTTGAAAAAATATTTTATTACTAATATTTACTGATAATAAGATATAGAGGATGACGGGTTTCATTTATGTATTGACAAACATTATTAAAAATAATTATTCAGCCTCGTATATTCAACTTAACAATAAATAAATAATAAAATACATGATTATGTACAAAATTAAAAATTATAATCAGAATTATTGTGGTAAGGTTCCCAGGATGCTGGCAGCATTACCCCGCTAGATAGCGATGCTTATACGATGTGCAAGGTAGCTGTCAGCTCTTGGGTCAGCACTGATGTCAATCAGCCTCTTGGAAATCTCTTTAGAAAAGAGATAGCTTTGGGACCCCACGGGCACCGGCAAACACTACCACCTTACTAATAATAATTAAACCGTTGTTATAACACTTGATTAAATATGAAATGGCTAATTTAAAAATTAGTGACAGATAGGTGACATGGCAAAGGTGGAAATACACATTTAAAAATTGCGGACTCTTACTTATTCAAGTATCATACCCAATTATTAGTAGAAAGGCGATTAGAGCTTCCTCTGAAGCTAAAAGTGAATAGCGTTTACCAACAATACGGAACGCTGAATTCAAAATAAAGTTAAAAGATTAAAATATAAAGATATCAAGTCACAAGTACAATATTTAATTGTATATATATTGTTTGTAAGTCGTGGAGGAATGATGAAACTTGTAATTTAAAATTAGGAAATCCCATGTAACACTTGCATTACTAATTTTAATGTCAATTCTGTTATTGTATACCATTTGTTCTGGTTCAATTGATTCACAGTTACATGGCTAGGTCATGTAAGGTTTTTGACTGCCATGATTCATAGGCATATAACAGGTAATTTATCAGTATCAAATCTATTTTAGCTAGTTATCCAATTTATTAATAGAAAATTGCTTGCATGCTTGGCTTCTGGTATACCACTGCTTAGCCCAAAGATGGGTTAGATAGAGAATACCACTTGTAATAAGTCGGACTTTTGTATAAGATTTCAGTTATGCAATAAATCTGAAGTAAATAAGAACATAATTAACTATCTGATTGAAATGATTTATTTCAACATCTTAACTTTCCTTATACAAGATGTTAATGATCTATAAATTAATTAGTGTCTATGTAAAGGTACATTGTGTGATTAACTCAAAAGAATCGTGATCCTCCCCTTACTTACACTGAATTCATTTACGATTCTATTGACTTCAGTTGGAGTGTGATAATCAATATTCGGATTAGAATGAGTATTTTCATTTCCTTACACTGGTCAATTAAATCCAGTCTTCAGACCCAGAAATATAAATTTAATTACCTAACCCACGCGTGCCTAATCTACATTCAAATACATACCCACTCATCAGACTGTGACCAGAGAAAACTTACTTTCCAAACGTGGCGCTTGCTATTGTCTATAGCCACGATTACCCTGACCATAGACAGGTGGAAAGTGATTCGTGTAATTGCAAGGTGTTTCAATTACAAAGGTCTTTGTTTATGGTCGCTTCTTTGCGACTTCCTAGCAATTAAAGAGACAATGAGTTATCGGTATTATGAAACGTGTGTAGATACGTTACGCTTACGGCTAAGGGTGTGGTTACACCCGAACAAAAGCATTCGTTCTTGTTCTTTTACCCCCTTACAAATAATGAATATTAACACTTGTAGGAATGAATATGAGACGTTGGAATTAATGAAAGATAGGTGACATGACATAGCGGAGATTAACATTTTCAATTAGCCGTCTCATATAATTATCATGAAGTGTTATAGCAATGCCAAAATCATTATTAGTATGGCGGTTAGTGTAAATAAAAGCTCGTTTTAGGCGTTTACACAGAATACCAACAAGCATTAGCGAACTCTAGCACGTGCTTTAGAAGTAAGTAAGAATCGGGAGAGCCAAATTTTATACCAAATTATTATTCTTAGAAATATTTTATTATTGAACACAGCGTTACTTTTCTGCTTTTAAAACAAATAATTGTACGAAAATTAAAAAAATAATAATTGAACTACAAGTACCTAAACCTATATAATTTAATAAAATAACATTTAAAAAAACACAATGTCCACCCTGGAGGGAAAGTGCCCATGACACTGGCAAAATTACCCTGCTGAATTGCCACAGCTAGTTTTTGTACCAGGAATGACCCTGAACGAGGATCATTGGTCCTCATCCTTAGCAACAAAACTTTTTACCCTCAGACCCCCAACAACCTGCAAAGGGGACAAAATGGTATCTGAACTCTAAAGCGCTGTACTTAGAGTGCTTTTTGAGCGCTTCTGTCTCGGCAGCCACACTAGGTGCCAATGTAGAATGAGGAATGCTTGGAGATAGAATAGAGAGCGTCGGTGGCGCAGTGGCTTGCGGGTTGCCTCTCATGCGGGAGGTACCGGTTCTATCCCACGTGCTGCCATGTACCAATGACTTTTAGTCATGTATATGTGACAGAATAATGTACATTAGTTGTTTCACTAACCGATGTTCTTACGGTGAGGGCAAACATCGTGAGAAAACCTGCACTTTCAGGCGACAGAATGTGTAAACATGATCCAAACTCTGACGACCGTCTTGAGGTAGTGGTTCGCGCCCCGGACTTCTAAACCAGCGGTTGCGGGTTCGAATCCCGCAAGGGGCAAATTTTTGTGAGATGAGCACGAGCATTTGTACCTAAGTCATGGATGTTTATAAATGTATATAAGTATGTCTATCTGTTATCCTAGTCACCATAGCACAAGCTCACGCTTAGTTTGGGGCTAGGTACTTAATTGGTGTGTTTGTTGAGACAATTTATTTATTTATTTTATACAAAGCGTTCCAAAAAAAATAACTGGTCAAACTGGAAATCAGATGGCAGTCGCTTTACTGTAATTACCTGGTCTGTCATATCCTGGATCATGTTCTAAAGCTGACCCGGAGTGCACAACCGGGATAGCGCTAGGATAATGATAAATGAATGATAGAGATAGAATTGGAATTCACTCGTTTAGTCTAAACGCACCTTTATGTGTGGGTAGGTTGGTTCGGTTGGCTCATGGTTTTGATAGTGAGAGTTCGATTCCGAGGTCAAGAACAACGTCGCTTGTTTTCAAACCGTCTCAGTAGCCACAGCAAGAGTTATCTATTGATACTTACCTTACCTTTGTTGAGCTTTGGCAGATTATTTACTGTAGGTAAAAGCTTCGACATTTCGTTATAGCCAAAATCCAAACTTTAACTGAGTCAACTGTAAGTGAGAAAAGCTTTTTCTTTTTCATGAGAGTCAAAATGGGTTTTGGCTCTCACCAGACATTTGAACGCAATCTCACCTGATGCTAAGCGACGATGCGGCCGAGGATGGGGCATGTCTGTGTCTATACATCCTATTCACTCTTATCTTAAAGGAATTCAAATCGTAGTGTTTAGGAAACATTTTGGGGCCTTCGTGTGACGTCGGGCTTCCTCGGGAGTCTTCGCGTGCGCCGGCCGCGGCGCGCACTCGTAGGCGCTCCGCTGGCACTGACCCACTCGATCATCGGCATCGGACGCGTTCCTCCCTTAATAGGCGCGGTCAATATCTACTAGCAATAAACCTATGTTTCACAGTCCGCCTTATCATTTATAAAGTTATCTAATAGGACCCTAACAAACACAACAGCTTAACCTTAAAATAATTATGCAAGACTCATAAATAGATAATCTTCAATCTTTCCCATGAAGTAAGATTTTTCACATCGTTATTACCTAAGCAGTAAATATGTATTGTGATCTACGATAGTTCACATAAACCCAATCAAAAACTATAAATAATTTTACCCGTCAACACATCAGGCAAACAAACAACTTGATTTATTAGATCCAGATCATTTATTCTACTAAAGTTGTTTTAATAACGTTTAATTTTTGTGAAGAGCAAGGTTAATGGTGACAATACATACTTAAATGACCATTAAAGTAAACTTAAGTAATGATTAAAGTTGTGGTGACATTAGAAGAACAGTGACAGTTTCTTAACAGAAATCTTTTAAAATAATATGAAGGCAGCTGAAAGTCAAGGTTGAAAATCTCATTGACCTATTTATTTTAAGCCTTGAAACTAATTAGTCCACAAGAACAGATTATTAGACTGCATAATATTAAGAATAAATTAGCTGCCTTAAAATGAGTAGGTATTGACATGTACCAGACGATGATTTTTTAGCTAAGGGTGTGAGCATACGCAGACGCGAAACCAAAGAAAATTTCTGAGTGAATAACATAAGCCCCTCCTACATATCTGATTGACTGACTCTATGGTTGACAGGTAAAGAATGCCTTAAAGCTATAAGTCCGCCATTTGAACTTTTTTCAAACCAAACACCGTGCTAATTATTTGGCTGACGATTAAAAGGAAATTGCATAGGTAAAGTTTGTAAAAAAATGAGTAGTTTCGTTAAAAATAGCGATGCATCGCGAACACTGTGTCGTAATACATCCATTTGCCATCGGGACATTAAGTATCAATGATTTGTCACTTTAGAAAATGTCTCGATGTCCGGCAAATGATGTAACTCGTTCATAACTGTAACACCTTTTAAAAATAATGAGAGTGGCGCAAAAGAAACGCACGTGTGTAAGAATGTTATTTTTTATCAAGAATGTTTCTTCCCTATTTCATTGAAATGAAAAAAAAAACGTAATTTTTATTGGACTTTCGTACGATGCTTATAGGTACATCCATCCGCACTTGCATTTATAGCGGATAGATGAAAATAGAGACTGACAGATTTTAACCCTTAAGGAAATTTCGAGTAAGTAAGCATTAAGTAAGCAAGAGCAAGCATTATGTAAGTAAGAGTAAGCATTTTAGTGCCATCTAATGATATAGTTTAAAGTAAATTTTGAACTGACGTCAGTCTTCACGTTTGCATAAGTTTGAACAAGAAGCAAACCAAACCGACTAGACTTCTAGACGACCACTTACCGCAAGACGATGGTTCTCTTAGAAGACCCTAACACGATCCATGAAGACCCACAACTCGTTTAATTTCTACTTGTCTAGCTAAACAGGAACAGAGTAGAGTAGCTACTCTGATCTCCATTAAAGACGTTTGCTGAAGTTTGAACAAGAAGTAAGCCAAAGCAAAAAGACACCTAGATGGCCACTTACCATCATCTTGAAGATGATGGTTCTCAGCGGTGTTATTGATGAGGCTCTCCCTGTGCCGGTCCAGGTGCAGCCGAGCACCGTGGTACAGCAGCCAGCGCACCGTGGACAGGTGGCCACGAGACGCCGCGTAATAGAATTGGTGCCGTCTCTGTCTTTCGCTTTACTTATACGTTGTAGGTAGACGCGTCGTTACTGCTACTCATTTTAAATCTAAATGGAGCAAGCGGCTGATAGGTTCCAGATGCAATGTAGATAGATGCTTTTCTCATATTTATCCACAACCTTTTTCTTTTACGTCAGAGATATGCATTTCCGCTTACACACTAGCCGCAGGGGTGGCTCAGGGTTATGTGGGGATTGTAGGGCTCCATGCCTAAGTGAAACCCGCCTACCCACTTAAAACCTGTCGGAGTCACACCAGGACCATTGAAATGGTAACTCACGGGTTACACCTTAGGTCTCTGGCCAAAAAAAGGGTTGCTCCGCAGTACCAGCTCGGTCGTGGCTCTCTTACCAGCAAACACCCACCGGTAGCGAGGAGACGTCAGTTTCCCCACGGTCCCTCGGAAGCAGAGAAGGGGGTGTCTGCCACCCACTTAAGGGGTTAAGTGGGTGGCAGACACCCCCTTCTCTGCTTCCGAGGGTCTATTAGGATCAACCACCTCGTCTAATTTCTACTTGTATAGCTACGCTGATCACTATTGAAGACGTTTGCAGATGTTTGAACAAGAAGCAAGCCAAAACGTCAAGACACCTAGATGGCCACTTACTTCAAGATGATGGTTCTCAGCGGCGTCATTGATGGGGCTCTTCCCGTGCCGGTCAAGGTGCAGCCGAGCGCCGTGCCGCAGCAGCCAGCGCACCGTAGACAGGTGGCCACGGGACGCCGCGAAGTGGAGGGGGGTCGCTCCATCTCCGTCCCTCGCGTTTGGATCCACGCCTCGTTCTACGATCTAGAAAGAGATGGAGAATTTTGGGTAAGTGAATGATGATTAATTACGTATGCTTTGTCCCACTAGCAGGCTTAGTCCAACTCAATGGCATTCAAATTGTTATCTCATTGCATTCTAGGACGTCAGTTTGAAAACTGTTTGGAAAGCGATTCGTGCATTTTAACTAAATCCCAAGTAATGCTTTATTTAACTGCTCTATAACGTTTTTAGACTAGAAAAACCATTTAATAGTTAAATAATTTGCTTACAGATAGTAATAAATTATTTAGTGCTTGCAATTAAGATATTAAGACATGGACCATTTCTTTACACATAGTCTTTTACTTGAAATAGCTCGCACGTAGTTAAATAACTAATTTTCTAGTTGATTACTTGTTATAAGTATAACCATAAATGTTTATTATTGACGATATTGCATTTATCTTGCAACCGGACACTTCCTAATGAATGCAAATTTTATGGCGATCTATGCAGCTTGATGTAATTAAAGATATTTAAATATATTAGTTATTTCCTATATTTACCAATTAGTTTGTTACTAAAGTGATGTAAATACGTGTTTTTTCAAATAAATTGTTTCAACAATCATTCCCATTGCCTAGTCCTAAACTAAGCGTTAGCTAAGTGTTTTATGGTGACTAGGTTAACGGAGAGATAAAGTTATATAAGTAAACTTTTTATGAACATCCATAACTTAGGTAGGTACAAATGCTCGTAGACAGTTGTCGTTTGAATATTGTCTCGATAAATCATATTTTTTAGGCCAGAAACCAGATAAATAAAAATAAAAAATCAACCATTAAAACATATCACTTATTTAATTAGTAAAGACAGAAAGAATCAGCCAACAATATAACTACTTTTCTTTGAAAAATTCTAGTGAGTGAACTTCAATATTTTATGTGGTGCATAACTACAATAAATATTTTGCCTAAGCAACAAAACCTATACCTACAAAACGTACTGCATAATGTAATAAACTCATCAAAATTAACAACAATAAAACCGACAATAGTTCATACCGCAATAAAAATTATGTAATTACATCATAATTGAGTGCGGAGTGATTGCGGCAGCCGATCGATTTCTTTCATCGAACGTAACAGATAGTTCTGCGAAACCATCGATACTTTTATCGATGGTGATCCAAAAATTGTTAAAATATCGAAAGTAATGATGACACAAATCGACCTATTGTAATTAACGAAGGTAATTTTACTAAAATTAAAAAATATAGGTTGAAGTTATAAATAAATACTTAGGCACTGCCGAAAGTAACCTGGACCGTCTACTACGAAATAAATGCAGTCGACAGGTGTAAAAATGGCAATAGCAAGTATCGTTTGTGTTATTTTAGCAATACCACTATTTAGTTATTATTCAAAATGCAAAAACGTGTGTCTGTCTATCTGTTAATTCTGAACGCTCAGACCGATTTAAATAAAATTTTGTATAGAAAAAATTTAAGACCGAAGAACATAGGCTTTTTTGTCACGATAAGAAAACCCCCTTGATGGGGGTAAAATAGTAATATTTTTTTTTATGAGAAACCCGACGTTTGCGCGGATGTATATATTTAAATAACGTTTAAAATATTTATCAATTTATAATATGTATTGTTGCAGGCACTTGAAAGAGCTATTTAAATTGCAAAAAATCATTAAGGACCCAAAACAATAGTATCGATAACCCATCGATAGTTTTCCGATTGCTTTACGAGATTAGTACCTATAAAGAAACAAATTGTAGCAAGTAACAACGGCGTGATGTGAGAGAAAATCAGCAAGTTCAACCACCTCCGACCAATGAGCATATAATCCGAGGAAACGCACACTCATGCGCAGGTCCGCTATCGTAGGGTTGACACTGGACTCGATGTGTAAAATTACATTTACGTTTAGTCTCTCTCTTTCTTTGTTTTTCTTTCTTTTAGCTCTTTTTGTGTCTTAATTAACTAAGGAACGTCAAATTAAGTGATACGATTTCTTAAAATTTTTGCGATTTTCGTCTAACTTTAGTTGACATCGAATAACATCCCTATTAAGTTGTCTATAAATTTTCTTTTTCAGCTGTTTATTCTGACGTTTCTAAATTATGATAGTCTGTCTCTTCTGGTTTGTTTGGCAGAGAAAGACTGAACTTAAATTTAATCTTAGTGGACCTCTGGTGAGTGGCATTCAATATACAACTTTTGGAGCACTCAGGACTGTTTCAGAGGGCGCTGCGAACTAATTTACCTATCCACATTCTTACGGTTATTACATAAGATTGATAATAGACATACAATACAATATTTATACAGAGTGTCCCATTTATAAAGGATAATTCTTTAGATAACAATAGTCAGGCACCTAATACACTACGCGGCATTCAGCCAGTCAGCCTGACTGAATACCGCGTATTGTAATAGGTGCCTTACATCATGCTATACTTGATGCCAAATTTTTTTTCACGTAAAAGTATTGCCATTTTCGATATTTTGGTTTTGAGTTTTATATATTTTTGAAGCCCTACTAACGTATGAAGTAAAAGGTATCCATCGAATTTCGTGTTTGGAATATTTAAGAGTATCAAAATAGAAACTGACTTTCAGAAAGTAAGTACTAAGCATACAACAATAAAATATTTATATCTTGAAAATGGTAACACTTTTACTTGAAAATTATGTTTATATGTATGTAGGATGTAGTAATTATCCAGCAGTACCTGGATAATTACTTGTAAATGCCATAGCTATGTAGTTTCTGACAGCCCTATGTATACAGTTCGATCGAGCGCAATGCGCACGCGCCGTCATGGTGCGAAAAACGCCGCTTACCGTAGGATTTCCTCGTACGCTCTTGTAGTTGACCGAACCATTATTGTGGAAATCAAGGAAATATTATTTTCTATGAAAAGAGCGATCTATGATTGCAATTCATATAATAGCGGGAAAGTTTCATACTGCTCTTGTATGGACAACAGCGCATCAAGAAAAACACTATGGCGTCTTATGTACTTGTGATAAGGGCGATTTTTCTACGAAACCGTGTCATAAGTCTGACGTGCTGGCCACTGTACCTATGCATTGGACAGTTGCATTTTGTCCCTACGAATGTTTTATCTAAGCTTTTGGCTTTTTTGAATTTACCTAGGTGCATACTACAAACATCTTCGATTGATTTTAATAATATCATCTAATATTATTTTTGTATTGTAATCTACAAAATTGTGTTACAATGGTGGTCCATGCTTTAACCATTTGTGCCACAATACTTCGGAAGCTCAAATACCGCAAGCCGGTAACCTCTTCGGTACTACAACTACCTAGGACCTTTTTGAAAGACTGGATACATAGAACCGTAAAGCAGCCATCGACAAAAGGCTCATAGTGAATACCATAAATGTCTCAACTACATATAAAGGCACAAATGACCAAAGTATTAGGGTCATCTTCTCAATAAGGAATCCCACTCTATACACGATTGCGCATTTAAGGCTATTTAAAAGACTTTAGTTGCATCCTAAGGTGTTACGTAAATAAGCAGCCATCAATACGTGGTCTGAGTAAAATGAGTAACGTACATAGTAGTTATCTCAAAAACGCGACAACATAACTGTTATGGTGAAGCAGAGAAGACTTAGCTGGCTTGTTCATATACATCGCAGGGACCTAGAGACTACCACGTCAAATAATGCTAGGTCAGACAGCAGACAGGCAGCCAGTCTGTGCAACAGCATCTATGGGCAACATGCCATCTGTCTGGCCCTTGCCTCCAGCATGCCTGCCGCCAGCACTGCCAGGTCTTTAAGCACGAACAACTGGCTGGCTCACCGGTCAACCTAGACAGGGCTGTATAACGCCTAAGATATAAATAAGTAAGTAAACTTACCATCCATTTTACACAGTCCAAGCAGCCAGTCTGTGCAGCAGCATGTATGGGCAGCATGCCATCCCTGGCCCTTGCATCCAGCCTGCCTCCCGCCTCCAGTACTAAGTATTTGAGCACGGCCAGGTGGCCTTCCTGGGCGGCGAGGTAGACCGGTGTGACGTCATTGTCCATCGCCGTGTTGGCGCTGTGGAAGAAAGAGATAATTAGCTGATTCATGTAAGGTGCAATAGAGATGAAGGGACCGACGGTGTATTTATTTAAAAAAAAAAGGTAGACGTGTCATTTTGTACTGCGCGGCGATTCGAATTCGATGTACTGAGCACACGTTCTTTTACGTGTCAAATGTCATATTTGAACGCAAAATTTAGAAAATTGCTCAATTTTAGGCATTCAATTTCCGCGCGCTAATGACCCATCTACCTCTTTTTAAATGCACTATCATTGGATGAAGGCTTGTTATATGATTTTGATAGCAAACGATACCACAGTACGCGACAGTCAAGTTGCGGGCATATCGTCCCACTTCTGAGCATTTTGCGTACCTACAAACTAAATTAAGTGTAGGTACCTAAATGAAATGCCAGCAGCATGGTCGAAAATACAGACCTTAGTAAAATCATCTATCGGAAAAATGATACTAATGCAAATTAGTGTGCACAAAGAACTTGTTTTGTCTAAACTACATCGTCGTTGATTCCGCTGCCGTCGAGATAAAAACTATGTTTCAATATCCTTTGAATTTCATTAGGAGCTAGTTTTCACATAAGGCAACGTGAAAACTTTAGCATCTGGATGAATTCGCCCAAGCTTTAGCATCAATTTGCAATCATTTTTATTTTTCTATTTAATTGTACTAATTCGCAAAATCTTCAAGTTAAAAAGCTTCATTTCATATTTACATGACCTTTTTGATAAACATTTTTTGACTATGAATGAAAACATCTACCCAAATAACTTGTACCATGCGGACGAAGTCGCGGCCTGAAGCTAATCCATAATAATCAATGTATGAGTGCCACATTTTCTAAAACCCGTCTTGGACGTGCAAACGTTTTGTTACAAAAATACGAACGAAGTTTAATCCAATCACCACCAAATAACTACAACTAATCTGCATAAGGCGTTAACTGCAAAACGAAACGCACGGCTTGTTAGTTAGCCGGGTTACGCCACCGTTTTAGGAAACAACCTTGAAGATATAAAACGTACACTTCCTTAGAAATTGAGAGTAGAGTTGACGGAGTAGGTCACGGCTTTGCTTTGCTTTGAATTTTATGTTGAAAGAGTAGCTAGCAACCAACCAAATGTACTATTTCGAAAGAAAAAGCCCAATTTTTCTTTCGAAATAGTACATTTGGAATCTCTTCCAAAATATTAAACTATTTTCTTCTCGCTGTATTGTATATGTATATCTGAAAAAATAGATCTTATTTTATTTTTTTACCGATACCGAATCATACTTTAATAGTCTTTCAGAAACCAATCAGGTAAATACGAGTTTACATTTTTTTAAAGTCGTGGGTTATCAACTAAAAAATTAACAATACACGATACGATCCATTACCACAATCCTCTAAAATGTACGTACTCGTAAGTTAAGAAAACAGTCCTTGAGTTTGTACTTAATATTAGGCTGAAAATAATTTAAAGCTAGGTTTCAGTTATTTCAGCTCTATGAAATCGAACGCTGGCTCACTGGTGCAGCAAGCACTTACAAAAATCGACTGACTAACGCTCTCCGTAGCTCAGTTGGAAGAGCATTCACCCGGACACGAAGGGTCGTGGGTCCGAGTCCCAACGGGTGACACGGTCGAGCAATTTTTGTATGCAAAACAAATTTACTTTCTATGAAATCATTGTCATTGTGTATAGCCGAATTTTATTATTCACATATTGACATTTTGTCACCTTGTCTATATGTACACATCTTATTAAAAGAGTACTTACTTAGCAATCTCGCTGATAGTAATCACACAAATATAAAAACACAGATAGTAATTATACAAATTTTAAAACAGCTGTCAAACCTTAAAAATGGCACGATGGATTGCACTCTGACACTCATTACGTAAAACTACGTAACATTATAAAGTTATTACAAAAATTACTAGTTCGGACAATTAAACAACATTGTAACTGCCGAATAGTGAGATTAGATCTCGTGGGATAGAAATAACAACAATGGTATTATGTTTGAGAAGATATTTTGCGTACCTAGAGTCAGATGTATTTTGCCGGTTACCCACTTATTTTTGAGGAGCGTAATTAAGTTATCATAGAAGTCTTAGGTGTTTGACGATGATACTAATTGGAATTGTAACTTGTAATTAACCTTTCAATGAAGAAAAGGGTGTTAGAAAACAATGATTGATGGTTGTGCTAAATTTTTTTTAATTACTATGTAGGTCAAATAGGTTGTAAAATAGGTATAGAATATTAGGTACTTAAAAATAAAATTCTGGCAATGGGATTATTCGGTAAATATTTAGTTGTTATTTAACTTTGTGTTTTTTCATAGTAACTTATGTTTACCCTTTCATTTATCTTCTCTGTTTAAGATTTAAAGTTGACTGGTAGAAAATACTTCTGCCATTAAGTTTACTATTTGTTTTGTTTTTCAATTGGTATTTTTGAAGGTACATATAACTTATTTCGTTGTAAGTACAGATAATGCAATCATGCTTTGCATGTTCGAATACGAGCTGCCACATTTCTTTCAAGCCATCTAAGCCACCTTTGAAATAAGTCCACATTAGTCACAAAAAGCGAGACTATTTCAAACAGGCAATGTTAAAACTCTACACACCTAATGGTCTGTGCGTTTATACATCTTGTTCAGCAAAAAAAATGCAAAAGTCTTTTTCTTACCACGAAAGCTGAGAACAGAAACATTATAGGCATAATGCGCATTATCATAATCGTAAAGCCAATAGCTCGAGTCACGAATCGCTAGCATCCATATATCGCTATATCGATACACGATCTCTCACATTTCACTTTTATTTTCTCGGCTCTCACTAAGATAAATCGTTCTTACGGATACAAGAATCTAATAAGATTTTAAAGACAATTGTAATTGTTATATACGGAAAAGACAACATTTCCTAGTCATTAAATTATTTTACAATTATTTGTGAAGTTAAATTTATTGTTCTTTTAATTTGTTGACGTTTTTATTAAGATTGGTTTGTCTTGTTTTGTTTTAACATTAGTTATTGCCTCTGTCTAACTCGTATTAGAGATTGGCGTTTTAATTTACAGAGTAATTAATGATCTATTTCACTTCACTTCCTTTCTAAAAGAAATGGGAAATTCCAAAAGAAGATATTAGGGTTATCAATCAGAAACTTTTATTTGGTAAAGCTATCACCAGACAGAAATATGTTTTTTAGTTTTTGTTATTATGACTCAGAACCAGTCTGAAGACTAGTACTTCTTCTGTGCCTTGAGTCAGGAAGTTGGTGGTATTAACACCCCTGTGCCTCGGAAAGTACGATAAGCCCTTGGGCCTGCGCCTCATCTTTCTCCGGTCATGTCGGATTGCTGTCTCACCGAAATATGTGAGTAGAGGAACAGAGAGTGGGCTCAATACCAATGCGCCCTATCTAAGATTAAATTTAGATTCAGTCTCTCTCTTTCTCTGTCAAGCAAACGAAAAGAGACAGACTATATTAATTTAGAAACGTCAGACTAAACAGCTGTACGTTGCTTAGGAAATTAGAGAACACATAGACAATTTAGTAGGGATGTCATTCGATGACGACTAAAGTTAGACGAAAACACGCAAAGACTTGGTACAAATATTTTAGAAATCGCATCACTTAATTCGACGTTTCCAAATTATTGTAGTCTGTCTCTTTCCGTTTGTTTAATAAAAAAAGAGAGAGACTGAACCTAAATTTAATCTTAAGACAGGGCGCATTGGAATTGAGCCCAGAGCCTGTGTAACTGCGCACTCACTGGTGCACTGTAATATCTCCGGCGTCGTACCTAGTAGATATCTGGGCCCGTAGTCAAGTGACAATTTACTCCAATTACAATATTTTCCATACTAAATTTCAACAAATTCTTGAAACCCATTTCCCAAAAAAAAAAATCACATTAATAAGGCCAAAAACAAAACTTGGCTCACAAAGGGTCTGAGAAGTTCCTGTAAGCATAAAAGAGTCCTAAAAACACTAGTAAATTAAACAAAAGACGTATGCCTTAAAAAACACTACAATAAATATTCAAAAACCCTAAAAAAAAATATTAAATCATCAAAAAAGCTTATGTACATTCGAGAAATGAATAAGTCAATGTCAAAAAACAAAACTAAACAAATGTGGAATATAATTAAACGAGTTACATCAAAGCCCACAAACCCCTCAAGTAACACTGTATTAATAACAAACAATAGTACACTGACGTGTCCGCTTTCGGTCGCCAACACTTTCAATCAACACTTTATGTCAGTAGGCCGCCCGCCACAGAACGCTAGCGATCTTCCCGCCCCTCAAAGGCGAGCGGTGATAGCACCTACTGTCAATTCTATGTTCCTACAGCCGGTTAATGAAAAGGAAGTATACAATATCATAAAAAGGATCCCGAACAAGCGTAGTTGTGGAATTGTTGAGTTCCCTTCAACTTTGCTCAAAGAATGCGCCTACGAATTAAGCCTACCGTTAACCACTCTTATCAACCAGTCTTTTACAGATTTCCAAGTAAACTGAAAATAGCTATAATAAAACCAATTTTAAAGAAAGGTGGTAAGTCCACAGACCCTAGCCAATATAGACCGATTGCGCTCCTCCCAGCATTTTCCAAACCCTTCGAAAAAGCCGTTTCTAACCAGATAACAAAATTCATGACTAAGTACGATATCCTAGATAACAATCAATACGGATTCAAACAAGATAGATCAACCTCTCTCGCAATTTTTAAGTACAATCAAGAAATATTTAATTATATACGTGACAAGTGTTATGCAGTCGGGGTATTGCTTGACATGACTAAAGCTTATGATATGGTCTCACACTCTATTCTACTTTCAAAGCTAAAGGGAGTTGGCATTCGAGGGCAGGCTTATGAATAAGTAAGATCGTACCTCAGCGACAGGAGACAGTACGTCCAGGTAGACCATCTCAGCGACAGCTCCGAGGAGCTGCAGAGTGTTCGCTCGGACTACCTAACCACAAACTGGTCCATACCTCAGGGCAGCGTACTGGTATGTATACTATTTCTCATTTACATAAATGACTTGCCAAAAATATGTGATACTCTGTGCCTCTTTTTTGCCGACGACATCTCGCTCCTATTTAAAATCCCTAAGAAAGATGCCTATCACAACCAGCTAATTATACAAACATTCAATAACATCAAACTTTGGCTTCAAGAACACAACTTAAAAATCAATAGCAAGAAAACTAAAATTATTCAATTCAAACCAAACCAAAAGCAGCAACTAGACCTTAAAACAATAACAAATTTCGTAAATATTGAAGAGGTCGATTATTTCAAGCTACTAGGAATAACTTTAGACACACACTTAAATTGGAAAAAGCACATAGAAACGACGAAGTCCAAAATCTCAAAATTTATATATGCACTATACTTCCTTAAAACGAACACCTCCAAAGCATGCGCTGTATCAGCGTATTATGCATACGCATACGCCTGGCTGAAATGCGGTATTGTCATGTGGGGCCACAGCGTCGACGCTGATGATCTCTTCGTATCACAAAAAAAATGTATTCGCATCATAGCCAACATAGGTCGAAGGGACAGCTGCAGACCCCACTTTGTTGAGGAGCGCATACTTAGTCTCCCCTGTCTATATATAATTGAAGTAGGTTTATTTGTAAAGAAAAATATCCATATGTTCGAAGAATGTCAAAACGCACGCCGTAGAAATCATCTGGTCCTCCCTGTTCCAAGAATTGAAATGTACAGAAATAGCCCAGAATATCGTTGCATACAAATCTACAATAAGCTTCCGAATTATCTAAAAAATGAAAATAATTTAAATTCCTTTAAAATAAACTCAGAACTCTTCTCATTCAAAATGCTATAACACTATAGACGAATACAATAATGATATTCTTAAGTAATACTCACATGGCTTTAAGTTTTGTTTGCTCTTGTAAATTAAAAAACCTAATAATTTAAAGACCTTGTAATATGCAATAATATGTGATTTGAAGTAGGATATTCTCTGCTAATGTTGATATTTCTATCGACATAGATTTTAATGTAAATAATTTATTAGTATAAGATTAAAATAGCTATGTTAAATATAATACCTACTTTTAAGACTTTATGTTTTGCCATGCCCGACAGGGTAAATGTTACTATACTCGTGTATTGTACATTATTGCAATATATAAACTGAAACTACTCTCAAGCGAAGTTCGTCATCGCTACCAAAATGTATGACACTGACATAAGCCATCGAAACATCACGTGACTTATGCATACATATTTTGACATTTCTTTGGCGATAGCGAAGTTCGCTCCATCTCATTTGGCTACGGGCCTTTGAGATTGGCCGCCATAGCCGAAAATCGATAGGAGAAAAATAGGAAGGTACTGTAATTCTAAACGCCATAAGAGAAATGCAACAGTAGCATGTTACATAAACCATATCAAACATCCTATGTAACTTGAACCTCAACAAACATAAACAATCTGTCAAACTCCAAGCGAAAATACACTTGTTGTGGTTACCTACGGTAATGGTTAAATTAACAGTAATAAAATTAGTTTGTAGTAGAAATCAACGCATAGAAGTGCGTTGTTGGTTGCAACAAACATTTACAGAGCAAGTGATATAATTTACGTTCATATATAAACATTATGTTAATCTATTCTAAAGAGCATGTTAAAACTGGATAAACAAAATGTCAATAGTTGCAAAATGTATTTTATCATGTTTCAAAAGCATTATAGGCAAGTGGTTTCATGTTTTTAAATGTATCATTTACAAAACACCTATGCAGTAAATAGTAAAATCATATTTGGCAATCTAGAAATATGTGAATTTAGAAATATACTTTTAGATGACACGTGACGATAACGGATAGGCATAAGATATGTTATTATATGTTTATTAATATTTATTAGAGTAATTATTCTTCAAAAACTGATTTTTGAGTTCATGACTTGTAGTCCAAGGGTCAAAACTACACGTAGTTTTGACACGCATTTTGGGATGCATGTAAAAGCTTTTGAACTACTTAAAATCTTAGGCCAAGCTAAGACATTACGAGTAGTAGCTATATGTACTAATTAATAATTACATGGCTAGACTTTACTAGTGGTAGATACCTTGGCTTTACATAAGCCAAACTCGTGTAGAACATCCTACATGTTAGTTTCAATTCAAACTCATAGTAGCGGTTCTTATTAAGAGTTATTGAAAGAAGATGGGCAAAAGCTGTCCATTGGCGCGGTCCAAAGTCATACAAAGCGCTTGCACGTCTACAGCCTTACTCAATTGCTTTCAAATCGCAAAAGTTATAGCTATTAAACTAACATCAGGTAAGCAGTGATATCTTTCAAAGAAAAATATGACTGTTTACATTATGGCAACGCTTTTGAATTGCAATCGTAAACGCGATTGCAATGATAAATGAATAAAGCTTTCAAGTTAGGCGGTAGGCTTACCGGTGTAGGACCCAGTTGGGCGGTCGGATTATATCCGACCGCCCAACTGGGTCCGACCACTCCGGAATCTCACATTCCGGAGTGCGAAAGTAGGCGAAAACGAGGAGAGCGGAGCGGGCGGTGGGCGCTTGTGATTCGAATTTTGAAAAGATTGCAAAAGGTCTAATTTCACAATTCGAACCACCCAATCACTCATGGTCCCCGTTCTGGTCTACCCCCGCGCCCTTGTAGTCCGCAAGCGAGGGTTTAGGCGGTCGGGCTACTCGTATAGTAAGATATATTTACCGTTCCCTCCCCGCGTACGTCCCAGACTTCATTTTGGCATATTTCTTGTTCTTCTTGCTTTTCTTCCCGAAGAAGCCCTTGCTCGTGACGCGGTTGTAAGGTGGGTGCGTGTTATTGAGAGTCATTTTCAACAATTTGGATGCTTTTCTTCAAAAAACACTATTGGCCTTTGTTTATTGTCGATGAATAGATTATTGCCGAATCATGTTCGTAAAATCTGTGTGTATAGATAGGGCAACGATTATACTTTTTCTGAATGCAGTTAATATTATTTTAGGTAAAGCTAGATGTTTGATATTAATATGGTTTTTAATGAAATTAAGTATTCATCGCGCTAACTATCGCTTTTCATTTGAAAAAGACATAAATTAAGATTGATTAAAAGTATCCTAAGTAATAGAGTAATACGAGGGTCAAACTGAAAGTTCTTAGAAAATCAAAAACTGATTACATTAGCCAGTTATTAGTTTTATTATATCTTTTCAAAATATTGTCAATTGACGTCAATACACCGCTGCATGCGATGGAACCACTGGGAAAAGCACTTTGCCCACTCGTCCTTAGGGGTCTCTTCAATGGCATCGCGATACGCAGCCACCGCTTCTTCAGCATTCATAAACCGCTTTCCTTTAAGTTTTTCTTTAATTTTTGGAAATAAATAAAAATCACAAGGCGCGAGGTCGGGGCTATACGGCGGGTGACCCAGTAATTCAACGTTTGATGTCGCCAAATAGTCGATCGTTCGCTTGGCGGTGTGCGACGAGGCGTTGTCGTGGTGAAGGAGGATCCTACTGCGAGGTCGTTTCTCTCGAACTTTTTCCAAGACAAGTGGCAAACAATTGGTAGTGTACCATTCTGCAGAAACTGTTTTTTGATCCTCTAACACAATTGTTGCGAAATGACCTATCCTTCCAAAGAACGAGGCCACCATTTTTTTTCCCGCACTTCGATCTCTCTTCACTTTAGTTGGCAACTCCTCGAAAGGAAACACCCACTGAGCAGATTGTCTTTTGGTTTCAGGATCATAACAGTAAATCCAGCTTTCGTCACCTGTTAGTATGTCGAACACAGCATTTGAGTCACCTCCGTTAAATCTTTCAATCATTTTACGGCACCAATCCACACGATGGAGTTTTTGAGCCTTAGTCAAATTATGAGGTATCCACCGGGCGCAAAGCTTCCTGACCGCTAAATGTTCGTGGAGGATTTTGTGCACTTGACTCATACCGATGCCTAAGCTTGTCCGAATCTGCTGATAGGTCACTCTTTTGTCAGTCTCTATCATACGCCGCACAACACAGATGTTATTTTCAGTCGTCGCCGTAGAAGGCCGTCCCTCACTGACATCATCAGTGAGATTAGTGCGACCACGTTTAAACTCATTAAACCAGTTGTAAACAGTCGCACGAGATGGGGCTTCATCGTGAAAGGCCAATCGTAGTCTATCATAACTTTCTTGTTGACTTAAATGACATCGAAAGTCATAAAAAATCATTGCACGAAAATTTTCTCGTGTTAAATTCATTTTGACGTGACACAGACAATTTTCAATTTGCCGCCAAGTCGTAAAACAAATGACAAATGAATTAAATATATACTCAGTAATATTGGCAAAGAGTTCTATTTTCAAATTTTAGAATATTTTTTTTATTATATTGTTTATAAGTGGCCAGTTCTAAGAACTTTCAGTTTGACCCTCGTACATAACTTAACAACTAATATAAATTTTAGTCTTAAATACATTAAAAAGACTATCTATACCTACAAACTAAACTTTGCTCATATTATAAGTAGGTATGATTCAAAACTATGCAGTTTTAAATATTGACTAAACAATGTGTAAATTAAACGTTAACATTTTACACACACACAAATACTTGGCAATTAGTGGAATATCATGAATTCATAACAGACAGCCAACTGACAATGATATTGGAGAAAACAGATGAAAATGAAATATGTCCAACACTTTCTTCGTAAGTGAGTTGTTCACATGATAACGTGTGACAATAACACGTTCGTATATATCAGCAATAATTATAGTGTTTCGAGAAATAATTATAAGAATGCACTGTATGGCAAATCATGATGAAAACACTGTGGATTTTTATAACCTTTACAACATATTGAATAGAATGTGAAGCTTATAGTTCGGAAAACAAATCTTAATATTAGGAAAAGATTAGCTAAAATATTTAAATTGTTAGTGAGCTAATAAAATTAGTTCATATTAATTCAGAAATAGTATAAAGTTGCCCAATCATTATTCTACACATTTTACAACCGATCACTTAGAAACACAAACACAAATCATTCATTAAAAAACGCGTTATAAAAATTCGTTTTTTATTATATCTCAGTTACGTAAACTAAACACGTAATAAAAAACAAAACATAATTGCGAATCGATATTCAAAGTATAACCATTCAGATTCGATTTCCGAACTTCAGAAGTGACGTTTTACGTCAAAGTTCGCGCGTTCTGCGCGCGCGCGTGTCTCTCCACAACTGGCGAGCTTAAGGTTTTGGCTTCTACGAGAAACCAGCGAAAGTGCCTTTGTCTGTCTGTACATTTTCCAACTGGCAGTTTAATGATCGTATATCGTATTGATTGTCTAATAAAAGACTGGCTTGGCATGTTTAATTGTGATATTCGAGAGATTTGAACATTATATGTCAGAATTGTCTGTTCTAAGTTAACCCCTAAACTCGTAATGAAAAAGATAGTTTTCAGAGTGAGTGCATGGCTATTCCCACGGGTAAATTTCAAAGGCATTAACTACTCGTAAATACTAATGCTTTCTAATTAAATAACTATCACTTTAACCACTAATGACTAATGAGTTATTACGGTAATAACTAATGAGTTATTACCGTAAACGCAATATACCTATTGCAATCGAATTTTCAAATATAACTTCAAAATGTACAGTCGAATCAAAATTGAGTTATCGTGAGTTCAGAAATGTGTAAAAAATATGAAAAGATCAATATCCATTGGTATTATGCATCTAGATATAAGACATTTCGTGAATCATCGTAATATTGAAGTATGGGTTAAGTTAAAAGCTCTTATGACGGTTATAATAAGAATTTTACTATTACTGACTAAAATAAATGTAGATATAATTCTGTACCATAACTGAGTTACCCCCGTTAAATAATTATTTTTATGCAACTTATTAATAAAAATTAAGACAAATTATTTAATACAATAAAAAAAACAAAAATTATAAAAGGGGTCCTTGTGGTAAGGTTCCCAGGATGCTGGCAGCATTACCGCGCTGGATAGCGATGCTTATACGCTGAGCAAGGTAGCCGCCAGCTCTTGGGTCACCACTGATGTCAACCAGCCTCTTGGGAATCTCTTTGAAAAAAGAGATACCTAGCGTTGGGACCCCACGGACCCAGTGTTTCGACTCCAAACGGTACAAAGTGTTACCGGGAGTCGATCTGCCTATACTTGTTTTATATAACGAACTAAGCTTTGATTTTGCATTGGTTTAAACTATACAAGTAAATCAACTAATAATGTAACAAGACGATGAAATTAAGTACATCAAGCTACTGCCCCTGGGTCATCTTGTTACTACTTACTTTCGTCTTGATATTGTTTTGTTTAGCTTTATTTTTACTTTTTTATATTTTAAATTCCGAGTTTACGTATTGGTAATGCTGTGTACACGCTTTTAGTTAGCAATCTAGGCCCTCATTCCTGAAAGAAGTATGTATGGATTTATTATGTTTATGTAAGTTTATTGTTTAAAATACACATAATATATTTATATTTAAGTTTATTTATCCTTGTGTTGTTCTTTGTACGCCGCCACGACTATTTCGGCCTCGCCCAATGGTTGACTGGTAGAGAATGCCTTAAGGCATTAAATCCACCATTTGTATTTCTTTGTTTGTGCAATAAAGAATAAATAAATGAATAAAAGAAGATGTCTTTTAAAACCATTTAAAAGACATCAGAAGTAAATACCAATTTACTTCTCATTCTCAAAACAAAATTTGTCAAAGTGAGAACGTCAACGTAAAACAATGATACCAAGAATCCAGTGAAATGGAAGAAGAGGATAGAGCAGTTCTTAGTATTCAAATTGTCTACGCTGCATTTTTTTATATTTGTGACTGTAAATAAAATTAAAGTACCTATACATATGTATGTATGAAAGGGTCTTCTTTCTTACGTTTACGTGAATAGTCGAACACAAACACAATTTTACGGATAACTTCGCGATTTATTTATATTTTGTTTAAAAACCTGACGTTTTGAACACTTTACAGCGTTCGTGGTCACAGGGAGACTGTGTTATAATAGGACCTACTCAGACATAATCATATATTTTTTTTGTGAGTAAGAAAAATCAAGTGATGTCTATTAAATCTTATAACTTGCACCACGCGCTATTTCTCTTAGCTTTATTATGGCGCGGTGAACATGACACGGCCGTTTTGTAAAGCACTTTCGCTTCGGCTTTCGTTCATACCTGTTCAATTTTGTACTCCAAATATGTGAAGCGATTGTGCAACACCATGTAACAGCCCTGTAATAATATGCTTTGGGAGAAATCTCACAAGTCTTTTAAAGAGATTATGTATCAACTTCTTTGATAACTATAAAATCTGTGTTATTTATTGACCGTCTTGGTGTACTTGTCAGCGCTTCGGACTTCATTGCCAGCGAGCAGTTGCTGGTTCGAATCCCGCAAAGAGCAAATGTCTGTGTAATGGATGAGCTTGAGAACTTGTAACTTTTTATATTGAAATGGGTTTGCTCTTGACTCTAGACTAAGCCAAACGTGGCGTAGACAGAGTCGACGGTGGAGCGAGCTCACCCAGAAGGTTCTGGCACTCCCCCTCACCGACGGAATACAGCACCTGATATTACCTACCTAAGTAATGCATGGATGTTTACAAAAGTATTTAAGTATGACTATGTGTTATCCTTGTCACCATAGCACAACATAGCGCCTAATTTGGAACTAGGAAAATGGTATGATTGTTAAAACCATTACTGTGTGTGAGTACCATTGAAAATACACAAAAAAAAAATAACTACGAAATCAGATTTTCCATGTATATGTTAAATTATTCAGAGACCTACAGGATAATTTAGATTAAACAATTTTGATTAGTTTTCTTGATTAAATAATAGTCTTAAGTTTTAATACTTGAATAAAGTTTGAAGACAATTGTTCGTACTTATGTACTACTTACCTACTTTACTCGTATTATTAAACTTGATTTAATGGACCCCATTTAAAAACTTTCACCCCGTTATTCCAAAAACTTAGTACCGGGTTTAAGACAGGATTAAGCTATTAGCTAACCAATTAGAAAAGCGCTTCTCTATTAGGTTATGTCACGAATGTGTCATTCATTCCTCTGTTGTCGGCTAATATTTAGACCCATTCTAAACCTGGTCTATTTTTTTTGTAATAACACCGTCAAGGTTCGATAAACTAACTATAGTTTACGGAAGTAAGGGCCATTATGCTTACGACTGTTATTACCGCTTATAAACAGCGGCTTAAGCGAAATTTAATTGAAAGATGATTTGCGATAAGGATTGTAAGAAGAAAATTGGTATAAATCATTTATTAGGCACTGCAATATTTACATAGTAAGCACTGATCACTGATTTAGTCTACTAGATTAGTGATTTATCAGACTGACGCTGAAGAAGAACGGTAAAAAATATTACGGATCGAACTAGGAGTAAAATGGCAGCCTAGTCGAATACCTACTTATTAATGACAATAAATTATGCTCATAATAATTTAAAAAATACTCAGTATGCTTGACTACCTAAATAAATGTTAACTAAGATATTCTTCGCCTAGGGTTCCCAACTTTATGTACAAGAAATTAAGTCCTCCTAGCCGAATTTCTACTACATTGGCTAATCTCAATAGAGATTAGCCGACTGCGCGAGTGAGAGATATTATAATGGTGCACAGGTGCACTCTCTGTTTCCTCACTCTCATAATTCGGTGAGACAGTAATACGACATGACCGTACAGAGATCAGGCGCAGGACTAACGGCTGAACGTGCTTTCCGAGGCACGGGGGTTTTAACACCACCAACTTCCTGAGCCTCCAGCAAATCCTCCGAAGATGTGTCTGATTTATTTCAAGACAGAAAAATCCAAAATTTTACGACTCGACCCGGGATTCGAATGAAATGAAATGAAAGTGTTTATTTGCAAGAATACAACATATGCAGATGTTAAAATAAAATTAGTCCGTGTATTCAGCCTGCGTGCAGGCATGCAAATATTAATATTAAAAGTACATAATTTTATAACACATAACGTTATGCTTAGTCACATTATTATATTCGTAAATGTCATATTCATTGATTAAATTAGTCATTATAATTAAAATATTTACTTAAGCTATAAAAACAGTTAATTAACAGCCAATCTTGAATGTATTACCTTCGAGTATTTTTAGTCTTTCCGGCAATTTATTATATATATAGATTCCCGTGGATAGTACCCAGCATGCTGTCCACTAGACCCTTGAGGCAGTCAAGTAATAAAGTAAGTAAATAAATTATGTTAGGGTCGAAAATGTAAAATTAACAGTATTTAGACAAAAATCTTTTTTTTAAAGTTCTAAATGCGTTGCGAAAAAAACAGTATTTAATATTTATAATACCATTTTTTAGAATTGGATGTGTACTCCTAGCCGAATTACGACCACGGCCTATCTCAACAGAAATTTGCCAACTGCACGGGACATATTATAGTGCACAAGTGTGTGCGCAATACACAGGTGCACTCACTGTTCCTTCACTCTCATAATTCGGTGAGACGGCAGTCCGACATGAAACTGACAGCCATTGACATTAGAATAGAATAAAGTACAAGTGAAAAGAATATTACTGTTTTTGCAGTATTGTTGTAACAAAATCAAAATCGTCCATGGCACAATTTTCCACTGACACTTCAAGTGTCGATTACTATTTAACAACAGATGTTAATTATAATATAATAGCATAATAATAATATAATAATAATGATTTAATGTATAATAATATAATATTGCAATTTCCTGACAATATATTCGCATAATTTTATTTCAAGTCCCCTAAATGTTGTCAAAGGGGGACTTAAAAGTGACCCACGGCTGTCAGGTTCATGCAATATCTACAGGCATGGTTGATCTCAACCTTTTCCTTTTTTCCAGTAAAAGGTTATTTCCTTAAAATCTACAACAAAGTATCTTAACAATGGAACAAATATTTAATGTATTCACGAACACAAAAGGCTATAACGCCGTTTTACGTACAAAGAACGTATAACCGATCGCCTCCACAATGGCAAGGTCACAAACTTCTAATTGATACCTCAAAGAGAAAATATGAAACAATGTAGAGTTTTTCCTAGGATTTGTTCCCAACGTTTCTACTTGTCACCAGAGGGTGCTGTGAAGCTTGTACTTCGGTTAGGTAATGAATTAATAAGAAAAAGGTGGGTAAGAGTGAGCTGAGTTTCAAAGGCAGTTTCTGGGTACAAAAAAATAATGGTTGTCTGGAAGAGATCGCTCTTAGCGGTAAGACCGCCTACAATTTCACAGTTTTGTTTAACTGTGCTTTACGAAAACACTTACAACATTACGCACAGTTCTCTTCATACACTTTTATGTTTTAGTGAAATAACTCTTACAGAAACATAACGTTTTGTAAACATAATATCATTAAAAATAATAAGGTGTGGAGTAATTGTCGTTAGTAGTTTTATTTCAGGTGCGGATACGAATTAAAATGCGAACTTTAATATTTTACAAGAAGTTAGTAGGTAGGTAAACCTCGTCATGAAAATTTTACAAAAACGTTAAATGCTAAATACGGGGTTCATTTTACACAATTATTACTTCAGTACAGTTATTATTTAGGGAGGTCCTTGTGGCGCAGTGGCGGCAGCGCTTTGGTAGTGATACCAAAAGTTAAGCATCTCACGGCGCGGTCGTGATTGGATGGGTATTCCGACATTTTAAGTGACGTCCATGACAAGCATCTCCGTGCTTCGGAAGGCACGTTAAGCAGTTGGTCCCGGCTAATATCTGTTGGGATTAGTCGTTAAGCCTAGTCAGAGGCCCAAGGGCGGCTTGATAACATCTGACAGTAAGGTTTGTCACTTGTCTTACAGACACCCCTCCACCAATCCGCACTGAGCCCGCGTGGTGGAGTATGGCTCGTGCCTCCTCATAGTTGAGGTGAGGCATTTTCCCAGCAGTGGGATCTAATAGGCTGACTTATTATTATACATAATTTTATAACACATAACATTATGCTTAGTCACATTATTATATTCGTAAATGTCATATTTATTGATTAAATTAGTCATTATAATTAAAATATTCACTTAAGCTATAAAAACATTTTGCTTTTGCTTCATTATCTTCAGTTAAAGTACAAGAAAATACTCTGTATCAAGGAAACGTGAAAGTGATGCGTTATTGTAAACATACTTAACTTGCCTTAACTGGCGTCCTTAACTTGACTATTCTCAAAGGCGTCACTGTAAAAAAAAGTTTGGGAAGCCCTAATTAAGCAGGAATTCATATTATTTAAGTGCACCATATGGTGTTGGCCTACTAGGCTAAGCTACGGAGAAACTATTGCGATTATTTATATCCTCAATAGGACAACTTTGTTGCTTTACTACTGTAATAAATAAATCGATCTAGATATGTATTTCCCTCGCTCAACCAATACTTAAATAGAAGAGACAAAATAAAAAAAATATATACAAAAAAGGCTGGCGCCAGCAACACGTTTTAATTTAATTACCGTCATTACCGTCATTTAATGTCCGCAATTCTTTTGAATTTTGTTTTAAAACACATACCCAACTCAATACGCAGCTAAATTCATTCCTTTTCATCGGAAAAGAAGTCCCAGATTCCACGCGTAAGGCATAAGTTTGAAGTAAGGATCGAGTTCCTCAACATGTTTATTTTTAAACAGCCGTTATAATATAACTTTTCATATTTGCATGGACGTTGTGACAAATTAACCTTCAATTTAGGTTTATCGGCTGTTTAAAAATTGGTGATCTCGGGCCTAAGTATACCTAACGAGCCGTTATAGTGCCGCAAAACCCGGGTATTACAGAGTTTTATCAAATTAAATAGCTGTAAGTCATACGTTCATTACGACGGCTAGACTTTTCATTCTCCGAGTGTAAATAGCTAGGGTATCTTCACATCTGCGGCTATTAAGGAGATACTGCAAAAACGCGCGTTTTTCAGGGCGGAACGTGCGCGCGCGCCTGTACAGTATGCCCGCTCATCTGGAGTAATTGGGTGTAATTGCAATTTATCGTTCGAGCCACGGTGTAAAATAAAGCCGTTAATAATTAAAAAAAAAAATTAACACTTGGGTTTATATTTTTATGCTTTTCTAAAAAATCCTAATAAAACAGGGAAATTGAAATGTTAAAATCTTATTGTTAACGTCTGGTATAAAAGACTGGACTTCGAAGCAATGCGGCTTGCGGCTCCGATGAGACACGTGTCTATCGTGGAACTATGGGAGTGTATGGAATGGCGGCTGAAAGGGTTTCACACACTCCCATAGTTCCATGAAAGCCGCGCGGCATGCGGCGAGTCGGAACTCGGAAAAGTACCTTTTTTGGCTAAGTACTTTTACAAACTGAATTCCCAAAAAATGCTTGAATCAAATAGCTTTTTCATTTTTACGATTTTTTTATGTTTAGAAATATCAGATTATCATTACTTTTGAATCACTCTTAGTAGTTTTATGCGTATCACATCTTAGTAGAGGTATACGTGTATCAAAAAATAATCATTACTTTCTCACTACGTTTGCATTTTCTTGATAGCATCACATTTGTTAAATGGCATCCTTACGCTTGTAAGAAGGTTTAAGAAGTGTCCTTTTGGCTCAAAAATTAACTAAATCACATATTTTGACAGAATAGAAATATAGTTGAGTCCTAACAGTTACTATTCGGACTAAGTTAGTCCGAATAATAACGCCATCAGCCAGCAACGTAGCCGCGCGGCCGCCGGTGAATAAAACGCGCGAGCGTGTCGCTAGCCGGTAGCGACACGCAACTTGTTTTAGCCCCTTAGTAAGGGTCGCCGCGCGTAGGTACGTTTTTGCTACCTACGCGGGGAGATACACAGGCCTGGCTATGTTGAAAAACTAATCAACACAAACATTTCCTATCGCAAGTGTGTTACGATTTCATAATAAGTGTCTACGGTACATTTGTCTGAAACCCACACTTGCAACTTTTTTCATATAATTATTCACATACATCTAATCAAATTGATTACACACCAAAGCTATTGTTAGTCTTTATACATATTTATCGATTCTTTGTAGCTAGTAAATTGTAGAGCATACTGTTACCACTCTATACGTACAATCAACGACAGAATGGTGCTAATTTCATTTGCCACGATAATTTTGTCCTAATTTAAAAAGGAAAAAATGTCAATTCGTTCGTTTTGTAAAAAGAAGAGAGCAAATTGTTTTTACAAGAGAGCTCAATTTTAAACTATCGTCTCATCCCAAATGTAAATATGATCATGATATGATAATGATCAAGAAAAAGTTTGAAATAACTTATTATTTCGTCACTGTATTCCAACATCTAAGTGATTTGATACATATGGAATACTACTGGTGATCCAAAGGCTGGCAGCTACCTTGGGCAAATAATAAGTATTGCTATCTAAAGGGGCAATGCTGCCAGCCTTTTGGGCACCATTCCTTTCGGCACTGCTAGGGCTGATGCTTTTTATATTTTATTAGGGGTAGTTTGTTATATTATAATGTAGTGATAAAACAAAGCGCTTGATGAAAATATGTGGAAAAGTATCAATCATTGTCGTTGACGACCGTCTTGGTGTAGTGGTCCACGCTCCGGACTTATAAACCAGGCGGTTGCGGGTTCGAATCCCGCAAGGGGCAAATGTTTGTGTGATGAGCACGAGCATATGTACATAAGTCATGGATGTTTATATGTATTTAAGTATTTCTATCCGTTATCCTAGTTACCATAGCACAAGCTCACGCTTAGTTTGGGGCTAGGTAATTGGTGTTTGTTAAAACAATTTATTTATTTATTAATTTATGTATAAATTTTTACATTACTTTTAGTTAAGTTTTAGGTTAGTTTAGTGTGTATTTAGTAAATTATTTTTTAAAAGACCTTTCGCATTGGAATTAACACTAATAATAAGTTTCAATATCCGAAAGAAATCATTTTTTACAAGCTTCAGTCTTCCATAATATATATGGAACATAGTCCATCCCTAAAAAAATACGTAAATTTAACTCTCTATCAACTAAATCAATGCATGTTAAAATCTAATTAAATTCTTGTTAAATTTTGCCGTCTTGTATAATGTACAGTTATTGAAAAAAACTCGATGCAACGATAAAATATGATAGCTCGCTATCTCTCCACGGTCGAGTACTTACTTACTTGTGTTCTAACAGAACTTTATGTAACGCAAACAATTTCAAGGTAAACTGTACTTAATTGCCAGACTATTGCTGCAACGGCACTGTCCAAATATACCTTATCAGATTTGAAATTGCAAATGTCATCCGGAAATGTAGTTACGACTTTTGTTAGTGATGGTACCGGGAATGAAATGCGGTCAAGGAAATATTTGGAATTGATTGCTGCAGCTTTTTATAGTGTTGTATAATTTTTCGCATGATCTTACTTATTATTATAATCATATGATTGTTACGCTATGTTATTCCTAACAAGAAGTTGGTAGGCCTGATCTCTCTACGGTCATGTCGGACTGCCGTCTCACCGAATTATGAGAGTAAGGGTAAGGGAGCAGAGAGTGCATCTGTGTATTGCGCACACACTTGTGCACTATAATATGTCCCGCGCAGTTGGCTAATCTCTGTTGAGATAGGCCGCCGAAGTCGAAATTCGCCTAGGAGGACATTACTATTCCTAACCATCTCAACTAATAAAATAACTCCTGTATGATACATGTATAAATTTAGGTTTCAAAAACTTCTTAAAAAAGGGCATTTGGTACTTTTTTGGGTGAAGGGGATTGTGTGGAAAAATGTTGGGCAATCTAACATTAGGACAGATTATATTATTGATGACCGTTTTGGTGTAGTGGTTCGCGATCCGGACTACAAAAACCAGGGGTTGGGAGTTCAAATTCCTCAAAGGGAAAATGATTGTGTGATGAGCACAAACATTTGTACCTAAGTAGGGATGTTTAAAACGTATATCTATCCGTTATCCTAGTCGCCACAGCACAAGCTCGCGCTTACTTTAAATTGGCGTGTTGTTAAAATAATTTATAATTATTATTAAATCTTAGGGAAGCTTTTGTAGTGCAGTAAATAGCCTCATGTGTGTTAAAAATTAATCAAATTTCTGGAAGTATTTTTTTAAAAAAATAATCCTTTTCATGTACGGATTGTGTACTTTTGAAGTATGAGAAAGTAAGGAAAGTCTTATCTCTAGAGAACTTCGAATCGATTACCGTTTTTTATTATAGAAAGATACTAGAGAAATATTCTTATGTAATTAATAGGAGGGTCTAAACATTAAGAAGCTTGACCGCTTGACTATTTGAAAGCTTATCTACAGTGTCCTGCGATAAAGTGCAATCCCGAAAGGAGGTGAAAGTTGACCTTAAATTATCGTTAAAAAAACCTAAAAAAAATTTACCTTATAACGCTAGCTGGGACAGTTTTGGAGTACTTCAGCCTGGCAGAAGCCGACCTCGACGGTCTTCGAGGGCAGGTCGCCATTTTGTTTCACTCTCCAACACTTTTAAAACACTCGAACTGTCATTCGTTGCACTACACTCGCATTTCAATTCGTTATCTTGTAGATTTTCAAACTTTCGAGTTAATTTTAGGGATGGGTTACACACATTGCTTTTTGTGACTTTCAGAAAGGGGATATAGAGTTGACTTACAGATAGATAGAAAGTCTTTATTTTTAGTATGAAAAATGAAAGATTAATCCTTCGAATCTCATAAAGGTGGTGTCCCGATAAAACTAATTGCCTATTGCGTTTGAAAACGTGATACTTGAAGGGTTATAGCAATATTTACAGCAAAGTAGGTAGTGTCATTGCTCGACACTGAAAATAAATAATTGGTTAACAGTAACCAAAATTTGGCTACTAGTTGGCAGTAATCTAGTGACTTGCAAACTACTGGTTATCAGTTACAATCTAGTTTTGCTTATATTTAACAAAAAATCACTTCCCTACAACGAAACCTTCAACTGACAAAACTAATAATAATAATAAGTATTTATTTTCATAAAACACAATGTCAAAATACATCAAATCTTGCAGTCACTGGACTAAGCTATGCTTGTCTCACAAAGACTAGGTTGCACTTAACTATTAGAGTATTTAGACACTCGGCTTTAGGACGCGTTAGTTTGGTTGATCCTTTTTTTTTCATTGAAATCGTTTTCTTTCAGACTGTGTTTCAGAATGTACACTCCGTATTCACCATTCATATAAGGAAGGTACGTAATTTTAGAAAAACTTTTAAATCGCATCCTTATATACTTACTAAGGGGTTACGCAATACTTTGATAAACGCCCTTATCTTGTTATCAACTTGTATAAATTAATCAGTCTAATAAAATTTCTTTCCATTCTATTTGTCGTCTTTTAATCCATTTATATGTGAAAACTATATTCTTCACTTCTACTATTGAAGTAAATAATTTGTGCAAGTATTGCTATTTCCGTTGTGTTGCTTCTCAAAAATGTTTACAACAATGGGCTCAATTCCAATGCGCCCTGTCTAAGATTAAATTTAGGTTCAGTCTTTCTCTTTCTCTGCCGAACAAATTAAAAAAGAGACAGACTATATTAATTTAAAAACTTCAGACTAAACAGCTGTCCGTTGCTAAGGAAATTAGAGAACCCATAGACAATTTAGTAGAGATGTCATTCGATGACTAAAGTTAGACGAAAACACGCAAAAACTTGTACAAATACGTTAGAAATCGCATCACTTAATTTGACGTTCCTAAATTAATTTGTAGTCTGTCCCTTTTCGCTTGTTAGATTGAGAAAGAGAGAGACTGAACCTAAATTTAATCTTAGACAGGGCGCATTGGAATTAAGCCCAATATCAACCAAACTGCAACCAGAAATGAATACTTAAAGACACGTTCTCAAACAGAATCTATAATGGCATTGCATCAGAAATTAGTGAAACCATCCCAGCCGAAAACTAGTAGCTCTCTCGACATAGTTGTTTTTGCTCCTTGCCAGATAATCTGCGGTATGCGCGCGCGCACGCGACGCGTATATCATCCGCGTAAAGATGGACGCAGGCTGGAGCTGAGCCGAGGTAGAAAAATCTTAAAGTTGACAAATGCCATCGCGGATTTTTTCGTAAAGTGGACCCCACATCAATCTACCTTGATCTGTCAAATTAAAACCATATTTCCTTCCTGTGAACGAGTATGTTCCTATACCTAAAGTTTGTCTGGAAGAGATCGCTTATAGCGATAAGACCGCCTACATTTTACATTTTTTTCTATGTAAATCGTTGTACTTACTGTATTTTTCTGTTATGATGTGCAATAAAGAGTATATCTATCTAATATATTACAACCTAATGTTGATCAGATAGAGTTCCATATCATTTGAGATCTTTTGACAGATTTAGGAAGGTTGATGCAAGGCCCACCATACATCTTAAAAAGAGAAACAATCTAACCAAACTCTGTTTTGTCATAGGCAGTGCTTTTAATAAAAGCTCTCAGACTAGGTGACTTGAATTTATTCGAAATCTTCAATAATCGTTGTCATGTTTCAACAAATTGACACAAACCCCTAAATTACACATTAAACTTATAAGTACAGTGGGCCACACATCAACGTACCTAAATCTGTCAAAATATCTCAAATGATATTTATGTAATCAACATGAGGTTGTATTAAGGTTGCGAAAATTGGACAGATCAGGAAAGGTTGATGTGTGGCCCACTGTACATCTAAACCTTTCTCAAGAATTACCTACCCTAGTAGATGAAAACCACAAGAAAATCTGTTCAGTCGTTTTTGCGATCATCGCAAACATACATACAGAGACGCGGCAGGGGTAGTTTGTTATATTATAATGTAGTGATAAAACAAAGCGCTTGATGAAAATATGTGGAAAAGTATCACTCATTGTCGTTGACGACCGTCTTGGTGTAGTGGTCCACGCTCCGGACTACAAAACCAGAGGTTGCGGGTTCGAATCCCGTAAGGGGAAAATCTTTGTGTGATGAGCACGAGCATTCGTACATACCTACTTAAGTCATGGATATATAAACGTATATATGTATGTCTTTCTGTTATCCTAGTCGCCATAGCACAAGCTTAGTTTGGGGTTAGGTAATTGGTGTGTTTGTTGAAACAATTTATTTATTTATTGAAATATGGTATCCTGCCCACCCTACCACGTATTCTGCTCAATAAATATTAAAAGACATTTATTTACTTTTCAAATAACGTTTATTAAAAAACAAAATTTTCTCGCTAAATAACCGAATTAATTCATACGTTTCACTTTCTTTAAAACGTAGTTGTTAAAAAGTTATTTAATGCTAATACGACCCAGTTTTTATCTTCACGATTTGACGCGTTTCAGTTGCCCATCTAACATTGTAAAGTTTTCTGACAGGATTTTTTAACAATACCTTTGTTTGATTAAAGTGTGTGATTAATTTCAAATTGGTAATGAATAAAATGTATAAGTGTGTTATTTAGGTTTTCTTGTATCCAAAGGTAGTCTGGAAGAGATCGCTCATAGCGATAAGACCATCAATTTTTAACATATTTCTTTGTAAATTGCTTTTTATTTCTTTTTTGAGTATTTATCTTGTAAAAAACTTTCTTAGAGATACTCGTAAGTATATGTATACCTAATTACGTACGTTTACAGTAAAATTCCAGAGATAATATAGTTAAATATATGTAAGCAACGAATATATGTAACTACTTAGGTAGTAGTTACATGTAGGCAATCGTAAATGCTTCTTCTACAGTAAAGTCAAGTGGGAACACTTGACCGGCTTGTTTGCTAATTTCATAACAGTCAATTGTTTATTAATTAAGCAGAAATAGAGCAAAGAGCAATTTCGTATAGTAGTTTTTTTGGCTAACGAAGAACTTAGTTTCGAAGCAATTTGCCGGCAATTGAAAGAATTGTAAGTAGGTAGTATATGCAATAAATATTACATTGGGACCTTGAGAAGGACATGGGATATTTTTTATCCCGGAAAACATCTTTTAAGGGGGTGAAAAGAGGGTAAGAATTTACGGGAAATCCGATACTTGCGCGAACAAAGTCGCAAGAAGTCCATGCTAATATCCATACTCGGATTGTTAACACGGATTTTGAACGAACCGTCGTACGGCTAAATAATGCGGCCCATTGGCATCTGTCAACCGCGGATTCAGCGGATTGACGTTAACTGTCATCAGGAAGAGACGCATCGCGAGACGGCGTACGCGCCTTTATTGTATTATTGTGTAAAACTCGTAATTGTAAGGAATATCGCTTGGATTGTATTACTGTAAATCACCAAAATATGGATAAAGATGAGTATAATGATATAAATGTGTTTATTTTATGATCGCCGTCCTGACTGTCTTTTCAATACTAATATTATAAATGCGAAAGTGCGTCTGTCTGTCTGTCTGTTACCTCTTGATGCTTAAACCACTGAACCGATAGAGATGAAATTTGGTGTGGAGACAGTTCGAGACCCTGGAAAGGACATATGCTACATTTCGTCGCGATATAAAACATTAAGGGGGTGAAATGGGGGATGAAAGTTTATATGGAAAATCCAACTCCTGCGGGCGAAGTCGCGGGAACCCACTAGTTAGTAGTAATATATTTATAGTTAACAGGGAGTTGTTTTGGTCAGCGCCCCCGACTTAAAGATGATGGTATAAGTTATGCTAGTTCTAAAAAAAAATTATTTAGATAATATTCAAGTTTTTGAAAAGAAAACCTTTTCACAACATGTCTACAAATTTCACAACGGGACACGCCTAGCTATGAAACGCTACGCTGTAGCTACGAAACGCTACGCCGTAGCTAGTAAGCTAAGCCGTAGCTACAGATAAGTTGGTAGTTTTTCGACTCGCCTCGCTAGAATCGCAATAATAAATTTGTTTTGTGGATTTTTCCTATGATAAGTTAAGGTATTTTATAATATTTTTTTGGCATCAGTATTGTTGTGACCACCCCTGATCGGGGGGCGCTGACCCAACCAACAGCCTGTATATCATACATTTCGCATTATTTTGCTGAACCGATTCGAGTGAAATTGGTTGGGAAATTAGAGATTGGAAACTGATTGGAGATGCTGATAGCTTGAGCACCGGGACAAAACATGGAACAGTTTTTGTCGCGATATTTAACTTGAACAGAAGGGGAAATGGGGTAGATAGTTTTTATGGGAAATACGACATTCGCGAGGCAAGTCATGGGAAACGCATATCACATATGACACTGCAGAACACCATACAAAATCGTTTGTGGGTCAAGCGCATCAAAACAATGGCGTATCCATGGCAACACAATGCACAATGCAGTTCAGTGCGACACCTTGATACGTGTTATGCAGGTCGCGTAAATCGACATTGATCTAATATCAGTAAAATTATGATACGCTCAATTTATAGATTATATGAGCTGACCCGGCGAATGTCGTGCCGCCTAAGACAGATTCCACTCGAATTTTCACATTTTTCTCTAGACAATTCCTTTCTTGTAATTTATCGAATGTTTAAAAAACTAGCCGAGTCTGCTGCTTAGCAATACATTTAGAAATAAACTTTTATTTAAATATATTTAACTAGCAGTTTCCCGCGACTTCGCCCGCGCCAAAAGTCGGATTTTCCATACAAATTTTCATCCTCCATTTCACCCCCGTGATGATTTTATATCGCGACAAAAAGTAGCCTATGTCCTTCCCAGTGTCTCAAACTATCTCTGTGCCAAATTTCATTTGATTCGGTCCGGTAGTTTCGAAGCCTATTCGATGCAAATAAACAAACAATTAAACAAATCTTTCCTCTTTATAATATTATACTAGTATACTAGTATAGATCTCCTGCTTACTTGTCTGGATTGTGTCAAGATCGGCATTTATCATTGTCAGTCGAGTGCTAGAAAAATACTGGAATTCTTTATATGCAAATAAGTTTGTTTCCATTGATTACGTTAATTAGAGCTATCCCTTTACAGCTATTGGTTGCAAAGATGTTCCAAAGCTCGACTTTTTTGATAGATAATTATTTATTTGACCTTATGATTCAGAAAAGAAAGACAAGGTTGCTTGAAAAAGCAAAATATATTGCGCCGAGCCCAGTTAAACAAGGAACAAGGCAAGAAAATGATGATATGACCTTATTATGATTCTTATTATTTTTTTCAACTAGTTTACTTTGTGACATTGTATCTCCCCTGCATTATCCTTATAATACCCACTTAGATCAAATATTACCGTTATTTTTATTTGATTATGCTCTATTTTTCCCTATTTTAATACAAATCGAACCCGGAACTTTCTCCCGCGCATTACTCTTAACCGTATCACTGCGCACGCGCATAGTAAGAAACCTATCGACTAAGAACAATGGTGCAATCAATCACGTACGAGCATTCTGCTCAGTAATGTAAAGATAATGACTTAATAAATAAAGCAATGTGTGTAGCCCACCTCTACATATAATACAAGAACGCTGGACTAAACATTCTCTAAGATATGACAGATAATTTTTGTGCCGAATCAAAGCGCCCCCACCGAGTGTACTGGGAACTAAAATAGAGTAACTTGCATATGTTTATATCAACTCTCATTAGTTCCGTGGACGGTCACCACCACACGCTCACTACAACAGTCAGCAAAATGGCGATAATCAAATGGTTTCTTTTTGGGTCGACTGTATGCAGTCCAGTGTACTTGTATTATAGAGGTCAATAGTGTAGCCCATCCAACAACGAACATTGAAACTCGTCACTATCTCTTTACCCTCAAGGTTTATTATCAAAACTTAAAAAACATCCGCGAATTGTTACACTTGAAATGTTCGTTTCAAGGTAAATTTCAGTCAAATTAAAAAGAGATTCTAGAATTTGTTATAAGAATGTGTAAAAGTAGGTTTTTTACTAATTTACAAAAGTGAAATCTGCTATCATATGTTACTCATTTTGCTTGATTTTAAAACTTAAATATTGTGATGTAGGTAATAATTATGCATTTCGACGCTAAAGGATTAAATACATAGGTACCTATTTGAAGAAAAATCAGACAGTCTTAATATTAGTTATAAAGACTATCTTGTTTTTCTTAATAAGGATGATCTTATCTTTAAGATGCATGCTTGAGGACTATCTAGTACTTAAGTAGACTGAGACATTAAACTCTACTTGAAGAAATTACTCTTCGCTACAGAATACCTATATCTGAAATTCATCAAGCTTATCATGAAAGCTTTAGTTTTAAAGATTCTTAACTAATACACTTGAATTACCCACTCTAAGTTTTACCTACTTCTGGTTTGTAAATGAAACATCACTATTTTTATACATATATATATCCATTTTTATCAAAAAACAATCTCAGTGTAATGTTTCGACAAAATGGACCTCAGTCCAATAAACACTAAGATATTGACAGCAAACCCACTCCTTAAACTAGCAAACATTAATCGCCACTAAATACTCTACTCAATTACATAACCGGGGTAATCAGATAATAAAAACCCACAAAAATCCAAAGCACGATTCACAAGCACGTCCTTGCATCGACTAACGCGCATGCGCCCCCAAACGAGCGCCCACGGAGCTACATTACACGAGACTAGTGCGCTACTGTATCGCTAACTGGAGCTCTACTTAGTCGAGCGAAACGAACGCCCTGATGAGCAGAGCGAGCGCGGTAGCGAGCGCGGAAGCGGGAGCGGAGAGCGAAGCAAGCGCAGCAGCGTGCAGTCGTGCGATCTGCCCCAGAGCTAAATACATTAAGTGAATCACATATGTGCAATTGTAGTCTGCACTGTTGCCTGTTTAGTTCAGAGCTAAACGAGTACAAAGATTAACGGACAAACATGGAAACCAAACGAATAATGTATGAACACATTATAGCAAAAAGATGTGGCGTCTGTGAAACTATAAAATAGGTCACACAACAAATTATTTTATTAGGATTTCTCTTCTTGAGTACTTCTTATGTGCCAAATAAAGCAGAACGCGCGGAGTTAAGAGCGACAACGGAGCAAGACATGGTTTTTTTTAAAACGAAGGTGGGCGAGATATTTATTTATTTATTTATATGGTACTGCAATAAAATACAAATTGAGGCTTAAACTAAGTTACATTTTTCTTATGCTATCACATTAAATTTGCATTTCGATTATAGCTATACACATCATTTTCATACAGCAATACATGAAACTAAATAATAAAATAAGGTAAACAAACAAACAGTTATCTATAATTTACTCGTGCATATTTTAAATAAATTAAATGAGATTCAGAAAAAATATCTATATCTACTTCCCTACTAATAGTATTATACAATCTGCACATTCGGTATATTGGATCAGACAAACATTATTTCATTATACGTAACATTATTTCGACATACTGGATGATCAAAAACTTGCTGTCTTCTTCTACTACCACTTGTCTTAAATGAGAGATGGCCCAACAAATCCTCTGCGTCCCATTCAGAATTAGCAATCTTGTAGAGCGTCATATATAGATATAGATAGATAGGCATTAAGTCCGCCTTTTGTACACAGTTTTAGTTCTGCAGTAAAGCTTAAATAAATAAAAATAAATATCAAACTCTTTGGGTATACCCTAAAACGTACTTTACACTGCTACAGTTAGAATGTTTTTTCACAGTAGACCATTTTCAGCATTAAATAACGGTTATCTGTAGCATAACTCCATCGACAGTATTTATTGCAAATGCGTGCGGTATTACCGCTGTTACTCGGACCACGCTCCAACCCGAATACGTATCTTGGCGTTAGTTACCCACTTACTCGCTTTCTTTGTCGTGTGTAATTGTTTTTCTTATTTCTATTAAACACCAATTTCCGTGACGAATTTTGCATTTGTAAGTGGTTAAATTGTATACAAATGTAGGTACTCGTTATTTTGGGTGACATTGTTCTAATTTTGTGATTACTCTTGATTTAGAACAAATGTAAGTAGAGCTGAACTTTTGTATTTTTTTAATAATAATATTTGTAAGTAGAGTGCTTGAGATAAAGGAATGATTGTATTTATTTCATAAGAAATTAGATCAAATTTCACTTACAAAAATTAATCGACTGTATCATCCGGTGGGACACAAACCCACAGCCCTTCGCAATCCGGGCGAGTGCTCTTACCTACTAAGCTACGGAGGAGATTAGTCAGTCGACGAATATTTGTAAGTGCTTGCTACGCCAGTGAGCCGGCGTTCGATTTCATCAATACTTGGGGAATGTCCGCATGTATCCATATCATATCATATCATGTATTATTTCATAAGCATTAACTTTGCAATGCGGATTGCTTGGAGAATCGAACCCGGGCCCTCAGAGATGGAATGGAAAAATAAGTTGTGTTTGCGTCCGTTGTTAGTAATACCTTTTCAATCAATAAATCGTTTTCTTTTTATATAAACATTGGCCCTACACAATATCCTCCCGCTGAATTTCAGCTATCAATTGAAATCAGCAACCAATATCAATATTGAAAATAATCAGACTGCAGGAGATATTACAGTGCAAAAGTATATGTGCAATACACAGATGCAAACAATTAAATACAGATGAGAATGTTCAGATATCCACCGAGTGGGCAAGGTCATAATTAGGCAAGATAATACTTTTCCAACCGGATTTTTATACAGGTTGTGCCAAAAATTACGCGCCAGACCTAACTTGGTTCTGATAAAACTTATGGTTTGGAAATAATATTTCTTATATGTTTCATCGTTCAAATATCGTTTGGCCATGTGACTCTTAGAGTCATAATAGTTTTATGTGAAAGGTAAGGTGCCTAAGCTATCTCCAGTGTGGGTCTGGTGTGCTTTTTATGGTACAAAAAGTGGCATTATTCTAAACCATGTCACTTTTATCACATCATCATTATCATAAGGGTTCTATCTTCAAATTGAAGTTTGGAGGTCAGCATGTAGAAACCGATGCGGTCTTGTTCTCTTTAGCTGGTCCAATCTACGTTATTATGTAGATTGGTCCAGTGTTTGATGTCATCCATCCATTTTCTTCTGGGTCGGCCTGGTGATCTCTTGCCAGGATCTAGAATCTAGGCCGATACTTTACAGACTTAGATCACCTAGCGGAAATAAAATGTCGAATCGACAAGCTAAGGCTGCTTTCTTTAAAATGTCCAAAGTACTATGTGACAAGTGACATTAAGATTTCATTTCCCTTGAGATATCGCATACAAAATGCTAGTATGTATGTATGGTCGACTTTACGGGTGCGAGACGTGGGTCATTAGAAAAGACAGCTGCAATAGACTACAGGCTTTTGAGATGTGGTTTTTGCGTAAAATGTTTAAAAATCCATGGACCAGCATGACAGTTTTATGAAAGGTGGCTAGGGCTAAGCATCTCTCGGTCTATCGTGCTATTTTTGGGACACCCTATACCTATACCTACTCTACATTACATCAATTTCTAAAGCTATCATCAATTCAGTTGTCGACATCTAAATTCTTAATTAATAATTTTCCACGAGCTAGTACAATTTCGCAACTGCAACGGTCGCGGTCCGTTAATTTCAAAGTATTCACATAGTTGCCCAACTCAGCCGCCAGGTGGAGCCAGCTTCAGTAATTGCTAGAATTAACCATTTAGGTGACTGTCTTAAGTAATTATAAACCACTTAATTTGATAGGAATCATATATCTTATATATAAATTTTACTTTTGCCATGAGGCTAAGTAAACAATTCGCTAGTAATTATATCTTGGGACATACAGACTGAAGTTTGAAAAAATATTTTACGTAAGTTACCTAGGTACTTTTTATTAATGTCGATCATGCCAAAATATTCTCAATTTTGTCCTGCAGACCTTTTTAAAATTTCATCCACTATAAAAATCTGGTTCCAAATGTCACAGTTATTTTTATACCAGCGTTTGTAAATGTATTAAATGTAACAGTACCATTTGTACTGTTTTATTTACTACATTTACATACGCCTCTTAATTCCAAACAAAAGCTACACACTCATATTAAATTACGTAAGATATAACACAATAAAATATAATTCACTCAACGAATCTTGCGCATACGGCAAGTAAAGGCGCTATGCTTACAATGATAGAGGGAGAAAGCGTTGCCGAATTAATTGCACTTATCCACCACGAATCTGATCTTCACACTGCGCGCGCGCATCAGATCCAACACGCTAGTAGTTAGGTACAGTGATAGCCTAGAATCAACGCGAGGCATGCTTTTGTAAAGTCCGTTTTTCTTTACGTGTCAAACATTGTAAACAATCTTTTTATGACTTTTAAAACAAATACTGGTGAATAAAAATATTTACTAATAGCTCTAAAAAGCTGCATACATTAAACTATCTGCCATATTAGAATGTAATTTTTGTCTCATTAAAACACAATTTTACGGATTACACGTAAAATTGTGTTTTAATGAGTTCAACAATTCGCGTAAACGTAAGAAACAAATATGTAATTTTTGTGTCTATCTTATTTTTAAATGAATAATTTCGTTTAAAAGGAATTTCAAGATTGTTTACAATGTTGGACAAGCAATGAAAAACGGACTTTAGTAATATGTAATGCAGTTTTGAAATCCAACAAACATTGTAAATATACATACGTATATAAAAAATATATTTTTAACATTTTTTTCTTCGCACCGCCCACTATTCGTTACTGTTTAGCCCAAAGTATAACTGGTAGAGAATGCCAGTTGGTATAAAGTCCGCCATTTGCACAACATTTTCAGTTGTGCAATAATAATAATAATAAATTGTCTCAACAAACACACAAATTACCTAGCCCCAAACTAAGCGTGAGCTTGTGCTATGGTGACTAGAATAACGGATAGAAATACTTAAATACATATAAACATCCATGACTTAGGTACAAATGCTCGTGCTCATCACACAAACATTTGCCCCTTGCGGGATTCGAACCCGCAACCGCCTGGTTTAGAAGTCCGGTGCGCGAACGACTACACCAAGACGGTCGTCAATAAAGCTAAAACCAATAAATACTTAAACAAATTGTAGTCACAGTATGCATTTACAGAAAAAAATCAAGCTTAATCTACAGAAACAATCCACCAATCCGCACTGAGCCCGCGTGGTGGAGTATGGCTCGTTCCTCCTCATAGTTGAGGTGAGGCCTTTTCCCAGCAGTGGGATCTAATAGGCTGACTTTACTTTTTTTTTACTACAGAAACAATCAAATGCGAGTCGGACTCACGCACTGAGGTTTCCGTACAAACGACGGATTTTCACTAAAATGTAACCATATTTGAGTGATTCTCCGGAAAGCATTCTCCGCATCACCTTCGTGGCGATTTTTAGTTAAAGTTTTTATGACAAGAAAAAAATACTACACTAAAGAAGGCCTAAAATCATAATGAATCCTGTTGGAATCAAACAAATCGGTTTGTTATTCCCTCCGATATTTAATTTTGAAATTTCGGTACCCACGAAAGTTATTTCTCATTCCACGAAAGTTACGAAACGTATTTTTCATAGCGAAGTCCTATTTTATTACACCAAAATACCTCAAATAAAACCTAAATAACTAATCTTATACCTGTTTTTCAAAAAGAATATAGTTTTTTTAAAGTTAAAAGCGTGAAAAGTATTAATAAATAAATCTCTAAACGTTTAATATAGTAAAAGGTTTCGATTTGACGACGACGTTTTGTTAGCAGATAACTATAGCTAAAGTTAATACATAAAACAACTTAAAACATAATAGTAGATTATTCACCAAGGAGGTAAAGTGATGTCTTACGTCACGGGCGTCATATTGAATCTCGAGCGTAACGAAGGATTCGAGAGTTAACTCCCGAGCATAGCGAGGGAGTTAAAAGTAGAATCCTGAGTGGAGCGAGGGATTTATGCGCGCCCAAGACAAAGACATATTTATCCCCGAGGAGAATACTCTGCTTTTCACACTTCTTACGAGGCAATAAAAATATACCTTAGATATCCTTTGATTTTTCTGGCAGTAAATTATTATTATTAACAATACCAGCGGCTTTACATCTAATAGACTCCGGTATCATAAACTTTTTTAGTTTTACAAAAACATTGTAATTCCTTAGAATAAATACATAAGTAGTTTTTTTCTTTATTTAGAAGCGCGCGCTTTTTTTTTCATTCCATTCGTGCTAAAATTCTTGGCTGCCAGGTTCAAATTTCAAATATGTTCTCTTTGGTGCGGGACGGGCTAGTGTGATCATGCCTACGAACTCTTATTCGAAATTCAAATCACTTTGCCTCCCTAGGAGCGTAATAAAATTGTATACATCATTACGTCCCTAGGGATGCAATGACTCACTTTGAGTCAGGTTTACTTGATGTGTAATTGAACATTGCCGAGTAGGTAGTGTGAAAAATAAATTTTATGTATCAGTAGGCAAATGACTGATAATATAATATCTGCTAGCTGTTATTAACAGTAGGCCAGACCATTTTGTCTTTTGTTCATTTGGTCGGCTGTTCTTGTAACATGACTTTGTCAATGATTGTTCACAATGTAGCCAGCAGTCTTCTTTATTGTCTACAAAAGTCTTTCTTTTTACTAACTCATTTTTATTTAACGTTTTTTTATTTCTTCGTTACACATGTCCAATCTATCTCAGTTAGCTTGGAACCATCTTATTCGCAACAGAAGCCACTTTGAAAAAGTCTGGTTCACTCGTAACGTCATTTAACGAGTCAGATCACTTTTGCTGCTCACCGCAGCACCTCCATCTAAATTATTATTGTATTATCTTATGGGTTATAAGATGTTTCCTCATAATTTAATATGAGATACAAAAAGCCATTGTATTTCACTGAGATAGCGATTCTTGTTTCAATTTATGCGCTGACCGCTGACTAGTCATTATGGTCTTTACATTAATTCAAAACAATTAATTGTTTAGATGTTTCATTTTGCTGCGGATTTTTCTAAAAACAACAATAGATAATTGGACACACTTAGGGGAGGCCAATGCCCAGCTATCAGACAGTTACGGCATAAAATGTGTATTATTTTAATAACAATTAGTACATAGAAAGTAAAGTTTCTCTAGTCCAGTACAAGACTGGTTACATGTGACCTGCATCCAGTGCGATCATGCGACCTTTGCAGGGTCGTCCGTCAATCTTGACCAAATAGAATCCAATCAAGAACCTTTCTGCACTGCGCCCTGCTTACTGCCACTGGAGCTAGGTGATCTACAGGATAGTCTCGTAGATCATTTAGACATAGGTCTGTTACCTTAGTTCTTCTACGTCTGATCTCTCTACGGTCATGTCGGTCTGCCGTCTCACCGAATTATGAGAGTGAAGGAACAGAGAGTGCACCTGTGTATTGCGCACACACTTGTGCACTATAATACGCAGTTGGCTAATCTCTGTTGAGATAGGCCGCCGTAGTCGAAATCGGCTAGGAGGACATCATCATCATCTTCTACGTATCTCTTTAATTCAATCCCGTGGAGAAACACCAAATAGCTCGTTGTGTGTCCTTAAACTTTTTTATTACGTCCATAGAAAAAGACCATGTTTCAGATTAGTTCTAGACGTTCATTTTTAGGATTTGGGTGAAGTATTTGGGTCAAAATGATGCCCTCGCGTAGTTTTTCGGACTCTGACCAGCCAAGGTGAACCTACGAGTACCTTATTAAATCATTTGTCCCAGGTTAACGTACTCCTGTCGTCTAAAACAGTAGATCACAGTTTTCGTTTCTAATAGATACAGGGAGAGTACCACTTGAACACGGGAATTCGACTAAAATTCGTCTGGCCCAAATTAATTTGAAGGCTCACTTGTTGGGAGACAAGCATAGTGCCAAGACCCTCCAGCTTTTTGCCCCAACTCTGTGTGTGATGCTATTAATCAGAGGTGTTTGATGGATTGGTTATGCCAAATCCTTTTTATTCAATATGTGCACACATTCAATCAGGGGCAGTGTTTTATCAAGTTATTCGTATATTAATTCTATGGAGAACTTTCCTTATTGACGTCGATAAATTAATAAGCCAACCATTTATTCAGTTAGAAGAACATCAGGGTTTAATCAAATAGGCATATCAACCATATTTGACTAAAATAGATAAATACAAGAAAAACTCATGCTTTTACCTACACAAACTATCGTTTGGGAGAAAACGATAACACGGTTATGTAAAAACATCTACAGACCGATAGAGAAGTAAATTAAGATTGCATAAAGAGACCTTCGTAACCTTACGTGGAGTGAAAGATAACTTTCGTGGTCAAATGTCCACGATAACCATGTCACGAAAGTTACGAAAATTTAACGTTTTCAAAAATTTACAAGTTGTTTCTTGATAAATATAAAAACTAAATAGCGGACGAAGAAATTGAAAAGGGGTTTTATACTGAATATTAAACACTTACATCTAAATCATTTTATTATCTTTAAAATTTTACCATGAAGGGTTTCTTCAAAAGGTTGCCAGAAAAAAGTTGATGAATTTATGTGCCTGTATTTTCTGTATCAAAGCGATAAGAAAGGCATTTCTCCTCCAATGATGCTGTAATGGAACTAAAGTTTTCGTACGGCCATTAAAGCTTGTCAGAAAGTTAAGGCTCTTTGATGCTATGAGGCTTTATATGTCGCGTTCACGAATCTACCACAATCGTGTGACCGAGACAAAATATTTTCTAACTCTTTCTGTTTAAACGATATCATTATTATTTTTATAATTAATTAATCTTGACTTATTAACAAATTTTTTGACATATAGTATGTGTACATAACACAACAAACAATAAAGATATTAGTGGTTGAACTGAGCGCGAGGTCGTGCGGACGCGCGGAGAACACCGGTTTTGCTCCCGTTTTTGGCGGTTAAGTATTATTAAAAAAATAACTGTGAGCCCTTTTTTATGTTTAAAACTATGTTTGTGTAGATGAATAAACAGAGAATCATTTAAAATTGATTCCGAATCTGTTTATTAAATGGGTTGGGAATTAAGAACGTGTGACCACCAAAAACCGGCCCTCGGAGAATCACTCATTTGCAGTTTTCTGTTATTTTCCTTCACTTGTGCTGTAAGAACTTCCTTCATGACATTTTTTATTATTTATTCAGTTAACCAGCAACTGATACGCTGTTAATTACAATTAAACACATGCAAGTAATCTAGATCTAAGAGTACAATTTTTTTTGGTACACACAGCATGTACTTAAATAAATAAATTGATATTTATACCTACTATGTATTATTGGAAGACCAATCAAGGTCTAATCCAAGCTCAGTTGTTGGATCTGGTTCCTATAGGTACGTATGCGGCAAATTTCATGATCCTAGGTACGGGCAATACCCTATAGGTTTTTATTCCTCTACAAAATAATATAAAATAAGGCTTAATTTAAAACAAAATTACACTCGAGGTTGATAGATAATAATGTTTATAATCTTAATGAATATTTTACTCGCTAATTTAATAATACTCTAATTTATTCATCAGCGATTATTTCCTTTTTTCTTGACCTGATCATATATGTAGTTGTGTTTGTTATCTCATACTTACCTGTTGTACCATTTTTAAGCAATTTAATATTTGCACGCTAATTACATAAAAGCAAATTTTGGTAAACTTAAATCATGTAACATAATTTAAGACCTTTAATGTATACCCAAACTTACGCAAATAAATGCATTTGTATTTGTACTTGTACTACTTAATATCTTTGAGGCGTGTTTTTTTACAGCTTTAAGGGACGGCAGTTAGAATAAAAATTGTAATTTGATTAAACTTGATACCTCCGCGCATTCCTGAGAAAAACATATTTTTTGAAAAAACATAACACCCGACTGCAAAAATTATAATATTTTTGAAATGGCCTTTTTACTGACTTTCATTTGATACCCATATTGCTGTTCCCACACCCCCCTTTATATCCATTTTTTTTTTGACAGCGCTACTGAGCTGTCATATGGCAACGAGTGGGTTGCTCTCCTTATATCCATTTACGGGCGCCTCTTTTAAATGTATGAAGCCTATGTCACTTCCACAATTTTGACAAATTCAACGACACCTCATATGTCAAAAACTGTTAAGCCGTTTGGGCTGTATACCAGTCGACCTACTAACGTCGGCAGAAGAGAATAACAGCATCCGTCATCAATCAAAGCCTATAAATACTTTACTGGCAGCGGGTATGTGCGACAAAAACGTAGCCATCATTCTCGACCTTGATATTGTAACGCCGATGTTATGTCAAGACGGTTATACAGGGTGTGGCGTAAATAATGGTCCAAAGCAAAGGTGTGGATACACTGTACACTGAAGCACCACATACCAGTATTTAAAAAAAAATTATGTACAGGGTTTTCAAAAAAAAATTTTTTTTTTAATTTTTTTAGAAATCGTTACCTTGCCTTACAAATTTGGTTATAATTTCCAAAAATGACGGTTTTTTTTTATCCATTTTTTTATTATTATTGCTGATCACTTGTACTTAGTACTCCATTCGTTTTTTTTTTTTTACAAACTGAATTTAATAAAAAAAATTAAGTTTCTTTCAAAATTCAATACTCACTGCTAGCAAATCGTTTGACTTTCAATGCTTTTGGTGCAAAAAAAATGTACCACACTGTCAGTGCCCATTGTTTAAAAAAAATGCCCATCTTTTGCAGATTCTAAAATGGTGCAACAATAAGTGTTACGACTTACGGGAAAAAAGTTATTGCTTTTCGAAACAAAAAGGAGCCCAATTCAGAAAAACAATTTATTTGAAGTTCAAGGGTTTACAAGGGTTGTAATTTTTTTCTGTGTGGTCCAAAGCAAAGGTGTGGATACACTGTACACTGAAGCACCACATACCAGTATTTAAAAAAAAATTATGTACAGGGTTTTCAGGGTTTTTTTTATTAAATTCAGTTTGTAAAAAAAAACGAATGGAGTACTAAGTACAAGTGATCAGCAATAATAATAAAAAAAATGGATAAAAAAAACCGTCATTTTTGGAAATTATAACCAAATTTGTAAGGCAAGGTAACGATTTCTAAAAAAATGAAAAATTTTTTTTTTTTTTTGAAAACCCTGTACATAATTTTTTTTTAAATACTGGTATGCGGTGCTTCAGTGTACAGTGTATCCACACCTTTGCTTTGGACCACACAGAAAAAAATTACAACCCTTGTAAACCCTTGAACTTCAAATAAATTGTTTTTCTGAATTGGGCTCCTTTTTGTTTCGAAAAGCAATAACTTTTTTCCTGTAAGTCGTAACACTTATTGTTGCACCATTTTAGAATCTGCAAAAGATGGGCATTTTTTTTAAACAATGGGCACTGACAGTGTGGTACATTTTTTTTGCACCAAAAGCATTGAAAGTCAAACGATTTGCTAGCAGTGAGTATTGAATTTTGAAAGAAACTTAATTTTTTTTATTAAATTCAGTTTGTAAAAAAAAAAAACGAATGGAGTACTAAGTACAAGTGATCAGCAATAATAATAAAAAAATGGATAAAAAAAAACCGTCATTTTTGGAAATTATAACCAAATTTGTAAGGCAAGGTAACGATTTCTAAAAAAATTAAAATTTTTTTTTTTTTTAAAACCCTGTACATAATTTTTTTTTAAATACTGGTATGTGGTGCTTCAGTGTACAGTGTATCCACACCTTTGCTTTGGACCACTATTTACGCCACACCCTGTATATGAACAAATGGTGTCCCAGAATTACCACAAGACTTGATTTTGCTGCCATTTGTGCAATTGAGTGCTGGCAACCCTAAAAATAAACAATTTGACAGGAGACGGCTTAGGGTTGTAAAAATAGAGCTTTAAACATTGGCACATTATCACAAAAATAATAAACGTTTTAAACAAAACAGGCCTGGAAATGTGTTTTTACTTTATCTAATGAGAAGACATTTATTGGAAATTCTGGAAAAGACTCATTTTGGATGACCAGTGTGCTTAGTGTCTCCAACTAACCCAGTCTCACCAATTAATATCTTTAAAGTCAATATAGTCTAAACACTATTCCGACCATATTTTACATGAAATTTTCGCAAACCGTAATTCTTTCTTGAGATGTGTTCAGCAATGAAGACGATTTTTACTAACCCCAAACTGTCATTTGTGAATTTTTAGCACTTCACCGCAAAAATAGCAGGAATTCCAAATCTTTAATTCGGGAACACCTTACTGTGGGCGGAGTTGGTAGCAAAGCAAATATTCAGCATCTAATCTCCGTTTTCTCGAATAAAATGCAATAGTTTCTTTCGTCGGATTCTGCCGACGCGTGCGCATTGCTTGTGTCGTTATAGACCGTAAACGATCAATAGATGACAAGCGACGGTGATACACGGTAATTGTCACTAATTAAGTATGGAGATATGTAATATTGTTGCTTATTACCAGAGACGTTGATTTAAATCCTTTATTACGTCTCTTGCAGTCCTTTTCTATTCCATTGACAAAGAAAGTGACGGAACAAGAATTAATTATAGATAACTAAATTTTTAATTCATTTTAACTTTACATATTTACAGGCAACTTAGAGATATTATAAAACACGATTATGTACAAAATTAAAATTATAAAAAGGGTCCTTGTGGTAAGGTTCCCAGGATGCTGGCAGCGTTACCCCGCTGGATAGCTGTGCCTATACGCTGTGCAAGGTAGCTGCCAGCTCTTGGGTCACCACTGATGTCAATCAGCTTCTTGGAAATCTCTTTAAAAAAAGAGGTAGCGTTGGGACCCCACGGACCCAGTGTTTCGACTCCAAATGGTACAAAGTGGTACCGGGAGTCGATCTGCCTGTACTTGTTTTTTTTTAGTTTTCGGCATTTCCCGCAGCCAAACCAGTCTCCCGGCTTGTACCGGGCAGATGAGAGGCCGCAAGTGTGTCGACACAGGTAGCGTCCCACACAAGCGCCCGACCCATCCGCCAAGGTACAAGCGACATCCCGTCCGGTCTCTTGCCATCATCACGCGCGATACCGTTCGGCTCAAGTAAAGCCGGCACGTTGATAGAGGCAAGAGACCGACGGATGATGTTGTTGATGCTGGCATGGCGCGAAAAACGGCCTGCACTTTTAGTACAGGATAGTCCGTCATGTCCCAACGAGTTGACATCAGTACATTATAGATTAAATTTCATTTACGTCCTAAGGCCCACTTGCGTCCGTCTGGATCAGCTAATCTGGATTTGTTCAAGGTCAATAATCAGAGTTGAAAGCCCACTTGCATCAGTCCGGAATAGCTAATCCGGACGAGTGCAAGTGAGCCTAAGTGCGGCAGTAAGTACTTGGCTTTCTAGGAAGTAAAGTGTCAAATATAAGCCCCCTTACTAATAATGATTTTGACATTGCTCTAACTCTTGATTATAATGTAAGGGCTGATTGACATTAATTCCGAACTAGCCACTTCATATAGATAATGGTTCGTACGCGAGTCCGGCTCGCACTTGGCCGGTTTGTATTAGTAGGTACTTGGTCCTAAAGATGTGAATATCTGCAGCCATAAAATTATACAATGTAGCAATTTTAATGTTTCGCTTGTCTTTACATCGTCAGTTTATGCTTTCACATCAATTATTTTAATTTGAATGCACAATTTATTCATCGCCTGTCAGTAAAACGACTTTATTTCGAGTTCCATTATAGTATAAGGGTCTATAAAGTTATGCAATGCTATTGTTGGACTTATAATAGGTAATATAATATCATTAACTGTCAAATGCTTCTCGTTGTTACAAAGTTCAATTACAAAGATAGACCTTCATACGTATTTCCTGTATCTAACATAGAAGTTATCTCAGAAAGATGTATTACTTCAAAAGCCAAAGAAATTGTATAACCCATTAGTAAAATTATGGCTGAGTCGTGTAATTACAAAGACAAAATATCTATAATTGGTACTTAACAATTAACAATGAATAATTTATTCTACTAATAATCATCAAATAGAGCTTAAGTTAGTGTAGACTGTGTGCACAAGTGTGTGCGCTATACACAGGTGCACTTTCTGTTGCTTCACTCTCATAATTTGGTGAGACGGCAGTCCTACTTGACCGTAGAAAGATCAGGCGCAGGACCAACGGCATAACGTGCTTTGCGAGGCAAGGGGATGTAAACACCACCAACTTCCTGACTCCGGAGCTGTGTCGGAGTTATTTCAAGACAGAAAAACCCAACATTTTCGGCCCGACCAGGAATTCGAACCCGAGACCTCGTGGATAGTACTTAGCGTGCTAACCACTAGACCAACGAGGCAGTCGGTAATATAGTAATAACAAACAATGTCCAGTATAATCCACAACGGTGCTTAGCCCGTTACGTCTACGTATCGTGCTCGGACAGTTACGCGTCCCGAGCTGGGGATGGATAAAAACCCCTATGGATGCCACTAGGGTTGTCAAACTTTGGTTATCCACGTTTTTTACCTTACTTTTGTAAAGACATTTAGTTGTGTTTAGATTTTAGCATTATTTTGTAAGAGTACATACTATTTCTATCAGCAGGATTTAACACATACATACAGGTCTTAACGCGATAATGGTTAAAAAGTTTTAAGGTAAAAATGTTTACCTCCAAATTCAGCCCGACGTTTCGAACGCGTTGCAGCGTCCGTGGTCGCGGATAAACTGGCGCGGCGAGATGTAAACTATTATTGCGAGGGTAGATTTCCTACCCGCACATCACTTATATTATTTGTCCGGCACACAACACTCACAGTATCCGCGGATGAGACTGAAGACAGATCGCGAGGCTTACACATATTAATCACTGGGTTCCACGAAACTGATGCTTAGTCTAAATCCGTCTTCCCGGTTGAAGTTTTTATGTTTTTTAATTTCAACCGCTTCACGCACAATCCTTTTATAGTAGTGGTAAAAATTTTTACCTTCAAACTAATTAACCATTGTCGCGTTAAGACGGCCCTGTTTAATAAACATTACAATCCGACAATTTTGTAAATAACTTACATATTTGTTAAGTTTTATGACAAGTGCTATTTAATAAACCTTACAAGTATGTAAAAAATCTACAAGTAAAAACCTTACAAATATTGTAATTGTAGATGCTGTTTAATAAACGTTTACATATGTAGAAAATGCCTGTAGAATTCGATGACAAAATTGTAGTTACAAATTTGTAATTGTAAGTTACAAAATTATATAAACGGTAAAATTTTGTTGACAATTATTTTTTATTTTGTTACCAAAATTCGACGGTAGTTTTGCTAACCCGAAATTTTTCGTTAAATGTAAAATCTGTCACGTTAAAACTAAAGTTTATCCGTTTACGAAAAACTCTTCGCTGCCGTTCACTTATATACTCATCATCACTACTGTCACTACTTCCACAACTAATTGTTTTTAACAGGACCATTTTTTAATATTTATTCCGATTTTCTTTACTTGTTAGGTCGAGGCACAGAATTGTAAAGTTCTGACACAAGGCGAGTCTACCTGTCGGAATTGTAATACAATTTACAAAATATGTAAACTTGTAACTACAATTATGCGTTCAATAAAACCGTTTTCCCTACAAATATGTAAATTGTCACCTGTAGAGAGAAAATGTTTATTGAACAGAAACTTGTAAAATTGTAGGTACAATTCTACAATTTTGTAGATTTTTCCACCATGGTAAATTTGTAAGTTGTATTCTTTATTAAACAGAAACTTGTAGAATTGTAGCCTGTAATTTACAATTACAATTTACAATTTGTAATATTTATTAAACAGGGCTCTGTATGTTATGTGTAACAATCGCGAATCTTTAAAAGCAGGATTTAATTTGTTATATTGTACATTTTACATTACATTGTAAAAGATGGTGATATGAAATACTCAAAATATAATTGCATAAACGTGCCTCAGAATATACTATTAAATTTTCATGTCTTCATCAATGAATAGGCATACGCGTTGATGGACATCCCACCCATAAATAGGACTATTTCTATTTATGAGATTTAGTTATAGCTTTCCTAAGTGACAACCCTACTTCCGAGTTGCAGCATGCCTTACACGGCTCGGTCGATTGGACCAGACCAATGGCGTGTGACGGTTTAGCCAACAATTTGCGCCGAATGCATAAAACGATAAATTATGTGCCCACGCGCAATGGAACTGTTTACGCTAAATACATATTAAATGTCGGGACCTGGTGAAATTTTATGACGAGATCGTTAATGGTGAACTATGCATGGTCAGGTCCAAGTTAGGAGAAACCCTGTTAGAGGACCCCGTAGTGATTCTGACGTGCAAATATTTATAATTTTTTATCTGTCCGTGACCTCGCTCGGCTAGGGCCCACTGAAAACCAGCGTCGTGGCCCCTAACGGGCCATGACCTAAGCTGAGTGGGGCCCTTTTAATGTAGACAATGTAATGTAGAAAAGAGTGAATAGGCTGCTTCTAGACAGACATGTCCCATCATCGGCCGCATCGTCGCTTACCATCATGTCAGATTGCGGCCAAATTTCTGCCTATTAATTTAAAAAAAAAAGACATCATAGGCGCAAGTCTGCACAGTCCGACTGGTTTTACCTAAATTGTAATTTTACTATGTTCTTTGTATTGTATTCGTGCCTTTTTGTAATTGTTCTCGTGTGTTATGTGATGTATATATTGATAAATGTATTTTCTTTTTTCTTTCAAAACTATCGTCGCAACTGGGTATATTTCCTTTAAATGACATCCCATTTTCATTTAATTAAGCGGATTGGAATCTTACCAGAATATAAGAATTACTTACAACGAAATTTTGTGAAAGTCCAATTACAGTCTAGTTAAAATCTGCTCCCGATCATAAACGGCTACTCACTACACGTCAGGTGTTGTGATGACACGTGAGTGTGCCATATTTGGCACATTGTGTAAGTAGCAGACGCAAGTAGTAAACGCAAATTTAGGGCAGAAGTTTTCGATGCGTTAACAGAATCAAACTAAATCCTATTATAATAAAAATATGAGTGTTGCGTGGTACATTTGGCTGCGCGTTGGGTTATGCATTCGGGCTGCGAGAACAGCTTTTATTACGTTGGGAATAGAGGCAGTCTCAAGGTTCACATGTGTGGTTTAGCGTGCGGCCGGGTGTACAACATTATAGAATACTGCTGTTTTTAGCTACGTAGTTACTTACTAGGTACCAACTATCTTTATACGTGAGTAATGATAATGATGATTATCATTGTGATGAGGTTTCAAGGGTTAGCTGCAATGGGTTGATTGTTTGTGCTTGTATTCGAATGTCTTATTTGACCTTTTAAAATGTTTTATTCTGACTGTAATGATTGCGTTTCAACAACATATCAATGTACTATTGTATAAAGAAAGGGAAACCTGTTACTGGCCATACTACATATTAAGAGCTATGTGTTAAAACAATATACGCTGTTGGTTTTCTTAATAAAATAAATAAATAAAAGCACCCTTCCGAATTACCTAGAATGTTGTGTAAGTAAAATTCTAGGTAAAGTAATGTTACAGTGGCTCTTGGGTGTGCCATTTTTGGGACGTGTTGAGCCATTTTTGGAACATCGTATGCCATTTTTGGCACAGTGATTCTGAAGAATAATGTACTCACGAGACATCAGGTGTGGTGTTGGCCAGCAGCCGCACGCAGTCCAGGCAGCCCCTGGCGGCGGCGTAGTGCAGCGCCAGGGCGCCGTTGTTGGCGCGCCCGCCGGCGGCCGGCATCGTGCGCCCGCACCACCAACCCTCGACAGCTAGACGACCGCTCCTGGAATATAAGGAAACAATATTAGTCAATGCCTTTTATTAGGAGAAAAGTAAGGCTGATGTGATACATGAATTTTACTGTGGACACCAAAAACACTGCCACCCCGCGTTCTCGCTTGCACGTAAAACAAGTTCTTGAGCGGTCGCGGGAGGTGCGAGGGGCGAGGCACACTAGGTGACAGGTGATGTTACGGGGGAGAAGATTTTCTTTGACAATTGCGTGTGATTGAGCGCTTTATCACCCCCGCACATCTGGCGGGGTGCAAGGAAGGTCGCGAACAAACTTATCGGATTATACTATTGTTTTTGTATAATTAGAGGTGATCTCTTCTAAATTTTATTATACTCTCATTTTCTGTTTAATTTGTATTGTACCTTTATTGTGCAATAAAGAAAAATCAAATCGAAAAACAGTTACAAGTGTAACTTTTAGTGTTGTTTTTTTTGGCCTAAATTATGATAGCCATCTCGACTAATGATTGCGCTATTGTATAGTTAAGTTAAACAAAGTTTTGTCTATAAATACTGATTTACACTTCCATAAGTACCTAAAGTTAAGCAACCCACGGCGCGGTCGTGATTGGATGGGTGACCATTCCGACCATTTAAGTGACGTCCATGACAAGCATCTCCGTTTCGGAAGGCACGTTAAGCAGTTGGTCCCGGCTAATATCTGTGGTATTAGTCGTTAAGCCTAGTCAGAGGCCCTAGGGCGGCTTGATAACTTCTGACAGTAAGGTTTGTCACTTGCCTTACATACACCCCTCCACCAATCCGCACTTAGCCCGCGTGGTGAAGTATGGCTCGTTCCTCCTCATAGTTGAGGTGAGGCCTTTTCCCAGCAGTGGGATCTAATAGGCTGACTTATAAGTACCTAAATAGAAATAGGACAGTGAAACAGTATAAGTACTAAGTATACACTAATATTTTTATCTTTTAAAGGGGTAAATATGACAATCAATAACTTTTACTTTCATTAAGAGGTCATGATCTTAATCTTTAAAAAAAGAGGCTCCATACAATAATTCTGCTACCTCGATGACTCTGTATAGAGTCATGTTTATACTTAAGGAAGTGTAAATAAGCCATGAGCAGCTGTAATGATGCGAAATTACAGTCAGCAGCACGTCAGGTTACACATTTCATCTACAAAACAGTTTTTATCACGTAGGAAATAAAGGTCACTAAGTCAGGTAGCAGTCTGTCGTGCGACCGTGTTTAAACTATCTCTTCATTCAGCTGATGCTGTCTCAATTTAACCTAAATCAATTAGTTCTTTCATTCCAGATAACGACCACGTTATCTGGAATGGAAGAACTAATTGATATGAGAGAATAGTGTCAAGAATATTTATAGAAACCATCTATAAATATTCTTGACACTATTCTGAACCTTAAAGTATGGCTTATATCGAGAATACTTATAACAACATCAGTACGAAACATAACTGCTTTAACACAGTTTAAGGCCAAATAGAGTGTGAATAAAAGCTTTACCGTTTTATGATATGAAAAAAAATAATTTAAATTATCGTAAGGTATTACTGCAACAAAAACAAAATGTTGGCTTTGGACTATTTACGAGTAACTCAAGATTTAAAACACTTGCATTTTAGAAGTAAATTCTAATATGACTATCAACGTACTTCTCTAAAATTATGAAATCCATACTAATATTATAAATGCGAAAGTGTGTCTGTCTGTCTGTCTGTCTCTTGACGCTTAAACTACTGAACCGATTGAGATGACATTTGGTATGGAGACAGTTTGAGACCCTGGAAAGGACATAGGCTACATTTTGTCGCGATATAAAAACATTAAGGGGGTAAAATGGGGAATGAACGTTTATATGGAAAATCCAACTCTTATACGGGTGAAGTCGCGGGAAACCACTAGTATCTTTATAAATTATTGAAAGTCGTCAAAAACACTATCACTCGACCAAGCCAATTAGACAACTGTCAAACGACGTACGGCGACGAATACAACAAAATTACCAAAGGTATTAAAAAGCATTACTGTTACAATTTACATAACTTGCGTAGGTATATTTTAACACCATTGCTTTTTAATTTCAATTGGTATTCACGTTGTATTCGTCGTCGAAAGTCCTTTGACAGTTTGTTTGGTCGAGTAGTACTGCTAAACTCGCCCCATACAAAAGACATCGTGTGTGACGCGTGCGCCGCCGCGTCACACTCGAGTTAGCTTTGAACTTTCTGACACAGCGCCATCTATCTTTCCATGCTCGTACTACTAACTACTGCTTGTTACGTTATATGAATAGACTTGAACCAGTGCAACACGAACCAGTGTGAAGTATCGGTGTAAATATGCGATGTAATACTAGATGGCGCTGGTGGTGTAATATTTGAAACAAGACAGACGGTTAATTAAAATTCTTAAGCTACCGTTATATTCTGAAAAGGTTCTTAATTTTTTTCTAAATAGAACAACACACACTTTCCTCTTACATAAAAATAAAAATTATAACCCTTTTCTAAACTTTTTCATATGAATGAAATGACAAAAAATATCTATATACCTAAAAATTTATGCTTACTACTTCTTAGGGTTCCGTAGCCGAAGGGTAAAAACGGGACCCTCCTACTAAGCCTTCGCTGTCTGTCTGTCTGTCACCAGGCTGTATCTCATGAACCGTGATAGCTAGACAGTTCACACATGATGATGTATTTCTGTTGCCGCTATAACAACAAATACTAATAACAGAACAAAATAAATATTTAAATGGAGCTCTCATACAACAAACGTGGCTTTTTACTTATATTAATAACACCAATAGGCAGACGCTTAAAATATTCACAGAAAATTATGTTGTATTTCATTTTGAAAATAAATAATAAAATTAAAATAAAATAAATATCTAAGGGGGCCTCCCATACAAACGCTTTTTTTGCCTATACTATCAAATGTTGTGGGTTAATGGTACGGAACCCTTCGTGCGCGAGTCCGACTCGCACTTGGCTGGTTTTTTATATAATTAATATTAGTTTTTAAATTCGTACTTTTTATTGAATGGGATGTTGTAGTTATTTATTATAATATGAAATCTTAAATTAAAATGAATTTAATTTATGTTATCTTTGTTATCCAATGTTATTATAATAATTTATTCAATCTATATTATCTAGTATTTAAGCATTGGATAACATAATATTAAATATCCTACTTAGTTTAATAAATAATAATCTTATCTTTATGTAATGTTGTTAATGTTGAATTTTGGTTATTTAATTATTTTATTTTAACTATAATTTTGTCCTTCTTTGTACGTGTGTACACAGTGCCCCAAGGGTTTCTGCTGAAAATCAGTATCGTGACATGCCTCGCGCTGTCACGATTAATGCTAAGCAGGGACCTTTTTGGCACCAGTTGGTCTAATATGTACCACCTAATATTCATTATAAAATTATCTGAGTGCCAAATAAATGATTGAATTTGAATTTGAATTCGTATAGCTATATGATACAGTTCTGTAAATGTGTTAATTAGGTAGGCTCTTAAAAACTGGATTTTAAAACTGCGTTAAAACAAAAATCACTGGAAATTGGCCTAAACAGAATGATCTTGACATTTTGAATTTGATTTGTAATATCGAGTAAAGTATTTAATGCTTTATAAAACGACTTCCTTATTGGTGAATTTTAAATTAGGACCTTATTAATAAATGTTTAAGTATTATAACCAATCACCTAGAAATAAATTATCTCCCTCCCTAACACCAAAATATTTTAAGAAGAAATATGTTCGATGCCTTTCAAATGTATGAGAAGCTAAGTCAGGAAAGGGCGCGTTGAAAAATTATTTTTTACCCGACTGCGGAAGGAGGCTTATGTTTTTCGTCAAAAACAACGGTGGTACCGCAACTCCTAGAGACTCCTAAACGGGACAGAAGAAAATATGTTTTTTATATTGACCCGACTGGGGATCGAACCATAGACCTCAGGAATGGCGACAAGTTAAAAATCGTTGTGCTGCGTGACTGCAAGCCACTTGACCATGGAGGTATTTTTTTTTAAATTACGGATTCATGTGAACGAAAGAAAAACCAATATTTATCTTAACATATAATGTTATGTAGGTAATCTTCAAGTATGATGAGATTGCGTAAATTTATGCAACCAGTCTGATTCACGGGACCACAGATACAGGACTAAATACTATAGCGTTTATTACAATTCTGTGTATAGGTAATCAAACCAAAATGAACTTTATGGCAACGAAATAAAAAATATAATTATTGTAGCACACATAAGTCTACATTAATGCACTAGAACCTGGACCTGGAACTGTATTCAATCAGTGTTAGTTTTAAGTATGCAGTTCAGTAACGGATAGCAAGTAACTGCCGAACTCAGATACGTCCATTTTTTATCTATAATTAAGTCTCGTTCTGTCATTTTCTTTGTCAATGTAATAGCAAAGGGAGGCATGAGACTTAATGAATGATTAACTTTATTGAGTACGGCAATGATTGTTTAGTATCTTACTCAAAGGAAACCTAAATTGCGCGTTCGAATCTTCAAATCCCGCAAGGAGCAAATATTTTTGTGATGGGCACGAGCATATATACCTAAGTCAAGTTTAAACCAGCAAATATAATTATTGAAGAAACAAAACACCTGACTGCAAAAATTATGATATTTTTGAAATGATCTTTTCTCTGGTTTTCAGTTGATACCCATATTGATATGGTAAAGAATATTTATTTTATTTATCCAAGTTTACAGCCTTGTTTTTTAATAAGACTTACGAATTATTTAGCTTTTTTATTGAATAGTAGTAGTAATCCAAGTACTTTTGTTTATTGTGCTAAGATATGCGTACCTATACAGCTTGATTTCATTAATGAACTCACATATGGGACTGAGCTTTAGAGAACTTTGCCTTTGGAGTTACTAAGCAGAGCTCTTAAACTGATCCATAAATAGGTAAGTACCTATGTTTTTTTTTTTCAAATTATTATGTGAGAGTTAGTGCATCCTGTACGAAACGTTTTACTATTCCTCATGCGTTTAATACTTATTGCTGATTTCTACATTTTCTTTTAATTCGAAATGGGTTTGCTCTGTACTCAAGCCAGACGTAGCGTAGACAGAGTCGAATACATTGTGATGTAATTTTCGGAAAGATCAAATTTGTATGTAGGGCATAGGTAAATCGGTAAATTAATGTGTCAAAATAACCTCACGATACATCCTGCTTATGATCCACAATTAAGCTGTCATCGATGCGCAATTTGGAAGATGCAGACAGATTAATCTACATTTGAACGATTTGAACTGCATTACGATCGTCATTACGCAACCAGCCTTGGGCGTGAGAGGTCACAGTAGTGATAGTACAAATTTTTATTTTCGTGCGACAAATTGACAACAAGTGGTTTTAAAAGTAAGCAGCAGTTTTGTTTTTGTAAACAATGCAGCTATTGGCCATGATGCAACCAAGTTAACTGTAACAATTGTGTTTTACTCTGTTTAAAACAGCTTTTTAAAACCTGTACTAAAGCACAGAATAAGTACTAGATTAACGTTTAACAATAAGTAACATTTAAACTTTTTATTTGGTTTCATATTTTGTAAAACCTTTATCAGTGCTTAACTAATGTGAAGTCCGTTTTTCTTTGCTTGGCAAACATTGTAAAAAATAATTTTACGACTTTTAAAAATAATACTAGTGCAAAAAATATTTAATAAATAATAATAATAAATAAATTGTTTCAACAAACACACCAATTACCTAGCCCCAAACTAAGCGTGAGCTTGTGCTATGGTGACTAGGATAACGGATAGAAATACTTAAATACATATAAACATCCTTGACTTACGTACAAATGCTCGTGCTCATCACACAAATATTTGCCCCTTGCGGGATTCGAACCCGCAACCGCCTGGTTTAGAAGTCCGGTGCGCGAACGACTACACCAAGACGGTCGTCAAAAATTTAATATATAAATAGTCGTATGTATTAAATGGTGAATTACCATAGCAGGTTGTTATTTTTGCGTCTATCTTATATTTAAACGAATAATTTCGTTAAAAAGTAATGTCAAGATTTTAACTTGTATGAAGGAGCGCTTTTTTTCATTCAGCAACTATCAGACGTTGTCTTAAAATCACAAACACAGTCATCAACACTGAAATACCTCTCAATCATAACTGAAAGTGATTCGCATACCTCGCACTACGAGTAAGTAGTGCGTCATTACTGGCATCAAAACAGATGGAATCTAAGCACACGAAATTGCCCGTTACCGGGCATGCGTGCTGCTATTCACTCGGTTTCTCGCCAATAGTAAATAAATCAATTAATTGTACGTTAGGAACAAATTACGGGTTGTATAAATGGTATTAGTCGTTAAGCCTAGTCAGAGGCCCTAGCGCGGCTTGACAACATCTGACAGTAAGGTTTGTCACTTGCCTTACAGACACCCCTCCACCAATCCGCACTGAGCCTGCGTGGTGGAGTATGGCTCGTTCCTCCTCATAGTTGAGGTGAGGCCTTTTCCCAGCAGTGGGATCTAATAGGCTGACTTTTATATATAAATGGAAGAGACTGGATCAAAGTTACGTCACTTAGAATTGAAGTGATTTTTGAGCGCATTAAAATATAAATACTTACTAGCACATGGCGTATCGGATAGCCGTCTAACCGAACTATGAGAGTAAAGGAACAGAGAGTACACTTGTGTACATTTGTGCACTATAATATCTCCTGCGAAGTTGGTTAATCTCTGCTGAGATTGGCCGCCGTAGTCGAAATTCGGTTAGGAGGACATTATTATACTCTACAGCCTAAATGATAATAGGCATGGTCTTTCATGGGTCATGATGGCTAAATAAGGTTATTTAAAATGGACATCACAGTCTATCACATGACAGGCTTCGAATACCGTCTTGGTGTAGTGGTTCGCTCGCGCCCCGGACTTCTTAACCAGGCAGTTGCGGGTTCAAATCCCGCAAGGGGCAAATGTTTGTGTGATGAGCACGAGCATCTGTACCTAAGTCATTGATCTTTATAAATGTATATAAGTATGTCTATCCGTTATCCTAGTCACCATAGCACAAGCTCACGCTCAGTTTGGGGGGCTAGGTAATTGGTGTGTTTGTTGAAACAATGTATTTTTTATTTTAAGTATGCAGCATTAAAAATGAAAACGCAGAAGAAAGTGTAAAGAAATTGTAATCTTTTTTTGACATTGCCATTTTACAGCGGCTATAACTCTAGACGGCTCTTAGGACTGGTTCATGCTTGGAATGGTTACTAATTTCCTTTGGAATTTTTCTAACACACTTTTATTTCTCGCAAAACTAAGATACTAAATTATGTATGTGTCTTTCGTTAACTCAAATATGCAGACAATTTCACTGCACGGCCTATTTCTTCTCTAAACAACGAAATGAAAGAGACCAACGTTACTCTATACAGCGATTTATTTACTAATCTTATGATTATCTTAAGATTCATTAACTGTCAACTCTGATATGTTTCTCATCAGGACGAGAAACAATCTAAGGTACAGCGAAAAATAAAGAATCGTTATTATTGTTGTGTATACAGTTTTCTGTTCTCGAAGACAGGTTCTGCAACCTGTCCTCGGTTATTATTGTGTCAGATTCACGGGCCTAAGCCAAGTGAACTGCACTTTCAGTTAAGTTTGTGGAATTCGAGTCGTCCTGCAAAAACTTTGACTATACGACACGTGATACGGACACCCAATCAGTTACTTTATGTTTATATTTGAATGTTGTAATTTAGTATAAGATATTTGTGGATTCAATAAAGTTTAATTTTCTCATAGGGCTTAGCATAAGAAACAATGTAAATTAGCTCAGGGCTTGTTTTATTTAATAAAGATAGCAAACCGGTTATCTGTTAGGTGATTCCCACTTGCAATAAGTTAGGCAGGTAGGAACTAATAATAAAATATAAAGTAGGTAGTTTGGTACAGGGGCGAAGGAGACCCTATCTGGTCGTCCCACTCAGGCAGTGTGGGACCGGTAAGACCAATAGTCTGTCCCTGTCCCCCATCTCGCACATTCCGAGGGTAGGTAGGAAAACCCGCAGAGGTAGAATGTTGCGAGTGGGAATTGTTAGGCTATCGGTAGGTAGTATGAAATATTGTAGAAAGAGATAGGAGATACGCATCGGTTGCCTCCCTCAGTATTTCGATGTTTTGAGGGTGGCTGTTGAACGCGTTGGAAAGAGTAACGTAGGTGCTATCTTTATCCTTTCGCCAGTAAGCACTAGGGAGCTTTAGTCACTAAGTAAGACCTATGTAATTAGTAATTTGGTTTTTCCAAAGCTAGAAATACAACAGATGCTGGGGTGGCACTCGTCAAACACATTTTGGATGCTTATGAAGATAAACACGATGCGATTGGTGTATTCTGTGACTTGTCGAAGGCATTTGATTGTGTCGATCACCAAACACTCATTATTAAGCTTGAACATTACGGTGTATCTAATAACGCGTCTAAAATGTTGAAATCTTACCTCTCAGGCAGACTACAAACAGTAAACGTTAATGGTACTAACTCCTCAGGTGCCCCGCTTCAAATGGGAGTGCCCCAGGGCTCAATATTGGGACCTTTGTTATTTTTGATCTATATTAATGACCTTCCTTTTTATGCCAAAGACTCCTGTGAGATAGTTCTGTTTGCTGATGATACTTCTTTAGTCTTCAAATCAAGAAGAGGCGAAGAATCATTTGACAATGTAAGCGGAGCTCTCTCTAAGGTATTAAATTGGTTCACTAGCAATAACTTGCTTCTTAATACAAAAAAGACTAAATATATTAAATTCACCATGCCTAACGTGAAGCAAGCTAACACAGAAATCCTACTCAACGGTGAAAAATTACATCTATCAAACTCCACTGTTTTTCTGGGCATTACATTGGATTCGAAGTTGCAGTGGGGGCCACATGTTGACGCTCTGGCTGGGAGACTTGCTTCAGCTGCCTTTGCGGTTAGAAAAATTAGACATTTGACTGATGTTGAAACAGCAAGGCTTGTGTATTTTAGTTACTTTCACAGTATAATGTCTTATGGTCTTCTCTTGTGGGGTTCTGCTGCGGACATAGATACCATCTTTATTTTACAGAAAAGAGCCATTCGTGCCATTTACAAACTTAGTCCCTGAGAGAATTCTTTAAAGAAATTAACATCCTAACTGTCGCTTCTCAATTCATATTTGATAATATAATGTACGTACGCAAAAATTTAGATCTTGTTATAAAAAAAAGTGATATTCATTCGTATAACACAAGAAATAAAAACAAACTTGTCATTCCAAACTTCAGATTAGCCAAAACAATTAATTCATTCTTGGGAAATTGTGTCAAATTTTTCAATAAAATACCTGATAATGTTATCGAACTACCTATTAATAAATTTAAGTTACATGTCAAAACTACCCTAATGTCGAAGGGGTATTATAAAATTCAAGACTATCTTAATGACGAGAATGTATGGACAGTCCAGCCTGCACCAAACTGATGTACCTACCTGTTTATTTTGATTTGTTTTATTTTTGTGGCAGCTAGTGGTGACTGAGTTTGTTCCGGCGTTTCTTCTCAGCACTTGCCAGATTGTCTGTGTCTTGTCTCGAAGCGCTAGTAGGGCCCAAAAGATAAGGAGACATGTTCTGCCCCATATGGGCCATAATTGATTGATATTTTGACGTTCATAAGTGGCATTTTGTGTCCTAAATTGAATAAAGAATTTTTGACTTTGACTTTTGACTTTGACTATAAGTATAGGGCCGTGAGCGCCGGATTTTGTTAGCTGCTCTCACGGTCATCGATAAAAGAAGAAAGAAACAAGAAGCGTTTTATTTGAAGAATACAGTCCATAACATCGAGGGAACGATCGTCTATATATTGGCTCGAGTGCGTAGCTAATAACACGTATTAAAAATTTATTGTTGTTATTATTATTATCTTAGATTAACGATTCCTGTAGATATTGCATGTGATCGACAGGCGCGGGACATTTTTAAGTTCCCTTTCACTACGTATGTGGGACTTGTCATCAAATTATGCTTATCATCATCATCATAAACTAAGCGTTATCCCGGTTGTGCAGCCGCACGCGAGACCCCAGCAGGGTCCGCCTTAGACCATGATCCAGGATATGGCATAAATTTATTATTACCTCATCGTAATTACAGTAGAGCGACTGATGATCTTCGTGATCCAGTTTATGGAAGAACCTGACCAGCTTGGATCATGGTACACATTCAGTTGCTTGAATGTACAGGTTTCCTCACGATGTTTTCCCTCACACCGTAAGAGTAGGAAACCAAAAGGTGGAAACGGAGTTTAAAAACTATGAAAGTCCTTTTTTCACTTGTATGACTCCTAACTACTCCAACCATTGTGTGCAGGTGTTTACCTATAAAATCAATATAAAACTCTTAAATTAAGTACTGACTGAGTAACTGACAGATAACGCACAGGCGAAACACTGGTTGTGGAAAGCTCTTGTCTTGGGGATTGTACAGCACAGTACGAGGGTCAAACTGAAAGTTCTTAGAAAATCAAAAACTGATTACATTAGCCAGTTATTAGTTTTATTATATCTTTTCAAAATATTGTCCATTGACGTCAATACACCGCTGCATGCGATGGAACCACTGGGAAAAGCACTTTGCCCACTCGTCCTTAGGGGTCTCTTCAATGGCATCGCGATACGCAGCCACCGCTTCTTCAGCATTCATAAACCGCTTTCCTTTAAGTTTTTCTTTAATTTTTGGAAATAAATAAAAATCACAAGGCGCGAGGTCGGGGCTATACGGCGGGTGACCCAGTAATTCAACGTTTGATATCGCCAAATAGTCGATCGTTCGCTTGGCGGTGTGCGACGAGGCGTTGTCGTGGTGAAGGAGGATCCTACTGCGAGGTCGTTTCTCTCGAACTTTTTCCAAGACAAGTGGCAAACAATTGGTAGTGTACCATTCTGCAGAAACTGTTTTTTGATCCTCTAACACAATTGTTGCGAAATGACCTATCCTTCCAAAGAACGAGGCCACCATTTTTTTTCCCGCACTTCGATCTCTCTTCACTTTAGTTGGCAACTCCTCGAAAGGAAACACCCACTGAGCAGATTGTCTTTTGGTTTCAGGATCATAACAGTAAATCCAGCTTTCGTCACCTGTTAGTATGTCGAACACAGCATTTGAGTCACCTCCGTTAAATCTTTCAATCATTTTACGGCACCGATCCACACGATGGAGTTTTTGAGCCTTAGTCAAATTATGAGGTATCCACCGGGCGCAAAGCTTCCTGACCGCTAAATGTTCGTGGAGGATTTTGTGCACTTGACTCATACCGATGCCTAAGCTTGTCCGAATCTGCTGATAGGTCACTCTTTTGTCAGTCTCTATCATACGCCGCACAACACAGATGTTATTTTCAGTCGTCGCCGTAGAAGGCCGTCCCTCACGTACATCATCAGTGAGATTAGTGCGACCACGTTTAAACTCATTAAACCAGTTGTAAACAGTCGCACGAGATGGGGCTTCATCGTGAAAGGCCAATCGTAGTCTATCATAACTTTCTTGTTGACTTAAATGACATCGAAAGTCATAAAAAATCATTGCACGAAAATTTTCTCGTGTTAAATTCATTTTGACGTGACACAGACAATTTTCAATTTGCCGCCAAGTCGTAAAACAAATGACAAATGAATGAAATATATACTCAGTAATATTGGCAAAGAGTTCTATTTTCAAATTTTAGAATATTTTTTTTATTATATTGTTTATAAGTGGCCAGTTCTAAGAACTTTCAGTTTGACCCTCGTATTTACTGAATATACATAGGGGAACGGGCGAGCGAAGTCGCGGGCAAAAGCTAGCATCCCATATTTTATAACATTGAATCCTGCTAAATATGGAATACCCTTTGTTTAGTCATGGGCATATTAATGGTGACCGAATCGTGTGGACAATGCCGGCGTCACGGCACGATGCGCGCACTTCCGCCGCGGTGACGGTGGTCACACAGGCCAGTGCTAACGTCAAATTGTGTAATTGATCAATGTTTGGGAGAAAGTTTTTAAGGTAAATGGCAACACTACAATATATTAAAAAAATATAAACATATTATACGAGAATAATTTCGACACCCCTTTGGTGGCAGAGCAACCAAAAGCAGTCCTCAATTTTGGGATTTCTTAAAAAAACGTAAAAAAATAATTTACCCGGAAGGCACAGATAATTAAAAATTGAAATTAATTTCGCTCACAAAAATTTATTGATTGTGTCATTCGGTGGGATACCCGGATAGCGAAGGGACGTAGATTCGTGTCGATTAATTTTTGTGAGCGAAATTAATTTCAATTTCGTAAAATTCTAACTTACAATGCTACTGACCGAGTGTGAATCACACAACTACCAATGAACTGACCTTATGTGAATCGAGAATCGATAGAAATATTAGGGTCATGGCCCACATAACGTTAATTGTATTTCAGCAATAACGTGCACTCCAATAACTATGCCTGATAATAACTATGGGTCAACATGGTATTCAACGGTATTTTCGCAAAGTGGTGTCGCCGTAAGGTCATGTTTACAGAGAAAAATTTACAGAAGTTTTTTAAAAGTATTATTTACAGAAGTTTTTTATTTGTATTAAATTTTTTAACAATATACCACACAATATTGTCGAACTACCTATTAATAGGTTTTAGTCGCATGTCAAAACTACCCTCATGTCTAAAGGGTATTATAAAATTCAAGACTATCTTGATGACGACAATGTATGGACAATCCAGCCTGCACCAAACTGATGTACCTACCTTTTTATTGTATTTTTTTTTACTTTTTTATGGCAGCTGGTGGTGACTGAGTTTGTTCCGGTGCTTCTTCTCAGCACTTGCCTGATTGTCTGTGTTTTGTCTAGAAGCACTAGTAGGGCCCAAAAGATAAGGAGACATGTTCGGGCCCCCTAAGGGCCAATATTATACTGATTTTTAAATTTTTGACGTTCATAAGTGGCATTTTCTGTCCTAAATTGAATAAATTATTTTTGACTTTGACTTTGACTTATATAGTTTCGAGTATCTAATAATAAAAAGTAAAAAGACTAAAACCCAACTACGACAAAAAACGACACTGAAAAAATATAAAACAAGATTTTCAGAATACTGAACTGAACAAAGTTGCTAATGTAGTTGCAAGTAAATGGACACAGTAGACTCTACCAAGATGCCTTCGTTGTAAATTGACAATAATCTCATACAATACTATTCTGAAGTATGCAATATTCACTATGTAGAGATAAATTTTCATGTTTGGAAAGACGTAGCCACACGTTACGTATATACCTACCTACCGTAGCACTTAGCTCTACTGTGTCCATTTACTTGCAACTAAATTAGCAACTTTGTTCAGTTCAGTATTCTGAAAATCTTGTTTTATACTTTTTCAGCGTCGTTTTTAACGTAGTTGGGTTTTAGTTTTTTTACTTTTTATTATTTGTACTATTTTGGTATTAAAGTGTATTTGTGGCGCATAATTTTAACAAAAGTTAAATTGATGAACTAAAAAAGATGTGAATTATATGCAATCAGCCCATGAATACAGGTAAAGTCACAAGCAAATGCTAATAATATATATATTCAAAATGTACAAGTAAAGCGCTTTCAAATGATACCAAACACGGCATATTTATCTTAACTTTATTTTTTTACTCTGTATGTTTTGTCCGCTTGAGGGCGCCACATTAGATTTTGTGAAACCCATATAGCCTATAACCAGCGGACAATTAAGACGCTTCTAATGATATGTCATTTGTCGAATTCTGATAAGTAGTTTAGAAGTTACGAGGGAACAGATGAACATACATACATACATAGCCTGTCAAAATCATAACCCTCCTTTTGCTTTGCCGTAGTCGGGTAAAAATGTACGTGGCCTCGCTTTGTTAAGTAAAAAAAAATGTTACATACATGTTTTTGAATGGCTGAAAATTTTAATTGCTCACCGTTTTGACCCTAGATAAAAGTAATATAATATAGGATCAACAATTCTTTTAATAACAATTTAATATTATTTGTTTTTGAACAAAGATAAGAATAAGTAGTTTTTAAAAACACATCTCATTGTTCTATGAAATTGTATGATAAATGTCAGAACTCTCACGGTAGGCATTATCTTGATGAACTAGATTATTCACTTTTGTCACGATTTTCGGTCTTTGTACTTGTTTTTTCATATACCTAAATAAACACGCGAATGTTTATTGAAAATTAGATTTCCGCACACAATAAATGGTCTTATAAGAGCTGTGTAAATAGGCCTCACAATAAAGTCTAAGCTTACTTTAACCGCACTAAAGTTCAACGCGTTATCTATATCTCATATTGCACGTATTGATTCCACCGGCCCCTTTCTACTATCGGGACATAAGACGCAGGCAGGGGTTCCACCCTTAAGTCGTTGACATACCACTAATATGCACCAAACGTTTTAAATCTTCGTTCCTCTTGCGTACGGCTAGAGAGTGGAATTCGTTGCCAGTTGAAGTGTTCCCTAATCACTACGATTTGGATTCTTTAAAAAAAGAGTGAATAGGCTGCTTCTGGACAGACATGTCCCATCATCGGCCGCATCGTCGCTTACCATCAGGTAAGATTGCGGTCAAATGTCTGCCTATAAAAAAAATCTGTTAGTTGTAACAGAACTTTCTTATCGTATAAGTACAAAGATCTATATTAAAATGGCAACTCACTCAGAAAACAGGAACTATAACAGACAAAACAAAAATTACGATTTTCGCTACTGCCATCAAAATGTATGAACTGACTTACCTCGTAATAAGCTATCAAAACATCGTGTGACTTTTACTTACAAATTTTGACAATTTTGTTAGCGATAGCGAAGTTCGCTGTGGAATAGATTGCATCTTGTTTAGAGCCCAAGTGACTACAACTAGTTAGCACATAAATCTTCTTACAAATATCTGCTTAATTAAAAGTGAAATGTTTACCTAAAGTTGCCGGCGCGTAAAGCAATCTCTAGCGTGTCGAGGTCTTCTTCGTAGTCGTGGCACAACTCCATCGTAGAATTCCTTGCTTCATGCACATCGAACAGCACAGCCCCATCCCCCAGTTTGTCTGTCAACACACTCCTATAAGACCGAGTCCCGAAACTGGAGGTCAGAGATGATCCTCTAGGAAACCTCCTTGGAGGAACATTCACGTTCTGAGCCAGCTGCAGCGGCTTTCGTAATCTTCTCTTCATATACCTCCTCATCCTCAAAGACAGCATCACTCGAATCCGAATGTGACGCTTAATGTTCCTGTCGTAACGAATCTGCTCTTTTAATTTCTTGTCTCTTTTCTTCTTACGAGGAACCTCATCTATCCTCTCCAATTGGGTATAACTACGATCTACTAATCTATCAGAATCAAGAAGAGGTGACCGGTGAAAGAAGTCACTGTTGTTGTTCTTCCAAGCCTTACTTAATGACCAGTTCTCGCCGCATGTAGAGTTTTTGAACGTGTGTGATATTGGTTTCTCATAGATGTCCTCTTCAAGCGCAAACATTCTTCGGGAGAGTAAAAAGTTGTCGATGTTCCTCCTGAGAGTGCTGCTCTCGGAGCTCATCGTCGCGTTAATCAAATTTGAAGTGAGTGTTTCAGATTTCTTCTCGAGACTTTTATCGTAGTTCAACTTACTCGGTTCCGGCGGTAGCTCCCTGGTCTTTCGTTTGGCGATGGTCATGATCCGTCTCCTCATTGCTGACATGTTTGTCAGCTCGCTTTTAAGAAGTGGATCTTTCCTTTTGTCTGACGTCATGTCAGGAGACCAGGCGCCGTTCTCCGAGCAGCTGCAGAAGTCTTTGATAAGCCGAGCTATAGCATTACAGCTGTCATCCCTTGACCGTTCCTTAGGCATTTTCCCTCGGGCTCATCTCTCGATCGTCTCGGTTCGTTACTTAACTGTCACTGCTAAGAAAGAGCACAGAAAATCAGTCCGCTGTAATGTGTAATTTGGAATTAATTAGTGACGGAGTGCTTCCGTACCGCGCCTTGTTACGACGCGGTTAGGTAACGCCAAAATGTGACCGTGTCTTGAGAACCGAAGCTAAGTGACGCTAGAAGTTAGCAGGTTACGGCTAATGCAGCGTGCAAGCTATGCGAAGATACGCGACGCTATTTCGGATGCGACCCGATTCAACGTAAGTATAACATAATTCAATTGTCACTATGGAAATCTATGGCTCCCCATAGATTCCCAAACGTAGTCCTCCGACTATGTTTAGTAGTGAACAACATCCTGCGGCTGATTATGATGATCATAATTAAATGGCTGCGAGCATGCATCACATTATAGCACACACAAAAGCCATTGATTGACTTGCAGTGATCACTTCTGACAGACCGCGCGTCTCTACGAGTAAACCTCTTTATGTATTTATTTCAATATACAAGTCTGCTTACAGAATATTCCAAAGCGCAAACAAGATAATTTAATAAATGTCATCACTCAATTAAAACAAATAAAAATAATAATCACATAACAATTTATACATGTAATAATGTATGTCTCTTAGGGGAAAAGTTTTATATTCGACAAACAAAACCAGCTTTTGGTAGGTTCTTTAGTGTCTGCACATAACCTTACGTAGGTAGGTGTAGTTGCAAGTAGGTGCATAATTGATGCACTATTTTAGTACGACCAATTAAAAAATATCTCATCGCGTCGCATCGCTGGCACACGGCAGAAGTAACAGTACAAACAAACACTTATTGATCAATTACTCGTGCTTACAACTGAAATCGATTACCCAATCTTTGTAACACCAAAATGGGATCTCCATATCGTTTTATTGACTCGTTAAAGTTATACAACATAATGATGAGTGCTTAAAACATGTGCGTACTAAAGAAACTTGGCTAATGGTAACACTTGAAACATTATAACTCTTCGTATTTCGGTTAGTTGAAAATTATCGCAAAACTCAACCTACTTTCTGTGATATTATGAATCTTTATTATTTCCTCTTTCCGTCATGCTATCATAGCTAATTGGTTATTTGGAAACATTTTGTAACTTATGCTAAATAACCAATATCCTACTTGCATAAAACGGTAGGAATTCCAAAAATATCAACTTTTAATGAGCAAACCAACGATGATAATTATTTTAACTGGCAAATAAACAAACGTGAGGTGAAATTGTAAATTAAGGATCATTAGATCCTTGGTTTCTTCAAGAACATCACAGATAAAAAATATAAAAGAAAAAGAGAAAGAGGAACACCAAGAAGAAGTTATTTCGACCAAATAAATTAAAAAACTGACCAAGTCCGAGTCGGACTCGCACACGAAGGGTTCCGTCCCAATACAACATTAGACACTATAATATGATCTTAATTAAGTTTAAAAACAGAATCAATCGCGTTTGTATGGGAGCCCTCCTATTTTTTTAAAGTTTATATTCATATTGATATTCTGTAAAAATTTCAACCGTATACCTGTTGCCGTTATTAATATAGAGTAAAAACAGCCAAAAAAATCACATTTGTTGTATGTAATTCTACTTTTAGTATTTGTTGTTTATAGCGACAACAAAAAAACATCATCTGTGAATTTTTTAACTGTCTAGCTATTATGGTTCATGAGATACAACCTGGTGACAGACAGACGGACAGCGGAGTCTTAGTAATAGGGTCCCGTTTTTACCCTTTGAACCCTAAAAATAACGCCCTTAGACAAGATGCGATCTTTCTATAGCGAGCTTCGCTATCGCTAACAAAATGTATGCAAAAGTCACGTGATATTTCGATGGCCTATGTCAGTTTCATACATTTTGTTAGCGATAACGAACTTCGCTTTAGACTAGATTGCATGTTGTCTACGGGCTCAGGATATCAAAGAATACAAGCAAAAGTGTGGAGCAAAAGATAAGAATGGCAATTACTCCATCGATAAGATCCTAGCTTTAAGTTTACTATGATGATGATTTGTACCCAGTTTTTCTTGTACCTAAAAGTGATTCTTAAACTTAAACCATTTTTTAATACCTAGGTACAAAAAAACGTTTGTCGTAATTGTTTAGAAGTCACTTCTATGTAAGTAGCTTTTTTTAGTATTATAGCAGTAGTTAGGAGTTTATTTTGTTTGTATGATGATTAATATTGTACTCTGTCTGCTCTGGTTATGTTAAGCACTGTTCTATCAAAAAAGAGTTTTGCGCATGACAACGTAAGTGCAAGTGATTTTTTTTCATATCTACACGTCATTTCAAATCCTGCAATTAGCGTTCTCACCGATTAGTCTTATATCAGTGATTAGTCGTTTTTAGATATAATTTGCATGCAGCATGACATGGAAAGTGATTGTCTGCCACGCTTGTCGAACAACAAATTAAACGATTACTAATTAATAAAAAATACCGTCGACTTGCCAGCTTATGCAAGATGCATCAGATATACTTTACATGAGGTGCATTGCAGCAATGTTGTCATCGAATGCTGCATAATTTGTGAAATACGAGGCCCTGGTGGACGGTAAACATTTGCGATAAATTACACTGCTGGTCCTTTACCAGCAGTGTAACTAGGTATAACATTAATATAGGAGCTATAATGTTTACTAATTTACAATGCTGAGCCCTGATTTTGTTTTCGTTTGGTCAATTTACCCTTCTGAAAAGTACAGTAGTAGTAATATTTATCCACCAGGGGAGAGGCAAAGGTACATAGCTATACAGCCAGATCTTGAAGAAAAGCTGATAGTTTTTCGTTAGTTTAGCACGACTTGCGCATTGGCCACAACGGTAATGATAGTTAGAGCTGTTTTTTATTGTTTTTTTTATAAAACCAAAAACGATCTTATCATTGATAGTGTATTTGCGTGATCACCGGGTTCCTAGACAATTAAAAGGAATGGACCTAATTTATCGAAGGCTAATTATCAAGCCAAAGTGACGGAAAGTGGCGTTTTTCAGGCCACCTCGTGTGCTTGGACAATTAATGTTGGCGACATGCACTGAATAAATACTTCGTAATCGACTAGGAAAACATTTTGCTGATGTAGCTCTAAAAGTCACATGAATATGGAGATGGCTCATTTTGTTCGTAATTTAATGATCTAAGTTTAACACTTTATCATTCTGTTTATTATCTTTGGAAAATTAAACGTTCAATACTACTACATCCACAAGTAGTTGAATAAAATTCAATTTATTTATAGTTAGACCTAACAAGGAGCACAGTTAATATTGATCGTTACTTTTTTAAATATTGATACTGTAAACTGGGGTCCTATTCTATTATTTTATTTCACTCAATTTTCAATATAATTGTATTTCGTTGTCATTTTTTTCTGTCTCTATAAAATTTTCTGATGCGAGATTAAGAGGAAGAAACCATTAACAAACTGTAATATAGATAGGAGAATCAGGATCCTGAATGCTTTTGATAAATATTGGAGAACATCACATACATTGCCCTGATCCCAAACTCAGTAGCTAAAGCACTTGTGTTGGAAATCAGATACAACGGTGATACCACAACACCCAGAGCTGAGACAATATAGAAATCCATGACGCGATCGGCATGTTAAAAGAAAAAAAAACACAAACATAAACCCCGTTATTCCAAAAACTTAGTACCAGGTCTAAGCCAGGACTAAGCTATTAGCTAGCCAATTAGAAAAGCGTTTCTCTATTAGGTTATGTCACGAATGTGTCATTCATTCTTCTGTTGGCTAATATTTAGACCTATTTAAACCTGGTCTATTTTTTATTGTAATTACACCGAAACAGTTTTTACATCTTTATCGCTACATAATTAAGTTGTTTTAGCATTTCCAAAGCACGTCAACATGTCGTTTCACTTTAGAAAACATGTACATTTACCTAAACCATATAATAACATATGCATTGACCATGACTATCCGTCTGTATGTAAATAAAGTAAGAGCCGACAATATAAACAAAGCACTCGCATGAAAGGCAATAATTACGCTGTAAGCATGCGAGATTATATTCCCAGCTTTTTCCTAGAAATTTCTACGCGATACTATTTTCCCAAGAAAGCATCGTACAATGCTTCCTCGAAAAACACGTCAACAATGTTTATGAACGCAACCTTTAACGCTCTCAAGACACGATCAATCATTTTCGCCGCACCATAATCCATACCAAATTAAATGAGTAAAGCACAGCAATCAGTCGAAATTATAAATATCCATCATCTCCGAAGAATTTTAGCGATTACGCAAGAACTGTTTCACATTCACTCTCACACGACACGTTTGTAAAATGTTAATTCACTTTCGCACACGAAACTCGTTCCGATAATTCATTCATGATCTGTGGGATTAAAAGTTCAAGTGTCAAAACTCGCGCCAAAAGTTTGACGTTTTATTTTTTCACGCGCGTAGAATAGGGCGCGGACGGAGCGCGTATATCACGTGTAATTATGCTGAGTTGACCATGTCGAATTGCGCGTGTGGAGCGACTGCCGCGCGGGCAGCGGCCTCGCTCTTTCTCCCATTCCACTGTGATATGATGATACAGTCTGCTGATGAAAATTATCACTCGCACCCACGCCGAGGCATTGTTCACTTTACAGCTGTTCATTGCACTACAGGCTTGTCACGTGCTTTAGAACCGGTTGCCGCATTCAGATGAGATAGACGACCTTTACTATAATTTATTCACGATATACGAGCAAGTGAAAAGTTAATAGAAACTGATAGGAAAGCACTGCATAATAATTATGCAAATTGTTTAATAAGATATTGGTTTCAAGAGGGAAGTTGCTCATCATTTTTCACAGATAATATCTGATTGATCAATATATATTAGCACTATCAAACCTTTTGATTTTCCTAAAACTTCTTTTCAACGAAGTATCGCTTTATTCAACTCGATTAAATTAACTAAAATCTTAGAAAGCTGCCAAAATTTTAGCACTTTATTTTAACTACACATAAGGATATCAATACGGCGATAAAGGTTCATTACGTATTTAACATTTTACGACTCAATTAAAATGATTGATCGGTACATATTCAATGTTTGCCTGATTTTAAATCTCCAAACACTCTTTATCTCGGCGGGAAAAGTTGAATAAAAAAAAGATGGCGGGAATGATATCGTTGACAGTTACGTTCCATTTAACGGCCTAATTTTACAGTGTAGAGTTGTTTAGATTTAAGATACGATTAATAACAACGAAAAAGTCTCACGATTTCGTCTAACATTAGGAGGACGGTATCCTAAGCCTAATTGAAAGTAAGTAGGTGCACGTAATATTCGCATCTCTTGTGTGTTGCAACAATGTCGTAAGTGAGATTTTTAACTCTTTAATGATATAATTATGCAAAACGTAACAAAAGTTTTGGAGCGGAAACCTAAAATCTTGAAACCAGTGGAAAACTACGTAGATACGTCTTAATAAAATTATGCAATAATTGCCACCTTACAGCGCCCGCAGGGGGTGTAACGAATTTTAAAATTTCTTTCATAATGTCTTACGATTTTGGTTTATTAATTGTTTTGGCAATAATGTTTTGCTCTTAGTTTAAATTAAATAGGTATTTTTAAATAAAAATATTTTTACGATATCAATAAACAATAATTAATCTAAATTCATCAAAACAGTAGTCACTAAAATGGGACGTTATGGACTAACCAATGATACACTATGTACCTATGTACTATGTCCCACACTATGAAAAAACACGTCATCATCCTCCTAGCGTTATCCCGGTTGTGCACTCGCACGCGAGGGCCCAGGGTCCGCTGACCATGATCTAGGATGTGGCAGGTCAGGTAATTACAGTGGAGCGACTGCCATCTGACCTCCGTGATCCTGTTACCATGGGAACCTGACCATGAAAAAACACGTAGTAGAATTAATAAAATATTTTTCCTTTTGATTTTTTACATTTCTCTGGGCATCTATCACTCGGTGAAGGTAGCTTTGTATTTTTTGACATAATATGCATGCAACAGTCTGCGAATATTGTATAACTACGCCACGGTCTTAAATATATGTTTATTCTGGTAATAAAATTAAAACTTTACAGATTTTAATCTAAAAGATTATTTATTACCTTACTTTTACCTGTTTTTTCACAATTTACACATTCACAATTATAATTTTGGCACCTTATTATACGTACTTATAGCATATTGTGTAAATGCATTCCTGCATCTAATAGTAGTCAGCGAGAATCAGATTTTACGTACGACTCTATGTAACCTAAGTTAATTATAGTACTAAGCTTTGATCAGTGATTGAACCTGTCATAAATTTTATTATGTTCGTAGTTATTATTTTATACCTCATAAACTATTTCAATCTATCATCATCATAATCCTAGCGTTATCCCGGTTGTACACTCGCACGCGAGGGCCCGGGGGGAGGATGTGGCTAGGAGGACATTATTATCATGATTATGTTAGGTCGTTATTTAAAAACCTTCCAAAATGACTGCCCCTTTTCCAGTGATTTTTCAACATTTATCTTTACATCTTAACCACAGAGGGACTTATAACAGAGAGGAAGATACATCACGCTTAACTGACAAGACGAGCAATTAAATAGAAAACCAGAAACGTGGTTACATACTAGCCAACCGCAAGCTGAAGTTCCTCAATCGATGACAATCATACCGTGAACGTAATTGAAGGCTGCTCTTCGGTCAAGATAACGTCTGAAGCTTCATGTTCAAGGCTTATGTAAGGCACTTTCAAAAAAATCTTAGAACCAGGAAGGAAAGAGCATGAAAAAATGCAAAGAAAGAATGTGGGTTTAATCTGACCTCGTGGTCGAATTTAATTTCATTTATATTATTTATTACAAAAAAATTATGGCAATTAAAATACTAGGATGTATTCGGTAGCCATCTCTGTGGTACCGATCGATCCCCGGTCGAATTAAAAAATACGTTTAATTACCGAGAAATTCTGGATTCAAGGGTACATCATAAGAGCTCATTCACACGAGGACGATTCGTCTTTTTTCACGATTCGTTATTTTTTTTATGGCAGCAATGCTTTTTGAATGCCCATGTTTACACGGATCACAAATCGTGAAAAATGGAGATACGTCTTAACGTCGTCCGTCCATCCGTCATAACGTATCCTGTATTTTGACGAATCGTTAATGACGGATCCCGTGTGAGCGAGCCCTAATCGTGACTAAGTATTTCCTATACCCGAAGGTTCGTTGGGAGAGATCGCCCTTAGCGATAAGACAGCCTAATTTGGATTTAGACACATTTCAAATTAGCCGTGTCATATTTATTCAAGTGTTATTAAGCAGAAGGTAAACAAAATTGATTTATTGCACATAAAACGAACTTAAACGATGCTTATAGCGACTCTACATAAGACTATAGAATGCCTATGCTTTACATAGTTATTCCTTTATTATAGCTTGCTTGATGCTTTGCGAGTCCCTCGCACATTGTAAATATTATTAGTCATCATCGACTAATATTACCAATAATCGTATTTCAAACCAACACAGTCTAGATAGCGATCAGCGATGTCACGCTACCCCTACACGTGTATATGCTAATACCGCGTCTCCGCTTGGCCACACAACAATAAGTCACACTTCAGCTGTTTTCCACGAAAGGCTACGGCCACCACGCTTTGGAAATTTTTGAGGACTTTTTTGAGGAATGTCAAACATTGTTATTTTGTGAGTAATTGAAAATAGATTGCCAGTACATGGTGGCTGGTGGCATGATTAGGAGACCTGAGATCTTGAAATTTTGAATTAAATATAAATTTGTATGAATAATAGTAAAGTATATTTTTACTATGCTAGCCAGATAAAACTACATGGCTGTAAGTTTCAAACTTCGTAAAAATAAAAATCTATTTATATATCTTTTTCTGAATATAATCATAGGTGATGGGACACACTCGATATAATAATGAAATGATGGGCTGTTTTGATAACAACATAATATAATTTATAACCCTACGTCATGATATTTTTACCAAATTCTTCGAATCGAATAACACCTGTGCCATACCTACTCAGAAAACACAAACATTTATAAATCATGTTTCAATGATTAAACAAACAACTAACACCGCCAATCGGATATCATTTTCTAGGATTTCCTCAGTAATTGCATAACTGACTCATATTCGTTCACCGACTAATGATAATTTAATTTAAATTACAATACGATCACATAACTACATCATTAGATCACTTGTACAACTAGGAACGAATCTAGAACCAATTTATTCTAAACAGGTTCAAAATAAGTAAGATTCGGATGTTATATGTTACAAGACATATTTGTACAATACGTATCGCGAAATGTGAAAAATCATGCTATAAGATATGGGTAACTCTAAGTAAGTACCTGTATGAGTGTGAAGGTACAAAGAATGCACCTGTGCTGTGGGCCCACACTTTTGTACTACCTATAATATCTCCGGCGTACTTGGCCAATCTCTGTTGAGTTTATAATGGTCGCACGATGTAGCCCAAGTTTGGCTCTTACACTTGACTTGTCATTTGACATTATAACTCTCATCTGTATTATTTACTGAATGTAAATAAATACAGATCAGATTATTTCCAGATTAGGTAATCTGGAAGAATTACATCCAGTTGAAACCAGCTGGTTTATGTCATACATCCACCTCTGCCTCAAGTGTCCACTGAAAAAAACGATCAATCAAACTAGTTTTGTTAGTTGAAGGTTTCGTTGTAGGGAAGTCAATTTTTGTTAAATATAAACAATCTTCTGGTTATCAGTAACAAAACTAATTTGTTACTGATAATCAGTAGTTCGTAAGTCACTAGATCACGGTCTACTAGGAGCCAAATATTGGTTACTGTTAACCAATCATTTTTGTCAGTGTCAATCAAAGAATGTAGGTACTGATTTACAAAATAACACAAAAAATGGTAACCCTACCGAACGCCGATGTACGATTATTAATTTACATTGTGCAGACGCGGCACAAAAACCACCAATTATTTGTAATCACTCAACGCAAATCTGAGCTTGAGAAAGTTGGCAAAAACTGGACCTTTGGATTTGACCGGCCTGATAACAAACCGTAACAAGAAAATTTTATTGATGACTGTCCAAAATTATTAGCACACAACCAATTCTTCCCACTACAGAGCAAACGCTTTCCATATAGATTTCGATTCTGTGCCTTATTTTAAACTTTTTGATAAAATCATAAAGTTTAGAGAGGTACTTATATGTTTATGCACCTCATAAATGGTCCGTTGAAATTGGATCCAAGCTCACAATTTCGCTATCAATCAGTTTGTGTTTGTGTAGTTCGTCTATTGGTATCGGTTGCTAAGCATTGTGGAGGTCTTCGGTTGGACTATTTTTTGATTAGGCAGTTGTCTCACGGCCGACGAGTAAACGAATAACTATATCGCCGATTTTGTCGTCCAAGAAACGTAAATAGATATATATTCCGTGTAATCAAAAGAGTTCACACTGCCAGCGAATACTCGCTTTGTTTAGTTTGTCACTGAGCGACAAATAAACTCGCTCGGCGATGCTCGTTCGGCGATTAACTAGCGGTCAAATTCTATTCCAAATTCAAATAGCCGTTCACCCAAGAACACTCACTTTGTAGCCCGGCGACAACTGCCTACCTCGTTGGTCTAGTGGTCAGCACGCTGGGTACTATCCACGAGGTCCCGGGTTCGAATCTTGGGTCTAGCCGAAAGTGTTTGGGTTTTTCTGTCTTGAAATTACTCAGACACAGCTCCGGAGTCAGGAAGTTGGTGGTGTTAAGACCCCCGTGCCTCGGAAAGCACGTTAAGCCGTTGGTCCTGCGCCAGATTTCTCTACGGTTATGTCGGACTGCCGTCTCACCGAATCATGAGAGTAAAAGAACAGAGAGTGCACCTGTGTATTGCGCACACAATTGTGTAGTCGAAATTCGGCTAGGAGGACATTATTATTATTAGCCCAGCGACAACTCGCTTACTTGTTTCTAGTTTCTACCTTAACTCACTTCACGCTCATCGTTGCCTGTCGGACAACAGCCAAAATGCAATTATGTGCACACCATACCTAAGTTCCCTTTTTTTAATAGCTATTAAATGCAATTTAATCACCGTACCAACTCCTGTGTCTAAATTATTAACGCGTCATCCATCACACGGATTCATCCAGTGATTTACCAAAACACAAAACATTGATTTTTTATAAGAATATATACTCTATTTTTACATCATTGAAGGATGAACAGTTCATATACCTAGCAAAAATCAGTAATAATATTAGTATTAATAATAATTAAATATTTAGTATTAATATTTTTTTCCAATGAGGTTTAATATAATCTATTTAATAAATAGAATAAGAAAACTAGAAACGCGTCAATACATTGAACCGATCAAACAATGGGAGATCAATGTGAAATAGGTGACACGTATTATCTTTCTCTCTCAGCACTTACATAATTGGCTTTATATTTGCTGATATGTTTTCTATGTACAAAGCGAGAACCACAGTCACAGTATTAGTTTGAATAGAACTTAGAAGGAATAAATAACATCCGAATTAATGTCCTCCTAGCCGAATTTCGACTACGGCGGCCTATCTCAACAGAGATTAGCCAACTGCGCGAGACATATTATAGTGCACAAGTGTGTGCGCAATACACAGGTGCACTCTCTATTCCTTCACTCTCATAATTTCGGTGAGACGGCAGTCCGACATGACCGTAGAGAGATCAGTCGCAGGACCTACGGTTTAACGTGCTTTCCGAGGCAAGGGGGTGTTAACACCACCAACTTCTGTGCGGTGCTGTGTCTGAGTAATTTCAAGACAGAAAAACCCAAACACTTTCGGCCCGACCCGGGAACATCCGAATTACAATAGTATTAAAATAACCCAATCCGAAAGCGTGTCATGTTGCATTAATCTTCACAGCTCCAGAATAGGCTTTAGGGCTTTGCCTAAAGAGTTCACTATAATTTACATGTTATAAGATTTTGCGGTGTTTACTCTATCCTAGTAATAAATGGCATTACAACTTGGCATCTACAATATGTGCTAACAAAGAGGATTACGATCTTTTATATCTAGCAATTCAATCTGCTTATTTCTATTATTTTTTCTTTTATTATCATGCAATAACCGTGGTGTCGTGCTACCAAATAAATAGCTTTCTTTTATGTGAATTCCGAATTTTATTTGCAAGAACGTTACCAATTTATAATTTCATGATATAAAATCGTATGCTTAGACACCTAGGCTAGTCTAGGTTGGATAGGTATTTTGTGTAATATACCTATCAAGGTAAGGTAAAAAAAGTAAATAATGTTGCGACGCACAAGATTTTTTTTATAAAGAAAATCAATTTGAAGTATTGCATATTGATTACAATTGAAAGAAGCGTTCACTTGCACCACCTTATTATATTACATTGTATTGTATCAAAACAAGAAGACTTTATTTCAAGGCAACAAAGTTAGTTCATCATTACTAGTAATTTGTGTAGGTACTGTAATTAATATTTGGAGAATGAAAATGCAACAGCATTTTCATTTTACACTTAACTTGGAACTTAAAGTTTAAATTATGATTTTTAGCAAAACACCGGATTGCGGCAGTTATAAACACTGCCATTAATCACAAACTATACAAATCAGGTCCTAAGTTTAAAGAAATACGGTCACAAATCAATCGACAGCTAACGCTTGATACTGAAGTGAAAAACCACTAGATTATCATTGCAAATTAGCTCTTAGGGTTAGTTAAATACGCTCCTTAGTCGTTTGCTAAACGATGCCCAATTCGACGTGAATTACATACATACATTTGAACGCACGCATGCGCCACGCGAGCCTGCGCCGGCGCCGCCTTCCGCCGGAAGTTATCCAGCAGCCACACCAAAAACAATGTCACCACAAAGTACCACATTGCTGTCAAAAACGTCACAGAGCACAAACACACAGATCAACTGACGAACATAGCTAAGCCACTGAGAAGGCAGAACAGTTATTTAGACGCGTGTAGAAAACGCGATGCGTTTTGTATCGATACTGGTTAATATTCGAATGATAATGGCGGCTGCGAGCTGTGTCGCGCTATACCGTGAACAGTGTAGTGAACACTTTCTTGAAGAAAAAAGGTGTTTCCACAAGATGCGGACTCAAATTCGATCTAGATATGGGAACAAACATAAACTGTCGGATCGTCTGACAGAGAGATAAGTGAGAAACTAAAGCAATTATCATGCTAGTAAACTTGGATAAGGAAATGATTTATTAACACTTGTTGGAGTTACAATAGTAACATGGGTCGCGTAAATTGTGAATACACAGGCAGCCTTTTTAGTAAACTTTTTCTATAATAAATAAATCAATATTGGATCTCATTAAGGCAATAATAATAAAAATAAAAAGATTAAGGTAGACTTAATCTAGACATATTAACTTATACTGCCCACCAGATGAAAGGCTACTTTTGGGGCGTGAAAAAAACCTGCAAGTAGCACACAAAAAATGAATTTGAAAGAAAAATATTACGCCAAAGTAGGCTCTTAAGTGGTCAATGTGTAAAAATCGATCAACTTAAAAGTAGTTGAAAAAGGAAAAGTACTATTGAAAAATAACTTAGTAATTCTTCTATGGGGTGACGCAACTACGGAACCCTACACTTGGTCGTGCCCCGACACGCACTTGGCTACTTTTTATCTCAAAACGATGGATCTCTAAAAATTACGAAATAAATATGGCCACGTAAACATTAATCATAAACCCGTTTTATACAACTGGGGGAATTTTATCACAATACTCTATCTCGCAGTTAGTCTGTGCACCTAACGTACCCAGCAGTGCGTATGCGCACCTCACTAAACTGTATTCGTAATTTGAAACCGCACTTGCACTGATTATGGAACGTATTTGAATGAAGATAAAGACGAAAATTGAAAGTTTAGATGTGGTATTTTGCGTATTTACTTTCTTAGATATGCAAATTATAATTCTATTCAATCATGCAAATTTTTATGATTTGATTTGCTGTGCTATCTAGCTGTTACTGCAAGGTCATCTTTGAATAATTATTTTAACTCGATGTTATGTAATTCATACCGAAAGTTACAACTAATTTCCCTTAAATAGTGTTACGGACACCCAATCAGTTACTTTATGTTTATATTTGAATGTTGTAATTTAGTATAGGATATTTGTGGATTTCAATAAAGTTTAATTTTCTCATAGGGCTTAGCATAAGAAACAATGTAAATTAGCTCAGGGCTTGTTTTATTTAATAAAGATAGCAAACCGGTTATCTATAGGTGATTCCCACTTGCAGTAAGTTAGGCAGGTAGGAACTAATAATAAAATTTAAAGTAGGTAGATTGGTACAGGGGCGAAGGAGACCCTATCTGGTCGTCCCACTCAGGCAGTGTGGGACCGGTAAGACCAATAGTCTGTCCCTGTCCCCCATCTCGCACATTCCGAGGGTAGGTAGGAAAACCCGCAGAGGTAGAATGTTGTGAGTGGGAATTGTTAGGCTATCGGTAGGTAGTTGTGAAATGTTGTAGAAAGAGATAGGAGATACGCATCGGTTGCCTCCCTCAGTATTTCGATGTTTTGAGGGTGGCTGTTGAACGCGTTGGAAAGAGTAACGTAGGTGCTATCCTTATCCTTTCGCCAGTAAACACTAGGGTGCTTTAGTCACTAAGTAAGACCTATGTAATTAGTATAAGTATAGGGCCGTGAGCGCCGGAATTTGTTAGCTGCTCTCACGGTCATCGGTCTCCAATAAAGAAGAAAGAAACAAGAAGCGTTTTATTTGAAGAATACAGTCCATAACATCGGGGGAACGATCGTCTATATATTGGCTCGAGTGCGTAGCTAATATCGTCTGGTCCTTCGAGCCGGATAAGAAGAAATCAGCATCGCGGCATCGACTTCGTGTGTGAAGAAAGTGTAACCAGCAACGAGGGATCAACGAAGCCGCGATCAAGACTTACTCCTGTGAGAGAGACGATCACATTTACACGGGTGTACCGTGGCTCCGGCATTCACCACCTAACGGTGCCAAACGGTGTCTGTCGCGAGTTAACGCCGTTTCCAGGCGGTGCAGTCTGTCGGGCGAGCTGCCACATATCGCGCAAGCGATTGTGAACTAGTCCGACCGCGCCAGTACGGTGTGCGTAAGCGTGGGGGCCGGACTGTAGGCACTGCTGAGGGTCCTGGACATTCCAGCCAGCGACTGAGCACCCCGCGGATGCGTACATTCTCTGCTGGGCGGTTCCTTCCCTTCCGATCCTGCACGACCATCCATCCTCGAACAGGCTCCCTTTGGTAGCGTACCTGTTTGAGATTGATAGGAGTAGGGGCAGCAAGAAAGAAGATGCCGACGACAAGAAGCCAAGCTGGAAGGAAAGAGACTGAAGACTCAAGACAACGCAACTTTGAAGAGCCACCCGCATCACCGTCAGTGCAAGCCACCGCAAGCATGCCACAAGCCCAAACAAGCGTAGTACCCGCAGAAAGCGGACGTATCGAACCAGTGGAGAGGCGTCACGACGCCGACGCCGACGCGCCTAGGACAAGGCCACCGTCGTCGAGAGGTTCAAGCGTCGCCGCTCGTTTGAAACAAGCGGAGTTACTAGCAGCCGAGAAGTTCGCGGAGATACAGCGAAGAGAGATGGCGATAGAAAAGAATTTAATTCAAAAGCGATTGGAATATGAAATAGCTACGATTATGGAGACCGATGAAGAGGATCGTGACCGTGAGAGCCTACCCGCCGGTGAAGTCCAAGCGAGGGTGGATGACTGGCTGGACAAAACCCAGTCCCGGCGTCACGACGAAAATGTGCAGATACCCACAACAGAAATGTCTTTCGGCGTTCCTACCCTCCGAGAAGAGAGGAATGAAAGAGACAGACATATGTTTACGCGTCGCAAAGAAAAGGAGGCGCGTAATATGGAAATGGACAGAAACCGACATTTAAACTCGCCAAGCATAGAACCAAATCAAGTTAATAACAATTGTGAACATAATGAGCAGCGACTAATCAACAAAAACAATGAATGTAAGGCAGGGCCCCGAGGTGATATGGACGGGGTTGAACGACTTGCTACTACATTAGAGAGGATTATGTCAAAGCGACCGGCCCCACGTCAAGCTATTGAGTTGCCGATATTTAATGGAAATCCAAATGAGTGGTTGCCTTTTAAAGCTGCGATGCAAGAGTCAACGAGATCATGTAACTTCAGTAAGGCCGAGAACCTGGCTAGACTACGAAATTGTCTTAAGGGAGAAGCCAAGGAAGCAGTGGCGGCGTTGTTGTACGGTGCTACAGATCCCGATAAAATCATGCGGACGCTAGAACAGTGTTACGGAAGACCGGAAGTGATTATAGATCGAGCACTGAACGACCTGAGGAGCCTGCCGCGAGTGGGTACCACAGCCAGTGAGTTGAACATATTCGCTATAAAGGTACAAAACATCGTGTGTACACTGGACTCTGTAGACAATAGAAGTTACCTAAGAAATCCGATGCTGATACGAGACATAGTCGAGAAGCTTAGCCCACACCTGAAGGCGAGATGGTGCGACTACGCGGTCTAGTATTCAAGCTATTCGGAGCCAGAGATCGTTACATTATCGCACTTTTTAATGGAAGAAGCTAACAAGGCGATTCGTTTCGCATACGTACCGCAACCTAGCAGCTCCGCAGCCAAGAAGGAAGTCGTACAAGGTAAACCGAAGGCAAACACGAAAGGAAGAAACACCGGGGTGTACGCCACAGCCGACGAGAAGGCGATGGCGTCACAAGAGAAACCGTGTTGTTTATGTTGCGGCGGGGACCACGAAGTACCGAAATGCAAGAAGTTTACAACCATGACAGTGCGCGAGCGATGGGATTGGTTAAAAGAGGAAAGGATATGTTTTCTATGCTTGAATAGTAAACACAGGCGGTTTAAATGTAAGGCGCAGATGTATAATGAGAATGGCTGTAACCGACGTCACCACAGGCTGTTACACACAGAGAGTAATAACAGCGGAAGTCAACAAAGCCAGGAAGTGGTAGCCTCAGTTAACCACACTGCTGGGGCAGCCAAGGTGCTGTTGAAGGTGTGTCCGATCGTCATTGAGGGGCCACGGGGTAGAGTAACTACACACGCTCTACTTGACGAAGGGTCCACCGTAACATTGATAGATCAGGACTTAGCAGATTACGTCGGCGCAGAAGGCCCGGTTCGAGACTTACACATATGTAGTGTGAACACGCAGAGCGTACCACACGCAAGCAGAGAAGTAGAGGTTCGAATTATCGCCGGTAACAAGGAAGAATATAAGGTGAAAGCGAGAACCATGGAGAACCTCCGCTTGAATAGTCAAACGGTAGATCGAAGCTGTTTGAATTATCGACACATGCGTAACCTGAACGAGAGTAACGTGTGTTATGTAAACGCCAAGCCGCGTGTACTCATAGGCGCGGATAATTGGCATCTTATAGTAAGCAGGAAGCTGTTGACAGGCAAGCGCCACGAGCCAGCAGCATCGCTCACCAGACTGGGGTGGGTGATACATGGTCTAGCGCCGTCCCGGATCATAAGGGAGAGAGATACGGTGCTATTCGTCGACGGCCATGAGAAGGCTCGGTCTACGCAACCTGACGAAGAGTTACACAATATGGTGAAGGCATACTTTGAGATCGATTCTCTGAGCATAGAGAAGAAGGAACGCGAAAACCCTGAAGATGTTCGCGCCTTAGAAGCTTTCGAGTCTACAGTGAGATGTGTCAATCAGCGATACGAAGTTGGATTGCCATGGCGCAAGGTTAACACAGTTATGCCGCCAAGCTACGATGCTGCGAAGCGGAGGCTCATGTCAATCGAGAGGAAGATGGACGCATCAGAAGACTTCAAAGGTAAATACACTGCTCAGATCGACGGTATGCTGAAAAAAGGCTACGCAGAAGAGAGCCGAGAGAGCGATACACAGAGCCCACGTCTCTGGTATTTACCACACTTTGCCGTGGTAAATGTAAACAAGCCACAGAAGATAAGACTAGTGTTTGACGCCGCAGCGAAGAGCAACGGGGTGTGCCTGAACGACGCGCTATTAGAAGGCCCCGATTTGCTTAGAGACTTAGCCGGAATTCTATTTCGATTCAGAGAGAAGGCTATCGCAGTAACTGCAGATATCAGAGAGATGTTTTTACAAGTAAAAATAGCACAGGAAGACCAACCGGCTCAGATGTTTTTGTGGAGAGGCGATGACAGAGCAGCACCACCGAAGAAATATAAAATGACATCGATGATATTTGGCGCGAAGAGCTCACCCTTTCTAGCACACAGTGTAAGAAACCACAACGCGAAGAAGCACGCAAGAGAGTTCCCGAGAGCGTACGAAGCCATAACAGAGAACCACTACATGGACGACTGGGTAGACTGTTTCGATACACAAGAAGAAGCCCGTGACGTCATTAGAGACGTAACTCACGTGCACGCGCAGGCAGGATTCACGCTCGCGGCCTTCAACTCAAACGGGCCTGACGTCATGCGTGAGCTGCCGTTAGAAAGCCGTGCAACCGCACCGAAACAGCTCTGCTCTAGTGGGGATCAGCAGGGGCGTACATTGGGCCTCGTGTGGGACGCTAACGCAGACGAGCTAGGCTTCAACACCGACCTAGTTAGAGTGCCGCGGGAGGTGAAGATGTTAGAGCGAACGCCGACCAAGAGGGAAGCATTGAGCGCAGTAATGTCTATCTTCGATCCGTTGGGACTGCTCAGCTACTACACGATTAGAGCGAAGATTCTAATCCAGGAAGTATGGCGCCTACAAACCGGCTGGGACGAGGCTCTACCTGAAGAAATAGCGAGAGAATTCGGCGTATGGCTACGTAGCGTAGATTCACTTAGCAGACTGCGTCTACCCCGTCTCTACTCTTTAACGGGGGGAGTGACTAGAAAGCAGCTGCACGTGTTCTGCGACGCTAGCGAGTCTGCTTATGCGACGGCAACTTACTGGCTTATAGAGTACGAAGATGGGTCGAGACGTGTTGTATTAGCGGCAGCGAAGGCTAGAGTAGCCCCGATGAAGACTCAAACGATACCACGTTTAGAGTTACAAGCGTGTTTAATAGGAACGAGGCTCGCGTCGGCGATAGTGACAGAGCACAGATGGCAACCAGATAGAGTTACATACTGGACGGACTCTACAACCGTTCTATATTGGATTGGGAACGACAGAGTGCGTTACACCCCCTACGTAGCGCACCGACTGAGAGAGATAAGCGAGTTTTCAAGTCCCAATCAATGGCGGTGGGTGCCGACGCAAGAAAACGTAGCAGACGACGCGACGAGAGTCGTCACAGAAAATAAATGTCAAGAAGACAGATGGTTCACAGGGCCGTCGTTTTTGTATCAACATGAAGATTCATGGCCATCTCCAGTCAGCACAGAGAGCAGCGAGGAGATAATATATAGCGTCACGACAGAAGACAAATGGAGCGTGCCAGACGCCGGGCGTTTCTCTAACCACGAGCGCCTAGTGAGAGCGATGGCATACGTGTTGTTGTTTATAGATAAATGTCGTGGGCGCGCATCTATAATGACCAAAGAGCACATAGATAGAGCAGAAAGATGGTTGATAAGGCGAGCGCAGGCCGACTCATTTCAACAAGATATAGAGCGCCTAGGAAAAGGCCAAAACTTGAAGACAGGAAGTCGCCTCAAATTGTTGGATCCGTTTATCGACGAGGAGGGCGTGTTGCGGGCGAGAGGACGAACGAGGGCAGCGGGTGCGTCTGCCCCCGATACTACGCCCGTAATATTGGACGGCAGCCACCCGTATGCGCGGTTGTTGTGCAATCGGGAACACCGTCGCGCCCACCACTCCCACAACGAACGCGTCGTTAACGACGTGAGACAGAAGTATTGGATCCTACGATTGCGACCTACAGTACGTGCCGTGGCCTACAAGTGCACTTTTTGTCGAATGAGGAAGGCGAAACCAGTGAGACCAGTGCTGGGAGATCTGCCGCGCGCTAGAGTAGAAGCCTTCACCAGACCATTCTCTAACTGTGGTCTAGATTTCTTTGGTCCCATGATAATAACCGTAGGCCGTCGTCACGAGAAGAGGTGGGGGGCGTTATTCACATGCCTCACTACAAGAGCCGTCCATATAGAGCTGGTAGCAAGCTTGTCGACCGACTCAGCTATCATGGCATTGCGGCGGATGGGAGCGCGACGAGGGTGGCCACAAGTAATGTACTCAGACAACGCGACGAACTTCAAGGGCGCAGACAAGGAGCTACGAGCAGCGATGAATGAGTGGGAGCCCGCTCTACGGGACTTCGCGCTCACCCAGCGCATCGACTGGCGCTACATAGCACCGGGGGCGCCGCATCAGGGGGGAGCATGGGAGCGACTCATACGCTCAGTCAAGAACGCGCTACGAGTAACACTGAACGAGAAAGCACCGAAGGAAGAGGTTCTACAGACTCTGCTGGTAGAGGTCGAGCACACTATGAACGCCCGACCGCTCACACACGTGCCTGTCAGCGCTGACGACCCGGAGGCGCTTACCCCAAACCACTTTCTCCTGGGGGGATCGCGCGGCCTACCCATCACCGGGCCGTGCGAGCCGGCGTCGAAGAAGACGTGGAGGGCGGCACAAGCGCTAGCCGACGAGTATTGGCGCCGCTGGCTGAAAGAATACCTACCGAACCTGGTGCCAAGAAGAGGAGCTCGTGACGTTACCGAGGTCGCTATCAAGCCCGGTGACGTAGTCGTCGTGGTGGACCACACACTACCACGCAATGTGTGGCCGCGAGGAGTCGTCACTGAAGTACATCCCGGACCTGACGGAGCAGTAAGGAACGTCGAGATTCGGACCAAGGGCGGCGTGTTTCGTCGACCGACGTCAAGATTGGCTGTCCTGCCGGTGGAATGAAGAGGTTCGCACTTCGCAGCGCTTCACCGGGGGGAGACTGTTACGGACACCCAATCAGTTACTTTATGTTTATATTTGAATGTTGTAATTTAGTATAGGATATTTGTGGATTTCAATAAAGTTTAATTTTCTCATAGGGCTTAGCATAAGAAACAATGTAAATTAGCTCAGGGCTTGTTTTATTTAATAAAGATAGCAAACCGGTTATCTATAGGTGATTCCCACTTGCAGTAAGTTAGGCAGGTAGGAACTAATAATAAAATTTAAAGTAGGTAGATTGGTACAGGGGCGAAGGAGACCCTATCTGGTCGTCCCACTCAGGCAGTGTGGGACCGGTAAGACCAATAGTCTGTCCCTGTCCCCCATCTCGCACATTCCGAGGGTAGGTAGGAAAACCCGCAGAGGTAGAATGTTGTGAGTGGGAATTGTTAGGCTATCGGTAGGTAGTTGTGAAATGTTGTAGAAAGAGATAGGAGATACGCATCGGTTGCCTCCCTCAGTATTTCGATGTTTTGAGGGTGGCTGTTGAACGCGTTGGAAAGAGTAACGTAGGTGCTATCCTTATCCTTTCGCCAGTAAACACTAGGGTGCTTTAGTCACTAAGTAAGACCTATGTAATTAGTATAAGTATAGGGCCGTGAGCGCCGGAATTTGTTAGCTGCTCTCACGGTCATCGGTCTCCAATAAAGAAGAAAGAAACAAGAAGCGTTTTATTTGAAGAATACAGTCCATAACATCGGGGGAACGATCGTCTATATATTGGCTCGAGTGCGTAGCTAATAAATAGTATAATCAAAGAATTGATCGACAACTAGATTCCTCACTGTCCTACAACTACCCCCAGCGTGCATGGTGGAATTGGTGGAAATCGGTTCAACCCACCTCAGAAAGTAAGAAATCAGGTTGAATTCTTATATGCGGGTAGGTATACTAAAGTCAGGACCGAGATAAGTACAATAATAAAACATCCTCCTTATTGAAGTCGGTCAAAAGTTATATTAGTGTTTCCTATTCAATGTCAGGTTTGAATCCACGTATAAGAAGTTATACCTAGACTACAGGCCCATGTCGAAAATGGATGAGTCATATGAACCACCAGGTGACGTATATAGGACTATATAAGAGCATAAAATATAAGATTCAGCACTATGCTGTCACATGTAAGCTGTCCAACTGAGTGCTGGTAAGAATTCAAAAGTGCAGGAGAAGAGTAAGTACCTTTTGGTCATATATTTTTGTACGGCATTTTTACCATCGATAGATCCATGAAAAATAATAAGAAAGCGCGTAGTGCCGTAAAAAAATGGTGCGCCACAAAGTCGGTAAATTTTGACCAAAAATATATGACCAAAATTTACGTACTCTTCTCCTGCACTTTTGAATTCTCACCAGCACTCAGTTGGACAGCTTACAACAAGTGACAGCATAGTGCTAAATTTTATTTTTTATGATCTTATATCGTCCTATGTACGTCACCTGGTGGTTCATATTACCCGTTCGTTTTGGACATAGGCCTATAGTCTATTACATGTTGTGAGCTTCGATTAGCTGTGTCAGATTGAGCCTGGAGTTCACCAATACATGTGTTTTAATTAGCCGATTTAGCATTATCTGACATATTTTGTATGGTAATTCTGTCAAATTAACTGTCAATCGATGTTCACCGGCTGTTTAAAAGTTGGTGAATTCAGGTCTTAGACTTACGGTGAGGCGTCAATCAAGTTTAAAAGCGTTACCTAGCTCACGCGACTGGACTTCCTAAAAAATCTATTCCATATGCTAATATAGAAATTACATCAACGAGGATAAAATTATACATTTCACTTTAATTATTCGCTATAAACTATACTCAAATCTGTCGAGTAACATTGGCATAACATTAGATAATTCAAGATGTAACGCAAACTGGTTTAAAAGTGGCACTTTCACAAGGACTTTTACTTTTACCCGGCTTCGGTGTTTTATGAGGATGCTAAAATATTAACGAGTTGTCTTAATACTGTTTATAAATGTAAATATAGGTACCGGTTTTTATCGATTTTCCCTTTGAGTTCGGTGACTTGCACATTTTACTTCCAATTTTATTATAATAATATCTTAAGCAAGATGTGTTGTAACTTTATAAAAATGTGTATTCGAGTGAATAAGCTCTCGATTTCAATCTTCCGTGATAAGTCTTACCTACTGAGCTTAATATAAGTCAGGAAATAGATAGACATACTTGTGTAGGTTATGGTACCTAATCTGTCAAATGGTAACTGTAGTAGTAGCCTATTTTGACCTTCTAACTAAACACGGTAAGAAAAAAAAAATAAGCTGAAAAAATATTTTTAATTTTATTACTATTATAATACTATTTAACTTTTAAATTTTTATCGTTGCTTCCAAATTGTGTAGGTATAGAATTAATTGCGGTCGTATTTAAAAGGCAAATAAATAAATTATCACATTAAATAAATTAGCTCTATGTACGAGTACTACCCGACCAAGCCAACTAGCCAAATGTCAAACGAATTTCGACGACGAATACGACTAAAATACCGATGAAATCAAAAACCTATAGTGTTAAAATAAACTTGGGCATTTCATCTTAATTGTAACAATATTGCTTTACCATTCATAGATCAAGTTTCCAGACACAATATATATTTTTTATGCGACCACCGGCGGTCTTGTAATCCTCAAGAGGTTAATTGCCTTCAGTAATTTCGTTGTATTCGTCGTCGTAGCTTGTTTGATATTGGTCGAGCAGTAAACTTAACAGCGCCACCACGCGGTAGCTTGGCGCACTGCACTCGTAACTAACGTACATAAGTTAGACTTAACTGCGCGTGCGCAACAATAGAGCTGCAAACAATTGCTGGCTTGCTGCGATAGATGGTAGCTCTGCGCTAAGTAAGTATAAAGACTATTCTATTACACACATACACAAAGTATTGGCCTAGTAAGTTTTCAAAAAGTAAGTATTAGGTCAATTTTGGCTTTAAGACGAAATAATTATGTACGATGCCTTGCAAATGTTACTTATTAGAAGCTCAGTCAAGAAGGAGCGCGTTGAAAAGTTCGTTTTTATCATAAGAATTTGAACATGAGAGTTTTAAACGTATTTTACTTGAAACTTTAGGACATCGAACTTTAGGAAAAGAACCGCTTATTTTCTTTTGTTTCAAGCGAAACGAAGATTCTCATGAATACGTACCTTCCTAAAATCTGGAATGGTTTTGACAGCTGATGAAAAAACGTGAAAAATACTTGGCTATGGAAATTTAGATTTATAGAATTTAATTGATATCTCATCATATCTTGAAAAAAAATTATGCTTTTTATTGTGACCAGACATGATGATGTTGTTTTATGCTTAAGATTTTCGGGAACACCTTCTTCTTAAAACGACAATAGCCAAGTAAAGTCACAGTTTGCCACATGTATTAAAATATAATGCTGTATAAATAAATAAATGTTTTTTTTTCAGACAGGAACTAAATAAAGGTTGTAAAAGTAAACACCAGTCCAATAGAACGAGCATTATAAATTACCCATAAAAACCATTTACCGAAATCATTCAAGTGTCTAATTGTAATAAAGCACTGCTTGTAATTGTATGAATCATCATCATCTATCATTATTACCTTGATCGATAACGGATTGCTATCACCTATAGAAGAAATGACAAAACTAGTTCAAGTATAAATCATCAAAGACACACGTGTCGGGTGAAACAAAGCGTTGACAAGAAAATTGTAAGAAAGCTCGCGATTTCCGTCTATTAGTGTTATTATCTCGTCAAGTAAAGCCTGTCGTCCAGTGATGATAAGCTAGTAAACGCTACAAATATTGATTGATAGCAAATATTTTACCTTTAAACGATCAATTTATTTAAACATACATACATATTACAAATACATATATATATATTTGTGATCTTGGAAAAGGCTTTAACGATTTCGCTGAATTTTGATATGCGCGGGTTATAGGGTGTGAAAAATCGATCTAGCTGATCAGTCTTATGTTTGGGAAAACACGTGTTTTCGAGATTTCATGCGTTTTTCTAATTTCGCACCGGTAAGCATGCGGGTCGTGGCCAAGTGCATAAGACGTAGGACCGTAGGACTATGTGTCTGGGGTTCAAATTCAAAGGAAAAAAATAGTACCTTTGTATATATTTCAGTTTATACTTTTTTGATAAAATGTATGAATGATAAAGCTTTTTTAATAAATAGAAGTGCCGTAGTAGTAGCCGAGCAGAGTAGTAGTAAGTGTTATATCAATGGCATATCATTGTTAAAAAGGCTGTGGGTATTTTTATACTCGTGTCATGAAGCTCGTATCATTTTTTATTAAAATTTGAAAGAATTGCTATAAATGGACTGTAATATTATGATATTATTATATTGATGCTGAATAATTCGCGCTGTTTTGACGCAATTTTTTTCAAGCGTCAAAACTTCATAGCATATTAGATTGTTCATTTTCTGATTTTAAGTGTGCTCAGCTATTTAACTATCTCTTGAACTTATCGCATACTCTGGAAAGGAGCCTTTTTGACAAACTGACCTACAAACCGTTTCTATAACTCGAATAGATGTTTGATCACTATAATAACTTACTTTAGAAAGAAAGTGTTGAGATAAATTCTTTTGACTGTAATTGTTTGTTTGTTGTTGTGTACTTGTATTTCTATTTATTGTTGATTCTTTTTTATCAGAAATATTGAATGAATGGCGAGAAAGATATGCATGGTCCTGGTTTGTTAGATATTTCTCCTCGTCAAATAATATTATTCATATCAATACATCATGTTCACATTAGGGGGTGGAATGAGTGATGATTTATAGGAAATCGGGCAATTCAAGTAAAATAATCAAAATATTTTACTGGTTAAAACCCGATTTTTCGTTTTACTGCGCGAATGTAAAATTGTGTTTTAATAAGTTCGACTATTCGCGTAATCGTGAGAAAAAAATATTTTTCCAATCAAAAATAAATAATAGTAACAAACGATCTTAAAATCTAGTTTTAAAGTAATTTGGTCGTTTTTAGAATCATAATAAATAAATTGCACTATAACCGTAAATATTACTGCATGGACGGTGATTGGGGTTACCATTTAACTTCACACTCGGTGAGTTCAAACATGAATAATAATAAAACTGTAAGTAATTAACACGCTAACCTTCTACTGCTGTAACCGAAATACACAATATTTGTAATAAGTTACCGAAGTATGCAGTAATAAGTTAACTTTAATAGAGCAAGCATTTTTAACATCTAACATTTTCCTAACTGAAGAAAATCGAATTTTGTGCATTGATATAAAAAACAAAACTAACCACCAGGCTTTAGGTCACCAGTGGAGAGCAAAAATGTAGTTTTCGAGGTATTATGTACGCGTACATACGCGGCCGCAAATCAGACTACCCCACTACACTGTCTCTGTTCCTTACTGAATAGAAGCTATTGTCGTAGTTTACATGGGTAACCTATCGTGCAGCACTGTATCTACGTATGTTACCGCTATGGACTCGAAATCTGCCAAAATAATTTAGATGCTATGCTAACTACGGTATGCACCATATTTTTAACGAGTATAGGCCGGTGCACCAACATAGGCTTTGTTTCATCTTAATAGAAATGGTACATTCAGGAATACATGGTGACTTGTCTTCACCATACGACATGGTACAAATAAGTCATGAGTACTGGACGGCTAATGGGAGTAGAGTCATTTTACTTCATCAAGTATACGCAGACAAAGTCGTGGGCAACAGCTAGTTCGAAATAAAAGTTTGTTATCCGTCAAAAAGTCATGGCCTTTCGTATTTTAATTATTCTGTTGAATCCATTTCTCATGAAAATCATCACGTGTGCATCATAGACCGCCTGTGGCATTGTATGAAATTAAACTTTAAATGAAATACATCTCCATTACGACGATCGGGACACATTCACACTTTCATTTGAATGATTATTACATTTTGATGATTTTGTTGTGTAATAAAATAATGATCAAAACTTAGTTTCTGTGGAAATATTAAAGGATCCATTGATTTTTGTAAAACTATACCAACATAGTACAAATTTGCTGTGGATTTCGGTATACATTTATTCTAATCTCTGAATTTCCTTTCAGACCAAAAACCATGCAGTTTTCTTTAAAAAACTATAGTTTTTTGTTGTTGTAGTAAAAAATATTTGAAACTGTTTATCGAACATCCGATTTATCTCTGAAAATGGTAAAAAGGGTAGCAGCCAGTATACCAGACTTTACATTCACACTGTTAAATCACCCCAATTGCAACTGCTTGCTTGGTTGCTGCAGCAACTTGTTATGCTGCGGTCGCTACCGCATGGAAATTCCTACAAATGAATTAAAAACCGTCGCGTGCGCATCTCCAACCGGAAACGCAGCGAACATGAGATAGCAGGTCAAATAATATCCGCTAGGGTTGACAGGCGTAAGTCGGACACACTTGTAGCATGAAGGTTTGTCGTTTCACTGAAATATTAGAGCGATGGAACACAGTGTAAATAAATAAATGTATAAATATTGGACTGATCCCCAGGTAAGTAGCTAAAGCACTTGTGGTATGGAAATCAGAAATAACGGTGGTATCACAACACCCAGACCCGAGAAAATATAGAGTTCTATGTTGACCCGACCGGGGATCGAACGCCGGACCTCAGAGATGGCGACATCTTGGAAACCGGTGTGCGAGCCACTCAGCCACTGTGTATTGCGCACATTACTTGTGCATTATAAAAATACCTATTATTCCGCGTAGTTGAAGTTGGCTAATCTACGAGTATGTATTCATGTATTCCAGCCAAAAAACTTTCTGATTTCTTATTTCTCAGTTGAGATTGACCACCGTAGCCGGAACCGGAATTCAGCTTGAAGGACATTAGGTCCGGCTGATAAAGAAAAGAAAATTATCTTTTATATTTTTCTACAATTTAAACATAATAAATAATTATCTCTATGACTCCTTTGTGTATTAAAAATGAAAAATCGGTAACAACAAGAAAACCTTACGAAGTTCGTAGTATTATATTGGACAACCCTACTCTACTCGTAGCTCTCATGCGCCGCAATTTCTCTGCAAAATGGTAATCAAAACCAATAAATTATAGCTTTATGTAATTTGGCAGTATATACGTTACGTTTAGTAGATTATTGCTGATAAATAATACTATGATTATGAGTGTTTGATTTATCGTAAACATTGTATAATAGGTAGCTTCCTTCCACGAGAGCTTACCTACTGTCTAAACTTTCTACAAAAATACAATTTTAATCTACAATTGCAACTTAGGACTCGTAGGAGACTTTAACATGACCATCCTGATGCCAAAAGATGAATCAAATAGACCATGACGGCATGTCCACAGTTCACCAGCAATTTATAATTACAATCAAGTGGAAGTTTTAAAAAAATATATATTTAGGGCGTTTTTAAAGTCGTACGGTTTGCTCACGCTCACGGGATTGAGAATTTGAGATAAATATTGATTATCTTTCTGCATTCCCACGCGGTTGGCTGGTAGAGAATGCCTTAAGGCATTAAGTCCGCCAATTGTACTTTCTTTTTTGGTGCAATAAAGTTTAAATAAATAAATAAAATCATCTGTAATGCGAAGTACCCGCGACACTGCAGTGACATGTGAATTGTTGGCTCTATGGTGTACGTCAGCAAATCAGCGCGACTCCTTAGAGAGTAACTTTCATAAGTTTATTCCAAAAATTGTTTAATTTATCTGCATAAAACATATTTAAAAGCAGTTACAGGTCGTAACCAGGGGCTCTACTCTAACCCAGTAATTTGCATCTCGGTATAATTTTAGTGTAAGTCGTCCTAGCTCTGCCGCTTGCCAAAGAGAGGATGAAAGGGTAATCATCCCATTTTTGACGGCATTGACATTAAATACTGTAATTTCACTATATTTTAGGGTAAGGGAATCAGAGCCTACAGTATAAACAATCAAACGTTATATTTTACATTCAATAGTTTTTAATATTTTTTAACAATCACAGTGTTCCACGAGAACTACCTACCCGTGTGCGAATTTTTGGTTTCATATTTAAAACTTACATCCAATACTCACATTTAAAACACCTATCTAAACTGTATCAGACTACATTCAGGAATGTGCGCGCACGCGTCCCCTGGGTCTGCCTCCATTACAGTTTGTGGTCTCGTAATGAGGCCGATTGGGGTATTGCACGTCCACAGGAATGTGACAGATTTCCGTTTTGCAGTATTTCACCCTGAATGATATATCTCTGTTGAGTATGGTCGTGATAAAAGACATTGTCGCAACTGAAAACTTAGTAGATACCTAATCAGTATTACATAGGTAAGGATGATGATATTAACAATCATTTGACAAGCTTTTGGTAAACGCGATATCTATATTATGGGGTATGACTTTCGATGACACGATTTTTCGATTCTTTGACAATAGTGACTGAGTTTCTTGTGCTGCTTCTTCTCAGCACTAGCTTACAATTTGTCCCGAAGCAGTGATAGGGCTTAAAAAATAATATGTTGGGACGTGTATAAGTGCCCCCTGTGGGCCTACATACATAAATAAATGACTTTTTATGTCTTTTATTGATGGGAGCTTCAATCAGAACAAAGTAAAATCATTAAAAAATAATTATTACTAAACATCTATGGTTACTTACATCCCCAAATGGTAATTCCGTGGAGGGGTCATAGAGGTACCTACCGCATTCCGTCAGATAGATACAAATAAAGTTTTCCTAAAAATAATCAAATTGTTATCTCTTTTCAAGCCAGACATGAAAATATTCAAACACACACTCTTTTATCCAAATAGAAATCCGCCAAAGGAAGTATGATCAATTAGGGTTCCTTGCTATAAGACTATTCTTTACACTATACTAATCCTATAGAATGCAAATTTGATTACTGTGGAACTGAAGTTCTTTTAAGTATCTAATAATGGTGATAATAGCAGCCTCTTTGAGTTTTATCAATTAAAAAACCTAACATTTTCTCTTCAAACCAACAAGATTTTATCAAAACGGTTTAAACTAGGAAAGCCTAGATAATGAACGCAAGTAATTCGATCTAGCTGTACCTACGCGTACATACGGGATCCGTTAGAGACATCGCCGCGCGCGCAGCCACCGCACATTTGATAGATCGCCTACAAGGACCGCCAATGGACTGTGGAGCTTATGACGTCAGGTGACCATAGATCATTTTAAAAAGTAAACTTAGCCTTTATAGATCCCACTGCTGCGCAAAGACCTCATCTCAACTATGAGGAGGTACGAGCCTTACTTCACTCCACCACGCAGGCATAGTGCGGATTGGAGGAAGGGTGTCTGTAACCAACCTTACTGACAGATGTTATTAAGCCGCACTTAGGCACTCTGCCTAGGCTTACGACTAATATCAACAGATATTAGCCGGGTTCAACTGCTTAACGTGCCTTATAAAGCACGGAGATGCTTGTCATGGACGTCACGTAAATGGATGGAATAGTCACCCCTCCAATCACAACCGCGCCGTGGGTTGTTAAACTTTAATAAAACTACCAAAGCGCTGCCGCCACTACGCCACAAGCACCTCATAACCACAATCAAGCACATAGAATATAATTTTATTAATTCAAAATCTATTTACTACTTCTTCCTCTTCTTCCTCCTAGCGTTATCCCGGTTGTGCTCTCGCACGCGAGGGCCCAGGGTCCGCTGACCATGATTCAGGTTGTGGCAGATCAGGTTATTACAGTGGAGCGACTGCCATCTGACCTCCGTGACCCTCTTACCAGGGGAACCTGACCAGTTTGGATCATGGTTACACATTCAATCGCCTGAATGTGCAGGTTTCCTCACGATGTTTTCCCTCACCGTAATAGCATCGGTTAGTGAAACAACTAATGTACATAACTCAGAAAAAGTCATTGGTAAATGGCGGCACGTGGGATCGAACTGGCACCTCCCGCATGAGAGGCAACCCGCTAGCCATTGCGCCACCGACGCTCTTTACTACGAATATGGCAAATAACACTGTAAAGTAACAGCCAGTAAGACGTCGACAACGCCAGTTGTCAACCTTGTTTTAAATAACTTGTTAAGAAGACTTACATCAAGTGAGTCGTCTTAATCAAGTTTAGTGAGAGATGGTAACTCACTATAAACTAACACCGACTTTAAATATGCCTTATATCGTAATAAAATTTTAACGACTTATCCAACCAATCATTTAAATTTAACGAAAGTCAGTTCTTAATAATTTATTTCTCAGTTTACGATTAAATTTTAATAAGAAACACCGGCTTGTTGAATTCCTAGAATCTGGGATATTTTTAGTTTTTACTTAGAGTTCATAGTAACTTATGCTTAGAGACAAAAATATCAAAACTTTTGTACTCCACTCAACTAAACAAAGACCGGGGAGTTAGTTTTTTCAAGTTCGACTTACAAAATTCGGCTTTCTCTAGTATCTGGGATATTTTTATATAAAAATGTATGGATAGTCGTCCAGACTAACAATGTTCATACATAAAGACAAAAATATCAAAAAATATTGTACTCCAATCAACTAAACAAAGGTCAGGGAGTTAAGTAGTTTTCTTAAGTTCGTCTTGCAGAATTGGGCTTTCTACGGTTTTATTATTATAAGTAGGTGTAGATATTTTTCATCATAATTATTTATTTATGTGTTAGCTAATTACAGCATTACTTCCGTATCACAAAAGTAAAAGGAGATCGGATACGATTGATACGTAAGTTCCGCTAAAATGTTTTAAAAACGAGAATGAACCTTGCTTGCGGTTAATGAAATTTAAATATTTAGCAATAGGTAATTTGAAAATTAAATTAAAGTGGACATTGTTTTATTCAACAACGCATCTTGATTTGATTGTACTATAAAATTATTTTATAATTTAATACAATAGAGGGTTCGCCCCGTTAGTGATGGGTCGTGAGTTCAAGTCTCATCTGAGGGACGGTTAATGAATTTTTGAGAGCAATATGCTATTTACTGTTTTTAAATAAATTATAGAAAATGGAAACAGTCGCAATGTGTTCGAAATAACTTTAGACCAATCAAATATGATTAATCTACGTTAATAACGTAAAATCTCTCTCTCTCTCAAATACAACAATGTGTTTGTACGATATTTACGAAATAAGACACAAATATCTGTTCAGCTGCTATTCAACAGTTTTTAAGATTACAAAATGTCGACCCAATAATTATTGGTAATTTTTGTCTTAATTATTGGTTGTTTGCTGTACTAAGAAATCTAATAATAAAGATAGCTTTATTGATTAGCGAAAGTAAAGCTATGCGAGATTATGTCGAACACGCAATCTAGACTTAAGACAATACCGCTATAAATCGATGGCTTAGGTAGGCTTGTTGAAGGAAAGTCTTTGAAGATGGCATAAGAGATACAAACCTGTTAGTTCACAGAATACCTTGTCGAGTATTATATATATACATTGATGATTGGTGTGTTTATTAAAATATTTTTTTAATTAGTATATGCTGTTGAAATATTTCTGGTAATGACTTAAGTAAGGTACTGAATCCAAATATAAGTAAGCAAGGTTCAGGTGACAATCAGAGACATCTCTGCGTTCCTAAACCTTGCTTTCTTATAACGATAACGCGCAACGAAAAAGTATTTTATTAAATGAATTAATAAGAAATTAATCTAATATCCACTACCTTACTTACTCTACCTACTAGGTATGGTCCTGGGTCTTAGACAAGATGTAATCTTTCTACAGCGAACTTTGCTATCGCCAACAAAATGTTATAATGTGAATGTAAAATTCACGTGACGTTTCGATGGCTTATAGTTTCATATGTTTTGTTAGCTATAGCGAACTTCGCTTTAGACTAGACTACGGGCCATGGTCTGAAAATCCTAAATTCCTAATTATAAAAATGTGACCCAATTAAAAATTTTGATCAATTGATACCGAATGGCACAATGTCCTTAGTCGCATAGAACCGCTATAGTTTTGTTATATTCTACTGGAAACTGTATTTCTTCACGAGAAACTTTACTAACTAAACTAATTAGCTTGCATTTAGGCACCGTTTCAACATAAACTTAAAAGAAAGTGCTAATAGGCAGAAGCGAAACAATGCTACCTGGTTTCAAGAAAATTCAAGAGTGACTTCATTTAAAAGTATATTTACCTACGTAGGTAAAAGTGTACCTACTGTATCATTGAGTTTGCAAAAACGTTAATGGGCATATTGGAAGATAACGCATACGAATAACTAGATATATTAGTATGAAGAAGACCTAAAATCTTTTATTGTACTTTTATGAGTGTTCACACTTTTCCCCGACATTCTCGCTGAAAATCAGTGCCGTCCTATTATTATTACCATTTTACCATTAGCTCAATTTCTCTGTATTTATTTAATTTAGTAACGTATAGACTGTAACCCGTTGTATACCTTTTTATAAATAAATAAATAAATTTTGTTACGACTTTAACTAAGCAACCTTTTTTTGCTCATTAAAACACAATTATGTTACGGATTACTTCGCGATTTATTTACATGTTATTTAAAACCTGACGTTTCGAACACTTTACAGCGTTCGTGGTCACAGGGAGACTTTTAACAGAGAACTTCTTTACTATTCCTTTAATTATGGCTTGTTTTGTTTGTTGTGCAAAATAATACGACTCTATTCTACCTCAGATAGTCGGCCAGACTAACAATGATCACCACATTTTACCCATCTCCAATGAACAAGAAAAACACGATACGCATACAAAAAACTGGTAGGACATATCAAGTTGCGCCAATTACGCCGTATACGGTAAACGTTAAAAACGCGCACAGCACGCTCCACTTCCCGAATGTGATGCGCGCGCAAATTCAGATAGCGTTTTGTGTTACTATAGTTACAGTTGGAGCTATTTTTAGAGACAATTGAAGGTAGCAAGTAATCGGTGCGATTGATTGGTTAACAATATTGTAATTTAATATACAATACAACTTATTAATAAAAATTAAGATAAATTACTTAATACAACACAAAAACAAAAATTATAAAAAGGTTCCTTGTGGTAAGGTTCCCAGGATGCTGGCAGCATTACCGCGCTGGAGAGCGATGCTTATACGCTGAGCAAGGTAGCTGCCAGCTCTTAGGTCACCACTGATGTCAACTAGCCTCTTGGAAATCTCTTTGAAAAAAGAGATAGCAAAAATTCGTCGACTGACTAACGTCCTCCGTAGCTTAGTTGGTAAGAGCACTCGCCCGGATAGCGAAGGGACGTGGGTTCGAGTCCCACCGGATGACACAGTCGATTTACTTTTGTAAGTGAAATTTGATTTAATTTACAATATACCATTGATGCCGCGCAAACCTTTTTTGATATTTTTTTTTGAAATCATTCTAATTTGTTTTTTTTCTCAATAACAACAGGTAACTCCTATTATAACTTCAAAGCCGCATTTTTATGAATGTATCTAATTGTTCTAAGCAATAGAATCTATTATAGATAAAATATTCGTTTGTAGGAATATGTACATAGGTTACCGGCATTTTATTTTCCCTTCGTATATTTTAGGTTATAGAAGTAGGTACCTAATGACTCATTTAAAATTAAAATACGTATGGAGTAAAAAAGTATTGAAATAGAGTGGAAGCATGTTTTTTTTAAACCAAAAACATATGATTTTTTTAAAATCCGATTATGGATGTACCCGTGCTAGATGTACCACATATTATTTACTGCTGTATTTTTCCCTTTAACCTTATGTTTTATAACCATAGTTACTGTAGGTATATACTCGTATACACCAAAACAAAGATGGATGGATAAAGCCCAGTAAGAAGGCCGTATACTTTGTTAAAAATCAAGATATTCCTATCTTGCTAAATAGTTAGTCATCTGAATAAATCCAAACAAACAATCATAATAAAGATACTATGAAATGGTGACTGCCTCGTTGGTCTAGTGGTCTGCACGGTGGGTACTATCCACGAGGTCCCGGGTTCGAATCCCGGGTCGGGCCGAGAGTGTTGGGTTATTCTGTCTTGAAAAAAAACTCAGACACAGCTCCGGAGTCAGGAAGTGTGTGTGCCTCGGAAAGCACGTTAAGCCGTTGGTCCTGCGCCTGATCTCTCTACGGTCATGTCGGACTGCCGTCTCACCGAATTATGAGAGTGAAGGAATAGAGTGCACCTGTGTATTGCGCACACACTTGTGCACTATAATATGTCCCGCGTAGTTGGCTTATCTCTGATGAGATAGGCCGCCGTAGTCGAAATTCGGCTAGAAGGACATTATTATTATTATTATTACTATCAAATGGTACAAAATAACCGACGTTCATAATACATAGCAGTTATTAATGGTAGTTTATTTAAGGATAAGTGGAAACAGATACAATCTAAAAACATTAGACGAAATCCTTCCGTCCTTTCATCGTGTAGCCTTGGTACAGTCAGCCGCGCATCCACTTACCCAAAAAATAAATTGAACCTTATGCGATCAACAGTTGGTTGAGATTTGCTTGCGGGACAGAATGGGTTAGGATGTGGTGCTGTGTACACTTTAAGTCTTCTAGATGTTACGGTACGCGGGCGCCATTTTATTTTAACCTTAATTATCTCAGTAACAGTCTAAGAAATTAGCATCACGCGTCCATACGGTTGGCTACTTGATCAGCTGACCAGAAATACGGTCATTGGATCAATATATCCTATTTATAATTTGTATATTAAGAGTGATTATCCGAGGGCCGGTTTTTGGCTGTCACACGTTCATAATTTCCAACCCATTCAATAAACAGCTTCAGAATTAACTTTAAATGATGCTCTGTTAATTCATCTACACAAACATAGTATTAAACATAAAATAGGGCTTACAGTTATTTTTCTTGATAATATTTTACCGCCAAAAACGGGAGCAAAACCGGTGTTCTCCGCGCGTCTGAACGACCTCGCGCTCAGTGCAACCACTAATATCTTTATTGTTTGTTGTGTTATGTACACATACTATGAGTCAAAAATGTTGTAAATAAGTCAAAATTAATAAATAAAAAAAAAACAGTTTGCCGAAGCCAAATCGGAACCTTTTAATAAATAAAAGGATAAAAAATATTTTTTAATGCTTTTTACTACAAAAAAACTATTAATTTTATTAAAAGCAGGCATATTTTTAGTTATTTAGGTTTTATTTGAAATATTTTTATGTAATAAAATAGAACTTCGCTATGAAGAATACGTTTCGTAACTTTCGTAGAATCAGAAATAACTATCGTGGGTACCGAAATTTCAAAATTAAATATTGAAGGGAATAACAAACTGATTTGTTTGATTCCAACAGTATTCATTATAATTTAAGGCCTTCTTTAGTGTAGTATTTTTTTCTTCTCAAAAAAACTTAAACTAAATTAAATTGCCACGAAGGTGACGCGGATGCTTTCCGGAAAATCACTCTTAAATACCGTATCAAAAGCATAGGGTTGAAATTAAGATATAAATTATACAGCATACTACAATACTTAAGGTGCTTGTGGCTCAGTAATCGCAGCGGTAGTGATACTAAAGTTGAGCAACCTCCGGCGCGGTCGTGATTGGATGGGTGACCATTCCGACCATTTAAGTGACGTCCCTCCCAAACATCTCCGTGTTTAGGAAGGGAAGGCACGTTAAGCAGTTGGTCCTGACCAATATCTGTTGATATTAGTCGTTAAGCCTAGTCAGACAGAGTCCCTAGGGCGGCTTGATAACTCTGACAGTTAGGCTGTTCACTTGCCTTATCCGCACTGAACCCGCGTGGTGGAGTACCTATGGCTCGTAGGTACCTCCTTATAGTTGAGGTGAGGCCTTAGCCCTGCAGTGGGATCTAAATAGACTTACTCTACTTTCTACTACAATACTTATTAGAACTAGGTATATTCTTTTGTTTTTAATTGGTATATTTAACCAATTAATTAGTCGCAATTTAGTTATGCGTACTCCAATTATGTTAAGTTTATTACACACATTCTGCAATGTACGCAACTTTGCAATATTTGCGTATAACTTAAAGTAACACGCACTATTACATTGTTTACTTCAAGGTTCATAATAAAACGTAGAATTTGTAATGTAGAATATATTCCCTATTATGTAGTATATGACTTTTTTTTCTTTATGCATGCTGTGTTCGCCTGTAAGAGACTATACATTTAGCACTGTTGTATTACTTAGTATTAGTTGTAATTATCAATGTATTAGTTGTTGAACCTTTTCAAATAAATAAAAAAAATAAAAACTGCAAATTACGAAGTGTCGAATAATGTTCATACATGATTTTTTACAAAAACTTTGTTGACATTTTTTTTAAATAAAAACAGCTTAATTATTTTCACACGATTATTTTCGCCTGTTATTTTTATTCTGTGCTGTTACTCGTATTATCACCAGTGTCTATTTTCTAGGTGTAATAGCTATGACGTTCAACTCCTGCGCACAATATAGGAGCATCAATTAACTGCACTAAGACAGGTTTATTATGTTAATTAACAAAGTATGCTAAATGATGTTGTTATATGCTCTATGTCAAAAGGCCAAGAAAGAGAACTCTACTCGTAAATTATAAAGATACTCGGAAAGTGTAATATTAGTTCTCGAAGCCGATGTTTGTTTGTCTATAAGGTATTTTATTTATGTCATTTTACCTACTATCTACTTTTTATAATAAATCCTTTGAGAGACAAGTACGGTCGGCCATGAAAGTGATTTACCACCCTAAGGTTGAACATCATTCGCGCGTCATAGAACAACAGGGTTGGTTTTTCCATGCAAAACTATTCTGACGGCTACTACTGACTAATACTAATGGGGTTGTTAGATTACACGTTATTCAGACAGTCTCCTTAAGACAGTCTATGCCCCATCTCGCTCTTTCACAGGATGAAAGAGCGAGATGGGGGATAGACTTTCTCAGTAAGACTGTCTTAATACCGTGTAGTCTAATAACCCCCTAAGTCATATGCATATTTCATTGTTAAAAAGGTAATAAGTCCATAAGTGAGTTATACCTTATCGCTATTTAACTTACACACGACATTTTTTCAAAACTGGTAAACCACTTTCTTGGCCGACCGTACCTAAACCCGTGCCTAAACAAATGTAGAACCCTATATAAAAGGTCATCATTTCAATTTAAAATATGATAAATCTTACAAACTGCATTCTTGGGCCATGCATGGCAATGATTTGTAGTTATTCATCTACTCACTGCTTAAGTGATCCCAGTAGTTGATGTTTTTTTATAAAGTACTGTGTTTTTAGCAACCTGCTATATTATAAGTTAGTTATTTACTTATTATAGGTCATACCTTAAATATAACTTAATAAGAAATAAATGAAAAAACTGCCATAATATCTAGGTATTTTATAATAAATAAAAAAGTCTAGGTAGGTCATCAATCAGCAAATGTTGAATTTGACGTAGACACGTGAATATTGTGTAAGACAGGAGTTATGCCGCTAAGTTTATTGTAACGTAACCACATGCAATAGTTAATTGAAAGATTATTTAGCAAGTCATATTTGGTTTAATTTAACGGGTTGCAGGATATTATGTAGAGAATTACTAAAAATAGTGACGAAGAAGATAATAATTTCTAAGTCCACTTGATTGGAGTTCTTTTCACTATTCTGCTATATTTTTGCACTCTAGGAAGAAGTGGCGGCCCGTAATTAATTTTCCAGGGTTCCGTACTGTACACAATAATTCTAATCAGAACCTTTATGATCCTTTTGCTGTGTTACGTCGGTGAGTGGGAGTACCAGAACCTTCTGGGTGAGCTCGCTCCACCGTCGACTCTGTCTACGTCTAATCCTCTCTAGATAGAGTCAAAAGAAAACTCATTTCAAAAAAAAACTTCCCACAGCTTAGTTATTATAATGTGAGTGGGAGTACCAGAACCTTCTGGGTGAGCTCGCTCCACCGTCGACTCTGTCTACGTCTAATCCTCTCTCTATTTTTATAACTTAAGCAATTATTTTGCAAGTTTTTACGAAATCAAATTGAATTTCGCTCACAAAAACCAATCGCCCTCGCCCGAATAGCGAAGGGACGTGGGTTCGAGTCCCACCGGATGACACAGCAAACCCATCTCAAATAAAAAATAAAACTTCCGTTATTATAATATCTGTGCCATAGACCTAGAATCTTAGGGCCTTTTTAGAGTACTGCGGATCATACTTTCTTTAAAAACACCCTTACAGCACATGTAAGGTAAAACTCCAAAAATTATAATTTCACTAACAGTAACTATCTATTTATCTATAGTTTAAGGGCTACGCTCTTGTCGGTGGAGTCTTCTCCATTCCTCTCTATTCAGTGCCATTTCCTTGACTTCCTGGTACGACACGACACCTAACTTTTCCATGTAGGACCTTCTTGACCTAACAGTAACTATCCATCACTAAAAATATTATGTTGTAACACAAGTTTCTGTAACTCTTCCTCGGTGCGGGATTTCGACTCGCACTTGCCAGTTTTTTTATCTCGATTGTGGAGATCCTCTTTTATGGAGACCTTGAGTATGTGAAAGATAACTCTTTATCGTGCCTTGAGATTTAGCAAAATCCGGCACTGATTGTGTGTAGGTAATATAAACATAACGCAAACTTGTTAGTCTCAAGCTTAGTGAAACCTAGAACTTAATTATCTAGACTGAACAATAATATAAATGTCAGAGAAAGTACCAAAACACTAATAATGCTATCGACGAATATGCCAATCACGTCCGTAGTATTACGCCAAATATTTACTTGATGTTTGAATAAGATACTACTGGATTTCATAATGACGTAAATATTTTACGGTCTTATAGCTAAGAAATTAATTAGAATTAAAGTCAAAAATTTATTGTTGCATAACAATTTTTACATTTACAATTATTTTTTGTGTGTAAGAAATATGACGCATATAAAAAATAAATTTAAGTAACAATCACAGTCAAACACGTGCTCTCATTCAACATGATGTTAATAAAGATTCATACCATCTAATGAAATCTCGCATGGTCCATTTCCAACGATAATCGCATGCACCGTACAGAGTTAACGCTTCCATAACCCATCGTGATCTTCAAATCCCCGCACGCAATTATAAACCTTATCATAACAATTTTGCAGATTTTAATCAAGAAAACTTTAACTTACCGGCAGAATGAAAACCACAATCCAAGTTTTTGAATTTTTTAAAACAACACAACACTGGCAGGTTAGAAACACAGCACTATAAATTGTTCCAAATTAAAAAGTAATTTCTCGTGGAGAAATAAAAAACAAAACTTCAAATTCGGAATTCGAAACGAAATGCACAGTTTGACCTAGATGGCGCGACGACGCGCGCGCCCGATCCGTCTGTCGGCTTACGAATGCGTGCGCGCAGTATCACGTGTGTTACGTTGCTTACTGATTGAGGATCGAAAGCTCGTAAGTTCTTATTTCTTGAGCTATAAAGACTTATTTCCAAAAAAGGTTTTTAATTCGCGAACGACCCATATTACGGTAATGAGATGATAATGTGGATCATATTTCTATATTGGGGTTTTGTTTAATCGATATTCGGTTGTCTGTTTATATAAGACAGAAGTAAATAATACGATATAATATGTCCTCCTACACAAACAGTTAACTATGTAATTGAAATTAATACTTTAATTTTGTTACCAAGACATTTAAAAAATTAAAAAATAAACATTTGTTATTTTTCATAACAGTTATAAGTAAAAGCACTGCTTCCACACATTATTAAGTAGTTTATTTACTGTAGTTACAAAATACACATTCTCAAATTAAAGACCTTACTACAACTTCTCAACTTTACCCTATTCCCCGCTTTTTTTCGTGCCGGCAACAGTCATACCTTTTCAAAAACTTTTTTTTTTATTTCGACTAGCAATAGCTTTTCAAGTTACGGAAACTTATATACAAAATAGGTTTTTTTTAAATAAACTATACCTACATCAGTATTTATTTAGTAAAAAGCAATTGAAGTAAATATGTAACAAGTTGCAAGTTCATCATACCCAAGACTTTCGAACTGCAATATACCTAATGATACCTCGAAATGCTGGGCAAAATTATGACAATAACAAAACATTAAAATTAAGAAGACAAAAATACTTTAACTAATAATATTCTCAAGCAAAATTCTTTGATGTTACCTACTGTAATTACACAGCGGAGACAAATTTTGTTAAATTTACCAGTTTATTGGTACCGATCCATATTGTTTGATACTCTTACACGGGCTTTACGCGGGTAGCGTATAATTAAAGATGAGCTTCATTTCTACATTTTCTACATTCGTTTTCGTGGCTATTAATTATTATTGTGTTAGGCAATTATCATAATAATGTGATAAAGAAGAAAACCAATGAAGTAAAAGTGATCCTATAGCGTCCGGATCGCTTTTTTCTCTCAACATTTCCTTGAGCATTGACATATAAACCATCTTCATATTACAATAAGTTATGCTGAGTGAATTAGTAGTCGTTAGTGTAGTGGTCGTCGATACATATAAAAAGAATACTAAAGAAAATGAAACAAAATACTTGAAGACTGAACCGTATGGACTCGACTTCATCCTTTGCCTACCCAGAATAGATGAGTTGAACTAAAAAAAAGGGAAAAAATCTTATCAAAATACACGTGAATGTCATTGACCTTTTCCAATCATCGACCTGAGAGACAAACACAAACATTGTCGAGACAAACGAACAGACACACAAGACAATAGCGATTGTACATTTCATCGAATCTAGAGCGCTGAAAGATGGGTTTCAAAACAATGGGCGGCATACATACGGATCATTAGAACGCTGAGTTAACGAACGTAATATTGACAAATCTTTTATGTAATTAGGCACTGCCTCGTTGGTCTAGTGGTCTGCACGCTGGGTACTATCCACGAGGTCTCGGGTTCGAATCCCGGGTCGGGCCGAGAGTGTTTGGGTTTTTCTGTCTTGAAATTACTCAGAAACAGCTCCGGAGTCAGGAAGTTGGTGGTGTTAACACCCCCGTGCCTCGGAAAGCACGTTAAGCCGTTGGTCCTGCGCCTGATCTCTCTACGGTCATGTCGGACAGCCGTCTCACCGAATTATGAGAGTGAACGAACAGAGAGTGCACCTGTGTATTGCGCACACACATTGTACACTATATGTCCCGCGCAGTTGGCTAATCTCTGTTGAGATAGGCCGCCGTAGTCGAAATCGGCTAGGAGGACAGTATTATTATTATTATGTAATTAGGAATCCTATTAGTGATGACGTGGTTGGTTTGTATTAGAGTTGATTTTAAGATGCAACACCATAAATACAAATAAGGTATTCAGTCAGATGACAAAAGTAAGTACAGTGGGTTATAAACATAAACCTACCCTGATCTGTCAAATTTACGCAACCATATTTCAACCTTATGTTGATCACATAGAGTTCCATATCATTTGAGATATTTTGACAAATTTGGAAAAGTTGATGCGGGGCCCACTAAAAATGTTATTGTACTTGTGCTGTACTGCTTAATTTGTTTTTTTATTGTGTTATTTGCTCTTGTGTGGGACGCTACCTGTGTCGACACACTTGCGGCCTCTCATCTGCCCGAGACAAGCCGTGGTGCTGGTTTGGCTGCGACAAGTGCCGAAAACTTTAAAAAGAACAAGTACAGGCAGATCGACTCCCGGTACCACTTTGTACCGTTTGGAGTCAAAACACTGGGTTCGTGGGGTCCCAACGCTATCTCTTTTTTCAAAGAGATTTCCAAGAGGCTAGTTGACATCAGTGGTGACCTAGGAGCTGGCAGCTTCCTTGCTCAGCGTATAAGCATCGCTATCCAGCGCGGTAATGCTGCCAGCATCCTAGGAACCCCACCACAAGGACCCTTTTTATAATTTTTATTTTTGTATTGTATTAAATAATTTATCTTAATTTGTATTAGTAAGTTGTATATATATTACTAATGTACATTAAATTAATTATACTATGTTATATTTTCGTTTAATTATTATCCACATATTAATCCTAATTCTTTAGTAAAGGTACCGCTAACGAAATGTGTGTTTATCCATGTTGTCGAAAGACACTTTTTTTATATTTACCGACAAGTAGGCACACACAAACAGCCGTTACCAGCATTCAGTTTAATTACAATTTAATTGGCAATAAAATACAGACGTAAAATATACCGTCCGTCCGTCCGTCCGTTGAACTAAGAAGAGTATTGATGCACAAAAGCTGTGGCTGGTGTTGACAATCGATAGTATCGATGGAAGACGTCACAATATTATCGATAGTATAAATGGGACAAAACTATAAATACTCAATAATAGCATCGATCGTAGATATTAACGCAAACAGTAATAATGATATCGATAATCGTTATCATGATTTAACTATGGATATTATCGACAGTCAGTAAGGACTTAGAGCCCTTAGACAAGATGTAGTCTATTCCAAAGCGAACTTCTCTATCGCCAACAGAATGTCAAAATAAGTATGTATGTGAGAGTCACGGATGTTACGATAGCTAGAAAATCTTTCATACATTTTGTTACACTAACTGACAAGTTAGTGTAACAAAATGTATGAAAGATTTTGTTAGCGATGATAATAATATAATATAGTATTGATACTATAAGTAGCGCTTTTAAAATGTATTGGGACTATTTTACACTTGACGAATGATGTAACAAAGAGCACTCTACTGTCTCCCACTCTATTCTATCTGTTGAGATTGGCCACCGTGGTCGAATTAGGTTAGTAGGACATATTAGTGCTTGTGGCGCAGTGGCGCAGCGCTTTGGTAGTGATACCAAAGTTAAGCAACCCGCGGCACTGTCGTGATTGGATGGGTGACTATTCCGACCATTTAAGTTATATCCATAACAAGCATTTCCGTGCTTCGGAAGGCACGTTAAGCAGTTGGTCCCAGCTAATACGAGTATCTATTGATATATTGGCTAATCTCTGTCACCCTAGGGCGGCTTAATAACCTCTGACAGTAAGGTTGGTCACTTGCCTTACAGACAACCCCTCTACCAGTCCGCACTGAGCCCGCGTGGTGGAGTATAGCTTGTACCTCCTCATAGTTGAGGTGAGGTCTTTGCCCAGCAGTGGGATATATACAGGTTAACTTTACTTTTACTTTACTTGAGGACATATGCGATTTTTACCGTTTTAACTATCGATAGTCAAAGTATCGATGGCTATGTATCTCTAGCTGGATCCACGGTTTCTAATATGGCCAATGTATTATTCATGCAACATCCTATAAGTTTGAGAAAACTTTATTGGTATTTCTCAATTTACTTTCGTAGTGAAAATCATTTGGCACAGTGACAGCACATCACATGTTTTCCATTTTTCGCGTGCCCTTAGCAAATTCACTTTTAAAGTTTTTGTAGGTTCGACGAAGACACAACGTTTTGCAAGACTTAAATAATCTCCTTTTATTATCCGTAGTCCTGAAATATTTTTTTATTTTATTGCTCCATTTACGAAATAATAAACTTTAAAGTGCAATTTTTTAGAACTTGGGTGATGGACAATTTTGTACTAAATACAAAATCCTTAGAATAAATTCGAGTGACTAAGATAAAGTAGATTATGGTACGGAACCCTGCGTGCGCGAGTCCGGGCTTCCTTTGCCGGCTGAGCTGGCTTTAGTATAATTGACGAGAATAACGGGTGTTCTCTTAAACGTTTCCATATTAAGAGGTAGAATATGGCTTGTGGAACTCTCTACCCTTAGCTATCAGACAATCCGAGTCTCTTTTCATATTCAAAAATCGACTTAAGGAACATTTTCTTTCACTGTAAATTAATTACACTGCCGTTGGTTGAGTACTTGTCATATTGGTATATAATACGTATATTATGTATGATTTATATGTAGGTATATTGATATTTTTATGTATATATAGTATGTGTAGTATATTATAGTGATAGTATATAATATGTGTATGTATGTCTGTTTCGTACCTATTATTTTATAATATGTCTTTTGCACCAATCACCCCCTTCCTGTGATTAAGTATTTCCTACACCCAAAGGTTGTCTGGAAGAGATCGCTCTTAGCGATAAGACCGCCTAATTTGTACATCTTTCTATGTAAATTGTATTGTTGTTACTTTTATGGTGTGCAATAAAGAGTTATCTATCTATCTATGGCCACCAAAACCTACGACTTTTAATATAAAGCCATAACATCAATCGTGAAACAAACTTGGATCTGAATCTGACTTACTTTACTTGTATGAAGTATCTGTTGTCGATCATGATGTAATCGTTGTAGTAGGTATTGATGGCCATTATTCACCCCCTGCTATTTAAACGACTTAACGCATACTATTTAAACTAACACGATGTATAGTGTTAAAAAATTACACTTGAGTCTGAGAGTATTTGTCTTAGAAAGTCAACTTACATAAAGCACTATTATCAAGATGAGCGCACACAACCTTGCAAGAAATCAACATAGCATTCAAACTAGTTATACAAACCTAGTTTAGCAAACCTCTTTCCAATGGGCCTAATTCTGAGGTGCCACAGCCTAAAACTAAACAATGGGCTCATTTCCAATGACAGGGCGTCTTAGATTAAATTTAGGTTCGGTCTCTTTCTTTCTCTGCCAAACAAACTGAAAGAGACTATAATAATTTAGAAACGTCAGAATAAACAGCTGTCCGTTGCTAAGGAAATTAGAGATCCATAGACAGTTTAGTAGGGATGTCATTCGATGACGACTAAAGTTAAACGAAATAACACAAAAACTTATAAAAATACGTTAAGAAATCGCATTACTTAATTTGAAGTTTTTAAATTATTGTAATTTGTCTCTTAGACAGGGCACATTGGAATCGAGTCCGATGTCTAAAAGTGTAATCTGTCTCTCTGCTAAAAAATTAAACAGACAGTTCACCATCATTTAAAAAGTTTTAAAAATTAAGTGTTGCCATTATATTGTTTTAAACTTTCATGGTCACTAACATTACAATAGTTTTTTTAGACGTGGTTCATTCATCATGTACAATGAACTGTTAAGCGGAATCGACGTGTTTGCATGCTCTAAGTCCGTTTTCAAGGTTCGAGTGCTTGATATCTTAAAAAAACTAAATAAACCTAGCAATCAGGATTAAACACCTTTTTTTTACATATTTCTTGCCATATATTTCTCTATATGATATGTTATGATATATTTATCTTCAAAACTATATAGTACACATAATTTGACCTTTTTCAGTTTTATAGCTATATACACAGAATTTGACCTTCTACAGTTTTTATATATGTATAGGTGATAGACTGTGACACATGACATCCGCGTAGGCGGAAAGCCTTTCTCTCGCTTACTATTTATATACAAAATGTTTACATTACCTTCTGGGCTGCTAATAAACGACGCACTGGTGACATCTTTTTATTATTTAGTAACATACGGGAGTCTGAGAAGCAGTTCTTAACTTAACTTACCCTAAGTGACGTTTTGCTACGTACATACCATTAGTTTGTATAAGGAAACCTTATAATTGGCCTTACTTGCTTATGTACCTAATTATAACCTAACAATTAATCTGTTACGCTGTATGGTTTCTAATTAAATAAATAAATAAATAAATAAATCGTCAACATAATCATCATCATAGCGTTATCCCGGTTGTACATTAGCACGTGAGGGCCCAGGGTCCGCTGACCATGATCCAGGATATGGCAGATAAATAAGGTAATTATAGTAAAGCGACTGCCATCTGGCCTTCATGAACCATTGACACTAAATTGTCTATGGCTTTTCCTTAGCGGCCACTGACAGCTGGTTTGTTTAAAAAACTATTCTACAGTCTCTTTCTACAGTCAACTTTAACTTGAATTTTGTCTTAGAATCAAGCCCAATCTACAGCTCAACCATGCATGCAAGTATCCTTAACTGTCAGCATGACCAACAGAAATAGCAAGAAATAGAAACGCCAATAGATAGGCCTAACTCGCGTGTCTAGATTTTCTAACCACTAAATACGAGTGTTTTCCCCGAGATGCGTATGCGTTTACATAAGTTAATCTAGAAACAGGTTCACTTGTTTAGCACAGTTCTCAGACTGGACGGTCAATTTTAGATCTAGCTGATTACCTAAGGAACATTTCAAATTATAAAGTTGATTGAGTCTTATTTTGTAAAAGTAGTAACTTTAGAATACTGAGAACTATAGTTAATCCGTACAAGTACCTACTTTCGTTTTAACTGTGGAAAAAACCGGCCAAGTCCGAGTCGGACTCGCGCCTTAAGGGTGTAATGTTGTATAGATAATGGTACAGATACCATTATAACCTTTTAAGCTTGAAAAACGTGTTTTTTTTTTATGGGAGCCAAAATTAAATTGTTTTTTTATTCTGTTTTAGATTTTTTTGTTATAGCGGGAACAGAAACACAACATTTGTAAATATCTCAATTGTCTAGATATTACGGTTTATGAGATACACCTAGGCGGACGGACATTGGAGTCTTAGTAATCAGGTCGCGTTTTTACCCTTTACGTACGGAACCCAAAAAAGATTAAATATAAGGATAATATAATGTACGTACAGGTAAATAAGTAGGTAGGTTTAGCTTTGCTTGTTTTGGTATAAGTCATATAATCCAATAAGAAATGTGAAGGTATTAATGCGACAAGTGCCGAAAACTTAAAAAAAGAACTTTGTACCGTTTGGAGTCGAAACACTGGGTTCGTGGGGTCCCAACGCTATCTCTTTTTTCAAAGAGATTTCATAGGGGCTAGTTGACATCAGTGGTGACCTAAGAGCTGGCAGCTACCTTGCTCAGCGTATAAGCATCGCTATCCAGCGCGGTAATGCTGCCAGCATCCTGGGAACCTTACCACAAGGACCCCTTTTATAATTTTTGTTTGTGTGTTGTATTAAGTAATTTATCTAATTTTTATTAATAAGTTGTATATATATTACTAATGTACATTGATGTAAATTATAATATAAACAAGATATTAATGAATGTCTTTATCAGATGAGTCACAATATCCTGCCCTACTACCATTTCTAAAGTGTAGTGTTGTGCCTTGGCATACCTACATAGAAATATTTAATTTTTAAATGTCTACTTCTACAAATAACAATCGACAAACACTTTCTGCCTAAAATGATCCACCAAGAAAGCAGGATACTGGCTTCAGGCCTATCCTTCGGCCAACGTGGGAACCCTTTTGTGCTCAGAAACTCTACGAGTCGCGATAGGTCTGCGTGTTGGTGCTGAGGTTTGCCATCCACACAGATGTCCGTGTGGTACTGATGTCAGCTCGTTGGGACATCACGGACTCTCCTGTAATAAAAGTGCAGGCCGCTTTTCGCGTCATGCCAGCATCAACGACATCATCCGTCGGTCTCTTGCCTCTATCAACGTGTCAGCTTTACTCGAGCGGAACGGTATCGCGCGTGATGATGGCAAGAGACTAGACGGGAAGTCACTTGTTCCTTGGCGGATGGGTCGGGCTCTTGTGTAAGACGCTACCTGTGTCGACACACTTGCAGCCTCTCATCTGCCCGGGACAAGCCGTGATGCTAGTTTGGCTGCGACACACCGAAAACTTAAAAAAAACAAGTACAGGCAGATTGACTCCCGGTACTTTGTACCGTTTTGAGTCGAAACACTGGGTCCGTGGGGTCCCAACGCTATCTCTTTTTTCAAAGAGATTTTTAAGAGGCTAGTTGACATCAGTGGTGACCCAAGAGCTGGCAGCTACCTTGCTCAGCATATAAGCATCGCTATCCAGCGCCGTAATGCTGCCAGCATCCTGGGAACCTTACCACAAGGACCCTTTTTATATTTTTTGTTTTTCTATTGTATTTAATAATTTATCTTAATTTTTATTAATAAGTTGTAAATATATTGCTATTATGTTTAGTTACTAGTGTCCTTTTGTTAAGTAAATCATAAAAACAAAGACAAAATCACAGTAATGGTAAGACTACGAATTGAAAAATAATTTCACAATCAAAAAATCATATCATTTTTAATTCAAGTTTTCATTTGCATTAGTCACAAACAATAAACTAATCTAAACATACTTATGTCATTTACAATTTTTTTTGATGTCGTGGCTTTTAGTTTAGTGTTCTTGGCTTTAAGTTAGGGCATGTAACTGATCTAAATAATGAAGTGTTTTATTTACTGCAGTCGAAAAATCGTAACAAAAAACAAAAAAGTATCGATATTATAACAATGATATGTGCCGGTACGAGTACTCAGTACCAGTGTCATACTCGCACCGGCGGATATCATTGTTATCTGGACACTTTATAAAAATTCGTTCGGATTTTCGGAAAATATTTGTAGTAAAGATAAATAAAATATTATTTCAGTAGCTACTACTTCTAGTCTCTGTTGTTGCTTATTGGTAGGAGACTTGTAATAATTTCTTTTTAAAAAGGCGTCAGTCATTTAGTCATTATCTTGTCATTGATTAGTAAGTAATTAGTTACAAGCACACTGAAACTAATTAAAATCGACCAAGTGATCGCTATCATCGTTACCAAATGTAGGTAAATAAATAAATCCATACTAATATTATAAATGCGAAAGTGTATCTGTCTGTCTGTTACCTCTTGACGCTTAGACCAATGAACCGATTGAGATGAATTTGGTATGGAGACAGTTCAAGACCCTGGAAAGGACATAGGCTACATTTTGTCGCGATATAAAAACATTAAGGGCGTCAAATGGGGGATGAAATATGAAAAATCCTACTCTTGCGGGCGAAGTCGCGGGACACCACTAGTAAATAAATAAATAGGTAAGTAACATCTTGTAATTGTTGGTTGTTGGTCAATAACTGTTGTTACGTCACATGCGGTTATATTGAAGGATATTAATATAACTGGCGGATATTGATTATTATATGAACATCAAGATGATGACAGCTATGTACAGTCAGCCTTAAAAAGTGGTAATTTTAATTATGTATTTTTTAAGAAACCAATGTAAATAATAAACCAATTTCGAATCCCCGACCTTTGTTTACAGACTTTGACCTAAAAATCGTGGGTAAAATTAATAAAAAGACTATTATAGGGCTTATATTATATTATAGGGCCCTAGACTAAATGAAATCTATAAGACAGCAAAGCTCGTTATTGATAACAAAATGCATTAAACTGACATAAGCTATCGAAACATTTTGACATTTCGTTGGCGGCAGCCAAGATCGCAATAAAATAAATTGCATCTTGTTTAAGGGCGCTGGTAACATGCAAATTTAATCATGTACTTAGTACATCAGGTAAGTACGAACTCAGGAACTAGACCCCTACTTGATTCCACAACATCATTTGCATGCACTAAAGTTGTTTTTTGCCCTTTTTATAAGTATATATTGCTATATCGATCAAGCAAGAGTGTAAATAAATCAATTAAAGCTTCATGTAGTGCAATAATTACCACAGATACGAGATATTTTGTTTAGGGCTGTTTTTTTGATTGTCAGTAAAGAAGTATTTTTATATTTTTAAAATAAAATAATAAAAATACACCTATGACACTTCAAATTGAATGACATTTTAAATCGCTTTAATCAGCGATTTAAAATTTCATTCAATTTGAAGTAAGAAGAAGAAGTTAGTTTTTATTCTGGCAATTGAAAAATCGGCTTTCAATCAAATAGAATTGAAACTGTTTTCAAATTACTATCTTAGTTTTATTAGGCTATACGGGTCACGGCTGGCAGTATAGGCATAAGAATACTTAACATGTATTGTGCATGATGTTAATTTAATGTCATTTTTTTGTTGTCAACTATACCTACGTAGTTTTTATGCGTAGAGGAAGAAGATCTGGTTAACATTTACGGCTAGACAGTGAATGTAGGTAGCGAGTTAGGACTAACATACCTGTATGCTGGCTTTACTATATTATGCAAGTGTAAGCTGTCTAGTTTAGATCCGCATTCTATTTTAAGAGATACCATGGAAATCACAAGTACCTACTTGCTACTAATTGATTTTTAAAAAACCGGCTGTAATTTAAAAAATATTGAGGGTCCTAGTCATAATACCTACAGGTAAACAGTTATACTTCGTTTTCATAGTTGGATTGATTAGTAAACCTATTTTGTGTTATTTTCGACAAAAAAGTATTATTTTTATTTACAAAGGCGCTCCCACCATGTAGCTGTCTACATCTTTATTTATTCATTCTTAATCTATACTAATAGCTACCTATTATAAATCACTAGTAAATTTATGTGATTATCAAAATAAACACAAAGAATGAGTTGTATTATATATATATATATATTATTTTCTTAAATATTTTTTGCATTAAAAATATATATCATATAATAATCGTCTATAACCTCGTTGAAAGTGAAACTTGTCTCTGGTACAATAATTTATTCACAAGCGGATCTTTATGTAACCCGAGCTGTAACCGTGAGATAATTATCGAAGTATAATTGGCAGTGAAAACGATCGAACCGGTCAAAAGTCGTTGAACGAGTTAAAATAATTTATACGACAGACAACAAGGCAAGAGCAAGGTCTAGGGTTCATTACAGGTGTGTGACAGTTTTTTTTTGGTATTGGGCTAACTCACGATCTTCATCTTTGCCCGAGAGCAAAGTTATGGTCTCGCTGTGCGAGAAGCCTGTTTACACGCACCTTAAAGAGTTTCGTGTTATACCCATATATTTATAACCTCAAACCTCAAGATTCATTAAAAGATTTTTTTAAAGAAATAAGGATATTAACATATATATATATGAAAATTTTATGTATGTGCGTAAAAACTTGCATTTATATACAAAGAAAAGTGATACGCATAATTTTAACACTAGAAATAAAAATAAACTTGCTATTCCACAATTTAGGCTTCAAAATGGTCATTCTTTCATGGGAAAATGTGTCAATTACTTTAACAAATTACCGAAAAATATTGTAGAATTACCAATTAACTAATTTAAATCATTTATTAAGGATTAAGGTAGTGACAAAAGGTTATTATAAAGTAGACGATTATTTGAATGATGTAAACGTGTGGACCAGCTCGCACTAGTACAATTTCTGTATTTAAACATTATTTTTAAAAGAGGCTTTGACAATAGTGACTGAGTTTCTTGCGCTGCTTCTTTTTAGCACTAGCCCACAATTTGTCCCGAAGCAGTGGTAGGGCTTAAAAAATAATATGTTGGGACGTGTATGAGTGCCCCCTGTGGGCCTACATACATAAATAAATGACTTTTATGATTTTACTTTACTTTTACCATATCTGTGGGTTATACTGTATACCCCCTCAGAAAAACAGACACAGGCAGGGCATTCCACTCTTTGGCTGAGCGCATTAAAAATGAAAAGTGCTTGGTGAGAGTGATGCGAAGATGTCGAGGACAGGGCGAAGTGGAAGAGAAAAATAAAGAAGGCTGACCCCACCACCATGTGGAATATATAGCCAGGAAGAGAGAGAGAGAGATGGGAATGGGAATATCAACCAAAAAAAAAAGTTTATGTAGGTCTTATTATTAGTTTATGTATCTTGCTTGATCTGCCAAACCTGAATATTTAATGAAAATGACAGCCGCAGCTTAAGGATGAGATACACAGAAGATTTAAATGATGATTTTGATAACAGTAGACAACATAAATGTCCTGATTTTTTTCAAATTACTGTCTACTCTTCTATAAATAAATAAAACATGGTTAAAGAAACACCAATAACCTACGAGTAGCTCCAAATTAAGCGTGAGCTTGTGCTATAGGCATGGCGACTAGATAACGGATGCAAATGCTCGTGCGCATAATACAATACATTCGCCCTTCAAGGCTTTGAACTCGCAACCTCTAATGTTGTAGTCCGTAGCGCAAACCACTACACCAAGACGTTCATCTATCAATAGTGGTTTAGTGACAAAATAATCATTCATAATCATCTTCAAGTTGGTAAATTGTGAAACTACTATGCACCCCCTGCCTCATAGGAGATCATAAACCAAAAACACCGCCGATTCATTCCGTATTTAATAGCCATTAATTATTTTCGTCGGTAAATCGGTCCGCCACTTTCTACAGAGATCGAAGGAAGCCGGCCATTTTGATTAATTGCAGAGAAACATGTCCTGCGGAGTACGAGGCAATAAAACTTGTCGTAATAAAAACATGGCTACTTTTCAATTGAGATATGACTTATTTTTTAAACTGCTTCCTTTGCTGTGCTAAGGTGACATCGGTTGCTTGCTCTGTCTTCATATTTCTATCTTCATTTTGCCTATTGTAATGCATGACGTATAGGTATACCTACATTTTATTGCATGATCCATGTGAACTTGGAGACTTCGTGCTCTTTTGGCGACCTTGAAACTTCTTCTTGAGAATTTATGCAAAAGCATATCTATCTTAACCGGTCTATTGTGTAAAACTTTTAAAAATAATAGTACTTTTGATTTCTGCTGCGTTTTATCAGATTTAAAACGTTGTGTGATACACCTAATATCGTGTACTAAATCGATTTCAATGTAGGACTACGCCCTTCATACACAGTAAGAAAAAGCTACCTTTCATGAGCTTTCATTAAAACAATGCGAACACGAAGAAAAAAAAATAAGAACGCCCTCTACGGTCTTCTACATAAACTGCTACGAAATAGTATCGACCGTAACATACCGTAAGTAACTCCATCTAGAATATAACTTCAAAACTACGATGTGTCGTGTTCGTGTTGCTGTTCATAAACGACCGCTACGTGTGTTGCATAGATGGCGCTACATAAAAAAATTAATATAACCATGTTCTTAAAAATTTTCAATTTCTAACTCTACTCTCAAATCTTGATAAATTAGCCAGAAATAATGCCGTGTTAATATTAAACATCTACTTTAACTTACTGGACTACTTGTAGTAGTTTAGTTAAGCATTCGTTATTCCACCTGCTAGGCTTTAGCCTCCCGCCTCCCTCACAGTTTTGGCAGCCTTATGACCTTTTGTAACAGTCTCACTGATTCTTCGTTTAAAATTGTACTAACGCCATATACACAACATTATACCTACATAGCAACAAATTCAACAAACCTAACCATTTTACTGGAAAAATTACATCTGAACATTACGCAATTATAGAATAACAACCAAACAAACATAGCATGGTTTTCTGAGCTCGCTTTCTTGATGATTATTGAAAACGAGCGAAAAGTTTACGGTTGAATGACTACACTTTCCTTGGCCAACCGCCCTTGGCTGCACGGGCCATTATCTTTGCGTAGAGTTATTGTAGGCCAGTAACTTGACGCTTGTTAATAAATCGGAGTAACAAGTATAACTCGAATAATGATAATAATAATAATGTCCTCCTAGCCGATTTCGACTACGGCGGCCTATATCAACAGAGATTAGCCAACTGCGCAGGACATATTATAGTGCAGAAGTGTGTGCGCAGTACACAGGTGCACTCTCTGTTCCTTCACTCTCATAATTCGGTGAGACGGCAGTCCGACATGATCGTAGAGAGATCAGGCGCAGGACCAACGGCTTAACGTGCTTTCCAAGGCACGGGGGTGTTAACACCACCAACTTCCTGACTCCGGAGCTGTGTCTGAGTAATTTCAAGACAGAAAAACCCAAACACTCTCGGCCCGACCCGGGATTCGAACCCGGGACCTTGTGGATAGTACCCAGTGTGCTGACCACTAGACCAACGAGGCAGTCATCAACTCGAATAAGTCAACTAGACAAATGTCAAACGACTTACGACGATTAACACTATGAAAATACCGAGAGCAATTTATTAAAAGTAGTGTTGTTACAATTTAGATGAAATGCCTAACTTGTTTTTTTTATTTTTAACGCCATTTCTTTTTAATTTCCATCGGTATTTTTGTTGTACGAGTATTCGTCGTCGTACGAGTAAGTCGTTTGACATTTGTTTAGTTGGCTTGGTCGAGTAGTATCTTTAATTTCTGTTAATTTCGTATATTAGTAATACGTACATACGGCTGAACGACAGACTACCCCACTTTGACTTTGAGACCGCCTCTATTCCCCACGTAATAAAAGCTCTTTTCGTAGTTCAAATATACTTGTTCATAGCTTGATGACCTGACCACTATACACACGGCCCCCAGCGACTTCTATGTTACACTAGACAGGCTGTTCAGAACAAACTTTGTGGTACAGTGAGTTGAAGCCAGATGGAGCATCCGCGTTTAGTCTGTTGCCAGAAACTACCATGTCAAAACGTCGCCTACGTCAAAAGACGAAATTAATTAACTACTTAATTATGCGTTATTGAGCCCATATTTTCACATTAGTTTGTAAGTGATATTTTTGTTTAATTGTATTTCGTAAATCTAAGTGATTCGAAGTTGATTTTAAGGCGTAAAAGTATTAATTTTAGTTTTCTTACAACTTGCATAGAAAACCAAAGATTAATGTGAAAATTCAAAACAGAGAAGCCAAAAGTCTTATAGGTAGAAAAGGAATTATGTGTTTTTTCTTTCAGATCTAAAGGGCCTAGGTATATCTATAAAAGTATAAGGAATTTATTTAAATGCAAACTTGTTGTAAAAACAGCTCAAAACATTTCGTAGTTTTTAATTGTTACCCAAATGAAACTTATAGTTATTGTAATATTATTATATTGTTATTATGAATCATGTGTTTTATTTCAATGGACTTTATCATGAAGTAGGCAAAATGAGGTTCAAAAAATACGTTATTGAATAATATTGTAAGATAAGTTATGTTACTGTCAAATTATGTTGTTATAATATTGGTAAGCATATAACACTTTTTTGTGGATACTATATTATATTTTTTATGAATCGAACATCATAAGTCAAACGAAACTAAAAAAATAGACGTAAGTAGTAATATCGAAGTATAGGCAAAAACTAAAAATCAGCAACGTGTCATATCTGTTTGACTACTCTTTGCTACCTTTGACAGCTCAGTGCTACCGTTTAATGGCGATTGTCTTGTTTGGTAGGAATGGGAAAAAATAATAGATAGAGTTTTCTTTTTGGGAAGTGTTTGTTTTCCCAGTGATTAGTTTTCTCTAATGCTTAAAAATGATTTAACAAATCATGATGGATTAAATTCATTTGCTATTACAGCTTTATATTGATTGTTCTAAGAAACACGGCGATAATTTGCATCAAATAAGAGAAATAAAAAAAAATTATGGCAACACTTCATAATCTGTCATTATAGAAAATGTAATACAAAATTGGTTCTGAACCGCGTGTCTAGTATAAAATTCATATAAGTCTATACGGCCCCACATCAACATACCCTGACCTATGAACAAACATTTAGTAATTCGTTGCAGAATGCCATCCAAATAAAAATATATAAAAAAGGGACTCTGGGAGACGTTGGGGCTATAGTTTGTATCTACTCGCCTAGGAATAGGTATGTTTAATGATTTAACAAAGAAAAAAGACATACTTAATATTAACAATACTACCTTTTAATCCCGAAATTTGGACAGAAAACTCGTCTGAATTCTAAGCTCATTTGATAGAAATAAGTTTAAAGCCTAGAAAATATTATAAAAACTAGTATATTTCTCTCGAAACTAGATCTGGTTAGTGATAGAAAAATTACTAACTATTACTAGAAATCGGTCTGCAGTTATCCGCTAGCTATCATTATTGGTAGTTTCTGCGCATTCTTAGTTAAAAGTGGATAAACACCGTTTCAGTAAATGAAAGAAAAACCAAAGAAAAGTCGATGGCTTTTATTTTATAGTAGTTTTAAAAAAAATAAACACTCACAGTATTCTTTCTTATTTATATAAGTTTAAATAATGATTTTTATTTTGTTTGAATAAACAAGTGAATTCGTCAAATCGTCTCAATTGATCGAACCGATTAGCTCCGTTTATCACATTATTTAATCGATTAAACCCGATTACGTCGCCCCAATAACTTGGGCAACTTTTCATTTTTTAAATTGGACTACGATCTTTTTAAAACAAAAGCACAGAAGAATCTTGCCTACATGAAATACTTAAGTTAATGTGATAAATATTTGTTTCTTTCGTTTACGCGAATATTCAAACTTATTAAAATACAATTTTACGGATTACTTCGCGATTCATTTACCTTTTATTTTAAACCTGACGTTTCAAACACTTTACAGCGTTCGTGGTCACAGGGAGACTAATGTAATAAACTTTTAATACAACTGGATTTAAAACTATTTATGCTTTTTTTAGAAAACTAATTGTTTTGCAATGTGCAGGTGCCTATTTTGAAAAACGATTTGTGAGTGCACAGTGAAATAAATACTTTATTTTCTATCAGTTAAAAACATAAACTTTTACTTACCTACAAGTGGAATAAGTATTTTTTTACCTACAACATAAAATCTCATTTGGGCTAAAGCTTATCTTAGGGCTATCTAATTGCTAATACTTAGGTATTATTTTATTTATCTAGTTTTATTTGAGACGTTTTCTATGCTTGTTCCTTTTACTAGTCATTTGGCGACAAGCATTATTGTCAAAGTCACTCAACTTACTTTGAAACATTTCGTGCGCTATTTACTCTGCTGTAATATTGGTTGTTTACTTTCGTTTTTGACCACAAGATTAATATTGATATTGGATTCATTAATTTCATACTTTCTGCATTTTTTCGTTAGTAAAAGTATTTCAATTTTGTTTCTTTGCACTCATTTATTCACTTTGCAGTTAGGTACTAGGTTATTTTTGAAGTCTTTATTTAAACCGCAAAATATTCAACTTAAATATATATAAATAAAATGTATAACCACATCATACTTACAATTACTTCTAGCTTGGCCAATAGTTAACTGGTAGAGAATGCCTTAACGTAAGTCCGCCATTTGTACTTTCTTTTGAGAAATAACGAAAAATCAGTGTTTCTAAAATAATGACGGGAACAATTTTGACTATACAGAACATCCTGTATCAGTAATACTTACATTCCAAGTTTAAACACAAATAATCTAGTGAAAATTAAGCGAAAAACTAAGTTTACTAATTAATACTCTCATGTAATTACACACAACAAAGAAACTCCACTATTACGGGACCCTAGAGCGAGAGAAATGACGTCAAAACGACACGTGACGAGAAATTCGTATTGTTAGATTAGATTTAAGATTACGCAAGATTGTAAAGTATGCATTACCATTATTTTAAAGTACAGACACAGTATAGTAAGGCACAGTAAGCCCTTTTGCAGCGAAGTTCTAAACACTTTAGATCGTTTTATCGTATAATATACATCCTGTGTTAATTATTTAACAACTAATAGTTATTGCCAAGACTCGATGGGACTCGCTAAACTTGACCCTGTACTTTGTGGCTCAACGCATTCATGAAAAATAGTTGATTAAAACCTGCAATACCTTTCCTTAGGTGGAGAAGATTATGCTTCTATCTATAGCCCCGCCGGAAAGTAATTCAAAAAATTAGGATGTATCATACTCAGGACTCGTAAAGTATTTAGATATCGACTCCCACCATATAAGTACAGTAGTACTTGATAAGGCGCGTCGTGAATCTTCGTTCACGCAGAAAAGAAAGTATGGCTCCGAAGATTAACGAAAAAGTTGAAATTATTTATCTATAGTACACTGCAGGTATTAGTTCCATCTTACTCTCGAGAGCGCTAGCATGGCGGCGCGTGCGAGAGTACAACCGAGATAACGCTAGGAGGGTGATGAGGTTTCTGAACCTTCTTATCGTACTGTAGAATTAACTACAGATTATAAAGTTTCATATAAATAATCTCCATAACATAAATGTATAATTTGCAATACACTTACCCAACACGCAGCGTTACGGATGTTGGCAAAGCGTGTCTCTTAAGAGTCGCTTAGGGTTGTCACATGCTAGAGTTGGTTTACTACATAATAAATATAAATTACAAATATCACATATTATTACACTTGAAAAAATGACCGAGTTGAGAATCGAACCCGCGTTCCTCGCATACCGTATGCATGCGGGTTCGATTCCCGCTTCTGGTGGTCAATTTTTTCAAGTGCAATAATAAGTATCCAATATTTATATATTGCAAATTGAATGCTTATCACTTAAAAACAATTATATTATAAATTACGAATTTTAAAAAACTACCAACGAAATTTGTTATAGTGTACCTACAGTATTCACTATAATCAATCCCTTTCATTTGATACCTATATTGAGGGAGTTGTAAAAAATTGTAATCCGCCATTTTGTGGCGGCCATCATAAACCGATTTTCATGAAACATCGCTATGAACACTTGGAATCAAATTATCTATGACACAAAAAAAAACTAAATAAAAATAGGTCCATGCGTTTGGGAGTTACGATACCACAGACAGATACACAGACAGACCCGTTAAACGTATAACTCCCCTTTTTTACGTCGGGAGTTAAAAAATGGAAACTACAACATTTTAAAAATGATGAAATAACGTATTTATTGATTTATCAAAATCATTTCGGATTACTATTTTTCTCATTTCAGTAAATGTCTACTAAACGATATTTTTGCAGAGCTAAGTAATCTTGTTTAGGTACATAAAAATGAAAACTGACTTAATGAATGACGACATTTCAACGCACAACCCAAACCGCTGGGTCTATAATTATATCTTATCTCATATCTTTTATAAAGAGACTGGCTTGGCACATAGGTTCATTATGAAGTTTTGGGGTGCACTAAGAAAGAATTTTTGGAAATTAATATCCTCTGGGGGTAAAAAGGGGGGGGGGAAATTTGTATGAAACTTCGTCAGTTTTGGAGCTTACTCAATATAAATTGGTAATTAGCTAGGTATTTAGCTAGAAGTCATAATGTAGGTATTTAGTAGGATTGCAGGATTTTGGAAAAATTAAACCTATAAGGGAGTGAAAAAAGGGGTGAAAATTCGTCATTTGCGCGATAGTCGGTAATTCGCAGGCATCGGCTAGTTCATTGATAAAATTAGTAATACTTTTCATTCATGTAACATTACTAGTGTAACTACAGAAACCTTAGGTAGAATAGCTTTCAACTCAAATCTTAGTTTAGGGTTTTTCGTTTTTATAGATAATTCAGAGACCTTGCAAAATCGTTTACGCATAAAGACGATAACAATAACATTTTCTCAATACCAATCAAGAATTAAAAGTTGCGCAAGTACCAACCCTAACTAGATGTCAATATTACCATTAACCGCTTCTCGTATCAACTCGGTTCAATTATTTACAAGCTTGGCAGACATGCAATCGCCTCTAAAACCAGCCTGAAATGTCAGCTATATCTATCATTTACAACCAGGCAACTTTCCAGTAAATTGACGGTCAAAATAACAAGCCTTTTCTCAACCTCTTTCAGTCAACTTTTATTAAACAAGCTTACTTATCCGCTGCTTCTGTTATACTTATAGTTTGACTGCTTGGTCTAGTGGTCAGCACGCTGGGTACTATCCACGAGGTCCCGGGTTCGATTCCCGGGTCGGGCCGATAGTGTTGGGTTTTTCTGTCTTGAAATAACTGAGACCCAGCTCCGGAGTCAGGAAGTTGGTAGTGTTAACACCCCCGTGCCTCGGAAAGCACGTTAAGCCGTTGGACCTGCGCCTGATCTCTCTACGGTCATGTCGGACTGCCGTCCCACCGAATTACGAGAGTGATCGAACAGAGAGTGCATCTGTGTATTGCGCACAGACTTGTGCACTATAATATATCCCGCGCAATCTCTGTTAAGATTGGCCACTGTAGTCGAAATTCGACTATTATTATTACTTATAGTCCGAAAAGTTCTTGCGCGACCCTCCGACAAGATCCACAACCAACCCATACAAAATCTATGGAACACAAGTGTTTTGACAGTTCATTAAAAATCTGTCATGACGTACGTACAGTCACGAGCATCAATATGTATACATCTGCATTCGATTTGAGACCTTATTACTATGGCATTAAAACTTATTTGGATACATTTCATTGCTTGTGACTGTACAATTGGTGGTGGATTGGTGTGATAGAGGGTTTCCTAAGCCGTAAGTTTTTTGAGTATGTTTGTAAAACAGTTTGGCAAATCAATTATATCGATCGCTCAAACACTTAAAAAGTAAAGTGGATCATGCAAGACTATTGCATTGCATCGCAGACATACTTAAGTCAAGTAGCTGCGTGATGCACACCATTTCATATCGTCGTTTTAACCTTAGTTTAATCAATCGAATTAATATTTAACAATTTTTTAATCAATATTAAACCTAAGTTTTTTTATTAATTTATTAGATACTTACAGGTTACAGGTGTACAGCTTCTGAAGTACATTCGTATTCCAATCGGCAGCACGTCAGGTTACCCATTTTAACTACGAAAACAGCTTTTATTACGTAGAGAATAGAGGTGGTCTCGAAGTCAAAGTGGGGAATCTGACATACTGCCATGTGTATACAACGTGTGAAATGTATTAAATTAATACATCAATATTGTGTACCTATATGAACTTTATTCCCTTTATTCTAAAACTTAGTATCGGGTTTAAGACAGGACTAAATTATTAGCTAGCCAATTAAAAAAACGCTTCTTTATTAGGTTATATCACGAATGTGTCATTCATTTCTCTGTGGTCGGCTAATATTTAGACCCATTTTAAACCTGGTCAATTTTTTTTGTAATAACACCGTATATGTTATAAGCACTACATATTTATCAAATTATTTAGAAACACTTAAGTATTATGCTTCAAGATGGTTGTTACTTTAATTAAAAAAACGTAAGTAAATGTATTTAATATCCAATTTGTATAGGATAGGAAACGTTCGCTGTTACAGTAAGTAACGCGTTGATGTCTTTTGTCAGCGACCAAACTAATACAAAGAAAAATGCTTAAAATCTGAATAGTTAGTCTATATTAGATGTTTGCTGTTGATTTTCCTGATTTTAGTTTAGTCCATTATTAGCGTAGCAATAATTATAAAATTAAAGTTTGAGCGAATTTGCCGCCGAATAAAGTGTTCCTCAAACACTATGTTCTCCTGAACTGAAACGAGTGAATAGGATGTTACTAGTCAGATATGATCTATGCATGGTCGCTTACTAAGTAAGTATCAGTTGTGATTGCGGTGAAATATCTCGAAAAAAAATATTTTATTTTATTTTGGGCCAGACTCCTTTTCCCATATGCCAAATAAGTTTACAAATTCTAGTTTTTTTTATATTGATTCAAAATACCAATTTAAACAGCTTCGGGGTTATTATAAAAAAATAGACCAGGTTTAAAATGGGTCTAAATATAAGCCGACAACAGAGAAACGAATGACACATTCGTAACATAACCTAATAGAGAAGCGCTTTTCTAATTGGCTAGCTAATAGCTTAGTCCTGTCTTAAACTCGGTACTAAGTTTTTGGAATAACAGGGCTTTTGTTTATGTCTACAGCTAGAAAAAGATATAGACCCTCGGGAATCCCTGATTTAGATCAACGTAAAAGAACGCTGCAGGATTAGGCCTAATCTTTCTTTGTTATTCGGCTCTTTATCCGTTTAACCGCACCATTGCATATATTCGGTTACCATGCCATCTTGCCAGACAGTTTTTTTTTTATCTTAGCCATTTCAAAACACAGGTTTATCAACCTCTTGCGAGAAGCAGCGCAACGAAACGCATTCGAGCGAAAATATCAAACATAAATATTGAAATCGAGAAAATCATCGCTGGGTGCTATTCCGCATGGTTCGATATAATCGATCAATGTGACAAAATAACGATAGGGAACTAATAGATCGTGATGAAGTGACAAAAAGTGTTTAAGCCAATTGAACACCCAACCAACTTTAGATTATATAAATAGGTACAAAACGACGTCTTACTGCGTAAACTTTACAGTTCAGTTATTACCTATTTAGTGCGGAATTTAAGTTGGCAAGGTCAATAAGTATTTAGCACACGCAATATAAGACAAAATTAAAATAATAGTTTAGCTTGTGGTAAATATTACTTCTAGTATTTAGGATATTGAACTAAATTCCTTTATAATCCGTAAATAAATACAGTTGCCTATTCTACAAATAAACCAAAAATCATGATTACAACGCAGAACCATTAATCGCACGATCTATGAATTGTCTTAAGAAGTAGTAATTATAGTTACTTTAATTGCTTTTTTACGTAAGTTTTTGTGTAATTTTAATTTATTCTGTCTTAATTTAAATAAGAACTGACCATCCACAACATTAAATAAATGAGAAATCCATTTTGTTTATTTGTTACGCTTTCGCGCTCCGATATCCAATCGGACTCCATGAAAATTGAGTAAATCTTGTTCAAAGAAACAATAGCATACAATTATAGTGTAATATAATAGCTAGGTATGTACAAGAGCGGTAATCATACTAAGTAAACTCAAAACTAAATAAATATCTAAACCCTTGAGGATCATAAGACCGCAGGGGGTCTCATAACAATTGATTTTCTGTTGTCTGGAAACATGATCTGAATGGAAGTAAGATATTGTTAGTATCGACTTTAAAGCCCACATTTTAAGATCCACCGACTACTCTGATCTTCAAGAAGATTGCTTTCTTGTCTTTGGTCTAGTAGTCGGCATGCTGATTTCTATCCATAGAAAAATTCAGAGATAGACCTTCAGGCGGTTGACGATGAACGCATTTTCGACTGTAGCTGTCCCTGTCATTCATGGCAGTAATGAAAGCGAAACAAGCGTGATTCGAAAATACGAACATCGCCATTCGGAGTAGGGCACCTGAACCCAATTTCAACTTGGGCCCCTAGTCAAGATGCAATCTGCTAAAGCGAAGTTCGCTATCGCTAACAAAATTTTTGAAACTGACAGCGAAACATCACGTGACTTTCGCATAATATTTTGATAATTCGTTGGCAATAGCGAAGTTTCTCTCCCCGGTCATATTAGATTGCCATCTTACCGAGCTATGAGACCTAAGGAACATAGGATGGACCTGTATACTGAGAACACATTTGGGAACTATATTATTTCGGTTGGAGTAGGTATAGATATCTTTTGAGTCAACGTTTTAACACAACATCTTTTGAGTACCTGACAGGCGCTTTAAAACCTAGTTTATTTCAGAAAACTGTGGAAAGTCGCATGACTTATAGTATCATGGCATATGATACTTAGGCCCACTTGCGCAAGTCCAGATTAAACAAATCTGGACTATCGCAACTGGGCTTTTAACTAAGATCATAGGCCTTGCGCTGGTCACGATTACCTAATGCGGATTAGCGCCAGTGGACCTTCCGGATAAACTAATCCAGACTTGTGCATATGGGCTTTTAATTCAGATCATAGGCCTTGAACAGGGCCCTATTTCACGAAAATATTAGTTTACTACTCGTAGTATATTAGCTATTAGTTACTAGTGTAAAAATTACTAGTCCTAATATTTTCTGTTTCTCAAAAACAGGTACTAGACTAATAACTAATAGTAGCAGAATAATAGAAAATATTAGTCTGGCTTGGACGTTTACACAAATATTCTCCATCCATGATTATAAAAACCGGGCAAGTGCGAGTTGTGCTCGCGCACAATTGCAATAATCTTGCATTACTGCAACATGTTTTTTTTTCTACGATTATATACTCAAATTTTTTTTTCCTATACTTGTGTTGACCTTCATTCTTGCTGTGTTTTATTTATTTTTTTGTTTGGTACAATGCCGGTAAAAGCGAAATGTTATATTCAATGAGATTTAAATTAAATTCATAATTGCTTTATTTTGTAAGTGCTTCAAGACTATATTTTATAAACATACACTGTTAAATTTAAGTCCAATAGTTTGAGCTAGTATATTTTACAAGCCTTCTGAGACTAATAGCTTTATAAGTGTTATTGACAAGAGTATTTAAATACTTTTTTTTCGTGGAACCAAATTGAATTTACTCAATATTTATTAGCTGGCAACTAGTAACTAATATTTTACTACCGTAGCTTCGAGAATCCCACACTAGTTAACTTGTAAAAAATACTAGTTAATGAACTCATATTATTAGTCTAAAAAGTTTCGTGAAATAGGGCCCAGGTCCGATTAACTAATCTGCACTTGCGCAAGTGGGCCTTATACAGGTCAAAGTTATTAGGTATTTACATTCCGTACCATAATATCCTTATTCCCCTTTCCTATTCTTTCTTACCAAAAAACTAAAACAATTTAAAAATTGACCATAGATATTAAACGTCTTAGCACAACATGAACAATGTATAATTTAACTAATTGGCGGAATGTAGAGCAATAAAAGATGCGTTCTTCCATAATCACAGACTCGGCAAAAACATAATAATACCCGTTTCCCATAGCAGTACAGCTAGCAATAGCGTGGCGAACACTTTTTATGACGCACTTGTAGTGCAACCAACTTTGACTTTTACGCGTAAAGCGTATACTTATACCATAGAGTTACCAATTTTTTACACCTTTTGTAATAATTATTTTTATAACTTAAGCAATTTTTTTGCAAGTTTTTACGAAATCAAATTGAATTTCGCTCACAAACATTTAATTATTTAAAAGATTAATTTTTGTGACCTTTTGTAAGCCCAACGCCCCTATGATCGTAGAAGAATAACATTGAGATAAAATTACGCCATACAAAATCAAAATCTAAACATGGCGTAATATTTAACTGAGACACTAAAAGAAATAGTTAGATATACTAGTGTATTATAATATCTGTGGTTATACACAACTGGTTAACAACAGATGATTATTTGTATGATTGAAGGTTGACCGACAATATTTTTTACGCGATTGGCTATTTCCCTGTACTGTAACTGTCAAAACGCTCTTCTTTCATAGATTATGTATGAAAATATTAAACTGTGACGTCACATTTCACTATAATCAACTAAATTACTTTTTATTAAAAATCAAATACTTACTGCAGATAGTTAAAAAAATATGAATGAACGTGTGTTTAAATATGCTGTTATTTCCCGCGGCTGCCAGGTTTTTATGCAATATTTACAGACATGGCTACAGGTAGTATGGTTGATCTAAGTGTACAATATATGTCTAAAAATAACTTTGTCTGTTATCTGTCCAACCTATTATGTATGTCTACAAATCTTTTTTGTTGTAAAAACGTACGGTTACAAAAACATTGTAACTATGAGAAATCAAACATTTGAGCAGCTGAAGTTGTAAAAAACCAATGCGCGAAAAGGAATTAAGAATTAAGGTGGAAGAAGAGTACCTACTACAAATAGGTTCATGAAATAGGTAATATATAATAATAATACATTGTTTTGCACAGACACCCATTACCTAGCCCCAAACTAAGTGTAAGTTTGTGCTATGGTGACTAGAATAACGGATAGACATACATAAATACGTTTATAAACATCCATGACTTAGGTGCAAATGCTCGTGCTTATCACACAAACATGCCCCTTGCGGGGTTAGAACCCGCAACCGCTGGTTTTGTAGTCCAGAGCGCGAACCACCAAGACAGTCGTCATTAAAATATAATGCTAGAAACAATCCCGGCTTCGATTCTTTGCATTCTAAGTCAACATTCTAGCAGATATCATGAGCGAAGACCATACTTTTTAAAGCCCAGAAATACAAAGTTATAAAATAAAAATATACAATAAAGCCCTCATTCATAACAACTTCACACGGAGCAATGTTGCCGGAAGAAAGTCGCGCAAACTCATTGTTTATTTACTGGCATTATGTATTTTATCAAATAGTGCAGAACGTACGATCTATTTACAATAATATATATTGAATTCCTTGTTCGCGTGTTTCTAAATAATATCGACGAGTTATTTAATTAAGTGGTAGATGCTTTGTACACTCGGCAGCACTTCAGGTGAACTACGACAACAGCTTTTATTGCTTAGGGAATAGGGGCTGTCACAAGGTCAAAAAAGACACACCCATTTGAGAACTGTTAATGTGTTTGAGATCGAACATTCTAACTATTATGGCATTGAACTTTGAATTTTTTTTGCAACGTAGCAACTATGTACAAGAAAGCATTAAAATAACTATGAAAATCAGTTCAGCTAGATAAACCACAGATTATCAATTTGTAATATCTTTTTAAATACCGTCTTTCTTACGTATATACGAGGCTTGTATCATTTGGTTTTAGCTATAGTTCTTTCTTTTGTGAATTGGCTAGATAATCACGTAGGAATACAGCATCTTTGACATTTTCAGCTGAACTAACTTTAAATGGTACTTACCCAAAATTGCCAGGATAGCAGACGGGGAACTGGCGGCACACGTGGACTCCCGGCATCCTCTTGCCACTGAAGTGCTGCCCTCCATTGAAAATCACCTCAGAGCAGCAAGGGGACGAGCATCTTCCACTGTCGGTGCAGTCAGAACCACAGCACGATCGAGACCCTTCCGACCCGTACCAATGCCCGTCACACGACATAGAATACTGCCAATCAGGTGACGGCATCTTGTATTTGTATCTAGGGTCCCAATGTCCCGTGTTTAGATCGGTACATCTCTCCACATACGCCCCAGCCAGTTGCTCCATATACTGCTTATACAACCGCTTCTGTCGCTGACTCTGCGACACGTGAAGCCGCAACACGTTGAGGAAACACATCTTCAAGCCTCGAAGGAACCTCCTAACCACGCCCGCACTCTCCACCAACCGGTATGTCGGCATAGGCCCGACTACCCGAAATGATGAACGAGGAATCTCAGAGAAAACCCACTCATTTTACTGTCGCTATTAAGCGAGGTACGCTTCGTTAGCAAGGTATTCCGACGTGATTTAATAGGCGATTTCCCGTCCTGTCGTGCGCGATTGAATAATCCGCGGTCCAGTCTAGTTATCGTGTGCGAGTATCATACGCTAAACTTTCCTTGAAAAAGTCAGCAATGATGATTAGCGGGTTACATTTTGAATCGCGCGCCAAAATAACGGTCACTCGGGCACTATCATAGTGTTGTTTGCGCGAACGCGCGTGGCGACCGCTGCGGCGCTGTGCGGACTGTGACTGAGCCGCGATAGTAATCGTAATCACTTTACGTCAAATTAGCTCGCATTTCCCCGTGAGCTGAAAAAACGGAACTGTTTACGGAGAAAATGCGGCGCGACTGAAAATAGTGAGGGTCATAAGCCGTAACCGATGCTCCATTTAGTCGATCACGCTTCGAAACTCGATAAACGCCTCATCTTCCAGTGAACGTTAATGCGAGCACATTGTGAGCTAACGAGATTATAATAACAGTTAGTGAACATTACGAGACGATTCGCTCTTGTCTCGGTAGAAAGTTACAGCAACAATAATGTGTAAACAGGGTTTTGAATATTTATTACGGTAATATATTTTAATATTTTCGTTCGGTGTTCAAGGGCCGTGATATTACGTCACGGCATTGCATGTAACGCTAATGACTTATTCCCGCGAGCTCTAACTTTTCATAAATATTTTTAAAGCCTATTAGCTTTCGCCATTTGCAGATTCAACAGCTTCTATGTTGAACTATACTCCTTAGTTGCTATTTTCTAGCTAGATTTACATTTCAACTTATTAAATAAATATGTAAAGAACCGGCAGCAAAATAATCGTCTGATGTGAGTAAAGCCGGGAATAATACAAAAGTATTTATTTAAATTAAAATGCATGCCACCTCTTTTTGTGTAGTTTAAACCAGTCGGCAAAACGAAACGTAACGATATTTCAGAACTTTTGTTGATAGTGAATGTTGCCATGGCAACGGCCGATAGCTGGCTGACGGATATTGACATTTCTTTTTATGTTTTGATAGCTTGACTCCGTCAAAATTTTTAATCAATTTGAACCAGATTTATAATGATTAGTTATTCTTTAAACAACATTATATTATGTTGTATGCATCGTATGGAATTGAATTATCATTAGATGGAACAAGAGAAAAGAAGCGACCAGGAGAGCGTGGAGAAATTCGATATCAAACTTAAGTCTAGGCCAAGGGATGGGGTTATTCTGCAGCTACATCACACGGTGCGAGGGTCCAATGGAGAGAGCCGCAGGATTCGGTTCTCGACTGGGACCTTCGATGACACGCAGGAGAAGCTCGCCTGCTCCGACAACGCCGGTAACCTTTTCATTTTAGATTTTACCGACCTCAAGTTTTGGAAACTTACCGGCGTCGGACAATGCACGGCCCTGCATTTCGTTCCGAACAAATTAGACTCCTTAGTAATGGCTAACGCAAAAAGTTTCGACATCAGCTTCCTTGATACCGAGACAGGGCAAGTCTCACTAACATTATCAGGACATACTGCACCGGTCAAGCACATCTCGTTTTCAAACAACAAAATTAACAACTTGCTCACCGCAAGCGCGGTCGAAGCTATTCTATGGGAACTAAGAAATTACACGAAATATTTTACTCTGAACACTTATTTGGGAGCTCAAATACAGCAAATAATGTTCATGCCCGGTGGGGACTACCTCGTCGCTTGCTTTCAAAACGACACGGTGCAAATATGGAAACATGAAAGTATGAAGTCAGTGAAGCAAATTATACCGAGTGAGTTGAAACACATGAAAAGTATAGCATTTACTATGAACGGCAGAGCGATGGCTATGGCTGGGCTCACGCCTATGCTCATTTTGTTCAGCATGGACACGTGGAAGGCTTTGAAGTCAATAGACATGTCCAAATACAACATATCTGGAGCACAACAAATAGCTTTCATCCCGCAAGTCTTCGATGGAGGAGCCAACAAAATATTAGCTATTCTAAGCAGTGACTGTATACTACATCTACTTGATTTAGACTCTGTATCAATCATACACACGATAAGCCCTGAATCTTCAGGCATCCGAAAATTTGCAGTAAGTCCAAGCGGAAAGTATTTCCTATGCATCTTGCAACTTGGTGAAGTAAACATTTACAACTCAGGTCACGTTTTGGACATGACCCAGAGTGCTATTGGAGACAGCATAAAGGACGACCTACCGTCCACTTCGACACAGAAACCGGTTCCTCACAGCTTATCCCCTTCAAAAGTAGAAGTTGAACAAAGAATGAAGAGCTGCATGGACAGCGCCAGACTAAGAAGGATTTTGATGCAGTATGGAGAATATCCGGAAAAATTCAGGTCAACAATTTGGAGATCACTCCTCAACACGCCTAAGAACAAAATAGCGTACGCTGCCTTGATAGATAAGGGTATACACCCAACTTTTAGGGATATAGAAAAGCAGTTTACGATACACAGTTCCGTGACACTGAAGAGCCTGAAAAGACTGTTGTCTTGTCTGGCGCACTGGTGTCCGTTGTTTGGTGTCATGAAGTTCTTGCCAGGGTTTGTGTTCCCGTTTGTGAAAGTACTGCAAAAGGATCCGTTGTTGCTGTTTGAGTGTGTGGCAACTGTCTTGTTGAATTATTGTCAGTTGTGGTTCGAGTATGCCCCGTTCCCACCCATAAGTATATTGGCGATGGCCGAGAACATACTAGCAGAGCACGATCAACAGCTACTGAATCATTTTTGCGAGATCGGGATCACAAGTCAGACGTATGCTTTGAAGATTTTAGAGACAGCATTCAGCGAAGTGCTGACATGTTCAGAATGGTTGATCCTTTGGGACCACATCCTTAGCAATGAGCCAGCATTTATTTTAATGGCTGTTGTGTCATACAACATTGTTCAGAAAAATGCTTTGAAAAAACTGTCGACTTACGAACAGCTTGAGAATTTCTTCCACATGCAGAATCCTATTGATAAGAAGCTGTTTTTAAAGAAAGCTTACGTTTTGCTAAACGACACTAACGAAGATATTCACCCGAGAAGATTCTTCAACAGTTTCGTTTCTCTTGAAAAGGGAGACTGCTACCAACAATTCACAGGGTATCCGAAAGCTACTATTTGTTTAAAACTAGCAAAAAAAGAAAGAAAAAAGGAGACTAAAAGTGATAAGTATACCTTGCGTGATCTGACTAGGAAAAGTCAGGAGAAAATTATAAATGAAAGGCGCAAGCATGAGGATTCCGAATTAAAGATAATGCAGAGTGATAACGATACTTCTGAAGAGTGTGATACGGAGAAGAATGTCAAAAAGAATAGGAGAAAAAGCCATGAGCATTCTCCGACTAGAGGGGGTCTGTGTACAAAGGAGTTTTTAGACAATGTCATGTTCCCAGCATCAGTGCAGAGAAGCAAGCAACACGGTGATTCAAAATCTAGTAGGAGAGACAAAGATAGCAATGAAGGAAAACGCTCAGCTAAATCGAAAAGCAAAAGAAAGACAACAGAAAGAAAGAATGAGAATTTAGAGAAAGAAGTAGAAAAATTAATACGAACTTGCACTAATTCTGATGTAACTGATACATAGTATTAGAAATGTATGAATGTTTTGTAATTAATTGTAAGATATTTAATGTTTGTCTATCTTCAAAATAAAGTGGTAATTTTTCAATTCATCGCGTTTTTGTTCAGTATTATTCGATAAATCTTTAAAAAAATATATACTTTTCGGAGGTAGACATTTGACCGCAATCTCACCTGATGGTAAGCAACGATGCGGAGATATCAAATTATAATCCGACTATATTGATCCGTCCGATTATAGTATAAAGTTTAGTATACTTTTGACGTTTTGGTGCAACCACATCTTGGATTTTGTTTGAGCATTTTAGTTTCTGTTCATATATTTTTTACACCACACCACAAACATTAAATACCAGTCAATTCCCGTCGCATTCATTTTATTTTTCTAAAATTACTTAAAACTATCATACTTGGTTTACAATAAATAATGGTCAGTTTCAAGTTGTATTTCAGTCCTTTTTCACGGGGGTCGGTCTTGGTATAGTTGATTTTACGTGGCTATACTTCTTCTTAGAGCCACAAAGGTTGGGGCTGGCTTCTGCTGCTCTTGCACCGTGGACTGGCGTCACAATCTTTGGTTTGAAGAAGTCTGAAACAAAGTTCAGGTTAGGAATTAATGGCGATACCCTCTTTTGACGTCAAGGTTAAGATTAAAATAAGTATTTTTTATACATCTTGTTCTTTTTGATATCCCATATAACATAAGACATTTGTTCTTTTGCTTCAATATAACAACTTTTCAATTAGAAAATTAGAAAACTTACAACGTCCTTATACAGTGGCCAAACACAATTTAATAATTAAACTATTTTGCGTTCTTTTAGGGCACCGAACCCAAACTCCAATCGTTGATTCCTATGCTGCACCTGACCAATACACCACGAAACATCATGGTACTTACTATTGAGCTTGCTGTTCTTACTATCCTGCGGCTTCTTATCACTCTTCGGATCTTTCTTTCTGAATATATTCGGCGAGATGCGTTTCAGCCGCGACGGTTTCTCTTGAGAGTTGAGCTTAGGAGCCAGGTTTGAGGTGGATGCGCTCTCAAAGCGCTTAAGACGACTCTTGGGAAAGTCTTCTGGTACCGTTCCTAAGCCAGATAGATTTGGACTGGACGCAAATTGGGCTTTGGATGGCTCCTGGAAAGAAGGGTACTCATTAAAACGCATTTTTAGTGATAACTTTGCGATTTATTCACCTTTTTTTTATAACCTGACGTTTCGAAAACTTTACAGCGTCCGAGGTCAAGGTGAGCAAGTAAGAGGGAGGGAACTAAAAAAAGAAGACAAAGGAGATAAAAAACTTTCTGTTTTTTTTTCGAAATCGCGACGCACAATGAAAGAGTTATGTATGAATAGAGGACAAATAGACGAATAACAAATGTCAAGATAAAGCCGTGCAAGCCAATTCAAAAAAAAGTGTCACTATACCGAGATATTTGTTACGCTGGCTTAGCCACCAAACTACACCAACTAAAACGCGTCGAGGTTTTTCTGCACGTCGGTGTTGGTTACTAACAACTGCATTAGCTGTAGTGCAAGCGTATTGAGGGAGGGCGAGCTGCCTTCTGCATTTGCCTGAACTAATACTCAACGCGGCTACGGTTGGTGTGGTTTGGTGCCTGAGCCAGTGTCTCTAAGCAGAAACTTAAAGGAAAATAATTTTATTTTTCCTATTCAAATAAATAAAATCTAACATAACACGTAAGAAAGTTAATGCTATTAACGACACGTAATGGGATGTAATGTCACTAATTAATGATATGCTACCTTCAACAAAGATATTTTGGAGACGTCCAGCGCCAGCGAGGACATGGACGAGTCGATCTTTTCCTCAATGAACTCCTTCCGGATGTACGCGATCTTGTTGCGGAGATCCTCCGCCTCTTTCTCCGCTTCCAACAGACTCTCGAGGAGTGTGCTTTGTAGGGACTGGATGGGACTGTCGCAGAGTTAAATATCTGAGTTTGAATTCATTTAACTTCATTGTAGGAAAATAAGACTAAATAAAATAGGCATAAGGTGTAACTAGGATGTGGATACAGGTGGCTCAAGATAGAAGAGACCTACACCAAGAACATGGTAGACGAAGGCTGAGAAGAAGAAGAAGAAGAAGAAGGTATAACTTTATTAACTATACTCCTTTTAGGGGGTGATGCTACTCTAATACAACAAACTTTGACTGTGGGACCAATATCGAAATAAAGGCATACGATTAAATATGTTAGGCTCTGTATACATACTTAAAGCGTCTCATTAAAACACAATTTTACGGATTACTTCGCGATTTATTTACATTTTATTTAAAACCTGACGTTTTGAACACTTTACAGCGTTCAGTCAGCGTTCGGTTACAGGGAGATCACAGGGAGTCTGGGTAAGTGTCAGGTTTTAAATAAAATGTTATTAAATCGCGGAGTAACACGTAAAATTGTGTTTTAATGAGTTCGAATATTCGCGTAAACGTAAGAAACAAATATACTTAGGGCGTGTTTGTTGAAGGGGTTATTGCACTATTTGTACAAAATCTTAATGTACTCGTAATAGACGATTTAGAAAAAGGTTAGTTAGGATTTCCAATTTTAACTTAAGCGGTACCAATAGGGTATTTGCCATTATTTTTTCAAAACATGTTTATATGTGATGATTAATTAATTCTAAGCTACTAAAAATTATTTTCTGAATTATTTAAAAATAATTAAAATTCAAATAAACTTTTCCTGCCCAAAACACCTATCGTCGTCACGTGGTCTGCATGACGTCACAATACTAACAGGCGTAAAAGTTAAGTTTTTCAACCAGTGTTCGTTGTTGTTTGTTCCTCCTGTCAAACTTGATTTATTTGACAGCACTTTACATGTTTTAGGAACGTGACGCCACGCTTTGCGGTATCGGAAAACATAGATTAAAAAACATTAATTTCTTTCATGTAAATATAAAAAATATGAAAATATTTTTATAAATGAAAATGTAATTTAAAATTCCATCTAAATTAACTATATGCGAAACATATTTGTGTTTATTACTACAGGCAAATACTCTATTCTACCTTAGATTTAATTTTCCTTTTTACAAATAGTACAAAAATATAGCTTGTTGTAAGTTTTAGGAAGAGAAAAGGGAATTTTCTGAATTTTGTGAAGAAAATAATACAGTTTAACAACGTCACATGGTTTAAAAATTTAACCTACCTTGATGTTTTATTTCGTCTACGGATGCTACTGCCAGGGGTCGAAGATACTGTGTAGGTGCTCTGCCTGCGGCACATTGTGGTCTGAAACAATACGATTCACATGAAACAGTAAATAAGGTTAACATGCCTAATTTACATGAACTCCCCGTACCTAAAAAATTTTTTTCTCGATTTTAACACATTGAGCGCCATGGTGGTCACCGGTGACTCCCAAACAATATAATTCTATTGTGTCTTGTTCCGTGGCAGTCAAAGGCTTAATTAACTATTTTCTTGGCGCGACTGATATAGATGATACTATTTGTAACAAATTAAGTATCTAAGTCTTATTTAATGGTCTAAGCGCTAGACTGCGAACAGACAGACGGACATAACGGATCTATGACGGTTCCGTAAACCCTACAAGCTTGATTCTGATGCTCAAACACTTTGGCTTTTTCAAACCTAAACAAACTAATAGCAACTTTATCAGCCATTCCAGCTGCTGGTCAGCGTCAGCTTTCTACTATCAGGAGACAAGTATCTGGTGTTGGTGTTTATTTCAGCTTCAATGTTATTGGCCAGATGTATTTAACTGACCTTTTTGTCACCATTCTTGTCTCCATAAGCAGAGACCAGCAGCCGCCTCGACAGGGGTCCTGGCGCTGGCAGCTGCTGCTCATTGTCAGCTTTAGCTGCCATCAGGAGACAAGGCGTTTTGTTGTCTATTCCGGTTTTAATCTTAGGACCCAGAAGTATTTAACTAAACTTTTTGTCACCATTCTCGTCTCCATAAGCAGCGGCCAGCAGCACTTCGTCAGGGGTCCTGACGGTAGTATTTGCTGCTCAGCGTTAGCTTTAGCTGCCGTCAGCATATTCAGAAACCGTTATCTGGTGTGGGTGCCTATTTTGCACGTTAAAGTTAGTAGCTACAAGTATTCTTCCCGCCTTATTATCACCAAGCAGCGGCCAGCGGCCGCTTCGTGAGGGGCCCTGGCGCTGGTAGCTGCTGCTCAGCATCAGCTTAACCTGCCGTCAGCGTGTCCAAAGAACGATATCTGGTGGCCGTGTCAACTTCCGCTTTAATGTTACCAGACAGATGTATCTAACTCACCATTCCTTCTTCACACTAATCCCGTTGCCGGAAGCGGTGGCCAGCAGCCGCTTCGTCAGGGGTCCTGTCGCTGGTAGCTGCTGCTCACAGTCAGCTTTAGCTGCAGTCAAGAGACAAGGCGGTTTGGTGTCTATTCCAGTTTTAATCTTAGTAGCCAGAAGTATTCAACTCACCTTTTTGTCACCATTCTAGCTTCCAAAAGCGGCGGCCAGCAGTTAGGGGTCCTGGCGCTGTTAGCTGCTGCTTAGCGTCAGCTTTAGCTGCCATCGTGTCTATTTTTGGATCTTAAAGTAAGTAGCTACAAGTATTCTTCTCACCTTCTTGTCACCATTCTCGTCTCCATAAGCGGCGGCCAGCAGCCGCTTAGTCAGGGGTCCTGGCGCTGGCAGTTGCTGCTCAGCGTCAGCTTTAGCTGCCGTCAGCGTGTCTAGAGACCGATATCTAGTGGGCGTGTCTATTTTGGACTGGAACAGTCTGAAAAGACATGGAATTTAACTCATTACTTTGAAAAATCATGACAAGTTGGGTGTCCTTTACGTAACCTATATTAATAGCCAATAAAAAATCCTCTTACAATACAGATGTATTGTTGTGTGTACACAAAGAAGTTAGGTTAGAAGCATCGAGCACGTAACCTATAGAGGCGAAGTAAGTGCGATTTTTCTCTGAAACTTATCAGTGCTTGGCACTGATACGAAAAGTGACAATCGAAGCATATATTTTCAAATCGGTTTTCGGTTGTGATCGTATATAACTATCTTTTAAACAGCACCTTTATTTTATAATATGTAAAGAAATACCTAAGTGAATTTTAACAAAATGCCATTGAATCTTTAAACAACAGAGGCATTCATTTCCAAGAAAATTTGACGGAATTTTTTTAAAAAAAAATATGACAGGTTCTCAGTGAATAGAATTAATATGATAATCATAATAACCGCAATAAAGTGTCGATTGGCGATTTCACACATCAAAATAATACGTCAGTTATCTTCCAAAAAATAATCTTGATGTGTAAGGAAATAACGAACGAAATAATGCCTTCAGAAAATAATTTTCACGATAAGATCTTCATGCGGTATGCTTCAATATTATAAGATATGAGCTTGTGTTATTAAAAGATAAGCCAAACGTGAGGGGTGAATGTTTTTAAAACTTACTGATAAATACATAAAACTATAATAGGAGAAAATATACACATAGTTATAATTTAATAACAGAACATTGATGTAGAAACCTTTTTTGAATTTTACTACAAGTACCATACTAAATGGCCTTAGCGGCAATACTATTGTTGACTACCAATCATCCAATAGAATTTTTGAATTGAAACTATCGCTGTAGGTACCCGATATGCAGATAGTCAACCGATCAAGTACTAATTACAATAAAACTAAGTAGGTAAGTTATTACAAAAGGAAATAATCTGTGTTATCCAACGGTAGGTACCTACAGCGAAAAGCAGCGACCACGCTGTGACAGTTTCAGTAGTTATATGTAATATTATAATCTAAACATTATAAATGCGAAAGTTTGTCTCATACCTCCGCATGCTAAAACCGATTTAGATGTTTGGTATATCACGCTTAAACTACTTAACCGAAATGATGATAGATGAAATTTAGTAGGTATGATGATGTCCTCCTAGCCGAATTTCGACCACGGCGGCCTATCTCAACAGAGATTAGCCAACTGCGCGGGACATATTATAGTGCACAAGTGTGTGCGCAATACACAGGTGCACTCTCTGTTCCTTCACTCTCATAATTCGGTGAGACGGCAGTCCGACATGACCGTAGAGAGATCAGGCGCAGGACCAGCGGCTTAACGTGTTTTCCGAGGCACAGGGGTGTTAACACCACCAACTTCCTGACTCCGGAGCTGTGTCTGAGTAATTTCAAGACAGAAAAACCCAAACACTCTCGGCCCGACCCGGGATTCGAACCCGGGACCTCGTGGATAGTACCCAGCGGGCTGACCACTAGACCAACGAGGCAGTCGTAGTAGGTATAGAGTTTGTTTGAATCCTAGAAAAGGACAATAGTAGATTATTCACCAAGGGGGTAAAGTGATGCCTTACGTCACGGGCGTCATCTTGAATCTCGAGCGTGACGAAGGGTTCGGGAGTTAACTCCCGAGCGCAGCGAGGGAGTTTAGTATTTACTCCCGAGCATAGCGAGGGGGTTAAAAGTAGAATCCTGAGTGGAGCGAGGGATTTAAGCTCGCCAAAGACATCTTTATCCCCGAGGAGAATACTCTGCTTTTCACACTTCCTACGAGGCAATAAAAAAATGTACTAAAAAGAGCTTATTATATATATAAGTATATATTATTTGACTTTTCTGGCAGAAAATTATTATTATTAACAATACCAGCAGCTTTACATCTAATGGACTCCGGTGTCATAAACTTCGTCACTCGACAGTTATACGAAAACATTGTTTGTAATTTCTTAAAATACATAGGTTTTTTTTCTTTATTTCTTTTTTTGGAAGCGCGCGCTTTTTTTTCATTCCACTCGTGCTAAAATTCTTGGCTGCCAGGTTCAAATTTCAAATATGTTCTCTTTAGCGCGGGACGGGCTAGTGTGATCATGCCTACGAACTCTTATTCGAAATTTAAATCACTTTGCCTCCCTAGGGGCGTAATGAAATTTCATACAACATTACCTCCATAGGGATGCAATGACTCACTTTGAGTCAGGTTTACTTGATATGTAATTGAACATTGCCGAGTAGGTAATGTGAAAAGGATATTTTTTTATCTCGGAAATCATCCTTTAAAGAAGTGAAAAGGGGCTGGAAGTTTGTATGGGAAACTTGAAACAATTTCATGTCGGCGAAAAATCGCTAGTTATTGAAACACGATACGCGAGAAGGGAGATATACTCAGTGTCCGAAGGTTCTCTCTAAAAACCAGTGTCGCGACAAGATATCCATCTGCTATCACAACTCAAACTTCTTCTTCTTATCGTGTCGGTGTCGATGGTAAAGCGACTTAAATTTCTTGTGCCCAGTGATTGGCGACGCAGATTGCCTTGTCGTTTGCACACATAGGAAAGGTCTTCTAGAGAGCAGGAATCAGGGCACGCAGGACAAGAAAAGAGATGGGACATGTCTTGTGGAGTGAACCCGCAGACACAGGACATATCGGTTCCATCGGAAAATCCCCACCTGAACTTGGTATATCCATGGTATACTCAAACTGAGCACACCTTTTGGCACAGATGGAATCTTGTTTTTTATTACTTAACTTGTATTTATTTTTAATAGATATAAGATGGGACCGATTCAAATGAAATTGGTACAGAGATAGTTTGAGACTCTGGGAAGGGCATAGGCTACTTTTTGTCGCAATACAAAATCATCAGGGGGTTGAAATGAGGAAAATCCGACTTTTGCCGCGGGTGAAGTCGCGGGGAACTGCTAGTCTATCTATAAACACGATGCCGTAGATGCAAGAGCTCTTACCGTTTTTCAGGGGTGTTCAGCTCGATGATGCTGGTAGACTTGTTCATGGCTTCTTTATTTTTCTTCTCCTGGTCGGACTCGTTATGCTGCTTGATGCAGCGGATCATCTCCCTCAGCTCCTTGGTCAGCCGCTCGCGGTGCGCCTTGGGGAGAGATCCGAGGAGAGTGCAGCCGAACTCCTGGTAAAATAAAGTTTGAAAACTGGCCAAGTGAGAGTCGGACTCGCGCACTATTATCTATACAGCTTAGACATTGTATAAAAACTTTTTTAGTTTTAAAAACGGAAAAAAATACTTTTGTTAAATGGGGGGGGGGGGCTTTTTTATTTTTAATTATCTATTTATTTTATATTTATTAAATATTCTGTGTATATTTTAAGCGTCTCCCTGTTGCTATTATTAATATCGAGCAAAAAGTCACGTTTGTGGTTCATAGTGCCCAACTTAAATATTTATTTTTATCTGTTTTAAGTATTTTTTGTTATTTCATAGTCGTATACCTCATCACTGAGGGTTGTGATCATTATGTGGAATGAAACACACACAACTACTTTCGTGGCAATGTTTAATGGAGTGGTTTGCCATTGCCTTCTCCATTTCACACACTAGCCAAAAAGTGTGCGGGATCCTCACGATGTTTTCTTTCACCGTTAGGCAGCGATATCTTTGAAAAAGACTGTACTTAAGTTTTTGTACAAACTCAGTGGTACATTTTTTGTTATAGCGGCATCAAAAATACTTTATGTGTAAAAATTTTAACTGTAATATCAATCACGGTTCAAGATATACAGACTGGTGGGACAGACAGACAGACGGACAGACAGCGGAGTTGTATTAATAGGGTCCCGTTTACCCTTTGGGGACAGAACCCTACTTTTTTGTACGTGACGATGAAATAAGGGAGGCTAGACTTCAATTTAATTCGAATTTCATTTCACAGGCTCGTGTTAGGTTCATGTTTTTTCTATCACACATCACTGTTAGCGTTGCCACATACATAGTTCAAGCAAAAAAGCAATAGTATCGATAGTCTATCGATAGCCACACAGCAATACTACCTATACTATCAAATTTAAAAATGAAATGCACTATCGATAGTATTGGTACTATTACTGCAGAATATTGCAAATTGCAATAACAATCGATACTATCGATAGTGACATTCAAAGACACTATCACAATACAAAAGTATCAATACTATCGATAGTTATTGCGATAGTCAGAGCCGATACTAAATTCGATTTTGAGCTGCAATACTATCTATAGTATCGATAGTATAGCTATGTATCGATAGTATATATTAACGGAGCTATCGATACTAGCGATAGGCGGCCTATCATAGGCTCATAGAGAGAGAGACGATATTGTAGATGATTTTCGACTTCAACTATTGATAGTGCGGCAACTCTCATCACTGTGAAGTGGACGGATTTTGCCCAAAAGTGTTACCTTATCAAGGTGCTTCCCGCCGGCAATTCCAGACACCTGCCACACGCCACTGTTCTGCTGGTTGGTGGAAGGGCAAGAACAGGCCAGGCCGGGGCTTTCCAGCACGACATGAAGACCTGACGACTGTAACATAATACACAATTTACTATGACGTCACCTTTCATATCTATATCGTCATTTGACGCTTGCTTGCTTACCTCTTGCGTATTTTATCTGTACCTAACTATCATATCTATGATGTTGTAGCACAGATTTTTGTAGGTATATACCTTCATTGGATACCTAAGACTCGAACTTCTAAGACTTAATAGATATATTGCCTAAGTTATAAAATATATATATATAAATATATATAACAGGTTAAGCTGATTTCATCTTAACTGATGGTTAAATATTTGTAAAAATATTTCCATTGGATACATGCGGGTACATTCCCCAAGTATTGATGAAATCGAACGCCGGCTCACTGGCGTAGCAAGCACTTGCAAAAATTCATCGACTGACTAACTTCCTCCGTAGCTTAGTTGGTAAGAGCACTCGCCCGGATAGCGAAGGGACGTGGGTTCGAGTCCCACCGGATGACCTAGTCGATTAATTTTTGTAAGTGAAATTAGATTTAATTTTTTAATAGATACATCCAGAGATCCTCCCTTCCTTCCCCATCATACGACATACAAAAAAAAGGTCATGATGACAAGAAACGAAGTGCCGCCATGTACCGATGACTTTTTCTGAGTTATGTAGGTACATTAGTTGTTTCACTAACCGATGCTCTTACGGTGAGGTAAAACATCGTGAGGAAACCATGATCCTACACTGAACAATCCAATTCCCCTGTGAACATTGTCACGAAGGTCAGTCGCTCCACTGTAATTCGCGCCACATCCTGGATCATGGTCAGCGAACCCTGGGCCCTCGCGTGCGAGTGCAAAACCGGGATAACGCTAGGAGAATGATGATGAGTCTACGCGAACAAAGTCGCATGCAGCAGCAATAGTCCGACTAGTTAGCTGAGACGTCGCCTGCGGGATACAGGGGTGCGGGGGTAAACGAGAACGAGGGCCCTGAGCGGTGCGGGCGGCTGGCGCTTGTTAATTGATTGGGTGATTTGAAATTCGAAATTCACATTTTTTTCAAAATTCAAATCACCTCTCGCCTACCCCAGCACCACTATACCCAGCAGGCGAGGTCTCAGATAAGCGGACGGAATATAGACAATTTGTATCATCATCTCTACGCAAACGAAGTCGCATGCAGCAGCTAGTAGGCTAGTAAAAGATAACGTTGAGCGTGCTTACCTGACAGTTGATGTCGACTGTCCTGGTTCCTATATCCTGGCTAAGGTTCACTTCAGTAGTATCAAGAGACTTGACGCTGAACCCCAGACACTGGAGCAAGGCACACAACTCCACTACGTCCGTGTATGCATCCTGAGGTGTATAGAATACCTAATTTAGTAATTGTAGGCCTACGTGACCAACCAGCACATGAGACTAGGTACCCATTTTACTCACAAATTTCCCCAGATGGCCCTTGGATCCCCCCCACCCCGTCCTCCTTCAAGTGTATCATAAAAATAAGGTGTTATATGAGCCGATATTTTCGACACAAGTTTTATAAACCCTGGCACCCTTTAGCACCTTTTCGCAGGGTCCCATTAGGGGTGGAGCAGTGTGTCCCATACAAATGTTACTACCCTTCATACCCACTTGGCTATCCATCCCTGCTATAATTATAAATTATAGTGTTATAAATTCCTTTTCATTTTGCAGCATAGTGTAAGGGATTTCCGAACGCAATCCATTGCTGCTGTGCGCGCGCGTTCCCGCCAAATGTTTGACATGTATCTTCCCTCTCTCTCGCACGATTCTCTCTGTACGCGGCGCACAGACCACGGTCTTTGACGCGGCGTCATATTTCTTGTGAATTAATGTGATTTTATTAATTAAATTGTGTTTTAACTGAGCTCCCTTACAATAGGTAAATTCCAACCAATCGCTAGCTATAAACGTAAAATTTAAGTCCGTCAACTTGATAGAGGAGTAGAAGACTTTAAGTCAGGGTTCGGGTGACTGGGGATTTCGAAAACATGTCTAACTGAATCACAAAGTCTTAGTTTCTCAAATAGGCTACGTCCAAGACCCAGACCAATTCTATTTGGCCGGAAATTATTAACCGATTGGAGATAAAAGATGTAATTAAACCTCGGGTGGTTGCGTATTTATTGATCACGTAAGTATTTTGACACTGGCAGCTGTGCACAGTGGTCTGTTCAATGAATACGCAAATAGCCGGTATTTTGATTAGAACATTTAATTACGGATTGGTTACTATTTTCGGGCGTTAGTAGCACTAAAAAAATATCACGATGCATATCACCAATGCATCGTCATGAATATGAAGTTTGACTAATCTTGCTGCAGAAACTTCTATTATTAATCAACAAAAGCAAGATAAGAACTTACATTCACAGACATCTTGATATCAGTACTTTGATAAGCTTCACTTAACTTCACACTTTCAATTTAAATAAAATCACAAGTCACGATCACATTTATCTCACCGCACCGGTCACCTTAACTATGAAACTACCCTCAAATATTTACAGAATAGTACTTCATCCCGATTGATTTATATTTAACTACCGTCAATTGTTTTTTTTTATAATAAACTATCTTCATATTTTCAAGTCTAGTTTAGTTAAGATCCTAATAGAATAGACAGTCTATAACAATATACCGGCAAGATAATCCTAGGCTGTGTAATAGAATGAAAGCGCAGAAGCCGTCAACATAATGATACATTATGCATGAAATGCCGTTCTCTTAGGCTTAACGCACACTTGGCTACAGGCGGCCAGTTGTCATCATTTTTGTTGTTATTTAAACAGTAAAACGTAACCATTACAAAGTTTGACAAGTACGTGCGCGACCCTCCTGCGGTAACCAGGATGCGAGACATGCAAGATGTCAGTCGCGTGCGATTGGCGCTTCGTCGTTCGAGCACCTTTTGCTGGGCGCAGACGGGTCGCATCCGAACTTGACGGACAACAGGTAGTACGCCAGTAGTCTTTCAATCATTGAATAGTAATTATTTAACCTTAAAACTTGGAAATAGCCTTATTATTAGTAGGTAAGGTGACAAGTTTTGTAAAAATGCAAGTCATCAAAAATCGTATTCTATCAAATCTGGAAAAAGTTGGCATTTTGCTGGGATTCGCTTGACTTTTAATCGCATAAGTTCAAGCGTAACCCTCATGCGGAACGAAAGAAGTGCGGGGGGCGACCAAACACCAAAATCAAGCGACTGTCATCTTTCCCGTAACACCACCTGTCCCCGCTGACATATAACATGCCCCGTCCCCCGTGCATCTTTCGTTCCGCAGGAAAGTCGCGCACAAACTATGTCGTGAAGTCGGGATTTTAGCGGCTTACCCTGTTTTTTACTTTGAACAAAGGAAAGCTGTAGCGCCGGTGTCGGGGTGTTTTGTAGCCTTATATGCGGCGGCCCTTATAGAGTGATAGACGGGGATGTTATTACGTAGTTAGTGCAAATCTAGTGCGGTGATAAAAATAAACTATGCAGTCATACGGCTCGATGGTCGCGTTTTTGGTGTAATGTTTTATGCGTAATTTATTATAATTTAGATATTGCGTAACATTTTAATCTGTTTAATCCCACTGACTGGATAAATATTTAAATTAAGATATTATTACTGTTTAACATATGCGTTGAATATAAGAATAGACAAAATGATAAAGAACTAAAGTTCAAGCTGCATACAACACAAAGCATTTTACTACAATCTATACTATAAATTTGTACTATCTGGCTACTACTTCCTACCCCTTTAAATTAGATTGAGATGATTCAAATACTCGTATACTTAGGTACAGTAAAATACAAATAAAAATACATACCAATTTAATTACATAGTTATTTATTACAGAAAAATCATAATGTAAATAGTAAATACCATCTAATCAAAAGCCTATCTCACCATTTTCAAATTTTGGCATACTTAACTTTTCTTTGCAAAACTCAAAAATGCCAAGATAGCTTTTCGAATTATGTCTAGTCTTCGTAAGCATTTTAGCAAATCAAACCCGCACTGCAGTTAGTGTATTTTGGAATCTATAGCTTCGAAGATACGACACACATTTAGTTGTAGGTCATGTATCTGGGCGTGGCCGAGAACTTGGCGTACGATTTGATGACTTTGTTGACGGCTTCCAAGAAGTCCTTCTCGGTGGCCACCTTGCGTCTCGCGCGAATCGCGAACATACCAGCTTCTGTGCACACGGACCTGTGGAAACATTGCGTGGTCAGACATTTGAGGGGTTAAAGCTTTGAGGCAGTGGAACTCTACTTTGAACTTTAAGTCCTTGTGTTAAGGTTGAAAATTAATAAACTTGAAAATGTTTAAAGATTAACTTTGCTGTCATTACATGATTGACGTAACTCAGTAATCTATGCTCACACAATGTGATCGCTGGTTGAAAATCATTGTGAACAGAAAGGCTCTATACTTTAAAATCAATAACAGGTTCAGTAGATATTTTTACTTGTACTAGAAGGTGTGCTCTTAACATTTCAAGAGAGGCAAGTCAACGTCGTTATAAGTAAATTATTGTTTTTTTAAGTGATAAGCATTCACATTGCAATCTAAATACCTATATTATTGCACTTGAAAAAAGCAAAGTATTATAAGCTTATATATATTATGAGCTAATCACTTAAAAAAACAATAATTTATCGTATTTGCAAGCTTCATCTTTCGATTGTTGAATACTTGCAATAGTATTTCTTTCGAGTGTTGAGGATGTAATCCCAATAACATCGATGAAAGCAGCGCGGCATTACAGCATTAAAAAGCACTTGAAAATTTCGACAGGCTCTGCCAACGCCAGGGTGGCCGAGAGGTTAGGCGATCGCCCGATATGCGAGGAACGCGGGTTCGATTCCCGCCTCTGGTGGTCATTTTATCAAGTGCAATAATATCGCTATAAGTACTTTATATTATCTATTTTCCTTTATAAAATCAACCTTGCACCCAACAAAATAAAGCCTAAATTCACTCCTATAAGGAAAAGAAAGACATTCAACCTTGGCTATAATGCAATAAAGTCTCTTACCTGATTTCAGCACCAGTTGAGTTCGGGCACAGTCTAGCTAGTAGATCAAATCGGATGTCTCTCTCCACGCTCATAGAACGGGCGTGAATGCGGAAGATGTGGGCGCGACCTTCCAAGTCGGGCAAGCCAAACTCGACCTTACGGTCAAGACGACCGGGTCGCATTAGGGCCGGGTCTAGCGTGTCGGGTCTGTTGGTCGCCATCAGAACCTGGATAAAGTGATACATGTAAAAAGAGTTACTACGAAAACACCGCGATATAAAACGGGAGAAAACTTCACTACTCAGAGAGGCAGTGAGTTCTATCCCCGGCTTGTACCACGGAGTATGAACAAAATGTAAGTACAGTCTTTTTGAAGATATCAGTGAAAGAAAACATTGTGAGGAGACCTGCACCTAGTGGTTATAGTCCGACAAGTTCGTCCGCGACCCTTCTTGCACCCTGCAAGACGTAAGAGGGCGAGGAGGCGCTAATCATAAGCGATTGTCAAAGAAAATTCTCTTCCTCGCAACATCACCTGTCACCCGCTGACGTCTAGAGTGCATCGACCCCCGCACCTCTGGCGACCGCTGGAAGGTCGCGCAAGAACTTGTCAGCCTTTAATGTTGTTTGCTAGTGTGTGAAATGGAAAAGGCAATGGCAAACCACGAAAATTGTTGTGGTTTTTTCATTCCACATAATGACCCCGAGCCTCAGTCATGAGGTAATACAAACATACCATATCACAAATACTTTAATTAAAGTTAGATTTGACAAGCACTGTCTGTCAGTCCCTGACGTCCAAGCAGAGAGGCAGCAAATATGTCTACTAAGCTATTATCAATTTAGGTAACCTCTACTGAATTTAAAATAAGCACACAGCCGAATGCTGCAAACCAATAGTCAGGGTTAATGTATTTGCACTTGAAATTCTATGGAAAAAAAATATTTTACTTGATTGATCCTTCTACAGCAGTGGTCGTCACACTTTACTGGCCAAGGGCCACACAAGATAATGTGAGTGCCAGCGCCGGGCCGTACCGGACAACCCCGAACGGGGGGGAGGGGTGTAAGCTTAGTCGCTTGGGGTTTTTATACTAATAGTTTTTATTTATTAATCTAGCAGATACAGACAGACAGCGAGCGCGCACGAGTTTTGCGTTCGAGGGATTTCATATGCGCTTGTGACCAGTAGTACCGACTTTTTACCGGACTCAGCTCATTTTATTATTTACTTCGCACTAGCTGTGCCCGCGACGTCGTACGCGAGGAGTTGATGTTGAAAAAGCTACACAGACTTACTGTTCATTATAATATTTATTGGAAAAATTTAATGTACCAATGTTTATAGATTGGTAAGAAATGATTAAAAAAGTTCAACGCTGTAATCCAAAATCAACGCCCCCGTGTTTGTAGCGACGGACGCGTGCGGCAGACTATCGTCAGTCACCGCCAGATTCGAACGCAAAGTCGGTTATTGATTTTGTTTAAGACATTTGGTATAGTTGAATATTGAAATAATTTACTTTGTCGCGGGCCGCACAAACAACGGCCGCGGGCCGCAGTTTGACGACCACGGTTCTACAGGGTTACATTGCAAAGGGGTGCTAAAATAAAAATAAAAATATCGAAGTCACAATATAAAGAAATTACTTTCTCGCAATTATTTTTCTAAATACAGATACTTGAGAATATCCGAAAATAAAGCAAATAGAGAGATAACGCAACTTTCGCGCACTATAATGACTATATGGCACTTTTCAGTTGATCGTTACGCAGATATCGTGCGTGCGTATTTGTTTGAGAATAAGTTAATTTATCAAACTTAACAGCGGATAGAAACAACAATGAAGCGTTTTTTTTTTACTCACTCATTTAGTCACTCCTAAAAAATTTGGCAGACTTTTGCAATTTAACCCTGTACAGTATGCAGCTGCTATGGCAACGTTTTAGAACGTTACAGACTAAATTGTTTGATAGCCATGGCATCAATAATAAATTAAGTTTTCTATTCATATCTCTAAAGTATTCCCATGTGTGTAAAATAGGTACCTTGATGTTACCGCGAGGATCGAAACCGTCCAGTTGGTTGATAAGCTCCAACATGGTTCGCTGGACCTCATTATCACCGCCTGCTCCATCGTCGAATCTGAAACAAATTAGTATGAATTTATGAAAGCAACAAAACAAAGCTTAAGTAAACGTTCCTGCACTAAAAAAAGGATCAACCAAACTAGTTTGGTTAGTTGAGTTTCGTTGTAGGGAAGTCAATTTTAGTTAAATATAAACAATCAGTTCAGTAATCGGTCCAAAACTAGTTTGTTACTGATAACTAGTAGTTCACAAGTCACTAGATTACGGCCTACTAGTAGCCAAATTTTGGTTACTGTTAACCAATCATTATTTCAGTGTGTTTGCGCTAAAATCGCTACGAACGCGGTCAAACTTTTTCCGATTTGGTGTTCGCTTAATACTTATGAAAGAAATGTGACTGTGTGACTAGTGTGACTACACTGTTAGCGCAAGCATCGTGAATTGGTAAGCACTTAAGAAGATATGCAAAGCTTTTATCAATTTGTTTCAAATTACTTTGGAATTAAATTCGTTGCCCGTGTTATATCTAGTTTTTGTTAAAAATCCATATTTTTATGACTGTTTCCTCACGGTAGAAAAACACAACGCTCTATGGCGTATCTTCAAATGAAATCATACATAAGTATGTAGTAAGTAATACATAAGTACGAGGGTCAAACTGAAAGTTCTTAGAACTGGCCACTTATAAACAATATAATAAAAAAAATATTCTAAAATTTGAAAATAGAACTCTTTGCCAATATTACTGAGTATATATTTCATTCATTTGTCATTTGTTTTACGACTTGGTGGCAAATTGAAAATTGTCTGTGTCACGTCAAAATGAATTTAACACGAGAAAATTTTCGTGCAATGATTTTTTATGACTTTCGATGTCATTTAAGTCAACAAGAAAGTTATGATAGACTACGATTGGCCTTTCACGATGAAGCCCCATCTCGTGCGACTGTTTACAACTGGTTTAATGAGTTTAAACGTGGTCGCACTAATCTCACTGATGATGTACGTGAGGGACGGCCTTCTACGGCGACGACTGAAAATAACATCTGTGTTGTGCGGCGTATGATAGAGACTGACAAAAGAGTGACCTATCAGCAGATTCGGACAAGCTTAGGCATCGGTATGAGTCAAGTGCACAAAATCCTCCACGAACATTTAGCGGTCAGGAAGCTTTGCGCCCGGTGGATACCTCATAATTTGACTAATGCTCAAAAACTCCATCGTGTGGATTGGTGCCGTAAAATGATTGAAAGATTTAACGGAGGTGACTCAAATGCTGTGTTCGACATACTAACAGGTGACGAAAGCTGGATTTACTGTTATGATCCTGAAACCAAAAGACAATCTGCTCAGTGGGTGTTTCCTTTCGAGGAGTTGCCAACTAAAGTGAAGAGAGATCGAAGTGCGGGAAAAAAAATGGTGGCCTCGTTCTTTGGAAGGATAGGTCATTTCGCAACAATTGTGTTAGAGGATCAAAAAACAGTTTCTGCAGAATGGTACACTACCAATTGTTTGCCACTTGTCTTGGAAAAAGTTCGAGAGAAACGACCTCGCAGTAGGATCCTCCTTCACCACGACAACGCCTCGTCGCACACCGCCAAGCGAACGATCGACTATTTGGCGACATCAAACGTTGAATTACTGGGTCACCCGCCGTATAGCCCCGACCTCGCGCCTTGTGATTTTTATTTATTTCCAAAAATTAAAGAAAAACTTAAAGGAAAGCGGTTTATGAATGCTGAAGAAGCGGTGGCTGCGTATCGCGATGCCATTGAAGAGACCCCTAAGGACGAGTGGGCAAAGTGCTTTTCCCAGTGGTTCCATCGCATGCAGCGGTGTATTGACGTCAATGGACAATATTTTGAAAAGATATAATAAAACTAATAACTGGCTAATGTAATCAGTTTTTGATTTTCTAAGAACTTTCAGTTTGACCCTCGTATGTATAGGTTTATACTCAAATTGAGGAGGAGAAGGTTCTTAATTTAAGTGTATGTTATAATTATTTTTATAACTTAAGCAATTATTTTTGTAAGTTTTCACTGGCGTAGCAAACACTTACAAAAATTTGTCGGCTGACTAACGTCCTCCGTAGCTCAGTTGGTAAGAGCACTCGCCCGGATAGCGAAGAAACGTGGGTTCGAGTCCCACCGGATGACACAGTCGATTAATTTTTGTTAGCGAAATTCAATTTGATTTCACGTGTATGTTGTTTTTTTTAACTAAGTTAAGATACTTAATTAAAGAGCCTGAAATCAACTGTCTAGATTTATTGTCCTACAATGTGTAGCTTTGCCAATAAATCTTAAATTGGCTAAGGTGTTCATTGCAGTATTTCATATAGGGGAGGCGTATCAGGATGCTGCCTAAGCTTGTATTCAGCATCCTTTCTTTACTCCCCAAGTAAGTCGTGAAAATGTTGATAGCCTATCTTGTCAGAATTAAGACAAAAACGGTTTTGTATAATTGAAATAAGGGCGTTTTTAAAATGACAACGTGTGTTTTGCTGTGCTGACCTCGAATAATAAAAAACTGAGCCCTACGCCCAAAGATTACAATCAATCCCGGCAATTTGCAAATTCATTAAACAGTCCACGGTGGCCACAGCTGCCAGTGTCGAAACAACTAGGGATTCAATGAATACACAAAAAAAAGGAGATTGACTTCGAGCTCGGATCGGTTTTGGGGATTGAAACTTTCTGGCATATAGACCCCACCGCCATGTTTTTTAAATCACAGATATTAGTTTGATCTTTTTTAATTTGATCTTGCGCTGCGATTTCGAAAAAAATCTAAATGGCGGTGGGCTCGATATGCCAGCTTCTATACAAAAAGTTTCACACCCCTTTCCCGCGTATAATGACGTTCTTATTTACAGTTATGGATGGAATGAGTGACAGAGATGCCAACATCTTACAGGTGACATTTGAAGAGCAGTCTTACCTAGCTCCACCAATAGCATCGATTTCATCGAAGAAGATCAGACAGGCTTTCTTGCTGCGAGCCATCTCGAAGAGCTCGCGGACCATACGAGCTCCTTCGCCGACGTATTTCTGGACCAGTTCAGAACCTGGTATAGTAAGAAATAGGTCAATTTCATCAGCTAAAACTTTTTTCCCCGACTGCGACAGGAGGGTAATGTTTTTCTAGCGTATGTATGCCCATTTTTTTTGGCACGCTCTACAGCCCAAACAGCTGAATTTTGACATGTGACGTGACGTTGAATTTTTGAAGAGGAGGGATCTGCGCCTTTGACTTTGTTTTGTTAGCATCCTATACAGTACCTGACAAAAAATCTGGTGTTTTAATTACTAAACTCCTAATTTTTAAGGAGTTCCACCATCAGCTCAGCTCCACATAATGACTATCAGACGTAACAACATGTTATCATTAAGATACTAGTACGAAAACACTATACGTGGCTTCAAAATTTGAGGGTTTCCCTCGATTACACCAAGATCCCATCATCAGATCTCGACTGGGCCAAAATGGGACCAACTAGAAGGTATAGCCCCTAGGTAAACATATTTTTTTTTCAAATCGGTCCACAACTGATATGCGGTAACATAGCCACAAAAAAATAAAAAACATACAGTCAAATTGATAACCTCCTCCTTTTTTGAAGTCGGTTAAAAAGAGGGGGAAGGGTGTGTTAAAATAAGGTAAGAATAACAATATGGGTATCAGCTAGTGAAAAGACAATTTTAAAAATATAATAAATTTTGCAGTCGGTTATTTTGTTTTATTAATAATTAGGCATTACTTGTCTTCTTTCAACTTTTTTGGTCAACCTCCACAACAGTGTGACAGTTCGGCAGAAAGGTTAATTAAAACACAATTTTACGATCTATTTACCTAGCAGGGTAGGTTGTTCTACAACGCATAACTTTGCGAAAATCTATAAACAACAAAGCCACCAACCACATTGTGGTGAAAGGTTGTAGTGTCAATATAGGGAGGTCGTATCAGAACGCTGCCTAAGCTTAAGATCAGCGTTCTTTCTTTACCTCCCGGTGTTCCTGTATTGTATCAACGTAACAGAGAAAAGAGATAGAGTTAGATAAAAACAGCAACACTCGTACAACTATTAAACTATAAACTACTCGTATGTAACAGAAAGTGATAACGCTTGAAAATAAAAAGATACTAACCTATTGTTTAGTTGAATTTTTCTTTTTTTTCTTGTGCTTCCTCACTTGTTTTTCCAAGGACTTATATGTGATTTACTTCATTGTTATTGTTTTTTACTTACTCTCAAGAATAGAAACCTTGGTCTTTCTAATATCCATAGTGTTTTCTTTACCTGTGCCCCCTTAAACTGCAGGACCGATTTAGATGAAATTTTGTATAGAAATAGCTTGAGTCCCGGAAAATGACTAAGAATAGTTTTTATCTCAGAAATTCTCTATGAACATTTATGTAAATTGATACTGTGTGTGGTGTGCAATAAAGAGTATCTATCTATCTATCATTATTTAAGGGAGTGAAAAGGGAGGTGGAGGTTTGTATTAAAAACCGGACACTTATGCAAACAAAGTCGCAGGGAACCACTAGTAAATAAATAATGCAGCTTGCAAAAAAGCAGCATGCTGTATTCCATCAATGAGTGAGTTGCTCCACCATTGGCTCGGTCTACACTTCTGGCTTCTAGAGTCAAGAGCAACCCATCTACACTAATATTATAAGGAGGAAAGATTTGATTGTTTGTTTGTATTGAATAGGCTCCGAAACTACTGGACCGATTCAAATGAAATTTGGTACAGAGATAGTTTAAGACCCTGGGAAGGACATAGGCTACTTTTTGTCGCGATGTAAAATCATCAGGGGGGTGAACATGGGATGAAATTTTGTATGGAAAATCCGACTAAAGCGCGGGCGAAGTCGCGGAGAACTGCTAGTTTCAAATAAAAAAAAAACTATAACAATCAGTTTACTTACCAATAACCCTGATGAAGCACGCATCAGTGCGGTTTGCGACGGCTCTGGCGCAAAGCGTCTTGCCAGTGCCAGGGGGGCCGAAGAGTAGTACACCTTTCGGCGGCTCGATACCGAGTTTCACGAACTTTTCAGGCTGTAGAAGAAGCATAGTGTTTAGTCTAAGCTTAAGAGCTTAAACCCACTGAAAAATGTATAGGTTTTTTCGTTGACACTACCACAGATTATATAATAGTTACTACGTAACAGATAAATCACTCCAAGGAAATCGTCCATACCTACTCTTATAATAGCCTACATTTTTTTGTCGCACACCGCTGCGCCCGAAAATGTGCTTAAGGTTCGAACATTACGTTATTATTCCTCTGCAGCTACGCGACCCTGGAGTAAAACTAATTAAGTCAGGGTTGCCTCTTTTGATACAAGGCCTATTTTATTTGTAGCTTGGTTTGAAATGTTTTACACTATATAGTGTTTCACAAAATGTTTACCAGTGCATAATTTTAGGTTATCCCAAAAAAAAAACGGATTCGTACAAACAGTTTTAATAAGTAGTAATGTGGAAACAAGATCTGAGATGTTGTTCTGTGCTAAATTATTTTCAAAAATGTATTCATACATAGTTATAAAAAGCATCTGTGGGAACTTTCAATTTGCCGTAAAATTATGATGACTTAATAAAATATTTAAAAAGTTAAAACATTCGAGACTCTGATATGTGGAGAATTTTATTTAAATCTGAGACTAATTCAGGACATATTTTGCTTCTGGTTTCATTTGTACAGTAAATAAAAGATTTTTATATCATATTACTTAATTAGTTTGCATAAAAACGAATCAACCGTAACACAAATAATTCAACAGTGCGTTGATGAGTGATTACAATTAAATTTCTATTATGTCCTAAGTTTGACAGCAAATGATTTTTGTTTACAGCATACAGATAACAAGAAATATAGGCAATTATATATTTTTGTATGGCAACAATAATTGAATATGAGCTTTGAACTGTGGACCTCATACTATAAAAGTCTTGTGTCGTCAGCACCAAACAGTTTCCTTTGTTCAGTGTTGGGCAGATTTTGGACTGGCTAAAACCCATGTGAAAAATCATGATAATTAAGATCCATATTTTTTTTAAATCAGCCCAACAGACGTAGAAATCAAACTCACATGCAGCAATGGAGTCTCCACCACTTCCCTGAGCTTCTCAATCTGTTCCTTGCATCCTCCCACATCACTGTACGTCACATCCGGTTTCTCTTCCACCTGCATCATCGTCACCGTCGGATCGATCTTGGGAGGCAGCGGTATGTGGATCTGGTACTTGTTTCTGTCCACACTGAATGTAAAAAATATATTATTAGATCCTCCTGACCATCTTACTTAGACCTCTTCCACCACAGATGATGAGAAATGTATCTTTGGGTGTACTACTCGACCAAGCCAACTAGATGAATGTCAAACAACTTACGACGACAAGTACAACGAAAATATTGGAGGCATTTAAAAAGGAAATTTGTTACAATTTGAATAAAATGCCTTAGTTTATTTAAACAACATTGTTTTTTAATTTCCATCAAAAGTCAAGGTCAAAAATAATTTATTCAATTTAGGACAGAAAATGCCACTTATGAACGTCAAAATTTTTTAAATCAGTATAATATTTGCCCTTAGGGGGCCCAAACATGTCTCCTTATCTTTTGGGCCCTACTAGTGCTTCGAGACAAAACACAGACAATCAGGCAAGTGCTGAGAAGAAGCACCGGAACAAACTCAGTCACCACTAGCTGCCATAAAAAAGTGAAAAAAAATACAATAAAAAGGTAGGTACATCAGTTTGGTGCAGGCTGAACTGTCCATACATTCTCGTCATTAAGATAGTCTTGAATTTTATAATACCCTTTAGATATTAGGGTAGTTTTGACATGCGACCTAAACCTACTAATAAGTAGTTCGACAATATTGTGTGGTATATTGTAAAAAAAAAATTACAATTTCCCAAAAATGAATTAATTGTTTTGGCCAATCTAAAGTCTGGAACGACAAGTTTGATCGATATTTTCGTTGCATTCGTCGTCGTAAGTCATTTGAAGTTCAACTAGTTGGCTTGGTTGGTTAATAGGTAAATGAATGCTGTGCACAGTATTGATGTTAAGAATTGTATATTACTTAAAAAATAGCTACAAGTTGCAACTTGTATGTGGCCTTAATTTCATATGTATTAAATATTTGATTGCAACTTTATATAAATATGCATCTATAAAACCTTTCTCTATTTATCACCTATCAAATATTTAAAAAAAGAGCCTAACAATCCTAACTAATAAATAAATAAAATACTTAAATACATATCATCCATGACTTAGGTACAAATGCTCGTGCTCATCACGCAAATTTGCCCTTTGCCGGATAGGAACCCGCAACCACCTGGTTTAGAAGTCCAGTGCACAAACAACTACACCAAGACAGTCGTCAATTATGGTAAAGACTTTTGTTGTTAAAAGTAATAACCCATCCAAATAAATCTTATCGTGAATGAGCTGTTTCAATCAACAGTACTGTTGGGGTAGTATTAAGAATTTGCAATACTGAAAACAAGTTCCTTTTAGACATCCCCAGGTTGGTTGATTACAAATTACTCCTTCCTATTATTAAGCATTTACTGTATACAAAGTTTGTCTGAAAAGAGATCGCAATCCCAGCAGTAAGGCTTTACATAGCTATGAAATACTAGCGAGTGACAAAACTTACCCAACTCTCATGCCTTCTTCAATATCAGTAGGAGCGACAGAGTCAGCTAAGTCCACCACAAACTTTGCGAACTGTTTAACATTGATGATGTATTTCGGGTCATTTGAGTCTGCATTTATGATCTTAGTGCATCTTGCTACCTGTGTAAAAAAAAAAACATTAATTGTACAAAGAGGAACCTAGGTAATTATGCCTTAATAAAAAATTGTGTAGATAAATAAATCATTAAATCTATGCAGACAAACCTAATTATGTCTTACTAAAAAAATCTACCATTGAATATTTTTAAAAACTAATTGTCTACACTATAGTAGAGTAGATATGTTTCAACAGTAACATATGGTAGGTATTATAAAACTCAATGTTAGTAATAACTGTACTAAAGTTAATATGAAATCAATCAACCAATATATCAGAAGGCATAAAAGGCAATAGTTAAAATTAAAAGAATATGAGACAAGTTCCCCCTCAAATTTTTCATGCTCATTTCTAAAACTGACCGTAAAAAACTCAGGAGCTTACCTGGAGAGGCTGTTCATTCTGTAATGTCTGCTTGTCTGCAGCCAAATCCCACAAAGCTGGAGGTGCCAGACCAGTATCTGACTCTTTGATCCCTGTGAGTTCATTCACCCTCTTCATCACAGTCTGGATTCCATCTTCTACCTCCTTGATGATTTTCGTGTACTGCCCTTGTCCCTACAATTAGAAATTTGCATGAGTGTGAAATTTTGCCAGTCATTTTGTGGGTAGTGTTTTCGACTACAGGAGAAAGGTTAACTTACATAGGATTTTAATAAGGCTATGTCTCCTTCATCCAACGCTGAAACATGATCAGATACAGTTTTAAATCTGATACAAAAAAGAAAAGTACCCCAAAAGGTTAATCATTATCATCACACAAAAACTCACATTTGATTTCCTTTTCGGGCTCTTCCTTATCATCTTTCACTTTGCGCATATCATCTCCCAGATGGTCAGGCATTTTTACTTACTTTCTGTAACAAGTAACAATAACAAAATAAATTGAGATTTTACAAAAATCTTGCCGTCATCAATCCACCAAACTTAATTTGTTTCATTGCATGGAGCTAGCTTTTTCAATCTACTAACCATAAAATTCTAAATATGGAATTTTTCAGAAACTCAGAAACGCCACATGCGTGAAACGAGGTAGAAATGAAAAGTTTGTTTTGTTCTACGCATAATAACTTTGATTACTTTAATTTATGTAATCAAAAATTTTTAATGTTTTTAAAAACATAAGCAAAACTTTCTATTTCTGTTATAAATAATGTTTTGTTTAGCGAAAATTTTAGGAATAGCGCTGGAATCTATTCAATTGTGCATAAAATACAAATTGACAGATACTTACCTATGCACAAATTTGTAGAATGAAACGTCGTTGAGGGAGATGACAAGCAAAAGTTACAGCAGCGTTCATATAAAAATAATTTAAAAGTAAAAGCTAAAAAAGAAATAAATTATTTTTAATGTTTAAAAACACTTTCAAAACCCGTCAAGTTATTACTTTTTATGAGCAAAATAGTCGGAGTGTAATAAAAATATTGCTTTATTTTATCAAAAAGCTAAAGAAATAATCTTGTTTTTTTATATTGCAAACGCATGATTATCGTCTAATCATAAGCGCGCTCTATCGGTGAATTTCAGTACTAAAATTTTGTATTCGTAGTGCTGAATGGAGAATCACATTTTTTCGTGTTTTTCATGAAATTTTTCTCCTAAAATCACGAATATTTTCTTTTAGGTAAGTTTACAAACCAATGGCTTGTGCGGTGAATATATTTATAAGTATCTAGAAGTTATTCGGTGGCTGCTGCGAGATGTCTCCGTCCGGCTATGACCCAGAAAGTATTGTCAAAGCGCGGTTTTATTCGGCATTTATACACAATTGTGCGCAGTAAAGGTAACTTCTAATTAGCAGTATAGATTAATTGTGTGGTGGGAACTAATTATTGAAACCGCGCTGCTCCACAGAGGTGTAAGTGTGACTAGTCTGTTGAGACGAAATGCATCGTGTGGCCCGTGATCTTGTCCTCCGCTTGTAAATGCTTGGTTTATCTCAATGTTATCTTATATTTTATCATTCGATCTCGAAAATCTTTGATTCTTACAATAATGACTAAATACCGTACACGAATAGTGTCCCATCTGAAGCATGTTTTGTATTTTCAGAAAGGTATGTCTATTTCCCTTTGTTTTAACTCTCCGTGGCTAATTTTTGCTTTTAGTGTTCAAAGGTCATGTTTTAGGCGCTCTAATGTCGATAAATTACAAATATTACATCATTTACATTTTTCTTAGTTGTTTTCATTTTAGTCATCTGATAAGTGAATTAGTGTGATAACCTTATTTTGTTAACCTTTACAATGTGTCTCACTCAATAAATGACCACTTGTGTGTGATCAGTTAATTGTAGTTTTTGTTTGAAGGTAAGGGTTTTATGCAATTTTATTGTAGTCATTATTTATGGAATGTGTTATGTTTTTATTCATTATTGCAATTACAAATTATATATTTGGAAAAATTGCACCTAAATTAAATTCTGTTTTAGCAAATAGTAAAGCTGGCTCGTTCCTCGCTCAAAGGATAAGTATAGCTATCCAACGCGGTAACGCAGCCAGCATTCTCGCCTCCTTGCCTCAAGGACACGGGTTTATTTTTGATTAAGTAGGTTTTAAGTTTATTAATTTTTATTTTATGCATGTCTTTGTGTTTATTTTCTTTTATTGAATAAAATAGTCTATAGATCTAAAAAAAAATGATATATATATTTATAATTTTTATCTCAAAAACCGAAATCAAATATATTTTTTTGCTTCTAATTATTTGTTAAGAAAAAATTTCACAAGTATCTCGCTTAAGAATATCTCTTCTTCAGTGCCCTCAATAAAAGATTTCCATTTAGTAAATAAGCTTGACTTTGCTACATAAAAAAATTAACCAACGCATTTACTTCTATGACAATGGGCCAACAGATATTTTGTTTGGTTAGATGTTACAGTGACCTAATTTTCCTTTTCAATGTCACCTCAATACAGCACTTTGCATTCATTTTAATTTGGTCACAAATAAAAAATATATATACTAACTCACCAATATTAGTCTTCTTTTGCCTGTCTTCTCTGTTGTAGACCTTAAGTTGATTGGTAGAAAATGTTTTTAATGTTAAGTCCTCCATTTGTATAATTGTTTCATTTTTACAGAAAGTAAAAATAAATATTAAAATAATAAAATTGCACACAATTATAAAGCTGTTGTCAAGACATGGATAGTATTATAATGTTTGTGTATATTTACTCTTCATGTGGGATGCTTTCTAAAAATAACACACAGTCAACGCACAAGTGTAGATCACTTCAGTCCATTGATATTTTCCAACAGACTATGAATGTTGTTGAGTCCAATTTTTTAAGGGAAACTTTTGTTTGTAGATGACTTGTTGAATTTGATGCAATAATGAAATACCATGTTCTAACGAATTGTGTGTGCTTTGTTCAGTTGATCTGTGATGTTTGGTTTTAGAAACTTTTTATTCAAGGTACTGTTTTTTTTGCTTACTAAGGCAGTAGGAAAGGTAGATAATGTCATTATAATTGTAAATATTCATTAGATTGATATTTTTATAACAATTTTAATTTGAAATCAAATGAGATATTAAGTCATTGATTGTGAATGAATTGCTTACATTCCACAAAGATCATTGACACCAGTTGCTCTGTAAAATATTTTATGTGGTTTTCTTTGAAACATCTTTACCATAAAACATTAATGTGGCCATAAAATTCAATATGATGTCCTATTGATCAACAAACAAAAAAATACTAAATCTTACATTTTAAAAATGCTTTTCCGTTTGTTTACTAATTATCTCATTGTTGTAGCACTTATAGAAATCAATAAATAGGAGTACAATAGGTTCATGCTGAGTCAGCTGTTCCCTTCTTCAGCTGAAGTGACTGTATACTATAGGAATCCATTAGTGATATTGTAATTATCCAACAAGATAAAATAAGACACCCTTATTGCACACCACACACAATAGCCAATTACAAAATTGTAATAGAAACTTGTAAAATTTTAGTTGTCATAATATGGCTACAAGCAATATCTTCTAGACAACCTTCAGAACACTTTGCATGGCAGTCTCTTAACCCTTTGTACGTTTTGGTCTTTGATTGGGCGTTGGATCCGAAAGTAACAAAAACTTAGTTACTTTTGGTATTAAGTGAAATGAATCTAGAACGAATCGGTTTTAGATTAAGCATTAATTCCAAAAATCTTGATTTTTTCGTTGCTGAGTGAAATGTATTATTTTAAAAACAAAATGTCTGTTTTCCCAACAGTGCTGCTGGCGACGAAGCGAAATGCACACAGCCAGTGCAGAGGGACAGTACCGAGGTACCAACGGCTCCACCCACGGCCGTGACAAGGTCGCCATCTTGGATGCAGGCTCGCAGTATGGAAAGGTAATCATCATCATAGAATAAATTTATTTTATTTGGTACATCGGATAAGAAAATCAAAACAAGTATTTAAAATGATTGCAGTAATACAAAAATTCACAGTATGCCAATAATATCCCCAGTATAAGTTGTAAGTACTGTCATGGCACTGATTTTCAGCAGAAACTTTTGGGCAACATGTAGGTAGGCAAAAAAATCTCCACCAAGGTCCATTCCATTTGCTTGTCCTGTTCCCAATACATTTGAAGTTAGCGCAGTAACTTATAGTATCTACTTGATAACCATCATCTTTTCTCCTGCTCTCTAACTTGACTTACAAGAGGTTCAATTACCCCACAGGTAATAGACCGCCGCGTACGCGAGCTATGCGTGGAGTCCGATATTCTGCCTCTGGACACGCCCGCCTACCATCTGAAGGAGGTTGGGTACCGCGCCATCATCATATCTGGCGGACCAAACTCGGTCTACGCGGAAGATGCGCCGAGATACGACTCGGATATATTCAAGATCGGGCTGCCAGTTTTAGGTGAGTGTGTCTGACAAATGCAATCTACCATCTAAAGGAGTTTGGATACCGCTTCACCATCGGGTCGGGAGGTCCCGACTCTGGCTTCGTGGAAGACGCGTTGAGATACGACTGTGACATTTTCAAGGTCGGCCTGCCGGTTTACGGTGAGTGTGACTTACAGAAGCAATCTACCATCTAAAGGAGGTTGGGTACCGCTCCATCATCGTGTCGGGAGGTCCCAACTCGATCTACGCAGAAGACACGCCGAGACGACTCTCACATATTCAAGATCGGCCTGCCGGTTTTAGGTGAGAGTGACTAACCAAAGCAGTAAGATACAGCTCTTTACCAACACAAAGAGGTTGGTTACCGCGCCATTGTCTTTTCTGGCTGATCCAACTTGGTCTACGCGGAGGATGCGCCGAGATACGACTCGGACATATTCAAGATCGGCCTGCCGGTTTTAGGCGAGTGTGACTAAGAGTAGTTGTCCACGGAGGAGTAGCTTCATAGACGCACAATACGCCAAAACAGCTTAAGCAGCCCAGCATACTGATCTATGCACGGGACGTATCAGAAGCGTTATTTTTCTACTATTTAAACAAATTTTGCAGCCGTATAATGACGAATACGCGTCTATGAAGCTACGCATCCGTGGATAGCAGGCCTATCAAAAGCAAGTTAGATACAGCTTCTGCTTCTCTACCAACTCAAAGAAGTTGGGTATGCACCATCATCATATCTGGTGGACCCAACTCGGTCTACGCGGAAGTTGCGCCGAGATACGACTCGGATATATTTAAGATCAGCCAAAAAATTTGAATGATTTAAATATTGATTAATATAATATACTGTTTTAAACTTTCATGGTCATTATCATTAGAATAGCTATTTACGGGATTGCTACCATGTACCTTTTTATTTTCGAGTTTCCGATATTTCGGCGCTGTTGCAAGCGCCATGATCACGGAATAACTGAAGATCTTGCGGGTGGGATGTTATGGGCAAACATATCGGTCTACCCTCCTTCTAAGTCTTTTATTACGTTCACCTCCGGTACCACTGTTTGCAAACTCACTATTTTCTCGCGTCTGTTCTCGACACACAACACTAACAGTATCCGACCGCGAAACTACACTTGGTTGGTTTTTTCGGTTTTTGCACATTCGAATCACTGGATTCCAGACACTTGACAATTTAAACCCGTCCTCGCGATTGAAATTTTGTATTTGGTGATTTCAATTGCTTCTCTGACCAATCTTGGTATGTAATGGCGTTCTGTCGAAATGATCTGAGGGTTATGAAACTCAATCCAATGATTTGGACCTGATTCCAACAAATGTTCCGCGATCGCCGATTTTTGTATGTCATTGTTATTGACCGCCTTAATGTTTTCTTTCATTCGGCACGCTATGGTACGTTTAGTTTGGCCGATATATGAACTACCACAGCTGCAGTCAACCTTGTAGACACCAGGTTTATCTAAGGGGAAACAGTCTTTAGGCGAACGTAGACATTGTGTCACTTTTCTTAATGGAGTGAAGACAGTATTTAGTGAATATTTATTAAGTACATTTGAGATCTTGTCTGTCACTCCTTTTAAATATGGCAAGTATACCGGCTGTCTGTCTACTGTATCTTTCTGTTGTCTTACTCTGTGTCTAGGTGGAAGCTTCCCTTTATATCCATTGTTCTGTAAGACCCGCCGAACATGTTCTAGCTCTTGGTTTAGATGTTCTCCATCACACAGATCATAGGCTCGGTTTGTCAATGAGGTCACTACAGAATTAAGATGATGAGGGTGATGATGCGAGGCGGCGTTGAGATAGCGGTCAGTGTGAGTAGATTTTCTGTAGACAGAGTGACTCAATGAACCGTCACTCCGCACACGAATCTGCACGTCCAAAAATGCAATACTTCTGTCTTCTTGTAGACGACGACGTTTTCTGTATATTGAGGGGAAACAATCAAGACGTAGAATCTCACTTGGAAAATTTAAATGGCATCCATCAGAATATAAACTTTACCTACGAGGTAGAAGAAGACAGAAGTATTGCATTTTTGGACGTGCAGATTCGTGTGCGGAGTGACGGTTATGTTTGCCCATAACATCCCACCCGCAAGATCTTCAGTTATTCCGTGATCATGGCGCTTGCAACAGCGCCGAAATATCGGAAACTCGAAAATAAAAAGGTACATGGTAGCAATCCCGTAAAGAACTATTCTAATGATTAATATAAATTTAAATAAAAGTCGGAAAATCTTTCACGAAAAGATTCATTCTTCAAATTAGGATCAAAGCTAAGATTAACAGCGGTTTTATTAAAATTTTCAGCCATTTTCTTGTAATTTGGAAAATGATTGTAATTGTTAGAATTAATTTGTAATCTGGCGGGCTACTGGTGTAATGCCGGGAGGCCGCAATTAGTGCATCGCTGGTTCAAAAAACATAAGCGATATCCATCAAGTACAAACCCAGTTGCATAATAGACCTTATCACAAAGTGTATTGTCCTGCAGGTATCTGCTACGGCATGCAGATGCTGAATAAGGAGTTTGGCGGGTCGGTTCTCCGCAAGGAGGCGCGCGAGGACGGCCAGTATGAGGTCGAGGTTGAGACCACTTGTCCGCTCTTTAAGTAAGTTGCTCTACGCACCAACCCTGTTAATCCATACTAATATTCATCATCCTTCTAGCGTTATCCCGGTTGTGCACTTGCTCGCGAGGGACCAGGGTCGGCTTTGGACCATGATCCAGGATGTAGCAGATCAGACACTTGACACAGACATTGACATAATAATATTTACCGATAAGGCCCTCTCTTGGTTCAGTAAAAACCCACCAACATTAACACCATCTTTGTACAGTCGCCTAGAGAAGCTGCAACCGGTACTACTGACGCACGGCGACAGCGTGCAGAAGGTGGGCGAGCGGTTCCGCGTGGGCGCGCAGTCCTCCAACCACCTCATCGCCGCCATATACAACGAGCAGATGCGCCTCTACGGCGTGCAGTTCCACCCGGAGGTGAGTGCTGTCCCTGTCACTCTGACAGCATGATAGGAAGAGCGAGCGGGAGGGCTAGACTCAAATACGGGGTCATCCAGAGTAAGGGATCGGTCTCGATTTAAAGCCTGATATTAGCAATTCACTTACTCAGACAAGTCTTAGGATGCCATTCTTTCCAGAGGTGATTAATTCAAAGATTGGGGTCTTTTGTGACTCCCTTGACCTACCGCTATCGATGTTTTAGAAGATATTGTTTAAAAATTTACAGTTAATATTTCCAGGCACTGTTTGTTGGCGATAACCTTTACCAGACATTTAAAAACTCCCAAAAAATATTGGAACTTAAGTTGTATAAAGAAAAACAGTGAAGTTTTACACGTCATGTTACCTAAACACCGTTCAAAAGATTGTAAAGGCTGCAACATGATTTTTTTATTGAATTGTATTTTGTTGACATGCTAATTTCATTCTTATTTAATTCGCATATACATTAAAATTATCCTATTTTGTATGACCTTCGTTGCGCATCATGGAGGCACTATATTACATAACTTGTCTGTCAACTTTGTTACCACCTGTGATGACGAATAAATGAATTTGTTTTTGTAAATGCAATTGACAAGACAATAGGTGCTACTCGTATAAGAATAGTAGTTCGATTATTATATTTTTTCCCTTGCACCCCCAGGTGGACCTAACCCCGAAAGGAAAGCAGATGCTGTCCAACTTCCTGTTTGACATCGCGGGCCTCACGCGCTCGTTCACGCTGCGCTCGCGCCGCGACGCCTGCATACAGTACATACGCGACACGGTCGGCGATAACAAAGTGCTTGTGAGTATACTATTATGTCCACACGCCCCTGGGTACCGTTGAAAAACCCCTACCAAATAATCATGCGTCGCTTTAGGGTTGACTGCTACAAGAAGCTACTTACGCCATCTAGCGCACCTTTCTAGCACTTTATTCATGTGCATCCAGCCAGCAGCGTAGTGCCGCGCGCCGCCTGTGAATAAAACGCGCGAGCGTGTCGCTGCTATTTATATTCGTGTAATTATAAACTGTAAGTCTAATTAATTTTACGCATTTACTCTGCTATTGCTGTGCCCTAACGGGGCGCTACATTGTATGTTTCTAATATTACCATGTACCTATTTGTCACTTTGTGTACACCAATGTAGCTTGCAATAAATCTGAATCTGCTTGCTCGCGACACCCAACTTGATTAGCCCACCATAGTGGGTCACCGCGCGTTGGTACGTTTTTGCTACCTGCGCGGGGAGTTACACAGGCCTGATACCGCTAATATGTACCAAACGTTTTAAATCTACGTTCCTCTTGCTAGAATGTGGAATTCGTTGCCGGCTGATGTGTTTCCTAAACACCGCCGTTGAAATTCCGTTAAGAAAAGTGAAGAGGTTGTTAGACAGACATGACTTATTCTCGGCCACATCGTCGCTCACCATCAAGTAAGATTGCGGTCAAATGTCTGCCTATTATTATCCATACTAATATCATAAATGCGAAAGTGTGTCTGTCTGTCTGTTACCTCTTGACGCTTGAACCACTGAACCGATTAATTTGGTATGGAAATAGTTTTTGGAAGGACATAGGCTAAATTCTGTCTTGATATAAAAATATTAAGGGGGTGAAATGGGCGATGAAAGTTTATATGAAAAATCCAACTCTTGCGGGCGAAGTCACGGGAAACCGCTAGTAAATATAAAAAGAAGTAAGTAAGTCGAATATCGGATAGGGTGTCATATTTCAATAGACAGCAACTACGCCGGAGCAGGCCTGTGTATCTCCCCGCGGAGGTAGCAAAAACGTACCTACGCGCGGCGCACCTACGTAGGTGCTAAAACAAGTTGCGTGTCGCTACCGGCCAGAGCCACGCTCGCGCGTTTTATTCACCGGCGGCCGCGCGGCTACGTTGCTGGCTGGATGAGAATGAATAAAGTACTAGAAAGAGGCGCTAGATGGCGTTAGAAGCTTCTCGTAGCAGTCAACCCTATCGCGTCGCGTGATATTACGTCACTGAATAGGTTTAGTGTAATATAAATCATATTCCAGAGCAATAAGTATGAAATTATCTTGCAATAGATTTTTGTAGGTGTCTACACGAAAATATGCTTGACTCTGAGGCGAACTAAATTACGCCATATTGTTGACGACATTGAGTAGACGTTTCTTTGAATACAATTGCTAAGTCATACTTCTGTACGAAGTACTAGTATTCTGTGGCCGGAGGTATTATAGTCCGCTCGGGCACTATGGTAATAATAATAATGTCCTCCTAGTCGAATATCGGATATGGCAGTCTCGAAATAGGTAAGGCATATTATAGTGCCCAATTACTTGCCAGAAGACTTGAAATTTCGAGCTAGGCGTAACTGCAAGCTTATTTGATATTTATTATACCTATTTCTATGAAATACTATCCACCTGTATAATATTGGTCATACTTCTATGAAATATATTATTATCCATCTGTATTGTAATTTGTGATCGTATACTCTGACCTAAATTTCAAGGTACAGACAGACATTTGTATTTTTGAAAATGTTGACTTTATTGTGTGTGTTTACTCTCGCACTTCACTGTTTAAGGTTGATGTCACCCATATTTTAATAGGTAATCTGTGATACTGCAATTGCAATACAATCATTTATCACTTTGCTCTAGGTACTGGTGAGTGGAGGCGTGGACTCCACGGTGTGCGCCGCGCTTATTAGAAACGCCCTGCGCGAGGATCAAGTCATCGCGCTACACATTGATAATGGTGAGCTATACAAATAATAATCTACTAACTTAACCCTTAATGCGTGGTGTTGTTTTTAAACAACATACCTTTAATCTATTATTATTTAATAATGTATGTATATAAAATTATATTTTTATTTTTAAAATGATTGTAGACTATAAACTTCCAAATTTAAGTAATTTTCTCAAAATTGTCAATATCCATTTAGAGTCATTTTTGCTAGAACCTGTTTACTTCCGGAAACTGAACCATTTTTCCAAAAAAATAAAAAAATACTCCTCTCCTACCTTACATATTACAATAATTTAAATTAAAACACATTTTTTATTTAGCATATTTATTTAAATTAATAAAAATATTTTTAAAAAATTAACTTTTGATATTTGTTTAAAAGGGGAGCATCTTTTGATGGGTTATAGGTAAAAATAGAAACATCAGCCCCGATTACAAACGATTTATTTAGGAAAAAGAAAGGACACGCACAGCCATTGAGAACACCAGACATGAAGAGAGCGAACAGAGAGAACGTCAAAATTGACGTTTACTTTTGACACATTATCGTCTATTTACACGGCTAGTATAAATTGGCATATTCAAGATTGCCAAACAAAACTCACATTTATACGGTATTGAGTTTACAAAGACAGTTCTACTAATACTACCCCTTAAACCAATACCTTAAAAATAAACGAGTATAGTTACATAATATCACAGTCACTTAATATTATAAATGACATTTGTGATCAGCTATAAAGTCACATACATAAGACTTACAAGTTATACAAACATAAGCCCTTTACGAATTGATCATGTTTTTCTTGTGTTAGAGGTTTTGTTAAGATATCTGCTATCATGAGATCAGTTGACAAATATTTAACAACAACAATGTTATTAACATTTTCTCTTATAAAATGATGTCTCAAATCAATGTGTTTAGTTCTACTATGATACATACAATTTGAAGTTAACTTCTGAGCAGATTGGTTATCATTATACAAGTAATTCCTGAATAAAATGTCATACAAAAATAGCCTCTTTACAAGCATCTGACAAAGCCATATATTCAGCCTCTGTGCTAGAGAGAGCAACAGTTTTCTTTTTACTACTTTCCCACGAGATTAAAGAGTTACCTAGTTTAAAAATAAAACCTGTGTATGATTTACGGTCAATTTCATTACCACCCCAATCAGCATCAACATATGCAGTGACATCTAGACCACCCATCTGAAAAACTAAGCCATAATTTAACGTACCTTTAAGATAACGAAGGACGCGCTTAAGAGCCTTCCAGTGAGTTTCAGAGTAGGCCTCGTTGAACTGGCTGAGCACACTTACAGCATGAGTAATATCTTGTCTGCTGCATACTGCAATGTACATCAGGCAGCCAACTAAATTCCTGTAAGGCAAATTTTCATTTTTCTTTTCAGCCTTATGCAGTTTAATCCACTGCTCTAATGGAGTTCTTGCAGGTTTACAATCTATCATGTTAAACTTCTCTAAAACTTTCTTTATGTATGCAGACTGATCAAGAGTGATTTTATTCTTGCTTCTAGTTACTCTCATTCCAAGAATGTGATGTGCAGGACCTAAGTCTTTCATTTCGAAAGTATTCATAAGGCCAGCTTTTACCTTTGCCTTCAAAAGAGAGTTCTTTGAAGTAAATAACAATATATCATCGACATATAGTGCAATTATTATTAATTCACTTTGCGTTTTTTGATAAAATACGCATGGTTATGAAGAAATCCTTTTGAATTTCAATTTCTGTAATAATACCTCATTCATTTTCTCATACCACATTCTGGACCCTTGCTTCAAGCCATATATAGCCTTGTTAGTTTATATATTAAATGCTCTTTACCTTTTTCAATAAAACCTTCTGGTTGTTCCATATATACATTATCTTCAAGAATTCCATTTAGGAATGCAGTTTTCACATCAAGATGATCAATGTTCATATCATATTCCGCAGCAATAGCAAGTAGAGTTCTGATGGTAGAGTGTCTTACCACTGGCGAGAACGTTTCTTCGTAATCAACGCCATACTTCTGGGAATAACCCTTCGCTACCAGCCGGGCTTTGTAGTTCAATAGCTCATTGCCTGAACAATGAGCTATTCTTGTCTGAACAAAGAAAAGGGGTCTGAACCCCTTTTCTTTTTAAAAATCCATCGACATTTTATAGGTTTCTGATCCTTTGGTTTCTCGACAAGGGTCCAACATTTGTTCTTTACAAAAGAGTTATACTCATCTGACATGGCCCTTCTCCACTCTGCTGCTTCTGTACTTGCGAAAGCTTCACATACGGTCTCTGGTTCATCATCATCATTGCACAGACTTTTCACCAACATGGCATACATCTCCATATCGACGTCATCAACGTCTTCGTATTCTTCTGTGTCCGTAGTCTGATCCAACAATGATCGACCTGGAACGTAAGTAGGATCCGCAGAACTATTTGACTCTACAGACACATCCATGTCAGAGTCTGAGTCATTTACTGAGTGTCCTTATTTCATGAGAAATTTCTGGTCTTTCAGTAGATGGCTCAGGCTGACCATCAGTCTGTGACCCCTCATCATTTTCTTGAATTGGATCAAGATCATGAGCTACAAAATTATCATCATGTGAATAATCAACATCATCATAGAATTTATTCTCTAAGAAAACTACATTTCTTGCTTTGACACATTTAAATGATTTCTCAGGATTCAACAGTCTAAAACCTTTAGTGTCCTCACAATTTCCCACGAATATATGCTGTTTAGATTTGGGATCTAATTTATTTCGAATCGGAGTGACAGCATAAGCGAGACAACCAAAAACATGTAAATGACTAACATCTACCTTTTTACTACTCCATTTTTCTTTAGGTACTTGTCCAATTACGGCCTTTGTGGGTGTCCGGTTTTTCAAATAAACTGCAGTGTTGACGGCTTCAGCCCAGAATTTGTTATTCAGTCTAGCATCCCTCAGCATGCACCTGGCTTTCTCAACAATGGTCCTATTTGCTCGTTCCGCCACACCATTCTGTTGTGGTGAATGTGGGACCGTTGTTTGATGCTTGATGCCGCTTTCCTTGAGGTAAGCCTGTAATTTTGAGTTTACAAATTCACCACCATTATCACTGCGTAAAATTTTTATTTTTTGATTTGTTTCATTCTCTACCATTACTTTAAATTTTTTAAAATGCTCAAAGACTTCATCTTTGTTGTGCAAAAAATTAACAAATGTTTTTCTGCTAAAGTCATCCATAAAAATCAAAAAATATCTAGCCCCACCTAGCGAAACTACCGGCATTGGCCCACACAAATCAGTATGTACTAGCCCAAGTAACTGAGTAGCCCTATTATAAGACTTTTTAGGAAAAGGTGCTCGAGTTTGTTTACTTTCCATACATGGAACACATGGTTAAAAAATATAGGGATTATATTTCATACCTGTAACCATTCCTCTGTTCATCAGTGCCATGCTTTTGGAGTTCAAGTGGCCAAGTCGACGATGCCACATTTCCTGAGACTCCTCTGCAACTGTACCTTTTGCCGAGGTTGATGAAGCACTCATAACAGTGTCATCACTCGGTTCTCCTGAAACTGCTATAGCCGCACTGAAAGAAACATTACTATTGCCTCCCTCTATACACAAAGGCTGATCAATGACATCGAGTTGATAGATACCATTCCTAAGTGAGGCAGTAGCCAAAACTTCCTCATCATCAGATATAGTGCATTTTTGTTTACAAAAAACTACTTTGTAACCTTTCTTTACTAAAGCACTAACAGAAAGCAAGTTTGCTGAAAGATTAGGCACATAATGTACATCCTTAATTGTCCTTACACAGTCTTTTAATCTTACGGACACATCGCCATGCCCTGCTGTCAGCAGTTTTTCACCATTACCGACACTCACTTTTGAATAATTTTGACTCACGTTAAAACACTAAATGCACTTTTATTGTTGCACATATATTTAGACGCACCACTGTCGACATACCAGACATCACTTTTGATGGCCGCTGAGAGCGCTGTCAGAAGTGCCTTCGAGATGGGCTGTGAAGGTTTCTCTGGCTTCTTGTCTTTCTCAGGTTTCTTATTAACTTTACTCGGGCAGTCCCGTCTAAGATGTCCAGGTTTTTTTACATCTAAAGCATTTCTGAACCTTTTTAAATGCTGCTAAAGCTGTTCCAGAATCTGCCTTGTCTCTCCGTTCATACTCCTACAGAAGTTTCCCCTTTACCATGTCACTGGATAATTTGTGGGTGCAGTTCTTTAAGGCCATTATGAGCGGATCATAATTGGTTGGTAATCCACTAAGCATTATGACGGCAAGAAATTCATCATCGAGCGGAGAGTTTATGTCCTGCAGTTGTTGCGACAATTCTTGAAGCTTACCCAGGTAGCTCTCCATGCTGTCATGTTCAGTCAATTTGGTGTTGAACAGGGTTCTCAACAAACCTAGTCTCCGGCATAGACCCTTATCTTCATAGGCCTTGCTTAGGTTGTTCCATGCCTCACGTGCACTTTTTGCATTTCTGACATGGGGAAACGCACTGGTATGCACCGACAGGCATATTCTCGCCAGTGCCTTCATGGTTCTCTTGGTGTCTTCCTGTACATCCTGTTTAAGCTCATCGATAGTGTCCCAGAGGTCTTCGTGAATCAATATCATTTTCATGCAGAACTTCCACGTGGAATAGTTCTCGATTCCTCTGAGTTTTTCGATGTTTTGAAGCGTCGGACTTCCAGCTCCAGCCATAATGGGGTGACGGTGTTGGTGGAACGCAAACGTGGTCAGTAAGTATAGAACTTATTTCTAGTTTTATTTGCGAAATACTATCGTACTTTGACTCGTTGCGGCGGCTGGGCCCATAACCTGATGGGTTATAGGTAAAAATAGAAACATCAGCCCCGATTACAAACGATTTATTTAGGAAAAAGAAAGGACACGTACAGCCATTGAGAACACCAGATATGAAGAGAACGAACAGAGAGAACGTCAAAAGTGACGTTTACTTTTGACACATCATCGTATATTTACACGGCTAGTATAAATTGGCATATTCAAGATTGCCAAACAAAACTTACATTTATACGGTATTGAGTTTACAAAGACAGTTCTACTAATATCTTTTGATATTTGTTTAAAAGGGGGGCATCAAATTCAATTATTTTATTGATATGTTCGCTTAATTGATTAATCAATGTTTGATTAAGAAATAAAAAATCAAGCATTTAAGGGTTAAGACAAAGAGGGTCTGACCCTTATTTGTTATGATCTTCCACTTGACTACACATTGTCGTTGCAAAGTCGCCCTATAACAACTACATTTTTTACCTTAACTGTACTTGCTGTCGTCCGTACAAGTACGAGGGTCAAACTGAAAGTTCTTAGAAAATCAAAAACTGATTACATTAGCCAGTTATTAGTTTTATTATATCTTTTCAAAATATTGTCCATTGACGTCAATACACCGCTGCATGCGATGGAACCACTGGGAAAAGCACTTTGCCCACTCGTCCTTAGGGGTCTCTTCAATGGCATCGCGATACGCAGCCACCGCTTCTTCAGCATTCATAAACCGCTTTCCTTTAAGTTTTTCTTTAATTTTTGGAAATAAATAAAAATCACAAGGCGCGAGGTCGGGGCTATACGGCGGGTGACCCAGTAATTCAACGTTTGATGTCGCCAAATAGTCGATCGTTCGCTTGGCGGTGTGCGACGAGGCGTTGTCGTGGTGAAGGAGGATCCTACTGCGAGGTCGTTTCTCTCGAACTTTTTCCAAGACAAGTGGCAAACAATTGGTAGTGTACCATTCTGCAGAAACTGTTTTTTGATCCTCTAACACAATTGTTGCGAAATGACCTATCCTTCCAAAGAACGAGGCCACCATTTTTTTTCCCGCACTTCGATCTCTCTTCACTTTAGTTGGCAACTCCTCGAAAGGAAACACCCACTGAGCAGATTGTCTTTTGGTTTCAGGATCATAACAGTAAATCCAGCTTTCGTCACCTGTTAGTATGTCGAACATAGCATTTGAGTCACCTCCGTTAAATCTTTCAATCATTTTACGGCACCAATCCACACGATGGAGTTTTTGAGCCTTAGTCAAATTATGAGGTATCCACCGGGCGCAAAGCTTCCTGACCGCTAAATGTTCGTGGAGGATTTTGTGCACTTGACTCATACCGATGCCTAAGCTTGTCCGAATCTGCTGATAGGTCACTTTTTTGTCAGTCTCTATCATACGCCGCACAACACAGATGTTATTTTCAGTCGTCGCCGTAGAAGGCCGTCCCTCACGTACATCATCAGTGAGATTAGTGCGACCACGTTTAAACGCATTAAACCAGTTGTAAACAGTCGCACGAGATGGGGCTTCATCGTGAAAGGCCAATCGTAGTCTATCATAACTTTCTTGTTGACTTAAATGACATCGAAAGTCATAAAAAATCATTGCACGAAAATTTTCTCGTGTTAAATTCATTTTGACGTGACACAGACAATTTTCAATTTGCCGCCAAGTCGTAAAACAAATGACAAATGAATGAAATATATACTCAGTAATATTGGCAAAGAGTTCTATTTTCAAATTTTAGAATATTTTTTTTATTATATTGTTTATAAGTGGCCAGTTCTAAGAACTTTCAGTTTGACCCTCGTACTATTCAAATCAGTCATATTATAACTTGTTGCAGGATTCATGCGTAAAAATGAAAGCGCCAAAGTGGAAAGGTGTCTGCGGGATTTGGGCGTCCGTCTACACGTCGTAAACGCTGCACATCAGGTATGGCTTCAAATTATTACAATGTTTTATTAAATCCTTAGTTCTTTCAATAGTCAGTAAAGACCCTAGAATCAGGATTCAATGTCACCCGTGGGTAAGACAACTTTACTCCCTTGGTGAATCATCCACCTATTGTTATTTCCCGTCTACTCAATCAGTATCAATTATAGGTTGAGACAATTGGTTTCATTTTCGAGAGCCCTTTAGTTCCTAATTTTGAATTCATGCCATCTCTTTCACTGCTGAAAAAACGAGAAGAGACAGACTATAATAATTTAGACACGTTAAACTAAACAGCTGTTAGTTACTGTGGAAATTACAAAATCTATAGACAATTTAGTAGGGATGTCAACCGATGACGACTAAAGTTAAACAAAAAAATTTGTATACAATGTTTCTAAAATATTGTAGTCTCTTTTTGTTTGTTTATCACAAAAAGAAACAGATTGGACTTAAATTTTGTCTTAAAGAGGGCACCTGAGAATCGAACCTGTAATAATAATTAGAAAAAATACTATCCCGCCCACAGTTCCGGCAAGGCAGCACAGTGGTCCGCGAGGCCGGGGGTCGAACCCGGCACACTCCGCTGCTGTGCCACGCCACCGCGCCCGAGGACAAGCGCAAGATCATCGGAGACGTGTTCATCCGCGTGGCCGAGCGCGCCGTGCACGACCTGCAGCTACAGTGAGTCCCGCGTTCCGTTCCTTGCCCGGTCGATTTTGATGGTTGTCTGGAAAAGATCGCTCTTAGCGATAAGCACTAAGTAAATTGTACATCTTTCTGTGTAAATTGAATTTATCTTACTTTTATGGTGTGCAATTAAGGGTCTATTTATGACCATCGTCTCGACGATAGGTCTGTTTTTTCCCGATTTTCTAATTTCGGTGACTTTGTTGCGGTCTTCATTTATAGTGCGTAACCCAAAAGTTTCTGCGCTCGCTTCGCTCCCGTTTTGTACCATATTTCAACTCGCATATCGTTCGTTACGTTTTTGACCTTATTTCGGCCCCCATACCGTGTGTAATGCGTAAGCTTCAACGCTCGCTTCTGTCACGTTTTTTGATCTAATTTCAGTCGAGTGTATCCGAAAAAATTCCACACTATAGTCCGTGCCATTTAACGGTGCATAAAAAGTCATTGAACCGTCACCCGTGTACCACTGCACGCCAGTATGCGAAGCGCGGCAACCCTAACTATAAGCCGATTTTTCAGATTCGTATGTAGCGATACGAATCTATCTATTAAATGAACCTCGGTACGGGTCGACATTGAAAAAATTGGCATGTATCACCACCATTTTTTTTGTGTGTTTTGACGTTTTTCGACGAGGCCGTGGTATTATAAAATCGATTAAAAGTCGTAATAATCGCTGTTAGTAAGACAAATGATACGTATCACAAGGTTTTAGCGGTCAGGGTGAACGACCTTTTATGCACGTTTATCTGGCACGTACTATACCTTTGCTCGCTTTTTGTGACATTGTTCTAGTCATTCACTCTGTGTCTCAAAAAATATTCTATGCTTGCTTATCTCGCGATACACCCGCTTCGCGTTATGTGATCTTATTTCAGTCTTCATATCGATTATTAAACATTCCGCGGTCGCTTCACTCGCGTAATAATTCAAGATTCCCGTCATAACCTTCTTGTCACTATAACGGAAGATCATTATAGTTAAACAAAGGCGGCGGAATCATATATCAAACGGCGCGCCTGATAGAGAGTCAGACCGGGGATGTTGCATGAAAATTAAAGCCGCAAGATATTTTTAATTCCCCATTCAGTGAAAAAAATATCATCTGTTGTATTTTGGGCGTGGTTAATGTCGATTCATCTAACTAAATATTTTATTAAACTTATTACCTTTTTTCTTACCCAGGGAGGACCAAGTGCTCCTAGGCCAAGGCACACTCAGACCGGATCTGATCGAGTCAGCGTCGTCAATTTGCAGCAATAACGCGGCGACTATCAAGACTCACCACAACGATACTGAATTAGTTCGTCTGCTCAGGCAACGCGGCCGAGTGGTGGAGCCACTGAAGGACTTCCACAAGGACGAGGTAAATTGAACCCTAACGCTGTATAATAAGGCGCAGAGTCAGTCCTTCTTATTCTCTTTCTTGTTCTTTATTGTTGATCGGTTGCTAGCCATTTTTTGGTATTGTGTAGATACTCGTAGTTACCCGGGTAATAGTTATGATCTTTATTTTATTTAGTTATAAATTACCTAAATACAGTCCTTTCTTTATATCGTGCGTGACAATATTATTTTCTTGATTCCATAACTCACACTGAATACCCTGAATAAATTAAGTTATCCGAACGTGTCACATTGACTGTAAAAGTAAGTTAATCTCGATTTAACGTCATGCTGTCTCTGTAATCGACGAACATATGACAGAGACAGAATGACGCAAGTGGACCTAAGACTTTCTTGACTCAACAACTCATTCTATATACCCTCGTATGCAGGTCCGCGCGCTAGGCTTGGAGCTAGGGCTGCCACCGCCGCTAGTGGAGCGCCACCCGTTCCCGGGGCCCGGGCTGGCCGTGCGCGTGCTCTGCCAGGAGGAGCCCTACCTCGAGAGGGACTTCGCTGAGACACAGGTCAGTGTTGTACTTGATAACCCAATTTACACTCACTTACTCGGGTACTGCAGACTCTGCCTCCTAGTGGTCGGGCAACGATTTCATCCATCACATACTGAAGTTTGTGATGGCTGAACGGGACTTTGCTGAGATACTGCGGTTACTATACTACCCGATAGCACAACTTTCATATCCTAAGAGCTTCCGCATATTGACCTACTAAACGCGATCACTAGTGGCTCAGACAAGCGACTGACACGGCCATTAATAGCAACCGTCCGACCAATAGTGACCACTATAGTCCGTTAAGATCGTGCGGAAGGCAAGGAAGCGCCAATCACACGCGAATATCATACGACAACCCCTTCCCTGCAACACGTCCCAGCTAACATCTACCTTGCCTCGCCCCCCGTGGGTCTTTCGTTCCCCTGGTCGGCCGGCCATGAATTTGTCGCATTATAGTAGCGAGCGTAGGCGACTGCATCTTACGGCTCGGAAGGTCTATTTGCGCCGATGCTAAACAAAATGTAAGAAAAAACTCGTCCGCAGCTTGTGGTCGCGTCTAGTAAATAAATGCTCTAAAGGCGTCTGACTTCGCCGAGAAATAGGTCAGTATGCTACTTACACATTCCATAGGGAGATGCCACACGTCTTCCTGCGCTGACACAGGGGAGTATTCGATATGTGCATAATGGGTGGTGGGGACCGTAAAATCGATCCCATCGCGCGATGTCACAGATATGTGAATTAACTCTGTATTGTCATGTATCAAATTGCAATATTTTTATAGAATTTCGTACAAACGTCACACGTTAAAATTCTCGATTTTCCATTCACAGTACGTCTTGTTTTATAAAGTTGACTGCCTCGTTGGTCTAGTGGTCAGCAAGCTGGGTACTATCCACGAGGTCCCGGGTTCGAATCCCGGGTCGGGCCGAGAGTGTTTGGGTTTTTCTGTCTTGAAATAACTCTGACACAGCACCGGAGTCTGAAAGTTGGTTGTGTTAACACCCCCGTGCCTCGGAAAGCACGTTAAGCCGTTGGTCCTGCGTCTGATCTCTCTACGGTCATGTCGGACTGCCGTCTCACCGAATTGTGAGAGTGAAGGAACAGAGGGTGCACCTATATATTGCGCACACACTTGAAAGAAGTAAATACAGAAATTATTAGCCTAAATAACACTAATTCTGAAGGTTTTGATGGAATCTGCACGAAAATTATTAAAGTGTGCAATAAACAGCTTGTACCTATTCTAACACACCTTATAAACCTCTCGTTCTCAATGGGTATTTTTCCTGAGCTACTAAAACAATCTATTATCAAGCCACTGCATAAGAAAGGTGCTAAAGATGAAGTTAGTAACTATCGTCCCATAACATTAATTCCAGTACTTTCTAAAGTATTTTAAAAATGCATGCACCGAAGAATAATGCACTAAAATAAATAAAATAAAATAAAATAAGCCTTTATTTCTTTGACCATAACTTTTTAACTATTTTACACATTACTAATTAGTTGCACTACAGTCAGGTTGTCCTTGGACATAGGCCTCCTCCAGTTGCTTTCATAAGGTTCTGTCTCTTGCCAGTCTACGCCATCCATTGGGCAAATCGTCTTCCCATCTCATTGCTGGTCTTCCTTTTCCTCTCTTTCCCTCCCTTGGATACCAGATCGCATCATGTGTCCAGTCCAACGCCACTTCAGCCTTTTCACTTTTCTAGTGACATCTGTCAACCCTGTCGCTTGTCTTATCTTGGAGAGTCGCCATTTGTCTTTCAACTTAATGTGGAGCGTGCTTCTTTCCATTCCTTGTTGGCAAACCTTTAATAATGCACTACTGTAACAAATGTAACATTATAAACAAAGACCAGTTCGGCTTCCAATAAAAGAAATCAACGACATTAGCAATTTTTAATTTAGTAAAAACAATATTAAACAACTTGAATGAAAAATATCTTACAACGGGACTATTTTTTGACATGTCAAAGGCCTTTGATTTTGTTGACCATGAACTTCTGTTAAAGAAATAAGAAACGATGGGGATACGAGGACCCACGCATCAGTGGCTAGAAACCTACTTAAAAAACAGAAGTCAACGCGTAGTTGTGAGCAAGCTAGTAGGTGATGAAGTAATTCCGTACGCTTCTGACTCAAAAATTGTTGAGTGCGGTATCCCTCAGGGAAGTGTCCTAGGACCTCTATTGTTCATTCTATATATTAACGACATAACGAGTGTGACTAATCACAAATGTATTTTATTCGCCGACGACATTTCTATTATTGTAAAAACTAAAAATAACTCTATATGTAACCACGAAGTTGAAATAAATAAAAGAATTGACAACATTATTAAATGGCTAGACGTAAACAATTTAAAACTCAATCTAGATAAATCACATTTTATACAATTTAATCAGAATATATTATTGCACTTGAAAAAAAAGTTTTTTTTTTGTTTGTTTTTTTGTTTGTTTGTTTTTTTTGTTTTTTTTTTCAAGTGCAATAATATATTTGGATTGCATAGTGAATGCTTATCACTTAAAAAACAATAATTATCCAATTTAATCAGTCTAAACACGAAAAATTCAAATTTAATCTAAATATTGATAAAATAAAGGAAATTACGTCTACATAGTTCCTGGGTGTAGTTATAGATCAAGATCTAAATTGGAAATTACACATAGAGACTTTGTGTAACCGTATTTATAGCTTTGCCTATGCCCTCAACAAAATGAGGAAAGTGACAAACCTGCGAACGGCACTTATTACATACCACGCGTACGTAGCTTCAATTTTGCGATACGGGTTAATAGCGTGGGGAAATAGCACAGATATACTAAAAGCGTTCAGAGCCCAAAAAAAGTGTATCCGGGCAATCTGTGGCATACCACCTGACGTGTCTTGTAGAACAGCATTTGTTTGTTTAAATTTATTCCCGCTACCGGCATTGTATATTTTTGAAATAAGCTGTTTTGTGAAGAGAAATACCAATATGTTTGTGAAAGCAATTGACAGGAACGCGAGACTGCAAAGGGATCCTAATAAGCTTGTGTTAGACATTATACTGAAAGTGCAATACTGTGCCTTAAGCACACCGTCAGATATTACACGGCTCGCAGAACGCCTGTTTACGCCTGTTTTCTCGACTTGTCCAAGGCGTTTGATCTGGTTGCGTATGACATCCTATGGGAGAAGTTGAAAAGTATACAATTGCCTAAAGAACTGATAAATATTTTTCAATATTGGTATGCACACCAGATTAATAGCGTCAGGTGGGCGGGGGCAATGTCGGAGCATTATCGAATGGAATGTGGTGTGAGACAGGGCGGACTGACCTCACCTACGTTGTTCAACATTTACATGGACGCACTGATTGTCGAGCTCAGCAGCATGCATGTCGGCTGCCATGTAGACGATGTGTGTGTCAATAACTTGAGTTATGCTGACGATATGGTGCTGCTGAGCGCGTCGGTCTGCGGGCTGAATAAGCTGATGAGGGTCTGTGAAGATTATGCTCAGAGGCACGGCCTTAAATACAACGTCACGAAGAGTCAGTTCATGGTGTTTGAGACCAGTAGTGCCAAATGTCCAAAAGTTATACCACCTGTCACACTAAACGGTGTTTCTTTGAATAGAGTGACTCAATTTAAATACTTAGGGCACATGGTAACTGCTGGTCTCGGAGACCATGCTGATATCGACAGGGAGGGAAGGGCCTTGTCACGAAGAGCCAACATGTTGGCTCGCAGGTTTAAGAAGTGTTCTGTCGCCGTAAAGATCACTTTATTTCGAGCATACTGTACTGCACCATACACCTGTGCTCTGTGGGCCAACTACTCGCAGAAAGTGTACAATGCCCTTCGTGTGCAGTTCAACAACGCCCTGAGGGCCGTGCTGGGGCTTCCCCGCTACTGCAGCGCCTCGGCCATGTTCGTGGCGGCGCTCACGGACTGTTTCCACACGACTATGCGCAAGCGGTGTTGGTCGTTGGTGCGCAGGGTTCGGGGCAGCCTCAATACGGTCCTGAAGATGATCGCTGATAGAGTCGACTGCCCCTACATCCGGAACTGCTGCAACAGACATGTTGCCATATCTACGGGTGTGGCGGCGGTGGGCTCTTGATGTGCTCGTTCAATTTGGTGTGAATGATTTGTTAACGATTTTATAAGTATTTTAATTTTTAATTTTTATGTGGAATTATGGGCCAAGATGCCTGAAATATTTTTTTTATTTTTATTTATTAACCCAAAGTCTGCTAAATACAAAAAGAGCTGTCTGCAAATGTACCTAAAAATATATAATAAGATTCCAGAAGACATCAGAAAACTTAACATTGTACAATTCAAATCAAAACTTTATAGGTGATGAAAGAATATATGACATGAAAGACTTTATTGACGAATCCTAATACAATTTATTTAATTTGACATGATTTAATTTATTTAATATGATTTTAATATATTTTCCATTGTAATTTTATAACACATTTGTATCTAATGAATGACATTACTTATTTAATATTATGTCAATGCTTCAATTTTGCATGCTGTTTTTAATGGCAAAACATGTGCACTAATTGACCCGTATGTACCATCTTCAAATACCGTGTTTTTATGCAAATAAATATTCTGATTCTGATTCTTGTGCACTATAATATGTCCTGCGCAGTTGGCTTATCTCTGTTGAGATAGGCCGCCGTAGTCGAAATCGGCTAGGAGGATGTGACAACCGGCTAGTCAGGTGCAATCACAGAAGTAGGTCGTGAGTCAATGAAACCGTTATTTTAAATAACTAATAATATTTATTATAAAACTTAAACCTTGTTCCTGGTACGTCAGCTGCCGAGATACACAAAAATGTGAGGAAGGACACTGGCCTGAGGGTTGGATGCTTCACGCCCTTGATCCACCGTAGCAATCGTCCAGGGTAGGTATTTGGGTAGGCGGTAGTTCTCAAAGGAAGGTACACACCGTACACCACGGGTGGTCACTCGTATTGGTAGTGGTAGGTAGACCAACAAGGATACTCCTGGTCCTGGAATCCGTATGGCAAGCATTAGCAAGCTCGAAGACTGCCTTCGGTGAGCCCTACTGGCCACGTCCAGTACCTCACTCATTATTTTATATGCAAAGCAGCAGGTTAGGCAGTACTAATTAACACTATAAACATTACACAAGCACTAAAATAAGAACTCACCCCAGCGGGACCGAAAAGATAATTAAATTATAGTAAACTATATTTCCACGTAATCAACTATGTGCGGACGTAACGGTTTTCTGTAGAAGAACGACACAGGCGTCGCTTAGTACAGCAAGGATTGATCTGGCTGTGAGAAAACCGAACCACTGCAGCTCGCATGATCGGCTGTTATCGGATGCCTTCGGCTGCAGCGCAGGAGCTTGTCGCCTCCCACTTTAGGGATGCGTACGGGCTACGCGAGAATGCAATAACCCTTACTCTTAATCTATGATTACTTTTTTTTTTAATTAATTAACGTTTCTAATAATAATGTTTATTTATTATACTTTATTTATATAAGTTAGTAGCATAAAGGTTTAGTTTTAAATAGTAAGTAGGAATTAAGAATTTATTGTTACGTTTATTTTGAGGTTTACTTGTATTATGTAAGTAGTTTAGGTTAACGTGTTGGGCTCTAAGTCCACAACGTTACAAGGACATTATTATTATTTATGTTTTATAAAGTGCAGAAACAATAGGCAAAAAAGTAAGTGCAAGTTTCATTAGTTTCCAACATCAAAATAGAAATTGGAGCAAAGAAATGAATGATTAGTTGCTGTGAAAAGGGTGCTATTGGGTCCCCATGGCACTTAAAACCTCAACACACAATGTGTATTAAAAATTTTATTGGAGGCATAAAAAGTCTGATGCATAGGCAATCTCCAGATACGTTTCAACAATTTTCGCGTCAGTCACTTATTATAATAATATCCACAAGCTTTTTGATATTTTCATTTTTTTTTTTAAATAATCTGAAAATTGTCATTAAACCATCCAGGTGCCAAAATAATTGTGGTCACTAGGGGGCGTTATTATCGCGCACACAGCGAAAAGCACCCACAGGCTAATATTATTTGAGCGCATCAAGTTTATGTACGCAAGATCCCAAAAACTTAGGCCTTAGCCACGATCGAAAGTAAACGAAGTTTAGGCAGTCTCACTCTCAGGCTGTGAATATTTGTGAAATGTCTACTACGAATTTACAATTTTAAAAATCTACACAATTAACTCTTCTTTTGCGAAGGAATGAATAGTGTAGTGGTTGCTCGTCCTTTGACAACTCCCTAGCTAGATTTTACTGCTGCAATAAAAAAAATATCTCAAAAGTTTTATACTGCAATTGTTTTCGAAGCAAATGAATTCCTTCAAGTTGCAGTGGGAAGAAAAAGTTGCAGAGGGGACCACATGTTGACGCTCTGGCTGGGAGACTTGCTTCAGCTGCCTTTGCGGTTAGAAAAAATTGACATTTGACTGATGTTGAAACAGCAAGGCTTGTGTATTTTATTTACTTTCACAGTATAATGACTTATGGCCTTCTCTTGTGGGGTTCTGCTGCGGACATAGATACCATCTTTATTTTTACAGAAAAGAGTCATTCGTGCCATTTACAAACTTAGTCCCCGCGAATCCCTGAGAGAATTCTTTAAAGAAATTAACATCCTCACTGTCGCTTCTCAATACATATGTGATAATATCATGTACGTACGCAAAAATTTAGATCTTTTTATGAAAAAAAGTGATATTCATTTGTATAACACAAGAAATAAAACTAACTTGTCATTCCAAACTTCAAATTAGCCTAAACAATTAATTCATGTAAAATTTTTCAATAATTTACCTCATAATGTTATCGAACTACTTAATAATAAATTTAGGTTACATGTCAAAACTACCCTAATGTCTAAGGGGTATTATAAAATTCAGGACTATCTTAATGACGAGAATGTATTGTCAGTCCAGCCTGCACCAAACTGATGTACCTACCTGTTTATTTTGATTTGTTTTATTTTTGTGGCAGCTAGTGGTGTCGCTTCTCAATACATATGTGATAATATCATGTACGTACGCAAAAATTTAGATCTTTTTATGAAAAAAAGTGATATTCATTTGTATAACACAAGAAATAAAACTAACTTGTCATTCCAAACTTCAAATTAGCCTAAACAATTAATTCATTCTTGGGAAATTATGTAAAATTTTTCAATAATTTACCTCATAATGTTATCGAACTACTTAATAATAAATTTAGGTTACATGTCAAAACTACCCTAATGTCTAAGGGGTATTATAAAATTCAGGACTATCTTAATGACGAGAATGTATTGTCAGTCCAGCCTGCACCAAACTGATGTACCTACCTGTTTATTTTGATTTGTTTTATTTTTGTGGCAGCTAGTGGTGACTGAGTTTGTTCCGGCGTTTTTTCTCAGCACTTGCCAGATTGTCTGTGTCTTGTCTCGAAGCGCTAGTAGGCCGCAAAAGATAAGGAGACATGTTCTGGCCCCGTATGGGCCATAATTGATTGATATTAATTTTGACGTTCATAAGTGGCATTTTGTGTCATAAATTGAATAAATATTTTTTTTAAATCAAAGACTTTAACTTTTGACTTCTTTGCGTTGTTAAATAAAAAAAATACTTGTTACTCCTCTTCCCGCATCAGAGCGTTCAATATTATTACCTTTTTGAGCAGAACAAAAATCCCTGTATATATGTAATAGTATTTAACGATTTATACATCTCCCCAGGTGATAGTGAAGATAATGGTGGAATACGCGTCGATGTGCGTGAAGTCGCACGCGCTGCTGGGCCGCGTGGTAAACGCGAGCACGCCGCACGAGCAGAGCGAGCTCAAGCGCATCTCCAGCAAGTCGCAGGTCGCCGCCGCGCTGCTGCCGCTGCGGACCGTCGGCGTGCAGGGTGAGTAGATCTACTTAGCTCTCCCTTAGGGCTGTCACATACCGGTCGAATTGCGTGTATGATCAAAGAATAGCTTGCTCGACGTCGCCTTCCATTAGGGTTGTCACGCGTCTTTATTAGCACATAAGATTAAAGTTGTGTATCTTGATTTGACGTCGCGTCAGTCGGTGGTTTGGGTGGAATACCGCTTAAGCGACTGGATTTTGTGCTCACACTCGCCCTGGACATCAGTTCGTTTTATGGCGTCGTCTTTTGCTTAGTAGCAAAATAGCGTGTCCTAAGTAGCGCAGTATTCGATCAAGGTGAATAAACACTACACTGGTATTCCTAGTCTATACACATAAGTGGTCTCATCCGCTCTCGAGGCAGTGTCGCGTGAAGTCGCACGCCCTGCTGGGCCGCGTGGTGAGAGCAGAGCGAGCTCAAGCGCATCTCCAACAAGTCGCAGGTCGCCGCCGCGCTGCTGCTGCTGCGGACCGTCGGCGTGCAGAGTACACCTTAGCTCTCCCTTGGGGCTGTCACATACCAGTCGGATCTAAGACTGACACACGTCGGCGGAATCGCACGTATGATTGAAGATACACAAGCGCGTTTGACATCACATCAGTCGACCCTACGTGCTTGAGTAGAATAAGGTTACGCGATAGGAAGGGAGGTAAATATCTAGGTGTTTATATCGGTATCGATAAATTTGCATAAGGATAAGTTTACGCGACTGAGAGAATATTAACTAGGTGTTTGTATCAGTAGGTGACCTAGCGTTCTGCGAACTGAATTTGCACTTCATTGTGTCGGTTAGTAATCCTTCTGTACTTGTTCTTTTATTTATCCTGTCCTAACCAAGAGGTCTCTTTTTTCGCCCTCGAGACAATGATGACCTACACAGTCAGTGAGACACATGTACATCCCGTTGGAAAAAAATATAATTTAGCCAGTCAAAAGCTTCAATATTTTATTTTATAATATAAGTTATATTATAAGTTAAATAAAAAACCAAAAATTCGCAAACGGGTACGATTCAAACCTACGACCTTTGGCTAACCGTGCCAACGCTCTTACCAACTGAGCAACCGTGCAGTCCATCCACTCGTGTGAAAATCTTGGTCTCTTTATCTTAATTGCGTCAAAAAAAACTATAAAATTACTTAATTTGTAATTTTTGATGCAGTTTTTAAAGACTAAACATACTTTAATTAGATAGATGGCATTTCATACTAACTAAAGATCATCTACATTATTACACCAAGCAATCTACTACATATTTTTACTTCGTACTACTTGTCCCGACACTCGGGACTAAAGTCCCGATGGCTAACATGTTTTTATGTCCTGCCATATGTAATGATGCCATATATTATGTCTTTATGAGAAAGCCTAATATAAATCTATCATTGTAGGTGATAGCCGGACGTACAGCTACGCGGTGGCGCTGTCGACGGAGCGCTACCCGCCGGACTGGGCCGACATGCACTACCTCGCCAAGCTCATACCGCGCGTCTGCCACAATGTTAACAGGTGCGTATTATGCTTACATAACCTACTTAACGAAAACCTAACGACACAAACGGGATTTAATGCAACAAATACTTCTGTATGAGGTAAATTTTGAAAAACTTAATGTAAGTTAACGTCATGTAGTACACACGGCCGCACGTTAGACTACCCCACTTTGACCTTGAAACCGTCTCTATTCCTAACGTAATACTTCTTCTCAGCACTAGCCCACAATTGTCCCGAAGCAGTGGTAGGGTTAAGATTGCGACGTGTATAAGTGCCCCTAGTTGGGTCTATATGCAGAAATAAATAAATTTTATTGAATTTTATTTTAATAAAAGCGGTTTTCGTAGTTCACATGGGTAACCTGACGTACTGCCGACCGTACCGTAGGAAATCAAAACTAAAAAGAGAAAAAGAGAGGAATGGCGGTTACTCCACCGTTAAGAGCCAAGCTCTTACATTTATGATGATTAACTGCATATCGGCTAATTCCTTGACAAACAGTGGTTATGACATAAACTAAATCAAGCAATAAAAATATCTTGCGCGATATCGGTCTTTGTTCTATTAACCTAACCTTCGTGATAATCACAGGCAGATTTACAGCCACTAAAATGGGTTAGGAAGGCTTGATCGGCTAGTTCTAGCCATTGTTTGTACGTTGGCTTACAGTGTTCGTAAAATTATCGTTTGTTTATTGAATTTACACGTGTCGTGTCATTACGAGTGACATTTGACACAATCGGTGTATGGTTGCTATTCTAACGCTACAAAAAAAGAAAGTCAAAAATTGACTGATTATTCCCTGCATTGATCTCGACCGTCATGTTAACAACGAATCATTGTACTTATGTCAGCAAAAACCAGAAAACCACACTGCAGCTTTACCATAATAAGTCTACAAATACAAAATAATTTATTTAACAAATAAAAAGGGTACTTACATTATAAAAAATTGGCAACGGCCCCCGGTCTATACTGTACCACGGGCGACCTTTAATGTTGGCAATTATTAAAATCATATTAATCGAACAAGTGGGCGCATTGCAAAAAAGGCACATAATTTTCTTTCCTTTAAAAAACAAACGAGACAAAAAATCTCCTGTGCATCTTGTTAACAATGTTATAATTCCTCAGGGTTTGCTACGCATTCGGCGGTATCATCAAGGAGCAAGTGACGGACATCACTCCCACCTTCCTCTCACAGCAGGTCATATCCACCATACGTCAGGCTGACGACATTGCCACACAGGTACAAATATATTATATTTGGTTCTTATGTTTACGAGGACAGTCTCATTAAACCCACACTTAACGGATTACTTCGCAATTTAGAGAAGATGTTTGGACAGTTCCACCGGCATGGTATCCTATTCTTGCGAAGAACCAAGCCAGGTCGCATTCTCCGTACTGCAATACCTCAAGACACGGTTAGCTCTTTCTGCGAAGATAGGAACGTAAATTAATTATTACGTTTACTTCCTAAGTCGATTGATGCCCTTTCTTGCTATAGTCTGCATTATTTGGTAGATGCTGATGGATTCCATACACAAAACATAAAATAACTAAAATAAAATGTAATTGATATTAAATCAGAAAAAAATTATACCATTGTTGAAAGTATGAAACATTTCAACATGTTTATAATTTCTAGTTCAAATGTAAAATAAACGAAAAATATTTATGTTCTGTGTATTTTTTTTTCGCTGTCTTATCACGACATATCAATCGCAGACAGACATCAGACAAACACCATCTTCTATCCCCAGGTGTTAATATCGAGCGGGTACTCCGGCCGCATCGCACAGATGCCAGTGGTACTTATCCCGATCCACTTCGACCGCGACGCCGCAGTTAGGGCTGCCTCCTGCCAACGCTCGCTGGTACTGCGACCCTTCATCACGTCAGACTTTATGACCGGCATAGCAGCTTTACCGGGCTCCGACGCCATGCCGCAGGATGTGAGTATCTACCTTAGAATACGCCCATTCTGGTGTCCTCCGAGACAATTTCGACTACAGTGGCTTAAGGGCTGCTTCCTACCAACGCTCGCTGGTATTGCGACCCTTCATCACTTCAGACTTCATGACTGGCATAGCCGCGTTGCCGCGCTCCGACGCTATGCTACAGGAGCACAGAATAAGTACTAGTACTTCGTACAGAAGTATGACTTAGCAATTGTATTTAAAGAAATGTCTACTCAATGTCGTCAACAATATGGCGTAATTTAGTTCGCCTCAGAGTCAAGCACATTTTCGTGTAGACACCTCCAAAAATCCATTGCAAGATAATTTCATACTTATTGCTCTGGAATATGATTCATAATACACTAAACCTATTCAGTGACGTAATATCACGCGACGCGTTAGGGTTGACTGCTACGAGAAGCTTCTAACGCCATCTAGCGCCTCTTTCTAGTACTTTATTCATTCTCGCGTAGCAACTCGTTTTAGCCCCTAAGTAAGGGTCGCCGCGCGTAGGTACGTTTTTGCTACCTACGCGGGGAGATACACAGGCCTGACAGGAGTGAGTATCTTCCATAGAAAACGCCCATTTTGGTATAAGATAATGTCCTCCTAGCCGAAATTCTACTCTAGCGGCTAATCTCAATAGCCAACTGTGCGGGAGATAGGATAGTGCAAAATGTGTGCGCAATACACAGATGCACTCTCTGTTCATTTACTCTTATAGTTCGGTGAGATGGAATCCGACATGACCGGAGAGAGGTCAGACCTAGGACCAACGATTTAACGTGCTTTCCGGGACACGGGGTGTTAACATCACCAAGTTCCTGATCCGGAGCTGTTTCTGGCTTTCTCAGGCGACGAAGAACGTTATAACATTTTCGTCAGTGTGACGCGAGGAATTAAAAATAAGTTAAATTATCTTTGGGGTGTCTTGTTCTCTTGCGATGAATTTCCGTCATCCACCATCGCCGGGGTCTTCTTTTTTGTCTAATTGTATTTCTGTTTACAATCGCAAAATTATAGTTCGCAATAGCACACAAATCCAAAGCCGTTGCATTGTCAGTCGTCCATACTGGTATCGAAGTGAACAGCAAGTGAGAATATTTTAATAGTCTTACTAAGGCTATAAATTATTGTTTTAAAGTGATAAGCATTCACTTTAAAATCTAAATATATTATTGCATTTGAAAACGCGGCATTACAGCGTTAAGAAGCACTTGAAAATTTCGACAGGCTCTGTCAACGACAGGGTGGCCGAGAGGTTAGGCAATCGCCCGGTATGCGAGGAACGCGGGTTTGATTCCCGCCTCTGGTGGTCATTTTTTCAAGTGCAATAATATACTTACTAAGGTTGTTATAACAAGAATTGGCCTCGGTTCTCGTCCTACCTCCGCGCCCCTGTATACCCCGCAGGGGAGGACTCAATTTAAACACTTATTACACCGTCCTATTTGTGTAGCATCCTATTTAGGAAATAGGAAGATGTAATCGCAGTTCACTACTTAGTTCCCTAACTTCCTAGTTGAGGGCCCCACTCCGAAGGACGATATCCGTAGTTGCGGCTGTAGCCGTCCGTCACTAATGCCAGCATGTCAGGGCGAGCGAGCGCGACGGCTAGACGCGAAAATACGGACGATGCGTAATCAGAATAGAGCACCTGCCTATCCATCCTTCATTCCTAGTTGGAAAACTTCAAATAGGGTGGTGCAATAAGTGCTTGAAAAATGGGTTTTTGAATAAAATGTTGCTGTCTCGATGCATGTTCTGGCGGCCGCCCCCGCACCCTGCACTGCTTTATCCATGTGTGAGTGTAGCGCAAGTTAGTGTGTGTGCGCACTGGACCTCGCGCAAAACTCGTTAAAATAAAATATTTTCAAGAAACATGATGTACTCTATGATAAACTACAGCCAAAGATACAGTACGCAATACAAAATAAAGTCTATGTATACACAATTCTTTTTGGTGGAAAGTTTCTTAAAACTATAAAAACAAAGAAGACAAAGTTATTCAAATTCAGGTTATTGTAGTCAATATTAAATAAAATTCGTGTTTTGATTCTAATATTTATTTACGTTATTATATCTTTATAACAGGGCATTATGCAAGATGTGGATATGTTGCTATTTATATAGGAGCTTGAACATGAGACATCATTAAATTGAAAGAAAAAAAAATGTAAATAAGTGCCGTGGCTGTGTTTCATGATTATATTCTTTTATATAGTTTATCAAAGATATACCTAGAAACACGAAGGAGAGGTGACAGATAAAATTTTCCGGTTCACTCATACTACGAGTAGGAAACTAAATTAATATTTTACAAAAATAATAATTTACATAAAATTTTTAGGTTTATCTTTACAAACATACTAGTAAGATACGACACGACAATCTACTTTAATAGCAAGAATGATTTTGCAAAAGCTTAGTATTTATGAAATTATAGTCATTATTTTTTTTAATTTTGTGCATACGTGGAACGGAACTTTTTATTATGGAGGCCGATTGACAACAATGACAACACCTTTCAACAAGACATTATCTAATTGTGCAACAATAACAAGTTGAAATCCACTATATTTTAAAGAAAATGAAGTAATGTCGTTTATTTATGACAGCTAAACGGAAGAACATTATTTTCGTATAAAATGCAGGATTCATGAATACCTACTTATGTTTCATATGCCCGAAAAAAGGTCAACCTGCACAAGCATCATGTGCTTTACACGAAGTGATCGCAACAAAAGAAGAGGCTAATTATTCTAAATGTTGGCGTGGACGACGGAATTTCTTCAATAACAGTGGTCGGAGATGGATCTTGGGCGAAGAGAACCGACAAAAGTGGATACAATACCCTCGAACAATTTCATATCAGGTGCAGGATTATGCTGCGTGTGTAGCACCTATAACAACGGATTCAGGGCTCTGCTTGGAATTTTTCGTTACTGTAGCGCATCTGCGATGTCTGCGAAAATTAGAACTGATGATCTTTACTCAATCATTCGCAAGAAGACGGGCTCAGTCTGACCAGAATGTTGTTGTTACAGTCTTAATGTGTTCGTGTAACGACATTCATAGTTGTAATAATAAAATCGTTTTTCTTTCTTTGTTACTTACCTTAGTTTTAAAGATGATTGTAAATATATACTAACTAGTGGTTCGCAATTGGCGCAATAAAAACTATATTATGAAACAATTTGTTTAATTGGTTCGAAGCTGGCATAAGTGTGTCCCTCCTGTAGAAAGAAAAAATAGGTATTTTTCTTATAAGATTTAGTGATCTGCATCTGCAGATTGTCGACAGTGTGCTTATAAACCATACAATTGAAAATGTAATTTATTAGACGTCTTGGTGGATATTCCAACAAGCCTTCTCTCACCTTATTTTCTAAATATGTATAAAAATGAAAACTGACTTAATGACTGACTCAACCCGCAGCCCAAACTGCTGGGTCTAGAGACTCCAAATTAAAGGTTCAATTCCAGAGGTCTATGGGTGCACTAAGAAAGGTTTTTTGGAAATTCATTCCAACAATGGCATATCGATATAATTATCGACTATAAAGCATCACTGTACGTATACGTATTTGTTATGACATTACCCACCCCCCAAACCTCTCCTCTTAAAGCAAGAAAGGGACAAATGCAGCTTAGACCAAAATTCGCTTCATAAAACTGACCAAAACAGCATTTCGTAGTCCCCTGTTTTCTCGACGAAAACTTTACCAATGATGATATTGTTTTCAAAAATAATTAAACAAAAGATGGGACTATGTTTTAGTTTTTGTCTTAATGTGCGTAGTGTTTATTTAGCGAGCGTCTAAAGTTTGAGGTTGAAATTTGGCAATTTTCTTAGTGTTTGAAGGCCCATATTTCCTGTGTTATTTCTAATATCAGAAAAAACGAAACATAGGAGTATAGCCGTAGTAAATGCACATATTATAGCAAAAAAAAAATTTGACCTTAGTGTATATCCAGGGAGGAAACAGGGGACTACGTTTGTATGGAGAAACGGTGCTATTCTTTCGTCTTAAGCGGTTTACATAAACATGACAAACTTATTTCTAGGTGGTGGACAGAATGCGCGCGGAGCTGATGTCGGTGCCGGGCATATCGCGCGTACTATACGACCTCACGCCGAAGCCGCCGGCGACCACCGAATGGGAATGATCGAGCCCGACACACTCGTTTTGTACCTTTTTTTACTGAACGAACGCACCCTACGCAGTGGTCCCTTTCTGTTTTGCACCGTTCATTCCGATCCGTTCATTCTCCGTTGAGAGGCTGCGGTCTGAACGACCTGGCGGGGTAGGTAGATAACTCTTTATTGCACACCGTAAAATAAAGCAATTTGCGCATAAAGATGTACAATATCAATGTACCTATGTATGTAATATGTATAGATATATCAGATATAACTGGAGGGTAGTAAGGATTACATGTTATGGAACATGTTAGGTGGCCTATCTATAGCGATTGTATTTTCTCTGTAACTTTTATTATGGGATTGAGAGCATAATCCGTAGGTATGTAAAAAAGCTTTAACATTCGGCAGTATGCACTCATATCTTTGTACCATTGCCTTAGGAGATTGTAGTCGACAAAATTACGTTTTATGCTCTCTAACAGAACAGCACACATACAAATTCAAAAACATTTTTCATCAATTTCTTTTGTGTTTTTAGACGAATCTCAAAAATTTTCATGATAAAACTTTTATATATAATCTTAGCCAAGAGTGAAGTTTATAAGATGTATCCATGTCGCATTTCACCTCCTATGTAGGCAAACAGACCGCAGCCAACTGGGATTTCTGACGGCCTAATCACCACCATTGCGTAGAACTAGGTTAAATGAAATGTAGCAAAAAAATTATCTGTAATATAGATAGCTGATTATAGATTACCAACAACCGCTAATGATCGTGGCGAGGCCGTAGGAAAAATATTAACTTTATTCATGTCTGGTAAATGAAACAACTCCTGAGTGCTTTATGTACGCAGACATTGTTCAAAAACTTGAAAGAATAAACACATTCTTGTCAATTATTGGATTTGTCACGAGGTCTATCCCGAAAGGCACTTATTTGTAAAGGATTTGTTTGTAAATAATGATTTTAGGGCGTTTTTATGCGGATTTGGTCACGCACGTAAAATTGAGATCATTAATCAGTAATGCGAAGCGCCCGCGACATGTCAAATGTTCTTTGCCATCACAGATTAAACAGGGTGTCCGAAAAAGAGCGTGCCAGACTGACACTGGAAATAGCTCAGCCTTAGAACTTTTATTCAATTAAAAATTACTTGGCTATAAAAATCTCATTGTTTGGCAGATAATGCATCTTTTCAGTATTTTTCTTGTATGAAGATTATAAGAAAGTGGCATTATCTCCCAAACTATGACACTTCTGCAATAATGTTATTTGATATAAGGTGGCTAAGCTATCTCGAGCGACAGTTTGCTTGGCGTGCCAATTTTGAATAAAAAGTAGCATTTTTCTTAAACCAAAAGACATTAACCTGATGTTAATCTGAAAGGTCTATATCTAAGCTATCTTCAGTGTCAGTCTGGCACGTTCTTTTTCGGACATCCTGTATATCAATCCCGCGTGTGTAAGCAAATACGCATGACACTAATAATGCCCTTATCCACGGCTAACTTACTGTATGTATGTAGACGTACTATTGGAGATATCATAGGTGAACTTAGAATATAAAGTGCCTAATTCTTTATAGCACTTCGCGGCGCGACAAGCAATACAAGATGTTGCCAGTTTTAATCAATGTTAAATACCTACCCGTTTACGAATAAAGTACACTAGTTTTATCAATCAGGTTTCATGACATAGAAAATGTTATACAAATAAGATGTTTATTTCAAATGAACAACCCATTTTAGGTATTGTGAAATTAATGCAATTTTAGTAAATATATATAATAATTGTTATACCACTATGATATCCAATTTAGAAATAATCATTAAGTTTGCCTGAAAGGGGTGATAAGCGCTTATTAATTTTTTTAACACATTTTGTATATTGCAACATTTGGACCACTGCTTGTATAATGTTAATGAAGTTTTGTAAATACATTTCTGTAACACATGATACATTGGTGTCGCATGTTGTTGTTAGCTCCACTGATCGGTTTTGTAACATGTACGTAGTAATTTATTGTCAAAGGCTGTGTAAAATTTTATAAAAAGCCCAAGATTATTCCGCGCGACAAGGTTATTGTAATGAATCTTGTAAATCGAAGACACTGTTTTATGGAATAATCCAGTGTTATTGACTGGAAGTTTCATAATAAAAATTATATTATGCTTTATTTTCATATTGTTTTTTATTTCTCATCTTAAACAGTCAATCCTTTTGAAATGTATAAAAGTATAAATTAGCAGTAAAACTTATAGCAATATTATTAAAAAAAATTGATAGAAAATATTTTAGCTGTCTGGCACTAACAGATTAATATTCTTCCCTAAATTAACTTGACCACCAATGAATGTTTCCTCCTCCCCCCTTATAGAAAGTCCATCAGAGAGACTTGTAACTTTCTTTTCTCTCAACATAGGCGCCTTTTCCCAGCGAGACCCACTGCAATTGCTACAAGAATGCAATGGTATCAAATCTAAAGAAATTGTCCTATTGTTGCAATCTGCACATTTGAAGAACCTCTTGAATGTGTCTAGGACCTTCAAGGGATGCCTCTCATCTTTGCATATTTGAGCAGCAGAAAATGCAGTGTACTTACACTTGGCACATCTGACTGCCTTACAAGCCAACTTGAATGTATTCAACATTTTCTCCTCCATAGCCTCTTTCTTTTCCAGTTTGCTAAAATATTTATCTTGCTCATCATCGTCATGCTGCTCAATTAGGTTCTGATGAGCTGATGTTGCTTCAAGAATCTTTTTGAATCTCTCTGACATCACTCCTTTGGTTTTCTTCACCTCCTCATTTGGCTTAACCCTTTTAGTGTCATTCTCATCACTTCCTGAAGTATTAAGCTTGTCTAAAGCCCGTTTTTTACCAGCTTCAGTGCCTTTTATATTGTTTGGGTCGATCTTTGCAATTCCACCACTCTGCTGTATCAGTCTGATTGCATTTGCTTTTGCTCTCTCTGCAGCTTTTTGCCCATATGGGACATTTAGGTCTATTGTGCCACTACCTTTTAGGCCAAACCCTTTTCCAAGCTTAGGTGAGCTTGCCACTCTATCTGCCAGACTAGGCCCTGGAGAAGATAACTTAGAACTTTGTGGACTTGTACCTAAGCTGGTTAATTTGTTTAATCTTTCACTATCAGATTTTCTTTGTACTGTAGGACTGTGTAATATTTCAGATTTTTTATTCGTGAGCCCAGCTCCATAAGGTGCTTTGTTCATCATCAACTGATCACCTTCAGATTTATAGTAGTCACTCAAGGACATTAATCTATTTTGGTCTTTTTCTTTCACTTTCTTGCTGTTACCTGATGGCAAAGCAGAGTATGCTTTACCACCATAAATCACTGTATTCTTTCCTAAAACTTTGTTTTGTAGATTGACAAGACCTTTTCCCATTGTTGAGGATTGCAGCTCTTGTCTTCTGCTGAATTTTTGGTACTCTTGCTGGACATGATAAATGCAATGTTCACATTTGCTTAAATTAACAAAAGCTGTACATGGCTCGCCATTCTTCTTTTTACTCTTGCAAACACCAAGATCCTTAGACTGACCCAGAATCATGACTCGGTCAGGGTTGTCTACACTCAGGCATGCTTGGTCAGAACTGTTCTGAGACTTGTCTAGTACATTAGGGTTCAGTACTGCAACAACTGTACCTTCACTAGTTTTCCACAAATCATTGTAGGCTTTACGGAATAAAAACATAGAAACTGTCTTCATGTCATCTTTCAAATCACTCAGTGTCCATATAACAAATTGATTGCCCTTCTGAGACTTTTTTGTTGCACTTTTTCTTACTATAACTCCACCAATGACCCAGTCTTTTGATAAATCTTCATTTTCAACATACCGTTTTACTCTTAGCATGTTAACAGCTTCACGACCCTGCATTCTGTCTAAAAGAGCAGAGCTTGAAATAAGTGGTTTAGTAATTCTGATATTAAAGATAGGGTCAGTGTACACATCTGCCCGCTGTTCGGTTTTGCTTTCTGGTACACAAAACTGTCTTATTCCTATTTGCTCTGTAATGGCTGGTTTTTTGATGAAAGACTGATTTCGTTCTACTTTTACGTCAATATTAGTTTGTCTCAATCTTGTTTCGAAGTCAAGTCTTTTATGAACTTGCTCCTGGACTTTGTTATCAAGTTGTTTCTTTACCTGAGATCCATAGTCGTTATATTTGCGTTCAGTGTAGTTACGCCGTTCTTCATCGTCAGACGAGTCTGTATCTCCACTATGTACAGCAGAGTTCTTGACATTCTCTGAATGAGCTTGATTTTCTATCAACGATTCTAGGTCATTATTGCTTTGAAACATATTAATTTCTTCGACACGGGTACTCTTCGTCTCGTTACCATCTTTGAGTTCTTCCAAATCTGCACTTAGCAATTCTTCCAGTTGTGACAATTCATCGATTTCATTCATGATTTTCTGGTGTTGTAGAAGAATAAGTTAAAAATCTGCAAAACGCAGAGCACGCAAAAATAAATAAAAGGGCGCCAAAAGTGATATATGATATGTCAAATAAAAATCAGCTGTTTTTTTTTTCTTTCTATAGTGTAGCCCTAAAAATATCAAATGACCACATGTGATATCCCTACCATAAAGAGTAGAAAAATCCATAAATATGTACCACGCCTTATTTTACTACCTGTGGGTGGATTGCGTTGTGTTCATTGAGCAATGTGCTGACAGCTGTTATCTGTCAATTCGTTTTTGACACTTGTACAAAAAATCGACTTGAATTTGCCGAATTTGGTCTACTTCGAGTCTTTTTTCTGATTTAACTGCTTTCTAAACTGGTACTACAAAAATCAATTAATAATACACAGAAACGTCTGTTATCTCCAACATAAGAACCATCGAACATGGCCGGTACGTGATTATTTACTATTCATTTTATAGGATTCGCGTGTGATTAGTCACGGTCACATTGTTTTCATTACAGACAATCAAGACACTCCCATGGCCAACAACGAAGCTGATGAAGTGCCGAAAGGTGATGCGCAAAGTAACAAAAAGGATAAGGAGGATGAACCCGGATCGCCCCCGCAAGCCGCTACTCCTCCGCCAGGAAACGAGGATACACAGGAACTGATTGTTGTGAATGAAAATACCGAGGAACTCGATCTGAACCATGGAAGGATCGGCAAAATCGAGAATCTAGAACCTTTGAAGCATTTGCAGAGGTAAGCTATGTTAAAAGCAGCTTCAATGATAGTGCATTTAAAAAGAGCTAGATGAGTCACTAGCGCTCGGAAACACGTAAAAGAATGTGTGATCGGCGCATCTAATTCAAGTCACCGCGCGTCTAATTCAAGTAGGAGGTGACAGGTCTACCCCTTTTTGAAATGCTCTGTCAGTGAGCAGCTCAGAAAATTTTACCATATGCTAAACTAGTGACCCACCCTGATTTCGCACGGGTAGAAGGTAGAATGGATATATAATGCTATCCTAAAATACAGATATAAAAACTCTCCAAACTGAGCTAAAGTGTCTGCTAGTGAGCTGTATAAGCCGAGAACGGGGAGACCAACTTTTTATGATCTTATGATATATGACATTGCATACTGTAAATATTTTCAACTGCTGAGAAGTGTTATGGAAAATTATTTTGTGACATAAATAATTTATTTATGAAGAGGTTAATGTTGTCTTGAAAAGATAAATATATTATGTATTACATATAACTATGAGATAAAAAGGTACTGGTTATAAAACTATTAAAAGTCATCATCATCATTCGCTTGCCCTGTTCCCATTATATTTGGGGTCGGCACAGTATGTTTTTCTCTTCCATACAATCCTATCACTCGTCATTGACTCATCCACTCCTTTCACAATCATATCATGCTTTATACAGTCCATCCATCTCTTTCTAGGTCGGCCTCTTCCCTTCCATCCACTAACATTCATACTCATCACTCTTTTTGTCACATGATTCTCCTCTCTTCTCATCACGTGTCCATACCAAGATAAACAGTTTTCCGTCATCTTTTCTGTCACAGGCGCCACTTGCAAACTTCCCCTTATATATTCATTAAAACTATTAAAAGTCACAGGTCAGAAAACCATTTGATTTGAAAAGATAAGTGATATGAAAATAAAGTACTTATAGTAACTCGTGTTTTATATTGCAGTAGTTAAAATTCTTAAATTAGATGCTGTTTGTGTATTCTTCAATGTTTAAATCTTGTCTCCAGATTATATTTAAGATGGAATCTGATCAAGAAGATTGAAGGACTGGATACCCTGAGTACACTAGTGGAATTGGAGCTGTATGACAACCAGATTGTTACCATTGAGAATTTAGACAACCTAGTCAATCTTGAGTAAGTCTGTGTTTATTATTTCTGAACCTACATTTGTACAGGAATATCTATTCCAGTTCCATAACATTGTTTCATGTTGTGCACCTAGTCTTTATGTTGCGCATCTAGACTTTTGTAAAGGTACATAAATGTCCAGAAGATACAAGCCAGTGTAGTCCACCCAAAAACTTTTGTATGGGAAATTCAACATGTGCGCTAACTAAGTTGCAGGCAACCGCTAGTCAATTTATATGAAATAAGACTTGAGTTGTATGCCTGACTGGCTGATTAAATGCAATAAATTAATTGTCATCCATTGTGCCTGAATATGGCAGCATTCAAGTGTGCTGTTGGAATTAGTGTCATATAAATATGCCTTTACCTCTCTGCCTTAAGTTATTAGTATAGTTTGCTGCACCATAATAATTCACACTATATTATTTTACAGAATTTTAGATCTATCTTTCAATAGGATCAAAGAAATCTCAGGGCTAGAGAACCTGCTGAACTTAAAAAAGCTGTTTATCAGTTCCAACAAGATCACAGAAATAAAGAATGTCAATCATCTTCACAAGTTGGAACTATTAGAGCTTGGTGACAATCGTATTAGGGTAAGTTTTAATTTTATTCTAAAGTTCTTAAGATTTGTAATAAGTCCAAATTTGATTTGAGTAAAATTTTTCTCCCGAAAAATCACTGACCATCGACCATTGACAATGACCAGTGAGGTGGTTCTCAAATCCACAACCCTTCGCTATCCGGGCGAAAGCTCTCTAAACTGAGCTTAAGTGTCTTCTAGTGAGCTGTATAAGCCGAGAACGGCGAGACAAACTTTATGATCTTTGATTTATAAGATTTTTCTCCTGCTGTATAGCAGAATAACAATAAAAACTGTGATAAATTTTACTCTAAAGAGGTGCACCAGCAAATAAGTTGTAAAGTCAAAAATGTATAACGCTGAAATCGCACCTATACGCGCTGCGCCACCTGCATTAAGTATAATGATGCTGATTTCAACAATGCGTGCGGATGACGGCTTCGATATCGATGCGGCCTCCACGGATGACGTCATCCGTATTGTGTGAAGTGGATACGATTACGTGGAGACAGCATGCGTGTGGCTCCTGCGGCGCATATGAGTGCGCTTTCACCTTATCAGGCATTTTTAATGACATATATTATCGAATATTCCAGGAAATAAAAAATTTGGAAGGCATGAAGAACCTCAAACAGTTGTATCTTGGCAAAAATAAAATTACAAAAATACAGAACCTTGATGACTTATCAAGTCTCGAAATACTAGTCTTACAAAGCAACCGTATCACGAAAATAGAAAATTTAGATTTGCTAACAAACTTAGAACAACTGTACATATCGGAGAACGGAATTACTACAATGGAGAATATGGAAAGTCAAGGGAAGCTTCAAACCTTGGATTTGGCTATGAATAGAATAACTGTGATTGATAACGTCAGACATATGAGCGACTTGGAAGAATTATGGGTTAGTTGCTAAATAAATACATTCATATAAAAATTACTAGTCATTATCATCATCCATCATCATCATTTGTCCCATTATTTCATGCTAAACAGCAACTGACCAAATTAAAAGTATGCTCTTGTAAATTTTAATGGATTTTATTTGTGGCACCATTAAACCGCTTCCCATGTTCATTCTAGTTGAATGACAACCAAATAACAGAGTGGTCATCAGTGGAATACCTGCAAGACAACAAGAAGTTGGCCACAATATACCTGGAACGGAACCCAATAGCTTCGGACCCAGCGTACCGAAGGAAGTTGAAGCTGACCCTGCCTTCGTTACAACAAATCGACGCGACATTGTGTAGATAAGAACTTTACATAATTGTTGGCATTCTTAGACAAGTAATTGTGTTATTACAAAAAAAAATACAGTGGTATCTACTTAATGGCCAATTTGAATTATCGGCACATTGTTGACAAGCTAATACACATTCACAATTCATTATGTAATGTGGATCAAGTGTCATTTGTTTTATAGACAAAGCTTAAACACTGTTTAATTTTTTGCAATAACATTATAATAGTTTCAACTTGTGGAAATGAATGTAGTTCATTTAGTATTATTTGTAGTTAGTTCGTAGTTTGAAGTACATATAATGTAGATTAAGTATTTGGTTATGGTCGCAGAGGTTACTATCATTTTGTTCAAAATACAGACAGACTGAAGTTTGGAAATAATAGTCCGAAATGTTTATTACAAAATGTACTAATAGGTTATCGCTACCTAAAATAATATTTAACATACGTAATTCCTGTTATATATGTCACACAAACACACACTCATACACATACGATGACACAAAACATGGCAAAAAGCTAAGGATGAAATAGGTGGGTACATTACAAGTATAAAGTTTATAACCGCCGGTTTCCGATGCGCTATGCATCTATTCTCCTAACGATATACTGGTCAAAATCATAATAACCTTCCTTTTTGCTTCGCCGCAGTCGGGTAAAACATGGTCAAATTTTACTATAACCTAGTATCAAATGTCAAAGATGACAAATTTTTTATTATTAAGGTATTTCCCTCCCAATCCGTGTCAACAACTCTGAGCAACAGAGAGAGAGAAAGTCAGTGAACTGCAATGGTACTGAGAATTGAGTGAAATAAACTAACTACCGTACTCAGAGACGTCAATTAAAGTTATTCCTTCATTAAGTCTCATGCTGTCTTTTTCTTTTTCATTGACAAAGATAGTGACAAAACGAGACTTAATTATAGATTAAATTTAGTTTTCGTCTCTGAGTGCGGCAGTAAGTAACTTTTGTAAACTATATTGCACCAAAAAAAGGTAAAAGGAGTAAATGATTCAGTGAAGAGTGATAGGATTGTATGAAAGAGAAAAACATACTGCGCCGACCCCAGTTCTACTGAGAAAAGAGCAAGTGAATGATGATTGCACCAAAAACAGAAAGTATAATTGGCGGGCTTTCAATGTTCAATCATTCTCTACCAGTCAACCATTTACTCAGCTACGATAAACGTTTGTGATTGGTTGTTGGCTATGCACCATGCAACAACAGATGTGTCTTCCCCTCATCTTCAATGTGTACTTGTATTGTAGGAAACGAAATATTTAATATTTGTACCTATGTTCATTTCCACATGATCAAACACATCTACATGTCTTACACATAAGTTAAATTACAATACATAATACGAGTATGCTGTATGTGTAGTTTTAATACAATGACAATACTGGTACACAGGCAGGGCCAAGGCCAGGGTCTCATTAGGCGCTTTGCAGACGCCGGTAAATTTCACCGCGAACGATAGCGATAGGGAATCCTATGCTAACAACGCACATTGAGGGCAAAAAAACCGCGCCTCAGGTGCCCGCCGGGCACTCGTGGGCTTTGTGTTCCCGGTGAGGGCAGACGCGGTCTTTATTACTTCGCGGTCAAAAAGACCGGCCGGCACCTCCGTCTGCAAAACGCCTTATTGTTCAGTAAAGGTACATTCACACCAAACATATTGTCAACTGTGTATTATGAACCATTGATTATGGATCCAGACATGCATTTTTTGCTTTCATTATGCTGACTTCACGTTGCGAATTAGTAAGCTCAAGTAATAGTGGGCAAGGCACAGCGTTAAAAAATGATAGTCGTTAGGACATGATGTTCTGGATTATTTTTCCTTACGTGCCCATACACCTGCACACGTGAGGATCTGTACAACGCTACTGATAATGCTTTGTTAGTCGCCGAGTATTGGTCCTCAAAAATATAACGCCAGTGTCGACACGACAAGAAGAAGAATGATGTTCTGTGATTAGGCAGTTAAAGCAAAAGCGCAGCGCAGCTTCTCTTAATGAGAAGGCCTATATTAAGCACCGGTCAGTTTCGTCTAATTTTTATAATGATACGCTGCAGGCATCACCTTGTACTTACAGTATAATACAAAATGTAATCCTCTTTCACTATAGGTAAACTAAAACGACTGATAATACGTTTGATGTGACTGCGCCCTTATCGCAATTATATCTATTACTTTACTATTACAATAACTCATAAAGTATTTTAAGCGAACCATTCAATATTATAATTATGATAATAGATAAACAACTATTTATTGCACACCATAAAAGTAACAACAATACAATTTACACAGACATATGTACAAATTAGGCGATCTTATCGCCAAGAGCGATCTCTTCCAGAAAACCTTTGAGTATAAAAATTTTTATAAGGGCAGCTTAATAATAACTTTTTAAATAGTCATATTGGTATTATTCACATAAAAAAATGTTTACCTATGGTTATGTATTATAAATGAAAAATTGATTGCGGGCTAGAGGGAGAGAGAGAAAGGGCTTCAACGTCATCAATTTGTGGTCTTGTCTTCAGTCATCATCATTAATGTCTGTAAAATTAATTTAATTATAAAATTGTCTATGACACAAAAAAAAAACTAAACGAAAATCGGTTCATCCGTTTGGGAGCTAACAGACAGATAGACAGACAGACCCGTTAAACTTTTAACACCCCTCTTTTTGCGTTGGGGGTTAAAATCAGTCCATGCCGTTCAGAGGTAGACTTGATGTGCCGAGCTTCATACTCACCCTATATTTTGATGTGAATTTTAAGCGAATTGTATTTAATGTGTATGTGTAGCATTTACTGTCGTGAGTGAGTAGGTATTATTTTCGTAAATAATTAATTTTGTAGATTGGCCAGTATGTTTAACTACTTACATATATGAAAACAATTGTACTCTTAATTTATAAAATTTAATGTAAAAATGCAAAGTCGAACATAAACTATAGTTTAATGCATTGATAAGTTTAGGTTTATCACGGTCGATACATTTGAGTAATTTGGCTTGCAATATCTTTCATAAATAAAAACTAAGATTTGATTAGTAAGTGCCTGTCTTATAAAATTTACCTCGAATTTTATATGAAATTTATACCGACCATTATTTTGATGTGATAGACTTAGAACGTATATAGTTTTTGTATTAATGTAGAATCTAGTAGCATTATATATTTCATTCATTTTATTAACGTTATATTGTATTTTAGTATTGAGATGGATGTTTCGATGTTACTGAATATAATAAATTGATTAATCGGAATATTCAGTTTTGAGTTATTTATTTAAATTGACGCGTATTGATCTATCACCTTACCTCAGGGTACAAAAATAAGTAACTCGAACAAAAAAGACTCTTAAAAAAGTCTGAGGTAAGTGTACTGATGTTTTTTAAACCTGGAGTGCTAAGTAACCTAAATATTAGCTCAATCAGTTTATCGGTCTATTCTGTAGCAAGATTTGGCCCAAACTCATACCTATAAACTTATATAAAACAAAGTCAATATTTACACCTTTAATGATCCAGGAACGGGTATCCCGATTTTCATCATCTTTTATTTGTAATTTTTGTATTTTTCCCGAGTATTTTAAATACTATAAAAATATTAAAAAATAGTTTTTAGTATTTTTTAACACTCACAGTGTTTTTCTTATTAATATAAGTTTAAATAAGAAACCAAAAATTCGCACACAGGTAGGATTTGAACCTACGACCTTTAGCCAAAGGTCGTAGGTTCAAATCCTACCTGTGTGCGAATTTTTGGTTTCTTATTTAAACATTCAAAAATTTCATATTAATGGGTTGGAATGGGGGATGATAACAAAAGAAATTAGGAACCCTTTTAGGATCAATTTTTTCCTGATTTCGGTGATGTCTTCATAGTAAAGTTAGGTAGTATTGATGGCCATATTCGCCATCTTGATTAAAACAGAAGCTGTTCAGAGTAACACCCTGTCTTATAAGATACTCGGGTAGTGCATGAGCGCGTGTGTTCCAGGCAGTCTCGGCGCCCAGCCCGCCGCGGCGCGAGCCTCACGCGCTGCGCCGTCCGCTGCCGTCTAGGGTCGACTTTATAGTGTAAATACTATTTAATACTGTACATATACACCAACCAGTTTGTTCAATAAAGCTTTTGATTACATTCGGTGTTTTTCTTTTGTAGTTGAACAAGGGAATATGGTTTTGGAGAGATTAACTTATGTAGGGTTAAGCTGCCGCAGCTCCAGTGAAAACGGCTTAGCAGAGCGAGCAGAGCAGAGCTAATAAATGACCCGATGTTTCTTTTATAGTTAAAACAAGACTCTTTGTTTTGTGAAACAAGGGATTAAGGAAAGGTTAAGTTAGGCTCCCGCTAACCATGCGGAGAAAGTCGCCGACGAAACCCGCAGGTTCCAGCTCGCCAAGGCACCGGAGGGCACCGTGAGGTTATAGTGGGTAGTATGCCCCCTTCTGGGACCTGAGTCCCACATACCCCCCTGGCCGCTCCCCCGTGGTCAGGGAAATGCGTAAAAGCATTTCCTCACGTAAAAAAAAGGCTCCCGTTGCTGTCTAGGGTCAACTTTTTATTTTTATTGTGTACATGTAGGTTCACCAACTAGTAAGTTCAGTAAATCTCTTGATTACACCCGGTAATTTGCTTTTGTAGCTAGAAAAAGGTATTATAGGCTGAATGTCTTGGGGCAACTCGGGGCGATAACTCGCGGTTTCGGTTGCTCATAGCACCGGAGAATATCACCTGTCTTATAGTGGGTAGGCGGGACTCGTTTCGAGACATGTAGTCCCACAATCCCTAACTATATGTATAATATTAGTGTACCTACTGCAAATATAGGACTTACTCCTATCGCATCGGTTACATTCGTAACCACGGAGATTAGGCAGTTATTACATTACTACGAAAAAAATATAACAGAAAATAAAAGAGAATTAGTGTGAACGTAGGACAGACAGCGCATTATTAACAAGGCCCAAAGTATGGTATGGTGGCACCTTGGCAAAATCGATGACATCACCGGTTTAATGTTATTCGATAATCCATAATATTAATTAATATTTTGTAATATATTTATTATTACATTGAAAAATTTAACAATTGACTGTCCTAAAATTGGAAGTCAATTCATATTAACATAAGTAACAGATATTATGCAAAGAAGTACTACACACAAAAGCCAATAAAAACATAAAAACGTTTTGATGTAAGTTGCATTCATATCTCATTTACTAATCTCACCGAGAAAAACTTATCACCAGTTGTTAATGATAACGCACATCAATAGACTTTCGACCTTGACTTATGAAAACGCCGGCACCCAACCGGCTACATTACCATATTAAAACTAGTCAACAACAAACCAGTCGCATACATAAACACTTTACCAGTTGACTCCGACGCGGTACGACGTCAATATGAAGTCTTTCATCGAATACGCATCAAATTCTGACTTTCCCATCGAAAATCTGCCGTACGGAGTCTTCACATCGCCGAAAAATGTAAGTTAACCTTCATTTGTTTTTGTTACAAAGATCATAAAGTCCGATCGCTAAAATCTACATCTCCAGTTAGAGGTGTACATTTCCATTTTAAACTGGTCCGTGATCCCATAAGCAGTAATTATAGATACAGTTCAATTTAAAATGTAAATGCATATCTTGACTTATAGCGGAGTATACCCCGTATCTGTATTACACAATCAAATGAAAAGGTCTTTGCACCCGTTAGAATGCCTGTCAAGTGAACTTCTATCCGTTTTAGTAGCGTAACCTAGTTTTGTTTTGCAGGCCGACAAACACATAGGAGTCGCGATCGGCGATCTAATACTGGACCTGAATGTTGTGTCACACCTTTTCAATGGACTCTTGTTGAAAGACAAACAGAATGTTTTTAAGGTAAATATAAATTATCCATTACCGTTTAGCTACGGGATTATAGGTACGTTATAACATTAAACTTTTAGAGAGAATGTATACGCATACCTACCGCCTTATTATTACAAAAAACTTAGTTACCAGGTTTAACCCAGGACAGGATTAGCCGACCAATCAGTAAAGCGATTTTCTAATAGGTAATGTCACGAATGTGTCATTCATTTCTAATTTGTCCGCTAATATTTAGTCCTAGTTCAAACCTGGGCCCTATTTCACCAAACGTGACAGGCGCGACAATTGTCACAAATCATATTTTTAAATTATTTCATTTATTATATATTTTACAATGGTTTTACTTATTCTATATTTTCTTTAAATAAAGTTACTGATTTCAATTAAAATATTTATCCATTCTCTATCATTTCTTCTGTTTGAGAACCCGACTAAATCGCTTTCACAGCCGCACCTTTTGTTTGCACGGGGAAAAAAATAAAATTGTCACACAAAACAGACACAGCTCCTATCTCATGTCAAGAATTCCCGACAATTCTACAAATATGTAGAGTTGTAAAAATATTCCTGTTTCACAACACAATTGTCATTAATATTATGGTACTGACAATTGTCACATAAATGCTAGGAATGTTTACAATTCCTACAGAAAATATTTAGAGAATTGTCGCTTGACAATTTTTAGCCGACATATTTCACTGACATATGTATAGGTAGGGTCGTATGACGTATAAATAGGGTCCTGATTCTAAGTTTTATGTAATAAGGCCGTTATAATCCAACAAGTAAGTGCGTGACCTTCCTGCGGCCGCTAGAGGTGTAGTAGGCGAGCAACGCTAGACGTCAGCGGGTGACGGGTGATGTTGCTGGGAACATATGCTATCTCATCTGTGGCGGGGAATGAATTGGCTTTGATTATCGCGTGTGATTGGGCGCTACCTCGCCCCCCGCACGTCTAGCGGGGTGCAAGGCGTTTCGCGCAAGAACTTGTCGTACTATAATAGTTTTTTTTTATATTGTTAGAGGGGGGGGACTTGGAAATATGGACTCGTAAAGAAATTAAATTAACCTTACTAAAAAAAAATGCCCTCCTAGCCGAATTTCGACTACAGCCGCCAATCTCAACCGAGATTTAGCCAACTACGCGGGAGATATTATAATGCACAATTGTGTGCGCAATACACAGGTGCAATCTCTGTTCTTTTACTCTCATAATTCGGTGAGACGGCAGTCCGACAAGACCGTAGAGAGATCAGGCGCAGCAGGACCAACGGCTTTACGTGCTTACTAAACTTATAGTGTGTCACGCCGCCAGTCTTCCTACATAAAAAAAACCATTTTATTACAACAAGAAATATTAAAACAAGCCCAATCAAGTAGGTACCTAGGTAAGAATGTATGGAACTTGTTACCATACCAGTTTCCGACATGGTCACAATGCAAATTAGATGTTTGCGCGCTAAATCTACTTAAGATTAGATTGTTATAATATAAACTAAAGTTTTGCAATTACAAGTAGTACCTCACAAGAGGTCTTTTGTGTTGAATATCTACACTTCTATACTTATATTATAAAGAGGAAATATTTGATTGTTTGTATTGAAAAGGCTCCGAAACTGCTAGACCAATTCAAATGAAATTCGCTACAGAAATAGTTTGAGACCCTGGGAAGGACATAGGCTACTTTTTGTCGTGATATATAATCATCAGGGGGATGAAATCGGGGATGAAAGTTTGTATAGAAAATCCGTCTTTTAGCGTGGATGAGTATCAGGGAACTGTTAGTGTTGAAATTTTTTTTTTTATTTTTTTTTTCACACAAGTTTCCTATTTTAATAAGCTTTGTCTCGCGTCTAGTTGTTGTGGTTAGTACCACCATTGTTTCTTCCATAACACAAGTGCTTTATCTAGGTAAATACTCAGACTCAGATTTGGGATCAGAGTAATGTTGTCCAATGTATATTGAATCACATTTTAATTTTTCTTAAGATTTAACAGCTACAGACGGTAAATACGAACTTAAATATTATTTTCACTTTCACTTTTAAGGAGGACAAACTTAATGCCTTTATGGGACTCACAAAGCCCCATTGGGTCGAAGCGAGGAGCACGCTGCAGAGTCTGCTAGACGTCTCCAACACCACACTGCAAAATGACACAGAACTTAGACAAAGGTATGTACCTTTGTCTAAATTATTGTTTTAAAAACAAGCCTTTTAAAATTCCATGGGACTTACTAAACCACGTCAAAGTTAAGCTCATTTTCTATGTTGTTTTGAGCACTTACTATTGTTCAATATAAATGTTTAAAATATGAGGATTTTCGCGATCGCAACATGGTTAAAATTAACTATTATCAATTTATTTATAAAAGGAACAATAACGGGGTACAACGTTACTAAATCATATAAATACAGAGATATCGATAACCAATAATTATCCGATAGTTCATTTTGACCATGTCGCGATCGCACGGGTCCCACCCCCATTTTATAAGTATTTCTTTTTTATATGATCTAAAGTGAAGGTGTTGGTTGGTCGTCGCGCCTAATAATAACGATTGTATGATCCAGGGCCTTCGTCAAACAGAGCGATGCTCAACTGTACGTGCCCGCAGAGATCGGCGACTACACAGACTTCTACTCGTCCATTCACCACGCGACCAATGTCGGCATCATGTTCCGGAGCAAAGAAAACGCTCTCATGCCGAACTGGTAAGAATAGGGCTACGTATGATGGATGTAGAGTATATACCAACACAGTACAAAATTACAAAAGATATCACACGTATACCAGACTGGTCAGGTTCCCCCGTTAACAGGGTCACGGAGGTTAGATGGCAGTCGCTCCACTGTAATTATCTGATCTGTTATATCCTGGATCACGGTCTTAAGCGTATCCTGGGCCCTCGCATGCGAGTGCACAGCCGGGATAACGCTAGGATGATGATGATCACACTTACACACTACAACAACGAAAATAAAAACAAATCAAAAACAAGACAAACCAAACAGTAATTGTCAACGCTAGCCAGACAGTGCGTTTGTGTGTCTGTGATGTCCAAATCCAGGGGGCCTCACTCAGCATAAGCCAGACCCTCAGCAGGCCCTGGTGGCGCTGGTTTTCAGCAGTGTCAGATGTGTTTATTAAGAACTAATATAATAACTTCATTTACAAAGCCTCGCTGAACGCAGCTACTGTAACAAACGGCTTACAGGTGTCAGGCCTGTGTATCTCCCCGCGTAGGTAGCAAAAACGTACCTACGCGCGGCGACCCTTACTTAGGGGCTAAAACAAGTTGCGTGTCGCTACCGGCCAGCGACACGCTCGCGCGTTTTATTCACCGGCGGCCGCGCGGCTACGTTGCTGGCTGGACGAGAATGAATAAAGTACTAGAAAGAGGCGCTAGATGGCGTTAGAAGCTATTCGTAGCAGTCAACCCTATCGCGTCGCGTGATATTACGTCACTGAATAGGTTTAGTGTATTATGAATCATATTCCAGAGCAATAAGTATGAAATTATCTTGCAATGGATTTTTGTAGGTGTCTACACGAAAATGTGCTTGACTCTGAGGCGAACTAAATTACGCCATATTGTTGACGACATTGAGTAGACATTTCTTTGAATACAATTGCTAAGTCATACTTCTGTTCGAAGTACTAGTACCTCATCTGTGCCGGTGTGCGGTTTTTGTATGTCCAAAACTAGCGAAGGGATATGCTAGTAGGGATGGAAGCGAGCGAGAAACACAGTATAATAAACAAGCAAACATATTAATTGTAAAAAAACAAAACACCATACTGAAAAAAAAATTATATTTTTGAAATGGTCTGTTCACTGGCTTTTATTTGATACCCATATTACTTTTTTTTTTAACTTAGCCGTTATTGTCCCACTGCTGGGCAAAGGCCTCTCCCAAACTTCTCCAGTGGTCGCGGTTACCGGTCTGGGCTGACTTGGGGTTTGCCAGAGGGCTATGGAGCGTAGCGTTCCGGGGACTAAGAGGACGGATCGGATCCGGAACACCCATATTACTCTGATTATACTCGGCCCGGCGAACCTTGATCTCTATGACATTGACAGTTATTCCTACGACACAACATTGTAGTGGCGTCACCGTTACATTAGAATTGAATTGGAGGCTTCTAAAAATGCCATTTATTAAGGTAAAGTAGATATATGCCATTACAATGATATTCCGTCGGAATTATAACAATTCTTAACATTTACAAGAAATTATCTCAATCAGACTTTACGTTTACGTCCTGCAAAAGTTACTTCGTTCGGAAGATATCGATAGACAAATGTCGATAATGGAAACGAGTGTACATGATTTATAATCATTTAAGTTATAGGTGCTGAATGTTAAAAAGTTGCATGAAATTGTTTTTATTTCACTAAAATTTATAAAATATTTCTGGGGACACCAGGTTTTGTTTTATTTAAGATTAGATTTTATTAGTATTAGTTTTCATGTGTGCCATAATTAAGTGATAAATTATGAGTGTCATTACTTTTTCACACTTAAGTATTAGTACATTCTCTATTGAATAGAAAGGAGCGCGGCATACATGCACTCACGATTGTATACCCAAAAGAATTAAAAATTAACTGTAGGACAAAACCAAATAAAAGAAAAGCTGTTCAGCGATCATTTATTTATATATTTTAATCTGAATCTGATAATGACATTAGGGTTTGTGTCAAGAACTCGGAATCTGAACTGCAGCTGCTGTCGCCTACGTTTATCAAAAACGGCTCATCTACAATGCTGTCGTATCGCACGTCTCGATCCCAATCATCAAAACAAAGTTTTAAAGCATTATATTGGCAGTGGTAGGGCGGTAGCCAAATCAAATTAAGTTCATCGACATCGACACGACCCATCACTAACATGAACTGTCATAGGGATCAAGGTTTGCCGGGTCGGGTATAGAAAGAAATCAAACCCCCTCCCCCCCCTTTGTTTCCATTATCGGGCGCCATTTTTAAATGTATATAGCCTTAGTCACGACTACAATTGTGACGAATTCAACGACACCTCATAATATGTCAGAAACTGTCCAGCCGTTAGGGTTGTAGGGCGTGCCAAGCAATTATACATACATACTCTCGAAAAACATAACCCTCCTTCCGCAGTCGGGTAAAAATAAATTCGATAAAGGGCCTCAGTTTCTATATTTTCTAAATTACTAATGTTGCTTTCAGGAAATATATTCCAGTCGGTTACCACGGCCGCAGCAGCTCCATAGTGGTATCCGGAACGCCCCTCAGGAGGCCATATGGACAAACTCTGCCTGTTGAAGGTACTTATTTATACTTACTTAGAGACAATACTAGTAGAGAGTATTGACTCTCGCCGCTGAACATTATTATAATTGTTGGACACTATTTTTATTATTGTTGTTGGACATTGTTATTAATGTTGGAAATTATTATTATTGTTGGACATTATTATTATTGTATTTACCCTGTGCTCTCCAGGCGCAGAGCCCCACTTCGGTCCCTGCCGGCTGATGGACTTCGAGCTAGAAATGGGTTGCTTCGTAGGGGGTCCCCCTACGGCCCTGGGGGAGAGGGTCACTGCCCAACAAGCAGGGGATAGGCTGTTCGGGTTCGTGCTCATGAATGACTGGAGCGGTAAGTGATTAAGATTCAACATTAAATATTTATTAAATTAAAATTTTGTATCATTCTTTACATGTTTTTGAATAGGTAAATGCGTAAACCAAAAAGAAGTAAAATGTACTAATAATCAATTTTGGATCAAACTTCCTTAATTAAATCAAATTTCTCTCACAAAAATGTATTGACTGTCATGTGATGGGACACAATCGATAATTTTTTGTGAGAGAAATCTAATTTAATTTCGTAATAACTTGCAAACACATTGCTTAAGTTATAAAAATAATTACAAACATCCTTAGTCAAAAATCAAACCCATGCATGATGATTGCTAAGCCAAGTCGCACCTAAAAGAAATTGTTTCACTGTGAATTTTAGACTATTATAAAAATTGTGTTACTATCGGAAGTATTATTACCAGATTATATTAATACGTCACTAACGGGTGACTGCGACTTACAAATACCCCATACAAACTGTTATACCCCATTTGACCCCTGCGTTGATGACAAAATTTTCGATGTTTGTTTGGGAGGAGACAAATCAAAAACAAATAAAATTGTTTCAGCCATTCTTGAGTTATAATAGGTAACCCGACTGTTTTATATACACAGTTAAAATATATCCGTCTTTTTTTCAGCGCGAGACATCCAAAAGTGGGAATACGTGCCCCTAGGCCCGTTCACAGCCAAGAACCTCGGCACCACCATCTCTCCGTGGGTGGTGACCGTCGAGGCGTTGCGGCCCTACCTCGTGGACAACTACCCTCAAGACCCCGCGCCTTTCCCGTACCTGAAGCACGATGATAGGTTCAACTTCGACATCAAGTTGGAGGTCGATTTGAAACGTGAGTAGTGTGTATTTTTCAGCTCGTTATGATCGTAACACAACAACGGTTTTGTCAAATATCGGTTCTTGCCATATTTTTATACATTAAAGTAATTTTTATACAATACATCAAAATATAATTTTTCATCTCACCTGTTAGGAAAGTTGAACTTTCATGTGTAGATAGCCGGGTGGGAAATAGCTTTTCCCTCATACTTTATACTCCACTCCTACTATTGAATAAAAGGTCACTATCGATAGTATCGATAGTTATTGCAATAGTCAGAGCTGTATCAGCTATCGATAGTGAATTTATTATTTAACTTTGACACTATCGATAGTATCGTTAGTATTGCTATGTGTCGATAGTATTTATATTAACGGAGCTATCGATACTATCATTACTATCGATTATATCATTATTATAGATAGACTATCTATACTATCGGTAGACTATCGATATTCTATCGACACTATTGCTTTTACTTCAACTATCGATTGCCTATCTATATTCTATCGATACTATTGCTTTAGCCTTAACTAGATAGTCTATCGACACTATCGTTATTTTATCGATACTGTTGCTTTTGTCTCAACTATCGATAGTCTATCGATGCTGTCGATATTTTATCGATACTATTCGCTTTTGCCTCAACTATCGATACTATCGATATTCTATCGATACTATTGCTTTTGCCTCAACTATCGATAGTCTATCGATACCCTCGATTTCCTTACAGTCGAAATGAAAAATAGTAGGCGCTCTCACTTCGTTTGAGCGTCAGAAACTTCTCGAGTGGAATGGTCACTTTCGTCCCTTGTATAACAATCTACTATTACCTAATAAGAGATACACAGTAGGTGACTTGTGTGGTTGACACGCACTAACCAACAACACGCACCAAACGATTTGAATGTATGTTGAAGAGTGAATAGGCTGTTACTAATCAGACATGGACCCATCCTTCTCGACAGCAACGTCGCTTACCATCAGGTGCTAATAAAAAATATGATTTTTAGTTCCAAATAACTGTTTGGAATATTTTAAATGGCTGCTCTTTAGTTTGACCGAAAATACACCCGTCATCTTAAAAAAAACTGGTTCGTCCATTGACATCCAAGAACCTCGGTTCCACCATCTCGGTATGAAAGACTCGAAAGAAAGAGTAAAAGACTTCACTTTAATTAAGAAAAAAGAATCTGCAAAGTACATCATCTCAGAAATAAAACCTTTATTTGCAAGCTTTGACGGAGCACGTAGTGATTATATGCTCAGTGGACTAAACGATCAGTGCGCGAGTTCGACTCGCAGTTTGTTGCTCGGTTATTTCAAGTCAAGTCTGATTCAGCATTTTTTCTTTCCAGCGGAGTCATCGTCGGTGTCCACCATATGCCGGTCGAACTACAAGTTCATGTACTGGACAGTGAAGCAGCAGCTCGCGCAGCAGACCGTGACCGGCTGCAACCTGCGACCCGGGGACATGCTGGGCTCCGGGACTATCAGTGGAGATGTGAGTATAAGTACACCTTTTAAGACGAATGTACGGTGTGTCCGGGTTTCGACTGGCGATAATTTTTGAACTATTAGATCATCAAGAAGGGCAGCCATTTTAATTATTTTTTATGATTGTGTCTCTAAAAGGACTTGTCCATTAATGGATTTTTATTCGTCAATATTTGTAACCAGAATAAACTAAATATTATATAAAAGAGTTCACAAAAACTAGCCTTTCTGCATTATCAATATATTTTTTAAGGTCTCCGATTTAGAGAAAAAATTAAATTCATTTTTCTCTTTGTCTTTACATAAACCGCACCTTCTCCTATATCAATTAACGCATGAAAAAAAAATTGACAGCAAAATTGTCATTCCATTGACAGTAGTACCTATTATAAAATCTGTGGTAGTACCTAGTAGTATTTATCCAGCAGTGGCAAGGCAAAGGTACATAACCATACAGCCAGAAAATACAATTAAGTGATCAATGGATGATGCCTGTTACAAAACATATTTTTTCTCAAAAATGGAGGCGTTTAAAATTCTGATTTCTATGGTTACGTGTTTCATATTTTTGTAGCTTAAAGACAAATATAGGTTATTAGTGGTTGGAATAAAAAAACAGCCTCCATGCAAAAAGAGGACAAGTCCTTTGATAAATGAAAGGCTCTTTAATTATCGCTAGTCGGAACCCGGACACACTGTATATTTATTTTTATGTATGACATATAACTTTTTACGGAGAAGGTAGTCCTATTTTGATAATTCTTTTTTTATTAGAATGAGTATACTCCTGAGGTGATCCCATTGTCACCAAGTCAGAATCTGATGACGGCATCCTGGAGAAATTGATGGAACTCGGCAGATTTTGTAGGCACGTTATGCCGTTGTGCTACAGCATCGTTAGCTAGGTATTCAAGCGTTTTCATCAGGGGAGTCATAGTTTTAAGTGCTGGCCTGATGATGAGGATTATCCCTAATGTTTAGGAGTTCGTTAATACTTTCACCAGTTTTTCAGTTCTGTTTCGGTATTTTGTTAGGAAGGAAGCAATTAGTGTGCCTATCACAATTATAACTTTTTATCGCCAAGTATGTAAAAGAAAGGTAAAAGGAAGTCGGTGCGAATGTGAGTATTTATGCGTGTGTGACCTGATACGTGTACGTCTATGCTAACACCAACTTCCTTCCACGTTTCTTTTTTATATCACTTCGATATAAAAAAGTTAAAAGTTCCAACTATATTATCCGCCAGACGCCCGATTCTTACGGCAGTATGCTGGAACTGGCGTGGAAGGGCACCAAACCAATCCGCCTGATCAACGGGGAAGAGAGGAAGTTTATTCAAGATGGCGACACCGTCACTCTCAGAGGGTACTGCGTGTCGGAAGACGGAGTCCGCATCGGCTTCGGGAAGTGTGAGGGAAAGCTCCTCCCTGCTATACCTTTTGAAGGGTAAATTGATATTTTATTGAATGTTTTTTTATGTAATAATAATAAAGCTTTGTTGTAAGTTTTGGGAATTGTTTTATTGAATGCTAGGTTATTATATCTTTTTTAATTTCTTACTGATAAAATTAAACCTAAACGTAAAAAAATAAAACCTAAACTTGGCGAAAGCTCCTTCTTCTTCTTCTTCTTCTCTTTAATGGCTAATCTGTGCTGTCACATTCGCCAATGTCACGTGAGTATAGTTTTATACACTGTTTGTGGGGAATAAGTCACTGTAATTCTGTATTACTTGTTAGTTTCTAAAACAAACAAAAAATATACGTCACAATGAATACATGTAAAAATATATAAGTATATATGTATTATAAAATAAAATATAGGAATGCACAAATAAGCAGGAAGTATAAAGGCTGAAAGAGTATAGGTAGGGAAACAAGATAAAGTGGAAGAATGAGTAAATAAAGTTTAATTTTGTTGGTCAAGATAAATTTGGCTAGAATTTCGACAAAAGGAGAGTTAACTTGACTCAACAGAGAGTCAAGTTACAGGGGCGGGTAATGTAGTTAGGTAGAAGATCATATAGTGAGGATCCGATATTGGTACAATTAAAAAATATGTGGTCTGTGGAACCTTCGTCTAGGCCACATTCGCAAAGAGAGCTGTCTTTGACTCTTATCTTGGCAAGGTGGACTGGAGTGCAACAGTGTCCTAGACGCAAACTGCATATCGTAGAGACAACAGGTTTGGGGAGGGTGGGATATCTAAAGAACCAGGGTTTTTGAGGGATTTCCTTCTGGTGGTTGAAATAGAATTTGCCTGCCAGTAACCTAGTGTTTCGCCAATCAGTGTTCCACGAGATATAAAGGTGAGTGCGAGCCAAGCTAGAAAGGTCATGTGAAAAATGTTTATAATATTCTAGAGTGCCGGTGGAGATGGCGTTCTTAGCGTAAGAGTCTACCGTGTCATTGCCCTGAATACCACTATGACTAGGAATCCAGGCCAAAACATTATTGAGGTTTTTTTGTTTGCAACTGAAGAGGGTTTCACGAATTTTGAGGATATACGGGAATTTTGTTTTTGATTTAAACTGATTGGATAGTAAAGATTGAAGGCAACTTAATGAGTCGGAAAAGACAATTGAATTATTAAGGTTGTGAGATTCTATGTAGGTTACAGCTTGGAGGATCGCTAGAGATTCGCCAGTGAAAATAGAGGTTGAAGGGGGACATTTAAATAAGAAAGCAATTTTGAATTTGGGGAACCAGACGGCGGAGCCTACGCACCCACCATCCGAGAGTTTCGAAGAATCGGTGTAGAAGTGGTTCCAATCTGGCCAGTGCTTTGAGAGTAAGTCCAAGAAAACTTGAGGGGCTGAAGGAGAGTTTTTTGGAATACCCAAATTCAGAATTACGTTGGGTTTAAAAATAAGTGAGTCAAAGTTTGTAGAGAAGAGGGGGTTAAGGGCGAATTTTTCAATTGGGGCAGGGAGGCGTAAAAATTTTTGAGTGCAGGATACACGGAAGTTTATTAGCAGGAAAAGCAGCAACAGAAAGGGATTGAAGTTTCTCTAAGAGGGGATGCGACGAGTTTTGGAGGATCCTAGAGAGAAACCTATCGCTAAGGTATTGTCTTCGCAGATAAAGGGGAGGGTCCACACATTCGATCTGTAGTCCATTTATGGGTGAAGATTTCATAGCTCCCAATATTGTGCAAAGGCACCTTGACTGGACCTTCTTCAGTTTGTCCAAAGCAGCCTTGTTACAAGGGTCCAACAGAAACGAGGCATAGTCCAAGTGGCTTCGGACAATAGCGTTGTATAGGAGTTTTTGCGAATATGGATGTGCCCCCCATCGGACACCAGAAAGAGAGCGAAGGATGTTAATTCCTTTTTCAGCCTTGTCGACTATATAGCTTAAGTGAGGTGAGCCGGACAGTTTGTCATCTAAGATCAAACCTAGAAATTTAGCTTGACTTTTCTGAGGGATGGGTTCGCCGTTAATGATTCTCCTATTCCTGGTGAAAACAACTACTGAACACTTCGGGGCAGAGAGGCTAAGGCCGTGATCTTCGAGCCAATTGTTCAGATAAAATAAGGCAGAATTCAACCTAGAAGAGGCCTCAGGGACCGATTTGGCAGTGACGTATAGGGCAATATCGGCATACTGTAGGATGTTGGCGAAGGGCGTGACGGTTGAATCCAAATCCGAAGTGTAAATACTGTACAGAAGAGGGCTGAGCACAGAGCCATGGGGCAAGCCTTTCCAAACGACATGGGAAGAAGATAGGAAATCTTAAAATTTTATAACTATTGATCTAGACATCAGAGCGTTGCAGATAAAACGAACCATCTTCGGCGAGATACTCAGCTGGTGGAGCTTCTCCCTGAGTACAGGAAGAAGAACGTTATCATATGCTGCAGAGACATCTAGGAAGGCACCCACAAGGTATTCTTTGTTTTTGAAGGCCAAGGGAATTTCAGTAGTCAGGATACTGAGACTATCCAGGGTGCTGAGGCCTTTTCTGAAGCCAAACTGGGACTTAGAAATGATTATATTGGACTCTACAAACCATTCAAGGCGGTTCTTAATCATATGCTCTGTAACTTTCAAAAACACAGAGGATAGGGCAATTGGCCTGTAGGAGTTGTGATCCAATGGGTTTTTGCCTGTCTTAGGAATCGGAATGACTATTTGCTGTTTCCATGCCTCTGGTAAAGCACTACTATCAAAAAAGCAATTTACTAGGTGAAGAAAGTAGGTTTTGGCACTAGAAGAGGCTCTACATAAGGATGAGTAAAGCACGCCGTCAATACCTGGGGAGGAGTCGGAAAGACCGGTCAGGGCACATAGAAGTTCGTCAAGACAAAAAGGTTGATCTAATTTACTAGTAGAGGGATAAGTAGTGTTAACATCATACGGGAAACTGTCGATTATTGGGACGAAAGGGGGAGCTAATTTATTGATAAAATCCGGAAGCCAGGTGGATGGATCATTGGCCGAAATGTTAGCGGAATTTACTGAATGTCTAAATCGTTTTATTTGTTGCCAGACTACGGGTGAAGGAGTCCTAGGGGACATAGTCTCACAAAATTTTATCCACCCTAGTTTCTTTTTTTGTGATAAAATTATTTGGGTCTGAGCGGCTATGCGTTTATATTCTAAGTAGTTGTCAACAGTCATAGCACGACTGTAGGTTTTCTCAGCTTCTTTCCGCTTGCGGATAGCAGTCGTGCATTCCGAATCCCACTATGGTAGAGAGGGGGTTTTCCTAAGCGGTTTCTTGACAGGAATGGAAGCATCAGCAGCGGAAGTCAGCACTTCAACAAATTCCATGTAACAGAGGATGAGTTGTTCGGGTTTATAATTGGAAGGGCTTTAGTTCTCTCTTCAACTAAAGCAGAGAAGGTTGCCCAGTCGGCCTGATTTAATTTGTATTTTAATAAGGGAGGTGGGGGAGTACTAGTTGAAGAGGAATCTGAAAAGTTAATTAAAATTGGGAAATGATCGCTACCAAAGGTGCTATCACGAACCTTCCAAGATAATTTTGAGATGGAGAGCACCTTCTAGTTATAGAACCGTCATTAAGTAGGCAGAGGTTTAAGTCATCTAGAAGTTGAAGGAGGGATGTGCCAGGAGAATCTGTGAGGTGACAGCCCCAGGAGGTATGGTGACAGTTTAGGTCTCCCATGACTGAAACAGGTGGATGTAGGGAATAAATTATAGAGCGGAGTTCAGATAGAATAGAAAAATTTGGTCGGGGGATGTAAACAGAGAGAAAAGAAATATTAAGGGCCCGTATAGCCACAACATTTAAGTTCTGGCTATGGGGCGGGAGTGTAAGTTAAGAAAATGTAAGGGAGCGCCTTACTAATTGTAATGTAGGTATACAAGTTATAAATATATGTAAGGTAGGCATCCATTTTTGTGCGCTGCGCCAGTCTGCGAATAAATCTTTGAATGCTTAGACGCGTGTTTCCTTCCACTACTACTTACGCTACGTACCTACCTAGCCCCAGCTAGATATTTGTCAGTGGCGACGGGTCATTATTACCGGACTAAACGTGTGCATTTACGATGCCTATAGGTAAAATAAAGGAGTTTGATGTGCACAAAGACGATTGGAAACTTTATATTGAAAGAGTGGAACAATATTTTGTAGTGAACGAAGTGAAAAGCGAATTAAAAGTGCCGACATTAATAACGGTCATGGGTACGGAAAGCTACGAACTGTTAGTGAATTTGTGTACGCCGGTGAAACCCAAAGATAAGACTTTTCCTGAAATTGTGAGCATCATGGAAAATCATTTGCAACCTAAACCTAGTGAATTGGCCGAAAGATACAAGTTCAGACATAGAACACAAAAAAAAGACGAGGGTATTTCGGAGTATGTAGCGGTGCTGAAAAAAATGTCAAAATCTTGTGGATTCGGTAGCGGGCTAGAAGAAAGCTTACGGGATCAGCTGGCATGTGGTATCAACAGTGAAATCATTCGACAACGATTATTCGCGGAGACTCATCTTGATTTTGCGAAGGCATACAGCATCGCGGTTAGCATGGAAGCGGCGGAAAAAGATGCGGCCACAGTAAAAGGTCATAGGTCATTGGGCGAGGCCACTGTGGAGTGCCAAGCGATGTCGGCGGGAATAAAGCGTGCCGGGAAGGCAACAAAAACATCGAGGCGCGACCACGGCAGGACAGCGCGAGAGTCTGCGTCACAAGGTGCAGGTGCGTGGCGGGCAAGAGGAACGCGCGCACCGACGACGCCCGCCCCAGGCCAGGCGGGGGAGCGGGAGCAGCGAGGTCAAGTGTGCAGTGCGTGTGGTGGCTCACATGACGCTTCTGGCTGCAGATTTCGCAGTTACGTCTGTCGTGTGTGTAATCGGCTAGGGCACTTGAAACGGGTGTGTCCTAATTTAGCAAACCAACACTGTATGCAGGCTGAAGGTGAAAGTTACTGCAGTGATAGTGACAATAGTGAAGAGGTAATTTTCATTGATTTTAATAAGTTAACCTTAAATGATTGCAAACCAATATTGATATCACTCACAATTGACAGTAAAATAATAAATATGGAGTGTGATACAGGAAGTGCAGTATCTTGTATTAGTCAAGAGATGTATAAAAAACATTTCAGTTATTTGAAAATGAAACAATGCAATTTATTGTTAAGGTATTATACTGGAGAAATTGTAAAACCACTCGGTTTGATACAGCCAAACGTTAAGTATCGTAATGAAGTAAAAACATTGGATCTGTATGTAATTAAAAATGGCAAAACTGCTTTACTAGGCAGACAATGGCTGGCAGAATTGAAGATACAGTTACCTAAGTTTGAGTGTAGTAATTTAAATTCATTGAAAAGTGAGTCATTGTTGTCCGATCTCAGTTCCAGATTCTGTAATGTGTTCGCGGAGGGACTGGGCCGGTACACCGGCGGCCCGGTGAGCATCCACGTGCGGGAGGGCGCGCGGCCCGTGTTCCTGCGCGCGCGCCCGCTGGCGTACGCGCTGCGCGAGCCGGTGGAGCGCGCGCTGGAGCAGCACGTGCGGGACGGCATTCTCACCCCGGTCGAGCGCTCCGACTGGGCGACGCCTATTGTGCCAGTCGTTAAAAAGGACGGTAGTATCAGGATCTGTGCCGATTATAAGATAACTTTAAATAAAATTATAGAAGTTGACCGTTATCCATTACCGAGAGTAGAAGACTTATTAGTACGTTTGCATGAAGGACAGCACTTTAGCAAAATTGATTTATCCCAAGCATACGCCCAATTAGAACTGGATGAGTCCAAGAAATATACTGTAATTAACACACATAAAGGTTTATTTGTGTATAATCGGTTGGTCTATGGCCTAGCTTCTAGTCCGGGCATATTTCAACGGCGATTGGAGGAAATGTTTGCAGATTTACCTAGTGTCGGGGTATTTTTAGATGATATCATTATCACCGGGGGAAGCACCGAAAAACACATAGAGAATTTATATAAGGTGTTCGAGCGTTTAGAAAAATATGGCCTTAGAGTTAAGAAAGAAAAATGCGATTTTTTTAGGAAATCCATCAGCTACCTCGGCCACGTCATAAGTAAGGACGGAATCCATACTTGCCCTAACAAAATAAAGGCCATCATTAATACGTCCGCACCATGCAACGTCTCGGAACTGCGATCATTTATAGGTATGATTATGTATCATGCTAAGTTTCTGCCGAACGTCAGTACCGTATTAGCACCGTTGTACAATCTACTTAAGACCGGGGTAAAATTTGAATGGAGTGATAAATGTCAAAGAGCTTTCGATGAGCTTAAGGGTAGACTAGCCAGTTGCGAGGTGCTCACCCACTACTCGGCGACGTTGCCGCTGGTGCTGACGGCGGACGCGAGCAGCGTGGGCGTGGGCGCGGTGCTGGCGCACGTCACGCCGGCGGGGGAGCGGCCCGTCGCGTACGCCTCGCGCTCGCTCTCGCCCGCCGAGCGCCATTACGCACAGATTGATCGAGAGGCGCTAGCGATTGTATTTGCCATACGAAAATTTCACCAATATTTATATGGGAGACGTTTTGTTCTGAGGACCGACCACAAGCCCTTGACTTATATCTTGGGCAATAAAGTAGGTATACCAGTGATGGCGGCATCGCGTTTACAACGCTGGGCCGTTCTTTTATCGGGGTATCAGTATGATATTGAATATGTTACCTCTAAGAAAAATTGTGCCGATGCGTTATCGAGATTAACACCGAATAGTAATCTTAATAAACAATCAAATAATAATTCAGTCAAAGAGGTTACATACAGTAATTTCGTGGAAAACTTTTTGCCAGTGACGAACACCGATGTTAGAAAGGCTACAGCAAAAGATAAAACACTAAATAGGGTTAAAGTTTACATAGAATCGGGTTGGCCGGTGACTTGCCCAGAGGCAGCACTAAATCCCTATTTTATAAGGCGGAACGAACTATATTTAGACAATGAATGTATAATGTGGGGCTATAGAATGATTATACCTGAAACTTTAAGAGCGATGGTATTAAATCAGTAACACATTAGTCACTTAGGTATCGTAAAAACAAAGAGCTTAGCTAGAAGTTATGTTTGGTGGCCACACATCGACGAGGACGTCGAGCGGCAGTGCCGCGCGTGCGAGACGTGCGCGCTGGAGGCAGCCGCGCCGCCGCGGGCCGCCCCGCGACCTTGGCCGTATGCGCCGCAGCCGTGGACACGTCTTCACATTGACTTTTTAGGACCTTATAGGGGGTTTTCGTATTTGGTTTTGATTGACTCCAGTTCTAAGTGGCTGGAAGCTTACGAAATGAAACAAAAAACTGCCACATGTGTCATAAAAACACTTAGAAGCACCTTCGCACGATTCGGTTTACCCGTGGAAATAGTGTCGGACCAAGGTCCACCGTTTACGAGTTCCGAATTTGAAGCATTTTTACGTAATAATGGCATTAGGCAATTATTTTCGCCAGCTTATCATCCGTCATCAAACGGGGCTGCCGAGAATGCAGTCAAGTTGTGCAAACGGACAATAAAAAAAGCCTTACGAGATAATGTCGATATCGATACTGCCCTTCAAACATTTTTACTAACTTATAGAAACTCAATTCATAGTACAACTGGAGATTCTCCTGCTAGGTTGTTACAAAAGCGTTCCTTGCGCTCGAGACTCGATTTACTTCGCGGTAATTACGCTGTAGAAGAACGAGTTAGACACGCACAAGACAATCAGGTAAAATTTGCAGGGGGTGGGGAGCGCAGCTTCAGTGACGGCGAACCTGTGTGGGCAAGGGGTTACGGGACACAGGATAAATGGGTCAAGAGCAATATAGTTCGCAGTGAAGGGTCGCGTAGGTGTGTAGTGGAAAATGGTAATGGTCAATTTAAAAGACATATCGATCAAATTCGTCGCAGATCCCGGCTATCGATCCCATTCACTAAAGAGTCATGTTTAGAACCACAAAAAAACGGGAATGAGGATGCCGGGTCGGTCAGGGGTGCAGCGGTGGATGGGAATAGCAATACACGTGTTGATCAACCGGCGCGCGCCAATTTACCGGCGGAGTCCGCGCCCCGGCCCGAGCCTGACGCGCAGAGTGCGGTACCAACCGCGCCCCATGCACCGCAGCAGCCTGAACCTAATTGCTCTAAGAGGATACGTAAACCGGTGGTACGTTTTGGTTTCGAAATAGATTGATTACACTTACTGTCGCCTGTAGCTTCCAGACAATCTTTATTTTTCATATACAATTTTTAGATAAGTAATTATGTGTTATTACTACTATAGATTAAATGTAAGTTTTGATTTATTGGTGGAGGTGTAATGTAGGTATACAAGTTATAAATATATGTAAGGTAGGCATCCATTTTTGTGCGCTGCGCCAGTCTGCGAATAAATCTTTGAATGCTTAGACGCGTGTTTCCTTCCACTACTACTTACGCTACGTACCTACCTAGCCCCAGCTAGATATTTGTCACTAATAAGGCACTTCCTGCATAACCATAATCCCTGTCATCTCGGAGACATGAATAACCCGAAACACGAAAATGTGAATCCGGGACTAGCCAAGTCTCCGAGACCGCAAGGATGGATGGGGAGTGCTTCCTTATGATATATAACACTTCATGTTTTCTCCTACGGATACTTTTACAGTTCCATTGCAGAACCGCCGTAGGAGCCATGAGGAATAGCTAGACTGCCGATTTGGGTTAGTTTTTGGGCGACGTTGGGCGGTAGGTTAGTATGAGAAGATAGCAGACAGAGCAGCATGGACAAAGGTAATCTAAAATATTTTCAGTCGATGTTGGCATGGGGTTTTTATCTTGTTCATTATTATCTTTGTTTGACAGTGCACATCCATTAGGGAGGGATGAGGAACAATTGCCAATAATGAACTGATGGGCTTTTCTGTCATAGCCCTTACCTAGGGGAGCATGGGGACGAGATGGACGGGTGATTGTCTTCCTGTAAGAGACTGAAGAAATAGGTGTTTTATTGGGGGCTGGCTGGGGAGTCAACAATGACTGTGAGATTGGGGTTTTAGCAGTGTCAGCATATGATTTGCGCACTGAAGGAAACTGAGAGGATGCTTCGGAGTAAGAGATATTCTCTTGGGACATGACAAATTTAATAGATTTTTGGCGTGAGTGCTCGGGCGGGCAGGATTTGTTGAGTGCCGAGTGAGATCCTAAACAAAGGATGCAGGTGGAGTTTGATTCGGTGACCTCGCAGTTTTGCTCCGGGGTGAGGTTGTGTGCATCGGAAACAGCGGGGTTGAGATCTACACTGTGCCTTTACATGTCCAAAACGGCAGCAGTTGAGACATTGGATTGTAGGGAGCTGGTAGGTGTCCACTGGAATTGAGGTGTGACAGCAATAAATGCGTGCGGGGAGAACCTGTCCCTTAAAGGTTAAAACAACAGCTTTGGTAGGGGTCTACGATGCTGTGCCGTCTATAATCATTTTTCTATTGAGACGTCTCGCTCTGAGAAGGATGCCGCAACCTTCTGGGGTCTCAATAGATTCGGCTAGTTCACTCATTGACCAGTCGACTGGAATGTCCTTAATGATACCCATTCGGGTAATGTTAAATGTAGGTGTAGCGACATCTTACCACTGTCGCTAACACTAGCAAGCAACTTCAAGACGCGACGCCCTGACTCGGCTCCTACAGGCTAGATGGCGCTGATAGCCCGCTCCATACAACACAAACCGCGATATGTAAGATTTAGCACGAGCTTGACTACATATAGATAAACCAAGACGGTGACCATTGGACCTTGGTCCCCGACCATAACAACCGGTCGGTAGGAAGCGCTTCCCTTTGCCTTCCTAACTTTGCCAAGGTGTAGCGACATAGGGATGGAAGCTACGTATTGGTGGGAGCTGAGTAAATTGTTGTTTAAGAAGCTAATTGCATCAGCAGCCGATTTCAGTTCTACAGACACACGGTTCGTACCTATCTTCTTGATGCCATCTTTAACAATACCACAAACCTTGTTTTTCATTATAATTTGGCCGAACTTCAAGGGATGAATGTATGTTGCAGAAGGAGACTCAGACTCCATGCGAGACACGTGGATGATGAATGGACCGCTGTCCTCGGGACCGTAGCATTTTGGGGAAATTACAAGAGATGGGTGAGTAAAGATCCCAGGGTTGCTTAGCGAAGAGTCAAAAACAGCCCTCTTTGCGGGTTCCGGTTCGGTATCAGGGACCAATCTGCGCTTAGTACCCGATTGCGAAAACAAGGGAGGAGAGGAATCGACATCGTCTTGCGAGACGTCATAACCCCATCTGGGGGATCCGGAGGATCAGGGGGTGATGGATGCATACCACTCACCTGTTACCAGAGACGTACACAAAAAATATATAAGTATAAGGACAATATAAACACTTAACAGAACACAAATAGCTCGATAACCTTATAACACGTGTTTTTTCTAAGCCTCCGACAATGCGACCAATGAATGTGTCGAAAGCTTCAAGTGTGGCTTCAAGTGACTCTTCAAACGACAGTTATCTATTGCTGTCTTGGATTACTGCTTAACATCAACGTGACAATTGAACAAATATGTATACGCGTAATTGGATGTAAAGTCCGCCAAATTATATACGTATTTGGTGAACTTTTAATGCGCCGCTCTCAGTTTAAGTAATAGTTTAAGCAAAACTATAAGTATGGGTTATTTAAGATTATGATAATGATCGAAAAACAATTCCGTGAAACGGAACGTTTTCAAAAACTCCTTTTCTACAAAAAGTTACACTTTTTGTAGTTTTTTCCTACTCTGACAGCCCGAAATAGCTGTCAAATTGAAGTAACTATTTTGTCTTTTGCTCAATTATAGGAAAACAACGGTGTGATATTATTAAAAATAAATAAAAAATGGTTTGTTATTGTTGCGTAAAAGGGTGTAATAATAACAGCAACAGTGCTAAGAAAGATCCGAGAGCTATAACTTTTCACGCGTAAGTAAAACACTAATAAAAAATTTGTACTATTTTTTGAGACACAAACCATTCCAAGTTTTATGCAGGTTAAATTCATACAAATAAACATTTCCAAAGGTTTCCATCGAACCCAGATTTGAGAAAAAAGTGGCTGCGCGCTATAGGCAGGCCGGCGTGGAATCCTCCAAGCCATGTCCGTATTTGCAGCGCCCATTTCAGTGCTGATAATATTAACCAGGATGGCTGCAGAACTCGAATAAAAGAGGACGCTTATCCAGTAAATGCTTTACCTGTATGTAAATAATTCGTTTTTCAACCTAAGATATAGCTGTAAAGTTGATCTCTATCGCGAGGACGATAAAATAATAGTGTATGCTTAATTTTTATTTTCTTACCTACTAAAATATTTACGTTTTCACAGCCTAATTCCAATTTTGAAGCCACCCACGTAGAAGTGTGTAGAATATGTTTGGCTACGGAAGTTAAAATGTTTAGCCTTGAAAAAGGAGTACTTAAAAATTGCATGGAGACTATCACAGGTTTAAATGTAAGTTTTACCTAGTAATATATTTTAGGTTAAAGATATTTATTTTCATAAAAACATACAGTTCACTCACAATGAAGATTACTAAAACTAAAACTTAGTAATAAATATCCCTGGAGCTTAGCAATTGGGTATGTAGGAGTTATGATTATTATTATTAATGTAAATAGTTATACTGTGAGAGTGGTAGACTTTATAATAACATATGTACATATTTTTTCATTTTATTCTTAAATATGTTAAGGTTAGTGCATTCTTTTATTTTGTTGGGTAATTTGTTATACATCTGAACACCTTCAAACAATAAAGTCTTTTTCCCATAGTTAGTTCGAGCCTTATTTAGAATAAGTTTACTTTCAAGCTTATTTTCAAGTGTAGATCAAAAAACTAAAGCTAAATTAATAGTACATTGTTTCAACTTTTAGGATAACAAATGCAGTATAGAAGGACTTCCACAATTTGTTTGTTATGAATGTGCAATATGCCTTTTAAAATTTCACAATTTAATGGAAAAAAGTATGACTGCACAAGCCACTTTACTTGATATTTTTGCCGAGAATTCTCAGGTATGTTTCTGTTTTATTCAGTAGAATTTATTTCGAAATATTAAAACCATTTGGTAGACCTTAAATCCAAATATTTATAGTAGCTACCTATACCTTTCAGATTACTAAAAGTTTAGTTAGAAAACGGGATAGAAAGCAGTTGAATCTGCTATCCACTCTGAGTAACAACTATCCAATACCGGGACATTTCTTTGAATACACGTATAATGATGAAGAAAACATCTCATACCTTAAAGATCAATACTTTAGTGGCCATAAATTTAGTTTGATAAATAGTAATAATAAATGTGAATTTGATATTACTATAACTAATACTAACCCAGAAGCCATTATTCCGAAATGTGAAGTACTTGAAACTGATTATAAAATCAACATTAAAGACCCTGATACCCAAGATGGTGATAATAATCATGAAACTTTATCTGTTAATGAAAATGATAATCTTAACTCGCCAATTAGTTATGAAGACGATTGCGACGTGAAAAATAACATAGAAACAGAAAAAAACTCATCTGTTGGTAAAGACAAAAGCAAAGTATGAATAATTTAATGCTTGCAAAGTGTTGCTGAAAATTAAAAAAACATCATCTTATTCTGTAATGTCTTTCAGCTTGTTAAAACTCGTAAAAAAGTAATAACACCTAGAGGTCAAGTTCTTACGCCTGATGAGATTGAAATGGAAAAATATTTCAATGCCGTGAAATTATCGGTAAGAACTGAATACTATAAAAATGCATTGGTTTGATTTTTTAAATTTGTTAATTATATTACTTAATATTGCCAGGAGGAGGAACAAATAGAAGAATGGGACAGAGTTGTCAAACAACCATCTTTTAGCAGCGAACCTATTTTTAAGTGTGAAATTTGCCGTAAAATGTTTGCAAGTAATGCTGCTTTTAAAAGCCATGCTACGTGTCATGATCCAGTAAGATTTGCAATTAATATTAAATAAAAAAATTGGAGATTGTAAAGAAATATTTATCAAAATTTTTGCCTTTTATAGAAGCGTGGACCATCTGAATGTCACATATGTAAGCACCGATTTAAAAATGATGTTCTTGCAAAGTCCCACGCAAATCGCGCACACGGAAAGAAGTTCCACTGCAAATCTTGCTCCAAAGTTTTCAGCAATGTGTAAGTAAAATATTGCTTCATGTTTAACTGACATTGTGTGACGTTGCATGTTAAGCTGTTGCGTTGCCTGCGTCTTATCTCTCTCATGCATGTCATGCCGTCTCACTGAACTATGAGAGAAAGGGATCTGAGAGTACATTCGTGTATTGCGCACACAGTGATTTGGTGGAAGAACGTTATTTTTTATTGTTTGAAGATGTCACATGATTTTGAATCAGCATTTTTCCCCACAGAAGCGTAGCAAAAAAACATCACCGCTGGCACACCGGCCACTTATACTCGTGTACCCACTGCGCGTTTACAACGCTACACGCGTCTGCCCTCGCGCAGCACGCGCGCACGCAACACGCGCATCGACACGCGTGCACGCGGTGTGGACGCGCGTTTGTCAGTGCTAAGGGACTGGCGCTGCATGCTTCTACTGCGCATAGAGAGGCAGTGAGTTGAATTATTTTTATTTATTTATGTATACAGTTTTTTGTTAACGTAATTACATTTCTTGATGTCACTAAACGTTGTGTTTGTTGTGACACTGCACATTCGAAGTTACATGCTAAAGCTATACCTGTGGTAATGTACTAGCGAGCTGCACCGACTTTGCAAGGGTGCAATTTAATTTAATACGTTTTGGAACAAGGCCAAACTTTTAAAATATTTTGCCTCAGTAATCTCTTTATAAGCACTTATTACATAATCCTATTTGTAGCTTCGCAACTAGGAAGGATGGATAGGCGGATGCTCTACTCTGATAAAGCATTGTCCGTATTTTCGCGTCTAGCAGTCACGCTCGCTCGCACTGACATGTTGGCATCAGTGAGGACGGCTACAACCGAGACTACGGATAACGTCTTACAGAATGGGACCCCAGGCACCTTCCTAGCTTCCTAACTAGAAAGGTAGGAACCTAAGTAGTCAACTGGGATTACATCTTTGTATTTCTTAAGTAGCATGCTTCACAAATCGGATGGCGTAATAAGTGCTTTACGCGTTGCATTATTAAAACAATAATACGAAGATTAACCCGACGGATATGTAGTAGAAAATACATAATATACCTTAATTGGCCTGAAGTATTGACCGTGTTGTTGTAATGGTCAATCTGCTTATGACCACGATGGGTGCAACCCGGCAATACGCCGCTCGAAAGCCTACTAGCCTTTGCACTAATTTTATTCGCCCGTATTGATGTATTCTAATAAGCCTCTTCAGTCTTATTGTTGAATAAAAATATATTGGTTGGATAGAGAAACATCAATGTATGTGATGATTTTTTATCTGTTTTCATAATACACTGTTATAGTGATTACATAATTTTTGGCAGTTATATCCGCTATTTCCATAAGTCAAACAATCCGTTTAAAGTTTCACGAAGCTGCCATTCCATTGCGTTAAAGAAAACTGCTTAAGTATTTTGTATTATATTTATATCAGAATGAGCCAACTGATGCCGAATTCCGCTGTGAGGAATGTGGTATTAACTTCACGTCGGAAGGAGCTCGACGTGTCCACGTACTCACTTCTAAACAACACGAGAAGAACTCTCAATCGTACGTTATTTTCTGATACCATAGAAATAACTAATCCTAATTGCAATTACCTGAAGGTTGCTTTAAACCTTGAGTGATTGAGTATTGCCTAGGCAAAACTTTGAGACGTGAGCAATTGTAGTCAAATCAAACCCTTTGTCTTATTATACAGTGTGTCGGGGTTTCGACTGGCGATAATTCATGCGATATTAGATTATGAAATGTTATCGACAAAAAAAACTGTTCACACGCTCGGCGCGGGGGCAACTGGCTACTAGCGGAGTCATTATACGCATTCAATTTAAGGGAACCAATATTTTTCGGATCAAAGGATAAGCCTTATTCCTTAGGTAGACTAGTGTGGAAAACGCCCGGGAGTCAGCGGCTCACACCCCGCTGGGGGGCTGGACGAGGGGGTGAAGTTCCCTTACTCCGCACGCACTGTGACTCGTCATAACTGCTAATTTATACCTACTGGGACAAGTTTAGTATCGTTTTCAGCTGAATCAAAGACGGCCAATTGATTTTTGAAACAAAAACTAAGCATTTTCATACAGAAAATGGAATTACGGCCAAAAATTAAAAAAATAAATTCAAAATTTGTTTTGGTAATGGCCATAAACTTTTAACGTGTACCAATATCTCCTTTAAAAAAATATAGGTTAATAGCCGCATTCATACAGATTCCAAAAATATAAGCTTTGTTGAAAATATTAACGATAAAAATGTTTAAAAATATATTTAACTCCACGCGGCAGACACGAAAATTCGTAGAGAATACAGGACAGCAAAAAAACAACTTTTATATGTTGCTATGGACCTGTAACTAGTAAGAATAGAATATGGTGTTTTTAGAATAGCACGTAATTTTAATTCTATTTTGATAAAAATATATTGTATGAACCCTGTGTATAGGTTTACCGTCGTATTTAAAAACTTATTGCTCAACTAGATTTAGTGACAATGTCGTGTGACTTGAAGTTCTTTAATTAATCGATCTACATAGATATGTGCTTAAAACACCCACATATATTTATATACTGTCTCTTATGTACATTTGCCCTCGGAATCACTCAACTCCGTGCACTTATGTTGCCGCTGCAAGTACCTGCATCTGTAGCCGCCACACTTCATTTTGCAACTGCACCTGAGAATTTCAATACATACATACAATACATGCTTCGACTGACACTAGCAAGTCTGTAGTAGGTTTCCAGCTGTCACCGACTTTGGTCCATCATTCCCAATTAGATGGATCTTTTTGTAAATAAATGCTTTTATGCATCGTTCACCGTAGAAAATGAACAAGACCTTAAGAAAAAAGTATTTACGAATACACTATTCCCGGAATCGATAGCAGTCAGCGGCGAGACGCTCAAAGTTGTCCAGGAATACGTTTACCTCGGACAAGTGTTGCAGCTGGGTAGAGACAACTTCGAGCGCGAAATCGTCAGAAGGGTGCAGCTAGGTTGGGCAGCATTTGGGAAGTTGCGTCACATCTCGTCGTGGCGACGCAATGCCTGAATAGCAGGGTGTATAACCAGTGCGTCCTACCTGTCATACCTAAGGGGCCGAGACGTGGAACTTGACAGTCAAGCTGGCCCACCGACTGCATGTCGCTCAGCGAGCTATGGAACGGTCTATGCTTTGGATCTCGCTAAGGAAAAGAATCCAGAACGAGACCAAAAGACTAAAGTCATTGATATCGTTCAGAGGTGCAGTAAGCTGAAGTGGCAGTGGGCTGGTCATGTCTGTCGCAAAAAGTATTTACGAATACACTATTGAGTAATTGGTTAATTACGTGATTTCGTAGTGTTAATACTCAATATCTACCTGTCATATAAAACGACCACAATCTTTTCCATAATAAATAATACTGCTGTTCGCAGGAACAGCGGTATTATTTATTATGACAGCTTATGTGAGCAGTCACATAAGCTTTCATAACACCTTCTGTGGCATTGGGGAAAACATTCAGTGTCCACCGTAATTTTTCACCTTTACAATTGAAGCTGGAAACAGTATCACACGGTCACACACGCCCGTGATGGCATGGAACAGCGAAAGAACTTTTTCGCTTAGTAGTCCTGTAAAAAGCAAAAAATCCTTGCCTACCGGGACGTGTTAATTAAGAGGAAAGTAAATATCCAGGTAATCGTAAAAATTTTCACCAAGATTATTTGCCATCTTATGACATGATGGTGTTCTACAGTACCTATGTGTATCCATCAGTACCCATAGCTCCTCTAGGCACTCGTTGCACAACAGCGACAGCTAGCACCACGACTTCGGTCGTCAGCGTCTACGGTTCGAAAGCTGATTCGTGTACAGCCGTGGTTATTACTGCATCAAACATGTACCATCATTCTTGTCTCCACCACTTCATAGTTACATGGAGCTCATCTTTACGTATTCGGAGTGCGGTTTTATAGTAGGTATATCGGATTAGTCTGTGTCATACACGTCCTTATTTAGGCCAAAATTTTATGAATAGAAAAAAGTAGAGAGCAAATGAAATTTCTTTGTTCAAAGTCACTACCTGGGTTAGATGAGCTATAGGTACCTACACGTAGATACTGGAAAATACCACCAGTACCAACCATAATATGTGGTAGCAAATACTTTTGAATTTACACGTCCAGTAGTCAACAAAGATCTTTTCCTTTTTACAGAACAACAAAAAGTAAGTCCTTCCGCTGTTCCATGCCTTAATGGGGCAAATGTGATACTGCTTCCATCTTTAATTGTAAAGGTAAAAAATTGCGATGGACACTAAATACTTTCTCCAATGCCACAGAAAGTGCTATGACAGCTTATATGAGCAGGAACAGCGCTGCATTTTCCATAATCGAAAAGATTGTGGCCGTTTAATATGACAGGTAGATATTGAGAGTAGGTATAAATCACGTAATTAACCAATCACTCAATAGTGTATTCATATCAGCCTATTGCAGTCCACTGCTGGACATAAGCCTCTCCAAGACTGCGCCAACTTTCACGGTCCTCCGCTTCTCGCATCCAGCCACCACCGGCCACCTTCCTCGGGTCATCGGTCCACCTAGCTGGAAGGCGTCCAACACTACACTACGTTTTTTTGTTTCTTACGTTTACGCGAATTGTTGAACTCATTAAAACACAATTTTACGGATTACTTCGCGATTTATTTACACTACGTTTTCCGAGACGTGGTCTCCATTCGAGAAACTTCCTACTCCAACGCCCGTCGGTTTGCGACAGACATGACCAGCTCACTACCACTTCAGCTTACTGCTATGACTTTAGTCTTTTGGTCTCGTTCTGGATTCTATTCCTTAGCGAGATCCCCAGCATAGACCGTTCCATAGCTGGCTGAGCGACATGCTGTCGGTGGGCCAGTTTGACTGTCAAGTTTCACATCTCGGCCCCGTAGGTCATGACAGGTAGGACGCACTGGTTATAAACCCTGCTATTCAGGCATTGCGTCGCCACGACGAGATGTGACGCAACTTCCCAAATGCTGCCCAACCAAGCTGCACCCTTCTGGCGATTTCGCACTCCAAGTTGTCTCTACCCAGTTGCAACACTTGCCCGAGGTAAACGTACTCCTGGACAACTTTGAGCGTCTCGCCGCTGACTGCTATCGTTTCCGGGAATAGTGTATTCGTAAATACTTTTTTCTTTAGGTCTTGTTCATTTTCTACGGTGAACGATGTATGAAAGCATTTATTTACAAAAAGATCCATCTAATTGGGAATGATGGACCAAAGTCGGTGACAGCTGGAAACCTACTACAGACTTGCCAGTATCAGTCGAAGCATGTATTGTATGTATGTATTGAGATTCTCAGGTGCAGTTGCAAAATGAAGTGTGGCGGCCACAGATGCAGGTGCTTGCAGCGGCAACATAAGTGCACGGAGTTGAGTGATTCCGAGGGCAAATGTACATAAGAGACAGTATATAAATATGTGGGTGTTTTAAGCACATATCTATGTAGATCGATTAATTAAAGACCTTCAAGTCACCCGACATTGTCACTAAATCTAGTTGAGCAATACGTTTTTAAATACGACGGTAAACCTATACACAGGGTTCATACAATATATTTTTATCAAAATAGAATTAAAATTACGTCCTATTCTATAAACACCATATTCTATTCTTACTAGTTACATGTCCTCAGCAACATATTATAAAAGTTGTTTTTTGCTGTCCTGTATTTTTCTAAGAATTTCCATATCTGCCGCGTAGAGTTAAATATTTTTTTAAACATTTTTATCGTTAATATTTTCAACAAAGCTTATATTTTTGGAATCTGTATGAATGCGGCTATTAACCTATATTTTTTTAAAGGAGATATAGATATTGGTACACGTTTTAACTTTAGGTTAACTTTAGGGCCATCACAAAAAAAAAAAAAAAATTTTTTGTATGAAAATGCTTAGTTTTTGTTTCAAAAATCAGTTGGCCATCTTTGATTCAGCTGAAAACGATACCAAACTTGTCCCAGTAGGTATAAATTAGCAGTTATGACGAGTCACAGTGCGTGCGGAGTAAGGGAACTTCACCCCCTCCCCCAGCCCCCCAGCGGGGTGTGAGCCGCTGACTCCCGGGCGTTTTCCACACTAGTCTACCTAACAAACAAGTATGCCAAGGCTCATCCTTTGATCCGAAAAATATTGGTGTTGGCGTATAACAACCCAACTATACGCAGCGGACGGTGCGGTGAGTTGCGCAGGGGGCTCGGACCGAAGCCCCACTTGACCACCGAGCGGCGCGCACGACACTCGCATTCCATCCAACTCTTACCACTAACCAAATTGATGTACTTATTTGTTATGTATTATACCTAAATCTATAACTACAGTCCACATTTACCCGAAGCCCAAACAAAACCCATGTTGGGGGTCTAACTCCCTAACAACTTTTTTTTCTCTATGACGGTTAATAATTTTAAATTGATCTTAATTTCACTTGATAGGCCACAGCGTTACCTTCCAAAAGAATCATTTTCATAACTTTTAGGACCTCCAGATCCATAGAAATAGCATTTTTTTTTAATAATTAAAATAGCTGCCATTTCAAGAGGGGGGAGTTAGAACCCAACATGGGGGTTTTTTGTCGTTAACATTTAAATAATTAATAGCCCATAAATTATACCCGGACACACTGTTACACCTAGCTGAATTTGCAAACTACGTACCGCATTCAAGATTAGCAATCAAAAACAACGTCGTAAAAATACTATGATAAAATTGTGTTCACAGTACACCAGGTCCCATCGACCCATCACTCAAGACGACGTGCAAGCAGTGTGGCGTACACTTTTCGACCAGGAAGGAGTTGGTAGACCACTCGAGGGCGGAACACCGACGATCCAAGAAGAAAACCACGTGGAAACTACCCGATGACTCGTATCCTACACACTGTGAACATGTGAGTTATGTTCGTATACATAGGTACAAATACCCAACTGATATGGCTTGCCGATGTACCTGCGCAGAAGATAAAATCTAAAGCGCGGGAAATACTGTTGGCGAATCAGCACGCTCGCGCGTCTTTTTTTTGGTCCTCTATTGGTCATTAGCTGCCGACATGCAAGCACTTGCGTGATTGAGATGGAACTATCATGCAGTGTACTATAGACCTTAAAGTAGTGCAATCTAAGGTTTATTTTAGCTTTTTCGTTAATCTTAGGAGCCATACTTTCTTTTCTGCATGACCAAAGATTCACGATGCGCCTTATCAAGTGGGTACTACTGTAATCAGTTTATTTAAGAACCTTTTTGGCAGTTAACGTAATTTATAAAATGGCAATTAACATTTTGTATTCTTACAATATTGTCCTGATCATATGCTTCATGTTTACAGTGTAAATGTGTGGTAAACAATCGCAAAGAGCACTGGTGGCACGTTCGCAAAGAACACCCGACTCTGCGCCACCACTACCGGCCTGTCATCACCGCCGTCTGCGAGACTTGTGGCAAGGGCTTCCAAGTAAGTATACTGACGTTATTTTACAAGTTTAATTTTTACTGATAAATGTCAATGAACATATTTACAGTTCAAACTTAAAAAAAATAAAAATCTGCCAAGCTATTTTCATCATAATGTCTGACGAAAAAGAGTCCAATTTCGATGAAAAAATGTGTTGGTGTGTGCATTATTAGAGAATTACAGATGTGTTTCTGGGTTCTTTAACTCAAAATAACTTGTAAAGTTGTTGGTATTGAATCTGCACCCTGATTCACAAACACTCGGTAAGTTTCCGTGTCGGATCCTTTCCGAATTCAAATGTAAAATATTTTTTTGGAACGGAGTTTTGGAAAGTTAATAACGACATTTTTTGCATTTTTTGACGTCTTTGGAAACCTGCCTCTCGGATTCGAAATCTGTAGTTTCCGACGTTTGTGAATAAGGGTGCGGATCTCTCTCCGGACATGTCGGATTGCCGTCTCACCATACTATGTGAGTGAAGGAACAGAGAGAGAGCACTTGTGTATTGTGCACATATCTGTGTACTATAATATCTCCCGCGCTAATAATATCTGGTTTGACCTTCGGCTAGGGGGACATTAGTCATTACTAGCTGATTTACAAACCCCTATATCCTACAGAACGCAACAAAGCTCCGCATCCACGAGCTCCGCCATAACAGTCCTACGCTCCGCTGTGAAACGTGCGCGCGCATGTTCCACGACAAATACGCGCTGGCGAGACACGCAGCCGCGCACGCGCCGCGAGCGACGTACGCGTGTAGGGTTTGCAACCGCGCGTTTGCGCTCAAGGGGAACTTGAAGAGACATGAGCGGGTGAGTGACCTGACTGTGGAAAGACGGTTATGATTTTCGAAAGTATGTTACAGCCCAAACGGCCTGACAGTTTTTGACGTATGAGGTGTCGTTGGATTCGTCAAAATTGTGGTAGTGACATAGGTTATATACATTTAAAAATGGCGCCAGCAATCTGAAACAAGGGGGAGAAGAGGGGTTGATTTATTTTAATACATTTGGAATGGGTTCGCTTTTGATTCTAGACTAAATCAGACGTAGCGTAAACAGAGTCGACGGTAGAGCGAGCTCACCTAAAAGGTTCTGGCACTCCCACTCACCGACGGAACATAGCAAGCCGCTTGGCGCCAGGCTCCAGGTTAAGTTCCCTGAAATTGTAAATCCTATGTCTATTCATTTATTTTGTTATAAAAATTGATCAGATTTTGGAAAACGACATATTGGGTTAGTAGTTTTTGTGGCAAAATAAAACTCGAAGGGGGTGAATTAGGCCAAAGACGTGATGTGGTCTAATCAAAATGAATAATATTATAACTGACTTATGATTACAAAAAAACTTTGATTAATTTCTGAAACTTGAAAAACTCAATTTACAGTCTTCCGTCTAACATTTTTAAACTGATATGAACGAAGGAAACAATCTGAGCCATTCGAATAATGTAAATATACACACAGTGACAGCAAAGGATAATAAACAGAAATTGAACTTCTTGTGCCAAACCAACCATTTGTGCCTTCTCTCCTACTCAAGCCGTCCTAATATGTTTTTATTTCAGGTCCACACGGGTGTGACTCCGTATGAGTGCAACATATGCAGCAAACGCTTCCGACACTCGAGTAGCGTGCGTCTGCACATTCGCACCGTGCATTATAAGTTGCCCCACCCGCCACGGGCGCCACGCGCCTCTAAGGATGCTGTTTTTGGGAAATAAATGTTTAAGTGTTGTTAAATTATTGTTTTATTTGCACAGTTTCATTGCTTGCAAAAATAGGCCGTAAGTGGGCTGTTTTCTATCCGACCTCGCCAGAACCTAGCACGGCCCTATAGCCTAAACAGTTGAACAGTTTTTGACATATGTAGTGCCATAGGCTATAAACATTTTAAACCATAGCAATATGGGTATCAAATGAAAATACAATTTCAAAAATATAATATTTTTTACAGTTGGGTGTTTTCTTACCTGACTTGTAAAATAAAATAACTAGGTAATGAAGGAACAGTAGTTAGCAATGTCAAAAATAATAAAAAAAAGCATAGGCAGTGTTATCTCTGTCGCACTTACACAACAACTTTCAAATAACGGATTTACCAGACCTTTCTCCTTTCTAAAAGGCGCGCTGGGTTAATATTTTTCTTACCCGACTGCAGCGAAGTCTAAAAGGAGTGCCATGATTTCTTTGTATACCAGAAAAATTAGTAGCACCATACATATGATATACATTTAATTATTTATATAAAGTACTTTTTTTGAAAGGACTTGTCCTCTTTTTGTATGGAGGCTGGTTTTTTATTCCAAGATATCACCAACCACCTATAATTAATAACCTATAATTTATATTTAAGCTACAAAAATATGAAACACGTAACCATAGAAATCAGAAATTTAAACGCCCCCATTCTTGAGAAAAAATATGTTTTGTAACAGGTATCCTCCATTGATCACTTACTTGTATTTCCTGGCTGTATGGCAATGTACCAATGCCTTTCCACTGGTGGATTAATACTACTAGGTACTACCACAGATTATATAATTTTGCTTTCAATTTTTTTTTCATGCGTTAGTTGATATAGGCGAAGGTGCGGTTTCTGTACAGACAAAGAGATAAATTAATTTCAAATTTTCTTTAAATCGGAGGCCTTAAAAATATATTAATTATGCAGAAAGGCTAGTTTTTGTGAACTCTTTCATATAATATTTAGTTAATTCTGGTTAGAAATATTGACAAATAAAAAACCATTAATGGACAAGTCCTTTAATGCGGAATTCTAGAGAATTCAGCATGTAGCCAGAGATACTTAAAACGATTGCTAAGAACCGTATCTGAAACTATATTAATTTGGCGTACGATGTACCAAACACCCTGTATTTTAGTGTCAGCAAGGAAGGTTCCCCTTTCTTATTTATATTATTTAGTGACTATGTAAGAGGAAAAATCATGAGCACAGATTATTTAATAGTTTGACATAAGTGAAGTCTATATAATAATTACATTCAGAAATAGCCGACTAAAAAGTTTCTCAAACACAAAATTTTGTATTATACACTGTATTTTTCTCAAAACTTGTTTTGGTGGGTGTCGTTGATTGAGGTATCCCCATAAAAATACCACTACGGTGTCGCTATTGGTTCATAGAAATGTGCCCCGTCTCCTTTGCGGGAATTTTCTAATTGCATCTCATATCATGCTATTATAATATAATGACCGTATTATTTTACTACTATAAAAAATACTGTGATTTTCCATTATATTCATTTCCGCGTTTTCTTCCGCATTCTTGGCATATTCAGCAATTGTATCTTTCTGATGTCACAGACATGGCAATCACGATCAAGAAAATAGAACCAGCCCATGTTCTAATTGGTTAAATTATAGAGGAATTTTTTTTCATTCATTCAATCCAACATGACAGTCTCAGTCGAATGTCATGTCATTATTTTACAACTGCGGTCGTAATTTGCATTTTTCATTGCGTTTATTTTCTTTTGTCTCAAGCATACCAAAATAAGTTTACCTACTTGTCTTATTTGTAGTAAAAAAGGCGCTAGATTTTGGTATTGTATGGTTAGGATAAAAAGTGAATAATACAATAAGTTAACACACGCATTCACGCATCGCTCGTCACAATGGAAAACGATCAAAGCAATAATAAAAACGTGTCGCTTAGTTTAATTTCTGAATACGGTGCCTCCGATTCGGATTCAGATGATACTGAAACTCAGTCGAATACTGGTAATGAGGATTCTGACGCGGCGGAGTTGAGTGAGATGGTGATGAAGAACAATATAATAAACGCATGTGCTCATGGTCCGTTGTCGAGGCCGAGCGACCGCGAGGATGTGAGCACGAGGCACATGATTATAGACAGCTGTGAGAGTGGTGTAGTGGAGTATGAGGTGACGGAGTACCGCGATGTGGACAGTGACTCCGATTCGAGTGATAGTGACAGTGATGTTATCTCTGTCAAGGATGTTGAGGAGATGTCAAGCGGGTTCGTTTTTTTATTTACAGTTCACTGAACATCAGTGTCGGAGTTTGCCTTGTGTGAGATGGCCGATAACTGCAGCGAAGGGCTCTACACTTCAAGGGCAATGCAGCTGTATTGGTGTTTTGTTGTTTGTTTTCATAAATGTCAGGGTTAAATGAGATTGTATTTATTTTAATCAGGACTTGAAAACTTAATGGATATATACTTTTTCCTTTTACCAGAAACAAATAGGATTCTATATTATGTATGGATGAATGATTCATAAGAAAGTAGAAAGTGAATGACTACATATCAACATTTAATATTGATAGTATTTATTTTGAAGTATTTGCTTTTTTTATACTATATTTATGTTTGTGTTTTATAGTGTATTTTATTCCTGTATATAATGTAAATAACTAAAGTAATAAAGTTATCTTTCATAGTATTTGTAATCCAAATATCAGATTTCATTGATAAATAAAGCAGCTTAAATAACAAGTGTGAATCATGAGATTTCGTTGCAATAAATTTATAAGTTGTGTAATCAAACAATGTTTTTAATAAAATAACATACACAATAAAACCATTAAGCCATTTGATAGCACCACGGCCATCACTATTATATATTTCATTAACCTTTAGGATACCAGAATGTGGATCTACACAGAAAAACAATTGTTATCCACTGTCTGAAAATGATGGCATTCTAGCAGTTTAACATCACAGAACTGAATAAATCAATTAAGTTCCAATTTGCTGTCTCCTAGCTTAATGCCTTACACACCAAGCAAACTCATGCAACAACCACAACAACAAAGTTTTCCATCACATCTCAAACTGCTTAAGATTAATAAGTCGGCATTTATTTTCAGCGATGAAGAGAATGTAAACCGAACTAAGACACCAGAGATTCCTAAAGTACAAGGAGAGCTGGAGCTGGATGACTTGCCACCTATAGAAGATCTTGCCATCAGCCTTCCTGCACAGGAGACCACCAAAATTGGGACTATTGCTAGCATTGTTGACAGGCTAGGTAAGTTTGAAAACTTCTGCCTTGTAGAAATAGGTAAAATAAATTTGATAAAGTTATCTCTTGCTATCAATTTACAAATTTCTTGCACTTGTTAACCTAGAGATCATCATTTTTTGTTCTGTTCCAATGAATGATGAAAACGGGTTCATCTGTGTAGTATGTGTTGCATACAATCTTATCCATACTTGTTAACCTAACCCCTTGAGGTTTGGAAGAGCGCCAGCGGTTTCATAATGATTGATTTTCATTGTGTCTGGAAACATGATCTCTGAAGTAATATTGATATAATCAATAATATTGAAAAAAAGACAAGCCATAATGTCTGTATTTCACCTAATTATATTTATTTTTCTGTTGCTTTTAAAGACTCTTAACAATGTTTATAAACTGACTGGTATAAGCTAAATACATGTAATTTAGCTTATACCAGTCAGTTAAAGATTTAAACCTGGGTATATTTTGTTGGTTGCAGTAATAGTCCGTGCATTTCCTGAGACGCCTGCAGTTGATCTGGACAGCATTCTATTCCTGGATAAAGGAGCCAAAACACTAGGGAAAGTGTTCGACGTTTTCGGTCCTGTAAGACTTCTTTTATCTCAAACTAGCTGATCCTACAAATTTTTTTTTACTTTTTTCCCGACATATTTGTTCTCTACCATATTTGGACATCTGTGAATAATCCTACAATTTTTTTTTACTTTTTTCCCGACATATTTGTTCTCTACCATATTTGGTCATCTGTGAATAGGCAGGTAACAAAGAAGTAACAAAATTGGTTGAGGCGTTCTTGTGTGCAATGAGCAACACATTTAACAATTTATTTTTATTTATATACTTAGATAATAAAACAGAAACCCTTATTGTTTTACCAGACCATAATATGTATTTGTAGAGGCATAATAAATGACACTGTCTTTTAACTAACAGTAGAGAAGCAAACATTTTGAGACCGAAATTCTTTGTATTTATGATTCAGGTATTTACAGCGCAACAAAGACAATGCATAATCATGAGTTTAATTAATTAACAGTTTTTACTCATTACAAACTGTTGTGCTAATCTTGCTGAGATAATGCAAATAGTAATTACTGGCCAATCAATGCAAGTAGATACCTAGTTGGCTCAAGTCCATGTTCTTTGCAATCAAAATATAGCATCAAGACTAAATAGTCTTTTGTAATCTGTCTGACATTTGTAACTGTCAGTTTATTGTTTATCTGGCCAGGGTGTCCCGTAAATGAAGGATAATCCTTTAGGTACAGATTAGTTACATCACGCCCCGTAAAGCGTTTTTTGGCATTGTGTTACCACACAGCACCAGCACATTGCTCAATTTTGCATTTAAATTACGTACACATATGACATTTGACACGTAAACGAACGTGTGCTTGAAGCATCAAATTCGAATCGCCGCGCAGTTGGAGATGACATGTCTACCTCTATTTTTTTAATACACTGTCATTGCTATTTTACGAATATTCCGGACTATTAAATCAGTATTACCTTTTTATTAAAAATGTTTACTTAAAATCTCCACCGACAAGAGTGTGGCTCCTTAAATAATGATAGATATCTCATGTAAGCAAAACTTCAGCTAGTTTTTCAACCGACAATACCTACTTTCCAGGTGACAGAGCCGCACTACTGCGTGCGTTTCAACTCGCGCGAACACGCGGAGACTCGCGGCGCGGCGCCCGGCGAAGACGTATACTACGCGCCTCGCACCAACCACACGAATTACGTGTTCCTGGCCGAGTTACTCAAGTACGTACTGGCAAAAATAATTCATAATTTACAGCAGCCAATCTCAACAGAGATTAGCCAACTACGCAGGAGATATTATAGTGCACAAGTGTGTGCGCAATACACAGATGCACTCTGTTCATTCCCTCTCATAATTCGGTGAGACGGCAGTCCGATATGACCGTAGAGGGATCAGGCGCAGGACCAACGGCTTGACATGCTTATTGAGGCACGGGGGTATTAACACCACCAACTTCCTGACTCCAGAGCTATGTTTGACTTATTTCAACAGAAAAACCCAAACACTTTCAGCTCGACCCGGGACCTCGTGGATAGTACCTAGCGTGCTGATTACTAGACCAACGAGGCAGTACGTACTGGCAATAGGGTACATGCCACCACCACCAATCGTTGACGTACTTTTTAAGGACTATCAAAACGCTATTTACTTAAGTACGACTATCTATTGTACAATCTCGTTACTCAACACATCGCTCTACACGAATTATCGCACATCTGGTGGAAACGCAGCCTAAGATTGTCAAAAAACCTGAACAATAAGCAGTCCTGTTATTGAGAACTTTTTAGTTACTTAGTTTTATACTACCAAGTTGCATTATGTAAAAGTATTAGATAGTGCCGATGTTTTTATTGCAAAATAGGGCGATTTTGTATTTAAAAAAAATCTTAGCTGTGATCGAACTGTATGGAGATACAAACAAAGCTTTTCTTCAGCGGCTTTCCTGAATGGCATTTTTTTTGCAGAGTAAAAGGCTCCGACGCGTCGTGGCTCCACGACATCGAGCCGCCGCCCCACCAGGTCGACTACTCCGACGACGAGGAGGAGCGGCGAGCGAACAGAGCCCGCAAGGAGGCCAAGCAGGCCAGCAGAGAGGACTCCGAATCCGGCGAGACTTCCAAGAGTCGCAAGCCGGCAGAACGACGCAACACACGACCGTCGGAGTCGAGCAGCAGATTCGGGAGCGGCCCGAGCAGAGGGCGGAACCCGTTCGCGGCGAGACGGACTAATTCGGGACCGCGTTTCACGATGCCGTGGGACGCGAGGACACTGGATAGGGGTCAGGAGTACCGGCCGGCGCCGTGGTTTTCGGGTCCGCCGACTTTCCCGCCGCCTTTCGACCCGCACACGCCCCCGCCGCACTTCCAGTACGCGAGCGCCCCGCCGGCGGGGACCTTCCGCCCCCCCCCGCCCCCCTGGGCGCGCCACGCTCCCCCTCCGCCGCCCGGCACCTAGACGTCTCGATTTTAAGTTTATCTCATAATAATTAGTCGTTAGCTAGCCGTAATCCGAAGACGCTGAAGCGTTGTCATCCAAAAATAAATTTATATTTATATGAAATAAATAATTCTTGTGGTATTTTTGAGTTTTATTTTCGATTCTTAATAATAATAATAAATAAAGAGCGTCGTGGCGCAGTGCTAACCGTTTCGATCCCACGTTCCGCCGTGCGTTATGTACGTTAGTTGTTCACTAACCGATGTTTTCTCTCACCGTAACCGATGAGGGAAAACATCGTGAGGAAACCTGCACATTCAGGCGACCGAATTTGTAACCATGATCCAAACCTGGTCAGGTTCCCCTGTTAACAGGGTCACGGAGGTCAGATGGCAGTCGCTCCACTGTAATTATCTGATTTGCTACATCCTGGATCATGGTCAGCGGACCCTGGGCACTCGCGTGCAAGTGCACAACCGGGATAACGCTAGGAAGATGATAAATAATAATAATATTTTTTTAGGGTTTAGAATAAAAGACCGATGAAATTTTGTGATTTCTTTATTAAATATTTCATTGTTAGAAATTAACTAACGATCGAATTCCGAATGTTAAAATAATAAAAGGGTTCATAATAATAAAGATTATATCTAAAAAATACTGCTCTCGGACTATGCGAAACGAAACGCTATAATTATTTCTGCTGCCCTTAAAGTCGACGAAACTGGATAAAATAATAAAAATTTTGCACTCACATGATCACAACGTAAAATGATAAACATTTCACAATACAGGAATAAAAAACGTTAGACAAAAATATTATTACGACTAAAATAATCGCCAAACGTGCGAAGATTCAACTATCCGGCCGTAGACAACATTTCTCACATAAATTACTAAATGATTACATATTATTTTAAACGATTTAATTATTGTCACAGAAACATGCTTAGATTAAAACGGTGAATATAAAAATGGAAGTATTTTTTTGTTTTGTGTATGGATTTTTTATTGTATTTTTATAATTCGATGGCTTATTGTGCAATTTGATAAATATGGCTTTCCGGTCTTAATCTAAGGCGTTTCTATGTTTGTCATACCAGTAAAATTAAAGACTCGTCCAAAATGATGCATAAGTTTACGAGATGCCGTTTGCGCATCGTTTATTTCACTGCTACGACAAAAACGAAATATTAAATCTAAATGCAAACATTCAACGACCGATTCATTCGTCCAACATTCCCGAGGAAAACTTTTCGTATTGCGAACTTATACTTCAGCCAACGAGTCAATGTTAGCACAATTTGCCTATCAATGCTTCTTGTTTGTATGATTGGTGTGTTGGTTGAAACAATTTATTTATTTATTTAAAAAAGTTTGATTTATCAAACAAATATTGCTGGTAGGTAGTAGTGTCATTAAAATATCTGTAGTAACCTGGGCAGGTTGTTAGCCTTTTGGGAAAGTTTGAGGTAGTGTGAATGAGAAGGGACGTACGCACAATGGCCCAATCAAGAAGCTAAGTGCGGAAAACACCCCAGCCAAATTAACTAAAACTTTTTGTGAGCGTCGTTCGCTCGTCTCGTGCTGTTATTGTGTGCGCCACTAACACTATATTCCATTAGATGAAATAGATTCGAATAAACAAAGTTATACAGCAAGTAATGCTAACATTGAAACGTTGACTCGAACTGTAACATAAACTTAACGACAACACCGAGCCAATACGTAAAGATCGATAAAAATAACTCGGCAGACGTACTCTAAAACTACGATGCGTGGGATACATGTTCACTACATTTATATACGGAGTAACTGTATAGTCGTAAACTTAGCTTAGTATCATTATAAAAATACAGATTCCTATATTAAATAATTCTCAATAAGCTTAGCTTGCCGTTTGAGACTCGAACCCATCGGACGCCTCTGCAGGCCTCACACACACACACACACCAATAAGCGGACACAGGAAACTAAAGAAAACGAATCCGAGCAGTCTTCTATTAAAATACGACAAATATAAACTTAAACCAACCCTAAAACAATACGATCTCGTATCACTAATAGTGAATTACTAAAAAAATTACTAAAATTTGATCGAATTACAAAAATAAGTCTTAACTCTAAACGATCGAAGGAGAAATTAATTTATGTAATCTCTACGCTATGTATTATGTAAAGGGTTATATTTTGTATCGATTACAAGTTAGGAACTATTCTACTGTACACATTATAAAGAAAACATAAAAACAGTAGAGTGTAAATAACGTAATACTTCAAAAAAGTCCATTGTATATAGCAAACGATCAGAAAAATCGCGAAATAGCGCGAACAACTTAACAAAACATTGATTAAATGATTATAGTAAACAGTAAACATAAGGAACTAAATGGCTTCATACAAACTATAGTTAAAATTGCCGATTCAGCTGTCTCACAGCCTCTACGAATCGCAAAATAGCTGTCAGACCTTGGGGTTTATTATATCATATTGCGTTATTGCATAATATTTCAATATAATATGTATATTATATACCACTAAGATACGTTTTTATAATCATTGCTTTTACAGACAAAATGATTTAGAGAAATACAGGATGGCTCTAAAATAGTGGATCAAACGAAACAGGGCGATAAATGAGATAGCAACAAAACTACGGTATGATTTTTTTTTGACTGTTAAATGTTATGGCTGTATTGGTCCTATAAAACGCCTTATGAGGTCAAACTTCGTCAGAATAAATTAAGCAGAATGTTAATATTTTTTTTTATTACTGTTCAGGGATTTGATGATACTGTAGAATCAATTTTGTCGGAAACCTCCTACCTCCCAGTTTCGTTTGATCAACGATCTTAAGGGCTACCCTGTATGTTAGTTTAGTACACATATTATATGACCATACAATTATGTTCAGCTAAAAATAAGTAGCTTACATCGTATCACTTGTTCGCGTGGTGTTGCCGAGTTAATTATATTTAGAATATAAAGTTTTATCTAAGACACTACATTCTACAATCTAGTATTCACAGAGATTGATACAGGTAAGAACATGGAAAGGCGAAATAGCGTGTGCATACACTACACAACAATGTCGTACTAACTATAAAAATAAATTGAACTTAAAGTAATAGACAGCCAATCAGATGCTTCGTTATATTGACTCGATACACTATACAAAAATATCACTAGACGAATACAAGGCAGAAACTTTTATTATAATAAATCAGATCCAATATACCGACCAGAGTCTGCGGATGTGAAAATATTTTTGGACAGTGTATCTTTAAAATAGAAGAAATAGGGCCTGTATACCGGCACAATTTTAATTTTTAACGTCTATACAACACTAAAGGATGATCACCAATGATATAATTTCTTTGTTATCTAATTTGAACAGTTTGCTTGTTTATTTAAGCATCATTTTTTTATTAACTTATTCGTTACTAACTACGTCGCAAACTCGCATTGTAAAAAAAGTTTGTATTTTCAACTCAAATATTTCTGGTATACTGTATACATATTGTGCACGTATACAGGCCTAAGAAAAGACGTGTCACAGTGCATACTTGATTATCGATTAATATAATATTGCATACATAAATATGTATGTAGTTTGATCGTCACATCAACGTCGTAAATATGCTGCCTCTATGTAGATATTCGCAAAATATTATACTTCTATTTATATGACTATGGCTCACAATGTTCTACGTGAGAACTGTCTGTGAGCGAAAAGATAAAGTTAGTCCTATTTTATTAACTAAACTCTTTCAAAACGCCAATAATTGCCTGAAATATCGTTTAAAGTGAGTACTATAATATTTGCCAAATATAATTTGGTTTACGTAATGAAGTGATACTTTTTCACGTATTTAGGTCTTTACTAAAAATCCTTTGGTTTTGCATGTCAGTTAATAAAATAAGAACTATGTAGTTACGTATGTCACAACACAGATATCTATTTCAATGTTAAATGCATGCCATAATGTGTTACGAATTTTTGTGATGAAACCGTTGCATTTTTCGTTTCGAACATCCAACAATAAATAAGTGTTGAGATCATTTGACAGGTAGACATTACCAGATACGCCCAAGTAAAAGTCATTTGTACCAGTATAAATAATTCGCACATAGAACATTGTTTAAAATTGTGACATTACATTTGTTCAGATTCAGACAAATCTTTACCACTGAGTATCACTGTTAAACATGTAAAGCTTATGGCGTTATGTTACATACGTTTCACATTAAAATAAATTATTTTACCACCAATCTAAATGCATATTCCGACAGTCACTTGAAATACTTTTAACGTTAAAGCGATGTATACGATCATTGTAGTAGCATTTCAACGGTCGCGACTCGACGGTACGGAAGACATTCTAACACCAAGAAAGTATAGCAATACATACAAGGCCATTATAGATATCCATCTCGATCAAATAGGTACATAAGGTCACATTCTTACCAACTTCTTTTGTAAGAATAATATAGTTTAAGTAGAAGATTTTTTTGAAATTCATGTAAGGTCTAAACTTATTAACTGCGTTCCTTTTTAGAGGAAGTTTTTACCACTCTAATAGAATCTATGAAACCAACTTCGAAACTAAAAAAATATTTTTCGTAAAAAGACTGTCACAGGCTGACCGGGTGGTCTAGCTAGATGTCTTTTTTTCTGTTTGTGTTTAGACTATTTGTAGCATCCTAGATCTTACTTTGAAAATAGGAAGATGTAATCGCAGTTAGGATCCTATATTACTTAGGTTCTTACCTTACTAATTAGGATCCTAAGTAGGCTCCTAGTTAGCATTTTCGTATTTTAGGGGTTCTTGTACTTTTCCAATTCAACAACTTTTATCATGGGTTCAACGTCAGAATACTGATAATTTTTCCATAATACCCTTGAGAAGTGATCAGCTAATATTTTTATTTATTTATAGAGCAACAGAATCACCCCCTGATAGGAACACAGTAAATAATGCAAAAGCATCTTTAAAATGCAACTGTTCGTCTATAAATGGAAGTCAACAAATAGGATATGATATGACCTTACGTATTCCTACAACGATCCACCAGAATCTATACTCTCATCACATTTGTAACAGCGGAAGCTGAGCGAATGCTACCACAATAATACTCGCGTGTTCGGCGAGAGCCAAACGTTCGCGGCAAAGTCTACCCCGTGAAGCCCGCATTCTGGGCTACATATTCTGTGCCTTCTTATTATGGAGATAAAGTTTAAGTTTATGAAATACGTGTACAGACTTATCTGAAACGCGACTGATTTTGACAAACGATACATTTTTTACCATCCATCACCAATCATTAGTCTTAAATGAATAAATCTATACAAAGTTAGCGAATCAGATTCCAAAGTCTGAATTAAGACTTAAGTTCTCGCTTTCTCTGCTAAACAAACGAGAAGAGACAGACTTCAATAATTTAGAAACGTAAAGTGATGAGATTTCTCCCGTAGTTTTACGTGTTTAAGTAAGGTTTTCGAGAGTTTTCGTCTTACTTTAGTCGTCATCACTGGTACTAACCCTGGGTTCCTTCAATCAATTCTAAACCTTATCGATAAATAATAAGACCAAATTTTTACCAGTGCTAAGTGCACCAGTTTACAACAATGCAGCATGGTAGAACATCCTTTGTTAAAGATATCCTTTTACGAAACGTATGCAAAACGATTCGTTTTTGAATGTAGAAACGAGGTATGGTATAAACGATTGTTAAGTTAGACGTGTCTAAATTATAACCTAGGTGACTTCATTCATTCTAGTGTTGTTGTGATAGCGATAGTCTATCGATAGTATCGTAACCTCGAAAATCATTCATACTAATCGATAGTTCTATAGAAAGTATCTAACCTTGAGTATCGCTAGTATCGAAACTATCGATAGTTTTGGCGCAACTGAGTTAGGAAGGCAAAGGGAAGCGCTTCCTACCGACCGGTTGTTAAGGTCGGGGACCAAGGTCCATTGGTCACCGTCTTGGATTATCTATATGTAGTCAAGCTCGTGCTAAATCTTACATATCGCGGTTTGTGTTGTATGGAGCGGGCTATCAGCGCCATCTAGCCTGTAGGAGCCGAGTCAGGGCGTCGCGTCTTGAAGTTGCTTGCTAGTGTTAGCGACAGTGGTAAGATGTCGCTACATAGTATTAGTATTGATACTATCGATACTATTGATTCAGCAATAGTATTAATTTATTTTTATCAATCCATGATACTGTTGCAATATGTCGATATTTTCAATAGCACTATCGATAGTATGAATGATTTAAGGTCAACTAGCGCTGCCGCAACATCAAAATCAAATTCGCCTATCAAAATCAGTCATCCCAATAAGCCTGTACTCAAATTTTGCTACATCGAACGGGCATCAGAACTTCACTCACCAAAGCACACGGGGTAGACGATCACCCAGCCGTATTATGTGTTCTCCACCGGCCTGATGGTGCAGTCCCCCACCGTGGTGATGGGCGTGATGGTGACGGCGCTGGGCGCGGCGGTGGGCGGGGCGGGGTCGGGGGGCGGCTCCGCTTTGTCCTCCTTCTCCTCGCTGGGAGGCAGCTTCACGATCTGGCAGTCGCCGACGGTCATGATTTGCGTTTCCATTGCGACTGGCGGCACGTTTTCTTCTGGTTCGACCTGGATAATTAATAAAAATACAATTATGATGATAATATACCAAATTATATTAAATATACACATACAAATTACTTATACAAATGTTGTATAAGTTTAAATAAGAAACCAGAAATTCGCACAATTAGCTAACCGGGCCAACGCTCTTACCAACTGAACCACCGTGCAGTCTACCCGGTAGATGTCGTTGACGTCATACAATGACGTATTTAATAGAGACCGAGAATTTCGCACTGCTGGATAGACTGCACGGTGGCTCAGTTGGTAAGAGCGTTAACCTGTTGGCTAATTACGTGACTCTGTTGCTAACAACTCAGGATTGAAATCGCTTAAAAATGTCACATTTGACAACTTCAGTTACTGTGTTAAGCTGGCCATTCACGATCACTCACTAACATAAAAATTATCTGAAAACTGACTTTCATTCAGTGCTGCCAGAACGTGGGCAATTCCCCACAAGAAGGGGACTTTTAATTATTTTAATTTAGTGGGTAAAATGAGCGGGAAAGTCTTAGAACCGGTAAAATATGGGCAATTGTAAAAAAAAAGATAACGTTAAATTACTTTTTTAGTACTTATGCCTATAGCCTAGATTTTAATTACCGATATTGAAAACGTCAAATTTTGGTCGTACCTTAAACCGACTAATTAGTTTAACTTTTTCGTTCACGGTTGTAGTGGTGTCAGATAATTAATTTAGAAGAAGATCTATCACGGCTGTATAGGCATAAGAAGTTAATGAGTGAAAGTCGACTAACTCAGAGCAGAAGAACGTATAGTTTCGTTTAAAATAAACTGCTGAGTAAACTGAAAAATATTGATAACTTCGTATTTTTACAGAAGGTTTTGAGAGGCGAGTAACTACGGACAAACAACTATCCTACATTTAGGGCGTTTTTTTAATCATGCGGACGTGCGATTGGGATAAAAAAAACTATAGTGAAAAAAAAAAACATTTTGCTTTACATTACACAGAAATACTAACCTTGGTGCTATCGTCGTCTTCGGAATCCGTATCGGAGACGTCGATGGTGCGGTCGTGGGAGGTCTCGGAGGCTTGCGTCTGGTCCTGGTCAACGTTCCGGTCTGGGTCCACGCTAGAAGATAATCATTAAAATAAATAAATAAAAAAGGAAAATTGGCGAACTTCATGCCTTAAGGTATTGTCTACCAGTCCACCGCGTGGTAATGTAGAATGTTTTTAATTAGTGGCGGGACTAATGTCCTTATAATAATAAATATTTTGAATGAGTCAAGCCAATATAGCCTGGATGTCACTTAGTGATGCAGACTGCTTGTTACCAGTCGATGTGGAATACCGTGGGGGACTATGTCGAGCAGTAGACGTCCTACGGCTGATAATGATGTGCGGAATAATTGTTCTGTACTACCCGTTCAGTTTAAGTTGGCTACTACCTACAACCAGAATTAAATTTGTCAAAACACATTACAGATTAAAGGCTTTTAAATCTATAATGTGTTTTGACTTTAATTCCATAACATTCGATTTTATATTTATACTATGCACTTTCTACAATTTTATTATTAGAGGATTTTTATTAGGAAACAAAAATATAAACGTGTACCGACTGCATCTGTCTGATAAGAGCTTGTCTGTACGAGTATGATGTTGAGGTACGTAATTCGTAATCATGGTTCATCCGTATTCGACTTTGAAAATCCGTATACATACGGATAAATCCGTTTGGCAACGCTACTTAAGCTAACCGTACCGTACTGAGCGGGTCTGCGTTGAGGTACGGTATAGGAAAGTGGGAGGGGAGGTAACGGCCAACTTGAACTGAACGAGTAGTAATGAGGTATTTCGTTCGGTGCTAGTAGGTACTCGAAAGTCACAAACCTGGTCACTCCATAGTTGTACGACAGCGGGTTGTAGATCATCTCAGTCAGGTAGGAAAAGTCGCCGAATGGTAGGTTAGTCGCGTTGTAGTTCTCGTTCGGGCGCCCGTCTATAAATACAATACAAGTACATGAGATTTAGTTGTTGACGTCAGTGGAGACGTGAAATGTTACCAGTTATTGGTTAGTCAAACATTTTGTGAACAATCCGATGCACAGCATCAGCTCTAAAATTTGATAAGAAACATGTATGAATACAATTTACTGTATGGTAGACAGGCAGCCACAGAGGTTAGTTCAATTGACAACATTTCATTTTTATAAAGTTAAAAATATTATTTATTATTTTTTTACGCTATAAATTCAGAGATATTTGAAAAAAAAAACTGATAGGTGCTATGATACCGGCATTATAAGGGGACATGCCTTTGCTTGGTTATCTTGTCGGACTTAAAAAGTATTTTACCATACATGCAAGCTAGCTGTCATTTTGACATTGATATTTGACACTGACACTATGATGAGTGAGTGAGAGAAGAGATAATCGTAGTGTTGTTCTATAGAAGCGAAGTCCATCTAGTTATCGATAGTTTTAGTATAGTACATTTAGGATTGCTAAAACTACACATGCATTTAAATGATTATCTAGTTTAGTGACGATATCATAAAAAATCTTTTAATCATTAGTGATGTTTTATTTGATTTTAGAAACCAAAAAAATTTAAGTAAGGAAAATGACAACGTTAGCTAATAGTAGTTAGTAAAGTTGTGTTTGATTATTTAAAAGATTATTTATCTACTTATTTATTTGGACTCATGCATTTTGATATTACGTGCTTAGTAAAGTTGTGTTTGGATAAACATACTCACTAAGATTATTTATCTACTTCTTCATTAAGACGTATTGTATTTCGATATACGTGTCGATATCGATATCTTACTTCTACAACATACAACACTATAGACGTCAGTTGTTTTTTTAAACTTTGAATATGGCAGAGGCAAGAAGTTGTCACATCCTTACTCTTGTACTTACGCTCTTTCAGAATTGAGTTTTTAAAGAATTTAATTCAAGGGGAATAAATGGAAAGAAATGAAAAAGAAAAAATATGTATGCCTTCTTTTTTGATGTACTATTAGGAAAAAAATAAAAATGTGCATGTAAATTTTTTGACATGTTGTCAATTGTGCATATTTACTTGACAAAACTATAAGTATTTCATGTTTCTTGCACAACTAAAACTTTGTGCAAAAGGCGGTCTTGATATTGACGTATAAAAAAAGTACAATTAATATTCACATACATATTTCTGGACTCGATGTTATGCACACTATATTACAATACTGTACGTGTTTAAGATACAAGTAAATTAAACTAGATATAAGAGATACAAATTAATAAACTGTATGTAACATTTTATGACTTTTTATATATTTTGATTTTTTTTGTTAAAGGCTGAAGTTAGTTCAAAACTTACTTGTACGAGTATTATCTATAGAAAAAGCAAGCGTGTTAGTATTAATAATAAATTAATGATATCAAGTAGTGCTTTGCTGTAAAATGTTTGTTCATTCTAAGACACATTCTCAAAACATTCAGGAGAGTTGAGTTTAGTTTGAGAATGCCTCAAAGAAATAGCATACTTCTTTTTTTTATTTATCTACGTTTATAACAGGATGAGGCATAAATAATGTATAACCCTGCCCCATGTTTAAAAAAAAAAAAATTTTTTGCCAGAAATTAATAGTACAAATAGCAAACTCTTCAGAGGTATTATTAAAAAAAAGAACGTAAGACTTCCAAAATTCGTACTCTTTTTTTTATAGCCTTGCTTGGAAGCTCATCCGCAAGTGCAAGGTTATCCATTATTACGAGTATTATGCCACACTCCGTATATTGTATAACCCACGCAAATAAATGAATTGCGCATTATTTATATTTGCTTCTATTTATATTCAACCATAAACAAAGTCTACGTCTTACCGTGAACATATCTGCGCGGGTTATAGACAAACACTACTCTACATGTGCAATCTAGCTACAAACACAATTTTAATACCGATTAGTACGACGTTTCCCCCTGTGTAATTTTGATTATACAATACAATTTTAGTTCATGCAATGTCCAATGGGTATACTAACAACACTTGGAGATGTCCACGAATCCGTACTGCATCGGTATTTGCATGTCCACACCTGAACAACAGACTTGGCTGTTAGGTTGGTTCAACTGGTGGTTTGGTCAACCAAGGTGGTTAAGATATACTTATTCTCTACCTTTTGGTAGGCGCTTTAAATATTTTAGTTTTTATTATAACTAGCAATCGCTTTGAAAATTATACACCAATATTGTACTCAAAAAAGTGGTATTGAACAGGTATTGCATAGTTAGCTATCGATAAATGTTATCGGTTGTTGGCTCTTTAGTAACAATACCTATGTTTTTACAATAGTTAAAGTAGTCAGTAGTATCACATTAGTCAAAAGTTTTAAAATAAGTATTTTTAAATGGCTATATCAACAGTATATAATTTTAATACAGGAAAATTGAGAATTAGAGCAATCTAGCGAAAATTGGATTATAAGCTTCATCTTATGAAGGTCAAGAGCTAGCCTATTACCCATAAAAAAGAATGTATTTTAAAAACAATAAAATCTGCTACTTAGCAATAACGATCTAGTGATTCAAAGGTGTCTCAAATAAAAAAAATACTTTAACATTAACTCATGCAATGATTGTCACATTTTATTCCTCGGCATGACGTCATTTCATACTGCCGACATTAAATTAAAATTTGAGCAAAAAATAGAGAATAAGTCTAGCGAGGCGATGAAGCCAAGGCAATAAAAAATGCGAAACACACAATGAAAATAAAAAATATGTACAATAAAATGTTGAAGCACTTCTTAGAATTGTGACTCACTCAAAACATAAATTCGCGGATGAATCATTCGTCCATCCTTGAAGCTTTATTTACCAATTCGTTGCGTAACGTAGGTGCGATCGGTAAAGAAAGTGGTCGTCACGCTAAGGTTGAAAATCATTCGCGCGTCATAAAACAAGAGGGTTGATTTTCCCATGCAAAAATATTCTGACAGCTACTAGTAATAATACGTCATGTGCAATCTCTTTCATTACTAAAAAGGTAATAAGTCCATGAGTGAGTTTAACCTATTCGTATTTTACTTAATTTTGTCCCAACTGGTAGACCACTTACTTGGCCGACAGTACAACGCTCACGAGTTTTAGTTGCGGAAATAATTTTGCAAGGAGCCTAGGAGTGATAATAAAGTGGCTGGCTACTTAAATATGAGTACAAGTAGCTAAAGACATCAACTTTAATTGCTAAATGAAACAACGAGCAAATCAACACTCTAAAGGCGGGGTCAAAGGCCTTATCCGGATGACGATGACCGTAAAAGAAGTTTTCGATCAGTTTGAAAAATTTAAGTCTTTTTTTGTGGAGGAAGATTAAATTACAATTTCCGGTTTTGGATTCTATATTTATAAATATGAACTCAGAATTCAAAACATTGTTCTTGATAAGGTTTTATTTCAGCGGTTGTCGGTCGGCAATAGACGCCCTGCAGCTGATATGTTGATGATATAAGTTTAAATAAGCAACCAAAAATTCGCACACAGGTGAACCCACGATCTCTGGCTTACCAGTCCAACGCTCTAACCAACTGAACTACCGTGCATTTCATCCACTAGTGTGAAATTCTTGGTCTCTTTTGAATACGTCATTGCGTGACGTTAGCGACATCTGATGATGAAGCACATCGCTTACTCACCGGGGCGAGGCAGCAGGTAGTTCTTTGGCGGGCGGCCGCGCTTGCGCTTCAGAAGCAGTTGCTGGCCGGCCGGCGACGCGTGAGTGGCCGCCGCTACGCTCGGACCCATCACTGTTCCGCCTGTCAGCACGCAACCTTCCATGTCTGGAGGGGAGGGAGGTTATGAGAATAGGCTGTTCTATTTTATTTTAAATACAGTGTGTCCGGTCACCGATGTCGGAGCCTAAAAGAGATAAATTCTCTATTACATGAACCTCGAAAACAGATCACAAATATCACTTTTCACTACAAATCTACATAACCGATTTATTAATGAACAAAAAAAAAAAATAGATTTCAAAGTTGATCCTATTAAGAAAGTGGTTGCAATTTAGCTTCTTAGTCACCACATAAAGGCTCCGACATGCGTAACCGGACACACTGTATGTGTCCTAAAAATGTCACGCGAGACTGACATCGTAGATAGCTTTATTAGAATACAAAAAAGTGGCATAATCTCACAAACTACGAGACTTTAATAAGCCATGTTACGCTCGGACTTATCACTGTTCCGCCTGTTAGCACGCAACCTTCCATTTCTGGAGGAGAGGGCGAGGTTATAGGAATAGGCTGTTCTATTTTTTTTTTAAATACAGTGTGTCTGGTCATCGATGTCGGCGCCTTTAACTGGTGAAAATGAGTTCACCTCAACATCTTTCTCTATTACATGAACCTCGAAAGCAGACCACAAATATCACCTTTTCATCAAAGTCTACATAGCCGATTTACCAATTACCTAGTATGGGAAAGTGAAAAAATAATTTGGGATTTCAAAGTCGATCCTATTAAGAAAGTGGTTGCAATGATGCTTCTTAGTCACCACATGAAGGCTCCAACACGCGTGACCGGACATACTGTATATGTCCCAAACATGGCACGCGAGACTAAGACCAATGATAACTTTATCATGCTTACCAACGCGAAATTAGCGATTATTTTCTTCGTCAAATAATGCAAAAAGTCCAAAACACGCGTTTTCCCAAACATGAGACTAGTCTAGGTCAATTTATCACCCCCGATAACCCTCACCTACCAAATTTCAGCGTAATCGTTAAAGCCGACATCACAAATATATCATTAATACAACGTGCTCTTTTTGTTTTCCGGGAAATTCAACCAAGGATTCTACAAAGTATAAACAATATTTTCCCGAAAGACTTTATTCTAAAATAAGCACGAGTTAGATTGTTTTTGAAAATCAGTTAGTCATTATTTGCTCTCAGTGTTTTTTTGCGACATTGCCAGTTTACCCATCTCCATTCATGAATATGCGCGCCCTAGCCTCTAGTAAAAATTACTCCTGCGGCTGTATTATTAGGACACACCGAGTGCAAAGTAATAATTTAATTATTTTGTATGAAACTAGAAAAAAAATGCGAATTTTAGCAAAATCTTTTAACATGACCTTTATTTATATAGTCTGATTTTTACGAGTATCCTTAATTTTCCGGAAACAAAAAGAGCACGTTGTATACAAGAATTGCTAGTTTAAGAGTATACGATAAGATAATAATAGTTGATGAGCGTATACGAACTGCACACTCACCGAGCGACGTCTTGGGCGGGCGGCCGCGCTTCTTCTTGATCTTCGGCGTCAGCGGCAGCGGCGTCTTGCGCGGACGGCCACGACCGCGCCGGGGCGGGTCCATCTGCTTCATACAACAAACGGTTACGGCTCAAATACACGGTTACATTGGTACATTGGGTGACAAGAGTGACTCTGTCGAGGACAGGTAGCGCTAGGCGAGACTGTAATAAGTAGTAAACAATGGATTCAATGGGGAAGATTACGCAAAACTTTTTGGTAGAGGGCGCTGTGTGTTTGTTACATGTCAAATATTGTTACTCTGAATACTTTTTTGCTTTTGTGGATTTGTGAACTTTTTTGACTCTAGACCCTTTTTTTGTGGACTTACTACAATGTATTCCTTCTGATGGCGTGTGGATAGGCTAAAGGAAGAATTGAGAAAACGTGGAGCTTCGTTAAAAGGAAAAAAGCTGACCTAGTCGACAGGTAAGATAACAGTGTTTTTTTATACTTTTACACGTTTTCATAGCAAATCTAGGATTAAATTTGTTAAAATAAAGTCTAAACTAAAAGCTACTTGTACAAAAATACCAGTTTTATTATTTGTAAAGGTTAAAAAATTGTAAACTCTACATAACCTCTAAAAGCATAAATATAATAAGTCAGCCTATTAGATCCCACTACTGGGAAAAGGCCTCACCTCAACTATGAGGAGGAACGAGCCATACTTCACCACGCGGGCTCAATGCGGATTGGTGGAGGGGTGTATGTAAGGCAAGTGACAAACCTTACTGTCAGAAGTTATCAAGCCGCCCTAGGGCCTCTGACTAGGCTTAACGACTAATACCACAGATATTAGCCGGGACCAACTGCTTAACGTGCCTTCCGAAGCACGGAGATGCTTGTCATGGACGTCACTTAAATGGTCGGAATGGTCACCCATCCAATCACGACCGCGCCGTGGGTTGCTTAACTTTTGGTATCCCTACCAAAGCGCTGCCGCCACTGCGCCACAAGCACCTCTAAAGCATAAATATAAGCTTAGCATAATGTATTTGTTATAATAGTATGTATCTTTAGCTTTCATTGTTTACCTAGGTACCTGTAGTCTTAGAAGTAGTCTCAAAATCAGTTTCTTCGAAATGTTTGCCACATAACCTTGAAAAGTCACTTGATTTAAAGTTTCCTCTTCTCAATGCCTTTCCCATTTTTATCCTTTGCTGTGGATTACTGGGGAATTTGTAGGAACCTATTTCACCACACCCAATAGCTGCACAGCGCCCCATTTAAAAAAATACTAACTAATAACAACAAATATTTGTATGGGTTTTGACAGTTCCTAAGTAACAAACATTTGGCGCCCTCTATAAGGAACTAATTTGACAGTTTGCTTCCCCATTTTAATGTGCCCTGTGTAAGATTAAATTTAGGTTCAGTCTTTCTCTTTCTCTGCCAAACAAACGCAAAACAGACCGGACTGCACTGCTATAATCTGAGTCCCCAGTACTATTTTTATTCGTACAAATTGTGTGATTGAATAGTGCCTCATGAAACCAAATAAGTAAAGATAGCCTACATAGACCCCACTGCTGGGCAAAGGCAACTATAAGGAGGTACGAGCCATACTCCACCACGCGGGCTCAGTGCGAATTGGCGCTATAAAGGGTCGCGGGACTGACAAGATATCGCGGCCCCTGCTATCACAGCCAACACATGCGGCGGGCGTCGTCAGGTTTTAGTGGGTATATCCGGGTCCGGGGGAGTCCCACACACGCCTCTCCGTTACCCGACGGAGAGATACGGTGCGTAAGGCATTTCCTGACGTAAAAAAAAGCCACTAGGGCCTCTGACTAGGCTTAACGACTAATCAACAGATATTAACCGGTACCAACTGCTTAACATGCCTTCCGAAGCACTTTGGTATAACTACCAAAGCGTTGCCGCCACTGCGCCACAAGCACCGCCATAAAACCGAATAGTAAACAAATATTTTTACCAAGTCGTTAGGGTGCAGTACATTCGTTACAGGGTCCAGGGTAGTATGCAATAGGCTATTAGGTGCGCGTAGTTGGTTTACGTCTTCCCTCATGCTTTGGGGCGTTTCAGAGGAAGCAGGCAGCGAATAAATTTTCAAACTCTGAAATATTCATATGCGGGTTATTTTTTTAACGGCCGTATGAACTTAAAAATGGGATGACAGCAACGCGGCATTACAGCGTTAAGAAGAACTTGAAAATTTCGACAGGCACTGCCAACGCCAGGGTGGCCGAGAGGTTAGGCAAATTAGGTATGCGAGGAACGCGGGTTCGATTCCCGCCTCTGGTGGTTATTTTTTCCAAGTGCAATCATATATTCAAATAAAATATGATCAATTGAAACCAGTTTCTGATATAAGTAATAATGTTAAGGTCCCAATTACAACAACAAAACAGAGTTATGATTATGAGATGAAAATGGTCGAATAATACATGATCATACATAATGTAAAATTTACTTTACCTCTGTAAATATTTTAAGGGTTCCAATTTTTGTATTTACGTATCTCGTCCTGAAACTGTATGGTGTTCAAAACTAAATGCTTTGTTATATAGTATAAAAATACCATCATCGCCACGTCATATTTCGTTCAACTATTAAATCTTATACATTAATAATTTCCGTTGAACTTCTAAAAATACTTGAATAACCCGAATATGAATACTTTATTAAGTTTTGTTTAAGGGTTTGATTGATACAACACGATCCATACTATTATCATGGCTTTTATGTACATAAGACGTCTTCTAGTCTCTAGGACCAGGCTGTCAGCGACTCGTGGTGAAAGCATGACGTCCCCGCTTGGCGTGAACACTAACCTCTTCTAGTGGTCGTCGTAAATCGTCTTCTCTAGTCTCTTTCTAGACCATGCTAGAAGACTATCTATCTCGTTCACTTGTTACAACTTACCAAGTCGTTAAGATTTAGTTCGTTCCGCACTGGGTCCAGGGTGGAGTTCAGGACCAGGCTGTTAGCGGCTCGTGGTGGAAGCATGACGTCCCCGCTTGGCGTGAACACTAACCTCTTCTAGTGGTCGTCGTAAATCGTCTTCTCTAGTCTCTTTCTAGACCATGCTAGAAGACTATCTATCTCGTTCACTTGTTACAACTTACCAAGTCGTTAAGATTTAGTTCGTTCCGCACTGGGTCCAGGGTGGAGTTCAGGACCAGGCTGTTAGCAGCTCGTGGTGGAAGCATGACATCTCCGCTTGGCGTGAACACCAGGTGTCCAGACTCGCGATGCGTGGTGCGGACCATTCCTGACATCACTTCAGAGCTGTTCTCGCGCTTGGCCGTCGGTTCGTTGGCCATGTCGACGGTTGGATCCTCCTATGGTAAGAAGTGTAGTGTAAGAATTTGGTCGGAAATTCAACATATTGATGATTGTCAATATGTTGAACCTTTCTACCAAATTTCCACTAGGGTGACGGAACCAATTATGGACAAGAACCAATAGGACATTTTTACGACATAATTTCATGGAAACATAAGAGAATTAAGAAGATATTTTGATTTGAATATAGATAGAAACGTAATCTAAAACTATTTATTTTCGCGATGTTTATACATGGTTCCATTACAAATGTAGTTACCAGTGATGGACAAGTGTCCATATAGTCCATAATTGGATGTCCATTACTGGAAAATTATGTAGCCAAAAAAATGCACTGCTGCCTACGGTCAGTACTTAATGGAGTAAATATTGCAGAGATTGCTTAAAGATATGGTGTCTGTTTTATCAGGTCGATGATACACGAAAGTGAGATAGAACATTATTAGGTTATTATTAGGTAGGTAATGTATTACAAAAGTGATCACTCATTCATATGTCGCGATTGAATCAAAATATTCCGATCGGTCACGATGACGACACAGGTCTACTTTATTTGTCTTAAGTACGAAAGAGTGCCAGCTCATATTTCTGCGAGTGTCCCTAACGAATGGGGAATCGGCAAATCGGAATCAGGGTTGATGTGAGGCAGACTTTCTATTAATATATTACTAACATTTTTTCACCATTGCTGGAACAAAATAGAATTGAAAAGTCAGTCCTTTTTTCCTTGATGGTCATAAATCTCATCAAACTTTTTGTTTTCTATCGATATTCTACTATTACTACTACCAGTTCTCTACATATCCTAAACTATAAGTTTGTTATATAGCTTAGGCAGCTATAACTTTTAGAGATCCTATAGATACTGCACTCGGTATTGTGATTCTATCTTTGTTCAAAAATAATCTATTTTGGCCGTAGGAAGAAAAAGAAAACAGAAAAAGTACCATACACAAGAACCAGCAAAGCTTGAAGAGATTACCGCAAAAATAACAAATGGAAAAACTAAAAAAAAACAAGAAGAGAAAGAAAGGGCAAGGGTCATCATCATCCTTGCGTTATTCCAGTTGTGCACTTACGCGCGAGGGCCCAGGGTCCGCTTTGGACCGAGATCCAGGATATGACAGACCATGTAATTACAAAGGAGCGACTGTCATCAGAACATTGCGACCCTGTTAACAGGGGAGCCTGAACAGTTCGGTTCACGGTTACACATCGCCTAAATGTGCTGGTTTCCTGACGATGTTTTCCCTCAACGAAAGAGTATCGGTTAGTGAAAAGACTTATTATAGACAATACTTTATCGTATTTGCAAGCTTCATCTTTCGATTGTTAAATACTTGCAATAGTATTTCTTTCGAGTGTTGAGGGTGAAATTCCAATAACATTGATGAAAGCAACGCGGAATTACAGCGTTAAGAAGCACTTGAAAATTTCGACAGGCTCTGCCAACGCCAGGGTGGCCGAGAGGTTAGGCAATCGCCTGGTATGCGAGGAACGCGGGTTCGATTCCCGCCTATGGTGGTCATTTTTTCAAGTGCAAAAATATATTAAGACTTACGTAAATACATAAGTAACTCAAAAAAAGTAATTGGAATGGTACATGTCGGCACGTAAGATCGAACCAGTACCTCCCGCATGAGAGGCAGGCAACCCGCTAGCCACTGCAGCACCGACGCTCTATCGTCGTCAACTTCTGCTATCCTAAAGTTGGGTAGTTTTCCGATTGCTGGCAATTGAAAGGATAGTTATTTTGGTGCTGGTACGGGCCCAGTATATGTCCAAGTCTGTCTGTCTGCATGTCTGTATGCCAATGACTGGGTGTCAAGCATTGGATATGTCGATCACTAGTTGTCTATTACTATTTCCAAACTTCTTTAGTAAATAAAAATGTATCTATACAATTACTGTAGACAGCGTTTTGAGATTATTAATTCCTATTATATGCGTAAATCATTTTAATACATGATATAAGCTAAATACTTTAAACTTAGCAGTTATTTGAAGAAACTTGACAAGTCATCCTTAACATGTCCATAATTGTTGCCATCATCCTACAGCGGCCAATCTCAATAGAACTTAACCAGGTACGCTAGAGACATCATAGTTGGCGAACAACGAAGAGTGTGTACTTGTATAGCTACGATAGTTTTGTCGCTCAACTATAAGCGAGTGTTCTCGTGTGACGAGCGATGACTCGCACCAATCGCTCACTGTAGATAGGTAAAAATGATCGCTGAATGGTCTCACATTAGTTCAAAACGAGTGAGCGAGCATGGGTGAGCGAGTATCATTAGCTTAGCTCTTGTGACTGCGACTGCGACAAACTAGTGTTGACAGAGGTATCACCTACGGCACACCGTAGAACCGTAGTGTCAAGAAAAGAGTCACATATATTTATGGTTACCATCGGACTGTTCACAAACAGTCGGCTGTTAACCATAAATATATGTGACTCTTTTCTTGACACGGGATCCATATCTTTTGTCCGTTTATTTGCGAGAAAATAGTCGATTCGATAGCTAATCGCTTTCTCTTCGGCGGTGGGAGCTCAAAATTCCCTTTTCCAAATTAAAACTATTTTCATCTGGTCCTCACAGTATGTTAATTAAAATCTATAACCACTTGCCTAATGTGATTAAAAACTCAGAAACGCCTACGCTATTTAACAATAAACTAAAGAAAAAGCTAATAGATAAATGTTATTACAATTCAAAGGAATTCTTTGATGACAGTACAGATATTTAATATGATAGTAATTCTAAGTGACTAGCGCTCATTGTTGTCATGCCCTTGCAGGGCGTCACATGTATACCTACCTTTATTATATGTACCAACTTAAAATGTAATGTGACTATGAACAATAAATGATTTGATTTGATTTGGGACAGCTGCCATATGGACGAAAATTGCAGACTGCCTACAAAACAAACGACCACTATGGAAATCGAAGATGCCTTTGTTCAGCAGTAGACATCCTGTGGCTGGGTATGATTAGAGTTGTAAATCGACCGTAGCCTACCAAGGCGTTAGGTAGGCTACCAGTAGGGTACCATGTTACTTGTAATTTTTTGTGCATATATTATCTTGAAGTTTTTTTAAATAAGTAATCTTTTGATTCCTGTGTCTTACCGTACTCTACCGGTAGTCTACTTGTACCTAACACTAGTTTTGATGATGATATGTCGGTACTCACCCGCTCGCATATCTTGGTATGGACCCGCAGCTTGTCAGAGCGCGCGAAGGACCGTCCGCAGCCGCCACACGTGAACGGTCGCTCGCCCGTGTGCGTGAGCTTGTGCCGCGACAGGTGGGATGAGCGTTGGAACCTGGGGATACGATGGAATGCTACTTACTAGGTTTGCCGTGCAATTTAACATCGAGAGGCTAAGTGGTTCTTAGCCAAAGCAGCCTATTCTGTTTTACATGTGTTTTACCTTTTTGGATTTTTGCTATTTATTCTAAGAGACAGTAACAATCAAGCAACCAAATACACTGATGTGGTAACATTTAAAAAAAAACGTATTTGTTTTGAATGCCCAAGAACTCTGGTTAAAAAGATCGAGGTTTGACGACAAGATATTAAATTCGACACATGGTTATTTAACCATGTGTCGAATTTAATATCTAAAATACTATGAATGACGTTATTATTGGTATGGTTTTGAAAATCGAGATTGATTAAGGTCTGGCCACACTCAAAAAGCTGCGCAGTGTTTACCGCATAATAAGAAAAGCTAGATAATCCGCTCGCACGCCGCCATTTCCAGACACAATGCATGACAATTATATTTTTGCGTGGATCCACGTTCGCTGAAACTTTATTCTACCAAAAAGTAGAGGAAAGGAGATTTGCGGCGTTTTAGCTCCGCTATACCCGTCCCAGCTTACAGTGTGAAATGTATAAAAACACAGCACATTTCGTCTTATGCCCGCTCTGGTGGAAATCGGCCCTTACTAAATAAGCTATAGTTATTGCTGGTGATTAAAGTACCATGCACTACAAAACTTAGAAATATAGCGTAGCTACCCGAAAACTATCTACCGATATGGACTGCAAACCTATCTTTACAAATACCGTGAAGAACTGATGCGAAAACTTTAGATATCTAATGAGGTTCTTCTAGCCGAATTTTGACCAGGGCAGTAAGTCTCAACCGAGATTAGCCAACTGCGCGGAAGATACTATAGTGCAACAAGCATATGCCCAAGACATAAGTAAATCTATGTTCTTTCACTCTCAAAGTTCGTTGAGCCGGTAAGGCTCCGCGCAGATGAGCCACCGACCACAGCCACCGGTGGCTAGCGACAAGCTGTTTACATTGTTTTTAATACGTTTTGTATGGAGTCGCCGCACACGTGAAGCGAGTAGCGGCCACTTACGACTCAGTGTTCGCGGCACGCCACCAATGGCTGCCATTTTGACAAAACACCTGTCAAAGGATCTAGCAGGTGAGTGTCAATGGGGATCCACACGCAAAGCTTGATGCAGATGGCGCAGCATAGATACGTATGTCAAACATTTTGCTATTGTTTATGTCGGGCTTTTTCGTATCTAATTTACAGTTATTCGTGACTATCTAATGTTATTTTATCATAATAAATTCGTCAATGAAGTTATCTGAACTAAAAGACGAACTTCGGAAACTAGGATCAAAAGTATCTGGTAAAAAAGGCGATTTTATTGCGAGGTAATCATTTGGGTGTTAATCCAGTTTTATTACTGTAAATGTTACATTTAATTGGATGTTAAAATTGTTTTTGTTGTATTCGTGTTACAAATTAACTTCATAACAAGGTTTTTAATAAATACAACTAAAATAATAAAACACGTACATGTTTGTTTGTTTTTTTTTACGATCGGAACCGTGATGATACCGGGAATTTTGGTGTCGTAGCTTCACAATCTAGTTATACGATGAATGTTCCCGATCTAGAAACTTATCATGATGTAAATAGTTCCAGTAAACTACCTAAAAATAATAAATTTTCTTTTTATAGCCGTTTCCCACTTCTTTTTTAAAACTGGGGCTTTTGGAAATAAATGAACACCATTATTGTAACAACCTGGCACAGCACATAACGACATTATGCTTTCGTAGATTGAAAACACAAAAAAAATACTCAAAAAAACACTTCACACACACAACTTCTGTACTGGAATGACAGATAGCTTTGGCCGCATCAACAATGCGCCACCTACAGGGAGAATTTGGCAGTGTGGATCCCCATTGTAGCGGCCACCAACCACCTTCGCTTGCGCGATACCAGAACGTGGCACGCGACAGCCGCGACCGATGGCGGTGGTCGGTGGCCCATCTGCGCGAAGCCAGACCTGTGTTAACTCCCCGCGTAGGTAGCAAAAATTTACATACGCGCGGCGACCCACTGTGGTGGGCTAATCAATTTGGGACTCGCGAGCGAGCAGCGACACGCGCGCGCGTTTTATTTACCGGTGTGCGCGGCACTACGTTGCCGGATGGACGAGCATTAATAAAGTATTAAAAAGTGTGCTAGATGGCGGTAGTTACGTCTTGTAGCAGTAGGTGTGTAAACGAAAATGTGCTTAACTCTGAAGCGAACTAAATTACACCATATCGTTGATGACATTTATTAGACATTTTTTGAATAATAATGTTCTCCTAGCTTAATTTCGACTACAGTGGCCAACCTCAAGAGAGATTTGCTGACTGCGCGGGAGATATTATAGTGCACAAGTGTGTGCGCAATACACATGTGCACTCTCTGTTCCTTCACTCTCATAATTCGGTAAGACGGCAGTCCGACATTACCGTAGAGAGATCAGGCGCAGGACCCAAGGCTTAACGTGCTTTCCGAGGCACGGGGGCGTTAACACCCCCAACTTCCTGACTCCGGATTTTGTCTGAGTTTTTAAAAGACAGAAGAACCCAACATTTTCGGCCCGACCTGGGATTCGAACCCGGGACTTCGTGGATAATACCATCCTAGCGTGCTGACCACTAGACCAACGAGGCAGTTCAAATTTTTTTGAATACCATTGCAAAGTCGAACTTCTGTACGTAGTACTAGTACTTATGCTGTGGCGGAGCCTAAGTTATCTGATACTGACCTCAGGTCACACACATCGCAGACGTGAGGCCTGCCCTCCTGGGAGTCGTTGGCGGCGGAATCGGACACGGACCCGCTGGAGTCGGTTTCTTCATCATCATCCATTACGAGCTTGTTTTTCTCTGAAAAACAAATTTATTTTTCTTTTATGGTTTCGCAGTATAATAAGTTAGACAAATAATTCTTTTGTAATATTGCACTCAAAAATTCATCAACTTTCAGCATCAAAAGAGGGACTCGATCCCACGACACTTCGCTATCTGGGTAATTGGATAGCGTTCGCTTAAGTTAGACAAATATAAATAACTTTTAACTACATTTCAATATTATAACATATGTTGGTCTCTTGTTAAAAATGTTACACTGAGACATCCCATGCAAATCTTAACAGCCTTCATCAGCCTTCTTCAGGGCCCAGGGTCCGCTTTGGACCATGATCCAGGATGTGGCAGATCAGGTAATTACAGCCTTAAATACTTATAATTATTTTTATAACTTAAGCAATTATTATGCAGGTTTTTACGAAATTGAATAAAATTTCGCTCACAAACAAAGCCTAAATACAATGTTGCCTTGGGTTGTTCGAACTTCGCAAGCTTAAAAGATTGAAGCTTCGTAAAAATTGTACAATCGCGGTAATAAACTTTACAACTACAGCGACTTCCTTGCGACATCACCCGTTATCGACTTTCCCATACAAACATTCACTCCCTTAGAGTGATTTCTGAGATAAAAACTATCCTATGTCCTTTCCCGGAACTCAACTATCTCTATACTTTTCATCTAAATCGGTTCAGCGGGACTTAAAATGGAAAGGAACTGTATTTGTACTATTATCTATTCTGTGCAGAGGCGATGAGACTTTGTTGACCAAGATTCTAAAATATGAGGGGACTTCTATAGCAACAGACTATTTTAACTAAAAAGACTCTTACCATCAGAATCATCATGCTCATTGTTGGTAGGCTTCTGCAGCACTGCCAACTGCACCACCTTGATGCCGCCCATCTTGGCGACTTCGTTTTCAGGTTTGTGGGTGTCGTTGGGGGCCCCTGCAGAAAAAAAATGATTTTATTAAATACGGAATACGCCCTGGTCCATGTTTCAGGAAGGGTACAAGTCTTGTTATACGAGTGTGTAACCATAGTAACACTAGGAACTCTAACCACCGCACTCACAGTCGTCATTTAAATTAAAATCTTTAATTAAGTCTCGTTCTGTCACTGTCTTTGTCAATGAAATAGAAAAAGACTGCATAAGACATAATGAAGGATTTACTTTAATTCACGAGAGTACGGCAGTTTGTGGTAACATCGTTACACACTTGTTTTACAACAAGTTAATTTTCGCCATATCTGTCTGTCCGCGGTTCAGCTTATATATTAGACTTTTGTTACTGTTAATTGGCATAGGTATGGCAAGCTAATCATGCCGCCAAAGTAGTAAAATAATTTGATTTAAAATATATTTTTTGATACCTCCCGTACAAGTAGCGACGATTTTTTTCTATCGTCGTAGCACATTTAACGAAATTGAAAGGAAAACTATCACAGCAAAGTAGGGATTGCTAATAACTGAGTTATCGACCATAAATCTCTACGTAACTATTTGATTCGCGAACTTGGCGTAAATCTTGCATCATGACGTGATCAAAGGTTTATGTGGCTGGAATGGTCGTTGGCTTAATATATATTTTTTAAATCAACGATAAATCTACTCCAGCCACATAAACCTTCACGGTGACGACGAATTTAAAAAACTGTAATTTAATGAGTTTGGTTTTGAATCTAGAGTTCTAGACTAGTTTTTGCCTCAAAATATTCAAAAAGTTTTAACGTCGTAGTGATTTGGAAATATTCGATGACCTTAATAAAGTTCATTGAGCGGATGCAATCTTAAAATATTTTAAATAATTGTAATTTAGCAACTGCAAGCATCTTTAGAGTCAGCAAACCACATTACAATATTATTTTTAATAGTGCTCGCGCCGAATTTTGGGAGATATGAGCACAAGTACCTATAATCAATTAATTTTAATACAAGTATGTGCGTAATACATAATAATAATGTCCTCCTAGCCAAATTTCTTCTACGGCGGCCAATCTCAACATAGATTAGCGCTGCGACTGCGACTGCGCAAGAGATAACAAAGTGCACAAGTGTGTGCACAATAAACAAGTGCACCCTCTGTTTGTTCACTCTTATAGTTCGGTGAGACGGCAATCTGACATGACCGGAGAGAGATCAGGCGCAGGATTTTACGAACGGCTTTACGTGCTTTCCGAGCACAAATGTTGGTGGTGTTAACACCACCAACATTCTGACTCCGGGGCTGTATCAGAGTTATTTCAATACAGAAAAACCCAGAAACAAATTTGGCCTGACCCGGGATTATACAGACAGATGCACTCTCTTTTCCATGATCCTCTCATAGTCCGATGAGACGGTAATTCCACATGATCAAAGATCAGCAGAACAGGAGAAAAGGCGGTAAACATTTCATATACGAACGTAGTCCCCGGGCCAATTTCGAGTTGTATTTTATTTACCAACGTTTTAAAAGACGATTACGAGAATAAAAACATTATGTAAAACGTAAAAAATACACTTAGGGCGCGTCGTCTACGACAAAATGGCTAAACGACTCTCCAAATATGGAAGTTGATATCCGTCCTTGATGTTAAAATGACAATAATATTACTTTTGTCATTCCAAAAACGTTCGAGATCATACGGCCGGAGAACGAGAAAGGCAAACTAACGAAACGTGAAAATATTTTAGGTTAAGAATTAGACAAGTAAATTAGAACTGCTTTTATGTTAGACTAACTTTTTCCCGCGGCTACACACGCTTTGATTTCGGGATTTGAAACTAGAGACTACATAGCATCCCTAATATATAACACTAATAGGCCGCTCCATGTTTGTAAAGAACCAATAGCATCGAACTAGCTTCGCTCAGCGTAGCTCCAGTGGAAACGGCTTATAGTGCAACAAAATCAAGCGCGACCTTCCTACGGTCGTCAGAGGTGCGAAGGGCGAGGGCGAGGCACACTAGACGTCAGCGGGTGACGGCACGGGTGATGTAGCGGGAATGGATTGGCTTTGACAATCGCGTGTGATTGGCGTTTCCTCACCCCCCTCACGTCTTGCGGGGTGCAAGAAGGGTCGCGCAAGAACTTGACGGACAATAGTACTACTGTGTCCTTGGAATGGAGTATCCACCCACCATAAGATCATCGATCCTCGTGGTCTATCTCCCGAACATACAGACCCCATCATTAATTACAATAACTATTAGTATTGATGTAAGCACAGTTTAACACGCACATTACACAACAATATTGATTAAAAGGTCTACGAAAAATAATTTTCTTGAACAATCGTATTTACGATCAATTACCATAAAACAAAGTGCTCCCTTTGTTAAATGTTTACACGAATCGTGTTACTTTTCAGTCGTTAACGATATCAAAAGTTTGCAAAGGTGAAACAATGATACGGAAATTGTACGAATAAAAATTAAGGTGAACGTGCACCTATCCATAACAATAAGTACAGTCGGCAGCACGTCAGGTTACCCATCAGAACTACGAAAACAGCTTTTATTACGTAGGGAACAGAGGCGGTCTTAATGTCAAAGTACCCCACTTTGACATTAAGACCGCCTAAGTCTAACGTGCGGCCGTGTGTACGCATTCATTTTGATAACCCATAACTTAAGACATTTAATTTTGTTCTTCTGATAAACTGTAACAACTTTGTCGATGGCCTCATAATGGCGAGTAACAAAAAACTTAGACTCCAACACTATTTGGCCGTTAAGTTGTTAAACATAGTTTGTAGGGACCGCATTTTATTGACCGTACCATATTGGACCATAAACAAAAGTTAATTTAAGCAAAGGAAAATGTCTTAAGTTATGGATGGGATAGCAAAAGGAACCACCAGCGTGCAAGTCGCTCAACCACGGAGGTCGTCAAAATCAAAATTCGCGCTGCAACATTGGAAAATGCGTTCTTACCGGCCGATTCGGCTCAAACTAGGTGCACGTTTACCTATAGCGTTCGCGGCAAATGCTGGGGGTGATTGTGCGAAATTGCTGAAGAAAATTATACTAAATTATCATCTTGCGGGCAACCTATTGTTGTTTCTTGCTTGTATGCGACGGAGTATTTTATTTCTATAGCGCTTTTGTAATGGTGTTTTAGTTTTGTTTGTTTTGCTAATGAATAAACCAAACATTGCTATTCATAATTAAATATTCATTTATCGTTATTGTAATGTGTAAATTCTTGTAAAATATAAAAAAAAACTCTAGTCATCTAAATTCTTCGGTAATTTTTATTATTACAAAAATAAAAATTCCAAGGTGTTAATAACCTTTTTGAGCGTCCCATTTAAACAAAACCGTTAGTGGAGTGATTTATTTTAAATGTGCATTTAATTTATAATGTTAATTTTCCTACTGCACTAACCAGTCACGTTTTAATTAATTGAGAAATTCAACCGTATAAATAAACCGGTTTTCCTTAATAAAATTAAAAATAAGATTTATTGTTTCGAGTGGACAACATCAAGCAAATAGTTTAGTGACAGAAATTTTGTGTAATTATTTATATGATAAAAGCTTTGAATTGCTTTTAATGCGCCAATTATTATGTCGTTTTGTAATTTGCATATTGAAATGCGAATTAGGATTCTTTTTTAAATAGGTATATTCAGAGTTCAAAATTGCTTCACTGATGATCACATTCAAAAAACGAAATGTCATAAAATACTTGTGTTATAATACAAGTTTACATAAAAATAAACTAAGAATAAAACATGAACACTAACAATTGGATTATGCTAGTTTCCTGTTTGGTGATAGTTCTCAGTCAAATCTATATAAACTTGATAAAATCCAAAATCAGGCAATGCGAATAATTGGAAGTTTCATTAAATCTACTCCCATTTATGTTATGGGAAGTGAATTAAGTTCACCCCCACTACATGTTCGCAGATTATATTTGGCTGGAAAATTTTATTTGAAAAGCAAATCATTACAGTTTAATGATGCAACTATGTCTTTAGTTAATGATTTAGAAAAGCTCATGGATTTATGGTCTAGAAAAAATAAACCTATTTTGATCATTATACAAGAATATCTTAAATCTGTCCAAGTTCATCGTAGTCAAAATTTAGAAATGTTTACGTGTAATTTTTGGCTTAGCTCATTAGACCTTACACAGTTCATATGCCCCAAAATAAATAAAATGTCGGAATCTAAAAACCTATATCATACAAACGTTTTAAAAAATATTTGTTTAAATTTCATTAATACTGAATATACACATTTCTATCAAATTTTTAGTGATTGTTCTAAAGAAAAAGATCAGGCTGGAGCAGCCTTTTATGATCCACAACAGAACACTTACATGACATTTAAAATAGAATCTAAAATTTCCATAATGTACATTGAATTGTTGGCAATAAGTGAGGCTTTATCATATATCTCGAGTGTTAATTGTGGGAAATTTGTCGTGCTAACGGACTCCAAAAGCGCTCTGCAACATATAGCTCGGTGTACCTCGACTTTTCGAGGAACTCCGATTGCTTACACAATTATTAAACAACTTTTGGAGTTAAAACAAAATTCTAAATTGATAAAACTCCAATGGATTCCATCTCACGTAGGTATCACCGGTAATGAAATGGTGGATTCTTTAGCGAGACGAGCTTGGCATAGTGGCGTTCCTTTTAACATACAGCCTTACTTTTCTGATTGCCTTTTCCACGTTAAGAGATTTTGTTACCAATTGTGGAACGAATATTTCGACCTAAGATCGAGGGAAAAAGGCATATGGTATAAGACCATACAGCCAAAACCGATGACGATTCCTTGGATTGACAACTGTTTGATGAATAGGAAAACTATAGTAACAGCCATGAGACTTCGATCCGGGCACATTCCATCCAGAAAATTCGAGTTTCTGATGGGAATATCACCAACACCTCTCTGCGAAGACTGTGGGATCCTAGATGATGTCTACCACATTCTGGTGGAATGTGTTCGGAACGACCAATTTAGAAAGCAAGCATTTCGCTGCAGTTTAAGAGAAGTAGGTATATGTAACAACATTTTAGCAGAGCCCATGTCGGATATGGCATTGGCCCTGTATAAATTATTTTATAAGGGTAGAAATTAATTAATGTTCAGATATTAGCTCTGTATATTCAAAGTTTGTCAATTACGGCGCGACATAGTAAATTATGACAAAGCGCCTTAAATAAAGAAAAAAAAAACACTAATAATACAGCTGCATGATCAATGCAAACTTAAAATTAAAGGTGACAACGATATGAAATAACATAACAATCGCCATCACTCCCGTATACTTAATAAAATGTATAGTTAGGCATGTTAGTCGTTACAATAAAATATCTAAACAAAAAAAATACTTTTTGGAGCATTTGTATTTAGTAAACTTACAATGTAAAAAACATTTAATCATGTTTCTATTTTCCAATCTCAATTAATCAATTTCCATAACCTGCGGGCGTAGAACCGCATATCGTTAAAGTATGCAAAGCTCCGTCTGCAATAAAACAACACCGCTTGTAGGCTTTGGTACTATGCTTTGGTCAGGCCTGAGTATCTCCCCGCGTAGGTAGCAAAAACGTACATACGCGGCGCGACCCTTTGTAAGGGGCTAAAACAAGTTGCGTGTCGCTACCGGCCAGCGACACGCTCGCGCGTTTCATTCACCGGCGGCCGCGCGGCTACGTTGCTGGCTGGACGAGAATGAATAAAGTACTAGAAAGAGGCGCTAGATGGCGTTAGAAGCTTTTCGTAGCAGTCAACCCTATCGCGTCGCGTGATATTACGTCACTGAATAGGTTTAGTGTATTATGAATCATATTCCAGAGCAATAAGTATGAAATTATCTTGCAATGGATTTTTGTAGATGTCTACACGAAAATGTGATTAACTCTGAGGCGAACTAAATTACGCCATATTGTTAACGACATTAAGTAGACATTTCTTTGAATACAATTGCTAAGTCATACTTCTGTACGAAGTACTAGTACTTATTCTGTGCTTTGGTATACCTAGACGAATATAGCTACGTCCTTCTAGTTAGGTAAAGTTCGCAAACTAAACTGATTTGAACCGGCGCGCCCCGTCTCACTTTATTGGATAGGTATTGATTAAAATGCATATCATACAGTTATGCAGCATCTAGATACATAAATGTATCATGTTGCACTGTAATATAGCTATCGTAGCGAGCGGGCGACATCTTTTTATGTCTCGACGACTCCTGCGAAGAGCGATGCTCGTTTTTTTTGTTATTACTCGTTCAATTATTCAGCAAGTTTGTTGCGCGTACCACGCGTACGATGAACTTTTGACTATGCCGATGGTATCAAACAATACTCTAGCACCCTTAGTTATGCTACTGCTATAACACTTGTATAAATATGCGACGGCGAATTTGGAATTAATGACAGATAGGTGACATGACATAGCGGAGACAAACATTTTAAATTAGTCGACTTTGCATGCTTAAGATGCCTAAAAATTAGCTTTAACTTTAACTTTTTTGCTTTCTTTCTTTAGTCTACCAAATAAATATGTAACGACGTCATCTCTTTCAGGATGTTAAGAGGAAACGCGGTCACGTGGCATTTGTAGAATAGGTATTTTAATAAAATAAGCTCAGACGATAAATCGCTTCTTACATTTGACCAAAACAGCATTTCGAATACCCTATTTCCTCTTCCATTTGACTAATGATAATATATTTCTTGGAAATAATTGCTCAAAGGTTTGGACTATGCTCCTATGTTGTAGTTTTAACGTTAATTTGGATAGATTATTAAGGCGAGCGTCTGAAAGTTGAAGTTTAGTTTGGCAATTTTCTTAGTTTTTGAAGGCTCACATTTCCTTTGTTAATTTGGATATGAGTAAAAACGAAAAATAGGAGCATAGCTGTGGTAAATGTAGAAAGGGAGAAAACGGGACTACGTTTTGTATTGAGAAATGGCGCCTAGTCTTTCCCCTTAATAGCTTTTTAGTAACGAAATTTGCTTGTAGCAAACTACGAGTAACGAAAGTAGCACTTTAAATGCAATTATGCGTTACCTGTAATGGAAAATTACAAGTGTCTGTTGAAAGTTAGGCCGAGTATAGATTTCGATTTTGTAAGGTAATGCGTAAAATGTATATCCTATTGTAATTAATCTAAGTACGGACATGATAGAATTGCGTGGACCAACATTTTATACGTGAGTAAGGTTTTATAAGCCTAATAATAGATGAGTTTGTAGGGAATGTTATGTAGAGATACGGAAAATTTTAGTATTGTTTAAAAGAAAATTACTTCTTTATTATTTCGCAAATACATTTCATCATTCATTTTCTACTTTAAAGGAAATGACTCAAGACTGTGTAATATAGCGTCACTGTATAAACGTTATATTGTAAACAATTTCAATTTACAATTTAAAAGAATGAGTAATAAGTAATTGCGCAGTCATATTCATAACGAATATTGTAGGTACGCGGTATTTTTTATTTTATGGTCATTTTATTTTTTTAAGAATATCATCGCATCCGGTACTTAGGATTTTGTGAATGTGTACCTAAGTTTATTGAAGTACCCGAGCAAAGGATAGAGAGTGCACTTGTGTATTGCCCACACAGTTGAGTTGTGCACTATATATCCCGCGCAGTTAGTTGGTTGTCCGTCTGTCTGTCACCAGGCTCTATCTCACCTAACCATGATAGCTATAATAGACAGTTGAAATTTTCACAGATCGTAAACCTGTTTTTTTTTGTTTTTAAACATTAATGGTACGGAACCCATCGTGCACGAGTCCGACTTGCAATTAGCCGGTTTTTTCAATATGTAAAGTCCGGGGAAGGTTAAAATGGAAAAAAATATATTTGAGAGAGTAAATAAATAATAAAGTAAATAAAAAAAAATTCCTAAAGCGACATGAAGTTCGCAGAGTAACACAGTAAGCATTAAAATGAAGATGATGATGATTTAATTAATGCATATCCCTTCAAATCTTAGTCAAGAGTCTTAGTTCAAGGCAAGGTAGCAGAGCGTATAACCCCTTCCGCTGTGAGGCCATTCAACTATTTTCAATTATTTTTTGTTTAACAACTTATAATTATTTTTATAACTTAAGCAATTATTTTGCAAGTTTTTACGAAATAAAATTGATTTTCGCTCACAAAAATTAATCGACCGTGTCATCCGGTGGGACTCGAACCCACGTCCCTTCGCTATCCGGGCGAGTGCTCTTACCAACTAAGCTACGGAGGACGTTAGTCAGACGACGAATTCTTGTAAGTGCTTGCTACGCCAGTGAGCCGGCGTTCGATTTCATCAATACTTGGGGAATGTACCCGCATGTATCCGATGAAAATATTTTTACAAATATTTAACCATCAGTTAAGATGAAATCAGCTTAACTTATAAATATTTTTATAACTTAAGCAATTATTTTACGAAATAAAATTGATTTTCGCTCACAAAAATTAATCGACTGTGTCATCCGGTGGGACTCGAACCCACGTCCCTTGTTTAACAACTATTAAAATCAGCAAAGAACCAGGTTTTTTTTTTATTGTAGCAAGTTTAATCTCATGACACGACACGGATTTTTGATGTGGCAGACAGAATCATTAAAATGTTAAACATAAGAGGGCTGTCCCTATGACGTAAAAACGGTATTTAGGAAAATAGGTAGGTACTACTCGTTATAAAATTAATCAAAAATTAAATGGTGGGTATTTTATTTTCCAAAAAAATATTTTAGTACATGAATATTTATGAAACGTTACGTAAAAGCAAATTCTAATTAAAATTCTCGGTCCATGGCTCATAGTGTAGGTAAGTTTAATTTTTATTGTCGAAAATGAGTCATCAATAATTTTGATTCTCATGTAGGTACGGTCGGCAGCACGTCAGGTGGGTAACTTGATATCAATTACGAAAAAAGCTTTTATTACTTAAGTCATACGGTAGATACGGTTCTAAGGACAAGGTGGGGTAGTCTGAATTGCTGCCGAGTGTACTTCATTATTATTTTTGTGAAAATAATTGGCTAAGCGCCTCGGTAATATACCTTTAATGTTCCTAATTTTTTGAAGCCCCGTATTGTACACACACAGCACGTCAAGCTAAACACTGCGGTATGCATCTTATACGGTTGTGATAGAGGTGTTTGTTTGTGTCTGATGTGCAAAATTTACTTTATTACTTGCCAGACCGGCATCACATTTATTTATAAACTAAATTCATCCGAGTTTGTCAATAAAACGATTTTTATTAGGTTTTCAACCTAAAAAACTTACCACTATATATTTTATTAAATAATTAACTCAACTTTTTATTGCCAGCTCCGGGTGTCATGGTATTTTGATAAATAAAAATGTAATAAAATGTACCAAATGTGTATTTTTGTTACTAAAAAGGATTATCATAATTAAAAAAAAATTCAACATCGTATTATAAAAACAAATATTTTCGTATTTAAAAATGCTTTTTTGCTGGGGTGAAATTAAAAAACGATTTCGATACTTTACCAATCTAGCTATGATTCAAATACTAAATTAATTAAATATTTTGTTTTATTTCTCGTTCTGAAGAAAAGACTGTGAATCGTTGCTAAAGTAATTATACAAGAAATGTAAATATTTATAGGTCAAAATTTAGTTCGGTCGGTTTTTAGGTTAATTATATTTATTTTTTAACACACGTAAATAAAAATAATAAAGTGACTTAATATTTCCGTTGAAAACCCCCAGTGGAACGAGTTTTGAAGTCCGTTTTTAGTTGCTTGGAATATTGTAAACAATATTTTTATGACTTTTTAAAATAATAATATTAGTGAAAAAAAATTCTGTAGGTATTAAAAGTTTTATATGTTTAGATCATAAATTACCATAGTAGGTTGTTATTTTTGTGTTTATTTTGTGAATTTAATAATTTCGAAACAAAGGAACGTCAAGATTGTTTAAAATATTCGCCATGCAACAAAAACAGAGGTGATTCATTGCTCATAATTTCTTAATGATCTCCATCTAAATCGTAAATGGCATATCCTGCCTACACATTTTAAGTTCTACTCTACTCTATTCTACAATTTTTCAAGATGTTTCATATAAAACAAAACACGGGCAGGCGTATTTTTGCGTTGCGGCGCCCAACATGACCCATCTAGTGGAGGCCAGCCTTAAGGCTACCACAGATTACCAAACAGTATTCAAAGATGAGGTAATAGGCACACCGAGCGAGGTGACTTTGTTGGGGCGTTGGTTGTGTCCTGTGCGTCTTGGAAGCGCACCTCCTTCATCATCCTCGACTTCTTTGGTCATCTTATTGCTGTCACTAAGTTCCTAAATGCCACGTCGATCTACTGGCGTATATATGTAGATGTCTAGTAGAGCAATCGGTAGAGGATATCTTTTGACACTTACCAGGTGAGGTGACTTTGTTGGGGCGCTCGTCAGTCTTCTGTTCGTCTTGGAAGCGCACGGTCATCTTCTTTTTGGCGCGCAGCTTGTCGTCTTCCGAGGTCATGATGGACACGCGCTTCTTGGGGCGATCGTCCTCAATGTCGCGTTTGACGTCATTTGACGTCGAAGTGGCGGTGGCGGTGGCGGCTGCGGCGGCGGCTGCTGCTGCTGCCGCTATGAGATAATTTTCAGTATTTAAATGCTGTTTTTCATGCTCATTAATTTTTAAGCTTATGCATTAGATAAAACTAGGCGTATGTAAAACACTTATTACACCTACGAAGCACTAGGAAGGTACCATCCTAGTAAGGATCCTAACTAGGATAGTACCTTCCTAGTTACGATCCTAAATAGTATCCTAGTTAGGAAGCTACAAATAGGATTGTGTAGTATGTGCTTTATGAGTACGAAGTAAGTCACTAAATATATGTATACGAGCTACGAGTCATTAATATGGTAGGTAAGATAGGTACTTATTTATTAAATGACTAACAAACGACAGCCTAGAATAGGGTAAAGTTTTATACACCATATTTTTTAAGTTAAATTTTATCTACTCCGCCTTAAACAATAACAAGGGGTCGTGCCTTGTTATAATGTATAAAGATATAAATCATTTAAGGTACACATAAATCTTTAAAATATTTGATGATGTCAGACAGGCAATAATCTATTTTCGAATAATAAACAGGAATGTCTTTAATGTTAAATCCATTTCGATATTACTTAAAACCCGTGCCAACTCTCTGCATCGGATTTATTCGGTCATTTTAATATGGATGACGTAACTTTTTGTTTAGAGAATAAAATCTGAAATCACAGCACGCTAACTCATATCGTCAGTCATTATTATTTATTTATACTTACTGTAGTAAAATAGAAAGACAAAGCCCATTTAAAAATAATCATGCAGCCAATACCATCAATAATTTAAAAATACATGACAGACATATTTCTTGGAATTTTTGTTAGTGTTCTAAAAATATAATTTGTACTGTTGGAAATCATATATTTGAATATTTCTTGCTTGTCTTTGAAATAAATAAATATTGGACTCGTCACATGCAATTTAGTCTAACCACAAAATAAGATGCTAAAGCGCTTGTTATAGAACTCAGAAACAATGGTGGTACCACGACATCTAGACCAGAGACAATATAGAAATTATGGTTTTCCAAAATAAAATATGGCCAGATCACAAGTCATCACCAATAATGTAGCATGCTTGCTATGCCATGTCTGAGCTGATGTGATCAACAATACTCTAAAATTCCTGCATCTCGAGTGTGCAGAAACATTGCAATCTTGAAGTGGGTGTTCACCACGTTATTACAGATTCATTTTTGACACAGTCGATTAATTTTTGTAAGTGAAATTTGATTTAATTTCGTAAAACTTGCAAAATAATTGCTTAAAAGTTATAAAAATATAATAAGTTAAGCTGAATTTCATCTTAATTTTTGTGAAATATTTGTATTAATATTTCCATTGGATACATGCGGGTACATTCCCCAAGTATTGATGAAATCGAACGCCGGCTCACTGGCGTAGCAAGCACTTGCAAAAATTCGCCGACTTAGTTTTTCGTCATTTTATTTACTAAGTTTTCAATCGATTTGTCTGTTTGCCTTCTGCTACTACCACCACCCCCCCCCCCCCCTTTAACCGGTCCGGCAACACTGCCGGATCCACGTAGTGTGGGCCGAACGAGAAAAAGAGTTCTATCGGAAGACTGCCGAACTTTAGGAAGGCTAAAACTCGTACCATGACCGTTCAAAGCTAACAGGTTTTGAAATGGCAAGGCCTCCACAGTGAAAGATGGAAATAGCGAGATGTGGCTATACTACACATATTCACATACTGACAGGTTCACACAAATTGCCTTGTTGTAGGCTTGCTAGTTTCCAGGCTCATGGTACGCTTTATGGGAAATTGCATGGTTTAGAAACTGCATTGTTTCTGATGGTAAGGCCCAGGCTTTACTAGCGTTGCCGCTCGATAGTCCACTATCGACAGTTGAGGCAAAAGCAATAGTATCGATAGCCCCATTAGCACCTTGAGGATCATAACCGCTGGCGGTCGCATAACAATTGTTTATTTATTGTGTCTGGAAACACAATCTCTGAATGGTTAGGGTATATACTATTAACAAACAGCAATCCTATCGATACTACCGATAGTACTGCAGTTCAATATTGAAATCACTAACGATAGTATCGATACTATTACAGCTCAATATTGAAATCACTATCGATAGTTTTGTTTTTATTCAATAGTATATTGGCCCCATTAAAACACAATTTTACGGATTACTTCGCGATATTAGTATTTTGGCCTATCGATATTGTAGATGTTTGAGATCGAGGTCATCCATCGATAGTGCGGCAACGCTACTACTACCGACTCACCTTGCTCCTGCTCAGTCTGGATGCTGGCCACCACCCTCTCCCCGCTCCTCGCGGCGTGCCTAGCCTCTTCCATCTCCCTCGCGGCCGCCGCTAGTATGTTGTTCACGGCGGTGTGAGTGCCTGGGATTTGTGTTTGTAACGCTTTCATAAACGTTATTTTTTTGGGTTCCGTACACAAATGTTGACCAATAGGACCCTATTACTAAGGCTCAGCTGTCTGTCTGTCCGTTCGTCCGTGCTGTCTGTTCGTCCGTCTGTCTATCAGCGGGCTTTATCTAATAAACCGTCAACTAGAAAATTGAAATTTTCAAATTGTGTATTTCGTTTGCTGACATAACAAATGTTTAAAATAATCATGTTACTAATTAAAAGGAGTCCTTGAGATACAGAAAACTTGTTCTTTCAGCGTTTACCTATATATTTTTTACGTGTTTTACTAATGTATTTAAGCACATATTACACCATCCTATCTGAAGCTACGTTCCTTCAAGATGGCCGCTACCCCATACCGTGCCCCGCCAGTCATTTTGTAACGGTCGACGACAGCAAACTTGAAGTGAACGCGTAGTACCATCCTAGTTAGATACGACTAGGAAGGTTGCTTCCTACTAAGGATACTAAGTAGGATCCCAGTTAGGATGCTACAAATAGGATAGTGTAATAAGTGCTTTAGAGTTAGGTTGTTCTGTGTTTGTGATGTTCTAAACTACCAATTATTTCATTCTTTCTTATCAAAACCGATGGTACGGAACCCTTCAGGAGTAAGTCCGACACGCGCTTGGCCGGGATTTTATGAATGAGTCTGAAGAATGTATACCTGGGTTGTCATCGCGGCGGCGGCGGCGGATCTCCTCCGCCCGCATCATCGACTGCTGGTACATGTGAATCTGGAACAAATACAGCTGTGTCAAAGGCTTTTTAAGGCCATTTTTTTAAATTAATTAATCAAAGTAAAACACAATACAATAAAAAGTTACATAATATAAAGTTTCTGTTTCGTACCTATTATTTTATAATATTTCTTTTGCACCAATCACCCCCTTCCTGTGATCAAGTATTTCCTATACCCAAAGGTTGTCTGGAAGAGATCGCTCTTAGCGATAAGACCACCTAATTTGTACATCTTTCTTTGTAAATTGTATTGTTGTTACTTTTATGGTGTGCAATAAAGAGTTATCTATATATCTATCTATCTAAAAGTCTCTATCAAGCACGAAGGTTTATAAATGGGCTATGAACACACTGCGTAGTAACTATTATATAATCTGTGACACTGACGCACTACGCAGCGTAGCGCGTGAATTTCTTTGTCCCTCGCGCGTGTTTTCAATGTGTTAAACTCTAAGTATTTTCTAACAAACGTAGATTATAATACTTACAAGCAACGTTAGAACACACATTTACGCGCTACGCTGCGTGGTGCGTGACAGTGTGTTAATTGCCTAATTATATATGCTACTTTTATGATTTTTTTCACGCACCCGAAGACAATCCGTTTATCTGGTAGGGGATGGACTTGAATCTAAAAAATTAAGCATTCTAAAGCTCTTATTTCGTAAACGGATATTTAAATCAAGAATACACCATTATTCTCATTTAAACTTATATACATAAGAATTCACAAATCTATACTTAAGTTGTAACCTGTGACCTGGCCACTCTACACATAATTGAGCCAAATTACAGCTTTCTAGTACTAAGGGTTTTTTCTGGATTTCTGGACCGCGGCAGACAGACTATAACGGGTTTTAGTGGACTACAGAACCCTAAAAATGGGAAACAATATTCGTCCGACGAATCCTACCTGTCATGATAATAATAATATTAATAAGTAGGTAAGAACAACGCAAAAAAAATAACATTTATCGTGTAATAATAATATTTTTATAGCCAAAGTTATCTGTATTTAATATTTATCTTGTAATTTAAATGTTTAATGTACATTCGAAGTGATAATATTTTGATTACTTTTAATACCTGTAGCATGAACAGCTATTGCTAGTTTGTGTTGGCGATTTAAAATTAATTTGAATAATATTGATAGAATCACATTAGGTAAGAAAATTATAGGACTGACTAATCCAAAAATAGCTTTGAGATTTTCAACACATACAGTGTTATTTTATTTTCTACTATTTTTTTGGCTCGCCGAAGGTTTATCCTGCCAGTGTGCGTTAAAGTAACTTTTAAAAACTAAATTGACTACGCATAGTTACAAAATGAATAAATGCATCAAGCGCTGCAGCTGTGTGGCGACGCGTGTGCATGTGTATTTAGAATGTTTATATTACGTATCCGGCCTGCGCGTGCATTGGTTTTGGAGTTTGGACAACCAATGCTTTGTGGACAATATGGAATAATGTTAAAATTCGAAAGAAAAGCAAATATAATAGTTGTTTATATTTAAAAACTTACTTTTTTGTTACTTTAAGTGGCAGAGAATACTTTAAAGCTTAAAGTATTTTATTTACCATAAAAGGTACCCTGACTGTTTGTTTAGTGTACTAACAATAGATCTGCATCAATACTAAATTAACAAAATGAACTACAGAGACGGACAATGGTACTTTCGTATTTACAAGTCATCATCATTCATCATTGAAGTGCTTGTGGCGCAGTGGCGGCAGCGCTTTGGTAGTGATACCAAAGTTAAGCAACCCGCGGCGCGGTCGTGATTGGATGGGTGACCATTCCCACCATTCAAGTGACGTCCATGACAAGCATCTCCGTGCTTCGGGAGGCACGTTAAGCAGTTGGTCCCGGCTAATATCTGTTGGTATTAGTCGTTAAGCCTAGTCAGAGGCCCTAGGGCGGCTTGATAACATCTGACAGGAAGGTTTGTCACTTGCCTTACAGACACCCCTCCACCAATCCGCACTGAGCCCGCGTGGTGGAGTATGGCTCGTACCTCCTCATAGTTGAGAAGAGGCCTTTTCCCAGCAGTGGGATCTATATAGGCTGATTTTACATCATCATCATTCGCTTTGCCTTTTCTCTGTTCATCTAGGGAAGGCACAGTATGTCACTAATTCATCCACTTACTCCTTTTACTATCCTATTTGGCATTTACGATAAATATTTACGAATTTATTGAATGGAATTTTGTTGAAATATGTTTTATAACTTAAAAATTCGTCAAGTGTTAACTTATTTTATTATTCGTTTAACAACTTTATTTAGCAAGTACTAATAAAACACGGCCATATAAAAATAATAAGCTAGTTATCTACAAGAATATGAAGTCACATTACGTAAATAACATTCAAGTGTTGACAATGTATCCGGTTTATTGAATTATCATTATATTTAGTTAATTTATTACGTCATAATGTTACAAAAGTGCTCGCTACAAAGAATCTTATATTCCTATTCGTTCGATAGCAATTATGAATAAAGTATGCAATTATTACAAGTTGGGTATTTTATTATATTTTAAGGCCATTTAACACATAATCAGCTTACTTAAAAGAGTAAATTGTTAAAGTCTGCGGTCGCCAGCCAGCTCATTTTAAAAGAAATTGCCTCTTTCCTACTTTTTTACTTAGATTTACCATTCTACGCACGTAAGATGCCACAGTGTTTGGATTCTGAGGTTCCTGTGGCTACGGAACCCCAATTGGTCAAGCTTTTTTGGCGCATCCCTATTTGAATGACTATAGTGATCCACCTCGTAGTTTGAACATTTTTATGTTTCGCTTGCTTAAAAATAATTAACAATGTATCATTCTACGAACAACATTTTTTATTTAAGTCTCACTGCCGCACTCAGGGGTGTCAGTTAAATTTAATCTTTAATGATATAATGAATGTCTTGTTCTGTCACTTTCTCTTTATTTGTCAATGAAATAGAAAAGGACGGCATGATATTTAATGAAGGATTAACTTTAATTAACGTCTCTGTGTAGGTACGGCATTGAGCCCCCACGGAACCCCAGGGTTGCAGGGTACTGTAGTAATATGGTATCAAATGATAGATAGTGAAAAGACCATTTCAAAAATATATACAGGGTGTGGCGTAAATAGTGGTCCAAAGCAAAGGTGTGGATACACTGTACACTGAAGCACCACATACCAGTATTAAAAAAAAATTATGTACAGGGTTTTCAAAAAAAAAAATTTTTTTAATTTTTTTAGAAATCGTTACCTTGCCTTACAAATTTGGTTATAATTTCCAAAAATGACGGTTTTTTTTATCCATTTTTTTATTATTATTATTGCTGATCACTTGTACTTAGTACTCCATTCGTTTTTTTTTTTACAAACTGAATTTAATAAAAAAAATTAAGTTTCTTTCAAAATTCAATACTCACTGCTAGCAAATCGTTTGACTTTCAATGCTTTTGGTGCAAAAAAAATGTACCACACTGTCAGTGCCCATTGTTTAAAAAAATGCCCATCTTTTGCAGATTCTAAAATGGTGCAACAATAAGTGTTACGACTTACAGGAAAAAAGTTATTGCTTTTCGAAACAAAAAGGAGCCCAATTCAGAAAAACAATTTATTTGAAGTTCAAGGGTTTACAAGGGTTGTAATTTTTTTCTGTGTGGTCCAAAGCAAAGGTGTGGATACACTGTACACTGAAGCACCACATACCAGTATTTAAAAAAAATTATGTACATGGTTTTAAAAAAAAAAAAATTTTTTAATTTTTTTAGAAATCGTTACCTTGCCTTACAAATTTGGTTATAATTTCCAAAAATGACGGTTTTTTTTATCCATTTTTTTTATTATTATTGCTGATCACTTGTACTTAGTACTCCATTCGTTTTTTTTTTTTTTTACAAACTGAATTTAATAAAAAAAATTAAGTTTCAAAATTCAATACTCACTGCTAGCAAATCGTTTGACTTTCAATGCTTTTGGTGCAAAAAAAATTTCTAAAAAAATAAAAAAATATATTTTTTTTGAAAACTCTGTACAAATTTTTTTTTTTTAAATACTGGTATGTGGTGCTTCAGTGTACAGTGTATCCACACCTTTGCTTTGGACCACTATTTACGCCACACCCTGTATATATATAATTTTTGCAGACGGGTCTTTGTTTGTTGTTAAATATTATGTTTGCTTGTGGTATAGGTAATAAATAGCAATTGACATAAAATATAAATGAGCTACATACGTGTCGTTCGAATGGTACATCATGCAAAGATCCACAATTTTATCAGTTCGTATTTTTATGAATATTTTATGGGACATAGTAATGAATAAATAAATATCTCCAACGTTGGTTGTGTAATTATACAAATATTTTTTTGTGAATGTGTCCACAATACTGCTTTTCTTAACATGCAAATAAAGTGCAGTTTCTAGTTTGTACCTTCTTACCTACTTCTAACCATTTCCTGCAATTGTGGAGTGCACTATGCATCTACAGATGCAATTTAGCAAATTGCCCATAATGTAATTTCTTTAGTCCTTGTTGATGGCAAACCTATCAAATAATAATACTTACGTACACAAATTAGATAGTACATGTATACTCTTTATGACACACAACATACAGTAGACACTCACACAATTTTAGTCGTACAATTTAGTCTTATTTCTATTTCTTTTCTTGTTTACATGTGTTAATACATGGAAGATGTGGACATGTCTCTTCAAGTACATTTTAGTTTTTGTATATTTTCAAATCATACATCTCTATCGATCTATAATAATTTAGTGTCATAGAAAATGAATCGCTGTTGCTAAACGCAAATCTCGAAAACGCTAGTTATGCATTTTTTTTAAATATTCATTATTTTTTTATGAAAAAAAAGAGAAAATTGCGAGAAAAATATTTTGACTGATTGGTGTCCATGTGCTGCTGTTGTACGGAGGACGTCCAACTGTGACATCTTAAGCAGTTGTAATAGGGGTCGTTTAAGCTACTTCGAAATCTCAAAAAACTCGCGTTTTTATAAGTACCAGAAGTAATTCTTATTACCACATATTTTTCTATAAAAACGCAATTTTTTGGATTTCGAAGTATGTCTATTAATAAAAGTAGTTGTAAATTCGCTTTTAAATACGTTCCTAGAATATTAGAATTAAAAACATATCACATTGTATAGTTTGAGCTGCTAGCCAATATACAAGGATAATGATCAACACAGTACTTTAACCACAAAGTCATTAATAAATATTGATTAGCAACTTGTTATTAAGAATTATATTTTAGAATAAATTCTATCAACGTCAGGGTATCCCCTGAATATGTATAGGTAAAGGAAAAATACAAAGCGAGCTGCTGTGACTCAAAAATATTATCAAAGTTGGTGTTTAGTTAACGATAAAGATGACTAATCTCTTTTTCAAACACTGTTAAAATCGGGTATGGTTAAAAATAGCTGCATACGAGTAATACAGGTAAGCGAAAAAAGGTGCATTACTTAAAATAATTTGTATATTACTTCAAAGATTAATGATTTTCTATACATATTAAAAAAGTATCAGAGCCCGTAGACAAGATGCCATCTATTTTAAAGCGAAGTTCGTGATCGCTAACAAAATGTATGAAACTGATAAAAGCCAGCGAAATATCACGTGACTTTTGCATACATTTTGTTGGCGATAGCGAAGTTTCTATAGAAAGATTGCAGCCCAGGTTCCTGATAGTTATTCGAATTCATTGCGTCATTTTACCATTACCCATTACCCTCTACCTACTCAAGTTATTAGTAGCTAAATGCATATTATCCACTGAAATGCGAATACAGTAGTCAGCTCATCTATTATGACAGGGTTTCATAACCTTTTTCAGTCCACGGACTACCAGAAAATAAAGGATCTCCAAAGTAAAATAAAAAATCGGCAAAGCGCGAGTCGGACTCGCACAAAGGGAACATAAACATTTCAAGTTTCTACATGTTGCCGCTATTGATTTTGAGCAAAAACAGTAAAAAAAAGTTTGTTGTATATCCATACACTCAAATATCTATTTAATTCTGTTTTTAGTATTTGCTGTTATAGCGGCAACAGAAATACCTTGTAGGTATTTCGTGGAAATTTCAACTGTCTAAATTTCGAGTTATGATTTTTTTTCAGATTTTAAAAAAAATTATCGACCTGAATATCATAAAAAAATTATTTTTAAAAGTTGAATATTTTTCTGACATTTCTCTTTTATAGCTAAATCATCGAGTATTTTTATGTCTAAAATAAAATATCGCGGAACATACATTTAGGTAATTCGGGTACCCAAGAGGTGCTCCATCTCTGGACTTCCCACTCTACCACACTTTTTGGCATATCCTGTATATTCTACCTATACTACCCCCAGGGGTCCGCGGACTACAGGTTAAGAAACACTATTATACACGTACTAAAAATTTTACTCTATCTATCAATACTGTTATTATTCTTTTTTATGTCTGCGGTGTCTATGGTGCATCATTGTCGTTAATTTTGCAACCCTAATAACTACCTTCTTTACTTATAAAAGGTTATATGCGTACATGTCAGCGTGTCTGGACGCAACTGGTGTTCAAAGGGGATCTAGTCACAAACGATGAACAAAGATTAACAAGATAGGGTAGCCGTAGCCGCCTGCTAGAATTAATACAGTGGGCTCAATTCCAATGCGCTCTATCTAAGATTAAATTTAAGTTCTAGTCTTTCTCTTTCTCTGCCAAACATACAAAAAGAGACAGACTATATTAATTTAGAAACGTAGGACGAAACAGCTGGCCGATGCGAAGTTAATTAGAGAATCCATAGACAATTTAGTAGGGATGTCATTTAAAGTTAGACGAAAACACGCAAAATCTTGGAAAAATACGTAAGAAATCGCATTATCATTTAGTTTGACGTTTCTAACGTTTTCGTTTGCATAGCAGAGAAAGAGAGAGACTGAACTCAAATTTAATCTTAGACAGGGCACATTAGAATCGAGTCCATTGTGTATATTTCACTTGTGGAGTTATATTGTATCTCATATTGTAGGGTTAATGTCGGTCTTGAACAACACATTGATATAAATTCCGTTAGTTAATTGCTTAATTTTATTTTTCATACAGATTAATTGAGCACGAAATGTATTAAGTACATCTACAGCACGCAATGTATGAAGTACATCTAAGTACCCACAACATGACGTCATAACATGACAGTTCAAAAATCAATTTGGTTGGAATACATTGCTGCTCGATCGTACTTTTAAAAATATTAACTCTTTATTAATTAATCTATTTAACTAAATTACTGACTCATATGATTTATACGAGCGGTACAACTACAAACTACATTTGGATAAATTATGCGCCCGTATAAAATTAACACGTCTTAAAACTTAAAAGGGCTGATTTTTCAATAGCCACACGTCTGATTTCAAAACACTTCATTTGTTAGACAGTCATATTTGACACTTTTAAGTATGGTGTGACTATTTTAACATTATACTTTGTTTTAAACTATCAGCCAGTTTTTTTTGCTATTATACACGGTGTTACTTTGCATCCTTGCCATATTCACAGAGATAAAAGAAGGGGAAAAAAGAAGAAAAAAAAAGGAGAAGAAGGGGCGGCGTATATGATGTTAGAAAGAGAGCGCAATCGCCGCAGCTCTTTTGTGCCGATGAACAGCCAACAGTGATGTGTATGCGCTACGATGGTTAATGGTGTGCGTAACAGATTGTCGATAAAATTAAATAATCAAGATTAAAAATCAAAATTTTAGGTCACAATTTTTTTAATGATTTGAGTTCAGTGTCCGTAATATAGTTACTTCTGTTAATATGGCAAGGATGCAAACTAACATCGTGTATAGCGGAAGAATCGACCCTAAGTAAAATTGTTTGTTGCTATAATTAACCCCTTGAGAATCATAAGACCGCCGGCGCTCGGATAACAATTGACTATCAATTTGATCTGGAAACATGATCACGACAAAGGTATATACAAAGACCTCCGCTGCGTCTGTCTGTAATGTGTTTTAAATATGAATGTTCGCGATGATTACTTCTTATTCACTTCAACTTAAACTTTGTATGAAAGGCGGACTTAATGCCAATTGATGATCTCAAAAACTACTGAACGGATTTTCATGCAGTTTTTATTTGTTAACAGTCTGATTCCTAAATCCTAGGAATCGTTAGAAGCAGGCGTTTCTTTAGTTGATGATGTATTCTGCTCTGTCAAAATTTAAGAAATAATTACTTTATATGCATTAACATAATTTAAAAAACTACGAACCCTTCCTCTTCTTCCTAGCAACTGTCCCGTCTGGTGACGGGGTCTGCTTTCCGACTATTCTTCTCCACTTTGCCCTATCATAGACGTCGCTCTCGGTTAGGTCACAGCTTTCTTAATCACACTCAACCATCGCAGTTTAGGCCTTTCTCTTCGTCTTTGACCAGGTAAGTAAAAACTACGAACCCTACATACCCTAAAAGGTTAATTTATAAAAACGAAGCTTGCAATATGTTCCTCCCAGCAGTCCTAGCCCTTGTTTTTAAAACCCTCTTTTACATTTCAAAATCCTACTCATCTGTAAAGATTCTTAAATTGAAGATACTAACTAAAGGAAATTCAACTTTGTTACCACCACTACCAATTTACGTCAAGTCAATAAGAGAGGTCAATGTCCAGAGCTTAGCAAGTACCTACTTAGAGAAAGCCCACTTAGATCTTTGTGTGTGGTATTAGACTTATTTCTTTATTTAAGTTTGTATTCGTGGGAATTTTAAAAAATGGGAAAATGCAAGAGGTTTGGCCAGAGAAGTTGACGACGAAAAACCAAGATTGTACCACTATTAGGCACAAAAAATTTTTTCAACTTTTTGTACCTCCACTTAGATCTTTGTGTGTGGTATTAGACTTATTTCTTTATTAAAGTTTGTATTCGTGGGAATTTAAAAAAATGGGAAATGGAAGAGGTGTGACCAGAAGTGGACGACGAAAAACCTTGATAGTACCAATAAGGTTTTTTCAATTGACTTGAACTGGAGATCGAACCCGGAAGTCGCGACCTTATCAGGTCAAGGCGAATCACTGCACTATGGCGAAATGAACACAAAGCATTACCCTCTCTTCCTTCTGTAGCAGTTAAGTAAAGATGCTAAGTTCACTACGTGTATGTTTCCAGCTTCCTCATAGACAATGAGTAAATGCTAAGCATGTCATATTCTGAATAAAGATAGCGAGATAAAGTTTTGATAAATTTGGGGCCTAGTGCTGCAATTCGGCTGAGAATTTTGAGGTATATTACATAAATGATATTGATGATGATGAATTATGCTCGATATGACATATGAATGAATGTAAGTAAGCTGGAGACACACGTAAGTTCACCTTACATTGTATGTGAAACCCCAAACACAATTTAAAATTATGCTCTATGTTAATTAATAAAAAGGTTGTTTTATTTAATATTTCATGTTATATAATACCTTACAAAATTATTGCAAAATATTCTGAAGAAAAAGGAACAAGCTAAGATGTAACACTTAATGTAGTTTTGCAATTGCAACTAGCAAAATAGGTATTTTTACAGCTACACAAGAAAAATTAGATTTTTTGTGCATTTGTGCAAAATTATCCTAATATAACTTTCTCATGAAACGTATATTTTTATTTAAGCTTTATTGCACAACTAAAAATTTTGTACAAAAGGCGGACTTAATGTTAAGCAGCGTTCTCTACCAGTCATACATTTGATGCTTTATATTTTTACTTCATTTTAATAGATAATTCTTACCTACTATACATAATTTAGGGATCATTTGTGTCAACCCTACAGTACCCCTTTAAGTATTTTCCTGTTTTCAAAAGATGATGTTAGAATTCTTTGTTGTTTTCCCGGTCCAGAGAATTTCCCACTTTGACTAAGCAGTATGACAAACATTTTGATTGTGTCTATAAGAGTAAACTGGAAGTTGGTCATCATTTTTGAATAAGTACCTACATCTGTAGTACAATGGTTCCCAAACAGTGGTCAGTGAAACCCCTGGGGTTCCATGGAGGCGTTAAGCATTATATCCCAGAATTAAATAAAATGTTGTTCATAGAAATGTACAATGTTATTTCATTTCAAGACAAACATAACTAATAAGTTATTCACAAAAACCAGCCAACTGCGAGTCGGACTCGCGCGCGAAGGGTTCCGTACCATTAACTTAAAACATTAGACAGTATAGGCAAAAAAAGTATATATTTTAATTTTATTTATAATTTCAAAAGTATTCATCACAGGATACCTAAAACAATTTTAAATAAGAGTTTCCGCGCCTGTTTTTTTACGTAAGTAATTTAAAGTTTATAGGTCCAAGACTTTAGAATTACAGGGGGGGGGGACACACACCGTGTAAACGACTTTGGCGGGCTATATCTCGCAAATGGTAAAGCTGATAAAAAAGTATTGTATGGAAACCCTACCTTATTTTTATAGTCCTTTTCAACAATACCCCACACAAGGGGGTGCATTCAAAAAAATAATTCACCCCCCCTTTACATGTATGGGGAGGTACCCTTAAAAAGGTGATTTTCATTTTTTGTATTTTTAAAAATGAGATCTATATGTGAAGTATCCTAGAACCAAGTTACATGCAAATCAGTCCATAAACATAGAAGATATTCTGCTGTGACAGACTAGGACGGACGGACTGAACGATCTTATAAGGGTTCCTTGTTGTACTACGGAACCCTAAAAAGGGTATAATCATTTGGAGTTCTGTAGTAACTTTTACATAATCTGTGGGTCCATGGTCAAAAAAAATAATGTGAGTGTGTCACATCTATTTCAATGATAACATTTTCTTTTCCGATAATACATTAATAAATAACAAACACCACTGATTAATTTGCCTATTCAGTGATAAATATGGTATATGTCAACATTTTTATTCAATAAGCAGTTTAATTAACTCAATTTTATAATGACAACAGGTGACTAACACAAAATTCTCTTTGAAAAAGAAAGTGTTTCCATTGGAAAAAAAATCATTCGTTTAATCCAATTTAGGTGCCAATACCTAAATTGAAATAAACAAATAAATAGTTAAAAGATATCCTGATTTCTTCTGAAAATTCAACATTTTTTAACATGATAATTCTCCCAACTGGTAATGTGTCACTCATTATGACGAATAAGGTACGCAAAATATTGATAAGGAAAATTTGTATTTCCCCTACACAGGTATCAGGCCATAATACAACAAAAGAAAACTAAGGCTAAGTTGCACCTTATTATAACTGCACTATTACAATAAGCGGTGATATTTGTATTGACATTTGTAATAGTCAAAGAGATGGTGCAACCCAGCCAAAGTAATGAACACATTCACTCACCTGTTTCAGCCTCTCAACATCCGTTCTTGACTGCGAAAATGGCTGAGGTGTGGCCGTCACAGGTGTCTGGGTCTGGGGGTATGTTGGGTATTCCAAATTGACATTCAACATCTGAGCAGCATTATCCCGAGCCTCATATGCTAGACCACGGATCTCCAGTTCCGATGCTGTGTGCATCAGCGACTGGAGGTCCAGCTCTTGAACGTCCACCGATCCCTTGTACATGAACTCCACCAGAAGATTGATCTCAGAGAATGGGATCCCTTTCAAGATCACGATTGGGTGTTGACAGGGATTGTCCCTATGATAAAAAATAACAATGATAATTTCTTGATAAATATGTACTCAATTACGTACTAATTTTTAAAGCATTTTATCAGTGAACCATAATAATTTAAATAATATTTTATCTCAGCATTTATACAGTTATTTTTCTGTTATCATAAAGATAAAAATACATTAAAACACTAGCATGAAAGTCAGACAGTGTAAATAAAATGGTAACTTAAATATTGTAAAATGATTTTCCAACAGAACAACTAAAATAGATCTGCTACATTTGCAGTTAGCTGTACACAAAGTACTCACACACAATTTAAAAATAACTCCACGTAAAAAAATAATGATGTCATTAGAACTAATGAAACTCAATTTGTAAATTGTTGGACTTGGAGTGTAAAAAACAAAGTGGAATAGATACGAATTTTTGAATAAAGAATGTTAGTGTACCTGAATATTTGTTCGAAGTACGGGCTGCATGCTGAGAGCACGAGTTTATGCGCCTTGAGGGTGCCGTCCCGGCAGGAGAGCGTCACGTCAGCCAGCGCCGACGACGAGAAGATGGTCGTGAACAGCTGGCTCAAGTTCTGCAGGTGGTTGTTCCACTTCAAGTGGAACGTCTTGTCGCTCACCAACCCCTGCATCTGGACCACCACAAACACTTGTCACAAACAAACCACACTAAATCACATCTGCTGAATAATCGACAGAAAACCGACTCAACTACGACCGCCACATAAAATTATAATTATTACAACTTATTTTTAGAACGATGCCCGTAAAAAACACTATACGTACGCGGTATGACAGTGTATACTATAGGTAGGTACGTGCCGCTCACGGAATTCAGAGGTATAATTTTATAATATTTTATTCGGCAACGAAGTATTATGATTTTAAATCACACCGGTATACCTTTCTTACCTCGAATTCACTTTTCCTACTTCCCGGTTTTTCACGTAAAACACCGAAACATTTCACAAAATTAAATACAATAATTATGTTACACAGAAAGCCGTGTCGTAAAAAACAGAGTGGGGCACGCCGTGGCCCCCTCCTTGCCCCGGCCCCCTCGCACACAATCAATATACGGAATATGAGAGCGCGCCGCGCCCCCTCGCCCCCCGCATGCTTTATTATACCGTAATTAATATACAACTTTATTGTATTATAGACAGAGCACATACATTCCAAGCAGGAATGGTTCTACATTATTCTAATTAAAGTGTATTTTAGATTTGTACACATGTTTAATTAGTAGTAGCTACTAGTTTCGAAGAAAATACTTTATTTGCGTTAATACGCAGTCTTTTACTTGTTCGTAGCTACCTTTCTTCCGGTTAATGCACTTATTATTTAGTATCTAAGTACCTGTAGACTAAATTAAAACAAATATATAATTAGTCAGCATAACTTTTGCCAGTCAGAAGTCAAGTAAAAAAATTAAGAGAATTGTCAATTTTAAAATGCGAATAAAACAAGCAAGTAGTTTTGTTTTTGTGAAGGTAGATCAAAAGACGAGATGCTTGCATGTAGTGTATATATGTTCAAACATTCATCATCATGCCGATTACGCACACACACATAGGAAAAAGGGATAGGTGGTTTTTTTACAAGGTTCCCTCCGTCCCTCGCTGCCTCGCTCACAAACAAACCTACTTTTTGACCTTTTTGTTGTCAAGATACCTAGGCGCTTACTTTGTATTTGAAACTTCATCTTACTATAATATTTAAGATGTATAAATAATAGTAGAAGTAACGAATTTTAACTTGTACCTAGATGTATTATTATGACGACTGGAAAGAGAAGGGCGCATGAGCGGTTACGTGAAACATGAATATTAAATTAAGAAAATCTATATGAAATACATAGGTATGCCCCTTGTGTGTTCTATTGATTGTATAATATTTTTTCTAGAGTATATGTTCTTTATGATTAATTTCTTACGCGTTAAGAATGGTTAAGTTTATAATTTTTAGACAGAAATCCAAAAAGTTTAGACTGGCTGTACTTTTCCGTTTCAGCCAGGGTTACCTAATTATATCATTTGCAGAGAATGGAACAAAATACATTTTTCTGTCTGTTGAGGTTAATTTTATCAAGCATGAAATGCATAAATAAAAATATCCAAAAAGACCCTACTTTAAAAAAATATCTGTGAAAAAATACTAGGTACCGGTCACTTAATAATATTTCATTCTTGGATTTTATTGCATGATGCTATTCTTTTTTGACGTATGATGCATAGACTAGAGAGTAATTTTAGCTATGTTCATTCATTCCATGATTCATACTCACCCACCAGCCATTCAATCTGATATTCAATTCGATCATTCATTTCATTCATCTATCTGTCAGTGTGTCTGTCAGTGAGTTGTTGATCAAGGTGGAGGGTGCAGCTCGCGCTGAATTTAAAATAATAAAAAATCTTTGATCTGTTTATTTTTCGACTAAGAATAAGAGTGTTTTTGATCCAATAAATAGAGTAATCTCACCTTCTAAAAATACTAGCTTGAATTCTGGTTGACTTTACTACGTTGTATATCATGGAGAAAAATACGACTCTAGTGGTATCCAGCCCAAATGTTAAATACACCAACGATTATATTTATTCTGATTATGTGTACGAGGAAACTCTTGTGACCAAAACCGGAAATGAATACCTGGTAGGTATTGGTTAAGCTTTTGAACCCGTAAATCCTTTTGTTTACGTGACCAGTTGCCACCGGCGTAATAATAATCGATACCTGCTCACCTACCTGTTTTCCTTTTCATCTGGAGTTCTGGAATGTTCTGGAACTTTGTAGCATTACTATGTCTGAAAAGATTTGCTATACTTAGATACATTGCGAGTTTTATTAAATTATATATATTTAGGTTTATTTGGTTGTGAACACCTGTTTTACGTTTTTTTTAAGGTACCCTCATTATTTGCTTTTTTTAAATTAAAAAGAAATCGTGTAAGACTTATCTCATAAATCATATTTGGCATTGTTATTAATTAAAAATGGTTTCAGGCCAAGCCATATCGCAAGTCGCTGAGCATCCGTACTGCTAAGAATGTGGGTAAAGTGGGAGTGATGCTGGTGGGATGGGGTGGCAACAATGGGTCTACCTTCACCGCTGCCGTGCTGGCCAACCGCCACCAGCTCTCGTGGAACACCAAGAATGGAACTATGGACTCTAATTGGTGAGGAATATTTTAATGTTAGGCAGTAATATTAATAATGTATTTAAAATATTAATAACCTTGCAGACTTACATGCATTGAAATACTAAAACTAAAATTAATAACACTATAAAACAGGGTTTTCCTAATTATGGGTCAAATGAATATTGAGTGGGCCCTGCCTGTAGAACTTTGTTATTTAAGAAGTCCCTTATTCATATTAGTAATGGTTAAATTTTCAGAGGTAGGACACGAGTTTGTAAGCTTGTATTTGATGGGTCGTAGCCCAGACAGTTTGGGAACCACTGCTCTAAAAACTATTATATCTACACTACACCACACATTGGTGATTAAATAAAGTTGTGTAACACCATAACATTTTTTTAATTTTTGTTAATAGTTTGTTAAACATCACTTTGATCCTCAGGTTTGGCTCCATCACACAAGCCTCTACTGTCAGACTGGGCATAGACGAGAAAGGCCAAGATGTGTATGTGCCTATGTGCCACCTTCTTCCTATGGTTCATCCAGATGATTTGGGTAAGTGATATTAAATCAATTAATAGCCTTTTATCTTGAACTTTTCTTGTTACAATTTAAATAATTTTATAACATATCTCTTTACTATGCCTCATGGCAAAGGCCTCCTCTAACTCCTTCCATTGCACTCTGTCTCTGGCAACTCTCCTCCAGTTGGGACCTGCAGTGCGTTTGATTTCGGTCATTCATCTATATAGCGGTCTGCCTCTGTTTCTCTTCCCATCCCTTGGGTACCATTCAGTGACTATCTTGCTCCATTTGTCCAGTGGGCAGCATGTGCATCGCAAGTGATATTATATAGAATCTATTTTATAAGACATGAAGAGACAGACTTCCTAGTTGGTCTAGTGGTTGACACGCCAGCCTCTATCCACGAGTCCCGCCTGGGTTCAAATCCCGAGTCGGGCCGAAATACCCCCGTAAAAAGAAGTAAAGTCAGCCTATAGGTCCCACTGCAGGGAAAAGGCCTCACCTCAACTATGAGGACGTACGAGCCTTACTGTCAGATGTTATCAAGCCGCCCTAGGGCTTCTGACTAGGCTTAACGACTTATACCAACAGATATTAGCCCTTGTGCTTTAAAACTATTCCATACATTTTGTCACTCAAATAATCATCTTTTTAACTCGCTTAACTTAAAATGAAAAACTAGATACAGGCAGCTATCAGTTGCCTCAACTGCCTGCCTGATAATAACTAATAATAATATTTTCATTTATATAATCGTCTGCCTCGGCTTGGCTCAGATGTTCGTCGACCATAAGTAGGCCTTTTAATAGGAGAGGTTGCCACCTGCCTTTGCTGCATAGCACATGTCGATAACATTCTTAACAATCAACACTATTAGAAATATTCACACTTACTTGGTTTCATGTAAGTATGAATTTCTTCTTCTTCTTTGTTTCGTGTACTCAAATTTGTCTGTCTGGAAGAGATCGCTTTAACTTTGTACACTTTCGGTGTAAACTGCAATGTTGTCTTTGATGGTCTTAGAGTTATCTATCTCTTATGGGATAATAGTATAGTATCGGTAGCTTATTGATAACGAAGTGTATATTTTGTTGACCGCGCATAAGCAATTTTCTATGGACGCTATGACATGATATGCCGTGACTCTGAGTTTAAATTATGCACCAGCCATGCATTGGCTGCCTAAGTGAGAGTTTAACGTTACTTTACTAATAATTCAAAGTAATTGCCGCCAAGTCTATAAAAAGAAGCATTCTACGACGGAAAGTATATGAGTAATCTAAATTCTAAATGCACTTTGATATTCGATCTACCCAAGCGATGTCACAGAATGCAAAAACTCCAGTTTGATTAAATCGAATGGTTTGCAGAGTACTAGCGATTCCGGCGACTTTGTCCGCGCAATTGTCGGATTTCCCATACAAAGTTTTACTTCCCTTTCCACCCCCTTAAATACCCCCATAAAGGCCCTGCTATGCTTCGAGACTCGTAGCATAGCAAGCCCCAAAAATAAGGAGGATGTTCTGGCCCCATATAATATATTCCCTTTCCTGCAACACCGCCCGTCCCCGATGACATCTAGCATACCTCGCCCACGGACTTCTGGCGCTCGGCTGGAGGGTCGCGCCCAAACTTGTTGCTGTCGGAATATATTAGACTCCTCTCTTTCTCAACAGTGATCGACGGATGGGACATCAGTCCTTTGAACCTGGCTGAGTCCATGGTCCGAGCCAAGGTGATTGACTACGATCTACAGCAGAAGCTAAAGAAGGAAATGGCGGCCATGAGGCCAAGACCAGCCATCTACGACCCTGACTTCATCGCTGCCAACCAGGTATGTGACATAACAGAGATCTCTATGTTCTCTGTATCCTGTAGATGTCATAAAAGTCATTTATTTGTACACATAGATCCACAGGGTACTCATAGACGCCCCAACATATTTTTAGCCCTACCACTGCTACACTTTGTTGTGGACCTATACCCGGCCCGGCGAACCTTGATCCCTATGACAGTTCATGTTAGTGATGGGTCGCGTGTCGATGAAACTTAACTTTTTTAACCGACTTCAAAAAGGACTTTAAAAATGCTATTAGCAAATCTTTAAATGTTTTCCTTTAAACGGTCTTCCGTCTCGTTACTACTTTCTTCTAAATGACGCTGTCGCATTTGAACAGCGCGTTTAGTAGGTCTACCCATGTTGCACCTTACAATAAATTTCAACTAAAAATAGAAAAAAAAAACGACTTCAAAACTGACTACAGTGCTAATTAAAACTAAAAATGTTATAAACAAATTTAAACTAAAAAGTACAAAATAATATTTAAATGACCTTACTGTTCTACGGAATTGTATGTACAAGAAACCTATTTCCAATTTATTTTCTGTTATTTTTTGGAGTCGGTGCCAGAAATTCTAATTGTAATGTTTTTTTGCAAGTAAGGACAGGATTAGGAAAAAGTTATTGGCGTCGCTGAAATCAGCTGATTTATTTAAAGGCGGTATCACTTCTCTCAGAGTCGTCATAAAAAAATGTGGATTTCGGTATGGAAAGTGTGACAAAAGGAAAGTGTTAATGGAGCGGAAAGTTAAAGCACTGATGAGATGTGATTTTCTACGAAAAACAAAGACTATTGAGAACTGGGACAATGTGGTTTACCTGGACGAAACGTGGCTCAACGCCAATCACACAGTCCCCAAAAAATGGACAGACACCACAGCAAAATCCTGTACCAAAGCGCCAGAAGGCAAGGGTCAGCGTTTGATTATCTGCCACGCTGGTGCCAAAGGTTTTGCGCCTAATTGCTTGTCGGTCTTCAAATCAGTTAAAACGACCGATGATCACGAAGTGATGATGGATAATTTAAATGAGCCGCACCATATTTTGATGGACAACGCTCCATACCATTCCGTCTAAGTGAATAAAGCACTACCAGCAACAATAATAAAGGGTAAATCCTAAAGTGGTTGCAACGCAATGTTGTGGCAGCTAACATTCAAATGTTCAAAAAAGAATTGGTCAGACTGTTGAACCTGCAGAAACAGAAAACAAAGCGGACATATTTTTTGGATGAAATGGCAAAATCCAAAGGTCACGCAGTGATTTGGCTACCGCCCTACCACTGCCAATATAATGCTTTCAAACTTTGTTTTGATGATTGGGATCAAGACGTGCGATACGACAACATTGTAGATGAGCCGTTTTTGATAAACGTAGGCGACAGCAGCTGCAGTTCAGATTCCGAGTTCGTGACACAAACCCTGTCATTATCAGATTCAGATTAAAATATATAAATAAATGATCGCTGAACAGCTTTTGTTTCATTTGGTTTTGTCCTACAGTTAATTTTTAACTCTAGGGTATACAATCGTAAGTGCATGTATGCCGCGCTCCGTTCTATTCAATAGAGAATGTACTAATACTTAAGTATGAAAAAGCAATGACACTCATAATTTATCACTTAATTATGCCACACATGAAAACTGATACTAATAAAATCGAATCTTAAATAAAACAATACCTGGTGTCCCCAGAAATATTTTATAAATTTAACAATTTCATGCAACATTTTAACATTCAGCTCAGCACCTATAACTAAAATGATTATAACTCATGTACACTCGTTTCCATTATCGACATTTGTTTATCGATATTTTTCCGCACTAGTCGATATCTTTCGAACGAAGTAACTTTTGCAGGACGTAAACGTAAAGTCTGATTGAGATAATTTCTTGTAAATATTAAGAATTGTTATAATTCCGACGGAATATCATTGTAATGGCATATATCTACCTTACCTTAATAAATGGCATTTTTAGAAGCCTCCAATTCAATTCTAATGTAACGGTGACGCCACTACAATGTTGTGTCGTAAGAATAACTGTCAATGTCATAGGGATCAAGGTTCGCCGGGCCGAGTATAGTAGCAATTCAGAATCGACCCCTATACGTGGATATAGACAACGTATAGACCAGTATGTGGACTGAAGATGATTTTCTAAGCAAAAAGGCGAATCAAGTAGTAAAATGTGCGTTGATTGAGGAGTTAATTTTTTTGTAGTTTCATATCGAGTTTACCATTTGTAACAGAGAGAAAAAGTTCTAGGTTCCATAGCAATACTTATTCTGTGCCGTAACTAGTCTGCAACTTGATTCCTATAACAGCTCATGTCATGGATAATTAAATAAAGTAATTAGCTGAAACATTCTTCAGTTGCATTTTCTACTTTTGGATTCTAAAATATGTAGTGTTCAATCCAATTTCGTTCACTCAGTGGCAGGGCACCACCTGAGGATCGTCCCTGATTCTAACTTTCAATCAAGAGGAAGGAAAACTTTTGAAAGTTAAATATTTCGCAAATATTGAGGATTACCTCTAATTATATTAAGTTTATATTAGTTTACATTGACCATAGTGCACTATCAGACTTCCTGGTATGCAGCACGGCAATCAACAAGAAATACATGTGTAACTGTCATATTTGTGTTTTTAGTTGGTAGTTACAGTTTAATAGAATTTGTGCGATTACTGAAATTCAGCGAAACATTGCCTTCACATAGCTGACCTTCACCTCACCGAACTTGAACTTTTCACGGACAACATAAGGTTTAAAATAGATCAGAGCGTATTATGCCGTCACGCCCTCGTCACGTGGTCACGCACGCGTCTGGTTTACGTATCAAACCGTTTATGGAATAACCCCCATAATCTAGCCATTCGGTTTATGGGCGAGTTACTAACGCGATAAATGCGCCATTGATACTATACATAGGTACACACGTATCTTCTAGTAATGTGCAAAAAAACAGAATTTACATCATGTACAGAAAGACATTTCACGTGGAAAACTTTTGCATACTACTTAGCTAATAACAAATGCTAAAATAAGTTAGGGACTATATTAATCTATACTAATATTAATTACTGACTGATTAATCTGACTATGAATATTATAATAAAACTGAAGAGGTTGTTTGTTTGTTTGGTTGAACGCCCTAGTCTCAGGAACTGCTAGTCCGATTTGAAAAATATTTTCGTCTTAGATACCTAGCAAATTTATCGAAAAAGGCTATATGCTATTACTTAAAGGATTGCATAAAATCAAAATGTGGCGGACTTATTCGCGGGTAACCGCTAGTATAGAATATGTAGACTATTTTAATTTGCATACTTAATAGGATCCCTTTATATTATGAGGAGTCCCTTTTCATACCCTTCTTCAATTGTTGTTAACTGTAGGTATCATGTAACTTCTGAAGTCGCCACAAGCGAGTATCGATTTTTGGCTCAAAGCTACTGCGTATCTGTTTATCGTCATGTAATAATGGAACAGATACAATACGGCGTGAGCAAGTCTGTATTGCGAACTAGAGATGGCAATCAGATGTTAAGGAGCTTTTCATAATTTTCAGACAGTTGTTCCTAACGCATTAAACAAGTTAATTTACTGATATTTATTTTATTTGTCACTCAGCTCTGTGGCAAGAAAATAAATATGTGAATACTAAATATGAGACTTTCTATCTTTACTTCTGAATTTAGTATGCAACACGATTTATTTTTTAAGTTTTCGAAGTTTGTCTAATAATAAAAGTTGTTGTAAATTCGCCTTTAAATACTTTCCTAAAATATTAAAATTTCGTAACCTATCACAAACCAGTATATTGATCTAACAATCGCAAACTAAGCGTGAGCTTGTGCCAGGATAAACTTTGTATATTTTTATAAACTCCCATGACTGTAAGACGACGAACGTCTGTACTTGCGGGATTCGAAACTGCCACCAGCTCGTTTCCGAAATGCTCTGTCAAGACTAGTTTTAGGTTCCGTCTATTCTATTTTTATATGTGCTTAACAAATGGAAAATAATTTTAAAACTTACGTATTTTTACAAGCTGTTACGTGTTTTCGTCTAACTTTAGTCGTCATCGAATGACGTTCCTACTAAATTATCTATGGATTCTGTAATTTCCTTAGCAACTGACAGCTAAGTTTGTCTCTTTTCATTTGCTTAACACAGAAAAAAATAAGCTGAACTTTATTTTTTTCTTAGAGAAGCACATTGGAATTGAACCTATAATCTCTTTAAGACAAATTATGGATAGAATATCTATTAGGAGTCTGTAATCAAGTAGAAATGTTTTTTTTTCTCTGCAGATATGTTTTTTTTGCAAGTAAAAATTTTTTTTTATTTATTTCCCGTATGACTCAATGGGCTCAATTCCAATGCGCCCTGTCTACGATTAAATTTAGGTTCGGTCTTTCTCTTTCACTTACAAAGAAACGAAAAGAGACTGACTATATTGGAATTGAGCCCAATGTCTACCGTTTTTTCCAAACCCTTCCATCTCCACGTGTAAGGGTCACGTCAACCCCACGTGGCCTGAACAATGCCACGAGTTTACAAACTCCACCATTGTCCGACCACCGCGAGGTCTCATTTTTCCACCGTGTTTACAAAATACGCGTCAGGTGGAGGTGTCGTGTTCTGTAGATGTTTTTGTTTTTATTACCTACATACGATGTTTTCTTCCTGAAAAGAAGATTGTAATAGTACAATTTGGAAATTCAAAATAGTGTAACATCAAAAATAGTAGAGGTCCTGGCATTGATCCCTGCGGGACACTACTATATCCTATATCTATAGTTTTCTGGGGATGCTCTAAAAATAATTCTGATAAATTTTCAGTGCAATTGAAATAAATAAATTGTTTCAACAGTCACACCAATTACCTAGTCCCAAACAAACGTTAGATTGTGCTATGGCCACTTAGATAACGGATAGAAATACTCATATACGTTTATCATCCATCCATAATGCTTGTTCTTATCATCCATCACATAAACATTTACATCTTGCGGGACCGCAACTACTGGTTTTGCAGTTCGGAGCGCTAACCATTACACCCAGACGGTCGTCTATTGTCGAATTTATAGTCATTGTATATAGATCTGCTAGATAAAAACTCCTTTCACATTACTCTAAAAGAAAGCCCAATAATAAGCTCTCACAACATCTATTATTTATAAGTCCATATAAACGTGTACGCGTATTATTGTGGTATTAATTTCAAATTAGATCTATCCTATTCATGCATGTGTGGTTATGACGTAGGTCCGGTTATAGTGAATTGCCTATTTATATGTCATTTTCCTGCTACGTCGTTTACCTACTGTTGACTTAGCACTTGGGTAATTCAAAAACCAGTTAGTAACTTATGTGTATATTTAACTGAATAAGTTTTTAATTTTACATTTTTAAATATCCACTCTAGCTATGTAAAGTGTATTATTTTGATTAAATAAGTTATTTTTTAAACTATATTACTTTGTATTTAATTGCAATTGAAAAAGCAGTAGCTGATTAATTTTTCTCTCGCTATGATTCCGTTCTTTCGTCAAACCCTTTGAACCTACAATAAAATTAAAATCTTGTTACAAAATAAATGTAATTATTAATGGAATTATATATGGTATATATTATAGTGGTCTACACGTTGGCTTCTGTCAAAGAGGTCCCGGGTTTAAATCCCAGTTAGGCTGGAATTTATTTCTGGTTTTTCTCTCTTGAAATAGCTCAGAAGAAAAACAGGAAACATGGTGGTTGAAGCCCATTGACAATTGCGAATGACGCAGCCATTGACCGTCTTGCTGTGCAATTGACTATCGTTCAGAATTTGGTATCAAATTGGTAAAAAAAGGAAAATGACGGCGAGAAATTGGCGCGTCGATTGAAGCTCGATAATTGGCACCTTCAATTGAAACATCATTTGGTCCATCAATAACGTAAAAAATGTCAATCGCGATTGATCGTCTCAGGGGCACTTTAGTGGCATATTGAGTAAAAATTGTGGAATTCAATTTTATATAAGTTTAATTAAGAAACCTAAAATTCTCACAACAGTCGTAACAACTCGACCTTTGGATACCCAAGCTAACGCTCTTACCAACTGAGCTACCGTGCAGTTCAACCACTCGTGCGAAATTCGTGGTCTGTTTTGAATACGTCATTGCGTGACGTCATTAATTTTCTTTCGTTGCCAGGCGGACCGAGCCACCAACCTGATCCGCGGCACCAAGTACGAGCAGTACCTGCAGCTCCGCGCCGACATTAAGGACTTCCGCGACAGACACAAGCTGGACAAAATCATTGTACTGTGGACTGCTAACACTGAGAGGTGGGTTCATTGAACTGTTCAGTTTATTTGAAGTTTTTTTAATAGGCAATCATTTGACTGCAATCTCACCTGATGGTAAGCGACTATGCGGCCGGGGATGGGATATGTCTACTTCGAAACTTGCCAACGACATAAGGGTGAAAACCGCGCCTGCGTCTTATGTCTATAATAGTAAATTGGGCCGGTGGTATCAATTCTTGCAATTCCATCGCACACTCGCTAGCTAGCGAACTGTGGATAAACTACTTTGAATAAGATTAGGTAGAGTCCGTCTCTAGCTAATACTAACAATACAGCACTTATAATTATTTTTATAACTTAAGCAATTATTTTGCAAGTTTTTACGAAATCAAATTGAATTTCGCTTACAAAAATTAATCGACTGTGTCATCCGGTGGGAATTTGATTTCGTAAAAACTTGCAAGATAATTGCTTAAGTTATAAAACGATTCAGTCGATTAATTTTTGTAAGCGAAATTCAATTTGATTTAATACAGCACTTCTTCATTTTTCATACAAAAAGAGTCACTGAACTGTTTAGTTTAATTTGACGTTTGTTTAGCTAGCGAACTGTGGATAAACTTCTTTGGATAAGATAAAGTAGCGAACTCTAGCTACTACTACACTTCTCCATTTTTAACACATCTTCCCCATTTCACCCACTCCCCAACTTCTAACTACTATAGACCTACAAGTTCGCGCGTGACCATCCTACGCCCCCTCAACACGTGCGGGGGCTAGAAATCGCCAATCCCACGTGACTGCCATAGGAAATCCCCTTCCCAGCAACACCACCCTTCCCCGCTGACATCTAGCGTGCCTCCCCCCGCGCACCTCTGGCGGCCGCAGGAAGGTCGCGCACTAACTTGTCGCACTATAGTGTGCAGATTTCTTTCACTGTTACCTATCCTAGGTTTAAAGAAAAAAATTATTTCTCATAAACTTATAAAACGTATAAAGTTCACTTACAATGAGGTTAAACTAATTATTCTGATATAAGATTTTGCCTCTGTGCAAGTATTATTTTTGGACGTGTTTTTTATATTCTTTTTTTGTACAAAAGTACCTATAAAAGTAAAGTAGTATCTAGACTATCACATTCCTTTAGGTAGTTAGGTAACTTGTTGTACAGCCGACCTCTCTTCATCAGAATAGAATAGAATTGAATTTATTTGCGTAAAACATGGTAGACGACATGGTACAATGTATGGTCAGACAACGCATGATTTCTGGACAGGATGAGAGTGTGAGTCATTTTCTATCATCTATTCCAGAGATTCTCTAACTTATTTAGTCTAACGCCCACTTTGAAAATTAGCTATTTTGCAGCACACCCCCATTTTTTTCACTTTAAAAATCTTAATCACATATTAGACTCATTTGGAGTTTAATTAAACCTATATTCTAATCAAGACTTTTCTTAAGTTTTTTAATATTTTTAACACTCACAGTGTTCTTTCTTATTTATTAAGTTTAAATAAGAAACCAAATTGCCATCACGCAATGACGTATGACAAAGAGATCAAGAGTTTCACACGGTTGTGGGTGGATTGCACGGTAGCTCAGTTGGTAAGAGCGTTGGCCCGGTTAGCCAAAGGTGTGCGAATTTTTGGTTTCTTATAAAGACTTTTCTTACCAGGGAGAGCAATAATAATGCAACTTGAGCACCCCTGTTTCTGGGCCGCTTACCCTCTAGGCCTCCAGCGCCCACAAGGGGGCGTTATCGCCCACTTTGAGAAAGACTGATCTAGTCTATTCAGACGAAATCTCACGCAACAGCTAGTTTCAAACAAAGTTATCATCTATCTACTTAACCACTCGACTTTGGTCTATGCAACCACAACTGAGTCAGCGAGTCGGGCCAGACGATCATTACCATACGATGGGATTCCGCGTCAACAGCCGGTCATTACCCCCCGTGACCGACCGTTACGCGTGATAGGTTAATAGCTTGTTTAACACGTTTGATAATTATAGGAAGAATTCAAAGTTATTTAAATGAGCTTAGGAGCCTGGAATTAGGAGCCGTTTGAGTAAAATATTTAGTAAAAAATCATAATGTAACAATATCATTCATTATAGTTTTTTTTTAATTTTGTAAATCGGAGTTTTAGAAATATTCTTATAATTATTTTTTTATAATTTAAGCAATTTGTTTGCAAGTTTTTACGAAATTAAATTAAATTTCCCTCATTAAAATTAAAAAACTTGCAAACCAATTTTAAATTATAAAAATAAGTTAAGCTGATTTAACTGTTGGTCTGTTGTTTAAATTAAATGATGGTCAAATATTTGTAAAAATATTTCTATCGTATACATAAAATAAATTGTTTCAACAAACACACCAATTACCTAGCCCCAAACTAAGCGTAAGCTTGTGCTATGGTGACTAGGATAACTCGAGGCGGAGCGGGCTCGGTTGGAGCAGTCCGCCGTGGAGCGGTGGCAGGATCGCCTGGCCGTCAGCCAAGCCGGTCGACGCACCTGTCAGGCCCTCCAGCCTGTGCTGGAGGAGTGGATGCGTCGTGGGCACGGTCGCCTGTCCTACAGGCTGACCCAAATGCTGACTGGCCACGGCTGTTTTGGGGCGTACCTCGCCCAGATTGGTCGCGAGTTGACCGGGCGGTGTCACCATTGTGACGGCCGCGAGGAGGATACCGCGCAACACACCCTCGAGTCGTGCCCGGCCTGGGCGAGGGAGCGGAAGGACCTCATCGCGGTAGTCGGAGGTGATTTGTCACTCGCTGCCATCGTGGCGAGGATGGCCGGATCCAGGGAGGCGTTTGCGGCCGTGCAAACCTTCTGCGAGAGCGTGCTCCTGCAGAAGAAGGAGGCGGAGAGGGTGCGAGAGGCTTCGGCTGACGCCCCGATGATCCGCCGTCGACGCACAGGCCGCTGGAGGGGACGCTTTGCTCTCCTCCTGCCGCCTCCCTGAAGAACCCCGGGTGTACTCGGTGCGGGGGTACCGATACGCCCACACGGGGTCGCAGCGGCGCGTGTGTGTTCCCGCGCGTCGTTGCTTGTACCGAGGAGGGGGCTGCTCTCCCCTCCTCGAAGCCGGGCGGGGCCCTGTCATATTCGTGGGCCGCAGCTGGGAGCGAGTGCGTGGTGGCATAGCGTCGGCTGAAACCCATGCACTCGCACCGACAACAGCACCGGAGGACACCGTCAGTTTTTTAGTGGGTTGGAGCCCCACATAACCCCCTCCACCATCCCCGCTGGCGGGGGGGTATGCACCGCATTTTCCTGACGCAAAAAAAAAAAAAAAATGGTGACTAGGATAACAGATAGAAATACTTAAATACATATAAACATCCATGACTTAGGTACAAATGCTCGTGCTCATCACACAAACATTTGCCCCTTGCCCCAAACTTGTGGGTATTTTCCCCAAGTATTGATGAAATCGAAAGCCCACTGGCGTAGCAAGCACTTACAAAAATTCGTCGCGTGACTGACGTCCTCTGTAGCTCAGTTGGTAAGAGCATTCGGATAGCGAGGAGACGTAGATTCGAGTTCCACCGGATGACACGGTCGATCAATTTTTGTGAGCGAAAAATTTAATTTCGTAAAAACTTGCAAACAAATTGCTCAAGTTATAAAAATATTATAATATCATTCATTATTACGAAGTTATGATTTTCTTACAATTTGTGAAATCGGAGTTATAGGAATATTCTTATAGTACCCAAACATCTCTGAAAACATTCGCATGAAAAACTTTTTAGCGTGAAAAACGTTTGCTAAAGACCCTATCGGGCATCATATTTAATCTAGCACACGATTCACCAAACAGCCTGTATATTTTTAATTTGTCTGTCATAAGACCGACCGTCTTGGCGTAGTGGTTCGTGCCCCGGACTGCAAAACCAGCGGTTGCGGGTTCGAATCCCGCAAGGGGCAAATGTTTTTGTGATGAGCACGAAGCATTTGTACCTGAGTCATGGATGTTTAAAAATGTATACAAAGTGTCCCGGCACCGGTGTCAGAGCCTTCATGTGGTGACTAAGAAGCAAAGTTGCTACCACTTTCTTAATAATATTTTTTTACTTCCCCATACTATCAAGTAAATCAGCTAGGTACATTTGTATGGAAAGGTGATATTTTTGGTCTGTTTTCGAGGTACTTGTAATAAATATGAATAATATAAAAGAAAAATGTTGCAGGGAAATTCATATATTACCTATTGAAAGCTCCGACATCGGTGACGGTACACACTGTATAAGTATGTCTATCCGTTTTCCTGTTCGCCATAGCACAAGCTCACGCTTAGTTTGAAGCTAGGTAATTGGTGTGTTTGTTGAAACAATTTATTTTTCATCTCACCTGTTCGGAAAGTTGAACTTTCATGTGTAGATAGCCGGGTGTGAAATAGCTTTTACCACCTAGTTTATACTCCTACTATGGAATAAAAGGCCACTATCGAGAGTATCGATAGTTATTGCAATAGTCAGAGGTGTATCTGCTATCGATAGTGATTTTAATATTAAACTTCGATACTATCGATAGTATTGCTATGTGTCGATTGTATTTAAATTTATATTAACGGAGCTATCTGTACTTTCATTACTATCGGTAGACTATCGATACTATCGATATTCTATCTATACTATTGCTTTTGCCTAGGCCATCGATACTATCGATAGTCTATCTATACTATCGTTATTTTATCGAAACTATTGCTTTTGCCTCAACTATCGATAGTCTATCGATACTATCAATATTCTATCGATACTATTGCTTTTGCCTAGACTATCGATAGTCTGTCGATACTATAGATAGTTTATCGATACTATTGCTTTTGCCTCAACTATCAATAATCTATCGATACTATCGATATTCTATCGATACCATTGCTTTTGCCAAGGCTATCGATACTATCTGTTTGAGAGTTTAGGCAGTGGATTAAACGTGGAGGGTGACAATGATAGGTGGAAAATAGGTAAAGTCAGAGTGCTTATAGCTAGATACTTGCCACATCAGCTTTCCAGGTTTAGGTATCACTTCACAGGCCACAATCACTCGAAATGTCTGTAAGGAGCTTCACAGGATACACACGCGGCAAAAGCGCTCTGGTCGGTCTAGTACATGTGTCATAGGTAACGTCTCGATGTCGACTCGTCCTTCGGGGTTCTCACGGTACGTTTTAAACAAATAAAAATAAGGCAGGTATGCGTGTGAGTGTGCGCGGCGTAGTATCAATAGGGTACACAAACAAATCAAAATATTGTAGTAAACACTATCGATAGTCTATCGATACTATTGCTTTTGCCTCAAGTATCGATAGTCTCGATACTATCGATATTTTATCGATACAATTGCTTTTGCCTCAACTATTGATATCAAAAAACTATCGATAGTTTAATATCGAGCGGCAAGGCTAACTACTTTAACGCCGCTCGCGGACCAAGTGAAAAGCCAAAATGAACCGGTCGGGCGCTTCGCGGATATGAAATGAAAAGCAACTTCGATTGCACCACATAAAAAAAGAAATGCACTATTTCTTTCCTCACAGTCGAAATGAAAAATGTTTAACTCGGTTGAAAGCACCCATTCCACTCTCGAGCTATTGGCGCTCTCACTCCGTTCGAGCGCCAGAAACTTCTCGAGTGGAATGGTCACTTTCGTCCATTGTATAACAATCTACTATACTTATTATAGGTTCTGTGAAGTCCGCGCAGGCGTGCACGACACGGGAGAGAACCTAGAAAAAGCGCTTCGAAACAACGAGTCAGAGATTTCGCCCTCTACCATTTTCGCTCTGGCCGCTATTGATGAAGGGGTAAATATGATCCTCATTTGCTTACGCGTTTTTTCCCATTTAATCAGGGTTCGGCGCAGTATGTTTTTCTCCTACGTACAATTCTATCACTTATCATTAAATCATTGACTCCTGCTTTTCAATCAAATCGTACTTTATATACTTTACTACTTTGTACAGTCATCTTTGTCTCGGTCATTTTTTTTATTTGATGAAGGAGTAAACAATAAGTCGAAAATTCATTAAAAATATCTAGCTCATTGGTCCACATTTTTTACGATTCTAAACGGTTCCGAGTTTTTTACTCCTATTACAGCAATACTTCCAAGCCTATAAAGCAGTAATTTAGTAACTACTAAATAAAAAAAAATTAAAGCCGATGTCACCAAGACTTAAGCAAAATCACAAGACTTAAGAAAATTCGCGAAGAAGAAACGTGCGCGACCTTCGGGCGCTCGCTAGAGGTGCGGGGGGCGAGGCACGCTAGACGTCAGCGGGTGACGGGTGATGTCGCGTGTGATTGGCGCTTTTTCGCCCCCCGCACGTCTTGCGGAGTGCAAGAGCTTGTCGGAGTATAGTAAATATTTTATTGCTAAAAACTTGGTCTAGAGAAACTAGCCCACAGGAGATAAGTCGCTTTTCAAACGCATATTTGTTTGTTCCGGTTCAGTTCAAGTTGGCCGCTACCTCCCGTCCCGCTTCCCCATACCGCGCCCCGCCAGTACGGTTAGCAAAGTCAACGGTCTGTAGGCCCTATAAATCTATTATGTGTTTGTTACTAGATTGTATTTTTATACTATGCAATTTCTGAATTTTTATTAGCAAACAAAAATATAGATGTGTCTGATAAGAGCTTGTCTGTATGAGTATGATGTTAAGGTAATCATGGTTCATCCGTTTACCACTTTTAAAATCCGTATAGATACAGATAAATCCGTATTTATGTATGAAAACGCTGCTTAAGATAGGAAACACGGAGTGGTCTTGAACCTACGTGTACTCCATTCCAGTGTCTTAAAATAGAACAGCAGTAGCGATTCCCAATCGCTGCCAGGAGACAGTTGAAGTTATTGAAATGAACGGGTAGTATACATGATGTGTAATAAAACCTCTTTTACCTCCCAGTGCTCCTACATAAACGGATCGCCGCAAAACACAATAGTGCCAGGCATAATCGAGCGCGCAGAAAGGAACGGGGTCTGCGTGGCTGGGGACGACTTTAAGTCAGGACAGACCAAGCTTAAGTCTGTGCTTGTGGACTTCTTGGTCTCTGCTGGTAAGTTAAACTAATAATAATTTCTTCCTAGACAAATTTCGACGGCCAACCTCAACAGAGATTAGCCAACTGCGCGCGAGATATTAAAGTCCACAAGTGTGCGCAATACACAGGTCCACTCTCTGTTTCTCCACTCTCTTAATTAGGTGAGACAGCAGTCCGACATGACTGCAGAGAGATCAGGCGCAGGCTTAACGCGCTTTCCGAGCCACTGGGATGTTAACACCACCAACTTCCTGACTCCGAAGATGGGTCTGATTTCCAAACGGAAAACCCCAACGCTTTCGGCTAGACCCGGGATTCGAACCCGGGACCTTGTGGATATTACCCAGCGTGCGGACCACGAGCAACAAGGAAGTCAAGTTAAACTAAAACTCCCCGCAAACAGTAGAATTTCTATCGGCCGATAGTTTGGCCGGTGCTTCTACCCGCGTCAGTGTTTCAAACGGATTACAACTCAAAAACTCAAGCTTCCTCTGGGTGAACTCGCTCTGCCAGCGATTCTGTCTACGCCTCGTCTGGCTTAGTCCAAAGTGATAAGAGTTAAGCAAGGAGCCAACCCATTTAAAATAAAGAAAATGTTTATTGCCTATGAGGATTACTTCCACCCATCATCTTTTTAATCCTTAATTAACCGTCGAAATATCAAATTATCGTTTTGATATTCACAATGACATGACATATGACAATGAAGCTTATTAATAAATATTTAATATTGTTCTCCTATTTTATCGCACTATATGTATACTTGTAGGTCTAAAACCAGTGTCCATCGTGAGCTACAACCACCTCGGCAACAATGATGGCAAGAACCTCTCCGCCCCCAAGCAGTTCCGATCCAAGGAGGTAAGATAGAGCAGTGATTAAAAATTGCCAAAGTTTTGTAGTTACGAGTAAATTAGGTTAAATAACCTGCAACTACGTAATAACGTAGTTGCAGGTTATTTAACCTAATTTACTAATTAAACCAAATATGGTTTAATTTATGTTTGATTTGCAGATAGTTATTTCAGTCAGCAACTTATTTTACTTACCTTTACTTAAAACTAAATCTTAACGCGTCCAAGTATAGAGCCTAACAATTTTTCGGAATATTTTTTGGGCTAGTTATTACAAAGCTTCTATATTATTTCTAAATATATAAAAATTAAAACTGAATTCTGTCTGACATATCAACATACAGCTCAAACTTAAAATTTTGCCTCTGCTTCCTTTTATAGTGTGGTGAGCTTTAAGAAAGGATTTCAGAAATTCTAAAACTTAAGGTGGAAAAAAACGGGGCTTAAGTTTTTTTGATAAATATTGGTATTTAGTTAGGTAGTAGAATTTCAGACTGACATATTTCAGGATTTTTGAAGATGCAACCCCTAAGGGGGTAAACGAAGGGTAGACGTTCAATTCGACATTTTGCAATCAGACAATTTGTTCAGGCGAGTGCTAGTTATTTATATAATATTAAGTATTTGGCTGTGAGAAAAAACAGCGCAAGAAACTCGGCCACTATTTTGAGTGACCGTTTTCAAAAGGATACAAAATTACAAGTTACTTAATATTTTTCGGCAGATAACCAAAAGCAATGTGGTGGACGACATGGTGGAATCCAACCAGATCTTGTACAAGCCGGGCGAGAAACCAGACCACGTGGTCGTCATCAAATACGTGCCCTATGTCGGTGAGTTAAAGATAAAAATAAATTATTTACCAAGAACCTCAGTCATGACACATACGACTATGAAGACTGCTTAAGGAGAAATCAAATAGGATGCGTTACCTCAAGTTCGAGAGCGCAGTTCTAATTTCTTATCGGGTTTGCGGCCGGATATCTGGTCTTCTATAAGGGAAAAAGCTAGAGCGGGTTGCTTCTTAACCTTACAACTATCATTCCATTTATCAAGTATTCAAATAATTTGCCATAATATGCGAGGAACGCGGGTATCGATTCCCGTCTCTGGTGGTCATTTTTTCAAGTGCAATAATATCTAACACTTTCCTCAGGTGATTCAAAACGCGCAATGGACGAGTACACCTCAGAGATTCTCCTCCACGGCACCAACACTATCGTGGTGCATAACACTTGCGAGGACTCCTTACTGGCTGTTCCGCTTATACTGGATCTGGTCATACTGGCCGAGTGGCTGGCCAGGGTCACCTTCCGCCAAGATGAATCGCAGGGTGAGTGAGCTCTATACAAGGTTACATTTTAGCAAGTGACGATATTTTAACAATATCAGAGAAATAGGATCTGAAGATCCTATTTCTCTGATACAGTTAAATTAGTTATTAGATCTTAAAATAATGTTCACATTATTTTCCAAAAATCGGGCATTTTTTTTATTTCTATTTTTCCTAACCAAAATAAAATATTTTTGGGAACACCTGTTTAGTTTTAAACACGTTTTTGCCTCTGTCTATCTCATTTTGATTTACTAATACACCCAACTTGTGTACGAAATTTAAGTTTTTTTTCACAAACATTATTTAATTATGTTGTTGCCTTTGCATTCTAAGTTTCATCCGGTACTAAAATGTAACCTTATATATTTGTTTAGGAGTCAACACGCAACTTTATTAAAAGAAATAACAACACATCAGAAATAATAACATACCTATAAATATTAATAGTTTATGAATCAAATATGAATACACGATCATTATAATACACATTAACACACTCAAAGTAAATTTAAAAGTAAGGTCACCTTGCATAAACAACATTAGGACCCGAGTTCACTAAATCAGCCGGTAAACGTCGATTGACGGTTAGTGTGACAGTATTTCCATACAGAATATGTCAAATAATGCTTAATCGGCAGATCAAAAATGCGAGCGAGCGGGATGGCTAGACTCGAAAATACGGATGTCGTCATCTGAGGCCCTATTCCTGTTGACGATGTCCATATTTTCAAGTCTAGCCATCTCGCTCGTTTGCGTTGTCATTCTGGCGCGAGTGACAGGGACAGCTACATTCGAAAATACGGAAATCGTCAACCGGAATAAGGCTTCTGATCTCTAACACTCTATATCTTTATCAACAGAATGGCAATCTATGCACGCGGTCATGTCTCCCCTGTCGTACCTACTGAAAGCGCCTATGGTCCCGGAAGGCGCGCCCGTAGTCAACGCGTTGTTCAAGCAACGCGCCAGTATAGAGAACCTGATGCGAGCCACGCTTGCTTTGCCGCCCGCATCCCATCTGCAGCTGGAACACAAGGTAGGTGGATACTGGGCTTTATTCCAACGTGCCATGGACTCGCAGACTAAAACTACAACCCAAAATACACGAGGCCAGTTTTTGAAGCCAGGATAGTAAGGTAGTACCTCGTGAATTCCTTGAAAAAAACGCCAGTTCTGACTTCAAGGTGCTAGGGGCTAAATCTATGGACCTGATTCTGAAAGGCCATCTTAGCATTATTTCAGGTTTTTCTCTGCTATAAAAAACGAAAAGAGACAGACAACGTTCATATAGAAACGTCAGGGTAAACAAATGTCAATAGACAATTTAGTGAGGAAGTCAAACGATGAGGACAAAACTTAGACGATAACACTCGAAAACTTGTAAAAATACGTTAAACAAAGTAAAAAACATTTTTTTCAATTTAGAAACTAAAAATGCCACTTTTGAACGTTATTATTAAGCACATTTTTGTGTAGACACCTACAGAAATACATTGCAAGATAATTTCATTCTTATAACTCTGGAATATGATTCATAATACACTAAACCTATTCAGTGACGTAATATCACGCGACGCGATAGGGTTGACTGCTACAAGAAGCTACTAACGCCATCTAGCGCCTCTTTCTAGGACTTTATTCATGCTCGTCCAGCCAGCAACGTAGCCGCGCGGCATCCGGTGACTAAAACGCGCGAGCGTGTCGCTGGCCGGTAGCGACACGCAACTGGTTTTAGCCCCTTACAAAGGGTCGCCGCGCGTAGGTACGTTTTGGGGGAGATACACAGGCCTGTCTAAGCGTTTACGCCTTGCCCAACGTACTATTTCAAAGAACTTGAAAATCCTTGTTAATATCTTTCTTACAGACATCTTAAAAAAATTCCACAGGTGCCATTCCTGATGTCAGAACTCCGTTCCGGCGCCATGTTCGCCGCGGCCCCGCCCGTCAAGAAACAGAAGCTCGCGCAGAACGGAGACAAGTAGATCGTGCTGTCTCACTCTAACGTCTAGCGCTAGCCTTGTTTGACATTTGTACATCAACCGATCTTTAAAGACACTTCTTGGGATATGCTGGGCTGCGTAGTGAGAGGTGAGTATAACATCCACTAATAGGTCGACCTTATTTTGATAGACGTCAAAATGGAGGACATTTCTTTTGTAGATATAACAGCAGTTTAATGCTAGCATAAACAATTACTCCAATTATCATTAGTCAATTTATTGCTAGACCACATTAGCAATAAATTTGTGTTTGAAAAGTGCGAGTCCTTTTACTGAAAAAAAACCGTAACTGTGGCGCTAGTGAATTTTTAGACGTTCAAATTCTATATTTACCAATGTTATGACACAAAAATACAGAAAACTAAGCAATAGCATAAAACGCGCTCTCACAATATGTTGTCAGGATTCTGACATCCGTTTTTCGCCATTAGTGTGGACCCAGCATATACGTTTCGGCAATGCGGTACAAATGTCTTCAAAGGTTGCGATAGAGTCAACAAGCTGACTGTACTCATCACCACAGATCTTTATCATACATAGCCAAATTAAAGCTCATACTAGCGCACCAATGACTCACTCCCAAAGTCTAAACCTTGATTAGATGCACTAAATTGATGTCTGATTGTAATGTCAGATTCAATTCAATTATGAATCAGACTTAAGCTAGGGCACACTCAGATAACTCTAGACATCTAAACATATTCATTAGGTAGTTTTTTATTACTTTAAAATTTGTACTACGCCCATTACGTAAGAATAATTGTCACATAAAAATCTACTTCTCTGATTAGTTGAGAATTTAAAAATTAATAACCAACTGTATATGTGACAAGCCCATTACGTAATTCCAGTTTGATCGCATGAATCTCATCGTTTGAAACCGGCATAATAATGCCGAGAATATGCAGTTAGAATCTGATATCTGCATGTGCCATAGAAAAATATTTTAGTTGGCACAAACACATCATATAGCTGGTCTATAGTTATTGTCGATATAACTCGATATTATCAATTTTAAAAAACATCCAAAGTGAATTATTACATGCATTATATCAATTAAGTAGTATAACGTAGTCTATTTATATTTTTGTGCTTGCTTTTAGTTAAATCTATTAAAGGCTTAGGCCTAAAATGACCGTTTACCTAAAATGTACAATTCTCAAAATGTCTCCGTTTTCACAATGTTAGCACTTTTGTGATATGATATTATTACTGTGCAAAATACGTGCTGACATTATGGAAAAGTAGACATTTTGGAAAAAAACATATTGTAGGAAAACGGACATTTCAGGCTTGAGCCATAGTAAATTATCTATAAAAATGTGATTTAGGGACTTGGAAGTCTCTCAGTATATTAAAAAAATATATATATTTTAGCGTTGCAAAAGTGATCCATTCTAAATTATGAGAAGTCAAAAAATTGAAATGACTTTTGTGGATCAATATTGCACTAATCATCACACCAACAAAGAAAGCAAAACAAATCCACAAAAAGTCGTAAAAACGACAAGTATTTATTTATTTCTGTTTTGTACTTAAATATTTTATAAATAATTTTGGGTCGATTCTGTGATGAGTTACCTATATGATTAGTTGAATTGTTATAGAGATATTTTTATTTAAATTTATTATGTCGACGTTGAGTTATTCATTTGATATGGTATTAGTATTACTTATATTATAAGATGATTGAATTTGTGATCTTCAATGTTTGTATTCGGCTAAAGATTTCAGTATTTCATCCCGGTGTGTCTTAAAAATGGTCCTTAATAGTATTTTTTTTTTTAAATTAACTGCGTGATATTTGTGTAGTAGAAATGCGCAAGAGATTTTGATTTATTTAAGTATTTATTATCATAAAATTGTTAATTTATTATATTCTCACGCGGCGCGTACAGTTAGTTACACAAGTCTTAATATTTATAGCATTTAAATTTTATCCCTCAGAGACTGCATTTTGTTAAAAAAAGCTTCTAACTGTACGTACCTACCAAATACTTAGCTCGTATGTATGCGTGTCAAATGATCTGAACTGTATATTTTCGAATATATTTACAATTTACCTTTTTGATAGGGCATAGCGAGTTAATATTTGAAATCTATAATCTTCGTATCCTTTTAAAACTTATAGAGCGTGGAAAAATATACTAGTTGGCTTTAACCCAACGAATCTAGCAAAAAGTAGAATATTTTCTTACTTACATAATTCTATTTTGGGAATAGTGCTTTTGTATACTAACGATCTTGAACCGGCACTAAACTTTAGTAAAAATCGATGTTTATATACTAAGGCCCACTTTTACGAAACTCTATAAATACACTTAGTGCTAAACATTTTTAAAAACATCATTCTGTCTTTGTCAGTCATTCGACGTTGGCAGAAACGGGTGATATTTTAAACATAATTACCGTTAAACGTATTTAACGAGTTTCGTAAAAGTGGGCCTAAATGATATAATAAAAGGTACATTTTAATTCATTCCAGGAAATAGTCATTTAGTATTGTTCCGTAACTACTTACAAAGTATTTAGGTACATTAAAAAAAGTTAACACCCTTTCGCTTACTTCTTTGCAATAAAATTCTTAAATTTGTAAAATTTATTGTGTTGTTCACTATACTATATGCAAAAGTTAGTCGATCATAAATAATTTCATCACGTTTAAACATTACTAATATGAAACCAATGATCTGACTTCTATCAGTATTCATAGTATTAATAACTCGACGTTAGATAACCGCATTTAATTATTATTTTCGTCACTTATTTATGCCGTGATATAGGGCTTTAGTAGTAAAAGTAAGAATAAGAACAAAGTGCACTAAAGTTTTTATGTTTCCTACTGCGTATTTCCTAGCACATAGGTACCTATATACCTATCTGCTTGTCGAAACTACTTTCACATATAAAAATAAATTGTGAATTTGGCATTTTACGTATGCAATTTGCACCAGTATAAATACTTACCCAGTTAGTTTTGTCTTCACGTTCGTGTGACCTAAAATAAAATTTTCGATTAGGTACCTAATTATATTTGTCCAAGTGATTTCTTTGTTCCGAATAGAAAAATGATATATTTTATATTTCGGCTATACTCGTACATGCATACGTGATTTTATGTTTCAATAAAGTATGTGTTATAAACAAATCAGTATTTCATTTACTCACCTTTGGAATATTTTTCCTAATATTGAAAACGTTTTATAATAACTGGGCCGTCAACACAGTCGACACCTATTTTCAATTAAAATGCTCACTAAATGACATCTTGTTTTTACAAGATAACATTTAACCTTAAATAAAGAGATTTTGAAACAGACAAACATTACTTTTATCGCTCTATGTCAGTCGGCGATTTGTATTCTACCCGCATTATTATTACGGAGAAGTGAGATGGCCTCTAAGTGCGTCTCTGTCTAACGGTCACCACGACATATTTTAATAATCTACCCGCAAATAAGTATTACGAAGGAACGAGACGGGCTGTATATGGATCTCTCTCTGTCACGAGCTTAACGTATTGAGCTCCACGCAACTCATGCTCTCCTGGTAATTTTAGTTAGAAATGACCAGGTAAAGATTCTCTTTACAAAGAAGTTGGTTGCAGATACAGTCGCCAGAACAGAGACGGCATATTTCTGATGCAAAATAGTTCATACTACAGCCGCATAAGATGCTGCAGTGTTTAGCTCGAAGAGCCGTTTATAGTGTTTTCCTAGCACCGTACGTTTAACGAGTACGGCAGTCAATAAAACCTGATTTGATTGATTGATTAGATTATTTTTATTTGATTAGGACCACGAATTTAGCTAAATAACCATGTAGTACACCTAAAGTAACATACAGATTGACATCCGGACACAAATGTTAAATAAATAACTGCTTCGTCACATGTGGAGATGGTGGAACTCTGCCTTCATTCAGGCCTAAGCCCAGCCCAACCAAACAATCTATCAGGTAAAGCAGTACAAGTCCGAAATGGGGTGCACCACAGGGGTGGACACTGGAGTCACAGTTACAGTGGGCCAAACACGTACCTATCCTGACCTGTCAAATTTCTGCAACCTCAATTCCACCTTACATTTAATTCATAGAATTCCATATCATTTGAGATATTTTGACAGATTTAGATAAGTTGATGTGTGCACTGTACATATCATTAATCTGTGAGTGAAACCCTGATGTTCAGCGTCTATTCTCTTAACATTACCCCAATAAAAACTGATTTGACCCACCGTAACCTTTGTTTATGCAAAAATCTGGCACGTATCCTTTCGATAAAATATGATTGCAGTCATCTCAAGTTAACATCAAATCCCAGAAAAAGTACTAAGAGAACATGAAATCGGTGGAGCTACCCATATTATGATAGAAAGACCGTCTCTTTCCTGCCTAAACATTTATGGGGGTACGTAGAAGGAATTGATGACTGACGTAAATCGAGCGGGAAAGGGAAAATAATAGACTGCCTCATTTCTTATTCAGTAATGCGAGGGTATCTACACATCTCGTGCCGTTGTAATAGGGGCGATTTTTAGTGGTCACTGAGATTGGGAAAATAAAATTTATTTCCACTTATGTCTTCCTAGTACTTTACTATTCGTTTGCGAGTGATATCCTACTCTAATCAACTGTCAGTTATATGTGGTTATATCGTGTACAATGCACGTCGCATCCAACCTCCCAAATATGTGGATCAGGGACAGGGTCCCAGGGTAGGTTAATGCGAGGCCCACTGTACACACAATGTCGACTAGTGTGTGGAATGAGGTGGAGCATGGAGTTCAATCGATGTTTTGGGGATTTTTATTACGTGATCGGATTGGAACTGAAATTGAGGTAGGTAAAAAGTGGCATTTGGTCTCAGAAAAAAACTGTATTCGGATTAATCTTTCTTTATTTTCAGTTAAGCATAGAATAGTACAGTATCCCAAGTTCACCGTCCATCCGACGGTACGCGCAAGCCTTCGCAATGAAGTCCTCTAAGTAACATACACAAAGTACAGCCAACAAAACTATCGTAAATAATATTACTTTACATCTGCTTGCCTCGTTACAATATCTGGTGTGTTTATGCGATTAATCATTAACTAAAATTACTTAAACTAATCACATACACATGATTTTTGTTCTAATGCAGTGAATGTTATATTTAACAATTCCTCCTACATTATTATTTAATAATAATTGTTTGTCATGCGGTTAGTATGTTTCTTTATACATATTTTTGGTAATAAAACATCTATATAGCTCAAACTTAACGTCTGATTCACACGATAGTGTCGATGCTGCAGAGTGCTGAATATTCTTAATTACTGGTATATCTTTATGCCTATGAATATTTTATTTGGATGGTGAGGTTCGCAGTTAAACCAGCACACTGCAAATCGATAAAACATTCAGAACAAATAACAATGCGCTCAGAAACTGGAATGTTAAAACTAAATACACCTAAAGCGTTAATAGTACCGAATACTGCCGCTTACAATATAAATACTTAAATAACATAATACAATAACCCTAGTGCAGGCTTTGGCCGAATGCTGCAGATGTTCCTCTAATAATCTCTTATCCGTCCAACTCAACTGACCGTCAAAAAATCGAATTCACGAGACAGCCATACATACACGTAACTCCAGAACGGTAACATCAATAAAGTCAAGGGTACAGGGCTATGTATGCCTGCGGATTTTTAGATAACTAGCGTCACCATTTTGAAAAATCGTTATTTTCAAAAAGATAATTGTCAAGCATATTTTCTATGATGGCAACCGTAGTTTCTGAAAATTCCGTAAGTAGACTAATGATAGCACCACTGTAAACCACAACATGAACAATGAAAATTCAGGCCTCCGTCAGTCATTCGATAAATACGCGTGACGTAGTGTTGTGAGACGTAAATATCGGATGACGAATGACGACAAGGCGGAACACACGCGATAGTTCAGGGGCCGACGCGCGAGTGTAAGTCACTAAATATCGGTGCAAAATGTCTAAGATAGATACTACACACTATTTAGAATAGTTTGTGGACACTTGAGCTCAGTCGGCGCCCGCACGCCGTAACACATTACGATAATCACCATATTTATATAATAAGTCTTTTTTTTCTACATTTAACAATAATTTGTTATATTATTTTATAACCAATGCAATTTACGAGTTATTTGTTTATAATGTACACGATTTTAAATTTGTTTCAGTGCTCAATATCTTTTTTATTATAAAATTCGTTGGCTACCTAAACGAGTGGTGTTAGCTATGAAGGGCAACAGGATCTACAATAGGGAATGGAATATACTTTACACTCAGTGGCGTGGAAACCGTCCAATGTTTTATAATAATAAAGTTTAATAACAAAATCAACTACATCGTTATTTAATTTATTTTATTAAAACATGCATTCGATTAGTTAAATAGTGTTGGACTATTTTCCACGCCAGTTAATGCAATTACGTAAGCATAAATATCGCATGCCATTTACAGTCCGCTAGAAAAAAGTATTTGATACTCCGGCACATTTGTACGTTTTTAGTTAAGTTTTAAGTAAATGACACACGCATCGAAATGCCGAGAAACTAGCTTAATTCTAGGCGTCTAGGGAATATACTAAATTTGGATAAGGGCTACAATATGCTCTTCAGCCGACGGCTGCAAAAATCTACGATTAATTCCTTACGTGCCTTCATTGGTAGACAACCTGTCTCGGTATCCACATAGATATACTACAATAATATTATTGCTTGAAACAATAATGACAAAGTTAACGCGTGCTGACCACAGCCCTAAGTGAAGGGAATTTGGGAAGCGCGAAAGTCGCGGGGCGAAGATTCTAACCGCTCGAGACGGCTGCCTTGGTAAAACAGCATTTAATACAATCATGATAGAGTCCATTTTAAGATATCACATAAGTCAGATACTTCTTTTCCTGATATTGCAAAATAGACTTTATAGCGTTGCAATAAAGATGTTTACCTCGCTGCCAAATTAACTCGGCGGTGGAATCCCTGCGATCGCTGAGTTACCACATTACAATACCAACATACTATACCGAACCTTTCTCAAAGAAAGGATAGATAGACACTACAATAGTTTCAAAAATATTAAGTCTTATAATATTTCTCGTATAGTACATAATGATTAATTTCCGTTATTTATGTACAGAAGCGTTTCGCATCAACGGAGTATCCGTTGGAATTATTTAAAAATTAAGTGTTCTAAGATACGATTTATAACAGTTAGACGAAAGGTCTTTTAGAAGTGGTGAATGAAATATGAACTTTACAGGCATTTACTAAAGGTTGATGTTATTATGGTGAGACCTGACATATAATTGTTACCTTGATCGAAATATCTCAGACATAAATTAGTAAAGTGTGACACCGAAATATTTGCTGCTCCCTACCTAATTGTGAAGTTTTTTAGCGCGAAACTTACCGAGCACCAAACTGATGATCTGTCACATGACCGTTTGCGATTGGTCGGCTTAAACAAATCCAATCACAAACTGGCTTTAGTTGTCATCTGTCAGATAAATCAGTGATAACAAATCGACGGTTAGTGAACCCAATTCCATAAGAGTTAGTGTACTCGCGTGCAAATAAACTGCCTAGATACGAATATTGTAGTATTACTTTCGAATTACTGTCTCTCTTGTAAGCCTCTCTGCCAAGTATTGCAATGATGGGTTAGAAAAATAGCATTTTTTGCATGCGAGTCAAATAGTAATAATAATCAATAAATCGGTGGGTCGATAGAGGAAATACGAAACCTTAAACGGAGAAGAAACATTTTAGTAGAATATTCGTGCAAACAATGAATATACACTTGTGATAAACTTTATATGAGAGAAAAATATACAATACGTGCTCATATTTTAGTTATAACTCCAATATACTAAGAAATGTTTAAATACGTCAGAACCAGCACGAAAGCACCACTTAAATACTTAAGTTACATTATTTTGTTTCTTCATATAAAATTGGAAGCTAATTTCCGTGTCTTTCAGTGTAATTGTGTGATGCAAGATCTAATCAATCAAAGTTGATGTTGGGTGATGGAGGTACTGATATTGAATATGATCTTTGTATTATTACTTTTTTTATTGTTTTCTGTATATTTTGTATAAAATGGTCGTCTTTTTTTTAAATCTTACATCATACAATCAGACTGAATTTTAGTGACTGATTTTTTGCCGACACACCCCTTTCAATAATGATTTCATGATAACAAATTGAACTCAGTATAATCAAATAAAATAAAATAGTTCTGGATATACCTAATATAATTGTGATGTAGCACTGTTAAAACTTAACGTAAAATCAAAATTGTACATATTTCTTCAACATCTAAAATGCGTAAAATACACTTGAAATAATCGGATAAAATTAGTTACCCCACGTTTTGTGTTAGTTAGACTTGTTATTTTGACCAGCAAAACTACGACCGTCATACTATTAACTATGGGGAGGTTAAAATGTAAAATAAAATGGGTATATTTTGCTAGGTGAACACTTTAAGTAAATTCCTGGGTAAATTTTTTAAAAATACTTATAGTAGTGATGTGTGCAATGTTGGCGTCTGGTGCATTGGCATTATATATAGCTTTGACTTGACCTCATACCTCGTTATATGATTTTATGTAAGATAGACTCTATATCCTCGTAAGTACGTAGATTATTCAAAAGCGTGTTGTAATAATGACCTAAGGTACCACGAAAAGGTCCAAATTGTTGTCGTAAAGGCCGAGCACTTCAGTACAGATTTTTAAGTTTTAAAGATATCAGATTGACTTGAAATTAAATAGGGGGATTTTTAAGGGTAAGTAATTAGAACCTATGTATCGACTAAAGTTCCACACATACATGCAACCGAAGGTCTAAAATTTTGACTTTTGATTAGATTTTATACGGAATCGGATAAAAAATTGTGTAGTAGTATTATTTATTATTTTACGTTTCACTTCTGTCCGTTCCGTTTGTTTCAAAGATTTTTCTTATCTTGTGCGTATCGTTTTCGATAAATTTTTACAGTTTACACAATTTTTTTTCGGAATAAAGCCACTGATACAAAAACTTTAATCACTAAAGTTATAGGCAGAATACTTTATCATTAAAATTTTAATTGGGGCCAAGTTTTTTTTTTAATTTAATGATTAGCAAAGTTTTGGTTCCTTTAAAAGTACTTCGGTGTTAATTGCAACCTGCAATAACTTCGAATGTCTCGACCTTAGCGACCGACATTATTTGATCCTTTTAAAGGGACGAGAGAGCTTACGAGGATATATCTGACACGTAACCTTTAAAGACGAAATGTCATTAAGTTTGTTTTAGAAAAAATCCTTAAAAATCCCTTGCCTTCGTTTTTTCCTCAAGACAGTTTGTCAAATAAATGTACTTATTTCTTGACATATTTTATGTTAAATGTGTCATTTAAAAGATAGTTATATAAGATCAAAACCAAAATATCTTATGTATCATTAATAATATCAAATAAAAATATACGCTTAAATTTAAACTTTTCGTATCAGTACCAAGCACTGATAAGTTTCGGAGAAAAATCGTCCTTCGCCTCTATAGGTTACGTGTTCGATGGCCACATCACATCTTAGAGCGGTTCCGCACTACGTCCGATCCGAACACGGCCCGAGTCCGTCAACTTAGGTCCGGCGTAGTCGTAGAACTATTTGTATGACAGTTTACGCACTACGTCCGTTCCGAATACGGCCCGAGTCCGTCATCTTCGGTCCGGCGTAGTCGTAAAACTATTTGTATGACAGGTTACGCACTATGTCTGTCATTCACGGTCCGATTTTCCATATTCAAAATCAAGTGACATTGTTTTGACGGACTCGGATCGGACATAGTGCAGAACCGCACTCACTCGGTACTCGGTCAGTCGTGCCAGTCGCGGTCGTCGTGCTAGTCGTGCTAGTCGTGCTAGTCGTGCGTGGCGTGCGTGGCGTGCGTGTGTCGGGCGCGTCGTCAGTTGAGCGGCAAACAGAACATGTGCTGCAGCAGCGTGGGGCGGCGCGCCGGCAGCTCCGAGCACACCGAGTCGTAGTCCGACGACGACGACTCGCCCCCCACCCCGCCGTAGCCGTACGCCTGGGAGTAAAGATCATTTATTTATTTATTGGAAAACAAACAGCATTCATTAAACGAGTATCATAGAAGAGAGAAAATAAGAACAGATATGCCTTTATGAGTTTTCACTTGTAGTTCAACACGATTAACAGAGTAGGTAGTACATGTATATGTACATTCAAAAATGTTAACCAAGTAAACAACAACTGTAACTAAAAGGAAAGCCAAGTCACACCAAGTCAGATACTGATCTAAATAGTTTAAAGTAATTATTCGAAAAATTTTGAGTTAATTAGTCTATTAAAGTAATTAGGTCTTGCAGTAAATAAATCAATATCTTTAGTAATAATTTTTGTTAACATCTGTAGCCATTCTGTTGAAGAAGAAATTTCGTCTGTAAACAAATTACAGACGAACTACATGGAGGGTCGACGTTTCGACATGGAGGGTTAGGTATTTTCTTCGTAAATAGGGATGCGCCGGATCGTCAAAAATGTATATCCGCGGATACGGATCTGAATACGGATAATGTGAGCCAAGATCCGCGCATACGGTTAAGGATCTTAACTTTTTACTCGATCGGTGCCGGTGCGCGCGACCTTGAAATGATAGTTTACGCTACTATACGCTTTGCGTGAGCGTGACAGGACATATTTCGGCATGCGTTTCGCCGGTCTTTCTTAGGTAGTTGGTACTTACCTCTGATTTGGTAATAAAAAATATACTGATTGGAATTCAATGTTTTTGATTGCTACCTTATGATGACCAATATTTATAATTTCATTAAAATTAATAAGTTAAAAATCCGTATAAAATCCGCCAAAAAGTAACGGATACGGATACAGACACGGATCTTTTTTTCCTCGGATATCCGCGGATACGGATACGGATATCCGGAAAATCACTAATGGTAAACATCCGAGCAATGCGGCCTGGGGCTGCGGCTTGTACCATGCGGCCTACTGCGGGATAATCTAAGAAATCTAACCTAACTGCACTGTATAACGTATGTTATAGACGAAAAAGGTCAATGATAATGATGATGCATCTAGGAAATAATAAAAAGGTCACTGATGATAAAGATGAACCTAGGAAATAATATAAAGAAACGATTTTATATCGCCATTGTTTTAATTATCGAATTCCATCTACTTTTTTACATATCCAAAACATAAATAGAGAGACAACACAACTCTCGCACACCGTAATGACTAATTAATGTATTGTCCTTTTTTTGATAGGTATTATGTCCTCCTAGCTACACAGTAGCCAATCTCTAAAGAGATTACCCAACTGCGCAGAAGATATTATAGTGCTCAAGTGTGTGCTGCGCAATACACAGGTGCACTCTCTGTTCTTTCACTGTCATAATTCAATGAGACGGCAGTCCAATATGACCGTAAAGAGATCAGGCGCAGGACCAACGGCTTAACGTGCTTTCCGAGGCACGGAGGTGTTAACACAATCAACTTCCTGACTCCTGAACTGTATCTGAGTTATTTCAAGACAGAAAAACCCAACACTTTCGCCCCACGTGGATAAAACGTGCTGAAAACTAGACCAACCAGGCAGTCAACAAGTTTGTATGGGATATCCGGCATTTGCGTAGCGTAGACGAAGTCACGGAGACCCGCTAGTTTATAGTCATAGGTCTCACCTGCATAGGGTCGTGGTAGGGGTGCAGCAGGCAGGCGTGCTGTCACACGCAGTCCTCCAGCGACATCAGGAGAGGATTCACGTACTCGAACCCCTCGAACTCCGACTGGTCGATGTCCGCGATTACGGTGCTGTGAATATAACAACCATAATTATGATGTGACATGGTTTATTTTGGAGAACGCTTATTAATACACCTAAGTACAGATAACTTTAGAATCTATTCATATAATGGAACTGTAGAAGGTCGAATTCTGCACATTGATTAAAAAAAGGGAATTAATTTTTACAACTGTTATTTAACAACACAGAAGTTATCATGATCAGTTGAAAAATTAAATGGGCAGTCATTTATTTTTCGGCGGCTAGTAAACTAGTGAGTCAGTAAAACATAAGCAGTAAGAAATAAAAATATTAGTCTGTTATTTTATCACTCAATGTCAGTGCAAAAATTACTCAAGTAGTTTAATAAATTAATGAGCAGTAAAACGGTTGGAATGGGCAGTTCGAAAATAAGTTTGCCAATTCACAGTGAGCGGTAGCATCCGAACGTCACTCTGTTGTCTGATTGAAAAGAGAGGTAAACTTTCGTACAAGGAAAATATATGATGCATGGTTAATATGGTTATGCTTCATATTTTTCCCTTCTTGACATTAAATGCTAAAATACACAAGGATTACATTTTACCGCCTCATTGTTTATAAAACTGCTTAAAATAACATTTATAACTAACCAATTACGATTTGTTAACTGTAAGCGCCTAACCGCCCAGTTCAACTATTCCACTGCTCAGTATTAATTGAACTGCCCGTTAAAATTATTTTATGACTCATTTTTATTTAGTTTACTGCTCAGTTTTTACTGCAAACATGCGTTATTTTTTTTTACCTACCACAACTCAAATAATGAACTGCCGCTTTAATTCTATGGCTTAAAAAAACAAAAATAACTCCTAGGCCTTAGTTTAGGTCAGTAGAGACACAAAAATGTAGTTTTTGATATTTTTGTCTGTATGTTAGTATGTATGTATGCCAGGTCTTGAACGTTATAGACTCTCAATCTGCTGAAGTAATCTTAACGTACCTATTGAAGTTTAAATATATATATTCCTGGTTGTAATCTAGGGTAGGTTTCATCTAGATAGTAATAGTACATCCAGAGATGCAGGTCAAAGGTATCAAAGGAGCTAGCACATGAGTGTCAATTGTAGCGGTCAACGACCACCTTCGTCTGCGCGCTACAGCTACCGGTGGCGGTGATCGGTGGCCCACCTGCGCGGAGCCTAAGATCCCGGGTTTAACCCCCGGTCGGCCTGTATATTCTCGACGTAATATAAGCCGTTTTCGTAGTTCACATGTACATGCGGGTACATTCCCCAAGTATTTATGAAATCGAACGCCGGCGTAACTTGCAAAATAATTGCTTAAGTTATAAAAATAATTATTTGTTTAAATGTGTAACCTGACGAGCTGCCGACTGTACTTTGGGGTCAGTCAGAGTATGTGACGGTGTCCCATATTTTTAAAGTATTTAAGTAGGTATGTATTAAGTGTTATGAAACTCACTCGTTATCAGGCGTGAGGTGGACCGGTTCGTCGGTGAACTCCGGCGGGAAGTTGGCGAGATCGCGCTCGCCTTCCAAGCGCGGCTTGAACGGTGGCACCACTTGCTTCTGCTCCAGCTGCAATGGGAAATGGAACGTAAGGCTATTGTGATAAGGTCTATTTAACAATAATATTTGGCTACAGAATTTTTTTGCTATAACCACAGAAAAAAAAATAACGCAAGTTCAGTAAGATCACTTCAAATTGGTCAGGTTCCCGTGTTAACAGAGTTACGGAGGACAAATGGCAGTCGCTCCACTGTAATTACCTGATCTGTCACGTGCAAAGCGGACCCTGGCCCTCGCGTGCACGACCGGGATAATGTTAAGGAGTATGAAGTATAGAAGGATCACTACGCAAAGTTATTTAAGTAAATAGCGAGTCAAAATACAGGCAGAGCCTAGTTTGGGAGCCTCTGGTAATTCGTGAGATTAGAGGCACTTTTTATGTTGCATTTAAATGTAAGCTTATTGACATAATTCTTGTGATCAATGAACATATTTTTCATCTCTCCTGTTCTACGTAATTAATCACTCTACAGTGACTCTCCTCCTTAGGTGCTACTTTCGTCTCGCTCACGCTACTTCCACTCTCCAATTCGGTAGAAATATACACTTACCATCTCCCACTCGATGCTCTTAAAGAAGGGATGATTGACGATGTCTAAAAAGCCGTTTTCTCCACAGCCCAGCCGCTCCACAGGACTCTTGTTCAGGAAGCCTTTTAGTACTGAGGCCGCTTTCACGGAGAGAGATCGCGGGATACGGATAGTCTTTTCTAGAATCACCTGTGGAAATATAAGTGTAAAGTGGATTTAATAGACAAAATTGCTTTATTGGGAATACATCAGAACAGGGTTAACGCGACTGATAGTCGGTAAACATAATTTACTTTTAAATTGCCTGACGTTTAGACCGGGGTCACAGGTCTGAGATTCAATGCAGTTAAATACTACCCGTTCAGTTCAAGTTGGCCGCTACCTCCTCTCCCACTTCCCCATACCGCACCTCAACGCAGACCCGTTCAATAAGGTACGGTTAGCTTAAGCAGCGTTGCCATACATAAATACGGATTTATTCGTATCTATACGGATTTTAAAATTCGAATACGGATGAACCATGATTACGGATTTTTATACGGATGTACGTACCTCAACATCATACTCATACAGACAAGCTCTTATCAGACAGAAGCAGTGGGTACACATCTATATTTTTGATTCCTAATAAAAATCCTATTCTAATAAAAATGTAGAAAGTGTATAGTAAAAGAATAAAATCGATTTTTATGAAATTAAATTTGTCAAAACACATCACATATTTATAGGCCCTACAGACCGTTGACTTTGCTAACCGTACAGGCGACGCGGTGTGGGGAAGCGGGAGGGGAGGTAGCGGCCAACTTGAACTGAACGGCTTGTAATGCTATTCGAAAATTTAAAGAATGTCAAGATTGCTTGTGAATCTTAAACATAATGAGACTTATTATATGATTTTTGTCGTTTTTTGTGCCAAATAAAACATCCCATTTTTATGATGATTAGATAGGTAAGGTAGGCTTTAGATGATAAAATAGCAAGTTTTAAGATTTTTTTACAACACGACCATCTTCGATTTCGGCCGGCACCGTCGTATATCATCGGGTGAATTGGCGGCTAAATATCTGGCTATTTATAGAAATAAATGATTCTGAATTCGCGCATTAGCTCATTAGGAGATTTGTTGGCCAAGCCACAAAATTTTGTATCGACCTAATCATAAAGCTTCTAAGGATAAAAATGCAGTGGTAAATGAGCAGTAGCTGTTTACTGTAATGTTAGATTTCTGGTTAACTTCGATGTTAGATAGATAGATAACTCAACAACAATACAATTTACACAGAAAGATGTACAAATTAGGCGTTCTTTTCGCTAAGAGCGATCTCTTACGGACAAATACGAGCACAAGATTTAGCAGAATCAAACTTAGCTACATTGATGATTTTTTGCATAATATAATAAGTACCTACTCTGACATTTAGCTAGCTTATCAATCGTGAAGATTCGTTAATGCTCATAACATCAGATGAGCTAAAATATTGGTGTATTTTACCTGTAAAACATGTTTAACGTCTAGATTCTGGTCTCATCCGTATAATGTGAAACAAAAACAAAGTTTAAGTAGTTATTTTTTTAATATAACTTCAGAAATAAGTAGATAATCAGAACATCTGATTAAAAATGAATGTTGCAAACAAATTAACCAAAATGGAAACAAAAATATTCACTTTACTCATAGTCATTTAGACCTAAGCTCAAAAACCACGAAACTTAATTGTTTGAGAGTTTAGGCAGTGGATTACACGTGGAGGGCGACAATGATAGGTGGAAAATTAGTCAGGTCTGAGCACTTATAGCTAGGTACTTGCCGCATCAGCTTACAGGGGTTCAGGTATCACTTCACAGGCCACAATCACTCGAAATGTCTGTAAGGAGCTTCACAGGATACACACGCGGCGAAAGCGCTCTGGTCGGTCTAGTACATGTGTCATAGGGAACGTCTCGATGTCGACTCGATCTTCGGGGTTCTCACGGTACGTTTTAAACAAATAAAAATAAGGCAGGTATGCGTGTGAGTGTGCGCGGCGTAGTAGCAATATAGGGTACACAAACAAATCAAAATATTGTAGTAAACATTAATTAATACTCTTAATTTGACAAGACCCTAATCTCAAACTAATCTGGAACTATTTATACTATTAGTCCTCAATGTTCCGATCAGGGTTGTCAGCATCCTGTGCAATGTCCAAGGGTAACCGTCCAGCTATATAACATATTCTCTGTGGTCCACGTAGACGTCATAGTCGCCATTTCAGTGCCAACTTATCTAGACCCCACTTATCCTAAGCATACCTGGAACAGATAGTCCTCAGTATTCTGGTCGGGATTATCCGCAGCTTGTGCTATGTCAAATGGCGACCGACCGGCTAACATCTCGTATGTTAACACGCCCAGCGCCCACCAGTCGACGGAAAACCCGTACTCTTCCCCGCGGAGTATCTCTGGCGCGATGTAGTTTGGCGTTCCACAGAAGGTCGAGGTCGTGTCACCGGGACGCACACCTTCCTGCAATGAGAGAGGAACGGGTTAATTTTGAATTTAACCACTACGTAGAACACTTCAGTCTACGCCCAATTTTCACCTACGGTTGTTGTTTAAGACATTGCATCTACATATAATTGTAAAAGAGATTAAGACGTTGATTATAAAGTATGAGAACGGATGTCAATCTACGAATCCAACTCAGCTAGGCAGCTAGAAACTACGCAAGAGCATTTTCTTGTCTCAATAACCTCAGTGCCTAAAGAGAAAAGTTGTCAACCAATGTGTGTTACTTGGTTACGTACCAGTGATATCATACGGATTCGAAACATGGACTTTAACTATTGGTCTTATAAGCAAGCTCAAGGTCACGCAGCGAGCTATGGAGTTTCTCTACGGGATCGATTCAAAAATGAGGAGATACGAATAAGAACTAAGATAACGGACATAGCCCTGCGGATAAGTAAGCTCAAGTGATAAGGCACATTGCGCGAAGAACTGATAGCTGTTAGGGAAGAAAGGTTGTCGATTAGTGATCGTTTAATCGATAGCGAGGCATAAGGCGACCAACGGCAAGATGGACGGACGACCTTATAAGAATAGGAATGGATGCAGACCGCTTGTAACAGATCACATTGGAAATCTATAGGGGAATATCGCTCACAAAAAATCATCCATCGTCTTCTGGTGGGACATGAACACACACCCCTCGCTCTCCGGGCGATCGCTCTTCCAAAACACTTTTGTGTGGGGGAAGCCATGTTCAGCAGTGGATGTCCTGTGGCTAATAACGATGATGGTTACCTTGCACATGCCGTAGTCAGTAAGCTTGATGTGCCCCTCGTGGTCAAGTAGAACATTGTCAAGCTTCAAGTCGCGGTAGATGACGCCACGCTCGTGTAAGAAGTGGAGCGCGAGCGAGATCTCAGCCGCGTAGAATCGCGCGTGTTCCTCGGGCAATCGTCTCTGTCTTTGCATGTGGAACCTGGAATAAGATTTATTCATTAATTGTACGATCTCTATGAACATTTATGTAAATGTCTACTGTGTGTGGTGTGTATCTATCTATCTATCTAAAGTAATTGATAAGGCGGATCATTGGTTGGAAGAGGTTGTTTTCACCATTGAAGATATTGTCTACAGGTTGGCAGAGGTTGTCTTCATTGGTACGGTATGTCTTTAAGTTGGATAATATTGTATACAGGTTGGGAGAGGTTGTCTTCACGTTAGAAGAGATTGTCTAGAGGTTGCAAGAGGGTGTCTACACGTTAGAAGAGGTTGTGTAAACATAAGAAGAGGTAATATTTTCGTTGGGAAAGGTTGTATTGATGATACAAGCACCACGAAATAGGTTGTATATGTTGGAAGAGGATGTTCACACGTTGAAAAAGATTGAAGTCACGTTGGGAGAGACTGCCTTCAAGTTTGAAGAGACTTTACGTTGGAAAAGATTATCTTAACGTTGGAAGAGGTTATCTTCACGTTGAAAGATATTGTATTCATGTTGGAATAGGTTGTATTCACGTCGGAAGAGGCTGCTTTCACGTTTATAGAAGCTGTCGTCAGGTTGGAAAAGGTATACAAGTTTGAATTGGTTCTGCGCCAGTCTGTGTTTTGTTGCTTGCTTCTTGACGCATTTCAGTCTTTTAAGCAATATCTGTATTTAAAGGATTTAGTGTACTAGCTACCATAAAAACGAATTTTAATGTGATCAAATCAGGCACTTACATAAGGTCGCCGCCTCTCACAAACTCGATGACGAAGAACAGCCTACTCGGCGTCTGGAAGCACGAGTGGAGTCCAACCAGGAAGGGATGGTTGGACGCGGTCTCGAACACGTGCTTTTCCGTTTGCACCCAGTCGATATCCTCGTCATCAGTCACCAGCGCCTTCTTGATAACCTTCATGGCGTATACACGCTTCGTGCGCTTCAGTTCCACCATCAGCACCTGGGGATAAGGAAGATAGTCAAAGTCAAATTGTGATACAAGGTGTAGTAAAAAGTTTATGGGAGTATTCTGATGACTATGTCAAAGTGGCTGAGTCTTTTACGCTGCTTCTGAGGACGTCCCGAAGCAGTGGTTGGGTTACATTGGGCAGTGTAAAAGTGCCTCTTGTTGGGTTTGTATGAAAGGATTTTATAAATCATTGATGCTCAGACGAACTTGTTATCAGATTTAAATATTTCCTACTTGCCGACCGCGGACCGAAACATCGTTAGCATAGGGCCGCATCCAAAGACCCTGTTTAGCTAAGTCTTCAAAAAACTCAATTTGCACTGCCTGCTGACTCCAGGATTCCTCAGGCGACATTAGGCTGGCTGAGTCTCCAGCCAGTTAAGTGTGCTTTTGTATCTCAACTCACCTTAGCATAGGACCCACGTCCGATGACCCTGATCAGTTCAAAGTCCTCGAGAGAGTACTGGCGCTGCGAGCCCGGCTCCAGGTCCTCGCGCGGCACCAGGCTGGCGGGCGCCGGCGCTGGTGGGGTTTCTGGCAGAGGCGGTTCTGGGTCAGCCCTCGATCTGGAAGATTTAAAAAGAATTTGTTATAATTGGTTCCCACCAAGAGTGGATGTGCTCCTGTTTCAAGGTTTCAGAATTCGCCAAACGTCTCTAATTCAGCGAGGTGGTGAAACCAAGTTTTCTATTCCATTTAAAGCTTGCAGTATTCTCAATAGATGGGCACTACAAGGTACTACCACAAAGTGGAATCTTATGAACCTCGGTGCAATCCATATCCTACCTCTGAATGAAGCCCAATTAGGCGCTTTTATTAAAAAGACAGTGGAAGAGAATCAAAAATTTATTGCTAACGGCATATTGCCTTCTAAGCAGGCAATGGAAGTTGCAGGTTTATAGTGAGTAGTCCCCGTCCTTTTGAGGGTGGAGCCGAGTCCTTTTCAGGACGCTAGTAGTCCCACCCATGGTCTGGGCCCCCTGACCACGGTTATGGCTTTTTAACTGGTTATCCCACGGGTTATCCATAATAAAGGGTGGCAAAGGAAACGCATAGACATACAAACGTTGCTAAACGTGGCTGTTGAGGCAACAAAGGTTTCATGACTGAAGACAGGTTACTTTAAAAATATAGGCCTATATGCAGCAGTGGACATCCTGCGGCTGATATGAATGAAGTTGAATAGAGACGTCGGATACCTGACAGAAGACGCGCGGCCCAGCGTGCTTTCGCCGTTGGCGTCGTCCTTGGCCTCAACGGGGTCCACGTGCTCGTTGGAGCAGGGCTTCTGCACCAGCTTGTGGCACTTCTTGTGCACCAGCAGCTTGCACTGGATGCACTTGAACCCTTGCCTGCCGAGCCCCCATATTCGGTCTTGGCAGAAGGCACAGAATGCACGCTGAAATTGAAACGTTACTATCTTAGTATTTATTGGGAAAATATGCCATAACAAATATAACTAGGTTTGGTAGGAGGATAGGTTGGCACCTTAAGAAGATTATAACTTTCGTTCAAAGTTTTCGTTGACAAGTTCACTAATTTATTTTGTTTACTTAGTGCTTACTTTACTGCCCCAATGACAGGCATGGCAGCACTGGGGCAGGTTCGCCATATAAGGTTAGGACTGTCACCTAAAATTGACGGAAGTGTTACTTGGTACCCTGAGTCATGAGGTATACGACGAGAAAATCTTGTCCAGTATAAATCTATGGTACTTACTCTATTAAACCGTTTCGCCTGGAAGATGTGACCATTAACTCGGTAGAGTTTTCGCCACCGTCTAGCCCCTCTTCTGTATATGCTCCCTGGAACACAAACATAACTAATAAGTAAATAATTATACATACAGGGTGAACAACATAATGATAAACTAAAAAGAAACATATTTGACGACCATCTTAGTGTACGAGTAGTTGTCTGCGCTCCGAATGCAACGCCAGCGGTTGCAGGTTCGAATCCCGCTAGGGGCCACAAATGGTTGAGTTGCGATGAAATGGATCCGTTATCCTAGTCACCATAACACAAGATACCTAACGCTTAATTTGCGACTATGTAGGTAATTGGTATACTCGTAATTGTTAAAACAATTTAAGTAGGTATCTGTTCATATATTAGTATTTACTTATTTTGGGAGTGGAAGCTTGTTTTTGTTTCTTTAAGTTAATTATTCTATTTATTTCGATATTTGGCTAACATGTGGACAGGTATTGAAAAAGGTAACATGGCTTTGTTAGCATCAAATATTCATCGACCAAATACATGATCAAACAGACTGTGACGCTATAGTGAAACTTGCTAATATTTACGACCAAAATATTTGAAATACAACGACTGTTATTTCAGTATAGGTTATCAACGATTTTGCCCTATATGAAAACATTACAGACAAATATTTGCCGTGTGAGAGCGCGTCAAAATATTTGTTTAAGTTTACGCGCGATGTCAGCCGTTTATTTTATTAGGTTGAGCGGCATATGTGGTGAGATGGTACGATTCTAATTGTAATGGCGAAAATAACTTTATTCTAAAAGGAAGACGAATTCATAAATATAAAGTTTAAAGAAATCATAAACGACTTTGAGAAGTTGTTGTGAACTTTATTTATAGTCAAAACTCTGTAAGTAGAGTTAAGTACGAGAGTTAGAAAATTACCTGCCAATTTAAAATGTATTAGGTTAGGTAAATAGTGTTTTACCTATTGTAAGTAAAGTGATTGAGAGGTAAGAACAACAAGATAAACAAACAATTGATGCTAGGCCAAGAAAGATAAAAAAAAACTAACAATTGGTGTTGTAAATATAATGCTATTTTAGAACCTGATTTTACACTTCCAAAACCAATTGAACATCGGTGAATAAGTTCATTTTCATTTCGGATAATATCGGAGTTGCTTGTTCTTTAGTGTTAAGTTTACATTGAAAAAGAGTTACAATATACTCGTAAGTAGTACTTTTTTCACTCACTTTACGGAAATAAACGTTGTGTGTAAAACAAATCACCTGTCAAATACTTCGCTATCTCCATTGAACAAGACATTTGGTGGGGCATGGCACAAGGCACATACATAATACTCGAAAGTCGGACATGAACTGTGACTTATCGATATTATCTTATCGATACAACTAAATCAAGCGGATTACAAGAAATGGGCGTTCACAACAGATACTGGCCGTTTAAAAATTCTACACTTTTTAAATTCCACTGTTTAAAATGTAGTTTTAGCTGCCAGGAACTTTATTAGATACCTAAAAATGAAATCAAAACTTTTTGGTCGAAGCCAAAGAAAATAATTAGGTTCATCTATTATGTACCGTAAACACAATATGCAGACTATGCCTGACCATGGCCCGTACATCAGCAAAATAACTATCCTTCGAATTGCTAACAATCCGAAAAACATCCTGCTTAAGGATGGCTAAAACTCGTACCATGAGCTCTTAAGAAAAGGCCTCACGGTGACAGGATGAAAGATCGAGATGGAGCTATACATTAACATATATCTATTTCGTTTGATTGTTAAGATATCAAACGTAGAGACACAGATAATAATTATTTATTAGATGTAGGTAAGTAAGGAGTATGAAGTAAGGAGGTCTAAAATATATATTTTTTGCACTTTAGAATAAATTAGTAATAAAAATAGGGAATGATTTTTTTTGTCATCTACCCCATCGTGTGGGGTATCGTTGAGTATGTCTTTTAAAATGATTTAGGGGTTTCTACAACATTTTTTTGATTTATTGCTCTATTAACGAAATATTAAACTTTAAAGTGCGCGTCCCCCCTTCCTCTAAAAGCTTAACTGCTGGTCTAAAAAATTAAACAAAATATCTAGATGATAGTGCATTTCATAAACTTTAAAGGAAAACTATAGCGGTTAAGATAACTCTATTAGTTTAGCAGTAATATTGGTAGAACTTGGGTGTTGAATAATGTTGTACCAATTACAAAATTCTTACAAATTCTTTAAAGCCACTAAGATGAAGTAGATAATGATACGGAACCCTTCGTGCGCGAATCCGACTCGCACTTGGCCAGTTTTTAAGAGCTATTGTACAAAAAGAAGAAAGTAGAACTAAATTAGTCGTGGCTGTTTATTCTTGATTTCTTTGCCGACCTAGAAGGTGGATGAAAAAAATATATTTAGGAGGGCGAAGAACGTATTCTATCTCATGTGAAACGTATAGTAGTAATTTTGAGAGGGAAAATTAAAAAAGGCTGACTGAATGTTCAACAATAAGCTATATTTAATTATGAAAATAAAAATAGACAATATCACAGAATCTTCTGAACTCTCACAGGCGAAAATCAAGATCTTCACACGTGTTATATGTGTTTTCTTTAGTGCAATATATGTTTTCTTATCCTGAAAAAATATACAACAATTTATTAGATGCTTTGTTAATTTACCTACCTACTGATTACCTAGCAAAAACTAATTAGGTAGGTGTTTTTTTGTTAATTTTTTAGCCTTCCTCCAATAAAAACTTTCTTGACATATTTAATGTCGGTAAGTAATTTTCAATAGTGCAACCAATACATACAATACATTCTACTTGGAAATAGTATATACTTTGCTGGTTTCTCGTGCGAATAAAATAGTTCTATAGCATTTGGAAGAAAGGAAAAAGGAATGATTAACTTGGTACATACATTAGGTAGATGAAATCCTACACTAAAGTCGTAAGAAGAATTATATACATAAAATTATTATGAAGTATCTAAATATGTGTAGGTAGGTAGGTTACCAAAGACTAGATATGTGTACTGATGCAATAAATACCTAAATTATTGAATTTGTGGATAGATTAAAAGTTTGATCAGTAATAATCTCTGCTCGTTGGGACAAAGATCTCGCATAAAGAAAATAGGTAGTTACTGCCTAGGAAAATGAATATTTACATCTTAGAACCTAAGGCTGCAGATGTAGCCTATATAATGGTTTTATTGCAATTTACAAACAAATTTTATAATGGCCAATTTGGCAGAACAAACAGCTAAGAATAAGTCGGAACACAGTCAGAACCTGGATCAGCCGGCATGCTAAAGAGGGTACCCTCGAAGACAGACGACGACATATTCATGGCGTTCGTCGAATTAAGAACGGAACGGAAGAGAACGGAAGTGCAACACTATTACGGATAACATATTTACAGACAAGAAAACATTTCGCTCTTCTCAACACGGTCGCTTAACTTCGTGGCGTTACGATAACACGCGATACACAGGATCACGTTGTGCCCAACCAATTATCCAGCTGAATTTCAGCTAACATGTGTGCCTGGATGGATGCCGGAAGTGTCGGAAAACTTGTTCAAATTTCTCCTCGTCATACCTCTATAAACTATGTCAATTTATTGGAAGAATCAATGTTACCGACTTTGCGAACAGTTTACTTGCGTGAAGAAGTGCCAGTATTCTCCTTTGTTCATGATAACTGTCCAGTGCATACTGCCAGAATTGTCTCGAATTGGTTTACCCAGCATGAAGATGCATTCACTCTTATTCCATGGCCGTCTAGGTCCCCAGATGAAAATTTGTGGTGTTTGGTTTGGGGAAGTGACATTTGTCGTCTAATCGGGTTACTTTTCACTGTACCAATTTAATGCCACTTGTTAAATATATACTTAAAATAAATATTATTTTCTTCAACTAAGTATACTGTTTTATTTCATCATGGCAAACACAAGTTCCAGTGGAACTTTTATAAAAGAAACTGGTCCCCAATACAGACTTGGCGCCCGGCTGTGCCGAATCCCGAATATCTACCTACCTACTTGTGTGTTGCATTGCAATCCTTACCCACATGAAATGAAGTTCTCGCCGATTTTTATACAAACTTATTCGTACAGATAGCGACCATTGCCTTGTCAGTGTCTGTCAGTGTCTAATAAAATGATGACACGTTCGTTTCTAGGAAATTTATGTTCAAGCGAATTTCAACTTACTTGTATAGAATGACAGTAGAAAAATGACCATAAGGTGGGTCATGATTCAATTTGGTCGACTGTACATGCTTTTTTGCCAGTGTTAGTTGCGCGAAATTTACTACTGCTGACTTTTGTGTGAAACCTTGTTGTCTACACAGTCCGGCGTAATTTAAAAACATGATTCAATGTCCATTGAAATCCCATTTAAATTTTTAAGGCTTGAATGAACCAAATCCAATTTCAGTTTTCAATTCAGAAGCGTGTTCTGTATTAAAGAATGTAATAAACAAATTGATTTGGAATATCAATTCAGCACTTTGTACTGTTATTTTTCTACCGAAATCGGTTTACACCGTTCAGTGAGCTTTCGAATTGGCAAACAGAGGCGAGTGCCAATACTGGCAACATTGGTAATATAAAAAAAACGAACAGGCGGCGCCAATAGCGAACGGCCTTGCGAATGAATACACACACTTCTTGTGTGAGCAAATCCAATTTAGAAAGACACTTTGTAAGTAAACTAGTGGATGCTCGCGACTTTGTTTGAGCAAATGTTACTTTTACTCGTAGCGTAGTGTATTCTTTATTAGCAATGTTCTCAAAACTCGTGAGTAATAATTTATGTCGCGTATAGTCACGTAAAGTATTTAATAAAAACAACGCGCTCGTTTTTTGGGCACTCGTGTGATAATGCCTCCGTTTGGCTTTTCATTTACAGCTTCGATTTGCTCAAGGAAGTGTAAATAGATACATAGTCAATTTCAGTTTTGTTGATAAGCCTAAGAAAAATGTAAATACTCACTGTCCTCCCCAGCACATGGCATTCCCGGCGCAGGCGGCACATTGGGGAATACTGAAACAAACAAAAACGAAAATTAACTATCAAGTTTTGCCACAAATTACCAAACAGTGTATGTACCTATGGAAATTTAAAAAAAACATAGCGGCCTGTTAGTGCCATCGAATCAAACTCCTAACATACCTACATAGTTCAAAATTCTATGATCGCTGTCTATTTTGTACTAGCCACCAAAAAGATTCTTTTTTAAAGCTACTGATATAAATTCAGTTATTTTTCCGTACAATCAAATCTATGTTTTTTATTCACTAAATATTACAGTTGTTTGTACCACTTGCTATAAAGTTCAAATGTTAAATTGGAAACTTGAATTTTAAATTGAACCATATACTATAAATGGTTCGCGTCCAATGTATTGATACTAAAATCTACTTTGCGTAGTTAGTGGATAGTTTTATAGTAATGTACGGGGACGGTCTTCGATTTTTGATTAATTCTTCAAATATTTAGCTCTCCAAAAATAATTTACTAACGCATTCTTTGTTATCAATCTTGCTGTTACCACAATACAGGACCATAAATTGAAGTTTTATAGTATTGAACACTATTCAATGTTAAAAAATACAGCTTCAAAAGGTTAAAGGTATTTAACCTGTCTAGAACGCCACAAGGTCATTTAAAAAGAACATAATCGTATTTTCCAACAATTTTAACTTAAGTGGCATCCCTGCGTAGTCGAATAAAGATGTTTTCGGCGATTGCATCGTATTGCAGCTTGGATGAGGGTTGCCGATAGCATCTGCTTTGTCACGGGTTAGCAGTTTCAATTTGCTGATAACACTGTTCGTTGTTTATATTTGATTTCGTAGGAGGTCGAAGGTATTTCGCATAAGAAAATAGTATAGTTTTAAACCACCAAATGTTTTAAATCTGCGTTCCTCTTGCGTACACGGCTATAGAGTGGAATTCGTTGCCGACTAAAGTGTTTCTAAAAACTATCGATAAGAGTGAATAAGCTGTCACTAAGTCACACATGAACCATCTTCGGCTGTATCATCGCTTACCATTAGGTGAGATTGCGGTACAATGTCTGCCTATAAATTAAAAAAAAAAAACTAATACTATGTTCGTGGTAGGAAAACTGGAATTTATATTATTTTTTGTACTTAACAAGGCTACTTAGTAGGTATGGACTTAGGTCAATAAAGTTATGGACTTAGGTCAATAAAGCACTGCAATAAACAATTTGTCTCTAGAAACCAAAGTAATAAAATAAAAATTAAACACAGTGTTTTTGAAGATATGAAAAACAATTACTATTATGTCAACAACAGTCAAGTTGTAAAAAAGTTCTTTTAACAAGCTCAGCATTAATTTGTATAAAAAAATGTTGACACATATTTTACGTATTTGTCCATAAAATGTATTGCTACACTAATGGCTACACTTCACACGTTCCGTTTTGCAAAAAATACTCGTTGTTTAAAAGCATCGAAACGAGAAACAAAACGCAATCGATTAAACCAAACATCAATTTTATTGAAACTCAATTGGATTCGGCGATTGAAACCGAAGTGGGGGATTCAAGTTTAGCTTAGTTTTCACTTTATGCGAATATACCTATTTTCCTACCCATACTATATCTTTACAAATCTTTCCTTACGTCAAAATGCAAAAGAACCTCTTCTCTGTCTGTAACATTTCACGCCAAAACCGCTAAACCGATTCTGAAGTTAAGTGAAGTTTTAGTTGTTACTCCAAAAGTTTGCATGGAAAATCCGATATTCGTGCGAGTAAAGTTTTGGGAGACCCGCGAGTATGTACCTAAACTATAATTATTGTAATATAACAGTAAAAAGTCGAATTAATTATGAATGAATGAATGAATGTTTAAATCAATAGGATGATCCACAGTTACAGAGTGACCTCTCTTCACCATATAACTTGGTACAAATTAGAGGTCATAATTACTGGATGGCGTTGGGAGTATGAGTATTTTTGTATGATGCAGACGATGTTGACAAAGTCACAGAAAATCACTCGTAGCGAATAAAAGCTTGGTATAAGAATTCCTGCCCACAACCTGAAATTTATCGGTCAAAACTTGCATTACTTAAACGTATCAAAAGCTTGTCAAGAATAACTAAAACTAGCTAGCAAACGAATCGAGCTGCAATCATTCAGTAGTCTGTCTTATAAGAGCAAAAAATAACAATTTAAAACGAACTAGTAGATGCCTTTTTAATCTTTGAGTAGAGCTGAACTAACTACTTACAGATTAAACTAACAACTTATCCATTATTCACGACTGAAAGAAAAATGTTGCCATTAATATTACACTTAAAATCGCCAGCGCCATTTTGCAGCTCCGGTTTTATCAGCATCAGTGAGAGTCCGTTTTGTGAAGATCTTATATCGATAGGGACGAAACAGTATATATGTTTACGATGTTATCGATAAATAAAGAGTTGTTACATTTGTTATTTTCAATGAAGTATTTGTTCTGATATTTTAACAAGGTATTAGCCAACTTGTGAGAATGAAATACATAAAATACATACTTATACGAGTATTACAGGTACACATCTAATAATTTATACACCAATAAACGCTAGATCGAAAATAATCAATGATTACCTACTATTATGTAGCAGTGCAGTAGGCACTTGTTCATTCATATTAGTAAATAAATGATAAATTCGGTTTGATTATACATAAATAAAATAAAATTATCAACACTGTTTCAATTCAATATCATTGTTTTTGCAGTAAATAAAACTTATCAATGCCAATACTAACACTGACAGGGATCTTCAGATCAAAATCGAACATATTTCTATATTTCGGAGGGAAAACTGTAGGTTTAAGCCATATCAGTCAGGTTTAGCGTTGGGTTTACTCCCCGGAATATTTCCAACTGTTGGGTTTATTCCCAAATTCGGGGAAAGTATGCGGAATATTTCCAATTCGGCGGGAAAATAGGTAAAATACTCAAAAGTGGACTAAAATTATTAAAATACGAGAATTTAGCTACTGAAACAATGGTTTTACGCCTGTAGCGCACCCTTACATAAAACCATAACAGCGGGAACACGCTAGTTTTGCCTGTTTGTCAGTTTTATTACACCAAACGTAAACTGCATGTTCTAATGCTTAGATTTATCTGAATCTTTTTTTCTTTGAGATTCGACGATTCTGTAGTATACTTCCTACTACTGTGTCCACGATGTCGCGAATTGGTGCAGAAATGTAGACGTTTGATAAGGATTGGAGAAATCTCAACATAAACAAACCGGGTCATAGTAAAATCTCTACATTAGAAACGGCAGTTTGGCTTCTGTTAAATTTGAATATTTGAGGCAAGTGATAATAAAGTTAAATCTTCGTTATTAAAAACAAGAAATTCAGAAAATAAAACGTGTAGGTTTGTTTTCTTCGAGGTGTCTAGGTGAACATACTTTTAAAGTCCCGTGTGATAAGTGAGCTATCAACGGAATAGTACCTGTTCTACAGGTCAACCAGGCCATCCTCGCAGTTCTTTACAATTCAATTTCTTATGTAATGACCAATGAATATATAGGACAAATGAAGGCCGAGACTAAAGTAAAACATTATACTAGTGCAAAATAAAAACTACGAGTCACAAAACGAGTAACTTTGTAGAGTGAAGTAAAGTGAAGTTAAGGTGAAATGTATCGTTACGTGTTGTTTGAGTATAGTGTGTGTGAGTGTGTGTTTGTGTGTGTGTGTGAGAGAGAGAATGCATGTCCTGCCGGGAGAGCCGTGTGTATGAGAACGAAGCCAGGAAATAGTGATGTGATGTTAGGTTAAAAATTTTAACTTCACAAGTATCGACAGCAAAGTGGAACTGACCTACAACATCATTTCAAGGGGCATAAAATCTGTTCGGTTTCGTCATAGTTCAAAGACTTCAGGTAGTTGGTGACAACTTTCTTACATTTAGAGGGTACATAGCAAAATGTTCGCTTAATTTATTATAAAGGTAAGGACCTAGGAAACAGAAAAAATTGTGCGAGAAAGAAGTTAGCAGAGTGATTTTTGGGCAAACTGAGCCAGTTCGCCTTTTGCCTCTCATCAGCTCAGGGTGATATTTTAATTGAGTGCTTTTTCAAGACAGCCCTGAGGAAGAAAGTTTGCCTTGCAGTAAGCACATCCCAGTCCTTGTGCAGGTTCCACAGTGGGGTAAAGAAAGGGAAGCCCAGCTGCGACCTTGAGTAGAGCTCGTTGCGCCCTTTCCACAGTTAAGAGGTGCGTCTTATCTGCACCACCCCAAACAGAAATACAATATTCTAGTAGAGAGTGACTCAGAGCGAAATAAACCGTCTTAATTACCCTACGATTAGCGACATTCTTAATTCTTTTAAACACAAAGATGAGTTTGCGCATTCTGACTGCAAGTAACTCAATGTGGGGTTTAAAGCTAAGTGTGTTATCTATTAACACTCCCAGGTATTTAGTGCATTCAGACCGTTGCAACTCTGGGCAAAGACACTCGTTTGGAAGGGATTGACCACAATTATGGGCTATAACACCATAAGTCGAGGATGGTAGATAATTTGACCTCATGGCAAATGGAACATATTTCGTCTTAGCAACGTTGAGGGCTAATACATTATGCCTTAACCAATTAGCAACCCTATTGAAGCCCTCCTGAGCGTTGGTCAAAGCTTCGTCTCAGGAGTCCCCAAAGAACAACAACGACGTGTCGTCAGCAAAGGTATACATAGAGCCCTAATAAAGCTGGATCTGGATTATCATCGACCAGTACAAATTGGTGCCCATGGTTAACTCGGAATGGTCTGACAATTCCATCAATAGCAACTGCTTTATACATGCCTGCTGTCATGAAGCCTCGATACGGGATCAAAGGTGTTCCAGCTCCAATCATAATACCACCCTCAAAAGGACACCGATTTCCCGCCTTGCTGAACTGTTCCTGTGGCAGTTCTTTGCCTTTCACAGTCTCCTGGTCTTCTCGAGACATGGACACGTCGGTTATCTGGATGACTACTGATTCGCGATTCGTCAACGAAAAGACAGTTTTGCTAAATGTTTTCTTCTTCATCTTCTTCATTCTGCCGAAGCCTAGCCTACTCCAATCTCTGTCGTTGACGTTGAGAGGCGCTCGCCAAGACCTCTGTGCTCGTAATCCAGCCTGGTGCAAGCAACTCAGAATGTTCTAAGTGCTAACTTCAAGCCCAGAGGCGGCCCGAACTTCTGCTTTTACTTTAGTAGCGTTGATTATTGGGCACAACATCATCGACATCGTGGGCACAGTAATAGGAATTATACTACAGGATCGTCGAATCTCAAAGAAAAAAAGACTCAGATAAATCTAAGCATTACAACATGCAGTTTACGTTTGGTGTAATAAAACTGACAAACAGGCAAAACTAGCGTGGTCCCGCTGTTATGGTTTTATGTAAGGGTGTGCTACAGGCATAAAACCATTGTTACAGTAGCTAAATTCTCGCATTTTATTAATTTAAGTCCACTTTTGAGTATTTTCCCGCCGAATTGGAATATTTCCGAATCTTTCCGTTTTTTCCCATACTTTCCCGTATTTTTCTTTTCCATCCCATTTTTTTCTTTCCCTTGCCCATCGCTAGTCAGGTTCCTTAAGTTTGACATCATTGTTTACCTCACACGATAGAAACAGATCATGTTTTAAATCAACTATATCGATACTTTGTCCATTTTACATCACTAATAGACTGCCAGTTTAGCGGACATAATACCTACTTATCGGTGTGGACCGCAGTCCAGAAGTACGGGACAGGTTCCGGGCAACCCCCGAAGGCCGACGGCTCGAACGTTCGGTCTCCTGCTTTTAGATTGAATTGGGTCTTGAAAAACCGGGTAAGTGCGAGTCGGGCTCGCACATTGAGGGTTCCGTACAAACAAAGGCTTCTACGATGTTACAACAGAGCGGTTTTTGGACTTTTTCCTTTACTTGCGCTATAAAACCTTCCTTCTTGCTAAAGGACTTGTCCTCTTTTTGTATGGAGGCTGGTTTTTTATTCTAAGATATCACCAACCACTAATAAACCTATATTTATCTTTAAGCTACAAATATATGAAACACGTAACCATAGAAATCAGAATTTTAAACGCCTCCATTTTTGGGAAAAGTTTTGTAACAGGCATCATCCATTGATCACTTACTTGTATTTCCTGGCTGTATGGCTATGTACCATTGCCTTTCCACTGGTGGATAAATACTACTAGGTACTACCACAGATTATATAATAGGTACTACTGTCAATGGAATGTCAATTTTGCTGTCAATTTTTTTTTCATGCGTTAATTGATATAGGCGAAGGTGGTTTCTATACAGACAAAGAAAAAAAATGATTTCAATTTTCCTCTAAATCGAAGGCCTTAAAAATATATTAATTATGCAGAAGGGCTAGTTTTTGTGAACTCTTTAATATAATATTTAGTGTATCCTGGTTAGAAATATTGACGAATAAAAAACCATTAATGGACAAGTCCTTTCATGATTCTAGTTCTATGGGAAGTATAAGTTTTGATTCCCCTGCGAAATGTTAGGAAATAAGTTTTTTAACTTGTTGTATCTATGGATTGAACTCAGAAGCTTGCTTTTCTTTCAGTTTCAGGGGACCGCAACCATAACCATTTGACGTTAATTTCAAATTGATACCTCCACGTGTTCCTGAAAAAAGGGTCTTGACAGACAGACCTATATTAAAGTAGTGATCGTATAATCATTTTTTTTCCTTTTGAGGTACGAAACCCTAAAAAAACTAAATGAATAACGACGACTGATCATACTTGTTACAGGGAAAGCAATAGCCAGCTATATGAGTAAGTTTAGTTGACTTTGCTGCGGGGCCCCAACATGCCCGTCCGTCTGTCGTCGATAGGCCACTGACCCCAGCCATTGGTGGCTAGCGAAAAGCAGTTGCGAGTGGCGTCCACCCGCGTAGTGTTCGCGACACGCCACCAGTGGCGGCCGTCCCCATTTTGAGAAAACATCTGTCAAAGGATCTAGCAGGTGAGTGTCAAAATCTAGCGGCCACCTTCGTTTACGCAGGACCAAAGGGTGTGGCTACAGCCACTGGTGACAAATCTGCGCGGAGCCTCCGGAGTCTCCGGTACCATAGCCCCGTATTACTAAGACCACAGAATACTAGTACTTCGTACAGAAGTATGACTTAGCAATTGTATTCAAAGAAATGTCTACTCAATGTCGTCAACAATATGGCGTAATTTAGTTCGCCTCAGAGTCGAGCACATTTTCGTGTAGACACCTACAAAAATCCATTGCAAGATAATTTCATACTTATTGCTCTGGAATATGATTCATAATACACTAAACCTATTCAGTGACGTAATATCACGCGACGCGATAGGGTTGACTGCTACGAGAAGCTTCTAACGCCATCTAGCGCCTCTTTCTAGTACTTTATTCATTCTCGTCCAGCCAGCAACGTAGCCGCGCGGCCGCCGGTGAATAAAACGCGCGAGCGTGGCTCTGGCCGGTAGCGACACGCAACTTGTTTTAGCACCTACGTAGGTGCGCCGCGCGTAGGTACGTTTTTGCTACCTCCGCGGGGAGATACACAGGCCTGCTAATACTAAGAAAGCTGTGTTTTCGCACTAAAATGTACTTTAACGCAGCAAAAGCCATTTTGGTGAGATTTTTATTTATTTCCATTTCAAGGGAACTATTGAGACTATAGGACTATAATAATGACATGATAATTACGCAACCCGAAACCGAAGCCGGCCGGACTTACCTTGTTTGAAGGTGTATTACAAGTTTTACTTTGTCCCTTTGCGTTTTAACATCCAAATTTAGTATTCGTTTAAAAGAATAGGTAGTTTTATTTCTGTCTTATGATTTATTAAAGTGTTACTTAAGTACCGCTCACAGCCCACAAGATAAGAAGAACATTTTCTTACTAGGAACTTTACCATTTTCGATAGAAAGTTTAAATAAATAAGCCTTACCGGTTTTTAACAACTCTGGATGCCCATTAAAACACAATTTTACGGATGACTTCGCGATTTATTTACATTTTATTTAAAACCTGACGTTCGTGGTCACAGGGAGACGAACGCTGTAAAGTGTTCGAAACGTCAGGTTTTAAATAAAATGTAAATAAATCGCGAAGTAATCCGTAAAATTGTGTTTTAATGAATTCAACAATTCGCGTAAACGTAAGAAACAAACACTGGATGCCATTTGTTACTTTGTGAATAATTAAAGAAACAAACGTAACCGATGGATATTTATTTTACTTCAATATAAACTACAAATAACAATTCTAGCGTTTTATTGAAATAAATAGTGCTCACTCCAAACAATACAATAATGAGAAAGAAATCCGAAATGATTAATGAATACAAACAAAGCGATTCCAAGCGAAATGCTTTTTGAATTAACGAGAGAGCAAAATGTAAAATGGCCAGCTCTCAAGCTATTTGTATGAACGGACATCAGCACACAAAGGCAAACACTCATCAAGCAGTCGTAATAGGGGCGATTTTGCACCGAAAATGTGTAGTGTGATGTGGGGCCACTGTACAATTGCAGAGCGCACAGGACAATCGAAAAACAACGGGAAATATAATCTGTGGTAGAGTCAGCGGCGTAATTCACAAAGGCCCGAATTGTTGAGATACGGGTTCTGAAAAACAAAGAATATGGCTCAGTTGGTACGGGCAAAGATAGACGCTGTACCATCGTATTTCACTCATGCTATTGGAATGGGATTATCTGATCTACAACCTGTTGTCTCTGGAAAAATTCAATAGTTTTTTTACTCAAATATTGTAAATAAGTCTAAGGATTAGGTGTTGTACCTACACGGCGCTATAATGCATAAGTAGGTATTCTAAGGCATCGCGTGAGTTTGCTATTTGAAAAAGGATAACGGTATTTTTTTTAAAACCTACATGAGGTACTGGTTGATCACATATTTTAAAAATAAAACAGAACTAGATCGCACATCGCCTCATATTTTTCTCGCAAAGACATTCGCGCATCTTTCGAACGTGGCGGCCAGTGTTGTCGCTGCAAAGAGATTGGATTTGACGCCGCGCCGCCTTTGTCTTTATTTTATTTACTTCATCCATTCCGTTCCATTTTTGTTCCCGCGGAATTATCTGCTAAATTAGATTGCGTTTCGTTCCGCCGAACGCGATCGCGCGATGTTAAAAATGTATTGGATAAATTACTGTCTAAAAGTAGGATTGATTAGATAAAGCTTGCGTTTTTTGTTATTGTGCAGCCGTTATGTTGAGAAAATTGTTAGGACTGAGATGTCTTTATTACTGGCAGCCAGTAATTATGTGAAATGCCTTGTAGATATTGTTTTCAAAAAAAAAAATCGAATTAATACGGTTTCAAAGAGTATATTGGCATGGAAATTACATAACAGTACTCGTATATTTATAGTACTGTGTAAATGGAAACTTGTAAATGGCCTTACTCTTCTAATTTATTAAATATTCGATTCCTAGCTGTCAGATTACAGAAAATTCTAAAAAAAAATTTACTACCTGCCAACAAATGTTACCATTAATATTAAGACTGCCTGGCCAACATAAACCTCAATATTAAAAGCGCTAACATGAGCTTATTTATGTGTAGACATCTAAAACGATATGACAGATAAGTAGGTAGTAACCTATGCCACGTTCGGCCGCGTAAAGTTGGTAACACACGGCCAGTGTCGCACATTTCCGGTACATTTCCGCGCCACACGGCATAGACTGGCCACGGCTAGTCTATGCCTTACCTGCACAGGGTTGCCACCACATAAAAATAAAATTATCAAGAAATGCAAAGAAAAACGACAATTTACAATAAGGAACAAAATCTATTTATAAAAATTCAATAGGTTCACAATGTGTTTTGATTAGTGACAAAGTGATTGCTGTACATAAACATAAATTGGATTTGAAAATGTTGTAACGCGCAAGATCTACTTTAATATGAAAAATAAATTTTTAACTATACTAATAGTAAAAATTCATTAAGGATTCATTTTAAATATTAGTAAACTGGAAAAAAATAGATGTTTCCCGTCGTTTGTTTACCACAATGCAAATTTATTATCATTGAAAGCCAAAAAATGAAGTATTAATGCTTAGTGACAATGACTACATTTATTTAGATGCATTCATCATTTTTACATTAGGAAGACTGTCCCGAAATAATGGTCGTCATCATCAAGAAGATGATGATACATTTTTTCTCTGACATATAATTTTTTTGTGTGAAGAGGCAACCCTATTGCTCCGTAAGTAACACGTATCGAGCCATTGGCGCTTCCCTCGCGAAATAGAATATAGAACGGCCGAAGAAGGTATTCAACGAATGTATTCATGGGCGAGGTACGAGTACAGTAGCCAACACACGAGACTAAACATTTTCTCGCAAAATCGCCCCTATTACTAAAATGCCAGTGTTTACCTTGACGTACAGTCTCCGTACCTCGTGTGAAGAGCACAATTTCATGGCTATCGTGAATTGGGTTGGTGCATTTTGATAGGTTTTGTACAACAAAATGTGATTCATAGAGCGCTATAATGTTTTTATTTCCAGTCTTGTTTATAAACAGGCAAAAGATCATATGGTCCATGCGGCCAGGTCTAATATTTTACGGTTTCGATGTCGGTAAGATTCTGTGAAAGTCACCGAAATTGTTTTATTAGAACTAATGTATACAATATGAAAACTAGGAATCTTGTGTACCTAAGCAAAAATCAAAAGCAATTTCTGCCGACATCTCTTGTAATAGACGTACTTATATTTTTTCTAAACAAACCTTACGAATGAATGGTTTTCCAAATATGCATTATTATCTTATCTTAGGAATCAATCAACAATCGCATCATTCATTCAACGAGTTATCGTTTATATCAGTCACAAAGTTTTCATTCCATTATTTACTTCTATTTGCTTGTAACTTGGTGACTCTTACCATTATTAATAATATTAAATGAATAAGGTTTGCCACATTTAATACCTAGCATCAATACATATCACTTGTATAAGAATTGTGTCGGAAGTACCTAGCAGCTTATTTATTTAACTACGGAGCTTAAAAAGTGATCGAATGTATGTCATTCACAGAAAAAACATTTTTTTTTTTAATGTGACAACCCTACTCTATTCTCTTTCCAAAACTACAAAGTTCACACGAACCAATGGGTGGTCATTATCGATTGGAGGAAACCAATTGATTGCCGCTACATGGCGTGCTTCCCAACGTTTACCGCGCGCCAAAAAACTAATAGATTTTCTTTTAACAAGTTTCCCGGTTAAAGTTAGTCGGGTTATCTCTACGTTCACCGGTCCAATAGTACTGTTTACCTGAATAGCCGGATAGTCTTATCTAGATAGTTTTGTTATTGCGAAAACTTTATATGAGTTTCGAACACAGTTCCGATGTTTTTCTTTTGAACGTTAAATGGTATTTTTGTGCTGAAGTGAAGAAAGCTATTGGACCTACTTACGTAGTTACAGTGATTCGATTTGTTGGTTTGAAAACATTGATTAGGTTTCCCGGTGAAATACGAAGTAATCACGGAAGACAGAGATGAGTGAGAGAAAAAGTTTAAGACCAATCTTATAAAAGTTCTTTACTTTGTGCAAATCAAGATAGTGCTACGTTAGATCTACGTTAGACTCAAATGTATTAAAATTATATGATTTTATCGGGTCATTTCTACAATTTCGGTTAGTCTAAACAAGTTTTCTACATTCGTATGCAAGCACACAATTCGCAATGTTATTATCCAAACTAACTAATAAATAACAAATATTAGTTGCATTACATAGTTTGAATTCAAAGCACGCGCTCTAATTTTGGCGTCAAAACCGGCAATGACATTAGTTGTTTTTAGACTCGTGCCAAATTGGCGGCCGGGGACAGTGCTAGTTTGCCAACGTTGGGTTGTTATTGTGTTTTTCATAACCAAGGCTGTAATTATGTTTAAGTTTGTCCAACGAGGTTTTAGGTTATAAGCGGATTAGAAGGAGTGCTTTTTAAAGGGATTAATAAAGCATGACATAGGTTATTTATTAGTGTTGGTACACACGGCCGCACGCCAGACTACCCTATACTTTGACTTAGAGACCGCCTCTATTCCCTACGCAATGAAAGCTGTTTTCGTAGTTCATTTAGGTAACCTGACATGCTGCCGACTGTAATATCGCTGGTTCTTCTATTTTCAGTAATAGGTTTAAGTAGGGTTAAGCAATCATTACAGTGGAACCTTTAAAGCGATCTAGTTTTATTAACATTTTATGTTGTGTTACTTTTATGTTCGTTTATCCTTTCACTTATTTACTTTACTTAATTTGATAAGTTTTATTTGCAAGCAAAGAGTAACTACCCCAGTAAGTATGTACTTATTTATCATTATAAATGTACCTGACCTCACCAAATGACTAGAAAAAATAAAAGCTTATTTTTACTTAAAAAATAATGACAGTGCTTTAACTCGTAGAAAGTGTGCTTTTATTGGATTTTAGGCACGCAAAATTATAATTATGTCGTACTAAAACGACAAACATGGAGTAAACATGAAACACGGCAGTTTAAAAAAAACTATGCTTTTACAGTCGTAGATATTTAGATAAAACTACTTGATACATAACATTTCTATTAGACACGATAGCGAGTAGGTATATTATCTTTAACTAGGTATAAGTATTTTATTTATAAAAACCTTGTTTTAGACGAACGTTAAGTTTAACAAGCGGTGTTATTACAAAAAATAGACAGTATTAAAGCTTTGTCTATTTACGAGTTGGCCAATTAAAATGTAGGTATATCTACCAGATTGCTGACTCCTTATGTATGTTTATTAAGTAATGTCAACCATGTGTAAATTTTTAAAATATTTTTTTAAACTCACAGTGTTCTTTCTTTTTATATTTCCAATAATTCACATACGGGTATGAATTTTTGGTTTCTTATTTAAACTTATATAAACCATGTGTCATCCAAATCAAATTGACAGTTTGTTTTTATAAATATGTCAACGAGTATATTACAGGTGTTAAATAGGTCTAAAACACTGTCTTCTTTTTGTTTTTACTAAACATAATATATACTTATTAAGATGACAGCGGTTTTTGTGCAATGGAAGCGCACCACCAATTTATTAGCGTCACGAAGGTAAAGAAAAGCCATCCCCAAAAAACTGCGAACAAAGTTGCAATTCTTTCGTTTAAAATGTTGACAAGCGATTCCAGAACAGACTAGAATTTCTAGATAATAGAATAACATCCCATCTCTATTTTATTTTTATATCCTTTGAATCACCCGCGCCGAGCATGCATTGTATTACATTTTACGACATCAAAGCGGATCAAGGAATAAAGTACATAGTGCCACAATGTTCAGGTATTGTGAAGACTCGGCACTATTGGATTATAATTTTGTTGTTGGATTAGATTGTATTTGTATTGGAATAGAGCACTGGGTATGAAAAAACTTAAAAACAAAGGAAATAAACAAAAAAGAGTGCTTACGGGCCGAATTCTAGACACATCTGGATTATGACATATGAAGAGCAGTGCGCTCTAGGTGTTATGCAAATCCAAAGTAGCCACAATCAGCCAGTTTATATATATCGTTAAGATGTAGGTTTCCATCGCCGTTAGTTTTGTTACATTTGCGTCAAATGCTCATGACATGGAGTTACACATTGTGTAACTAGCCTTACCTCTTTTTGAAACACTGGCCAGTATTTCATTGAAATGCCAGTGTTATAAGTACAGAAAAATAAATGTGCATCATTCAAAAACAAAACACTGACTGTCACTAAAGAAAAAAAACAGAAACGTTAAGTGCACGCATGTGTAGAAGTATCGATATCGATGAAAGTCAAATAAATAAAAACAAAAATACTGACGTCGTTTGGCGTATGAAGGGGCGGCGATAATCACATCCAAATGAGGGTATGGCTGCGCTAAGAGATGATGGGTCACTGCCAATTGTTCGCAGGCCCTGTGTCCGCACTTCAATGTCGCCCACGCACACTCGAGAACACAGTCCACTGTCTGCGACCACAGTCCCGTCGGCACTCGCATATCGGCATCAAACCGAATGACAGAACATTTTAAACAACTCCGATTCACATTGCACTGAAAGACACACGCTCCGTTCGATTACATTCCTTTGACTGTTAGCGAGATTAGATAAGTGACTCGATTCACCGATGCGCGTGATTTCAACTAGAATAAATAGCGATGAATTTGAACTATCGATAAGATACAGATAGCCCATGGAACGCGATAGCTCATCTGTGAGGAAACCGATACTAGTGGTTGAGGTTTGATTCGGCTCAGAGCCTGGGGAGCGTGGGCGACTGGCGGCATATTATCTAGCATTGAAAGATAAAATGATTGTTGATAGCGCTGCGATAATTTAGGTGGCGAGTTTGCGCAACGTTTATCGGACGATAAACAAAAGAGTGATATTGGTTTCGTTGTATTTTGCTCTTTAAAACAATTGTTTTAGATTGTTCGAGCGCGATAATTTAATTTGGGAGCTCGTTAAGTAAAATGAGTAAAGGTAGTCATACTTGCCGGGACCTTTCTTTAAAATAATTGTAGAGAAACTCTGTGTAAGCGTTAATTTGATAACAATCTTTGTTTTTTTATTAACAGCAGGCAAAGCGTTGTGATCAAATCACACCTAATAATAAGAAAAATGACCATTAATAAAAGATAAGACAACGATAATATTCTTTTGTTGTCTTACAAAGGGATTACGAACAAATGCAATGTATTCGGTTTCGGTGCATGCACAAATGTTAAAGTTGGAACATTGGTATGCATCAAGTTTTCCTGAACAGACATAAGTGTTTATTTAGGAGCTCGTTGTCTGCCTGCGTCTTGTACGAAGTGGTCCAAGACACATACTAAGACAATCGCGAAAACTTCCTAATTGTCCCTTCAGAGAGGAGTTGGAGCATTAAGTTTATCTGCCGGTGTCCACCTAACGGAAAGTTCTAGAAGTTACAAGCAAAGGGAATTAAATTTAAGGAGGTAGGTATGGACTTAAGGGATAGTTTTGCAAAGCCGGCACAAGTGTTGTGTAAGTTCGCGGTTAGGTAAATAATTAAGTACGGTATACCTGTCCTCTGCCTTCATCCACATAATTGTCTCAGCATGATATGATGAGGCATCTTTCCGTATTTTTTTCTGTGTAAATTGTATTGTTGTTATCTTTATGGAGTGCAATAAAGAGTTATCTATCTATCGGTTATGGGAAAGGCCCATGTCCAGCAGACCTACCGTTTAACTAAAAATCGCTATCATAATGGCTTTCAAACTGACGTTTCATTGCTCTCCAGACGTCAATTTGACACCCCTGTCAAATTGACGTCTGGAAGGCAATGAAACGTCTGTAACTCTCCGACAACCGTTACACTTCCCCAAGTGTAACGGTTGTCGGAGAGTTACAGTACTTACAGTTCTATATCTAACGACACTATTCACGAAACTAAACCCTTCTATCCCAATCAATTAAAATGCCAGACAGAATAAGTAGTACCTGTCAACCGAACGTAAGATAACAGCGCTCTCGGATTTACAATTTGTGTAACAAAACACGTAGCCATTATTTTCTATCCTTTAAATTTCTCTTACAATGCATACGTATGGTTGCGAGCGTAAGCCGATTTATAAGGATTGTCTCAAGCAACTAATATATTGGGTTGGTTTGTATAACCACACGGATTTGCTGGTATTCGCTATAAAAGCAAATTAGAATCCGGTCGATAATGGCAAATATTTGTTATCCATCAGCAAAGTATGTAAACGCTTTTCATTTTTTTGATAATGTAATGTACCGTTTTGATTACTGTAAATATTGGTTTCAGTGGACTCGATATATTTTATTAATATTGAATTCCGGTCTTTCGACTTACATTTGAGCTATATAATGGCAACACATGCATATATAAAATATCGAACATGATATTGTAACTGGTTTTCAGTAAAGCACACAAAATAAAGAAAAATAAATCGTGTTTATGTCGGTACGTACAGTCCTCTCGATCGAAAACTGGTATCGGGAACACATCCCCAATCACCGTTGGGAATGGGTGACTAGCGGCGGCGTGCAGAAACTCAGTCCAAAATGAGCTGAGTTTACGCCCCGCGCTTTCCATCGATCACTCGACCCGCGTCATCGGCACATCACTAGTTCGAAATTCAACATTTTCATTTTTTAAATTGAGACGAAAACAAAAGAGTTCGATTGCCAGTCAATATTGTATCACGGCGGAGTAGAGTAAATAAGCTGGGGACGCGCACCGCCGGTAACTGTTCTGTTGTTATCGTGAAACAAGCGTCTTTGATATCGCGTTGATAAGACTCGCCCACAATTAGGTGGAACAGCTGATAGTGCAACGGTTTGGTGTGCGACATGTTGTCGAATTTCAAAAATTTTTCATTTTTTAAATAAAAAGTTGACATTTGACCACAATCTTACCTGATGGTAAACGATACGGCGCAGATGGGTCATGTCTGACTAGTAACAGCAATTCACACTTATCTTGATAGTATTCTGCAGTATTGTTTTAGGAATACTTCAGACGGCAACGATTCCACTTCCTAGCTAGATTCAAAACGTTTAGTGCGTATTGGTGGTATGTCAACGACTCAAGGTTGGAAGCCGCCCTGCCTACGTCTTGTGTCTCAATAAAAATGGGTTAGATTTTTTTCTAACACCGTTTCTGATTTGCTGCTACACGCTAAAAAAAGCATTCATCACAGAAGGTTAATAAGGAAAGTATGGATTCTTTTATTAATCATAATCAGAATCAGGGATATTATGTGGAATGATAAAATGTGTTGTTTTATCATCACTTATTTAGGTCTTAGTAGGAGGAAAATACTATCTAGTTATTGATTGAGTCATGTAAATGATACTTAGAAGTGTTTGACGCATTTTTGATATTATTGTGTCGATATTTTCAGTTACAATCATAATTCTCTATCACTGTATTATTGAAGAGATAACACAAAATCGTCTAATTAGTTTAGAAATCTGATTAAAAAATAGCACATATTGACTTGGATTTACTATCTTGTCAGAACTAACGAAATCTTTGTATCCTAACAGAACCTGCAATGAATATGTGCTGGTGGGCAATTGCTAGTTAGTCACCACACGATAATTTATAACAATAAAATGAGTACAAAATTAATCATATATCTACAATCGCGAAAAAAACACGTTCTGACCTAGATCTAATTAGTTCAACAAACACTTGCGTGCTAACACAGGGCGCTATACTCAAAAATACCAAGTACATATTTTTATCCGTCCATCCTTTCACTCATGCCAGCGTTACATTGCGTGCGAGCGTGATGGCTAGATCCAAAAATAACATATTACAGGTTATATCACTCGTGGTCTCGTACCTATCTAACTTGTGCGTAAATGGTTAACGATAAGCGATTGTACGAAAATTAAGGGCGATTTGATAAAATTGACCTTGCTTTTGTAAACCTAGTCCTAATTATGAATATATTGATAAGAAATCTTAAAAATTGTAAACAAAACTCTTCGTTAGTGGTATTTTTGTTTGGGTGAACTCCTTTTAGCCAATATTGGTATGTCAAACGAAAAAAAATTAAAAGAAAATGAACCAAATTCACAGTTACTTCTAAATAATAAAATCACAATAAATAGTAGCAGTTAAGCATATGATGGAGTCATAATGTATTAAAGTTTGGTCAGCATCGCCAAAAAAAAGAAAACTGTCATCTTCCTTTTTTTCATTAATCCTTTCCAAAGGAACAGGCCAAGGTTTAGGACCATGTTGCATATTATTGATTAGAATCAAATTAAATAAAGAGAAAAAAAAATTTGGTCAATAGTAATTTTAGCTCAACTAAAAAGATCTATAGTATAATGGAAATCATTTTGGTTACTTACAATTCTTTCCTTGGATCTTTTTTCTTCGCGCATGCATTGATTTCTTCTGATCGCACAGTATCGCAAATAGTTCGAGAAAACAGTCGTGGTCTTTTTTGTGCACCATTATTGAATCGTTCATTAATTTAATGTTATTTCACACACACTCTGTTGTTATTGGCATTAAAATCGAACTAGTTCCATGATCTGTATATTTTTGCCATAGGGCAATAAATGTTTTGCATAAACTTCTAAAAATGTTTACCTCATTTTGCCATCTTATACGACATAAAAACATACTCTAAGCTGGGACCACAAAATAAATATAGCACATGTCCAACTTTACGAACTACGTGACTTTGATGCGATTCATAAAAATAAAATAACCATTAGCCTAAAAGTTTGACGCCGTGGACACCATGGCTTGTTTTACAAGATGTATCTCTTATTTTCTCTTCATCTCTTCACTTATAGTTCATTAACATTACCGACTATACATAAGTATTTCACGGCGTTAATGTGTTCTAAGTTCTCGCCAGTTACAAAGAGATAGTACGTTAATTTACTTTACGACCATGAGACAATATTCCGGTCAGCGCAGTTCGGGTGCTGATTACAGCGATATTTACCTTACGGTTCATTATCGGGCTGTACCGGCATAAAAGCCTTTGCCTGGCTGTTTGGGTAAAATGAATAGTGGCATTTGTGGTCTAAATTAGGGATGAGAAAATTTTAGAAAATATCGATACCTATTAATTTATGATTATTATTCAGACCGGCATAAGTTCGGGTTCCCTACTTGATTTCGAAAGTTGATCTACCTACTTACAGCAAATATATAACAGTAGAATAAAAATGTGAGCAAATCAACTTGGTTTAAATTACAAACAACATAATTAAATTAATGAAGACGACATCAATACTTTTCTTACAAAACTGCCACTGGCAAGAAAAAGTAATATTTAGCAAAAATATAGTGGACTACATACAAATGGCTAACAAAACTAATCTATTTCCTGTGGTGCTTTCAGATTATCATGAGTTTTCCTCGTAGGCCTTTGGCCTTTTAATGGCACGCGAAATAATTTTCTTTTCTATTCGATATAACGAAAAGGTTGTAATTTTTTCTCAATACTCCATTAGCTGATGGATTAGTGTGAGTAGGTTAGAGGTTATGTGGATGTCTCAAAATTATTGGTATTATCAACCTATTCATGAATTAGAAATGTTAGTTGAAGATAAAGGCTGAAATTGCTTGCTGATCGCTAACACACAAGTTATAATCATCTAATGATCCGAATTTCTGTATTTGGTAAACAGTCAAATATTTTAAGGATTTATCGAGCACAAAGTCAACAAAGGAAAATAATTACTTACTTAAAATTTTTCTTTTGTTGTGTGACCATTTTCATGTTATCTGAGTAAGGTCATTAAAGTTTAAAGCATAGGTAAGATAGTTAATAAGGATTTTTAAAGCTTTGGATTGCTTTATAAAACCCAAACTTTCATACGATATCGCAGTCTCAATACTATGGTAGAAAAATAAATAAACAAAGGCAAAGATCTAAAACAACCTCTGTATGAAGCTTGTTGCTTACCGACCCTGCCTAAACAATATTCGCGTACATTAAAAAAATATTTTCATTTTATTCCACATCTCAACGTCAACAGAAGCAAAGCGTAAAAAAAACATCGATGACGGAACTCTTTGACCCGCACTGACAGCTAAAAAAACAAAAACCGAACTGACAGCGTTCATGAACTTTGAAAAAAGAACTCATTCACATCGAAACAAGCACGATCAAATAAATCGCCAAGCAAACATGTTGGCAACACAAATATCGGCACTCGAATGGAGTCTGGTCCTAGATTTGGCACACGTTTTTCAGCTGTGCAGATGCCCTAGTTTTCGTATTGATAACCGAAGGATTTGTCCTTGATCTACAAATTTATCGACGGCGCCGACTTGATTTTATTATCGATTATAGATATTATATTATATATAATATAGATTGATGTCAGCTAATCACTTTAAATACTTCCTAAGCATTCGAACTCAGTAAGTCGCGTAAGCATAGCACTAATTATAAGTCAAAGGTCACTAACCCTTTGTATTTCTATGTACTTACTACAGCCGGACTCTTGAAGTTGTTGAAATTCAAATTATTTACCTGAAAGAAAAAATATTAGTACAACTTTATACTTTTAGTAATAGCACTAAGTGTCTATATTTGTAATTTTTTGCATATTTATTTATTTAAACTTTATTGTTCCAAAATATAAAACACAATTGGCGGACTTAGGCATTCTCTAACAGTCAACCGCATGGGACTGCAGAAAGATAATAAAATATGGTAAAACTAAATTACTACTGAATAAATAAACATACATACTAATATATATAAATTTGAAGATACACATACTTATATAAGCAAAGTACCTATTAAACAAACATAAATAATATAATTAATACGAGATTATTAGTCAGAAAAAGTAACACGACAACATTATTACAGTCGAAAAAGGCAGGTAGTGACACAGAAGAAAGTGGTGGTCACTCCTGAAGAGAGTCAAGGTAGTAGGTAGGAAGGCATATTGTGATAATCTACTGAATTATTGGCTCACTATACGTGTGCGTCTTCGTTGCACAGATTTCGCACATGAAAATTTGTTTTATCAAAGTTTTCGGCTTTGTGTACTGAGGAACAGAATAAAAGAAAAGTTCTTTTATTCTGTTCCTCAGCACATATTAAAAAATCTCCGTTCCGGCTCCGTTACAGCACATATTAAAAAATTATAAACATGCAAAGAAGGCGTTAGAACAACGAAAAGATTTTCTACCGAAAAAAAAATCCTGTAATGGTGTTTTGAGATATCCATAATCTTCACGGTATAGGTTTGAAACTGTCACGATCGAATTCTTACCATAAAAATGACCTTTTAAAACGCGCTCCTTCAAAAATTATGACAATAAGACATATTATGTCATATCGTGCGACCAAATATCGTGGCGGTGCATCGTAAGCGTACTGATTGAGCTTCTCATACTATCGACCATATTTCGCCTTAACCAGAGAGTCCTGCCCACTCACTCTCAGGCTAGTGAGAATGACTACTATAGTGACAAAAAAAAAACAATATTAGTCGAAAAAAAAAAAAACAAGCTCCTCTCTTCATCGGTTGGCTGCCAGCAAGGCGATCCCCTTGGGCCCGCTATTTTTAGTTTAGTTATTCATCCCATTATTTCCTCTCTTACTTCTAAATTAAATATTTGGTATTTAGATGATGGTACCATTGGTGGTGATGTGTCAACTGTTCTCTCTGATTTAGAACAGCTTATTTTGAAATTAAAAGATATTGGCCTTAATCTAATTTTTTCTAAGTGTGAGCTTTTTATTCCAGATTCGAAATTCTCTCATCTTGAGAAACAAAATTTAATTTTAGATTTTTCTACCCTTGCACCCAACATCAAAATTGAAAACAAATCATCCCTACGTCTCCTTGGTGCCCCAATTTTTGAGGAAGCTTTTTCTTTTTTCATACAAGAACAAATTACTAAATTTGAACAGTCATCTGAAAAACTCTTCCAAATGAATCCCCACATGGCTTTATTTATCATTAGATTTTGTACTTTTGCACCCAAGTTTACTTATTTCTTACGTTGTACTCATTTTTGGCTCTTTCCAAATTTACTAGACAATATAGACAACCTTTTGCAGGTAACTTTAGGCAAAATTCTAAATATAAAATTTTCGGGCCAGTCATGGACTCAAGCCACTCTCCCCATCCGTTTTGGTGGTCTTGGTACGAGAAAGGTGTCCAGTATCGCTCTACCAGCATTTCTTTCTTCCGCTCATGCTACGTCCAACCTCTTTATTGACATTCTGCGTCCTTCATTAGGAGCAGTGGAGTTGGCGTATCTGGCGGAGGCGAAAAGTGCATGGTCAATGGCGTGCCCTGGGACAGACCTCCCTTCGTTACCATCCTCCCAACGGATGTGGGATGAGCCTCTCTGCTTGAGTGTTCAGAGGGAGCTTTTGGCTCACTCTGAGAACGCAGCAGAGCGTGCTCGCTTGCTGGCAGCTTTTCGGATAGAGTCTGGCTATTGGTTACAGGCACGACCTGCAGCTAATATTGGGACTCTCTTCAATAGGGTTACTCTTTCCATTGCTGTGAGTTTAAGAATTGGCGCCAACACAAATCATCCCCATCGCTGCCGATGCGGAGATCTTGTAAATGAATTGGGGCATCATGGTCTCTCTTGCCTATTTAGCGCTGGCAGGGTCTCCCGCCACGCGAGCATCAATGACGTCATCCGCAGAGCTCTTGTCGCCTCCAATGTGCCGGCTGTGCTAGAGCCACCTGGCATTTTTCGTGATGACGGCAAGAGACCTGACGGCATGACGCTCATTCCCTGGAAGCGGGGACTTTCCCTTGTATGGGATGCCACATGCGTGGATACGCTCGCGCCGTCCCATGTAAGTGGTACTTCTTCCGCTGCTGGCGCGGCGGCAGGCTCTGCAGAATCCTTAAAAAGGCGCAAATATGCAGCCCTCAATGATAGCTACATATTTGTGCCTTTTGGCGTAGAGACCATGGGCTCTTGGGGTCCCTGTGCCCTTAGTTTTTACAAAGATCTCTGCAAAAGGCTAACTGATTCTACTGGTGATCAAAAGGCTGGCAGCTACCTTGGGCAAAGAATCAGTATTGCTATCCAGCGGGGCAATGCTGCCAGCCTTTTGGGCACCATTCCTTTCGGCACTGCTGGGGCTGATGCTTTTTATATTTTGTAAATATATATATATTTTTACATTACTTTTAGTTAAGTTTTAGGTTATTGTATTAGTTTTAATATTTGTATATAAAGCTGTTTCAACTAAATAAATAAAATAAGTCGAAAATACATTGTCGTTCAGAATACGCCCTCAGAGGCAGTCGAGCGTGTAATGTGCGCATCGAGATTACACGAATCATTGCTCCCACGAATTAGGCACAGGTGAGCTGCTGAAGCGGTGAGATGCACTTAGCATGTGCTAAGATTATCAACTTATTAGTGCTCGTAGTGTCTTGAGTAGTCTAGCCAGGAAAGGTAGGTATACCGACAGAGAATGAAGTAACTAATGTACGAGTACAAGGTGTAAAAAAAAGTCTTAGAGAAACCTTAAAATGTTTATCTGGAGAAAAGTTTATAAAAATACTAACAGTTCCTCGCGACTTCGCCCGCGCTAAAAGTCTGATTTTCCATACAAACTTTCATATTTCACCTCCTCCGATGATTTTATATCGCGACAAAAAGCCTATGTCCTTCCCAGGGTCTCAAACTATCTCTGTACCAAATTTTTATTTGAATCAGTGTAGTAGTATCGAAGCCGATTCAATACAAACGAACTAACAAAAAAATCTTTCCTCTTTATAATATTAGTGTAGAAAAGTAAACATATGTCAACTCCTATGTCATTGATTCGGAATCGCTATAGCTTTCAAAATAGTGGAATGATGTAATGGATGATAGAGCTAATGTCAATTTAGCTCATTGTTGGCCACATGCGCATAACCACAATCATAGTCGAACTAGTCAGAAGCAGAACTCTAATCCGACCGCCTAACTGAGTACTCCTGCGGGGTAAAGGGGTGCGGGGGTAGACGAGAATTGTGAAAATGAGCGGTGCGGGCGGCAGGTGCTTGAGGTTGCATTGCCCAATCAAATATCCATGTAGACGAGTCGCAAAAGTATGGTATGAGTCCATCACTTCGTCAATTTAGTTTTGTTTTCTACCAATTCAATACCATAGTAAAATATGGATGGACTGTATAAGGCATGATAGGATTATGAAAGGGGTGGATGAGTCAATGACGAGTGATAGGATTGTATTGAAGAGAAAAACATACTGCGCCGACCCCAAATATACCGGGAACAGGGCAAGCGAATGATGAGTAAAAGAATTGCACGTTGCGTAAAACATCGTCGTCTCACCCCGAAGAAAACACTACGAGACCTGAAGATTCCCAAAAAGGGGTTAGTGTGGTAAACAGTCTAATCCTGGCCATCATCATCTACAACTTTTACTTTATTATTATTCATTTATTTCGACATATTTAAGTCATACACACAATTTATTATTATAACATGAATAAATTAAATTGAAATAAATTGCATACAAATAAATTACATTTACAAATTTAATTTAATTCAGTTAAAATAAATTAAAACAACCACCCAATTGCATTTGGGTATTAGTCCACATATGAACCATATAGCAGTGGTTGATATATGGACAGTCAAATCTTCTAGCGAGCATCTGTAGAATGATGTTGGGGCTAGTGATGGGATTAAAACAAAGGCAATGTATTTACCCAAAATGAACGCGGGAAAATACCCGGTAAATTATTCATTTCTGCTTAGCCTAAAGGTATGACTGGTAGCGAACGCCACTAGGCATTAAGTCCGCCTTTTGTACACACTTTTAGTTGTGCAATAAAGATTAAATAAATAAATACCAAAATGAAGGGCAAATATACATTTTGCCATTAATTCAATATTTTCCAGTCTAGAACCAAGTCAATAACGTTATGAATTGCGTAACGTTACGTATAAGGGCCGAACTTGCAACAAAAAAGAATGATATACAGTTTTTAAAACAATAAATGTTAAATTAACATTTACGTAAACAAAAGGTTGTTGTAAACAACGACAACAGGGTTAATAGATACCCGTTATGAGAATTTATAGGCCTCTTGCACTCCATGTACTTGCGCGCGCTATTTACGGTTGTAAATTATAAAAATTTAAGAAGTCCGTATGCCACAAGAAATCAACTTTTTTTCTTACTACCTACTTGTCAATGAAGAAAGTTGAGTAGGATATTACCTTTCAACAAAATATTTTTATGAAATGGGTATGTAAATATTACATTTTTTATGTTGTATTTCACTTTCTTGGTGTTTAATTGTCATATCGCGGCATTTGGTAAAATCCAATGTAATAGTTATGTAAAACAAATTAGGCTAAAAAAACGGTTTTTAGTTTCTTTACAGTCGGCAGCACGTCAAGTTACACTTGTAAACTACGACAGCAGCTTTTATTACGTAGAAATAGAGGCGGTCTCAAGGTCAAAGTGAGGTAGTCTGACGTGCGGCCTTATGTACTTACACACCGCAAGTTAGACTACACGTGTTGACCTTGAGACCGCTTCTATTTCCTTGAGACATACTTCCGACTGTACATAACTAGGTTACCTGATTAACCTACTAGATATCTTCGCAATATAACGAAGTTTTTTCGAAATGTTACACTACCTCTATAAAAATAACTGTAGCTAAAATAAAGACTAAGAAAGTGTTTAATAACTACTAATTTCGGCTGGAATTCTTGTCTTACAAATCAAAGTCTACCAATAAAAAACTTGTATTTAAAGAGGCAACCCTGACTTTATTAGTTTTACTCTAAGGTCACGTAGCCGCAGAGGATAACGTAATGTTCGAAATTTAAGGTACATTATCGTGTGTAGCGGTCTGCGACAGAAAACTGTAGGCTATTATAAAAGTTTAGTTTGTACTTTTTTGTATGAGTTATTTATCTATTACGTAGTAACTATTGTATGATCTGTGGTATTTACTTTCGATTCAAAGCAAATACCACGGATCATCATACATACCATTACGCGATTATTATCTGTCATACGAAGTTTTGTCTCCATACTGTCCGCACGTGCTAATTCTGCCAACACTTTTGACAACCTGGATATTTCTCTTATGGCGAAGTCCATAAGTGCTTTGTGTTTTAATCGTGATACCCTTTTGACTGACGACTATTACTGCTGATACGCCCACGGACTTTGATGATATTTACAATAATAATAAATAAATAATAAGTTAAAGTAAATTTTTGAATCGGCACAAAATATTCCAAGAACCGCATACAAAACAAAGATCGAAATATTTAGGAATTAATATTCAAAATAATATACATTAAAATAAGGAAATACTGACTTTACATACTTTACTTATTGTATTCCTGATCAACATAAAATATGAATTTGAAAAACTATTATGACTTGTACCATTAAAAACCGTACCTTTTCTCTTAGATATGTTTAATAAGACCCTTGTTTTTTATATTACAAAGTTATTTTCTGGGTAAGAGATTGTTTACGCGCCCCTTCAATCTTTTTTATTTGTTTTCTAAGAAATCCGCAAACTGAGACTGTCTTATCTATCTCTTTTGTCAGTGCGCTTAAACAATAGCAAGCGGCAGCTTTTGATGATATTGCTACATGCTACTTATTGATATCTACTTTAACTAGTTAGTTACTCAAACTTTGTATTTTCCAAGTGCGGTTTATGTGACATGATTTATGGCATTACGTAAACTAAAATTTTATGTCTTCATCACAATCTAACCTTTAGATGCTATCTAAACTAACTTAAAATACCAAATCCCGGTCTGTCATCACCCCATATAAACAAATAATCGTTTTTACCCATGCTTTGGGTATTTTCCCGGGTAAAAACCCTATATTTACCCAAAATGGGTATTTACCCGGTATTTTCCAATTGGGTATTTTCCCGTCGCCCATCTCTAGTTGGGGCTGACCCGGACCCTGCGTGATGCGTACCGCTTGCGCAGGGTCGTGTAAAAGCAGGCGACTCCGTACTCCGCAAACATCCCCGAAGCACTGCAGTGCCGGGGCAGCCCCAAAAACATCCTAAACGCATTATTATACTGTATACGGAGGGCACCAAACTGCTTCCGCGTATACTTTATAAAAAAATCTGGCTCTCCATACATTTTCATCGAGGTAGCAGTATTATTTGTATTTTTTATTTCTGATAAGACCAGTAATAGTAGGTATTCATGGTCATATTCACCACCCAGACTGTTTACGCTAACACACTAAAACAATACACCAAAAAATTGTTTCAACACCGACCACTTTATTGCCAAAACAACTACCAATAGCTTAACCATAGTAGATTCAACCATGCACTATCCGCGCTTGTGGGTTCAACCAATGAATCCCGGAAGGCGCTACCCTCCATAATCCCGGACCCCGGGATATTTAAATTGGGACTAGATCCGGCCTTCTTTATCTAACCTGCAGAGAGGGACGCGGGAGCGGGGGATTGTCCTAGATAGGCTCAGTAGTTGTTTTGACCGGAAGTGCTTTGCTTTTGTTGGGTTACAGGAATAAGTAATTCTTACTTACTATAAAGTAGGTGTAGGTGTCCCGTTACTATAAAGTACCTAGGTACTTTGTTCCATAATTTCAACAATCACACCAATCACCTAGCCCCAAACTAAGCGTGAGCTTGTGCTATGGTGGCAAACATTTGCCCCTTGCGGGATTCGAACCTGCAACCGCCGGTGTTCTAATTATAAGCAAATTAATACCTGCATCCTTAGATATATATATTTGTAGGGTTCCGTACCTCAAAAGGAAATAAGGAACCCTTTTAGGATCACTTTGTTGTCCGTCTGTCTGTCAAGAACCTTTTTCTCAGGAACGTGTGGAGGTATAAAGTTGAAGTTAACATCAAATACTAACATCTATGGTCCCTTGAAGCTGTAGAAAAATCAAGCTTTTGGGTTGACGCAATCAAAAGATATGGCCCTTTTTGGTCTATTTTCTAACATTTTTCAGTAGAATCAAAACCTAGGGGTACTTCCCATGGACCTAGAACCATGCAATTTGGCAAGAAGGAAAGTCTAACAGTACAAGTAAAGGAAAAAAATCATTTGTTTGTATGGAGTGCGCAAGTCCGATTCGCACTTGCCTGGTTTTTTATTGTAGGAACACAAACGGTTTCGTACAAAAGAAGTATTAGTCAAAATATTACATAGTTTGCTAACTGATTTGTTAGATAAGATTCATAACGTTGAATTAAAAATAATACGTTCTGACGAAATTAAGTCGTTTATCTCTTTCATCTCTGTATCTTTGTAATCTGAAGGCACTAGTCTGGCTGTGGTCTCTGTAACTGAAAAACGAGTCAAGCGAAAGTTGGACTTGCTCGATCCTTCCAAGGGCGCGGGTCCTGACGGAGTCCCTTCTCAACTATATAAGATTTGCGCTGAGGAGCTGTGCCTTCCACTTTCTTTAATCAATCTTTGTCTCTTTGCGTATTCCCCTCGGCGTGGAAGGTGGCTCACATAGTTTCTGTTTATAAGTCTGGTAACAGCTCAAACTGCGAGAACTACCGACCAATCAGTCTGCTATCGTGTCCTGGTAAGATGTTTGAGTCTCTTATTTACGATCAATTATATCACCATTTCAAACCGCATCTCTCCCAACACCAGCACGGATTTATTAAAAACCGAAGTACATTAAGCAACCTGCTTGAATACAAGTCATACCTTTGTCGGGTCTTAAGGCTTTTGACAAGGTAGACCACTGTCTTCTTTGTCGCAAGATTGAAGCTTTCGGTGTTCACGGGTCGCTGCTTCGCTGGGTGGAGTCGTACCTTAGTAACAGAACCCAACTAGTATGTGTCAAGGGATTCAAATCTGCGCTTGCTCTGGTTAAATCCGGTGTCCCCCAAGGGTCACATCTCGGCCCATTGTTGTTTCTGATTTTCATCAATGACCTTATTGACAATCTAACCTGTTTGCGTCTCCTGTATGCCGACGACCTCAAAATCTTCGCGCAAATTGATTCTGTAAAGGACTGCGTCCGCTTACAGGAGGATCTCTCTAGGGTGTCAGCGTGGTGCCTAAGAAATATAATGTCTTTAAACGTCAGTAAGTGTCTCGTAATTACTTTTACGAAAAAGCGCTACAAAACATTCTATGACTATAAGCTTGAGGGGCAGACACTTGAGCGAAAGACTACAGTCAAAGATCTTGGCGTATACTTTGATGATGATCTCTCCTTCCGATCACATTACCAACACACGGTCAACAGTTCATTACAAACTTTAGGGTTCCTCACTAGGGTTACGAAAGACTTTAAAAAACCGGCTAGTCTGATCACCTTGTTTTATTCCCTAGTTCGAAGTAAACTGGAATATGGGTCAGTCGTTTGGTCACCGCATTACGAAGTCCACTCAAAACATTTAGAGAAAGTGCAGAAAAAGTTCACTAAAATTGTTTGCTTCCGTTGTAACCTGGGGCGCTCCTCGGGTTCATACACGGAAAGGCTAAAGAAACTTAATATGACTAGCTTGAGTATTCGAAGGCAGCAACTCGTTTTAATGGTTCTACACAAAGTAGTGCATCACACACTTGAATCCCCTGATCTTACCTCCTCATTAGCCTTCAACACTAGGGTTAACATGAGGCGTCCATTGCCTACTTTTGTCTTGCCTGGATACAGGAACAATGTCTCACGACACAACCCTGTCGCAAGAATGTGTCGCCTATATAATCGATTGCAGGACAGGCTTGATATATACGACGCAAGCTCTTCTCGGTATAAGGCTGCAGTGAAAGTTGTCACAGATGACCTCAGCTAAGGCGCACACAAAAAAAAATTTCTTCTTTCTCATTTTGTTCATCCGTATTTTTGATTTTATTTTGTATTTTAATTTTAGCCTTGTTTACCTACGCAACTTGTGTTTAGCGCAAAGGTGTAACATTTAAGGGCATTAGTCCAGTTTCTCTTAGTTTTTAATATTTTTTGTACTTTTATAATACGATTAATGTCTGTTTTTGTTACCAATAAAAAAAAAAACACGAAATGATGCATCACCTTTAACGAATAATGCTTATCATTGTATTTTTTACATCAGACACATATTCCATTCAGTCACACTCACATCCAAAAAACCCATGACTTCAAAACGGAGCATAATATTATCTCTTGGGAGGAAATAAGGAAATGATTTGCACTGGGGAGGCATGACATGTCATATCAAGATTGAAAGTTAATAACTATGCGGATCGATGGGAAGGAATGGTTCGTGCGATTTCTGATCGTGATATTTTTTGGGGATACTGGAATACGTTTACACAAATGGCTTTTCTTCACTCCACACATAAAACTGTATAGCCGAAATCTTTACCGGTCAATGCGAAACTTGACTCTTGCAAACCGTAGCATAGTCCTTAAAAAGATATAGGACATATAGGACAATTTAAAAATATATATATTTCCATTCTGCAAAAATTAGGTAAAAAAAATAATTGAAATCCAATTTATCTGTTCTTTCGTCAGCTTTTTTTAAAAGTATTAAATTATGCCAACACGGCCTCTGCACTAGGCCGCATACAGACAGATAGACGGACACAGAGAAAATACAATGGTTCCTTGTGGACTAGAACCCTAAAAAAGCTATTAAGAAACAAAAAAAATGGGGAAAAATGATAGAAAATTGGACAAAATTGGCCGTATCTTTTTTCAGCGTTAACTTAAAAGCTTGATTTTTCACATCATTAAGGGACCATAGACATAAGAATTTGATGTTAATTTCAACTTTATACCTCCACGTGTTCCTGAGTAAAAGGGGTCTTGACAGACAGACGGACAACAAATTGATCCTATAAGGGTTCCTTTTTTCCTTTTGAGGTACGGAACCCTAAATACTACTAGACGAAACACACTCCAAAGAGTTTCCTACGTGTTTAAGCGTAACAAGCACAGTGCTAGGTGCTATCACGCGCATAGTTAGCAAACAAACCTCCACAGTTAATTAAACTTTAAATTGTGTCGCTCCCGGCGCCATTATTAATACATCAGTCCCGGGCGTAGTGCCGTAATAATAACGCATCTATCCCGCGGGAGTCTGCGTTCGGTTCGTTCATCTCACGGGATTGGCAACCATTTTATTGTTTCAACTATAATATGAGGTGGATTGATCAGTTTGAAGTCAGCTTGAGAATTGGGTATTTGTGAACCGAGTTTAATAAAAATAATAATATCCTTTTAGCCAAACTTCGCCCACGGCAGCCAATCTCCACCGAGAACTTAAAAAGTTTAAAGTTTTTATGATATAGCGAATTTAATTGATAAGTACGTATAATAATAATCTAGTTAGATTTCAGTTCCAACTAAAAAAGTATGTTACAACCAAAATAAGAGGACTGATTTTCATAAGCACTTTGATTATTTTTATATACAATTTGTTATTGCAAGTATCTCGTTAACTATCAAAAATCGCTGATCATACATTGAGGGTTAGTCAATAGGTAGGTATGGTGGACACATATCACCACGGATTTCTTCTTGACACCTAACAAGAACAGGTTATTTCTTGAAGAACAGGCTGTCGTCGCCATGTTCTATGGTAGTACTTATATTGAGTAGTATTGTCGCAGAACAGAAGGCACTAAAGATTGTTATCATTACCTCCTCCCTTGTGGACCATAAATTCGGCTACAACAGTGAGTGCCAACAATTGGGTCAAGTCAGGACATTGGAGCGTTTACCCTATTAACATTTTGAACAATCGCTTTGCAATAGAGTTGTTCTGTTTAAACGGCCGATTTTAAATTTTAATCACCTTTGTGTCAAGGCGTCTTTAATTAAATGGGAGACAGTACTTATTTACGTTGATACAGAAGGCTGCTTGATAGCTGGATAATATATTGCATTTTAATAGATTTCTAAAGGCTTACATGAACCAAAGTACAGTTGGCAGCACGTCAGGTCACCTATTTGAACTACGAAAAGAGCTTTTATTACGTACGGAAAAGAGGCGGTCACAAGCTCAAAGTGGGGTAGTCTACGTGCGGCCGTGTCCTATATGTGTGACAATTTCAAGACCGCTTTTGTCAAGATTTGGGGGATTTAAAATCCAATCGTATATTTTTTTTATTAGGATTTGACGACCGTCTTGGTGTAGTAGTTCGCGCACCGGACTTCTAAACCAGGCGGTTGCGGGTTCGAATCCCGCAAGGGGCAAATATTTGTGTGATGAGCACGAGCATTTGTACCTAAGTCATGGATGTTTATATGTATTTAAGTATATCTATCCGTTATCCTAGTCACCATCGCACAAGCTCACGCTTAGTTTGGGGCTAGGTAATTGGTGTTTGTTGAAACAATTGTTGTTGAAACAATATATTGTCGGTTAAACTTCAATAAAAAAATGTTTTAACAACCACACCAATAACCTAGTCCCAAACTAATCGTTAGCTTTTGCTATGGAGACCAAGGTAACGACGGATAGAAATACTCATTTACGCTTGGTCAAATGAATAAATTCACATAGCAAATAAATAAAAAACTTGACGCGTTTATTTAAAAAAAAGAGTTGGGTTTATGACTATAAACCCAACTCTTTTTTTAAAAGTATCGACTGATACTTGTTTTAAAAATTCAACTTTTTGTAATACTGTGTACTAAACTCAATAACATTCTCCAGACAAAGTGGAGTATCGATAGAGCACGTAACTAATATAGCTGAAGACATGGCGGAACGTGAACGGTAACAATATACAAGAGATGAAACTGACATTCTAGACCCGATAGTGATCTATTAGCTTGTAGCTAAAGTTCGTCTAATCCGAGACACACAGCTGGAGCCTTCAGCAAACATTGAGCCGAGCTTAACTTAATTTGACGGAAAACTCTTTAATAAGTTATGGATTTACATAGTGATCTTTTAACTCACGTTTATATAAAGTGTGTATATTTCATACGGGCGTATATTTGGATGGCAGTTGATGTCGGTCGTAAACAACACATTGTGACATAAACGTTGATTACAAAATAATTGAGCACACAATTTAATTAATAACATCTAAATGTGACTTCATTCATGACAACATGACAGTATAAAAGTAAAAAATCACGTTGGACGCAAAACATTGCTGTTCGGTCGTATGAAATATACACACTGCATGTAAATTTGTGTATTCATATCTATCATAGCTTAATATTATATTCAAAGATGGTATTCGTAGTGCCAGCGCCATAGTCAGTGTACTTCACTGGAAGCCAGCGCCAGGGCCTTCAGAAGGCCTATGTGTGCTTAGTGACATCCTCTTGATTAAAATCACAGACATACAAAGTGGCTGGCGTTGACTTTTACGTTATTGTAGTTTTTAATGCTTTTTTGTATGGATTTAAAATAAATATTGTGTAATGTTTATGTAATGTCGTGTGTACTCAATTTTTTTCTGTGTTTAAGATTCCCTTAATTACCTAATAAATGTTTCTTTCCGATTTCATTTTCCCTCAGTTCGGTTCATAACGTCATTCAACACCAAGTTACGACCATGCTTAATTATGTACTACGCTCCCACTATCCAAATATTTTAGGGCCGCTAGGATTGCGTTAAGTTTGTGGATCGTTTAAGTTGACCAATATTTGACGTCCACAGAGGTCGTATGTCACAGGGCATTCCTCAAGTCAGCGTAATATTGGCGGATAATAACTTGTTCTTCGAGTCCACATGTCGAAGCCAAGCCGAGGCCGCAAGTGCCATCTCGTCGCTAAGTAACGGACTTTGATAACTTTCCAAGTGCTCCAAGTTCTGACTTATCTGATTAAAGAAGACGGAAGAAAGATTTGGTAGGCAATATGAACTTTTACATTGGATTATCTTAAAGAAAATGGAAATGGTTCGGATTTGAATATACGCAAGTTTTCCTTAAAAGTGATTGATACTGGCACGTTGATCACACGGCCTGGACCATAGAGGATGCGGCCAGTAAAAAAAAAAAAACAAACGTCACCGAGTTCCCGCGTTTTTACTTAACGAGTGCTCGCGTTCGGCAGACTAAACTAACATGGCGCCGTAATTTAGGCAACTTTTTTAATTGACGCGATGACGCGGCGACACGAAAACAATTTTCGCTCGGACACCAAAATGGAGTGAGTTATTTATGGGCTATCCGATCACTTGGTTCAAAGGGACTGGATTTGAATAGACTTTGTGAGTTGATTTTGAGTATAGTGTATTGTGGAACTTTCGTTTTGGAGGAATGGTTATTTATTTATCTTCATTGCTTATCGTACGCCGTAAGATATACATTCGGTAAGCCTCCGAGTAAATTAATGAGTTACGTCTGTATCCAGAAAATCTAAATACGTAATCACATTAATGTAGGGTCTACTTATACTTATAAGCATCGATCCGATTCCTAGATACTTAGGTTGCAAGGACCCAAATATTATTCTGAATATTTACGCAAATATTGAATTCAATTGGGTATTTTTCTTGACAAATACTCGTGCATAACTATCATTGTCTAGGCGTCCTATACATTTTAAAATGAGTCTTTTTCCATAGTGGCACGGGCTTTGGATTACATAACCAGCGGTTGGGGGTTCGAATCGCGCAAGGAGCAAATGATTGTGCTATGAGGAGTTGGTACATACCTAACTCATGGATGTTTATTAAAACTGGTAAAAGTATATCTATCCGTTATCCTAGTCGCCATAGCACAAGCTCACGCTAGATTTGGGGTTTGGTAATTAGTGTGATTCTTAGAAAAAATTGTTTATTATTCGAGTATCTACACACGGCCGCAAGTCAGACCCCAATTAGACCTCAAGACCGCTTTTCCCTATGTAATAAAAGCTGTTTTCGTTGTTCACATAAGTAATCTGACGTGCTGCCAACTGTATCTACATTTACCAATATATTCCGCAATAAATCATACAGACAACATAGAAAACAAACGGCAATCGTAATCTAGCCAAGTTTGTTGTTTCTATCAAACGTGTAACTAACGAAGCGAGCCTTAACTCGACCCAACAGAAGTTAATTTATATTCGAAACTTAGTTCCGTCTTCATTTAGAATTGGGGTGGGAATGAGTGATGGTTCGAGTGATCGCGATGATCGATGGCCGAAGTCGTAATTACACCGTCTGGTGTAAGGCGTGTTCGCTGTATAATTGAAAATATAAATAGAATATGAGGAAGAAAATATAATAGGCAGTAGGATAATTTAATAAACAACTTAATTGGGTTTTCTTATTAAAGGACATGAAACATTACATTGTTTTATGTAAGTATACCACCATTCTATGAGGCCGTTAAAATTTCGTGCGCGGTATTTGATACACGAAAATACAGGTGTTTTTCAGCACGAATAAAGGCATGATAAATGTTACAAGCTAATGACGACCGTCTTGATGTAGTGGTTTGCGTAGTGTAGTGAAATTACAAAACCTGAGGTTGCAAGTTTAAATCCCGCAAGGGGCCAGTTTGTGTGATAAGCACGAGCCTTTGTACCTACCTAAGTCATTAATGTTTATGTATAAACGTATTTATGTATGTCTATCCGTTATCCAAGTCCCCATAGCACAAGCTCACGCTTATTATGGGTAAATTTACTTGAAAAAAAAAAGGTTTTTTGTATCTCTGATATTTATTAAAAAAAGGTTACACCAATAACTGTCCTATAAGTAGGGGAATTCCTATACCTTTAAATAGTTTTAAGAAGGTTATGTAATAGTTTAACCTAAAAACTCAAATCGTCATTATCAGTCAACCGTAGCCTAAGTTATATCCACACTTAAGTGCACAGTCGTAAAGTAGAAAGACCTAACTGCACCTAAGTCTAACTATTACTCCTAAGTGGTTTCAATCCTGAAGAAAGAACAAGCCAGCCTTTATCTCAGAAGTTTCAGCACTTAGCACTAAGCCATGGTAGAGGTATTTACACTAACTTGCCAACGTGGTCTGTTAATGTTACATCTAAGCTTAACTAGTTTTGTGAAGTTAATATGAGGAAAGTTGGCGGGAGCAGAATCGGGATAAAAATTTGTTAAGTACTGCTCCGGTTCAAATGTTCTGTTCTTTTGACTCCCCAACTCCTTTTTTTACCCGACTACGGAAGGATGGTTATGTTTTTCGAGAGTATGTATGTATGGCTGGACAGTTTTTGACAAATGTGGTGTCGCTGAATTCATCACAATTGTGGTAGTTTCATAGGCTATATACATTTTAAAAATAGCGCCCACAAACGAAAATAAAAGGGGGTGATTGATTTAAGTTCAGTCTCTCAGTTCAGTTCAGACTTATTATAACTTAAGTATGTACATTTTGCAAGCCAGTGTCTGGTAAAATGTGAGAAACCGTTAATTTATTATTGACATCTGTATGTGTACCACATTTAAAGCAAATAAACGAAATTTCATTGCATTTCATTTTAAATTTCATTTCATTCTCTCTTTCTCTGCCAAACAAACGAAAAGAGAAGGACTATATTAATTTAGAACCGTCAGATTAAACAGGTGTCATTCGTAAGGAAATTAGAGAATCCAAAGACAATTTAGTAGGGAGGGATGTAGTTCGACGACGACTAAAGTTAGACGACACGCAAAAATTTTAATGCATTAAAAATCGCGTCACTTAATTTGGCGTTTTTAAATTATTGTAAACTATCTCTTCTATTTTGTTTAGCAGAGAAAGAGAGAGACTGAACTAAAATGTAATCTTAAGCCCTGTCTTAAGATTACATTTAAGTTCACATCGAAAACGAGTTCAACACATTCTCCACTTTTAGGTAATTACAGGATCTACCTGCCTAAACTACTTACAAGTAACTACCACCCATGCTACCACTAACGTAATCGTAATAGTACACCGTAAGTTCCAACCCAATTCAGCTTCGGGCACGGTAAAAAGTAACTGCTACGTTCCCCGTGAAATATTTCCAGAAATGCGCGGATATTTTCGATATTTACCCCGGCATCCAGTTTCGAGTGGTGTAAAGTTGGCGAGAGCTGTGGTTGCGACTAACTCATGTTTGGTATGAAATATTTGTAGTTCTGAGTATTTGCCGATTCTATCTGGGCTCAAAATAGACTTAGGTAGGCTATTTATTTTGAGAATTTCGGTTTGTGTTAAATTTAGAGATTATTTCTCTATATTTCAGGCTCCGAGAAGTAGGTACGTTAAGGTCCAATAAATGACGCGTACATAGCTGAGGCAGTAAGTCCCCGCCTGTACCACGGAGTTTATATTTAAAAAACTTAAGTACAGTCTTTTGCAAACGTATCGCTCTGTCTTACGGTGAAGGAAAACATCGTGAGGAAACCTGCACACTAGTTAGCAAGTGTGTGAAATGGAGAAGGCAATGGCAAACCACTCCATTGAATTGCCAAGAAAGTCGTTGTGTGTGTTTTATTCCACATACTGATCACGACCCTCAGTCATGAGGTATACGACTATGAAGAAAAAGAAGAGAGTCAGTAAACCTAGAGTTTACCAACACATGTTAAATTTTTAATCAGCCGGTTTAGCGGTAACATACTTTGTATTAGAATTATGTTTAATCAACCGTCAATTGTGGTTTGCCTTAAATAAAATAGTAAATTCGGGTCTAATTTACCTTATTTTGGTGTCAGTAATTAATTGATCCAAACAATCGGTTCCGCCATCTTCATGTTATGAACTAGACCTTGTTTAAATATTGTCACATCTTCTTCTAAATAAATAAAAACTAAATCTGCAACTATTTTATGAAGAGGAAAATTTTCAAAATTGAATTAAAATAATCAAAACTGAGAACCTGTTCTAAGGCGAAAAAACCGAACAAAGTTCTACAATTAAAAAAAAAAGTACCTAAATACATTGACAAAAAGTTTCAATACGAAAGATGCCGTTGAAGCACAAACATCTCTTTAAACGTATTTATTAAAGTAGTGCTTGAATGTGCTTGAATCTGTATCACACATTGTATTCCATATTATAGTGGAATAACATACGTGTCTGAACATAAGGCACTAGGATTATGTGATTACCATATTATATTTCACAACATTATACATGCCACAAACAGTTGTATTGAGTTGTATCGCGACTGCGTTGCTATTATAAGCTACAATTTAAAACAAATGTGTCACTATAGCACAAAGTATTTGAGTATACGAAAAACAAAAAAAAACAAAATAAAATACAACGATTTGTCAATTTTCAAAATACTTACCCCTTACTACCAATGTAATATAATATATAGATTTTGACATTGCCATAACACTTGAATATGATAATAATATGACTAATTTGAGTGTATGACTCCATTAGAACAAATCTGTCTATTGTGCCATTAGGTTATGACACCTATCTGTCAGTAATTCTTAGCTGTTATGCCGGCTCATTTAAGTAAGTGTTATAGCAGTAGCAAACTAGCAAATACATTATTAATAACGTGGTAAATATGCAAAATGTAGCAAACATTTCAAAACTGTCACCTTAAAGACACCTTAACTCGGTGTTGTCATGTCACAATTATTATTTAAAGCTAACAATAATTTGCGCAGGCACTTTATCGGTTATTCATCAACAGTCGGTCGTGAAATATTCCTGCAAAATATAGCTAAACCTGCATTGGGAACAACTTGCGGTGAAAACTGTAAACTCTTGCAACAAGCCCAATAACGAGTGGCGATAATATTTCACCGCAAACTTTACAAAGTTCGAGGCAGAGGACGCCTCTGGCTGCGAGTTGTTTGCACTGCGACAACGGGGTACTTTGGCTTTTGTCTTTTATACGATTAGGGCTGGCTAGTACCTATTGACTTTTGTTACAAGATTAGGGTCTAACCACTTTTGTCCCGTATCAAAATAAAATTGCCATACTTACTAAAATTAAATTGCGAAAGTGTGTCGCATGTCGGTACTTTTTTTAATGAAATCTAAGGAGACTGACTGTCATATCAACGCACAGCCCAAATGAATAGGTTTAGAAACTTGAAATTTTGCACTTTGCTTCTTTTAATAGTGTAGGTGAGCGCTAAGCTATTCGCCTCTTAAGAAGGTACAAAAGGGAGTGAAGTTTGTACAAAACTCTGGCAGTTTTAAAGCTTGATAAAAAAGTATTTGGAAAAAAATAAGTATGATGTATTTTAAAATTTCTTAAAATTCGATTACTAGTCGGTGAGTGGAAGTGTCAGAACCTTCTGGGCGAGCGAGCTCCACCGTCGACTCTGTCACGACACGTCTCGTTTAATCTAAAGTCAAGAGCATATCCTTTCCAAATAATAAAAAAAACCGCAGTCCGCGAGTGCGACTCGCACTTGCCCAGTTTTTAATTTCACAATCGAAGGGCCTCTACAAACATTTGTTTAAGTTTGACCCAATATTTCACTGTCCCCCAAGTTCCCGTAAAGTTAGCAAGCCACGACAGAGTTATGTGCAATACGACTTCGCCTGTTTTGTGTTTGTTTTGGTTTTATTTAGGTTATTATGGTTGGTTGGTTTTATTTACCTTCTGGGTGAGCTCGCTCCACTGTCGACTCTGTCTACGCCACGTCTGGTTTAGTCTAGAGTCAAGAGCAAACCCTTACCAGATAGTAACAAAAAAAACAGTAAATTTGTTGTTTACAGAAGATTAAGTAATATAATGAAGGATTTTCTGACAACTAAAAACTTTAGTTTTATTATATGTTGAAAGATGGCGCTATTCATCTAAGTTTTGCAAATATTGCGTCGAAATCATTGAGCATCAAACAAAAACAAAATATTGTAATATTATGTGTACAGACATGTAGTGAAAGTACTTACGTTAATAATTAGCAAGTTTCAAATTGAAAAAACGTCTTGATGATCACTAAATTGTTGAAAAACGACCTCTTGATGAAGATTGCGAATCAAAAACATGTCAAACATAAACATTTTAACATCTTAAACGCTAAAACAAGCCTTTTTCTTGAATAAACATTCACCTGACTTAGATTGGTCAACGACATCTAGCGGATTTTTAAGTACTTATTTTTGACATTAGGAAAATCCCTCATTGCAAATAAAATAAGAAAAAAAAACACTCCGTTTTTTATTTTTTTGAAAATTATTACATTCAGTTATCAATTTGAATGTATTTAGGACTAGTGGTTCCTCGCGACTTCGCCTGCTAGAATAGGATTTTCCATATAAACTTTCATCCCCCATTTCACCCCCTTAATGTTATAATATCGCGACAAAATGTAGCTTATGTCCTTTCCAGGTCTCGAACTGTCTCCATACCAAATTTCATTTCAATCGGTTTAGTGGTTTAAACGTCAAGAGGTAACAGAGAGACACACTTTCGCATTTATAATATTAGTATGGAAGTATAGATAAATTCACCTGGTATTTTAAAAAAAATCTTTTAAATACAAACAATCGCTCTTCCCAAAATAAACATCTCACTAGCCAACATTAATTGAAGCGCTTAGCAAATTCATTCATTCATTGCGTTGCTATAGAAGTCAAGTGGTCGAAAGGCAAAGGCGTTGGAGATAGCCGTCGGCGACTTTTTAATTTACATCTTCCTGACTTCTGAGGGTCCACAGAATAATTAATATCTGCAGAAGCGAGACTGTGAAAGCAAATTAGGTACGGTACCTACAGAACATAAGGAGAACTCGGTTTAAAATGCACAGATGTTCTCGATTAGTTTATGTTTGTTTGGTTCTATGGTGATATTGACATATTTACGAATTGTACAGTTTTTTTATTATTGCATGTATTATGAGAAAACAAAATAGGTACACGAATTAGGACGAAATGGTTGTTTTTACTAAGACTTTTACAAAAGTGTATTTAGTGGCCTACCGCTCCCATAACGTGCATAAGCAAAAATTCTAAAAAAAAGGGTTTTATTGACATGGTACTATTTGGTATCGTATTGAAAAAATAATAACCAAGACAAACACATCTGTGATGAACTGAAATGCCGTGAATTTAATTAATAAATAACCTTTAGCCATTAAATGAAGTTATTTATCAATTTCATTACCATCATCCGAGCGTGGTCCTAGTTGCGCCCTTTCAGAGCTTTCGTCGGCTTTCCTACTCTTATGCCTCCACTTCAGACGGTCTTCTGCATCCTTAACAATCCTTAGTAAGCCCAATAGCACGCATGTCATCCGCTACGACGTCAAGCCAGCATTTTTTGGGTCTTCCCCTTCTGCCAGGACCCGGCGAATTTATTTATGAATTTATCTACAAATAAATCTTAACGAAGAAAACTCGCAATGAAAGCTTTAGTCTTGCAACTGATCCCGTTATCGTTTTGTTAAAATCCAATAAAATATGCAACGGAAATGTCTTAAGAAGAGTATTACAGACGACTGCAGATTGGCTTCAAGCATTTTCGAGTAAGTCGCTTAAGAACGATTGGCACTAAGTCAGAATTAAGCCTATTATATGGGGATGATTGTAAGCACCTGATGGCTGTTTTATATTAAAAGTCAATATTGTGTTTGGATTACTCGTACGTTGCATTCAAAATGCGTAGGACGGAGATTACTTTGTTCATCACACTGGGAATACAGAAGTTTTAAATGGAAACAAAATTTTATGGCACATAAGTTTAGATTTGCCACTAATCTGTTAAAAATGTATTTGCCATTTTATTAATCTAAATTCTAAATGATATCTAAGTATAAATCATGAAAATAATTAAAATATTTACCTCAAAAAATATTTTGATCAGTTTAGTCAGAAAATAGTCAGATTGTTACTAATTAGTAGGTTGCGGTTTTGAACAAATAAATAAAAAGTGTCGTCAATATGTACATATTAAAAAAAACATAAGCTGTAATTGTAGTTTGCTTTATTCACAAATGTTTTTCTAAAATGTGCTGATCATGTAATTCGAAATAGACACCCCTTCCTATTGGTTAATTTATTGTTGACTCACGTTTAACTGCAGGACAATAATGGCCGACTATGAAACCATTTAGCCAAACCGTTTCCATTTTCAAAACTGGAACGACTTGTAATTTCAACCGGTAGAACGCTAATGAAGTTTGCTGTACAAACAGCGCTAATGCACTGTAGAACCAGTACACCGAGCACACAACATATAGAGGCGAAATGCCCGCTGAAAATCAGTGTCGTGACAATTTTAATTTGTCACGACTTATACTGAGCGGGGTCCTTTTTGGCACATGGTTTTTAGTATATTTTTATTTATTTTTCATTTATAATGCATAGTATCAATTTATTCATTCCATTTATAATGCATAGTATCAATTTATTCATTCCATTTATAATATATGTAATTTCTTGTACTTTGTTTGCCGTGCCAAATAAATACGATTATTAATATTATTATTAAATGCAATTAATTTTGTTTCAGAAAAATTCCGTCAAAATCCCATGGAAACTTTTTTTTTAAGAGATGCTGTTTAAAAGATTGTTTTATACGATCACAACAGAAATATCTCATATTTTATAATATCGATTTGAAAATATATTAAAAGCTGATTAATATCCCGGCAGGCCGTGAGTTATATGCGCGCCGGGTACGAGGTTCGATTTATTGATAAGTACAGTTTTGTGACTACTAGGTGATCGCGCTTACTTCGACTCCATAGGTTACGTGCTCGATGTACCAGTACCACTGTTGGAAGCGGTTGGAATGGAAACCTAACACGGGCGCCGGAAAACTATGGAACTATTATAGTGTGAAGTGTGTAACTAAAGGTTCGGAATCTCAATGAATATTAGTTTAAATCTTTGACATAGAAAATAGACCAGGCAAGGAAAAAAAATAACTGTGTTTGTGGAAAGCGATACTAAAAACCGTCGATCGCTAATGTATTGAACAATTGAGTATTTTCATCATCATCTAAGTATAACAAGAAGTTTGGTCGCAATACCATTTAATCGATAAGTTATTTATTCTCAAAACGACAAAAAATAAGACCATTTAATGTCTTTGCGAATAATCAAAAACTCTGCGATTATAAAAACACAAACTTCATTTAATCCTTAAAAAATACAAATAACTTACACAGCAAAACCTCAAACTACTATTTATGAAACAAAAGAAAACTAAGCACACATATTTAGTTAATTTCGATTTAACCTCCCAGCTTCACCAAAAGCTGAACAAAGAATTTTCCATCGCGCCAAAAAACGGTATTCTTTAAAAATATAAGTTTAAAATTTAAAAAGCGAACGAAAACAAAAGGCGGGAAGCCAAGGTAGATCCAGCGGAGCAAGCCAGAGCTTCATTTCATAAACTGGGCTCTGAAGATATTGTAGAGCTGCGGTTTAACCGACAGCGAGTGGTGTTTTGTTCAGTTTTTATTTACGCCCCGATGGGTCACTGTTTTAGTTTTGAGGTCCTGAAGTGGTCGCAATGGAATTTGATTCGAAAACACAATTACCTACGCTGTGTGACGAGGTGTGCGTTTTCATGACTGTTTCATAGTCGTATACCTCACGACTGAGGGTCGTGATCATAATATGGAATGGAACACATTACCATATATTATTATTACATCATGAGTATTTCTTGTCGTCGCACGATAAGAAAGATAAATAAGTAAAAGCTTTTTGTATTCTAGGATGGTTTATTGTGTATGGTTATCGATCGTTCATTCTTTCGTAATGTGTATAAGCACAGATTATACATATAACAGTTATGGTATAAGGTAGCTGCTATTTGAGGGTAAAACTAATTTCTGTGGTGTCGAGTCATTTTTTAAAATAAACCACAATATGTAACATAATCATGGGTACCTTGATTTCGCTTGGCTTTGCTCGCTTGGCGATCAACTAGCGGTCAACTACCTTTCCAAATTCAAATCGTCGGTCTTTATAAACACTCGCTTACAGCCCAGCGATCACTCGCCAACTCGTTTCTTGTTTGTACCTCTACTCGCTTCTCGCTCATCGTTGCCGGTCGGACAACTCTTTAAGGCCTCTGCTGTCAATTTGGTAAGCTGATATTGCTGAATCAATCGTATACATATTAGACAGTCGGTCTTCCTCAACTTTGTCCTCGCAAATGTTGCATCGGGAGTGTCTGTCACCCGCTATAACAGAGGCCGCGTGTCGCTCCCCGGGCGCGGCACGCAGTCACCGAATTTGCATAATAATGCACAAGCTCGTCGGCTACTTAATGAAAATCGCTACAGACACGTACAAGACAGTTTACAGAAACGGCATTCGATGTGATCTGTTCGGAAATTCAATATTTATTTTTACTTATGAGAGGTACTATATTTTGTACTCTCTGATCTTTCTCCGGTCATGTCGACTTGCCGTCTCACTCTCACACAGTAAAGTAACAGAGAGTGCACTTGTGTATTGCGTTCACACTTGTGCACTATATCTCCCGCGCAGTTGGCTGATCTCTGTTGAGATTTGCCACCGTAGTCGGCTAGGGAGACATTGTTAATTATATTTGGTACATACAGTCATTCGTAAATTACCTAATACGTTCCCTATCCGCAAGGCAGATAAAATAGTAAAATAATCGGCATGTGTGTACCCTGTAGGACAGCCACCTAACCCATTTGCATGTAAATTGAAATGGATATACCATTTAGGATAACTATATTCAGCGGTGGTTGGCTCCGTTAGGTGCCGCCTGGTAACTAGCACCCTCCCACCAGAGCCTGGCGCCAAGCAGCTTGCTGTGTTCCGTCGGTGGGTGGGAGTGCCAGAACCTTCTGGGTGAGCCAGCTCCACCGTCTACTCGGTCTACACCATGTCTGGCTTAGGCTGCCTGTCCACCCAAAGCGGAGCGAGGGTGCGGAGCGGAGAACCGGGGTATGGCGGAGCGTAGTTGCGTACTGTGTCCGTCCACCAAAGCAGAGCGAGGCAGCGGAGGGCAGTGCGCGGAGTTCTCGGCAGTATTTTTCAGTATGCGGAGCTAGGCCGCGAGTTCGCGACGAGTCATTTCGAGCTTCCGGCGGCAGGCGATTGGTTTAGTTGTGCGCGAAATGTCAGTGACAGTAGACATGTAAACGAAAAAGTTAATATATTATTACGCTCCGCCACCGCTCAGCTACCCCGCTCAGCTTCCCCACTCCGCTTATCGGTATTGTATGAATTTATAAAGTGGTTGTAACTCCCTGTCCACTGAAGAGGAGCGGAAATTTTGTGCAATTCTATTGGTTAATATTTCTCCGTTTCTCCGCTCCGCGGCCCCGCTCCACTTCGGTGGACAGGCAGCCTTAGCCTAGAGTCAAGAGCAAACCTAGTTCAAATTGAAAAAAAAAACGTCAGGAAAGCAATGATCGCTTTGAAAATACTTAACACCTGTCATCGTACGTATAAAAGATGTTGTGCACTGTGCATCACGCGATTCACTCTAATTCTGTCACGTCGTTCGCCCCACGCAAACTTTAACGGCGACAAAAAACTTAAATTTTCAGCCTTAAACTATACTACTAACTACTAAGGTAGCTTTTTCGTGTTTTGATAAGCAAACAATTCACTCCACTAATTTCATCACGTTGTTTGCGCCGCGACTACACTACGAAGTCTTATATTTCCTTGCAAGTGAATGTTGTGGAAATTTAAAAGATAAGGCCTGTGAGGGCATTGTTGTAATCATTGCTGTCACTCTTATTACAATAGACATAGTACAGAGAATGCTTCTGAGGTTAAGGGATAATAATATCATGGGGAAGAAGACAAGACGTGAATAGAATGAATTTACGTGAAATTCTCTAGTCTCTTCTTCCACTCCTTAGATCCAGTTTTTTTGCGGCTACGCTTTAGAATCACTATTCATGGTCACTTGTTTCTTTCTCTTCGTAAAATACTAAATTACAACGATAAAACGTAAGAACATCCAAATTAAACTATTACACGTTGCTTACTTACACGTTACGATAAAGATTAGATGAAAACACGTGAAAAACAAAACTTTTAATAACTTTTTTCTACGGTTATTTGACACAATTTCCATACAATATATGTCAAATAACATTAACCGCTGTTTAAAAATAAAAAACTGTTGGTGAACTATTACGGTGTTATTATAAAAAAATTTGACCAGGTTTCAAATTGGTCTAAATATTAGCCGACAACAGAGGAATAAATGACACATTCGTGACATAACCGCTTCTCTATTAGAGAAGCGCTTTTCTAATTGGCTAGCTAATAGCTTAGTCCCGTCTTAAACCCGGGACTAAGTTTTTAGAATAACGGGGTTAGACCCTAAATGTTAGAGACATAAAGAAGGAGTAACCAAAACAACTACTAAATGGTCCAATGTTCAACATAATTCTTTTCGTTAATGCCAATTTGTTAAGAACCCATGAAAATTAACCTTTTAACGACCAACGTAAGCCGCTCCCAATTTATGTGCTCATTAGCGGCCAGACACCTGGGCCCGCGTATATGCCGCAGCTCTCGTAGTAACGTATTATTAATTTTATAATAAGTAGGTGTACCTTCATCGTACATACTGTTATTTGGTGTCGGCTAACTTCAAATAAAAAAAAATCTATTGGCCAAAATTTTTATCATTACTTTATCTGTATTTAACTCCAAAAATTCCCAACCTATAGATTATTAGATTTATTTATTTTTATTTCATGCATGTGTTTGTTTTGCTTTTCCTCTATTGAATAAATGATTATTAAACCTATAGATCTTCCCACACTTCCCCTGGACCTACAATCATGAAGAAAAACCTTTCTTACAGCATAAGCAAAGGAAAAAATTCGGAAGCCACGTAGTGGTTACCTACATGATGACAAAATCCTTTTGTTGCTATTATACAAGGTAATACGGAACTCACAAGTGCGCAAGTCAGACTTGCACTTTTTTCCCGATTTTTTTTCTTTTGCGGGGAAATATATGCATTATGCATACCTAGTGACATGCGAATGCAATAACAGAACGAAACACGTTTTTCTTTTAACAATAATGGGTTTGCTCTTGAATCTAGACTCGTTGGAGCGACGACACGTTGACGCAATCAATTAACGAAGTTTAGAACAAAAGGTAAAACTATGGTTGCTCATAATTTCGTATCAAACCAATGTTCCCAAAGTTTGTCTACTCATACAAGTAGGTACAGTCGGCAGAACCCATTACCCATTTGAACTCCAAAAACAGCTTGTATTACGTAGGAAATAGAGGCGGTCTCAAGGTCAAAGTGGTAGTCTGTCATTCGGCCGGTTGTACGTATATAGCAGACTCGGCAATCCCCAAGGCAGAGTGTGTTCCCTTATTAGTACCCGCATCGCGTCCGGGGAAACAAAAACAATATTATTTAATTACGACTTTCCTTCGCCGCAGCAGGATTAATTTCTGTTCATCTTCCGAGGAATAACCGCGGCTTCTTTGTTTTAATTTACTTTGATTTAATTTAGGTGTTCTATGGAGCTATGATGTCCAAGACAGGTGAATTAGTCTTAATGAAAATGTACAGCATTTATATTGTATATTTAATTAATAGCTAGACATTTTACCGCAATCAACAACCAAGATCAATGCGACCGAATAAATACCCCAGTAGTGCCGAGGTAAAATCACAGCATCTCTTCTCAAAAACTTTCGACGCCGTAAAGTACACAAGAATCAATTTCGCGTAAATCTTAGCGATAGGGCTTGCAGTTAGTGGTAACATTGACTTGAGTGCTAAAATAAGCATATTTGTCAATTACGATCAAAATGATATTAGTTTGAAGATATTATTGCTTTCTTAAAAGCTTTAACCATTGCACTTGCAAGCTATCAAGTCAGCTTGTTTCCTTCATACGAAAAAATATTGCAATGTACAAGTAATCTAGTCAGGCGCCCCTTATAAAATAAAAGAAGTTCTTGACAGGCAATTTGACAGCTTTTTACTGTTAAAAAAGTTTCATATGATAAAATATTTTGCGAAACTGACAACCCTAGCAACGCGGCACTGAAGGGGTTAAGTAAATAAATAAAGTGAACCGCAGCAGACCAATCAAAAAGTAATCTAATACCGCTCAAAACTTGATTCCAGTTCTGAAATAAGCTGTGTATTTTCAGAAATTATTTTCGTGAGTACAAGCATTGGCTATTTTTAAATTAAACTTCACATTTCAGTTTGTTATTATTTGGGTTGAGTAATTCAGTTTGTTATTTTTTTATGTTCTCAAGTTTTACGTGAAAACAGCTCGTGTAACGTCAGGATTTCGATCGATTCTTACAAAAATAGTTCTTATTAAAATATTTTGCTGAAATCCCTTGCAAACAATTTGACAAAGAGAAAAAAGGAAAACCAAGAACCTCTTAGAAAAGAGAGCAATAACTAAGCTGATCTTTAAAATAACCAGGGATTTATATAAAATCCCTGGAAGTAGTATACTTTTACGTTACGCCCTTCCCTCCGTCCTTAAACCGAATTTGACTCGGACTGTTTGTCCTTCACTGGACATACTTCACTCACTAAACTAAAATATGAGATTTGTCTCAGTCCCTAGAGCTGCCGTCAAAAATGACGTAAAGTAGCGTGTGTCACATTAATAATGTATCTAGAAGCCAGGTGTCCTACTCTGTAAGACGTTGACCATTTTTTTAACGCAAGGGAGTTTTTAGATTTGCTCACGCGCGCGGTATAAAAGAAAGAAAGAAGCATTTATTAATTTGGGACATTACAAACTTCGTACAAAAGAAAATAAAAACAATACAAAATAAAAACCACACAAACAAATTAGTTACTGTCACAGCTACTGATCACAGAAAGATTTCTGTGATATGTTTCCACTAAGTGCTACCAAAACAATCAAGACCATCTACATTTAATTTACATATATTATCACAATGTAAAGTAACGAAGATATAGGCATCGGGTGTTGTGCATCCAGTGTAGTGATGAAATAAGTTTTTCTAAGGTAAAAACGCCCAGATAAAAAAATAACAATGATTAAAAAACATATTACAAATATCAATATGATCATTTTAATATGTCTGAATAACATGCCAAAGTTAAGTATAACCTCAAGAATACAGAGTAGGACTCTGATTCTCCGGAAACCGTGTGATTCATCATGTTTGCCTCATACACCTAGAGCGGTCGCTTATACTGGGAAAAGTCCGGCTGAAATATTCACTTTAACTTGAAGTTGCCTTAAAACTTCATCAAAAACAAATCTGAAAATGGTCACAAATATATAGTAAAAACAAATTGAACGGGCATTAACGCGACGGATAGCAGGTAAAACATCATTTACCTTTAGTAAAAAGTAAAGTAAAGTTATCCTATATAGATCCTACTGCTGGGCAAAGGCCTTACCTCAACTATGAGGAAGTACGAGCTATACTCCACCACGCGGGCTCAGTGCGGATACGTGGAGGGGTTGTCTGTCAGTCAAGTGACTAACCTTACTGTCAGATGTTATCAAGCCACCCTAGGGCCTCTGACTAAGCTTTACCTTTAATCAGCCTAAATCTTTACGACGGGTTGCACCGATCGTGGCCACAAAAAGTGTTTTCATAATGCAACGCGAAAGTGTACGATATCAAGATGATAAACGAATTGAGATCTCAATGGGTGCCAAGTTATAAAGGTAATGCTGTTTTTTAAAGAGTTCAAGATTCTTAAATTTAAACTTGAGATCTGAGTTAGGATATAACCTGCTGTTGAAGTACCTCTAACAGAGACCGTAACTTAATAATATACTGCCAACCGAACTTAAAATTTCCATCGTGGCGTTTGGCGGACCTTCCAGCCATCAAGGAATCACTCATATCAAAATTGACCTTCCAAATGGATGTAGGCAAATCCATCTGACTGGGCAGAACATTTGCCGAGGGCCTATAGCATTGGTTCCCAACCTTGTGGTTCGCGAACTACCAGTCTTTTTCTTTTTCTTTTCGTGTCAACACTGGCGTTATGTTTTTGAGGACCAATACTCAGCGACTAAAAAGTATTATCTGTAGCGTTACCACGTTATTCGGAACAGTAGTAGTTCGTAAATGAGGCAGCAAGCAAGTTTAGTAAGATAATCTTCATAATATATTATGAATTGATAGGATTTATTGGTTAAGGAATGTATGAATCCTATTATGACAGCGTATTAAAATACGTGTCAAGTTCGAAGGTCTGTTCGACAATTTTCTTAAACTCTTGCGATTTCTGTTGCTAAAGCCATCATAAGGAAAGGTTTAAGTGAGAGCGATAAACAGAGACAAAAACACGGTCAATGGCAAATCAAACTCGTGCCGTCTCTTTCTCTGCTCAAGAAATGAAAAGAGCAAGCCTACAATACTTTAGAAACATCAAAGTAAACATCTATCAGTTGTCAATTAATTTAAAGAATCCATAGTTAACGGACTACAATCGCTCACGGTTAAAATTACTTAGATAAAAACACGAGAAAACTCAGTAATAAAACATTACAAAAAGTAAACCATTCTGAACAACTTGACGTTCTAAAATAATATAGTCTGTCCCTTTTTGTTTCTACAGCAGAGAAGGATACAGATTATCACCCTTACTAATAATAAATGGCACTGCTATAACTCTTGTTTAAATATGGGACGGATAGTTTGAAATTAATGACAGATACTTGACATGACATAGTGGAGATAAACATTTCGAATTAGCCGTCTCATATAAATAAAATCAAGTGTTATAGCAATGTCAAATACATTCATCCTCGGATAAACAATAAGTTTTCTATCGAAGTAGTTCCTGTTAAAAAGGTTGGGAGCCACTGTCCTGTAGGGTCCAATATGTAGATGGCGTCCTTGCATCAATCACAACGATATTGATCACGGATTGTAGGTGTTGGGATTTTGAAGGGAACCCTCATGAGTGAATTTAGATTGTCATTTAATCTGGTATATTTTATCGGATAAATAAAAAAAAGAAATATCGTTTCATACTAAGTTTAAAACAAATTTGTTTTAAACTTAGTAATCAGGCAACAGCGCCTTCCCAAATAGTATAGCAAATTCTTAGCTCTGTATAATCCTGCTCATACACCTTTTCAATTGTCTAGTTTATTTATCATAACTGCTTTCACTTGCCTTCTGAATCTTGTACCGACAACATCTATTTTGAATACCAATATTTTTCACACCATTATTGGGCTTTTTCATTTGCGCACCATTATATCCTCCAAAGATATAACACTTAGTATGAAACGAATACTACAATACTTTGGTCATGCGGCACGCCGAACTTCAGATAACCTGGAAAAACATATAATAACAGGCAACACTGAAAAAAAGAATCAACCAAACTAGTTTTATTAGTTGAAGGTTTCGTTGTAAGGAAGTCAATTTTTGTTTAATATAAACAATCTTCTGGTATCAGTAACATAACTAGTTTGTTACTGATAACCAGAAGTTCGCAAGTGTTCAGTGTTATGATACGTTTTATATAAGTTAAGTTCCGTTTATAGCCGATAGATGGCGTTGTGCCCAGTTAACTCGCGGTAAACATTGGTTTACGAATTTACATATAAGGGTTACGATACAAATAAATGATGTCTCGATATTGGAACTTTAGTTTCATTTTGGGGTTACTATTGTGGGACATTTTGGGACTTGTACATGGTCCTTCGTATTGCCGGTAAAAGGCGAGCAGACCTATCAACCTACGTCAGACCAGCAGGGGGGAACCCCTCTGACATCATCACATCGGACCTCGTCATCGGCTGCAGGGGGGAGCACCCCCGAGGACACCCAACTATCCACTGGAGTGACGTCACCCATGCAAGTGTGAGTTGTGTTACGGACAGAAAATTGTGAGTACATTTTGAACCTTATTTATTAGAAGATTTAAACATAGAAAAAATAGTGATCAGTGCACGTGAAGAGTGAAAAATTTACAAGTGTCGTCAGGGACTTAGAATAATTTCGCAAATTGTGATCCGACGGGGAATCCACGCCGGTTTTCAGTGCCAAGTGTAAAACACTTAGAATATTTACGAACAATATTTTTTAGACTTGTAAAATTATTTAAGTTTCATCATGGCAGATACTCTTTTACTTGTGTTAAATGCGTCTAAAGAATTTTTTAAGGCTAAAATTAACTTTAAGAAATCTCCTAAGGAGCGCATTACTTTATCATATGTTGAAGTAAAGTTGGAAAATTTAGAAAAACAATGGTGTTTGTTTTTGGAAAAACATCTGTTGGCTGTAGGAGAAGGTCATGATCCTGAAACTGATTATGATTACGACAAAACTGAAGAAGAATACATAGATTATAAGTCATTATTGCGAGAAAAAATGTTGTCTTTAAAGCCTATTGTACCTGTTATGACTGTACATGAAATAAGTAAGGGAAGTGAACATAGATCTAGCGTTCGCTTGCCTGAAATATCAATACCCAAATTTTCAGAATGGGTTAGCTTTAGTGATATGTATTGACAAGAATCAAAGTATCGATGATGTACAGAAATGACATTACCTTAAAGGTTGTTTATCAGGTGAGGCAGAGCAATTGTTAAGACATATTCCATTGACAGCAAGTAATTACCAAATATGTTGGTCTCAGTTAGAAAGTCGTTACAATAATAAAAAATATTTGTCCAACTGTATTCTGAAACGCTTAACAGGCCAGAATGTATTCTGAAACGCTTAACAGGCCAGAAAGTTTTGACATCTGAGTCTTCAGGTGGATTAAAGCAATTATTAGATACAACTAAAGAATGTCTACATGCATTGAAAAACATAGGTATAGAAACAAGTTCTTGGGATGTTTTGATTATATTTTTAGTTAGCCAGAAACTCGACCCAGAATCCCGAAAATTGTGGGAACGAGATATGGCCGGTTCTATTCTAGAACTACCTACATTTGACGAATTCGAAGAGTTTTTAAAAAATAGGTTCAGATCATTAGAATTTTTAGATACAAAAGTTCAAAAATCTAATTGTAGTACTCACCTTGCTACAAGTGTCTTGTCCTGTGCCTTTTGTTCGGACAATCACAAATTATGTAATTGCAAAAAGTTTGCTAAAGAACTTATAGGCGAGAATTTGTCCAAACTCAACACTTGTGTTTTAATTGTCTTAACTCCGGCCACTCTGTTTATCAGTGTACAATGTCTACGAGGTGTCGTCTTTGTAAGAAAAAACACCACACACTTCTTCATCCTAAAGGTCTCAAATCAGCCAGCGATAAGGCTGAACAGTTTGTTGATAGAGCTGTTGTCGCTACGGTTACGAAAGCAGCATCAACATCACAGATCCCAACCTCAAATGATGAGACCCACTCTGCCAAGGTTATTACTACCTGCTTTGCCTACGCGCACAGTCAAGTTCTATTGGCTACGGCTTTAGTCAACGTGCAGTCCGATAAATTCAGGACATCTGTTGTGTTGAGGTCTTTACTAGATCAGGGTTCGCAGGCGTCCTTCATCACAGAATCAGCTGTGCAATTACTAGGTCTTAAAAAGACGCCTGGTAAAAATTTGGTATCAGGTTTAGGCGGCGATCGGGGTTTGACTATGACGTCAAAATCCACAGTGATTATAAAAATTCAATCGCGCTTAGATCCCAGCTTTGTTGTCACAGTCAAGGCTTACGTTTTAAACAAAATAACTTCATTGTTACCAATCCGTAAAGTTTCTTACGAAAATATTCAAGCTTTTTCGTCAATGGCTCTAGCAGATCCTTCCTTTGATACTCCAAACAAAATAGATCTGCTCTTAGGTGCTGAAGTGTATAGCCAAATATTGTTAGAAGGTTTATTCAGGGGTTCACCGGGTTCTATGATTGCACAGAACACCAAACTCGGTTGGATCCTCTCTGGCAAAACACATGTCCAAACCAGCCAGGACGAAAAGTGCCACAATGTTGTTGTTAGCATGCATGTAGAGATGAACGACAACGACAACATTCTTCTCAAGAAATTTTGGGAATTAGAAGCAGAGCCTTCCTCGATTAAAGGCAAAATATATACTAAAGAGGAGAAAGCCTGCGAGATTCTGTTTTCCGAAACTACTAAGAGAGATACCGATTGTCGTTATATAGTTAAGTTGCCGTTTAAATCAGAGAATCCATTATACGATCAAGGTGATTCAGAACGTATTGCTTTCAAGAGATTTCTCATGTTAGAAAAACGTTTGATGAGGAATTCGGATCTTAAAGTTGATTACTCAAAGGTCATACACGAATACCTTGACATGAATCATATGGAGGTGGTTGACGACCCAAAGTCACCGGGCGTTTATATTTCCCATCATGTAGTCATACGGAAAAACAAGACTACTTCTAAGAACCGCGTAGTTTTTGATGCTTCTTGTTCTGATTCGAAAGGAGTTTCATTGAACGGTGAGCTCATGGTTGGCCCAACCCTGCAACTAGAACTAAGGCATTTGATTATGAGTGGGCGGTGCTATCCTATTTCGCTTGTCGCTTACATTGTAAAAATGTACCGACAAGTGAAGGTGGCGGAGGAGGATACCGATTTCCAACGAATCTTGTAGCGCAATGAGCCAGATTCGTAAGTAAAACATTATCGACTCCCTAGAGTTACTTTTGGCTTATCGTGTGCACCCTACCTAGCCGTTCGAGCTTTGCAGCAATTAGCCTATGATGAGGGCTCAGATTTCCCTTTGGCCTGTCCTAGAGTCCTTAATGATTTTTACATGGACGATTTGCTAACAGGCTGCCATTCAGTATCGGAAGGAGCAGAAAATCACAAACAAATAACTCAAATGTTGGATCGAGGAGGATTTCCACTTCAAAAATGGTCCACAAACAACAAAGAGTTAGCAGATTTGATAAACCAGGTAAATGATAACGTAAGCACAAATCTAGAGCTGAAAGCAGATGATGTGTTGAAGATACTGGGATTAGCATGGGATAGAGACAGTGATGAATTTCGATTTATTGTTGCACTTCCTCCTTTGGAGTACCCAGTCACAAAGCGTAAGGTCATCTCCGATATAGCTCGTTTATATGACCCCTTGGGTTGGTTAGCTCCGGCTGTGACAAGAGCCAAAGTATTTATTCAGAGATTGTGGCTGTCCGGTATCGAATGGGACGTTGAGCTACCATCATCACTCCTTAATGACTGGATTGCTTTCAGAAACGACTTAAATAGTCTCAGCGCTATTCGAATACCGAGATGGATCAACAAGAGAAAAAATGATCAGTGTGTCGAACTGCACGGCTTTTCAGACGCCTCCAATGTCGCGTACGCAGCCGTTGTGTATATTCGCATTATCGATCACGATGAGAACATCCACGTGCATTTGATAACATCTAAGACCAGTGTCGCACCTATCAAACAGGTATCCATCCCAATGAAGTCTCAGAAATACTAGATACGAGGGTCAAACTGAAAGTTCTTAGAACTGGCCACTTATAAACAATATAATAAAAAAAATATTCTAAAATTTGAAAATAGAACTCTTTGCCAATATTACTGAGTATATATTTCATTCATTTGTCATTTGTTTTACGACTTGGCGGCAAATTGAAAATTGTCTGTGTCACGTCAAAATGAATTTAACACGAGAAAATTTTCGTGCAATGATTTTTTATGACTTTCGATGTCATTTAAGTCAACAAGAAAGTTATGATAGACTACGATTGGCCTTTCACGATGAAGCCCCATCTCGTGCGACTGTTTACAACTGGTTTAATGAGTTTAAACGTGGTCGCACTAATCTCACTGATGATGTACGTGAGGGACGGCCTTCTACGGCGACGACTGAAAATAACATCTGTGTTGTGCGGCGTATGATAGAGACTGACAAAAGAGTGACCTATCAGCAGATTCGGACAAGCTTAGGCATCGGTATGAGTCAAGTGCACAAAATCCTCCACGAACATTTAGCGGTCAGGAAGCTTTGCGCCCGGTGGATACCTCATAATTTGACTAAGGCTCAAAAACTCCATCGTGTGGATTGGTGCCGTAAAATGATTGAAAGATTTAACGGAGGTGACTCAAATGCTGTGTTCGACATACTAACAGGTGACGAAAGCTGGATTTACTGTTATGATCCTGAAACCAAAAGACAATCTGCTCAGTGGGTGTTTCCTTTCGAGGAGTTGCCAACTAAAGTGAAGAGAGATCGAAGTGCGGGAAAAAAAATGGTGGCCTCGTTCTTTGGAAGGATAGGTCATTTCGCAACAATTGTGTTAGAGGATCAACAAACAGTTTCTGCAGAATGGTACACTACCAATTGTTTGCCACTTGTCTTGGAAAAAGTTCGAGAGAAACGACCTCGCAGTAGGATCCTCCTTCACCACGACAACGCCTCGTCGCACACCGCCAAGCGAACGATCGACTATTTGGCGACATCAAACGTTGAATTACTGGGTCACCCGCCGTATAGCCCCGACCTCGCGCCTTGTGATTTTTATTTATTTCCAAAAATTAAAGAAAAACTTAAAGGAAAGCGGTTTATGAATGCTGAAGAAGCGGTGGCTTCGTATCGCGATGCCATTGAAGAGACCCCTAAGGACGAGTGGGCAAAGTGCTTTTCCCAGTGGTTCCATCGCATGCAGCGGTGTATTGACGTCAATGGACAATATTTTGAAAAGATATAATAAAACTAATAACTGGCTAATGTAATCAGTTTTTGATTTTCTAAGAACTTTCAGTTTGACCCTCGTATTCCTAAAACGCAGTTACATGCTTGGACCGACTCTACAATAGTTTTGGCTTGGTTGCGAAGTCATCCGAGCAGATGGAAAACCTTCATCGCAAATAGAGTATCCGAAATACTTACCATCACGGATGCAAATCAGTGGTCACACGTTGGATCGAAGCAAAACCCAGCGGACAGTGCATCGAGAGGATTGCTACCCTCTGAATGTGCACAAAATCAGCTCTGGAAAGAAGGACCTAAATGGCTACATGAAGACAAAATAATTTATGAAACGAAGGAAGTAATAGAGACAAATTTGGAAGAAAGGAAACAAAAGATAAAATGTCATAATATTTGTGAATCTGCTGAAGATTATAATTTACTTTCTCGATTTTCGTCTCTAACTAAACTTACCCGAGTGTTGTCTTACTGCCGTAGAGTCCTGCGCTGGAACAAACCTGTAATAGAAAATGTTAATGCAACTAGTAACGTTTTAACTGTAAAGAAATTAAATGAAGCTTTACTTACCTGCGTAAAAATATGTCAAAAATATCATTTTAGTGAAGAAATAGAGAGTCTAAAGAAGGAAGGTAAAATACATGCAAAGAGTAAACTTACCTCACTTAGTCCATTTTTGGATTCCGAAGAGATTTTGAGGGTAGGCGGACGTCTGCATCATGCTCATATCAGTAAAGACATAAAGCACTCTATAATTATACCTCACAAGTCACATTTCACTTCTCTTTTGATAAAACAAGCTCACGAAATGACTATGCACGGCGGTCCTTAGCTTATGTTGAATTATTTAAGGAGCAAGTATTGGATAATCGGTAGCAAAAGTCTGGTGAGACAATTTGTAAGAAAATGTGTGACTTGTATCAGATACTCTGCCCAACCTACTTAACCATATATGGGTCAATTACCCACATCTAGAGTCACTGCACATCGACCTTTCCTCAAAAGCGGTGTGGACTATGCGGGTCCAATCAATGTAAGGGTATCAAAGGGTCGTGGTCATCGTTCCATCAAAGGATATATCTGCCTATTTATTTGTATGTCCACAAAGGCCATACACCTCGAAGTAGTCAGCGACATGACGTAACAAGGGTTTTTAGCGGCCTTTAAAAGATTTGTCGCCAGACGAGGTCATGTAGCTGACTTATGGAGCGATAACGGCACCACTTTCGTAAGTGCCCGAGAGCTAAGAGATTTGTTTGATGTGGAAGGGTCGAGCGTTGTAGCAGAAATCGCAAGTTGGTTGGCCTCCAATCATACCAACTGGCACTTTATCCCTCCCCGTTCTCCAAATTTTGGAGGATTATGGGAAAGTGGAATAAAGTCAACCAAGCACCATTTAAAAAGAGTGATAGGAAACAGTACGCTTACATTTGAGGAGATGACAACAACTTTGTCGCAAATTGAAGCGTGCCTTAACTCTAGGCCCTATTACTCAACTATCTTATATCCCAGAGGATCCTTGCCCATTGACACCAGGACACTTTTTGGTAGGTGAACCACTAGTGCTTGTTCCCGATGCCAATTACGAGGACGCAAATATAAGTACACTAAAAAGATGGCATCTAACCCAAAGAATGGTACAAGATTTTTGGCGCAGATGGTCGCGCGAATATTTAACACAATTGCAACATAGATAAGTGGACCAATCAGACTGTGGAGCCAGAGATTGGCGATGTGGTTTTGGTCAAAGAAGACGATCTCCCTCCTGCGAGATGACTCTTCGGACGTATCACTGATAAACATCCTGGCTTGGACAATGTCACTCGAGTTGTTACCTTAAAATACAAGGATATTTTAATTGAAACTGGTAGGCGTGTTGTCGGGGTGCGGCAGGTCGGTTAATCCGGTGCGGTCCCCGGTAGTGGATTGTATTTGGGTGTGTGGTGTGCTGGCCGGTCTGAAGCTGCCTAACTGGATGTACTGGGCACTAACTATAGGGTCCTGATTGAAACACTATTGCACTATGCACTTGCAGACTTTATTCACTCACTATTGCACTTACAAAGCTGTTATTTACTACTATGGCACTTATTGTCACTACTATTGCACTGGTATTCACTGTTCACTGTTCACTTTCTTCTCTTCAGAAGTATTCTGAGAGCTTTTCAGAACTAAAACTTCAGAACTAAAACTTGAGAACTAAAACTTCAGAACTAAAACTTCAGAACTAAAACTTCAGAACTAAAACATGCCATCCGGAAAAACCTTTTCTATATTTATATGGTTCCGGGATTCTATCTCCCTCCCTCGGATCATGCTTTCTCCTTCTAATGCGAGGAAATCAGTTTTTCCGTTAGTTTTCCTGGGTGGCAGTTAATATTCTTACAGAAACTTATTTTTCTAAGTTGAGTCATAATTTTAGCTATCTAATAGCACTAAAATCATTACAATATTCTAATTAGTTTAGAAGTTATAGCTAAAAAACTGAAACGGCTTTCTTTACGGTATTGCTGCTTGCAAGGGACCTTTCGTGCGGGAAAGGGACAAAACATATCTGCCTTTCACGTTCTAGAATTTTCTTTCTGGGATTTCTAGGACTTTCATCCCCTCCCTATCCGTATCTCGAATTTTCCACCATTTTCAAGAAGATGTGTGAAGGAAATAGCTATATATGTGTGAATGGACTAGAAGATATGTTTTCTCCCGATATTTTCCTAACTTTCTGACTTGGAAAACTGGTTCTATGTATAAAGCATGAAACATTTTTAAACCTAAACATTTCACATTATCAAATACATGCCTTCTTAACTAAGTTAACAAAATCATAATTTTTCTTTTTAGTAAGCTACTTAAAACTAAGTTTTCTCGTCGCTAACATTAATTAAAAGGCCTGTCTCAAAATTGATTATTTTACCTAACAAAGATTAATGTTTTAAGATATTATTATGTTCATTTGTTGTAGCAACATTTGCAAAAATTTTATTTTCCTGTTAAACTAATTTTGTGAACAGAAAGCACCTACTTATTGTTATAATATTATAGTACTTGTTTATAAATATTGTATGAGTTAAGTTTAACTTTGGTTTTTATTCTCATGTATTCATTCACATGTTTACTATTTTTGTTATTTGGTTAAGTACTCCGTCCGTGGCGGGCGGAATGTTCAGTGTTATGATACGTTTTATATAAGTTAAGTTCCGTTTATAGCCGATAGATGGCGTTGTGCCCAGTTAACTCGCGGTAAACATTGGTTTACGAATTTACGTATAAGGGTTACGATACAAATAAATGATGTCTCGATAATGGAACTTTAGTTTCATTTTGGGGTTACTATTGTGGGACATTTTGGGACTTGTACAGCAAGTCACTAGATTACGGCCATCGAGGATTACGGCCTTCTAGTACCCAAATTTTGGTTACTGTTAACCAATCATTTTTTTCATTTAATGTGGATGGCAAACGACCAAGAGGAAGCAGCCCCAAACGAGGGTCTGACCAGGTGACCGAAGAACTACAGATGCCGATATCCCAGGCTTTCCATCAAGCCGAAGACCGCAGTAGGTGGAGAAGTCTGCTGAAACACTTCCGTCGAAGCCACGTTCCTTAGCACTGAGGGAACGACTTGAGGAGAAGGATGAAACGAATAACCTTTGGTGCATATAACAATCTGTACGTGTCAAAATACACACATTTTTATTTCCAAAATACACATATTTTTATTTCATTTGTGTGGGTACAGGCACGTATAATAATACTCGTACGTGCCTGCCTAGGGGTATGGAAAACTCACTCACAGGGGGAAAAAGAATATTTAAAAAAATATCTATGTACGTCCATACTTTACTTTTTAGTGTTAGTTACGTCAGATAAACTAATAAAAGTAGGTACCTATTTATAACTACAGAATTACACTCTGTTGTTTTGATGTTTTACAAACTTAAGTTTTTACGACACATACCTACTTTGTATTTCATATTTTGTAACTCCGTGAATACCAGCCAAAAGCTTTTTAATATAAAAGTTTTCATTGCAGCTACGCTGTGTCTTTACGCGGTAACTCACATATTGCTACTTAAACTAAAAGCAGCTATTTTGAAGAACAAGAAACATAACATAAGTAATTTCGTAAATAACAGTGTTACGAAAGAATATTACGAAACCATGACTCCTCACACATCGGGGAGAATGGCATATTTCTCAATAATACCGCAGTAAAACAAAGATGGGATAGGACCGAGGTCCCTGTGACACAGTTACTTATATGTCTGGAGCAGTAGAGCAACTTTTAACAATAAGGATTTGCCTTATTGATTATTTTTATAACTTCAGCAATTTGTTTGCAAGTTTTAACAAAACTAAATCAAATTTCGCTCACAAAAATTGATCAACCGTGTCATCCGATGGGACATTCCCCAAGTATTGACGGAATCGAACGCCGGCTTACTGGCGCAGCAAGCACTTACAATAGCTCAGTTGGTAAGAGCATTCGCCCGGATAGCGATGTGTCGCAGGTTCGTGTACCATCGGATGACACAGTCGATCAATTTTTGTGAACGAAATTTAATTTACTAGAGTCAAAGAATCCTGCAATTTCGAGTATGGCAATAAAAAGAGGTGTAGCTACTTACAATTACATCTTAATGGTTGATTATATCGACGTCTTACCTGAAAAGAAAAGAGTTGAAAGTTAATTTTCAGTTATAAAATAACAAAAGTTTTTTATTAATTATGAAGAACTAAGGGTCGAGTTTTGTACATATTTAGTTTATATTTTAAGCCCCATTATATTATTTAAGAGGGGAATTGTGTCAAATTTATCGTCAATTTAGGTTTACCGGTTTTTAAAAATCGGTTTAAAATACCTTACGGCATTAGCTTAAGGTACTACCACAGCAATGCACTGCGAAGCGGTCCCTACCATACCAAGTTATCGCTATAACCGAACTGATTTATTATTATGATCGACGTAAAAGCTGGCCGATGTATTCCTATTTATCCAATCCGATGTCGTTTATTTGACGCCCTCCCTTGAGGGCGAAAAGAGATTGTCTCGAGGAACAACTGTAGATGTTGGAGTTTCGGCAAAAACGTTGTTTGTATGGAATATATATTATAAACAATGGTTTCTGGAATTACAGTGGGCCCCGCATGATCTTGACCGAATCTGTTAAAATATCTCAATTGATATGGAACTGTATGTTTTCACCATAAGTTGAAATATGGTTTTGGAAATTTGTGTGGCCCACTGTACGTACTGTATTCTTTCTACGATAGAAACATTTACATAGAAATTCATAATAACACACCTCAATTTAATGTGGTCTCCATTGAAACAAACCAGGCGGTTGCAGGTTCGAATCCCGCAAGGGGCAAATGTTTGTGTGATGAGCACGAGCATTTGTACCTAAGTCATGGATGTTTATAACAGTATTTAAGTATGTCTATCCGTTATCCTAGTCACCATAGCACAAGCTCACGCTTAGTATGAGGTTAGGTAATCGGTGTGTTTGTTGGAACAATTTATTTATTTATTCTTATTTTTATAAACAGAATTACCGGATACATTAAAACAGCACGAGTAAACCACAAAGGTTTGAGTTAGGTTAGGTTATACTGCTTCTCACATAATAATATAAGTCAGCCTATTAGATCCCACTGCTGGGAAAAGGCCTCACCTCAACTATGAGTAGGAACGAGCCATACTTCACCACGCGGGCTCAGTGCGGATTGGTGGAGGGGTGTATGTAAGGCAAGTGACAAACCTTACTGTCAGAAGTTATCAAGCCGCCTTAGGGCCTCTGACTAGGCTTAACGACTAATACCACAGATATTAGCCGGGACCAACTGCTTAACGTGCCTTCCGAAGCACGGAGATGCTTGTCATGGACGTCACTTAAATGGTCGGAATGGTCACCCATCCAATCACGACCGCGCCGTGGGTTGCTTAACTTTTGGTATCACTACCCCACACATCACATCGATAACGAGTTAATTAAATATCAATAATAGCTAATTAGTAAACACGCAATAACAAGAAGACAGATACAATTCAACCCTAAATGTAAAAAATATTTGAGAGCGGTGATCACACTCACTAGTGGTGCAAAAAGGGAGCCGTAAGTTTGTATTTATTGCTAATTGGCGTAAACCTATTGCGAAGTTTACGTGGTAACACGTTTGTTTGTTGACAGATTTTTTTAAATGTATTTATCAGATTAAACAGTGGCATACATATATAGGTATATTTAACATCTAAAAATCACGGAGGTTTGACTTGATGCTAAATAAATAAGTTCAAGTCAGCATAAGTAAGTTGTTAGGTAAAATATTGTGATTAGACAGTATAGTAAGAAAATACATGCAAATAATGTAAGTTAACAACGTTGTTGCAGTCAGTAGTAGCAAGGTAGAAGTAAGAACTAGGCAGGTAGGTACGTTATTATTAAGTAAGTAAGTAGACTATTATTTTTATTCTGTGTAAGTATATATATATATTGCAGTAGAAAATCATAATAATCATAGTTATTTTAACAGGCTGTCGAATTTCGGAAGTACTAATAAAAATAAATAAATTAATTGTTTCAACAAACACACCAATAATTACCTAGCCCTAAACTAAGCATGAGCTTGAGCTATGGTGACTAGGATACCGGATAGACATACATTTATAAACATCCATGACTTAGGTACAAATGCTCGTGCTCATCACACAAACATTTGCTTCTTGCGGAATTTGAACCCGAAACCACTGGTTCTGTAGTCCGGGACGCGAACCACTACACATAGACGATCGACAAAGCACTGAAGCATTCAGCGCCTTAAAGATTCCCCAACCGCTACACGAGCCGTTTCTTTTCCCAAAACTGACATGTAATGGTTTTACATAACATTTTAAATATAAACAAACAAGGCGCAAAATATTTTATTTTGTACCTTTCTCTATGAACATTTATGTAAATTGATACTGTGTGTGGTGTGCAATAAAGAGTATCTATCTATCTATCTAACATTCTAAATAGAAACAAACAAGGCACAACGCATAACCTATATTCGTCACGACAATGTCGCGATTTTTCCCGAATGCTTGCTTTGTGAGATATTGGAACAATCACTCATGCCGTTTCTTGTTTGAAAAAAGGCGACTCTGAGCATTTTACTACAAGCATTTGTCACTGGATAGACATTATTCAGTATGTTTTTTGATCTACGAGTAGATCGATTCCAATTTGGTAGGCAAAGTGGGATCTAACGAACGAAGTACTTCACGAACGTGAGAATTGTCTTTGGATTTTCGTTATCCAACTACATTAACTGTGAGATATGAAGTTTGGGTGATTTTATTTGTTACAAGATTACAAGTTTAGAAAAATGTATGACTGTAAAGAGATTATCTGATTAGTTACTATGGTAGATTTCCTGCAGTGCCCTGATTCCTCTATCTAGAAACATAACACTCCATTTTTGGATGTCAAAAATGGTACATAAAAATATATTTACACATCTATTAATTATTAAAGTCAGACACAGAACGTCAACGAAAAACGGAGGGTACACCCCCAAATTTTCTTGTTTATAATTTGACGTTATTGGTAACGGTGTAAAGGATTGACATACAAAGTTGAAATAAATATGGTGGAACATAGAGATACGTTCAAGCTCTGTCAATATGTACACATTTCTCGCACCCGTCTGCCCTGCTGAACCCTTTTGTCTGCAGCCTAAAACATACAGCCAGTTTTCAGTTTTATTTTTCATCTCTCACATCATACATCTCTCATCCTGACTGCCTCGTTGGTCCAGCACGCTGGGTACTATCCATGGGTTCGAATCCCGAGTCGGGCCGAGAGTGTTTGGATTTTTCAGTCTTGAAATTACTCAGACACAGCTCCGGAGTCAGGAAGTTGGTGGTGTTTACACCACCGTGCCTCGGAAAGCACGTTAAGCCGTTGGTCCTGCGCCTGATCTCTCTACGGTCATGCCGGACTGCCGTCTTACCGAATTATGAGAGTAAAGAAACAGATAGTGCACCTGTGTATTGCGCACACACTTGTGCACTATAATATGTCCCGCGCAGTTGGCTAATCTCTGTTGAGATAGGCCGCCGTAGTCGAAACTCGGCTAGGAGGACATTACTCTCATTCTCTAAAAACTGACATATTAAAAAAAAGTTTTAAGGTTATTTACGTCACTTGTTTTATGCGTTTTGTTTTGTTTATCGATAGAGAAGAAAAGACCGAATCAAACTGTATTTTTATCTCGACATTCTTGTCTGCATAAGCAGTTTAAATTAATACTTCAGTTATTTTAGGAATTCTTTATTAGGAATTACCATGGAACATAGAGACTGTTGTATGAAAAGACGTGTGTAAGGCGTAATAGCAGTCAACACCTATTGTAAATCGACTTAGTTTTTATAATGTATTAGCATTATTATCAGAGATATACTATTGCCTTTTTAAAGCAAGTATATATCACGTGTACTCCGGTTTGTCAATGACTGCGGCTTTGAAAATAAACTGAATTTTTTGCGCTGCTTCATCTATGCACTACCTTACAATTGTCTCTAAACAATAGCAGGCCTGTGTATCTTCCCGCGTAGTTAGCAAAAACGTACCTAAGCGCGGCGACCCCTTGGTAAGGGACTAAACAAGTTGGGTGTCGCTAGCCGGCAGCGTTTTATTCACCGGCGGTGCGCGTCACTAGGTTGCTGGTTGGACGAGCGTGAATAAAGTCCTAGAAAGATGCGCTAGATGGCGTAAGTAGCTTCTTGTGGCAGTCAACCCTATCGTGTTGCGTGATAGTACGTCCCTGAATAGGTTTAGTGTATTATGAATCATATTCCAGAGTTATAAGAGTGAAATTATCTTGCAATGTATTTCTGTAGGTGTCTACACGACATTGAGTAGATATTTCTTTGAATTTCATTGCTAAGTCATACCTCTGTACGGAGTACTAGTACTTATTCTGTGGCAATAGTAAGGTCAATATTGGGACGTGTATAAGTGCCCCTTGTTAGGGTCTATATGCAAAAGGAAATGCAATTTTATTGAATTTTGAATGAACATTACTGGCTGATACCAGACATGCTATACATAACTCCATCTAAGCCTGTCCACAAATACGTGCGTAATATACGTGCCTCTGACACGTCTGCCCAATACTCGTATAAAACAAATTGGCTTTGAGGTGTCGTCGTCATTGTATGTACAGTCAACCTCAAAAATATCTCGATCGAACACTTGGTAGACCTTGACAATTCATACGATTTAGGCTAAACGCCGAAAGTTTACTATATAGGTGCGGTGAAAGTTTGAATATAATAAATAAATTAAGAAATTAAATTGTTTCACCAAACACACCAATTACCTAGCTCCAAACTAAGCGTGAGCTTGTGCTATGGTGACTAGGATAACGGATTGACGTACTTATACTGGGTGTATCAAAAAGGCGAAATAAAATTTAAAGGACGTGTAGAGTAGTAAATGTTTAGTTCCTATGCAAAACCACAAACTCGTGCGAGTATAAATTACTAAGTAAATTGATGTTAAAGTTTTAACAAAAACTTATCGGTGACAACCTTAAATATCAGCTGTTAGGTGTAAACAAACTCATATATCGAGATTAAGTAGGAAACAGATGTGAAACTTTCATAAAATGTGCAGTGATCCTTTCAATGATCATTGAATTAATTTAATAAACAATAAATTACTCGTTTTAAGTGTTACGGTTTCTCACTGTGTTGCAACGCTAAGATGTTATTACTGGTGAAGAATTGATTATTGAACATTACCTAATAAAACAACTTTATGACGATATTTGAGATTATGAGATATCATGAAGCGTTTAAAGTCGTAGATGGGCTTTATTCGAAATGCTGGTGCTGCATGACTTAGTACTGATCAACATCCTTAATGAATTTCATTCATTCGCTCTACCGTTACCACCACCAATAATTATGACAAAATTACCGCGACTACTTGACCTACCGGGTGATATCGGACACTACCGCGAACTAATGGCACATATCGCCATCTAGCGGCAGATACTTCGTTTGTTACTTCGTCTAAATAAATCTGCTACGCTATTGTTTTGGGTTGGTTATTTTATTTGTTCAGACTTAGAAATAATAATTAAGAAATAAAAATAATAAGTTAGATCGACAACTAAAAATAATAATACAATTTCTACCAATAGTTTTAACTCAGTGGCTCCTCTGCACTTTTTATCATTGACCAAACAATGCAGTCCACGTGGACTGCGGCGCCTTTAAGTCAAAAGTCAAAGCGCGCCGAACCAATCAGTAATCGTTCCGAAAAAATTGCAACGATGCGTTTAGCCAATAATATCCTGTCACTGGACTATCACCCACGCCTTAGCCCCGCCTTCCGGAAATCATTAAAAATATTACGGGATCCGCATATTCGAAAAAATAAAATTTAAGACATTTACGAAAATGTTTTAATTAAAAAAAGTGTATTTGATAACTTAAGTTATTTGGTTGTTTAACTTAAAATAAGTTTTGATATTCCTACTTTCTTTAAAATAGTAGTGAAACTTTAATTTAGGTTAAGGGTTTTTTCCATTACTTACATCGAACCCTGCGAAATGTCCCTACTTTTTTTCTACAACTTTCTACTTTTTTTAGTTGCTCGTATTCGTTCTCGTTGCGCAGTTGCTATCCAAATTTTCTCAATTTCGATCTCCGATTTCGATCAGTATGTCTCGTGAAGAACATTCTTCGTATTCAAATAGTAAATACTATGAAATGATTTTATGCGTGGGCGCTTCTTTCGGGAGCATCAATGGTGCTCGCAAATTGTATCGTCAGCGGTTCATCGACGGCAGGCCCCTCGCAGAGCAGCGGCGTTTACCTTCGTACACCTGCTTCAGGAACCTGTGGAACCTGTGGTGCACGACGGTGCACCAGCGCACTACGCACGCCGTGTCCGGGAATATCTCGATGGACGACATGGTGCTCAGTGGATTGGCAGAGGGGGTCCAGTGCAGTGACCTGCCCGTTCGCCCGACCTTACCGCTATGGACTTTTTTTTGTGAAACAGTTTACGTGAAAAACCGAGTGTAGGCAGTGGAGTGCAATAGTGCTGACGAAATGCGAAATAAAATACACCTAGCCTTTCAAGCCATTACGCCTCAGATGCTGCAAAACGTGAGGATATCGATGAACCGCAGAGTCGCTGCTTGCATTGAGCACGGTAGCAGACATTTTGAGCCATTTTTGTAAAAAAATAATAATATGAAGGCTTTTCTAAAGTGATAATAAGGCGAACTTCCTAAAAGTCATTACGTTTGTAGTGAAGCTATGTGCACAAAGTGTTGGTAGTATGTAACACAAAACAGATCATACAAAAAAAATAAATTTGATGTTTGTTTATTACAATAAAAATATTACTGGTTAGCAAATTATGTCGTAGTTATGTTGTGTAGATTTTTACAGTGAGTACTAGTTATTTACCATCAAATAATTACCTATTAGTTACATTGTATGAACTTGTTTAATTATTTGCTGGGTAAAATTATGAGGTACCTACAGCAAATTAATGTGTTGTTCTTTGTAAATGTAAGTAAAAGTCATAGTTGGTGTTATTGTCCTAAACATTAATTACTGTTTTCTGTACATAGTTTTAAAAAAGAAATGTACCTGCCTGATTATTTTTTATTGTCTCTAAATAATTTTGCAAATAAATGCATTAATCTGATTATCGTTGTTATCATTCAGTTCCATTCCCATCAAAGCTAAGATAGGTAGGTGCTTAGGTAGTTTTGAGTGGGTGCGCTGTAAGAAAGCAGCGCGTCGCGGCGCGCAGCCCCCCGCATCAGCTGATCGTGCGGCGGACGAGGGTTGCGGGCGGGGGTTTGCTAACGATGACCGCAGATTCAGGGTTGTCAACACTTTCGGTAAAAAAACTATTTATTTACTTAGTATGGGAAAAAAGAGTTGTTTATTTTTAACTAAAACTTTTACTACTTAATGTTCACCTTACATACATACATACCCTTAAATATTATTTCGCCTTTTTGGTACACCCTGTATAAATGTATAAACATCCATGATTTAGGTACAAATGCTCGTGCTCATCACACAAACATTTGCCCCTTTCAGGATTCGAACCCGCAACCGCCTGGTTTAGAAGTCCGGGGCTCGAACCACTACACTAAGACGGTATCAATAATGTATATTTTTTGGTTATTATTTAAAAAAGTGAGTTTTGTTTGTTCGTTTTTGGCAAAAGCACGGACTTACCATCTTTTATTGAGGACTTTTAGCGGCAGGCAGTCGTATTTCGGAGTTCGGCTGAACTGAACATACAAATGATAATATTGTCTCTGACTGTACAAGGAAATGACACAACGCGGCGTCAGCATATTGACCGAGCAGGGCGACATACCCTGTTCATATTGACGCGTATTGTTTGCCCCGATTCTTTCATTAGTGATGGGGAAACCTTTGAAAAGTGGGCACAAAAAGTGATTGAAACTGTCGCTCTTTTTTCACGCGCTATAATTATGTTTCCACGGCCGCACGGACAAGTACAGTCAGCAGCAGTTGACTGAGTCAAAACACAATTTTACGGATTACGTTTCGAACACTTTACAGCGTTCGTTCTCGTTCGAACGCTGTAAAGTGTTGCAAACGTCAGGTTTTAAATAAAATGTAAATAAATCGCTAAGTAATCCGTAAAATTGTGTTTTAATGAGTTCAACAATTTGCGTAAACGTAAGAAACAAATATGTTACTCAAAACTGATAAATTTTCAAAGGATATTGAAATCTACATGTGACCAACTTTCGGTTGAAAGGTCGCAAATGGATCAGAGAAGGTCGATGTGCCGAAGAGCGTACCTACCAATTTATACCACAAGCTGAACACTGTATGGCAAACATAGCGAAAAAAAACTCCTTTTAGATAATCCTGCCAATGATGCCAATTCATAATGGTCAGATTTGTCAAAGTAAATTCACGGCCATTGTCTAGGCCGCCTGAGACATTAAAATGCTTAGATTGATAAACGTCTTAGACTCAAGTTCACCAACTTTTAAACCGCCGGTAAACCTAAATTAACGGTTGATTAGCAATGATCGGAGTAGGTAGAGCTATTTTGGTTCAATAACCGCAAACATTGATGTTAATATGGACATTCGCCGGGAATCTAACTAAAACTCCGGCTAGTAAGTAGTGTAAAAATAAATTGTTTTTTTTTATTAACGTAAAAGAAAACTTGTCTTATGCATTGTCAGGGCTCTCTGAGTAAAAAATATATTTAAACTTGGGATTCTTGGGAATGTCTATATTACATCAACGTATAGCAAGTACAGAAAATAGTTCTGCCTAGTCCGATCTATGTTGATTAGACACATTTCCCATACAAACTATGTTCAATAATATCTTAGCGGCTGTGTAAAAAATTAAACATGGGTTGATGAACTCGAGCCTTAGGAAATAAGGAAAAAAAATCTGCTAGTTTGGCTTAGGTTCTGTAACACCGTAAGCAAATATCGAAACTTATTTTTATATATAGTATGACAGATAGGACATGTTTGAAAAGGTAAAATTAATTTAGTCCAACGGACTCTCTATAGTAAACTCATCAATTATTGTATCGACTAAAACATGAAGATATGAAAAGTAAGACGTATTCACAGATGTTCGTAACCAACAAAACTGCTTGGCAATCACTTAGCTTACCCCACGTTTGTACACCGATATACCAACGCGCCCTATTATCTAGGCTCAAAACTAGATAATCTCCTTTCATACAAGCCTGTTTATAGAAGGGACGAGGGTTCCCACCCCGGATTCAAATCACCCTTGCTCGCATCGTGGGAGATTACCCGACAAACGTGTCATTCGAAACTATTCGCGTAAAAGGTCAAGCGAATTTTATATACAGATTTGACTTTCCAATCTGACGAATGGAAAAGGTCCGAGTTGTTTTGCTTAGTATTCATAGAAAGAAGTTTTATGTTTTACTAGTCGTTGCCCGTGACTTTGTACGCGTGGACTTCGAGAATACAAATTGAATCACTCTCTCATAACCGTCCAGTAATTGTGACCTCTGATTTGGACTATGTCGTATGGTGAAGGAAGATCATCCTGTATCTCTATATGTGCCTTTCTCTTGACATGAAACACACCCTATATTAGATAGATACTCTTTATTGCACACCACACACAGTATCAATTTACATGAATGTTCATAGAGAATGGTACAATTTAGGCGGTCTTATAGCTGAAAGTAATTTCTTCCAGGCAACGTTCGGGTTGAGGACAGTCCAAAATTGACTTGGGTCGGCGGTGAAAACTATCAAAATATAGAGAAATAGTTAAAGAATTAAAAAAAAATTATTAACATTAACATACAGATAAAAACAAAAACATTTTTGTACTCTACATATCTTAACTAAGGCCTAGGGGGTATATTTTTTTAAATCAATGTACATAAATCGACCTTCCACAGTTTTATTATATGTGATCTCAGAGTAAATTGCAAAACGGTATTGACCTTATAAGGTAACGAAAAAAGGCAAACAATTTTAGGGAATGCAAATAGATTTGGAAGCCGAACCTCGCTTTGATCTTCAGAGCAAACGGTTCCAATCGGTCTGCATACAATTCATTCATTCAAAGAACCTAGCTACTGTATTGTGTAAGTTTCCTACCTTATCCATTTATTCCTTATCAATCTATATATACATATATCCTTATCAATCTATTGACACAAAGGTATACTTTCGAATAGGGTCCAAAGCCGGCACTAATGGATGAATTAGAACAAATTCTAAATATAGTGTTAGTCTATCATGTACGAGTATCTCAGTATCGGTATAGGTATATAGTAACGGTATATACATAATACCCTGGAGTTCAGTACTGTGTATAAAAAATGCAAATAGCAATTTTGTGACAGCGACCATCTTGGATTTGAAATTTAGCATAGTGTATTATAGTATTCTACTAGTCAGCCCTTTCATTGGATACCCATATTGAGGGAGCTTAAAAAAAATATGTGATCCGCCATTTTGTTACGGCAGCCATTTTGGACTAATTTTCATGAAACATAGCTAACAACACTTCCGACTAATTAATCATTCAAACAAAAAAATTAAATCAAAATTGGTTCATCCGTTCGGGAGCTACGATGCCACAGACAGACAGACACACACAGACAGACACACACACACACACACACACACACACACACACACACACACACACACACACACACACACACACACACACACACACACAGACGCGTCGGGGGTTAATTACAAGAAAATGATGTTAAATAAGTATGCTAACCTTTAGAACAAATGTATTTCTTCAAGTGTTTTACAAATTTCAAATAATTTTAATTTTTAAAACTGTTTTAGGTACATATTATTTATAGGGAAGTCATAAAACACGCCTATTTCAATATTCTAACCATGGTTTGCAATTGCATCGAAATCTGTTCGGACGTTTTCAAAACATCATTAAAGATATTTAGTTTGCATGGAAATATGTTTTTTCTATCATTATTTCGTAATTATGTTGATACAAATCTCTAATTTCATATGTTCAATTATGAATTCAATAAGTTACCTTCCCGAGTATCCCTTCACAGTAAGGACAACTATAACCCCCGTAGAATTATAGTCTGAATAATTTAATAGGTTTATTTTGACAGTTTACATTAGGGTCGGGTGTTTTCGTATCGGTAGGTAGAATTGCCGATTTAGACATCAAATCTGAATTTATTTTAAGAGTATAGAATTAGTTTTAGAATTACGTTCTATGAACAACAAATAAAATTAAGTCTTCAAACTCAAAATTGCATACTGAAAATGTTATTTGTTCAATACCAACCGATGAATCGAAAAATCTGAACCTTGATTAAAATGGTGACAACACTAAAATGAAGAAAAAATCTGACTAGAACATGGCCGTTTCAAGACGTCTGTCAGCAATATAGAATTTCGATTCATTTCACACTTTATGTAGAAAACATAAACTAGAATGTGTCGCATTACATACTTTCAAGTCAGTGCTATCTATCATTTCTTGTTTTAAAATCAATAGCATTTTATTTTCATTGTTCTATGTGCTGTCTATGGAATCCCTCCGCATTCACTGCTACGCTCTTTGATAACTCTAAACTGTCAAATTGAACCTATTAGATAATTCAAACTATAACGAATATGTAATTTGACACGCGTATTCATGTTACGGAACCCTAATGGTTCGACTGCAGCGCGATTACCGCATCACGTGCGCCAAAGTTTCTGTCTTGGATTGCAGGCGGAGCGGACTTTTGCGGTACTGAAACGAATTGGGGCATTGATCTCTTGTAATGCCGGATGAAGTGGGCTAATTACGTGTCGTAAAAATCTTTTAAAAAAGAAAATCAATTTAATAAGGTAATTACGAAACTATACTTTACGTACATCATATACAAAGAACGCGTAAGGTAAATAAAATAGGCAGAGGTTAAGGTAGCAAATACTTACAATAACTTCTTGAATGGGGTAAAATTGATGATCGATGACTTACCTGAAAAGAAAATGAGTAGAAAATCAATTTTGAGTTCTGGAATAATAATATTATAGTACGAGTAGCTCAAGTAGGTAGTAGCATACATTGTACTAATAATAACGCCCTTCTAGTCAAAGACCTACGGCTGCCAATCTTAACCGAGATTAGTCTTCTGTTAAAATAGTACACAACCGTATGACCGAAGTCCTAACATGCATTCCGAGGCACGGGAGGGTGACACCACCAACTCCGAAATGCTTCTAAGTAATTTCAAGGCAGAAAACCCCAGAAACGAAAATAGTGCAGATAATAAAAAATATCAATGAACCTTTGTTTGAAATATGCTGTTATTTTCTAGAAATAGAGTTTCTAGATTGTTAGCGGATATGTCAACATCCCTTTTACAAAGTTTAAGCCCAAAGGTACTTTTACAAGGTATTATTAACACCTTTGAAGTTTCACCGCTTTAAAACTATACTACCTTGAGAATATCTAAATGAGCTACTTCAGTTATTTGTCCCGAGATAGTAAACAATACCTTATAGAGCTCCTTACAGAGTTAGTTACAAGAGTCGTGAAGGTCTATAGTATCATAATGGCCGGACGGCGAGCAAAATTTAATTATGCCGAAGACTTAGTTAAAAAACAGAGATGTTCAACATCATTACTTATCTCGTAAAAGACATGAACTAAGGAGATTGGAAATTAGTCGAAAAGTTTTTTTTTTTTTGATAATTCGTTTATTGAGACCATTATTTAAAACTAAGCCTATCAGGATTGGAACTGCGGTTATTGCAAATTTATTTTCTAGAATCTGATTTCGTATTTGGCTAGTCACATAAACTGTTGTAATCGTGACACGGTTAAAAAAACAAAATTGAAAAAAATTACAATCACAAATGACAGCAAATGACAGTATATCATGAAGGGGATGACAAAATGGTATTCCTTTCTCATTTTCGCGTTGACAAAGAAAGAGACAGAACGTCAAGAATTGATTTCGAGACTTGGGTGAAATAAAATACGGGTCATGAAAAAAGTAGGTGTTCTTTTTTTCTGCTACAACTAACGGGTTGAAATAAATTAATTTAACATCCCTTTTATCGTGTTGGTCTACAGCAAAGAGAATAAAAGCGAGCTCATTATTATCATCAACAGAATGAAAGCATTCTGTTGATGATCCCATCTGCAGGTTACACAGTTACATAATACATACATTCATACATGCTTTTATGTATGCAGGAAGGTTACCTCGGGGCTCTTTAAAAAAGGAATTATGTAAATGTTTCTCTCCTCACTAGATTGTAAAGGATAAGTAAACGCAACCATTAGTTCTTTATAAACTCTAAGCAGAATTATGTAGAGAGCTTCAGAATATATTCATTTGACAAAACGAGTGTAAGTGTGGAGGCATAAAAACTTTTTGGTTGATCGAAAAAGGGAGATGATGAATAATAAATGAATGAATTGTTTCAACAAACACACCAATTACCTAGCCCCCAGCGATCCAATCAGCGATCGCTTCGATAATCTAACGGCTTTCTTAAACCAGTGTTATTCTTAAAATATCACTGCCTTACAATGTCACTGTATCGGTCTAGTGAAATTATAATGGCACTGAAACAAGCCAGTTAAATTGTAAGTAATACAAACGATTGACAATAAATCAGTGTAATTATAATATCACGGATTTTATAATATCCTTGAGACATATACATGGCGTAGCTATCTCCAGTGTCAGTATGAGAGCATACTGTTCAAATAGAGATTTGAGACACCTGTATATCTATACTTGTCTAAACGTATAAACTGTAAATTAATTTGCAGTCTAGTCTTGCGTGGGCAGGACGCTACCCTCTTTTCCTTGGCAATATGTTATGCCTCCCCCGGGATGCGAACCCACATTCATCTTATTTCTCTTGCAGATTAACGTTCGAGACTTCCGGTTTGACGAATGAAGATGAAGGCTGGTATAGCATGGTAATGAACTACCTTCATACGGTTTATTATAGGGTAAGCTGGACGGATAAATAATGTTGTATTGGGTGTTAAATGATTTAGTAATTACGGCATACTATTCAGTTTGATTCACAATAACTAGGTTAAAACATTATTTAGGTACACATGGCCGTACGTCAGAGTACCCCTTGACTTTGGCTTTGGGACCGCCTCTATTCCCTACGCAATAAAAGCTGTTTTCGTAGTTCACATGGGTAACCTAACGTGCTGCCGCGTGTACTATCATTGTTTTATGATTTAAGCAATTTCTTAACAAGTTTTTACTTTACTAGTAAATTGCCAAAGATATAATCATAAGTACTTTATGAACTAAATATTTAATTACTGCCTGCCTTAAATGCTGTCTCGTTTAATGGCATTATTTTATCTAAATGTTAAATCAACTCAATCAATTCACAATTACTATTTTTATTTTACCACTGCTTTACTTTCCAGTTTATCAGTTCGAAATCTGTTTTAACCCCGCCAGCGTCACTGGCGACATAATTACTTTAGGTGTCATCAATCAGCGCTTCGTGATTCAACAGTATTCCAGTAAATAAAATAATAAACTCCATTAATGTTACGAGCCGGGTTCGATGTCGGAGTGAATTATACACAGTCCAAGATTTATGCATTGGTGGAATGCAACCAGTTCCTGAAATGAGCGACAGAGCGGCGCCACTTGCCACATTACAGTAGATTGGATATTTGACACCACCAATCGTTGACGTACTTTTAATTAACTGTCAAAACGCTCTTTTCCATAGGTTTTGTATGGGAATAGTAAACTATGACGTCACATTTCACTATACTCAAATATCTTTTTTTCGTGTTTAGCTTAATTTAATTAGATTTTGGTTTAAATATCTTATTATAAATAGCGGTTTAACTATAATCTTATAAACTCTAGCAGTGGAAACATGTAAATGGCCTTCTTTCTGTTTATAATTTTAAGCAATCATGTACTAGCTGTAAGTTTCCCAAAAATGTAAAATAAAATAAAAATAAAATTATTTTTAAGAAATAGGGATTTGGATTTTTTGTGGATAATGTCAAGTGCCCAATTTTAAACTTTTTGGTAAATGTGGCATTTATGATAGACTATTTAGAAAGCCAATGTTTATTGATAAATGATGTTACCGGCCAATATAGCTACCTATTAAAAATGACTTAAAGTTGAGACAGATGAGATTATGTAATTTTAAAATCAGTCGTTTTGTATTTATTTGACGTACCTATGTTTCTCGACTATTGAAAAAATAATTAGTAAATGTGTTTTAGCCAAAGCCTTTCTTTCCGCATATCCCGGAATACTTTCTGAGATAACTGATTTGGAAAAAGTAGTCAATTGTTAAGTTTTTCTGAAATTATATTCAAAGTGCTTTCAGACTGCAAGGCGAATAGAGCATGGATAAAAATTAAACTTACCTACCCCCAACTAAGCGTGAGCTTGTGCTATGGTGACTAGGATAACGGATAGAAATACTTAAATACATATAAACATCCATTACTTAGGTACAAATGCTCGTGCTCATCACACAAACATTTGCCCCTTGCGGGATTCGAACCCGCAGCCGCCTAGTTTAGAAGTCCGGTGCGCAAACTACTACACCAAGACGGTTGTCAAATATCTAATATCTTATAAGATACGTATACGCGAGTAGAAAAGTTTTCCATCCGATTTTTCCGTTAACGTATTCAGTACCAAGATTTTATTTCGCCTTCGGTGGAAACCTACGCTTTTTTATGCCACCATGTATAATTTCACACGGGAACATGCAATTGGCCCAGAAAACGGGTTCGCATCCCGGTGCAAGACATAAAACAAGCAATTTACGGGGTTTCTTTACGAGGACTGTGTAGGCTAACGGTATGGAACAAGCAAATAAATAAAATTGTTATTTTCAAGTTGATTGTCTGACAGATCCCTGTTTATCTGGGATCGGTGCATTATTTTAATTTTAAAACTTAACAACAGGGCAAGAAAATAGTATATAAAATAATAAAATTATGTATCTGTCATAGGTAGGTAAGTAAGTAGCACATAATCATCCCTTATCTTGTAAAACATAATATTAAACAATAAAAAAGCCAGATAGCTTGGTTGGCTTGGATCTGGCTTTTTTATTGTTACCACCCTCTCACCGGAGCCCGGTGCCAAGCAGCTTGCTGTGTTCCGTTGGTGAGTGGGAGTGCCAGAACTTGCTGGGTGAGCTTGCTCCACCGTCGACTCTGTCTACGCGACATCTGGCTTAGTCTAGGTTAAGTGCAAACCGCTTTCAAATAAATAAAAAAAATGCTGCCTCTGCGCAAAGTCATACAGCAAAACTGCCACCATACAATATCCGACCGACACATTTTACAGTTAAATACACCCGTAAAGGTCGCAGCCCGATCCCATTCGAAAGGTACACAGAGTCAGGGTCATAATCCGTTATTGGTCCATAAAAAAGCGGATCCCGCAACGTGTTATATTTATTTATCAAGAACAATTTTCGCAATGTCGGGGAGCATATGTTCGAACCGTCAACTTATTTGTACTCGTATTTGCACGGGGATAGACATTTTTTTTGTTTCTAAGAGCCTTTTTAGAGTCGTGCGGATTTGGCCACGCATACAGGATATAGATACATAATCTGTGATGCGTAGTTACCGCGACAGCGCAGTGACATTTTGAAGTTCTTTGGCATCACAGATAATGTATCTCAATCCCGCGTGCGTGAGCGAGTCCGCACGACTTTAAAAACACCCTTAAACCGGAGTTCATCTTTAATCTATAATTAATATGTTGTCTTTAATTTAAAATCAGCCGGTTTAGCATTATGTAATTACCTGATCTGCCACATCATGGATCATGGTCCAAAGCGGACCCAGGGCCCTCGCATGCGAGTGCATAACCGGGATAACGCTAGGATGATGATGATTTATTTGACATATTCGTATGGGAATTCTGTCAAATTAACCATCAATCATCGTTTATCGGCTGTTTAAGGATTGGTGAACTCGGTCGTATGTTACTTAGAGCTTATAGCTAAAATGCCAGTTGGAATCCATACAAGGTATTAACTTGTACGACAATTCCCTTATCTATTTCACACAGTAGCCGCCAACATCCAACAGGTTAGGCAGCGATATCCTCGAAAAATACTGTACTTATGTTTTATACAAACACAGTATTAAGATTGCATCTTGTCTAAGGGTCCAACCTTAGACAAGATGCAATATTTCAACAGAGCACTTAGCTATCGCCAATGAAATGTCATAATATCTATGCAAAAGTCATGTGATATTTCGATGACTTATGTCAGTATCATACATTATGTTAGCGATAGCGAAAGTCGCTTTAGAATAGATTGCATCTTGTCTACGGGCCCAGGCCCAGGATCGAACCCACGGCCTCTCAGATTTTTGATCGGCTATCGCGCCCTTACCTAAAGAGAACAAATCGTTCAACAAACATTAATATCAATCTCCTAAAAAAGATCCTCAAATAAAAATGATGGCTATTTACAAATATCGTTTTCAGGAACGTCAAACATTTACATACTCATTATTTTACAAAAATGCCTTCTTAAATAACCAGGGTACTGCCTTGGCGGTAAGGGCCCTCCAGTAAAGGGCACGCAGAAGAGCCTCTCAAATTAAGAAGTCGTTGTGAACTCCCCGCCATATCTTATTTTTATAATCTAACTAGCGACCTTTCTATATCAAACTGAAAGTTCTTAGAAAATCAAAAACTGATTACATTAGCCAGTTATTAGTTTTATTATATCTTTTCAAAATATTGTCCATTGACGTCAATACACCGCTGCATGCGATGGAACCACTGGGAAAAGCACTTTGCCCACTCGTCCTTAGGGGTCTCTTCAATGGCATCGCGATACGCAGCCACCGCTTCTTCAGCATTCATAAACCGCTTTCCTTTAAGTTTTTCTTTAATTTTTGGAAATAAATAAAAATCACAAGGCGCGAGGTCGGGGCTATACGGCGGGTGACCCAGTAATTCAACGTTTGATGTCGCCAAATAGTCGATCGTTCGCTTGGCGGTGTGCGACGAGGCGTTGTCGTGGTGAAGGAGGATCCTACTGCGAGGTCGTTTCTCTCGAACTTTTTCCAAGACAAGTGGCAAACAATTGGTAGTGTACCATTCTGCAGAAACTGTTTTTTGATCCTCTAACACAATTGTTGCGAAATGACCTATCCTTCCAAAGAACGAGGCCACCATTTTTTTTCCCGCACTTCGATCTCTCTTCACTTTAGTTGGCAACTCCTCGAAAGGAAACACCCACTGAGCAGATTGTCTTTTGGTTTCAGGATCATAACAGTAAATCCAGCTTTCGTCACCTGTTAGTATGTCGAACACAGCATTTGAGTCACCTCCGTTAAATCTTTCAATCATTTTACGGCACCAATCCACACGATGGAGTTTTTGAGCCTTAGTCAAATTATGAGGTATCCACCGGGCGCAAAGCTTCCTGACCGCTAAATGTTCGTGGAGGATTTTGTGCACTTGACTCATACCGATGCCTAAGCTTGTCCGAATCTGCTGATAGGTCACTCTTTTGTCAGTCTCTATCATACGCCGCACAACACAGATGTTATTTTCAGTCGTCGCCGTAGAAGGCCGTCCCTCACGTACATCATCAGTGAGATTAGTGCGACCACGTTTAAACTCATTAAACCAGTTGTAAACAGTCGCACGAGATGGGGCTTCATCGTGAAAGGCCAATCGTAGTCCATCATAACTTTCTTGTTGACTTAAATGACATCGAAAGTCATAAAAAATCATTGCACGAAAATTTTCTCGTGTTAAATTCATTTTGACGTGACACAGACAATTTTCAATTTGCCGCCAAGTCGTAAAACAAATGACAAATGAATGAAATATATACTCAGTAATATTGGCAAAGAGTTCTATTTTCAAATTTTAGAATATTTTTTTTATTATATTGTTTATAAGTGGCCAGTTCTAAGAACTTTCAGTTTGACCCTCGTACAATATTTTTATTACTATCAAAAGTTATAATCTCTCAAACCAAAAATCTGCCACCTAGATATTCGGCTTTTTATGTAAAATTACTGTTGCTTGATATAATGATAATATTAACACCAGCAATGAATTCTACGTCTTCGGTTTATACAAAAAACATACCAGATTTGCCATAGTAGCCACCTGGACACATACCCCGTTATTCTAAAAACTTAGTACCGGGTTTAAGACAGGACTAAGCTATTAGCTAGCCAATTAGAAAAGCGCTTCTCTATTAGGTTATGTCACGAATGTGTTATTCATTCCTCTGTGGTAGGCTAATATTTAGACCCAATTTTTTTGTTATAACACCGATAGAGATATTTTTAAAAGATGACGGGTCCAATACCTGTCATCTTTGTATATATGTATAGGTCTGTGCCCCTGCTAGCCGCAAACTTCTTATTGCCCCAGGAGGGCAAGTAATGCATATAACTAGCCTAGGAACATAAATGTGATAAAGCTCATGGCTTAATAGGAAATTTAAAAGTACTGCTAAGAAGCGATGCATAACTTCTAATAACTCCATAATACTAAAGTATTTTTATAATGGTTCTTTGTTGTGAAAGGCTAAGATTTTTAATAAAAACGGAAACTATACCTAATCATCATCAGCGCGTCGAAATTTTCAAATAATCGCCGGCCGGGCCTTATTAAACCCGCGTTAGCTAAAAACGGGCAAAGAAATGGCTGAGCTAGGGTTGCCACCAAACGTGTTATTGGAAAAGAATTACGCAAGACCGTTACTGTTTCATGAAAATACAACGACTTTAGTTGTAGTTTAATGGGATTTAATTCCAAATTAAATAGTACTTATGAGCATCAACGAGCATGAGCATCATTCATTTCTAACATTACATACCAGGTAACTTTGGTGAGGTGCATAATAAAAAAATATCAGTTTAAATATAATAAAGGGTCGTATAAGTATAATATTCGAGTACTTATATAATATTTGTTCATAGCTGTCACATTGTTTAAGCCATCGCAACGCATGCTGAGCAATGTTATTAAGTTAAACTTAATAACTTACTGATTTCACAAGAGTTGACAACCCTAATCTACATAGGGCCTTGCTAGCCATCGGGAGAGCGCTTTTTGCGACCGGACAGAGAAGAGGCGGGCCGCGACGACGCGCTGCTGTCATCGTTGTTTTTCATCAATTTGCTATCGATATTCCGTTATTTTTGCCATTAACGATAGTGGTTCCCTAATATTGTGGAAAGAGGCGGCTTGTTCATTTCTTAATTAAGAAATGAGCGATGATACACTTTTAGTTTATTAGATACTGTGAAACATTAACGGAACTATGTTTCGTGGTAATTAATATTTTAGCAAGTAGTTTAAATGGTAGATGTGCATTATGCATGATGACATGATGGGCAGATGAGGTCTAAAAAGATCTGTGCCTTTGCAAGTAGTCCGTAGACGTTACGTTCGATAGGACAAAATCATCATCAAAATTTAAGAGCTAGGCTCTTGTCGGTGGAGTTTTTTCCATTCCTCTCTGCTTTCCGCCCTTCTCTTAACCTCCTGATACGACCCGACATTTATCTTTTCTTTTATTTGCTGCATGTAGCTTATTCTTGGTCTTTCTCGCTTCCTTTTTCCTTCTATTCTTCCTTCTATTATCGTTTTAATAAAATTGTCGTGTCGAATCAGGTGGCCTAACATTCGTCCCCTCCTACACTCTATTGTTTCCATCAATCTCCTTTTTTCCCTAACCATAGACAAAACTTCTTCATTTGTTTTCTTCTCCGTCCAACTTATACGCTCCATTCTCCTCCAGCACCACATCTCGAAGGCTTCCAGTCTCTCTCTGTCCCTCTTTGTCAATGTCCACGCTTCACATCCATAGAGTGCTATACTCCAAATGTACACTTTAACAAGTTTTTTGCGAACTTTGCTTGATATTCTGGCCTTGAGCAAGTGCTTTTTTGCATTATAAGCTTGTCTCGCCATCGCTATCCTTGCTTTTATATCTGGTGTACATCTGGAGTCACTAGTTATCAAGCTACCTAGATATTTGAAGGTTTTAACCTGTTCTATTTTTGTGTTATTTATTGAGATAGGGCTATATTTTTCCTTTTTAGAAGCAATTAGTGTTTTTGTTTTATTTATGTTAATTTTGAGACCAAATTCTTTAAAAATAGTGTCCATTTCTGTAACCAGTTCTTCCAACTCCAATCTGTTTACCGCAATGGCTGCAATCTCGTCGGCAAAACGAATGAATTTAAATACGTCCCCATTAATTTTGACGCCCCCCTTTTTTGATTCCGTTATTCTGCGTATCGCACATTCTATGAATAAATTAAAAATTAGCGGTGAAAGTGGACATCCCTGCCTAACTCCCTGTCTTATTTTTGCCTTTCCGTTTTCCTCTCCTACTTCTATTACCGTTTCTTGGTTTTTATATAATTCATAAATAATCCTTCTGTCTCTATAATCCAATCCAGCTTCTTTGAGTACTTCCATCATTATTTTCCAATTGACCTTATCGAACGCCTTTTCTAAGTCGATAAAAGCTATATGTGTGTCCATGCCAAAATCCAGTCTCCTGTCCATTACCAATCTCAAAGCTAGTATAGCTTCTCTGGTTCCCTTCTCTTGCCGAAACCCATATTGATCCGGTCCCAAAAAGCACTCTGTTAACGGTCTTATTCTGTTCTGAATTATTTTTATTAAAATTTTACTTACCTGTGAAATAATACTTAGTGTTCTATGTTCTTCGCATTTGAGTGTGTTTGCTTTTTTCAGTAGTGTTACAGTCTTGCTTAAATTAAAATCTTGAGGTATTTTGCCTGTTTTATACATTTCTTGAATTAAATTAAAAATTTCCTCTTTCAACTGATTGCAAGCTGCATATTTAACCATCTCAATATAAATATTATCAACTCTTGCTGTTTTCCCGTTTTGAATACATTTCAAAGCTATTTCGAATTCTTCTTTCAATATCAGAGGTCCCAGTTCTAAAGTATCTACATCTTCTTCTTTTTCCATATAGCTTTCTGACATCCCTTCTCCTGAATAAAGCTCTTCTATATACTCTATCCATCTTTTAACAATTTTTTTAGAGTCCATTAGTATTTTTCCTTCTTTATCTAATATACATGTACTTCGTCTCTTATGTTTCTTGTCCATTTGTTTAATTATATTGTAGGCTTTTTCCATTTTTCCCCGTTTCATCATAAACTCTATTTTATTGCATTTCTCTTCCGTATGTTTTTCTTTCGCTTTCCTGCACAGTCGTGTTATTTTGTTTGTTAATATTCTGTACTCCTTGACATCATCCGTCTTGTTTCTTAATTCTCTTCTCTTAAGCATTAGCGCTATAATTTCTGGGCTAAGCCAGTTTTTCCTCGGAATCAGCTTCTCTTTCTTTATCGTCTCTTCTGCGCTTTTGACCATTATGTTTTTGATTTCATTCCACCTTTCTTCAATATTAATATTTTGAATGTTATTCTTACATCTATTAATAAATTGCTCTAACTTATGAACTACTTTATTACTATATTGCACTTTACTATCACTATTTATATCCTTAAGTTTATTGAGATCTAAGTTCTTTGATTTGTGTTTTCTTTTTAGTTGCTTAGTTTTAAAATTGTGTAGACTTATAAGAAAGTTGTAATCAGAATTTAAATCGGCCCTAGGTAAAGTCTTACACAAACTTATCTGTTTTAGAAACTTACTTTTAATTATTATGTAGTCAATCTGGTATCTAGCAATATCTCCCGGCATTTTCCACGTATAGAGTCTTCTTTTTGGTTGCTTAAACATTGTATTTGTAATAATCAAATCATTTTCTTTACAAAATTGTACCAGTCTGTCCCCTCTCTCATTTTTCTTTCCTAACCCAAAACTTCCTACTGAGTTTTCTTCCTTTCCTTCACCGACCACCGCATTGAAGTCACCCATAATAATCAAACTATGTGTATCTTTAACTGTATCTAAAATTGAATCTATGCTGTCATATATCTCTTCTATCTCTTCATCAGGGTGGCCACTCGTGGGCATATAAACTTGCAATAAAGTAATATCAAATGGTTTAGCTTTTATCTTAACTGCTGTTAATCGGTCACTAAAGTGTATGGTATTTTCTATGTTTAAACCCCATTTTTTATTTAATATTATAGCGGTGCCATTAGATCCTTGTTTCTCTCCCGTATATACAACTCTATATTCACCACTCCAAAAATCTCCACTTCCTCCCCATCTTACTTCAGCTAATCCCAGTATATCAATTTTGAGTCTGTCCATTTCCATCTTTACTTCTAATTTCCCCGGCTCTAGCATCGTCCTCACATTCCATGTGCCAACTTTACAAGGATTTCGCTAGATGACGACCGAATCAGCCTTGCTCCTGACCCTGCCGGACTCGGACCGCCACGGCATATTACATCGTGGAAGCCCGTTGTCAAGAATTTATTATTGTTGTCCATATTCATAAAACTCCAAATTAGAAAAGATAGTGTGGTGGTTTCCCTCTTGCCTTCCACACCGCAGTTTAAGAACCGGTTTATCCCGCATCTTAATATTCAGTCAAAAGCCTTGTTCCTTGTTCTTGATACTATATCTTCGGCCTTTTGCCAGTACTGATATTGCTGCTGCACAACACCAGGGGAACGCTTATTTGATGGCGGCGTTGACTCGCCATGGCACAGGATCGTCAATGAATATTGTAGCTTTTTGTAGAGAAGTTCATCCCACTGAACTCCCCACTACATTCTGGTATCCTGCCGCTGTGTGGTCTAGGACAAAATGTAAAAGAAAAATTAAGAAGGCAGACCCATTATAGGGGACCCAGAATAAGCTATTAATCATGCCCAAGAGAGAAGGAGGGGTTTAAGTGGTATTTTTTTCTCAAAACACTGAGTTACAATATTTATATCTTAGGTCATTGATCTGCAGAATATTCAATCGCAAAATTGTAATAGGTTTTTGTTTCCTAAAGCCACAACGTACTTGGTATTTATTTGGCTTAACATAACAAATCCAAAAACTGTGTATCACAGAAGAAAACAGATAACTCTTGCCGGCCGTGGCACAAAACTAACATTTATTACTTTTTACGCACGAAGCGACACATCTCAGATTGTTTACTGCGAATATTCATCATGTCATAAGGCGGGCTGTCCACTAATGCGATGCAAGTAGGACGCGTACCATCGAGGACATTATTTAAACGCCTTTTGCCTGCCACGAGCGAAGACGAAGATCTGTTTCAGTAGGCCTACGGCGTGAATCAAGTGCCTTTAAATTGAGATTGTTATAGCTTTTAGAAAAGCAAGAATGACTTTTAAACAAACGAAGTCGTTAGGTGATGGGCATGCGGGTTAGTTACGCATTTCACTACAATAAAATATGGATCGTTTACGAATAATATTTTTTATAATTTAAGCAATTTCTTTGCAAGTTTTTTGACAATCAAGTAATTTCTGTGGGCAAAAAAAATACTTGATAGTTAACGAACTTTCACGAAAAAAAGTGACAAAAAAGCGTGGCTTCCATTTTAGTTTGATCTAAATAGCACAACTGACGAACTGCGTTAAATCAAAAGGACCATGGTTCTTCTCTCACAACTCCAGTCGACAGGCACCCTAACAATACTATTTGTCTGGAGCCCTTATCCTGGTATTATCAATCATGCCCTTAAATCAATTTGGCGATTGCTTTTTTTGCTGTTTGTGTAAAAGAACCGAGACTGCGTATTAAAAGTGACGATCTTTTCGCCCATTACTGAAATTACGTTACAGAGCGTTCGGGTTGATTTTTTTCTTAGCCAGATAGGACACAAATTATATACAACCATGAAAAAAACTATTTTTTTGGGTCAGCTGATTAATATTAATTTTTATATTCTCGTTCTTCTTCTTTTGCATTAAAAGAGAGGGAGAGAGGAGAGTACTGGTTATCTGTAATACGGGCTCCTAGCCTAGTTCAGATACCAGTCCCACTCAATTGTTGTATCATCTAAAATTGTAATTTACTTAAGATTGTGCAGAAAAAGAAATATTATTATTAATTGTCAGCCTTGTTGGTCTAGTGGTCAGCACGCAAACTTCTTGGGGTACAGAACGTTAAAACCTCTTGGATGCATACTACAAATAAGCGTCATTGCGAAATACTTTACGCTCGCTTTACATACGAAACGTTCCCTGAAACTTGTTATTAATACTTCCCTTGCTTGCACAATGGCAACTTCACTCAACCCTGCAGTGTGACAAACCCAACCACTTCATTCGTTTTGACCAACCTAAAATACATGCAAAAGAACGGCGTTTAATTCCTCGAATGCTACGCGAAGCCATATAAATTAGAAAACATCCAAATTTCAATAGAGAAGATGGTTGGAAAGTTCCAACCTATTCTAGCAAAAACCAAAGCAACACCTCGCACTGCAAGATCTTAAGACACGGTTAGCTCTTTCTGCGTAAATAGGAACGTATAATTTACGTTATACGTTTCTATTTACGCGTTCATAATAATGAGTGACGGTAGTTTCATTTTTCAAAACTTTGTAATGACAAATAGTACCTTAGTCTCCCTGTGACCACGAACGCTGTAAAGTGTTCGAAACGTCAGGTTTTAAATAAAATGTAAATAAATCGCGAAGTAATCCGGAAAATTGTGTTTAATGAACTTCACTCAAGTCAACATTATGACACACCACACCGTCTTGAAACTAGCAACACTTATAAAATGTGTAAGTTCAGAACACAACTTTTTTAATTTCCTCCGTGAGATGCGCTGGAAAAATATTGGAACTATCAAAAGAAAGTTTGAATTAAATAGTTTTTGAAAATTATAGAAGAACGTTACTTTGTCGACTTTCTGATGATATGCAAATGTTACTTCAAAATTTAATTTAAGGTTAAAGCTTACTTTTAAGATAGGTACCTAGTGCTGTGACATCGCAAAATTTATTTTTTTGTAACTCCCTACTAACATTTTTCATGAATTTTTAGATTTTAAGTTAATTTATAGTTTTATAGTAGGCTTGCCATTGATCCTACATCTCCTGTGATAATTTAACTGTACTAATACGCTTTACGACCGCTTGTTCCTACACAATAAATCTAGAAATGCTTCGTCTATTGTCCTGAGGGATACTATAGATAGACCTTTCTGTAGAACATTATTTGTTATAATAGTGTAATAATACCGGTAATTTCCGATTTTATTAAGGACCCATTGTGCCGAATAACGACACGATTCAGATAACGGAAAGGTAAGCCGCATCAATCAACTTAATTAGATGCGTCACGCTATGTCGTTTGTGCACTATATCATACTAATGACTTATTAGGCTCACATAACAAAACTTTATGGGGGATTGGCATTGCCAAACATTTGAAATGGGTTTGCTAACTGGTGAGCGCGCATCCATTTGTGGGGCACTTGCCGCATATCGTCATTAATCTAGTGGTGAGCACGTTGGGTACTATCCACGAGGTCCCGGGTTCGAATCCCGGATCGTGCCGAAATGTCCTGTTTTTTTGTTATGAAATAACACGGACACAGCTCCTGATCCAGGAAGATGGTCAAGCCGTTGACCTCCGCCTGATCTCTCTTCAGTCATGTCAGATTGCCGTCTCACTGAACTAAGAGAGTGAAGGAACAGAAAGTGCACCTGTGTATTGCGCACATACTTGACATCTGTTTGAGAGTTTAGGCAGTGGATTACACGTGGAGGGCGACAATGATAGGTGGAAAATTAGTCTAGTCTGAGCTCTTATAGCTAGGTATTTGCCACATCAGAGTTCAGGTATCACTTCACAGGCCACAATCACTCGAAATGTCTGTAAGGAGCTTCACAGGATACACACGCGGCGAAAGCGCTCTGGTCGGTCTAGTACATGTGTCATAGGTAACGTCTCGATGTCGACTCGAGCTCCGGGGTTCTCACGGTACGTTTTAAACAAATAAAAATAAGGCAGGTATGCGTGTGAGTGTGCGCGGCGTAGTATCAATAGGGTACACAAACAAATCAAAATATTGTAGTAAACAACATCTATTAATATCACTCGCGCAGTTCACTGGGAAAAAGGATTAACCAAACTAGTTAGTTGAAGGTTTCGTTGTAGGGAAGTCAATTTTTATTAAATATAAACCATCTTCTGGTTATCAGTAACAAAAATAGTTTGTTACTGATAACCAGAAGTTCGCAAGTCACTAGATAACGGCCTACTAGTAGCCAAATTTTGGTTACTGTTAACCAATTTTTTTTTCAGTGTTGGCTAATTTCTTTGTTAAGATTGGCCGCTGTAGTCGAAACTCGGCTAAGAGGATTAAGAATTATTTTTTTGCAGAATTACCGTCTAACTCAATGGCTTTTATACTAAGGTCTTACTGCTAGAATTACGTCAGTTTAAAACCGGTAAGCCTGGTACTGATCATACTACAATTAGTGATATTAGTAAAAGTTAGTAAAACTGCTTGCGCAGTTTGGCAGATTTTATGTTATGTTATTTATTTGTTAACTTGTATAAATAAATAATTAAAAAATAGGTTCAGACTTCCATAGTAAAGAGACCTTGCTGTTTCATTCCGATAATGAGTTTGAAAATAATCAGGGAAGTAATTACGTCATAGCATACCCAAGTTGCATGTTTCTTCCTAAATCTAATTGATATTAATTACCCGAACATTTGACCCCTAAAAAACAGGAACGGCAATTTAACTTTTGTCGGGGCCGGGTGAAACCGCAGCGTCTGATTTGTTTTTTTCCAAGTCCTTAACTGGGGCACAGAATAAGTACTAGTACTCCGTACAGAAGTATGACTTAGCAATGAAATTCAAAGAAATATCTACTCAATGTTGTTAACGATATGGTGTAATTCAGTTCGCCTCTGATTCAAGCACATTTTCGTGTAGACACCTACAGAAATACATTGCAAGATAATTTCATTCTTATAACCTGGAATATGATTCATAATACACTAAACCTATTCAGTGACGTACTATCACGCAACGCGATAGGGTTGACTGCCACAAGAAGCCACTTATGCCATCTAGCGCATCTTTCTAGGACTTTATTCACGCTCGTCCAACCAGCAACTTAGTGTCGCGCACCGCCGGTGAATAAAACGCGGGAGCGTGTCGCTGCCGGCTAGCGACACCCAACTTGTTTAGTCCCTTACCAAGGGGTCGCCACGCGTAGGTACGTTTTTGCTACCTACGCGGGAAGATCCACAGGCCTGACTGGGGTTAGAGCGGTGGTTCGTCATTGTCAGTCGCGGTATGGATTAGGTGGGTCGCGTAAGCCTGGTTTAGCTAGAGCGACGAGACGAGAGATGTGTCAAAACAACCCATAGAATTCAGTATACAATGTGATATGTTACGAAGTGATTAAAAGAACGTAACGTCCCAGCACCAAGCTTTTCGTATTTTGTCAGTGAGTGGGAGTGCCAGAACCTTCTGGGTGAGCTCGCTCCACCGTCGACTCTGTTTACGCCTCGTCTGGCTTAGTCTGGAGTTAAGAGCAAACATATTTCAAATAAAAATATAATAAAAAAGAGCGGCCACGAGACGAGAGTTATGTCAAAACAACGCTCAGGATACAGTATACAATGAGATATGTGCAAGTTCATAAACGTATTTAATAGCGAATTTTAAACAAGTTTTATTAATACATTACTTCGAAATCCTATATAAATCGCGTTTTCATACTAAAACATGCGCTACCTCTAGACTTACACAAACATTTCTATCATTTGTAGTTGTTACATAGAATAGTATGGCTTTAATCCCGGAACAGCTCTAACCTTGCGAGTAATGCGGCAGAACATCGACTTACCCTAATCTGTAAATACTGGGTCACCAAATTGACCCTAATGTTGATCACATAGAGTTGAACATCATTTGGTAATTTCAGAGATTTGTGTATGTCAATAGCAAACCGAATCTCGACAATCTTCGCACTAACAACGCACTTGTTTGTCATATGAGTGACAGCGGTTAACTTTAACTTAGGTAGCGTTTACAGCAGTTAAGCGTTAATTAAGTTTAAAGTTTAGATGTGTGGTTAATTAACTGAATAGTTAAGGTTTCAGTAACTTTTGATACGTACTTAACTAACCGATGAAGATATTTTATAGGTACAGTTTATGCTGTAATTACCTATAAAATATCTTGATTGGTTAAAGGTAAGTACGTATTAATACATCAAGTTTTACACAAATAGCTTAGGAAAACAGATTCATTATAATTTAGAAAAGGAAGAGCGAAATCTCCTAGCACAGGTATAAAAGCTTAAAAGGACATATATTCAGCAAACTTTTTTTTAATGACTTGTGTCATATTTTTCTGCTAGCCATTGTCAATATTTTTGTTAAATTTCCACAATTTTATTACAGGAGGTATCAGATTTATCACCGGCAGGAATCCATCGACAATAATTATGTCAGCTAACCGCGGGCGATTAGGTAATTAGCAGCGCCGGTCCCAGCGGATACTCATTAAGAACTGCACCCACTGTTTAATATAAACGTATTTTAAAGGGTTAGGCGGTTTTACGTTGAAGTTTTCACCTCCGTTTTTTGTTTATTGAAGCGTATTTTATGTTTTTATCATTAGCTAAGAAGCAGCTTACGTTTGTTTTGTTAGCGGTACGATAGTACATAAACTACTTACTTAAAATCAATCCTGGATTTAACGTGATTAAGTAGTGAGTTCTAAACAAAAGAGCTGCTACCATAGACCAATATGCGGAAATCACAAGGACCAAATAAATAATAATAAAAGAACACATAGGTAACGTACGAGCAGTCTTCCGAACATACATTATTACTGTTTAAAAAAACTACTTAGTAAGCTCAAATTCAAAATCATCATCAGATGTCAAAAACAATATTTACAAAACCTACTCTCTTCAATTAAAAGTACCTACGATTTGTGTTTTAATTACTCGTATAACTATAACTGACAATAGAAAACGTAGACTAAAATGAGATGGCAGAAACACAGTAGCAAGTGACTTCACATCTCATAGATAGCGCTGCGTTTCATTCCACAAAACTTTAAAAGAATGGAGTCTGAAAACGTAATATAGTGTGTCCAGAAAATTAATGCGGGAAACGGGACGGTCACAGTCTGAGTAAATTTAAACTTGGCTAGGGAATTTCTCAACTTGTGATATAGCTTTTTACTATGAAAATGCACTGATATAACGGTAGAGTTTCTTGTAACGGTGACTTAAAAAGTTTTCCCTTTATTAAAGTTCAAATTGTGTTGCAGAGGAAAGTACTTACGAAATTGTATGATCTTTTTTTGTTTTTTGTGTTATCCAATATTATCCAACCAATAACAAACTTCCTATTATCTCACTAAGATAGTTCCGGTTATCTCACGATATTTTTCTTCACCATTGGAAATTATATCTTATGGATGCGTAAATAGGTCATATCAGCCTATTGCAGTCCACTGTTTTCCGAGACGTGGTGACCATTCCAGAACCTTCTTTCTCCAACGACCGTCGGTTCTGCTACAGATATGTCCAGCCCACTGCCACTTCAGCTTACTGCACCTCTGAATGATATCTATGACTTTCGTCTTTTGGCGGATGATCTCGTTCCAGATTCTAACTCTTAGCGAGATCCCCAGCATAGACCGTTCTATGGCTCGCTGAGCGACAGGCAGTTGGTGGGCCAGCTTGACTGTCAAGTTCTACGTCTCGGCCCCGTAGGTCATGACGGGTAGTACGCACTGGTTATAAACCCTGCTCTTCAGGCGAAATAAATAGGTAGGGGGAATAATTAGGTAGTAAAGTTTATTTCTTAGTTAAAGTTATTGCGTTTTTAAGTCCTTATGAGGAAAAAAACGGATGCAACCAGATTAACGATATAAGAGGTGTATTAAACGTGTTGTTTGTCGTAATACAGGGTGTCCGGGTTTCGACTAGCGATAATTTATGGGCCTTATACGAGTATTTATCAAATATTAGAGACAAAATCTTAATGATTAAAAAAAAAATGCATTTTTGGGTTTAGTTTTGTAATAGTAGTTTTAAATTTTTAGCCAGATTTATTTTAAAAAAAATCCTTCATGATGGTTAATAATTTTGAATTGATCTTTATTTCACTTGATAGGCCATAGCGTTACCTTCCAAAATAATCATTTTCATAACTTTTAGGACCTCCAGATCCATAGAAATTGCATTAAAGAAATAATTAAAATTGCTGCCATTTCAAGAGGGGGTAGTTAGACCCTCCAACATGGGGGTTTTTTGTAGATAACATTTGATGATCTAATAGCCCACAAATTATCGCCAGTCGAAACCTGGACACATTGTATAATAGATACATGTCATTAATCGTTTATCACAACAAATGCCTAGCCTAATTGCGAAACTCCGCCGTTTATTGTAAATAAAAATTTATCGTCCGCAATAATAGAACGATAAATTCTCGACGGCCATAATTAATTTCGACGCGCTCGCCGCAAAATATTCTTTGGCGAATAATGAAGACGTTTCATGACAAAAAGTGCGGCGAAGACAAAGCATCTGTCTGACAATTAGTCCAGGGCAGAGGGCTTATTCTCGTAACTAAAAACATCATAAAAAATCGTTTCATTCTCAATATCGTTGACAGCTAAATAGGTATTTCCGTACACTAAATTATGACATCTAACAGATTGTCAATAAAACAATTTTGATGTCGAAATACAATAACAATAAATAATTTGTTTCGACAAACACACCAATTACCTAACCCTAAATTAAGCGTGAGCTTGTGCTATGGTGACTAGGATAACGGATAGACATACTTATATACATTTATAAACTTCATCCATGACTTAGGTGCAAATGCTCGTGCGGTGTGTGGTGACACAACCATTTGCCCCTTACGGGATTCGAACCCGCAACCGCCCGGTTTAGAAGTCCGGGGCACGAACCACTACACCAAGACGATCGTCAAAAATGACATCGATAAACAAGAGAAATCGTAATAGACAAACACGATTAGGCTTTAAGTACCTTATTATTAATTTATGTAATGCAGATGAACATTCTGACAGCTGGACGAGATAATGAATACGTTTCCTTCATTTTTGCTAAAATAAAAATTAAATTGAAAATTCACAAAGCTATTGACGTCAAGTAATATAATGAACCCCATACTATTTGCAAACTCATTCGTGTTTTTAAATAAGTGAAGTGTGTTTAATGGGCAACAAAAATGCCTTTGAGTGCACCACTCCGTCTTATTCTTCTCTAAGAATATTCTTAATTAATCGCAGGGCACAGTTTATTTAGCGTAATAGTGCTTTGAAAGGAGCATAGTGACGTTTTTAAGGCCTTTTTATTACTTTCCATATATTTTTATCTATTAGAACTATCTATTGACTGCCTCGTTGGTCTAGTGGTCAGCACGCTGGGTACTATCCACGAGGTTCCGGGTTCGAATCCCGAGTCGGGCCGAATGTGTTGGGTTTTTCTGTCTTGAAAAAACTCAGACACAGCTTCCGAGTCAGGAAGTTGGTGGTGTTAACACCCCCGTGCCTCGGAAAGCATGTTAAGCCGTTGGTCCTGCGCCTGATCTCTCTCCGGTCATGTCGGACTGCCGTCTCACCGAATTATGAGAGTGAAGGAACAGAGAGTGCACCTGTGTATTGCGCACACACTTGTGCACTTTAATATGTCCCGCGCAGTTGGCTAATCTCTGTTGAGATAGGCCGCCGTGGTCGAAATTCGGCTAGGAGGACATTATTATTATCTATTAGAAATCTCACTGGATAGTCTGAAAGAGATCGCTACTAGCTGGGTTGCACCATTTTTAACTAGTACCTACAAACGTTAAAAATCTGTCACATTCCATAGAGTCAGAGGCCCTAGGGCGGCTTGATAACATCTGACAGTAAGGTTTGTCACTTGCCTTACAGAACCCCTCCACCAATCCGCAATGAGCCTGAGTAGTGGAGTATGGCTCGTGCCTCCTCATAGTTGAGGTGAGGCCTTTTCCTAGCAGTGGGATATAATAGGCTAACTTTACATATTTCATACGAAGAACACCGGTTCTTGTTATAGTTACGGTTAAATTACGACTTAATGAGTAACCTCGTTGGTCTGGTGGTCAGCACGCTGGGTACTATGCACGAGGTCCCGGGTTCGAATCCCGGGTCGGGCCGAGAGTGTCTGAGTTTTTCTGTCTTGAAATTACTTAGACACAACTCCGGAGTCAGGAAGTTGGTGGTGTTAACACCCCCGTGCCTCGGAAAGCACGTTAAGCCGTTGGTCCTACGCCTGATCTCTCTACGGTCATGTCGGACTGCTGACTCACCGAATTATGAGAGTGAAGGAACAGAGAGTGCACCTGTGTATTGCGCACACACTTGTGCACTTTAATATGTCCCGCGCAGTTGGCTAATCTCTGTTGAGATAGGCCGCCGTGGTCGAAATTCGGCTAGGAGGACATTATTAATGAGTAACCATAATAACGCATAAATAATTAATTCGTCCTGATTTGAAATTGGGTTTTATAACCAAAAATATCATCAAAGCACAAACTTTAATAATTTACCCAATTCATCGCAAACAAGTTACTTTCATCGCGAAATTGGTAAAATATTTAACATTTCGTGTTCCTTCCCAAATTGTTTAGTAAAGGAGACATTTATATCGCGAGTTCGCGAATCGTATTATTTCGTTTGCGTCACAAGTATAATAAGCCCTCTGAAGTCCGGCCCTGGCACGAGACGAATCCTTTGAGGGCACTTGTACCTGTCCTCGAGATAATTAGTGCGGCCCTGTGCTAACGAGAGTTATCGATAAAAAAGCTTGTAAAATTGAGACGCCACTGTTTTTAAATTATAAAAAAAATATGTTGTCTTTTTAATTTCAATTTTATGCAGCTGAATTTATTTAATGTAAGACTTAAGTTTTCGTATGTAAGTTTAATTTAACAGTGCATTACAAAATAAGATCCTTTAGTTATTAAACAATTTAACCGAACGCCTAGTTACAATAACTTAGAACCAATAAATTTGATTTTTATAGGTAGCTTCTTAAGCTACGAATGTACGACCCCTAGAAATTAATGCAAAGTAAACTTTGGTTTCATTAAATATTATTTGGACTATTTTTTACATATATATTTACATGGTAATACGCGAAAAAAACATTTAGCCGTATGGAAGGCCTTGGTAAATTAAGGTAAGATATAGTGACTTTATCGGAGTACAATGTCTGATTCCCAATCTGATCCCTTTCCTTAACCTTTGCACTAAACCTTACGACTTCATTGATTTGAATTCCCTTATCTTTGGAGATCTTTCACATGGGGTAGTGGAGCATTGTGGTAAGTTTCATTCTAATAAATTACACCCTAAAGTTTATTTACAGCATTGGATAAAAAGAGGTATAGCATTGGATATATGTTTCAGCACTGGTTATATTACACCCTAAAGTTTATTTACAGCATTGGAAGCCTGGTGTTTTATTCTTCTGTCAATACGCGACACTGGCCTCGTTTATTTCAATTGGTCAAATTAAAAGTATTCGGTTGATTGTGTATCTCATAATGGTGGAATAATACCAGTTATTTGTACAAGTTGTAATGAATGTAAAACATTCACCAATTCAAATGTTTTCACCTATTAAGTTATGTAGGTGTACAGAAACGGCCCAGGTAATTTGTTTGCATGTAGAATAGTAAGAAAGTAACAGGATCGTAAAAAATACGAGCATTAAGGATGGTTTAGCAGACACTTTAGAAATTAGAACACAAAAAAATAGTCCTTTGAAAACAACAACAAAAAATAAAACACCAATTAGTTAGATTTAAGTAAACGATTCTAAGCGCTTAAATTTAGCTCGTATAGTTTTAACATCCTGTATAATAATTTTTTTTTCATAAATTTTTATATTTAAAGTAGTGACCAAAAGACTAAAACTCTCCAACTCACCCAAAACGTGTTTTTATCGATATCGACAACTCGAACACCCACTACATAATTGTTTGCCGCCAACAGGTGTCGCCGGGTGATACCGACTGAATAGTTTTTGCCCGTGTCGGCCATTGTGGGCAGATAAAGCCAACCTTTTGAGACCACATCACAGGGCAGATGGAGTGGACAACCATCTTAACAACAATGCGTTTTCAGAGATGGGTGAGAGTGCGAAGGGAGGATGTTTTTGTTAGAACCAACAGAAGTGCTTTATTTACGAGTTATTTCGCTAATAGTTCAACAAGTTCTTGCGTGACCTTCTTGCGGTCGTCAGAGGTACGGAGGGCGAGGTACGCTAGACGTCAGCGGGTGTCGGGTGATGACCCGGGGAGTAGATGTGCTTTGACAATCGCGTGTGATTGGCGCTTCCTCGCCCCCTGAACGTCTTGCAAGGAGGAAGAACTCTTGAATAACTTGTCGGACTATAGCGAAGCTCCTACACGGAAACAGCTGAAATTGGTTTTTCAAAATTTTTGACAGAATATTTACAATCTTATTAATTCAATCAAATCCTCTTGTGGACATAAGGAACTATTTTTCGAACGATATAATACGAAGTGGACACAATCATCCTTTCTCCGGATGACGATGTCCCTTCTACTGTAGTCATCTCTGTCATGCATACCAGCATCATCGCGCGAACGAGCATGATGGCTAGACTGGAAAACACTGAAGGTAGACTTCGGAGCAATGCGGCTTGAGGCTATCAACGATGGGACGAACTATGGGAGTGTATGGAAAGGCCGCATGCGGCCATGACGCATCGCTCGGAAAGGATTTTATACACTCCCACAGTTCCATGATAGACTGAAAAAAAGGATCAACCAAACTAGTTTTGTTAGTTGAAGGTTTCGTTGTAGGAAAGTCATTTTTTGTTTAATATAAACAATTTTCCGGTTATCAGTAACCAAACTAGTTTATTACTGATAACCAGAAGTTTGCAAGTCACTAGATTACGGCCTACTAGTAGCCAAATTGTGGTTACTGTTAACCAATCATTTTTTCAGTGTAGCTGCGCGACTACCCGGAGCCGCAAGCCGCATTGCTCGGAAGTGTACCTTTACGTATCTTCATCCAAGGCCTCAGAAACGAATAAGCAGGTAGGGATGTTACTTCACGCATAGTCTGTCTCAATAACTCAGGCTGTGGTCTTAGAGTGATTCTCCTTATACATCTTTAGAAGCTTTTCCTTGTAATGCCCTTAATATCACGTAAATGCGCTCTTTGTTATAGCTGCGAAAGTAATGTCATCGCGGTCGGTGTAATGCTGAAGCACCTTTTGTGGCGAAGTATACAGAGTTATTCAAGGCCGAAGGCAGGCCTGTGTATCTCCCCGCGGAGGTAGCAAAAACGTACCTACGCGCGGCGCACCTACGTAGGTGCTAAAACAAGTTGTGTGTCGCTACCGGCCAGAGCCACGCTCGCGCTTTTTATTCACCGGCGGCCGCGCGGCTACGTTGCTGGCTGGACGAGAATGAATAAAGTACTAGAAAGAGGCGCTAGATGGCGTTAGAAGCTTCTCGTAGCAGTCAACCCTATCGCGTCGCGTGATATTACGTCACTGAATAGGTTTAGTGTATTATGAATCATATTCCAGAGCAATAAGTATGAAATTATCTTGCAATGGATTTTTGTAGGTGTCTACACGAAAATGTGCTTGACTCTGAGGCGAACTAAATTACGCCATATTGTTAACGACATTGAGTAGACATTTCTTTGAATACAATTGCTAAGTCATACTTCTGTACGAAGTACTAGTATTCTGTGCCGAAGGGAAGAGTTGAGCATTAACAATATACTTTTGAGAGTTTATTTTTAGACAACTTGAGGACTAAGTGTAGTATACCCAAATGTTTTAAGTTGCAAGGCTTGTGTTTCGCTGCAATTTCTATTACTTTATTTTTATGAGTTGGGATGATCTTTAAAGGTGATATTAAAATTACGCTGCCATTTGATATTTTACTTTTTACGTACGTAAATAACTGACTTCGTATATTTTACCACCATCGAAATACCCTACGTCACTTTTTCTCAATTATTTTATTAACACATCCGCACATCATACTACCCCACTTGAACTGTTTTCGAAGTTCACATGATTAACCTGACGTGCTTCCAACTATTTTTAATTTTAATCTGCACAGCCCAGAGTGGGTTTTTAAAATATAGTTAACATAGACGACCGTCTTGGTGTAGTGGTTCGCACCCCGGATTACAAAACCAGCGGTGGCGGGTTCTAATCGCGCAAAGGGCAAATGTTTTTGAGATGAGCACGAGCATTTGTACCTAAGTCATGGATGTTTATAACCGTATATAAGTATGTTTATCCGTTATCCTAGACGCCATAGCACAAGCTTACGCTTATTTTGGGACTAGGTAATTGGTGTTATTGTTGGAACAATTTATTTATTTTATTTATTTATAGAGAGAGTGCACTATTTGAAAATGATGTTCATACAAAATCAATTTGCTCAACTAACCCTGAATATTCAGTGCAGGATAAAAGACCGAGCGGCAAAATGTAAATATCAAAATTCCCATTTGACCCATTGCATGTGTAGGCGCCCGCTTTTTGGGGATTTTAATAAAATGTAGCGGTGAATTGACGGATTTGCATGGGATGATTGAATGGATCAGCCTAATGTATTGAAAGGGTGCATAAAGATGACTAAATAATGAGAGTATTTTTATAGGACATGGTTATAGCTTCAAAGTGTCGTTGGCTATTTTTGAGGGTAGTTAGATAAATTGCACACAAAATACTAGATACAGAATGTTAGAAATTGAAAGTATAATGAGAGCTAGAGTTTAACCCCAATATTTTCCAAAAAAATTGGGCTGTATTAAAGGCTAAAAGGATGTCTGCTTTTCATCATCCTCCTAGCGTTATCCCGGTTGTGCTCTCCTCACGCGAAGGCCCAGGGTCCGCTGACCATGATCCAAGTTGTGGCAGATCAGGTAATTACAGTGGAGCGACTGCCATCTGACCTCCGTGACCCTGTTAACAGGGGAACCTGACCAGTTTGGATCATAGTTACACATGCCTGAATGTGCAGGTTTCCTCACGATGTTTTCCCTCACCGTAAGAGTATCGGTTAGTGAAACAACTAATGTACATAACTCAGAAAAAGTCTTTGGCACATGGCGGCACGTGGGATCGAACCGGCACCTCCCGCATGAGGGGCAACCCGCTAGCCACTGCGCCACCGACGCTCCAAAAGGATGTCTGCTTTTATACCTTGTTTTTAACAAACAGGGCTACATCTATCGTTATTAAGCCCGCTTTTCGTAGTACCTATTATATAATAGTACAAGCACAGAAAAATCACTCCGCAAAATCATTAAAATAAATAGACTCTTGCTACGATAAATTATTGTTGTAAGTGATAAGCATTCACTTTGCAATCTAAATATATTATTGCACTATAAAAAATGACCACCAGAGGCGGGAAACCAACCCGCATTCCTCGCAAAGTTAACGTTGTTCCTCTTGCTACGACAAAATGAAGTGCAATAACTGGTGCAATTCACGGAACGCCAGTCACCTACCTAATTTATCAGTTTATTAGAAACATAGATGAGTAGTTACCTAGATAGTAAACTGACTAAGGTAACCATAGGTACCGCACACACACGGCCGCGAGTCAGACTACCCTATTTTTACCTTGAGACCGCCTCTATTCCCTGCGTAATAAAAGCTATAAATTATTGTTTTAAGTGATAAGCATTCACTATGCAATCTTAATATATTTTAACACTTGAAAAAATGACGCCAACGCCAGGGTGGCCGAGAGGTTAGGCGATCGCCCGGTATGCGAGGAACGCGGGTTTGATTCCCGCCTCTGGTAGTAATTTTTTCAAGTGCAAAAATATATTTGAATGCTTATCACTTAAAAACAATAATTTATCGTATTTGCAAGCTTCATCTTTCGATTGGTAAATACTTGCTATGGTATTTCTTTCGAGTGTTGAGGGTGTAATCCCAATAACATTGATGAAAGCAACGCGGCATTACAGCGTTAAGAAGCACTTGAAAATTTCGACAGGCTCTGCCAAAGCCAGGGTGGCCGAGAGGTTAGGCAATCGCCCGGTATGCGAGGAACGCGGGTTCGATTCCCGCCTCTGGTATTCATTTTTTCAAGTGCTAAAATATATTAATAAAAGCTATTTTCGTAGTTCTATTGGGTCACCTAACCTGCTGCCGACTGTACACCGCACAGTATTAAAAAAATTTCATTCTTTCCAAAAAATACCTTGCACAGCGACCGTGTTTAAGAAGAAAATCATACCAGAAGGCTTTCACAGCATCTTACGATGTTTTTCGACCGCAATTTAACTCGGCACCCACTCCGTTACTTTCAAAGGAACAAATGAGAAAGTGTTTAGCTTAATATTCAGAAAAATGTCCTGTCGTGAGAATAACGCCCTCTGGCGACCTTTAAAGACTGTAGAGGTCCCTCGGAGGGACTATTATTATTGCTAGGTGTTTCTTTATTTTTCAACCTCTTCAACTGAGGACAATTAAATGAAAGGTACTCGTATTTGAGGCGTAACGCGTATTTGCATTTAGATTGTTTTTTACGGTTCTGTGAATTTTTTAGATAAGGGTATGAAAATTAAAAGTTTGGTGTGCACTTATGTTTTGTATGTTGAGTTATTTTATGACATGCAACACTTATAATGAAAATAGTGTAAATTTATGAACGAAAACTAAATCGTTGTCCAAAAGTTTGTATACTTTTTCTAATTACTGATTAATGTGAATGAGTATGAGTATATGTGAAAACTATAGGCTGAATGTTCATTGTTTTGTAACTTATATTGCATTGTCAAAAGCTGTTTGTCTGCCTACAAAATAAAATAAAAAAATTATTATTTTTATAACTTAAGCAATTATTTTGCAAGTTCTTACGAATTCAAATTGAATTTCGCTCACAAAAATTAATCGACTGTGTCATCCGGTGGTACTCGAACTCACGTCCCTTCGCTATCCGGGCGAGTGCTCTTACCAACTAAGCTACGGAGGACGTTAGTCAGCCGACGAATTTTCGTAAGTGCTTGCTACGCCAGATGATGATGCTTGATGAAATCGAACGCCGGCTCACTGGCGTAGCAAGCACTTATGAAAATTCGTCGGCTGACTAACGTCCTCCGTAGCTTAGTTGGCAAGAGCACTTGCCCGGATAGCGAAGGGACGTGGGTTCGAGTCCCACCGGATGACACAGTCGATTAATTTTTGTGAGCGAAAATAAAATAAGAAAAATAGGAAATCAAAATAAAGTGTGTCTTCTTATCACTAAAAGTGGCTACTGCTTTTCATGATTTTATTTTTATTAGCGATAAGACCACGTACAAATACAAATTAGGCGTAATTTGTACATCTTTCTCTGTAAATCGTATTGTTGTTACTTTAACGGTGTTTAATAATATCTGTCCACCTATTTATAGTATAGTTTTGAGAAAGTTCTAATTAATAGTAGTGGTATTTGTCACTTCTCATAAGTAAGTTTATCAAAAATTGATCAAGAAAACGAGTGTCGACTTTTAAGTAAACGATGAAAGTAAGATAGCGGTGTGTTTCCATGTTGTCATAGCAATTACTTACAAGCGACCAGTCACAAGCCCGTTACAAAACTACCTTGGTAAGTGCTCATTCACACGGGATCCGTCATTGACGATTCGTCAAAATACAGGATATGTCATAACGGATGGACGTTCACATTGCATACGGAATCGTGATTTTTCAAGATTCGTCAAAATATCCGAATTGGAAAAAATCCGAGCATTTTGTCGAACGTGATTTTTAAAACACGATACTAGATAACAAGTATTCGTCATTATTCAAAAAGCATTGCCGCCGTTAAAAAAAGCGAATCGTGAAAAAGACGAATTGTAGAAAAACACGAATCGTCCTCGTGTAAATGAGCTCTAAAACACTACCGACTACGAATGCTACGGAATTCGTAGCACACACTGAGCGGGCGCTACGGGCTACGAGCGATCTTAGCACTTCGTAGTCGCTGTACTACGAACACTGATATTTATTAAAGTTTTTGAAATAGGTTTGCTTTGGACTTTAGACTAAGCCAGACGTGGAATAGACAGAGTCAACGGTCCATCAGAAAATGGAGTTTGTGATGTCGTTGCCTGGGGTGGACCACTAGGAGGTAGGAGGTAGGTCTTAATTAAAATTAAAAGTAATTTACATAATAATAAATACAAATTACTACAGAAGCCATTCCTTTTAATTAAGAAAAAATAGCTTTTCAACTGCCATAAGTAATATAAATGAAAATTTTAACAAGAATGAGTAATAATTTTGTACCTTCCGGGGAATTTTCCATTATTTCAATTACTGTTTGCTCTTCAATTCTACGTCATTACAGTATTGTAGATTTGATTAATGTATTCAGAAATTAACAGTCACAAAATTAAGGTCGTTTTAAGTAATTGGTAAATTAATTTTGACTGAATAAATCATTTTGCCCAAATAAGTTCACTTTTTGAACCGCGACCCATAAAAATATTTTCACCGTTCCTACATAAGTTCCTGAGACATTTGATAATTATTTAAATTGCTTTATTTAGGCTTATAAAACATGTCCTAAGATAATGTTTTTATCTAATATTAGCAACTCGTCCCGGCTTTACACGGAAGCAATTAAAGCAGAAAAAAATAAAAATATACTCGGGACACTTACTCAGGAATAATAAAGCATTAGCATAGGTATGTAGTTTTTGAATTTATTTGATACAGACATACTAAACTTTCTCTATTTTACTTAATATTGACTTACAATGTTATTTTCAGGTTTTTAAAATTTAAAATTCAACCTGCATTACTTAGCTCAATGAATATCTTGTAGCCCTAACTAGCTTCAGAATACAAGGAGGATAGAAAGTCTTTTCCATTCACAAACACGTGAATTCGAACCCGCGTTCAGCTGCCGGCTGAATAGAGAAATGTTTTTCAAAAGAGTGAACAAAAGAGATAAAATATATCAGAAAGAGACAACACAACGCTGTCACAAAGTTGCGCTGAACTAAAGCGCTGTTAAAGTTGGTATGTAGCATCCGAATAGGTTTCCGTTACACACGCTTTATCGTTTCGGCGTGGAACGATAAAATATCGGATAATGTAATTTTTCAGTGTATGGTATTCTTTATCTCGCTTGTATCTTGTTTTGTTCTATAATGGATAAGGTATACGAAAGTAAATATTGACCACTGAACGACTGTTGATAAATTTTTGTGTGCATACTTTCGTAAAAAAAATCTGAAATTATAAAAATAATTTAAGCAATTTCTTTGCAAGATATAGATAAGGTATGATTATAAAATTATTATAGGTTTTACACCTAGAACCATTTCCCTAGTTTTAATGATACAAAGTAATGCTGTTTGGACAGAAATATTTAGAATTTGGCCATTCTTGTTTTCTTCGTATTCGGTCCACTAGACTGAAATATTATATGAAAATTGGGATTTACACGCAATGGGAGAAGTCCTATTATTTTATCACATTGCAGTGAAAAAAGAATGTTTTTATGATGTACAATTTAGCTTTTTATGGTCGTTCTAACAGCATTTTTGTCGGGCCAAGGCAGTGGAAACGCGCACCACGTTAGCGGCATACTCGATATATTACAACGCTGCCTTCAAACGATCGGCCCGTGCGGCCTAGTAAGCTTGACTCGCATGTCAACTTGTTTTTAGGGCTGGCAACCATTTCGGAATGGGGATTTAAAAAGGATCCATGGTTTTACCTTTATGCTAGCTAGCTTATGGGACACGGAATATGAATAGACGTAAACTAGTACATTTTTAAATTAATTCTAAATAAAGTCCGTCTAAAGTTTTTTACATTTCATACATACTCGTACATTACATACTTGCTAACGATAAATCCAGTCTTATTGGGTGGGTAATGTTAAAACTAATGCTAATTTTCTCATGCACTGTAAATATGAATGGAATAATAACCGCTAAAGGCAATGATCTTTTACTTTGCCACTGCAATTTAATAACCATTTCTAAAAAGCAATTAAATAAAACACTGTTTCCCTATGGACAAACAGTTATTTCCAGATGCATGCAAGTATTGCAGTACAATTATTAATTGGACTATTACACTAATGTATTTTTTAGTGGGCAGCCCTTAAACACCTCCGTAAACCGTTTAAAAACGAGCACAATCATAAACGTGGTAAAAAGCCACAGACTAGAAAAAACAGACATAATTCTTTGACGACCGTCTTGGTGTAGTGGTTCACGCTCCGGACTACAAAACCAGCGTACTATCCGACCCAGCCAACTAGATAACTGGCAAAGGACTTTCGGCGGGGAATACAATGAAAATACCGATGGAAATAAAAAGCAATGGTGTCAAAATAAACTTAGGCAAAATTAAACTAAAGTTCGTTCACAAAAAGAGGTAAAAAGAGGATCAGTTGGTAAGAGCACTCGCCCGGATAGCAAACGGACGTGGGTTCGAGTTCTTTCGGAAGAAACGGTCGATAATTTTTTTGTCAGAGAAATTTAGTTTAATTTCGTAAAAACATGCAAACAAATTGCTTAATTTATAAAAATAATTATAAACTTAAGCGATTCAATAACAATATTGCTTTTTAATTACCTTTAGTAATTTCGTTGTATTCATTGTCTCATAAATCTTGTAGTTCGTTGACGTTTTGTCTATGTCTTTGCTAACACAATCGAGAGAGAGAGAGGAGTATATACTCACCCACGGCGATGATATGCGTAGGTGAGTATATATTCCTTGGGGATATCCCATATTTGACTTCTTTGAAATTTGATTGATTGATTTATTTACTGTTGTTTGTTGTTGTTATTAAATGTTGTTACTAAATTCAATAAAAAATACTTCGCTATTACAATTATTTCAACTTCGCCATTCAATATTTGATATTACAAACAGTAATACATTACACAGGGAACTTAGTGCATCAATTTTTTTTTTGTGTCGATTTGGCGTTATAATATATTTTTAAGAACAATACTCTGCGTCCGACAGAGTGCACGCACGGATCACGAATCGTGAAAAATGACGATACCTCTTAAATCTAGCATCGTGTTTTTAAAAATCACGAATCGTCAAGATTTTTGATTAAATTCAATTAGGATGGGGTACTAGGTAATTACAACATTACTACATATTAGGTACATTACTAGGTAATTGGTGTGTTTGTTGAAACAATTTTATTTACTTATAAAGTCGGTGATTATGACGTTATTTTAGCCTACATATGTAGCCAGCTGTATTACCTGTTTGATCGTTTGTCACATTTATTATAAACAAAACCATTCAAACAGCGCCCTTCACAGCCTGAATTGAATATAACCTACGTACGTGTAAGGTACAATAAACAAAAGATCAAAAGGCCCACCTCCTAACCTATAAACCTATATATTATTGCTAGTTGTTTTCTATAGCGCGGTAGAAAAGCCAGGGGAGGAAACGTCTCCACTCGCCCGTAAAGCCGTGAGTTCAAACGCTGTCTTTTGTACAAATATCTGTAACCGGTAGTACTCGTGTATTATTTCGTGACAAAATTTATATTTATACGTATTTGTGATCTTGGAAACGGATCTAACGATTTTGCTGAAATTTGTTATGTGGGGATTAGGGTGAAAAATTGATCTAGATATATCTTATGTTTGGAAAAACGCGTTTTCGAGTTTTTATGCGTTTTTCTTTCGCATTGTTCGACGAAGAATATTATCGCTTATTTCGCACTGGTAAGCATGAGCGTCGTGGCCGAATGGATTAGACGTAGGCCCGTTAGTATTATGTGTCCGGAGTTCAAATCTTCCTTGGCGACGAATCCCAATCTGTACCACTGAGTTTGTATAAAAACTTAAGTAAAGTCTTTTTAAAAAATATCGCTGCTTAACGGTGAAGGAAAACATTGTGAGTAAACCTGCAGACTAGTTGGCTAGTATGTGAAATGGTGAAGGCAATGGAAAACCACCGCATTAAAATTTGCCAAGTGTCGTTGTTTGTGTTTCATTTCACACAATGATCACGACCCTTAGTCATGACGTTTACGACTATGAAGAAGATCTCGGTTGCAAAAAAAAAATCGTGCGGAAATAAATTGAAATTGAATTTTGAAATGGCAATGGCAAACTACTCCATTACATGTACATTACAGTTCATGAAGCCAGCGACTATGAAGAATACACCCCGCATAAAAGTGAAATTTTAAAGTTGGCTATAACTGGAATACGTAGCTAAAGTTATATGACACTTCTAAGCCTACTTGCTTTATTCACAGATCATTGACATTATCCGTCTTTTTCAGACATTAATCGTCCTTGTCTACCGCCGTAAAACATTTAGTGGCACATACGGTACGGCACCACTCTAATCTATCAATGGAATAAATGAGTTACAAAAGCGATAAACGTCACTGACGAGAAAAGGCCATAAAAACTCCGCTATAGGTGTTTAGGTGGTACAACGACTTTATTTCACTTATATAGAGCGGCCTATTTAAGGGATTAGGTATTTGGGATGTTATAAGTTTCTACATCATATCAGCCTATTGCAGTCCACTGCTGGACATAGGCCTCTCTAAGACGGCGCCAACTTTCACGGTCCTTCGCTTCTCGCATCCAGCCACCACCGGCCACCTTCCTCAGGTCGTCGGTCCACCTAGCAGGGGGGCGTCCAACACTACGTTTCCCGAGACGTGGTCTCCATTTGAGAACCTTCCTACTCCAACGCCCGTCAGTTCTGCGACAGACATGACCAGCCCACTGCCACTTTAGCTTATTGCACCTCTGAACGATATCTATGACTTTCGTCTTTTGGCGGATGATCTCGTTCCGGATTCTATCCCTTAGCGAGATCCCCAGCATAGACCGTTCCATAGCTCGCTGAGTGACATGCAGTCGGTGGGCCAGCTTGACTGTCAAGTTCCACGTCTCGGCCCTGTAGGTCATGACAGGTAGGTAGAATAAGTTTCTACGAACACTATAAAATATCCCATCAATGGTTAAGAATGATCTTAGAAAGCCTCCCGACATATGAGAATCGTGTTTTGTTCAGCCAACTTGGTGTCAAATTAGCTGACCACCTATAAAGTTGTTTTTCTGTTATCGGCTAAGTAGGTACCTACTAGAGATTATCTTGTAGTACAGTCACAAGCAATGGTATGTATACAAATATGTTTTTATGCCATTGTAATAAGGTCTCAAATAGAATGCAGATGTACACATTGATGCTCGTGACTGTATTAAATAGTATACAACTCATATTAAATACTCGTTATATTTTAACGTAGATCTATCACTTCGGTCAGTCATTCTAATAGACACTGGTCTAAGGTTCAAATTTAACAAACAATATCCAGTAAAGTAAAGAAACTTTTATATTGATGCACAAATTTGCTGTAGGCTTCCAACATACGAATATATTCTAACATGTATGTATACGTACATCCGGTGGACGATAGAGCATGTTTTCTTAGATATCATATTCCTATCGCAAGGCTCTTGAGAGGCATTTCTTCAAAGTTTGTTGACGTGACCAATATAAATAAGGAAAGTGGACGAAAAAAGGTTACGTTTATATTTTTTCGTAGTTAAAACGAACATTGACCTAAGTTAAACATGCATAGATACTTGTAAAATGATTGAAAGGCACGTTTCTTTAATCCAGGAAAGTTGGATGTGGTCTGTAAAGCCAAAAAAACCTTAATAGAGCCCAGCCTAAGTTTTATATAGGCAAGTATGACTACCAGACTACCAGACAAGGAACTTAAGGAGTGCATTGTGCAATCAATAGTAGACATCTGCCTACTGATATACAAGAAAAAACCATACCTGCGAAACGACGATACTAAATGTTTGAAAACATGATTCTTAATACTTTAGTGTCTCCATTCATGTCGGACTGCCGTCTCATCGAACTAAGGGAGTGAAGGAACAGAGACAACAAATAATGCGGGCATTATTAATAATGTGCGGGCATTATGAATAATGTCTAGCTCTATTGAGCTAAGTTATTAACCACTCTCGGTTTTCGTTTGTTCAGATGCTCATTCACTTCATCGGTTATGTTCATCAAAATATCATTTGTTCCCTGCTTGAAACCCGAATTGATTGTAGAATATTACATTGTCCGTGTTAAAGAATTCATGAATTTGCTGATAAACTTACTTTTCCACCATTCTATCGATTGATGATGGCAATATTATTGGACTAGTTATGTTTGTATTACTCTGCCCAAAAGCTGATGGACAATATGCATAATGCCTAATTTATCACTTGATCCATAACATATATTTCATCAAATAAATAATATATCCGCAGTAACATTAGCCGCCCTGGTTAAAATTCAGGTTAGGTGGGGACATTACTATTATTTACTAAATGTTACGTCAAAACGTTACTAAGAAAAACGGGAAAAGAGACAAATCGTATTTACCTCAAGAATTAAATGCAAACTCATAAGTGCGTCGTGACAGTAATTTGATTATAGCCAACTAACAACAGCATTAACTTGTTATGCAATTTGGCTGGAAGCCTCACTTGCATTGTTTAGCTGCATACAGGGTGACCAACCAAACCACGATTTGGAACTAGGGTTGTCAATATTTCTTCAGCGAAATATAGTACTTTTCAAAAAAAAGCTTTGAAAAATAGTACACTTAAACAAATATAGTATTTTATGGAACACACAAAAAATTGACGACGATATGTTTGGTACTTATTTATTTTTATTAGTTATTGTCAAAAGTCAAAGTAGCGGCCTGTTCATATTTTTTTTTTATAGGAGATTACCTAGTTACATTTAGGTGTTGAAAGTAACTATACGAGGGTCAAACTGAAAGTTCTTAGAAAAGCAAAAACTGATTACATTAGCCAGTTATTAGTTTTATTATATCTTTTCAAAATATTGTCCATTGACGTCAATACACCGCTGCATGCGATGGAACCACTGGGAAAAGCACTTTGCCCACTCGTCCTTAGGGGTCTCTTCAATGGCATCGCGATACGCAGCCACCGCTTCTTCAGCATTCATAAACCGCTTTCCTTTAAGTTTTTCTTTAATTTTTGGAAATAAATAAAAATCACAAGGCGCGAGCTCGGGGCTATACGGCGGGTGACCCAGTAATTCAACGTTTGATGTCGCCAAATAGTCGATCGTTCGCTTGGCGGTGTGCGACGAGGCGTTGTCGTGGTGAAGGAGGATCCTACTGCGAGGTCGTTTCTCTCGAACTTTTTCCAAGACAAGTGGCAAACAATTGGTAGTGTACCATTCTGCAGAAACTGTTTTTTGATCCTCTAACACAATTGTTGCGAAATGACCTATCCTTCCAAAGAACGAGGCCACCATTTTTTTTCCCGCACTTCGATCTCTCTTCACTTTAGTTGGCAACTCCTCGAAAGGAAACACCCACTGAGCAGATTGTCTTTTGGTTTTAGGATCATAACAGTAAATCCAGCTTTCGTCACCTGTTAGTATGTCGAACACAGCATTTGAGTCACCTCCGTTAAATCTTTCAATCATTTTACGGCACCAATCCACACGATGGAGTTTTTGAGCCTTAGTCAAATTATGAGGTATCCACCGGGCGCAAAGCTTCCTGACCGCTAAATGTTCGTGGAGGATTTTGTGCACTTGACTCATACCGATGCCTAAGCTTGTCCGAATCTGCTGATAGGTCACTCTTTTGTCAGTCTCTATCATACGCCGCACAACACAGATGTTATTTTCAGTCGTCGCCGTAGAAGGCCGTCCCTCACGTACATCATCAGTGAGATTAGTGCGACCACGTTTAAACTCATTAAACCAGTTGTAAACAGTCGCACGAGATGGGGCTTCATCGTGAAAGGCCAATCGTAGTCTATCATAACTTTCTTGTTGACTTAAATGACATCGAAAGTCATAAAAAATCATTGCACGAAAATTTTCTCGTGTTAAATTCATTTTGACGTGACACAGACAATTTTCAATTTGCCGCCAAGTCGTAAAACAAATGACAAATGAATGAAATATATACTCAGTAATATTGGCAAAGAGTTCTATTTTCAAATTTTAGAATATTTTTTTTATTATATTGTTTATAAGTGGCCAGTTCTAAGAACTTTCAGTTTGACCCTCGTACTTTCAACACCTACTGTTCAACACATACTTAGTAAAAATAATAATATACAGTACGCAAAAATTTGTATTTTTGCGTACTGTATATTTCTTTAACAGTATAGAGTATGCAGACCCGAAATACAGTACAATACTATCAATTATAGTACGGTTGGCAACCCTATTTGGGACAATCTTTGTGTCGTTAGTGACCGCTTTTGTCTGGTTTCTGACTAGATTTTGAACACAGGCCCAGTCTGTACATTATGTACTAGCTGTTTTCGACTTCGTCAGCGTTGACTCAATGATACAAAATGACTAACACTCCCAACGCTGTACAGTAATCATAGTCCTTTATTTGTATTTGAATAGGTAAGACCAATAGAGAAAAGTTTTCCAAACCTAACCTAAACATTTGCCGCTTGCGGGATTCGATTCGTTAATCTGGACTTCCGCAAATGGACCTTCGGAATTAGCTAATCCAGACTTGCGTAATTGGGCTTTCAACTTAGTTAATAGGCCCTGAAAAGTCTGAATTAGCTAATCCGGCACTTTCAAATATTTTACGCGTTTCAATATTATTAATTGTCAATATTATTACTTTTAGCGCTTTATCGGGTCGGTTGGGTAGTCAATATTGTTATTTTTAGCGCTTTATCTGTGAAACCTTTTTTTGGGAATACTTTCTCATCTATTATAAAGACGTAAAAGTTTGTAAGTTCGTAGGAAGAAATCTCCCGAACTACTGAACCGATTTTGTTATTAGTTCACCTGCAGAATGCTACGCTGTTAAAAAAAAAGGTGTGTAATAACTGTGTTAAAACAGTGACGTAGGCTATTACATTTTTATTTATTTTTTCTTTGCAATGTTATCAGCACTTGTGCGAATCCAGGATGTCAGTATTTTATCTCTTGCATTGTTTTCAAAAACGAATTTTCATCTCCCATATAAAGTTTTAACAGCTTTTTTATGTGGAAGCATTTTAATCAGGTCCCAAAATGGTGTAAATTCATTTTTAAATCGTGTTTGGGAATAACTATAGGTTAAACTTGATTTGGTCCCTACTGTCGAATAGCCTCTGACACAGCTTAACGACTTACGTACATCATAGCACAGTCCGTATGGTTTACAGTTACAGTAGGAATGGTTTGCGTGCAATACGGAGAATACAATTTAGCTAGGATAAACCACATCGTATCGAGGAATGGCTCTGAGGATATTGCTATTGAAAATAATGAAAGCCAACTGCGCGTGCTTATCTTGGTCAACCTTCTGGCCGCCGGCCGGTGGGGCGTCCAAGATATCGCTGGAAGGATGAAGTCGCCAAAGGCCTGAAAGAGCTAAAAGTGCCCGACTGGTCGATTTGGCACAGAATAGGGAAGAATGGCGCACTTTAATGTCGGAGGCCAAGATCCACTTCGGGTCGCTAAGCCAGCGAAGTAAGTAAGTAACTGCGTGTCGGGCTACGATCAAGTGACCGAAGTTACCAGTGGCCGATAACCTATCGTAAAATTATTAATTTATTTATGCATATAGTCAGGTCCACTTGCGCAAGTCCGGATTAGCTATTCCGGACTTGTTCAGGCCTACAATCTGATTTAAAAGCCTACTTGCGCAAGTATGGATTAGTTAATCCGGAAAGTCCACTAGCCCAAAGCCTATGATCTGAGTTGAAAGTCCATTTGGGCCAGTCGGGACTAGCTAATCCGGCCATGCGCAAGTTAGCTTAAGAAATATCTCGTTCTGCATGTGCATTTTTAAACTTAATATTATAATAAAAAAAGTTATGCGTACAGTTTGTGCTAAAATACACTTTTCTAGTACTAATACGGGTTGCAAACCAAGAGCTAAGCTAAGTTAGTTTAGCTTACTACACGAGCTAAGCTAAGCCCCTCCCGCTACCCCGCACACCCTTTCCACATCCTTCGCCATTATATTCATGGCGAGCGAAGTCCGTCTAATTGAACTACGCAACACTGACTGAGCTTTGGCTTAGCTGTTGGTGTGCACGCTATTTATTTCTAGCTTAGCTTAGCCTAGCCTAGCTTGCTTGGCATAGCTTAGTTTTCGGTCTGCAACCGGCTTAAGGGTCACATGGCAAAACTACTAAATGGGTTACTTATTGACTAAGCAACCCTAAAAAATAAACTTCAAATTACATGAACTGTAAATCAAAGCGTTCATAGAAAATTGAAGAGAATAAGCTCAGCATGTTATTTTTACAGTTTATGGTCTGTCTTTTTAAATTCATTATGTAGGCAGAGACACATAAACGATAAGGTTATTTTCGTCTAATTTTTCACAAAAATGTGCTAAACACGACTACGAATAAAAAACGCGTTGAATGTGTTTCCCGCGCCTGCATCATATTTCCATGTTCCTTCCAAAAACGGCTTTACAGCGTTACCAAGCTTGGCGCTCGGAATTTTTAGAAATCCCCAAAATTCCGTTGAATTTTAAATGGAGCTACACTTTACACCCATCCATCACTGTAGTATTCGTTATGCACGTTCCTTTTCCGTCGTTTATGATTTTTTGGGGTTCCGTGGAGATGCTTTACACTAAAAGCGCCAATCACACACGACTGTCAAACCGAATCCATTCCCACCAACATCACACGTCACCCGCTGACGTCTACCATGCCTCGCGCTACGCACCTCTTGCGACCGCACAAACTTAAAAAAAAACTCTTTATTTTATTAGGAGCTTTGATCGATATACTCGAACATGTCAGCTCCATCTTACCCTAATCTTATGTACTAATCCAACTTATGGCTAGAAATTACAAAATTACAAATATTTTTTATGGCTTCTAAAAAAATTTTACTGAACCCATCTTTTCGCCCACGTTTGACGCTTGGTCATTCTTTTGACGTCCTGCAAGCCGTATATATGACCGGGTTGGCGTGGCGCCAGAGCCATATCTGATTACATTCGAAGAGCTATCAGATTTCAACTGGAGTACGCTACAACGGGTGTGTGCTTTTCACTCCCTTATTGTTTGGCTGAAAACTCTTTTACATATTCAAGAGGAGTTTGAGGATTTGTATTATACAGCTGTGATGTAATGTTGGGGTCTGGGTATCGTATTAGTTGGTTTGTATTCAAATATTTTGACTTACAGCTTTTTAAAGCAATTAACATTTACATACAAAAATCATATGTAATTAAAGTATTGAAGAAATTGTATCACGTACCGGTTAAGAAATTGCATAAGATTTTACGGTAGGTACTTTATTTAATAAAGGGTTGATTTTTCAATAGCCAGATGAAATAACCGTCGAATAAACACGGCTGATTTTAAAATGTCATCATCTAATCGCTGACACGGTAACAGTGAAACATTGAATGGCATTTTAATAGAGCAATCAATAATCTGCTCAAATCTGTCTGTCCTCTGCCCAAAAAACACAGCTGTAAGGATTTTGCTTGACCGTAAACAAGCAAGAATCCATCCAAAATTGGACTACCTCACCACCTTAATTCTTCTGCCTTTTCCCAATTTAATACTGCAGCACTTACCTGTAACAAAGAACAAAATGGTTATAACACGAAACAATGCAAACAAAACTATAAATATAATTCGCATGCCCAGTGGCAATCCTTTACACTCGCACCTCGCTGTACTGTTTAATCTTATTCATAATTAATGATGCAAAAAACGTTATATTAACTAGCTGTGAAATGTATATCACTGAATAACCAGCTGAAGAAAGCGTAGAAGCTATAAAATAGTCAGACAAATTCGTGCGTAACTTCCTGTGGTAAAGTGGGGTGCGAATAGACGGTCAGGTGAAGATGGACCAAGGTTTCTGGGAGAATGTTATGAATTAGGTGAAGATGGGCCGAGGCTTCTGTGAGAATTTCATAAATTGAGGATGTCATGAACTGGGACTTCTTTGCTTTGAGAGTAACGAGATTTTCTTGGAATTCCAGCAGAGACCAAGGCAAGTCTGAGCTGCGGAGCGTGTTTGAAGGTAACCTCCCACAAGTCAGATGTAGAGACCAGGAACCCTATTTTTGAATCACTCGCGTGACATACTGTTGGCGAATACGACACAATATTCACTAAACACATTACATTTTAGCGTTTATTATATCGCTCGCCTTCTGTATCGAGTGGGTAAGGGCACTCTTTGCGGATCCGAGCGGTCGAGTACAGTCGAGTGTTTCAAAGATGCGGAGTTTTAGATGACGAACTAAAATCAGTAGAAATCTGCACGCGAGTGATTAAAAAATAGAGCTATCGTAAGCGAATGTAATAATTTTACAGTTTGGGATAGCTAGAAAGCAGAGGTTTACAATATATACGAGGAACAGCGTCGGGCCAAGGATGCTGCCTTGAGGCACACTATACTCCAAATGTAGCTGGTACCACAGATTATATAATACGAGGGTCAAACTGAAAGTTCTTAGAACTGGCCACTTATAAACAATATAATAAAAAAAATATTCTAAAATTTGAAAATAGAACTCTTTGCCAATATTACTGAGTATATATTTCATTCATTTGTCATTTGTTTTACGACTTGGCGGCAAATTGAAAATTGTCTGTGTCACGTCAAAATGAATTTAACACGAGAAAATTTTCGTGCAATGATTTTTTATGACTTTCGATGTCATTTAAGTCAACAAGAAAGTTATGATAGACTACGATTGGCCTTTCACGATGAAGCCCCATCTCGTGCGACTGTTTACAACTGGTTTAATGAGTTTAAACGTGGTCGCACTAATCTCACTGATGATGTACGTGAGGGACGGCCTTCTACGGCGACGACTGAAAATAACATCTGTGTTGTGCGGCGTATGATAGAGACTGACAAAAGAGTGACCTATCAGCAGATTCGGACAAGCTTAGGCATCGGTATGAGTCAAGTGCACAAAATCCTCCACGAACATTTAGCGGTCAGGAAGCTTTGCGCCCGGTGGATACCTCATAATTTGACTAAGGCTCAAAAACTCCATCGTGTGGATTGGTGCCGTAAAATGATTGAAAGATTTAACGGAGGTGACTCAAATGCTGTGTTCGACATACTAACAGGTGACGAAAGCTGGATTTACTGTTATGATCCTGAAACCAAAAGACAATCTGCTCAGTGGGTGTTTCCTTTCGAGGAGTTGCCAACTAAAGTGAAGAGAGATCGAAGTGCGGGAAAAAAAATGGTGGCCTCGTTCTTTGGAAGGATAGGTCATTTCGCAACAATTGTGTTAGAGGATCAAAAAACAGTTTCTGCAGAATGGTACACTACCAATTGTTTGCCACTTGTCTTGGAAAAAGTTCGAGAGAAACGACCTCGCAGTAGGATCCTCCTTCACCACGACAACGCCTCGTCGCACACCGCCAAGCGAACGATCGACTATTTGGCGACATCAAACGTTGAATTACTGGGTCACCCGCCGTATAGCCCCGACCTCGCGCCTTGTGATTTTTATTTATTTCCAAAAATTAAAGAAAAACTTAAAGGAAAGCGGTTTATGAATGCTGAAGAAGCGGTGGCTGCGTATCGCGATGCCATTGAAGAGACCCCTAAGGACGAGTGGGCAAAGTGCTTTTCCCAGTGGTTCCATCGCATGCAGCGGTGTATTGACGTCAATGGACAATATTTTGAAAAGATATAATAAAACTAATAACTGGCTAATGTAATCAGTTTTTGATTTTCTAAGAACTTTCAGTTTGACCCTCGTAGTTACTAACGTTTCCGTCCACAACCACGGACTGAACGCTATTCGAAAAGTAACTATGGATTAAATAATGAATTAAGCATACCTACAGTTCTTTCTGAGCTTTTTCTATTAACTGACGAGTATTTTAAAAAGCTCGCTTTGTAGTATTCAAAGCACAAATGTACGTTAAACCTTGTTCTTGAAGTGTTGCATTTGCATAGAAATGGTAGAATCGTAAAGTCTGAATGTTACTTTGTTCCTTTTGATTACGTTTTGATTTGGTGGGTAGATAATGTAAATAACGCGTCACATAAATAGTCCTACATTAAGTTATCCATATAAGTGTCCCACTTTCTTCACTTTTGGGCCACTGCTTTTCTTTCCTGTATGGGTCCAGCTCCACACAACACAGCCCAATAATACTATCTATACTATACATCTGGCAACAGTGCGCACTTGTTTTATGGTATAAGTTCGTAGCCAACACGCGGCAGCAGCAGACGACATGTCGCTGCGACACTTCTGGTTTCTATGTGTTTCTATGCAAGCTTCGTGTCGCTAGCAGCGAACGGTATATTATAAAAATACATACAATACAAACCAGAAGTGTCGCCTGCTGCTGCCGCGTGTAGGTAGACAGCTACGAACTTACACCTTTAGGTTGGGTGGGTGTGTGTGAATGTTGTGTAGTTGAATAAATGTGCTTTAAAAGTATATGGTAAAACGGCCCGACAGTGTTTTCTAGATAGACCATAAGATATAACACTATTTGGAGTTATAATATCCTACACTGATTAAAATAAAATATTTAAATACTGTTCTATCTAAGCTGCAATGGTAACATCCATCACAATGCACAATTACTAAGGATTAGTGCCCCAGATTGGCGAAGGGTCAAGACTGTGGCTGCGGCAAGCATCAATCAAATTAATGACAGCTTTGCTGGGATCGTGTGGGCTTATGCACATTTAAATTCTGTCCGTACACTGCCAACATGCTTGGTAACACACAGATTAAGCCCAATGCCTCAGGACCTCTACTATCTGTCTCTCTCTCTCTCTCTCTGTGTCCATACCTCACTCCATTCATAAATCTGCCATTTGTTGCAATCTTTGGCGATGTGGACTGCGTCGTGGATTCCGGTTTCAAGTGTAGTGCGAATTTGGTCCGTCCACCACAGGGGGTTGGAACTACTGGTTCGAATTTCTATATTTCTATACATCTATACATATAACAAAACTGTAAAACCGATTCGTCTGTACATTAAGTATTTTTACCAAAAACTTATTGAGGGTGATGTTAAAATAGTAACAGAATAGAAATCTACAACTTTTAATTTTTTTGTCTGTTTGTCTGTATGTCTGTTTGTACACGCTAATCTCCGGAACTACTGAACGGATTTGAATGAAACTTTTTTCATTGTGTAGCAATTGAGTCTGGGCATTTGCCCAGACTAGGCTATAACTTATTTTGAAGATCGGAGTACCTGACGTGGAACTTTAGAAGTACACTATAAGAGAGGTATGAAAGCAGCGCCTTAAGAAAATTTCTTAAGCGTGATGAGCATTTTCTATTGACGTACACAACGGTCTGGAACAACTGATATGTAACCCTAGCAGCTCAGCTCAACTATAAGAGATATGAATAGAGTGCCGTAGGGAACATTGTTCAGCGTGATGAGCACTTTCTATTGACGTACACAAATTGAAGGTCTGGAGCAACTGATATAGAAGCCTAGCACCTCAGCTCAACTATAATCCTACTGTCTTCAAGTTACAATCTGGTGACGGAAACCTGGAGAAATCGAAATAATCCTTCAGATTTTATAGGCATGTAGGTACACCATTTATGCTACAGCATTAATTTAGGTATTTAAGCGTTTACATTCAGAAGTCATAATTTGATGGTGCTGACCTTTACAATAAGTGGTTCGTGGATACTTTTACCACAAACAGTTTGTCGAAGTTTTGTTGAATTACTGTATTATTAATGAAAGATCAAAGTCAATTGGCACTATTTTTTTTACTACTTATTACTAACTAACGGAAATTAAGCTGCGAGTATAAGAATAGTCTTACTTACTTTACGTTATTGGAGAAAGGGTAGGGAGGCTTTTGCCCTGCAGTGGGACACGACAGGTTCCTAATAATAATAATAACTTTACGATAGTAGTAACTTACAAACCGACCTTTGACTAGGGACACAATAAATAAATGCTAAACCGCATTCTATTGCGGTAGGGAGGTTTTTTGAGTCTGGCTTTTTTCTGAACACTAAAACTAAAGTAACCTATTTTTTTTGCAAATGAATAAAACTGCTTTCAATAAAGTAAACTAAAAAGATAAAAAAAAACCTTTACACTTTTACTAAGAAAGATATACGTCAAAATTTAGTTTTGGAGTCGGTGTCACTGCCATGAGAAAAAAATTTACCAGAGAAAGATGGTGATAGTAACCAATCTAAAAAAAGAGTGCCGATTGACCTTGATTTTTTATTCCTCTCTTCTCCTTACGACATGGTAGACTAAGAGATCATGATAGCTGGATGGCGACGGGAGTATAAAATATTTTGTATCATCGAATTCACGCGTAAGAAGTCGCGGGCAACAGCTTGTAATAAATATATGTTATGTTGGATAGTCCATTTATAGAGGATGGTTCTATGCTATATAAGATCACGCTATGACCAATAGGCGCGGAGCATCAATAAAAAATGTTGCAAAAACAGAAAAAATATTCCTTTTCAGAGAACTGACCGAAATCTGCGCGGGCGGAGCCGCAATGGAAGCTAGTCTTACATAACTTGAATAGTATCTTTCTCTTACCAAGGAACTCAATACAATTATCCTTAATTAGGATTAGGTAGAGAGGCTGTTTTGGAATCAAGCCCTGTGCTTCATTAGTAGGTAACAGTACCCGACGGATTCATATAAACAAAATACATTCTTCGTGTTTAAAATTCACATTATTCCTTCCACTGAACAGCAAAGATATAAGATAAAGAAACAAAAAGAAAACACGGCACCGAAATTGTCAGCCAAAACCCACAATCCAATGATATGATTCCACGCTCCAACATTTCAATCTAAGCATTAAAAGCTTAAGAAATCGGGGCACGATTTCACTTTAGTCCATTTTATAGATATTTCCCGTACAAAACGGTGTAATATTTTGGGAGAGCAGATAAAGATAATAGGCGTACAGCCGCCAACGAAAATATTAACGGTTTTGTTGCTTTAGGACCATAATACTCTTGTTGCAAGGATCATTTTTGTGAAAATATTTTTTCGGACGCGGCTTGTACTGTCTCACTTATGAAGGAAAACATTTAAAAAGCTCATTATTCCCTTTTTCGGGGGAAAAAATATCAAATACAACAAGCAAGCGGGTGAATAAGTGGCAATGACGCTACAGACGTTTACGCCACCTGATAAGTGTAATTAACGGGTTTTGTCGAGTAAAACGACACCGCAAACAGGCCCTGAGATTGCCGTAACCTAAAACACAGTAAAATTACAGTATCAAGTGTCAAAAAGGGGAATTTCCCTCTCATATTTTCGTTACCTGCCGCCACTGCGCCGCAAGCACCACCGGCGGCTTGATAACATTTGACAGTAAGGTTGATCACTTGCCTTACAGACAACCCCTCCACCAATCCGCACTGAGCCCGCGTGGTGGAGTATGGCTCGTACCTCCTCATAGTTGAGGTGAGGCCTTTGCCCAGCAGTAGGATATAGGCTAACTTTAATTTAATTACCACAAGGACCCTTTTTATAATTTTTGTTTTTGTGTTGTATTAAGTAATTTATATTAATTTTTATTAATAAACTGTATATATAGCAAGTTGATATAAATAAATATAATCATTATGACAATTAATATTAATTTTCGTTATTAAAGACAGAGACAGAAAGTCGACGACTGTGATACCGACTAAGGAAGACATAAAATGTATCCCGCTTGGTGGTGCTGCTGTAGATAGAGCCCTGTCTGTGTAAATCACTGTAATTATCCTGGTTAGTGAAATAAAATAAGCAAATAGATTTCCAGTAAATGAGAGCTAAAATAGCCTTCAATATCACCGAACAAACAACTTGAGTGATGCTGCAACTGACGCATAAACAAAATCATGTTTTATTCCGAGATGCATACCAAGGATTCGATTCGTTAACGTAGAATTTTGGATACATTTACACAACTTTAAAAAAACTGTTGTGTTGGTATTTGTTTCTCAGTAATTATTAAAAAGCTACAAATGCAATATTTTGTAGAAGTCATAGTTCTCCTAATCCCAGGCTAACGGTAACTTGGATACGTGAAAAAAATATAAAAGTAAATGAAATCCAGACGATATCAAAACAAAGAACTGAATTCCAGAAAGGAATAATGGCTGTAACGGTACACATTTTTCATTTCTTCTAGCCTATTATTTCTCTCACACAGGTCGTGGCAGACTGTTTAAGTATTTCGAAGAAAACACGGACAGCTAATCATATCGCAAACTCGCACGGTTCTCAAAACTCCTTACATCGCCCTTCCCTTAGCCACAGCCCGCATAGAGCAGACACAACACATTGTTTACAAACCTTTCATCCTGTTTAGATTGGTTGGGTCTTATATTTACGTACATACGTGCTTGTATTTTCAAGCAATAAAAAGGTTTACGAGTATAAGTATCATTATTAATTATCCATCGTGGTGGATGATTCTTAAATTTATTTGTTTATTCTGTATTGCACTAATAAAGAATTACAAACTATGAATTTAATGCCTTAAGGCATTCTCTAGTTTAATGATACTTTGTATCCTCAAGCAAAACCAGTATTTCAGCTGTCAGATGCCTTGACATAGGATTTCATGAGAACAGAAGCTTTAGTATCTGATTAAATAAGAGATCCATCTCTATTTGGATACTACGAACAATTGTTGAAGTGTATACTTAAGCTCCGTAAACTAGTTTTTTTATTTTACGTAATATCATAGTTATTTTAGTTTAAATAAATAAAAAAGAACACTGTGAGTGTTAAAAAATATTAAAAACTTCATAATTATTTTTATAACTTAAGCAATTATTTTGCAAGTTTTTACGAAATTGAAATTATTTTTTTTTGAGCGAAATTAATTTCAAATTTAGATAATATCATCAAGACATTAATGTAAATAATGTCATTTTTCTGATATACCCACATATCAGAAAAATGACATTACAGTAATTCTTATTGGACTGATTTTCTTATCAATATGAATATCGCAGGCTGTACTCACTCTTACGTTACGGAAGTCACAGTGACCTGTCTGATTTTGCTGTTCTGAGTCTCATTCAGCAATTAACCAAATTAAGGGTGCTTTCTGGAAATTTCGCGTGGATTTCACGGCACGCTTTGACTGTTGGCCGGGATTTTTACCGACTACCCTAATAACGAGTTACGGTGAAATGTTGCCAAAGCATATTTCGTTTGGATGCCTGTTTGGGTACCGGAAAATTCGGTGCGCGGCATTTCTTTGAGGAGGTATCTATTAATATAACATATAATAGAGTAATAAAATGATGGAAATATCAATATGTCAAAAACAAAACGAATAAGACGAAGTCGTTCGTGGCCATGTTTTCGCTTGTAAAAAAATCTATTCAAACTTATAAAAAGGAATCTACATAATATGCTAGGCTTTCATTGAAAATGTTAGTTTAAGGAAATGAACGTTAGTGAGCCTACAATAATTAAAATATTTACCACATGAAACGCAATTTACCTACTACTTCATAATTATGAATTACTGGATTTGCCTCGTAAAATTAAAAAAATATTTCCAAACGCAAAGACGTATTTTGGTTCCGAACATAATTTTCCTATTAAAATTAAATTAGAGTCCCTCATAAAATGCGGAAACCTTTATTGTAATTCGGCCGTCTGATGTATAAATAATTACAGTTTTTAATACAAAGGGGGCGATTCTAATGGCAAAAAAGTCGTAATTCTGTCGGCTCGCTACCTTGTGTGGTATAAAAATCGAAGTTGGCTTTCAGTCAAGTGCAGTGACGTAACAGGGCAGTGTTAATTGTCTGTCCTACAAAACGAGGGTAAAATGTAGCAGGTTCATATACCCTGGAATCTGCTGTATTTTTAGTGTATGCAAATAGTCGCATACACAAAAAATACAGCAAATTACAGTTTTAAATGTCAAAGATATCAAAATAATACGTATTTACCTCTCACTCTCTCATCAGCCGTTTTGATCACACAACTAACACAAAATACAAAAACGCTAAAATATATGTATACTTGAGTGAAAAAGAATACATACTTAGAGTCCAATTGCACTTGGATTTTGCTTCCAAACACACTTTTTCAATTGATTTGATAATTTTCTTATAACAACATTGCAAGTTAAGAACGTGGCCCTTGACATTAACTTTTAACTTAAAATACTTATTTTTTTATTTTAGACCCGAGTTCACAAATTTTTAACAGCCGGTAAATATAGATTGACGGTTTATTTGTCACGATTCCCATACAAAACATAAAATACGATAACGGCTGTTTAAAAATTAAACATGTGTTATTGAACTCAACCCTAAGCCAAACAGAATGTATAAAAAATACAAAAAAAACATAAAATCAGATTTTATTTTTTATTTTTGGAAATACCAAATTACAACTTTGACAGCGAATATTCGCCCGAAATGATTGCAACCAGCAGCCAATTCCGTGGTACAGGGGCTAGATTTGTTTCCATAAGTAATTCGTTTCCGGTCAATACGGCCCTGACTCATTGTCGCGACCTTTTTATACTTTCCGGTATATTTTTAGGACTCGCTTTTATTGTCCGGAAAAGTTACGGTATTGAATGTTTTAGATTTTACAAAATGTCTGATTTTATGTTTCATTTTGGAGATCGATTTAAATGAATTGTAAGTCTGTTAGCATCGCAGGTTACGTCAAAGAAATAATGTACTTAATAAAAAAACAAAAACCGACTTCAAAACTGCCTACAGTGCTAATTTACGTTTAAGTGCTAAACTAAAAATTTTATAAACAAATTTAAACTAAAAAATACAAAATAATATTAAAATTACCTAACTGTTCTACGAAATTATACAAGAAACCTATTTCCAATTTATTATCTGTAATTTTTTGGAGTCGGTGCCAACCAAGCTAGATATTCTATCTACTCTAAGCAGCCAAGAGATGGCTTGATCCTGTCCTTGCAAAAAACAGTAGAATTAGAATTTCTGGCATTCTCCACATAATGACTATCAGACGTAACAACCTGTCAACATTAAGATACTAGTACGAAAACACTATACGTGCCTTCAAAATTTGAGGGTTTCCCTCGATTACACCAAGATCCCATCATCAGATCTCGACTTTTTTTCAAATCGGTCCACAACTGACTGAGATATGTGGTAACATAACCACAAAAAAAAACGAAAAACATACAGTCGAATTGATAACCTCCTCCTTTTTTGAAGTCGGTTAAAAAGAAAGAAATAAAACTGCGAGTAGTTAATAACTTCTAATTCTTGCCAAAGTAAGTCGCTGATTGCTACAATTATCTCTTCTTACTTTTTTAAAAACGATAAAAATCGTTGAGTTAGCTGAAGATACCACGGATTTAGTAAGATTAAATTAGCTAACTACTATTGACATAGGTACATTTTACTGACAATCACTTAAATCATTGCTAGATTTTAACCGAAAACAGCGATATACGATTCCATACGAGACTACACATGTTGATCTTGTAACGTCAGCATATATAGATCCCACTGCTGGGAAAAGGCCTCACCCCAACTATAAGGAGGTAAGATCCATACTCAACCCATACGCGGATTAGTGCAGATTGGTAGAGGGGTGTCTGTAAGGCAAGTGACAAACCTTACTGTCAGATGTTATCAAGCCGCCCTAAGGCCTCTGACTAGGCTTAACGACTTATACCAACAGATATTAGCCGGGACCAAGTGCTTAACGTGCCTTCCGAAACACGGAGATGCTTGTCATGGACGTCATTTAAATGGTCGGAATGGTCACCTATCCAATCACGACCGCGCCGTGGGTTGCTTAACATTGGTATCACTACCAAAGCGCTGCCGCCACTGCGCCACAAGCACCTCTGTTATGATCTATCTAATATCTGTTGATCTTGAGCTTCTATTCCCTGCGTAATTAAAGCTGTTTTCGAAGATCAAATACAACTTTATCGTGCTGCCGACTGTACATAAAAGCCTATTAATGAAATTCATAGAAATCGAAAACCAATAATTGTATCTTTCATCGAGTGCATCCCACAAATTAGTTTTCGATTTATCAGAGTGTCAAATACCTATTATTGCGACAATCTACAACCGATTTACTTACAAATTACGTTCATAATAATGTTTGTAAACTGCTTTCAGACTAAATAGGCAAACAGAAGCCCTACCCACATACACAATGGATCTAATTGACGAACCAATCGCTCTACTAACTCCATTATACAGGGTGGCACAATACGCGGTTAAGGGCACGGTTAACTAACTAAACGATTATGGATTCAGATTTGCACATCAATACGTTAAGTAATGGTTGTGAATTTGAGATTTAAGCCATATTTGATGGGATAGAGTCGTGCGTAAGATAAATTGACTTTAGTCATGCGATCTTTATGTAAGAAAATGATTGCTAAGTGCAATCATTACTAAGGTACTAAAATTAAACCCATCTGTATATAGATAATTATTGTTTTTAAGTGATAAGCATTCACTATGCAATCTAAATATATTATTGCACTTGAAAAAAACGACCACCAGAGGCGGGAATCGAACCCGCGTTCCTCGCATACCGGGCGATTGCCTAACCTCTCGGCCACCCTGGCGTTGGCAGAGCCTGTTGAAATTTTCAAGTGCTTCTTAACGCTGTAATGCCGCGTTGCTTTCATAAATGTTATTGGGATTATACCCTCAACATCTGTATATTACAAAATGTTTTAAAAGTTTTAATGGACTATTTGGTTCGAATACAAGTAGAATCTTGCAAAGGACTTGTCCATTAATGGTTTTTTATTCGTCAATATTTCTAACCAGAATAAACAAAATATTATATGAAAGAGTTCACAAAAACTAGCCTTTCTGCATAATTAATATATTTTTTAAGGCCTCCGATTTAGAGAAAAATTTAAATTAATTTTTCTCTTTGTCTGTACAGAAACCGCACCTTCGCCTATATCAATTAACGCATGAAAAAAATTTGACAGCAAAATTGACATTCCATTGACAGTAGTACCTATTATATAATCTGTGGTAGTACCTAGTAGTATTTATCCACCAGTGGAAAGGCAATGGTACATAGCCATACAGCCAGGAAATACAAGTAAGTGATCAATGGATGATGCCTCTTACAAAACATATTTTTTCTCAAAAATGGAGGCGTTTAAAATTCTGATTTCTATGGTTACGTGTTTCATATTTTTGTAGCTTAAAGATAAATATAGGTTTATTAGTGGTTGGTGATATCTTAGAATAAAAAACCAGCCTCCTTACAAAAAGAGGACAAGTCCTTTAAAAACATGAACGCAGTTAAGTTTAATACTTATAAAATTTTTAGATACCGAGGTATTTTAAAAACATGAATAATTACAATTTTTTACAATTAACGCTGTACATTTTGATGATCGAAACTACTATTTCGATCCTTCTTAAGCAAATCATAGCGTCATCAAATATTTATTTAAGTATATATGTTATGGACCAAGTGATTAATGCGGGCATTATTAATAATGTGCGGGATTAATCACTCTCTAAATTTCATTATTTATCACATTGCACGGTCATTATTATATTGCTACGTGACAATTGGGCAATTTGATAATAAAGTTAAATTTGACGCGGTACGGGGAGGGATAAATTATTGTTTTTTAAGTGATAAGCATTCACTTTGCAATCTAAATATATTATTGCACTTGAAAAAATGACCGCCAGAGTTTTCTTTTCTTTCGAGTATTGAGGGTGTAATCCCAATAACATTGATGAAAGCAACGCGGCATTACAGCGTTAAGAAGCACTTGAAAATTTCGGCAGGCTCTGCCAACGCCAGGGTGGCCGAGAGGTTAGGCAATCGCCCGGCATGCGAGGAACGCGGGTTCGATTCCCGCCTCTGGCGGTGATTTTTTCAAGTGCAATAATATATGTACGGGAGGGAATTTTATATGTTTTGTGTTACCTACATTTTATTCAAAAACTAGTGGATTCTTAATGTAGAAGTCCTTGCTAATTAATCCAAATAATAAGTCTAATTATTTATATGGTTTATTTTAAGTTAAATAACAATAATAATAACAAAAAGTATTTTTTCTTAATTTATAACCAAATAACAGAACATTACATGATTTAAAAGCTCATGTCATTCACATATGACAGAAAAAAGAGGGGTCCTAGCACAGAACCTTGTGCTGTACCTTTAGTTACAGACATTGAGTCACTATAATTGTCCTTAATTATTAAACTTCTTACACTTATTGAGGTGCTTGTTGCGCAGTGGCGGCGAAAGCGCTTTGGTAGCGATACCAAAGTTAAGCCACCCACAGCGCGGTCGTGATTGGATGGGTGACCATTCCGACCATTTAAGTGACGTCCATGACAAGCATCTTCGTGCTTCGGAAGGCACGTTAAGCAGTTGGCCCCGGCTAATATCTGTTGAATTTAGTCGTTAAGCCTATTCAGAGGCCCTAGGGCGGCTTGATGACATCTGACACTAAGGTTTGTCACTTGCCTTACATACACCCCTCCACCAATCCGCACTGAGCCCGCGTTGTAGAGTATGGCTCGTACCTCCTCATAGTTGAGGTGAGGCCTTTTCCCAGCAGTGGGATCTAATAGGCTGACTTTACCTTACTATTACACAAAATTTTCTATTTGGTAAATAATTCGCACATTAGTCCAGAATAGGTCCCAGTACTCCACAATCATCCAACTTGGTGATGATTAGCTTATGATTTAGAGTATTAAATGCTCGTCAAAAGTCTATAAATAAGATGAGTACATGTTTTCGGTTGTTCAGATGCTCATTCACTTCATCGGTTATGTTCATCAAAAGATCATTTGTCCCCTTCCCTGCTTGAAACCCAAATTGATTGTAGCATATTACATTGTGCGTGTTAAAGAATTCATGAATTTGCTGACAAACATACCATTTCCCCCATTCTATCGATTGATGATGGCAATATTGTTGGACTAAGTATGTCTGATTACTCTGCCCAAAACTGATGGACAATATGTATAACGCCCGATCAATTGAATATTTGAATAATTGTATTCATTCGTTTGTAAACATTAAGACAACGTAGAAAACATTAAATATACCTCGTTGCGTCAGATAAATCATATTCCATTGCATAATAGCCCGAACTTACGTACCATCCCAATAACAATGGGACATCTAATTGACATGTCTACGAACTAATATAATGGGCACGACAAAGGCGCACGGAAAACGGAGGGCCAAGTTGCACAATAGCGGAAGCCGGGCTAACTAACTACAACTATGCGATTAACTGAAATTCAAACGTGATTTCGGTACAGCGTCGTAATGTGTTTACGGGTTAACTTTGTCAACGGCTTCTGCCTGTGCTACTATGGGTAAGGTATTGTTTTGCGATGGAAACGACTGGAAGTTCGATTAGATTTTAAGCCGAATAAATAAGACAGTTTCACCGATTTCAATCGGACACAATTTGCACATTATATTTTTTAGTATCCTATAACACAAGATATTTATGAGGAATGAGAAAGAGTGAATATAGGATGATACTAATTAGACATGACACATCCTCGGCCGCATCGTCGCTTACCGACGTCGCATCCAAACACTTTCGCCATACATTCAATTCATTTGACGACCGTCTTGGTGTAGTCGTTCGCACCCCGGACTTCTAAACCAGGCGGTTGCGGGTTCGAGTCCCGCAAAGGGCAAGTGTTTGTGTGATGAGTACGAACATTTGTACCTAAGTCATGGATGTTTATAAAAATATATATAAGTATGTTTATCCGTTATTCTAGTCACCATAGCACAAGCTCACGCTTAGTTTGGGGCCAGGTAATTGGTGGTTGTTGAAACAATTATTGCTTGAAATGTCAATGTGCTATTAATCCTACAATGTAATAAAAAACATACTCTTATACTCTCTTCCTTGGCCAGTGTTTATTTAAGTTTCCACCGTTTCCTTTTATTTTTCCATCTATGTCAGCGTAAAGATTTTTATAGCAGAATGAAACGAAATAAACTCAGTTGACGGCTGAAATTAAAAGAAACGTTAAATAAAATCAACCCAGCGGACATTGGAATAATAAAATAAAGAATAGCGCTTACTTCGCCTCGCCGCGCTGGTTGAATAAGAAATCGCAAACTATTGGCATAGCATAAGAGAAAAGGACAGCCCATCTAAAAAAAAATATTTAATTAAAAAACATCCATATTAATTTTACTCTCTGCTCTACTTAACGGTTGTCTACAAAAAATGCTTTTATAAATAAGACCCACACAAATTAAATAAACTAAGTAATTGTTTCAACAATCCCACCAATTACTTAGCCCCAAACTAATCCCGAGTTAGTGCTATGGCAACTAGCTTAATACATAGACATACTTATGTCCGTTTATAATCATCCGTTACTTAGGTACAAATGCTCGTGCTCATCATACAAATTTTGCGTCGCTTGAAATAAAACCTAAATTTTACAACTCTCTACGAAAATGATGTCTACTGTGTGTGGTTGGTGAGCAACTAGGTTTAGGTTTAAAAAAAAATATTCTCATAAGAAATTAACATTTCTCTAAAAATTAGATACAATATATTCAAAAACACAGCAGCAAGTGCCGAAAAAGAAGAAGAAGTGCTTCTTTTTTGTTAACTTAAGTAAGTTAACAATTATTCTTCTTTTTCGGCACTTGCTGCGTGCAAGGTGTAGGTTCAGTTTGTTATGTACGTGATCATATCTTCGCACGCCTTGAGATCATTAATTTGGTAGTTTTGCTCCCTCAAACAATACTGACTTTCTTCCATAATTGGTTCTCGGCGTAATTAATTGAAGTTTATTTTTGTTTCGCAAATTATTTGCATTTAGTTTTACTTTCAGAGCTTTACTTGATTTAAGGATATCTTGTTTTGACCATTTTTTTTAGAAAAATGAAAAGCACTAAGTATCTAACTGTCGGTACTGTGCTGGCTGTCCTGATTTCTCTATACAACGGATGCAGCATTGAATTTTTAAATAAGAGCGAAAGCATTCAATTCACTTCGATAACCCATACAGCAGTTCAATTGAAGAATAAGCATTTCTACGAGTTTTCCACATATCTAGCGGAGTAGTCCAATTATTTTTATCAATTCAAAAGTATGAATACGAATAGTTTGTGAAAGCGATGTAAAAGTTGCTTTACATTTTTTGTAGGTTTAAAATACATTTTACTATTTCTAAACGATGTTATTATTCTGTTATATATTCTTACGATCAACTTTGAAAACATTTAGTGGAGTTAAAAACAATTATACTATACGCTATAAAACATTGTCGCTAAAGCTGCAATGTTTTGAACTGTTATCTGTTGTTTACCAGTAATGGATAACCTGTCGCTTGAAGTGTCAGTTGAAAGCTGTGCTATTTTGATTTTGTAAGGATTTTGAAAGGATAAGGAAAGGAAGTGAGTAAATAAAAGCACGTAGAATTTGACAGTCAAACTGGCCCACCGACTGTACGCCGCTCAGCGAGCTATGGAACGGTCTATCTCGCTAAGGGATAGAATCCGAAACGAGATCATCCGCCAAAAGACGAAGGTCATAGATATCGTTCAGAGGTGCAGTGAATAGCTGAAGTGGCAGTGGGCTGGTCATTTTTGTCGCAGAACCGAAGGGCGTTGGAGTAGGAAGGTTCTCGAATGGAGACCACGTCTCGGAAACATAGTGTTGGACGCCCCCCTGCTAGATGGACCGATGACCTGAGGAAGGTGGCCAGTAGTGGCTGGATGCGAGAAGCGGAGGACCGTGAAAGTTGGCGCCGTCTTGGAGAGGCCTATGTCCAGCAGTGGACTGCAATAGGCTGATATGATGATGATGTTTAAATAAAAGCAAAAACATAAGTAAATTACGGACAGAAATCAAGAGTGGACTCTTAATTACTGCATTACTGTGTACGCATGTTTAGTTTTATAGTTTAGATTTAATCATGTTTTCCTCCTACTCTAAACATTTTAAGGCTGTAAAATGTTTTGTGTACCTAACAATAAAATAAAATAATTAAGTAAACTCTTCATTTTATATGACTCTGTCATATAACAGACTTTTAATCAGAAATGAAATCACTTCAGTCATTATGCAAATCCATGTTATGATATATTTATTCTGTCTGGGTTGTGCATAAATCTTTTAATCAGATGTTGCATTGCACACAAGTAGTTTCGTGACATAATCGATTTATGGACTCGCCGATACGGAATACGAATTAGTCAATTTTGTGCCTAAATAGAAGTCGTTATTTGGATGAACAAACCCAGGGTTGCTACCCTTGAGTAAATACAAATTTGATTTCAATACAACCAGTATTAGACCGCTAATGAATAAGACACCTTTGAGATGAAGACGCGATAGCCGAGCGGTGAAAACTTCACTTCTCATGCGACAGATCGGAAGTTCGATCCCCGCCTGTACCACTAAGTTTGTATAAAAACATAAGTACTACTTAAAGATATCGCTGCCTAGCGGTGAAGGAAAACACCATCGAAATCTGTACACTAGTTGGCTAGTGTGGCAATGGCAAACCAATGGCCAAGAAAGTGGTTGTGGGTGTTTAATTCCACATAATTATCACGACCTCGGCCATGAGGTAATACGTCTGTGAAGAAGAAGTGAAAAAAAAAACTAGTTGCTACTAGTTTTCTACTAGCAACTGTAAGTGTATACCACTAAAACTACGTTACACTGAGAAAAAATCCATACCGCAATGCTATAACGTAGTTGTTGAAGTTTCTTCTCTGACACGACAATGTCGCCAACGCGAGGACGAGAGGGACTACCATACCATTATTGACATCTTTGACATTTGATGCTGTAATAGGGATGTTGACACTTGACACTATCCACAAAGAATTCCAATAACCTATTCTTAGAAAATAACATAATATTAGATATACGTGCATTGATTGATTTAAGTGATTTGTAATCTAAAATTTTTATTGTTGCTACAATCGTTGAAAAGTATGTCAGTTGAGCCACAAAGCATAGTCAAAGTAAATAACAGTTGCATTTGTCCATACAAAATAATAATAAATTTATTTATTTGCACCAATACTATCGAAACGCTATTTTTCGATATATGGAAAAAATAGCGTTTCGATAGTCCTCGAAAAAAAAACCGCGATTGGTGGTGTCATGTACCCTATCGTGTTTAACTAGGTACCATAAGAGAAAATCTATGACTATTTCAAGCATGGCACAATAATTTTATTTTTATTTTTTTAGCCGAAAGCGCAATCTTAGCCTATATAACACGCAGCGGGCATACGGTACCCTGCGCGTCCAGTTCAACAATGCATTCATGGAGCTGATGGGGCGGGGCTACCACGGTTTTGCAGCGCCTCAGCGATGTTCGCACAGGCAAAAATAGATGATTTCTACGCCATCATCCGAAAGAGGAGTGCCTCGCTGCTAAAACGCTTTCGGAGCAGTACCAACAGTGCCCTGAATGCATTATGCATAATATGCTGAATCTTTTGTAAGATAAAAACGTGACATTTTTTAATTTTAATTTTTAACATTTTTTAATTGTAATTTATTTTCTGTTTAATTTATCTGAATTTATTTTATATTTTATGAAATTTTGACATTTATGTAAATTATGGATAATGTTTATCTGAAATGAATTGAAAAATGTTTTTTTTTAATAACTTTATACAATCAATAAAAGTATTATGTAGCTTGGTTATTTCTAATCAGATTACGCTTCATATGTCTCCCATCTCTTGGTTTAACTATACGAATTGCGTTAACTCTGTGTCACTAACCCCCTCCACAATATCACAACGTGTTGTGTTAATCTGTGAATGCGACAAGCTCATTCACGGTGTTGGCAACCCTACGACCACGTATCAGCGGATAGCGCAGATTAGAATTGGAATCAAATTCGGATGTTTGCGTTTCGCGTGCGGTCGGCCGGTCGGCATGGTTAGCGTGCATCAGTGAAGGAGTTAGGGTTGTCACAGTGAAATTTATATTAATTTTAATTTCTTTGTTTAATGTAATAGCGTGTAGCAGTAAATAACAAAAAAACAGAATAATGTATATGATAGAATGTAATATTATACAGGCAGAATAATAAGTAAACAAAGACAAGCTCTTGTTTAGCTGTATGTTAGAGTTTCGTTTAATAAAATGCTCTATACTAATGAAATTTGTAAGTTACACTTAAATAAGGTTATAATAAAATTTAAAACCAGTGAATTTCATTTTAAAAATATAGACTGAAGTGTAAAAAATATATTCAAAGTTTTTTTTTTCCAACCGAGCTCCTAACTCCTAGATGCAGTACAAAAAGTAATTTCAAACAGTTAACCTAATTACTCGAATCTTGAATGAAAATGAAAAATGCGTTTAACTGCGTTGTGGTGGAATATTCAGATGAATGCACTTATTGCAGAAATAAACAAAAATAAAGCAAGAAAAACATTTTTGGGCAACAAAATGAGTGGCAACCCTACGACGCTCGCAAGGAAATTCTGCAGAGGATGCTGTGGTCAGTAATAGGCGCAAACTTACTCACATTTACTCTTCTAACTATAGTTAACGTCATTAACTTCAGTTCAAACCATATGTAACAGTAGCTAGTATTAGTTTTAACTATTTTTGTACAAAAGGATAACGATTATTTAAATAATAATTTATTTATTTCAGGCAACAAATCAAATAAGTAACAGTGGCCCATATAATAAACTAGTGGTTCCGCGATTTCGCCCGCAAGAGTTGAATTTTCCATATAAACTTTCATTCCCCATTTCACCCCCTTAATATTTTTATATCGCAACAAAATGTCTAGCCTATGTCCTTTCCAGGGTCTCAAACTGTCTCCATACCAAATTTCATCTCAATCAGTATAGTGGTTTAAGCGTCAAGAGGTAACAGACCGACAGACAGACACACTTTCGCATTTATGATACTAGTATAGATAGCTTATAGACTAATAACTTACAACTTAAGTTACTTTATTAATTGAAACGCTGATTTTTACCGCGGTACTCGTATTACAAACTTTTTATTAATTACATAAATCATTATAACCAGACTGTTACTTGTGACTTGACACGTAAGATTTCCCAACCTAGAATTTCACTTAATACTCATATCATACAAAAAAATCATACAACCCGCATAACCAGCCTGGATTTCACCAACACGTGTTTAATTTTTAACCGACTTCAAAAAAGGAGGAGGTTATTATTCAGCCGTATTACCATTATTTGACATTTTTTGTATGGGAATTCTGTCAACCGTGAATTGAAGTTTGCCGTCTGTTTAAAAATTGGTGGACTTGGGTCTTAATATAAAATCGTAGAAATCACAGTTGTATTTAATCTGTGCAACCTCTGTGCCCGGACCGAAATCGTAAAGTTTTGAATTAGTATAGCACACACAATCGCCCATCCCTTGTGGAATAAATTACTGTCGCAATTACCGTTCCGAAGCCGAGATATAGTATTTACAGCACCGACAGATCAGACAGTATAGTTCAGTTTTTTTTATAGAAAGGCTAAATGTATCAAATAAGTACTAGTCAAGCATTGCGAGCATGATTTTAACTTTATTTATTCGGTTTAACACAAAAAAGCTTTTTTGAACGACATTAATTTAATTTGAATATAGTCTAGTCAGACATGATCAAAGTCAGCAGCACGTCAGGATACCCATTTGAACTGCGAAAACAGCTTTATTACGTAGGAAAAAGAGGCGTCTAACGTGGAGGTAATCTGACGTGCACGTGTGGCCTTGTGAACATGACCCATTCTCAGCCCCATCGTCGCATATCAGGTGAGATAGCGGTCAAATGCCTGCTTACTTCTTAAATTTGTTTCAAGATTAACGTCTCTTAATTTCTACAAAGACTAGGTACTAATGCATTGTTTGGTTTTCTACTTAACTAGGCAATCTGATCTCTTTGGCCTATGGTATGACATAACCCGTATATATCCCGTGACTATTGGTAGGAGTATTGTCCAGGACATTCCGTTTATATTGCGGAACCCTGGCTACTGGCCAAGGGTTGTTCTGTGCGAGAAAGTGACACCCAAGATAGACAGAGACGGGTGGTTTCCGCGAGCTACTCTTATGATAATTCCTGGCACACAAACCTAGATTGGAGTTACACATTCTTGGAGACTGCTCAGCTAGAAGTAGGTGAGGAAATAAAGCATGTTCGGATTTGTTTTAGTAGCAATTTAAGCTTTGGATATGCTGTTATGGCGAGTTACTTTACATTTGGCGCAGTGGCGTTCAGAAATACTATAAATAGCCACTTATATCCTCCACAAATAAGTTTTATTTATTATAAATTATATTTTAAACTAATTTATTGAAAAAATATGATTCTGCATCTAAAGTTTTAAAAATAATAATTCGTGGTTCTCGTCAACTACGAGTAATACTACAAAAAAAAACGCTTAATCTAATATTTTGGCTGTGTTAGTCGTTAAAAGACATTCGAAAGGTTCGTCGTATTATCGTTCGTATTATGATAATCGGTAGTTAGTTAAATTAATAAATAACAGTAAACATCCCAACAAGCAAACCGATTACAAATAATCAAATATCCGGCAGTATAACCATCAAAGGCATAAAATTAAATTAAAATCTAAAGATACCCACCACAATTAAACGCGAAGTGGGTTAATCTCGTTAATTTTCCGGCTGATTTCGGTTGGATGCTGGGGCGGTATTCTCGTATTTAATTCCACCCAACTCTCGGTATCATTGCAGTTTTTGTATTTGCCAAAGATAGAATTAGAGGGAAATACACCACTCTTCTTCTTCAAATAAATTACTTGAGAATGTGAATGCATGTTTTAGTCTAAAAACCTAAAACTTTATAGAGAAAAAATAATATAACTGACATTGAACGACATTTTATTTGGTGCATTATGTCGGACTGACATTTAAACAATGTATGATCCGGTCAACATTGACGTTTGATATAATTAAACATATACTTCATGTTTGACTGACATGACACGTCAAAGTTTACGTCGATCGTTATGTTTTTGTATCCTTGAAGACGTTTAGTTGTTAATAATTTGTATATTCTGAAAATATTTTAAATTTTAATTTCCTGCTTTTTAAATTGCCATAAATTCATACAAAGCCCGCTAATAAAGTGATATTTATATTTCATGTGTCTCACTCAGTACGGTGTCTCCATATTGGGTCGATTTATGCCAATTTTCTTTGGTATACGGGTACCTATTTTCGCTTAATACAACCATTTTGACCGGTAGTTCTTTAAAATATTGCCTTGACAGCATTACTGTCCCCCTAGTAATGCCATCATCAATTTTTTGTATGGGATTTTAACTTTTTTTTTCAGAAACCTATAGTGTGTGGTATCAAATGATAGATCTTTATAAGCCGGCACTGAAATATATATACTGCATTAGGTTTAGACCAATAATTGCGGGTCTTTTGAGAAATAAATACAGTGTGTCCGGGTTTCGACTGGCGTAAAGGACTTGTCCTCTTTTTGTATGGAGGCTGGTTTTTTATTCCAAGATATCACCAACCACCAATAACCTATATACCTGTTTATCTTTAAGCTACAAAAATACGAAACACGTTACCATAGACATTAGAATTTTAAACGCCTCCATTTTTGAGAAAAAATATGTTTTGTAACAGACATCATCCATTGTATTTCCTGGCTGTATGGCTATGCACCATTGCCTTTCCACTGGTGGATAAATACTATTAGGTACTACCACAGATTGTATAATAGGTACTACTGTCAATGGAATGTCAATTTTGCTGGTAATTTTTTTTTCATGCGTTAATTGATATAGGCGATGGTGCGGTTTATGTACAGACAAAGAGAAAAAATAATTTAAATTTTTCTTTAAATCGGAGGCCTTAAAAATTATATTAATTATGCAGAAAGGCTAGTTTTTGTGAACTCTTTCATATAATATTTAGTTTATTCTGGTTAGAAATATTGACGAATAAAAAACCATTAATGGACAAGTCCTTTATGGGCTATTAAATCATCAATGTCTCCATCCTCGAAGAGCTAAAGGTCACCAAGTGCTTGCTGACTACGTGCCAGGAAAGGATCCGGAGTTTCTTTGGGCACACAATGCGATCCCCATTGCACAGCCTGGAGAAACTCATCATTCTCGGACAAATGGAGGGGAAGCGCGCCAGAGGAAGAGCGCCAGCTAGATGGGTGGTCCACCCACTCAAGGTGACTGGAGGCTAGATACAGGGAGCGGTACATATGGCGCAGAACCGGACCGAGTGGAAAAGATTGACATACAGTCACGATCCTCAGCATTGAGGGAACGACCAGAAATAAGATTATCAAATGTTATCGACAAAAAGCCCCCATGTTGGGAGTCAACTCCCCCCCTCTTGAAATGACAGCCATTTTAATTATTTTTTAAAATGCTATTTTTATGGATCTGGAGGTCCTAAAAGTTATGAACATGATTTATTTGGAAGGTAACGGCTATGGCCTATCAAGTGACATAAAGATCATCATTCTAAATTATTAACGATTATTAAAGAATTATTAAAGAGATTTTTTTTTATATATAAATCTTACTAAAAATTTAAGCCTAAACTACAAAACTAAACCCAAAAATGCATTTTATCTGAAAATATTTTTATTTTTTTTGTCAAAAAAAAACATTTGGATTTTATCTTTAAAATGTGATAAATAAAACGCCCTTAAATTATCGCTAGTCGAAACCCGGACACCCTTTATATGTACTTTACACATTTAGTACCTATGTATATGATACTGTAATTTGGCTGTGATTTAGTTACCTACGCGAATAAGCCATCTGATTGCAACGAGATTTGCCCAACGCGTCCAAAGGGTTTTATTTTACGTCTATTTGTAACGAAACCCTTGAGTGAGGTCCTGCGCGTCGCATTTGTAAATGCAAGACTTTTATAGGGTTGAAAGTTTATGTCGTTTAATTAAATTAACTAAGGACGAAATACTTGTAATAACTATTTGGGTGTTTCGCTAAGGACGGTCGAGGGCTTAGACGAATTACACTAAGATATATTACTACGCTTCCCAACGGGGTAAATATGGGCCTAGTACATTTCTTAATAGCAGAGGACAGAATCGTCACCAGAAGACTGGCCGCGGAGTTAGAGTCCTGGCAGTTTAGTATTTGGCTAAAATCTGTGCTATTCATGGTCTCATTCAGCCTGACAAGGTCCAAATGCATGCCAGCAGTCTCCGTGCAGGATAGCTCCTTTTTTATATTTAGGCTAAGGGCAACATTGTCATGATCAGTAACCGATGAATCACATACAAAGCAGATTGCGTCCTGTCTAGTTTTCAGTAACATGTGATCAAGGCTAGTGAGACCATGCGTTTGTAGGATATGGCCTGGTAAAATCCTGCGGCTTGCCAAAATATTTAAATACTCGTGAGAGCTTCGCTCTCTACTATTAGGAAGAATATCAATATTCACGTCACCACAAACAACTATATTTTTAAAAGTACGTAAGCTAGAGATAAGTGAATCTAGTGAGGTAATAAAATTATTAGTATTAGTATAGGCAGGTGGCCGATAAATTCCTAAAACACAAGTGTCCTTGTTTAGTTTCAACAGAAGGCAGTTTGCGTCATCGATTTGCGGTTCTTCAATAGTGACTTTTAATGTCTTTTTGTAGTACATAACTACACCTTCGTTATGCGTTAGGTGTCTGGTCGTTGAGGCGTGGGCATAGTTATCGAGAAAAGGTATGTTGTTATTTTTTAACAACCAGCATTCCGACAATACCATCAGGTCCCATGTCACCTTCGATCTCATAAGATAAGTTATAAAGTTACCCATATTACAATTTATGCTACGAATATTTTGAGTTATAATATTGAAATAATGTTTGTCAGATGGTATGTTATTTATAACATCTTCAATATCACATTTTACAGTCCGAGCTGTTGACAGGGAGTCCAGATCCAAACTTATTGATTCTAAATTATGCATGTCGAATTACTCCTGATATTTCTGGATACAAGCGTCACGGCAATAACGTGACGAATAAGTTTTAATTAAATTATTATACGGTAATAAGTTTGTTTCCCTGACTTCCGTGCCGTGGTTTGTTTGTTGATGTGAGCTTTCAAATATAAATATATGTAGTTTAGTGGGTGTGTAGTGTGTAGGAGTGTAGTGCGTAGGTGTGTAGTATTTAATATAAGGATGATGATGATCTACTTTAAAATATTCGAAAATAAAGTATTTTTTAATAATATAAACGTTATAATTATTTTTATAACTTAAGCAATTATTTTGCAAGTTTTTACGAAATTGAATTAAATATCGCTCACAAAAATTAATCGACTGTGTCATCCGGTGGGACTCGAACCCACGTCCTTTCGCTATCCGGGCGAGTGCTCTTACCAACTGAGCTACGGAGGACGTTACTAATATCTACGTCACAATATCCGTAATATGTAAATAGATAACGCAACTTTAACTCGCCATTATACTTTTTAGGTGATCGTTACGCAGATATCGTGCGTGCATATTTTTCTAGGAATTAGTTAAATTACGTTTTTTTAACAGCGGATAGGAATAATTAAATGTGAAAAAATATACAGGGGGCTAGTGTAAGCAGTCTTATCCTTTAAGGGGCTGAATATGACCATCAATACCTACAACTTTTACAATGGGACCATGGTCGAAATCTTTAAAAAAAACGGATGCTCCATCCATACACGTAATTCTGCTCCCTCGGTGACAATGTATGGAGAGCTAAGTAATTTTTTTTTACGATTTCAGTGTTGACTTTATAATAAAAGTTGTAGGTATTGATGGCCATATTCATCCCCATAAAGGATAAGACTGTTTACACTAACACCTTGTATATTTGGATAGATCGATTACGATACTGATTCTGAGAATAATTCGCTCCTGAAAATTTGGTAACTCTTTGCCGTAGGTACCGTAGATACAAAATGTATGCAGGTACTTCATCTCCGGCCCCAGCACACGAAACAAAATGTAAACGCGCATAAACAACGGCAATAAATTAAATATTCGGTACGGGCACATCCAGCCTCGATACAGCGCGCCCTGTTAATATTAGAACGACCTGGCTTCAATCTGGCCGTATGAAAAATGTGTTATGGCCTGCCACGGACACATATTTCAGATGAGAAAGGTTATAACGGAGTAGGTATACTGATGGTACAAAGTAACATAATGTTTGTTGCATGTTTAACGAACATTCAGTGTTTGTCCCGGAACCGATAGCAGTCAGCGGCGAGATGCTCGAAGTTGTCCAGGAATACGTTTACCTCGGGCAAGTGTTGCAACTGGGTAAAGACAACTTCGACCGCGAAATCGCCAGAAGGGTGCAACTAGGTTGGGCAGCATTTGGGAAGTTGCGTCACATCTTCTCGTCGCCTCTACCGCAATGCCTGAAGAGCAGGGTATATAACCAGTGCGTCCTACCTGTCATGACCTACGGGGCCGAGACGTGGAACTTGATAGCTAGCCCACCGACTGCATGTCGCTCAGCGAGCTATGGAACGGTATATGCTGGGGATCTCGCTAAGTGATAGAATCCGGAACGAGATCATCCGCCAAAAGACGAAAGTCAAAGATATCGTTCAGAGGTGCAGTAAGCTGAAGTGGCAGTGGGCTGGTCATGTCTGTCGCAGAACCGACGGGCGTTGGAGTAGGAAGGTTCTCGAATGGAGACTACGTCTCGGGAAACGTAAGTGTTGGACGCCCCCCTGCTAGGTGGACCGACGACCTGAGGAAGGTGGCCGGTGGTGGCTGGATGCGAGAAGCGGAGGACCGTGAAAGTTGGCGCCGTCTTGGAGAGGCCAATGTCCAGCAGTGGACTGCAATAGGCTGATATGATGTTTGTTGCAGTCAATTTAAACATTTGTAAATTTTGGAAACGAAAGTCAAAATTAGACAACTAAAAACCTTTGCTAGGGCATTCAGATGGCTTTGCTTATGCCGAGTGTGGTCCTTGGACATCACAAAGACACAAAGGCATGTTAGGGCTGGCGTCAAGCTGTTTATTAAGAAAGTTTACGGGATTGCTACTATGTACCTTTTTATTATTGAGGTTCAGATATTTCGGCACTGTTGCAAGCGCAATGATTACGGAATTATTATTAATAACGATATTATGGACGAAATGACTATTTTAATTTTGTTTTGTGTTTGTAATATCTTAAATTAATAAATGTTTTTTCATTTCTGAAACTGAATTTTAAAAAGGTTTTTGAACTATCATTACGATTTATTGTGCAGTTATTCGACCAGTATCTTTTGTCTGTAAGTTGACAAATGGGCCCCAAATGACGAAAAATATGACATACGTTTCATCTTTTAAGAGGTCTTACCATTGTGTCAACAAACTTCGTAATTACATCCTATAAACCCATGACGTCACATCCCACACTGGCTGCCCTTATCGCGACGTGTGCCAAATCACAAAATACCGAGAAAACAGAAAACATACACCTGTATGTACTCACTTTTCATACTTCCGCTCGGCGCTCGCGCTAGGGCTGGCTGTCAACTTTTGCTTATGAACAAAAAACTATCGTGGTAGTGGCACTCGTATCTAGTTGTTTGATTTACTGTTGAAAATTAAACAGTATAACAGGAGATAATATCGTCCAAGATAATATCGTCACAAAATAATTAAATTTCAATGTTTTATTACAACCGAAATTTCAAAGTCATAGAGGATACATTGCGATGATTTCGACATTGGCGAAATGCACTTTTATTATATTTCAACGTGTAATAAATTTACAATATAAATACAAGAAAATACCTCCTTACAACTCCCTGAAACAATAGGTAGCTTAAAAAATGACTAAACGCCGTTTAGTTTTAAATTTAAACAACCAATAACTGAATAATAGCTTTTTATTGTTATTCCATTTTTGCACAAAAAGTTGACAGATACTCTCCTACAGACTCCGCGTATCTCAAGCGGAGTGTACGCTCGTGTTCATATTGTTCCCAACCGTTCCGAGATATCGTGTCTGTGAGCGGTGTCTATTTGTGCGTTGCTCGAGCGCGCTTTGTATGTAGATTGTCATCTGTACTCTCGGTAATTTGTGGCCAAATCGTGTTTGTCCCGAGCAGTTTAGATCAACTGATAGACCCCGTATGATACCTTGAGCTTACTGTTATGCCTTGTGAAGGGAATGGGTTGGCATTTGGCGTAAATATTAATTGGTACGCAGTATGGATGTGTGCAGAGGTTCTTTGGAATCAAAGATGGCCCGATGCTATACTTTTGTGGCGCCAATTGTGAGAATCGTTATGTAAGCCACTTTACTTACTTATGTTTCCTATAGGACAGGATATAGGTAGATTCATTTATTTATAGAAGATTTCTTCGTTTGTGTTTCTCTCTCCAAATAGACATGAACACACTAGAGGTGCTTGTGGCGCAGTGGCGGCAGCGCTTTGGTAGTGATACCAAAAGTTAAGCAACCCACGGCGCGGTCGTGATTGGATGGGTGACCATTCCGACCATTTAAGTGACGTCCATGACAAGCATCTCCGTGCTTCGGAAGGCACGTTAAGCAGTTGGTCCCGGCTAATATCTGTGGTATTAGTCGTTAAGCCTAGTCAGAGGCCCTAGGGCGGCTTGATAACTTCTGACAGTAAGGTTTGTCACTTGCCTTACATACACCCCTCCACCAATCCGCACTGAGCCCGCGTGGTGAAGTATGGCTCGTTCCTCCTCATAGTTGAGGTGAGGCCTTTTCCCAGCAGTGGGATCTAATAGGCTGGCTTATTACACTAAAGGTAAAAATTACAATATTTGTACGGCGCATGTTGTCCGGAATATTTCTTTAATATCCAAATTAAATCAACACAGCCCACTCTATTTGGTTCATTTATGGTTTAAGGTTGTCTTAATATGTTAATACCTGCTTAAAGTTCTAAATTCTAAATTTTAAACGGCAATCCAATAATAAAGTTCATAATGTGAATACATTTAAAAGAGATTATCCTTATGTTTCCACATTTGTCATTACTTACGACATTCATCTTTCTAGCGTTATCCCGGTTATACACTCGCACGCGAGGGCCCAGGGTCCGCTGATCATGATCCAGGATGTGGCAGATCAGGTAATTACAGTGGAGCGACTTTTTTTTTTATAACTTAAGCAATTATTTTGCAAGTTTTTACGAAATCAAATTGAATTTCGCTCACAAAAATTAATCGAATGTGTCATCCGGTGGGACTCGAACCAACGTTCCTTCGCTATCCGGGCGAGTGCTCTTACCAACTGAGCTACGGAGGACGTTAGTCAGCCGACGAATTTTTGTAAGTGTTTAAGTGGAGCGACTGCCATCTGACCTCCGTGACCCTGTTACCAGGGAAACCTGACCAGTTTTGGATCATGGTTACACATGCAGTCGCCTGAATGTGCAGGTTTCCTCGCGATGTTTTCCCCCACCGTAAGAGCATCGGTTAGTGAAACAACTAATGTACATAACTCAGAACAAGTCATTTGGTACATGGCGGCTTATGGGATTGAACCGGTGCCTCCCGCATGAGGGGCAACCCGCTAGCCACTGCGCCACCGACGCTCATTACTTACGACATTATGAAGTCTTATGTAGTTAACGATATTTACCTGAAACAAAAAAAATGTTGGTCAGTATTTTAAGGATAGCATCAAATCAAAGATAAGACATGCAATCTTTCTTGTCCATCATATAATTCATAAAAGTTTGATATCAATCGAAAATCCGGCTTCAAAACACTGCATAGTACAACAATCTTAAGAGTTTGGCTAAAGAAAATTTAACCTAGCAAAAAGCGGCAAATTAAAAAAACAATATGGTATCACCAACTAAAGTAGAAATTAATAATTTTGATACTTGTTTTTGCTTAAATCATTTACTCATCACACAAAATACACTTTCGTTGGTACTCTTTAACGTTTTTTACCCGTATTCACTTACAATTTTTAAAAAACAAATGCGCATAAACTCCGATATAACCTCAAAAAACAAAAGTTGGACACTTAGTGCTGCCACTCCAAAAATGGCTGGGAACAAAAAGTAAACATAATTAAAAAAGTATACAGTTTCTTTTGAGAAAAGAATGTTACATTAGCACACTGAAACAAAAAGACAGACAAAACGAATATTATAAAGAAGCCTTGAGTGTCGACACCCTCCCTCGCATCAAGAGGGTTTGAATATGCAAAGTGCACCTCTTCGCCCTCCGGCCATCCACTGTCATAATATTATGGGTATGAGTCTTTCCACCTAGGTGACATAAATGTTGGAAGAGAAAGGGCACATTGTAAATATGCAGAAGCTGACAAACGCTCGAAATAGTAAGGTAAAGAAAGTGTGTTGGAAGGTTAAAAATGCCTCATATGTTGTAATTGAAATGTATAAGAACGTGTTTGAAAATGTGTAAAATGTCTGCTGGCTAGATTTGAACGAGGGTTATGTTTTTCGAGAGTATGTATGTATAATTGTTTGGCACGCCCTACAGCCTAAACGGCTAAACAGTTTTTGCCATATGAGGTGTCGTTAAATTTGTCAAAATTGTGAGGCTATATAAATTTAAAAATGGCGCCCGCAAATGGTAATAATGGGGATGGGGGGAAAGGGGGGATTGATTTTTTCCTTACCATAGCAATATGGGTGTCAAATGAAAGCCAGTAAAAAGTCCATTTCAAAAATATAATCATTTTTGCAGTCGGGTGTTTTGTTTTTTCAAAAATTATGTTTACTTGTTGTACCTATCATCATCATCATCATCCAATTTAAGAGCTAGGCTCTTGTCGGTGAAGTTTCTTCCATTCCTCTCTGCTTTCCGCCCTTCTCTTAACCTCCTGATACGACCCGACATTTATCTTTTCTTTTTTTTGCTGCATGTAGCTTATTCTTGGTCTTTCTCGCTTTCTATTGTTGTACCTATAGTAAGCCTTATATGACAGATAAAGCGATTACGATTGCAATACCAAAGAAATGACATAAAAATGTTCATTTTCTCAGGATTTTAATATTTAAATTTCATTTACTAACATAGTTTATAAGCAAATTGTTACTAACACCAATATGGATTTATGGTCCGAAATAAAAGATTTTTAACTATTTTTTTTTAAATTTAATTAATTATTTCTAAAACTTTTGTGATTTCAGGTGAGGGCATCACAGGACACATAACTCGTGAATGAGCTCGTAACAGACCTTTCTATATAAATACCCTGAGTATAACTTGAACTTTGACGATAGCCTATTAAACAACCTATTGTTTTACCTCAGATTATGTTTTTTGTACTCGTAGTTACCACAGTTCGATTAATCCTTTTTATCTGATTACCTATATGTAAAGATTTGTTATTAGTATAGAACCACAGAATACTGTTGTTGTTTAGTGAATAATTGAAACTGTTCCTAAATCTTCCTAAAATAAATAAATAATAATAAAATGTTCAGCTACCAATTGACTTAGAAGAACAAGCTGTTAGTCCCGACTGTTAACATTTGATCTGATAAGTTTTCATCGGCTTACCTACCCTGACAGTTTCACATACCAAGTTAAGTAGAAAATATGACAAAATAAATTATCTACCGAATAAGAACAGCTATGTGTTCCTTCTTTTATATTTTTTATTATGAACAAATGAGTTATTATATTATAATTATATAGTACCAGCTAGCTATCTTATAGAAGCTATCTAAAAAAGTGAAGTCCTCATAGGTCTACAAATTTGTATTTTCTTTTGTATTTCAATCATCTCTATTCTTTCAAAATAACAAAACTATTTAAGTAAATTGTAATAAAGGTTTTAATCACATATAAAGTTTTAACCTAACTTTCACGCACATTGCGTTACATTTGCATAACGTAAGTGAAAATACACTCTTATACCAAACACCTCAATAATCTAAACGCAGAAAGAAACCCTGACTATCCAACCAAAAAATAGCTAAAGAACATTTCGATTCATTTTACGAAGTCGCGAAGTAAAAGCTGTATCGATCGAAAAGCCTTTCTTTAAAGCTAATACCCTCATTGGCTGTCAAAGGAGACATTTTGGCGTACGATCACAACCCTAATCTCCAGGTGCCAGTTTCCCTATAAAGCCCTTTGTACACTACGACTTTGCGATGCAAGAGCGATAAAGTAGCCCGCCGTGTTGCTGCAGTGAAGCAGTCTGGATGCAAACACAATAAAACAAAAATAAATAATGGAGAAAAACATGCAGATAATAATAATAAATTGTTTCAACAAACACACCAATTACCTAGCCCCAAACTAAGCGTGAGCTTGTGCTATGGTGACTAGAATAACGGATAGAAATACTTAAATACATATAAACATCCATGACTTAGGTACAAATGCTCGTGCTCATCACACAAACATTTGCCCCTTGCGGGAGTCGAACCCGCAACCGCCAGGTTTAGAAGTCCGGTGCGCGAACGAATACACCAAGGCATTAACGGAATAAATGAATTTTGCTGAATGCACTGAAAAAAAAAAAGATTGGTTAAGTAACCAAAATTTGGCTACTAGTAGGCCGTAATTTAGTGACTTGCCAACAGAAGATTGTTTATATTAAACAAAAATTTACTTCTCTACAACGTAACCTTCAACTAACAAAACTAGTTTTACTGAAAAAAAGGATCAACCCTTTTTTTCAGTGTGATTGAATGTTGGCAATAACAAAAAAGCCACGTCAAAACAAAAAGCTCACCCCGCGAGGCGGTTGATTTTTTGGTACCACTAACCTGGATACTTTAAAAATAACTAAAAAAAAACCGGCCAAGTGCGAGTCGGACTCGAGCACAAAGGGTACCATTAACTCACAACATTAGACAGTATAGGCAAAAAAATTTTTTTAAGTTTATACTGTTCTTTTGGAAAAAGTATATATTTTATTTATAATTTCAAAAGTATTCATCACAGGATACCCGAAACAATTTTAAATAAGAGTTTCCGCGCCTGTTTCTATACGTGAGTGATTTGAAGTTTATAGGTCCAAGACTTTAGAAATTACAGTGGGGGGGACACCGTGTAAACGACTTTGGCGGGCTATATCCCGCAAATGGTAAAGCTGATAAAAAGTGTTGTATGGAAACCCTACCTTATTTTCATAGTCCTTTGCAACGATACCCCACACAAAGGGGGCGTACTCAAAAAATAATTCACCCCCCTCTTTACATGTATGGGATTTTTGTATTTAAAAAAAACAAAAAAAAAAACCTTTTAAGGGGTAATTTTAAAAAGGTACCCCTTAAAAAGGGGTAAATTATTTTTTTTGTATTTTTAAAAATGAGATCTCTTTGTTAAGTATCCTCGAACCAAGTTACATGCAAATCAGTCTATGAACGTAGAAGATATTCTCCTGTGACAGACTACGTCGGACGGACGGACGGACTGAACGATCTTATAAGGGTTCCTTGTCGGACTGCGGAACCCTAAAAAGATTGAATAGGCCATTCCTAGTCAGATATGAATGATGTGATCCATCCTCGACCGCACCGACGCTTACCATCAGGTGAGATTGCGGTCAAATGCCTGCCCAATTATAACAAAAAACTGTATCGCTGCAAGTAGTCGCAGTTTATAAAGGGTCTTTAGCGTAACATCAGCCTTATCTTTAGGTGCGATTGCTGCCTATTGAGAAACGAAAAAAATCAACCCTCGTACCCGAAGATTAGCCCTTTAAGCCCACGACGTGCCACCCCTGTAATTATAATCCGTTAATTGTAAAAAATCAAGGGATCCCGAATTTCGAAGTTGGGAGAATTGGAATGTAAAAACAAAAAGTTCGGCGTGTCTTTTAAATTATTTTTTTATTAAAATTAGAATTGAACCGTGAACATAGAACGGAGTTCTCAATCGTTGGATTACAGTCTATACTGTTGGAAGCCTGTGCACAAGCAATTTAATGTATACAAATAAGTTTTTATACCATTGTAATAAGGTCTCGAATGCTGATGTATACGTATTACTTATTGATGCTCGTGACTGTACATACAGGTCTCATGGGCTCATTCAAAGACACTATGGAATCAATCATAGTTGAGTAAGACATTTATTTCTACAGTGCTCTAAACATGGTGGGTGACCTCAGCCTCCTCAGAACAATAATAAATTAACATCGCGCTATGTCTGCCATTTTTATTCACCTGTCATACTGCGCTTTATTTCATTACTTATTTGACACTTTTGAGTGACGACAGAAGAAAAAGCCTCAAACAACCCAGAATTATCCATAAAACTTAATAGTCTTCATAAACATGACTATTATAGCGGATTTGACACTAAAGTTCGTATGTCTTTGTTTGTCATATTTGACATTTGTTTCATCAGGAAAGGGAAAACTAACCACATACAAGTTAGAGGTCTGATAAGTTTTATGAATAAAGGGGTGAGTTTTCACAACTTTTTAACGAAACTGAAACATGTGAACAATTCATGTTACCTAACTAAATCTTGGAACCAAACATCGTCGCGTCCATTTTTCAAACACGAGAGTATTCTTAAAGAAAGTTGAACTATAGGGTTGTACCAGAATAGCGATCTGGGTGCCTGACGACTAACAAGTGATAGTCTATCTAGCAAGTCCATTCCAATCTAATCCAAATAAAAGCTTATAACTTTACAAGGGTTTTTAAGCAGATTTAAAAAAAATAAAGTTCATCATCATCATCCTTCCTAGCGTTATCCTGGCTAAACACTAGCACGCGAGGGCCCAGGGTCCGCTTTACACCATGATCCAGGATGTAGCAAATCAGGTAATCACAGTCGAACGACTTCTATCTGACCTCCGTGACTCTGTTAACAGGGGACAAGTTATAAGCTTTTATTTAACGCTTAACGTTAATAAAACTAACCCGACAGTTACGATTTATCATGACTAGAATAAAGTGTTTTCGTGTAAAAGAATGTAATTAATACTCTCGCTAGCTTTACTCTGAAAATGAAAGAAAAATTGTGAAAAATAGTTTCAAAATATATCACGTTCCTTTTTCGTGAACGTTTGTGTCCTTGAAGACACTTAGGGATGGCACTCAAACCATGCTAACTTTGTGGTGAAGTATTAATTGACTACATTTCTATATTCTAATTTTGCAAAAATATAAGACTGAAAGCGAGATTTATTTATTTAGTTATTAACAAATTGCCTAGCAAAAACACTAAAATTCTGATAAAAAGTTTTTTAATATGCAGAAATTGGACCGCAATCTCACCTGATGATGAGGAACGATGCGGCCGGGGATGGGTCATTTCTCAAGACAAGGAAAACAAATGAACAAAAACGATAAAGAATAATTTGTATTTAGCTCAAAAAATCTCAATGTTGACAACCCTATTTCAGGCCGGTTAACGAACGTCACAGCACACTCGGAATACTAAACTTGTCTACCTGAGAAGAGGGGGCACAATTGAGTTGGGGATAGTAATGTCAGCCCTATTCTGAAGATGTTATATTTTTACTTGAATAACACTTGGAAAAAAACCCACACCTTTTTATTGACAGTTCAAGTGACAATTAGATAACTCTGTATTTCATACAATAGCCTTAAACCTTCACGTTTCATGTTTCCAGACACAATAGAAAATAGCAGTCCTCGACCCGAGGACTTCATGCGCACCTATTGATTTTACTCCATTCCTGAAAGACATAACGTGATTTTTTTAAATTACCTATCTTATAGCCTTGCTAGATACGTTGTACCTTACACAAAGGTTTTTTTCAAAATCGGACCATGAATAGATAATTCTGATCTGAGATAAGTGCATTCAAACAATCAATTAGACAAAAGTCAATAAGACATCAGCAATATTAATTAAACTACTATCCTGGTCACCACCGCCTTACCACGATGGCCAAAGAAAGAGCATTGTGTCTAGTCGTAATGTGTGAGCAAGCGACAATAGGTGAGTGTAGATAAGGCAGGCGGCAGAGACCTCTTTGCTTGAACTTTAATTCAACACATCGTACGTCCTAGTAATTACCTACTTACTTATTAAGTTATTGGGAAAAACTCAAGCTGACCCGCGAGTTAAATACGTACAGCGCCATCTAGATATACATTATAATATTTTGTTGCATCTTTTAATTTCTATTCGACTACATTATCCTGCACCCATTACAATTTTTCTGCATGACTTATAGGTATGACTGGGGGAGAATACTTTTAGCATTGAGTCCACCTTTTGTACGCTGTTCTAAGTGCAATAAAGTTTTTAATTAAAAAAAAATCTATTGACGATATAGCAAAAGGCCAACTTTGCTACCGTCCTAACTTCGATACAATATTATATTACTCGTGATAATTTTTTAATGGTATGTCCGATTTGTATAATTCAAAAAGTAATTTACAGGTACTGATATAGCCTTGAGTATGACGTGATTTATTTGGATAAGGATTAATACCGACATATTGAAATTGTGGCTTTCTTTTTGCCGCCGCAAAAATTTCATATTTTTACCTAAAAAAGGAGTTATTGTGACTTAACTGTTATAGTTAGACATATGTTATTGCGGACTTTATTGTAGATAATGGTGTCCTCTACAAAACCGTAGAACATTACTTTGCTCTATTGTCAATAGTTTTCGCAGCGTTCGCAATTTAATGATTTTCCTTTTACACCTTTGGTTACATAATCGAAGTTTTCATACGGAACCCTAACTTTTTTGATAATGTTATATAGCTTATGTCCATCGCAGATAATGCAGGATTCTAATGGTGAAACAATTTTTTCAAATCGTTTCAGTAGTTTCGGGGCCTATTCGTTGCAAATAAACAAATCTTTTATCTTTATAATATTAGTATTATAGATGGGTTAGCTCTTGATCTTTATCTTAGCCTGAGAGCAAAGATAAGGTCTACGATGGAGCGAGCTTGCCCAGGACAAGCCTATTTACACGCACCTTAAAGAGTTTCGGGTTATACGCACTTGAAAAAACAGATGCAAGCAGGGCATTCCACTCCTTGGCTTCAAAGCGCTTGGTACGAGTAATGAGAATATCAACCACAAAAACTCAGTAAATATCGTGTCTTATTTAAGTAGCCTGAAAGGGGCTTAAAAATAACAGTGAAATATAAAAACATGATTACAACTGTTGCTAGCAAAATAAAATCTGAATACTTTCAACGGAATCGCGAGATAATATCATACTATTTGATAAAAATGACAGATAAACGAAAACTTTTCTTTGTATCAATTTCCCGAGACTTTCCTCCTTGAAAGAGTTTTTCCTGAAAAGCAAGCCCAAAAAAGAAAATAAAAAACAGGCATCCCTCTTTTTCCCTCATTAAGACGCTCCGAAATTACAGTTAGGCGACACGGAACGCAATTATCGGAGAACGGGAGATGCAATCGAAACTGCGGCTACCCATTAAAAACCATCCGCTCCAATATTTTGAGTGTCAGCAATGTCAGGGGCCTTACTTTGTAAGAACTCCCGTACTCGTACTGGAACTCGCTGCAAATTAATATCTTCCCTAAAGATTACCCTCCTACCCGAATTTCGATTACGGCGGCCTATCTCAACAGAGATTAGCCATATTATAGTGCACAAGTGTGTGCGCAATACACAGGTGCAATCTCTGTTCCTTCACTCTCGTAATTCGGTGAGGCGGCAGTCCGACATGACCGTAGAGGGATCAGGCGCAGGACCAACGGCTTAACGTGCTTTCCGTGGCACGGGGGTGTTAACACCACCAACTTCCTGACTTCGGAGCTATGTCTGAGTAATTTCAAGACAGAAAAACCCAAACACTCTCAGCTTGACCCGGGACCTCGTGGATAGTACCCAGCGTGCTGACCACTAGACCAACGAGGCAGTCCCTAAAGATTACGATTACGACGTAAGTCTCTTTAAGGCGAGAGTAGATGGGTTTTTACTAGGCAGATATGAACCACCTTAGACTGTGTTTTTACCTCGCACCAATCTCGTGTGACTACGGTCAATGCCTGGTTAGAATAGTATTCAAAAAACAAATCTTGCCGTCCTATTCACTTAAGATGGTCAGCTCATTGACCTTGATATTTTCACAGACTCGTTGTACAGCATCAGAAAGATAGGGGTTTTGTTGACTGTGTATCACACTTGATGGCGTAATTTTAATGTTCAGTGTGTCTCAAATAATAACTCTAATTTGTTTGGTCGAGTCTTGTATGTAAAACCCTAAATCAAATTATTTTATTATGTAACGGTGCCTTACGTGGCCCCAACACTCCCCTCGAGACTCTTGCAGTATTATTAGGCCATTATGATACGAATATCTTAAATAAGCCCAATTATATGAACTTAATCCTTACCAGTTTTTAACTGACTTTAAAAGGGAGAAGGTTCTCAATTCTTTGGAATCTTTGTTTTAAGTACAATACTCTGGATGTTATATAAATAAAAAAAGACACTGAAGGCCTAAAATAAGGACAAATTCATACAGAGTAGGTCCTCTGAACAGATTTATCGATAGCTCCAGCAACAAGTGAGAAAACACACAAAAATGCACCCTGACTCTTGGACTATAAGACCGTTGAGTTTACCAAAATTAACGAGTCGAAACCTTAAGCTATTTTCGACTTTGACACAAGGCTGCAAAGCTCAAATTGTGTGACAAGATGTCTAGAAGCATTTATTCACGGAAGCAGTAATTACTCTACGAGTCGTTATTTTCATTGCATTTGATTTCGATAAAATCTAGATATTTTTGATACCGGCGGTTTGGAAGTGTTAAAGTAATGAAAATTAATTAGCTGCATTGTGATTTATGTATCTTTTAAAGCTACAGAGCTTACCTAAATAACGAACCAGATATTGTCGAAAATGTTTAAGGTATAGATTAGCTAGTTAATCGAATTATTTTCAATATTTCATCCACCTATTTAATATTGTTGTTTGAGAAAATGCTGAGAAAGCCCGTGAAATAAGATACAACTACTTATTTGACCGACAATGTGGGTGGAATTTTTATCCCAACCAAAGTACCTATGTAATTTTATGCAATACTAGTAGGTATTTTTTTAACACAATTCACAGGAGTGACGTAGAATCGATTATTCCTGTAGCTTACAGAAAACATAAAATGAGAACTCAAAATAAAGTAGATTAATTTTGTTTTCTCAGAAAAATCAGCGTTATCCAACACGCAATCAGGTGGTATCATGGCTTCACACACCATCAACCCCATAGGGACAACCCAGAGCATGTACCCCGTGCGTTACAAGCCATAATAACTGTTTATGGTAATCAACCCATAAAGATATGGCCGCACGCTATGCGCATGACCACTGACGTTGTAATATCTCATTAATTTTCTTGGATTTATTATTAATGGTTACTCAGCATACCTTTCGTTTAGTTTAATGGTCGGCTGACTATTTGAGGGAATATCTGCTTTATTGTAGGCCAGAGGTCGATTTTTTCTTTGTTCAGAGTAATTACAATAATTTTTGCATTTAAGGGAATCACGAAATAGAACTGACAGTACGGTCACTCATCTTCTTGTAGCATAGATTTAAAAAAGTGATTGCTCTAAATGAGGTTGCTCTTGACCATAGACTAAACCAGATGTGGCGTAGACAGAGTCGACCGTGGAGCGAGCTCATCCGGTTCTGGCACTCCCACTCACCGACGGAACATAGCAAGATGCTTGACGCCGGGCTCCGGTAGGAGGGTGGTAGTTACCAGGCGGCACCTAACGGAGCCTACCTGCGCTTGTTACGATTCAGCTATGTAATGCTTATATTTGTCTGTGATACAACAAAACAAAGTGTTACAGAATTGGCAAATCTGTAATATTAGGGGAACGGGACTCCAATCATACAAGAAACTGAAAGCCGCGGGTTATATTCAAGTAACCCTTTAACAGTAACGAAAACCAACAGCCAGTAACATTGAAAGTTGTGGCCGCCCTGTCGGATTTCTATAAAGTGTCAAAAAAATTTTTTCATCTCACCTGTTCGGAAAGTTGAACTTTCATGTGTAGATAGCCGGGTGGGAAATAGCTTTTCCCTCCTACATTATACTCTACTCCTACTATTGAATAAAAGGCCACTATCGAGAGTATCGATAGTTATTGCAATAGTCAGAGCTGTATCAGCTATCGATAGTGATTTTAGTATTGAACTTTGATACTTTCGATAGTATTGCTATGTGTCGATAGTATTTATATTAACGGAGCTATCGATACTATCATTACTATCGGTAGACTATCGATACTATCGATATTCTATTGATACTATTGCTTTTGCCTAGACTATCGATAGTCTATCGATACTATGGATATTTTATCGATACTATTGCTTTTGCCTTAACTATCGATAGTCTATCGATACTATCGATATTTTATTGATACTATTGCCTTTTCCTTGACTATCGATACTATCGATATTTTATCAATACTATTGCCTTTGCCTCAACTATCGATAGTCTATCGATACTATCGATATTTTATCGATACTATTGCCTTTGCCTCAACTATCTATATTCTATCGATACTATCGATATTTTATCGATAATATTGCTTTTTTCTCAACTATCGATAGTCTATCGATATTTTATCGATACTATTGTATTTGCCTCAACTATCGATAGTCTATCGATATTTAATCGATACTGTTGCCTTTGCCTCAACTAGATAGTCTATCGACACTATCGATATTTTATCGATACTATTGCTTTTGCCTCAACTATCGATAGTCTATCGATACTATCGATGTTTTATCGATACTATTGCTTTTTTCTCAACTATCGATAGTCTATCGATATTTAATCGATACTGTTGCCTTTGCCTCAACTAGATAGTCTATCGATACTATCGATATTTTATCGATACTATTGCTTTTGCCTCAACTATCGATAGTCTATCGATACTATCGATATTTTATTGATACTATTGCTTTTGCCACAACTATCGATAGTCTATCGATACCCTCGATTTCCTCACAGTCAAAATGAAAAATAGTATGTTTAACTCGGGTGAAAGCACCCATTCCACTCTCGAGCTATTGGCGCTCGCACTTTGTTCGAGCGCCAGAAACTTCTCGAGTGGAATGGTCACTTTCGGCCCTTGTATAACAATCTACTATGGCATACCTATTTCGACTTACGTTTCTGGAAGAAAGTTGTCATGTTACTGATTTTGAGTAGCCTCATTCACTTCTACGGATAGCTTTGTACCACCTTGTATAAAGTACCTACATACTTGACCACACCTATCTCCCGTATTACTCCCGGTTTCATTTAAGTGCGACTTTCGATAGCACTCCGCACCTATTATTACTAGATTGCGTAGATATCAGCGATTTGCCACGGCTATATCGGCGAACCCACGTCACTGTCAAGAAAAGCAACGATTTATGATAATATTCGGTATAATAAACGACCGGTATTGTAATACATAGCTGGGTATATTAAGACAGGAGATAAAAATCGAATTAGCCCAATTTGGCCATATGGAAAGAAATATACAGGGTGACTACCATCACATTCACTCTCTCATCACTCGACTGCCTTGTTGGTCTAGTGGTCAGCACGCACATCCACGAGGTCCCGGGTTCGAATCCCGGGTCGGGCCGAAAGTGATGGATTTTTCTGTCTTGGAATAACACAGACACAGCTCCAGAGTCAGGAAGTTGGTGGTGTTAACACCCCCGTGTCTCGGGAAGCACGTTAAGCAGTTGGTCCTGCGCCTGATCTCTCTACAGTCATGTTGGACTGCCGTCTCATCGACTGTACTGCGCACACACTTGTGCACTATAATGTCTCCCGCGCAGTCGGTTAAGCGCTGTTGTGATAGGCCACTGTAGTCGAAATTCGGCTAAGAAGAGGGCATTATTATTCACTCGCAGGAAGTTCACAGCTGAACCTATCTTTAGCATAGATTACATATTGAGAGCGGTCTGCATCTTGACTAGGTTATATCGCTATCTTGCTCGATAGAAGATATGTTTTTCTTGATACCAAATTATAACACAGCCTCCTAATATTAAGTACTTCGAAAGACAAGCAATGACCATGTAACTGACACCCTATATGAACGAATCAAAAGATTCTAATCCCCAGTCGCAGTGAATAAACAAGTTATAACTCTGGCAGTTAAAGCACCTGTATCTAGGTCAGAGCATTGTTGCACCAGGTGAATGAATGAAACGCATAATTACATTCCGCGCAGTTCATTCATTCATCGTTTAGTCTCGCCTGAATGCATAAAAGTTACACTTTTGCATTTATATTAAAGTTGCAGTTTGTAAAAGAAAATGTATCTTTTTACGAGTGAATTTGTGACCTCAATCACACTTTGATAGAGTCTAAAATGGACTATGCTTACTTAGTAAAGAGGTAAATAGATACTAAGTGCTTACTTAATAAAGAAGACCGCCTTGTATTAAGAGTTAAGAGTAGGAAATTCAACTGTAATACACATTGAAGAAACAGAAATATTAATATATTTTACATCTATCATGAAATTTTGTAATATATTTTTTTAATCCAACCAGTAGTGTGCAGGTTTCCTCACGATGTTTTTCTTCGAACCGATGGGCTGCGATATCTTCGAAAAATACTGTTCTTAAGTTTTAGTACCTGGGCGACTGAGCTTTGCTCGGTTACTACTATTTTAAAAAAAAAGTAGGTATTATATAAAAAAAAATACTATAAACTTGAATTAATAGAAAAACAAAAGTAAAAATTTTTTCATCATCGAGCGAGATTCGAACCCACGTATACATCTCTTCAGTCCAACGTCTTATGCACTCCGCTACGACGCTCATGCTTACCGTTACGAAATTAGCGACCATATTTTGCGAGGAACAATGCAAAAGAAAAACGCATGGAAACTTGAAAACGCGTTTTCCCTAACATAAGACTAATCTAGATCGATGTTTCACCCCCGACAACCTCCACACACTAATTCCACAAATACATAATGTATACAGGGTGTGGCGTAAATAGTGGTCCAAAGCAAAGGTGTGGATACACTGTACACTGAAGCACCACATACCAGTATTTAAAAAAAAATTATGTACAGGGTTTTCAAAAAAAAAAATTTTTTATTTTTTTTAGAAATCGTTACCTTGCCTGTCAAATTTGGTTATAATTTCCAAAAATGACGGTTTTTTCCTATCCATTTTTTTTATTATTATTGCTGATTACTTGTACTTAGTACTCCATTCGTTTTTTTTTTTTACAAACTGAATTTAATAAAAAAAATTAAGTTTCTTTCAAAATTCAATACTCACTGCAAGCAAATTGTTTGACTTTCAATGCTTTTGGTGCAAAAAAAATGTACCACACTGTCAGTGCCCATTGTTTAAAAAAAATGCCCATCTTTTGCAGATTCTAAAATGGTGCAACAATAAGTGTTACGACTTACAGGAAAAAAGTTATTGCTTTTCGAAACAAAAAGGAGCCCAATTCAGAAAAACAATTTATTTGAAGTTCAAGGGTTTACAAGGGTTGTAATTTTTTTCTGTGTGGTCCAAAGCAAAGGTGTGGATACACTGTACACTGAAGCACCACATACCAGTATTTAAAAAAAAATTATGTACAGGGTTTTCAAAAAAAAAATTTTTTTTTAATTTTTTTAGAAATCGTTACCTTGCCTTACAAATTTGGTTATAATTTCCAAAAACGATTTGCTAGCAGTGAGTATTGAATTTTGAAAGAAACTTAATTTTTTTTATTAAATTCAGTTTGTAAAAAAAAACGAATGGAGTACTAAGTACAAGTGATCAGCAATAATAATAAAAAAAATGGATAAAAAAAAACCGTCATTTTTGGAAATTATAACCAAATTTGTAAGGCAAGGTAACGATTTCTAAAAAAATTAAAAATATATATTTTTTTGAAAACCCTGTACATAATTTTTTTTTAAATACTGGTATGTGGTGCTTCAGTGTACAGTGTATCCACACCTTTGCTTTGGACCACTATTTACGCCACACCCTGTATATTGAAAGAATTATTTATAGTTAAGTAAAGCTTAGTCCCTGCGATACAAGCATAGCTTAGTGCAGCGACTGCTATCAATCTATGTAATGAGACATTTTGTTTTGGTAAATAAATACTTTTTACTTACTTAAATTGCTCGTTTAAAGGTATAAGATACAATCTCAGTGGTACAGGTCAGGGCTTGAACACCCTACCTCATGGTTTAGTAGTGAGGTTTCCGTCGCTCGGCTATCGCGCCCTCGCGCTCTTCAGGCTGACAAGAGTGGTTAGAACGACTGACGTCACATCACCGGATGAAAGGGCATCGTGGAACCTGCAACTGGGTCGTCTGCACAATGCCTTAATGAAATTGGCGTGCATACATTTTGTACTGTTTGCAGACGGTTTGACGGAGCGTCATTGGCGCAGTGGCTAGCCGGTTGCCTCTCATGCGGGAGGACTAGGGTTCGATCCCACGTGTTGCAATGTACCAATGACTTTTTCCGAGTTATGTACATTAGTTGTTTCGCTAACCGGTGCTCTTACGGTGAGGAAAACAGCGTGAGGAAACCTGCACATTCAGGCATTGAATGTGTAACCAAGATCCAAAGGTTCCTCTTAACAGCCAAATTCTGGATCATGGTCAGCAGACCCTGGGCCCTCGCTTGCGAGTGCACAACCGGGATAACGCTAGGATGATGATGCAGACGGTTTAAAGCTCAGTATCGCGAAGTAATCATTCAAATTGTTACAAATATCGCAAAGAAGTCTTGAACGTTTAAGTGGTCGGGAATTGACAGGAACGTGTACTGCTATAACATATAATGTGATGATGTCCTCCTAGCCGATTTCGACTACGGCGGCCTATCTCAACAGAGATTAGTCAACTGCGCGGGACATATTATAGTGCACAAGTGTGTGCGCAATACATAGGTGCACTCTCTGTTCCTTCACTCTCATAATTCGGTGAGACGGCAGACCGACATGACCGTAGAGAGATCAGGCGCAGGACCAACGGCTTAACGTGCTTTCCGAGGCACGGGGATGTTAACACCACCAACTTCCTGACTTCAGTATAACATATAAACACTAACCCCGTCACTAATAATGGTTTTGACATTGCGATAACACTTGAATGAGACGGCTAATTTGAAAATGTTTGTCTCCACTATCTTATGTCATGTCACGTATCTGTCATTAATTCAATCTTTCATATTTATACGTATCATAGCAGTGACACATTCATTACTAGTAATACCTAAGGTGCTAAGGCGTTTTCACCCGACTGCGGAAGGAGGGTTATGTTTTTCGAGAGTATGTATGTATGTATAATTGTTTGGCATGCCCAAACGGCTGGACAGTTTTTGACGTATGAGGTGTCGTTGAATTTGTCAAAATTGTGAGAGTGACATAGGCTATATGCATTCAAAATTAGCGCCCGCAAATGAAAATAAAGGGGCGAGGGGGGATTGGCTTTTCCCATACCATAGCAATATGGGTATCGAATCAAAGCCAGTAAAAAGACTATTTCAAAAATATAATAATTTTTGCAGTCAGGTGTTTTGTTTTTTTAATAATTATGTTTGCTTGTTAAAAACAAGATTTAGGTACTAAGGCTGTAATAGCTTTGATGTCAATCCGTTCTACAGGCTTACTATACAACATCCATCAGTGCCTCAAGCGTTAATAATGCCTAGCTGGTTTTTAAATATTATAATGTTTATTTTTAAAATTAATTTCAATTAAAATATTCATTGGTCGTCATTTTACAATTTGAAAAATATCTTTGCGAGTTGCTTACGAAAGAAAATATTACACTTCAAACTCCATCATCCGTCTTCTAGTGGGATTTGAACCCACTGTATTGGTCACTTTCTTAACTAGAAGTCCTAGTGCCTCCTTGTAAAGAAGATGACATTTGATCCGATTTGAAACAATGCCAAAGAAATATACAGTATTCAGAACTTTGACGACAAACCTAAACGACCTTTCAACTAATAAGAAACTTCATTGTTTATGATATCTTGTCATTTATCTCAATGCGAGCCTAATTCCAGTAAATCGTTAAGTCAAATGTCACAGAAAACGAATACCTTGAGCTTATACTGCGGCGCTACTATGTATAATATTTTATGCCAATATTTTTACAAGTATTTTGATCTTTATCAGATAATTTTTTAAGAGTATTTATATTTTTTACCATAGATACGAGAGAATTACACTAGTAAAATTGTAAAAAATATTAGATAGACTCTTAATGTCCTCCTAGCCGAATTTCGACTACGGCGGCCCATCTCAAAAGAGATTAGCCAACTGCTCAGGACATATTATAGTGCACAAGTGTGTGCGCAATACACAGGTGCACTCTCTGTTCCTTCACTCTCATAATTCGGTGAGACGGCAGTCCTACATCACCGTAGAGAGATCAGGCGCTGAACCAACGGCTTAACGTGCTTTCCGAGGCACGGGGGTGTTAACACCAACAACTTCCTGACTCCGGAGCTGTGTCTGAGTAATTTCAAGACAGAAAAAGCCAAACACTCTCGTTCCTACCCGGGATTCGAACCCGGGACCTCGTGGATGGTACCCAGCGTGCTAACCACTAGACCAACGAGGCAGTCACTAGACTAACAAGGACTCTTATTATTATGGCCCGGTGTATTTAGGTATAAAACAAATCGACTTGTCAGAGCTGTCATGTGTCAGTGGCGGCGTGTGAGTTAGAAAATAGTCAGAGCTTGGAAATGACGTCACAAATACGATTAAAAAAATACGAAATTACGACTGTTCAAAAAGAATCATTTCAAAAAGTACTGAAGTTAGTTTATTTTATTAACGTTAACTTCATAAAAAATATATGACGTATAACTAACATACCGAATTGTCATTTTAGTTGAGTGACGGATCAAAAAATACACACGTTGTCTTTCAGAGTAGGCCTCTAAAAGTCGCGAATAACTCGCAAGTAGGTCGGCCAGCAACACATTAACGAAATAAAACGAGCAACTTTACTAATTAATGTAACACAATACCCCGGAGTTAATGTCAAGTTTTGACAGAGATCCGACTCGGTATCGGCACAGAACAGATTAAAAAGCCAGTGAAGATGCCTGAATTCACAGCTCTAGTCGGAGCTCGCTGTCACTGTCATGTGTGTTGGGCCTTTTAGACCAATTGTCTTCAAATCCAAACTACGGCTCGGGGATTAGCTTCAGCCCGCTAACACCAAAACTTTTCCCGCGAAAACCAAAGAAATTGAGCACGTACCAACCATAAAATTACAATATGTTGGTACGATGAGCTAGCTAGGTCTTGCCCTTTAGGGTCGTCATGGAGGAGTAAGTCTGGCTCTTAGGCTAAAAAGTTTGAGGACCCCTGTTCTACACAGTTTCCCCGCGTGTTGTAGCAGCTGCTCGTAGTGCTTGTATAATAAAATCTTACCTGATTGTGCAATAGAGCCTGATACATTATGCTGACGGTTGACTGCCTAGTTGGTCTAGTGGTCAGCACGCTGGGTACTATCCACGAGGGCCCGGGTTCGAATCCCGGGTCGGGCCGAGTGTTTGGATTTTTAGGCTTCCGTAGTCCGACAAGGAACCCTTATAAGATCGTTCAGTCCGTCCGTCCTAGTCTGTCACAGCAGAATATCTTCTACGTTTATGGACTGATTTGCATGTAACTTGGTTCGAGGATACTTCACATATAGATCTCATTTTTAAAAATAAAATAAAAAATTAAATTACCCCTTTTTAAGGTTACCTCCCCATACATGTAAAGGGGGGCTGAATTATTTTTTTGAGTGCACCCCCTTGTGTGGGGTATCGTTGAAAAGGACTATGAAAATAAGGTAGGGTTTCCATACAACACTTTTTTATCAGCTTAACCATTTGCGAGATATAGCCCGCCAAAGTTGTCTACACGGTGTCCCCCCCCCCCCCCCCCTGTAATTTCTAAAGTCTTGGACCTATAAACTTCAAATCACTCACGTAAAAAAACAGGCACAGAAACTCTTATTTAAAATTGTTTCGGGTATCTTGTGATGAATACTTTTGAAATTAAAAATAAAATAAAAATATATACTTTTTTTGCCTATACTGTCTAATGTTTTAAGTGAATGGTACGGAACCCTTTGCGCGCGAGTCCGACTCGCACTTGTCCGGTTTTTCTGTCTTGAAATTACTCAGACACAGCTCAGGAGTCAGGAAGTTGGTGGTGTTAACACCCCCGTGCCTCGGAAAGGACGTTAAGCCGTTGGTTCTACGGTCATGTCATGGATATATTATAGTGCACACACTTGTGCACTATAATATATCCTGCGCAGTTGGCTAATCTCTGTTGAGGACATTATTATGCTGACGGTAACGCAGACTAAAAAAATGACTTGATTTCTTACCTCAGACGCAATTCCATTTTTTTTCTTTCGTATCTTCTCACGCTGAAAGCGTCATATCTATAGCTTCTATAATGAAGCTACGGATGAAGGGAGATAATCCAGAACGTTAAGGTTGATACAAATGTAGCTAGGGGAATTGGCGCATACCTGTGGCGTAGGTGGACTTCAGGTCGTCTTCTGTGTCCGTGTGGTGCCACTCAGTATCAAATATCGTGATCCCTGCATAGCAATAAAAAATGGCGCATACCTGTGTCATACGTATAGTTAGACAAAGTGGTGCATACCTGTGGCATAGGCGGGCTCCAGGTCGTCCTCGGTGTCGGTGTGGTGCGCGCTGGACGCGCGCGAGTGGTGCGCGTGCTGTATCGGCTGCTCGTAGTGCTTGTGCTGGTCCACGTACACGCGGTGGTGGTGCGGGCACGGCGCGGGGGGCAGGTAGTCCGCCAGCCCGCCCCCCCGCGTCAGCGTCGAGCCCGCGCTCAGCGTGCCCCCTCCCGAACACGAGGCCAGCGCGCTACGCACAGACCCCAAGTCCAGCGACGGTCTTCTAGACAGTTCCCCGTAACTTTCACCGAACAACGCACTCGCGGGCACAGCGTGACGCACTTCGTGGTGGTGGGAGTGGCCTCCGTTGGACGAGGAGTGAGGAGATGCAGAGTGGTCGCGGCTGTCTCTTGACGTCGAGGCGGTATGGATTATCGACTCATCATGCGTCTCCATTACTTCTCTTGCCGTAGGGGGGTTGGGGTGGACATGAACCGCGGAAGTCCCCGCGCGTCGGGGACTCCGCCCACGATCGGGCAACACCGAGGATGCAGACCAGTAACCCCACGCCATTTTGCAGTCCAGTGATCACAAACCCATACACGGAAGACTGGTCCTGTCGAGGATTGCACTTAGAATGGGAAAGGAAGGGGCTTTGGGAGGATGGAGAAAACTTCATCACTTTTGGTCACGCAAAAATTTGAACTATTTTTGGATCTAAATAAATTGATCATCAATATTACATGACATGTATGAATACTTCCGAATATGAAAAAGAATAAGATGTTTTAAAAGACGTCTAATTGTTTTAATTCGTTTGACAAAGCTCAACAAACAAACAGTCATATTTCCTAGAGTTGAAAACTAGAACGACGCTAAGCCAGTTCGACGTGTGTCGTGTAGATCGTAAAGTTGGCTTACAATCCGACATGTGCCTTAGAAGTAGAACTGCCATAGTGCCCCAGTTTTAATAGGCATATTGATTTACAAGCTGTACCGTTCAACCTTGCCATGATTTATTTTCAAAACGGCGTTCGAGCTCAGATGAGCTAATGACCGGGAATAATACCTACTTTATTAGGAAAAGGCAAAAATGTGTATATGTTCTTATGATGATGATCACATATTGTCGCCTATTACGTTTTTTTTGGGTTTTTTCTGTCTTAAAATAACTCTGACACGTTCCGCTGTCACGAAGTTGGTGGTGTTAATACCCCCGTGCCTTGGAAAGCAAGATAATCTGTTGGTCCTGCGCCTGATCTCTCTCCTATCATGTCGAATTACCGTCTCACCGAACTATGAGAGCGAAGAAACTGAGAGGGCAGCTGTGTAGTGCCAATGAACGCAATGGCTGAAGACAAAAATACGCACAACTTCTCATAAGGTCGGGCCTCAGGTTTGAGAAACGATGTTGCTGTAATTTGGACAAATGTTTCTTTGTTTAGTGAACTTTGAGAATTCTAGACAGACAGATCTTCGAGATCGATATCTCAAAGGGTAGCGATTGCGTCAATTTCGACAACTTTAAAATTATCATGTAGGCGATAATTTCAGTTAAAATGTGCGTTTCTTCACACACAGATAAAATGACGTCATCACATAAGTTCCTAACTTAATTTAATTAAATCTTACTAGCACTTGTCCTGACGACTGTACGCGCTACGTGACACTATGGAAATAAACCGACGGAACCGTTTAGAGTAGTTTACGAGGCACACATGTCATAAAACCATCGGATTGGTTGACGACTCGGCTTTGGTGTGTTGGGTAGAGGATTGCTGGTTCTCAAACTTTTGGATGTGGGCATTTTAATAATGAATTGCAAAAATTATTGAATAGATGCTCACAAGCTTACCATACTAAAGCTGGTTAACATTGCTTAGCGTGTCACACTAGCATTGCTTGGCTGGCATGTCACAGTAAATAATGCGAAACACCACGATCGCTTATCAGTTACTGTTATTAAGTATGTGTTAGAAAATAACAACACCATAGTGTTATTTTATTATACTTGGGCGCTTATGTAAGTACTAAGTTCTAACACATTTACATTTACTGTCAATAGCGGTACTATCATAGTAGGAACAGCTTTATTGTGGCTTTATCGTATCACCGTCACTGTAAATACTTGCTACTAAAACAATGCTTGGTTTTTCACGCTTATACTCGTAGGTACAGTCAGTATTGATGGAGTGCGAAAACTAAGCAATGCAGCTTAGTTTAACTATTCCAGATCAGAAAGGCACTTTGCCATTAAAGCGTATATCCCCTCCATTTCCAAAACCTAGATATGTTCGGCGAAATAATGGAGTTAGGGGCTCCGGCATCCAAATGTTGAGATACCCTGTCAGGGCCAATTTCACATAGTGAGTACGGCACGAAACGCGTCAGCAAGACTTAACTGCTCTCCGATTACAGTTTACGATTCATACTCGTATACCGGAATGTGTTTGTTTGTCCCGTTTTCACGGCGTTTTTTCTTACGTGGGTGACGTGGTCGTCATTGACATTATAGTTTTCTCAACATGTGGCCTTTTTCTAGATGGCCTCTCTCTACCTTATTTAGCTTTATGTGTCTCTTTCCCTCCCTAGAGAATATTAGTTGATCTGTTTTTAGAAAATACAGTTTCGTCATGTGATACTTTTTTTCTTTTGTCTTACTTTTTTGATGGTTGGATGTCTTTTTATCAACAAATTTTAAATTCAATTGTTTTTTTTCTTCCGAATAAACGAAGAAAGGGAATACCAATTAACATCAATTTGAAGAAGAACAATAATTGCACAATATTTGTTAAGACTGTAGCGTTTTCTTATTTAACGTTTGCTACGAACGCCGGCTCACTGGCGTATCAAGCACTTGCAAAAATTCGTCGACTGACTAACGTCCTCCGAAGCTTAGTTGGTAAGAGCACTCGCCCGGATAGCGAAGGGACGTGGGTTCGAGTCCCACCGGATGACACAGTCGATTAATTTTTGTAAGTGAAATTTGATTTAATAACGTTTGCTATTGTAACCATAAACAATAAGCACCATTGATGGTCCTATTTTTATACGAAGTCACTCTGTTATAAATTAAAAATGTGTCTCTTCATACAGTCAAATATCTAGGTGAATAAAACGAGCGATTGGCAGCGCGTGACCGAATTTGCACTTTGCTGAGTCATAGCAATATAGTTGTTATTTATTTAAATTATTTTGCGGAGTGATTCCTCTGTACTTGTACTTTTTTGTATCCTCTGATTATACCTATAGCATTCTCAACTAGCGATGAAACATTTTGCCGGCCAGTCCAATAAACGTGTTGCCTGCATTTTTCAGAGCTGTTATGTTCACAAAACCCTGGACACTATTGCTTTTATTTTCCAATCTCTGTTGTCTAATGTAACCGGCCGCCTGCGTTAGGGCTGGCAATTACAAGTGATCGAGTTTTCAGTGTATAAAGAAAAAAACAGACTGGCTATAAAACTGACAGAACTTTGCTTCACCAAGTAATTTCGTAAATGTGAAAGTGCAAAACTTCTCTTGGGTAAGTTATAATTACAGAAAAACAGGTGCAATTTCAGTCGAATAAAACTTAGCTTTTTTAGGAAAATCTTTTAGGATCTCGTATAATACATAGTAATTTCTCAATGAAAATTAAGTTAAATAAAACAGTTCTGACATAACGATTATTACACAGGTCAGGATGTAGGTACAGGCTTTCGCAATAAGTATCAATTTTATTTCTTTTGGGATAGATAGACACATGCACGTAATATAATGCTCAAAGAGCCATCCTGGACTCGTGCCAATTGATTTATGAAAGGTAATTTGCGTTTGAGAACATGAGGAAGGTAGAAAAATAACGTGTTGGCGCTAAAAATGGGTCAGTGTGTCGAGCGATAGAATTGAAAGTTATTAAATTACTCTTTTGGTGTGCAAAAGATATTGAGAAGTTATACGAAGAGACGTTTTGTTTGAATTTTTCAACAAGATCGAACATAAATGGTAAAGGTATGACTGGTATAGATCGCTACTTGGCATTTAGTACTTCTTTTGTACAAAGTTTTAGCTGTGTAATTGAGCGTAAATACATGTTAATGTGAAAATGTAAAGATTGTTTTAGTTAAAGCAAGGAAGAAAAAAGATGTTAGCTAAATATATAAAAAGACGACCGTTTTTTACTCTTTTTACCTGTACCAGAAATAAAAGTGATGGATTGACTTTTGACTATTAATTGACTTAGTAAATAACTAATCAGTGATCTGACCAAACTAAGTCCATTTTTCAATACATCGACTTCGAATAATCAAAACGAATTCCTATGCGAATGCGACAGATAATTTTTAATACTTATCCATTATGGTATATAAGTTTTAAAATTGACAGCCCTAGTCGCCCGAATGAGTTTAATTGAAAGGTTTTGTCCACGGCTATAGAAATGTGATATTTATGAAATGCTATATTGGATTGTTGAATTAATTATGGGCGTTATTTATCAAAATGCCACGAATGTTTTCATATTAAACGTTATTGAACTGGGTTTTTGTGTAGGGAAATGAGGTGTACATTTTAGAACTTTGAATTAAAGCTTTTGTTTTCATGCAACGCTATTAAGCAATTAATTCGTTGTATATAGTAGTTATATTTTAAATTTTAGGTCGCCAATTAACCTATAAATTAATAGCATCAAATTCTCTCTTTTTATTTCAATACTAATGTCCTCCTAGCCAAATTTCGACTACAGTGGCCAATTTCAACAGAGATTAGCCCACTACGCTGGAGATATTATAGTGCACAAGTGTGTGCGCAATACACAGGTGCACTCTCTGTTCCTTCACTCACATATTTTGTTAAGACGGCAGTTCGTCATGACCCAAGAGAGATCAGGCGCAGGACCAACAACTTAACGTGCTTTTCGAGGCAAGCGGGTGTTAACACCACCAATTTCCTGGCTCCGGAGCTGTGTCTGAGTTATTTCAAGACAGGAAAACCCAACACTTTCGGTCCAACCTGGGATTCGAACCCGGGACCACGTGAATAGAACCCAGCGAGCTGACCACTAGACCAATAAGGCACCTTTTCAATACTATAAATACTGCATATTACAACTTAAGATTGTTTACTATCTTAAATCATATTCGATGTTTTTTTTAAGTTCTTTCATAATCGATTACTTCAATAAACGACTTCATGACAGCTTATTTTTTTTTACATTAAAAGCAATGTCTATAGGTATATGAAAAACAACTGCATTAATTAATATAACATGTAAATGTCATTAACACATTTTATTTCGACATTATTTTTTGACAATGCAATATCCGTTACAGAACTATGAACACTTAGCCTATAGTTTTCACATTTAAGTAGGTATATTAAAGAAAATAAGAATTATATGTGTCTAGATTAACAAGTGAGGTTAGAAGGTACTAATTTCACAAAATAACAATGAATATTAATAGAAAGTAAACAAAAGACAGCGATCATTAACGTGTAATATTATGATACATTGTATGAACATCATTCAACCTTCGCCCGTCGCGTATTTTCTATTGTCACACCTCTAAGAGCGTCTTGAAATATAATATGGTTTACAACGGCACTCGTGCTCTGAGATTAACAATGGACGTAGTGATATTATTCGTATAGGTATATTAGGTACGATAGCGAAATGTCGCTGGGATACTTTTACTTAACAAGTAATAGAATAGCTGCACTTTAATGATTGTAGATCTAAGTTCAATGGTCAGACTGTCGAATTACACATTTTTGTTCAATTATAGACTGTGTTACTACCGCATAAAGTGCCGCAGTGTTTACTCGTACCTGCGTACTTACTACTTTTTGTAATCAAAAACAAAATCATCTGCAGTCATTTTACGGGTTAGAGAATTTCAATTGAGATGTCATAGTTGCATGTTTGTTTTGTCAAAAGAAAGTGGTATTTAAGTATTTTTTTTTAAATACTAGCCGATTCCCACGACTTCCTTCACGCAAATGCTAACTTCCACCCCCTTAGAGGTACAATTATCAAATTCTTAATTTCTTACCAAATACTTAAATACAATTTTTGGCTTTAAAGCTGATTGAGTTCCAAACAAACTTATCCACCCACACCCCTTTTTTACTTCCTTGAGGGACAAATTTCCAAAAATGTTTTGTCAGTCCTCCCCACTACCAGTTAATTCAATGTCAGTGGTGCTCACCTACTATGAAAGCAAGCAAGCTGCGTAACTAATCTTAGTAGTTTGGACTGTGCGTTGACATGTCAGTCAGTCAGTCCAAGTCCGTTCCGTTATAAATAATTTTGGATAGTCGAGACATTTTATAACAAGTCTATGCGACGATATTGAGATTGAATATGCTTAACAAGAAATGTAGATTAGACATACGGCACCCTCTCATTCACACGCTATGTATGTTTCACGTGTGTGTAGGCGGAACCCATAAATTTTCAGACCCGTTTTAATCACGATGCACGCTATAATTATGCAGTGCGTCTTTTCGCGGATTTGTAAGGAAGGCCTTTTACCGCTAATTAGTTTAGAGCGAACGCTGTGAAACAGAGATCTGACGCTTAAAGACAGCACCAGAGGGCCTACTGTGTTAGACGTATCTTATCAACTCTAGTCGTCTTCGTCACTCATACTATGACAGTGCGAGTCCATGCATAGAGTTGAAAAGACTGACTTAGTTGTTCACAGTAGGGCGTTGTGACTTTAGCATGAGTTTTCGTACAAGCAAATCGTGCACAGTTAGTCTACGTTACAACGCTATTGAATGTAAGCGCAATTCAAATGCAGCCTTAATATTCAGGTCTTCTTTGACATCGTTGCAACTAGAGAAGAGGCTCTACTTCAGCGGTCCTTACACTTCCCGACCAAAGGCCACAAAGGGGAAACTGCGCGATATTGGCGTACCACGATCTTATATCATTTGCAATTTATTGTGTCGTAGCAAGAGTCGCTATTAATTTTAATATTTTGCGGAGTGATCCTTTTGTACTTGTTATATTATTTATTCTGTGTTTTTATCACATGAGATCAAAGGGACCCGCCAACTTTATCAAACATAACTGTAAATTTCAAATTTAAAAAAACTCCCAACGAAATTTGTTATAGTGTAACTATAGTATTCTACTAATCAATTTGATATTCATATTGAGGGATTTGTTAAAAAAAGGAATTTGCCTGTTGGGCGGCCATCTTGGATTTAAAATGTATCATAATATTGTATAGCATTGTACTAGTCAAGCCCTTTTTTTTGATACCTACCCATATAACTGGTTATCGTATATATCGGATATATAGCCATATTGAGGGAGTTGTAAAAAATATGTAATCCGCCATTTTGTGGCGGCGGCCATCTTGAACTAAACATGGCTAAGAACACTCGGGATAAAATGATCTATAACACAATAAAAAACTGAACGAAAATCGTTTTATCCGTATGCTACGGATACTACGGAGCTACGACACCACAGACAGATACACAGACAGACCCGTTAAACTTCTAACACACCTCTTTTTGCGTCGGGAGTTAAAAAATGTGCAAAGCTATCGACAAGGGTCGCCGAATACCGAAACGCTACTCAAATATTTGACGGCTTCTCAAACAATTAAGAAGCTCCTAAACTCAGAATTCGCATACTCAAAGCCAAAATGTAAGCATCTGTTAAACTTAACACTATCTCAAAATAAGTCGTGTTCAAACGCCACTCAGATGAAAAATGGTATACTGAAACGCAACTCAACGCTATTTAGCTGTCAAATTACTGTCATATCGATTTAAGTAGCCGCTAAATCTAAGAGTGGTCTTGAGGTCTCTTTAATCAGTTAATAGTGGTATAATGGTATAAAATAATGTCTTGTCGCCCTTTTTTAACCTACTTTTAAATACTAGAACACAATCAGGGCTCAGTTATGCACTAGAAATCCCACAGACAGAGACGCTTTTTGTTGTCTTACAAAGGTTTTTTCTTTGCCTCCAAAGCGGAAATTACAATTTAAATTACAAATCCTTCTAATTACAGTAATATGCGTATTTTGCACATTGTTGCCCTCTCAAGAGATAGCCTAATTATGATGAGAACTCCTTATTGAGGAGAAAGACATTGTTGAGGAAGAGCCAATAGTTCAGCATATCGGTCTTGCTTGATATTATCAAAACTTTGTCGTCAGCACTATGCTAATAAATATTTACACATTTTTTTCAGTTGTCATCATATAATCACAATGATATCATAAAAAATATTATAACAGTAAGTAAAAAGTCGAAATAAGCGAGTAGTATTCGATGTGTTCTTCTACTTCTTCAGAATGTATCTGCCCACTGCAGGCCATACTCTGCCTCTCCAAACTTTTCCACAAACGCTCTGTCGCCAGTACTTCTAGACCAAGTTGTCCCGGCAGGATCTTGTAGGTCATCGGACAATCTGGCTGATGGCTTTGATCCATCAATGTAGAACACATGAGACAAACCAAATTATTTTCTCTTCATTTAATTGGTATTTAAACAAAATTTTGTATGACTATTTTATACTTGTTAATTTTCATTTTATTTTTGTTAATTGAATAGTTATTAAATACTGGACTGCACTTAAACCTTGTTTAAACTTATTTTAATGATGTGAATTGAAATTAATTTGATTAGAACCACGCTGTGACAAATGTCAAAAAGATTGGCAAATATTTTTTTTTCTTTGTCACTCGAACGTTTCATTTCACAACAATGGCGTCGTTAAAGTTTCTATCCCAAAAAAAAACAAAGAATCTTTACAAACAATGCTGCGTAAAACGAATAAGCTCCTTAAAAATATAAAAATTGTAAACGAGAACATACTTTTCAAAATGAATGTTGCCATGATGTAAACATTTAACGACTGCTCAGCTAATCATGGTTTCAAATTGCCTGAGTAGCGTTTGTGTATACCATTTAAATGTGAGAGACTCTCAATTTTAGGTGGCCTTCAAGTGAGTGATGGATTTGAGCAGCGTTTCAGTATTCGGCCGTAAACAATCAAAAGTAAATTAGTCGAGATAAATACAAAATCACAAGCTCAGCGTTTTGCACGGTAAATGAGCTTCAGTGGTTCAATGGCAGAGGCCGATACGAATTATGTTTGCTTTGCGAAGGAAGAAGAAATCCCTCAGTGGGGCGGATTGAGCGTACCGTGTGACGTCACAGTTAAATCTGACATTCTATTCTATTTAAGAACAAGGCAAGCAATTAAAAGCATATGTATTCTGATTTTATTTACTGGTCAATAAATCTGGTGAATATTTTTACATTTGATGGGCTTACTTTTGATCTTATCAAGTGAAAATAATGACAACGAGAACTACGAATTCTGATTGTTAGTTGGCCTGAAACATGTCAAGGTAACTTGGGAATGCTTTTAAGTAAGTAAACATGACGAAATGAGCTTTTTTCAGGGAATTTTATATTTTAGAAGAAAATCCTATGATGAAGGTTTTCTGTAAAAAATAGGACTTGGCCCCTTATTCCTAGATAGCAACTGCTTATTTGTAGGTGGTTACTAATTACTAAGAATGTGGATTATTCTTCTTATTGTGTAAGTTATTAAAAACTCGGGTGGAAGACTTTCTATGCATCAATGCAACCACTGTTCCTTTAAAAAAAAAACTTTAACATTTTCCTTATGGCTAGCGAATTAATCATAAAAATCTGTCACGATTCATTTGTCAGTGGCTTTAGAATAAGCCCTTTCCTTACCTTGCTCTTATGGGGTAATTTATGGTGGCATATGAGAAAGGGCAACAGAATTAAGTTATCTCAAGCGCACTTGTGGACGTGATATATGGGACTGAGAGAAGTGATGACGAAATTTAAAGATTTTGCCGATTTAGCTTGGTTGAGTATGGAAAAAAATTTCTAACGTATTAAAAATGCCGTAGTAAAAGACTTATTTTGCAAGTCTGCGGAGCTCCGGAAAAAGGATTGGTTAACAGTAACCAAAATTTGGCTACTTGTGATCTAGTGACTTGCGAACTTCTGGTTATCAGTAAGAAACTAGTTTTGTTACTGATACCCAGAAGATTGTTTATATTTAACAAAAATTGACTGTCCTACAACGAAACCTTCAACTAACAAAACTAGTTTGGTTGATCCTTTTTTTTCAGTGAAGACTCAGCGTAGTGTAATAGGAGTTACCCTGTAAGTCTGTCTGCCCTAACTTGCTCTTTCACAGGATGAAAGAGCGAGATGGTGGAAAGACTGTCTCAGTAAGACTGTCTGAATCTCGCGTAGTCTGATAGCCCCTTTAGATTGGTAAGTATTGAAAAAATTAGCTAACGTATTAAAAATACCGTAGTAAAAGCCGATCGAGTATTTTTATTTTGCACAAAGTCTTTGGAGCTAATTACTGGTTGTGGAAAAATCGATTTCCAACAAAACACAAGTATTGTTCAGAAATTAGCCAAGTATGCAAGCGATATAGTGCATAAGTGTGTAAACGAACGTTCCTCAACTCTCATGATGAAGAGTAATCGAAAAGACTTTTATAAGTTTCTAGTTTCAGGCATCGACTTGAAAAAAAAATACGTACCGTGATACTAAAGAGTGGAGCAGGGTTCAAGCCTGTGTGTGCGAGATCATAGGGTTACAATAGCGGCCGATCGACTTACTTTGGTGTGAGTGTATGCGTGAAAAGATCGTGTATTTACAATAATGACTGGCTTACTTTGGTGCTTCAATTTTAATGTAGGCGACACGGAGTCTATTATTTTTCTTCACGTCGATGGTTTCAGGCTTTCGATGTTTTGAAAAACGCGATCCAAAGAATGTAGTTTGGTGCGAGTATCTAAACTGGCCCATCAATCGTATTGGACGCGTGATGTGCTATCGCGTATCACCGCCTTTCCGGCTCATTTAGTGGTCCTGCGAGCTAGGGATGTACAGTTATCGATACTTTTGCCATCTAAAGTACACATCAAAAATAATAAAATCTATTATGAATGTCACTAGCTGTCAATCTCACTTAGTGTTCTTAACGAGCTAGTGATGGACGTACAATCGATTATTTGACTAAAAATAAATATTTTTACTTGAAAAGTAGTAAAATCTACAGTAAAGATGCCACAGATTATTTTGTAAATCGATTATCGATACTGTCGATCTACTGTAATTCGAGACTATTTTTTCCTTCCTGTATACCCGATTCAAATAAAATCAACGTTTATTTGATTAAATACCATGAAACTTAAGATACCAAGCTAAAATTGGCTGATAATATACTGCAAAATAAAACCGTAAACTAAATATCGTTTTGTTTACTTTGTATGTTGTCCTTTGCCAGCACACCACACAAGTGTGACTATTCGGAAAGTAGTTGTTTGCATTACAAACCAAACATTGAAATTTTAATAGGGGAGGTATGCTTTGTAACAATCTTTTTTAAATTATTTTTTTTAAAGTACTTTTTATTACTCATTTAAACACAATTTTACGGATTACTTGGCGATTTATTTAAATTTTATTTAAAATCTGACGTTTGGAACACTTAACAGCTTTCGTGGTCACAGGAAGATAAGAAACAAATATACTATTTCTTATTTTTTAATTACAAGTTCTTCATATTTGCCAAACTCCATAGCTGTTTATCGGCAGTTAGTTCTCGGCTTAGTTATTTTCATTTTAAATTTTTATCTAGGTACACTGAAAGAAGGGAATTACCAGCATCATGTACTGATTTTGCACGTGTGCGGTTTGGATTTAAAAATAAATAAAATTTCAAATTAAATTAATTTTTCGGTATTAATTTGTTAAAAACTATCGATATCGCCACACAATCAGTGGGCAACACTACTACGAGTTACAGCCCGTAACGTAATAGGACACGAAATGGAGCCCGCTGCCTGGAGTTACGGGATCATTTTGCCTAGACTATCAAGAGTAGTGTAAGTGCTTGATGTAACTTAAACACTCAAGTGACGTTAATAATTATGAACCCGTATTTAGTGTAACTTATAATTTAAATGCGAGAAAAATATACAAACGGACAGACATGGCGAAACTGACGGGTTCCTTGTTAACTACGGAACCCTGAAAACGGTCAATCTATGCAGTCATGCTTTTGCTAATAAGCTGTGCCGGAAAACATCCTGAGGAAACCTGCACATTTAGGTTACTGAATATATAACCATGATCCAAACTGGTCAGGTGCCCCTGTTAACAGGGTCACGGAGGGCAGATGGCAGTCGCTCCACTGTAATTACCTTTATGCCTTCTCAACTACATTCTACTAGCATAAATATGCACTTCATAAGTTTACGACGGGAAACATGACATATCTGGAAAATGGCTCATAAGTTTCCGACAGTTAGGACAGGATATGGCCGCTAATATCAACAGCCCATCAAGTTATGAAGGTAATAGGCCAAGATCCCGAGTTAATTGGCCGGCCAGTGTTACTGCCGCTCAAACAAATTGAAGGGATTCACAAATAACTTGGATACATGGGTTTTAACATGCTCGGGTCAGAGTGTAACGTATAGTACTTATGTACATACAAAAGTGTTAATTGACATTGTTTTAATATTAACAGCAAGTATTTAATGAGGCTATGCTCTTAAAGTTAGTTAATAATTTATTATTAGTGTGTATTAGGGGGGGGGGGGGGGCGCATTGTACAGCACATACCAGTGCATAAGAACATTAGCTGTGTCACTGAGATCTCAAGATGGCAAACTTGCTACCACAGTTGTTCCTGTTATCCATACCATAGCACAAGCAATGTAGCTACTTTGGGATCCGAGCAATGCATGAGATGTTGTCCAACATTTACACTTTATTTAAACTTCAAAGTAGTTTGATTTTATGGTAGATACAAGCAGAAAAAGTATTTTTTCAATTTAATACTAATGGGATTATTACTAGACATCGTAATTCAGGATAAAATAGGAGGGTAAAGGAGTAGGGTCTGTTATATGTTTATATATATTTTATATAAACATATAACAGACCCTACTCCTTTGGAAGGTATGTATGAAAGCTGAATTAAGTTTGTAGAAGCAAAATTAAACTCAGAATAATAGAAAATAAAATAATATATCAAAGGTACGAAAAGCATTTCAACGGCAACCAGCTGGTATTAAAGCCTCGGGGGACTTACTTACTCAAAATGGGACTTCTCTGAAAGCACGTCACACCGCAAAATTGTCACCTTGAATTTTGAGTCGCAGCCATTTTTGCGAAGCTCATAAAACGCTTAATTGAATAAAAGCGTCGATTCGTGCTTACTTACGGGTGTCTGTGGCAGATTTGATTGTATGTGTGCCATAGTCTAAATTGTTATACAGTAAGTGGGGTACGATTGGGCATAGGATATTCCAGAAAGACTGGTCATGGTAATTAAAATAATTTAGCAATTACAATTTAGGCTCTGGTGAAAGATCACTAACTAATTAATGATTCAGGCAGCTCATTAGATGTTGACGAAGAAATAATCCTCAAAATATTGATCATTAGACAATTATTAATCTATAAAAGTATTTCATTAGATTATTTATTTAATTTATGAAAGTATCGCATTCGGTAATTGCAGTAAAAATTATATAAAAGTGTGAGCATGTGACAAAGAAGCAAACAGTAAGTCTCATCTATCGTTGCCAGTTAGATCTTAGAAAATCTAGACATGTTAGACATTGATCGATGCCGATAAGTCGTTAGATGTTTGCTGCACCTTAATGTATTAATGTTCTAACTTCAATCTACTAAAGTAAGCTAATCATATTTCGCAGATAACCCTACCTAATGGCATAATCGAATTGCTTTAATAATCTTTGAATGATTTTATTTTTATTTTTAGCTCTATTTACTTTTGGACTTTCACACACAGAACAATCATTGTTAGTATTTTAATTTATCAAAACCCAAGTTTTAAAGCTGCAGTTTTACATTTTCGAAAAGGATTATTGCAACTTCATTACTTCACCCTTATAACATAAAAATTATTCATTGTAAACACATTAATTAGGTAATTAGTTTAAAATCATTGTCGTCTTGGAATTGCTAGCCAATGGACAAAAAAGTGCATTTAAGTATATGGATAATTTGGTACTCTGTCAATTGGCTACGTATGTCTAGAATTAGTTAGTTCCCACTACACTTTGGAGTATTTCCAAAAATACTACTTTTGACTAGGTTTTGTAATTTCCCCCTTAGGCATTCGTTGTTTAAAGGTACACACCTCCCCACATCAACCTACCCTGACCTGTCAAATTTCTGAAACCATATTTCGATGACATTGAGTTTCAAATCGTTTGATAATTTGACACAGATTTCGGTAAAATGATGCGTGGCCCACTATTCTGCTTACTTTGTACTGTGGCAGTGCCTGTCGTTTGGCACATGTATATCGCGCTTTCAGAATGTAATCTTGCCTATTGTTTTGCAGCGAGCTTGGCCGCCATTACATGACGCGAATACGGTTACAGTTACAATGAATACCGGGTATTTATGTGAGTGAAGGAGAAGTAAAAACTGCTAGTCATTGTTGGAAATAAAGCGAAAAGCACAGAATGTTTCTTTTAATGCGGTCAATAGATTTTAGGAGACTGAGCTGAAGGAGTGATTATGTAATTGTATCTTATTCTAACGATGATAAGAATATAAAACTTAGCTAGAAGTCTAGTAAGTAAGGTACCACGAGAGCATTTGAATTCACAATATTTACGAAATGTTTTCGACTAGAGATGACAAAAGAAATGTTAATTATTGATAATGATCAAAAGAAAGTACGTTTATAAATGAACTAGCGACCCGCCCCGGCGTCACACAGTAGGAGCAATATGCATATTTTGTACATTATAAATTCACTCTATCTACTTCTGAAAGCTGGATGAAAATCCGTTGCGTAATTTAAAAGATCTAAGTGAACAGACAGAGGGAGCGACTTCTTCTGTATACTATGTAAAGAAGATGCACATCGAAATTAAATAAAAAAATGATTTCCAGATGTTAACGTAAAAGTTAATCCGCTTCTATAAATTGGGACCTGGCAGTTAATATGAAAGGCTGCGCGCTCTCAACCCGTCAGATTATGAACGTTAGTACAGAATTATGGCGATTAACTAATTTATATAATAAGTCAAACTGGCCGTAAGTTAAAACATGGAACGAGCCAATATGAGTTACAGTTTCAGTCACGAAACATGAAGTCAATGACATTGTCCCCATTTACATGGCAACCATTTTGTTTGGTCAAGGTGTTTTATGGGTTTGTCACTGAATGTTACACTTTATCAAACAACATTTTATGAATAGGGCAATTCCTGAGAAAGGTTTTGGGGTATAAAAATAGGGCAAGTGCAAGTAGGACTCGCACACTTAGGGTTTCGTTCGAAGGTTTTTTTCCACGACATACACTGAAAAAAATGATTGGTTAACAGTAACCAAAATTTTGCTACTAGTAGCCGTAATCTAGTGATTTGCGAACCAAAAGATTGTTTATATTTAACAAAAAATCACTTCCCTACAACGAAACTTCAACTAACAAAACTAGTTTGTTTGATGCTTTTTTTACCGGAGCCCGGCGCCAAGCAGCTTGCTGTGGTCCGTCGGTAAGTGGGAGTGCCAGAAACTTCTGGGTGAGCTCGCTCCACCATCGACTTTACCTACGCCAGGACTGGTTCAGTCTAGAGTCAAGAGCAAACCCATTCCAAATAACAAAATAATGACGTAACTTCATATTTGCTATATTTTAATATATTTCCTCTACTCGTGCTGTAAGTACTTCCTTTTTGCCAAATTGCATGATTCTAGGTATATGGTTGACAACCTTATAAAGGTTTAAATAAAGAGCAAATGGCCGTATCTTCGGTTTGCGTAGGAGAAGCAGCTTATTTTTTACAGCTTCAAGTGACTGCTGCAGAGATGAGTATTTGATGTTAATTTCAACTTGATACCTCCACGCGTTCCTGGGAAAAAAGGTCTTGAAAGACAGTAAGACAACTAGTAAACCTATGAGGGTTTATTTTCCCTTTTGAGGTACGGAACCCTAAAATAATCATCTTGTGAGCTTTTAACGAAAACACTGAGTAATCCGTTTATCCGTTTAAAGGTCTACAAACATTAAAGGTATAAATAGATGCCGTATTTTATTCTTTGGATAGCGTTTTAGGATTCCGTAGTCCGACAAGGAACCCTTATAAGATCGTTCAGTCCGTCCGTTCCGTCCGTCCTAGTCTGTCACAGCAGAATATCTTCTACGTTTAAAGACTGATTTGCATGTAACTTGGTTCGAGGATACGAGGATACTTCACATATAGATCTCATTTTTAAAAATCCAAAAAAATAAAATTACCCCTTTTTAAGGGTACCTCCCCATACATGTAAAGGGGGGGGGGGGGGTGAATTATTTTTTTGAGTGCACCCCCTTGTGTGGGGTATCGTTGAAAAGGTCTATGAAAATAAGATAGGGTTTCCATAAAACACTTTTTATCAGCTTTTCCATTTGGGAGGTATAGCCCGCCAAAGTCGTTTACACGGTGTCCCCCCTGTAATTTCTAAAGTCTTGGACCTATAAACTTCAAATCACTTACGTAAAGAAACAGCCGCGGAAACTCTTATTTAAAATTGTTTCGGGTATCCTGTGATAAATACTTTTGAAATTATAAATAAAATAAAAATATATACTTTTTTTGCCTATACTGTCTAATTTAAGTTAATGATATGGAAACCGGATGACACAGTCGATTAATTTTTGTAAGTGAAATTTGATTTAATTTAATGATATGGAACCCTTCGCGCGCGAGTCCGGCTCGCACTTGGCCGGTTTTTTCTAATCTTCCCGTGCGAAACCGCGGTGGGTTATAAAAAAACAACTTTACATCACGTGTATGCTACATCTCCCAACCATGTTACTGTACAAAAAGTAATGAGTAAAACAATGTTTGGTACCATTCCATAAGTTACTTTAAACACAAAATTAATTTTATTCTTTCGCATAAAGAGATTAGGATAACTACTTAAGTTTATCATTTTACTACTTTATTATACAGCTTCCATAAATTTTAAATCGAAAGATTTGATCATTAAAGACGTAATTTCAACTAACTGCCTGTGTAAATACATACATTCATAAAATATCAAAGAGAAGATTAAGGCTTCAAAATCATGAGTAGATAGTTCATTGCTATTAGCGACGCTTTTCGCAAAAACAGACGTCCATCAAAAGACATCGAGCGCAATGCAGCTAATTCAAAATTTCGTGGGTAAAATTCTCCATTTTTAGTTAGCTGTCAAGAGTCATTATTAATTAATTAGGGGAAGAAGTCATTAAGACGATTAAAAAAGTTAAACGACGAATATAAATTCGCTGAGCTTAAGAAAGCGTTCGTTCCCAGACATCGTAATAATTTATTGAAATGACGTGAAGATGGGGGTATAAAACCCCATCTTCACGTCATTTCAATAAAGTAACATGACGGTAAATTATTCACACACGAACGAACATCGCTAGTTTCGGTTGTATTTAGTTATATGCTTTTAAGCGTTCATTAAACTTGAGTGTACAAAATTAGGTAATTACTAGTTTTAACAATTTAGGTGCTCATATTGTTTCTTGGCTGTAACACAAATTACACGTTGGAGGGCAAAATTAGGGGCTCCTGAATATTAATGTTAAGATTACATACGAAGGGCTCGGATGTTAGAAATTAAACAAACGTGCGTGGTTGGTATGGAGCTGAGTCGGCGCGTGAACACAAATACAGCTCGCTTCCAGCTTCATAAACAAACAAGCTATTGTTGGTCAACTTTGCTCTCGACCCGCAGTTTTAAGGTCAAATGGCTTTCGCGTACTACAGACTGTGTTGAAAGTCGGCAACTCGGGCGCGGCCGGGGCATTTAAACCAAAGACGTTTCTAACCTCGCGAAGGTTCCGTGCTCACATGGAGTACCATAGGCACGCCATGGCAATAATAAACACGATGATCGATATCGGAGTACGTTTGTTTTTCTTGCGTGCCAAAGGAGATGGTTTCGCCAAGTTTTCGCTTTCAGCTCCCGACTTACGCAACGTGTGCACGCGGCCGTGGAGTTGCGAGGAGGTGTTGGCTGGAGGTAATGTAGGTAGTTAGGGATGTGTGTACACTGGATGTCGTTAAGGCAGCGGGCGAGTCGCCGCCGGGTCGGGCCCGCGAGAGAGGAGCGGCGGGCTTCGCGGCCAAAGCGGGACTGGGCCGGCTGGATCCGCGCCTGCGTGGTTCGCCCGACACCTCCCCCGATTGATGTAATATTTATCTTGGATTAAGAGCTAGATTCGATGGAATGGTTACTTCGGAGCGTCTAGTTATTGAGGATTCGTAGTTTTATTTTTAATTTCCATTTTCGTTTGAGTTTGTTTGAAGGTTATAGTGACATTAAGGGACGTGATAACCGCTCGGATCAATCCGCTGCGGTCCGCGGCTGGCTCGGCAGTTTTCGGGCGGGTTCGGGTTTGTTCGGGAGGCGGTGACGTCACGGCGGACGCACGCGCGGGGCTGACAGGTGGGAGCACTGCGCCGCGCCTATCATATGATTATGACGTTTCCTATTTGATTCGGCGGGAGTGGAAATGCCTGCGGTAAGTTTGCACTGCGATACAGGAGATGCCGGCAGGCGGGACTAGTTTTGGTTTAGCGGTAATTATCGGATATCCGAAGAGTGGGTATATGAGATTTAAGCTGCTTCACTTCATTTCAAAACCGAACAAAGCTTGGCTGCATCTCGTATGACGATTTATAAATAAAGTATTTAGGCACTTCTTAAGTAACTTATACAAAACATGTTGATGACAGAAACAATTTCATTCGATACGTTACGTGCCAATAAATCGATTTTGTAAGAAATAAGTGACTACAGTGCTTTAAAGAGGTGTTGACGCCTTATTTTAACTAAATTGAAACACGAATATATCACCTGAAAAAGCAAAACTTCGAGCAATTTTTCTCCAACTTCACAACAGCCATCAGCACATAATTGTTTAATCCCCCAAAGTTAGGGTTGAACTTTTCACATTAAATTCGAGTTCTAGCCGAGCCATTAGCCTAGGCGACCTATCATTGTATTCACGGTGTGAAAAGTTCGTAAAGACCTATTACAGTATCGTTTTGGGTCTCTCGATAGTAAATGTTTGACTGCCTCGTTAGTTTTGAGTGTTCAGCACGCTGCTTATTATCTATAAGTCCCCCACAAACTCCACGAGGTCCCGGGTTCGAATCTCTGGCCAAAAATTATTTCTGGATTTTTAAAAAAAACTTAGATAGAGCTAAGGAGTCAGGAAGTTGGTAGTGTTAACCATCCCCTTTGGTCCTGCACCTGATCTTTCTCCGGTCATGTCGGATTGCCATCTCACCGAACTATGAGAGTGAAGGAACAGAGAGTTTTGCGTAAACACACTTACCGCCTAACTTAAAAACTGTCGCAATTCCAAAGCAATGATATATGGTATCTTTCCATTTTTTTGATTCCGCCTCACTCAATCGTTATCGAATTGCAATAGTTTTACCTTTCAAACTAACGTAAGGAAAGCAATTACAGCTTTCAAAATAATGAATAAATTACTGGCCACAAAAAAGTTTATTGAATTCGAATCTCGAATTTTTCATGAAAATAAAAATGTGTACTTTTTAGAATTTTCCTCATTTTTGAATATGGAGTGGACACTTAAAGAAGACCGTGTCGCGGTTATTGGTTTGCATCGTTGCGGTAACGCGCCAATTCAGATTTTCGACTTACTGAAAAATTTTGGATATTACCAAATGATTCGTTTATTGTACCATAAAACGAGACAATGAAGACTCTAGTGTAGATGACAGGTCAAGAAGTGGTCGCCCTCGCTCTGTTAGGACTCCAAAAGTAATAAAAGCTGTGAAGGCGCACATTCAAAGACATCCTATACGTACGTAGAAACTGTTAGCCCTTCAGATGGGGTTAAGCAGGACCACGGTGAAAAAGGTGTTAAATGAAGACTTAGGGCTTAGGGCATATCCATGAAAAACAGGACATCGTTTGGACGCTCGTTTAATGGACCTGAGACTGAAGAGATGCCGCGCTTTGTTGAAGTAGTACGCGGGAAAAAAGCATCGGAAAATTCTTTTTTCGGATAAAAAAAATTCACCGTGGAAGAAAGCTACAACAAACAAAATGATAAGGTGTACGCACACAGCAGTGAAGAAGCGAGCAACTGTATTCCGCGGGTCCAATGAGGTCATTTTCCATCCTCACTCATGGTTTGGTTGGGGGTTTTTTATTGGGACTTAACTAAGGTACATTTTTGTGAGAAAGGCTTAAAAACGAATGCAGTTGTGTATCAAAATACAGTCCTCAAGATCCTTGTAGCACCTGTTTCTCATGGTATGAGAAACAGGTGCTACAAGGATAATAAGGCTTCAAAATCATAAGTAGATAATTCATTGCTATTAGCGACGTTTTTGCCAAAAACAGACGTCCATCAAAAGACATCGAGCGCAATGCAGCTAAAGCCGGAAAACTCAAAGAACAGTTTCAATGATAGAACGGCAATGATAGAATGATCAAAGGCAAGATTTTTTTGACCCCTTTACTAATAATGATTTTGACATAGCTATAAAACTTGATAATATACGGTTAATTTAAAACGTTTGTCTCCAATATCTCATGTCACACTATCTGACATTTATATTCAATCAAGTGTAAAAGCAATATTGTTTTAATATTTTAACACTCACAGTGATCTTTCTTATTTTGACTTATATTGTTAAAGCAATGTCAAAATCATGAATAGTAAAGGGTAAGAGTTTCAGTATCGGCTAAATGTTAAATTTGATCTATTTTGATCAGAATTGAGGCCCTGTACTGGCTGGCGTCACCAATTGACATTAGCTAGTGTGTCAGGGCATATTATTGTGAAGCTATCAGCTACACCCTGCCCCACAATTAAAACACTGTTCGCCAACAAACAAGATCAAAAATTAATTACATGAGGCTGAAGAGAGGATTATGAAGTGTTATAATGAACATGGCGCCTGGCCACAGCACAGGTGAAATTAGCCAGTGCATTCAATTCAACAACACGTATAGACACACCTTTTAATACTTAAAAAAACAATAATCTCTAGAAGAGGAGACTTACGTAAAGTAAATTATTAAATTTATAAAACAATGCCACAGTATGAAACTAATATAAAAAATCTCAAATTAAAACCAACCAAACATCTATTTACTAAATGACTAATCAGTTAAGTTTTAAAGTTTTGGCATGATTTTATCAATCACCTTTTAATTTTATTGTTAATGATTTAATAAATATTATCGATCCCTGAACTCTGTCATAAAAATTTATTAACCAAATAACATCATAACGTTTACCTCTATGAATTCAGAAGAAAAAGTATCTATCGTCAAAAATTTAATCGTATTTCAAAAAATAGGAATGGCCCCAAAACTGAATTACCAAACAATATAAAAATTATAATGTAAAAATTATTTGACCTTCGTAGGTTTACATTCATTAACGTAAAGTTTAAATTAATTAAAGTTTCAAGTAAAAATTAATTGAGGTTTTTAAGGCGCAGAATCAAACTGGTTGCAGGCCACTTGTAACATGTCACTTTGGAATATGTTTTTGATGAAAAAACTAATAATGAACACTTGAAAATAATATCAACGTGAAGCCGGCTGATAATGTTAATGATGAAAAGTTTTATACTGAACACTGGAAAATGATATCAATGTGAAGCGATCATCATGATCATCACGTAAGACGATCCTAACATTACATCTTGCAGTGTGAGTTTTATTTTTAAAAAACCGTTCCTGATGAAACTGTTTTATTTTATCTGTGTATCAGGCGTTTTATACAAACGTCGGTAGACGGTTAAGCCGGACAGACAAGCTGACAGCTTAATATTGTATTTAACTAGCTTTTATCCCACAAAAAGCGTCCATCTTGCGAGTTATGACTTTAAATGTGGATTTCTGCATTTCGGTTGGAATTAATTTCTGGGAGAATACTCTATCAAACTAAAGATTTGTAATTAGTTACAATATGATGTACTTAATGTGTATTCATCTATTAACCATTATATGGCAAACGTGTTAAAGGTACGAAGTTCAATTAGACCCGAGTTTACCAACCGTTAAACGGTGAACATGAATTGATGGTTAATTTGACACTTTTTCCACACAAAATATGTCAAATACTACTAAAACGGCTGTATAAAAATTAAACATGTGTTGGTGAACTCGAGTCATAATAATAGAAAAGTTGTAGTTAAAATAAATTGACAGCAAATAACTGACCAAATACCAAAACTCCCACAACCGTAAAATGTATAACTCAAATATAAGTAGATATTACGTCTGCATAATACTGGTGTGAATGGAATTAAAAAAATAAAAACAATTAAATGTCAAGCCTAGATATTCGATTTTATCTTCATTTTACATCTGCGTCATTAATAAATACTACCACTGCGCCCGAATCAGTAACGACGTAAAAATCAATTTTAAGAAAATTAAGACCCTCAATAATCCAATCCTATTACCCTATTAATAGGGTTTATTTTCGAATAGCAACTAACCACAGCTGTAAGCAACTGAAATAAATATTATAAGAAATCTATTCGCAGCATATAGGCGCTTAAGCGGTGTTCTACGTGCGAAGAATGCTACGGACTACGAGCTACGCCGTAGTCGCTCCGTAGCATTTCGTAGTAGATGGTTAAGGAACGAAAACGCTTGATTTTGATATGGAATTGGATATAAAACGTTCTGAACAGCATTGAGAAGACTTTTACAGAAGAATATATTGGAATGTTCTTTGATAAACTATACCTGCGGATATGTGCATGAAATGTCTAGCTAGCTCTATATATATTGAACTTGGTAATTGCTAACTTTAAAGGCCGCCCGTGATACAGGCATTAAAGCCTAGTACGGGACCGCTGTATAACATTTAGTCATGTGTTTTTATTAATAAATATTTTTGATTGAATTCTGTCTACTGTATCTATGTGATGTACATTGTACAATAAAGAGTAGGTATCTTATCATAAAATGCACTAAATGCCGTATTCAGAGACGTCACTTAAAGTTAACCTTTAATTAAGTCCCATGCAGTCCTTTTCTATTTAAATAGCAAAGAAAGTGACAGAACGAGACTTACACAGAATTATCGATGGCAGGAAAGTACACATTGGGCTCAATTCCATTGCGCCCTGTCTAAGATTAAATTTAGGTTCAGTCTCTCTCTTTCTCTGTCAAACAAACGAAACGAGACAGACTATAATAATTTAGAAACGTCAGACTAAACAGCTGTCCGTTGCTAAAGAAATTAGAGAACCCATAGACAATTTAGTAAAGATGTCATTCGATGACGACTAAAGTTAGACGAAAACACGCAAAAACTTGTACAAATACGTTAGAAATCGCGTCACTTAATTTGACGTTTCTAAATTATTGTAGTCGTCTCTTTTCGTTCGTTAGCCAGAGAAAGAGAGGGACTGAACCTAAATATAATCATTGCAATTGAGCCCATTGTCGTTCATTTTCCTAGCTTATTCGGATCGTATAGCATTCTCTGAATCATGGTAGGGTTGAAATGCATTATGATTTACACCGCAAATGCTTCACGCACCGATTCTCGCGGTTCGGCTCGCATACCAATATTGGCCAATATTGGCGGCACTGATATCAAATGTTCGTACGAACATTGGTCAACGATTGCCTACACAGCTGCCTAGTTAGTTTGAAATCCGAAAAAGTGTCTGTTACCTTTTACGCCTAAACCGCTGAGCAGATTTCGTTGCAAAATAAATAATAATAATAAATAAATTGTTTCAACAAACACACCAATTACCTAGCCCCAAACTAAGCGTGAGCTTGTGCTATGGTGACTAGGATAACGAATAGACATACTTAGCCCGACACGGGTTAATCCCTAACCCGAGAATAGTTCATACAAAAATGACAGGGTTAAGGGGTTAACCCGGGGTTAGCGACATGGTGCAAGTGGGCCTTATATACATTTATAAACATCCATGACTTAAGTACAAATGCTTGTGCTCATCACACAAACATTTGCCCCTTGCGGGATTCGAACCCGCAACCGCCTGGTTTAGAAGTCCGTGACGCGAACAACTACACCAAGACGGCCGTCGACGGTTGAAAAAAAGCTGTATTTTGGCCCCGGGAAAGACACAGTTTTTATTTCGGGAATAATTCTTCAATATAGTGAGAAAAAACGTTGTTGAGTGTTTTGTTGGTTTTTTAATTCGACTAAGACCTGATTTCACCAATTTTCTCAATTAACGGTTTATTTATCTGACAACTTTCCCATACAAAATTTTTCAAATAAAACTAAACTGGCTGATTAAAAATTAAACATTTGTTGGTGATCTCTCACCTAATATTACGACATTGGTAGTAGTGACTGAGCTTGTACCAGCGTTTCTTTTCAGCACTTGTCAGATTGTCTGTGTCTTGTCTCGAAGCGCTAGTAGGGCCCAAAAATGGAGACATGTTCTGGCCCTACATGAGCCAATATTTGTTTAAAATTGACGTTGATATAGTCTGTCCTCAATATATGGTATTGTAAATGATTTTAAACTTTGAGTTAGTGGATAAATTCAGCCGAATTGCACCACGTTTTCATTCAAAATGTACTTACTCAATAGTGAGAGATATTAATTGAAACAAACAGATTTATCATGTTTAGCGTTCATGGCGATTCAAATATATTATTTCATTCATCTAAATAGAGACAATTATTTAAGCCCCAACTAGATTTAAATGAAATAACCTAACAATACAGTGTGTTTCAACGGGCTAATTATTTCGATGCAGGAATGCACAATATAATTCTACTTTATTATGCAAGTTACTTTGTTACTTTAATAGCTAACTGCATAATTTATAGAACACTAACAAACCATCTTTTAACTCCATAGACCACCATTCATGTATTATATGAAGTACAGGGCCAGCTTTAAGGGGACTTGATAGTTCTTGATATTTGTTTATGGAGTGTTAGATTTAGAGGCTCTTTCTATAAAGAAATCGAAATGCTGCTATCCAGTCAGAATAATGTCCAGTTGACATAAAAGGATGTCGTTTTCTAGGTATCTACATAGGTACCTGCATATTTGCACTAAAAGGCCATTATTTACTATCATATACTTTTAAAATCCACCCACTCTTAATGAATACAGCCTGCTACAAAAAAGTGCGCTATTATATTGAAGTTCAGCACTAACTCTGAGCTTACATTGTATAAGCTAAGTAGGAAGAATGACAGAACGGTTTGTGGTAATTTTGAAAAAGTATTTTTAAGTCGTTTAAAAATTACGCTTTTATGTTTTTGTAACACCTAGCATAGCGATATTAGGTATAGATAGACCTACACGTTAAGCCGTTGATCCTGCGCCTGTATCTCCGGTCATGTCGGATTGCCGTTTCACCAAATTAAGAGAGTGAAAGAACAGAGAGTGCACTTGTGTACTGTGCACACACTTGTGCACATAATATCTCACGCGCAGTTGGTTTATCTCTGCTGAGATTTGCTGCCGTAGTCGAAATCCGGCTAGGAGGTCATCATTATTATTACAAATAAATACCAAAATGTCGTGCAATTTTTCAGACGACATAAGTTTATCCCCAGATTCTTTAATAATCTATTTCATGTTTTAGTATTTTTTATGAACAGAATCGCAGTTTCTTTAAAGTTTTTAATGCCTCAGGCTTCTCTCCTCAATCCAGCCCTGGCGAGCGTCAGGTGCTAGGCCCAGCTCATAATTATAGCTTGCTGCCATCACTTGTTCATTAGCGAGTCTGGAGGGCGACGAGAGGCAATCCACCTCTGTTGCCCGTTTTTATATGAGTCTAACTCAATTTGAGACAGGCAGACTTGTTTGGAGGATATGTGTTTTGTTTAGAAAATGTTTCGTCGACAATGATGTGCAATGTGTGTTAAAAGAACATGTTTACCGCAATTGCTTTTATTTTGGTTTTGTTTATTAAATACATTCCATAACAATCTTTGCTAGCGATGGTTTTTCAACCAGTTTCAAACTTTGCTTATGACGCTAATTTATAAGATTGCTACGTCTACGCCCAAAATCATTTCACACAATATTCGGACTTAGGCAATCGTTCAATCAACCGTCAGCATAATTGATTAAACTCCGAATTTAATAACAAATCCGTAAACCAATATTCAACTTGGCTAGTATTTGAGTATTTATTGAACAGTCTACACAAAAAACAATTGGGCAGCCGTGGGTACTATGGACTGTTGACTTTCAGCTGACGTCTTATTTCCTGTTTTTCGTCACTCTTCTTCATCTACCACACGTTGGAACATTTAACAATTATTCGGCTATTCTTCGGCTATTCTTCGGCTATCCTGCTTTTTTGTCTTGTACGGTTATACTATGTCCACCAGTGAACAGCCATTTTAATCCTATTTATATTAGGTCTCGAAAAAAGATTTCTCACATTGTCAGTGTGAACAGCTCGAGCAAGTCAAGGCTATTAAGTACTTGGGTGTTATTGTGGACCAAACACTGACATGGTCAGCACAAGTGGAGGTGTATTAACACTATGAAATCACGCAATTAACCAATCACTCAATAGTGTATTCGTAAATACTTTTTTTTAGGTCTTGTTCATTTTCTACGGTGAACGATGCCCGCAAGCATTTATTTACAGAAAGATCCATCTAACTGGGAATGATGGACCAAAGTCGATGACAGCTGGAAACCTATATGTACAGACTTGCCAGTGGCAGTGGCCGAAGCATGTATTTTATGTATGTATTGAAATTATCAGGTGCAGTTGCAAAATGAAGTGTGGCGGCCACAGAAGCAGGTGCTTACAGTGGCAACATAAGTGCACGGAGTTGAGCGATTCCAAGGGCAAATGTACATAAGAGACAGTATATAAATATATTTGGGTGTTTTAAATATATCTATGTATGTGTATGTATTAAGGACCTTCAAATCACCCGACATTGTCACTAAATTTAGTTGAGCAATAAGTTTTTAAAAACGACGGTAAACCTATGCACAGGGTATATAACTTTTATCAAAATAGCATTAAAAATGCGTTCTATTCTATAAACACAATATTCTATTCTTACTAGTTACAGGTCCTTATCAACATATGAAAGTTATTTTTCCTGCTTTCCTGTATTTTTCTAAGATTTTTCGTGTCTGCCGCGTCGAATTTAATATATTTTTACTATAATATTTTTAACAAAGCTTATATTTTTGGAATTTGTATGAATGCGGCTTTTTACCTATATTTTTTAAGCAGATATTGGTACGACTTTAAAGTTTATGGCCATAACAAAAAAAAATTGAATAATTTTTTAAAATTTTTGGCCGTTATTTCATTTTTTTTAAATCAATTAGCCATCTTTTATTTAGCTGAAAACGATACCAAACTTGCCCTAGTAGGTATAAATTAGCAGTTATGACGTGTTACAGTGCGTGCGGAGTAAGGGAACTTCACCCTCTCCCCCAGCAGGGTGTAAGCCGCTGACTCCCGGGCGTTTTCCACACTAGTCTACCTAAGGAACAAGTGTGCAAGGCTCATCGAAAAATATTGGTTCCCATACATTGAATGCGTATAATGACACCGCTAATAAGTCTCCTAGCGAGTGTCTGCCATGTGGTGTTGGGCCACATCATTAGGGTAATTTGTTATTCTTTCTTTGTAATTCTTCGTAATCTTATTGTTATTTTTTTAGACTGAGGTTATATCTAATTCTTCATGTATATCCTCATTTATTACAAAACATAGCGCATTTGCAATCATGCGTATTGTTTTAGGACAACAACAACTGGAATCTCTGTATGATGTTTATTTTAGACTTTGAGCTAGTACCCCACAAATATACCGTATGTTTCCTGACTGACTAACATCAGTTAAAAGCCATTGAATTAAGTGGTAGGCTTGCTGGAAAGCTGTTTATTGAAAAAAAATATGTCTTTAACTGGCAGTTTAAATATTTTTTTTAAATCATCACAACAGTCCTTCATGCTCACATGAACAGGGGAGTGTATCATGACTGATGTAACTTGAAACATTATTATCGTTGCCATGTTCACGTTTGATAATGAACCCTTTTCCTTGGAGACTAGGAACGGAATAGCTTTGGAAGTGTTCTTGCTTTAATGAAGAAGTTTTAATGAGTGCCCAGCGGGCCGCCGTCTCAGTTAATTGCAACTGAAACCACTGTTCATACTTTGTTTGAGAAAATATCGATATTTTGAGAGTATTCGCGTGTAGCGGTAGAACAAATTTAGGCCTGTGTAGCAAGCACGCTCATTATTGTTGGTATTATATTACTACATGTTTTCAGATGGCCAAAACTGGTGTTCCTGTTTATTTTTGAGGCAGAAGATAATGATTTTTCAAAATTAATAATATGGTCGCAATCTTACCTTATAGTAAGCGACCGACGATGAAGTCACGGTGTCTGAATTTGAGGCAGTTACTTTTTTTAAACGATTGTCGTTTAAAAAAACTGTAACTTATTTGTTGCCTTTACTATATTAATATAAGCCAAGTTAAAAAAAGTTACATAATTGTTACGTTAAATGTGTAACTTTTATGATAAAAAAATACGTATTACTCACAAGAACTACTTATCTCTATTCACATTCGGCTCTTAGAACTTTGCTAACTTGTAAAGTTTATTCTCATCGGAACTAAGTCTACTCGATTCCCTAATGTTATTTTCAACATACTTCCCAAGCACTCTAAAGTTCCCGATTTCTCCTAATTCTAACATAACGGAAGAGCAAGTTAAATGAACCGCTGCCCACCGCAACGCGTCGCGATCGACCGCAACACATCGCAACTCACCGCAACTTTAATGACTTTCTAAGTGCATTGTCTGGACCGGTCAATAGGTACAAAATGCATTATTCTGTGATAATGTGAGCTAGACGTTTTGGCAATATTGCCCGCTACTCTTTGTTTTGTCCTGTACTGAGAGTATATTAATTTGCAAACGAAAGTATTCATTTATTTATTTTATAGATGATCCTAGAAAACTCATGAAATACATAAATAGCTTTTAAGATACATAAATTACCAAAATTAAAATACTACAGGTACATTGGGGTCTATAATGCGTGTGAAGACATGATAAGCAATAGCTTTTATAAAATATAACAATGTAATGAAAAATAAAAAGGTTTTTTGACTAAAACCAATGGAGGCATTTTAGCTCTCAATCAAAATAGACAACCTAGTACAAATATAATGATAAGATTGTTCTCATATCTGTCCTGTGATCACAGACGGCAAAAATAAAACATGTGCATACACAAACTCTGCAATACTTGTCAAATATTTCTCACACTACAACAGTAAACAAAATGTTTAACTAAATCACAAAATCCCTCATCCAATGTGAAATTAAAAGCAATTTATATTTACAAGCTCATCTCACCCACTGGACACAAACTAAGGAATTCAATATCAAACTAAAACTTAGTCTGGAATTCCGGACCAACTGAATGAAATTACAAATACTTGAAGATTTTTCGCAGAAGTTGAGCTTTTTCCGTGGACACTTTAAAGCTCTTGGGTCCCCTAAATCCATTTCGAGAGTTGAAAAGTTTCCGTTCAAAGTTGCGATGAGCCGTCTTTCATTTTTTTACCTTTCGAAGTTGAAGGGTTTAATAAGTTGGAGTAGAGATATAGCAATTAACCCATTTAAAAAATAGGAAATAGAAAAAGTGTGTAGAACATTTTCAAGTAGCATGAGTCAAAATCCAGCCACAAATATGAAAGAATACTGTGTTAAATACTTAAGTAATTAAAAAATGTTGTGTTAAACTCAAAGGTAGTAGGTACTAGTAACCAAAGTGATGTTCGATATTGTAGCTTTTAATTGGCTCAAAAACCAATGGTCCAGTGTTGTTACTATTTTAATAAGAAAAAAGGTGATAACACTGACTGACTACACTCTCTCCCGTTTCTTGGTGTTCGATTCGCGCGCACGCTATATAAATTGTCGTTAAAAATAATAATTGAAATCCTGGGTGACATTCTCATCAGCAATCTAAAGCTCCATACATTTTAGTACTAAATATACAGTTGTGTAACGGCCTCGGGTAGAGAATCCCATCTAATTAGCTAGGAAATTTGGTAAGCCTTAACTGGATCCAGCGCTGGGGCGAAGCCTGACCTGTGCTAAAGAAGCCCTCAAGAAAACACTTAGGTGAGCCTGCACACAACTAGTTTCATCACTTTCCCATTTCACATTCATTGTAAATTCCAAAATCAATATATTTTTTAAAAACACTGAAAGGTGCTAACCTAGCTCCACTAACTGGTTAATTTGAAGCGAAGTGATCACTGTCTGTCTCTCATACTTGGCACATTCCGTCAACATCGGACATCATCAAAATCAATCATACAACATACGCTGAAAATCTCGTTTTTCGCTTTCTTCATCAGTGATGCTTTATGTTATGATATATCCTTCCCGGTAGTAACGCCATTATTTACCGTTTTAACTTACACAAAAAAAAGGTTGGTTAACAGTAACCAAAATTTGGCTACTTGTAGGCCATAATCTAGTGACTTCCGAACAGAAGTTTGTTTATATTTAACAAAAATTGACGTTCCTACAAAGAAACCTTAAACTAACAAAACTAGTTTGGTTGATCCTTTTTTTTCAGTGTGGCCAGAGACACTGATAGTAGTAGGATAAACGAACGCCGCTTTTTTTTCAGATCATGCATAGACACAGTTAACCACTTACCTGCCGAAATTGTGAACTGGTATAAACCTGTTTGCGCCGGATCGCTCTGACAACCAACAAGCCGATTGCCTGCCAAAGGTCGTTGACAGCCGCCACTTACCTGAAAAGAACAAACGCAACATTACTACCTGGTTACTAATTCCGCTAGTTAGAAATTCTGATGGAGTGGGAGCACTTTAGTTATAGTTGGCTGTTAGGTAGGGTTGGCGATGTCTTGAGATTTATTTTTTACAGCAAAAAAATATTTTTAATTTACTATAAAACATTGTTAAGCTAAATCCTGAAAATTTTCCTTGAAGGCTTTAAAAATTAATTACCAGAAAGAACTCTCTATTCTGCCTTAATGGAAGAAATGTGTTCTGTGTATTACTATTATGTATGTGTATTATGTGTATGTTTATTAATCAATATTTATATCATCTATTTTATTTATGTATGTAGTACGAGGATGTATGTCTATTGCTATGTTCATTTTTATTCATTGCTATGCTTCTTTTGAATTGGTTTTCCCGGTATCCTCTTTTTCCTAATTTACGACATCTTGCACCGCCTAGATTTCTGTTTGGACCAATGGTTGACTGGTAGAGAATGCTTTTAGCGTTAAATCCGCCATTTTATGAACTGTGTGCAAAAAGTTTAAGTAAATAAATAAACTGTGATAGTATGTTTTTCTAGTTATTTTATCCTTAGTAAAAAAAAATTGGAAAATAATCCATTTAAGCAGTTTAAAAAGAAATAAAAGACATTCAATGCATCTGTTTTTATGCGTCATTCTTATAAAATTGACCATATTATAATGGACAAGGCCTAAACACTGTCATTTTTAATAACACATTTAATGTATTTAATGGTTGATTTAAAGAAATCAAGGCGGTGTTAGTCATAAAATTAATATGGGATATATGGATTTTTTTTTGTCCACGCCATGACTAGATTTATTTTTTTAATTCGGCTAGGAGGACATTACATGTCCTCCTAGCCGAATTTTGACCACAGCGGCCAATCTCAACAGATATTAGCCAACTACGCGGGAAATTAATTATAGTGCACAAATATATCATTGCACTTAAAAAAAAATTAAGTGCAATTATATATATACATTGCAAATTGAATACTTATCACTTAAAAACAATAATTTATTATAGTGCACAAGTGTGTGCACAATACACAGGTGCACTCTCTAATCCTTCACTCTCATAATTCGGTTAGACGGCAGTCCGACATGACCGTAGAGAGATCAGGCGCAGGACCAATGGCTTAACGTGCTTTCCGAGGCACGGGGGTGTTAACACCACCAACTTCCTGACTCCGGAGCTGTAACTGAGTTATTTTAAGACAGAAAAACCCAAATACTCTCGGCCCGACCTGGGGTACGAGCCCGGGACCTCGCGGATAGTACCCAGCGTGCTTACCATTAGACCAACGATGCAGTCAAATATTAACTGTCGTATATGTAAGATCTGTATAAAAGGTAACTGTAAATCTGACAGCCCTAATCTAGCGGCAATTAAAGTGATTTTGAATGGGGCCCTATGCCAGTCAAATGAATGGCGCGCGCAGTCACGCGAGAGGCCCTATTGAGTTCATAATTAGCTGCCGAACTTGCCAAATTATGCTTACTTACCTGAGGTTCTACTAAACAAATTGCTAAAGAAGTTATGTTTTCTTTATCATGCTAGTACGAAGTGAAAGCGGGCTCCTACGGTAATTTTGACCACAGCGGCCAATCTCAACAGATATTAGCCAACTACGCGGGAAATTAATTATAGTGCACAAATATATCATTGCACTTAAAAAAAAATTAAGTGCAATTATATATATACATTGCAAATTGAATACTTATCACTTAAAAACAATAATTTATTATAGTGCACAAGTGTGTGCACAATACACAGGTGCACTCTCTAATCCTTCACTCTCATAATTCGGTTAGACGGCAGTCCGACATGACCGTAGAGAGATCAGGCGCAGGACCAATGGCTTAACGTGCTTTCCGAGGCACGGGGGTGTTAACACCACCAACTTCCTGACTCCGGAGCTGTAACTGAGTTATTTTAAGACAGAAAAACCCAAATACTCCCGGCCCGACCTGGGGTACGAGCCCGGGACCTCGCGGATAGTACCCAGCGTGCTGACCATTAGACCAACGATGCAGTCAAATATTAACTGTCGTATATGTAAGATCTGTATAAAAGGTAACTGTAAATCTGACAGCCCTAATCTAGCGGCAATTAAAGTGATTTTGAATGGGGCCCTATGCCAGTCAAATGAATGGCGCGCGCAGTCACGCGAGAGGCCCTATTGAGTTCATAATTAGCTGCCGAACTTGCCAAATTATGCTTACTTACCTGAGGTTCTACTAAACAAATTGCTAAAGAAGTTATGTTTTCTTTATCATGCTAGTACGAAGTGAAAGCGGGCTCCTACGGTAATTTTGACCACAGCGGCCAATCTCAACAGATATTAGCCAACTACGCGGGAAATTAATTATAGTGCACAAATATATCATTGCACTTAAAAAAAAATTAAGTGCAATTATATATATACATTGCAAATTGAATACTTATCACTTAAAAACAATAATTTATTATAGTGCACAAGTGTGTGCACAATACACAGGTGCACTCTCTAATCCTTCACTCTCATAATTCGGTTAGACGGCAGTCCGACATGACCGTAGAGAGATCAGGCGCAGGACCAATGGCTTAACGTGCTTTCCGAGGCACGGGGGTGTTAACACCACCAACTTCCTGACTCCGGAGCTGTAACTGAGTTATTTTAAGACAGAAAAACCCAAATACTCTCGGCCCGACCTGGGGTACGAGCCCGGGACCTCGCGGATAGTACCCAGCGTGCTGACCATTAGACCAACGATGCAGTCAAATATTAACTGTCGTATATGTAAGATCTGTATAAAAGGTAACTGTAAATCTGACAGCCCTAATCTAGCGGCAATTAAAGTGATTTTGAATGGGGCCCTATGCCAGTCAAATGAATGGCGCGCGCAGTCACGCGAGAGGCCCTATTGAGTTCATAATTAGCTGCCGAACTTGCCAAATTATGCTTACTTACCTGAGGTTCTACTAAACAAATTGCTAAAGAAGTTATGTTTTCTTTATCATGCTAGTACGAAGTGAAAGCGGGCTCCTACGGTGAGGCAAAACATCGTAAAGGAGACTTGCACATACAGGCGACTGAATGTGTAACCATTATCCAAACTGGTCAGGTCCCCTCTTAAAAGGGTTACGGAGGCTCAGATGGCAGTCGCTCCACTGTAATTACCTGATCTGTTATATCCTAGATCATAATCCAAAGCGGACTCTGGGCCCTCGCGTGCGAGTGAACAACCGGGATAACGCTAACTTCATAATAACGATGTTAGTGCAAGCGATAACTTCAAAGCAAATACGAACAACGGCAAAAAGCCCCCGGTATACGGCTACAAATACCTATCATATATATACTTGTAACCGTATGCCGGGGTAAGGTGCACCTTAGCCTACCACAAGTTTCCGGCATACGACTACAAGTACCTTCTATAGTGCTTGTAACCGTATGCCGGGATAAGGTGCACCTTATTCTACCACAGGTTACCAGCATACACCTACAAGTACCTTCCATAGTGCTTTTAACCGTGTGCCGGGGTAAGGTGCACTTCAGTCTACCATAGGTTCCAGCATACAGCTACAAGTACCTTCCATAGTGCTTGTAACCGTGTGCCGGGGTAAGGTGAACTTCAGTCTACCATAGGTTCCGGCATACAGCTACAAGTACCTTCGATAGTGCTTGTAACCGTGTGCCGGGGTAAGGTGCACTTCAGTCTACCATAGGTTCCGGCATACAGCTACAAGTACCTTCCATAGTGCTTGTAACCGTGTGCCGGGGTAAGGTGCACTTCAGTCTACCATAGGTTCCGGCATACAGCTACAAGTACCTTCCATAGTGCTTGTAGCCGTATGCCGGGGTAAGGTGCCTTCAGTCTACCACAGGTTATTAACACAATATAATATCTGTATTTTCGACATAGCCTCCTGTCACTTACGCTAGTATTATCCAAATGAAATCAAATTAATAATACTCAAACCAACACACCTCACATTCAGGCGAACTATTGAGTATCTAAAAGTAGCAGATATCACGTGATCGTACTACCATTAATCATTATTATGTCCTAATGTGCTTTCGATTTTTATTGGAACCGTTGTACGTAGAATGTCAGGTACTTTTATAGCCGTTTAAAACGTTAGGTATGGTACAGGGGACAGCACATCAGATACACATTTTTGTCGCAAAATAACCCCTATTACAACTGAATAGGATGCTTCAATGTTTACCTTGATGTGCTGTGGTCTGCACAAATCGCGAAGGTTGAAAGCAGATTATCTGCCCCGAATAGCTTTGGAAATGAGTTATTTTGGGGACATTACCTACCTGAGTGAAAAGTACGTAGGTACTTTTCATATTTGACATTGGAAAATTAATGATTTTCTAGATCTGCCAGCAGTATTTACTATTTAGAAAGCGAAGAGCCTTACTTCACTTATGAACGACTGAACGAATGAACAAATGTATAATTGCCAAAAAGATCATTCTTGAATTAGATCGATATAAAAGATAAGAAATGACAATCGCGCGATATTGTTCGCATAGAATTCCGTTGCTAATCCTTGCATTATGGCGCCAATCGTCATCTTCGCTGTTTCTCACAGACAACTTGTTTCAACAGACTGCGCAATAATGCTTTTTGTCTGACGCCTGAGTCGAAACAAAAAACTAAAAAATATGGTTAAGACCCGTGTTCAACACATTTTTAAACAGCCGGTAAAACTCAATTGACAATGAATTCCGATACAAAATATGTCAAAAAATGCTAAACCGCCTGATTCAAAATTGAACATGTTTTGGTAATTTCCAAGTTTAGACTACGGGAGACTTCGGCTACGGCCTATACTACTATGCTACGGAAAACAGCAGTAATATTGTTTTTTTTTTAAGTACGATGTTCAGTTAGGGTAACTTACATAAGAGTACCTCTAGACACGAGCTTCAAATCAATTGTGACGTAATACTCAGTTAAAACACATTTTAATTAATAAATCACATTTATTATAAGCAAACATGACGCCGCGTACGGAGAGAATCGTGCGAGTGAGAGGGAAGATACATGGCAAAAACATTTGGCGCGAATGCGCGCGCACAGTAGCCAAAGATTGCATTCGGAAGTGCCTAACAATATTATGTACCCAGCAGCGGGTGTAGGAAGTTATAACAAGGATAGCAAACATAACTCCAAAATGCGGCGTCTACTTGGTCAACTGGTCTGTGCCCTGGGTTCCATTGAAACGAATTCATTAGTCAGAAAGGGCAATATTTTACGGGATGAATAGAAGAAATTATTTCCCAACGCCATCACGGGCATTCATCAAACCGAATATCTATAGCTGGGCGTTTGCTACCATAGATATTTTGAGGGTAATAAATTGACGGATTATAACAGCATTACGGGTGCTAAGTTGAGTAAAGAGTGCAGACACAAAAATAGGAACGTCGGCGAAAACTTACATATTGGAACCAATATGAAAATCTGAAGAAAAATAAGGATAACTTTAGAAAAATAGGTTTTGTACAAAGTTTAAGTTGTATTGCTTAAATAAATAAATAAAAAAGATTTCCATTCGACTTTGGATTGAACAAGGTTGTATTTTGATACAGATATAGAAACAATAACGTGCTGAATTCTATCTTGACGGTAAATGATAGGGTTTACATTTATAACTTCGTGGCTACCGTTCGTAAAGCCTTTTTAAGAGTAGGTTACCTATCCTATAGCAATGGTACAAACTCAGATCATGGAAAAAGAGATATGAAATGGAGGCGTTACCGGCATGAACGCGACATGGGTAAAAGGAACTATCAATACTGGCGGCGGATTGGACAATTTTCACAATTACTTGTGTCAGGGCAACTCCCCGCGTAGGTAGCAAAAACGTACCTACGCGCGGCGACTCATTGGAAGAGGCTAAACAAGTTGGGTGTCGCGAGCGAGCAACAAGACGCCCGCGCGTTTTATTCACCGGCGGCGCACGGCACTATGTGTGAATTACGTTGCTGGCTGGACGAGCATGAATAAAGTGCTAGAAAGGTGCGCTAGATGGCGTAAGTAGCTTCTAGTAGCAGTCAACCCTATCGCGAAGCATGATAGTACTTTACTGAATAGGTTTAGTGTATTATGATTCATATTCCTGAGTTATAAGAATGAAATTATCTTGCAATAGATTTTTTTAGGTGTCTAAACGAGAATGTGTCTTGACTCTGAGGCGAACTAAATTACACCATATCGTTGACGACATTGAGTAGATATTTCATCAAATTTCATTGCAAAGTCATACTTCTGTACGGAGTACTAGTACTTATTCTGTGCTTGTGTGCACAGCGCGCCAATGAGCATTGTAAATTAAAATACTATGCTCCATAAGCGTACAAGGGTGTTCTTACAGTTAACACACACATAAATAAGTTTCGCTACTCAGGTTCATGAAGAATTACCGAGTTATTATAGTCCGACCGCTTATCTGAGACCCCACCTGCGGGGTACAGGAGGGGTGCGAGGGTAGAAGAGAACCGGAGCGGTGCACGCGGCCGGCGTTTGTTATTTGATTGGGTAATCCCACTAATATTATAAATGCGAAAGTTTGTGAGTGTGTGAGTGTGTATGTTTGTTACTTCTTCACGCAAAAACTACTGGACGGATATGGATTATTTGTCCCGAAAAAAAAACACAGTTCCTGTAGGATACAGAGTTAGTAGTTTATGCGGGCGAAGTCGCGGGCAACAGCTAGTAATTTATAACTTAAGCAATTATTTTGCAAGTTTTTACAAAATCAAATTGAACTTTGCTCACAAAAATTAATCGACTGTGTCATCCGGTGGGACACGAACCCACGTCCCTTCGCTTTTCGGGCGAATGCTTTTGCCAACTGAGCTACGGAGGACGTGAGTCAGTCGACAAATTTTTGTGTGTGCTTGCTACGCCAGTGAGCCGGCGTTCGATTTCATCAATACTTGGGGAATGTACGAGTACCCGCATGTATCCGATGTAATTATTTTTACAAATATTTGACCATTTAAGATGAAATCAGCTTAACTTATAATTATTTTTATAACTTAAGCAATTATTTTGCAAGTTTTTACGAAATCAAATTGAATTTCGCTCACAAAAATTAACGTTCTCCGTAGCTCAGTTGGTAAAAGCATTCGCCCGGACGGCGAAGGGACGTGGGTTTGTGTCCCACCGGATGACACAGTCGATTAATTTTTGCGAGCGAAATTCAATTTGATTGTGATTGGATAATTTGAAGATTAGCATTTATTTCAAAATTCAAATCCCTTTTATCGTCTACCCTCGCACCCCTGCGCGCCGCAGGCGAGGTCTCAGATAAGCCGTCGGACTACACATATCTGTTCTTTCCAAGATCTAGAGATCGAGAGATGTTACAAACATATTATTAATTTATTCTGTAAAACCTGTAGCGTCTGCTTAACACAATCCGCCACTTTATCCAAAATAATCCTAAAATTGTATTCCTGAATGCGAGCGAAAGATATTAGCATTAGGTGGTCGTTCCACTGACATTGGTCTCTGTTCAGATTAGAACAGCTGAAATATGAACAGCAGGCCTGATATTACACCGGGCGCTCTTTTTTAGAATCACACTACTTCTAGACATGGGGGTGCTAACACCACCGACTCCGGAGCTGTGTCTGAGTTATTTCAAGACAGAAAAACACAACACTTTCGGCTCAACCCGTGATTCGTACCGGGACTAGGGTTCATTGGGCTTTGTTCTCGGGAAATCAAACTCGAGAAAAGTCGAGAGCTCAAGAAATCACGTACCTACCTATATATAAATTAAATCGCCGTTTCTTTTGTTGCGTGGCAACTGGCGACGCGGGCCAAAGCGCAGCGGCACCCTTTGATCTAGCTGCAAGCGCTCCGCGGCGTCGGTTTTACACGTTCATTCGTGTTTCGACTCTAGCCAAGTATAGTTTACGTAGTGAGTGTTTCACAGATTATGTGATAAATTGAAATCAAACAGGTAAGTCTTTTAACTTTTATTGACACATCATGACTTTATTATTCATACTTTTTTTTCAATAATAAAATCTAAGTATGATCTCTATGTACGAGTACCTATCTGTTCTTTTCTATAATTTTTTGTTAAACTTTAATACATAAAATAAGTAACGAATAACAGTACATTAATTATACTACTTAGTCTAATTATATTTCCTATTTTTGTAAAACAACAACATACAAGCTTAGTTTTTAATTATTCTCATATGTTTTTCGTATGTAAGTAATTTGAAATAATTAATGTATCATTTTAAATTTGTAAGAAGAATATTGCCAGTTGTGTTGTGTGTGTGTGTGTATCACATATTACTCCAAGGGCTTATTATTAATTTGAATTGCGTTTGTTATAGATTTTATCGAAACTCCACTAGGTATAACAGTAAAGATGGAAGCATCAAAAGTATGGAAATATTTAAAAAAAATAAGGAATCTGCAAATGCACAATGCCTAAAGTGCTCAAAAACTATTGCATGCAAAGGAAACTTAACTTCAAAACTCCACCGACACAATCATTGGGTGAAATATTGGCAAGCCTGGCTGCAAAAGACGGCTTCACCATAAATGGAATCACATAATCAATATAAGTTAAGATATTAACGTTTTCTTTCATGTTGATTTTTGTTTGGCTTAATAGAAGCTACTTTTGTTTATAAGTTCTAAATAACCAGCAAAAAATGGTACTGTCATTATAATTATGGGTCTGAATAATATTATATGTGTATTTTTTAAAGTTACTTATCTTATCTATAAGATTAATGTTTTTGAATATAATCAAAAAGTTTTATAATTAATTTGATACTTTTATTTGAGAGGAAAACCACTGAATTTGTTGACGTTCTTGAAACTAAATAATATGAGAAAACGAACGTAAATGTAAATTTCTCGATAACCCGTGAAGCCCCGAGAAATTTGCTTCGAGAATTCTCGAGACCCGAGAAATTGAAAAGCTCGAGAAATCCTCAACCCTAACCGGGACCTTGTGGTTGTATCCAGCATGCTGACCACTAGACCAACGAGGCAGTCCACTGACTGTACTTAACTTTGACACCTGATCTGCGGAATGAGATAGGCCTCGTATATTAAAAGGGACCTTTTAATATACCAGGGATTGTATAGCGATAACGTTTACAGATTTTTAAGACAGCCCTAACTGCTGATGCAAGCTAGTAACTTCTTAACGCGGGTCTTCTATGCATCTCTATTTAATGGCAGAGCTTTGAAATATTTATCAGGAGGCAATACGATTAATACCGCTGCAGAGGTAATTATCAACCGAGGGGGTAACGAGAGGAGAGGGTTGTAATTGCCACAAACAAATCACTGAAGTGGAGCTACAGGGTAACAGTTTGTGGGTAATCTAAAATGTGCCGAGTTAACATTCAGCAAAAAAAATTGTGAGTGTTAAAACCTCTCCAAAATTCAAAAGGGGATAATTTTATGGTACACTAAGATAGATATCCCCAAAAAAACACGTCGATCATACAAAATTGTACAGCCGATCGGTCATTTAGTATGGGTGACGTAACTTATGTTGTGATTTGACGACCGTCTTGGTGTAGTGGTTCGCGCCCCGGACTTCTTAACCAGCCGGTTGCAGGTTCAAATCCCGCAAGGGACAAATGTTTGTGTGATAAGCATGAGCATTTGTACCTAAGTCATAAATGTTTATAAAATGTATATAAGTATGTCTATCCGTTATCCTAGTCACCATAGCCAGGCCTGTGTATCTCCCCGCGTAGGTAGCAAAAACGTACCTACGCGCGGCGACCCTTACTTAGGGGCAAAAACAAGTTGCGTGTCGCTACCGGCCAGCGACGCGCAACTTGTTTTTCACGCTCGTGCGTTTTATTCACCGGCGGCCGCGCGGCTACTTTGCTGGCTGGACGAGAATGAATAAAGTACTAGAAAGAGGCGCTAGATGGCGTTAGAAGCTTCTTGTAGCAGGGTTGCCTGCTACGAGAAGCTTCTAACGTCATCGCGTCGCGTGATATTACGTCACTGAATAGGTTTAGTGTATTATGAATCATATTCCAGAGCAATAAGTATGAAATTATCTTGCAATGGATTTTTGTAGGTGTCTACACGAAAATGTGCTTGACTCTGAGGCGAACTAAATTACGCCATATTGTTGACGACATTGAGTAGACATTTCTTTGAATACAATTGCTAAGTCATACTTCTGTACGAAATACTAGTACTTATTCTGTGCCATAGCACAAGCTCACGCTTAGTTTGGGGCTAGGTAATTGGTGTGTTTGTTAAAACAATTTATTAATTTATTTACTGATGTCGGATAAAACACAGGCCCGTAGTATAAATACTTAACATACATACAATACAAAATTAAATTTCGATGATGATCCTATTATACAAACAAAAATATCATTATTGACCACAAAGTTCTCAACATTTTCAATAACTAAGTAAAAACATGAAGACTTAAATATAAAATCATTCTCCCCATTATTACAAAAACTTAGTACCGGGTTTAAGCCTAAGCTAATAGCTAACCAATTAGAAAAGCGTATCTCTATTAGGTTATGCCACGAATGTGTCATTCATTCCCCTGTTGTCGGCTAATATTAAGACCTAGTTTATACCTGGTCAATTTGTTTTGTAATAACTCGTTTTGAGTTTCCAGAGGCTCTCAAACTAGGTTGTTCCTGTGTCTTGGGAGACCAAATTCCATTAAAAAAGTTACTGCATTTAATCCTAGTGATTACGATTATGGAGACGGTCGACAAATTAAACCTAACCTTTCAAAATTGAAAGTTAGGGTTCTTATAATGCACGTTACTTAGTTCTGGATGGGCATTATACCAGTTGTTCAAATTTCATTGTCACGATATAATGTAATTAATACAAACCGTAAAGGTATAAAATTGTAAAATCACGCGATTCGATATAAAGTGCCATATCAACCGCACTGCACGCTAAGTCTGTGAGAATTTTTTATACTCTGTATAAAAATGTATGATATTTTATTTTCATGGTTTTTAGAATAAAAGCTTAGTTTTTCCCATAAAGATTAATAAAAATATAGAAATTATGTAGTCGTTACAACATATTTCTATCTGATTTCAAAATTTTCGAGATTCGTTTCTCCATATCAATTTTTGTAACTGGTTGCTTAGGATATAAGTATTTATTAAACTGATATTGTTTACAACAATGTTATAAAAAATAAATGTAATACCAGAACGGCCGTTTAAGAACTAAACCTGTGTTGATGAACTCTACCCTAAAAGGGAGCATTTGTTGTTGTTTTTCTAATTTTAACTACAGTTTTGTTTTATCGTCATAAACGTGATAAAGCATGTAAATCAATTTCCTTACTCCCAAGTAGTTATAGTATAAATCAATCAAATCAAAAAAGGAATAGGAGGAAGAAAAATAGATATTGCCTAAGATTACGATAAAAGTTTAACTGCATATCGCTTACCTACATTCGAAAAGAAATATAAGTATCAAAATATACTGTAGTTCCAATTATTGTCTATAATTAATAAACACGTAAGAAGAATAAAAAAAAAATACTTTAAGATCCAGTCGTTTGTTACAAAATTCACATATTAAGTTTAGTATTATATCACAGCAAAAGTAATATTTCTTACTAAAAGATCGATTACCACGTTCGGCGTCGACTCCTCAAAGCCAATATTTCTTGCGTAAGCTTATCCTGGGGCCTCGCTTACCTACAAGTCTAGTGATACATTTTTACGGTAAAGGAAATATATAGAGACACGTCGATTTGTTAGGATGTGGTGGTAAAGGTATCGCTCGATATTTAGAAAGGAGTTTTTTTCTGGAGCTCTATTTTTGAATCGATCGCGTGCAGGGGCTCTATTTTTGAACTACTCGTATGGCATTCTGTTGGGGAATGTGACTTATTTTTCACTCGTATAGAAAGTCGCATGACACTGTTGTTACATATATAAATCCTTACCGTAAAAATTATCCACATACAATTCCATTTTTGCCCATTTATAAGTAATTAACTGAACCAATTAACTTAACATAAAAAATAATTGACCAAAACAAATAACCTTATGCTTTGACCGTGACAGATTCACATAGATCATCTATTCTTTTTAGTTTATTACGTCGCTGTCAAGCTCACGGGACTTTGTGTCAATTTTTTGGTTAGTCTTTTTTTATAGCTCACTTTGTTTTATTAACCATCTGTGTTGATGATTATTTGTTTTTGCTGTTAAAATTAGATTTTGTCATACTCTCGCTACCATGGTTTATCATAATAGATTATTTCAAAATTTCAAAATTGAGTTTTGTTTCGTCTTGTGAACTGACTTGGCTGTATGGACTGAGGTCCTGTGCTATTTACTTATGAAAAGTAATTTTGTTTTCAACTTGCCTTACGATGACGTTTCTTCCTGATTCTCGAATTATTTAAAATTACTGGTAGATGAGCTGACCATATAAATAGGGCGAAACGGTCTTCAAGGCTCTTTTCCTCTGTCGCCTTCAGAAGACTAAGTTCATCTCCAAGTCATCCGAGCATTGCTGACTAACCCCTGTGTGAAAAGTGTGAAGCCCTTGTACAAAGTTTCCTGCTTAGGCCATCACACATTTATCCGCAAGTTGTTCTCAAGTTATTATTGTGAGTATTCTTTTCTTCTCCGATTTGGGTTTATTTTGTGATCTTGTTGGTGTCTCAATGACCCATGATAGGTTGTGTTCATAGTTGGTTTCTATTCCTAGGATCCGGAGGCGTAGAACTACCTTTTGTACAGTTGTGTGGCGTTGGATCAGCACCGTCAGGATGCCCTTCTGCCCTTACATTCCCTTCAAAAACCCCTTACAGGTAATTTTTATACTTTTTACTTTTTTATGAGGGTAGATTCCCTGTTTAAAATGTAATTTATACTTACTTATTAGCAACTAAATTCAATTGTTTTCTAGTGTTTTACTAGAATTTAGCATTCAACCTTCCGTCCAAGTACCCTTACAATAGTTTTCTAATAATTGAAAGTAATTTGGTACCGTCTCGGGTAACCATTTTAGTACTGGGTGTGAACAATTTTTAAAGTCGGTTATTTGTCACATTCCAGGTGTTTTATTTATCTCCTTACTGAAGTCTGCGTTTGGCCCTCGGCTTGCGCAGAGCCACGTGTACCACCGGCTACTCCTACCCTCGGTGTTGCATCACATTACCCACAGAGGAAAGTTATATCTTTTTAATATTAGTTGATTTACTTGTTTTGGGAGGCACGCCCTTAAAATAGTGTCTGGCGCCCTACCTTTTCTTACAATTTACTTTAAACTACCTTACTGCTCCAATTTGTTGTGCGTGACCTTTCTCCAACGCTCGGTAAACCCAAATATCTTGCCCGCGCTCTACCTTGAGCTTAGCCATATTTTTTAATAATTTATGAATTATACTTTAAATTACAAAACTTTATTTAATTATGATACTACTAATTTTATATTGAAATTTGTTATTTAATAAAAAATGTTAAATAAATATGATTATTATTACCAAACTTTTTTTTATTTAACACTGTAATCCCATATTTTTTAATCGTTCGCCTTTGGTGCTGCCATCATACTACGTATTGTTAAATGTCTATTCGCCACAGATTTAAAAAAAAAGGTAACGACCGCAAGTAAAACGGGACGTAAATTGTATAATCTTTTGGCTGTTTAGGTAATGAATGTTTGCCTTGTTGTCTTATAAAAACTATAAAATTCCACAATTGTCTGTCATCACAAAAAAGGACACTTGACACATCACCACAATGAACATTTTTTTGTCATTTTTGGCGTTTATTTTATCGCTAGTCTTCTGTAAAATTGTCGAGTAGGTAGGGGCACTCATTGCGAACGAAAATCAGTAGAAGTCCGCACGCGAGTGATTCATAAATAGGACTCCAGATTTCTACTGATTTTCGTCCGCCATCTAAACCGCGTTTTTTTATCACTGGACCCGACATTTTTTGTGTGTGTCAATATAAAAAACATCATGTGACTTAGAAGACTGAACAGAATCTTATACGAGTGATTCAAAAATAGGGCGAGTTTGAGTAAACAGGACGGCACCGGTCGACTCGACAACCGTCATCGTCTTACAGAGTAGCTTCTCTGCTTCGTTTAAAACCAATGGATTTGTTTGATATTACCATGATGAATAATTAATACAGATATTAATAAATGTCCTCCTAGCCGAATTACGGCCACACGGCGCGAGGGATATTAAAAGTGTTCAATAATACTTGAACACTTTTAATATCTCTCGCGCCGTGTATTAGTGTAGTCCACAGATGCACTCTCTATTCCTCCATTAGTAAAGTACGCTGAGTCGGGTCTAAGTGATTTTACAAAACTGTTCATTCGTAAAACATGAAGCTGTAAACGTCAACAACAGTTTTGAATAATAATCTATATACATATACATATTATAATAAAACTGTAAAACCGATACGTCTGTACATTGAGTATTTTTACCACAAACTAATTGAGAGTGATGTAAAAATAGTAACAAAATATGAATCTACAACTTTTATTTTTTTTGTCTGTTTGTCCGTTTGTCTGTTTGTACACGCTAATCTCCGAAACTACTGAACGGATTTGAATGAAACATTTTTTATTGTGTAGCTATTGAGTCTGGGCAAATACTAGGCTATAACTTATTTTAAAGATCGGAGCACCTGACGTGGAACCTTAGCAGTACACTTAAACTAAAAGAGATATGAAAGCAGCGCCTTAAGAAAAGTTAGTAAGCGTGATAAGCATTTTCTATTGACGTACACAAATTGAAGGTCTGGAGCAACTGATATGGAACCCTAGCAGATCAGCTTAATTATAAGAGATATGAATAGAATGCCTTAGTGAACATTGTTCAGCGTGATGAGCACTTTTTTTTGACGTACACAAATTGAAGGTCTGGAGCAACTGATACAGAAAACTAGCAGCTGAGCTTAACTATAAGAGATACGAATAGAGCGCCTTAGGGAACATTGTTCAGCGTGCTAAGCACTTTCTTTTGACGTACACAAATTGAAGGTCTGGAGCAACTGATACAAAACCCTAGCAGCTCGGCTCAACTATAAGAGACATAAATAAAGCGCCTTAGGGAACATTGTTCAGCGTGAATGAACATTTTCTATTGACGTTTACAAATTGAAGGTCTGGAGCAACTGATATAGAACCCTAGCAGATCAGCTTAATTATAAGAGATATGAATAGAGCGCCTTAGGGAACATTGTTCAGCGTGATAAGCACTTTCTTTTGACTTACACATATTGAAGGTCTGGAGCAACTGATATAGAACCCTAGAAGTTCAGCTCAACTATGAGAGATATGAATAGAGCGCCTTAAGGAACATTGTTCAACGTGATGAACATTTTTTATTGACGTACACAAATTGAAGGTCTTGAGCAACTGATATAGAACTCTAGCAGCTCAGCTTAACTATAAGAGATATGAATAGAGCACCTTAGGGAACATTGTTCAGCGTGAATGAACATTTTCTATTGACTTTTACAAATTGAAGGTCTGGAGCAACTGATATAGAACCCTAGCAGCTCAGCTTAACTATAAGAGATATGAATAGAGCGCCGTAGGGAACATTGTTCAGCGTGATGAGCATTTTCTATAGACTTACACAAATTAAAGATCTGAAGCAATTGATATGCTAAATTACTTTAGACTGATTTTCAAACTCCCAAGGTAATCTTACTGTTTCCAAGTTACGGTGACGGGAACCTGGAGAAATCGACAGAATCCTTCAGATTTTATAGGCATGTATAGGCATGGTAGCGTTTACATTCAGGAGTCATAATTTGATGGTGCTGACCTTAACGTTAAGTAGTTCGTGGATACCTTTACCACAGGCAGTTTGTCGAAATTTTTTTGAATTACTGTATTATTAATTAAAGATCTAAGTCAATTGGCACTATTTTTATATTACTTATCACTAACTAAGAAATTGAACTACGAGTATAAGTAAAATCTTTACTTATTTTACGTTATAGGAGAAAGGGTAGGGAGGCCTTTGCCTTGCAGTCGGACACGATAGACTCCTGATAATAATAATAACTTTACGATAGTAGTAACTTACAAACCGACCTTTGAGTAGGCTAGGGACACAATAAATAAATGCTAAACCGCATTCATTTATTGCGGTAAGAAGATTAGAGTCAGACGTTTTTCTGAACACTAAAACTAAATTTACCTTATTTTTTACAAATGAATAAAACTGCCTTCAATAAAGTAAACTAAAAAGTTTAAAAAATATCCTTTCACTTTTACTAAGAAAGATACACTACAAAATTAGTAGCTTAGTTTTTGAGTCGGTGTCACTGCCATGCGAAATTTTCTTACCAGAGGAGGATGGCGAGGTGATAGTAACCTATCTAAAAAAGAGTGCCTAATGACCTTGATTTTTCATTCCTCTCTTCTCCTTACGACATGGTAGACTAAGAGATCATGATAGCTGTATGGGGACGGGAGTATAAAATATTTTGTATCATCGAGTCCACGCGTACGAAGTCGCGGGCAACAGCTAGTAAGTCTTTACTACAGACACATGATCCATAAAAAAATACATAATCATCAGTTATAAGGTAGGTACATTAAATCGAATACTAATAAACAACCAGAGTTTTTTTTAGTTTAGAACAGACTAGACATATTCGTTGCTGTTCATAAGCTGAATTACATAAAAAAGCAGAGTTTTTTTTAGTTTAGAACAGACTAGACATATTCGTTGCTGTTCATAAGCTGAATTACATAAAAAAGCAGAGTTTTTTTTAGTTTAGAACAGACTAGACATATTCGTTGCTGTTCATAAGCTGAATTACATAAAAAAGCAGAGTTTTTTTTAGTTTAGAACAGACTAGACATATTCGTTGCTGTTCATAAGCTGAATTACATAAAAAAGCTTTTTTCTATTTACTACCTCAGCACAGAAAATGTATTCCCAGTGCCTATTTACAGGGCCCACATTTCTTGTGTAAGTATGCCCTAGGTGCTCTCTTATCTCGAACATTTTTCTTGCGGAGGGAATATGCCTCCGATCGGTAGGAGGCGATTTGTTAGCAAGTTCGCAGAGGCGTAAGGTAGAGTTATTTGACGTGTAATACTTTATTTCGCACCTGATAGGATCGTGTTATTGATCAGCATTTCGGTAATTGTCAGGTATGTAATAATAATAATACGGTTTTAACAAACACACCAATTATCAAGCCCCAAACTAAGCGTGAGCTTGTGCTATGGTGACCAAGATAACGGATAGACATACTAAGTACGTAAACGTGAGTGATATATAGTTTGCAAGTAAAAAAGCTATATTACAAACGGATTTCTAATCACATGATTTTATTATGCAAACACTAACAGGATATATCTTCCGAAGCTATACCTACATTTACCAATCAGAATGATGTGTAATTTTACTTATTTTTGTTACGTTAATATACATTCTGTCTTAATATAATATTTTACGTTTAAGATGGCAGTTCTGTGAAACCAAAATTTGTTTTAAACATGTATCAGTAAGCTTTGGGTAGTTGATAGCTCTAATTAAGAAAAAAAACTATGCCTCTTCAAAGACAAAGTTACATGCTCACAAAATAAAAAATATTCAATTTAGGACCGAAAACGCCACACATACTCGTAATATTGGCCAATATCTCATCAAGTAAGAATATGAAATCAGAACGTTGATTGATAAGTAAACCCTAGTCATCGATTCTTTTTTTAAGGTTCCGTACTCAAAGGGTAAAAACGGGACCCTTTTACTAAGCCTCTGTCTGTCTGTCTGTCTGTCCGTCCGTCACTCCGTCCGTTCGTCCGTCTGTCTATCTGTCTGTCGGTGACAGACCGACAGACAGATAGACGTTAGTACGGTTAAGGAGATATAGCCTGGTGACAGACATCACCTTTTTTACAGATAATGTATTTCTGTTGCCAAACAAATACTTTAAACAGAATAAAAATAATATTTAAGGGGGGGTCCTATACAACAAATGTTGTACAGGTACGGAACCATCCGTGCGCGAGGCCGACTCGCACCTGGCCGGATTTTTTTGCATATTTTTCTCTTGTTTTAACATAGTGCGAACCCCTGCAGGCGGTACACGGAGTTCCTATCGCGCGTGCTTTGAATGCCGTTACGGTTACAAGTGAGTATCGACTGAACGCTTCAGGGTGGGATATAGTTTTCGTTAGCCTAGCAATAGGAATGATATGCTATTTTTTACATGGGAAAGCTTAGAAGAAGACTTATATTTTAAGCTGTAGGTATCCAGTGTGTTTGTAATCGGACTTCCGATAAATTTACCCAAGTGTTGTATGTTTTTTATCGACAAAAACCACACAACAGACAATTGCACCCCTCTACACTTTTTGTTGTATAATATTTTTATTTCACAAAACGTGTAGTTTAATTGATATTTTTTAACGATAAGAAGATAAGGTGTGAGCACATTTTTATGTGAAATACAAACAAAAAATTGTGATCTGTTGGAGAGCTATGGTTACGATTATTTTTTTGATCAGGCGTTTGCGTTTGCAAACCTAGGGATAAAAGTAATTTTTTCTTATATTTCCCTTAACCTGTCATGGCCGCATGCCAAACGACCTCTGGGCTAAGATATGCACCAAGTGGGTCCCTTTAAATGTAAAACGCTCACGCGGTAGACCCAGAAGGCGGTGGCGTGACGAGCTGGACTTATATCGAGAAGACTGGGAGGCAGTGGCTCAAAATCGTGGAGAGTGGAGAGAGGGTAGGGAGGCCTTTGCCCTGCAGGGACACGACAGGCTCCTAATAATAATAATAATTTTTTTAACCCTCCACCAATCTGCACTAAGCCCGCGTGGTTGGAGACGTCGGAGTACGGCTCAGCTCATACCTTCATAGTTGAGGTGAGACCTTTCCCCAGCAGTAGGGTCTAATAGGCTAGGCTTTATACTGCTTTTACTACAATTCAACTATTGTCTATTACGTACGTAAAGATAGCTCTCAGTTGTGGGGTTATTTGTATTCTAGAGTGCACTATCAAGTTTCTTGTGCGATGTTCCGAATCCCAGTAGAATATTCTCTATTGTTTGCCAGGAAATTGCTATGACTTTATAACATCAATTCTGCAACAAAATTTTAGTATTGTTTTCTGTGTATGTACGAGTAACAATGGGTAACACTATATTTTAAGTGTTCAATATAAACTTCAGTTTTCAATGGTTCTCATTTGGGACGTGTCTTAAACAAATGTACAAAATAATATAGTATTTAACTCATCCTGTGATTTTAATAAATTATAAGTTCACCGTGTACTATAATTACAGTGGCTCCTCGACTACAGTAGCCAATCTCAACAGAGGTAAGCCGACTGCGTAGGAGATATTATGGTGCACAAGTGTGTGCGCAATACACAGGTGCACTCTCTGTTCCTTCATTCTCATAATTCGGTGAGACGGCAGTCCGACATAACCGTAGAGAGATCAGGCGCAGGACCAATGGCTTGGCGTGCTTTCCGAGGCACAGGGGTTTTAACACCACCAACTTCCTGACTTCGGAGCCGTGTCGGAGCTATTTCAAGACAAATAAACCTAACATTTTCGGCCCGACCCGTGATTCGAACGTGGGCCTAGCATGCTGACCACTAGACCAATGAGGCAGTCTTGGAACTAAGGAGAGTAAGAAACCATTTCCGAGTCATGCGGCCATGACGCTAACTACCCCAGTTTTACCTAAGTCCACCTCTACTCCCTACGTAATAAAAGCTAGTTTCGTATTTCATATGGGTAATGTTTACCTTGGCGGGCTTTCGTCCTTACATATTAAATAACTCAACATCTTATACGTGGATGATACTGTGTCGGGCATCTGTATTTTACGCAACTTTATCCTATGAATTTTTTTCCAACCTATCTGGCTATCTTATGTATTTAATTAAAAGAATATGTTTGACTTTCTTCTTCATAGTCGTATACCTCATGACTGAGGGTTGTGATCATTATGTGGAATGAAACACACAAAACGTCTTTCTTGGGATATTAATAGAGTAGTTTGCCATTGCCTTCTCCATTTCACACACTAGCTAGCTAGTGTGCAGGTTTCCTCACGATGTTTTCCTTCACTGTTAGACAGCGATATCTTTGAAAAAGACTGTATGTAAGTTTTTTATACTTAGTGGTACAAGCGGTGATAGAACTCACGATCGCACAAATGAGAAGTGAAGATATTGCCGCTCGGCTATCGCGCCTTATATTTGACTTTATTTACCTCAAACTATAATTTAGGCCAGCTCGCAACATATTTACTCCCCCAGGTGTAAGGTTGCACCAACAATAATGCAGTAACTCCCTCAGGACGGTGACACAAGCAATGCATCTCAGACATAATCCCGACCATGTGATACAACACATGGGTCCTACTCTAAAAGAGAATAGGCACGATTTTATGCAGCTCGCTAAACCTCCTGTTTTTGCACTAACTGAAAAAAACTATTGGAAAAAACTCTAACCCCGTTATTCCAAAAACTTAGTACCGGGTTTAAGTCAGGACTAAGCAATTAGCTAGCCAATTAGAAAAGTGTTTCTGTATTAGGTTATGTCACGAGTGTGTCATTCATTCCTCTGTTGTCAGCTTATATTTAGACCTGTTTTAAACCTGGTCTATTTTTTTTTTAAATAACACCGCAATCGTTTTGGAAATTAGAATGTCAAATTAACAATTTGTCAATAGTAAAAACTATAACATAAAAGTATAATGTTATTGATTTAGTGAAAGCTAATCACTACTGCATTTTTCACGTGATGTTTCTTATGGGGTGACTTCTGCAATTTAAAAGCCAGACCTGCGGCCTCAAACCCCCCTACTAAAGTTTTCAAACGCATAGAGGATAAACAATCAAACAAAAATATATGGAAAGAGAAGTTTCTACAAAGAATTGAGTCATTTTCGTCTCTGTCACTCATGCCGCACCATTGGCTTACCTACATAGTAAGTGCCTCAGGTGCAGCAATAGGTCTGTACTAGGTATTTTGTGTGGGTACTATGAGTACTAGACTGAATATAGAACAAGGCGGGCTTTACCGACTCAGCACCGGTTTCTGATAGGTTGAGAACAGCAAGCTTATTCACTCATGGAAATGGTATTAAAACAAAAGTTTCAATTAAATAAATAATAATGCGATGTTTTGTCATCGGAGTTAGTCGAATGCGCCTGTTTGTGTACACTGACTGCCTCGTTGGTCTAGTGGTTAGCACGCTGGGTACTATCCACGAGGTCCCGGGTTCGAATCCCGGGCCGAGAGTGTTTGTGTTTTTCTGTCTTGTAATTACTCAGACACAGCTCCGGAGTCAGGAAGTTGGTGGTGTAGGGAATAGAGGCGGTCTCAAGTTCAAAGTAGGGTAGTCTGACGTTGGTCGTGTGCACAACATTTTTTTTTACTTCACAGACATTTTACCTGAATCTAGTACCCAAAACATTTTTTTTTACCCCAGATACCTGTAACTATTTGTGTAAAAAACTCCATCCATATTCACAATGAACTCTCAAGTAAGTTTAAAAACAATTTAGGTTACGATTTTAAAGCAATAAGATTTGTGTAAAATGCTACTATAATAAAATGGATCGTGTTCATTAACCCCAGGGGAAACATCACGTGCATAATTTCCTAAGAGGTGTTCCGCTGAAATTACCCTTTCAGAGGTAACGTTATATTTTCATTCGTGTTCAATTTTTTCGATCACATTCTGAATCAAATGGATCCGTTTGTACTTTTGGATTGCTTTTCTCATAAGATAAATTGTGTCATGAAAAGAAAAGAGAGAGCAAGTTACTTAAGCCTAAAGTTCACTAACATGTTTAATTTTTAATTAGCCGGTTTAGCATCAGTTGACATATTTTGTATGGATACTGTCAAATTAACAGTCAATCGATGTTTATCGGCTTAAAAATTAGTAAAAACGGGCCTTAATGTCATATTTATGGATACTTTAAAATAATACAATCAGATATTATGATTTTTTTAGGCAAATTATGTACGTTATCAAAAAATGAAAACACACCTAAGACGAAAATCCAACTAAAGTTAAACATAATAGAACAATTGTATTTACGCAAACGTAAAAAGATCTAAAAACTTATAATTGTTTCAAATTAATGGACTCATATTATTTAAAATACTGTTCACAATAAATTACAATCTCATCACAGAGCGGCGCCCCAAAATACTTCGACAAGGAATACCAGTGACATTTATCACGTGAATTGGTCGAAAATATCGGATGCCTTCGTGCGGTAGCAAATCGAGGGAATGTAAGTGAGACAAATTGACACTATTCGGTATCGCATTACAGTGTACAGTCGACTTTAATTACAATAAATTATTGATTTTAAGTGATAAGCATTCACTTTTGCATTGTATTTATAAAATTCAAGTATTCACCTAATATTTTAAGTGTTATAATATCTTATATTTATATTATAAAATATACACGGGGCAGTGTAAGTGTAAATAATAGTCTACTTACTTAATAATAACGTACCTACCTGCCTAGTTCTTACTTCTACCTTGCTACTACTGACTGCAACAAAGTTGTTAACTTACATTATTTGCATGTATTTTCTTACTATACTGTCTAATCACAATATTTTACCTAACAACTTACTTATGCTGACTTGAACTTAATTATTTAGCATCAAGTCAAACCTCCGTGATTTTTAGATGTTAAATATACCTATATATGTATGCCACTGTTTAATTTGATAAATAAATAAAAGTACCACACATAAAAAATAGCAATAACTTTAAAAGAATGCAAGAGATTTCATTTGAACAAAAAATATTCGAATGACAATTTCATTTTTAATAAAAAATACAATACTTCTTTAAAAAAAAAGCTATGAAAAAAAAAATCCTTTGCAAATTTTTGTTATTATTACTAGACAGTAATAAAATCGTCGATTTAGGATAGGTACTAAGACTAGTACCTATCCTAAATCGACGAATCGAAGATGTAGGTACTCGTAATTAGGCAAGGTGAATTAAATTAAATTTTAATAATGTGTAAAAAATTTACGTTGAATGTTGTCTGAGTTTTTTCGAGCTTTAAATAAAAATGATTAATATTTTATTCATTTTTTTAAACTTTTTAGTTTAATTACTATAATAACTAAGTATAATACTACTTAATTATATAAAGGTAATGAAATTGTCCGCAAAAAGGTTTTGTTTCATAACTCTAACTTCTGTAGTTTAGGAAAAAAATATACAAGTAAGTGTAGTACTCCTTTTGCGGGACAAGTTTATACTTACACTGTTAGAACTTCCTCCTCCATTATTGCTTTCATGACTAAGGCTCGTGATCATTAATGTAAGATACACACGATAATCTATACTACTCAAAACAAAATAAGGGCCACGAGGTATTTTGTCTGTACCATTAAAATAATAATACCGATATATATTTTTTTTGTCTCCATAACGAAAACTAATGTTGTTTTTAACGTGTAGATAAATTTATTCCAATAATAATAAATAAAAGTTTATTTGCTTTTGAAAGAAAAACCTCATTTAAGGTTAAAAATAAAAATAATGTAAAGTTACTGAAAACAAAAGAAAATACTCCATGCTCATCTTTTAGTAACGGGTATGCCCCCCTCGTTTCGCTACGCACTCCTGAAGCCTGGAGTGCATGCTCTCAATCAAATGCCTGACATTTTCCATTGGAATCTCTTCCCAGGCCCTTTCAACAGCGTTGATGAGTTGCTGTTGGTTGTAGATTTCCTGATCACCGTCTCTAACTCTTCGTTTCAACTGATCCCACATGTGCTCTATTGGATTTAAGTCCGGACTGTTTGCCGGCCACGGCAAGACTTGAATTTGAGAGGCTTCCAGTACAAACCGAGTCGCTTGAGCCGTGGGTGCACGAGCATTGTCTTGCATCAAGATGAATCCAGGACCCGCTCGCTGAGCAAATGGGATCACATGTGGTCTGACAACTACCTCAATATACCGCTGAGCAGTAACAGTACCCTCATTTAAAATAGCGAGCTCAGTTTTACCGTGTAAGCTTATCCCGCCCCAAATCATTACATTTGGACCACCAAAACGATCGACTTCATGGATGCAGGCTTCTGAAAATCTCTCGCCGCGTCTTCTCCATACTCTTATACGCCGATCGTCGTTAAAAAAAATAACTTTGCATTCGTCTGTGAAGAGCACCATGCCCATTGGTTTATGTCCCAGTCCAAATGTTGACGGGAAAATCTTAAACGATTTGCACGATGATTTCTGGTTAATGGAACACGGACAACTCGCCTTCTTGATGCCTGCTGGTTTTCATGCAATCGATTACAAATAGTTTGGTCACTGACACGAGTACCCGTTGTGAGCCGTAAACGATTTTGCAGCTTGCGGGCCGTCATTGTGCGATCTCGGCGCGCACTTAATCGAATGTAACGATCCTCTTGAGCTGATGAAATGCGAACTCTGCCTGAACCAGGTCTTCTTCTAACACTGCCGGTCTCTTGGAAACGATTCCATAGATTTTGAATAGCTCTTCGAGATAATCCCAATTGCAAACCCCCAGATCGCTGCGAATGACCTTCTTCAATCACTGTAACGGCTCTGGTTGCTGTCATCGAGTCCATATGACGCCTGCGTGCTTGTGGCATATTGCAAAAGATGTTTCTGACTCGAGATATCAATGAACTCTGATAATTTCTAATAAACCAAGAAGCTATGGAAAGCAAAAAGTCAAAGAAAATGGAAGCAAAATTTTCAAAAAGAATTTTAAATCAAATTTTATTTAAAATTGTTGCCAGCATTAGATGAATACTACAATAATAAAAAGTTTAGGTATCAAAGAGTTTGTATACTCAATATTTTACTACTTTCAATATGAAAATGTTTAATAATTTACACCAAAATGAAAAAATACCTCGTGGCCCTTATTTTGTTTTGACAAGTATATTTGCTTACTATTATTTACTCTGTGCAAATTCATAGAGTAGTTTGCCATTGTTCTTCACAAAGCGAACAGCCAATCACTAACGTGTGGGTTTCTTCAGGTGTTATATTTCACAGCTCGAGATTGAGTGATATCTGTGGTAATTTCTCATTTTTGCTTCAGTAGGTAGTAACTGTAGGTAACTTATCCGAAAAGGCATTTTACCCCGTTAGCTAAAATAAATAAAAAAACAAAGCAAAACGAAGGTCAAAGTTTGCGATTGCGAAAAGTGTTTTATCTTGATTCTTAAAGCTGGCGGTACATACTAAAGATCTAGTACCTACAAGTAATTTGTCGATTTTGACTGAATAATTTAATAGTTTACTGTTTTAAACTTTCATGTTTACCATCATTAATAATAATGTCCTCCTAGCCGATTTCGACCACGGCGGCCTATCTCAACAGGGATTAGGCAAATGCGCAGGACATATTATAGTGTACAAGTGTGTGCGCAATACACAGGTGTACTCTCTGTTCCTTCACTCTCATAATTCGGTGAGTCGGCAGTCCGACATGACCGTAGAGAGATCAGGCGTAGGACCAACGGCTTAACGTGCTTTCCGAGGCACGGGGGTGTTAACACCACCAACTTCCTGACTCCGGAGCTGTGTCTGAGTAATTTCAAGGCAGACAAACCCAAACACTCTCGGCCCGACCCGGGATTCGAACCCGGGACCCCGTGGATAGTACCCAGTGTGCTGACCACTAGACAAACGAGGCAATCATTAGAATAGTTATTTACGGGATTTCTACATAAAACATAAAAGGTACATGGTAGCAATCCCGCAAATAACTATTCTAATTTAAAATTTGTTTATATTCATTATTATAATAACAAACAGTTTAGTAAGATAAAACCATGGCAAAATCAGGGTAAATGTAGTTGAGATTTGCCTGCGACCTTTTTACCTTAAAATGTATATAACGATGATTGATGTCGCCAGAGCCACATGAAGAGCCCCGGGGGCCAGTGAAAAGTTATGAAAATAAGAAAATGATACTAGATATTTTTTTCGGGTGGATGCAAAAGCAGTTCGTTTCGTTATTCCTTATACTAGATGTTACGAACTACCCGTTAAAAATGAAAGCAGCTACTCAGAATCAATAACTATATAGCTTTTTCCTAGAAACTTGGGTCGAAAAAAGATAAAAGTTTTTGACTTCCCACACTTTTTGACGTGTATTTATCATAATCATTATTATTATGTTTTTTTTTTTTATCTTAATCTATACATATAATAAAACTGTAAAACCAATGTGTCTGTACATTGAATATTTTTACGAAAAACTAATTGAGGGTGATGTTAAAGTAGTAACAGAATAGGAATCTACAACTTATTTTTTGTCTGTTTATCTGTTTGTCTGTTTGTACACGCTAATCTCCGGAACTAATGAACGGATTTGAATAAACTTTTTTTTATTGTGTAGCTATTGAGTCTGGGCAAATACTAGGCTATAATTTATTTTGAAGATCGAAGTACCTGACGTGGAACCTTAGCAGTACACTTAAACTAAGAAAGATATGAAATAAGCGCCTTAAGAAAAGGTATTCAGCGTGATGAGCATTTTCTATTGACGTACACAAATTGAAGATCTGGAGCAACTGATATGAAATCCTAACAGTCCAGCTAAACTATAAGAGATATGAATAAAACGCCTTTGGGAACATTGTTCAGCCTGATGAGCGTTTTTTATTGACTTAAACAAATCGAAGGTCTGGAGCAACTGATATGAATAGAGCGCCTTAGGAAACATTGTTCAGCGTATTGAGCATTTTTACTGACTTACACAAATTGAAGGTCTGAAGCAACTGATATGGTACAATAGCAGGTCAGCTAAATTACTTTAGACTGATTTTTCATTCCTCTCTTCTCCTTACGACATAATAGACTAAGAAATAATGATAGCTGCATGGCGACGGCAGTATAAAACATTTTGTATCATCAAGTCCACGCGGACGAAGTCGCGGGAAACAGCTAGTTTTAAATAAACTATTGTTTTTAAGTGATAAGCATTCACTATGCAATCTAAATATATTTTTGCACTTGAAAAAATGACCACCTTCCGCCTCTGGTGGTTATTTTTTCAAGTGCAAAATATATTTAATTTTAAATTATATTTCTTATGTGCCAAATAAAGAAATTCTTATTCTATATTCTTATTATTCCATATTAAATCAGTCACGTGACCCGTCTGATTTTTATGGAGTCGAATTTTTTTTGGCATATTTCAACCCGTCACTAGGAGAAAGTTGTTCAGTTACTGTTTCTGAGTAGCTTTCTTTACTACTAAAAGGGAAGCTTTGTAACACCTTGTATAGCTTATGTACAGGGTGTTCCAGGAAACCTGTACCAGCGAAGGCCTATGGTCGGGGGACACTTGAACCTATCCATTGGACCCCCATGTATGTTCTGCGATTTTTATAGTTATCGAGATATTTGCAATAAAAAAATGTATGAAAAAAATAATCAAAGTGCTAATAAAAATCGGTTGATTTATTTTGACTCTTCATACTATTCAGTTTTGAGGTAAAATCTAGTGCATTATGTACAAACAGCAATAAAATGCTTACTTTTGTTAAAATTTTGAACATTTCCCGTACATTTTGTCAGGAAATTTTGTTCGCAAATATCTCGAAAACTACCAAGAATCGCTGAACATACATGGGGGTTCAATAGATAGGTTCAAGTGTCCCCCGACCATAGACCTTTGCTGGTATAGGTTTCCTGGGACACCCTGTATATGAGGCGAACGTTAAATTTTTTAATCACAAAGTCAATCAAAATATTATTCCTGTTCAATTAAATTCACTCAATTCTCATTACCATTTAAAAATTTTTAAGATCTCTCTTTGTCTAATTTGCAAACGAGAGACTGAGAGGCATACATAACATTTTTGTCTTTTACAATTTTGATTTTGGAATTTCATTTTTGTTTTTGGTATGTGTGTGACTGGTCAGGTTTATGGTCATTAAAACTCTTCAAGAATAAACCTTACTTAAACAATTCCCTACAATGTAGAGTCTGGTTAACGAAAGCTATACCCAGCAAAAGGCGGCAAATTCTAAAAAGTTAATATTGTATCACCAACCAAAGAAGTAATAAATAATTTTGATTGACTTGTTTTTGTTTAATTTACTCATCATAGAAATATGTACAAAATGCCAGCCATTTTCAGCTCAGTTCAGCTTTCATTAGCATCTATTATATTTTAGCATCTAATGAAGTTGTAATAAGGTCGAATTTGCAACGAAAATGAGTAGTCTGATGTGCTGGCCACTGAACGATATCATCAAAATAATATCCAACGTTGGAAAAGAGATGAATAGCATAAATATTTCAAGTTATCAAGTATTTACGGAGAATCTGGCTTTGAAAAATGCAAGCACATCTTTCTAAGGTTTGTAAAGTGTAAAGGACTGAGTTTATTTTACGCCAACGTCCAGTATAAAGAGGTTTAATGTCTGGAGATAGTAGCTGTTCGTTAAGCTCAAAACCCGGATGTACCGATGAATAGCAGGATAAGCTTTCTCAGCTTTCCTGGGCGATACAGATCTAGTCCCTGATGCAACAGTGTAGGTGATGATGCAGTGTAATTATTTGTATAACATAAACAATTATTGCAAGTTTTTACGAAATAATAATAATAATAAAACTGTTTATTTCGTTCCACAAAAACAATACAGCTTAAAACAACAATAAGGTTACAGTACAACTTATGAGTACTAAAATAGGTTAATTACTAAAAGTACAGAATCAGCTGAGTTGTATATGATCAATGAGGAGGGTAATAATTTTGTGGATCGCTGGTGCCTGTGGTAGGTAAGAAACCTGTATTACAGGTCACTATTAAATCAAATTGAATTTCGCTCACAAAAATTAATCGACTGTGTCATCCGGTGGGATACAGTGTTTCATTTACAGTATATTTGTTTGTCACGTATTGTAGAAACAAGAACAAGAATAAATACCATCAAAAATGCCCTCTTAGCCGAAATTTGACCACGACGGCCAACCGAGATTAGCCGACTGCGCAGGAGCTACTATGTGAGCTATACTGAAAACACAGACATGCATTTTATGTCCAATTCACTCTTCAAGTTCGGTGAGACGTAATCCGACATGCCTGTACCCACTCTAAGATTCATGCGTTATGGGATCAGTCTCTTCCGTCTGTTAAAGTAGTTACAAATTTAGGAAGTTGATACATAAAATTAAACGAGAAAAAACATGATATAAATATTAATTAAATAGTAAAAAGAAATGTGTATGTGTGTGTGATTGTGTGTGTGTGTTTGTGTGTGTGTGTGTGTGTGTGTGTGTGTGTGTGTGTGTGTGTGTGTGTGTGTGTGTGTGTGTGTGTGTGAGTGTGTGTGAGTGTAGTGAGCAGTAATAAGTATCTTATCTTAAACTATTGACGTCAAAATTTAATTTGTTGGTTAAACATATCTCTTCTCCCGTCCTTGTTTCAGTAGAGTGTTGCCCTAAATTGCTCAAGATAGATCTTACCGCTTCTGAGTTGCACAAGATCCATCCGCTCCTTTCCGAGTTGTAGTTGTAGTGCATTAGTCAAGTTTTTCACGGAACTACGTAGCAAGACGTCATTAATTATCTGAAGAGCTGTCTCCGCATTTTGTAAGGAAGATCCTTTAGTGTTAGTCTATTATATTTTCACTTCGTATCCGTACTTGTTTGTGTAAAAAATCTTTCACAGTTAGATTTAAAATGTTTGAAATCTAGCAAACAAGTGTGTGTTTATTCTTTTCTCATCATTGTCAATACTTTGCTCAATTTTAGCAAGATTTCAAATTATCAAAAAAACAGTTTAGCAAGTTCAAAAACGAAATGACCAGGTGTTTTTTTTAAAGGTTTCAAAGAAGTCTCGATACACTAACAACTGCTACCAAGAACCAACTAGTTATATTACAAGTTCACTCTAAATTGCATTGAAACTACTTAGACCATAACAGCGATTATATACGGAATCGATAGCAATCAGGCAAATGTCAAGTGATTTGCCCAAAGCACTTTTCCGGACCGCGACATTTTTGCTAACGAACCACGCCGATGTTCGTTCTAGGCAATTTGCCGAATTCCCGAGACTAACTTTCCGTTAGTTCAGCGTGGAAAAACTAACGATATAGTCGCAACTTTAGTTCGGGAATTAGTTGGGAAGCAGAATGTACAAAACAATACCAAACAGAACCAGAATAAGTTAGGACGTAGCGATGGCAAACTGGAAATAAATGAAATGTTCGCTTTTTTACTATTTTACAAATAAAATTGTGTCGTTACTTGAAAATACTGACAACGTGACAACGACAAAACGAAGTACATATCTCTAATCCTACTTACTCGTCGAAACCCCACACTTCAATGTTTATTTAGAATTAAAATTATATGCTACTAATGGTTCCCCGCGACTTCGCCCGCAAGAGTTGGATTTTCCATATAAATTTTCATCCCCCGTTTCACCCCCTTAATGTTTTTATATCTCGACAAAATGTAGCCTATATCCTTTCCAGGGTCTCGTATCCTTTAACTGTCTCCATACCAAATTTCATCTCAATCGGTTCAGTGGTTTAGGCGTCAAGAAGTAACAGACAGACAGACACACTTTCGCATTTATAATATTAGTATGGATTGGTATATTTATCTATTTGGGTAAGCTTTTAGTTTTGAGTTCAACATAGAGAGCTTACATTTGCAAAATAAAATATATATATATTAAAAGTACTGTCACTTTATTATGCTTTTACATTTCTTCGTTATTGCGCATTTGCGCCATTTCATATCGGCCATCAATAAACAAAACGAACATTGCCATCGCAATTGTCACAACGTAGAAACGACCAGCAGGCCACCTACTCGATGGCTTTCAAAATGACTTTAAACTGACGTTTCATTGCTTTCCACACGTCAAGCCATTGCTTTTTTGTACTAAATTCTACCAATCGTAATTAACATGGCTGTTAAAAAAAATAACTACCTGATATCCTTACTGATTTATTTGTCGCCACATCGCATGGTTTAAATCAATTAATCTACTTTAAAATTATTACCTACCTTAGCGTAGTCCATACACAAACTGATAAAAATAGGAATTAACGCTTTAATAATGTAATACTAATATCAATTGTAGTTGGTGGTGTTAACACCCCCGTGCCTCGGAAAGCACGTTAAGCCGTTGGTCCTGCGCCTGATCTCTCTACGGTCATGTCGGACTGCCGTCTCACCGAAATTATGAGAGTGAAGGAATAGAGAGTGCACCTGTGTATTGCGCACACACTTGTGCACTATAATATGTTCCGCGCAGTTGGCTAATTTCTGTTGAGATAGGCCGCCGTAGTCGAAATTCGGCCAGGAGGACATTATTATTATTATTACTAATATCAATACGAATACTAATATTAAGGCTACATGTGAATGTAAATAAATTAATAAATACCACGACTCACACACGTAATTGTTAAGTAAATGCTTAATAATCGAATCCTGTGAAATCTTTTTGACTAATATAAATGTTCTCTAAATGATAAGAGTGCAAGCAACTTAAAAAAAATAAATGGTTTGATGCCCGCCTATATAGTACTTTTAATTAACTTTATTTTAAAATTCATTGTACTTTTTTTTCTTTTGTGCAATAAATAATATCTTTAAAAATAAGGATATATTTAATTTAATATCCTTTATTTACAGGCTTTTTTGCGACAACCGATATATTTTTGTAGTGTGGCAATACAAAAACGTTTGGCGCATTTTTTCATCTGACATGTTCATTTTGGCGCGTTTTTGCGCTGCGTTGGTCGCCGGCCAAGTGGGTTGGGAATATACCCAATAATTCAAGCACACAAAGAAAAGCCTTTACTAATATACAAAACATTGAATCTTCTGTTGTGATGTTTAATTATTTAATTACGGGTTGAATTTTCAAATATGAAATAAGTAATATTCTACGACTAAAACACAGCATGACTGATTTTAAAACGTCCTCACCTAGAATCATCTGTGACACTTCTTAAAGAATTACATTTTAAAAGGTTTCTGTAGTTTGGACTCCAACAGTACAGTACCCTCAAAACGGCTCTAAAAAGATAGAGCCGCTTGCAGCAAGAAGGTGGTGAAAAAATGTTGATACTAATATCTCTTTTAATAATATCTCTTTTATCTTTGTTAAATTCCTAATACCTAACTACAGGGTTTATAACATTCTGGTGTTCTAATTTTAAATTGATTGTAAAAAAAACAACAACTGGTTTAGTTACATGTTGAAGCTCATATTCTATGGCATAGCAATCATTGTGACTAACACAGTTGGAGTTATTGTAATTGTATGAAATATAAATAAATTATTATTATTATAGTTATTACGTTGCCGATTTAACGTGACCTCTCAAAGATAGAACCGTCTAAACTAATGAAGATGATGTAATAGATATGTAAAGCATAACTTGCTTGTATTCAAACCGCTTTGAGCAAGTTAGAGTCCTGTAGTCTGTAGTCTTTAACTGTTGATCTACTACGTCCTTGTCACTCGTAGCTGCATGCAGTGTTAGAGAGGGACGGGTTTACCCGAAAATGCGGACATCCCTATACAGAATAGGGGTTCTGTTGGTATCCAGCCAAGTGGGTCAAAGCGTGATTTATACAGGGTGGATTGGGGTAATGCTGAACTAATGGCGGAGTTAACAGGGTGCTCTCATTACCCTGCGGCTTGTGGTGTGGCTAGCTTTAAATTGTTACGTGAATTAAAAGTCGACTGCATATAGGGTTATGCAAAGTCGACTGCATGATATGTTATAAGTTAAAACTCTCCTTATGGGCTTAGCCGCTTGGGCAAAAATAAAGTTGTCGCAAAAGCACCACTATTATAAGCCTAATCTTAAACTTAACTTAAAAAAAAAACAATATCACCATATCTCTTCCGTAACAGGCTACTAATTCACCGTTTTTTAACCAATGCTTAATTGAGGTAGCTAAGACAGCTTAGGCTTTTGTTTCAACACTTTTACCCAGTTATTACAAAAACTTAGTACCGGGTTTAAGCCAGGACTGAGCTATTAGCTAGCCAATTAGAAAAGCGTTTCTCTATTAGGTAATGTCACGAATGTGTCATTAATGTCGCCTAATATTTAGATTTTTTTTAAACCTAGTCAATTTTTTTGTAACAACACTGAAGTTCCACTGAGAAAACACTAAGGTAATCCTCTAGTAGGTATTTCAATTCATTCAGTCTACCTTAATGAATATCAACAATAAACACGACTTATTACGAGTATCATTATCATTTTCTTGCCCTGTTCCGTTGATCTGGGGCGGTCCAGTATGTTTTAATAACTAAATAAAACCCCATAAAATGCTAACAATAACTGAAACTGAATAGGATAACATTACTATGCAAGCGACGCCGCGGTCGTAAGCTAGTCTTCACTTGTAGGGTTGCCAAGTTTACTAAGTCGTGAATTTCTTTTAAAACATTTTTTCACTTCTCGACGAAGTAAAATATGATTGTGCACTTTTAAAATGGCAACATGCGGGCTTTTGTATTGCGACCGCATTAACCAAGCATATTTCGTTGTTGGTATAAAGATAATCATTGTGCGGAAAAATAACATCGTCCGTGTTAGTAGTAAGATAAATATCTCGAAACAACAACTCGGGAAAAGCTCAAAGTCGGGAAGTTGGTGTTGTTAACTCCCCCTTGCCTCGGAAAGCACGTTAATCAGTTGTTCCTGCGCCTGATCTCAGTGACTTACATGCCTGTCTTTTTTTTAATTGTATGTGTTGGCTAAGTCTTTGTTACATAATTGAGTTAAGGAACAAAGAGTGCACTTGTGTATTGCGCACATACTCGTGCACTATAATATCTCTCGCGCAGTTAGCTAATTTCGGTTGAGCCGCCGTAGTCGAAATTCTGCTGAGAATACATTATTGTTAAAACATAGAAAACGTAACAAAGAGATCAAAAGTTCCTACTAAACGAAATTAATCATGTGTAATAAAATGTGCTGCAAAACTCAACTGGCCGATAACCATAGAATATTGCAACGTTCATCTGTGTCCCGGGTTCGATCCCTCATCAATTCAACGAAAACCATATTGTTTTAGGTCTGGGTGTTGTAGTACCACGGTTCTTTCTGATTTCCCTAACACAAGTGCTTAAGTAACTAACTTTGGGATCAGACCAATACCTGATTGTGAAGTCCAATATATATGTATCTTTAAAATTACGGAATTTATTTAGTAATTAGTACTCTTCAAATTAGCATTTTTTTTTATTTAATAGACAGACATTTGACCGCAATCTCACTTGATGGTAAGAGACGATGCGGTCGAGGGTGGGACATGTCTGTCTAGAAATTATGAGTTTATTCAACATGAGTTAATACTGAGACTAGAAAAATCGAGATCTTGCAAATTGCTTATTTATACAAGACCATTTAAGGAGTTAAACGTGCTATAAACCATTGACTAAGCGTGCGAGTATGACTGTTTTAAACAGCAAAAACATTGAAATCTGTAAGCGTAACGAAATCTCGTAATTCATCTGTTTCTCTACAAATCAAAGTTAAAATGTTCGTCAACAAGAATGTGCAAGATACAATTCTATTGTTTTTCTCTTTGTTACGAATTATTCAAAAAGTCAGGTTGAATCAAAAAGGGCCTAAAATAGCAGTCGTAAAAAAAACTAAGGGTCATGTTTTCATATTATTTGACATATTTTGTATGGGAATTATGTCAAATTATCCGTCGACTTAGGTTTACCGGCATTTTAAAAATAGGTGAACTCGGGTCTTGAAAGTTTACGTGGCCCCGATTCCCATACCTAAAAACATAGCAAAATTACAGTATCAAATGTCAAAAGGGCATTTTCCTCTCATACTTGTGTTAGCATATTTGACAGAGGCACAGAGATCATCATGAATTGCATTGATGTAGAGAATTAAAGGTAGATCCTCTGAATGTAGTGTAAGTTGTAAGTATATATCCGAATCACCAACAATCTTTTTGGTATATCATCTCCCCCTGCTACCTACAAATATACTGTGTGGGGTCATAATCATCATTATCTTAGCGTTATCCAGGAGTTGTGCACCCGCACGCGAGTGTCCAGGGTCCGCTTTGAACCATGTTCCAGGATATGGCAGATCAGGTAATTACAGTGGAGCGACTGCCATCTGTGGGATATGAGGACGTAAAATGGAACGTATATAATATACACCTATGTATGATGGGAGGTATATAGAAGGAAGAGTTTTATTTGAATTCGATTGTGAGTGAATAGTGATGTAGCAAGTGCGGTCTCTTGTTTGGAAGGTGAGTTGAGTATTGTTTCGGAAGTGACTGGCTGAGGGTCTGAAAGTTCAAGTTATTAAGAAGTGTATGAGTGTTTTAGTATGGAACCTATTACAATAAAGAAAAAGTACCTAACAAGGCGTATCCCTTTCCTACTTCTACTAACTGTAGAAACAGACTTGAGAAGCTATAGAATGGACACATTGTCTATGGACGCTGCTGTCCATGGCTGTATTACGAACAGTTTTGACATCTGACGTCTGGCAAAAGTGACGTTTCCCTAAAATAAGTAGTCTGTCACCGGCTCTTCGCAGATTACGAGAGAGTTGCGGAAATTATGATAAAAAATGATTGAATAAACTGAAAGATGAGTACACATTTGTTTGATATATCGTTTACCTTCAGGGCCTATTCAATAAAACATTAATAGAGAATGTGAATTTCCTACATTCCTATCAGATTAAAAATGCTTTCAGCCCTGACGGTAACATATTTCATTGCTTGAGTTCAGCGTCTGAAATCAGTCGCCATAGTAAACTTTACGAGTGCATTAACCATTGCAAAGATACTTTATGGCCGTTATAGTCTTTTACGATTTGAGCAAGTCGTGTATACAGGGTGAAATTTAAAATAGAATGAACCTTACAAAGAACATTCGATAAATAGTACTTTTCACACGCAAATCACATATCAAGAATCCTAAAAAATGGTAAAAGTAAAACAAATGCTGTAGGTTCAAAGTTCAGTTGCACCAACCTAATTTAACTGTTACAGCGTCAACATTAATCAGCATTATGGTGTCGTTTCTTTACCGCATTTCAGGGACAAATATTTCAATACAAACTGAATTTGGCTTACTCTGATACAACTGACCTTACCTTTTTGTATATGTTTTGCGGTCGTAATCGTAAGCATCCATGCACAAAACAACTACTAGATTTAACAATATCGAGTTTAAAACTGCCAAACAAACAGTCAATTGCCTTTAACATTGCGAATATAGGGCCAAGTTCGCCGAAGCTGAACGCATACACATGAAAGCCAAGTGTGCTAAGTCGTGCGTAACTTCCACGTGTGTGGAAAGCAGGTTGTCAGGTGCACGTATTCGGTTTTCAGAGCCAGGTGTACGTACACAAACTGTGTGCAATTAACTCACACACATAATGGGGGATATAATTATTTTGACTATACCGGAAATGTACGAGTATTGATTTTGAAATGTACTGTTCTGTAATTTGTACCAAATAAATAAAATGAGGTGCTTGTGGGGTAGTTGCGGCAGCGCTTTGGTAGTGATACCAGAGTTAAGCTACATACGGCGCGGTCGTTATTGGATGGGTGACCATTCCGACCATTTAAGTGACGTCCACTATAAGCATCTTCGTGCTTCGGAAGGCACGTTAAGCAGTTGGTTCAGGCTAATATCTGTTGGTATTAGTCGTTAAGCCTAGTCAGAGGCCCTAGGGCGGCTTGATAACATCTGACAGTAAGGTTTGTCACTTGCCTTACAGACACCCCTCCACCAATCCGCACTGAGCCCGCGTGGTGGAGTATGGCTCGTACCTCCTCATAGTTGAGGTGAGGCCTTTTCCCAGTAGTGAGATCTAATAGGCTGACTTTAAATACTATAATTGTGCCACATTAGCACAAACTGTAACTGCAAAAATTAGGAAACGTATTAAGGAGACTTCCCAATTAGGACTATGAAATACTATTAGAAATCTGTGGGAAGCGATAAAGGAAGAAGTAGAAGAAGAAAGAAAAAAAAATCAATAACGGAAATATGATAGGACACTTAAATCGACATGAGTTTTTTAGAGAACATCACAGGCGGGGTAAAATAAAAGTAAAAAGAAGATAAGGAAAAATTATTTCGACCACATACAAAAAATACGTCATGTCTTACCAGGATGACAAAACACAAGCAAACTGAAGAGAAGATATGGCAATTACTCCACCGACAAGAGCTTGGCTCTTTTTTTGTACTTAGGAAATAGGTTTGCTCTTGGCTCTAGACCAAACCAGACGAGGCTTAGACAGAGTCGACGAGCTCACCCAGAAGGTTCTGACACTCGCACTCACCGACGGAACACAGCAAGCTGCTTGGCGCCGGGCTCCGGTGGGAGGGTGGTAGCTACCAGGCGGCACCAAACGGAGTCAACCACCACTGTTAGGATCCTTCATAATAACCTCAACCTTTAAGTTTATGAAAATAATGAATCAGTGATGATTCATTATTTTCATATTGATTTTGGTGTGCACATGTTTTTAGAGCAAGGACAGCGATGATACCTGATAGGGGAAAAGATGTCAGTTATAAATATAAACAGGTACATAACCAAACCATTGTATGGCAGCAAAAAGGTTAATTTAGTATCCAATTTCATTTCAGCATCATTTGAGTTTGCCATTCCTACACCGCTTCGCCAAATCGTTTCAAATGGAAGAGGTCGTACACTCCCCAAATAAAATTACTAGGATATTTTGCAAGGCGGTTGCAGTTGGCTGCCCGGCGACATTAGTTAACACGTTGTTGTAGCATAGCAAGAACAGCCAGTTATTTTATTTATTATTTAGGATTTAAAATGTTTTATTTGAAAAAATAAATACAACTTAACAATAAATAAATATTAGAATACATGATTATGTACAAAATTAAAAATTACAAAAAAGGCCTTGTGGTAAGTTTCCCAGGATGCTGGATAACGATGCTTATACGCTGTGTAAGGTAGCTGCCAACTCTTGGGTCACCACTGATGTCAATCAGCCTCTTGGAAATCTCTTTAAAAAAAGAGATAGCGTTGGGACCCCGCACGGACTCCAAACGGTACCAAGTGGTACTTAGGTACTTTGTTGCTTCGATCACTGAAATTATTTGTTCTTACAAACACAGCAACCGGGATTGGTTGAAACATCGCCATACAAGACTAACAGACAATAATAAACATGTTTAATCTACCTAAATCATATGTTATATGAACTTTCATATTATAATGTCATCCTAGCCGAATTTTAACCACTATAGTGCACAAATGCACTCTCTGTTCCTTCACTCTCGTAATTCGGTTACATTTTAAAGACATAGGTAGGGCAATCTACGAGGCTTATCAAGCTATTTCACCAAAATCGAGGCACTGAGCTGGCTGTAATATTTGTACTGTTAACTTGGCAAGTTCTGGTCCGAAATAGGTCACCTCACACCAAAGTTAGCGCGAAACTTGTTCCGAACATTCGGTGAGCAAAAACTGCACTGTTTTACACCAACGTTCGTTTTAAACTAGAAATAGGAAGATTGCACAAGCATAACAGATTTGCGTCGAAGTGTCGATGTCGAAAACTTTTACTTCAAGTTTTACATTTTTGATTGTTATAATAGATTTAGCCTGGAGTACACCAACACATGTATAAGTTTATATCAGCCGGTTTAAAAATATTTGACATATTTTGTATGGGTATTCTGTCAAATTAACTTTCGATCGAGGTTAACCGGCTGTTTAAAAATTAGTGAACTCGGGTCTTAGTTGTTAAAATAAAGGGTGATAGAATTTAAATTACGAAAAAATTTAACAATGCTTACTGCCACTACCTAATCAAACGTCAACCTTCTTTAACGATATTGCAAGATTAACAAATAATCACAATAATGCTCTAAATCGATTGCTTCAAACTGCCATAGTTTTAGCTTTAAGAAACGCAATAAAAGCTTACAGAATAATAAGAAAATGTCAAGTCATACGTCATTTACTTCGAAACAACAATCGTTATCGAGATTCGTGACAATTCAAATTAGCCTGAAGGAAAGCAATCATAACTTTTAAACTAACGTCAGGGAAGCAATCGTAGCTTTCAAAGAAGATTCATGTCGTTGCTCTAAAAATGTTATCGTAAATAGTCGCGATAGTGTTCAAAACCTTGTTGAACAGGGGCACAGATTAGTTATTATTAGCAAAACAGCCCCCAATTTTTTTTCGAGTCGATTTGAAGTATGATTTTTTGTCAGGAATAACCTCCTTTATCTCCCTGTTTCGTTTGATCCACGAATTATACGACAGACAGAAACAAACAATACTAATATCACCATCCAGTACTATTTTCCTGCAATACCGATATATCCGTTAAAAGTTTTTACCATAATTTCGCTCGTAATTTGCATATTACTGAAGCGCGGGCATTGATTCCGACCACGTACCGCAATAAGTTATTCGAAAACAACTGTCCTTTGGTAACCGATGCGGTAGCGCAGTCCAAATGATACTGCAGACATGGCTGCGGATATGAATATTATGATATGATATACTATACATATACTACGTTTGAATAAATACAATAACAGTTTTAAAAACCGGCTAAGTGCGAGTCGGATTAGCGCAGGAAGGAACTAATATCAAAACAACATTTTAACTACTCGTATATTATTACTTATTTATTTTTTAGTTTTGAAAACGACAAAAACAACACATTGGTTGTATGTGTTGTGTTGTTGTTTTTATAAGAAAGAAAGTATGAAGAAGAAAGGCAATAGAAATACATCTAACCTGTGTGAATTTCACATACCTGTGAAAATTTCAACTGTCCAAATGTCACGGTTTATGAAATACAGCCTGGTGACGGACAGACAGACGGAAAGCGAAGTCTTAGTCATAATAGGATCCCGTTTTTGGATACGGAACCCGAAAAATGTATTTACGAAACATACCTAACGTTAACAGACAGACAGACAGCGGAGACTTAGTAGTAGGGCCCCGTTTAACCCTTTTGGTACGGAAACCTAGAAATGTATCTTAAACATTACTTTGAAGACAGTTTTGACTTATGATCCATGATTAAACTTACTTATTTTAAACTGTTCACATAAGAAATGTATGTATCAAGTTACTACGAATTCAATTTAAATTAATACACAAAAAAGAAAAAAAACACTTCCAGCCTTTCGAATTTGTAATTTGTAAGCCGACAAGTTTGTAATTTTGTTAAGTCTAATCCGGATTACTTTAAAAGACGAAGCGATGTTATGCCCCGTCAAAAGCGTGTCAAGTTCAAAAACCTGCTCTATCAGCCTCCATGCCACAAAGATATTTATAAGAAAAATGTTTATAATATGTCAATCTATATATATAATAAATTGCCGGAAAGACTAAAAATACTCGAAGGTAATACATTCAAGAAAAAGTTGAATGATTGGCTGTTAATTAACTGTTTTTATAGCTTAAGTGAATATTTTATTATAATGACTAATTTAATCAATGAATATGACATTTACGAATATAATAATGTGACTAAGCATAATGTTATGTGTTATAAAATTATGTAATTTTAATATTAATATTTGCATGCCTGCACGCAGGCTGAATACACGGACTAATTTTATTTTAAGATCTGCATATGTTGTATTCTTGCAAATAAACACTTTCATTTCATTTCATTACCAATTTTATATAGATCCCTTTGACAGCCTTTTGGCAGTCACGTTAAAGAAAAAAAATGCTCCAATTTCAAAAGACACTTCCAATTATAAGGATTTCCGACTTAATAATGACTAATCAGGCTGTTAGACCGTCAACTGATCGGGTCAAATGAGTTAATTGACATCTTAATTAAGGTACAGTCCAGCTTAATTGACGGATCGGTCGATCATTCAATCATTCAATCCAATCCACATTATGCTAATTTAATTAGAGAGGTATTAATTAGTAGATGGATCTGTCAGATTCGCAATTTTCACCTTCATTTTCTTAATTAGATGAGCGTCGGTGGCGCAGTGGCTAGCGGGTTGCATCTCACGCGGGAGGTACCGGTTCGATCCCACGTGCCGCCATGTACCAATGACTTTTTCTGAGTTATGTACATTTAGTTGTTTCGCTAACCGATGCTCTTACGGTGAGGTAAATCGTATCGTATCATCGTGAGGAAACCTGCCTATTCAGGCGACTGCAACTGTAACCATGATCTAAACTTGTCAGGTTTTCCTGGCAACAGGCTCACGGAGGTCAGATGGCAGTCGCTCCACTGTAATTACCTGATCTACCGACAACCTGGATCATGGTCAGCAGACCCTGGGCCCTTGCGTGGGAGAGCACAACCGGGATAACGCTAGGAGTATAAATATTTCCTTAATTAAATGAATCAGTAGAAATATTCATTCATTACGACATACAAGCACAAAGCGGAAACTGATATTTGATATGATAATTTATAACATTAAAGTTTTAGCAACAATGTACAGCAGAAGCACGTCAGGATACCCATGTGAAATACGAAAAGAGCTTTTATTACGTAGATAATATATGCGATTTTAAGTTCAAAGTGGGGTAGCCTAACGTGCGGCCGTGTGCACATACCAATACCTACGCATATTTGAATGTAAAGTCCCCCAAATTTTGTAAAAGGGGACTTTTAAAAGTTCTGCGGCAGTCAGTTCCATGCAATAATAATGTATGATTGATGTAAGTTCCCTCAAGCATTCCTTTTGTTATACAGACTTTGGTGTCACTATTGTCGGAATTAAAATTATTTTGCATTATATTTCCGCTAAGCTACGGCGGCGCAGGCATCCAACCACACCAACCGTTACCGCGTTGAGTATTAGTTCAGGCAAATGCAGGATGCACCGCCCGCTCTCCGTCAAAACGCGAACAGTACATTTAATAAAGTTGTGAGTACCCAACACCAACGTACTACAAAATCTCGACACGTTCCGCCACTTCACGGGATAGGTACCTTCGGCCGAACACGAACAGGGATGATTAATAAGTTCACGTTATAATATGTATCTTTTTATAACATGAGTCTAGAAAAAAAACCTTAAATACAATATTCACAGCTGATCTAAATGGGTAAGAGAAAATTAGGTATTTTATAGTTAACTTGGTTCTATCATAGCAAATTATTGCAATTTTTCTTTCTCTATCACCTTTCGTTGTTGCCATTTTTCTTTTTTACCATATGACGGCTCCGGCACCGGTAACCAAACACACCACATAATGTTTGTATAATAATAAATAATAAATAAATTGTTTCAACAAACACACCAATTACCTAGCCCCAAACTAAGCGTGAGCTTGTGCTATGGTGACTAGGATAACGGATAGAAATACTTAAATACATATAAACATCCATGACTTAGGTACAAATGCTCGTGCTCATCACACAAACATTTGCCCCTTGCGGGATTCGAACCCGCAACCGCCTGGTTTAGAATGAAGCATACTTATTGAATAAACGAGGGACAAAAAGGATACCCAATCAAAGGGGATTTTGACCGTTATTTGACCCGATACCGGATCGATATTTAAGTATTTGAATAACTTTTCGATATTCCTTAGCATGTTCGAACTGCGATACTCTTATATTGGGGTGTGGGTAGTAAACCGAAAACTATCGCATAGTTCCAGAAGCACGTTGCTAATTTTCTGTTACCTATCCAATAAGATTGTGGTTAACCGTAATTTTAATATTTGGGTACCGTAATCCTTGTAACCCTTATTTTTGCAGGCAATAATTTTACCGTCGAAACAGAATCGTAATGAAGACCCAAACACTCAAAATTTCATTATTTCTGTTTAGTTCATACACTTCACGACACAAACTGTATTTAATGTAACAAATGTATACTTTTTAAAAGGGCAAATTTGTATTTACCTTCCCGACGTTTCGATTAGGTTGCATGAATCATGGTCAACCCGCGACCATGATTCGTGCAACCGAATCGAAACGTACTCGTATGTGAAAATCGCTTAAGTAAACTACTAAACCCATTTTAATTTTTGACATAGAGATCGATAAAATGAAAGGACGTTGACTACTGTTAAGCTACTTTTACAAGCATTTATTGTTACTCGTTTTTTAAGCACTAGGCTAGGGCGAATCCTTAAGGGCCTGTATAATAACGTCTTCCAATCATCCTTTTCTTGGCTTCCAAAAATAACGAAAGCCTTCCTAACTCGTCCCCAGGGCTCATTCGAATCTCACGGTATGGTGAGAAGCTAAGCAGAGCTAAAAAGGTTCTATTATTTTAAGTATTCCATGAATATTTTCCAGTAGCTAGTGTTGCCAGAATTTCCCATGAGACGAGCAGAGGCAGGTGACAATGGAATCGTACTAATGAAGGTCGTAATGGCGTTATGAATGAAAGAAAAGGATTTTGCGACTATTGCTTGGCTGGAAAAAGGAAGGTTGCGTTAATGTAGGGATGTGAAACGTCCGTGCTATCGTTATGTATTGGTATCTTGCTCGATTTTCCCCACCTCAAAACAATTTCATTATTTATAGATTATGACTTATAGCACTGGCCTCAAGGAAAAGCCTTTGATTTACAAAACTAGTGACATTAGGACACTTATCAAGAGTTTACCAGCTAAACAAGATGATCAGATGACCTATAAAGATCGAAAAATAGCGCTGGATGCAGGTGGCATGCAACCAGACTAACCGCCTAAAACATAACTGGAAAGCTGAAATTCCGAAGCAATGACACATAATTTGACATAACATTTTTCATCATTTTATAAACTAGTTATCATTGCTTTCCTGATTAGACGTTAGACGTTAATGCAATTCGAAAGCAATCGAGTTAGGCCCACACTGCCGCTAACTTTGATGATGATGAGGAGCTAAAAAGCTAGCAAAAGCTGATCCTTAAAGGACTACCTTGAGTTGCCACAGCCTAATAAGTCTACCACGTAGACGTTTCCTTTTGTTTGAAATTACAACTTCATACTAAAAACATATTTTTTCCACCCGTTTCAAAACTCAGCGAATTCACCCGAAATTCTACGGACTATAAGTTTACGAGCGACACCCCTGATGAGTGTCGTCTCGTAACGCCTTTATTTGCCGAGTATTGGACGAATTCAAGAGAACGAAAATAGAAAATTCGGCTGTGGTAAAGCCGAAAACGCTGGTTAATGGGTTAATGGTTTTGTCAAACCAAACCTTAAGGCAAAGGAGTTGTAACCGTGGTCTGTGTTTTAAAGTGATAACAAAATATTTATTATTTTATCAATTATGTAAATAAAAAATACTTGCTGAATAGCTAACCGGCCAAAAATATATATGGCGGTAAAGCGCCATAAACTTTACTCAAATATGACAAGAAACTTAACATTTTCATATTTTCATTTTTAATATTGTTAGTCTTGTTGTGTTATGGAGAAGTAGGTACACTGAAAATTGTTAATCGTTAAAATGTCTAACTTTAAAAAAAAACTATTACTAGGTATTGTTTTGAAAAAGAAAATCGATACACCTACACTACCTAAGTAGATTTTCGATGTAAGATCATTTGCAGTTAGTTTTCATAAAAGTAATGTATAACATCTCGCAGAAACAAGACGTTGATGAAACAAGATTTCGCAGTATGATAATTTCGAAGTAAAATCGTTCGCAGTAAAGTTTTTCGATGTAACGTAACATCGCAGTAACATGACGTCGATGTATAAAGGCATCGCAGTATAGAGGTGTCGATGAAAGGTTGTCGACGAAACAAAATTCGACGAAACGGCTGTCGCAGTCATGTAGGTAACCCATAGTTTATTTATTAGCTAATGTTAATTATAAAGACACCAGGTTAGTACAACCTTTAAGAAAAGGCAATAAAGTAAATAAACTTATATCAGTATGCAGCTGTTCATAGGTTTCCGTACCCTAAGCCTAAAAACGGGATCCTATTCGGGATATGTCTGTCTGTCTGTCTGTCACCAGGCTGTATCTCATGAACCGTAATAGCTAGAAAGTTAAAATTTTCACAGATAATGTATTTCTATTGCCGCTATAACAGCAAAAACTTAAAACCGAATAAAATAAAATTTCAGAGGGCTCCCATACAACAAACGTGATTTTTTGGCGGTTTTTGCTCTATATTAATAATGGCAACAGGTAAATTAAATACAAGCTTTAAAAATTAATAATCAAATTAAAATAAAAAACGTATTTAAGGGGAAAATAGTAATTAAATTGAAATAAAAAATGTATTTAAGGGGTCCTATACAACAAACGTGTTTTTTTGCCGATTTTTAGTTTAAAACAGGTACAATGTAACTCGTAAACACATCAAGTTTGTACAGCCCATAGATGATAAGGCGATAATGTAGTAACTAATATCAGTCAGACAGATTTCAGCTGTTTCTGTACCTCACTATGGAGGAAAACTGGGGAGAGTTATTTTATTGACAACAGAAACGCATAATCATATGGCAACGAAAATTTTGCTCTCCGTGAGCAAACTGCCAATTACTGCCAATTTAATCCTTTAGAGGTGCTAGTGGCGCAGTGGCGGCAGCTAGCGCTTTGGTAGTGATACCAAAAGTTAAGCAACCCACGGCGGGGTCATGATTGGATGGGTGACCATTCCGACCATTTAAGTAACGTCCATGACAAGCATCTCCGTGCTTCGGAAGGCACGTTAAGCAGTTGGTCCCAGCTAATATCTGTTGGCATTAGTCGTTAAGCCTAGTCAGAGGCCCTAGGGCGGCTTGATAACATCTGACAGTAAGGTATGTCACTTGCCTTACAGACACCCCTTCACCAATCCGCACTGAGCCCGCGTGGTGGAGTATGGCTCGTACCTCCTCATAGTTGAGAATCTGTCTTCTGTGGTTGAGGTGAGGCCTTTTCCCAGCAGTGGGATCTATATAGGCTGACTTTACTAATTACTTTAACCGTCGACTCGAAAATAAGTAAAGCCAATACCCAGTATAAGCCAATAAAAGTTTGTACAGTAAAACATCTCAATAGTCCATCAATTCCCAAAATAAGGACCTCACTATTTAACCAGCACGCCGTAAGTTACAACACTAAACTGCGCGCTGTCCCATTTGGGGCCGAGTTATTAGGCGCTGGACACGTAAATTTTTGGGTCAAAACCGGCACATAAATCCAATGCGTGCGCAGGCTGCAGTGCTCAGGCACAGTGGGGTTGAGTTCAGTAAATTCATTCTTTTCGCAACGTGCATTTAACTTTAAGTGTTCACAGAAGACAGCAAAGATTCGGTGGCGTAGTGTCTAGCTGGTTGTGGGTTTGATCCCACGAGCCGCCATGTACCAATATTTTCTGAGTTATGGACATTATTTGTTATTAAAACACAATTCTACGGATTACTTCGCGATTTATTTACATTTTATTTTAAACCTGACGTTTCGAACACTTTACAGCGATCGTGGTCACAGGGAGACTAAGGTATTATTTGTCGTTACAAAGTTTTGAAAAATTGAACTACCGTCACTCAATAATATTAATTTACGTTCCTATTTACGCAGAAAGAGCTAACCGTGTCTTGAGATCTTGCAGTGCTAGGTGTTGCTTTGGTTTTTGCTAGAATAGGATCCCATGCCGGTGGAACTTTCCAACCATCTTCTCTATTGAAATTTGGATGTTTTTTAATTTCAATGGCTTCACGTAGCATTCGAGGAATAAAACGCCGTTCTTTTGCAAGTATTTTAGGTTGGTCAAAACGAATGAAGTGGTTGGGTTTGTCTAAGGCATGTTCACACACTGCAGATTTCGTGTTCCGTCTATGTTTTACGTCAGCTGTGTTCTTTTATCCGCACGCCTATACTTCGCTTTGTTTGCCCGATGTAGGAGAGGCCACAGTCACACTCCAGCTTGTACACCCCTGCATCTTGAAAAGGTATGTTGCACTTGACAGGTGGTAGGAATTGGTTAATCTTCTTTTGCGGCTTGAAGTAAGTTTTGATTGAAGCACGCTTCAAGATATTCCCAATCTTGTCAGTGACTCCCTTCATGTATGGTAGTACTGCAGGTTGGCGTTCAACTGTCGTAGGTTTGGCACGGGGTCTGCAACGACGTGGTACTGGAAGCTAGTTGTCCCGTAGTACCTTCCTTACATGCTGAAGCTCAGCAGCCAGGTGTCGGTCGTCACAGATGCCCCTAGCTCTCTGAAACAAAGTTTTGCCCACGGTAGCTAACTGTGAAGGATGATGGTGAGATGCACCATTGAGATATTTATCGGTATGGGTAGCTTTTCTAAAGACTGTGTGGCTAAGGGTATGATCCGAATTCCTAGTTAGTAAAATATCTAAGAAAGCTAGTTTACTGTCTGCCTCAATTTCCATAGTAAATTTAATTTTTGGATGTATTGAATTAAGATGATTAAGAAAAGCAGAAACACTATTGGTGGGTAAAATTGTAAAAGTGTCATTTACGTACCGCTTATAAAACCTTGGTGATATAGGTGATGTGCTCAGAGCTTGATCCTCAAAATCCTCCATGAATATATCAGCAACAACTGGGGATACCGGAGAGCCCATTGCTACACCATCAGTTTGCAGATAGAACTCATTATCCCACAGTAAATAGCCAGATGTAAGGCAATGTTCCAATAGTTCCGCATATTCTATTGGCATGTCCAGTTGAACCAGATTCCTTTTAGTAATTTCAATGCAGTCCTGTACTGGTAAGCTTGTGAATAGGGACTGTACATTAAAACTAACCATAGTTTTATCATCTGCTAATTGTAAGTTCTTAATAAGAACTTACAATTAGCAGATGATGAAACTATGGTTAGTTTTGATGATGAAACTATGGTTAGTTCTTATTAAGAACTTCCAGCCAACCAGCTTCCTTTTAGTAATTTCAATGCAGTCCTGTACTGGTAAGCTTGTGAATAGGGACTGTACATCAAAACTAACCATAGTTTTGATGATGAAACTATGGTTAGTTCTTATTAAGAACTTACAATTAGCAGATGATGAAACTATGGTTAGTTTTAATGTACAGTCCCTATTCACAAGCTTACCAGTACAGGACTGCATTGAAATTACTAAAAGGAAGCTGGTTCAACTGGACATGCCAATAGAATATGCGGAACTATTGGAACATTGCCTTACATCTGGCTATTTACTGTGGGATAATGAGTTCTATCTGCAAACTGATGGTGTAGCAATGGGCTCTCCGGTATCCCCAGTTATTGCTGATATATTCATGGAGGATTTTGAGGATCAAGCTCTGAGCACATCACCTATATCACCAAGGTTTTATAAGCGGTGCGTAGATGACACTTTTACAATTCTACCCACTAATAGTGTTTCTGCTTTTCTTAATCATCTTAATTCAATACATCCAAAAATTAAATTTACTATGGAAATTGAGGCAAACAGTAAACTAGCTTTCTTAGATATTTTACTAACTAGGAATTCGGATCATACCCTTAGCCACACAGTCTTTAGAAAAGCTACCCATACCGATAAATATCTCAATGGTGCATCTCACCATCATCCTTCACAGTTAGCTACCGTGGGCAAAACTTTGTTTCAGAGAGCTAGGGGCATCTGTGACGACCGACACCTGGCTGCTGAGCTTCAGCATGTAAGGAAGGTACTACGGGACAACCAGCTTCCAGTACCACGTCGTTGCAGACCCCGTGCCAAACCTACGACAGTTGAACGCCAACCTGCAGTACTACCATACATGAAGGGAGTCACTGACAAGATTGGGAATATCTTGAAGCGTGCTTCAATCAAAACTTACTTCAAGCCGCAAAAGAAGATTAACCAATTCCTACCACCTGTCAAGTGCAACATACCTCTTCAAGATGCAGGGGTGTACAAGCTGGAGTGTGACTGTGGCCTCTCCTACATCGGGCAAACAAAGCGAAGTATAGGCGTGCGGATAAAAGAACACATAGCTGACGTAAAACATAGACGGAACACTAAATCTGCAGTGTGTAAACATGCCTTAGACGAACCCAACCACTTCATTCGTTTTGACCAACCTAAAATACTTGCAAAAGAACGGCGTTTTATTCCTCGAATGCTACGTGAAGCCATTGAAATTAAAAAACATCCAAATTTCAATAGAGAAGATGGTTGGAAAGTTCCACCGGCATGGGATCCTATTCTAGCAAAAACCAAAGCAACACCTAGCACTGCAAGATCTCAAGACACGGTTAGCTCTTTCTGCGTAAATAGGAACGTAAATTAATATTATTGAGTGACGGTAGTTCAATTTTTCAAAACTTTGTAATGACAAATAATACCTTAGTCTCCCTGTGACCACGATCGCTGTAAAGTGTTCGAAACGTCAGGTTTAAAATAAAATGTAAATAAATCGCTAAGTAATCCGTAAAATTGTGTTTTAATGAGTTCAACAATTCGCGTAAACGTAAGACACAAATACATTATTTGTTACTTACGTTTACGCGAAATCGTAAATTGAACGCGGAATTGTGTTTTAATAAGTTATGTACATTAGTTGTTTCACTAATTGATGCTCTTACGGTGAGGGAAACATCGTTTGAAAAGCTGTCATACGACAACGCGCGAGATTTTCACCGCGAAGAACTGCAAATTACTGATAATTTCATTACTTTCACCATCGACTCGAAAATAAGTAAAGCCAATATAAGTTTGTACATTTAGAATGGAACAAGGGCATTAGGGGGAGAAGTTGTTACTGTGCCGCTAACACAGTGTAATAGTTTTGCATTTACTAACGCTAATTTGTCCTACTGCAAGATTTTCTATTGTAACTTAAGTGTTGAGTTTGAGTTAAATAATGAGGTTGGAGGCTGCTGCAAATGAGGGTTAACTTATGGTTAAGTGAAAACGGAGAGCAATACTCTCTGCTTCTGAGATAAAGTTTTTAAATTTTCCATAATAATATGTATCTGAAAGTAACCTTAGCCCTTACGCAAGATGCAATCTTTTCTACAGCGATTGCTATCGCCAACGAAATGTCAAAATATGTTCGCAAAAATATTCATGTGATATTAATGTTTTGAAAGCGAAGTCAGTTTCATAAATTTTGTAAGCGACAGCGAACTTCGCTTTAGAATTCAAAGATATAAGATACTGGGAAACTGCAAAGGATATTTTATCCCAGATGTCATGATACAAAGGGCTGGAAAGAGATGTTCAGCGGTTAATACGTGAAGATACGTAACAGACAGATACACTTTCGCATTATAATATTAATATGGTTAATGGATAAAAGGATCGAATTCACAGCCCGTTCCGTATCTACGAAAGTAAATACGAAACGCCTCATCTCAGGCAGAAAGATTTCAAAGATTTGTAACGCAAAGTCGCTCGGCACAGCAACCCGAAATAACCAGGATTTGTCTGAAAAACTAAACGGCATTTGCGTAGAACGTGAGAAAGCCTACCTACATTAGCCTTAGTACACATTGTTTTTTTAGGTAAAGGGGTTTGCTCTTGACTCTAGACTAAGCCAAACGTGGCGAAGACAGAGTCGACGGTGGAGCGAGCTTACCTCGATTAGGATGAATAAATAAATACATGTGGAAATTGGTTCCCAAACGAGTGATGACGTTATGAAAGAATGAGTGCGGGCGAGTCGGAAGATTTGAATCGGTTAAGAACATGATAGACGTTAGGATTTTAATTGTATTTTGTTTGAAGACGGATTCAAGACGACGATGACAGAGGTTTGAGTTTTAAACAGCATATTGGACAGCATCACATACATTGCTCAGGAGATCCCAAAGAAGTAGCTAAAGCACTTGTGTTATGGAAATTTATATGACGGCGGTATCACAACACCCAGACCTGAGACAATATAGAAAACATACACTCGACTCGACCGGGAATATAACCTATAAACATAATAACACCATATTATGTGAAGACGAAATAAATGTAAGAGATTAGAGGTAAAAAGCTATATCTTTTTCTCTTCGAAGCCTACCGTTATTATACCTACCTACACTATCATTAACGCTCAAAATTATAAACCATCCCATATCTTATTGCTTTAGAATTGCAATTGTAGCCGCGAAAGCTTTTAAGTTAGACGGTAGTCCTGCGGATTTTTGTAATGCAAAATGTCGTTTCTTATTATTAGGCAGACATTTGACCGCAATCATATCATGGTATGTGACGACATAAGGGTCCAGTACGGTGTTCAGTACGTTACGGTACATTTTCTATAATTATTTTTACCAAATGATTTGCCAGAAAAATGATGTCTTGTAATGTAGACTAATTAAGCAGTTGGTCCCGGCTAATATCTGTGGTATTAGTCGTTAAGCCTAGTCAGAGGCCCTAGGGCGGCTTGATAACTTCTGACAGTAAGGTTTGTCACTTGCCTTACATACACCCCTCCACCAATCCGCACTGAGCCCGCGTGGTGAAGTATGGCTCGTTCCTCCTCATAGTTGAGGTGAGGCCTTTTCCCAGCAGTGGGATCTAATAGGCTGACTTATTTAATGTAGACTAACCCTAACCAAACGCGCTCAGGAAAACTCATTGTGTAACACCGAGCTGTTTTATTCAAATGTCTAAACAATGGAAATGCCTTTGTCCTCCAATCGGCTTCTATTTAGCTCTTATTGGCGTTTATTGTCAGGCCTTGATTCTGGTGCTTTTTCGCAATGAAAACTTTTGCATGTCACCTGTATTTTTTAACCATATTTCAATTCAAATAACTATATTTATTTTTTGTGCAGTACAGTTATAACACTACTTTCAATATTTTTGAACACTCAAAGTGTTATTTTGTTTTTCAAGTTTTTTTTATTTCTAACCAATGACTCGAATTGTGCGAAGTTATTATGACACTGTTCAAGGCTCCAACAAATATTTACGGATTACTTCGCGATTTACGAGTATTTACATTTTATTTAAAACCTGACGTTTCGAACACTACAGTCCGTCCGTGGTCACAGGGAGACAAGGAGCGGACGCTATAGTGTTCGAAACAACAGGTTATAATATATCGTATATTATAACCTGGTGTCATGCTTTTATCATCAATCAAAAAATAGCGACTTAAAAACTCCCCGTAGCTTAGCCACCGGCTCCTTTTAACATTAAAACAAACAGTAAATTACCGAATAACGAAACGATACCGATAACGAAATTATGTGCCTGGACATAGCTGAATCGGACCATTCGCGAACAGTCGCGTTTATGCTGTATCTTGCCATTTCGATTACACACGGTCCCACATCAACCTACCCTGATCTGTCAAATTTCCGCAACCATATTTAACCTTATGTTGATCACATAAAGTTCCATATCATTCGAGATATTTTGACAGATTTTGATAAATTGATGCGGGGTCCACTGTACATGCACAGAATAAAACATAAACAATATTACATAATTGCACTTGAAAAAATGACCACCAGGGGCGGAAATACAATATATACAATAGGTACGAAGATTGTATGTAATGCACACTTGCATGAATACAGCCTTAACTTGTATAGTCGATTGTATTTGATACCAAATTAATGCGTTTGTGGCATCATAATGGCTATTGTTATTCTATTTGTTTCTTACGTTTACGCGAATTGTTGAACTCATTAAAACACAATTTTACGGATTACTTCGCGATTTATTTACATTTTATTTTAAACCTGACGTTTCGAACACTTTACAGCGATCGTGGTCACAGGGAGTCTCCCTGTATGTAATGTAAATAAATCGCGAAGTAATCCGTAAAATTGTGTTTTAATGTTGTTATTCTATCGTTATCAGTAGTTCACTGACTGTCCGCCAGGCCGCGCCACCGCAATCGACATTTGACAACTGGCAACATTTGTTTGTGCTCATTTTCATTACCGCAAATAATAAGCCGGGAACAAAGTTGTCAAAACAGTGTTGGGACAGCAATCGATGGAAAGTCATCGATGTTTTATTACCACTTCAGTATTTTTAAACTTTTTAATTGGTTTTGGATATTTTTAATACCTTATAGAGTCATAACGAGTACATACTTATTTAAACGAGCCAGTTAAAAAATATTAGTGAACCCTCAAACTACATTACCTACCTGACATAAAAAAAGTATTATACACCACTGTAAGAAATGTTAAATGTATTTCATATTTAATAATACTAATGGTCGATAAAGTCCTAATTCTAAAAAACGCTTTAGAATTATGTTTTAAAGCGTTGTTTGTTGTTTGGACAAAGGAACGTATAACAAGCAAGAATATTCTGAAAATAACAAGAGCATGAAATTTATTAATTTAAATTAGCCATCTTGATGATGTCTCTATTCCCACAGCTTAGGTTGTACAATTCGGCTGAATAATGGCCAAACTCTGTCTGAATTATGAAACTGAAAACGGGCGCCACAATGATTCCGATTCGCGTTCCGTTTTATCCGCTCAAATTTTGTTACGTCACTCGAGTATAAATCATTCGTGGAACGGAACGTAACGTCCGCGAACTTGGCGATTTCGGATTCAGATATGGAACGCGTTCGCGCTGTTTGTTGGGCAGATTGCGCTCCATAGTCGTCTTTTGTTTGAACAATGTAGATTTAATTGTTCAATTGAGCAAAGGAATCGCTGATATGCAGCCGGATGGGGAAGGCTGATTGGATCGGAATCAAGCTACGGGTACTTTACGTTAGCTCATGATAATAATGGATATTAGGTTATAATTACGCAATGTAAAAGGAGAATGCTTCGAACAGTAGTTAATGACGATATGAGTCATTTCGAATGAGCCCAACTTGTTGTCCTTTACCATCTTAATTTCTTTTAGTGATTGCAAAATGTAGAATTGTACAATTTTGTCTATTTTTATGAACAAAGTTGGTTTTATCGAAAATGCTTGGTATGCCTTACGACAAAAGTGACTATAGGGAAAAGTACCGAAAATAGTAGCCAAACTACAGTTCAGTTCGGTAAGCGAAAAGCCATGTTTAGCAAATGTCCAGTCACCATTGCCGAGTTTTTGAGCGCAGTCTTTTGTCTAGTTTGAATAAAATGGTTAATGGATAGAAGTTAGATTGTGAAAAATGTGACCACGACTGAACTAAAAGGTAAAAAATATAGCTTAGTAATAGGTAAAGTTGTGGCTTCATGTAAAGTTGTGGCGTTAAATTAAATGTGGTGGAAATGACATCGGTTGGAATTACATAAACATTTAGAAGTGGGTTTCGTGTCGAGTTTCCCATACAACGTTTCATTCCTCATTTTACCCTCTTATTTATACTATATTTTTAAAAATGTGTGCTGAAACCAAAAATGATCAACATAACCGTTACAGACACGTAGTTGAGTTCGGAATTTTGGATTAAAAATATTTGTTTTCCGGTTTGATCAAAGTAGCATCTAAGATTAAAAATAATAAGACATGATCACCGTACCTTTTGACATAAAGATAAAGCGAAATAAAAGCTGCATTTCTTCCAAAATTGCCTACTATTAGGCTAGCAGCAGATACGGACAAATTTTATTTCCTCACAAATTTATTTCAAGGAGTATTACTCGCTTTTCCTCGCTATCACGAGAGCATGACCTAAAACTTTTACACTGAACCTGGTTTATCTTCGAAACTGAATTTATGGCATTTTTACAGCGGGAAACCCGGCATCCAAAGATTTCACAGTAAAAATATCGTTCATGGTGAATCATGCCTTATATCTTGTATTTTTACTCTTTTTTTATTTCACGTCAAACAAAAGTTATTGAAGCTGCAAAAAAAACTACAAGTTCAATTTGATTTTATTTAAGTATTTATCGATTACCTATATTTTTCAAGTCGACTGTAGAATATTCAATTGATTGATTGATACAATTCTGAACATCTCTTTCACTATATTCCATTTTTTTACATTATAGAAGTTTTAAGCATGGTTTGAAGTTTTGAACATTACAAAAGTAAGCAAAACATGAGTGTCTAATAATCGTATTAAAATTAGGTAGGTATAGCTTTATGATCCGTGGTATTCTTAGTATTATGTGTAATGTTCAAGAAGAGTACGAACAAATCACACCAAAACAGCCCTTTCTTTTATTTGAACAACAAATAATGTTAACATATCTCCCTCCGTTATAATAACCACACAAGCGACCTGCGATTAACCCTGTAACGTTCCGAGTCAGCAATATAATTTTAAAGTGGCGATTTTAATTACTGACACAAAATTAAAGGGATGCGCTTATGGTCGAATGGCCGTTGCTTCATTACCGTCAAAGTCAATGGGTTTGACATTTCAACCCGTAATGGACATGGGGAGACCCCACCGAGGGCGAAGTTAAGAACAAACGTAACTTTTGAAATCGTGGTCTCAGAAAAAAAATAATAAAAATGTAAACTATGTTATAATAATATAGTATTCACAATTAATGTTATTGTGATTACTGCCAAATTAAATATACAGTTAATGTCATTGTGATAATTGCCAGAACTTGTTATTTTTACCCAACTGCGGAAGGAGGGTTATGTTTTTCGAGATTATGTATGTATAGTTATTTGGCACGCTCTGCAGCCCAAACGGCTGAACAGTTTTTGACATATGAGGTGTCGTTGAGTTGGTCAAAATTGTGAGAGTGACATAGGCTATATACTTTTTAAGAATGGCGCCCGCAAATGGAAATAAAGGTCCCCCCCCTTTGATTGGGGGAATTGATTTTTACTTTACCAATACAATATGAGTATCAAATGAAAGCCAGTAAAAATACCATTTTAAAATATAATAATTTATGCAGTCGGGTGTTTTGTTTTTTCCGAAATTATATTCACTTGTTATACAAACAGTTGCCAGTTAATAATTTAGCTCTACATTACTTACATAAACTAATTACCATAAAACAAAACTATTAGATTCCCCTTGAAATAAAATTGTACGCCATATTGGCGGATCAAAAGTCACATTAAACTTACCATTTGCAAATGTAAACTCAAAAGAAAATTAAGCTATATTCGTTAAAAGGTCTTAATTAAGTACGGTTCCCCGACGAACTTCCAAATTAGAGTAGTGATGTCCATAGTTTGACTTATCGAGTTATTATATCGATATATTTATGACATACGTACGTAAAGCACGTATTTGGAAATAAGACTGATCAAAAGTAATCATCGGTGCCTACCTATTTAGTAAAAGTAGCACGGAAGATTATTTTTCTACACAGAAACACAAAACACAAAGCATAGCTGTTGCCTCATATTTTTGTATTTTTTCAAGAATCTTAGCAGTATGTGAGTATAACTCTTAAAAACATGTAAGATTAGATTAAAAAACAAAATTTAGAAAATAAATGTTTTGGTCTTTGAAATTTTAAATTGGAAGTAGCTTTTAATAGATATTAATTAAGTTATTTATTTAATGTAAATATTGTATGTATGTATGTGTATGTATATATATATGTATATGTGTATATGGTAAGTAGGTGTAGTAAGTAAGTAAGTATTAGTTAAGAAAAAAATAATGTAAGGCAGTTGGTTTTCTTAATAAAAATAAAATAAAATAAGATATCGATATGCGAAACGAAATATCGATAACTTATTGAACAGCACTTAATAAGAGGAAAACGAAGAAATTGAGATACCTGCAGCGTTCGGAACCGGCTACTTACCTGAAAAAAAATTTACATCGTTTAATTTATTTAAATAAAAGGCAATCTCTTAGTAATGATTATGCATCTGTAGAATTTTCTGTGGAATACAAAACGAAAGAACTGAACTCAAGTATTACAAATGGAGAGTTATGCGTATTGACGGTTAGAAATTATCTTTAATTATGTAATTTTTATCTCTAAGTGAAAACCACGTTTCCCATACAAAAATCTATTTTGATATAATTTATAGCTTTATTTATTTTTTACATGACTGCTCGGGTAGCAGATAAAAATAAAAATCATTTATTTTTAGACAATCATTTATGAAACGACCATATACGGCTGAGTCCAGCCTCTCTGCAATTATCATCAGAATTCCGTTCCTGCTTGCCCTCAGTCTTTGTAAGACAAACGCGGTTGTTTTGCGCATTATAGCATAAAAATCATCGGTGTGGCCATCGGCAAACATACCAGAGGCACTACAGTGCCGTGGCAACCAAATACGAGGATTTTTTAATACATACTGTGTAATAGGACTGTGTGTGATGATATCATATTGTTTAGTAGCGCATATCATACTGTTCTTCATAGATATCATCTGGCCAGGGCTATCATAGCCGTAGTGCGTTACTTATAAACAATTGTTTATCGGGTAAAAGCGCCAGTCACGGTAATCACCCGTATTGTTTTAACACCACAATGGCGAAAGTTACGGCTATCGTATCGGCACTAATTAACAATACCTGATGTCTTTTCACCGGTTAGATAACACATTTTTAATTTGAATGGACTTGGGTGACGTCACTTTTTTAAACTATGTATATAATTAGCTGACAAGTCAAGAAGTAGTAACGTTGTGATGTAAGTATGTCCAAAGTTTTCTCGACATTCTCTCTATCTATCTATCGATATCTATAGATAGATTACTAAAATGAGACAGTCACACTACTGTAAAGAAAAAACCCAAAAAATGCTTACAATAGATAGATAGATAGATAACTCTTTATTGCACACCATAACAGAAAATACAGTAAGTACAGCGATTTACACAGAAAAATGTACAATGTAGGCGGTCTTATCGCTATAAGCGATCTCTTCCAGACAACCTTTAGGTAAAGGAACATAGTCATTCACAGGAACGGGGAGTTTAGTGCAAAATCATAGAATAGGTGTAATTAACAAATAAATAATAACAATCTTTACAAGACAAAAAAAAATTGGTCTGCTTTATCGTTAAATAACTTTTTGTTAAGGAAAAGTCGGATTTCCCATAGAAACCTTCATCCCCCATTTCACCCCCCTGATGATTTTACATCGCGACAAAAGGTCCAGTAGTTTCGGAGCTTATTCGATACAAACAAACAAACAATCAAATCTTTCCTGTTTATAATTTTACTATAGATATATTACTATAGATAGAGTGGATTTTTTACGAAATAAATTTTAAAATCCCTAATTTCTACAAATGTAATAAGGTCATATCTGCTGATCCAAAGACCTAGATAAAAACCAGGCGTCCACTTACAACCTTTAAAAAAAAACAGAAGGGACAATGGGCAAGATTTCCATAGGCACAGACGCCTCCATTTGCGGCCCAATCTACCGAATGGCCAATAGTCGCCATTCGGCATTGTATGGATTTCCCGGGTAAGACGACAGCCGCAACACAAGCGAAAGCGATTTAGGTTATACAGGAATTCGTAATGCAAGAAACTGACATTAAATTTTAATGCATCATTAGCAAAGATCGGCGTAGGTAGATTAAATTTGGGGTCCATGACCGCAACATTGATTGGTATTAATATTGACATGCCTCTGGTACTCCGGAATCTCAAAAGTATTAAGATTTAAGGTATTCTAGTTGTAAAAAAATATGTAAAGTGCCAAACCAAATAATTTCAGGTGACATAAAATGAGTAAGATATAAATCGGTATTTTGCGTTATCGGTTCTTCAAAAAAGACATATCCATATTATTCCAGCACTGTCAAAGTACTCCGATCTCTGTTCAATTAATACTAATGTTTCATTATCGTCTTAAAAACTGAATAATTAAAATGACACATTAATAGCTAGTGGAGAGTAGCAGTTATAAAATTGGTAATGTCACTGACCAATTTTTTCACAGTTAAAATTGTTGCAAATTCTACATACTACTTCACAATTAGTTTAAATTAAATTACAAGTCAAGAAATTTCTTCACAGGTTTTTACGAAAGTAAATATTGCTCTTAAAAATTAATTGACCATCTTCAATCAAGCCCACGACCTTTCGCTATCGGGCGAATACTCACCCAACTGAGCTTCTTCGATTTTACAACAAAAGTACTTCAACACGAGGGTATCTTCGCTCTCGCTTCATCAACCGCTTCTTCCTGTCAATGTGGTTTACTCAAAACGATTCTTTTTTATTTGGCGCTTTGTGGTCACCATTCAGAATGCTTTTTGTAGAAATATTTTCCTTATGTTATCATATTTTGGTAATCCAATTGAAGCAATGAGTGATTTTATCATTCACTCAATTACATAAAAAGAGGTTCACTTGAAAATATACTTAGGTACTTACCTAAATATATTTTTGTACTTGAAAAAATGACTACCAGAGGCGGGAATCGAACCCGCGTTCCTTGCATACCTCTCGGCCACCCTGGCGTTGGCAGAGCCTGTCGAAATTTTTAAGTGCTTCTTAACGCTGCAATGCGCGTTCAAGTAGTGTGACAGAACTTATGACCTGACTAGGTCAGGTCATAAGTTCTGTCACATGTGTAATATGAATTCATTTAGACATATTTATTATATATGTAACCATTTTTATAGCAAAATGAACTTAATAAAGCATAGATTCATATGGTAATAAAGTTTATTCAATCTGCGCGGCCAGTCGTCTGCCTTAATCAAGGATGCCTTGAGTTGAGTGACTCCAAATCAGGATAAGGCTTTGAGCAGGCCTTTTCCTCCAAGTGTTGCCATATCTTGTAATCTAACGGACTCAAATCTGGACTGGAGGAGGGCCAGTCTTCGTGCCGGATGAAGTCGATTTCACGCGCCGCCAGCCAGTCTTGTGTGCTTCCCTATTAACCTATTTCCAATTTACTCGTATTATCTGTTATTTTTTGGAGTCGGTGCCAACCAAGCTAGATATTCTATCTACTCTAAGCAGCCAAAAGATGGTTTAATCCTGTCCTTACTTGCAAAAAAACATTAGAATTAGAATTTCTGGCACCGACTCCAAAAAATAACAGACAAAAAATAAGATAATAAATTGGAAATAGGTTTCTTGTATAATTTCGTAGAACAGTTAGTTAATTTAAATATTATTTTGTATTTTTTAGTTTACATTTGTTTATAACATTTTAAGTTTAAATTTGCAGTGTAGGCAGTTTTGAAGTCGGTTTTTTTTTTTTTTAAAGAAATTTATTTTTCTATTTTTAGTTAAAATTTAGTGTAAGGTGCAACATAGACCTACTAAACGTGCTGTTTAAATGCGACAGCGTCATTTGGAAGAAAGTAGTAACGGGAGGAAGACCGTTTAAAGAAGAACAGGAAAAGATTTGCCAATAGCATTTTCAGAGGGAGGAGGGGGGGAGGTAAAGAGGAGGGAGCTGCGCCTTTGACTTTGTTTTGTTAGCATCCTATAAAGTACCTGACAAAAAATCTGGTGTTTTAATTACTAAACTCCTAATTTTTAAGGAGTTCCACCATCAGCTCAGCATTAAATATTGACTATCAGACGTAACAACATGTCAACATTAAGATACTAGTGCGAAAACACTATACGTGCCTTCAAAATTTGAGGGTTTCCCTCGATTACACCAAGATCCCATCATCAGATCTCGACTGGGCCAAAATGGGACCAACAGAAGGTATAGCCTCTAGGTAAACATTTTTTTTTAAATCGGTCCACAACTGACTGAGATATGCGGTAACATAGCCACAAAAAAACATACAGTCGAATTGATAACCTCCTCCTTTTTTGAAGTCGGTAAAAAATGAGGAAGATTCTAAAAAGTACACATTTTTATTTACATGAAAAATTCGAAATTCGAATTCAATAAACTTTTTTGTGGCCAGCATTCCAAATTCAAAAGTTTTTATTGTGTGGCAGAACTTATGACCTGACTATATATACAATTTATTACAAGAAAAATAACTTGATTGTATGTTTTAAAAAGTTGTCGTCGCGTAAAAATACTTAAAAGTGTTTTCAGAAATCTAAGAAATATATAAATTCTCATTTTCACTACCTAAAACTAGGTGAAAATACGGATTGTTAAGAAAAGAAACGTCCACTCGCAAAGGTGCGCCTATAAATTAATATCGCTTTCAATTCAAGGCAGGCGGTAAATCGTACGGACGTTCTTATAAATTCGATCGCGAAGACTAATGCCTCCCCAGCTCCAATAGGATCTGCTAGGAATTTAAAGGTACAAAAGATAAGGATTAACGTAATTTCGGATGCTTGGATGAAAAAAGCGAAACGTATTGGACGGTACGGTCTCACGCACGGAAATTTCATTAACTTTTATTTATTTTTAAACAATTTATCATTAATCTGTGCATTTATTAAGCTTGTCTTTGTTGTTCTTGATTTTTCGGTCAAATCTTGTAATTGAAATTCTGTCCCTTACAGTTGAAAGATTGGTCAGATGTTTTGGTACACACCTTTAGTTCCAATGATGTCCATGGCCAATTTTTTTTTTCGTTTTCACACGCCTTTTCTCAAATCTGTGCCAAGTCCATTACTGACAATACCATCGACCAAATAGAGTTGGATTTAAGGCATCTTTAAGTCAGTTCCCATTGCGGGGTGATATCTCGGCGGCTTACTGTCGACTTGTCCGGATAAGGTCCGATTTATTGTATTTTCAACAGAATTCAAAAAGAAAAGAGGTTCTATGTTCGACTGTATGTTTTTTTTTATAAATGTTCACTGATTTCGGAGACCGATTTTCAAAATTATTTTTTTAATTTAAAAGAACATACTCCTGGATACTACCAGATACAGGATCTGATGATGGGATCCTGGAAAAATCCAGAAAATCTTTAGATTTTTTAAGCACGTATACGGCTTCTACTACAAAATCTACTAAAAATAAGCATTTACATCCAGAAGTCATAATTTTGTGAGTTGAGTGACTGAGTTGAAGATGAAGGTCATATGGAACTCTTCATCGAACGGGAAATAAGAAAAAAACGACCGCCTTAAAGATTCGAAATAACTTTTTTATGGTCAAGTGAAGGAAACGTGTAAGGAAGTCGGTGCAAATTAAGAGTATTCATACATGTGACCTTTCCATCCACGTTTCTTTGCATTGTCGATAAAGAAGTTATTTCTAACTTTTCAGTGGGTTTTTAAGGCAGTTGTTATTTTTTCTTTTATATTCTTTCTTTAGTATTTTGCAATAGAGATTGTGTATGTTTTAATATTAAAAAAAGATGGTGTTGATAAATTGTGATCTTAGTCTCTATGCTCAGATTTACATCAGTCTGCATTTGTATTTTTTTTTTGTGTTTTAGGGGGATTAGGGCCCTGGCATGGTAGTATGTTCTTCATCGTAATGATCTAAGTTATACAACCACAATGGCAGCGACACGAAGACATTTGAAGACCATGCCTTTAACTAGTTTTTTTTACAAATAAATCCAAAGTTTAAATAATTTTAGTTCCAGAACAGACATAAGTTTTCACATTACGTATCACTGTATCGTCACAGCACATAGAATGTGCCTCGTCACACCCTCTGCCTTCATGTCATTACGTCTCACTTGCAATCAGTCTTATTTCTTAGCGTCAAAGCAGTGTCGTATTTGCCACAAGACGGGCAGAACGGCCAGACATTTTTTTTTAATTCAAGTAGTAACTGGATGTCGTTTAGATTAAACCATTAAAAACAAAGAAGTCCTTAACTATCCTTGAATACGTCACACGTAAATGTAAAATCATACAGTAGTGTAAGATCTGTTTCTGATTAAATTTGTCTGCAGCTTTTTTATGACAAAGCAAATGCCTAATGCGATTTAGGGGAGACGGAAAGTTCTGGAAGAATCTTTTGACAGTTGACAGCAAGACATTGTAACTCGCAAAGCACACACTTAGGCTCATTCATTATATTTTACTCACCGAACCATTGCATCGACAATAAATAAAGTTTTATTTGGTTTGGTGCGATTTAGAGCATTCTTTCAGCCCAAGTTAGTGGCCACAGCGCAGTGAGCACTTCTCACTGCGCTGTGGCCACTTACTTAGGCGCCTAGGACTATTTTTTTTTTTTTTTTCAATTAATATTATGCAATTTTTCGGCGTTTGTGTTGTAAAAGTATCAAGAACTATTTAACTGTTTTAAATATTTGATGAATTAAAGGCCCTTAAATTATCGCTGGTCAATACAAGGAGACATTGTATATTTGTGTATTTGGGCCCGTACTATCAGCAAAATTACTATTCTTTGAATTGCCAGCAATCGAAAAACTGCCAACTTTAATGTGGCATAAACTCGTACCATGAACGGTCACAAGGTGATAGGTTTACAGGATGGAAGAGTGAGATGGCGCTATCTATACATTCACATATATCAATTTCGTTTTATTTGATTGGTGACAGGTTACTACAGGAAACTACCCCGCTGAGGGCCTGCTGATTCATTTCATTCATTCATTCGAGGTAATGACACGAATTAATGGAACTTGCCTGATTTATAAACTACATTGTTTCTGATGGATGGGGTTGGTGTGTTTCATCTAACTCTGCTATGGCTCGGGTGCGTGTGACTGCATTACCGTGACACGGCGCGGGAGTGACTGACAATTTGCCTGATGGACCGGCAAGGGAGCGGTCACAAAGGCGCTATGGAAAACGCACTGATTTATTTATGATGTAATTTTTGTTGGTCGTGCGATTTTTCGGAGCAAACAATTGTAAATGTGGCCAAAGCTTTTCAAGCAGAAACACGGTTTTGAGGTAAAACGGTTTAAAAGAAAAACTGTATTCGTTTTTACACAATATCATAAAGTTTCCGGGCTCGCTTCGCTGGCATTTTCATGTCGCTTTGTTTTAGCGCGTGTCACAGCTATGTTGGCCGACACATTTAAAAATTGATGAGCGAAAGATGGAAAAGTCAAAAGACTCAGCCGATAAGGTTCAAAGATGATTTTATAGTGTTACATTGCAAAGTGGCGCCAATGAATATTGACCAAAGCCGAGCCCAGATTGCGTCTTTGTAGTTTATATTTCAAAAATCTTGTTTTGAATTGTAATTGTACTAGCAATTTTGAAATAATCTATCGAATAGGAGTTTAAAAGTAACACTTAATCACAAAATTCATAAATTAATCTAATCATTATATTTTTATAACTTAAGCAATTATTTTACAAGTTTTTACGAAAATAAATCTAATTTCACTTACAAAAAATAATCGACTGTGTCATCGGCTCACTGGCGTAGCAAGCACTTGCAAAAATTCGTCGACTGACTAACGTCCTCCGTAGCTTAGTTGGTAAGAGCACTCGCCCGGATAGCGAAGGGACGTGGGTTCGAGTCCCACCGGATGACACAGTCGATTAATTTTTGTAAGTGAAATTTGATTTAATATCGTAAAAACTTGCAAAATAATTGCTTAAGTTATAAAAATATAATAAGTTAAGCTGATTTCATCTTAACTGATGGTTAAATATTTGTAAAAATATTTCCATTGGATACATGCGGGTACATTCCCCAAGTATTGATGAAATCGAACGCCGGCTCACTGGCGTAGCAAGCACTTGCAAAAATTCGTCGGCTGACTAACGTACACCGTAGCTTAGTTGGTAGGAGCACTCGCCCGGATAGCGAAGGGACGTGGGTTCGAGTCTCACCGGATGACACAGTCGATTAACTTTTGTAAGTGAAATTTGATTCAATCTAATCACATAATTAATTTTGCAATCATAAAACATAACCTCAAAATGCCTAATCTGCCATTGAATTCCTCGTAAACCCCTGATTATTTTTCAAAAATATTTTTGTGTGTATTCTTTCAAATATTTATATATTTTATCCAAACATTTTGTAAAGACGCAGCCTGACGCAAAGTGGGCACAGTTTCTATAGAGTTTTGGTCAAAATCCTTTTTGGGACTGACTCAGAATCAATAACATAATCGAACAATGCAAAAAAAATTCTTTATTTATTTAAATATTCCTATCCGGCGTTAAAAATCGTAGGCGTGGATAATTTAACTCATTCGTAGGAAAATACACATCCACGATATCTGCTTTTATTACGATACTTCCTTTATTTTCGGATAATTTAAGGGGATTCGGGAACCTATTCGAAAATACGACTCATTAAAAATAATTGCGCGGCCTTTCTTTATATTAAATAAATAAATAAATTGTTTCAACAAACACACCAATTACCTAGCCCCAAACTAAGCGTGAGCTTGTGCTATGGTGACTAGGATAACGGATAGACATACTTATATACATTTATAAACATCCATGACTTAGGTACCAATGCTCGTGCTCATCACACAAACATTTGCCCCTTGCGAGATTCGAACCCGCAACCGCCTGGTTAGGAGTCCGTGGCGCGAACCACTACACCAAGACGGTCGTCATATTGTTCCCTAGATCTTATTTTAAAATTTGGTACCTAATACAAATGTGTGTCTAATCCATATTATTCTGCAAGCATGTCTTAAACTTTACTCAGTATACAGTAATCAGCTGACTTAGCTGAGTCCAAAAATAATAAAATACTTTTCAGACACAGCCAAGATTCCTTTGACGCTCGAAAAAATACGAGGAAAACTTTTACGATGCCTTAAAAATTCGAATTGGCGGCCATGTAATGAGTTCTGAACTTTAAAAAGATTATTAAAGCAAAGCGTGTAAGTTAAACAAGTTGATAACTTGGCCCGGCTTAAGACAACGCAAGTACAAGCACTGGGTAGAAGGAAACTTCTTTGTCGTGATTCACCACTTGAATTTAAGCTACTTTAACGACAGCCGTGTTAGACCCGAGTTCAGCAACTTTAAAACAGCCGGTAAACATAGATTGACGGTTTATTTGCCACAATTTCCATACAAAATATGTCAATAAATATTAAAATGACCGTTGAAAAATAAATCATGTATTCGTGAACTATACGAGTATCCTGAGTTAAAAAATTACGAGTGATCAGCTTTTTTGGCCTACCATTTTTTTAAATGATAATATATTTTCTATTTCTAAAATGTTTGGACAGTCGTGGTGAAGACAAAAGTAGGGAAAGGTGGCAGAGAAAAGAACAATATTTTGAGTAATGCGCCTTAATTGATATGCCGTATGTCAAGGTACAATGGACAGACAAGTAACCATTTAAATCTTGATAAGATCTAAAAAGTATTGGCATGACGGATCTAAACACGAATTTTAATAAAATATGAGTATATAATACTCACTGCTCACCAGATAAGATTTGTCAATACTAACGGAGAATATTAAATTTCACTTTTATGGCAGGGCACTATGATAAGTATAAGCCAAAGATCAGAACGATTAGTCGGGAAAAAACAAAATATAAAGAACCATTGTTAGCTTCACTCAATAAACAAACGGGTCAGTTTTACTTTGTTTTTAGGCCATAAATAATATTAAACCGTACCGTTCATACTCTCGATTTTAATTAAACCAAATCCGACGTCATTAGCAAAAACCGAAGCTCGGTTCATTGAGTGGTACGTTCCCACTTAATTATACAACAACACCTAAGCCAGGATTTACGAGTTAACCAAAATCCGAACACCTGTATTATGAGACGTGAGTCTGTTGCGCTGATATCGCAGGAACTGTCGCGACAGATTGACGTATTGTGGTACACGGGCAGTTTTGACTAGGTAACAATTTCTCGAATTTACGAAATGAGTAGGTACACACGGCCGCAAGTCAGACTACTCCACTTTGACCATGAGAACGCCTCTATTACAAAAGCTGTTTTCGTAGTTCACATGGGTAACCTAACGTGCTGCCGACCGTACGACATTGCTTTTTCCGAAAAATAATTTGTCTTTTATCAATGGATTATCGAGGTTATTTAATCATGGAGTTACGCTTTGAGACGGAGTACTGGTTTAGACATCAAAGCTCGTTAAGCCGTTGGTCCTGCGCATGGCCCTTAGGTTCAACAGCAAACTTCGCGATCGCTATCGAAAATCATCAGATAAATTTTGCATACATATTAACATATGTATGCAAAATTTATCTGATGTTTCGATGGCTTCTTGTTTGTCAGTTTTATGTATTTTGTTAGCGATAGCAAACCCCGCTTTAGAATAGATTGCATCTTGTTTACGGGCCCACTGATCTCTCTTCGTTCTTAATAGTCGTGTCACAGAACTTAAAGACTTTGAAGTGCACGTGTGTAGAGATATCGTGCACATACTAGTGCACTATAGATAGAGGTAGTATTTTCTTCGCAGTCGGCTAATCTCGCTTGAGATTGGCCGCCGTAGTCGAAATTTAGCTAGGAGGATGCCTATCTACTGAGGGTCAGTTTTCTCACGTGCTCACCTGCGTCGGAGGATGAAAATTTGTATAGAAATTGGTCAGCGCGTTCGGCATGTTAGCGATCCCTGTTTTTTTTTCTATATAAATTACCGCCACTCGGTCGATTGTGAGCGCGTGTAGCTATCAAATGAAAACTCGCACTAAGCCCTCTGTATCGTTACAAAAGTCATAGTTTATAAAAGGCCCTTAAGCGTACACTGTCAACTGCGCCATAAAATATTCGAAAGTGTCCCAGCGGAAAATCGCGATTATCTCCGCTTTAGCATCGGTGAGACAGTTTCGTCATTCAGAATCGAGTTCAAGTAACAGCGTGTTTTTACTTTTTTTACGAGTTACCCACATTTTATGATGATGCTACGTTTAAACCTGCATGAATTTAAATGTTAGGTAAAATTATGGACGAGTTTACCTACAGTTTAAAAGAAAAATTATTCGACCAAAACTCTTTGTTTTGATTGTAGCTGGTTTAAGCGACGTAATCTATATATATAAAAGAAAGTCGTGTTAGTTACTTCACTTATAACTCAAGAACGGCTGAACCGATTTAGCTGAAAATTGGCAGGGAGGTAGTTTAGAGCCAGGAGAAGGACATAGGATACTTTTTATCCCGTTCGACATCATTCCCGTGTGACTTGACATGTAACGTCAGTCACTATAAAACGTGGTATAACAAAAAAGAATCAGACTTGGAATAACAAAATTGACGTATAATGACAGCTATGTAATGACGTATGGATGACTATTTGATATTTGTAAGAAATCAATAATATAACTATTTCTATTAAATAAATAATTAACATTATTGCCCAATTGCCCATTCGTATAAACAGTGAAGTGAACTATAAAACTCGGTATGGTTAAAAATTTAAGTTTTTAGGTGAAGTGAAGTTTAATTAATAATGCCGCGACCAAGACGATCGAATCTTTCCCGACAAAGCCGTGATGCAAGAAGAATACGAAATACTGCAAATGAAAGGACTGAAGAAGAACAAGAAATTGCACGTGAACAGCGCCGCGATAGTATGGCTCGACTTCGTGCTTCTCAATCACGAGAGCAAAGTGAAGCAGCCCGTGAAACAGCTCGGTTGGCAATGCAGAATCGTCGAGCGAACAACAGAGGTCAACAAATAGATAATTTGCGACGCAGAACAAGATATTTATCAAGTGCTGATTTGAATCGAGCAGCGTTTCAATACGATTGCAGCAATGATTACAGCTTGCATCCTAGCGTTTGCATTGGGCAAATGGACGTAGTTTGCGAGTATTGTGGTGCATTAAAGTTTTCCGGAGAAACGCCTGGATTATGCTGCCTTAATGGTAAAGTGAAATTGCCATTGTTGACTCCGCCACCTGAGCCATTGTATTCATTGCTTTGTGGCGAAACACAAGAATCACGCCACTTTCTTGCAAATACTCAAAAATACAATGGTTGTTTCCAGATGACGTCATTTGGGGCAGATATTATCGAAGAACGGGGATTTAATCCGACATTTAAGGTATTTATTTTTGTACTTATATAGAATGTAGTTAAAGAATAACTTACTTTATCTATTGGTACCTATGTAGTATATTTGCTAATTCTGAACTCTACTCTCCCACCGAAAAAAGTGTTTATAACCCAGTTAATACTGTCTGGTTTTTATTTTGTAGATACAAGGACAGATTCATCATCGAATTGGATCATTACTACCTTTCGAAGATACACAGAATAAATTTTTACAAATATATTTCATGGGCAACATGGAAGAACAACTTGATCGACGCCTAGAGATCAATGCAGGAATGAAGCGAGCAATTCTTCAAGACTTGCAGTGTCTGCTTCATGAACATCATGCGTTGGTCAGGTTGTTTAAGAGTGCTTTAGAGCGCATGCCAAGTGATGACTATAAAGTTGTTATCAAAGCAGATAAACGACCATCTGGAACACACGAAAGGACATTTAATGCTCCAACAGTAGACGAAGTTGCCATCCTGATTGTTGGTGAACAATTGGAAAAACGCGATATTGTGCTTACACGTCGCGATACTGGGCAACTGCAACAAATATCTGAAACTCATCGATCATATGACACATTGCAATACCCGCTGATGTTTTGGCAAGGAGAAGATGGATATTATTTTAATATTAAAATGAAAAATCCATTGAATGGTGAGTATCAGTATCATAATTTATTTCATTTATTTGTGAAAGACACTGATTTAAAATAATGCTTATTAAAAAAATGGTTAATGTCTGTATTGTTTGCCTTTAAAATTTGCCTTTGAAATGGTTAATTATCAAATTTTTAATTTCAGGTGAAGAAACTACAAAGAAAGTTAGCTCAATGAATTATTACGCATATCGTTTGATGATTCGTCAAAATGCTGACAACTATTTGCTGCGGTTTCGTCGATTGTTTCAGCAGTATTGCGTTGACATGTATGTAAAAATAGAAACGGAACGTTTAACATTCATTAGGTTGAACCAAGCCAAACTGCGTTCTGAGGAGTACATCCATTTACGTGATGCAGTTAATACTGAAGGAAATGCAGCTAATATTGGTCGATTAACTATTCTGCCGGCGACATACATTGGTAGTCCACGTCATATGCATGAATATGCACAAGATGCAATGACATATGTTCGTCATTACGGTCGGCCCGATCTCTTTATTACTTTTACCTGTAATCCAAAATGGATAGAAATTACTCAATTGCTGCTTCCCGGACAAACATCAAGTGATAGACACGACATCACAGCACGTATATTCAGGCAAAAAATTCGGTCCCTGATGAACTTTATTGTTAAACAACGCGTCTTTGGAGATACTCGATGCTGGATGTATTCAATCGAATGGCAAAAGCGAGGCCTGCCGCACGCACACATTCTTATTTGGTTAGTGGAAAGAATTCAGCCTGACCAAATAGATGATATCATATGTGCTGAGATTCCTGATTATGAAGTCGATCCAGACCTACATGATGTTGTTACTACTAATATGATTCATGGACCGTGTGGTGCCATCAATCCCCAATCACCTTGCATGGTCGATGGAAAGTGCTCTAAACGATATCCACGGAAATTAACGGCGGAGACTGTCACTGGCAATGATGGTTATCCGCTGTATCGGCGTCGATCACCAGATGACAACGGTCGAACTGTCACAACGAAAGTGAAAAGAATGGATTTCGTTGTCGACAACAGTTGGATTGTTCCATATTCGCCACTTATTTCTAAATCGTTCAAGACACATTGCAACGTTGAATACTGCAATTCAGTTAAGTCCATAAAATATATTTGCAAATATGTCACGAAAGGCAGTGATATGGCGGTTTTTGGATTGCAATCCTCGAATACCAACGATGAAATTTCACGCTATCAAGTTGGTCGTTATGTGAACTGTAATGAAGCGATTTGGCGTATATTCGCATTTCCCATTCACGAACGTCATCCTACTGTTACGCATTTGGCGGTGCATCTGGAGAATGGTCAACGAGTATATTTCACGGCTTCGAATGCTACGCAACGTGCTGAAACACCTCCAGCAACTACATTGACCAGTTTTTTTGCAATCTGCCAAAGCGATCAGTTTGCACGAACTTTGCTTTACTCGGAGATGCCACGTTATTATACTTGGAATGCTTCATCGAAGAATTTTCAAAGACGGAAGCAAGGCGATGCGGTTCCTGGGTATCCAGATGTGCGTTCTACTGATGCTCTTGGTCGTATGTATACAGTTCATCCAAAGAATAATGAATGTTTCTATTTGCGGTTGTTGCTGGTAAATGTGCGTGGGCCAACGTCATTTGAGTCACTACGAACTGTTAATGGTGTAATATTCCCAACATATCGTGCTGCATGTGAAGAATTGAAGTTATTAGAAAACGATAGTCATTGGGATACGACAATCGCTGAAGCCATTATCTGTGCATCTCCAAGTCAGATACGCACATTATTCGCTATCATAATTTCGACATGTTTTCCATCAGACCCATGTAACCTGTGGCACAAATACAAGGATAATATGTCAGAAGATATTTTACATCAAATTCGTGTCAGTTCCAGAAATCACGATATTGAGATGAATGAGGAGATACATAATCGTGCTTTACTCTTGATCGAAGATATGTGTTACCTCATGTGCGGTAATTTATTAATCAGGTTAGGAATGCCAGCACCATATCGTGAAATGAATGACGCATTTAATCGAGAATTGGAACGGGAACGTGAATATGATCACCAGGAATTAGATTTAGTAGTTCAAACGAATGTACCCCTGTTGAATTACCAACAAAAGAAAGTTTATGATACTTTAATGAAGGCAATCGATGATGAAAATGGTGGTTTATATTTCCTAGATGCCCCTGGTGGAACTGGCAAGACATTCCTCATGTCATTAGTTTTAGCAACTGTTCGGGCGAGATCTAACATAGCGGTTGCAGTTGCTTCTTCTGGAATAGCAGCCACATTGTTAGAAGGATGCCGTACGGCTCATTCAGCATTCAAATTACCGTTAAATCTTCAAACTATTGAAGAACCAACGTGTAATATTGCAAAACACTCAGCAATGGCCAAAGTTTTAGCGGTATCGAAAATCATCATCTGGGACGAATGCACAATGGCGCATAAACGTGCATTAGAAGCACTTAACCGAACATTAAAAGATTTACGCAATGACTCGAGATGTTCTGGAGGAGCAATGATTTTACTTTCTGGTGATTTCCGCCAAATACTGCCAGTAATTCCAAGATCTACGGCTGCCGACGAAATAAACGCTTGCCTCAAATCGTCAAATCTATGGCGCCATGTGAAGAAACTGCAACTGACAACAAACATGAGAGTTGCATTGCTTAATGATACATCTGCTGAAGATTTCTCGGAGCAATTGCTGACTATCGGTAATGGTCAAGTACCTGTCGATGAATCGAGCGGATTAATATCATTTCCAAATAATTTCTGTAATTTTGTCTCATCAAAAGACGAACTTATCAACAATGTATTTCCAGAAATTATTTCTAACTACAAAAATTATGAATGGATGAGTGAGCGAGCAATTTTAGCGGCTAAGAATAAAGATGTAGATGACCTAAACAACATAATTCAAAATAAGATCATTGGAACAATGCATTCATTCAAATCTATTGACTGCGTCACAAATGAAGATGAAGCCACCAACTATCCAATTGAATTTTTAAACTCTTTGGACGTGCCTGGCTTACCACCGCACAATTTACGCCTAAAGGTTGGCTCCGTAGTAATCATGCTTCGAAACATAAACCAACCAAAACTGTGCAACGGTACGCGTTTGGTGGTTAGAAAATTGATGAACAATGTAATTTACGCTACGATAATGATAGGAAAATTCAAAGGTGAGCAAGTTCTCATTCCGAGGATACCGATGATCCCAACCGATATGCCGTTTGAATTTAAAAGACTTCAATTTCCGATACGTCTTGCATTTGCCATGACCATCAACAAATCACAAGGCCAATCCTTAAAAGTTTGTGGTTTAAATCTAGAACATTCATGTTTTTCCCATGGTCAATTATACGTGGCATGTTCACGGGTCGGAAGACCATCTGCGTTGTTTGTTTTTGCGCCTGATAATAAAACAAAAAATGTCGTGTATCACAAGGTACTTAAATGAAGAGCAACCTATGTACTAAAATACAGAAATAATTATGAATGATTGATGTAGAAATTTATTTTTTTTTGTATTTTTTCCAATAAAAAAAAAATTTCCTTATTTATTGACATTAAGGCGGAACAAAGTTCGCCGGGTCAGCTAGTACTCTTATAAATTGGAAATTTATAACTAAACGTAACCAAATAAAATGTTTACTCGCATTTAAATTAAATGACGCAAATGAAGCCTAAATATTAAAACATATACGATTTTTGTTTTGTTTTATTGTATCATATGACCAATAATTAACAAAATACTATAAAGTGCAAGACACATGTCTGTGCATGTCATTAATAGTGTCACAATTTATGGTGCGTTCCATGCAAGATTAGTAAAACCAGTAAATGAATTTAAAACAGAATAGAAATATTTTTATTTGGCACAAAAAAAGGACGCGACTACTCATACAATGTGCTAAAAGGTTCTAAACAAAATAGTATTTCTCACAACACTGATTTTCAGCGGGAACCTTCGGGCGAAGTGCCGACACATACCTACACAAGAATGAAAAAAAACTCGAGTATCATCAGTCGTCACAGAGTGTAAAACCTCCAAATTCCAAATCTGACCTTGCCACCTGTTCTCAACTACAAATCCTCAGATGTAGGTCAGATCACATCGCCTGCCGGTACTGCATCCGCAATTGTGCATATCCGCGAGTGTCACACTTCCTGCAATGGCTAACGAACCGCGAACGCTAATTTGCTGTGATTGCTACCGAGACTAGTCTGAGAGCTGGCGAGAAATTTTGCTGTGTATAAGGAAATATTGTTTAAAATACAGGGTAAAACAAAATCAATTGTATTCCTACCAGGGGGTGATTTTGCTTGTCTAATACTTTTACTATGGGACCAACATCAAAATCACAATATAGCCATCAGCTGATCACTACTTCAGGGGTTTTGTAGATAATTTTTAGGTATTTCGATGTTAAACCAATCGCAAAAGTTGGTAAATTTGATTAGTACAAGCACTCCTAAATACAAAATCAGCGAATACTACTAATCTTTTTATTCTACTCTTTAAATCTTTTTTAGATTTCGATGTTAGTCCCATAGTAAAAGTTGTTGCTTTAGTAAAGCAGCAGAATCACACCCTGAAAATGGGAATGAAATACTTATAGTTAATAAAGTTTGTCCCTTTCAAGTCCAGCAAGTTCGTGCGCGACCTTCCTGTTGACGACAGAGGTGCAGAGGGGGAGGCATGTTAGATGTCAGCTGGGAACAGCTTCTTCTTATTTCCTAAGAGTATTTCCTAAGATAATCATGTTCGATTAGCGCTACCTCGCCCCCCGTCTTGCGGAGGCGTAGGAGGATCGCGAATGAACATGTCGCACTAATGTAGCCTGCACATCAGACTACCCATTCTTGTTGTAGAATCACACTTATTACAACAGCATCAGATGCCGCAGTGTTTAACCTGGTTTGCTTACGTCCGTAGATACATGTACTTGTTGTTCAGAACAAATATCAATTGGGAGCCATAACATAAATATATTATTATTGCACTTGAAAAAATGACCGCCAGAGGCGGGAAAAAGAGCCATAACATCCCACCAAATTGATCTGGTTCTTTGGGATTTTATTTTTATGTATCTCAAAAACATTTTTTCTACTACCAAAAACCGTTTTGCATAATGTTTCGAGGATTGGTAAAGCCTTACTACCTTTCAGCAAGGTCTTTACCCTAACTGCCGGGAGTCCCTGAAGTAAGTACAGTACTTAGAGACCAGACGGGATGTCACTTGTTCCTTGGCGGATGGGTCGGGCTCTTGTGTGGGACGCTACCTGTGTCGACACACTTGCAGCCTCTCATCTGCCCGGGACAAGCCGTGATGCTGGTTTGGCTGCGACAGGTGCCGAAAACTTTAAAAAGAACAAATACAGGCAGATCGACTCCCGGTACCACTTTGTACCGTTTGGAGTCGAAACACTGGGTTCGTGGGGTCCCAACGCTATCTCTTTTTTCAAAGAGATTTCCAAGAGGCTAGTTGACATCAGTGGTGACCTAAGAGCTGGCAGCTACCTTGCTCAGCGTATAAGCATCGCTATCCAGCGCTGTAATGCTGCCAGCATCCTAGGAACCTTACCACAAGGACCCTTTTTATAATTTTTGTTTTTGTGTTGTATTAAGTAATTTATCTTAATTTTTATTAATAAGTTGTATATATAGTTAGTTAGTACAGTACATAATTTATCACATCAAGTATCTTTTCATAATTGCACGCCAGCTCTCCTACTACTAACCACTAACTAGTGATTGGCTTCTGCCAATTATATTATGTAACTAAGCATGATAGTAATAAACTTTCTAATGTATTACTTACAAGGTTTAAATGGAACGCAAAACTTTTGTGTGTAGGAGGAATTAGGTGATGATAAACAGCACTAGAATTATAAATGATAAGATATTATTTATTGCACACATCAGTCATTTACATTTTTATTTGGAATGGGTTTGCTCTTGACTCTAGACTAAACCAGACGTGGCGTGACGGTGGAGCGAGCTCACCCAGAAGGTTCTGGCACTCCCACTCACCGACGGAACAAAGCAACCTGCTTGGCGCCGGGCTTCGGTGGGAGGGTGGTAGCTACCAGGCGACACCTAACGGAGCCTACCACCGCTGCTAGGATCGTTCAGCATCACAAACTAAAGTGCCACTCTGAGGTAGATTCTTATACCCCAACAACAATTGCATCTTAAAGTAAGTCCTACCCACAAAATAATTTGATTACACCATACGATTGTCAACTGTCGTTAAAATTGTTTTGGCGATTTTTTACTAACTTTTGTCTCTTGAGAGTTGTCTACAACTATTATCTTAATACTGGTCAAAAGAGAAATCTGTACGTTCTACAACATAATTGGATCTGCGCCTGCGCAGCTATCACACATAAAAACTTAAAATCAAATATTTGCACGGTTCAACCGTGGATACTGTAAACCCGCCACAAGGATACTCCCGCCTAAAAATTAACTTCATCCCAACAAAAAACCGACAAAGACAATTATCTAGAATCAGAGCCGAGGCGCGATAACATCTCCCTGATTTTACGAGGGTCATCACAATCACGAGATACGCAATTTGACGCAATTGAAAACAAATAATGACCGGAGGCGTCACAACTGTACCGTTAACAACAAAACTTGAACTAAAATTACACCCTTATTTTAACCAGCAATGGTTGAGAATTGAAACGCTATTGAGGATGACTGTAAATAACAAACGCAATTGCAAATTACTCTTTATGGAAACGAAGTGAAGGTTGAAAATAGATTTTGTTGACGACTGTAAGTTTACATCTGTTGTTACTTTAACGGTCGAGGAAATGTAGGCGTCAAAGATACTTTATAGAGTTGGGGACAATTTTTCAATCTTAATTAAAAGTTATTGGCCAATAACAAAGCTCGCAAAAAGGACTTGTCCTCTTATTGTATGGAGGCTGGTTTTTTATTCTAAGATATCACCAACCACTAATAAACCTATATTTATCTTTAAGCTACATAAATATGAAACACGTAACCATAGAAATCAGAATTTTAAACGCCTCCATTTTTGAGAAAAATTCTTTTTGTAACAGGCATCATCCATTGATCATTACTTGTATTTCCTGGTTGTATGGCTATGTACCATTGCCTTTCCACTGGTGGATATATACTACTAGGTACTAACACAGATTATAGAGATTATTTAATAAGTACTACTGTCAATGGAATGTCAATTTTGTTGTCAATTTTTTTTCCATGCGTTAATTGGTATAAGCGAAGGTGCGGTTTATGTACAGACAAAGAGGAAAATTAATTTCAATTTTTCTCTAAATCGGAGGCCTTAATAAATATATTAATTATGCAGAAATGCTAATTTTTGTGAACTCTTTCATATATTATTTAGTTTATTCTGGTTAGAAATATTGCCGAATAAAAAACCACTAATGGACAAGTCTTTTTCTTCAAAATGCAAATTATATTAAAGTTAAACCGATTAGAAATCAATTCAAAACTCGGTAGACATTATAATAAAATAGTGCTACCGAAAATTGCAATCCATCGATTCTATACAAATATCGCAAATTGTCACTGTGTTCAAGTACAGCTAAAAGTTACGTCTATCACGTACTGTTTTAGAAAATATATTACTTACCATTTCTAGATATGACCCTTCTCAGCATGTGGCCGAAGCGTCTCGCTCCTAGACATATCCTTTGCTCCCGAACCACCTCATCCAGACAATCACTGTCAGTCGCAGATCCTTCACTGTCATCCTCTGACACAAGAGATCTCTTACTTAACCGCTTAAAGTCGGTCTCATTCGAACTCAAAGTCGGCTCACTAGCCCCGAATTTAGAATCCCAACCGTCACTTTGCTCATCAAAAAACAAATCGTCCAGATTTGTTTCTAGTAAACCTTTGGCACTGCATATCACTTTGCTTTTCACATCACGCTTAACTATTGCGTCGACACTGTTAGAAAGGCACTTTTCCCGCCGAGCAGACTTATTGTCTGCAACATGCGTCATGTCTACATCGTCTAACGTTTTTGTCCGATGCTTCACTCCCAATGATATACGAGTGTCTGTATCTTTCTTCTCCGCGTCAACTTTCGGCCCGATTTGGTTTTGCGCACGAAACATGTTGGATAGAACTAACATTTTTACTGTTTTTAAAGCACCAACACTTGTTAAACATTCCATCACTGCATTCCCATTCATTTCAGTGTGCACTGGATAGCATTTTTGTTAACTCGATTAGAAGGAGAGCGCATGACCTCAAAGATCTCAACGGTGACCATTTTATTGTTGAAGACAACATCAAATCAACAGTTTGTTAGTCTTATCTATTTAAAGAAAGGCAAATGTAATCAATGACACATGATTAGTGGTACCAGAATAAATACTAGTGCGTACTACGACATGGTAGACATTAAATAATCATTGGATGTCAGTCAACAATTTATCATTCATTTTTAATTGGCCGTCTTACAAATATACAAGGCTTGAACACTGTTCAACTAATTTGTCATAACACCGAGCACTATATTTGTTTGTTTACAGCCAGTAAAAATTTAAAGCGACCAAAAATTAGGAGTATAAAGAACGGAATATCTGATGTTGTGTGTTCGATAGCGTATTTTACGTTGCATTTGATACGTATGCAAATGCATTCTTTACGGGGAACTGAGCATTATTCAGGCGTCTAGAAAATTCCAGGCTTTGGGTGATATTTCGTGAGAGGTCGACTCAGCCACAGAAAAGACATGGTCAGAGGCCCTACTCCAGTTGACGATATCCGTATTTTCGAGTCTAGCCATCTCGCTCGTTCGCGTTGTCATTCTGGCATGAGTGACAGAGACGATTACAGTCGAGACTACGGCCCTCAGAATATCTTCTATATCATCAACTCTACGACTGTAGAACTACCGATAAGAGTTTTGTAAAATGGATGTTAGATAGAATTGTATTACAATAGTGGCATGGCTCATGCGCTGCCTAGTCATCCAGGCAATGCATAATTTTATTATTCAATGATAGGCAGCAAATATTCACACCTGCATGTTTTGTTAAGATTGTTTTGCAAACTTTCCTTTAACTGTATTTGATCAAACATCATACTTAGTTTGTGTTATTCTGTCCTGAACATATGCATGCATATCATAACTGTTCTAGTTATTAATATTTTATGACTGTAATTGATGTTTAGTGCCAGCCAACGCCATTCAATTTATCCGCAACTCTAGTTAGTTCTAGCAGTTAGGCAGAAAACGTTTCTCGGTAAAGACCGGCTTACTGCGCTTATGTGTGCTATGACAAGAATGGCCAAGTAAATAAAATATTAGCAGAACAGCTCACCACCTCCGAATTCCTTCGTGTTACATTATAAATGGCGACGAAAAGGATAACGATTCATGTGTACGCTTTTATAAAGGTCGCGGGAAGTTGGTACACGAATTGGCGGTAAAGAGCGTTTTTTATTCAATGACTGAACGAGGTTTTGCTCTTTTTGGAGGTTGCAAGCATGAGATTTTAAGCGGGTTTTAGCAGCTGAAGTTTTTAATCTGTTGTTTTTAAATATCATGTTGAAAAAGGTTTGATACAAACAATTTATTTTAATTTATGGCGGAACGAATATTAAATCTCAAAAAGAAAATTATTTCCTACAAAAATCGCAAACAGCCTGATTTTTGTATTCTATTTCATTCAATTTTCGTTTACGTAAGAGTTCGTTCACAATTCAAAGTTAACGAGTCAAGTTAAAGAGTCACCATAGAATCATAAAACTATATTTCAATTTGGAGTACATCTGACAGTATAGTTTGGTTACATGCCTACAGATCCGCACTAAACCCGCGTTGTTGAGTACGGCTTATACCTCCTCATAGTTGAGGTGAAGCCATTTCCCACCAATGGAATGTAAATGTATGACTTAGATGTTTAGGTGTGGTATGAATATGTGTATCTAGATTATAACTTAATGTGCATTTTTAACCTGTTTGTTTTGAAACAGCCTAAATTCAACAAAGTAATCACACAGACAGGTTATTTCATAACGAATCGTGTGAATATTTCGTGCAAATTATACTAATTCCCATGCAAATGTAACATGCAAATCAGCCTGTCATTGACGTCAATACTGAACTATTCTCTAAACTTCAAATCTAAATTAAACGGTAGCACTTTCCACATCCTAATTTTACGTCAAAATAGAAAAACACAAATTAAATAATAATATTATGACTTGATCATTTCTTAGTTAAGTTACATAATTATTAATCCCACTAATATTAAAAATGCGAAAATTTCGAAAACAACTACTGAACGGATATGGATGAAATTTGGCACAGAGATAGATTATAGTCTGGAATAACATGTAGGCTACTTTTTATCCCGAAAAAAAACACAGTTCCTGTAGGATACAGAAATAGTAGTTTACGCGGGCGAAGTCGCGGGCAACAGCTAGTGACCAATATACTCCACTAATTTGCACACTTTTTTTTAAATAAAATTAAAGTGATAAATTATTGTTTTTAAGTGATAAGCATTCACTTTGCAATCTCAATATATTATTGCAATAATATATTTAAAATTAAAGTGGTATTCGTAATCCAGATAAATGTCTCAAGAAAACCTTATCCAACCAGCCGCCGATATAAAAATATAAAGCACTAGGCACACGGTAAATATTCAAAGACTTTGTTATCTACTCGAATAATTTCCTTTGTTTGTGCTTAAGGGTTGTCAACGGTGTCTTTTTTCAACCGGAGTCAACACTACAGGAAAAACAAAAGGAAAAAGTCTGCCCATTTTCATTTTTAGGGAGCATTTTTGTGAATCTTTTCAATATTCGTATTTTCTACTCTAGCCCGTCCTGTCATTCAGTTCAGTAAAATGGTATTAAGCAAGTAGGTATTATTAATTAGTAATGACCTTTTCTGCTTGTTGAAGGGGCTGCGCAAACATGAACACATAGTTCCCGGCGAACCATTACAGGCAATCGACTTACTGTATTCGGTACACTAACAAGCGCAGGACAATTTAAAGGAAAGTGTCAAGTGGAAGCAACTGGACCCAAAATGTGCCTACGTCTGCGCAGGGAGCAGCTGATTTCATGTTGATGATATGAAAACAAAATGTTCACTGGTGGCTTGTGATTCGTACAAGGCGTTTGCGGAGCCTGTAAACGTAACTTACTTCCTACTATTAAAGATCTGTTATACTCTTATGGGAATATGTGTTTATCTCCCTGTTTCAAAAGCACTTTTGCCAGATCGGTAACTTTGCAATACCAAACTATGAAAATATAAAGTAAAAAGAGGAAAAAAGATGGATCTATAATAAAAAATACATAACATTTATAATAAATAACATAGTTTCATGAAGCTTTAAGAATTTCACCAGTAACTTAGGTTATTATCTTGTTTTTATCATGTGAACTTTACATATATGTACAATTCTGCCCCTATATAAGGTGTTAGATTTTTCGCCATAGGCGCCATGTCTTTCCTTGGGCTACCAGGTTCATTCATAGTTAAGCATTTATATTCAATAATAACTGGACATTCCTTTAGCCAGCCCTACAACATAAACTCCTGATGACAGAACCCCATCTGTCTGGAACAAAGCGGCTGATAAGATGCTGGCCACGTAGCCGCTATCAGCCGGCAAATAACCTGGCATTGCCGCCATTTTGACGGCAGCGGGATGAAGGCACTGCTGTTCACTTACAATTCTTACTTATAAGTTATCTGTGGACGTAAATAACAGACAACAGACCAGGGGTTCATGTTATGCTTTTTGCAAAAGGAGAACAAAATTCTGTTCTTCTATAATCTCACCGTTTTCAAGAATTAAATTTAAAAACATAATTGACATATTATTGTTGAAATTAGGTGTAAGAGTAACGTGGCACCTAACTACAAGAATATGAGGTACGGACGGCAGCACGTCATGCTTAACACTGTATCACCTTATGCAGTTGCAACAGGGGTGTTTTTGCGATAAAAATGTATAGTCTGATGTGCTGCACCGTACAGTCGAAAACACGTCAGGTTACCCATGTTCACTACGAAACCAACTTTTATTACTCGGAAAATAGAGGTTGTCTCAAGCTTCAATTCCACTTGAACCTTGAGACAACTAGACTAAAGTTTATTAATATTGTAATTTCAAACGTGAAATTGGGCGTAGTTTACATGAAAACAATTTACATGAAAACAATTAAAATTAATAACGCATTGGCGAACCAATGCGTTATTAATTTTTCATGATTGAAAAAAAACGATTATTTGTGTAATATCGCATAATTTCTGTAAATAAAACGAATATCTCATACAAAGGTAATTAAAACACAAACTGAATCTCGCAAAATCCAAAATAATACCCTGTAAAAATTTCGCTACACTGACTTAAGATTTTAAAAAACTTGTAACATTTCGAAACGTGCCTTATAAAATATAACTTAACTAAAAGCCGTAAGCATCAGCTCTTAATGTTTCAACGTTGTAATAACTTAAAAGAAAAGTTGCTAACGATCATTCTGATTCTGAATATACCTAGTTTGTCGGTAGTGAAAAGTTTTAAGTAGTACTCATAAGATGAATTTAACGAAGTATATGTCGTACCTTAAATTCTTAGGGAGTGATTCTGAAATTGCCCAAACCTTTTGGTAAGAACCATCCGAAAAATCGCAAAGAAAAACACATATTAACAAAATCTATTTTAAAAAAGGTACTTTAATTTTTCCTAACACAAACTTTTTTTTAACATTGAGTTTTCCGTTCTACTTCATTCTTTTTAAAGAAGCCTTAAGATTCCTAATTAAATTTAGGGGCTGACGCACAAACCGTGCATGCCAAAACAAGAGAAGAACAAGTAAATCGAAATTTGCCTCTTTGTGGTGGCGGCCATCTTGGATTTAAAATGTATCATATTGTATAGCATTGTACTAGTCAAGCCTTTTCATTTCATACCCATATTAAGGAAGTTGTAAAAAAATATGCAATTAGGCATTTTAAGGCGGTGGCCATCTTCGACAGATTTTCATGAAACATGGCTAAGAATACTCGGTAGAAAATAAAACTAAAAATAAATCGGTTCATCCGTTTGGGAGCTACGATACCACATACAGACCCGTTAAACTTTTAATACCCCTCTTTTTGCGTCGGGGGTTTAAAAATTAAGTTTGAAAACCTCTTTCGAGTTACATAGGTACCTCAAGCAAGATCAGTGTCTAGATAGCTATCTTTTTAAACAGTGGCTTACAGCGGCCGACGGATCCTGGTGTAATCTAGTTCAGAGGACGTGTTGCGCTTACGAAATCTTTAAAGCGCTTTTTGACGTGCTGGCTGGAAATACAGAAGTTAGGATACCTTTGCAGGTGCTGCACGTTTGTGTTGTCTATGCTGGATTTGGCCAGAGCCGATATATATTTTTTTGGTCAGTTTATGTTGTTTGTTTACGTTAGCTCTTGATTTAATTAAATCAAACACTCAAGTGATCGATAAGTCGAACTCTAAGGTAGAGTACGTTTAATAAAAGGGATAATTTAGAATTCAGAAATAAGCGAGACAATTAAGAATGTATGTACCTAAATATTCTCATCAATATAATAGATAGGCACAAGGCACTAACCTAATTGTTTCTTCTTCTATAGCATTCCTATATTGTTTTGTTAACGATTGTTTTATTACACCCAGTAGATAGTACAAAAGGTATTCGTAAGAAGTAGCCAGTTTTAATCACACTATTTGCATTAATTAACCTCAATTATCTGTAAAGGATGTGTCTGTCTTACGAGTTGCTTCAGATATACGCCAGTTATAGTGTAGCTATGACGAATTGATTCTCCTTTCTCACTGTATTAAAGTTAGTCCCATTCACTAGACTTGTGTCAATCGATCATTTCTCATGACATGACCCATTCGTGTGGTGATTGGCCATAATGATTCGATCATTTGGGTCTCAATTATTTTTAGGTTAGGGTGTCGCTAAATGCATGTTGAGCTGTAAAAATTAAAAGTTCACTTATAGTTTGAAAAATATGATGAATCTATGTTTTTACATAACCCGCACAAACCGGGTTCGTTACGTAACAACTAAAAGAAAAAGAAGTTTGGATCTAAAAATATTGTATCTTTCATCTTTAATACGTCGCGATCGAATCATATAAAAATGGTTTGATCGATCAGGATCGACACGTGTCTACCATTTACATCTTAAACCATAAATACGTGTTGAACAATTTTATCGTTTACTATTGCCGTCACATGTTAGGTCTCAGTTTTATTTTATGAGCTCATACAAAGCATCGATTTCCATCTTTGTGTAAAAGTAATTCGTACTTTAGATCTGCTGGACGGTGTTTAAGTGATGAGCACGTACTAAACCTGAGTCATAGATGTCAAATAAAGAATACAATAATATCATTTCTCTGTTATCTTATTCGTCAAAGAAAAGAAGTAGTTAACATTTATCTAAATTATGTATTAGCAATGTACAAGCTCTGTTTAATTTCAGGCTAAGTACACACGGCCTCACACTACCTACCCCGATTTGTCAAATTTCCGCAAGGATATTTCAACCTTATGTTGATCACATAAGAGTCTCATATAATTTGAGATATTTAAACAGGTTGGGTAAGTTTATGCGGATCAAAAATTTATACAGTGTGAGTCTTTAAAAAGTGCACATATGAAAATAGGTGAAACTAGACCCATTTTTATCTTACACTGTATATCAATCTCATTTATTTATAGCATTAAAATTAGGAATACCTACTTATAGGCCAATCTTAAGCTTCAAGCAGATACAGAACACTGTTAATTTAGTCAACGTGCTGGCACAACTAAGGTGTCATAGTGCAGAACTGCAGACACGCCAGATGCACCGCTGCGTATCGCAAACCGCATTGACGCAGAGCTAATGGCGAGAGAATTACACGCAGGGTGCGCTTGAATACCGATATCTGGCGCCAATATTCGCGCCCATAGACAAATTTGAACTTTAGCGCGTGATCGTATTCTATGGTCGTATTTTTTTTGTGGCAACGGAATCTTTAAGTGCTTTGCTCTATTGTATGAAGTCGCTACTGGTAACTTTATTTAGGGGTTTATCAAGGTTAGAACCACAAGTAAATACCTACCATGGCTTATGATGAAATATATTTAAATATACAATAAAAATCACCATGATATTAGCAGAAAATAAATACACAGCAGTCAAGGGTGTGATGAATAATCATGTTTGTAATGAAAAAGGAAAGTAGTAGTAGTAAATCGCTAGATAAAATGCAGGCTGCATACTGCATTTTCTATACAATTTTAATTTAATTAACCATGTTGACGCTAGTGAACTCTTAAATCGAATAACAAATTTAGTGATGTTCAATCAAGGGAATCGATTATCAGCCGAAGAAGAGCAAGTCGGGGGAACCCCCGGGAATCTGAGAACCGGGACACGGGAATGAAACGTTGGCCGGGAAGTAAAAGGCCTCACTGACGTTACAACACTGATCTTTTTAACGATTGGTATCGAGATAATATCGATAAAATATTATATGATATCTATTGCATTGCTAAGAGTATTTTGAAGATCTGTGATTTAAGATGATCGTTATACAGGGTGCCCGGGTTTCGACAAGCGATAATTTAACGGCATTTTATTTATCAAATTTTAGAGACAAAATCCTAATGTTTTTTTTTTTGGAAAATTGTATTTTTGGGTTTAGTTTGTAGTTGGTTTAAAAAAGCATTTCACTGATTTTAAATTTTGCGATATTTCTGAAAAAAATGTTTCCTCTATGACGGTTAATAATTTTAAATTGATCTTTATTTCACTTGATAGGCGATAGCGTTACGTTTCAAATGAATAATTTTCTTAACTTTTACGACCTCCCGATCCATAGAAATGATATTTAAAAAAAAATTAAAATGGCTGCCATTTTAAAGGGGGGGGGGGGGCGTTAGAACCCAACATGGGGCTCTTTTGTCGATAACATTTGATGATCTAATAGCCCATAAATTATCGCCAGACTAACCCGAACACACTGTATGTCAGTGTGTCATAAATTGGTCATAATAAATCATTTTAATTTGGCCAATTCATTGCAATTACTAACATAGACATAATATAGGTGCACTGTGCATGAAAAATAATTTAATTTTATAATCATAGTTATATTAGTAATCATAGTGGTACTACCAAAAAATATTGGAAAATGTTCTTACAGCAAAACATGGACGAATATATAATTCGTCCTTGAGCAAGAATACATTTCTCAATTAGAATTGTAAGTTTATTTGGTTCTTGGGCGACTATAAAAATAAAGTCATCATTGGCTAAATTCGTTATTACTTATTACTATAATGCAATTATGATTTGACCTGCTCAGTAAGTACTCAAGTACTTTATTGTTTACCTAATGCCGGATCGTGATCGTGAGTTTAGGTCATTAGGATAGGCAGGATGATGTAACTCGGTTCACCTTGTCGGAGCCTTGAATGTTTTTGAGAGGAAATACAATCTTGATTGCAAAGTTACGATTGTATTTTTAAGTGTGTGAACTGGGAATCTTTATATAGCTTTTGATATATTATTTCGCAAATATGGAACGGTTCCGGCTTCGGTTATAGGTTGTTGGTGTGTGTTTTATAGCTTATATTTTATATTGACCTCGATAGATCAGCTTTGTGCTTTAGTTTTATAAAAAAAAGACAGCGGTAGAGTTAACTTTTTGTTACAAAAAAACATAATGTGCAGCATCACTCACATTGTTCTGCTCCCAAAGATAGAAGTTTTAAGCAATTTTTTAAATCATTTAATTTTTTAAAATCAGAATCAAGGACCAGTTATCATTTACTACCGGACTCAAGATATTATAGAAACCATGATAACTGAAGAACGGCTAGATCGATTTTGATGATCTATGATTTGTTGGATTCGTCTCCTAGAATACCAACAAAAACATCGAGAAATTCTACACCCAGGGAGTGTAATGGAGTATAACAGTTTGTATGGGAAGACTGGCATTCGCACAGACGAGGACCTGCTATGTCAATTCATATTATTATTGCTTGGAATTGCAATGAAATCGCATTGATCGCGACAGCTTTCATTCAAGTTAGGCGGCAGGGTTGCAAGAATGTATACGTTTGTAGATCTATTTAACTTAGGCTCCGCGCAGATGGACCACCGGTGGCTGGCGACAAGCTGTTTACATTGTTTTTAATACGTTTTGTATGGAGTCGCCGCATTGAAGCGAGTTGCGTCCACTCGCGACTCAGTATCCACGACACGCCACCGGTGACCTGTGGCGGCCACTCTTACTCAGTGAAGTGTCCGCGAAGTGCCATCGGTGGCGACCAGTCGCCATTTTGACAAAAACGACTGTCTAACAATATTGGTGATAGACAATCACCACCAACCATTGGTGGCGGCCACCGACCACCTTCGTTTGCGCGGGACTGAGGCCTTACTCCGGTTGACGACGTCCGTATTTTCGAATGTAGCCGTCCCTTTCACTCACGACAGAATGACAACGCAAACGAGCGTGATGGCTAGACTCGAAAATACGGACATCGTCAACAGGAGTAGTGCCTCCGAATGTGGCCATCTGCGCGGAGCCTTAGGCAGGAGGGTTACAGAGTCGCTGTAAACGTTTGTAAATCTATTTATCTTACTCTATTTAGCTTCTGCAGAAATTGCTAGGCGCTCGGCTTGCGTCGTTAAAATTTAAACGGGTATTTATTAGCGCGACGATGCGACGCGTAAGCCGGCAATTCGCGATCACTACGGCGCTTTGATGTCCAATGTTAGGTAGGGTGACCATGCTAGTGTATTTTAAGTGGTTATTTGTGCGGGTAGCTGCTTTTGTTCTGGCGTTTCTTATTAGTAATGTCAGATTGTCTGTCTCATCACGAAGGCCCAGTAGGGCCCAAAAAATAGGGAGACTTGTTATGGCCCTTTAAAGGCCAATATTTTTATTTTTGGCGATCATCTTCTTAAGGTGCTATGTTTTGTCGAAGTTCAAAAATCATCGTAGCAATTTGCACTTTTTATCGGTCGGGTACTCTTTACAAACTATTGGCGTATGTTTTAGCCAGTATATTTTCCTACGATTTTTCAGTGAATTGGCGTTGATCATAAGTTGCATTTTCTGTCCTTTTGGACTTTGACTTTTGTTAGTTATTTATAGGATTTGCCTGCAAAATCTTTCTAGTCTGCAGAACTTTCTGCCAAACTCTTTCTACCGCAACTCCTGTTTAACCAGGATCTGTAGATTCTTGCTAAACAGGATCCTTGCTTGGCCGCAATAAAATCTCTAAGCAGTTTGGGTCTAAGGAGTTCCAAGAGCAGGCTAGATTGACTAATGGACACGCTTTTTTAGTTACGCTATCCATGTAGAATAATTAAAATAACAGAAGAAACACGAACCGTGTACATGTTCAATCAAAAAAAGATCATTGCTTAACAATGCAGAACAGTGTCCTATTGACATAATGCGTGCAACAAATATTTGGTACATACTTTATTCTGAAATAAAGGAATAATTTATGTACGTAAGTAAACTAATCAATTACGATATAATGCGAGTAAAAATGTATTAGTTAGCATACTCTCTACTGAAATAAAGAACTAATAAAAACAATAACGATATCGTTATAACTACAGCTGCTGTAAAATAATTTTGGACGACGAAATAAAACATAAAGTGCATCCGACATCTGTTTTATCTCAGTTCAGTAAAATTTTTAACTATCAGACAGGCTATAAATAATTTTAAAAGCTCTAATAATAAAACCAGAACACAGCAAAGGTAAACTATGCACTAGGAAGATTTAATATTTCACGTTCATATATTTTTCATAGTCTTCGATAAATTTATAGTTATAAAGGTAATTAGGAGAAAATTTTAATAGCGTAGATAAGTAAAGTTCTAATGCCATTTGCTAAATGCAATAATGTATAAAATCTTATAAGTATTTTTTTCAGGAATGATAAACGTCACGTTCTGAATAATTATTGTTAGAAGTTGTTAAAAATACACAAAACAATCGAAAATAAATAAATATACCCTATACCTCATGGTCACCATACCGTATACGGAAACGCGTACCTATGTAAAGCGGGTTGCAATATTTATGAAAATGTTGCCTACTTTTTTTTAATTTCCGCGATTAACTCCCACGTATCGGACTTCAAAGGCGTTCACCCTCTTGCAGCCGAGGGATATGCCAGAAACGGGTGTATCGTTTTTTTTTATTAATACGCTTTGAGGGGTTTATTTTTTAATTAGAGCTGCATACTCGGCATAACTTATTCCTGGCAGGGACGGTCAGCGAAGAAATTCTTTTTATAAACAAAACATAGACGGGAAGTAATCCCTGAAACTACTAAACCGATTTTTTTTTTTTTTTCACTAGTCAACCACAGAAAGCCACAGATTAGTGATTTACTAATCAACACTGTCTAGGGATATTTTGGATATAATAATACTATGTTTTGTATATCCCTAGACAGTGTTGATGTGTGTATATGTATTATCTACGATAAGCTACTTTATTCCGAATATCGGACGAAACCGAGGTGGGTCGCTAGTAACTTTTATTACCGCTTTAAAATTATAATCTTTATTTAATAGCAATTTAACGAGTTTGTTTTGATCTCAAAGCTGTATTCAGCAGATATCTTTCAGCAAAAACTGTTCACTAAGCTAAAGTCGTAACGTTGAAAACACTTAAAATATTCACAGCACGAGTTGAAAACTTAATTTCGTTAAGTCAACGAATGCGTTGGAATTCAAATTAATGAGCTGTCTTTTGTTTTTCGTTTCACAATTTTCGGGGGCGCGCGGGAAAAGTACGTTTTAAAACCATCTAGGTTAATAATGATTACGAGCCGTTTTGGGGAAAAAAGAATGGAATTTGGAAAGATACGGTCACATTTTTTTTTGCATAACGTCTTAGATAAATTAACTACACAAAGGAACATACTACCTCCTTAAGCCTTACAAAAACAAAACCTAAACATGGCAACTTTCGTCTGACAATTCAAGTGACAAGTTTTAGGTCCAATATTGGTTATCTGGTGACAATGTATACCTACGCAAAAATGGATTTTAAGTCCTTCATATTATATTATTAAAAGGGGACTTGAAAAAGCCCCGCATATGTCAGCTTCGTTCAATATCTACTTAAAGGTATAAAAATCAAATATCATTTATTCAATTTTGGACAGAAAATGCCACTTATGAACATCAAAATTAAAAAACAATAATAAAGGCCCATTTTATGGGGCCCAAACATGTCTCCTTATTTTTTAGTCCCTACTAGTAGGTACTTCGAGACAAGATACAAATATCAAAATATCAATGGTTGATCTAAGTATATGGGAATGAAGATAAGACTGGTCAAAGTTTTTATATTGCTCCAATTTAGTTTTGCTCTATTAGGCAAAAATTCGGCCTTCTCAATACGATAGATCGGTAATTTGTACGGTATATATTCGCCCTTGAATATCGAAGTGGTACGGACGACGGCATATAAAGCTTTGCACTGCGGTATCTTATGCAGTTGCCATAGGGTCGATTTTTCAACAAAAATTGGTGGTTGCATTATCGCAGTTATTTTGAAGGAAGTCGCCACAAGCTAAATCAGCACAGTCGGTTGTTCAATTGTAGCCAATTATCTTGAAAACATTAGGTCTTGTACACACCGAGCGTAGCACACTTGTATGCGTCCCGCATGATATTTTTTATAATAAATGGGTTTGCTCTTGACTCTAGACTAGGTTATTGAAATAACAGAGAACATGTACAATAACGCCAATAATATCTGATCTAAAGAACTAAATTCTTTTTACGTCTCATTTTGTTGAAGGACCAAAAACAGTTTAGCTTTCTAAGTACTACCTGGATTATCTTTCCTGAAGTTTGTAGGGTATTTTATGTACTAACTAATTACCTACTTAAATGTTATTGTGCTTTCTAAGAAAACTTTTCTTTCTTTTTTAAAATACATATTTAATTAGGTAAGTACGCAATAACTATTGACACAACATATTTTAATTTCAACTTGTCAACAATAAATGAAAGTCATTCATTTGTTATGAATTTAATTTATTAAAAATAAATTTTAATAAAATAAATAAATTGTTCCAACAATCACACCATTACTTAGTTCCAAACTAAGTAAGCTTGTGCTATGACGACTAGGATTACATAAACATCTATGACTTAGGTACGAGCACAAGCATTTGCTCATCACACCAACATTTGCCCCTTGCGGAATTTGAACAAGCAATCGCTGGTTTTGTAGTCCGGGGCGCAAACCACTACACTACACCAAGATAATTGTCATTATTTTTTTATAAAAATTATGGATGCAACTTATCTGATATATTTGTTTTTCACTCGACTGCCCAAAAAAAGAGTGTATTGCTTATTAATTTATTTATTCATAAGTGTACAGTGTACACCAGACCCAAGTTTGAGTGTTAAGTGGACGCATCGGGTCATGACGTCACGCAATCAATAGCGATTCCCACACGACGCTCGCGATTATTGGCGAAACTACTTTCACATACAAAGTGTTTTTTTATGGTGTAGGAGCAACAAGATCCACTTCCGGAAGTCCTAACGAAATCACTTTTGTTTTGAACATCCTCTGCAATATTTTAACACGAGATTGATGGTACTATTGTTTTTTTCGTGTTGCTACCATCCAGGCATTATGGTTTATTACAGAAAATATATATGACTTAGTTAAAGTTGTCTATGGTTATAGTAAATATTCTTTGGCTGAACTGAGAAAAACTACAGCCATTAAAAAAAACAAAAGAAAAAATGGTCGAATACAAAAGTTACAACTTGGAACCGCGCCGTTTGAGCCGCCATGCATGGCCTGCCAAGAGGATTTGTAACGAAATACAAAAAGATACTCCAGTCTAGGTCATGAACGCATGTTACAATTGTGCGTGTACATAGTTTTGACAAAAGACTGGTGACATAATTATGTGAACATTCACATGGAAGGAAAACATAAATGGACGTAGTTTATTCAAAGCTAAGTATTTAAATGTTTTGAAACTATCTAGTAAGTATTAAAGGTATAGAAAACCTCTGCACCTATTTATCTCTGGACCTTTGACGAAGTACTCAGTACTTCTTATCACTTTTCATTTAAATAAACACAGAAAATCTTACATAAGTTCAACTGTACCTGCTTGTGTAGAAGCTATTTCATAAAAGGCTGTCCTCAAAATTCATCCTGCAATTCGAAATTATCCTTAGATTAATTAACTTTAGGGTAGAAAAAAGTATCAAAAACTATAGTTGGAATACAAAAAAATACAAAAAGCCTGGTGTCAACGAAACGGGAGTCAGTTGGTATTCGCAAAAAGAAAAAGTTGGTACGATAAAAGTATGCAAAGAATCTGATTCTGATATTGAGTCATTCCTTGAAATAACAGTTTCGAGTGTGGGGTAAAAAGTTGTATGTTTATAAGTACTAAGTGTAAGCTATTAAAAAAATATGTCTGTCTATTTACCTGTTTGTCTGTTATCCACTTTTTCGCTAGCAACATGTAAAAGTAGGTCTAGGTTTCTGTTAGAATGAGGTAAGCCATAATTATTTCTTTTTAAACAGTATTTTAAACTAGTATTTTAATTATTAATCCGGGTTTCAGTTAAGTAAATCCTCATTAAAACTATCGTCAATACAACCTACCTATATCGCACATACCAGTGAATGCTTATCACAGGAAAACCTGCGGATGTTCATTCTTCCTTGTATTTTGTATTTTAAAGTTAATTAAATTTTAGTTGTATGAGCCAAATTTCGTAAGTGGAATGGAATTGCATAAATATAAAACAGATGTATGATTGAAGTTGAATTCATTAATTTCTATTCTATTTACTTAGTCAGAGAAGACAAGGATTCAAATACAGTGGACCCCGCATCAAGTTATTCACATCTGTCAAAATATCTTAAATTATATGGAACTGTGATCAACATGAGGGTTAAAATATGTTTGCGGAAATTTGACAGATCAGGGTAGGTTATTGTGTGGCCCACTGTACACATGATAAGTTTTTTGCTTAAGATCTGTACCTACTATATTATTGCCATCAACGTAGAGTAGTACTTTCTCTTGATAAGTCTAGATTATCCAATGCCTACGCACGTGCGCACCCGTCTCGCTCCGTCATCGATAAATCAACAAATGCGAGAAAGTGATGCATAATCGCATGCATGAGAAGTCATGCACAACCGGAGACCGATACAACGTTTATTTTCGGCCCTCGGTGAAAGTGCAGTGTGCCATTGCCAGTACCGACTGATACTGCGTGTATGATCGGTTGGGTAATATTTGATTACATGCCGCACCTAGCGAGGCAAACCGCAGAATGGCTAAAAGACTGGATATCTCGGCGGCGGAGTTAATAAAAAAATAAGCGCAGATAAAATAGTAAACATTACAAATACTGGCCGGTTAGCTGGCTGTATAGATAGGTCCCTTTGCCTGCCCATGAAAAAGACGAACAGTAAGCAAAAACACACTGGCCGATTGCTAAATAAATAGCCTCCTAATACGAAGAAAAAAAAGAAACACGCCAAAATAAGGTAGGTATGTGTTAAATGTGTGATAACTAAGCGATTTATAACTGATAATTGTTGTGAATAAATAAATAAATATCCGCACAGAACTGTTTAGTGTTTAATGTTCAAATGTGGAATTGCAAGACCTCTCACAGATCATTACAATTAATTTATTGAATGCTACATGTGATGCTAGAAGTGTTTCTATGTTAGGTGTATGTTTACATGACTTAAAATCTTGGCATTTTTATCTTTTCGAGATGGCAGTTAATCCCGCAACATTCAACTTTTGCTTGTGTGAAGTTTGCGCATTTTGAAGGGTGAAGTACTCGTATATTGATCAATTTGGTAGGTAATTATTGCTCATTTATGTAATTAGTTTGTAAAAAAAACCTATGTTTTATCATTAAAAAAATATTTCACAGAAGGAACTTTTTGATATCGATCTTCAGTTCCTCGGAAACATAAATTGAAACAAAATTGCTCACATCCACCGTTATCTCATAAATAAAATTACTGTAGTAAATGAAATTTATGCACTTGAATATGTTTAGCTCTAAGCTTCTTTATCTATGCTTGTTTGTACCTACATTATTAAACCATATAAGGTTCTACGCTCAACGTTTTCTTATCAAAGGCAAAATGGCTCATACAATTCCGATTATGATAGGACACGCGTAGCTAAGCAACAATTATTTTATTGTAAGTAGGTAGCTAGGTAACTTACATTACTTTAATAATGAATCATAGATATCAAGGCCGAAAGGCATGAGGTTATCCACCCGCCAAATTAATGTAACAGCTTCAAGGAAAACATACTCGGACATCTTAGCTTTTCATACCCAGCTGGAGGCATGCACAAAAAAGTATGGTTAGCCTTAAACTCTTCAAATTAAGGTTGAAATTCCTCTGCCAAATGCTAATGCTGGTATCGTTCGCAACTCGTTTACATCTCTTTGTCATATTAGCATACGACTTCAAAATTTTATGTTGCAAAGCACTTACAAGCTAGGACATTTGCGTCCGTCTCCCTAATGTGTCCAACGTGTTTTATTTACTCCGAATAAGTTTGTCTCGTTTGTTTTTGCACTTTTTGGCGAACAAAGAATCTAATGCTAAATCAAAACATGAAGGTATAACAAGGCAAATCCTAAGCGAGATTGTGCACATAAATCGTTGTTACGATATAATTCGACGATGAAATGTAATCCGGCAAACTCCGCGCTTGATCGTCTTTTTGGTAGTAATCCGCGGGTAAAATGTGCATGTGCACCCATAGGTATCCACATTTTGCCGGTAAAAACAAAACACTAACGATCTCCGAGGTCACCGCTTCCATTGTAAACAACGCAACATTCTAATTTCGAAACTGTCGCGAGCGTGCGCCCGCGCCGCGAAAAACACGCGTGCGCGCGCCGATTTCCACAAAGCCACTGTTGCCACCATCGGCCGTCACGGACGATGATCGAAATGACAATAATCGCCGGACAGCGAACAATGAACCGTAGTAAGATGAAGCGAAAAATTTACATAACACAGACCCCGATCTGTCCAGTTTTACGTTTTTTATGCTAATGTCTTATGATGTTTATATCGAAGTACATAGCTGGCTTAATAAGTTAATCAACTGTATGATACTTATTGCGAGTCTGCCTATGTAACAACAACCGCCAGACAGTTTTTTTTTCAGACTATAGCTAAGACGTACTTTAGAGAAATACCGTTAATAAGTTATAAGTGCGGCCAATCATGATTAGCGTTCAAGAACTTGTGCTGCTTAAAAGTATCATACAGCTAGGCGAGTGATAGGATTGTGTGACAGAGAAAAACATACTGCGCAAACTCAATGGGAACAGGGCACGCGAATGATGTCGACGAATGTTTTTTTAAATGATAAATATAATAGAAAAATATTTTTTCCAGCATGTAACACATTTCATATATTTTTTACAACAATTTGACTGAAATTGCTTTTTATTCAGCATAAATGCTGCAAAAACTAATAGGTACCTACAGCGCTGGTCTTCCGTAGGTGTTTTTTTTATATATTGTGGTATTACTTTGAAACATTTTTACACATTTAGTTTAGTTAGATATATAAATAATGTTTCTTAAAAAAACTAAAACCAGAAAGACGTGTACTAATAAGTCCTACTGGACCCGAATGTCGATATAGTTTTTTCGTGGAGCGATCTGCGTCATTCAATCTAAAGAGGTCAGCGGATAATCACAACAAAATGTATGACGTGCCATCAAAACATTAGTCGGCAATAAAGAAGTTATCTGTAGAATAGATTGGATCTTGTCTAAGGGCCTCACAGAATTTGTCAGTCTTTAACCTGTCAACATCGAGCTCCACACGGGTGTGGTTTAATGTCAATAACATGATCCAGATTGTACTGCTTCCAGGGATACAGCGGGAAGAGGACCAAGTTCCGAGGATGATGGCCTCAAACTGGCACAAGCGACGTATGACGTCACAGGAGCGGCCGTTGCCCGGCTAAACATTAATAACATGTCATGCGCCTAAATTAAGATCTATTTACTTTTCTGGCCCACAACGAATTCGAGCTCAGAGAAACGTGTTGATACAGTAGTATCTGTCACTTAGACCTGATAATCAGGGAAAATGCCGAGAAAATGTTTGTTTAATCAGGGTAACGTGTATATACAGGGAATTTGACATGTGAACATAGAAATTCCAAAGCCTTTTCAGGAAAACGATTGGTTAAAATATCCGATAAAGTAAACCCGCAAGCTTATGTTAAAAATTATTATTATAATATTTTGCATACAGTATTTGGAAGTTGGACGGCCGAATAAATTCTGAGTCAAATATACAGCATTTAATATTTTTCTTAAAAACTAGACAAAGAGGCAACTTTCTTAGCGTTAGGCAAATTTGGCAAAATAAAAAGGAATTCAACTAAGATACGGATTACATTACGTCAAGGTAAACACTGTGGCATCTTATGCAGTTAAAATAAGGGTGCTTTTGCAACGAAAATGTATAGTCTAATGCGCTGGTCACTGAACAAGGATTCTACTAAGATTAGCATCACTAGGAAGAGGTCCGATTGGTGAAAATAGCTATCAGTAAGTATCATTACAACTTAGGCATCAAATTACAACTTCGAACTGTTTGAAAACGTTTATCCTTAGGCGGCGACATAAGTCAATTCTCAAGTTTGATCTAACTTTAGATTCGAATATATTAAGGGCCATATCTCAGTAACCAAGTCATGCAACGGAAAAAGTTTCCACCACTAAAAAGAGAGTAAACAATCTCGATCTTTCTGACTGAGACGGTTAACTTTAATTAGGTAGTGTAAGGGAGCTCAGTTAAAACACATTTGAATTAATAAATCACATTTATTCACAAGAAATATGACGCCGTGTACAGAGAGAATCGTGCGAGTAAGAGGGAAGAATCATCTCAAACATTTGGCGCGAATGCGCGCGCACAGTAGCAATGGATTGCGTTCGGAAATCCCTTACAGTTAGCGATGGGCAAGGGAAAGAAAAAAATGGGATGGAAAAGAAAAATACGGGAAAGTATGGGAAAAAACGGAAAGATTCGGAAATATTCCAATTCGGCGGGAAAATACTCAAAAGTGGACTTAAATTAATAAAATGCGAGAATTTAGCTACTGTAACAATGGTTTTATGCCTGTAGCACACCCTTACATAAAACCATAACAGCGGGACCACGCTAGTTTTGCCTGTTTGTCAGTTTTATTACACCAAACGTAAACTGCATGTTGTAATGCTTAGATTTATCTGAGTATTTTTTTCTTTGAGATTCGACGATCCTGTAGTATAATTCCTATTACTGTGTCCACGATGTCGATGATGTTGTGCCCAACAATCAACGCTACTAAAGTAACAGTAGAAGTTCGGGCCGCCTCTGGGCTTGAAGTTAGCACTTAGAACATTCTGAGTTGCTTGCACCAGGCTAAATTACGAGCACAGAGGTCTTGGCGACAGAGATTGGAGTAGGCTAGGCTTCGGCAGAATGAAGAAGATGAAGAAGAAAACATTTAGCAAAACTGTCTTTTCGTTGACGAATCGCGAATCAGTAGTCATCCAGATAACCGACGTGTCCATGTCTCGAGAAGACCAGGAGACTGTGAAAGGCAAAGATCTGCCACAGGAACAGTTCAGCAAGGCGGGAAATCGGTGTCCTTTTGATGGTGGTATTATGATTGGAGCTGGAACACCTTTGATCCCGTATCGAGGCTTCATGACAGCAGGCATGTATAAAACAGTTGCTATTGATGGAATTGTCAGACCATTCCGAGTTAACCATGGGCACCAATTTGTACTGGTCGATGATAATCCAGATCCAGCTTTATTAGGGCTCTATGTATACCTTTGCTGACGACACGTCGTTGTTGTTCTTTGGGGACTCCTGAGACGAAGCTTTGCCCAACGCTCAGGAGGGCTTCAATAGGGTTGCTAATTGGTTAAGGCATAATGTATTAACCCTCAACGTTGCTAAGACGAAATATGTTCCATTTGCCATGAGGTCAAATTATCTACCATCCTCGACTTATGGTGTTATAGCCCATAATTGTGGTCAATCCCTTCCAAACGAGTGTCTTTGCCCAAAGTTGCAACGGTCTGAATGCACTAAATACCTGGGAGTGTTAATAGATAACACACTTAGCTTTAAACCCCACATTGAGTTACTTGCAGTCAGAATGCGCAAACTCATCTTTGTGTTTAAATCCCTTAAGAATGTCGCTAATCGTAGGGTAATTAAGACGGTTTATTTCGCTCTGAGTCACTCTCTACTAGAATATTGTATTTTATGTTTAGGGTGGTGCAGATAAGACGCACCTCTTAACTGTGGAAAGGGCGCAACGAGCTCTACTCAAGGTCGCAGCTGGGCTTCCCTTTCTTTACCCCACTGTGGAACCTGCACAAGGACTGGGATGTGCTTACTGCAAGGCAAACTTTCCTCCTCAGGGCTGTCTTGAAAAAGCACTCAATTAAAATATCACCCTGAGCTGATGAGAGGCAAAAGGCGAACTGGCTCAGTTTGCCCAAAAATCACTCTGCGAACTTCTTTCTCGCACAATTTTTTCTGTTTCCTAGGTCCTTACCTTTATAATAAATTAAACGAACATTTTGCTATGTACCCTCTAAATATAAGAAAGTTGTCACTAACTACCTGAAGTCTTTGAACTATGACGAAACCGAACAGATTTTATGCCCCTTGGAATGATGTTGTAGGTCAGTTCCACTTTGCTGTCGATACTTGTGAAGTTAAAATTTTTTACCTAACATCACATCACTATTTTCTGGCTTCGTTCTCATACACACGGCTCTCCCGGCAGGACATGCACTCTCTCTCTCACACAAACACACACTCACACACACTATACTCAAACAACACGTAACGATACATTTCACCTTAACTTCACTTTACTTCACTCTACAAAGTTACTCGTTTTGTGACTCGTAGTTTTTAATTTAGCACTAGTATAATGTTTTACTTTAGTCTCGGCCTTCATTTGTCCTATATATTCATTGGTCATTACATAAGAAATTGAATTGTAAAGAACTGCGAGGGTGGCCTGGTTGACCTGTAGAACAGGTACTATTCCGTTGATAGCTCACTTATCACACTCGGGACTTTAAAAGTATGTTCACCTAGACACCTCGAAGAAAACAAACCTACACGTTTTATTTTCTGAATTTCTTGTTTTTAATAACGAAGATTTAACTTTATTATCACTTGCCTCAAATATTCAAACTTAACAGAAGCGAAACTGCCGTTTCTAATGTAGAGATTTTACTATGACCCGGTTTGTTTATGTCGAGATTTCTCCAATCCTTATCAAACGTCTACATTTCTGCACCAATTCGCGACATCGTGGACACAGTAGTAGGAAGTATACTACAGGATCGTCGAATCTCAAAGAAAAAAGATTCAGATAAATCTAAGCATTAGAACATGCAGTTTACGTTTGGTGTAATAAAACTGACAAACAGGCAAAACTAGCGTGGTCCCGCTGTTATGGTTTTATGTAAGGGTGTGCTACAGGCGTAAAACCATTGTTTCAGTAGCTAAATTCTCGTATTTTATTAATTTTAGTCCACTTTTGAGTATTTTCCCTATTTTCTCGCCGAATTGGAAAAATTCCGCATACTTTCCCCGAATTTGGGAATAAACCCAACAGTTGGAAATATTCCGGGGAGTAAACCCAACGCTACTTACAGTAGATCGATGCAGTAGATATAGTAGATAGTAGTGAGCGTTTTAAACTCTGAGTGCACAATAATAACTCTTTGGTGTAAGCTATTCTATTATTAATTTAACCCTCTATGAGCCAAAGCCTTAAAATGCTACGGAATCATTTCTAATCGATCAATCAAACGAACCATGTCCTACTTAACCAAACTTTATATCTGCACTCTGCTATCTAGACTGAGCCCGACGAGGAATAGACAGAGTCGACGGTGGAGCGAGCTCACCCAGAAGGTGCGAAGGACCTTATAGTTATGGGCAGGTAACTATTTCAATATCGCCAGAAGTCTGATTATTCAACTCGCTACAATTGGGCACACCCGTCGCTCGAGCGGTAGGGTAACCACACAGGGCTTTTTCGGCGAAAATTTGCATTGAGGTCGGCTAAGTGCAGACACGCTTAGCAGTCTTTACTTTTAAAGCGATATTTTAGGTTGAAATGCCTTTACCTGAAAAAGGTGATATAAGGGGTCCTAAATTAAACGTGTTTTACAACTTTTTCGTCCATTCTTTTATAGTCATACCATTTTATTTATTTATGTTGCTTGTTTGTAGTACCAACCATGTACTTCTTGCTAAACTAATTGATATTAATTAAAAAGTTAAGTTAGCCTATAAGCATTTATATGCTGGGCAAAGACCCCTCCTCAACTATGAGAAGGTATGAGCCATACTCCACCGCACGACTCAGTGCGGATTGGTGGAAGGGTCTGTAAGGCAAGTACCCAGCCTTACTGTAAAAAAAATACGGTTTGTCTTTGCTCTATTGTTTAGCAAACTGATGATTGCCATCCCTAAGTCTACTTTTAATAAGACACTCAACGCGCGATCTCGTTGATTGAACCAATTACTCACACTATACTCTATGATATATCGCTAGAAATAAATAAAATAACATTTATTTCAGGCATCTTGGCCCATAATTCCACATAAAAATTATATTAAAAATTAAAATACATATAAAATCGTTAACAAATCATTCACACCAAATTGAACGAGCACATCAAGAGCCCACCGCCGCCACACCCGTAGATACGGCAACATGTCTGTTGCAGCAGTTCCGGATGTAAGCTATTCTATTATTAAAAATATAATAAACATATTCTGAAATACTTGATAACAAGTCGTTAAGAACCTACATGGCGTTTCTAACATAAAAATGATTCTATTTTAGCTCGTTCGATACTGATACTCAAAAATTCGTAACAGTTCGTAAAAAATAACCAGTTCATTATTTACGTCGCGTAACTATAAAAGAATGTAACTTTAACTTAATATGAAATTATTTACATTTACCTTTTGGTCTGACATGAAAGCTAAAAAATCCTGTCCCGGTCTTAACTTGTTTATTTATTTATTCATACCGCACAAAACAGACTTCAATCGATACAAGCATTAAAACGTATTACACATTGTACAGAACTAGATTACAATCCAAAAATATGTATGCCTTAAAGCTTAAAAATTATCAAGACAATTTACATTCTAAAGAACGCTACACCGGATGACACAGTCGTTTAATTTTTGTAAGTGAAATTTGATTTAACTACAATTCTTATGCTTTTTAAAGGTCATGTTACCACTGAATCATTATTTTCAATCGACAGAAAGACTTGGGAGGTTCAAAAAGAGTTGTCAAGCAACCCGCGAAAAAATTAATCAAAAACTAAATAGGTACGGTCGTTGGTAGGATCACATGAAATATAGCTTTGTACCTAGTTCAAAATGTTTCAAGCTTCGTCAAGATTCGAAATATACAGACATTTCATTCAGATATTACAGCGTATGGAAATATTTTACGTAACTATTACAACCACTTGAAAAGCGGGTTAGAACAGTCGAAACATGCAAATTGGGACGAAAATACAATTACGTAGTTCCATGGAATATTACCCGGCTGAGTAGTCACAGGATACAGAGTACAAGCACAAAGAAAAGTGTTTATCCTTATTCTTAGTACTTAAATTTAAATTCAAGAGTGTAAGTATCATATTCAGTATAAGTAGCTGCAACTTCTGCAAGACAAGCACTTTCTCCTATTCATATTTTAATCATTAATTTTTTTACCTCTGATCTTTTTAGTGCCTTTTTTTTAAATAATAGTTGTAAAGATTTTTTACAAATTTACAGTCTTTTCTTTCTCACTTAGGTAGCTATTTTAGTTAGATTTAAGCGAGGTCGGTACGAATTAATATGGATAAGTTCTGTATGGCCTCGATAAAAGTTGATAAGATTTCAAACTTTGTTGTTGCACTTTTAAACATATCTACACTTAACGACACAAACGGGATTTAATGCAACTGATACTTTTTTATTTTATTTATTTTTATTTTATTATTATTTGGGAAACATACAGGTGTTATAAAAACCAATTAAGTTTCCTCAGACTAATATTACATTTCATTTAGAGCAAACCCAAAACCTACAAAAGATTATAAAAGATTACATTACATGACGACCGTCTTGGTGTAGTGGTTCACGCCACGGACTTCTAAACCAGGCGGTTGCGGGTTCGAATCCCGCAAGGGGCAAATGTTTGTGTGATGAGCACGAGCATTTGTACCTAAGTCATGCATAATTATTGTTTTTTAAGTGATAAGCATTCACTATGCAATCTAAATATATTATTGCACTTGAAAAAAACGACCACCAGAGGCGGGAACCGAACCCGCGTTCCTCGCATACCGGGCGATTGCCTAACCTCTCGGCCACCCTGGCGTTGGCAGAGCCTGTCGAAATTTTCAAGTGCTTCTTAACGCTATAATGCCGCGTTGCTTTCATCAATGATATTGGGATTATACCCTCAACACTCGAAAGAAATACTATTGCAAGTATTTAACAATCGAAAGATGAAGCTTGCAAATAAGATAATTATTGTTTTTTAAGTGATAAGCATTCAATATGCAATCTAAATATATTATTGCACTTGAAAAAAAAAACGACCACCAGAGGCGGGAATCGAACCCGCGTTCCTCGCATACCGGGCGATTGCCTAACCTCTCGGCCACCCTGGCGTTGGCAGAGCCTGTCGAAATTTTCAAGTGCTTCTTAACGCTGTAATGCCGCGTTGCTTTCATCATTGTTATTGGGATTATACCCTCAACACTCGAAAGAAATACTATTGCAAGTATTTAACAATCGAAAGATGAAGCTTGCAAATAAGATAATTATTGTTTTTTAAGTGATAAGCATTCACTATGCAATTTAAATATATTATTGCACTTAAGTTAAGAAGCAATTGAAAATTTCGACAGGCTCTGCCAACGCCAGGGTGGCCGAGAGGTTAGGCAATCGCCCGGTATGCGAGGAACGCGGGTTCGATTCCCGCCTCTGGTAGTCGTTTTTTTTTTCAAGTGCAATAATATATTAAGTCATGGATGTTTATAAATGTATATAAGTATGTCTATCCGTTATCCTAGTCACCATATCAGACGTTTCGATTCGGTTGCGACCATGATTCGTAAATACAAAATCCCGTTTGTGTCGTTAAGTGCAAGTTGATAAGAGTTCTGTGAATATAAAAAACAGGTACTTATTATTTTATTCCAGCTAAATACTTAACTATTATTACTGAATACCTTCTGTCGCCGACTGCACCTACTACGTTCATATTCGTCTAATGATATTCATGACTCGGAAGACGAAAAACGAATCCATATTGTATTTGTTTTGGTAGCTCGTGCATTATGTACGGGCCACATTCCGGAACAATTACCCTGGATCCGTAGATAGACTCGTAGAGATATATTACGTCTATAGACAATAGAAATAGATAAGGAATGCTCACATATGAGATTACGGCTACTTTCTTACGCGTTTTCCATGAGAAATGAATTGGTATGATTTGACTAGATTATATTTATAGGTTGTCTTAATTTAAAGATAATATTAATTAGATTATTATTAATATTAATCTTGCAACAGAGACTTTCAATACCCTGCTTCAAAATTCAGTCAGTGATTGTCATCGTGCAAGGCTCTTGGCAATTTCCTGTAAGGAATCAGGTCACTGGCTTCACGCCCTCCCATCCAAAAATATAGGTACACTTTTTGACAGCGAGACATTCCAGGTGTGTGTAGGTTTTCGAATCGGGGCCCCGGTTTGTGAACCATTTACGTGTCCCTTTGGCAAGGAGGTCGACAAATTAGGTCTTTATAGTCTTTGTTGCCAGCAAAGTGCGGGGCATCTCTCTTGCCATGCAGCACTTAATGACGCCATCAGAAGAGCTCTTGCCAGCATTAACGTTCCTTCCACATTAGAACCGCGTGGGTTGGTCCGTGATGATGGCAAGAGACCTGATAGCCTCACGCTTATTCCCTGGGAGCGGGGACGGGCCTTGGTATGGGACGCAACTTGTGTTGATACTTTGGCCCCTTCTCATCTTAGGGACTCAGCTCTTAAAGCTGGGTCTGCCGCTGAGTCGGCAGAAAACGCCAAGCGGCGCAAATACGAGTCTCTTGCAGGTGATTATGTGTTTGCACCGTTTGGCGTTGAAACTTTTGGACCGTGGGGACCTAACGCCAAATTACTTTTTAGAAAAATAGCCCCTAAATTAAATATAATTATGGAAAACAAAAAAGCTGGCTCGTTTCTCGCTCAGAGGCTAAGTATGGCTATCCAACGCGGAAACGCAGCTAGCATTCTCGCTTCCTTGCCTCATGGACACGGTTACATTTTTGAATAAGTAGATTTTTAAGTTTTGTTAAGTGTACATATTTAGTTAATTGATTATTTTTATATAAATGAGATATACAAAAATATATATTAAATTAGATCTATTTCTGAAGTTGTGTAGTTAGAGGGACATTTTAAGTTACTTCGCTTGACTTATTTTACTTCGAATAAGGTTGGCCATAAAATTAAAATACGTAATCGGAAGTTACACGTAGGCAGTTTATATTACACTACCTTTAGCCTTATCGCACAGAATAAATAATATAGGCCTTTTTTACCTACTATAATAATAATAAATTGTTTCAACAAACACACCAATTACCTAGCCCCAAACTAAGCGTGAGCTTGTGCTTGGTGACTAGAATAACGGATAGAAATACTTAAATACATATAAACATCCATGACTTAGGTACAAATGCTCGTTCTCATCACACAAACATTTGCCCCTTGCGGGATTCGAACCCGCAACTATGTAAGTAAAGTAAACAATTGTTTACCCCAAGGTTGTCTGGAAGAGATCGCTCCCAGCGATAAGTAAGACTGACTACATATTATAATACCTACCAAAATGTTTTTATATTTTTTTCTTAATTTTATGTCAATGTGTTTCTGGTTGCAATCAAGAGTAACTATCGTTTATACAGCTTGGGCATTCGCCAACCGCGTATTTTTTGGTCGACTTGCAAAAAAATATAATATATGTTTTATCAACTGTTGCATAGATATTTCCTTTTTAGAATTTCAATTATTTGTCAGTCCCTTAATTAACATTGTAAATAAATAAATGTTTCAACAAACACACCAATTACCCAGCCCCAAACTAAGCGTGAGCTTGTGCTATGGTGACTAGGATAACGGATAGAAATACTTAAATACATATAAACATCCATGACTTAGGTACAAATGCTCGTGCTCATCACACAAACATTTGCCCCTTGCGGGATTCGAACCCGCAACCGCGCAAATACAAGCAACATGCGCCTGTTTTAAAGAGTTAACTGCTAAAATAGGAACTCAAATTCTTAGCAAAGTTTGCAGGTTACAGACGAGATAGTGTATTAACCTGCCTAATTAATGTACGCTGGCAATTTCGCGCCACTTCGTAACCAGCGCCATCTTAAATTCATACTTCCATCGTCTTACCGCGAATTCCTGATATAGCGTGATGATGATACACGCACACTTAAGTGGCTATAGCTAGGCTTTGAACATCTACGCGATACTCATTTGGACGAGAAGACAGAACAGAACTTCGCTAGGGCAAACAGAAGAAATAGGACTTTTTGATTCATTAAATAACAATTTTACGGATAACGCGATTTATTACATTTTATTTAAAACCTGACGTTTCGAACACACAGCGTTTGTGGTCACAGGGAGACTAAGGTTTTATTTGTCATTACAAAGTAAGTTTTGATGGAAGGACGCTTCAAGATATTCTCAATCTTGTCATTAAGGGAGACAAGATTGGAAATATCTTGAAGCGTGCTTCAATCAAAACTTACTTCAAGCCGCAAAATTAAATTTACAGACAGAGTGTAACAACAACCGTGAGAGCCATGCCACACGATGCAGTGCGGTGGCGGTGCGGCACCTAACCGGCCGGTTTCCTTCATATAAAAATGTATGGCATGGCACACGGCGCCGTCCGGTGCGATCCGGCGCTGCACCGCACGCGCATCGGAATCGAGACGAGGCGGGGAGAGGTGTCAGACAGACTGTCGTCATAATTCAGTGCTGGAGCTTGAGTCTGTCGCTGCTACGGTACCTCAAAACGTTGCGGCGCCGCACTCACCGTGTGGTCGGTAGTCCGGCGAGATGACCTGAAGTGCGGCGCCGCACCGCATCGTGTGGAATCGCCCTGACCGAACGACCGTTCGACAAACAACATTTTGTATTGGACTTAATTCAAAATAACATAAATAATAACTTCTCTATTGTGAGGCGGTCTCAAAGTAAGGGTAGCCTGACGTGCGGCCGTGTGTACAGATGCATTAGAGAGGCTTTAATAATTACAATGACATAATTGCATGTTCTTACTTTTCAATGCTCCTGACTCTATGTTGCTAACTAGATGCGTACTGCGCAGGCAGTGCATGTGTTATGGTGAAAGTACCTACATACTATGTGCATACTGCAGTCTCGTCTTTATTAACTCAGGTGTGCATCAATATGGCAGACACGTGAATCACGTGGTTACAAACTCGAGACTATTATTATCGGACAGGCTGCTGATATTACCTAACACTATATTAATTTTACTGACAGTGTGAAATAAATTATTGTTTTAAGTGATAAGCATTCACTATGCAATCTAAATATATTTTTGCACTTGAAAAAATGACTACCAGAGGCGGGAATCGAACCCGCGTTCCTCGCATACCGGGCGATTGCCTAACCTCTCGGCCACCCTGGCGTTGGCAGAGCCTGTAGGAATTTTGTGAGAGTGTGGCCGCGAGGTTAGGCAATCACCCGGTATGCGAGGAACGCGGGTTCGATACCCGCCTCTGGTAGTCATTTTTTCAAGTGCAAAAATATATTCAGTGTGAAATACCTGGGGTACTAATAAGTAAATGACGATTCGATGGACAACTAACTGAACTATCACTATCTCTCGATGCCGACTACGAATCTTTCCATGCTTAACCAATGACATAACTGATTATTACTTATAGAACGAAATAAGTACCGGTATCGACTTGTTTACAATATGACAAAGATTCAGTTAGACCAAATATCAAACACAAACCCAAAGCAAAGTGCAGTTGTTATCTCCTCCTATAAATACGATTTTTTTAAGTGAAAGTAGGTACCTATTACAGTGTATATTGTAATTTTAGAAAAGTTTTTTAAGTTGTCTCTCGTAATGCCATTAACTCATTGGTTTCCTTAACTCGTAGAATCAGCAAAATAATGTGGAAAAATAGCGAGTAATTAGTTAATTACAGTGAAATCGCAGCGCTAGTGTCATCTTTTTTGCTAGAGAGAGTAATGTGTTAAGCACGGAGCTTGTTATTTTTATTTACCTTGCAACTAAAGAAACTGTTAACCTAATTTAAACATAGAAAAGTGTAGGTACACTAATAAACCTGTAGCTGTTAGCCAGCACGTCTTTTTTCCTCTTGTCTTTCTGAAAACGCAACGCAAAGGACCTTTGCCCATAAAGCCAGGTCTGAATGAAGTCTTATAAACTTTTTTTTCTATTTTAGAAAGAAAAAGATCCAAATGTATACATCGTAGACTTCTTAACCTAATCGAACTTTGCAGTCACACTTTTTCTGATTAGTTCCCCCTCTAATCCTTAGGTTCGGCACCAACGAAGACGAAAAACTCCAAATTCAGATCATGTCAACGTAGGTATCACGGATTACCATAAATGAATAATTTACCCGCAAAAAAATATTTATTCGCGACTGTTGCTATCCTGCCATCTGTCTGTTTTTGGCCGAATTGTAAGAGGTCGGTTTATCAGCTATTTTCCGATGACACCATGTATACTGCTTCACTTATCGAAGTCATTTTTGCATATGCTCTCCTGTTTACCCGCGCGGTCGCTGTAGACTCCCGCCATAAAAACCTTATCTACCCGCATTGCGAATCCGGCAGCCATTTCCATATTCAGATTGGCGGTTGGTATTTTCCGTTTCTCTGTCTGGCGGTGATTTTTAAATGATACGTCGCAAATAATACCAGCGTCCAGTTCATGTACGATTTTTGATGTGCAAAATACATGAAGTCGTTGTTTTTATATTTTATAAACACCAGGGGCTCTATTTTGTAAGACGGACAAACTTCGTATTTTTCAATCATCAAGTTCCGTGAGCGTGACGGTTCTAAGAGCGAAAAACAATAGAAAAGAATAGATACTTAGTTAGAAAGCATCTTTTATTAATATTACAAATACTACTTTTGGCTTGAGGATCAACAAGCCTATTTCCAAAACTTGAAATCTCAATAGCCCGACATCACTTCGAGGAGAAGTTTCAAACCAATGATAAGGACCATTATGGTCCATGTTAATAGCTTCATTGGTTCAGGACTATAAGATGTAGTACCAATGTTTGCGGGGGAGCATCCAAGTTCTATACGGGGATTTAGCGAGGCGACCGTGCAAGTTGGCCCACACAGGGTAAATAAAACGGAAGCGGCCAAACTTGTATGCAAACAGGGACGGAAAACTTGTTCTAATAAAGTACAAACATTGTGGAACGTTGGCGCCCAACGCGGGGCTGAGTTTGTTCGTGCTATGTCGCTGCGCAATTAGGGATATTTTAATTAACTTTGCAAGCGTTATGAACGGCAATTCAGGGTACTATTCTGTTAATTGTATACGTGGACTGCGCGAACGGGATTACCGTTGTTTGTATTATTCGTTCGACGAGTGTATTCCTTTTGGTAAAATAGGGAAGTTGAGTCAGATGGGAAATTTAAGTCTTATTTGAAAGAAAGAAAGAAAATACATTTATTAATTATTTGCTTACTTCAGTCTCTTCGTTGTTGCAGCATGTAAAACCTCTGATTTATTTATTCCATATTTTAAGGTGAAAAGACATGTGGCTAGTTAGACATAGACATGACGTATCCTCGGCCGCATCGTCGCCTTCCATCAGGTATCAGTCAAATCTCTGCCTATTTATAAAAAAAATTGGAAAGTCTATTTAGTGCTCCATTTTAGCCAAATTGATCTACACGAAATGATTATTAGTTGCATATTATTAATAAATATAGCTTCTTTACTATAAAAAACAACCTTAAAAAATCGTTCTACAAGTGAAAGAAACGTGGAAGGAAGTCGGTACCAGCGTGGGTTACAGGTATGAATACTCAAAATTAGCACCATAAACAAATAAAGCAGGTCCTTTACTTTAAAGTAGGTTATAAACAAATATCTGCATTATGTAGAAAATTACGTAGAAATGCATTTATGGATGCAAAAGTATTTTTTTGGGCGCCAGATGTTAATAAATTCTGAAAGTGGCGCCCAACGTGGTAATATTATAAAATTATGCAACGATACAATAACAACGCTTCGAGCTCTTTAATATAATCTCCGCAGTAGTTAAGTATACATTTATTCGGCATACCACGAAATTTAAAGTGCTCTCCCAGAGTGGTTACTTACATTAAAATGCTTTTTAACAAGAATACCTATATCGTTTCAAACGGAATATTAATGAAGCTTGTTTTAAGCCCAATATTAAAATCACGAATTAACGCGAGTATGAAATGAAAAGTGAATTTATTAATTTGCGAATCACTAGCGAGGGTTCAAAACAAATTGTGTTAATTAAACATTTACATAATCGCATTGCAATTATTTCAAAGGTTAAATCCTTGGCCTACATAAAACACGAACTCATGGGTTTCAATAACAGGTATTAATTTTATTAAAAAGATTTAATCGCACAACTTTGTAATACCATGGTAATACACATGCTTGTTACCAAGACCAAGGTGGATCTCCGGAAAGCTGGGGACTTGGGTAAAGGATTTTAGGCTTGGCAAGGATGTATTCAGGTGGGGAACTTTGGATCTGGAAACAACAAACAATTTAATGTAACCACAGATAATAATACAAGTACAGAAGGACCACTCAAAGTTATTTTAGTAAATAGCGACTCTTGCTACAACACAATTCAGTGCAAATTTTGATCGCGGCGCCGATAGCCTACCGCTATAAGCACCTTCATATTTGCCTCTCTTTCTCTCGCGTAACCTCATCTCACCTGACATCGTAGGGTCGACCGACGCGACGACAAACACGCGCGTGAGTCGTAGATCTTACATGCGATGCGGCCGGCCTGTGACATCCATTATGACAAAACGCCGACCGGTCGATCCCCGCATGTACTTGTAGCTTTAAGCTAATTTGCGGAGTGAACCAGGCTTGATGTAACATAACATACAGTATGGCCGGGTTACCATCTTTCTTTAACCAGGCCTGTGTATCTCCCCGCGTAGGTAGCAAAAACGTACCTACGCGCGGCGACCCTTACTTAGGGGCTAAAACAAGTTGCGTGTCGCTACCGGCCAGCGACACGCTCGCGCGTTTTATTCACCGGCGGCCGCGCGGCTACTTTGCTGGCTGGACGAGAATGAATAAAGTACTAGAAAGAGGCGCTAGATGGCGTTAGAAGCTTTTCGTAGCAGTCAACCCTATCGCGTCGCATGATATTACGTCACTGAATAGGTTTAGTGTATTATGAATCATATTCCAGAGCAATAAGTATGAAATTATCTTGCAATGGATTTTTGTAGGTGTCTATGTTACAGTTAAAACTAGTTAGTAGATAGAACGCGTTTTTCCTAATTAGAACTAGTTTTTACAAAACGCGTTTTCCCTAAGCGAGTCAGTTAAAACTGTTCCAACTGAGGTTAGAGTTCATCATACCTTATTCTGATTTGTAATTCAAAATGCCACGATAGTTTGTCTTGCAATAACAAGTAGATCCTCATCCTATTAAATGTAGGTTTGACTGATAAGATTTTGATGTGTGTTAATTAATGTTCTACAACAATGTTTCTTTTAAAAATTTTATGGTTGTGTTCAGTTGATTTATTTGATTATTTTATTTACCTAATCATAATTAATATTGTCATCTTGGCAACTAAATTTAAGTCAATGTTCTCTAAAATGTTTCTTTAGTCTACATTTGGTTCCCAGTATCTTACATCTTTTTAATAAATATTTTTAAAACTTATATCTTGTTTTCAATCCCAAATCAGTTTTTCTAGCGCTAGTTTTAACTATAGCTCGATGTGACAGCTAGTTTTATCTGAAAATCAAATATGTCAGTGGTAAATTCTAGTTTTAACTGATTATTTTCTAGTTTTAACAAAGGCATTAAGTAATAACTAATTTTAACTAGGGAATACGAGTTCTAACGAAAAATGGGTTTTAACTGTAACACCTACACGAAAATGTGCTTGACTCTGAGGCGAACTAAATTACGCCATATTGTTGATGACATTAAGTAGACATTTCTTTGAATACAATTGCTAAGTCATACTTCTGTACAAAGTACTAGTACTTATTCTGTGCTTTAACTATTACAAACTTCAAAATCTGTCAAAGTCCATACGAAAAACTTCAGTTATTGTTATAGTTACGGTTAAATTGAGGTGGTGATACCAAAAGTTAAGTAACCCACGGCGCGGTCGTGATTGGATGGGTGACCATTCCGACCATTAAAGTGACGACCATGACAAGCATCTCCGTGCTTCGGAAGGCACGTTAAGCAGTTGGTCCCGGCTAATATCTGTGGTATTAGTCGTTAAGCCTAGTCAGAGGCCCTAGGGCGGCTTGATAACTTCTGACAGTAAGGTTTGTCACTTGCCTTACATACACCCCTCCACCAATCCGCACTGAGCCCGCGTGATGAAGTATGGCTCGTTTCTCCTCATAGTTGAGGTGAGGCCTTTTCCCAGCAGTGGGATCTAATAGGCTGACTTATTATAAGGTGGTGCTCAGCGTCAGTGTAAAAATTTTTTGTAGGAATAATTCGTACGGACGACAGCACGTCAAGGTGATCACTGTGCTTAGGCGTTCGTAATAGGGGTGATGTCGCAACAAAAATGTTTAATGTGATGACTATTGTACATTTTATTAACTTATACAGCAACCTTCACGAAACAATTTTTACGTTCAAAAATTTTTTAATAAAATTCGTTTGTTTGATAAAAAAACGTTACTTTGATACATTTCAATTTATTTTTTAGTACAGAGAATGACTTATAAATTGTAATTCCTATTGTTTCAATATCTACTGCTGAAATCAAGTGCTAATCAATAATGGCAGCTGTGAGAAGACAAACGAACATTAGTTTTAATTTAGACCGCATTCTAATGGAACGACCGCTCAATAATATTGCAGATATGTTCTGGGTACATCTACCTACCATGTAATGAAATATTATTTAGACTACTAGCCCCACAGCATATCTAAGTCCTCGCCTGCGGGGTGTAGGAGTAGACGACAACGGGGACAATGAGCGGTGCGTGCAGCAGGCGCTTGCAATTCGAATTTTAAAATTCTGAAATTCGCATTCTTTTCCAAATTTAAATCACAAACGGCCGCCGCCCGCACCGCTCACTATCCCTGTTCTCGTCTACCCCTCGCACTCCTGTACCCCGCAGACCAGAACTCAGTTAAACGGTCGGACTATATCTATATAAAAGAGGCTTTGACAATAGTGACTGTGTTTCTTGCGCTGCTTCTTCTCAGCACTAGCCCACAATTTGTCCCAAAGCAGTGGTAGGGCTTAGAAAATATATGTTGGGACGTGTATAAGTGCCCTGTGGGCTAACATACATATAAATAAATGACTTAAGACTTTTATGACTATATCTATGGATATTGCACAATATATATCAGGTTGTTTCGCCTCAATAGAACAACTATATCCAGACATACGGTCATACAGGGTGATCTCTCTTAAAACCATAAGACATGGTACAAATAAGAGACTTGAGAGATTACTCGACGGGAGTATGCGTCCTTATTCTAACGTCGAGTCTACGCAGACGATGTCGCAGGCAACGGCTAGTATTACATATATAAACCAAAATTCAGAGGTTAGTGTATCAGAATCACATGTTCATTCAAATCGTGTTGTCCTGCCACCTTGGGTTTGACAATCGTCAAATAAACAAACGAGTGGCTCATTGTTTTGTTGTACAAATTAATAGTAATTACAGATCTTGTTAAAGCCAGCGAAGTCACACGATGACACAAATTACGTCTCAAGGCTGTTTGAATATGAGTGTTGGAACGAATTATTCGTGCGTGATGCGAACAGACATAGTTTATTGGTTTAGAAAATGCGCGTGTTTATTAATGAGTTGGGTTTAGATGTTCATTAATTGATTTATATGGCGTTACAAGCGGGGAGAAATTAAATCAAATTTCACTGACAAAAATTAATCGACTGTGTCATCCGGTGGGACTCGAACCCACGTCCCTTCGCTATCCGGGCGATTGCTCTTACCAACTAAGCTACGGAGGACGTTAGTCAGTCGACGAATTTTTGCAAGCACTCGCCCGGATAGCGAAGGGACGTGGGTTCGAGTCCCACCGGATGACACAGTCGATTAATTTTTGTCAGTGAAATTTGATTTAATTTCGTAAAAACTTGCAAAATAATTGCTTAAGTTATAAAAATATAATAAGCGGGGAGAAGATATTGAAAACAATTTAATGTATCTAATATCCCCGATCTAAAGGCTGAGTGAGTATAATAAGCGAATTTCCTAGTTTCAAAAATCAGTACTTAAAAATCCGCTAGATGGCGTTGAACAACCGTATTCGACTTTTATTTAGGAAACAGACTGGTTTTAGCTTTAATTATGTTATAATGTTTATTTTTAGGATGTTTTAGATTCACGCGTAATTTTTTACAATTTAGTGATTATCAATGGGCATTTATTTATTCCTAGTGTTGTCACTTTTAAAATAATGTTGAAATAACAATAAGTTTTTTTTTTCATATTTTTCAATTTATTTAAGGGCCTAGGTTTGTAATCTACCTAAAAACTCAATAATCAAAATGCGTTTTTTCAATTAAATTTAATTTTTAACTGCATTTCGAAACTCGCAAACAAATAATAGTTTTTTGTTTTATGCTCAATGATTTCGACGCATTATTTATATAACTTAGATGAATAGCGCCATCTACCGACATAAAATAAAACTAAATTTTTAAGCTGTCAGAAAATCCCTCATTACGAAAACTAAGGAACCACATGATATCTTTTAACATCAAACTGCCTTTTTTTTATTAAAAAATAATAATAATTTAAATAAGGCGCAACCGAACGTGTTCAATGCTGATTGGACGACGACACATTAAGATTAATACACTAGCCACATAAGAAAAGAAGAAAAAGAAGTATAATACTGCGTGCGGCATCTTATGAATCTGTAATAGAAGTGATTTTCTGATGTGCTGGCCACGGTACATATGCGAATTTTGATCTTAAAACGTAACTCTAAGGGCGGTTCTGCACTACGTCCGATTCGAATCCGTTCCGAGTCCGTCAAAATATGTCATTTGATTTTGAATATGGAAAACCGGACCGTGAATAGATAGATAGGTAGATACTCTTTATTGCACACAAATGTTCATAGAGAATGGTACAATTTAGGCAGTCTTATTGCTGAAAGCAATTTCTTCCAGACAACCTTCGGGTAGAGGACAGTCCAAAATTAAATTGACGACAATGTGAATGACGGACATAGTGCGTAAACAGTCATACAAATAGTTCTACGACTACGCCGGACGTAGTGCGGAACCGCTCCTATTAGGACGAACATTGGGTGAAGTAGGATTGTGTTGGCCCACAGTGACTTTCAAATCATTAATACTAAAGTTGTGGGTTTAAAAATTCTTTAGAGATAACAGCTAAATAGAAACTCGCAAGAAACATAGTTTGCGGCAAAGTCAAATGATCCCAAAACCTAATTAGGCCATCCCCTGAAGGTCTTTACGTAGCCGTAGATGCCTATTTATTCAAAGTTAACTTTTCGCAACTCCAACTTTGTATCGATGCAGGCAAGTAAGCGAGTAATTATCGGTGATTTTTTCGGGTTTGATCTCCTACAATATACATATATTATACATTTTCTATATTATCTCCGGTCTGGGTGTTGTGGTACCACTGCTGCACCGTTGTTTAAGTTGTTGTTGTTTCACCATTTCCATAACACAAGTGCTTAAGCTTCTTACTTTGGGATCTGAGCAATGTAGGTGATGATATTGTCCAATATATTTAATATGTTTTTGTTCAAAAACTAACAAAAGATAATCTTTTCTTAATTTTTTGTCATTATATCAGGCAAACAGGCAGTTGAAACAACTGATAACAGAGTGCATCTTTTCAGTGCCATGTGCCAAGGAAAAAAATTAGTTCAGAAACTACTTTTTTCCTTGCCAATCAATCATTTTACAAATCTGTCAGAACTCTAACCAAACAGCCAATACCAGAGATTACGCACGATCGGAACGGAAAGAGTGGCGCTTTTAGGTGTCGGAGACCAAGATTAAGGTCACCAAGCAAAGTAAGGAACATATTTGTTTCTTACGTTTACGCGCATTGTTAACTCATGAAAACACATTTTTACGGATTACTTCGCGATTTATTTACATTTTATTTTTAACCTGACGTTTCGAACACTATACAGCGTTCTGTTCAGTCTCCCTGTGACCACGAACGTTGTAAAGTGTTCGAAACGTCAGGTTTTAAATAAAATGTAAATAAATCGCGAAGTGATCCGTAAAAATGTGTTTTAATGAGTAAAAAGTAAGAAAGTATAGATAAAATACGCATAACCCCAATATAAACTAAGTGAACATATTTGTCTAATAAAAGACTTACCATGAACAGTCAGCTCCGAGTCCCGGTTGAGCTCGTACAACCGCAACGCTTCATCCAGCTCCAGCTGCGTTGATATAGTGCACGGATCACCTTCTTCGTCCACCCACTTCATGGTAAACACCTGGAAAAGCATAATACCAATGAGGTTCAAATACTTTATAGTTACTAGTTTTATAATAAAAATACTTTAAATAACCAATACTTGACTGATTGATGAATCTCTATATGCTTAGCCCTTTACAATTAATATTGTAAATAAAAGGTTTAGTTTTCTCTTAAGGGTATCACTCATACAATGTGCCTCTTGGCATAGGCTTCGTCCAGCATTTTCCATTGAATTCTGTCCTGCACCATCCTCCTCCAAAGACTGTTCCAAATTATCATATGGTAAAAAGTTCTCTAAAGAAGAGACATGGGCATAGTTTTGATTCAACACTAAACCACAGGGTGAATGATTCAAATTAAGGTTATTTTTACTGGTGACGTGGTATGTAAATGGCATAAGTGCTCAAACCACCATATTGTTGAATGTCTGACTGTCACTCTCAGTAAGCATACATACTATATTGAGACTTTGCAACCTAAATAAATGTTATTTGTTAACCTTCAAGCAGGCGCGTGTAGTCGATTCGACCACTCTTAGTGCATTTTCTTGCATATTATTATTATTACCCATCACAAATATTTCTCATTGCTAGTAGCCTGTCTGTATGTCCTTAGGAGTAAAAAATAAAGGGTTTACTGACACGCAGGACAGTAAAATTTTGTTATGTTTAGCTCTTATTTTGTAATTTTTATTGTTTCACTAGGTATATAAACAAGTCTGAGGTATGTAAAAGAGTTTAATGTTCCTTTTTTTGATCCAAAGAATATTTGCGTTTTGTTAATTAATTTAATAAATGGTTCTTTTTCATAATTTTAATTACTTGTTTTCAAAAATTAGACATAAATAATGTATTTGTATACTAAAAATAAATGATTATTGAATAATTAGTGCTTTATTTCTCTGATTCATCCCATTGGTCTTTTCGACTATGCGCGCCCGCTCTTCAAATGACAGCGCACCCGCTTGAGGGTTAAAAACCAACCTGATCAGGCGGGAAACGGCATATAGCCACCATCTCCTGCGTAAACTCCTCCAGAGTGATGTTAGGGTTGATGTACGTAATCATGACATCACCGCTGTATACAGTCTTCACACGAATGTCGTTCGCGTGGTTGTCCTGGCTCACCAACTGAGTCGGCATCATGACAGTTCCCCAGGCGTATTGTTAAATGGAATGTAGTTGGAATGGAAGGTTACTGGAATGTAAATATTGAAAGAAATTAACACAGACCACTGACACACATAATATCTCATTTTTCTTTAAGAAAAATACCGTATTTTGTAAACCTATAGTTTGTGTCTGTTTTTGGTATCCAGTAAGAGACAATGGCAAGACACCTCTACAGCTAACTGAATACTATGATTGCGAATGTAAAGCCGTACCCTTCATAACAAAAACTGCAATAAAAGCTAATGCAAATTGTGTGCATTATGCACTTTGTATGGTTTCAGTTAGCCTTATCTTGGTTATAACCTCTGCAACATTACACGACCAAACAAACCCACAATCGCATCAAATCACTAAAGGCTTTAAATACTAGAAACTCGCTTCCTGATTTAGGCGCTACAATGGGTGTTACTGTATAATATTACCTAGAGACATTCTCCCAACGTGAATCATTGTTTGTTTGAAGAGATAGAGTACAAACCTTATGAAATGATTAGTTTAGCACCGCCCCGCTTAAAAGCAGAAAATTAGGATCGCAATCCCATTGATAAAACTGAAAAAGTTAATAGAAACAAATTCCAAAAGTAACAAAGTAATATCAACAAAAGTTTAGCAAAACATTACACTCTGACAAAAGTGACAAAACATGACGTTTGGAAGAAAGCTGAGATAGAGACAGCGCCACACAATAAAAAATCAAATCGATTCTCTCTTTCTCTCTTGCAAATACAAACTCATAATAAGAGTGAAGAGTAATGAAATACCGGCATCCGGCAAGTCTACTACTGCCAATATACCGAATTGAATTTTGTATGACGTTGCCAGCTGTTTCCGCCAAGCTGTCCGGTTCGTTTATTTAAAAATAGTTGAATTATGTGTATGAACATACTAAATATTTCTTTTAGAATTCAAATTACTGTAAGTAGAATATTGAAAATAATTTATGCCTATCATGCATTCAAATATAAAATGATAAATATTCTGTTGATAAATGAATGACTCTGTTACCTTTAACGTAATACTTACTCATTCACTCACTTGTCAAAACTGTCAAAAATCGAGCCTGTTTTGCACTTACAGTTTACCAGAATTATTTTCTCTAAAATTAGTTTTTCAGTTACTTTCATTTTGTTATAGTATTCTGTATCATCGAAACTAATATGGTAAACTTAATTTTCATTACTATAGTTTGTTGTGGCTGCAAAAGGGCCATCACAGCAACGATGACTAATAATCTGGTTTTTGTAGATTATGACCTGTTTTTTCGAATTTCAGACTGAACAACAAATGGATTGTGCGTTGGACTTGATGCGGAGGCTCCCTCCTCAACAGATAGAGAAGAATCTGACGGACTTAATTGATCTCGTGCCGAATTTGTGCGAGGATCTGTTGTCCTCTGTCGACCAGCCATTGAAGATAGCCCAGGATCGTTCGAACGGGAAAGATTACCTTTTATGCGACTACAATAGAGATGGTGACTCGTACAGGTCTCCTTGGTCTAACACATACGACCCTCCGTTAGAGGACGGGTCTATGCCATCTGAAAAGCTAAGGAAATTAGAAGTTGAGGCCAACTATGCCTTTGATCAGTATAGAGAAATGTATTTTGAGGGTGGAGTGAGCTCTGTGTACTTGTGGGACATGGACCATGGATTTGCAGGTTGGTTCAATACCTTCATCTTTTTATGTTTTGAAATCAATTATTTTATAGATATTAGAATCTTTGTTATCATTAACTGGATTATTTTTATATAGCCAGTAAGTGGCAAAAAAAATTTTGTGAGCAAAATTTACTGTAATTTTGGCAAAAAATAGATCTGTTAAATAGTTTCTTGCTTTGTTGATGTTACAAAGAATCCAAATTTTTTTGGAAAGTCCAGTTTGTATTAGAAGGTATAGGCACTTTGGTATTGATACATTTTAAACTAGCATAGTTTAAAATGTTTATCTCCATAACTTCCTGTTTGCTCTGTTATGAAATCACTAAATAAACTATACTACAAAGTTAAAGCTACTTAATTCAGTTTGCTACTGGGATATGCACTAGTTATCATTGGTGCTAGCAGGGCACATGTTATAAAACAGTTTTTTTGTTGCCTAATTGTGTATTATTACATTGTTAGTGATGAATGTAAAAGTTAGCAAGATGCTAGCTGTTTTTATTATAATACATGAGTAAACTCAAAATACAAAATAACATTTAGTTTTTTTTTAAACATAAGACAAGTGTATACACTTATAAAGTTACTAGTGGTTCCCCGCAACATCGCCCGCAATAGTTGGATTTTCCATATAAACTTTCATCCCCCATTTTACCACCTTAATGTTTTTCATATCATGACTAAATGTAGCCTATGTCCTTTCCAGGGTCTCGAACTGTCTCCTTACCAAATTTTATCTCTATCAGTTCATTGGCTTAAGCGTCAAGAGGTAACAGACAGACAGACACACTTTTGCATTTATAATATTAGTATGGATAAGGTACCAGTCTGAAAACATTGAACTCCACTTGGCTTGCTTGTCTTCCCTAAATCATGGTGGCCATTCTATTTACACTTTAAATAGTGGAATAGCACATTCCAGTAGTAATAATTATCAGCTACTTTCGTTTCTTTTTCTTCTTTTCATCTTACTTATCTCAGAAGGTAAAGAACCTAAGTCTTCAAAAGAAGTATGGCAGGAATAAAAAAACAAAACTAAATAAGATATTTAATATTATGTTAAATTTCTGATTGTTTCCAGGAGTGATATTGATAAAGAAAGCAGGTGATGGCTCCCAGAAGATCAAAGGATGCTGGGACTCTATCCATGTGGTGGAAGTAGTTGAAAAGAGTTCAGGGCGCAATGCCCACTATAAGTTGACCTCCACTGCTATGCTTTGGCTGCAAACTAACAAAGAAGGCAGTGGAACCATGAATTTGGGTGGCAGTCTTACGAGACAGGTGAGATTTTGTTTCACTTGAGTTTGTAGTAAAGCGCTAATTTAATGGTGTAACAATATTCCTATGCTAATTTGTTCTTAAGTTGTTCTTAGGTCAAATGTCAAGCTTTATTGTGTAAATTCATCTTTATAGACCGCTCATGACCTGCTGGGGCTTCACATGGGTGCAGAAAAGTAAAGCCTGTGACACTCAAAAATAACATAATATGCTCCTGAAAGAATTTTCAGAAATGGTTCAGTAGTTCCCGAGATTACTTTCTACAAGCGAATAAATTTACGAACTTTGCCACTATACATTAGCATAGTATTCATAGTTGCCTGTCATAAATAATTCTCTTTTCTGGTCCATAACTTTGAGCCTAAGGCTCCGGGCAGATGGGCCACTGACCAAAGCCTCCGTAGGCTAGCGAGAAGCTGTTTATATTATTTTTAATACGTTTTGTATGGAGTCGCCGCACACATGCGAGTGGCGTCCACTTGCGACTCAAGTGACACGCTACGGGTGTAGCCGTGTTCCGGCCACTTGCGTCTCAATGTCCGCGACATGCCATCATCGGTCGCGACAATTTTTACTCGCCATTTTGACAAAATTTTTAGCGAAGGAAATCGGCGACCACCAACCCAACCAACCACCTTCGTTTGCGCGGAATTTAAGAATGTGGCCGCGCGACAGCCACCGGTGGCCGTGGTCGAGGGCCCATCTTTGCGGAGCCTTAGTTTATGTATTATTTTATAGATTTAGGGTTATAGGGATATAGGGTTGTAATGTATACAGAGAACTACAAAAGATTAAGTTTCCTCCATTACGTGAGAAACGAAACGTAAAGGCAGCTCAAACACAAAATTCAACACCAAAGTCAAATATAGTATCAGATGCTACAAAACAAACCTTTGCAAAGGTCTTAGGCAGTACTCAAAGATCTACACAAGAAGCTACTCAGACAATTGAATCAAATAGCAATCCTGATCAAAACTTTATGAAAGCTGTAATGGAGATGTTAAAACAAATGATGAACCAACTCACAACTATGAACAATTTGCTCATAACACTAACGAACCAAGTGGCGATTTCGCGGACTTCAAAATAGTGATATGGAATGCCAATGGGCTGCTACAACATGCTTTAGAAGTTAAAGCATTCTTATATATGAATAATGTCGATATACTAATGATATCTGAGACACATTTTACAAACAAAAGTTATATTAATATCCCGAGGTATAAATTCTACAACACCAATCATCCTAGTGGCTCTGCACATGCCGGCGCTGCTATTCTCATAAAATCTAATATCAGACACTACTTGTCACAACCCTACTGTTTAGAGACAATCCAAGCTACTAATGTGGTCATCGAGAGCAGCACCGGTAATCTTGTTAGATTACCGGTGGTTACCAGTGGTTACCGGTGGTTACCAGTATAACGCTGATACTGTTGTATCAGCGTTATACTGCCCACCTAAACACAACTTAAAAAAAGAAGACTACGTATCTTACTTTAAAACACTGGGCAATAGATTTATAGCTGGTGGAGATTATAACGCTAAACATACGGACTGGGGGTCTAGAGTCACGACTCCGAAAGGTCGCCAATTGAAACTGGCAAGCCAAGAGCTAAACCTAGGCATTACATCGTCGCGAGCCCCAACATACTGGCCAACAGATAGAAAACGGATGCCGGACTTGGTAGACTTTTGTGTTACGAAAGGTATTACAGACTCACACATATTGGCCAAATCGTGCTTAGACCTCTCATCAGACCACACACCAATTATAATAACCTTAAAAAAAAGATCGCAAGAAACCGAGCAACGATGCAGTCTCCACAACCGTAAAACAAACTGGCCCCTATTTCGAGACCTGGTGTCCTCGTCTATTAACCTAAAATTACCTCTTAAAACCGATGACGACATAACGCTAGCTGTGGAACATTTTAATTACTGTATCCAGACCTCTGCCTGGACAGCAACTCCTAAAAACTCATGCCCCACATCGAACTCTTGGCCACAAACTATAAGAGACAAGATCGCTGAAAAACGTGCCGCAAGAAAGACCTGGCAGAGAACGAGATATCCCGAGGATAAGAAAAGACTGAATTTCCTTACAAAACTACTAAAGAAAACACTGAAGGAGTACAACTATCAAAGTGTTGAAAGATATCTTGAAAACCTGGATGCCACAAGATCAACAGATTATTCCCTGTGGAAGGCCACAAAAAGATTTAAACAACCGGTGTTATACCAGCCACCTATACGTCAGTCAGACTGCAACTCAAACAGACACGGCTGACAATATTACCAAAGAGTTGTCCATGGTATATCAACTTGATCCCCCAATAAAAAGGTTCACTAAATCTGAAGTGTTTCGTGCCATACAAAAATTAAAACAACATAAGGCACCAGGTTACGATCTGATAACGGCGAAGATACTTAAAGAACTGCCTAGAGAGGGTGTTACAGTTTTAACACAGATATACAACGCAATACTATGGAGGAGCTTTGTCCCGCCCCAGTGGAAGGTCGCTCAAATATTCATGTAATTGAAGCCGGGGAAAATCGCTGAGGAACCGAAGTCTTACCGTCCAATAAGTCTTCTACCTATAACTTCTAAATTACTAGAAATACTTTTTTTTAAACAAAATAAACCCAATAATTGAAGAAAAGAAACCGATTCCAGATCACCAGTTTGGATTCAGACATGGCCATGGCACAATAGAACAAGTTCACAGACTCGTGGATAACATAACCGATTGCTTTGATAATAAGAAATACTGTTCTGCAGCGTTCTTGGATATATCCCAGGCTTTTGATCGGGTTTGGCATGAGGGTCTTTTATACAAGATAAGGAAAATGTTACCAATTAACTACTTCCTGTTCTTAAAATCGTATCTTAAGAGACGCCACTTCTTTGTGTTGCACGGTGACGACAGCTCGAAACTTCAGGAGATTCGCGCTGGGGTCCCTCAAGGCAGCGTGCTGGGGCCGACGCTCTACTTATTATTTCCGTCTGACCTTCCACTGACAGATGGCGTAAGAGTCGGCACTTTTGCCGATGATACAGCGGTACTAGCGGCTGATACATCAGCCTCCGGTGCATCTGCCTTGCTTCAAAAAAGCCTCGATAATATTTCATTGTGGCTTAAGGAATGGCGTATCAAAGCGAACGAAACTAAGTCCGTTTATGTAACATATACCCTGAGGAGAGATACATGCCCAAAAGTTACCCTAAATGGTGTTGACATACCACAAGCTGAGAATGCCAAATATCTCGGTCTGTACCTAGACAGAAGGCTAACGTGGAAAAAACACATTTTCACCAAGCGCAAGGCACTTGGCCTGCAGCTCAGAAAGTACTACTGGATGCTGAAAAGAAACTCCAAGTTGTCCTTAGCAAACAAGTTGCTCATTTATAAGTGCATAATAAAACCAACATGGACTTATGGAATCCAGCTGTGGGGCACTGCTGCAAATTCCAATCTCGAGATATTACAAAGATTTCAATCAAAACTCTTAAGAATCATAACTGATGCACCTTGGTATATTACCAACGAAAGGCTTCACCACGATCTCCAAATCCCCACTGTAAGAGAGGAAATCAAGGATGCAATACCAAAATATAAGAAGCGCATACTAAATCACGTAAATGAACTGGCAGTGGATCTTATGAGAACCAGAGTGACATTCTCTAGATTAAAAAGAACAACTACTCATATAAATATATAATGGAATATCATATATACATATAATATAGTATAGGTGGCCAAATCAATGGACTTGGACCACAAACGACTTTTCACAATAATTTTTGATAAAAATATTACTTAATGTCTTATAGACAAAAAAAAAAGAGAGACAGATTGTAAAAATTTAAAAAAAAAATTTTTTATAGATAATGATTAATTTAGTTTACCCAATATCTTCCAGGCTGAACAAGACTCGGCAGTCAGTGATGTGACTCCACACATTATCAACATTGGCCGCATGGTTGAGGACATGGAGAATAAGATTAGGAATACACTCAATGATATTTATTTTGGTAAGTTCCTTAGCTTATGGCCGAAAACATGGATGTATTAGCGAGTAGGACCCAATGTGTGTTACATTCTGGTGTGTTACCTCATTATTCATTCAATCTGCCTGTATGGATTGTAAACAATAAAGCCTTTATGATTTGTTCAACGCGTATTGTTAGGCAAGCTTGATAAATTCATACTATATTATTCATGGTAAATGTGCAAATGAGAGAGGGCATATTTTGTTCTCTCTCGCGCTTACAACGTTTATGGGCTACGTCATAAAGACGCAGAGATACGTGTGGTTTGGATACGTTTAACTATCGATTTCAAGAGTGGTATTTGAAATGTGAGAAATTAACTTGTTTGTTAGTAGTTTTTTTATATAAATAAATATAAAATCAAATTTCGCTCACAAAAATTAATATACTGTGTCATCCGGTGGGACTCGAACCCACGTCCCATCGCTATCCGGGCGAATGCTCTCATTGGATGACACAGTCGATTAATTTTTGTGAGCGAAATTTGATTTAATTTCGTAAAAACTTGCAAAATAATTGCATAAGTTATAAAAATAATTTAAAATAAATATATCTGTAAATACATTTTCTAAATTAATTTAAAAAAATCAATGTCGTAAACGGTTTTGTCACATTCTTTCTCTCGCAACTTATCAGTCTGTTAATGTAAAGTCTATACCTTTTTCTTTCATGAATCTTTTTATAAACTTTTTTTCACAGGCAAGACCAAAGACATAGTAAACGGCCTGCGCTCAGTGGTCCCGGCGGACGTGGCGCGGCGCACCGCGGCGCTGCAGCACGACCTGGCCCTCGCGCTCCAACGCCGGCACGTCGCGAGGCACGACTAACCTGTGGGTGAGTGCGACAGCCGTGCGTGAAGCGTGTTTTTTATTAATTTTGTAGGCAAAGACCGCGATCTCATCTGATTGTGGGCGACGATGTGGCCGGTATGTATGTCTTAAGCACTTATTACACCACCCTACTTAGGAAACAGGAAGATGTTATGTAGTATAGTATGTAATGCTTAGGTTCCTACGTAACACCTTCCTAGTTAGGAAGCTCGCTTCGTAACTAGGAAGGTGTCAGGGGCCCCACTCTGTAAAACGGTAATTATACATAGTTGCGACTGTTGCTGTCTCGATCACAAATGCCAGCATGTCAGTGCGAGCGAGTGTGACGACTAGAAGCGAAAATACGGACAATGCGTTGTCAGAGTAGAGCACCTGCCTATTCATCCTTCCTTGCCAGCCGGCAACGAAATCCACTCTCCAACCGTACGCAAAGAGAATGTAGATTCAAACCGTTTGGTGCTTATTAGTAAGTAGTATGTGAACGACATAGATAAAGTGGAAACCCCGCCTACGTCTTGTGTCCCTATAGTAAAAAGGGCTGGCGGAATCAATTCGTGTTTAAATAAGAAACTAAAAATTCGCACACAGGTAGGATTTTTGGTTTCTTATTTAAACTTATATAAATAACTAAGAACAGTGTTCTTAGTGAGAGTAAGAATACGATGAGTAAGAACATTGTGCGTTACACTCCCTGGAATGTAGCGAGTGTAACGCACCATATTGGTCGACATGTGATTCACGGTGTCAAGAACAAAGACACTGTAAATGGCCTGCGTTCAGTGGTGCCAGCGGACGTGGCGCGGCGCTGCAGCACGACCTGGCCCTCGCGCTCCAACGCCAGCACGTCGCGAGACACGACTAACCGGTGTGAAGGTAAGGCATCGCGACATCGCTCCCCCTTCTTGTGAATGAGTATGTTCCTTCACCTAAAGATTGTCTGGAAGAGATCTCTTATAGCGATAAGACCGCCTACATTGTACAATTTTCTGTGTAAATCGTTGTACTTACTTACTGTATTTTTCTGTTATAGTGTGCAATAAAGAGTTATCTATCTATCGTTCACACCAGCCAGACGTATTATCTGGCGACTGGGAGCATAGCATACTAACTGTTATCCCCAGTGCAAACGAGGACTCAGTCACAGAATAAGTACTAGCTTTGTTTTCAGAACAGTAGTGTGACTCAGCCGTATTTTTGAAATTAGAACCTACCGATGGGCGGAGCGCTAGGGTTGGTACACAAAAAGTAAAAAATACTAGATTTTTATTCTTCATATGTGTATTATTTTAGGTTTAGGAATGAGTCAAATTTTTACTAAAGATTGTTTATCATATCCACAGACAGTGGACTCCTAGTAAAACGGGCCCGTTTTTACATTTTCAGTTCGATGAGACCAGGTACAATTTACGAGTTTGCTCCGACACATCATTGAGCCTTAAAAAATATATTTAAATCCTATGTGTCTAAAAAATATCCACAGATCCTGCAGTTCTCGCAATCTTCGGAGGCATTGAAAATTTTGCGAAAAGATTTTTTATTTTTTTAACATGTACACCAGTTGTCTAGGGTAGGTAGTTTCCGAGTTATGGCTGTTTCAATTTTGACAACTTTCATCCGAAATAAAGATCTCATCGAGCCCTACGATTTGTCCCTACACACCCGTAGTCTTGGGTGGATAGTTTCTGAGATATTTCCGTTTCAATTTTGACAGCTGTCATCCGAAATGAAGTACTCTGCGAGCCCTAAAATTTGTCCCTACACACCAGTAGTCTTGTGTGGATAGTTTCCGAGATATTTCCGTTTCAATTTTGTACAGCTGTCATCCGAAATAAAGATGATTACATGTTTCATATAACCTACTTTGTTCAATGATATCTATCTGCATTACGAAAGTCAGTCTTTGACAGCGAACTGGCTCGCGCCCCGCGTGTCACTTCGTGGGTTTGTCTGCTCAAGTCTGCTCAACGGGCCGTGTAACTGACGTGTATGCATGTGTGTGTCGATACGGGTGCTCTAGTATGTAGATAAAATACTGTATATCTATATACCGTGGTACTAGTACTCTTTACAGAAGTTTGACTTTACAATAAAATTCAAAGAAATATCTACTCAATGTCGTCAACGATATGATGTGATTTAGTTCGCCTCAGAGTCAGTTTAGACACTTACAGAAATCCATTGCGAGATAATAACTTCATTCTTATAACTCTTGGAATATGATTCATAATACACTAAACCTATTCAGTAATGTACTATCATGCAACGCGATAGGGTCGGCTGCTACAAGAAGATATTAACGCCATCCAGCGCATCTTTCTAGCACTGTATGCATGCTCGTCCAGCCAGCAACGTAGTGCCGCTTGCCGCCGGTGAATAAAACGCGCGCGCGTGTCGCTGGGTCGCCGGTCGTAGGTACGTTTTTGCAACCTACGCGTGGAGTTACACAGGGCATACTCAGTCTGCAGTATGCGATAACTGACAATGAGACACTTGTTTGAACAAAAGAGTAGACTTTGCTTAAGCTGAGTGGTCGACTGTAATCAATCTACCCATATGTCATATTTGATTCATGTGCATAGGAATCTGTTGCAGTTGGGAAGATACTTAATTATTGTTTTTATATCTGTTTCAGATGAGGCAAAGAAAATGGATGAACTCGGGCAAAATTAAAATAGGATTTCTAGAAACAACTTCAACTTACAACACAAGCAAGCTTGTGATTAGTCTATAGAACAATTCGTGAACTTATGACTATGTAAAAGAATTTAGAAATAGAGAATTGGGATTCTAATAACGTAAAAATATTTTTAGGATAAGTAGAATCAACGCAACCACAGTGGTGCTTTGAAAGAAAATGGGTGTGTCGAATCGGATATTGTGTGATTTTTAAAGGACGTCATTAATAACAGGTACGTCAGCGGCATGTCAGGGTACCTGTTTGAACTATGAAAACATGTTGTCCAATATTAAATTATTATTTATTGAAACTGCGAAGTTAACACCTAGTGGCATTCTCTACCAGCCATACCTTTGTTGACACGAACAACTGATCACGCCCTTTTAAGAAATCACACGATTTCAAAACGCCCTGTTTATAATAAATATTTCTATATTTCAACATCTTGAAAAAGGAACTTAAACATTATGTTAAGTTGTAAGATAAAATCTCGGCCATTTTCAAAATTGTACTATAATCTCATTTATTCTTGTATGATTTCGTGATATTTTTGCCCATTTTTGTCCATCGCATCAGCGATTGCATTTTTATTGCTTACATTTAGTATTCTTTTAATGTAAATTAGAAATCTTGTATTTGTAAATTAAGACTAAGGAAGAGAACACGTATTAAAATATAATAATGTTAGTTATAACTTAACAGCAACGAGCCAATGTTTTATTGTTGCGATTAATCATAATAACAATTAATTATTTTAAATTGGCCTCTCTAAATAAATAAATATTTATCTGTACTACTGAGTTTTCTATCAAGCATTTCAAACGATCTGTAGAACTTGTTTTATTAACAAAGGAATCCTGGCATCCTTAGATTACATCTCAAAGATATTACTGATAAAATAGTAGGTGATAATTGACAACATTTCATTTTTATAATGGTACTAAAATTCAAAAACCATTTCGAGATATGGCGATGCTCAACACGTTAAAAATATTTTAACACTTAAATGCGCGATTTTTTATTTCTTAATTAAACATTAATTAATCGAAATATTGTCAATTAAATACTGCGAGAAAAATAATAAAAACATTTTTTTGCTATGTTTACCAGATAAAAAACGCAAAAATACTAAATAATTGAATAAAAGGCCCTCCTTTTAAATAAATAGGTATCAAAAGTTTTTTTTTATATTTTTTTTTATTTAAAAAAATATGCTAAATAAAAAATGTGCTTTAATTTAAATTATTGTTGCATATAAAGGAGGTGTTTTTTAAAAAAAAAATGGTTCCATTTCTCGAAGTAAACAGGTTCTAGTAAAAACGTCCCTATGGATAACGAAAATTTAAAAAAAAATACTTATTTCTTAAAATTGTTTACAAAATTACGTTTATTTAAAAGTTTGTATTGTCTATACCCGGCCCGGCGAACCTTGATCCCTATGACAGTTCATGTTAGTGATGGGTCGCGTGTCGATGAAACTTGACTTTTTTAACCGACGTCAAAAAAGGAGGAGTTATCAAACCGACTGTATGTTTTTTTTTATTAACCGACTTCAAAAAAGGAGGAGGTTATCAATTCGACTGTGTGTTTTTTTTTTTTTTGTGGCTTTGTTATTGCATATCTCAGTCAGTTGTGGACCGATTTGAAAAAAAATGTTTACCTAGAGGCTATACCTTCTAGTTGGTCCCATTTTGGCCCAGTCGAGATCTGATGATGGGATCTTGGTGTAATCGAGGGAAACCCTTAAATTTTGAAGGCCCGTATAGTGTTTTCGTACTAGTATCTTAATGTTGACATGTTGTTACGTCTGATAGTCATTATGTGGAGCTGAGCTGATGGTGGAACTCCTTAAAAATTAGGAGTTTAGTAATTAAAACGCCAGATGTTTTGTCAGGTACTGTATAGGATGCTAGCAAAACAAAGTCAAAGGCGCAGCTCCTTCCTCTTCCTAACCCCTCCCTCCCGCCCCCAACCATAAAAATATATAATTAATTCAAGAAATATATAATTACTGCAAGAAATCAATTAACTCTTACCGCTGAAACGATGGATTTGATAGTCTGAGTACTGAGAAAGGACATAGAACAGTTTTTATCCCCAAATCATTTGTATAGGGAACTCGATGATACGATATACAACAAACTAAATTAAAAATGCTATTAGCAAATCTTTAAATGTTCTTCTTTAAACGGTCTTCCTTCTCGTTACTACTTTCTTCCAAATGACGCTGTCGCATTTGAACAGCGCGTTTAGTAGGTCTACCCATGTTGCACTTTACAATACTTAAATTTCAACTTAAAATATATTTTAAAAAAAACCGACTTCAAAGCTGACTACAGTGCTAATTAAAGCTAAAAATTTTATAAACAAATTTAAACTATAAAGTACAAAATAATATTTAAATCACCTAACTGTTTTACAGAATTGTACAAGAAACCTATTTCCAATTTATTATTAACAACACAACTCAACACAGAGATGCTAGTGCACAATATACAAGTGCACTCTCTGTTCGGTGATGAGATGGCAATCCGGATAATAAGATAAGATAACCGGCATAACGAGCTTGCCGAGGCACGGAGTTCGGTGCTTACATTTACGCGCATCATCATATCATTCCATAAACGAATGTTGTGCGAAAGTATATCTGCTGCCTTTCACGCCTCAACTGCTGAATTTGATTTAGACAAAATAATTTTGCACTAATGATAAAGCAAGGAATTTCAATCACGGATTTTCTATGCCTGTGCAATACTGTTGAATACCCCTTTCTGTTCTTAAGATAGAAACTCAATTAAACTGAATATTTTGGAGCTGAACTCGTTCCATCCACCACACTAAGTAAAGAGACAGCCACAGGGTTATTAGATTACGCGATATTCATAAAGTCTTTCCCCTATCTCGCTCTTTCATCCCGTGAAAGAGCGAGTCGGGGCAGACAGACTTTTACGGGCTAACTGTTATTACACTAGGCAAGGTCTAGTTCGATATTTGGCGATGCTTAACACGTTAAAAATATGTTGGTATTTTTTTACGCTATAAATTTAGAGATATGTATTTGAAAAAAAACTGAAAGGTACTATGATACAGGCATTATAAATGGTCATGCCTTTGCTTGGTTATCTAGTCTGACTTAAAAAGTATTTTTTTTTTTTTTTTTTTTATATATGTGGCGGTCGTGCCTCGAACCGTGCACGTATCGTGCCCGTCCGCAGTCGAACGGTCCGATAACTTCGCCAATGTCAGGTTCAGAGGGGCATAACGTAGTAGATTTTATGATTGGCTGCAAAAGAATAACAATAAAAACAACGGGTAAGCAAATTAGAAGTTAAAGAAAAACCTTTAAGCGTACGTCTTTTTTTTTTTGTAACATCACATAATAAACAACACAAACGGTAACAATATACACACAACATAGCAGTGGAGAGGGTATAAATAATAAGGATAGGATTTCACAATTTACAATTTGATATCATACATAGATATATATTTACATAGTTGTTTTACTGTAGATGAAGTCGGAAAAGAGAGGATAAACTGAAGGTTCACAGGACGAGGAATCTTAGTGGGAAGAAAGTCGTAAAACGAAGTAGGATGGTTTGCACAATCAAAAAATATGTGGTCCGGAGTACCCTCGTCTAATCCGCATTCGCATATTGAGCTGTCCCGGATCCGAAGTTTGTGAAGAAACACCGGTGTGCAAGCATGACCAATTCTCAGTCGGCATACCGTTGATATAACACGCTTCTCAAAATATTTGTATTTAAAGAACCATGGCTTTCGAGGAATTAGCGGTTGGATGTTACCATAACGGCAACCCTTGATTTTTGAGGATTGGCTCCAAATGGATTGCCAATCGTCTAAGAGGTATGATTTAGCGAGTGCCATGATGTCATAGGAGTAATTTTGGTGGTAAGGCGTACCATTATTAATAGCTTCTTTGGCCCAGCTGTCAACTTGTTCGTTACCACGAATACCACAATGGCTTGGAATCCAAGCCAGAACCACGTTAATGTTTTCGGAATGGCAACGAAACAAAACATTCCTAATTTTAATAATAACTGGAGAAATAAATTTTGAACGAAAGGGGTTCGAGATTATGGCCTGTAAACAACTTTTGGAGTCAGAAAAGATTATTGAATTAGATAATTTGTGAGATAAGACGTAAGATAACGCTTCAAATATGGCTAGAGATTCACCGGTAAAAATCGAAGATTCTTTGGGACACCTGTGGCTTAGGAGAACTTGGAATTTCGGGATCCAGACCGCAACCCCAACTGAGCTACTATCCGAGGTCTTGGAGGCATCAGTATAAATGGGTAGCCATTTATGCCAATCCCTGCCCAAACTCTCAGACAGCTTATAATCGGCCAAAGGGTCGCCTTTCTGAATACCAACGTCCAGAATGATGGGAGGGGAAAATATCAGCGATTCAAAGTCAGAGGCGAAGACAGGATTTTTCGGAAATTGTAGAATAGGAGGGGTCAGAGAAGAAAGTTTTCTGAAGCTTTTGATAAGTCTCGGAGGTTCTTTGTGGGACCAATACTTGTTGTTAGCTGGGTCATGAATTAGATCAGATAGTTCCTGAAGGCAGGAAAGTAAAGGGTGAGTGCCAACTTGGGTGGTTTTAAATACGAACCTATCTGATAAATATTGCCTGCGAAGATCTAGAGGAGGGTCTACAGACTCTACCTGCAAGGCATTGGTTGGTGAAGACTTCATGGCTCCTATAATGAGTCTCAACCCTTTATACTGAATCTTGTCTAGTCGATCCAGAGCTCCTTTATTGCATGGTTCGAGCAGAAAGCTACCATAGTCTAGATGGCTTCGGACTACAGCATTATACAAAAGTTTTTGGCAGTAAGGATGAGAGCCCCACCAAACGCCAGCAACAGATCTTAAAATATTAATTCCTTTCTCACACTTTTTTATAATGTAATTAGTATGAGGTTTACCCGATAATTTGGAATCAAGGATTACGCCTAGGAACTTTATATGCGATTCTAAGGGGATGGGGAGGTTTTCGAACAATATATCACAATCTGGAATAGATCGTTTTCTGGTGAAAACTACGACGTTACTTTTGGGGACGGAGAGAGAAAGACCGTGATCATCCAGCCATATTTTAAGGTAACTTAACGCTGAATTTAGGCGATAACTGATATCATCAATTGATTTTCCAGACGAGTATAAGCAGAGGTCATCTGCGTACTGGAGAACTTTGCAGAAGCATAACACGCACTGCTCCAGATCGTACGTATAGAGACTGTACAGAACAGGACTAAGCACAGAGCCTTGAGGGAGACCCTGCCATACGTTTCGGGGGGGTAAGCAGTGCCCGAAGTTGCGAATTTTTAATAATCTACCTGAAAGTAGATTAATAGCACAACTAACTAACCTCACAGGGAGACTCAGGCGAAGTAACTTCTCTTTGAGCACCGGAAGTTGAACGTTGTCGTATGCAGATGCTATGTCCAGGAATACGCCCACAAGGTACTCATCCTTTGTAAATGCAGTGCGTATGTCGGTTGTCAGTATGCTTAGGCTATCCATTGTACCCCTCGATTTTCGGAAACCAAACTGTGTTGATGCTAGAATGTCTTTATTTTCTACCAACCACTCTAAGCGGTTTTTAATAAGATGCTCCATAACCTTGCATAAAGTGGAGGAAAGAGCTATAGGTCTAAAGGAAGACGCGTCGGTTGGATCCTTGCCTGGTTTCAGAAGGGGGATGATGACCTGAGATCTCCACGATTCTGGAATTTGTCCCGTCATAAAGATGGAATTAATAAGGTCCAAGAAGAAATCTTCCCCTGAATAACCCAAGTGAGTTAAGAAGGAATACGGGATACCATCTTCTCCTGGCGAAGAGTCTCGAAGACCATAAAGGGCGCAGTGAAGCTCATTCAATGTGAACGGTTGGTCAAATTTATCGTTACTATGGATTTCGGGATACGGTGATGGTAAACAATTTTGATCAGGAACAGTAGGAGGGGATAACTTATTAGCAAAGTCATTCAGCCAGACGGACGGGTCATTAGAGGAAGGGGATCGCCCGATTAAAGAACCACGAAATCGACGTATATTTCTCCAAACCATTGAAGATGGTGATCTAGGAGAAAGATCTTCGCAAAATGTAATCCAGCCCTTTTTCTTTTTACTTTGCAGTAACCTTCTGGTGCGTGCCGCTACCTGCTTATATTTGATAAAGTTCTCAACACTCATAGATCGATTATATTCCTTTTCAGCTTGCTTGCGACGGGCTATGGCTGCAGAGCAATCTGCGTCCCACCAAGGAGGAGGAGCCAACCCTTTACGGTTGGGGCTCTTCTGGGGAATGCTTGCGTCTGCAGCGGACGATAACGTGTCTATGAATGCGGAAAGTTTCTCATCAGGGTGGGAGTGAACGATGTTAGCGTATCTCTGTAAGCCGGTATCAACCTCGGAAGTGAACTTTGACCAGTTGGCAAGTTGAATTTTATATTTAAGAAGAGGGGGAGGGGATGTTACTGGAGAAACAGACAGAGGCTTAGAAATTACAATTGGAAAGTGGTCGCTACCGTAGGATAGAGACTGTACTCGCCATGAACATAGGGATGCAAGACCTGGGGAGCAGACTGTTAAATCTACTGCAGTCCGTGGATTCTGAGATGGCGAAACACGTCTCGTCGGTGACCCATCGTTGAGGACACATAGATTAAGGTCATCAAACAAATCCATGAGGTGAATGGCAAATGAGTCGCAGTAGTGTGAACCCCACGCAACGTGATGGGCGTTGAAGTCACCAAGTAATAGAATGGGAGGGGGAACAGCGCTGAAAATATCCCGTAATTCAGGAATGATTGAGTTTGAAGGATGGGGGATATACAATGATAAAAAAGAAATATTTAACACTCGAGCAGCCACCACATTGAAAGTGGAGCTGTGAGGAGGGATTTGAATCTGTGAGTACAGAAAACAGTTTTTAATAAAAAGGCAGCAGCCTCCGAAGTTATCATCTCTGTCATCCCTAAGGCAAGCATAGCCTGAAATCCTGAAACCAGAACCAGGCCTCAGCCATGACTCAGAGATGGCAGAGACGGCTACAGAGAATTTATTAAGTAAATGTATTAAATCACTTTTTTTATGACGGACACTCTTACAGTTCCACTGAAGCAACTGAAGGATGTCCATCAGGACTATTATCACAATTCAATACGTCTCTAGGGATAGAACGAAACAGTCGAGCAAGTTTAGAGGCAACGTTGGGCGGTAGTGCGTCGTTCCATCTGGAAATAATGCAAGTCAGCGTAGCAAGCATTGATTCAATTAATCTGTCGTTGTCACTCTCAACAAATTCCTCATGATCGTGAGGCGAAGCGTTAAGCAGAGCACAGCCGTTCGGAAGGGATGAAGGTATGTTACCTATAATGGATTGGTGAGCTTGTTTGTCATAACCTTTATTTAACGGAGATCTGGTGCGAGAGCTGGGGGTAACAGACTTTCTACGAGAGTTCGGGAGGCTGGCATGATGAGTTGGGAATTTAGTTGGTGAGAGAGGGGTGGCGTAAACTGTCCGGGGAGCATCTTTGACCGCATCACTATAAGGACGTCTTACTGGAGGGTGTCGGGAGGATGCATCCATATAAGAGATATTCTCCTCAGCCATCAACAGTTTAATACTTTTTTGTCTTGAATGCTCTGAACAGGACCTACTAGTCGCAAAGTGCCTGCCAGAACAATGAAGACAGGTAGCAACTTCTTCCAAAACTACACATGAGTCACCAGCGTGATTTTGTGCACAACGATAGCAGCGAGGGGAGGATCTGCACTGATTTTTAACGTGCCCAAACCGACAACAGTTGAAACACTGGATCGTAGGCATGAGGTAGGTCTCAATGTGAAGAACGGTATGGAATGAGTAGACCTTGTTTGGAAGCATCTGGCCTGAAAAGGTCAGGACAACAGTTTGAGTTGGGGTCCAAGATGGGGTGTTGCTCGAAACGATTTTTTTGTTTAGCCTTTTAGCTTTCATTACCTTACCACAGCCTTCAGGTAGGACAAGGGAGTCAACAAACTCTTCCAATGTCCAATCAGTAGGGACTCCACGAACTAAGCCCATACGAGTGCAATTGTATGTGGGGATAATAGCTTTGAAACCATTGGTTTTTAAAAAGTCAGCCGTCACAAAATTGTTTGCATCCTTTCCGGTCATGAATTCTATTGCCATTCTGTTCCGACCAGCGCTCCTAACGCCATCCTTAACGATTTGAGCTACTTTGTGCTTGTGTAGGAATTGGCCAAATTTAATAGGTCTGATCGACGAGCCTGAAGATGGATCAGATTCCAAGCAAGAAACATGAACAATAAATGGGCCGCGGTCTTCTTGGCTGTATGTTCGTGATTCCGCAAAACTAGGGTGAACATATATCGACTGAGAGCTGTCATCATTCTTTTGACGCTTTTCTTGATACGACTCGGAAGGTAGTTTATGTTTTCTAGAGTCCGATCTCTCAGTCCGAGAATGAGAATCAGATAGGGAGAGCGGAGAACGATCTCGCAATGGTGTCGAGTCCGATCCTCTAGACCGAGAATGCGAATCAGACGAGAGGACCGGAGGCGTCATCATCTCGATTTCATCCGGCGGGTCTGGCGGTTCCGGAGGATTAATCATGTTTGCGACTTACCTGAGGAGTTAATAAGCAAAAACAAGTAACCTGCACAAAACACAAACACTTAGACGTATGCTAAAGGCTTATTTATGTGAAAAACTGTAGGGAAATACACTAAAACCACGGAAAATCAAATTAACACCTGCCCCTGTAAACAATATGACAGCGAAACAAAAAGTATTTTACCATACATGCAAGATTGCTGTCATTTTGACATTTGACACTGACTCTATGATGACTGAGTGAGAGAAGAGATAATGGTAGTGTTTTTCTATAGAAGTGAAATCCATATAGTTATCGATAGTTTTAGTATAGTTTATATAGGATTGCTAAAAATACACATGCATTTAAATGATTATCTAGTATGGTGACGAAATCATAAAAGTTCCTTTTATTATAGTATTATTGATGTTTAATTAGATTTTAGAAACCATACAAATTTAGGTTAGGAAAAATGCAACGTAAGCTTTTGTTAGTAAGGTTGTGTTTGGATAAACATACTCACTAAGATTTTTTATCAACTTCTTCATTTAGACTTTTTGTATTTTGAAATACGTGCTTAGTAAGGTTGTGTTTGAATAAACATAGGTACTAAGATTATTTATCTACTTCTTAATTTAGACTTATTGTATTTTTATAAACGTGCTTACAGTCGATATCTATATGTTACTGCTGCAACATACAACACTACAGACGTCAGTAATTTTTTTTAATTAAAAATATCGCAAAGGCGTGAAGTCATCACATCCTTACTCTTGTACTTACGCTCTTTTAGAATGGAGAGTTTTTAAAGAATTTAATTTAAGGGGTAATAATGGAAAGAAAAGAAAAAAATACGTGTCTTATTTTTTGAACGGAATGATTCCGTATTGCGCCAATAGTTTTGCGCGGTTTATCCGGATAAATACTCAAAATGGATAAATACTCATATATCGCGAGTATTTATCCAAAAAGACGGATAAATATTTTATAAACATGTTTTTTGCTATAGCACGCAAATTTATGATTATTATAATAGTAAGTTAGTAGTTTAAACCAAAACAAGTGCTAAAGAGTTTTTGAATCTAAATAATATATAATAAATATAACTCAAAGGTGACTGACCGACTTACATAGTGATCTATCAACGCACAGCCCAAACCACTGGACGGATCGGGCTGAAATTTGGCATGCAGGTAGATGTTATGACGTAGGCATCCGCTAAGAAAGGATTTTGATCAATTCTGTCCCCAAGGGGATAAAATAGGGGATGAAAGTTTGTATGAAACTTTGTCATTTTTAAACCGATCGGGCTGAGACTTTGCGTGCATAAAGCTACTATAACATAGGCATCTCTTAAGAAAGGATTTTGATAAATTCTACTCCTAACGGGATAAAATAGGGGATGAAAGTTTGTATAAATCCTCATTTCTGATTCAATCTCGTAGAGAAACACCGAGCATAGCCCTCGCCATTGCATGAACTTAAGCTTTCTTATGAGGCCCATCATGTTTTAGATCCGTATGTGATCACTGGCAGCACACATTAATTAAAGACTTTCATCTTAAGGCACTGAGGTACTTGAGACGAGAAGGTGCTCTTGCGTAGTTTCCAAACGCTGCCAAGCCAAATCGGATTCGTCGACAGACCTCTTTTCTCGAAGTTGGACCTACCTAATGGTCCAACTACTACCTAGTAGGACCACAACGTACCAATGCAAGTAACTACTTGTCTCAGGTAGACGTACTTGTCAACAACTTTGATAGTTGAATTCTCTACAGTTACTGGAGTGGGTACCACTCTGGAGCTAGGCATTACTTTCGTCTTGTCGATGCTCATTTTAAGACCCACTTGCTGGGAGATTCGGTTGAGGTCTTCGAGCATAGTTCCAAGCTCCTCCAGCGTGGCAAGACGGAGGTATGTGATGTAATCGCCGTTGACGTTGATCCAAATCCATTCTGGAAGCTTAAAGGCGTCTTCTAATGTCGCTGTATACAGTTTCAAAGATATTCGTCTCCCTGTCTCACACCTCTCCGCAGTGGAATGGCCTTCGAGCTCTGCTTCTGTTCACGGACCGACGTGATGGCATTGTTGTACAGATACTCTAACACCTCTATATACCTATAGTCAATGTGACACCTCGGAAGAGACTGTAGCACTGCCCACGTTTTGATCGAATCAAAGGCCTTCTAATAATCCACAAACGCTAACCATAGAGGCATATTGTACTCCTCGAAAATAGTTTTTTTTATCCGCCATTTCGAGTAAATATCCGATAAAAATGGATAAAAACGAGTATTTATCTATTTTGGATAAATATCCGAGTATTTACTCTTTGAGTATTTATCCACTGCCCATCACTACGCGGAACTAATTGTGAGCTGAGCGCGATATTAGTAATATTATTACTGTTGGCGCAAAAGGGAACGCAGCCTCAATGACATCAATCAGCAGTGTCAGTCAATCAGCTGGATGGAGTTGTTTTCGATTTATTTACTACCACGAATTAAAAGTAAAATATTCCTTAATTTGTTTGGATACAGGTAAAGTAATCTATTTGTGGCGTAATCTGTTACGATCGTCTTGTTGTAGTGGTGTGCACTTCGGACTACAAAAAACCAGGGTGGCGGAATCGAATCCTGCAAGGGGCAAATGATATTATGATAAGCTTGAGCATTTCTCCCTAAGTCATGAATGTTTATTTTTAAGTATGTCTATTCATTATAACTGTGGGAGGGACAATTCATTTCTGAATCTACTACTCAATCCTCTCTGATTTCAGAGCCTAAAATGGACACAATAGCACTCTCTGATGATGACTCAAATGCTAGTGATGTTATAGACTTAGATGAGAGTAATGACGATGTTATTGAGGTCTGTGAAATACGAGATGACTGGCATAATAAAAACGACGCTCAGTACGACCACATAGTCAAAGAGAGTAAGATACTGGGTGAGTTAATAGAAAAATGCCTAGACCTGGAAAACACGAAAGGAATGATCAGAGTGATTAATCGTTCACTAATTCCTACGTACTACAGTACAACTGAACATTTTCGGACGTCTGACGTTTTCACTACAGTGGTATCAAGGTCGATACGTAAATTAGACTCTGATCCAGACCACAAATTTTCACACATCAAAGACTTATGCATAGAAATGAAGAAACAATCACGAAAGTTAGAGGAGAAAGCAATAAGACAGCGGAAATCGTTGTTGCGTAAGTTACCTAATATAATAGATTTTTTCTTTTAAGCTTTCTTTGAAAGTTTTTTTTATTTTCAATCAGCCCCACGGCTTTTATTAGATGTGATGGTTTTTAGTATTTTTTTTGTGAGGGCAGTTTTTGATCCAGCAATGTGTTTCCATGTTCAACATCATTGTGTTAAATTGGTGCCAATCTCACTCTCTTCAGTCCAGGTGTGCAGTCCCCCTTTGTCTGAGGCTAGGCTGTTGCAGTGTTGTTCTAGTCTTTTCCTATATAAAAAAAAGCCTTTATTTGCCATTTTACAATTTGTAAGGTTTTTACTATACATTTTAAATTTGGCCCCCTCTTTGGGTGAAGGCCTCCTCCATCCCTTTCCACGCCTCTCTATCTTTGCATGTCTGCAGCCAGTCTTTCCCCGCTGTATCAATCATGTCGTCGACCCAGCGCTTGTTTGGTCTGCCCACCCTTCTCCTGCCTATTGGAAAAAAAGTATTTTCCTATAGGGAGCCCTTTTTATTTCTTCCCTGACTGCCGGGATTTCCAGGTACGCATAGACTTTGAAAGTTTTTATGAAATTAGTTTTGCTTACGTAATTCATCAACCATCTTCTGGTAAGATTAGTGTGCGTTAGCCACAACCTCTCGTTATCAGGGTGTTTGTTCTGACTGAGCTTTATTAACTAATATGTTGGTTATTTACCAATGCTGATTTTATATTTTTAAAGATTACAAAAATAAACTGCTGAAATCCTTCTTTTTAAAACTTATAATATGTTGGTTCCATTGTCACATGACTATAGAACATACAAAGGAAGAGGTTGGTTAAACAGATACAACTTTTTTTATTGTTAAGGCCCATGAGAATTATTTACCCAATAATTAGTCATAATATAAAAATATATTTAAACTTGTCAACTTATGTATTTTCAGGACAAAAGAATGCCCAAAGAAGGGCCAAAAATAGAGAGATTGAAAGAAAAAAAATAAAGGTCAACAGAAAAAAAAGAAAGCTAAATGGAATGGAACATATAGTATTGTCTGATGATGATGATTCAGACAGCTTTGAAGTACCTGTAATAGACTTAGAAGAGCATGCTTCTAAAGCAAGTATCAATGATGTGCCTTGTATAAACGAAGACAGAGTTAAAGAAATAGAGCTTATTGAAATTGAAATAGACAGTGTAAATATTGAAATAAAATCAAGTCATCCAGATAAAATAACTTCTAGAACAGATAGTTCAATTCTAACCATTGGGTCAGACAATCAAAGTCAAAATAGTGAATGCTTACCTAATACTATGAAACATAAACCCATTGACACAAGATTCAAAAGTAGTGAAGCTCAATTGTTTAGTAAAACACATGAAATGTGTAATAGAACCGATAATACTGTGGAGTCACTGCCACAAGATAACAATGCACATTTGCTTAGATTAAGTAACCCGAAAGGATGTGATAATGAAGTTAGTTCTACTGAAATATCTAGCACGGTTCCTGAAGATGATTATGTTAGAGGATCTCAAGATAGTGATTTAATAGTATTAGATGAAGTCAACAATGACTTACACACAATAGCCCAAGAGGTTAGTAAAGAAAGCCATTCTGTGCAATCAAATAGAAATATTCCTGTTTTAATTGATGATAAATGTAAGGAAAGCACAGAAAAAATGCATAAAGACTTGATAGTACTACATGAAGAAAATGAAACTGTAACAACCACCCAAGACATTAACCAAGATTTAATTAAGGAAGTACCAAAGGTTGATACAGATTCTGCACAGAACAGTGAACTTATAAAAGACAATGATTTGATTGTAATAGATGATGAAGATGATTTAGATAGCAATGCTCATAATAATAACAGCATCAATGTTTCCAAATCTCTATTAGTCAATGATGGAAATAATCTGCTAGTACCTCACAAGGCTGAAGTTTTTGAAGGACCAACGGAGGATCAGTTAATGATGAGAATTAAAAAAATAGAGGTAGATATAGCAGAGTGTAAAGCTAAAGTCACAGATTTGGAACAGCAAGAAGTTGATAATGATTCCGTGTGGTCTCCATACATACAGTGTGAAAAGTAAGTTATTTTAATGGTCATTGCACAATGGGTCTCCTGTCAGTATTGAGTTTTACTAACACATTTACAGTCCCCCAAACAAGTCTTTTTTTCTTGTCACATCCACTCACAACACATGTCACATGTTTAGAACATATCAACTCACAAGTCTACTCTAAAATCCAACCCTAATTCATACGTCCAGTCCAATATATTATCTTTTAAAAAGTATGTAATTTTGCGACTCCATATAGAGGCGTGGACTTAGCACTGTAAACGATATAAGACTCCAAATTGAGTCGTGGACAGGGAACGTGCTAACTTACCTATATTCCACCGGCAACGACAAGCGACCGAAGCGATATATGTACTCCATATAGACGCGTGGACTTAGCACTGTAAACGATATAAGACTCCAAATTGAGTCGTGGACAGGGAACGTGCTAACTTACCTATATTCCATTGGCAACGACAAGCGACCGAAGCGATATGTAGTTAGTTAGTTTGGCTGGGGTGTTCTCCGCACTTAGCCTTTTGATTGGGCCATTGTGCGTGTGTCCCTTTTTTTCCTTTATCCAACCACCTCAGATTTTCCCAAAAGGCTAGCAACCTGCCCAGGTTACTGCATGCCTCCGGAAATGTTGCCGGGGATTTTAGAATTTTTGACCATTGTTCCGCCACGCCTGCACACTCCATGAGCACGTGTTATGGTGTTTCTTCTGCCTCCATGCATCCTCTGCATAGGGGGCTGTCTGTAACACCTATGGTGAATAGTTTGGTGTTTGTTTAGAAGACAGTGGCCATTTATGGTTCCTACGGCTATGCGCAGCTTGTCTTTTGTTAGTCGGGTGAGGTTGCGGGCAAGACTTTTTGAGATTCCCGAAATTGCATTCTTCGCCTGCCTGCAACCTTCACCGTTTCTTCACTCTGCTAGGTGTGTTACTTCAGTTTCTGCACGCAGCCATGTCTTTACTTGGGCCTGCGGTATGGGCAGCAATGGCTCTGGTCTATGTACTGTTGTTGCTGAGCCCCTCTTGGCTAGTTCATCAGCTGCGTCGTTACCTAGTTAGTGAGTTACTGTGTCCTTTGATCCATTGCAGGATTACTTTATTTGTGCTTGCTATGAATTGAAGTGCACTATGGCATTCCAGTATAAGGACAGATGCTGTTGTTTTGCAGAGCTTGAAGCACTGCGGCGCTGTCTGAGAGGATTTTTATATGTAGGTCTTTTATGTCTCTAGCCGCTACCGCTTGTGCTGCTCTGGTGATTCCGATGCCTTCCGCCTGGAAGATTGTGTTCAGTTTGTCTAATGTAGTTGATATTTTCATGTTCAAATCGTTTGAGAAGACGCCAGCTCCTGTACCCTGTGAGGTCTTGGAACCGTCTGTATATATCCTAACTTATTGATGCCGGAGTAGTCTTTTGGCTCTTCTGTGAGTTAGATATTCTATCTTCTGTCAAAGATGTGTTGGCATGGTGTTTTGTCCATGGTGATTCCATCCAGGATTTTTGTATGCGTGGTCTCTATGTTTTGTTTCCATAATCCGTTTGCTCGAAGTCTAAGGGCAGCCGCCTTTGCTTCCTCCTGTATGACCAAGTGTAGTGGTCTCAGGTGCAGGAGGATCTCTAGTGCGGCCGATGGAGATGTTCTCATATCTCCTGTGGCTGCCACGGTTGCTAGGCGTTGTACACTTTGAAGTTTTGATTTAGTTGTGGTCAGTTGTGTTCTGGGCCATCATACAACTGATCCGTTGGTAAAAGAAGGCCTGATTACTGATGTGTATAACTTCAGTGCTATATTTGGATTGAGGCCCTATTTCTTACCAATGAGTCTCTTACACTGATTGAAAGCTATACAGGCCTTCTTTATTTTATCGTCGATATAACTCGCCCAGTTCAGTTTACTATCAAGGGTGATCCCTATTATAGATATTTTACTTGTGTTGAGAGAGATAATTCGGTGTTCAATAATTTTGGTAATTGTACGTATGGTAACTTTCTTTTGTTGGTGAATAGGATGAGTTCCGTCTTTTTCGGATTTACTGATAGCTGATGCTCGTCACACCATTTTTCTACAATCCGAAGCGCGGAGCGCATTATTCCACATAGGAGATTTTCTGCGTTTCCGTTTATCAGTATTGCTAGGTCATCTGCGTATCCAATAGTAGTGTATCCTCTTATATCTTCCATAGAAGTGGCGATAGGATGCCTCCTTGTGGGCATCCTCTGATTACTGTTGCACGCGTGGTGGTATTTGTGGTTATTTGGACTGCCCTTTTACTAACCAGCTCATTTATCCATTTTGTTATGACTGGTTCTGCCCTAAGTTTTCGTAGGGCCTGGTTAATGCTGTTGTGCATGGTTTTATCGAATGCCCCCTCTATGCCTGTGAAGGCGGCAAGTGTTGAGGATTCGCTGTTGATGGCCGATTCTATTTTCTGTACTTCAATATGTTATGCAGACTCCGTTGATCTGCCTTTTCTATACGCGTGTTGTTGTGGATGAAGTACTATATTTTTTAAGGACCTCATCTCTTAGGTATGTGTCTACTAGTCTTTCCAGTGTTTTCAGAAGAAATGAAGTCAGGCTGATTGGCCTAAAAGATTTTGCCAGTGTATAGTCCCCCTTTCTCAGCTTTGGCAGGGAGACCATCTTTGCTTCTCTCCATAACTTCGGTATGTATTTGAAGGCTATACAGGCTCGAATCTAAATATAGGTAGTAGGTGGGTAATAATTTCCTGTGATTTCCATTGTAGGAGAGCCGGGATAATCCCATCCAGACCCGCAGATTTAAATGGTAGGAAACTTTTTATGGCCCATCCGATCTTTTCAGTTGTTACGATTTTGTTTGCGACTTCCCATTCCTGTGCTGTTGGTACTTCATGGTGTTCGTCTTGCCATTCTAAGTTAGGTGCTATTTGACAACCTGGGAAGTGAGTTTTTAGCAGTACCTTGCTGGTTTCTTGGTCTGTGTTCGTGTAATGTACCGTCCTATTTTTAAGGGAACCCAGAAGATTGAGGTCTCCTTTGGAAAGTATTTTCTTTACCCTCGCGGCTTGGTTCGTTGAGTCTATGCTACCACAGAAATTGTGCCAGGCTTCCGTTCTCCGAAATCTGGTACGCTTCTTGTAGTGCCTTTGTGCTGTTTTATATTTGTCCTAGTCTTCAAGGACAAATATAAAACAGCACAAAGGTGTGTCCGAGTGTTTTTTGCTCTATTGAACAGTGTCCTGAGAGCCTTCCTAAGCCGTTCCAGTTCTGGCCCCCACTATTGACTTTTTCCCGTGGTTTTCGGTGTTACGGCCGGACAGGCTTGCTCGTAGCTGTTCAGTATAGTTGGTAAAAGGGTGGGGTAGGCGAGAACGGTGACAGTGAGCGGTGCGGGCGGCGGGCTCTTCGATTTGATTTCATAATTTGAATGAATGTAAACTTCAAAATTCAAATCACAAGTGCACCGCAAATCTGCCGTTTTCATTTTCCGTTATTTATACCGACATACCTTTTTTCTTGCCTTTCATGACTGGCCTAGTCATAAAATTATCCTATAGGTTTTGATTCTCCTGCAAAATTTTAGAAATTACAGCTTAAATCGCCATATATTGGGATTGCGTTAACTAAGAAGCTTAATTTTTTTTACCATTTTAAAGGGACCGCAGCCATATTTGATATTTATTTCAACTAGATACCTCCACGCGTTCCTGAAAGAAGGTTTTGACAAAAGGAAAGACGGACAACGAACTCATCCTATAAGGGTTCCTTTTTTCCTTTTAAGGTACGGAACCGTGAACACATTTTTCTTGACAGCACCATCCATCATCTAAATCAGCCATAACCATTTGATGTTTATTTCAACTTGATACCTCCACACGGATCTGAAAAAAGGTCTTGACAGACAGACGGACAAGAAATGATCTCCTTATACGGGTTCCTTTTTTCGTGGAACCAAATTTTTAGCGGCATTGTAACCATGCATCATCTAAATATATATACAGGGTGTCCCGTTTACAGTAGTCCAAAGATTTTTTAAAGCACCATGACTGATGGTTTAAAACATACTTTAGTTGAAAACTTATGGTTTAGATATTTTATATAACAGAGAGGTTTTGCGTCAAAAATATTGATTTTTTTTTTAAAGAAATTAACATCCTCACTGTCGCTTCTCAATACATATTTGATAATATAATGTACGTTCGCAAAAATTTAGATCTTGTTATAAAAAAAGTGATATTCATTCGTATAACACAAGAAATAAAAACAAACTTGTCATTCCAAACTTCAGATTAGCCAAAACAATTAATTCATTCTTGGGAAATTGTGTCAAATTTTTCAATAAAATACCTCATAATGTTATCGAACTACCTATTAATAAATTTAAGTTACATGTCAAAACTACCCTAATGTCGAAGGGGTATTATAAAATTCAAGACTATCTTAATGACGAGAATGTATGGACAGTCCAGCCTGCACCAAACTGATGTACCTACCTGTTTATTTTGATTTGTTTTATTTTTGTGGCAGCTAGTGGTGACTGAGTTTGTTCCGGCGTTTCTTCTCGACACTTGCCAGATTGTCTGTGTCTTGTCTCGAAGCGCTAGTAGGGCCCAAAAGATAAGGAGACATGTTCTGCCCCATATGGGCCATAATTGATTGATATTTTGACGTTCATAAGTGGCATTTTGTGTCCTAAATTGAATAAAGAATTTTTGACTTTAACTTTGACTTTGAAAATCAAAATATCTAAACCATTAGTTTTCGCCTAACTGTATAAAATTTTACAGATACAAAGCAAAAATAGTTAACTTATACAAAGAGCTATGCAAGCTAACCGGTGAGCGATCCGTCAAGCGGCGTGAAGTCAGGCTGACGTTGAAGGCAGACAATCAAAGATCACAGATGTGTGTTGACAAACTGGAGAATTTTATCAACAGCAACATAGGTCCCGACGGCTTTCCACATTTCCCAGACTTCCAAGATGTCCTGGAGTGTGTGAGGAGAGCGAACAAAGAGGGGGATTTGGGATGGAACAGGGGCGAAGTCATGAGAGAAGGTTTGTCTGAATTCATCTTAGTACAGCATGTCAGGATAGGTTACCCATTTGACGTAGTTCAGCTTTTATTACCTAGAAAATAAAAACTCGGACGGACAGACAGACATGACGAAACTATAAGGGTTCCTTGTCAGGACTATGAAACCCTAAAAAGCCGCAAAACGGTGTCTGAGTGTGTGTGTGACTTTTAAAGCTATTTATGTAAGGGTATATTTCACGGTTATAGTCTGACAAGTTGCGTCCGGGCGTGATCGTCAGACGTGGGGGGGAAGGGGGGAAGGATAATCACGGCAGTCGCGTGCGACCGGCGCTTCCTCGCCTGTCGCATGTCTGGCGCAAGAGGTCGGTGCACGAACTTATCTGACTATAAATGTATGATCATGATGCCTAGGTCAGCCCACAGGGGTTGGTCAAGCAAGACTGATTTTAATTGTTAAGAACAAGTTGTTATTTAATTTGTGGGAGTAATGATGTATCTTATAATATTTAATACCTATACCAAGCCTGTGTAATTCCCCGCTTAGGTAGCAAAAATGTATGTACCTACGCGTGGCGACCCACCGTGGCTAATCAAGTTGGGTGTCGCGAGCTAGAAGCGACACGCTCGCGGGTTTCATTTACCGGCGGCGCGCAGCACTACGTAGCTGGCTGGACGAGCATGAATAAAGTGCTATAAAGATGCGCTAGATGGCGGTAATGCTTCTTGTAGCAGTCGACCGATAGGGTCGCATAATAGTACGTCACTGAATAAGTTTAGTGTATTATGAATCATATTATAGAGTTTTAAGAATGAAATTATCTTTCAGTGTATTTAACTTTGAAATTGTGTCTAAAATTTACTTATGAATTGCTTATCATGATGAGAGAATTGCTTATTACAAAATTTAAAAGAATTTAAGCATTTAAGGTTGACCGTCCATTCTGACGTCAGAATGGCTGGTCAATGTCTGTAGAGCAGTAAATATGTAGAATAACTGAAATTTTCGTGGACCAAAGATTGCTTATCAATTGCTTATTTCACAATTTGTAAGTTAAGACCCTGTTATTATTTTCTTAAGTTATGTACGAGCTTAAAAATCTCCAGTTCCTGTTAAAGTAATGAGAGCAAAGTATCGTATGTTGGAAATTGCGTTTATATTACAAAAATATTTCAATTCAAAAATCTTGTCGAAATAATGTCATATAACTTGTTCCAAATCAATGTACATAAATAAGTAATAACAATTAATATACATAATTTAATTCAAAAATCTTGTCTTTAATTTATATACCTAACTATTAAACTCAGTTTTCTTATCAGAGTCTTTAGGGTCTAACTTAAACAATCCTTGTTCATTCTTGTTGTTTTCGCAACCTTGTTAATTTGTTGCTCTCATACTTTTAACAGGCACTGGGAATTTTCTGCTCGTTACTGACTTACGGAAGAAATAACAGGGTCTAAACTTATAAATTGTGAAATAAGCAATCTTTGGTCCACGAAAATTTCAGTTATTCTACATATTTACTGCTCTACAGACATTGACCAGCCATTCTGACGTCAGAATGGACGGTCAACCTTAAATGCTTAAATTCTTTTAAATTATGTAATAAGCAATACTCTCATTATGATAAGCAAATATAAACAATTCATAAGTAAATTTAAGACACAATTTCAAAGTTAAATACGACTGTTGACCGGCGATTCTGACGTTCACTATTTCTGCAGGTGTCTAAACAAAAATGTGCTTAGCGCTGAGGCCCTAATCTTGTTGACAATGCCCGTATTTTCGAATGTAGCCGTCCCTTTCACTTCTGACCGAATGACAACGCGAACGAGCGTGATGGCTAGACTCGAAAATACGGACATCGATAACAGGAGTAGGGCCTCTGAGGCGAACTAAATTACACCATATTTTTGAAGACATTGAGTAGATATTTCTTTGAATTTCTAAAAGTAATACTTATTCTACGCCTATACTATCATTAAATTTGCATTTATCATGTGACTGTATTGTCATACTGTGTTAGTGTTGTAACGCTAAATTTCGTTTTATAGTAATCTTGTTGGTGACCTTATTAAATGATTATGTCCAATTTCAGCGAATGCCCTTTTCACATACTGCGGTCGAGCGCTTCAAGAGAGCCGCAAGCGTCGCGAATGGCGAGACATGCTGAGTTTGGTCAAGACTGAGGCGATAGAAGACCCTGCCGACAACGACCCAGAGCTGATGGCGAGGCTCCAGGCCAATAAGCAGACGGCAGTGAAAAGAGAAAACGATTTGCTCGAAAGGTAAATAACATTGGGCTCTATTCATCATCATGACACTATAAACGACAATAGTAGTAATAAAAAAATACTGCAAAAATATATCCAATCCAATTTGGGGTGGTGAAAGATCTACCTCCTAGTGGTCCACCCCGGGCAACGACATCACAAACTCCAGTTTTGATGGCGGCTGAACGATCCTATCAGCGTTGGTAGGCTCCGTCAGGTGCCGCCTGGTAGCTGCCACCCTCCCACCGAAGCCCGGCGTCAAGCAGCTTGCTATGTTCTGTCGGTGAGTGGGAGTGCCAGAACCTTCTGGGTGAGCTCGCTTCACTGTCGACTCTGTCTACGCCGCGTCTGGCTTAGTCTAAGCTTAGAGTCAAGAGAAAACCCATTCCAAATAAATACGAGGGTCAAACTGAAAGTTCTTAGAACTGGCCACTTATAAACAATATAATAAAAAAAATATTCTAAAATTTGAAAATAGAACTCTTTGCCAATATTACTGAGTATATATTTCATTCATTTGTCATTTGTTTTACGACTTGGCGGCAAATTGAAAATTGTCTGTGTCACGTCAAAATGAATTTAACACGAGAAAATTTTCGTGCAATGATTTTTTATGACTTTCGATGTAATTTAAGTCAACAAGAAAGTTATGATAAGACTACGATTGGCCTTTCACGATGAAGCCCCATCTCGTGCGACTGTTTACAACTGGTTTAATGAGTTTAAACGTGGTCGCACTAATCTCACTGATGATGTACGTGAGGGGCGGCCTTCTACGGCGACGACTGAAAATAACATCTGTGTTGTGCGGCGTATGATAGAGACTGACAAAAGAGTGACCTATCAGCAGATTCGGACAAGCTTAGGCATCGGTATGAGTCAAGTGCACAAAATCCTCCACGAACATTTAGCGGTCAGGAAGCTTTGCGCCCGGTGGATACCTCATAATTTGACTAAGGCTCAAAAACTCCATCGTGTGGATTGGTGCCGTAAAATGATTGAAAGATTTAACGGAGGTGACTCAAATGCTGTGTTCGACATACTAACAGGTGACGAAAGCTGGATTTACTGTTATGATCCTGAAACCAAAAGACAATCTGCTCAGTGGGTGTTTCCTTTCGAGGAGTTGCCAACTAAAGTGAAGAGAGATCGAAGTGCGGGAAAAAAAATGGTGGCCTCGTTCTTTGGAAGGATAGGTCATTTCGCAACAATTGTGTTAGAGGATCAAAAAACAGTTTCTGCAGAATGGTACACTACCAATTGTTTGCCACTTGTCTTGGAAAAAGTTCGAGAGAAACGACCTCGCAGTAGGATCCTCCTTCACCACGACAACGCCTCGTCGCACACCGCCAAGCGAACGATCGACTATTTGGCGACATCAAACGTTGAATTACTGGGTCACCCGCCGTATAGCCCCGACCTCGCGCCTTGTGATTTTTATTTATTTCCAAAAATTAAAGAAAAACTTAAAGGAAAGCGGTTTATGAATGCTGAAGAAGCGGTGGCTGCGTATCGCGATGCCATTGAAGAGACCCCTAAGGACGAGTGGGCAAAGTGCTTTTCCCAGTGGTTCCATCGCATGCAGCGGTGTATTGACGTCAATGGACAATATTTTGAAAAGATATAATAAAACTAATAACTGGCTAATGTAATCAGATTTTGATTTTCTAAGAACTTTCAGTTTGACCCTCGTATATATATAAATACATTAAAGAAATAATATTTTCCTACGACAGATTTATTTTATTTAACGAGTATTTTCCAAAATGCTTTCATCACACTTTTCACACATACCTAACGTATACAAGGGGTCCCAAGCCTCTGGGGCAAATATTGCCATGGATAAGGGTGACGCTTAACAATATCATAAAATAGATATTTTCATCTCACCTGTTCGGAAAGTTGAACTTTCGTGTGTAGATAGCCGGGTGGGAAATACCTTTTCCCTCTTACTTTATACTCCTATAATAGAATAAAAGGCCACTATCGGAGTATCGATAGTTATTGCAATAGTCAGAGCTGTATCAGCTATCGATAGTGATTTTAATATTGAACTTTGATACTATCGATAGTATTGCTATGTGTCGATAGTATTTATATTAACAGAGCTATCGATACTATCATTACGATCGGTAGACTATCGATATTCTATCGATACTAAATTGCTTTTTCTTCAACTATCGAGTCTATCGATACACTATTTCTTTCCTCACAGTCGAAATAAAAAAATGTATGTTTAACTCGGTTGAAAGCACCCATTCCACTATCGAGCTATTGGAGAAACTTCTCGAGTGGAATGGTCACTTTCGTCCCTTGTATAACAATCTACTATTGCCTAATTAGACGAAACGAATACAATCTTACTAATTCGTTATTTTATAACAACATACTGTATCAAACTGAAATTAATAATTTAGACATAGAATACCATTTAGAAGAGCTTGCAGTCTACTTTATACTTTAAAGACCATGAAGTGATATACAGGCTGCTCCAAAGTGGTAAATACTAAACCTATCGTTCAATACTGTGCAGTTCCGTTTTAAACATTATATTAAACCAGTAGTATTTGACCGGAACGTAGGGACACTTGTATAAATAACAACATCTTGTCGATTATTCACGCAGTTTCTTGAAAATGATAACCTTAGTGATAAGTACCTGCGCAATGCAAGTAATATACCTAGATTTTATTGAGTTGAAACATTGTATTATTATTTTTCAGGTACACTGAAATGACTTATCTACAGCCGAATACAGAATGCACCAAAGAAAATGATACGTACGAATCTGACAGCGAAAATGATACTGAAAATGAAGAAATAGATGTCAAATCCACTCCAGAAACAGTGAGAAACACCACTAGTCAATTTGGCCAAAATAATAATGTTAATGAGTGTACCAATAAATTTACGTCATTGGAAGTTTTGGCTCAAAAGCTTGTAGATGCTGTATACAATAAGCCAAATGTAAATAGTGTTCAAAAACAAGATGTTCAATCACAGATTGTAAGAAAAAGGTGTACTCTCATAAAATTGGATGATAGATGTTACAGACACGCCATGAACTCAAATAAAAAGCCAGAAATACCACCAGACATTGATCATACGAACATTTTGAACCACAATTTTGAATTAATACCAAAAGTTGTGGTCCACAGATTGGATTTATCATCAGTCCCTACAGTAAAGTATGATATTACAGCTGCACAGAAAGATAATATCAGTGCTGATTTTGGCATAGAGATTAAAAAAGAACCTCTCGATGATATACAGGAGAAATTGAATAATTTAGGTACTGATTTTACTGCTTCTGTGATAGATATCGAAGACCCGTTTTTAGTTGTTGAAATATCGTCCGATAGTGAAGATGAAGACAATGGTTTTACAGGAAACGCGGATCGCTTTTTATGATACATTTATGTATTAATTAGGTGTTAATTTTGTTTTTGTTAAGCTTAAGTTTTATGACATGATAACCCAACAAGCAGGTATGTAACAGACTCGGCTAAGCCCAGTCCCTGTATGCGACATAAGAATAATTTTGTAATCTAAAACCAAATCGCTCTTTCTGCGTAGGTACTATCACTCTCTCAATTTTGTCCATCTTTGTTTATGTCTCCTTATCAGTTTTAATAAAGCAGCACGATTTAAAAATTCAGTCCATGGTACATAATAAGCAAAACGATTCGGTTTTCGTATATAGGGAACTGGCATGACAAATAAACGTTTTTTACTATATTTTTATTTTTCAATCTACCCAACAAAATAACATACAATTCGGCGAATGATAATGTACGAGGGTCAAACTGAAAGTTCTTAGAAAATCAAAAACTGATTACATTAGCCAGTTATTAGTTTTATTATATCTTTTCAAAATATTGTCCATTGACGTCAATACACCGCTGCATGCGATGGAACCACTGGGAAAAGCACTTTGCCCACTCGTCCTTAGGGGTCTCTTCAATGGCATCGCGATACGCAGCCACCGCTTCTTCAGCATTCATAAACCGCTTTCCTTTAAGTTTTTCTTTAATTTTTGGAAATAAATAAAAATCACAAGGCGCGAGGTCGGGGCTATACGGCGGGTGACCCAGTAATTCAACGTTTGATGTCGCCAAATAGTCGATCGTTCGCTTGGCGGTGTGCGACGAGGCGTTGTCGTGGTGAAGGAGGATCCTACTGCGAGGTCGTTTCTCTCGAACTTTTTCCAAGACAAGTGGCAAACAATTGGTAGTGTACCATTCTGCAGAAACTGTTTTTTGATCCTCTAACACAATTGTTGCGAAATGACCTATCCTTCCAAAGAACGAGGCCACCATTTTTTTTCCCGCACTTCGATCTCTCTTCACTTTAGTTGGCAACTCCTTGAAAGGAAACACCCACTGAGCAGATTGTCTTTTGGTTTCAGGATCATAACAGTAAATCCAGCTTTCGTCACCTGTTAGTATGTCGAACACAGCATTTGAGTCACCTCCGTTAAATCTTTCAATCATTTTACGGCACCAATCCACACGATGGAGTTTTTGAGCCTTAGTCAAATTATGAGGTATCCACCGGGCGCAAAGCTTCCTGACCGCTAAATGTTCGTGGAGGATTTTGTGCACTTGACTCATACCGATGCCTAAGCTTGTCCGAATCTGCTGATAGGTCACTCTTTTGTCAGTCTCTATCATACGCCGCACAACACAGATGTTATTTTCAGTCGTCGCCGTAGAAGGCCGTCCCTCACGTACATCATCAGTGAGATTAGTGCGACCACGTTTAAACTCATTAAACCAGTTGTAAACAGTCGCACGAGATGGGGCTTCATCGTGAAAGGCCAATCGTAGTCTATCATAACTTTCTTGTTGACTTAAATGACATCGAAAGTCATAAAAAATCATTGCACGAAAATTTTCTCGTGTTAAATTCATTTTGACGTGACACAGACAATTTTCAATTTGCCGCCAAGTCGTAAAACAAATGACAAATGAATGAAATATATACTCAGTAATATTGGCAAAGAGTTCTATTTTCAAATTTTAGAATATTTTTTTTATTATATTGTTTATAAGTGGCCAGTTCTAAGAACTTTCAGTTTGACCCTGGTAGCATAACGGATATCACCACCCCATCTATCTTTTCGTTATCCAAGTGCTGAAGGATCTACCTCTTTGTGGTGTACCCCAGGCAAAGACATCAGTAACTCCAGTAGTGATGGCGGATGAACGATTCTATCAGCGGTGGTAGGCTTCGTCAGGTTAGGTTGGCCACCTGGTAGCTACCACCCTCCCATCGGAGCCCGGTGCCAAGCGGCTTGCTGCTGTGTTACGTCGGTGAGTGTGAGTGCCAGAACCTGGGTGAGCTCTTTCTACCGTCGACTCTGTCTACGATACGTCTGGCTGTCTAGGGTCAAGAGAAAACCCATTAAAAATATATGTAGTACTACTACACTTGTGAGAACCATCCCTTATGTGGGTTTGTATGAGTAGTATTATATTTTTAGGGTATGTAATACATTTTTCTAGTAGGCACGTTTTAGGTGTAGCATTAGTACAAATGCTTTACCTTAAATTATCAGCTACCTAATAAATAAGGGGACATAAAGTATAAAAAAACTACGAAACAAACATCTACATAAGAGGAGATGAATCACAGACACGATCGTTCATTTTGTACAGATTTAATTCGACAGACTGTTAAATACTTATTACTGCATTTACATTTATTTTATTGGCCGTTGCTATTTATTAAATTCGGTAACATTTTTGCACATTAGACAAAATATACGTAGAAACTGCAAGTGGATTTTATAGTATGTCAACCATTCCTGTTCTTACGTATATACAGAGCTTCAACTTACGGTTATTTACTTTATCTTCGCCCCAATATAAAAAAATAATTTAAGTTTTCTAAATAAAATCGGCACATCTATAGAATTAATAGAAATATCCAAGTCCCATCTCTCGATCACAAGTTCTCAACGGCTCCTACGTTAAGCACTTGTAACACCATCCTATTTGTAGCTTCCTAACTAGGAAGGAAGAGTAGGCAGGTGCTCTTACTCTTTTATCGCCTTGTCCGTATTTTCGCGTCTAGCCGTCACGCTCGTTCGCACTGACATATGACATGCTGGCATTAGAGACGGCTACAGTCGCAACTACGGATATAATCTTACAGAGTGGGGCTCCCAACTAGGAAGGTGAACTGCGATTGCATCTTCCTATTTCCTAAGTATAGTCCGTGACATTTAACGGTGCATAAAAAGTCATTGACCCGTCACCCCTGCACACCGTCGCCCGTGTACCACTGCACGCCAGTATGCAAAACGCGGCGACCCTAACTATAAGCCGTAGCGATACGAATCTGTCTTATAAATGAACCTTGGTACGGGTCGACCTTGAACCCAAAAATCAAAAGTCGTAATAAACACTAGTTAGCAAGACAAATGATACATGTCACAAGGTTTTAACTGTCAAGGTGAACGACCTTTTATGCACATTCATCTGGCACGTACTATAGAATGCTACACAAATAGGATTGTGTAATAAGTGCTTTATACATCGACGACTAAGTAATAGTATCCACGAGCTATACACTTGGCATCACAAATGAGGTTATGGTTTTTCAAAGTAAATGCAGTGCCAATCGATATGTGAACGTTATAGCTCGTTTTACAGTGTTAGGACAGCAAGCGGTAACCGAGTGCAGAGCAATTAATTCCTAATGATAAGTTAGGGTGCACCGATTATCTCTCTACAGGTACGATTAATTACTTCACATTTAATGCGTATCGGATATCATACAAGACACATTCAGTATTACACCAAGATCTTAGGGAACGACTAATCTGACCAAAAGAAAACTTAATATTTTTACTAAAGTATTTTATTTTACACCTCCCGATGCCTTTACATATACTTTAGGTTTTATTTTTCATAAAATAAAAACCTGATTACAAGCTGCTAAGTATAAAAACTTGACCAACAATAACGATTATGCAATTTCGAGAAAATTAATGTACAGATAGCCATAGCTGTTCACTAGGAACAGTCTTATTTTAGTCTACGACCTGCGATGTAAGAATTTTGAATGCATAAAAAAATATCTCTCCTAGGGCCCTACCTTACATTCTTTCTTACATTAATTTCGTATATCATATCGTCTTTGACAATTTGATGTTACCGTTGATAAGTCCGCTGACATACAAGTGAGAATGTTACCTACTAGCCCCCTGAAGCAACACTTGCTGTTACCGTGGCGCGACTATACTTACTAATATGGAATTAGGCATACATAAGCCACTCGATAATGTGTAACATTTCATGTGTTCAAATATCGAAATCAGAGAGCAAGGGAAGGTAGAGTCGAGCCAAAACGTTAGATATACAAAAATCATCTATTTCATATACAAAATGCATTTCAGTCTTCACTGAAGATATTCGTTTCTTAAGTGACAGTCCATCAGTCTTAACGATTTAGCACATGAAAGAATAGCGGCGGGCGAGGCCCGAACTTAGCTTAGGACGAACTCGGGGCATTTGAACAGATGGCAAGTGTTACACACGCAGGGATATAACGCCTCAGCGAGACGGGGACGCCCCGAAGAGGACCAATCAATCACACACCACATTCAAGAATTTTCCTTTATTTCTATTTTTTTGTTTATTTTCTTGATTTTTATATGTATTAATTAATTTAGCATTAAAATATGGTAATAACTTCAAGTTTGCGTCCATCTTTTCGTCAGATTATAAACCACAATAACACATTTAATTATCAACCACAAGGAATTTTACCACCGATATCGATCAACAATCTTTCGGCGATTCGCGGAGCGCAACGTAACGTTAACGTTAGGTGACGTCGGAAGCGAAAAGAGAACAAACAAAACAAAACAAACGTGAAGTTTCGGCGGCGGCGCGGCGGCCGGCGTGCGAGCGAGACAACAGCGCCAAGCTTACGAATTATTGTCTATCGAAAGGTCATAGCTGCGTCTCCACTTGGGCTTCTGTACACTGGCTATCTCTCTCGGCACGCTATTACACTTAAATAAATAAAGAATAGCGCGCTATTTCATAAGATACATACTTCATTTGTTTACAACGATCACACACTCGATACAACAATGTCGGTCGGCCAACGTTTCCGAGTACTGAAATTGGGATCGAGAGAAATTTCTAATATTCGATCCCGTTCTCAGCACAGGGACTAGAGACGCCACAACTATACATACAATAAAACCATCTCAGGTCTCTAGAATCGAATCCTTAATACAATAGTACCGCATTAGCGTTGTATGATTGCAAAAGTTATATTAATATCATTATAGCCGGGCCGTGAGTCGCGAGCGCCGCGCCGAACCGTAATATTTTACGTTAAATTATACATAATATTATGTTTTACATTTATGTAAGAGTTGTTGATTGTAAAAAAATTATACGCTTGTTATATCCCTATAAATGCTGAGTTGGTTTATTTGTCGAGAGCTGTATTTGCTTTCACCGCGATAACACACTCCTCGCCGCAAGACTTCAGCACGGTGCACTAAAACAAAAAAGATAGTATGATAAACATTTAAAAAAAAAACAGGTACTCATTAAAACACAATTTTACGGAGTACACTCGCGATTTATTTTAATTTTATAAAAAACAAATAGGAACACTGTGAACGTGTGGCCGTTTATTGGACAGGGGGCAAATGCGAATTAATTACATTTCTAAGGTACAAGTCCGATGGCGGTAGCAAGTTGCAGACTGCAAGCACAGGGGATCAGCTTGTTCGTGTTAGGAAGTTCATCCAAGACTAAACTCTCAATCACGAAACGAATGTAAACATCAATCGGATATATTGTGAAAAATCGTGATCCATGCCGTACAGTGTTTTTGACTGATAGTCAATGTCGGAACTCGTGGATATGAGCCCTGTAGCTGCAATCAGCTACTGCAGCCACTGATTTCTTTCTGTGGACCTCGAAAAGTGCAAGTAGTGCAAGTCTGTTATCGGACTTGTACCTTTATTCACGCCTCGTCTCGTCAATTTAAGATGACGTCAATGAAGACAGGCAAAAATAGCTATATAAAACATGTCCTCAAACCCAAATCATCCATACAGCTGGTCATGAAAACGAGCCCAGGTTACGGGTAGAGATTTAATCTTCGAGTGGATTTAGCACCAACACACTACGGAATGCGTCAGAGACTCTATACTCGTTATTCGTATAATAAATAAATAATAATAATAAATTGTTTCAACAAACACACCAATTACCTAGCCCCACTAAGCGTGAGCTTGTGCTATGGTGACTAGGATAACGAATAGAAATACTTAAATACATATAAACAGCCATGACTTAGGTACAAATGCTCGTGCTCATTACACCAATATTTGCCCCTTGCGGGATTCGAACCCGCAACCGCCTGGTTTAGAAGTCCGGTGCGCGAACGACTACACCAACACGGTCGTCTTATAATACAAAGTAGAATGATTGATGCAGTTGCATATTGGTAAGGAAAATATTTTTCAATGACAATAAAAGACGTCGTAGGACGGCCTTTGATGTCGTCAACCGGTTGGTTATTTTGCACGTTTAAAAAAATAATAATGTAACCCGTTTCGCCATTCTTCTGAAATTTTCTAAAAGCCGCCTATATGAATCAAACATTACGCCTTTTCCTTTTTTGAAGTCATGTAATTTGCCCATTTGTCCATATTCCGTACCCTATTCATCAAAGGACACACTAAGATCGTCTTGAAGAATAAATCGTCCAATACTACTCAATGATAAAGAAATCATAAAAAGAAGGTAAAGAAAGTTGGAATCCATACAAAAATTTCTAAGTGCTACCCAATTTATTTGAAGATTCAGAAAAGAACGATCTTTTACAAGCGTAGTTACGTCGGGAGTCAAGACGACAACAGGTAAATGCTCTAAATAATAATTAGCTGTGTAGGCGACTGAAGCAAATAAAATCAATATCCAGCATTGCTAAATATAGACTGAGCTGATGTTCTTAGAATTTTACAGACGAGTCTATTCAGGGGCCCAATTCTCATAACTTCGATATTATGTCACAAACGATATTTATCGAAAAAACATGGCGGATATCACAAAATTTAGATGTTACGTATTCTCGAAGTATGAAAATGTTGAATATTTATCACATTTTGTGATATACTCTATGTTTTTTTGATAAATATCGTGTGTGATATAATATCGAAGGCGCGAGAATTGGGCCCCAGGCGGGATACCTTTCATGGTAAAATTCTATACAATATCGGATTTTCTCTCAATATTTTATTTTCATATAAGATGTAAAAGCTGGGATTCGTTTTCGCATAGCAAAACGGGAGACGCATTGTGAAATATGATATTCGACGTCTAAAGAGGAACGATTTAAAAAAAATGATTAGAAATATAATATAATAACATTAAACAATGTTGATTTAATCACTCGCAAAACTTCAACTGATAAGATTATTAAACTATGAACATCACGGATGGTTATCAATATATCAGGTAAGTATCTATTTTAACATAACAAAGGACAACAAAATTACTCATCCATCACATCCTAGCACCTTATTGACAGCGCGTTTTATTATTTACATGTGGAAGTCGGTCAAGGTGTATTTTTTCTGTTTTGATTCATTACAATTAAAGTTTTTTTAAAAGGTTTCTGTATAACAGCCTCCTCACATTTATGTGAAGCTAACCAGACTAGTAAGCTTATTATTAAAAATGAGTTTAAGGCGTCCCATGTGCCAATGTTATACTTATATAATATAAGGAGCACACGCAATTTTGATGTCAAGTTTATGTAAATACGCTAACCTGTGAATAATACATATTCAAATGTTACTGTTTAATAAAATATGAATGTGTGCTGGTTGTTGGAAGAAAAGGTTTTGACGATCTTTCAACTTCTGATAATAAGCATTATAGCTTTAATCCCAAGTGAGACTGCTACAATTTTTTTTAATGTGGGAAAAACCAAATAAATAAAATGTAATGTACTAAAACATAACTTATTCGCGTCTTGCCCTATATAAGCATCTGAGATTTTAAATGCCAATGAGTTTTATTTATATGATACTAGTGGTTCCCCGCGACTTCGCCCGCAAGTTGTATTTTCCATATAAACTTTCATCCCCCATTTCACCCCTTTAATGTTTTTATACCGCGACAAAATGTAGCCAGGGTCTCCAACTGTCTCCATACCAAATTTCATCTCAATCGGTTCAGTGGTTTAAGCGTCAAGAGATAACAGACAGACAGACACGCTTTCGCATTTATAATATTAGTATGAATAAATGATACTATTTGTAACTTTTTAAATCTTATTTACGAGAATCTGTTATTGCACAAACAAAGAAGTAGAAATGGCGGACTTAGTACCTCAAGGCATTCTCTACCAGTCAACAATATTGGGCGAGGCAGAAATAATTGTAATAACCCCCAAATCAGAATCATTCGGCACAAAATGTACACCCGTTTAATCATGTTAAGAGCATGTTGTGTATAAGTTTAGGCTACTCAGACGCCGGGGCGACCTTCGATGGGTGGTCAGCGATATGCTATTATAGTATCTGTAATACATTACAAAACTGTTTTTTGGAAGACACAGCACCACCACTTAGTTTCGTGTGTGCCTAACAAAACATTATTTTGTGTTTTAGATTAAATATCTACATGAGATACGCCCGAAATAAATAACAATCCGTAATCCAAAATTCTAGAAACAATTAGAGGAAACTGGTTCAATCATCCTGAAGTTTGGTCTAACTTTGCCCTTTTTGCATGTTTAATATTATTTTCTTTGGTGCTGATATTTCGGAGCTTTCTCTTTAATATGTTCCTCAGTGCAGAATTTATTGTCTTCGAACTTGGATTGGATAATGTTATTATTATAAATTTCGTTAGTTACAAGGTCATCAACACTTACCAACAACTCTTTGCCGCTATCGAAGTCCGCGCGCAGCTGGGTGCCGAGGTCACCGTCCGGGATCTTGAGGTCCTCACGCAAGTCGCCGTTGTCAGCCATCAGGGTCAGGTAGCCGTCGTCAGAGATGTCAGTCAGTTGGTAGTCTTCGCGCTTCACGTGGGGTACGTCCATGTTGTGAGTGGATGGGCAGATATCTTCGTATCTGGAGGCAAGGGAAAGTTGCGTGAGTATTTTTTATTAATTCGATTCACTGTGATTATGTTTTGTATGAGTCGCCAAATACTTCAGATTTAAAAATGACTTCAAAATAAAGAATAAAATAATAATAAATTGTTTTAACAAACACACCAATTACCTAACCTCACACTAAGAGTGAGCTTGTGACTAGGATAACGGATTAACACACACAATTAAGTTTATAAACATCATGACAACTAACAATCAATTTGAAAAAGATATATCTACATGTTTTTTAATAAATTTGTGCCCCTGGACGGTGATCCCATAGTACAGTTGTAAGATGAGACGCATAGTCGGATCTGGTGGATACTTTTCGAGTACCCTCAGCACGAATACAGTATGAAACCGCATTCGCGACTCTATGGGCTCGTATTTTGTACAAATAACGACCAATTTCCAATTTTGACATTGCATAGATGGCACGAACTGTACAACGCCAGCACACAAAATTTACGCAAAGTAGCCCCTACTGCATTGACATAAGATGCTCAGTTTATCTAGGTTGTGTTGTTCTGTACATTCCATCGCATTATAAAGCATATTGGAAATTTAGGTTTTCGTAATCCTACCTATCTAAGGCGCGATAGCCGAGCGAAAACACTTCACTTCTCATTAGTGAGGTTGTAAGTTCGATCCCCACTTGTACCACTGGGTTTGAATAAAAACTTAGTCTTTTTCAAAGATATCGCTGCCTAACAGTGAAGGAAAACGTCATGAAGAAACCTGCACACTAGTTGGCTATTAAGTAACTATGTATTAAATAATTTATCAGACAGATACCTAACTGCCTTGTCTCTTAATATACTGAAGAAATGAAGAGATAGAGGCAATCGGAACTAAACAGGACTAAGTTAATTAAATGAACATAAAAGCTTAGCAGTTTTATCATAAATCTAATATTAATAAACACCAAAATCAACTTACTTCTTTCCGTTGAATATGTCAATGCCGACCAAGTGAACCTTAGCGTGACCGTGCTTCCCAGTTTTGGATGTAGACATCTCCACGATCTTGCACGGACGACCCTTGAGCATGACGAAACCGTTCTTGCGTAGGGCCGAGCATTGCATCGGGAAAGTTGCCGACGCCCCGGAGTCACCGGTCTCGAAATGTGTGTCCTCGATGTCACCCATTGTGTTGGTTTAGTCAACTACGGTCCTGAGTGATCTGGGGGAAAAGAAAAGATTGATAAGCTAAAATGATAATATTAATCAGCCATGTGTCAAGACTGAGTAATAACAAATATATGAAAAATAAAGTATGATCTCATCTCATGACTGTTAAACCTTATACTTTTAATCCTAATCTGATTGAAAACATGCGAAGCCACAACCCCCTACAAAGTCTCCTTTAAAACTAAAACTGTACTTACAAATCACCTAGAAATTTATCACTTCATCATCTATCAAAAAATGACAGTAATCAAAGGAACCTTGGTTATAACAGTAACTAGGTAAGTCATGATGATTCACACTTGAGTGAGAAAAAATTGGCAATAAGGCTGTTGACCTGCCTAAAGAGGTCACTGAACTCTTTAGGCAGGCTTATGAAAGTGATTCTTCAAATTCACTATTGTATGAAGTACAAACAATTTTACTAAAAAAATTATTAATAACTTATCTTTCCTAATTCAAAATACTTACAAAAAGTTTTTTTGGCCAGTTTGGATCCATGCATGAGCACATGTACATCTCTCAAACCCTATCCGACAGGACTGGAAACCAATCGGGCTCAAAAATAAGTGATTTTAATTGCCCAGCCATGAACCCCATACCTGATCTTTTTTCACATTTAAATATCCACTAGATTGCTTTTATGTAGTGTCATATTGTAAGTCAAGGAAGTAAGTAGTGATCATGATATCATGTGCACAACATATTTGAATAAATGAGCCAAACTTAAGCCATGATGAAAGAGAAACATTGTGATTTTATTTAGTAGCAGACTTGACGAGCTCATATGCTGATTATGATTAAGATTTAAAATGTCTGTTAGACATTAAAATAAGAAAATCATAACTAGTGAAACATTTCAACCTACTTCCGTATAAAACCTTCTGAAAAAGGATATTAGCAAATGAAATGAGATACAAAAACCTAACTATTGTTTATGTACCCCTGGACGGTGATCCCATTACACAGTTGTATAGTGAGACGCATAGTCGGGCCTGGTTTACAATTTACGAGTATCCTCAGCACAAAAACAGCACACAGCTGCATTTGCGACTCTATGGACTCGATGTAATGAAAGGATATTCTGTATAAATGACAAATGAAGATGGTAATGTCATGGCCAAGATCTTATCTTTTAGCTCAACAAAATGATGCAATTGAAAAACATGTAAGTTGGGAACCTACGTGTTCAGATATCAATAATGAGAAAAACAAAATGGCACATTATCATTAATTGAAGAAAATAAATATTTAAATAATTCAAAGCACAATTAAAATATTATGTTACAGGAATAATGTTATCTAAATAGAACATTTCATTTCGGCACACAATTTGAAATAAAGTAGAACTTTTCACCTCGGTGAATTTAAACATGCAGTCTAATCAAGTCTCATACATATCAATTTGATAGGGATATGATGTATACCTAACATAACAGAAATTCATATTACAGACTGAATTTTTACTATATCCACACAGATGTTCAATACACAATCATGAATTCCTGTGAAAGTTGAAAGAAAGTAATAAGACATTGAGAAAATAAAATATCATTCTGACCATATGTTCAGGACATACCATTACCAGAAATTCTTTGTAGGTAATTACCACGAATTATTGGAGACCTTGTCTCTCCTACTGTGATAAAGAAATCTAACAAATGAAGCGATTAAACCACGTGTACAAGCGCCAAAATGATTGGCATGACAAAAACAGGCCCAATTCACAATGAAATTGGGACAACTACAAAAATGCCTACCTATACGAAATGTAAGCTCCAACACAACTTGCAGCACCGAGACGAGCGGGAGGACTAATGATTAGTCGCTGTACATGTATAGGTTTTAGGGTTTGCTTACTGCCAATATTGCCATTATTACTAACCCCACCTACCGACAGGAGTGCACACACATCCTCCCTACCTTTGCATATCATGCTATATTTATGTAGACAGCACCAAACTGATGAAAATTGTAATGCACCGGAATACCAGAAAGATTCAAGTCTGCCAACGATGTGGTGAAGACCTCCCTGTCGTATACGAACATGTGGCTTCAAAGGGACATCTTGTCATGTCTTCAGAATTCGAAAATAATAAACCACAAACCAATTTACGTAGTTACACAGCAGATCCAACCACTTAAAAATTGCAATGGATTTGTAATTTGCATGAACTTTATCATAATCCGAATTGCAAAGCGAAAGAAAAATAGCAGTTTGTCAAACGTGCCGGTGCCGCGGTGCGATTTCATTTCCATTAATTTTACACATAATCCACATGGCCGTACACCAGTATTTTCACAAAAACTTAATCACCATGGAAAATACTTACGAAAACGATATTCACAACAATTTATAAAGGATTCACGATAAAACTAAGATATTTATCGACACTCACATGTGACCGACGGGTTCTTCAACCGAAAGGTCAATTTGCGCCTGCGTAGCACCTATAACACTCACTTCCTGTAGCGGGGTTCGCAAAATGGCCGTAATGCCGTCGAATTATGGCGGGAAATACGATTTATTTAGTATAATTATCAAAAAGAGGAGAAATATTTACAGTTTTAGGTAATAAAAATTGTTAAATTATTTTTTCACTAATTATAGATTTCATAATGATATCAACATTATAATTTTAGAAATAGAAGAAGTAATACTTCTGTAGTCCCGTTCTGCTTTACCGATAGTACGTTGAATTCAGGCAATGGTCGCTAGATGTCGCCACAATCACGACGCTTCTACAGATAAAAAAACAACGCGAAGAAGTATTAAATCATCGTCGCTTAAAAAAAACAAAATGGTAATTATTTTAAAAACTTTTTATTTCTAGACTTATATTTTTTGGTAATATTTAATGTTCTCAATATGATGTTTATAAAACGTGCACACATAGCCTCTATCAATAGTGCTAGCTGTGTGTGTTATGTTATTTTTAGTACAAAAACTTTTCACTAGATGGCAGTAGGCGCTTAAAATTTTTGCTTTCCTTTTCATACCTCAAAATATTTATTTATTTTAGAAATCGTTTTTGGGGTTTCTTACCCAAAGGGTAAAAGCAGGACCCTATTACCACAGATTATATAATATGTAGTTCTATTACTAAGACTCCGCTGTGCGTCTGTCTGTCTGTCACCCACCCACCAGGCTGTATCTCTTAAGAACCGTGATAGGTAGAAGTGGGCAGATCAGATAGTTGAAATTTTCATAGATAAAATAGAAAAACTCACTGCTAAAAACAGAATAAAATAAATATTTAAGTAATAATACCGAGGCAGGCTGAAAGATGTTTAAGGGGACACCCTAACTTGGGAAAGCAAACCTGTGCCTGATTTCTCCCCGGTCATGTCGTCTCTCTCATCGAATGTAGTAAGCGCATGGACGACGAGCCATCAGCGCGAGGACCGCTAGTTGACCGACCCGCAATACGGTTAGTGAGTTGGTCCCGAGGCGAGGCGATTACGATACGATTCCGATTAGTGTGCATTGCAGTACTGGTTGCAGTACGTAGTTTCATACAAAGAATACTAAACGGCTCGAGTTGATTATTTTCTTTTCAGAGGCAATTAGTGTCGAAGATCGTAATTAGTCCATCTTCGTATATTAGGTACTAAACTAACCCATTTAGAAAATATGGACACCTCCCGGGATGACGCTCAAAAACGTCCTAGGACTAGGGAAATCCTGGAATAACTGAAAGAACATTGAGAAAAAGCGCCCAACCCTTGTAGCACTTTTCCATCAAATAAAAGAGCGTAAAAATACAACTTTTAATTACCACCACTTTTAATTACCACCACTAGTACCATTCCCGGGTCGCGTCCGCACGGAGTGCCACTTAGGTACATGGTACAATAATGAGATTCTTAAAATTAAATTAAAATTATTAAATTATATTAACTAACCCCTATTTTATAAGCTATTGTACTAACCCATGGACCCATGTAGTCTGAAATAAAAAATAAATAAATTGGAAAATTTGAAATTTAATTGTATGGCAGTATGGCCATCACTGACAAACTAACCGAATCTCGCCTCTGATGGTATTGGCATATAAAAGAATAGACGAGAAACATGTCGCTTAAATCGCTTTAAACCTGCCTAAACAAAAGAAAGGCAGAGGCCGCCCACCTCTGACCTGTTGGTCTAAGATTAAGAGAGACCTCGAGGAAGCCCAAATGCCAGAGAAGACAACCCAGGATTGAATATCCTGGCGCAGATGTGTGAGGAGACCCGACCCCAGATGATGGGAATAGGGAAGGAAGAAGGAGAATTGTATGGCAGTAAATGTGTGAACAATGAAAGAAAAAAGTTATTTATCCTTAAAGCTAAAGTGCCTGTGAGGTACCTGTGGCGCAGTGGCGGCAGCGCTTTGGTAGTGATACCAAAAGTTAAGCAACCCACGGCGCGGTCGTGATTGGATGGGTGACCATTCCGACCATTTAAGTGACGTCCATGACAAGCATCTCCGTGCTTCGGAAGGCACGTTAAGCAGTTGGTCCCGGCTAATATCTGTGGTATTAGTCGTTAAGCCTAGTCAGAGGCCCTAGGGCGGCTTGATAACTTCTGACAGTAAGGTTTGTCACTTGCCTTACATACACCCCTCCACCAATCCGCACTGAGCCCGCGTGGTGAAGTATGGCTCGTTCCTCCTCATAGTTGAGGTGAGGCCTTTTCCCAGCAGTGGGATCTAATAGGCTGACTTATTAAAGCTAAAGTAAAATAGATTATTTTTACTATGAAATATTTTTGGGGCATATTTCATGCTTGAATAATAATTAGGACCAAGAACCGCGGCCCCCTATAATGAAGCACACATACTTCTATAGTAACAAGGAGTGTTAGTGTGAAGGAGCCAGAATAAGGTGCGAAGCTGACTTTTTCTTTCGCAGATTACTCCCAAGTAGGTAAGTTCCTCTTGGCTTCACCAGGTAGTTACTATATAATCTGTTTATCTGTGCCATGAGTTACCAATCCACGGCTTCGGACCCCCCCCGCCCCCCCTGTCACGACGAGAACCTGTTCAAGGGAAAACGATTCCAGGCCTGCTCCAGAAATTTTCATGAAATTCCAGTTTTTTCAAGATATCCCGGCTATCCCACTAAGAAAGTCCTGGGACTTTCGGATCATCCCGGAACGTGCCTGAATATATTCCAAAAGGTCCCGCTTAGTAATTATAAATGTGCAGGTTTAATCAAAAAATTTGTCACATTTTACTGTAAGTAGTATCTCCGGTAAGGCCGATTTTCGCGAATGGGCATGTGTGAAATTTCCCCATGTAACACGCCGCAATACGAACAATATTTTGTATACTAGTTGTTGCCCACGACACGCGTGGACTCGATGATACAAAATATTTTATACTTCCGCCGCCATCCAGCTATCATGATCTCTTAGTCTACCATGTCGTAAGGAGAATAGAGGAATGAAAAATCAATGTCAATAGGCACTCTTTTTTAGATGGGTTACCTACTATCACCTCGCCATCCACCTTAGGTAAGAAACTTTCGCATGGCAGTGACACCGACTCCAAAATTAAATATTGTTGTATATCTTTTGTTAGTAAAAGTGTAAAGGTAATTTTTAAAATTTTTAGGTTACTTTACTGAAGGCAGTTTTATTGCTTTGTAAAAAAATATTACTTATAGGTAATTTTAGGTTTCAGGTCAGACTCAATCCTCCCTACGCAATAGATGAATGTGGTTTAGCATCTATTTATTGTGTCCCTAGCCTACTCAAAGGTTGGTTTGTAAGTAACTACAATCGTAAAGTTATTATTATTAGGAGCCTGTCGTGTCCACTGAAGGGCAAAGGCCTTTCCCCTATATCGTAAAGTAAGTAAGACTATTCTTATAGTTCAATTTCCGTTAGTAGGTGATAAGTAGTATAAAAAAATTGTGCCAATTGACTTAGATCTTTCATTAATGACATTTACAAATAACAAATACATTAATTTAACAAAATTTCGACAAACTGTCTGTGGTGAAAGTATCCACGAACTACTTAGCGTTAAGGTCAGCACCATAAAATTCTCTGAAGGATTCTCTCGATTTCTCCAGGTTTCCGTCACCAGATCGTAATTTGGAGACAGTAGGATTACCTTGGGAATTTTGAAAACCAGGCGAAAGTAATTTAGCATATCAATTGTTCAAGAGAGACCTTCAATTTGTGTTAGTCAATAGAAAATGCTCATCACGCTGAACAATGATCCCTAAAGCGCCCTATTCATATCTCTTATAGTTGTGCTGAGCTGCTAAGGTTCTATATCAGTTGCTCCAGACCTTCAATTTGGGTACGTCAATAGGAAATGCTCATGCATCATGCGTTTTTTTAAGCCGGTTGGATTTTTTTTTGTAAAAATATATGTTTTTGTGATAGGCGCACTAATTGCTCGTACTTCCTAACACATAATCGAAATAACAGAAAAAACTGTGTCGAAAGTAGCTACGAACTCCTTTTTTGTAAAGGATCATCATCATCAGGCCAGCACCATAAAACTATGACGTTTAAAACTTTACCCCGTAATTACTGTTAACAACCACACAATATCTATTTCCTTTCCTTATATGCTCAAAGAAAAAGCTTTTTTTACAAATAGCTAGAAGACATATGGCAATAAGCTAACTGAATTTCAAACTTTTTTTTCAAATGTAGAATTCATGTATTAATTTAAGCCAACTTTTCAATCGCCAAACTTTACAAGAGTCAGTCGAATGATTTTTCTTACTTATTTATTCCATCCTAGATTTTATTTCAGCGTACTTCTATTACTAACTCAGTCGCGGCGAAAAACAATAATTAAAAAGCAACAAAGAGAAAACAATAAAATATGATAGTTATCAGAGCAAATCCACTATGGGACGTAATGACCCGTGGTGAGGACGACCCAACAATACCGACCGCAAGGGTTTAAAAGCTTTCTTTAATAAATCACTCTTTCGCGAGGGTCCGATGTAGGGTTGTCTGTTGGTACAGTATCGATATCGATAGACCAAGCCAATGTAAGTTGTTAGTAATATCGAAAACGCTGTAGTAGGTATATAGCACCAGTTTTTAAAGGCCAGTTTTTTGTTACTATGTCTTCGAATATATGCTATGGATGCCAATTTCAACCGGCCAAGTGCGTGACGAGGCACGCGCAGTGTAGTGTAGGGTTCTATAGTAGACAAACAAGAAACTACTTCGTCTTAGTCACTTTAAAGAATTTATTCTAAGGATAAATTATTGTTTTTTAAGTGATAAGCATTCACTATGCAATCTAAATATATTTTTGCACTTGAAAAAATGACTACCAGAGGCGGGAATCGAACCCGCGTTCCTCGCATACCGGGCGATTGTCTAACCTCTCGGCCACCCTGGCGTTGGCAGAGCCTGTCGAAATTTTCAAGTGCTTCTTACCGCTGTAATGCCGCGTTGCTTTCATCAATGTTTACACCCTCAACACTCGAAAGAAATACTATTGCAAGTATTTAACAATCGAAAGATGAAGCTTGCAAATACGATAAATTATTGTTTTTTTAAGTTATAAGCATTCACTATGCAATCTATATATATTTTTGCACTTGAAAAAATGACTACCAGAGGCGGGAATCGAACCCGCGTTCCTCGCATACCGGGCGATTGCCTAACCTCTCGGCCACCCTGGCGTTGGCAGAGCCTGTCGAAATTTTCTAAGGATTTTGGTATTTGGTACAAAATTACCCAACAACCAATTATTGCTTAGCTAATAAAGTTTGACTGACTGTATACTTATTTACTGCTATAAATTATTATCAATAGATCCATCGCTACTAGAGACAGTTTAGTGAACTGAATAAACTTTTTTTAGGTGTTCAAAGCAAATTAAAATCATTTACATCAAAAAATTTTGACATCCCATGGGGAGTGCTAGAATTTAGTCGTACATTTGTATTATTGAACAGAAAGTCATTTACGCTGGCTTCCGATATTGGATATATCTTACCCTTGTGACGATGTAAAAGACAGATTCTGTAGGTGACGTACTCACTTGATTTTTACAGCTTTTAGGTACCTACCTAGAAAGAGAGTTACCTACTTAAAAATAAATGTTAAGTGTGGCCTCTGACTATCTAACTTAGCGTGATCGTTAATTTGAATTTTGAAAAGAATGTGAATTTCGAATTTTGGAATTACAAAAGTCAAATCGCAATCGCCGCCCGGATCACATGGTCCCCGTTTTCATCTACCTCCGCAGCCCTGTCTCCCAAGGCGATGACTCAGTTAGGCGGTCGGGCTATAAGAATTATCTGTAGGTATATATCTGTAAATTAAAATTTTACTATCGATATTCGAAGTTACGATAAGTTGGAAACACTAATCCAACGTACCCCGAGCATTTGAGGGTTGATTTTTTCCTACAAAAGACAGAATACAATTACGCAACCATTGATGTAGTTATTATAGGGCTATTAAGGGTTTTGCTAGTCATTGCCTTTGACTGGCTATCATTATTGGTTTTGATTAAAGATACTTTGTAAATACTTTTTTGTAACTTATTCAAAGAAATTGTTAACTTTAGCTTTTAAATACTTAGCCAAATAGTAATTTTGCAATATAGATAAGTAGATAGATATTTTTATTGTACCTACACAAGGTTGAAAGTAAGACTAAGTATACCATGTTAGGTACAGTCAGCACCATGTCAGGTTACTCATTTGATCTATGAAAACAGCTTTTATTACGTAGGGCATAGAGGCAGTATCAAGGTCAAAGTGTGGAATGCTGACGTGCGGCCGTGTATACCTACTTTTTTAAGAAATCCAAGAAATCGTTAAGTACTTTTAGGTACTTCGCTATCTAAGAAATTTGAGTAAGCTTGATGAAAAGAAAAGAATAAATTAACCGCAAACTTATTAAATTATTTTAATAAATATGCCCATATCCCAATAAATAAAGTGAAAATCATAAAAAAAACGGTCAATAAATATTTAACATTGAGAACGTTTTAAAACTAAAAGTTAATACTAAATATTTTAATATTTCTATCAGAACTGGTCCTGATCATTTCAAGTTTAAATATAAATAAATCATTCATCCATTTTCATCCACTAAAATCAAAGTTGCAAATACAATATGTCAGAAAAATATTTTGTGCTCGAATATGACTCATAAATATTTATCGGCCCGCCTCCACCGATATCGCATCACGCGTCAATAAAATACTTACAGTGTCACAAACACTGGATCAAATAGTTTTCGGATGTAGACAGGACGCAGCGAACGCCATTGAATATGTATGCGGCCATAAAAGTCAAGTGCGGCAATAAAACTCGGAAAATAAATTCAGCGCGTAAATGAGAGCGGACAATGAAGCGGGTCTTTCCACGGCCCATTACCCGCAACGATTGCGCCAAACGGCAATTCAAATGAAATCATTTACCATATTATTTTCATTTGCGAACGCCCTACCCCGCCGCCCGCAAACTCCATTTCGCCGGCTAAACTCGTACGCGGCTCAGCCAATTTTTTAAATGTGCCCGCTCAAAATAAATTATGTAGCGAGGGAAGACGGCTTGCGGACAAACAAGAAATAAGGCGAGCGATGGGCGAGCGAGCTTCGAGTCGAGCGCGCGAGCGGGACGGAGCGAGTTGCTCCTCCCCCTGCTCGTTCCCCCGCGCCTCCGTTCCACTTCAAGACGGCCCCGAGAGCTAAGCCCCCATTTTATTGTCACTTACACCTCCCCAAGATTTGTTTACCTCTAATTTTGTATCGCAAGCAATCTTTCTTACAGTTGCCATAAGGCCCAAAATATTTTTTCCCAACCAGCTCAGTTAAAGTGGCAACACAGTGTACAAGACAAGTAAATTTTAAATCAGAGCTTTGATTAAAGAATCAGACGCTGAAACGATTGCTTATAAAGTATTAAGATGCTTATTTTGGATAGTCCAAGAATATTTGATAATGTCTTCTTTGTTTCGCTACAGCTTTTTAGGTATATTAAACAATGTAAGCGAGTATTATAATCCAAGAAATACATTTAAATGTATTTCAGTCATTACTCTGTATGTACATTTACCTCGTTATTTCGGCCGATAATAACAAAGTTATCATGTAACGAATATCGGAGCAAATTAGTGAATTAGATCTTAAACGGATTATAGGAAAACATCCACAACTAGTCATTCTCGAACGCGTTTCACTCTATTTCGATCATACTTCCTAACTATCTGTAGACGTTATCTACGTCTCTGCCTATTGGGATTAAAAAATACATCTAGGTAGGTAGGTACATGTGTGTAATACATTGGTATTTAGAGTGTAGCAAAAATATAAAAAAATAGACTACACTACTAAACATTTCTTTGATTAATAAAAAAAATTGACATTTTTGATTTCTTACGTGATTGATCATAAATGTATAACTTTAAATAGAATTTAAGTTTTAATGTAATAAATATTTGCATGCTGTTGGCAATGGCTAAATGGGCTGAACAACGAAAATAATTGTAAGAACATGATTAAGTGTACCCTACTTAAATGCAAATAAATAATATATTCTATTCTATTCTATTCTAAATAGATGGTAGAATAGTTAGCATTTGCATGCAGCATGAGAGACCTAAATGATGAAGGACTAATTGTAATGCCAAATAATTGGTTAAATGCGTGTTGGTCCACGACCAAGAAAAAAAACCCAACCTCATCGTCATCATCATCAGCCGCAGGACGTCTACTGCAAAAGCCTTCCCCATAGATTTTCAATGTGAACTGTCACATACGGCCGGTATCCAGTGCGATCCTGCGACCAAGTCGGGTTCAATAATTGTCCGTCCCCCATAATTTATAAAACTATTACAAAGATATTGACGTAGTTAGTTTTCATTTCTATTAAAAAATAACAGGATTTTTTTATTTAGGTCGACTAATACCATAAACTAGGTACTAAAGCCTACCAAGTACCTAGAGACATTAAGTCCTGTATGTAGGTACTTATGTAAGTATGTGCTGCTTTTATAAAAAATCTTTAACAAGAAGCGTTTTGTCTATTATAATAAAATACTTTGATATCCTCAACCATATAAATTTTAGACCAGAAGGCGGCCGATGAATTTTTGTAAGCGAAATTCATTAATTAAACTTGCTTAAATTATAAAAACAAACATGTCTTGGTTGATGCTCATGCAAGTAAATATACTTTTTCTGCGCATTATTTCACATGATTTCCAAGTCTCCTTATGTGTTGCAATAACAAAAATATATTAAACTTGTCGGTATTCAACGATGGTAGGGGCCATCGGTAACCGAGCACGGAGCAAAGTTAGCAAAAGGGTCACGGCGCCATTAGCTGTCCGTCTAACGCGATCGCGATGATTAGATAGGTCAACTGTTCTAGCTGATTGGAACCAATGAGGAGCCAAGTTATTTAGTTAGAAAAAAATACTGTTCTTTACCGGACGGTAGTGTCGAACAAATTGCTTTCACCAATAAGACTGGCCAAATTGTAAAACTTTATGAAAGGAGATTGGCATAAATCGACCCAATAGATAGAGACACCGTACTAAGTGAGACAACTAAAATATAATTTTGTATGATTTTATGGTATTTTAAAAAGCAGGAAATTAAAATTTATTATATTTTCAGAATGTACAAATTATTAACAACTAAACATCTTCAAGGATGCAAAAAAAAAACGAACGACGTGAACTTCAAACATGAAGTATATGCTTTATATCAAACATCAATGTTGACCGGATCATACATTGTTTAAATGTCAGTCCGACATAATGCACCACATAAAATGTCGTTCAACGTCATTTATATTATTTTTTCCTCTATACAGTTTTAGGGTTTTCACCAAAGACAATCAACATGCCAGCATTTGGGGCTGAGCATCAAAGAACTTTGCCGTTCTTCTTTTATAAATGTCTCTGTGTGGTTACGCACCACACAGAGACATTTATAAAGTTAGAGATAGTGTGTCATATCTTACTTAAATGCTATGTGATATGTAACGGAGTTCTAGTCTATGAACGTGTTTAAAAGCGAATTTACAACAACTGATCTTCATCATCCTAGCGTAATCCCGGCTGTGCACTCGCACGCGAGGGCCCAGTGTCCACTTTAGACCATGATCCAGAATATGGCAGTCAATTTACGGCAGATGATATTAAAGATAAATACGTAAAAATCCGAAAAAAAAATCGCGTTTTCAATTTTAATACTAAAATTGTAGAGGTACCGCATATTTTTGTGCGTTTTTCAAAATTTCGTAACATAGCACATTGTATTTGGGCTAATACTTAAATGTTTAGTTAAGCTACTGGCGACAGTCATTTTTCACACTAAATTAATGAACCTTTTTGGAAAGAAATATAAATAATTCTTAGCAATCTGAAAATGTTAAAGATAGTAATGCAATTACCTTGCCACGTACTTAGTAACTGTGATTTTTTAAAACATTATATGAGAGCCATTAAATACTTAGAAAACTATAACTTTTCAAACTTTATTTTTTCCAAAGTTTCCCTATCTTTCGGATTAAATTATTTATAATTACATACATCTAATGGTACTTCAGGTGGATCCACCTGAAGACCAATTCATTCATCTAAGGGAGCAATATTTACTTGCGTCAGAGCTTGCAAGTAAAATGCGCCTACCTTATAAAAGATTTAATGCTATACTACCTATTTTAAGTTGTTGCTTATTTTAATTAGTAACTCTTGCTGTTAATAAGAAGAGAGAAAAAACTTAATCCTTAATGTAGTATTTTCAGTTTCAGAGTTTTTCCCCAAAACTGAACATCGTGAACAACCGAAAGTTTAGGAGTTGTGTAACTTCTAAACTTTAATAAAAAAAAACTCATTCATTTTTAGTAGTTAGTAGTTTCGTAGTTGACCAACTGAAATAATTGTTACGTCTATTTGATAGTATAAAAAAAAACAAGTTTGTTCAAAAGTTTATTCAAGTATACCTTTTAAAAGTTACGCCAAGTTCATTTACAGCTCCAGCTCATCAGTGAGCCGAATGAAAATATGATTTGTATGATCGCGTCACGCCGGTAATCCGGCCGGCCGGTCACTTAATTCCGCTCTTTTAAAGCAATCTTTTCACTGGTATGCCGTTAAAAGTATTTTCGAACGTATAAATAATTTACGAAACGAGGACATAAAGTTTGCGGCGCGACCCCCGCATGCAAATCGAGTTGGAGAAAAAGAGTGTCCGCGGGTGGCGCGCCGTCTCTCTCTGGCGTTTGGTTTCGGCGGCGTCGGAGCAGGAGGGGTGATGTGGTCTGCGCGTTGAGGAGTGAGTGAGAAGGAGTCGGTAGTAGCGTTCGGCTAAGTGAATCAGTGCCCGCGCTGGCTATTAAATCAGGGCGCGGGAGGGAGGCGCGCGTGCTAAAATGCTCTTTACGGGTGGGGTTTTGTTTGGCGAGGGCGGTTTCTGAGCGATTACTCGCAGCCGAGTAGACTCGAGCAGTCGAGTGAGCGACGCGCGCGCGAGCGGTCGTGCGAGTGACGTGATGCCAGTGGCGGCTCGGTGACCGCGCATCGTAACACGTGGATTTCGGCGGGAAAACTTCCCGCCGCTACTCAACAAAATATTTTCGGACGCTAATAAGGTAAATGGAATTTTAAGCGTGACGTTTTACGTGTACAGATTTGGGTAGTTACGATTTTTTCAAACTTTTATGAAAAAGCACCTGCTTTTTATGTACCTACATATTATATATTTTTGCGTGTCTTTTATTCCGCTGTCCAATATTTGAACTGAAATTCACTTAACTGAAAAGCTCTTAACTTCTATAAAAAAGTTTAAAAAGGTCTGATAGTCTGAAAGCTCTACAATTTACTACCCCGTCTCTACCAATGATATTTCATAGTCCTTTGGCTAAAAGTGGGGATACGTTTTGAGAAATTGGTACAAAAAGTACTGTTAATTAAACAGTGACTAAATAAAAACAATATTATTGAACTAGACCGAAATCCAAAATAAGCGTACACAACATGCTTGGTTTGTGTATTATATAAAAATGTTTTACTATCGTCTTAATTACTAACCCCGACTAAAACAGAAACAGATAGATAATTAATTATCGAAACCTACATAACATGGGCGAAATACTTTCATTTACCTTTTACGGCTACGGCTCAAACCGCGTAGCAGATTCGTAGCTGCTTCGTAGCAGCGCGTAGCACGGTATGTTTTTAGTGACTACGGGTGTAAATGCTTTAATTCTTTCATTATTAAAAGTGTGGGAAATGTATTTCTTCGTTAGGTTTTGTTTTTTTGAATAAAGTTTTGTACAAAAGTTTAACTCATTTATATAAAGGTGTGTATGACAAAGTACAAACAATCGATGTAGCTTATTATCTTGCTTGTGTTTTACTGTGTCCCAGTATTCATTTAGATAAAATAAACTTAAAAAGAACGTATTATTTTTGGATAGACAACAATTTACAACATAATAATAAGATCAGTTGAAGTGTGTTTACTGAAATACTAAGAAGTCAGTTGGAGTACGAAATTTTAGCAAGATTATATAAGTATTTATTTTTTTATAAGATTTGAATTTTTCATCAGAGGACTATCATAAGCAACAATACAACTTTATATTTTGTTGTGACGTCCAGTCTAGCTAATTTGCACCGTTTGTACTTTTGGTTTGAAGTTTGAATCCTAATGTCCTCCCGACGCCGACGGAAGCCGAATTTCGACCACGGCGGCTAACATCAGCCGATATTAGTCAACTGCGAATATATTTTAGTGTACAATTATGTGCGCAATAAACATGTGCACTCTTTCTTCTTTCTCTCAAAGTTCGGCAAAACAGCAATTTGACATAACCGTGATAGACCAGGCGCGGGCGCGATTAACGACTTACCTAACGTGCTTTCCGAGGCTCGGGGGTGTTAACACTACCAACTTCCTAACTCCGAGCTGTTTTTGAGTTATCTAAAGACAGAAAAACACAAAAACAAATTCCGGATCAATATCGGGGTTCTATTCTCCGTGCTAGACTAACGAGTCAGTTTGATCACTAATTAAATAAAACATTTCAACACCCGCACACGGGTAGGATTTGAACGCAACGACGTATTCAAAAAGAGACCGAGAATTTCACACGGCTGGGTAGACTGTACGGTAGCTCAGTTGGTAAGAGCGTTGGCCCGGTTAGCGAAAGGACGTAGGTTCAAATCCTACCCGTGTGCGAATTTTTGGTTTCTTATTTAAACTTATATAAAACTATTATGTCCATAGAATCGGACACAGCCTGTCAATCATCCTCCTAGCGTTATCCCGGTTGTGCACTCCCACGCGAGGGCCCGGAGTCCAGACCATGATCCAGGACGCCCAAGACTCAACTCGAATACAATTTGTTCACCTCCATATCAAGCATTTCAATACTGATTGACTCGAATAAGTGGCTACAAATCGAAGCGCCATGTCAATTGAGTGAGGCGCCTCTGCGATTGCATATCAATACGACTTATTTGTCAATAATTGAGCTGATTGCCCGTGCTGCCATATTGGCCTTTTTCATACAGGGTGGTCTATGCCTGATGGGTATTCTTTTTTAGATATTTGACCAAAAGTCCGATCTGTAACCACCAAAATCCGTTAAACCATTAACCACATCACAATTCCCTTTTAGGGGTTCGCAGTCAATAAAGAAAACCAAGTTTCGCCATGGTCGTCTGTCCGTGTGTATGTCTGTGCGCGGTGTAGCTCAGACACCTTTGGTACTAGAAGACTTTTAATTGGAATGTGTATGATATTGTATTCTTAGCACGCAGCCAAAGTGAAAAAAAAATATGTCTTTTTAGGGACGGGAGGTACAATGTTTCTTTTTCATCGTATATTCTATCGTAAGGGGTGTGTCGTTAAATAGGCCTTTTAAAATGATTGCGATAGCTCGAAAACCATTTCTAGACTTGGCGGCCCGTTTGTGTATTACCTATTCAGTTATAAAGGGCAAATTTTGTAAAGAGTCAAGTGCCGGCTAAATGGTAGCTCGTGGATATGTGACAAAAAATCACGGCAGAGCACATAAAGAAATTATACGGAAAACTATCACAGCAAAGGGATTGCCGATAAATGAGTTATCGACCAAGGAATAAAGTGTAGGTAGGTACTTGGTGTTTTTTTTTATCGCGGGCATGTAGGCGGAGCTCATATTATCTGGACAGGTTATTAATTTTAAACGTTAATTAAAATTCCGTAACCAACACCATCTTTTAGCACTGACGTTCAAATACGGAACCCTACCTTACGCCCGGACGACACGAACTTGGTCGGTTTTTCAAAATCCTTTTAATACGTTTTTATTTTTCCTTGGCCACCCTGTGTTAAAGCATGGACGATGTGCACTGTATGACGTTTTTACTAAACCAATTGCCAACGCGATCCGATTGCTCTATCATGTGATGGGTATTTGATCAGGAAAATTAAACTATTAGTACCACCCGACCAATCCAACTAGACAACTGTCAAACGACTTTCGACGACGAATACAACAGAAATACCGGTGGAAATTAATAAGTAATGGTGCTAAAATAAACTTGGGCAATTCATCAAAATTGTAACAATATTGCTTATTCATTACCTTTGATAATTTAGTTGTATTCGTCGTCGTAAGGCGTTTGACAGTTGTCTAGTTGGCTGTTGTCTAGTACTGATTCCATGTGTCTTTTACCTTGTCCGAATAACAGTTCACATCTTTTAAATTCCATGTTTATGACAAACTGGAGTCATATTCTTTGCTAAGGTTCATAATATTAAATATTATGAATTAGTTCGTGAAAACCTCGACAAACACACAGAGCGGTTTTAGGAGTTTATCATCTAAATCTATTTGCTTTTAAAGCATAACCATGGACGAAACATGTAACATTTTGAGTGTTCATGTCAGTCGTTTGCTTTTGCAAAATAAGGACCTAAATTAGATAGTTATTGCACCTTAAAATTTTTTCACCTGAGGTGGGAACACAGATCAGAACGTTTTTTCTGTTCTATGGGTGGAACGCATCTGAATTGTTGTTTCAACAAGATACCAGACATTTGGTCTTGTCTTAAACTGATGGAAAAGTCGTCAGTTTTTTTATCTATGACCATGTCAAACTAAACTTAGATTATATATCGTGGTCGGAATCAAATTGGTCAACTGTACGTGTCTGTACACAGGGTTAATATCAGCATACGGTAGAACTAGTAGCGGATACCGGATAGCAGGGAACAACTCGATTTGCGCTACTCGGCTATTCACAAACGAATAATACGAACTGCGCGACTGTTTAATTTCACGCAGTCGCACTCGTTGTTGCTTATGCACATTGCATGTGGTGCCATGCGAAGTTTGAGCTTTACCTATCATTCTAATGCTGATTAAAAGAATTTAAAAAAATATACCTACAGTCGTGTGAATATAATTAAAAACGCTTCCTAATTATTCCTCACTTGAAATTGAGAGTATTGTTTGTTTATGCAAAATATTATATATTTAATAACATTTAATAGTACCCTTTATCTTAATTGCAGAAAAAAAATAACTAAAATTACTTAGTTGCTTGCTGTTAATATGGTTGTCAGATTAATATAAGTCATTATTACAGTACACGATTTCAGTTATTTAATTATAACAATACTTTTACGTTTTTACTTAAGTTTTTTTTTGAGCTGCATACCGTTCTTAATTATTTGCTGAGCCACTCCTGTAGTGGAATTATGAGTCATATTAATCTGACAACCATATTAAACGCTAGTAACTAACTAATTTTAGTTTTCTTCTACAATTAAGATAAGAGTACTATTAAATTGCATTTATAATATTTTACATAAAAAACAATACTCTCTATTTCAAAAGTTAGCGTTCTTAGTAAGGAATAATTATGAAGCGTTCTTAATAATACGCACACGACTGTATATAGTATACATATTTTTGCTTTACCGATTCGTTTAATTGAAATGTGCGTAATTATTTTTTCCAGCGACCCGCTCCGGCTTGCACGGGTATACTTAATAATAAAAAAAATTGCCAATCTCACTAAAGACTAATTTAGCTTTTTCTAATGAAATAACTCAAATTGGTACGGCGCCTAGACAGGATGCAATTTATTCTGCAGCGAAGTTATGTGTGAAAGTGACATATGAATCATTGACGTTTGATTTGGACATTTCGTGGCGATGCAAAGTTCGCTGAAAAATGGCATTTTGTTGAAGGGCATTAGTCAGAATTCATAATATTTTTAATATCTATTTTAAGTAAGCCCAGTGGCTAACTAACTCTCTCAATTAATTCAAAATTAAAGCGTAACGCCTTTGCAACAGTTAATATACTCGTAGGTGTAATACAAACTCTGACGGTATCTCTCATTTCTAAAGTAGCCACTTTAATCTCGTTTGCATAATATTCTCTGAATTAAGGTACACGTAAACATGAAATTTAATATTTGTGCTGGTGATACGATTTCATATGATGGCATTAGGGATGTCTCTGGGGACTGTTATTTGGTTTGATTAAGAGTTTTTAGGGGTCTTCAGGTAAAAGTTCTTTGAAAAATATCATATGGCACTTATAGAGTTAGACTAATAACATTTATTAGTCAGGAGGACATTATTCAGTTTTCCGAATTTTGACTACGGCCGCCAATCTTAACAAAGAAAAACAATCTCATTAACATTATAATGTATTTTCTTTCTTTCTTTCTTTCAAAGCAGATCTCAATAAGCCAGCGCGCGGGAGTCGGGACATATTATAGTGCAAAAGTGTGTGCGAAATACACAGTCACTCATGGTTCCTTTACTCTCATAGTTCGGTGAGAAGGCAGTCCGACATGACCAGAGAGAGATCAGGCGCAGGACTAACGGCTTAACGTGCTTTCCAAAGCACGGGAATGTTAACACCACTAACTTCCTGACTCCAGAGCTGTCTGGACTACAAAGCTAGACACAACGCTACTAAAAACATGAGGCTGATAATATATTGTTGCTGACTTAGTCATTCAACGTCGAGTATGAAGGGGTCGTAACTCCACCAACTTCTGACGCCAAGCTCCAAAATTATTTTTGGGATTCGAACTTGAGAGAGGCTTTCTTGGTCCATGACTTATATTTTCTTTTACAAGACTGTCTGTGGTCTCTCTGTGGTCTGTCTGTGGTATAAATATTTTTCCCCAATAGCCACTCGCCACTTAGATCTATTCCACCACATTAAGTTACTGAACATTGAAGATTTCCCATAATATCGGAGCCTAAGTTTCAGCACTAACCGAGTAACTGGCAACTCAGACGGATGTACAGTGGCCCCACGTCAGACTACCCTACTTTTGCCTTGAGACCGCCTCTATCACTTACGTAATAAAAGCTGTTTTCCTAGTTCACATGGGTAGCCCGACGTGCTGATAGCTGTACATCGGCAGAGTTGAGTTACAAATCATGTTATAACTTGCCGTTAACTTGCACGGTAACTTGATAGTTTGCCGAAACTAACGGTCCTAATGGCTTAATTAGTTTTGGATAGCACTACGGATTAAATGCTAGAGTTTAGAGAATTTAAATTTGTTAAACAGCTTAGCTCAGAAGCATAATTAAACAGTTGCTTCGTGTCTACTGCGTGGAAACACTATTTTGATTATAATTTGCATTGTTATTACTGGTCCACAAATGCTTTTTATATTACGCTTACGCTTGGGGCTAGGTAATTGGTGTGTTTGTTGAAACAATGTATTTATTTATTTATATTTATTTGCTAACTTATCTACTTATTACCCATACCCATTAATGATTTTGAAAGAAACAACTGTATGTATACGAGAACTTAAACTATGAAGCCATTATGAAATTGCAAAAAAAGTATAATTTCTAAACGAATTCAATGTACTATGCTATTGTAAATTAAGAGGTAACTTTTCTACCAACGACAAATGAAATGATGCGATTTCTTTCGTGTTTTAACAAGAGTCAGTATTTGCGTGCTTTCGTCTAACTTTAGTCGTCATCGAATGACATCTCTACTAAAATGTGTAAGGGTCCTGACTTTTCCTTAGCAACTGACAGCTGCTTAGTCTGGCGTTTCTAAATAATTATAGTCTGTATCTTTTCGTTTGTTTGGCAAAGAAAGAGTTTGACTTAACTTAAATGAAATTTCGACACATTGGAATAAAATCCACTTTCGAGTGTTCACAAAACTTAAATACCCTTAGGCTGGGTTGCACCATCTTATTTTAGTTGTCGCGGGACTGTTGACATACCGCGGCCCCTGCTGTCACAGCTAACACATGCGGCGGGCGTCGTCAGGTTTTAGTGGGTATACCCGAGTCCGGGGGAGTCCCACACACGCCTCTTCGTTCCCCGACGGAGAGGTACGGTGCGTAAGGCATTTCCTGACGCAAAAAAAAAAAACTTATTTTAGCTATTACAAAAGTCTAAAACATTTCAAACTCCATACAAAAAACACCTGTTATAGCTATAGTTACGGTTACATTACTGTTTGCACCACATTAATTAGCCTCAGCCTTACTGTTGTTATTTTTGAAGCCAAGATATTTGTTTTAAGTATCTCGTTTCAGAAATTAGAGCATCGTTTTTTATTGGTAGTTAAAACAAATAAATTGAATCAAGCATGAACATCGCTGTCGCGTAAACCGATTAGGGGCCAGACGCACCCGGTCAACGTAACGATGACTGACAACTGGCTATAGGCGGTGTAGGGTTAGCGATATCTTGAGATACTCGCTTTTTTATAATATTCAGACATGATTATAATTTTTTGAAATTACTCAGACACAGCTCCGGAGTCAGGATGTTGGTGGTGTTAACACCCCCGTGCCTCGGAAAGCACGTTAAGCCGTTGGTCCTGCGCCTGATCTCTCTACGGTCATGTCGGACTGCCGTCTCACCGAATTATGAGAGTAAAGGAACAGAGAGTGCACCTGTGTATTGCGCACACACTTGTGCACTATAATATGTCCCGCGCATTTGGCTAATCTCTGTTGAGATAGGCCGCCGTAGCCGAAACTCGGCTAGGAGGACATTATTATTATTATTATTGTTTGTGGTCAATATTTTTATATCTCGATGCTTGTATACCTATTCATCGGTGTTTGTTTTATAATATCTACGAGTTAGGACCAAGTAAATCTATACTATAATAATATTATAAAGAGGAAAGGTTTGTTTGTTTGTTTGTTTATTTGCATCGAATAGGCTCCGAAACTACTGGACCGAATCAAATTAAATTTGGCACAGAGATACTCGTAGTTTGAGGCTACTTTTGGTCGCGATATAAAATCATCAGGGGGGTGAAATGGGGAATTAAAATTTGTATGGAAAATCCGACTTTTGGCGCGGGCGAAGTCGCGGGGAACTGCTAGTGTCATATAAGTTGAAGCTAATGGTATGTCAAATTCGGCGATTCGTGTAGAAATTTTCTAACAATTCTACAAGTGTTAAGAATGCCGGCTTTCTGGAGTTTTGCATAAGTGAAATCTGGTTTATTATTAGTTATCAGGCAGGCAGTAGAGACAACTGATTGTCTGTATCCAGTTTTACTTAATAAGTTGAGCGTGTTTAGATGAGCGTCAAGTCGGTTTTGGTATTTATAATATGGTATTCCCATTGTTGGGTCTAATAAAAAGACATCGTACTTATATTATTAAGTCACGTATATGTATGTATGAATATAAACGTAATGTATGAATATCCGTTTACTAGTCACCATAGTACAAGCTCTCGCTTAGTTTGGGGCTAGGTAATTGGTTTATTTACTTAAATTAAAATTAATAACTAATTATGTATGTATAATTAAAATATCTATAGTAAAAATATATCTAGCCAGCAACCACCACTGCCAATTTTTCATATAAAACTCTGTCGCCGTTACAAATATTATTTAGCTAGCCAGTAGAAAAAGTAGATAGATAGATGATTTTTATTAAAAAAGATTTGTATCTAAATATATAAAATATCGAAAACTTTTAGGTTAAACCATGGTCTAGTAAGTGCTGAATATAAAGAATTTAAATCTGTTTAAAATCCTCTCATCCCGCATTTTTAAATCGATTCAACTCTGATTGAACCATTGGTATTAATAGTTAATGCTCTTCAATTGATCTCGATTGCAGTTAGTAAAAGTCGTTATTAGATCGAGAAGCATATCGAATATTGATTGTTCGATTGTAAACGGGCGAGTTTGCATCGTAAAATAATTTATTTCAATTGCGCTTCGATTTTGTTTGACGACGATGCATTGATGTAATTTGTATCAATTTTTAAGGTTATGATAAAGAACTATTGAGTGGAAACAAATACGAGTACAACAGAATTTACAATGTCATATTATTTATGTCACAACCTGATTTAGTTTAATTTTAACAGAATCACCTATCTCAAAAACATGCTTTTTGAGTAGAAACGTGAAAAAGATGATAAAATTCCTTTTCTCTGGATGATCTCTGGATCCTTTTGGATCGATTCGATTTTGTTTGACGACGATGCATTGATGTAATTTGTATCAATTTTTAAGGTTATGATAAAGAACTATTGAGTGGAAACAAATACGAGTACAACAGAATTTACAATGTCATATTATTTATGTCACAACCTGATTTAGTTTAATTTTAACAGAATCACCTACTCGTATCTCAAAAACATGCTTTTTGAGTAGAAACGTAAAAAAGATGATAAAATTCCTTTTCTCTGGATGATCTCTGGATCCTTTGGGCACAATTTTATTTCTTCTTATAACAAGTATTTCTACTAAGTTTCTACTTAAGTGTACTTCTTATAAAAAGTCAAACATGTTGTTTTTGGAACGAATAATAAGAGCAAGTTTCAGTTACAATAACAGTACCTTTAGTTCACTCATTTTCAGAAACAATTAAGTAGAGGCATATTTGCCTAAATAGCTTTTTAAGCAAAAAGCCAGCTTTTTTGAGATATGATCTCAAATCCGTGTTGCATTTGTTTAGGTACTTATCGATAAAAAGCCACTCGCCCAGCTGATCACAGCAACTTCGTAACACAATTTTGATTACCAAATCGAGTTTCGACAGCCCTGCGTCGAATTTCGGCAAACGCCTCAAATTCGGCAAACTCAATCAACCGAATTCGGCATTGCGATTCGTATTAAGTCATTCCACTCATTAATGACGCTCGCGATATGAAATTATTATTTTCATTAATACTAATTAGTTGAATGAGCTTGATTGAAGTATTAATTTTTATTCGCGCGCACGTTTTAACTGCGAATAAATTGGATGGGAGCTTTTTGACGTTAATTACACAGAGTAAAAATAATTTCAGCGTTTTGATGAACGATATCGCTTAATATACACAGGGTGCCTTTTCTGTCAAAGGTACCCTGTGTATATTAAGCCACTAGGTATCTCTACTTAGGCCTGACTTTTTAATTTCGCAAAAGATAAGATATAAGATGTTGCTCCTAATAAAATGACCGTCAGAAACACCTCTTATTTTTTCTGAATAGTCAAGTGCAACATCTGATCTTTGGATTACAAAGTGAATACTTAACACTTCAAAACAATCGTTTTTTTTATTTTGAAAACCAAAATATCCATATTGCGAGGATGCGACGCATCAAGATTTTGTAACTGTGTTAAGAATTTTTGTTTTATACACACCAATTACCTAGCCCCAAACTAAGCGTGAGCTTGTGCTATGGCGACTAGGATAACGGATAGACATACTTATTTACGTTTATACATCCATGACTTACGTACAAATATCCGTGCTCATCACACAAACATTTGCGGGTCAATCTTGAAAGCCAAAAAAAGCAATGTCCGCGGGCAAAAACTACCCATAACGTTTAAAATTTAATATAAGATTTTTTTTTTCTGTTACTTTATTGTTTAAATTAAATGGGGCACAACAAAAACGGTGTTTATTTTAGCTTAAATCATCTGAAACACATCTAAAAAAAACTTCGAAGCCTTGATATTTGATTCCCCTGGGCTGTCCCTTAGTCATTTTTTGAACAAACCATTAAAAATTTACCTATTTATAGTCATAAATTTAGGATTTTTTGTAATTTAAGAGTTAAAGGGTGAGTTGTTTAATGATTTATTAAATACACAAAGTCGGTGCCAATCACTGTTTTTTTTTTTTAAATACTTTGTGTTTGTCCGAGCTCAACAATTGATTCCCTTGGCGCGTCACTAAATGCCACCTGCCTTGCTATTATAAATGTCTACGTCGAAGGTGTGCACATCGGCAAGGTGGCTTTAGTCGCGCTCTGAACATCGCGAGGAGAGGTCGCGTCTCGAAGTTTCCATGCCGGATTTACGAAGGTAAGAATTTGATTCCCCTGGCTTTGTTACACTAGGTCATTGATTACCCTGGCCACTTTTTAAAATGATTTTTGATGATTAAGAATTTCCTTACTAGGATTAACAGTAGGGCATATAGGATTAATTGTTTTTATAATAATCATTGGCAAAAATCAATCCATTTAAACAAAATCGAAAGAAGATTAACTTTTCTTGACTTCCCTGGCATTGATTCCCCTGGCAAAAAGCCAGGGGAATCAAAGCTTCCTTAATATCATACTTTCATATTATGATTATGGGTCGAAAATCTGTAACCATTAATATAGCAAAATGAACTTAATAAAACATAGATTCATATGGTAATAAAGTTTATTCAAAATGACCCCCGCGATTTTAAATACAGGTCTTCAATCTGCGCGGCCAGTCGTTTATCGCAGCACGAACGAGGTTCATGTCAATATCGGCGGCTGCCTTAATCAAGGATACCTTGAGTGACTCCAAATCAGGATGAGGCTTTCAGCAGGCCTTTTCCTTCAAGTGTTGCCATATCTTGTAATCTAACGGACTCAAATCTGGACTGAAGCAGGGCCAGTCTTCGTGCCGGATGAAGTCGATTTTACGCGCCGCCAGCCAGTCTTGTGTGCTTTTCGCTCTATGAGCTGGCGCAGAATCTTGTTGGAATACCCAGTGCCTGTTATTAAACATGGTATGAGAAACAGGTTCCACAAGGTTCTTGAGGGCTGTATTTTGATACAGAACTGCATTCGTTTTTACGCCTTTCACACAAAAATGTACCTCAGTTAAGCCCCAATAAGAGACTCCCAACCAAACCATGAGCGAGGATGGAAAATGACCTCGTTGGACACGTGGAATACGATTGCTCGCTTCTTCACTGCTGCACCTACTCATTTTGTTTGTTGTAGCTCTCTTCCACAGTGAAAATTTTTTCATCCGAAAAAAGAGTTTCCCGATGCGTTTTTCCCGCGTACCGTTTCAACAAAGCGCGACATCTCTTCAGTCTCAGGTCCATTAAACGAGCGTTCAAACGATGTCCTGTTTTTCTTTGATATGCCCTATCATTTAACACCCTTTTCACCGTGGTCCTGCTTAACCCCATCTAAAGGGAATGCGCGCCTTCACAGCTTTTATCACTTTTGGAGTCCTAACAGAGCGAGGGCGACCACTTCTTGACCTGTCATCTACACTAGAGTCTTCATTGTATCGTTTTATGGTACGATAAACGAATCTTTTGGTTATATCCAAAATTTTTCAGTAAGTCGAAAATCTGAATTGGCGCGTAACCACAACGATGCAACGCAATAACCGCGACACGGTCTTCTTTAAGTGTCCACTCCATATTCAAAAATGAGGGAAATTCTAAAAAGTACACATTTTTATTTTCATGAAAAATTCTAAATTCGAATTCAACAAACTTTTTTGTGGCCAGCATTCTAAATTCAAAAGTTTTTACTGTGTGAGATAACTTATGACCTGACTATGTATACGAGTATTATCCTAGCGGCCGCCAGCGAATTCGTCCGCGTGGCCTCTCGGGGTGGAATTTAAAAAAATCCTCACTTAGTTCTTCCTTACACTCTCAAAGTAACATAAATGCCAGATTTCAGCTTCTTGCGTTCAGTAGTTTCGGCTGTGCATTGTCTGTCAGTCAGTCACTCAGTATCGGAAGAGTTTTATAATGTAGATATTTGATTAAAATTGAATTAAAATAAACGATTATTCTGTACAACATGTTTTATTTTGATTCCCCTGGCATCTTATATTGATTCCCCTGGCATCAAAATTTTAAAGTCATATATCTTTATATCTAAACATGTGACAGTGATGCCTATTTGTGAAATATGTTTACAATAATGTGATATTTAGACTTTTGTTAGTAATAGTTTAAACTCTTAAGTTTTAAAAAGTGCCAGGGGAATCAACCGAATACGCCCAATTTTAAGATTGACCCTTGCCCCTTGTGGGATTCGAACCCGCAACGTCTGGTCGTCAATCAAGAATACATTAATATATGAAAAACTATTATGTTCTATTTTTGAAAAGAATTGAATATCTTTTCTGGTCTTTTCTTCCAATGCGCTAATTTTAATGCCGTCGTGTAGCTTACGTACCCATGATTAAAATCTAACCAGCCAGTTATCGAAAAACAATAGTTTAGTAGGAAGTATTCCTGAATCAAAATAAGTACCTAATTTCTATGACATTACTGGCTGGTGTACTTTTATTTATTTGATTTTTTTGGTATGACAGTCTCTTTGTTTTTTGGATGCTTTTGTTCTTTATTAGGGTGCAAGATTGTAATTCACGGCGTAATAATTTCGATAAGAGCATAGAGTTAGTTAGATAAATACCTATTACGGTTTTTGACAAGGCGTTACAAAAATCCATTTTCAACTGCCTGGTGTCAAATAAACTCCTATTTATGGGGACCTCTATCAATTTCTTACTTGTGACATTGAATTTTTTTTAGTAAACTGAATCTGACTGAATCCCAATTAACTAGTTTTTTGGAACGCCTTGTGTACTCGTATAAGTAGGCAACAAGTCCAATATTGTATCGTAGTATAGCAAGAGTCTATTTATTTACTTATTTGATTTTGTGAAGTGATTTTTAACATATTACTGTCGCCCAAACTCCAAGCAATGGTGATAACAGGACCCTCTCTAAAAAGATTAAAGATAATTGCCATTCTGTAAAGAATATTTACGACTTTGCTATACCTAACTTTCGGCCTTCCAATAATAATCGTTCTTTGAAATTTATTGAATCAAAAATTAGCGACGGTGACCTAAGAGGTGCCTCTAATTTGCTTTTTAGCAATGATGTTATCGCTCCTTACTGCCAGGAGACTTTTGTAGCCTTAGAAAACAAACATCCACCTTCCTCAGCCTTTCTAAATTTACCTGTTCCTCCTGCTCTTAACGATTCCCATCTCGTGGTCAGGGAAGATGATGTTCGGGCAGCCGTTTTTTCTTTTAAGAGCGGTTCTGCCAGTGGCTTAGACGGTTTGTCGCCGCAACATTTAAAAGACTTACTGGCTCTCTCTGTAGGAGACGCAGGTGCAATTTTATTACGAAATTTGACCCAATTAATTAATTTGATGCTGTCTGGTGGCGTTATTGACGAAATTAGCAGCATACTATACGGTGCAAACCTTGTGGCCCTGAAAAAGAAAGATGGTGGAATCCGTCCCATTGCAGTTGGGTCCACCTTTCGCCGGCTCGCCTCAAAATTGTGCTGTACATCAATAAAACATCATTTGTCAAATGATTTCCAGCCGATCCAGCTTGGTTTTGGCATCAAGGGCGGTTGTGAAGCAGCTGTCCATGCTGTTCGCACCTTTCTTTCCCATGACGCTGGTGAAGTGTTGTTGAAGGTGGATGTTAAAAATGCATTCAACTCGGTGGATAGAGGAGCTATGCTGTCTCAGGTACGGGAAAAAACTTCAGAGATTTTTAAATACTTGTGGCAATGCTACTGTCGACCTTCTTACCTCCTCTATAAGAGCAAGCTCCTTCATTCTTCTGTTGGATGCCAACAAGGTGATCCCCTTGGGCCTGCAATTTTTAGTTTAGCTTTACATCCCATTATTTCGACTCTTAATTCAAAATTGAATATTTGGTGTTTGGATGACGGAACCATTGCTGATGATGCCCAATCTGTTCTTTCCGATCTACAAATTCTAATTCATAAATTTAGAGAGATTTGCCTAGAACTTAATTTCTCAAAGTGTGAACTGTACATACCTGATTCCAAATTCTCGCCTATTGAGTACCAAAATTTGATTTCTGATTTCTTGACTCTGGCTCCGAACATCAAAATAGTTGATAAGCAATCTCTACGCCTACTTGGTGCTCCAATTTATGAGGATGCCTTTTGAGGAACAAATCAAAACATTTGAACAGTCTTCCGAAAAACTTTTCCAAATTAATCCTCATATGGCTTTTTTTATTATACGTTTCTGCACTTTTGCTCCAAAATTTACTTATTATTTACGATCTACACACTTTTGGCGCTTCCCAAATCTTTTGTCCAAAATCGACACCCTTTTGAAATACACACTCAGCAAAATTCTAAATTGTGACTTTACGGATTCTTCTTGGACTCAAGCCACCCTTCCCATTCGTTTTGGTGGTTTGGGTACAATAAAAATCTCTAGCATTGCCCTGCCAGGTTTTCTTTCTTCTGCTCACAGTACGTCTGACCTCTTTAATAAAATACTCTGCCCTTCTTTAGGCGTAGTGGAGGTGGCTTACTTGACAGAGGCAAGAAATGCCTGGTCTGTGGCTTGCCCGGGGATCACTCCTCCTAATTTATCTTCCTCCCAAAAAAAGTGGGACGAGCCGCTCTGTTTGTGTGCTCAAAATGAGCTTTTAGAAGCACGCTCCGCTATGTTCTCAGCATGCTGAGAACATAGCGGAGCGTGCTTGCCTACTGGCCGTCTTTCAACCAGAGTCCGGTTATTGGTTGCAGGCTCTCCCTTCCGCCAATGTCGGGACTCTGCTTGACAAGACCACTTTTTCTTTAGCGGTTAATTTAAGAATCGGCGCCAGGACTAATCAACCCCACCGCTGCAGATGCGGAGATCACGTGACCGAATTAGGACACCATGGTCTTTCCTGCCACTTGAGTGCTGGTAGGGTCTCTCGTCATGCCAGCATTAATGACGTCATCCGCAGAGCTCTTGTGGCCGCCAACGTGCCTTCGGTGCTGGAGCCCCCCGGCATCTTTCGTGACGGCGGCAAGAGACCTGACGGAATGACGCTCATTCCATGGAAGCAGGGTCGTTCTCTTGTATGGGATGCCACCTGCGTAGATACGCTTGCGCCATCCCATATAAGCAGCACGTCTTCTGCTGCTGGCGCGGCGGCAGCCTCTGCCGAATGTTTGAAAAGGCGCAAATATGCGGCTATCACCGATAGCTACATATTTGTGCCTTTTGGCGTCGAGACCATGGGTACTTGGGGCCCTTCCGCGCGTTCTCTTTTTAAGGATCTCCGCCAAAGGTTGACTGAGTCAACTGGTGACCAAAGGACTGGCAGCTACCTCGGACAGCGGATTAGTCTAGCTATCCAGAGGGGCAACGCTGCCAGCATATTGGGTACCATCCCATATGGCAGCGCTGGGGGTGACGTTTTTTTTGTTTTATAAATTTATCTTGTTCTTTTTTGTTATTGTGTATATATTTCATTTAGTTAGTTGTTAGTTTTTATATTATGTAGATATTATTATTTAATAGAGTAAATTTTACATAAATTCCCTAAACACACAGGTACTTTAAATATGTCATTGAGCTTTTATCAACACTTTATGGATCATAGTTGTCTGACATATTACTACCTATACAAGGTTTAAAAATACTTTTGAAAATCTGCCTTCCTTCTTGAAAATGTTTATTACTCGAAGTATAAATTCAAAGGTAAGTAATTAAGAGTGGTCTTCATAGACATTTCTTTAACACCCTTCAGCTATAACGGCTTTTTGTAACATCTTGTATAAGATACACACTTTCACGAGTATTCCAAGTTACAAGTATTATTATATAGTATTCCTACTCCAGAGTAGGTATTCATAAAGTTAACTTGTATGCAGCACTAGGTAAGGAGTATTGAGTAATAAAATTACTTTCCTGACTAAACGTAAAGTCTAAGCTTTAGATAGATAGATAACTCTTTACTGCACACCATAAAAGTAACAACAATACAATTTACAAAGAAAGATTTACAAATTAGGCGGTCTTATCGCTAAGAGCGATCTCTCGCAGACAACCTTTGGGTATAGGAAATACTTAATCACAGGAAGGGGGCGATTGGTGCAAAAGACATATTATAAAATAATAGGTACGAAACAGAAATACATACACATATTATATACTTTATTGGATTTGACTTGTCACAAATCAAAATCTTTTTTTTTTAAATCAGTACGGAACCTAGGGTAGGTATATTTGATTGGTACGCGGCATTTGATTGGTGTTAAAAGAGTACCCATTCAATACTGAGGCGAAATAATCGTCACCAGTACAACACTTAGAGAAAAGAATCTGAGTTGTTGAGTACCTTTATAATACCGCCGAAATGTGGGAACTGATCACTTATCTTATAAACCTTTCAGACAGGCTTAAGCTATTTAATTCCGTGAATTCTATTACCGAGAAATGAAGTGGTCTGCCATGTTTTGTACTGTTTTGCGAGGGCTTCGTTTTGATGGGGATTACTATTTATAAACCGGTTAATTCATTAATGATGGAGAAAATGTTTTATCTAAGTTTGACAAGCATTATTTAGTTAACCTTTGTTGAGTTTCAACTGGCATTATTGGTTATTGTGTGAGTTTAATTATAGTTTCACTTAGTTGTTTCATCATGAGCTTTATTTAGTAGAATGTTTATTTAACAATCACACAAAATAGGTACCTTCCTTGTCCCAAATTAATCATTAGCTATATGCTTGTCTAGAATAACAGATAGGCGAAGGCCTATAAAATCAAAGGCAGCTAAATCCAAGTCTGTCAAATATTTTGGCAGCTTAAAGAACTTATATTTTCGCCAACGTATTTAATAACAACAATTATTTTATTTTAATACGAACATCGTATTTTTTAATTGGATTGGATTTTACTTAGCTACATTTGTTAGTAAAATGAAGTTTCGGGACTCGAACCCGAACCTGCATTGATTGTTGAAGTCCGGAGCGCGGAAAGCTACACTACGACGGTCGTCTTCTCGTACAGTTAAATGTATGTAAATGTGGTTCTGCACTAATTAATACCTTAAAATTTGAACAAGTTAATTATGTAAACGAAATAATCAAATAGAACGTTAATCTAACTCCTCAACATAACCCTATCTACATCGCTTAAGCTGATCAATTACTCATAGACAAACGGCATTAGCCGGTACTCTAATTACTCGATTTGGCTCGAATTAGTCGATTGATTAAGCGAAGTCGATTCGATATCGATATAATTTCGCCGCAAATTGTGTTTGCCCTCATTATTGCTTGATGTTTGTGTGCAAACAAGTTGATGGAATTTGAAGTTGGATTTGCGATTTTATTTGCCCGAAGCGGCTTTTAATGTTGAAGAAATACGAAAGTTTAAATACATTTGAGGGCGCTGTATTTGAAAATGGAATCGGAAGAGACCAGTAACATTAAAAAGTGACGTTAACGAATGTTAGCTTCAAAATAAGATAATATCTCGACCATGATTTTGTAATCTGTGATCGTAGTCTTGGCTTCATCTTCTCTAATCCCTGAGAAAAGATATTGGTAGTCAACAAAACACAGAATAGACAGAAAGTACAAGTACAGAAGAATCATACTGCAAAATCCTTTGAAAAAATTGAATGATTAAATACAGTACCTTTACGTGCCCCAGAACTATATAATATAAGTCAGCCTATTAGATCCCACTGCTGGGAAAAGGCCTCACCTCAACTATGAGGAGGAACGAGCCATACTTCACCACGCGGGCTCAGTGCGGATTGGTGGAGGGGTGTATGTAAGGCAAGTGACAAACCTTACTGTCAGAAGTTATCAAGCCGCCCTAGGGCCTCTGACTAGGCTTAACGACTAATACCACAGATATTAGCCGGGACCAACTGCTTAACGTGCCTTCCGAAGCACGGAGATGCTTGTCATGGACGTCACTTAAATGGTCTTAATGGTCACCCATCGAATCACGACCGCGCCGTGGGTTGCTTAACTTTTGGTATCACTACTAAAGCGCTGCCGCCACTGCGCCGCAAGCCCGAGAACTATTCTCAACTTATTTTCTATTTGCCTACTGGACAGATTTATACTAACACACAATGTAAATTTCTCATGTAAGTGACTGTATGGTTTTTAATGAGAAAATAAATATTCTTTAACCTTAAATACATAGCGAAACTTTGGTGTTACACCTGACCACGTAGACGTGACGCCAATCAGCCGCCCTACCGACCGGTCGGACCCGCTTTTAGAGTAACTATCACATCAGACTAATGATTTCATACCTAAACCGCGGGGTGCTACAAGCCTCCAGGGCTGGATCCCTGTATCCTGGACTTAGGCGGGCGGACTATAGTTATTTAGTTTCCTACTTATCGTTGGATGCATCTTTTGCAAGGTCAATGGTGTCGATAGCCTGTCAATTCGACTCTTGTTCCTCTAACTGTAACGTCATCGCACCATTGCGACAACTTCCCTCTTTCGCCGGAGCAGAGCAATAATACAAAATTTGCAACCTCCAGATAGAGATGATAGCAACGAATGAGTGTATTGGCTCGTCCTGTCTGCGCGCGTGGGGTCCCTATCCAACTAATCCTATTTATATTATTGTGTCATTACCGCATTACGCCACCCACAGTCGCATCCGTGCTGCAGAAGTAACCTTGGCGCGGGGGAACGTTTACGTCACGCTGATTTTTGTGACAAGGTCACGTGGTGCTACATACTGTTTAGAAGTTTTTCTAAATTTGTGTCAGCATTTCTTATTTATGGGCTGTTAACAAACTGGGCCGTGTTTTAGGAAGGGTACAAGTCTTGTAATACAAGTTACACACGCGTAGGTATTACAAAACACACACACTACCTGAAACATGGCCAAAATTCATAGTTCCTCATTTGACTAGCGTGTCACCGTTCAGTTTGTATGCGCTGGCGCACGCTTATAAAATTCAGCGGCAATTAGCGTCACTCGCACGGGCGGCGCGGCGCGGGCAGCACGTGGGTCTCTACACAATTGAATTTCATTGCCATTTTCCTCTCGCAAACATTGTTAACTCGGAATGCTGGAAACATCAAGCACGTAACCTATAGAGGCGAAGTAAGCGGGATGTTAGTCCGAAACTTATCAGTGCTTGGTACCGATACGAATATGAGATATTTTGATTTTGATCATAAATAACAATCAACCTTTATATTAATTTATTCACTTATTTCTTTACATATTTGTAAAGAAATAAGTGAATAAATTTGTCAAAATGTGTTGAAGAAAAAACGGAGGCATTCATTGCCAAGGGATTTTGACTGAATTTTTCTGAAACAAAATTAATGACATTTTGTCTCTATAGGTTATGTGCTCGGTGGCTGGAAATGATTTGCTAGCGGCGCTGATTGCGGGAATTGAGACTGAATGGGCGGACATAAAGCGAGTTGTGCATGTAATAAAGACGGTTACTTAATTATAAAATCGTTGTAGTAGTCCGATTGCGCAGGAGTTTTGTTTTTTAAGAGAACATGTGCAAGTGTGTGTCAATGCATGTAACGTAATGTGATAACAAGAACGGGTTATGATTATGAAACAATGTATCTATTAATGTAGAGCTCTGCTGCTCTGCTTTTTTGCCATGTACTGGGTAGGAGAAATCTCCTACCCAGTACATGGCAAAAAAGCTGAAAAGTGAAAAAGGATATGCCACTTAATGCCTGAATTATAACATTAATAAGGGATCCCTTATTAATGAAATTAAAAAATAATAATAAACAACATCACTCATTGCTCTTATCCTAAAGTAAGTTGCTAAAGCATTTGTGTTATGAATTTCAGCAACAACTGTGGCACCACAGCACCCAGACCCGAGACAATATATATATATGGGTAATATGAATTTCTGCATTGCGCACACACTTGTGTACTATAATATCTGCCGCGCAGACGGCTAATCTCTGTTGAGATAGGCCGCTGTAGTTGAGATAGAAGGATATTAGGACACCCTGTATCTACAATGCGAGGTATCGCATGCGCATAGTTGCATTCGCACGATGCGACAGCGGCTGCAATCTAGCAATTTGCTCATCGAAATTAATTGATTTATGTGCACAGTGTCCTTCGCAGCCCGGCGAGGGGAGTAAGTGTTACAAGTTTAGCGATAATGTCAATTTACCGCCTTGGAAATGTTGTTTAATATGCCAGCTTCCACTCTACTAGGATGATATTCTGCTACCGGGTTTTGGGTTTCGCAGCCAATCTCAACAGAGATCAACGCAGGAGATACGTAATCATAGTTCGTGGTGACAGCAATAAAAGAGGTTACAAATTAGCAAACCAATTACCAGTCTCTGATGGAAGCACGGTGTGGATATCTCATACATTAGTTTTTAAATATTTTTAAACACTCACAGTATTATTTCTTATATAAGTTTAAATAAGAAACCGAAAATTCGCACATATGATTTGAACCCACGACCTTTGGCCAACCAGGCCAAATATACATTTTGTGCTAAATAAATGAAGATAATTAAGTTGAGAGCTGTCAGTAAGTAAAATGTGTCAATTCAGTTTAGCACTTGTGACTTTTAATGGAAATCATTCACGTTATCTAGGACTAGGTATTTGATCAACTTGGATAATTTTATTGGAGATTTGATTCTCTGATGGATGCTTTTAGACTTTGAATGTCATTCCCATCTAGCTTTCCATAGGTATAGAAGGAATGAATAGCGAAATAAGTAGCCAGCATTGTGGTGATATTTTAAGGACCAACCGAATGACCTTTAAACTCGGCACGAATACAAGCCCTCAACATTCTGCATTAAAACAATCTATTGTTACATCGAACACCTAGGGTCTTTAAGCCGTGACACGAATGGAACAACTTAATATTCGATAAAACTAAACTAATGATAAAGCGCGTGTGATTACACATCGCCGCTGATACAATGCGCCCGCGCCGATTGTCTTGATAGGGTTGCCAGTCATTTTGTATGTGGCAACTTTATGCCAATGAGAAATCGTGACTAGATTTTGGAAAGTCAAACGATTGTTATAGAATATATTGTTTTTGAGGTTGCCTTCGCTATTTACATAGATCCTATATTATATTTTACTTGCTGACTGCCTCGTTGGTCTAGTGGTTAGCACGCTGGATATCCAAGAGGTCCCGGGTTCGAATCTCGGGTCGGGCCGAGAGTGTTTGGGTTTTTCTGTCTTGAAATGACTCAGACACAGCTCCGGAGTCAGAAAGTTGGTGGTGTTAACACCCCCGTGCCTCGGAAAGCACGTTAAGCCGTTGTTGGTCCTGCGCCCGATCTATCTACGGCACTCTACGGTCATGTCCGACTGCCCGAATTATGAGAGTAAAGGAACAGAGAGTGCACCTGTGTATTGCGCACACACTTGTGCACTATAATAAGTCCTGCGCAGTTGGCTTATCTCTGTTGAGATAGGCCGCCATAGTCGAAATTCGGCTAGGAGGACATTATATTATTTACTTGTTCACCGCATAATTTTTGTAAAGGTAGAGACTGGTAGAGAACGTCACTGGCATTAAGTCCTGTTTAAGTTTAAGTCTGTGCAATTAGGCATAAATAAATAAATAAGAAGTTAAATCAGTTTATTATTTGTTCATTCCAATTCAGAGATTCTGAAATGAGATTATTGGATGGATGCATTGAAATGGATGAGATTATAATAAGTAGGTACCAAATGTTAACAAACTGATGTTGAACGATTGTTTTTAATCAAATAATTGCGTACTACAGGGAGATAAATCTGTTTAAAAAGTAGCGGCTTAAATCAGCATCATTTTTTATAAGCCAGGCCTATATAAATAGATGATTTTTTAAATGACAATGATAAAAATGTACCTATGGAATAGTTTTAAGGAACACAAATTGTGTAAAACTTTAAAAAGAGGCTAGATGACAATAGTGACCGAGTACCTTCGCTGCTTCTTCTCAGCACTAGCCCACAATTGTCCCGAAGCAGTGGTAGGGTTATATTTATGTTGGGACGTGTGTAAGTGCTCCTTGCGAGCCTATGTACATAAATAAACGAATATTATGATTTTTTTATGAATTTATTTTATGATTTTTAGATTTGTTTGAGGGTTTTTTCACCAAGGCACTGGCAACACCATCGTCGGCGTAGATCTATCATATATTTGTATGCTGCGCGTGCGCCGATCAAGGCTCCGCCTTATGATTACGCGGGACTGTTTCTATGCAAATACAAGATAGTATTAGATCGATCGTGATTATGGTTTCTCGTTTCTAACGCGGCGCTGTTTGAGTATGGCATTCGGGTAATTTCGGGTTCAGTATTGTGTTATAGTTACATACTATTAAGAGATCATTGAAGACCTTTGGCGCCGATTGTAATTCTATACGTTAGTGATTAAGCTTTGCATACCTAGTGCATCGTAGTGTTTTTCAAACGTTATCAGTGGGTACAGACGGCCGCACGTCATCCATCTACTACGAAATAATAGTAGATTATTTACCAAGGGGATAAAGTGATGTCTTACGTCACGGGCGTCATCTTGAATCTCGAGCATAACCAAGGATTCGAGAGTTAACTCCCGAGCGTAGCGAGGGAGTTTAGTGTTAACTCCTGAGCATAGCGAGGGAGTTAAAAGTAGAATCCTGAGTGGAGCGAGGAATTTAAGCTCGCCCAAGACGAAGACATCTTTATCCCCGAGGAGAATACTCTGCTTTTCACACTTCCTACGAGGCAATAAAAAATGTACTACAAAAACTTATTTTATCTTTAAGTAGAATTATATCCTTTGACTTTTCTTGCAGTAAATTATTATTAATAACAAAACCAGCAGCTTTACATCTAATAGACTCCGGTTTCACAAACTTCGTCACTCGACAGTTTTACGAAAACATTATTTGTAATTTTTTAAAACACATAGGTTTTTTTATTTTATTTCTTTTTTTAGAAGCACGCGCTTTTTTCATTCCATTCGTGCTACAATTCTTGGCTACCAGGTTCCATTTTCAAATAGGTATGTTCTCTTTGGTGCGGGACGGGCTAGTGTGATAATGCCTACGAACTCTTTTTCGAAATTCAAATCACTTTGCCTCCCTAGGGGCGTAATGAAATTTCATACAACATTACGTCCGGATGCAATGACTCACTTTGAGTCAGGTTTACTTGATGTGTAATTGAACATTGCCGAGTAGGTAGTGTGAAAAAGCTATTTTCGTAGTCAGCTTTATATATTAAACATAACAGGAAAATAAATACTTTTTCAATGCTACGTTTGAGATCCCTGAACGCTATTATTTAAGTCTTTTTAATAGCCGTATTTTCTTATAAGTGTTAATGCATGCTTATTTTTATGATGACACTACAAAAGACCTAGAAGCAGCTCAATTTTTTGTGCAACGGAATAAATGACCGTCTTGGTGTAGTGGTTCGCGCTATGCTGAATAACAAACTGGTGGTTGCAAGTTCAAAACGAGCACGTTCAGCACGAGCGCTGGTACCTAAGGCCCACTTTTACGAAATTCGATAACACTTAACGCTAAACATATTTAAAAACATCATTCGATCTTTGTCAGTCATTCGACGTTGGCAGAAACGGGATGTTATTTTTAAACATGAATAGCGTTAATTTATTAACTACGTTAAATACGTTTTTTAAAATGCAGCCATTTTTTTTTAATGCAGTTTTTATGGATCTGGAGGTCCTAAAAGTTATGAAAATGATTATTTTAGTATGTAACGCTATGGCCTATCAAGTGACATAAAGATCAATTCAAAATTATTAACCGTCAAAGAGGATTTAAAAAAAATATTGATAAAAATTAAAAAAGTCAAAATTTTTTTTAAACCTATTACAAAACTAAACCCAAAAATATATATATAAATATTAAATATATATTTTTTATAAAAAAAAATTGACAAAAAAAAATCATTAGAAAAATGTCTTTAAAATTTGGTAAATAAAAGGCCCTTAAATTATCGCTAGTCGAAACCCGGACACCCTGTATAAGTATGTATGTCTATTTATCCGAGTCGTTATGGCGCTATGGCGCAAGCTCACGGGGCTGGGTATGATTGTTTTTATTTAAATGGTTTGCTCTTGACTCTAGACTAAGCCATACGTGGCGTAGACAGAGTCGACGGTGGACCGAGCTCATCCAGAAGTTTCTGGCACTTCCACTCACCGACGAAACACAGCAAGCTGCTTGGCGCCAGGCTCCAGTAGGAGGGTGGTAGCTACCAGGCGGCAGGCGGCCTATTACCACCGCTGATAGGATAGTTCAGCCGCCAACACATGTGATGTTGTTACCCGGTGTGGACCTCTAGGGCGTTGATCCTTCACTACCCACATAACTAATTCTGGTTTATCTTTTGTCCACAGCTGGCGAGCGGCGGTGGCGGAGGGCGCGGTCTCTTCTGCTACCACTGCCCGCCCAGCCTGCCGCCCCATCAGCACAGGCTGCCAACCCTTGAATACCCCTTCACAGCCTCGCACCCTTGTAAGTACTGATCAGCATTAGCTAAAAGATAAATATTATTTTAGGGTTTCGAACCTCAAACCTTAAGTGTCTTATTGGATCATTTATATAAGTTTAAATAAGAAACCAAAAATTTGCACACTGGTAGGATTTGAACTCACGTTCTTTGGCTAACCGGGCCAACGCTCTTACCAACTGAGCTACTGTGCAGTCTATCCATCCGTGTGAAATTCTTGGTCTGTTTTGAATACGTCATTGCGTGACGTCAGCGACATCTACCCGAGCTGTATTACAACAGCAGTGGGCCAAGTATTTATTCTTTACAGAATAAATTCAACTTGAACGATGACGCTTTCGCTATTCAATCGTTTTTAATATATTTAAACCAAAAAATTCGCACACAAGTAGGACTTGAACCCACGTTCTTTGGCTAACCGGGCCAACGCTCTTACCAACTGAGCTACTGTGCAGTCTATCCACAAGAACACTGTGAGTGTTAAAAATATTAAAAACCATCTTATAGGATCACTTTGTTGTCCGTCGGTTAAGACCCTTTTACTCAGGAACGCGTAAAGGTATCAAGTTGAAATTATTATCAAATACTAATGGCTACGGTCCCTTGAAGCTGTGAAATAATCAAGCCTCTTATTTAACGCAATCTAAAGATATGGCCATTTTAGCCGCATTATCTAACATTTACCATACTGTTCTTGTGATAGCGTTGGCTTTTCTGCTACCACTAGCACACGCAGCTGACCTTAAGTATTTAGTACCCTAAATGCACATGCAACAATTCATGCACCTTGTCAGTACTGATCACCACTAGCCGAGCTAGTACTCTGGTGAGACTTAGCACCACTAGCTGCCACAAAAAAACATTGCAATCAAATTAAAAAGATACTTACATCACTTAAGTGCAGGCTAGAGGACTGTCCATACATTTTTGTCATCAATCAGATTTTGAATTTTATAATAATATTTTGAGTACTTATTAGTTCAGATATTATAATGTGAGTTTATATTGTTTTAAACATTCATGGTCATTATCATTAGAATAGTTATTTACAGGATTGCTACCATGTACCTTTTTATTTTAGAGTTTCCAATATTTCGGCGCTGTTGCAAGCGCCATGATCACGGAATAACTATTATTATATAACTATTCGGAGTTATTCCGTGATCATGGCGGTTGCAACAGCGTCGAAATATCGGAAACTCGAAAATAAAAAGGTACATGGAAGCAATCCCGTAAATAACTATTCTAATGTAAGTTTAATTCATTTGGTAATTCGAAAACATTGTAACTTAATATAAAACTTGATACAGCAAATATCTCTCATCATTTTCAAGTCATCGAATCTTTCATATTACGTCTAAGTAATTAATACAGATACTTAATAGACTCATTGCTAATATTTTGTCCTAATTAAGTTGAAATAAATAAGTTACCATTTACTTTTATAACTCAGTTGTCGATCCATATCGGAGGATCAGTTTTATTACCTTTTTTTTTTTGAAATGGGTTTGCTCTTGACTCTAGACTAAGCCAGACGTGGCACAGACAGAGTCGCGCCGGTAACGAAGTTACACTGCTTAAGTGTTTTAACTAGTCTGCCCCCTGATTTTCCTTGTTTCTGGTGTTATCTAATATTAAATTTGATATTTTAACAGATTTAAATATAGAACGCTTTAAAAGAAGTGAAACGGAAGAGTGTTAGCAATTTTTATTTAAGTATTTTTTTGTTACAGTAGGCATGCAGTTTTTTTACTAACTCATAGTTAAACTGGAAATAGCAATGACTGTTATTTGTGATCAAGAATCAATATGCCCAAGGCATTGCTGAAAGCCAGTATCGTGGCATGCTGATGGCAACTTTTGACGACCGTCTTGGTATAGTGGTTCGCGCCACGGACTTCTGCAAACGTTTGTGTGATGAGCACGAGCATTTGTACCTAAGTCATGAATGTTTATAAATGTATATAAGTATGTCTATCCGTTATCCTAGTCACCATAGCACAAGCTCACGCTTAGTTTGGGGCTAGGTAATTGGTGTGTTTGTTGAAACAATTTATTATTAATATTTAACTTTGACTTGGTTGCCACGAATAATGCCGAGCGGATGCCTTTGCGGCACTCACCCTTGAATATGGTACTTACTTAGTTCGGTATTTTTTGGCACTGTATTTATGTACGTCGAATAAGTGCCTTTTCTTTCTTTATAATATGGCGGTTGCTACTGCTATGTATTTAAAAAAAAAACACTAGTCGTAATATCTGAATAAATAACCTATTAAACATTTACAACTGAACTAAACATAGCCATGTGGCCTTTAGTCGTTGAGTTTCAAGACACCCTCTCTACATTAACAATGTTTCGGTAATTTTCAATGCCAGTATCGAGACGACTAGCCGACATCTACCCGCCGAAGTTGTGAAGTTGGTAACTCGATTCTAACTGTTAGTTCAGTTAAAGCTCCTCCTTGTTGCCAATAACTCGATTTTCATTAATTAATCGATTCCAGGCAATCTCTGGCCGCTGCTGGGTTAATTTTTATGAGCTTCAGATAAAATGGTCTTATGAGATTTATGTTCTGATATTGTGACAAAAGTTTTGTTTGTAAGTTGTTAGTTATATTAGGGGTTAGTTGCGCACACTATATACCTACTTTGCGAATGTAGCGTTGTCTGAAAAAATTGCTTTTTGCCATAACAGGCGTAAATAGTACAATGTGTACTGCGTGCGGTGTGTTACAGAGTATTTCATCTTCCTTACTTGGCATTAAGTCCGTCTTTTGTACAAAGTTTCAGTTATGTATTGAGCTTAAAAAATAATTGTTACTTATTTTATGAGCGTGAAATTATTAATTTGTAACAAAAGTAGGTTGATAAAATACGACTGACATCTAATTTTGAGTAAAGATACATTATTTTAGAAAAAACTAACATACTACTGAATAAATATAAGTACATTCATACCTAAAGATACATGCATAAAAACATACACATATATACGAGACATAATACACACATATAAACTCATAAACATTAATATAATTTGGGACTAAGTAATTAGTGTGATTGTTAAAACTATTTATTATTAAAAGTTTTAACCTTTCAAAGACCGAACAATAAACAAACCATCGCCAAAACCTGTACTTAACCTTTCAAACGCGTCCAAATGAAAACTGCGCATTTTAAAAACCTCTCGCACAGTGGATTAGCAGGCGAGCATAACCTCAAACGTCACAAATCAGTTTCTTTCTCGTTATCCCATCTGTGCCCAAGGGGTGGCAATGTGATAATGAATAGCAAGAGCCCGGGAGGGGCGAGTGGGCGGGGCCCCCAGGGATTGGCCGTACCCAGCGCCATCTATTATTCATAAAATAGTTTTTGAGTCGCGCCACTCGACGGCTAATTCTGTTACAGCCAACCTAATAAGGATCATGTCACTTTTGATTAGCGACACGTAATTTTTTTTAAACATCAAAGAACGATTAAACGAATTACCGTTTGGAGTCGGATGATTGGGTAAGTGTATTAATTTTTAAAATCTATTAACGAATTGCTAGGTAGTGGGTGGGGGTTTAAAAAGCGGTCGGTGGCTAGTGAATAAAAAGCGGCTTAAACGAATCTATTAAAAATGTATAAGGCAATTTGAGCTGGCTGGAGTACTCGGCGCTCGTTAGCGGAATCTCATCGCGGGCAATGGACTTCGTGGCTTCTCAGGGCTGTGCGGTTAAGATAGGAGAAAGTGACAGTTATTCTATCCAGAGAGCTTAATGCAAGTTTTTTCATGATCTCACCTTCGTCCGTGTGACGAAAATTTGTTTGGAAATTTGGTCAGCGCCCCTAGCGGCACGTTTGCGAAACCTGTTTTTTTCTATGACACTCAGTTGATCGTGAGCGCGTGCGACTGACTAATGAAAACTCGCACTAGGCACTCAGTCCGTTATTGGTTAAGCAGAGATGATAATTTATAACATTGAAGTTTCAGCGACAATGTATATCTATGTATGATGTCAAGTCCCCCAAATGGGGGACTTGAAAACGTACCGCGGTGGTTTCGTGCAATATCTACAGGTAGGTTTGAACAAAGATTGCAATACCTACATTGTGTTTAAAAATTGAATTTTCCGAAAACCGATCCTCGTACTACAAGTACTTATGTACTACAGTGGGCTCCGCATAGACCTACCCAAATATTATAAAATATCTCAAATGATATGGAACTCTATGTGATCAACACAAGGTTGAAATACGGTTGCGGAAATTTGACAGATCAGGGTAGGTTGATGTGGGAATGTACCTATACAAATTGTTGGGAGTCAGTGACCGATTTAATCAATATCCCGTATACTATATTTCGATAACTTAAAATCATCATCATCTTAGCGTTATCCCGGTTGTGCATTCGCACGCGAGGGCCCAAGGTCCGCTTTGGACCATGGTCCAGGATGTGGCAGATCAGGTAATTACAGTGGAGCGACTGCCATCTGACCTCCGCGACCCTGTCAACAGGGGAACCTGCCCAGTTTGGATCATGGTTACACATTCAGTTGCCTGAATGTGCTGGTTTTCTTACAATGTTTCCCCTCACCGTAAGAGCATCGGTTAGTGAAACAACTAATGTATACAACTCAGAAAAAGTCATTGATACATGGTAGCACGTGGGGTCGAACCGCTACCTCCTGCAAGAGAGGCAATACACTAGCCACTGCGCCACCGACGCTCGGTAATGTAAAATACGTTAAATAAACCATGAATTAACCCATCGAAGCCCAGGAACGTTGATATATTTACGGTCAATCTTTACCGCTAGCAAAGAGGTAAAGCTAGTTAATCCCACCAACTTTTTGCTGCACTCAGCCAGCTTCCGGCGGAAGTCAACACTTTTTAATTTCCGCCTCCGAGGGATTTTTCTACCAGCGTGATGAGGTTCAATTATTAACATTCAATTAATGAAAATATTTATGAAGCCTTCTTAATCTGGGCTGCTTCGGAATTTCACTTGTTTAGAAAATGTTTTGGTGATAGCTATTTCATTGTAAAAAATATCTTTATAATTTTTTTTTACATAATGATTTGTGTTATGGCTGATAGTTCTTCAATTTCAGTTACTACCTTAAGTCTTTTGGGTAGGTCCCCACTCCCTAAGTGGATCTCAGTTCAATTTATTTTATTTCTGACATATTAAAAAAATATATACAAAAAGAGAAATATTTGAAGAAAAATTTATAAAAATTCTTAACTCTATTAATTTATTTAACTCTCTTATCTAAGGGAAATACTAACTCTATGATAAAAGATTTTAATTTAAGATAATTTTCTTTATTACAACGGAACCACCTAAATATCTACCACAAAGGTATCATCATGCATTTATCTATTTAAAAACTAAAACTGACTTAATGACTGATACGGACTGAATGAACTGAATGACTGACATAACAACGCACAGCCCAAACTACAAGGGTTAAAAACTTTAAATTTTACACAATGCTTTCTTTATAGTGAAGGTGGGCCATAAGAAACAATGGAAATTCACCCCTTAAAAGGGAGTAAAAGTAATTTGATACCATCGGTATTTAGTTACAAATTAAAAATGTCGCGTTTATAATTTTTCAACCTCTAAGGGGATGAAAGAGGGTGGAAGTTTGTTTGAGAAATTCGACATTTGCGTGGACGAAGTCGCGGGCCACCGATATATACCAACCTAAAACCATCTTCATACTAGTACTTCGTTACAGGTTACAGTCGTCTGCTCATTAAACAATACATTTCATTGCAAAATCACCCCTCCAATTGTATCAAATAACGCAGTATTTACTTCGATCTGTCTCACGCACGTACAATCAGCCCCGTGTGCTAATTACTCGCATCAAATTATCGGAGCTATGATATTACCCGCTCTGCCGCCTGTACCGCTTCGCGCTTAGTTATGCGCAAATTCACAACACATTTATGTTTGTGCAGTCAACTCAAATATTATTTAACTTTTGACATATTTTTGATAATAGTTCTACATCTATAATAATTTTATTTATCGAGTTGCCTGTTGTTATGGGCATTATTCAGGCACGAATAGGTTATTAAACCAAAAAGATGTTGAGTGTTACTTACTTTCTTGAGAGAGTGATACATGACGGGTGGAAGACTCAGAGCAATCATCAGCAGAATATTAGCAAATATCTGAGAGAGAGAGAGAAAGAGAGAGTGTCTATATAATTTATTTGTTACTTTGAGCCGTTACTTAATGAGTAAGTATCAAAAAACTGGTCAAGTGCGAGTTGGACTCGCGCAAGAAGGGTTCTGTACCATTAACTTACAATATTAGACAGTCTAGGCAAAAAACACGTTTATATGGGGTACGTACTCTTATACCTTAAACCTATGTATAACCCTTAAATTTATTTTTTTATTTTTAAAGTGAAATACAACATAATATTCTGTTTTTAGTATTTGTTGTTATAGCGGCAACAAAAATACATTATCTGTGAAAATTTCAACTGTCTAACCATCACGGTTCATGAGATACTGCCTGGTGACAGACAGACAGACAGCAGAGGCTTAGTAATAGGGTCCCGTTTTTACCCTTCGGGTACGAAACCCTAAAAACAAATACTTATTGAATGAGTTAAATGGTGTATAACCTACAGTGAATTAAAATGATTACCTAGGTACTAAGACATGGTCATGGTCAGCGGACCCTGGGCACTCGCGTGCAAGTGCACAACCGGGATAACGCTAGGAAGATGATGATGATGACCTAGGTACTAAGACCCGAGTTCACTAATCCTTAAACAGCAGAGGAATTATGCTTAATTTGACAGAATTCCAATTCAAAATATGTCAAATATTGCTAAACTGGCTGATGAAAAATTAAACATGTGTTGGTGAACTCTAGCCTTAATTATACTTTACAGCACTGTTTAAGGTTAGGACATTGTACTGACCTCTTACTACACACACCAACAGTGTTGTCCATCTTCATGTCATCAAGACAAATTGGTTTTAAAACATGCCAGCCAACAATTTGATCCAAGTGAGTCGCCATACAAATAGGTTATTATTCTTTCATATTATCTTCCATTTAGCTGCCATCCGAAAATACGCGAGTGTAATGCTTTTAAAATAACTGACTAACTGAAGTATTAAATTGATTGCTTTCGGCTTCGGAAAAGTAAGAGCTTTCCTATACAGCGTGTGAATTCCAAACGGCCATATGTTTTAAGAGCAATTATAATGAGCTGTAATGAACATATCACATATCTTTTGTTAAAAAGTATTTTTTTTTTCAAACTTATTCAACAAGCAATGGACTCGATTCCAGTTTGCCCTGTCTAAGATTAGATTTAAGTTAAGTCTCCTTCTTTCTCTACTAAACAAACGAAAAGAGATAGACTACAATAATTTAGAAACGTCAAATTAGGTGATGCGATTTCTTACGTATTTTTACAAGTTTATGCATGTTTTCGTCTAACTTTATACGTCATCTAATGCTGATGCGGCTGTATGGACTTGATCCTTTGCCTGCCCGAAATGGGTAAATTCAACAAAAAAAAAACTGTCTCTTATTGAGCAGCATGTGAGCACAAGTCATTTTCGTCATAGAATCCACACAGACAAAGTAGCGGGCATAAGCTAGTTAAATAAATAAAAATCTTCAGAGTAACAAAATCTCCAGCCCTAATTACTCAATCACTCAATATTAATAAGTGTAAGGTTGTCACAGGCCCAGGCCCGGACTACATTGGCTATTAGCAGTAATTCCGACGAATGGAATCGCATTAGGCTGAATAATAGAAAAGTTAAGGGCGGCCGGTTGAGCCCTAGCATTTGTCACGTGATCTGTAATTGCATTGGGTAGGGTGGCATTGATTTCGGGAAAAATAATAAGCAGCCAACCTTAACCGAGATAAACTATCTGCGCAGGATATACAGCCCCGAATTCACCAATTTTTAAACAAGCGGTAAACCTCAATTGACGTTTAATTTGACAGAATTTCCATACAAAATATGTCAAATAAAGCTAAACCTGCTGATTAAAAATTAATTATGGGTTAGTGAACTCCAGGGTAGGTGCACAAGTATGTGCGCAATACTCAGGTGCCTGGTGCAGTCTCTCAAAAAATCATTTAGAATGTATTTTTTTTAGTTTAATCTGTTACACGAAAACAGACTTAGATGATATAGATTTTTAATTTAATATTACTATTTTAGTTTTCTTTATTTAAGATTTCATATAGGTTCTATTCCGTACATATTTTTAAAATTAGGCAGAAGTTCGTATATGGGCAAGGTAACATCTAAGTACGGTACAAATTCTTATATCACATCAAATACTTATACATAGAATCACCTTTCAACAAAACTACATAGACACGTAGCATTCGCTACGAATTCGTAGTTTAAGTCGTAGCACTAACTACGATGACTACATTGGTTCTATGGAATAAAGAAAAACATTGCCTTTTGCTTCTATTATTTTATGAGATTTGATGAAAATCTCTCAAATCAGATTTTCATCAAATGTCCATACATCAACGAAGCATGTACATACTTCAAATAATAGGAACAAGCAATAATAGGAGCAATGCTTTATTCTATTCAATTAAGCCAGTTCATTTTAAAAAAATATAATAATATTATCAAGATTCACTTTTTTATCCCTATCTTCATGGTTACCCCACTGCACAGTGTCCCCATCTCATCAATTCCCATAGACACTATCCGATCGCTTTATCTGTGGGGTCGCGCTCGCGTAATGGCGCGCACTTCCGACTACTCTAAGATAGCCATAGACAAACTTTGTAATGGAACGCTGAAACGACCGTTTACGGCCAGTAATTGTTAGCTGTTTTTGTTCATGGCATTTTCTTATTGAGGCTATTTGGTGGAGAGAAATCAAGTATATTTACCTACATTTGATTAATTATATTCAGAGCAATGACGCTTAGTTGAGAGCGTATTCTAAGTAGGATAATAGATCCGATTGGTTCCTAGTAAAGAGGCTACAAAAGGACTTGTCCATTAATGGTTTTTTATTCGTGAATATTTCTAACTTTCGTAAATATTATATGAAAGAGTTCACAAAATTAGCCTTTCTGCATAATTAATATATTTTTAAGGCCTCCGATCTAGAGAAAAATTGAAATTATTTTTTCTCTTTGTCTGTACATAAACCGCACCTTTGCCTATATCAATTAACACATGAAAAAAAAATTGACAGCAAAATTGTCATTCCATTGACAGTAGTACCTATTATATAATCTGTAGTAGTACCTAGTAGTATTTATCCACCAGTGGAAAGGCAATAGTACATAGCCATACAGCCAGGAAATACAAGTAAGTGATCAATGGATGATGCCTGTTACAAAACATATTTTTTCTCAAAAATGGAGGCGTTTAAAATTCTGATTTCTATGGTTACGTGTTGCATATTTATGTAGCTTAAAGATAAATATAGGTTATTGGTGGTTGGTGATATCTTGGAATAAAAAATCAGCCTCCTTACAAAAAGAGGACAAGTCCTTTGTATGATAGTGAACAAGTGCTTTATAGAGGAGGGCATCTCTGCCTGGCCTGAAGTGTGCAGGCCTTTTGACTTTGTGTCCCCAATTTGTAATCTGCACATATCTCCACAGATACGAGCTACTCGTACCACCCGGCGATACACGATGACACGTTCGTCCGCCGCAAGCAACGGCGGAATCGTACAACGTTTACGCTGCAGCAAGTAAGTACTGTCCCGGTTTTTATTTGGTCACCCTACTTGTTATGTTAGAGTTGGAAATCGCAAGACAATTAAATAAATACATATTGAACATTGGTTTACATAAAAGAAGAGTGATTGACGAACGTCAACACACAGAGTAGGACCTCTTATTATAATTTTCTCATGGTGTATTATTTTCAGTTGGAAGAGTTGGAGACGGCGTTCGCGCAGACGCACTATCCTGACGTGTTCACCCGGGAGGACCTGGCGCTCAAGATCAACCTCACGGAGGCACGAGTACAGGTTAGATTGCAATTTCAAAGCATTTATTACACTATTCTATTTGTGTAGCATTCTAATTAGGAAATAGGAAGATGTAATCGCAGTTAACTGCTTAGGTTCGTACCTTCCTAGTTAGGAAGCTCGCGTCCTAACTAGAAAGGTGACTGGGGCCTCACTATGTAAGACGATATCCGTAGTTTCGGCTGTAGCCGTCCCTGTCGCTAACGCCAGCATGTCAGCGCGAGCGAGCGCGAGGCAATGCGTTATCACAGTAGAGCCTGCCTATCCATCCTTCCTAGTTAGGATCCTGAGTAGGATGCAACCTTTCTAGTTAGGAAGCTACAAATAGGATGGTGGTGTAATAAGTGCCAAAGCCAATTTGACGACCGACGTGGTTGGTGTAGTGGTTTGCGCTCCGAACTACTAAACCAGAGGTTGCGGAATCAATTACCAAAAGGGGCATATATTTGTGTGATGAGCACGAGCGATTAGTACCTAAGTCCCATGTTTATAAAACGTATTTATGTATGTCTATCCGTTATCCTGGTCGCAAGCAAAAGCTCACGCTTAGTTTGGGGCTAGGTAATTTGCTGAAATAATTTATTATATTATTATTACTATAATATAAGTTTAAATAAGAAACCAAAAATTCGCACACAGGTAGACTTTTTGGTTCCTTATTTAAACTTATATTAATAAGAAAAACACTGTGAGTGTTAAAAATATTAAAAACGATACTATAATATTTTTTGGTTAACATTTAAATCTTAACACTGCGGCTTTTTATGCGGTCAAAATTAAGCCGATTTTTCAACGAAAATCAAAAAATAGTCCAGTAAATTAAGAATAATTTAAAGCTACAGATCAGTCACAACATGCCCTACTATATGCCATTTTATTCCAAGTAAAAGTCTTAGCTTAGTCTTAAAACTATTATTAGGACAGTAATTTTAGTTCGTTTAGATACAGTTTGTCAAAATAAAAACAAAATATTGAAAAAAGAATAACCTAGAAAAGCTATGAAAATGTAAATGAAGACGTCAAAGAAGCCTTCAATAATCATTTTATCAGCCGTAAACATCCAACCTTTAAAATCTCATATTTCTCATTACAGCTTAAGTTCTGCAATAAAAGTCATCCCCTATGAAAGTTTAACTCATGTTTGACGTTTAAGTCGTAAAAATATGTTTTACAGCGTCATTCGGGTAATGTAGTCTATGCCTTATGCAGGGTGGCAGGCGGGTGAGACTTGTATCGTCTGGTTTACGGGTAGATGCAATTTGGGGGAGGTGCCATACGTTGTTATAGGAATTTAACAGTGTCTTGGAGCAATATAGGTTCAACAAGCTTTTGATTGTGGCGGCAGCGCTTTGGTAGTGATTTCAAAAGTTAAGCAACCCACGGCGCGGTCGTGATTGGACGGGTGACCATTCCGACCATTAAAGTGACGACCATGACAAGCATCTCTGTGCTTCGGAAGGCACGTTAAGCAGTTGGTCCCAGCTAATATCTGTTGGTATTAGTCGTTAAGCCTAGTCAGAGGCCCTAGGGCGGCTTGATAATATCTGACAGTAAGGTTTGTCACTTGCCTTACAGCACCCCTCCACCAACCCGCATTGAGCCCGCGTGGTGGAGTATGGCTCGTTCCTCCTCATAGTTGAGGTGAGGCCTTTTCCCAGCAGTGGGATCTAATAGGCTGACTTTACTAAGCTTTTGATTGAATGGCGATTAACAAAGTAGACACATACATAGCTCTTTATTGCACACTTTGAAAGAAATAACGAAGCAATTTTCACAGGAATATGTAAGTACATGTAGCTAGTACTCCTAAGATAAATGTAGTAGGCAATAAGTAGGTAAAGTATTTAATTAATATTGTTACAATGCCATTTTTCTGCAATACAATAAGCTTCATTTATAGCTTTCTTAGTGGGTAGACGACATATTAATGTTATGTTATGATCGTTTTATGGCTACAAAGCAGTTTTACTAGTAAAAAAATGTGATAGATGTGATTTTTTAAAATTGAATCACGTACCCAAATGCACCATTTTTTCGTGCAATCAAAGTTTTTAACCATTGTCATTGTCGTATGTTGTGTTAGTATCTGCTATGATCCAAATAAAATAAATTAATTAATATGAAAAGGTTAATAGACAGGAATATAATAACTAACTACATATATACAACTTATTAATCAAAAATAAAATAAATTACTTAATACAACACAAAAACAAAAATTACAAAAAGGGACCTTGTGGTAAGGTTCCTAGGATGCTGGCAGCATTACCGCGCTGGATAGCGATGCTTATACGCTGAGCAAGGTAGCTGCCAGCTCTTAGGTCACCACTGATGTCAACTAGCCTCTTGGAAATCTCTTTGAAAAAAGAGATAGCGTTGGGACCCCACGAACCCAGTGTTTCGACTCCAAACGGTACAAAGTGATACCGGGAGTCGATCTGCCTGTACTTAAATAAATTACATCAAAAAAAAAGAACCTACTAATACGTTTTTCAAAAGAACACTGAATTTCCCACTTAGCTAATAGATTGGATTACTTAGAAAGCTAAAAAACATAATAAAAACTCCTTCAAGCAGATTACTAAGTTAATTTTGGTTGGTTAAAACGGGGCCAATCAGAGCTCTTCTCGCTAATGAGGTATTGTTCGAGCACTAATTACAACGTTGTATTTAAAGGTGCGGTTAGTCTTAACGATGCTCATTCTATACCCATTTTATCAAATGCTCTTAGAAAGACACGCCAGGAAAACATCAAAAATAATTTTTAATACCCTCTTTACAGGTACCTACAAGTAAAATAAGCATTAAATTATTATTATTTTTACGTCATTTTTTTATATCTATCTATATCTTATGGGCATTAAATTGTTTTTTTTTTGCGCCATTTTTTTCATATCTCAGCCTAATCTCGCATCTTACCAAATTACATTCGTCAGAGTTCGCTCACGTCGGACGTAAATATTGAAGGGCGGGCTGTACCGTAAATAACATTAGTATTCAACCTGCCTTCGCTGGTTACTGTTCGCATATACGGATAACCGGATATGCTGAAGGTTTAGGGTTGAGGGCGTTACCGGGTTTTTAGTTCGCATAAACAACTTGTGCTATGTGAGAAGAAGTACCTACGTCTTCTCAATCCTTATACATCCGATTCGAGTAAGAAACTAATTATAATAGAAACTATTTGTCATCTTATTTGATGAATTGCACTAGGATATATTACGGATGTTCATGCAATATCTATATTCTGTGTTCACCATAAAATAATAGTAAACTTAGCTTCTGAAACTATCTATTTCGTCCATATATTCTGTATGGTGTATGAATTTCTGGTTAACTAAATAAATAAGTACATTCACTGATTTAATTTTAAAGCGATTGCAGAGACTAGATAAATAAAAATCGGATATCAAATGCTGGCCATTTCTAAGGTACTTACTAAGACGGCCAGTTTATACCTACAATATTATTATTTGTTTATGCAAAACCTCTTAGGAGCTGATTCTAATGCCAACATTGAAACCACAAAAACCTCCCCATACAAAAAGCTGACATCATCAGTTTGTATGGAGGAGTCAATTTTTGATGTTTGTCCCATAGTAAAAGTTGTTGTATTTAGGCACCAGAATATGCCCCAAGAGGTTTAGCATTTACAAAAAATAACCTTGTATATTTATTCGTGTGACTATCGTTAACGACCTATCGCACGGGGTGTACGATGTTTAAACTATGCAATCATGTTGTTTTTCGTCACGAGAAAGAAGTCTCTCTTCTCGTAAAAAAATACAATTTAGCTGAGCCACAAAACTCACAAATACAATTCCTCAGTCCTTTCGTGTCTGACTCTGAACCGGGTCAACCCTACGAAGTCATCGGCTGGTTTTAGGCAAATTGCTTGGCGCAAGCGGCTTGTTTTATTTATGCGCCAATAAAAAATTGCGCTATCCGCCGCTACGGCGCGCCACGTTCGCAATTTAGTGGCGCGGGTGGCGCACGGTAGAGATGGAGCCAAGTTAAGTCAGTCTGCTGGTCCTTTCCTGCTGTTTGGGCTTCGGGTGTTGTAGAAATGTAAGCGCGGACTGTATTTTTGGTAGGTATAATTATAAATTATAAGTCCATTGATTTAGTTATGGAAAGATATGATGGAGATCGGATGGAACGCGAGTGTTGTGCGCGCCGCTTTGTGGTCAAGTGGGACTTCGGTCCGAGCCCCCTGTGTCCCTCACCGCGCCGTCTGCTGCGTAGTCGGTTGCCCCTGCGCCTCGCGCGTGATGAACCTGCTGGTTACTTTATTTCTTTACTTGATGTGAGGTGTAGACACGGTTTAGCTAGGATAGTTCATTAGTAAAAGCGGAAAAGCCTTTTCTATTCACTCCTGCCTTAAAGAGACCCGTTTTTTTAGCGAAGACATTAGCAGGTAGCATTTTTTTTACCTCGGGTTTGTATGAATAATAATGATCGTTGTGCTTAAAATTAGAAGAATAAAAATGCCATGAATTTGACAGTTTACAGGTACCGACAGCAGAGTTATTGCTTATGAGTAGGGATTTTGTTTATGTTAATTATCAAATGTTGTCTATTGTGTCAGAAAATATGTAGATAGAAAATATTAATCCATTTGCAGTGTAAACTGCTACGATGTAAATTCAAGTGTTAAGACGTTATTTATAGAAATAACAACAAACTAAAAAAAATATTTTAAATCACTCGAACTCAAATGTATCCATCAGGTAGACAGATTTCTCTTGATTTGTTAGCTGGTTTTTCAGCCCTGAAAACATTCATAATTCTATTTTAATAACGCGAAACAGAATCTTTACAAAAAACACATGTGTTTTAAAACAATTGTTAGCAAGACAAGAACTTGGCCCCTTTTGTCCGTGCGCGTTTCAGATGGGATTGCCTTTACGACTCTGGAATCGGTTCCGGTATTGTTTCGGTTGTGCTTATTGGCTGCGGAGGCGACCCAATTGACGAGGATATCGTATTGTGTGTTTGTCTTTGTAACGGTGTATTGTCTTTGTGTTATTTACATAGGAGAATGTATGTTATGCGATTTATATATTGATCACGTACGAGTAATGTTACTTTATGAGGCGGGAGATTTTGTACCACCTCTCGAAATGTAATATATTGAATAAATAAGAAACAAATTTTTGGTAAAGGAAGTTACAATACTTACACATTCTTTACAACGAAGCTCTATGTATAATTTTACTAACTAGCAGTTACCTGCGACTTCGCCCACGCCAAACGACGGATTTTTCATTTTGCTCCCCTAATGATTGTATATCGCGACAAAGAGTAGCCTATGTCCTTTCAAGGATCTCAAACTACCAAATTTCCAACTTACCAACCTCTGTACCTAGCTTTGCGCGGGTGCAATATGCTTGTACTAGACATATAAGCCTTCCTCTTGAATTACTCTTTCTATTGCCTAAAACTGCATTAAAACCCGTTGAGTAGTTAAAGACCCAAGTTCAACAATTACTAAACAGCTGGTGAACTTCGATTGACGGTTAATTTGTCAGAATTCTTATAACTTCAGCAATTATTTTGCAGGTTTTCACGAAAATCAAATTAAATAAAAAAAAAAAATTGAAGAATTCTTATACAAAATATGTCAAATAATTCTAAACATAAATCTAAAGATTTTTAGCAAACAGACATATCGGGAGCGACTTCATTTTACGTTATGTAAAGAAGATAAAGATAATATTCATTATTGATTGCCAGAGCTTCATTATGTGATTTCTTTATAGTCAATCGAACTACGGAACGTCGTAGACAGCTACGTTGGAAGCGGAGTCGTAGCATTTCGTAGAAATGTTAACAGTCGTAGTTCGTAGCATGAAGTATCATCTCGCTACCGTCTGTGCTACGGTCTACAAATTCATATCAGCCTATTGCAGTCTTCGTTTAATCTTGAATTCTTAATATATTAATACATGGAATCGAAGGCATATAAAAGTTTACTGAGTCGTGATTGGTTTTTACCGGGATATTATTCTGACGGATTAACTAATTCGCGCTTTGTTCGCTTTCATGTTACCCCTCAAATACTCCTGTATTTGCATTCCCTTATTTTCTATCTATGACATTTTATAATTGACTGTATCTTAGCCCATTCGCTCTTTTTATACATGGAGTTAGTGTGAACAGTCTTTTTAATATATGTACAATATAATATGGCATCATGACCCCATAGTAAAACTTGCATGTATTGCTACATGCAAGTTTTACTATGGGGTCATGATGGAATTCTTAAAAAAATATACCAGGTCCTTCATACATACAATTCTACTACCTCGATGGCAATGTTTAGAGAATTCAATTCAATTCAAATCATTTATTTCAAGCTACACAGGGCTCATAATAACACATTCAGGCAAATAATAATGAATAATAAATTACCATAAAATAAAATAAAAATAAAATACACATACAGATATTTTAAAAGCACCTTACAAACGGCACTGCTGGAGTATGTCTATTACAGCAACGCCGCAAGTAGGGGCAGTCAAGTCTGTTGGCAATCATCGCTAGGACTGCATTGGAGCTAGCCCGAACCCTGCGCACCAGAGAATTGGAGAGCCAATTTTTTTTTCAAGATTTCGATAATGTCGCCATAGTAAAAGTTGTAGGTATTGATGGCCATATTCACTTCCTTAAAAAATAAGTGTGTTTACACTAACACAGTTAAGCCAGCACCATTTTGAACGTGTTTCTTTCATTTAGAGAGCTCTAAGCTGCTTCTTTGCCTTTTCGAAGACAGCAATGCTTGTTGCTTAGGTCAACTTGCCTTAACATTAAACATCTCTCGGCAATAAACACTATCGTCGTAAAATTCGATAAACGAGAAGAGCGTGCGCACCTCAGGTAATCCAATACGCCTGACAGCGGGTCCCGGTGGGTTCTTTTTATATTTTTCTGGCGAATTATCACCGACACTCGCCGGACGGAGATGCGAATCAAATTGAAAGCCGACTCAATTATATTACGACGAGATTAGGGCTGCACGTTTTAGGAGATAGAGTTAAATTGAATTTTGCTCACAAAAATTAATCGACTGTGTCATCCGGTGGGACTCGAACTAACGTCAGTTCGCTATCCGGGCGAATGCTCTTACCAACTAAACTACGGAGGACGTTAGTCAGACGACGAATTTTTGTAAGTGCTTGCTACGCCAGTGAGCTGGCGTTCGAAGGGACGTGGGTTCGAGTCCCACCGGATGACACAGTCGATTAATTTTTGTGAGCAAAATTCAATTTGATTTCGTAAAAACTTGCAAAATAATTGCTTAAGTTATAAAAATAATTATAAGATAGAGTTAAGATGCGTTTCCCTAGATAAATATGTTTTGTTATAGGCTACAAAATGAGCAAGAGTTTTTATGGCACGCGAATGTTGTATGGAGCACATTAAGGTAAACACATCGGTATCTTATCTTATGCTGTTGTAATAGAGGCGATTTTACAATAACACTGTATAATGTTGACCACTGTATCCACACAAATCAAACAAGGTGTATATTTTTTGTGTAAGAAATCGACTCGCAATTCTAAAATCTGTTATGCAAAACCAACCTTAGTACATCCTACCCAAATTAAGACATAAAAATCTAGCTATTTGTAAAATTGAACCAATAACTCCAAAACCAAATTACTATTAATATTATCACTGTTCAACATTTCAATAAATTAAACGATTGTCAAGGCTCCATTCATATCACTGTCTTTAACTACAAATTAGCGGTGCGTTTATATTTGTCCAAGCCTTAAACAGGACATAGTATAATTTGTCATTAGTAAGGTGGTATAGATATTCTGGAGACAAATAGTATCGGAACAGCAAATAGCTACCTTTTTTCTAGTAAAGTCATTTATTAGGTATATCCCGCTGCTGGGACTTTTCCCAGCAGCGCCTCACCTCAACTATGAGGACGTACGAGCCATACCTACTCCACCACGCGGGCTCAGTGCGGATTGGTGGAGGGGTGTTTGAAAGGTAAGTGACACCCCTTACCGTCAGATGTTATCTAGCCGCCCTAGGGCCTCTGACTAGGCTTAACGACTAATACCAACGGATATTAGCCGGGACCAACTGCTTTACGTGCCTTCCAAAGCACGGAGATGCTTGTCATGGACGTCACTTAAATGGTCGGAATGGTCACCCATCCAATCACGACCGCGCCGTGGGTTGCTTGACTTTGGTATCACTACCAAAGTGCTGCTGCCACTGCGTCACAAGCACCTCATTACCACCATCACTTTCTTTCTAAGCGATCCTTAAATCACCTAAAAACTATCTATCTCATTTGTGCTCGAAAAATAAAGCTCTTTGTTTTCTTCTTTGTAACCTCCCGCGAGCAGTTTATTTCCAAAACGGTTAGTTCCATCGTGATAATGAAGTCTATCTATTTTCACTCAAATTTATTCTATAGGCAGCCCTTACTCCAAACGTGCTGGGCGGGGGAGGGAAAGGTAACAGCCTCATACCGTAATGCCATTCCGAGATGAGCGACTTAAACGCGTTACCGATAGCCAGCGCAACCTGACCCGTGGACCCATATGAATGTGGTTTAGGAGTCAAAATAGTTTATGACTATTTTTGAAGGGTTCATGAAAACTTTGGAATGTAAAATAAATAAATTAAAATGGTTTTTTCAGAAGATCAGGTGGTATTGGTACACTACCTAACTCGTACCTATTCAAATTATTAAAAAATAAAAATCATTTATTTCAGAGTTATTGTCTCCATATGGATTAGTAACAATGACAGTTATTAGCTATGGTTCGTATTATTATTGGAGAAGTTAGTACTCCTACGTATATTTCGTTGCTATGTACTGACAATTTATGGTAACTAAAAAAATCTATGAAAGATTTAGATCTGTGATCGATCGTATGACTATATAAAGCAAAAGTGACAACTGTGATGAAATACCAAAAATGCGAGTATGTTATAACTCCTTAATCGAAGGTGAAATCCGTATAATACGTATTTACCACCGGTAGAACCAATAATAATAAACAAATGTCATACACTTCCCTGGTGTAAGCCAGGGGTCAATCTACGCTGGTCACACGGACATTCAATTCACAACAGTTTTGGCGGTTTCGGCAACGAACTAGAGTGGATTTTGACAATGCTAGTTAACTAATGGAAGTGCTATGATCGACACGGCTAAATTGGATATTGTCTTACGTGTCTATCAGGAAGTATCTAGTCGATTGGGTGGATTAAGCGGGGGGCCTATTCTGTTAGACATCTGAATGACACTCTCTGCCTTATTAAGGGTGTTTTAGGGTCGTGCAAATTTGCTCACGCAAGCGGAATTGAGATTCATAATCTGTGATGTCAAAGAACATTTCGTCACTGCGCTGTCACAGGTTATGAATCTCATCCCGTGTGCGTGAGCAAATCTTCACGACTCTAAATAACACCCCTAGACATCTATAGTAACTTGGTCTCACTTTTCAAAATTAGACATTGTAATTTTTATTTTATTTTTTCAAAATTAAACTAAATCAGCCGGTCCGGCTTAAAACCATTAATTTCGTTTAAAACATCTAAGAACCAAATATTTTGGTTCATCGCGCTGCTTGCACCGTCATGCTGATATTAGTCACAGCACAGGCAATGGTAGTCTGTTGCCTCGTTGGTCTAGTGGTCAGCACGCTAGGTTCTATCCACGAGGTCCCGGGTTCGAATCCCGGGTCGGGACGATGTGTTTGGGTTTTTCTGCCTTAAAACAACTCAGACACCTGAGGTCCTGCGCACTAACGGTCATGTCGGACTGCCGTCTCACCGAATTATGAGAGTGAAGGAACAGAGAGTGCACCTGTGTTTTGCGCACACACTTATGCACTATAATATCTCCCGCGTAGTTGGCTAATCTCTGTTAAGATTGGCCGCTGTAGCACACCTGTGTATCTCCCCGCGTAGGTAGCAAAAACGTACCTACGCGCGGCGACCCTTACTTAGGGGCTAAAAAAGGGGCTAAGGGGGTTGCGTGTCGCTACCGGCCAGCGACACGCTCGGCGGTTTATTCACCGGCGGCCGCGCGGCTACGTTGCTGGCTGGACGAGAATAAATAAAGTACTAGAAAGAGGCGCTAGATGGCGTTAGAAGCTTCTCGTAGCAGTCAACCCTATCGCGTCGCGTGATAATACGTCACTGAATAGGTTTAGTGTATTATGAATCATATTCCAGAGAAACAAGTATGAAATTATCTTGCAATGGATTTTTGTAGGTGTCTACACGAAAATGTGCTTGACTCTAAGGCGAACTAAATTACGCCATATTGTTGACGACGTTGAGTAGACATTTCTTTGAATACAATTGCTAAGTCATACTTCTGTACGAAGTACTATTACTTATTCTGTGGCTGTAGTCGAAATTCGGCTAGGAGGACATGATGGTAGAGTCGAAAAATGTACAACGTCTCACAGAATAGGACCCCTGGACAGAGGTGTTTTATGTCAGTTTACTGGACATGTCTGAGATGAGATGAAGTTTATGGAGACTTGGTTTCTGTAAGTGATTGAATTTTTAACCGTTTTGATATATCAGACTTCAATATTTTTGTGATTTCTGACTGTTACTTAATTTCTGTCTGAATTAATTGAAGGGGTGTGGGGCGTTTGAAGCATCTGTTTAGGTACTTATTTTGTGTCTCGTTTCTCATAGGTAGGAACTAAAATTTCTCTCGAGAAACGGAATAATTGTTTAGTTGTTTGTTTGTTTGTTGAGGTGAGGCCTTTTCCCAGCAGTGGGATATACAGTGTGTCCGGGTTTCGACTGGCGTAAATTTATGGCCTATTAGATCATCAAATGTTATGGACAAAATACCGCCATGTTGGGGGTCTAACTCCCCCCCCCCTCTTGAAATGGGAGCCATTTTTTTAATGCTATTTTTATGAATCTGGAGGTCCAAAAGTTATGAAAATGATTCTTTTGGTAGGTAACGCTATGGCCTATCAACACTCAACCAACGCCCAACATAAAGATCAATTTAAAATTACCTATTAACCAAAGAGGTAAAATTTTTTTTTTAAATAAATATTGCTAAACATTAAAAAAATAGTTTTTTAAACCTATTACAAAACTCAACCTAAAAATAAAAAAATTCTGATTTTTTTTCTCAAAAAAAAATTGACAAAAAATTTTATTACAAAAATGTCTTTAAAATTTGGTAAATAAAAGGCCCTTAAATTATCGCTAGTCGAAACCTGGACACCCTGTATAAGCTGACTTTACTTTACGGAATAATTTTAGAAAATATATTTTCTGCGAATTTGCCTGCCCAAATTCTGGTTTTCTTATAAAAACTTTCATTTCATTCCCAAATTTTTATAAAAATTTTATTAATTTTAATTATTCATAAAATACTCTTATCTTAACATAGCACTTGATGTACCTATTTGTGTACAACACGGTGTTTACCGCTGAAGCAATTATTTCGCCTGTTTTAAACGCCAATCAAATCTCCCTGCTCTTTATTTCCGTGACGTCACAAAGGCCCTTTCCTTATTGGCTAAACAATAGGGTTGTCAACCAAACACTGCGGCACAATAGAACTTGAACGTTGCAAATTGGGGGGCCAGGGTTGTCGATTACGCTCACTTAATTGCTTTAATTGTTCTAGAATAGTAGAGTGAAGTGGCACGGTTGATGACTGTTTGTTTGGAACTTGTGTCCAGGGTTCAATGATGCTCAAACGTTGTTGCTATTGTTGAAGATTCCCTTCCCGTAAAAAAGTTTAATTTTTTTTTTATTGTAAGTTCAGTTCAGTTCAGTAATGAAAATTCTTATAAAACCTTCACGTGTTATAATTCCAGACACAAAAGAAAATTAATTGTTAAATGTGTTATGGGATTTGACAGGTCAAATCTTGTATTTCTTTGCTTACCTTACATACATATGTATCGGTATGCCTCTTTGTCTATGTAGACAGCCTCAATAACAATAAGTGACCCACATCAGTTACTAATAAAAAAAATGCTTAGGTATTTTCTTTTGACAGCTCTCTGTATTAAGCTTAGAGCTTACAAGATATAACGCAGTTCAAAATCATTTGAATAATACTTCATGCTTTAAATAAATAAAAAGTTTCTACAATAAACAAAATTACATCAATTTTGCCACAATACAAAGATTGTGTTTCAATGGACCGACGTAATGATCGGCCTGCCCTTGGGGACAACGAGCAACCCTATATTCGTGTGACGACTAGAGGTTGTCTCAATGTCGTGTTTTAACCACTACATTACTATTATGATGAGCATATCGTATAGTCTTGTTAGTTATTGAACACGGTTCCCCGCGACTTCACCAACTCAAATATTGGATTTTTATACAAACTTCCCCATGCTTTTCATCCCCTTAAAGGATGATTTAGTTCTGGCATTAAAACTATCTTATGACTTTTCTTGGAACACAAACTAACTCTATACGACATCTCAATTGGTTCAACGGTTTAAGCGTGAGATTACTCTCCAACATTTACATGTCGGGCTCATACACTTTCTTTAAGCCTAAGATTACTTAGTTATTCTCATAAATTAAGCAAAGAAATACAAACGAATTGAAATGAAAACGTTGCTACTATATAAGTAAAGAGTCGATATTGACCTAGTAAGTAAACAAAAAAAGGTTTTTTAAAAGGTTAACACTATTAAAACTTGAGGCTCCCTGCGGAAAAAGCTGAATTTTTGTAGATCATTTAGGTACCTATTAAAAAGTATGGAAGACAGCACGTCAAGGAAAAAAAAACACTATGGCATCTTATGCCGTTGTAATAGGGTTACATTGAATATGGTATAGACTGTAAGCTGGCTACACAAAAAAATTACATCCCTTATCTTACAAAATAAACAAAAGTTACGTAAATATTACATAGGTCTTGCTAGCAGAGTGCTTAAATTCATTTTTTGAACTTCAAACCCTACAGTTTTTTTAGCTCTTAGGAATCTTTTTGGCACTCCTCTTGACGCCTTGAAGCACGCTTCATCAAGGCTGTCTACCAGAATTGAATCAGGGGTGGCGACGAAATATGTCAGTTTCATCTTGTTGAGGATATTGAGTGTTTTCATTGTTGTGACAATCATGCTTGAAAATGTTGGTGTGACTTTCAAGATTTTGTTTAAATTATTTGTTTTGAGTAAACTCTTGCTTCTGTAGAAATAGCTTAGATGTTTTAGGTAAAACCGGCGAGTACATACATTTATCGTTAACATTCTCAAGACATAACAGCGTTAGCAGTCCAGGGCCCAATTCTCGCGCCTCCGATATTATATCACATACGATATTAATCGAAAAAACATGGCAGATATCACGAAATGTAATAAATATTCGACATTGTCATGCTTCGAGAATACGTAACATCTAAATTTTGTGATATCCGCCATGTTTTTTCGATAAATATCGTATGTGACATAATATCGAAAGCGCGAGAATCGGGCCCCAGTACTTGCCAAAATTTGTATGCAACAAGCAAACATAATGTATTGAAAAAACAAAACACCCGACTGCAAAAATTATTACATTTTTAAAATGGTCTTTTCACTGGCTTTCATTTGATACCCATATTACTATGGTAAGGAAAAAATCAATCCCCCCTTCCCTCTTTGTTTACATTTGCGGGTGGAATTTTAAAAATGTATATAGCCTATGTCACTACCACAATTTTGACAAATTCAACGACACCTCATGCCTATGTCAAAAACTGTCCGGACTTTTGGGCTGCAGGGCGTGCCAAACAAATATACATACTTTCGTAAAACATAACCCTCCTTCCGCAGTCGGGTTAAAAGTTAGTGATGTTTCAATGACTTATGTCAGTTTAATTCTTTTTTTAGCGATAGCGAACTTTGCTTTAGAATAGGTACTTAAATTTACTTGAATGACGACCGTCGTGGTTAGTGGTCCGCGCTCCGGACGACAAAACCAGAGGGTGCGGGTTCGAATCCCGCAAGGAGCAAATGTTTGTATGATGAGCACAAGCATTTGTACTAAGCCATGGATGTATAAATGTATATAAGTACCTATATCTATCCGTTATCCTAGTTGTCATTGCACAAGCTCTCGCTTAGTTTGGGGCTATGTAATCTACGGGCCCTGCTGAGCTAACGCGTACTTTCTATGAATCGACAGACGAAACCTGAGTCCATGTCCTGACTCTTTTCGACATCGATCTCTCACAATCATATCCAAATTTATCGGCGTCATAACAGTCATAGCAACTAATTGCGTTATGTCAGTCCGTCCCTGTAACGCGAGAAGCGTGTGACGAGTGGCGGGGGTGCACCCCTGCAACCCTTCTGGGCCGTGGGTTGCGGCTAATTGGCTGATTTGTGACACCAATTTTTGTTTGTTTGTAATAAATACAACTAACTCGTCCTTCCGGATAAGCTAATCCAGACCTGTGCAAGTGGGCATTTAACTCAGATACTAGGCCCTGAACAAGTCCGGAATAGCTGATCCGGAGGTAATTTTTTACAGTGTATGTTCTACATTATGACCGAATTTAGAAGATAAGTATTGCTGTTCGCTCGTCATTTTGTATTCAACATAAGTACTTGAAAATTGTGAGTACTTAACAAAAACGTTATTAAGCACATTACACATTAATTGGCAAGTTAATCCTCCGTTAATACCCCATGAATACCGAAGCAGGATGGCGGCGGATAATTCCGTAAACAAGTTACTACGATACGTCTTACATTTTGTGCGAATTACACCACTCAGACGAGAATCTAATTATTACTGTGATGTATGAAGTTCGGATTGGATGCGCCAAATTATATATGGCATCTACAGTAACAGAGGTGCTTGTTGCGCAGTGGCGGCAGCGCTTTGGTAGTGATACCAAAAGTTAAGCAACCCACGGCGCGGTCGTGATTGGATGGGTGACCATTCCAACCACACATCGCACTGAGCCCGCGTGGTGGAGTATGGCTCGTTCCTCCTCATAGTTGAGGTGAGGTCTTTTCCCAGCAGTAGGATCTAGTAGGCTGACTTTTACAGTAACAAGCAAACAAAAGAGGCACTGTACATAAAATGTAGGCACATTTTAAAAGCAGGGACACATTAGTGAAGTTACAGTTACAGGCTGTTATGTATTTGAGGACGCCCTAATGGACCAAAAAATAGCACTATAATGTTAAATATTTCGTAAATGGAGCATTAAGTCAAAAAACTGTCTTTTTGGTACCAAAATATTAGTTTTAAGCACTAAGTCGCACTAAGTTGTATTGTATTTTTTTGGTGTATAGCCTGACCAATAATATATGGGACCTCGCCATGTTGCGGAAAACCACTGGAACTAATTTCTTTTACGGGCAACAGAAACCACACATCGTCATTGTCATGTCATTGATTGTCATAATGATTAGTGTCAAAGTGGAAGCGTGATCCAATTTTCATGTATGTGATATTTTTATGTGTTAAAAATGCCTATTCGCTGCCGTAAAAGAAAAGTGGTTCAACATGTGTTGTAGTAATTATTGACAAGAAGATCTATGTAATCAACATAATTTCCTTAAATGAATTACCGGTTTAGTTGTCATATCACAATTTTTGGTACATCATATAGTGCGAACAGTGAGAATTGGCTACCGTACTGATGGCAACGGTGAATATTTGAAAAACGATTTTGATAATTATAAAATAAATAAATAAATTGTTCCAACCCTGCTAAGATATTTTACTGAAATAGTTCGTAGTAATTTAAAAAAAAACACAATTCACATGCAATATTTAAAATGATAAATAATTAAATTTAAAATAACATTAGGTAATTTTACTTCTACCCGACAGTGGTTTAGAAAAAAATAGCAAGTACCAACTTAATTTACGAGTGTTCTGTTTTGTTCTTGTATCTTAGAATCTGTTATCAGACTTCGGAATGTAAGAAATATAAATATAAAAAAAAAAAAATTATTTTCAGTTGCCAATCTACGCTGGTATGATTATATCAAGTGTTGTCATATAAAAAGGATTCGTAGCGCCCTTAATTCAGGTCCCATATATTTCTGGTCAGGCTATACTTGAAATTTTTCCGCGGCAGTCACTGTCATGCAATATCGCCAGGGTATGTTAATCTATGGAAAGAAAGAAAGAAAGAAAATTATTTTATTTGGAACATTACACATTAAAAAAGCACATATAAAATTAAAATAAAGTAGAGTTTGTAATGTTACCAAACTGGTACCCACTCAACTTTTATGCCATGGCAAGCAATGGCGCTGGTTTTCTGTGGGAACCATTGATGAGGTAGAGAGAGTAACCATGGCTCTCGTTTACACTTACTTACCAATATGCTTCTGTCACATCCTTCCCTTTCTTACATCCACGACCTGTCTTCAGGAGCTCGCATCCACAGGGATAAAGAGAGATTTGCCGCATCCCAGGAGTGGAGGTGGGGGGTAATTCGCCCTAATTACGTGCTGAAAAACTTGCCAACTCGCTTGATGTGGTTAACTGATTAGATATTTAAGGGATTTGCTAGTTTTAGGTAACTCTAGATGTAGTGTCGATATGAATAAAAACAACTTCGTTCACAAACTAATAAAGAAACCGGCAGAGGACTAACGTTTTATGTAGCGTATGAAACTTTGTTTTTTGTGTGTTGCATTTAGTAACTGTATGTTCAGACCTTAGTACAGCTTAGTCCTTTTATCATTCACATAATAGATTTTTGTTATAATCTTATTTGTATACAATATGTAACGCACAATTTGTTGTAAGATTATTGCGTCCGGTTCTATTGCTGTCTTTGTACTGTGTAATTTCATACAAATTTATCCAGATTTAAGGAAGTAGTCCCAGTAGTATTCATCATACATCATAAGACAGCAATTTAATTAAATAGTTAATAAAGATAATATATTTTTTAATGTAGGTACAAATTCGCAGCAATTTATTGAATCCAACTTGATTTCTGCCTTTTATTGAACTCTATTAATTTGACGTCATGTTATAAGATGTAGGTACGTATTACATTGCGTGTTAAATAATTTTGTGTAAAAAATTAAGCAATTAACTAACAAAATGTTAATGTGTTGTTTAGGACTGACATTAACTACCATCAAAATACGATTATACGACTATATATATTTATTTATTTATTTATTTATTTAAGGAAACAAACAGCTCTTATATTACTTAAGTATACTAAACAAATGTTGTTAATCCATTAGCCAAAACAGTTTCCAATGTTAAGATACACATAGCGAAGACATGACTCATACCTTAGAATAATAAGAGGAGAGAGATATATATATATATATATATATATATATATATATATATATATATATATATATATATAAATATACATATATAAGTTTTAAGTTCGTCTAATAACATCACATAGGTTCACCTAAACTCAAAGATGCTTAAATACAATTTAGAAAAATCCCCACCAAATATGTTTTCGTGACGGCAAATTTTAATACATTACCTCCCCTCGCGACCTGTCATCCTCGCATTCCTCCCTTCTTAAAGAGTTTCCCCTCACATTCTTAATACATTTTCATAGGTTATTAACGTTACCTCTAGTGATGTACGATATGCGAGTAAGTGTCTACTGATCTAACACGAGTTTTTAACCGACTGTGTTTATGTTCAGAGTATAAGTTTGAGCGTCAGTTGATAGATATGATACCAAGGGTTAGACATAATCACGAATTAAGATTATGAGTGTTTATTGGACACTGATCGATTCTTTGGCTGGCTTGCACCGGCTGTGGTCATGAGCGAACTGGTGATTAGTGTTTACACCCGCCATGACTGATACTTATTGATCTTACTGTAATGTAACGCAAAAGTTTAAAATCTAACAGGACCAAAGAATTTTTAGATAAATATGCTACCAGTATTAATAACGTGTTATTATACTGGTTTTTGTAGGCTTTAATTTGTGTAGGCAATCAATTACAAGGATTAGACCTGCTTTAAAGAAAAACATTGCCTATAGGTAAAGTCTGCACAATCACAACTGCACTTTTACCTACGCCTTATACTACGCCAATACATCTCACATTCCTCTGGTAGAGATCTACCTTGGCAAACTTGAAAATCTTTAAATAGACTGCGGACACAAATTGGCCGAAGCAAGGAGAACATGCACCGATGGGGTTACGCTGCGGACAGCGAATGTATGTGTGGTGTCTCTCCCCAGACAATGGCACACCTACTGTCATGCCCTAGGTGCCCCTACACCTGCACACGTGAGGACCTGTACAACGCTACTAATAATGCTTTGTTAGTAGCCAAATATTGGTCCTCAAAAATATTTAACGCCAGTGTCGATACGACAAGAAGAAGAAGAATTGCACTCGATTCGGTATGTTGCCACATCCCTAACCTTACGTTAACGTAGCGTTAAGTCCCCGTACGGAGTGTTTTAAAACATTATGGCTGGCTGACGCAATTACCTCAACTCCTAAGTGGCTGGAGAAGGTTTTTCAGAAGTTGCACGACGTGTGACTTAAGTGGCGAGTTCGGGGGATTTACAATTTAATTTCATAAACATTAAGTGGAGATGCTCGGAAAATGTTGCGGGCTTGGGATTTTAACTTATCGTTGCGTAATTGTAAGCAGGTGAGTACGTGCTCTTAACACTTTGAGCGTAGTTAGTCAAAAAGTATGATGATCAACTTATTTGTAACTGAAGTTACCTAAATAAATAAACTTGTTACACTTTCTAAAAAGAGAGGTTTTTTTAAAAGAACACTGAAAACCTTTTTGTGATTTATAAAGTGAATACGTAAGTATACACGGCCGCAGGTTAGACTATCCCACTTTGACCTTGACACCGCCTCTATCTACGTAAAAAAAAGGTTATCGTAGATCAAATGGGTAACCTGACAACTGCCTGCTGCCAACTTATATACGAGTAAAACACAAGGTTCGAAAAGTGACCGTGCGATTTTTAATCACTCAGGTTTTAAGTCGTGTCATTAAAAAAATATAATTATTTTATCAAGAGTCACTTATTTTGCACTCGCACCAAACAATTAAGCAGGTATCGCACTCCGAACACAATACGCCCCTCCGATTGGACCGTTCAAAAACCCATACAACGCCAAAGTGTTCCCATTAGCAAACACTAACAATAACAACAAAAGAAACAATTGACGCTCAACTAACAACACAAAATCATTTTGTTATTGTAACGGCGAGTGCTCACCGCATCGCGTAACAACGTAAAACAATCGACACTTGGTACTGCAAGCAATTACTTTCCCCATGCCTGCACCACCCCTTACTTCCAACAGCGACAAATGAACCTTGAGCCCTTGCTTACGCTTAAATGTTCTAGACAAACACGACGCAGGCGGTCTCATTAAATTGGTGGTAAATTAACAGTGACAAAGTTGCAAGTGAACATGTGTTTTTGTGCGATACAACCCTGTCGAAGGGAGCTCGTTTGTTTGGCTAATAGGGATTTGATGAAGAGCGTTATGTCGAGGAAACCCAATGGTGCGAGGATAGGAGTCAATATTGTAGGAGTGTTGTTATTATAAAACCCTACTGGTGAGTTTTATTATTATACCTACAAATCTACCAAGGGTTGTAGTTTTAATTGGAACTGTGATCTTTTCTAAGTAATAGATAATTATTTGAAAAAGCTCACGACTGTAAAAATAACGTTTAGATTAAGAAACTCCTAACTTTTATATAATCTGTACTCCTAGCTCTGAGTTTGATCGGACCTCGTAACAAGCACCTAAAATGTTATAATTTCCGTAAAATAAACGATTGTCTTGGTGTAGTCGATCGCGCACCGGACCTCTTAACCAGGCGGTGGCGGGTTCGAATCCCGCAAGGGGCAAATGTTTATGTGATGAGCACGAGCATTTGTACCTAAGCCATGGATGTTTATATGTATTTAAGTATTTCTATCCGTTATCCTAGTCACCATAGCACAAGCTCACGCTAAGTTTGGGGCTAGGTAATTGGTGTGTGTGTTGAAACAATTTATTTATTTATATAAATCCTAAAAGTTACATTAAAAGTATTCTAAAGTTTACATTATAAACTTCTCCAGTGAAATACTTTATTTTCTTTGTTTGGACTTATGGTTGTCTGAAAGAGATTGCTTTTGGCATTAAGTTCGCCATTTGTACAAAAAACTTTCTGCATTTTTTAAAAATAAATACTCGTAGACCTTCATTTACAGCGTTTTGCAAAGTAAAGCCGCAAATTGCAGTTTTTTTTAATTCCCAATACAAGCCCATTACAATATTTTAATGCAAACACCAAAAATTACCCGACAAAGAATAACGTAAGGGCGCAGAGGGGCGAGACGCGTTCAAATATTAACGCAGCCCCGAGATAAAAACTATTAGGGTAGGGGATTATGGCCGGATTATTATTTTAACGAAATTAGCTTACGATCGTTAAAGGGACAGCGGGCAAAGATTATGGAGCTGTTGGGACAGAAGCGTCAAGTCGTGTCTTGAGATGTATAACGATATATTTTGTCGTTTTCAAGGTGTAGAGTAGTATATTATTTAATTGATTTAGAATTTTAGCTTCAGAAGATGTTGTTGAAAATTGTATTGAAAACAAAGATGATATTCAAAGATTCATATTGGTTTTAAAATTAAAATATTAAAAAAAAATGGTTCGTTAAAAGAACATAAGTTTACGTTTCATTAACTTAGGTATCTTTTTAGTGTATTGGAGTTATTGTTTCCCAAATTAGTTTTAAAAATGATAGTTAAAGTTGCAGTTACAAGTAATACTCATTTTATTATTATGGATTAAAACAACTGTAAAAATCAAATATATTTAACATAGTAACAGCACTTAGGTATTTTAAGTTTTTATTGATCCTTTTTGTATTTCGGTTTTGCCAATGTTGTTTGATTATTGTGATTTTTTTGATCTTGTAGTTTTTTGAAGAATTAATGAATAAACATTAAAAAAATATACAGTAATATTATATTATCAGTGTGTGCGTGGGACGACGCATACGTACCGGTGCGCTCACATACAAACCGGGTCCCGTGCCATGCGTTTGTGTGATGATGGCGTACTATTATTATTGTACTGTGGTAATATGGAAGTTATAGTTCAAAGAGTGTACCTATTGCTATATACTCTGGGTATATAATTCTCAAAAACATTAAATAGCTGAATATCTACGACCTGACGCATCTGCGTGTAAAATACCCGTTTAATCATTGCAAGATTTCAGAGCACTCCGACCGGCCCGGCTTATTAAAAGTATATTGAGAAAATTGCGCTGCAAATGCGGCCCTGTCCTCTTCGGTAACCAACTTATACCACCAAATATTACTTGAACTCCGTTTGTTACATAGCTCTTATTTGACACAGGTCCTCCGGATTGGTCGTAGCATATGGTGGCCAATTTAACTTGAGCTTTCGTAGCATAGTATTAGTTTAGGAGGTAAGATCAGGGTGCGTTGGTGGCTTTACCCTCACAGTTGGTCGTCGAATGATCTGTAATCTTCATGTTATGAGTTAAAGCTGCAAAGTGGGGTGGTAATGACGTGATATAAAATACTTGGGCGACGACAGCTGTATTACCGCGGCCTCTGTTTATTATTTATCGTACTACTGGGGAAATGGGTCTAATAACTTTTATAACATATTTAAGAATGTAGGGTGCAGGTTCAGTTATTATAAGCTTATTGAATTACGAAAATTAGTTTCGAATTTACGACACTTGTAATGTAGATTTTAGGAAGGATGCCATTTGTTGGATAAAATACTAAAAATATGTATATTTAAAATTACCTAACTTATTTTTTTCCTACAGTTACACTTCAACGTTATCAATTAAATTAGAAACTAAGAAAATCCAGTTCTGTACAGTCACGCGTGTCATTGTTTTACAAATGCATTCGACTTGAGAATTGATTACAATGAAATATAATCGCATCTGCACACCTTAATTTTAGGTACTGCTCGCGACTGTAGATTTACCTACCTGATAGATCAGGTAGTGGTATGTAACTTTGAATGAAATTATTTCAATCAAAGTTTTGTTGCTAAAGTTGGCCATTCACGGCCAGTTACACTAATTAGTCGGTCTGAGGTACGCCCAAATTTTAAGTTTTCAATATCGGTAATAAAAATCTAGGCCATAGGCATAAGTACCAAAAAGTAACTTAACGTTATTATTTTTTCCACAATTGCCCATATTTTACCGGTTCTAAGACCTTCTCGCCCATTTTACCCACTAAATAAAAAAAATAAAAATACCCTTTGCGTAGGGAATTGCCCACGTTCTAGCAGCACTGAATGAAAGTCAGTTTTCAGATTATTTTTACAACTTACTTGTATGTTAGTGAGTTGAGTCATTTTTTGAACTGACCGTGAATGGCCAGCTTAACAGAGTAACTGAAGTTGTCAAATGTGACATTTTCAAGCTATTTCAATCCTAAATTGTTAGCAACAGAGTTACGTAATTAGCCCCCAGTTATAGGTACACAAGATGCAATCTTTCTACAGCGAACTTCACCAACGAAATGTCAAAATATGTAATGCATTCATGTCTTATAGACAAAAGCCCCTAAAAAAATAGATTTAAAAAAATCACTTTATGTTTCGATGGCTTATGTCAGTGCCATAACATTTTGTTAGCGACAGCGAACTTATATCTTGGGCGGCAAGCAGTACAAGCTTAATTTTAAGGTTAGTGAGCTACAAACAAAACTGTTCCTTAGCGTAACCGCACATTATACAGTTTTTGCATCTTGTCTAATGGGCCCTGAGGGGAAGACAATAACGTATGTATGCTAATAAACTTAAGTGTTGTATTTTGAAAGGCATTTTCACACCCAAAACTTTTTTTTGTTTTAGGTGTGGTTTCAAAACCGACGGGCGAAGTGGCGAAAAGCCGAGAGGTTAAAAGAGGAACAACGAAAGCGGGAGGGCGCCGAAGTCCTCACTAAGAGGGACCCCGCCGATGACAAGGTATGTTGAGTACCGACAAACAGACGGTTTGTTTTGTTTCACGTTGTTTTTACCGGTAAGGTTGAACTGTTTAGTGCATTTCCGAGATTGGAAGTTAAAATGAAGATCCAGTTTCATATAGAACATATCAGACTAAATACCCACCATAAATTAAAAGTCAAGATAAAAAAACCATTCCGTCCCCAATACGAGTAGAGACATTTTTTAATTCCTTTCTCTGTTTTTTAATTCTTTGCAGGCAAGGGAACTAAGTAAAGTAGATATACAGCTGAGTGTTCTAATCGATTTATTTAAACTTTATTGCACCAAAAAGGAAAGTACAATTGGCGGACTTAATGCCTTAAGGCATGTCCAGTCAATCGCGTGGGAATGCAGGAAGATAATCAGTGGCGAGGAGACATTCAGTATTGATACACTTTTAAGGAAAAATTAACAAAATACTGTAAAAATAAACGTACATACTAAATACATACTTACAAATATACTCATACTAGTGGTTCCCCGCGACTTCGCTCGCAAGAGTTGGATTTTCCATGTAAACTTTCATTCCCCATTTTAACCCAATTTTTTTTTAAATATCGCGACAATATGTAGCGTTTGTCCTTTCCAGGGTCTCAAACTGTCTCCATACCAAATTTCATCTCAATCGGTTCAGTGGTTTAAGCGTCAAGAGGTAACAGACAGACAGACAGACACACTTTCGCATTTATAATATTATACTCAAATACTCATATATAAAATAATAATACACATACATAAATATTAATACAATAACATGCGAGACAATTTGTCAAGAAAAGTGATATGACGACATTATTACAGATGATTTATCAACTAATTAATTAATTTTTCTTCTTTTCTTCAGTATTTTTGTACCCTTACACAACTACATTAAACACTAGAGAGTAACTTAACTTAGTTAAGTTAAGTTTAATAACATAAAATTAATACATAATAAACATAAAATTGCTCAAAGGAGTTTGGAACTAGAACCCCTAAGTTTAAGGTACCTATTAACCAAAATGAGCAAATTAGTTACTGCTTTTCTACTGAACCGTACACTGTAACCTCTTAACCTGTCACACCCCATAGGACCCGCGGGCGGGTTGATAACAATTACTTTTTATTGTGTCTGGAAACATGGTACGTGAAGGAACCTTCAAATGCCAGATGCTGTCATTGCTGTTGTCATGCCATCTCACCAGATGTACCCATAGCTCTACTCTAGCGACATTTCCAGGGTTCATCCGAGTGCATGTCGCGGGGGTCAGCAGAGGCGTCGCCAGTGTCGGGCGCCGCTGGCTCCCCCCGCGCCTCGCCCCCCGTCACCCCCGGGTCACCAAGACGGTCGCCTCTGCGGTCGCCCCACCGATCGCCAAATAGATCTCCTAGGAATGAACGGTAAGGACACCAATCGGTTTATTCAGCATATAGACTTACAGACGCCCCTCCACCAATCCGCACTGAGCCCGCGTGGTGGAGTATGGCTCGTACCTCCTCATAGTTGAGGTGAGGCCTTTTCGCAGTAGTGGGATATTAGGCTGACTTTACTTTACTATAGAGTATTAGCTGTTCCCTGCGACTTTGTCTGCGTCGGATTTTCCGTAAAAACTTTTATAACCCATTTCTTTTTGATGATGTTCTTATATCGCGACAAAAAGTAGCCTATGTTCTTCCCAGACTGTCACAAAGTATCTCTGTACCAAATTTCATTTGAATCGGTTAAGTAGTTTAGGCATGACTCTGTAACACACAGACAGAGTTACTTTTGCATTCATGCTATTAGTTAGGATAGACTATATATAATTGGGGGCTAGTGCTGAGAAGAAACAGCGCAAGAAACTATTATAGGTAAGTATTGTCGTAGCCTCTTTTATAATTTACAATAGTTGCTTTTATAAAAGCAGTAGATAGGTAGTTTGTTACATGTAACAAACTACTTTTAAATAATCATCTATACATTTATTAGGATGAGCGTATAAAAATGGTATTTTAACAGTACCTATTCTCCTGTATCAGAATTACCAAGGTTAAATCAAAATTTGTTAAATGAAGCTAGTGAGCACTTCTGTGAAAGTCTAGTGGTTGTGGATCTTACTATACTACCTAACTAGAAAATATACAAATAAAAATAAGTAATTTCGCCTAAACTAGGACCTGGGTTTTTGCTGAGCGCGCAAGTGCTTACTAAACTGAGCACAAGACCGCTTTATCGTAGGAAATTATTAATTAACTAAGAAATAAGTTAATACTACAAATCATTAAAGTGATAATCTAGCTTTTTTATTTTAATTGGCTATGTTTTTGCATTAGTTCATGACTTGCAGACTCATTATTACTAAGTCTTGTTAAACTGAATATACCTACGACATATTCCTCTGATTTTTGATATAAAGTTAAAATAGCGAGTTTTAAAAAAAAACTTTTAATACGAACTTTTTTCCTATCAAATTTTGTGGTAGCAGCCATAAACACTCCTTAAGGTGTGCAATAGAGAGTTATATAATCTAACCTACTTTTCTCCCACCGTTGCACCAGGTCGGAAGCAAGCTGCGCGTCCCCAGCGCCATCGGTGGGCAGCGCGGGCTCAAGAGAAGCACCCTCAGACCAACGCCCTCCACACCATCTATTCTCGCCCTTCGATCAGTAAGTACCTTCCTACTATCAAATGAATAGGTTTTTCTTCACGTAGCGCGAGGTAATGTACACACAGCGCCATCTATTGAAAATTCAGGGATCTTCTATTGATGATTTTAAAAACTACTTCTATTATACCTCGTTAAATTAGAAGAAATCTTCTCAGACCAGCTGTAGTAATATCTCCGCATTCAATTTGGTTAGATATCTACAGGGTTTTCACTAAAAAGATATTTCGACTGATTGCCAAGTCTCATTAGTATTTTTCTCATGTAGAGTTAAATACCATATTGAAGATTCGAATTATTCTATTAAGCGACCAACGATGATGCTGATGGTGATGCATGAAAATGCTTGACTAACAAATGAGCTGGCGAACTTTGCCCGGCTGATTAATCGAATAAACTGAATGGCGCGCGATTCCAGTGAGTTCGTCGTGGTTCATTAGGGTTGGCACAATCGACAAATAAATATTGTACTTAGCGTACTGCTGCTTTTATGTAACGTGTGTGTACAGTCGGCAGCACGTCAGGTTACCCATGTGAAGTACGAAAACAGCTTTTATTACGTAGGGTATAAAGGTAGTCTTAAGGACAAAGTGGGGTAGTATGAAGTGTGGCCGTGTGTTCCTAGTAAATTGACATCAACTTTAGTGAATTAACGCTCAAAATAAATAAAGAATCTACGGATTGATCCAAGCAAATAAATCTCGGTTTGCTTATCCATTCAACAGTTCAACCGTAGCCAGGGCTGCCAGTGTCAGAATATGCAAACAATTGAGATTGACATATCTCCAAACTGAAATTGGTTTATTAGTTTTGGACATTGGACAAGGAAAGACGCCATCGAAGTCTTATGTCAAAACACGTGTACACGTGTATAGATTGATAATTAAATCACGGTAGTACTACAAATTACATAGCGTGTTGTAAAGCGTAATTATATGCTGTCGAATGCTGAAAAATACATACAGCAACTTCTAAAATTCTATCAAGTTATTTACTCGACCATATTAAGTGTCATATTTAGTAAATAACTCAAATGTGAATTGATTAATTATTTTTCTTGCACTCATACTCGATAGAGAGATTAATCACTACGTAGAGGCATAACAGGTTTGACGTGTCGTCAAAATGTGACCAAAGGTTTTAACCTAACAACCAAAAAAACCTTTGGTCACGTTAGGCATTCATCAGCAAAGGAGTAGGCCATGGGCGTGTGATGATTGAGCCATTAATGTTTGGATTGAAACCCTGAGTCTGCATGATTCAAGCTAAAGTCAATCCATAATAAACCTACATCATCTCATGTATGTTTTCAATGTATATGTAAGTAAAATAAGGATTTTAAATATATGTGACAACCCTAAGTCCTGATCACTGGTGCGCGCGATTACTTCGTTACAGTGCCGCCACTAACACTAATGAACTGTAATTATATTGCGTCCACCGACCACTCGCCACTGCTTCTTCGAATGAAGCGATGTGTGGTTGATTAGTTTCGTTCGAGTTTGTACTTAGTACTTAGGTACTTGTATGCAGGGCGGGAAATACTGTTTGATTGTACTGTAACACGAAGATTTCTAACTGCATAGGAATCTCCAAAGAAAGAAAAGATACGAAATGGGGGCGTGACCCGTGCGAGCGCGACATAGGCAGAAAGAACTATCGATCTCCCCAGCAGATTGTTTAAATTTCATGCCATTCTTATAGCATAGTAAATTTGTTATTCATATAATATCTCTTCTATGATCTGAGACAGGAATCTACGAAAAAATATCGTCGCTTTACTATGTATGTTACCCATGACGTTTGATGTTACTCCTAATGACTTGTGTGTGACAAAATTACCGCTTAATGTGTGTGCATTATGTGCGTACCCCTGACTCTCTCTTCATAGTTGCATACCTCATGACGCGAGGGTCGTGATCATTAAGGAAATAAGAATGCAACCCTCAGAACGAATTTTTTGGAAATTTAAGTGGAGTGGTGTTTTGCCATTGCCTTCTCCATTTCACACACTAGTCAAAGACACCCAACTAGCGTGAACATCAAGTATCCTCACGATGTTCCTTCGCTAGTTGGCAGTGATATATATTAAAATACTGCATCTAACTACTTACGTTTTGTACAAACTCAGTGGTAGAGGCCGGAAATCGAACCGAATACACGACCTCTGACTAGATAGTTTCAATTCTTCTACAATCTTTTGTACATTTTACCTGTGTTTTTTCTTTCAATATTGTAATTTTATTTGTCGTCACGTTTTCTCTACAATTTGTTATTCATTTGTTTACGTCTTTGTTTGAAAAACACAATTAATGATTCAGTAATTGAAACTTCTAGAGAATCTTGACCATTGAACTACCAATAAATATGTTACACAAATTATTAGCGACGATCTGTGACAATATCTCATTGTCGACTTTAACAAATCCAATTGCGACCTATTGAGTGTTCGATCGAAACGATATTTGGGTCGTGATTGATACACTAACGATCAATTGAATCTGAACTGAATTGAATTGTTTCGTCATTCACCTGAAGGTTGTCTGGGGGAGTTGTTTTTCGTCTATTTCTATTAAGGTGTTCCTTTGTTATTAGTCTGAAAAACCCTTAAAAAATAGTGAAATGAAATTTTTTTTTTTTGTCATAGAACAATTGGGTCAATTTAAGAATTTAAAACTAAGAGTTCGAATCCTGGGTCGGGCCGAGAGTGCTTGGGTTTTTCTGTCTTGAAATTATTTAGAAACAGCTCCGGAGTAAGGAAGTTGGTGGTGTTAACACCCCCGTGCCTCGGAAAGCACGTTAAGCCGTTGGTCCTGCGCCTGATCTCTCTACGTTCATATCGGACTGCCGACTTAACGAATTATGAGAGTGAAGGAACAGAGAGTGCACCTGTGTATTGCGCACACACTGGTGCACTACAATATGTCCCTCGCAGTTGGCTAATCTCTGTTGAGATAGGCCCTAGTCGAAATTCGGCTAGGAGGACATAATTATCATTATTTGCCCCTTGCGGCATTTAAACCCGCTTACGTTTTTTAGTCCGGAATGCGCACACACTGCCAGTTTTATCTTGCACGCATTCTAAGACATATTGAATAGTGAAATGACTTTATTGACGAATGAAATTGGGCCTTACGGTGAAATAATCAGATCTTTAGTCGAAATCTCAAACAACAACTGCAATTTTGTACCTTCATCTTATATTTTTAAGATCTACGCAGATTCGCTTGCGCACTTTAAACTACTGTCGATGCGGTAGACCAGCCCAATTGCTGAGGTCGTTTGAATTGGTTTTAATTACTGAAGATTGTATGAAAAATTCCTACTTCTCTGTGTTTAATTTAGTTTTTTATGGTTTAGGGCCCACAATGTGTTTTATGGACGTATTAGTTAAAGTAGTTTAAAATTATGTTTAATACATTTTTGGGTTAATTAACAGACCAACTAATTGTGGTATATTATTCTGAAGACTTAAGTTTCATGACTCAAAATACTTACTTATTTCCTATGTATCATTGAAGTTATTTCTATGAGAGTATTATATTGCTATTTGCGGTCGATTTTACATTAATTATATTATTTCTAATTTTGGAAAGACGAAATTAGTAAAATTGATGGAAGTATATATCTGCATTACTAATTAATTCATGCCTTTACCCGCTAAAAAAAATTTGCTGATGTAAAGCCTGTGTTTTAATGAATCCATAACATCATGTTCCTTAAGATATGTATTAGTTTATGTATATTCCTCGCAATTTTTCGATTGTTTCTCTTTATAAAAACGTTACTTGATTAACAAAAGGTATTTGAAAAACAAAATCGCTGAATTGGTCTATTTAGCGATTCATTTTTGTTTATACAGGGTGTTGTTTTGGTCAACAGCTTCCAACTCAGGGCTGGTAGTATTCATAATACTGATGCTAAAAATACTAAAAAAAATTGGACTTCTTCACACAAAGTTGGCCGATTACCGATCGATTTTGTATGAAGAAGTCCAAAAATATTTTTGATTTTTAAAATAAATTTTTTGGCATCAGTGTTATGAATACTACCAGCCCTGAGTCGGAAGCTGTTGACCAAAACAACAACCTGGATAGTACATAAATAGATTTACAGTATTAATGTTAAATTGGTTAATTGTGAAGTACCTACAATGCATCTTCAGCAACACAATAGTAATGCTGTCGTTCTCTAACGTAAACCAGTTAATTTAATAGATTTATACCAACTTAAACATCGTTATGTAAAAGTTTAAAGTCGCGGAAGCTGTCAAACTCGCAAGATTGCCAGTAATCGAATCTGGGTGTAATGGTCGATAATAATAATTGAGGTTAACTCGGTTCCGCTCGGGAAATTAACTTTTAAGTTAACGTCAATTTATTATGCCCCGAGACTTGGTGTAATTCACTTAGTATCGAGTACTTGGCACAACGGACAATGGCTTATTAAGTAACTTACTTGTATTAAGAAAAGTATAATTTATTTAATAAAATACATTATTTAAAACTTACAAATATAAACACAAATACCTACAAACTTAATTTATACACATTAGGTCAGATATTATTTTAAACACAAACCCTGTTATTCCAAAAACTTAGTACCGGGTTTAAGACAGGACTAAGCTATTAGCTAGCCAATTACAAAAGCGCTTCTCTATTAGATTATGTCAGGAATGTGTCATTCATTCCTCTGTTGTCGGCTAATATTTAGACCCATTTTAAACCTGGTCTAATATTTTTGTAATAACACCGTGTAAGTTTAGACAGAATATCTGACTCTGACCACTCTCTTGCGGAAACGTACCCAAAAGGCTGGCCACATTGCCCCTTTGAATGGTCAGGCTAATACGCTGGCTGAGATAGAGTCCAGCCTTTGGATGGTGAAATGCCTCAACAAGACGTTTAGACATCTCACGAAACACTTTATGGGCACTCGGTCCCCACGGTCCCAGAGTTTCTACCCCAAACGGCTCAAATATGTAAGTTTCACCGAGACTTTTATATTTCCGCCGCTTAAGAATCTCTGCAGAAGCAGCTGCTGAACCGGTCTGAGGAAAATCAGAGGGCGCAAGAGTATCGATGCATATGACGCATTAAGAAAATGATTTTTTAAAACTTCAAGGTGTCCAAGGGTTGAAAAAAGTACTAACAATATTTTTAAGTGATTCAGGATCAAGTTTGATAAAAAATACACTTTCGTTTTAAATCTTCGTTAAAAATTTGTGGTAGGTAGTCGTTATGAACGTGGTTCACATTCATTTTCATAAAATCCTGTTAAAGTTTGTACATGCTCTACCATACTTTGTAGCTACGATACTTTCTTTACAAATTATAAAAAGTATTTGCACAGACCTTAGTTTACCTACGTTCTTAAAAGCAATGTAATAACCAAGTTCTTCCCAAGAGTTAAAACCTACATTAAGTTATAACAATATTTCTATTTCACAATCAGAACATTGCAATAGAGCAAAACACATTACCTCCTGCAATCAGATAACTCAGACGTGAGAGCAACAAAACATGGCCGCCTTAGAACAAAATGGCGTCGCTTCCGGCCGGACCGGAACTTGCGCCTTCGGCTCACGGCGCCGTCGGTGCCGTAACACCTCGCTAATGTGCATTATCCTTTAATCCCAGATATAAATGTGTGATAGCATTAATATGAAATATTTGTGGACGAGGAAGCCAGTTTGAACTTTTAATCTGATTATTAAAAACCCATTAATTTATGTTTTACGCTCTTGGGTACAATAAAGCTTATCAGCTTCAACCACAGGAAGCTAATTTAATTAGCTGAAATATGATGTAAGCTGTCTTATACTTTAGTACCTACATACTTATAGATACGCATAAACTAATCTATACAAACATTATAAAAAGGTAAATTTTGTTTGTAGGAAGTAATCTCTGGACCTAAAGAACCGATTTCGAAAATTCTTTTCACGGTAGGCGAGTCTTGAAACTTTCCTGGTGGATCTTACCATACGGTACCATTTGATTGTTCAACTCATACCCATTGTTTGATGTACCCCATATTTGTAAATTATATAATGACTAGTGGTTGTTCCCCGCGACTTCGCCCGCAAGAGTTGGATTTTTACACGACTGCGAAAGGAGCCAAAACGGCTGGACAATTTTTGACATATGAGGTGTCGTTGAATTTACCAAAATTGTGAGAGTGACATAGGCTATATACATTTTTAAAATGGCGCCTGCAAACGGAAATAAAGGGGTGAGGGGGGGATTGTTTTTTTTCTTTACCATAGCAATATGGGTATCAAATGAAAGCCAGTAAAAATACTATTTCAAAAATGTAATAATTTTTGCAAATTATGTTTACTTGTCCATATAAACTTTCATCCCCCATTTCACGCCCTTAATGTTTTTATATCGCGACAAAATGTAACCTATGTCCTTTCCAGGGTCTCGAACTGTCTCCACACAAAATTTCATCTCAATCGGTTCAGTGGTTTAAGCGTCAAAAGGTAACAGACAGACAGACAGACACACTTTTGCATTTATAATATTAGTATGGATCTAATAAAAAAAAAGATATTTGGCCTTTCAGACCGCTTTCAACTTAGGGCGTTCAGTAGCGCTACAGTAGCGGCGTTATTGTAGCGCGGCTGTTTTTATAACGTGAAGGCATCCGCTACCACATATTATATAATAGTTACTACGTACGTTCTATTACTGCCGAGCTACTGTAGCACTGCTGACACCCTAGTGAAGCACGAGACGAAGAGTCCAAAATGCTTCTCTACTACCCACCATAAACCAGTATTTTGTCAGTCATAAACAAATGCGCCATATCCTTGAAGGTTCAATTACAACTTATACCATTCTATTAGTAGGGCAGTGCCCTTTATGCTCTAACCCCGACGGCAATATGTTTAGTCAACAGTTATGTTATTTGAATTTGGAACGGGAGCGCGTGCGCATCTCAATTGTGTCAAAGTATACTTACTCGATTTAACTGTGACTCAATGAAACTATGAAGATGTCTTCTGAGAAGGCGTTTTAATAACATTACAGTTGGTCTGCGAGGCGACCATATTTCAGCTCTCAGCGAGAGCAATTCTTTTGCAATTGCTGAAATATGTTTAAATGCAATTTTTCATTTTCTCTTGTGTCTCGCACTATATTAAAGCGTATGTACATCGCATACGCTTTAATATAGTGCAAAATTTCTTGTTTTCTTGTTTGTTTATCATGGTTGCAGAAAGAAATCGATACCCAGCACCTACTTAGTACCATGGTTAGTACTTAGTTATAATTTTGGGATCAAAGCAATGTGGTGTTGTTCAATATTTATTTATTTATTATTGAATATGCATACAACATGTAATAGTTATTAAAAGAAATCGATACCCTGGCATCTGGTAGTTCTAAACTTCTGATCTCACTTGCCTCGTGACATATATAAGAAGGTTTTTTATTTACTTTGGCTCTAGACTAAACCAGACATGGTAGAGTTAGAGTTAGTTGGAGTTTAATTATTTTGAAATAAACTGAACTGCAAACCGGACCAGGGTTCTTTGGGTGTTTACGCATACTATGACAACAGTAAAATATAGAAGACTCCAATTAAATAACCAACTTCTTGGCCTAATTGACGTGCGTTGTAAACCGCAAGTTACCACATTATTAGCTTGTGGGGCTGCTCAGTGTATCTACTTAACTACTACTTACGTGAAATTGAACTCAGTTTGTTATTTGCTTAAATTGAATGACTTAATTCCACTCCACAACTACTTACGTGTTCATTATACGACACCAGCAATTTATTCTTGGGTTCGTTAGATTAATTAATTGCTGTCTTTATTAAAACAACACACCGTAAACTCAATTATGCTTTTATTGTTTGTTTTTCCCTATATTATTTTACTAGTGGTTCCCCGAGACTTTGCCTGCAAGAGTTAGATTTTCCATATAAACTTTCATCCCCCATTTTACCCCCTCAATATTTTTATATCGCGACAAAATGTAGCCTATGTCCATTCCAGAGTCTCGAACTGTCTCCATACCAAATTTTACCTCAATCGGTTCAGTGGTTTAACCGTCAAGAGGTAACAGATAGACAGACACACTTTCACATTTATAATATGAGTATGGATTCAAGCACTTTGAATGAGTATGTTTGTTTTACATTTTATACAATTGGACGTCTGTTCGGACAACTAGTTAAACCTACATACAAGTACGTCTACTATTTTTTTTTTATCTGATACCAAGTAAGTAAATAGAAAAGAATGCGACAGCAAGCATGAATTCCCATATTATTATAGTGATAAACAATGCAAAAGGAAGTTTAAAAAGTTATGTGCGATAGAGTTGGTTTCATATTTATATGGTCTTACCCGAAAGCTGCCTTGATACTGATCTTGTTTATTTATGTTCTCATCATTATATCAGCCTATTGCAGTCCACTCTGGACATAGGCCTCTCCAAGTCGGCGCCAACCTTCACGGTTTCTCGCATCCAGCCACCACCGGCCACGTTCCACAGGTCGTCGGTCCACCTAGCAGGGGGGCGTCCAACTCTACGTTTCCCGAGACGTGGTCTCCATTCGAGAACCTTCCTACTCCAACGCCCGTCGGTTCTGCGACAGACATGACCAGCCCACTGCCACTTCAGCTTACTGCACCTCTGAACGATATCTATGACATGGGAAAAACAAAATACAATTATTTTGCTTTAAATTTCCGCTAAGAGACGCTAGCGCAGGCAACAAAACCACACCAACCGCAACCGCTTTGAGTACCAGTTCAGGCAAATGCAGAATGCACCGCCCTCCCTCCCTCAATACGCATGCACTACAGCTAATGCAGTTGTTAGTTACCAACACCAACGTGCAAAAAACCTCGACGCGTTTCGCCACTCCACGCGGCATCCTCAGGAGATGTTGTCGCCTCGGCTGAGCACGGACGACTGAAATGAGTCGTTTCATTGGTGAGGGAGGGCGGTGCATTCTGCATTTGCCTAAACTGGTACTCAAAGCGGTTGCGGTTGGTGTAGTTTTGTTGCCTGCGCTAGCGTCTCTTAGCGGAAATTTAAAGCAAAATAATTGTATTTTATTTTTCCCATCTGATAATGGATTTCTGCAAAGTAACGCCTGATTCTATTAATGATATCTATGACTTTCGTCTTTTGGCGGATGATCTCGTTCCGGATTCTATCCAATCCATATATTGTGTCCAATATTATGTTCTCATAAAAATCTAAAAAATATGACTTTTTTTCTGAGGTATTTTAGAACAATAAAAATAACAAAAAAGTGACTTTCATAAAAATATCTGCAGTGTGAACGCACCATCACTCATTGTCAGTAATTGTTTCTGACCGCATACAACTGTTCGTTTAGTTAATACACTTTTAAAGGCAGTATCGTTGTTAAATCTAATTAAAAGCGTCAATTAAAACAACATTGCGTTTGTGCTGCAAATTAAAAAATTGGACAAGAGTGAGCCGGATCATGAAAGCGTATTCCGTACTAATTTGAATGGAAAAAGAAATTTGTGGAAGAAGCATTACGATTAACCAACCAATTTTAATAGTGTCCCCTAAATGTAGCCTATTTGTTTGGAAATATGTAAATAGAAATCGGATAAACAAATCAGTGTACTTACTATCCATGCTGCTATATAAAAAAAATGTGTTGTATCTATAACTGTTTTGTACTTCTAAAAATAAATTGTAATCTTTGGTGCCCTGCGGAAGATTTACTAAAACAACTACTATGTAATATCATTAATTATTTAGGTACTTACTTTTGTAAGTAATCAAAAGAACAGACTTAAAGTAATGAAACACTTTAGTACCTCCTAAAAAAATACAAATTATCAATACTATATATAATATATAATATAATATATAATAATATTATAAAGAAGAAAGATTTGTTTGTTTGTTTGTTTATTTGCATCGAATATGCTCCGAAACTACTGTACCGAATTAAATAAAATTTGGCACAGAGATAGTTTGAGACACTGGGAAGGACATAGGCTACTTTTTGTCGCGATATAAAATCATCAGGGGGATGAAATGGGGGATGAAAATTTGTATGGAAAATCAAAAAATGTATGGAAAAAAAGACTTTTGGGGCGGGCGAAGTCGCGGCGAACTGCTAGTAAATTGTATATAGGAGTACATTATTTTTTCGTTTAGTTTTTACATAGTCTCCAAAAACTAGCATTCCCATTACGCACTCCGCATTAAATGCTGTGCCGTTTTTGTCACGACCGAAAATTGGGTACAGGCAGCACGTCAGGCTACCCATTTGACTGCGAAAACAGCTTTTGTTACGTAGGGAATAGAGGCGGCCTCAAGGTCTAAGTGGGGTAGCCTGACATGCGGCCGCATGTACATACCTACTGCACCAGCGCGGGTAACGAACTTGGATTCGCTACTCAACCCTTTGCGCGCCCGCATGCCGCCTAATTGCCCACATTAATATGACAAATAGATTTACATCGGCCCGTTTCACCCCACACGTACAGTCGCCAACACAAATTTCGTTTTCGACCATTGTTTTAAGGTCCAAATTGGAAAATAACTTGTTTAACTTTCACAGTGTACAATCGGCGTGAGATCGGTGACCAACATAAATTTCGTTTTCGACCATTGTTTTAAGGTCCAAATTGGAAAATAACTTGTTTAACTTTCACAGTGTACAATCAGCGTGAGGTCGGTGATTTAGATGCTATCAGTGTTTTGATGATAGCATTGTGCTTAATAACACTTCAAATAGATATAGAAGAATCAAATTAATAAATAACTTTGTAATTAAAACGATATTCATCAGAAACATCATAATTACGTGGGTCGCTTTCAACAAGTTGACGGATTTAGAGAATTTATGTGTGGGAGAGTAGTTGTAACAGTTTCATCTAGTCACTTTAATGGAAATGATTCGGCAGTGAATAAAATCACGCCCTGAGTATTTTCTGATTTCACTCCTAAACTGCTACAAAGTTACGTAATTCCAAAATCCATTTAGCTTTTAAGCTCCCATTCTTACAAATACACCCAATATGAAAGCATACCACATGTCGCCCAAAGCGCATTCGCTGGGATAAGTTAGTTAGCGCTCATTTGTCGACACGACGCGTCCGCTAATACTCGGTAATCGTATTGTACGGCCTATCGCGTTCGTCAATTTGTAACCAATCTACAAGGCATTTGCTAACGTGATATAAGTAGATTTTGTTGACTGCCTCGTTGGTCTAGTGATCAGCAAGCTGGCGTCCAAGAGGTCCTGGGTTTGAATCCCTGGTCGGGCCGAAATGTGTTTCTGTGTTTTGTGTGCTGAAATAACTCAGAAACAGCTCCGGAGTCAGGAAATTGGTGGTGTTACACGCCCGTTGCACGGAAAGCACGGTCATGTCATACTGAAGTGAAGAACTGAGTGAAGGAACAGAGACCTGCACCTGTAAATTGCGCTTTTGCATTATAATAATAATGTAGTTGGTTATGGTATTTACCTACTATCATCGCATTGCATTCCCTTAAGAAAATATAACTCTACTGTATTCATACAACACAACACAACTGAGCTACGCGCGTAGATTGCCGCTTAAAGTAATTGCTTGTCTATTTAAGTCAATTCCACTAATTAGTGCCGTTAATGGAACGGTTTGCGACGCACTGCGCGACGCTTCCTGACTCACCGGCCATATTTGTTACAATATTGTCATAATTTTAAAACAAGAGCCTTATTTAATCTGGACAACGATGCCCGTAAGTAAGTTTTGCACAAAAAAACGTTTGACCGTGTCGTCCGGTGGGACATGAACCCACGACCCTTCGCTATCTAGGCGAATGCTCTTCTGAGCTATACACTTGTACTTACAATACTCCGATGGCTCAGCGACCCAAAGTGTGTCTTGGCCTCCGATTTGAGACGTCGCCATTTTTACCGGTCTTGAGCAGTTTCACGCCAGTCGCCGGCTCCAAGCTCGCGAAGATCCACGTCCACTGCATATACCGATACCGGGGGCGGCCAACCGACCTTCGACCTGTGTGTCGACCGAGATATGCCTTCTTGGCGCTGCGATCTGCAGCCATCCTCTAAACATGGCCAAGCCATTGAGCCTATGCGCTTTGGTCTCTTCAATTATATTGGGGTCAGCTATTAGCTGTTCTATTTCAGCATTCTTCAGGATTCTCCAATTTCCGGCTTTTATTAAGGCCCAATGATATTAATAAAATTCGGGTCGGGTCATTATAGGAATTCATATTTTCTGTATTGTTTAGGGTCCAGACCCTAAACTCCCAGGAGTTGTTTCTGATTTACATAACACAAGTGATTTAGCCACTTATTTGGGTTTTGAGCAGAGCAATGTATGTGATGTTGTCAAATATTTTTTTTAAACTCCCTAACCAAAAAGGATTACTTATCACCCTGCTAACAATACTTAGGGCTAGAGTTATCCTTAAGTTAAACAGGGGATTAACGCGGCCTATATTAGGTAAACATGACCTGTGACCATGATCGGTGAAACGGTCGAAACGGCAGACCAATTATATATTAAAAAAATATGTTTTTTTTACCCTAACCGACAGTACGCAAAACGTAAAACCACATGAGTAGATGTTATCTATTTAATCGCATTATTCCCCGTTTAAATCTGTTTTGATAATGCAACGTGAAAATTTAAGGCTGGGTTGTGACCATCTTAAGTAACTATGAAGCGACAAAAATTAATTAAACTCCATACAATACTATACAATTCACTGGTTATTATTTTAGTTAAGGTTAAATAAAGCTGGTGCAACTCAGCCTAAGAGTGATTATCGTAATTATTATTATTATTATTAGGAACCTGTTGTGTCCCACTGCAGGGCAAAGGCCTCCCTACCCTTTCTCCACTCTCCACGATTTTGGGCCACTGCCTCCCAGTCTTCTCGATATAAGTCCAGCTCATCACGCCACCGCCTTCTGGGTCTACCGCGTGGTCATTTTCCATTTAAAGGGACCCACTTGGTGCATATCTTGGCCCAGTGCCACTTTTTTTTTTTTAGTTTATTTTTCAAAAATAACAATACATATCTTTTGACAATATTCTGCCAAACTGTGTAACAGTTTGTCGGCACTTTAACTGAGCAGCTTTAGTGGAGATATCAGTAATGAGAGTTTTGGAGCGCAGTACGGTATTTCGGATTATCATAAAGTTACTGAAAACTAAAAGATTACTTCTATTCTCAACTACGTACCTACAAATGGAAGTAATCTTTCGGTGTGTTCAGCGGTCCAATTCATCATAATAACGGCGTATGAGCATGCAAGCGCGCGGGATGCATGATCCAATTGTCGTCGCTAAATTGATACTCTATTTGGCTCAATTAAACATTAATTAGTGCCACTAATGAACACAGAGCCGGTCTATTGTTCTGCGCAGTGAGTCAACGCAAAACGGTTGCTCTGTAACGATTATGCTGTTGTTAGGAATGTTTAGAATGGATTGCTGAGACGACTTATAACAAGTAAACATAATTATAGAAAAAACAAAACACACGACTGCAATAAATATTATATTTTTGAAATGTTTTTTACTGGCCTTCATTTGATACCCATATTGCTATAGTAAGGAAAAAATAAATCCCCCCTCCCTCCTTTATTTCCATTTGTGGGCGCTATTTTTTAAATGTATATAGCCTATGTCTTCCTCACAATTTTGACAAATTCAACGACACCTCAAATGTCAAAAACTGTTTGGGCTGCATACCTACTTACATACATACTCTCGAAAAACATAACCCTCCTTCCGTAGACGGGTAAAAACACGCCTAAACTTGCTTGAAAATACATCCCTGAGCGTTATTTGGAGACTTATAAACGCTGTACTTTAAACCTAAAGATTAAACTACGAGTATATTTTTTTTAGGTGGGTGACAATTCTTTGGGCACCCACCAAAGACGAAAATATGATTTGACACGTAGACCCGAGTTCACCAATCCTTAAACAGCCGGATAACTTCGATTGACGGTTAATTTTACATACAAAAGAAGTAAGTGTAAGTAAGACAAAGTTTACATACAAAAACAAAAATATAGGTTATCGTGGTATAGGTTTCAGTGGTGAAGAGTCTAAGAGTTCATACAAGCCGCTGGGCACCAGCCCAGCGGCTTACATTTGGATTTAGTGTTGAGTTAAAACACTGAGGTCAATAAGTAGGTACGCACTATATTAAAATATATCGGTACAAAACGGTGTTTGCATTCGATATAAAAAGTGATATTATCAAAACTTATTCATACGTTTTTTGTGCCGACTTACCTTTATCCTTTATATTGTAGATTTTTTCTTGTTTTTTTTTACTATGTATGATAGACATGATGTACCTAACTAACCTGTACTTAAAGGATTATACTTCAATTATTGTACACCCTATATAATATTTAAAAGTCACCAAACTTTATTTTAAAGTAGGATTATATAACCGCCCACTCAAAGCACTCCACCCACTTAAATCAATAAAAAAGCTCCACTGTATCAAAACGGCATCAATAAGAGCTATTACCATCGACACTCATTAATGACGGCTCAGAAAAAAATAAAAATGTCACAAATATCAGTTTAATGGCGGACGGAACTGATCGCAATCAGTGGACAATAGGGCACGACTACACGAGCGGCGAGTACCCGCCGCGTTTTAAAAAACGCCCTTATAGCCGCAGGGTGGCCTGATAGGGCCACCAATTTCTGACATCATTTATGCTACATTAAAGTAAATATTGCCCACAAAAATCACCGGTCGTCATTAAATGGGATTTGAACCCCCGTTTCTAAAAGTAGATAAATCCTTAAATTATAAAATAATGTTAATTATGATATTAGTAAAACCTAATCATTTTTTTCCTTTTGGTTAAAACTTAGATTCACTTGCATATGAAGAAAATTCTCAAATATTTTTAATCCTTACTAATGTCATAGAAAATCATTTCATTGTTCAAATGTTAGTTTCGGATATAAGTATTTTTTACTTTTATTTTATGTGGCAGCCCTATTCACCACCCTGCAGTGTAATGGGCGATAACCAAACGCTAAATTGACTCGAATCTGGCGTATAAACAAAACGCAACGCGAACGGCACGCGACCGGAGGAGCGTGTGAGCATGAGTGGACGCATTCATGACAAATGTACCGTAATTGCATCTTGATTTCCGTAAGCTGAATTGCCTAGTCATTTAGGGAACTGTCTTTTGTTAATGAATTCTTGGAGATAAACAAACTCTTGACTTTTGATAGTGGTTGAGCCATTTTTTTGTATTGGGTAGACTGTGTGTGTATACGGTAGGAAACAAAATTAAAACAAACATAAAAGTCTCGATATAATTACTTTACTTGCAGCATCACTAAACTTCCATACAGAAGTTTTATAAAACATATAAAATAATAATGTTGTATTTTTAAGGTAATATTTAATTTAGCGTAGAAAAGTTTAAGTCAGCCATAAAATTGTAATGATTAAGTTAAAATAGGAAATGCATTTTTAAAATTAATAACTTAAAAAAAGTGAACAAAGTCAATAAAAAATTCTGTCAATTTTACGAATACGTTTCGCTAGAAAACAAAAACCGCAGCCTGTATAAAAATGAACTCAACAGTAGCAATCCTGGCATAATCACACCACCATATCGTTTACAAAAGCATCAGGACACATTTTGTTCGCGCCTGAGCAGATTGGTCGCAATGAGCTCGCCCGCTGAGCGCCGCGGGCGTCGGCAATATTGTGAATATACGGTTATTCAGCAGCGCCACGCGGCGCGCGCGTGCCATTCGTGTAGACCCGCCTTTATAGAGTCAAGTATGTTTGTTTGAATAGGCGGGTATTGTTTTTGGTTAATTAAATCGTTTTCGCGTGAATGTCGAGCGTCCGATGACTTTTGATGAGTTTAAGCTTGAATAATTTATTGATCATTATTTTCGTCAGTGAGAGAGAGTGAAGAGAGAGTGAGCGTCGGTGGCGCAGTGGCTAGTGGGTTGCCTCTCATGCGGGAGGTGCCGGTTCAATCTTACGTGCCATCATGTACCAATGACTTTTTCTGAGTTATGTACATTAGTTGTTTCACTAACCGATGCTCTTACGGTGAGGGAAAACATCGGGAGGAACATTCAGGCGACTTGAATGTGTAACCATGATCCAAACTGGTCAGGTTCCCCTGGTAACAGGGTCGCGGAGGTCAGATGGCAGTCGCTCCACTGTAATTACCTGATCTGCCACAACCTGGATCATGGTCAGCGGACCCTGGGCCCTCGCGTGCGAGTGAACAACCGGGATAACGCTAGGAGTATGATTATTATATTTTCGTCAGTGAGATGCAACCATTTTACCTTTGTTTTCAGTTTTTTATGTGTATAAAAGGGGTATCTAATCAAAAGAGTCCTTGGCTGTTTCAAGGCGGCTGGCATTGCTAAATAACAACGTAGCATTAATTTTTTAGATTCTTTTGGCGGCTTCATCCCATAAAGCTAATTAAACCTAGATGCATTATCAACATTTCAATTTATTCGTGTAAGATGTATTGATAGACGCCTAATAGCACTGATAGTGCATTTAAAAAGAGGTAGATGGGTCATTAGCGCGCAGAAATTGATTACCTCAAAATAAGCAATTTGCTCAATTTTTCATTTAAATATGACATTTCATTAAATTCGAAGCGCCGCGCAAAACGAGATGACAGGTCTACCTCTTTTTTAAATAAATACACTGTCAGTGCCCAATAGTATAGTATCATCAATGTCACATAAGTATGAAATCAAAAAGTCACAATATTTTTTTAAAAATAAATACACTGTCAGTGCCCAATAGTATAGTATCATCAACGTCACTTAAGTATGAAATCAAAAAGTCACAATAATTACCCTGTTTTTGTCGCATGATTGCGTTTGCCCGCATGCGGTCAAGGGTTATGGTGGAGCTCGCCACTCAATCGCAGCTCCATGGGACGCCGCTCAATCCTTTCTCTATGGTCCTGATTTATTTTTTATGGTCACTCTATGCTGGCGTCACTAATCCTTGTGAAGGGTGTGACGCAATGGAATAGATGCGAATTTTTATCGCTAGTTGCATGCATGCATGGATATTTTTTTGATTCGGTCGAAGAGATTTGGTGATATAAAACCAAATAGAAATTATTTAATTTATTGTATACAGGGTGGTAGTTTAAACAGTGTATAGTATTGAGTTAAAATAAAATTATGTAAAAAAATAAAATCAATATTTATTTAGTCTTAGATTTGTACTAAAAATAATTTAGGAGTTTATTTACTTAGAAGTAAAATACTTTCTAATGACTTCATTTTTCATGCAATAATGTAGTATAATACCTGACATAACATGATCTACTACAGCAACTGACAGTTGAAGGCATATTTTAAAAAAACAAATAGCTACCTACGTAGTTACTCGTAACAACAAGTACTAACCTTAGTTAACAGGCATTTTAAAGCAAGCCAGGTTTTTTTAATCAAGCACGCCACGCCGTCGGAAATCCCGCTTATTATCTTACAACAATTCTTGATTCTACTTCCATACAACAGAAACTTTGCGCTATCTTACCAAAATGTTTGCTCGCAAACCAATCAAACTAGTAACAACCGATACTGTAATCGCTTCCCAACCCTATCTAGAACTAACGAAGTCCACACAACACCTTCCAAAATGAATCTTACCCCAATAACATAAAACCCAAATTGCAGCAAGCTATAACGAAAAGAGTTTTCGGTTAACAAACGAACGCGGTAACATCGTTACGTACCGTTAGCCTCCAGGTTCCGTTACCGTTGCCGTTAGTTTCGTTACGTTAACGAGCGACTCGATTGGATGAAAGCTGTTAGCGGGCAGTGTTGCTAGTCGTAATAAACCTTTTTCAGGAATGTGCGCTGCCAAAACGGTTAGTGTAAATAAGCGAACTTTTCGCCTGTCTGAGAAAGATAAATGAGTTTTTAGTAAATAAATATGAAACCATTACGTTACCTGTGCATACAAATTGTATACGTACATAATTATGTCCAGTCGGCAGCACGTCAGGTTGCCTATGTAAACTAAGAAAACAGCTTTTTACGTAGGGAATAGAGACGGTCTCAAGGTCAAAGTGGGGTAGTCTGTTGTGCGGTCGTGTACAGGTTTATTTATTTATTTATTATTGGCATACACAACAGGTAACAATCAAAACAATAATGTAGGTACAGTACAGGCTTTAACACTTAGAACTAGATTGGAACACTAACGCGTGTATACACAGCGGTACCAACAATACGTAAACTTACTTAGAAAATATAAAGCTTTAGCTATCCAGACACAAAAACAATATTTGTACCAGCCAGGAAAGCTCAGTGGAGGATACGTCCGACGTTATGCCGAAATGTGACATGCTTAGGTTCAAAAGGTATCTGTATGCGGAACCGAAAGTGAGAAAGGTATAGTACAATAGTGCGTCCCAACTGGTTCTGTGTACGGCCCGGTCGGGTACATAATGCATGTTAACAGCATGGCAAATGTAATAGAAAAATGTAATGCATATATGTACGCGGACGACACATGCATTATGTACAGTGGCAAGGACCAGGAGGATATTAGATATCCACTACAAAGGGATTTTAATAACATAACCAAGTGGGCGCATGACAATGGGATTATAATTAATGTAGAAAAAACCAAATGCATGGCCATTTACTCTCCATATCATGATCAAAGGAAATCAATAAAAATTGATATTATAGGGCACACGTATGAATGTCTACATAACAGAGGTGTGAACTGTAAATGTAAGATGATGGGTCAGGTAACGTCATATAAGTATTTAGGTGTAACTATTGACTGTAACTTTAAATGGAACATACATATAGACAAAGTGTCCAATAAACTACGTTCGATACTTGGAAAACTGTATAGTCTTAAGTATTGCGTCAGTAGGAAAATATTGTTTATGATATACTTCGCTCTTGCTGATGCTGTGATAACGTATGGCTTGGGTGCGTATGGACTTACTTTCCGATATATTTGAATAAAATAAAACAACTACAAATTCGATTATTAAAAATCTTAATTGATAAAAATGTTAAAAATACACTAGAAAAAGATTATAAAAAGCTATTTGGTTTATGTAAAGTTCTTCCAGTAGACAAAAAAGTAAAGTTAGCAATATTAGTAGAACAATATGATAAAAATGATTATAAGGAGGAGACGGTCCATACGTATCAAACTAGACTTTCAAAGAAAAACAAATTAGCCGTACCTAAAATTACGAACTTTTACGGAAAACGAGAAAGGCGATGGTTAGTACCTACTCTTATTAATGACCTGCCGGAGAAAGTATTGAAGGATATTTCGTCTAAGAATAGTCTTAAATATATGCTAAAAAAGCACTACTTGTCACTTTGTCCGTAGCAGCTTTTTTACAAGCTTTTATTGAATGTAAGTAATGTCACAGTGTAATACCTATCTTTATCTAATACCTATATTTATTGTTTAAGAATACCTACTTTGGATACCTATATCTTGGGATAGTTATAAAAACGAGAACACCTGCCGACAAACTGCTTGCGCAGTTTGGCAGATTTTATGTTATGTTATTTATTTGTTAACTTGTATAAATAAATAAAAAATATATATCAAGATCGTCACTTTGTAGCAGATCATTATATTATCTACACATGCGTACAACAGGGTTATACAATGATGTTTAACAGAACTAGTGAGTTCATGATAAGAATTCGAACGTGAGAGTTTTAAACCTGGGGCCCAATTCTCGCGCCATCGATATTATATCACATACGATATTTATCGAAAGAATATGGCGGATATCACAAAATGTGATAAATATCCGACATTTTCATATTTCGAGATACGCAACATCTAAATTTTGTGATATCCGCCATGTTATTTCGATAAATATCGTATGTGATATAATATCGAAAGCGTGAGAATTGGGCCCCTGGATAGAAACAAAAACTTAAGATAATTATGGATCTCGAAACACTATTAGAGAAATTTAAATAAAAAATCCTCCTGAAGTTGTCACTTTGCCCTATTTGCATGCTTGATATATTTGCTGGTGCTAAAACAAAAAGCCTTCTCATTTATTATGTTCCTAAGTACACAATGACGAAAACTATGGGAATACATTTTTGTTTTGTTTCTTTATTCATGAAATTGTCAAAGACCAGTCAAAGACCCATTTTCATGTGCAAAATCTGCGCATTGCATCGACTCATCGCATGGACAATACGGCCTTTATGAGACACCAAAAGATCTTAAAGATCTGAAAGTCAGATATGTTGGTGTGATTGTTGGAACATTTTTTTTTAAATTTTAATTGTAGGCTATTTGCACGCGTAATCAGTATAGCACAAACCTTTAGATATTAATAAACTTGCTTAGGTAATGCTTTAATAAGTATAGCCCTTTGGTGTCAAATATCCAAATTATTTATCTCCTATATATCTTTTTATTAAAAAATAGCTCTAAAAAATGATTTAAAATATTTGTAAAAATTATTGGTTGTTGAAAATAATAATAGAGATTTACCTTTGTCCCACTAAATAGATACCTGAATTTCATTTCTCAATAGATGAAATCGGAGATCTGCTGATTTTCGTTGATTAACCTGAGTTGTGTTTTTATAGTTTGTCGAGTTAAATGTGTATTAGTTATGAAGTTCTCGTGTTAATTATGATTATTATATTGTAAGAAGTTAAAACAAACATTAGCAGTAAATAATTATTCATCATTACATTCAAAATGGAGCGGAAGTCAATTGTGGTTGCAAATAACAAATTAAAATTTGAAAAGTAATTTGTAAGGGAGTTGCGCTATCATTCTCACAATTTGCATCGCAATGCGATTCTAGGGTGACCTGATAATATGCTAGTCTCAGGATACTATTGTAGTCTACTTGTACCTGTGACCTGTCTGTATACATTAAATAAATAAATGCTGTATTATGTATTTATTTGTAAGATAAATTGTGTCAAACTAAACTAAGAGTTGTTAATTAGCAGCTGGTGATGTGATTTAATTATTTCTAGCCGTACAGCAGCAAATTCCACCATGAAACTTTGCTTGCTACAAGAAGTGGCGCCCAACGTGTAGCTCATTGGGAAAATAAAATCATGGTAAAAAAATAGTATCAAATGAATAACCGCGTAAATACAATATATTGGCAATATTTACTTTAGGTTTAGTCAGTTGACTTTATTACTAACTTCAGAAAAAAACTTAGATCAACCATATCTGTCGAAATTGCATGAAACTAGCCGCGGGATGTTTTCAAGCCCGTTTGACAACGTTTGTGAAATTTTAAATCTAATTATTTTAAGACGACCACTAGTAAGTCCGTGCTCAGTTAAGGAGACAACAGCTCCTGAGGACGTTGGTGTTGAGTACTGACATCAGCTGTGATGGATGCATATTAAAGGAGGGCAGGCACTGCATTCTGCATTTGCCTGAACTAATACTCAACGCGGTAACGGCTCGTGAGTTTGCGTGCCTGCGCCGGCGTCGCTTAGCGGAAATTTAAAGCAAAATTATTTTGTTTTTTCTATTTAATAATGGATTTCCGCAAAGGAATGCCGCTGATTCCAGTGACTAAGTTAGTCGACTTTTTTCTGCAACATAAAAATAATCATACAAAAGAAGTGTCCTGAATTTGAAATTATCATGGTGCTCCCAAATTTCAGCGGTCCGGGCCTTGGAAAGTCGGCATATTGTAATAATCCCCCCAGAAATGATTTACCCAATAAAAATTATGCTGATCCACTTAAAACTTTAGTCATTTGCGTCGCGTCGTCCATCTTGGCTTGGATGAATTTTATTCGTCTCGACGTATGATAAAATGGTGTTTGTTATTTGAATTGTTTTCCCTTCTGGTTTTATTCATAATTCGTTTATAAATATGATGTTCATGTTTGGTAGTCATAATAAATCTGATATCTTATTTATACCTTGATATTTCAGGTACTTAATTGGACTTCATAATAGGACGTAAGCAAAGTTTTTTTGTTGAATAATTTTAGTTTTTCTAAAGAATTATGCATTTACTGTATTCCAAAATAGTAACCAGTGCACAAGCTATTTTCTTACATAAGTTATTAATACAATTGGAAAATATTTAATTTAAATAAAGGGCCTACCTTTTTACCAAAGTTTCAAGCAGCACTAAAATTAAGAGCGATAATACGGAATGATCTAATTCATGCTTGCAGGTATCAATTCCTATTTCCCCAATCGTTAGCTCATCAACTCTCTCGGATAGTACGCACCTACATTTTTAGTTTATTCACGTAAACAGCACAGGCAAAGGAAAACAAGCAAATACTCGTCGCGAGCTTCGTCAAAGGCGGAGCGATTCTCACAAATTGCATTTACGCGTCCCGCGGCGCAGCCTTATCGAGTTTGCTATCAAAGAGCCGCCATTTTAAAAACTTCCATCGACCCAGGTAGAGGTTCGGCTCACTCCAATTGTGGTTCGCTTTGTTCTGCGCCTCCTTTATAGGGTTGACGAAGTTACCGAGTTTCAGCTCACGAATAATTTGTGTTCCCGGCCGCGCGATACGATTACACGAGTTTCGCAGAATCCGATCCGCCAGTTTCATGAATCGAATTCGGACCGCTTGAGCATTGAGTTGTTCGAACTTCATTTGTCCGAATTATGCTGCGAATTAAACTTTGATTCTGTCAAAGCGCAGATTACAATTCATTATGTTGTTTCGGTAGAGCGGCCGCGTTCAGGATTGGATCCGAATTTTGTGACGTGTTCCAAATATGAAATTATCGCTGTCGTTTGAGCAAAAGATTCGTTTGTTTTTTCTTATTTGTTTTATGCTAGCGAGCTATTTTGTAACGAGCTGTACCGGATTAACAATTTCGCAATCGCCAAGTCATACAATATTCGCATATAAATCAAGAATAAACCAAGCGAGGAGCATGAAATGAGCTCATTTCTATTCCGCGCGCAAACAAATTCATAACTCGCCGAAACTCATAAAATCATCCGCGGAACACACTTTTAATAAACGAAAACAGCTAACGCGGTCCGTGCATAAGTTAACATAGCATTCCGTTCTTGTTAAAAGATAAATTAGAATACCCGTGAATACCCGAGGCGACTCCGTAATTGTTTAAGAGAAAAATCCAAATGAGAAATGAAAAGGGATTCCCTTTTCAGAGGAAAAATTATATAATTGAATATCTCTCTCGTAAGTATTATGAGGTATAAAATATGATAATTGAGTTTCTGCGCGCGCCGCGAGCTCGGAGGAGCGGACTTAAATCCGGTGAGCGACTGGAGGTGACATTATCTAATGCGACCGTAAGCCAAAAGGGATTTTTCTTTTCGAACAGATGATTGTGTAATTGTATTTTGTTTTTTTGATTGGTGATCGAGTCGCAAAAAAAAGATTTTGTGTACCTACAGTACTCGTAGCAATAAGATTTTCCTTTATGAAAAGATGTTGGTACCTTTTTAAGCATAGAGTCATTCGGGGTAAAAGTACGTAGCGGGAAAAAGTACGCAGTGTCTTTTTTACAAAGAGGGGTGAGGGGGCGGGGACGCCGATTCGTCGGGAGTGCTTGCGCGCGAGCCGCCATTTTATGTCAACACCTGTTAAAAAGTGCGAATTACGCTTCGTGAATTACGAACAAAAAATTGAAGCTGAGGTTTTATTTCGTGTTTTCTCCGGTCAAGGAAAAGTTTATGGGACTATGGGTTATGTGTTCTGGTCTTACATAGGTAAGTAGTTTTTAATCGTTTTATGTAGGTATTGACGTGTTTTTTTCTTAATATCTTTCTAACCTAACTTTATTTGAATTTGAAGTAGAACTCATTGTTTTGGTTACCAGCCAAATGGGGTAAAAGGACGGGGGTAATAGTACGTACGCGCACTTTTACCCCGCTATGCGGAATTTTACCCCAATAGTAGCAATTCATAGGTTTTAAAATATATAGGTACATTTAATAAATCCTTTTATTATAATTTGTTCCAGGATACGAAACATCGCCTCGTAATTACGTCATTACATTGTTTTGTTTTAATATTTATCGTAGGCTTAATTAAAAAATACCAACTCTAATAAAAGCATCGTCAGTTTGGTTTTGTCTTCTTTACTGTATTGAATAAACACATTATTTTTTTCACATTATTACCCAGAAGAGAGCGTATTTATACCCACATGTTGGGGCAAAAGTACGCAGTCTGACTAAATCACTTATTTATTAAATAAAGAAAATAGTGTTAGGTATTTCAGTGAGTACACCCTCTAGTTCATCACTCTATTAAGTATACTATCGGATAGTCTATACACAATTTCTAATATTGCGATGGTTATAGTGTAGCAAATGACGAAAGTGAAAAGTGCGTCGTCTTACCCCGAACGACTCTACTGGTACTTAATTTACGTTAAGTGCCAACGTAAACAAACGTTTGAAAAACATTCGTATTGTAATTTACATTGGAGTTATTCACAAATAATTTTTGAAAATAGAATAAGGCTAAAAATAAGCCTATCTCCAAAAAAGCCGCAAATCAAAGCGGCCATGTTGTCTCCAAGGCGATTGCAAACCCTATTGGGTGCTCACATAAGGCCGGCTACAGTCTTTACTGGCCAGACGTCGCGTGTTTAATCTAGATATGGGCTGTCTAAGCCAACGGTTTTATTGGCGATCCTGGGAAGCACCCGGTCATCGAAAGCTGTCCGGAAATCATTAAAAATTACATATTAATAATAATAATAAATGTCAACTATTGCCTATTTAACTTTTCCATGCCGGATTCGTGCAAAAAAACAATTATCATTCGTTTTTTTTCCTTAACAGCATAACAGTATCATGCGTTGTGTCTGAAAATGGCAGCATACGATCGGTTAATTAAAAAAAAAACAACGTTCGAAAACGCAAGTCTGTTGCCGCCCTAAGGCCCGCTCACAGACTCGGCAGGCGAGTCACGTCACGTGGCGTCGCGTAACGTCTTTACCGTCAAACACCCTGATTGTTAACAAGACCAGGTTTAAGGATAAATGTCCGGAGTCACTACTGCGACGGGACCATTTGTTATCTGTCTGGGGGCTATGAAACTATGGGTTTGTAATGTAATGCGAGCTACGTGTATGACATGGTGAGTAATGGTAATGGAGTATGTCGTAGTCGAGGCAGTATCGTCTAAAGAGGTTAAAACTTTTACAGAAATTACTAATAAGTGCTTCGATTATTATAGATTTCGTGCTGTTTTATGTTATTGAAAGTGAGGTAAAGATGTATGAATGGTCTGTTTATTTTCTGCTATAGAGTTTTGCCGCTCATAAACTCACTTGATAAAAACAATTCTAGATTATGATATTTATATTCTTGTTTTTCTTTTTGTTTGTGTGCACAAGCGAACGTGAATGAATTATAAAAAGAAATCAATAACCTAATCAAACAATCAATATACTCGTAATAAGTAAGCGCCTAATGAAATACTAAGTAAACAAAATTGTTCACCTGCCAGTAAGTAAATATATCGAATTACTAAATTTTCAATAATTCTAGCTATTTTGACGTAGGTAGATACTCGTACGTACCTAAATATCATCATCTTCATTACCAGCCGTAGGACGTCCACTGCTGAACAAAGACCTCCCCGTTAGGTACGGTTTTCCACAACAAGCGGTCTGCAGACCGCTGGATGCATCCAGTGTGATCCTGCGATCTTTACAAGGTCGTCTGTCCAACGGTGGACGTCCTACGCCGCGTTTTTGATTAAAGGGTCTCTTGTCTGCCCCAACGGCCATCAGTTTTTCGCGCTATGTGCTCTGCCTATTGCCACTTTAGCTTACAGATTCGCAAGGCTATGTCCGTTACCTTAGTTATTTTACTTATCTCCTCAATTCTGATTCGATCTCGTAGAGAAACACTCGCGTAAATATGATGCTCTCTCATTATGTACTTGTACATTTAAGACTGAATACCAAAAGCAGTCTTTATTTCCTTTACTCAAGTTTTCTACACTCATCCAATATTCCCGATCTTTTTATGTAAAACGGTACAGTATAATCCACCTAAGTTTAACACATCGCGTAGGGCGGGGCCCACACCCCCGATACTCGGCTGTTACTGCCCGGAACGCGTATAAATAACGGCTCCGCGCCGGAGCAGGTAGGTACGTATCTGAGGAGCAATTTCTCTCATGAATAATACACACAAGTCCGCCCAGTAAATGCGTTACGATTTTTCATAATAGCCCCTTTTTGATGTTTCCACTGCTGTGAATCTACCTTTTATGTTAGACAGTTTAGTTTTATCTCCTTTGAGCGAGTGTCTTGGGAACGTAACAATTTGTTTTAGATTATCCACCGTATAGATGCTTCAAAGAATCACAATGGGTATTTGAATATGATCTTGTAAAGTAGGTACAGTGATAGGTCTACGCTGTGGCGTTTAGTTTAGGTAGTCGTGACCAGTAAAGGAATAAAGCTAAATAACATGAGTTAATTCCTATTTGTGCTAACTTATTGTTTTTTGAAAACAAATATATTGTATTAAGTAAATACACATATTTAGTAGATATTTTAAGGAATAATCGTCTGTGATAAAATACAAATAGGCCTAGAAACTTTTATTATTAATTTAAACGTCGACTCAGGTCGTGTCAATACAAACCTCAGTGGTTTCAGAATGCGACTTTCATAACTATGTATTTAATGTTTTTTTGATATGGTAAATAAATAAAAAAGAAAAAAAAAAAAACTTAATACCTATTAGTTTACCTAGTAGTTATTATTACTGTAGCAATAAATAAAATACTCAAATCATGATTTCAGTCTATTTTGAGATAATCTATGTAGTCTGCTTTATTTAGAGGTGGTTGCCCCTTGGTAAAAATATTATTACAGTGTTACTGTATCTTTTAATGTCAGCGACATTTAATGGCGTAAAAACGATAAAATTTTACCGCACCATTTCAAGCCCTAAAACCAACAAGTGAAATTCATAATAAAGCGATCATAGCATCCATAATAATTAATTAATAAGACGATAAAATTATGCATATTACCCTTATGACTCGACAATGACGGATGGAGCAGACTGCTCAATATCGTTTATTTAAACGAACCCTTTCAGTCGCGCTCTAATTAACACAATTAAACGCGTAATTAGAGACCACGTGTGGTGGCGTTTAGTGATGCAGCTTGTCGATATCGATAAATTCCTCAAATTTGGTACTCTCGTAAAGGACAAAGATGTAACAGTGCCGTAGGAACTAAGTTTGATGTCAATTACTTTAGGCCAATCGATTTCTAATCAATTTCAAACGTAGCAAAGTTTGAAATCATCAGTCTGAATGTTATTGAAGATTTTTTTAGGCGGTCCTGCACGAAATTGAGAAAATTATCGTATTTCTAAATCACTTGTACGATGAGCTGAATTAGTTAAATACATTAAAACAACTTATTTACGAGTACGTTAGCCTAATCATTGCACAAGGTCCTGGTCTTGCTGAAATTTGAAACAAATTCTTAATGATATTATAATAAACATGACTTGTAGCTAATGATATCTAAAAGCATTTTTTAACGAAAACTTGGTGATTTTTACGCATGAAACAATAATTTGTACACAAAAATGATTGTATTGATATTCCGCAGGTCCCCATCTTTTTAATATACACGAATAAAATATAAATAAGAAAATATGAACACTTCAGTTTTTAACACATGTCCAATGGTTTTGCGCATTGCGCAGAATAAAACGATTCTAATTAAATTATCAAGTCTAAAACTTTAAAGCAAATGGATCTAATTACTAATATTATTAAGTTCGATTCTGATTAAAGATCGTTTAGACTTACTCGACTTGCTTCGCGCTCCACTCCCTTAACGGTGTCATAATCGTAAATACTGAGCTCGAAGTAAGTTTGGTTTACACATTCATGAAGAAATCGGTGAGTATTCTTAGTGTGGTGGAAAGCAAAAAAAACTCTCGTAGGTTTTCAATAGTTTGACATAGGTAATTATAATTATAGAGCAAAACCTCTATGAAGCTCTAAGAGATCTGTCCTCCACACGTAGCAGCTCAAATAAAACCTTTAATTCTTTGATTTATGCATGCATTATTTTTCTTATCCACTAACCTACATTGGAAATCATTATGAACTTCTCCAAATTTAATTGTATCAAAATCTAATCCAATCAAAAATAAGCTATCGTGACATGACACCCTATCCGTCGCAGCGCACCCCTACGCCACTTGACAGCTCGAGCAATTCCCGCGCTTTTTTCCAACGTTCCGTTCCATGCATTAATTTATGCGTTTTTTACGCAATAACGCTTAATTGGCCTTTATTTATCACTTTAATTTTTCTAATTTGATAAGTCGCGGCGCGTTTCATTGATATTTATGTGGTGTTTGGACATAGTCGATTAAACTATCAGCCAATGACATATACAACATGCGTAAAGTATGATAGGGTAACTTATATTTTAATATTGATAGCTTAGATAAAACTGCTCTAAGTTTATTACATAAGTTATTTATGTGGGGTTTCCAGCAAAAGTTAGTATCAATTGTAAGTCCCAGATAGGTATGTTCATTTACTAATTCTATGTCTTTACATTTACACTGATTTTTGGATGAATGTAGGCATTTGTGTTCGTGGGCAATTATTGTTGGTTCTATGGGCGATTTCAAATAAGGTGTGTGAATATGTAATAATTTAGTTTTTTGAGCATTTATTATTAAACCGGCATCATGCGCCCATTGGCATAAAAGATCAAAGTTTCTTTGCATGATATGTTGCGCGGTCTGCAAGTGTCTGTGAGCAACTACAAGGCAGGTATCGTCAGCGAACTGATATATTGAACCTTCTTTAATTATATTACACATGTCATTTACATATAAAAGGTACTCAATAGGCCCAATTATCGATCCTTGAGCTGTGCCTTCATTTGTAGGTATCATGTCACTTAACTTGCCGTCAATTTTAACAGCTGTTTTCCTATTAGTGTGGTAATTTTTAAACCATTCTAATAATGGCCCACGAATTCCAGCGTCTTCAAGTTTCTTAAATAATATGTTATATCTAAGGGAATCGAATGCTTTACTGAAATCAATAAATACAACAAGTACGTGTTTTTTTCCATTTAGATGACAGTTTACTTCATTAGTAAATTGAGACAATAGCTGGGGAGTATTTTTATTTTTTTGGAAACCAAATTGTTTGTTATTTATTACCTTGTTAGATGATAAAAATTTGTTTATTTCTGTACCAAAATATCTTTCAATAATTTTGTCGATAGCTGACAAAATTGTGATTGGTCTATAGTTATTTGTATCGTTATGTGCACCTTTCTTGTAAATTGGTCTAATTAATCCAATTTTTAAGTTATCGGGAAACAGTTGTTTACTAATACATGCATTAATTAAGTGTGTGATAACTGGTGTAATCCCTTTATTTATGTATTGCAAGTCAGACACACGTATTCCGTCGTAGCCGGGACTTTTATTTGAATTTAATTTATTAATTATAGTGTATATTACCTTATTTGTAGCTGTTTTCAATCTCATGCTAAAGTTAGAATAATTACTGTAAGTTTTTTTACTAAGCATGGGCGTATCACAGTCATTTAATATATTTCTCACATTATTTCGAAAATCGTTTGCAAATTTGTTTGCGATTATATGTGTATCATTGTTGAAGTATTTAAGTATTATATCATCAACAGAATTTATTATTTTACCGCATAGCCTATTTACAATTTTCCATATTTGTTTTGAATCTTTAAAATTTTTAATTATTTGCTTTTTAATAAAGTTATTTTTAACTATATTTATATGCTTATAAGTTTTATTTCTATATATATTATATAACAAACGATTTGAAGCGTTACTTTCATCTTTTTTCCAAATTTCGTATAGTTCTTCCTTTTTCTTACTCATAGAAATAATTTTGTCACTAATCCATTCACAATTTTGTCTTCTGCCTAGTTTAATTTTTACAGTTTTTTTACAATCCGAGTAAACGGTTTCAAATTTCATAGTTATAAAATTTAAAATATCGTTGGGATTAACCATATTGTAAACGGGATTCCAATCAATATTACAAAGTTCTTTCCTTAGTTTGTTATAATCTAATCTAGTTACATATTTGTGGCGCGTATTTGTATTTGTTTGCGAGTCGTCGACTGCAGCGAAACCGGTTATCATATGATCTGCGGGTGTGACATCAATTACAGCTGATCGTAGCATTCGAGTAGAACTGCGCGACCCGACATCGCGAACAAATACATGATCTATACAACTCTTTGTTATGATATTAGTTTTTGATCGTTTATCTAATTTCGTCTCAATACGCGTGAACTGAGTTATACCACATACAAAGCCCGCTTCATACATAAGATTTAAGTACTGGGAAACGATGTTATTTTGCTGTTTGATATTTATATTCATATCTCCGACTAAAAGAAGGTTGTTATTACTTACATGCTGCGTAAATAATCGCGATAACTCCTGTATGAAGTGTGCTTTGCATAAGTTTGGTGGCCTGTAAATCGCACAAACACCTGTTTTGTAATCGTGATCACTTTGCACTTCACCAAACATACACTCAAATGAACATGTAGACACTTTTATCCGATTAAATTGAACACTTTTATGCGCATAAATGATGATTCCGCCTCCTTTAGAATGGTTCCGTAACTCCGTGTGCATTTCATAGTCCGGCAACTCGAATAGGCTTTTGCAGGTATAGGGCAGATTAGCTTCTGTTATCACAATTATATGTATTAAGCGGGAACTGTTATTGACGATTAATTCCAATTGAGAGAAGTTTTTTATCATGGAACGAATATTCACATGTAAACATATTAAATTATTACTGCATCGGGGTATTGTATCCATGAATTCATTCCAGTTCTTATGATTACTTTCTGTAATAGACGAGTTATCGTAATCCATAAGTTAAGTTAAGATTTTGCCAGGTTATATGTCATGTTTTTACCTAGTTATCATTTTTGAGACGTTCCACCAATCTTTCAATGTCGTTAGCGGACCTTATTACGTGCGGCTTATCGTTTGAGTTCTTCCTAGCCATAATAACACCCCGTTTGCACCAAACAAAGCTACATATGTTTGTATTTTTGAGCTCTGTTTTCGCCTTCCATAACAAGAATGCCGTGGCAGGGGTTAAGGACTCGTGTATATAAATCTTCGAATCTTCTTGGAAGCCTAGGTCCTTAGTTGTTATGTTGACATTTTTGGCAGCCTCTAGCCATCGGAGATTATTGTTATGAGAACGGTTGCGAGTTTGAATGTCAGATGAATAATGCGTGCTGGATAACTGGATTAACTGAATCAATTGACTCCAAAATCCAAATCTAGTGTGATTCAGCGATAGATTGGAAATTTGCGGAGATTAGCTTATATGTAAAACTGAATTTTATTTTTGTGTATGTACAGCGATAGACGAACTACGAAAATAGCTTTTATTACGTAGTGTAAACAAGTGGCATATAAATAAAAAACGCACAATAGCTTAAGCACACAGATTTATTCGCCGAATCACACACTTACAAAGAATAATGATTATAGTTACTCCAACTGGCAGAGTTTCAGCTTACTCAGTGGCTGCTGTGTACAAGTCTGCTAGACTGAGCTGTCCGTCGCTTATAAAGGCTTTCCCCCTCCAGTATAGGCACATTGGCGGTGGGGAAGGGTGGCAAGCGGTGGCTTGGTGTTGGCTGGCTGTGCGGTGGCTATGGCTGGGCTGGCTGGGCTGGCTTTGGCTATGATTGGCCGAGCCTTGGCGTAATATTCGGCCGTCCTGAAACAATAATTGCTCCTGCAATGGGGAAAAAGGAAATTAGTTCCGATCGATTAGGTCTTCTGTCTTTGATTGCTCGTCTAAGCTGGCAGACATAGGATCAATGCTTGTTTTTTTTTTATAATTGTTTCAACAAACACACCAATTACCTAGCCCCAAACTAAGCGTGAGCTTGTGCTATGGTGACTAGAATAACGGATAGACATACTTGTGTACATTTTTATAAACATCCATGACTTAGGTACAAATGCTCGTGCTCATCACACAAACACTTGCCCCTTGCGGGACTCGAACCCGCAACCGCCTGGTTTAGAAGTCCGGGGTGCGAACGACTACACCAAGACGGTCGTCAGTTTAGGGGCGCAATGAATCGTAGGTACAAGTCATGTAAATGCTTTATGCCGTCTTATGCTCTTAATGCTCCGTATCTTATATCTGTCATTAAAAGCACTGTAGTGATGGTATAAGGACCTGAATAATGATCATAGAGTTTTGTTTTAACTACTGGCTGCACTATCTACCTAGGTCTTCCCTATTATAGACCCGGCTGGGTTTACGCTTTTTATCAAAATTACGCTTCATCTTGCCTTAACTTTGCACTAGCATTCATACGCCTATGCGTAACTGGCAGAGTCTCATGGTCATAGGTGGCTACGTCGGCAACGGTGGCTAGAGCTCTTGCTTGGCAGACATCAAATCATATGGCTTGTAAGTTGTAGGTATTAGACACAATACATCAGGGAAACAGTTAGCCCAATTATTCACTACTTTGCTAGGGTCAGTGGCAAGCAACGCATTAAGTATATTCAGATTCGTATTCGTAGCCCTAAGACAAGCAATAGAGGTCGAAATATGCTAATTGCTACTCGAAAAGGTCTTCCCATGATCACTTACTACTCTATCTGGATACCCAAACCAAATAACTTTGTGAGAATCTGTTCCACTGAATCGACTGTGCTAGCAGGTTTAGCTAACAAACTTTGATAAAGTATCCATTAGGACCAGCATAATACTAATAAACTTTTTTTTTGTTTTGCAAAAGGGCCTAATTGATCAATATATATACCTGCCACACACATTAGCTCTTAAGGTGTTGGGCATCGGAAATAACCGTACTATACCATAAGTATGACGTAAACTAGCTTAAACATATTTACGGATAAAGCGTGTCATGTTGGGGAGCCAAAGTCCAAGCATTTCTGAGGGCCTACATGTCCTATACTGTCTATCATGGTGCATTTGAATTATCTCCCATTGCGTCGAAGAAGGGACAGCTAGGTGATGTCAATGTCATGTTTTGTAATATACCCTATCACGCTTAAGTTATTGGTGATATCCCTAGTAGCACTTCCGGCTTTTTGATTGAGTTGGCCAATGCACACTAAAGCTTCTCATCCTAATATTGTACAGTAAAATAAAACAGTACGTTCATAATACCTACCACATTTCGGATTCCTGCTCAGAACGTCTACTACACGTTTAATGCACTCACCCGGCCTGTACTAAATGCTTATATCGTAGCCTTGGATAGTGGTACCTAGCTAGGTATACGGGGAATAAAATCGCGCTTTGTCAAGGTTCCCCGAACAGCATACACGCATATAATAATCGAGTTTATCAGTTTTATACTCACGGGCACAAGAAGCACTTGTTTGAAAAGTAGTCTACAGATTTACATGTGTGATAAACATTAAAAAAAACGACACTCAAATACATACGATTACTGACATAATTATAAAGCTCGTGTTGTGATCTTTATTTTAGTTGATTAGTTAAATGCATGTGACAAATTTTGTTTGATTACTATTTCAATTCCATTGTTTGCTATATACCCAATTTATTTATAATTGTTTTAAAACCTTTGAATGCCATTCATTAACTACTTAAATATTTGCCTACAGATGCGTTGGTAAAACACGCTGAACACTAATTGTTTTATTAGGTATGTAACAGTGTTTTGTGCAAATAAACTCATATCACAGCCGTGCAATCGGTCACTACTTTGACTCGTTTGCCTACGGTACACTCGTAACCTAGGTACGCAATGACTCGACAACGCGACACTCTCCCGTAGTCCTGATACATACTTACTTTCTTACCAGTAACCCTACTGAAGTACATGACTAACCGTAATGTATTATCAGTTTGTTTTGTAATTATTTGCCTGCAATACCGGATTTAAATGCGTCCGAATCTACGAGGGTACATCAGGATCGTATAAGGCCAGGTTTCATGCACAAAAGTTTAAATTCCTCAAAACTATGACACTAGTCACTAATCCACACCCGAACAGCGTTTTTCTTAGTTAGATCAAAATAATGAGTTAATAAAACGCAATAACTACCTACATTTTTTTTAAATAAATTGGCAGAAATACCTACTCAATACCAGAAACCACAGACTAATGATAAAGGTATCTCGAGGAACTGCCTAACTTCGTAAATGCGGCTGCAAGCAGAAAGCGAAGCTATGACACACACAACTGTCAATTTAGTTAATCCCGATTGAATACCATTAAGAGATTTAGTCTCCTAGGTAGCTTATTTTATTTAGCAAAAACTCGCATTTAGGTACTTATAAAAAGCTTAGATTTTCAGATCGGAGCTTAGAAAAATAATTGTAAATCATCAAGGATAATAATGTAAATCGTCAAGACCTCATAATCGTTCGATTTATTAAAAGTGTCGGATATAGTTTTCGAACTACCCGAAGAATTTTAATTTTTAGAAAATATACTCTTTTATTCATCACCCGCATAAAACAAATCAGCGAGACCTAATGGAACGGAAGTGTCGAGGTGTAACAAAGTCAGTTTATTGCGTATCTTTGCAGCTTATTTTAACTAATGATAGCTTTCAGCTAAATCGGGTGTAGTGAAAAGTTTCCTTTCTTCTAAAATCAAGACCTGATCGTCGATGTAAGAAAACGGACCTATCTTTGATGGTGATGGCGTTAAGCGCTCGGTAGTCTGCGTACAGCCCAATAACCACCATTCATATTATTACGTTTTCGACCGGAGGAGCAAAACTTGACCGATTCCTTGGCAACGCCTGCATCTATTATTTCAGAAACTTTGGATGTTATTATTATTTCCTGCTCACTGTGTACACACACACACACACGGCAAGGTTGTCTGTATATGGGCTGTGAAGCAGTCAGTTTAATTTTCATGTGTAATATGTTAGTGCAACCTAGCTTTTGAATATTACTTGCAAATCATTGTAATCGGATAGTAAACACATTAAAATATCATCTGTCTTATTTTCATTTACTTCTACCCCATATTGTACTTATTCTGGCTAGGCGGGTATGCAATTATATGAAACTACATTTGGCGGGCTTTTGTGACTGACTTGTTAAAGGCTTAAGTGGCAGTGGCAAAATGTTACTGGCTTTTGACTGACCTGAACATCGGGTATGGCTGTGGCGTCGCAGCTGTCTGCACCGTTCAGCACCTCCGCTGGCTGCCTGATGATATTTCGGGTGCCAGTTTTGACGATCTTGATATATCCTGTAGTGCTGTGCAGTAACGTAGTAGGGATGGAGTAGAAGATGTTCGATAGCTCGTAGTGTTGTTGGGGCAGAAACATCATTGTCATCACTATTTTCTACCGTGTGATCCTTGGCGATGGACTGACTAGGAAGAAGGCATTGTTTGCTAGTGGTAACGACCTTAAATCGAGCGCGTTCCTCGGTCACGTCTAATCGCTTCTTAATGTCGGTATCTCATTGACGGTGGCAATGCCGTTGTTGACCTCTTAGTTTTTCACTCTTCGGTATCTGGATGAATTCGGGGGTATGATGCCGCGCAGTGTACCTTGGTTTTGTTGATGGCGGGTACCTTCTTATTCAGCTTCCACATGGCTTCTAAAGCTCGTCCTATTTCTTTCTTTTTCGAATCTTCCTATCTGGCGGCGTGACTTTTTCGAAATTTGTTTCTAGGTTTTCGCTGTGGGTCGGCGAGGGTACTATCCACCCGGATGGGCGAATACGGCGACCAACATTAGATACATCGGCGTGATTACGCTTAATGGCGATTTTTTTCTATTTATCCCACTTCTGATCAAAATGCGAACATTACCGCACTATCTCCCTCATGCCTCACGCTAGTAAGATCATGCTCCAGATTCTGAATAAAAGACTGGCCGCCTACATAGATAGACAGATTCCTCCGGAACAGTCAGGGTTTGTGCAAGGAAAAGGAGCACGAGAGCAAATACTGAACGTACGCCTACTCATTCAAAAATGCCGCGAATTCAATAAACCTCTTGTGTTGTGCTTTATAGACTATGCCAAAGCATTTGACTGCGTAAGATAGAATTCCATGTTCAGGATGATGTCGGAAATGGGCGTGCCATCACACCTTATCTTCCTTGTCCAGAGGCTATACCTTGACGGGTCGAGTTTCGTGAAATTGGATGAATCACAATCTGAAACATTCCGTACAGAACGAGGGGTCCGTCAGGGATGCATACTTTCTCCGAAGCTGTTTAACCTCTACGGCGAGTATATTATGAAGAAGGCACTTGATGGCTGGGACGGCGGCGTTACGGTGGGCGGTACGAAGATCACGAACCTAAGATATGCCGATGACACAACAATCCTTGCAGCTAGTGAATCCGAGATGGCTCTGATCTTGGAGCGTATAGCGAGAGTGAGTCTTGAATTTGGTCTGCACATAAACCGCTCTAAGACCAAAGTGATGGTAGTGGACAGAGCTCAAGTTTTAAGTCCATCAAATGTGCTCAAGGACTATGAAAAAGTAGATGAATTTACATACTTAGGGTCGCTGATCTCTAACAGTGGTAACTGCAAGAAAGAAATCGGACGCAGTATCGGGATGGCTAAAAGTGCTATGACTAGCCTCGATAAAATCTGGAAAGACCGTAATAGATGGGAAAAATAAAATACAATTATTTTGCTTTAAATTTCCGCTAAGAGACGCTAGCGCAGGCAACAAAACCACACCAACCGCAACCGCTTTGAGTACCAGTTCAGGCAAATGCAGAATGCACCGCCCTCCCTCCCTCAATACGCCGCTCAGCCGTCGACTCAGTCGTCCGTGTCAGTCGAGGCGACAACATCTCCTGAGGATATCGCGTGGAGTGGCGAAACGCGTCAGGTTTTTTGCACGTTGGTGTTGGTAACTAACAACTGCATTAGCTGTAGTGCATGCGTATTGAGGGAGGGAGGGCGGTGCATTCTGCATTTGCCTGAACTGGTACTCAAAGCGGTTGCGGTTGGTGTGGTTTTGTTGCCTGCGCTAGCGTCTCTTAGCGGAAATTTAAAGCAAAATAATTGTATTTTATTTTTCCCATCTGATAATGGATTTCCGCAAAGTAACGCCTGATTCTATTAATTTAAGACCGTAATATTCGCCGAGTAACTAAGAAGCGTTTGGTTCGTGCGTTGGTCTTCTCTATCTTCCTGTACGGGGTGGAGACTTGGTGTCTCAGGAAAAAGGAACGCAACAAGATTCATGCCTTTGAAATGTGGTGCTGGACAAAGCTGCTGCGCATTCCTTGGACAGCTATGAGAACCAATGTATCTATCCTTGAAGAACTAAAGGTCACCAAGCGCCTGCTGACTACGTGCCAGGAAAGAATCCGGAGTTTCTTTGGGCATATAATGCGATCCCCATTGCACAGCCTGGAGAAACTCATCATTCTCGGACAAATGGAGGGGAAGCGCGCTAGAGGAAGAGCGCCAGCTAGATGGGTAGACCAACTCAAGGAGGTGACTGGAGGCCAGGTACAGGGAGCGGTACATATGGCGCAGAACCGGACCGAGTGGAGAAAATTGACATGCAGTCACGATCCTCAGCATTGAGGGAACGACCAGAAAGAAGATGTGGGATCTTCTGAGTGTAAACGAGTGGCATAAATAAAAAACGCACAATAGCTTAAGCACACAGATTTAATCGCCGAATCACACACTTACAAAGAATAATGATTATAGTTACTCAAACTGGCAGAGTTTCAGCTTACTCAGTGGCTGCTGTGTACAAGTCTGCTAGACTGAGCTGTCCGTCGCTTATAAAGGCTTTCCCCCTCCAGTATAGGCACATTGGCGAAGGGTGGCAAGCGGTGGCTTGGTGTTGGCTGGCTGTGCGGTGGCTATGGCTGGGCTGGCTGGGCTGGCTTTGGCTATGATTGGCCGAGCCTTGGCGTAACAGTAGGGAATAGAGGCGCTCTCAAGGTTAAAGAGGGGTAGTCTAACGTACAGCCGTGTGTACATACTCGTATGTCGTAAAGCCAAATGCCTGCGATACTACTACCTAAACTTCAAGATTCATTATTATAAACCACCCTGGAAAGGACATAGGCTACTCTTTGTCGCGATATGAAAACATCAAAGGGGCTAAATGAGAGTCTTATGTAAGGAATAGGGGGTCCTTTTACAAATAGGTACATAATCGTAAGATGCCGCTGTATTTAGCTTTTCGTGTTATCATCAAGGTTGTCATCCGTACAGTCGGCAGCACGTCAAGTTACTCATACGAAAATAGCTTTTATTACGTAGGGAATAGAGGCGGTCTCAAGTTCAAAGTGGGGTAGTCTGACGTGCGGGAGTGTGTACTTGATGATCTGCATTCACTTCAACTTTTAGTAGGATTGGTGGCACTGGTGCGCCCGAAGATCGCATCCTTCAATATCATCGTACGACGTTGTTCATTCGGCTAAAGAATTGACATCATTCCTAATATTTCTGATCCTGACCTTTGAGACTTCAACCATTCAATTCAAAATCGAAACAAAACCTTTGAAGGGGAGAGTATCGAACCCCATATCCGAGGGTAAAAGGCAACCGCTAATCCTTCGCGAAATAATAACATTTGTTCAAATCCAACCCGCTAATGCAGGCGTCTCCCAGCGGACTTTAAACTGCTTACTGTGGTTTAAAAACCCCGCTGTACGAAAAATATCTGTCTGGTAAACCTGTCCGTAAGAGGTCTTAGTTTGTTTCTTTATGGCATTTAGAGAAATACACATTAGTAACCAACATATTAGTAGGTAACCAACATAGTTAGTACCTATTTAATAATTGTCGTCATAAGCCTCCGGTAGTCCCGCTGGTGGACCGATGACCTGAGGAAGGTGGCCGGTGGTGGCTGGATGCGAGAAGCGGAGGACTGTGAAAGTTGGCGCAGTCTGTGAGAGGCCTATGTTCAGCAGTGGACTGCAATAGGCTGATGATATGATAAGCCTCCGGCATTCCACTGCTGAGCATAGGCCTCTCCAAAGGTACGCCACTCCACGCAATCTCTGGCTATGCCCATTTGTTCCATAAACTAAGCGTGAGCTTGTGCTATGGTGTTAATAATAACGAAAGTCCTACACTTTCGGAAGTCCAACACGGTCGCACGTCAAACATTGAGACCGCCTCTATTCCCTACGTAATAAAAGCTGTTTTTGTAGTTAAAATGGGTAACCTGACATGCTGCCGATTGTAAATTTTGTACTTAATCTGAGCTCCGGATTATCTCATTTTCGTCACACATTTGCTTTTGCCCACTTTGTGTCACCGAAATATCATTTCAAAAAGCTTTGGTAAGCACCGAGACGAGAGATCTTAGATCAGATAATTATAAAGCATTGATGTGTGATGTAATGACCCTAAGATCTTTCGATGGGGCAACAGTAGAGACTGTTGCCCCATCGAAAGATCTTATACCAAAATTTACTATGTAATCACACGCAATTGAAAGCTCATAGCAATTTTCATTTCGCCGAGAAAGCCTGAGTATCATTTTCTAGCGCGTGTCGTCGTACTCAATACTTGCTCAAATGAAATTGAATTTGACACAAAATGTGAAAGTTACATATCAATATGTAAAGTCCCATTCGCTAGCGTAGCGCGCACTACTCACATTGGCCGTCTTTGAGAGTAGTCCCCGCGCTCATGTATTATGCGCGCATATAAATTTCAATTTTAAAGCCACGGCTCTAGTTACGGCCATTTGCGGAATTACGAGGGCTAGGCCGCGGCTCTACGTAATCACGTAATGCGTTTTCTTTTGAGGTGTCTAGTTTTCGGGGAATGTACCTTGTGTGTGAGATTAGGACTGGGTTGGGTTTTGGTGAATGTACCTCATTTTATCTTAGAGAGCAGGGCACAACAAGATAGTTTTATTTGTTTCACAAACCAAATTTTTTTTTCACGATTTGGGTGATGACTCCATTGTAAAAGTTTCAGTTATTTATGGTCATATTCACCCCCTTATATAAAAATACTGTTTACACAGTTTAGTATACAGGGTGCTACTGTACACTAAACTTATTTTGTATCTAGCTATCATTTTCATTTCATTACCAAGTTTTAAAAGGAATTCACTAGCGTTATTTAATTATTCGGCTTTTTCAGTCTTGTAGACACATGAGAATATTCTGCACCTGAATTTACATTTCCATTCCTAGATGGTTTTACCTGCAACCTGTTTAAAATTTAAAGGAATAATTCCATTTCGTTCCTTATATTTTCTTGTTAGTACCTACCTAATGCAAAATGGAAAGTTGTTACCTATGTAGTTTTCGTACTAAACTTGTTCAGACAGACTGAATGGCGATACCATGTACGAGTATAAAGGTTTTTGACTTTTTTGTTGACTACGGAACCCTAAAAACTGTTCCAATTTTAATCATACCGTATACATTTAAATTAGGTAATTACCAGCTTACGCATAACGCGAAATATTAAGCATCCAACACTCACTTTGTGTACTTAAGCGCCAAATTGAATTTCAGCCGAAAGGCGGGCGGGAGGCTTAATTGGCAATTTTATCTTTACCGTTTTTTCAGCTTTTTACGAGAAAAATTCGTTATTGCATATTTAATAGGCGTAATCGCCTCCCCCGCCAAATTAGGGAAGCCCGCCCATTTTTAAGGCTGTTTGGGTGAGCTTATTGATTTAACTTCGCAATGTTATGCAGAATATATAAACTATGTAAACAAAATATTTCAACAAAAAAAAATTGAAATGACTTCTTAAGTTCCGAGTCCTCAACAGGTTAACAATTGTAAAGTCAGCCTATAGATCCCACTGCTGGAAGAAGGCATCACCTTAACTATGAGGAGGTACGAGCCGTACCTCCTCATTCCACCACGCGGGCTCAGTGCAGATTGGTGGAGGGGTGTCTGTAAGGCAAGTGACAAACCTTACTGTCAGATGTTATCATGCCGCCCTAGGGCCTCTGACTAGGCTTAACGACTAATACCACAGATATTAGCCGGGACCAACTGCTTAACGTGCCTTCCGAAGCACGGAAATGCTTGTCATGGACGTCACTTAAATGGTCGGAATGGTCACTCATCCAATCACGACCGCGCCGTGGGTTGCTTAACTTTTGGTATCACTACCAAAGCGCTGCCACCACTGCGCCACAAGCACCTCATAGTTCTTACTCTCTACCTATTAAATTTTTACATTAATAGGTACGGCGTCCAAAAATGATTATTTATACATTAAGATACATGAAACTATCCAAATCATCGCTTTCGCCCGTAATACCCCATCAAAGACTTATTAACACGTTCGCAGCACTATTAATATGTATATTATATTTGCTTGTAAAATATTAACGCCGGCTACACTCCTGCGTCTGATTCGATTCCTTTGATACCCCGTCAGGGCTGACACGACATGAATTAATGATCAAAATATAGTTGAGCACTAACCGGATCCACACTTGCCGGCTAATGAAAATTAACTATGCATAATGATAAATTGACAGTAATTTAGGGGGTGTGCCGTCTTAGTAACGTATGCTAACGACCTTGTAATCATGTTGTCGTGTAGGATTGAGATGGTTTAATCATTTTGTAGTCCTGTTTCATTTACCATAGAGCTACTTTAGTAAGTCTGTGTAAGTAGAAGACCAGTAAAAAGTTTACTGATAAAAAACATTTATGAAGTCACTTTATCCGAGGGAGGGATTTTTCTTTATGTTGACAAAACTAAACACTATGAAAATACGATTTAGAAATAAAAACGCAATAAGATACGTAATCTTTGGATATAATTGTATCGCTGTAAATTAAGGCTTAATGGCAAATTTATTAAAAACTTGTTAAGGCTTTTGCCAAAATTTTGCCGTTTTTATAAATAATTTTAAAGACTTAAGATTATATTATTACTTTTTTCACTCAGACGCAACGCGGGCATAGAACTCTAAAGTATTTTACTGTCATTTATGACTAGTAGGTGTAATATGTTACTATTCAAAATTACTTATCAACACGTTTGACTAGCATATTTGATGCTGTGTAGCCTTATTAATAAAATCTGTGTGTTACACCATCAGATGGCGGAGGGACCTCGCAAACGGCGTTATGGCGGGGTCAGCCCGGCGGGTAACGAAGCGAACGTATTAATTGATTTCGTACTCGGAGACACCCGCTCCTTGTATTAATATTCAGAATGCTGTTAGATTCTCATTAGCATTTTCAGTATTATTATACTTGAGTTAGTTTTATGTTTTACAAACAAGATAATATAACATGTGTATCAAAAGTGGTTTGAACTCAAAAAATATATTATTCAGGTTCTTAATAATGAATTTAATGCTATCAAGTTGAAGACGTTGAACGTGTTAAAAGGTTCTTCTAGTAAGATAACTTTTTACTATTTGAGTAGATTTGTTTATCTATTACCGATTTCAAATCAAATAAATCATTTGCTAGAATACAAATTACAATACAATATGAACAACTGTATTACGAATCAGCTCCGGAATAGGGAGCATTGAGTTTATTAATATTAACTGAATACAAGAAGCTCTCGAACAAAGAGAATTAATATCACACTATATAACTAATTATTGTTTTGATTACTGAATTGAGTGCCGAAATTTGCTAAAGCATCTAAGGCAACCTGAATATTTATTTAGTAAAGTAATAGGTTTTAAGCTGTTAGTTAAGGAAGGGTTTTAATTATTTAAGTTTACGATTTAACTATGAAAATAATAATACTCACTCATCCTCTTAGTTATCTTTTAAATATATAAAAAATAAAACTGACCTAATGGCTGTCTGACTGAACTAAGTATCAAAGCACAACCTAAACTCCTTTTGATGGAAAATTCAAATTTTGCACTATGCTTTCTTTTATAGTGTAGGTGAGCGAGCACTAAGAGAGGATTTTTGGAAATACATCTCTTAAGGAATTATAAGAGAGGGTAAGTTTGTTTAAAACTCCGTAAGTTTTGAAGCTGATAAAAATTGGTATTAGCCATTTGGTTTGAAATTTAGAATTACGTTTTACAGGATTTTTCTTAATTCAACCTCTAAGGGGGTGAAATGGGGCGTAGAAAGCGTCTAATAAGTACGTTTTAAAATCAACTATCAACAACAATTATCTTTGGAACGGTGCAGTTAAAAAAATAGCTTAAGTCACTGAGGAGCATTGCATCTTTCCATTGCTGGTAATTTTCAAAATCGATTCAGTTGTTACTATGAATACTTCTTACATACATACTTACAAACTCACTAACTTTCCGGTTCACAATATTATTAGAGCCAGGTACCTATTTATTAATATCAAAAAAACCGAAGGGTCAGTTGCGCCATCTATCGTTTACCTTCCATACTAATATTATAAATGCGAAAGTGTGTATGTCTGTCTGTCTGTTACCTCTTGACGCTTAAACCACTGAACCGATTGAGATTAAATTTGATATGGAGACATTTTGAGACCCTGGAAAGGACATAGGCTACATTTTGTTGCGATGTAAAAACATTAAGGGGGTGAAATGGGGGATGAGAGTTTATATGGAAAATCCAACTCTTGCGGGCGAAGTCGCGGGGAACCACTAGTATTACATATAACTAATGTTTTATTCGTAGAGTTGTGTTAAAGTACCTAGGTACTAGTAAGATCGCGTAACCAAGTCTTTAATGTAGTATACAGGTTGGCCGCTTTGGTAGTGATACCAAAAGTTAAGCAACCCACGGCGCGGTCGTGATTGGATTGGTGACCATTCCGACCATTTAAGTGACGTCCATGACAAGCATCTCCGTGCTTCGGAAGGCACGTTAAGCAGTTGGTCCCGGCTAATATCTGTGGTATTAGTCGTTAAGCCTAGTCAGAGGCCCTAGGGCGGCTTGATAACTTCTGACAGTAAGGTTTGTCACTTGCCTTACATACACCCCTCCACCAATCCGCACTGAGCCCGCGTGGTGAAGTATGGCTCGTTCCTCCTCATAGTTGAGGTGAGGCCTTTTCCCAGCAGTGGGATCTAATAGGCTGACTTATTACAGGTTGGCTACCAGTTTTTTATGTTTAAATTAATTTTGTGAATGTAAAATTAAACCTGAACAATCAGCCATAGGTTCCGTATAGCTGGTCTTTAAGTTAATTTGCTTCTATGCTCCAGATATTTTTGGTGTCAAAAGCTATTGTGGTCAAATCTATGTTACGGGTCCAGAGAACTGGAGCATACCAACAATTTATACAACTATTTTATTCTGGTATACAACCAACAATCGCCAACGTTTAAAGTCCAACCTTGCCTCTAAACACCTCCCCCCACTCTACCCCTAGTTGGGTCGGGTAGTGCACGACTAATGACGCATCAATTATTCATGCAATTATCTGATTATAGCGACACGGTGCCGCCCAACCCTCCCGAATACCTACGCTATCTTTACCTAGGTATTTGGGTAGGTATTTAGTCTGGGTGACGGGGAGCTGTAGTTGAAATAAGAACGAATAGAATAGAGTTTTAGATGATGATTTTTAATTGGAATAGGTAATCGCAAGGCTAAGTAACTTATAAAAATCTTTGTAGTATTTACTGTGTGGGAATATCACCAATTGAGAGAATATACTTAATAATAAATAAATAATAAATTGTTTCAACAAACACACCAATTACCTAGCCCCAAACTAAGCGTGAGCTTGTGCTATGGTGACTAGGATAACGGATAGAAATACTTAAATACATATAAACATCCATGACTTAGGTACAAATGCTCGTGCTCATCACACAAACAATTGCCCCTTGCGGGATTCGAACCCGCGACCGCCTGGTTTAGTAGACCGGTGCGCGAACGACTACACCAAGACGGTCTGTAGGTCGTCTGTCTGTAATATGTTTATTTTAGCATAGTTTGATGAACTAAAAGATGGGTTATTTCTGTATATTTGAATCCCCCCGGATAACTCAGATTTGTAAAGATAGTTAGGAGGCTAGTGATTACCCGCCTACTCATTATCTTTTCGAATTATCTACCACACCATTAGCTACCATCTAATAATGTAAAATTTTACTACATGCGTTCACAATACAGTCTTGAAGCATTACTTATAAGCTTATGTTCGCAGTGCCCGCTTTTCGTGTTGAAATAATTGTTATCCGTAAGCAATGAAAATGAAGAATCACAGATAGCTGTGTCGTGTGGTCGGGTGCCGGCACCCATCATTCCATCAATTATTACCGCCTATAATGAACGCAAATCCTTTGATTCCATTGAACGAATGCCAAAGGGAATTCCGCCGTAAGCCATAAGCGAAAGCGTTATAGTAGGCACAAACATCTAAAAATATACATAATCTACATCTAAAAATGTAGACAACTGCTTTTATCTTCGCATGGCTAATCGCATTGGTGATGTGATTCACCTTAAAAATAGGTGCGCATAATTACAATTTTTAAACGGATTCTGCAAACGAATAGGAAAGAACCTGCTTGAAGAAAAAACATGTTTTGTAAACTTTAGATTTAATTTAAGAAGTGACTTTATGCTTGACTACATGAAAATCTGAGGTAGACTAGCTTGTCATAAAATAACTGTAAACCAGACTTTCTTTACCTTATTATTCCAGACAAACAGACGGCAGACAGTGTTTTCTCAGACAAGAATGCCTCCTTTAATGAGGCTATTATACATACCTAACTGATAGCAGTTAATAATCACTACGGGCAACAATCATCTTGGCGACATCCAGCCCCGCTCCCGCTACCTCTCATGGCCCACACCGCACCGGTCGCGACACATCAACTATGCACTGAGAGAATGCGGGAGCGAGGCGACACCTCCCGCTCATTTCATTGTCTCTGCTCTCTCGACGCTGAATTTTGCACGCCGCCCGCCCTTGCAAACAAGCTAAAACTGCTTTGTACTATGATTGTACGCACTACAAGTGATAATTCGGATAGTTTAGCGGCTCTGTTTCCTTCTGTCGTGAGGCTTGGGAATGGAAATGTTGGGACCGGTTGCTAGCGTGTTCACCGACTGACAGATTTAGTTATGTGCGGGCCAGTCGAAACGATAGGCTATACTTATCAAACGACGATTAACGTTATAGCGTATGTTAATCGTGTAAAGTAAAGGTTTATAACAAGTATTGTAGGTTGTTACTACTTGTTGTTGTATAACAAGTGTTTTTACAATTTTGTAATTTAACAAAGTACTAAAAGTATTTCATTATACATTTAGGTATTTCAGGGCAAAAATAAAATCTATGACTAACAGGTTGTATTGTGAATCGCTTTAACTATTTCGTAATTTAGCAACTAGTGTGTACCCACTCTTAAACTTTCGCGTTTCATTATAAGAACACATTAAAATGATGTTTTACCTACTATCCGTCGCGTTAATCCCCGTTTTAATGTGTTCTTATAGTGTGTACCCCACGTGTAACCGGCTTCGTACGAGTGCAATGACATGGGCGCATGACAGATTTACTTTAGATTGCAAGTTTTCCGGCCTTGGAAAGTTGATTTTGGAGCTAGAAAAGACAGTTTAGGTTGCCAGGCTATAAAATGTTTATTGAATTATAAAATGAGAACGTGTGCATGGTCTTGGCGTAAAAGTAAACATCTCCTTTGTATTTTTTAGTTATGCCTGCATAGACAATAATCTTGGAAAATTTAATTTCTGTCTTCGCATCATTATATGCATAATGTCCATCGCACATTCGCTCACGACTGTACAACACAATGATATACTTGGTTTGTTCCTAACTTGGGTCATTAAAGTTAAAATTGAATGCAACCGTGTACATTTCATTTCTCACAGTACACTGCTGCATAAAAGCATTGTAATGCGAAACTGGACGCTTCATCTTGCAGAGTATGCTAAACATTGTTTTGTAAAGAGAATAACTTGTATGGAACTCAGTGAAGATACAGCAGGTGAATAGGAACATTCGCTGGGCTTTTGTGAAACGTACCTATTTGTCTTTACGAGGGAGACTTCCTGTCATTATCTTGTAGAAGTATTAATGAACTAAAACTATTTGCTAACATTTTAGAGGAGAATTAGTACTATTTTGTCTTTCTATCACATATTAATAAATAAATATTGGACAACTTCAAATACCAAAGTTGCCGGCACTAAAACTATTTGCTGACCTTTCAAAGGAGACTAAGTGGTATTTCGTCTTTCTATCACAGATAATAATAAATAAATATTGGACAACTTTACATACCAAAGTTGCTATAAAGCAGTGGTGATATGGACTAGAAATAATGTTGGTAGTACCACAACACTAATAAGACACGAGTTAAAATAGAAAATGGTTTATTGTATTTTTAACCTAACAATGGACTAGAACTCTGAACCTCAGAGATGGTGACACCAAAAAAACTGACGTGCGAGCCACTCCACCATGCAAATCGTCGAAAAAATACCTTTAAAAAGCTGTTATTACTGTCACAATAGCACAAAGGTGCACGATTTAACCACAGCTAATAAGAAAGTCTGAAATAGATATTTCAGATTTTCTTATTAGCTACATAATTTTTGTTTGCCATTAGATAGTGGTAAACAAAAATTATGTTCGAACAAAGTTATCTTCTGCAAATTCTTTGATTATCAAGTAACCATGACCCATCCTATCCTAAATAACGAATTACCGAACCAGATCTTATTTTAACAAGGTTTATCCATTTATGATTGGGATTTTCTTTAAGTTAAAACGGGCAAAGGCGGTGGCACCCGCCACGGTTGGCCGGTTACGAATTGAGTTAGCTCAGATCAAAGCGATTGAATACAAAGTAAGAGTGTCTTATACTGTCTACAACTCGCTTTTTATCGTTCTGTGTCCATTAAACTAACATGAATATGTTAAACTTTAAATGTAAACCCTTTTTTAGCGCATAGAATACGAATACTTACTATTTTTTTGTAGTCAAATATGTACTTATTTTTAAGCTTTACATGTGTAAGTTGTTCGTCTAGAATCTTGATTTATTCTAGACAGATTCTCTTTAGCCTAACATCATTCCCAACATACTTAACTTGCTTTTAAAATGAGTTGGTGCAGTGAATCACATTAGGTAAGTATAGATAGATACTCTTCTACTTGGATGGTAGGTACTTATAAAGAAGAGGTAACAAAAAAGCTAAGTTACGAATCCTTGAAACTACAGTAGGGCACCAAACTAAGGCCTAGTTTCACCTGATCAAGATAGCTCAAGATAGCTTAGCTTTGCCTACCTATTTTAGGGACAGTTTAGATCCAGAAATAATGAAACCAGTGTCTTATACTCCCTTTGTTACAAAAACTTAATACCAGGTTAAAACCAGGACTAACTGCCGTACTCAGAAACGTCAATTAATCCTTCATTAAGTCCCATGCCGTCCTTTTATATTTTATTGACAAAGAAAGTGACAGAACGAGACTTAATTACAGATTAAATTTAATTGACGTCTTTTTAATTAATGTCCAACCAATTAAAAAAGCATTAATCTTTGAGGTCATGTCACCGATGTGTCATTCATTTCTAATTTGTCGGTTATTTAGTCCTGGTTCAAACCTAGTCTAATACTAGTAATAAGGTGGATAATGTTTTGTCAATCCACCAATAAGATTACCCTCCATGGATCTCAAGCATAAAGTTCAAATTCAAACACACTAACGGTTTTTTTCTTGTTTTAGTTCCAACGCGTACCGCTCATCGCCTGGCAGCGCTGGCGACCAGCCCCCCGCACCCCCGCCGCCGCTATTCCTCCCCCCGCACCTCTCGCATCTGTCGCAGCACCTCAACCATTTGTCGCAGCCTTTCTTCCCCTTGAAAGGTAAGGGTAAAATTGATTTTAGAAAAACAATCAGGTGCAGAGTTGAAATGAAGACACTTAAAAAAACAAAACTATGGAATGTGCAAACTCTAAGTTAACAATAAAGGATAGACTATTTTTAAGTTAAGTTAAAGTAGTCAGATCACATTTTGCACTAGACCCAGATTTAAAAATTTGGCAATTGAATTTTTAGGAGTTCATTCTCCGTGTACAAAACATCTCAATAAAAAATGGTTTAAAAAATATATTTAAGCATTTTTTATATACCGTTGTCAACTGATGGTCCCATTCGACGCGCGCACCAGTGCGTGATTACAATTGATTTTCTATTGTGTCTCCAGTTTGGCAGCGAACGCGTTAATCTGCAAACTAGAAACGCTAAACATTAGCAACCAACTCACCATCACTTCCTTCCCAGGTTGGGGTGCGCCCTGCCCCTGCTGTCCCAAAGAAGAAGCACGGTCATCGAGCGTGGCTGAACTGCGCCGCAAAGCACACGAGCACTCCGCAGCGCTTCTGCACTCGCTCGCCAGCTTCCAGTCGCGAGCGCTTCTGCCGCTGCCGCTGCATCTGCCACCGTTGCCGCTGTCGTTGATGCCGCACGACTCGCAGACCCAACCGCCCGACCAGCCGAAGCACCTTGAATAGAGAGTGGTTTCAGAAGCTACTGTGTCATGATCCTTCAACAGATCTGCTTAATTACCGGCCGAATGACGTTTAGACGCGCCGCCCGACCAGACGAAGTAACTTGAATAGAGTACTTCTACAAAAGCACACTTTGAATAAACTATTGTGTCATGATCCTGCAACAAAACTGCATATTTTTCGGCCACATGGTGCTAAGAGGAAGCCATCCGACCCGCCGAAGCACCTTGAATAGAGGACATCTATAGAAGCACTCTGAATAAACTACTGTGTCATGATATGCACCAGAACTGTTTACTTTCCGGCCGCATGATGCATAGACGCAGCCGCCCGATCCGCCGAAGCATCTTGAATAGAGTGTTTCTACAAAATCACACTTTAAATAAACTACTCTGTCATTTTATCCTGCAACATAACTGCGTACTCTCCGGTCGCATGAATAGAGTGCTTCTACAGAGCAATCTGAATCAACTACTGTGTCATGATATGCAACAGAACTGCTTACTCTACGGCCGGATGACGCATAGACACAGTCGCCCGACTCGTCGAAGCACATTGAATAGATTGCGTCTACAGAAGCACTCTTAATAAACTACTGTGTCATGACATGCAACAGAACTGCTTGCTTAAACCCTTTACGCCTCGAATTTCAAAGTCGAAATAATGTGTTTAGTGCTACAAACGCGTCAGTTGATTCGACCATATTTTATTCTAGAAGCGCACACAAACTTAACACAGAAAAGACACACGCTTCTTTACCCTTGAGCATTGATTTATTATATATTCCGTATAATGAAGATAATTATTTATCATGATGTAGGTGTATTATTAGCCCAAATCTCAACACAACGTTTATATTCTTGCCATATTCTGACAGATAATTCCGTTGTTTACAACGTTCTCTTTTGTTATTAGAGATTTGCTCATTCTCCTTTCCCATTGAAGTTTTAATATTCAATTACTAAAATTTTTATAATACACATACGAGTATTTTAGTGTGTGAATTCACATGTGCCATATTTACATATTTTACGTGCCAATGTCTTGTGCCATAACATATTTTAAATTGTTTTAGTGTAGGTGAATTACTTTGTAAAAAGATAATTTAGTGAATACATAAAATCAATACTTATTGGATATTTCCAATTTCACAAACGGTTTTTCTGCAGTCTGATAAAAATGTTATTACAAAATACGTCACTTAAATTTATAATGTGGTTATATTTTTAACTAAGTACATTATATAGCTACTAATAACATAGAAAATAAAATAGAATACTTGTCGAAAAGCTTCATACACAGTAAAATGTAAGTTTGTTTTGAATATAGATAAAATAGTTAAGAGTATTACATAAAATTAATGTTGTTATTATAATTTCAAAACTTTTTCTACAGTGTAATTACTTAAATGTTAACTTGTGGAGTTAATTGTTAATTTTCGTTTGTAAATACTCACTAACATTGCCAATGCAGTATTTGACCAAAATCTCTGTTGTGAATATTTTGTTCTAAGTATTATTTTCGATAGACATAAGTTTTTGTAAATATAAAATGAGTACACAATATAAAATATAACCAATAGCGATTTGGTGTTCGTATTGACGGTAGACTATTTTGTAAATAACACTTATTTCTACAGATTTAAAGTTTTTTTTAACTTCTTATAACCTTAAATGGTTTTTATCATTGCAAGTAAATTAAATTACGACTATTGGAGAAAATCTATAACATGTTAATTTTACAGATGTTTAGTTACTTATTTTCAAAACCTGCTACTGTTATATCTAATTTCCATAACTATTTTAATATTTTTTTGAGCTCAAAAGCGATTCGGCGTTAGTTTCAGCAAACAGATATTTTTATTTGTTGTTAATTGTCATTCTTTTTGATGATGAGATCTCCAAAATTACTGTAACTATAATTAATAATAGTTTATGCCCGCGCCACGTTTGTACATAGGTGTGAGCGAGAGAGGTAATACCACTGCATCATGCACAATACCTGGAATTGGTGGCGCGGGCGCATGTATTATAGTATAAATAATGCAATACGTACCTTAGTTACACGTGATTAGTTGTTTTAATTATAAAATAAAACATTATGTAACAATATTTTGATTTATTCTTACAAACCCCAAACCTAGTCACTTAAGAGCGTTTCTTAGTGATGTGCTTACTCTCGCGGGATGTAGATACATCCTACTTCATTTTAAGTTCATTTTAAGTTGGCTGTTTCCTCCATCCCCACTTCCCCATACTGCACCTCAACGCAGACCCGCTCTTTACAGACCGTACAGTAAGCTAACCGTACCGTTAAGATCGGTACGGTTAGCTTAAGCAGCGTTGCCATACATAAATACGGATTTATCTGTATCCATACGGATTTTAAAAGTCGTATACGGATGAACCATGTTTACTGATTTTTATAATTATGGATTACGAACCTCATCATCATACACATACAGACAAGCTCTTATTAGACAGGTGCAGTAGGTAAACGACTATATTTTTGTTTCCTAATACAAATCCTCTTCTAATAAAAAAAAATTAAAGTGCATAGAATAAAAATAAATTTGAGTTTTATGTCACAAACACATAATAGGCCCTACAAACTGTCGACTTTGTTAACTGTACTGCCGGGCGCGGCATGGGGAAGCGGGACGGGAGCTAGCGGCCAACTTTAACTAAACGGGTAGTAATCTGTGATGCCAAAGAAAGAACCATTTCATACGTCGTTGCGCTGTCGCAGTACTACGCATCACAGATTATGTACCTATCTCAATCCCGCGTGCGTGTACTCCGCATGACCCTAAAATCGCCCTTATTCTAATACAACATTGCCTTATACATACAATCCTTGAAACAACCTCTCAGCTTCAGGTCTACTTACTAACGAAAGCTATCGCCCAAAACAGTAACTATGAATTACAGATGACGTATAAATGCCTTCTTTTATTTATTGTTTAAATTAAACCTAAAACTATTGAAATTTGAAAGGAATGAGCAGCTTACTACCCGACCAAGCGTACGAGACGAATGTCAAACGACAACGAAAATACTGATGGCAATTTTAAAAGCAATGCTGTTACAAACATTAATGAAATGTTTAAGTCAGTTTTAACAACATTGCTTTTTAATTGCCAATTGCAATCGGTATTTATGTTGTATTCATCTTCGGTAGTCGTTTGGCATTTATCTAGTTAGCTTGGTCGGTTAGTAACATAACAATCGTACAACATATGATAAATGGTTTTTATCCGCATGATTATTGTCAAAGAAAGCAATAGATAGTCATTAAAAAGCCTTACTAAACCCTAATCATTTTATAAAAGTACGATAATCAATTAGAAAATAATGAGATGTAGGTAGTTTTTAGTTTTTCTTACAATGCCAGCCTGTTTACCTACCGTCACTCTTCAGTAGTGGCTTGAAGCTCGTTGAGTGCGCAAGAGCGTTTTTGCACTCATATAGGTATGTTGACATTATAATATTATTGGTTGTGCCGTTTTTTATTCTAATGATCAACACGCCCCTCCTGCAGTGAACCAAAAAACTAAGCGTGGTTAAGGTAAGTCTATGGTCTAAGCGATTTAATAATTATTGCAAGTATGAAGTTTTCTACTGTAGTAGAAACTAACTTTTTTTTGAGGATTAGATTACCTACAATTATTGAGGCTATTACAAGACAGCGGCTTAGTTAGTTAGTTAGTTTGGCTGGGGTGTTTTCCGCACTTAGCCTCTTGATTGGGCCTTTGTGCGTGTGTCCCTTTACTCTTTTATTCTAACCACTTCAGGTTTTCCCAAAAGGCTAGCAACCTGCCCAGGTTACTACAGGCCTCCGGAAATGTTGCCGGGGATTTGAGAATGTCTGCCCGTTGCTCCGCCACGCCGGCGCACTCCATGAGTACGTGTTGCGGTGTTTCTTCTGCCTCCATGCATCCTCTGCACAAGGGGCTGTCTGTGACACCTATGTTGAATAGGTGTTTGTTTAGAAGACAGCGGCTTATTTAATAATATAATACTACTAGCTCGCATCTTCACGATTATTGAAATCAATTGAAAAGACGCAGAAAATAGTGACTGCAGTTGTTGTATAATTAACAACTAGCTTACAAATGCCCTTAATTTTATATAGAAATGTAAAAAAAAAATATTGTCACTGTCGGCACTATTTTATACGGCTACGTAGGTAGTAGGCCAAGATTTTTCGCAATACCGTGTAATACCTACACCTAGGATATAAATCATTCAGCTCAGCTCAGGTGTAATTTTCGAAATACGATGTCAGAAACCCCAAATGGGAGTATTCGAAAATAAAGCCGAATCATGTTTCGTGAAGTTTTAGAACAATCAGCAGTATTTTCCAAAGTTTTGACGAGTTTAAGCTACGAACGACAAATGTTTAGAAGCATAGAATGGTTAAATCGTTTCACGCAGCGGCATTTCATAAGAGTTAAAGTGAACGAACTCAAAAGCATTCACAATTACTACAGTTACAACCATCGAGGACGTAACCTATAGAGGCGAAGTAAGAGCGATTTTCCTCTGAAACTTATCAGAGCTTGGTACACGAAAAGTGTCAATTTAAGCGTATGTTTTTAATCGATGTTATGATTAGGAGATATTTTAGTTTTGATCATAAATAAAAAATCTTTTTAAACCACTTTTTATTTAAATATATAAAGAAATACGTGAATTTATATGACAAAATATGTTGAGAAAAAAACAAAGGCATTCAGTGCCATGGGATTTTGACGGATTTTTTTTAAACAAAATTAATGACATTTCGTCTCAATAGGTTATGTGCTCAGTGGCTACAACAGTCGTAGGTAGCTTACAAGTAGAAGGTTTTATGGTATACCTGGTTAGATTCTAGACAGAAAACTGATGTGAATTTACAGTGGTCTAAAACAGAATATGCACTTTCAGTAGTTTTGCCGTAAATTATTCTTAGGGCGTTTAGCAGGTTAAGAAAATAGCTTCGTAACTATTCTTAGGAATGACCACAGCTACATACAGCTAATGCCTTGAAAAAAATATTAGTCAGGCTAAAATAGTACTGGATGAAAAGAGTGGTGGTTAGTGTCTATGGTTTTCGCCTTCTCCAGTTTACGCCATATCTCACTTTTCTAAATGATTCATGTACCCTTTGCTGTAAAGTTTAATCGTTTGTCATCGCATTTGAGAACGCCACTCGCTACAATGAAAATGTCTTCTGATATATTTATGTTGGAAGTTTGAAATAATGTGGCATCGCTAAACTGGGAGTTTTACTCATTACCATTAGTATAAAGTATTTGGGATGGCGAGATAGTTATTTATGGGAATTAGGAAGAGTTTCGCGAAGATTTCACTTCACAAAGTAAGATGTAGCTTATATAGTGAGGTAACTGGTGTTAAATTATAATGTATTTTTCCATTTTTAAAATTCTTTATTCAAACAATAAACAAAAGTATAATTGTTTTAATAAAAATCATCATCATCAATAAGTATTCATCACAGTGAATATTGGTAAAAACTTGCAAAAAAATTGCTTAAATTGTAAAATTTTGATTAAGATTAAATCAGTGATTCACTATATAAGTTTAAATAAGAAACCCAAAAATCGCACACAGGTAGGATTTGAACCCACGTCCTTTGGCGAAAGAATACTGTAAGTGTTAAAAATATTAAAAAAACCAGTGATTCACTTTTTAGGGTTCCGTACCTCAAAAGGAAAAAAGGAACCCTTATAGGATCACTTTGTTGTCCGTCTGTCCGTCTGTCGGTCTGTCCGTCTGTCTGTCAAGACCCTTTTACTCAGGAACGCGTGGAGGTATAAAGTTAAAATTAACATCAAATTCTTATGTCTATGGTCCCTTAATGATGTAAAAAAATCAAACTTTTAAGTTAACGCTGAAAAAAGATACGGCCAATTTTGTTCAATTTTCTATAATTTTTCCCCATTTCTCAGGGGAATCAAAACCTATAGGGTACTTCCCATAGACCTAGAACCATGAAATTTGGCAAGAAGGAAGGTCTTACAGCATAAGTTAAGGAAAAAGTCCGAAAATCGTTAGTTGTTGTTAAATCAAATACAAAAAGAGCTTTTTCGATCGTCATCGCGAGGACAAAATGCTGCTCTAAAAAAAATAAGTAGATGGAGCGCTAGCGCTATGCTTATTATACTGTTCTATAATTATGTTTAGGTAGATTTAAAAATAGACCACGAAACATCTTAATTCCTATTAAATATTGATATGGTTTTACAGAAACATTTTATCATTTACCAATAATTTTATAAAATTCTCGTGCAACTGGGCGCACGGTGTATGCAAATAAACGAATATTAATATATATATATATATTGATAAAACTTCAAATACTTTTAATTTAATACGAAAAGTTAAGAATAAGGTTAGCGATGGTGATTTGAAAGGTGCCGCGCGACTCCTCTTCTCAAGCGACGTGATTTCACCCGATAGCCCAGACACTCTAAATTCCCTTCGTTCGAAGCATCCCCCAGCTCCAGCAACACCTCCTCCGCCGGAACCACTTACCGATGAATCTGCCTGCCTACAAGTAGATCCTAAAGAGGTGCTGTCGGCTATATTCTCTTTTAAGCCTGGCTCTGCTGCTGGTCTGGACGGAATATCGCCGCAGCACCTTAAGGACCTAACTTCCTTTCAGGCAGGCGATGCTGGCCGGCAACTATTAATATCTATTACAAAATTATGCAATTTTATGCTTTTTGGGAAAGTAAATTCAGAAATTTCTTCAGTTTTATACGGCGCTAATTTGATTGCGTTATCAAAAAAAGATGGCGGTATTAGACCGATTGCCATTGGTTCCACTTTTCGGCGTATTACTTTAAAATTATGTGTAAAATTTTTAACTTATAAATTCCGGGATCATTTTGAACCTCACCAATTAGGATTTGTACCAAGGGAGATTGCGAGGCAGCTGTACATGCGCTTCGCACTCTCCTTTCACAAAATCGGACAGAGGTGTTGCTCAAATTGGATGTCAAAAATGCTTTTAACTCAGTCTCCAGGAAATCCTTGTTAAAAGAGGTCAAAATTAACTCTACTGAAATTTTCAATTACGTTAATCAATGTTATTACAACCCTTCAAAATTATTATACAAATGTAATAAAATTGATTCCGCTATAGGCTGTCAACAAGGTGACCCTCTTGGACCTGCCATTTTCAGTTTGGCTATTAACCTCTTTATTCAAAATTTATTCTCAAAATTTAATGTATGGTATTTAGACGATGGGACACTAGGAGGTGACGCTGACACTGTTTTTTAAGACTTTTCTAGAATAATTCAAAAATTTCATACAATAGGCCTTTCTTTAAATTTTGACAAATGCGAAATTTTTATTTCAGAACATCTTCCTCTTACAAGAAGATCTGAGATAATTTCTAAATTTCATAGTTTGGCCCCCAATATTAAGATTCTTACAGACTCAACCCTCCATCTTCTAGGCTCTCCTATCTTCGATAATGCAATACCCCCTCATTTTCAAAAATTAGTAACTAAATTTGATGAATGTTCAGACCGCCTTTTGGAAATCAACGCTCATTCGGCTCTCTTTATACTTAAATCCTGTCTTTTAGTTCCTAAATTTAATTATCTTATTCGATGCTGTCCTATTTGGAAATTCCAAAATTTGACTAATAATTTAGACAATCTTGTTAAAACACATTTGGAAAAGATTCTGAACATTCGTCTTTTGGAACGGTCTTGGGATCAAGCGTCCCTTCCTATCCGTTTTGGTGGGATTGGGACGCGCAAAATTTCCACTGTCTCCTTACCTGCCTTTCTATCCTCATCTCACAGCACGTCCACTCTCGTTGCAAGTATCCTGCAGCCTTCTACTGCAAACTTCGAAGTGGCGTGCCTGGACGAGGCTAGAAATGCTTGGGATATAGCATATGCGAATAAATTCCCTTCAGATCTTAAAATTCAAAGGAGTTGGGACCAAATTTCTTGTGAGTCTATTTTGAAAAGTCTTATTGACAGTAGCACTGACAACGCGGATCTAGCCAGACTAAAAGCAGTTTCCACCAAGGAAGCAGGATACTGGCTTCAGGCCTATCCTTCGGCCAACGTGGGAATCCTTTTGGACTCAGAAACTCTACGAGTCGCGATAGGTCTGCGTGTTGGTGCTGAGGTTTGCCTTCCACACAGATGTCCTTGTGGTTCTGATGTCGGCTTGTTGGGACATCACGGACTCTCCTGTATAAAAGTGCAGGCCGCTTTTCGCGTCATGCCAGCATCAACGACATCATCCGTCGATCTCTTGCCTCTATCAACGTGCCGGCTTTACTCGAGCCGAACGGTATCGCGCGTGATGATGGCAAGAGACCAGACGGGATGTCACTTGTTCCTTGGCGGATGGGTCGGGCTCTTGTGTGGGACGCTACCTGTGTCGACACACTTGCAGCCTCTCATCTGCCCGGGACGAGCCGTGATGCTGGTTTGGCTGCGAGAGGTGCCGAAAACTTTAAAAAGAACAAGTAAAGGCAGATCGACTCCCGGTACCACTTTGTACCGTTTGGAGTCGAAACACTGGGTTCGTGGGGTCCCAACGCTATCCCTTTTTTCAAAGAGATTTCCAAGAGGCTAGTTACATCAGTGGTGACCTAAGAGCTGGCAGCTACCTTGCTCAGCGTATAAGCATCGCTATCCAGCGCGGTAATGCTGCCAGCATCCTAGGAACCTTACCACAAGGACCCTCTTTATAATTTTTGTTTTGTGTTGTATTAAGTAATTTATCTTAATTTTTATTAATAAGTTGTATATATAGTTAATTACGCTTTAATATAAGTTAGTTCTGACATTCGTCACTAGATGGCGTCATTTGGCATTGTTGTTTTTTAAGTTCGCGCTAAAATGAGTTTTTTCTTGGAGTACGTACTTCTTATTACTTTTCGTTAGATAACCATAAGCACGCTTGGCCCAGTGGTTAACATCATGAGTATGATCGTAAGAATCTGGGATCGTTCCCAGGGATATAATACTGATGTTTTCGAAATGTACGCTTTTTTTTGAGGTATATTTAAATGCACAGTAAAGACATAAAGCATTTATCAAATTTCAATCATACTATTTTTACTTGAAATAAATTATTGCACTGCAAATATAAATATTGATTAACAAAACTAGTACTATCTATACTAATATTATAAAGAGAAAAGATTTGTTTGTTTATTTGCATCGAATAGGCTCCGAAACTACAAATACAAATGCATTTATTTGCGTAAGTTTGGGTATACATTAAAGGTCTTAAATTGTGTTACATGATTTGAGTTCGCCAAAATTTGCTTTATGTAATTAGCGTGCAAATATTAAATTGCTTAAAAATGGTACAACAGGTAAGTATGAGATAACAAACACAACTATCTATATGATCAGGTCAATAAAAAAGGAAATAATCGCTGATGGATAAATTAGAGCATAGATTTTTTTTATATTAGCGAGTAAAATATTCATTAAGATTATAAAAATTATTATCTATCAACCACGAGCGTAATTTTGTTTTAAATAAGGACCCCGCAATTCTTCTTATCTCCTCTGGTAAGGCGTTAAACACCTTCTCCGCCATAACAAATGCATTTTTTTCAGCCAATGTCAGTCTATATGTTGGAACTTCAAGCAGACATGTAGGTCGTTTACGTAGACATTTTCCTCTCATTGGCAATTTTGGAGAGAAAAAGTGGACATGTTGTTTAACAAATAAACAGATTTGTTTAATGTAAAGGCTAGTTAGTGTCAATAATCTAAACCGTTTAAACAATGGTCTGCAAGAATCTGTATACTCAGCACCACTGATAGCCCTTACACATTTTTTTTTAATCTTAAATGCCACTTCAACGTCAGTAGAGTTTCCCCATACCATTAGACCATATTGTAGGACCGAGGCAACGTGGGCATGATATGCTTCCAAAGCAACTTCAGTGGAGACAGTTTCTCTTAATATCCTCAAAACAAACACAAAGCGGCTTAGTTTATCGCATACACGATTTACTTGAAATTTCCAACTAAAATACTGGACCGACTCAAATGAAATTTGGCACAGAGATAGTTTGATACACTGGGAAGGACATAGGCTTTTTGTCGCGATATAAAATCATCAGGGAGGTGAAATGGGGGATGAAAATTTGTATGGAAAATCCGACTTTTGGCGCGGGCGAAGTCGCGGGGAACTGCTAGTAAACAAGAAATTTGAAAATGTGCATAAATTTTTTCTCAAAAAAAGCTGCTAAAAAGTTGTTTAATCAATGTACCTACAGAAATTTGATTTCCACATCGAATACCTATATTAATTGCACTTCAAATTTATCCGAAATTGGCCTTAGTTTTAGTCAGTGGATTGCATTTTTTTTCAATTTTAGTCTAAGTGTGAAGGATTTAAAATGTGTTACACTAATTTTGATGCTCATACCAATTCTTGTTTAAAAAAGAAAAAAAGCTATGAACTTGAATAAATACAAAAAAAAATATCACCCATTAAGATTCGAACGCTCGTCTTCAGCATTCTTAGTAACGTCTTTCGCACTGCGCCAAGACATACATAAGTACCGTGACGAAATTAGCACACTTAATGTGCGTTAAACGATTGCGAAAGAAAAACGTATGTACTTCTTTTTGTTGTTTTACGCTATCTATTGTACGTTTCTCATGTACCATAGCTCTTGAGCTATGGTACATGAGAAACGTTCAATTTGTGTTCCGAAAACGAAACGAATAGGAAGCGAAGCCTGAACCCAAGAATCATTGTCAAAATGCAAATTTAGAATTTTTTCCAAGCAATTTCTAAGGGTGGTATCAAACATTTTTAAGTAATCCGTTTTTTTCCAGATTGGACTAGCACGAAGGTAATAAGTAAATTTAGGCACAAAAGGACAAGATTTTAGGATTGTATAAGCAATGTGAGAATTTAGATGTTCCAATCTGGGGGCTAAAAGGGTGAAATCATTCATTTTTTTGTCAAGAAAAGGTTCGATGCCGGTATCCAGAAGAGGGGCACCTAGAAGGCAAAGCGACTCAGAATTTAGAATTTTAATGTTTGGAGCAAGGGAGGTAAATTTATCAATGATATCCTGACGGGAACCAGAGGTAACATGGTCATTAATAAATAGTTCACATTTCGAAAGGTTGAGTTCTAGGCCTATTTTCTTGAAGCTGTCTAATCCGAACGAGGTCCTGAAAAACAGTATCTGCTTTGCCACCGAGAGAGCCATCATCCCGATACCAGGCATTGAATTTAGAATTTAAGGATGAAATGACAGGGTGGATGCCTAAACTAAAAAGGGCTGGACCTAAAGGATCACCTTGCTGAACGCCGACTGCAGAAATAATCGAATGTTCATTGTAAAATAAATTTGATGGCGTATTGTAACATTGAAATACAAAAGGATAAATCTGAGACGTATGAGCTTGAACTTCATTCAGCATGGCAATCCTATCAAGGGAGTTGAAAGCATTCTTCACGTCAACTAATATATATATATATATATATATATATTTGTATTGAATAATGTTATTTTAACAGCAATAGCATAAGCTCAATAAACAATAAAGGCATATACAAAGTAATGATTTACAAGGGCTTGAAAGAGAATATAGAGTAGGTATCATTAAAAAGTCTAAAAAATTAAACATAGACAATTTTTTTGATTGGTAGGTGAACACTAAAATCTTAGACACACACATTACATTATTGGTTAAGTCTGCACTGTCTCGTTGTGGCAGTAAATTGCAAACTTGTGTACTAAGATCGCACCTGGGCTAAGAACTTTATACATAAATTCTGAAATCTACCAACAAAACGCGGTTTTGTCTGTTTTAACTGCGCACTTGTGAATATTTGAACTTAAATATAGTATATCTAGTAAAGCTATACGATAGAAATAATCTGGAAGTCATTTTTGAAACGCACGCACATTGTGCTTACGACGAATTTGCCAACAATACTGAATATAGTTACATGAAATACTGGCACTACTACTTCTATATTGAAGATTTATTTGTCAATTATGTATCAAAAATTATGAAACTATGTTATTTATATAGTTTTCACCATAAGAAATAATATTAAGGAAATCAATAACATTTTGTTATAAAACCTGAGATCTATTAAAACTTCAAAATTATTATTAGGAAATAAAAATACTAGCTTTACTATTAAGAATATACGAACATTTTAAAATATCATCATCCTTCTAGCGCTATCCCGGTTGTGCACTCGCACGTAAGGGCCCAGGGTCCGCTGACCATGATTCATGATGTGGCAGATCAGGTAATTACAGTGGAGCGACTGCCATCTGACCTCCGTGACCCAGGTTACCAGGGGAACCTGACCAGTTTTGGATCATGGTTACACATGCAGTCGCCTGAATGTGCAGATTTCCTCACAATATTTTACCTCACTGTTAGAGCATCGGTTAGTGAAACAACTAATGTACATAACTCAGAAAAAGTCATTGGTACATGGCGTGGCATGTGGGATCGAACCGGTACCTCCCGCATGAGAGGCAACTCAGGCAACCTGCTAGCCACTGCGCCACCGATACTCTGAAATTTTTAAATTTATTTTAAATAAAAATTGCTTATTAGAACACATTAAAACGGGGATTAACGCGACGGATAGTAGGTAAAACATTATATACCTTTAATTTTTGCCTGGCACCAATCATTGGATTGAATTTCATAAAACGCAAGTCCTCTCCACAGATCGCCACTATTATTCAAGAGTTGTGCGTGAAGCTATTGAAATTAAAAAAACATGTTAATTTCAATAGGGAAGAGAGTTACAAACTATCTGCGACATGGAATCCAGTAATTAGCATTACACATCCTCGTTTTGGGTCACAGTTGAGTAACCACCGGAATACGGACGCGGCGGCCGGTTTACAGAATAGGGACACGGTTAGCGTAGTGTGCAGCGGCGGTACGAATTTTGTTAATAATGTGAGGGTAGAAGAATATGAATCTACCCTACATACGGAGTGAAGACATCGCAGTTCTCCAGCCAGTCTGCCTGTGACCACGATCGGTGCAACCCGGTCGAAACGTCAGGCAAAAATTAAACGTTTCTCATGTACCATAGCTCAAGAGCTATGGTACATGAGAAACGTTCAATTTGTGTTCGATATGCATTGCGCGTAGCGCAGTAGTTAGTTTTTATAGCAGTATAACAGTTATCCGAGAGATAGCGCCAATTGTATGTAACAACAATAGTTATTTAATGGCAAAGTTAAAGCCTCTTTTAGAGATTAATTATTGTCTTTGTAATAAGTGTTATTGTCACCTACATACCTATTTCATAATTCATTAATTAGGGCATGGTTATCCATTAAAAATAATTTAGACGACTTTGCTGATAATTTCATACTATAAAAGGAGCGCAACATCCGCGCAGTATAGCTGCGCGACATTCGCATGCGCTCTCTGCATTCGATAAAGGCGCTGAGCTAGTGTTGTTTTATTATAGGACAATAATAACTATTTTGGAGACACTTTTAAAAAGCTTCGACAGCGCGACTGTATACGCCAAAGTCGCGCTGCTAAAGTCGCCTAAATGCAAAAGCGTTTTAAAGTTATTGTAGCCACCCTAAGGAATACGGATACCCTTCGTGCGCGAGCCCGACATGCACTTGGCCGGTTTTTTTTGGTAAAGAAACACAATGCAAATGCAATGCAATCTTCGTAGCAAACGTTGCTACGGCCACTCTGATCGTAGCCACTTCGTAGCACGTGCTTCTACAACATTCGTATCGTAGCTTATTCGTAGCACATCTCTTGGTTTCGTTGCATTCTCGTAGCAAGTAATCAATAAAATAAGCAATTTTTAATAATCACTCTTAAACTTTCGCGTTTCATTATTAGAACACATTAAAACGGGGATTAACGCGACGGATAGTAGGTAAAACATTATATACCTTTAATTTTTGCCTGACGTTTCGACCGGGTTGCACCGATCGTGGTCACAGGCAGACTGGCTGGAGAACTGCGATGTCTTCACTCCGTATGTAGGGTAGATTCATATTCTTCTACCCTCACATTATTAACAAAATTCGTACCGCCGCTGCACACTACGCTAACCGTGTCCCTATTCTGTAAACCGGCCGCCGCGTCCGTATTCCGGTGGTTACTCAACTGCGACCCAAAACGAGGATGTGTAATGCTAATTACTGGATTCCATGTCGCAGATAGTTTGTAACTCTCTTCCCTATTGAAATTAACATGTTTTTTTAATTTCAATAGCTTCACGCACAACTCTTGAATAATAGTGGCGATCTGTGGAGAGGACTTGCGTTTTATGAAATTCAATCCAATGATTGGTGCCAGGCAAAAATTAAAGGTATATAATGTTTTACCTACTATCCGTCGCGTTAATCCCCGTTTTAATGTGTTCTAATAAGCAATTTTTATTTAAAATAAATTTAAAAATTTCAGAGTATCGGTGGCGCAGTGGCTAGCAGGTTGCCTGAGTTGCCTCTCATGCGGGAGGTACCGGTTCGATCCCACATGCCACGCCATGTACCAATGACTTTTTCTGAGTTATGTACATTAGTTGTTTCACTAACCGATGCTCTAACAGTGAGGTAAAATATTGTGAGGAAATCTGCACATTCAGGCGACTGCATGTGTAACCATGATCCAAAACTGGTCAGGTTCCCCTGGTAACCTGGGTCACGGTGGTCAGATGGCAGTCGCTCCACTGTAATTACCTGATCTGCCACATCATGAATCATGGTCAGCGGACCCTGGGCCCTTACGTGCGAGTGCACAACCGGGATAGCGCTAGAAGGATGATGATATTTTAAAATGTTCGTATATTCTTAATAGTAAAGCTAGTATTTTTATTTCCTAATAATAATTTTGAAGTTTTAATAGATCTCAGGTTTTATAACAAAATGTTATTGATTTCCTTAATATTATTTCTTATGGTGAAAACTATATAAATAACATAGTTTCATAATTTTTGATACATAATTGACAAATAAATCTTCAATATAGAAGTAGTAGTGCCAGTATTTCATGTAACTATATTCAGTATTGTTGGCAAATTCGTCGTAAGCACAATGTGCGTGCGTTTCAAAAATGACTTCCAGATTATTTCTATCGTATAGCTTTACTAGATATACTATATTTAAGTTCAAATATTCGCAAGTGCGCAGTTAAAACAGACAAAACCGCGTTTTGTTGGTAGATTTCAGAATTTATGTATAAAGTTCTTAGCCCAGGTGCGATCTTAGTACACAAGTTTGCAATTTACTGCCACAACGAGACAGTGCAGACTTAACCAATAATGTAATGTGTGTGTCTAAGATTTTAGTGTTCACCTACCAATCAAAAAAATTGTCTATGTTTAATTTTTTAGACTTTTTAATGATACCTACTCTATATTCTCTTTCAAGCCCTTGTAAATCATTACTTTGTATATGCCTTTATTGTTTATTGAGCTTATGCTATTGCTGTTAAAATAACATTATTCAATACAAATATATATATATATATATATATTAGTTGACGTGAAGAATGCTTTCAACTCCCTTGATAGGATTGCCATGCTGAATGAAGTTCAAGCTCATACGTCTCAGATTTATCCTTTTGTATTTCAATGTAACAATACGCCATCAAATTTATTTTACAATGAACATTCGATTATTTCTGCAGTCGGCGTTCAGCAAGGTGATCCTTTAGGTCCAGCCCTTTTTAGTTTAGGCATCCACCCTGTCATTTCATCCTTAAATTCTAAATTCAATGCCTGGTATCGGGATGATGGCTCTCTCGGTGGCAAAGCAGATACTGTTTTTCAGGACCTCGTTCGGATTAGACAGCTTCAAGAAAATAGGCCTAGAACTCAACCTTTCGAAATGTGAACTATTTATTAATGACCATGTTACCTCTGGTTCCCGTCAGGATATCATTGATAAATTTAACTCCCTTGCTCCAAACATTAAAATTCTAAATTCTGAGTCGCTTTGCCTTCTAGGTGCCCCTCTTCTGGATACCGGCATCGAACCTTTTCTTGACAAAAAAATGAATGATTTCACCCTTTTAGCCCCCAGATTGGAACATCTAAATTCTCACATTGCTTATACAATCCTAAAATCTTGTCCTTTTGTGCCTAAATTTACTTATTACCTTCGTGCTAGTCCAATCTGGAAAAAAACGGATTACTTAAAAATGTTTGATACCACCCTTAGAAATTGCTTGGAAAAAATTCTAAATTTGCATTTTGACAATGATTCTTGGGTTCAGGCTTCGCTTCCTATTCGTTTCGGTGGCGTCGGAGTTCGTCAAATTTCTAGTGTTGCCCTTCCCGCCTTTCTCTCCTCTCTCCACAGCACTTCCGTTTTAGCTGGAAGAATTTTAAAACATTCTCGCCAGCTCTCTGAGGTGAGAGAGGCGGAGGAGTTTTGGCAAGGTCTCTGTCCTAGTGCAGACATCCCAAAGGAACGTCATCAACAAAAACTCTGGGATGTCCCTCTTGCGAGAGAGACCTTTAATTCTTTACTTCAAAATTCTGTCAGTGATTGTTATCGTGCTAGGCTCTTGGCAGTTTCCTGCAAAGATTCAGGCCACTGGCTTCATGCTTTACCATCAAAAAATCTGGGCACCCTTTTTGATAGTGAGTCATTCCGGTTGTGTGTGGGTCTACGCCTTGGTACCCCTATTTGTGAAGTTTTTACGTGTCCTTGTGGCAAGGAGGTCGACAAATATGGTCTCCACTGTCTTTGTTGCCAGCAAAGTGCTGGGCGTCTCGCCCGCCACGCTACTCTTAATGACGCCATCAGGAGAGCTCTTGCCAGCATCAATGTTCCTTCCACGTTGGAACCACGTGGTTTGGTCCGTGATGATGGCAAGAGACCCGATGGCCTTACGCTCATTCCCTGGGAGCAGGGTCGGGCCTTAGTTTGGGACGCAACTTGCGTTGATACTTTGACCCCATGTCATCTCAGGGAGTCAGCCTTAAAAGCTGGAGCGGCGGCGGAGTTAGCTGAAAACGCCAAACGTCGCAAGTATGCATCACTTGCAAGTGATTATGTGTTTGCGCCGTTTGGCGTCGAAACTTTTGGACCGTGGGGACTATCCGCTAAATTACTTTTTGGAAAAATTGCATCTAAATTAAATTCTGTTTTGGCAAATAGTAAAGCTGGCTCGTTCCTCGCTCAAAGGATAAGTATAGCCATCCAACGCGGTAACGCAGCCAGCATCCTCGCCTCCTTGCCTAAAGGACACGGGTTTAATTTTGATTAAGTAGGTTTTAAGTTTATTTATTTTTATTTCATGCATGTCTTTGTTTTTCTTTTCTTTTATTAAATAAACCTGAATTATTATTACTTAAGGAAAAAAAATACAAATATACAAATACAAATGCATTTATTTGCGTAAGTTTGGGTATACATTAAAGGTCTTAAATTGTGTTACATGATTTGAGTTCACCAAAATTTGCTTTTATGTAATTAGCGTGCAAATATTCAATTGCTTAAAAATGGTACAACAGATAAGTATGAGATAACAAACACAACTACATATATGATCAGGTCAAGAAAAAAGGAAATAATCGCTGATGGATAAATTTTAGTATTATTATATTAGCGAGTAAAATATTCATTAAGATTATTAAAAATATTATCTATCAACCACGAATGTAATTTTGTTTTAATTCGAATTGCAATAACCATAATTAATATATGTTAATAACCATATTATAGTTTTTTTTTTCAAATAAAACACATTTTTAAATGATAACTTATTTTAATAAATATAAACATTATAAGAGATACAAAAATATTCTTCTCACTTATTCTTAAAATTAGTTGAGAAAAATAAATAAAAGATTTTTACCGATTTAAAATGATGTCAAAGCATGTCTCTTGTTTTGACATTCCTACGGACTGCATTGTTGAATCCTTCTCGATACTGGTAGAAGACACTGCTGGATGATATCACGTCGGGAACTGCATCTGTGGACAAATATTACTCATAAAATAAAAATCATGTATTCTTGTACATAGGTTTGCAAGGAGCACTTATACACATCCCAACATTTCTGTTTATGTTACCTACCACTGCTTCGGGACAATAAAATTGTGGGCTAGTGCTGAGAAAAAGCAGCGAAGAAACTCAGTCACTATTGTCATAGCCTCTTTTCCAAGTTTTACAAGATTTGTGTTCCTTAAAACTATTCCATACATTTTTATCATAGTCATTTAAAAAATCATCTATTTTGTAATATCCCTTTGACATTAAAATGCATTTAACAGTTGTTTTTAATATATGTATAGGTAATTTAACAATATTATCGGGTAGCTTATTGTTTTTTTTCCATTTTCCTAAAATAATAATTATCCACCTTTTGAATCCCAAAGTTTGGATCGGCTAGACGTAAGAATGACTTTTAATTAAATTCAAGAAGATATTCAAGGACATCGTTGGCTAAATACCCGGAAATTTATTGCTGTTAGACTTGTCTTAGATCAAATGTTACAGGAGGCACAAAAAACTGTATGCGTTAAAAATTGGTAATAAAAATGTAAACAATTTACATTTTTATGTTTCAGTGCAGGGTGTTTAAAAGACACACTGTCTAAACATAAATATATTCTTATATGATGATTTCTACCGAGGGTATTGTGCAGACAAGTACCGTACCGTTATTAAAACTCTTAATAATATATTTCAAAAACATCTTATACTCTACAGTATATTATATCCTGAGGTGCTTGTGGCGCAGTGGCGGCAGCGCTTTGGTAGTGATACCAAAGTTAAGCAACCCACGGAGCGGTTGTGATTGGATGGGTGACCATTCTGACCATTTAAGTGACGTCCATGATAAGCATCTCCGTGCTTCGGTAGGCACGTTAAGCAGTTGGTCTCGGCTAATATCTATTGATATTAGTCGCTAAGCCTAGTCAGGGGCCCAAGGGAGGCTTGATAACAACTGACAGTAAGGTTGGTCACTTGCCCTACAGATACCCCTCCACCAATCAAAATGGTGAAAGTCAGTTTACGTGGCATGCCATTGCACGGTTGCCACGAATAATGCTGATGCCTTTTCGGCACTCACCACTTTAGTAATAGTAGTGTAATAACTGTCTTTGTAAACACGTGTGTATTTTCTTTCAATCCGCACTGAGCCCGCGTGGTTGAGTATGGCTCGTACTTCCTCATAGTTGAGGTGAGGCCTTTGCCCAGAAGTAGGATCTATATAGGCTAACTTGACTTTTTTATATTGTATCTTTAGAGAAACTGTTTCATTTTCACGCCTTGGATATCTTCGTTTGAGATCCTAATATGTATAACTTTTATCCCGAAAATCATTCCTTATAGGGTGATAAGTTGTACAGATATCAGAATCAGCGCGAGCAAAGTCACGGTGAGCCGCTAGTACTTCATACCACATACGCACCATGGGACAATATAACACACAACCTCCCGAAGCATAATCGCATATCTCAAAGTAAGCTATTAGGTGCAATTCAGAGGGTAACAGCTGCGTGCCGAGTTGTTAATATCAATTACACGTGGGATGTAGCTTATAGGGAAATCGACTGTAATATGTGTGCGTTTTTCATTTGCCTAATAGAATATCTCCGTGCTTCGGAAGGCACGTTAAGCAGTTGGTCCCGGCTAATATCTCTTGGTATTAGTCGTTAAGCCTAGTCAGAGGCCCTAGGGCGGCTTGATAACATCTGACAGTAAGGTTTGTCACTTGCCTTACAGACACCCCTCCACCAATCCGCACTGAGCCCGCGTGGTGGAGTATGGCTCGTTCCTCCTCATAGTTGAGGTGAGGCCTTTTCCCAGCAGTGGGATCTAATAGGCTGACTTAACTTTAATAGAATATCCGTGGCAGCAAGGAGATATAGCTACATAACAGACGCATTAAGATTGTTTACATCAGTTTATAGGCAGTTTTCTTAATATACCTGCTATGTTCTTTGATTAAGCTAAATAAAGGTTTGATTTTAACTTTACTGCTTCTGTATGACATACGTAACAGGGACTATATTACAGTATTTTAAATCATAAGTTCAGTAAGTAATCGTAAGCATAAGTTAATCAAATCATTGCAGTTTTTGATGATCTGTATCTGTCAAGCCTATAAGAAACTGAGACGGAAATACCATTTTCGACTTTTGATACTGTAACTTAATTGTGAATCAGGGCCAAGGAATTTTGTATGTAAAGCGCCAGCACGTCAGACTACACATTTTCGTTGCAGACTAATTCCTACTAAAACTACAAGATGCCGCTAAGCAGCAATATAAGCTTCATTTGTACCGTTCGTTTTCAGATAGTAAATATAGTATTGTTCCGTAGAGTGACTTTCAAAACAATATGTACTAGAACTATGTGTGGAGGCCTCTCATTTTACACACAGTCGAAACATATTCATGAGTAATTCGGTTTAGAACGAGTGATAACGTCATGGATAGGCGAGGAGGCCGATAAATTGTAATTTTTTGGATCGTGTGAGAAATCATTAGATGACAATAGTGTTTTGTTCGATGAAGGCCGCAAGACGAACAGAAAGCCCTTTTTATACAGGGTGTGGCGTAAATAGTGGTCCAAAGCAAAGGTGTGGATACACTGTACACTGAAGCACCACATACCAGTATTTAAAAAAAAATTATGTACAGGGTTTTCAAAAAAAAAAAAATTTTTTAATTTTTTTAGAAATCGTTACCTTGCCTTACAAATTTGGTTATAATTTCCAAAAATGAGGGTTTTTTTTATCCATTTTTTTTATTATTATTGCTGATCACTTGTACTTAGTACTCCATTCGTTTTTTTTTTTACAAACTGAATTTAATAAAAAAAATTAAGTTTCTTTCAAAATTCAATACTCACTGCTAGCAAATCGTTTGACTTTCAATGCTTTTGGTGCAAAAAAAATGTACCACACTGTCAGTGCCCATTGTTTAAAAAAAATGCCCATCTTTTGCAGATTCTAAAATGGTGCAACAATAAGTGTTACGACTTACAGGAAAAAAGTTATTGCTTTTCGAAACAAAAAGGAGCCCAATTCAGAAAAACAATTTATTTGAAGTTCAAGGGTTTACAAGGGTTGTAATTTTTTTCTGTGTGGTCCAAAGCAAAGGTGTGGATACACTGTACACTGAAGCACCACATACCAGTATTTAAAAAAAAAATATGTACAGGGTTTTCAGGGTTTTTTTTATTAAATTCAGTTTGTAAAAAAAAAAACGAATGGAGTACTAAGTACAAGTGATCAGCAATAATAATAAAAAAATGGATTAAAAAAAACCGTCATTTTTGGAAATTATAACCAAATTTGTAAGGCAAGGTAACGATTTCTAAAAAAATTAAAAAAAATTTTTTTTTTTGAAAACCCTGTACATATTTTTTTTTTTAATACTGGTATGTGGTGCTTCAGTGTACAGTGTATCCACACCTTTGCTTTGGACCACACAGAAAAAAATTACAACCCTTGTAAACCCTTGAACTTCAAATAAATTGTTTTTCTGAATTGGGCTCCTTTTTGTTTCGAAAAGCAATAACTTTTTTCCTGTAAGTCGTAACACTTATTGTTGCACCATTTTAGAATCTGCAAAAGATGGGCATTTTTTTTAAACAATGGGCACTGACAGTGTGGTACATTTTTTTTGCACCAAAAGCATTGAAAGTCAAACGATTTGCTAGCAGTGAGTATTGAATTTTGAAAGAAACTTAATTTTTTTTATTAAATTCAGTTTGTAAAAAAAAAAACGAATGGAGTACTAAGTACAAGTGATCAGCAATAATAATAAAAAAATGGATAAAAAAAACCGTCATTTTTGGAAATTATAACCAAATTTGTAAGGCAAGGTAACGATTTCTAAAAAAATTAAAAAAAATTTTTTTTTTTGAAAACCCTGTACATAATTTTTTTTTAAATACTGGTATGTGGTGCTTCAGTGTACAGTGTATCCACACCTTTGCTTTGGACCACTATTTACGCCACACCCGTATTTTTACTAGCAGTTCCCCGCGACTTGGCCCGCGCCAATAGTCGGATTTCTCATAAACACTTTCATCCCCCATTTCACCTCCCTGATGATTTTTTATCGCGGCAAAAAGTAGCCTATGTTCTTCCCAGGGTTTCAAACTATCTCTGTACTAAATTTCATTTGAATCAGTACAGTAGTTTCGGAGCATATTCAATACAAACAAACAATCAAACCTTTCCCCTTTATAATATTAGTGTAGATACGTTCATCCAGTGTTTTCAAAGCCCCGATTCCCACATTCGCGGCTACCTACCTAAATTATACTTCTGTGAACATCATAATCATCTCCAAATAAAGGCTAGCACACACCAGTGAAAATCTAAATGCGAGTCCACCCCCACCCTCCTCCCTCGCACCGTATGTTTGTCGTCGCTAATTGTTCTGCGATGTGCCCCGCCCCTCGAGATAATACATGTTACTTACTTATGTAATGAGTTTTACATGTGTCTGGGCTTTTTTAAGTAGGTACAGTTTTATACAGGAAACTGGGTGGCAACATTTAAGGGTTAAGTTTGCAAATGAAATTGAGATTATTAATCCACTAGTGGTTCCCCGCGACTTCACCCGCAAGAGTTTGTAAGGATGGGAGCTCGGGAACGTGAAGTAAACGTCTTTATCTTAGGTATCTCCGTTTATTAATGACAGATTAAATAGGAATCGTACATATTTATACACTGAGTACTTACTACACTACACGCCCACCGGCAAAAAAATAAAAATAATATATCTAAGTATTATTTTTATGAAGGTCAGTAATACACATTTTTATCTAAATAATATTTCAATTATACAACAGTTGGTTAATATAGTTATTTAGTCTTATCACTTAATTTAAGACACTACAAAGATATGTTTTCTTAATTTTTCTTAATTATTGTCTATATGGTCTAGTTCTATTCTTATGTACTAACATTTGCTTTCCTTTATAATCTATTTTTAGATTCGGTTCACAGTCTTCGACAACTCTAAAAGGTCCTATGTACAGTGGATCAAGTTTGTTTACACTCTGTTCGTTCTTAAGTAGTATCATATCAGCAACATTATATGAGATAGGGTTAGTATAACAGTCATATTTATTTTTTCTAACTTCTTTACTTTTTATTTAGTTTTGTCTTGCATCATATTGCGATTTTTGATGTCTAAATTTAAGTTGCTTAGGGTAATCATAATGGTTGTATAACGGGTCAATGTCTAAAGATAAATTACTGGGTAAGTTACAAGGCTTTCCGAAGACTAATTCGTACGGGGAATACTTAGTTTCTGTGTGCACGGTCGTGTTATAAGCGAAACATCAATAGGGTAACCACACGCTCCAATTATGTGGTTCATTTTCAGTTTTAATTCGTAGGTATGACATTAAGTTTTTGTGACTATTTTCTAAACTGCCAATAGATTGGTGATGATATGCTGTAGATGTTATTTGTTTAATTTTGAGTATTTCACAAATTTCCTTCATAACTGATGAAACGAACTCCGTGCCTCGATCTGATATAATTTGTCGAGGAATACCATACCGTAGGATAAAGTTATTTATGAATGCTGTCGCTACCGAAACAGTATCTTTATTCTTTATAGGGTAAGCTTCAACATATTTAGTTAAATCACACTGAAGTGTGAGGATACATGTGTTACTATCACTATCCTTAACTAAGGGCCCAACTAAATCTAAAAATATCCTATCAAAAGAAGAATGTCCCGTATCCGTTAGAACCATAGGTTCCTTTATGTAATCTGAAATGTTTTTGTCTTAAACATTTGTCACAACGACTGACAAAATAGGATACATCTTTTTCTAGACCTGGCCAAAAAAATCGTCGTTTTATATTATTTGTCATACGCCTTATACCAGCGTGGCCGCTTGTTGGCAATATATGGTAGTCGTTTAATATTACGCGTTGTGTATCGCGATTATCTATTCTCATGACACTATTTAATATATAAAAACGTGGTCCGGACCAATTTTGTGTGTCATTTATAATACGAGTTAACTCTTTTATTTCATAATCATTGTAACCATTTTTTATAACAAACACATTTTTTATTTTTAATTGGCCACATAAACGCTCCAACTTCCTCACAAAGGCATCTCGTGCGCAATATGATCGGGAAGAGGGGTTAATATAAATAATTAATTTATTAGGGTCATAAGCAAATAAGTTACATTTTTCCCGTGCATTTTTCTCTATCATCTTCCATTCTCGTTCATCTGTGTATCTTAACTCGATACAATCCTCTGGTTTTTTAAGGGCTCCTACAACATTTGGTTGATCAGACCGAATGTTTGTAGTACTCTTATCGACCATAGGGTTGTCACAATTACTTTTCATACTATCTTCACTCATTACTTTCCTCTGAGCTCTGGTCAAAACACACATAACATGTTCATTCATCTCTTTCAGTTCATTGCTTGTTATTCGGATGCGAGACAACGCATCTGCAGCTACATTGTCCGCCCCTTTTACGTACTCGATGACGTAATCGTATTCTTCTAATAAAAGTCTGAATTTTGTCAAACGACTAGAAGGATTTGTCATGTTAAAAAGATAAATTAATGGTTTATGGTCAGTTTTAATAATAAATTTTCGTCCATATAAGTAAGGTCTAAAATATTTTACAGACCAAACAATGGCGAGTAGTTCCTTCTCTATCGTCGGATATCGTATTTCCGCTTTGTTTAAATTACGACTTGCGAATGCTACAGGTTTATTATCATAATTACTTAATGCGTAGCCTGAAGCATCTGTTTGTAAAAGAAAGGTATTTTCGTTATCAAAATTCGGATACTGTAGTATTGGTGGAGAAATTAATGAATGTTTTAGAGAAGAAAATGATTCCTGACAGTCTGCTGTCCATGCAAACTCAACATTTTTCCTACAAAGTTTGTTAAGTGGTAATGACTTTTCAGCAAAATTGGGTATAAATTTTCTATAAAAATTGGTAAACGCCACGAACCTTTTAACTTCATCGGCGTTTTTCGGTATTGGATAGTTTTGAACTACTTTTACTTTTTCCGGATCTGGCTTTATACCTTCAGTTGAAATGACATGACCTAAAAACTGCATTTCTTTTCTTAAAAAATCACATTTGCTTGGATTTAACTTTAAATTAGTTGAACGGAGTCTAGTTAAAATATCTATTAAGTTTTTGTTATGAATTTCTAAATTACGTCCAAAACAAATTAAATTATCCAAATAAATAAATAATTTATCATATGTGAGTCCAGACATGGCTATTGTCATAAGCCGAGAAAAGGCACTTGGGCGAATTTTTAATCCCATGGGGAGACGCGTCATCTGGTACTGTCCAGATGGGGTTGTAAAGGCTGTATATTTTCTACACTCAGGACTTAAATTTGATTGGTAGTAAGCTTGGGATAAATCTAATTAGGTGAAGTACATTGCACCAGACAATGAATCTAGAATATCGGTAATATTGGGAAGGGGAAATTTATCATCTAAAATTCTATCATTTAGTTTTTGAAAGTCAATTACTAATCTCCATTTTTTAGATTGGTTATCAGATTTTTTAGGTACCAATAGAATGGGGCTTGACCATTCACTCTTGGCGGGTTCTATGATGTTATCTGAAAGCATTTTCTGAATATGGTTTTCGACCTCGGATCGCTGTGAAAAAGGTAAGCGATATTGTTTGACATACACCGGGTCTACATTTGGTTTTAATTGTATTGTTTGGTCATACAAATTAGTTGTAGTTAATTTATCATTAGTTAAATGAAATACATCTGAAAATTTAGCACAAATATCTCGAATGGAATCACTTTCTTCTTTATTTAAAAGTTGTGAAAACATCAAACGCACTCTTTCCCCATCAACACCACTAGTCTCAAAGTTACATAAATCGTATTCGGATAAGCTATGTATTTCCGGTCTAAAATAACTTAGATTCACTTCAGACTCGCGTGTATTTAATATTTGTAAACAAATTTTACCATTTTTAGGCTTACATATACTACCGGCCATAAAAACTCCTTTACATAATTCTTCTGGTAAAACTACACAGTCGTCGTTAATACTACTGTCTACTATAAATAAATTGGTGATTTGGTGACGGCCTCCTCACCAGTCATCACCGGCAGTAATGATACCGCTGTCTTAAAATCAAAGGCTGCCATGGTGTTTTGCGTTATATTACTCTCAGGTTTCACGATAGTACACTCAGACTGGGTACAAAAAATTTCAATTTGCTCATAAGTAAAAAAAATCGCAATACGATTGTACTTCTTCGAAAACCTTACCTTTGATATTACAGAGTTTAATTTCATCTAATATTATCAACATACATTCGTCAAACTCATTGCGTAACTGGAGCTCTATTTTTGAATCACTCGCGTGCAGATGTCTACTGATTTTCGTTCGTCATCTGAAACTCCGCATCTTTATAACACTCGATCGACTGCACTCGATCGCTCGAAACCGCAAAGAGTGCCTCTACCCACTCGTCACAGAAGGCGAACGATAGAATAAACGCTAAAATGACTGTATTAAATGAAAAATAAGTCGCATTTGCCATAAAAATGTCACGCGAGTGATTCAAAAATAGAGCTCCTGGTTGGCATCATTTAGTTTTCGTTGTAACGTACTTTGTGTTCTTCTGGGATAACTTAATTTTACAAGGTTATCTTTAATATTTTTTATTTTGGCACATATTTTCTTTATAACCCATTTCAAATAAAAAAAAATATCCTCAGCCATCCAATTATGCAATTTAATTAATTACAGTAGGTAATATTAAATTAAAATTATAAAAAGTAAATAAAATATAAAGTTCAATGTTCATTTGTACGGTGTCGTGACTATTTCCTAAAACCTCGTAATTAAAAATGTTTTGTCTTACCGATACACTTTACGTGACTTTACACACTGTTTTCACTTTTTGTGCACACTGGTTTCTGATGGCGTTGGCACTCGTAGCACACGCGAGGCTCCCGGGTCGGTCGTCAGAAAGAACGTCTCAAGTTCTGCGTCATGACTTCGTTACGAATCCAATTGTGGTGGCACTTCTTATACAGCAAATAAAGTCCAAAAAGTCCAGCAACCGACAGCATGGCGCATATTAACATCAGTACGATGCTAATGTTAGATATGTGGTAATCTGCAGAATTGGATCCCGAGGCATTTTGGGACAATAACACCTCGTCTTTTTCAATTTTGGATTGGCACATTTTCACTGAATTTAATTGACTTCAGTAAATAACATTCTGTTGAAACCTAATCTCGCCCGACCGAACTCCGGCAGACCTCCAAAAATGGCAGGGTCGCCATATAAGGATGGGAGCTCGGGAACGTGAAGTAAACGTCTTTATCTTAGGTATCTCCGTTTATTAATGACAGATTAAATAGGAATCGTACATATTTATACACTGAGTACTTACTACACTACAAGTTGGACTTAATGTTTTTATATCGCGACAAAATGTAGCCTATGTCCTTTCCAGGGTTTTGAACTGTCTCCATACCAAATTTCATATCAATCGGTTCAGTGGTTTAAGCGTCAAGAGGTAACAGACAGACAGACACACTTTCGCCTTTATAATATTAGTATGGATTATGTAATGTTTTCATTGCTTGCAAAATCTAATACATAAGTCTCGAATTAAAGAAAACTAATAAAACAGAATGCTGATTTGCAAAAAGAAATACCGATAATAGGTGGATGTGAGCTTAGAACTTTTTTTAAAGTCGTCGTGGTAAAATCATGCGGTTTTTCTGGTTTCAAATAACCGATAGAAAATGGAAGTTATATTTTCACTGCTTTTGTATTCAAAAACTCGATTTTGGTTCTAGTAAGTCCCATATGTAACGATTTTTATTTTCAAATTAAAATTAAACTCAGAACCCTGCAAATACAGACTACACACTTTGAAAGATAAGTTGGGCCTAGTACCAAAACCTTCATAGCGTTAAGACCAAACTGAATTGTGCTTGTAATATTTCTGTTCAAATTGTTTTGTACCATTGTTTTTTTTTTGTTACTGTGTGTGTAATGAATATCTATAATGACATATCAACGTATAGCCCAAATTACTAGGATTAGAAACTTAAAATTTTGCAACATGCTTCCTTTTATAGTGTAGATAAGCACTATGAAAGCATTTTTGGACATTCGCCCCTTAAGGAGGTAAAAAGGGGAGAGAGGGCATGTTTGTATGAGACCATCAGTTTTGAAGCTAAATCGACGAAAATTGGTATTTTGCTATTTGGTTAGAAATCAAGAATGGCGTATTTTAGGATTTTTGAAAATTCAACCTCTTAAGGGAGTGAAAACGGGGTTGGAAATTTGTATGGGAAATTCGGCACGGACAAAGTCGCGGGCAACTGCTAGTCTATCTATATTAGCCAATGTGCAAAGCGCATAAACCGTATTATTCTGGTTAAAGCTCACAGCGGTATTGTCTCGGTCTCGGAGTGAAATCAAACAGTAAGTCAATCCCGCGCCGGCGGCGCTCGCTCATCGGTTTATACAGCGCTCATTACAACTGGCTCAGGACAATCGCGCTCAGAATACTAAGCGTTTAAAAAAATATTTTTAATGTCCTTTTATAGTCGGTTTAATATAATTATGTTTTTATTTGAAATATTATAAATAGAGGTGCTTGTGGCGCAGTGGCGGCAGCTCTTTGGTAGTGATACCAAAAGTTAAGCAACCCATGGCGCGGTCGTGATTGGATGGGTGACCATTCCGACCATTTAAGTGACGTCCATGACAAGCATCTCCGTGCTTCGGAAGGCACGTTAAGCAGTTGGTCCCGGCAAATATCTGTTGGTATTCGTCGTTAAGCCTAGTCAGAGGCCCTAGGGCGGCTTGATAACATCTGACAGTAAGGTTTGTCACCTGCAGGGGTCTCTGTCTCCACCGATCCGCACTGAGCCCGCGTGGAGTATGGCTCGTACCTCGTCATAGTTGAGGTGAGGCCTATTCCCAGCAGTGGGATCTATAAAGGCTGACTTTAGTTATTTGAAATGGGTTTGCGATTGTCTTTAGACTAAGCCAGACAAGGCGTGGACAGAGTCGACGGTGGAGCGACCTCACCCAGAATGTTCTGGCACTCCCACTCACCGACGGAACACAACACGCTGCTTGGCGCCGGGCTCCGGTTGAAGGGTGGTAGGCTGGTAGCTACCACAGGTAGGTACAGCTATTTGTACAATATCTGTCCGTCTATTCGTGCCTAGTACGAACGACAAAACGCTAAAACCTCTTTTGGCACTTCACGAAAATGTGTTGCAAGGGTTTTTTTACATATAAGCAGGTCAGCACTGTCAGTTCAGCCGCAGAATAAGTACTAGTACTCCGTACAGAAGTTTGACTTTGCAATGAAATTTGAAAGAAATATCTACTTAATGTCATCAATGATATGGTGTTATTTAGTTCGCCTCAGAGTCAAGCACGTTCTCGTTTAGACACCTACAGAAATCCATTGCAAGATAATTTCATTCTTATAACTCTGAAATATGAATCATAATACACTAAACCCATTTAGCGACGTACTATCATGCGACGCGATAGGGTTGACTGCTACAAGAAGCTGCTTACGCCATCTAGCGCACCTTTATAGCACTTTATTCATGCACGTCCAGCCAGCAACATAATCACACATAGTGCCGTGCGCCGCCGGTGAATAAAACACGCGGGCATCTCGTTGCTCGCTCGGGACACCCAACTTGGTTTAGCCCCTTCCAAGGGGTCGCCGCGCGTAGGTACGTTTTTGCTACCTACGCGAGGAGTTACACGGGCCTGGTTCAGCCGAATTTTTCGATGAACAAAGCCGACCCAAAGCAACTGCACTTGTTCGGCTTCATTCGGCTTGTGCCGATTGGGTAGTTCATTCGGGTCATCACATCATTAACTAGCAAATATTTGCGACAAAGCCAAGTGGTGTTTTCCCCGAACGGCGGTGAAAACGAATATAGTATGTAAATAAATATTTACATACTATATTCGTTTTCACCGCCTCTGGCTATGCCAACTTATGCAGGCCCGCTTACGCGAAAAGCAACTATTTCACAATCTAATGCGTACAATTAATTCAATATGTTTAAAAATACGGCTCGGAAGTTTCTATATTACATTCGCGGTGATGTAGGCGCCTGTAAGCAGTTTGTGCTACAATCATTCGTAGCAAAATGTACCCATGCACTACGATTTCATTCGTAGCACTTTTTGCTACGATCGTAGCAAGAACATTAACTACGAAATATGCTACGAGATAGATCAACAATTTACAAGAATAAGGAAAGTTACCCTTACTGACAGAGATAACCACGTGACTTCAAGTGTTTCTGGCATAAAGAAACAAGAAAAAGCTAGAAAAAAATATCATAAGAATAATGTCGCCAACTGTACCCAATTGTAGTAACAATATGGATTCGGAGAGTCGGGCGAATTTCGCTCAATCCCATTACAAATCGCGTTGAGATTATTAAACAGTCACCTTAACGAGAATTGAGGGGGGTGGGTGGGGGTAGCCAATTTTATGTTAGGACTGGTCTACAATTGCGAAGGAGATAGTATAGATTAAATCGACGAAAAGCATTTATTGCGAACTATTCTGAGGTTTATAACAGTGTGATTAAATACACTTGGAAATAAATTATGACACGCGCATTTTTTACTTTTCATTACTTGAGTAAATTGGGGCTAGTGAAGGATTCCACCCCGGGCAACGACATCACAAACTCCAGTTTTTGATGTAGGCTGAACGATCCTAACAGCGGTGGTAGGCTCCGTTAGGTGCCGCCTGGTAGCTAACACCCTCCCAACGGAGCCCGGCGTCAAGCAGCTTGCTGTGTTCCGTCGGTGAGTGAGAGTGCCAGAACCTTCTGAACGAACTCGCTTTACCGTCGACTCTGTCTACGCCATGTATGGTTAAGTCAAGAGTCAAAAGCAAACCAATTTCAAATAATTATTTTTATAACTTAATCAATTATTTGGCAAGTTTTTTACGAAATTAAAATTAATTTCGCTTACAAAAATTAATCGACTGTGTCATCCGGTGAGACTCGAACCCACGTCCCTTCGCTATTCGGGCGAGTGCTCTTACCAACTGAGCTACGGAGGACGTTAGTCAGCCGACGAATTTTTGTAAGTGCTTGCTACGCCAGTGAGCCGGCTTTCGATTTCATCAATACTTGGGGAATGTATCCGATGGAAATATTTTTACAAATATTTGACCATCAGTTAAGACGAAATCAGCTTAACTTATAATTATTTTTATAACTTAAGCAATTATTTTTTTAGATGGAAATCTAAAAAAAACATGTTGTTGAACTCATATATGAACAACAGAATCCGCCCCTTTTGGATCGAACATGTTTTTATTACATACTGTAGAGTCTGATATTTTACACTTTATAGAAAACTAACTATAAAAGTCTAAAAGCTATCACATTCCATTATTTCATACATACATTTAACAATCCACCCCATTCCACACTCGTCTAGCCGACACCTGAAGTAACCAAACATAATTCGGGCGGATCTATTAAAATATCTCATCCGCGACCAAATTACACGCGATTAATATCAAAATGGTAGACAATCGGTTAGGCGGGGGGTTAGGTGGGATCAGGTGTTCGACTCCCGCCCGTCGAGGAATGAATATTAACAACCCTTTTGCGAGCCGTAATTGAAAATAATAGGCTTGCTGTAACTGGCGGTGAAAGATCAATGGGTAGAAGGAGAAAGGAACTATTATAGCCCGACAGCATGAGTCCTTACCTGCGGTGTACAGGGGTATATAGACGAGAACAGAGACACTGAGCGGTGGAGGCGTATTTGATTGGGTGATTTGAGTTTAGAAAAGAGTACGAATTTAGAAATTCCGAATTTCAAAATTCGAATCACCAAATCAAATCATACGCGCCCACCGCCCACACCACTCAGGGGGGGGGGGGGGTGCAGCGGGGTGCAGCGTTGACAAGAATGTGGTCAACATTCTTGTCTACCGCTGCACCCCGCAGGCGATGACTCAATTAGGCGGTCAGAACTCATTAAAACACAATTTTACGGATTACTTCGCGATTTATTTACATTTTATTTTAAACCTGACGTTTCGAACACTTTACAGCGATCGTGGTCACAGGTCACGTCAGGTTTAAAATAAAATGTAAATAAATCGCGAAGTAATCCGTAAAATTGTGTTTTAATGAGTTCAACAATTCGCGTAAACGTAAGAAACAAATAGGCGGTCAGATTTTAATTATGTGCTTTAGTCTGCATGGGTATAGTCACGTCACCTATTGCAACTCTGACGTTATATTTTGAGGCCCAAGGCAGACATGCGCTGACTTAAGTGTTTATTTTACCTTACGTGCTGCACTGACCCTTCCGATTTGATGGGCTATAGCTCCCTCTAGCTTATAATATGCATGCCATGCAGCGTCCCAAAATTAGCTCGACCTGATCTAATTACCTCAATGTTTTAATAAAACATTTTTTCTTTGGGCACCGCCGCCACTACCGAAAAGTTTGTGTATCCTGTCAGCAGCTTTTAATGTTTATGTACAGGGTTCTTTAAAAAACACAACCCATTACGGGATGATTCTGGTATTTAAATATATCCACTTTTTTATAAGAGAGAGAGAGAGAGAGAGAGAGAGATATTTGCCACAATATACTCTTAATTTGACGATGGATAACTGCGACATTACATTTGTTTAACGTTAAGATAGTGTATTTTGTATTGTATTGAAAGGCTGCTTCTAAACTCTTCTCGTTCACCGCCACCCGACGTGAGATTAACATTACGCGATAATACCTAGTTCTGGCGGTTCGCAATTTGTACGATTGTATTTGCTTGATAAATGGTTCCGAACTCAAATTGCCAAGGAAGGAGTTATTTGGATAGACTGCCTAGTGATAATTATTATTTATTAATTATTGAGAGGTTGTATTAGCCGAGTCAAGACTTCCTGATTACTGTTTTCTCTCTTCTTAGGGTGTCTTAAGAGTCTGTCCACTAATACGCACCATACCATCACCGTGCTATGTATGTTATCAAACCTATAACGTTTAAAAAAACCTATTAAACAATACCCAACGACAAAAAATGTTTTTAAGCACAGAGTCAGAACAATCCAAAACAGACACAAATAAGTGTATAGTGGGCCCCGCATCAACTAATCCAAATCTGTCAAAATATCTCAAATGATAAGGAACTCTTTTTAATCAACATAAGGTTCAAATATGGTTGCGAAAATTTGACATCAGGGAGCGCTGATGTATGTACGTTCTACGAATTTTCATATTTATTTTGATTTTTGACTTTACGAAAAGTAGGTATCGGAAAAGATCAAAATTTTAATGAAATCGCATATTTTATTGCTCACTTTACATAAACAAGATTACAACTTGAACTGTACGTACAGTAAGAATAAAACGACCGACTTTCACTGCACTGCATTTTTTTTCTACCTTTTTCATGAAACTTTAGTTGCCACTATCTCTAAAACCACGAAAAATCGTAGAACATACATGGCGTCATTGGGATCTATCTAGGGGTGTTCTGTGCTAATAGTGTGTATGAGTTCTGTGCTAATTGTGTGTATGAGACATTACCTGACCGCTGTATTTGTGATAGCGGAACGATCCGCCCGAAGAAGTCTTTGTGGACCTGAAACAAAATAACAACTGTTTATCACGTGCACTTGCCAAAGCCTTACCGAATACGTCGGGCGCAACTTAACAAGTGCAGGAAAATATGCACGAACCTATAAATTACACATGGATACATTGAGCCTAACAAAATCAAAACCTAAGCATGGCGTAACTTTCAACTGAGACTTCCTGTGACATTTAATTATTCTTAATTTGGGAAACTAGTTACTTGACTTAGTCGTTCGCACCCCGGACTTCTGAACCAGGCGGTTGCGGATTCGAGTCCCGCAAGGGGCAAATGTTTGTGTGATGAGCACGAGCATTTGTACCTAAGTCATGGATGTTAATAAAATGTATATAAGTATGTCTATCCGTTATTCTAGTCACTATAGCACAAGCTCACGCTTGGTTTGGGGCTAGGTAATTGGTGTTTGTTAAAACAATTTATTATTATTATTTACTTTAAAAAACCGTGGCTGACAATTTCATAATTATGACAGGTGATGATAAAAAGCCGTTTGCCGGACGAATTATACTAGATATATATAAGATACTATCTAGAAGATATCTAGTAGTAGTAGGCTTTCTTTACTAGACCCCCTTTGATATAACTTATGAGCTGTAATCTTGTAGGTGGAGCTATTTCCACACATCTTTGGACTCTGCCAGCACCTTAAGCTCAGCTCCCGTCGTCGTCGTCTGATACGTCATGATATCATTGTTCCACAATTTAAGTAAATATAGAAGTGAATTTAATTACACAAAGCAACATTCTTACGGAGCGGCGACGCGTGCCGAGAGCGCCCACTCGCGGAGTAACGACGCAACGAGCGTAACGACAACCGTTAACTAGGCTGTAGACACACTTGACTAGTTTGCACAGGTATAAATCATTTTGTAGCTAAAACATTCCTTAATTAGACGTATGATATATCAGTTATAAGATGTGGCTTAGATTTGGACCTGAAAATGCTGCAGTAAGTTGGTTGGACAAGTAACAAGAGGCCCTCTTGAGTAAGTGGGTAATGTGGCGGCCAATCTGAACACCCCAGGGCCCAGACCCAGAAGGCGACGAAAAACAATATGGGCAGATGCGGTCAAGAAAGGCCTGTGCCTCTGCAATGACTCCGTACGGCTACTTTCTGGTACTTTCAGAGATCAGAAAATTATACTTAATGTGTGAAAAGTATTAATTGTAGGCATTTTAAAGTGTTTTTCAATAAAGTATAATTAAAAGCTACAGAATACACAAGTTGTTGGACAGGCGCGTTTGGGTACAGCATTACCTTCTGTACTTCATAGTCTCGTTTATTGTACGGCAGCATATCCTTTGATTATGTTAAGTGGGGCTTAGATAATAATAATAATAAATTGTTTCAACAAACACACCAATTACCTAGCCCCAAACTAAGCGTGAGCTTGTGCTATGGTGACTAGGATAACGGATAGACATACTTGTATAATATTTATAAACATCCATGACTTAGGTACAAATGCTCGTGCTCATCACACAAACATTTGCCCCTTGTGGGTTTCGAACCCGTAACCGCCTGGTTTAGAAGTCCGGGGCACGAACCACTACACCAAGGCGGTCGTCAGATAGGACAGAAGTAGTCCTACATCCTTTAAAGTATCAGACTTACATATCCTATTGGGTCGCGGACCTCTGTGGGTTAATACCCCAATTAGGATAAGACATTTACTGTATAATATGGAAATATCTATATGTAAAATGAATCAAAAAAAATATTTGATCAAACATGGTACATACATGATATTAAAAAGTTAAATCGAACATAGAATCACGTTTTACATCAGTTGGTATGCAAGCATTTACATTGTTGTTTGAGAAACTTCAGAGGCATTGTGACCTCGACCTAACAAAGTCTAGCCCTCGAGCTGCGTAGCCGCAAACGCGCTAACGACTCGACAAAAACATAGTTACGACGACGAGCTAAGCGCTAAGCACTAAGTACTAGGTACTAAGCACCAAGGCGCCGTGCATGCCGCCGGAGTCAAAGAAAAAATAATTGCAATTTGAAACGCGCCCTGATGACGTTTGACATCGCACGGTCTCGTAGCATATCTCGTAGCGGTAAGTGCTACGGTTTTACGTAGCAGTGTGTGCTACGGCGTAACGTAGCACTAGCCTGGCACTTGTTCGTAGCAAGTTTTCATGTTTGTTTGGCGAGTGTCTAGTTTTCTTTTATAATGTTGTTTTATCTACAGAGATAATACTATTATTGATTAAGGCCATCCATCAATAATATTACATTTATTCACTTTGTAATTTTGTGGTAGAATATACGGCGCTGTATTTATTTGGAGTTTAGACTTCATCAACTTAGGATTCAGTTAGTTGAATTGATCGGAAGGTTTAGATTCGATTAGTTATAAAAAAAAACTAAGCCACTCTACGACGTCAAAAATATAAATTATAAGCCTCTAGTTTTTAATATTTTATAACACTCAAAGTGTTATTTCTTATTTATATAAGTTTAAATAAGAAACTTTGGCTTTATCTTTTGGTCATATCAGCGAACAAGTAAGTTTGTGATTACGAAGCAATTCCTTCATTGTTTTTCCACTTACCAAACCACTTGTTACTAAAGCGTATTAATATCAATAATCGTGAATAACGAGTAGTAATGGATCAGTATCAATGAGAATGGCAATAGCAAACCAATTACTAGTTTGTTAGAGCGAGCCAGCTTCGACAATATCGCGACTGGCGGCGTATCTGCGAGCTAGATTGGACGGGTGCTCTAAAATATAGACTGACGAGATTTGCAACAAAGGTAGATAATAGTCTAAATAAACTTAAAAAAAAACCCTAGACAAGATGCAATCCATTATATAGCGAATATTAGTGAAGTTTTAGCGATGATAGGCTCCGATACGTGCCGCCTGGTAGCTACCACCCTCCCACCAGAGTTCGGCGCCAAGCAGCTTTCTGTGTTCCGCCGGTGAGTAGTACAGTTCTTGTGGAAACGGCTTTGCGAAGCTGGTAGAAACGGGAGCCTTATGGGTTGCTTTTTAATTTTATTTGAAATGGGTTTGCTCTTGACTCAGAACTAAGCCAGACGTGGCGTAGACAAGTTCGACGGTGAAGCGAGCTCACCCAGAAGATCCTGGCACTCCCACTGACCTACGGAACACAACAAGCTGCTTGGCGCCGGGCTCCAGTGGAAGAGTGGTGGCTACCAGGTGGTACGGAGCTTACCACCGCTGTGAGGATCGGTCAGCTCCCATCACTATGTGAAGATTGTAATGTCATTGCCCGGGGTGGACCAATAGGAGGTAGATCTATCACCACCACCCGTATATCAGTCTGTCAGTTCGTTAACTGCCTCAGTAACTTTCCGCTACCACTCATGCCGTATCCCGCGGCATAACTTCGTTCGCCCACAATATTTCCGATTACACGGCTCCGGGCGGGCGCGGTAAATCGGAACACACCGCATAAACACAATTTCGCACTCATAAAAGTTATCGGCGGGATGACACGTTACGACGGGGGGAGCCTGCGCGAATAGTCAATCAATGGAGGTGATACTCAAAAGGAATTGTTATAGACTCGTTATTTGAGGTAACATTGTTTTGGGAATACAGGAGGACGTAAAACAGGAGGGTGACTTATTCCCTTAATACGGCAGTGATGCAAAGGATTTTCGAGGGAATTACTTTAGTGTTATGGAAGATGTTTCTGATAATAGTAAAGCTATCATTTTGATTTATAGGTTACCCTTACCTTTAATTTACTAAGTTATTGCGACAACTAAAAGTATTTGTTTTGTTTCAGGTACGTGCACCACAACTTTATTTTAGGCGTTCATGTTTTAAATGTAGGTACGTACATTTTATTATGATTACATACATTATTTTAAAGGTTTGCGAAATTATGGATGTGTCCAATTAGAATTTTAATACCTTAATGTGGTAGTACTCGTAATACGATTTTATTATCGAAACGTGAGGTTAGAAGTGATTTCGGTCTAATCTGCACAGCTTGTAACTTGTTTGATCGCAATATTTGTTGTTTTGTATTGATCGTTTGATATCATTGTACTGAGTCCGCTATAGTGGAACAATCTAAATCAAAATTAATCCCCGGTATCAAAAACTAAACCCGCTTACGACCGGGCTATCAACTTACTGCGAAAACAAAAAACAATTGGTTCGAAAACAACTTTAAACATTCATTCCGCTCTCAAATATTTATCGGCGATACAGAGCGCGGGTAGATAACATTTTTCCGGTCGGGTGACGGGGGTAGGTAGATACATAATAGAAGGTGTAAGAGAAGAGCCAGTAGATCAGCTTTCTAAGAAACATCCGAAACACAACACAATACACAGAGATCTCTGCTCCTTCACTATCATAGTCCGATGAGACAGCAATCTGATATGATCGGAGATAGATTAGAGATCGACCAGACGCAGGACAGCATAACGGGCTCTCCAAGCCACGTGTTACCACGCCACTTGACTCCGAGCTGCTTAGTCAGCATAATTTTAGGACAGCCACAGCTAGAAGTATTTTAGCTCGATCTTGGTGACTACTCCTAGACCAACATAGCTGAAGCATTTATCTCAAGTGAGTTATCTTGCGTCTAATCACTATTAGACCAACGAGGTAGACAGAGCCTCTGCACATTGATACACTAGTCGCGGCCACTAGCAAAAAACATCATGGGCGATTCCCGCAACTTGTGGTTTGAATAAGGCTGCTTGAACGCTCGGTTTGCGTCGATGTTCTATAAAGTGTATAAAAAACATTTATTGTCGAATAGAGAACTTCCTTCTTTTTTTGAATTCGGTTAGTAAAAAAACTTTGGTCGCGTCTAGTAGCTTATTGTGCACCCGCTCTAAACATCAGTAAATTGCGCAGTTAAAATTAAAAAAAAGTTTTTTCAAAACTAAGGCGCGATAGCCGAGCGGCGAAAACTTCATTTCTCACCTGTGAGGTTCTGAAAACTTAAGTATATTTATTTATTTTATTTATTTAAAAACTTTATTGCACAAATAGAAGTGTACAAAACGTGGACTTAATGCTAAAAAGCATTCTCTGCCAGTCAAACCTTTAGGTCATGCAGAAAAATGGCAATAGTCTTTTTCAAAGATATCGCTGCCTAACAGTGAAGGAAAATATCGTAAGAAAACCTGCACACTATTTGGCTGAGTGTGAAATGAAGAAGGCAATGGCAACCCACTCAACAACTCACAAAAAAATTGCTAAGAAAGTCGCTGTGAGTGTTTCATTCCACATATTGATCACGACCCTCAGTCACGAGGTATACGACTATGAAGAACATTACATAGAGTGAACCTTCTTTCTTTATCTATTCTACATCTGGTATATTGATACCCCGCAAACAATACAATCAGAGCCAATCTGCAGCGCAAATAGGAAAATAGAGTGCGCGACGGAACAGGGCCGCCTCGGGCCGTAAAGGGTGAAGGAACCCACGGGTAATTGGTGTTTATTCATATTTCGAGCATGAGTTATCTCATTAGTTTGTAGAATCAAGCAGCACATTGCCGAATCGATTAACAGATATCATTAGAAACTCCTGGCAATTCATTGTTGGGAAATCGATTTTGGGAACTCTGTTAAGACAATATCAGGGATGAGTTATTTCATAAGTGGAAGCGACTGGAAACATGTACTTAGAGAGAATGGATTTTAGGAGGAGTGGGTAATGCGTACTGTCGTGATATCGACCTACTTATAGGAACTTTCTTTGTTAAATAGAATACCTTAGATAAAATTGATGACGTTGAAATGGTTTAAATTCCTGATATAATCATACTAGGATTATAAACTTAAAACATTTTCAAACCACTATTAATTGCGATTACTAATCAAAGTAATCTGCGGTTATTTAGTAAAATTAGGTTATATATTTTAGATCTTAACTTGCAGAGAGCCAAAACCACTCTACTTTTTGAATATTGACACCAAAATCATAGTTAAAATCTTCTAAAAGGGCAGTACTCAGACAAACGATTTCACAATCTTTTATGTAAAAAATAACAATAAAATAAAAACTTCACCCCGAATCCATCCCTGACAATTTCTTAAGAAGTATCGCGCCACAACGCGAGCGGATCCCGTTCGAATCCGCGCAATTTTCCGCCGGTCATTTTTCATTGTTCCGAGTGGAAGCCCGCGGCGGTCCGGCCCCCGCCCCCCTATTTGTGCCCGCCCGTAAATACGGCCCTGTGTAACTTGTAACTAGTTACAAGAATTCGTATTTACGACGCGTTTCATACTATTCAAGTTTCGTATTAGGTAGGACTGTGTGAGGTGAAAATTGAAAAATAAGTTGAGGAAACATCCGGGTGCTTATGCCTGGCGTTTGAGGTACATTCATGTTCGTTTATTTTCGTACAAACCTTTCGTAGTTATCGAATAGATAAACCGTTATTAAAGAAACCGGGCCACAGAGTCAAACTAATATATAAAAAAGAGACATGCCATATGACTTTGGTAATGATACGAACATGCAATATATTCAGATGCGATTTTACGTCATAGTATGAAGGGTCAAATGCACTTATCACGTATGACTGTACATAAAGCAGCAGTCATTATTGAAGTTTCCAATGAAAGAAGACAATTTTTCCCTTAACATTTATTAGTTGTACTTGTACGAAACAAACAAATAAGTGACGAATTGGTAAAACTTAGTTTAACTCCTAGATTCTTTACCAGATTCTAAAAACTCCTGTCTTCCTAAATAATACATACTAACTGGTACCAATACAACGTTATTTACAACCTATATGGCTATATTACACGATCATATTCGTATAATATACTCGTATGATGCGACGTCTATCCAAGCAAATTGCCCGTTTATATCGTAGCCTCGGCCCCACATTAGCCTATCCTATTATTCTTTATGCCCTCTGAAGGAACAAATAATAAGTAACGAACGCTTTATGTGGATAGTCTATATAGTTTTAATGTTGGTAACAAAATAATACAGAGTACGGAGATAAAATCTGTAAGTTATCTTAATGATATTTTCGTAAAAAGCCAGCGTTATTCTATTAAATGTTAATAATACATACATGACGTATTAAATAGAATAGTTTATTTTTTATTTTAGCACTGTTCCAATCAAAAGCAAACAATAGGAAGTTAGTACGCATTTCAAGGTTTCACAACTTCATTCGATCTCACATATCACAACATAAACCCAACTAGGTTTGCAATAGGTAAGTTATACATGTATATTTATAAGGTTAACTTTATTGTGTTTAATTCAACTACTAAATAAACTAAAACAAAACAAGTGAATTGACAGTCCTAACCTGTCAAACCCCATAAGACAACGCGGGCGGGTAGATAATAATTAATTTTCTATTGTGTCTGGAAACATGATACGTGAATGTTTAAAACCTTTTTGAAAAAAAATCGATACCTGTGGATATTGTGACAGTCGCGGGACATTTTTAAGGACCCATTTGACATTTAGGGACTTAAAATTCTATTATGCTTATAGATTGTCGCTAAAACTTCAATGCTTAAAAAATGAAAATCCATTGTTGGCCATATGTTGACAAAATAAACTTCTAAACTCCAATACTGCTGTGGATTTTTTTTTGTAATCTATACGTATAATAAAACTGTAAAACCGATGCGTCTGTACATTGAGTATTTTTACCAAAAACTAATTGAGGGTGATGTTAAAATAGTAACAGAATAGGAATCTACAACTTTTAATTTTTTTGTCTGTTTGTCTGTTTGTACACGCTAATCTCCGGAACTACTGAACGAATGAAACTTTTTTTATTGTGTAGCTATTTAGTCTGGGCAAATACTAGGCTATAACTTATTTTGAAGATCGGAGTACCTGACGTGGAACCTTAGTAGTACACTTAAACTAAGAGAGATATGAAAGCAGCGCCTTAAGAAAAGTTATTAAGCGTGATGAGCACTTTCTATTGACGTACATAAAATGAAGGTCTGAAGTAACTGCCATAGAACCCTAGCAGTTTGGCTCAACAATAAGAAATATAAATAGAGCGCCTTAGGGAACATTGTTCAGCGTGATGAGCATTTTCTATTGACGCACACAAATTGATGGTCTGGACCAACCGATCTAGAACCCTAGCAGCTCAGCTCAACTATAAGAGATATGATTAGAGCGTTTAAGGGAACATTGTTCAGCGCGATGAGCATTTTCTATTTACCTACACAAATTGAAGGTCTTGAGCAACTGATATAGAACCCTAGCAGCTCAGCTCAACTATAAGAGATATGAATAGAGCACCGTTGGGAAAATTGTTCAGCGTGATGAGCATTTTCTATTGACTTACACAAATTGAAGGTCTGGAGAAATTAATATGCTAAATTACTTCAGACTGATTTTCAAACTCAAAAGGTAATACTACTGTCTCCAAGTTACGATCTGGTGACGGAAACCTGGAGAATTCGAGAGAATCCTTCAGATTCTATAGGCATATTTTTATTTTTCAGCAAATGAGCATAGGTATTTAAGCGTTTACATTTCGGAGTCATAATTTGATACTAATTATCACTAACTAACGGAAATTGAACTACGAGTGTAAGAATAGTCTTACTTACTTTACGTTATAAGAGAAAGAGTAGGGAGGCCTTTGCCCTGCAGTGGGATACGAAGGATTCTAATTATAATAATAACTTTACGATAGTAGTGACTTACAAATCGACTTTTGAGTAGGCTAGGGACACAATAAATAAATGCTAAACCGCATTCATCTATTGCGGTATGGTTTAAGTCTGACTTTTTTCTGAACACTAATACTAAAATTACTTATATTTTTTACAAACGAATAAAACTGCCTTCAATAAAGTAAACTAAAAAGTTAAAAACAATCCTTTACACTTTTACTAAGAAAGATATACGACAAAATTTAGTTTTAGAGTCGGTGTCACTGCCATGCGAAATTTTCTTACTAGAGGAGGATGGCGAGGTGATAGTAACCTTTCAAAAAATTGACCTTGATTTTTCATTCCTCTCTTCTCCTTACGACTTGGTAGACCAAGAGATCATGATAGCTGGATGGCGACGGGAGTATAAAATATTTTGTATCGTCGAGTCAACGCGTACGAAGTCGCGGGCAACAGCTAGTAAATAAATAAACAATAATTATCAGAGGCCTTGTTTTTGTACGGTATTCGATTGCTCTACTCTAACATCATATAAAGCTCCATCATCGATGCTCTTTTGTTTTTGGGTATTTATAACTACAAGCGGGACAATAAGGCAATATTAACGGAAAAGTCGCCAGTCCGGAGAACATAAAATATTCAGGGGTAGAGGCTAATGGGTAATAAGTATTATTTTTATTGCCTTTTTGCGGTACCGCTCGCGTAAATGCGCTACGAAATACGATTTCATATTCAGTTATTTTCTTGTTTAAGCGATACTTTTTAAAGTAAAACATTTGAAGAATATTTATTTATTGCTATCCACATACCCATGCAGTGCTGATGAAACAGTCAATATTTTGAGAAATACGCGAATGTATATTAACTTTCTCAAAATTGCTTTTTAAACTAGTAATTTAATTCTGAACGGATTCGTTACTGTCAATTTACATGTTTGAAAACCTAACTAATGACATAAAATTGTAAAGAAAAGTTACTACTATAATATATGATTGATTAGCAAATAATATTCATAATATACGAAGGTAATGCAGGATTTTTATGTATAACAAAAACAATAACGGACCTTATATCGATCCCTGGGGCACTCCTATGGCTAACCATGCACCTCTAAACCTGGAGCCCCTGAAAGGTTCTCCAGGAGACTCACGTTTCATTAATATTGAGTATTTCCAGTTTCAAGTAAAAAAAACAGATTTAAAACATAAACAAGATGGCCATTACCTCCTCTTATATGTGGCCTGAACTATAAAACGCATCATATTCTCTGTTATTGTTATTTCTACCATAAGTGACGCAAACTACGGTATAATTTTAAGACAAAGCGCGCCCGTTGCCCGCATAAAAATGATAAAACGCCCCATAAGAAAGGCGAATTACCTTCATGCTCTCATGCAAATTACGTTGTACTGGCACGATTTGTTACCCGGGCAAATTGTGAACGATCGGTTAAGAAACTTAATGCTTTTAGTATCGGCGACAAGTGACAAACGAAACTTAAGGTGAGATCGTATCGCCTTGGTTAATTTGGATAAACTTAAAAAAGGGGCCCTAGATAAGATGCTCTCTACAGCGAACAGCGATATCTGTCTGTCTACTTTTGACACCTTAACAGCTGAACCGATTTAGATGAAATTTGGTATAAAGATAGTTTGAGACCCTGGAAAGGACAAGGGCTTTTTGTTGCGATATAAAAACATAAAGGGGGTGAAGTGGGGTATGACAGTTTATATGAAATATCAGACTTTTGGGCGGGAAATACGCGAGGATCTGCTAGTAACGATGTCATGTCATTTTACTGCGAATACAAGCCGCGGCAGAAGCATTTTTATAAAATTTTATGAAATTGGATTGAAAATCAATTATTTTCCAAATATTTTATATTTACTACACAGATATTGGAAACATTGCTATTCATTGACCATGGCAGTTGCAACTGGGCCGAAAAATGGGAAACTCACAAATAAAAAGGGTACTACGAGTATCCCGTCCAACTATTCCAATGTTGATAAAACATGAACGTTAAAAAGAAAATAAATTATCTTGGTTATGTAAAGTTTTAAAACAATATAGTTTGGGTTTTCTAAATTAAAGTCCCTTACCATTCAATGGTTCACATACCAATCAACTCAGGGTCATTAAGTTCAATTGTGTAACTTATAAAATGATACAACGAGGTGGCCCGCAGTGATTGATTTGTTTCATAGCAGTTTTCCTCGGTACAAGCGAGTTGTAACAGATATTTTTGAATTTAAATAATCGTCCTCGTTTCTTCTCATATTCATTTTATTAATTCATGATCTTAATAAATACTTACTAAAAATATTATAGCGTAACATTATTTTAATAATACATACTAAGCATGTTGTGTACGCTAATTTTGGATTTCTGTCTTGTTCAATAATTTTGTCTGTAAAATAATTGTATTTGTGTAATTGACAGTAATCTGTTTGTGTACCAATTTTTAAATAAATAAATAAGATTAATATTTAGGTAGGTATAAAGATGTATAAAGGTATATTTAGGCATATATGGTTCCAATATACGAATTTACGATAGTACAGAAGCTTTACTAGTAATCCAGAAATGAAATGCACACAATATACGCACAATACACAAACACAAACTCATACACTCTTACACACATACATACACACACACACACACATACACTCACACACGAACACACACACCCACCCACACACACACACACACACACACACACACACACACACACACACATACACACACACACACGCACACACAGACAGACATACTCGCACGCATATTACCTTTGATGTCCTTTGATGTCAGAACCTGCTCAGAACCTTTATATATTTTGTTTTTGTACTGTAATTTTTTAATTTATGAAAATTATCACTGTTGTCTCATAGTTCATTGTCATTGTTTTCTTTTTGTTATTATTATTTTGTTACATTGTGTCCCGCCCGCTAGCTCTATATATATTGAACTTGGGAATTGCTAACTTTTAAAGGCCGCCCGTGATACAGGCATTAAAGCCTAGTACGGGGACAGCTGTATAACATTTTGTCATGTGTGTTTTTATTAATAAATATTTTTGAATTTTTGAATATCTACAGGGTGTCCCAAGAAGTATGGTAAAGCGGAATTTTCGACCTTAACAACTAAAAAAAATGTTATAAAAAAAGTTTAAGGTTTTTTTGAGATTTCTTTTTTGCAGCAAAATCTTCTTAAAATGTACTTTAAGCCTAAAATAATCAGATTCGTAACTTTAAATAGAATTACGAAAATGATGGTAAGTGTAAAATGTATGTTACATGAATTATGGCTTAAAATTTTAACTTAAAATTAAAAATAGAAACAGGTGACTCTATGGTTTTAAAAGTAGTTTTTAAAACTTTTCCAGACTCTCAGCTCAATAAAAATTTAAAAAAAAATGCACTGAATAAGCTATTTTTGGATAAAAACGGCTTTCAAAGACATCGAGGCCGAAAATTCTAAACAATTTGGCCATCAGGTAAAACTGACATTTTATCATTATTAGCGTGAATTAGTTTGTTAACTTACCACCAGAGATAGGAATTTAACCCGCTACCTCCGATACTGGGCAACTGCCTTACCACTCAGCCACCATGGCGTCGGCAGAGCCTGTCGAAATTATTGAATGCTTCTTAAGGCTAATGCCGCGTTGCTTCCATAAATGTTAATTGGATCACACCCTGAAAACTCGAAAGAAATACTCTTTGTCTATTGCAGAGTAGATGCTTATCTATCACTTAAAAACAATAAAAAAAACACTGTCCACAATTATCGGTCTTGGAACATGAAAAACCCATGCCTCTATTATATCTTACTTAAATGTTTTTAGAGTCATCTTTGGTAAGTTAACAAACTAATTAACGCTAAGAATGACATAATGGCAAAAAAAAATTGTTGTTATGTGATGGCCAAATAGTTTAGAATTTTCCGCCTCGATGTCCTTGAAGGCCGTTTTTAGCCAGAAGTAGCCTTTCAGTGCTACTTTTTTAATGGTTATTAAAGCTAAGAGTCTAGAAAAGATTTAGAAATTACTTTAAAACCATAGTGTCACCTGTTTATATTTTTAATTTAAAGTTGAAATTTTAAGTCATAATTCATTTTCGTTTTACCAAGATTTAGCTTCAAAAAAGAAATCTCAGAAAAATCGTCAACTATTTTTATAAAATTTTTTTTAGTTGTTTAGGTCGAAAATTCTCCAAAATTTAGAAAAACAATCATAACTCAACAACTACGCAAAATCGCGGAACATACATGGGGGTGATTCGGGTACCCCAAGATGTACTCTGCCTCTGGACTTCCGCTTTACCATACTTCTTGGGACACCCTGTATACATATCATCTGATAAATTATCTTAAGTAAGTATTTTTAGGTTTAATTAAGCATATTCTTCGTTGTGGTTAAAAAGTCGCAATAGCTAAATCGACCTTCAAATGTTATACTCGTAGCATCGAGTACTTCTAATCGACTCGAACGCTAACTCGATGATCGATCGTCCACCGTCAATACGTTATTAGAAATTAAATTGAGAGTTGCGATGAAGGCCCTTAGAGAAATGAGGCCACATTACGATGTTATCGATATAGATGATGAGAGGTGTCAGTCATTGTCGAGATATATTGAACATGTTAGACGGATCTTATGGAGTTATTAAATTAATTAGTACACCACGGTTTTTGTTCAACTGTAAACAGTGTGTATCGTCTTCCAACTTAAGAAAATTACCGGTTTTATTACAAAAAAAATAGACCAGGTTTAAACTAGGTCTAAATATTAGCCGGCAACAGAGGAATGAATGACACATTCGTGACATAACCTAATAGATTAACACTTTTCTAATTGGCTAGCTAATAGCTTAGTCCTGGCTTAAACCCGGTTCTAAGTTTTTGTAATAACGGAGTACATAAGTTTAAGAAAAAACTAGTAAAAATCACTTCGAAATAACAACCTGATTTATAGGGTTGAGTGAGTCCTCACTTAGGTGATGGTGGAGGGTGATGTTGAGAACAGGTTTGTATATAAGTACAAGGTTTTGCAGGAATTAGTGTCAAGAGAACGTCTAGAGGTCGAATCAGTCCCATGTACGAGTATGTTCTGCGATATTTTTTTGCATGTTTTTTTTTACAAATTAGCTTTTTGTACACTTCAAATATTTTTTTAAAGATGAAACATTTTTAAATCTGGCCGCTAACAAACTTTTTTCTTAAAAAGAAACGATCCTATAACTATTCGAACTGGCAACAAATAGCGCCCGGGGGCATGGGCTGTTCGTTTTCCAAATTCAAATAATGGAGTAACGAGCGCGCCAGCCAGTATCGTCGCGGTGCAATCATGCCGCTAATTCGCGCAGACAGGGCGGACCGAATACGCGGGGCTGCGTTTCTTTTTAATTCAATGACGTTTGAGGTTCCTTTGCCGAAAATAATCAGATTTTATTAGGTTTTTCGTTTGTTAACTGGTTACCCGCCTTGACTACAGATGAAATGCAAGTAAAATTCTCATTTATACCTTTATCATAATAGGTAACAAAACAACAAAGAGTTTACATTCAGGCATTACATTACAGTTTTTTTTAAACTAAGATATTTATTTTAAATACATTCTATGGTGGGATAAACATGACTTGCCAGAAACATCGTGTGTAATAAAGGTAAGTAAGTAATCATCACATACCCGATAGATATTTTGGCGATGCTTATTATTAACATTATTTTAACAAAACACCACTGGGTCATATTCGCGAAATCCAGAATATCAGATTTGTTTGACAAATCTGACAGCACCCGTTACAACAAATAAACTGCAAACACCTAAACTGTATAGTTATTATCAGATTAAAACTGGACAGGTTAACGCGCCTAACAATTTAACGTTAAATAATTTACGCGATGACACTGTAATTTTCATTTCGCCCCGTATTACCGGGATTACGGTCCCAATTTTCCAACCCTACTCACTCTATTATTGCAACTAATCTTGTCAGTAATCCTAGTCCGATTACCGAATGGTGCGGTCCCAAATTCAAACAAGCTTAATCGTTCCGAATTCAAATGGGCTCAAATAATGCGGTTCGAAATTTAAAAACGCGTGTAATTTTTGAATTTGGAACCGCGCGCCATGTGCATCGCCGGAGGTTATATTTTTTTTGGCGCCGCGGCGTCGCACCCGTTCGGATACGCAAGTTAAACGGGCGAGCGTATTCATAGGGTGAAAAGGATAATAAACATTTTTATTGGCTTTATCCCGCGGAGACTGAGCCAACATTGTTACACGTTCTTTCATTTTCATAAAATAATTTTGATATTACACCCCATACTTGCATGAATTACGTCTCAAACAAACCAAAATGTTTCTTTCATTTTTCATCAGTGAATAAGATTGGAAGACGTTTTTTGTATGTGTTATTCATGTAATACTGACTGAGTGAAGCGACTAACGTTTACGATGAAAGGCACTTAGCATTTTGAACACAGAAAAAAATATCTAGACTTTGCTGTGCAATCCAAAATGTAAGAAATCTGTCATTTAAAAGTAACACTGAGACTTGCTTTTGCTTGTCCAAATTTTGAGTTCACGGTTGAATGAAAAAATCTTTTATTCTATGGGTCTCATTATAGTAATGCGGCCTGCATAACGTACCACGTAGTTAAGACTGCAGCAAAGTCTGTAATGTTACAAAGCACCTTAAAAACGCTAAGCTCATTTCGTAACTTCAAATCCCGTTTTTAAACTTTCAAAAGCGGCGTTAATTACCCTGTTACTATTCCACGCCAAACAGGGGGTTATCAGCAACTCTATTAAAAAACGCAACCGCATGAAAGAGCCCGTCAAACAAATTGCAATTAACGCGGGCTATTCTGCGGCGGGTCATTCTGCCCCCGGCCTCTGTTCAAAGCTCTGGCCAGCATTCAGGGATGTTTGCGTTAATCAGATAGCGGGAAGCAATATGCCACATGTTTGAACTAGGCCCCCGGGCGCGGCAAATGTTGCTTTTTATCGAGACTTGAAGGTTAATGAGCGTTTTGGTGGAGTTGGTAGAAAATTTTGTTTTGGCGTGTTTGAATGGCGATGTCAGATCGTTGTCGTAGGGCTTCACTATTCTTATGATAATTATGGATATGGTATAAATTACTTCTTCGTGGTCTACCGCCTGAGTCAAAGGATTTCTAAGTTCCATAGTTATAGCTTTTAAAAAAAACTTAATAATAGCTTTTAAACTGACACCTTGTCAATAACAGCTTTCAAAATTGTGTAAAAAAGACAACTCATATATGTCATTACTTTGGATTTGGAATCGGAATGGCGATAGCTTTCAAATTAGGCAGTAGGGTTGCTAGTGTTATGTTATTTATATTACTTAATAAAGTTATTCACGGATTTGTTAATCAAGAAACAAAAGATGTTTTTTTTAATTGTATGTCTCTAGCTCTTTTTGATATGATTGAAGAAAAAAAAATTGTATCAGACTTGACAACATTCCAGATCGAGTGAGTACCCAACACCAGATCAAGGCGACTTATACCTTATATCGAGTCTAATTTCAATTTGGTAGAATTGTGTGTAGAGTAAAACCAGTTGTATAGAACAAAATCAACGACATAGTCTTAAGGCGATTTAAAACCGTATTTCCTGAATGAACTAAAGCTTTTAACAGAGTATACTCGGCTTTCTCTTTAGCATTAGCTTCAAAAGCCGCAGAAAGCACGCCTTAAAAAAAAAACTAAACTTTTATCCAACATCGTTTAATATTACAAGCTGCTACCGCCATGCATAACCTCTCACACGTCCGACTCCGCACGATGAACCTCGCGGATAACGTCCACACTGCAAGTGACGGCGCGCGCTCTTCTGTAACCTCAATCCTTCGTCAATAAATTCTTCATAGTAGCTAAACCTTTGCAGCTGTAAGCACAAAAAATATCTACGGATAGGTTTGAGTATACAGAATAATAATTAATGTCTTAAAAAACCCATGAATTCGAATTTTATTAAAAATTTAAAGGGTAAATCATGCAGAAACGAAAAAAACACAATCACTTTTCAAGTTAACTTTAGTTTAGTATTTTCCATATAATCTGTGTTTTGAATAGTGTGTGGGAAAGGCCTATTCTTTAATTTTGTTTTCGCATATAACACTTATAGAATTAACTAATGAAATACTGTACTTACGACATAATTCCGAGTAACGACGAAACACATATTTAAACTTTTCTGCAAGCACCCATGAAGCACTCTGTGTGGATACCAAACTATCCACGGACGTAAGTTAGTACTTTTTTTTGGGAACTAATCTAGCCACGGACGTGTCAGAGGTTATGCAGCCTCTTCGCAACAACGCTAGAACAATCTTTGTAACAATCTCAACGGGCGCTGAATAACCGCCGACTAGCAACATTGATGATGCAATTGCCCGGTCTAACTCATAGCCGAAATTAAACAGCTTGACTAATATTAACATGGTATTTTGTATTAATCGGGGTTAGGATTCACTAGCCTCAGGTTAGGTCATTTAGCGACAATAATTAATTATAGTAAGTTTATTCGTTTTTTTTAACAGTAAAACAATGAGTTATTGTTTTTAATGATAAGCATTCGTTACGCAATCTAAAGATTTAATATTGCACAAACGACAGACTTCACTTATATCTGGGTGGCCTAGCGGTCCAGGCAATCGCCTGTTACGCGATGAACACGGGTTCGACCCTCGCCTCTGGCGGTAATGTTTCAAGTGCGATATCTATTGAGACAGTGGTAGGTCAAAATGTTTTGCAAGAACTGAGAACGGTCCATCAAACTTATTATTAAAGGTAAGAATGGTCACCAATTCGTTATCGAAATGTTATGAATAGGAGGGCCGATTCGATCCCGTGGAAAAACGCCACACATTTTTTTCCGTCTAATCTCTTGTGATGCCAAGGTTTTACGTTTAAATGCCACGAACTAGCTAGATTTCAGTAGAGACAGAATATATACACTACGCGAAAAGAAGCGACTCTTAAGCCTGTGTGCACGTAAAACCCCTTGCGGCTATGTGTGGGTGTCTGTTTTATTCGGTTCGGTATTACGAGTAACCCTAGCATTTACACATTAAATGTCACCGGCGATTAAACACTCACGTACAGGAAGTATCACCGCTGTGGTAGAGCTGCCAGAACTTACGTGGCCGTTCATTTTTATCTGTCATTGATGCAATCGCCCACTCAAAGGGGCCGCGCGTAAAAACTAGCTAACAAGCGCGCACGCCCCGGGCTCTATTCACAATTTGCGCCAACGGGGAGCGCTTCTAAATTCAAATTTTCAAATTCGGAACGCTCCAAATATGAACGCGTTCCGATAGAGATTCGTAATGCCATATTCGGTGTTAATATTCTTTGAAGAACGAATTGGCATGCCTTTTGTGATAAAAAAATACATTTGGATTTAAATGACACCAGATACCTTAGTACACCAAGTATGTACTTAAATGCGTTTCATGTAACAATCAAAGTCAGACAAATTATTACGGTTATTATAATTATTATGACATTAAATCGATTGATGCAATATACGAGTAAATTAAGGCATCACGTTAAGTAAGCACTTAATACTTTTTGATATAGTTTTTCGACCTTTAATCTCAAATAAGACAAGTTCTATGCTCTGCATATCATATCCTACACTATCAGAGAATGTCCTATATTCAACGAGTATTTCCAGCAACAAAATGGATTCAGTAGCTTTAAACTTCTTAGGCCCACATGCGCACGTCCGGATTAGGTAATCTGGATTGGTTGAACGCCTATTATCTGTGTCGAAAACCCACTTGCGCCAGTCCAGATTAGCTAATACAGACTGGCGCAAGTGGAACTTTCGGATAGGCTAATCCAAACTTGTGCAAGTTGGCTAGCGATGGGCGATTGTTCGAAAAAAAATTATCGAATCAATCGACAATCGACCATTCGAACTATTGAATGTCTTCAATCGAATGATAATCTATACTCGGCCCTTGGATGCATTCGATTGAATTCCCGCGACAGGACAGGCAGCGAACGAATGATTAATCGACGCGACGAATGACGATTCATTCGTTAGTAGTACGGCCTGCGCACCGCACGCTCCGGTATTGCTCGCCGCATAATCGAAAGATAATCGAATGACTGCGGTTGCTTATCGAATACATTCGATTACAGGGACCATTCGAATAATTCGATTAATTTAGTAATAATCGCCCATCGCTAAAGTGGGCTTTCAACTCAGATAGTAGGCCTTGAAAAGGTCCGGAATAGCTAATCCGGACGTGCGCAAGTGGCGCTTACGAAATTACTGATAACTTCAATTCCGCTGAAACCCGATCACCCGCCATCAGTGGCGCATTAGTAGGACCTGCCAATCCGCACACCGAGCTCACTCATCAAAATAAATAATTCAGCGGGCGCGTCTAGCTGGCTACCCCATCACGGCTTATCGGTGATCCCACGATGACGGACGACGTGGAAAAATCTCGTTCAACTTTGGTAAGGGTTTTATAAGGTAAACGAATGATCTGGAATGTTTTTACTATCAATCCATATTCTTTACTTATTGGTGACGAATTCATCTAAGGAGGAAACGACTTTTTATACATGCTGTGTGCAACAATGTTCTTATGAAAGAAATTACCCTTTAGGTTTTATGTATGTACATATTTTTAAATTGAATAACTGTTTTTAAGGCTTTTCCCTTTATAGGAATTCTCCCTTTAAACTTGGAACTAACAGATTAATATATTGCTTGCATAGCAATCAGTAAAGCCATTTACCAAAATCATATTATCTACCTATAACATATTCTATGGAAAGGCTGTGATTTTCTTAACACTCTACAAGGCTAATTTGCCAAACTTAACATCTTGACACTGTAGGTATATAATATATGTATATCAATCTACTTAAACAGAAAATTCTGTTATCTCGTTTTCGCCCGATGTTTAATCGGCACAATAAACATAAAAGAAAGATAAGGTATTAATTGTTGTCTCAATTAATGCTCGCAAGCAGTATCCAGTTCCTTAACAGCGTCTCAGCGCTAATAGCAGCCATAACAGTAGCGAGAGATATCCCCATAAGGTACGTGCCCACTACCACCATCACATTGCTATGAACACGAACAAATGTTTTTTTCTACCGAATTTCGGCTTCTGCGGCCAATCCCAACTAGATCAACTAAGTACGCAGGAGATATTATAGTTGACAAGTGTGAGCGCAATACACAGGTGCACTCTTTGTAACTTCCCTATCATAGTTCGTTGTCGGCAAACCGACATCACCGGAGAGAGGTCAGGCGCAGGACGGGGGTGTTAATACCACCAATTCCCTAACTCCGGAGCCGTTTCTGATCACTAATTGCTATGAATGTAATAGGCACAGAAAGTAATATGTTACGTTGATACGCTTTCGATCGCAATCTGCGAGTATGCAACCCGTTTGATGACCAGTTAACCAGATATGGTTGATCCTATGCGAAATACACTAAAGCCGATAGGTATAGGTCCAATGACGAGCATTACCGGTCCTTTTCGCATACAATCATCAACCTACACTTATATCACGAATAGGAAAATTTTATTGTTTGTTTGTATTGAATAGGCTCCGAAACTACTGGGCCGATTTAAATAAAATTTGGTACGGAGATAATTTGAGACCCTGGGAAGGACTAAGACTACTTTTTGTTGCGATATAAAATCATCAGGGGGTGAAAATTTGTATGGAAAATCCGACTTTTGGCGCGGGCGAACTGCTAATCATATAAATAAAGTCAAAGCATTTATTTTAGCTTTTTGAGGTTAGTTGGTTGATGACGGCCTGGGCAAAATATCATACATTTCAATACTCGTACAACGTATATTTTTTCACACGTTCATATCACGGTCATGGTATGATACGGTGTAGTGGGCACAGACCTCAATGCGGCGAGTAAACGAATACGCGCGGCAGATGCGATTGGAGCCGGGCGAGGAGGAGGACCACGAGCGGGCTTTAAGAAGGACAAAAAGAATGGTCAAAGATATGGGCTCTCTATGACCCTAGTAGTTTCTTGTGACTTTGTCAGCGCAAATGTCGAATTTACCATACAAACTTCCACCTTTGTCCCCCTTAAAAGACGATTCCTGAGATAAAAACTACCATATGTCCTTTTCCGGGAGTCAAACTATCCAAACCAAATTTTATCCAAATCGATTCAGCGGTTTAAGCGTGTAGAGGTAACAGACAGAGGTACTTTCGTATTACAAGTATATTAGAATGGATTACACAAAGAAGCAGTACAGATAGCGGACTTTTACTGCCGTACTCAGAAACGTCAATAATAGTTAATCCTTCATTAAGCCTTTGCCGTCCTTTTCTATTTCATTGACAAAGAAAGTGACACAACGAGACTTAATCATAGATAAAATTTAAGTGACGTCTCTGAGTGCGGCAATTTGGTGACTTAAGTTTTTTTTTATTTCAGCACCACTCACACAAGTCAATTTAACAAAACAGGACAGTCCAACCACAACCTAAACTCATGGCGACCACTCTTACCAGGCATCATCAATCTGCCCTCGCCGCCGCCCGATCGTAAATCAAGGTACAATGCCCGCAGGAAGTTCTTAAGAAGAAAAACTATAGGTCATATCCTTCCTACGAGGGGCCAATCGGAAACGAGACCGGCCCCCACCCCCCGAAGGGTTATTTGGTTAGGGCAGCCATACTCGAGCTTTTACGTCGGCTATGATCTGGGCGGCGTAGGGGTTAAAAAAAAAATTGATTTTTCAGTGTTTTTTTAAGTATTATGAAATGATGTTTCAGGGTATCAGTGGTGTAGAATAGAGTTTTTAAGTTTTTTACTAGTAATTTGAATTTATAAGAACACAGAAACGTTAATGAAAACATAGGTTAAATGAATGGAACAAGAAATCTTGATATACGAGTACTCTTAGCATACTTAATCGATTATTAATTTGTAAAACTGCTCTGGTATTGTCTTTCTTCATATAATTTCTTAAATTAAATTTACGAACAGAAAACTACTTCACCAGCTTACTATGTCATTTGCATACACAACGACCAGCGGGATAGCCTTGTATCCTCTTAAAACAAGTAAAGCATCTCCATTATAAACATAAAGAAACCACTTAATCCCCCAAATAGTTGATTAAGCGAAAACTTTTACGCTCGCAAACGCTGGCCAGAGCAGCGTTTAAGGGATTAACAAAGTAGAAAACACGAGAGAGATATATTAGCGTGTATTAGCTTCGTGCTGGTGTAATGGAGAGTAAAGCAGAGGTCTCATTTGGTATTAAAACTCAAAAATAAAGATTTAGAAACCGTATAGAGATCATCCAGTAATTTTGTGATAGACAGCATAAGTCATTTATTTATGCATGTAGACCTACTGGAGGCACTTATACACGTCTCAAGATAGACTCTTCTTCTGCTTCGGGACAAATTGTGGGCTAGTGCTGAGAAGAAGCAGAGAAAGAAACTCAGTCACTAAAACGTGCTTTCCGAGGCACGGGGGTGTAACACTACTAACTCGTGCTGCTGTTTCTAAGTTATTTCAAGAGTGAAAAGCCCAAAAACGAATTCTGGTACGACCCAGGACCCGAGACCTCGTAGATGGAAACCAGCGTGCCGAACACAAGATCAACAAGGCAGTTTCTAGACTATATATTGGCTGACGGAGCCTCAGCTACAACCTCTTGACTCTAGACTAAGCTTAGCGTAGACAGAGTTGAAGGTGGAACGAGCTCACCCAGAAGGTACTGCCACTCCCACTCACCGACGGAACACAGCAAGCTTGGCGCCGGGCTCCGGGGAGTGGTAGATACCAGGCGGCACCTAACGGAGCCTACCACCGCTGTAGGTCTATTGTGCACAAACTGGCGGGCACAAAAATGGGATTCACGCCCCCGTAATAAATTTACCCACTGTTAACTCGCCCACACGCGACTGCCCGTCTGGGCCCTAAGTGCCCGTTCAGATTTTATGTACCAATTTAGGGTTGGTTTCGCGTAATAGCCGGGATGTTAACCTGTTTTCTTATATAGCGTGCTGGAATGGCCGGGTGTTTGTAAGTTTATTCGGAGATTAAGGCCAGTAAGATTATGAAACTGCGCGGTCGAAGGATACGTTCTTGGTATTTTAGTGGTATTTTGCAATAAGTAGGTTACTTTTGGTTTGAATTAAAAATATCACTCACTACCACGTGATACTAAGTAATACAACACTAACTAATAGAGTATTACAATGCTTAATTTTAGTAGCTAAACAGCTCACATTGATTATGTAAGTCTAGCCGTGTGAGTTAATTTAATAAGGCACACAAGTCCGGATTAGCTTATTAATCCGGACTTGTTCAAGGCCTACTATCTGAGTTGAAAGCCCACTTGCACAAGTCTGGTTTAGCTAATCCGGAAGGTTTACTTGCGCAACTTGGACTTACGCGAATGGGCTAAAAATCTGATTATGGGCCTTGCGCTAGTCCGGATCAGCTAATCCTTACTTTCGCAAGTGTGCCTTATATAGGACTAAGTTACTTTTTAAACACATTACAAGCTACCTAGTAGAGCTCTATGTTGATTTTGTAACAATTTTTGGTTTGTCACTGTCATGATTTATCGCAAAAACGAATAATAATAAACAAGAGGACAATATAAATAGTGTAACAAATTGCTAAATGATAGACGCGCGCTCCGCCCGCCATAATGGCAAGAACCATTTTGTAGAAAAAATTGTTAGGCGCAACGTACACTGCGACTTTGAAACGCTTCTACTAACTTAAAATTAATCATTATTAATATTCAATTAAGTTTGCGACTATGATAGCACGTACAGTACCAGCACATCAGATTACACATTTTCGTTTCGAAGTAATCCCTATTACAATGCATAAGATACCGCAGTGTTCAGCTTGATGTGCAGTCGTCCGTACAAATGTGCTAGTTTAAACTACATTGACTGCTTACAGTTTAAATGGAGAGCGGTAAAATTTTTGTTATTTAACAAAACACTGACTATACTTATATTACGATAACTGAAAGAAATAAAAGATTTGGGGCTCTGGGTCCGTTGCCGCGCCACTCATCAAGGTTTATAGGTGCTCGGAATATTTGAATACGGTACCTACATTTTCTTTTACGAAATAAAAAGTTATTACAACTTAGCAAGAAAAGGGAGCAAATTTAATGCCAATGATTATTTTCAAGACGAGTGTCGGTGGCGCAGTGTCTAGCGGGTTGCCTCTCATGCGGGAGATACCGGTTCGATCCCACGTGCCGCCATGTACCAATGACTTTTTCTGAGTTATGTACATTAGTTGTTTTACTATATAGCCGATGCCCTTACGGTGAGAAAAACATAGTGAGGAAACCTGCACATTCAGGCGACTGCATGTGTAACCATGATCCATACTGGTCAGGTTCCCCTGGTATCAGGGTCACGGAGGTCAGATGGCAGTCGCTCCACTATAATAACCTGATCTGCCATATCCTGGATCATGGTCCAAAGCGGACCCTGGGCCCTCGCGTGCGAGTGCACAACCGGGATAACGATAGGAGGATGATAATTATTTTCAAGACCAACTTCACCGTTTGGAAATATTGAAATTAAACTTCCTCCAACTCTTTACGAACATTTTCTTTTACAATTTAAAACCTTACTTAAAGAGGCTTCACTGTCCGCTGCCCCTAACCTACCCTCTGATGGAATTCTTACTGAGTTCGATATATAATAGAGAGCCGGCCGCAACCCTTTCGTTGTGATTAGTTATTGCATTTTCAAGGGGCGTATTGACAAAACTTCGCTCCGGCAGGGAATTAAAAACCGGTCAAGCGTGGGTCGGGTTTGCTCGTGAAGGGTTCCGTACCATATCGTGTAAGATAGGCTGAGGTGTTCACTAAACAAAATAAACGCTGTGATCTGGATGCTTTTAAGAAAAATTTAATAGGCTGTACCAGTCAGACATGACCTATCCTTCGTTGCATCGTCGCTTACCATCACGGGAGATTGCAGTCAAATGTCTGTTTATCAGTTTAAAAAAAAAGAAAATGCAAAAATGTATGTTTGCATTGAATCTTGAAATCGGTTTTATAATTTTTTCTGTTTGTAGTTTTAGGGGACATAGAAATACACGATGTTTGAAAATTTAAATTCTCTAGCTATCAGTTCCTGCTTAAGACAGACAGAAGGGTAAACAGACAGACGGATAGGCAGATAATTCAATTCTGTTAATACTATGGCAATAGAATGGTAGTTATGTAAAAATAAATCAATATAATAAATATTGGACATAAAATATATTGCTCTGATCCCAAAGTAAGTCCGGGCGAATGCTCTTATCAACTGAAAAACGAAAGACTATCAACGAAAGACGTTAGTCAGTCGAAGAATTTACGTGCTTGCTACGCCAGTAAGCCGGTGTTGAATTTCATCAATACTCGGGGAATATGGATAGCGAAGGGACGTTGATTCGAGTGCCACCGGATGACACGGTCGATCAATTTTTGAAAGCGAAATTAAATTTAATTTCATACTAAAATGTCAAAATCGCCCCATTGATCGATTTCATTGTCACCGTCTTAGCAGAATAGGGGGTGAAGGACAGCTGAAGACTAGTAATAGGGGCCTGTTGGTCTCCCTTTAGGTGCGGAACCCTAAAAATCACAAGCCGAGACACCCATTAATGATTTACAAGATTTTTTGAAGGGCTCTTTAAATAATGGCCAGTAATTAACTGAAAAGCTTTGACATCTTAAGCAGAGTAATGTTACGAGATTGAAAAGTTGGTTATTAAAAAAGGAGAAAATGCATTTTTAAGGGTTTTATATTAAGTGTTAGAGTAATTGCTTTGCTTTTTACTTTGTCTTAAGTTTTATTTGTATAGGGAAGATTAAAGATGCATGTTTGTAATTTAAGAAATCATTTTAGTGATCTCTCGTTATACTGGTACACGGTCTATATAAAAATTAAAGGTAAAACTACCCGTTAGAAATTAAGGGTGCTACTCAGAATCAGTTACTAAACAAATCTGTCCTAGAAATATTGGTCGAAATATGCCAAAAGAATTTCCACTCTCCATAGAAATCAGACAGGTCAGGTAACCATATAGAAAGTCAATTTTTTTTGTCGTTTTCCGACCAATGTTTCTAGAAGAAAGTAGCTCCCTTCATTTTTAATGGTTAGTTTTGTAACACCTACAATTTTTATAAGAACCGTGTAATATTTTATAATATGTCGTAGATCCTTCGTATAATTGGGGCGATCGCAATTTGTCCAAGCGCACCGTGATACGCTTATATTTCTCGATTACTACGGCACATTTTAATATTAATACGTTCAATAAAATTACTGAAACAAGCATACTATACTATACTAATGCGTAATTACAGCGGGTTATCGTTATTAGTAGGTATGTTAGCGTTTATTGACGTAGCATTTGAATGGACTTCATTCAGTTGGAATATCAGTTAACTCAAGGTATAAAAGGGTGCACAGTGGGACGCGACACCGAAGTGCGAGTGTACGGGTTAATTATTTCTTTTTATGTTGCCTCGCGCCGTGAGATTGCCGTGATTACGCGACTGCGCGGTGAGGCATAGATTAAAGAGTTTAAGTGTGTTTGATTTAATGCCTATGTGCTTTGATGCATTACCCTATAGTCCGACTGCCTAAGTCCTCACCTGCGGGGTCCCTGTGCCCCGCAGGTGAGGACTTAGACGCCCCAGCGACTATCTACCCTTGCTACCCGCAGACGATGATTAAGGCTGTCGGCAGTACTGTCGGTAGGTAGCAAAAACGTACCTACGCGCGGTGACCCTTACTTAGGGGCTAAAACAAGTTGCGTGTCGCTACCGGCCAGCGACACGCTCGCGAGTTTTATTCACCAGCGGCCGCGCGGCTACGTTGCTGGCTGGACGAGAATGAATAAGGTACTAGAAAGAGGCGCTATATGGCGTTAGAAGCTTCTCGTAGCAGTCAACCCTATCGCGTCGCGTGATACTACGTCACTGAATAGGTTTAGTGTATTATGAATCATATTCCAGAGCAATAAGTATGAAATTATCTTGCAATGGATTTTTGTAGGTGTCTACACGAAAATGTACTTGACTCTGAGGCGAACTAAATTACGCCATATTGTTGACGACATTGAGTAGACATTTCTTTGAATACAATTGCTAAGTCATACTTCTGTACGAAGTACTAGTACTTATTTTGAGCTGTCGGACTATAGGTTATATTATACTACACCATTTATATCAAATCTTGAACATGACACAACTCTCAACTGATAATTCAAGTAGCAGTTTACACACATTACTGGTTAACAACAGATGATAATTTAGAACATTTAAGTTTTATAGTCTGACAAGTCAATAAGAGTCCCTTCTAGCGCCCCGCAAGACGTGCGACGGGCGAAGAAGCGCCAACCTCATGCAACTGTCATAGCAAATCTCCTTCCCTACTGAGTCTACTCGTATGTCTCGAATAACTTGGGCCAAACAAAAGTGGATCAAGAGATACGATCAACATCTCAACTACACCCGATCACTATTGATTTATTTACACAAAATAATGCGCAAATTGAAGTGATGAGTTATTATTGTAATTTGATTGCATAGCCAATGTCGATACATATCGATTCATCCATGATTTATATTGTATATTCTCGTGCTCCGTAACCAGAACCGCTGGTTTCATAATCCTCCTACACCCAGACTGTCGTCTCTGCGGACATATTCTACTCTATGCGAAATGTTCCGACGCTTCCACGCTCTCACAATACGCGATGCAGATTCCGCAAACACAGTTGCAATTAGCGGGATTCGTAGAGTGCACCGTGTATAGGGTGTAACGTATACTGGGACAAACACTACATATTGAGGCTTTCGTAAGCCTGTTTGAGGATAAATTGCTTTCTGTACAGCTGTTATGGCAAGATTTTAGATTTCCATAATATTATTTAGTTGGTAGTGTTAACATCCCTGTGCCTCGGAAAGCACGTTAAGCCGCCTGAGCCCGTACACAAGATGCAATCTATTCTAAAGCGAATTTCGTTATCGCTAACAAAATGTATGAAACTGACATAAGCCATCGAAATATCTCGTGACTTTTGCATACATATTGTTGGCGATAGCGAAATTCGCTATAGAAAGATTGCATCTTGTCTAAGGGCCCAAATCTCTCTACGGTCATGACGTTTCACTGAATTATGAGAGTGAAGGAACAGAGAGTGCACCTGTGAATTGCGCACACACTTGTGCACTATAATATCTCCCGCGTAGTTGGCTAATTTCTGTTGTAATTCGCCGCTGTAGTCGTTATTCAGCTAAGAGGACATTTATCTATATTTCTGAAATGAAATATTATAGGAGTGTTTCTGTTCTTGGAAGTCTAAGTGGAACAACTAAATATTCCTGGGTATTTTACCTTCAATAATTATGTGTGATATTAAAAACATGCGGTTAAGATATGAGGATTTGACTCCACAAATCCTTTGATTTTTCATGAAAGCAGAAACTAAGTTAATAGTTTTTATTGTAGGTAGCCCTGTATCTCTAAGCTTGTCTCAATAAGCGCTAGCTCAATCTACACGCCCATTCAGCCTCTGACGAGCTCTTTTAGCTCAGATGAACCATGTTAGCGCACACATTAGCGCTTATTGTACTACATTTGCTGGAACTAATGAGTTTTAATATTTGATCCCGATTACAACTTTAGTAAGCTTATTTTAGAGCTATCCTGAATATTAACAATACGTTTTACACGGACATAAGCTTAATCTGGGTGCGATTTTGAAGCGCCAAAATCGTATTGTAAGTTGATTGTAAAAATTGTTCAAAAAGCGCTTAGCAAACGCTATTCTGTATATTATTCATTTTATTTTAAAATTACTTTTTGATAGCCTTGCCCTTACTTATGTTCATTTTACCATTCCGGTTTTTATCCAATTAAGTTTTGGTCTCGGCTATCGCGCCTTTTGTAAAGTATACATTTTAAGCAAACTGGAAAATACTTACTTTCGGCGGCGGAAGGCGACTCTCTATAACTTCTTTGCTTCTACTGCCTTTGTTGCTGACGGTACAAAATAACTTACCTGTGGCGTAGTTTTCTCCACCTCCTTTGGTATGAGCCGGCAAGTGGTTCGGGAGGCGACTCCCTTTAACTTCTTTGCTTCTATTGCTTTTGTTGCTGACGGTACAAAATAACTTACCTGTGGCGTAGTTTTCTCCATCTCCTTCGGTTTGAGCCGCTGCAAGTGATTCGGGAGGCGACTCTCTTTGACTTCTTTACTGCCACTCTCTTTGCTTCTACTGCTTTCGTTGCTGACGGTACTGCCTTTGTCTTCTATTGACTTGCGTTTCGTTTCTTGCTTGTTTGGGTTGCTGACTCTGTTTGACTGGATTGTAAATATAATTAGTTGAGAGAAAACCAAATAATAAAATTAGGTAGGTACATATTATTATTATTAGTTATCAGGCAGGCAGTTGAGACAACTGATAGCTGCCTGTATCCAGTTTTTCATAGTAAGTTAAGCGAGTTTAGATGAGCGTCAAGTCGGTTTTTGAATTAATTGATATTTTGGGCAGAGACCACATCTTCCGGAAGGCCATTCCATGCTTTGACTACTCTATTGCTCAAAAACTGATTGTGAGGGTTACACTATGAGATGTCGGTACAGAGCCTGAGATTACTTGAATTATTAAATGAGTCCTAATAATAAATCTTCTATTTTTTTAATTTTGCTTGCCAGGCGTAGCTACATAGCGTGTAATTCAAAATTTTGTATTTAATTCAGGACTAAACTATAGTAATCTTTACTAATGTTTAACATGACTAAACATTAGTAATCTTGACTAATGTTTAGTCCGGACTTAAATACTCAATTTTGTTATTTTGACAATTAAATCAATTAAATTTTGTAAGCATGTGCTTCTGAAAACAAATTCAATATATATGAGCCCATACAGGATTATTTTTAAAACATAACTCCCTTACAAATAATGGATTTGCCACTGCTATAACACTTGTTTTAATATGAGACGGCTGATTTGGAATCGATGACAGATAGGTGACATTTTATTTTTATTTTATTTTATTATTACAACAAAATCCACAGTTCTCAAAAATACAGTTTTACATGTTTCTTCTATACTAATCATACAGCCAACATTGGATTTACATTTTACAGTCTAAACATATTATAAGTGCGAGTGTGACTGATGTCGTCGATCTTCCTATGCAATTAATTTCAATTTATCATGTGTTTGTGTGTGTGTGTATTCTAGGAGTTAGAACTAGTAAGCTCAAGTATACGTTTTTTAAATAATTTTTAAATGATTTTTTTGAAAAACATGAGTGTAAAGACAAACATTTCAAATTAGCCGTTATTTATTAAGTGTTTTAGCAATGTCATAATCATTATTAGTAAGAGGGTTCCAATATTGTTGGTTTGATTTCACTTAGATTAAACTCGAATTACTCTCCTCTTTCGATTTCCAAGTTAAAAAATAAACAAAATAAAGTTGTAATATATTTTTAACTTACCATTTCTTCGGTTCTTCTGATCATTTCTAACTGTTGTTCTCTTGCTATTGCTTGTCGAACCGGCGGCGGCGGTCGCATTCGGTCCTGATTTTCTGCATTTAGTTAAATAAATATTATAATAACAATACATTGTTTTAACAAACACACCAATCTAAGCGTGAGCTTGTGCTATGGTGACTAGGATAACGGATAGACATACTTATATACATTTATAAACATCCATGACTTCGGTACAAATGCTCGTGCTCATCACACAAACATTTGCTCCTTGCGGGATTCGAACCCGCAACCGCCTGGTTTAGAAGTCCGAGGCGCGAACCACGACACTAAGACGGTCGTCAAAATAAATCGTATAAGCTCTTTTATCGTAAATATTTATTTACCTACGACGCTATAAGCTAGTAATAAAAAAATGATACTGAGATTAAGGATAAAGTTCTGACATTCTTTTGATGATTTTGGAAACTCTTAATTCCAGGGCGAAAACTACATCAATCATAGAATAACAAATTCGTAGAAGTGCCCTATATCTTGTTTGAATGTATCAGATATTTTGCCTTAGTCTCAACGGATCGTAGTGATGATGCGGCAGAAGGTGGCTTATGTCTGACTACAGGCTATTCACTCTTTTCTTGAAAGTATCCAAAAGATCATAGCATTTGGGGAACTATTTAGGCGGCACTGAAATCTTCTCTTTAGCCGTACTCAATAGGAACGTATGTCAAAATGTTAGGTGCCTATTGGTTGGGCAATTTGGAGGAAGTTCTTTGAATTAATTCTTGGTATGTGTGTACACAGTGCAGTGACATGCTTCGTGCTGTCACGATTTATGCTGAGCAGGGACCTTTTTGGCACACATTTGATCTTTAATGCCTACTTATAACATAAGCATCCAAACATTTTCCGTGCCAAATAAATAAATGAATTTGAATTTCAGAGTGACAAAACTGCAGCAACCATAGAACAACAAATCCGTAGAAGTGGCACTCACCAAAAAACGCGATTTTGTATATGTCAGGCTCGAGTACAAGCGCGTACAATCCGTCAGGCGCGCGTTGCTGCACGTACTGCAACGCGTAGTCACACATCGCTTCGGCGCACGTTCGTAAAGCTTTGCGCTCCGACTCTCGGTACAACTAGAACAAAATTACGGGAATAATATGCGAGAATGTGTTTGTTAACACTGCGAGACCGCATGTCAAATAAATGGCTACGAGAGCAAAGTAAAGTTACTGATGTTGTGCAGCGCGTAGTAAGAATGGGCAGGACACGTCGCCTGCAAACATGACTCCTGGCGTAAGACGGTTATTGAGTGTAGACCATGGGGAGAGAAACGCCCGGTGAGAAGGCCCCAAATGCGATGGAGCGACGACATAAAGAGAAAAGCCGGATCGATGTGGATACAAGTGGCTCAATATAGAAGAGACTGGCATGAAAGAAAGGAGGCATACACCAAGAAAATGGTAGAAGAAGGCTGAGAACAAGAAGAAGAAGTGTTTGTTAAGGATCAAAAAAATCCCTTAAATTTCTAAGCCTAACTATACCGTTTCTTCATTTTGGTGGAAATGCAGCCTAAGTGTTGCCTAGATAGCTGAAATCACGATTTTCATGTCCAAGTGTTGCCGGTCGAGAGCTGACTTTGGATAATCGATAGACTATCAACAAACTCTTGATTATTATCGATTAACTACACATGGGTCAACAATATATTCTACTTTCGACATCCAATAGGCAACCGGTAAACAATATATCATCAACCGTTTTTCTTTGCATAACAAACATTGTAAACAATCTATTTATGACTTTTAAAACTAATACTGGTGAATAAAGATGTTTACTAATAGCTCTAAAAAGCTGCATATATTATAAACGATAAACTACCATATTAGGATGTAATTTTTGTGTCTTTCTTATTTTTAAATAAATAATTTTGTAAAAAGGAATGTCAAGATTGTTTACAATGTTGGACAAACAATGAAAACGGACTTTATAAAGAATATCGATACTATTGTGACAGATATGACAAAAAAATCCATGTAGCATGACATTTTTTGTCATATCGGTTTATTAGCGACCGGAGACGATTAACCCCCAAAACCAGCCACGATGGCATTACAATAATAAGCTGATTTAGTTCAGATTTAGGGGCTAATTTTGACGATATCGCTTTTGACACTCTTTAGGGCACATGTTCCTAAGTTTTAAGTTGAGGTTAACACCTAACGTGGTAAACATCCATCGTCGACTCCAGTCATCGTTGTCTAGAATCAAAAGCAAACGCATTCCAAATAAAAAAAGATATCGATTTGAATGTAACCGTCAGAGAATACAAATCTTTTTAAGCTACCATTTCTCAAAGTAAAGCACCGAGTTATTCGACATCTTTTTTCTTCTATTTTCACCATATTTTTATGTATATTTAGTTTAGTGTCCGACCGAAACTAGTTTTACGACCGAAACCGAAAACGAATTTCGGCAACGGTGTCTATTTCGGCCGAAACCGAAACTTCCTTACAAGGCAAATATTTTGAGGGAAAAATAAAGAAAACGTTATTATAATCAGTCAGTCTTTATTGTTTTCTCTTTAAATCACATAGATTTCTCTTTAAATCACAAAAAAAATTATAGGTTAGATTAAACTTGATTATACTTTTAACAGACATATTGAATATTTTTTTTTGATGTTTACATAACGACATAATACGAGATAAAACTTACCAAATTCAAAATCACTCGAAAACTCGCCACCACAACAAAACAAAACGAACAGCAAACAAATAAGCGAGCGAATCACGACATTGACTCTGATCGGATTCATTCACTCATTCAACGCGCCGAACATTACCAATAACAGCGCGGAAACTCCCGAATGCACATTCGGTTTTGGTCGTAGTTTCAGCAAGTCTGCCGCCGAAAACGAAACTAAACCGAAACTCGTGTTTTTACCGAAACTCAACCGAAAACGAAACCGAAACCGAACATTCGGTGGGATACTAATTTAGTTACTTAAATTAATTATCTGATCGACTGTACCTTATTGAAAAACATAGTATTAGGAACTTCATATCTTGGTATATGTGACCAAATATGAAGTGTATAAAACGCACGCTCGTTTCACTCGCTCGCAAGTCCCTAGCAAGCCTAGTCCAGGCTACCGCGGTAGATCGCGCGTAGGTGCGTTTTCGATACCTGCACGAAGAGAGAGAGGCTGGAGTCTGACTGGGGCACTAATCTCCATACAAGCACGCTGGACTGCATACTGTCAACCTAATAATGAAGCCATCTGATTATCGCCGTTTTGTCGTTGACGGCTGTAGTGAGCGTGTGTAGTGACCGTCCACGGAACTAACGGGAGTTGACATGAACATATGCAAGTTACTAGATTTTAGTTCCCTAGAAACTCGGTGGGGGCGCTTTAATTCGGCACAAAAATGATCTGTCATTTCTTAGATAATGTAGTCCAGTGTACTTGTATTGACGACCGTCTTGGTGTAGTCGTTCGCGCACCGGACTTCTAAACCAGGCGGTTGCGGGTTCGAATCCCGCAAGGGGCAAATGTTTGTGTAATGAGCATGAGCATTTGAACCTAAGTCATGGGTGTTTATATGTATTTAAGTATTTCTATCCGTTATCCTAATCACCATAGCACAAGCTCACGCTTAGTTTGGGGCTAGGTAATTGGTGTGTTTGTTGAAACAATTTATTATTATTATTATTATTATTATAGAGGTCAGTGGACTGGAGTAAATACCTGTATGTTGGCAGTGGGCGCCAGCAAGTAGGGCAGTAGCGGCAACACGTCCAGCCTCAGCGCGCGGCGCGTCGTGGCCACGCCGGCCGCGGCGTAGCGCCACACCGCCCACACTATACCATCCAACTCGGTTTTCTTGCGGTACGCCTGTAATAAACATTTATCTACTTAATTAAAATCTTCCTTGTTACAAAGCCTTCGTGGAAAGTAAAATTTTGTTTATACCAACTATTGACACTTGATAGAAACGCTCCGATTTTGATAGCGAGTGCTTAAAGACGACAGTATATCTTCTGCAGTTGTAATAGGGTTGATTTTTTTAAACGCTCGCGTTATAAATAATACTATCTCGTATCTTTCAAAACTGCAACCAACTCAATTTTAACGAAAATAGTAACAGTATTTTTTTGGCAACTGGCCGAGATCGCATATTACATAATACCTTATCATAACCGAAAATCAAACCCGTTATCGACGGTATATTTTAACGCCCAATTTACTTGCGTAGCTTGATGTCTCTCACCAGCGATACTAGCAAAAAAACTTAAAAATTTTGATAAAGGGTGTTCCTTCGGCAAGCAATGCTATTAACAGTGGGCAGGACACAGTGCGCGAACTGAAAGCCGTTGCGGCAGAAACTCTTGATTGGAGACCATTTGATCAAAACAAAAAAGCGTAGCGTAGGACGTCTAACGGCAAGTGGACAGACCTTGTAAAAGTAGCAGGAATCGCACTGGACGCAGGCCGCTTGTAACAGGGCACTTTGGAAAATGTAACAGGTCGAATTGGAAAACATATGCCATTTTAGCGCAACTGGATTAGGAAGGCAAAGGGGAGCGCTTCCTACCGACCGGTTGTTATGGTCGGGGACCAAGGTCCGATGGTCACCGTCTTGGTTTAGCTATATGTAGTCAAGCTCGTGCTAAATCTTACATATCGCGGTTTTGTGTTGTATGGAGCGGGCTAACAGCGCCATCTAGCCTGTAGGAGCCGAGTCAGGGCGTCGCGTCTTGAAGTTGCTTGCTAGTGTGGGCGACAGTGGTAAGAGGTCGCTACACCACTCCCCCCGAAGAACCGGAGGTTGATTGAGCCAGGATGGTTGAGAGCTCAGCAGTCTGTGCGTAGTGAGCTTGCAAGTGCCAGTGCTTTGTTGAGTCCACGATGTGCCGGGATGAGCATGCGCGATGTCCACGGTGAGTTGGGATGGGCATGCGTAATGTCCACGGCGAGTCGGGATGCGCGATGTCCACGGTGAGTCGGGATGAGTGCGCGATGTCCACACGATGAGTCGGGATGTACATGCGTGATATCCACAGTGAGTCGGGATGAGCATGTGTGATGTCCACGATGCGTGCGGGAGAGCTCGAAGTCCACAGTGAGTCGGAATGATGAGCTGGATGAGGCTGCCGAGGAACCAGGTAGAACCGGTGCGGTCTGCGGTGGTGTCCTTAAGGCTGGTGAGCTGGCTTGCAGGAGACTGCTGGCTGGATGCTGCTGGCTGGGTGTCTGTTGGCAAGGGAGAAGGCGACGATAATGATGACGACGGTGAGGCTCCACGCTCCAGTGTAGATCACGTCGGGGTCACCACTTTAGCGCAACTGGATTAGGAAGGCAAAGGGAAGCGCTTCCTACCGACCGGTTGTTATGGTCGGGGACCAAGGTCCAATGGTCACCATCTTGGTTTATCTATATGTAGTCAAGCTCGTGCTAAATCTTACATATCGCGGTTTGTGTTGTATGGAGCGGGCTATCAGCGCCATCTAGCCTGTAGGAGCCGAGTCAGGGCGTCGCGTCTTGAAGTTGCTTGCTAGTGTTAGCAACAGTGGTAAGATGTCGCTACACCATATTCAAAAGTGAAGAAAGAAAAAAAATATATTAATTAATGAATGGACGTAATACCCATGGCCATTCATTAATGTCCATTCTCTGCCTCGTTGGTCTAGTGGTCAGCACGCTGGGTACTATCCACGAGGTCCCGGGTTCGAATCCGGGTCGGGCCGAGAATGTTTGGATTTTTCTGTCTTGAAATTACTCAGACACAGCTCCGGAGTCAGGAAGTTGGTGGTGTTAACATCCCCGTGCCTCGGAAAGCACGTTAAGCCGTTGGTCCTGCGCCTGATTTCTCTACGGTCATGTCGGACTGCCGTCTCGCCGAATTATGAGAGTGAAGGAACAGAGAGTGCACCTGTATTGCGCACAAACTTGTGCACTATAATATGTCCTGCGCAGTTGGCTAATCTCTGTTGAGATAGGCCGCCGTAGTCGAAATCGGCTAGGAGGACATTATTATTATTATTTAATAGCATTGCTTGCCGAAGGAACACCCTTTATAAAAAAAATAATTTTTCTGCTAGTATCGCTGTTGAAAGAAATCAAGCTACGCAAGTAAATCGGGCGTTAAAATATACCGTCGATAACACACGAAAATAAAAAAAACGTAAAGGGCACGGTTATAAAACAAAAAACACAGCAAAATTACAATTTATGTAGGTAAACCAGTCGGACTGTGCAGTTGTGCACCTGTGATGTCCATATCAAAAGGGCCGCACTCAGCTTAAGTCGTGACCCGCTAGGGGCCCCGACGCTGGTTTTCAGTAAGCCCCATCCGAGTGAGGTCACGGACAGATACGCCAGACATTAATAAAAATAACAATACATATTATTAATATATAGTAATAAACTAAATAATACTAAAATATAAAATGACCATATACATTCCTTTGAAACAATTATAATATTGTATCTCGAAGCCAGGTATGCTGCTAATACTAACCTCCTGAGCCTGCATCGGGAACTGAACCCGCTGCGGATGTCTGGACGCCAACAGTCTATGGCACCGCACCACGCATTGCGGCAACATCCCATACAGCGAGTAGTTCTGAGTGCGCATAGTCCAAGAATGTATGGTGTCATACAATCTTAGCCACGAGAGCGTTTCGCAAGCGATAAAGAAACGCGCGTCTACTCGCGCTTGGAGATAATTCTCGAATATTCCTTCGACCAGTCTGTGAAAGAAAATACGCAATATTTTTAAGGTTACTCGTAGACAGAGGTTTTTTTTTCAATTGTCTCCATACATGGAGACAATTGTCCTCTTCTCTATCTATTTTGCTCGCTCTCTCTCTCTCTCTTTTTATGGTTCTTTTCATTTCTTATCAATTTTTTAAACTAATTATGCTCTAATTTTTTTTTCATTTTTATAACCGTTATGTTAGCGTTCTGTTTTTGACACTCTATTTTGTTTTAGAATCTTAATTACAGAGAGAGACACGCTGTTTCAAACTTTAGCTAGATTATATTACTTTTATGAACGTCGTCAATCTCATACGTCATCTGATTAACTTGTTTAGTATTTTACTTAATTATGGGTTGATTTTCCATTGTTCGACAAAAAATAACTGGATGACAAAGTATACAGTGACTATTTAAAAATGTCCAATATGACTTGTCTACAAATGAAGTGATGACATTTTAAAATCAGTGGTGTTGTATTTTATTAGACTATTAAAATTCCATTCCTTAAAAAAGGTAACCATTGGAATTAATAAGGCCATTAAGGAAGGCCACTATTGGGGCAGAAAGTACACACGGGCGGCCGCACGTCAGACTACGCCATTTTGACCTTGAGACCGCCTCTATTCCTTACGTAATTAAAGCTGTTTTTGTAGTTTACATGGGAACGGTGACGTGTTGCTACGCTGTACAAGGTTTTATATACATCCGTGTATACACACCTGTCATACTCCCCCGCAGCTTGAACGGTTTTCATGATGGCGTTCTCATCTTTGTCGTTGACGGTGAAAATCGCGGTTAGCGCTTGCATCATGCTTTTGCTACAGTCTTTCGTGCCCACCGCTGAGTTCTCTACGTCTGCCATGCTTAGCTGGGAATAAATAAAATTAAGTATTAATATAAATAAAATAAGGTGCTTGTGGCGCAGTGGCGGCAGCGCTTTGGTAGTGATACCAAAAGTTAAGCAACCACGGCGCGGTCGTGATTGAATGGGTGACCATTCCGACCATTAAAGTGACGACCATGACAAGCATCTCCGTGCTTCGGAAGGCACGTTAAGCAGTTGGTCCCGGCTAATATCTCTTGGTATTAGTCGTTAAGCCTAGTCAGAGGCCCTAGGGCGGCTTGATAACATCTGACAGTTAGGTTTGTCACTTGCCTAACAGACACCCCTCCACCAATCCGCACTGAGCCCGCGTGGTGGAGTATGGCTCGTTCCTCCTCATAGTTGAGGTGAGGCCTTTTCCCAGCAGTGGGATCTAATAGGCTGACTTAACTTAGTATTAATATTGATATAGACAAAAGGATCGTGACCACGGCAGGAGTCGAACCTTGGCAATTTTTAAATCAGGCGCATAGGCTTTTTGAGTACTCTGTTATCCATGTCTTCAGCTAGGAGTATCATGAAAAATGCAATATGAATTTGTATCATAAACTAAATGAGTTTTGAATGGATTTGGAGTGATGTTCAGATGAAGGGAATTTTAAAAAATATCCCAAGGGAATAACGAAAGAGCTTGATTCGCTCTCTATCACACACCACAGTTCTATCGTCACGCTGTTTTAAGTGTAACATCCAGCAATGAAATCTATATAAACCAGAAAAGGGTAAACAGTTTTGACTTCTGGGTCTAATGAGTCCTGGCTAATTTACATTAGTGTTAGTTTATTTATTCTTCCGCCTATAAAGACAGACTTTGGAGCCATGTTTTGAATTCAAACGGCTCCTGTAGCTTAGCAATCAGCGTTTTTAGCATGCTGCTATTCGCCTATATATTTTCACTCTTTCTGTCACGTAACCTTACTCGTACCTCACCTGACCGTGTTGCAGGGTTGTCCGACGCAACGCCGAACTCGCGCGTCATCGGGCTAACATACGATTCAGCCAGCGTGTGACAGCCCTAACCGACCGATTGATCCGCGCGTGTACTTGTAGCTAAATAAAACGATTGATACTTTGGTGACCCCAACATGGTTTTAGAGACTAAAGTACGTAGCCTCCGATGGCTTGGCCAATTCAAGCGCCAAGAAGGCATATCTCGTTCACCTACGGGTCGGTGGCCATTTAGTAGTCCCCGGTATCGGTGGGGAGATGTAGTGGACGCGAATCTTGGAAAACTTGAAGCCAAGGAAAAGCCAAGCTTAGGTAAGCGGATAGTTAAAGAACTCACCTGCGCCTTAGCCCTCGCCTTGATGAAGCTCAGCACGTGTATAGCGGACCTCACATCCCCTTGTACCCGCGACGCTAGCGCCGCCAACACGTGCGGCATCACTGTCAACCCTTCGCACTCGCACACGCGCGCTAGGCGAGACGACAGGCGTTCGAGGGAGACTCCGCCCACTTGGATTATTAGGGACACTGGCCTGGAATGTTTGAAATTTGATTATTGCACGTCCTGACTGTCATTGGGAATAAAAAGCTATTAAATGAAATAGTACAATTTTTTACTAACAAACCATAGATGAAAAGTCTAAAATAAACGATTTGAATTTATTTATTCACAAATTATAAAATATAAGTCATTATTGCAGTCCACTGCTGGACATATGCCTGTCCAAGACTGCACCAACTCGCCCCCCTGCTAGGTGGACCGATGACCTGAGGAAGGTGGCCGGTGGTGGCGGGATGCGAGAAGCGGAGGACCGTAAAATATAAGTCACCCCCTAATTCTATTCTATTCTTGAACAGCGAAAAACCAAGAACTGATTTTACAATGCTTAGAAATCAAATAAAATAAATACAAAACAGTTCGTTTCTAACCTTCACCACTAAATTAGTATATGGTTCAAGTAAAATCTTTTTTTTATTATTTTGTAACTGTTTTTATAATGTGTAACCTCATCAATGGTTCCCTTAGAAAACCAGTGACATAGCTTGTCACGGCAAGAAAGCTGGTTAGATTCGGTACCATAAAATTACTATAAGTCACTACATTCCTTTTATTTTATTCTTGTCATTTTTTTGTTTTAACGCCGAAATAGAAGACCTAAGTGGTTAAGCCTGACATAATCAGCGAAGTCAAATCTTCCAGACTCCGTTGGCACTGCCTCGTAGAAAGATCGTGAATGGAGGAAGATCGTGCCGTGAATAGGACGTGAGATATTTGGTACGACCAAGTAGTATACGCTCGGTCGGACGTTCTAGATATCGCTGGACAGATGAACTACAGACTGCGTGACCTGGGACCTGCGTGATCTCCATATAGCCAATCGGAAAGAGATTGCGCAGGATTGGAAAGAGTGTCGTCTTTTGGTGATGGACGAGATCCACTTAGGGTCGCTGAGCCAGCGAAGTAAGTAGTTTCGTTTTATTTAATATTCCTTATATAATATTTCTCCCTCTGTCTTTCAAATGACTGTTCAAAAAACAGATACTCTTTACGTACAACATACTTATCAGCCAGACAATTTTGATACATAGTTACAAAATAACAGTTAAAAGATTTGCCCTCCTTAAGGCTATCTATATCATACCTCAAAGGCCTCAACGAAGAGGCGTACAAGTCGTTACATATAGCTATGACAGGTCGCCTCAGAGGCTGCGTCTTGGCTTTCTTCTTGCCCTCCGCACCGGTAGCGGTACACCACTTGACGAGCAACTCTACCGTCGGTAAGGGCGCCCCGTCGATTTCGTCTGAAAACAAATGGGAACTTCTACCAATAATTCTTCTATTATAATCTGACAAGTTGGTGCGCGACTCTCCAGACACTATAGTCTGAATAATCTCATAGGTGCAATTTGACAGCTCTGAGTTATCACATAACTTAGCAGTGTATGCAGAGGGATTCCATAGACAACACATAAAACAATGGAAATAAAATGCTATTGATTTTAAAATAAGAAAAGATGTAAAGCACTGACTTAAAAGTATGTAATGGGACACATTTTAGTTTATATTTTCTACATAAAGAGTAAAATAAATCAAAATTCTTTACTGCTGACAGACGTCTGAAACCGGCCATGTTCTATTCATATTTTTTCTTAATGTTAGTGTTTTCACCGTTTTACTCGTCACGGAGGTACAGCTTTATCGATTCATCAGTTGGTATTGAACAAATATCATTTTCAGTTTGAAGACTTCATTTTATTTATAGTTCATAGAACGTAATTCTAAAACATACCTATGAAATAAATAGTCACTAAAACGTAAAATATTTTGTAATGATAAACAATGTTTTGAATCGATTGTAAATCGAGTTCATGTCTGAATCGTTATTTCTACCTACCGATTCGTAAACACCCGACCCTTTATGTCACCTGTCAAATTGAACCTATTAAATCATTTAGACTATAGACGTGCAAAGGGCGCGGAAGCGCCAATAGCAGCGACTGTTATAGGACATCCCCCTTCCCCGCAAAATTACCCGTCTCAGCTGACATCTAGCATGCCTCGCCTCTCGCACGCGCAGCGAACGCACGAACTTAACGGACCAAAATAATCATCATCATGATTATCAACTGTGCTAAATGGCCACTGCTATAAATTTTAAAGCGATCTGTTACAGGTACCCACTTGATAAGGCGCGTCGTGAATCTTCGTTCACGCAGAAAAGAAAGTATAGCTCCGAAGATTAACGAAAAGGAGATGGTTGAATTTTCTATAGAACTTTGGTCATCTCTTGTACATTACACCAAGAAATAGGAAAAAGACTATAAAACCGTATTCTCATATTTTTTTTACAATTTCTTCGTTGTTTTCGTGCACAAACAAGTTTTTTTTTACATTATGCGGCAATACTGTTTCATAAATGACGGAACGGCGGAAGAGACAGGTGATAGCTACTTTTTCACGCTTGGAACCAAATGTTTTAGCCACTGATCGTTCAGAAATAAATAACAGTTTCATTATGAGAGTTGTATTTCTGTCTTAGTAAAATGAATATTGATAACATAGTTTTCTAATGGTTATTGTAAATCATCAGTAAAAATAGGTTGATTTTTGAATCATTGATAGATTACACTTCATTTTGATTTCTGAACGTTCTCAAATATGGCGATAGAAATTGGCATCATTATTAAATTTGTAACAATAAAATTTAAAATTTTAACAAACGACAACAATCAAACCTTTCTGCCGTAACATCCATCAGTTTTTCGCGCAATGTGCCCTTCCACTTTCAAAAATTCAAATCCAAAAATTCAAAATTATTTATTGTGTACAGACATTACATGATACATTTACATGGCTGATCAGTGGCTGGGGCCTCCTTTTAAGCATAACAATGCCTGTGCCAGGAGACTCCGCTCTTTCTTAAAATCATTTTATGCATATGACACTTAAAATAACTACCACGTATTATGACATAAATGTTGAGAGAGACATTTTATTTGTTATATTCTTTACATTCAATACAAGGCAACAGTAATATTAATTAGTGTTTTACATTCTTGTCTAAAATTTACAATAATTGTATACATTTTATGCAATTTACCAGGAACCCACTTGAGCATATTGATCCACATACTTAGTTCTTCTACGTACCTCCTCATTTCTGTTTTATTTCTTTCGAATTTATTCGATAACTGTAAAGCTATGGAGAGGCCATTTCTGGTGCCCATAGTTCGAGCCCGACCTGAGGCCTCCTTAGTCCGGCTGACGATGTTTGTAGTTTCGACTGTAGCCGTCCCTGTCACTCACGCCAGTATGACAACGCAAACGAACGAGATACCTAGACTCAAAAATACGGACGTCGTCGACCGGAGTAGGGCCTCTGACTCCCGAGAGCCCTGTCTAATACTAAAATGTTCAATTTCTCTCTCTCTACAACAGAAACGAAAAGAGATAGCCTACAATAATTTAGAAGATTAAACTTAACTCATTAAAACACAATTTAACGGATTACTTCGCGATTTATTTACATTTTATTTTAAACCTGACGTTTCGAACACTTTACAGCGATCGTGGTCACAGGGAGACTAAGGTATTATTTTTCATTACAAAGTTTTGAAAAATTTTAACAACCGTCACTCAATAATATTAATTTACGTTCCTATTTATGCAGAAAGAGCTAACCGTGTCTTGAGATCTTGCAGTGCTAGGTGTTGCTTTGGTTTTTGCTAGAATAGGATCCCATGCCGGTAGAACTTTCCAACCATCTTCTCTATTGAAATTTGGATGTTTTCTAATTTCAATGGCTTCACGTAGCATTCGAGGAATAAAACGCCGTTCTTTTGCAAGTATTTTAGGTTGGTCAAAACGAATGAAGTGGTTGGGTTTCTCTAAGGCATGTTCACACACTGCAGATTTCATGTTCCGTCTATGTTTTACGTCAGCTATGTGTTCTTTTATCCGCACGCCTATACTTCGCTTTGTTTGCCCGATGTAGGAGAGGCCACAGTCACACTCCAGGTTGTACACCCCTGCATCTTGAAGAGGTATGTTGCACTTGACAGGTGGTAGGAATTGGTTAATCTTCTTTTGCGGCTTGAAGTAAGTTTTGATTGAAGCACGCTTCAAGATATTCCCAATCTTGTCAGTGACTCCCTTCATGTATGGAAGTAATGAGTTCAAGAATTCGCGTAAACGTAAGAAACAAATAGATTAAACTTAAATTTAATTTTAGAGAAGGCACTCGGAAATCAGGCCACATGTTTCGATTCTGTATGTCCGTAAAATACGTTAAAATATGATTTCGTTCTTACCTATCAAACCCCATAAGAAGGGCCGATAGCAATTAATTTTCTATTGTGTCTGGAAAAATGATACGTTTTAAGTACCTACTGAAGTAATTAGACTGTCGACCGTGCCTAGACCTAACTGTTGGATGAAGAGTTACGACTCTCCCATTATTAGACACTTCGTTCGGTTCCTGATCAAACTGCTGAAGTGAGCCGCTCGATCAGCAATTGTAACAAAATGAGTGCTGTTTTTCTTTTTTTTTTACTTTCATTTTTTTTTAATTTTCACTAACTTAGTTGTTGTTGAAATACCAACAAAATGGCGCAGAAAAGAAAGTATGGCTCCGAAGATAAACTAAAAAGTTAAAATTTACAATAAACCTTAGATTACACTACTTTAAGGTCTATAGTACACTGCAGGTCTCAGTTTCGTCTCACTCTTGCGAGGCACGGCAGTAAATACATGTGATGCGGTACGCGCAAGCATGGCGACAGCCAATAACCAAAAGCGGAACAGAAAAAAGACGCGCGAGTATGCTGATTCGCCAACAGTATATCCCGCGCTTTAAAATTCATCTTCTGCGCAGGAACATCGGCAAGCCATCATTAGGCCTTTTTCATCTTGACAGATGATTTAGACAGCGCCTACGCGAGAGGAGCATTGTCGTTCGGGGCTAAATAAACCGATCCTTGAACGACACTTTCATCCGCACTTACGGCACGCGAACTGAGAGTCCGTTGTGGCGGAACCCTCTGCACGAGCATGTCGTTTTTCCCGTTTTTGGGACAGAATTTGAAACTAGGCTGTATCATGGATCTCACAGCCCTCGAAGACGGCTTTTCTCCACTCATCGCGGTCGGTAGCCAGATCTTCCCATGTGTCGTGATCGATGTTGAATGCCATCATGTCGCGTTTTGAGCAGTCTTTGAATCGTAGTATGGGACGTCGAACTTTACGCTTCGAGAAAGCGACTTGGCTCAACATGGTCTGTCTAGGCAGACGAGTACTGCTCATTCGATGCACATGCCCTAGCCACCGTAAACGTCTCTGCTTTTATAGGGCGGTGATGCTAGGAAGCTGTGCAATCTCTAGCACTCTCTCGTTTGTTACCCTGTCCTTCCATGTTATGTTGAGAATGCTACGAAGACAGCGCATATGAAAGGTGTCTAGTCGACGTTCCTGTTTTGCATACGACGTCCAGGTTTCGGCTCCGGCAAGCCATATAAGTTGGGTATTACTGTATTTTAATGAATAAATTAAATATTTACCTAAAATGAGGCAGTTTGGCCTCTTCTCCTTGTCGATGACGGAGCGCATGAGCGTGGCGCTGTGCAGCGCGCTGCGGAACGAGTCCGCGCTGCGCTCGTCCGACGCGTTCAGCTCCACCGGCCTGTAGCCTGGACAAACATCACCATCATTCGCTTGCCTTGTTTCCATTAATAATAATAAATTGTTTCCACAAACACACCAGTTACTTAGCCCCAAACTAAGCGTGAGCTTGTGCTATCGTGACTACAATAACGGATAGACATACTAATATACATTTATAAACATCCATGACTTAGGTACAAATGCTCGTGCTTATCACACAAACATTTGCTCCTTGCGGGATTCGAACCCGCAACCGCCTGGTTTAGAAGTCCGAGGCGCGAACCACCACACCAAGACGGTCGTCGACCATTATATTCGGAGTTTCGGCGCAGTATATGTTTATTTGTGAAACTAAGCTACAAAATCTCGAACATACGCGTAAGGTGGCGTGCCTTTCAGTATTTAACGGAATACATTTGGGCGAGCGTGCGCAGGAATTACACGAATTGATTTCACCGGTCCCATTTTACAATCGCGACATAAGACTCAGCCGGCTTCCCACTCTTATGTCGTCGACATACCACTAATACGTACCAAACGTTTTAAATCTACGTTTTTCTTACGTACACGGCTATAGAGTCGAATACTCACCAACAAATGTGCTAAAGTGGTCTTTCCAACCCCTGACGGTCCACATAGTAGTCCCACCTTATGGTCAGGGCGACTTTCTTCGTCCATCTCTGGACCAACCTCTTTCTTTTCTTCCCACTTGTTTAAAAACAATTTATTAAAAACTATTAATTATAAATAAGCTTACCAGCTATTCTAGCCAACAGTGGTCTTGCCGACCCCTGAAGGTCCACACAGTAACGCCCCTTGTAGTGAGGCCAGCCATGTTCGTCCATCTCTGGAGTCTGGGCCAACCTCTTTCTTCTTTTTTCACTTGATTTAAAAAGCATAAAAACTATTAAATATAAAGAGCTTACCAGCTATTCTAGCCAACAAATGTGCTAGAGTGGTCTTGCCAACCCCTGGAGGTCCACACAGCAGCGCCACCTTGTGGTGAGGTCGGCCATCTTCGTCAATCTCTGGACCAACCTCTTTCTTCCCTTTCCACTTGTTAGTGAGCTGAAACTGGCCGGTTCGCTTGCTGAAACTGTTTCTTTGTTGTGGTTCTGTTGTTTTCACTTCTTTTTTGAACACCACCTGGAAGTAATGGGTAAAAAACCTGATCTGTGATCTTTTTGAACTAAAACCTAGAGAAAAAATCTTGGGATAAAATTCTTGGAATAAAATACAATTTACTACTGCTGGCCATTAACAGTAAGGGCCGAACTTCTTATCCGAGTGTAAGGGCCTTATCATGCTGGAAAGTTGCGAGCGTCTTCAAAGCGAAGCGGACGCGTAGCGAATTCACTGCGAGTGCGCTGCGAAGAAGTCGCAGCCGCGCAGCGAACTCGTTGCGATCGCGCAACGTGATTGACCTACGTGACCTACGTGTGCAATATAATAACGCCTTTGGGGTATTGTTGGGACTGCCATGGGGATGCAGTGCTTAGGGCATGTTTGCTGAGGCGAAAACAGCCAGCTTCGCTGCTATAATGAGAAAGAGGTGCGCCTTCGCCATGACTCGTCTTCGCGGCTTTTCCAACACCACCCTGAGGGTCTTCGTGGACTGATGGGACACCACTCATTCAACGATGGTTGGTGACCCACACGGTGCTGTACCGCATCGTGGTTCGCATCGTTTTGCGGTGCTATCTATGTATATGTTGTGGCAATTTTTTTTTATATTTTTTAAAATTTTCAATGTTTTGTATCTTCTAACACTAATTTTAAGTAAAATTGTTACTAACACCATATGGGGAGCCCATATGGTGTTAGTAACGTATAACCTGCCATAAATATATTGAATTGAATAAATAGCCGTAGAAAATAACTGCTGAACATAGGCCTACCCGGTTTACTACAATGAGCAGTTGCAAGTGGTCTGCATCCAATGTGATCCTGCGATCTTTATGAGGTTGTCTGCCTACTAATATACAAAATTGTCCCACCAATGACACAGTCGATTAATTTTTGTGAGCGAAATTGAATTTAATTTTCTAAAACTTGCAAAATAATTGCTTAAGTTATAAAAATAATTTCATATAAAAAATTTACGATTCTTTGTATACGAGACGAATGATGAATGATGTTGCTATGACGTTTTTAATCATTTAAAGTATTGGCCACAAGTCAGGGCCGGATTCTGGACCGTGACTTGTGGCCAATATTTTACATTTGTAAATATGAACATGGATATGACTGATCTGGTATTACCTTATTAATTATTAAAGATTTTATTTTAATTGTCTAGGGTGATTAAATCACCCTAGACAATTAAAATAAAATCTTTTTTGCATTTAATGAAATATTCACAAAGCATCCTTTGTTGAAAGTTTTGGGTGTACCAGCATCGATATGTATACATCTGCATTCAATTTGAGACCTTATTACAATGGCATAAAAACTATTATTTGTATACATTTCATTGCTTGTGACTGTACCAAATAAATAAATATACCAACTTTATCCCACAAGTGTAGCCAGTGAAGCAGCGCTCTGTTAACTGGTTCGTCACTCAGCAGATCCAAATACGAGTGTGGCCGGTATTTCTCCACCCAAAGGCTATTGCTGTTAATGTCTGAAGATATGTCAGGGAGCGGTTCCTGTGACTGCCTGAGTATTTCCTCTTCTTGTTTCTTTTCTAACTGAAATTGAGACCAATTGGAAAAATTTTTGTATGGAACAATATAACAGATGAATTTGAAGTAAAATTGAATTAGAGACCCTTTAATTAAACAGCACCTGTCTATATTTATTATATTTTTAACTTAAGTTCTTTTGCTGTTTCTTTTTACCTTTGTATTATTAATAAAAGGTTTTATTTATTTTTAAAAAATGTAATGAAAAAACAGCTAAGTGCGAGTCAGACTCACGCATGAAGGTTTCCGTAATCATTATCTATCAACATCAATCAACACTATATTATCAGTTTTTTTGACACTATATTAAATAGCAAAATATCAAGTTTGTTGTATCAGAGCCCCCCTCAAATATCTATTTCATTTTGTTTTTAGTGTTTGTTGTTATAGCGGTAACAGAAATACAATAAGTTTATCTAGCTGGTTTAACAGACAGGCAGATAGCATATAGACAGTGTTAAGACCCTAAAAACTAAACACTGGTTTAAATAAAAATTATAATATTTTTAAAACGCCTCCTCTATACACCAATCAGCATAAAAAATAATTAGGAACAAAAAAGAAAAGTGTTGCATTAGAAAAGCATTGTAGTTTTTGTGCTAGCTTTTAATTTCATGTTGCAGTAATCCAATACCAGTCATGAAACAGACGGCTGCGGGACATATTCCAGTTCCTTTGTATCACATTTGGAGTTTTAAAATCCAGACTTTAACGTTATAAAATATTATCATTTGTTGTTAACCAGTAATAGAATAGATATGTCTCTTGAAGCTTCAGTTGAAAGTTGCACTTCTAAGGCTAACTTACAATTTTCCTAGCCTCCTCCCAAGTCTTGGCATACATGGACTGCAGTGACGGCTGTTCTGCTGCTATATCTAGTGACTGCTCCCAGGAGCTCTCCGACTCCAGCTTCACATAAACTCGGTCACCATCTGAGTTTGTTAGCGGCATGAATGGCCATCTGAAATTGTGTGATGTGATTTCTTACGTAATGATCTTGTTAACAATAAATAATTTTGTATTTTATTACAGGAATAAATTAAAACATAAAGAGTATAATAATAGAGAAAATATATAACACTCCAGAAAGGCCACTCACACAATCCAGGATTAGCTAGAATATAATGACTAAAATTGTGACAACATGGACACCTTGATACCAAACAAAAAGACAAAGAGGCAGACAATATAAAAGATGGTCAGACGAGCTCCGGAAAACTGCTGGGTTGAAATGGCAAACAACAGCAAGAAACAGGAAAGCATGGAAAGGGCTGGAGGAGGCCTTTGTGTCAAAGGACAAGCTTTAAGGGGAATACCTAATACAATTAACTAGTGTTGTCTTCTTAACCAAATAACTTTGTATCTATCCATCCCCCTTTTAGTAAATAAAGGCTTTTGAATTGAATTTAAATTGAATTGAATACAAAGATAAGTCTCTATATGCCATACTGGCCGCATATAAATAAACCAAGACTGTGACCATTGGATGTTAGCCTTAAGTCTCTCTCTTCTCTTTCAGAAACTCTTCCATTTTCCCTCCTAACCAGTTGTACTCAAGTGATAACTATATGACAGCTATATAAAAATTATATATTAAAAAAGTTGAATTATTAAAATACATCCATACCTTGGAATATCTAACGACAAATTGTCTTTAGCATCAAATAATGGTTTGGCCTCTGCTTGAGCTCTTGACGGCTCTAGAAGAAGCTGCCTAAGTCGCCTGCTTTCCAATATCTTGTTGATCAGATCCAAATCATTTTCTTCTTCAGTCTTTTGTTTCTTAGTGGGCATCTCCACATTATCAAAGTCTATATCGCCAATATCACCAAACAAGTCTTCAGCGGTTCGCTTGTTGGAGCTTACAGGGGTTAACAACTCTTCAACAGGTTGCAAACTTTGCGAGAAAGAAATCGGAGAATTGTTAAAAATCGGAGCAAAACTATGGTTTGTTGGAGGATCATTATCTGATCTCCTATTGTCTGATGTTACTGGACTACTTTTAAGAGCGGGACTTGAGAAATCTAAACTCCTTTTGGCTGGCATAGACTTCTTTTTGACGACATTTGGCTCTGAAAGTGTTGATGATAAACATTACCATATAACATATCTATACATTTAAATAGGTGTAAATTATTTTAAATTAGGACAGTAAGATGTTTACCTAGATCATTATCTTGTTCCTGAATTAATTCCAAATCGTCAGCATACATAAGCTCGTATTCTTCCTCAGGATCCGGGTAGTCACTCATTTTGATATCTTTTTACTTTATTTAGAGAACTTTAATCGCATATGTCAAAAAGATAATCTCATAGAATTAAGGCCTATTCAATTGTTCGGTTTAATTTAAAATAATATTATATAAAAACTGATTATTTTTTTATAAAAATCACCGACGCTAAAACATAAACATAACCTCAAAATTCAGTTGTCATTACTGTCAATGTCAGTGTCACACAGTGGCGCGAAATATTGGCTGTATTCCCTTTTGCGCCAGCATCGATTATCACAGTATTATCGCGCCAACAAACCGTTCCGATTTGGTGTTAGCGAGCCAACGATAAATGACGTCACGGATAACGTCACTACCACGGCCATCTTGCGATTACGGTGATATTGCTACCCGTTAGCACTATGAGCGCGCTGTCAAATTTAACGTTTAGTTCCCTTTTGCGTCAAATAAGAAAGTTAAAATTTTACATTTGTGCAGAAAATTGAAAAGAAACTGAAGAACACAAAAAGATGTAAGTGATTATTACACACGAAACTACGGGCAGAGACATTCACAAAATTGTAATATGTTTTTAGGTTATCCTCTAAGCAAAACAAATCGCTCACTCGCGATGCGATAAATAACCGTTCCGAAATGAAATCACATCAACAGCGTTGTCAGCACGCTAGTCAAAAAAGAACGGCTTTTAGCGCTCACAGCACCGTCAGTACTATTGGCGCAAAAGGGAGCGCAGCCATTGTACGTTTAGAAACCGCAAATAAGTAATGGCTCACGCAGCCGCTCATATGCTATATTAACGGTATGATGTATCTTCTCTAAAATTAGTCGGTATTGCTAAAACTTTAAAACGATGTAGGTATTTAGTTGTAATAGTATCTCATTACACCACCAGCTCAAAGGTTTCTAATCTGCATCTGCAATTCTGAATTTGCCATTGCATTTTATTGCTAATCAAGCATGGCAAAGTATTTTTTACCTACAAATAGAGGAGTAGAAATGTAAATGGGTATTTTGCCTGACAAAAAGGTTTTTACCTTGAGGGATCTATGCTGCGAATCTATGCGTGGGTTGCTGCTATCTGTAGAATATGTTTTTAAGTATTCTATGTAGGTAAGTAGCGTCTCAATGGTAGTTGTGGTGACTAACATGTCTATGAGAATATTAAAGAAGACACTATTTTGTTTATTTCTATGTTATTTCTATGTCTCTTAACGGTGACAAATTATACAAGCCACCAATCGACAAAGCGACGGAAAAAATAAACCTCTTTAGCTTTGTTTTCTCAGTTTAATAGGCTTTATGCTACCGTCTAAATTGGAAAGCTCACATTTTTGAAAGCACATACAATGAAAATGAACAAAATGCCGAAGAGAAGGTTTTTTTCTACCCTACTCAGGCCATGAAAACGTTTTTAGATTTTGACCAGTTGTAGCTTTTTACCTGTAGAAGAGTAAAAAAAAGAAGAAACAAACATATTGTAACTCACCATACCTCATTCTCATTTGGGGTGGTTGGCACTTAGCATAAGCATTTTAAAAGGAGACAAAGGTTGTAAAATGAGCTAACACTAATACCATTGCCACTCATGATGACGAAACCCCTAAATCTGTTTAGGTGTCTTAAATAAAACTACAAATTGTATATACGAAAGTTTTTTTTTTAATAATTGGGTATATTTACAATAGATTAATTAACAAACGTGAGTTACATGAATAATGTTAGAACAGGTATCGACATACCTTCGTAATGCACATTCACACTCAATATCAAGTACACTAAATATCAGAGATCTTTGGGATCGGACTTATATTATATTAATTCAATAATTGGAATGTAAGCCTGTTTCAAAAACTTAAAATAAATAAAACGTATTTTTTAAAAATAAATACTAACAAGTCACAAGCAACAATTCATTTCCAACTTGCAAAAGCGGCTATTTAGTGGTCAAAAATTCAAATGCATTTTAGTAATAAGTAAAAGTTTCTAGTCAATCAAAGTGTAAGTTACACAGACGGCATCGAAATTGATTTTTATCTAATCGGAACAAACTTTGAAGTTGAATTTATTGCCTTAAACATTCTAACCACCTTAAACACGACTTATAACATTACAACAATCACTGAGACAAAATAAATAACAAAATATAATGTGTATCACAAACGAAAAGTTCAATTAACATCACAGACATCTACATTATCTAACCATTAATGACTTGAACGTTTTAGTGAGATTCCTTTTATATCATAAATACTTACACCTGCAAATTCACTTGACTAAACAGTTCATATTTAATGGCACTCGGTTCTCTGACCAAAAATACATCAGCAAATCATCGACAAGTTCACACCTTTTCGTTTTCTAAGTCAACATTTAAAAAGTTTTTAGTTAATTAATTACATACGGCCACACATCAGACTGTCCCAATTTGACCTTGACACCGCCTCTACTCCCTAAGTAATAAAAACTGTTTTCGTAGGTCACATGGGTAACCTGACGTGCTGCCGACCATACCATAATTTTAGTCAAGACAGATAAATTGAGAAGATATTGGCTTTGAAACGTTGGATTGTGTAAACAGGTGGTATTCTCGTATGTATGGCATCGAAAGAAAATACCGAAAACATATTTGCTTTCTCGAGGAAATTTAGTTTTCAAGCTTTGAACTTTATACCTACCTACTGTGTTCTGTACTTAGGAGAATATGTAAATAATTAAGTTGCGAAATTGTAGTCAAAGAGTCAAACTCATATTATAATAGTTATTGCAATTCTAAGATGTGATAATGTTGCCTATACGTCTTGAATAGCCATCAAGACTTCGTGCGTGACTTCATGGGACAAACGATTGTCATAGATTACTTAGTACATTAGTTATTATTTGTAGATTCTATGGTAGTTAATGGTGGACGTACAGTATGATGTCACTGTTGTCTTTTCTTGAATCTTTTCTAACAAATAGCATTTACTAATTTGAATAAATTGTTCTTTATTTGTAGTGCCTTGGGCTGTATCAAACATTTAAACCATCAATGGGGCTCCAAACCCATCCTCACCCCGAGTGCCGACCAATCGATTTCTCTAAACTATGCTATAGTCTTAAAATGTAATTATTTATTCGATATTACTGTACAAAACGCTTATTCATTCGCAAAATTTGTCCTATTAGTTATTATTATATACTGCGTCGAACATACCGCTTTTAGCCGGTCAATTATTACGTACACTTCCATCGAAGGGCTCACCGGTTCAATTAATTTTATTCAGATATCGCTTATTGCACCCTCCCGCCTGCCAGACATTTCGCTAATATCATCTAACTATATGGCAATACGATCATTTCACTACGTTACGAAATTCTTAGCCTACCTAACCGCTGTCTATTGGACTAATACCGCCTTCACAGCAAGAAAATAACCGGACAGACAATCATCTACAATTCAACGTGACAAATACAAAAGTGCAACGTGAACTAACCAACGCGATACCACGGGTGTACCGCGGCGTAAGATGCACTTGGTCATACATAATGAGGGCTTAAAACCACCACTGTTGTACCCACTGGTGCGGATTGGCCACTAGACTGGAGCTAGTTGGATACCTACACAGAGCAACTTCAATACTGAAAGATTATGGTCACCACTTGTATTTAACTAGAGGTCCTACTCTGGAAGTCGTTGTTCGTGTTTTCAGCTCTAACCATAGCGGTTCCTCATACTGTCTGTTGTGTTGTTAATAGTGACGGAAATCTCCTTTACAATAGGACCTCAACAGTGAAGCGACAGAACGGTAAGATTTCCTTCCCGAATTTTGTCATAAGTACTAAGCCTTACTCCAGATGAAGATGTCAGTATTTTCGACTGTAGCCGTCCCTATCACACATACTAGCATGACAGCACGAACAAGTGCAATGGCTACTTTCGAAAATACGGGCATTGGCATCCGGAGGTTATTAAATATTACAGAGCAGGATTAAGATTGTAGTGTCTTTAAGCCCACTTGAATACCCTGACCATACGGCGAGAGGAAGCATTGTAATCCTCAATCTACGGTATCATAAAAGTTCTCAAACTCGAAACTTTCCGAACACTATGAAACATATTTAGGGTTGAATATCAAATATCAACTGAACTACTACTTGGAACTCCTCGTCTTATCGCGTCCTATCTAATATTGACGGAAATCTGTATCAGCTGATAACAGATTGGTGGGTTTTACCCCATATTGGTACATTTGCAACGCCTTGGGTATAACTTTGCTTTTCCTCCTGACTGTCAAGCTTCTGGTCAATCGTCAAATCTGTGATCGTGTGTTGATTAATTGATGGTCATTGAGCAAATTGATTTAAATTCTATATTTTTATCGACTCTAACGTAGGCACGAGCGTATAGGTTTCAAGCTGGCAGAAGTAAATAGGAATAGATATTACAATTTTGTTTTGAACTAGAAATCATTTTAAGCATTCTAAGTCAAAATTTCATACTATCATGAAAAGTTAAACAAAGGCTCAAATAATTTTATCAAAATATCTGTTGTTAATAACAGTTATTAAATCTAAAATAGTTCTGATCAAATTTTGAAAGCTTAAGGCCTCATCTATGGAAGTTAACAATTCAGATGTCTAGACTAAAAGAACCATTCAATTCCCATCTACCCAGTTTTGGTCATCCAAAAACAGCTTTACCTACTTTTTGCCGTCCCACATTTGTTGGAATAACGACCACTAGTGTGAGGATTGATCAAAGGCTCCAGTCATGTAAAGCCGACATCAGACCCTGCTGGGGCGGTCGGTGAGGGCTAGCCGGAGGACCGCTACCTCTGTGTGTCAGGCGGCGGTTATGGCATGAGGAGGCGCAGGGGCAGGGTGGGAGGGCGCAGGGGGCGGGCTGTCTATGACTCCACACGCTTTGAGCTCGGTGAATACCTCAGTGAAGAAGCCAGGTTCGGAGTTGATCCTGAGCATGTTGAAAGACAGTCGGTCGACGATGAGTAGACAGCGGTCCCAGAACTTGTCTTTGGAGTCTTCGACGAGGAAGGGTTTGAGGGGGTAGGAGATCTCGTTGCCCATGTAGGAGTAGGAGAGGTAGAGGCATGTGAGGACGACGGCCTGGAGGTCCTGGGGCCGCGCGATGCGCTCGCCGTCGACCAGCTCGCGGACCAGCATGTACACGAAAACCACGTTCGCTGGATTGATGAACGCCACGTCCTGGAACGTAAGAAGGCTTTGATTAATTGATTTGTATTTATTGTATTCATTTGATGGTGGTGGTGGTGGTGTTAACACCCCCGTGCCTCGGAAAGCCGTTGGTCCTGCGCCTGATCTCTCTACGGTCATGGCAGACTGCCGTCTCACCGAATTATAAGAGTAAAGGCACAGAGAGTTCAACTGTGTATTGCGCACACACTTGTGCACTATAATTATCTCCCGCGCAGTTTGGCTAATATCTGTTGAGATGGGCCACTGTAGTCGAAATTCGGCTAGGAGAACATTATTATTATTGATTTTATTAATGTTTTGTAGGTATTTATGTGTAATGTCCCATATAATATATTTTATTTCTTTATTAATATATAAAAGCAGCTAATAAATGGAAAAATTGTAGCCAATATTCATAGGGAATCCGCAGATACCCCATAATATTTTCTAATGGATATGGAAACAATCTCATAAATAATACAATAAGAAGTAAGTAAGAAACAAATACAATAGTCGAATTTGAAGACAATGTAACGAACTCCTTACTTTCTGATGACGTGCTGATAATAATCATATTAGTAAGTAATTAGTCAAACTAAATATACAAAATAAATATCGAAATTCATGTAAAAAGTAAAATTCGCATGTCATAAACGCTACAGCGTGCTATAACATTGTTAAAAACGATACTTTGCTTGTACCTAACTTGAAAAAAATGTTTATTGAATATTTTTAAGTCTTTCCCTTAAGAGGATGAATATTGACCATCAATACGTACAACTTTTACTATGGAGCCTTTAGCAAAATCGTAAAAAATGTCTCTCCATATATGTATTCCATCGAGGTAGCAAAATAATTTGTATGAAAAACCAGAATCTGTTTTTTAAATGTTGGACATTCACCCGCTCAAAGGTCAAGACTGTTTAATGTCTTAAACAACACTCACTCAAGTAATTTTCCATCGATATGAGATTTTAATGACTCGCTACGAATGCTACAGCCGTTACGATGCCGCTACGCGCTACGAAATCTAACACTGTTTGTAGCAGGCTACTACGAAACTCCGTAGCCGCTCGTAGTATGAAGATAATTATTGATTGTGATTCAATTTCAATTGTAATATGGCTTGTAAATATTACTTTGTTTATATACTAATCAACACTGTCTAGGGATATCTTGGATGTGTGTGGTATTTTGAATTCTTTCGTTGATTCTTATTAGTCACTGTACGAAATTAAAATATGTGAGTTTCATTGTTTGATAGGTATAAGATTTAGATTTCTGATTCGACTGAATCCATTAATAGATTTGCTACGACGCCCAATAACGTAAAAAAAATACATTAAGAAGTAGTAACTACTATTTTACAACTGTAGTAGAAGTGACTAAATATTAATTTTATTCCATGTAAGACATTTCAAGGTAAGCAAATTACACTCTCTATATGAGTTCAAGGCATAATTTAATTGATCGTGCGTCACAACACTGAAATGTACAGCTATGACTTACGACCATAAATAAATTGATTTCGATTTGAAACTTTATTACAATAACTTAAGATCCTGTTTGTATACTTTGCATTGCTCGTGACTGTACAACGTGAGGCATTTGGTAATTTACTGAAACAACCCGACATTTCATGATTGCCCAATAGCTTTATAAATAGGCTTACTCTTTTATTCAGGACCCACGAACAACGTGCTAAGGAATGCGTCATCAAAGAAACTTTAACTTTTATTTCACGCCACATGTACAGTCGGCAGCACGTTAGGTTACTCATTTGGACTAGAAAAACAACTTTTATTACGTAGGGAATAGAGGCTGTCTCAAGGTGGTCTGAAGTGCGGGCGGTGTTCTTTCGGAATTTTATTTTTAAGCTTTTGTGTGGGTTTACTCGTAATAAAAAGTTGCCCAATGAATTTACTTTGACGCTAAGAACCCTTGTTAAAATGTCAACATACGGTATATTAAGTAGGTATGGAGTAAAATATAAAGTCACTTTTGTGTTCGTTGGTTTGTGAGTTATTTTCAGGTGTTATTATAAGTAGATCAGAAAGCAAAATATTTGGTGTAAACAATGTGTATTCGGTTCATTAATGTAGCATACCCATGTATATGTTGAGTTTACAGTATTATCACAATATGAATATATTTTTTAAAAATTTATATACGTATTAGCTAGCTATTATTTTAGCTTGAAAATACCATCTGGCTATTAGCTACGAAAGAATCATTAAAACCTCATTTGCAACAAAACAATGGCCAGTCTAAGCCGGCGTAGGTCGCTAGTATCTATTTCATAACCTTAAAAAAATTGGCCTAGTGCGTGTCGGACTATAACCGAGAGTAGGGTTCCGTAATTGTTTGTCTCTCATATCTTACAGATAAAATTCAAAGTTATTGAAGCAATTGGTTTTCTATAAAGCTACTACGATATTTCCCCTTCTCCAGCTACAAGTAAGTCGATTATTAGATAGATATGTTTATTGCACACCACATACACTATTAATTTACATAAATGATCATAGAGAATAGTACAATCTAGGCGGTCTTATTGCTAAAAGCAATAAAATATTAGGTACTCATTACCTAGTAAAGCCTTCATATCCTTATTTTTTATATATTATACATGTGTGCTACTTTTATATTTGTTTCATGCACCCAAAAGAAGCCGTTTGTCCGGCAGGAGTAGACACATATCTTGACTCTAAAAAAACGTGCACTAAAGCTTTATAATTTGGCAAATGATTCTTTGAGTCGAAAAGTAGTCTTAGCTAACCTAAAATAATTTTAAAAGACCTATTCATCGATTTTTAACACGATACCTACGTGATGTTTTGTAAAAAACATCCCTACTTTACTTTCTCTGCCTAGGCTAATGTATATGCTTACAATGTGTGGTGCTTATATGCAATATGCTTACATAAAAACCCACTAGTGAGAACGTTAAACTGAATTTCCCATCTTGATGGTTCGTATGTCTAGAGTAAGTAGTTAGAGTAGTTTTAGAGTAAATACGAAAATAGATGATATTAAAATAGACAGTATACCTTGACCTAAAAGCCTAGAAACTATAGTAAGCTCGCCATCTGTCAACTAGATCGATATATTGAACTTGATGAAGCAGTTATCTAGGTCTAGTAATAGACCTAATTAATTAATAAGTTAATAAGTTAATCATCTGTCCAATAAAAGCACACAAAATGGTTTCAATTTATAGGATCACAGGGCTGCTTTGCTATGAAGGAAATTGCCAGGCTGGATAGACATATTGTAACGATCTGGAACCTCTGAAAATACGAAGCGACAAATATGACCACCCTTTCTGCGATATCACGTTTACAACACGATAATTAAATCAAATTATTTATTAGTCACATGTATACAAATAATTAATAGATACTATCCACTATGGGTATAGTCCTGTATATTTCTATTACAACGACATTTAACGATATCGCGTTGCCTTAAAGATACATCAAACATTAAAACCCCTGAATATGGTTTCTAGAACAAGATCCAACCCCAACCCGTTGTTATTCAATCTCGTCGTCGTTATCAAATCCGTGTAGATAAATCCTTTTTTCAGCAATTCGATTAAAAACTGATTGGTCCCTATTAACTCTTCAGCGATCTTCGCCAACGAATTTCCGCAACAGTCAAGTCAACAGTCAAGTCAAGTGTTTTGATGGCTTATGTCAATTTCATACATTTTGGTAGCGATATGCTGTAAAATATATTGCATGTTATCTATTAGGGGCCCATTAGACCAGAGTTTTCTTTTCTTGAATTTTCCCGTTCTAACGAATAATAAATTATTGATTTCATAATAAGCTTTTGGACTGACAAGGTCTTTGTAAATTGCATGGCTACCTTTAATCACGAATGTATATTTACTAGGTAAATGTATATAGATGCCTCGTGCCCTTTAGTACCTAGGTGTAAGCTAAAAGTCAAGCTGAACTTCCTTTATGAAAAGCTTTTTTAAGTCTCTTGATTCATAATATGAGTTTGTGACTAAACAAATAAAAAATCCATTCACTAAGTTAGTACGTACTTAGGTAAGACTTGTTTTTGTACTTGTACTTGTAAATTGATCATAACCAAAAATAACATTATCGCAAAACTTATTAGACCTTGTTCAATATAGCTGAGCGTAATGAAAATTTGACCATTTTAGCTGTGCCAAACTGAACTCTTTTTATTTAATGCTGTTACTTCTATTTTAGAGATGTTTTCTTTTGAATTTAAGTTTACCAATTGTTTTAGTTCTTATTTGGCGAACAAAAATATACTAGGTACTCATTATCGCAAAATCGTAATATGTAGGTACTTACATATTTTTATTCACTGCCAGACCAAACCAGCGTCGTGGCCCCTAGCGGTTCTGCACAGTGTAACTGCGCAGTGCAACTGGTGTATGTACCTAAATTTTAATTTGTTTTATATGATGCCTATTTACTAACAAACGTATTTTATTTCTTTATTTACAATATCCTCCCTATAACGTGTATAATAGCACTTGTTTATTACCAAATTCAAGGCAACTAAATAGCCTAAATAAGTACTCACTACAAGATAATGGTGGAGTGAACTGGAATCCTTTTAGGATTGTAGAATGGAAAAGTTCAGTTGACCTCAGTCCCAGCGGAGGCAGCCTGACCTTAATCAGAAAGTACTGCCCTACCGGACTTAATAACGAATCATCAATTACATTCCTTCTAGAGGATGATTCTGCTACTGTAATAGAACAAAATTAAATCAAATTTCGCTCACAAAAATTAATCGACTGTGTCATCCGGTGGGACTCGAACCGACGTCCCTTCGCTATCCGGGCGAGTGCTCTAACCACTAAGCTACGGAGGACGTTAGTCAGACGACGAATTTTTGTAAGTGCTTGCTACGCCAGTGAGCCGGCGTTCGATTTCATCAATACTTGGAGAATGTACCCGCATGTATCCAATGGAAATATTTTTACAAATATTTTAGCATCAGTTAAGATGAAATCAGCTTAACTTATAATATTTTTATAACTTAAGCAATTATTTTGCAAGTTTTTACGAAATTAAATCAAATTTCGCTCACAAAAATTAATCGACTGTGTCATCCGGTGGGACTCGAACCGACGTCCCTTCGCTATCCGGGCAAGTGCTCTAACCACTAAGCTACGGAGGACGTTAGTCAGACGACGAATTTTTGTAAGTGCTTGCAAAATAATTGCTTAAGTTATAAAAATATTATAAGTTAAGCTGATTTCATCTTAACTGATGGTAAAATATTTGTAAAAATATTTCCATTAGTAACATGCGGGTACATTCTCCAAGTATTGATGAAATCGAACGCCGGCTCACTGGCGTAGCAAGCACTTACAAAAATTCGTCGTCTGACTAACGTCCTCCGTAGCTTAGTGGTTAGAGCACTCGCCCGGATAGCGAAGGGACGTCGGTTCGAGTCCCACCGGATGACACAGTCGATTAATTTTTGTGAGCGAAATTTGATTTAATTTCGTAAAAACTTGCAAAATAATTGCTTAAGTTATAAAAATATTGTAATAGAACAACTTTTACTACAGGACCAATATCGAAATCCTAAAAAAAATATTGATCAGCTGAACACTCCTTTTGAGGTTTTGTAGGTAAACTATTGATATTTTGATTTTGAACCCATAAAAAAGTTAGCATTTGATAAGTACAAGCACTTTCAAACACAAAATCAGCAAAAAATACACCTTTTAAAGCACTGATCAGCTGTTAGTCTTTATTCAAAAATCTCTTTTTTTTTTTTTGAAAATTGGTCTCACATAGCGGTGGCGTTATTGGTTGAAAAAAAATATTCGTTAAAAGTTAATGGTTGAATAAAAATATCGATATTTTTAATGGTTGAAAATATCAGTTAATATTTTTATGCCGATACATTATTTTGATATTTTTAACTGTAGTTGAATATGGTTGAAAATATTAGTCAATATATTTATGCAGATACATTTTTTGATATTTTTCACCGTAGTTGAATAAAGTAATTACTTACACGTTTTTTTATATTCAATGAACTTTCCCTTCATACTTTAACAGGCTTAGGACTGTCTAGCATAAAGCACAATGGATACTTTCGAGTATACTTAGTGTAATACACAAATTAAGAAAACAAAACATTGCAAGCGAATCCAACGTTCATCGGTAAATTTAATAATATGTGCCTTATTTTGCACGCGTCAGAGCCTAAAGTCGAAAAATTGTATCCGCATAAATATCAGACTCAATTAAATATATCGAAAAGAAAGCTGTTCCATACGCCGGGTAACATTATTCTTCCTTAAGCTAACGTAATAGAGTTTAATTTCAATGCAACTGTTTCTATTTGTTTGACTCGCACATTTTATCGCATTACACCTCGTCTCACTGGGGCGACCTGGCGACGCCACTCGCGTCCTAAAAAATGCATTCAAATTTAGGCTCTAATCCGTTTGGCTAATAAATTTATCGGAAAGATTGAATACGATATTTTTATTCTTTGCGGACTTACGTTAAAAATATTTATTAGGTAATTTTATCAATCGGTAAGATTTATCTATATGAATAAAACTTTTAGTTGCGTTTAATTATCAACGACTCGAATAAATATTTTTATTCGATATGGTTAATAATATTTATTGAATAAAAGTGATATTTTTTTTATTAGGTAATTTTAACTGATATTAGATATATTCACCATCTCTAGTCTCATAGTGAAAGTTTTTCTATTACAGCAGCAGAATAACCCCCTAAAAGAAATGTATTTGGTTTTGAAAGACTTTATATTTCTATTTTATGTATTGTAAGACCGTAAATACGGTCTATGCAATTGAACCACAACCTCGGTAGATATTAAAAGTCTTAGATAGATACATAGATGTAGTATAAGTACAGCATACTTGGCCACTTTCACAAAATCAATTGTAATTTGTTGCTAAAGATAAATAAAACAAGAGAAACGTCTAGGAAAAAGCAAATTATTTTCAAACTGCTTAGCAGCATGGATAGCAGACAATAGTAAACAAAACTTTTGTAAAAAAAAATGATTATTCGTTTTGACCCGTACCTAAGACAAATACCTACCTTTTTATTTTTTAATAGTTATTCTCACAAAGTCATAAGATTAAAATAACTAAAATTTCACGCTACAAAGTCAAATGGCTGAACTAGCCAAACCAAATATTAACTTCCGGGACTAGATTAGACTAAGTGCGCAGTGTAAAAACAATAATAATTGATGATACAAAAATACTATGCCCACACTCCAAAAAAGTGACAAAGTAAATAGAAAATTACACCATTACTTTGTACCTACCTAATCCAAAAAAAATGGTCACTGCTGAATAAACGTACAAAAGAAGAAGCTGTAAAGTATGCAATATCAGGATATTGCATATTTTACAGCTCAATTTGACTATGGGAATATTCAGGGTACAGGTACCCTGAATATTCCCATAGTCAAATTGAATTGGTATTAAAATGACATTTTTTTTGTGTCACATTCCCTCAAACTCCAACGAACTGCAATTTAACTGAATTTCTAATTAAAATGAAATAAGCACCTTAGGCACCAAAATGTTATTTCATTCGATATCGATTTTCCGATTGCTTTATATGCAACCTGCATTTGTGTGTGATCTGATCTATAAACAAATAGTAAAATATGTGCATTGCCATATGACTGTGATACTGCACAAGTTCTGGAGAAAACTACAATACGACCAATATGTACAATGTACATGCTGTGGTTATTATTTAAGTCCATACTAGCGACAGTAAAATATGAGGAGGTCTCATAGGAATCCTATCTCAATCTTGATCAAGAAACTCCTAAGCGAACACACAATAAGATGACTTACAGGAGTTTACATGAGAGTAAGAATGTAACCTACCTTTAAATCAATTCTAATGACAAGCCATCTTTTTTGGAAAAAAATAAAATTTGCAATTGCGAAACACGACTGTCTACTCCGCGCTTAAGACACGCACGAGGGTCGAACAACCCCAAATTCTCCGTCTCTGTCTAAACAAAACCCCGATTCATGTCTTGTCGACCTATCGATTTTCCCTGACGTACGCTGCCTCAGCTATATTGAATGAAGCTCATGTTTATAAGCCGAGGTGAAATATGCCGACTGGGTAAGAGATTACGCTTTTCGCTTGAGTGAGTTGCTTCAGAATACGAATGCCATGAGATTTTTTTATGTTTGATGATCTGGAAGTAGATGAGTGGATAAGTATTTACGTAAGTGAATGAAAAACGAAGATACATAAAAAAAACTTTGATAACATTGGTACATTAGACGCTTGTGTAAGGAAAAAGAAAGCCTTTTGAATATAATATAAATTTTTGGTTTTCGTAAACGTTCGTGGAATGAAATGGAATGTTTCTAACTGATGACAAAAAGGTAAAACGAATTTTATTGTTTAAGTATAAGACCGATAGCTAGACATTTTTGACCTTTGATAATCTTAAAGTGCCTGGTTTTTGGTAAGTAAATGCAAATACTTTATGAGATGCTACTTATATCCAAAAGATTTGAAAAAATCATCGAACGCTGTGGGTATGAGATACGTATTACTTAAAAGAACTTATAAAATAAATACGCAGTCAAGTATAGAGTCAAAAGATTACATTTATCTTTATCTTTTTTTATTATGTTTTTATATTTTGTACATATTACCACAGATTATATAATAGTTATGATATTACTTAAGTTTTATGTTATTTAATAAAAAAATTGTTTCCGTTCGACTCCTGAGCCATATAAATACACGCCTAAGACCTTTTAATAGACTTCTTATTGGTCTTTACTAACTAAGGTTATCCTATATTTAATAATTTTATTTATTCTTTGTTGCACAAACAAATAAGTAAAAATGGCGGACTTAATGCATTCTCTACCAGATAATCATAAATATGAAATTCAAAATCATAAAAGTCATCAATAATTTGGGGCAGAAATTGTGAATCATTACTGTTGTTCAATTTAAATCGATTTTGACATTCCATTTAAACACGATACAGGAGTTCAATGTACCTTACCCTTTATTTCGTTAGACCTTTAAAGCCTCATGAGCTATAACATTTAAAATTACAGCCCTATTTGTTCGTACTAGCGCAAACTTGAGTCAATTTGTAGCGAGCTACTGCGGAACATGCAAAAGAAGCATAAAAATGCAGTGATACAATGTTTGTGATCTGAAGAAGCCCTATGTGTTGATTTTATCGCGATATGTAAGAATTTTTATTCGTTGGCAGAAATCTGCGCATTACCAGTTCAAGTTGAATATGGTTTCTATTAAATAAATTGAGTATTAAACTTTGACTCACAAGCTGCAGTCTTTAACAACTCAAGCTTGAAGTAGAAGTTATGACTGACTATAAATAAGGGTTGATAGTAATGAAGTAGTAACCCTTCGTATGCATAACCTATGTCTTCAAGGCTCGGAATAAGTAGCAACTAGTCATTTTCTGAAGAGGAAAGCTTAGTAAATGAATAATGTTCTTGTCAAATAACGGTTTGACGTCAAAATGACCTCACAGCAGCTTTTTGTTAAGCCGTATGACTAACAGCACGCCATTATATTAGTTTACTGGCTTAATGCGACAGCGGCAGTCTAGCATTTATTGCCTATAAAACTTAATAGACAAAACAAAACATAGGAAGACAGCTCAGGGCCACTGCAGGCGTGTCACGGCTCAGACGACTCTTAATAATGCACACTGCGGATGTGCAGCCATATGCCGAGAAGCGACAAGTCCGACACCACAACAATCGCCGACAGATGTCGCTTGCGAGCGCGCGGTTGTTTACCTGCCATCCCTGCAGGAGCAGCGACCGATCCACAGTTCTCAGCCACATCACCGCGTCCCCCGCCTGGAAGTCGCGGAGCCGATGACACCGCGAGTGCAGGAACATGCCGAGGCACTTCAGCAGCTCCGACGTCGACGCCTGGATGACCGTCTTCCGCGGCGCGACCACCGGCCCCACCACGCTCGTCGGCAGCTTCTCCGTGTAACAGACATTGTTGTTGAGCGCGTTCGCCCGCACCACGTCCGCCGGCGGCGGCGGCAGCGGCGCTGGCACCGGCGTCGGCCGCGCGTACCCTTGCACGCTCACATTCTTGTTCCTATCCAACGGCGCATTGTCCGTCAGTGGCGCCCGAAACGTCGCCACACTCTTGCTCTTGCATTCCAACTTCTTCTTATTGTTGTTCGCCGTCGAAAACCTCTTCCACGACAGCGCGTTTATGAACAACGAGTGCTTTTTCAGGTTTTTCTCGAGTGCGGTTTTCTCGGAGATGATTTTGGCGGCGTCGTCGAGGGTGGCGCGTCGCTCGTCGCGCGGCAGGTCTCTGTTCTCGCGGTTCTTGGCGTTGTTGAGCCGCTCGTATGAGTAGGCTAGCGCGGCGCGGTCGGGCGGCGGCGCAGCCACGGGCGGACGCCGCTCGCGCGGGCTGAAGCTCAGCACGGTGCCCATGAGGCCCGCGCGCGTGCACCCGCTAAGTCCCATGCATGACGTGCGCGGCCGGCGGCGGCGGCGGCCCGAGTGGGCTCGATACCGCCGCGCACGCGCTCCCACGAGCTATCGACCGCGGCGCGCGCACCCAGCTGACCGCCGGCCCCGCCCGCCCTGTAAACAAACCCCAGCCTTAGCTAATCGTCGATCGGCTTATTAATTTCAATTAAGTCACACGTTTGCCGCTTAATCGATAGGAGATAACTCTCACGTCTCGCTAGACCACTAGTCTATTACTGTCTAAGCTGCGGTTACATAATTATGCCGTACTGCGCCACCTGCGGCTCTCCAGTAATCGCAACGGAATCGAGTTACCGTCAATTTAGTCGGCGGTTTTCCCTTGGAGTCCCGAGTTGAATGTAGGTTGATTCCATCGTCGACCTGACCTGAATAATTTTCATAAAAAATTTCGCCACTATGAAAGCTTCCGCGGTCGCTTAAAAGCTTTCTGGTCGTGACTTTTAATCCGGTGGGATGTTTTCCTCATTCTGTGGGCAAGCATGATTGTATTGACATAACATTCCATTAATATGGGTGACCTACTTCCATCGTAAAAAGATATTAGTTCGCGGAACGGCGTTTTGTACCGGACTCGAACCTGCATCCCCCGCCCCAGAGCTGCCTGCGCAATTCCCAGAACCACTTTACCGAAATGAAAACACCTGTTCAGTCACACTTATTAATCCTGGCAAACGAACGTGACCCACTTAGAATACACATGAATACTACAAGGTGTTCCGTTAATTAATTCGCAGAAACCTTTTTAAAATGGGCAGTCATTTCGTCTTTTCAACGTACACTTGGCAGATACTAGAGATTGCATAACGTTCTAATTAGTAGCTCTGAAAGCATCTCCATAAGTAGCACAATCCCGGTTCGAATCCCGAGTCGGGCCGAGAGTGTTGGGTTTTTCTGTCTTGAAATAACTCAGACACAGCTCCAGACTCCGGTGGTGTTAACGTTGCCTCGGAAAGCACGTCTAGCCGTTGGACCTTCGCCTGATCTGTTCTACGGTTATGACGGACTGCCGTCTAACCGAAATATGAGAGTGAACGAACAGAGAGTGCACCTGTGTATTGCGCATACACTTGTACACTATAATGTCACGCGCAGTTGGCTAATCTCTGTTCACATAGGCCGTCGTAGTCAAAATTCGGCTAGGAGGGCATTATTATAAGTAGCACAAAGTACCTTGAGGATCGGAAGACCGCCGGCGATCTCAAGACAATTGATTTCCTTTTGTGCCTGGACACAAATTATAGATTAGAGACCATGTGGTCTCTGAAGTATTAAAATATTTCCTTCTTCCCTAAGTAATAAGGGTCAAAACTTGTTCCCTATGCGGACAAGAAAGTGGTCAGCAGTATGGAATGGAGAGCTTTTACAATTCCGAGATGCAGGGGAAAAGGTGAAGGGCTAAAAATAGGGTGTAAGTCTAAAAAAATCATCTTGAGGGCTTTCCAAGTGACGTTATATAAATAAGGCTCTTGAGCAGTCGACTCCCAAGTTATTAAACTAATGGGTCGATCTTTTTTCTCAGATACGAGCTGTAGTAGAGCTGTTTGTAGCTATGTTTAATATGTATGAGGAAGGGTGCAGTTAGAGGCAAGAGACTATTTTGCTACGCCCCACAAATATGTACTTGGTTGTTAGGTTTTGTTATTGCATTGCTGGTATTGGTAAAATTTCGCTTACTACCGAAAAAATATTTTAATAACGATGATGAATCTTTTTAATCCCTTGTCAGGGCTGAATTCTTAATCCGTAATGAGGGGTACAAAGCAACAGCTACTTTGAACATCAGAAAACGTCTTATAGGCTTTTTAACTTGGCAATCTGGCTTTAATTAAATTCTCAATGTTGTTTTCCTCATCAACCCTATGCAAAGGATAACTCAATGGATCGCAGTCATGTTAGCTTCAGCTGCCAAATCTTTTTGTTATATCAGCACTTAGGATTTCTAGTTTAAATAGCTCTACATTTTGTACAACAACGTTACATCGGTACTTTACGTTTCAATTAGTGGCACTACATGCAAATGTAAATGACAAACAGTCTACACCACATCTGTTGTGATCTTACGTACTTGGGAATAAGCGCGATTTTACTGTCACACCCTTACCTCAAAGATTAGGTAGTCGGCAGTGCGAAACGAAGGGTGTCTGCTATCACCCCAATAGGGGAACCAGGGGATCTACTCTGCAACAACTTCCGTGTTTTCGACAGTATCTATCCCTGTCACTCATATTAGCATGGTAGTAAAAGCAAGCGGGTTAGTTAGAGGCTAAAATGGTGACACATCTTACAGAGTAGGGGCATCAGAATACGTAGGGGTACTAGGTATAACGTAATCATCACAGACGTTGATGCAGGTACAGGATGCATCTTGTATATAATCGGCCGAAACCCTAAAAATTTTCCAAATACACAACAACGCCACATCCTGTCTTTCCATTTACTGACAGATAAAAAAAAGTAATTAATGGGTAAAAAGCAGTGTGAATAGACCTATTTATAATGTCATTCAATTAGAAGTGTCACAGATGAGGTGATGACATTTTCAAATTACTGTATTTTATTAAAAAAATATTTCATATCCTATAGCCATAGAGTAAAATTACCATCATGGGTACTATAATTATAGCCGGACCAGAAATATATGGGACCTGAATTAAGGGCGCTTCGAATCTACTTTATATGACAGCACTCGGTATAATCATACCAGCGTAGATTGGCAACTGAACATTTAAAAAAAAATTATATGTTTACATTCATGTTCATTTTTAAAGCCTGCTGCCTAATGACAACAGATTCTACGATAAAATAACACGACAGAACACTCGCAAATTGAGTACTTATTACATTCAGTAACTTTATGTAATATTGGCCTTGAATTTTTGACCAAACCCCAATTATTTTTGCAAAACCACTAACGGCTAAAAAGAAAGATTAATCTATTGTTTTTGTAAATAATATTATTCATAATGGTATCATAATTTTAAATAATGTATAGGAAATCTTGGAAAACTACGAACTGTTTTAGTTGTAATAAGTAGGGTTGAAATTAAGAAAATGATAAAACAAGTATTTATTTTGATTATTTTTCAAAATCGTTATTAAAATATTCTCCGTAGCCATCAGTAGCCAATTTTCACTATTCGCACTACATTACGTATCAAAATTTTATGATGACAACTATATTACTAATTAATTTAAAGATACCGTGGTGATCACATAGATTTTCTTGTCGAAAATTCCTACAACACATGTCAATGAAGATTTGAGGTTTCTGTTGCCAGCAAGAGAAATTAGTTCTAGTTGTTTTCCGCAATATGGCGAGGTCCCATATATTCTTGGTCAGGCTATGGTTAAGTTTTTTCTGGATTTACATCGGTTCTTAACTAATGTATATACAGTGTGTCCCGTCACGATTTTGGAGCTTTCATGTGTTGACTAAGAAGCAAAATTGTAACCACTTTTTATTAGGATCTACTTCGAAATCTAAAATTATTTTTTAACTTTCCCATAGTAATTAGTGAATCGGCTATGTAGATTTGTATGGAAAGGTGATTTTTGGTCTGTTTTCGAGATTCTTGTAATAGAGAAAAATGTTGCAGGGGATTCTCATCTGTCACTTCTTGAAGGCTCCAAAATCGGTAGCGGGACACACTGTATAATTTCTTTGGGCATGGGCGTGATAAAAATCTTTCGTTTTATTTTATAACTAGACTCTACTCTTGACACTATGTTAATGGCTGATGCACGGTTTTCGAACAAAAGATACCCGTCTTCTTCGCTTAAATTAAATTAAATAGAAGGCAATGTGCAACTCACACGTAAATATAAGAAGCTTCCATTACGCTTAAGTGTAATAAAAATTATCTTATTCAAGAACCAGATCTCTTGAAAGAACGTCCTCCGTAGCTTAGTTGGTAAGAGCACTCGCCCGGATAGCGAAGGGACGTGGGTTCGAGTCCCACCGGATGACACAGTCGATTAATTTTTGTAAGTGAAATTTGATTTAATTTCGTAAACACATGTTTTATTTTTAATCAGCCGGTTTAGCTTTATTTGACTTTTTTTTTAAAACACGTTAGCCTATAAAGATCCCACTGCTGGGCAAAGGCCTCACCTCAACTATGAGGAGGTACGAGCCTTAGTCCACCACGCGGGCTCATGAAGTTTGGTGGAGGGATGTCTGTGTCTGTAAGGCAAGTGACCAACCTTAAGTACTGTCAGATGTTATCAAGCCGCTCTAGGGCCTCTGACTAGGCTTAACGACAAATTTTAATACAACCGATATTAGCCGAGACCAACAGAACGTTTCCAAAGCACGGAGATGCTACGTACGTCACTTAAATGGTCGGAATGGTTACCTATCCACAAGAGCAAGAGTTGGATTTTCCATATAAACTTTCATTTCACACCCCTTATATTTTTATATCGTGACCAAATGTAGCCTATGTCCTTTCCAGGGTCTCGATCTGTCTCCATACCAAATTTCATCTCAATCGGTTCAGTGGTTTAAGCGTCAAGAGATAACAGACAGACGCACTTTCGCATTTATAATATTATAGTATATAGAATAGTATGGATAACTATGTGTATGTATTATTTGTTTTGTACCTATTATTTTATAATATGTCTTTTGCCCCAATCACCCCCTTCCTGTGATTAAGTATTTCCTATACATAGGTATAGGAAATACTGTAAGGTGAAATAAAAGGTTGTATAGACAACCTTTGTTGTCTGGAAGAGATCGCTCTTAGCCATAAGGCCGCATAATTTTTTGTACTTACATCTTTCTATGTAAATTGTATTGTTGTTACTTTTATGGTGTGCAATAAAGAAGTATCTATCATGCATGCATGCCTATGCTCGCTACAGCGGGCGACGACTGCTCTCCCTCCGCGCCTCCGGCTTTTGAATTACACTCTAGTATCGGGCAGACTAGTACCACGGCGAAGGACCACGGCGAGTCGGGGTCAATCAAAATTTGTTTTTCTTAATGAACCTCAATCTCAATGGTATACAATTTGTTTGGCGTTTCGTTCATAAGTCTTGTAAAATTCAGTATTTCTAATCATCGGGTTTTAATTTTTTCGGTATATCAAACTTTCGGTCATATAAACAGTCGGTATATTGACTTTCGGTCATATAAACAGTCGGTATATTGACTTTCGAACATATAAACAGTCGGTATTTTAAAATTCGGCATTTTAGTATTCGGCATTCTAATTATAGGTCTTATAAGATTCGGTATTTAGAATTTTCGGGATTTCAAACTTTCGGTATTTAGAACTTTCGATCATATAAACATTCGGCATTCTAAAATTCGGCATTCCGTTCGTAGGGCTTATGAAATTCGGTATTTTAAAATTCGGTATTGTAATACGTACCCGTACCCGTGTAAGGCAAGTAACCAACCTTATTGTCAAATGTTATCAAGCCGCCCTAGGACCTCTGATTAGGCTTAACGACTAATACCAACAGATATTGGCCGAGAACAACTGCTTAAGTGCCTTCAAAAGCATGGAGATGCTTGTCATGCACGTCACTTAAATGGTCAGAATGGTCATCCATCCAATCACAACCGCTCCGTGGGTTGCTTAACTTTGGTATACTACCAAAGCGCTGCCGCCACTGCGCCAAAAGCACCTCTGCAATATTCGTACAATCGAAATTTCATGACCGTGAAAGTCCCAAGCCTTAGGAATCCGTCCGTCTGCAGTTTCCATAATTACCATTGAAATCAGAGTGATCACGTTTCAGCGAGGCCACGTTGACGTACCTAATGTGTTTAGCGAAGCCTTACGCCCGCCCCCGCGTTGAGCCGATGTTTGCTTAGCAACCTCATAGTGCAGGATGCAGACATGTGCTTTCTATTTCTATTATTAGCGTTGCCAGGCGTCCGAATAAAGCCGGACATAAGTAGGCTTTTTGATTGCGCGTGTCCGACCAAATAAACGGTGTCCGGCTTTTGTTAGGCTTTTTACATGCAAAAGAGCGAGCGCTGAGCGTGGCAATTTTTTGTCGTACCTATTAATACTGAGACAAAATCCTCAATAATGTAGGGTGTCCGGCCTTTCTACCCAAATGTCCGACCAAACTGGCTGATCTGACCGGCTATTATGTTTGGCAACCAGGCATTTTTTTTAATTAAAACGAAATTTCTCGATGTTTTTGTTGTTATTCTGCTATTCTGGGAAGAGACAAATTTAACAAATCATTAAAACACAATTTTACGGATTACTTCGCGATTTATTTACATTTTATTTTAAACCTGACGTTTCGAACACTTTACAGCGATCGTGGTCACAGGGAGACTAAGGTATTATTTGTCATTACAAAGTTTTGAAAAATTTTAACTACCGTCACTCAATAATATTAATTCACGTTCCTATTTACGCAGAAAGAGCTAACCATGTCTTGAGATCTGGCAGTGCTAGTTGTTGCTTTGGTTTTTGCTAGAATAGGATCCCATGCCGGTGGAACTTTCCAACCATCTTCTCTATTGAAATTTGGATGTTTTCTAATTTCAATGGCTTCACGTAGCATTTGAGGAATAAAACGCCGTTCTTTTGCAAGTATTTTAGGTTGGTCAAAACGAATGAAGTGGTTGGGTTTGTCTAAGGCATGTTCACACACTGCAGATTTCATGTTCCGTCTATGTTTTACGTCAGCTATGTGTTCTTTTATCCGCACGCCTATACTTCGCTTTGTTTGCCCGATGTAGGAGAGGCCACAGTCACACTCCAGCTTGTACACCCCTGCATCTTGAAGAGGTATGTTGCACTTGACAGGTGGTAGGAATTGGTTAATCTTCTTTTGCGGCTTGAAGTAAGTTTTGATTGAAGCACGCTTCAAGATATTCCCAATCTTGTCAGTGACTCCCTTCATGTATTGAAGTACTGCAGGTTGGCGTTCAACTGTCGTAGGCTTGGCACGGGGTCTGCAACGACGTGGTACTGGAAGCTGGTTGTCCCGTAGTACCTTCCTTACATGCTGAAGCTCAGCAGCCAGGTGTCGGTCGTCACAGATGCCCCTCGCTCTCTGAAACAAAGTTTTGCCCACGGTAGCTAACTGTGAAGGATGATGGTGAGACGCACCATTGAGATATTTATCGGTATGGGTGGCTTTTCTAAAGACTGTGTGGCTAAGGGTATGATCCGAATTCCTAGTTAGTAAAATATCTAAGAAAGCTAGTTTACTGTCTGCCTCAATTTCCATAGTAAATTTAATTTTTGGATGTATTGAATTAAGATGATTAAGAAAAGCAGAAACACTATTGGTGGGTAAAATTGTGAAAGTGTCATCTACATACCGCTTATAAAACCTTGGTGATAAAGGTGATGTGCTCAGAGCTCGATCCTCAAAATCCTCCATGAATATATCAGCAACAACTGGGGATACCGGAGAGCCCATTGCTACACCATCGGTTTGCAGATAGAACTCATTATCCCACAGTAAATAGCCAGATGTAAGGCAATGTTCCAATAGTTCTGCATAATTCTATTGGCATGTCGAGTTGAACCAGCTTCCTTTTAGTAATTTCAATGCAGTCCTGTACTGGTAAGCTTGTGAATAGGGACTGTACATCAAAACTAACCATAGTTTCATCATCTGCTAATTGTAAGTTCTTAATTTCGCTGATGAAATGGTAGGAATCCTTCACATACGCCGTTGTTTCTCCCCTTAGCTTTGATAATGTTTTAGCTAAATGCTGAGCCAATCTGTAGGTTGGGGTATCAATTTGACTCACAATGGGACGTAGCGGGATATTATAATATGTTGTTGCTGATATATTCATGGAGGATTTTGAGGATCGAGCTCTGAGCACATCACCTATATCACCAAGGTTTTATAAGCGATATGTAGATGACACTTTCACAATTTTACCCACCAATAGTGTTTCTGCTTTTCTTAATCATCTTAATTCAATACATCCAAAAATTAAATTTACTATGGAAATTGAGGCAGACAGTAAACTAGCTTTCTTAGATATTTTACTAACTAGGAATTCGGATCATACCCTTAGCCACACAGTCTTTAGAAAAGCCACCCATACCGATAAATATCTCAATGGTGCGTCTCACCATCATCCTTCACAGTTAGCTACCGTGGGCAAAACTTTGTTTCAGAGAGCGAGGGGCATCTGTGACGACCGACACCTGGCTGCTGAGCTTCAGCATGTAAGGAAGGTACTACGGGACAACCAGCTTCCAGTACCACGTCGTTGCAGACCCCGTGCCAAGCCTACGACAGTTGAACGCCAACCTGCAGTACTTCCATACATGAAGGGAGTCACTGACAAGATTGGGAATATCTTGAAGCGTGCTTCAATCAAAACTTACTTCAAGCCGCAAAAGAAGATTAACCAATTCCTACCACCTGTCAAGTGCAACATACCTCTTCAAGATGCAGGGGTGTACAAGCTGGAGTGTGACTGTGGCCTCTCCTACATCGGGCAAACAAAGCAAAGTATAGGCGTGCGGAAAAAAGAACACATAGCTGACGTAAAACATAGACGGAACATGAAATCTGCAGTGTGTGAACATGCCTTAGACAAACCCAACCACTTCATTCGTTTTGACCAACCTAAAATACTTGCAAAAGAACGGCGTTTTATTCCTCGAATGCTACGTGAAGCCATTGAAATTAGAAAACATCCAAATTTCAATAGAGAAGATGGTTGGAAAGTTCCACCGGCATGGGATCCTATTCTAGCAAAAACCAAAGCAACACCTAGCACTGCAAGATCTCAAGACATGGTTAGCTCTTTCTGCGTAAATAGGAACGTAAATTAATATTATTGAGTGACGGTAGTTAAAATTTTTCAAAACTTTGTAATGACAAATAATACCTTAGTCTCCCTGTGACCACGATCGCTGTAAAGTGTTCGAAACGTCAGGTTTAAAATAAAATGTAAATAAATCGCGAAGTAATCCGTAAAATTGTGTTTTAATGAGTTCAACAATTCGCGTAAACGTAAGAAACAAATAAATCATAAATCATCAATATCGGTCTAGCCGTTCTCGAGATAAAAGTGTTTGAAAAACACCGACTTCTTTCATACATTCTGATATCTACACGGTTGAAATGTACGTATACTCACCATAAGTAATGCATATGGTAAACCTTAGGCAGGGGTAACTTCAACACACCTGAAATCTGGATAAATTAACGCATAAGCGCAACTTCCTTCTTGCCTTTTACTATCTTTATTTTTTTATAGTAAACTCTGTTGTCTAGGCCGGACGGTCGACCGGCTTTTCCTACTTTTGGTCGTCCCATATAAGTAAGCCCTCTTCATGGCACGGCAAGGAAGGTTCCTTCATTCTTTCTATGTGACCGAGCTATCGGAGTCTACGAGTAGATAATTTTGTATAATTGATTAATACAAAAAAATATTTAATCTACTTACCTACTTATATAAACACATAACATCATCATCATGATAATCATGATGATCATGTATAATGTGTAGACATCTGTTACGAAATCGTTGCCCTGTGGGAAATTGCCCTAAAGGCTGGTAACATTACCTCGCTGGATGGCCCTACTGATTCTCTGGCCCAGGTAGAGGCAAGCCCTTGAATCGTGGATAGTCTCCAAAAGCCGATTAGACAAATTAATTATTAAGACTTATTAATTTATATATTTTAATGCCCCTGTAACGTGCGACATCAACAGCCGTTACAACGTTTATGAAAAATCCAATATTTTTTTAGAAGTTGAGTCAGTCGGTAGGTAATTATAGTGCAGCAGTTTGAAGCTCCCAATTCATAAAAGTCAGATGCGTCACAACAAGTCTGTTTGACTTACTCATCTCCAATTTAAAGTACTTACAAATTCCATCATCTCCTACTTCATTGACCACGTCTATTGCGTACACGTCATCCCCCGTTAGTACAAAACGACGCAAGTATCAAAAGCGATTAGATCCAGACAGATTACCGCTGGGGAGAGAGTGAAAGGGGGCTGAGTGATTGCACGCACAACCCTTCTTTGAAAATAATCCTTACTCATCAAATGATAGAGATTAGTTTGGGTTGTAACACGTTTGCACGTGATAGGTTTGTGAAATAACACTGCAAGGGGTCAATGATCTTAGTTGCGATAGTATGCATGTAAACAAGGCTGATCAACTGATCAAGGAATTTTGTTCAAAAATTGTAAGTGCCTGATCATTTCAAATAGCAACACTCGACGTAGTGTGGAACAAGAATTTAAGTTTTTTGTTTCGTGATTTATTTTACCTCGATTTAGTAGTTTTTGTACATTAGAAGAGCCAGCCTGCACTAAACTCGCACACACTATTGACTGCACCCACTGTGCAATACCATATGATTCATCTCAAATTGAAAGTTTTATAGCAACCTTTTCCGTGATTTTGCCTACACAAATGTAGTGTTTTCCATACTAACTTCCACCCACTTTTCACCCCCTTAAATGATGATTTCTGAGATAAAAACTATCTTGTGTCCTTTCCCGGAGCTCGATATAAGTATCTATATACTTTTTATCTAAACCGTTCTAGCGGTTTTAAGCATAAAGAGGTAACAGATAGTGATACAGGCACACTTTCGTATTTATGAATGGACGGACAGGTCGTGCACACAATTTTCTGATATTTTACAATTACACATCAGAGGCCTATAGTCCAACAAGTTCGTGTGAAACCCTCTTGCGCCGTCAGAGGTGCGGGGGACGTGGAAACGCTAATCGCACGGGAATTTATAGGAAATTCCTTTACCTGCAATACCACTCGTCCCCAATGACATCTTTCCCGCTCGTATTTCGCTCCGCAGGAGAAGGGTCGGACTATTGACGACCTCCGTAGCTGAGTGGCTCACTCACCGGTTTTCAAGGTGTCGCCATCTCTGAGGCCCCGGGTATAGGATCCCCGGAAAATTCACGTTTTCTATATTGAGACAATATCGGGTCTGCGACGGAGGTCAGATGGCAGTCGCTCCACTGTAATTACTTACCTGATCTGCCACATCCTGGATCATGGTCAGCGGACCCTGGGCCCTCACGAGTGAGTGCACAACTAGGATAACGCTAGGATGATGATGATGATCTTCGAGGCGTTGCGCCTGACAAAGTCAGTCTATTTTTTACAGACTCCCACCATCACTGAGTTAGCATGATGAAGTAGATCTGTACTATCAGTAAAGATTTATAGAGCTGTTCCAGTGGGACTTATGGCTCATTCCTGTGTCTTTTATTCTTTGGTTGATTTCTCTTGGGAATTTTTAATTAAAATAACATTTTGAATATATTTTTACTTGGCGGTTTAGTTACAGGAAATTTGTCTTATTTTGTCCGTAAACAAAATCGTGGGAACATGGGAAAACTTTATTAAAACCATAAATAACATTTTTTTACATTTTATTTGCTTTATTTGTACTGGCAGTTCAATACAATGTAATACCAAGTACCAGCCATCATCATCAAAATGTATGTCGTACATAAATATATGAACACACTCATACAAACAAGAGAGTCGTAGTAAGTATTATTATGTACTTTGTTGGATTATAAATATAATTAAATGCTTTGGAACTAACATTAGCCATCATACTATACAAAGTCTATTACTAACATTTAAACATTTTGAGATTTAAAAACACTCTGTAAGAACAACTAAATTTTTATGAATTTAACAATGTAATATATTTAATTGGTATGTAATATCAACTGTGACCAATAAATATCTTAAAGGCAGTTTAACAATACACATTTTAGTCCGTCATACAAGGAAATGATATTTGAGATGTACAAAAATATCGTGTGTACAAATAAACTCAAAAATCGTGGCAACTGCCATAATATTTTGAGAGTGCATGACTTTCATAATGTTAGCAACACCAGGATAGAAGAAAACCTTTATATTTTCCTTCTTTGTAATGGCACTTGCTTTCTTAAATTATAAAGTAAAAATACTATAACACCTTAACACAGTGCGTTAAACGCCTTAAAACTATAATATTTAGGTACAATAACCCCTTGTCACTTTTAAATAACAACATAGCACATCCATTCCATTAAAAATTGAGTTTTATTTTTATTTGTAGGTTTTGTTTGGTTTTTTAGTTTTTTTATTTATTTTTGTGGGGTGTGGCAAGGGATTGCGTTTAAAACGCGTCAGTCGCGTAGTAGAACAAATTAAATCTTATTTTTTATATTTTTAGGTCCAAGTAACACTTCGTACTACATCCAGCAGTCTTAACAGTTTAAAGAAGTATCATGGTAGCCAGTGTTACGCGGATCTTTTTTACATTATAAAACAAATGCTGTGCGTTTTCGTTTACTATGCAAGAAGCTAATGTACTAGAGGCAAAGATATTTTTGATAATTTGTGACAAAAATTTGATAAAATCTACTTTATTTTTTGTACTTTTTTAACAATTATTTCCAAATACGAAAATGGTTACTCTTTATAGCGAAATGAAGCTTTGTGCTGCTAGCTTTAACGAAGATGTTTACCATATTGTCATGGACATTTTTATTCCACTGGGATTTACTAGCTTAAAAAGTTAGAGGCCTACAACGTTTAATGATATACACCTAGCATACGAGTAGGTACCTATTATACTCACATAATACCAAATATAAAACTATTGATAAAATAGTCTACAAATATTTTTAGTATCGATAGTGACCCTAAAAGTCAGTTCCTTCTAAAGAAAGACTATTTTTAAGTTTACGCCGTCTCTTTCTTTGATAAAGAAACTGAAAGAGACTGACTACAATACTGTCAAACGTCAAACTAAATAGCTGTCACTTGCTAAAGGACTTACAGAATCCATAGACAACTTAGTAGACTAAACACGCGGAAATTTGTAAAAAGGCGTGAGTAAGTTTTTCATTTCCTTATACTATAACAGAGAAAGAGAGAAACTGAACTTAAATTTAGTCCTAGAGAGGCTTCTCGGCAATCAGGCTCAATATTGACACAGTGCCACTTATTGAAAAGACTATCGATACCCCAAATTTTTGCTGAAACTTTTGTAATTATTATAAAATTTAAGCAATATCTTCGCAAGTTTTACTCTAGTCAATATTTTGTACTTTCGTTTTCTTTGACCACCTAGCGTTGTCAATCCCAGTAGATGTCCTTACTAACACGATGCATTTGTTTTATCCTAATAATACGAAACCTAAACTACATTTCTAGAGATCCATACTGAACGTTTCTTGGGACTCATCGAAGGAGATCGAGTTAGAACGATTGTTCTTTTGTACTGGTGAGGTCACTGATACCGCGGTCCCTGGGTTCTTTAGCAGGGCAGCAGGCAGGGTGCATTTCGGTGGGGTTTGGGAGATCGGTGACTGCCGCAGCGACATCATAAAAGACCTCTCGTAAACGATCCGCGTGCCTGGAAAAGAAAAAAAAATGGTTTTTGATAAAAAAGAAAAACAATGTTTTTTTTTCAGAAAATGCCATTTGTTTTGTCATGACATGCTAGGTCCTGTGCTCATAGCTCAAGGTGTGGCTCGTGCGAGTAGCCAGTAAGTAGGGAAGCACTTTTTGCAAATTTTACGAATTACCTACCTATGTTTCATTCATTACTACCTACTCCTACAAGGTGCCAACTACTGCACCATATGAATGATTTGCCAGCTGAGTTAGTGGACAAACTCACACATAAGAAATATTCAATAAGAAATAGAGGCTTGATAGACTATTGTTGTAGCACACTTGCACTGTATTGTAACCATTAATAGCACAGTAAAAATAATTAAGGTTTACTTTGATAGCTTAATCAAATCATTCATAGAAGTTTGTGTTTTTTTTTGGATACTTACTATTTTATAAACGATTATTTTCTAAATTAAATCAAATTTCACTTACAAAAATTAATCGACTGTGTCATCCGGTGGGACTCGGAACCACGTCCCTTCGCTATCCGGGCGAGTGCTCTTACCAACTAAGCTACGGAGGACGTTAGTTAGTCGACGAATTTTTGCAAGTGCTTGCTACGCCAGTGAGCCGGCGTTCGATTTACTTACCGGCTCACTGGCGTAGCAAGCACTGAAATTTAATTTAATTTTGTTTTAAAGTAACTTAGACTTAGATCATTTAAAATGATGTAGGTAGATGTTGTTTTGCGACCACATATGCGCTCCACGCTGCATTGCGTGTCTCATCTATCACAATAATTGGGTTAATTAGCGACAAAAACTGGTATTTTCAAATATAATATATTGTCAATAGAGAGAGCAATGAGCCGTTAACAATTTGGGTCGCCGACCTCGTTACAATGGCGTATTTACCTACAATAGTTTCGCAACGTGGCATTTTGCCATTACGTTTGTTTTACATTTAATTTTCGCTCGTTTTTTACGGCTATTTCAGTAGTAACAGGTTGTTTGTATAACACGCAAAATGTAACAATAACATGACAAAAAGTTTAGTGCTAATTTGTTTTTCTGGTTTTCAAAGACAGTCGCCAAACGTCACATTATTTTTTTTTTCATTAAATCCAAAAATAATAGTTACTTTTAATATACAGTACGTTTTTACCCTTTTTTACCTATAGTTATATTAATTCCAGTTTTGAAAGAAACTGCAATTAATTTTAACATGCGCCCAAATGTCTGAACTGGGAAAAGTTAAGTTACCGAATAAATCATGTCTTAGGTATTATCCATATTAGGATTAATGGTCCGTTGGACACAACGTTGATCATTGTATTAGGAAAACGTGAGTGAAATTCAGGTTTTCAGACAAATTTTTTTAGTAATGTCAAGTTTTTTCCTTTATTGATCAATGTAGAAAATACTACTGACTAACGTCCTCCGTAGCTTAGTTGGTAAGAGCACTCGCCCGGATAACGAAGGGACGTGGGTTTGAGTCCCACCGGATGACACACTTGATTAATTTTTGTAAGTGAAATTTGATTTAATTTCGAAAAAACTTGCAAAATAATCGCTTAAGTTATAAAAAATATAATACTTTAGATCATTTCTTACGTAGTTTGATAGATACATAAAAATATAGACCTATTAAATAGAAGACGATAGAACTAGAATTGATTTGAATAAAGTAAATTCCTAGTTGGTAAATAATTATTTTGATTTGAAACAATACAATTTTATTTTGTTTAAGAATTAACTTTATCACCTTCACGGCCGCCTAAACCCAAGCTGCGGAAAATCATAAACACGATTATACTATTATTACTATTTTTGTCTTTTAACAAATTTAGAAAGAAATCAGTACTTATGTAGGAATATCAAAACGATTACTAAGTAGTAAATATTAAGTGTCTTTAAAAAAAATACAAGCACTTTTTATATTTTTGTAAAAAAAATACAAAAATAAATATTTTAACAAATTCGTAAACTCGTTCATACCCTATTAATCGTTAAGTTATTGTTTTAAGACGATTTATTATGCTAACATTCGTACAACTGAAGTATCACCTGTTTATATTATAACTGCGTCTCAAATTTGCGTTGCGTCATATATCAGTGATAGTAAGATGTAACATAATAGCACCCACATGTTTTTAACTAAATGATAATAATAATTAAAATATTATTGTTGGAAATGTTATGATATTATATTTGCTTACTTTTATTTTTATATTGCGCCTTTAAAAAGCACTGCACGTAATTTGAGTCTTCCTCCTGAATGAGGTTAGGTTACAAATACACACATCAAAAAATATTGCCATCTTTTTGAAAAAGCTAAATATATTTCGTTACGGTAAAATATCGATTTGTAATATAAAGTAATAAAACAACCAAACTGTTATTCTATATTATAAGAAATGCAATCCAACTAAGTAATGCTAGCGTTGTAATAAGTTACTGTACTCGTAGATAAGTTGTAGCGGTGGTTGTAGCCTGCATACTAATGAAAAAATACCAAAATGATAAGCATCAAAATAAATAATTTTCTCAAAGCGAACGGACACACTACGAAAAGTTTCCAAATATAGTCCTTTATAAAAATCGCTGCATGCTTAACCAACACCAGTCTGCACATTTTCTTACTACTTGCCTACTTACTAAAAGAGAAAAATCCTTGAAGAAAATGTTATTTGGGCATATAATTCGATTAGATTATACCCAACCTTGGCCCCTTGCGACTTGGTAACAAACCAGAATAACAATTCAAATGATAATGTCTCATATTTTATCACATGTACAGACAGCACATCATGTAAATACTTCGTCATCTTATGCAGTTGTAATAGGGGCGTTTTTTAAACGCTAATTTATAATCTAAAGTGTTGACTGTACTTAACTCTGTTTTATTTATTCATCAGCCATGTGCTATGACATAACCACTGCGTAACTGCGTAGTACGGCCGGCTTCTGCAGATAACAGGAATTCGTTCCATTTTCAACTCTCTCACGTTTCCGTATTGTCGCTTTTCGAACGATAAGCATACGTGGAACATATTGTTGACATAAAAAGTTATCCTCGATTTAATGCATATAGCATATGAACGAGTATACGTATTTATCTTTCTTTATTTAGTTTTGCATACTATCAAGTAATCTGTAGTTTTACATACTGTGTTCTTATTTTACCTACGTCTAAATATAAAACATCTTTATTAGTCCTAACTCCTAATAATATAATTACAGCAGATGTCCATTATTGTCTTGTGTAAGCTGCGGCGTGTTTCCTTTTTTTTCTAATTTCTCAAACATGCAGGTGCCCCAAACTCTTTCCCCTAAATTAAACCACAATTCATAGCCTTGACATTGTCTTGAACCCAACCTATAGAGGTTGTTGTATCGTCTAAATATAACAGTTCCCGTGTACGTTTTTAGCCCTTGGCGCATGAGGTTAGCTATATTAGACCTAAAGAACGGATAATCGACAGGAACTGCCCACAACCGGTTGTCTCCAGATGTTGAAAGGCTGGTTAATGTAACAAAGTAGTGTTACTTTTAATTTTGAAGCTTATCTGATCAGAAATATTTTTAAAAATTTAGAGAACAGGCGACAAAATGTTCAGGCTATTGATTTAACAAGTTATCAACGAGGTCAATTGGGTCTGATTTGCTAGATTGTACTAACTAATCTATTCATAATATTCCTGTTACTGCTTTAGTAAGTAATGTGTGAGTGAATTTAAGTATCAAATCCACGAAAACTGTCACCCAGATATTTACCTATATTTGAAAGTGCTTAAAAAGCAATTAAGGCAATTAGTAAGCTTAAACAACTAACACTACTATCTATGTTTTCGTCTTTTGAAGTAATAAAGTAAGTAGGTAAATGACATCCTGACATTAATATTATCTGTCGTCAGTTAGGTAGATTAGAAAATCTTATCTACATATTGACTTGGATAAAATAGCTTACACTTGATAATACGATACCACTGAGGTGTACGCGATTTATATAAATTTCTTTAGAAGCAATTTTTTTTTGTTGACGTCCCATAAAATCTAACAATGGATTGCTCTTTATAACTGATTGAGGGGCTTTTATGTGAGCTATTATTTTTTCGTTTCGATTTATGAGAATTCTTACAAAAATACAAATAAAAACAATATCGTAAAAACGAATCCATTCAAAATTTAGTAATCAAAAGCCTTAACCACGAGGGTCGTGTTTTGTAAACAAACATACATAAGTACGAACTTTGTATATTCTACCCCACATTGGAAGTAAAGGTGTTAATAGGGCCAATTAGGACACAGCTCGCACAGCTTGTATCACCCACGCTTGTCTATTACTACACAGGCACAATTTAGATAATCGGTCGGTATGTACCTCCAGGCGTGGTCGAGTACAAGGTGCCTCCAGGGGTGCTGGAGTATACATCGGGCATCTGCGCAGGGTCTGTGATGAGCACCCTCCTCGAAGGGATCGCTTGGCTGTGCGTCGTTTGTCTTGCCATCGGCGACGCTGACATTTTCAACTTTATTCCTTTTACTTTAGAGTCCAAAATCACAATCACTGACACGTATCGGTCGGGCGAGCAAGGAGGACTGAGCCGGGTACAGCCGGTGCCTAAAATAAATACGTTTGCGAGCGTTGCACGCACACCAGTGTAAAGGGACGCGTAAATATAACACACATGGGTACGTAAGATCAAAACAAACATAGATTAGGAGAACAGAAGTGGCAGACCGTAATCAACACTGATAGATAAGGTAAGTAGGTAGGTACTATTTGTATAGTAAGTACCTATTCTGTATCAGGTAATACAGTGAATTGTCTGGTTTGTTAGTCCTTCAGGTATGAAGTTTCTAGATACATTAGACAATCAATCGTTATTGGGACGCCCGTGGTCTTATGATCCCTGAGGCGCACACTAGTTCAGTTTTCCAAAAAAGTGGACTTAGGGCTCGATGCTCACTTATAAGCCTGAAAGTTGCAAGTTTACAGAAAAAAGTTACTTAAATTTATGCTAAGAAATAATGTGTTCCTTAGCGCCTACTAGCTGGCATTTTGTGACACGCACGCATTTGGGAGTTACAAACATTAATAACTTTTTCTCCATACAAAAAAATATTCAGCATGTTGTTTTCTTAAAATTTTTGAGAAAAATTGCAATCAGTAAAAGTGATTTAGGATCAAAAGAGGAATACGTAAAAAAAATCAAGCTTATAGGTGAACATTGACCCCTAAGTCCACTTTTTTAGAAAACTGAACCAGTGTGAGGCGTGACATTTTTATATGCCACATTTTTTACCTATTTACTTAGTATCTAAGTTTTTTATGCTTTTACACAAAATATCACCTTAAACTGAAGAAGGAATGATGTAAGAGGTTCAATATCTTTGAACTCTTTCTGTGACAGTAAACGCCTATAGGCGTAAATTTAATAAAAAATCTATTGTGTCTGGGTTACCTTGCCACAAAAGTGTTAAGCAAGAATTTTCTGTAGGTACTTACTTATTTAGTTTCTAGTTCATTTGTTAACTTGTTAGAATTCAAAATATTAGCTCTTGAGTAAAAATCATCATCGTACGCGCCAAGAAGGTACAGTCACCACTATAGATTTTGTTTCAAAATCACTTGTAGGAAGGTACTACAACCTCGAAAGATAACACAGTGTTTATTTACGTGCTGTCGTCTGTACTAGGAAAGACGCTTCGAAATAGGTATATTATTCGTTCTTAAACCTATCTGTTGAATGCTATTTACGAATAGTCTATGCGCACGCACACATATAAACGACATTTTCTCACGTACAGAGCTAGCTCAACACACACACCGATAAAAGGTTCGTATATGCGTAGTTTTTGCAGAGTTTAAACCATGTAGTCAATAGGCGACTACTTAATTTATATTCTTGGATTGTTTATTTTATAGTGTGGACTGTGAATCCAGGCGTGTGCTGCCGGAAGGTCAATCGAAGCTAAATATGTGTAACATAAAATATTAATTGATGATACCTATTTTTAAATATCATCTATGACGTTGAGAGTGACTCTACCTACTGCTACTGGCTGCAAGAATGAAATCCGTGTTATTCTATAAAACATAAGTTAAGTCAGCCTATTAGATCCCACTGCTGGGAAAAGGCCTCACCTCAACTATGAGGAGGAACGAGCCATACTCCACCACGCGGGCTCAGTGCGGATTGGTGGAGGGGTGTCTGTAAGGCAAGTGACAAACCTTACTGTCAGATGTTATCAAGCCGCCCTAGGGCCTCTGACTAGGCTTAACGACTAATACCAAGAGATATTAGCCGGGACCAACTGCTTAACGTGCCTTCCGAAGCACGGAGATGCTTGTCATGGTCGTCACTTTAATGGTCGGAATGGTCACCCATCCAATCACGACCGCGCCGTGGTTGCTTAACTTTTGGTATCACTACCAAAGCGCTGCCGCCACTGCGCCACAAGCACCTCAAAAATTAAACATAAACAATGTATGTATTATGTATTACTTAATAAATAGTGTTAATCACCGTCTGGGAAGTAGCGAGACATTCCCGTCACAAGTACCTATCATTGGTCACTTCACTTAGAAATCTCGGCGTAAAAATGTAGCGATGTTTTCTTGAATAAACAATTTTTAAGATATTTTAATTTAACGTCTTACTTGTAGTGTAAATTAATGTAATATGTTAGTTATAAATTAGTGATAAACACTTACCATGAAATATACCTACTTATTTATTGTTAGTACCTAAGGACGAGAACCTCTGCCGACAAACTGTGAAGCAGTTTGGCAGATTTATTTTTTTGTAAAACTTCTATTCTTTCTTAGTAACAATAAATAAAAAAATAGCGGCAAAATTGCCAACTGGATTGTCTATAAGTACCACAAATATTCTGTTTATGATGGACAAAATAGTTGTTTTTGTGTTGTATTAAGTAATTTATCTTAATTTTATTAATAAGTTGTATATATATTACTAATGTACGTTATGTAGTTAATTTGAAATACAAAAAAGTCTGGCAAAAAAAACTATATAAGTTACAAAAGCCTGCCTAATGTAGGTAGTTAGAAGTTGACTTTCCCTCTGGTAATCCAGTAAAATCAGAAGAAATGCAAAAAGACAGGAAGTATGTGGACACCTATCATTCTTATGTCAATCACTTACTGCCGTACCTAGAGACGTCAATTTAAGTTAATCTTTCATTAAGTCTTAGTCTTATGCTGTCCTTTTCAATTTCATTGACAAAGAAAGCGTCAGAACGAGACTTAATTAAAGATTAAAATTAATTGACGTCTCTGAGTGCGGCAGTTAGACTACGAACTCTAATTTGTAAATCAATACCTTACATCTGTTTTTTTCATTCAACTTTGTTACTAAGGAAGAAAGCATACATACCTTACTTTAGTTACCTACTTGTGTTTATTTTGAAGGTATAAAAATCCATCCTCAAAAACGCCTAAATTACAAGAATAATTTTTTTTCGTAAATTTATACTTATAATCATTAACAAAATCTAAATTTGCCGGGTATATTCATGTCAGTCTGCGTCACTATGAATTATTATTGCAATTGTGATTACAATCACGATGACACGTAAAATATTGTCAAAGATGTGTATCTTCCCATTCATCCATCAAGACAACTCCATTCACATTTAGAAGGGGAATTGGGCTGACCCATGTGAATGGACCCAATTGTTTTGATTGTTACATTACATTATTAATTTTTCTATAAGAAAAACAACGTTCCTTCCTGATTTCCCTCGCCATCTTGACGACATCACCCAAAGCCTGAAAGCACCATTTACTTTGCATCTTTTTTCTCTTAGTTTTCTTACAATAACTTTAAATTTTGCATGCATATGCAAACACTATCAATAGATTCGTCTATCAAATTCTATGTTTAACGCGATAAACGTGTTTTTGCGGATGCCAAGGCCACGCCGCCAATTTGCTGAACCGAATCGCGACCAGCTATGGATAGCTATAAATATACACTTGGTGCGGCTTAGAGACCGAAATTGTACAACTTGTCGATTAGGAAGAGTGCTGTTGAAAATTACGTCGATAGTATGGCTAACTGCCACACTAATAGCATTGAATTCAGGTTGATAACTGTAATTATATCATACGATCATAGTAATATTGGACTTGAGACACCATAGACCAACACTTATTTGACACTTTAAAAATTAACTGTCTATTGGATAGTGGAAGGATTTTTTGAATGTCGCTACGGTTACCAATTGAGAGCAATTTTAAAATACAGTACAATATTATCAGCTTTCCACCTTAGCTTGCCACGTGGTGAACCATTTCATCTAAACATAGGAGAAAAATGGATGAACTTACTCGTACAACTCAGAACATATGACCTTATGCTACAAAATAAGGAGAATCGACCTTACAATGTGGGAATCAGATGAAAAGGAGATGAACGTATTGCAATATGCCAAGTCTATCCATCGACTAAAATCATCGGATAGAGTTTCATAGTACCAGTTTATGTAGCATTATCTATCACACATGTGCGCACACGATAATAGCTTCCCTATGGAACACTTCCTGTCTTGTAGATACTTTCCTTAGGTACTTTATTAGGCATATCCTGATACATAATAGGTAGTAATTTAAAATTGTAGCTTCTGGTTATTTAATTAAACTAGTATAGCTTTATTAGTAGCGAGTAGGCCCATTATCAGCATTTATCTTGAAATTCTGTAATAGTTTCCACTGCCAATAAGACCTATTTTGCAGTAGGTGTTATAGAAGGCAAATTTCAGATAAGAATGATATCTTACGCTGATATCATCATATAGAATACGAGTTTGTACAGAAGTATGACTTAGCAATTGTATTCAAAGAAATGTCTACTCAATGTCGTCAACAATATGGCGTAATTTAGTTCGCCTCAGAGTCAAGCACATTTTCGTGTAGACACCTACAAAAATCCATTGCAAGATAATTTCACAACTTACAAACAAACCTTCACTAATCTGCGCTAACCCCGTAGTAGTATATTTTGTGATCTCGGAAACGGCTCGCTGAAATTTGGTATGTGTGGGTTATCGGGGCTGAAAATACAAACTATATTAGTCTTATGTTTAGGAAAACGCATATTTTCGATTTTTCATGCGTTTTTCTTTCACATTGTTCGACGCAGAATATAGTCGCTAATTTCGCCGCGCAAGAGCGCCGTGGCCGAATGCATATGACGACTGAGACGGACTGATAACTTCACGAGGCCAGGGCTGGACTCTCGCTCGGTGACGGCACATTTTTTAATTTTGTGTTTTTTTATATTGTTTTTAGTTTTTTTGAATAAGATTTACTTAAATACTCGTACTAGTAACCGAGTAAAGCTCGGTCGCCCAGGTTTATTTATACCATCACAGCTAAAATTGCACCCAAATTAAACATTTTATTAGGAGACAAAAGAGCTGGATCGTTTCTCGCTCAGAGGATGAGCATTGCTATCCAACGCGGAAACGCAGCCAGCATTCTCGCCTCCTTGCCTCAAGGACACGGTTTTGTTTTTGAGTAAGTCATTTATATCTTATTTTTAAGTTTTAGGTTAGTTTACTAGTGTATTTAGTTTAATTGTTTGCAGAGAAAACCTTTAAAAATAAGATAAATAGTAAATTAATATTTTAATCACCTGTGCCTTACCCTGCCCTTATAAGTTGAATCACAGAATAACTTAGTTAAATAAGGAACTTACAAAAAATAAGAACATGAACCGAATGGGTGCTGTGACGGAGCAGGAAGCCCTTGCAACATTCAAAAGGTCTTCGATTATATACCTGCCAAAGGGCAAAGGGACAATAATTTTTTGTACACTTTTTTCAGAGTCCTCTGTGGCAAGCTAGCCGAATGGCACTAACTAACGTTTTACTCAGGGTGTGGTTTTAATTATATTGGTGGTAGTTAATACTCGTATACAGGTTGTCCAGTTAATTAAGAAGCTAATGTAATAATTGTGTAACTTCAGAAAAGTCACATGCTGTATTTTAATAACATATATTTTAAAATAAAAAGAGAATGTTGACTGTGGAAAAGTCATATCTTCATAATATAAAATACCTCGATGATACAGTACGGAGAATTTTTTTTCATATTTTATTGTAAGATTTTATTCACTTTAATATGGCGACTGTTTAAAACCACAGCCTTTATAAATCTATGCAGGTAGTAAACACAGCACAGTGGACCGGTTGAAAGGAATTTCTGTGCACAATCTGTCGTCAAAATATTTTGATAGTGGCTGCGTGCTATCTTCACCTACCGAACTGGTTTTACAACATAGGAATTGCAAAATATTTATGTTTCTTTCAACATCCATAACTAATATTAAACTGCAAAAGTAAATCTAACTGTATGTAGCTATGTATAGAAATCTCCTCACGCATAAACCACTGAACTAAGGTTGATGAAATTTCATTAGTTTAAAGATATATGTGGTTTAAGTTTTGGGAATGGACATTGGATAGTTTTTATCCTAGAAATCATCTACACTAATTTTATAATGACGATAGATTTGATTGTTTGTTTGTATGTAATTGGCTCCGAAACTATTAAACGAATGAATTTGGTACAGAGATAATTTGAGATTTTGGGAAGGACATAAGGATACCCGGCCAGCTCTGAGGACTGCTCCGCACCCTGACACCTGCTGACACCAATATTGCTAGCATAATTTATCTGTTTCTTTAAACTAAATACACTATAAACTAACCTAAAACTTAAAATACAATATAAATGACTTATTCAAAAACAAAACCGTGTCCTTGAGGCAAGGAGGCGAGAATGCTGGCTGCGTTTCCGAGTTGGATAGCAATGCTTATCCTCTGAGCGAGAAACGAGCCAGCTCTTTTGTCTTCAAATAAAATGTTTAATTTGGGTGCAATTTTTCCGAAAAGTAATTTAGCACGGTCCAAATGTTTCAACGCCAAACGACGCAAACACGTCGTAGTCACCAGCAAGGGACTCGTATTTGCGTCGCTTAGCTTTTTTTGCCAACTCAGCAGCAGAACCAGCTTTAAGAGCTGATTCCCTGAGATGCGAAGGGGCCAAAGTATCGACACAAGTTGCGTCCCATACGAACTTGTAAAGGGCCTATAGTTTACGAGTTCCATCCTTATTTCACCAGTAACATTGTTCTCGCTTCACAAACAAACAAATCAACCTATTTTTGTTATTCGTCCAAAAGCTTGGTTCAGCAAATTGGCCTTGAGATCTCTTGATATGGGTCAACTTACCTAGCAACACTGGCGAATTTATTATAGCCAAATCTAGACCTTATATCCCTGTTGTAGAGGCGGTTATTAAGTGGCAAATGTAGATTATAACCAGCTATAATATAAGCTGGTTATAATGTTATCTTTGGTCACGTGTTTGGGTGGTCAGAGGATGGCCGGAATTTAAGTAATAAGCGATTTGTATGGAATACTAAATAATTTTGCTCAAATAAAGGCCTTTTATTTGTAATTATGTATAATAATTTTGAAGACGTTATAATAACTAAGTTTCTACATTATGGGCATTGGACATTCATTAAAGCAAATGGATTTATCTACGGTCGGTAGGTATGATCTAATGCCAAATTTGTACTATTATTTATTCTGTGGCCATACTACTTTCTTTATTTTTTTTATAATTTTTGGGATCACTGTTTATTAGAAGTTGGTAAATTAACATATCTAAAAACAATATTAATTTGTTTTATAGGTATATAGTTACTCTACAATTATTAGAGAAATACGATTAAGAAAAGGGTAGGTAGAGACACAGTTATTTTGCTTATGAGATCATACATACATATAACGACGTAGACGTAAGAGGGATCGTTATCAGAAGGCTCATACATGGTGGCGTACACGAAATATTAGTCCGGTTAGTTATTACAGACGTCTATTTTCAGTATCACAATCAATTTAACACAAAATAACAAACAGTGAACAGGATGGCTTCGGATTACAGTCAAGAAACGCGGCAAGTTCAATACGGCGACGCAAAACTCAACAAGACACAACCACACAACCATTTGTGTCGGCACTCCGGCTATAACATTCCCACGGGGTTCTCACGTTCCCGTCAAACGAAACGTCAAAATGACAGAAACAAGTGCTGCCACCGCCGTATCGACCATGCCCAAGTAATCTACTTGACGTTTCTGACTTAACTCGATAAATAGCTACAGTTTGATGTAAGCATATGATGTGATGTTTAAACGTCAAAGCCGAATGACGTTTGTCATCGCGTTCTGACAGCTCGAAACTTCAAAACACCGCCAATCGCCTCGCGCTCCGACACATACATTACATATATAGGTAGATACCTAAAGTTATATTGACGACCCTACTGTACCTGGTGAATATATTTATTTAAAAAAAGGGATGCGCTACCTTTTCTAACTCGCACTTAGCTCTAACGTGTTTAGAATTACAATGACATTAGTGTTTTTTTTATTTAATTTTCTACCGCAACTGCGCAGTTCCGTAAAATTGGTAGGTACCTACTTCCTTTTAATTTAAGTCAAACTCATGGCATCGAGAATATGAGAGGAAAGATTCTGGGACAGGCTTGAAAAACTTATTACATTATTAAAAATTATCTTCTCGGCTTACACGTGCATGAATAAAAATATATTTAAAAATATGTTATTTGTTTTAACTATCGCTAAATAAATAAATAAATAAAAATATTTGCAATCAATCAAAAATAATCAATATATAAAATAATTCAGCTCTAACTTCCTGTAAATAGCTTAAAATTGTATTTACTAAAATTTGTTAATTCACTGATTCGTATGACCTATGTGTACACAAATATCACATCAATAATATATAGTTAAAATAAAATCATATACCTACGTCCTACATTTGAGCACAAGCTTCACCTCAACTCAGTAAAAATCTTTTTAATTTTACCTACAAACAGTATAATTTATTAGTCAAAGTAAACAATAATAGGTACTTAATACAATAATTGTTTTTAGCAATCTATCGAGGAGCCTTGTCAAAAAAAAAAATTAAGTAAAAACCAATTTCCTTTTATCGACGCAAAATTTTTAATAAAAATCAAACTTATTTCAATTTCATCGCACTGTTTCATTTTATATAATATTTTTTACGACATTCAATGCAAAAGCTGAAACAAATTATTCAGGGCTTTGTATTATCTGCAATCCGTCAATGCTACCACGTATCATAAAAGTAAATTGATTACATGACCTCCTTTCAGATATTATTAAACTTTTCGATTGTAGCGTAACGATAATCTCTACACTATTCAATTGTTCACGAGAAACAAACGGAACTAATCATCTATCGATTTAAATCATTTACATGATCAGCCGCGTTTCTAGATATTGAGTAAAAGTCAGCCTATATAGATCCTACTGCTGGTAAAAGGCCTCACCTCAACTATGAGGAGGTACGACGCATATGCGGGATTGGTGAAGAGGTGTTTGTAACTGTAAGGCAAGTGACAAACCTTACTGTCAGATGTTATTTATTTATTTATTTATTTATTAAAGGAAACAAACAGCTCTTATATTACTTAAGTATACTAAACAAATGTTGTTAATCCATTAGCCAAAACAGTTTCCAATGTTAAGATACACATAGCGAAGACATGACTCATACCTTAGAATAATAAAAGGTGTTATTATTCTAAGACTCATACATAAAACAACTTTGATATAATGAAAGCGAAGTGATAATATTAAAGTACAGCGGCAGCACGCCGAGTCACACATTAGAACCACGAAAACAGCCTCCGCAACGCAGGGAACAGAGGCGATCTTAAGGTCAGCAAGTTCTCGCATAGTCCGACGTGCGGCCGTAGGTATGTAGGTACAAATCATTTATTTCCATAACTCTAAATCTAAAGGAAAAAACCAAATAAATACATTTTAAGCGTGGTCAACTTGTCTTACAGATAGTATGAAAGCACGCAGCTTACAGTTAAAAATATCAATATGGCTGTAAAGATTATTATGTGTGTTGCAAGCACGGACGAGAAACCGGTTCTTAGAATAATTAGTTCTACAAAGAGGAACATCGAAAACCGCGTTGGAGCGTGCACCTAACCTAGGGCACCTGAATGAAATCCGACTGAGAAGGAATGGAGAATCTATGTGATTTTTTAAAATCTTAAACAAAAACACTTGATCTCTGTGTTCACGCCTTAATTCCAATGACTGAATTAGAGCTGATTGGTCTCTAAATACATAGCCCAGTCTCTTTAAAAAATTATCTTGAATCTTTTCAACTTGTTCCTTGTAAGTGGCATACATAGGGTTCCATACTGTGGACGCATATTCTAAATGGCTTCTCACTAAAGAATTATATAGCATGATGTAGGTTTTAATATTTTTAAAATCCTTACATTGCCTAAAAACAAAACCTAACATCTTATAAGATTTGGCCGTAGTCTTTTCTATGTGAGACGCAAAATCAAGTACATTATTAAGGTATACTCCCAAGTCCCTCACCTCGGTCACTCTATTAATTGAGATACTATTAAGTTTATAGTTATAAATAATTGGATGTTTTTTACGTGAAAAGGTTATAGTATGACATTTAGCGATATTTAATTTTAAATTATTAGCTAAACAATATTCATAAAAAGTATTTAGATCATTTTGGAATAACAACGAGTCCTCGATAGAATTAACGAAAGTAAATATTTTAGTATCATCAGCGTATAATAACGCATTGGAATGACAAAAGCATTGCATGACATCGTTGATGAATATATTAAACATAAGAGGACCGACATGAGAACCCTGAGGCACCCCCGAGGTGATAGGGACGAAGCTAGAAGTAAACCCCTTTATTGCCACTGCCTGGGATCTATCACGCAAATATGAGGTATGTTATCAAGCTGCCCTAGAGCCTCTGACTAAGCTTAACGACTAATACCAACAGATATTAGCAGGGACCAACTGCTTAACGTGCCTTCCGAAGCACGGAGATGCTTGTCATGGACGTCACTTAAATGGTCGAATGGTGGGTGACCATTCGATCACAACCGCGCCGTGGGTTGCTTAACTTTGGTATCACTACCAAAGCGCTGCCGCCACAAGCACCTCAGATATTGCATAAGGTCTGACAAAAGTTATCGAATAGGCGAAGTAATCAACTTTTCTCCTTTTCGGAGCACCATGACTAAGAAAGGGTTTGCTGTTTCATTATCTATACATTATTAGACACTATATTCAAACTTTTTTCGAATGGATTTGGATCTTGACTGTAGACTAAATCCGACGTGGCGTAGACAGAGTCGACGGTGGAGCAAGCTCACCCAGAAGGTTTTGGCACACACTCACCGTCGGAACACAGCAAGCTGCTTGGCGCCTGGCTCCGGTGGGAGCACAGAACAGATTATTCTGTTCTGTGGGTGGGAAGGTGTTAGTTACCAGGCGGCACATATCGGAGCCTACCACCGCTGTTAGGATCCGTCGTTGCCCTGGGTGGACCACTAGGATTCACCACCACCTTCACCACCACAAAATTATAAATCATTAGTTTTAAAAATCATGTTTGTTGTAAGGAAGCCCCACTGAAATATTTACTTTATTCTCTTTTAACTAACTTGTTGTTATTGCGGCAATATAAATACCTACATCACCTGTGAAAATTTGAACTGTAACCATCACGGCATTCACGGCTCATGAGATATAGCCTGGTGACAGACAGACAGACGGATGGAGGAGTCTAGTCTAGTAATAGGGTCCCGTTTTTACACTTTAGGTACGGAACTTTTAAAAAGTATTTTACTTTAGTCTTATTGTAAGACATAACCAGACACCAGTGGATAACCATTAACTGATCAGGCACAGGACCAACAGCTTTATGTGTAAATTCCCCGCGACTTTGCCCGCTGTAAACTTTCATCCCTCATTTCACCCCCGATGATTTTATATTTTGAAAAAGTAGCTTATGTCCATTCCAGGGTCTCAAACTATCTCTGTACCAAATTTCATTTGAATCGGTCCAGTAGTTTCGGAGCCTGTTTAATACAAACAAACAAATCTTTCCTCTTTATAATATTAGTGTGTGAAAACAGTCTCGGTAAAAGTAAAACACAAGATCTTTGGTTTTCATATAAATTTGTCGGAATCAGGGAAAGTTTCTATCTATCTATAATTTAAGAGCTCCGCTCTTGTCGGCGGAGTCTTCTCCATTCCTCTCTATTCAGTGCCAATTCCTTGAAAAAAATTGGGAAGAAATAGTAAAAACTTCACCTGAGGTGACTCGGATAAAAAGAAAAGAATAGGACGGCTTGTTAGTAAAATTTAAATGTAAATCTACGGCTCCAAAACCAATCGAAACTAACCTTTTATAAACCAATCTTTATGTGATTTTGCTTACATACAAACTTTTTGTTTAGTTAGGTACTGTATACAAACCTTATCCTGTATCACCTTCTTGGTTCAAGAGTCAGCTTTCTAGCAAGAGCGTCACTCGACTCAGGCGCGGGTTATCTGTATTATCGTTCGCAAGTCACAGCACATCTTACAAAAGACCTAGTTCTATTATTATGCAAAATCTTTTGAAGCAACATAGTAGGTTTCTTTTGAGAAATATTTGCATTTTAGATAAGTAGGTACTTACTACTTTTCAGAACCTTGCCTGTTGCCTCTTTTTAGATAAGGAACATAGTAACCTACAGTAGGTTAACAGTAACATATCAAATCTATATTTTCTTTAAAACTAATAACGTATTTTAATACTATTTCCGCGGGAACGTATTACAATGGCGAATTTGAAAATACCGAATTTCGTAAGCCCTACGAATGGAAGGCCGAATATTAAAATACCGAATGTTTATATGATCGAAAGTTCCATATACCGACAGATTTAAAACCCGATAATTAAAAATACCGAATTTTATAAGACTTATGAACAAAACGCCAAACAAATTGTATACCATTGAGATTGAGGTTTATTAAGAAAATAAATTATTGTTTTTAAGTAACAAGCATTCACTTTACAATCTAAATGTATTATTGCACTTGAAAACCACCAGAGGCGGGAATCGAACCCGCGTTCCTTGCATACCGGGCGATTGCCTAACCTCTCGGCCAACTGGCCTAAGAGGTTAGGCAATCGCATGGTAAGTGCAAGTGCAATAATATGTTCATTAAGAAAAACAAATTTAAGTTGACCCCGACTCGCCGTGGTCCTTCCGCCGTGGTACTAGTCTGCCCGATACTAGAGTGTAATTCAAAAGCCGGAGAAGAGCAAAACCTATGCATGCTGCTATATGCATGCCTGCTTGATTGCTTGCATGCTACATAAGCCTACCGCACGGTTTTTTAATCTTACTTCTGGGATTTTGAACTTCGGTATACCAACTGTAGGTATATGAATTTTCGGGATTTTAAACATTCGGGATTTTAATCTTTCGGGATTTAGAACTTTCGGTTATTTGAATATAGACATATTGAGCTTCGGTATATCGGGTATAGGTATTTCGTACGTTCGGTATTTTGAATTAGTAAGAACTTTCGCTATTATAATACGTACCCATTTCCGCTAGTCTGTTTGCTTTGGTATTGTTTATTAAAGTAAGTTAGCAGGCATTGCCTACTTACTTTAAAATTGAATGACAAATGCAGTTGAAGAAAACTACGAGTAAGCCTGTGTTTGATTTTCAATCAGCCGGATTAGCATTATTTGACAAATTTTGTTTAAGAATTCTGTAAAATTACTCGTCAATTGTGGTTTACCGGCTGTAAAAAAAATGGTGAACTCTGGCCTAAAGTTCTAAACTCACCTACAAGGTACAAGTTCATTAAAATAAACTAAGAAATCATAAATTTCCTACGAACTACTACAACACATCAGGTAAACAGGTTTGATGTCTTATGCTGTAGTAATAGAAGCGATTTTGCAATAAAAATGCATAGTATACTGGCCACCATCAGCCACCGTACATTTACCGCGTCACGCACGCAGCACGCAGGCCATGGTCAAGGCCGAGCCGAAGTGTTGAATTTTTAAGAGGTTTATGTTACGATTAGGATTTTTTGGAAATTACTCGCGAATTGAACAGAAAATTTCGGAGACCTATGTTGTGGGAAATTGTACATAAGTACTCGTATCGTAAATTACTGGAAAAACAGGCGTCGCCTTTCAGAAAAGTTTACCCAAAGTGCTTGTTTGGTGCACTTTTTACAGTAATGGGTCACCGTTACTGTTAAAAAGTCATAATTACAGAGTAAGTTTATCATTAGTAAATTACCATGGCATAATGGCCACTAATTTTGATGAAGCATTTTAATGAATTTTGAGACATTGCTTTAGGAGCCAGAGACGTCATAATTTATGAACGGATATTGCGACAGGTTCGGCTGATGGTAGTCCAAGGGATATTGCAAATTTACGTGAAATTTCTTGGTTTTTTGAATTTCAGACAAAAGCTTTATCAATAAAAGACTTACATACATACTTCTTTAAAAGTTAACGGCTACAAAGGTAGATATTTGGATTTTATAGATACCTAACACAGTAATGGAAAGTGAGTTTAGATATTAATACTATTCATTCTGTGGTGCTATAAAACGTTACAGTTACTTTTAACTACATTACATTGTTACTATCGGGAATGTGAAATAAATGTGGGAATGTAAGTGTTTGCTTGGTATAACAGAACGCAGATGAGTGAGTGCAAGGTATGAACGAAGGGTTGAATGAATGGGGAGGGTGTGATAAAATCTGGGAGAAAGTGGACGGCCATTATAAAGACGTTACGACGATTCCTGCTAAGTTATTTAAATCATTTTTCATCAAAGTCAAAGTCAAAAATAATTTAATCAATTTAGGACAGAAAATGCCACTTATGAACGTCAAAAATTTTAAAATCAGTATAATATTGGCAGATAGGGGGCCCGAACATGTCTCCTTATCTTCATAGTCTTTTTGTGTTTAAGTACTGGGAAAATACAAATAAACGTCTATAGAAAGCCATTTAAAAATCAAGAAAGAAATTTAAAAATCAGTATAATATTGGCCCTTAGGGGGCCCGAACATGTCTCCTTATCTTCATAGACTTTTTGTGTTTAAGTACTGGGAAAATACAAATAAACGTCTATAGAAAGCCATTTAAAAATCAAGAAAGAAATTTAAAAATCAGTATAATATTGGCCCTTAGGGGGCCCGAACATGTCTCCTTATCTTCATAGACTTTTTGTGTTTAAGTACTGGGAAAATACAAATAAACGTCTATAGAAAGCCATTTAAAAATCAAGAAAGAAATTTAAAAATCAGTATAATATTGGCCCTTAGGGGGCCCGAACATGTCTCCTTATCTTCATAGACTTTTTGTGTTTAAGTACTGGGAAAATACAAATAAACGTCTATAGAAAGCCACCAGGCATTATATTTCTATATAAATGAAATACAGAAAATGGTCTCATAATAATACATGCTTATTTATACAAGATTAGTTTTTATTTCTATTTATAAAATACAAGCATTTCTATGACTTTATTGAAGTAGCAATGGCGTCGAACAATCGATCATCTACATTTGAAAGAGCTAAATGTGCTCTAACATTTGTATCCAATTTTGGCAAGATAGTTTTTGAAATGAAAGATCTCTTTCTTCAAAAGAAGATATTTTACAAAAGGTGATAAGTAGCAATACGTAATTACGTAGGGGGAGTCCGAGAGACTTGAACAGATGGGGGAATTGACCCATTGTGACCACCGGGACAAGTTGGTTGGGTGTCGTGAGAAGAATGGTAATCTCCCCGATAAGTGCGTGGCTCTTAAATTATGGATACAAGAGATTATGAATACAGGGTTATTTTCAATCAGTACATCTACACTTAAATTTTCTTATTGGAAAATTGTTTTAATCATAACTGAATGAGTTACTAGCCAATTTCAAGATGAAATTATCTTATAGCTATAGCTTGGCTACACTTATTAGAAGCAATTATATTACATTCTGAAATCCACCAGCCACATCAACCTCCTTTGCTTTGTAGCATCTAAATTATAATTAGTGCCGTGTATAAGTGTGTTTATTTCTTGTATTAATTTGAAACAATGTCATTTGAAAGTTAAAATTTGTAACTTTGTTTTCATTAATTATTTTGGGTGCTTCAGAATAATAAGTAATATCTCTATCACGAAGTTTATTCAAATCTTGAAACGTTACAAGCGCTTAAAAAGTGATGTATTATTGTAGGTACTCGTTTATACATGTAATAGGTATTCTATCTACACAACATCTACGGAACAGAAAAACAAACAGCGTAGGTTTTAATTTAACTAAATGAATAGACTCCTTAATTAAATAATACCTACCAATTAATTGTTTGAAAACAAATGAGTCACGTGTTGCCACGTTTCCTACGCTGCGTGTGCGCCTCTATTTATTATCCGTAAACAGGGGGGTGTGTCTAGCTGACTCACTCGCACTTACTTACGTAACCGTCGATAAATTACGCTTGGATATCCTACGCCTTACAAAAACAAAACCTGCACTTGGCACCACTTTCAATTGACACTTCAAGAGCTGAGTTATCCATTACTAGTCAACAACAGATGATAAATAAAGTTTTAGTGACAATGTATATATGGATTAAAATCCGCCATATCTTATTAAAGGTGATCATAAAAATAACCTGCGGCTCCAAGTTTTAATGCAATATCTACTGGGTTTATCTAAGAACTTATGTTAAGTTTAAGGCGGTCCTGCACGAAATTGGGAAAATTAACGTATTTCTAAATCACTTTTACGATGAGCTGAATTAGTTAAATACATTAAAACAATTTATTTACGTTAGCCTATTCCTTTATTGCAATTTGAAACAAATTCTTTATGATATAATAAACATGACTTGTAGCTAATGATATCTAAGAGCATTTTTTTCGAAAACTTGGTGATTTTTACGCATGAAACAATAATTTGTACATGAAATGATTGTATTGATATTCCGCAGGTCCCCATCTTTTTAATATACACGAATAAAAAATATGAACACTTTTCAGTTTTTAACACAAATGTCCGATGGTTTTGCGCATTGCGCCGAATAAAATGATTGTTCTCATTAAATCGTCAAGTCAAAAAACTTTAAAGCAAATGGATCTAATTACTAATATTAATAAGTTCGATTCTGATTGAAGATCGTTTAGACTTACTCGACTTGCTTTGCGCTACACCCCTTAAGCGCAGGTATTGTAAACATGTTCAAGTAGAGATTTAAATCAAGTGTTCAAGGCAATTTGGATATTGTATAGTTCGATAAAATTACTGATTTGCCATGGCATTACTGTTTGCGGGAAAAATCACGAATGTTTTGAGTTGAGTTGGCTGTGATAAGTATAACCCTTTGACTATAAAGAAATTAATAAGTAGGAATGCTTTGGAAACATTTAAAAGTATTTTACAATCACCTTACAAGAACAGATTTCTTTATAGTATTTCATTACCTTCACGAGATGTCTTTAAAGTTACCATTTTAAATGTTGAACTTTGAACAAAATATTACGTACGACAGCACGTCAAGGATAGCATCGTGGCGTCTTATGCAGTTATAATAGGGGTGGTATTACAACAAAAATATATTTTGATTTTACGTGCTGACGACTGTACCCTGATACCTAGCAGAGGTTAAGATTCTTGAGATACAAACAGAATCTAAACGATAAAAATGAGGGAAAACCTGTCTTGTTTTTACATTATTATTTTCCCTCATTACAGACAGACCTTTCATAATTTCTTGTTCAACAACAGACAGTCTTACAAAAACTCTTCCATATTTTTGTTTTCCATTACAGAACGTATTAACTTGCCTACTTAGTTGTTATTGAAAAATAAATATATAAAAACGCCGTAAATAAAGAATGTGAGGATAATTCAATTTCACATAGAAAATAACTACCTCCTTCAATAAAAACAAAATAACACAACGTATGTAGGTAGAAGGTGTAAGTACCTACAAAGCCTTGCAGCAAATTGTATCTAGTTCCATTTTAAATGCAGATTTTATTATTTTGTTGCACGGTGGACTGTGTACATATTAAAATTCCGACCAAGTCCCTTCTCGAAAGACTACATGATTATTCGAGAAGAGCATTCCGCATTGATATTCTATCCGAGAAACAAATAAGATTTAATATCCGGTCGTATATTCAAACAAACACCAAGTACCTTAATATATTTACTTACCGTAGCAACTATTTTTTTTCTTTGTTTGACATTGGTTTGCTCTTGACTCTAGACTAAGATAGAGTCAACGGTCGAGCGAGCTCACCCAGAAGGTTCTGGCAATCCCACTCACCGACGGAACGCAGCAAGCTACTTGGCGCCGGGCTCCGGTGGGAGGGTGGTAGCTACCAGGCGGACACTAACGGAGCCTACAACTTGAAATAGGATCGTTCAGCCGCCATCACAAACTGGGGTTTGTGATGTCAATGCCCGAGGTAGACCACTAGGAGGTAGATTCTTCACCACCCCCAAAAAAACTGTGATTAAACTTTATCTCACCCATACCAAGATACTCGTAACTAACTCGCCGCCACCCCCTACATTGTACATATTTCTGTGTAAATCTTTGTACTTTCTGTATTTTTCTGTTATGGTGTGCAATAAAGAGTCACTATCTATCTAACTCTAGGAACTGTTTTTAGTAATGTTTATTCTGTGGTACAGCCTCGGAACATCTTTAACATTTGGTGGACATGAATAATTCCAATAATGCGTACATACATTGCTACCAAAACTTCAATGATAAAATTATCTGAAAACAAACACGAGGCCTAGACAATATGCAATCTATCAGCGGATTCGCTATCGCCAATGAAATGTCAAAATGTGTACCTACTTACATGCAAATATCAGTCCTAAATATTTAGTCCAGTCCTATCCATGGTAGGTATGTATATTATATTTATTTAAACTTTATTGCACCAAAAAAAAAGTACAATTGGCGGACTTAATGCCTTAAGGCATTCTTTACCAGCCGACCGCATGGGTATGCTGAGTGTTAAAAAGTTGGCGGGATATTTATTTGTCAGTTTCATACATTTTGGTAGCGATCTGCGATGTATGTAGGTACCTCGCTGTAGCATAGATTGCGTCTTGTCAAGGGGCCCAGGGAGTAAAACAAGCACTCCCACAACGCAAATATTTCAGCGTAAGATCGATTACCATAGATAATCTTCATTAAAAACGAAAACAAAGTTTTTTATCTATAGCACGAGACGAGATCCGATGCTGGGTGGCGTGATCTATGACGCGCTACTCCGGCGCAGGCGACGCGCACTAGGTATCGTAGATTGTAAACAAAACACTCATTATAGATGCACATAATATAAATACCATTCAATAACACCTACATGTAATGTTTATATAACTAGGTACCAAGTAAAAATTTTTCTAAAGAATTTACTTATTTTACTTTTGCGTTACTGTAAGTAATGCTACCTAATATACTTATTTTCTTTTATACCTTATCCTAGTTCATACCCTATCAGAATTTGTTGTAGTGCTGGGAGTTAGCACTTACTTAATATGTTTGTTTCATGTTTTTTTTTCTGTTACTTTGGTAGCTGCTAACATTCATTAAAAATAAGAAGTAAAATCTTTATAGATCTACGAATTAACTAAACTTAACTTACATGGTATTTTTATTAATTTATACTTGCTACACAAAAAAAAATTGCACAAATTGTGGACCTAATGCCGAAAGGATTTTCTACCGGTCAACCATAGGTCTAAAACAGTGATAAGACCGGCGGTGCAAGAGATAGGTACGTAAGTCATAAGGAAAAGCACTGAATGAAAGTATGCAAAACGAGTAAGCCCGATAGATAACATTACATGGTTCTTTAATTAACAAAGTGCAAGGCATTTTCTCGTGTTATATTTTACATTAAATCGTTCTCGTTACTTTATACAACCCATACTAATCCATACTATCTATACTAATCCATACTAATATTATAAATGCGAAAGTGTGTCTGTCTGTCTGTCTGTTACCTCTTGACGCTTAAACCGCTGAACTGATTGAGATGAAATTTGGTATGGAGACAGTTCGCGACTCTTGGAAGGACATAGGCTACATTTTGTCGCGATATAAAAATATTAAGGGGGTGAAATGGAAGATGAAAGTTTATATGAAAAATCCAACTCTTGCGGGCGAAGTCGCGGGGAACCACTAGTGCTAAATATATCATGACCTTACATACTTACTTACCTACACATTTATATTTATAGCAGAGTTCGGAAGCTAGAATTCTAACGTGAAAATAAAGCATTTCCCTACAAAATAGTAATAAAACGAGCAAACATCTTGCGTCACGCGATACTTGGCGGGATTCCATAAAAATCAATAATCTGGCGACTTTTACACTCGCTGTTAAAATGACGCGTTGAGGAAACAAAGGCTTCCGCATTTTTTTAATTTTTGTAGAGCTGGTGTACGTACTTTCAATACTTCTACTTTTTTATAAGAAACCAATCATTCACACACGGGTAGGATTTGAACCTACGACCATTGGCTAAGAAAGAACACTGTCCCTGTTATTATTACAAAAACTTAGTACCAGGTTTAAACCAGGACTATGCTATTAGCTAGCCAATCAGAAAGGCGTTTCTCTATTAGGTTATGTCCTTAGATTAAGTCAATCTAAGGTTATGTCACGAATGTGTCATTCATTCCTCATTTGTCGGCTAATATTTAGACCTAATTTAAACCTGGTCTAATTTTTTGTAACAACACCATTAGCGTTTAAAATAATATTTATAAAAAAAAACTTCTACTTTTATTCTGTTTTAAGTATTGGTTGTAATAGCGGCAATAGAAATACATCATTTGTGAAGATTTCAACTGTCTAGCTAGCACGGTTTATGAGATAGAGCCTGGTGACAGACATACAGCCGGATAATGGAGTCTTAGTAATAGAATAGGGTCCCGTTTTTACCCTTTGGGTACGGAACCCTTAACAATTAGGCCTACCGCTACCGCCCAACTTGAAAGCTATCGTGATTAGGATTGTAAATCTAGAGCAACCAGTTATAAAATTGACAATTTTAAATTATTTTGAAAGCGATCATTGCTTTCCTGGCATTCGTTTGAGAGCTATTACTTTGATAAAAGCTATAATGACTGCAATTTGAAAGGAATCTGTAGGTAATAGACGAAAGAAAAATCTAGTGCTTAAGTGAGTTTATTCCTAAACCCAATTACGTATCTTTTCTAAGACAAAATCTCCAACAAATCGTCTAGATTTATTGGAGATATCATCAAGTACTATTATCTAGATTTGTTAGAACATAGTTGCGAATCCCACAGATTAAATTGACAATTTCAAGTCTATTGCTCCCGTGGTCTATTGCCATTTTATTTGGTCGTAGATAAACGTAATTCCCAGAATCACTGAAATCTTCTACTATCTCTAAAAATATGTTGCTAGTCACGCAATTATAAAAAACGTTCCTTACTGATACAAGTGGTATCTTCAAGGTACTATAAATTAACCTAAAGAGTTCTCTATTTTTTTTTAATCACTTGAGACAGAAGTTCTTTTCGCGAAGAAATCGCGGGTTATTTTCTTATGACTAGTAAGTTTTATATGGGGATAGCTCTGTAGCCTATTAAAACTATTATACTTAGTTAGTTACGTCGTCTGAATACTTATAAATAGTCGAGTCAAAATGAAACTCTTACGTTGCTTTCTTGGCAGCTGCAACCCTTTACGATAAACTGGGAAAGATTTAGGGGGTCTGGACACTAGTCCAGACCCCCCAAATCTTTCCTCTTTTCATTGACGGACATTACTAGCGGATTCAAAGTTGCTATAGTGGTCAGCACGCTGCGAGCTTGGTACCATACTATCCACGAGATCCCGATTCAAATCCTGGGTCTGACCGAAAGTTTCTGGGGTTTTCTGTCTTGAAATAACTCGGACACTGCTTCGGAGTCAGGAAGTTGGTGGTGTTAACACCCCCGTCGGTCCTGCGACTAATTTCTCTCCGGTAATGTCCGTCAGTAGATATTTTTTTTAAATTTGGAATGGGTTTGCTATTGACTCCCAATATTGCAACTTGTCTAGATAATATTTTTTGTGATTCCAACGCAATCGTAATCGACAAATGTATCTTACGTAATCTCAGTTCCGATCATAGAGGTCAAAAAGTCTCATTTCAAGACAGTCATGCCTCAAGTGTTGTAGAGAAGGTTTATAGGCCTGTCACAGTAAATAGGTTAGACAGATTTAGGGATACAATTTGTAATAGTGTAAACTCAATTATACCCAATAATTGCGATAGTATTCATAAATTATACGAAGACCTTTTTGAATTAATAAAAAATCAATTCAATGAAATCTTTCCACTGAAGAAGGGACAAATCAAGCTAAATGTAAATTTAATGACTGGGCTACACCAGGTATTCATAAAAGTAGGATTAAATTGTATGACTTATATAGTATAAGAGAATACTCACAGGATCCACATACTATTGAATATGTTAAAAAATACTCTAAAATATTTAAAAAAGTATGTGCTGCAGCAAAGTCAAACTATATTCGTAGAATAGTTTTAAATTCCAACAATAAGGCAAAAGCTACTTGGAACATAATAAACAAGGAAACTTGTAAAAATAAATCAAAAAGTAGCTCATTCTCACTAAAAGTCAAAAGTAAATTGATCACATCCAATCAAGAAGTTGCAAATGCCTTTGAGTCATTTTTTTCTAATATTGCACCTTCAACAACTAAAGAACTTGCATCTTCTTCAGAACTTGCGGAATCGATTCTCAAGTCCAATGTCGACCAGTGCGATTTTCCACTGCACTTTAGGCATGTCAGCCCCGAAGTAATTACAAAAACATTTCTAGATTTAAATATAAAGAAGACTGAGGATCTATGGGGACTATCTGTGTATATTATAAAATCAATTATCAACACAATAATAATATTTAACAAGTGCATTGAAAATGGCCAGTTTCCCAGCCTAATGAAATTTAGTAAAATTATACCGTTATTTAAATCCGGCGAGAAAAGTGACCCCTCTAATTTTAGACCAATATCGATTCTTCCAGTCCTCAGTAAAATATTTGAAAAGGTAATATTCAATCAACTACTAGCACATCTTTCTTTAAACCAGCTACTACACGAAAAACAATTTGGTTTACTAAAGGTAGAAGTACTGCTGATGCGGGAGTTGCTCTATTAAAACATATCTTTGATGCCTATGGTAATAGACAAGATGCTTTAGGTATTTTCTGTGATCTTTCAAAAGCTTTTGATCATGTAGAACATAAAACTTTATTGAAAAAATTAAGACTTGTTGAATGAATTCATTAAATCTACTTGAATTTTACCTAACAAGTAGAACACAAAAAGTATACATCAATGGGGTTGGGTCTTCTGGAGCACCTCTGACCATGGGTGTGCCCCAGGGATCGATATTGAGACCTTTATTGTTTTTAATTTATATAAATGACCTTCCACACTTTGTGGAAGATCTTTGTGATATAGTATTATTTGCTGATGATACTTCACTTATATTCAAAATTCCCAGGGGGAAAGATACTTTTGACGATGTGAATAATACTCTGTCACAAGTATTGCATTGGTTTACCGTTAACAACCTTTTGCTTAACGGGAATAAGACTAAATGTGTTAAGTTTACGATGCCTAATGTCAGACAGGCCTCCACAGATGTTTTGATAAAAGACAAACTGCAAAATACTATAAATTCAACAACATTTTTAGGATGACTTTAGATTCAAAACTACAATGGGGTCCTCATATCGTAAGCCTTCCTTGTCAGGAAGACTTAGTTCAGCTGCTTTTGCTGTAAAAAAGATACGGCGCTTGACTGATGTTGAAACGGCCAGACTAGTCTATTTTAGTTATTTTCACAGCTTGATGTCGTACGGTATTTTACTATGGGGCTCAGCTGCTGAAATAGAATCAATTTTTGTACTACAAAAAAGGGCCGTACGTGCTATTTATAACCTCAAACCTCAAGATTCATCGAAAGATTTTTTAAAGAAATAAGGATATTAACAGTAGCCTCTCAATATATTTATGAAAATATTATGTATGTGCGTAAAAACTTGCATTTATTTACAAAAAAAAGTGATACGCATAATTTTAACACTAGAAATAAAAATAAAATTGCTATTCCACAATTCAGGCTTCAAAAAGTTGGTCATTCTTTCATGGGAAAATGTGTCAATTTCTTTAACAAATTACCGAAAAATATTGTAGAATTACCAATTAACTAATTTAAATCATTTATTAAGGATACCCTAATGACAAAAGGTTATTATAAAGTAGACGATTATTTGAATGATGTAAACGTGTGGACCAGTTTACACTAGTACAATTTCTGTATTTAAACATTATTTTTTAAAAAGGCTTTGACAATAGTGACTGAGTTTCTTACGCTGCTTCTTCTCAGCACTAGCCCACAATTTGTCCCGAAGCAGTAAAGTTCTTTTTAAGCAGCAGCTTAAAAAGAATATGTTGGGACGTGTATAAGTGCCCCCTGTGGGCCTACATACATAAATAAATGACTTCTATGACTCATTTAGACGCGGCGTAGACAGAGTCGACAGTGGAGCGAAGATTCTGACTAACCCAGAAGATTCTGGCACTCCTACTCACCGACGGAATACAGTAAGCTTATACCTAATGTTTATTCTGTTAGACTTTCTTACATAGGACCAATAATTGTTTGTTTTAAATAATAATAATAAATTGTTTCAACAAACACACCAATTACCTAGCCCCAAACTAATAAAATGAGAGTTTTCCTTATAAATACATTTATTAGGAAGAAAGTGTAATCCTTTTAAAAACAATCCTTGTGAGTAATGATATAGGATAATTGTGAAGATAGCGAAATTAATCTGAGCTTATATGAGCATTTAGCAAAGTGCAATCGCATTCGTTCTAAATAAAACAGATAAGAAATGGGTGCATTATATTATTATTTTCTGTCGATTTGAATTTTTTTCCTAATCATGTGATCAACAATGGAACATCTACCTATCCGTTGACATATTTTATGTATAGATTGGAAATTTGCCGGTGAATCAATAACAGCAGTTAATATTTTTGATCACGTTATAACGTAGTAGCATTTGAGAAACTGGAGGTAAGGGGGGAGTTAGAATTCAACCAGGGAGTGTGTAAAGTTGGGCTTCCTCCGCAATAAAGGACAACATCGACTGAGTGACAGTGAAATGAGAGATCATCTTCCATCCTTTACTTTATTTTCATCGGACGGACGGTCTTCGGTATCGTGGGAATACAGGGTTACCTAAGAAGTCGATTTTTTTAAATTAATAGGCAGACATTTGACCGCAATCTCACAGACCTGATGATAAGCGACGATGCGGCCGAAGATGGGACAGTTCTGACTAGTAACAGCCTATTTACTCTTTTCCTAAAGGAATCCAGATCATAGTGTTTAGAAAACACTACAGCTGGCAAAGAATTCCACTCTCTAGAGTCTAGACGTACGCAAGAGGAACGTTCAGATGCAGGCAAGTTCAGGTCTAGACGCCGTGCGACTAATTACAATGATCCCATGGATTGGCATACAACGTGCAAAAGAGCCAGGTGATGGTCTTTGGGGAGGGATGCAGGAGGCCTAATCTTCGTTACCGAAAGTGTATCTCAATGTATGCGCGATACAGCGGGTTAATCAATTTAAATACTAAAGTCATCTATTAATTTAAGCCCAGGTTACCCAAATACTGCAGCGCATCGGGGATGTTTGCAGAGGCGCGAGTATAATCCTTCTACGCGATCGTGCGAAAGAGATGCGCCTCCCTGGTGCCCCAGCAGCATCCTGTCTATGATAGCGAGTAGACTGGACTGCCACTTTATAAATTACTGTTGTACAACTCCGCAAGAGTTGTGCAAACGAGTAAAAAAATATAATCTATACATATAATAAAACAGTAAAACCAATGCGTCTGTACATTGAGTATTTTTACAAAAAACTAATAGAGGGTGATGTTAAAATTGTAACAGAATAGGAATTTACAATTTTTATTTTTTTGTCTGTTTGTTTGTTTGTACACGCTAATCTCCGGAACTACTGAACGGATTTGAATGAAACTTTTTTTATTGTGTAGCTATTGAGTCTGGACGAATACTAGGCTATATATTATTTTGAAGATCGGAGTACCTGACGTGGAACCTTAGCAGTACACTTAAACTAGGGAGAGATATGAAAGCAGCGCCTTAAGAAAAGTTATTTAGCGTGATGAGCATTTTCTTTTGACGTACCCAAATTGAAGGTCTGGAGCAACTAATATGGAACCCTAGCAGCTCAGCTCAACTATAAGAGATATGAATAGTGCGCTTAAGGGAACATTGTTCAGCGTGATGAGCACTTTCTATTGACGTACACAAATTGAAGGTCTGGAGCAACTGATATAGAACCCTGCAGCTCAGTTCAACTATAAAAGATATGAATAGAGCGCCTTAGAGACAATTGTTCAGCGTGATAAGCATTTTCTATTGACGTACACAAATTAAAGGTCCGGAGCAACTGATATAGAACCCTAGCAGCTTAGCTCAACTATAAGGGATATAAATAGAGCGCCTTAAAGAACATTGTTCAGCGTGATGAGCATTTTATATCGAATTACACTTACATATTACTTTAGACTGATTTGCAAACTCCCAAGGTATCCTACTGTCTCCAAGTTACGGTCTGATGACGGAAACCTGGAGAAATCGAAAGAATCCTTCAGATTTTATAGGCATATATACCATATATTCTACAGCATTAATTTAGGTATTTAAGCGTTTACATTCAGGATTCATAATTTTAGTTCGTGAATACTTTCAGCACAGTCATGTCGAAATTTTGTTGAATTACTATATAATGAATGAAAGATCAAAGTCAATTGACACTTTTTTAACTTATGGAAATTGAACTATAAGACTAGTCTTACTTACTTGACTTTTATCTGAACACTAAAACCTAAAGTTACCTATATATTTTTAAACAAATGAATAAAACTGCCTTCAATAAAGTAAACTAGAAAGTAAAAAAAATCCTTCACACTATTACTAAGAAAGATATACGACAAAATTTAGTCTTGGAGTCGGTGTCACTGCCATTTTTTCTTACAAGAGGACAATGGCGAGGTGATAGTAACCTATCTAAAAAAGAGTGCCTATTGACCTTGATTTTTTATTCCTCTCTTCTCCTTACGACATGGCACACTAAGAGATCATGATAGCTGGATGGCGACGGGAGTATAAAATATTTTGTATCATCGAGTCCACGCGTACGAAGTCGCGAGCAACCGCTAGTTATAAATAAATAAAATGATACTGAATAACTAACATAGGTAAAGCCCTTTATAACTAACAAATAATGAGTCATGTTACTTGATTAAATAAATGCATCATTCATTCATTAAAACACAATTTTACGGATTACTTCGCTTTCGAACACTTTACAGCGATCGTGGTCACAGGGAGACTCTCCCTGTGACCACGATCGCTGTAAAGTGTTCGAAACGTCAGGTTTAAAATAAAATGTAAATAAATCGCGAAGTAATCCGTAAAATTGTGTTTTAATGAGTTCAACAATTCGCGTAAACGTAAGAAACAAAAAAATGCATCATTCATTATTAATAAACGGAATGAAATTAATACTGTAGGTGCGCAATAAGAAAAGTAGTTGAAGCACGTCGCATCGGCATTGCGGCGCTAATGCATCTCGTTGCATCACACAAATGCAAGGCTACTGCTTACATAACAATAGGCCAATTCGTTAAATTGCTGCCAAAGCAGAACAGTAACATACGAATACCTGATTGGATATATGATAACATGACTTGATATTTCGGATATTGCAGATTTGGTGTTAAAGCAGATACGTTATAAACAGATTCAACGCATTAACCTTATAACTAGTCTTAACAATTTGATCTCTTAATCGATCTGGAAGCCGTCACACCGTCAATAATAATATTTTCCTACCTGTTTTCTGCTGCAATAATCAATCCAACCTAACAGAGACCATCAGATACGCAGGAGATATTAGATACTAGCTGTTGCCCGCGACTTCGTACGCTTGGACTCCATGATACAAAATATTTTATACTCCGCCATCCAGCTATCATGATCTCTTAGTCTACAATGTCGTAAGGAGATGAGAGGAGTGAAAAATCAAGGTCAATGGGCACTTTCTTTCTGATAGGTTACTATCACCTCGCCATCCTCCTCTGGTATACTTACCTTTTAAAATTTTGCATGGCAGTGACACCGACACCAAAACTAAATTTTGTCGGATATCTTTCTTAGTAAAAGTGGAAAGGATTTTTTTTTACTTCTTTAGTTTACTTTATTGAAGGCAGTAATAAAATATATGTAAGTTTAGGTCTTAGTGTTCAGAAAAAGTCATACTCAAACTTCCCTACCACAATAGATGGATGTGATTTAGCCATCTATTTTTTGTGTTCCTGTGGTGTCCCTAGCCTACTAAGGGTCGGTTTGTAAGTTACTACTATCGTAAAGTAAGTAGGTAAGACTATTTAGATTTCGACAAACTGTCTGTGGTGAAAGTATCCACGAACAACTTAGCGTTAAGATCAGCACCATCAAATTATGACTCCTAAATGTGAACGTTTAAGTACCTAAATTAATGCTGTAGCATATATGGTATACATGCATATATAATCTGAAGGATTCTCTCGATGTCTCCAGGTTTCCGTCACCAGATCGTAACTTGGAGACAGTAGGATTACATTGGGAGTTTTAAAATCAGTCTAAAGTAATTTAGCATATCAATTTTACTAATATAGTTTATAAGCAAATTGTTACTCACACCAATATGGATTTATGGTCCAAAATAAAAGATTTTTAATTTAATTTAATTTAATTTAATTGCTCCAGACCTGCAATTTGTGTAAGTCAATAGAAAATGCTCATCACGCTGAACAATGTTCCCTAAGGCGCTCTATTCATATCTCTTATAGTTGAGCTGAGATGCTAGGGTGCTATATCAGTTGCTCAAGACGTTCAATTTGTGGACGTCAATAGAAAATGCTCATCACGCTGAACAATGTTCCTTAAGGCGCTCTATTCATATCTCTTATAGTTGAGCTGAACTGCTAGGGTTCCAAAGCAGTTGCTCCAGACCTTCGATTTGTGTACGACAATAGAAAGTGCCCATCACGCTGAACAATGTTTCCTAAGGCGCTCTATTTATATCCCTTATAGTTAAACTGAACTGCTAGGGTTCCATATCAGTTGCTCCAGACCTTCAATTTATGTACGTCAAAAGAAAATGCTCATCACGCTAACTAACTTTTCTTAAAAAGCTGCTTTCATATCTCTCTTAGTTTAAGTGTACTGCTAAGGTTCCACGTCAGGTACTTCGATCTTCAAAATAAGGTATAGCCTAGTATTTGCCCAGACTCAATAGCTACATAATAAAAAAAGTTTCATTCAAATCCCTTAAATAGTTCCGGAGATCAACGTGTACAAAAAGACAAACGGACAAACTGACAAACGGACAAACTGACAAACGGACAAACAGACAAACAAACAAACAGAAAAAAAAATAAAAGTTGTAGATTCCTATTCTGTTACTATTTTAACATCACCCTCAATTAGTTTTTGGTAAAAATACTCAAAGTACAGACGCATCGGTTTTACAGTTTTATTATAGTATACAGGGTGTGGCGTAAATAGTGGTCCAAAGCAAAGGTGTGGATACACTGTACACTGAAGCACCACATACCAGTATTTTAAAAAAAAAATATGTACAGGGTTTTCAAAAAAAAAATTTTTTTTAATTTTTTTTGAAATCGTTACCTTGCCTTACAAATTTGGTTATAATTTCCAAAAATGACGGTTTTTTTTAATCCTTTTTTTTTATTATTATTGCTGATCACTTGTACTTAGTACTCCATTCTTTTTTTTTTTTACAAACTGAATTTAATAAAAAAAATTAAGTTTCTTTCAAAATTCAATACTCACTGCTAGCAAATCGTTTGACTTTCAATGCTTTTGGTGCAAAAAAAATGTACCACACTGTCAGTGCCCATTGTTTAAAAAAAATGCCCATCTTTTGCAGATTCTAAAATGGTGCAACAATAAGTGTTACGACTTACAGGAAAAAAGTTATTGCTTTTCGAAACAAAAAGGAGCCCAATTCAGAAAAACAATTTATTTGAAGTTCAAGGGTTAAACCCTTTTTAAATACTGGTATGTGGTGCTTCAGTGTACAGTGTATCCACACCTTTGCTTTGGACCACTATTTACGCCACACCCTGTATAGAAGATAGTGCAGTATGTGCTGGCAATGCAATGTCCTGTACATTGCATTGCTTTCAGAGGCACAGGGATGTAACACAACCAACTTCCTGACTATGGACCTGTTTCTGCTTTATTTAGAGACAGAACAACCCAGGAACAAATTTCGACCCGACTCGGGATTTAAACCCGGAACCTGGTGAATATAGAAGCCAGCTTGCCGACCAAAAGACCAAGACAATATTAACCAAATATTAACCAATTTATAAGTTCAGTCCAAAAATGAATCCAACTTCTTTTCCTCTAGATCTTGGATATGTTTGGCTACCTTTAGCGTAGGTATACTAATATTTATTCTGTGAATTTCTGTGCCTTTACTAACACAGCGTAACTTCTGCTAAAAGTCTTGTGTACCAATTTATGTGTAAACCCACCACTATCAATCAATCTTAACTCAACTGAAGACGGCCGATGAATTTTGCATTATGAATTTGCTTTCGTAAAAACTTGCAAAGAATATGTTTGAAATATAAAATAACTAGTGGTTCCCCGCGACTTCGCCCGCAAGAGTTTTTCTATATAAACTTTCATCCCCCATTTCATCCTTTAATGTTTTTATATCGCAACAAAATATAGCCTATGTTCTTTCCAGGGTCTCGAACTGTCTCCATACCAAATTTAATCTCAATCGGTTCAGTGATTTAAGCGTCAAGAGGTAACAGACAGACAGACAGACAAACTTTCGCATTTATAATATTAGTATGGATGATCAATCCTCCTTCGTTCCATTCGTCCCTTACACGTGGCTGAAATACGATGAAAGCACCATTGTCTGCCATCTGCAGAAATAACATTTTCATCTATATGCGAGTGCAAGCAGAGCGACGACACGTGGGGACGTGGGTATACTCGTACACCTATTGATAATGGCTCTATTGGTCGGTCACGGGCGTTGCCTTCAAGTAGGTAAACTTCATATCCAGGTCGGATTACATAACTTCTACCTTCATATCAATATCATCTTCTATAAGGTATACTTCCATTAAGAAGTAGTCATTTAAGATTTATTCTATATCTATAGCGCTTGGTCACAGAATAAATAATAGTACGCCTTGTTTAGACATTTAGAAATCTATAAGGTAGGTAGCAGCAGCACAAATAAGGTCATCTGTTCAGGGCCCGCAAAAAAGATGCAATCTACTCTATAGCGAAATTCGTTATCGCTAACGAGATGTATGAAACTGACATAAGCCATCGAAATATCACGTGACTTTAGCGTACAATTTGTTGGCGATAGCGAAGTTCGTTCAAAGATTGCATCTTGTCTACGGCCTCTGGTATAGCTCGTGCGTTCGTGAGTAGATACCACAGTGTATATATGTACAGGGTGTCCGGGTTCGACTAGCGATAATTTAAGGGCATTTTATTTATCAAATTTTAGATATAAAATCCTAATGATAGATAATAAATAAATAAAAATTCTGAAACAATGGTTTTTAGGTTTACCCATTTAACTGTTTTAAATTTTTTGCAACATTTCTTCAAAAATAATTTAATGAACCTTCTCACTCACTTAGTCTCAACAGAACGCCGAACTGCGTATCAAAAGTTCACTGCCAAGGTTTCGACCGCGCCACTCGGCCAAGGCGCGTGTGGCAACGACTCAGCGATATTGCGTCAAGACGAGCATTGCAAGATGTGTTTGTTATTTTAAGGCGTGCTTCTAAATGGGAATTTTGATCTCATTAAGTAACTTACTGCTGTACTCAGAGTCGATAATTAAAGTAAATCCTTCATTAAATCTCATGCAGTGCTTTTCTATTTCATTGACAAAGAAAGAAGCACAAGAAAGTGACCGAGCGAGACTTAATTATAGGTTTAATTTAATTGCCGTCTCTGAGTGTAGCAGTTAGTCCCACTAATATTATAAATGCGAAAGTTTGTGAGTGTGTAAGTGTGTATGTTTGTTACTTCTTCACGCATAAACTACTGAACGGATATGGATGAAATTTGGCACAGAGATAGATTATAGTCTGGAATAACATATTGGCTACTTTTTATCCCGAAAAAAAAACATAGTTCCTGTAGGATACAGAAATAGTAGTTTACGCGGGCGAAGTCGCGGGCAACAGCTAGTTATTTAATATTTTTTAAGCTTTGCAGACCCGTCCATTTGGACGGGTCTAAATCTTCAGTACGAAAATTCAAATCAAAAACCAAAATCGTCGGGTAGGTAGGCCGGGGATTTGCGTAGCCTTGTTTTTGAAGGGCTTACGTTCTCGGAGTTGCGAACTTGCTACGAAGTAGGTACTTTTAGACTCAAACAGTAGCTACATAACTCTACAATTTTTATCTACCAAAAATGCAATGCATAGTAGATATTTTTACAAAAAATTGAACGGGCTAAATGTAGGTAAGTATATTATGTAGGTATACCTATAAACATGTAATAATACTTTAAATCTTTCCTTTATAAAGGGCATTCTGATAGGTACATACTCCTTTTTAAAACATTCTGTATTTTTTTTACCAAAACATGACGTGGATAACCAAATTACTGAAGTAAATAAATGTTTTCGGTAAGTAAATAAATATTAATTTATATTTATTTACCATTGTTCTAAGTTTATTTAAACTTTACGCAGATAAATAAAGTGTCAAGGTCACCCTTCCTTCGTCCTCTTTGTGCCAAGGTTGAAACTTCGTATCCATTTACTTACATAATATTCATTTATGTACGATTTCAGTAGGTCTATTTTTCAAGTGTGTTTTTTCCAGAGTTCAGAGATCGAGTAAGTAGTCTTCAATCTTACATATATTTTTACTCCATTACACCTAGCAAGACAGTCTGTTTTCACGAAATCTATAGGTACCTGTCAAACCCAATTAGACCCGCGGACAATGAATATACCTACACGATGTTAGTTTGCATCCTTGCCATATATATAGAGGTAACTATATTACGGACACTGAACTTAAATCATTAAAAAAATTGTGAACTAAAATTTTGATTTTTAATCTTGATTATTTAATTTTATCGACAATCTGTTACGCACACCATTAACTATCGTAGCGCATACACATCACTGTTGGCTGTTCATCGGCACAAAAGAGCTGCGGCGATTGCGCTCTCTTTCTAACATTATAAACGCCGCCCCTTCTTTTTCTCCTTTTTTTCCCTTCTTTTATCTCTGTGAATATGGCAAAGATGCAAAGTAACACCGTGTATAGCACTATGCCGCGGGCGGGTTGACGACAACTAATATTCTATTGTGTCTGGAAACATGATAGGTGAAGGTTTAAGAAGGTAAATACAAAAAATAAAGTCACATATATTTCTTATATGGGGAGACGAGGGACGCGGTATCAAACTAAATCTACGTAACGAATTACATGGTATCGCTTATAATTAAAATACTCAATGTTTATGTAAGTTCTGAAAAACATCATTTATCATCATGTCAGTCGAGATAGCTAAAGTGACGAAAGATATTGATGGCTTTGTTTACTAACAATAAATTTTTGAATTCTATTAAAATGTATACATAACAATTTACGGTAAATACTTACATAAGATACCTAATAATGTTATCTAGTTTATGGCACAGTGCAGCGACAGTCAGAGGTCCTAGAACTAAAGGTTCAGAAATCATCTATGTGCATCTATTGCATTTTAGTAACAAACCCTACCTCATTGGCGATTTCTCGTAGCTACTTAGATTGTTTAAGTATTATAATTCTCAGCCATGTAGGTATTGTGCCAAGTAATCAGAAAAGTTGGGTGTTTGTAATACCTATATTTATATCTTGAATAGCTAAGTTGGTCCTAAAAGTTTATTGTAGGTAACTTCAACAACCATAGATTCCAAGGAAACACGATTTCTTCATTCCGTATGCAAAAGGAATCGTTAAAAAACTTCGAAGCGTCTATGAAATAAAATTATTGTTATTTTAAAGTCGTAAGTTTTACAGACCATTACATTGAATGAATCAGATTATAGCGCTGAATAACATATGTTTGTGTCACGTGTTCTCATGAAAAACAAATAGGGAAAACATTGTTCAATTCAAGTGCGAATTGCATCATTTTTGTTTACATTTCCTACCTGAAATTTATTATTAATTTGTAACCGACTAGCCGTATCCTTCCACGTACCTATATATTTAATTTAAAAGCAACTGTTTCCAAATCAGGACATGAAAATTATCACGAAATAATGTAAACAGTGTGCTGTGCCTACATGAGGTCGTAACACAAAATTAAGTATAGGGTAAACATACCCCTTTTCGGCCACTTTGCACATTATTTTGAATAATAGGTAGGTTAATAGACAGCTCCTTTCTAATTTTGCGCCGTTCAACCCGTTCAAACTTTACGCTTCATAATCCTTAAGCATGACCTCGTCATTTGCTTGTTAAGCCCTCCGTCGTCATTTCGAATTTGGTGTGTGGATGCGTGGCAGATTTAACAAAAAAAATAACAGGTAGATGAATTTTTAAAGTAAAGTTTTTAAGTGTTACTATTATTTTATTGGTGACTGTTTATGGTTTGTGTGTTAAATACATGTTAAAATTTAATATTCCAATGCCCAAACTCACTAAACATTTCAGGTTTCGATTTATGACAAAAACCGCTTTCCGGCCGGGTGGTCGCAAACCGGTTTAATCACGTCATTTCTGTTTGCCTGCATTGCGAAAACCTTAAATTCACCAACATTGATTTCATTATATTAGTGAACAGCTAGAATTTTGTGAATTGACTACTAGATTCCGGCCGCCAGTATACCTCATAGATTCTGAGATATGACCTTCCAAAATACCGAAAGTTTAGCGGCCGATAGCCAGTAAAAACTAAACCTATTTCCGAACTTTTAAAATAGTTAGAATTTTACGGTGTTTTTATTATATGATTGTTTTAGGCGATATTCAATCAATGAACATCCCACAACAGAATCGTATAAAAATTAAATTCAAACATAACATGAAGTTATAATTATTTTAGACGGCCGGAAATAGGTTTTGTTTTTACTGGTTATCGGCCACTAAACTTTTGTCCAATGGCAAAAATAGCTATTTGTTTGACTCGAGATTTTAATTTGTTACCTAATTGTGTTTTAAGTCGCAGAAGAGAGTAAAACTATACCACCCCTTTTAAAGTATTAATTGATTAACTGTCATACTATTATAAACTTATGAGCTATCAAATAAAACTCGTTTTTCTACCTTGAATCAGGTGGCCGATAACCAGTAAACTGGTGGACGATAACTGGTTAACGAGGCCGATAACTGGTATATTCGCTATTTTTACGAAAATCATATATTTTAAAATTATATATCACTCCTACGCCTATAATCGTTAGGTTTTATGAAACTAGACTACTGTAGGGTTAAATGACTTATTTTTAAATAAGCCTTGAGGCACAGCAATATGATAGAAATCAACTCTGAAGTCAACAAGTCGCTTAACTGGCCGATAACCGGTATCTTTACCCTACCTACTTACCTACATTCAAAATCGACCAAGCGCGTATCGGTAACTTAACAGTTGGGTTCCGATATTGTATGAAAAGGGAAATGTTCGACATAGGTAAACCAAAGAATAAATAATAGTTCAAGATCACCGGTCAGTATACTACTTAAAAAAATCGAATGTCAGTGCAACTGAGAGCGAGTTTGAATTTTATTGTTCCGTCGCTTGCATAGCTATTTATTTGTCCTTTGAAAACTAAGATGCGATGTGCAAACGATTTAGGCCCTAAGACTGGTAAGCCGCACTTAAACAATTGCAGTCGTTTATCCGCCCATTCTTGTAATAACAAGTTACCTATTGGTAACTTTCCTAAATGACTCAGGGTTAAGTACTCGAACATAAGGTTACCTATACATGCTAAGAATACGCAGCTATTGTTGTTGCTGAAAATACAATAAAACTGCTGTTTATATGGCCAAACCTGTGGACCATGCGGACTTGTCCATTAATGGTTTTTTATTCGTCAATATTTCTAACCAGAATAAACTAAATATTATATGAAAGAGTTTACAAGAACTAGCCTTTCTGCATAATTAATATATTTTTTAAGGCCTCCGATTTAGAGAAAAATAGAAATTAATTTTTTTCTTTGTCTGTACATAAATCGCACCTTCGCCTATATCAATTAACGCATGAAAAAAATTGACAGCAAAATTGTCATTCCATTGACAGTAGTAGGTATATTATATAATCTGTGGTAGTACCTAGTGGTATTTATCCACTAGTGGAAAGGCAATGGTACATATAGCCATACAGCCAGGAAATACTAGTAAGTGATCAATGGATGACATTGAGAAGATAGAACTACTCAATGATGGATGATACCTGTTACAAAACATATTTTTTCTCAAAAATGAAGGCGTTTAAAATTCTGATTTCTATGGTTACGGGTTTATATTTTTGTAGCTTATATATATTGGAATAAAAAACCAGCCTCCATACAAAAAGAGGACAAGTCCTTTACAGAATAAGGATTTTATCATTGCAATTTCGGCCGGGGATCTCTAAAAAGTTATCACCAACTCGCGAGATACGCGTAGCCTTGGATTTAAGTAACGCGTAGTTTACGCAAATTCTGAGCTACCCACGTGCAAAAATAACGACAGTTTTAAAATAAAAACTACATTACCTACACCGGTGAAAAACGGAGACTTGTTCAACGGACCAAACCATGGGACCACAGAAATGTATTAGGATTATTTATAAATATAGCCGTGTAGATATTTTCTGAGTGGGCATTACCTAGTAGTTTGTATGAAAATGTGTATACATGTAAGTTCAACACTATCAATATGTCTCTTATCAAAGTGTCACTTCAATCACAGATTAGTGATCTAAGTATAGAAGGTACCTAGGTAGTAAGAAGATAGTCTAAGTAGACAGATAGTACCTACCTACTTCTAATTAAGCGACTATCACGTAACCAAAGCATGCGTGGCCTAAAAGTGATAGGTCTATCTTTGACATTCAAATTCACTGCTAACTTATGAAAAATTATGGTCATCGACTTTTTATTATATCTACACAGATAGTAATACGATAGCTACTTTTATCATAGATTCTGTTTACAGACGACAGCCCGTCAAGCTAAACACTGCGGCATCTTATGCGATTGTGATAGGGGTGATTTTGCAACAACGTATAGTCTGATGTGCTGTCGCTGTTAATAAGTTATGCTATCATACGAGTCGCTCTGAGCAGACACAGTGGCTCCACAAACTAGAAAGCCAAAAAGTTGCGGTTTCTTCTTCACCAAGGTTTGATTCCCCGATAAAGGCTGTCCTATCCTCGACCGCATCGTCGCTTCTTACCATCAAATGAGATTTCAGCTTGCGGTAAAATTTCTGCCTATTTTCGTTTTTTTTTATTTCAACACTAAAATTGTTGTGTGCGTAAAAATTTGCAAAGAAGTTGCTCCCGCTGTGCAACGAATTTTAATGCAGTTTTTAGCAATAGATATTGATTCGGGAGGAAGGTTTTTATGTATATAACATCATGCATGTTGCACTCTTGGTCGCTAGTAAATTATAAAACAATTAGTAGGCTTACAAAATAGTAAAAATATCAATCAAGTAAATAGGATATTAACAATAGGCAAAGCAATTGACCACGATCCAACCTAATGAAAAATGCAGTAATTTGTGACCTTTCCTGTTTCAGAACTACTTACTGCTAGCTAAGTAAATACGTACCTTTAACACAGGTAACTGGAAAAAAATCCTCAAGTAAACAAAGACAAGCTTTAGATACTCATTAATGAAGTGAATCACCAAAGTGCTTTGATTATATATGATGTGAAGTGAGATCAGCACGTAGGCCATAGGCTCTGCTATTTTCGGCAGTCCCACATTGCCTGCGTATTTTAAGCTGCGTGCATTTGTCACTGCGTACGTGCGTACGCGCACTGAAACTAAATAGTCGAAACAAACGGCATTCGAGCTACTAATTAAAAGTGTAACTAAATAACTCGTACTTACTTAAATGAAGAATTCATCCTCTTGTCTTGCTTTTTGAGACCTGTTTGATTCATTAATCATCATACAGTTAATAAGTAAGTGACGGACAGCTTATCTACGCAGGAGCTAGGTACCTTATTCTGACCGTAGATGGAATTTCAATTCGCCCATGATTCTGAGGCACACGCAGAATATTATTTCTTAGACACTGACGTTTTGAACAATTAAATTGATAGGTACAAAGCTGCTATGCTACGGGTATATCCTAGTACAGGCCGATTTTATCACTATTTACATAACTGTCTAGTAAAGTATACAGTGACTACATTTTAAAAGGATAAAACTATCTATGACATCCAACAATCGGTTCAACCGTTAGGGAGCTACGATACCACAGACAGATACACGAGACTTTCTTTTTGGGTCGGGGGTTAATGACATACAACACCACAACTAACCACAAACAAGAACTATTCGCACGGATCTGTTGTCTAGAAGGGTACTTTACGCGTATTCAAGATGCTGTGATAATCCACTATGCCCTAAGAAATCTAGGGTACCCAGTACCCATGTGTAAAACGACAATCTAACTAATTTCAATTAAATTCCGCAATGGTTCAATTCGCAGTAGGAATGCCTAACATTTCATGGCTTTTCAATCGCATACCACAAGCATGAGTTCATTGTAATCATAGCGGATAAAGTGATTGCGATGGTGCGCTAGCCATTTGTACTAATATTTATTCTGTGGTTTTGTATAAACAACAACTAAGTTACGAGTTTCTTACCTAAGACGTCAGAAAAGTAATGATTGGTAGTTAAGAGTAGTAATCCAGTATTCTGACCAATCTTAAAACGATGTCAACCCTATCCTAACGCAGTTAGAAGAGCAAAGGTTACGCGATAAAACGACATGCAGCGTCTAGGGGCGGCACTTAGCGCCGCCGCGAGCTGAATTGCGCTTTATTGTGACGCTATCACTGACCTCTATAATACAAGTACGCTGGACTAAACATTCTCTTAGAAATGACATATAATTTTTGTGCCGAATCAAAGCGCCCCCACCGAGTGTCTAGGAAACTAAAATAGAGTAACTTGCATAAGTTTATGTCAATTTTCATTAGTTCCGTGGACGGTCACCACACGCTCACTACAGCCGTCAGCGCCGAAATGGCGATAATCAAATGGCTTCATTTTCAGGTTGACAGTATGAAGTCCAGCGTACTTGTATAATAGAGGTCAGTGGTCGCTATTCATTAAAACGACATTGCGGAGTGATCCTTCTGTACTGCTACTATTACTTCTTCTCTGCTAATATTTGCTTTGCTATAAAGCCTACCGCACACGAGTTCAAGCATAAGGCTTAGATCCCACAACGTATAGTGTGTGTGTGTAGCTCGTTCGGACAGTGGTAGGTGAGATGGGGGTATTAATAAAATACTTGAAAGCTTCAATGGTCATTCAGATTTATTCTTACCTTAAAGTAAGTACATTGATATTGTTTGATATGTTATTAAGTTATTGACTTACGTAAAATTACAACAAAAAGTAATATTGGCTGTAGTTTTCGGTCTAAGTCAATAATATCTACAAGCCACTATTTATACTGTTTAACTTATTTATTTGTGCCTATATACATACATATTTATTTATTTACTCTTTGTTTAGTAAAAGTATGTCGTGCATGCGACAAACGCTTACTCACTTAATATCAAGTGTTTAATAAGATGGGCCTGATTACATAATTTGCAAAATCGCAACTATTGAATGTGTACTTCATTCGCGATATGTTTTGAAACTTTAACATGTTGTCAAATTTTATATGGCTATTTGTTAACCCTCCTACCTACCGTAAGACCCAAGTTTATTATAATATTTTAATACTGTTTCTTTCTGCAATAATTAAGTCTTAGAGTGGGCATCAGGCCAAATCTCAAGATAATAGGAATGTCACATACCACAAGTGAATTAAACCGTAAACCCCGATCCTAAAGTTTGGTACGCAGCTCAAAATGAAACAAAATGCCCTGCTCTGTAAGAGGTCCACATTTTGAGATCTATCCATCTCGTTCGCTCACATTGACACACTGGCATGAGTGACTGGCACGGCCGAAATCAAAATGCGAATAATGCCTTGAAGAGTCGAGAGAAGTCTTTAAAGTCTAAACAAACAGACAGCAAACCAAAAAAAGAGATCTCCTTCTATCGGTATAACTTACATTTAGAAAGAAAGAACAGAAAATACATGTAACATCCCGATGCATACGTCTAAACGTTTCGTTGCCTAAAAAATAAATAAATAATCTTTTATATTTATTAGGTCACGATTATAACAGAAGTAAAATCGGTAGATGGCGGGCGCGGTGATATTACACATTCATTTGTATAAATAAAACCATTAATAAAAAACTCAGAAAATCTTTTTCTCTCTAAAGAAAGAAAAGAGATAGATACTGGATATTTTAGAAACAAATTGATTATTATTAATTATATACAGTATGGTTTCGAATATTGTCTATAGATATATTTTTGTAAATGCACTGACCTCTATAATACAAGTCCGCTGGACTAAACGTTCTCTAAGAAATGACAGATATTTTTTGTGCCGATTCAAAGCGCCCCTACCGAGTGTACAGGGAACTAAAATAGATTAACATGCTAAAGTTTATGTCAACTCTCGTTAGTTCCGTAGACGGTCACCACACGCTTACTACAGCCGTCAGCGCCAAAATGGCGATAATCAAATGGCTTCATTTTTGGGTTGAGAGTATGCAGCCCAGTGTACTTGTATTATAGAGGTCAATGTATAAATGTGTCTTAAGTTTAAAGCCTGCTTAGTTTATTTCTTTTTTAAAAGAAAGGAACATGAAAATAAATTAAGATCTGAATAATGGCAAAGAATGCCCGCCTAAGTGTAACACACCAATCACCCTCATTTGTACATTCGGTAAAAACACGGCCTATTTTATTTTAATTAGGTAAATTCTTTACTTAAATATAAATATAATACATCCTTAAAATAAATCACGATAAATTGTGACAACTTAAATTACTTAAAGCAGTCTCACAGATTCACAAGTATTACGTTAATATAGATAAGTCAAATAAAATAAATTAAGTATGGACACTCACGAGATCACATAGGATTTAAGTAATAAAGCTTAAAATGAAATGTAATTAATAAATTAACGAGATCCAATCAGGTCACAAGCATAAATAGAAATATATAATTTCGATTTAAAATTTACCTATGCATAGGTAATAATAATATAGTAGCAACCACATTGAATAAGTTACTTTAAAAAAAGTAATGGGTTAAGATAACTGGGTTAATTAACACATTGAGCGCCATGGTGGTCACCGGTGACCCCCAAACAATATAATTATTTTGTGTCTAATTCCGTGGCAGTCAAAGGCTTAATTAACTTATCAGAAGTGATTCAAACCTGGTTGCTACTCGTATCTTACATATAAAAAAATATTTCATGAAGTAAAAATTAAGTAAATTTAGTTTTTAAAAATTAATTCGTTAGGCGAAAAAATACTGATCACAAAAAAGCACGCCTTATTATAAAGCGTGTTTTCCGTTTCCATAAGTCGCACACGCATCCTTAAAGTTACTTACATTGAACGACGCGAAGTAATCGTCGTGAATAAACCTAACTATACTCTCTATCGGACATAGGTACGTGTTGTACGTCTTCATATCATCAGCGGGGTCAACGACCTTCATCACAACATTCTGACGTGACTTGCAAAAACTTAACTTCGACGTCACGTCCTCACCGTTATACACCACGCGAAAATAAAAATCTTGCGCGATGGCTTTCCGTTTCGTAAACTTGAACTCATCACGCAAATCTTTCTTTCTATACACCTCAAATATCATCCGCGATGCATACTGAATGTTGTAATGCTGATAATTATTTAAGCCTAACGCCAGAATCAACGCCTGCAATGTCTTATCGTGCCCAGAATATAACACAAACTTGGGTTTATTTTCAGAGATCATTCGTATCATATTTTGCACTATATTGTGTATCAAACCATACGCTACTAACAAACCACGTTTTCTATTATGAATATTTTTTATCTCTTGCCTGTAACTCCATTCTAAATACGCAAAGAGAGACATGACGTGTTCCTTTCCTATGCAAAAGTCTTCGGTATTTTCCGGTGTCGGTTCGCGGTAATCTTCATCAAAGTCTGTGTCCATACGCGCGTCGTTCGGGAAGTTGAAATCAGCGTCAAGATTTTTCTTGACAATGACAACATCGTCATACGTATCGCCGTTGTCGAGATACCTTTGTTGGTAATAAAGTAACTTCTCTCTTTCCATTTGCGCATCAAAGTCTAGCGGAGCCTTTCGATCCTTGCTGTCATAATATTTCCCGATGATATCTCTGGCTTTCCTGCCTATTTCGTTGTTGAAGTCCAGCTGATTGTTGATGTAATCTAGTTCCATGTTCAGTGTGTCTATGTCTACGTCTAGGAGACCTCTTGAAGGGATGCTGTCTCCTCGGAGTTTTCTTTGATGTTTGTGGACTTTTGGTTTCGTTTTCTTGGTTTTCTCAGAACATGGTAGTGGTGCGTCGTGGCACATGTAGGCTAGAAGGGCGTCCCTGACTACGTCTGCATCAATATGCTCCTGGGATTCGAAGAGCACTTTGGACAGCTTTGTGACTAGCTCCTTTATGGCTGGGTGGGAGTCCAGCCGGTTTTTGGACTGACTGTTGATTTTTCTGAAAATTACGTAAGTATGAAGCTTTTGGAGAAGTTTGTTATTGTAATAAACGTGATGCAAAATATTATTCACTCTTATGCGAACATCAAATACCAGAAGTATGAATAAATGCGTATAGCAGTTGTTGCTACTTTTATAGAAGGTCAAATTAAATTCGAGTCGGATTCGAATACGAAGGGTTCCGTACCATCTTACAAGCAATGAACTATGTATTTGAATTTTTATGAGATCACCCTTCGAATATGGGTCCCAAAAGTCCTAGCACTCATAGGTAGGTGCATCAATATTACACTCATAGGTAGGTGCAACAGTATTATTTATTTTAAGCTTTATTATACAGCTGAAACTTTGTACAAAGGGTGGTCTTAACACTGGTGTAATTAGTAGGTAAGATTGTAAAAAAGGTATACACAGCGGATCTTACGGAACCCCGGAAACCTAGGATTCAAATTACGAATATAGGTGTATCAACAGGTCTGGTTCTAGTGTTCCCGGGGCCTATAGGCTGAGGCCTAAAATTAAGCCTATTAGTTCTTTTTTCTGGCCATAAGGACTACTAGGCTTTTGAAAGGCTACTCATTTTAAAAAGCCTATAGGTTTAAAAAAACCTATAGGCCTAAATAGCATTTTAGGCTTTATTTCCGACTAAAGTATTTTTCGAGTAGTAGGCTTATTATAAGGCTATAGCCATTATTCAGATTATGGCTTAGTATAAATTAAACAAGTTTTTGTATTGTATTTATTTTAAAATTAAATGAAAACGAATATTATTTGAAATTGGAAATAATAAGTACCTATCTACTTATTATACATAATTTCCAAAAAAAAGTTAGCCACGATGACAAGCACATTAAAGATCTTATATTTTTGTCACCTAGACGATTTCTTTTTAGGGTTCCGTAGTCCGACAAGGAACCCTTATAAAATCGTTCAGTCCGTCCGTCCTAGTCTGTCACAGCAGAATATCTTCTACGTTTATGGACTGATTTGCATGTAATTTGGTTTGAGGATACTTCACATATAAATCTCATTTTTAATAATACAAAAAATTAAAATTACCTCCCCATACATGTAAAGGAGGGGGTGAATCATTTTTTTGAGTGCACCCCCTTGTGTGGGGTATCGTTGAAAAAGACTATGAAAATAAGGTAGGGTTTCCATACAACACTTTTTTATCAGCTTTACCATTTGCGAGATATAGCCCGCCAAAGTCGTTTACACGGTGTCCCCCCCCCCCCCTGTAATTTCTAAAGTCTTGGACCTACAAACTTCAAATCACTCACGTAAAGAAATAGGCGCGGAAACTCTTATTTAAAATTGTTTCGGGTATCCTGTGATAAATACTTTTGAAATTAAAAATAAAATAAAAATATATACTTTTTTCCAAAAGAACAGTATAAAATTAAAGGTTTTTTTTGCCTATACTGTCTAATGTTGTAGGTTAATGGTATGGAACTCTTCGTGCTCGAGTCCGACTCGCACTTGACCGGTATTTTTTTATTAATTAAATGTCCTGCCTGATTGAGAGAATGATTGTTCGCTGGGGACACTTGTAGCAGGTATTGATAAAATATCAAACGCCATAGATTTTATATGTGGTAAAATTTTCCTTGGGTTTTCCACCATGATATAACATCTATACCTTGTCTCGATCGGATATGATATTTTTGAAGTTCGCTCTCGTTACTTCTTCAACGTTTGTATTATACCTACTCGAACAATAAATAAAAAAGACCTAGCCTAAAGGACGAAAAATCTTTATAGGTTTTTAGCATTTCAAGCCTTTTAAATAGGTGCCTAGCCTTCAAAAAGGCTAAAAGCCTATAGTCATCGGGTGGACAAAAAAAGGCTATGAAAAGGCCTAGCCTAAAGGCCTAAAAGACTTTTTAGACTTTAATCGTGCTGTAGCCTCTAATGCATAGGCTAGCCTTAAAAAAAGCCTAAAAGCCTTTAGACCTCGGAAACACTACCTGGTTCACTCCGCAATTTAGCTTAGAGCTTGTTCACACGAAGACGATTCGTGATTTTTGACGACGACGGCGGCAATGATTTTTGAATGCCTATGTTCACAAGGATCACGAATCGTGAAAAATGACGATTCGTTTTAAATTTGGTGCCGTGTTTTTAAAAATCACGAATCATCAAAATACACGAATCGTGAATTTATTGTGACGGGTCCGCTGATGCCACCAATTCGGATATTTTGACAAATCGTGAAAAAACACGATTCCGTATGCAATGTGAATCCGTCATGATGGATTCATCATCACTGTATTTTGACGAATCGTCTATGACGGATCCCGTGTGAATGCCCGGCCCTGTTTAATAAACATTACAATCCAACAATTTTGTAAATAACTTACATATTTGTTAAGTTTTATGACAAGTGCCGTTTAATAAACCTTACAAGTATGTAAAAAATCTACACGTAAAAACCTTACAAATATTGTAATTATAAATGCTGTTTAATAAACGTTTACATATGTAGAAAACGCCTGTAGAGTTCGATGACAAAATTGTAGTTACAAATTTGTAATTGTAAGTTACAATTACATAAAATGTAAGATTTTGTTGACAATTATTTTTTTAATTAACGAGGGTGGATTCATAAATATTTTGTAGCATAATTGCTTTATAAAGTACTTTCTTATTTGTTTGATTCGTAACGAAAGTTATGGAGCATAGTAACAAAATATTGATTCTGTCTCTAATATATGAGAATAAGGATATTTTATTCGGTAGGTTTAGTGAAACGCTTACTCACGATATAAAAATAAAAAAGTGGAAGGACATTGCTGAACAGTTAAAATCATTAAGCATCTATAACAAAGACTGGAAATATAAAATATAATAATATAAATTATATAATCATCATCACTACGGTCACTACTTCCACTACTAGTTGTTAGGACCATTTTTTAATATTTATTCCGATTTTCTTTACTTGTTAGGTCGAGGCACAGAATTGTAAAGTTCTGACACAAGGCGAGTCTACCTGTCGGAATTGTAATACAATTTACAAAATATGTAAACTTGTAACTACAATTATGCGTTCAATAAAACCGTTTTCCCTACAAATATGTAAATTGTCACCTGTAGTGAGAAAATGTTTATTGAACAGAAACTTGTAAAATTGTAGGTACAATTCTACAATTTTGTAGATTTCCACAATGGTAAATTTGTAAGTTGTATTCTTTATTAAACAGAAACTTGTAGAATTGTAGCCTGTAATTTACAATTACAATTTACAACTTGTAATGTTAATTAAACAGGGCCCTGGGCATCGTTAAAATATCCTAATTGAATTTGGTTAAAAATTAGTGTATTTTGACGATTTGTGATTTTTTAAAACACGATACTAGATTTAAGACGTATCGTCATTTTTCACGTCATTACCGCTGTCAAAATAAGAACGAATCGTAAAAAAAATCGAATCATCAAAAATCACGAATCGTCCTCGTGTGAACAAGCTCTTAAAGTTACAAGTACATACGTTGGTCGACTTTTGGTCTTTAAGCAGTTGTCAAACCATACATATGGCGATGATACACTCTTTTCCAAATTCTAACCGGTCGCCCAAGAACTCTCGCTTATAGCCCAGCGACAACTCGCCAACTCATTTCTCGCTTGTCGTTGCTGGCCGGACAACTACCTAAAGACCAGGGGCTCAATTCTCGTGCCTTCGATATTATATCACATACGATATTTATCGAAAAAACATGGCGGATATCACATGATCTGATAAATATTAGACATTTTCATACTTCGAAAATACGTATTATCTGAATTTTGTGATATGCGCCAATTTTTTTCGATTAATATCGTAAGTGATATAATATCGAAGGCGTGAGAATTGGGCCCCAGAAGTCAACCAGTCGACTCGCGCACGTATTTGAAGCTTTATTACCCAAATTGCGGAGTGAACCCAGCCTGCCTACAGTAGCAGAGACTACCAACAAAGCAATACTGACTTGTTAAGCGCATGGTGCGCGTTGCAAGCGCACTCCCTGAAGCAGAACGCGACGCTGTGCGACTCGCGCGCCGCCGCCGCTCGCCCGCCCGCGCCCGCCCCGCCCGCGCCCCACCACAGCGCGACCAGCGACTGGAACGTGCGCCGGTACCGCGTGCTGTACGAGACTAGCTCGCCTGCGGACGCAGTAGGGCTCAAATTTGAATATCATCGGTGTGAACGAGCGAAGGTCGCGCGTGCTATACAAAACTGGCTCACGTGGTTATACAATCGAGTTCAAATTTTAATTTCAGCGCCACTAGCGACTGATACGTGCGCCCGTACCACGTGCTGTAGGAAACTAGCTCGTCTGGGGACACAATATGGTTCAAATTGTATAGGTAACCCCCTTAACGTAGCCGAGTGAACATAGCGTGTACTGCATAAGACTAGCTAAGTTGGATTAAGAAATGAAAACATTATAATCTAAGCATTGAAGTTTAACATACCTGTATCTTTTTTCCCCTGAGGATCCACAACATCCAGCCCCAACTTGTCCCCATAAGCTTCCTTTAATATAGTACCTAAAATAAAATATATTTTTTAGGAATAATTCAATATTGTAAATCATCACAAAAGTCAAAATAAAGTCTTCAACCAGTTACCAGTGATGACATAAGGATCCGAAACATGGTCTCTAACTATGGGCGTTACAAAAAAGCTTAAGGTCACGCAACGAGCGATGGAGAGGGCTATGCTCGGTGTTTCTATACAGGACGTATATACGTAGAAGAACTAAGGTAACGGATATAGCCCTGCAAATCAGTAAGCACAAGTGACAGTGGGCAGGCACATAGCGAAGAACTGATGGCCGTTGGGGCAAAAAGGTTCTAGAGTGGAGACCCTTTGATCAAAAGCGAAGCGTGAGACGACCACTGGCAAGACGGACAGACGACCTTGAATGAGATTTAAAACAACCAGACTAAATATCATTTGATTTAAGAATACACATTCTTTATATTTAGTCATTAACCCTATAACTATTATTTGTTTTATGATGCTATTGTAATTTGACTGAAAAAAGGTCTGTATTATTTTTTGATAAGAGGTACTCCGAACTACGGGATTTAAATAAACACTTATTAAAATGTATCTTTTTGAAGGAAATTTTTATTTTTATTCTTTTTTTTGGAAGGAACTTACATTTTGCGTTTACGAATTAAGGGGTTGGGGGAGGGGGGCGGTGTGGGGGAGGGCTACCCCTCTGGTACCCTTCCCCCCTCTAGGAAAATCCTAGTTTTTGAGATATGAATTTTTGAAAATATTTTTTGATAACCCCAAAATGCTAAGAAATTGCATTAAATAGCCATGAATTAGGGTGGGGGGGCATGGGAAGTCTCCCCTCTCCCCCTGTAATGGTTCGAAAAAAAACCTAACCCTCCAGAAACCTATTTCCAGCAAAGTTGTTTTTGCCACAATTTTGGTTTCCTCGTCTCCGGCGCTGCGGGAAGTGCAGCCTCTTCGCCCTTACGTAACAAAGCACAGGCACCCGTGCGAGCCGACGCGGCTGAGGCTTGCTGGTCGCCTCTTTGTTACAGTGGGCGGAGGCTGCTCTCCCTCCGCGCTTCCGGCTTTGGAATTGCACTCTAGTATCGGGCAGACAAGTACTACGGGGAAAGGACCACGGCGAGTCGGGGTTAACGCAACTCGGGTATAATACCTATTTATAACTGAATTGACGTTTGACTTTGTAACTGCAATAGTAAGGAAAATATGGCCGACAATTTAGCGTTTCCTACTTGTGAAACTTTGTAATATAATTAAGAAAAGTAGTATCTTTCCAATGGTAATAGCTTTGCATCAAATATCGTGGACGCATGATCTAAATGTGAGCCTATTTTTTTATTTTATTATTATTATAACTCACCTACAGTCAGCATCTGTAGCAACCCTTTTGGGGTAAGCTGGCCCAATGCACAGTGTGTGCCTGAAGTGTGCGGTGGCAGAGAGGGGAAGTTGTGGAACGGACCGGGGCCTGACACCCACCAAGCGCGCCCTGAACCGCTGGCATTCACCACAAACTCTTCGTAACTGTAAATATGAGTTTTAGCACATTTTATGTTGTTTTTATCAAATAAGTACAGTAGTACCCACTAAAAAAGGCGCATCGTTAATCTTCGTTCACGCGAAAAAGAAAGTATGGCTCCGAAGATTAACGAAAAAGCTAAACTTTACAATAAACCTGAAATTGAACCGCTTTAAGATCTATAGTACACTGCAGGTTTTAGTTCCATCTCATTCTCGCGTCTCATAGCGGCAGCTAATAACCAAAAGCGGAACAGGAAAAAGACACGCGAGCGTGCTGATTCGCCAACAGTATATCTCCCGCTTTAAAATTCATCTTCTGTACAGGAACATCAGCAAGCCATATCAGTTGGGTATTGCTGTACCTACTATGATTTTGTTGTAGTATTCATTATTTTGTATACTACAAAATGTATCAAGGCGATAGCCTCATTCTTAAATTTAAATCTAGCTTAAGGACTAGATACCTAAAGTCCATTTTTCTTTGCTTGGCACACATTATAAAATGTCTTTTCAAGACTTAAGAATAAATAATAAACTAAGAATAAATAAAAATAATGCTAAATTACCATAGTATGCAGTTATTCTTGAATGAATAATTTAGTTAAAAAGGAATGTCAAGATTGTTTCACTTTCAATAAAATTGTTATATTAATGAATAATACTAAACGTACTTATTTAACTAATATATATACAACTTATGAATAAAAATTAAGATAAATTACTTAATACAACACAAACACAAAAAATATAAAAAGGGTCCTTGTGGTAAGGTTCCCAGGATGCTGGCAGCATTACCGCGCTGGATAGCGATGCTTATACGCTGAGCAAGGTAGCTGCCAGCTCTTAGGTCACCACTGATGACAACTAGCCTCTTGGAAATCTCTTTGAAAAAAGAGATAGCGTTGGGACCCCACGAACCCAGTGTTTCGACTCCAAACGGTACAAAGTGGTACCGGGAGTCGATCTGCCTGTACTTGTTCTTTTTAAAGTTTTCGGCACTTGTCGCAGCCAAACTAGCATCACGGCTTGTCCCGGGCAGATGAGAGGCTGCAAGTGTGTCGACACAGGTAGCGTCCCACACAAGAGCCCGACCCATCCGCCAAGGAACAAGTGACATCCCGTCTGGTCTCCCGCCATCATCACGCGCGATACCGTTCGGCTTGAGTAAAGCCGGCACGTTGATAGAGGCAAGAGACCGACGGATGATGTCGTTGATGCTGGCATAACGCGAAAAGCGGCCTGCACTTTTAATACAGGAGAGTCCGTGATGTCCCAACGAGCCGACATCAGTACCACAAGGACATCACTATGAAGGACAAGGACATAAATATGAAGAAGACTGAGGATCTATGGGGACTATCTGTGTATATTATAAAATCAATTATCAACACAATAGCTCCTCAATTAGCAATAATTTTTAACAAGTGCATTGATGATGGCCAGTTTCCCAGCCTAATGAAATTTAGTAAAATTATACCGCTATTTAAATCCGGCGAAAAAAGTGACCCCTCTAATTTTAGACCAATATCGATTCTTCCGGTCCTCAGTAAAATATTTGAAAAGGTAATATTCAATCAACTACTAGCACATCTTTCTTTAAACCATCTACTACACAAAAAAACAATTTGGTTTCACTAAAGGTAGAAGTACTGCTGATGCGGGAGTTGCTCTATTAAAACATATCTTTGATGCCTATGATAATAGACAAGATGCTTTAGGTATTTTCTGTGATCTTTCAAAAGCTTTTGATTAACATAAAACTTTATTGAAAAAATTAAGACATTATGGGGCTTCAATGAATGCATTAAATCTACTTGAATCTTACCTAACAAGTAGAACACAAAAAGTATGCATAAATGGGGTTGAATCTTCTGGAGCACCTCTGACCATAGGTGTGCCCCAGGGATCGATATTGGGACCTTTATTGTTTTTAATTTATATAAATGACCTTCCACACTTTGTGGAAGATCTTTGTGATATAGTATTATTTTCTGATGATACTTCACTTATATTCAAAATTCCCAGGGGGAAAGATACTTTTGACGATGTAAATAATACTCTTTCACAAGTATTGCATTGGTTTACCGTTAACAACCTTTTGCTTAACGGGAATAAGACTAAATGTGTTAAGTTTACGATGTCAGACAGGCCTCAACAGATGTTTTGATAAAAGACAAACTGCTAAATACTATAAATTCAACAACATTTTTAGGAATTACTTTAGATTCAAAACTACAATGGGGTCCTCATATCGTGGCCTTGTCAGGAAGACTTAGTTCAGCTGCTTTTGCTGTAAAAAAGATACGGCGCTTGACTGATGTTGAAACGGCCAGACTAGTCTATTTTAGTTATTTTCACAGCTTGATGTCGTACGGTATTTTACTATGGGGCTCAGCTGCTGATATAGAATCAATTTTTGTACTACAAAAAAGGGCCGTACGTGATATATATAACCTCAAACCTCAAGATTCATCGAAAGATTTTTTTAAAGAAATAAGGATATTAACAGTAGCCTCTCAATATATTTATGAAAATATTATGTATGTGCGTAAAAACTTGCATTTATTTACAAAGAAAAGTGATACGCATAATTTTAAAACTAGAAATAAAAATGCTTATTTTTGCTATTCCACAATTCAGGCTTCAAAAAGTTGGTCATTCTTTCATGGGAAAATGTGTCAATTACTCTAACAAATTACCGAAAAATATTGTAGAATTACCAATTAACAAATTCAAATCATTTATTAAGGATACCCTAATGACAAAAGGTTATTATAAAGTAGACGATTATTTGAATGATGTAAACGTGTGGACCAGCTCGCACTAGTACAATTTCTGTATTTAAACATTATTTTTAAAAAAGGCTTTGACAATAGTGACTGAGTTTCTTGCGCTGCTTCTTCTCAGCACTAGCCCACAATTTGTCCCGAAGCAGTGGTAGGGATTAAAAAATAATATGTTGGGACGTGTATAAGTGCCCCCTGTGGGCCTACATACATAAATAAATGACTTTATGACTTTACTTTACTTTAATTTACATCTGTGTGGAAGGCAAACCTCAGCACCAAAACGCAGACCTATCGCGACTCGTAGAGTTTCTGAGTCCAAAAGGGTTCCCACGTTGGCCAAAGGATAGGCCTGAAGCCAGTATCCTGCTTCCTTGGTGGAAACTGCTTTTAGTCTGGCTAGATCCGCGTTGTCAGTGCTACTGTCAATAAGACTTTTCAAAATAGACTTACAAAAATTTGGTTCCAACTCCTTTGAATTTTAAGATCTGAAGGGAATTTATTCGGATATGCTATATCCCAAGCATTTCTAGCCTCGTACAGGCACGCCACTTCGAAGTTTGCAGTAGAAGGCTGCAGGATACTTGCAACGAGAGTGGACGTGCTGTAAGATGAGGATAGAAAGGCAGGTAAGGAGACAGTGGACATTTTGCGTGTCCCAATCCCACCAAAACGGATAGGAAGGGACGCTTGACCCAAGACCGTTCCAAAAGACGAATGTTCAGAATCTTTTCCAAATGTGTTTTAACAAGATTGTCTAAATTATTAGTCAAATTTTGGAATTTCCAAATAGGACAGCATCGAATAAGATAATTAAATTTAGGAACTAAGAGACAGGATTTTAGTATAAAGAGAGCCGAATGAGCATTGATTTCCAAAAGGCGGCCTGAACATTCATCAAATTTAGTTACTAATTTTTGAAAATCAGGGGGTATTGCATTATCGAAGATGGGAGAGCCTAGAAGATGGAGGGTTGATTCTGTGAGAATCTTAATATTGAGAGCCAAACTAAGAAATTTAGAAATTATCTCAGATCTTCTTGAAAGAGGAAGATGTTCTGAAATAAAAAATTCGCATTTGTCAAAATTTAAAGAATTTAAAGAAATATTGTATGAAATTTTTGAATTATTCTAGAAAAGTCTAAAAAAACAGTGTCAGCGTCACCTCCTAGTGTCCCATCGTCTAAATACTATACATTAAATTTTGAGAATAAATTTTGAATGAAGGGGTTAATAGCCAAACTGAAAATGGCAGGTCCAAGAGGGTCACCTTGTTGACAGCCTATAGCGGAATCAATTTCATTACATTTGTATAATAATTTTGAAGGATTGTAATAACACTGATTTACGTAATTGAAAATTTCAGGAGAGTTAATTTGACCTCGTTTAACAAGGATTTCCTGGAGACGGAGTTTAAAGCATTTTTGACATCCAATGTGAGCAGCACCTCTGTCCGATTTTGTGAAAGGAGAGTGCGAAGCTCATGTACAGCTGCCTCGCAACCTCTTTTGGTACAAAATCCTAATTGGTGAGGTTCAAAATGATCCCGAAATGTATAAGTTAAAAATTTTACATATAATTTTGAAGTAATACTCCGAAAAGTGGAACCAATGGCAATCGGTCTAATACCGCCATATTTTTTTTGATAACGCAATTAAATTAGCGCCGTATAAAACTGAAGAAATTTCTGAATTGACTTTCCCAAAAAGATTGTTTACAATGTTTGTCAAGCAAAGAAAATGGACTAATTCTTAAGGTTATTTTATTTTATTATTTAGTTATTGTTAAAGATAACATTTTCAAAAAATGCTATTCTGTTAAAGCCCCAATAAGCTGTTTATAAAAAAGTAACACAATAAAGTAGAAAATATTTTTCTTACAAATTGCGGGTTGATAACAATTTATTTTCTATTGTGTCTAGAAACATAATACATAAAGATCTACAATATCTAGTTAACCTTTTTAAAAGTGTTGAAACAGGAGGTATATCACAGGGCAACTTATCACCCCCTTTGAGATGAGTCAGCGGCCCGCGGTCACCGTGTCTTGTCACCACCAGCGCTCCTTGCAAGTACCAGGTGTCACTGTCTACCAAGCCTGTAACATTGCAATTATTGCAATTAATAATATCCAATGCAACTCAGTTAATAGCAATAATAACACTCATTTGGATAGTAAAAGGAGTAGAGTACCTACAGCCAATGCATAAAGCAACAAAAGCTGTAGGTGTTTTTTGTTAATCCCATCAATTTATATCTGAAGATAAAATAAGAGTTTATTTTGATTTCTTGAGGATACACTCTGACCGATTTCACAAACCGGAAGGACTTTTGAATAATTACTTCTTTAAAAAAAAATTTGAACATAGGAGAGGTAAATGGAAAGTTTGGAGGTCCCCAACCAAAAGGGGGAATGCTGGAAATGGGCCCTCCACCTCCCGTTTTTTGTTGATTAGGGTAAAAAATATGCTTCAATGACTATTAGGACTGAAGGAGGCTAAGCACATCCCCCCCTTACTCCCAAAAAAACCCTCCAGGGTTGTCAGCCTAATTTTTGATTTCAGGTAAAAAAAAACCAAACCTATTTCCATTCAGAGTTGTTTCAGACCTAACTTTACTTTCAGGTCATAAAAAAAATAACCCTAACCTATTTCCATTGCATTGGACAACTCTACAAGATTTTACAACCTATACTAACTTTTAGGATTATTTTTCTTGAAATCTACTAGGCACCATACAAAAACACTTCACAGGGTTAATCAATGCACCAAGAGGTATTATATAAAAAATATGAAGTGTATAAATTAAAGCAACTATATAAAACTCAAGCCCACAAACCAGCCTGAATATGCCATCAGTTTAGTATAATGTAATGGTAGTATAACAACAGACATAAATTGTGAATAAACATACCTTCAGTTCCCCTGACAATATTTTCTGGTGGATTGCAAGCTTTTAGATAAATCTTCCTGTACTTGAGATCACTTTTTGATATATATTCATTTTGTACAATTTTTTTTACTGATGTAGTCTCCTCCCCCACTGACATGTATTTGTACATTACTGTAAGTAAGGCGACAGTTTATTACCTTACGTTTTAATTCACAAAGATTCAAAGTCATGAAATACAAAATACCTGTGATAAGAAAAAAGATCCACAAACTCATCCCGAGATAACAATAAAAAGCTCTATGATGAAATGAAAACTTCATAATTTCCGATGCTATTTTACTTTTATTTGCAAATATAGTCATTTTTACAGAGTGTACTATCGATTTTACATAGTTTGCATCATTATAATTATGTTTGTTGACTTTTGTGCACTTTTGTGTAACAACAAAACCCGTTTGAACCACTTTAAACTATAGAAAAAAACTGTACTAAAAGAAAATATTTAATGAAGTTATATCGTATGATGAACCTTAATCTTTTATGAAAACAAATTTCATTTTTTTTTTTACATTTTCTTCTTTTCTTGATTTTTACAATTTTTCAACCCAACTCGATCTAATCTAATGCTATTGACTGGACTGACACTGTCAACTGTCAGACTGTCATTTTTTTTGTTCTAGTTACCCATTCTGGGTAGGCAAAGAATCAAGTCTATACAGCCACGTCTTCAGTATTTTTATTTATATCATTTTTCTTTATTTTCTTTTGTAGGTACTTCTTCATAAACACTTACACAACTACACTAAACTACGAACTAACCTAACCTAACTCATTGAAATGCGAGGATGGTTCACATTTCAATACTCTCAGGAAATTTTGAGCGGAAAATCGAACCGGATCAGATAGGAGCTTATCCCAGACTGTTATGCTGACTAAGAGTTTTTTTTTAGCTGCATGCTTATTTATTTGTATAAAAAACTTTATTAAAAGTAAGTATAAAAAGGAATAAGAGTTGCCTTTTTATAAAGGCAGTATCTTCTGCCAGAGATCACCCATAGGTTAGATAAGGCACTTAATATTGCGACACTTTTGTTTTACTTTTGTTAAACATTAACAATTGCTCAGATTTTGTCCGTGATGCAAATATAAATAAACTAAGGCAGATTATTAGAAAAGTTTGTAGATTTAGCAACAACTATTAACTAGATAATTAAATGCAGGTACCTGCGCTTGGTTAGATTTAGATGGCTATCATACTCAATTTAACATATCCATCCATCTAGGAAAACATAGGTAAACCATAAGTTGCAATGTACGCCAACTGGTTAGGAATTAAACAAAAAGCTGTTTTTTTTTAATAGCTTTTCGTTAATAGCTTACAGTAAGAAAGTTAAACTTATTTTCTTTAAAATAAGGTTAACTTATTTTCGTTGCTTTGCAATCTTTTATTTTAAATTGGTCTTTACTGCTTGTTACTTAAGGTTCTAATCATGTGAATCAAATGCTGGCAACTCAGTCAGTGGCCAGCGCTCATGCTTGTCTATGCAAACCACATGATCACATCATATTTCGACTATGAAACGTTGTTGGCGTTACTTGTCGTTTCGCGTGATGAATCGACCACGCGAAAATACATAAGTATTTTGACCATTGTGATGTTAGATGGCATTACTCACTTAGACTTTTTTTAAAGTGCTTTTCAGTAAATCACGTAAATGTTTATTGATTTTACTACGTAGCTTTTTAGTCTACTTATCGTTTAAACGATCATCTCTATTTATACAGGTAAAAGTTGTCTTTTAACCTGGTTATCTGGAATAGAATGCTACATGATTATCCCCCCCCCCCCTTCCAGTAAGAAAGGTTAGATATTTCTGTCTGTGTGGAGGTGGTACTGGCTGAAAGCTCTCAACCGTAAGCTCATTTAACAATGCAATAGATCTGAGTCCGCCACCAAATCTGGAAGTGGCTGCTCCAAGATGTGGGGAAATCTGCAAGTCATAAAAGGCTAAACGAACGGTCCTATCTTACGCCATACGCCATACGTTTTAGGTTAAGGGTACATTAAACAGAAAAGCTTTTTCTTTTTTATGGCTTGTCTAAGAACTCTCCCAAGACAATATCTACTGCGTCTGTCTGTGGAGAAAAGGATTGTGCTATATATTCTGACCTTACAGATAAGACTTGTCTAGGTACTTTCCAAGACAGTATCTGCTGCGTCTGTCTGTGGTGAGAAAGGCATTGTCCTTTATGAGAATAATTGTACTATAATACTGTGACCTGACAGATAAGACTCGTCCAGGTGCGCTCCCAAGACAGCATCCGCTGCGTCTATGGTGAGACATTGACTGTGCTATAATCCTTGACCTGACAGAGAATACTGGCCCAGGTGCGCTCCCAAGACAGCATCCGTTGCGTCTATGGTGAGACATTGATTGTGCTATAAGCTCTAACCTGACAGATAAGACTGGTGCAGGTACGGTCCCAAGACAGCATCCGCTGCGTCTATGATGAGACATTGATTGTGTTATAAGCTTTGACTTTTGCTTTGATTGCTAAAAAATTGATACCGAATTTTAATGATTGAGTAAATAAAAGAATATTTAATAAATCATATTTATTATGAATTAAATTTTATATTCCTAAATTTTCTTCCACCAACGGATCACACAGTCAATTAATTTTTGTGAGTCAAATTCAATTTAATTTCGTAAAAACTTGCAAAATAATTGCTTAAGATATAAATATAATTATATATCAAATTATCTTCTTCTTCTTGAACTTCACAAAGATCTTCTACAGTATCTTTCTTTTCAACTCCCCTTTCTTCTAATTGCCGAAGCTCATCTTCGTCTAAATTATTCAATACTGCGTAAAAATTCTATCGAACTTCTTCGGATTAAGTACATCACTAGACTCGGCTCACCTATCAATTTTCGCTTTGTGCGCCTTACATTTCTCCGGCTGTCTTTTGCGCTTTCTTCCTTCCCTGGCCATGCTTCTACTACAGGCACTTCCATTACACGTTTAACTAGTCGTATAATACGTTTTTAGTAAGAAAACTATGCAAAATCCTATTCAATTTCGATAAAAATCACACCCACGCAAACACGGTTAAGTATGAAATCCGCCATCTTGTCATTACGAAAATGGATACCTGTGATTGGCCGAGCGCAATTCTAGCTGTGTTTGTTTCCAAACCGTGTGGATGTAGCTGATTTTGATTCTAAACCGATTCTTTAAACAGGAATTTGGCTGGGATTTAGCTGTTTTAGGTGCCAAACAATTTTGTAAACTTATGTGGAATAATATGAAGAATAAGACGGCATTCACAGTTCAAAAATGACTTTTTGTGGATATAGCTGCCTTTGATTCTATACCCCTCATATCTACTATGAGACAAGTAGCACTGTTATGTAAGCTATCTAAAGCGCCATCTAGGTGCTTTCGTAGACAAAAATCAAGTTGTAAACTATTTCATTGTAAAGCGCCATCTATGTTTGCGTTTACTTAAACAACATTAACACTAGTTTATAGTGGTAAGCTCATTGGCCAACATAGTATCATCTATTTTCACAATCATTGTATAGATGGTGCTCCTCGACATTGTCGTGTCGATAATGCATGTAGTAGTAAAAATTTAGGGTTTCATTTATCACTTAACACCGAATAACAACATAGTTCCAAATATATTGATATTTGATCTATTGTCATAGTCATGTCTGATGTGCTCCATTGTAGACCAAAGCAAATCTGTGTTGGTACCAGTGCTATACATTAGCATTTATGTGTCACCTCTCAGTTTTTCTCCGTTTTTACAACGAAGGAAAATAACAAGATCCTACTAGACCAATAAGTAGTTTTCTTGCTAAACTAGCACAAAAATTTCAACCCCAAAAGATCTCCGCAACCTAGCTCGTTACAGCCACAAAAATATGAGGGGCAGGTGACATAAAATGGGATGGGCAAAGCAACCCTAAAAACATTCTTATAGGAGTTCACCGACATTGACATTACATTACCGTTCAGATGATAGTGATATGAATCTTTAATAAACTGTTTTCAGATTGGATGATTAGAAGTAATGCATTCTTACTGATACTGATAAGCGAGTGCAGTTTTTCCGCAAAACTCACTCCTTTCAGAATAATATTCAATAGATATATAACTCAATTTAGAATAAAAATATAATACAAATGTATATTGGCATTATATAAATAACTCAAAATGTGCAAGCTAATGAACAATAGCTTGTATGCATTTCCATCCTGCACAGCTAATTACTTAAGCTAAATAAAATAACATTAAATTCAAATTAGAATTTGAGTTTGAAATGAGTTAGCCCATTGCTAGATAGCCTTGTTGCTAGTACCTGCTCAGTAGGAGCGAGGTTAAGTTTACATGACAAAACTCCTCATTTCATTTATGCAAAAATTACTGTCATTTGCATTATATTACTATGTTGCAATGACACTAAACTTTACATAGTAATACTGTAGGTCTGTACCTCTTTTTTAACAAACATTCACAATATAATTGCATAAATATTATGTTGCATCTAACCTGAAAAAAGTTGATAAAAGGGATAGGTAATTGTGGTGAAAAATATCTCTTTACAGTGGTAAACATATTCACCTGAGCATTGCAGGTATCTAACATCCTCTGAGGAAGTATATTCAGGATCTGTCTAAGCACCTTGACCTCCTGTTTGGAGGCAGTAAAAAGATGCCCAACCGCCGATCCAATGATATTTTCTATAATTAAGACCCCTCGTGCAGTTTGAGGGGACTCACGGCGGTACTTAATTCGTTTTTTACCACTACAGCCTTACTATCGCCATAAAAACTATCCTCCGATCTATTCGGTTTATACACTCTACACTATAATAAAACTGTAAAACTGATGCGTCTGTACATTGAGTATTTTTACCAAAAACTAATTGAGGATGATGTTACAAAAGTAACAGAATAGGAATCTACTTAAACTTTTAATTTTTTTGTCTGTTTGTCTGTTTGTCTGTTTGTACACGCTAATCTCCGAAACTACTGAACGGATTTAAATGAAACTTTTTTTTATTATGTAGCTATTGAGTCTGGGCAAATACTAGGCTATAACTTATTTGAAGATCGAAGTACCTGGCGTGGAACCTCAGCAGTACACTTAAACTAAGAGATGTATGAAAGTAGTGCCTTAAGAAAAGTTAGTTAAGCGTTAGTTAGCGTGATGAGCATTTTCTATTGACGTACCCAAATTGAAGGTCTGGAGCAACTGATATGGAACCCTAGCAGTTCAGCTCAACTATAAGAGATATAAACAGAGCGCCAAAAGGAACATTGTTCAGCGTGATGAGCGTTTTCTATTGACGTCCACAAATTAAAGGTCTTGAGCAACTGATATAGCACCCTAGCATCTCAGTTCAACTATAAGAGATATGAATAGAGCGCCTTAGAGAACATTGTTCAGCGTGATTAGCACTTTCTATTGACGTACACAAATTGAAGGTCTGGAGCAACTGACATAGAACCCTAGCAGCTCGGCTCAACTGTAAGATATATAAATAGAGCGCCTTAGGGAAAATTGTTCAGTGTGATAAGCACTTTCTATTGACGTACACAAATTGAAGATCTGGAGCAACTGATATAGAACCCTAGCAGCTCGGCTCAACTATCATCATCATCAGTCATCATCAAATTTAAGAGCTAGGCTCTTGTCGGTGGAGTTTTTTCCATTCCTCTCTGCTTTCCGCCCTTCTCTTAACCTCCTGATACGACCCGACATTTATCTTTTCTTTTATTCGCTGCATGTAGCTTATTCTTGGTCTTCCTCGCTTCCTTTTTCCTTCTATTATCGTTTTAATAAAATTGTCGTGTCGAATCAGGTGGCCTAACATTCGTCCCCTCCTACACTCTATTGTTTCCATCAATCTCCTTTTTTCCCTAACCATAGACAAAACTTTTTTATTTGTTTTCTTCTCCGTCCAACTTATACGCTCCATTCTCAACTATAAGAGATATAAATAGAGCGCCTTAGGGAACATTGTTAAGCGTGATGAGCATTTTCTATTGACGTACACAAATTGAAGATCTGGAGCAACTGATATAGAACCCTAGCAGCTCGGCTCAACTATAAGAGATATAAATAGAGCGCCGTAGGGAACATTGTTCAGCGTGATGAGCATTTTCTATTGACTTACACAAATTGCAGGTCTGGAGCAATTAAAATAAATTAAAAATCTTTTATTTTGGACCATACATCCATATTGGTGTTAGTAACAATTTGCTTATAAACTATGTTAGTCAAATTGATATGCTAAATTACTTTGGACTGATTTTCAAACTCCCAATGTAATCCTACTGTCTCCAAGTTACGATCTGGTGACGGAAACCTGGAGAAATCGGGAGGATCGTTCAGATTTTGTAGGCAAGTATACCTTATATGCTACAGAATTAATTTAGGTATTTAAGCGTTCACATTCAGGAGTCATAATTTGATGGTGCTGACCTTAACGCTAAGTAGTTCGTGGATAATTTTACTTTATACAGTTTATCGAAATCTAAATAGTCTTACCTACTTACTTTACGATAGTAGTAACTTACAAACCGACCCTTGAGTAGGCTAGGGACACCACAGGATCACAAAAAATTGATGCTAAACCACATCCATCTATTGTGGTATGGAAGTTTGAGTCTGACTTTTTCTGAACACTGAAACCTAAACTTACATATATTTTATTACAAACGAATAAAACTGCCTTCAATAAAGTAAACTAAAAAGTAAAAAACAATACTTTCCACTTTTACTAAGAAAGATATCCGACAAAATTTAGTTTTGGAGTCTGTGTCACTGCCATGCGAAATTTTATTACCAGAGGAGGATGGCGAGGTGATAGTACCAATCAAAAAGAAAGTGCCCATTGACATTGATTTTTAATTCCTCTCATCTCCTTACGACATGGTAGACTAAGAGATCATGATAGCTGGATGGCGGAGTATACAATATTTTGTATGATGGAGTCCACGCGTACGAAGTCACAGGCAACAGCTAGTGGTTTCATATGTGCACTTTTTAAAGACTCACACTGTATACCTACCAAATTCGGTATCGAAAAACACTCTGCTCTAGGATGGCTAAATCTCGTACTATGACAGGCCATGTTCCTAATAATAAACAAACAACTGTCAGGGCGGGTTACGAGCCGGTCAAAATGGGTTTCGTTTCTTCATTTTCTAAATTAGTTTTTCGTGGTCATTGTTGTAATTGTGTGGTGGAATAATCTTAATAATGTGCTGCAGAGGAGAACTATTGAATGAAGTAAAAGTAAGAAACAAAGTAAGGCGCTCCTATCTGATCCGGTTCGATTTCCCGCTCAAAATGTTCTTGAGAACATTGAAATGTGAACCACCTCGCATTTCAATGAGTTAGGTTAGGTTAGTTTGTAGTTTAGTGTTAGTGTAGATGTGTAAATAATGTAATAGAAGAAAACTGAAGAAAAAAAATGATACAAATAAAATTACTGAAGACGTGACTGTATTGACTTGATCTTTTGCCTACCCAGAATGGGTAAATTGAACAAAAAAAAACAAACAACTGTCAAGTGTCAAATTTAAACGTCAATGTCCTTGTCAAGTTTTTCGAAACTTGCAGCGACTTGTTTGTTTGGCACGACCGCCACATATATATATATACTTGTTTGTTTGTTTGTTGTACCTTTGTTTATTGACGATTTACCACGACACGATTATCCATCACAAAGTTTTAAAATACTCAGATACCTACTTTTGCGGAATTCTTTCAAGTATTTGCGCGAGCATTCTATTCAACTAAACCTACGAAGGATTGTGGATACCTACAAAGGTTAAGCAAGTACGCACGATGCCGCCAAAAGTGGATCAAGCTGCAATCCTGATCCTGGATGTCGGAAGAAACGTTTCTACTTCAGATGAAAAAGGCAAGAAACAATTCTTTGAGGAAGCTCAAGAATGCGTCGCCCGTGTCATCGAGAGGAAGATTATGAGCCAGGGTAAAAATCTCCTCGGAGTAATGCTGCTTGGTTCAAAGAAAACCCAGAATAATATGGCAGAGCAGTGTGATGGGGCTTTTCGTCATATCCAGATTTTGGCAGAGTTGCAGACACCCACATGGAAAATGATTCGTGACTTGCCACAAGAGGTACTGATGTTTCCTCATTTATAATAATCAGAGGTCGGAATTAGGTAGAGTTATTTATGTACTTGCATCGAAATGTTGATATTAATGTGGACCTTCCCGGAATTTCTAATGGACAATCCGATGTGGCCACAATATTACTTCTCTATTCTTCTGTATTCTTTTGGTCTCACAAGCTATGTTGTGCGAACTACAGCTGCTGTGGCAACATCGCGCGTATTGGAATTTTGCAACTTCGGACATCCGATGTCATTGATGTAAGTTTGGCAATGTCGCGCGTGCAGTAGTTTAAATTGTGCAAAAGTAAAAATCACGGGATTTTTTCTGCTCTTTAAAATTAATCTCGGGATTTGAGGCATATCCACTTTATTCTTTCGCTGTATAAAATCAGTGTAAGTACATGAATAACTCTACCTAATTCCGACCTCTGATAATAATATACACCATAATTATATATCTCAACATCATTTTTTTTTTTTCTTTGTAGTCAGTACTTAAAGGTATAATTTATTTTGTTATAGCCATCAAAAAGTAAAGGAGACTGGATGGATGCACTCATTGTGGCAGCTGATCATATCAAAAATGGTTTGGGTTCAGTAAAAGTTAACAGCAAGAAAATCATATTGATGACCAACTTTATGTCTCCTACCCAGTTGGATGAATACAATATTGACAAGGTAAAAACTTAAATAAATGTGTTCAAAAATTATAAACTGAATAACTAAGTTGATTGCTAGAATATCTGAAATATCCAAGTATTGGCTGGTCTCATAATTAATTCTGTTTATTAACAGGTACTAAATGGTTTCAAAGAAGAAGAGTTTGAACTTGATGTGATAGGCCCTGACATCTATGATGACTCACTAAAATGTAAAGATATCCAGCTGGCACGGAAATTTGTGGAAACCACAAATGGTGCCACTGCCACATTTGATTATGCCATGCGTTACCTTCTGTTTCACAAGAAAAGAACAGTCAATGTTATCCCATATAATGTAGACCTTAGTATTGGGCCAAATATCAAGATACCAGTCTCCACATACATCAGGTTGAAAGATGAACCACCTGTTAAGACTTGGCTAAAAGCAGTAAAGGATCCCGTAACTCTTACTGCCAGTAGTACCGAAGGAATCATGACTAGCAAGGTGCATATTAACTCAGAAAATCAAGAGATGGTTGAGGCTGATTCTGTAATAAAAGGCTACCACTATGGTCAACAAATCATACCTTTTTCTGAGTGTGACAAATCACTACTTTATGAACCGGGACAAAAGTCCTTGTCTGTGTATGGATTTACTGATGCTTCTAACATTGATTGGCAAGGCCTGAATGGCGATAGCCTTACCTACATTTTTGGCCGAAAAGGCGACAAGAAAGCAAAACTAGCTGTCAGATGCCTGACTGAATGCCTGCATGAAATGAATTTGGTTGGTGTTGCTCGCAGGGTCTATAACAATGGGAATGCCCCAAAAATGTTTGCTATTTTGCCTGTAATTGATACTAACAATTACATTTGCCTTTCTATGATTGCATTGTGCTTTAAAGAAGACATCAAATACATGGCATTTCCACAAACCAATCTAAAAAGGTATGCCTGTTCTAAAGAACAGGTGGATGCTTTTAAAGACCTTATTAAGGCAATGGATTTGATGAATGCCTATGATGACACATATGAGGACACAGAAGCATTCCCCATAGCTGAAACGGTCAGTCCATCAGTGCAGTATGTTCTGGACTGTATAGCATTCAGAGCCATGAACCCAGGCAAGCCTCTCCCGGAACCCAGAGATGAAATCTTGATGCTATTCCAAGTACCACCATTAGTGGAGAAAAGAGCAAAAGAGCCGATTGAAAGGTTGAAGAGTCTATTTACACTCACTAAAGTAGAGGCTAAGAAGAGAGACAGAAAGACCACTCAACAGCATGATGATGTAGCCAATCAAACTACAGATATTAAACCAGACGACCAAGCAAACAATGTAGATATGCCTACAATCCAACTTCCTATAACAAAGAAAAACACTACCATCACTAAGATTGGAACTACAGATCCTGTAAATGACTTCAAAATTCTTATTGAAAATGGCAAATCCTTGATCAGTGTTGTTCCAGAAATGGCAGTTGCTATTGAGAACCTGATTGAATGCAATTTTGACAGTACTTATACTAAAGCTCTAGAAGCAATGAAGATTTTAAGACAAGAATGTGTAAAAACTGATCCCACACCCTACAATAATTGGTTGCTAAAATTTATAAAGGAACTTGATGACCGTAAAAAAGATGTTTTGAATCTTATAGATGAAAATCAATTAAATTTAATACTGAAAGCAGAAAATAATTTGAGTACACATGAAGATGTTGAAAGCAATGAAAGCCAGCTGTATGAAAACGACACTGTTCCCGATGCCACAGAGTTGACATTGGACACTGAAATAAATGATTTGTTTGATGAAATGTAAGGTCTTTTAAAAAAAATTGTCTTGTTTTCATATGACCTATCAAAAACAAGACTGTGATATTAATTATACATACCTACTAAGTTTTTTAACACTCGAGTGTTTAAAACTTTAATTTAATTTGTTATTTTTGTAATGTAATAAAAAACGTCTAATAGGCCTGAAGTGTTTTAATTCACAGTATCCATTAAAATCTAATCTCAAATTTGCACACAATAAATTCATATAAAGTTTTATCTTAAAACTATATTTAATCAACAAGCAATCATTGCACACTGCTTGGGGGGATTTTGTTTTGCGAGTGTAATAGTTCTAGGAATTCCTGTAGTGATAAATCTTCCTGACAATCAGTGTCCAAATCGTGTTCCAGCTGAGCTTCCATGGAGTTAGCCTCGGGGCTAAGCACAATGTTTTCGTCTAGGACGACGTGATTGAGCCGTGATTTCAGACTCTGGAGTATCTCTTCCAACTCCAAACACTTGTTTCGAATCGACGTACCAAGATCCGACTGCGGGTCTATATCATCAATAGTAGCGTTCTCTGAAAACGAATTTGCTGGTGTTCGTGTGCGCGGAGGCTGTATCATGCTGAACAGATTATCCGGTATTCCATTACCGTTTCTAGCGGTGTCTGGTGAAATAGAATCTGAAAACTCAGCGAGAATTTCATCGATAATGTCCTCTGCGTTTTGGCGTGGGTCCACCACTTCTTCTGGCGTGTCAGCGCCACTTTCGTTGTTTATCATCTTATTGTTAGAATCTAACTTCATGATTATTGTTGATTTTCTCAAGTAAAAGCCGACACTTTAGCAAAATAAATAAAATCGTACACGAAATGTACACAAAAAATTCCAGTCAGATGATTTGATTGATTGATATATTTTTTTGCTAGTGCTGCCACATGCCAAAATAAAATGTACCTATTAAGTAATCGATTCTAAAATCGTTTCAAATTAGGGTATAAAGTGCTTCATTTGTACCATTTGTACTCTGACCTAGACATTTGGACATCTGGAGACAAAAACGGCACATTGAAATTTTTCTGGTCCCGCCACTATGTACGTCAACAAAGTGGCGGGACCAACTTGAAGCGCTACACACACAACCATAGTTCATTGAAGTCGATTAGTTTAGTCTGCATTTGGACTTCCTGGACTGTTATCTTGGTCGAAATAACTGAATTACAGTAATGTAATCAAAACGCCGATCCCGCCATTTTGTCGTATCTGTAACTTGGTGCATTCATATCAAAGTCGCTAAATCACACACAAAAAAACACATAAGAGCGCCTTCACACTAGCGTTTGTCCAGCGTAGGCGTTCGGTGTCATGTACAATCCTGTTCATATCCGACCTTTCCTCGCTATCCACGCCCCTGTGCACGTGTTGATTCGTTCACTCAAAGTAATACGACAATAACACTGAAATGATAATACCGAAACGACAACGAAATTGTGTGACGTCTGCGCTGCGCTAGCGCAGCGTTCAATTGACAAAATTAAAAAAAAAATACATGCACATTTTTATTTTTTTCCTTATAGTACATCAAAAAAGAAGACATACATATTTTTTCTTTTTCATTTCTTTCCATTCATTCGCCTTGAATTGTTTTTAAAACTCTTAATTCTAAAAGAGCGTAAGTACAAGAGTAAGGATGTGATGACTTCAGGCCTTTGCCATATTCTAAATTAAAAAAAAATAACTGACGTCTATAGTGTTGTATGTTGTAACAGTATGTCAAAATAAAATACGTCTAAATGAAGAAGTAGATAAATAATCTTAGTGAGTCTGTTTATCCAAACACAATCTTACTAAGCACGTATATCATAATACAAAATTCTAAGCAAAGAAGTAAATAAATCATTTTTAACTAATCAAACACAACTTTCCTAACAATAGCTTACGTTTCCATTTTCCCGACTTAATTTTTTATGGTTTCTAAAATCAAATGAAACATCAATAATATGATTAAAGGATTTTTTATGATTTCGTCACCAAAGTAAATAATCATTTCAATGCATGTGTATTTTTAGCAATCCTAAATATAGGTACTATACTAAAACTATCGATAACTAGATGGACTTCGCTTCTATAGAACAACACTATGATTATCACTTCTCCCACTCACTCATCATAGTGTCAGTGTCAAAATATCGATACCTCTGGGCTTAAAGGTCGTAAAGGACATTTTAGCCAAATAAGTCATATACACAGTTTTTCTCAGAATTAAATTCTCTATCGATCAGTAAATTCAGTTTGAAGAAATTCGCATTTATTTAACCTTTACGACCCATGAAATTATTCATATTCGACAAGATTTACTCATAAACTGTGGAGGTAAAAGACATGTAACTATCTACACATTGTCATGTTGATTATAGTGGTAAAGACCAATTGAAAAATATTTTTAGGTTGAATAGGTAACTGTGGTCAACACTCGTCCGTTACGCCCCTACAATATTATATGAAATAAGATCACTGTCCTTTACGCCCCTACAATATTACATTAAAAATATCACTGTCTTTTACGCCCCTACAATATAATAGTTACGCGCATCAATAGGTATACATCTGCATTCGATTTAAGACCTTATTAGGATGGAATAAAAACTTATTTGTATACATTTTATTGCTTGTGACTGCAAAAAATAAAATCACTGTCCTTTGACAGAAGATAGTTTTGAAGTAAATAGTTTTCATACAGTTTTAGTACCAAAAAGTTCTATTGTTAGATTTATTTAACGAAATTAGAATTCTTTACAACTGGCATACATCCTTGTTTCCACTTGACCTTTATTTAAGTTACCTCGGTTGGAAAGATCATTAAATGATATTTCGTAGGCAAGAAGAAGCACTTTTTTCTGTTGTCTTATACCACTTGGCATTTACTAATAACAATAAAATGTTCCATGTAAATATGATGGCCCATGATGGTTTTGTACAAATTTATTTTGATAGAATTTTCTACGAATAGTGAAATTGTATATATATTACTATTATAGTTTAGTTACTAGTAATTTTAATTATGCAAAATAGTGAAAATGAAATATAATTATAATTCTTTAGAAGATAAAATTTATCCTCTCAATTCGGTTCTACTTTCTATTTTGTAAATGTCACACATTTTAGTTGGCTTCCGTATAGGATACAGTCCCAAAGTGCGTGATCGTGGTTGTTTTCAACTTCTTCTTCACCACAGGGTGCTGACTCGCAAAGCGCAAGCCAAGTTTTCTGTAAGATTCTGCGAAACAACATAATCAGGTTCGACCCAGTCGAAAGACAACCTCACACCAACATTGGAAAAGAAACTTAACAACTCTCGTCCGTCCTCGCTCGAAGACCACCGCTCCTTGCTAAGTGGCGACCACCTCCTCTCTGATGCTGGATTCTCTCTTCCTCAACTTGTACTGCACGAGCAACTTCCAGATCGGCATAGAGAGTTTCCGCGAGCACCGGAAGTGCCGCGGAACTGCACGTTCTGTAAGCTATCGTAAGCAAAGTAAGCGCCGACCTCTGCCTGCTAAGCAACGCTTTTCTGACGATAAGTAACGACGAGCGTCGGTACCATACGGCGTATGTTAAAGACACTACATAAGTCCCTGAGTACAGGATCTTAAGGGCCGGGAACTTAACGCCCCAAGTCAACGCGGAAACACTGACCAAAATTCTGTAGATGTTAGTCGGGACTCTCGCCTTTTTGGCCTTCAACAAGATTATTGGCCACCACGCGTTGTCAAAGGCACCAAAGATGTCCAAAAAGATCAGCTGTACGTAAGGCGCAGCGCTGGTCTCTGTAGACTGTAGTTGGTAAAAATATAAAATGAACATTATCTCCTAAACTAATCACATCTAAAAGTTATGCTTGTAAGAAAAGATGAAGCACATGTTCATAGCCAGTTATATCATAATTTAACTTTAGATTCTGAAGTGGCCGCTCACTTTTATTTTTCAACCTTTGGTTCACAGAACGGTTCAAAAGAACCTGTTTGTTATGTAGGAATATTTTGTTTTACCTGTAATTTCTTGGAAATAAAGTCGTAGCACATTATTTATTCAATAATATACAGAAGTCACAAGTAAAGCTGAATAATCCACTAAAAATATCAAAATACATTATTTATTTCATACTATATTTATTCTTTACCACCTAAAAGTATGTAAAATTTGTCCTTTAATCCCCTTATTTTATACAGATATGCATGTGAAAATAGACTTACACTTTTACTTTAAAAAAATAACGAAAATTCAAGGGGTGTAAAGGACATTTTATGTTTATTTCAAGGGCGTAAAAGAAATTTTTCTCCTTAATTATAGCAGTAAATCAATTGCGGTACACACCTTCGTAAAATACATGAAATTCTAAGAACATTGTACCTTGGTATCGAAAACATAGCTAAATAAATAAAAATAAAATAACGTTTATTGTTCCACTTCAGTTACAATAACAGTGTACATAGTATTACATCAACAATCAGCCATCCACCATCGAACTAGGAATTAACCTGTATCTCGAGTGGTGATAGGCATATAGTTTAGTTACATTTATAAGTATGTACAAATTAAAGAAGTGGTAGGTAAAGTGGACATTAAAAGATGAATACATTAATTCCCAAACTAGAAAACTGTATTTTGGGAATCTATAATCTAATATAAATAAAAACAAATGTAAACGTAAAGAGTTTGTCTCTCAGCCGCCAATTTCATTATTTATAAAGAAATGTAGAGTGTATGTGTAAACAAGTGTAATTGAGTATGTATGAATATACATACTCAATAGCGAACATGTGGAATGCCTAATAATGAAAATAAGCCTAAAGGATGTGTGTTAATAGTGCATAGTGTTACTCATACACAACTCCCTCCGTGTCATTATAGGTGAGGCTTTCTAGCCATAATTCTAGTTTGCATTTGACGTCTCGTTTTGTGCAAGGATATATCTTAAGAGTTTTGTTAGCCCTTTTGTATAGTTTACAACTCAGGACCTTGAAGTGCCGTCGTGCTAGGACGGTTCTATGTGAAGGTGTGAAGCAGACAAGATCGGATCTGCGCTTTCGTGCGTAAATTTTCGGGTCATATGGAAGTTGCGAGTGCTTGCGAAGAATCGTTTTTAAAATAAAGAGTTGTCTCAGTCATGACCGAGGTGTCTTCATAAAGTGATGAGGTGGGGTAGCGAAGGGGTTTTTAGGTCATGACTCAAGAAACAAAAAAGTTATACTCAATTAAAGTTTAAAAAAAATGGTTTTTTGCTTCTCCTGTAAAGTAACCTTTTGTCCTTTACGACCTTTGAGCCCAAGGGTATCGATATGTCAATGTCAAAATTATGGCTAGCTTGAATATGTATGGTAAAATACTTTTTTAGTCAGACCAGTAGGGCTATTACGTAAAAGATAGCCACCGAGTGTATAACTGAGGTTAGTTGGTAACCGAACTCAGTTGACAACTGATTAATTGATATATTTGGTATTACATAAGCAGTGCCTATCATAGGATAGGACAGTGGCTATGCGGTGGTGGACAGTGGATATCGACCATAGATCGACACATCACTAGTGTTATTGACAGGCTATGTGGCTAAATTAAAGACCATTGCGTTTAATATGGAATAATACTTAATTTAGCAACGTTTTCAATAAGTTGGGTTATTGGTTAGCAACTTTTATTCGCGCCACTTTTTTAAAGTTTAGACTTTGAAAAATCATTGCGCGAGAACGTGGTTTTCAGCGGTTATTTATAGGTACATAGAAGAAGTTGTGGTGATAAAGGTGAGGAACTACTCGTAACTCCAATGGTTCATTCTATCAATTAGCTAAGTTAGTAATTACAAAATTTCTAGATAGTAAATGTTTTATGTTTTCCTATTTTAGATGGCTCCTAGGAGAAATATATCTCTTAGACAAATAATTTTATTGATTTAGTTTGCCGAGGGAAACCGGGACTTTACGTTAGGCGTTAGGTCGCTTCACCGGTGGACTAGCCAAACCACTCAAAAAGCATTAGAGTCCATAGCGATTCGATTAGCGAATGAACGCTGTCTCACTCAGCACATCAGAAGCGGCTGTACTAAAACAGCAAGCTGTTCGATGTATTTGAAAATTTTTCTTTGTGATCGAATCAGTATTTGATTTTTTTTTCTATATGACTTCACCACAGTAATGATTTTTTTTATTGGGTCACTCACTACGATCGTGAAAACAACGTGTTTGATCCTCAGCTCATTTATTTTCCTTTGTTTCTCGGCATATCCCATGCATGTCCCAATAAAAAAGCTTGAGCCATTATTAGCAGAGTGCTTTATTTATTTTTCAAACTTGATTCGATTGCTGACTGAGTGATATCTGTTAAACCATCCAAAATTAAATAGGTATCACTATAACTAGTAATTACGTTGTATTTTACGTACGTTTTGACTTGGTAGGTTAATAGTGACTATCACTGTTTTTCCAATAAACACTGCTCATAAATAGTTTCTATCAGCGGCCACTTGACAGTTTCGGTGATCAACGATTTTGATATCCACTGAGCTTACATAATACGAAAATCAGTTTGTCGATACATAAACAGCTGTCAAAAGTTGGACAGTGGATATGCCAGTGCCTATCAGCATATCCACCGGCGTTCCTTCCAGTAGGGCTATTACGTATCTCATTTGACAACCAAAGTGATTATCACTATGTCTTGGTGTCTAACTGAGAACTGTCAAAACATGGTTTTCGTATTACCGAACTTCGGTTACTAACTAAAATGACGTCATCTCCGGTGAATATGCTGACAGGCACTGGCATATCCACTGTCCAACTTTTGACAGCTGTTTATGTATCGATAAACTGATTTTCGAATTATGTAAGCTCAGTGGATATCAAAATCGTTGATCACCGAAGCTGTCAAGTGGCTATTGATAGAAACTACATAAGAGCAGTGTTTATTGGAAAAACTGTGATAGTCACTATTAAACTACCAAGTCAAAACGTACGTGAAATACAACGTAATTCCTAGTTATAGTATACCTATTTAATTTTGGTCGGTTTAACGGATATTACTCAGCCAGCAATCGAATTATATTTGTAAAATAAATAAAGCACTCTGCTAATAATGGCTCAAGCATTTTTATTGGGACATGCATGGGATATGCCAAGAAACAAAGGAAAATAAATGAGCTGAGGATCAAACACGTTGTTTTCACGATCGTAGTGACACAATAAAAATTTTCGTTACTGTGATGACGTCATATAGAAAAAATTTCAAATACATCGATCAGCTTGCTGTTTTTAGCCGCTTCTGATGTGCTGAGACAGCGTTCATTCGCTAATCGAATCGCTATGAACTCTCATGCTTTTTGAGCGGTTTGGCTAGTCCACCGGTGAAGCGACCTAACGTAAAGTCCCGGTTTCCCTCGGCAAACTAAATCAATAAAATTATTTGTCTAAGAGATATATTTCTCCCAGGAGCCATCTAAAATAGGAAAACATTTATTATATCTAGAAATTTTGTAATTACTAACTTAGCTTAGTGATAGAATGAAACATTGGAGTTACGAGTAGTTCCTCACCTTTATCACCACAACTTCTTCTATGTACCTATAAATAACCGCTGAAAACCAAGTTCTCGCGCAATGATTTTTCAGTCTAAACTTTTAAAAAGTGGCGCGAATAAAAGTTGCCAACCTATGACTCAACTTATTGAAAACGTTACTAAATTAAGTATCATTCCATAGTAAACGCAATGGTCTTTAATTCAGCCACATAACCTGTCAATAACACTAGTGATGTGTCGATCTATGGTCGATATCCACTGTCCACCACCGCATAGCCACTGTCCTATCCTATGATAAGCACTGCTTACGTAATACCAAGTATATCAATTCATCAGTTGACAACTGAGTTCGGTTACCAACTAACCTCAGTTATACACTCGGTGGCTATCTTTTACGTAATAGCCCTACAGGAACCGAAGTTCGGTAATACGAAAACCATGTTTTGACAGTTCTCAGTTAGACACCAAGGCAGAGTGATAATCACTTTGGTTGTCAAATGAGATACGTAATAGCCCTACAGATAACCAAGCAAAGGCATGTCCCCTTATAATGCCTGTATCATAGCACCTCAGTTTTTTTTCAAATATCTCTAAATTTATAGCGTAAAAAAATAATAAAATATTTTTAACGTGTTAAACATCGCCAAATCTCGTAATGGTATTTGAATTTTAGTACCTTTATAAAAATGAAATGTTGTCAATTCGCTCATTTGGAGCGACAGTGACACATTTGCAAAACTACGCGAAAATGACTTATAAATGTCAAAATACTATGCATAATCATCTGCGTTAGCAGTGAAAACGCCACATTTGTAGGTTCAAAAACCGTCCGATAGGGGGCAAAAAGTCTTTGTAGCATTATTCCATTTTGGCGCGTGAGTGCGGAGCAACGGCGACCGAAAAGACAGTTGTGCGGGGCGCCTCCCGAAGAGTGAGCGTGTCAGGGAGCTACAAAGTCGCAATGGTAAATGTGTCATATTTTTTGTTCAAAAATTCGGAGCAATATCGACTCATTTGTATTTTATGTCGTTTGTGTATTGTTTCACTTGCAATAGATATCACTTTTGAGGAAACCATGACGTTTAATACAATTACGTCGCTGTTGCACCAAACACTTTTATGGATTTTGTGTTGTTATAGACTTATGTGATACATAAGTATGTATTTTCCCGAAAAGTTAAACATGTTTTACAATAAAAACTGATTTAAATCAGCAATAGCAAATAATGTTAGATTTGCTATTGCTATAAAGGAGTTTTTTTTTAATTTTAACCCGTAAAAATGGGAAGCCGTGCTCGAATGTTCGTGAAGCTATTTGAGCAGCATGAATGTTCCGCGTCTACTAGCATTGAAGGTCAATTGCCGCTTGTATCAAAAACATCTCCAATTAATATAAGTACAAATAATATAATACTTTATACAGCGTCAAAAGTAACTTGGTATACAGGGTGTGGCGTAAATAGTGGTCCAAAGCAAAGGTGTGGATACACTGTACACTGAAGCACCACATACCAGTATTGAAAAAAAAATTATGTACAGGGTTTTCAAAAAAAAAAAATTTTTTAATTTTTTTAGAAATCGATACCTTGCCTTACAAATTTGGTTATAATTTCCAAAAATGACGGTTTTTTTTATCCATTTTTTTTATTATTATTGCTGATCACTTGTACTTAGCACTCCATTCGTTTTTTTTTTTACAAACTGAATTTAATAAAAAAAAATAAGTTTCTTTCAAAATTCAATACTCACTGCTAGCAAATCGTTTGACTTTCAATGCTTTTGGTGCAAAAAAAATGTACCACACTGTCAGTGCCCATTGTTTAAAAAAAATGCCCATCTTTTGCAGATTCTAAAATGGTGCAACAATAAGTGTTACGACTTACAGGAAAAAAGTTATTGCTTTTCGAAACAAAAAGGAGCCCAATTCAGAAAAACAATTTATTTGAAGTTCAAGGGTTTACAAGGGTTGTAATTTTTTTCTGTGTGGTCCAAAGCAAAGGTGTGGATACACTGTACACTGAAGCACCACATACCAGTATTTAAAAAAAAATTATGTACAGGGATTCAAAAAAAAAATTTTTTTTTAATTTTTTTAGAAATCGTTACCTTGCCTTACAAATTTGGTTATAATTTCCAAAAATGACGGTTTTTTTTATCCATTTTTTTTATTATTATTGCTGATCACTTGTACTTAGTACTCCATTCGTTTTGTTTTTTTACAAACTGAATTTAATAAAAAAAACCCTGAAAACCCTGAAAACCCTGTACATAATTTTTTTAAAAATACTGGTATGTGGTGCTTCAGTGTACAGTGTATCCACACCTTTGCTTTGGACCACACAGAAAAAAATTACAACCCTTGTAAACCCTTGAACTTCAAATAAATTGTTTTTCTGAATTGGGCTCCTTTTTGTTTCGAAAAGCAATAACTTTTTTCCTGTAAGTCGTAACACTTATTGTTGCACCATTTTAGAATCTGCAAAAGATGGGCATTTTTTTTAAACAATGGGCACTGACAGTGTGGTACATTTTTTTTGCACCAAAAGCATTGAAAGTCAAACGATTTGCTAGCAGTGAGTATTGAATTTTGAAAGAAACTTAATTTTTTTTATTAAATTCAGTTTGTAAAAAAAAAAACGAATGGAGTACTAAGTACAAGTGATCAGCAATAATAATAAAAAAAATGGATAAAAAAAACCGTCATTTTTGGAAATTATAACCAAATTTGTAAGGCAAGGTATCGATTTCTAAAAAAATTAAAAAAATTTTTTTTTTTGAAAACCCTGTACATATTTTTTTTTTAAATACTGGTATGTGGTGCTTCAGTGTACAGTGTATCCACACCTTTGCTTTGGACCACTATTTACGCCACACCCTGTATATATTTTTTATAAGAATTGCATTGCCAAACACATAAAAAGAGTTTGACTATAGAATGTTTCAAAAATATCTAAAATGTAAACAAAATTGAACCTTTTAATTTATTTTAAAAATGCACATTTCTGGTTATTATAAACTTCGGTTACCTACCTATCTTAAATCGGAAGTTTTCTAGTGCGCAATTTATTTTGCCGAAATCGTTTATCTTTTTTTTATCGACTATATTTTCATTTGACCGAAAACACGATTGACATTCTTTTGAAAGTCCGATTTTCATAAGTGATTTTTTTCAAATTCCATATGTTTTGAATTATAACTCATAGTTTGAACAAAGCTACTATAGCCAGATGATTCAATTTTTTAGAAAAATGTTTTCAATATTATATTATTATAGCAAACAAACAAGCAAAAATGCATTCAGCATGCAAGCAGGCATGCAGCATCCAAGCAGTCATGCATTGTGCAAGAGAGCTCGTAGCATTCAAGCAGGCATGCAGCATGCAAGCAAGTATGCAGCATGCAAGCAGGCATACAGTGTGCAAGCAAGCTCGTAGCATCCAAGCAGGCATGTAGCATAGAAGCAGGCATGCATCATGCAGGCAGATGAGCAGCATGCATATGATCCGCTCTTCTCCGGCGCAGCGGGAAGTGCAGTCCTTCCGTAACAAATATTTGGCACCCGCACTCACTTCCGCAGCTTCAGCCTCAGCCGCTCCAGCTCGCACGGGCGCCAGATTTTGTTACAGGGGGCGAGGACTGCACTCCCTCCGCGACTCCGGCTTCTAAATTACACTCTAGTATTGGGCAGACTACTACCACGGCGAAAGTTTCTCCAAATTGAGAAGATTTAAGGTTACTTCGGTCTTTAAAATTGTTTGAAAAATAAAGTTACGACAAGCAAAACATCTATGATATAAAAAAAAGTTTTTGATAATCTGAGAACTGTTTATCTGGAAAATGAAATATCGGGACAGTGAATTTATGGTCTAACAAAATTATGATAATAAATCCATGTAATATTTAAAACTTCGTCAAACCGTTTTCGACCAATAAACAATATTGTAAAACTATAAATTCATTATCTCGATGTTTCATTTTCCAGAAAAACAGTTCTCCGATTATCAAAACCTTTCTTTTTAATTTCAAAGATGTTTTGCTTGTTGCTTTTTAAACAATTTTAAAGATCGAAGTAACCATTAATCTTCTCAATTTTGGGGAAACCCAACTCACCGGGGCACTAGTCTGCCCAATACTGTGTGTATACTGTGTAATTTCGAAGCCGGAGGCGCGAAGGGAGAGCAGACATTGCCCCCTGTAACAAAGATCTGTTGGCGACCCAGCAAGCCGAAGCTGCGGAAGTGAGTGTGGGTGCCAAATATTTCTTTCGGAAGGGCGGAAGGACTGCACTTCCCGCAGTGCCTGAGAAGAGCGGATCATATGCATGCTGCTCGTCTGCCTGCATGATGCATGCCTGCTTGCATGCTGCATGCCTGCTTGAATGCTACGAGCTCTCTTGCACAATGCATGATTGCTTGGAAGCTGCATGCCTGCTTGCATTCTACATGCCTGCTTGCATGCTGAATGCATTTTTGTGGAAATTGAATCATCTGGCAATAACAGTTTTGTTCAAACGATGAGTTATAATTCTAAACATATGGAATTTGAAAAAAAATATAAAAGGAAATCGGACTTTCAAAGGAATGTCAATCGTGTTTTCGGTCAAATAAAAATATGGTAAATAAAAAAAAAGGATAAACGGCAAAGGATCGGCATAATGAATAACTAGAAAATGTCGAATTTAAGATAGGTAACCAATATTAGTAAAGAACTGATAAGACTGTACTTAGTCTACAAAATATTGATTAGTTCTTAAATGTAACTTAAGTGTAATGTGAGAGGTCCATTGTTATTATTGTGTGTTGGTTATGGGTTTTTTTTTATTTATGCAAAAATTCATACTTAGCTATACAGCATAGCATTTAAACATAATTATGTCACCGATATCTTTTAATTTTAGTATTTACATAAATAAAACAGAATATTAATATAAAAATAAGTTATTTTATTTGAGGATACAAACGACTTAATTTCTTAATCTGTCTTCTTCGAGGGAAACAACGACGCAATTGTAAGTATTAAAACGAAAAAAAATTTTTTTTACCGTTTTTGGACTAGTTTAAAATAAATAAATAGCTTTATTAATGAACCAAGGGTTCCAGCTATATTAAAACGATTTGAAAATAAAAATTAGCCTTAGTAATGCTTCAGAATCTAGTTTTGAACTAAGAAATAAACTTTATTCTGAGCTGGTGTAAAGTTAACTGATTTGCATTTGTGTCACTGTCGCTCCAAATGAGCGAATTGACTGCAGAGGAAACGTTGCGACATGCGTCGCGTTTGTCGCAGCGTCTGCCCTGCGCATACGTTCATCGAACACTTACGTTGGACAAACGCTAGTGTGAAGGCAGCCTAACAAGACTTTGTAGGTACTAGCTGAGTAGTTGTTTGTCTCAAATTTGTAAGCCTTGTAGAGAAAAAGTTATCATCAATTTGTTGCTCCATAATCAGTTTGGCATGTAAATAGGGGAAGGGGGCCCAAAGCAGGGCACTTATGTTTATTTTAATGATCTCTTCAGATTCTCGACGAGAAGTCCCACGAGAAGGCTTGCCAAGATTTCATACGTCCTCGTGGCGTGGCCCTAAACTTCAGGGTATCACGGGCGAGTCTCACTTTCAGCGAAAATGGGGGCCTACTGGAGCGAATGAAAAAGTGAGTGCTTGTCGGGCCTGTCAGGCGGGCCACGAGCCACCTATAAAAGTATAGCTACAGTACTAGACTAACGATTAGCGAAACCTCGGACAGACAGACAGACAGACGGAACTGACAAAACTATAAGGATTCCTTGTCAGGACTAAGGAACGCTAAAAGCTGTGAAACGGTGGTGTCTGCTGGTGGTGGTGATGACAGGGTTCAATAAAATGGGTAAAAAATGACTAAGTTCTTAAATTTATAACACTGGACTTAAAAATGGTAGGTTCTCGCGTTCTTCGTTCCTCCTTACACACGTGTGTAGGTAGTAGGTGAGTAGGTAAAACTTCTGTGGTTGTGTTGAGGGATGTCCCTCAACACAACCACAGGAGTTTTACCACAATAAAAAGATGGGTGGCGCTAGGGTTGGTACACAAAAAGTAAAAAATGACTAGATTTTTATTCTTCATATGTGGATTGTTTTAGGTTTAGGTATGAGTCATATTTTTATTGAAGATTATTTATCATATCCAGAGTCAGTGGACCCCTAGTAAAGCGGGCCCGTTTTTACATTGTCAGTTCGATGAGACCAAGTACAATTTACGAGTTTGCTCCTACACATTATTGAGCCGTAAAAAATATATTGAAATCCTATGTGTATGAAAAATATCCACAGACCCTGCAGTTCCCGCAATCTTCGGAGGCATTGAAAATTTTGCGAAAATAATTTTTATTTTTTTAACATGCACACCAGTTGTCTAGGGTGGGTAGTTTCCGAGTTATGGCTGTTTCAATTTTGACAGCTGTAATCCGAAATAAAGATCTCGTCGAGCCCTACGATTTGTCCCTAGACACCCGTAATCTTGGGTGGATAGTTTCCGAGATATTTCAGTTTCAATTTTGACAGCTGTCATCCGAAATGAAGGTCTCATCGAGCCCTGAAATTTCTCCCTACACACCAGTAGCCTGAGGTAAGTAGTTTCCGAGATATGGCCGTTTTAATTTTGACAGCTGTCATCCGAAATGAAGAACTCTATGAGCCCTAAAATTTGTCCCTACACACAAGCAGTCTGAGGTGGGTAGTTTCCGAGATATAGCCGTTTTAATTTTGACAGCTGTCATCCGAAATGAAGAACTCTATGAGCCCTAAAATTTGTCCCTACACACAAGCAGTCTGAGGTGGGTAGTTTCCGAGATATAGCCGTTTCAATTTTGACAGCTGTCATCCGAAATGAACTCTATGAGCCCTAAAATTTGTCCCTACACACAAGCAGTCTGAGGTGGGTAGTTTCCGAGATATAGCCGTTTCAATTTTGACAGCTGTCATCCGAAATGAAGATCTAGTCGAGTCCTTAAATTTGTCCCTACACACCAGTAGTCTGAGGTGGGTAGTTTCCGAGATATGGCCATTCCAATTTTGACAGCTGTCATCCGAAATAAAGATGATTACATGTTTCATATAACCTACTTTGTTCAATGATATCTATCTGCATTTCGAAAGTCAGTCTTTGACAGCGAACCGGCTCGCGCCCCGCGTGTCACTTCGTGGGTTTGGCTGCCTAAGTTTACTCAACGGGCCGTGTAACTGACGTGTATGCATGTGTGTGTCGATACGGGTGCTCTAGTATGTAGATAAAATACTGTATATCTATGTACCGTGGTTTTACCTACTAATGTGACGCAACACACCTACCTATTATGCTAATTAATCCTCATAGCAACACATTTCTCTCACTTATTCGCTTCTTCTTGGTACAAAATTATCGCTCCCCAAAGCTCCACCGCAGCTACGGCTAACTAATCAAGTGGTTGCATTGTATTATTGGTGAAAAATAACGAAACCTAGCTATTGATATTCATTTAGTTTATTTACGATACGGACGCCAACCAATCTTTGCAAGCTTGAAGCCGCAGTCTTAGACGTAGTCGCCGTGGCGACTGACGTAAAACTGCACAAGACCAGGAAAAATGGCGATGTCTTACATCGGAGGCTAAGAGCTAAGACACACTTTGGATCCGAGCCATCGAAGAAATCGTTATTAAGTAATGTGGGGATTCTAAGGCCAAAACAAAAACTATTGTGGGTAATAATGTAATAATAACTCAATTATTGCAGAAGCGTCGCTGTGGAAAGTAGAGGTCGAGGTATGCTTCCTTGCGCAGTTTCTTCTCAATTTCCTCGCTTTTCATTATCTTGACGGCGGCTTTACAGCTGTTGTGGGCGTGTGCGAAGAAACAGTCACGGACGGACTGAAAATACAGGGAAGTGGTATTTAACAAGTGTCAGGGTCATTTATAAATAATTATCTTATTATTAGATATTAATCAGTATCTATCTGTCTTAATTTTTATTATTTTAAGATTGTTATTTATAATAACTAAAAGTACCTAATTGTGTTATCAAACGCACTGGCAGGCCTGTGTATCTCCCCGCGGAGGTAGCAAAAACGTACCTACGCGCGGCGACCCTTACTTAAGGGCTAAAACAAGTTGCGTGTCGCTACCGGCCAGCGACACGCTCGCGCGTTTTATTCACCGGCGGCCGCGCGGCTACGTTGCTGGCTGGACGAGAATGAATAAAGTACTAGAAAGAGGCGCCAGATGGCGTTAGAAGCTTCTCGTAGCAGTCAACCCTATCGCCTCGCGTGATATTATGTCACTGAATAGGTTTAGTGTATTATGAATCATATTTCAGAGCAATAAGTATGAAATTATCTTGCAATGGATTTTTGTAGGTGTCTACACGAAAATGTGCTTGACTCTGAGGCGAACTAAATTACACCATATTGTTGACGACATTGAGTAGACATTTCTTTGAATACAATTGCTTAGTCATACTTCTGTCACAGAATACTACGAGGGTCAAACTGAAAGTTCTTAGAAAATCAAAAACTGATTACATTAGCCAGTTATTAGTTTTATTATATCTTTTCAAAATATTGTCCATTGACGTCAATACACCGCTGCATGCGATGGAACCACTGGGAAAAGCACTTTGCCCACTCGTCCTTAGGGGTCTCTTCAATGGCATCGCGATACGCAGCCACCGCTTCTTCAGCATTCATAAACCGCTTTCCTTTAAGTTTTTCTTTAATTTTTGGAAATAAATAAAAATCACAAGGCGCGAGGTCGGGGCTATACGGCGGGTGACCCAGTAATTCAACGTTTGATGTCGCCAAATAGTCGATCGTTCGCTTGGCGGTGTGCGACGAGGCGTTGTCGTGGTGAAGGAGGATCCTACTGCGAGGTCGTTTCTCTCGAACTTTTTCCAAGACAAGTGGCAAACAATTGGTAGTGTACCATTCTGCAGAAACTGTTTTTTGATCCTCTAACACAATTGTTGCAAAATGACCTATCCTTCCAAAGAACGAGGCCACCATTTTTTTTCCCGCACTTCGATCTCTCTTCACTTTAGTTGGCAACTCCTCGAAAGGAAACACCCACTGAGCAAATTGTCTTTTGGTTTCAGGATCATAACAGTAAATCCAGCTTTCGTCACCTGTTAGTATGTCGAACACAGCATTTGAGTCACCTCCGTTAAATCTTTCAATCATTTTACGGCACCAATCCACACGATGGAGTTTTTGAGCCTTAGTCAAATTATGAGGTATCCACCGGGCGCAAAGCTTCCTGACCGCTAAATGTTCGTGGAGGATTTTGTGCACTTGACTCATACCGATGCCTAAGCTTGTCCGAATCTGCTGATAGGTCACTCTTTTGTCAGTCTCTATCATACGCCGCACAACACAGATGTTATTTTCAGTCGTCGCCGTAGAAGGCCGTCCCTCACGTACATCATCAGTGAGATTAGTGCGACCACGTTTAAACTCATTAAACCAGTTGTAAACAGTCGCACGAGATGGGGCTTCATCGTGAAAGGCCAATCGTAGTCTATCATAACTTTCTTGTTGACTTAAATGACATCGAAAGTCATAAAAAATCATTGCACGAAAATTTTCTCGTGTTAAATTCATTTTGACGTGACACAGACAATTTTCAATTTGCCGCCAAGTCGTAAAACAAATGACAAATGAATGAAATATATACTCAGTAATATTGGCAAAGAGTTCTATTTTCAAATTTTAGAATATTTTTTTATTATATTGTTTATAAGTGGCCAGTTCTAAGAACTTTCAGTTTGACCCTCGTAGTACTTCGTCCAGATTGACGCACGTGGACCGTCCGGATTAACTTACCCAGACTGGTGCAAGTTGGCTTTGAACTCAGACACCAGGCCTTGAACAAGTCCGGATTAGCTAATCTGGACTTGCACAAGTGGGCCTAAGTGTTTTATTGGTGTACACTACAAGTACCTTCTTTGAAAGAATAAGTGAGCTATGAATTGAATAATGTCGTGATTGTACATCAGTCTTACACAATTAACACTTTTTATATACAACTTTACATAAATCTCGAAATACTTAGTTACCTTAAATTCAGCCAGTTTCGCGCCTTGGAATTTAGCCAAGCAGTGCTTGAAGAGCCTTGTATAATGCTTTCGACAGAGAAAGATCCTGTTCTCAAACTGCCAGTAGTCACCCTGAGCAGAGCAGGAGCATCCGCAGTAGCCGCAAGCGTCCAAGTTGTATGGGACACATTTTATCTGGAATATTACAAATTAAGTAGGTAATTAAGTAGGAAAGTGCGCCGTACGTACCATAATAAGTGATATTGTGATTCCTACATGATCCGCGGTTACATGTGTGTCTCCAGCTTCCTCACATACATTAATATGCATGCCATATTTGAGATATAATTGGAAAAAATCAATTATGTATTATACCTCATAATTCACGGCCAAATTGTAGCACTAGACCTTAAATTGCTATTGTTATTCAAAATATAATATGATATGCTTAGTCACTCCTCATTGTATATGAGGAAGCTGGAGATATACACATTTGCGGGTGCTGTGTTCCATGTTCTGTCTGAGAGTTAGTAATACATTGTTCGAAGAAATGTAAGTACATTGTTCTTTTAATTATATTTTCAGGTCAAACTCAAGAATTTTTAATTTACCTACAAGATAAACAAACGAATGCCAAAAGTTTGATATTTGTTGTTTCGTGACCACATAGGACCGGGAACCTCCATTTGGGTAGGCCTCAACACTCAGCTGTAGATAATTACTGATCAGTATTAAAGTGACGAAATTATGACCAAAGAGACATAAGATCAGTAACACCTGTTGTGCTTTTAAATAAATCTTACCCCAACAGCGCACTGAAGAACTTTCTTGCCCTGGAAACTGTAAGCGAATTTCATCTGCCTCTTCTTATATTCTGGGCAGTAATCGCATGCGCTGCAAGAAAAAAAAAGTTAATAAAGTAACACGTTTTTAAAATGGTAACTAACTTTGTTGAAAATTACAGAGGAGAGATTGAAGTAAAACTGAAAATGGTATTCCATAAAAAATGCCAATAGATTTGCAGTGGAATAGCATACGCGCATACTATAGATTCTAAAGCTTCCGAGGCCTTAGATACCTACTTCAAATGACGATAGCCATATTTTCGAGTTGAGCCATTGCACTCGTTCGCACTGTCATGCTAGAATGCGAGACAGGGATAACAAAGTCAAAATTCAAAAATCTGGAAAATGGACAACTAACATACGGAGGAAGGCCTTTTCTGCCAGTTCGGAATAGTAACTTGAACTTGAAGGTGGACCGTAATACTTACGCTGGGTAATCGCTGGCAACAAACAATGGTTTCCTCTTCCCAGTCTGGTTGAAGGGTGCGCAGTTCTGCTTCATTGGCTGTGGTTTTGGCGGTGGTCGGAAAGGGGGTTGATACTCGTGCTTTACTTTCCATCGTGATTCTTTGGCACCTAGACCATATTTGCTGTATATCTGTAAAAATAGTGGTACATTCTTTTAAATAATGTATAATTACTTACGATAGCTACCTACTTTTTTTTATTTTTTTTATTAACCTACATCATCCCACTGCTGGGCAAAGGTCTCCCCCAACACCTTCCATTGCTACCTACTTTTAAAAGGTAAAAAGCTGTTGCCAACTATCACGCGCTGCTCTAACTAAAAGCTAGGTGCGTAGTTCAGGATTAAGTATCTGTATTATACAATGCGGTAGGAACCGGGTTCGTTCCTACGTGCCACTATGTACCAATGACTTTATCTGAGTTATGTAGGTACATTAGTTGTTTCACTGACCGATGATTTTACAGTGAATGAAAACATCGTGATGAAACCTGCACATTCAGGTGACTGAATGTGTAACCATGATCCAAAACTGGTCAGGTTCCCCTGTTGACAGGGTCACGGAGGTCAGATGGCAGTCACTCTACTTTAATTACCTGATCTGCCATATCCTGGATCATGGTCAACGGAACCTGGGCCCTCACGTGCGAATACACAACCGGGATTATGCTAGCATTATGATGATGCATGATAGTTATGATACCTAGATACTTTTAGTCTTTTAGAAGAACGTGTACTTTTTACTGAACAATCAATATTAATAGCAAATCGAGTTTGATAAAGTGTAACAAATTAGACTTGCCCAATGGAATCGGCCCTTTGCAATGGTTTTGAGAAAGATAAGCTGCAAGAAGCTTAAGATGGTGTCATTAAGGATTTAGCAAACATTACCCTATGTGTAAGATCGTAGAACGCATCGCGGTGGCCTTCGTAGCTTCCGGGGCCCAAGTTGGGACGAGTTTCACCGGCCATTCGCCTCATGAAGGGGCTCATAGCCTTCCCTTTCGTCGGAAGTACTTCCCGGTCCAGCGCTGTGCCAAAACATATTCGCGGCTGGGCCTTCTTTGTTACAACATACTCAAAGTCTGGAAAAAACAACAAAGGAAAAAGCGATTTATGGTTTCCCCGAACCAATTTCAAAACACCCTTGCATAAGTTGCCAAATATAAGATCTAGACCATATTTTATCGTGGTCATCGTCACAAATGACCCTAGCCGCTAAACCTAGTTCGGAGCGTTCAAGGATACCTACAATCGATGATCCGCCCCTTCTTTCACGCACCAACCTCTGATCTTCAAGTTATCATGGTCCTAGCTAGGCTAATGCGATCTAAAACCAAAAGTTTACTTTACCGCCATGAAAGGCTTCGTGCATATTGTTGGCTTGAAGGTGGCGGCGGCGGTGCGGTCGCTGCATGGCCGATCAGCTGAGGACTGGCTTCGTGAACGTCGGGCGCAATAAAAAATATGACGAATGCGACCATTACGCTTTGTAGGGCGCACGGATGGCGCCGCGGGGTGAGTACGAGTTTCATTTATGAAGGACGTTTCGGTGTACGATATGAATATATTTCACTTGTCTTTCCAGTTGCCACACTGTAGTTCACTTCACAGTACACAAATGAGGTGTTTTCATTTGGGCCTCACCTAGCTAAGTGGATCCAGCGGTGTAGGATAATCAGATGCAATGAAACTGACTATCATTTTGAATTACCATGACTACATCTATTGTCGAGTGGCAATTGCACACCGCTTTTCAAGATGTCGCCACTTGACGCTATCACTGAGGTCCTGGGTTCGCTCCCCAGTCGATTCAATACAGATATCCATATTTTCTATATTGTCTGGTCTGAGTGTTGTAATACCACCGTTCCTAATTATTTTCTATAACCCAAGTGATTTAGCTACTTACTGTGGGATCAGGTAAGCAAAGTATATCGTTCACATAAGTAATGTTGTCTAATATTTGTTTATTATTTTAATTTAATATTGCAAGTGACCCAACTATTATCTTGCCTAGTTTGCTAAACTAAAAATGCCTTAATTCCCAATAGCTAAACTTTTATGTTGTTATCCCGATTTACAACACAATCTCATGGTCACCCTAAACAACCATTGTTGGGGTGGGCTTCGTCAGATTATACAAGAGTTGGAAAAATATCGAAGGTCAATATTTCGTCGTTGTTTTCGGGTTGAAACAGAGTAATGACAATATTTACCCAAGGTGACGTCCCAGGTCATCTTGGTTGCGAAATGTTATCTGATTCGGTACTTCATAAACTTCTAAGAATTTAATTGGTCCTCATTAATTTTATATGAACGTGCAAGTTAAAATTGCATTCTGAAAATAAAACAAAGTTTGTAAGTAAATAATAACATTACTGAGGTACCTAGCTAAGGTAAGGAAGGTGCGGTAGGTATACAATAATATTAATAATCTTAGATGAAATTAATACGGATATAGGTACGATATTTGATTTTGTAAGGCGTACTTAGTACGATATAGGTACTAAGTACGCCTTACAAAATCAAATCCCCAAAAATGGCGCAACTTACGTAGGTTAATTACCTACATGCTGCTTACCTATGATTTAAGCATTATGTTGGGTTACGACCTAATTAACATTATACTTAGTATTTGAGAAGTGGTCAGATTTAACCACAAAAACACAAGTAACACTTACAATTTTTAACAGAGCATGGAGTTACTAGTGGGTGTGTAGGTACCTAATCTAAAATTTAAGGGGTAGGTAGAAGTAACCAAAAGTACAACCGTGGGAAACGACAATATGTTAACAATTTTGCGAAATTGTGTTATTAGAAAACACGTTGGCATTCAGTATTACTATCGAACTTTAGTGGATTATCCGCACGCGATCTGAAGTTCACTTTGTTTTTCCAGTGCAAGTAAGATTTCCGAATCTGAAGGTGCTAGGCGTTAAGTAGACCTATCTACCTAGGTAAATGGATCATATTTGGAAATATGAAGTGCACCAGTCAAAACGACCGAACAGTTTTGTATGTATCGAAGACTCTGGCATTGGTTTTACCATATTTTCAAAGACATATGAGGCCACGGACACCGGTTGACTGAATATTAGGTTGATTAATTTATACTAATTGGGTGTTATGGTTAGTTGAAGTCAAACCCTGTATAAGTTTTTCAAAAAAAAAAGGAAGAAGTCTGAGATATAATTATTTAATGTTTTAATTGGATGAATCTAAAACATCTGGCTTGTTCCAATATATCACATAATTATAACACCTTTGCTTCCTTCTTTGGTAGAAGATATTTATAATAATTTCTTCATTATAAATAAAAAATCACTGAAAAATCATTTTCGTAGCGCAGCTTCTTGTTGATGTTTTTACTTTTAATTTTTTAGAGAAAGCGCTAAGTAATCACTTATCGATTGTAAATATTACCATAAATATTAAACGGTGACGCCAGCTAACCCTTACGCACGCTGCAACCCTCAATCACTGATCATGCCCTCAATGACCATTATAGTCACTACGCTTGCAACTCAAAAGTTTTTTAAAATTCCCGCTAATCTCCCGATGATTCAGCGAGTCAAAATTCAATTTAGGAAAAATAATCGATTTCATTATCGATTACGGCTAAACTAAAGTGATTCGTTAAAATAGCGAAAAAAATTCATTTGACATCGCAAAGTTAAAATAATAATTATTCACTGTAAAAAAATTTCAAACGTCACAAAAACGAGTTACTACAACAGAGTACATTTGTATATATGAGTAGAGACATCACTCGACGATTTTAGTCCAGTGGCGCTATCTGGCGATCGGAACACGCAACTTTTACCTATATACATAGCTATAAATACTGTACGATAGAGACTCTTTTTAATGCTTTAAGATTTAAAATAGTACTTATTTGGAAATCAAGAATAATATCCTTTCATAGGATATGATTCCCAATTTCCAAATAAGGACTATTTTCAATTATTACATTGAATACACGACGGTTGAATAAAACAACTAAGTAAAAAAAATAATTATTTATTTTTTAATCTTTTTTTTGAATAATTATATGCTAAGCATTGCACTTCATCAGCACTGTTATAGTCGCTTCTGGAGCCATTCAATATTTTGTTGGTGTCTTTGCACCAATTATAAATAAATAAATTTATTCTTACATTTTCTAATTTTTCTATAATTTCCTTTCGGTGCTCATTAAAGTTTAAAAAATTGTAATCAACAACAACCGCAAGAACAGTTTTAATATATTGTCGAATGTTGTTCTTTTTACAATCATTTTGAATTATTTTGTTCAACACATCTTGAATGTTCGAAAAACATTTTAAAAGGGCCTAGGAGGGATATGTCAGACATTTTTTGTTTGAAAAATATTCCCTCATTTGTATGACACTCTCTGATTTTTTTGTCATAGAGAGACTCTTTACAAATAGAACATTTTTTTCTGTAATTTTTTTTTTAAAACATATCCCGTTACTTACTCCAGTTGGGCCCTTATTTTTGGATTTTTTTTTCTTCCAAAGATACAAATATATCATCATTTAAATCATCATAATTAATTTCTACAATACAGCTTGTCATCTCTGATTTTGTAAAAAACAAACTTCCTAGGGTCTTAAACATTTTGCAGTCATCTTTTTCGCAATCAGCCCCAGGAGAGTGAACACTAATCAGATTATTTATCAATAACGATGCAAACGCTATTTCAAAGCCTGAACATGTAGGCATATTGTTTCTGTATCCGTGACTTCTAATACTGCCAAAAAAGTTTTCTAGGGGGTCCTGGTTTAAATGTCTCATCCAAAGAGATGACAAGCTGTATTTTTTTGCCAACACATCACCAATATATTGAACATTTTCTATTGTTTGGAGCCAATTTTTTAAACTGTTGGCACAGTAGCTGTTCGATTACAATTATCTACAAATTTCATGCTGCTAAGAATTTTCTTTGAATCACTCCATATTTTTTTATGAGGCGAATAAGGTGTAACAGCGCCAAAAAGTGGTTTTCCATTTCGTTTTTTGGAATTTTCATAACTTCCATTTAATGAGTCGAACAAGTTGTCAAAAAATAATATTATATCAGCAGTTTCTTTACATTCTTGTGGAAGTATTTCAATATCTGAAATAAAAGAAAGTGACAAAACATTAGTGCAATAATTTAAAGTTACATTAAACTATGAGGGCTGGAAAATAATTGATTTTTGTTAAAAAAAAACAAAGTTTTAATGACACAGTCGATCAAATTTTTGTCCAAAATTTTAATTTCGTAATAACTAGCAGAAACAAATTGCTTAAATTATAAAAATAATTACTACTACACCTCTCAATATGTAATAGTAACTATTAATTTACTAGTACTATTTTTTTAAGGGATAAAAAGTTTGTTTACAATTTTTGCCACACAAAGATAAAAGGACATTAGGGCAAATAAGTTAGTAAAGTATATCTATTTACCAAAAACCAACTTACTTGACAGGTATACCATATTAGCGGCTACAGACCTGCTGAAAACTTGAGTTGCACATTTGACTTTCATTTTTGATTTTTTTTTTGGTAATACATGTTTTTCTGTCAGTTTGGGCATTAGCCGGATACCTTAGTAGGCAGGGTTTTCATTGTATAGAAGAACAATGTGTTCCGATTTTGCTGTCTTTTCTTTTTCTTCTATCACAGCCCTTAGGTTTTTATTTAATAAGTTGTTCCTTATCCCTTTAATTAAACGGGAACGATCCGACACGGAAACTTTCCGGGTGTTACTGAAAAAGGGTGTAGGTGTACAACCTTTCGATTCAGCCTTAGTTATATTTCGGCGTATCCGAGTCCTACAAGCGAATCTATCTGCGAAGTGGTAAGGCGAAATTAACCCGTGTTTGGCTTTTATGATCTTTTAAATCCGTATCAACATAAACCAACGGTTCTTAAAATTTAACTTTGTTACCAACGCTGTAGTTTAGTACTTTCTTAGCAGCCTTGGCTTGCAACCCTAAAGTTGTTTGGCATTTAGTTTTTTTTTTTAAATCGTGCACAGTACAACCTTGGCATACAGCTCATTTAGCCAAAATAATGCTGTTTAGTGCCATCTAGTGGTGGGATCACACAACTATGGGATTATAATCCAACCTAGTAAAATATACCTTCGAGAAACGCTGTCACTGCGTATCAGCTGACCTATTTAATTTAGATGCTTATAAATTGAGCTGTTTGTTCTAAGTTATAACACTGTTACTACTACGGCGAACGAAACGTGAACTTTAAAAAATATTTTTGAAATGAAATAATTGTAGCTTTCTGTCACAAATACTTTGGATTTTATTTTATTTTGATTAAAGTTTTGCTTAGATATCACAAAAGTTTCATACAAACCGAAGTCCAGCATTGCAGTGATTTGCTGATTCGTCACCTTGGTGCATGTAATAGGTATCATATTACTTTGCTGTAATTTTTGCGCTTGTTATTATGTCATAGCCGCTAATAGATCAGCATGAGATAAATAAAGACATGCTATATCACCGGTTGAATAAAACTCCTAAAATATTCAAACCCACAGTAAAGTGTATTCTCACAAAAAAAAAATATCACAAATTGACAACACAAGATATAGTAGAAGACTCAGTGTGAAGTAACTATAATATATATTGTTTGATTATTAACAATCTCAATAATTCTGAACAAAGCTATAGAATACTCTGGGAATACTAAAAATAATATTTTTCAGAAAAATGTCTCTTAATGCAAAAATATTGTTGCCTGTGGCCCTGGGCATGTCCCTGGTGTCTGTCACAGCCTTCGTTGTGTACTATATCTTCAAGAAGGATGAGGAGGAAAAGAATGATAACTCAATCAAGACATCTCGAGTCAACATAATAGAAATTACTGTTCCCAAGAGCATAGTACCTGCATTGATTGGTAAGTATTTATTTCACTGCTAAAATATTTTTACTGAGGAGTCAATAAAGTTGTTTAATTATTATTTACTGCTAAGAATCTTATTCAACCAACAATTGTTACCATCATTTTGTAAATGCTGCACCTCACACTTATTACTAAGTGGGTGTGATGACAAAACTTTATTAGTAAGTAGTGTAGAGTAATTCAAGCTCATATTTTTGTAAAGTTCATTGTAAGGTTTATAATGCCTTGAGGATCATAAGACTGCAGGCATCCCATTAACAAATTAATTCACTATTGTATATCTGTATATATCTGGAAACATGAAACCTACATTATTTGATAAATCAGTCTAGTTAACCAATTCATTAAATTTACACTGATAGAATGAGCTTGCTTTTACACAGATTTCAAAGAGAAGTCTCGATTAGTTTAATAATATTACTTACAATTGAGGCTTTGTGCCAAAATGTCTTAAATGTAATGATAACCATGATATAAAACAAAGTATTTTTGGCAATGCTTCAACACATTGTAATTCTAATTCCAATAAATTATCTAAGCCCTATATCTTAGGACAGAGATTCTCAAAGTTATTTTGTCTAAAGCCCACTTTGAAAATTACTAAATTAGTTATTTTGTACCACTCCCCATTTTTTGACATTTTCTTATTTTATTTAGAATCATTGTAACAGCACTGCAATAAAGCCACATTCACTCAAATATGTGGATGGAAATGCTATCAAAAATAATTTGACAATTGATCAAAATACAGGGGAAAATGTGGGAGTTCTATAAAATCACAATTACATCAGCAACCCCCATTTTTTTTGGGAGCCACCGCCCCTTCTAGGCCTCCAGTGCCCACAAGCGGGTGTTTTTGGATAGGGCGTTAGGATGTTATTTATTAGGATACATACATGATCTCATACGTATGAGTCATTCTTATAATAATGTTGTATTGTATGTAATTTTATCACAAGTATTTAATGTTTTTTATTCAAGATCTTATAAATTTTCTGGAACTTCATTAGGCCTAAATAAATATAACACTTTAAAACTTATTTCTACTCATTATGTAAAAAGACCTTGAAATTGATCTTGGGTGTGTAACAGATATTCTAGATTGACTTCAATGAACCATAACAGTCTCCCAAGTGAAGCTTAAATTATTTAATAGTAGTAAGTAAGTAGATGAATAATAGAAATAAACCAAGATTATTTTTTTGTTACTTGACAGGTCGCAGTGGTTCAAATATAAAAGAAATAGAGAGAAAGTCTGGTGCCTTAATCCACTTCAAGAAGTTCAGTGACAAAGATTACGATGTGTGCATCGTTCGGGGCAGGAGTGAGGCAAGTCAGTTGGCAGAAACACTCATACACGACTTCATAAGTCAGCAACCATTGATTGTTGATGACAAAATTGAGGTGCCTGGTTGGGCATGTGGCAGGATCATCGGTGAGTTGTATTTCGGTTTTTTTTCCCTACACTATGCCTGAAGGCTCCTGCTGAAAATCTGTGTCGTGACAAAATCAAGTTTTGTCACAACTTTGAGCAAGGACTTTTTTGGCACACAGTATACTTTTTTAAATACTTATAATATGTTCTCTGTTTAGCTTTTTATTTGTATTTTCGTATATTGTATTTTTTTTCTGTCTTGTGTGTTGTGCCAAATAAATGTTTCTATTCTATTCTATCTCAATGCATGTGATCTGTACTTATTTTGTTTGTATGAACAGTAGTAAAGCAAGCACTGGTGGTCACTAATACACCATTCATAGCACAGACCACACAACCTAAAGACCACGCATTGCGGGGGACTTACATTCGCTTAGGTTATGCAGTATCACTGCATAACAGCCGGCCCCGCCCCCTTTCGTTTCTCATTCCGCTACCGAGACTCAAAGTAACAACATTGACCTTGCTCCCGAAAAAAAATAAAAATAAGCGGTAATAATGCCGTATTGTTCAGTGGAATGGTGTGAAAAGTGTAGTACAACATCTAGTCTCACGAAAGATGGCATTACATTTCAACGGTAAGTAATTATTCCTATCAAATTTATTGAAATACTCCAATATCAAAAATGAAATAAAATGTTTTCAAAGAGCACGCGTTGATGTCTTTTTTTGCTATCCCTTTCTCGCAAGTTTAGTTCAAATGATGTTGTCTCAATTTGTCAATTAGCTAGGAGTAAAATAGTGTCGAGACACATACTAGTAAACTTAAAATTCAAAATATCGACAAATCCTAAACAAAACAAGTGATAAGTAAGTGGGTATCTAAATTTCAGTTATTTCATATATATTTTAATAAAGTGACTTTACATAAGAGCACTTACGATGAATTAAAATAAGTGTAAAGTGCTTCAACAAACAAACTTTAACTAATAAAACAAACAACTTAACTAAACTTTTTAAAATAAATATATCAAACTCACATTGCGTACGATTGCCATTTTTTTTCACACTTAGTTTTCGTACACTTAACAAAATGATGTTGAGTGAGATAGGTAACTTGTTTTACTAAAACCGCTATATTATGAAAAGTAGCTAAATAACGTGAGATCTCCGGCGATTGACCTTTGCCCACTCCAGTTTTTTTTTTAAGTGCTATTTATCGGTGTCGGTTGTACGTGTGTTTTTTAAATGAATTATTTTAAAGCTCTTAAATATTTTCTTACTTTTTTTTAAACTAAGGTATCGATATCAAGATATGTCTTGCCCATCACTAGTGAGCTATCACTGCCATTGTCAAATTTGACGTCTCCTTGTACTAGCCAATCGGAACGAGCAGACCTCTCCCCGCACCCCACCAACTTTTGGCGATTTTGTTTTCGTATTAGAGTTGATAAAAGCGTGGTCTTTAGGTTGTGTGGTCTGTGATTCATAGTGTCTACAGCTTATTATTCAATTCAATTCAAATTCAATTCAAAAGCCTTTATTTACTAAAAGGGGTGTTGGATAGACACAGAGTTATTTGGTTAAGAAGACAACACTAGTTAATTGTATTAGGTATTCCCCTTAAAGCTTGTCCTTTGACACAAAGGCCTCCTCCAGCCCTTTCCATGCTTTCCTGATTCTTGCTGTTGTTGGCCATTTCGGCCCAGCAGTTTTCCGGAGCTCGTCTGACCATCTTTTATATTGTCTGCCTCTTTTTCTTTTTGTTTGGTATCGAAGTGTCCATGTTGTCACAGTTTTAGTCCATTTTTCTCTCAACTCCCTGAGCATGTGGCCTGTCCATCTCCACTTTAGTGCCTTGATTCGAGTTTCGACATCTTTAAGTTTCGTTATTTTTCTTAGCTCAAAACCTCTCTTTCTATCTCTCACAGTGTAGCCTAATATGCTTTTTTCCATACTTCTTCGGCAAGTTATTAGTTTCTGGGTAGCTTTCTGTGTGGGAGCCCAGGTCTCGCATCCATATGGTAATATTGGAAGTATACAAGAGTTGAATATTTTCCTTTTAACTGAGACAGAAAAGTCTTTGTTTTTCAGGATTCCCTTTAGTGACCAGAATCTTTTCCACGAGTTTGTTACCCTTCTATCAATTTCTTGGTTTATTTGATCCTTCATTGAGATGAGTTGTCCTAAATATATGTAGGTTGGTACGTATTCAACTCTTTCAACTTCCAGTAAGATAGGGGTTTCTAGTCGGTTGGTCATAATTTTGGTCTTTGATTTATTCATGCTTAGACCTACCTCTCTGCTCCTTATTACTATTATTCAATTAGTTGACACTAAAAAAACTTTGAAATAGAACTAATTATCTAGTAAAAAAATGTAATGTTGAGATCGCCATTATTATTGTTTTTTAGGGTTCCGTACCTCAAAAGGAAAAAAGGAACCCTTATAGTATCACTTTGTTGTCCGTCTGTCCGTCTGTCCGTCTGTCTGTCAAGACCCTTTAACTCAGGAACGCGTGGAGGTATAAAGTTAAAATTAACATCAAATTCTTAGGTCTATGATCCCTTACTGATGTGAAAAAATCAAGCTTTTAAGTTAACGCTGAAAAAAGATACGGCCAATTTTGTCAAATTTTTTATCATTTTTTCCCATTTCTCAGGGGAATCAAAACCTATAGGGTACTTCCCATAGACCTAGAACCATGAAATTTGGCAAGAAGGAAGGTCTTACAGCATAAGTTAAGGAAAAAGTCCGAAAATCGTTAATTGTTGTTAAATCAAATACAAAAAGAGCTTTTTCGATCGTCATCGCGAGGACAAAATGCTAGTCCAAAAAAAAATTAGTAGATGGAGCGCTAGCGCTAAGCTTATTATACTGTTTTTTAATTATGTTTAGGTAGATTTAAAAATAGACCACGAAACATCTTAATTCCTATTAAATATTGATATGGTTTACAGAAAAATTTTATCATTTACCAATAAATTTATAAAATTCTCGTGCAACTGGGCGCACGGTGTATGCAAATAAACGAATATTAATATAAGTTAGTTCTGACATTCGTCATTAGATGGCGTCATTTGGCATTGTTGTTTTTAAGTTCGCGCTAAAATGAGTTTTTTCTTGGAGTACACTTTTTATTACTTTTCGTTAGATAACCATAAGCACGCTTGGCCCAGTGGTTAACATCTTGGGTATGATCGTAAGAATCTGGGATCGATCCCAGGGATATAATACTGATGTTTTCGAAATGTACGCTTTTTTTCGAGGTATATTTAAATGCACAGCAAAGTCGTAAAGCATCTATCAAATTTCAATTATACTATTTTTACTTGAAATAAATTATTGCACTGCAAATATAAATATTGATTAACAAAACTAGTACTATCTATATTAATATTATAAAGAGGAAAGATTTGTTTGTTTGTTTATTTGCATCGAATAGGCTCCGAAACTACTGGACCGAATCAAATGAAATTTGGCACAGAGATAGTTTGAGACACTGGGAAGGACATAGGCTACTTTTTGTCGCGATATAAAAATCATCAGTTGGGCTAAGATGTACAACATCGTTAAATTGTCGTTAGACATAAGAAAATTTGTCATCGTGTCTTATTTTATCATTTTTCCTAACATGGCAACCACTTACGATAGAAATACTTCCCACGAGAAGCCTTTATCCACACGACCACAGATTATATACAACATTTCGTTGATATTCAATCATTCGTTCAATTTTACTACCGATTTGGCTTAAACACTTAATCCCAAGCACGACTATCGATTTAAAACTAAATTACTTACATCTGTTTTTGACATGACATTGACAGTTTTGACAGCCGAGTCCCTACTCTAGTTGACGATGTCCGATAGCCATCTCGCTCGGTAGCAATGTCATTCTGGCGTGAGTGACAGGGACGGCTAAAGTCGACAATACGGACAACGTCAATCGGAGTAGGGCCTCTGTTTTATAAATCAAAGTCAAAGGCGTACCCATTAATATTTTCCAACAAATTGTGTTATTAAACTAACAAATGGAAAATTAACTAATATGATCATTTACTTTTAAAACTGTGATGTAATATAGGTACAGATTACTTATCATACATGAAAGCGCACCTGGGTTTTGCTACCTTCCTGACTCCTCAAGGAGCTGCTAAGGTGGAGCAACCAGTAGGATTACCTTAGGCCTATATTGGTTGGACGAACTGGGTCCATATTGCTCAGTAGAGCAGTGAAAAACAGTAAGTATTGAAGCATTTAAGCAGACATGCAACATTTTGTCATAGTGTTTTCTTTGGTATTTGAAAATTTGGTAGTAACTAAACCAACTATACCTACATACTTAGACGTTTAAGTATGCACAAAAAGAAAATACATATTAGTTTATTAAATAATAATATGTGTTTACATTGTATTTCAGGATTTAATTTTGGAAGGTACGCTGGAACAGAACAAAATTGGATTCAAATGTAAGGAAAAGTTTATTTCACAGAATACTTGTAGTAGTACCAACATGCATCACTTTGATAGTAATTGTGAATAATTTTTGATCCCTTCAAGCTTGTGATATGTTAGTAAATATGCAGGTTCTATTGACATGTTCATTTGATTGTTCATAATTATTATGATTTAATTGCTTTCAACATTTTCCACCTTTAATAGATACCTTGAGTCACCTGTAACAAAATCAAAAGATATCATGAAAAACATAGTATTAAAGAGTATGTATCATTTTTCAGAAAATGTCATCGCAGTCAATGTTGACTTGTAAGAAGCAGTGGAGACTATGGTGATAAGACTTATCGTATTAAAATTTTAAGAAAAGGTTTATCGTTTGTAATACCTTATTATTATTCTATAAAATTACATATTATTGTTTATTTGACTAATGATTTTTCTACTTCAATTAATTTTACTTTTATCCACCTTTATATATAATAAGGTATATAAGTATACGGTACGTAGGTAAAAGTAGGCTCCCCATAAGTTATTCAAAAGCAAGTTAGGCGCAGATATTGACTGGAATACTTTTTAGTGCACAAAGCTACATTAAGGAAGTTTACATATCTAAGATATTTTAGTGTGCAAGTTTTCACAATTTATTTCACCGATTTACATACACTTAATATATGCTTCCTACTACTGGTCCTAGACTGTAGACACTGCTTACAGTAGTTTAGGCTTAGCACAGAGAGCGGTGTTGTCCAATTTGCTGTTGTTATCATGGGTCAAAAGGAGGCAACATAGGTAGACCGTAAGAAACAAAAATAATGATAACCTAACCTATCCTACCTATGTAAAATAACATACATTATAAAAGGTTAGGTTCTGTTTTCAATACAGTATTTTGTAAGTTTATAAAACACGACAATAACAGCTATTCTTTGCTTTTGTGTAGGTGAAAGAGCTCTTTGTGATAAATGATTTCCGTAAGTGTTTATATTGGAGATCTCACCTTCAAATAAGCTAGATTCTATAAGCCTTCTAGCCGCTAGAAGGCTTATAGACTAGTTGGGGCCAAGCTAAGCCTGTCAATGATGTGAAATATCAGTATCCATGGGCTTAAATATTCGCCAAAGTGACTGAAATACATTCTCAAAAATCGACTTGATCGCAAATATCACCGATGGGTTTCTGTCGTATTTCTTACACTCGTCGTTCGTCATATGCGTTTAACACAAAATATATAATGGTATTATGGTACGGACATATTTTTCGCCTTTTACACAGTTTTTCACCGACTTTAATCAAGTTTTTCCTTTGTCGTTAGCACCAAGTGACCACGATAATATGTCATGCGAAAATGTCAAAAATAGATTAAAATAGACAAATAAAAGAGACTCATGTTAGAGTGTGTAGACAATTTTATCGTTTTCTATCGTATTTCGTATTTTGACAGTTAGACATGACATAAATGGCATGACATGTTAGCAGCGGTAGACTAATGATATAACGCTGTCAAAATACGATAAACGGCCGCGATAATGATATGTTGTTTAACTCATGCTAGGGCCACAGGGGGTTGAAATGAAGGATGAAAATTTGTATGGAAAATCCGACTTCTGGCGCGGGGAACTGCTAGTTAACAATAAATTTGAAAATGTGCAATTTGCAATTGCTATTGCAAATGCAATTTTTTCTCAAAAAAAAGCTGCTAAAAAGTTGTTTAATCAATGTACCTACAGAAATTTGATTTCCACATCGAATACCTACATATATTAATTGCACGTCAAATTTATCCGTAATTGGCCTTAGTTTTAGTCAGCGGATTGCATTTTTTTGCAATTTTAGTCTGTGTGTGTAGGATTTAAAATCTGTTACACTAATTTTGATGCTCATACCAATTCTTGTTTAAAAAAGAAAAAAAGCTATGAACTTGAATAAATACAAAAACAAATCACCCATTAAGATTCGAACGCTCGTTTTCTAAAATTCAGCATTCTTAGTAACGTCTTTCGCACTGCGCCAAGACATACATAAGTACCGTGACGAAATTAGCACACTTAATGTGCGTTAAACAATTGTGAAAGAAAAACGCATGTACTTCTTTTTGTTGTTTTACGCTATCTATTGTACGTTTCTCATGTACCATAGCTCTTGAGCTATGGTACATGAGAAACGTTCAATTTGTGTTCGATATGCATTGCGCGAAGCGCAGTAGTTAATTTTTATAGCAGCATAACAGTTATCCGAGAGATGGCGCCACTTGTATGTAACAACAATAGTTATTTAATGTCAAAGTTAAAGCCTCTTTTAGAGATTAATTATTGTCTTTGTAATAAGTGTTAGTGTCACTTACATACCTACTTCATAATTCATTAATTAGGACATGGTTATCCATTAAAAATAATTTAGACGACTTTGCTGATAATTTCATACTATAAACGGAGCGTAACATCCGCGCGGTATGTCGCGCAGCTGCGCGACATTCGCATGCGCTCTCTGCATTCAATCAAGGCGCTGAGCTAGTGTTGTTTTATTATAGGACAATAATAACCATTTTGGAGACACTTTTAAAAAGCTTCGACAGCGCGACTGTATACGCCTAAGTCGCGCTGCTAAAGTCGCCTAAATGAAAAGCGTTTTGAAGTGATTGTAGCCACCCTAGGGAATACGGAACCCTTCGTGCGCGAGCCCGACTCGCACTTGGCCGGTTCTTTGCAAGTTTTTACGAATGTAAATTTAGCACAAAAAAAGTTACTGACCATCTTCTTACCATTATTGCCTACATATTCTAGTGCCACATGGCTTAGTCTAGAGTCAAGAGCAAACCCATTTCAAATAAAAAAAAATATATATTCTAAATGTTCAATGGATGGCTTTGATATGGCTTTTAATGGCTAGAGATATCTTGACTATTGTTAAAAAAAACCGGCCAAGTGCGAGTCGGACTCGCGCGCTAAGGGTTCCGTACAATTAACTTAAAACATTAGACAGTATAGGCAAACAAAAGTATATATTTTTATTTTATTTATAATTTCAAAAGTATTCATCACAGGATACCCGAAACAATTTTAAATAAAAGCTTCCGCGCCTGTTTTTTTACGTGAGTGATTTGAAGTTTATAGGTCCAAGACTTTAGAAATTACAGTCGCTTACACGGTGCCCCACCGTGTAAGCGACTTTGGCGGACTATATCTCGCAAATTGTAAAGCTAATAAAAAAGTGTTGTATGGAAACCCTTCATTATTTCTTTTTAACGATCGATAATAGTCCTTTTCAACGATACCCCACACAAGGGGGTGCACTCAAAAAAAATATTCACCCCCTCTTTGGGGGGAAATGGGGAGGTACCCATAAAAAGGGGTATATTTTTTTTGTATTTTTAAAAATGAGATCTATATGTGAAGTATCCTCGAACTAAGTTACAATCAAATCAGTCCATAAACGTAGAAGATATTCTGCTGTGACAGACTAGGACGGACGGAACGGACGGACTGAACGATCTTATAAGGGTTCCTTGTCGGACTACGGAACCCTAAAAATTCATTGGTAATGAAAGCAAACATAGTTGTAGTTACCTATTTACATATTTTCACACCATTATCTCAGTCAATAGGCCAAAAACTAACACAAACATTGATTCCAGGCGTAGGCGGCGAGAATATCAACGAGATAAGCCACCGCAGCGGTGCGCGCGTCAGGATCGAAGGGCCAAATGTCGGCGACCGCGCCACCCAGAGACAAGTCACGCTGAAGGGCACTAAGGAGCAGATCGAAGTAGCTAAGGGACTCATCGAAAGCTGTGTAAGTACCCTTAAAACTACCATTGTAGAATCGCGCGGCAAGATTGAGGGCCAAAATGTCTGCGACCGCTCCACCCAAAGACAAGTCACGCTGAAGGGCACTAAAGAGCAGATCGTAGTCGCTAAAGGACTCATCGAGAGCTGTGTAAGTACCTTAATGAACCTAAAGGTCTTGTGAAGACTAGATTGACACCATTGTAGAAGCACGCGGCAAGATTGAGGGCCCAAATGTCAACAACCGCGCTACGCAGCGACGAGTCTCTTTAGAAGGCTCCTTAGGAGCAAATAGAAATAGCTAAAGGACTCTTTGAGAGCTGTGTAAGTACCCTAATCGTTTCGTTGAGACTTTATTAATTAATACTATTTTAGAAGTGTTAAGTAAAGATCGAGGGCCCAAATGTCAGCAACTGAGCTACCCAGAGACAAGTCACGCTGAAAGGCACTAAGAAGCAGATAGAAGTCGCTAAAGGACTCATGGAAAGCTGTGTAAGTACCCTCAAGTTTTTGTTGAGACTTGATTGGACTATTCTAGTAGTGTTACGTAAAGAAGAGGGCCCAAATGTCAGCAAACGCGCTACCCAGAGACAAGTCACGCTGAAGGGCACTAAGGAGCAGATAGAAGTCGCTAAAAGACTCATCGAGAGCTGTGTAAGTAGCCTTAAGGTCTCGATGAGACTTGATTAATACTATTGTAGAAGAGTACATAAATATTGAGGGTCTAAATGTCGGCGACCGCGCTACCCAAAGACAAGTCACGCTGAACTGAAGGGTACTAAGAAGCAGATAGAAGTCGCTAAAGGACTCATCGAGAGCTGCATAAGTACCCTTAAGTTCTCATTGAGACTTGATTGATACTATTGTAGAAGAGTACGTAAAGATTGAGGGTCTAAATGTTAGCGACCGCGCTACCCAGAGACAAATTAAGCTGATGGGCACAAAGGAGCAGATCGAAGATGCTAGAGGACTCATCGAAAGCTGTGTAAGTATCCTTAACACTACCATTGTAGAATCGCTCGGCAAGATTGAGGGCCCAAATGTTGGCGACCGGCTACTCAGAGACAAGTCAAGCTGATAGGCACTAAATAGCAGATAGAAGTCGCTAAAGGATTCATCGAGAGCTGTGTAAGTACCCTAGAGGTCTCGTTGAGACTTAATAGTCACCATTGTAGCAGCGCGCGACAAGGTCGAGGGCCCAAATGTCGGCGACCGCGCCTCCCAGAGACAAGTCACGCTGAAGGGCACTAAGGAGCAGTTCGAAGTCGCTAAAGGACTCATCGAGAGCTGTGTAAGTACCCTAGAGGTCTCGTTGAGACTTAATAGACACCATTGTAGCAGCGCGCGACAAGGTCGAGGGCCCAAATGTCGGCGACCGCGCCACCCAGGGACAAGTCACGCTGAAGGGCGCAAATAGAAGTCGCTAAAGAACTCATCGAAAGCTGTGTAAGTAGCCTTATGGTCTAGTTGAGACTTGATTAATACTGTTGTAGAAGAGTACGTAAAGATTGAGGTTCTAAATTTTGGCGACCGTGCTACCCAGAGACAAGTCAAGCTGATGAGCACAGAGGAGCAGATCGAAGTTGCTAAAGAACTCATCGAAAGCTATGTAAGTACCCTTAACACTACCATTGTAGAATCGCGCGGCAAGATCGAGGATAAATGTTGGCGACCGCGCTACTCAGAGACAAGTCAAGCTGATGGGCATTAAGGAGCAGATAGAAGTCGCTATAGGACTCATCGAGAGCTGTGTAAGTACCACTACTGTACTGTCTCGCCAAAATCGCACTCATTAAAATTGCATAAGATAATGTTTGATGTGCACTTTTCCGGTAATCTTATCCTGTCTAGATTGTTAGGACCTAGACCGCCGCGTAAATACTTTCACCGTGCTGAAACTCGTGAAGCGTCATTGCATAGACTAGTTACTAGCTAGTTATACTTTCTGCTTCATTACTATCCGCAAGTCGCTGAATTAAAATCTGAATCATTGCCAGAAATCTCTATATTAAATTATCTTAAACTAAAATATCATTTTCGTTTCGCCTCATAAACTTTCTGGAATCGAACGAATCTATTTTAGAATAGTGATTTTATCTGTGATTCAAGTCCTAATATTTATTGCAATAACATCCGTCTTGAAATGTAAATAAACAAATATTTTTAAGCGGTTTTTATGTATGGATTGTGTCTATATTATGGCTATTCAGATTGAAGATAAATTAAAAAATAGCGCTTCTTATTTATTATTTATCTTCCAACTCCAATATTTATCTGCGTACCCAATACAACATTGCATTCAGGGGGCTGATGGGGCTGCCACGACACTGCAGCGCATCCGGAATGCTAGCAGCAGCTGAAGTAGATAGCCTATCAGCTATTATTAGGAAACGCGTCGCGCCCTGCTGCAGCGAGTGCGGGGCAGCGCCAACAGCCTCTTGAAGGCGGTCGTGGCGAGACTGGACGCGGACAGTGCTATTATGCAGCACTGGACTCGCGTCCATCTCGTCAAAGACGCAAAAATTAATTATAATAATTTAAATATTTATTAATTATTTAATTTGAATTTTACTAACATAGTTTTAAGCTTACATTGTTACTAACATTATATGGACTCTGGTTGGAAATAAACTTATTTTATTTTTATCTTCCAATTATGTACTGTTTTAATGGTGGTTTATCTATTCGGTAACCATGTAATGTATACGAACCGCTGGTTAAGTATGTATCTCAGGCCGAAACCAGGCCATGTTTTAGAAAGCGAACAAGTCTTGTAATACAAGCTTGTAACCATGGTAACACATAGTAGAAATTGGTGTTACTATGGTTACGCACTCGTATTACAAGACTTGTACGCTTTGTGAAATAGAGCCCAGATATTACTGCCTAAGGTACTGATTTAGGAGGTGATATCAAGCAAAGAATCTGTCAGATATGTCATATTTTTCTGATTTAGTAAGTCTACGCTTTTTGGTGTGTCAATAAATTTCTTCCGTCCAAGTTTCTTAAAGTCCGACATGTTCGTGCGCCTCCTTGCGGCGAAGAAGCGTCCATCTCACGCAACTGTCAATGACGACCTCTTGGTGTAGTGGTTCGCGCTCCGGACTACAAAACTAGAGGTTGCGGGTTCGAATCCCGCAAGGGGCAAATGTTTGTGTGATGAGCGTGATCGTTTGTACTAAGGTACATCATAGATGTATAAATGTGTATATAAACGTATATAAGTATGTCTATTAGTAAGTTAGGTATACTTGTCAAAACAAAATAAGGACCACGAGCTATTTTTTCATTTTGGTGTAAATGTTAAACATTTTCATATTGAAAGTAGTAAAATATTGAGTACATACAAACTCTTTGATACCTAAACTTTTTAATATTGAAGTATTCATCTAATGCTGGCAACAATTTTAAATAAAATTTGATTTAAAATTCTTTTTGAAAATTTTGTTTCCATTTTCTTTAACGTTTTGCTTTCCTTAGCTTCTTGGTTTATTAGAAATTATCAGAGTTCATTGATATCTCGAGTCAGTAACATCTTTTGCAATATGCCACAAGCACGCAGGCGTCATATGGACTCGCTGACAGCAACCAGAGCCGTTACAATGATTGAAGAAGGTCATTCGCAGCGATCTGTGGGTTTGCAATTGGGATTTTCTCGAAGAGCTATTCAAAATCTATGAAATCGTTTCCAAGAGACCGGCAGTGTTAGAAGAAGACCTGGTTCGGGCAGAGTTCGCATTACAACAGCTCAAGAGGATCGTTACATTCGATTAAGTAAGTGCGCGCCGAGATCGCATAACGACGGCCCGCAAGCTGCAAAATCGTTTACGGCTCACAACGGGTACTCGTGTCAGTGACCAAACTATTCGTAATCGATTGCATGAAGACCAGCAGGCATCAAGAAGGCGAGTTGTCCGTGTTCCATTAACCAGAAATCATCGTGCAAATCGTTTAAGATTTTCCCGTCAACATTTGGACTGGGACATAAACCAATGGGCATGGTGCTCTTCACAGACGAATGCAAAGTTACATTTTTTAACGACGATCGGCGTATAAGTGTATGGAGAAGACGCGGCGAGAGGTTTTCAGAAGCCTGCATCCATGAAGTCGATCGTTTTGGTGGTCCAAATCTAATGATTTGGGGCGGGATAAGCTTACACGGCAAAACGGCTCGCTATTTTAAATGAGGGTGCTGTTTCTGCTCAGCGGTATATTGAGCAAGTTGTCAGACCACATGTGATCCCATTTGCCCAGCGAGCGGGTCCTGGATTCATCTTGATGCAAGACAATGCTCGTGCACACACGGCTCAAGCGACTCGGTTTGTACTGGAAGCCTCTCAAATTCAAGTCTTGCCGTGGCCGGCGAACAGTCCGGAATTAAATCCAATAGAGCACATGTGGGATCAGTTGAAACGAAGAGTTAGAGGCGGTGATCAGAAAAACCACAACCAACAGCAACTCATCAACGCTGTTAAAAGGGCCTGGGAAGAGATTCCAATGGAAAATGTCAGGCAATTGATTGAGAGCATGCACTCCAGGCTTCAGGAGTGCGTAGCGAAACGAGGGGGGCGTACCCGTTACTAAAAGACGAGCATGGAGTATTTTCTTTTGTTTTAAGTAATTTTACATTCTTTTTATTTTTAACCTTAAATTAGTTTTTTCTTTCAAAAGCAAATAAACTTTTTAATCATTATTATTGGAATACATTTATTGGTCTACACGTTAAAAACAACATTAATTTTCGTTATGGAGACAAAAAAAAAATATTGGTATTATTATTTTAATGGTACAGACAAAATACCTCGTGGCCCTTATTTTGTTTTGAGTAGTATATATATACACGTTATCCTAGTCGCCATAGCACAAGCTCACGCTTAGTTTGGGGCTAGGTATTGTTGTGTTTGTTGAAACAATTTCAAATGTTATCTTATTTATTTATTTATTGGAAATACCCTTCCCTGCAACATCACCCGTCCCCGCTGACATCTAGCGTGCCTGGCCTCCTCATCTCTAGCGACCGCAGGAGAGTCGCATACCAACCTGTCGGACTATACCATCACAATCTTCACCGCAGATCGCGCAAGAGAAGTGTCGCCGCGAGATCGAACAGTCCAAGCGTAGCCCGCGCCACGCCACCCCCACTCCCGCCCCCGCGGAACAGGACGCAGGTGACGCGCCCACGCATGTCAAGTATAAGCGGCCTGGTAAGCTAACCGCATGCTGTGCTGTCCGCTCTGTTTGCGCTGTGGTCTGAGGCCTTATATACTCTGGTTGATGATGAACGTGGTTTCGACTGTAGCCGTCACTGTCACTCACGCCAGAAAGACAAAGCGAACGAGCGAGATGGCTAGACTCCAATATACGGACGTCGTCAACCGAAGTAGGGCCTCTGTTGACGGTCGTGAGATTTGAAGAGGGACACGTGAATTGCGTAATTGGTTTGTCACGTCTACTATGAATTCAATTGTTGTAAATGAGGTACTGCTGAACCAGACATGTCATGGCTAATAGGACAAAGTCGTTAGTTAGTTGAAAAAATCTCCTTAATAAAGGCAAGCCATATGCCATATGGCCATCAAGACGTACAAATTTTACTATGGAGTCATCTCCGAAATTGTCATCAAGGAACATACTTAACATAATTATTTGTATGGATGTATGTTTTTTAAGATTTCGATCATAATCCTGTAGGGGTCATATTCACCCCCTTAAAGCAGACTGCTTTAACTAACATCCTAAAACGGGATATTTATTTAGCGTATTCCAATTTTTGATTCCTAAAAGTAGACTATTACTCCAATTAAAATTAGCATTTTGTGTAATAATTTCAAATTCACGACCAGCAACAGCCACACTGACGTCAGGTTAGGGATCCTTTTGCAAAAAAAATCTAATATTTTTTGTCAGATTTAACTAATAATAATAAACAATGTTCATATTTCAAAAATCATCTAAAAAGGGCAAAGATTCCAAATATATCTCATAAAAAAGTGCTGTAAATAATCATTTCAAATATTGACATTATTTATTTGTACATAGTTATGATCCTGACCTGAATTATCATAATTATGTTAATATGATCACCAAACATCTCTTCAGATCATTGCGTGCGCTGCCTCAAGGTAATATGCATACTGAACAACTTGCATTGAATTGTACACGCTTTACCTTGCAAAAGTAAGTTGAAAGATCACCCACTATTTTAGTTTTTCCTTGCCATACACTATATACACAGGCTTTTATTTGGGTAATTGTTCTGAACATACAACATCTTGCTGTGGGTTTCATAAAATAATGTAAGAGATGTTATGTGTTATGCAGTTAAATTACATCTTGATTTGGGCACCGATTAAACTTTTTATGTATCCATATGTATTCATGGAGCCCTGTTTCTCGAATGTCAGATTAAGTCGGGTCTAAAATTCAATATCTATTATGTATAAATCATTTTAGACGCGATATTCGAAATACTGGATGTAATTTTATACCTTCCTTCAACACATTAAACATGCACCTATTTATTTAATATTTGTTGTTTTAGAGTGCTGTCTTGTCCCTGTAGTTTTTGTTTATTAAGTTTAGGGGCGCGTTTCCATTTTTTCTTTCTGACTTTTCTAGCTATTTCAATTATATTTTAATCTGTCTTTACTGCTAAAAAGTCGCGGATGGCAGTTAATCGTGTCGTCCTAATGTAAAACAAGCCTTGACTCGACTCGCTTAAAACAACACTATAATTTGTCGTCACTACGTAATGTGAATGCGCCCTTACTGTTTTTTTATCCATACTGTTTTGTTGTATTTTGTCCAGTGAAAAAAGTTTTGTCAAGGTGAAGGGATTTTGCGTGTTTTGAAGAATGATAGTTTTGTTTTGTTTTTTGCATTTAGTTATGTCTGGTGCAAGGCCGAATTGTGAGGTGTTATGGGGTGCAAGAAAGATACAATTTTAATATGTAATATAATATATGAGTATTATGTAATTTGTCCTCCACCAATCCGCACTGAGCCCGCGTGGTGAGGTGGAGTACGGCTCGTACCTCCTCATAGCTGAGGTCAGGCCTTCGCTTCGTAAAGTTAGCCTATTAGATCCTACTGGTGGGTAGGATCTAATAGGCTAACTTTACTTTACTTACTACTGTACAAAACAAAAAAAAATACAGTTACAAAATTTAACATACATAATGTAAATTTTTTGATTAAAGAATAATACTTCCTCAATGTAACGGTGAGGGAAAACATCGTGAGGAAACCTGCACTCAGGCGGCTGAATGTGTAACCATGGTCCAAACTGGTCAAGTTCCTTTGTTAACAGGGTCACGGAGGTCAGACGGCGGTCGCTCCACTGTAATTACCTGATTTGCCATATTCTGGATCATGGTCCAAAGCGGACCCTGGGTTCTCGTGTGTGAGTACGCGAGAACCCAGGGTCCGCTCCGCGCAACCGCAATGACGCTAAGATGATGAATTGCTCAAGATTCTAGATATAGCCCATAGCTAACTTATTTCCATCGACAGCAGAAGCAAGCGGCGCGTCTATCGAAGTGTACGTGTCAGCGGTGTCATCGCCCTCGCGGTTCTGGGTTCAATTTGTGGGGCCGCAGGTGGCGCAGTTGGATGAGCTAGTGGCGCACATGACGGAGTACTACGGGGACAGGGGCAACCGGAAGGCTCATGAGGTTGGTGCATATATTATTATTGGCAGGGTGCAAAGCGAGTAGAGAGAGTAGCCTAAACGATCACAGCGCTCGCTACGGCTAAAATTGACATTTTTGTCGCTGATTTGAGCTGGCAAATTCATATTGCAGTAAACATTTTCTAATCGTTTTTGACATAAATTTAATATGGTTCTAGTGAGGTGTGTTAACACCGAAAAGAATAGCGACTGTAAATTTCACCAATTTAAACGAGACCAAAGTCGAATGTCTAACCTCAGGGGCATGCCCAGCTAGCACCAATTTTTTGCCTTTATTCATCGTCTCCGGTTGGAAAATGATTTCGTGGGCGATGGCACGAAACCCCGTTTTAGTCACCAGTAGGCTCATTTCTCACTAAAAAAAATTTTTTTTAAATGTTATTGGCAATAATGTTACTGACTACCATCGTCCAAAATTGCCTAATATAGTAAAATAACACAAGATCTCATTAATTTTCTTTACAATTTACTTGCTTCTCGCTGGACAACTGTGTCAATATTGTCCATAATGGCCACCTGCCACGTAGCGCTGTCGTCCAATAGTCCGTCAAGGTCGTGCGCGGCCCTCCTGCTGAGCTCTATCGCGCGGGGGTTGATGCAATCGGGGACGGTTGGTGTTGCAGGGAAAGGGATTCTATAATAGTCGCGCGCGTTTGACGTTTCCTCGCGTAGAAGGCAAGCGCACGAACTTATCGGACTAGAGGGTAATCTTTTTTAAGACTAGGGAATTATGAGGCTTGTCAACTGCGAAATAAATGTTTTTTGTTTACTTACACGTATGTAATGCTGCGTTTCCACCAGAGCTGTGCGAGGATGTATTTGTTAAGCACCAGTAAAATCGCTTGATTTACCTATCTTTGCTCCGCTAAGCCGTTGCCACAGTAGCTGCGCTAAACGAGGTTATAGTTAATAATTATTTAATTTGGTATACACTTGCTAAGAAATGGCCTAATAAATTAAGCTGGTTTCATCTGGATTGATAGTTAAATTAGTTGCAACAATTTTTTCATCTTAAACTTGGGTACATAACATAATTTACCGTCCCCAAATTTACCGCCGTCTAAGTGGCGCAGCAAGCATTTACAAAAATTCGTCCAGTGACTAACATCCTCAGTAGCTCAGTGATAGTATTCGCCCGGATAGTGGGTTTGTGTCAGCACCTGAAGACGGTCGATAAATTTTTGTGTGCAATATTTTATATTTGCTAGTTTAAACTTGGCGAAGAAACTGCTTAAGTGATAAAATATTTATACTTTTTGTTCCAGTTACAGCAAGTGTGCGTGGGGCAGGTGGTAGCGGCCGTGTTCAGGCACGACGGTCGCTGGTACCGCGCCCGGGTCCACGATATAGTCCCCAACGAGTTTGACGCTACGAAGCAGGTCAGTTCCATACGTTTTGAGGCATCGTCCACACAAACGTTTTGTCCTGTGTGCCGCAGCAGACCAGGTGACGACGCTACATGTAGCACCGACATGTCGCGACGTCATATCGCTTCAGTCATGAAAACGAACCCGACTACAGCAATTGACAGACTCCAGTGCCACTCACTCTACAGAGGCTCTCCACGCAATGAGCTCGATATAAAAGTACCCGAATTATCAATAACTTTATCGACTACTTGAGTACTCGATACCATATAGAATGCCATATAATGATTGCAGTCGCCCACAGCGCCACCCTATCGGACATACAGGAAAAATCCTTTAAATGGGTCCCTTTAGTCTCCAATTGGTTCATATCCCATATGTATGTCATTATAATGTTCTCCTAGCCGAATTTCGAATACAGCTATCTCAACAGAGATTAGCCAACTGCGCAGGAGATATTATAGTGCACAAGTGTGTGTGCAATACATAGGTGCACTCTCTGTTCCTTCACTCTCATAATTCGGTGAGACGGCAGTCCGTCATGACCGTAGAGAGATCAGGCGCAGGACCAACGGCTTAGCGTGCGCACCGAAGCACCCCACCAACTTCCTGACTCCGGAGCTGTGTCTGAGTTATTTCAAGACAGAGAAACCCAACACTCTCAGCTCGACCTGGGATTCGAACCCGGGACCTCGTGGATAGTTCCCAGCGTGCTGACCACTAGACTAACGAGGCAGTTTATTCAGGCAGTCATTTATGTCATTATTTACGTTGTAGGTGGCAGATGTGTTCTACGTGGACTACGGCGACAGCGAGTACGTGGCGGTACACGAGCTGTGCGAGCTGCGCGCCGACCTGCTGCGGCTCAGGTTTCAGGTCGACACTTTTATCATCTTATTACAATAGCCTTAGTACCAGGTTTAAACCGGGACTAAATATTAGCAGACAAATGAGAAATTAACAGAGGTCGGAATTAGGAGAGTTATTTATGTACTTGCATCGAAATGTTGATATTAATGTGGACCTTCCCGGGATTTCTAATGGACAATCCCGTGTGGCCAACAATATTACAAATAAATAATAATAAAAATCTCAGAGATAGACAAATAAAACAAAGATAATACATACAATTTTTATTAGTTTATATTAATTCACAATACAAGTTATTCATTCTCTACGGACATCCGATGTCATTGATGTAAGTTTGGCAACGTCAAGCATGCAGTAGTTCAAATCGTGTAAAAGTAAATAACTTTTTAATAACTTAAAATTAATCTCGAGATTTAATTCATATTCACTTTATTCTTTCGCTGTATGAAATCAGTGTAAGTACATGAATAACTCTACCTCATTCCGACCTCTGGAAATGAATGACACATGCATAATATTACCTAATAGAGAACGCTTTTCTGATTGGTCTGCTAATTGTTAGTCCTAGTTTAAACCTGGTAGGTACTAAGTTTTTGTACGAGTTATTCTCTTTATTTGTTCTTTACTTCTGTCTTGTCATTGAGGGGAAGAAAGAAAGGAATATGCTGGGAGGGAGACCTAGGAGATCATTCATGGACAAGTGAAGGAAAAATTGGGCTCGTATCAACCAAGAGAATGGCGGAGGATATAGATAAATGGCAAAAAAACTCCACCGACATCTATTAAATAAATCTTAAATATGACGATGATAGAGATTTTGGCGTGAACTCGTTGATATAATTATTTATATAAAAAAGAAATCATATTTGTTTTTTTTTCGTTTTATTTATTTATTCTATATTGCACAAACAAAGAAGTACAAATGGCGGACTTAATGCCTTAAGGCATTCTCTACCAGTCAACCATTGGGCGAGGCAGAAAGAGTCGTGGCGGCGTAAAAAGAACAACACAAGGATAAATAAACTTAAATATAAATATATGTATATTTTAAACAATAAACTTACATAAACATAATAGTAATAAATCCATACATACTTGAGTCAAATGTAGCTGTACCAAACGTTGACGAGAAAAAAAAGTAATGATAAGTAGATAGCAATTCGTTGATCAAACTAGTAATGAGCGTCACAAAATTGAATCATTCAGGAAAAGTTCTCGAACAGACCGTTTGAAGGTGAATTTGGATGAAGATGTTTTACTCAATTTACGGATTATTTCGCGATTTATTTACATTTTATGTAAAACCTGACGTTTCGAACACTTTACAGCGTTCGTGGTCACAGGGTATAAAATGTAAATAAATCGCGAAGTAATCCGTAAAATTGTGTTTTAATGAAAAAAAGAAATTATTTAATGAAGAGGTTTTAAAATCATACACTACGAAGACTCCTAGCGCCGTCTCTTAACGATTACTGACAACGTCTTGAAAGGTAGCTTTAGGAAAACTACTCATTGTGTAACACACAAATCACGTAATAGGTGTTGTATTCCTTGCAATATTTTTTTGTTTTATTGTTATTTATCCCTAGTCCCTATATGGGCTAATATTTATTGTTGACATTCATAAGTGGCATTTTCTGTTCTAAATCGAATGAATGCTTTTTGACTTTGACAAAACCTGATCTCCCTAGGCCATGGAGTGCTTCCTAGCAGGCGTAAAACCGGCGGGCAAGGAGGAAGACGTTGTTGGCGTCACCGCCGCCGGCGCCAAGTGGGACAAGTGGCATCCGCAGGCCATCGAGCGGTTCGAAGAGCTCACGCAGGTACGGACGACAGCGAGTCAAGCTAAACGGCTGTATCTTATGCAGTTGGTATAGAGTCGATTTTGCAACGAAAATGGTAGGAAGTGCTGGCCACTGTACCGCTTGGTATTATAACTACATTCCGACACATTAGCGGGGGGCGAGCCACGTAAATCAAACTTGCCAAATCGTAACCATCAAACTTGCTTGACGAATTCAATGTCAAACTACGTTTTCATACAAATAATATTTGATAAACACGTCAAACACAGCTGCACATAACCAAAAAAATTGACAAACAATTTGATCTTTACCAGGGCCGTTTCGATGTCACCAGGTTATGTTGCCGAGAATATCGTTGACGACATTGAGTAGATGTTTCTTAGAATTTCATTGTAAACTTCTGTACGGAGTACTAGTACTTATTCTGTGACCATACAAATACTCCGTACCGTATGTTTACGGGTTTGGATCGGACGTAGAGCGAAACCGCTTTTAGGCTTTTTTAATGCTTCATGTACACGAAAAATCGCCCATATTAAAATGTCAGATATTACTTTGAAAACAGGGTATTTTCCATAAAAACTGTGTGGCGTCATTTATGTGGAATAATGTTTGAGAACCTTTTTTCATACAGGTGGCGCGATGGAAGTCGCTTGTGTCTCGTACATGTACTTACAAGAAAAGCGCCACTGGTGAAGGAGAGAAAGAGAAGGAGGTACCCGGCATTAAGCTGTATGACGTTACTGATGGTGAGATATTTTGTGAATTTATATCTGTGCGCGGCGACCCTCCGTGGTGGGCTAATCAAGTTTGGTGTCGCGAGCGATTACTGAATAGGTTTAGTGCATTATGAATCATATTCCAAAGTTATAAGAATGAAATTATCTTGCATTGGATTTCTGTAAGTGTCTAAAAGAAAACGTGCTCGACTCGGAGGCGAACTAAATTACGCCATTTCGTTGACGACATTGAGTACACATTTCTTTGAATATCATTGCAAATAGAGGTGCTTGTGGCGCAGTGGCGGAAGTGCTTTGGTTGTGATACCAAAGCTAAGCAACCCACGACGCGGTCGTGATTGGACGGGTGACCATTCCGACCATTTAAGTGACGTCCATGACAAGCATCTCCGTGATTCGAAAGGCACGTTAAGCAGTTGGTCCCTGCTAATATGTGTTAAGCCTAGTCAGAGGCCCTAGGGCGGCTTGATAACATCTGATAGTAGGATTTGTCACTGGCCTTACAGACACTCCTCTTCCAATCACTGAGCCCGCGCGGTGTAGTATGGCTCGTACCTTCTCATAGTTGAGGTGAGGCCTTTGCCCAGCAGTGGGTTCTACAGGGTGGTCCGGTACTGAAGGCAACACTTACTTGAAAAAAAATCGGCATTTAGTAGGGCATGATGTAACTAATAATAATGTCCTCCTGGCCGAATTTCGACTACGGCGGCCTATCTCAACAGAGATCAGCCAACTGCGCGGGACATATTATAGTGCACAAGTGTGTGCGCAATACACAGGTGTACTCTCATAATTCGGTGAGACGGTAGTCCGACATGACCGTAGAGAGATCAGGCGCAGGGCCAACGGCTTAACGTGCTTTCCGAGGCACGGGGGTGTTAACACTACCAACTTCCTGACTCCGGGCTGTGTCTGAGTAATTTCAAGGCAGGAAAACCCAAACACTCGGCCCGACCCGGGATTCGAACCCGGGACCTCGTGGATAGTACCCAGCGTGCTGACCACTAGACCAACGAGGCAGTCAACTGACCACTAGACCAACGAGGCAGTGCTGTCATAAGCCGTGTACGTGACACGCGCCAGTGGTCACGCACACATGCTTGTAGCAGTAATCATTTCGCGCACATGTATGAAGCTTTGCCTCTGTACTTACCTACTCATGCGGTATTACTGTACGATCTTTGCAAATGAAAGGGAATGATCATTGTTGTACAGAGGGCGAGATAGACATCGGCGCAGTGCTGATAGCGGAGGGCTGGGCGGTGGCGGGCCGCGCCGCCTCCCCGCGCCCCGCGCACGTCGCCCCGCAGACACCCTTCGGGGACCTCGGCAACTCCAGGTAACGTACTCCACCTAGGCAGGCAAAGAAATACACATATCTTCCCGCGTAGGTAGCAAAAACGTACCTACGCGCGGCAACCCTTTGTAAGGGGCTAAACAAGTTGGGTGTTGCTAGCCGGCAGCGACACCCTCGCGCGTTTCATTCACCGGCGATGCGCGGCACTAGGTTGCTGGTTGGACGAGCATGAATAAAGTCCTATAAAGATGCGCTAGATGGCGTAAGTAGCTTCTTGTGGCAGTCAACCCTATCGCGTTGCGTGATACTACGTCACTGAATAGGTTTAGTGTATTATGAATCATATTCCAGAGTTATAAGAATGAAATTATCTTGCAATGTATTTCTGTAGGTGTACATGAAAATGTGCTCGAGTCTTAGGCGAACTAAATTACACTATATCGTTGACAACATTAAGTAGATACTTCTTTGAATTTCATTGCAAAGTCAAACTTCTGTACGGAGTACTAGTACTTATTCTGTGACCTAGGTCTGTATTACTCACCAGTAATACAGACTGTCCGCCACATGTCTCCAACGCATACTCTCTTACCGCGTTATGCGTGAATAGGATGGCAACCTCGAAAATCCAGGTAACGTACTCTACCTAACGACGACGACTTAAAAAGCTGGTCATCGTTGGCAATACCGAGGATAGAAGATCGATCACCGACCCGTTGGAATGACCAAATAAAGGAGGCCTCTTCTCTATTCAAATTATACCATATGGTGAAGCCTGCTGCAGACCAGAATGAATGAAGACCTGAACTATCGATAGTATCAATAGTATCGATACTACCTCTAGATCTCAATAAACTGTGCTTATACTTTCGATGCTATTCATCATCCTAGCGTTATCCCGGTTATGCACTCGCACGCGAATCCAGAACGTCCAGGGTCCGCTAACCATAATCCAGGATGTGGCAGATAAAGCAATTACAGTGGAGCAACAGCCATCTGACCTCCGTGACCCTGTTAAGGGGAACCTGACCAGTTTTGGATCATGGTCACACATTCAGTTGTCTAAACGTGCAGGTTTCCTCACGATGTTTTCCCTCACCGTAAGAGCATCGGTTAGTAAAAAAACTAATGCACAGACACGAATATCAATATCTGCATTCAATTTAGTGTGGTATATCAAACTTAGGTGTAGTCGCGGGGGACCGCTAGTCTCAAAATAAAACCAAAATCCTTAACTGAACTGAAAACCTTGTTCTAGCCGATGATAAATAGGACACACCTAAGTTTAACCAATAGTGTGCGGCTGTACCTAGTTCTAGCCGCTATAATGAAAGCTAAACCTAGTTGTAACCGAAGATAAGTAGGATACACCTAAGTTTAACAGCATGTGGCGGGCTGCACCTAGTTGTAGCCGGCTAAAACTAGGTGTAGCCGCACTTCGGCTATTAGTCGTAACATATACATTTAATTGCTTGTGACTGTACATAAAATAAATACTTTCGATGCTATTGATAGTTATAAATAGTATTGCCTTACTAACATATCTATAATTTAAAATAACCGGACCGTTTGTAACTTAGTGATATTTTATAATGTAGGTACTTAAGACATGTCATTAAATTTTCTATCTTTCTTTTAAAACAATGTGTAACATGAGTAATTGAGTGCCATAATAAAGTAACATATGGCTAACTAAAAAGACAATTAAGAATAACAATGATTATTTATTGGTTATTGCAATCTAGGAAGAAAAGGTTAAAGGTAAGATGTATTTTGTGAGTATTGCAAATCTATTAGTAAAGGTTACATAATATACTATTTCTGCCTGGCACTATTTCTATTACACTCAGTATTTAATAGTATTGTCTTCTAGATAATGAAAGGAAAAGACCATTGACAAAAAAGACAGGTCGTCAGTTTCAAAATTTTATTATCAACGGGCATCTATTAAACCCAGGGACCCTAGACAAGATATAATCTATTCTACAACGAACTTCGCTATCGCCAACAATAGTCACAAAATATGTATGCAGTCACATGATGTTTTGGTAGCTTATGTCAGCTTCAAGCATTTTGTTAGCGACAGCAAACTTCGCTGTAGAATTATTGCAATTTGCTGATCCCGTAGCCATGCACTTGGTCACGTACTTGACCATTTTTTTACCTTTGCCATACAAAACTAATAATATTTATTGTACGTAGAGTCCTGGATATGTTGGCCCCGGCCGGCGGGCGGTCGTCATCGCTGCCCAAAGACCACAAGGACGATGCTGGCGACACGGAAAGGCCGCCCGCTGACAAACTTATCGGTAAAATACAACAACTGCGAGTGTGTTATCCGAATTTACCTCACTTGGGCTAGGTCGCTAAGGCCCACTGAAAAATAGCGTCATGGCGTAGCGGGTCCCGAATTACGGTAAGTAGGGCCCTTACCTGAGGTCGACAGGCGCCCAATTGAAATGAAATATGTTTATTCAATTATTTACTGAATTTTTATTTATTAATACTTTAGAGATCATGTTCCCAGACACAATAGAAAATCAATTCTTATGAGACCGCCGGCGGTCTTCCGATCCTCAAGGGGTTAAATAGAGTTTGCAAACAGTGGTACCAGAGAACACAATGAAAGATTTCGAAGGAGGGTAGGTAGATCTATATGTTTGCCCGTAATATACAACCCGCTAGATCTTCAGCTATTCCGTGATCATGGCGCTTGCACCAGTGCCAAAATTAAAAGGTACACGGTAGCAATCCCGTAGATAACTATTCTAATGTTGTTAGTGACTGCAATTCGTCTGTCCACCCGAAGGCCATAACCATTTTATGCATTTATTTTGAAGATAAAAAATTGTTAATAAGAATATTGTTATACTCTGTGATTACTGTATTTTTTCTCTTATCACTCAGAAAACGAGCGAATGACGACATCACAATCTCACGCATCGGGCCTTGAGAAGACCAGTCCGAAATCGGTGTCGAACTTCGATCTCGCGTACCCAGACGCCAAGCCGAAACAAGTGAACGGATCCCAAGAAGAGTTTTTAAATTCCGAACGGAGCACAGAGAAAAATAACTCAACAGACACTCTGGTTCCCCACACGCAAGCGCAGAAAGCGCGAGACGAGTTCAAAGCCAATATTAATAGGATAGACTCACACCACGGCAATCTAGAGGCACTAGGGAGGCAGGAGGTACATAAATCGTGAATTTTAATGTTTGGAACGTCCCCTCTTTTAAATGTGAACAGATCGTCTGATAGAAAAATGAGAACTGATAGTAATGTTGTGTTGAATACATAGACACGTATTACCACCTATTGTCAGTTCAAAATGTGTGTACTTACACGAAATGGCCGTCCAATGGTTTAAAAATAAGTGCGAAAAAACCTAGCTCAAAGTGTAGGAAACCTAAGAAACCCAACACTTTGCATTAGGTGTATTGAGGAGTTTTCCATTAAATCGAAAGCATCCTAGCGCCATCTAGTAAGATGGTGCTAAGTATATTTGTCATGTCACTATGTCAAGTATATTTTGTCCGCTTAATCGATTAATAATATTCCCAAATAGTATATCTAGCGCCAATTCTTGGCTCTTGCCGATAACGTGAATGACTTGATAATTTTCATGACGCTCTACGGAAAACTGCTCATCATGGCAAAATATAATGTTAGTTATATTGCGTCAGAAGCCTGACATGACTGAATATCATGTCGCTCACACAAAGCATTTCAGTATTTTTCTGTGTCGCGGAATTCAATTTTAACGGCCTATCTCCTTTACACATTGCACAGTGCACTTTAATGTTATACCTTTTCTATCTCTCGTTCTGTTAGTACAGTGACCTCTATTTTGTAATTTCCTCAGCTTTAACACAGTAGTTTTAAGAAAAGAAATGTTACGAACCCTTGTCTTTTGTCTATGGTTGCGCCATAGACAAAATTAGATCTGGTTACTATTTTTTTTTTGTATGTTCCTATGCGATGCGAACTTCATATTGCTTAGTTTCCAATTTTGCAATGAGGCATGTTTGAAATTGTATTTATAAGCATTTTACCTTTCTAGTATTTGTGGTTGTTTAATTTTAAATATCTTGATTTAAACCGAATTAATGGCTAAGCTATTTAAAATGAATAGTTTTGCTTATTATTTTGGTGGCAAGTGTGTCATGTGTCGACTTGGTTTTGCTGACTGTATTCTGATGCGAATAGAATCGCGCGATTGATATCATTGCGGTACATTTTTTTATGACCAGATATTTTTTTTTTTGTGACGATAAATTGTGGTCAAGGTTTACGTTAGTTAGTACCATCGCAAAATATCTATATTATAATGTAAACAATACGATTATTGTACAATACGTACATTTTAGACAATAATAAAAAGCGTTTAGTCTGTGATTGTCTAACAAATTATTGTCATGGCTTCTAGTAGTCATTACTAATATTACTAACTTACCGCATTTCTTAGGCCTAGTGACCGTGTTTGCTAGTAAATCTCACGCTATTTATTCTGTTATATTCATGTCCACAAGAAGAATCAATAAGAATTTGAGTAACAGACAAATGTTTGTAAGTACAAAATTTTATTTTGAATTTGGGAACATATCACCCACATTCGTAGATTTATTTACTGTATTAATCACCACTGTCTACGGATATTTTGGATATAATAATACTATGTTATGTATATTCCTAGACAGTGTTGATGTGTGTATATCTGTACTGGCAGGGTTACACTATTTTACTTTTAGTGTTTTACGAACGTCACAAGTCTACGGTGCATCTGAACGTTAGCGGTTAGCATAGCAAAAACACAAACAATTAGTAGTTCTGTGAATAAATCGGTAGGTAGCTTTATAGTGTTTACCCAGGAGTCTATTGCCGTCTAAGAAGACGTCTAACAAAAATGTCAAAGTGTTTATCTGTGGGTCACATGTAACTAAAAACTAAACTTGGATACGTAAAATCACGAGTAATAAAAAGCATGCTCTTATGCCATTGTAATAAAGTCTCAGATCGAATGCGATAGTATACATACATGATTTATGCTTGTGGTGTATGCATGATTTTTACGTGATGGTATGGTAGTACAGTCCGCAGCACGTCAGGTTATATATTTTATATTTTTTTATTATTTGGGAAGCATACAGTTGTTATGGCATAAATATAAACAACACTTATAGATAACACAAAAACCAATTAAGTTTCCTCAGACTAATATTACGTTTCATTTAGAGCAAACCCAAAACCTACAAAAGATTACATTTCAAAAAGAATTTAAAGAAAAAAAAAGTTTATGAGTCATAATTATAATTACCACGAAAACTATTGGCAGTCACATGATAGATCGTGGATAAGATATTTGAACTATAGCTTTTATTACTTAGGGAATAGAGGCGGTCTCAAGGTCGACATGTATAGTCGAGACTTGCGGCCGAATGTACATCAAATAATTAACGTGTGATTTTGTAAGTACGAATTATATTGTATAAAACCAGATGAAGATATTTATGTATAAGACTATAATTTCCTATTTACAAAGTTTTTTTCTTATTTTTACATCGTTTCAATGTTACATAGTAACATTACATTTCCGTATGTTATATTTATTTATCGCTTCTTGAAATATGTCAATTTTTTCTTATGTTATGTTTCGGTGGTTGGAGAAAATATTAAAATTATATTAGGTAAACTACGAAATGAGCATAAATATTTAAGATTTTGAACCACAACAACAGGCACCGTTTTGCAACTACTGCTTAAGTATTCTAACCAACATTTATAATTTTGTCTCGTTGAACTTTCTAAAATGGTATAAGGTGCTAACAGCATTAATGTATTGTACATACTTAGTTGCTGCGAAAATGGTTATATTTTAAGATAAAATATTTGAATTGTTACATTTATTTTAGTAAAATTGCTACTTGTACATTATTTAAATATGGTAATGCCACTATGATAGTGCAATAAAGCACATGTCTTGTCTCTAATAAGCCTGTCTTTGTATTACAGTGAGTGATTAGTAAAATCGCGTTACTGATAAAAAATAGTTTCAAATCGTATGATACTGGTACTATAGCATAACACCGAGCACAACTTATAGAGACGAAATGTCATTAATTTTGTTTCAGAAAAGTTCCGTCAAAATCCCGTGGCATTGGATGCCTCCGTTTTTTCTTAAACACATTTTGTTAAACAAATTCACTCATTTCTTTACATATTTTATAATAAAGGTGCTGTTTAGAAGATTGTTATTTACGATCGAAACCAAAATATATCATATTTTATAAGTAAAGACAGCCTATATTAGATCCCACTGCTGGGAAAAGGCATCACCTCAACTATGAGGAGGTACGAGCCATACTCCACCACGCAGGCTCATTGCGGATTGGTGGAGGGGTGTCTGTTAGGCAAGTGACAAACCTTACTGTCAGATGTTATCAAGCCGCCCTAGGGCCTCTGACTAGGCTTAACGACTAATACCAACAGATATTGCCGGGACCAACTGCTTAACGTGCCTTCCGAAGCACGGAGATGCTTGTTCTGGACGTCACTTAAATGGTCGGAATGGTCACCCTTCCAATCACGACCGCGCCGTGGGTTGCTTGACTTTTGGTATCACTACCAAAGTGCTGCCGCCACAAGCACCTTTTTATAATATCGATTATAAAATACGCGCTTAATTTGTCACTTTTCGTATCAGTGCCAAGCACTGATAAGTTTCGGAGAAAAATCGCGCTTACTTCGCCTCTATAGGTTACGTGCTCGATGAGCAATAATAATAAAAACATGTATTATGTTCTTTGCTGCACAGTTTTGCGTTACTATTAATTGTGTAATGTAATATGTTGACGCGTATTTTAGGTATTATTTGTAAACGTTGCTATTGGTGCCATACCTACCAGTACAAATATTTAATTTCCGAGTATTTCGTCGAGTCAAATTATTTAGTTCGTAAGTTTTGTCCCATATCATTATTTTGTAGGTTAATAATAACACTCGAATAATATTTTTTATTATTGCAGTGAAGTTTGTAATAATTTTATAATGTTTTTCTACTTAGAATAAATGTTTAAATTGATAAATTTTACCTTTTCATTTGTTACAGCACCTCTTTTAAAACAATGTTTAAAGCCATTTAGCAACATAAGAAAAACTACTTCAAAATAGTTATTGCCCTTATATTGTTAGAAAGAAACAATGTACGCCCATACTTAACTAGTTCCTTTGTTTCCAAACTAAGTGTACGTACTTGAAAAATATTACGAAATTCCTAATTGCATTGGGTATTGTTATATTTTCTCAGTGGGTCTGTCTGTCCGTACGTCATCGTCATAACAACGATTACATCGTTTAGGAAAGCATACGAAACTTTCAAACTGCGATTTGCGGGGGTGATCAATGAAAACAGTGCTAGAAGCAATAGAAAGTACAGACAGTAATAAAAGTATGTAAGTATATAAATAATTCAGGATTTTAAGCGGTGGGTGATAATATCAGTAATATGTATTTGAAGCATATGTACTGTATTCATTTTATCTATTTATTGAACCTCATTTCGACATTTTATTAACACTGATTGTCGACAAAAAATAGGAATTAACGAGTAGCCTAAAATATTTGTTTTAAATGGTGATACGTTGTTAGTTACTAGTATGTTCTCAAAACATTTTTAATCTATACCTACTAAATTTAAAACAAATTTTGAACATTTATGTAAAAGAAAATAACAATGAAAGAGATGCATGAAATAAAATTTACCAACCTACTACTTATTCAAAAATTAACCCATGTCGTGGAGGCAAAGAATTGAGGATGCTGGCTTCGTTACCGCGTTGGATAGCAATACTTATCCTTTAAGCGAGAAATAAGCCAGCTTTATGATTTGCAAAAAAATAATATTATTTAGGTGCAATTTTTCCAAAAAGTAATTTAGCGGATAATCGCTGTCTTACCAAATCAAATCAATAATTATTTTAATAATTTATTTTCAAGTTTTAACAAAATTAAATGAAATCAATCTATACGCATATACACTTTGTATCCGACTGTACAAGCGGTGCGTCACAGAAAGTCGCGCAGAACGTGAACTCGGAACAAATTACATCCATTTGCGTTTTGAAACGGTTTCAAGCAACACCGCCGGTACTATGAAACTATCTGTGTTGCAAGTCACAAGCTAAGGACGAGAACTCGAGAAATTGTAAATACTTAGCTTTAAGAATATTTTTTATTAAATTTATTATTATTATTTATGAACTTATTCATTCATATCCTCTTAACTGTTTTGTTCATGTATACTAACTTCGTGTAGATAGATAAACCGCTGTTGTCAGGACAGATAATATGATGTTTAATTATGACTCGGGTAGTTAGCGCAGATTTTGTTGAAAAACTGAGCAACATTCTGAAGTTCTCCATTCTCAACTAGAACTTGTGTTCGGTATTTTTGGTAGAAGCTAATACACATTCAAATAGTTTTTTTGCTTGCTTGAATTCAGCATTTTTTTCTGATTACTTTGGTAATCGTAATATCGATTTGGTAAGTTATTGCTTGCGTACACTGACATGTAAGTGCAGTCGCCAGCACTACAAACTTTGCATTTTCGTTACAATCGCACGTAATACAACTGTTTACCGCAGTGTTTACTCTGATGTGCTTATCGTCTGTACAAAAAAGTGATTTGTCGTCTGTCACTTACGCGCGGTATCGTTCGTAACACTGGCGTCGCGACGTCTTGTTCCGAGACGAATTATGGCAATCGAAAGTGTAGATTACGCGTAAACAATTACCGGCGATCTGGTAATCTCGTTCATAATCAGTCGTCTATGGGTTTCCGATGACTTCCTCATTGCTGGTGATGTAACGGAGCAGCCTCTTATTAATATCTTGTTTCCTTTACAAGTAAAATCTATTACCTTACTTAGGTAAGGTATATAATAATACAGGATGAATGCTGTTAATGTTAATGGTAAAATTATTTAATAAATATTGTAGGTAGGTAAAGAACCTATGCAGGTAATACTTAATTACTTAGGGTAACGACGGGCAAAAATAATATTTTAATTCATTTCACGTGGATAATTGCATCATAATCAAAGCAGAATCGAAAATGAAACTTCATATTCGGACCAGATTTCAGGATAAATCAATACGACAAAAGAATCTATGAAACATTTAGCTAAGGAAATACGCTTGAAATACGGCATATAAATCAAGTTTTCTGCCTTTACCACTTAATAGACTATTTACTGACAATAAGCAATGGCGGCCAAAAGGTTAAAAAAAACTTAGAAAAATATCTTAGTTGCTATGCAATAATTTCTAAGTATCCTTTGTAGTGACTTGCTAGAAACTTTCCCCGTTTACTTGGCTATAGCGTGCACGTGCAATAGTATTTTAATTGCTACTGTTCACTTTAAAAGGACTCTTAAACAGCAGTTAGTAGTTTGCACGTCTCTTATGTAATCTTGTATGTCACACGGTTTTAGTAGCTGTGAGGTATTAAAAGAATTTGAGACCCTAACTTACCGCACTTACTCAATCCACAATACCAGCGTGAGTGAAAGAGATGGCTAAATAAAATAAGAGCATTGTCTTTTAGAGTGTGATCTCTGGTGAGTGGGTCTCATTTTCAGAATTCAGCTCTACTTACCTCAAATGTAGCGCGGAAACCAAAAATTGTGTAACAATTGCATTATTCAGAAATTCAACAAAAATTTAGACTAGCGGACTAATTAGTCAGTTATTCTTTGTTCAATTTACTCAACAATTCACAAATTATTAATTAATTTAAATATTTGTAATTTTTTGCAATGACTACGGCCGTGATATGAATGTCCGTATTTTTCTAATTCGTCAGGAAGAATAACAGATTCAATCTAATACCCTCTCCTCAATTGGGAGAATTTACATGAATATTTTTATAATTTTAGGCAATTTTTTAATTAATAATTTCTTTGCAAGTTTTGACTAAAATGCACACTGAAATACATCGACGCTCTTCGAATGTTCACTCAACTTGTGGATGAAACCAAACGCACTGGCGCAGCAAGCACTTACATAAATTCGTCGACTGACTACTTAACTTCCTCCGTAGCTTAGTTAGGAAGAAATTCGCCCGAATAGCAAAGGGTCGTGAGTTCGATTCCCACCGAAAAACTTGATAAATAGTTGTGTGCAGTTTTTACTTGCCTTTACATAAGTTGTAGTTACTACGACAGGTAGGTCCTATGTAGTGATTTCAACTAACTCAAGAAGCAATTTGAGGCCAGATGAACCTTATTTCTGTTCACTGATTGAATACGCCTCTTAAACTATCGTAGGGCTATCTATTCATGTTTAGAGAGCGGCGAAAAGGCCCGGGTTGGTGTAGCTACGAATAATGGAGGCTTTCTGGTTTGCCGGGCCCAGACTTTCTCGTAGGCAATCTAGATATAGGTGATACGCACCGGCTTTAAGCTAGAAACGTGGCTGGATTGCGAAAGTCTGTAGATATGGGTAGCTGGGTAGAATTTGATTGGATTGAATAGGCGAAAAAGTTGCCGGAAATCTTTATAAAAAAATAGAAAAGTATGTATTTGGATGACAGCGCGCCAAGGTAAACTCTTCGGCATCTTATGCCATTTAATATCACTAGTGGTTCCCCGCGACTTCGCCCGCAAGGAATAATTTCCATGTAAACTTTCATCCCCCATTTCACCCCCTTAATGTTTTTATATCGCGACAAAATGTAGCCTATGTCCTTTCCAGGGTCTCGAACTGTCTCCATACCAATTTCATCTCAATCTCATCAGTGGTTTAAGCGTCAAGAGGTAACAGACAGACAGACAGACACACTTTCGCATTTATAATATTAGTATGGATAAATGTATATTTTGATGTGCGAGCTCCTGTTGGTAGAGATAATAAAGAATGTTTAGGTACTGATACCGGCCATCACCAGCATACAATTTTTAATTTGCTGTAATATGAGGGCTGATAATAAGGACCACTTCTTGCATAGTAGGGACTCTCTTTCTAACCAAAAGCATATTTAGCTAAAACTGTCTTACAGATATTAAAAACATGCTGTATTGTAATCATATGTACCTACATAGTTACTACGGGTACATAGCAAATGAGCAAAAGCTACGTGCTTTTGCCAAAACAAGTAAAATTTTTATTTACATACTTTTGCTTTACATGTTTACCTAAGCAGATTTTAACATTTCCGTAACTACAAAAATAAAAGTATACAAAATTGCAAACAGTGCAATTTGCATTCAGTGTGGCAACTGAATTCCGATGAATCGATAATTGCTTGTTACAACACCACGGCTATTGGAGCTTGATACTACAAAAAAATCCTGTCACCGACCATCGTGGGGTTGAATAAATAACGATAATAAATAAATTGTTTCAACAAACACACCAATTTTACCTAACCCCAAACTAAGAGTGAGCTTGTGCTATGGCGACTAGAATAACGGATAGACATACTTATATACGTTTATATACATCCATGACTTAGGTGCAAATTCTCGTGCACATCACAAAAACATTTGCCCCTTTGTGGGGTTCGAACCCGCAACCTTTGGTCCGGAGCGCGAACCACTACACAAGAAGTCGTCGATAGAATATATTTATCAGAATGTAAATGAATAAACTTGTAAATTCTGAACCAAGAGTAGGTGCCTACTTATGTATATTTGACGTCGCCAGATAACGACTAACGAAGATAAAGATATATTTATATACTATAGATATATTTAGTTTTCAATAAGGAAGTACGTAGTAATTTATTGCTAAAGTATCCAGAATACCTAAGGCATAGTACCTAGGTTCATATGTTAACTTTTGTAAATCTAGTTACGAAAGTAATGATTTTGCATTGACCATTGTGGAAAATTTGAGCTGCAAGCTTTAAAATTTCATCCTCAGCTTTCCACTGTATTTCAAAACCTAGAAACCATCATTTTTAAGAACTTTACTTCATATCCTGGATCTACGCAGTTGCGTAAGAATCCAACAGTTTGTATGCATCTCGTGCGCCCGCGCAGGCTGCGCGACCGTTGCGTGTCGCTGATGCTTTACGATATCCTCACATGACTGTTACGAATTACAATGATTGCCACATGATATGTTTATATTAAGTTTGTGGGTGATCGAGCTTAGTTCAATAACTGGTCAAACGATGAATTTGACTTAGTCTTTTTTAAACATAAAGAATTGGTAAACATTTAACTGCATACAAAATGCGTAGATATACATTTATTACAAAGTAGGTAATAGGATCAAATTTAGGCACAAATTACAATTAGTATAAATCAGGTTTATATACAAAAAAAATTTGACTACCTACGTTATTTATTAAATTCTAATATATTACACACGCAATAAGGTAGGCACTTAGGCGCGGATAATTTAATCAATATTTAATAAAACGTCATTTACTTTTATAGGAATGGAATGGAAGTGTTGATCGGGGATCTTTGATGCGTGTTTTTTGTTCGCTGGCGACATAAACGCTAAATTAAGATACATTTATTTAAATCACTTAGCAAACTCGCATATTGAGGTTGTCAATTAACTTTTATAGCTTATTTTATATTAATACTTATAAAAACTTAAAACTTAAGTAAAAAACAGATACTGTTAATTAAAACAATAAGCCATGAACTTGCATGAAATGAAACGTAATTCCTCTAATTTAACTTATATAACTACTATAAAAGAATAAGTAAATATTAAAGTTCATATAAAGTTAGGAACCCCTGGACTAGTGCTTCGTAACCTTGGAGAAAACCTGATTCACACACTGTCAACTGCATAGCGCAATGTGTGGTTGCATCACAGTTCATTCATAAATTGTTATTTATTGGGTCTCACATGAGTACTTAGGGATAGATGCCAAAACATGGTGTAAAGTGGACTCTATCTCTATACTCTATATAAATAAAAATCAATGTTTTTAGTATGTAGTACGGCCCTATGTTTCCGAAACCATATGTATATTAGATTGTGATGAAACTTGGGTAGTGTTCTGGGGACCTAGCCCAAAAAAATCTAAAGTGGCAATGCAACGGATGATACAACTACAAATGAAATGTAACCTTAATGAATTAAACAAACAAATATTTTAACTACAGCAATTTCGCCACGGGAAAATACATGAAAATATCTAAGTAATATAATTTGAACGGAGATTAAAGTGATAATAGACATCTGTTTATTTTTAAGTTAACGTAACACGTTGAACCTTTAGCAATCTACTTTTCTAATTACGATTTTAGCAGTAGAATTAACACTAACGACAGTAGGTACAGGATCTAGTAATCTCACAAACAGATTTAGTTGGGTATACTCATAAATTAGATTCGTCTGCGAAAACTGGTCCTGTCACTTAAGTAATTCCATTCCACGTGAATAATGTGTAAATTAAGTTATTTATTGTTAGCAGAAGCTGTCGTTATGCCAATCCTTGACACGAAGCAGGTAAACAAGAGCGAATCGATTTTCTTGATTATTTTCAAACTTAATTCTTCTTGGTTGGAATTTGAAACGCTATATTAAATACATATGAAGGAGCACAACTGTTTAATCATTTACCAGACTATGTAAAGGCCGCAGACTCAATCAATATATTTAAACAAAGGCTAAAGCAACGTATATTAACTTAGAAACGTTAAAATGTAAAATTAAATTATATTAAACTATGTCAAGATTAAGTCTGCCACCTGCGAACTGGACAAATTATCTTTTAAGAATAGACATTATAATGTAATTTCTTGTGCAAGCGACTGTGATGGTTTTATATGAGAAATAAAGATCTTTAACCTTATATTACCATTTAAATCATAATCACAGCTTTGACTGCCGCATGTTACCCTACTTTAATCTTGAGACCGTCTCTATTCTTCACGTAATTAAAGCTGTTTTCGTTGTTCAAATTGGTAATCTGACGTGCTGCTGATTGTACATAATGCATCTCAATAGTAATATAGCCAAAATAAAGTAAACAATTCTTTAAAATTGACCTACCGTGTTTGTAAGAACTACGAATATGCTACGAAACTACGCCGTAGATAAAATAGACAAAAAGACATCAACGCGTTAGATCACTGAGTGTTATCAATTTTCGTTTTTTACACAATAGTAATTATTAATTTAATTTGTTTATTCTTGGCCAGTTATAGTATATCATCCTATATCAGTGCTTGGGTACCTATTCGATATCCATATTAAATGGTTTGATGATGCATCGCTAAGTACAAACCTCAGAAACTGGGCATTATCCTTAATATTAGTTGACTTATATGCAGTATCCTTAAATTAATTTCAATAAACTTGCTTTACGTTTGTCGTAATTTTCAAGCCTAATTACCATGCACTTGTTAGCCTTGGTATTTGTCAATTTATTACGAGGTCTTTATAATCAGTTTTTTGTTACGAACTTAATCTTTTAATTTAAATCTTTTGCTGTCTCTGATTTATGATAAGACTGAGTTAATGTATTCAACATTTTATCACAGAAACGCAACTAAATGTTGTTTAGTATTTAAATCTGTGGAAAAGTGTTAAACCTTCACGTATTATGTTTCCAGACACAATAGAAAATGAATTGTCATCAACCCGCTCGCGGGTCTTATGGGGTTTGACAGGTAGAATTTAGTTTTTGATGATAAACGGTTAGTTTTTCAGCGCCTAAGCCGCAAAACTGATTTAGATTACTATATCTGGTTCTAATGAAAGATGGAACATTTTTTGAAGGAGGTATGAAATCCAACATTTGCGTGATAAAAGTCCATAAGTCTATAACCAGGGGTCCCTAAGGTATCTACCTACAAGTACACAGAACTTTGTTATGTCAAGTCTACCTACTTGATTACCACAAGAAATAGCGCAGCACATTATACTTTAGTAGTTGTGGCATGGCGCCACAGCCTGGGAAATTATGATGGGGTCTCACGGTTCATACTCGTAGCATAGAAATGACAGAACTTCACTAATGGGGTGACCTACCGAGATGTTATGTTAGTACTTACCTCTACTGTAATGTAATCTGTTAGTCTAAGATGACTGTCAGGCCAGGTATTTTACAATTTCTCTACTAAGATACAGTTTTTAGTCAAGTGTTCTCTTATCTATTCTATTCTGTATATCTCATGTTTTAATTATCTTTTTAGCCGAATATTAAAATAATTTTCGGTTTCAAAATGAGAAGCAGGTTACTTTAAAAAGCAAATATTTACTTATAAATCGCAATTTGCATTATTTAAAATCAAATTAGCCAAAGGTCGTGGGTATCCAAATCCTGCCCGTATGCGAATTTTTGGTTTCTTTTTCAAACTTATAAAAGTATAAAATAACACTGTGAGTGTTTAAAAAATCTTATAGCTATTTAAAATCAAATCAAATTTCTATTTATTTATCCATCACAATGATATTTGAAATAAAATGACAACAGAACTTAGCTAGACATATATTAGAGCATGTAACATACATAAAATATCCAGAGCGAGGGAGCGGAACCAGTGCTAGTACACCCTTGTGGATTCCGACATTATAATATTATTGGCACATTCGTGTTACCTTTTTACTGAAAATCCAGCATAGGTATTTTCTCCTTTCTCACAACCGGGGGTGGAACGGGCGCTTTGTTTACCTTTAAAGGCAATGTTATGACGTAAAAATGTACTTCACGTACGGTAGGCGCAATTATTGCAAGTACAACACAAAAATCGTGTAAGATCAAGAAACATGCTGTTTCGTTGCATGCACTGCATTTTGGTACATCTTAAATTAAAAGGTTAAATTAGGAATTTAAAAAGGCCAATTTAACCTTATTACATAATGTGCAATAAAAATAAAAAAGGCAGATCATCAACATTATCCGAAAAACCCAAAAAGAGAAGTATATCTTCTCTTTTTGGAACTTGCCTGTTCAAAATATTACCTCATTGGTGACGCTGATTTTAGCAAAAATTTATTGAACCTGTGTCCTTTTCAAGAGTTCAAAACACCCAATGGCAATGGTGTTATTTGTGCCTTCAGGTAATAATTTGAGCCCTCTGTGCACTTCCATCAACTGTGGTCATGGCGCCCGTAAAAAAGTGGATCATGTCGGACCGGACCAAGTAGAAAGTGAAACCGCTTTGTTGGGAGCTTGTATAAAAATTGTTGCATACTCTATAGCGAGCTCAGTCGAGGCGAGCGCGCCAAAAGTCACGGTCCAGTGCTGCCACCACTGGGAAACAATGGTCAGTTCTTTATTTGAATTTTCACTTCGTGTTTGTTTTAATTAAACATAACACCGGCTTCGTTTTTCGTAGTGCTAATATAGTGTTATCTGTAAGTTCCTTCTTAGTTATAGTGAATAAAAAATACCTGTTTCTTCTTCTTCTATCCCTAACTTTAAACCTCTTCCATTCTGCACTTCATCTGGATCTATTCTGTCTAATCTGGGCCTCACCTTTCCGACTAAGGTTTCATACATTTTCTTGTGTTAAACCTTGGTCACTCGCCCGGAGAATTGCATAGTAAGTAATTGCACTTAGCACGATATTGCCTTATTAACACTACTTTTAATTATTACTCACGTACCTACTTAGTTGCTTATCTTCACAAAGTAAATAGAACAGAACTGAAACGTGCAAGGCCATGTCATACTAAAGTTACACAACTTAATTCCACGCCATTGTTAAAATAATTCTATTAGATTATGGCTTAATTTTTTCACATGATTGTTATCAAGTTGCCGCTACACATTGTTGCCAAATATTTGTTTCCCAACAGCGATAATTTTGTTTAAATTAACATTTATGATTAACCAACTTTTCATTATAATATTTGCGCTATCAAAAAAAAATGTTTGTATATTTTGGTACATACGAAACAAAACGCTTGTTTAATCTATACTAGAGACATAAATAAAATAGTAGTTCTACGAGGCACACAAAATAGCAGCTCTACAAAAGCTTAGTCTGAGAAAAATATTTCTATGTAAGTAGATGTAATTCAAAAATCTTAGATCTATGTTCAATGCATTAAGAAAAAAATAACTTTTATTGCTCACCAAACCTACCCCAGCCAAAGAACCAATGTACTAAGAAAGTAAGAAAAGTCACTTGTATATTTTTTGAGTTTGAATAAAAAAAAATGTTTACAAATAAAAATGGCGTAAGTAGGTATTTAATTGCCACAAACACCTAACATTTAAATTAACCAATTAGCAAAACAATAAAGGAAATGAATTCTTGTAACAGTAACGTGTGCAATACCAATTAACTAGGTAAGCCTACATTTGAATTTAATGTATCATTCTGTAATCCAATGCTACAAATCTGATCACTATATTAATTATTTTAAATAATATAAGTACTTATGCAGTTTACCATAGGATTGAAGAAAACTATTTACCTGGTTCCTGAAAAACCAATGAAAAATATCATGTTATGTAGTTACGACCACAAATTTCTCTACAATTTATCATCGCCCTGTAATGTACGAGTTAGTACTTAACTTAGGTAACCTAAGAAGTTATTACGAAATACGATTTGACTGAAACTAAAACTGATCTAGAAATCATTAAAACACAATTTTACGGATTACTTCGCGATTTATTTACATTTTATTTAAAACCTGACGCTTTACAACAAAAAAAACTGTAAAGTGTTCGGAACGTCAGGTTTTAAATAAAATGTAAATAAATCGCGAAGTAATACATAGTTAGATTAAAATCGTTTTTATTTAAGATCAATTTTAGAGAAAATATTTTTAGAATTAGAATTTTTAGAATATTTATTTAAAAAATGAATAATGAACCTACCTATTTTATGCCCACTCGTAAAGATATTTTCTCTAAAATTGATCTTGAAATAAATAAAAAAACACGATTTTAATCAAACACCACTTATACTCTCGACACTCGACTGTAATTTTCGATCACATAAATTGCAAGCTCCATTATCGGCTATAATGTCAGGCGCCCCGATTTCATTGCTCAACCTTGGACTGCCCACGGAAATATCACAGCCGGTATTGTCACATTATGGCACACCTTTCACTGCTGAAGGTAAGCAGGCATAGTGACCAGAACTGAGTAAAGGCTATGTCGTAAATCGAGAACTGCTACTGTTAAGGTTAATCGTAATGATGCATTGTTGTTGGCGAAATCGAATGATGATTTGCAATTGATTAAAGTTCTTAAGACGAAATGTATGAGAATCTCAGTCAGGAAGAAGAGCGTTGAAAAAGTTAATTTTTATACCTAGTTAATAAGAATTCGATGGTTAGAGTTTAAAACCTATATTACCGGAAACTCCAGGACATCATACAGATAATTATTAATACACATAATTATTATGGATCTGGAGGCACGATTAGAGGAATTTGGTTCTATAGAAAATCCTCCTGAAGTTTGGTCTAACTTTGCCCCTTTTGCGTGTTTAATATTGTTATGTTAGCTGATGCTGAGATTTCCGGGCCGTTTCTATTATGTTGTTCCTTATTACATAAAGACAAAGACTATGAAAATAAATACCTTTTTGATTTGTTTAAATTTTCATTTATGTAATTACCAAAAACCCATTTTCATGTGCGAAATCTGCGCAACGACGGCTCCATGGGACAGTTGGGCCTTAGGGAATGATTAATCGTATTCCAATGGATAGGATCCATTTTATATGTAGGTACTTAACAGAAGTCAATTATGAAGACATGTATGTGTGTACAATACATAGATGTCATGTCTCGATAGAGAATAAGTACCTACAAATACATCGTTAAATTAAAGCTCTCAAATCAAAAGTAGGTAACAGTACCTATTTAAGCCTAGCTCTACTATAAAAAGAGCTATTTGTTCACTTAATCGTGTTCTTCAAAAAACGTTTTATTTCTAAAAGCAAATTGGTTAACCAAAGAAAGGTCCGACAATACAATTTAAAAACAAGAATTAGCTTTTTATCGTGTTACAAATCTGACGAAACGGCTTTTTCTAAGTGACTTAATCTAAAGAAAAAGATAAAAACAAAATTGACCAATATTACTCAAGATTCTAAGAGAGTAACAAAAGGTAAAGAAAGACAAACGCTGTATCCACAATGACAAAGAAAAAAGAATAGTAAAAACTTATCTCGTATCTAATTGAGTTCTTCTCCGTTCGAATCGATTGTCCCGCGACATTGTATAACAAGACCGTTTGCAGAACTGTGAAATTTATATTTGCTCTACTTTCTAAACGCAATTGCACACGTAATCGATGGGTCCACGAAAAAAATGGTCTAAGAAAACCGCGTAGAAGCAGATGAGACTAAAGGTTTGAGAAGATTTTGAGGTTGGCCATAAAATGAAAAGGAAGTTCAAAAACTAAAAAATAAGTAGATTGGCAAATTTCGATGCTATATATGATATTACGCCAATAAAACAAAATAAATAAATTCCTATTAAAGCTTGATGAAATCACTTATTTAAAACTACTTATTACAATTTGCGTTATCTAAGTATAAATACATAGCAATTTCAAAACAAAGTTGTAAAATTATGCAAGCATTTATCTTACCTCCCCTTACCTAATCAAAAGGACATATCCAAATTATTCTAGACGTCAAATTACGTACTTAGGTAAAGTACATTATCATATGATTACAGTATAGTATAGTAAAGATTATGTTCTAACTTTCTTTTAGATAATACGACAAAAAGATAGTAAGTCATTTTGAACTCTCATTGAGTCTCTACACTTTTTTCGTTGCCACGTAATGTTGACAAAACCAAGCGCCTGTTATGTAACGGTTTTCGCTTAGCAACGAATTTGAATGAAAGTAAGTCGAGTTCGCCTCACGACTGCGAAGTAATGGTTTGACTTTTGACAAGTAAATAGCCAGTAATCTGCGGTTCAACCGTGGCTAGTTTGATTATAGTAAATGTCAATCACTCGCGTAGCCGATACTTTCTCCTTTACCTTACGTTTCGGATCAACTATGATGTTATGAATTATGTTTCACACTAACTGAGGAGTTAGAAGTTTTTTTTTATATCAGTAGGCAGATATTTAGCTGCAATCTCAACTGATGGTGAGCGAAGCGACGATGCGGCCAAGTATGGGTCATGCTCATGTCTGATGTGTTTAGGGCTTCAGCTGACAACTACCGAAAAAAGGTCAAAGAAAAGTCTAGAATGCAAACACATTATGTATGAGACTACAATAGCTATAATTAGAATCTATATATGTATTGTGTAGGTGAGCACTAAGAAAGGATTTTAGGAAACTCGTCTCTTAAGCGGGTAAATAGGGGGACTAAGTTTTTATGAAACTTCGTCAGTTTTGAAACTAAATCGATAAAATTTGCTATTTGGTTGACGACGTTATTTAGGATTTTTGAAAATTCTCCCTCTAAGGAGGTTAAAAGGGGGTGGAAGTTTAAATGGAAAATTGAACATTTGCGCAGACGAAATTATTTATTCAAATTACTTCGTCTAGCTAGCTTTGTTATTTATTCAAACAGTTTTAGTAGCACCTAATACCATCAAACAATGAATATGAATATTCAAACGTCGTCACGAGGCAGTTTCGTTTTGTTACATAACCGAATAGTTGCGAGAATTTAGGCAAAATAATACTTTTCATAACAATTACAAAACAAAGTTAGAGCCTCCCACGGAAGCTAAAGTGAAACCGGACGTGGGAAATCGTTATGAAACAAAATTGACACCCACACAAAATAAATACGGTATTAGTGAACACTTGTTGAAAAGAAAAGTAGGCGGCATTTCGTACTCTATGTACGAGTAAGTAAGTTACATATATTTGAATGTTTGGCTACTATTTTCAGGACATTTGCTTGCATTATCCGTAAATGATTTGATGTATCCTGATTCTCAGATAATTAGTTTATTAAAATTATGTCAGAAAATGTGTCTATGTATGTTGTATAGTAGGTATAGGGTATTTAAATAACTGTTCAGATTTTTCCGGTAGATAATTACACAACTCTAAATGCTAGTACCTACCAACGTTGTACAGCCCACTTTGTACCCACCAACATGCTTTTTTCTTTTATTATATGTTTGTAAAGTGTTTTCTGGTTGCAATAAAGAGTATCTATCTAGTAAGTAAACATTAAATAGAACTACACTAAGTAGTACAACATTGCGAGTAAAACTTGAACGATGAATTACTTAGAGGTACTTAACCAAGTAATTGGTATACCTACGTTCAACAAATGGTAATTCATTCAATACAATTGCCATAAACAATGAGTAGGGAAGGGCCGTTATAATAATTTAGTGAATGTATCCGCCCACCGGCGACCTTGCTATAGTAACTACTTTTACGAGATACAAATACTTTATAGTTTATTGCACACACATTTATCGCAATATTTGATCAACAATGCCATTCTGATGGTTAGTAAATGATAAAATAGCTTTATTTGTGTTGAAACTATCCTTTCTGATGCAAGTTGCTCGTTGGTCGGGATCGTACGAATAGTAATCTAATTGTAAAAATTAAATGATTCCTTTAAAAGTATTCAAGTGTAATTATTGTTTTTAAGTAATAAGCATTCACTATGCAATCTAAATATATTATTGCACTTGAAAAAAAAATTCAATTCGATTCCCGCCTCTGGTGGTCGTTTTTTTTCAAGTGCAATAATATATTCAAGTATACTTCATTAATTAGCATTATTTAAACATTGACTGCTTTATTTACAAGGGCAAAAAATTACTTTCTGTTCTAGTTACTGCCAAGGCTCTTTTTTACATTTGCATTAATATTATTTCATTGTTTCCAAATAATATTTAATTCATTCACGTTGCTCTATAAAAGTGTCTTTAGAACAACCTTCGCTATAGCTCTAATTCATTTAAATGTGTTTTTAATTTAATCCATTTTATCCATGGGAAACCTAGAATGCTACACGGACGAAGAAATATGGCTAACCACAGTTTACCACAAGACAAATTAGTATTGCACACGGGTGGTGCACGCATTATGACGAAATACACTGTTAAACTCAAACATTTGAATTTGCTAACGTTAACCATATCCATTTAAGTATTTTGTTAGTATGAAACCCAACCATTTCTGGCTATGGCTTCGTAACTTGGTATCTGGACCAATCAATTGCCTTATTTAGTTATTTAACGATAATGTTCTATTTCCTCGCTTTTGAAATTTGAAAGTATTATTAATGCAGATGAAGGGTTTTACCTTTCACCTTATTAGGTAATTGTTTATCGTTTAATTATATCTATCGAATGCTGTAACATCCTCTTTATCTTGTTCTTGCTTCTTATGGCACTGTATGGCACAGACACTTGGTATGGAAGACTTTTATTTTCTTTCCCTTTCTATGTCGCAGAGTTCGTATTCTTAATAAAAGGTATTAAGAATACGAACTCTGCGACATAGAACTCTCCCAACCCGAGACAAATCATATATTACGATTATATTAACCACAAATGTCGGTATAGCAAAATTGGCCGCTCGTATAACTAAACATTTTTCTGTAGCATAGCATTTTGTGTTATAAATACCTAAACATAGTACTTAAATCGCTTTGCTGCTATCAACCGGTGTTATGACAAGGCTTCTTTGTAACTAAATAGTCTACAACCCAAAATATTACGTCAAATTCAATTCTAATGATCTCTTACCACCATTGGCTCTTCTTCCAGTTCATCTGGGGCATGTTCTCTTCCAAACAATCCTATCACTCATCTTTGAATCATCGACTCCTAAATAAATAGTCTTACAACTAACTACAACCTCTTTTGTTACAGCATGCCCTAATCCTAGCTACCCTAGTCGCGGCTGCGACCGCCAGGCCCTCCTACATAGCGGTTCCTGCAGACCAGATCGCCTTCGTAGACCTAAGCTCACTCCACGTGCGAGTCCCGCGTCAGACGCTCACGCCGCCGCCGCTGCAGAACCTGTACAGCCAGGACTATCAGCCCATACAACTGTTGCAGCAGTACCAGCCTATACAGCAGATTCAGCAAGAACGTAAGTGATGATACTTAACTTTTTTGGATGATGGCAGAGTTGATGATGATCACCGACCGCTTTCGGCCATGGCAACCCTTGGACTCTTAGTTGATTGGTGGCGCTGTTGCGCTCGAAGATGGCTTATGTGGCGCCGATCTTGATAGCGTTGATAAGGAAGTTAGCAAAGGTTGTTGGTGGTAGAAATGATTTCTACACCTAGACAAGCGAGTTTTACTAGTTATGCAGATACCAATCTTCGTTTAGCAAATTGTTTAACAAGTACTCGGTAAACATTCCGATTTCTATTCGAGTAGGCAAGTCAAAATACTCTTCAACAAAATACTAATTATCTTTGTTGCAAACTCCTTGCCACATTTAGTTTTATACTTTTTTTATAAGAAAAGATTGTCATTCTTCATAGTTGTTTTTTGCTTGTTTTGTGGTGCTGTCGTGTGTGTGTGTCCTTTTTTTATTAGGGTATATTTTTACGCATTTTTCCCACGTTTTTTATAGTCATTCCCTTTATCTTTCAGTCCATTGCCTTTTTCGTCACGTTCAATATTTTTTCAAAATAAGTAGGTAAAGAAATTTTAACGAGCTCATGTTCAAACAAAAAAAATCTTACTATCTCCACAGTAGAAGATATAATAACAATAACAAATGAGGTACAAGGAGAGAGCTATCATAAATCCTCTGACAGCGAAACGAGGGTAGTTAGTGCTTATGAAAGCTGCATCCGCCTCGCTGCGCCGTACCTATCAGACAATCAGAGCGCAGTAATCCGATGTCAATTGTTCGGTGATCCATCAAGATCAGACCAATCCATTCAACTTTCTCTACAACAAAGGATCACTTCACTTTCCATGCATCCGGAGCTATGCCTGTTTTGCATTCATTAATCATTCAAACCTTTGATACGTTTGCATTACGAGATTAAACGAATGCAATTACTTTCTTCTATTGTTCTTATGTCGACAGCTTTTTGTTTTGTTTTTATTTTAACTTAATTTGCACACGTATATTTTTGTGATATGAGTCATGTTTATACTTGTATACAGTACTCACTCATGCTGATACTTAATACATATGCCCGACGACTCAGCAGTCTAATGGTGCGACGAAGAAACTACCCGCACTCTTCAGCAGTAGCGTATTGCAGAAAAGAGAGATCACATCGTGGTTAACTATCCTTTTTATTATAGGTACCATTGATACCTAGTCTGAATGTGGTGTATAAGTATAGTAAAACGTAGCATCATCATAAATCATACAAACAAGTTGTACTCGTATTTCGTTCTTTCGCAAAACCATAACTCAAAGAACCTTTACAAGCAATAGAGATAAATGGCTCTGATCCATTATTGAAATAACAAGTCTCTCCATTCAAGTAGTGTAGATTTATCGACGAACTATTCAATAACATCCAATTTAGGTCTAAGTTATTGCAGACATTCATGTTTATAAAAAGGTTTAGCAAATCGATAGAATGCGCCTGCATATTTCACCAGAGCTGGCCTAGTATGCAGTATGCACCATGTTGCAATGTCGTACTAGTTGCAAATCAAGTGATGTTGGCGCTCACTGCTTGTATTATTGTTACTCAACGATTGCAATCATAAATGGTAATTAAATGGGTTACGGGACTAATTGATTACCACAAAAAGACAGTGTAATTATGTGTGTACAGTCAGCAGAATAATTTAACTGCTTTAATTGCATAAAACTGAATCAAACTTTTTAGGGTAATCAATTTGTGCTAAAATGGGCAGTGAAGCCTGTGTAATATAAACAGAGGTCAGAAAACACTATGAAATATACGCCAATAGGTATATTTTGTTTGTTACTAAGCTATGCCCTTTCCTTTAGGTGTAATAAGAAATCACAAAAAAATAAAAATACAGGGGATAATAACTATCGTTTATTTAGTACGTAACCTTAACGAATCAATAGATGCCGTTAGAAATCGGGCATCAGTAGCGTATAAAGGACGAAGAAACAAACATAACACAAAATTAAAAGATTTTCAGATGACAATTAAAAAATGCGACTAGTTTGGAAAATTTAAATCTTTTTTGTTACGGTAGATTAGATTATATTTCTTTCTACTTTTAGATTCTTTCTCTTTAGTCTAAAATATAGAATTAAAACAACTCTATTTTTTTGATAAAGTAAAATGTATATATCAGCTTTTGCTAGTGATCACAATCTTTTTTGTTATGTGTATTTTCGCATCACCAATATTTGTGTTGCAAACGGTTGGCTCAAATTCTGACTGACTGACCCTTTTGCAGCTGTGGCCCTCAACCCCCCTCCGCAGCCCGAAGGCAGATTGGTCAGACTGCAGCAGCCCCAGCCCCAAGACGTCTCCAACGCAGCGTCACTCGGCGAGTCCCAACAGTTAGCCGAGAGACCTCCAGACTTCGGGGAGTATGTAGACTTCGGTGCACACACAGGAGACAATGGCGCCTTCGGGTGGTATGCTGACTACCCAATCAACAACCATGATGACCATCATGGGTACAGGAAGTAGATTTCTAGCCCAAATGACGTAAGATGCTCTTGCCAAATTGCAATTTCTTATGAAGGTTAGCATAGGCGTCGTTGGGTTTTGGTGACAGAAGGTTGCATTTAATGTCGATCTGACAGCTTTACAAATAAAGGTACCTGGAGTATCTACTAACATAGAACTTACATGGTAAGTGTTGAAGCCTGTTAAGCAAGATAAGATATTAGATATCAGACAAGTATAAACACAAAGATGGACTAAATATACCGAGTGACGCCAATGCTAAAGGTTTACCAAAGACAGTATTATTTTCAAGTGATGTTAGTTTAATTAGATGAAGCAGAATCGCCGCACATTTGTTTAAGACGGTGAATTCCGCAATTTGCACTTTTGATCGAAACTAAGAGTTCCTCTAGCTAGGGTTAAGTTTATCAAAGTACACTGTGATACGCACCAGGATAGACTCCACTTACTTTTCTTTAAGCTATTTCTTCACTTTTGCTATCTACTTATTTGCTTTTTGCTTCTCTTTGTCACTTTACCATTTTAATATTTTAATTAGAAAGACTTCTTAAGTTCTTACTATAAATTCTTGCTTTATCTTATGATCTATATACTGACTATAAGCTTCTTCTTCTATTTACATATAATTTTCTTTTTCATTTCTGCATTCTATTTCCTCTATAACTTATTTCTGCTTATGTAAATTTCTATGTTTAATTTATATTGTATGTAAGTATTTAAATATAATCTATTTCATATTTATTTCTTTTACTTTCATCACACTTCTTGCCTATTTATCTTCACTTTTGGCTTTTATTCACTCACTGTTATTTACCAACTTCCTGTGTACATGTTTCCAGATTTCTTTCACTTTCGTCACTTCACTTTTTTCTTGATATCTGTTTTCTTTTTCTTTAATATAGTGTTATTGTATTAAAATTCTTCCTAATGTTAAAATCTGTTGTGATAAGCCTTCCTTTTTTGGTATGATTTATATTCATTATCAATACATTTAACAATGAGAGATATAATTACAGACATAATTAACCATTCTAAAACTTATCACACACATTATCACCATCTTCTTATTGCTTAATATCTCAACTTCTACATCACTTCTACTACACCTCAACTTCTTCGTTTCTTCTGTTTTATCCTACATCTTGTCTATATTTACATTCTACATGGCATGCAAATATCTAACTTCTTCAAATATCCACTTATTTTTTTTTTACTAAACATCTTTTTGTAAAACTTATCTTACGTACTTGGCTAAATCTTTCTTAACTATTTTATCCTATCACTGTTTATTTAAATCTTGATTTTGTAATGTGTGTATTGCTGTTATCTATGGATCATTTTTTAATATATTGAGTTATTTCTCATTTAAACTTATATAAATATCGAGTTATGATTATTGATATTTACCTACCTTACCTAATTACTTTCCTATTATTTACAATTGTTTGACATAGATATTATTGTGTACTTCAATTTTTGTTTCCTGTCTGTTTATTTTTACTTATCAAGTTTTAAGTAAATCCTACTCTTATACCACTTTAATTTTCTCTTTTTAGTTTTTTTCCTTATTACCTTACTTCCATGTACTGTTTTCGTTTCTGCATTTCATTTCCTGCTTAATATTACTTCACTATTTTCTTACTTGTGTTATTTTCGCCTCAGCATTTTTTTCCACCATTTTATCTATCATTATACTATACTTCTATGATCTACAAGAAGTAGTATCTAATAATTATCAAGTTTTATGTAAATCCTTCTCTTATACTACTTCAATTTTATCTTTTTTGACAACTTTTTCCTTATCACCTTACTTCCATGTACTGTTTTCGTTTCTTCATTTCATTCCCTACTTATTATTACTTCACTATTTTCTCACTTTTTTATTTTCGTCTCAGCATTATTTTTCCACTATTTTATCTATCATTATACTATACTTCTATGATCTACAGGTATTAGTATCTAATTATTATCAAGTTTTATGTAAATTCTACTTTTATACTTCTTAAATTTTATCTTTTTTCACATTTTTTTATTACCTTATTTCTTTTCCATGTACTGTTTTCCTTTATTGAATTCCTTCCCTGCTTATTATTACTTCACAATTTTCTTACTTATTTCATTCTTGCCTCAGCATTTTTTCGCCATTCTATTTATCATTATACTATACTTTTACGATCTACAAATATTAGTTCCTAATTATTATCACTTTCTTTTATTTCTTATTCTTATTTATCTTTCTTCTCCTCTTTTTTACTTTATCGAAAATGTTATCAAAGAACTAAAACTCTTTAATTTCTCCTCTTTATTTTCATTTCATTCTCTAGCTACATAATATCTATCATTCATTTACCAAGTGCCTGCATTCACTACATCTGCTTCAGATCATGTTTAATTTTCAATCTAGTTTCATTATTCTATTTTATAATTATAGGGTACTTTATTATTATCATTCCTTCTCTTCTTTTCGCTTTTTCATACCCGCACTCAAGATTTGATGACTTAACCTTTATTTTGTTTTCTTCAATAGATGAAATTTTCTCTTTTTCCTGCCTAAACTACACCTCTACTATATTAAATATTACGAGAGCATGCACCATTTTATCCAAATACTTTTTTAATTCGTTTGCAAGGTAAAACAGGGTAGGTATTCTGACATTTTCTACCTAACTCTGAATTAAGTGTACTTAATTCTTATTTACGATTTTTTTTCTTTCTGTCTATCCTGTATTTTCCTTTCTGTACTTCTTTTTGATTTTTTACTCTCCGTACCAAATTCCTTCTTTCTATCTCGTCTATTTCCTATACTTTTCTTATCTTCTATTCTAACTATCTAAACTTCTGTTCTAAACTTTCTATGTAAACTTCTATATTTCCATTACTTCTCATCTCTTTATTTCGTTATTTTTTAATGCTATCTATCTTACTTCCTACCTTCCCTCCTTCCCTACTACTTATTCTATTTACTTCTTATTCTATCTATTCTTGTTTTTTTCTATCTACTTTATTTCCGTTACTTTCCTTTCTTATCTTTTATTTATAAAAGACAACTTTTATCTACTATATTTATTAGGGCACTCAACTATTTTGACTTTTACATTTACTTTTCTACCTGTAGCCAAAAGGCTAGAGAAAACTCTCTAATTCTTTATTACTATTACTATACTAAATATTTTTAGTTATTCTTACTTCCTATTTTCTTTCCTATATTTTTAATTCATTATACAAATAATCTTCTTTTTGTTTCAAACATTTTACATTTGCTGAAGTGAATGTTTGATATTGTACCTAAGCACTTGCGTTCACCGATGAGTTTCATAGCTTTGTTCAATGAAGGCTGGCAAACTGCTTATTACTTCACTTCTTGCTCTTTATCTCTTCTTCTATTTTCTATACACTCTTCTTTCTACTTCCTTTAAATCAAGGAAAAAATTGCTTTCTTGTTTCCTATCTTCTACTTAAAAATACTCTTGCTTCTTCTAGAAACCTGTTCCTTTATTTCTCTTTTATTCTTTTATTTCTGTCTGTTTTTTCAAACGCCTCCAAAAGAGCAGCTACTCAATACGTTTACAGATTTTCGTAATCGTTCTTCTTCCATTACTATACTCCTTCTTCATTTTCTGTCCCATTCACCTCATTACAATAATCTTTACTTCTGACGCCTTCTTATATTTCATTTTTACATTTTAAAAGTCTGTTCTTTCTACTTTGCGTAATAGTTTCCTTATCTCATTTTTAAATACATTCTACTACTTTCTTGAACACTTTCTTTATTTCTTTTTTCTGCTTATACATATCTACTTCTGTTTTGTGCCTCTGCTTCACTTTTTACAATAATTTCTTTTTTTATACTCTATTACGTGTTCGCTTTTACTATCATTACTATGTTTCTAATTACACATTACCTACCTACCTAATGTTATCTTTTTCTTCTTATCGTCTTTTGCTAAAACTCTTTTATTTAAGTACTGCCTGGTGCGATTTAAACAACTTAGAATTAAGTTTGTGTTGTTATGTTGTTGTTGTTTTATTATTAAACTGTTTATATTATTTAAAAAACGTCTTTTATTGCGTAGAGATGTGTAAATAAAACTGTTACCGAGTACTTTTGTGGCTTTATTTAGTACAATAACATATATTCTCATACAATGATATTTAAAATAGATTTCTTTTGATCTCGTTAACAGCACAGGGTTACAGAATAGATATAGACTATCTAAAAAATCAACAGACGTGGGCCATAAGATATAAATTCCTTAGATCACTTTATCATATGAACGCCTATCAGTTACAATTATACCCTGAGGCATTTCCAAAGGGAATAGACGTTGCTTGAAATCTAGTAACTATTGCCAAACCGATACCACACAGTTGTTTTTTTAGACAGGAATGTAAAGTAGGTACTATAGTTTCGATTCTAGGAGTCTATACATATAATTATTCCTACACGTAATACTATAGTTCTTTACACACGCATAGGTACATAAAGTTATATTATATAGAAGTTGTAGTTAGATAGAATATCATGTAGGTATTTTGATAATTGTATTTTATAGTTCCTTAACAACAGAATTTTTTACATGTTTTAGTTTTAGTTTACATTTTAGTACTACAAGACGAACATTTACACTCTTAACAATATTTTGAACCGAAGTTGAACGACAGTTAGCCAATTTTTGGCACATTTGATGAACACCTATTTAGAGTGCACGATGCTATTATTTAGAGCAGTTACATTTATTACACAAAATGAGAAAAGTAAATGATGTCATGTATCTTAAGTTACTTAACTTCACTCAAGATAATTAGGATTCAAGGCCCGTAGCCAAGTGACAATTTATTCTCAAGCGGAGTTCGTTATCGCTAATAAAATGTATGAAACTGACATAAGCCATCGATTTATCACGTGACTTTTGCATACATATTTTGATATTTCGTTGGCAATAGCGAAGTTCGCTGCAGAACGATTGCCATTTGGCTACGGGCCCAGTGCTATTTTATGAGAAAAATATTTTTCGTTAAAAAGTTCAGTGACAATAGTAAATATTAATACTGGGAATACTTCGTTGGCGTGAAAATTAGCGCCTCTATTTTATGCAAAACTTTTTGCTAGATTATAGTGTTATTATTAAATAACATACTCTCTGGTTCTGCTATTAATATTAGCAAACGTGCATGTTACAATTATTACGGTCAATCATTCAATGAGTGTATATTCGTACAAGTATACCTACATAGGTACCCATTCACAATCAAATTTTTATACTAAGTAGTATCAAACAACCTTTACCTATAATTAAAATATAGAATAAAAAATGCAAAGCATCTGAAAATAATAATAACATTTATTCATAGGCCAAATGGAGGTATTACTGTTTAAATACATGTATTAAATAATTTTGTATAAATATAACAAAATAATACTGATAAATCTCACTCTTCAAGTACAAAATAAAAGCTGAAATCACAATTAAGCGACTTCTTACACAATAACAGCTAAAACATGAGATCATTCGATAGGCTGTTAGCAAAATCTTACTAGTACCAAACTCACAACAGTTTACACGATTCGAAAGATATGTCGATCCTAGCTAACTGCAAGTATACAAGATCCTAAAACTACAGGTAGATATTCTTTGAAAAATCAAAAGAGTAATAAGTTTTCGTTATTATTGCATCGTTCAAAACATAAACTGGCTTTTCAGACACCATAATTATCCTATCCTTATCCTTTGTGGTCTGAAGACTAAAGAAGAATGAACAACAAATATAATAGTCATCTTATGTACTTGCAGATAGCTTACCTAACTTTACTATCTCTAAAAGACTGGCCTACTCATATTCTAATAAGACACTGTCACACAATGTAATTGTAGGCTTTAGCTAATTGCTCCTAGTTAAAACTTATAGAAGACTTCATTTCTCATCCCTTTACTTCCACCCATTCCATGCCTCATTCATAAACGTACTAGAGAAATACAACGATTCTATAGTTATATATTCTCATATTATATTTCACTCAAATCTTGGTTTTTGCTATTAAGAGACTAACAACCGTATTCTAAGATTTACTCGAAATTTTCTCCACTCCACTTCGGGTAAGGATTTTGGTATGTAGTTGACATATAACCTTAAGGTAACCTAAAGGAAGTATTCCAGCTACCATCTCGAGATTGGTATTCGCAGTGACCAAACATGACCAGTGGTAGTCACTTCTTCCTCGACCCAAGATAACAAGTTAACGTTCGAAGTATGTCAAAAATTCTATAGTATAACGATTATATGCTCAGTGTATAGTATTTTAAGCGTCGCTCAAATACCTCCGTGCGGATTGTCATTAATGTAATCTTCTAAATAATATTTTTTGTAAAAAATAGCATCACAATTATCGATTTATGGCGTCGAAGATCTTAAGGTAGATCGCGACGTACAGTCGACAAAATTGAATCATGACCCACTTTGCCGATTATTTCTTTGTATTCATTAATGTAGTAAGGTTTTCTTCACTGTCATGCATGTTGCACATAGTACGTTTTAAATACGAAAAAAAAAGCGTCATTACGGGTTAGAGATCTATGCAAGTTTAACCTTTATTATCACTGCACTAGACATGTTTTAGATAAACCAGTCTTAATATGAATTTAAAATAAGTGCATAATCCAAACTCTTTTCACTACGAAGAAAAATGTATTATAATTTTAAAAATAAAAAACGTCGTGTGTCAGATGTCAAGCATATCTAGTAAGTCTGAAATTTTATAAAAATCTAAGTCAATATCTACAAACAAACCGTATAATGGCCAATTCGGCAGAACAAAGAGCTAAGAATAAGTCAGAACACAATCAGAACCTGGATCAGACGGCATGCTAAAGAGGGTACCCTCGAAGACAAACGACGACATAATCATGGCGTTCGTTGAATCACGAACCAACAGAGAGCGGAAATGCAACACTAATACGAATGACATCTTTACAGACGAGAAATCATTTCGCTCTTTTTAACATGGTCGCTTAACTTCGTGGCGTTACGATAACACGCGAAACACAGAGGATCACGTTGTGCCCAACCAATTGTCCGGCTGAATTTCAGCTAACATGTGTGCCTGGATGGACGCCGGAAGTGTCGGAGAAATTGTTTAAATTTCTCCTCATCAGAACACTATAAACTATGTCAATTTATTGGAAGAATCAATGTTACCGACTTTGCGAACAGTTTACTTGCGTGAAGAAGTGCCAGTATTCTCCTTTGTTCATGATAACTGTCCAGTGCATACTGCCAGGATTGTCTCGAATTGGTTTACCCAGCATGAAGTTGAATTCACTCGTATACCATGACCGTCTAGGTCTCCAGATCTTAATCCAATAGAAAATTTGTGGGGTTTGGATTGGGGAAGTGACATTTGTAGTCGTCTAATCGGGTCACTTTTCACTTATCCAATTTAATGCCACTTGTTAAATATATACCTAAAATAAATATTATATTCTTCAACTAAGTATACTGTTTTACTTCATCATGGCTAACACAAGTTCCAGTGGAACTTTTATGAAGAAACTGGTTCCCGATACAGACTTGGCGCCCGGCTGTGCCGAATCCCGAATATCTACCTACCTACCTGTGTGTTGCATTGCAACCCTTACCTAAGTTCTCGCCGATTTTCATACAAACTTATTCGTACAGATAGCGATCATAGCCTTGTCAGTAACTGTCAGTGTCTAATAAAATGATAACAGTTCGTTTCTAGGAAATGTATGTTCAAGCTAATTTCAACCTACTTGTATAGAATGACAGTAGAAAAATTACCATAAGGTGGGTCATGATTCAATTTGGTCGACTGTACCTAATTTTTTACAGTTGATTCCTCATTAAAATGTAAATAAATCGCCAAGTCATCCGTAAAATTGTGTTTTAATAAGTTCAACTATTCGCGTAAACGTAAAAAACAAATAGTTGATTCCTCGACTTATTCTCAACTCCAGGGCCCTATTTCACGAAAATATTAGTTTACTAGTATATTAGCTATTAGTTACTAGTTTAAAAATTACTAGTCCTAATATTTTCTGTTTCTCAAAAACATGTAGTAGACTAATAACTAATAGTAGCAGACTGATAGAAAATATTAGACGGACGTTTATACACATATTATCCATCCATGATTTAAAAAACCGGGCAAGTGTGAGTTGGACTCGCGCACAAATGCAATAATCTTGCATTACTGCAACATATGTTTTTTTTCTACGATTGTAACCTCAAAATTTAGTTTTTGTTCATATACTTGTGTTGCCCTTCATTTATTTATTTATTTGTTTGGTACAATGCCGGTAAAAGCGAAATGTTTTATTCAATGAGATTTAAAGTAAATTAATACTTGATATTATTTTGTAAGTGCTTTTGATTAAAAAGACAATATTTTATAAAAATACACTGATAAATTTAAGTCTAATAGTTTGAGCTAATATATTTTACAAGCCTTATGAGACTAATAGAGTTATTATACACTAATAACTCTATTAGTATTTACAAGAGTATTTAAAAACTTTTTTTTCGAGAAACCAAATTGAATTTATTCTAGTAATTTTTGCTAATATTTATTAGCTAGTAACTAGTAACTAATATTTTAATACTGTAGCTTCGTGAAACGCACACTAGTAAATTTGTAAAAAATATTAGTTAATGGACTCATATTATTAGTCTAATAAGTTTCGTGAAATAGGGCCCAGGAAGGTAAGGTTCAAGTCAAGGCCGGATATGTCAACTTAAAATACCAAAAACCTTATCCGAAGTGGAGTGGATAAAATCTCGAGGAATCGTCTTAGAATACGGGTGTTAGGGAGAACACCAATGATGTTTTAACACCAGTGATGTTTGATACTGTGTTTTCAGTTACGAGAATAGGCCCTCGCGAGAAACGCAGCGGGAGTAACTCTAAGGTTCTCTTCACAAATCTTCTTTTTTGCAAAAAGATATACGTAATAGCCACCAATGCTATCATATCATACCATATTAGCCAGCCATTATCATCAATCAATAATAGATGACCTCGAGACCGGTAATACAAGTTGTTTTCGTAGTTCAAATGTGTAACCTGACGTGCTGCTGTAGTACGTACAGAAATGCCCTTTTGGTTTAACATCAGTATGTAAGTACGTACGTTTGTACTGGGGCATGATAACTTCTGAAATAAGAGAGTGCATGCTGAGAATCAGGCCCAATAACTGAATAGTTACTTATATTTCTTGTAGCCTATCAGCTGCGTTGAATGTCATTTATGCAGTAACTCCCCAAACTATATTTAAGTAAAAGTGATCCACTTATATTATTTATCTTCAGGGCAGAAAATAGCCCTTAGATGTCCCATTCGTACTCAGTTTAGTAAGAAGATAACAAGATTTCTATACTGCTTTTTTATGTTACACTATACACGAATACATATTAAAACTACCCTAACCAGATCTTACAGAATATTAGTATCAAATAATATAAATAGTCGACTTATATGCCGAATAAGAAGGAATAAAATACAAGAAAAAAAAAATATATTTTTGTATAATTAAATCTCTCTGTTTCAGTTTATTGTGTTTTATGCTAATAAAAACAACAATAAAGTACATTGTCAATAGGTAAGTTAGATTTTCAAGTAGCAAATAATAAATATTCAAAAAGAAAATAAGTATGTGTACTCAAAAGTAACATATATGTATGAGTAAGCTAAAAATACAAACATTTACAAAATTATGTAAAAATGGTGTAAGATATTATCTAAGAAATAATTTAAAATAATAATTACTACAGCACCATAATTTAAAAAGCATGAGCAGTTTAGAACTTTACATTAGATACATATGATTTAACATACACTTATATTATGTATTTGGTATCGCCGAGAACATAGTTTAGGCTGACCCCAAATTGGCGGGCGTGTTCTCGTGTGGTCAGCCTTAAATTTACATATTTTTATCTCGGAAAACGAGATTTCATATCGCATATACATAGTCACAGTGAAACACATATACTGCTATCCACGTCAATTCCTAAGGACAACTATAGTTGAGCCTTCTTTGGTTAATTATTTTCTACTACATACACTAATTAACCTACTCTTACAAACCTAAACGTCATGAATGTATTAGTACCAAAAATAGCACAGATTATAATCAGAAAAGGTACAATTTTCTCCTAGTTTCTGGTACTTACATTAATAAATAAAACCTTTTAAAAAAAGTATTTGTTGCAAATCCCGTTCGTGTCGTTAAGTGTCGATTAATAATGTTTCTGTCTTGTCACATAAAAAAGTTATAATCTAAAAATAATGTCAAAACAAAGGTGTCGTGATAATATTCCCAAGATGACCCTAGAAACAACACAGTAACTGAATCAAATACATCTAACAGTTAACACAAATGAAATTACATTTCCCTGTTACCTTTATATTTCATTTATATAAGGGAAAGAGAAATTCTAGAAACTTTACCTACCACGGCTTACATTTATACACGTTAGGTCGTGTATAACTAGCCTTAAAAAACAGTGTTAAAAACATAAATACAAGTACCTAGATACAACCCTAGCAACGTTAAGACGGTGGGAATTTAAAACAATGTTTAGTTAATACATATGTATATAATCGTAAATAAATAAGTTAATATTCATCATATGTCATAACATAAATAATCTTCAATTAATACACCAATTCCTTAGTTTGAATTATGTTTTATATGTGGGAGAATAAGCGAATACACTGCCAAATAACAGGTGCTATTCTAATGTGCCCTGTACGATTAAATTTAAGGTCCGTCTCTCTCTTTCTTTGCTAAACAAACGACGAAAAGAGACAGACTACAATAATTAGAAACGTCAAATGAAATGATGCGATTTCTTACATATTTTTACAAGTTTTTGCGTGATTTTGTCTGACTTTAGTCGACATTAAATGACACATTGTCTATGGATTCTGTAATTCCTTAGCGACAGACTGACAGCTGCTTAGCCTGGCCTAACGGTTTTAAATTATTATAGTCTGCCTCTTGTCGTTTGTTCAGCAGTGTAAGAGATACAGAACTTACATTTAATCTTAGATAGGGCACATTGGAGACGAGTCTTTTATTTTTAATATAATGTTTTAATAACTGACGGTAGAAGTAAAATACGTACGCAGTTGATCAAGTGTTTCTTCCACCACCCCGCCTGACTTGTTTACTCAAGAGGTAAAAAAACTAGGTAGGGCCGCTTGTCGATAGCAGTCGTTTGCCAGGCGTCACACTGGTAATTTTGCCAGGCGTCACAAAGGTAAATTAAGCTTTTAGACAAGATAAGTATTAATGCTTTACGCCAGTTGTGTATTATTATAAAAATAAATTGCTGCAAAGCTGTTAAAATAGTTTTCTTAAAATAAATATCTAATCTTAAAACTTTGTTTTCTAGTTTTTTCTCCCACATGTAAATGGTATTGCGTTAGGCCCTATAATATAATATATTAATTAAATATTGCATGTTATTTCAATAAACAAAACAACTTGCGTCAGTATTATCGTGCAATTTAATACACTTACAGATTTGTATACACGTCTGGGAAACAATAGTTACACTTTATTCTTAATGTTCATTGCTATACATTTGAAGCATATTCTTTGGCATATTTTCATTTATTGCATTGTTTTATAATCGCGCATTTAGCTCTGTGATTTTTTTTAAAACTTGTGTTTTAAGAGAAAGGTTCACATGTACAATACATGCATTGTACCCTTGCATGTCCAGGGCGGGTCGCTGGTTTTCATTAAGAGGTGGTTCACAAAACAATTGTCGACCAGTCTAGAAAACATCAAAAGCATACCGCTAGACTCGAGAGGATATAAAAGACTTACATAGCCTTTTGAAAATAGCTTCTTCTTCAGTTGCCCTACGACGGAGGAGGGGTGAGGAAGTAACGACAGCCGCGGTGAGTACCGTCTTACCGTGAAAACGTATTACGGCTTACACGGATGGATATCAACACACATCGAACGTTCATCTTCAGTAGGAGGTAACGTACACAAAACATCGCCGGTCACTTTACAAAAAGTCAAAAGTGACACATTAGACCGTCTAGAAACCATCCTTGAACCTTTATTAGTAGACGTCCCATATTAAAAAAAAACAATGAAACTCAAAATTTAACGGTGGTTCATCTATTCGGTAACCATGGTAGATAGACGAATCTATGTAAAATTACCTTAGAAATTTGGGTGATATTAACCAGCAAAGAAACTGTCAAATATAGTTTCTGATCGAGTAAGTTCACAGTTTTTGGCGCGCCAAAAATTTTGTTGCGAGCCATTAGTGACACGGGTACCATATTTTCGCCATCCCTGGTCTAGAAGGTATTAAAAACTCACATAACCTCATCTAGAGGAACGATCTTCAGTTGCCCCACGCCATGACGACTTTCGCGAAGGGTACGAAGAGAGCCGCGTGTCCGGGGGGAGTGAGGAAGTAGCGACGGCCGCGGTGAGTACCGTCGTTGCGAGTGAGGCCTCCGGACTGGTTGCAGGGGACTTCGGCCCCTACTACCACACTGCTGCTAGCCGCGGTGCCACCCGCCAGGCCTACGTAGCTGGGGACGAGAAAATAAAAGTCGTACACACATGATTTCTTTTAAACTATCAAAAGTTTTCGTACACTATTAACTATAAAATTTATAATACGGTCGAAAGACAGCAGCATTAATCGATCGCGTATCGAACAAACATACATATCGATAGATACATGTGAACAATATCGATGGTTACTAACATAAAACGGTTAAGGTCTTTATTCTTTTTCTTAAATTCTAAAATAATTCGGGATCGGGACCTCACTATCCTACTGCGATACATGCCACATGACAAACCTTACCATCTTATTAATAAGCAAGCCCTTATTACTAAGCAAGTATTACTCCTCAAGCAATTCAGCCACTACCAAGCCGAACGCCACTACCACATTTCCATTAGATTTTTACGCGCTCCTAACTAAACAAAGATACTAGTAGACTGACCGTGGCAAAGAACGTCGGTGGCGCAGTGGCTAGCGGGTTACCTCTCATGCGAGAGATACCGAGTTCGATCCCACATGCCGCCATGTTGCAATTACTTTTTCATCACACCTGTTCGGAAAGTTGAACTTTCATTGTAGATAGCCGGGTGGGAAATAGCTTTTCCCTCCTACTTTATACTCCTACAATTGAATAAAAGGCCACTATCGAGAGTATCGATAGTTATTGCAATAGTCAGAGCTGTATCAGCTATCGATAGTGATTTTAATATTGAACTTTGATACTATCGATAGTATTGCTATGTGTCGATAGTATTTAATTTAACGGAGCTATCGACACAATCATTACTATTGATACTTTCATTACTATCGATACTATCATTACTATCGGTAGACTATCGATACGATGCTAGCTCGTACATTGCATCAACCACGGCGTCAGCGACCTACATCCAAGCGGCTGACCGATGAACCTTCAAGCAGCACCGTCGGCACTCTACACCGACGGCACACAACATAATAGCTATACATGTGTACACACAATAGCATTATTATAAATACATGTAATCGTTTAACAATAAATTCAGATATCAACCGTCCGTGTTGGTTCTCATTTCCCTCCGCTGCGGCCAAGACACCTTTAGACGTCACTATGATCAGTCTGGTGAGTCTGCCAGACTGGCAGCGGGTCCACGCCACCTACCTACCGTTCTAACGCTGCTACCCTGGGCGACCTGGGTGCAGCTATCCTACCACAACATCCTTATTATATCTAAGTATCTATTGTTAGGCGGGGCTAGGGCTCTAGGGACTTAGTGTCTTGGGGTAAAGGGACATCTACGCTCACTAGGGAGTTAGTTTCCTTCCTGACCTTATAGACTGACAGGCGGGACTTCTTCCCGGCCTGTACATATTCGAGCCGGATAGTACATCAGTGACCAAGACCATGGACCAGCAACGTTCAAACTGACTGACTGACTTCAGTTATGACTTTGACTGGTAGAAAATCATTTATGCATTAAGTCTGCCGTTCCCACTCAACATAAATAACGCGCAGTACTTACTACCTTTTTAAAATCAATAAAATTATTAAATCATTCAACTTAGCTTGTTTACATTGCAAGTGAAATGTGAAAACTCAGGAATTCTTACATTATTACCTAACGCAATTCAGCAAAAATAACTAATATCATATTTTAAACGCTATCGAAGTACAATATTTATATAATTTTAACTTGACATGCTTTTTAACATGACGAACATCATCGGTAGGGTAGGTTAGGGAAATTAAACATGACATACAACCGGGTGTGGTGCCTTACAACCACCACATTCCAGTACAACAAGATATGACACGACATGACATTACATAGCACTTGCAGAAATCAACATTAACATTGACATTGACATGACATTATTCTGCACTTGCTTTAAATCATAACAGGGAGCGGTGCCTTACAACCACCTGCATCCCGCCTTATCAAAACTATCATGACAACATTGACATTACTTGAGACTCAATCAAAGAGCTCAAGTTAAAACATTGCAAATCATTTTACTTGAACCTCAACAAGGAGTTCAAGTTTTGAACATTATCAATTACTTGAGACTCAATCAAAGAGCTCAAGTTTAAATATTATCAAACATTTTCTTGAAACTCAACAAGGAGTTCAAGTTAAACATTAACATAACAATTTTTTTTCCTGGGACTCATATTAAGGATTCTTAGGTTATATAATTATCAAACATATCAATCAAGGGAGCGGTGCCTTACAACCACCTGCATCCCGCCTTATTATCATTTTGACATGACAAGACAAGGACTGAAATGACAAACTACCAATCTTAAAAATATTTCCATTGCCTTGTCATTATCTTTATCAACATCCTGATCCTGAGAATCAACCGACGGAGGGTGTCTCGGGACTTGACAAAACAAAAGGCCAAACAAGACCACTGACAACAGCAGAGAAGAAAATCAAGAAACTGACAGCGGAGGTTCGGTTACTGGCCTCCCAGAAGAGGGTCTCACCAGTAACTGAAAACTCACCACACTGTTCAGTATACCAGCAATCAAGCATCAACTCTACAAGAAGAACAATTCAAGCAAGAACCGGGACGAGCCATCATCATTTAGATGTACTCATCAGCATCTTCCGAAGTACAGGCCAGGAGGCTTGTCCACTCGTGTCAACCTCGTACCAGCCAGGAGGCTGGTACACCAGCATAATCTTCCCGGAGGGAGAAAGCAGGCTCGTCTACACACTAGGACCGTGGGCGAGTCAGGGTCGTCTCTTCAGCATCAGTTTGTTACATCATCAATCATCAATTCATCGGGTCAGCCAGCGCAATATCCACAGCAGCAGCAACCATATCATATCAAGAACAACATCTTTTCGAGTCGCCAATATGTACGAGCAAACTCGTACATTGGATCTCGTCACACGAAGCTGGAGGTTGGAGCGGCATCGTCTTCTTCCTCTTTTGGAGATGCCAATATGTACGAGCTAGCATCGTAGTATTGCTTTTGCCTCAACTATCGATAGTCTATCGATACTATCGATATTCTATCGATTTTATTGCTTTTTCTTCAACTATCGAGTCTATCGATACACTATTTCTTTCCTCACAGTCGAAATGGAAAATAGTATGTTTAACTCGGTTGGAAGCACCCATTCCACTCTCGAGCTACTGGCGCTCTCACTTCGTTCGAGCGCCAGAAACTTCTCGAGTGGAATGTTCACTTTCGTCCTTTGTATAACAATCTACTATTTCCGAGTTATGTACATTAGTTGTTTCACTAACCGATGCTCTAACGGTAAGGGAAAATATCTTGAGGGAGCCTGCACATTCAGGCAACAGAATGTGTAACCATGATCCAAATCCATTGCGCTAAGATCTGATAGCCGGCAGAAATTTTCTTGATTGGAGATCAAAAGCGTAGCGTAGAGCGTCCACCGGCAAGATGGACAGACGACCTAATAAAGGTCGCGGGAACGCACTGGATGCAGGTCGCTTGTAACAGATCACTTTGGAAATCTATGGGGAAGTCCTATGTTCAGCAGTGGTCGTCCTGGGGCTGATAATGATGATGATGTCGATGACAAGTAGTAGACTCACCGCACGCGGCCGATGACGAGTCGTCCATGCGGGGCGATCAGCTTGACCATGTGTCCTAGCCGCAGCTGCTTCGGCTCGCGTGGGATGTACGGTTTGCCACCACCTACGCCCGCGTTGCCCACGCCCACGCCTACTCCCAAGCCCACGTTGCCCACGCCCATAGGCTCGATACTACTAGCGGTAGGAGTGGCAACGTCGCTGCGGACGCAGACGCATGAGCAGCCGCAAACGCAGGCGGAGTTCACTGTGAACAGGTTAAAAGAAGTTAGATCTATTCGATGCAAATATATTTGAAGGAATTTTTTTTTTTTATACAACAAACACACTAATTACCTAGCCCCAAACAAAGCGTGAGCTTGTGCTATGGTGACTAGGATAACGGATAGAAATACTTAAATACATATAAACATCCATGACTTAGGTACAAATGCTCGTGCTCATCACACAAACATTTGCCCCTTGCGGGATTCGAACCCGCAACCTGGTTTAGAAGTCCGGTGCGCGAACAACTACACCAAGACAGTCGTCAAAATTAGACGAAACGGTGGGAATATCGGCTGGGCCGGCTCACATAACACTTAGGGACTCTTTCATTTCAGGCGGTTTTATTAACAAATAATAATAATGTCCTCCTAGCCGAATTTCGACTACGGCGGCCTATCTCAACAGAGATTTGCCAACTGCGCGGGACATATTATATTGCACAAGTGTGTGCGCATTACACGGGTGCACTCTCTGTTCCTTCACTCTCATAATCCGACATGACCGTAGAGAGATACTGCTGTGACAAAACAAACGAACAGAAGTAGGCCTCTGTTCAGATTCAGCATCATACCACAGAATAAGTACTAGTACTTCGTACAGAAGTATGACGTAACAATTGTATTCAAAGAAATGTCTACTCAATGTCGTCAACAATATGGCGTAATTTAGTTCGCCTCAGAGTCAAGCACATTTTCGTGTAGCCTCGTGGCGCCCAGAAACATTTTGACTCTTCCTTGAAGATGGCCCGACTGTCCTTCTCATAGGACATAATTGTTGTAGTCTTAAACGCCCAAGGTTTGGAGTTGTAAATTTTATGTGTTAGAGTTACCATATTGCAGTAAAACTTTTAGGGTATAGTAATGATTATATTAGCATATTTTTTCAATTTTAATTATTTATCTATCTTTTGTACTATGCAAAGACCATTGGGCCACAGTTACTAGACTAAAGAGGAATAAGAAATTGATGTAAATGCCAAATTTGCGAGATTTATGTGTTTATTTCAATTATTTTCTTAATTAAATGACATTCCTTAATTCATATCTCTTACAGGATTTTTTTTATAAGTCTACCATTACAAGTTTTAGGTTTTACTCTTATAGTAATAAAATATTAAATTATTAATACCGCATATCTTTTCTTTTTTCATAATAATTAATTCTTATCGCCAAAAATATTAATTAAAAATCAAAAAATATAGAATGATACTCTGAACCAGGCTTAAAATACTGAGTTAGAACAGTGCTAGATAAGTTTACACAGACTGGAGACGAATAGCTAGTAGTGAAAACTATATTCAATTATTCGTCAAAGGTAAGTAGGGTAATTTAAGTAAGTTATATTCCAAATATTTCAAAAATCACACAAAAAGTGATAAGCAAAACAATTATCAAAGATTTTTTTTATACTTACTTCAACCTAAAGGACTTTACAAAGGTCATATTATTTCAATCCAAGAGTTTGCAGAATTTCGTCTCTTCAAATGCGAAATCATAGACTCCACTTAAGTGATACCCATTAAAGACCAACTTTTTGCATAAAAATATACTTGACAGTCACGGGTTATAATAAAAAAATACGATTTAGTTACCACGTCTTGGTGAGGCAGCCATACCACCGTCCATTTTCTTAAAAGGGACGTCTGTCGACTGTCACAGCCAATGGTAGCATACCGGAAACTGTGCTCTAATATTTCGTTCAGAAATTAAACACAATTATTTCTTTAACCCGCAAAAATTAAAAAAAAATACAGAGATTTATAATATGGACTTCTCAAAGGCGCGTAGGCGGTAATTGAAAGTATTTTGAAAAAAGTTCTGGGCTGGAGTCGCCATGTTTATTTTGGTTTATCAAAAGGCGCGTGGGCGCCACGAGGGTAGACACCTACAAAAATCCATTGCAAGATAATTTCATACTTATTGCTTTGGAATACAATTCATAATACATTAAACCTATTCAGTGACGTAATATCACGCGACGCGATAGGGTTGACTGCTACGAGAAGCTTCTAACGCCATCTAGCGCCTCTTCCTAGTACTTTATTCATTCTCGTCCAGCCAGCAACGTAGCCGCGCGGCCGCCGGTGAATAAAACGCGCGAGCGTGTCGCTGGCCGGTAGCGACACGCAACTTGTTTTAGCCCCTAAGTAAGGGTCGCCGCGCGTAGGTACGTTTTTGCTACCTACGCGGGGAGATACACAGGCCTGATCATACAAACTGGCAAGACAGAAAAAGAACTTTAGTTCGTAACCCGAACTCCGCTGGACCGATTTTTTCTTGAGGTCCTGTCGTGTTGCAATCATTAATAAAAAGTTATAATACCCCGTTTCTTGTGCACATCAGTGGTGGGAAGTATATATTCTATGGCTAATGTTAGAAATTTAAAAGTCTCTCGAGACTCGAACCATATTTCGGGATCTTGAGTCATACCACTACTGGTCAGATAGTTAGTTAGTTAGTTTTGCTGGGCTTTTTTCGCACTTAGCCGCTTGATTGGGCCATTGTACGTATTGTGTGTGTATCCTTCTACTCCAACCAACCCAGGCCCTCCCAAAAAGCTGTTAACTTCCCTAGGTTGCTGGTCAGATACTTACAGTCCAGCGAAGTGTACCGCAGGTTGTCTGTAGAGCGACGCAGGTAGACGTCTGCCTCGTGCATCAGCTCGGCGGTGCCGTCGCGCCGCACGTCCGGGAGGGAGCTGCGCCACGCGCGGCATTCGGGATACACTGAGACACGTGAGAAAGAAACTCGATAAAATAATACGATGTAAAAAAGGAAGAATCCCAACCGTATTTCGGATATATGTTATATATTTGTTTTATAAGTCTCGATGCATTGTTCTTAGTATCGCGTTGGCTGTTGATGGGTTAAGCTAATATCACTAGCTATAGTTCACAACTGTATCACTGTATTTTGTAACATTTATGGCGAGAAATAAAATTTTATCTTATCTTATATTACAGCCAATCCCAACGAGATCAACCACGTACGCAGGAGATATTATTGTGCACAAGTGTGTGCGGTATGTTTCGGAGAGATAGCCAAATCGACAACATGACCGGGAAAAGATCGTAGAGATAAACTGGACAATATAATTATTAAGTTTTTACGAAAGTTAATTTTGCACCCAAAAATTTATCGACCGTGTCGTCCGGTGGGACTTGAACCCACGACCTTTCGCTATCCGGACTTATGCTTACTTACCTACCAAGAATGTTAGTCAGGCTACGAATTTGCTTGCTGCGCTAGTGAACCGGTGCTTTTCATTTTTTACCCGACTGCAGATAGAGGGTTATGTTTTTAGAGAGTATGTATGTATAATTGTTTGGCACGCCCTTTAGCCCAAACGGCTGGACGGATTTTGATATGTGAGGTGTCGTTGAATTTGTCAAAATTGTGATAGTAACATAAGCCACGTAAATATTTAAAATGGCGTTCATAAAAAGAGGGGGAAGGGTAAGTTAAAACAGGGTAAGAATAATACATTTTGCAGTCTGGTATTTTGTTTTTAAAATAATTAGGCACAACTTGTTATGGCACTGATAACGGCATAAGCCTTAAACTTTGTTGTCGTCGTACTTATGCTATACTAGGAACGATACTATGCTATACGAGGTCCCGGGTTCGAATCCCGGGTCGGGCCGAGTATTTGAGTTTTTCTGTCTTGCAATTACTCAGACACACCTCCGTAGTCAGGAAGTTGATGGTGTTAACACTCCCGTGCCTCGGAAAGCACGTTAAGCCGTTGGTCCTGCGCCTGATCTCTCTACGGTCAGGACGGAATGCCGTCTCACCGAATTATGAGAGTAAAGGAACAGAGAGTGCACCTGTGTATTGCGCACACAGTTGTGCACTATAATATGTCCCGCGCAGTTGGCTAATCTCTGTTGAGATAGGCTGCCGTGGTCGAAATTCGGCTAGGAGGACATTACACATTATACTAGAAAATGTAACGAAAAAGTGACTTACGTCTAGCGGCCGGCACGTAGACGGTCTGCGGGATCCAGTCGTTGCTGCGGTCGATGCTCAGGCACGGCGAGCGGTACGACGAGCCGCGAGACAGAAACCTGCAAATATAGACCTTATTCTGATAGCAATAATTGCACGATTGTATATAAGTATAACCGCTTAACAAACACATCCCTCGCTAGTATAGTTTGAACTCTTATCTGAGACCTCGCCTGCGAATACGGGGGTGGGGGGTACACGAGAACGGGGATCCTGAGCAGTGCGGGGGGCGGACGCTTGTGATTTGATTGGGTAATTTCAATTTTGAAATTAGAAATTCGCATCATTTTCAAAGTTCACCCAATCAAATTCCTGTTCTCGTCTACTCCCTCAACCCTGTATCCTGCAGGCGAGGTCTTAGTTAAGTGGTCGGACTATTTTTAGTTTTATGCCTATAGGGCTATAATGTAAAAAGCGTCAGTCTGCCTGCTCTCAGTGGTTGCAAATATGAGGTATAGCGCTTAAGATAAGGCTTTCTCGTTACGATAAAAAATCGTTTACCAAAAAGGTCAGTTTTGGTAACAATTCGTAGCATGGCATCTCCAAAGGTGAATCGAATTGGTTGGCCTGCTCTAAGTGGTTGCGTTTGAAAGTTATGAAGAAAAAAATTAGGCCCACTGGCACAGAATAAGTACTAGTACTCCGTATAGAAGTATGACTCTGCAAAGAAATTTAAAGAAATATCTACTCAATGTTGTTAACGATATGCTGTAATTCAGTTCCCCAGACTCAACCAGACTCAAGCACATTTTCGTGTAGACACCTACAGAAATCGTTTCAAGATAATTTCATTCTTATAACTCTGGAATATGATTCATAATACACTAAACCTATTCAGTGACGTACTATCACGCAACGAGATAGAGTTGACTGCCACAAGAAGCTACTTACGCCATCTAGCGCATCTTTCTAGGACTTTATTCATGCTCGTCCGACTAGCAACCTAGTGCCGCGCACCGCCGGTGAATAAAAGGCGCGAGCGTGTCGCTGCCGGCTAGCGACACCCAACTTGTTAAGCCCCTTACAACGGGTCGCCGCGCGTAGGTACGTTTTTGCTACCTACGCGGGCAGTTACACAGGCCTGCCACTGGCGAAGTGAAGTGCATAAGCGCAACTGCATAAGCAAAGTGTTACTAAATATGCTCCTTTTCCAGTTGGATAATTCAGACTCACTTGGAAGTGGATGTAGAAACTGGCGACTCCGCGATGCGCTTGCCGAGCGCCCACACCGGGTCCGCCGACCGAGATAGCTCAGGAACCATCGACGTGAATCCTGAAAAAAAATACATAATATTATTATTGCGAAACTGCGTCTGTATGTCTGTCTATTATGTCTGCACGTTTAACTGCTCGTATGCCGCCGTTAATGGACACAATGATAAAAATAATATTTGACACCAACCACCACCACCAGGTTAACGTACTTTTAATGAACTGTCAAAACGTCCCTCTATCATAGATATTTTATGAAAATATAAAACTGTGATGTCACATTTTGCTGTAATCAACTAACGACAAGGCAATCTGCGTCGCCAATTTCTGGGCACAACAAATTTAAATCGCTTCACACGATAAGAAGAAGAACTAAGTTTTTTTCGAGTTCAGCTTAATTTAAAATCAAATATTGTATATAATTAAAAATAACAATAATCGGGTGGTTGAAATACTTAGGTGTACAACGTACCTACGCGCGGCGACTGGCCGCGGTGGTCTCGCGTGACATCAGTGCATTAAAGTGCTACTGAGGTGTGCTAGATGGCGAAAGAAGCCTCTTGTTGCAATCAACTGTAGCACACTGCTCACTGAATAGGGTCAGGGTATTATGGTATTATGAATCGTCATCCATAGCTTTAAGAACAAAATTCGCTTGCAATGGATTTCGGTACACAGATAAACGAAAAACACTGAGGCGAGCTTAATCACACCATATTCTCGACGACATTGAGCAGACATTTCTTGAATACCCTTGTACAGTAACACTACGGAATATTGTAGTATAAAAAATTTAATAGGTTCAATTTGACAGTTGACATATTATAGTGTTGAGTGTTTACGAATCGGTAGGTGGAATAATCGATTCAGTCATCAAATCGACTTATGACCGTTTCAAAACGTTGCTAATCATTACAAAATAATTTACGTTTTGGTGGCTATTAATTCCATGAGTAAATTTCCGAATAACGTTCTATAAATCACAAAAAAAATATGACTTCAAACTTCATGGTATTTGTTCAATACCAACCGATGAATCGATAAATCTGTACCTCCATAACGAGTTAAAAGGTGACAACACTAAAATAAATAAAAAAACGGGATACAACATGGCCGTTACAAAACGTCTGTCAGCAGTAAAGAATTACGATTCATTTTACACTTTATGTAGAAAAAATAAATTCTCCGTGTAAGTTACGAAAACGTACCTACGACGACTGACCGATGTAGGCCAATTCAATAAGGAGTCGAATTGTGACGCACGCGTGCGTTCTATTCACCGGTGCTACACTGCTGGTTACGCGTTGTCGCCAGGGGCAGGGTAAACAACTACCTAGTGAAATACGCTAGATTGCGATAGTAGTTTCTTGTAGCAGTCAACCATAGGGCATGTTTAGGTTTACCTGAGTTTAGGCCTGGTCTACTTCCCGTGTAGGTAGCGAAAACGTACCTACGACGAACGTCCGCAATAGAGTAATCCAGTAGAGACGCGCGAGCGAGCAGTGACGCATGCGCGCGTTTTATTTACAAGCGATGCTCGGCGCTACGTTGCTGGCCGATGCCGACGTAGCTTTTTGTAGCAGGCAAACCTAACGCACCGCTCACTGAATAGGTTCTCTAGAGTCCTGGCTTGTCTTACTTCCCGTGTAGGTATCTAAAACGTACCTACGACTACCGACCGCAATTGGCTAATCTATAAGGGACTCGCAAGCGAGCAGTGACGCATGCGCTTGTTTCATTTACAGGCGGCGCTCGGCGCTACGTTGTTGGCTGGATGAGCAGGTATAAAGTCGGTAAGGTGTGCTAGATGCCGATGCAGCTTTTTGTAACAGTCAATCCTAGCGTGCCAATCTTCTTCTTCTTAAGGTGCGTAAAGTGTTTCTTAAATACCTTTGCAAAGTAAAACTACGGAGTACTAATATTAATTCTGTGTCCTCACCAATATCGCTAAGCAGCACGCGGCGCGATTCGTCCCCCCTAGCGGCTGGTGGTGGCCTGGCGTTGGGTACGGTGAGTCTCCGCCCCCCCGCCCCGCACGCCGCGGGCCCGGTGAGGGTCGCGGGCGGGCGCTGCGGCAGGGTGGGGAACGCGCTGGGGACCACTGACATCTGTAGGAGAACATATTTCAGGAATATAGTCCACAAGTTCATGCGTTGCCCTCCTGGCAAGCGGGGTAAGTGATATGCTTTGATGTCAACAGGGACGGGCGGTGTAGGTGTGTTCCTATCCTGACAGTTGCGTGCGATTAGTGCTTCCTTGCCCTCCGCACGCTTGGCGGGGAGCGGGAGGCGAGAGCACGAAATTGTTGGGCTATATTCATGGTGATTATATTTACAGAGAGATGCTTGATGTGAATTGGAAGTTCTATCACTTATAGTTAGTAAATAAATGTATATATAGATAGATATACATAGATAACGTATAAATTTTTTCATCACTTCTATTACGTTTCTTCTGAAACCCTCGGAAGCTTGCTTTATACAATAGGTTATCACTGCGTGTGAGCTTGTTGGCTGGCATTACCACAAGGAGGAACCCGAACCCACAACCTTTGAGATACCGAGGCCGTTAGTACTTTATGCGCCAAATACCCGTCAGAGCAACATCTATTATAGTATTAGACAGAGCCAACACATCCGAGTTCGCTGCAAAGCTGCGACGCATAACCGGCCGTAGGTGACAACCGTAACAAGCTTACAAGTAAAATAGTTTAACCATACCAGTGTAGGTGCCAGGTACCCGTCAGAGCTCCACCTATTAGGCAGAGCGCACACGTCCGTCTGCACCGCAGAGCTGCGACGATGCAACGCCGCGTCGCGGATCTCAAGTATACAGCTTATACTACAAGTGTAATGGTTTAACCACCACAGAGTTAGGTCACTCACCGTATGCGCCAGATACCCGTCAGAGCTCCACCTATTAGGCAGAGCGCACACGTCCGTCTGCGCCGCAGAGCTGCGACGATGCAACGCCGCTTCGCGTAGTACCGGCCGCACGTGGCGACATACGTTGCCCGCTTTTAGAGGTCCGCTGGTCCGGGAAGGCGTGCGGTATCCGCCTGGCCTAAATAATTACAAGTAGCTTAGGTGTCTATGCTATAAACTATTTTACATAGTGTATGGGGCATTCCACGCGAAGCGGACAGCTAAAAAAGTTGATGTTTCCGATTTCAGTAATATTTGAGTATGTTTTATCTATACATGTCCTTGATACGTGTACCAAATATTTTTGTAATATAGTGCCTAGTTAGAGAGTTAAGGGACTTTTGTCCAACGAGTGGGCATGCAGTACTTCAAAGCCGATTTTCAAGTCATAAGATGATGGATATAAATTATTAAACTAATGTATGTATTACTTCATTTAATAAGGCTTTTAACTGGATTTATGAATACGAAAAAAAAATTTTTTTCATTGTATAAAATGCGATTTAGTTTTTTAACCTTGACTTTCACAATGTTAGACCGTTTCGATTTTAATTATTTTTTTTCTAGAAATAGATAATATTGTAAGGAACATTCGTGCTAAGTTTTATAATGGGCGTGAAAGTGGTTTAGGAGCTAGACTAGAAACACTGTCGAAGCGTGGCGTCCTGACCCGCGCCGCGCTTAGCGCCTGCCACTTGCGTGAGTTTGGAGAGTACAGTTTTTCTCAGGGATGCAACGATACGGCTATTACGATACCAATACGAATGACGAATACATCGTAATAGCCAAATACGATAACGAATTACGATACGAATGCATTACGATATTTGTTTAATACCATTTTGATGAATTTATTGGAAACTTTGTTGTATGTTAGTTATTATTGTAAGACTAAGTAAAGTAAAAGTATAAAAAAGTTATGCATTTTTAATCAATATATTTATTAATTTCTTTATCAATTTTCATTATTAACTTATATTTTAAATTGTTACTATTTGTTACATTTACTGACTATTAATTAATTTTAATTGTAGTCGTAATTTATTACTGGCAAATTCAACAACAAAAACAAAATTGTTAAGTTTTTTCCCTTAAGTCGGTTTCTCTCATCACTGTGTATCAGTCCTATTGTGGAATCCATAAAAACACCAATCAACGTTTAAAATCACGATTAAAAATCATGATTTTATATCGCAACAAAAAGTAGCCTGTGTCCTTCCCAGAGTCTCAAACTACCTCTGTACTAAATTTCTTTTAAATTGGCTCGGAAGTTTCGAAGCCTGTTCAATACAAACAAACAATGAAATCGTTCTTCTTTGTAATATTAGTGTTAAGTGTAGATAATCTTCTTTACATTGTGTAAATAAAAGTCGCTCCCGCTGTCTGTTCGCTAAGATCACTTAACCCATTCGCTCCCAAACTCAAGACACGATAGAAAATCAATTGTTATCTCGCACCGGAGCGTGCTGTGGCATAGAACCAGTTAAATTACTCAACGGATTCTAATGCAAATTTAGCAATAGATAGAGTGATTCAAGAGTTAGGTTTATATTATACATGCATATTGCACCCGTGCGAAGCCGGGGCAGGTCGCTAGTTTTACAAATGCGAATATGTGTTTCTACGTCTGTTACCTCTTCACGCTAAAACCGCTAAACCGATTGAGATGTTTGGTGTGGAAATAGTTTAAGACCCTGAAAGTAGCCTATGTCTTTCAAATCTACTTTTAAGTCTACTTTTTATTGCGATAATTTAAGGGGGTGAAATAAGGGGATAAATCCGCGAGCGATTTCACGGGAATCCGCTAGTAAGAAACTAAATATTATAAACTAAATTAGCTCACTGGAACTTCAGAAAGTTAAAAGTGTACCTAAGTAGTTATGTCTTCAAGATAAAGAGGAGGATTTTTGTTTACCACAAAACATTATTGACGTCCGATCATGCAAAATGTACTTAAACTATTATGGATTTACAGATAAAATTTAAACAGAAGTTGGAGCAAGAAAAACGTACCTGTATTGGAATGGATTAGGGCAAGTATTCCTCCTCAAATTCAAATTGGTTGCAAGGTCATCTTCAGATATGCCGCACTTGGATATATCCGTCTCAGCAAACACTGAAAACCTATGACCAAGATTGCCAGTTCTGTAAAAGCTGTCCACACTCTCTTCCCTATGCAGGATATCCATGCTGGATCCTAGCTCGAAGCTGGAAGACTTCGTATTATCGAAACTTAGGCCGCGATTGTACTCGCACGTCAGGCTGTCAACGCTATCCAACCTTCGAGTGCTGGTATTAGGGCTCTTCTTGTACAGCATATTATCAGATTTGTTCTCGTAACTCTTGAGAATACCTCGTCCAGGCAGATCTAGACTGCCTTTGCCATTGAAAGCTACATGACGAATTTCTTTGTCACTTGGAAGCGATACTCTTTTGTTTCTGAGTGAGGATTCAGCGATGACCCCTTGGAGTGCGCTGTTTTCCTGGTTCTCAATATCGGTGTTGTCATTGGAGTCGCCTCCCGGCTGGAAATCAGGGTCAAGGGTGTGGAACTTGATGAGAACCGGCGTTGAGTGAGTGGACGCGGAGGAAGGACCCCATTGATCTGTCTCACGGATGGACACGAGATCCTCCTGTAAATAAAAGAAAATTCTTTAACAGTTTTAAAAATAAATCCTTGTGTGTTTTCGAGTATGTGAAGAGTCCATTTTAGTTTATCAAGCAATTTCGAACTTACTTAGTTCTGGCCAGTGAAAGGTGTGAGTTCCTAGACTTGGCTAGGTGATGCTGTCTAAAATTAAAAAGAAGCTAGGTGACTGAGAGGATAGGCAACTTACCCTTGATCTATGGGAGTCTTCTGCCCATAGATAAAGGCTCCAAAAAATGCAGATTCGTCCTTAGTATGTTACGTGAGTTTTTAGAATAGCGGTCTCGTCGTTATTCTGTCTAGCCCTATTTTCAATAAGTTGGGATGCTCAGCCTCGCATCTCTTGTTATTCTTGGTCCCAGCGCTTCCTGGTGTTGTTAGAGCTTCTTTTTCTTCTATTTAGGGACTCAGACATGTACTCAAATTTGTAGGTGAAAATGAGCTGTGTGTACCTCCTAGACAGAATACATTCTGTCTAGGAGGTACATACAGACAAAACCTGCTACAGGAGGTTTTCTCATCGACCCTTAAGTTTTGGTCTCATTACCAAGATGGAATTTGATGGAATTTCGCTTGGCTTCACTTGTAGTTGTTAGATGTTCTGGCGACTATAGAGTGATGGTATTTACCTGTACTTCAGGCGTCTATAGAATGATGGCGTTTACCTGCAAGTTGCTCATATCCTTGGACTCATCAGTAGTAAATATGAGCTCTATATCGTCGACCTCCTCTGACTCGTTGCCGCTCGCGTTGTCCTGCTCCTTGTCGTCCGCGGCGGGCGGCTCCAGCGGCGTCGTGCCGCCTTCAGAGAACACCGAGTTGTCGCCTTCGGAGAGGGACCTAGAAGTAGAAAGGAGATAGAGATATTGTGTGGTTTCTTTTTTCATATTTGAATGTAGCAATCAGTCTTGTCGACTAAATATACGCACATGAAGTGTCTCCGGTCCTGTGTTTGTTACGCGGGCTTACTACTGCCCCGCACCAAGCAGCGTGGCGCGTGAATTTCATGCGCGTTGCGCAAACAAACAAAGAAATTCACGAGTCACGCTGCCTGGTGCAGGGCAGTGGTAAGACCGACTTAAGGACAATATTTTGACAGTTAAGTTGAGCAATAGCAGCATTCTTCCAGCAATTTTTGACTAGCGCAATTATGCTTGGACACAGAAGGTCAAAGGTTCTATTTACAGACAAGATCGAATAGTGCCTATTTATTTTCCTAGAATGGCCTGAGTCTAAGGATAAGGCTTTGTCCGGATGATGATGTCCGTTCGTGATGATGTCGTCATATCTATATTTTTAACTGTAACTGTCCCAGTCACTTATGCTAGGAGGGACAGTTACAGTTAAAAATATGGAAATCGTCATATGGAGTAAGGCCTCTGATTCCTTGGAGGTTTGACTTGTCTGGTTCATATAATTGATGGCACCAAACCAAAAAAAAACTATTGGATAAAAAAAATTGTAAGTAAGTGTTTATAGTTGACCCACCTGAGACTGAGGTCATCTACATCCAAATTGAGAGTGTCTTTATACCTGCTTCTCCCAACATTTTCTTTCACAACCAAATTCTCCTCTGAGGTTATCCTCACTTGGACATCAAACTTGTCCACCTTAGACTTAGCCTCTGCTTCACTTGGCACCGCCATTTTTACGTTTTCAGTAGCCACTGTACGAAAACTTATTTTATTCCCTTTAGGATCTTCAGCGTCCTCAAAATGTTCCTGTCTTTCTTCAACCTGGAAACTAGCTTGTGAACCTGTTCTATCTTTTTCTGATTTCTTTTCTACTCCTGATGTAGAATCACTGTCAGAAGTAGAACTTGAAATTATGGCACCTTCTTTTAAAGTCCGTACTTTGATTCTAACATCAAACTTTGATAACAACTCCAATTTGGTTTTAAAACTAGGATGGGAAATTTCATCAGACTCTTTAGGAAAACTTGCAATGAGACTATCTGAGAGTTCTGTCACTGTGTTCTGTTCTTCAACAGGACTCTCAATTTCTGGCTCGTTTTTCTCTACCTCTGTCTCTTCTAGCAATTGATGAGAAGAGCTCCCTGCACTAACATTCTCTACATCCTCTGTAACATCAAATGTTACTTCATGGGGTTGATTTACCTGATCAGCAGAACAAAACTCCTCAACTGCTTCTTGCTCTGTATGGCCAGGCTCCAAAGTATCCACAGTAGTATTCAACTCACTTGTAGCTGTCTTTATGATAACCTCAGAGCTTGAATAGTCTTCAATATCTTTATGAGGACTGTAAGTCACTTCAAGCTTTATGTTTTGGGTATTAGAGTCTTTTTCGTCATGCCCAGAGTCAATGATTCTACGTCTTAGTATGTGATTCTCTAAAGTCAACTTTTCAATTACATCAGCATACTCATTACACCTTGAGTGCTCTTCATACTTTTTCTTTAACTCTCTTAGTTCATTCTTTGACACTTCCAATGCTGTTCTCAAGGATACAACAGTCTGGTGCAGTGCCCTTACTGTGTCCAAGTGAACAGCCCCATTCGGGACTGTCTCCAGTCTACCGCTATCCATTCCACCTTATTTCCCGCCTGGACTTCACTCAACATCCCATACATGACTGTTTCTCTTACAAACCTTCTTCAATCCACAACAACAGCTCCCATCGCCACAGGGGTATTTTTAGACCTTGAATAAATAAACATACCGTCGACACAAACTTCGTGACTTTTTAAACAACATTAACGTGTTGAACGCCAACTTACCGGTGACCTAGTTCCTCGGTATTGCGACCTCTGACACAGAATAAAGATCCATGACACATTTTTATATTGTTATCACGGTCTGTATTGATAGAAATATGACCGCGCGTATCTGTGCACAAAAGGAGGTGCAATCGATAAAACAACTCGCACTAGAGAGTGTAATTAAGCTTTTAAGCTCCTCGAAAGTTGGTTCGGGGCGCCGCTCAGCTGGCACGAATCACTGATAACGTCCTCACACGAAAGGCTGTAATTTACGTAGGGATATTATCTTCAATGCGTTTTGACAAGGTTGATGAAGCTACACATAATATAGAACTCATGAAAAATCTCTACTTCGCAAAGCTCTTGTAAACAAATCAATACTTGGATTCGCCATTCGCGGGCACTAGAGCAAGAGAAATGGCAAGATTTGTTCTGTTTCACTCCGTTAGCTGTCAAAATTGACATCCCAAAAAGAAGCGTTCAGTGTTTTTAAATTTACTACTTCTTTTTTCGCCTAGAAATAGGAGAATTTATTAAAGTCCGAAGTTTATGCGGTAAGTCCTATACAGTTGCCAGAGGTGCGAGGGGGCGAGGCACTCTAGCTAGACGACAGTGGGTGACTGACAGGTGATGATGGATGAAGAAGATGTTGTGGGAAAGAGGATTTAGTTTTATTTTTAGATACTATCTTTCTCCTAGTATTGTCACAAAATAAGTACTAGTAGCTGAAGCTTGACTTCGCAATCAAATGACATTCAAGAAAATGTCTACTCAATAGGCTCAATTCCAATGCGCCCTGTCTAAGATTAAATGTAGGCTCAGTCTCTCTCTTTCTCTGCCAAACAAACGAAACGAGACAGACTATATTAATTTAGAAACGTCAGACTAAACAGCTGTCCGTTGCTAAAGAAATTAGAGAACCCAAAGACAATTTAGTAGGAATGTCATTCGATGACGACTAAAGTTAGACGAAAACACGCAAAAACTTGTACAAAAACGTTAGATATCGCATCACTTAATTTGACGTTTCTAAACTATTGTAGTGTCTCTTTTCTTTTGTTTGATAGTGAAATAGAGAGACTGAACCTAAATTTAATCTTAGACAGGGCGCATTGGAATTGAGCCCAATGTCGTCAACGAATGATGTATAGCCTGACCATAAATATATGGGACTTCGCCATGTTGCGGAAAACAACTGGAATTAATTAAACTAAATTCTTTTACTGGCAACAGAAACCACAAATCGTCATTGTCATGTCTTGATTGTCATAATGATTAGTTTCAAAGTGGAAGCGTGATCTAGTTTTCGACTATGTGATATTTTTATGTGTTAAAGACGCCGAAAACTATTCGCTGTCGTAGAAGAAAAGTGGTTTAACATGTGCTGTACTAATTTTCGACAGCAAAGTCTATGTAATCACCATAATTTCTGTATGTGAATTACCGTTTTAGTTTTCATATCACAAATTGTGGTACGTCATATAGTGCGAACAGTGAGAATTGCCTACTGATAGCAACGGAGAATAATTTAATAAAGATTTTGAAAAAATAACAATTATTGAAACTTGTTTTGAGAGTTTTATTTTCATTATTTTCTTTAAATAAAAAAGGAAAACGTGTATTTTTTTATAGGACCTTCTTCTTAACAATTTTAACCCTGCTTAGATATTTTACTGCAATAGATCGTAGAAATTCCTAAAAATATATAAAATAATATTAATAGTCTGATAACATATAAAATAAATATTTTTTTATGTTCAGCTGCCACTCTACACTGGTATGATTATATCAAGTGTTGTCATATAAAGAGGGTTATTATTTTGACAGTCTATGTATGTATGTATGTATGTTCATCTGTTCCCTCGTAACTTCTAAACTACTAATCAGAATTCAACAAATGACATATCATTAGAAGCGTCTTAATTGTCCACTGGTTATAGGCTATATGGGGTTTCACAAAATCTAATGCGGCGCCCTCTAGCGGACAAAACATACAGAGTAAAAAAATAAAGTTAAGATAAATATGCCGTGTTTAGTATCATTTGAAAGCGCTTTACTTGTACATTTTTAATATATATATATATTACTAGCATTTGCTTGTGACTTTACCTGTATTCATGGGCTGATTGCATATACATAATTCACATCTCTTCGTTCATAGCTTCTTTACTACTTATCAGAATACTTAGTTAATCAATTAACCGTTTGTTAATATTATTCGCCACAAATACACTTTAACACCAAAATAGTACAAATAATAAAAAAAAACTAAAACCCAACTACGACATAAAACGACGCTGAAAAAGTATAAAACAAGATTTTCAGAATTTTCATGTTTGTAAAGGCGTAGTCACACGTTGTCAAAGTGCTACGGTAGGTAGGTATATGTAACGTGTGACTACGCCTTTCCAAACATGAAAATCGTCGCTTTTTGTTGTAGTTGGGTTTTAGTTTTTTTATATTTTATTATTTAGTTTATCAAGTACATATTCATTTAGAAACCTACAGAAATCCATTGCAAGATAATTCCAACCGCTAGAAATGACTGCTTTTATTAAAATATTAATAAATTGTCAAGTTGACTTTTCTTTTGAATTCCAAAACTTTTGCTATTCATCTAATAGAAGTGTATCCAAACGCATCTACACTGCTACACAGCTGCTGTCCTGTCACTCACTGTTACTGCGGATTTTCGGGCGGGAACCGAGCCGAAAAAGTTGGGCTTCGTTTCTTAATTTTCTCATTCGATTTCGTGGTCATTGTTGTGATTGTGCAGTGGAATAATCTTAAGAATGTGCTACAGAGGAGAACTTATGACGTAAAAGTGAGAAAGAAAGTAAGGCGCTCCTATATGACCCGGCTTGATGTTCCCGCTCAAAATTTCGTTGAGAGCATTGAAATGCGAACCATCCTCGCATTTCAATGAGTAATATTAGGTTAGTTGGTAGTTTAGTATTAGTGTAGTTGTAAAAGAAGAAGAATACTAATGAAAAGGATAAAAAAAATATATAAAATAAAGATACTGAAGACGTGGCTGTATGGACTTGATCCTTTGCCTACCAAAAAAAATGTCAATGTAACAAACATAACCTAATTTGTTTTGGTTGGGCAAATTTAATTTTTAATTTATAGATCCACTTCAGAAAATATGTTTCATTTAACCAACTTGTGTAAAACTAATTCATTAAGTTCAATTATGATAATACAAGCACGCAATAAAACAAAAACCCATTGGGTATGTATCGCAGGAACTTACCAAGTTCAATAACTCGTTTTCTAACCTAGGCTTAAAATTACATAAACCTGAATTAATTACAGGCTAAACTGAAGAGAAAAACGAGCCCAAAGTACAAAGCATTAAACCATTTTGATGACTTCTACGCGTCAGTGTTTGGTAGCAAATGGGAGTCGGTGAGGGAGGCTCTCTTGCGGCGCTCCAAATACGTTGCCGTTGTCAATAACTATGGAGATGCTGAGGAAACTGTCGAATTATTGACAAACAGAGGTAAGGCCTGTAAACCCAGTAATAATGTTTTTCCGTACGTTTTGCCTAAACTTAAAATATTTTCGTAAATATCTTATTCTTTAGATATCTCAGTTGATATTTTAGCATATATACTCCATAGTTGTAAAAATTGTAAGATAATCATAAATAAAGATTGATAGACTACTCTTAAAATTATACTTTTATGTAAATATAATTTTTCAGGAGCACACTGTCTTAAAAACCTTATGTCCATCCAGCAAGAGTTTCACAATGAATACAGCCCAAAAACCCCTGACCCACCACCATCAAACAACACAAACAGACTCCAAGAATATGTGGATAAGGTCCAAAGTGAAGATATATCCAGTATTTATCCACAAAATTCAGATGCACCTGACTGGATAGACTTTACAGATAAAAGGCCTGATGGAAATGACAGAACACTGCAGTTAAATAAATCAGAAATGTAAGTATAGTGGGCAGCATATCAGACTATACAATTATATTCATTTACTTGAGTTTTTGCACAACTGATATTTTGTACAAAAGACAGATATAATGCAAAGTGGCATTTTGTGTTGTTTTGTTTCAAAATGCAAGCAGGTACTTTATGAAACTTAAAAATTACAGTAAGTTTGATAAATAAATTAAATATAACTTCTAGGGTGGGAAATAAAAGTAACATTTATCCAACTTCTGAATCACAACTAGATGAGTCGCGTATCATTGATCCCTCAATGGGGATATCATCTGAGGCATTGTACCAGTACATACCAGCGACAAAACTTAAAGGAATGGACGAGTGGGTCCCTGAATCAGTACACTATTCATATTATTCAAGTGAGTACATCCTAACTTACTTAAATAAATACCCAAAAAAATACATAAATTAAAAATAACCGTCACAAACAAAGTTTGTGGGATGAGAAAGTCAAATAAAAACAATTCAAAAACTTCTTGTTTATGACAAATAAATGTAAATAAATTAGCATAATTATTTCATACCAAACATAACAGTTGAAAGAACAATGTAAAACTTTAATTATATTTCTAGCTGAAAAGGATTTTCCATTGGTTATTGAGCCAGAGACAGAGTTCAAAATGCCAGAGCATTTAAAAGTGTACACTTATGAGATGGGTAGTGAATACAGCAAGTTTCCAGAACCTAAAAGAGGTCAAACAGGTAAATAAGATGTCATCTTTTATTGTGGCTTCACAAAGCCACAAAGCTAATATGGTCATAACTTCATCACTAATAATGAAATTGAAGCACAGCCATCCACTGATCAGGAGCCCTATTTTTGAATCACTTGTATGCCATTATGTAGGCGAATGCGACATAATTTTTACTCAAAACATTGATTTTGACGTTTATTCTATCGCTCGCCTTCTCTGACGAGTGGGTAGAGGCACTCATTGCGGTTTCGAGCGGTCGATTGCAGTTGAACGAGTGATTCAAAGATGTAGAGTTTTAGATGAAAAATGAAAATCAGTAGAAATCTGCACGCGAGTGATTCAAAAATAGAGCTCCAGAAGTTAATTGATAGTTCTCTACTTGCACTATTGTGTATCACCACAGAATAAATAATAATACAAATACAGAAGGACCACTCTGCAAAGTTATTTTAGTAAATAGTGACTGTTGCTACAACACAATAAAGAGTAAATTGAGATCGCGGCACGCCAATAGCCTACCGCTATAAACACGTACGTATTTGCCTCTCTTTCCCTCGCGTAACCTCATCTCACCTGGCAGCGTAGGGTCGACCGACGCTGCGACAAACACGCGCGTGAATCGTAGATCTTACATGCGATGCGGCCGGCTTGTGACATCCATTACGACCGGTGATCCGCGGATGTACTAGTAGCTTAAAGCTAAACAGAATGAACCAGGCATGGTATCACTCGCTAAGTTATTTAAATAGCGACTCTTGTTATGACACAATGTAATTTAGGTCGCGCATCGCATTGAGAACCGTTAGTTGCCCCTCTTTCTATCGCGCAACCTTAGGTAGTTGTCCCACGTTTGGTTTTGCAACATATTTTTTACAATAGGCCTGGTCTTACCTAATTCAGTTTTCCCACTAGGTGTATACAACTACTACCCAATGGACTGCGGATCTGTCTTGGCTGTGCTAGCCCTATGCCTGACGGGCGGCGAGAGGGTACTGGACATGTGTGCAGCGCCTGGGGGAAAGTCGCTGATCGCGCTGCAGACTCTACTGCCTGACACCATCGTGTGCAATGATATCTCAGTATCAAGACGAAACAGGTAAATGACTATCATTGCTGGAAACTGCTGTATGATCGGCTATAATGGCCGGCTGCAACGTCAATCATCCCAATCGAGGGCCCCACGCCATGCTTGCTCGCATTGCTAGCATAGTAGCATAAGTGACAGGGATAGGTATTGTCTAAAAAGAAAAATGTTTTACTAACGCAACATTGTAACAACACTCAGTTTTTTAGAACAGATTTTTTTTATTATGCTTATGCTTAATCAGTTGATCAGTGAAAGTAAATCGTAAAATTACCTTCTTTGGTCATTGTTACTATAAACATGTAATCTTAATTAAAAAAAAGCTTAAGATATAGTAAAGTTTAACTTTGAAGAAATCAATATTATTCTTTGCCCGCCGTTACAAGGTTACGTTTGATGAAATATCACTAGATGTCAATGAATAAATGTAAATGTGATCTATTAAATTGACCCTACTTTAATGCCCTTGTGTAAATGTAGGGATTGAACCTGCAAAGCTTACCTAACTCTCTAACTACCAGCTATGCCATAGTGATCATTATTGATCACTATGGCATAGCTGGTAGTTAGAGATGATATAAACACTAAATGCCATTTGACAGAATGGAGAGGATATTCACCGACTACCTGTTCGACTTCAAGACCAGCAACAAATGGCGGGAGCGTGTGGTCTCCACCCACGTCGACGGCAGGGTGTTCATTGACGACCAGGGATTTGACAGGGTATAACGATTACTATACTAAAGTAAACATTGCACTAAAAATACCTCGCCCGTCTTAAGTCAGGTGGGACTCGAACCCACGACCCTCCGCTATCTGGGCGGATGCTCTCCCAACTGAGCTACCGAGAACGTTAGTTACATGACTTACTTGACGAATTGGGTACTTGACATATTCCACAAATCCGAAACCATATTTCTTGAAAATAATAGCATATTTTAAACACATATTCAATGTATTTTTTTGCAACTAAGTATGAGAAGTATTTGACTTTGAATTGAATTTACCTACTAAGTACTTAAGTATAATGAAATGTGAAGTCCTAGTTTACTATACCCATACAAAATCTATGGAAGAAGTGCGTTTTGACAGTTCTTTAAAAGTACGTCAACGATTGGTGATGTCAAATAGCCAATTATTGTGATTGCTACGCTAAATGAGCCGGGCTTTTGACTTTATAAATTTTTGAGTGATGTATAGTGGCTATAGTCCGAATCTAAATGAGTCCTCGCCTGCGGTGTGCGGGGGTAGACGAGAACGAGGACCATGAGCGGTGCGGGCGGCGGGCGCTTGTGATTTTATTGGGTGATTCGATTTTGGTGTTTTCAAAATTCAAATCATCCAATCAAATCGAAGTGCCCGCCACCCGCACCTATTCAGACTACATTTTCGTTACAAAATCACCCCTGTTATAACTGCACTGAATAAGATAACAATTACCAACGAAAATTCGGTATAGTTGACTCGAATGCCTGTCGAATTACGCTGGCTAATATGCGGGCAACAGTTAATATTTCAAATCTCAAATACTTAAATGTTTGCGCGTGTTGAGCTATGTTTTATGTATGTTTGGATATGATATTTTAGTTTATCAGTTGTGAAATGTCTCCATATGGTGTAACATTAGTTATTTTGTGATGAGAATTGAGATTATGTAGATCAGGCGCATGGATAATTTTTTTTGTTACGATCCATAAAATCTTTCCCAATAACTTGTTTAATCCAAACTAATGTATTGTTGACAGGTGCTAGTAGACGTGCCGTGCACAACCGACCGTCTATCCGTGAACGAAGATGAAAACAACGTGTTCCGGCCGGACCGGATTAAGGAGCGGCTGAGGCTGCCCGAGCTACAGTCGCAGCTGTTGACGTGAGTAGCGCTGATTACCTTTTTAGGGTTCCACACCTCAAAATAATAATATTTATTTCAGGCTACAGACAAAAAAACAATACAGGTCCATACGAATACCTTATATTCATACTATAATATTATAAATGCGAAAGTGTGTCTGTCTGTCTGTCTGTCTGTTACCTCTTGACGCTTAAACCACTGAACTGATTGAGATAAAATTTGGTATGGAGACAGTTCGAGACCCTGGAAAGAACATAGGCTACATATCGTCGCGATTTAAAGACATTAAGGGGGTGAAATGGGGGATGAAAGTTTTATAGAAAATCCAACTCTTGCGGGCGAAGTCGCGGGGAACCACTAGTAAATAATAAATTACTAAAATACTTAAGATATATATATATATATATATATATAGATAGCCGAACTCCGACTACAGCGGCTGATATTAACAGAGATTAGCCAACTACGCGGGAGATATAATGCACAAGTGTGTGCGCAATACACAGATGCACTCTCTGTTCCTTCACTCTTTTAGTTTGGTAAGACGTTAACCCAACATAACCGGAGAGATATCGAGCACATGACCAACGACATAACAGGCACGGGGGTGTTAACACCACCAGCTTCCTGAGTCCTGCCTGAGCTTTGTCTGAGTTATTTCAAGACAGAAAAACACATAACCAAATTTTAGTCCGACCCGGGATTCGAACCCGGGACCTCATGGATAGTATGTACCCAGTGCGTTGACCACTAGACCAACGAGGCAGTCAGCCATGCTGATTTAATTAATAAATACCTAATTGTACAGGAACGCACTACGTCTAGTCCGTCCGGGAGGCGCGGTGGTCTACTCGACATGCTCGCTGAGTCCCATACAGAATGATGGCGTCGTTCACGCATCTCTCAAACGCGCCTTCGAAGACCACGGGGTGTTGGCTGCCGTCAGGTGAGGATACACTTTAAGGTGTTTGTATACAAGCAAACATAATTATTTAAAAAAAAACAAAATACCCGACTGAAAAAAATATATATTTGAAATGGTTTTTTACTGGTTTTCATCTGATACCCATATTGCTATGGTACGGAAAAAATCAATCTGCCCTCCCCAGTTTGTTTCCATTTTCGGGTGCATTTTTAAAATGTACACTTATAGCCAATGTCACTACTAAAATTTTGACAAATTTAACGACACCTGTCAAAAACTGTCCAGCAGCCGTTTGGGCTGTAGGCTGTAGGGCGTACCAAACTATCATACATACATACTCTCGAAAAACATAACCTTCCTTCGGATTTCGGGTAAAAAGTACCGCCTCCCGCCGAAGCAGGCGTAGGATTGCCTATTGATAGTTAACCTGATATCAATAGTATTGATATTATCGAGTGTAATATAGAGCAAAAGTATTGATGTACAACAATAGTATCGAAAGTATTGAAATTAGTAGCTAAATTTTGCTCCAATAATTATTATTTTATTTCCAATAGTCCCCGAACAAACTATCGATATTGATTCGTTGTTTCCAAGGTGAACTATCGATAATCATCCAGGGTTGCATGCCTTGAGATTTTAATATTTCCAGTTTCACAATTCGTTTTAGTTTGTTTAAAAATCTTTTTTATTATTCACAGAGACCTGACGCGCCCCATGTCTGCTCTCAGTAGTACGCTTTCCCTCGCGAGAGGAGACGTAGCGCCGCGCTACGGCCAGCTGGTGCTGCCCTCTGTGGAGGCCAACTTTGGGCCTTCTTACGTCGCCAGGCTAGTGCGACTCAAGTAGGTAAACTATTCAGATTATAGTTAAATTGATGTAAATAGGTTATGGAAGGGGTCAACGTAACTCGTCATCGCGATGTAACGGATACGCAGCGCCATCTCTGTTTAACACAGTGAACCACTAATGCCTCGTGAACTTCGTTCGTATTGGAGCCCAATTGCGGTCAAATTTCTGCCTATTATACCTCTATATTTAAAAAATTAGGGGGTTCCAAGTTGTTGAAACCGTAACAATTCTCACACTAGCTATGACTAATAATGCTAAGGTTGCATTTTAATTATAAACTAGAGACCCACCCCGGTTAGGCATAAGTGCTATTAAAATACAAAATATAGCCTGTCTTGTTTTTTTTTAAATCTGTTTAGTAGTTTCAAAGAATACTTTCAACAAACAAACTTACTTTAGCCTTCATTAGTATACCTCTAAATCAGGTAGTGTCTGTGTTATAAAAAAATAATTAAAAATAGGATAGTATCTATTTATAGACATTGTACATAATTTATGTAAATATTACTTTTTAATAAAAACTGTTTTATAATAGTATGATATTTTATTTATTAAATTTAAATGAGTACCTACAATATTGATTCATACCCATACACAGTATACGATTTAAGTACAATATGAAATGTCTTTGGTTTGCAAGATTATTTCTAATAAGTTAATATAAAAATACATCAAAAGCCTTAAAATTCTATAAACATTGTCACAAAATGGTATAAGCCGTAAAAATGTTAAGTTTTTTAATACTATGCTAAGGGTGAGAAAGAACACAGATAAAGTTGTAGAATAAGTATTTCTAAGTATTTATATATTTCATCTCTCATTTTACTTTACCAGATTACACCACCAGATACCAGATTACCTAATAACATAGACAGCTACATACACTCGCCTATAATTTTTTTTCTAAAAAATTAAATGCACAAGTGATATGATCCGCTCTTGAGCATTGTCATGATCAATTTTTTTTTCGTGAAACCAATGAAAACAAAACATGTTTCTGAAGCAGCATAACAATATATTTACCTACTGGTTATCAATGAATTGTCATTCGCGCATCACATACACATACTTTCAAGCATACATTTAACTAAATAAAAAAGTACAAATTAAATATAAAAGTATAAAACACTAGCAGTTCCTCGCGACTTCGCCGGCGCCGGAATCGGATTTTCCATACAACCTTTCAACCCCCTGCAAAAACAAATAAAGTGCCTATTACGGACAACATTTCCCTCGATCGTAAATTGTCTCTACTCTATGCCCTATGATCAGTTCTCTTTACTCTATGCCCTTAAACGTTAGACTTCTCATCGTGGTTCAACGGCTTGGCCTCCTGCTCTACGTCATTCTTGTGTTCGGGCACTTTGTTCCACGGTTGCTCTTCCCCGGAACCGAACAGTGTGTACACGATAATCTCGACGACGTACAGGCCGATTGTGACGAAGAATATTATGCGCCACGCTGAGATCGTTTGCTGAAAAAGGTGTTGATAGGCTGAAATTAATAGATGGTTATGGCAATCACCACACCAATTACCTAGTCGTCTAGGTCGTGCAATAAAATTATTAATTATGTGAGGCTCGAATAGGAGGCTGGAGGTTCGGAAAAAACACGAAATATTACAAGGGAGAGGATAGTGTAGTGAGATTGTGCATCATACAAGGTATTATAGTGTACTGATTGCAATACTGGATATTCGGCCCAAATAAGGACATAACGAGGGGTGTCTGGAAGTAATCACAATGGTTATACAATGGCATGAATGAAATACAATGGTTGAGAATGCCTTAAGGCATTAAGTCCACCATTTGTACTACTCTGTTCGTGCAATAAAGAATAAATAAATAAATAAGTAATTGAATGCATAAAAATGAATTTAGCAATAAGACCGCCTAAATGTTGAGTGGAAGATTGATTTACTTACGTTGCCGTCTGTTAATACGCCAACGAAAATAGGCACGACGATTCCCGGAATAGTTGCTACCGTGTTTGTCATTGCCATTAAAGTACCTGTAAAAAAGTGAAACACATTAATTTATTTATGCCTTTTAAAATTCTACTAAACAACATTTTGTTAAAGAAGCTAGTGGACTAGGGAACCGCCTGTCTGCGCACGGGTGCAATTAAATAATACGAGTAAAATATATAGGATTTCAAACTTTGTTGTTGCATTTCTAAACATACACTTCACGACACAAACGGGATTTAATGCAACTAATTAATACTTTTTTAAAAGGCAAATTTGTATTTACCTTCCCGACGTTTCGATTCGGTTGCACGAATCATGGTCGCGGGTTGACTGTAGTAGCTCGGCGTCGTCTGCTCGTGCGCGTTGAAATATTTTCTTCTACCCGCACACTTTGATTATTTGTTGAACTTGTACAGTCAGCTCGACAAACTACACTAACAGTATCCAGGTTTCTTGTTGACGGCATAATACGCGATTTGCATTTTGTTATCACTGGATTCCATGTTGATGACAAATGAAAACCATCATCCCGATTGAAATTTTTAAATTTCTTAATTTCAATTGCTTCACGTATTATTCTAGAATGATAATAACGTTCAGTGGAGAGGGTTTTTGGGTCATGTAGCTCCATCCAGTGATTAGCGCCTGAGTTGAGCAGATGTTCAGCTATCGCAGATTTGCCCGTCTGTAGATTTTTTACAGCTGAAATGTGTTATTTGACTCTTTCAGCGATTGATCGCTTCGTCTGCCCAATATAGGAACTACCACAGCTGCAATCTATCTTATAAACATCCTGCTTCTGCAGAGGTATCACATCCTTTGGTGAACGTAGGTATTTCGTTACTTTTGACAACGGACTATATACAGTCTTAATGGAGTATTTGTGGAGTACTGTTCCAATTTTATCCGTTATCCCTTTCACGTCTGGGAGAAAAGCAGGTTCTCTGTTCACCATTGCTTGTTTTTCTCTCTTGGGCCTCTTTTCCATTTGTCTTTTGTTCAAACTGTAACCGTTCCTTTCTAATACCCTCACTACATGGTTAAGTTCTCCTTCTAGATGTTCAGGGTCACATAAGTTATGCGCTCTATTAACCAATGAGGATACCACAGATTGCAGATGACTAGGATGGTGATGTGAAGAGGCATGCAGATATCTGTCTGTGTGAGTTGGTTTTCGGTAAACAGAGTGGGCCAAAGTTCCATTCGGTCTCACTGTCACATGCACATCAAGAAAAGCCATAGATCTATTATGTTCCATTTCATAGGTAAACTTTATCTTTGGATGAATTGAATTAAGGTGTTGTAAATATTGTTCCACTACTGATTGGTTTCCGTTAATGATGCAGAATATATCATCGACATATCTCTTCCATAACTTTATAACATCGGGACCAGTTGATAAAGCTCTTTGTTCAAAATGTTCCATCCAGATATTGGCAATCACTGGTGCTACTGGACTCCCCATATCTACACCATCGATCTGGAGGTAATATTGGTCACGATATAAAAGATAATTACCGTCCAAGCAGTTTTGTAAAAGGACAATATATTCATCAGGCAGTTCAATATCTAACAGTTTATCCTTGATAACTTCCAAGCAATCCTTTAATGGCACATTTGTGAAAAGTGATTCGACATCGAAACTTACCATAATATCACCAGGTTCAATTGTGATATTCTTAACCAGGTCTATAAAGTGCATAGAGTCCTTCACATAAGATGATGATTTTCCAACCAATGGTTGCAACACTCCAGCAACGTGTTTTGCTAAGCTATAGGTAGGTGAATCTACTTGGCTTACTATCGGTCTCAGTGGAACATTACTTTTGTGTATTTTCGGCAAACCATATAGTTTCGGTGGCTGTACGGTTTTGGGCATAGGCTTGTGTATACATCTTCAGTAAAAAGCTCTTGGTGCTCCTGGATTAAAGCACGAACTCGTCTCGTCACTCTGGCAGTAGGGTTATAAGACACAGGCTTGTAAACAGTCGTGTCTGCGAGCATATTCCTTATTTTACTGTCATAATCTTCAGTATTCATAACTACGGTTGCGTTTCCCTTATCAGCTTTCAGAACCAATATCTCTTGGTTTTGACGTAGGTTTGTCAGCGCATCCCGCTCTTCCGTAGTAACATTACTCTTAGGCAGCCTAGACTTCCTTAAAATCACTGCTACATCCTGCCTCAGAATATCTGCGTCTGACGGCGGAATTTTGTTGCGTATGATAGTCTCCTCCACGCCACCGATTATGTTTTCATAAGGTGTTCTCTTAGGTGTTAAAGCAAAATTCATCCCTTTTGCCAATACTACAAACTGATATTGAACTGCCTAATGAATATATTGTCCTTTTACAAAACTGCTTGGACAGTAATTATCTTTTATATCGTGACCAATATTACCTCCAGATCGATGGTGTAGCTATGGGAAGTCCAGTAGCACTAGTGATTGCCAATATCTGGATGTAACATTTTGAACAAAGAGCTTTATCAACTGGTCCCGATGTTATAAAGTTATGGAAGAGATATGTCGATGATATATTCTGCATCATTAACGGAAACCAATCAGTAGTGGAACAATATTTAGAACACCTTAATTCAATTCATCCAAAGATAAAGTTTACCTATGAAATGGAACATAATAGATCTATGGCTTTTCTTGATGTGCATGTGACAGTGAGACCGAATGGAACTTTGGCCCACTCTGTTTACCGAAAACCAACTCACACAGACAGATATCTGCATGCCTCTTCACATCACCATCCTAGTCATCTGCAATCTGTGGTATCCTCATTGGTTAATAGAGCGCATAACTTATGTGACCCTGAACATCTGGAAGGAGAACTTAACCATGTAGTGGGGGTATTAGAAAGGAACGGTTACAGTTTGAACAAAAGACAAATGGAAAAGAGGCCCAAGAGAGAAAAACAAGCAATGGTGAACAGAGAACCTGCTTTTCTCCCATACGTGAAAGGGATAACGGTTAAATTGGAACAGTACTCCACAAATACTCCATTAAGACTGTATATAGTCCGTTGTCAAAAGTAAAGAAATACCTACGTTCACCAAAGGATGTGATACCTCTGCAGAAGCAGGGTGTTTACAAGATAGATTGCAGCTGTGGTAGTTCCTATATTGGGCAGACGAAGCGATCAATCGCTGAAAGAGTCAAAGAACACATTGCAGCTGTAAAAAATCTACAGATGGGTAAATCTGCGATAGCTGAACATCTGCTCAACTCAGGCGCTAATCACTGGATGGAGCTACATGACCCAAAAATCCTCTTCACTGAACGTTATTATCATTCTAGAATAATACGTGAAGCAATTAAAATTAAGAAATATAAAAATTTCAATCGGGATGATGGTTTTCATTTGTCATCAACATGGAATCCAGTGATAACAAAATGCAAATCGCGTATTATGCCGTCAACAAGAAACCTGGATACTGTTAGTGTAGTTTGTCGAGCTGACTGTACAAGTTCAACAAATAATCAAAGTGTGCGGGTAGAAGAAAATATTTCAACGCGCACGAGCAGACGACGCCGAGCTACTACAGTCAACCCGCGACCATGATTCGTGCAACCGAATCGAAACTTCGGGAAGGTAAATTCAAATTTGCCTTTTAAAAAAGTATTAATTAGTTGCATTAAATCCCGTTTGTGTCGTGAAGTGTACGAGTAAAATATAGCCCATGTCAGTCAGAAATAATGTAGCGTTCTAATGGTAAAATACTTTTTCACACTACCTACTCGGCAATGTTCAATTACACATCAAGTAAACCTGACTCAAAGTGAGTCAGGTTTACTTGATGTGTAATCTTAATGTGTCCCTAGGGACGTAATGTTGTATGAAATTTCATTACGCCCCTAGGGAGGCAAAGTGACTTGAATTTCGAATATGAGTTCGTAGGCATGATCATACTAGCCCGTCCCGCACCAAAGAGAACATATTTGAAACTGGCCACCAAGAATTTTAGCACGAATGGAATGAAAAAAAGGCGCGCGCTTCTAAAAAAAGAAATAAATAAAGAAAAAAAAAACCTATGTATTGAAATTACAAACAATGTTTCGTAAAACTGTCGAGTGACGAAGTTTATAACACCGAAGCCATTAGCCATTAGATGTAAAGCTGCTAGTATTGTTAATAATAATAATTTACTGCCAGAAAAGTCAAAGGTTATATACTTATAGATAAAATAAGGTATTTGTAGTACATTTTTTTATTGCCTCGTAGGAAGTGTGAAAAGCAGAGTATTCTCCTCGGGGATAAAGATGTCTTCGTCTTGGGCGAGCTTAAATACCTCGCTCCACTCAGGATCCTACTTTTAACTCCCTCAGTATGCTCGGGAGTAAACACTAAACTCCCTCGCCTTTGTTACGCTTGAGATTCAAGATGACGCCCGTAACGTAAGACATCACTTTACCCCCTTGGTGAATAATCGACTATTTGAAATTGGTATAGTAGTTTTTGAGTATAAATACGTACAATAATACAAATATTTCCTCTTTATAATATTAGTGTAGTATGATTAATTAATTAATGTCCTCTCCTCCTGGCCGAATTCGACTACGGTGGTCAATCTCAACAGTGATCAGCCAACTGCGCTGTAGATATAGGCAGTGCACAGGTGTGTGCACAATACACAAGTGCACTCTCTGTTCCTTCACTGTCATAGTTCGGTGTGACGGCAATCTGACATAACCGGAGAGAGATCAGGCGCAGGACCAACGGCTTAACGTGCTTTCCGAAGCACGGGGGTGTTAACAACACCAACTTCCTGACATAGGAGCTGTTTCCGAGTTATTTCAAGACAGAAAAATCCAGAAATAAATTTCAGCCAGACCCGGGTATTGAACCTCGTGGATAACTAGATAGTGAATAGAATAGTACAATATGAGTATAGATCAGACTTACCGGCAAAGTTAGGCGCAATATCGATATGGTTAGACAGAAACCCGCAGAACATGCCTCCAATGCTGGTTACGCCGAGGGCCATCAGCGCCACCGCCGCGCCGCGGTTGCAGCCGATGTAGCAGAGCGCGAGTAGGCATACTGCTGGTACCGCTGACGCTGGAATGTGGAAAAATATCGTGGAGTTCGGCTATTCGCGTAAACGTAAGAAACTAATATGTGGATACAACTTTTTACTATAGTTCGACAAGTTCGTGCGCTAGAGCTGTGGGGATCGAGCACTGACCTCTATATTACAAGTACGCTGGACTGCATATTGTCAACCTAAAAATGAAGCCATTTGATTATTACCATTTTGGCAACGACGCCTGTAGTTAGCGTGTGGTGACCGTCCACGGAACTAATGAGAGTTGACATAAACATATGCAAGTTACTCTATGATAGTTCCCTGGACACTCGGTGGGGGCGCTTTGATTCGGCACAAAAATTATCTGTCATTTCTTAAATAAATAAATAAATAAAATAACATTTATTTCAGGCATCTTGGCCCATAATTCTACATAAAAATTAAAAAATTAAATTAAAAATTCACACCAAATTGAACAAGCACATCAAGAGCCCACCGCCGCCACACCCGTAGATACGGCAACATGTCTGTTGCAGCAGTTCCTGATGTAGGGGCAGTCGACTTTATCAGCGATCATCTTCAGAATGAGAATAATAATACAAATATAATAATGTTAGAGAATGTTTAGTCCAGCGTTCTTGTATTATAGAGTTCAGTGGAATCAAGGCATGCTAGATGTCAGCAGGGACGGATGGTGTTGAGGGGTAGAATAGAGATGTTCATAACAGCTATAATTAGATAACATGCTACAAGTAATATGCTAAATTATTATAGCAGCTCTTTTTTGACGCTATATTATAGCGATAAGATTGTTGTCAACACGACGACACTTTACCGACGTTATGCAAGCGCATATCGTAGACATAAGGAAGCGATTAAAGATAGACGAGTCCTTACCCGGGACTCAAACTATCTGTATTTCATCTTAATCGGTCCAACAATTTAAGCATGAAGAGATAACAGACAGATAAAAACATTAAACCTCTAAAATTTAAAAATACAAAGTACCACTATGTTCTCACTATAAACTTAACAAAACACTACAACAAAAGTTTCAAAACAGAATATTATCAATTAATTATCGGTGACCGACAAGATTGCTTATCCGAAACGAAACTCGTCTTTGGGTAGTTACAGTGCATTAATGACTCGCATGCTACAAGATTGCACATTTCTTTTTTAATTTTCTTTAATAAAAGCGTAGCCGTCAGATGCCTATCGTATAAGTTGAGAAACTCAGAGAAACAGTAAAAATTTTCTTACCAAACAGAGTTCCAATTTTCCTAGCAGTGGTGGTAGTGATAATGTTTCTCCCACGCAACCAGTCCAGGGTTCTGCTAAGACCGATGCTGAATATCCATAGAGACAGGAACGGTAGTGCAGTAGATACGGCATTCTGTGACAAAAATATTATTAATTTACCTAATATTTGTACGTTACGTTGTGTGTTCTATAGTTTGTTAAAGAAAAACAGTTTATAAAGGTTAAGGATCTTCCAGTAGGTTCTAATTGATTCGCTTGATAGCGCTAGGCATACTCTTTATAATTTGTGGCGCTAGGTGTCTTTGAGAATATTACTATTATTCTGTGATATTACCTACTTTTTTTAAAGAGAAGCGAATGATATTATGATTGAGGCAACTGATTTTTATTCATACAGCCAATGTGAACTATAAACGCGATACTATAGTCCGACCGCCTAACTGAGTCCTCGTCTGCGGGCTAAAGGTGTTCGGAGGTAAATAAATAAATGTGGACAACATCTGATACCAAAGTAAGTAGCTAAAGCACTTGTGTTATGGGAATCCGAAACAACGAAGGTGCAACAAACACTCAGATCCAAGACAATATAGAAAAATATTTTTCTACATTGACCTGACCGGGAATCGACCCCGGGACCTCAGAGCTGGCGACACCATGAAAACCGGTGTGTACGCGACTCGACTACGGAGGTCGCCGGAAGGTAGACGAAAACGGGGACCATGTGCGGTGCGGCGATTTGATAGTTTTTAATATTTTTTAACACTCAGTGTTCTTTCTTATTTTTGTAAGTTTAAATAAGAAACCAAAAATTCGCACACGAGTAGGATTTGAACCTACGACCTTTGGCTAACCGGGCCATTGCTCTTACCAACTGAGCTATCGTGAAGTCCATCCACTCGGGTGATTTGAATTTTGAGAAGCATGCTATTTTCGAAATTCAATATTATTTCTAAAAAGCAATATTGCTGTAAAGAAATCAAAATTGATTTTGAATGATGATTTTCTGTTAAGCAGTTTATTTTTACTTTGCAAATATAATAAATTTCATACCGACTGAAGAAGGTTGCTTAATATTTAGATAGAATTCCGTTGCCTCATCATAAAGTACATATATTTCCACAGACTTGGCACCACCAGAGTTGTCCCGAGCTGACAACGCCTTTTAAAACACTTCTAGGAAAATTGCTTATTCCGAGCAAAATCTAAATTTTCTTTCCCCCGGAACTGCCCATGAAATATAATTACCTCAGTCATGTTGAACTTGAGCACTTGCTTCATGTAGAAAGGCAGCTCAATGAGCAGCATGTACCAACCCCAGTTGGAGCACGCGTGGGAAACCAAAATGGCCAGGAATGCTGGCGACCGAAGGACGGCGCCCCATGGCACTGGCAGCTTCTGTGGAGCGGATAGAGCATGGTAATTTTTAACAGTCTCCCAAAAATTCGACTGTATGTTTTATGTGTTTTATGGGTAAGCCACACCCAAAGAGTAAAAACCGGCCAAGTGCGAGTCGGACTCGCGCGCGTAGGGTTCCGTACCATTAACTTAAAACATTAGACCTTTCCTTTTCAACAATACCCCACACAAGGGGGTGCACTAAAAAAATAATTCACCCCCCCCCCCCTCTTTACATGTATGGGGAGGTACCCTTAAAAAGGGGTATTTATGTTACAGTCAAAACCCTTAACCAGTCAAAAACCTTATTGACCGGTAAAATTAGTCAAAAAGGTTATTGACTAAAGGTGTCGGTCAAAACCCTTATTGACTAATTTTATTTGATAAAATCAGTTAATAAGGTTATTGACCGACACCCTCAGTCAATAAACCTTTTGACTGATTTAAAGTCCAGACATTTAGTCAATATAGATTTTGACCGACGTGCCCAGTCAAAACTCATAAAAAGTTTAGGACGTTAGTGAAATTATACTAGAAAATCATTTAATTAAATTTTAATTTTCTTAAAATTGTATTGTCTACTAAAATTGTTAAATTTGCATTTGCAATGAATAAACAATTGATATGATTACTAAAAAATGATTTTTTTTAAACTTCCCAAAAAGTACTTTTATATAACTTTTCAAAACCACTTTTATCCGATTCAATACGTCAGTCAGAAGCCGTATTTTAAAAACTGACACCAGGACTTCTTGGGTCAATTGACCTTACTCTCCGCTCGATATGCAAGCAAACCTTTTTCCAAGTTACTGGTTAGTATTTTTTTACAGATGTCAATCGAAGTAAACAGGTACTGAAATAGAACCGATACCGGTATCGTTTCCAGATGTGATGCCAGTTCTGATTCCAATTACTGTACCGGTTATAGTTTAGTACTTTCTTTGATATTGCTAAAATTCCGATTCCGATTTTGGTTTTATTAGGTACTAGTTTTAGTACTGGTTCCGGTACAGGAATTGAAATCAGAACCAGTACCAAACTGCCCCTAAGGTGTTTTCTTCGGGCTTTAACATGGGGTCCTTCAAAAGGCGAGCTAACATGGCTCTCATAAGTCGGCAACATATTGGTGAATCTCTGACATCGCAGGTGCCCGTACCCAAACTCCTCAAAGTACAGTCATACTTTCCTCAAACTCAAACACTGCAATCAACCAAAACTGAAACCACTCCAACTTTTTAAGAGTTTTGACTCAACGTTTGTCTTTCTTATCAGTCCATCCATATCAGTTTTGACTGGGTACGTTGGTCAAAACCTATATTGACTGAATGTCTGCTCTTTAAATTAGTCAATAAAGTTATTGACTGAGGGTGTTTGTCAAAATCCTTATTGACTGATTTTGTCAGATAAAATCAGTCAATAAGGATTTTGACCGACGCCATTAGTCAATAACCGTATTGACTAATTTTACCGGTCAATAAGGTTATTGACTGGTTAAGGGTTTTGACTGTAACATTTATAATTTTTTGTATTTTTAAAAATGAGATCTATATGTGAAGTATCCTCGAACCAAGTTACATGCAAATCAGTCCGTAAACGTAGAAGATATTCTGCTGTGACAGACTAGGCCGAACGGACTGAACGATCTTATAAGGGTTCCTTGTCGGACTACGGAACCCTAAAAACGGGAGGAATTACTAAGACTCCGCAGTCCATCTACCCGTTACTAAATGTATCTCATGAACCGTGATAGCTAGACAGTTGAAATTTTCGCAGATTACGTTTTCCTGTTGCTAGTATAACCACAAATAATTATTTATGTGTAGCTCAGATAAAACGAAATGTGTTTTTTTTTGCCGTTTTTAAAACATGAAAACCGGCCACATGCGAGTCAAACTCGCGCACCATTATCTATCATTAGATACTCGTATTATAACCTTTCTTTTAGTTAGCATTAAAATCACGTTTGTCGTTTGGGAGCCCCCCTTAAATATATTTTTAATTTTAATTTAATTATTTATAATTAAAGTAAATATACAATTTAACATTCTGTGAGTGTTTCAAGCGTCTGCCTGTTGCCATTATTAATATCCAGCAAAAAACGGCGATTGATTGCGCCGGCGCCGATTACAGATACTTTTTGTCTGAAAAAGTATACTGGGATCAATGAAATTTTAAAAACATCTTAGACTGGGATCTGTTAACATGATTCTGGAGAAATCGAGAGAACCCTTCAAATATTAAAGGCACATCTAGGCCGATTTAAGTGTTTAGATTTTGTAACTTATGGATTTGCTCTTAAAAGGCTTCACATCACTAAATAGTAATGTGCAGCTTATGATAAAAACCACCGATGGCCACTAAAACTAGGTACTCAAGTAATATGGTTATAGTTGCCTCGCCATTACCTACCAAGGAAAACAGGGTGTAAGTGTAAGCAGTCTTATCCTTTAAGGGGCTGAATATGACCATCAGTACCTACAACTTTTACTATGGGACCATGGTCGGAATCTTTAAAAAAAACTGATGCTCCATACAAATAATTCTGCTACCTCGGTGAAAATGTATGGAGAGCAAAATTTTTTTTTTACGATTTCAGTGTTAACTTCATAGTAAAAGTTTCAGGTATCGATGGTCATATTCAGCCCCTTAAAGGAAAAGACTGGTTACACTAACACCCTGAAGTGTATATTATGATGAAGTGGATCTGATTGTGAATTACTAGGAGAACTCCTCAACACTAAGGTCTCAACATCGGGGAAAGCAATATATAAAAGTTTTTTTTTTTATTTATCATAAAGTTTGACATACTTTCTTTAAAGATGATAATGAGTTGACTTTGAGCTATTGTAGGTAATTGTATAGTTTTTTGGGGCGGTTTTATTTAGTGTACAAAACATATTTTTTGCTCCTCTGCCGAGTATTTACATTTCGTCCAACTAGTCATTTTTACTAAACAGCACAGCACATCATCATCATAATGAGTTCTAGCTTTTTCTTATCTGCTTCCATATTGTCATTACGGTAATGCCTCGCTAACAATCAATTAGTTACTGTTGTTGACCGAAGCACAGAATAAGTACTAGTACTTCGTACAGAAGTATGACTTAGCAATTGTATTCAAAGAAATGTCGTGTCGTCGTATGGCGTAATTTAGTTCGCCTCAGAGTCAAGCACATTTTCGTGTAGACACCTACAAAAATCCATTGCAAGATAATTTTATACTTATTGCTCTGGAATATGATTCATAATACACTCAACCTATTCAGTGACGTAATATCACGCGACCCGATAAGGTTGACTGCTACGAGAAGCTTCTAACGCCATCTAGCGCCTCTTTCTAGTACTTTATTCATTCTCGTCCAGCCAGCAACGTAGCCGCGCGGCCGCCGGTGAATAAAACGCGCGAGCGTGTCGCTGGCCGGTAGCGACAGCAACTTGTTTTAGCCCCTAAGTAAGGGTCGCCGCGCGTAGGTACGTTTTTGCTACCTACGCGGGGAGATACACAGGCCTGACTGAAGAGTAAATAACGTCAGTCACTTATCAAGTGTCGACTAACACGACAGTATTGACCATCGGAACGCGCAATCTCGAGGTTGACAAACAACGATGAGCAATTTTGTTAATTTAATGCCTTTCCAATGTTGTCAGTCAATGCAAATGCATCACTCCGATAACCTAGTTTTGTAGCATTATTTACAAACCCTATGGGAACGAATGTTTGTGTCGAACTTTTTAATTACACACTTGTCATGACTAAGCTTACAACTTTCACGTTTGGTCTATTGGTTGGTACGCTGGCTTCTATCATGGCTTCTATCTACAAGGTCTTTGGTTTAAATCCTGGGTCGGGCTGTGTTTAAGCGCTTTTCTATCTTGAAATTGTGTTCTATCTTGAAATCGGAGAGCACGTTAAGCCGTTGATCTTGCGCCTGATCTCTTTTCGGTCATGTCGGACTGGCCGTGTTACCGAACTATGAGAGTGAAGAAAAGGAATAGAGAGAGTACCTGTGTATTGTGTACACACCAGGTTAATCTCTATTGGAATTGGCCGCCATAGCCGAAATTCGGTAGGAGAATCATTACACCAACCTTATGCTCAGAATGGTCGCCAGCCTTCCCGCCCAGCGAAGTGACGATCATGTCGCGTTCCTCCGTGCTGATCAGCGGCTGCTGCTGAGGGGTGTCTTGCACCAGGGTCACCCACAGCACGCACCAGATGCAAGAGAGACCGCCCATCACGTAGAACACGCTCTCCCAACCTTTTGGGCAGGAAAGATGTTAGAACATAGAATATTCATGGGACTGATAACTGAGAATTCTATCCATGACATAACCACAGAATAAGTACTAGTACTTCGTACAGAAGTAATGACTTAGCAATTGTATTCAAACAAAATGTCTACTCAATGTCGTCAACAATATGGCGTAATTTAGTTCGCCTCAGAGTCAAGCACATTTTCGTGTAGACACCTACAAAAATCCATCGCAAGATAATTTCATACTTATTGCTCTGGAATATGATTCATAATACACTAAACCTATTCAGTAACGTAATATCACGCGACGCGATAGGGTTGACTGCTACGAGAAGCTTCTAACGCCATCTAGCGCCTCTTTCTAGTACTTTATTCATTCTCGTCCAGCCAGCAACGTAGCCGCGCGACCGCCGGTGAATAAAACGCGCGAGCGTGTCACTGGCCGGTAGCGACACGCAACTTGTTTTAGCCCCTAAGTAAGGGCCGCCGCGCGTAGGTACGTTTTTGCTACCTACGCGGGGAGATACACAGGCCTGACATAACTGAAAGTTCTTATAGGAGTAGGACTCGCGCACTGAAGGTTCCGTACAAACTTGTGCATTTTTTTGTGATGGATAAAAATTACTTGGGTGCTGTAAGACCTTCTTTTCTTGCTCTAGGTCTATGGAAAATATCCTTCCTTATAGACGTGATCTGCCCTGCGAAATGTTAGAAAACAAAAGTCTCAAATGGATTGGGTTGATCTTTGGATTGGGTTGATTTAGAAGCTAGATTTTTTCACAGTTTCAAAAGGAGCATAGAAAAAAACAGGTTCTGAATTCTGTTTTTTTACAGCTTCAAGGGACTTCATCAGACATAAGTATTTGATGTTAATTTCAATGTGATACTATATGAGTTCCGTTTGTTTCATTTGACGTACGGTACCCTAAAAATGGGTCGTATTACAGAGTAGGTAGAGTGTAGAGCCTCTGTTTGAAATTCCGATTTAGACATCCTATAGCTTCTCCAGAATGTGTTCTTAGTTTCAAGGTAAATTGCTCACCAACTTTAGCAGTGAGTATGCCAGCCATGAGCATGGAGATGACTGTTCCCAAAGAGGTGCCCGCATACACCAGTGCCGCCATCACGCTCCGCTCGGCGGGGGGAGCCCATTTTGAAAGCAGAACGTGCATCGCGGGGAAAGTCACACCCTGTTGAAAGTTTAGTAAATATTTTATTGAACTGTTATTTACATGGCTATGGTCCAAGTTCAAGCGCGACCTTCCTGCGGTCGCCAGAGGTGCCGCGGGGCGAGGCACGCTAGACGTCAGCGGGTGACGCGTGATGTTGCGGGGAATGGATGTGCTTTGTCAATCGCGAGTAATTGGCGCTTCCTCGCCCCGCACGTTTTGCGGGGTGAGGAGTGTGCGTAAGAACTTGTCGGACTAAAGGTTTCTCAGTTTTCCTTTTTATGATAAGATAAAATTCATTTTCAGCCTCATCCGAGCTTTAAAGTTGACACTAACAAATTAAAAAGTTTAGGTAGTAAAATTAAGTCCCTTTTCCACCACTGCAACTCCTGTTAGCCAGGTTCCGCAGATTGGAAATCATAAAATAAGTTAATCATAAAATTGAGTTCCGTGCGATACTGCAATACGACATCGATAGTATTCCCTGAGTTTGCTATCAAGTTTCAACATCACCCACATAAAACCTTGATATTACATCACCTGTAAATAATTCATTCACTTAGTAGCAAAGTAGTATTATGTGGGTACGGGTAGATCCAGGCTGCATACAAATTATAGTTTTTTACTTTTAAAACCAACTGCAAGCCTAAATCGAAACCTTACAAACATTTCTTTAGGTTTTATCTTTCATAACTTACCTATCTTTCAAAAATAGCTTACTATACCCAACCCATTCCACCTTTTACGCCTGCGAAGCCGAGACGCAAGTGAGAGGCAAATTCCTAGTAAAAGTAGCTGTTGCCCGCAAATTAATGAAATACATTATAAAATACTCTTATTCCCTCTGGCTTCACAGCTGGATCCGCCCTTGCTATGCCAAAGGTATGTTTTTATAAGTATATTTAGATAAAATGCTTAGTCGGAATACCTAATTAATAAAGAATAATATCTTACCCCTCCGATGCCCTCTCCGACCCTCATGACCACGGCAGCTGCGTAATGAGCCTCCGCCATGACGGGCGTCAGCAGGGTGCACACCACATTGATGGCCACGCTGAAGAACATCACCCATTTCGCTGAGAACAGCTCTGCTACACGAGCTCCTGTGAAATGCCACAAATAATACCAAAGTTTAATCTGTGTCTTGTACCATCAACGCACCAGCTCGGGCACAAACCCGTATCAACATCGCCATTGTTACTGCAAAATGATATAAATATAAAGTAAGATGGTGCACTGCCTCGTTGGTCTAGTGGTTATTGGCATGAGGTCCGGGTTCAAATCCCGGGTCGCGGTTGGGTACCTATAGGTATTTAAAAGATGTTGAAACCGAGCCTTACCGTTCCAACATACGTTATTTATACCGGAAACAAAATCGCACAGTGGTCGTCTTCGTTTAATCATATTCCCTCTTGCTAAAACTAAGTCTGAGATGTTGATTAAGTTTCTGATCATAAATAATAAATCTTACCGGGAATCTGGGATACGAAGTATCCCCAGAAGTAGCAGCTCAACACTATGCCCTGCACCTCAGAAGACCATATGAATGGGCCATCCAATTCCTGAGAAGAAACAGATTTGTACTTCACTATCACATTATATTAGTGGTTGTTTACTACAATATTTTGATTTGTTTGTGTACCGTATTGATACTACGCCGCGCACACTCACACGCATACCTGCCTTATTTTTATTTGTTTAAAACGTACCGTGAGAACCCCGAAGATCGAGTCGACATCGAGAAGTTCCCTATGACACATACAAGACTGACCAGAGTACTTTCGCCGCGTGTGTATCCTGTGAAGCTCCTTACAGACATTTCGAGTGATTGTGGCCTGTGAAGTGATACCTGAACCCTGAAAGCTGATGTGGCAAGTACCTAGCTATAAGTGCTTAGACCTGACTGATTTTCCACCTATCATTGTCGCCCTCCACGTGTAATCCAAACATTTGCCTAAACTCTCAAACATTTTGGTAGCAGAGCGTAGTTTTTATTAGGACCCCTTATTAGTAACGTAATTTGTTTAATTGAGAGTTATTTATTTGCTACTTTCCTTTGTAATTTGAAGAAAACGTCTCGTCATATACCTAACCTATTTACAGTAAATTATTCCTTAATAACATTTGAGTACAACCCCTTTTACATAAGTGTCGATTAAATCGATTAGCGCGTTAATTACCTACCCTTTGAGTGCTAGTGAGGTGCGCGAGCGCTTTGTTTCCCTATTGATCACGCCATTACCGCGTGACCGCGTGCGAGTTGCTTACGAGTTACATTTGCTATACCCGGTGAATCTGTGCCGTCCCTTACTATTTGTTTCTTTACGCTAAAGTAAATAAAATGTCGGATACCGAAACCGGCAACGAGACCGTAAGGGCCGTACTTTACACGGATACAGCTGAATACCGTGAAGCTATTGGTGAACTCCGTTATACATATTAGTGACTGGGTTGATGATTCCCACCGAGTTCTTGGGACCTTTTCCTCCAATCGTATGCGAGCGCGTCTTTCCGACCTGCCACTTATGTGCGATAAGTTTTCTGCCGCTTGTTCCAAGCTGTTAGGTAATCTCGATCCTGCGATTTATGAACAAGAATATGTGCAAGTTAAGAACGAGATGCGCGTAGTAAGGGACAAAGTAGACGACTTAAAAATTAAGTTAGACGAAATACGACCTCACCAATTTGAGACGTCCCGTACTAGCACACCTTTCAAGGAGAATAAACCCCTAGCTATTGATAACCCGGCTAGTAAATTGCCTGACTTACCTATACCTAAGTTTGATGGCCGTCCCGATAGTTGGATCAGTTTTATAGACCAGTTTGATAGCGTGGTGGACAATCAGCCTAGCCTTACCCCGACTTTGAAGCTACACTATTTAGTGGGAGCCTTATCGGATGAACCCCGTCGATTGTTACAACACCTCAAGATTGAGGCGGGTAATTACACCGTGGCCCGTGACCTCCTAAAACGTAGGTACCATAACCTTCATGTTTTAGCGGATACCCACATAGCTCAAATAATGATGCTCCCTCGTCGTTCGTTCGGGTCGTTCCTGAACCCCCTGCTTTCGACTTATCGATGCTTAGAGAGATTGGAACTTCCTGTTAAACATTGGTCGTGCCTATTAGTTCACTTATACTGCTGCCTTCAGAGTTAAAATCGAGATTTGAACGTCGTTATGGCGATAATCCTAATCACCTCCCTACTTTTGATCATCTTATTACCTTTCTTGAGGATGAATGTAGGCACCACGACAATGTAGGTAGTACTTCTGTCGTTGACACTACTACCCCTACTGTGAGCTCCCCTCGTTTGCCTAAACCTTACGCGCGTTCCCCACCTCCTGCGAGAGCCTTTGTTACCTTTGCGACGACATCTAAATGTCACCTTTGTAATAGTACTTCGCATTACTTACGCGAGTGTCCCGATTTTATTCGCCTTCCTACACGTCAACGTGTTACTTTTGTAAAAGAAGCCCGACTGTGCTATCGATGCTTGGATAAACACTCCATATCCCAATGCACGCGAAATTATCGCTGTCGCACGTGCCGCCGTTCCAGTCATCACACGTCACTGTGTTATGATGACTCCTACCGAGCGAGCGCTCATACCGAGACGTCGCGGCCTTAGCTTCTAACCAACCGCGGCAATCTCCACAAAGGCAGTCCCACGTACTGAATGGCACCGTGTTCGCACCCCACCACCTCGTGATTCCCGTAGAGCATCACCTCCCCGTTCGGGCGGGCGATCCCCACCTGCACCCAACGGTAACCGTACTTATAATGCCCCTCTAGGTCAAAGAACCCAGGATGAACGTGCATTTCATCATAATTACAATGAGGCCCTACAATTCTGACTAGATAGCCCCCCTTCCATACCCGCTTTTACATCTTTACCTCGCAATTCTCTCGTTCTTTTACCTACGGCCTTGATTCATGTTAAAACCTCGTCTGGATATTATGTGGAAGCGCGTGCCTTATGTGACACTGGTGCTCAGAACTGCCTTCTTACTACTAAGCTTGTTGTTGACCACATGAACTTACCTATCATTCCTTCTCCAGTTCCTGTTCGTGGAATAGGTAATGTTCAAGCAGTTAATTCCCCGGGCATTGTATCCTTTTCATTTAAGCCAGTTAATTCTGTCTTTCCAGAAATTTCCACCAGTGCAATAGTTGTTGATGTGATTGCTGGTACCCTCCCAGAGGTAGACTTACCTAAAAGTGTAATTACCTGTACTAAGCACCTCTCTCTTGCTGACCCTTTATTTTACAAACCTGGTACTATAAGTGTACTTCTTGGAGCTGACGTCATTGGTCGCCTTTTAAGGTCCGTGTTATTTGTGTCCCCTGATGGCCTTACTGCTATCTCGACGATATTTGGTTATGTCCTGTGTGGTCCTGTTTATGGAGGATTTACTGATTTGGAACCCCCCATGACTGGAGTCTCGCTGTCCCAAATAGTTGAAAAATTCTGGAAAATCGAAGAGGCCCCCCAATCTCCAGTTGCGAACCCCTTGGATATAGAGTGTGAAACCTTTTTTAAAGCAACTACCACTCGTGGAAGCGATGGTAGATTTATGGTTAGACTCCCTTTTCTTCATGATCGTCCACCTCTCGGTGATTCTAAAACCAATGCCTTACGGCGATTCCATAATCTTGAGAAGCGTTTGCAAGCCAATCCTAATTTTCGAGAGAAATATATTTCCTTTATGCGCGAGTACCTTGACCTAAACCATATGTCCCTTTCTTCATATGACTCGACCCGGGAACATTATTTTATCCCTCATCATGGAATTTTTAAGTCTGTTAGTGACAAAATACGTGTTGTGTTCGATGGTAGTAGTCCTACGTCCTCTAAAGTGTCCCTGAATCAATGTTTACATACAGGCCCTAAGCTTCAGCGAGATATTTCTCACATCCTCCTAAATTTCCGCAGGCACGAGGTAGTGTTTGTAACAGATATTCGTATGATGTTTCGTATGACTTGGGTACATCCTGATGATAGAAGGTACCAACTTGTGCTTTGGCGTGAGGATCCCTCTCAGCCACTTCTTGCCTATGAACTTAATACCAATACCTATGGTCTTCGTTCCAGTCCATTCATTGCAATTCGTGCCCTTCTTGAGCTCGCTGAACAAGAGAGACTTACCTTCCCTCGAGCTGCTGAAGTCCTTGAGAGAGATATTTATGTCGACGATTGTCTTACTGGTGCTGATACTATTGCGTCTGCCCGGGCTTTGAAAACTGAGCTTATAGGAATAATGGCCGCTGGTGGTTATGAACTCCGTAAGTGGATTAGTAACAGGCCCGAGCTCCTGGAGGATATGCCCCCGGATCATTTGCAACTTCCTCATTCATTCTCAGACCCAGATAATCCTCAGACTGTCGCTATTTTAGGTGTGCAGTACAATCCTGTGAGTGACTCATTTACCTACAATTATACCTGTGATACCCGTGATGCAGTTATTACAAAACGCAAAGTTTTATCTTTGATTGCCCGTATGTATGACCCTTGTGGCTGGATATCTCCCGTCGTATTTAAGGCTAAGGAATTTATCCAACGCTTATGGATGTCAGGCTTATCCTGGGATGATCCTTTAAATGAACCCCTGTCTTTAGAGTGGACTGCATTTGTTCAGGACCTAGCGAAGGTTAGTGAAGTGGCCATTCCGCGACATATTCTTCCCAGAGGTTCCTCCTCCTTATCCCTACATGGGTTCTGTGCTGTTTATTTACGTGCGGAACTTCCGTCTGGTGTTTGCTCCGTCCATCTTGTTATGGCTAAATCTAAAGTTGCCCCTGTTCGGACCCGTTTAACAATTCCCAAGTTGGAATTGTTGGGAGCTACCCTCCTCTCTAAATTACTTCATCACGTCGCTCTTTGTCTGCAAAGGTCGTCTGTGTTGACTTCAATCCATAGTTGGACGGATAGTAAGATCGTGTTGTGTTGGTTAAAAACCACTCCTCACCTCCTTCAGACTTGTGAGGCTAATCGTGTCTCCCAGATTAATAATAGTCCTACATCTAGTGAATGGAGGCACGTCCCAGGCTACATGAACCCTAGTAACTGTGCATCGAGAGGAATGTCAGTCACCCGACTGATCGACCACTCCCTTTGGTTTTCACCTTTGTGGTTGACGCAGTCTCCTGAAAACTGGCCCGGTATTTCGGAACCTAACCCAAGTAGTGATCTCCCTGGACTACGTTGTTTAGTAGTCTCTGCCGATGTTCCTACCCCGGATCCCTCATTCTTATTAGAGCGGTATAGTTCTTTGAACAAGCTGTTAAACGTGACTTGTTACCTAAGGCGGTTTTTATTTCCTAAATCTTACACGTCCTACCTGGGCCCTGAGGAACGGAGAGATTCCCTTTTGTTTTTGGTGAAAATTGTTCAATTTACCTCCTTTTCTGATGAACTTGATCGCTTACGGCGTGGCGATCCTATCACTAACTCCCTGAGAAAGTTGAATTTATTTCTAGATGACAGAGGCCTGATTCGAGTTGGAGGTCGATTACGAAACTCCGATCTATCCTTTGATGCGCGCCATTCCCTTCTTCTGCCTAAGAATGGTAATTTCGTAAACATCCTTATTTCACATTACCATCGCGAGAATGCTCATGCAGGTGTTAATGCTATTCTTGCCATGTTAGATAGAGAGTTTTGGATCTTGTCTGCACGCAGAGCTATTCAGCATGTGATTTTTAAATGCCTTCCCTGTTATCGTCTCAAGGCGGCTGTATCTCAACCCTTCATGGGTGACCTATCTAAAGACCGCGTCACGGCTGCTAGACCGTTTGACGGTGTAGGTACCGATTTTGCAGGACCCTTTTTTACCAAAGTCCAGGCCTATAGGAACAAAAGGTTAGTGAAAAGTTACCTGTGTGTATTTGTCTGCCTTTCCACTAAAGCCGTTCACCTTGAGGTTGTGTCAGACCTAACTACTGAAGCCTTCATTGCGGCCTTTTCCCGATTCGTGTCGCGTCGTGGTGTACCTCGCCTAATCCGATCCGATTGCGGTCGAAATTACATCGGTGCCAACAATTACCTGAAAGAGTTAGAGTGTTTCCTGTCTCAAACCAGGCGGCTATTGGTTCTGAGCTTTCAAAGCGGAACATATCCTGGGTTTTCGATCCTCCTGTTAGCCCTCATTGGGGAGGTCTTTTTGAAGCTGCGGTTAAATCGGCGAAATCGCACCTAAAACGAGTAGTAGGCGATACCCCCCTTACGTTTGAAGAGCTGACCACTGTTTTTGCTAAAATTAAAGCAGTTTTAAATTCACGCCCATTGTGCCCAGTTTCTCTGGACCCTAATGATGTCGAAGTGTTAACTCCCGGCCATTTCTTAATTGGACAACCCTTAACTGCACTCCCGGAGTACCCTTATAAAGACGTAAAATTGCAGATGGTTTCAGCTAATCCAACAAATTACCCAGCACTTTTGGTCTCGCTGGCATTAAGAATACTTAAATACATTACAAATTAGAAATAAATGGACCTCTCCTTGTTATCCTCCTAAAGTGGGTGAGCTAGTACTCATAAAAGATGACAACCTTCCCCCTTTGCAGTGGCGTCGTGGACGCATTATTAATTTATACCCTGGCCAAGACCAAGTTGTTCGTGTGGTAGATGTTAAAACTCCTACCGGTAGCCTAAAGAGATCTTTGACGAAATTAGTTCGTCTTCCTGTCCAGTAAACTTCCATTCCCTTGGCTTCCTAACCTTCTCGTAAACACTTGACGTGTTTAGGGCGGGCGATATGTTTACTACAATATTTTGATTTGTTTGTGTACCCTATTGATACTACGCCGCGCACACGCACACGCATACCTGCCTTATTTTTATTTGTTTAAAACGTACCGTGAGAACCCCGAAGATCGAGTCGACATCGAGACGTTCCCTATGACACATGTACTAGACTGACCAGAGTACTTTCGCCGCGTGTGTATCCTGTGAAGCTCCTTACAGACATTTCGAGTGATTGTGGCCTGTGAAGTAGGTACCTGAACCCTGAAAGCTGATGTGGCAAGTACCTAGCTATAAGTGCTCAGACCTGACTGATTTTTCACCTATCATTGTCGCCCTCCACGTGTAATCCACTGCCTAAACTCTCAAACAGTGGTGTAGCATGCAGCAAAGTTAATAAGTTTCCGGGATTCATTTTTTTTCTATTTGCAATGGATATGCTCATGATTCTGGACTAAGCCATACGTGGCGTAGACAGAGTCAACGGTGGCGCGAGCCTACCCAGAAGGTTCTGGCACTCTTACTCACCGACGAAACACAGCAAGCTGCTTGGCGCGGGCTCCGGTGGAAAGGTGGTAGCTACCAGGCTTCTCCTACCGGAGTCTATCACCGCTGATAAGATCGTTCAGCCGCCATCATAAACTAAGTTTGTGATGTCGATGCCCGGGGTAGACCATAGGAGGTAGATCCTTCACCTCTATATTTTCAGACCGGGACAACGGATGTTATGCGCAGGGACTATAGTCAGTCCGACACTCAGACGAACTTGTCAGTCTTCATTACTCTGATCTGAGGTCCTACAAGTTCGTGCGCCACCCTCCTGGCGTGCAGGCGGTGGCATGCTAATAGCTTGATGTCAGCGGGGAGGGTGTGGTGTTACGGGGATTTCCTTTAACAATTGCGTTGAGTACGATTGGCTGCTTTTTCGCTCCCCGTCTCGGAGTACAGGAGGATCGCGTAGCACGTGGTCAGTCTATGGAGGTATGTACTCTTAGGTATACTCTCACATAATATATTAATGAATAAAAAAATCTTTTGGGCAGTATCCATATCGTGTTAGTAACAAAGGTCTGAAAACTATGTTAGTAAATATTTATGCTAGTGTCTTTGGTGAGGTGGAAGCGCGTCCAGTGCTGCATAATAGCACTGTCCACGTCCAACCTCGCCGCGACGACACTCTGCAGGAGGCTGTTGTCTGTTTGGATTAATAAAATCCAAACAGGTGTATAGATTCACACTCATCAATAAAACGTGGCCTAAATTATTAAAGAGCTTGACGGTCCATTGACCGCGTAATTTCGGTGTCCGATTGATTCCAACGACTTCATTCCATTTGTTGACTCCCGTACAGGGTGTTAAAAAGACATAACGAACCCTTGACCCACGTATTCTGTAAGTAACGTCTAACCAAGTTGTTTGCAAAATATGATGTCGGCTCGGAATTTTCTGTCTATCTATAAATACTGCTTAAGTAATATCAGTTTCAAAAAAAGTGCATTTCTTGAATTTCCATCAACGGATCGTGAGTAGAAAGTTATATCTAGATTCGAAAATACGGTCATCAACTTACGGAGTAGGAACCCAGGTCAGGTCTCCGGCTCAGGTATTTGCATAACATATGCAAGTACACAAACACGTCAGACTAGGTATACATGTTGACCTTGAGTGAGACTATTCCCAACCTACGCAATGAATACTGTTTTCGTAGTTCAGATGTATACCTTGACGTGCTGCTGCTGTACATAAGGTAAGGCCACATGAGAAGACCTACTGGGCCCGTAGACAAGATGCATATATTCTGAAGCTAAGTTCGCTATCACTTAAAAATTTATGAATCTAACAAAGCCCATCCTTAGAGCCCATCGAAACATCACGTGAATTTGTAGGTACTTTGCTGTATTTTGACATTTCGTTGGCGATAGCGAAGTTCGCTGCAGAATAGATTGCATCTTGTCTAAGGGCCCTGAACTTATTGAATACAAAACCCATCTAAGATTGTTTCCAAAATATGTGCAATCCAATGCTTATGCAAGCAATTAAATTATTGGTATCAACCCAAAAATGAGATCCAGATCATTCGTAAACCGCGTGACCTGGACCTTCAAGGCCATTCTAATTCGAGCTTAAGTCCTTTAGGTGCCTACTCAACCAAAATCAAACAACGATACATAATTACTCTTTTCTTATCATGGCAGGAGCTACCGCCTAACTCGACTGTTTTCTGACCAGCCAAAATAGATTTCAAACTAACATCAGGAAAGCAATGATTGCTTTCAAAATAATGAATTTCATGTATTTTTTTTTGGAAACGCGAAAGCTATCAAGATAAGCGGTAAAGCTTGAAGTTCTTATACGTACACCTTTCTTAATGGTTCGTTCAGCTGTTTTGAAACAGATTCAAAGGCAATATAATAACTACATACCTATTTCCATAATTGATTTGTTTTCACTGTCCATAATTTGTACTGGCGCTCATAAATAAGAGTTCGTTGAAAGAAATTGGGTGTTGTTATTGCGCCACAATTAATGATGTTTCAGGACGCAAAAAGAATTGTGAATTTGCGAGGCTGCACGGAAATGGGTCAAGAGCTTTGTTTTTCAAAATCCTTGCGATATTCATATTTATTTATACATGACCCGCTAGTCATGTAGGGCTACAGGCCCGCGACTTCGTTTGCGCAAATGTGAATTTTGCATAAAAACTTTCGGACGTCAACTTCAAGCCGGTGTGTTTCAGCATGCCGACCATTGCCACTGACAAGTTTACCTACAGCCCGTAGATGCTAGCCATATTCTTATTCATACATGACCCGCTAGTCATGTAGGGCTACAGGCCCGCGACTTCGTTTGCGCAAATGTGAATTTTGCATAAAAACTTTCGGACGTCAACTTCAAGCCGGTGTGTTTCAGCATGCCGACCATTGCCACTGACAAGTTTACCTACAGCCCGTAGATGCTAGCCATATTCTTACAGTGCCCGCTGGTTTTCAGTGGGCCCCACAATAACCTATATAAACCTCAAGAAACTCACAATAACAGTTCCATTGGTATCCGTAGCCTGGCACTCCACGTCCGTCACGGTTGTGTCCTTTGCGTCATCATGGTTTGACGTCAACTTCAAGCTGGTGTGGTTCAGCATGCCGACCATTGCCACTGACATGTTAACCTTCAGCCCGTAGATGCCCTATTATACCTATAGAGCCAGCTGGTTTTCAGAGGGCCCCACAATGACTTTCATAACCTCAAGAAACTTACAATAACAGTTCCATTGGTATCCGGCACTTGACATCCGTCACGGTTATAACCTCCGCGCATCATGGCTTGGCGTCAACTTCAAGCCGGTGTGGTTTAGCATGCCTACCATTGCCACTGAAAAGTTTACCTGCAGCCCGTAGATGCCAGCCATGCCTATAGAGCCCGCTGGTTTTCAGAGGGCCTTCTCTCTCAATGACCTACATAAACGTCAACAAACTCACATTAACAGTTCCATTGGTATCCGTAGCCTGGCACTCCACATCAGTCACGGCTATGTCCTCCGCGTCATCATGGTTTGACGTTAACTTCAAGCTGGTGTGGTTCAGCATGCAGACCATTGCCAATGACAAGTTTGCCTTTAGCCCGTAGATGCCAGCCATGCCTATAGAGCCTGCTGTTTTCAGAGGGCTCTCTCAATTACCTACATAAACGTCAACAAACTCACAATAACAGTTCCATTGGTATCCGTAGCCTGGCACTCGACATCCGTCACGGTTATGTCCTCCGCGTCATCATGGTTTGACGTCAACTTCAAGCCGGTGTGGTTCAACATGCCGACCATTGCCACTGACAAGTTCACCTTCAGCCCGTAGACTATCGCCATGCCTATAGAGCCTAGGACGGCTAGGATGTACCGCGCTGGGATGCAGCCTGTAACAAAGTTGTTTGTGCTATCTTACGGTTCGTAGGATGTCGGCATATTAAGAAAACTATATTTCCTTCGCTGACGCTAGTTTGATCGCTATAACTATTGTAGTGTGTGTGTGTATGTTTATTATTATGTTTCGTATTTCTTCGTTTTGCTTTGGTTCTCTCAGTACCATCAATTTCGTTATTTTGCATCGCCTAGCTTGGCGGCGCCTGTATGTTCTCTGTTTGGCCGGTTTGGCCCTATGGTTAATTGAATGGTAAAGAATGCTTTTAGCATTAAGTCCATAATTTGTACAATAAACTGTGTTAGTTAAGCAAGTAAAATTAAAATCGCCTAGTCTATTAGATCCCAATGCGGGGTAAAGACTGCACTGCACCTCAACTATGAGGAGGTATATAAAGCCATACTGCTAGGGCGGACCACGCGGGCTCTGTGCTTCGCAAAAAGTTAATAAATAAACTAGGTATTACAATTTGAAATCAATCATCAAGTTAGACAGTAGGGCTGCAGATCCTTGTGGTTGAAGTCGTTAAGGGCTATCTGAAGGGCGTTTGATTTTGAAAAAAGTTCCAAAAAAGCTCGTTTCTTTCATTCTGCGAGTTAAATTTTACCTATATACATTTACGTTTAACATTACGTACAATATATGCACAACATTACGTATGTAATCATTTCATTAATTACTTTGCAATTAAATCCTCCGCACTCCGCACGTCATCATAGTTTCGTAATCCTGTTAGGAATTTCAATAGGTATGTAGGTAGGTAGTACCATGGGTAGTACCTACTAGGTATATTTGTATCAGTGTTATTGCAATTTTTGGATGTGCATTAATAAATACCTACTCTATACCTAGTTCATTTATGAATAAAGTCCCACCCAACATATTATCATACAATTTCGCATCTGTATACACCCACCGCGTAACCAAGGGAAACGGGAGATGCTCAGTCCGGTCAATCACCGGATATCTGTGACCTAGTCAAGGACATATTTTCAGGAACGAATCAATTATTTTTTATTTATTTATTCTTTATTGCATGAATAAAGCACAATGGGCGGGCTTAATGCCTAAAGGCATTTTCTACCAGTCAACCATTGGCCGAGGACGAATTAGTCGTGCGGTGGCATAAAAAAAGTACAACACAGTAGGCACAATTGCCTACTTAAAGAGTGTTGTTTAATAACAACCGTCCAACAAACACCTTAGCTAAATACATAAATTTATTTATTAAGTTCTTAGACAAACAAAAGAGCCTTACCGTTACTTACCTACCCTACTAAATACATAATTCCACTCGCGCACACCCTATCCCAAAATTATAAAATTTACTAAAATAATGTTAAAGAAACAATAACACTCACGCCCAAAAATATTTCCTTTCGCCGGCACATCCATCTTTCGAACTTTCTGTTTCATTCACTGAAAATACGAAAAGCGTTCAGACGCAATGAAAACAGGACTACGACTGTCTGGACTGCACTCGGGTGCAAATGAAATACAACCGTCTCACGAAACCGCGCCATAACATGTTGTAATGTCTTCTTGGAAGACTTGGATTGAAAGTTTTATTTACTCTTACATCAAGGTATGAACGTGCGCATCAACACGTAGCTTTTGAGCGCGGGTCATTCTCCCCATTTGAGCTTACGCGCCTTTCCAAGGTGACCTTTAAAGAAAGCTAAAAGATCAATGAAACTGAAACAGGTCTGAGGACTCGCTTTTCCTTTTAAATTGCGTAACTGTTTCGCAACGTTTATGTCCTCCGCGTCATTCAGTTCATTTAATATATGTTTGGTTTATTTTTTGAAACATGCCACGGGTTTCCCGGAACATAAGTAGTAGTAGGTATATAACTTTTCCTGAATTTAGCAGAGATTTTTCAGAGATTTCTTACGCTTTTTCCGTATCCGGTGAAAGAAATGGCGCCAAACATTTATCATCAAACAACGCCATCTAGGAAAAACATGGGTAACTATTACATATTGCATTGCTTAATTAAGCACACCTAAGCAATCCCAATCACATTTGAACTACTGAAGATGCTAAAATAAAAGAAAGATTCAAGTTCGTAAACTCACAGGACAGGCTCACAGCCAGAAGATGGATTTATGAGTATGAAACAAAACTTTGAGAACTATACCGGATCCGGAATAACACTGTCAAAATGACAGTGATTGACAGCACAATTGACAGTTTGCCATTTTGACACACAAACAAATTGTTTTGACAGTGACATTTTGACAGTTTAGTGGAGTGGTGGTGGAGGAAGGAAAGTGGATTTGTGATGGTGGTGGCGCCCGGTTTGTGAATTTGTTGGCTTTTCTATAACCGGAATTTGTCGGGTGGATCGTTTGTTGAATCATTGGCATGCGGCCATAATTTCATTCATGTTACCGCGGCAGACGCGCTGAGTAGCGGTCCGGCCGGTTGGGTGCCGCCGTGTCGTGTCGTGAGGCCGAGGAAGGAAAACTGTGTTCGTTTTCGACGCAGGTGAAAGTTGCCATAAAGGCTGCGTGCCAAATGGATAAGAAATGTGTACGACTGTGCTAATTTATTGAATGAATAATTCGCTCAGAATACCATGATTTTTTCTGTGCCTGTGCCGGATATCAAGTGAATCTAGTTTTGAATAAAAAGTTAAGCTTATCGAAGTGAAAATGGCTTTGAAAATAGAACAAAAAAACGATCTTGATTTTATATTGAAGAATTTGCTGGCTGGAGGTAAGGGAAATTTCAATTATTTTTTATCATAAACTGAAGTGTCTGAAATTAGTAAAATTTCCGAGCAAGTTGCTTACTTTTCATTTTTCCAAAAAAAAACTATTATACTTCCACCATAAAATTAATAAAAGAGTAACCAACTTTTATTTAAGTCATTTAGAAATTTAAAAACAACAGCAATAACAGGACTAAAATTATAATTTTATATATCAGGTGTTGCTGGCATGTGTGCTAAGACCACAGTAGCCCCATTGGATCGCATCAAGATCCTCCTCCAAGCACAGTCGACCCACTACAAGCACCACGGTGTCTTCGGTGGCCTCTCAGCGATCGTCCGGAATGAGTCCCTCCTTGCTTTGTACAAGGGAAATGGTGCACAAATGGTCCGGATATTCCCCTATGCAGCAACACAATTCACAAGCTTTGAAATTTATAAAAAGGTATGTTTACATTTTTTTTGTCTACTTTACAACATAACAGAAATTGGAGGAAAATTGGTGTCTGCTTGATTGTCCTAAATAGTTATTTTGAGATGTTATATTATATTCCTAATGCATATTTCAATTTTCAATTTGACATTACCTAACAAAATATTGCATTTGACTATCTAACTTTGCCCCATTGAGTACTTACAGTCCCTTTTTTAAATGCTAACATGATTTTGTAATAATAATAATAATTGTTTTAATTTGGCACACGGCAAACAAAACACAAGGAGTTACTTAAACATTATAAATGGGATTAATTAATTGATGTTATACATACATTATTTTTTAAGTCACATACACACACAGGGTTATAGGCCCTAACACTGTTTCAGAACAAATTCTGGGTTAGTGCCTAATTAGTAGGTGTTTTTAAAATGAAATGCTAAACTTATGCTGACTGACACCCAAGCTGACCCAGTCAACCCAGTAAACTCATTAATTGATTGCCAGGTGGATTTTTAAGAATGATTAAGTGACATGATAATGATTCTAAAAATATTCAAATAATCATCAATCTCATTAATATTCCCTGTAGAAAATAATTAATTCTCAGATGAAAAAACCCAAACACTCTTGGCCCAACCCGGGATATGAATCCTGGACCTAGTGGATAGTACCCAGCGTGCTGACCACTAGACCAACGAGGCAGTCATTGTCACACTTGTGCACTATAATATGTCCTGCGCAGTTGGCTAATCTCTGTTGAGATAGGCCGCCGTAGTCGAAATTGGCTAGGAGGACATCATCATCATCATTGTGAAAGTTATGTGGAATAGAATTGCTTGTTGTCTGCGGGTAATTAACAAATTTTTACAAATATTATTGTGTCAGCTGTAGTAAAAAAATATTACATGTGCCATATGGCTGTCGTGGGAATAATAAGGCACTCTTATGCAGCTCGACTCATATCGGCGGTGCTCACTAGGTATGGAAATGACTGCTACTTTTAATTCATTTTCATTTCATGAAATGATGATTTTTTTTCATATGAAATCACATGTGAAATTTCATTGGCAATGAATTTTTTTCGCAGTGTCATAATGTAACACTTTTGCTATTTGCTACTTATAATGAAATATGAATTATTGTGAATGGTTGCTAATTTGCTACTGATATGAAATTTCATATTTAGGTTGTCATGAAAAATCAACTTTATGTTCATAAGTTTAAAGTTCTTAAAATGCCCACCCAGTATCGATCGTCACCTATGATCGCATGACTAGTGTGTTTGTCTTTTTCTAACGCGCACCTAGGGCAAATCATTCCTACTCGCTCGTTTGCGATTCGCTCTGCTACAAGCAGTCATACAATGAATGAAATGAAATGAGCATGATCTATGATTTCGCAGAGTGCGATTTGTAGCAGTCTATATGAAAAAAAAATAGCAGGTGTGAACAATGAAATTCATTTCATATGATTTTTCATCTGCTATTCATGAAATCTTCCATGCCTAGTGCTCACGCACATCCTTATGTTAGGTATTTAGGTGTCCCCACTCGATCGAAAGCATGGCGGTCTTTCTACTGATGGAATCTTTTGTTTTCCTTTTGATAACATTGTTATCTAACCACTAAGTAGGTACTACACACTACCTCAGAATCAATATAGTGCTGCTACTAAATCACCTTAGTTATAGAACCCATATTACCTGTAACAAGGACAACATATGCCCTTCCATATGTACAGGAAATACTAGATAGATTACTCTTTATTGTACACTATAAAATAGACAGCAACGCTGCTATTTACGCGAAAGATGTATTTATAATCGCTATGAGCGATCTACGATACTAAAATACTGAAAATCCTGTTATGAGCAATTTATTTTATTTTATTCATGAGTCTAAATGACTTGAGAATGCTTCTGGGCTAAATATAGCGTTGGAAAATGTACCGCTGTTGCCATGCAGGGGCCTTGCCTGTTCCGCTATTTATTTCGGAAATGTATTATTATGTACGTATGATCGAAAATATACCGAGAAGGAATACGTCGCCGATTCATGTTCAATTAAAAAAATATATGCCTTATACGTGTTAAAAGGGGAAAATCTTCAAATCGAGGTCAGAAACGAATTAGGAAGGAAAAAGATTCATGGCCTTTGCGAATCGCGTATAACGAGCATACATCCTCGCGTTGCATTTTACATCAATGCAACGATTGATTGATGCAAGCCACGCTATCGATCATAATAAATAGGAACTATCAAGTGGAAATGATTGCTTTACAGTGCCTATTATTAACTCCATCGGATCGATCGTATAGTTAAATTTCTCATGAATAGATAATATTATATGAACCCGCGCGATTTTTATTAGTTCGCCGCGGCGGCGATCAAAGTTCAGTCGCGACGAACTGTTAAAATTCATTTAGTTACCTACCTACCTAATAATATTATACATGTCTAGTAGAAAACATATAATTTGAATAACATATTTGCAAGTCGCAACTGTACTGTACAACAAATGTTTTGTTTTCATGTAATGTTTTGTTTATCAGCTGTCTGAAACATTATCGGGTCTCAAGTAATGATAATACTTACCTACCACTTTGCCAAAATTTACCTAAACTCAACCATTGTGACTCTACTAAATCTGACTGCTTATCACATCCGTATCAGTAGTTTAATAAAACACCTTGCTTTGGGTTAGGTATATAGGTATTTGAGTATGGTTATAAAATAGAGATAGGTAGGTATTATAATACTAATAAGTTTTGCGCTTATCATGCTCTTTTTGCAATTATCTCGTCTGTTAGAGATTTAACACATTGGGCTCAATTGCAATGCGCCCCATCTAAGATTAAATTTAGGTTCAGTCTCTCTCTTTCTCTGCCAAGCAAACGAAAAGAGACAGACTATATTTATTTAAAAACGTCAGACTAAACAGCTGTACGTTGCTAAGGAGATTAGAGAACCCATCTTAGACAATTTCGTAGGGATGTCATTCGATGACGACTAAAGATAGACGAAAACTCGCAAAAACTTGTACAAATACGTTAGAAATCGCATCACTTAATTTGACGTTTCTAAATTATTGTAGTCTGTCTCTTTCCGTTTGTTTGATAGAGAAAGAGAGAGACTGAAACCTAAATTTAATCTTAGACAGGACGCATTGGAATTGAGCCCATTGACTGCTAAAACCATAAAGTTAATGTTTACTACAATATTTTGATTTGTTTGTGTACCCTATTGATACTACGCCGCGCACACTCACACACATACCTGCCTTATTTTTATTTGTTTAAAACGTACCGTGAGAACCCCGAAGATTGAGTCGACATCGAGACGTTCCCTATGACACATGTACTAGACCGACCAGAGCGCTTTCGCCGCGTGTGTATCCTGTGAAGCTCCTTACAGACATTTCGAGTGATTGTGGCCTGTGAAGTGATACCTAAACCCTGAAAGCGAGATGTGGCAAGTACCTAGCTATAAGTGCTCAGACCTGACTAATTTTCCACCTATCATTGTCGCCCTCCACGTGTAATCCATTGCCTAAACTCTCAAACATTCTGGTAGCAGAGCGTAGTTTTTTATTAGGACCCCATAATAGTAACGTAATTTGTTTAATTGAGAGTTATTTATTTGCTACTTTCCTTTGTAATTTGAACAAAACGTCTCGTCATAATATACCTAACCTATTTACAGTAAATTCCTTAATAACATTCGAGTACAACCCCTTTTACATAAGTGTCGATTAAATCGATTAGCGCGTTAATTACCTACCCTTTGAGTGCAAGTGAGGAACGCGAGCGCTTTGTTTCCCTATTGATCACGCCATTACCGCGTGACCGCGTGCGAGTTGTTTACGAGTTACGTTTGCGATACCCGGTGCATCTGTGCCGTCCCTTACTATTTGTTCCTTTACGCATCCTATTGGAATCTTTTGTGAGTTTAATTTACCTACCTTGTTTCTTGCGATTTAAAGTAAATAAAATGTCGGATACCGAAACCGGCAACGAGACCGTAAGGGCCGTACTTTACACGGATACAGCTGAATACCGTGAAGCTATAGGTGGACTCCGTTATATTAGTGACTGGGTTGATGATTCCCACCGAGTTCTTGAGACCTTTTCCTCCAATCGTATGCGAGCGCGTCTTTCCGACCTGCCACTTATGTGCGATAAGTTTTCTGCCGCTTGTTCCAAGCTGTTAGGTAATCTCGATCCTGCGATTTATGAACAAGAATATGTGCAAGTTAAGAACGAGATGCGCGTAGTAAGGGACAAAGTAGACGACTTAAATATTAAGTTAGACGAAATACGACCTCACCAATTTGAGATGTCCCGTACTAGCACCCCCTTCAAGGAGAATAAATCTCTGGCTATTGATAACCCGGCTAGTAAATTACCTGACCTACCTATACCTAAGTTTGATTTCCGTCCCGATAGTTGGATCAGTTTTATAGACCAGTTTGATAGCGTGGTGGACAATCAGCCTACCCTTACCCCGACTTTGAAGCTACACTATTTAGTGGGAGCCTTATCGGATGAACCTCGTCGATTAATACAACACCTCAAGATTGAGGCGGGCAATTACACCGTGGCCCGTGACCTCCTAAAACGTAGGTACCATAACCTTCGTGTTTTAGCGGATACCCACATAGCTCAAATAATGATGCTCCCTATTAAAGCCGCTTAACTTTCCGGGTTACGTGTGTCGTTCCTGAACCCCCTGCTTTCGACTTATCGATGCTTAGAGAGATTGGAACTTCCTGTTAAACATTGGTCGTACCTATTAGTTCACTTATGCCTTGCTAAACTGCCTTCAGAGTTAAAATCGAGATTTGAACGTCGTTATGGCGATAATCCTAATCACCTCCCTACTTTTGATCATCTTATTACCTTTCTTGAGGATGAATGTAGGCACCACGACAATGTAGGTAGTGCTTCTGTCGTTGACACTACTACCCCCCTACTGTGAGCTCCCCTCGTTTGCCTAAACCTAACGCGCGTTCCCCACCTCCTGCGAGAGCCTTTGTTACCTTTGCGACGACATCTAAATGTCACCTTTGTAATAGTACTTCGCATTACTTACGCGAGTGTCCCGATTTTATTGGCCTTCCTACACGTCAACGTGTTACCTTTGTAAAAGAAGCCCGACTGTGCTATCCATGCCTGGATAAACACTCCATATCCCAATGCACGCGAAATTATCGCTGTCGCACGTGCCGCCGTTCCAGTCATCACACGTCACTGTGTTATGATGACTCCTCTCCTGTGAATTACGACCGCGAGCGCTCATACCGAGACGTCGCGGCCTTAGCTTCTAACCAACCGCGGCAATCTCCACAAAGTCACTTAACGGACCGTGCGTCACCCCCACGTACTGAATGGCACCGTGTTCGTACCCCGCCCTCTCGTGATTCCCGTAGAGCATCACCTCCCCGTTCGGGCGGGCGATCCCCATCTGCACCCAACGGTAACCGTACTTATAATGCCCCTGTAGGTCAAAGAACCCAGGATGAACGTGCATTTCATCATAATTACAATGAGGCCCTACAATTCTGACTAGATAGCCCCCCTTCTATACCCGCTTTTACATCTTTACCTCGCAATTCTCTCGTTCTTTTACCTACGGCCTTGATTCATGTTAAAACCTCGTCTGGATATTATGTGGAAGCGCGTGCCTTATGTGACACTGGTGCTCAGGGCTGCCTTCTTACTACTGAGCTTGTTGTTGACCACATGAACTTACCTATCATTCCTTCTCCAGTTCCTGTTCGTGGAATAGGTAATGTTCAAGCAATTAATTCCCCGGGCATTGTATCCTTTTCATTTAAGCCAGTTAATTCTGCCTTTCCAGAAATCTCTACCAGTGCAATAGTTGTTGATGTGATTGCTGGTACCCTCCCAGAGGTAGACTTACCTAAAAGTGTTACGAAATTACCTGTACTGAGCACCTTCCTCTTGCTGACCCTTTATTTTACAAACCTGGTACTATAAGTGTACTTCTTGGAGCTGACGTCATTGGTCGCCTTTTAAGGTCCGTGTTGTTTGTGTCCCCTGATGGCCTTACTGCTATCTCGACGATATTTGGTTATGTCCTGTGTGGTCCTGTTTATGGAGGATTTACTGATTTGGAACCCCCCATGACTGGAGTCTCGCTGTCCCAAATAGTTAAAAAATTCTGGAAAATCGAAGACGCTCCCCAATCTCCAGTTGCGAACCCCTTGGATATAGAGTGTGAAACCTTTTTTAAAGCAACTACCACTCGTGGAAGCGATGGTAGATTTATGGTTAGACTCCCTTTTCTTCATGATCGTCCACCTCTCGGTGATTCTAAAACCAATGCCTTACGGCGATTCCATAATCTTAAGAAGCGTTTGCAAGCCAATCCTAATTTTCGAGAGAAATATATTTTCTTTATGCGTGAGTACCTTGACCTAAACCATATGTCCCTTTCATCATATGACTCGACCCGGGAACATTATTTTATCCCTCATCATGGAATTTTTAAGTCTGTTAGTGACAAAATACGTGTTGTGTTCGATGGTAGTAGTCCTACGTCCTCTAAAGTGTCCCTGAATCAATGTTTACATACAGGCCCTAAGCTTCAGCGAGATATTTCTCACATCCTCCTAAATTTCCGCAGGCACGAGGTAGTGTTTGTAACAGATATTCGTATGATGTTTCGTATGACTTGGGTACATCCTGATGATAGAAGGTACCAACTTGTGCTTTGGCGTGAGGATCCCTCTCAGCCACTTCTTGCCTATGAACTTAATACCAATACCTATGGTCTTCGTTCCAGTCCATTCATTGCAATTCGTGCCCTTCTTGAGCTCGCTGAACAAGAGAGACTTACCTTCCCTCGAGCTGCTGAAGTCCTTGAGAGAGATATTTATGTCGACGATTGTCTTACTGGTGCTGATATTGCGTCTGCCCGGGCTTTGAAAACTGAGCTTATAGGAATAATGGCCTCTGGTGGTTATGAACTCCGTAAGTGGATTAGTAACAAGCCCGAGCTCCTGGAGGATATGCCCCCGGATCATTTGCAAGTTCCTCATTCATTCTCAGACCCAGATAATCCTCAGACTCGCTATTTTAGGTGTGCAGTACAATCCTGTGAGTGACTCATTTACCTACAATTATACCTGTGATACCCGTGATGCAGTTATTACAAAACGCAAAGTTTTATCTTTGATTGCCCGTATGTATGACCCTTGTGGCTGGATATCTCCCGTCGTATTTAAGGCTAAGGAATTTATCCAACGCTTATGGATGTCAGGCTTATCCTGGGATGATCCTTTAAATGAACCCCTGTCTTTAGAGTGGACTGCATTTGTTCAGGACCTAGCGAAGGTTAGTGAAGTGGCCATTCCGCGACATATTCTTCCCAGAGGTTCCTCCTCCTTATCCCTACATGGGTTCTGTGATGCTTCTGAATTGGGATATGCTGCCGCTGTTTATTTACGTGCGGAACTTCCGTCTGGTGTTTGCTCCGTCCATCTTGTTATGGCTAAATCTAAAGTTGCCCCTGTTCGGACCCGTTTAACAATTCCCAAGTTGGAATTGTTGGGAGCTACCCTCCTCTCTAAATTACTTCATCACGTCGCTCTTTGTCTGCAAAGGTCGTCTGTGTTGACTTCAATCTATAGTTGGACGGATAGTAAAATCGTGTTGTGTTGGTTAAAAACCACTCCTCACCTCCTTCTGACTTTTGAGGCTAATCGTGTCTCCCAGATTAATAATAGTCCTACATCTAGTGAATGGAGGCACGTCCCAGGCTACATGAACCCTAGTGACTGTGCATCGAGAGGAATGTCAGTCACCCGACTGATCGACCACTGCCTTTGGTTTTCACCTTTGTGGTTGACGCAGTCTCCTGACAACTGGCCCGGTATTTCCTAACCCAAGTAGTGATCTCCCTGGACTACGTTGTTTAGTAGTCTCTGCCGATGTTCCTACCCCGGATCCCTCATTCTTATTAGAGCGGTATAGTTCTTTCAACAAGCTAATAAACGTGACTTGTTACCTAAGGCGGTTTTTATTTCCTAAATCTTACACGTCCTACCTGGGCCCTGAGGAACGGAGAGATTCCCTTTTGTTTTTGGTGAAAATTGTTCAATTTACCTCCTTTTCTGATGAACTTGATCGCTTACGGCGTGGCGATCCTATCACTAACTCCCTGAGAAAGTTGAATTTATTTCTAGATGACAGAGGCCTTCGAGTTGGAGGTCGATTACGAAACTCCGATCTATCCTTTGATGCGCGCCATCCCCTTCTTCTACCTAAGAATGGTAATTTCGTGAACATCCTTATTTCACATTACCATCGCGAGAATGCACATGCAGGTGTTAATGCAATTCTTGCCATGTTAAATAGAGAGTTTTGGATCTTGTCGGCACGCAGAGCTATTCAGCATGTGATTTTTAAATGCCTTTCCTGTTATCGTCTCAAGGCGGCTGTATCTCAACCCTTCATGGGTGACCTACCTAAAGACCGCGTCACGGCTGCTAGACCGTTTGACGGTGTAGGTACCAGTTTTGCAGGACCCTTTTTTACCAAAGTCCAGGCCTATAGGAACAAAAGGTTAGTGAAAAGTTACCTGTGTGTATTTGTCTGCCTTTCCACTAAAGCCGTTCACCTTGAGGTTGTGTCAGACCTAACTACTGAAGCCTTCATTGCGGCCTTTTCCCGATTCGTGTCGCGTCGTGGTGTACCTCGCCTAATCCGATCCGATTGCGGTCGAAATTACATCGGTGCCAACAATTACCTGAAAGAGTTAGAGTGTTTCCTGTCTCAAAACCAGGCGGCTATTGGTTCTGAGCTTTCAAAGCGGAACATATCCTGGGTTTTCGATCCTCCTGTTAGCCCTCATTGGGGAGGTCTTTTTGAAGCTGCGGTTAAATCGGCGAAATCGCACCTAAAACGAGTAGTAGGCGATACCCCCCTTACGTTTGAAGAGCTGACCACTGTTTTTGCTAAAATTGAAGCAGTTTTAAATTCACGCCCATTGTGCCCACTTTCTCCGGACCCTAATGATGTCGAAGTGTTAACTCCCGGCCATTTCTTAATTGGACAACCCTTAACTGCACTTCCGGAGTACCCTTATAAAGACGTAAAATTGCATCGCCTTACACGGTTTCAGCTAATCCAACAAATTACCCAGCACTTTTGGTCTCGCTGGCATTTAGAATACTTAAATACATTACAAATTAGAAATAAATGGACCTCTCCTTGTGATCCTCCTAAAGTGGGTGAGCTAGTACTCATAAAAGTTGACAACCTTCCCCCTTTGCAGTGGCGTCGTGGACGCATTATTAATTTATCCCTGGCCAAGACCAAGTTGTTCGTGTGGTAGATGTAACTCCTACCGGTAGCCTAAAGAGATCTTTGACGAAATTAGTTCGTCTTCCTGTCCAGTGAACTTCCTTTCCTTAGCTTCCTAACCTTCTCGTAAACACTTGACGTGTTTAGGGCGGGCGATATGTTTACTACAATATTTTGATTTGTTTGTGTACCCTATTGATACTACGCCGCGCACACTCACACACATACCTGCCTTATTTTTATTTGTTTAAAACGTACCGTGAGAACCCCGAAGATTGAGTCGACATCGAGACGTTCCCTATGACACATGTACTAGACTGACCAGAGCGCTTTCGCCGCGTGTGTATCCTGTGAAGCTCCTTACAGACATTTAGAGTGATTGTGGCCTGTGAAGTGATACCTAAACTCTGAAAGCGAGATGTGGCAAGTACCTAGCTATAAGTGCTCAGACCTGACTAATTTTCCACCTATCATTGTCGCCCTCCACGTGTAATCCACTGCCTAAACTCTCAAACAGTTAATATTCCTAACGGAATAGAGGAACAAACACGAGCTGTCAAACGAAACCGAAATAGGATGACATTTGTGTGTGTAGAATTGTTCAGAAATGTGTGTCAGTGATGTATGTTATGTCGCTTGTTACATTAGTATCGATATCGATAAAATTAATATGTAACATTAATAGTAGGTTAAATTAATAAAACAAAAATTGGATGGGATAGGATTTTTCATGGCTGAATTTATGCTTCTGGAGTGAAGACATTTAAGAAAAACTCAGACGATACGGTTGTTTCAAAAATAATAAATGAAATGAAAAATGTTGTTGTTTAAATCGTTTATTTAAAAACAAACTTATAGAGATGCAACTTAGTGCATTTATATTAGACATAAAGCTACTTTTTCCTTGGCGTCCAATCTAGTTGGAGAGAGGTCGATAGTGTGGACTGTTGCAATAGCGGTAACGATGATTCACATGTGAATGCCTCTGGTACAATATCTTTGTAAACATAGGACGAAACTGTGCGTCTAGGCTTTATCTTGACCTGTGAAAAAAAATATAGAACATATGATCTAGTCCAAAACTAAGCAAACCGTATAATAAGTAGACATTGCTATCCAATGAAACATCAGCAGAAGAATAGTATTATTCTTATTTTGCTCATCGCGTCTTGAAATATTTTTGTTCGAAGTGCTTACTGCACTTGAATTTTTAAAACTTGAATTTTTGTTTGGAACCCAGTTTGGACGATCTATAAATTTTAGGAATGCATTTTTTTATCCAAGTTATTCGAAAATTTTACAGATACATTTATTACTAATGTTAGTAACTTTTTACTACAATATTTTGATTTGTTTGTGTACCCTATTGATACTGCGCCGCGCGCACTCGCACGCGTACTTGCCTAGTTTTTATTTGTTTAAAACGTACCGTGAGAACCCCGGAGCCCCTAGTCGACACCGAAACGTTACCTATGACACATGTACTAGACGGACCAGAGCGCTTTCGCCGCGTGTGTATCCTGTGAAGCTCCTTACAGACATTTCGAGTGATTGTGGCCTGTGAAGTTATTCCCGAAAGCTGATGTGACATTTTGAGTGATCGTGGCCTGTGAAGTGAACCCCTGATGTGGCAAGTACCTAGCTATAAGCGTTCCGAACCGACCTATTTTCCACCTATCATTGTCGCCCTCCACGTGTAATCCACTGCCTAAACTCTCAAACATTTTGGTAGCAGAGCGTAGTTTTTTTATTAGGACCCCTTATTAGTAACGTAATTTGTTTAATTGAGAGTTATTTATTTGCTACCTTCCTTTGTAATTTCAAGAAAACGTCTCGTCATATACCTAACCTATTCACAGTAAATTCCTTAATAATATTCGAGTACAACCCCTTTTACATAAGTGTCGATTAAATCGATTAGCGCGTTAATTACCTACCCTTTGAGTGCAAGTGAGGTGCGCGAGCGCTTTGTTTCCTTATTGATCACGCCATTACCGCGTGACCGCGTGCGAGCTGTTTACGAGTTACGTTTGATATACCCGGTGCATCAGTGCCGTCCCTTACTATTTGTTCCTTTACGCATCCTATTGAAATCTTTTGTGAGTTTAATTTACCTACCTTGTTTCTTGCGATTTAAAGTAAATAAAATGTCGGATACCGAAACCGGCAACGAGACCGTAAGGGCCGTACTTTACACGGATACAGCTGAATACCGTGAAGCTATTGGTGAACTCCGTTATATTAGTGACTGGGTTGATGATTCCCACCGAGTTCTTGAGACCTTTTCCTCCAATCGTATGCGAGCGCGTCTTCCCGACCTGCCACTTATGTGCGACAAGTTTTCCGCCGCTTGTTCCAAGCTGTTAGGTAATCTCGATCCTGCTATTTATGAACAAGAATAAGTGCAAGTTAAGAACGAGATACGCGTAGTAAGGGACAAAGTAGACGACTTAAAAATTAAGTTAGACGAAATACGACCTCACCAATTTGAGACGTCCCGTACTAGCACCCCCTTCAAGGAGAATAAATCCCTGGCTATTGATAACCCGGCTAGTAAATTACCTGACCTACCTATACCTAAGTTTGATAGCCGTCCCGATAGTTGGATCAGTTTTATAGACCAGTTTGATAGCGTGGTGGACAACCAGCCTACCCTTACTCCGACTTTGAAGCTACACTATTTAGTGGGAGCCTTATCGGATGAACCTCGTCGATTAATACAACACCTCAAGATTGAGGCGGGCAATTACACCGTGGCCCGTGACCTCCTAAAACGTAGGTACCATAACCTGCGTGTTTTAGCGGATACCCACATAGCTCAAATAATGATGCTCCCTATTATAACGCCTAAACTTTCCGGGTTACGTGTGTCGTTCCTGAACCCCCTGCTTTCGACTTATCGATGCTTAGAGAGATTGGAACTTCCTGTTAAACATTGGTCGTACCTATTAGTTCACTTATGCCTTGCTAAACTGCCTTCAGAGTTAAAATCGAGATTTGAACGTCGGTATGGCGATAATCCTAATCACCTCCCTACTTTTGATCATCTTATTACCTTTCTTGAGGATGAATGTAGGCACCACGACAATGTAGGTAGTACTTCTGTCGTTGACACTACTACCCCTACTGTGAGCTCCCCTCGTTTGCCTAAACCTAACGCGCGTTCCCCACCTTCTGCGAGAGCCTTTGTTACCTTTGCGACGACATCTTAATGTCACCTTTGTAATAGTACTTCGCATTACTTACGCGAGTGTCCCGATTTTATTCGCCTTCCTACACGTCAACGTGTTACTTTTGTAAAAGAAGCCCGACTGTGCTATCGATGCTTGGATAAACACTCCATATCCCAATGCACGCGAAATTATCGCTGTCGCACGTGCCGCCGTTCCAGTCATCAAACGTCACTGTGTTATGATGACTTCTCTCCTGTGAATTACGATCGCGAGCGCTCATACCGAGACGTCGCGGCCTTAGCTTCTAACCAACCGCGGCAATCTCCACAAAGTCACTTAACGGACCGTGTGTCACCCCCACGTACTGAATGGCACCGTGTTCGCACCCCACCACCTCGTGATTCCCGTAGAGCATCACCTCCCCGTTCGGGCGGGCGATCCCCACCTGCACCCAACGGTAACCGTACTTATAATGCCCCTCTAGGTCAAAGAACCCAGGATGAACGTGCATTTCATCATAATTACAATGAGGCCCTACAATTCTGACTAGATAGCCCCCCTTCCATACCCGCTTTTACATCTTTACCTCGCAATTCTCTCGTTCTTTTACCTACGGCCTTGATTCATGTTAAAACCTCGTCTGGATATTATGTGGAAGCGCGTGCCTTATGTGACACTGGTGCTCAGGGCTGCCTTCTTACTACTGAGCTTGTTGTTGACCACATGAACTTACCTATCATTCCTTCTCCAGTTCCTGTTCGTGGAATAGGTAATGTTCAAGCGATTAATTCCCCGGGCATTGTATCCCTTTCATTTAAGCCAGTTAATTCTGCCTTTTCAGAAATCTCCACCAGTGCAATAGTTGTTGATGTGATTGCTGGTACCCTCCCAGAGGTAGACTTACCTAAAAGTGTAATTACCTGTACTAAGCACCTCCCTCTTGCTGACCCTTTATTTTACAAACCTGGTACTATAAGTGTACTTCTTGGAGCTGACGTCATTGGTCGCCTTTTAAGGTCCGAGTTGCTTGTGTCCCCTGATGGCCTTACTGCTATCTCGACGATATTTGGTTATGTCCTGTGTGGTCCTGTTTATGGAGGATTTACTGATTTGGAGCCCCCCATGACTGGAGTCTCGCTGTCCCAAATAGTTGAAAAATTCTGGAAAATCGAAGAGGCCCCCCAATCTCCAGTTGCGAACCCCTTGGATATAGAGTGTGAAACCTTTTTTAAAGCAACTACCACTCGTGAAAGCGATGGTCGATTTATGGTTAGACTCCCTTTTCTTCATGATCGTCCACCTCTCGGTGATTCTAAAACCAATGCCTTACGGCGATTCCATAATCTTGAGAAGCGTTTGCAAGCCAATCCTAATTTTCGAGAGAAATACATTTCCTTTATGCGCGAGTACCTTGACCTAAACCACATGTCCCTTTCATCATATGACTCGACCCGGGAACATTATTTTATCCCTCATCATGGAATTTTTAAGTCCGTTAGTGACAAAATACGTGTTGTGTTCGATGGTAGTAGTCCTACGTCCTCTAAAGTGTCCCTGAATCAATGTTTACATACAGGCCCTAAGCTTCAGCGAGATATTTCTCACATTCTCCTAAATTTCCGCAGGCACGAGGTAGTGTTTGTAACAGATATTCGTATGATGTTTCGTATGACTTGGGTACATCCTGATGATAGAAGGTACCAACTTGTGCTTTGGCGTGAGGATCCCTCTCAGCCACTTCTTGCCTATGAACTTAATACCAATACCTATGGTCTTCGTTCCAGTCCATTCATTGCAATTCGTGCCCTTCTTGAGCTCGCTGAACAAGAGAGACTTACCTTCCCTCGAGCTGCTGAAGTCCTTGAGAGAGATATTTATGTCGACGATTGTCTTACTGGTGCTAATACTATTGCGTCTGCCCGGGCCTTGAAAACTGAACTTATAGAAATAATGGCCTCTGGTGGTTATGAACTCCGTAAGTGGATTAGTAACAGGCCCGAGCTCCTGGAGGATATGCCCCCGGATCATTTGCAAGTTCCTCATTCATTCTCAGACCCAGATAATCCTCAGACTGTCGCTATTTTAGGTGTGCAGTACAATCCTGTGAGTGACTCATTTACCTACAATTATACCTGTGATACCCGTGATGCAGTTATTACAAAACGCAAAGTTTTAAAGTTTTAACAAGCTAATAAACTTGACTTGTTACCTAAGTTTTATCTTTGATTGCCCGTATGTATGACCCTTGTGGCTGGATATCTCCCGTCGTATTTAAGGCTAAGGAATTTATCCAACGCTTATGGATGTCAGGCTTATCCTGGGATGATCCTTTAAATGAACCCCTGTCTTTAGAGTGGACTGCATTTGTTCAGGACCTAGCGAAAGTTAGTGAAGTGGCCATTCCGCGACATATTCTTCCCAGAGGTTCCTCCTCCTTATCCCTACATGGGTTCTGTGCTGTTTATTTACGTGCGGAACTTCCGTCTGGTGTTTGCTCCGTCCATCTTGTTATGGCTAAATCTAAAGTTGCCCCTGTTCGGACCCGTTTAACAATTCCCAAGTTGGAATTGTTGGGAGCTACCCTCCTCTCTAAATTACTTCATCACGTCGCTCTTTGTCTGCAAAGGTCGTCTGTGTTGACTTCAATCTATAGTTGGACGGATAGTAAAATCGTGTTGTGTTGGTTAAAAACCACTCCTCACCTCCTTCTGACTTTTGAGGCTAATCGTGTCTCCCAGATTAATAATAGTCCTACATCTAGTGAATAGAGGCACGTCCCAGGCTACATGAACCCTAGTGACTGTGCATCGAGAGGAATGTCAGTCACCCGACTGATCGACCACTGCCTTTGGTTTTCACCTTTGTGGTTGACGCAGTCTCCTGACAACTGGCCCGGTATTTCCTAACCCAAGTAGTGATCTCCCTGGACTACGTTGTTTAGTAGTCTCTGCCGATGTTCCTACCCCGGATCCCTCATTCTTATTAGAGCGGTATAGTTCTTTGAACAAGCTAATAAACGTGACTTGTTACCTAAGGCGGTTTTTATTTCCTAAATCTTACTTGTCCTACCTGAGCCCAGAGGAACGGAGAGATTCCCTTTTGTTTTTAGTGAAAATCGTTCAATTTACCTCCTTTTCTGATGAACTTGATCGCTTACGGCGTGGCGATCCTATCACTAACTCCCTTAGAAAGTTGAATTTATTTCTAGATGACAGAGGCCTGATTCGAGTTGGAGGTCGATTACGAAACTCCGATCTATCCTTTGATGCGCGCCATCCCCTTCTTCTACCTAAGAATGGTAATTTCGTGAACATCCTTATTTCACATTACCATCGCGAGAATGCACATGCAGGTGTTAATGCAATTCTTGCCATGTTAAATAGAGAGTTTTGGATCTTGTCGGCACGCAGAGCTATTCAGCATGTGATTTTTAAATGCCTTCCCTGTTATCGTCTCAAAGCGGCTGTATCTCAACCCTTCATGGGTGACCTACCTAAAGACCGCGTCACGGCTGCTAGACCGTTTGACGGTGTAGGTACCGATTTTGCAGGACCCTTTTTTACCAAAGTCCAGGCCTATAGGAACAAAAGGTTAGTGAAAAGTTACCTGTGTGTATTTGTTTGCCTTTCTACTAAAGCCGTTCACCTTGAGGTTGTGTCGGACCTAACTACTGAAGCCTTTATTGCGGCCTTTTCCCGATTCGTGTCGCGTCGTGGTGTACCCCGCCTAATCCGATCTGATTGCGGTCGAAATTACATCGGTGCCAACAATTACCTTAAAGAGTTAGAGTGTTTCCTGTCTCAAAACCAGGCGGCTATTGGTTCTGAGCTTTCAAAGCGGAACATATCCTGGGTTTTCGATCCTCCTGTTTGCCCTCATTGGGGCGGTCTTTTTGAAGCTGCGGTTAAATCGGCGAAATCGCACCTAAAACGAGTAGTAGGCGATACCCCCCTTACGTTTGAAGAGCTGACCACTGTTTTTGCTAAAATTGAAGCAGTTTTAAATTCACGCCCATTGTGCCCACTTTCTCCGGACCCTAATGATGTCGAAGTGTTAACTCCCGGCCACTTCTTAATTGGACAACCCTTAACTGCACTTCCGGAGTACCCTTATAAAGACGTAAAACTGCATCGCCTTACACGGTTTCAGCTAATCCAACAAATTACCCAGCACTTTTGGTCTCGCTGGCATTTAGAATACCTAAATACATTACAAATTAGAAATAAATGGACCTCTCCTTGTGATCCTCCTAAAGTGGGTGAGCTAGTACTCATAAAAGTTGACAACCTTCCCCCTTTGCAGTGGCGTCGTGGACGCATTATTAATTTATACCCTGGCCAAGACCAAGTTGTTCGTGTGGTAGATGTTAAAACTCCTACCGGTAGCCTAAAGAGATCTTTGACGAAATTAGTTCGTCTTCCTGTCCAGTGAACTTCCTTTCCTTAGCTTCCTAATCTTCTCGTAAACACTTGACGTGTTTAGGGCGGGCGATATGTTTACTACAATATTTTGATTTGTTTGTGTACCCTATTGATACTGCGCCGCGCGCACTCGTACGCGTACTTGCCTAGTTTTTATTTGTTTAAAACGTACCGTGAGAACCCCGGAGCCCCTTGTCGACACCGAGACGTTACCTATGACACATGTACTAGACGGACCAGAGCGCTTTCGCCGCGTGTGTATCCTGTGAAGCTCCTTACAGACATTTCGAGTGATTGTGGCCTGTGAAGTTATTCCCGAAAGCTGATGTGACATTTTGAGTGATCGTGGCCTGTGAAGTGAACCCCTGATGTGGCAAGCACCTAGCTATAAGCGTTACGAACCGACCTATTTTCCACCTATCATTGCCCCCTTCACGTGTAATCCACTGCCTAAACTCTCAAACAGTAACTATTCTAACAGGTAAAAACTGCATGGATCGGCTAAGTATCTTAAAAAGTAATTACATTCCCAGCTGATTCATATCTAAACTTAGGTACTTAAACAACAATAATACATATTATTCGTTTATTACGTGATAGACAGTGGATACGAAAAATCGATAACTTGATACAGCCCTAGTGTAAAACGAAAATACTTTACACAAAATATTCGTAAATTCTGCATTATGTGTATTGGATATTTGCTTCTTACATTAATAAATGTTTAAAGAAGAGAATAATCACACTAAGCACTTAAAATTCGAAACGCATTGGCAAAAATAAACCTAAACTAGGTGGTGTCCATTTGGAACAATTTACCTGTGAAATGAACATTTTTCAGGGTTATTTCGCTGTGTCGTACAACAATTATTTACTGAACAAGTCACCATGTTTCACCAAGAAATATTTCAAAAAAATATCCACGATTTCATGTAATATTTGAAAAATTAAAATAGCTGAAATTCTCAACGTGCCGATACGTGCCGACAAACTGTTTGACAGTTTCAAAAACGGTTCTGTTACATCGCATCACACATCTCTTTTTATCATACAATTTTGCTGATAGAGACATCTTGCTCGCTCAGCCCTTTGTTCCTCTATTCCGTTAGGAATATTAACTTTATGTCTAAAACTCATTCTATCATAACTGATACTAACTTTTGTTAGATTTATTAAACTGCTGACTGATGGATGTGTGGGTGACTCGACTGATTTCTTATGATCATCATTGCTCTCAGAACCTTTACCACGTACAGTCATACACGTTATCAGACCACAGGTCAACTGGCTATACTTATATGGCTTTGTTTCGTGAGCTTTGATGGTGCCAAGAATGAGGCCTTTTTGAGTATTTTAACGTGTTATTAACACCTTCCGGTATCCCCTCATACCGCCAGCCTTGAGAAGTCGCGACTAATTTTACTCGAATCGGGCGGACGACATTTGTGGTGTCAATAACATTGTAAGATCCGCTCTCTTCCGTGCCAAGTTGGCGTGGAGGTGTGTTACAATTGTTTAAAACTTTGAAGAAGCTCAATGAGAACATTTTACTTGTTTACGGATACAATGACGTCTGATCCTCGATTTGATTTCTCGATACTTCAGGATCAATATATCTATGAACTAAGAAAACAGCTTTTATTATCTAATAATTCGGTGAGACGGCAGTCCGACATGACCGTGAGAGATCAGGCGCAGGACTAACGGCTTAACGTGCTTTTCGAGGCTCGGGGGTGACACAACTTCCTGACTGGAGCTGTTTTAAGTATTTTTAAAACAGAAAAACCTAACAACATTTTTAATACACTGTCATTCGATAGAACCATGTTTACTGGTCATGGTTTACGTAAAGCTGATATATCGAATGCCCGTCGCGGTGTGTGCGCAGTAGACCCGTAGACCGTTACCCGACACAAATCGCTCGGACAACATCACCGTAAACTCTGTTTGAGTTACTAATAGGCATAGACTTGTTATTACTTTATTTTTTAATTATACAAAAAAGTAGCAGGTAGTCTTATTTTCACTCCCTGGTTTGGTATAGATGGAGATAGTTTGAGTCCCAAAAAAGGACATAGAATAGTTTAGATCCCAGATAAAAATCATATTAGTGAAAAGAGGGGTTGGAAGTTTTTATGGGAAATCTGACTTTTGCGCGGGCGAGGTTGCGGGGAATCGCTAGTAGAATAATTAATTTTCTACCCATAATTTCTATCTGGAATTTTTTTTTATCAAATCTTATCCATATATTTGGGACTTGGACAAAGTCAAAGTAAAAAATAATTTATTTAATTTAGGACACAAAATGCCACTTATGAATGTCAAAAACTTATGACAAAAATCACTTAGCTCAAACTTATCGGAACTCCAAACATGCTTATACAATATCCGTTGTTGTAAGTTGAAAAAAAATACATGTCCGTTGTCTCCTTGTATTTTTTGTTTGTTTTAGTATAAGTTTGTATTTTTGTTGTTATTACGAGGGACATTGACACTTCTATCTTCAATGTTTATCAATTTGTATGTAAGTATTGTACAGTCACGCACGAGCAATAAAAATTATACTAACATGATCTTATATCATCATTATAATAAAGCCTCAAATCGAATGCATTTTGTATTTATGATTGTGACTGTACAATGTATTTTTTTCACCTTACTTATATCTAGGTATATTTACTTACTATCAAAGAACATGCACATTGCACATACTAACATTAAACCTCAATTGTTCGTAACACTACTTCTAATAAAATTAATTAGCCCATGCCTTGTTAAAGTTGGTGAAGTGCACTTATCCCATCAAACCCAATATCAAAATCTGATTAAAGTTTTTCTCACCTCTTTCTCTTTCATTGCACTTAAATCATTAGCTTTAATGTCGATAAACAAAACCTAAGTTACTACTACTATCTACTACACAGTAGTACCTACTAAATATTCAGTAGACTGTGGCATCCTATGCAATCGTACTAATGTTGATTTTACAACAAAAATGTATAGTCTGATGTGCATGCCGCCTGTACATATATACCTGTATACCTACTGACCACTAGTGCCGCACGTCAGACTACCCCACTTTGACGATGATACCGCCTCTATTCAATACGGAATAAAAGTTGTTTTCGGAGTTCACCTGGGTAACCTGACGTGATGCTGACCGTATATATAGTCCTTGGTACCTACATGACGGCACGCAGGATCGAACCCAATAACTCCCGCATGCGAGGCAACCCGTTAGCCACTACGCCACCGACGCTCTCAGGAATGTAGCTTTTTACCCGTGAAATAATTCCAGTTCAAAATCAGTCCAGTTCCAGACACTTTCTCCAACACAAGCAAACTCCCAAACTTATAGTCGAATAGCTTAAGATCTTATGATCCTCAGCAAAGAAGCAGCGACTACATACATTTAACTAAGAAGTAGGTAGTTCTGTTTGCGTCAAGCACACATTAGTCCTCACGATTACCTACGTGATGTCATTGGAACTAATAGCTATGGCTAGCATGAAAAATTGCCATAACGACAACCATCGTAATCTTTGTTTGACTCCATTATAAAAAGATTTGTTTTATCAAACTACTGGCTTTTTGAGTCAGCCAGTAGTTTATTTCTTTTAGTTTTGTATTTTACGTCTGGCTAGCCGAGTGGCTATACATACTGTCGCTGATTGAGCCTGAGGCAATCCATACTAATATTATAAATGCAAAAGTGTGTCTGACTGTCTGTCTGTTACCTATTGACGCTTAAACCACTGAACCGACTGAGATGAAATTTGGTATGGGGACAGTTCGAGACCCTGGAAAGAACATAGGCTACATTTTGTCGCGATATAAAAACATTAAGGGGTGAAATTGGGGATGAAAATTTATGTGGAAAATCCAACTCTTGCGGGCGAAGTCGCGGGAAACCACTAGTAAATTGTATAAATCTTCGGAAGCCATTAAAAAATATAATGCAGACACATGCATAATTTTGACTTCTTAGGCCCACTTGCGCACGTCCGGATAACTTATTCCGGAATTTTCAAGGCCTACTTGCACAACTTAGATAAAGGCCTTGAACAAATCTATATTAGCTAATCCGGACGTGCGCAAGTGGGCCACTATTGTTAAAGCTAGGGTTAAACTTGGCTTAACTGAAGGTTTTAATTTTTAGTAGTATTAAAATTTTACTCGGTTCCAGCTTAGCTTTCAGGCTAGGCCTTCGGCCTTGCATTTTTATACCAGCGGTTCGCAAAAGGTGTGCCTTGCTTGCCCATTAGTTAAGCCATTGCCTCACGTACAAGCGGCCAAGTCGATGATAAGTAGAACGTGCCTCGACGCAAACGTCTCGTCTCGTCGGTGCACATAATTGCCATACCACGAGCCATGCCCTTTCACATACTAATATTAATGCGAATGTGTCTGTCTGTCTGTGAACTCCTCACGCTTACACCGCTCAGCCGATTTCGATGAAGTTTGGCGTGGAGGGCGTTTAAGTCCAGAGACATGAGATATTATTACCCTAGAAATCGTCAATTAAGGGGATGACAAGTGGGGTGAAAGTTTATATGACACATTTGACATTTGTGCGGCTGAAGTCGTCGTCAAAACTATCTCACACATACAGACTTGTGTTCAGTGTGATCAGTCAACATGCCTACTTTACTTGCTATTTATTTCAACAATTTACATAGTTACACTTTGTGCAAATATTTTGCATGTTGTTGGTTGACTTGTTTAATTATCCTACATGTAATGTAATTATTTAAATATCCGTCCTCTAACAGTCATGGTTCAAACCGCAAATTTCTAATATCTATTTACCTTAGGGCTAATTTTATAATTGGTAAAGTCGATGAAATTACTGTCGAATGAAATACAGCAATACTGATTTTAAAATGTCATAAATGTGGATAGTCATACTAAATTAAATCATAAAATAGTCAATGTATACGTAAACGTATCAGCCTGATTTTTTGTCTGACAGACGAAAAATCGGCCAAACAACAAGAAAACCTACGGACTTAGTAAACATATTTCAAGTGCAAGTGCTTAATTTAGTCCTCTTAAGTAACTACTAAGTCAATTGTACCGAAGTCATAAATGTTTATCAACGTATATAAGTATCTATCCGTTATCCTAGTCGCCATAGCACAAGCACACGCTTAATTCGAGGCTAGGTAATTGGTGTGTTTGTTGAAACATTTTATTTATTTATAAAAAAATCTTGTTACAGTACCTAAGCGGTCTCCACATACCGCTAGTGCAGCACGGTGACAAGTTCGTCGCGGGCGCAGCGGCGGGTGTCACGGCTGTCACGCTCACATACCCTCTAGACACCATCAGAGCGCGCCTGGCCTTCCAGGTCACTGGGGAGCACAAGTATACTGGCATCGCCCATGCAGCTTCCACCATGTTCAGAACGGTGAGTGAATTTGTGACATGAGCTCGGTGTCATATTGAACGACAGTCACACACAGCTGTCATGAAGACATACCCTATATACACCATCTTGGAGACCAGGCGGTCTTCTAAGTCACTGGGGAGCACAAGTATACTGTCATCGCCCATGTTGCTTCCACCATGTTCAGAACGGTGAGTGGATTTGTGTCATGAGCTCTGTGTCATATTGAACGACAGTCACACACAGCTGTCATGATGACATACCCTATATACACCATCTTGGAGACCAGGCGGTCTTCTAAGTCACTGGGGAGCACAAGTATACTGGCATCGCCCATGTTGCTTCCACCATGTTCAGAACGGTAAGTGGATTTGTGACATGAGCTCGGTGTCATATTGAACGACAGTCACACACAGCTGTCATGATGACATACCCTATATACACCATCTTGGAGACCAGGCGGTCTTCTAAGTCACTGGGGAGCACAAGTATACTGGCATCGCCCATGTTGCTTCCACCATGCATAGAACGGCGAGTGGATTTGTGACAAAAGCTCGGTGTCACAGCTGTCATGATGACATTACCCTCTCTGGACACCATCCGGGCGCGGCTGGCCTTCCCAGTCACCGGGGATCACAAGTACAATGGTATCGCCCATGCAGCGTCCACCATGTTCAGAACGGTGAGTGGATTTGTGACATGAGCTCGGTGTCACAGCTGTCGGGCTGACAAACCCTCTGGACACCGTCAGAGCGCGCCTGGCCTTCCAAGTCACTGGGGAGCACAAGTATACTGGCATCGCCCATGCAGCTTCCACCATGTTCAGAACGGTGAGTGGATTTGTGACATGAGCTCGGTGTCACAGCTGTCATGATGATATACCCTCAGGACACCATCCGGGCGTGCCTGGCCTTCTAAGTCACTGGTGAGCACAAGTATACTGACGTTTACCCAGTTTAGAACGGTAAGTGGGTTTACGACTTAGCACGGCATCACAGCAGTCATGATGGCATACCCTCTTTACACCGTCCGGGCGCGCTTGGCCTTCCAGGCCGGTTACTACTAATTAATAAATAAAAAAAGATTTAAAACTCATAAAAACGAAAAAAGTTATTACCTAAACTTGAATAAATACAAAATAAATAAAAAATAATTCGTCACCGAGCGAGATTCGCACCCTGGCCTCATGGTGTTGACAGTCCTACGCCATACGCATTTGGCTACGATGCTCTTTTGGAGCGGGGCGAAATTAGTGACTATATTCTGATCTTTAGAGCCGTTTCCGACATTACAAATATATACATATAAATACAAGACTTGCTCGTTTAAAGATATAAGATAAAAAAGGAATCGTTAAGAGGTTAAACCGTCAATTTGTGGTTGCAGGAGGGCGGGATGCGCGCGTTGTACCGCGGCTTCGTACCAACCATGGTGGGCATGGTGCCGTACGCCGGCTTCAGCTTCTACTGCTTCGAGTCGCTCAAGTTCCTTTGCATGAAGTACTTGCCCGCGTCGCTGTGCCGCAAGTGCGAGAGGAACACAGGTCAGATATACAGAGTTGTCTGAAAAACTCCATAATAACATCTTAAAGACCGATTCTGCTGCTCGAATATACCTTCCAACCAACATCGAAATCGCGAAAATAACGCATCTTCCCAATACTGAATTGCTATCACCTAATACTTATCTGCAGCACTAACGGTAATTAATGTAAACATAACTTGAAATCTTATTAGTGATAATCGGCTAGGAGTGATCCTAGCCGTCGGTCCTCCTAGCCAAACACTGCAACGGCCTATCTAACCGGAGATTAGCCAACTACGCAGGAGATATTATAATGCACAAGTGTGTGCCCAAAACACAGGTGCACTCCATTTCTTCACTCTCATAGTTCGTGAGACGGCAATCCGATATGACCAGGGAGAGGTCAGGCGCAGGACCATCGGAATGTTAACACCTTCAACCTCCTGACTCCTAGCGGTTCCTGACTTATTTCAAGATGGAAAACCCAAAAGTGAACCCGGATTCGAAACCGGTACCTTTTGGATAGAAGTCAGCGTGCTGACCAACTACTCGTAGACCAACGAGACAGTGAAATAACACCTAAACTTCGAGAAAAAAAATATTTTTAAGGTGCAAAAAGAGTTGTCTAATAATGGTTTTTTAATCGTCAATATTTCTAACCAGAATAAATTAAATATTATATGAAAGAGTTCACAAAAACCAGCCTTCCTGCATAAATGACACATTTTTTAGGCCTCCGATTTAGAGAAAAAGTTACAATAATTTTACTGTTTATCTGTACATAAACCGCAACTTCGGCTATAGCAATTAACCCATGAAAAAAAAGAACTGTCAAAAAACAAGCGAATCAATGATTGAATGAAGAATCAAGAAAAGAAAACAAAAATATTTTTTCATCAATCACCCATTCTGAGTTGGCCAAGGATTGACCCTAAACAGCCAGGAAGTACAAGTGAGTGATCAATGGATGATGCCACATTACAAAAATATTTTTTCTCAAAAATGGGGGCGTTTAAAATTTTTATTTCTATGGTTACGTGCTTCATATTTATGTAGCTTAAAGATAAATATAGTTTATTGTTGGTTGGTGATATATTGGAATAAAAAACCAGCCTCCATTCAAAAAGAGGACAAGTCCTTTACAGTATAATATGATGATGGTTAATCGTACACACACAACGCGCATCTCAACGTCTTTTTGACCTCACTGACACAGTGTTAGTGCGAGGGAGAGCATTTTGTGTGGTGTCTCATTTTGGCGTTTTATTGCTCCATCTGCCACAAATGCTTGTACTTCTTCTTCACAGTCGTATACCTCAATGACTGAGGGTCGTGACGATTATGTGGAATGAAACACACACAACGACTTTCTTGGAAATTTTATTGGAGTGGTTAGCCATTGCCTTCTCCATTCTACACACTAGCCAACTAGAGTGCAGGTTTCCTCACGATGTTTTCCTTCACCGTTGGGCAGCGATATCTTTGAAAAAGACTACTGATGTTTATATACAAACTCACTGGTACAGGCGGGGATCGAACTCACGATCTCGGATGAGAAGTGAAGGTTTCTCCGCTCGGCTATCGCGCCTCTAATCGTATACAAACCTTTCACTAATAACTTAAGAGCTGTGCTCTTGTTGGTGGAGCAATCCCCACACTTCTTGGCCTTCCTTTTCTCCCTTCTATTTTGCCTTCTAGTATTGTTTCTAGAAAGGTGTGACCTATTAGGGTAGCCCACCATTTTCCCTGCCTGTTCTCAATCATCTGCCAGTCGCATAACCTTAAATACGCGACTATCGTTTCCAGGAGGGCTAGTCCTGACCGTGCCCGGCAAGCTAGTATGCGGTGGGCTAGCGGGCGCGGTGGCGCAGTCCGTGTCGTACCCGCTCGACGTGACGCGCCGCCGCATGCAGCTCGCCTGCATGGAGCCGCACACCGCCAAGTTTGGGTGAGTTCCGCTCGTGCTAAGTGCTACCGATCTTGTCGACCGGTGGCGGGCAGAACTATTCAGACCACTTCGGTATTATTTATATTATATTTAATACCGATAGTGCATTTAAAAAGAGGTAGATGGGTCATTAGCGCGCGTTAAAAATTAGCCTAAAATTGTGTAAATTGCCCAATTTTGCATTCAAATGTGACATTTGACACGTAAAAGAACGTGTGCTCGGAGCTTCAAATTCGAATAGCCGCGCATTATGTGATGACAGGTCTAGCTCTTTTTAAAATAAATTCACTGTCAGTGATTCGGATGAGTAGATAATTCGGAAGTGCATGTGGTTACACCTAAGCCGTTATCTACTGACGTTGCCGGTCTTCTGCAGTTGTCTGTGCAGCTTGACGGGGAAGACGCGATTTTAAAATGAAAAAGAACATTTCAGAAAACTCATAATATTGTTTTTCTCTATAAAAATATATTCTAAAACAAATCGTCCCGACTCGTGTATTAGTTGTTCGGGTTTGAAACACGGGTTTGAAAAACACTAAAACACACTGAAAATAAAAATGTTAAATTAAACTATAAATACACTCAATTTCCGCTTTACACGCCTGAGTACACTGAATAAAAGGATCAAACAAACTAGTTTTATAAGTTGAAAGTTTCGTTGTAGGGAAGTCAATTTTAGTTGAATATAAACAATCAGTTCAGTAATCGGTCCAAAACTAGTTTGTTACTGATAACCAGTAGTTCGCAAGTCACTAGTACTACGTACTAGTTAGTAGCCAAATTTTGGTTACTGTAATCATTTTTTACAGTGTACTGGCGAGAAATCCCAACAAGTCCGAACTCGACAGTTGATCAGCCGTCGGGCGCCTTTGGACGATGGCGGTTGTAGGAATGTACGTGCTGCCTTCTTTTATTTTCATACGTTTGATTTGACCGATGTCGCTCGAGCATAATCCAGGCGATAACGGCTTGGGCGTACGCGTTTACTCATTAAGCACTTATTACAATAACCTGTTTCTGTAGCATCCTACATTGGAAATAGGAAGCTGAAATCGCAGTCCTCTACTTAGGTTCCTACCTTCCTAGTTAGGACGCGAGCTTCCTCTGTAAGACTGGGACCTCACCCTGTAAGACGAAATCCTTAGTTTCGGCTGTAACCGTCCCATTCACTAATGCCAGCATGACAGCGCGAGCGAGCGCGACGGCTAGACGGGAAAATACGGACAATGCGTTATCAGAGTAGAGCACCTGCCTATCCATCCTTCCTGCCTAGATAGGATCCTAAGAAGGATCCTAGTTAGGAAGCTACAAATAGAACGGTGTAATAAGTGATTTACTACTACACTATCTTGGCCACCTTTGGGAGAGTAAAGCTACGTTCACACTACGGTATGGCGGATTTTCAACATTTTCATGGTGTTATGTTAATAAAAAAAATAAAAAAAACATTTATTATTCAGACAACAAGATCCAAAGTGTTAGTAACAATAGCTTATATCCTATGTTAGTACAATTCAGAAAACACAGTAAGTCGCAATAGATTTTACACGACGAATAAGTTTGCGACGACGACGACTGAACATCGAGCAAACCTGCGGGCCAACATATTAGCCCTTTTTGACAACGACCTGCGCTCTCTTTCAACATCTGCATCGTCTTTTAGTGTGTCAGTGACGATATGACCCAGATATTTGAAAGATGTCACTCTACATAGTGGGCAGCTATACAACTTGATAGGTGGCACAACATCGGGGCATTTGCTGCCTGCCCTAAATACCATGTATACGCTCTTTTTTTACCGTCAGGAAAATAATTGTGTGAGTTAGGTAAATGATATAGGTGACGATGGCGTCATCAGTTTAAAAAAAAAAGAATAATGAATGAATCCGCCCGAATTTCAGTCACAAATTCGGGCGGATTCATTGATGTTTAGCGCGTTCGGAGTAGGGTATGCGTTTGAGTTTTAATAATAATAATATCTTTTATTTCAGGCAACAAATTTTAACACAAAATTTTGGCCCATATTATAAATACCTTATAGACTAACATACATACAAAATATAAACACATTTTAAAATATAAACAAAACACTAAACTACACGCGTCATGTAGCGATGCGGGCGGTGTCGGCTGGCAGCCGTCCTCGGAACTTCCCAAACACGACTCCCTGCGGCCAAAAGTCCTCCTTCATGAAGGTCGCAAGATGGTGAGTCGGTACTCTCAGCACAAACGAACGAAAATTCACTTTGGGGCGAGATTCCAATCCAGATATGTTTTGGTCAGTTTCGTATTTTTAATATTATTTTTCCAATATGCTTTTTTAAATGTTATGTTAGTCAAAATTAACTAAGAATTAGATGGTTAGGTGGGTAGTAATTTACAAAAAATAAATTCTTTTTTTTAACTGATGACGCCATCGTCACCTGATATAGGTGAAAATTTACCTATCTCACACCATTATTTTCCTGACGGTAAAAAAAGTCATCCAGTATAGATTTCTTTTACAGCCAGTTTTACCAGTCCGGCTAATAAACTGCCGGATCCGGCATAGTGTGAACGTAGCCTAAGATCTGACCGACTAAAACTTTTATTGCACGTAAAGTGAAAAGATCTGAGATAAGAGAGAAAATATTTTAAAGAAATGCCACAATTTAAGAGATGGCCCATGGACGCAGCTAGACTAAAACGGTTTTATGAAGGCTAATAGAATTAATTTAAAAAGAACAACAATAATACAATTCTAATTATTCTATATCTTGTCACAACAGACCCGTGGTTACATACACTCGCACTCATACACACGCACACATTAGTTAGTTGGCAGCAAATTTGTGTACTCTTTCCTTTTATGACAAAGTTAAACTTGTTATTGTTTTTGTAATATCTACGGGCGGGGCCTGGTGACCTGTAGTCCTAATCTAACCTATTTCCGGCACCAGCATCTCGCACTTTAGGTACACCTATTCTTATATATAAATTTTCTTAAAAATATGATGTACCTAGTGTGTTGAGGAAACAAATAAATATATTATTACATATTATTCCAATTCTTCTCTAAGTAGTTAGTACTGTCGGTAAAATAGATATGGAGAGTTTCCTGCTTTTGTTTTTTGACTATGCAGCGTGTTGTAGCGTCTACAAACAATACAAAATTATACATTTTGAACACCGAATCAATATGACTAACAATTTACCGCCAATGTAAATAATGTACAAGGTTTAACCCCAAACTCTTTCTTGCTTAGATTTTCTATAGCTATTTACCTATATCCTTTAAATATGTACTTACGTGTAACTTTATTTTCTCTATAGCACTAATGTACAATTTCTGATTTGCATGTTTTGCACCTGGTGTTGGCAACATTGCAGAAGGTTTGTTATAAATTGATTATTATTTTTAATACTTATTATGTTAATTTAGTATATTGCAAATATCACGTGTGTTTCTGTCATTTATTTTGCTGTTTCAGAGATGTAAATCTGGAAACACATATTCTAATCATTATTATTTTACTATTTTAAAGAAAGTGTTGTTACTCTTTTAACGTAAAAGTGTCAACTTATCTTTAACGTTTTCCATAAAATCATTGCTTAGGTCCATTGCTAATAGATCGCCATAACATATTATTATGAGTAAAGTATCAGGCGATATTTAACTTAAAACATGCGCACATTTATCTTGACCGATTTCTAACACTCGAAATTAATAATTGACCCGAGATCGAATGTTTAAGTACCTAACTGCCGCACTCAAAGACGTCAATCAAATTCAATCTACAATTCAGTCTCGTTCAGTCACTTCCTTTGTCAATCAAATAGAAAAGGACGGCATGAGACATAATGAAGGATTAACTTTAATTGACGTCTCTGTGTGTCTCGGTTGTCCTAGATGGCCTGAATCTTCGATCTTTCGAAGCCGGCTTCTTTTGGTTATAACGTAATTATTTTGAATCTTAAATTATGGATTGGTTGGTTATTAATATCAGGCGCAGATCATAGAAAAGAAGAGATATGTAAAATGACTCGGTAATACTTCGCGAACCTGGGCCCGTAGACAAGATTCGATTTATTGTAAAGCGAAGTTCTCTACCGCTAACAAAATGTATAAAACTGACGTAAGCCATCGTAACATCACGTGACTTTTGCATGCATATTTTGACAATTTGTTAGCAAGCCGAAGTTCGCTGTAAAAAGATTGCATGTTGTCTAAATGCCCTGGATGTCTACTACGAAAAACGAAATCCGACAAAACTATAATCGTTTTTCGTTTTGCTTACTACAAAACGCTTCGCATCCGCTATCGGAGACGAAGTTCGTTGTTTGACGTTTTGTATCGAAAATGCTACCACGAAACAACAACTGACAGACGATAGATCGTTTTTTGACGTAAAGTGTTTCGGAAATTAACCTCAAATTATACGATAGCCCTCCACATATCGTTTTAGGTTTATGTTGCCTATTTCTTTCTAACTGAAGGGAAAATATAGAAGAAATGATGGAAAGAAGGAGATATCTGGGGCTCCTTCGTCAGAATTTCATACGAAATATTCCAGACGATGAAGATTTTAAATAAAAACATGATAATTACAAATCCATATAATTTATTTATTTTATCACACGGTCTCCAGAAGAGCTAACGTTGAGAAGAGATTCAGGGTATCCTCTTGGAGAATAATGATGATCCTAGTAGATCTTACGAAGCTTCAGCAGACTTAGGGCGTCCCAATTTGATTAAGACCCATGGTCAACAAGGTAATGGTCATGATAACCTGTAATAAGAAGCAATAACTTTTATAAAAAACTACTACTTTTAATTCAATAAATAACATTTTCCATTTGACGAAATATAAAAATATCAATAGTTTTATCTATGATACACTAAAAACCAAATATTTACCTAGTTTACTAATAAGTATTAATTATTAGATGCAGTTAACAAATTAGGTAGGTACCAAGCAATGTTTAAGCTTAATTTGTTACCTACTTATAAAGGCAAGATTTGTAATTATGTTTTTCCTTTGATTTTAAATCAACAAACAAACATCACTGTCAGATAGATGACAGATAATAGTCTACCACCAATTTATTTCTAAAATTGGTTTTAGTTTTTGACTAGAGGGTTTTCAGCCATCAAAGTCAATCAAAGTCATTCTCAATGAAAAAGCTTTCTTTTAAATATTGATTTAGTTTGAATAATAGTTGTCATCACACTTAAAGATCAAGACGTAACGCTTGTTTTAAGTATTTAAACAAGAAAATACACATTTATTTTTCATTCATTATTATATACGGTTTTCCGAGAATAGAGCGGTAAATAACATCCATATCATTCATTCACGAAAGTCATCCGAAATAATGTCTATGGATCCGATTGAAGCAACAAAACTGTTTCATAGTAAGTCTATCGCTTACGTATCGTCGGTGTGTCGTATCGTCCGCAACATCGTATTTCGTTTTTCGTAGTAGACATCCTGTTTCACAATAGACAGATTTGTTTTCATATAGTAGTATAACTCTGCCGTATTTTTGAAATTAGAACCTACGGCTGGGCAGAACGCTAGGGTTGGTACACAAAAAGCACCAAAAAGTAAACACGACTATAGATTTTTATTACACCTACCTATGTGATTAATAATATTCAAACGTATCGTATGTACTATGTGTGGTTGAAGTACTTACGTCAAAAAATTTTTTTGATTCCTTTCATTCAGTTTTGGCCTTTTTCATAAAAACCTACTTTGCTGATTCAATGACATCAAGCTGTTTTCATGTACTAATTTTGAAAGGTTGCATTTTGAATGTCTGTCTTTGACAGCGAACCGGCTCGCGGCACTTCGTTCCGCGGCCGTGTAAATGACGTGTATGTGTGCGTGTGTCGATTCGGGCGCTCTAGTATGAAGTTAAAGTAGTGTAGATCTATATACTGTGCCCGCGTCGCCAAATTTATTTATGTGTGCGTAACAACTACAAGAAGACTCTTAATAACATAATGAATACAGTAATTGAATCCACAACACTTATTGGAGTGCACGTACAAAAATGCCTGTGAAATGAGACCAATCTGCCGCGAAGATCGATAGTTCCTTTAGCACATGTCACGATAACACGGGTCACGCCCCCATTTCACTAACAAAGTCGGACTGATTGTAATTGTCTGATCTAAAATATAAATAAATTATTATTTCATTAAGGCATACAGGATAAACCTAGTACGGGGGCCATTGCCAATGTTTTAATGTATGTATCCTTCAGTTAAATAAATTATTTTGTATTTGTATATCTCTTCTTTCTATGATCTGAGAGCGTCATCACAGTTATCGCGAAAACCTTCCCACACGACTGATCTACCATAAACATTGCAGCACGGGCATGGTGAAGACCCTCACTCTTATCTACCGCGAGAACGGTATCGTGAAGGGCCTGTACCGAGGCATGAGCATCAACTACTTGCGCGCTGTGCCGATGGTCGCCACCTCCTTCAGCACCTACGAGCTGATGAAGCAGCTGCTACAACTCGACACGGGCATGAAGGTCGCGTAGTCGCATCGATTGGTTTGCCACTGGCGGTGTACAATACTCGTATTGAAAAAGACAAGGTTATGCAGTGCGAGCTCAACCCCAGTTTCTCGTACGTCACGAGCATCAATATGTATACATCTGCATTCGATTTGAGACCTTATTAGAATGGCATAAAAACTTATTTGTAAACATTTCATTGCTTGTGACTGTACCCTGATTACGTTATCGCTTTGCCGAAGAACAACTTGATTGTTGGTTCAGTAAGAGTTGGAAGCGTCAGGAGCAGATGCCTTTTATAGCAACTACAGCTTGTTTAAATGACGGTGTCACACTTCATTCCAATAGATAGATAGGTACGATAACAGCACGTCAGGAGGTTACCCATGTGCACAAAAAAAAAGCTTTTATTACGTAGGGAATAGAGGCGGTCTCAAGGTCAAAGTGGGGTAGACTGACATGCGGCCCTGTGTACATACTCTTTATTGCACACCACCACACATTAGGCATTTACACAAATGTGCATAATTTTAAAATTTTGTCGGTCTCATAACTTAAAGCAATTTCTTCCAGAAAATATTCGGATAGAGGAAAGTCCAAAATAGTTCAATATACAGGTTTTCCCGTAAAGAGTGCCAGACTAACACGGGATAGCTTAGCCATGGACCTTATAAATATAAATAACATGGCTTTAATAAAAGTCTGGAAGATAATGCCACTTTTTCGTGTTCTTCTTGTATAAAGATTACAAGAAAGTGGCATTATCTCCTAAACTATGACACTTACGAAAGTCATGTTATTTTCATTTAAAAGGTCTATGACTTAGCTATCTCTAGTTTCAGTCTGGCACGCTCTTTACGGGACACCCTGTATATTTTAAAATATACTCGAATATTGGATCCGAAGATATTTCTCGGTTTTTTTAGTCTGGCAATCTGCTTGTGACCTATTGTAATGGCTCTAAAGGTACACAAGGCCGCACGTCAGACGATGGCGTCATGACGCGACTGCACAATCCTTTCCGATGGCTTTCCACACATTACCACATTCCACACACACCTTGATCAGATCATTGCGCTATATTGGATTTGATGTATCGTATAGGACTGGATGACTAGCGACAACTTTTTTTTTATCATCCGTTTCGTACTTGTGTCTACTAACCAATCGCTGATGGATGACAAACCGACAAATGGAATAGGTATGAGGAGTTTTCCTAAAGGTCATTGTCAATGCGTTTGTAAGCAAGAATCAAGATATGTCGCTTGTGTACTCTTGGAATGTTTACTTAAAGCAATGCAAATGAGGCAACTGGATAATATTATTTTATTTTCATGTATAGTTTTGGAACTTGTCTATTTTTTTTATGTTTCTTAGTGGATTTTTAGTAAATTTTCGCTAGCACCATCCAGGAATGCTATAAATACTTATTGGGAAACTCCTCATTAAGTAATCAGGGTAAATCAGCGTACGAGAATCTGACCGTTAGATGCTTGAAGCACGAGAATTTGAACATGATCAGTGATAGATATAGGATGTGCAATCTTTATGTGGACATGTAACATAAGTATTTAAATAATAAACTGTTTATTTATGCGTTGATCGTCATAAAATAAAACTTATTTGCACTGTAAAGTTTAAAATGTGTCTTACTGCCGTACTTAGAGACGTCAATTAAAGTTAATCCTTTATTAAGTCTTATTATTTATTTTTACTTTTCTGCACAAATTGAAAAAAAACTGTACAATTGGCGGACTTAATGCCAAAAGCATTTTCTACCAGTCAACCATAGGTCAAACACAGAGAAGATACAGGCGGTGCAAAAGAAGAAAAAGAGTAATTATCAATGAAAGTATCCAGTAAGAGCGTGCAGAACCTAAAGACATAATAATGAATAAACATACATACGACTTACTTAAATAATATCGACATAATGTATACTAGTCTTACGCCGTCCTTTTCGATTTCGATGACAAAGAAGGTGAAAAGCACGAGACTTAATTATAGATTAAATTTATTTGACGTCTCTGAGTACGGCAGTAAGACAAAATATCACATATTCCTATCTTTGATCTAAAATATGCTGCTAAAAATGCATGTGTACTGTGTAACTGTATAGCTTGTAAGCTAGTCTGTGAGAACAGAATCATAAGTAGAAAAATATACTTTATTACTATTTAATTTATTATTCTTTTGACAGAACGCACTATGTGGTTCTTAGACAATATTGTTTAGTAATTGTAATATTATTGTATTATGTAAATTATTTATTTATTAAATTCAAGGGTTAGTATATTATTTCACATAGGTAAACTAGTTCTTAGGAGTCAATAAAAAACTTACTGACTGGATCAAATCCTTAAAATTATAACCAAGTTACATACTCATGTAACTTGGTTATAATTTTCTTTTGCGATGTATAGTAGGTTACCTACCTACATTGACAATAAAAAAGTATAACAATAATCGAGCTTCGAATCGATGTTCGTTTAATCACTAATTTTATATCCCATGACATTATCAATCAAAAATATATTTTATTAAATACGGCGTTTGAAAATTGCGAAAGGCTAAATAAATTCGTGGTGAGAACTATCAAATTTGTATCTAAACGCATCTTATTAAACTTACCACGAGTTTTTTTGACATAAGCAATAGACATAAATTCTTGTCGGAGTTGGGCAAAATGTAATTAATTAAAAATTAACAATTACAATTACAAAATGTAATTGGCGAGTTCAATTATAAATTTCTTGAAATTCATAAAAAGTAATTAAATTAAGAATTACAAATTGTAATTGTAATTGGTAATTGAAATTACTCAATTACTTTTTCATTTAAAATATTGTAGTAATCTAAATAAAACGATAAGGTAAAGATAAATCAAATATTTAATAAAAAAAATAACAAAAAAGAACTATTTCAAATTAGATTTTAACACTACTCTTTGTTCAAACATCTGATCAGAAAGTTTGTAAGATTTTGGTAAATTAATCATGGTAGCATATGAAAATAATCTCTCGAGTCGACGGGACCTGACGAAGGCATTAAAGTATTATATTTAATAAACACCTGTTTAATTTCTGGATGTCGATTTAGCATTGAAGTATCTTTATCCGAATCTGAAAGGTACTTGGACATAATAATTTCAGGTCTTGTAGGACGGAGTGATTCAGTATATTCACCTTCTGATGAATCAGTGTCAAAAACAAAATACGAATCATCGTCTTTGTTTGTGTATGTGCTTGAAGATTCTCTTTCATTTTCTACTAGGATTTGAGTTTCTAGGGCTATTTGTTGTTTGAACATATTTTTTATTCTTCGGTGGTGTTGCTGCTCAATAACAGCCATCCACTTATCCTTGAATCTGGGATAGGAAATTGTTGCAATCATTGCCTTGATCCTGTAGGTGTAAACAAATCAAAGAAATCTTGGAATCTTACATTGACGCTGTCTAGGTATTTGGCCGCTAAAGAGTTGCAGAAATTAAAGTTTTCCCCAGTCAATTTTGTCAATTTTTTTCGTAGTGAAAGCAATGTTGGTAGTGCAATCCCGTAAAATAAATCCTTGTCACCCTGTAGAATATCAAGCGCTTCAGCGATAGGTTTTGAGCACTTCAAATATTCATCAATGTATTGAAAGTCAATTTCCATTAATGGATTTTTTATATTAAGAGCTAGGTGTAACTGTGCACTCTTGAAACGAATTGAAGATATTTGTTTTAAACTATCATACACACTATTCCACCTTGTAGCTCCAGGTCTTGAAAGTGTATGTCCAATGATGCCCTGAATGATTTCAGCTGATTTTGGTCGGTTAGCGGCATTCCACAATGTGGTACATTTCGTCAAAACTTGTTTATGTATTGTGGAAAGACGTGTATTAGGGACGTTCAACACTTTATTATTGTCTGTAGTGCAACATAAACTTAGTTTATGAGCACAACATCTTAAGTGAGTTGGTAACTGTTGAGTCGATAGTAGCTGCTGCTGATGCTCCGGTATTCACATTTTCTATGGACAAAGACAACGGATCGATGTCGTAAGTGATTGACTTGTGTTGCTACTGCTTCCACTGTCTAATACTTGTCCAATTACAGAAACAGATTCATCTCCTTCAGATTCAGACTCTTCATCATTAAAATTGCAAGATTCTTCTTACAAACCAAATTCTTTGAAGGCTTCCACAAAGTTACTTCCACTGTCAGTGACAGTTGCCAAAACTTTTTGACAATCTAAATCAAATTCTGTATGAATACTTTCCAGCAATAAAGCAATCCTGTCGTAACTGTGAGTACCAGCAAAACGACGACAGGCTAATGTTGCGGAAACTCTTTCTAAATTTGGGTTTATCCAGTGGCACGTCACACCCAAAAAGCTTCGTTTTTTGCCTGACCAAATATCTGCTGTAGTACAAACGGTTTTAATATCCTCGAGCTCTTTTTTCAAATCACTAAGTGACTTCTCATAATTTTCATTTATGCATCGCCCGAGTGTCCTCCTACTCATCACACTGAGTCCAGATCTAGATATCTCCAGATAGTCAAAAATTTTTTTGAAATAGGGATTATCCACGCTTTGCAACGGACTCATGGAATGTATAAAGTAATTAGCAATATGGCGATTAAAGTCGTCTTGTCTTAGTGACAATCGCGTATTTTCCTTTGTAGAAGAATGTCTTTTGAGTCGCTTCGCCATGTTTTCGTTTTAAATGAGTGACAAAATTCGAAGTTGCATTACATGATCCACTAATTTTAACTTCTTTTGGTGCGCATAACGTGCACCGTGCTACTCTTTTTTTATCTAAAGATTCACTGGGTAAATAGGTAAAAAACTTGCCATCAAAAATACAGGGCAACACCTCCTGGGTTGTTGGGTCGTCTTCATCTTGTTCAGTATTAGACGCCATTTCAGCGGGTACTTGTAAAATAAAAATACGCAAAAAGAGATACGCGAGCGATCTTACTTGTCGAAACCAATGCCAACGACTGTGTGACGCCGCTTGTTTCCGGAGAGAAGTACACGCGGCGCAGGGTGGGTGATTGTAAGCCCCCCGCGCCCCACGAGCTCATTCTATGGCCTATCCGCCGCGTGCGCAGTTACAGTCGCATTTAGCAGTGCACACACCCACAAGATCATAGAAAACTTTATACTACGCTTGATGTTTGTGTTGCGTTGCGAACGAGAATAGTCCGTTTTTCTTTGCTAGTCGAGCAATGTAAACAATCTTTTTGTGCGGGACGGCTGGAGTGGGTGAGCGGAGTGGACTGTATTACGGTAGGCTGTGCGCTGGTTCACGGAACTGTAGGTACTCCGGTATACGGTATCTCCAGTCGCTGCACACTGTAGACGGTGGGTGGATCGTTGTTTGTCGTCTCGTAGTAGGTGCTATAGATTCACGAAGTACGGTATCCAAGTCGTGGAAGGGAACGGTGTTCTATAATCGATGCGGAGGTCTTCACTGTATTAGATTTACTGTAGATATTCCTTCGGAGGCGCTGGGAGCTCTTCTGCTATTGGTGGTGCTTGGTATGTTACCAGAGAACTGATTCATTCAGCGGGAACGCACCCGGTTTATATACGGTCGCGCGGTGTTTGTAAAGTTCTGCCTTTTTTCTAGAAGTGCTGTCAACGTCGACCCGCCTCGATTCGGGACTGCACGCGAAAACTCTGAACACATCTCGTGCCGAAACTCCCAGTGGAAACCGGACCTTATTCTATGGGTCGTAAGGTCGTCATTAGTTCGCGCCGGGCAACGGTCGTTGCGTCGATGCGTGGCGTACGTAGCATTACATGTATAGCGCCCATTGTATTCGAGCGCTATATCTATTCTATAAGTATAGCTAATCCGAATATTTTTGTTTCCTATTATTTTCAACTAATTTACGCGGACTCGGTGAAAGTCGTCCTGTACACTTTTTATAACTTTTAAAATAATATCAATGAATAAAATTAATAAACTATTTGATTTGAAAAGATTTCGGTCTTCAACGATGACTTTACGAATGTAGATTGTGAGTTTTGTGTTTATCTTATTTTAAAACGAATACTTTCGTAAAAAAAAGAAATACAAGTTTGTTTACAATATTGCACAAGCAAAAAAAACAGACTTTATCCACTTAATTATATAAAAGTAATTGAGTAATTTGAATTATAATTAATGTAATTAAAATTACCAATTACTTATGTAATTGAATTAAAATAGTTCCAATTACATGTAATTTAAATTACAGTAGTTCAATTACTTATCATGAAATTAGTAATTCAATTACACAAATTAATTAATTACGCCCAACACTGATTCTTGTAAATATATAAGTGAATTATTTTTCTCTAGCTACACTTATTTATTATTAATACGTATATTTCCACAATAATTTAAAATGCCAATTAAGTGAAACTTAATTGATTACACCAGGGTGTATTATAATAATACATTGATGTATTTTTGCTACAACATTAGACACGAACGTGTCAATTCGTTTTTCGTAATACATATGTTTCCATTAGATTAAGTTCGAGTGTAATGATGTATCTAGCTAATGTTCATAGAATTATTGTATGCAAATTGATAAGACTACCGCGAATGTGTTAGACGTTAAGTAGATAGATTAAAACAAGTGCAACTTGATATAATTAAAATTCAATAGAACGTGCCTTTATTATAATGGTTATTCGGATTTTTATTTCGGCATCCCCTGTCCCTGTAGCCGCGCGCGCTCGCTCTACTGTGGTGAAAAGCCTAAAGGTCAAAATAAACATCAGGATTCGATCGACACGATCACGATTCGACTTATAACTTAATAACCTTAGACAATTTTAAATTGTCTAAGCTAATAACAGATTAAAATATTACTTTCGTTTATTATTGACTGCACAAACTTAATATACGAGTTCCTTCTATACCCCAGACCAAATAAAAAAGGTAGACGTAGCCTCGCGTACTAAAGAAGTGAAGCCGGCAATAGGAAGCCGGTTTTGAAATAGAAAGCCGACCGCGCGTCAGTGCCCTGCCAAACCTTTGACGTAATAGTCGCACCACCATTCGTTCACAAAATAATTTAAAAAGCCGTCGTGCGTGATAAAATATTGCAAAAACAACTCGGTTACTCAAAAAAACTCTGGAATTCCTTTTCATAGGTAAGGTTTCATAGATTGCTTTGATAATTTCAAGAATATTCCAAAATGTTTACAATTGTTTTTGAAACACAAGACCTTAACAAATGCAGTCAGTGTTGCCTATAATCCGTCTCAAAAAATTACCCCAAATGTGGGATAATTTTTAGCTGGCTATCATTTGCTCCTTTTTACTACGTTAGTAATCCAGCTCACCTTGCTGGATTCCGAATAAATGACTCTGACTTGTGTGAACTGTGAATGTGGGGCTGACATAGGTGACCTGAACCACATCTTCTTTTCATGTCCTTTAATAGATCATTCTTCATTGTTTATATCTCTTGTATCCCACCGTATTCCTTTCCCTACTCCTATTCTTAATATCTTATCCATATAATTTATAGTAGCTAATCAATCATATAAAAGTATAATAATATTAATTTATTTTATGACAATTTAACCTAACCTAACCTGCTCCTATCCCAAACAAAGTTACGTTCCGTTCCTTTCAACTTTTCTTTCCATAATCGTTTCCTTACCTTTTGACACTTATTTATTTATTTATTCACATTTGCGTACTAGGTGTATACATTATAAGGATAAAATATATAATACAATTTGTGAACTTATGACCTAGTTACCCAGAAGGTATGGCAAATTTGAGGGCAGCTCAATGTAAGTAAAGTAGTAGGTGTAATATTACAAAATAAAGATATTATGTTATAAGTAGATATAGAGCAGAACAGTTTTAAAATATCTTAATATTTATTTATTAAAATATTCATCCAATGAATAGAAGCAACTTGATATTAAGTATGATCGTAGAGTTTGTGAGAATGATTTTAACATTGTCTCTCTTTTGATATGAGGTGGCAGTTTATTAAATATTTTTATTGCCATATAATATGGGCTGGTATTCAACATTTTAATTCTAGAAGGGGGTAAGTAAAGTCTATTTCTATGTCGAGTGTTGATGTTATGTGTATCTTTAACTTTAGTAAATAAATTTTCAATATTTTTAAAAGTGAAGAGACATATATCGTAAATGTAAATAGATGGCAAGGTCAGTAAATTAAATTTCATAAAGGAAGGTTTACATGATTGAGAGTTGTCAATTTTTGCTATTATCCTAATGCATTTTTTTTTCGACTCTACTACACCTACTACAACTCCGTTGTAGCGAATGCACTAGCCGTGCGAAAGAATCAAAAACAAAACAAAAAATATATAATTGAGAACGTACGTACTTTCAATTAACTTTTTTCCAACCATCATCAATTTCATAGGTATTTATTGCAAGTTTTACTGAATTAACGAAAATATTTTGGCTAATGTATTAACAACATTTGTTTCGCATAGTTATGTAATATAAGTTCTGTTTGTTTCTTTAAATAAATAAAATAAATTATCTTTTAATTAAATTGTGCAAAATTTATTTGAAAATCCTTATTAATTTTAAATCCAAGTGAGAAAAGAGCTTCGTACTAGACTTATTATTTTCATTCGTTTGTGGGTCAATTATTTTCAGGGTACTGGTATTACTTAACTACTGTACACACTAACGCAATCACTGTACTACGCATTTGGTCACGCACACAGATGTGCACAGTGAGATTTACTTCATTGTTTGAGTGCGCTCCGTCTCCCTTTTTTTTGGTCTGTGTTCTATGAGTACTAGTACTTATTCTGTGGTTCTATACACGGTGGGAAAAGAGTTACCCGACAGATTTTAACCACGGATTTCTGATGATATTACGAGTATCAACATGGTTCCAATACTGCCATATTAACTTAATTTCTGAAACAAAAAAACAATTACAATGGGTTCAATTCCAATGCGCCCTGTCTAAGATTAAATTTAGGTTCAGTTTCTCTCTTTCTCTATTAAACAAACAAAAAGAGACAGACTACAATAATTTAGTAACGTCAAATTAAGGGATGCGATTTCTAACGTATTTGTACCAGTTTTTGCGTGTTTTTGTCTAACTTTAGTCGTCATCGAATGACATTCCTACTAAATTGTCTATGGGTTCTTTAATTTCCTTAGCAACGGACAGCTGTTTAATCTGACGTTTCTAAATTAATATAGTCTGTCTCTTTTCGTTTGTTTGGCAGAGAAAGAGAGAGACTGAACCTAAATTTAATCTTAAACAGGGCGCATTGGAATTGAGCCCAATGTTACCTACTTCCTTGTGAACGAATCCTTAGTCTAAGGAGTAAAAAGAAAAAATTGCACTTCGCCATCGCGAACCACTTAGACAAGATATTTTAAAAGAGTACTTACAAAGTGATATCATAAAGAATGGAGTATGACGTCAAGATGACACTTGAAGTTAAAAGCTCAAGATAACAAACCTCACATAAACACATTATTAAGGCGTGTTACCCTTGAGGTTTTTCAACTTGTGAATTACATACTGAAATAATTTAATACCTATCTCAAAAATGAGGGTCTAATCTAGCAATGTTTATATTACTTTTTTTTATTCAAATAGGCAATAGAATCGTTGGTAAAAATCTGTTGGGTTACTCTATTCTCGCTATGATTCTCGCCGTTTATGCGTTCACAACTAAGGACCTTTCATTCATTCATGCACAATAATTTTAAAAATAAAGTAAGGGGCGTTATGTCCATCAAACCACACTAGACTGATGATATGGTTAAAACCATTCAAGTACTTATTTTTGCATTTTTTACTACATATGTTCTTACATGCTATAATTATTATAATAATACAATGGTATTAATATGGTTTATGCGGTTACTTTGCGATCTAAGTGCGTAATAGTGGTAAGAGTAGGTGAGCGCGATTATCTTACTCTCTTTCATTTCATTATTCTACCAAAACAAAGGGCTAGAAATTTTCCTATTAGCGGAGTCATTATACGCATTCAATGTATGGGAACCAATATTTTTCGGATCAAAGGATGAGCCTTGGCATACTCGTTCCTTAGGTAGACTAGTGTGGAAAACGCCCGGGAGTCAGCGGCTCACACCCCGCTGGGGGGCTGGGGGAGGGGTCGAAGTTCCCTTACTCCGCACGCACTGTGACTCGTCATAGCTGCTAATTTATACCTACTAGGGCAAGTTTGGTATCGTTTTCAGCTAAATCAAAGATGTCCAATTAATATTTGAAACAAAAACCAAGCATTTTCATACAAAAAAAATGAATAACGGCCAAAAATTAAAAAAATATTTTTTTTGGTAATGGCCATAAACTTTAAACGTGTACCAATATCTGCTTTAAAAAAATATAGGTAAATAGCCGCATTCATACAGATTCCAAAAATATAAGCTTAGTGAAAAATATTAATAATAAAAATGTTTAAAAAAATATTTAACTCCACGCGGCAGACACGAAAATTCTTAGAAAAATACAGGACAGCAAAAAACAACTTTTATATGTTGCTAAGGACCTGTAACTAGTGAGAATAGAATATGGTGTTTATAGAATAGGACGTAATTTTAATAAAAATATATTGTATGAACCCTGTGTAATAATAATAATAATGTCCTCCTAGCCGAATTTCGACCACGGCGGCCTATCTCAACAGAGATTAGCCAACTGCGCGGGACATATTATAGTGCACAAGTGTGTGCGCAATACACGGGTGCACTCTCTGTTCCTTCACTCTCATAATTCAGTGAGACGGCAGTCCGACAGGACCGTAGAGAGATCAGGCGCAGGACCAACGGCTTAACGTGCTTTCCGAGGCACGGGGGTGTTAACACCACCAACTTTCTGACTCCGGAGCTGTGTCTGAGTTATTATCAATACAGAAAAACCTAACACTCTCGGCCCGAACCGGGATTCGAAACCGGGACCTCGTGGATAGTACCCAGCGTGCTGACCACTACTAGACCAACGAGGCAGTCAACCTGTGTATAGGTTTACCGTCGTATTTAAAAACTTATTGCTCAACTAGATTTAGTGACAATGTCGGGTGACTTGAAGGTCTTTAATTAATTGATCTACATAGAATGTGCTTAAAACGCCCACATATATTTATATACTGTCTCTTATGTACATTTGCGCTCGGGATCGCTCAACTCCGTGCACTTATGTTGCCGCTGCAAGCACCTGCATCTGTGGCCGCCACAACTCATTTTGCATTGAGAAGATGTGACGCAACTTCCCAAATGCTGCCCAAACTAGCTGCACCCTTTTGGTGATTACGTGCTCGAAGTTGTCTCTACCCAGTTGCAACACTTGCCCGAGGTAAACGTATTCCTGGACAGCTTCGAGCGTCTTGCCGCTGAGTGCTAACGGTTCCGGGAATAGTGTATTCGTAAATACTTTTTTCTTTTGGTCTTGTTCATTTTCTACGGTGAACGATGCATAAAAGCATTTATTTACAAAAAGATCAATCTAATTGGGAATGATGAACCAAAGTCGGTGACAGCTGGAAACCTACATGTACAGACTTGCCAGTGGCAGCCAAAGCATGTATTGTACGTATGTATTGAAATTCTCAGGTGCAGTTGCAAAATGAATTGTGGCGGCCACAGATGCAGGTGCTTGCAGCGGCAACATAAGTGCACGGAGTTGAGCGATTCCGAACGCAAATGTACATAAGAGACAGTATATGAATATATGTAGGCGATTTAAGCACATATCTATGTAGATCGATTAACTAAAGACCTTCAAGTCACTCGACATTGTCACTAAATCTAGTTGAGCAATAAGTTTTTAAATACGACGGTAAACCTATACACAGGGTTCATACAATATATTTTTATCAAAATAGCATTAAAATTATGTCCTATTCTATAAACACCATATTTTACTCTCACTAGTTAAAGGTCCTTAGCAACATATAAAAGTTGTTTTTTGCTGTCCTGTATTTTTCTAAGAATTTTCGTGTCTGCCGCGTGGAGTTAAATATTTTTTTAAACATTTTTAATATTAATATTTTTAACAAAGCTTATATTTTTGGAATCTGTATGAATGCGGCTATTTACCTATATTTTTTAAAGCAGATATTGGTACACGTTTAAAGTTTATAGCCATTACCAAAAAAAAATTTGAATTTATTTTTTAATTTTTGGCCGTAATTCAATTTTTTTGTATGAAAATGCTTGGTTTTTGTTTCAAAAATCAATTGGCCATCTTTGATTTAGCTGAAAACGATACCAAACTAGTAGGTATAAATTAGCAGTTATGACGTGTCACAGTGCGTGCGGAGTAAGGGAACTTCAGCCCCTCCCCCAGCCCCCCAGCGGGGTGTGAGCCGCTGACTCCCGGGCGTTTTCCACACTAGTCTACCTAAGAAACAAGTATGCCAAGGCTCATCCTTTGATCCGAAAAATATTGGTGTTGGCGTATAACAACCCAACTATATAAACTGTATGTTGTAGTGTGAAGTGAAACGCTCTTTGATACTTAAGATAAGATAATATTTATTATATTTCACGTTACTTCAGACAGTTCACGTTGTTTAACCTACCGAACAATGGAATCGAGTAAATAATAAAGTAGAAGGTAAGTACTTATCACCAGATTTAAGATAAGATATGGAATGGACAAAGTATGTAAATGCATTTTTAATCCGGTCTCAACAGTTAGAATAATTTGTTATTTTGACGATGGTATTTTTACAAGTGACTCAAACGGTGACCGCGACCGATTGACTTTATAGATTGCGTCATTGATTTTGCGTTAATTTTTGAGATAGGTATTCACGTGTAACTTAGGGTGTATGAAAATAAATTATATGACGTGAAACGGAACGCAAGGTGTACGAAAGAGAAGACGGAAGAATTTTTATTCGAATTTGAATGATGTATCAATGTTCTTTTGTTTGGAATGTGAATGTTAGTAGAGTGAGTTATAGGTGAGGAGCTATAAAAATAAGATAGAATATTAGATAGTTAATCTTTCATTTAGGATAACTTTCTTCCATATGGGTTAGTAACAATTACTTAGATTATACCTATATTTAAATAATTAAACAGTTGTGGCAGGTGGTCTTTACAACCACTAAGCCACTACATTTTTTTACTTTTAGCAGTTAGAGTTGTTGCAGCCCGTGCAGTTGACACAATTGTTGCAATATCTGCAGTAGCGACAATTGTTGCAGTTGAAGCAATGGGTGCAATCGTGGCAGCCACGGCATTCGTTGCAGTCGGTACAGCTAATACAATTGGTACAATTCTTGCATTCTCTGCAGTTGCGACAATTGGTGCAGTTATAGCAGCGGATGCAGTCGTGGCAGCCGCGGCATTCGTTGCTGTTGGTACAGTTGATACATTCTGTGCAAGTTATACAATATCTGCAATTGCGACAATTGGTGCAGTTGAAGCAATGGATGCAGTCATGACAGCCGCGGCATTCAGTGCTGTCGGTGCAGTTGATACAGTTTGTGCAATTCTTGCAATCTCTGCAGTTGCGACAATTGTGGCAGTTGTGACAGCGGATGCAGTCGTTGCATCCGCGGCAGTCGTTGCTGTTGGTGCAGTTTACACATTCTGTGCAAGTTCTGCAATCTCTGCAGTTTCGACAATTATTGAGGTTGTAGCTGTTTATGCAGCCGTCGCTGCCGCGGCACTCGCTGCAGCCGGTGCAGTTGATGCAACCGGTGCAGTTGGTGCAGTCCCGGCAGTTGCGGCAGTTGATGCAGTTGCGGCAGTTTATGTTGCCGTTTTGGTCTGCATATTCTGATAGTTCACTGCTGGGTGCGGCGGGCGCTCTGAGGCAAGAATATAAAGTCGGTTAAATTGCCGAAAATTAACTCGCAATCATGAGCGGTATGAAAGACGTGAAGTGGAGCGTATAAAAATAAGTAATTGAAGTATAAGTAAGAAGAGAAAGAAAAATGTTTATTCAAATTTGTTTGGAACGTAAGTGAGTAGAGTCGTACATACTAGTACTTATTCTGTGTTAGAGTATTGATTTAGTAGTGACTGAAGGTATAGGTGAGAAACTCAACCCAAATTTCATTTATTTAAGTATATAGAACATGTTTCTTTTCTCGGCAGAAAACAAAATTTACGATAGTTTGTTAAAACACATCAGAGTTATATAAAATATTGTCCAAGCAAGTAGCTGTTGTATCAGTAATTTTAGTCAGCGCAGCAAATATAGGCATTTAATTAAAGCATATATAAATACTTTAAACCCGTACTTCATAGGTTTCTTAATATACATTGAAATCGCCACAAACAACTACTTTATTTTTATTAGTAAATAAATAGTTTCCTGAGTAGGGGAAAGGTATACATAATGATCCCTTTAAGGAAAAAATAAAATTATGGCGAAAGTATAACAGTCATTGAAATCGTTGAATTAAATTTGATTCATACATTTAACACCTGTTAAATTGGCTTACTCATTTTTGTAGACATATGTATACTTTCAGATTTATCACACATTTCCTGAAAGCTTATAAGAGGATCATTTTAACCAGATACGTGTTTAAAATGATCCCATGGGTAAGGATAAAATGATCCCCGGGATCATTTTGCACTATAATAACAAAAATGGGTTTTGGGCTTAAAATAAAAAGTTTTTCTATTGTTTATTAGAAATTATATATTGTAATATTTTATATATACCTATACTATATTAAAAATATAAACGTATGTATGTATTTAATATTATACATGTACCATCTTACGAACCACTTGTGACTTGCAATAAATAATCTGAATCTTATAATCAGTTAGAGATCAAAATTATAAACAGCCGTTTAAATTTTAAATTACAAGTAGGTAGGTATTATATTATATAACAAATAAACAGCCTTCTAAATTTTTTTTTGAAATAGATATTAAATATAAAAAAAGCAAACAGAAGTATCTTCTTATTAGTCTTCAATCAGTTAGAGATCAAAAATATAAACAGTCGTCTTAATGTCCATTGTCTTAACTGCACCGACAGCAAGCTTATTTTTTCCTTTTACTCTTCTTTTAATGCCATAACTGGAACCGAAAACTGTCTACTGGCTGTTTTAAAAGGCATTTCATCTTTTACATCATCTAGTGCCAAACTAATTGAAGCCTTGTTCCAGTTTTGATGAGTAGTTTTTCTAATATATTTCCGCGGCATGAACTGAAAAGAAATAAAATGGGGTAAAATAATCCCGGGATCATTTTAGACCTCCAGTTTGGGATCATTTAACCATCTCTCAAAACATAACCTTAAAACTCATCATGTATGTGTCCAACAAACACTGCTATGATACTTTACCAGACGTCTGAGGGGGCCGCGGGTGACGTGTTTTTAATAGATGGCATTAGTAGTTTACTGACAGTAGCCGGGAATCATTTTGGTAGGGATCATTTTGGCCACCGGTACAATTGTTACATACAGTGCAAATGTTGCATTCTCTGTTTTAGTTTTAGCAGTTAGAGTTGTTGCAGCCGGTGCAGTTGACACAATTGCTGCTGTTGTTGCAATCTCTGCAGCTGCGACAATTGTTGCAGTTGAAGCAATGTATGCAGTCTTGGCAGCTGCGGCACTGGTTGCAGTCGGTGCAGTTAACACAATCGGTACAATTGTTGCAATCTCTGCAGCTGCGACAATTGTTACAGTTGAAGCAATGGATGCAATTGTTGCAGCTGCGGCATCCGTTGCTGTCGGTGCAGTTGACACAATCTGTGCAATTTCTGCAATCTCTGCAGCTTCGACAATTGTTGAGGTTGTAGCTGTTGATGCAGCCATCGCAGCTGCGGCACTCGTTACAGCCTGTGCAGTTGGTGCAGTCGGTGCAGTTCGTGCAGTCCCTGCAGTTGCGGCAGTTGACGCAGTTGCGGCAATTTATGTTGCCGTTTCGGTCTGCATATTCTGATAGTTCAGTGCTGGGTGCGGCGGGCGCTCTGAGGCAAGAATGTAAAGCCGGTTAAATTACCAAAAATTACGACCAATCATGAGTGGTATGAGGGCATGAAGTGGAACGTAAGGCATATAAAAAAGTTGTGGCAAGAAGGATGTGGAAGTATAATGTAGTATTGATTTAGAAGTAACGGAGTGAGGTGTAGTTGAGAAACTAGGAGTTTTATTTTAAAAATAGTTTATTTCAGATAAGTTCACTCATTGGGTTGGTAACAATCACTTAGGAACTATGATAGGTAAACTTTTTTTTAAAGTAAACAGTTGTGGTAGGTGTTTTAGCCACGACAATCGTTGTAACCGGTACAATTGTTACAAAAGGTGCAAATGTTTCTATTCTCTGCAGTTGCGACATTTGTTTTAGTTTTAGCAGTTAGAGTCGTTGCAGCCGGTGCAGTTGACACAATTGCTGCTGTTGTTGCAATCTCTGCAGCTGCGACAATTGTTGCAGTTGAAGCAATGGATGCAATCGTTGCAGCCGCGGCATTCGTTGCAGTCGGTGCAGTTAACGCAATCAGTGCAATTGTTGCAATCTCTGCAGCTGCGACAATTGTTACAGTTGAAGCAATGGATGCAGTTGTTGCAGCCGCGGCATTCGTTGCTGTCGGTGCAGTTGACACAATCGGTGCAATTTCTGCATTGTCTGCAGCTGCGACAATTGTTGCAATTGTGGCAACTGATACAGTCGTTGCATCCGCGGCAGTCGTTGCTGTCGGTGCAGTTAACACAATCTGTGCAAGTTCTGCAATCTCTGCAGCTGCGGCAATTGTTGCAGTTGTAGCAGTTGATAGAGCCGTCGCTGCCGCGGCACTCGTTGCAGCCGGTGCAGTTTGTGCAATCGGTACAGTTAACGCAGTCCCTGCAGTTGCGGCAGTTGACACAGTTACGGCAGTTTATGTTGCCGTTTTGATCTGCATATTCTGATAGCTCAGTGTTGGGTGCGGCGGGCGCTCTGAGGCAAGAATATAAGAAGTCGGTTAAATTGCCATAGATTTAGGTGCTCCGTTATAGTAAATTCATAGGTGAGGCAAATAGGTGTGCTATGAATTTAAATTTTTAATGCATTGCGTGCAAGTTATTGTGTGCGACTTAGAATTCAAAGAATGCTTATCTTTATACACATTCTAACTTCAGAAGCAAATAATTACCTTCATTTTACCTAAGGATATGTGACAATCCTTAGATAGCGTTGCCAGCGTCCGGATAAAGCCGGACATAGGCGATTGCGTGTCCGGCCAAAATAAACGGTGTCCGGCTTTTTACATTTCGCAAACGAGCGAGCTCCGAGCGTGGCAATTTTATACTGAGACAAAATCTTTATAATGTCGGATGTCCGGCCAAACTAGCTGGTCTGTCCAGCTTGGCGACCTGGCAACCCTATCCTTAGAAGACATTGGTTGTATTCTCTATTTTGAGGCGTTAAGTAGGATGACGACGTACGTATTTTCGAGTCTAGCCATAACGCTCGTATGTAGCGCGTCTTTCATGCTCATAAGTCTCATAAGCTGGCATGCATAAGTCGAAAATACGAACATGGTCATCCGGATTCATACTCTAGGTAGGTATTGGGGTTTCTCTATTTTACAAAACACGAATAATATGATAATTATTGTTTTTAAGTGATAAGCATTCACTATGCAATCTAAATATATTATTGCACTTGAAAAAAACGACCACCAGAGGCGGGAATCGAACCCGCGTTCCTCGCATACCGGGCGATTGCCTAACCTCTCGGCCACCCTGGCGTTGTCAGAGCCTGTCGAATTTTTTTTTTTTACGAATAATATGGACATCCTTGCTAGGGTTGAAAATGACATGTAAAATACATGTATCTTTCAAACAACCTCTGTATTTTTCAATATAATACAGAAACTTTTGGAACTCCGGTTGAATCATCAAGTTTATGTTTTTTACATGTATTTTTCGCATTATTCGGCTTTTTAGGCTTTCCAGTGGTCGCTGAATTTCAGAGTTATAAATATTCCCAATAGATTTTTGCACGAGTTTTCGATCGTTTTTTGTGGGTTTGGTCAGGCCTTATAAATATTGGATATTCTAGATCCGATTTTATATGGAAAAAAATATTTACCTTTGTGCATATTTTAGCATTGCATTGTTTATTTTTATAATAATAAACAATGTTAGATCTAAAAATATATACAGCGTGTCAAAAAAATGAAGGATAATCCTATAATTGAAAATAGGTCACAGTATGATCTACTATATGCCAATTTTTTTTTTTCAAGTAACAGTGTTACTAGTTTCAAGATATTGTTTTTTTGTTTGCAAATTTTATCCTCGCCGTATATAAATTTATGTTATTTCTACAAATGAAGACTTTTTTGTGTTTTGTTTTTTTGGACTATCTCATGGATACCCGAGCCACCTATAACCAATGTTATTTTTCAAAATTGGAATGTGTAAAGCCTTAGAAAAACACCTTTTTGGTAAAAAAAATAAAAAACCTATTTTGAACTACTGACTTTGATGTCCCGTGGTGTAAGAAAAAAGTATCAAGCGGGTTGTGCCAAATGTTTCAAAATTAATAGTTATATTAATTATAGTGAACATAGGTACTTATTTTGGGGTAAAATAAAAGACTTAAAAAGCAATTTTTTAAAACATTTGGCACGACCTGCTTGATACTTTTTTTTCCACCACGCCACGGGCGATCAAAGTCAAGTTCGAATTAGGTTTTTTATTTTTTTTTACCAAAAAGGTATTTTTCTAAGGTTATACACATTCCAATTTTGAAAAATAACATTGGTTTTAGGTGGCTAGCTAACGTATCCTTGAGGTAGGTAGTCCAAAAAACAGAACACAAAAAAGTTTTCATTTGTAGAAATTACTTAAACTTATTTACGACGAGGAAAAAAATTGCGAAAAAAATTTCAATATCTCGAAATTGGTAACACTAACCTGAAAAAAAATTTGGCCTATAGTAGATAATACTGTGACCTATACGCAGTTATAGGATTATCCTTCATTTTTGGACAGCCTGTATATAGGTACTGTTTTTTTTAAGTAGGTACTCTGTTTATTTTATATTAACTGAGATATTTATTCACGAGTATGATTGTATGTTTCAAACAAAACCTTAGAATAATAACACTATTCTAAGGACAAACCTCCCATTTTTTTTTTCCCGAAAAATACATGTATTTTACAGAAAAGATACAGTTTCGAAACAAACAAAATGTATCTTTTGCAATTTTCAACCCTAATCCTTGCTCTTCATGGTCATGGTACGAGATTTAAGTTTAAATTCAAAGAAAATACTTACATTTCAAGTAGCAGATACAACAACGCTACGTGAAGTATCTTCTTCATGGTGATGATGTCCCGAGTCTATTTTAAATAATATAATATTGTTAAGTTATGCAGTAAACTATCTTTAAAGGAACTAAGCCTTGCACTGATCGATCACGTTTGCACAAACAATACAGTGGAATAATTTTATTTGTGGTGCAACGTATTATTGTCTGTCTTATCCTTAGATGAGTCATGAGAAATATATATCTAAAGGTGCATTTTGACTACGGAAATACCGAATAACATGCCGAAGATAATGTAGGTATTTACAACCTCAGGAACACGGCGAAGGTGTATTAGGTACATCTTGATGGGCAGAAAAGTCCATGCTCAGAAGAATATATGCCAATTACTTTTCAAGCAAAAGCAATTTAGAGTCGGTGGCGACCATTGATTAATGGTGTCAACACAGAAAAAATACCACTAAACAGTAGTTAAAATCACTACTGAAGTTCTGTAGTAGTGGTGCCCAAAATTATGACCAAACAACCATGACCCCATGGGGTCAGTGTTTTCAACATTTCATAGAACGTATTTTTTTCATATTTGGTATCCCTTGGCTCATCACCACATTTTGACTTGCCAGACCTTGACTTACGGGACACCCTGTTTTATGTCAATGCGAAAGGTTTCACGAGAAACCATGGTGTGCGATATCGACTTATACAGGGTGTCCAAAAATGGTGAAAAAAAAGTATCAAATGCTTTTAAAAGTTACTCAATTGCCAATTTTAAAATGGAAAGTTAAAAAACAAGAAAAGTACCTCATAATTATGTTTTGATCTCCTAGCGAATAAAGCAAAAATAGAATAGAGGAAAACATATCGATAACTCGAAACTGGTAACACTTTTACGTTGGCATTTTTTTCGTATATAGTAGAAAGAAAGCAGAATGCAGAATGCTGTTCGCAGTTACAAGACTACCCTTAATTTTTTTGGATACCCTATAAATCCCATAGTGAAAAGGCAACTTTAAAGACAGATAAGAAACACCCGTGCAACGCTCTCAAGTATTAAGCCACGTTATTGCTTTCTATTTACTTACACAAATTAAAAGCTTTCATTAAAGCAATAATAGATTTCAAACTATCTTCTGGATAACACTAAAACCTTTTAAGTGATAAGAATTCACTTTGCAATCTAAAAAAAAATGCATTGAAAAAAAACTGACCACGAGAGGCGGGAATTGAATCCGCGTTCCTCGCATACCGGGCGATTGCTTTACGGCCAGCCTAGCGTTGACAGAGACTCAAATTTTTCAAGTGCAATATCACATTTAAAGTAAGTTGGTTAACAGCTGTTGTGTTGTTTACAGTCCCCCAAACAAGTCTTTTTTTTCTGTTACGTCCACTTGCATCAACGCATATCACATGTTTAGATAGAACATATCAACTCACAAGTCTACTCAAAAATCCAACCCTAAGGCCCTGTTTACACTATCCGGCAATTTTGCTAAAATTGTCACAGCTTATGAGAATTTTTTTTTGTCATTTCAGTCAGATTTTGATGTTGTGATGATTGATGATAATGATTTCTTAGTTTTGAATTGGTATAATACAGTAAGTTTGCTATATACCTCCCATTCAGCTTTTGTAGTCCGGCAAAACTGCCGGATCCGGCGTATTGTGAACAGGACCTAATTCATACGTCCAGTCCATTAAAATTATTTTCAAAAACCAATACCTGACATTTTGGTAAGGCTTAATTATTACATTATAATATTAAGGAGTTTATGGAATTAGAGGGTATGTACCAGTAAATAAAATCCTTCCTTTTTATAATTAATTTTATTTATTATTCTAATCCTCCAACGGGCATAGTACAGTTGCAAGAATAAATTATTTAACGGTTTTGTGTTTACATTTTATTATTGCCATGTAGCGTCTTCAGAGGTTTGAATACTATCAAATATAAACGGCGCAATATCAACAGTCTGCTCCATCTACTACACACAGAACACTCGCACTCGCTCATTATTCATTGAATGTTGGATTCGATAAGTCTATGCGGTTTGCCAGGAAAGCCTTATTATATAATGAGCTTCGATTGGGTGAAATAACGCTAGGAGAAAGCAGTCCAACAAACCTTATGCAAAAACATCAAGACCCAATATCACTTATTTCACGCGAACGAAGCTCCACATCGTACATAGTTTCTTTTTTTGTATTTTCAGTATTATAATTATTTTTTTACCTATAACTTACATACTTAATACTTATATCAACGTAACGTGTGGCTTCAGATGTCATTGGTGGGTAAAGTCTTTGTATGGATTAGTTCACATGTTCTTAAAAATCATAATGCAATTTGAAAATATAAAACCCATCGATTCTATAAGCCAGAACGTTCATATTTTTAATAAAAAGATGGCACTGACAAAAGAAACTTCGTAATTCTATTAAGTATCAGTTTGCTATGTGGAATATAAAATTGCTTTTGTCAGTAATCAAGAAAACTAATTTAAGAGTGAAACGAGGCATTACTAGGCTAAGAAATGAGTAGGAAATTTTTTAAAACAATAATATTGCCACTTCTAGATTTATTCATAATCTATAAGATGTTTCCCTCAGTATAAAACACCCCTTGACATCAACGCATCACTAATATGCATTATATAAAAATTTATTGATTTAATTTTACTTCCCTTCCATTCAAAATTGTGAAATGAGTAATTTATGGTAAATATTCGAAACTTACTTCAAACAATAACAACCTATTACTGCCTTGTTCTTTAGGTATTTACAAAATTACCTAAAATTATTGAATATAAAAAAAACATTAAAGCTCCACTCTTGTGAAACACTTTTCCATTCCTGTACAGGTACTGTGGCACACAAGGTAAGGAGAATTTTGAAAATTTATCTCGAAATGCACTTTATAAGTCATATTATGGCAGAATGGTCTATCTGGACGTCGCAACATAATAGGTACTCTACTCCGATATCTACCTCTTCCACCATTCTGTCATATAATTAAATGCTCATTATTACCATACTGGGCTTGATTCCAAAGTGCCTACTCTTATATTAATTTTAAGTTCGCTTCGATTAATTGAACTTTGTTAGAGAGGGCACCAAGGAATAGAGCCCAGTCCTCATTGCAGTTTATTTGGAACGTGTATGAGATGTGTATTGTAGTGTCGATACGTGTAAAAAAATTGCTATTAAACCGTAAAATTCATTTCAATTAAATTGTAAAGGATTTAAAAAAACAATAATAAAAAATGACAATCGTGAATTTACTGCAACTTAGCTCAAAGATTATAAGTAGTTGTTTCTCTAAACGACAGTGTCGTGAGCGACACGGTCACAGGGTCCATTAGGAATATGTGGTGAATGTGTGATCGATTAGTCACCAAGGGTTAAATCGAGTGTATGGTGGTATGTCCATTCGTCGGTCAAGGTGACAGTCGGTCGAAATAAAACTACTTTGTTAGCAAATGTACGCAGTTTAATGAGGTCTATGTGTCCGATACATCGTAAATAGTGTACATACAATAATGAGGGCGACCCGGGCTGCGATGAACATACCAACATAACTATAGCGGCGCGGGGCTGCAAGAAGACTAGTGAACGTACACTACTGGGGATTCTGACATCAAATCGCGATAGAATAGCTTTTCGACGGCACGGCTCGAATTTTCATATGGGCAAAAGGACTAAACCGAGCCACTACACGGCCATTCTGTTCAGATTTTGACACAAATCCTGGCTGACTTGTCATCGGTCCTTCGACGTGATCATGCAACACATGTGGTATACCTCAACAATCGGCAACAGCGGAAACAATGTAAGCGGCAAGAACTCTTTATTTTCAACCGTATAAACTATAAACACGCCCCTGTTTTCCTATTCGTTCACATGCAATGGCCTCGACCAACAACCACAGGATACCAAAGACAAGACACTGAATGCGTTCACTTTTCTTCAATATTTAAAAATGCATTGCTGGGTGAAACCACAGCGATGGCGGCGCGTGTGAAGACATCGCGAGACACTGCCTCATTTTAAATTCCAAATTTAAACATCGGAACGTACATTCGTCGACATAACCTAATAACTGATCCTGCGGTCATAGATTCGGGAATACTCAGATTAAATTTTGTTCTAGACTGTACTGTAAGTGATGTCTCGCGTTGCCTTTACGCCTCGGTACTCAGGCTCCGAAGAGAATGGATGGACACGCCCGATTAAAATATACAGGCAGGAGACCGGATAATACTGGGCACGTCACCCTCGTATGCGGCCTAATAGCCTTCACGTACAAGAGTTCAGAAAGCTGACATTTATAAACAAAATGTTCACTTGCTGCTCTCGAGTGCGTGACAAACGTCACTCGACCATCTGACACTCGGCACGACCGGATATTCGGATAACAGCAATGATAGTGCATTTGAGAAGAGGTAGATGGGTAATTAGCGCGGAAATAGATTGCCTCAAATTGTGTAAATTGCACAATTTTGCATTCAAATATAACATCTGACACGTAAAAGAACGTGTGTTCGGAGCAACAGATTCAAATCGCCGCGCAGTAAGAGATGACAGGTCTACCTCTTTTTTAAATAAATACACTGTCAGTGGATAACAGAAAAATCTCGGAACACACATTGACTAGGCATCAATACCGCCACATTCTCACGGAAAACAATTACACATTTAGTCGACCGAACGACTCGCGGAGCGCTCGTTAAATTGTAAAAAACGTGGGATTTTACTCACGGATCGTAGATTTTGACGAGTCGGTCGAGTGCAAAGAGTCTGGTCGACAGACGTTCAGGCGAGAGCCGTCCGGAGCCGGTCGCGGACCGTCCGACGACCGACCGGTCAGATAACGTTTCAACTTTGATCGAAGTGTCTCGGGCTTACACCGCGCAAACGTAGTCGCTTCTACACTGTTAAACTGTAAATATCTGAGGCGTGCCGCAAACTGCCGACAATATTTTAGCTGCGGACACCCAATCCCTCACGAATAAACATCGTCCAGGCTGAAGATTAAAGCATCGTTTTGTATCTTCTGTCAAATGTGAATTTACCTACGACAGAAAGAGAGAAAGCTTTCAGAACTAATTCTAAGCCATAGGATGTTTATTGGAAAGGGATCCGAAGAATGTCCCATATTGATAAAAGCCGTCCGATAAGTTCGGCCTGAATCGTGTGTGATCGTGTAAGATCTTTATACGCCGAAGGTGTCAGACATAGTAGAGTGACGGTCGTTTATCGGCTGTAAAAACTTTACTCTCGAACAACGCACGAACACACCGAACGGATTCCGTCAGTCACATCGGACATTCCCGGAACGCCTAATCTGAGGTCGTACTCCGGTTGACGATGCCGTATTCTCGAGTCTAGCCATCTCGCTCGTTCGCGTTGTCATTCTGGCGCGAGTGACAGGGACGGCTACAGTCGAAACTACGGGCATCAGCAACGGGTATAAGGCCTTTGATTCGATACTCGTCGCGAGCGTCGTAAATGCGGCAACACAATTAAACACAATTCTAGTGTACTGAGGGTTTAATGCAAGTTTTTGCGTGCTCTCACTACCGTATATGTGATGAAAATTTTGTATTAAAAAAAAACGTGGCGATACGGGCGCTAGCTAAATTCCATAGATATTTTTGTCACACAGACGACGGTGAGCGCGTGAAAAAACTCGCACTAAAGCACTTATTACTCCGTCCTATTTGTAGCACGTTAACTAGGATCCTACTTAGAAAATAGGAAGATAGAAGTTAGGATCCTATTTACACTACTTAGGTTCCTAATTAGAATCCCAAGTAGGATCCTAGTTAGGATGCTACAAATAGGACAGTGTAATAAGTGCTCAAGCCCATTGCAGGGTCGCACGTATCGCGGATACGCGCTCGCGATCGAGTATCAAATGCAATGCGACTCGAGCGATCAGCAACAGCGCACTCGCCAGTGGCAGTCGCCGGTCGCCGGAGCGGCAACGTGGCGGCGGCGTGCCGGCAGCGGCGACGCGAGTAAGATCTCCCCCTCCCCCCCCCCCCCCCCCCGGGCGTGCCCCGCGCGGCCCCTGCTTGATATGCGCCACCGCTGTAACAAAACAGTTCTATTAGTACCAGAAGAAAACAATGAATTTTGATTTAGCCTATATACCTATGATGTGGTATGGATACGTATATGTAATATACCATACGTGGTTCGATCGTATACCCATAAGATATTATAATAATGACTTTACAGAATTACGAGATGAAATAAGACTCGTATATGTTTACGAGTCTTATTTCATTTCGTGTATATGTATACATTAGGGGCGACTTTGCAACAATGTATAGTCGATACACCAGCGACTGGACATTGTTCACTGTACCGAGAGCAAGGCAAGTCTTGCTGTCGTAGAATTTAACGAATGAAATATTTTCTTGTAGACTGGCTGTTGCCCGGCAACAGAAAATGACTTCTACTCAGATCGCCCCATCCAGTAATCGTGACCTCTTATTTTGAGTCTAACGGAAATACATGATCGATGACAGTTTTGGTGTAATGGTTCGCGCTCTGGACTACCAAACCAGCGGTTACGGGTTTATTCCGGCAAGGGGCAGTTGTTTGTATGATGAGGACGAGCAATCGTACTCAAGTCATGTAAGTCGATATAGCCCAATTTCGAGCTTAATTTGGGGCTAGGTAATTGGCGAGATTGATGAAACAATTTTTTATTTATACATACAGACAAAAAAAACGAATCTACATGTTAGTAGGTACTCCACTAACCTCAACTATGGCCTCTGAGATACTTTTGAGTTTGATTAATCAATAAACAGAATTCGACTTTGTACAGCTTTATTATAGTATCATTACATATTATAAAATTAAGTCGCCCCCGCTATCTGTTTGCATAGATCTTTTAAACTACGCAACGGATTTAAATACAGTTTTCAGCAATAGATGAGTGAATCAAGAGGAAGGTTTATTTTGTTTTTTATTTTATTTATTTAGAGACACAAAACGGAAAAACATCACAAAATAAACAATATATAAGATAATATAAATTTAAGGCTAGATATTATCCCTAAGTATGTGTCCACTAAGTATTTGTACCTAAGTCATGGATGTTTATAAATGTATATAAGTATGTCTATCCGTTATCCTAGTCACCATAGCACAAGCTCACGCTTAGTTTGGGGCTAGGTAATTGGTGTGTTTGTTGAAACAATTTATTATATTTATATTACTGCTTGATTATCAATTATTTAATATGTATAATACATGCATATTACACCCGTGTGACGCCGAGGCGGGTCGCTAATAAATAAACAAAATACTCACATGCAGTCTACATGAAGTAATCTGGCGTCCGCCGCGTGACGTGCGGCTCGCCGCGCCGCGGGGCCGGGTCGAACTGCAGGCTGCAACAGTCACACACGTCAGGCACTACTCTACGATCGCGGGCGATAACCAACCTTATGTGCTAGGTCATAAACTTCAATATCCACAGAACAGATTGACGGCGTCAATCGAGAATTCGGGACTCTTGGTCCGAATTCTCCGTCATCACTTTGCGCTTATAATCATCCCTAATAAAGATCGAGATCAGTTATAGTTAGTTTAGTAAAATACATAGTTTAGATGATAAAACACATGGCTTCTCACACTATTTGTCCCGAAGCATTAGTATGTATATGAACCCATGTATGAGGGACTAGTGAGTCTACCTATATGCAAAAATAAATGATTACAATGTAAAAATAAGCTCAAGTAGTTAGATTTAAATTTGTCAAAATTATTATTGTTTTATTTTAACATTAATTTGTTTTACAATATGTAGTAATTCAGTAAATAAATATTGATAATAATTTCATACTTACAATGAGTACTTAAGTGCATCATCCAATTCCATAATAGCGGCTTGATTGCCACATCTGCAACAAACAAAAATAAATTAAGTCTATCATAATTAAGAAAAGCTATAGATTGATTCATATCACAATATAGAAATCTTTTCTAACGTGACGTAAAGACTTCAATTTTCGGTCAGTTGCAAATCCTATTATCAATAATTGGAAAAAACTAGTAAGACTATGGTAGCTGTAAGGTTCTCATTTCTGGAAATAATGTGAAGTAATTGAAACTTCTATAAGTCAGAGTTCAGCGCGAAATAGTATTTAGCGAAGCGTCCATATTGTGTTACCAGTGTACGACGACCTAATCGAGGCCTTCGGGGTACAGGTGCGGGCGGGTGTAGGACGAGAAAGGAGACCTTGAGAGGCTTGTACGCTTGTAGCTGGAACTTTGACAAGAATGCGAAGGACCCCGTGGGCAAGGAAAAAGGAAAAATTAATATCATAATTTTATTATCGGCCACAGGACGTCCACTGCTGAATATAGGCCTCCCCTAGATTTCCAAAGTGATCTGTTACAAGCGACCTGCATCCAGTGCGTTCCCGCAACCTTTATTAGGTCGTCTGTCCATCTTGCCGGTGGACGCCCTACGCTACGTTTTTGATCTAATAATACTTTAGTTTGGTTGAATCCGGATGGGGTACATGCCGTCACTTTTGGGCCAGTACAGAGTGACAAAGACTCACCTATAGCAGTAGTTCGGCGCGGAGAATATGGTGACGACGTTCCTGTCATGGCACCAGTTGTAACCCTCCATCACGAGCTGGTGCGCGCGCGACACGAGGGTGAGCCCGTTGCTGTGGTTGAACGTCTCCGAGATGTCTTGCCCGAACGTGTAGCCGGCACCACGGGGGGATATGCCCCATCCACCTCTGTTACAATAAAAAGAACAGGATGAGTTTTAAAACTATAAAAGTAAAAAAAATCACAGATCTCGTCTCTACACGACTTGAAAGGGCATTGAAAATTTATCTACGTATTATTAAAAAAAACTTTTTTACATTATCTTGAAAGTTGTTGAATTCAATTTTCAGTAAGAACGCGTGATATTTCAGCATTGTTGCTGTACCTCAAAAAAAATAAGTAAATTTTCTCGTTGACTCTTAGCATGACATGATCGCTTTGTCTTTTTTGTTAATATTTTCCTTATTAATAACCAACTCAGTTCACTGCAAATATGAGACATACGCACTATCAACTTTATCTGGCAGTGTCACAATCAAAAATCAATATTAATCAACTGTTAGCGGTTCTGCTCTATTTGTCAAAGATAACGCATGCTCAAGACATAACAAAAGTGTAGAGTTCGTCGTCACCGCATTTATCGCAGCGATAATTACTTCAAACCTATACTTAACTCTAGGATGGCCTTGATAAGCGCCTACTATTTTTGAACGTGGGAACTATTTGCGACAGTTTTAAAGATGTATTTTTTTCCATTGATTGTCTTTATGACAGATATAAACAAAAACAAACAAAAAAGTGATGTATAATCATAACAATAATATGAGTCATATTGATACATGTAGGAATTGTTCAAAGAGATATGTTTTAAAAACCAGATGGGTTTAATACAGGTTAATTAACTGAGGATTTCCATGTTTGAATAAACAGACTCACTCTTAACACTATAAAGCGAATGGCGGTATCTCATTTCAAATATGTTCTTGAATAAACATTAAAATCGGAATGCGTGGGCAATGTGTATGATGTTTACCAGATGATTTAGGTGGAAGAAACCAATGCTGCATATTTATGTCAGTTTGACGTAAATTTTACTGCGAAATTTATTTAATTCATAGAATGTTAGGTTCAGGAAGGGCCTGGAATATATTTTTAAGCTTTCGGAATAACAAAATACTTCATTGATATGATAGTATTACGATCGTTCAACAGCGTATGACATACAGATCGAGCATATGTATTTAGTATTGTAAGATTACAGACACCTCTATGTCACTACAACCAGAGTAGAGGTAAGAGTTGGTAGAGGCTGTTTGTTTAGGCTGCTCTACTGCGATCGAAGAAGTCGTCGCAGTAGTAATTTCTGACATAACAGGAAACAAATGATAATTACAACGACGACATGACATCAATAGTTAGATTAATTGAAATTGGGAGAGCTTGTGCAAACATTCGAAAAACTGAATTAACTTTACAAGACTCAAAAAGCCATTGGTACTTCGTTCCTGTCGGTTTTGCGCGGGTATCGAGAAGAGACTCTTATTAGAGAGAATTATGGGTTTTGTTTCTTAATTTTCGTAGTAGGTACTGAAGAATCATGTCTTCAGTACCTGCTATAAAAATCAAGAAGGGAATAGAAACGAATATACTGAAGACTTGGCTGTATGTATCCCAGATCCTTTGCCTGCCCAGAATGGGTGAATACTAAAACCTTACCTGTCATCGGGGTCACTCCAGAGCAGATCGCACATGGGCCCTTCGTGAGGCACCTCCTGCAGGCGGTCCAGCGCGCGGATGTGGTCCAGCGTGTCGATGGACGGACTCAGCCCACCGTGGAGGCAGAATATCTGCCCGTCCACCAGCGCCGTCAGCGGCAGGAAGTCGAAGAGATCGGTGAAGTGTTTCCACACGGACGCGTTGCCGTACTTGCGGAGACACTCGTCGTAGAAGCCGTATACTTGAGTGATCTGACGGGACTCGTGGTTGCCACGGAGGATGGTTATTCTCTCGCGGTATCTGACCTGCAAGGTAGCATAAAAGGGGCATGATTAGTGGCAAGTTCAACAAGTTGTTTGTTTAGGGGATTAGCTAAATGTAACATGTCAGTTTAATGTCTAACGCTCAAAACTAATAACCTATCCGAGATAGAGAATTTACATACGTCATGGGTCTCCAAACTACGGCCCGCAAGCACCAACAACCGGCTCGCGTGGGCCCTAAAAATCAGCGCATATTTTACAGTATGTCGAATGAAAAATAACAGTATGTCGATACAATAAGCTTTTTGAAACTTTATGAAGAAGTGTTGGCTCTTACGCTTAAAAGTTTGGCGACCCATGATTTATGTAAATCTTGATAGTTTGCGTATTCAGTATCAATTAAACACGTATTATGATACTGCAACTGGCAGCTGTGACTGCGTTGGACTGTTCAAATGTTCAATTGATACGCAAATAGTGGGGATTAATTTGTATCTTGGTTTACGGATAGATCATTAATTTCTGGTGTCAGTAGCTTAGTGGTTAGCAAATTCTTCTGTATTTAAGTCATAAGCATACACTATTTAATATGTCGGTTCTTTTTCTGTTACAAACCCATCAAATGTTAAATTCTTCTGACAAATTCTGTTCCCGCATAAACTGTTTGTAGTGTCTTTTAAACAAATTAAAGACAGTGAAATAGGCAGTTTGGTGAGTCCCTTAATATTTGACATAGCTTGTGGCGCGTTCATTGCACTTCAGCGCCAGTGTGAACAACGCCTTATATAGTGTATCATGTTACATATTCGTGAGCCAGCACCACCGGTGGGTACAATTAGATAATATACGTTGCCGACGACGTTACCTAATACATCCAAATTATAAATAAGCTCCATTATGTCAGAAATGCTATAGGTATTGTATAAATATTAGATGATAGACTTAAGTTTTAACGTAATCAATAAATAATTATTAGTTGCGAATGGATTTAATGGACACGAACTAGCAGGACTCGTAAACTGGATATACGTTTAAGTATTTTGCAGGTAACACAAAAAAATCATTTGTATGTAATTTATTTGTTTGTATAATTTACCGCTGTAGAACCGCTTACCGCTGCTATTTAGATTTATTGCTTATTGATTGGATCTTCCTACCAGCGCATCCTACTACACAAGTAATTTGACATCGAAGCAAGGTCAAGTTCGAAACACTCTTCAACGTTTGTTAGTATATTAAAATCTAATGGCTTCAGCTTACAAGATACTTAAGAGCTCACTTAATGCATTATGCGGCTAAAGAATACCTCCTTACGTCTAATTATTATTAAATGCGTGAAGATGGACGGACATAATTAAAACACAGTCACGGATTACTGCGCGATTTATTTACATTCTATTTTGTAAGGACATACTAATATCTTGATGCAAATTGAGGAGCGTCGGAACAAAAACCGATACGTCACATTTATGCCATTTTTTTTCCCCGTTGCAAAATGTTGAATTCCATACCCTTCAGGAAAGAAATCTATTCAAAAACCGTCTTTTCCAGCTTTAAAAAAATATCGAAATACATTGGTCTAATCAAAACCCGACATATATCAAAGGAGGTTCAGTTTCTGGTTGTCGTATCAAAAACTGATTTTTTTTAAGACCAATGCACAACACTTAATTCGCAATAAATTGAAATTGAATCAATCATCCTGATAAGATCTTAATCATAAGACTTTATTTTGTATGATAAAGAATTAATTTAAAATCTCGTTATGTTTACTTAAGGGGGTGCAGCGCGACAAGTCTAAACGATCTTCAAACAGAATCGAACTTATTTATATTAGTAATTAGATCCATTTGCTTTAAAGTTTTAGATTTGATGATTTTATTACAACAACAGTTTTATTCTGCGCAATGCGCGAAACCATCAGACATTTGTGTTAAAAACTGAAGAGTGATCATATTTTCTTATTTATATTTTATTTGTGTATATTAAAAAGATGGGGACCTGCGGAATATCAATACAATCATTTTCATGTACAAATTATTGTTTCATGCGTAAAAATCACCAAGTTTTCGTTAAAAAATGCTCTTAGATATCATTAGCTACAAGTCATGTTTATTATATCATAAAGAATTTGTTTCAAATTTCAACAAGACCAGGACCTTCTGCAATGATTAGGCTAAAGTAAATAAGTTGTTTTAATGTATTTAACTAATTCAGCTCATCGTACAAGTGATTTAGAAATGCGTAAATTTTCTCAATTTCGTGCAGGACCGCCTTAATAAATAGATAGAAACTATAGTTTGAATGTTTCGAAAGTTTGACAAGAAACCAATCATTTTTTGTTTTGGGTTTAATCTACGAAACACTACATTGATGTGTAATTTTGTTCATAAGTTGTCAATAATACAGTAGCAGGAAAAGAGCAAGTTATTTAAAGGAATGTGAATTTACTATGACTTATGTTAGTTTTAAAGGCATAAACATCCCAGTGATCCGTGGTCAATTTACATGAATTTGCTTACACACAAGCGAAGCGCAAATTATAACAAATTAGAATTCAAGTTAGAATCGATCTGACGTCGTTGAACAGACAAATATGTATGATGCATATCTTTGAATATTTTACCATAAATGCTTAAGTTTAAGACGAATATTTAAGCACATCATTCTAAAATCTTTTAAGGTGATATCATTTTGGTTTGTACAAGTAGAAAATATTTATTTATTTATTTATTCTTAGGAAGATTTACAGTTTTAATAATCACTATATCCAAATAACTTAATACTTAACATCAATACTAATAATAAATCTCCACATATGAGTAGTCAGATAACAAGATAAGGTCTGATTGTATATAATATAGAAACAAAAAGCTGGTTATAAACAACGTTTTTATGCTCATGCAATACTTAAGTGAATTTTTGACTATTACAGATCACTAATACGCAAACAGTGGCCTAGCAAATGGAAGATATCATACAAAATTCCTAGTTGCAAAACCACGATACACATGTGTTATTGTTAATAGGCAGCTGAATAGCAGACGGAAACATTTCAATTGCAAACAATTTATTAAAACGGCGTCATATATTGTTTGTAGTTATGTGACTGTCTAAAGCATAGCGGTGTAAAAATGTAAAACGAAGGTGTTTTCGTCAAACTGGATTCGTCTCATATCATCGATCTTAATCGGCTTAAGTCACGTCACTGGAGGACATATACTTCTCCAAAAGCATGTCGATAACACCAAGGCTTCGGAGTTCAGACTATTTTTGGAGGGCATACAAAAACTAAAACAAACACTTTGTTTTTAGGCATTTGCCGAACAATATCAATAACCTGCAGATTCAATCTAGAATGAACAAATAAAATCGTAAACGAAATAAGTAAATCGCAATATTGCGTGCCATTCTGACAGGAGCGCGCTGTTTAGTTAAGATTCGAGTAAACTTTCATTAAGTTAAATAAGTTATTGATTTTTATTTCAAAAAAGAAATAGGTAGACCAAATTATTGTATTGCGTTGTGCTAAGACTGAATCTCATAAAGAGTAGTAAGACCACTGAATCATTTTCAAAATATAGCTTATATTTATCGGTGAAAGTAAACCGCACATCTGATATAATCTGGCTGATAAAGACGTACATAATATAAACAGTGACCGAACTTTATCACAGATAGCGCTAGATAAGGAATCTCTCTCTTCTCACGTACACCAGGAACGGCCCGATTGCTAGAATCTTCAGACACTTCAACAATAGTCAATATCATGAAATCGAATACAATAGCTTGCTAAATGGTCCCTGAAACGAAAAACATAAAAAGCAACATGTCTTCTTTAAAAGTAATAATTTGTAAACAGATGTGACTGACTCGTATAATCGATGGTAAACAGAATATACAAAGGACAGCTCTTGGCGCCTTCAAATTACTTTTTTAATTAATTGGCAGACAATTGATAGCGATCTCACCTGATGGTTAGCGACGATGCGGTCGAGGAAAGGTCATGCATGATGTCTGACTAGTAACCTCCTATTATTTATTTTCTTGAAAGTATCCAGACCATAGTGTTAGGAAACACTTCAGCTGGCAACGAATTCTACTGTCTAGCCGTAAGCAAGAGAAACTTACGAGGGGCACACAATAATTACTTAGCCTCGCCGCCGATGGCGCTGTTGTTACAATAGAGTTTTACTATCGTGCAGTAAATACTTTTTGAAGTCTACTATGTAGTTTTCAGTCTTTTCCCTTCATTTGTTTTGTTTTGACAGCCTTTGGAAGCGAGCGTGTCGGTCGGTTTGACAGAAATGGAAAAAGAACAATATCGTTCAGTGATAAGATTCTTGTTTTTGGAAGGGAAAACGCGCAGCGAAATCAAAGAGCGGTTGGATGGTGTGTACGGTGACTCTTCTCCTTCGATGGCGACCGTCAAAAATTGGTTTAACGAGTTTGCTCGTGGCCGCACGTCGGTTTTTTGAAGACCTCGGGAAATCGTATTTTTTGGACGGGTTGAAAAAGTTGGAGGAGTAAGTTGGAGTTGGCCCAGCGGCCAAGTGTGTTGAATCGAAAAGAGACTATGCTGAAAAATAAATCTCTACTTTCTCAAAATTTTCTTTTTTTTTTTCTAGGCTAAGTATTATTAAATGGCCCTCGTACATTCGAAACGTTCAGTGCGAATTGGTGGTATAGTATGTTAATGACATAAGGGTAGACTAGAAACCCCGCCTACCTAAGACCACAAAATAAAAGACGTCATCGTCTACGCCTATACTAAAGTAAAAAAAAAATACGCACGAGTTAATAAATAAATAAATTTCATTATTTATCAAGTGAGTGCCAAAACGGTCCCTGCCCAGCATTAATCGTGACAGCGCATAGCATGTCACGTACTGTTTTTCAGCAGCAGAAAAATGAAGAGTAGGTTTAACAATTACTTCTTCTTAGTGTGATCCCGGTTGTGCACCCGAGCATGATGGCCCATGGATCCGTTTTGGTCCGTGATCCAGGATATGGCAGTCCAGGTTATTACAGTGGAGCGACTGCCATCTGACCTCCGCGACCCTGTTAACAGGGGAACCTGACCAGCTTGAATCACGGTTACACATTCAGTCGCCTGAATGTGGAAATTTTACTTACGATGTTTTTCCTCACCGTATCAAGTTATTACTGTGACAAATAAAATACTTTCTGGGTAAAACACTACATAACGTTTCCTTCATATGATACTGCTTAGAACAGAAATAGCCTGGGTAATCTTACTGTAAACAAGCGAGGTCGTTTTTGATAATCTTAGTGAACTTAACTACATTTAAATTGTATGAATCACGCGACATGGAATAGGGACATACGGTCATTTAGACTTAATATATATTATTTGTCATTAATTCGCTAAACCAATCATATCTTTATCTGTATTATTTTTCATTAATCATACAGATAAAGATTCTCAAACAAATTAAGTTATTAATTTTCGATACGAACGAAGTTACTGGTACGAGGGTCAAACTGAAAGTTCTTAGAAAATCAAAAACTGATTACATTAGCCAGTTATTAGTTTTATTATATCTTTTCAAAATATTGTCCATTGACGTCAATACACCGCTGCATGCGATGGAACCACTGGGAAAAGCACTTTGCCCACTCGTCCTTAGGGGTCTCTTCAATGGCATCGCGATACGCAGCCACCGCTTCTTCAGCATTCATAAACCGCTTTCCTTTAAGTTTTTCTTTAATTTTTGGAAATAAATAAAAATCACAAGGCGCGAGGTCGGGGCTATACGGCGGGTGACCCAGTAATTCAACGTTTGATGTCGCCAAATAGTCGATCGTTCGCTTGGCGGTGTGCGACGAGGCGTTGTCGTGGTGAAGGAGGATCCTACTGCGAGGTCGTTTCTCTCGAACTTTTTCCAAGACAAGTGGCAAACAATTGGTAGTGTACCATTCTGCAGAAACTGTTTTTTGATCCTCTAACACAATTGTTGCGAAATGACCTATCCTTCCAAAGAACGAGGCCACCATTTTTTTTCCCGCACTTCGATCTCTCTTCACTTTAGTTGGCAACTCCTCGAAAGGAAACACCCACTGAGCAGATTGTCTTTTGGTTTCAGGATCATAACAGTAAATCCAGCTTTCGTCACCTGTTAGTATGTCGAACACAGCATTTGAGTCACCTCCGTTAAATCTTTCAATCATTTTACGGCACCAATCCACACGATGGAGTTTTTGAGCCTTAGTCAAATTATGAGGTATCCACCGGGCGCAAAGCTTCCTGACCGCTAAATGTTCGTGGAGGATTTTGTGCACTTGACTCATACCGATGCCTAAGCTTGTCCGAATCTGCTGATAGGTCACTCTTTTGTCAGTCTCTATCATACGCCGCACAACACAGATGTTATTTTCAGTTGTCGCCGTAGAAGGCCGTCCCTCACGTACATCATCAGTGAGATTAGTGCGACCACGTTTAAACTCATTAAACCAGTTGTAAACAGTCGCACGAGATGGGGCTTCATCGTGAAAGGCCAATCGTAGTCTATCATAACTTTCTTGTTGACTTAAATGACATCGAAAGTCATAAAAAATCATTGCACGAAAATTTTCTCGTGTTAAATTCATTTTGACGTGACACAGACAATTTTCAATTTGCCGCCAAGTCGTAAAACAAATGACAAATGAATGAAATATATACTCAGTAATATTGGCAAAGAGTTCTATTTTCAAATTTTAGAATATTTTTTTTATTATATTGTTTATAAGTGGCCAGTTCTAAGAACTTTCAGTTTGACCCTCGTAGTAGATGGTCAGAAAAGAATTACAGCGATACAAAAATCATTGAGGATATACAAATTACTTTCAGACAAGCTTTATAAGGGAGAAAAAGAAAATAAACTGAGACGGCGTTGAGCCACTTTCAAATGTCAAATAGAAATTGTTTTGATCAGATATAAAATACGAAACCATCTTAATTACAATGATGTTTTGTAAATAACCTCTTTTTTGTTATAAGCAATAATATAATTTGGCTTAACAGCGTTCTCTTTCCTAATTTTTTTCTATCACCCTGTGCACTTTTAGAATATAGATTTTTCGTGCTCATAGCGTCTTTTTTGCGTTTATTAACAGTTGAATGGCAACTACAAGTTGGGCATTTAATTTTAAATGTATTATCATTACTTTTCAATACATATTCAATAAATTGTTTCAAAACTAAGCTAGAGCTTGTGATAAATAGCGACTAGGATAAAGGATAGACATACATATACACGCTTACAAACATCTATCACTTAGATGCTCGTGCTCATCAGACAAACATTTAGTATTGTAAAGACTTGAATCCGTTTGTATACCTTTTATATTTATAAATAAATAAAAAATCCGCAAACGCTGGTTTTAGTCCGGAGCAAGAACCACTACATCTAGTAGACGGTCGTATTACCATGAATGCATTGTATTTCCGATCGATTAGATTAAAATTGGAAATATTAATTAGATATGACAACTTACGGGGTTCGTTATGGTATCTAGAGTTTACCATAATAATACAGAGCCATCATATACAAAAATGTTTGCTGCAATTTCCTCATATTTTATTTCAATCGATAGTAGCTGTATGTGCGAATCACAGTATTCTACCAAGTAATGTTCAACCCAAGATTGATAGTCATTTTTGTAAAAAAAAAATTGTTAAGATTAGGTTTTGATTTTCATTACACATTAGTGAGGGTGAGGACTACATAGCCGATGTTATTTTACTAAGAATAAACAATTACGGTTGTGCAGTGCGATTGTTACGTCTAGCAGACCAATGATTCATACATTTATTATAGTAAATAACAAACTCCTGTTGTGAATTTCGTCACGAAATAAAGCACCTTTGATGCTCTAACTACAATATTTGCTACCTAACGTGCAGGCAGGGTCTAGGTCTAAGGCACCGCTTTTCAACTAACTCTCCATTCTGTGAAGCTACCACTATTCGGTCATTCTCAGCAGGCCTGGTTTTGGTGCGTCCGTGCAAATATCTGACTAGTTTGTTATATTTTGAAGCTGTCATTTTTTTAGGAACTAGATCTAGCATTTATCTTTTAGGAATTTGAATTTGAGACACATCGTCTTGTAAAAAAGCACTTAATTATTTTTTCTTAGGTCGTTCTCCTAAGTTCCGTTCGCTGTCCAGAACCCAGATTCAAGTACAAAACCTTCAACAGTGTCAAAATAAGTTACGATTGGTACATTTCTCAATATGCAGGCATTCGTTGGCTACCTCATACTTGTAGTAATATACTGTATTGTTTACCATTTTATTTATATCTCATAAATACCGTCGTGTTCCTTATTTCCATCACCCTATTCCGTCACGCTAAACGTGACGGAAATTATATAATACCTGACAACATTTGTTTTCTTTATGTTTTTACCTTAAAACAGGTGCCTACTCAAAGTTTTTTGGTAGGTATACATAGCATATACCATAATGTGTATTCTTATTTTACAGAAAACATGGGTAAGCCAAAAAGAAGACTGAATTATAATATGTAAGTTTCATAAAAAGACGCCGTAAAAGGGGATTTGGTGATAATGACTTGTTTATCGTTTGAGTTTCTAATAAATAGACAGCCAAAATGGTTCATTTACATATAATACAATTATATATATTGTTTGATTTTTTTAATTATTAGTTATCGGTAGGCTACCGAGCAAATTTGTTGTTTTATTTTAGAGGTTTTTTCGTTACTTGTAGACTGTACAATAACTTGTGAGGTTTACTTTTCATTAAATTCTGTTTATTTTATATTTGAGTTTTATTTCAATACAATATAAATTTAAGTAAGCTATTTTCTAATTTCCGTCACACCCAAAACTTTGTCACCTCATAACTCCATAACCAGTCGGCACATTGAAGTGCCAAATACATAATTCTGTTTAGTTTATCGTCTTTTCTTAATTTAATTGCCAGTTAAACGAATTTCTTGCGAAATAAAAATCATGACGGAAATTATACGAAGAACACCTTATCGTGAGAATGACCGTATTGTAATGGACTATCTCTTTCTTTCCATACAAAGAAAAGAGACAGCGTGACTTATAGTAGGAGTAGTATCCCTCGTCAAATTGTAACTGCATTAAATCAAGCCTAATAATAATAAAAATGTCCTCATTATTCGGACTTCCTGTCGAAATTACGACTACGGCGATAATAAAATTCTTGACAGAGGATCAACTAAACTAGTTTTGTTAGTTAAAAGTTTCGTTGTAGGGAAGTCAATTTTAGTTAAATATAAACAATCAGTTCAGTAATCGGTAGAAAACTAGTTTGTTACTGATGATAACCAGTACTTCGCAAGCACAGACCACACAACCTAAAAACCACGCTTTTATCAACTCTAATACAAAAACAAAATCGCCAAAAGTTGGTGGGGTGCGGGGAGAGGTTTCCTAGTTCTTATTGGCTCATACAAGGAGACGTCAAAATTGACAATGGCAGTGATAGCTCACTAGTGATGGGCAAGACATCTCTTGATATCGATACCCAAATAAAAAAAAAGTAAGACAATATTAAGGAGCTTTAAATTAATTCATTTAAAAAACACACGCACAACCGATTTTCGATAAATAGCAATTAAAAAAACTGCAGTGGGCAAAGGTCAATCGCAGGAGATCTCACGTTATTTAGCTACTTTTCATAATTTAGCGGTTTCAGTAAAACAAGTTACCTATCTCACTCAACATCATTTTGTTAAGTGTACAAAAACTTTAAAAAATGGCAATCGGTACGCAATGTGAAGTTTGATATATTTATTTAAAAAAGGTTAGTTAAGTTGTTTGTTAGGGTTCCGTAATCCGACAAGGAACCCTTATAAGATCGTTCAGTCCGTCCGTCCTAGTCTGTCACAGCAGAATATTTTCTACGTTTATGGACTGATTTGCATGTAATTTGGTTCGAGGATACTTCACATATAGATTTCATTTTTAAAAATACAAAAAATTAAAATTACCCCCTTTTAAGGGTACCTCCCCATACATGTAAAGGTGGGGAGGGGGGGGGTAAATGATTTTTTAGAGTGCACCCCATTGTGTGGGGTACCGTTGAAAAGGACTATGAAAATAATATAATGGACCTATAAACTTCAAATCACTCACGTAAAGAAACAGGCGCGGAAACTCTTATTTATAATTGTTTCGGGTATCCTGTGATGAATACTTTTGAAATTATAAACAAAATAAAAAAAAATATTTTTTTTCCAAAAGAACAGTATAAACTTAAAAAGTTTTTTTTGCCTATACTGTCTAATATTGTAAGTTAATGGTACGGAACCCTTCGTGCTCGAATCCGACTCGCACTTGGCCGGTTTTTTAATAGCGAAGTTTATCTGTTTAAGCACTTTACACATATTTTGATTCATTGTGAGTCCTCTTTTGTAAAGTCACTTTATTAAAATAAATATGAAATAACTAAAATTTTGATACCCACATATCACTTGTTTTATTCAGGATTTGTCGATATTTTGAATTTTAGGTGTACTATAATGTGTCTCGACACTATTTTACTCCTTGCCAATTGACAAATTGAGACAACATCATTTGAATTTAACTTGCGAGAAAGGGATGGCAAAAAAAAGACATCAACGCGTGCTCTTCGAAATAAAACATTTTATTTCATTTTTGATTTGGAGTATTTAAATTAATTTGATAGGAAAAATTACTTACCGGTGAAATGTAATGCCATCTTTCGTGAGACTAGATGTTTTACTACACTTTCCATACCATTTTACTGAACAATACGGCATTATTACCGCTTATTTTTATTTTTTTTCGGGAGCAAGGTCAATGTTGTTACTTTGAGTCTCGGTAGCGGAATGAGGAACGAAAGGGGGCGGGGCCGGCTGTTATGCAGTGATACTGCATAACCTAGGCGAACGCAAGTCCCCTGCAATGCGTGGTCTTTAGGTTGTGTGGTCTGTGTTCGCAAGTCACTAAATTACGGCCTACTAGTAGCCAAGTTTTGGTTACTGTGTTGTCCAAGTTGCAGGTATGTATTTGTTTTATGTAAGCAGATCAACCCTTTTCACAGTACCTGCCATACAAACGTTACGAGCACGGTTATAGCGAAAAGGTCGTCTATTTTTGTACATTTCGGCTACAGGCCTTTTCTAATTATAATTATGTGTAATATAAAAATACCAATCGACCAAACGGCACTTTTAGCTTTTAAAACAATAGCAGCGTACCTACATGGTACACAGTATACTGGGCACATGGTGTCGACGAAGAAACAAAACAATCCTTGCAGCAGACGGTCTCTAGGTGAGACTCAAACCGACGCTTCTCCGCTATCCGGGCGAATGCTCTCCCAACCAAGCTGAGGTTACTCACCCGACGAATTTTGCGCGGGAGATATTATAGTGCACAAGTGTGTGCGCAATACACAGGTGCACTCGCGTTCCTTCACTCTCATAATTCGGTGAGACGGCAGACCGACATGACCGTAGAGATCAGGCGCATAACCAACGGCTTAACGTGCTTTACGAGGCACGGGGGTGTTTAACACCACCAACTTCCTGACTCTGGAGCTGTGTCCGAGTTATTTCAAGGCAGAAAAACCCAACACTCTCGGCCCGACCCGGGATTCGAACCCGGGACCTCGTGGATAGCAGTCAAATATAATAATAATACATAGTTTTATAGTAAGAGTTTCATAAAAACGGCTCGACTTAATATGGTACGGTTCTGTTTCCGATTATGTACATTGTAAAGATCAAAGCTTCCGATCCGTTTCAGCGGTGAATGTGTGGTACGGGCTTAATTATCACATTCCACATACCTTAAGAGCGACGAGCAATGTGACAGTCTCGACGCTGTAGTAGCCGCGGTCGACGTAGTCCCCCATGAAGAGGTAGTTGGTGTCGGGCGAGCGGCCGCCGATGCGGAACAGCTCCATCAGATCGTGGAACTGCCCGTGCACGTCCCCGCATACGGTCACCGGGCATTTCACCTCCTGCACGTTTGACTCTTTAGTCAGGATCTCCTTTGCCTGTAAACAAAAAAAATATGTAAAAAAGGTATTTTTAGGTACGGACGCGCGACGTCAGGACGTCAAGGTAAGGTAAACATTGTGCATCTTATGCAATTGTAAAAGGTAGGGGGTTTGTAACAAAAATGTAGTCTGATGTGTTGGCCACAAGAAACAAATTTTTGTGTGTATACATCCACACATTGTCGTGGTAATGAGCTTCCAAGTCATCAGAGTTTTCCTGTAGACGAAGTGCATGCGAATAGCGAGACTTTGCCGACCCCTACAAGTGGTCTGAAGAGCCACGCAGAGGTTTTAGTGGGTATACTTGTCCAATCGTCAAGGAGTGTCCCAAATACCCGAGATAAAAGGGTTTTTTTCCGTAGACCAACACAAATAGCGATAGTCAAAGCATTGGGAACCGCCTTCGGTATTCGCAAATGGTACGTTCAAGACCATCTCAACACAAATAGTCATACCCACTTACCTATTAATTTATTTCATTAACTAAAACCTAAACTCGACAACAGTAAATGAATTATATCGCAACAAAACAACAATAGCGTCACGGTACATAAAATCGTTTCCTATGCAATCTCATTAACGAAATGGCTGATAAAACGAATTAATAAATAAAACGAATAAGCGAGCGGCGTCCTTTTACCCCCTAGAACCTAACGAGATTGACCCCGTAGGAACTCAGCAGTCGCCACCTTCAGTGGTTCCCAAGGGAGTAGAAATGTCGCCCCCTCAAAAAAATAATAATTTTAGATTGAGTATTGAGGCCTTACGAGAACCTTGGAATACTTAATTAAAATGACGCATAAACTGCATTTTAGGAAAAGAAGGTAATAACATAATAGATGATATGGTAAACTATACACATTTTTTTTTAATGGGGAGTTTTATGACGCCGTAATAACGATATCATGGTTTAATTATTATTTAGGTACATACTACCTCAAACTAGATGCCAATAAAAGTATTTTTAATATATTAATAGAGAGAGCCTCTAACATGAGAATATACTGGGTGTATCAAAAAGGCGAAATAAAATTTAAAGGACGTGTAGAGTAGTCAATGTGTAGTTCCTATGCAAAACCACAAACTCGTGCGAGTATAAATTACTGAGTAAATTGATGCTAAAGTTTTAGCAAAAACTTATCGGTGACAACATTAAATATCAGCTGTTAGGTGTAAACAAACTCATAAATCGAGATTAAGTAGGAAACAGATGTGACACTTTCATAAAATGTGCAGTGATCCTTTCAATGATCATTGAATTAATTTAATAAACAATACTTTAGTCGTTTTAGGTGTTTCGGTTTCTCACTGTGTTGCAACGCTAAGATGTTATTACTGGTGAAGAATTGATTATTGAACATTACCTAACAAAAGAACTTTAAGACGATATTTGAGATTATGAGATATCATGAAGCGTTTAAAGTCGTAAATGGGCTTTATTCGAAATTCTGGTGCTGCATGACTTAGTACTGATCAACATCCTTAATGAATTTCATTCATTCGCTCTACCGTTACCACCACCAATACGACACAATTACCGCGAATACTTGACCTACCGGATGATATCGGACACTACCGCGAACTAATGGCGCATAACGCCAACTAGCGGCAGATACTTCGTTTGTTACTTCGTCTGAATAAATCTGCTACGCTATTGTTTTGGGTTCGTTATTTTATTCGGTCAGACTTAGAAATAATAATTAAGAAATAAAAATAATAAGTTAGAGAGGCAACTAAAAATAATAATGCAATTTCACAACAGCAGTAACTCGGCAAATACATTCTACCAATAGTTTTAACTCAGTGGCTCCTCTGCACTTGTTTTATCAATAACCAAACAATGTAGTCCACGTGGACTGCGGCGCCTTTAAATCAAAAGTTAAAGCGCGCCGAACCAATCAGTAATCGTTCCGAAAAAAATTGCAACGATGCGTTTAGCCAAAAATCCTGTCACGAAACTATCACCTACGCCTTAGCCCCGCCTCCCGGAAATAATTAAAACTATTACGGGATCCGCATATTCGAAAAGATAAAATTTAAGACATTTACGAAAATTTTTTAATAAAAAAAAGTGTATTTGATAACTTTAGTTATTTGTTTGTTTAACTTAAAATAAGTTTTGATACTTTCTTTAAAATAGTAGTGAAACTTTAATTTAGGTTAAGGGATTTTTTCCATAACTTACATCGAACCCTGCGAAATGTCCCTACTTTTTTTCTACAATTTTCTACTTTTTTTTAGTTGCTCGTATTCGTTCTCGTTGCGCAGTCGCTATCCAATTTTTCCGAATTTCGATCTCCGATTTCGATCAGTGTCTCGTGAAGAACATTCTTCGTATTCAAATAGTGAATACTATGAAATGATTTTATGCGTGGGCGCTTCTTTCGGGAGTATCAATGGTGCTCGCGAATTGTATCGTCAGCGGTTCATCGACGGCAGGCCCCTCGCGGAGCAGCGGCGTTTACCTTCGTACACCTGCTTCAGGAACCTGTGTCTCCGGCTGCAGAGCACTGGCTCGTTTAGACCGCCTGCAAGTGAAGGTCGTCCAAGCACATGGGTGCGGTCAGACCTGGAGACCCAGATTTTGTCGCATTTCGAACGTGATCCACGAACAAGCACACGTCGAGCTGCGGCAGCGTTCAATGTGAATCACATGATAGTCTGGATAGGATTACTTAGAAGATTTGCCGCTGTCAGTGTACCGGAATATTGTTTATCAGCACGACGGTGCACCAGCGCACTACGCGCGCCGCGTCCGGGAATATCTCGATGGACGACATGGTGCTCAGTGGATTGGCAGAGGGGGTCCAGTGCAGGGACTTTTTTTGTGGGGCTAAGTGAAAAACCAAGTGTACGCAGTGGAGTGCAATAGTGCTGACGAAATGCGAAATAAAATACACCTAGCCTTTCAAGCCATTACGCCTCAGATGCTGCAAAACATGAGGATATCGATGAACCGCAGAGTCTCTGCTTGCATTGAGCACGGTGGCAGACATTTTGAGCCATTTTTGTAAAATAATAATAATAATATGAAGGCTTTTTTAAAGTGCTAATAAGGCGAACTTCCTAAAAGTCATTACGTTTGTAGTAAAGCTATGTGCACAAAGTGTTGGTAGAATGTACACAAAACAGATCATACAAAAAAAATAATTTTGATGTCGTAGTTATGTTGTGTAGATTTTTACAGTGAGTACTAGTTATTTACTATCAAATAATTACCTACTTCATACCTATTAGTTACATTGTATGAACTTGTCATTAGATAATTTGTTCCCGTTTTAATTATTTGCTGGGTAAAATTATGAGGTACAGCAAATTAATGTGTTGTTCTTAGTAAATGTAAGTAAAAGTCATAGTTGGTGTTATTGTCCTAAACATTAATGGTTGTTTTCTGTACAATAGTAGTTTTAAAAAAGAAATGTACCTACCTGATTATTTTTTATTGTCTCTAAATAATTTTGCAAATAAATGCATTAATCTGATTATCGTTGTTATCATTCAGTCCCATTTCCATCAAAGCTAAGATAGGTAGGTACTTAGGTAGTTTTGGGTGGGCGGGCTGTAAGAGAGCAGCGCGTCGCGGCGCGCAGCGTCCGCGCATCAGCTGATAGTGCGGCGGGCGAGGGTTGCGGGCGGGGGTTCGATAACGAATGACCGCAGATTCAGGGTTGTCAACACTTTCGGTAAAAAAACAATTTATTTACTTAGTATGGGAAAAAAAAGATGTTTATTTTTAACTAAAACTTTAACTACTTAATGTTCACCTTACATACATACATACCCTTAAATATTATTTCGCCTTTTTGGTACACCTTGTATATTTTGAAGGTCGCAAGAAAAAGGCATTTACATACAATCATGTACTTAAAATATGACCTCTAAATGCAGACTAACATACTCTACCTACACAACTGAGGTAGGTATTTGCATTTTTAATTTAAAAAATTAAAACTAAATTGTTGGCATTTTTCAATTTCAATCATCAATTAATGATTAAAAAAGTGTATCAAGATTTGAATAGGTTTTTTTTTTTAATAAAGCATTAGATGATATGATAACTGTAAAAAAAATGCTCATGTCAATGTAGGTAGTCATTACTGCCTACATTGACAGCATTTTTTGATACCCTTTTTTAATCATTAATTGATGATTGAAATTGAAAAATGCCAACAATTTAGTTTAAATTTTTAAAGTTTAGCCAACAATTTATACCCGGCCCGGCGAACCTTGATCCCTATGACAGTTCATGTTAGTGATGGGTCGCGTGTTGATGAAACCTTACTTTTTTTAACCGAATACAGTGCTAATTAAAACTAAAATTTTTATAAACAAATTTAAACTATAAAGTACAAAATAATATTGAAATGACCTAACTGTTCTACGGAATTGTACACACGACCGCAGGTCAGACTACCCCACATTGACCTTGAGACCGACTCTATTCCCTAAGTAATAAACGCTGTTTTTGTAGATCAAATGGGTAACCTGACGTGCTGCCGTTTGCACAAGAAACCTATTTCCAATTTATTATCAGTTAGTTTTTAGAGTCTTCTAATTCTAATTTCAGAAATTCTAATTCTAATTTTTTTTGCAAGTAAGGACAGAATTAGGAAAAAGTTATTGGCGTCGCTGAAATCAGCTGATTTATTTAAAAGCGGTATCACTTCTCTCAGAGTCGTCATAAAAAAATGTGGATTTCGGTATGGAAAGTGTGACAAAAGGAAAGTGTTAATGGAGCGGAAGGTTAAAGCACTGATGAGATGTGATTTTCTACGAAAAATAAAGGCTATTGAGAACTGGGACAATGTGGTTTACCTGGACGAAACGTGGCTCAACGCCAATCACACGGTCCCCAAAATATGGACAGACGACACAGCAAAATCCTGTATCAAAGCGCCAGAAGGCAAGGGTCAGCGTTTGATTATCTGCCACGCTGGTACAGCCAAAGGTTTTGCGCCTAATTGCTTGTGGGCCTTCAAATCAGTTAAAACGACCGATGATCACGAAGTGATGATGGATAATTTAAATAAGCCCCACCATATTTTGATGGACAACGCCCCATACCATTCCGTCCAAGTGAATAAAGCACTACCAGCTACAATAATAAAGGGTAAATCCTAGAGTGGTTGCAACGCAATGGTGTGGCAGCTAACATTCAAATGTTCAAAAAAGAATTGGTCAGACTGTTGAACCTGCAGAAACAGCAAACAAAGCGGACATATTTTTTGGATGAAATGGCAAAATCCAAAGGTCACGCAGTGATTTGGCTACCGCCCTACCACTGCCAATATAATGCTTTAAAACTTTGTTTTGATGATTGTGATCGAGACGTGCGATACGACAGCATTGTAGATGAGCCGTTTTTGATAAACGTAGGCGACAGCAGCTGCAGTTCAGATTCCGAGTTCGTGACACAAACCCTAATGTCATTATCAGATTCAGATTAAAATATATAAATAAATGATCGCTGAACAGTTTGTGTTTTATTTGGTTTTGTCCTACAGTTAATTTTTAATTCTCTTGGGTATACAATCGTGAGTGCATGTATGCCGCGCTCCGTTCTATTCAATAGATAATGTACTAAAACTTAAGTATAAAAAAGCAATGACACTCATAATTTATCACTTAATTATGCCACACATGAAAACTGATACTAATAAAATCTAATCTTAAATAAAACAAAACCTGGTGTCCCCAGAAATATTTTATAAATTTGAGTGAAATAAAAACAATTTCAAGCAACTTTTTAACATTTAGCTCAGCACCTATAGCTTAAATGATTATAAATCATGTAGTACACTTAGCGATGGGCAAGGGAAAGAAAAAATTGGGATGGAAAAGAAAAAACGGAAAGATTGGGAAATATTCCAATTCGGCGGAAAAAAATATTTAAAAGTGGACTTAAATTAATAAAATGCGAGAATTAAGCCACTGTAACAATGGTTTTACGCCTGTAGCACACCCTTACATAAAACCATAACAGCGGGACCACGCTAGTTTTGCCTGTTTGTCAGTTTTATTACACCAAACGTAAACTGCATGTTCTAATGTTTAGATTTATCTGAGTCTTTTTTTCGTTGAGATTCGACGATTCTGTAGTATACTTCCTATTACTGTACCCACGATGTCACGAATGGGTGCAGAAATGAAGACGTTTGAGAAGGATTGGGGAAAGCTCGACGTAAAGTAAAAGGATCATAGTAAAATCTCTACATTAGAAACGACAGTTTGGCTTCGCAGTAAGCTATCAACGGAATAGTGAAAGAAAGGCGCCTCTTTTGTTTATATTTTTTTTCTTGTAAACTCGAAAACTGCTTTTTTATTTTAAGACAAATTCATTAAGTTTTTTTTCTATAGGTCCAAAAGTTAACAAGATATTACACAGTATCTGATTTGATAACAAGTTCAAAAACTTAATTCCAACTGCGGACAAATCTCGCAATACTATATTTTTAAAGAAAACACTTCTAAAGTGGTAAGATATCTTACTTAAAAATGTAAAAAAAAACTAAATTGATAAATTCAGTATAGTTTTTAAATACACACACATCAAAAAAAGTTTACGATCACTGAAAAATCGAAATCTTTTTTGTTACGGTAGATTATATTATGATTTCTTCTTCTTTTAAGATTCTTTATTTAAAAATATACAATTAGAATACAAAACAATAAAACAGTTCAATTGTTTTTCCATATTAAAAGGCAGTCGGTATAGCTAACGCTCACTCAGAAATCTGATTTAGTCAATTTTGACGGATTTTGAATATTTTTTCGCAAGTTGTGATTGAAAAAATGCCAAGAGGATTATCAGACGTTTTACGTGAATAGTAACTTCGAGGGAAGAATGATACAGCACGAGAGATATAGCACGCAGACTTGCTATATCCCAATCCTGAGTCGTGACCTCGTTGCAGAGGTACCACGGGATGGGTAATTTAGCTGACCGACCCTGCAGTGGTCGCCCAACTGTTTGGACAGCTACCCAAAAGCGCTATATTAGATTACTGGCAGCCCGTGACCCAACAATCAACGCTATTAAAATAAAAGCAGAAGTTCGGGCCGCCTCTGGGCTTGAAGTACTCAGACCTTTCGAAATTGCTTGCACCAGGCTGGATTACGAGCACGGTGATCTTGGTGAGCGCCTCTGAATTCCCGGCAACGTCAACGACAGAGATTGGAGTGGGCTAGGCTTCGGCAGAATGAAGAAGATGAAGAAGGAAACAGTTGGCAAAACTGCCTCTTCATTGACGAATCGCGAATCAGTACTCATCCAGATAACCGACGCGTCCGTGTCTGGAGAAGATCAGGATACCGTGAAAGGCAAAGAACTGCCACAGGAACAGTTCAGCAAGGCGGGAAATCGGTTTCCTTTTGAGGATGGTATTATGATTGGAGCTAGAACACCTTTGATCCCGTATTGAGGCTTCCTGACAGCAGACATGTATAAAGCAGTTGCTATTGATGGAATTGTCAGACCATTCCGAGTAAACCATGGGCACCAATTTGTACTGGTCGATGATAATGCGCCCGCACATCGAGCTCAACGATTCAATGCTGCTCTCCGAAAATACGACATAACAAGGTTAGACTAGCCTACCGGCTCGCCTGACTTAAACCCAATAGAGCACGCGTGGGATGCTCTTAAGCGAGCTGTTTGGAACCGTCAGCCACGTCCTCAGACAGTACCAGACCTCAGGGAAGCCGCTATTCAAGAATGGGACAGGTTACTCCAAGAAATGCTGGATAACTTAAACCTTAGCATGCCCAGGAGGATCTCCGCATGTGTTCGAGCTAGGGGAGGAATTATATTGAATAAAAACATTTTATTTATATATGTCGTCGTTATAAATTGTTGTTAAGTTTGGTTAAGCAGTATTTTCTTTTATATCAAATTTCTCTTACAATTACATTATGGTTAATTACTAAATTTTTGTTATTCGAAAGTTAAAATTTAGTTCTATTTCTTAATTTCAAAGGATTTTTCTATTTAAAGAAAACACACAACAAAACATTTTCATGAAAAAGTTAAATTAAAAGAATAATATCAGTTTATGCTAGTGATCTCAAACTTTTTTGATGTTTGTATAGCATATTTTAACATCCGCAAACATAACTTTGTTATTCATACAAACACTAAAAAAAACTTACAATTCTCTTTAATTACATCTATTAAATGTGCAAAATCGCCTTTATTTGATTTAAACATTAAATTATTATTGCGCGATTTGTCCGCATATGGAATTAAGTTTTTGAACTTGTTATCAAATCAGATACTTTGTATAATATCTTGTTCACTTTTGGACGTATGGAAAAAAATCTAAATGAATGTGTCTTAAAATAAAACAAGCAGGTTTTGAGTTTACGAGCAAAAAAATACTAAAAAGAGGCGCCTTTCTTTTACTATTCCGTAGATAGCTCACTTACCACACTCGGGACTTTAAGTATGTTCACCTAGACACCTCGAAGAAAACAAACCTACACGTTTTATTTTCTGAATTTCCTGTTTTTAATAACGAAGATTTAACTTTATTATCACTTGTCTCAAATATTTAAACCTAACAGATATTATAATATTTAAGCCAAACTGCCGTTTCTAATGTAGAGATTTTACTATGACCCAGTTTGTTTATGTCGACATTTCTCCAATCCTTCTCAAACGTCTACATTTCTGCACCAATTCGCGACATCGTGGACACATTAGAAGGAAGTATACTACAGGATCGTCGAATCTCAAACAAAGAGAGACTCAGAAACCTAAGCATTAGAACATGCCGTTTACGTTCGGTGTAATAAAACTGTCAAAAAGGCAAAACTAGCGTGGTCCCGCTGTTATGGTTTTATGTGAAGGTGTGCTACAGTCGTAAAACCATTGTCAAAATAGCAAAATTCTCGCATTTTATTACTTTAAGTACACTTTTGAGTATTTTCCCTATTTTCCCGACGAATTGGAAATATTCCGCATACTTTCCCCGAATTTGGGAAAAAACCCAACTGTTGGAAATATTCCGGGAGCAAACCCAACGCTAAGTACACTCGTTTCCATTATCGACATTTGTTTATCGATATTTTTCCGCACTAGTCGATATCTTCCGAACGAAGTAACTTTTGCAGGACGTAAACGTAAAGTCTGATTGAGATAATTTCTTGTAAATGTTAAGAATTGTTATAATTTCTTGTAATTGTTATAATTCATTGTAATGGCATATATCTACCTTACCTTAATAAATTGCATTTTTAGAAGCCTACAATTCAATTCTAATGTAACGGTTACGCCACTACAATGTTGTGTCGTAAGAATAACTGACATTGTCATAGGAATCAAGGTTCGCCGGGCCGAGTATAGTTTAATTCTGTTTTAGTATGTGACATAATTTTAGTATGTGACAATGGTCACAAAACTAAAATTATACACAAATAATGCAGACAATTAGCACCATTTAACTAATATTGCAACATTTGATCTTTGACTTTAGCTGTCTAATACTACATTCTGAGGACTGGTTCAAAAATTTGGTTTTTAGCAGTGAATGTACAGGTTTTACCATTATGGACAGACAGATTTAGAATTTGGGTTATATTAACACTAGACTCTCAAGAGTCTTGACACAGACACATAGCTCAAGGTTATTGCATCATAATAAGTGGACAATTGCAATGTGTCAAGCAATGATGTGATATGATAATGATTCATTTTAGCCACTAATGATTCATTGTCTCAAAATCTGAACAATAAAATGAGAGCAAATAAACACAGAGTTGTATGTTAAACAAATGATTGACCAATTAACCTAGTGAGGGGAGGCTCAATGCTAACCAATTGCATACAATATTCACTCTCATACCTCACACTGGTAACAAATACCTTTATGAGTTTAAATACCTTTATACTAAGTACTACATGTATGGCATATATAATGTTATTTTTACTTTTTTTATTTTTGATGGTGGTAGTATCAGAAGAACTCATGTTCTCTTACTGGGGCAAGGAATAAGGATTTATAAAAACTTTGACATCAAATAGTTATTTTTACCAGACTGCGGAAGGAGGGTTATGTTTTTCGAGAGTATGTATGTATGTATGTATAATAATTGTATGTATGTATAATGTATGTATGTATAATTGTTTGGCACGCCCTACAGCCCAAACGGCTAGACAGTTTTTGACATATAAGGTGTTGTTGAATTTGTCAAAATTGTGAGAGTGACATAGGCTATATAAATTTTAGAAATGGCGCCCGCAAATGGAAATAAAGGGGGGAGGGGGGATTGATTTTTTCCTTAGCATAGCAATATGGATATCAAATGAAAGCCAGTAAAGAGACCAATTCAAAAATATAATAATTTTTGCAGTCTGGTGTTTTGTTTTGAATAATAAAACTAAAAATAATAAAATAAAAAACGGTAATTTAAAAAACTAAAAAACCCGACTGCGTTTCTGTGTCATTGGAAATAAAAAAAACCCTAAAACAAGAAAGAGGTCACACCGGGGTTAAATTGGTACCCATATCAAAAATTGTAGCAGTCGGGACCCATGTTAGGGGAAAGTCAGCCGTCTCGTCAGTAGATTGGAGTAATTAGCAATGTAATATAGAGGTAGGTATGTGCTCTAAATTCACTATGCCTCTATTTCTAGAATGTGTCCCAACTGCTACAATTTTTAATATGGGTACCAACTTAACCCGAGTGTGACCTCTTTCTTGTTTTAGGGTTTTTTTAATTTCCAATTACGTAGAAACGTTTTCGTCAGTTCAGTCGGGATTTTTAGTTTTTTAAATTACCGTTTTTTGTATGAAGTACCTATATGTTTAATATTTTACATAATCAAGATTTGAAGTTGAAACAACGCTGAGCTAAACAACATGTAAACTTAAGATCACTTTCACTTGAAGATGAAATAGTTTTTAGTGTGATGATCAAAATGAGCAGCAAATATGCATGTCATAACTGAGAGTACTGTCATACAATAAGCTAATTCCTGTGATAACAACTCTTGTCGCGATATATTCAGAAAATAAGTTGGGTATGTAGGTACTTAATATGGATAATACACTTGATAATAAAAATTAGCACATTCACTACCTTATTAACTAGTGTTAGTGTAATAAAATAATAGCAAGTGTTATTGACTAACAAACAATCTGTTTAGCTATGTAGCCTTGAACAATATAAATTTTAAATTTAACCTTAAATTTAGCTTTAAATTTAACCTTTGAAAGAAAAAAAATAAAAAAAGGAGAGCTGGTATGTAGGCTTTCTTTTCTTCTCTTTCTGTGTCTAAGTACTATGTATGCTTTTGATTTGGTTGACTTCAGTAGTGCCAAGTTCCAGGCATGTAATGTCAGTTTGTCTTAGACAACATTAGAATGTTATTTTAGTTTGTTCCTCACCCTAAACAAAACAGATAAGACGAGAAAAGGGGACAGAAAATCCCTCCATATTATTACTGAGGGTCAATCAATGAACGCCAAAGACGACGCGCATAGTTGCACTCAATGAAAAGATCAATGACAGATATGCCAAAAAAGATAAACAAATATGGGTATTTTCGAAAATTATACAAATGATACTCGATTTATACGATTTCCGCAGAGTCTAAAAATATCATTGAACCAGTAAGCTATCATGTATACCTGCGGAAAACTAATTGATGCTTGGGTGTGGTAGAACGATGAGTTTCAGCTGTCAGAACAGATCAAGCACATAAATCTACCCACAACCAACAATTACATGCGAATCAACATTAAAATAGAATAAAACGACGAGAGGTTCGTTACATACGCGTTGTTACTACTCTTTTGGGGTAGGTATATGAATCATTCAGCATACAGGTACTAGGTACTACACAACTCCAATAAAAATTTGAAAGAGGTTATATCGATTAAATGGAAGCACTGCTCAATCGTTAAATTAATGTTTTAGGTACTTTACCTTGTCGCATAACGTTTTTACTTGATTTTCTGTCAATTGCTTGCATTCGTTTAGCTGCTCTATCCATTGATCCAGTTCTTTTAACGACGCCTTGTCCTCCATGCTTTGTGTCTGTAGATTTAACGCACAAAACGTTAAATGGGATTTGAATTAACTTATGTTTTAAATGTACACAAAACCATACGAATTATCTATTTTACACTTTGTCCAGAAAACTGACTACGGCGGACACTGACAAAATGGCGTCTACCTTGTGTGACGTCAATTTTGCGACAAAATCCACCTAGCGGTGAGTTTCCGAACTACTGTATGATGCTATTTATTGGCTGCGTTCAGGGATTCATATTTTTTCTTTTCGAATTGCTTTTTAACTAAACGCGACTACTACTACTACTTCGTTCGTTCGTTATTTTAGTATAAATTCGTTAAATCATCAATAAATCAAATCTTACTCTCTTGGTGTCCAAGTTGTTTTGTTCTGCAATTGTAATAGATAATTGCTTCAGCTAAACTATTTATCTCTAAATTCTACATGTTTATGTAGTTTAGCTGAAGCACTACCATCTTAAAATTTATTTTAATTACTCAAATTATAAATCTTTATGCTTACTTTTAAAGAAGCTGAGGGAACTATTTTTGCTTTTGCCATAGTTTGCAAAGCTTCTACGTCAAAGTCCATTTAGCTGAATAATAACGCTTAAGATTTTGATTAATGACAATGCTAATAACTTCAACTCAGTAGGTAGTTTATAAATTTTCGTTGTACGTTATTAGTAATTAATTATTTATTTTAAGAATATAGGTACTTGAACATCAAAGAAAGAATGAATTGAACTGTTAGATTTTCTTTGAAATTTTGTTTAGTTGACAGACATGGCATGTCATCTTCTTTTTTTGTGTCAACTAACTTCAACATTGAAAATATTTTCTTTATATTAATAAGAATATAGCGATAAAATGTTATAATCTAACGTGATGCCCCAAAAACCCACACACAACACAAGAATAATGTCTTTGTCCCACATTTACACCGGTACACAGTATTTAAAAAAACTTATCCAGATCCAAGCCATATAATTAATAATAAAAAGCCGTGAAAGCCGTATAATAATAAAAACAAAAAATAAAAACACTATATCCGGTGGTGTCTATTAGTCGAGATTTTTAAGGCGGGAAACGAGCCGAAAAAGTTGGGCTTCGTTTCTTAATTTTATAAAGGACTTGTCCATTAATGGTTTTTTATTCGTCAATATTTCTAACCAGAAAAAACTAAATATTTTATTAAAGAGTTCACAAAAAAATAGTCTTTCTGCATAATTAATATATTTTCTAAGGCCTCCGATTTAGAGAAAAATTGAAATTATTTTTTCTCTTTGTCTGTACCGAAACCGCACCTTCGCCTATATCAATTAACGCATGAAAAAAATTGATAGCAAAATTGACATTCCATTGACAGTAGTTCCTATTATATAATCTGTGGTAACCTAGTAGTATTTATCCACCAGTGGAAAGGCAATGGTACATAGCAATACAGCCAATAAATACAAGTAAGTGATCAACAGATGATGCCTGTTACAAAACATATTTTTTCTCAAAAGTGGAGGCGTTTAAAATTCTGATTTCTATGGTTACGTGTTTCATATTTTTGTAGCTTAAAGATAAATATAGGTTTATTAGTGGTTGGTGATATCTTAGAAATAAAAAACCAGCCTCCGTGGTAAGGAAGTTAGGTTAGGTTAGTTTGTAGTTTAGTGTTAGTGACGTTGTGTAAGTAATGTCATAAGAAGAAAACTAAAGATAAAATTATACAAATAATAATTAATAATAATTTGTTCCAACAAACACACCAATTACCTAGCCCCAAACTAAGCGTGAGCTTGTGCTATAGTGACTAGAATAAATAAAAAACTAGACTAGAATAGATAAAAATACTGGATTTGTTCTTTTGCCTGCCCAGAATGGGTAAATTAAACAAAAAAAAATCTATTAGTGGTAGGGACGTTAAGTAGGGACGTAACTCATCCATTAACTAATCGATACTGGAATATGCAAAAAAATATTACAATCAAAACAAACATGGAAGTCGTATAAAAAGTAAAGAAAAATAGAACCTAATAGTAGGGTGACGGATCCAAACGCCAGCACTGCACCAGGTACCAGCACCCCGTAGAAAAAACTGAAAATATAAGATAAATGAGTACGATTTCAAGGTGCCAAGGGTAAAAAACACCTTCAGATAGTTGAAAAATATTGTACTAGCAACGCTGTGTATAGTTTATCATAGCGCGATATTCTTGAGGAGAATTGTACTTTGTGTGATTAGAAGTGATTGTCAGTCATTCTGACACATCAAGAGTAAGATTTGTCTAACGTTTATTAGTCATTAAGTAATGTGATTAAAGCACTATTTAGAAATACTGGTATTGAAATACATTCTTGAAGTTTGCGCATCTTAAATTAAAATAATTTTAAGGGATTTTGTTTTATTCACAATAGATATTTAGGGTGCCAATAAAACAACGGAAATTTCGAGTTCTCCAATTATCAGCACACCTGCGGATACTTAGATAATAAAGACATAAATCATATTTTCTTTTTTAATGGACTGTGTTTTACTAAAAGAATGGTTGAGTTTTGCGTAAAAAGTAATTATAGCCTTGTTTTCCAAATCCAACCCAGTGCTGAAAATGAATTTACCATTAATTATCGTCATGATGCTGGTATTTGGTTCAAAACTATGCTGATATTTGATTTTGTATTATTTTTTTCGACGTGTTTCAGATCTCTTAAGATGAACCCATCAAAACAACAAAAAACCCTTATAATAAAACCGGCTAAGTGCGAGTCAGACTCGTGCACGAAAAGTTCCGTACTATTATTTATTTCATCTTACTGCCTTACTCAGAGACGTCAAATTAAAGTTAATCCTTCATAAAGCCTCATGTAGTCCTTTTCTATTTTATTGACAAAATATAGAACAATACCTAATTAGGTATTGTTCTATCACATTCTTCATCAATTATCATTATCACCAAATATCATTTAATTGATGTCTCTGAGAGCGGCAGCCACTTTAAAGAATTTATCTTAAGGGTTTTGTATTTAGTATAAAATTATCCAACACCCAAGTTCAACGACTATTACTGCGAAACTAATAAAGTTATCTCAACCGCTATAGTTTTCATTTAGAGTTTATAAAATGCACTTTCATTTCATAACCTATATGATGAGGTAGACGACAAACATAAATAATAATAAAAATGAAATAAATTGTTTCTATCTTCAAAAAAATATTGTGAGAAGAAAACTAGGTAAGTATATAACAGAAAAGATACTAACTGAAGGCTAAACTAATCACTGAGAAAAACATTTTTATGTAGGTAAAACTATTTTAAGGTTAAGGTTGTATTTGGATTTACGGGTTACTAGTTTAAACCAAATTATTTTATGTTTATTGCTTATTTTCCTAGTTTTATACAAATAATTTTATGTTATTTCTCTAAGAACCATTATTTTAAAGCTTATCTTACTAGTTTACAGGTAAATGTTTCTACTATCCCAAAGATCTGTCCATTATAGTTCACTAGAGTTAGATGTTAAATTACTTTTTTACATGCCATAATTAGAAGAAATGTTAAAAGACTGATTAACAATAAAAAAGTAAACAGTAAATTTTTCTTAAGGATTATTTTCTTTCTTCGCCCTTTAAAATGTATAACAATTCGCAGTGCTGATAACTGGGTAAGTGACCCTGATTGGTGATGACTATGCTGATGAATTGAGATAGGCTTATTTTTTGATAAATTGTAATTTTAACTCAATAACAATGCCTTTGCCCAGCAGTGGGACACAAACGGCTAACAAAAAAAAAATTACCAAAAATCATTTAAAGTCATACTTTACACATATTCACAATAGTTATAAAACATTGTAATATATGAAATATTTAAAGTTTAATGACCTCTTAAAGTGCTAATAATTGGGTCCCATATGAAAAACATACACAAACTTAAGTACATATTATTTACAATATTAATACCAAATAAGTACACCAAAAACATTACAATGTATTTTTATAAATAAACTTACAAATATAAATGTTGATGTAAAAAACTCATATGTTTTTTAAATGATTTTATAAAATTAAGCGAGTTACTTGAATGGTTATATTTCCCTTCATTTTATTTTTGTGTGCACAGTAAAAAATAGTATTGCGCATATGAGACGTCATTTTGTAATGGTCGACGACAGCCAACTTGAAGCGAACGCTTAGTACCTTCCTAGTTAGATAATATGACTAAGAAGGTTGCTTCCTACTTAGTTAGGATCCTTGTTAGGATGCTTCATATCAGGTAGTGTAATAAGTGCTTAAGGCTTTCCAAAAATGTTTTGTGTAAACTTATCTAAAATAAAACAAGAATTTTTAAATTGTTAAGTGTGTGAGTATTATGTATGTGTGTACCCACACATACATAATACGCTTGTACTATGTATGTGTGGGTACACACATAATACGTAATACATAAAACGTGTATTTTAATGTACAATTAATAATTATGTTTGATGTGGAAATCATATCTTTGTATATATAACAAATTTTTAGTTTTAGTTTTAATAATAATAATAAATCTTTATTTCAGGCAAATTACACCCATACACAAATTTAAAATCACAACTCAATCAATATATGGAGTCAACAAAAAATAAATAAATAAAATGAAATGAAATAGAATTAAAACATCTAATAAATCTGAAACATAATTAATTAGATTGGATTTGAAATTAAATATTAATAACATTAAATGTCAAATAAAAATTAATTTGAAATTAAATAAAAATAATGTTTAAATGCATAGTATGTCAGGTTCAATAAATCAATAATCAGGTTCAATAAATCAATAAGTTCTTTTCGGCATTGGGACCGCAACATGCCTTTTACAACAATGTCGAATATTATACGAGTCCAGTCTTGCAGCTATCATCGCCAGGACGGTGTTGGAACTAGCCCAAACTCTGCGTACCAAAGATGCGGATCTTTTGCGCATAGTGGCGTGGAAGCAGTCGACGCGGGCTTCCGCAAACATCCCCGAGGCACTGCAGAATCGGGGCAACCCCATCACCGCCCTGAACGCATTGTTGAATTGGACGCGGAGAGCGCTGTAGGTTTTTGACGTATAGTCAGCCCATAGGCTGCACGAATAAAGCGAGGTGCAATACGCTCTAAAAAGCGTCGCTTTCACCTCTTTTGAGCACCTAGCGAACCTGCGAGCTATCATATTCGCTCTTACCGACAGGGCTCTCCGCTCCCGCTCCATATCAGCATGATCGTTGAGGTTGGCGGTGAGTATGTGCCCCAAATATTTAAATTCGGTAACCCCTTTGCAGAGGAACCAAATTCAAATAGACCGAGGGAACAACGTCTGGGCATTTAGCACCGACAGTCTCGAAGACCATGAATTGGCTCTTGGTAACATTATACAACAGGCCGTGACCAGATGCATATTCCTCACATATACGAGTCAGCTTCCTTAAACCGCAGATTGAAGCACTCAGCAGCACCATGTCATCGGCGTAACTTAAGTTATTAACACACACCCCATCAACATGGCATCCAACACGATGACTGCTGAGCGCCACAATCAGGTCGTTGAGATATAAATTAAACAAGGTTGGAGAAGTCAAACCACCCTGTCTAACCCCGCACACGAGCCGATATGTGTCTGACATTGCGCCCGTCCACCTGACGGTATTGGGCTGGTGTGTATACCAGTACTGAAACAAGACGATGAGTTCCTGTGGTAGATTTATGCCCCGACTTTTCCCACAACAGGTTATAGCAGACACGGTCAAAGGCTTTCGACAAATCGAGGAAACACGCATACACAGGCGTTTTTCGATTAGTGTAATATTTGACGGTCTGCTTTAGGCACAGTATAGCGCTTTCAGTGGACAAACGAGGACGAAAACCGAGCTGGTTGTCATGGAGCTCAACGTATATATTTAACTGTGCTTTAAGCAGACCGTCGAATATCTTTGCTATAATAGTAGCTAGCGAGATAGGCCTATAGTTATTTTTGTCTGTCAAATCACTCGTTTTACTCTTGACTATAGGCACTACCAACGTCTTCATAAAAGCCTCAGGCAAATACGAGTGACTCACGCACAGGGAGAAGAACATAGCAAGGACTCTTAGCAATGTGTGGTCCAGCATGCTGCAGGTGTTCAATGCTGAGCCCGTAATGCCCGGGGGACTTGCCCCTGGACATGGATTTTATAATGCTGGTCACTTCTTTCGCAAGATAACGCGTACCCACCTTCTGATCAGCATTGAACACCTCAGTCGCTGGGTCCAGCAAAGACTTAACAGCAAACTGGTCCTTAAAAAGATTGGCAATGCCCTTAGGATCGTTCTCACCGTCGACGCTCACCGGTAGGCCAGGTCGTACATTTACTTTATTTGTGCTTCTCCAAAAACCGCGAAAATCACCTTTACTATGTCTAACAGCAAGCGCGTCCATCTTAACTTGGTCCTGATGATTTTGGAGCCATTTTAACCGAGATTTGAACACCTTTCTGCTATCACACATTTCTTTATGAATGATACCTGATTTAGGTTTGCCACATAGCACCCATTGGTTGAACTTAGACCTGGCCTCCCGGTGAGCCTCACCGACGTGTTTGTTCCAACCCGTGATGCATAAGCCGCCTCGACTCGCATGCGCGCTTCCCCTACCCGCCACCGCCTCCGCCGCATCACGAAGAGCAGTCACAATATCAGAATATAGTGCATCTAGAACACGCATTTGGTCACGGTCAAAACAAAAATGGTCAGCACAGTCCGTACACTCAGACGGGAAGTCTATTAATTTAAACCTACTGTGACACTCTCTGGTATACCTTTCAATTTGTTCGTCACTCTTTATGCCCCATCATCATCATCAAATTTAAGAGCTAGGCTCCTGTCGGTGGAGTTTTTTCCATTCCTCTCTGCTTTCCGCCCTTCTCTTAACCTCCTGATACGACCCGACATTTATCTTTTCTTTTATTTGCTGCATGTAGCTTATTCTTGGTCTTCCTTATGCCCCATAATACGTTTTTATTTATATTAGTTGTTGTAGGCTGAATTTTAGAACCAATACAATTTAGATTCAGTTTAATTATAAGTGGGAAATGGTCTGACCATCGAGTGTCACAATTTTCATCCACGCTTACAACGGCTTGCCTCGCCGCGTGAGTGGCTACACCACAGAACAGAAAAAACGAGGGCTACACGAGGGCTGATGATCCAGCCAGCTGCAAGTCCCGTGCGCATCACTTATAAAAGTAAATGTTCCCGAGTCCAACCCCAACATTTCTGTATCTACACATGACCACTGTTGGTCGTTACAGATAGACATAAGTTTATTGTAAAACAACTCACCCAGGTTGGCATTGAAATCGCCTAAAATAAATACCGAGTCGATTCCATTTTCGTCAATAATTGCATTTACAGCACTCATACAATCCGTGAAATTTTGTAAATTATCTAACGAATTTGTTGGTAAGTAGACGCACATTATTATTATTGATTTGTCACTGGTAGTAATTTTAACAGCACAAATTCGCGGGTTATCGCACTTCAACACTGAAACCTGTTGGAACGCTGCATATCGCCATAATAACGCGACACCCCCGTAAGGGCGGCCGCGCATGATGCCCGCAGACGTGTCCATCGCCAAAGTCGCACTATAACCAAAGCCGCTGTCGATAGTGCCGATAAAAGGTATTTCTTCTGATTGCAGCCAAGTCTCTTGAAGACACACTAGATCACATGTACGACATAGACTTCTTACGTTATCGATAGAACGCTTCACATTTTTACAGTTAAATGTGGCAATACTGTAAGGGCCGTTATCCATTTTTATGTTTATTAATGCCATCATTATCACGATTATGAGTGCCGTTTGTATGCCTATATTTATAATTCACGAAACGGCGGAATATCACCCCTGCAGGCCATAAAGTTTCGACCAGATATTTTGACAAATTCGCCTCTGATATTAAGAACTTGTAGGCCTTATGTCCTCTCTCATACTTCATGTTTATTCTTTCTAAATAAACATTTTCCTGAGTTTTGTTTAATATATGTTTTACTATATCGGTCATTGCTGTTGATATGTGCACGTTCGTAATAAACAGTTAGTTTTGCTAAGCGATGGGCTGAATGGGGCCGGCAACTGTCAAAGTGGCGCTAGTAGCGAAAAGACCCATAACAAAGCTGTTTTTCTATGAAATTAGTGAATTTAAACCATTAATTAGGAAATGCCCAGATATTGTGTACTAATTTGTAAAGAAACTAAAGTCTAAAAACTAAACTCATCAATCAAGGTCGCCAGTTTCCTCGAGAAACTGGCGACCTTGATTGATGAGAAACTTAAAAAATAGTACGTATGCTATACCTATCTGCATCACATAATCTATTATGTAAGTAAGTTTACTTTATTAATTTTAATAAACCTTATAAGAGAATTGGCTGCCTAAACATGAAGTTTTTGTCAAAGGACTTTAATGTGTAATATAAAAAAGATATTTTTAAATTTTCTACTTGAAATATATTATCTTAAATCTTTTTAGCACTACATGAAGACTAAGTTCCGTAATTAAAGTTATTAGTAGATTGTTTTTGATTTTTTTTAGCATATTATAGTTGATTATACTGTGTGTGACCTATTCGCAGTTGTAGGATTATCTTTTAATTTTTTGGACACCCTGTATAAAATTTGCAGTGCAATATTTGTTTGATTTGATAATTATGAATTTGTTATTGATAAGTTTTTGCTGTGCGTTTGAATATATCCATAAAGCCATTATTTGATTACAAAAGATATATTTCATGTCGGATATCTCGGATATAACCTTCTTGATATAGTTATAATATATCTTTACCCCCACCACTAATATTATTTCTTAGCTCAGCCTCCCGCAAGCCTCACTTGAAATACATACTTTCGTAGTCAAAAAGAAACTTATAACCGCTACTTTCATAACAATCAACTACTCACTGCATATGCATAACATGCTGAGCTTAGTTGACCTGGCATCACTATCAATACTTGACACTTTTGGTTTGACAGTATTGACAGTGCTTGACATTGACATGCGACAATCTATGGTTCTTTCTTTCTTTCATTCATTCATTTCATTTCCTCCATCCATTTTCAGATTCTTTCTGATTCCGCTTGTGTCGGGGATAGGTAGGCCGCTGGCAGGCATTTGCATTTGTTAAAAATGAATGAAACTTTAAAGCTCCGTGGGACTTTGTGCGGTCATAATGGGTGGGTTACACAAATCGCTACGAACCCAAAATATCCTGACATGATTTTGTCATCATCACGAGGTAAGATCTTTGTAAATAATACCGAGCTTTCTATCGGCAATTATAGTGATGTCGATCTTATTTTAATCTGTTCAAATCTAACTGCATGCAGTCAATCGATGTAGTTATATGATTAAAACTTATAGTACACTGTATTTAAAAGATAATCTCCATTATATTTTTATGAAAATGATGAAACAGAACTTTGCCACGTGACTCCTGAGCGGCAAGCGGATATGGGGCTGATAGAACTTAGGTTATATTATGATAAGAATCGCTTTTGTTTCAATTCTGTACACTTTAATTTATATTTCAGACAAAACTCTTATTGTGTGGAAGTTGAGCCGCGACGAGACCAACTACGGCGTGCCGCAAAAGCGTCTGTACGGTCACTCTCACTTCATCTCGGACGTGGTTCTGTCTAGCGACGGAAACTACGCTCTGTCTGGATCCTGGGATAAGACTCTCCGTCTTTGGGATCTTGCTGCTGGAAAAACAACCAGGCGTTTTGAAGATCATACTAAGGTGTTACAGAACTTTTAGATTTGGTAGGGTAAAAATTCATGCAATCTGTGCCTATGCGAGGCGGAAGATAAGTGTGCATGTGCCTTTGCGAGGCAGAAGATTTTAAGGTGGAATCTCATGCTCCAGAGTTTGTAAGTAAAAATATGCTTCATTTAGTTCAAGGTGATATTATTTTTGATATAGTATTTGCACAGAACTAAAAAGCATCTTTGCAAATTAAAATTAAATTACCCATACCATGCACAATGATCGACATTTATTAGTATGTGACTAGTTAAACTTATATGATTTTTATGTACACAGGATGTACTCTCGGTAGCTTTCTCTGTGGACAACCGTCAAATCGTCTCTGGATCGCGTGACAAGACCATCAAGCTGTGGAACACCCTTGCTGAGTGCAAGTACACCATTCAAGATGATGGCCACAGTGACTGGGTGTCCTGTGTGCGATTCTCTCCCAACCATGCCAATCCCATCATTGTATCTGCTGGCTGGGACCGCACAGTCAAGGTATGTATTTTTATTTAAACTGGTAACTTATTTCAGCAGGAGGATGTTGACCAATTTTAAATTGTTTTTAACTTACTATTGTTTTGTAGTAACCTTTTTTGTTTATATTATTAGTAGTATTTATCATATCATTCATCAATAAGATTTTGGCATTTTTTTTTCCATAGGTCTGGCACCTGACTAACTGCAAGCTAAAGATCAACCACCTTGGTCACTCTGGCTACCTGAATACAGTCACAGTATCTCCTGATGGCTCACTGTGTGCCTCTGGAGGTAAGGACATGAAGGCCATGCTTTGGGACTTGAATGATGGCAAGCATCTCCACACCCTAGACCACAATGATATCATCACAGCCCTTTGCTTCTCGCCCAACAGATATTGGCTGTGTGCTGCTTTTGGACCCTCAATCAAGATTTGGGTATGTCTTCAAACTGTTTCATGACTGCTATAATTTTGATTGCATTATTGACATTAGTGAATTAATTATTTATTTTTTGCCATCAGGACTTGGAAAGCAAGGAGATGGTTGAAGAACTTAGACCAGAAATCATCAACCAGACCCAGAATTCTAAGGCTGACCCACCTCAGTGCCTGTCATTGGCGTGGTCCACTGATGGTCAGACCCTTTTTGCTGGCTACTCCGACAACATTATTAGGGTCTGGCAGGTGTCCATCTCAACCCGATAAGATGTTGAAGGTTGTAGTTTCATTTATTTTTGTTCTGGTGGTGACTGCTTATTTAAGGATAAAAATAAATGGAATTGTATAGAAGTTAACTATTTTCATTTTGATCTCCTTGTAATGATTAATTCATGACTTCTTTATTCAGTTAAGATTATTATTCCATGTGTATGATAGGCTAACAACCCATTGTTGTGTACATAAATAAAATATAAGCTTATTTTTAAAAATGTCTTATTATACTTTTCTACCAAACAATAAGAATGCTGAAAAGTAGTTACAAATACTTATGAATAAAGTTAAAGGACTTACAAAATACTTATTATAGTCATTTATAGAACACTGGCATATGGGTGGTGTGATGACACCCATAATGCATAAAATGTGAAGAAAAACCAACTTTCACACTTAACAAAATTGATTATTTATAAATGTTAACAAAATGAGCACCATAATACATGCAAGCATCACCTAATACTTGAGAAAAAAAACCTAGAAATGTTTACTCAGTAATTTTATTCACTGGCCATCCAGATTCATTTAACAATGAGCTGCTGTCCATTAGTTCTGTGGGACCATCTCCAATTTTTGTATGGATAATATATTTTACTGAATCCTTTTCCTGAGGATGCAGTGCTAAGTCCTTGACCATCTCTGCACTCACTGGGTCAGTTTTGGAAGGCAAACCCTTGATAAATTTTTCAGGTATTGTTGATGGGAATAGGTACTGAATAAGACCTAGAATTGTAGGTACATCCTCCTCAAGAAGATACAAACATGCATTAGGTCCAGCATCAAAAGTATATGCAACTCGGGGTTCTCTTTGAATATCATTGTATTTGTGAACAAAATCAATTATCTTTAATGATGTAGCAGATAAATACATAAAGGGGGGATAAGAATCCAAACAAATGGCATGAAATTGATTACTCTCTTTAATTGTGATCTCTGCAAACTTGGGAAAGTTCTTATCTTTAATTGCTTGACATATTTCTGCTGTTCTATGAGGAACACACTTTTCAATGCGATACTGAAGCAGTTCAGAAGTTTCTTTACTTATCTTCATGCCTTTTGTTGAGCTTACTTTCTTTCTGTCATCCCCAACTACTAAGATCAATGCTCTCATCTCAGGCCAGTGGAGGCTGTCAACAATTTGTGTGGCAATAGAGTCAGTGCCATCATCATTTACACCAGCATGCCAATGCACAAAACCGCCATAAACACTTCGACACGCACTGCCCGACCCAAGTCTGGCAACAGAGCTGACGTTAGATTTGACTTTATAAAGTTTGGCCAGTGCAGTAACTAAGCAGGCGTATCCAGCAGCGGAAGACGCTAATCCCGCTGCAGTTGGAAAGTTGTTTTCTGAGCAAACGTGTATCTTCCACGTTAGGAAAACATCATCAACACTGCGTTCTGCAGCTGCCCTTAATTTGATTTCTCTCAAACAGTTCTGTAGCCGCGGGCTGCTAAAAGACTCCTTTCTTCCATTCAACCAAATTTCATCATTTATAAAATCGGGGCTGACACAAACAGAAGTTTTAGCGCACATAACATTCGTGTCTAAAGTAGCACTAACGGAATCATTTAACGGGATTATTAATTCTTCGTCCCGTTTGCCCCAGTATTTTATCACAGCAATGTTCACTGGCGCTACTACTGTAATAATACTGCTCATTTTGATGCAGAATAAAGTTTTGAATGGCTCTAATGCCGTCAAATACCAATTTAAAATCACAACACAAAGTCAACTTTCAAAGTCAAGTGCAAAGAGTAAAGTAAGTATACCAATGGAATGGTCAAGTGCCTGCGGCGCCCATTCGATCAGTCACTAACTAAAAAAAACGAAACAAACAAGCAAGAGTCAAGAAAGACAACACAACAACAACTGAACTGACAAATGAAGTGATAGTGAAGTGCTTACATACATATCAATAGTAGCCCATCGAAATTAGTGCTGCCATTCGATAGTCCACTTTTGAAAGACTATCCATAGCTCCGTTTAAAGTTAGTTATACTATCGACACAGCAATACTACATAGCGGAGTCATTATACGCATTCAATGTATAGGTACCAATATTTTTCGGATCAAAGGATGAGCCTTGGCATACTTGTTCCTTAGGTAGATATGAACGCCCGGGAGTCAGCGGCTCACACCCCGCTGGGGGGCTGGGAGAGGGGGTGAAGTTCCCTTACTCCGCACGCACTGTGACTCGTCATAACTGCCAATTTATACCTACTAGAAGAATACGAAGATGGCCAATTGATTTTTGAAACAAAAACCAAGCTTTTCATACAAAAAAATTGAATTACGACCAAAAATTTAAAAATTATATTAAATGTTTTTTTTCGTAACTGCCATAAACTTTAAACGGGTACCAATATCTGCTTTAAAAAATATAGGTAAATAGCCGCATTCAAACAGATTCCAAAAATATAAGTTTTGTTGAAAATATTAATAATAAAAATGTTTAAAAAAATATTTAACTCCACGCGGCAGACACGAAAATTCTTAGAAAAAAACAGGACAGCAAAAAACAACTTTTATATGTTGCTAAGGACCTGTAACTAGTGAGATTAAAATGTGGTGTTTATAGAATCGGACGTATTTTAATGCTATATTGATTAAAAATATATTGTATGAACCCTGTGTATAGGTTTACCGTCGTATTAAAAAACTTATTGCTCAACTAGATTTAGTGACTTGAAGGTCTTTAATTAATCGATCTACATAGATATGTACTTAAAACACCCACATATATTTATATACTGTCTTATGTACATTTGCCCTCGAAATCGCTCAACTCCGTGCACTTATGATGCCGCTGCAAGCAGCTGCATCTGTAGCCGCCACACTTCATTTTGCAACTGCACGTGTGAATTTCAATACATGCTTCGGCTGCCACTAGCAAGTCTGTACATTTAGGTTTCCAGCTGTCCGACTTTGGTCCATCATTCCCAATTAGACGGATCTTTTTGTAAATAAATGCTTTGATGCATCGTTCACCGTAGAAAATGAACAAGACCTAAAGGAAAATGTATTTACGAATACACTATTGAATGATTGGTTGGTTAATTACGTGATTTCATAGTGTTAATACTCAATATCTACCTGTCATATAAAACGACCACAATCTTTTCGATTATGGAAAATGCATCACTGTTCCTGCTCACAAAAGCTGTCATAACACCTTCTGTGGCATTGGGGAAAGCATTCAGTGTCCACCGCAATTTTTCACCTTTACAATTTAAGCTGGAAACAGTATTACACGGTCAAACACGCCCATGATGGCATGGAACAGCGAAAAAACTTTTTTGCTTTGTGGTCCTGTAAAAAGAAAAAAATCCATATTGCCTACCGAGACTTGTTAATTAGGGGAAAAGTAAATATCCAGGTAATCGTAATAATTTTCACCAAGATTATTTGCTATCTCATGACATGGTGGTGTTCTACAGTACCTATGCTCCTCTCCTCTAGGCACTCATTGCACAACAGCGACAGCTAGCACCACGACTTCGGTCGTCAGCGTCTACGGTTCGAAAGCTGATTCGTGTACAGCTGTGGTTATTATTATATTATATTACTGCATCAAACATGTACTATCATTCTTGTCCCCTCCACTTCATAGTTACATGAAGCTCATCTTTGCGTATTCGGAGTGCGTTTTGACAGTAGGTATATCGGATTAGTCTGTGTTATACACGTCCTTATTTAGGCCAAAACTGTATGAATAGCAAAAAGTAGAAAGAAAATGAAATTTCTTCGTTCGAAGTATGTACCTGGGTTAAGTGAGCTATAGGTACCAACATGACATTAAATTAAACCGCAACAGCGCCGAAATATCGGAAACTCGAAAATAAAAAGGTTCATGGTAGCAATCCCTTAAATAACTATTCTAATAATAATGACCATGAAAGTTTTAAACTCAATAGTGTATTCATATCAGCCTATTGCAGTCCACTGCTGGAGACAGGCCTCTCCAAGACTGCGCCAACTTTCACGGTCCTCCGCTTCTCGCATCCAGCCACCACCGGCTACCTTCCTCAGGTCATCGATCCACCTAGCAGGGAGGCGTCCAACACTACACTACGTTTTCCGAGACATAGTCTCCATTCGAGAACCTTCCTACTCCAACGTCCGTTAGTTTGCGACAGACATGACCAGCCCACTGCCACTTCAGCTTACTGCACCTCTGAACGATACCTATGACTTTCGTCTTTTGGCGGATGATCTCGTTCTGGATTCTGTTTCTCTCGGTTAGGCAATCGCCCGGTATGCGAGGAACGTGGATTCAATCCCCGCATCTGGTGGTCATTTTTTCAAGTGCAATAATAATTTAGATTGCAAAGTGAATGCTTATCACTTAAAAACAATAATTCATCGAATTTACAAGCTTTATCTTTTGATTGGTAAATACTTTCTATTTCTTTCGAGTGTTGAGGGAGTACAGAAATATATTTTATCGATATTATGTAATTTACGAAGAGGTACATCACTATTGATTGACAGTTGGAGGAGGAGTGCCTCCTAGTACGAGTTTTCATTGGTCAGTCACACGCGCTCACGATCGACTGAGTGTCATAGAAAAAAACAGGTTTTGCAAACGTGCCGCTAGGGGCGCTGACCAAAATGAAAACTCGTACTTAGCCCTCTGTGGTTAAAAGGGCATTGAGAAAATACCTACTCATGGGTTAAGGGCGCTGACCTTAGACAATGAGAGATTTTCTGACAACTCAAAATGTTACTTTAATTTTAGGTGATAGATAGCGCTATTTATCTAAGTTATATAAATATTGCGATGAAATCATTGAGCATAAAACAAAAACAAATTATTGTAATATTATGTGTACAGACATGTGGTGGAAGTATAGCCTGACCAGGAATATATGGGACCTCGCCATATTGCGGAAAACAACTGGAACTAATTTCTTATGCTGGCAACAGAAAAATCAAATCGTCATTGACATGTCATCAATTGTCTTACTGATTAGTGTCAAAGTGGACGCGTAATATAATTTTCGACCAAGTGCAATTTTTATGTGATAAAAACACCGAGAACAAATTAATTTCGTAAAGAAAAGTGATTTAACATGGTGTTGTAGTGTTTTTCGACAAGAAAGTCTATGTGATCACTACGGTTTCTTAAAATTAATTAATGCTATAGTTGTCATCATAAATTTTTGGTATGTCATATAGTGCGAATATTGAAAATTGGCTACTGATGGCTACAAATAATATTTTAATAACGATTTTGAAAAATGATAATAATAAATACTTGTTTTAATTTTTATTTTCTTTATTTTAACCCTTCTCGATATGTCAACCAAAATAGTTCGTAGAGTTTTACATGATTCCCTTTACAATATTTAAAATTACGATAACATTATAAATAAACATATATTTAGAAAAACAATCGAATAATGATTCTTTTACCTGTTAGTAGTTTCGCAAAAAATATTGTCTTGGTCAAAAATTCAAGGCCAATATTACAAAGAGTTACTGAATTTAATACGTTCTCAGTTTGCGAGTCTTCTGTTGTGTTCTTTTATCGTAGAATCTGTTATCCTTAGGCAGCAGGCTTAAAAAAAATAACATGAATGTAAACATATAAAAAAGGATTTTTTATGTTCAATTGCCAACCTACGCTGGTATGACTATACAAAGTGTTGTCATATAAAGTGAATTCGAAGCGCCCCTAATTCAGGTCCTATATATTCCTGGTCAGGCTATACTTACGTTTAAAATATCAAGTTTCAAATTGCAGTTAAAAATAAAAATTTATGGAAAAAACGTCTTGATGATCATTAAATTGTTAAAAAACGAAATAATAGTACGCGGATCCCATAAAACTGATTCAGATTCATAATTTTGTATGAATTCTAATACTCCGTCATTACTTCAATCCATGATTTACAGGTTAAATCAAACACGTTCAAACCGCTCGGCGTCTTGTAGTCAACTAAAGCGCGCCAATCACACGAACTTTGTCGCGACAAAACCCTTTGATGTGCGGCAATTTAATGCCAACAGTGCAAAGGGCATTCGTATTTGCGATAAGAAGCTATCTTTGGCCAGACGTGTCGCGACAACGCAAATCTTCTCGTTATCGCGACTGTGCAGTGTGGCCCCAGCAATGGGGATCCACACTGCCAAATTCTCCCTGTAGGTGACGCATTGTTGATGCGGCCAAAGTTATCTGTCATTCAAGTACAGAAGTTGTGTTTTTTTGAGTATTTTTTTGTGTTTTCAATCTACGAAAGCATAATGCCGTTATGGGCTGTGCCAGGTTGTTACAATAATGGTGTTCATTTATTTCCAAAAGTCCCAGTTTTAAAAAAGAAGTGGGAAACAGCTATAAAAAGAAAATTAATAAATTTTCGGTGGTTTATTGGAACTATTTATGTCATGATAAGCTTCTGGATCGGGAACATTCATCGTATAACTAGATTGTGAAGCTACGACACCAAAATTCCCGGTATCATCGCGGTTCCGATCGTAGAATTCTAACCTAAAAAACAAACATGTAGGTACGTGTTTTATTATTATAGTTATATTTATTAAAAACCTTGTTATGTAATTGTTAATTTGTAACACAAATACAACAAAAACAATTTCAAAAAACAATTAAATGTAACATTTAATATAGTAATAAAACTTGATTAACACCCAAATGTTTACCTCGCAACAAGATCGGTTTTTTTACCAGATACTTTGATCCTCGTTTCCGAAGTTCGTCTTTTAATTCAGATAACTTCATTGACGAATACATTATGATGAAATAACATTAGATAGTCACGAAAAACTGTAAATAGATACGAAAAAGCCCGACATAAACAATAGCAAAATGTTTGACATATCCGTATCTATGCTAGCGCCATCTGCATAAAGCTTTGCGTGTTGCGTTTAGTTATCATAATTCAGTAAATATCTATTGGAAAGAATTAGCCAGCCATGCAGTGTGGAAAAAATCGGATATTCGGAAAGTTCAAATATTTTGACTTTATTTCGAAAATTAAGTTATTTATTATTTCGTTCATCATAACGAAACAAAACGAATACTTCGTCTCTTTTCAAGCGGCTGCTTTGGCAATTACTTACAACGCAACCAATTTAAGAAGTAATGTATTACTTTCCTTTGTCATTAACTGATAATGAAACTGTGTGTTAATTCATAGGTTGTATAAGTTTCAATTTCGTTTGATAATATAAAATAGATTTAGTGTTCTTAATTTTGTCGTATAGCCCTACACATTTCGCTGCCATTTTCGTTTTGTGACACGATAAAGCGGTGGTCCGTGTATGGATTTATTGAAATAACGGGCTTGAACTAAGTTACTCAGTTGCTGTGGCTATTCTGACTGTGTTTACTAGCGTTTGTGTTTCATATGGGATTCTGGACATTAGTTTTATTACGTCACGTAAACTGGTGACTCCTTGGGCGTAGAGGGTAAGTACTTCCGTGGCTAATATTTCAAGAAATATGTTTATGAAGTCATTAAATTCCTTCCAGATGTTGTTTGTACTTTTGTTTAATTGTTATACGCAACTTTAGATGCTTGATAAGTTAGATAAGACTTTGCGACTGACCTAATAAAATGGGCGTTGCGAAGCGGAGGTTTTACTATCATCGCCACAGTCACCGTGCCTAACGTTTTCCACTTAGACAAGAATGAGAATTTGTTTTAATTTCTGCTAATAAAGTGAGTCTCTCTTCCATATTATGAATCCAGCTGTTTAAACAATATTTTTTTAAAATAGAAACATTTATTTGTCACAACACACAAGACAGAAAAAAAGATACAACAGTTGAAAATACTATTATCTTAAAATCGAAACAGAAAACATTTACTTCTAAAACATTGTGCCAAAAAGTCCCCGCTTGCCTTTTCAGCTTACCATGTGAATTGAATTGCAAACTTACTTTTGTTTGAGTCACACTGGAGTTTCAGGTTTAATGATTAATTTGTGTGGTGGTAAACAGGCATATAAGTGAGTGAGTGCAGTATGAGTTTTCTGCTACATACTGTTAGTGTTGGTTGATGGACAACTACTATAGCTAATAGCTAACCAATTAGAAAAGTGTTTCTCTATCAGGTTATGTCACAAATGTGTCATTCATTCCTCTGTTGACGGCTAATATTTAGACCTAATTTAAACCTAGTCAATTTTTTTTGTAATAACACTTTGTTTACTTACTATTTTAAAATAATATACTTTTTGTGATATCGTGCATACCTAACAGTTGGTTAAAAAATCATTTTGAGAGTAAAGTATTGCACATTAATGTATGTATAGGTAAAATTTATATTAAATTAATATTTTGTACTTTTCACTAATTACTGGTGTAATATCTTCCATGGGTTTGTCATGTGTTGACAGCCATATTTTGCAAATTTGGCACTGAGTGATAGACATATTTTATAGCTTAAGGAGGTGCAGCACGAAGCAAGTTGAGTAAGTCTAAACAATCTTCAAACAGAATAGAACTTATTAATACTAGTAGTAGATGCATTTGCTTTAAAGTTTGATGATTTAATTAGAACAATAGTTTTATTCTACGCTATGCGCAAAACCATCAGACATGTTAAAAACTGGAAAGTGTTCATATTTTCTTATTTATATTTTATTCGTGTAAATTAAAAAGATGGGGACCTGCAGAATATCAATACAATCATTTTTATGTACAAATTATGTTTCATGCGTAAAAATCACTAAGTTTTTAAAAAAAAGATGCTCTTAGATATCATTACCTACAAGTCATGTTTATTATATCACAAAGAATTGGTTTCAAATTTCAACAAGACTAGGACCTTATGCAATGATTAGGCTAACATATATAAGTTGTTTTAATGTATTTAACAAAACATTGATTTTCTCTTAGATATGCAATGAACATCAAATTTTCATTGTAATCTATAATGGTCTTCTTTATGTTGTACGTTCAGAACTAATAGGGGGACTTGGGTGTTCAGAAAACCGGTATTTTCAGATAATAGAAAAAAAATGATTTAGCCATACATATTTAATTAAAATTGAAAATTAGATGAGCGTCAAGTCGGTTTTTGAATTGATTCATATTTTTATTTGGCAGAGACCACATCTTCCGGAAGCCTATTCCATGCTTTGACTACTCTTTTGCTCAAAAAGTGCTTGCGAGGGTTACAATATCAATTAATTCAAAAACTGACTTGACGCTCATCTAAACACGCTTAAGTTAATATGAAAAACTGGATACAGCCAGCTATCAGTTGTCTCAACTGCCTTCCTGGTAACTAATTATAATAATAATAAAAAAATATTTATTTGGCACTATTTGTGTTATTAAATAAATAGATTCATAGATTAAAATCATACATTACAGAATTTCAATCATATTTGCATACAGGTAAAAACCATATTCTCATTTATTTCTTTAATGCGGTCAAGGCGCGCGTAGTAGTTTGGATAAACGGTCGTTCAGTTGATCAACATTTAAATATTGACAATCTACTGTACTTCTAAATAGTTAAAAAACCAGTTCAGGGAATAAGTTTTCATTATTATGATATTTTTCCAAGTCCTAAAGTACCTAAATAATGCCTTGGTGGCACAAAAGGACTTTAATTTCTGTCACTCACTGCAGTTTGTGGATAAAGGGATCCTATCTTATATCATAAGGGATCTTACGAAAAAAGAAATGTATCTTTTAACGCCTGGAGGTCATAAGATCGCAGGTGTTTCGATAAAAAATGATTGTCTATCTTTTGTGTCTAGAAACATGATACCTGAGGATTTATCAAAAATTAAGCAAGCTTGCACTTACAAAAAATTAGAACCATACCATAGCACAAGCGCACGCTTAGTTTGGGGCTAGGTAATTGGTGTGTTTGTTGAAACAATTAAAAAAAAAAAAAGAAGAGCTACTGACTAGACTAACTACCTCTGCAGCCTAGCCACGCATTATACATATTTTGCCGTTGCTCAGTTAGAAGAGCATTCGCTGGGCAACAGATATTATAATAATAATGTCCTCCTAGCTGAATTTCGACTACAGGGGCCAATCTTAGCAGACATTAGCCGACTGCGCGGGATATATTATAGTGCGCAGGTGTGTGCGCAATACACTGGTCCACTTTATGTTCCTTCACTCTCATAATTCGGTTAGACGGTAGTCCGCCATGACCGTAGAGAGATCAGGCGCAGCACCAACGGTTTAACATGCTTTCCGAGGCACGGGGGTGTTAACACCACCAACTTTCTGAATCCGGAGCTGTGTCTGAGTTATTTCAAGACAGAAAAACCGTTGGGTCCGAAAGGGTTGCCTTTTGGACGACCCGGGATTCGAACCCGAGACCTCGTGGATATTACCCAGCGTGCTGACCACTATACCAACGGGAGGCAGTCAACATAATACTTATAAAAGGGTCATGGGTTTTTGTTCCACCACCTGAAAGTTCATTTTATTATTTTCATTCGATTCTAATGTTTTAGGCATTACAACAACTTAGTTATGTATGACAAGCAATTTGTGACTATGTTTATACATATAACTATTTTGTCATGTCCTCATAACATTTAGTTTGACTATGTTTATACATATAACTATTTTGTCATGTCCTCATAACATTTTTTAAACTTGTGAAAATGTATGTTCAATTTTCCATATTTAGCTTTAAAAACAAATGGGTAAAAAATAAAAATGCTTTCTTTTTTAAAAGTTTACTCAGTCATCATTTAAATATATCAATTGACAACCATAATGGACTTTTTTATGAAAAGATATAGGTAATTTATTTAAAACCTGTGACTGTTGGGTACAAAGCTTTATGAATAGTGTTATATCCACTATCTATTAATGGCGTAATATCCTGAACTGGCTTATCGTCTGTCGCCAGCCACACTGTTTTGTGGTGTCCTTTTTTGATTGCGTCTACAACTGCTTTGACTGCCGATTCAGCTCTGCAAAAGAAATTGGTAAATGCAAAAACACATTACATCCAATTGGGCTTATAAAATAAAAATTATAAAACAAAACATGCAATTCTATATAAATTTCATTAAGTTTGAGGTGCTTGTGGCGCAGTAGTGGCAGCGCTTTGGTAGTGATACCAAAATTAAGCAACCCATGGCGCGGTCGTGATTGGATGAGTGACCATTCCGACGACTTAAGTGACGTCCATGACAACCATCTCCGTGCTCGGAAGGCACGTTAAGCAGTTGGTCCTGACTAATATCTTTTGATATTAGTTGTTAAGCCTAGTCAGAGGCCCAAGGGCGGCTTGATAAGATCTGAGAGTAAAGTGGTCACCCCTCCACCAATCCGCACTGAGCCTGCGTGGTGGAGTATTGCTCGTACCTCCTCATAGTTGAAGTGCAGCCTTGTGGGATCTATTAGACTAAGTTTTTTTTATTTAGTTTTAAATATTATTAAACTTGTACATATCCTTATAATATTATTTATTAAACATGTACATTTATACATATGTGTATTTAATAAACAACATTTAATAGCTATTTTAGATCACAACTAGTGGTTGCCCACGACTTCGTCCGCGCTAATGTTGAATTTCCCATACAAATTTCCCTTTCACCCCCTTAGAGGTAGCATTTTCAAAAAACCTGAAATACGTCATTCCTGATTTCCAACCAAATAGCTAAATACCAATTTTCATCGAATTATCTTCAAAACTGACGGGAGTTTCTTACCCTTTTTTCGCCCCCCTAAGATACGAATTTCCAAAAATCGTTTTTAGTGCTCACTTACACTATAAAAGAAACCATGGTGCAAAATTTCAAGTTTCTAAACCCAGTACTTTGGGCAGTGCGTTAATATGTCAGTCAGTCAGTCAGTAGTTAAGTCTACTAGTATTATATAGAAAACTACTAACTATAGTGGTATGGTATGTGCCTTAAGAAGTGTTTCATAAGTAGGCAAAATATTTTGAAAAATGGGCCTAGGCCTAGGCTACTATGGAAAAGTAGCATTGTTATTTACAGAAACTACGCAAATCGTCGATGATAATAGGTAACTCCTTATTTTAAAAAAACAAAAAAATAATCAAACTGACATTTTTTTTGATTGGTGTTAATTGGTGCGTTTTCTTATCAATGTGTCTTTTATGTATGTATAGTCGTAGTATCTCGAAACGCGATTAGAGGAATTTGGTATTGGTATTTCAACGTCATCCTATATCTGGGCAAAACTGCAATCAATTTACCGTCTGGGGCCGATTCTTCATACTTATACGGCTATACCCTTTGGTATAGAGATAGCTTGAGTACCGGGACTTGCTAAGAGTAGTTTTTATCCAAGACATAATCTCTTAAGCGGGGAAATTTGTATGAGAAATTCGACATTTGCGCGACAGAAAATGCGGGACATTGCTGGTGGTGTTAAAATAGTATATGCCATACATAGGAGTGTACAAATCGAGCCTTTTTTATGCATTCCGTATTCATTAGTTACAATAAAGACTTAATTAATAGGTAAGAAAAATAATTATCTACATACTTTTGATTGGAATAGTCATCGGTAATAAGGTGGATAAAGGCTTTGCTAAATTTAGGGTCGTAAGTAAGTTTGTCCAAATTGTGAAGTAACGGCGTGTCGGTGACACCAAAGCACATTGTCATTATCCTTAAACCATTTTTTTCACGGAGCCCAAGCTGTAAAAATACAGGAATTAATATTATTTATCGCGTTAAGTCCGCCATTTGTAAAAAAAAACTGTGTGAAAAAAGTTTAAATAAAATCTATATCATATAATAAAACTGTAAAACCGATACGTCTGTACATCGAGTATTTTTACCAAAAACTAATTGAGGGTGATGTTAAAATAGTCACAGAATAAGAATCTACAACTTTTATTTTTTTGTCTGTTTGTCTGTATGTCTGTTTATCTGTTTGTCTGGTTGTACACGCTAATCTCCGGAACTACTGAACGGATTTGAATGAATTTTTTTTATTGTGTAGCTATTGAGTCTGGGCAAATACTAGGCTATAACTTATTTTAAAGATCGAAGTACCTGACGTGGAACCTTAGCAGTACACTTAAACTAAGAGAGATATGGAAGCAGCACCTTAAGAAAAGTTAGTTAGCGTGATGAGCATTTTCTATTGACGTACACAAATTGAAGGTCTGAAGCTACTAATATGGAACCTTAGCAGCTCAGCTCAACTATAAGAGATATGAATAGAGCACCTTAGGAAACATTGTTCAGCGCGATGAGCACTTTTTATTGACGTACACAAATTGAAGATCTGGAGCAACTGATATATAGAACCTTAGCAGTTCAGCTCAAATATAAGAGATATGAATAGAGCGCCTTAAGGAACAATGTTGAGCGTGATGAGCATTTTCTATTGACGTACACAAATTGAAGGTCTTGAGCAACTGATATAGAACCCAAGCAGCTCAGCTCAACTATAAGAGATATGAATAGAGCGCCTTAGGGAACATTGTTCCGCGTGATCAGCACTTTCTATTGACGCACACAAATTGAAGGTCTGGAGCAACTAATATAGAACCCTAGCAGCTCAGCTCAACTATAAGAGATATGAATAGAGCGCCGTAGAAAACATTGTTCAGCGCGATGAGCATTTTGTATTGACTTACACAAATTAAAGGTCTGGAGCAATTATATGCTAAATTACTTTATACTGATTTTCAAATCCTACTGTCTTCAAATTACGATCTGGTGACGGAAACCTAGAGAAATCGAGAGAATCCTTCAGATTTTATAGGCATGTATACCATATGCTACATCATTAGTTTAGGTATTAAAGCGTTTACAGTCAGGAGTCATAACTTGATGGTGCTGACCTCAACGCTAAATAGTTAGCTACTTTCACCACAAACAGTTTGTCGAAATTTTGTTGTATTATTGTATTATTAATGAAAGATCAAAGTCAATTGGCACTATTTTTTATACTACTTATCACTAACTAACGAAAATGGAACTACGAGTATAAGAATAGTCTTACTTACTTTACGTTATAGAAGAAAGGGTAGGGAGGCCTTTGCCCTGCAGTGGGACACGACAGGCTTCTAATAATAATAATAACTTTACGATAGTAGCAACTTACAAACCGACCTTTAAGTAGGCTAGGGACTCAATAAATAAATGCTTTATCTATTGCGATTTGCGGTAGGGAGGTTTGAGTCTGACTTTTTTCTGTACACCAAAACTAAAGTTACCTATATTTTTTTACAAACGCATAAAACTGCCTTCAATAAAGTAAACTAAAAAGTAAAACAATAAAAATCCTTTACATTTTTACTAAGAAATTTAGTTTTGAAGTCGGTGTAACTGCCATGCGAAATTTTCTTGCCAGAGGAGGATGGCGAGGTGAACCTATCTAAAAAGAGTGCCTATTGACCTTGATTTTTTATTCCTCTCTTCTCCTTACGACATGGTAGCCTAAGAGATCATAATAGCTGGGTGGCGACGGGAGTATTAAATATTTTTTGTCATCGAGTCCACGCGTACGAAGTCGCGGGCAACAGCTAGTAAATAAATAAATTATCAGATTTTGAAAGATCAGATCAGATCTTAGCTTACATTTTTAACTTCATTACAGTATTAGATTTGTTTTGTCAAGTTTTTTTAAGTGTATTTAACCGATCGAAATGTGTTTACCGCAATACTGTGAGTGAAGTGCAAGACTGCAGCCTTGGATCCAGCGTATATGGGTGTCATCGGGGTTAGCATGAACGCTGCTATTGAGGCTACGTTGAGAATAGTACCACCCTTGCCACCTTCCTCTTTGTTCATGTGTTTGATTCCTTTCAACGTCAGAGATACTAAACCGTGCTGAAAATCAACATGAAGTTATGTTATTTTGTCCATAAATACGTTATAATTCATGAAAATCTACACCAAATGTGGATGTTGCGCGGGTGGTAGAACTAGACGGTGAACAACAAACATTGTCCCCATTTAAAACAAGAGAACGTGACAATGACGAAATAAAAAATGCGGCTACGCACATTGTTTTATCCCGAAAAGAAAAAGATAAATCATTGTCCAACCAATCAAAAAGGTACTGTCGATAAGCTCATAATCATAAATACTACAAGACTTACATAGTTCACGTCAATCGATTTCCTCCAGATGTGCGGACTATCGTTCATAATACCCGCATTGTTGATAATCACATCGATAGTTTTGAACTTATTGACAACTTCATTGAAGGCCTTCGTCACACTTTCCTCGTCACCGACGTCACATTTGATGAATATTACTTTCCCAGGATATGTATTATTTAATTTTTCGGCAAATGTTTTCCCGGCTTGTTCCGATATGTCCAAGATAGCCACACTCTGTGGAAGAAATTAAACATAAATACGTTTAAGAGCTGTTCTCATTAGTCAGATAAGAAATAACTGTCGAATAAAATACAAAACGACTGATTTTAAGAGTTGTCACTTTATTTGTGAACAGTCATATTGGACGACATTTTAAAATAGCCGCTGTATATTTTTATTTTCAGTCAGTCAGTTATTTTTTCGATTATATTTTTTTTATGACTGTTCACCGTTTTCTCCGATTGTGGACCGATTTCCAAATCATTTTTTTTAACTAGGCGTACTCCTAAGTTGTTTCCATTTTCCCAAGTCAGGATCTGATGACGGGGCTCTTGAGAAATCTAGGTAACTCTTAAGATTTTATAGGCACGTATACCTTTGTGGGGAACGGGAGGTTGATGACTGCTAGATCTTAAATCTGTAGTTACGTATAGTACTTGCCTTGGCTCCATCTCTAAGGAAAGATTTAACGTATCCAGCCCCTAATCCAGATGCTCCCCCAGTTATAAGGAACGTCTGTCCCTCTACTTTTCCGAATTCAGACATGGTGCCGTTTGTGTATCTGCGCCTACTCTGTTGCTTTACGCTTCTAGAGCGTGTTTAATATTTACAATTATGTTATCTGCACCGGTTATTATCTGCCTTACGACTTACGTAATATTGGTCAGGGTTCCTTAGTAGAAATGATAATATTAAATTACAGATTTTTGTCAGACTCCCATAATGTCATGTCACCAATCACCATACTATTTTAAACGTTTTAACAGTTCAGATTTAGTCGCCTGCGATAGCATGTAGATTCAAAGGTTTTATAATAATTAAAAATGCTGAGCAGGAACCTTTTTGGCGCACACTTGGCCTAATAATAAAAAAATATTATTATTTTTATGATATGATGATAAGAAATACATTAGAAACCAGTAGTGTCGCGGCAACATGTCGTGTGCCTCTACCGCGTGTGGTCGGCTAAGAGCTTATTAACTATTTTAAGGGAAGTATATAAAATGTCAGAATCTTCATTTTTTAATGTATTTATATTGTAGTACACAGCCCAGGTTAAAATAGGGGCCTAACAGATTCAAAGCTTTAACTACTAACCATGACCAACTTCTGGGGCTTACTTGCAATCGTAGTAGAATTATTCAAAACTTGCTTATTAATAAAATATATAAACAAATTACTGTTTGTTAAATACATAATATTATGCAATTAGAATAATTATTCTGTGCTGTTGCACTATTCGTGGGTGTCGCGAGTCCGACTCGAACTTGGTCAGACTTTTCAGCATTAACTTATTGTTATCAGATTTCTGATTCGTTGTCAATAAATTAAATCATAAATCTTATAATATCATCGAGAGGAAAAAACAAAAAAGAGTATTCTTTTTTTAACATTAGTTAATTGCATACGATCTAGGAAAATAAGTACAGCGGCAGCACGTTAGGTTACCTATTCGAGCTACGAAAACAGCTTTTATTACGTAATAGAGTCAGTCTAACGGTCTAAGTGGGTTAGACTGACGTGCGGCCGTGTATGCATGACGGTTATTCAACAAAGTACTTGTTATGTTACCAACGAAATAACTGGATCAAAAAATTTAATTAAATAAGATTGGTTTGGCAATGACACTAAATTTTAACCTGATGATAACCACTCAAATCGGTATTAAGAAAAATCGGTCTAGATGAAAAACGCGTGTTTTCGGATTCTCATGCGTTTTTATTTCGCATTGATTATTATATTTACTTTCAGCCCACCAAATGATACTATTATTGGCGTATCTAGGGTGGCTTTTCAGGGGGGGGGGGGGGGGCGCTGGCCCTTAATTTAGCTACTATGGCCGATGTGAAAATATGTTATGTACTCAATTTACAAAACAAATCTCAATTAATAAAAAAAATCATAAGACTCGAGGTAAGCTTTCGTTTAGGACCTGGTGACAGGGTTCGGTAATCAGATACTTTGGCAAAATAACCACACTATTGTATGAATAAGGTACATACAGTTGGAGCTCCGTTAAGTTGCTTGCCCTGAAGGTACTACATGTTTAAGATGACAGGATACGATATTCCTCCACTCTAAGGTTGAATGACGCATCGGGACGGAAATCTAGGGATTCAAATGTTAATGTATGTTTTCATAATAAACTCTAAAAACAATAGAAATAAAAAGCTTTCTTTTTCAAAAGTTTATTAAGTCATCAGTTCATCATAGCAATAGACAACTTTATTAGATTTTTCTTATTGAAAGATTTATTCATTTAAAACCTATGACTGCTGGGTACAAAGCTTTATGAATAGTATTATATCCACTATCTATTAATGGCGTAATATCCTGAACTGGTTTATCGTCTGTCGCCATCCACACTGTTTTGTGGTGTCCTTTTTTGATTGCGTCTACAACTCCTTTAACTGCCGATTCAGCTCTGCAAAAAAAGTGTTTTTGCAAAAACATGAAGCAACCAATCGGGTTCAGAAAATAAATAATAATCATGTATGTTATCATAAAAATTAACCATAATGAGACATAGTCTATGTAGAATATTCGACGTTTGTGCAAGAGACGTTACGGTAAATCGCTTCTGTCTAGATATAGATGAAATGAGAGACATGAGCGGGAAAAGAAGTGCTTTTGTGCGCCATGTCTTTTGCAATCCGGATTATTGCACTATAAATTATTTCTTATTCTTTACAATAAAATTTAATTAACAGTAATCATTACATACTTTTGAACATGATGGTCGTCGGTAGCAATATCAACCAAAGCTTGGCCAAACTTTGGGTCGTAAGCAAGTTTGTCTATATTGTGGAGTATCGGCGTATCGGTTGCACCAAAGCACATTGTCATTATCCTCAAACCATTTTCTTCACGGAGCCCAAGCTGTAAAAAGACAAGAATATATAACTACCTATATTCATCAGGCGGATTTTTTTAGGTGCGTGTTTTAGCCAACTAGCCACTGGAAACACAGTACGCCTTTTCAAACACTCTTGATTTAATTATGGCTTTGGATGTTTAAAATCCGTTCCATCTTATGTAAAGCTATTGTTTTAAATTTTCCCAAACTAAAAACACTTGTGTGTAATAAAAGCGAAAGAAATGTGTTTGTTACCGCAATACTGTGAGTGAAGTGCAGGACTGCAGCCTTGGCTCCAGAGTATATGGGTACCATCGGGGTCAACTTGAATGCTGCTACTGAGGCTACGTTGAGGATAGTACCACCCTTGCCACCTTCCTCTTTGTTCATGTGTTTGATACCTTTCAACGTCAGGGAAACTAAACCGTGCTGAAAATCAACATAAAGTTATTATATATTACAGTCGACGTCAAGTCGTCGTCGTCACGTTACCTATTTGTTCTACGAAAACAGCTTTATTACGTGGGGAAGAGTAGTTTGACGTACGTCCGTGTGTACAAATGCTCGTACTCATCACAAAAACAAATGCCTTTTCTGAGATTTTTACCTACAACTTGAGCCCGGTTTTGAGCCCGGAGCGCGAACCACTACACCAAGATGGTCGTCATTCAAAACAAGATAATCATTATTTACAGCCGATAGGTAAATCATTATCCGACCAATCCAATAGGTACTCGATAAGTCTATATGTATACTAAAAGACTTACATAGTTCACGTCAATCGATTTCCTCCAGATGTGTGGACTATCGTTCATAATACCCGCATTGTTGATAATCACATCGATAGTTTTGAACTTATTGACGACTTCATTGAAGGCCTTCGTCACACTTTCCTCGTCACCGACGTCACATTTGATGAATATTACTTTCCCAGGATATGTATTATTTAATTTTTCGGCGAGTGTTTTCCCGGCTTGTTCTGATATGTCCAAGATAGCAACACTCTGTGGAAAAAAATTAAACATAATATATACATACTTTTCGATTACCATAATATTCACTCAAATCAATCAAATTTTAAGCCTTGCAGGTTGGTAGATACATTTTAAAGATAAGCAAGTTGCCTGCCCGAACGGTACTTTCTTATTGGTAAACATTAAACAGTAAAACGTAGTTAATAAAACCGCCTCCAAGCATACGGAAAAATTAACAATTAGTCGAATTAAACCTCCTCCTATTCTCAAGTTAGTTTAAAATCACCACCTTCATAGGGAACAGTAAGTTGATGGACTGCTAACTTTTAAATCTGAAGTTACTTTATGTACTTGCCTTGGCACCTTCTTCAAGGAAAGATTCAACGCATCCAGCCCCTAATCCAGAGGCTCCCCCAGTTATAAGAAACGTTTTGCCCTCAACTTTTCCGAATTCAGACATGGTGCCGTTTGTTTATGTGCGACGCCTCTGTTGATGTACGCTTTGACAGTGAGTTTTATATAATCAATTTTATCTGCACCGATTATCTGCTTTACGACTTAAGTACCTAAAATTAGGGTTCCTTTCTAAAAATAGGAATTTAAAATTAGATATTTTGTTAGACTTTCATGATAAATAATGTCATCGTATCACGCCACCAGTCACCATGCCACGTTACATCAGTTCACATTCATTCAGTAGCCTGCGATACCATAAATAAAGATTAAAGGTTGTAGGTATGTATAATATAATTTTTAACAGTAAAGGATTTTTTTCAAATAACAGGCAGGGTCTACCTTTTTATTATATTCATATATTTTTTTACTGTAGTACACATAAAAATAAGGGTTTAACTAACAGATTAAGACTTATTATAACTAAAAATTTCCTACCTTTAGGCCGTATTACAATTCAATTAGAATTTTTCAGTTAATTAACAAATAAATACGATGTGATCCCGATCGATTTCGGCCACGGCGACTTTCTTCGACTTCGTTTTGCCGTTGATGTGCTCGCATGTGGCTTATGTAGCCAATTTTGTTTGTAAAAATCCTCGCACATTACGGGCATGAGAGAACACCGTTCACATAATTATAGCTGATAGCCGCTGGTGGTCGGGCTTTCAGCTCGTCGCGTCTGGCATCCAGCTCAAGGAGCCGCCGGTTTTTAAAGATTTCGACGCTAGATTTAACAAGCGCTCTCCACTCCGGCCGTCTGGCAGCCTGCTGCTCCCACAGCGAAGGATTGATGTCGCACTGTGTCGCTTCAGCACATCTTTGTACCTGAGGTGTTGTCCGCCATGCTTCCGCTTGCCCTCCTCAAGTTCTGAGTAAAAGATACGCTTAGCTGTTCTTCCCTCCGTCATACGCGTCACATGTCCGCACCACCGATGCTGACGCCGCATAAGATACGACTCAATGCTACCTACATTGGCCCTTCGCAGCACTTCAGTATTTCGTACGCGGTCAGACCATCGGATTCGGATGTGAAGTATTTTGCCGTAAGCACTTGAGGTGAAATCGGTCTAGCATACGGATGTGACGGCGATACACTGTCCACGTTTCGGCAGAGTATAAGATTTTGGGCAGCACGACTGCCATGTAGACAGCGATCTTCGTTGCCAGCTTAAAATCGTGCGAGTTAAAGACCTTAGAGTCCAGCTTGCCAAAGGCCGCTGCAGCAGCGCCGATTCTGCTGTTGATCTCTGCATCATGATTACACTTAGATGAAATTGTGCTCCCCAGGTAGCGAAACTTGTCCACCTGCTTCAGCTCATCCCCTCCGAGTGTAATATTTAGTGACTCGCGACCATGAATGTCCAAAGACATCACCTCCGTCTTTTTGACACTGATTTTTAGACCAAATTTTTGGCACGGCTCGTGGAAATCGGACATTAGCTGTTACAGGCCCCCTGGGGATTCTGCTACGAAGCACAGGTCATCAGCGTACATCAACTCAGTAATCACGGCATGCGACACTTTGGTGCGGGCTTTCAGTCTGGCGAGATTAATAATATTGCCATCCATGCGAAAACGGATGCGGACACCTTCAGAAGTCGTTTTTAAAACCTCTTAGACTACAACTCCAAAATATAACGCGAACAGTGTGGGTGCTAGAACGCACCCCTGTTTTATCCCACAGGTGACGGGAAAAAAATCGAACTGTTCGTCGTTGACAGCGACGCAGCACTGCATGTCGTCGTGCAGGAGTCTTAGAAGTCTCACAAACTTCTCTGTACACCCGGTCTTAAGAAGTACAAGCCAGAGGGCTTCACGAGGCACACTATCGAAGGCCTCAAGGTCAACAAAACAGAGATACAGAGGACGACCTTGCTCTCTGCTTTTCTCCTGTAATTGTCTCACTGAGAATATAGCCTCACACGTACCTCGTTCTGGCCGGAAGCCGAACTGGGTTTCGGGAAGAAGTTTTTCGGAAAGTGTCAGAAGGTGGTTCAGCAAGACTCGTGCAAAGACTTTTCCAGGAACTGATAGCAGTGAAATACCATGGTATGAACTACAATCGGACCGGTCACCCTTGTTCTTATATAGCGCCTTGATACGAGACGTGATACTTTAAAAGTAGATGGGACTTGTTCTTCTTGCCACATACGAACAAAATGTTTCCATATACTTCTCGAAGTACTTCGAATTAGTAGGTCAACAAGCAGACGCTTGCAATATTCACAGAATTATTATTATTTATTTTTTTTAAATAAGGGGATTTTTTACAGTTTTAAAACTAGAAAAAGATCATCAATACAGTATCTAATGTTGTATATGCACTAGTGTTGCCGATCGATAGTCGACTACCAATGATTAATCGATAGTCTATCGATAGTCAGACAATAGAAGGACTATCGATCGGCCTATCGATAGTAGCACGGAACAAGGCAATACTATCGATAGTAGCACGGAACAAGGCAATACTATCGATAGTATTGTAGTTCCTTAATAACAAACTATCGATACTGTCAATGTATTTGCAACGATAGTATCGATACTATCGATTGTTTAGGACTGTCGATAGTTTAACAATTTGCAATAGTATTGTTTATAATTTTCAGGTAATACTCACACTTATGTGTCATTTCACAACGCTGCTTCTTTACCTTTTAAGTAGTAAGAACAAACACATCTAGATATTAGAAATGTTTATGAAAATATATAACCATTGAGGACCATTATAGGCATAATGGTTCTCAACTACATTACTAATAAAATATACCTAATACTATTGTAAATTTTTAAACTGTCGATAGTCCATAACAATCGAAAATATCGATACTATTGATAGTATCGTTGCAAATAAAATCGATAGTATCGATACTATCTATAGTTTGTTAATAACGAACTACAATACTATCGACAGTATCGATAGTATTGCAATCATTTGATAGTATTTCCTTGTTTTGTGCTATCGATATTATCGATAGGCATATCGATAGGATACATGATTTTAGATGTAAACTCGATAGTTTTACTATCGATAGTTCGGCAATACTAATATGTACCGGAACCCTTCGAACGCGAGTCCAACTCCCGCTTGGCCGGTTTTTTGTAGTCAGTTGAAATGTGTTTTAAATCGACATCGGTACATACATCACGGTTATTTAACAAATTTCTTATTTCAACAAATTACCTTGACTTAGCTACTATGGCCGATGTGAAAATATGTTATGTACTCAATTTACAAAACAAATTTTAGGGTTACTTACACTCACTATACACGATATAGGAGATTCCATCTCCTAAGGTCATAACACTCGAGGTAAGCTTTCGTTTAGGACCTGGTGACAGGGTTCGGTAATCAGATACTTGGGCAAAATAACCACACTGTTGTATGAATAAGGTACATACAGTTGGAGCTCCGTTAAGTTGCTTCCCCTGAAGGTACTACATGTGTAAGATGACAGGATACAATATTCCTCCACTCTTAGGTTGAATGACGCATCGGGACGGAAATCTAGGGATTCAAATGTTCATGTATGTGTTCAAAATAAACTCTAAAAACAATAGAAATAAAAAGCTTTCTTTTTCAAAAGTTTATTAAGCCATCAGTTCATCATAGCACTAGACAACTTTATTAGATTTTTCTTATTAAAAGATTTATTTATTTAAAACCTGTGACTGCTGGGTACAAAGCTTTATGAATAGTGTTATATCCACTATCTATTAATGGCGTAATATCCTGAACTGGTTTATCGTCTGTCGCCAGCCACACTGTTTTGTGGTGTCCTTTTTTGATTGCGTCTACAACTCCTTTGACTGCCGATTCAGCTCTGCAAAAAAAGTGTTTTTGCAAAAACAAAGCAACCAATCGGGTTCAGAAAATAAATAATAATAATGTATGTTATCATAAAAATAACCATAATGAGACATAGTCTATGTAGAATATTCGACGTTTGTGCAAGAGACGTTACGGTAAATTACTTCTGTCTAGGTATAGATAAAATAAGAGACATGAGCGGGAAAAGAAGTGCTTTTGTGCGCCATGTCTTTTGCAATCCGGATTATTGCACTATTAATTCTTTCTGATTCTTTACAATAAAACATAATTAACAGTAATCATTACATACTTTTGAATCTGATGGTCATCGGTAGCACTATCAACCAAAGCTTGGCCAAACTTTGGGTCGTAAGCAAGTTTGTCTATATTGTGGATTAACGGCGTATCGGTTGCACCAAAGCACATTGTCATTATCCTCAAACCATTTTCTTCACGGAGCCCAAGCTGTAAAAAGACAAGTATAACTACCTATATTCATCAGGCGGATTTTCTTAGGTGCGTGTTTAAGCCAACTAGGCACTGGAAACACAGCACGCCTTTTCAAACACTGTTGATTTAATTATGGTTTTGTATGTTTTAAATCCGTTCCATCTTTTGTAAAGGTATTGTTTTAAATTTTTCCAAACCAATAACACTTGTGTGTAATAAAAGCGAAAGAAATGTGTTTGTTACCGCAATACAGTGAGTGAAGTGCAGGACTGCAGCCTTGGATCCAGAGTATATGGGTATCATCGGGGTCAACATGAACGCTGCTATTGAGGCTACGTTGAGGATAGTACCACCCTTGCCACCTTCCTCTTTGTTCATGTGTTTGATACCTTTCAACGTCAGGGAAACTAAACCGTGCTGAAAATCAACATAAACAAAATTCAAACATCCGGAAGGTCCCACCGGTCGATTAATTTTTGTGAGCGAAATTTAATTGAATTTCGTAAAAACTTGCAAAATAATTGCTTTAGTTATAAAAATAATTATAATCAACATAAAGTTATATTATTTTATTATTTTTTAGATACAGTCGACGTCAAGTCGTCGTCGTCACGTTACCTATTTGTTCTACGAAAACAGCTTTATTACGTGGGGAGGAGTAGTTTGACGTACGTCCGTGTGTACAAATGCTCGTACTCATCACTAAAACAAATGCCTTTTCTGAGATTTTGTACCCACAACTTGAGCCCGGTTTTGAGCCCGGAGCGCGAACCACTACACCATGATGGTCGTCATTCAAAACAAAATAATCATTATTTACAGCCGATAGGTAAATCATTCTCCGACCAATCGAATCGGTACTCGATAAGTCCATATGTATACTAAAAGACTTACATAGTTCACGTCAATCGATTTCCTCCAGATGTGTGGACTATCGTTCATAATACCCGCATTGTTGATAATCACATCAATAGTTTTGAACTTATTGACAACTTCATTGAAGGCCTTCGTCACACTTTCCTCGTCACCGACGTCACATTTGATAAATATTACTTTCCCAGGATATGTATTATTTAATTTTTCGGCAAGTGTTTTCCCGGCTTGTTCCGATATGTCCAAGATAGCAACACTCTGTGGAAAAAAATTAAACATAATATATACATACTTTTAAAAATAATTACCATAATATTCACTCAAATCAATTAAATTTTAAGCCTTGCAGGTTGGTAGATACATTATAAAGATAAGCAAGTTGCCTGCCCGAACGGTACTTTCTTATTGGTAGTCATTAAACAGTAAAACGTAGTTAATAAAACCGCCTCCAAGCATACGAAAAAATTAACAATTAGTCGAATTAAACCTCCTCCTATTCTCGAGTTGGTTTAAAATCACCACCTTCATGGGGAACAGTATGTTGATGGACTGCTAACTTTTAAATCTAAAGTAACTTTATGTACTTGCCTTGGCGCCTTCTTTAAGGAAAGATTCAACGTATCCAGCCCCTAATCCAGAGGCTCCCCCAGTTATAAGAAACGTTTTGCCCTCAACTTTTCCGAATTCAGACATGGTGCCGTTTGTTTATGTGCGACGCCTCTGATGATGTACGCTTTGACAGCAAGTTTTATATAATCAATTTTATCTGCACCGGTTATCTGCTTTACGACTTAAGTACCTAAAATTAGGGTTCCTTTCTAGAAATAAGAATTTAAAATTAGAGATTTTTGTCAGATTTTCATGATAAATAATGTCATCGTATCATGCCACCAGTCACCATGCCACGTTACATCAGTTCACATTCAGTCGCCTGCGATACCATAAATAAAGATTAATGGTTGTTGATATGTAAGATATATTTTTTAACAGTAAAAGGTTTTTTCAAATATCGGGCTGGGTCTACCTTTTTATTATATTCATATATGTTTTTACTGTAGAACACATAAAAATAAGGGTTTTACAGATTAAGACTTATTATAACTAAACATTTCCTACCTTTAGGCCGTATTACAATTCAATTAGAATTGTTCAGTTCTTGCTAATTAAATAAAATTAACAAATAAATATAAAGTAATAGGAAAAAAGAATACTTATTTCTACAGATTTCTGACATAGCGTTAAGGATTATCATCAGGTCAGCAGCACCATAAAAGTATGACTCTCGGATGTAAACTCTTAAATATACATACAGATGTTGTAGCAAAAACGGTTCCCGTGCTAACAAAATCTGAAGAGTTCTATCGATATATCTAGGATCCCGTCACCAGATCCTGACTCGTTGTCTGTGGAAGTATACCTTTCAGACAAAATCATAATAGCTGCCACAAATTAAAAAACATACAATAAGTCGAATTGAGTACCTCCTCCTGTATAGGGTTGCGTACCCAAAGGGTAAAAACGCTACCCGCTGGCTGGCTGGAGGCTGTATCTCATGAACCTTGATAGCTAGACAGTTTAAATTTTCACTAATAATATTTAATTTAAAAAAATATAAAAAATTACGAGGTGAAAAAAAAAAATATGGGGGGCTCCCAAACAAATATTAGATATTAGTAGGTCAACAGGCAGACGCTTGAAATATGCACAGAATTTTTTTTTTTTTTTAAATAAGGGGCTGCCGTATTAATTTCATTTTTTAGTGTTTTAAAACTAAAAAAAGATCATCAATACAGTATCTAATGTTGTATATGTTGTATATGTATAGTGTTGCCGATCGATAGTCGACTACCGATGATTAATCGATAGTCTATCGATAGTCCGACAATAGAAGGACTATCGATCGGCCTATTGATAGTATCGATACTATCGATAATAGCACGGAACAAGGCAATACTATCGATAGTAGCACGGAACAAGGCAATACTATCGATAGTATTGTAGTTCCTTAATAACAAACTATCGATAGTATCGATACTGTCAATGCATTTGCAACGATAGTATCAATACTATCGATTGTTTTGGACTATCGATAGTTTAACAATTTGCGATAGTATTGTTTGCAATTTTCAGGTAATACTCACACTTATGTGTCATTTCACAACGCTGCTTCTTTACCTTTTAAGTAGTAAGAACAAGCACATCTAGATATTAGAAATGTTTATGAAAATATATAACCATTGAGGACCATTATAGGCATAATGGTCCTCAACTACATTACTAATAAAATATACCTAATACTATTGTAAATTTTAAAAACTATCGATAGTCCATAACAATCGATAGTATCGATACTATCGATATTATCGTTGCAAATAAAATCGATAGTTTCGATACTATCGATAGTTTGTTAATAACGAACTACAATACTAGTATTGCCTTGTTTTGTGCTTTCGATATTATCGATAGGATACATGATTTTCGATGTAAACTCGATAGTTTTACTATCGATAGTTCGGCAATACTAATATGTACCGGAAACCTTCGAGCGCGAGTCCAACTCCCGCTTGGCCGGTTTTTTGTAGTCGGTTGAAATGTGTTTTGAATCGACATCGGTTATTGAACAAATTTCTTGTTTCAACAAATTACCAACAAAAAAATATCATAAAAAAACAATATCAGATTAAAAACTGAGAGATAAATAAGATTGGTTGGTTCGACAATGACACTACATTTTAACCTGTTGATAACCACTTTAATCAGTAATATCATATTATTTTCCGCCTACCAAGTGATGATAAGAAAGACCCACATCAGTACATATACCAGGGATTTTACGAATATCATTATTTTCGACATTGTTCATGCGAATGTGCGAATGCGAATACGAATATTCAGGTAAATCATTAAAATAACAAACAATACTAAAGAAAACTACATCATCACAGTATTTATTAATAATTATGCATATAAATTGTAATAAAGGTACAGTAAGTAGTTAGGTAAACATATCAAATCAAATCATACATAACATAATCTTTAGTAGTCAAATTTTAATAATGGTAAATTATATTTAACGAAAAGTAATTTGGCAGCCTTTTCTCCCATGAGGCGATTTCTGAGTGGCTCATAGATGAGCCCGGCTGCACTAAATAATTGCTCACTCGCAACGCTGGCTGGTGGAGCGCTTAAATATTTCCGAGCAAGAACTGTCAATTTGTCAAATTTTAATTTACTTTTCCACCAAACCATAGGACATTCATCGATTAGGGCGCGTTTTTCTTTCAGATATGATTTTATCTGAGCTTTGATTTCACGCTCTTGTGTATCCGTGTCATCCCTTAAATCTGAACCGGAGCCTTCGTCTTCACTAGAGGAGCCTAGAATTACAGCTAAATTACTAATCAGACCCTTACCAGAACAACCAGCACTTGTTGACGGCTCATTGATATTTTTTTCCCTAGGGTTCTTACTATTAGAAGGTCTTCGGTTATCATGTTCTAGGTTGAATAGGTTTACGGCAAGTGCGACAATATCACTAGTGACTCTCTCCTTAACTATATCGTTGAAGAATTTGTTCTTGTACCGAGGATCAAAAAATGTCGAAATTGTAGATCCAGACAAACATTAAATGTGCAATTAATTCTCAAGAGTTTTTAGTGGATCTGATTCAGAAATGCAATAAGAAAGCCAGCCATTTTAATCACCCCACTATCGCTCAGAGTGAATTTGCAAAAATTCAAGAGCGATTGAACCCAGATCAAGCTCCGCTAACTATTATGCGTGACTGTGCTATCAGGTGGAATAGTAGTGTAATAGTGGAATTTATAAAACTTAAAGATTCTTTATGCATGTACGCTAATAGCCACAATATTCCTAATATATCAGCTGAAGAATGGATGGCGATGGAAAGTTGTGTGATTATACTTAAGCCATTTGTAGAGGCTACGCGCAAGCAGTTCACAGGCCCTAATATCTTCTATCATTTCAATAATGTTCACATTAAAAAAAACTTTAGACGACACAACTGCTCCTACTACTGGGAATGATACCATTGATGAGATTTTACTTAACTTCATTGATGGTTTGAAACGGGAAATGACGAAGAAGTTTTCCAACTTGGAAGATAATTCCTCATTCGAACTACGAAAACAGCTTTTATTATGTAATAGAGTCAGTCTAAAGGTCTAAGTGGGTTAGACTGACGTGCGGCCGTGTATCCATGAGGGTTATCCAACAAAGTACTTGTTATGTTACCAACGAAATAACTTGATTAAAAACTTTTAATTAAATAAGATTGGTTTGGCAATGACACTAAATTTTAACCTGATGATAACCACTCAAATCGGTATTAAGAAAAATCGGTCTAAATGAAAAACGCGTGTTTTCGGATTCTCATGCGTTTTTATTTCGCATTGATTATTATATTTACTTTCAGCCCACCAAATGATACTATTATTGGCGTATCCAGGGTGGCTCATCACCCTTGACTTAGCTACTATGGCCGATATGAAAATATGTTATGTACTCAATTTACAAAACAAATTTTAGGGTTACTTATACACAATATATAGGAGTTGGAACAAGGTCATAAGACTCGAGGTAAGCTTTCGTTTAGGACCTGGTAATCGGGTTCGGTAATCAGATACTTTGGCAAAATAACCACACTATTGTATGAATAAGGTACATACAGTTGGAGCTCCGTTAAGTTGCTTACCCTGAAGGTAATACATGTTTAAGATGACAGGATACGATATTCCTCCACTCTAAGGTTGAATGACGCATCGGGACGGAAATCTAGGGATTCAAATGTGAATGTATGTTTTCATAATAAACTCTAAAAACAATAGAAATAAAAAGCTTTCTTTTTCAAAAGTTTATTAAGTCATCAGTTCATCATAGCAATAGACAACTTTATTAGATTTTTCTTATTGAACGATTTATTCATTTAAAACCTGTGACTGCTGGGTACAAAGCTTTATGAATAGTGTTATATCCACTATCTATTAATGGCGTAATATCCTGAACTGGTTTATCGTCTGTCGCCAGCCACACTGTTTTGTGGTGTCCTTTTTTAATTGCGTCTACAACTCCTTTGACTGCCGATTCAGCTCTGCAATAAAAGTGTTTTTGCAAAAACACAAAGCAACCAATCGGGTTCAGGAAATAAATAATAATAATGTATGTTATCATAAAAATTAACCATAATGAGACATAATCTATGTAGAAATTCGACATTTGTGCAAGAGACGTTACGGTAAATCGCGTCTGTCTAGGTGTAGATAAAATGAGAGACATGAGCGGGAAAAGTAGTGCTTTTGTGCGCCATGTCTTTTGCAATCCGGATTATTGCACTATTAATTATTTCTTATTCTTTACAATAAAAATTAATTAACAGTAATCATTACATACTTTTGAATATGATGGTCATCGGTAGCACTATCAACCAAAGTTTGGCTAAACTTTGGATCGTAAGCAAGTTTGTCCATATTGTGGAGTAACGGCGTATCGGTTGCACCAAAGCACATTGTCATTATCCTCAAACCATTTTCTTCACGGAGCCCAAGCTGTAAAAAGACAAGAATATATAACTACCTATATTCATCAGGCGGATTTTTTTAGGTGCGTGTTTTAGCCAACTAGCCACTGGAAACACAGTACGCCTTTTCAAACACTCTTGATTTAATTATGGCTTTGGATGTTTAAAATCCGTTCCATCTTATGTAAAGCTATTGTTTAAAATTTTCCCAAACCAAAAATACTTGTGTGTAATAAAAGCGAAAGAAATGTGTGTGTTACCGCAATACTGTGAGTGAAGTGCAGGACTGCAGCCTTAGCTCCAGAGTATATGGGTATCATCGGAAGCAACAAGAAAGCTGCCATTGAGGCTACGTTGAGGATAGTACCACCCTTGCCACCTTCCTCTTTGTTCATGTGTTTGATACCTTTCAACGTCAGGGAAACTAAACCGTGCTGAAAATCAACATAAAGTTATTATATATTACAGTCGACGTCAAGTCGTCGTCACGTTACCTATTTGTTCTACGAAAACAGCTTTTATTACGTGAAGAAGAGTAGTTTGACGTGCGTCCGTGTGTACAAATGCTCGTACTCATCACAAAAACAAATGACTTTGCCTGAGATTTTTACCTACAACTTGAGCCCGGTTTTGAGCCCGGAGCGCGAACCACTACACCAAGATGGTCGTCATTCAAAACAAGATAATCATTATTTACAGCCGATAGGTAAATCATTCTCCGACCAATCGAATAGGTACTCGATAAGTCCATATGTATACTAAAAGACTTACATAGTTCACGTCAATCGATTTCCTCCAGATGTGTGGACTATCGTTCATAATACCCGCATTGTTGATAATCACATCGATAGTTTTGAACTTATCGACAACTTCATTGAAGGCCTTCGTCACACTTTCCTCGTCACCGACGTCACATTTGATGAATATTACTTTCCCAGGATATGTATTATTTAATTTTTCGGCGAGTGTTTTCCCGGCTTGTTCTGATATGTCCAAGATAGCAACACTCTGTGGAAAAAAATTAAACATAATATATACATACTTTTAAAAATAATTACCATAATATTTCACTCAAATCAATCAAATTTTAAGCCTTGCAGGTTGGTAGATACATTATAAAGATAAGCAAGTTGCCTGCCCGAACGGTACTTTCTTATTGGTAGTCATTAAACAGTAAAACGTAGTTAATAAAACCGCCTCCAAGCATACGAAAAAATTAACAATTAGTCGAATTAAACCTCCTTCTACTCTCGAGTTGGTTTAAAATCACCACCTTCATGGGGAACAGTAAGTTGATGGACTGCTAACTTTTAAATCTGAAGTTACTTTATGTACTTGCCTTGGCGCCTTCTTTAAGGAAAGATTCAACGTATCCAGCCCCTAATCCAGAGGCTCCCCCAGTTATAAGAAAAGTTTTGCCCTCAACTTTTCCAAATTCAGACATGGTGCCGTTTGTTTATGTGCGACGCCTCTATTGATGTACGCTTTGAGAGCGAGTTTTATATAATCAATTTAATCTGCACCGGTTATCTGCTTTACGACTTAAGTACCTAAAATTAGGGTTCCTTTAAAATTAGAGATTTTTGTCAGACTTTCATGATAAATAATGTCATTGTATCATGCCACCAGTCACCATGCCACGTTACATCAGTTCACATTCAGTCCCCTGCGATACCATAAATAAAGATTAAAGGTTGTAGGTATGTATGATATAATTTTTAACAGTAAAGGACTTTTTTCAAATAACAGGCAGGGTCTACCTTTTTATTATATTCATATATGTTTTTACTGTAGAACACATAAAAATAAGGGTTTTACAGATTAAGACTTATTATAACTAAACATTTCCTACCTTTAGGCCGTATTACAATTTAATTAGAATTGTTCAGTTCTTGCTAATTAAATAAAATTAACAAATAAATATAAAGTAATAGGAAAAAAAACTTATTTCTACAGATTTCTGACATAGCGTTAAGGATTATCATCAGGTCAGCAGCACCATAAAAGTATGACTTCCTTAAATTTACATACAGATACTTTAGGGTTCATGTGCCAATAAAATCTGAAGAGTTCTATCGATATATCAAGGATCCCGTCACCAGATCCTGACTTTTTGTCTGTGTAAGTATACCTTTCAGACAAAATCATAATAGCTGCCATAAGTTAAAAACATACAATTAGTCAAATTGAGTACTACGAGATATTTAAGACCGTCTGCGTAGATACATTTGACGTTGTGAGTGTTCAGATATTATTGGTTAGTTGTGTGTATAGAAGTTATTGACTAGCATCTGCTCAGATATTCATGAAGTAATGAATGTATTGATATTCATGGTAACTTATAGTGTATGGAACTTATTGACATTTTAAACTGTTCAGAAGTATTTGGTCACTTTGTCTGCTCCAATATATCTGACGGCGACTGTAATACTCTCACATATGTGTCATTTCAAAACGCTGCTTCTTTACCTTTTAAGTAGTAAGAACAAGCACAGCTAGGTAGATATTAGAAATGTTTATAAAAATATACAGGGTGTGGCGTAAATAGTGGTCCAAAGCAAAGGTGTGGATACACTGTACACTGAAGCACCACATACCAGTATTTAAAAAAAAATTATGTACGGGGTTTTCAAAAAAAAAAAAATTTTTTAATTTTTTTAGAAATCGTTACCTTGCCTTACAAATTTGGTTATAATTTCCAAAAATGACGGTTTTTTTTTATCCATTTTTTTTATTATTATTGCTGATCACTTGTACTTAGTACTCCATTAGTTTTTTTTTTTTTACAAACTGAATTTAATAAAAAAAATTAAGTTTCTTTCAAAATTCAATACTCACTGCTAGCCAATCGTTTGACTTTCAATGCTTTTGGTGCAAAAAAAATGTACCACACTGTCAGTGCCCATTGTTTAAAAAAAATGCCCATCTTTTGCAGATTCTAAAATGGTGCAACAATAAGTGTTACGACTTACAGGAAAAAAGTTATTGCTTTTCGAAACAAAAAGGAGCCCAATTCAGAAAAACAGTTTATTTGAAGTTCAAGGGTTTACAAGGGTTGTAATTTTTTTCTGTGTGGTCCAAAGCAAAGGTGTGGATACACTGTACACTGAAGCACCACATACCAGTATTTAAAAAAAAATTATGTACAGGGTTTTCAAAAAAAAAAAAAAATTTTTAATTTTTTTAGAAATCGTTACCTTGCCTTACAAATTTGGTTATAATTTCCAAAAATGACGGTTTTTTTTCATCCATTTTTTTATTATTATTGCTGATCACTTGTACTTAGTACTCCATTCGTTTTTTTTTTTACAAACTGAATTTAATAAAAAAAACCCTGAAAACCCTGAAAACCCTGTACATAATTTTTTTTTTAAATACTGGTATGTGGTGCTTCAGTGTACAGTGTATCCACACCTTTGCTTTGGACCACACAGAAAAAAATTACAACCCTTGTAAACCCTTGAACTTCAAATAAATTGTTTTTCTGAATTGGGCTCCTTTTTGTTTCGAAAAGCAATAACTTTTTTCCTGTAAGTCGTAACACTTATTGTTGCACCATTTTAGAATCTGCAAAATATGGTCTTTTTTTTTAAACAATGGGCACTGACAGTGTGGTACATTTTTTTTGCACCAAAAGCATTAAAAGTAAACGATTTGCTAGCAGTGAGTATTGAATTTTGAAAGAAACTTAATTTTTTTTATTAAATTCAGTTTGTAAAAAAAAAAAAACGAATGGAGTACTAAGTACAAGTGATCAGCAATAATAATAAAAAAAATTGATAAAAAAAACCGTCATTTTTGGAAATTATAACCAAATTTGTAAGGCAAGGTAACGCTTTCTAAAAAAATTAAAAAATTTTTTTTTTTGAAAACCCTGTACATAATTTTTTTTTAAATACTGGTATGTGGTGCTTCAGTGTACAGTGTATCCACACCTTTGCTTTGGACCACACAGAAAAAAATTACAACCATTGTAAACCCTTGAACTTCAAATAAATTGTTTTTCTGAATTGGGCTCCTTTTTGTTTCGAAAAGCAATAACTTTTTTCCTGTAAGTCGTAACACTTATTGTTGCACCATTTTAGAATCTGCAAAAGATGGGCATTTTTTTTAAACAATGGGCACTGACAGTGTGGTACATTTTTTTTGCACCAAAAGCATTGAAAGTCAAACGATTTGCTAGCAGTGAGTATTGAATTTTGAAAGAAACTTAATTTTTTTTATTAAATTCAGTTTGTAAAAAAAAAAACGAATGGAGTACTAAGTACAAGTGATCAGCAATAATAATAAAAAAAATGGATAAAAAAAAACCGTCATTTTTGGAAATTATAACCAAATTTGTAAGGCAAGGTAACGATTTCTAAAAAAATTAAAAAAAATTTTTTTTTTTTAAAACCCTGTACATAATTTTTTTTTAAATACTGGTATGTGGTGCTTCAGTGTACAGTGTATCCACACCTTTGCTTTGGACCACTATTTACGCCACACCCTGTATAATAATATAACCATTGAGGACCATTATAGGCATAGTGGTCCTCAACTACTTTACTAATAAAATATACCTAATACTATTGTAAATTTTTAAACTATCGATAGTCCATAACAATCGATAGTATCGACATTATCGATAGTATCGTTGCAAATAAAATCGATAGTATCGATACTATCGATAGTTTGTTAATAACGAACTACAATACTATCAATAGTATCGATAGTATTGCAATCATTCGATAGTATTGCCTTGTTTTGTGTTTTGATAGGGTACAAGATTTTCGATGTAAACTCGATAGTTTTACTATAGATAGTTCTGCAATACTTATATGTACGGAACCCTTCGAGCGCGAGTCCAACTCCCGCTTGGCCGGTTTTTTGTAGTCGGTTGAAATGTGTTTTGAATCGATCTGCGACATCGGTACATACATCACGGTTATTGAACAAATTTCTTGTTTCAACAAATGACCAACAAAAAAAATATCATAAAAAAAACAACTGCAGATTAAAAACTGAGAGACAAATTAGATTGGTTGGTTTGACAATGACACTGCATTTTAACCTGTTGATAACCACTTTAATCGGTATTATCATATTATTTTCAGCCCACCAAGTGGTGATGATAAGACCCAACGTCAGTACATATACCTATGCTAGCTGTGCATTGTCATTCAAAGTCAACATTTTTTTTATTTCAACTTGATCGCACTCTACTGGGACAAATACTAATACTACTAAGTTGAATTTGGAAACTCCACTTTATTTTGTTACACAAACTAGGTGTTGCCTGCGACTCCGTCTGCGTAGACTCAATCATAGAAAAAAGCGGCTAAGTGCGAGTCGGACTCGCGCACTAAGGGATCCGAACCATTATCTACTTAATCTTAGTCAATTTCAATAATTTATTATAAGGATTTTGTATTTGATACAAAATTATCCAACACCTAAATTCAACTATTTTACTGCTAAACTAATAAAGTAATCTTAACCGCTATAGTTTTCCTTTTCCCATCCGGAAGAAAGCATGAAACTTGGCACGATTGTAGCTTTCGTATGTGAACTTCATTTCCGATATGAAAACACGCTGGGAAATATTGCTTCTCCCCCCCCACCCCCCCTTTTATCTCCCCCGTTCTGGTTGTCTCATCAGGTTTTTTAGATTTTTGAAGCCAGCAGTTAATTTGGGGCCCTACTACTGGACTAAAAAATGCACATTAACTTTAATATTTCGTACATGGAGTAATAAATTATTCTACCACTTTATCGGCGTAATTGGTAACATTCATTTTATTTATTTTACCTACAACATAACAGCTTTCTAGTACTAACGGTCTCTTAACAAAACCTTAGACAGACAGACGGATAAGACGAATCTATATGATTCCTTGTCAGAACTACCGAAACCCTAAAAAAGGTTTAATACGTCGATGTTCATTCATTAAATTGGCGTCTACTGATGACCTCTTATTTGTACCATGTTGTCGTATGGTGAAGAGATGACACCTTGTATCTTTGGATGTTTAGTCGGCAGCATGTCAGGTTATCCACGTGAACTACGAAAACAGCTTTAATTACGTAGTGAATAGAGGCGTCCTCAAGGTCAAAGTGGTTTAGTCGGACGTGCGACCGTGTGTGCTTATTATATTATAGTCCGACCGCTAATCTGAGACCTCGGGTTCTGAGGTGCGGGGGTAGACGAGGACAGGCATTTGATTGGGTGATTCGAATTTCGAAAAGAATGCGAATTTCGAATTCAAATCACCCAATCAAAACACAAGCGCCCGCTGCCCGCACCGCACAGGAGTACTCAGGACCCCCGTTTTTGGCTACCCTTGTTCCCCACAGGCGAGGTCTCAGATGGGCGTCTGGACTATAGTACCTAGGTTGTGCATCGGACACTACGGTATTTGTTTTTTTAATCCTTGAAGTGTCATGTTTCCAGATACAATCGGCAATCAATTGTTATCGGGAGGGACACCGGCGTCCTTATGATATTTGAGGCGTTAAACTGATGTAAATAATTCGACTTTCTTAAGTTTTATTAATGTACTTGAAGATAAATTAAGATAATTTTAGGTACAGTTTTTCTTGGATCTGGTGATATGCATCGTCTATAACAGGAGTAATATCTTGAGCCGGTTTGCCGTTCGTCACCAGCCGAATTGTGCCATTGGTCCCTTGCTTGAATGCTTCAACAACTCCTTTGATAGCTGATTCGGCCCTGAAACGAAACTTTGGCTTGAAGTTTTTTGTTATTTTACACATGTCTAAGAGAGAGCTGTAAACATCTTTCCAAGGTAGAAATATATTTTTATGAAGTGAATAATGTTAATTTTTTAACCGACTTCAAAAAAGGAGGAGATTATCAATTCGACTGTATGTTTTATTTTATTTTGTGGCTATGTTACCGCATGTCTCAGTCAGTTGTAAACCGATTTGAAAAAAAAATATGTTTATCTAGAGGCTATACTTTCTAGTTGGTCCCATTTTGGCCCAGTCGAGATCTGATGATGGGATCTTGGTGTAATCGAGGGAAACCCTCAAATTTTGAAGGCACGTATAGTGTTTTCGTACTAGTATCTTAATGTTGACATGTTGTTACGTCTGATAGTCATTTTGTGGAGCTGAGCTGATGGTGGAACTCCTTAAAAATTATGAGTTTAGTAATTAAAACACCAGATGTTTTGTCAGGTACTGTATAGGATGCTAACAAAACAAAGTCAAAGGCGTAGCTCCCTCCTCTTTCCTTCCCCCCCCCCCCCCTCTCCTCCCTCTTAAAATGCTATTGGCGAATCTTTCCCTGTTCATCTTTAAACGGTCTTCTTTCTCGTTACTACTTTCTTCCAAATGACGCTATCGCATTTGAACAGCGCGTTTAGTAGGTCTACCCATATTGCACCTTACACTAAATTTCAACTAAAAAAAGAAAAATAAATTTCTATAAAAAAAACCGACTTCAAAACTGACTACAGTGCTAATTAAAACTTAAATTTGTATAAACGAATTTAAACTAAAAAGTACAAAATAATATTTAAGTTACCTAACTGTTCTACGAAATTATATAAGAAACCTATTTCCAAGTTATTATCTGTTATTTTTTGGATTCGGTGCCAGAAATTCTAATTCTAATGTTTTTTTGCAAGTAAGGACAGGATTAAACCATCTCTTGGCTGCTTAGAGTAGATAGAATAACTAGCTTGGTTGGCACCGAATCCAAAAAATAACAGTTAATGGGGTATCGGTTGCACCAAAACACATGGCCATAATTCTTACACCAGTACGTTGATGAAAGGGATCCATCTATGGAATATAGATTTTATGTAACTTTAGACAAACACAAACAAGATGGGATATTAAAACGCAAGATGAAGTTGGATTTAAAATATGATACCCACCTCTGAGAATGGTATCAGATTCGATCTTTCTTTCATCGTTTTTGTAAATGTTTCTGACATTTCATTTTACGTAAAAAAATATTTCTTTACCGCAATACATTAGCTGAAGTGTAAGATGCCTGCCTTGCATCCAGAGTAGATTGGCATATACGGATACTTCAAGAAACCTAGTGTAGATGATACGTTAGTAATTGTGCCACCCTTGCCACCTTCGTCGTTGCTCATATAGTGTAGACTCTTCAGAGTCAATGTAACTATACCTTGCTGTAATATTAATAAATTAGTTAGTATTTTCGTAATGTACGCTGTTTTCTGTTACTCTTTTGAACTGTCTTTCACCCGTAAATGTTAGAACTTACGTAGTTTACATCGCTCGCAACCCTCCATACGTTTGGTGTATCATCCATCACACCAGCATTGTTGATGACCACGTCCACAGTCTTAAACTTATCGACAACTGAATTAAAGGCTTCAGTCAAACTGTTTTCATTGCTGCAATCGCATTTGATGAATACGACCTTCCCGGGGTACACCTTATTTAGTTACTCTGAATATTCTTTTCCGACCTTTTCAGCAATATCCAATATTGCTACACTCTGAAAACGTTATGAGTATAGAATCCCTATAGCCCGATAATTAAACGTACTGTGAAGTTTGAACTTGCCTTGGCGCCATCTTTGAGGAACGCTTCAACATATCCTGCTCCTAATCCCGAAGCTCCTCCAGTTACTAAAAACGTCTTCCCCACTATTATTCCAAAATCTGACATGTTTTTTAATCTACTTCTACTCCTCAACTAACAGCAAATCTTTTAGAGAGACTCTGGTATATAGCTGTCTGTATGTAAAAGTGTATCTTTATCATTTGTTATCGAAGATAGACATATCACGCATGTCACTTGAAATCGACGTTTTGTTTGGTTTTCCGTGTGTTGATATGCTATTTTAGCCATTGATTAAATAAAAAAAAATTAAGGAAGCCTAGCACTGCTTTACCTGTCCCAAAGTAGTTTTAAAAAAATTGGCTAATTACCTATTACTATATTATTATCTTGAACTAGTTTATCGTGGGTTGTTACCAGATCCTGCCATTGACAATTCGATTGCTTGAACGCTTTCAGAAGGATGTAATTATTTTATAATTTTTGCCAAAGAAATATATTGTTAATAACGTAGCCCACCATATGAAATTCTACTTTTGAAAAGTATGCTCTTTGAACACTTGTCTCATGTCTCTGCTTGCTTGTTGTCATATTAGTTTTCCTACGTTTTCAAATACCAGGTAAATATATATATTTTCTGTATTGGCGCTTCTGAACCCCTAAAGGCTTTTTTACATTCTGTGTAGCCGCATCCGCATGACGGAGTCCATGCTGACAGCAGTCCTTCGCTGCCCTCCTAAGTGTACTCATGAACTACGCGAAGGTTTTAGTGAGTGGCTATTGGGTATACTTAGTCATTTGCCAAGAAGTGCCACATAACATCCTGCCATTAGGGATGGCAGGATGTTATGTAGCTTCAGTAAGCGTGATGAATTTAGAGGTGTTTTTATAACCAATCCATCCAACTAGATTTTGCAAATATAAACCCAAGACGGGTAATGAGATTTGGTTATCTTCATAAAAGCCATGCTTATGCCCGCAGAGGTAATATGCTGGTACTGGCATTTACTGCAATGAGCCCACTGTCTCTACGCCGCGATACAATTATCAGGAGTGACTATGCAAAGAAACAAAAAATATTTTAAAATATACAATTTTTCGTAGCCTCTGTTAAAAATCGTTCGCGTGGATAATTGAACTCATTCATAGAAGTTAAATAACTATGTCTATGTTTGTTTTTTATTTTACATTTATTTTCAATTTAGAAATAAATGCTTTTTGTGTTACAGTTAGCGATGGGCAAGGGAAAGAAAAAATTGGGATGGAAAAGAAAAATACGGGAAAGTATGGAAAAAAACGGAAAGATTGGGAAATATTCCAATTCGGCGGGAAAATACTCAAAAGTGGACTTCAATTAATAAAATGCGAGAATTTAGCTACTGTTACTGTTGGTTTTACGCCTGTAGCACACCTTTACATAAAACCATAACAGCGGGACCACGCTAGTTTTGCCTGTTTGTCAGTTTTATTATACCAAACGTAATTTGCTTGTTCTAATGCTTAGATTTATCTGAGTCTTTTTTTCTTTGAGATTCGACGATCCTGTAGTATACTTCCTATTACTGTGCCCACGATGTCGCCAATGGGTGCAGAAATGTAGACGTTTGAGAAGGATTGGAGAAATCTCGACGTAAAGAAACAGGGCCATAGTAAAATCTATACATTAGAAACGGCAGTTTGGCTTCTGTTAAGTTTGAATATTTGAGACAAGTGATAATAGTATCATGTATATTATATATTTGTTATTAAAAACAAGAAATTGAGAAAACAAAACGGGGAGGTTTGTTTTCTTCGAGGTGCTAGGTGAACATACTTAAAGTCCCGAGTGTGGTAAGTGAGCTATCAACGGAATAGTGAAAGAAAGGCGCCTCTTTTGTTTATATATTTTTTTGCTTTTTAACTCAAAAACTGCTTATTTTATTTTAAGACACATTCATATAAATTTTTTTTCTATAGGTCCAAAAGTTAACAAGATATTACAAAGTATCTGATTTGATAACAAGTTCAAAAACTTAATTCCAACTGCGCACAAATCTCACAATACAAATTTTTTGATAAAGAAAACACTTCCAAAGTGATAAGATATCTTACTTAAAAATGTAAAAAAAAAACAAATTGGTAAATTCAGTATAGTTTTTAAATACACACATCAAAAATAGTTTACGATCACTGAAAAATCGAAATCTTTTTTGTTACAGTAGATATATTATGATTTCTTCTTCTTTTCTTTATTTAAAAATATACAACTAGAATACAAAACAATAAAACAATTCAATTGTTTTTCCATATAAAAAGGCTTTTAGCCATAGCTAACGCTCACTCAGATATCGGATTTAGTCAATTTTGACGGATTTCAAATATTTTTTTTGCAAAAAGTTGTAATTGAAAAAATGCCAAGAGTATTATCAGAAGTTTTACGAGCAAGAATAGTAACCTTAAGGGAAAAATGATACAGCACGAGAGATATAGCACGCAGACTTGCTTTATCGCAATCCTGTGTCGTGACCACGTTGCAGAGGTACCACGGGATGGGTAATTTGGCTTACCGACCCCGCAGTGGTCGCCTGACTGCTGCCCAAAAGCGCTATATTAGATTGCTGGCAGCCCGTGACCCAACAATCAACGCTACTAAAATAAAAGCAGAAGTTCGGGCCGCCTCTGGGCTTGAAGTTAGCACTCAGACCATTAGGAATTGCTTGCACCAGGCTGGATTACGAGCACGAAGGTCTTGGCGAGCGCCTCCAAATTACCGGCAACGTCAACGACAAAGATTGGAATGGGCTAGGCTTCGGCAGAATGAAGAAGATGAAGAAGAAAACATTTGGCAAAACTGTCTCTTTATTGACGAATCGCGAATCAGTACTCATCCAGATAACCGACGTGTCCGTGTCTGGAGAAGACCAGAAGACCGTGAAAGGCAAAGAACTGCCACAGGAACAGTTCAGCAAGGCGGGAAATCGGTGTTCTTTTGAGGGTTGTATTATGATTGGAGCTAGAACACCTTTGATCCCGTATCGAGGCTTCATGACAGCAGACATGTATAAAGCAGTTGCTATTGATGGAATTGTCAGACCATTCCGAGTAAACCATGGGCACCAATTTGTACTGGTCGATGATAATGGGGCGCATTATCATCGACCAGTACAAATTGGTGAAATTGGTGGCACATCGAGAATACGATATCACAAGGTTAGACTGGCCTATCGGCTCGCCTGACTTAAACTCAATAGAGCACGCGTGGGATGCTTTTAAACGAGCTGTTTGAAACCGTCAGCTACGTCCCCAGACAGTGCCAGACCTCAGGGAAACCGCTATTCAAGAATGGGACAGGTTACCCCAAGAAATGCTGGATAACTTGATCCTCAGCATGCCCAGGAGGATCTCTGCATGTGTTCGAGCCAGGGGAGGAGTTATGTTATATTGTATAAAAACATTTTATTTATAAATTGTCGTTAAGTTTGGTTAAACAGTATTTTCCTTTATATCAACTCTTACAATTACATTATGGTTAATTACTCAATTTTTGTTATTAAAAATTAAAATTGTTTTTTATTCTTAATTTCAAAGGGTTTTTCAATTTAAAGAAAACACACAACAAAACATTTTTCTTGATAAAGTTAAATTTAAAGAATTATATCAGCTTAAGCTAGTCTCAAACTTTTTTTGATGTGTGTATAGCACATTTCGACATCCGCAAACACTAAAAAAAACTTATAATTCTCTTTTATTACATGTGAAAAATCGCCTTTATTTGTTTTTAACATTAAATTGGTATTGCGCGACTTGTACGCTTATGGAATTAAGTTTTTGAACTTATTATCAAATCAGATACTTTGTAATATCTTGTTCACTTTTGGACCTATACAAAAAAAAACTAAATGAATGTGTCCTAAAATAAAACAAGCAGTTTTCGAGTTAACAAGCAAAAAAATATAAAAAAGAGGCGCCTTTCTTTTACTATTCCGTTGATAGCTCACTTACCACACTCGGGACTTCAAGTATGTTCACTTAGACACCTCGAAGAAAACAAACCTACCCGTTTTGTTTTTTGAATTTCTTGTTTTTAATAACGAAGATTTAACTTTATTATCACTTATCTCAAATATTTAAACTTAACAGAAGCCAAAATGCCGTTTCTATATGACCCTGTTTGTTTATGTCGAGATTTCTTCAATCCTTCTCAAATGGGCGAATGGGTGCAGAAATGTAGACGCTGCACCCATTCGCGACATCGTGGACACAGTAGTAGGAAGTATACTACAGGATCGTTGAATCTCAAAGAAAGAGAGACTCAGATAAACCTAAGCATTAGAACATGCAAATTACGTTTGGTGTAATAAAACTGATAAACAGGCAAAACTAGCGTGGTCCCGCTGTTATAGTTTTTTGTGAAGGTGTGCTACAGGCGTAAAACCATTATCAAAATAGCAAAATTCTCGCATTTTATTACTTTAAGTGCACTTTTGAGTACTTTCCCTATTTTCCCGACGAATCGGAAATATTCCGCATACTTTCCCCGAATTTGGGAATAAACCCAACAGTTGGAAATATTCCGGGGAGTAAACCCAACGCTAGTTACAGTACATATTCTTAGGTACTGTAACTATTATATGACTTTCACTAATTTATTAGTCAGTACGTAAATATGGGTACAATTTATTGCTAATCATTTTGTACGCCTCACTAATTACTGGTGTGATATCTTCCACTGGTTTGTCATCTGTTGACAGCCAGATGCTTCCATTAGACCCCCTTTTGAAGGCATCTACTACTCCTTGGACAGCGTTTTCAGGTCTGAAATAATTATTAGTTCGTTATATAGACTAGTTCAGATTTTTTATTAACCACTATTATTATACACCTGTTCAAGTACTTACTTCTGAGTAGGTAAGAATTCAGTTTGTAGAATAAGTTTGCCACATTTTTCATTGTATGATCTGTTTTCCAAGTCCATAAGTAATGGTGTTTCGGTTCCACCAAAGCACATTGTTATTATTGTCACTCCAGTTTGTGCATAGAAGGGATCCATCTAATAGACAAAGAAATGTTGATATTTTTGAATGTGACATTTAAATATTAATATACTATTTATATGTTATTTTGTCATAAAAATGAAATTATCTTTACCGCAAGACTGTAGCTAAAATGCAAAATGCCTGCTTTGCATCCAGAATATATAGGTAGAAAAGGATATCTCAAAAAACCTAGTGCTGAGGATACATTAATAATTGTGCCGCCTTTTCCTCCTTCATCCTTGCTCATGTGTTCAAGACCTTTTAATGTCAGGGAAACCATACCTTGCTGAAACAACAGTAAATGATATACTACATTTAATAACATCTGTGTTGAATTTTCAGATACTCTTTGTAGCAAAGTAAATATATTTGACCATAATGAAACTAATAATTTGACCTTAATAATATTATTGTTTACAATAAGTGAGATTGCTCTAATCTGTCAGTAAAAAAATATATCTTGCGGAATATTACTCACATAGGTCACTTCACTTCCTTTCCTCCAAATGTTTTTGGAGTCATTCATGATACCAGCGTTGTTGATAAGCACATCTAGCGTCTTAAACTTGTCCAACACTGCATTAAAAGCCTGATCCATACTTTCTTCGTTGCTACAATCACATTTTATGAATATCACTTTCCCCGGGTAAATCTTGTTTAATTTTGCGACGAGTGTTTTCCCGGCTTCTTCAGCTATGTCCAGTATAGCGATACTCTGGAAAAACAAAGATCTTTTGGTTCTAGAAATGAATTTAGCACAGTCTAAACAAAACACACTGACAGGTTTGTGTCATATTACAAGTAATACATGTGGTCGAACTAGTAAGGTAAAAAAAACTTATTTAAGCAAGAGAAGAATAGGATGTCTCACGAAACCTTTTCTTGTATAATTTGATACCTAGGTTAATCATTTTAAAAATCGTTATGAATTCTGCAATTTCTATTTAGTATTTTTGAAAGAATATGAAAATGTATTTCCTTTTAAGCCACTTGTCTTATGTTTTGTTTGGTCTTACATATGAAAGAACAATTTAATTAAAGAACTTTACATTTTCTCCAACAAGTAGGAAACTCGCAAATACACATTCGTATTTTTTTTTAAAGCGCGGAACATACATGGAGTATTTTGGAAAGATCAAAAAACATTTAAATTTTTAAATAATTCTACAATTTAATCATGGGTGAAAATTAGTTTTTCTAAACCAGATCAAGATCTCGAGAATAAAGCGAATTTAAGGTAAGCGGTATGAGTTGATCCATGAGAGGTTAACTTGCCTTGGCTCCATCTTTCAGAAAAGATTCGACATAACCGGCGCCCAGACCTGACGCGCCACCAGTTATCAAAAACGTCTTTCCTTGTACTTGCCGGAGTTCTGCCATGGTAAAAAGTCACTCTACAGCATGTTGAACGACTTTTATATTGCTTGGTATCTATCTTATCAATGTTACGTCAGATAGTTTAGAGTTCCATAAGTGCAATAAGAGAACCCTCCATTGGCAAAATACCTCCACGGCACAAAATGCGCCACATTATTGTCATGTGATAATAGAAATAATGAGTAAGTGTACATCCTAGTAACAAATGTGCAAGTTTCCTAGGGTCTTTGCGCTTGGTCCTCAGGACCGACAAGACAGACATGATGGTGATATGGTGATGGCCAAACGATAACGGTTCCTTGAGGGTTCCATATAACCCTAAAAATGTTAAGGTCCAAATTACCTATTGGATAGTATAATTAAGTTATCTTTTAATGTTCTAATCTTGATAAAATAGGTATATTAATCATTCTTGTAGGTATAATAAGAAATAATAGTATGGTTATGCTAGGTAGTATTTAAGTAGTAGTATTAATTTTATGCTGTGCACGGGTCTGTTTATCTATACATGTTTATAATATGAAGCATGTTTATTTGTGGGCCTCATCTATTGTAAGCCCTGAGGTTCTCAGTTGCGCCGATTGCTTTAGTTTCTCAATGTCCTCCTTGGTGTCAGTGCTCATGATTATCCATCCCTCCTCCATTTTTTACCCCGCAGTCCTCTCACGTGCAGCTTCATTTGTTCAGTGTCATAGTGTCCTCACTCGATTTTCTTTTGGCTGTAGGATAAATTACAACCGAACTGATGTTGCTGGCTTGTTTTCCGAGCTTTTCTTAAGCATTTCGGCAAAGGCTTTACCTAACTATTCTACGAAATTATACAAGTAATCTATTTCCAATTTATTAACTGTTATTTTTTGGAGTCGGTGCCAGAAACTAATTCTAATGTTTTTTTGCAAGTAAAGACAGGATTAAACCATCTCTTGGCTAGCACCTACTCCAAAAAATAACAGATAATAAATCGGAAATAGGTTACTTGTATAATTTCGTAGAGTAGTTAGGTAATTTAAATATTATTTTGTACTTTTTAGTTTAAATGTGTTTATATTTTTTTGTTTTAATTAGCACTGTAGGCAGTTTTGAAGTCGGTTTCACAGGGAGATAAAGGAGGTTGTTCCCTCAATGGAAGTTTTTCCATTGAGGGAATCACCTCCTTTATCTTCGTGTCTCGTTTGATTCACGATTTTCAGGGCCATCCTGTATATTCTGTTCTAGGTAAATAAAATTTTCATTAACAAGCCAAAAAGATGTGGTTGGATCTTGGTGCGTAGGAAAGGCGTAGGATTAGGAACGGAATTAATGAGTGATTGTTGATAGATAGATACTCTTTATGGCACTTACAATAAACATTAGATAACAATCATAAAGAATCGTAAAACTTCGTAGTAATTATTTTTCAAAAAAAAAAAACAAATATTAAGACCTTAGTCTACCTGCACAGTAAAGTGTTCAGAACCAGTTTTAAATATAATTTATTAATCGCAAAGTAATCCGTAAAGGGTGTTGGTTCCCTCGGTTTATTTCCATTACACTGGAAACAAATATAATTGTTTATATTCATGTGTGTGTGTGGTCTATAGATCTCTCGAGAAAAAGAGTCTTGTTACCACGGATGTAATAGATTTGCAAATTCCCGTTTACATATACATTACGATAGCTATTGTGGGTACAATGTTTTTAGAATGCGGTCATACGCATCATCAATGACTGCAGTAATATCTTGAGCCGGTCTATCGTTCCTCGCCAGCCAAATTGTGCCATTAGCCCCTTGCTTGAACGCTTCTACAACTCCTTTGACAGCTGATTCAGGTCTAAAACAAAAAAATACCTTGAAGTCCTTGTTGATTGTTTTCTCTACATAATTTGTTATGCTTATAGTCATTGAATATCACATCGCATCATTTCGCCAAGTTGTCTGTTCATCCGGGGCATTAGGCGGATTTCAGTAACTAGCTTAATATAAGTTTTTTAAATTATCTCTTATGTAATTTTTACCACTTACTTTTGTGTAGCTGATGGACGTGTGGCTTTAGCTAACTCTTCTAAACATTTCTCGTCGTATATCCTTTTTTCAAAATTTTGAAATAGTGGGGTATCGGTGGGCCCAAAGCACATGGTTATTATCCTAACACCAGTGCGTTGATGGAAGGGGTCCATCTATGAAACATAATTTTTAATTTAGGCAAATTCCAACAATAATTAATAAGATACAATAAACACTCAAGATGTAGTTGGATTTAAAGCATGTTATCCACGTCTGAGGATGGTATCAGATATACGATAATCTTTATTTTATCATTTTCAGAAAAACTTACGTTAAAAATAACATATCTTACCGCAATACAGTGGCTGAAGTGTAAGATGCCTGCCTTGCACCCAGAGTAGATTGGCAGGTACGGGAACTTTATGAAACTTGCAGTAGATGCTATGTTTATAATAGTGCCACCCTTGCCACCTTCGTCTTTGCTCATATGCTTTACACCCTTCAGTGTCAATGAAACCATACCTTGCTGTAAAGAAATTCATAAATTAACAACATTTTGTTAACTTCTCATACTCTGTCCCTGGACTGTTTTGGAAATGGTAGAACTTACGTAGTTTACATCGCTCGCAACCCTCCAGACATTTGGTGAATCATCCATTACACCAGCATTGTTGATGACCACATCCACAGTCTTAAACTTATCGACTACTGCGTTAAAGGCTTCAGTCAAACTGTTTTCATTGCTGCAATCGCATTTGATGAAGACGACCTTCCCGGGGTACACCTTATTTAGTTTCTCTGAATATTCTTTTCCGACTTTTTCAGCAATATCCAATATTGCTACGCTCTGTAAACGTTATGAGTATAAAGTTAGAATCCTTATAGCCTAATAGATAAACGTACTCTAAACTTGCCTTTGCGCCATCTTTGAGGAACGCTTCAACATGTCCTGCTCCTAATCCCGAAGCTCCTCCAGTTACCAAAAACGTCTTCCCCACTATTATTCCAATCTCTGACATAATGTTGTTTTATCGACTTCTACTCCGTTTCTGGTATTATAATAGCTGCCTGTTCGTGTGTCTTTATCATTTTTATTTTGTTATCAACAATATGATATGACTATCTATTACGTCACGTGAAATAGACGTTTTACTTGCTGTTTCGGATGTTAATATGCTCATTAGCGATATTACCTATATGTTTTATACAGGTTGTTGTTTTAGTCGACGCCCCCCCAATCAGGGGTGGTTGTACAGTCACGAGCATCAATATGTTATTATATTTGTTGCTATGGCTTGTGACTGTACAAACGATACTGATGACAAAAAAATATATTTAATAATCCTTAATTTTTCATGGGGCAACCAACAAAAACAATTTATTATTGCGATCCTAGCGAGCAAGACAAAAAACTACTAACCTATCGGTAGCTACGGCGTAGCGTTTCCTAGCCACGCGTGAGCGCGTCTTCATTTGTTGTAAATATTTTTAGACAATGTTGTGAAGAGGTTTTCGATCATCCTTGGGTCGGGGGGCGCTGACCAGAACAACTCCCTGTATAGAGGTTGGCGGGTGCCCGCGACTTTGTCTGCGTAAACTACAAATACCAGGGTTGGCTATTATCAAGATAATTATTTTCTCTGATAATTATCCGACTGTCAAATCAAATTACGTATATATAAATAAAAGTTTTTTTTCTATATTTAGATATTACTTTTAGTTTTACCTGTGACTACTTTTGTTTAAAAAAAACTATTAATTTTGATATGTGTACGACTAAATTATTGTAATTTTTGAGTGCTATTTACTAATGTTTTAATTAAATATAATGCAATTTTAAATTTATTAATATACAGGGTGTGGCGTAAATAGTGGTCCAAAGCAAAGGTGTGGATACACTGTACACTGAAGCACCACATACCAGTATTTAAAAAAAAATTATGTACAGGGTTTTCAAAAAAAAAATTTTTTTTTAATTTTTTTAGAAATCGTTACCTTGCCTTACAAATTTGGTTATAATTTCCAAAAATGACGGTTTTTTTTCATCAATTTTTGTTATTATTATTGCTGATCACTTGTACTTAGTACTCCATTCGTTTTTTTTTTTACAAACTGAATTTAATAAAAAAAATTAAGTTTCTTTCAAAATTCAATACTCACTGCTAGCAAATCGTTTGACTTTCAATGCTTTTGGTGCAAAAAAAATGTACCACACTGTCAGTGCCCATTGTTTAAAAAAAATGCCCATCTTTTGCAGATTCTAAAATGGTGCAACAATAAGTGTTACGACTTACAGGAAAAAAGTTATTGCTTTTCGAAACAAAAAGGAGCCCAATTCAGAAAAACAATTTATTTGAAGTTCAAGGGTTTACAAGGGTTGTAATTTTTTTCTGTGTGGTCCAAAGCAAATGGATACACTGTACACTGAAGCACCACATACCAGTATTTAAAAAAAAATTATGTACAGGGTTTTCAAAAAAAAATTTTTTTTTAATTTTTTTAGAAATCGTTACCTTGCCTTACAAATTTGGTTATAATTTCCAAAAATGACGGTTTTTTTTTATCCATTTTTTTATTATTATTGCTGATCACTTGTACTTAGTACTCCATTCGTTTTTTTTTTACAAACTGAATTTAATAAAAAAAATTAAGTTTCTTTCAAAATTCAATACTCACTGCTAGCAAATCGTTTGACTTTCAATGCTTTTGGTGCAAAAAAAATGTACCACACTGTCAGTGCCCATTGTTTAAAAAAATGCCCATCTTTTGCAGATTCTAAAATGGTGCAACAATAAGTGTTACGACTTACAGGAAAAAAGTTATTGCTTTTCGGGTAACGATTTCTAAAAAAATTTAAAAAAATTTTTTTTTTTGAAAACCCTGTACATATTTTTTTTTTAAATACTGGTATGTGGTGCTTCAGTGTACAGTGTATCCACACCTTTGCTTTGGACCACTATTTACGCCACACCCTGTATATTTTTTGTAACGCTAGAAATAAAAGGCATTTTTGATATTGTGACGATAAAACATGCGTTTGGATACACATATATATTATTTCGTTTCGTTTTGTACAATAACAGTTACTCTTGATTATCAACGATAATTATCAACACGTAATTATCAACGATAATTATCACGATAATTATCCAGGCCAACCCTGCCATATACCATAGCCGTCCAGTAATCAATAATGACTTCTAATTTGTACTAAGTCGTATAGTAACGATAGGTCACTATCTATTTGGATATACGATCGGCAGCAAGTCAGGTCTCCAGTGTAAAACTGTGAACTACGAAAACAGCTTTTATTACGTAGGGAATAGAGGCGGTCTCAAGGTCAAAGTGGGGTAGACTGACGTGCGGCCGTGTGTACATATCATATAACTTATCCTATTAAGATGAAACATTAATAAACACCTAGCTTGTGCGCTGCACCATACAAGCTCAAACTATACGAGTAGTATACGCATTTTTGATTCAACAGATTTGTAGTCTTTGAGGAACAAACATAATCATACAGACTAACTTTTCAAGAACTATATTTTCGTACTCCACGGACTACCTATAATTTTAAAAACTTGTACATTAAACCAGCATTCTAAATTCGACGACCTTCGTCTGAATTTGCCGAGTCTATTCGGGCTATCACACCGGATTTCAAGGTGACGCCATCTCTGAGTATGTTCTTTGAAAGTCCTTTGACAGCTGATTCAGGCCTAAAAAAAGTAAATATGTGAAAAAAGTCCTAAAAAAAGTGAAAAATGTGATACGGCTGCAAATGGGTGCTACGTGCACATATCTACATAACGTAGAGGTACTCGTGAATTATGGTGTAAAGTAATCTTACAGTCGATATGATTTATCACTTCTACACTACTTTTAAAACAAAAAATAAATTCAGCTTACTTTTGAAAATTACTTCCCTCCAACACTTGGCTCATTTCTCTGCTTGCTTGTTCATCATAAGACAGTTTGTCAAGGTTGTCAAATATAGCCGTGTCGGTTTTTCCAATGCAAATCGTCAATATTCTTACGCTAGTTCTTTCGTGGAACGGGGCTATCTATGAAGGAATCATATCTTTATTTATTTATTTAATGGATTTCTCCAGGATACTTTCACCAGATTCTGACTTGGTGACACTGAGACCACCTCGGGAGTATGTTCTTTAAATAAAAAAATAAAAAAAACAAAATCGGTCCACAATGACAGAGAAATCGGTCAACATATTTACTTAAAAATGCGTAAATACAGTCGATATAGAACCTCCTCATTTTTTAAAATCGATCAAAAATAAAACCAATACAAAACTCCCTTTGGTGCAATGGTCCCAATGACACTTGATCCCTTACTTTTACATATTGTAAGAGTGTTTTACCGCAATACAGGTGCTGAATTGTAAAATCCCTGCCTTACATGCCGTGTACGTGGGGACATAAGGGAATTTCAATAGAGCTGCTGCTGAAGATATATTGATAATGGTGCCACCTTTGTTTTCTTTATCTTTTCTCATGTGACTGATACCCTTAAACGTTAAGGACACCACACCTAGCTGAAATTCAAGATTTCTGGCTTTAGGTTCTTATCGTAATCTGTTTATTAATGTAGGTTTGTATTCACCTGGTTGAATACTCACGTAGTTGATTTCACACGATTTTCTCCACATATTTGGCTAATCATTCATGACACCAGCGTTGTTAACGATCACATCCACAGTTTTAAACTGGTGAACGACTTCATCGAAAGCCTTGGTTAAATTCTCCTCATTGCCGACGTCACACTTCAAGAATATAACTTTGCCAGGAAACACTTTGTTCAATTTCTCGGCTGTTGTGTTGCCTGCTTCTTCAGATATGTCCAAAATTGCAACGGCCTGTAAACAGATTAGTTTGTAAATATTAATCAAATATGTGTAACGCCAAACACCTTTCCTTTAGATAGTAATAAATGTAGGTATGTGCCGATTTGGTTATCTGTTTTCGTTAATTTTCCATTATTTTAAATTCACCTGATAATTTTTAAACATTTAATACGTATGGCAGAAGAACTATCATATTTTTTATGAAGTATGTAATATAAACAAACAGCCACGAAGGTGGGAACTTGGGAATAAAAAAATGAGTTGAATTTGTAGACTTGTCGAAACATACCTTGGCTCCATTCTCCAGGAAAGCTTGGGCATACCCAGCGCCAAGGCCCGATGCGCCACCAGTTACCAAAAATGTTTTACCCTCAACTCTGCCGAGCTCCGACATGATTCACTTTGGGCGTCGCACTGCGCGAATTTGTTTTGTACTAACATATTTAAATGTCTTATTTTATCTTTTGCATTGCATATAACCGTATCAAATTCTTTTGCAACATAAGGATCATGTAGATAGAGATTCGAGTGTGTTTGCTTTACAAAATTTGAAGATTATGCAGGTGTCTACTATTGTCGAAAATAGAAAAAGAATATGTTATTTCTCCGTAATACTAGTCACGCGTTAGCTTTGCCAATCATAGAAATTCATATCCACCTCATCAAAAATCAGACCGTTTAGCTAGACCAGAAGTAAGCGATACATTCCTTTACAAAGTCAAGAAGCTTTACATTTTAGTCCATTGTACGAAATTTGTAGTAGATAGTCTTGAAATAAAAAATGTGCAGTTTCATTGCATGTGAGAGCACCGCTGATATCTCTTGCGTGTCCTTGCGCTCGGCACGCTAAACTGTTAATTTACCCGCTACAACGGCTTTCAATTACACTAATGCCACTTTTTGTACAACACCCGTCTGCTGTTTTAAATTACGTGCTTGATATTTTTTACCCCGAAATAAGACCTATCAAAAGATTGTGATAGAATACTGTTTACAGCGACAACAATCCCATAAAATATTAGAAGCTAACTTCGATAAAATCGCAGTTCACAATTATTTACATACATAGACTGATGTAGATTTCGATATTTCTACCTATGAGCAGCAACATAGAGGATAGACGCTATACCAGAAAAAAAAAACACTTACCCAGACGTCTGTCTGGATATTGAAATGAAGTCAGTTTACACATTATCAGAATCAGGACGTCCTCTGCTGAACATAGGCCTCATAACATAACATTCGATGTAATGTTGACCTAGGGTCAGTAGGTAAGCTCATGTAGCATTGGGCTGGGTACATAGTGCGAAGAACAGATGGCCGTTGGGTCAAAATAGTTCTAGATTAAAGACCTTATGCTCTTTTGGTTAGACGACCTTATGAAGGTCACAGGATCGCACTAATTTGCTTGGATTCAATCAATTTTTATGTATCCTTTGATAAAAAGCGTAGCGTAGGACATCTCCTGGCTAGACAGTCCGATGATCTTATAAAGGTCGCAGGATCGCACTACATAATTTGCTTGGATACACACAATTTTCCTTTATGTATCGGATAGTATTGGTAAAATGAGTTTCCATTAATTGACAGAAAACATGTCTATCAAACTACCTGTGCCATTGATATTTTGGTGTTGTTGACATTATTTATCCCAGTCAGTGCAGGGTTTCCGCGTGCACGACCGTTCGATTGCGTTAACTTGACGGAAGTGTCAATTTGCCGGCACCCACGCATGGCAAGTGGCAACGTGGCTCATTGACGCCACACCGTCTGCTTACTCACGTTCGGCCAACCTATCAGAGTAATCAGACAATGCATTATTTTTCCATTCTTGCAAATTTCTAAATACGTGCTCGTCTGAAGAGTAAGGCCTGCAGTTTTAGTGAACCAGGCTAGTATCTGTGAATAATCATTGTTTAAAACTCCAGCTACTTAAACTTGTGTAACAAGTTTTTTTCATTTTCAATTCATGGTTAGGTACTATTTTTGATTCTGAATTGAGTTTCCCTCGCGAGCGATATAATCGCAACAACGTTTAGCATACTGTCAGGATAATCTTATCAGTGGCAGGATGCACTGGTTTCGACGTCATGCACTGGAAATAGTGCTAGTCTGAACTAGACGATTGTTTAATGGTCAAGGAAAGTATGGAGTAAGCAGTAGAAAAAAGTGACTAAAATACTTTTCGGTACTTTTTTAGGTCGGACGTGTGAATGTTTTTGTACTGTACTGACCAGACGATACATTTTTGTTGCAAAATCACCCGATCATTGTGAAAGATAAGATGCAGTAGTCTTTGCCATGACGTGCTGTTGTCTGTGTACATTGTATTGTAAATACCTAAGGATGTGTTCCCATACAATGTTTGCCCCAAAAATTAAAAGTTCATGCGGCACAATCAAACTTTAATTTCTAGCCTTGTTTGTCATTCATCTATAAGAAAAATAACAATTAAAGCTATAACCAGTGGGGTTTTAAAATTGTCAAGACTTTTTAGCCGTTATAGTCTCTATTTTTTAATTTTTTTACTCATAAACCCCGCTAGGTAGGTAGGAACTGTTTTTATATTATAATTGCATACTTTTTTTCAGAGTGATTTTGTCGATCTCGTGATCTTTTTACCTAATCAAACAAAACGACATCTATAGGGTGATTTTCAGCAATCCCCTTCAATCATATTTAGTAATACAAATATTTTTTATTACTTATTTGTTTAAATATTCGTGTATGCTGTGAATTAATTGTTATTGTAACATCAATTACCTCTGGTATTTGTTAAAGGTCGTGAAGTTCAAACTACGCTAGATAAATGACGTAAGTGCGCTATGTGTGCCGATGATGTCAATTTATTATTCTCTACTCTAATAGTGAACGCCTTTCGCATGCTAATACACCCTTTGCCAATGGACGACGTAAGGAAGTCGCATTCTTATTCTAAATACTCTATTAAAATTCATGTAGATTTAAGATAGTAATGATAGTATTAATGTTCTTTTATGCTGTTTTTTTATTTATAAATAAAATCTTGCCTATCTATGTCTGGAAGAGATCGCTTCCAGCGATATAACCGCTTATATCGTGCTAGTATGTTCTAAATTGTATGTATGTCTGTTATGTGTTTTCTTGCAATATAGAATTAGAATCTTCTTTGTTGCAATATAGAATATCTATATATTTATAATACCTACCTAGTTGCATTACAGTTAGGTATCCTTGAAGGGATAACGTGATAAGCAGCAATCACTTATTGGACTTTGTTACCTACTAATAAGAAACAATATTAAACTTTTTGCCGATTCTTTTCTACCAAACTGTATACTTTAGAATGTTGAGTCTAGAATAAAATCACTTGATTTGCTACAGCTGTTATGTACAGTTAGCTGAAACCTAACTTATTGCCCAACAGATTGGTACTTACAATTACTGTGTTTTGATTTGGCACGGCCGATAAAATGGCGTGGCACTGACATTATAACCTGTGCCATTCGCTTAATGCCACTACCACTTCGCCTTGTGTGCTATATTCTTTCACTTAAGACTTCATCTTTAAAACAATAAGCCATAAGGCTTCGTAACAAGACCCAATAGACGTAAGAGATAAACTTTTGCCGTTGACTGTATTGCCTTTAAGAGTTGCTGAAAGTTAAACTTTATTTTGATAGGTATAAGAATCGATCGTAGCAAATTGCTGGCCGTACCATTCACATGCCGAGACTGAATTAATTGACTGCTTATCGTTTTATGAAGTGTACAGTCGGCGGCAGAACGTTAAGGTATGAAATAGGTACGAAAACAGCTTTTGCTACGTAGGTAATACAGCCGGACTTAATATTTACATGTGTATAGTCTTGACGTGCAGTGGTGTGTAAAATGAGTACCTACTTAAGTTTGATACGGAATACGGAACGTCCCATTTTGACGAATCATACATTTTAACAGAATTCAGAAAATAATGTTTGAAAAACAGAGCAATAATATATTACCCTTATCAAACCTTACTATCGCGGTATATCAACAAGAACACATTCTAGACTAATTCGCAATTAAGTTGAGTCATCGTCAACATGAGTTCGATAAAGAACATGCATTTGATCGTTTCCTTCTATATTTTTAAATAATCCATTCTTAAAAGTCCGTTGAATTTGAATTATTAATAGTTCTCCTCAAATCTTGTGTGATAAACACATTCTTTTGACTACAAGATGTCGTTAGAAAATAATAACATTCTTTATATTATTATTTTCTAACGACATCTTGTAGTAGTAGCCTAGTAACATACAAGGTGTCGACTTGACACCTTACAAGAAATACCTTGTATAGATTAATGCTGTTAAAACAAGAGTCATTAGTATTCTGTTGCCTAATAAAGTCAATTGAAGTCGCTTAGTTTTTACATGTTATGAATAAACAACACAATTTAGCGAGCAAAATTACAGTCGTTATCAACCGAGGAATAGATAACGGAACGAAAACCCAATTCTTGCTTCCAGTGTATTCACGCATGGCGCCGTCACGGCAAACGGGCAGGCTAAATCGTTGTTAATTATGATTACGTACTAGGTAGGAACAAGTGACGGAAAGAGAAAATGCGGAAAAATTAAGCCAGTACCGTGTTTCATGGTTGGGCTTACATATTGAAAGAGTGGAAGTCCCATATGTGCTAGAAAGGCGTTTCTGTGTGTCACTATCTACATGTTGAGTAAACATGAATGTTGCATATAATAAACGACGATTCTTTCTTATTTTTGCTCTGAAATGTTCAGTTATCTTGACGCAGATAATATGATAAATAAATAAGGGATCGGCACATTTAACATATCTACTCTAAAGAGGCAAAGGAAAATAATGAAATGTGTAACATCACGAATACTTTAATCAAATTCATTCGGTAATATAATTCGGTAAAATAATTCTGTGTCTACTAATTGGCTGATGTTAATCGGCAGTCCGTGAACTGATTTGTTATGAAAATAACGCTACGATTGCATTAAACACTAATGTTTACTATAATGAGTATGTTGTCTACTCTTATTGTTTGTTTTCTTGCTGTGTATTATTGTTTTCATTCATTGTTTTACAAACAGAATTCCAAAAAAAAACGAAGACCGGAACAAAGATCCGGAATAAGTTCTTAATTTGAGAAGGATTAACTAAACTTTATTGATTCATAGTTCAAATAATCTGTTGATTTTTATCCACATTATGTACAGTGGCCACAAGTGGCCAGCACATCGTTCGTACATATATATTTGTTGCAAAATCAGCTCTATTGCAGCTGCATAGAATGATGTTAACCTTGACGTCCTCTCGTCCGAACCTAAACGTATTATTGAATATTGCTTTTCTATTACAGTAATGCGAGAAAGGTAGCCGCGGTTCGAGCTCGCGCGCAGCCATGCCGCTGCCCAAGCGCTGCGTGGAGCCCGTCCACGTGTCGCGGGGCACCGTCCCCGAGCGGCTCGCGGTCCCGTCCGAGCTCGAGGCCGTCACCAACGGCACCCTCGCCAACACTGTCAGGTACTACTCTCCCACTCGCTTTTTACGTTTACGTCCCGAGCAGCAGACAGGTCGCTGCGTGAATCCCGTCCACGTGTCGCAGGGCACCGTCCCTGAACGGCTCGCGGTCCCGTCCGAGCTCGAGGCCGTCACCAACGGCACTCTTCCCAACACTGTCAGGTACTACTCCCCCACTCTCCTGTTACGTTTACGTCCCAGCAGACTGAAGTCACTGCTAGGAGCTGGCCACATGTTGCGGGGTACCGTCGCCAACACTTGTCTCTAACGTCCCTAGCAACAAACGCCTCCTGCTTCCCTATCAACAGGCAGTGGCACCAGCTGGCACGTTGCTGCGTGAAGTCATTCATGTGTCAATGGGTACCGCTCCAAGCAGCTAGCTGTCCCGTCCGAGCTCGAGGCCATAACCAGCACTGTCAGGAACTACTCCTTCACTTACCACTAATATCTCTCGTAGCAGGTCCTTGCACCAGTCGCAATTCGCAGTGGTAAAGGTACTCCAAAAAAAAAATAGTTTTTCTATAGTTTCCTACCTGGTATGTGAAGGCCAAGAATGCAGAGCTACATGAGCGTAAGCTTAACACTAAATCCCCCGACACGATAAAGTGCCGTTAGTAAATATAGTCGCACGAAAACACCTCGATCATCTGCGTTCGTCCGGCGCATGTAGAGCGAATAAGTGAAGCGACAATGAGCAAAAACAATAGTGTATAGCTGCGTGCGATTCGTTCAAGCATTTCGCGATGCTGAGATAAATGTAACAATTTTATCGCCAAGCACTCCTTCTTTGAGGTGACCCAGTAAATCCAGTAATGCACTATTAATCTCGTGAGTAGTGTAGCACAGCCGACAACGGATTTATTTACACGTATGGTAATCCATAACGTATACAAATAAATAAGAAGATCTATGTTTGTTTGTAAACAATACTAATTAACCTCTAGACGTGGTAACAATCGAACGAGAAAAGGAAGTGGGATTTTTCGAGGGCTCGGTGTGATTGACCGCTGACCCAGATCTTATTAAAAATGTGATCATATATACATTCCTCCCTCTTTTGACAAACCGTAAACTCATCGGGGTCCTATTCTGTATGAGTATGTGTCTGTATGATGATGATTTTCGGCTTTAGTCGTCCCCGTCACTCATGCCAGTATGACAATGCAAGTGAGCGTGATGACTAGCTTCGACAACATGTGTCGTTTATCATCTTTGTGCACAACAACTTGAAAATGACCTCACCATTCTCGTTCCAGGCAACTGTCTTCCCTGTCCAAACATGCTGAGGACATGTTTGGCGAGCTGACGCGGGAAGCGACGAACCTCGCCGATAGGACCAACGTCCTGCAGGCCAGGATAGACAGGCTGGCGATCAAGGTCACGCAGCTGGACTCTGGGGTCGAGGAAGGTATGGAATTTTTTATCATTGCGATTTCTAATCTTTTGAAAGTGAACACTACACAAACAACGATGTTCATCGTTGTTGACACAGACAGTGTACAACCAGGATTAAAAGAGCTTTAAGCCTTTAAAGCTCTTTTAATCCGGATTGTACACTGTCCGTGTCAACTATGTATTTCGGATAATTTATATAGGTAGTTTTTTAGTGCGATAGAAAAGCCATTTCGGACGTAAATATGTGTAACACCCTAGGACATTAGACTAATGTCTACTAACTAAAAAATAATCATCTAATAATTGGTTTTTGATTGACGTCTGTTGTGTTACTAAAATAAATATCCGGGCTGCCTGAAATATGAAGGCACCAGGAAAAGTGTAAAATATAAGTATACAGTTCATTGACATTATTATATTTTGTAAATTATAAAGTTTCGATTTAAGTAGTTTCCTTATTTTGTACAATATAACAGATTGACCTTGTCCTAATAAACGCAAAACATATTGTTGCTTCTAAAAGTAGAGCTAGTTTCGTCACCATTAGTTTAAAGGAAACGCCAATTATTATTGCCTACTTTATTCGTGGATCTTCAAGTGTATATCTGAGTCCGTGTTCACAAACTAATTTACCTGGCAGAGTTGGGCAAAATGTAATTAATTAAAAATTAACAATTACAATTACAAAATGTAATTGGCGAGTTCAATTATAAATTACTTGAAATTGATAAAAAGTAATTAAATTACAATTACAAATTGTAATTGAAATTACTCAATTACTTTTTCATTTAAAATATGGTATTAATCTAAATAAAACGATAAGGTAAAGATAAATCAAATATTTAATTTTAAAAAATAACAAAAAAGAACTATTTCAAATTAGATTTTAATGCTACTCTTTGTTCAAACATCTGATCAGAAAGTTTTTGAGATTTTGGTAAATTAATCATGGTAGCATATGAAAATAATCTCTCGACGGGACCTGACGAAGGCATTAAAGTATTATATTTAATAAACACCTGTTTAATTTCTGGATGTCAATTTAGCATTGAAGTATCTTTATCCGAATCTGAAAGGACATAATAATTTCAGGTCTTGTAGAACGGAGTGATTCAGTATATTCACCTTCAGGTGAATCAGTGTCAAAAACAAAATACGAATCATCGTCTTTGTTTGTGTATGTGATTGAGATTCTCTTGCATTTTTAACCGACTTCAAAAAAGGAGGAGGTTATCAATTCGACTGTATGTTTTTTTTTGTGGCTATGTTACCGCATATCTCAGTCAGTTCTCAGTCAGTTGTAGACCGATTTAAACAAAAATGTTTACCTAGAGGCTATACCTTCTAGTTGGGCCCATTTTGGCCCAGTCGAGATCTGATGATGGGATCTTGGTGTAATCGAGGGAAACCCTCAAATTTTAAAGGCACGTATAGTGTTTTCGTACTAGTATCTTAATGTTGACATGTTGTTACGTCCGATAATCATTATGTGGAGCTGAGCTGATGGCGGAACTCCTTAAAAATTAGGAGTTTAGTAATTAAAACACTAGATGTTTTGTCAGGTACTGTATAGGATGCTAACAAAACAAAGTCAAAGGCGCAGCTCCCTCCTCTTTCACTGGCACCGACTCCAAAAAATAACAGATAATAAATTGGAAATAGGTTTCTTGTATAATTTCGTAGAACAGTTAGGTAATTTAAATATTATTTTGTACTTTTCAGTTTAGGACGTCTTGTCTTAGTGACAATTGCGTATTTTGCTTTGTAGAAGAATGTCTTTTGAGTCGCTTATGCGTTTTTGAGTAGCTCACGTATTCATTAAATGTCACTTCGCCATGTTTTAATGAGTGACAAAATTCGAAGTTGCATTACGTGATCCACTAATTTTAACTTCTTTTGGTGCGCATAACGTGCACCGTGCTACTCTTTTTTTATCTGAAGATTCACTGGGTAAATAGGTAAAAAACTTGCCATCAAAAATACAGGGCAACACCTCCTCGGTTGTTGGGTCGTCTTCATCTTGTTCAGTATTAGACGCCATTTCAGTAGGTACTTGTAAAATAAAAATACGCCAAAAGAGATACGCGAGCGATCTTACTTGTCGAAACCAATGCCAACGACTATGTGACGCCGCTTGTTTCCGGAGAGAAGTACACGCGGGGTGGGTGATTGTAAGCCCTCCGCGCCCCTCTGGCTCATTCTATGGCCTATCCGCCGCGTGCGCAGTTACAGTCGCATTTAGCAGTGCACCCACAAGATCATAAAAAACTTTATACTACGCATGATGTTTGTGTTGTGTTGCGAACGAGAATAGTCCGTTTTTCTTTGCTAGTCGAACAATGTAAACAATCTTTTTATAACTTTTAAAATAATATCAATGAATAAAATTAATAAACTATTTGATTTGAAAAGATATCGGTCTTCAACGATGACTTTACCAATGTAGATTGTGAGTTTTGTGTTTATCTTATTTTAAAACGAAACGAAACTTTCGTAAAAAAAGAAATCCAAGATTGTTTACAATATTGCACAAGCAGAAAAACAGACTTTATCCACTTAATTTTATAAAAGTAATTGAGTAATTTGAATTATAATTAATGTAATTAAAATTACCAATTATTTTTGTAATTGAATTAAAATAGTTCCAATTACATGTAATTTGAATTACAGTAGTTCAATCACTTATCATGAAATTAGTAATTCAATTACACATATTAATTAATTACGCCCAACACTGTTACCTGGGATATCAACTAGGTGGAACCCTGGTTCCAGTCAATATAAAATACACATGTCAAGGACAAAATTTTAAATTAATCTTTAATTTATCTTCTATCAGGTGTTAAATTAAAACACGTTTGATTTTGGCTAGTGGTTATCAACTTTTCAATTAACCTTGAATGTGTTCCTGTTAATCTTTTCACCATCATTTTTTCTTTCCAGTGTCCCTCCAAGACATTCAAATGCGGAAGGCATTCCGATCCACACGGGCGTTCCAGCAACAACTGTTCTCACGCAACTCCATGCCATCCGCCATGTTGGCGACGTACGCGCGCTGCGATCGGCCACCGCCGCTCGAAAGGCTAAACGAATTCAGGGACGATGGCAGGGACGCGAGGAAGTTCTACACCGACCCGGACTACTTCTTCGAGCTGTGGCGTAGGGAAATGCTGCAGGATACGGAAAGGATCCAGCATGATAGGGGGAAGAAGGTATGTTCTCAGTAGTTTTTATCTTTTCATCGCCTTTGGGCAGGGCACATAGCGCGAAGACCCTTTGATCAAAGGCGAAGCGTGGGACGTCCATCGGCAAGATAGACAGACCTTGTAAAGATCGCAGGATCACAATGGATGCAGACCGCTTACAACCGGTCGCTGTGGAAAACCGTGGGGGAGGCCTATGTTCAGCAGTGGACGTCCTACGGCTGATAATGATGATAGCCTTTGGCGAAAGACAATTTGGTCACATATGCTGCTCGCGAAGCTGAAGCACTATTTTTAAATCACTCGCAGCAGATTTCTACTGATTTTCGTTTGTTTTCTTAAACTCTCCAAAATTAAAACACTCAATCAACTGTACTCGACCGCTCGAAACCGCAACGAGTGCCATTACCCACTCGTCACAGAAGGCGAGCGATAGAATAAACGCTAAAATTAATGTGTTGAGTGAAAATTATGTCGCATTCGCCAATAGAACGTCATGACGGTAGAAACGCAAACAAGTTTTACAATACCGTTAATAAGTTTGTAATTTTATTTCCTGATTGTTATCTGTAATGTTTCCCTTAAATAAAAAAAATATAATCCCGAATGACCGGCTGTGGGACAGAGACCTGGAACATGTCATGACATTTTTGTTACGACATTTTTTAATATCAAAACACAAAATAAAAACATTGCAATGCTGAAAGGCATTACCAACTGAATGCTAAAGCACTTATTACACCATCCTATTTGTAGCTTAGGAAAGTACCATCCTAGCTAGGATCCTAACTAGAAAGGTAGGATAGACAGGCAGATGCTCTACTTGGATAACGCATTGTCTGTATTTTCGCGTCTAGCCACAGAATAAGTACTAGTACTTCGTACAGAAGTATGACTTAGCAATTGTATTCAAAGAAATGTCTACTCAATGTCGTCAACAATATGGCGTAATTTAGTTCGCCTCAGAGTCAAGCATATTTTCGTGTAGACACTTACAAAAATCCATTGCAAGATAATTTCATACTTATTGCTCTGGAATATGATTCATAATACACTAAATCTATATTCAGTGACGTAATATAACGCGACGCGATAGGGTTGACTGCTACGAGAAGCTTCTAACGCCATCTAGCGCCTCTTTCTAGTACTTTATTCATTCTCGTCCAGCCAGCAACGTAGCCGCGCGGCCGCCGGTGAATAAAACGCGCGAGCGTGTCGCTGGCCGGTAGCGACACGCAACTTGTTTTAGCCCCTAAGTAAGGGTTGCCGCGCGTAGGTACGTTTTTGCTACCTACGCGGGGAGATACACAGGCCTGGTCTAGCTGACGTGCTCACTTGCACTGTCATGTTGTCTTTAGTGACAGGGACGGCTACAGCCGAATTTGCGGATATCGTCTTACAGAGTGGGGCCCCAGACACCATCCTAGTTAGGACGCAAGCTTCCTGACTAGGTTAGTAGGAACCTAAGTAGTGAACTGCGATTACATCTTCCTATTTCGTAGTAGGATGCTACACAAATAGGATAGTGTAATGAATGCTAAATGCGACTGGACTGTCATGTTTGCTTTACTTGCTTATTTTTGTGCCAGGTGCGAGCGCCCCGTAGCGGTGGCGGTGCTGATTCCCGAGGCACTCGAAGAGTTCGCGCACCTCATTCCACTCGCGAGCGACAGAAGGCGGCGGCGGTGACGCGCGGGGAACACATCATGCAGCCGGCGCAACTCAAGCAGCTCGACCTGCAGCACCACGGCAAGCCCGACCCCGTCTACATATGTACGTACAGTCGCCACCATGTCGGGCTAGTTTTTACCCGACTGCGACAGAAGGAGGGTTATGTTTTTCGAACGTATTATGTATGTATGCCCACTTATTTGGCACGCTCTACAGCACAAACTACTTGACGGATTTTGACATGTGAGGTGTCGTTGAATTTGACAGAATTGTGGTAGTGACATAGGTAGGCTGCATACATTTTGAAAATGGCGTCAACAAATGAAAAAAGGGGGGGGGGAGGGTAAGCTAATACAGAGTAAGAATAACTATGAATATCTTATGAAAGCTAGTAAAAATAACATTTCAATAATAAAACACATTTCGCAGTCAGGTATTTTGCTTTTCAAATAATTTGACATTACTTGTTATTGCCATTATTAGGGTACGTCTAGATCTGACGAATGCGCCGCGAACTACCTAAAGTATGCACCATGTACCTAAAGCCAATTATTATTTTTTATACAAAATACATACTGACTTACAGAATACCAGTACTCAAAATACTACTATGCTAGTCACATGAATACACATGCAAATCACATACAATTGACAGACAACTATAGTTCGTGCGCGCTTTCTTCATCCATGTAAGTCGACTGTGACCCGCATACATTGGCATGTTTCTACGTATCTGGGTATCGGAGAACATACCTGAGGTCTTCTTCTTTTCGTGTCGACACTGGCGTTTTATTTTTAAGGATCAATACTCGGCGAGTAACAAAGCATTATCAGTAGCGTTGTCCAGGTGTACAATTCAACACTTGGCAATCTACGGGGAGATTAAATAAAAGGCAGTGAAGTTGATCACAATATTCTATTGCCGAGAAGCACTTGGAAAACGATACTGTTAATATATACCTGCCCGAAAAAACACTTACATATCGCGATTTATAAGGGCACAACGCCATCTATTATCCAAACATAGTCTACACACATATGATATTTCCTTATGTAATACTTTAAGTTATAGTTATTTATTTGTTACGCAACATTTTACCATCTATCTTTTTTACTTTATGTAGATATTATTACAATAATATTATATGTACGACATGGCCGCCCGCCATGGGGCATATGTATAAATGCAACCTTAACACCAGGTCTTCACGTGTGCAGGTGTAGGGGCACGTAGGGCATGACCCGAGGTCGATTTGGGAGAATGACATTGATCCAGTTTTCGTATTCTCAGGAAATAAACAATATTTACTTATATTTCAGACACAAGTGTTCCGGACGGTAACTACAAAACGCCACAGAACCGACCGCCGTCTTCACAGCCCGCCGCCCGACCCAATTCCATAGAGATTGATAAACAACAGAATAGACAACCGCGGCTCACTGGAAATGGACACGGTAAGTGTATTTTTGTAAACCTGTATGTGTAAAATCCTCTGTAAGACGGATGTCCGTATCTTTGACTCTTGCCATGCCACTTATTCAAATAAAACAAAATCCCAGCGTGATTGAGAAGCACGCAATAACTTCTTACGGAGTAGGGCGTTTTGTAATGTGTCCTTCTTCGTTACTTCGTTAGTTGTAGTAGTGTAACCCTAAGTTAGGCATCCATATAACCATAGTGAAGGCAAAAACTGCTAGTAAATATATTTTTGCACTTGAAAAAATGAATACCAGAGGCGGGAATCGAACCCGCGTTCCTCGCATACCGGGCGATTGCCTTACCTCTCGGCCACCCTGGCGTTTGCATAGCCTGTCGAAATTTTCAAGTGCTGCTAAACGCTGTAATGCCGCGTTGCTTTCATCAATGTTATTGGGATTACACCCTCAACACTCTAAAGAAATACTATTGCAAGTACCCTTAGGCGATTAATTTTCAAAAATCCTTTCTTGTGCACCCCTAGACCTCAGGGACCCTCATAGGGGTTACCGGGATATCGGTGTTATTACAAAAAAAGTAGACTAGGTTTAAATTAGGTCTAAATATTAGCCGACAAATGAGGAATAAATGATGCGTGAGTGACATAACCTAATAGAGAAACGATTTTCTAATTGGCTAGCCAATAGCTTAGTCATGATTTACACCTGGTACTAAGTTTTTGTAATAACAGGGTATGTGTCCAATTTGGTCAGTTAGTTAATCAGTCAGCCAGTCATTTAGATGACGTCTGTTATGTTACCAAATAAATATAATTATTTTTAGAACATAAGCAATTATTTTGCAAGTTTTTACGAAATCGATTTGAATTTCGCTTACAAAAAATAATTGACTGTGTCATCCGGTGGGACCGGATCCACCGGATTCAGGATTCACGATCCCACCGGATGACACAGTCGATTAATTTTTGTAAGCGAAATTCAAATCGATTTTATTCAAATCGAAATTAAATTTGATTACCTAATAAATAAATAAAGACAATATTAATTGGTAACTGATGCTCGGTCCGAGTTTATCAGACGAAGACGGGACGGGAGGGAGATGAATCGATAGTATTAAATCATATTCTTTTTTTTCAGTGCCAGAAGAAAGCCCATACGGTTCGGTCGAGCCGATATACGGCGGGAGCCAGTGCGGGACCCCGCGCCGGCCGCGCCCCTCCGTGCCGCCCCCCGCGCCGCCCGCGCCCCACCTGCCGCCGCCCGCGCCCCGCGACGCGCCCCCCGCCGCCCTCACGCCCACCAGGTGAGACACGAGCGTGACTCCACCGTGGTGTCACGTGCCCCCCCCCGCGCCGCCCGCGCCCCACCTGCCGCCGCCCGCGCCCCGCGACGCGCCCCCCGCCGCCCTCACGCCCACCAGGTGAGACACGAGCGTGACTCCACCGTGGTGTCACGTGCCCCCCCCCCGCGCCCCCCGCGCCCCACCTGCCGCCGCCCGCGCCCCGCGACGCGCCCCCCGCCGCCCTCACGCCCACCAGGTGAGACACGAGCGTGACTCCACCGTGGTGTCACGTGCCCCCCCCCGCGCCGCCCGCGCCCCACCTGCCGCCGCCCGCGCCCCGCGACGCGCCCCCCGCCGCCCTCACGCCCACCAGGTGAGACACGAGCGTGACTCCACCGTGGTGTCACGTGCCCCCCCCCGCGCCGCCCGCGCCCCACCTGCCGCCGCCCGCGCCCCGCGACGCGCCCCCCGCCGCCCTCACGCCCACCAGGTGAGACACGAGCGTGACTCCACCGTGGTGTCACGTGCCCCCCCCCGCGCCGCCCGCGCCCCACCTGCCGCCGCCCGCGCCCCGCGACGCGCCCCCCGCCGCCCTCACGCCCACCAGGTGAGACACGAGCGTGACTCCACCGTGGTGTCACGTGCCCCCCCCCGCGCCGCCCGCGCCCCACCTGCCGCCGCCCGCGCCCCGCGACGCGCCCCCCGCCGCCCTCACGCCCACCAGGTGAGACACGAGCGTGACTCCACCGTGGTGTCACGTGCCCCCCCCGCGCCGCCCGCGCCCCACCTGCCGCCGCCCGCGCCCCGCGACGCGCCCCCCGCCGCCCTCACGCCCACCAGGTGAGACACGAGCGTGACTCCACCGTGGTGTCACGTGCCCCCCCCGCGCCGCCCGCGCCCCACCTGCCGCCGCCCGCGCCCCGCGACGCGCCCCCCGCCGCCCTCACGCCCACCAGGTGAGACACGAGCGTGACTCCACCGTGGTGTCACGTGCCCCCCCCCGCGCCGCCCGCGCCCCACCTGCCGCCGCCCGCGCCCCGCGACGCGCCCCCCGCCGCCCTCACGCCCACCAGGTGAGACACGAGCGTGACTCCACCGTGGTGTCACGTGCCCCCCCCCGCGCCGCCCGCGCCCCACCTGCCGCCGCCCGCGCCCCGCGACGCGCCCCCCGCCGCCCTCACGCCCACCAGGTGAGACACGAGCGTGACTCCACCGTGGTGTCACGTGCCCCCCCCCCGCGCCCCCCGCGCCCCACCTGCCGCCGCCCGCGCCCCGCGACGCGCCCCCCGCCGCCCTCACGCCCACCAGGTGAGACACGAGCGTGACTCCACCGTGGTGTCACGTGCCCCCCCCCGCGCCGCCCGCGCCCCACCTGCCGCCGCCCGCGCCCCGCGACGCGCCCCCCGCCGCCCTCACGCCCACCAGGTGAGACACGAGCGTGACTCCACCGTGGTGTCACGTGCCCCCCCCCGCGCCGCCCGCGCCCCACCTGCCGCCGCCCGCGCCCCGCGACGCGCCCCCCGCCGCCCTCACGCCCACCAGGTGAGACACGAGCGTGACTCCACCGTGGTGTCACGTGCCCCCCCCCGCGCCGCCCGCGCCCCACCTGCCGCCGCCCGCGCCCCGCGACGCGCCCCCCGCCGCCCTCACGCCCACCAGGTGAGACACGAGCGTGACTCCACCGTGGTGTCACGTGCCCCCCCCCGCGCCGCCCGCGCCCCACCTGCCGCCGCCCGCGCCCCGCGACGCGCCCCCCGCCGCCCTCACGCCCACCAGGTGAGACACGAGCGTGACTCCACCGTGGTGTCACGTGCCCCCCCCGCGCCGCCCGCGCCCCACCTGCCGCCGCCCGCGCCCCGCGACGCGCCCCCCGCCGCCCTCACGCCCACCAGGTGAGACACGAGCGTGACTCCACCGTGGTGTCACGTGCCCCCCCCGCGCCGCCCGCGCCCCACCTGCCGCCGCCCGCGCCCCGCGACGCGCCCCCCGCCGCCCTCACGCCCACCAGGTGAGACACGAGCGTGACTCCACCGTGGTGTCACGTGCCCCCCCCGCGCCGCCCGCGCCCCACCTGCCGCCGCCCGCGCCCCGCGACGCGCCCCCCGCCGCCCTCACGCCCACCAGGTGAGACACGAGCGTGACTCCACCGTGGTGTCACGTGCCCCCCCCGCGCCGCCCGCGCCCCACCTGCCGCCGCCCGCGCCCCGCGACGCGCCCCCCGCCGCCCTCACGCCCACCAGGTGAGACACGAGCGTGACTCCACCGTGGTGTCACGTGCCCCCCCCGCGCCGCCCGCGCCCCACCTGCCGCCGCCCGCGCCCCGCGACGCGCCCCCCGCCGCCCTCACGCCCACCAGGTGAGACACGAGCGTGACTCCACCGTGGTGTCACGTGCCCCCCCCGCGCCGCCCGCGCCCCACCTGCCGCCGCCCGCGCCCCGCGACGCGCCCCCCGCCGCCCTCACGCCCACCAGGTGAGACACGAGCGTGACTCCACCGTGGTGTCACGTGCCCCCCCCGCGCCGCCCGCGCCCCACCTGCCGCCGCCCGCGCCCCGCGACGCGCCCCCCGCCGCCCTCACGCCCACCAGGTGAGACACGAGCGTGACTCCACCGTGGTGTCACGTGCCCCCCCCGCGCCGCCCGCGCCCCACCTGCCGCCGCCCGCGCCCCGCGACGCGCCCCCCGCCGCCCTCACGCCCACCAGGTGAGACACGAACGTGACTCCACTGTGGTGTCGCGGGTCGGTCGACAAGTCGATGTACGGCGCGACATTCGAGCATTCCAGTGGTCGTGATTAAACTAAAAGTTGTAGGAGGCTCCTAAACCACTAGTGGTCGCGTTTAGTAACCGCGACTAATAGCTCGAAGCGTGGTAGCTCCAAAGCCACGCTTAGGCACGGGGCCGCGTTCGAACTACATGTTGCAGAAGTCGCCTGCGCTCGCTACCAGTGGTCGCAATTAAAACCACTGGTGGCCGCGACTAGCTCAAAGTGCGGTGGCTCTTAAGCCACTATTAGCCGCGTCAAATAGCTTTTTAGTCTCCGGTGACATGGCAGTCCTTTTCCGCGCTTGTTTAATTCGAAGCAGGAGGCGAGTACAGGAACGTGTATAACTAACACTCCCTCCCCCCGCAGGTCCGCGCTGCCCCCGCCCCCGCCGCCGCCGGAGGGCGCGTCTCCGCCGCTGCTCGTGAACGGCGCCTCCCCCCCGCACCGCTCTGCGCTCGACGCGCACCTCGACCACATGCACGCGGTCATCGGTGAGTTCAAAAACACATCATCCGGCTCAGAGGCCCTATGAGAGACGATGACTATGTAAATTTTCAAAGAAATCCACAATCACATTATTCAGTTTAGAGGACCTACTCTGTACTGTAAGAAGATGCCAGTATTCTATTCTAAGATCAATGAAATCAGAGTCTTAGGTGTTTCACTAGATTCCAAATTGTCTTATTAACTTTTGTTAATACAATTTGGTATTCATCATGCATGCTGCTATTTCAGATATATCTTGTCTTAAAATTTTATATTTTGAATATGTTCTTAGCGTATTAGAGTACTGTAGATACAGTAGAGTACTATACACACACGATAAAGATATAAAATAATACACTTACAAACGCATAGAGTAACGACTATACCTACGCAAAATGTTGTGCTATTTTGTACAAAATAACTCATCCATATTTATGACGCAATTGGTATTCGACCGTTTAAAACGGTTGCTTTGAAGTTTTAAACCGTTGTTTATGGTTTTCAACCATTTTAAATGGTTGTTTTACCAACTATATAAGGAAATAAAAATCGGGTTTGATAGTCAAGAATTATTCCAGCTTTCTACGTCGTTGAGACGCTACATTTAGTTAAGCGATAAAAATGTATGGAGTAGCTATAAAGAACGTGAATCTTGTATACCTTTAAAAAGAGCCAGACAACAGCGACTGAGTTTCTTGCACTACTTAACTTTTATTCTCTAACCTTAAGATATTCCTCAACGCCATAAGACGATAATAATTTCGTTTTTTTCTAAACAAATTATAATTTCGAAGATTATATTTATGACAATCTTTGCGTTTTTAAGCTAATGTCGAAAATCAATTGAAAAACTTGTCATACTTAGATTAATTAAACACTAGATGGTGAGTTTATGGCACAACTACAAAAAATGGAAAATCTTCCGTAACTAGGCATCCTTATGCTCCGCCATAGAACAGTAGATTGCTTACAAGGGGAGAAAGCGACCCATTTCACTCGAGAAGTTTCTGGCGCTCGAACAAAGACTCACTTCGTTGACTCCTCTTCCTTCCATCCTCTTCTTTCTTTGTCACTCTCGAGTGAAATGGGTGCTTTTACCCAAGTTACACATACTATTTTTCATTTCGACTGTGAGGAAAGAAATAGTGCATTTCTTTTTTCGTGTTGCAATCGAAGGTGCGTATCCGCGATGCGCGCCCGACCAGCACATTTTGGCGTTTTACTTGGTCCGCGAGCGGCGCCAAAGTGGGCGGGCGGTCGTGGCTGACGGCAAGTGCAACGCACCCCGAAACTTTTTTTTTGAAAGTGTTTGAATAGTAGGTCCACACTTGCGTGGCAGGGAGGGAAAAGCTATCTTCCACCCAGCAATCTACACATGAAAGTTCAACTTTCCGAACAGGAGAGATGAAAAACAAATAAGATGACGTTACGCTGTTGTAAGACACAGCTGTCATGCACACGAAAACACTTTAGTTGGCGGGCCAACACTTTAGAACCGGGGTTCTATGTGAGGATTCGTGTGGCGAATCTATCTAGTATTTGAATGATCTAAGTTGTCATACTACAAAAAACTTAACTTGTCATCTTGAGTTAAGGAAGAAGTGACCACACAGTGGTAACTTCTTCCTACCAATTTTGAGATGGTTTCAAGGAGGTTGAGGTTACCTTAGTTGAGGCCGAGTGGAGGATCTTAGAACACGGGTGTTGATCTTTGGGCATACGTCAGAGCGTCTATTGCTTTTGTGCGTTCTCTTAAGGTATGACATAAATTCATCTCATTATAGGTATGATGTCATCCGAAGACGTCGTCGGCACGTGTTCGCCGCCCCCTCCTCCTCCCGCGCCGCCTGCGCCTCCCTCGCCCCCCGCCCCGCCCTCGGACGACCGGCCCCGCCCGCCCTCGCCCGGCGCGCTGGTCCGTGGTGCGTCTGCACTGAAGCCACCGCGGCCCCCCGCCGACCCGCAACCCGACCCGCGCTCCGACCTGCTCAAGGCTATACGCGATGGTGAGTGCCTGCTGACTTTTGAATGCATTACCCTAGCAAGTGTTTCGACTGTGGCGGCCGCCGTCAATGGAGATAACCCGACGACACACGATGATGACGCTGTCAGACTTACTTAAGTCTATTATCTAAGTGAGCGTCTCGGCTGTGGTGCCCGAGTGTGTAAAACCAGGCTAGGCTTACTCTGCAGTCTAGATACGAAACGGGTCCGACTAACGCCGACTTGCTCATCAAGGCCACTTGATGTTGATTTTCACGCGGATCAAATTCTGTATTAGCACCAGGTTTTGTAGGACACCCTTTGCGCCAGGTATAACCGTTAAAAGTTACACGAGTTCTCTCAGACCCCTATGGCGAGGCGACAGAGGTTTGCTATACCCAATGGTGGCTGTTGTTCTTACGTCTTAGGGATGCCTCGTAAACGCATACCGTGGGGTGGATCATGCAAGGCGGTCGACAGGGTAACGTTAACGTTGCTAAGGTATGAAACTACAGGTTCATGCGTGGGTTGATCAGTCGGTAGTACACTCGCTCTCGGACGACCGGCCCCGCCCGCCCTCGCCCGGCGCGCTGGTCCGCGGCGCGTCTGCGCTGAAGCCACCCGCAACCCGACCCGCGCTCCGACCTGCTCAAGGCTATACGTGATGGTGAGTGCCTACTATCAATTATATTACCCTAGCGAGCAGGCGGCCGACGTCGATGGATATTACCCGACTACGAGACGGATGAGTGTGTTATACCAGGCCTGGTCTACTCCGCAGTTTAGGTATAAAACTAAAAGTTTAGGCACGGCTCCGACCCATGCTCTAACTTGCTCAAGGCATCTGATGATGTTTTATGACATGAAGGGAAAATGCTTTAATAGCAGCAGGTTATGTGAGGCACCCTTCGCGCCAGGCACTCAGTATCCCCAGACCGCTATTGGCGAGACGACAGCTGTTCGCTTAACCCAGCGGTGGCCGTCGTCCTTACGCCTGAGGTATGTATCAAGAACCCAAAGGCTATCCCTCCGTCGTGTGCACCTGTGAAAGATGGTCGGGGGTCGTTACAGTCGCTTGGTTCAACGGTAAGTATCCTCCTGACTTTCACCTACGGCTGAGGTATGACACCACGGGTCGACCGGTCGGTAGTACACTCGCCCTCAGTCGACCGGCCCCGCCCCTGATCCGTGGTGCATCTGCTTTGAAGCCACCGCGGCCCCCCGCCGACCCGCGACCCGACCCCCGCTCCGACCTGCTCAAGGCTATACGCGATGGTGAGTGCCTACTGACTTTCAGATGCATTATAACGAGGGTCTTGGTTACGGCTAACGTTGACGGAAATTACCCGACTTTACACGTCAACGACGCGGTCAGACTTACTCAAGGCTATCCCCGACGGTGAGCACCACCGATTATCAGCAACATTACCTTAGCGATCATCCCGGTTATATCGCGCATAAAATTTTGCTTAGACCTGCTCAAAGCCATCTGCGATGGTGAATCAAGCGGCACCACGTCAGGTTACCCAGTCAGGTTACCCATGAGAATAGAGGTGGTCTCAAAGTCAAAGTGGGGTAGTCTAACGTGTAGTCGTAGTCATGTGTACCTTCCTTTTCCACACCCGCCGCTGTCGAGAGATAGCAGTGGTCAATGTCAAACTCGGTTTAAAGCTACAAGTACACGCGCGGGTCAGACCGGTCGTTTGTGGGTTAACAGTAACGAATACATACGAAACGATAATTGTTCACGTTGCGTTCGTAACCTTGCCCAAACCGAAGACCATGCAAAACTGGGGGTTGTGTATAGTCCGATAAGTTCATATCTAGGGTGCCTCACCCCCCGCACCTCTGGTGACAACAGGAGGGTCGCGCACGAACTTATCAGATTATAATAGAAATATATATATTCATTTAACAATCTATCGCACGTTACATAATTAACATACTGATAATGAACTGCCTCCCGCAGGCATAAAACTCCGCAAAGTGGAGAAGCGTTGCGACGACTCGGGCGGTCGTTACGACACCCTCCGCGGCGCGCCCGCCTTCCACGACGTCGCGTCGATCCTCGCGCGCCGGGTCGCCGTCGAGCTGTCCGACACCTCCTCCGGCGCCGACTCCGACTCCGACGACTCCGACCAGTGGACCGAGTCCCGCGCGTGACGCCGGCCCCACCGACCGCCCGACCTGTCCGCCGACCTGCCCGACGAACTGCCGCCACCGCCGTACGAAGCGATCGCATCGCCACCGAAAAAAGTCGGCCCGTCCCCGCCCAAACGTGATTCCCCTCCAAAAAAATCCTCTCCGCCGGTGAAACCGATCAGAACCGATAAAAGGGAGATCGTCTCCCCGCCGGCTGCGTCCCCGAAGAAGGCGTCTCCCCCGAAGCAAAGGGTGGAGATAGTATTCCCGCCGAAGAGTTCGATCGAGGTCGCATCGCCGCCGGTTTCCACTTTCAAACTGGTGCGAGCGGAATCGAAAGTCGACGAGCCGAAACCTATCCCTAAAACGATCGCGAAAGAGCCGTCACTCGAGAAGGAGACTCCGAAAATTGTATCACCTCCGACTACTAATATTCGACCGGAGAAAATACGCGAAAAAGAACAATCACCGCCAGCTACTAATATTCGACCGGATAAAACGCGCGAGAAAGAACAATCACCCCCTGCTACTAATATTCGAGCGGATAAAACACGCGAAAAAGAATCACCCCCGGCTACTAATGTTCGACCGGATAAATCACGCGAAAACAGCGTGGAAATAAGCAAGAACGAAACGGAGAAAAAGGTGGATGAAAAGATTGCTGCGAACGAGGAGTCTAACGGTGTCGGGGACAAGATCAAGAAATTCGAGAAAGCCGCCGAAGACGCCAGCGCTAGCGTCGGACGAATGTCGCGTCCGGGGTCGGTCCGTGGACGAAGTCGCACCGAGAGACTAGGCTCCGATAGCAAAGACGAACTGCCCCCTCCTGCCACCCCGTTCAAAGATAACGTCCACTTCGATCTGAACAACGCGACAGAAAAAAACCCCACAGTGATCGAACGTCAGCAGAGTTTTAAAAACAGCAACGCGAACTTAGTCGCGAAGTGGCAGAGAAGCGACAGCAGCTCCTTCGAAGGCGAAAAGATCAAACCGGAGCCGCAGAAAATCATTAAACCGGAGTTCAAGCCGATCGCGTCGCCCGTCGACGTGACCATCCGCTCGCCGAGTCTCGGAGCCAAAATACCAGATCAGTTCCCGTCGCACGGGACCGCGTTCCGCAACGTCGCCTCCCCGGACCCGGCCCGCCCGAAGCCGAACGACAACGACGTCAAACCGTGCAAGTTCAAAAATAAAGAAAAATACTCCGTCAGCAAAGGGTCGAGCTACTTCACGCGTGGCTCCGAAGAGATTTGGCTCGTCAAAAAGAAGGATATCGAAGAGATTGAGGAGCGAGTGTTGGATTCCTTTAGAAGGGCGGGAGGGAACGTTTGCATGCGGAGCGAATCGATGCGGCCGGCGTCGGATAGCGGTCAAGCGGCGGCGTTTAGCCACGCGACTATGGGCCGTAATAAGAGGCAGATGTATGCCCGTAGCGAGTCGCTCGACCCACAGTGGGCGGGGACGCGAGCTCAGACGTTGAAACGACAGTCGTCTGTTGCGTGTACGTGCGGCCACGATAAGAAGACCCGTGCCAAGCCGCCCGCGGACCACCAGAGGCCTCGCTCGCGTTCCCATGGCGACGACAACGCCTCCACCCACGTCCTCGACAAGTATGAAACGCTCGTGTAGTCCACGCTTTTTAAATAGACGACGCAAGGACCGCTAATTGATGGCAGACCTCATAAGCTTGATTGACATCCGAATCTAATCGAAAAATGGGGATTTAGACTAACAACATGTTTAAGGCAGGCGGGTTACCGGTGATGTGTCTACGTCAAGCGACGAGGTTGCCAAGCAACTTAGTGATGAGACATGCACCTAGAAATAGAATTCGCATGGAAATAGTTCGAGTTTAAAAAACTGAATCATGTCAGTAAGACGTTTAGGGGCGTTCTAAGCATTCTAACAGATATGGAGTAGCGTCTAAAATAATATAGCGGCTACTTCATTCACGTAGAATTATTTCTAGGTGCAAAACAAAATGTGCTTGCGTCGTTTATTTAAATATGTACCAGAGTGTACCTCCGTCTTTGCATTTCGTGCACGATGTATTGTGATGGCTTTATGGTCTAGGTAAGGTAGTTAGGTATTTTGAATAAACCGGGTGCGGTGCACGAAATGCGATCTGCAAAAATATGGATTAACAGTGTGGAGTTGTGTATTCTTGTATCGATTAAGAGATTATCGTGAAGGCTAGTCTTTATATCGACGGAGTGTGATGGGAATATTAATCTAATAAACCAAAAATATTTACCTATGTAAACCCTAGTGATGAGAAACGGTTAGATGTAGTGTTAAAAATGTCTACTCTTCCCCTTTTTATTGATTAGGATGAACGGTTGATATTGGTGATATCTGTTGCCGGTAATTTAGCTATACAAGTTTGTTTAGGGCAGCCATACACCGAACGACAGATTGAACAAGTAATTATGCTATATTTAAAAATTAAAATGAATTCATTGATGAAACAATTTAAGCAGTCAGTCCAACCACGGCTTCTAGTCCGAGGTATCTTGTTTTTTTTTTACTCTTTCTATAATTTGGGGCTTTATCCACATGGATACGCCAGTCCCATTGTAAGGTATCTGTGTAATCTAGCCAACTACGAGTATACCTACTAACTTGTAGCAATAGATTGCAATAACAGTGTCATGAACTCATGACATATAACTCTACTCTGCTTTTAAGTTTGCTGATAGACCGGCGTGTTTGGCTGCTCTCATTGCGAAAGGAGTGTCATGCGTTGTCTGTTCCCACCTCAGCACAACCTGTCTGAATGGTGCTTCGCTTGTTGAATATAATACTTCACAAAACTATAGAAACATGTTTTGATTAGTGGTTGTGAAATTACTTTTTGAGATTTGTATTATATTATGTTTATGAATTTAAATGCTTTAAGTGGTTCTTTGATGCTATTTCAGCGATCTTGGGTCGAGTGAGAATGTCTCTCACGGGATCATAACAAAACTCTCTTATTATTTCATATAACTGCGGTTATGCGGTTGAGTCTCTAATGTTTATGAGCTAGTGATTTGGTTACACAACCTTAATGAATAAGATACTCGTAACAAAGCTTATGAATACGATTTTGTAACTTTATATAAATGTGACCTGCATTTGTAGTGCCAATTATATCGATTGTATAGTTTCATCAAAATGAAAATCAATAGCTTCCATTTTATAATAAATTTTTGTACATGTCTGATAATAAAATTAAAAATCATGAAAATAAGAAAGAAAACTTGGTTCAGTTTTATGTAAGTCTCTAAATAAATAAAATCACTCTAAATATTATCACTCTTCTATCTTAAGTACCTAACTAACTGTCCGCATTTCCTATACTTGTTATTTATATGCATTCCAAAATATTTAGTTGCTCGCTAACCCCACGCGACATGTGTTATATTTAATTGTAAAAGAGCAACGAATGTGTACCAAATTATCTAAAATAATATGTAGTGTTGTACCTAGTTAGGAATAAGTAATGAATCCATTTAAGTGTCCTGTAATGATAATTTCTGATGGTAGATTTCCGTGTACTCAATACTTGATATAAAATATTATAAAAATAAAGAATGCGAAAGTTGGTTCAAATTCTGTATTACGAATTCTATCGACAGATTAAGAAAATACTAACTTATGAGTAAAGTTTAACCCCGCCAATTAATTTTCTGTATATAATTGTTTAAGTCGCTTATTTAACAGTAATTTAAATTGTAATGCGAAATTTTTCTATAGTTGATATAATAAGGCATTTTGTTTTTATTCTTGGCATGGTTTAATTATAACGATCAACGAGAAAATATCCAAAGCAAGTGTCCTAATATTCTTCTGGAAATTAAACATGAACTATTTTTTTAAGTATTCATTTTCCAATTATTAAGCTATGGTACTGAATTAAAATGAGTCCTTTTGAATTCTGAAGATGATTATCGTGTTGTTTTTCTTAAGAATAACATTGTACCATGGTTTCTTTTAAAGTTGGATTGATATGGATTTGTCACATATCTCTTATTATCTAATTCTATCGCATAACATCACAATCCGTGTGCGCCGTGGATATTTTACTAAGAAATTCGTAATGATAACCAACATTTTAAGGAAATAGAGACTATGTTTTAAAATGTTACGAAACTTTTTCTATTCTTATGTAATTATTGGAATGATCAAAAATGTAGCATAGTAGTATAATGTACGTATATGAACATGGATAGTATTTAGTAAAGAAATGTAAATTATAGTCGTAAGGAAATAAATAAGGCATGTTTTATATTATGTAGAGTACGTAAAAAGCCTCTTTATTTTGCCTTATCAAGGCAATCGCTGATTATTTATTTGCATTATTCTTAAATGTTTATGATTTTAAATTTTTAAATCAAAAACAAGTTGTTGTATTCGCTATAGTCCTAAAAATTTGTGAAACATTAATTGTAATGTGATTTATGAGATCATGTTAGGACGCAAGTTAAGGATACAAAAAAAATGTCCTGATTTTAAGTGAAGGGAAGTATTAGAGAAAAAAACAAGTCACATTCAAATTAATGTGGGTATTGTAAAAGTGCTTCACATACTGGACTATAAAAAATAATGTCATGTGTATTAAGAGAGTATTTTATAATTGTTTATTTGCTAATACAATTTAAGTTAAAATATATTTGGTGTTTCATTTATTTTGTCCATGATGTCCTTGTTTCAGCTAATTTATTAGGTAGGTACTTCTTTATTTAGAACTTCTCACTGGTGATGATATGAGAGCTAGGCTAGGGCAGATCTCACTTAAACGAGTGTGACGAGTAGATACAATGCTGTATTTAGGGTGTTTTTAGTCATGCGGATTCAAAAAGAACAATTATCATGTCACTGCCCTGTCGCGGGTCCTACGCATCACAGAATAAGTGAAGCAGGTACTTAAATATCATCGATCCCGCAAATAGCAAGGTCACAAAAAAAACATGCGGGATTGGATGGCATGTCGATACTCGATAGTATTAGAACAAACTAGATAGTACGAGTGTCGAACTGTTGATAATATCGATAGTTTTAGCCTGTTGATAATCAATTTTTTTTAAAACTTATGCAGGTAAGCCTGACCAGAAATATATGAGACCTGAATTAAGGGCGCTTCGAATCTACTTTATATGACAACACTTTGTATAATCATACCAGCGTAGATTGGCAACTGAGCATAAAAATCATTTTTTATATGTTTACATTCATGTTATTTCTTTAAGCCTGTTGCTAATGATAACAGATTATACGATAAAAGCACACGACAGAACACCCGCAAATTGAGTAATTATAAAATTCAGTAACTCATTGTAATATTGGCCTTAAATTTTGGACCAAAACACAATAACTTTTGCAAAACCATTAACAAGGAGAAGAAACACCCATTGTTTTCTAAATGATAATACATATTTATCATTTTATCATAAAATTTAAGTAATGTATAGGAAACCATGGTAAACTACAAACTATTTTAGTTAAAATATCCAAGTAAGTTTGAAATAAAGAAAATAAAACTCAAAATTCATTAAAATCATTTTTCAAAATCGTTATTAAAATATTATCCGTATCCACCAGTAATTTTCAATATTCGCACTATATGACGTACCAAAAATTTGTTATGACAACTATGTCAGTAATTAATTTAAAGAAACTGTGGTGATCACATAGACTTTCTTGTCAAAAAACACTACAACACCATATTAAACCACTTTTATTTACGAAAACTAATAGAACTCGGTATTTTTATCACATAAAAATTGCAGTTAGTCGAAAATTAGATTACGCGTCCACTTTGACACTAATCATTATGACAATTAATGGCATGTCAATGACGATTTGAGGTGTCTGTTGCCAGTAAAAGAAATTAGTTCCAGTTGTTTTCCGCAATATGGCGAGGTCCCATATACGGTCAGGCTATATACATATATATATATTACGTGTAGCCTGACCAATAATATATGGGACCTCGCCATGTTGCGGAAAACCACTGGAACTAATTTCATATAATGTCATAATGATTAGTGTCAAACTAATGTGTCAAAGAGGAAGCGTGACCTAATTTTCGAGTATGTGATATTTTTATGTATTAAAAACGCCGAAAACTACATTTGAGGTGTATAGATGCAAATGCGCCTCTATCCACTTTTTTAATTTTCAAGCAATTCCACAAAAACGGATTTCTTGAACTATATTAAGCTTAAATCAATAAAAAACCGAATACTAGAGCAAGGTAACTAACTTTTTCTAGTATTCTATTTATTAAAACCTCAAAAAGTCTGTAAAACTAAAAAAAAGAACACTAAAAATTGGATATAAGCGATTTTGCATCTTATCAGTTGACAGAGGCGGTTTTGCATTGAATGCCCTTACCAGTCTGTTCCGACTTTCGGTACCTCGGGTCTATCGTGCAAAATGACGGCGATATTGACAGGGACATTAAACATCGAATCAACGCAGGTTGGATGAAATGGAGGCAGGTCACAGCAACAACATGCGATCCACGGATGCCCTTAAGGTTAAAGGGCAAAATTTACAAGACCATCATAAGACCTGCCTTACTGTACGGATCGGAATGTAGCGGAGATGAGAATGTTGCGATGGATGTGTGGAGTGACAAGAATGGACAAAGTAAGAAATGAATATATAAGGGGAAGTTTGCAAGTGGCGCCTGTGACAGAAAAGATGACGGGAAACCGTTTATCTTGGTATGGACACGTGATGAGAAGAGAGGAGAATCATGTGACAAAAAGAGTGATGAGTATGAATGTTAGTGGATGGAAGGGAAGAGGCCGACCTAGAAAGAGATGGATGGACTGTATAAAGCATGATATGATTGTGAAAGGAGTGGATGAGTCAATGACGAGTGATAGGATTGTATGGAAGAGAAAAACATACTGCGCCGACCCCAAATATAATGGGAACAGGGCAAGCGAATGATGAATGATGAGAGGCGGTTTTGCATCGGAAACTACAAGATAGAAGCGGTTTTGCTTCTCTAATGGACGCATGGATGGTTGTTTGCAGTAGGTGGACATGAAATTCGAACTATGTTAGGTACCTACTGAACAATAACCATACACATGTATACAATTAATTAAAATGAGAATAAATTAGATGGTATAGAAAGTAAATTTCAATTATTTATTAAACTTTTATTAAAAATGAACTACCTATATACTAAACAAAATAAAATGAATTTAATGAATTTCAACATGATATTGTCTTGGACCACTTTGTTTGGTTTTTCATAAAATGCTTCATGAAATCGCTGAATATCTTGCGAATGTAAGATACTGCATTTTAATCTCTCATTTTTCTTATGCCTGCAGCTTGTAATATCCGACAGATTTGGTGGTTTTTTAGATGAGTACCTGAAAATTAAATAATGTGAATAAAAAAATTGCTGCATTTTAAGCAACACTTCATAGTAAAGTCGCCAAAAATTACATAGTAGTATAGAAAGCTGGTGCTATCTTAGATTTGAAATTTATCATAGTTTATTGTATTCTACTACTGAAGCTCTTTCATTTGATACCCATATTGAGGGAGTTGTGACAAAATATGTGATCCACCATTATGTGGCGACGGCCACCTTGGACCGATTTCCACCAAACATACCTAAGAACACTCCCGACTTCACCGATAATTCACCTTTCAAACAAAAAAAAAAACAAAATCGAAATCGGTTCATCCTTTCAGGAGCTACGCTGCCGCACGCAAACATACATACAGTCAGACACATACACAGACACACAGCCACGGCGGTTTCGAAGCTTTCATATGAAATGAAACCATAGAAAATGATAAGGAGGTTGCCACTGATAAAAAATATGTATTTAAAAAAAAATGGATAAAGGCGCTTTTGCATCTATACGCCTCTTAATTTTTGACAAGAAAATCTATGTGATCAACATAATGTCTTTGAATGAATTACCGACTTAGTTGTTATATCACAATTTTTAGTACGTCATATAGTGCGAAAAGTAAGAATTGGCTACTGATGGCAACGGAGAATATTGTAAAAACGATTTTGAAAATTGAAAATATTTATTCTTGTTTTTTTTTTATTATTTGAAATGGGTTTGCTCTTGACTCTAGACTAATGTTATGGGAGTTTTATTTTCTTTATTTCAACCCTGCAAAGATATTTTATTGAGTTCCTAAAAATTTTAATATTTAAAATTCTAAATAATGTAATTTTAAAGAACGTTAGGCAATTTTACTTATACCCGAATACGAACTCAATAATAATATCATCTCTTTACTCTTATTTAGTAACAATAAATTAAATAGACATAATTCTAACAGCTGTAAGTCATTTTCATTTATTAATTTGTCTTTTGAAAGTTCTGCGAACTTCCAAGCATGGTTGGTGGGCACCTTAAGTGACCCAAATTAATTTATAAAATATGTATTTTAACTAAACCTAAAGTAATAGGTAATATATTTAATACTAATTTATAATTTTCAAATGGTTTCTATAAGTTAGTATCTGAAGCTATTTGGTTCACCCGCCATAAGGATCGCGCTCTTGGATTCGCTGAGCCTGGCGACACCAGCACCATAGTTTCGGCTAACGTACACCGAGCGCCGACCAATGCGCGCATTCCTATCTTTTTCGACATCTCGGGCGCGTCTTCTGACGTAATTTTGGTGAGGAGTTCGTTTTTTCTCCGTGATGGACAGCTGAAAGTTACAAGAAACTCGTTATAAATACCCAGCAGTGCTTTGACAATCTGTTTCGTAAAGGTGCTTCACGGTGTGAGCTGCGGAGAGGAGCTGGTTAGGCGTTCCTGAGCTGGTCTGCAGGTTAGTGGGCCAATAGTTTTTAGTGCTGACGTTTAAACCATTTCTCTTTCTTAAATTCGCAAGGTGGGTTTCATAGGAATCAACATAATTAATCTACAAACATAATCTTTCATAATTGCGCTCCCCGCGTGTTGTCGGCTATTTACACGCCGGTTCACCAGTTGTTTATTGTACTGTGTGCATGAATAATATCAGAAAAAATAAAAACATATTACTTATATTTTAACTATCCTAAAAATTAGGTACAATAGGTAAGTAAATATTTGATTTACATTATTTCATGTTTTGGTCGACAGGAAAAGTAAAAAGGGAAGAGCAAAACTCTCCAATGTGAACCGGTATTTTACGCGAATCTTAAAGCAAAATTAAGATTACGGTTATCATACAAGTTATCTATCATACATCGATACCAGGAACCCTACATCGGAAACAATGCAATCGCTAAACCAGGATAGTTCCTATATTTCGTACCATGACCATGACCCCGATAATTAGCAGGCCCGCAGCGAGGAAGTTAGTTTATCCTGTCACCTTTTTTTTTGTATGCAATTTCGTACATGACACTCCATCTGAAATCAATCTAGTGTCAGTTTACCCGCCTTAAATGTCAGATAAGCTATCATAAAAAAGTTACCCATCGAGTAGCTTTTTCAAATTTTTTATGATTAAATCTTGTTTCATAAGTTAATTTTAGGATTTATTTACGAAATGTGAAATGTTAACAATACAACGAATTAACTAATGTGAGATTGTTGAATGCAAAATTGAAGAAATATCTACGAGATGTGAACATTAATCTAATGAAGTCCGATTTCTTGATTTCTCCGTAGAAGCCTGATGACTATTTTAAAATTATTTTTGATAAAGTGACTTCATTGTGTAATTATAAGTAAAATTATAACGCAGGTACGTAAATTGCAATAAAACCATTATATAGGTTACACCTGCAGCCTTAGGTTCTAAGATGTGAATATTCATTTTCCTAGCTAGGCAGTAACTACCTATTTTCTTTATGCAAGAACATTGTCCCAACGAGTAGAGATTATTACTGATCAAACTTTCAATCTATCCACAAATTCAATAATTGAGGTATTTATTGCATCAGTACACATATCTAGTCTTTGCTAACCTACCTACCTACACATATTTAGGTACTTCATAATAATTTTATGTATTTAATTCTTCTTACGACTTTAGTGTAGGATTTTGTTACGTATTTGGTTGTCACAAAAGGTTAAGCTTTTGTGACAACCAAATACGTAACAATTTTGACCGCTCTAGGAAGCTTTGCCTTTGTACTTCCCTACACGATCAATGCTTCCCTACTCCTGTGCCATACCTGCATGCATGTAACAGAACGTGGTTCTTCCTTTTGCGTTCCGTTCTACAGTAACCACATTATTTATAAATGTATTATGATTTTTGTTGAAAAAAAAAGAAATATTGTTTCATACACAAAACTATTTCTCAATCTACAATGCCATTAAATAAATGACACAGAGGGAAGCCACACGAAGCATATTTTATACTAAACTAGAACTACATATGAAAAAGTCAAGAGGTAAAAAAAAGTGCGTCTGTTGATGCGTGAAACGAAACTTCTGTAATGGCTTGAAAAATGCAAGTTGCATCTTTCTTGAATTAATTTTATTTATTTCATATTTGTGTTACTTGTTGAATTCACAGTAGCTTTATGAATTGCTTTAACTTGTTTTAAAGTTTGAAGAATTTGTGGAACCTGAGTGTGCCTAAATTTTCACCTTATAGACATTTTTGAGCTAATTACTTTCATTTTCGTGTTGTTACGAAATATTGAAACAAAATGACTTCAGCACTTTATTTGGAGCATTATTTAGACAGTCTCCAGCATCTGCCGATTGAGTTGCAGAGGAACTTTAAGCTGATGAGAGATTTAGATGATCGAGCTCACGGGCTAATGAGGACAATCGATCTCATGGCCGATGAGTTGCTCCCGAATATCCCCAAAATGGACGATGAAACAAAGAAGGAAAAGGTAAATACTATACAAGGATTATTCAATAAAGCTAAGGAATACGGTGACGATAAAGTTCAACTTGCTATCCAAACATATGAGCTGGTAGACAAACACATACGGCGCCTTGATTCAGACCTTGCGCGTTTTGAGTCTGAGATCCAAGAGAAGGTTATGAGCGCTCGTGCAGCCCAGCAGGCCGCGGCTGATCAAGAGACAAATACCACGATTGTGAAGAAAGGTAGGAAAAAGCACAAAGGCAATGAGAAAACAGCTGCAACTACTGGGAAAAAGAAACGCGCTGGTGCGTCCAGCGAAGACGACGCCGCCGCATCTGGAAGGCCAGCAGCGAAAAAGAAGGCTCAACGTAAGGGGGCAGCAGCTACAGCTAATGCTGTGAAAGAACAGGATGAGAATGCAGACTTGGACTCTGTTGCAGGCATGGCCCATCCTAGCGATGTACTTGACATGCCTGTTGATCCGAATGAACCTACATACTGCCTCTGTCACCAAGTATCTTATGGTGAAATGATTGGTTGCGATAACCCAGATTGTCCAATCGAATGGTTCCACTTTGCATGTGTTGATCTTAAGATTAAGCCGAAAGGCAAGTGGTACTGCCCGAAGTGTACTCAAGATAGAAAGAAGAAATGATTGACAGTAAAACCCACTGCTAAGCTGGCAGATAAGACTGCAACAGTAAAGAAAGAAGTGAAATAAATTCCTATATTATATAATTAAGTATATTAATACTTTACTAGTATGTCCAACATTGTCAACACAATCTAGAGCAAATAATAAAATTGAAACTTATGCTCATTTGAAAAATTACCATGGCAAATGGCCCTACTAACTATTTAAGTTTTCTATTGAAAAATAAGTGTCAAATCATAGCTATGATGATATAAGAGTCCAATTGTTGTCATTATTCTATCTATAGTAGTATATAAATAATATTTATAAAAATGATGATATTAATTGATATAGTAATAACTATTAACATAATCTTTATTTCAAATTATGTGCCTAATCATTACTTGAAAAGTTGTTTTGTGTACCTACAATTGCAACATTTATGTTGTAAGGACCAGGGCATTAATATGATGTCATAATAGCATTTTGTTAGTATATCCTAAGAGTATATTATGCATATCGCTGGTAATAAACTAAAGGGCCACATTTTAAAATGTAACTTTTTGTCAGGAAAGCACATTTAAAAAATTAAAAAAGTTTTTTGTTAATTTTATCGCACTCATACTTTTAATTATTTTGTGTTATATATCAGTAGATGCGTTTTTTAATTCCTTACCTTTTGTTTACTCCAACTTTGTGGTAACTATATAACAAAGTCGACTAGAAGCATATAAGGCCTTAAAATTTAAAAAAAAAGGCCACATATCGAAAAATAAAAATGTTTTATTAAAAATTTTCAACACCACACTTTGTGATTAAAGAAGAACTTAAAAGTTTTAAAAAGAACATAAGAAACCCTCTCTTTGCACATCACAATCTTTAAAATAAAACAAAAAATAACATTTTTATAACTAAAATGGTGTTTTGGCACCTTCAAAAATCGGTAATTAACATAAATAAATGCTTTTCAAACCTCGACAGCATACATTAACACTTACGACAGGTAACACAATATAAAAGTTGCTTCAAAATATTATTATTTAGACATACATCTTTTGTACTAGTATTATAAAAATAGAGATCAACAAATTACACTTTAGGTATAATATTTATGTTTCTAAGTCAATAATAAATAATAGTTTCAATCAATATCACTATGCTTATAATAATATCAGTTTGCAATAAAGGCAACTAGGTATTGACTATGTATATTGTCTAAAGATTAGAATAAAAAGCTTCGTAATACTTAGGTATGACATTTTTTTCTATCAATTTAAGAATACCCTGTGTTTTTGAATGAGGAACTTTTAGTTTTTGATACAACTTTTTAAGTGTCGTGGTTGCTACAGAGTTTGATTTAGCTTGTCTTTTGGCCAAAGTGCACACCGATTTAAACTCTTCGTCTTTGTAAGAAGCTTTTATAAAAAACTTATTTCGATTTTCGTGATCAACTTTTAAAACTTTTATGTCGGCCCATCTAATTTTTTCTCCGTCTTCTGTAACTGTGTAGTTACCAACAGCCAGAGCTTTTAAATCAAAGAAAGAATCGTGTGTTAACTCCTTAACGGTGTAAGGTTTGCCTGTCTTCTTAGCCGTTTTAATCAATGTTATGTATTGATCTGGTACATAGATCGGCGAAGATTTCAATGCATTTGAAATATTCTTTCCTATCACGGAATGTACCGAGTCGCCCTCATTTTGGGTATGCCCCTTGATCAAATATTTGTGTGTTATGCTACGTAGTTTTGGAAACACACGAATAGAGTGTTGGTACATTGCTAACATGTTCTTCTGTTGACCACAGCAATTGTCACTGTAAAAGACGACATCAAAATCCTTACTTGCTTTATCATGCTAAGTTTTTAAGTACATATAAACGCATGAGCCTAATTCATTTACGCCTCGAGCTCCTTCGCCTTCATGCCAGACAAAACAATTTTTTTTGTTTTAAGCTCAGTGATAGTAAAATTTAGTAGGTTTACTTTTGAGATGTAGTAGAAACTCGAAACATCACCTCGAGGACATGGCATTACCGCTTGTAGATCATAGACAGCCACTATATAATTATCACTGACATTTGCTTTATCTCTCTCCTTTTCAGCTCTTGCAAGAGATTTCTCTTTTAGGTGTATGTCGTATTTAGGCTGTTGCGAAATTTTATCTTCGGCATTAGCAAAGGCAACGCAATCTTCACATTGATCTTTTTTTGGCTGCCAAAAAGATATATTAAACTCTTTTTTAAAGATGTTGTAATATATTTGGTATGCAGCGTAATCGTTACCCTCAATTTTGCAACTTTCAACATAATCTCTGTGTAAAGCAGCGACGTTCTTCCCACCTTCAATATACTCTCTTTTCGTTTGAGCTCGACAATAATGACTCTCAATCCGTGGAATTGAGCTAATATGCGCTTTAATACCATCAGTCAAATGAGTTTCCGACTTATTGTGGTTGCCATGTTTTCCTCTGTTGTCTTTCGATAGAATTCTGATGTTAGAAATTTTGTTTTGAACAGTTCTGATAAATTTATCAGAAATTGCGAGAGTATGCATGAACAACACTTTACACACTCGAATGCGAGTCTCATTAAGGGGCAAATAATATGCGTGATTGAGATTTTTTCGATTACATTTTTTCGATTACTGCCCTCACGAATATACCGATACTTTGGGGTAATTTTGGTCATGTGGTCGTTGACAAATTGCCTCTGAATATATAGATCAGCAGTTGCCCAAAACCCTTTAAAAATCGACAACCGGTTTTCTTCTGTGAATTTAGTAGAACATTCGAGTTTACATGTATTAGAACAAATCGGCTTCATTTTCTTGGCATCAAAACACTTTCTTGATTTTGCCAAAGATGTATAAGCCTTACCACTATTTCTTAGAAGTTTCGCTTGGTTTTTCTTCCATAACTCTGGATTCCCTTTCCTTTTGCGAGACCTGTGCTGAAAATCTGTAGCAACGGATGGAGATTGTGCTTCGTCGCTGGCTGACTGGGTATCGACGCTCGCTGGCTGGTTATCGACGCTCGCTGGCTGGGTATCGATACTTGCTGGCTGGGTATCGACGCTCGCTGGCTGAGTGTCGACACTCGCTGGCTGAGTATCGACGCTCATTGGCTGGGTATTGACGCTCGCTGGCTGGGTATCGACACTCGCTGGCTGAGTATCGACCCTCGCTGGCTGGGTATCGACGCTCGCTGGCTGGGTATCGACACTCGCTGGTTGGGTATCGACACTCGCTGGCTGAGTATCGACACTCGCTGGCTGGGTATCGACGCTAGATGGCTGAGTATCGACACTAGCTGGCTGGGTATAAACGTTGGCTGGCTGATAGTCGGACTCAAAACTGAGTGTTTCTACATTTACATTTGCTAGAAAAAATAAAAAATATTATTTAAATATTTGTTCTTAGATCAAATCCACATAAATAACGTGAAATCAGATCTAAAATAAACGTCGCTGCTCACCTGAACTTAATGAATTATAAGCTCCAGAAGTCCCAGGCAGTGACATATCGTATTTTTTTATTGACCTCGGTGAATGATTGCTTGAACCTGACTCAGCTTCAGACATATTATTTTTGTAATCAGGATCTTTTACACTATAGTCTACTGAAAAAGGATCTTCTGTACTACTTGAGCTTGAAGAAGAGTCACTATCAGAACTTGAGCTGGAATCATCTGAATCTGAGCTGGAATCATCTGAATCTGAGCTACTCTCTTCGACAATTTTGTGTCATCAAATGAGGAATCAAGATCAAGATCCATACCCATCTGACTATCTGGTATGGAGTTAGTGTCGTCATCATCGTGTAAGTTAGTCGATATAGGATTAAAGCTGAGTGAGGAAAAAGATTCATGCTCTTGTAAATCTGTCGATGGATTTATGTTTTCTTTCCGAAAAGGTAAATCTATTTATGGCTCATTTTTTTGAAGATGGATGACATTACTGGTTGTAGAACCATATTCATAATTCTTTGTACTCTTTTACTCATTCTGCAAGTGGAAATTAACACATACGTTAATTATTTCGGAAATATGAACACAGTATAAAAAGGGGTAAATAAAATGGCTGGAAAGAGATGCCTAACATCAACATGCCTACTTCAATTTAATAGCGAAAGCCCCAATAAAAAGTACCGTCATATCAGTCCACCTTGTAGACGTGGCAAAAGTACCATAAACAATATAATTATGTAATAACTAATAAATAAAGAACTTGATCACTGAAACTGTTCATTTCTCTTCACTTCCATAGCAATAAAAGTACTTATTATTATTTGAACTGAGGACTGTAACAAATATTTTAATAGTAAAAGAAACATAAATTAGCGTTTATTGTATAGTTCAAAAAATATTCTGATAATTTAAAACACAAAAATAGTTGTTGTTATAAAACAATATGAATTGTACGTCATTAAAGCAAATATTTTTCTAGTAAAATAAATCCCATTTTATTAAAGCATTTTGTATTAAAAAGAATTCTTAAGAACACAACATATCTTTTGAGTGAAACAGACGTTTTACAAAAATAACTCTTAGGTTTATAATGAGAATAATTTATTAGGCATTTTTTAAATGCTATATCGACGCTTTCCAAATTGTGGCACCTTTGTGTTAGAAAAAGTTGTGTACTTACTTTATTCTTATATAAACTTTCACTTCATTCACTCGCAAACCCGGTAATTTTTCGCGATGTGGCCGTTTATCACAAAACTGACGTGCGGACACGCTGACAGTCGGGACCCAACTAAAAAGATGGCCGCTTTGCTCTGAACTCACTCATCAAAAGGTCAAAATGCCAAAGGGGCGCATGCATAAATTTATGAATAAGAGGTTGATTTCGACGGTTGTCTTTGTGAAATATCAAAATATGATTAGTTATGTTCACATTTCTGAATAAAAAGCGATTTTTTTTATTTTTTTATTTATGGCCCTTTAGTTTATAACTAGCGATATATTGTAAATGCTATGGTTATGGAAAACTGAATAGCAAAATATTTCATCTCCTGGTGCGATGTTTATTTGTTGGCAAGCATATATAAACATTAAATCATATTCATTGATGTAAATTAAAAAAATCTGAGTTCTGTCAATTCAATACTTTGTCAATAAAATAAACAGTCTCAAAAATATTATACTATTTGATGTATGCCATAATTGACATATTATAAATACTGTGATGAGATATTTGGGCGCTTATTTCTTTGAAATATTGACAAGTGGTCACTCCTGAGTGGTGGATGTCAAATAGTTGGTGCAAACAAACTTCTCTAGTATCTTACTACAAAGACACTCCAGATTTTTAGTTTATACATATATTAGTTCGTTACTAGGTCGTATAAATAGGGGGTTGAATAAGAGATGATAAATTTAACTGCTAGTATATAAAATCTGCTTTCCTAAATTTTAATATGAATACATATAAATAGAAGTTATTTCCTTAGTATATTGACTTGTGTAAGAGAATATCTTTTGAGGTATTAAAAAAGGAGTTATGATATAGTAGATAGTCAAATGTGCAGTTAGAATGAAGACATACCAAATCACATCATGACAGGCATCATGTTGTGACTATGTTTACATACTCTACTACCCAATGACTGGCCTACTTTGGTGCTTCAGTTTTAATGTAGGTGACACGGAGTCCATATTTTTCTTCACATCGATGGCTATACCAAGTACTTTTGCAGCAATAAAAATGTTGGTCCTACAGCTTGTTAGACATAATGAATTGATTCTATAACATATTATTAGTATATGAAATGTAAGAATTACATAACAAACAAGCACTTAAATTAAAGTCTGTTTTTCTTTGCTTAGCAAACATTGTAAATGTTCTTGACATTACTTTTTTGTGAGGTGCTTGTGGCGCAGTGGCGGCAGCGCTTTGGTAGTGATACCAAAAGTTAAGCAACCCACGGCGCGGTCGTGATTGGATGGGTGACCATTCCGACCATTTAAGTGACTTCCATGACAAGCATCTCCGTGCTTCGGAAGGCACGTTAAGCAGTTGGTCCCGGCTAATATCTGTGGTATTAGTCGTTAAGCCTAGTCAGAGGCCCTAGGGCGGCTTGATAACTTCTGACAGTAAGGTTTGTCACTTGCCTTACATACACCCCTCCACCAATCCGCACTGAGCCCGCGTGGTGAAGTATGGCTCGTTCCTCCTCATAGTTGAGGTGAGGCCTTTTCCCAGCAGTGGGATCTAATAGGCTGACTTATTTATTTATATTTATTACTTTTTACTAAATTATTTATTTAAAAATTAGATAAGATAAACAAAACATACAAGTTTTCATATTTAATAGTAAGTATTTTTTTCACACTAGTCGTTATCATTTCGAGTCATGATTGTTTACAATGTTTGCCAAGCAAATAAAAACGGATTATTAAAAGGGTATGTTTTCTTATTTTGATACAATATCACAAAGACTGTGATTCATCTGAAGGCATGATTAAATCATATTTTTAGGCCATAAATTTTATAGCCTAGAAATATGGTTTAGAAACAGTTCTGCGGGTCGTACCTAGCTAGCTAGTTAAGAGTTTGCCTGCCTTAACATAACGCCAATACACATAGTCAATTTAATAGGTTTTATAGATTTTATACCAAACCAGTAGGTAAACATAGAATAAGATCAGTAAAGTTTTTTGTGCAAATAATATACAAATACCCTTAAAAATATGTTATTTCTTTACGCTGCTAAATGCATAACGTTGGCTTTGGTATGTGGCTGATACCTACCTATCGTTTTAATTAAATATTTGATTTAAACTTTAAAAAAAAGTTGATACTAGCCTTTACACCTGTAAGTTTCACTCAAGTAGTACGTAGTAAGTAACTTTACGATACATTTTCGAATGTCAATACTTCCTACTTAAGTCGCTTATCGTAATTTTTCTGTGTAAAAATTGCCGTAAGTTGCAATACTTCATATATTTTAGCCGGCCGTAGATCATGTTTGATGTAAAATAAACTAATAATGACATGGTTTGGCAATTATGTGTGATAAATTCGATTTTACGTGAGAAATCGAGCGATATTGGAAAATTAGAACTTTGTGTCTTCATGTGATTCATTTGCAATGGAAACCGCTGGAGTTACAATGGTTGTATCATCATTTTGTTTTTGCTATTTCATATCTGCAAGCTTTTGCGCGCTCTTTCAACTTATCTGCGAGTCGGAATAAAGAGGAAGGCTATGCCCGTTAAATTTTTAATCAGTCGGTTTAGCTTTTTTGACATATTTTGTATGGAAATTCTATAAATTAACCGTCAACCTAAGGGGCTAAGTATTCACCATCATCACATAAAGGCTGACATTTATATTTTCATATTTTCAACATAAAATCAGCCACTCTCTTTTCAGACGTAGACACTTTTGTGTCCAGTTGCTTTTACTTGTTACTTGACATACACACTCGTCTCTGATTAAATAGCGTTCGGGATAACCAGAAACTAAAAGTAGTCAGTAGACAACACGCAACATTAACCAATCTTCATTAAAACACAATTTTACGGATTACTTCGCGATTTATTTAAATTTTATTTTAAACCTGACGTTTCGAACACTTTACAGCGATCGTGGTCACAGGGAGACTAAGGTATTATTTGTCATTACCAAGTTTCTTTCTGAGAAATTGTACTGCAACTCGCTTTTCTGTGATGGTATAGTGTGGTGCCGTTGTAGCAGAAAGTGTTTCGCAGCCCCTAACATTCTGTGCCCTAACTAAAAACCGCGCGTGTGCCTGCGCTGTCTGTGCGCGTCGTGACTATAAAATCACATACTGCCGTACTCAGAGACGTAAATTTAAGTTATTCCTTCATTAAGTTTCATGCCGCCCTTTTCTATTTCATTGACAAAGCAAGTGACAGAATGAGACTTAATTATGGATTAAATTTAATTGACGTCTTTGAGTGCGGCAGTTAGACCATTTACTTCCAATACTACCTCGATGAAAGGATAGGTACCTACTTATGAAGTGTTTATAACTTTATACAAGCACATTGAATGTTAGGATTTGATTAGGTGTCGTGCTAGTTTATATATTTATTAATAGTTGATACTTTTCTACTTCAAAGTCATGAATTCCTGATGTATGTAATTAAATGTTGGTTGAGTAATAGTTTTGTTCACGAGCAGTCATAACCTATATGTAGTAGTAACTTGATAAAATACTTAGATAATTATTTTCGGATTCATATCCCTTGCACAATCTGATTATAAAATTATCATGATATTGTTAATACTTAGGTAATATTGAAGTCTTTTTCATTTATTCATAATATAAAAGTATTTTAAAAATGTAAGAATAGATTCGTTTGAATTTATATTTTTTGTTAAAACACTAATGCCATTTTAATACATTAAATAAATTTTGGACTGTAACTATTTTGTTTTGATTTTAATACCTATCCTATAATACGTTTTTAACCTAAATATTTAATAGGTGTCACTTCAGAAAATAAAAGTTCAGAAGGTACCTTGCATACTACCGTTTTTGAAGAATAGTTTGTTAAATACTACTCGTATACCTACTCGTATCTCTCTCCCTACTAACTACAGAAGTTTTACCCTTCACAATAATCACTATCATGTTTCATAATTATTCAAACAACTTTTGTTTTTGCTTGATGCATGTTATTATGAATTAGGTATAATTAAACGCTTTGGTAGGAGGTAGGCCCGCAAAAAGCTAAGTAGGGGCAAATTTAAAACCTGATCTGAGACTGGGCGATATTGCATCAGGCATGACACCTAAATGTGGGAGCTTGCATCAGCAGGCGTGCACAAATTAGGTACCTACCTTTCATTACATGTGTACAGATCCTAAATTGTAATACTACATCCCTTATTGAACATGGTGTTAGTGTTAACAGTCTTATCATATAAGGGGGCGAATGTGGCCATTAACCCCTACAATATAATGTGTTTGTGATGTCCCAAAATAATAAATTCTTCTTTCTTTCAATACAACTTTTACTGAAATCGTGAAAAAAAATGTTAGGTTAGGTTAGGTTAGGAGAGCCAAAATAAGATGAATAATACCTCACATGAACAGAAAGTGTGATCGAATAAATATCTACTTGGGAAAGTATTAAAAAATATATTATCGGATCATGTGATCACTAAACTACTTTTCTTTCAGCTAATATTTACCTGAAAATACCGCAACTGTTGGGGCACTGCGTATTTTAGAATTACCCAGTAAAGCTACTTACTTGTAATACAGATTCAATTCTATTTGCCCTCATTTCAGAAGGTTTAGAAGATTATACACGTATATACTTACGTAAAAAGTTGCATATGAATATTCGTGCAACTCTTATCGCTTTGGAAAACTCTTTTTAAAATTGATAAACATTCAATGTAGAGCGGTTTGTTGTGGATGTCTACAGCTGACATATTATTGATCATTTCCTCTTAATCATGTTATAATATTGCATTAATGTTGTTATCAATATGGCTGGATTTATTGAATCGTTTTGTTGCATTGAACTCATTTTTATTGCTGATAAACATTGTTTTGTGTAATAAGCTGATAGGTGGTACTGCGTACAATACGTACATGTATTTAAATTTTTTTACGGAAGCATTTTGATAACCTTACATTTTTAGGCTTATCGAGTCGCCTATTTAAATTATCTTAAGTCCTTTATACCTAACTGACTGGTGTGTTTATCTGGCTTTAAGTTAAATGGGATATTTATGCTTTGTTAATCAGTAGTTAGGTTCATGGATAAACCAGTCGTGTGTTTAAATTGGTATAGGGTTAGGTACTAGTGGTACTAGCCAACGGTAAGAAACTTGGATTTTTCTTAAAATATAAATGACCTACATAGATAATGTTCTACTTAAAATCATCAATTATTGGATATTAAGAAAAAGTTCTACATAAAGCATCAATTATTAATCTAAACAATTTGTTTCGGACATCTGCTGACGCATAGGTACACGATTTAGTCTACGAACGCGTTGATGTCTTTTGTTAGAAGAAGCGCTAAACATTTATCTATTGTGCAAAATCTAAATAATTTTATCCGAAACTGATTGATAATAAAAAATAGTTCTTCATATAGCTATATGTAAACTGATACTTGTAGTAGGTATCTCTCCGCAGTCATATCGCGGAGGGTGGCTGCACGGATTGCGCGCGCACTCGGGTTGGCACTGCGCGCGGGAAACCGGCCTGTCGGATAAAACTTTTGCGCAACAAAACTTTTTAATAGAAACACAAGAAAACTTTAAAAGGCTGTTTGAATTAACTTAATTATTATCATAAATAAAAAAATCCACAATGACGACGCTGCTGAGGAAAATTTGGAAAAACCACTCGAAGCACAAAAGTAAGTGTTTATTATTATTTATATATTAGTTATATATATATATATTTTTCATATTATGCCGTGCGTCAGCGGATAATACATTTAGGTATAGGCAAAAGATTAAAGCTGAGCTCATAGAATTAAATTATTATAAAATTTACACTTTCTTACATGGACCAATACTTAAATTCGTCCATGCTATGTGAGTAGTAAAAGCAACATCAACCAAAATAATATATTTAGGTATGTATACTTGCCTGTTTTTCCTTTTTTCTCTTTATGCAACTATTTTCCCAGGTAAATTAATATTGTTACTGGGTATTATCTTTTTTTACATTAATATTTATTAAGTAAATTATATTTTTCTTAAACTACTCAATAAATATTATGTTGTTTACAAGTAGGATTGATTATGCTCATTTGTTGACTTTAATAGATACATTATCAATAAATGGGTACGTATATTATGCCTGCAATGATAATTCCCATCCCAATAATAAACAAGTGAAAAGTTATTAACATAATAATGACGTAATTAAGATGGATTTAATGGACTTAATATCAAATTACCGATTTAAGTTCTGTTTTTGCCTGATGTTCTTTAGTTCATTGACCAATGTTGAATGAAATAAATAAAAACAAATATATAGGGTGTCCGGGTTTCAACTAGTGATAATTTAAGGGCCTTTTATTTATTAAATTTAAGAGATATAATCCTAATACATTTTTATTCCAAAAACAACAGATTTACTGTTTTAAATTTATAGCAAGATTAAAATTTAAAAAAAAAATCCTCTATAAGGGTTAAACATTTTGAATCGATCTTTATTTCACTTGATAGGCGATAGCGTACTACCTTTCAAATAAATCATTTTCAGCGCTGACCCTAAATTTAATGGGAACAGGGCAAGCGAATGGTGATGACATAGGTAGATAAATTTCGCAATACAGCTTGTTTCATCTTGCCAATCACATCCTAAATCCCAAAAATTTTCCTCGCTGACGACCTCTGTGTTATGGTTCCAAACTTTGTTGTTGCATTTATAAATATACACTCACCCTGCTACCATGACTCGTGCAACCGAATCGAAACGTCGGGAAGGTGAATACAATTCTGCCTTTTTAAAAAGTTTTAGTTGCATAAAATTCCATTTGTGCCGTTAATTGTAGACCTCTGTTGTCTCCGTGATCCCGTTCAGGTCCCGAGTTCAATTCCCGGTCGGGTCAATTTAGAAAACCATATTTTCACCATTGTATCGAGTCTGGGTGTTGAGGTACCACCGTGTTAAACTTACCAAAGTAAGTTGCTAAAACACCACCACAAGTGTTTTAGCAACTTACTTTGGGATCAGAGCAATGTACACACTTCAAAAAAAGTTTGTGATCTTTTAAAAATAGAAATATTATTTTTTGCGGTAAACAGTTTTAGAATGCCTTTTAAGATTCTTTAATTTAAAAATAGAATTAGAATACAAATCATCATGATTCAAAACTGATCATCAGGTTTCCCTTAACAGAGTCACGGAGGTCAGATGGCAGTCGCTTCACTGTAATTCCCTGGATTTGCCAAATCCTGGATCATGGTCAGCGGACCCTACGCTCTCGCGTGCGAGTGCACAACCGGGATAATAACGCTAGGATGATGATGATGTAGTGGCTCGACAACGTTGCGTTTTTACATCGCGAGTCCCGAAACTGCTCACGATGCAAAAACGCAATGTCGTCGAGCCGCTACCACCGCTACATCATTCCCCCCCTTTTTCTTTTTTGTTGATGATGAATTAGAATACAAAACAATAAAACACCTCAATTGTCTTTCCATAAAAAACTATCCAAGGTTTTGCTAGTGATCACACAAACTTTTTTGATGTGTGTATGTAGTTATGTGTCCAGCAGTGAACGCATGTGTCCAGTAGGTATTTATTTTATTTATTTATCTTTAACACATCCGTATAACAAGTATGCAACTGTTTTCCATGTTGCTCTAGATGCGCTTGCGCTTTTTTACGTCTTCGTTATATCTGCCAAGTTCGGACGAGGGCTGCCTATAAGGCGCGCTGCAGCCGCCCGTTTCTCTAATTATATCGGAATTAGGAGCTCTCGCCGAGCCTTAAACGGCGGGAAAAACTCGTCTCGTGAGTTTCTTGACGATCTTAGCCCTGTCTATCGCGGCGTGGCGTTTCAGGGTTGGCAAATCTCAGCTTAGATAATAAGGATTGGGTATCTTCTTACTTGTTGTGGTGTACAGAGTATCTAAGAAATCAAGGTCATGAAAAAAATATGTGTGTGTCAAATATTTAAAAGTTAAAGAGATTTTATTAAAAGGTTAGAATACTGACACCCTGTTGTAATATGTATTTTGGGTATCACGAGTACAAATCTTTACTTTTTTCCGTGTTGCATCCCTGAATATATATATTTTGCTATCACTTTTATACCAAATAATTTTTTCAATATTTTTTTAACTAGATGGATCGGACGTACGACTCGCGTCTTCGTTAGCGCAAATTTTGAATTTTCCAGACCTCCGACCCCCTTTCAACATAGAAATTGAATTTTCGAAAATATCGAAACACGTCATTGTTAATTTCTATTGGTTAGAAATTAACAATGACGTGTTTCGATTATTAGTTTCAAAACTGGCGGAGTGTAACGTGTCAGCGTTGCTAACTTCTCGAAGGTGATAACCCTGTTACACTTAAACACATCGACAGTTTTCTTGGTAGAAACAACGCGTGGCTCCCTCAAAGGGAGCGGTGTGAAATCAATACGACGTAGTCTTACAAGAATTGTGACATGGAAATTCGTTGTGTAAAGTATTCAACTGAAAGTTTCGGTTTTGATTGCAAATTAGACGAGAGGGAGGGTAGTAAGTAGTAAGAGAGGGTATAATAAACGAATGCGCGAGTGAAGTGAACGCTAAACTTTTTGACAAACATCGTCTTTACATACAATTTTGCAAATAAACCAATTCGCACTGTGGAGGCGGATAAATCTTAGATTCAAGGTTCTCGACTTGGGTGCCACGTATGCATACCTTGCAACCTCAAAAAGAAGGCGACCTTAGTGAAGGATAGCAAACCATGGTGATTAGGAAAATAATGAATTGCAGGTGGTACTCTATGACCACTTTTCCTTTTTCTGTTTTAATACATTATCATATAGAAGTTTATAGCAACCTAGCCGAATACTTTGAATGTAATAGGAGTCATAGTGAATTCTTTAGAGTTTTGACGTGAGTGAATTATCAGAAAATGGAGAGAAGTGTCGCTACAATATCTACCAAGCAAAATATCATATACCTATGTTAGTAATCGCGGTGTCAGCATGCCGGGGTGCGGGCTGTGCCGTTCTGTGTCAAGCTGCTGGCTCCTTATGTGGAAGTCGTGCTCGTACTTATATTGTGCGATACAGATCGAACATGCACGCGAAGAAGCAATGGTTAACATGATTGATAGTAGGACAATATACAGAGCGTAGCCATCTGACTTTTACTATAGTCGCCTCTGTTCTTATCAAGAACCTAGACAGTATAATGAATAAATATTGCATACAAAGTATAGATATATCAGATAAATATATCAGATTAAGTTGTGTGATTCAAAAAGGAGTTTGATGATTTGTTGTGTAGGTAGGTAGGTACTTACCTACATATAAAATTAATTACACGTGTACAGCCAACTGACCTTATAAATACTATAACGATTATGCGATTATATAGAAAGCGCCAAACGAAAATACACAAACAGAAGTCGCTAGTATTTGCTCGCACTTTCCATAATTCAATTAAAAACTATAAAAATTTTTACACTGAAATTCCTGAAATACTTTTTTTCATTAATTTATCCAGCAAAAAGTAACCAAAATGACTTAACATTATCTAACATGCAGTAAACCAATTCTACTTAGTAGAGAAAATATTAACAGGAGAACTGAAAATGCGAGCTAATATGAAATTCGTTAATCCTAAATAGGTAGAGTAGGGAGGTAAGTATCTTAGTATTAATAGCCCAACGGCTTACTACGTCCAGTTTCGAGAAAACATTCTATGTTGAGTCCTTAGGTTGAATCAAGTTTTTGTGCGTCTATTGATCGATAGATTATTTCCAATGAATGTTATGAATTATTAATTGGATGAAAGGCAGTGCTCGAACGGGGGGCACGCTGCTAGGAACTAGGCGACAGCATTCTTGTTAGATTAAGCTTGACACAGATCGATAATTATCTTATCTTTTCTACACATAGGAGGTGTAGGGTAAAAAGCTGAAAAAAAAAATGGTATAGGGAGAGACTAGTTGAGATTCTTGATTAACTCACATATTCCTTTTATTTAGTATCCGACATCATCATGATCCTAGCGTTATCCCTGTTGTGCACTCGCACGCGAGGGCCCAGGGTCCGCTGACCATGATGATCCAAGATGTGGCAGATAAGGTAATTACAGAGGAGCGACTGCCAACCTGCATATTCAGGTGACTGAATGTGTAACCATGATCTAAAACTGGTCAGGTCCTCTGTTAACAGGGTTGTTAACAGGGGACCTGACCAATTTTAGATCATGGTTACACATTCAGTCGCCTGAATATGCAGGTTTCCTCACGATGTTTTCCCTCACCGTAAGAGCATCGGTTAGTGAACAACTAATGTACATAACTCAGAAAAAGTCATTGGTACATGGTGGCACGTGGGATCGAACCGGTATCTCCAGCATGAGACGCAACCCGTTGACCACTACGCCACCGACGCTCTTGTTAGATTAAGCTTGATACAGATCGATAACTATCTTATCTTTTCTACACATATGAGGTGTAGAGTAAAAAGCTAAAAAACAAATGTAAAAAGGGGGAAACGTCAGAGATTCTTGTTTAACTCACACATTCCTTTCATTTAGTAGCCGTATGATAACTTTATTTCATAAATTACCGATGTCGTTCATTCAAGGTAATAAATATTTACAGGCAACTTACAGATATTATAAAAAATGGTTATGTACAAAATTAAAATTATAAGTTATAAAAAGGGTCCTTGTGGTCAGGTTCCCAGGATGCTGGCAGCGTTACTCCGCTGGATAGCGATGCTTATACGCTGTGCAAGGTAGCTGCCAGCTCTTGGGTCGCCACTGATGTCAATTAGCCTCTTGGAAATCTCTTTAAAAAAGAGATAGCGTTAGGTCTAGAGTCTCGGAGTCCAAAAGGATTCCCACGTTGGCTGAAGGATAGGCATGAAGCCAGTATCCTGCATCCTTGGTGGAAACCGCTTTTAGTCTAGCAAGGTCGGCGTTGTTGGTGCAACTGTCAATCAGACTTTTCAGAAGAAACTCACAAGAAATTTGGTCCCAACTCCTTTGAATTTTTAGATCTGAAGGGAATTTCGTTGGATATGCCATTTCCCAGGCATCTCTAGCCTCATCCAAACGCGCCACTTCGAAGATTGCAGTAGAAGGCTGCAGGATACCTGCAACGAGAGCGGACGTGCTGTAAGATGAGGATAAAAAGGCAGGTAATACGACACTGGAAATTTTGCGCGTCTCAATCCCACCATAACGGATAGAAAGGGATGCTGGGAAGTTAATTTATGTTAAGGTCCGTTATTCTTAAAGATTCTACGAATACTTTTGAATCCCTACCTCGGAGTATCTATTTCTTCTTCTTTACGTGTCGACGTTTAAAATACTTACTCAGCGACTAGCACTGGCGTTTGTTCAACTGTAAAGGTCCGTTTAGGTCTTATTTGAATTACACTAATGTGGCGACATCTACTCCCACACTAGCAAGCAACTTCTAGACGCGACGCCCTAACTCGGCTCCTACAGGCTAGATGGCGCTGTTAGCCCGCTCCCTACAACACAAACCGCGATATGTAAAATTTAGCACGAGCTTGACTACATATAGCTAAAACAAGACGGTGACCATCGGACCTTGGTCCCCGACCATATTGACCGGTCGACTCGGCGCTTCCCTTTGCCTTCCTAACTCAGTTGCGCCAAACTAACATAAAAAATACTTCGGTATCAATTGATTGATTTTTAATAAAATAGTAGGTATTATGTTCACATTGAAAAGTTTCCACTCTAGGATAGCATCAATGCGGAAACTACGGGTTTTAGCGACTCAGCCTTGCCCTTTGATAAAACTAACTACAGTGACTATCACTCGTAACTAGAACTACAACTTACTTACATAATATCATTGTGACAATAATATAAATATTTTCGACCATTTGTTTACGTGCCAGCCCGTTCCAATCGTCGATATTGGCGCAGCCTTGAACTGCGCGGGAGTGGGTCGCTATTATCAAATTAATATTTCAAAGTTTCACAAAATTGGAGCGCGCTCCAGTCTACAAATAAACTTGGGTCAATATCCCTGCTACTTTAAGATAGTGTTAATCTTTTGTTAATGTAAAATTTTTCGAGAAGGGAGGATACTTATTTAGTTGGGCCAATTTGTTAAATATTTGGTTTTGGAATCTGTGAAAAGGGTTAGAAAAAAGACTGAAAACAGATACTTTTTAATTTTGAGCAGTTTTTAGACGTACTATAATTTAGCTGCCCATGTAAAGAAGGTACACAACTAACCAGGTTGTGATCATTGAAAACTTGAAGACTTAAGTACTCTCCCATTGATTTGACTGACTAGGTAGCCTCGTTGTTCTAGTGGTCAGCACGCTAGATACCTCCACGTACGAGGTCGGTTCGAATCCCGGGTCGGGCCGTTTGTTTCTGGGTTTTCCCGTCTTGAAATAACTCAGACATAACTCCGGAGGTAAGAAGTTGGTGGTGTTAATAAATTAACGCTTCCGTGCCTCCGAAAGTACGTAAGGCTTCTCTAATCCATCTCCGGTCATGTCGGATTGCCATCTCACCAAAACGATGAGGTTGAAGGAACAGAGAGTGCACCTGTGTGTTGCGCACACACTTGGCTAACTTCTGTTGAGTTTCTGTACTGGAAATTCGGCTAGGCGGACATTACTCGTATAAAATACCAACTTGGCATGCATTTGTATGCAGAAGATGTGCTCTAAAACTCCCACGCTTTAGATTACTGGCGCAAGTGCGTAATACCACCTACGCATGCAACTTGCATTGCGATGCAGACGCGTCCGTTGCGCGATACCGATCGCGATTCGGTATTGCGCCTAATACTGACCTATGGCCTAGATGTGCGGGCGCACTGTCTGGCCTAGATAACGTATCTGAAATAGTTCAGAGATAACTGGCGAATATTGGACCCGAGACCTTCGTTGACGTAAAATATAAACATCGGATGTTTGATGACATGATTTGCGTGAGTTGCACTGGCTCCTGAGATGTAATGCCTACTCACCGAGTACTAGTAAAGTCAGTCTATATAGATCCCACTGCTGGGAAGAGGCCTCACCTCAAGTATGAGGAGGTGCTAGCCATACTCCACCACGCGGGCTCAGTGCGGATTGGTGAAGGGTTGTCTGTAAGGCAAGTGACAAACCTTACTGTCAGATGTTATCAAGCCGCCCTAGGCTTAATGACTAATACCAACAGATATTAGCCGGGACTAACTGCTTAACGTGCCTTCTGTAACACGGAGATGCTTGTCATGGATGTCACTTCAATTGTTGGAATGGTCACCCATCCAATCACGACCGCGCCATGGGTTGCTTAACTTTGGTATCACTACCAACGCCACTGCGCCACAAGCACTTCCTAAGTTCTACTACCTACTTACTTACTTAGATTGATTAGATACTGATTACGAGAACAACAAGTTGCATCTGATGTCAACTAATCTGCTTTTATTAGTGGTACCACCCACACCATTCACAGTGGTTATTTATAAGTTAGATCTGGCGACTATGTTTATAAATACCGTCCGTATACACGTTATACCGTACGTAATTACGTTGTTATTGATGATTTACTTCCATTGTGGCGTCGCGAGCTTTCAGTAAGATTATAAATGCTCAGGTCATGTTAATTATCTTGATGTGTTCTGTAGTACGACTCATATAGCCTTTCTCTTAGTAAAGACTGGAGATACTATGCTATGGATAGCACCCCCTCTTTTTTGATGCGATCAAGTCAATTTTATCCGTTTTGTTATCATGATATTGATACCGCTAAACCCGAAACCCAGTGGCTTCTAACTTTAACTATTTTTAATAATAATATTTTTTTAAATACATTGTTTCAACAAACACACCAATTTCCTAGCCCTTAGGGGCTAGGAAAAGCTCACGCTTAGTTTGCTAAGCGTGAGCTTGTGCTATGGTGGCTAGGATAACGGATAGACATACTATGTCGAAAGGTAATGTACGAGTACCTATGACGCTAACTAGATGTTACAAGGATACCTTCCCAGGGAGCGCGCGGCTCAGAAAGATTGAAAGAGCTTTAAAGGCATCTTTGATTATGGTTGTTAAATATTATTTTGCGTATGCTAATATGTGTTTTGCTTACACAAGTCTTTATTATATTATTTTGTCAAGAGGCAGATCTTATTTACTTAATTTTCTAGAATATGAGACAGATTTCCCTTTCTGTTATGATCAATCTTATAATTAAATTGATATTCGGACCGATTTGCATGATCAATGACCAACTTCCAGTCGCCGTTTTGCGAAACTACCCACAACCTGTAATCTATAAGTTAATGTGGCTGGGCTTGAAGAAAATTGCCGCGAGTAGCTGTGGAGAAATTATCAGTAAATGCCACTAATTACCGCTGGCGACAACGTCCGTTTTATTACTTTTGAGCGGGTAAAACTGCATTAGACTTGGAAAAAAGAGCAATAAGAATTATTGGGGACACTTAACTTTGTCAAACTAAGCGGTAAAGTTTCGAGCGTATGGTGGCGTTGGTGTCAGTGTTCTACTTAAGAATACACCACTTACTCACACTTGACTTACACTCCTGGCAATTAAGTCATCATACTTACCAAACTATTAAGTTTTTGGTACAGCGCATCAGACTATATATTTTTTGTTGCAAAATAACTCTTATGATGCCGTAGTGTTTAGCTTCATGCGCTTTCGATCTTGGGTATCATCTTTCTTCAATTAATCTTAATCCTTAAGTGTAGTCGTTCGCGCACCGGAATTCTAAACCAGGCGGTTGCGGGTTCGAATCCCGCAAGGGGCAAATGTTTGTGTGATGAGCACGAGTATTTGTACCTAAGTCATGGATGTTTATATGTATTTAAGTATTTCTATCCGTTATTCTAGTCACCATAGCACAAGCTCACGCTTAGTTTGGGGCTAGGTAATTGGTGTGTTTGTTGAAACAATTTATTTATTTATCCAAGAAAAAGGATCTAGGCCTGAAAAGCACGTGTATATACAGTGTGAGTCTTTAAAAAGTGCATATATGAAAATGCGTAAACTAGACCCACTTTTATCGACAGAAAAAATGTCAAAAAGAAATAAAAAAAAATATTGTTATTTTTTTTATTCAAATTACCTTCCGTTGACTTATTGTAAAGAAAACGTTATAACTTTTGATCTGAGTGGTATATCCTGATAAAACAAAAACAGTAATGATGGTAAATAACAGGTGATGCTAATAAAATACATGAAATACTCAGAAAACGAAAAAAAACAAATCTAGAGCCACCCTTAGCAACGAAGCGTTAAATGGCGCGCCCAGAGATACTTAGTTCAAATGCTTATTGCTAAAGTTGTGATAAAGTAGAGACATGGAATTTTTGGTTTTACAAAGGTGATACTATGAAAAATAACACAAAGTAATAAGAACCACCTGTAATATGGGCATTATTTGTAGGAATTTATCAAATAAGTAAAAAAAAAACACCAATTAAAATACAGTTTTTTCTCAAAAGTAACATTTTATTATAACTTGTTGACGTTTTCTAGAAATTTTATGTATTTTCTTAGTATTATCTGTCATTTACCATTATTATTGTTTTCATTTCATCAGGATATACCTCCTAGATAAAAAGTTATAACGTTTTCTTTGCAATTTTTATTTTTATTTTTAAAGACTCACACGTATTGTGAAGATAGCTGTGTAAAACATGAATATTTCATTAAATTGCATGTACAGTCGACCAAATTGAATCATGACCCACCTTATGGTCATTTTTAGACTGTAATTCTATACAAGTAAGTTGAAATTCGCTTGAACATACATTTCCTAGTAGTAACGTGTCATCATTTTATTAGACACTGACAGTCACTGACAAGGCAATGGTCGCTATCTGTACGAATAAGTTTGTATGAAAATCGGCGAGAACTTCATTTCATGTGGGTAAGGGTTGCAATGCAACACACAAGTAGGTAGGTAGATATTCGGGATTCAGCACGGCCGGGCGCCAAGTCTGTATTGGGAACCAGTTTCTTTTATAAAAGTTCCACTGGAACTTGTGTTTGCCATGATGAAATAAAACAGTATACTTAGTTAAAGAAAATAATATTTATTTTAAGTATATATTTAACAAGTGGCATTAAATTGGTAAAGTGAAAAGTAACCCGATTAGACGATAAATGTCACTTCCCCAATCCAAACACCACAAATTTTCATCTGGGGACCTAGACGGCCATGGAATAAGAGTGAATGCATCTTCATGCTAGGTAAACCAATTCGAGACAATTCTGGCAGTATGCACTAGACAGTTATCATGAACAAAGGAGACTACTGGCACTTCTTCACGCAAGTAAACTGTTCGCAAAGTCGGTAACATTGATTCTTCCATTAAATTGACATAGTTTATAGCGTTATGACGAGGAGAAATTTGAACAAGTTTTCCGACACTTCCGGCATCCATCCAGGCACACATGTTAGCTGAAATTCAGCTGGATAATTGGTTGGGCACAACGTGATCCTCTGTGTATCGCGTGTTATCGTAACGCCACGAAGTTAAGCGACCATGTTGAGACGAGCGAAATGATTTCTCGTCTGTAAATATGTTATCCGTAATAGTGTTACATTTCCGTTCTCTTCCGTTCCGTTCTTGATTCGACGAACGCCATGATTATGTCGTCGTCTGTCTTCGAGGGTACCCTCTTTAGCATGCCGGCTGATCCAGGTTCTGACTGTGTTCCGACTTATTCTTAGCTGTTTGTTCTGCCAAATTGGCCATTATAAGATTTGTTTGTAGATATTGACTTAGGTTTTTATAAAATTTCTGACTTACTAGTAGGTATACTTGACATTTGACACACGACGTTTTTTATTTTTTAAATTAAAATACATTTTTCTTCGTAGTGAAAAGAGTTTGGATTATGGACTTATTTTAAATTCATTTTAAGACTGGTTTATCTAAAACATGTCTAGTGCAGTTATAATAAAGGTTAAACTTGCATAAATCTCTGACCTGTTATGACGCATTTTTATTCATATTTAAAACGTACTATGTGCAACATGCATGACAGCGAAGAAAACCTTACTACATTTATAAATGCAAAGGAATAATCGGCAAAGTGGGTCATGATTCAATTTGCTCGACTGTACTTACAATAGGTACCAAACATGGAATATATACGCAAATAAATTTCTTTATCAGAATTTAATAAGAATAACTTCACAAAAAATATGGGAGTGACATTCTTCAGGGAAATCTTTGTCGCCCCTACCTAGGGAGATAATGAATGAAAGAAACTCAGCTTTGTACCTACGCCGTTATAGCTGTTTAAAGTATGTATCTACGTAGATCTACTAAGTCAAATTGTCTAAGATTATAGCTTAAAATTAGCACTTAAATACTATTTTACTTAGCTTGTTTTAGTACAAAACTACAAGCTTTACTCTGACCGATAAAACTTTATGAAGGCGGCCCTAGCAAGCTACCAACACAGGATATAGCGCGACTGGTTCGGAATATGATATAATTAATTAAAATAACCACTAGGTTAATCATTGCTCTATTGGCCCAATTAATGTGATTATAGTAACCAGTTTTTCCTAGTTTTCATACGTTTAAATAAATATTAATTATAAAGAAATATTTAAAAAAAACATACGTTCATTAAAAGATACTGAGATATTAAGTAATTATCTTTTAAAATGGAAATAATTTTAAAAAAGCTAGATTTTTATTAGTAGCTACCGTACCTTCAAGTAGATTTGGCAAAAGATGAGCTCATTTCAAGGGCATAGGTTTCTTCACTAAGCTTCATTAGTATCGTGTCAATTTCATCCAGAATTTGATGTACCCGGCCAAGCTAACCAGACAAATGTCAAACGGCTTTCGATGACGAATACAACGAAAAACCGATGGAAATCCAAAAGCAATGGTGTTAAAATAAACTTAGGCATTTGATCTAAATTGAAACAATATTGCTTTTTAATTGCCTTCGGTAATTTTGTTGTATGCGTCGTCGTAAGTTGTTTGACATTTGTCTGATTGGCTTGGTCGAGTAGTAAAGCTGCTGTTTCTTCAGACGTTGACACATAGGAGATAGCATATGTGTAAAAGGCGTTGATATAGTTGGGTAGACGCAGACCATCTTTTTCACCCCTAAGAATATCGACTGCCTCAATTAATACAAGACTTGTGGTGTACTGCTGGCTGCTCTATCTAACTAAGAATTGGTCTGTATTTTTCTTAGATAATACTAGGATGTAAAAATGTGTCCTCCTAGCCGATTTTCGACCACGGCGGCCTATCTCAACAGAGATGAGCCAACTGCGCGGGACATATTATAGTGCACAAGTGTGTGCGCAATACGCAGGCGCACTCTTTGTTCCTGCACTCTCATAATTCGGTGAGACGGCAGTCCGACATGACCATAGAGAGATCAGGCGCAGGACCAACGGCTTAACGTGCTTTCCGAGGCACGGGGGTGTTAACACCAACTTCCTGACTCCAGAGCTGTGTCTGAGTAATTTCAAGACAGAAAAAACCAAACAATCTCGGCCCGACCCGGGATTCGAACCCGGGACCTCATGGATAGTACCCAGCGTGCTGACCACTAGACCAACGAGGCAGTAACTAGGATATACTACGCCTAAAAACCTAACATAGCACAACTTACAAGTGACTGTTATTCATTACTTTTTAACTTACAGATGTCAATTTACGGCATTGAAGTTTATGCGGCAATGTATACTTTCTTACATTATTGATGAAATCCCCCAACCCAATTCGACTTGAAAATGTGTCTGTGAATCTTATGCATTGACAATGACAGTATGGTTGATCTAAATAAAGTAATATAATATGGGTAGCGATGGGCGATTGTTCGAAAAAAAATAATCGAATGAATCGACAATCGACCATTCGAACTATCGAATGTCGATTTAGTAATTAGGAAAAAAAATAATCGAATAATAATCGACAATCGAATGATAATCTATACTCGGACCTTCGATGCATTCGATTGAATTGCTGCGACAGGACAGGCAGCGAACGAATGGTTAATCGACGCGACGAATGACGATTCATTCGTTAACGTCGCTCGCCGCATAATCGAAGGATAATCGAATGACAGCGGTTGCTTATCGAATACATTCGATTACAGGGACCATTCGAATAATTCGATTAATTTAGTAATAATCGCCCATCGCTAAATATGGGCTCTTGAGGTTATTATCGCTTACTTTGGGATGTGGGTTTTAGAGAATCGGACGGAATCGAAAATACTTACAGTGGCTAGCACATGTTTTATAACTGCATTGACGCTGAAGGAGACGTGATGTTGTCCGTCCGTGAGGACTACTGACAATATTTTCTTTGTTTCAATTTCACAGAACTAAGTGAAGAGTGGGCTCTAGCAGAGTGCGAGGGGGAAGGGTGGTGGAGGGATGCGCGTGAGTCTGGCCGCCACACAGACGTGCGGTACGCGGGAGTGGCGCCCGTAGAACGCGCCTCGTCCGCGCCCGCCACCGCGCTCGCCGTGCGGTCTGCCTTACACTCCGCTAAAGGTAGGATTGCACAGCTTGTTTGTTTAGTTTGAAAGCTGTTTCTAACAATGTACGAAAGAAGGAAGAACGATTTAAATTGCAAGGAAAAAATGTAAGTCCTAAATTACTTCTGCAAGTTGTAGGTACGTTGCTCCGCTTAATTACTTATTTAGTTAAGTAATATTGGTTCTGTTGCGTTTTTAAAGAAATAAGTGTACTGAGACACTGCACTTAATACACTTATTAATACTCCTATTCCTTTTCGAACTACAGAAGCCATACTAAGTAATAGTATATGATCAGAACGCGGGCCAAGAATAACGAAGGACCTAGACGACTAGTTTAACTACTCTAAGTAGTGATATAGTATTAGTATCTAGATCCCCATCTAGATGGGGTGATTCTCCCGTACGATGTATTTCGAGACCATAGCACCTAATTATACTCAAACTCTATGTGGATACATAGATATCTTTCTTTGTTGCATAAATAAAATAACAAAGCAATTGACACTGAAGATGTTCCAAGTAGACGGTGTTATCGCAAAGAGTATTGAACAGGCATGAAAATAGATGATTTTTTAAATTTGTTCGCTGCTTTTTCTCAGCACTAGCCCAAATTGTCCCGAAGCAGTGGTAGGGTTCTATTTATGTTGGGACGTGTATAAGTGCTCATTGCGAGCCTATGTAAAGAAATAAATGAATTTTATTTTAATTTTTTATTCTCCGTTATTTAATGTTTGTGATAATTAAGACGAGTTTCTGTTATTTTCCAGCCTTCAACAAGAAGCTCCAAAGGGTAAACCTGGACATCAGCTCCAAGGGCATCGTTGTCAGTGACGTGGACTCGCAAGAGAATGTCCTGAGCATTTCAATTTACAGGTAGGTAGTTTATACCACTTTTCACAATCATTGGTTTGTTTATTTTGTATTACTCAAAATTGTTTGTTTATTTTGTATTACTCAAAATTAAGAAGTTTATGCCTTAAGGCATTCGCTACCATTCAACCATTAAGCAAGGTGTAAGATCGTTAAAGCGTCTGTGGCGTAGTGGCTAGCGGGTTGCCTCTAATGCGGGGAGGTACCGGTTCGATCCCACGTGTCGCCATGTACAAATAACTTATTCTGAGTTATGTACATTAGTAATTCACTAACCGATGCTCTTTCGGTGAGAAAAAACAAAGTAAGGAATCCTGCACATTGGGGCGACTGAATGTGTAACCATCATCCAAATTGGTCAGGTTCCCCTGTTAACAGGGTATGCGTAAAATGGTTGGCTTATGTCGAATATACTGCAGAGTAGGACTTTACAACGAAATACAGACATTTAGACTTTACTATTGTGTATCTTTTTCGATTGGAATGAATGCCATTTATTTACCAAGACAAATACAAGGGAACGAAGAGAATCTCTGCTATTATCGCTCACTGCATAAATCATGTAAATTAATAAGCTCTGGTGCGTGTCTTTGTTGATGATATTAAATGGCATATTTTTTCAATAAAAAATATGTTGTTGCTGTAATATATTTTGTCACACAAGCCGTCACTTCATTCATTGATGAAGAAATATTGTTTATAGTGCTGGCACAAGCTGGTACAGTTACTATCGCATAAGTTTGTTTAATATTACAAGATAACTTTGATTTATCGTTATTTATTTTTACTCGTTGGTCAATACATCTGTAAGTTCAATTGCTATCTACTTTGCTTCCTATTTACAATAACTTTTGGATTTGAACTTGTTACCTACATATCTGATTAGATAGGTAGGTAAGTATCAAGAAATACAAGATTACCTTTATCAAACTTCGATTTCAGGATTTGTTTAGTAAAGTTAGCTTCCTCTGATTTAGCTGAATTTAATTTCGATTGACGTCTTAAATAAAAAGTAAAAGTTATCTTAAAAACATCCTACTCCTGGGTAAAGGCCTCACCTTACGAGGCCAGACTTCACCACGCGGAACTTCCTCGGTACTGAGGCCATACTCCTGTTGACGATTTCCGTATTTTCGATTCTAGCCATCACGCTCGATCGCGCTGTAATTCTGTCGTAAGTGAAAGGGACGGCTACATTTGAAAATACAGAAATCATCAACCAGAGTAAGACCTCTGTAGCGCGCCCGCGATGTTTGCGAAACACAAAACACACGACTTCTACGCGATTATTCGCAAGAAGACGGGCTCAGTTCTAAACAGACTGACATCAAGTTCCAAAAGAATCCAGTCACGTTATCGAAAAAGTTCGATTCACCAATGTTGAAACATTCACACTCAGTGTTGGTGTATCGACATTTATAGTTGTTGTGGTAACTGAAGTTTTTCTCTTTCTTTTTGCCCGTATTTTTGGCGCTAGGTGCAATGCAGGGGCAGCTAGAGTTGAAAAACGGATATTGTCTTGCAGAGTTCGGCCTCTGGCTCTAGCCTGTACAGAGTTCATGACGCTATGATCTCCGAATCCTATAGTTTGATACCATGTCCCTGTACTAAACTTCTTGCCCTGAGACTAAGGCCTCATTTTTCGCATGAAGATTCGTAAGTAAGTATATTCCATCATGCCAGCTAGTATAGTCACTCATGCCAGCATTATCGCGAACACACGTGTTAGCTATCGATCCAAAAAACGGAGGTCGTTATCTGCAATAATTCAAGGCCTCTGAAGATGACAACCCATCCTTCCATTCCAGAATATCATACTGTTCAGCGGACGCAGCCAACGCGCGGGTCTTTGCAGTGGTGGAGGGCAAAGCGGGTGGCGCCGGCGAGTCGCACATCGTGCATGCCTTCGTCTGCGCACGGCGGAGGCATGCGCGCGCGCTGGCTCTCTCGCTCGCGCATGCGTTCAATGACGCTTATCAGGTGAGGGCACGACCCTGAGCCTATAGAGGTGGTGGGTGGCTGGGTCTATAGACAAGATGCAATGTACTCTACAATGTACGATGCTATGACTTCACGGTGGTGGAGGGCAAAGCGGGTGGTGCCGCGAGTCGCACATCGTGCACGCCGTCGCGCGTCGTCTGCGCGCAAATATATTCTTTCACCAATATTAGTTTTAAAAGTCATAAAAAGATTGTTATCAATGTTTGACACGCAAATAAAAACGGACTTTAGACTGATCTTGTCTTGGCATTGTCACCTAATATTCTAAAAAACCGGATTCCACGCGGCACGAACGACAGCGATTCTTGCTATGAATTCACGCGTGAAACGAAATGCTAGGATTATGGAGCTTAGATTAATTTAACCAAGGGACCCAAAATTGTTTAACCACCTACATTATCACGTCAGCTGCAATACCCGTAAAAACATCTAGGTCATAGGAAAATTTTGCTATGTATTTAGGAAATGCTATTCCATTGTCAGAAGAGTGATTTAATGTTGTCGATTTCCAGGCCTGGCAAGCAAACCAAGAGGGTTCACTGCAGTCATCTGGAATGCGCCTAGCACCATGGGTAAGGTATTTTTTTATAGTGATCGTATTTTCTGAAAACTTACGTATCATTAAGGCCGCCCCCTTAAAGGTCATATTACCTAAGAACTTACATATATATATATTTTAATTTATTTATTACCAAAAGAACACAATTCTTTTTACAATAACATGTCTGCCAAACTGCTTAGCAGTTTGTCGGCAGTAGTTCTCGTCTAAGTAACTTGTTACATTTTGTCACGTACTGAACATGAAATCTAAAAAATATCCAAGAAAATAAAGAAATAGCACGACCAGCTACCTGGTACCGCTAGTCATTATTTCGTTTATTAATTTGTTATTTAGTCTACGTGGTATATATAAGGCAACTGGCTGCTCAACATCCACCAATAATGGGCATGGTCAACAGTTCACAAAACCATAGAAGTGTATACATCTTTAAATGAAGGTTTAAAATGTACATTACTGTAAATAGATATGGGACTGTGATGTGATGTGTGTGTTTGTGTGTGTCTGTGTGCGTGCGTGTGCATGCGCGCGTGCGTATTTATGTAAGTGTGTATAAGCGTGTATCCCCATATGCCCTACGGGAGCAGTCCCTTGGGATCGGAATAGGTTTACCACATATAGGGACCACGCCTGTAACTACATCACTAAATAGACAGACAATGTATCACATCAGTTAAGGACAGAGTTACAGGTAATGTTTTTTAAGTACCGTTTTAAGGTGGTTTTTTAACATAACACTATCTAGTAGGTTCTGTGGTAGCTGATTATGTATTGTGGGAATTATTTATCGTAAGCCTTCCTAACATGGAGACCATGTCTCGGGAAACGTAGTGTTGGACGCCCCCCTGCTAGGTGGACCGATGACCTGAGGAAGGAGGCCGGTAGTGGCTGGATGCGAGAAGCGGAGGAACGGAAAGTTGGCGCAGTCTCGGAGAGTCCACTGCTGGACTGCAATAGGCTGATATGATGATGAAGCCTTCCTAATGTCCTTCCTAGGGTCTTGACTGGTGTCACTTAAGAGATAACTGCCAGAAACAGTTTTACATGTATAATATCAGTATGTACATACTTACATGTCTATTGTATGGATGGAAAAAGTTAATGTATTGACCATTCCTAAAGGTGAAGTTTCAAACTAAACTAATCGAGTTACAGAAAACAATTGTTCGTAGTGCAAAATGAGTGAAACAAGACAAAAATAACGGATACAATATTCTGATCGGGATTGCTATACAACGGTATTCACACTTCATATTTTGACGACCTCCGTAGTGGAGTTGCTCGCACAACCGGTTTCCAAGGTGTCACCATCTCTGAGGTCCCGGGTTCAATCCCTGGTCGGGCCTCGGGTCTGGGTGTTGTGATACCACCGCTGTGTCAGATTTCCATAACACAGTGCTTAAACTACTTACTTTGGGTTGGGATTTGAGCAATGTATATTATGCTGTCCAATTTTTATTTATTCATTTATTCTATTGGAGGTGCTTGTGGCGCAGTAGCTGCGGCAGCGCTTTGGTAGTGATACCAAAGTTAAGCACGCCACGGCGCGGTCGTGATTGGATGGGTGATCATTCTGACCATGTAAGTGACGTCCATGACAAGCATCTCCGAGCTTCGGAAGGCACGTTAAGCACTTTGTACCGACTAATATCTGCTGATATTAGTCGTTATGCCTATAACATCTGACAGTACGGTTTGTCACTTGCCTGACAAACATCCCTCTACCAAACCGCACTGAGCTCGCGTGGTGGAGTATTTATACTCCTCATAGTTGAGGTGAAGCCTTTGCCCAGCAGTGGGATCTATGTAGGCTAACTTTACTTTACTTTTATATTCAAGGTTCGATTCCCGGAGGAGTCAGACGAGGAAGCGGAAGCTGCGGACAGCGAGCAGTGGCAGTCGCCCGCGCCGCTCGTCACCTTCGCCTGAATATTTGACTGTTTGTTTTACGAGTTATGTACTAAGTTTTTAAAGCTCACTTGCGCCCGTCCGGGTTAGCTATTCCAGACTTTTTAAAGGCCTATTATTGGAGTTTAAAGCCCACTTGCACAAGTATGGATTAGCTAATCCGGAAGGTTTTCAACTCAGATACTAGGTTAAAAGAAGAAAGAACACTGTAGGGTAAAACCGGGATAGATGAGACACTTTTTGAAAATATGTTATATCTCACTGTACAATTATTTCATTCTTTTTATTCATTCATGTATTTAAGTATTTCTATCCGTTATCCTAGTCACCATAGCACAAGCTTAGTTTGGGGCTAGGTAATTGGATTATTTATTATTATTTTTTGTAAAACAGGCAAGTACTTTGATATTTTATCTAAGAATTTATGAAAGGAAAATAATATTATGTTTGACATTTCCAGAGTATTACCGATTATTCCAGACCTCTAAATTTTGAGACATCTATCCCATATTGTTGCCAAGTCCATATAAAAAACGTTAAGGATAGACGAACCGCTGAGAAATAGGCCATCTATCCCCAAAAAACTTTGATCGCACCTAGCCGTCCCATGCAATTGCACAGAGACATGAGAAACGATTCATTTGGTGGTAGTTGGATAGTCTCTCGACAGATAAATAAATTAACGCGCTATGCATTTGCAAAACTAGAGTAATTACAGTTAGGGCATCTATACCACTGGGGCGTCAATCCCGGTTTTACTCTAAGTGTTAAAATATTAAAACTATCAGATAATAGTCTTTGAGAAAATCCAGATTAGTTAATCCGGACGTGCGCAAGTGGGCCTAAGTAATTACCTAGTTAATATAAGGATATTAAGCTTTAGTTCCATAGGCATATTATGTATATCTAGTTGTAGATTAAGAAATGTGACTGTTTCAGATTAAGAAATTGTAGTTAGTTATTTAGGATTGTGTTTCATATTTTACTTACGAGTAATACATTGTATGTAATGCATAAAATTGATTGACGTTTATAAATAATGAAACAAAATTAAATGTAAAAAAAAACTTTTTTATTTGCTTTTAAAAACACATAAGTTAGAAAACACCTTTTTTATACTATTGTAAGCAGGTATTACTCGTAGACCATACTGGATCACATAAGATTGGTGCGAGGTGTAGTCACGGTCTAGGGTATATTAATAATTGGGTACTATGCAAAATGGAGGAGGCTTTCAGATAATGTCAAGCCTGAGTAAGTGTTGTCTACGACGTAAACAACATAGACTCTACGTTATTATGCTTGTTACTTGCATCTTCTTGCGTAGAAATTATGAAACTATGTCTATCCACAAAGCGGCAACGCGCGTTTGTCTTTTTCATATTTGAGGGGGTTAATATGGCTATTAATACTTACAACTTTTACTATGGAGTCTGATCGAAATTGAATCAAATTTGGGTCTCTTGTAATTATACTGTCAAGCGAGGCGCTTTTGCATCTATACGCCTCAATTCTGCTATCCATTTTTTTTAAATACATATTTTTATCAGTGGCAACCTCCTAATCATTCTCTATGGTTTCATTTCATATGAAAGCTTCAAAACCGCCTCTATCAGGCCTGTGTATCTCCCCGCGTAGGTAGCAAAAACGTACCTACGCGCGGCGACCCTTACTTAGGGGCTAAAACAAGTTGCGTGTCGCTACCGGCCAGCGACACGCTCGCGCGTTTTATTTACCACCGGCGGCCGCGCGGCTACGTTGCTGCTGGACGAGAATGAATAAAGTACTATAAAGAGGCGCTAGATGGCGTTAGAAGCTTCTCGTAGCAGTCAACCCTATCGCGTCGCGTGATATTACGTCACTGAATAGGTTTAGTGTATTATATGAATCATATTCCAGAGCAATAAGTATGAAATTATCTTGCAATGGATTTTTGTAGGTGTCTACACGAAAATGTTTGTTTTTGTTTTTTTAAATTCTTTATTAATTAAATAATTTAACAACATGCCATGCTATTACAATAAAATAGTATGAGCACAATCATAATTAATTGGTAACTTATTATAGGTTTAACCACCTCTTAAAGTTAACAAAATTGGATAGGTAAACATACATTATAATTAGGTGTTAACAAATCGACTCATGATTTTTTTAGTATAAAATTCATTTCATAAAGAATGTAACAAACAAATCTGTTTAGGTTTACAAATAAGTTAAATATGAGGGTAACTTTAGAAAATGAGAGCGACAACTATCGACCAAAAAGCCAGATCTGTTGACGCGGTAAGTTGGAACGCAGGAGCGAGGTCAGCGCTAGCTGGAAGCTGCCGCTTTGTTCGACTCGGGCGCACAAAGGGTGACATCACACGTAGTGATGTGGATCGATGGTAAGTGCCGTACGTATCGACATTATTTGTATTAAGAGTTTTAATTTTTATTTAACTTTGAGATAAGGGGATTTTATGGTCATTTACGTTATTGAAAAAATTTAAAGCTAATTTTAATACATAGTCTCGTAATGTCAGTAGTTTTATATTTTCATGAAGCTTGAGTAAGTTAGTGCAAAAGGGTGTGTTATATGCTATTTTTAATGCTCCGTTTTGAACAATTTGTAATTATCGATAGTTAGAGAGAAAAGTGGCGTTTCAAGCAGGACAGGCATAGGTTATAAGCGGTCGAACAAGGGTTGTATACAAGCGAAGTTTGGTTTTCGAGCTTTCGGTTTTCGCCTTTGTTTTTCAGGTCAGTAATGTGACTTGTCTAATTTATTTTCCTATCAAATTTAAGACCGAGATATCTAACACAGTTTTTCCAGGGAATTGAAAGCTCACCTACTTTAATTGTGTTTGTTGGTATACGACGTTTTCTAGAAAACATTATGGCTTCCGTTTTGGTTTCATTGAGCTTTAGTTTCCATTTCTTAAAGTACGCCTTTAGCAAATTTAGAGAATACTGTAGCCTTCCAATAATGAGATCCTCGTCTGCAGATAATGTGAAAGATGCTGTGTCGTCAGCAAAACATGCCAATTCGGTTCTTGGCTGTTTTGGCATTGGAGGGCAATCAATAGGTACTTTGGTCTTCATTAACGATACTTTAGTGTCTTTATATCCCATCAAATCTAGCTCGGCTGGCAATTCGTCAAACAGAGTGGATGGAATTCCACGGATGACAAGTTTTGGAGTCTTTTCGTCTTTTCTGGAGTATGTTAAGAAGTTCACGTTTTCTTTCAATAGCCCTTCCTTGAGTTCCTGATGGGATTTGGATGAGTGACATATGACCGCCAGTTTGCCTTTTCCTTGATATTTAAGGTGGAACATCTTTGTGTAGGTTGATATCACATCTTTGATTTTTTGATGAGTCATGTTTTTGTCGATTGTAAGAACAATTGGAGGTATGCGGCCATTCAGGTTTGGCGGAGTTGGTCCTACCACACTCTCGACATCAGAGTCAAGTGTTCACATCACTTTGTAAAGGTTCAAAACTGTTTTTGTGAAAGATAGATGCAGGGCGCCCTTCATCTACGCACCGTGCAAAAGCCAGCCTTTTTGCCGTTCGGGCTGCAGGAGATGGTTCATCAGCATGTCGTTTGGAGATGTTCGGGCTCGAAGATGATCTGACTATCTATATCGACTATATCCATTTGGGCAGATCATTACGTAGATTTTGAGGATTGATATCGATAATGACAAACTATATCCACAACACTAGATTTTATCGGAGCGGAGTAAGCGTGCGTTCGCTATAACGCTGTCGGACGAACACACGAAAATGTGCTTGACTCTGAGGCGAACTAAATTACGCCATATTGTTGACGACATTGAGTAGACATTTCTTTGAATACAATTGCTAAGTCATACTTCTGTACGAAGTACTAGTACTTATTCTGTGCCTCTATCATACACAAAACGTCGCGACATTTCTGAGGTTAGGAGCAAAACCGCCTCTAGTAATATTTGAGTAACAAAAGCGCTTCTGTTGCGGCTCGACCAATCACAGCACGATATTCATCACGATATTGTTTTATTTTTCGGTTTATAAGTGTAAAAACGACTAAAAATGGAAGTGAATATTGTTCCCGTGCAAGGTAATAGGGGAAGGAAACGGCTACGGGATGAAAATCAGTGGAAGCGCAATATAAAAAAGCGAGAAAGGTAAGTTTCGTTTGCCATACAAACTTGGTCGTGATTATGCAATGACATGACGCAACAATGCTGCGTACCTATGCTATGTATTTGTTTCTGTTTGTAATTTTTAACCCACGAAGGGGTGTTATAAGTTTGACGTGGCTGTGTGTCTGTGTATGTGTTTGGCTGTATGTATGTTTGCCTGCGGCAGCGTAGCTCCCGAACGGATGAACCGATTTCGATTTTGTTTTTTTTTTGTTTGAAAGGTGAATTATCGGTGAAGTCGGGAGTGTTCTTAGGTATGTTTGGTGGAAATCGGTCCAAGGTGGCCGTCGCCACAAAATGGCGGATCACATATTTTGTCACAACTCCCTCAATATGGGTATCAAATGAAAGAGCTTCAGTAATAGAATACCATAAACTATAATAAATTTCAAATCTAAGATAGCACCAGCTTTCTATACTACTATGTGATTTTTAGCGACTTTACTATGAAGTGTTGCTTAAAATGCAGCAATTTTTTTATTCACATTATTTAATTTTCAGGTACTCATCTGAAAAACCACCAAATCTTGGATATTACAAGCTGCAGGCATAAGAAAAATGAGATATTAAAATGCAGTATCTTACATTCGCGAGATATTCGTCGATTTCATGAAGCATTTTATGAAAAACCAAACAAAGTGGTCCAAGACAATCTCATGTTGAAATTCATGAAAGTTCATGTACCGAAGCGTCGACGGCGTAAAGTGGGAAACCGAGCGGAAACGGCTACTTATACAAAATTTTATATTAGAACGTACACAAAACCGTTTAAATTAGTAAGAGTTTGTCAACGAGCATTTTCAAAAATACTTGGCGTTGATATTCATAGATTAAGAAATATATCAAAAAAAAACTTATTAAATGGCAAAATACCACAAGAAAATCGAGGCGGAGACAGAGTGTCCAGAAAAAATTATGCGAAAAGGGAAAGTGTGATGCGATTCATCGAATCTTTTAAGTGTATTGAGGCACACTATTGCGGATCATGTACTTCAGAATAAAAATATGTATCGGATGATTTGAACATACGTAAAATGTGGAGGATGTATGAAGAAAAACAGGAGGATGAAAGTCTCAAAGTGCGCCATTCTTTCTTCCGACACATTTTTAACACCAAATATAACATTGGGTTCGGATCGCCGAGGGTCGATGTTTGCTCTAAATGCTCGGAACTATCAGAAAAAATCTAAAGATCGCTAGATAACGAAAAAGTTCAATTGATGACTTTATTGCGGGTGCTTATGCACAAAGTTAAAGTATAAAAACACTTTGCTTTTAATTTATATTAAAAGCAAAGTGTTTTTATACTTTTTTCAATATCATCAATTTTTAACCTTTTCAATATCATTTGACTGTCAAAAAAATCAGGTTTTACCGAAAATTCCTGATCAAGTGGCATATTATTCGAGACAACTCTATATCTATAATTTTACCATAGTAATTGGCACAAGCACAATCAAGTTTCCAAAGGAAAATGTTAGCATATATACGTGGACTGAAAACGTCTATGCTAAGTCGTCAAATGAGATTGCATCGGCCGTATACGATTTACTTTCACAGACTGATTTTACTAATAAAAAAAAGGTGCGTATGTGCGCGGACGGATGCGGCTCGCAAAATAAAAACAGCACAATGATCGCTATGGTTGGTTATTGGTTAACAAATTCTGCCCCGAAGAATGTAAAGACGGTCGAACTTATTTTTCCTGTTCCCGAACATTCATTCATGCCAGCCGATCGTATTTTCGGACACATCGAAAAAGAAATAAAAACTAAAGAAGTGATTATAGATCCATCCAAATATACAGGGTGTGGCGTAAATAGTGGTCCAAAGCAAAGGTGTGGATACACTGTACACTGAAGCACCACATACCAGTATTAAAAAAAAAATTATGTACAGGGTTTTCAAAAAAAAAAAAAAATTTTAATTTTTTTAGAAATCGTTACCTTGCCTTACAAATTTGGTTATAATTTCCGAAAATGACGGTTTTTTTTATCCATTTTTTTATTATTATTGCTGATCACTTGTACTTAGTACTCCATTCGTTTTTTTTTTTACAAACTGAATTTAATGAAAAAATTTAGTTCCTTTCAAAATTGAATACTCACTGCTAGCAAATCGTTTGACTTTCAATGCTTTTGGTGCAAAAAAAATGTACCACACTGTCAGTGCCCATTGTTTAAAAAAAATGCCCATCTTTTGCAGATTCTAAAATGGTGCAACAATAAGTGTCACGACTTACAGGAAAAAAGTTATTGCTTTTCGAAACAAAAAGGAGCCCAATTCAGAAAAACAATTTATTTGAAGTTCAAGGGTTTACAAGGGTTGTAATTTTTTTCTGTGTGGTCCAAAGCAAAGGTGTGGATACACTGTACACTGAAGCACCACATACCAGTATTTAAAAAAAAATTATGTACAGGGTTTTAAAAAAAAAAATTTTTTTAATTTTTTTAGAAATCGTTACCTTGCCTTACAAATTTGGTTATAATTTCCAAAAATGACGGTTTTTTTTTATCCATTTTTTTATTATTATTGCTGATCACTTGTACTTAGTACTCCATTCGTTTTTTTTTTTTTTTACAAACTGAATTTAATAAAAAAAACCCTGAAAACCCTGAAAACCCTGTACATATTTTTTTTTAAATACTGGTATGTGGTGCTTCAGTGTACAGTGTATTCACACCTTTGCTTTGGACCACACAGAAAAAAATTACAACCCTTGTAAACCCTTGAACTTCAAATAAATTGTTTTTCTGAATTGGGCTCCTTTTTGTTTCGAAAAGCAATAACTTTTTTCCTGTAAGTCGTAACACTTATTGTTGCACCATTTTAGAATCTGCAAAAGATGGGCATTTTTTTTAAACAATGGGCACTGACAGTGTGGTACATTTTTTTTGCACCAAAAGCATTGAAAGTCAAACGATTTGCTAGCAGTGAGTATTGAATTTTGAAAGAAACTTAATTTTTTTTATTAAATTCAGTTTGTAAAAAAAAAAAAACGAATGGAGTACTAAGTACAAGTGATCAGCAATAATAATAAAAAAAATGGATTAAAAAAAACCGTCATTTTTGGAAATTATAACCAAATTTGTAAGGCAAGGTAACGATTTCTAAAAAAATTAAAAATTTTTTTTTTGAAAACCCTGTACATATTTTTTTTTTAAATACTGGTATGTGGTGCTTCAGTGTACAGTGTATCCACACCTTTGCTTTGGACCACTATTTACGCCACACCCTGTATAGCCATTTATGACCATTATGGTGTTGTTCGCAATTTGGGTGAGGATTGTGTAGTGAAAGATTGGAAGGCTTATGCAAATGAAACAATGAAACCGCCAGCCAAATACCATTTTAAATTTGCAGAGTGTAAGAGGTATTATGTCGGCAGAGTCAAAAATAAACCCGGACGGTTTCTTCTCAGAGGAGAAGTAAATTATAAAAGTGGCCTTGGCGCAGCTAAAAGCATAATGAAAACCGGTGTATCATCTACCGCCAAGTTTGGGATCAGAATCATACCGCCGTACCAAGCGCGCATATCTAGTTTAAAGCTAGAAGACGTTAACAAATTGTTATTAAAACATTTTGGTGACAACTGGAAAGCAGAGCTAGGATTAAATCAACTTGTATTTTACAAAAATATTTTGGAATCCGGAAACGTCAATGAATCCGAAATCGAAGAGCCTTGTGAATACCTAGAAGAAGTTGGATTGAGCATTTAATTTTGTTTAGTATATAGGTAGTTCATTGTTTAATAAAAGTTTAATAAAAAAATGAAATTTACTTTCTATACCATCTAATTATTTGTACCTAAGATAGTTCGAATTTCATGTCCAGGGCACCTACTGCATACAACCATCCATGCGTCCATTAGAGAAGCAAAACCGCTTCTATCTTGTAGTTTCCGATGCAAAACCGCCTCTGTCAACTGATAAGATGCAAAATCGCCTCTATCCAATTTTAGTGTTCTTTTTTTTAGTTGCACAGTCTATTTGAGGTTTAAATAAATATAATACTATAAAAAGTTAGTTACCTTACTCTAATATTCGGTTTTTTAATTGATTTCAGCTCAATATAGTTCAAGAATTCCGTTTTTGTGGAATTGCTTGAAAATTAAAAAAAGTGGATAGAGGCGCATTTGCATCGCCTCAATTATTTGTATATATCGACGATTCTCGATTTGTGACGGTACCTTAGTCGTAAGTTACCTTCTTATTAATTGCCATGTTCACTTCATTTAGTATTTTTACTGTTTAATCTGACATCCTGTATACAGTGTGTATATTTTAATCGGGCGTATATTTTGATACAGTTAATGTCGATCCTGAACAAAACAACAAATTGACATTTTCTTTATTTTTTTTATACAAATTCATTGATCACGCATTGTACATTCAAATATGACTTCATATCATAACAGCTCAACATAGGTCGCAAATATGCAATACTTACATTGCTGCTCGGTCGTACCTACTTGAAAAAAATATAAACTTTTCATCAATTAAGCTATTTAACTTATTTGCCGTCTCATATGATTTATAAGATCGGTAACTATATCTACTCGTAAATAAATTATGCGCCCGTATGAAATTTACACGCGATATTTTGAAATTTTGGAATACAAATTCGATGGCAATAAATTGCAATGACGACTCATGTTATTTATTCAGATTTACTGGAGATCTTATTCAGAATGTTCTAGAATCGGCAGTGCTTGAATTTGGCGAGCCAGCGCCGCCCGTGGGAGGTGAGGAAGAGGGGCCCCGTGCACGCTCGCCCTCCGTGGTAGTTGATCATCATGTAGTCGAAGCAGTTGGTAACGCCGTCATTGTTGCAATCCTGGAAATGTAAATTGAACTAATTACTGATTTACACAAATTAAGAATTTCATATTTCCTTTACATTACCCAAAGCTAAAGACGTGGACATAAATTTTTTTGCTCAAACTTCGTCGCACGCCCTGCCTATTGGCTCGGCCGTCGCGTCCCATATGCCTCCATTAAATCCGGCACTGGATTTACCTTTTAAGCAGGTTGTTAGTTGGCTGGTAAAGCTCATCTTTGGAAAATCTACGTAGTAAAATTCCCTACCAGAGCAACTTTGTATGAGTAATTAAAACCATGAAACAAGTTAGGGTGAGAGGTGTGTACTGTAGGTATTGTAAAGGCCTCGTTGTGTAAAGGTTAGTTCTGGAAATTCTAAATAGGTATTATAACTTTGGGTAATATAATAATAAGCGCCATACACAGGTGCACTCTCTGTTACTTCACTCTCATAGTTCGGTGAGACGACAGTCCTACATGACGTAGGACCAACGGTGATGCAACAAACAGGTGCTTTCCGAGGTATAATAATCCAAAAAATTTAGGTCCGACCCGGGATTTGAACCCGGGACCTCTTGGATAATAACCAGCATGCTGACCACCAGACCAAGCGAGGTAGTCAATATAAATATATAAATAAGTAAAAAAATATTCCATTGTTGGAATACATTGTGATTGTTCACACCATTGACCTATCCACGAGCATGTGCTATGGCGACTAAGATAACGGACAGACTTAAGTACATTTGGACGTTTATAAACAACCAAGATTGACTTAAATGATTCGAACAAGCAACTGCTGGTTTTGTAGTCCGGAGCGCAAACCACAACACCAAGATTGTTGTCGTCGTTATGAATATGATAATACCTAATGTGTGAAGTACCTGTCGCGCGCGGAGCTCGCGAATGGATGTATAGGATCGGACCTTGGTCACAGAATAAGTACTAGTACTCCGTACAGAAGTATGACTTTGCAATAAAATTCAAAGAAATATCTACTCAATGTTGTTGACGATATGGTGTGTAGACACCTACAGAAATACATTGCAAGATAATTTCATTCTTATAACTCCGGAATATGTTTCATAATACATTAAACCTATTCAGTGACGTATTATCACGCATCGCGATAGGGTTGACTGACTGCCACAAGAAGCTACTTACGCCATCTGGTACGTTTTTGCTACCAACGCGGGAAGATACACAGGCCTGCCTTGGTATTTGCCATTTTGTATTGTCTTTGACTTTGAGAGATGCAGATGGACTTTCCCAGACAAATTTATAAAGTTATTACTTAAGTTTTCCTATAACATTGCAATGGTTGAAGAAAAGTTAGTTTTATAGGAATATGAAGCTAGTAAGTGCGATTTAGATAAGTTATCAAAGACTAACCCGAGGAAGAAAGCTTGCAAAGGGTAAGAAACGCTAGCATGAGAAGACGCTAAGGAGATACCTATTGTAAGTGTCTTAATTAGGTACAATCTAAAGAATCCAGACGAGAACCACTGCGCTACCCTCGGTTACATCAGAGTAAAAGAGATAGAGATGCAAGGCATGGGAAGGTTGTAAGGGGTTGAAGGAGACCTTCGAAGGGGCAATGCCCCAAGACCAAGAGATGTCTGTCATTACCTAGAGGCAATACGGACAAGGACTAGTTAGGTACAAGATCATAAGAGACACACTGAGAAGTAACTGTAGTGGTTCTCGATAACCTAATGTAAATAATCATGTATTGTAGGTAAAGTGTATCATCTACTGCGATAACATGTTTACAATATAATAGTAGCGACGCAGAGCAGAGAGAATACTAAAGCACATCATATTGTAAATGAAAGAATAAGACTATTCTTATGTCGCCATACAGTTACACCCTCGACCTTAAACGAGGCGACAGTACCTGTTTGAGAGTTTAGGCAGTGGATTACACGGGTAAATCAGTCAGGTCTGAGCACTTATAGCTAGGTACTTGCCACATCCGCTTTCTGGGTTCAGGTATCACTTCACAGGCCACAATCACTCGAAATGTCTGTAAGGAGCTTCACAGGATACACACGCGGCGAAAGCGCTCTGGTCAGTCTAGTACATGTGTCATAGGGAACGTCTCGATGTCGACTCAATCTTCGGGGTTCTCACGGTACGTTTTAAACAAATAAAAATAAGGCAGGTATGCGTGTGAGTGTGCGCGGCGTAGTATCAATAGGGTACACAAACAAATCAAAATATTGTAGTAAACAGTACCTAAATTATATAAGGTAGCTATCTATACTATACAAGGGGAAAAAATCGTACCCTTCCATAGTTTGCCATGTAGTTTTCAACTATCTTGATTGAGCAATAGTAGTCTCTAGCGCAGTCTTCGAAGGCTGAAAAAAATACGAGTGTTAGCCAGATTTAAATCCGCTCAATGATACAAAAAAGTGAGGTCATTCAAATATAATTACGTGGAAGTAATCGTTTAAAAAAGTGGTCATAAGTACTTATTAGAAAAGGCTCATAAAAAAGAACTAAGATGTGCTTAACATATTGCGAAATGACGTAAGTGTTTATTTGAAGGCTTTTTTCCGTAACACGAGTACACGAAGATGTAACCTTAATTGTAATTATTGGTAAGGCAATTTAGGATAATTTAGTTGAAGCTTATTTCAAATCTCTTCTAATCAGTGTTGCTCTTGCAAACGGCTAGAGATTGGAATTTGGATTTCGTTGAGGTGTTTCCTAAACACTACGATTTGGATTCTAAAAAAAGACTGCATAGGCTGTTTCTAGACATCCTCGGACACATTGTCGCCTACCAGCCAATAGGTGAGATTGCGGTCAAATGTCTGATTCCAGACAAGCAAAGCTTTTTCCCATAGAATCGTTTTTGCAAAGCTCTACCAATGCTCCTTTGAGCCGATTATCTTTCAAGGATTAAACTGAAATATGATTAACTGATAACATCGAAAATTTCACATTAATATGAATTTTCTCGGATTTCATCCCCAAGTAAATCTAGAATTTGTTAATTACTCGTTTCTAATATTTAGATAACGTCTGTCAGGTTAAGTAGTCACTTCTCTTCCACCAACTTACCAACCCCATGCCCAGCGGTGGCGTATAGTCTTACGTATTTCATGTTTTATTTAGCGCATACTAGATTTTGTGATACTAGGTCATCTGACTTAAAACCTCACCTTCTTTCCGTTCGGGGTCGTCCTCCGGTAGAGTAGGTCTACCTGCATCCACCCAGTACACCCTGGAGATGTAGAAGGGACCGCAGTAACCGTCGGTACACCCGTGGGACATGTCGCATCCGGCTACATGGCAGAGGCACCTCATACATGCCCCGTTCAGGTTCGTTATGTATACTCCTGGAAACGGCAAGATAATTAAAGGGTATTATTTTTAAAACTTAAACAATTTAAATGCAAGTTTGACGAAATTAAATTCAATTTCGCTCACATTTTTTTATAATTTATTTGTAGTGTGTGAAATGTATGAAAAATTAATATTGTACTAAATTGCCTACAATGTGCACTATTGTCAAACTTGAATGAGGCAGTATACTCTAGGAATTGACTTTGTTGTACCTAGAACTAAGTACGTTTTGCGTTTTGCAATTTTTACTAAGGTTCGACCAAACTAAATGCAGAAATTAATAACCATGAAATATTTTAGACGAAAATAAAAAAAGTTTACAGTCATCATACTTATTTGCTAATTACAGTCGAGGGATATGATGCAAAAGAAGGTGGGGAAAACTTTAAATAGGTGGGATCTCAATTTTATATAAACAAGATTTAATAAAAGACTTACCATAGACAGTAGATAAACAAAACACAAACAAATATGGCACCCGCATAATTAGAAGAACTTAAATAAATTTTCAGCTCTTAATTTGAATCAAGTCACCACACCTCATCTAAGAATATTTTAAGAAACATCACTGTGGTCTAAACAGAACCTTCTTACTTCAATAACTGAATGGTATGACCGCTTGCTCATTATTGTTGGAATTGAATCAAAAAACTTCGGTAAAAACTTTGACGATATGATAGATACGTAGACGATACATTTTATTATAACGGCTGTGCGAACCTGAGACTGAATCAGTTTCATGGCTTACGTAGAATCTGTTAAGTGTCCCACGTAAAAATATGTGAGTTTTAATTATATTTATTTATAACACAAAGCCTGGTGTTCGCCAACACATGGTTAATTTTTAATTAGCCGGTTTAAAATTATTAGAGTTAAATTCTGTCAAAATAACAGTCAGTCGAGGTTTACTGGCTGTTTAAAAGTTGGTGAACTCGGGTCTAATAATGTCGACTAAGTACCTACTATAATTGTATGTATGCAATTATTTTATATTCTATTAATAATAATAGATTTTACGTAAGTATGTAATGTACGTACAACATACTTACTGAAGTGCGAAGTACTTACTGTAAATTTCTTACCATGACATGGGAACGAAAGCAATTTTTCGTTAGATTGAGTTGTAGGTTTTTTTGGTAAAATATACCAAACTATAAAATGACACATTTTGTGTACAGTTTCAATGTATTGGTTACGGGAGGCTCTTAACGTTATGTCGTGTTTATTTGGAATACATTATGTTGTTGTCTCATACATAAACATACTTCCATTGTTATTAGCGGATTTGAATCGGGAAACACGTGAAACTTATGACTATGCATTACGAGCTTGAACTTTGCAAGTATCCGGGAGCTTTTAGTACGTGACCTCTACTATATTTTTGTGGCTATTGCTGTCTTTTAGCTAGTCAAAGGTCTCCCCCAAACGTCTCCTTTCATCCTGTAATGGTTGGTGTCTCTAAGTGGAAATTTAAAAAAAAGTAATTTTAATTTATCCATTTAATAATGGATTTCCACGAAGTGACGCCTGATTCTATCAATATATTTATATTCTATCATACCTGTTAATCTTCATAAAAGTCAAGGTCGTAACTCATCGCCATGGTCTGCCTCTTGGACTACCGCCGTGACGTCCATCCGTAGGCCACGAACCATATCTTAGGTCACGAACTGAATACGTTACAGATCATGTTTGGGACACTCTTTTTACTTGCCCTGCCCATTCCCACTTCAGCTACACCGCCTTTAAAGTTAGATCAGTGACTCTGGTTATTGCTCTCATTCCCGTATTTCGGGTACATTACCGGGATTGATCCCACGTGCCGCCATGTACCAATGTCTTTTTCAGAGTCATGTACGTTAGTTGTCTCAATAACCTAACTTGTCTAAAGCGGACCCTGGGCCCTCGCACGCGAATGCACAACCGGGATAACGCGAGGATGAGGATGAGGAGTTGTTTCACTAACCGATGTCTTTACGGTGAGGAAAAACATCGTGAGGTAACCTGCACATTCAGGCAAATGTGTAACCGTGATCTAAACTGGTCAAGCTCTCCTTGTTAACACGGCCACGGAGGTTAGATGGCAGACACTGTACTGTACCTGACCTAGAACAAAGTGGACCCTGGGCTCTCGCGTGCGAGTGCACAACCGGGATAACGCTAAGATGATGATGAACCGTATTTCGGATCAGCACCCTTATTCAGAAACACTCGGAAAGTTTTAGTGCTTATCACTTAAAAACAATAATTTATTAAAATACAATGCGTAAATAGTTACAACTTTATTGCATAAACATAAATAGTTACTAATTCTACACTACGCTACGAACCTTTTTTACAAAGTTGTAACATTTCCAATATGTTTTTGTATTTCTTGAGCAAGCTACAAGCAATACGTTTCAATGTCTTCAAAAGTGCACTCCCTCTCACAGCATTCGTCCACGATGCTTCTTTTGCTTCTATAGTTTTGGAAATCTACACCATCTGCAAATAATAAAGTAAGCTAAAAAAAAAACAGACTCACTACTCTGCAAAACTCGAAATTAATAACTAATCCTTACACGAAAATTAAAATCAATCTGCTACTAATTTCTATCTATTGCACAGTTTACGATAGCCAAATAAGGTTCTAGTGGATGTTAGACTAACCATAGATCATCTTCACAATGTTTAGCTACACTCTTCCTAAGTCTATGACACAGATAAGTGGCTTTCGAAGTTTCCATTTTCAGGTTAAAAATTTATTTCCATACCTAGGTAGGTACCTACAAAACATTTTTTAAAGTACAAGATCAAAGTGGGGTAGTCTGACGTGTGTCAGACTACCCCACTTTGATCTTGTACAGTCAGCGTCAGATATATTATATCATTCAAAGTAGTCAAAATAATCCGAAGAACGTAGTTTCAATTTTATGTTGGCAAACAAGGTATTCAAATTGATGTTGGCATCCAGACTGGTCAAAATATCTTAGCTATCAGTTGCCATTATTGTGTTAGCGGCCAGAGTGTTCATATTAAAACGTTCGAATAGGTCGTTCAAAGGTATCTATGCATTCATACTAGTCTAAAATAACTTTACAATTAACAACAATCGCCCTTAATACCCGTGGCTAGAGTATATTTTGGGATCAAATAGTTATTGGTAAATGTATTGTTTCTCCTTTATCCTTACACCTATCCGTTCATTTCTTACATGACGTGACTAAGATATTTTCGAACTATTGTTAGGAATTATTATGTAACCTAGTAATACCGCGAATACCATACTGAGAAAAACAAGTATACCTAAAACACGAATGCATTGCACACATAGCACCGCCTAGCGCCAAAGTAAGCTAAGAATAACTTGTGTTATGGATAGATACTAGTGAACATATAAACTATACTTAGGCCTAGTTTCACTGTGTTGGGATAAAGTGTTAGATCTATCCATCAGATATTTAGACACAAAATGTATTGCTGGTTTGTTAAAATCCAAAATTTATCTTGTGGATAGCGTTATCGGGAGATGGTGAAACTGGCCCTAAGAATAATTTTATTTTATAAATTAACACATATATTTTGATGATAATATATCATGCAAAGAAAACACCCAGACATTGTTTATGCATGCACACATAAAATTAAAATTCATATAATTCATTTATTTCTGTACGTAGGCCCGCAAGGGCGCTTATACATGTCCCAGACAAAGGCCCTACCACTGCTTCGGGACGATTGTGGGCTGGTGATGAGAAGAAGCAGTGCAAGAAACTCAGTCACCATTGTCAAGCCTCTTTTGAAAAAAAATGCTTATATCTAAATACAGGAATTGTACTTGTGTGAGCTGGTCCATACATATTTATCATTCATATAATCATCAACTTTATAATAACCTTTTGTCATTAATATATCTTTGTAAGGGATTTAAATTTGTGAATAGGTCTATATATAGTCTATAATATGCTGCGGTAATTTATTAAAGAATTTGATACAATTTCCCATAAAAGAGTGACCAACCTTATGAAGCCTGAATTGTGGAAGAGCAAGCTTATTTTTATTTCTAGTGTTAAAATTATGTCTATCGCTATTTTTAGGAAATGAATCTAAATTTTTGCGAACGTACAATAAGTTCTCATAAATATATTGAGACGCAACTGTTAGTATCCTAATTTCTTTAAACATTTCTTTTAGAGAATATTGTGGTTTTAGACCATAGATAGTCCGTATGGCTCTTTTTTGTAGTATGAAAACCGATTCTACATCAGCCGCTGACCCCCAAAGCAAAATACCATATGACATTAAGCTATGGAAGTAACTAAAATAAACTAGTCTAGCCGTTTCTACATCAGTTACATATATCATACATTATACACATAAATTATTTATAATACATAAAATATACAGGGTTACTTGTCCACAGTGCACTTTTTTTTCCATGTAATCAGTATCGCAAATAGAACATAATACACGAAGAATTTTTATTTTATTTTAAATTATTTTCCCCATCATTCATAATTTAAGTTCTCATTGTCACCCTATACTCTGAAGTTAAATGAGATCCTAAGCCCGTTTAAGTATGAAGGAGGAATTAGAATGATATAACACGTTTTTGACCGTTATTTACCACGTGACATGACTTTTGCTGTGTGTGCGGACTTTTTTTAAATTATTTTAATTTTTTTGTTAGAAACATGGTAAAATGCAAAAATACGTCTTACTTAATTTTAAATTCCCATTCTATACGGAAAATTTGTGCAATGTCTCCGAGGTAACCCTGTATTTGGTTGGCCCATGAGGAAATTAAACCCGCACCGTTGGAATTTCTGATCATGTTGATCACTAGACATCACCGGGAGCGCGTATGTAGATAGATAGGTACTCTTTATTGTACACAATCGAAACTAAAATTGAAGAATAAACATAGAAACGTATAATTTATGTGGTATTATCGCTAGTAGCAACCTCTGAAAGACAACTTTTAGGTAGGTAGAGGGAATTTAATATTTTTAATGATTAGATTTTTCTTTCGATTTAGAAACTCTTTTGAGAGATATGTCATAGTTCTTTAATTTGTATTGTATTGTATTATGTCATGAACTAGTGTCATATAGCCGTCTATCAACTGTGTCACGTATAAAAATAGGTAATTACAGGCCTTAGGATAAATATAATTCTAATAAATAAATAAATGACAAGTAAAAAACCTTTTTAAAAACAAGCTTTCATGTCAATGCGCTAAAAAGTATAAAATAAATTTTCCTTTAAAACTTTTACGACCAAATAATAACATCATTACACAATTTATATAATATAAAAGCTTGTCGCGAGATTTAAGTACTCAGTTGGCGTATTTAGTAGTTTGATTTTGAAAAAAAATATTCAATCATATCAAGTTACGTATATAATTTTCTTGTTTATCTACACAGGCAAAATCTCGCGACAAGCTTTTATATTATATAAATTGTGTAATGATGTTATTATTTGATTGTAAAAGTTTTAAAGGAAAATTTATTTTATACTTTTTAGCGCATTGACATGAAAGCTTGTTTTTAAAAAGGTTTTTTACTTGTTATTTATTTTTTATTTTTTAGTTATCGCTGGACAGATTTCTTAGTCTGTAGGCATATCTTATTCAACGCATCATTGAGGCAAGGGCATTTGTCGGTTAAATTCGATGGGCTTATTATTTTTCGGTCGACTAAAAATTTAAAGGGTAACTAACTGTGTGCAACTAATATCTAACTTACCTTGGTATCAGTTTAATCTAAATATTATTTCGGTGACAATTAAATTAGGTAAGCCTTAAAGAGGGCTATTTTAAAAATTGAATAAGGACAGAGACTTAAAGGTGGCGAAAGTTTTAAGCTCGCTTACTTAAGACATAGGTAAGTAAGGAACAACAAATAACGGCTTGGCGGCTAATATAATGGCTAGGCGACGAGTAAAATAGCTTGGCTACGAATTTAATGTAAACCAAAGAGTTAAAGAGCACTAATTATTACCCTGAAGTATTGAAATTCCTTCAAAAATACAGCGAATAGGAAAACCAATTATTTTAACTTCGACTCACCGTGGTCCTTCGCTGTGGTACTAGTCTGCCCAATAAACAATGCAGTTTAAAGGCCGAAGGCGCGAAGGGAGAGCACCCTAATGCTTGCTTTTATGTTAAATAATTTAAGGCTTAATGTTTGTATGCCACTTGCAAGTTGACAACTAGGTAATGCTGTTGACGCCTCTAGCGAAATTACACAAATCAAAGTTAAACAATCGATGCTACGGACTACAACAATTCGTCATTTTTTTCTACTTTCAAGGTCAGTACAATCAATACACAAAAATCTTAAACGATTTACAAAGCTTACCATGCATTGTCATCTAAACAACATGTATACAAAAATTCAGCTCAATCGGTTGAAGATATTTGCTTAAAAATTGAGCTGCAATAAGTATTTGTGACATAGCTTATCACCCGACTAGTTACAAGTACAACATTTTGTCTTGGGTGTTAAGAGAAATGCGCCGCGTAAGGCATAAGTAAGCTTCAAGCTAATTATTGTAACTTCAAGCTAAGCTTTACGCAGCGTAAACATAATTCCAGTTTGATTTGAAGTTATTCTTCTCCTAGACAGGCAAACTAATGCTGTTGACGCATATCTCACCAATATTAAACTCGTTAAAGTTTACCTACCGATGCTACAGACTCAAAAAATTTAACCTCAATAATCATAATCGAGGACTCCAAGAAAACCCCTATTAACAAGCGTACACCTCATGTCTGAGGGTCGTGATCATTATGTGGAATGAAATACACACAAGGACTTAATGGAATGGTTTGTCATTGCCTTTTCCATCTCACACACTAGCCACTAGTGTGCAGGTTTTTCCTCATGGTGTTTTCCTTCACCGTTAGGCAGCGATATCTTTGAAAAAGACTGTAGGTACTTAAGTTTTTGTACAAACTTATTGGTACAGGCGGAGATAGAACTCATGATCTCACGGATGAAAAGTGAAGTTTTCTCCGCTCGGCTATCACGCCTTTTCTTCACGTCAAGAAAGCCCGATACACCAAATTCCTAAACAGATCTGAGAAACGGAGTTAAACTCGCATGATTTCTCTGCAAGCCCTTTCATTTGATACCCATATTGTAAGAAAGCATAAAAAACTTAGTCCATAGGAAAGCATCAAAAACTTAGTGCGCCATCTCTAGGAGTCCGCTATATATGATTTGGAGTGACGTCACCTTATGTATCGAGTAATTCTTAGCAAGCCCTATCATTTGATACCCATATTGTAAGAAAGTATACAAAATTTAGTCCACCATCGTTCGAAGCCCGCCATATTGGATTTACAGCGAGGTCACTTTTTTATTCAATTATTCTCAGCAAGCACTTTTATTTGATACCCATATTGTAAGAAAGCATAAAATCATAGTCCGCCATATTTGGTTTGGAGTGACGTCACCTTATTAATGGATATGTTATCAGCAAGCCCTTTTATTTGAAACCCATATTATAGGTAAGTTTTTAAAACATGACTATGTTTGTCCGTTATCTTTAAAAGTCCGCCATATTAGATTTAGAGTGACGTCACGTTATTTATCGAGTTAGTTTCAGCAAGCCCGTTCAATTGATACCCACATTGTAAGAAAGCAAAGAAAACTTAGTCTGCTATCTTTAGAAGTCCGCCATATTGGATTTGAAATGACGTCACCTTATTTATCGAGTTAATCTCAGCAAGCCCTTTCATTTGATACCCATATTAGAGCAGGCGTTCACAAGTCGGCCATTTTGATTTTTTTAGTAACGTCACTTTATTTTTTGAGTTACTCTCAGCAAGCCCTTTCATTTGATACTAATATTGTATAAGTTCATTGAAAATAACGAGTCCGCCATCTTGGATGGTCCGCCATGTTGAAATCAGAATGACGTCATGCATCTTACCATGCATTGTCATCCAAACTTAACGTGTATACAAAATTTTAGCTCAATCGGTTAAAGATATCTGCTTCAAAATTGATTTGCAAGATTCCACCAGAACAAACATACATAGTTACATTGCAAGCTAAATAAAAGCTTGTAATATAATGACTTCTTATCATTTAAATGAACAAACAAAGCATCGTATAATAAATTTATACCGGGAAAATGTTTCCATTACGGACATAGCCAATGAACTTGGCGTCAGCGTTAATGTATTTTTTTTTAGTAAAAAGATTTGTCATTGTCAATTCACTTTTTTTGATTTAATGTAATGATTTTTTATTACCTTGCCTCTGCAAGTATCCCTCTGGACAACGCGCTGGCGGGAAACAGGAGATATTTTACGCCATGTTACAACAGGCCGTCCGCAGATTAGTAACGTCCGGCAAGATCGCGCACTTATAGAGAATGTGCGAGAAGACCGCTTTGTAAACACTTCCCAATTAGCGACTACTCATAACATGTCCCAGAGTACGGTACGCCGAAGACTCAAAGAAGCGGGTCTCCAGAATAGGGTGCCAGCCAAAAAGCCTCATTTAACACAAAGGCATAAATCTTTAAGGCTCCAATTCGCACTAAATTATTTAGATTTAGATTTTAGTAAAGTCATTTTTATTGATGAAAAAGTGTTTTGTAACTCTACACACGGTCGACTTTCCCTATGGAGATATAATAATACAAGATATAGCGAAGAAAATATCTTACCCACTAACAGAAGTGGACGCATATCACTTGGCTTTTGGGATATCGCAAAGTGGACCCGGTGAGTTAATCGAAGTCGGTGGACGTCTGAATGGATTGACATATAAGGAAATACTGGGAGAAGTGTTGTTGCCCACTGCGCGAATATTTTACCCCTTCGAAGAGGTAATAACTTTCATACAGGATGGAACCTCTGTTCACAACTCAAGAGTGGTTCAAGACTACATTTCTGAAAACAGAGAATTAAATCTAATAACCCTGCCTCCAAAGAGCCCAGATTTAAATCCAATTGAGAACGTCTGGGGTAGAATGGTCCAATTGTGGGATCATGAACAGGCTCGAAGTACTGAAAATTTACGAATGCATGTAAATATGGTTTGGGAATCAGTCAGAGGAAGTTCATTTTGTTTTAATACAGTCAGATCAATGTAACAACGCCTACTTGATGTAATCAATGCCGACGGCGGTTACACTCGATTTAAAAAAAAAACATTTTTTTAACCCTTGGTTTTATTTTTGATATAGTCACTACAAAATAATACACGAATGATACACGTATCATAATATCTATATAAACTTCTGCCGATATATAAGACTACTGTCGATATATAAAAATCTAGTCTCTACAAAAAGTGATGTAAGCGCATCATGTTTGTATGAAACAGTGCAGCTCTGTATATGCGTATAAAAATCGAATAATCAAAAGAAAATAGGGATAAACCAACTACCTATGGCTAGACTAAGTTAAATCACGGCTTTGTTATTTATTGTAGATAAAAACATTATTTATGTTTTTTCTACTATTTGCATCTAACCTTACTTTTAGAAAGCTTAGATTGTAGTCAGCCTTAATGACAATGACTTTAGACTAGTATGAATGCGTAGATACCTTTGAACGACCTATTCGAATGTATTAATATGAACACTCTGGCAGCTAACACAATAATGGCAACTGATAGATAAGATATTTCGACCAGTCTGGGTGCCAACATCAATTTGAATACCTTGTTTGTCAACATAAAATTGAAAATACGTTCTTCAGATTATTTTGACTACTTTGGATGCTATAATATATCTGACGCTGACTGTATATTAACTACATTTTACACTTACAACGGTCACGGCAAACGGCTTCCAAGACCTGCTCCAATTTTCTACCGCAGTAACGTCCTGCACCGGTGCCAGCCTCACTGCTCATCATGAAGGTCAGAACCAGGAAAGCCAAAAGAAAAAACTGGCTTCTCAACATCTTGATTTTCTGACACAAGAAAAAAGAAGAAAATAAACCAAGATTTTTTAAAATGAATTAATGGATTAGTATTTAACTAATATCTAGGTGCTTTTAAGAAAATAGTGAATAGGCTGTAGTAGTCTGACACTGTACATGACCATGTCCCATCCTCAGCCTATTACTCGTAGCATCGTCGCAAGTGTCGCTTACCATTAGGTGAGATTGCGGTCAAATGTCTGCCTATTATTCAAAATATGGATACCTAAATTGATTAAGAAATCAATTAATTTGTTTATTCGAACTGGTAACTAAACTATAATAGTAATGTATATACAACTTAATAATAAAAACAAAGATAAATTATTTAAAACAAGAAAAACAATAATTATAAAAAGGGTCCTTGTGGTAAGGTTCCCAGGATGCTGGCAGCATTACACGCTGGATAGCGATGCTTATACGCTGAGCAAGGTAGCTGCCAGCTCTTGGGTCACCACTGAAGTCAACCAGCCTCTAAATTGAATTATTTATTATTAATTTATGTATTTGACAATATTTATTCCAAATAAAGCCACTAAACACAAACGCAGCACATAATTTCTTGTTTGGCTTTTTTGAGTTGGATTTCATTGAGGATAAGCCAGATCCTGGTTACACAGCAGCAGATAATTAAAGTGGAAATACAACTAGAATAGTTACTTACACGAGTCAGTCCGATTGGCTAATGAACTTTCAACACTCTCGACACTATCAAATTGATAAGACTGAGTTTGATTCCGGTATAAATAACGTTGCAGCTGCAAACACTTGATGTAAGCAAAATATTCATGCAGAGAAATATCTGATGTTTATATGCTTACCTAAGTTGTCACTGGACTTTCCATTGGCCAGGGCTCGACGCGTGTTTAAAAGGATAAACTTCGATATGGTAATTAACTACATCACTTCACACGATTGAAGTTGGATATTAAGGCGCTATTATTCTCGATGCCTGCGCGTTGGAAAAGTTTATTTTAAAAATATGAATTCGATCGTGACAGTGTCAAACTTATTTTACCCAAAAAAATCGCGAACAATTGACGAATTTAATTCGATAGGAAATCCCCCTGTAGTTTGGTCTACCATTGCCCCTTTTTTCATGTTAAATGGTTGCTGGTGCAAAAATGTTGGTGCCGTCTCTTTTATTCTGTTTATTAGTAGAAAATAACTATGGGAATTCATTTTTATTTTGTTTAAATTTTCATTCATGAGATTGTCGGAAATCTACTTTCATTTGCGAAATCTGTGCCGCCACGACCCAATGGGACAGTTATTGGGCCTTAAGGAAAATGTTAATCTAGTAGCCCCAGGGGCCTAGTCTATCTGTAACTATGTATGCCACATTTTAGACTCTTATTTCGAGCATGACTGTTCAAATGACTATACTGAATGTACTTATCGACTTTACGTCAAAAGAATGGATGAGTAGTGTGGAGGTTTCTCGTCTCGGATATTGCCAATCGCTCAAAATCTTATGTATGTCATCTGTACTTGAACCATGAGTTTGGTAAGGTATTTTTATTCATTAGATTATTTTGTATCGTAGTGAATCAGCAGTAAGAACCTAAAGTTTATCAGTAGGTATTACAGTTGTAGTATTACCTGTCCAAGCCAACTTAGATGAATGTCAAACGACATTATTTGAAATTTGTCTACTCGTATAAGACAGTGCAAGACAGCCAATTTGAAACCAATGGCACATGGTACTTCTTGTTATTTGTAGGGAGTTTGGGATTAATAAAACAACAGCGCCTTTAGTATCCTATCGGGATCTCCTAAGCGGCCTACACATAGGCACCTTTATTATTTAAAACTTAATCGCTGCTGCGCATCACATTTGCTTGTAATTATTGTTTTATCTCTATTAATTAAGACAATATGCCAATATGTTTTTAATTGAGCAACCTTCAACTTTACAGCAATCTTCCATGATTATTCTCTTCTTTCCATCCAATAGGATTACGAGCTGATCTGTAAGTTGGTAAAAAGTGTCACTTAATAGGGCTTTGATAAGCGTAAGTATGATAGCGACCTACGGATAGTTTGTTATGGTTTAAGATTGTAAGAGTATAAAAAGTTCCCGCTGAAAACCAGCAGTGTCGTGACAATTAAGCTGTCCATCTGCGGCCACGATTTTGACACACCGTGTAATTATTTATTTTTTATACCCTAATTTTAAATTATGTGCCAAATATATTATTGCACTTGAAAAAATGACCGCCAGAGGCGGGAAATATTTATGTGCCAAATAAAGAAATTCTTAAAAGAGTTTTTAAGATTTTCTATGGTCAATAACAACATGAAAGCTGTAGAAGTGACTATAAAAATCTTATTTACGTATTCATTCACCGACGATGATGTCGATGAATATTTGTCTGCGCAATTTCTTATAAATTATTAAAACTACCAAAGAAATTGTTTAAAATTTTTCAAAAATATATAAACATTTTTGGGTATAAGTATTTCACAATTTTACTTGTTATCAGGGTTATACAGGGTGTGGCGTAAATAGTGGTCCAAAGCAAAGGTGTGGATACACTGTACACTGAAGCACCACATACCAGTATTTAAAAAAAAATTATGTACAGGGTTTTCAAAAAAAAAATTTTTTTAAATTTTTTTAGAAATCGTTACCTTGCCTTACAAATTTGGTTATAATTTCCAAAAATGACGGTTTTTTTTTATCCATTTTTTTTATTATTATTGCTGATCACTTGTACTTAGTACTCCATTCGTTTTTTTTTTTTTACAAACTGAATTTAATAAAAAAAAATAAGTTTCTTTCAAAATTCAATACTCACTGCTAGCAAATCGTTTGACTTTCAATGCTTTTGGTGCAAAAAAAATGTACCACACTGTCAGTGCCCATTGTTTAAAAAAAATGCCCATCTTTTGCAGATTCTAAAATGGTGCAACAATAAGTGTTACGACTTACAGGAAAAAAGTTATTGCTTTTCGAAACAAAAAGGAGCCCAATTCAGAAAAACAATTTATTTGAAGTTCAAGGGTTTACAAGGGTTGTAATTTTTTTCTGTGTGGTCCAAAGCAAAGGTGTGGATACACTGTACACTGAAGCACCACATACCAGTATTAAAAAAAAAATTATGTACAGGGTTTTCAGGGTTTTCAGGGTTTTTTTTATTAAATTTAGTTTGTAAAAAAAAAAAAAAACGAATGGAGTACTAAGTACAAGTGATCAGCAATAATAATAAAAAAATGGATAAAAAAAACCGTCATTTTTGGAAATTATAACCAAATTTGTAAGGCAAGGTAACGATTTCTAAAAAAATTAAAAAAAAATTTTTTTTTGAAAACCCTGTACATAATTTTTTTTTAAATACTGGTATGTGGTGCTTCAGTGTACAGTGTATCCACACCTTTGCTTTGGACCACTATTTACGCCACACCCTGTATAAATAGTTATTAGATAAATTTAGTTTTTTCAAGTTTTTGTGCCCACATATTTAGAGTTTCAGTTTTAATACAAAATACTGTTTTATAAACTGACTATAACTAAGTACTTCTTTTGTAAGCCATAAATAAATAAATAGAAAATACATCCTGAACGAATGACGACGAATATGTATTTATGTAATGAATATAGGTAATAATATTTATATTTTAAATGAATTCTTTAACTTACAATTGTCTGGACCGCAGAAACATTTTAAGAGCTTCAATACTTTTGGACCACATTCTGTATAGCTGTGCTCGACTATGGAGTTATTTCTTGCGACCGTTAAATGGCCAGGGGGGCTCTTTGCTTCCATCAGAGGATGGGGCATCCATATGAGGCCAGCCTCGCTGTAGCTCATCATTGAGCTCAGGACCAGAGTCGCCAGAAACAAATATGCCCGCATTGTTGTTCACTTCTGTCGGGAAAATAAAGAAGATTGTATTAAATTAGAGGTGTTTGTGGCGCAGTGGTGGCAGCAATTTGGTAATGATACCAAAGTCAAGCAACAAAAAAACAACACACGGCGCATTCGTGATTGGATGGGAGACCATTCCGACCATTTAAGTGAGGTTCATGACAAGCATCGGAAGGCACGTTAGGCAATTGCTCCCGGCTAATATCTGTTGATATTAGTCGTTAAGCCTAGTCAGAGACTAGGGCGGCTTGATGACATCTGTCAGTATAGTGGTCACTTGCCTTACATACATACACCCCTTTACCAATCCGCACTGAGCGCGCGTGGCGGAGTATGGCTCGTACCTCCTCATAGCTGAGGAGAGGCCTTTGCCCAGCAGTGGGATTTAGATACGTGATATTGATCTGTAGCTATTTTTTTTGCCAAGCTAATACGAGATATTAGCCAGTCTACCTTTTTGCCGAGCTAATACGAGATATTAGCCAGTCTGCTTTTTGTAAGTCCTAGACTTGCTGAGGAAATCTAACACGAGATGTTAGATATAGTATGTTGATTTATTGTTCAACAAAGTAGCCCACAAACTCCACTTACAGAACCAGGGTACTATTCAATACTACGAGAAACTTTCCTATGAAGTACCCCGTACCATCCTGCAACGTTCTTTCCGTTAAAGTTTCGCCCGTTGATATTTCGTCGTGCGATACCCCACCCTGTGATGTTCCTGGGCCCGATGTTGGATTTTGTTTACATGTCTTATGAATGATACCTGAGTAAGGTGAGTACCTACTAATACATTTATCAGAGAGATATGAACCTATCTATGAAAAGGACATTAATCCTTCAAGTATCATGTCTCCCAAACACAATAGACAATCATTTTGTGATCGGGACGCCGGCGTTCTTATGAAACTCGAGGCGTTAAGAAGGGTTGTGTAAAAATACTTATACCCAAAAATACACCGTCATGCATGCCACCCGCGTAGTTTTGCGGGATTCAATGCCCGTGCTAAACCCGGAAGCAGGCTTAATAGTTACAAATACAAGCCGTTATTAGGATAACTGCATTGCCACCAAACAGGAAACAATTAGCCCGTGCCCTAGCTGCGCTAAGGAAGGCTGTGTCGGGTTTGTGATGAGGTTCATGTAGAACCCCCTAAGTACTGCAAGTACTTTAAATGACGGCGGCAATAATTGCAGACTCAAGACACTAGGCGGTCATTGATCATGCCTTTACTCGACAAATTCTTTGTCGATCCAATCAAGGACAGGAAAAGTGTTACTTTTTTGCTTGCAGATAAGCCTAAAGATTTTATCAAACCTTCCAAAGGCATAAAGATATTAAGGTAATTGATGATTCAGAGTAGCGGGCAGCTCGCGGGCGCAGTGGAGCGAGCACGTCATCACCCCGCGCCGCATTTGCGCACCCTGCGCAACAGCAGCAGCCGCCAGCATATCCTGTGATAACGCGTTGCTAGGCGCTGCAAGTTGCTTTTGCTTCGACAGCGAGCTACCGTGCACCTCAAGCGCCGACAACGTGTCGCGCTCAGAAACCGACCAGATAGAGGTACCTACCTACAGACTGGTAAGTTAAACACATATTTTTTTAACGAGTGGGTCTCCTCAATTACTGAGGACGCCCTGTCAGCCTGTGTCAGGTTACCATATGCAATCCGTGGAAAAGCCAGGTCAAACTTCTAAAAGTTATTTTTTTTTTACCAAGACCGAGTGCATAGAAATTATAGAAGTAATATCAAAGCGCAATGAGATTAATATCAGTTAACAAATAAACACATATCACTTCGGCGTTTTAAGCAGGAAAAATTAGGACAGCAGCTAGACTGATAAGTGAGACCTAACTATTATATTATGTTAAATCTCGATTTTAAAAGCCAATTCTTTGGTCGCTCGCTACAAATGAAGACCACAAATAAATATTTAGGATTTTTTTATAGTGACCACAAATAAATATTTAGGATTTTTTTATAGTCAAATTTGTGAACAATACCTTTTCTACCCGGTCTTTGTATGGTCCCGTATATTTCCACGAAACTCTAAAACCGGTAGCAGCTGTTCCCCGATCGATCAGAGGGTCTTTTGTCGGTGATATTATAAGAGATGTGTTCTTTTTATGTTGTCATAAAAACTACCCGAATTACAAGTTATGACCACAAATAGATAGGATTTTTTAAAATAAAAAATAAGAATAGTAGAAAAGTTATTTATGGGATTATTACTCTTTTATTTCGGAGTTTCCGATATTTAGTGTGTTGGTAACCATGAGAGTTTAAATCAAGATATACAATTTAATACTTAGTAAATAATGGATTCCTGTTCGATTCCGAAAAATATCTATGTGTTAAAAACAACCTCGAAATAGATACACAAAAAAACTGAATCCTTTGCAGACCCACAAATTTGAAAACTAGAATTTCTGTTCATGACTTTTGTCAAGCTTTATTTATAGCAGTATGTCTATTCCAGGCTGGGCCCATAGGGTAGGGGTGGCATCAATGAGCCACCCCATCTAACTCGGAAAGGCGACGTTGTCGATCCGCGGCATCGGTAAGCACAGGTACGTTTCCGATCGCGTCCCTACTTCCGCAGTCGTTGGCAAGATTCAGTAAGGAACGCGTGTGTGACTGCGAGTTTTTTGTTTTCGTGAGCCTAAAGTTAAAAAAAAAAGTAAGTAGTTATTTTTCTCATGCTTTTTCTGTAAGTCATTTTACTTTGTGAATAACTTGCACGTAAAAAGGGTTTACGAGTATCTTAGCTTCTTTTACAGTAGTTTAAGTACCAGCTACATGTTTCTTTTTGGAGCTACATACCCTAAAATAATTTAGGACCGGGGGTGTACGCCATGGGTCATTTCTCTTGTGCTTTCAATGAGCTATTGGCTCACAGTGTACCCTCCCCGTCTCATTGTGTGCCATAGCATGTTAAACAATAGGCCAAGTATATAATGTTATTCTACTATAACCGACTCATAGTATGCCATACCTGACTCATTGTATGCTGCTACTAAAAATACTAAATGCATAATGAAAATCATACGCATTTACATGTTGCAAGGTTACACTTATAAATTTCAGAATGAGTCGAACCCCGAAGAACGTTAGGAAAACAGGAGCTACCACCGACGCGGAATAGACCTTCGTGTCAATTGTCAATAATAGTTTTCGAAGAGCAGCTAAAGAATGTACAATTCCATATTAAACGCTACAGAGATACGTAAAAAAAATTAAAAAAGGTGAAATGCAGCGATTGGAGCCAAACTATTTAAAAAAACAAGGTTTTTACCCACGAACGGGAGCTAACCATTCAAGATTACATAGTGGAATGTACTGATAAGTTTTTTGGACTTACACCCAGAGAATGTCATCAAATTGAACGACATTAAAATGCCAAAATCATGGGAAATCAATGCGATGGCTGGACGTGACTGACTTCGTGGGTTTAAGAGAAGGTTCCTAAACTTATTGAAAACCAGAAGCATGCAGCTTGGCTAGAGCAACTGCTTTCAATAGTATTAACTTGGAAAGGTTCTTTAAAAATCTGAAAGAAGTATACGAGGGTCATCGCTAATTTTGCAACGGTTGTCGTGTATTAAACCTGGATGAAACTTCGACAACCACAGTACAAAAGCCGCAAAAGGTATTGGCACCTAAAGGGAATGTTTGCAAAGTAACGAGTGGAGAGCGGGGAGTCTTATTAACTACTACCTGTATCTTGAATGCACATGGTCAAGCTTTATTACCAGTAATGGTGTTCCCGAGAAAAAACTTCTAACCGAACATGATTTATGGTGCTCCACCAGGAACCCTCGGATTAGTGAATCCAAGTGGATGGATGACAGCTGACCTGTTTATTGATGTAATGCGTCACTTCATCACGTATTCATCGGCATCTAAGGATAATCTGGGGCTCCTCATTATGGATAATCATGAGAGCCATTTGTCTATCGATGGCCTTGATTTGGCGAAAGCTAACGGAGTTACAGTATTGACTCTTCACCCGCACACTACAGCTAAAATGCTGCCGTTGGATGTCGTGTTGCACAGGCTATTTAAAGTCTATTACAATGCTGCGGTCGACTTTTTTATGATGCGCAATCCTGGAAAAGGCATGACAATATACAATGTTGCCGAATGCGTTGGACAAGCCTACCCCAAATCAATGAACCCAACCAACATAATACATTAATTTTAAAAATGTGGAGTTTATCCGTACGATGACCAAATATTTATTTATAGACTTTCTGCCAAGCGGTGTAACTGACAGAACTGCAGCTGAAGATAACGATGACACAGACGCAGAAGACATCATCGGCAGGTCTCCACTAGTGACTTCAGTTGATCAAGATGATGACGTAGAACTATAAGTCTGCGAATCTCCTTCGATCTTTGAACAAGGCGAATCCATTTCTGAAGCAGCTACAAGTAGCCCCATTACACTGCAACAAGCCGCCGTCAGAGCTGTTATTGAAGCAATCCCATGCACACCCAAACCTAAACTCGATGCCGTGGAACCAAACACTCCCATAATTATCACGAACACTGCTGCTATACCAGGCCCTTCAAAGAAGTTACTTGAAGGTGCTGTTGTATCTTATACTACCAGAGCTACTACTCCTGTTTTGCCAAGCACTTCAAAGGCTGACATTGATGTTTCTGGACCAAGGAACTTTATTTATTTATTTATTTATTGCAACATTGTACATAGCATAGAACTAGTAGTACAAACCCTGTAAGGGTATCGCTGCTTGATTGCTATCCAAGGCTATGTTGAAAAAAAGTTATAATATTAAGAAACACAAGAAGATTTTATAAGCTGCTGTTAACGAAACCTAGTATAAGGAACATAAAAAAGACCTCAAATGATTGCAATAAACTATTTAAATATAAATATTGTGTTTTTCTAGTAAATTTTAGAATAAATAAAGATAAGAATACTTTTATACATGCCTAGCTGATTGTGTGCCCCCCAGACCATTGTGTACCACCCCATATGCCCATTGTGTGCCGCTGGGTGTACACAATGAGCCATTTCTCACATTTAAAAAAAATGCTATTGGCTCATTTCAGGATGATTTTAAGAACAAATCCGAGTACACCATTAGATAGTCAGTTAAATTTCCTTACCGTTGATGCACATAACATATTAATCGTGTATAGGGATTCAGAAATATGGCGCTCCAAATTTTTCCTGGCTCATGGCCCCCTACCCTACAAAGTCATTTGTAAGAGCAACTTTTTTAGTTCTCTATTCCAATAATGGCTTTAGTATTTGTCTTTTGATTTTAAATGAACGAAAACACACTTTAGTTTGTCTTTAAATACAATTAAATTGTTTGATTTTAAATTAGAGATTTTTTACCGATGCGTCAAACACCGCCCCGGTTGGAGGGCAGCTTGTGGTTTTTGAAGATAATCCTACCGCCGTTATTATTCTAAGACCGCCGTATCTTATAATAACAAAAAGGGCTGGAATGGTATTTGTACAGTTAAATTTTTTTGCTCAATAAAAATAGAAGTGGTGTGAGATGTGCTAAGTTTTTTTTTGCTTTCCATACAAAATCGATGTAAAAGTGTAAATGCAAAGTGTGCAAATACATTCATAAAGGAATTAGAATTATTCACGCCCTACTAAGTGATGCTTTTACTATCCGTTGGCACAATGTATTTTTTCTTCAATTGTTTTGCTTTTCTGCCATTGCATTAAAAATTGACAAAAAAAGTGCTGATCGCGCTACAGTATTTTTAGTAACCCCGTACTAAAAATCCTAACCATGGTCTCATCTTTATATCACAAGCTATCTGCGATATAAATTAAATTATGACCGAATAAATACCTTCTCTCAGACAGTATTCAGACCAGACAGTCGCATCCACTCCACCGCTATTATTTTTTGGCAGTCACGATCTTATCACTAAAGCATTTTTAATGTAATGTGTAATCGCTTTTAAAACTACTTAGTTCACCTACCTTTATAAAATATTCGCCAAGTATGTACTAATATGGTGGAACTTGTGCAAATAAAAAGTTTTGTTGATATTTTTAAACGTCAAACTTATGATGTAATCGATTTTACAATCGTGCATCCCACGTTACGTTAAGCAATTATTCGATCCCCAATTTCTTTAATTTCAATTAACAAGATCGGTAATGGTCTAGAGTACCTTAAGCGTTTTTTTTTCATTAGCGTCTTTAAGATGAAACTAGTTTTTTATCATAAAGTGGATCCCTATTATTGTTTTAGATTTGTAGTCGATTTTATAACCTAATTCTTAATCATCATTAGTATTTCTTTGTAATGAATTGGCTATATTGATCATGTCCTTAGCCTCTGTCTAAAGATGCCAAATACTCTGCTTGAGTTGTTTAAAATATCCGTCGACTCAAAGAACCTATCTTTAAAATAACAGATATAATTAAAATAATAGATCTCATTAAAACCTAGTCAATTGGAAAATCTCAGCCTTGGTTAAGATTTACCATTTTTTAGTGATCCAAATACTTGTCCTGCTAACAGATTTAACCGAGATATGTGGACAAGACTGATTTTAACATTGAGAAATCCTTACCACGCCGTATATTTCCAAAAAATAGAGCGTTGGCACTTTTTTAGTTCTAGAAGCATGCGGTATCGATACCAGTACATTCCATGCTTCCAGCACACGCTATGCGGCAACATCTGCCAGTGGCCGTGTCGCAATTAGTGTTGATTATAATATTCGCATAATCGCAGGTTGAATTTGGCAATCCAGTGTTTGCGAATTTATATAATAGACCTAAAGTTACAAGATAATAATTGAATAGCAGTGGTTGTTTTGTCTAAGTACCTAAATATTTCCGAAGAAATTTACATATTTTCGTTAAGAATTTATGTTACTTATTGATTGTGTTTTAAACAAACTCATATTATAATTTTATAATAGATAATGTTTATTACAAACAATATAAATAAATATATATCTATATATATATATCTGTATTATATAATATATATATATATATATATATATATATATATATATATATATACAGATATATTCATATTTTATTTATCGTTTAAACAACATCGATTTTCTCTAAACATCTTCCTACTCGTTATCTCTTAAATCTCGGAGACGAAGACAGGACAATTAGATGATCAAACGAACTTACCTTAAGTGAAGTTCGATCTTAATTGTCCTGGCTTCCTCGAAGAGATTTAAGATCCCGTCCCTCCCTATTATGCTGTATTTATGAATAAATAGGAATCACCCAATAAGTCTTAATCAATGTTGTTTATCCATAACTCGTCTTCTTGGTCTGAAATAAATGAGCAGCAGGCGGCTAGGACAGTGCTGTGAGGCGTAGGACAGAGAGGGGAGATGTTCTTTCTCTCTCTTTTCTTGCGCTAAACCTGTGTGCGGTTTCTGGTTGCGTCGCTGGAGCTTCCTACTCGTTATCTCTTCGACGAAGCCAGGACAATTAAGATCGAACTTCACTTAAGGTAAGTTCGTTTAATCATCTAAGTATTGATGAAATCGAACGCCGGCTCACTGGCGTAGCAAGCACTTACAAAAATTTGTCGGCTGACTAACGTCCTCCGTAGCTCAGTTGGTAAGAGCACTCGCCCGGATAGCGACGGGACGTAGGTTCGAGTCCCACTGGATGACACAGTCGATTAATTTTTCTGAGCGAAATTCAATTTGATTTCGTAAAAACTTGCAAAATAATTGCTTAACTTATAAAAAATATTATAAGTTAAGCTGATTTCATCTTAACTGATGGTTAAATATTTGTAAAAATATTTCCATCATATATACATGGATACATGCGGGTACATTCCCAAAGTATTGACGAAATTGAACGCCGGCTTACTGGCGTAGCAAGCACTTACAAAAATTCGTTAGCTGACTAACGTCCTCCGTAGCTCAGTTGGTAAGAGCACTCGCCCGGATAGCGAAGGGACGTGGGTTCGAGTCCCACCGGATGACACAGTCAATTAATTTTTGTGAGCGAAAGACGGGCTTTAATTGACGGGATTTTAAACAAGTAGGTGATTTTATAGTAAGTTATTATAATAATAATAAATTAAAAAAGCAAGGAATCAGAAAAAAACTACTACGGCAGTTACTATTTATGAGGGAAGTATCAACTTGTATTTTGATTTGTCGTATTTTTTTCTGTATTTTGGGTAACTTGGGATAGGGTAGGCATACTATCTACTTATCTGTACTAAGGATATTAATACATATATGTGAACTAAGTATAGGACTCCACTGGAACACGTCAGGCTAGCATGAGAGACAGGGACAGCTTAGTCGAAAATACGTGCATTGCTTTAGGAGGTCTCAAGAAGATATGTAGTAGATGCTGTACAAAGCAAATAAATTGATAGAAAACCCCAACTATAAGTACTTACGTTATACCCTAACGATACAAATTTGGGACACGGGCAACTTACAGATACTTATTATAAAACATGATTATGTACAAAATTAAAGTTATAAAAAGGGTCCTTGTGGTAAGGTTCCCAGGATGCTGGCAGCGTTACCCCGCTGGATAGCGATGCTTATACGCTGTGCAAGGTAGCTGCCAGCTCTTGGGTCACCACTGATGTCAATAACGGGTACTTTAGCTCTTAAAATAATTCCCATTAATGCATATGGCGTCATTATTTTACTGTAATGCTTTTTATTCAGAAACCTATATTGTGGTGTGATATTAAATAAAAGGGCTTACCTAACATCTATTTGCGTTTTTTTACGTAGCTCAACCACTAACGTAAGTTTGTCAAAATTATCCTTAAATTCACAGTGTTGACATTGAATCTCACTTTGTAAAATAAAATAAAATTCATCGATTACTTTTAGATGGATGGACTGTATAAAGCATGATATGATTGTGAAAGGAGTGGATGAGTCAATGACGAGTGATAGGATTGTATGGAAGAGAAAAACATACTGCGCCGACCCCAAATATAATGGGAACAGGGCAAGCGAATGATGATTACCTTTAGGTGGGACTCGAACCCGCGAACCTTGGCTGTCCGGGCGAATGCTCTCTCAACTGAGCTACAGAGGACGTTAGACAGTAACTATTATATAATCTGTGGTTAGACACTGGACGAGTTTTTGTAGGTGCCTGCGCCCAAGAATCGGTGTTTGATTACATCAATATTTTGGGAAATGTTCTTACAAGCATCTGACGAAAATGTTTCTCATTCAATGTCAGAAAGTTCATCGGGCATGCGAGTTTATTTATTTACTTACCGCTTAATTTATGCACTAGTCCCAGAGAAGTGTCCCAAATTTGGGTATGTCAAAAGCTTATTACAAGAAAGCTTATTCCGATAAATTTAATTGCTAGAACAGACTCGGCCAGCTGACCGTCTATCCGAAGAAATGGGCCTGCTCTGATTTTATCGCATGTGACCATATGCTTATAAATCTTCAGGTACCCTCTAACGCTATCTCTATTCTACATTACTTATTCCGCAGTGAATATTTATTAATAGGTCTATACAGGGTGATCTACTAAAGAACGTCTGGCAAAATTTTATCGGGAGAGCCCCCCTCATGACACTCAGCCATTTTTAGTTAAGATTTAATGAATGTGTGTTTATTCATGTTTTTTATGACTTTTGACTTTAAAATTAGTTGAGTTGTTTTTTTCTGATAGAGAGATTCAAACAAATAAGTACTTATCTAGGTACATTTGATGTCGAAAGTTAGTCTGAATTTACCGTATCTAATTGAATAGCATTGGCCCAATATAGCAAATTAAAAATGATACTAAGATCAAAAATTTGGCAAATCTGAAGTGTCATAATTATGAGGACGGTTTAGATAAATAGGTACTAGGTATACGAGTTTTATTTAAGTTTATAAGTTTTATGTATATAAGTATGTATATCCGTTATCCTTGTCACCATAGTACAATCTCACGCTTAGTTTGGGGCTAGGTAATTGGTGTGTTTGTTAAAACAATTTATTTATTATTTATCCAAGACCAAATTCAAAAACTCCCTGAATTAGGTTGCAGACAAGTTACACAATGATTCTGCGCCTAATCTTTATTACTGCTATTATTCATATGCTTGATGAATAGCGGTTATAAAGATACAGAAGGTTAGTAGGTACCTAAGTTAGCAGATATTATTTACGAAGTAACTCATTATAAAGTACACATATAAGAAGCAAGCTAGGCTCATTTATTTGTATGTAAAAAGTCAGCCTATTAGATCCCACTGCTGGGAAAAGGCCTCACCTCACCTATTTGTATGTACTTAAGTACAATCATTTCAGAAAGTTTTTAAAAATAATAAGTGCAAAAAGGTTTTTGTTTCGTAGTTTAAGAGTGCCGTACCTCAAAGGAACAGCGGAACCTTTAGTTATACATATATATACTAATGTACTCTCTGGCTATAGGATCACTTCGTTGTCCGTCCGTCTGTTTGCGTAACCACAGAAAACTCAACTATTTTTAAGGTAAGTACCTCATACACGGTCAGGTAAAGGGGGGATGAACATTCTTGAATGACATTTTCAAAACTCATAGAATAGAAGGTATTTAAAAAATATTTTAAGTTTTTATAGAGCTTCTGGGTGAGCTCGCTCCACTGTCGACTCGGTTAAGTATTCATTTGCGAAATGTACCTAAAGGTTGTATGGAAGTAATCGCTGTTATCGATAAGACCGTCTAATTTGTACATCTTTCTGTGTAAATGTTATTGCTGTTACTTTTAATGGTGAGCAATGAAGAGTTATCTATCTATAGGGATTTGAAGTTCAATTGGTCCGCTTCATCTTTCGATTGTTAAGTACTTGCAATAGTATTTCTTTCGAGTGTTGAGGGTATAATACCAATAACATTGATGAAAGCAACGCGGCATTACAGCGTTAAGAAGCACTTGAAAATTTCGACAGGCTCTGCCAACGCCAGGGTGGCCGAGAGGTAGCCAATCGCCCGGTATGCAAGGAACGCGGGTTCGATTTCCGCCTCTGGTGGTAATTTTTTCAAGTGCAAAAATATACCTAGGTAAGTGTATTATGATTTAGAAAGAAAAACTTTCACGGCTTTGTACGCTTCAGTTAATGTAATAGTAATTATTTTATAAAATTTGGGTCTAACTAATAGTGACATAGGTAGGAAGCTTCACGAAAGTCATTGCCAAATATTGACTAGCAAAAAATCTCATACAATTAAAAAAAACAACAAGACCACAGCACCATTGTATGTAAATGTGCTTGAGTCAGTAAATAACCGGATAGTTTGACCTTGGTTCATCGTGAAAGGACGGAAGCTGCAAGGACTATAAAAACGAAATGGCATGTCGAAAGAGCTTAAAACAAGCGTAAAAGGCTTCCTGGTAATGCAAGTCCACACGGCCCCACATCAATCTACCCTGATCTGTCAAATTTGCGGAACCATATTTCAACCTTATGTTGATCACATACCCCGTTATTACAAAAACTTAGTACCGGGTTCAAGCCAGGACTAAGCTATTAGCTGGCCAATTAGAAAAATGTTTCTCTATTAGGTTATGTCACGAATGAATGACATATTCGTGACATAACCTAATAGAGAAACGCTTTTGTAATTAGCTAACTAATAGCTTAGTCCTGTCTTAAACCCGGTACTAAGTTTTTGGAATAACAGGGTGTGAGTTTTAAATTATATGAGATAATTTGACAGATTTGAGTAAATTGATAATTTATAGTAGTAGATTTGATAATTTTGACACTTGAACTGTATCTAATTTTGACCTGACACGAAGCACGGTGAGTGGGAGTGACAGAACCTTCTGGGTGAGCTCGCTCCACCGTCGACTCTACGCCACATCTGGTTTAGATAGACTAGAGTCTTGAGCGAACCCATTCAAAATAAAAAAGCACTGTATTTTTGACAACCTTATGAAGATTACAGGATCGCACTGCTGAATGCAGGAAGCTGTATCAGGTCACTTTGGGAATCTATGGGGAACGCCAATGTTCGACTTAATAGCTTAGAATAGTTTGTTGTACGTTAATTGTATGTACGTGTTATTGAACACGAAAACGTAGTAGTACGTCCTGCTGCTACAAATGATGATAATTTGACACTTGAACTGTATTTACATAAAACAGCAAAATCTTTATGATGCCTACCCTGATCCCTACTATAGGTACATACAAAAATATTCTACTTACATGCAAATTGTAAATATTTTTACACTATGACAAAACTAGGATAAACCGGGGACAGTTCTGCGTATAAATCGTTGACACTCCCGCAAACATGTAACATTATGTGTGGTAGTCTTACAATCATAAAAAACACTTTAATTTGTTTACTCTTTATTTTATCGCTATAATTAACATTTTTCACACACATTTCTTAACAGATAAGACTAGTTTTAAAAATAAATTGACCAAACTGCGATTATTAACTGACACATTATTTTATTTTGCATTTTGATGGTTATTTATAAGTGGGTGTGGTAAACTTGACCTTTACAACTTGTAAGATTCAAGGTCTGTTAAACGCAATATTCGATTTACATTGATACAAAATTGTTTTTGTAAATAACGTTTCTTCAGTGTTTCTGCAAAAATTCGAAACACGTCTTTAACATAATAAAATCTAAATAATAAATTAATTTGAAAACTAGGTAATTTCAAGACTATTTTAAGATCAGGATGTACGTATAAAAATATTTGGTCAGTATTGGTCACTTAGCTGATGCGAACCTTACGAAATGCTGATATCTTAGGTCGAACTTGGATTCTAAAAACGAGTATTGAAGTTTTTGACGTTTAGGCGACCGAGAAGACCGGCCGCCTTTCCGCCAAAATGAAGTCTGCCTTAATTTTATAGTGGGGTTCCTCCTTGCTGCTTAATAACTGTTAGCCTTGTTGCTGAGCGGCGACAGCAGCGACGCATTGGTTGAATACGTTCACGTAGTCGTAGGGCAGGTCTCCAGTGCACCCGTACCCACCCTTCTTGTGTATCGCCATGTAGTCGTAGCAGTTCACCTGTCCGTCGCCGTTGCAGTCCTGGAAAAGATGAAGCAGTTTTAGTTTTGAGGGTTCCTTAGGCCTCAAATGAAAAGACGGGACCGCATATTTTTGGTTACATCATAGAAAAAACCTTTTGTTGCAATTACAGAAGTTAGTACGGTGTGTGCGAGTCCGACTCGATTGCTTGCCCGGTTTTTTTCATTTTCATGGCACCTAGTCTACAAGCTAAACAGTACAATCATGCATGCATGATAGCTAGAGGGCCTAATTTGACGCGACCCAGTCTGGTACTCAGCCGACTTAAACACCTAATATTAGTTAGTAGTGACATATTGCTCTCACGTTTATTCGTCCATGAGTACACGTACCTACCTTCTTAACCGATCCGTATTATGCCGTCATTTCCAAACACAATGGATGACAATTGATTTAATGCGTGAATCTACGTTCATACTCGTACTGCGGCGTGCGAAACTATAATTTATATTGTGACGAAAGTGAAGAAAATAATATAAAAGGAATGTATTTATCAGGCATTTCTGAAGTACTTTCCATTCGTCATCAAAAATATAACCTATAGGTAAATGTTTACGATTCCACCTCATCCGTATCATGGTTTTAGAGCTTAGCGTAGTCATTTTAATATAAATATCCGTACAAGCACCATTTTAATAGTCATTTTGTTTTGAATAAATAAAGAAAAACAACCTTGTCTTCTATCAGTGAATGAATCGAGTAGCAAATCGAATAATAATTTGTTGTGGTTTGTTTTGCTCGATGATATTTAAGGCCATACTCATTCAGATGATGTCAGAGTACTAACTTAGTATGATAATGTGCGGTGACTTTATTTGCATCTGTGAATATAATGATCACATAAATTTGTACACACTCAATAAATTAATATTATGAAACTTAATAAATAATTCCAGAATAAGATAACTGTATTTTAAGAAAATTATATCCGGTCTTATTTTTGAGTTTTAGGTGTGCTAACTGATGAATATGGTCACAGATCACGCGTAGGGACCGCACCGCATGGATAACAAGTAATGCCTATTTTTTTTTTAAACAAAATACCCGACTGCAAAATGTATTACCCATATTTTACCAATATTGTTATTCTTACCTTTTTAAGAGAGGTGCTTGTGGCGCAGTAGCGGCAGCGCTTTTGGTAGTGATACCAAAAGTTAAGCAACCCACGGCGCGGTCGTGATTGGATGGGTGACCATTCCGACCATTTAAGTGACGTCCATGACAAGCATCTCCGTGTTTCGGAAGGCACGTTAAGCAGTTGGTCCCGGCTAATATCTATTGGTATTAGTCGTTAAGCCTAGTCAGAGGCCCTAGGGCGGCTTGATAACATCTGACAGTAAGGTTTGGCACTTGCTTTACAGACACCCCTCCACCAATCCGCACTGAGCCTGCGTGGTGGAGTATGGCTCGTACCTCCTCATAGTTGAGGTGAGGCCTTTTCCCTGCAGTGGGATCTATATAGGCTTTCTTTACTTTTTTTTTACCTTTTAAACCCTCTTTTTTCATTTGCGAACGCCATTTAAGAAAATTCCTAGCCTATGTCACTACCACAATTTTAACAAATTCAATGGCACCTCACATGTCAAAATCCGTTCAGCCGTTTGGGCTTTAGGGCGTGCCAAGCAATTATACATACATACTCTCGAAAAAAGTACCCCTCGTTCCGCAGTCAGGTAAAAATTGGTTTTAAAACTTGCATTCTTCGAGCGGAGAAGTCCCACCTTACCCAGTCTCCCCGGGGATGAGCTTACGCCAGTGCTTTAGAAAATGCGTTATATTTTGTATAAAAAAACATACGTATGTATAATTACGCGAACTGTGTACCCATAGGTGGTAATAATTTGCTTTTCATCTGCAAAACCTAATAGTATCTCCTTTGCAGCTTTGGAACCTACCTGCGAGTAATATTCTCACCATTTAGCAATCTATTTTGAGAGGTGAATGTAATATTAAGTCCACCAACACAATGCTCAATTAGAATTGACTTCAAAAGTTCATGCAAATGTTTTGGTACAGGCAAGTCACAGAGTAACAAAACGGTTGTTTCAAAGAATACTTATGTTAGGTTAATTTATTTAAGGGGGTGCAGCGCGAAGTAAGTCGAGTAAGTCTAAACGATTTTCAAACAGAATCGAACTTATTAATATTAGTAATTAGATCCATTTGCTTTAAAGTTTTAGACTTGGTGATTTAATTAGAACAATAGTTTTATTCTGCGCAATGCGCAAAACCACAGACATTTGTGTTAAAACTGAAAAGTGTTCATATTTTATTATTTATATTTTATTCGCGTATATTAAAAAGGAATACCAATACAATCATTTTCATGTACAAATTATTGTTTCGTGCGTAAAAATCACAAAGTTTTCGAAAAAAAATGCTCTTAGATATCATGAGCTGAAAGTCATATTCTGACTACATCATAAAGAATTTGTTTCAAATTTCAACAAGACCATGACCTTGTGCAATGATAAGACTAATGTAAATAAGTTGTTTTAATGTATTTAATTAATTCAGCTCATCGTACAAGTGACTTAGAAATACGTAAATTTTCTCAATTTCGTGCAGGACCGCCTTAAGTTATAATGCACAACCAAATTCATCCAAGACAACCAAGTACGTACAAGTACAAAAGATAGACTAGGCTCTATGTGGCAATCTCTACCAGTCAAACCTTAGGACATATAGGTATCACAAAGTCCGAAAAAATCAGTAAAAGCTGTCTTTTCGGTCACATACGGTTGGATACGTTATGTATTTTTTATACTACTTGGTATATTTAAACGCATACGACTATTAAATTATTTATTGTTATTTTTTGTGTTTTCATTACCTGTCCAAATCTGCTCATGTAGTTTTGGACCGTGGTGGCCGCGCAGTAGGGGTCATTGGCACAGCTGGGGAACGCTGAAAAAATAATATTTCAAGTTAAATAACATTCAACAACAAATTTAACTGCACCAAAAGACGAAGGAAACTGGTATGTTCTAACTGGTTCTGATAGTATCAGCATGAGTGTAATAAATTGTTGACAGTGGTTGTATAAGGAAAATAATATATTATAATTACTATTTTTATAACATTTTGCAGTTATTTTGCAAGTTTTTATTTATTTATTTATATGGTACTGCAACAAAATAGAAAATTGAGGCTTAAACTAAGTTACATTTATCTTATACTATCACATTAAATTTGCATTTCGATTATAGCTATACACATCATTTTCATACAGCAATACATGAAACTAAATAATAAAAAAAGGTAAACAAACAAACAGTTATCTATAATTTACTCGTGCATATTTTTAAATAAATTAAATGAGATTCAGAAAAAATATCTATATCTACTTCCCTACTAACAGTATTATACAATCTGCACATTCGGTATATTGGATTATTATACGTAACATTATTTCGACATACTGGAAGATCAAAAAGTTGCTGTCTTCTTCTACTACCACTTGTTTTAAATGAGAGATGGCCCAACAAATACTCTGCGTCCCATTCAGAATTGGCAATCTTGTAGAGCGTCGACAAGCTAGCTATATCCCGTCTAGATCGAAGGGTGCACAATTTAAAATACTCGAGTCTAGACTCGTAGGTATCTAGCCTCCGTCTTAGACCGAATTTGGCGCTGATGTAGCAAAGAAAACGTCTTTGAATGGCTTCTATTCTGTCTATGTGAGTGCTGTAGAAAGGGAACCATACGACTGAGTAATATTCCAGTACACTCCTTATAAGAGCGGTAAACAAAGACACGACACTTGCTGGTCTGCGAAAAGGCCTGATTGTTCGGAGAACAAATCCCAGGGACCTATAAGCCTTCGAGATCATATAAGTATAATGATCTGTGAAGGAGAGCTTCCCATCCAGCACAACTCCGAGATCCTTGACCGTTTCCTGCCTCGTTGATGCAATGTTGTTAATAGTATAAGTGTTGTCTATTAAATGCTTATTTTTAGTGAATGTAAACAAGTGACACTTTGATATATTTAGAGACATTTTGTTATTTAAGCACCATTGGTATAATTTATTTATGTCATCCTGCAATGCAACACTGTCCTCGAGGGAGCAGATTTTATTGTATATTTTTAAGTCGTCGGCATAGGCAAGGCAATCGCATGTTATTGAATCTATTAAATCATTAATAAATAAGATAAATAAGAAAGGACCTAAGTTAGATCCCTGAGGTACACAGATTTAGGAACAAATGGTGCAGATTCGAATCCATGTACCTTTACGATTTAAGTGCGATTCGATAGATAGGATGCAAGCCAACGTAGTAGAGAGCCATGAATTCCAAGGTGGTTAACTTTGCGGACCAGAACTCCGTGATCAACCCTGTCAAATGCCTTGGCAAAATCGGTATATATGGAATCAACTTGTATGCGTTTGTCAAGAGCTTCAGCTAAGTAATTGACATAACATAATAAATTTGAGGTAGTCGAACGTCCCCTAACAAAGCCATGCTGCCGTGGACTAATTAGGTGTTTAAAATGGAAGGAGATATGTTTATAAATTAAGCTTTCGAAGATTTTGGAAAAGCAGCTCAATATACTAATTGGCCTATAATTTAATATATCGGACTTGTCGCCAGATTTATGTATCGGGACCACGGAGGCGACTCCCCATGAAATAGGGAAATGACCAGTGCTAAGACTTTTATTAAAAATAATATGTAAAGGTTTTATTAATACTGAGGTGCAAGCCTTCACAAAGCTGGGGGGAATACCGTCTGGGCCCGGTCCCTTCGATACATCAAGAGATTTTAGAGCCGATTCTACTTCGTTCTCAGAGATAACCAGCGACGAAACAGTAAGGTATGACTCGGGAAAGTCGGGTACGTACGCATTTTTAGAGGGTTCACTATATGAAAGTGCTTTGCGAATAAATTGGCTATGTCCACGTCATTTGTGGCACGCTCATTACCGCAAAACATATTACTTGGTAAACCGCTCAAGGCCCTTTTAGACTTTGTGTAGTTCCAAAACATACGAATGTCGCTCTTTAACCCTTCCTCTAGTCTAGCCATATATGCTTTAAAGTTACTGTCAAGGGTAGTTTTCGCTCTTGATCTTAGCATCGAGTATGTGTCAAAATCGCGTGGATTGCCGTATTTTTTATACCTACGGTGATATTTGTCTTTCTTTTTTAGGGTTTTAAGCAAAGGAAGCGAAAACCATGCAGGGTAAGATTTTTTTACTTTTGTTTTCGGGGTGTGATTTTCAATGCATTTGCGCAAAATATCAGAAAAGGTCTGAAGAAACTCGTCACAGTCCAAATTCGAGTATTGGTTCCAATCAATTTCGGAGAGTTCCTCAAGGCAGCTGGGGTAGTCTGTTTTATCAAACCTAAATCTGATTTCGTCTTTTACCTTAAGTGTTGGGGTTTTGTCAATTTTTATAGTTATATCTAAAGAAGGTGGGGCCAATCTTTTCGAGTCAAGCATTGGGACTCTTTGACCTCACATATTGTATTGGAAAGGATAACACCAGATCAAGTATTCGGTTCATTTTGTTCTTAACAAAGTTATGCTGAGTGAATTGCGTTCTTAGAAGGAAGTCGTGAAAATCCTGAGATTTAGAGCTCGATATATCAAAAGGGAGACTAGACCAATCAATTTCAGGGAAGTTAAAGTCGCCAACAATAAGAGTTTCACCGCGAGAAGTTAGGGCTATGTTTTCACAGTTATCAAGGAACTCCGTGAAGTCGTTATTTGTTAGATATGATGGAATGTATACTGTGCAAATATTAAGATTCACATTTTTAAAGTGTATGCTTACCCATATATCCTCAATAAAAGTTTGCCACTGAACTCGTTCAAAGCTAGGGTAGCACTTTTTTACAGCTATAAGCACACCTCCACCGTAAGACTTACTGTATTTGCTCAAAAAATCGGGAGTTCTGTCGCGGCGATAAATCGTGTATCTTTGATCAAATAACTCTGAAGAGTTTACAGAGTCGTCAAGCCATGTCTCACACAAACATATAATATCATAGTTGTTAGTTAACACAGAATTAAAAAGATCAAGAGTTTTTGTTTTCAAACCTCGCACGTTTTGATAAAATATAGATAGTAAATCCATAAAAAGGTGTTATAAGAACATATGATGGTAAACAAAAGTTGATGGAGGACTACACAAGGGTTTGCAAAACGCGTTCATTTCTTACGTGAATAAAAGGGGAAGTTTCGTTTTTGCGCATGAAGACTCAGCCGCCACGCACCCACACGAATTTATTGGACAAATCTTTAGCTCTAGCCCTTTACTTAATTAAATCAAATTTTGCTCTCAAAAATTTATCGACTGTGTGTATCGACGGTATAGGTAGGTCCTATACCTGATAATTATAATTTAAAAAAAATAGGGAATCATTGACCAAAATCTTGATAAATCAAAACGGATGTCAACAATAAACAGAATTTATTACTTAATATAGAGGCTTATTTATTTCGTGCCATTCTCTTCAAAATCCCAGCCAGTAAAGTTCGTTTTTCATTGCTTGTCCCACATTATAAACAATCTTGACATTCCTTTTTAACGAAATTATTCATTTAAAATTAAGATAGATACAAAAACTATATCCTAAAATGGTAGTTTATCATTAAAACACAATTTTCATCTCACCTGTTCGGAAAGTCGGACTTTCATGTGTAGATAGCCGGGTTGAAAATAGCTTTTCCCTCCTACTTTATACTCCTACTATTGAATATAAAGCCACTATCGAAAGTATCGATAGTTATTGCAATACCTATCGATAACAGCTATCGATAGTGATTTTAATATTGAACTTAACACTATCAATAATATCGATAGTCTATCGATACTATCATTACTATCGATAGACTATCGATACTATCGATACTTTTGCTTTTACCTTAACTATCAATAGTCTATCGACAGTATCGATAGACTATAGATAGTTGAGGCGAAAGCAATATAAAAAAAATTATCGATACTATTGCTTTTGCCTCAACTATCGATACTTTCCTCACAGTCGAAATGAAAAATAGTATGTTTAACTCGGGTGAAAGCACCCATTCGACTTTTTTTCGAAACTGGAATGGTCACTTTCGTCCATTAGATAACAATCTACTATTTACGGTGTGTTCAAAACGTCAGGTTTTAAATAAAATGTAAATACCTAAATCGCGAAGTGCCTAATCCGTAAAATTGTGTTTTAATGAGTTCAACAGTTCGCGTAAACATAAGAAACAAATATGGTTGTTTATCGTTTAATATATGCAGCTTTTTAAAGCTATTAATACATATTTTTTTCTCAAGTATTAGTTTTAAAAGTCATAAAAAGATTGTTTACAATGTTTGAGACGCAAAGAAAAACGGAGTTTACATACGAGTATGAGTTAGACGCACGTCACGTCAAACTACCCCACTTTGACCTTGAGACCGCCTCTATTTCCTACGTAATAAAGCTGCTTTGGTAGTTCGAATGGGTAACCTGACGTGTTGCCGACTGTACCAGGTAATGTAGTAGTCTATACTAGCGATTTACTGTGACTTCACAGGCGCAAAGGTCAGATTTCCCAAACGAATTGTGACTCCCCTTTTCACCCCCATAAAGGATGATTTCTGCGATACAAAGTCTCATAGGTATCCCGAAACTTCAACTATATTTATGCTAAATTTTATCTGAATCGGTCAAGCGGTTTAAGCTTAAAGAGGTAGGTGATAGACAGACACATTTTCGCATTTATATATATTTATTATTCTATGGATTAGGTACTACTAAGTAATAAAATATTAGATATTTACGACTTCGATAAAAACAAACTGTAGGAAATAAAATGTCAAAGGTTGATTGACAGTATCAGTTGACTTCTTGGTATCTATTTTTCTCGTAACAAACTGAAGGTCGATCATATGAGTAATCATAAATCATTCAATGTCATTTTAATGATATCAACACATTTTCGCTCTAGAAATCATCTGTATTTCATCTCCAAAACGGCCTCCGCAGAATACCAGTAGTCGTGACGTGCTTTCTTGCCGTCACTGACATACACTGAGCGGAGGCCTTTTTGGTACTAAAATATTAGTTTTAAGCACTAAGTTGCACTAAGCTGTTTTGTAAGTATTTTTGGGGCTAAATAAATATTTTTTATTTCTTCTTTCTTTCTTTATTTGCTCAAAAAGTAGGTTAAGTACCTCTTATAAAAAATGCGAAGGAAATGACATAAGCCAAAAAAACCGATAGGAAGGTAGGTTTTTGAAATTAAATGCCTTAAATCGTGTAATTTGCTCAATTTTGCATTCAAATATGAGATTTGACACGTAAAAGAACGTGTGCTCGGAACATCAAATTCGAATCACCGCGCGTCTTGTAAGATGACAAGCCTATTTTAAATAAATACACTGTCAGTGTGTTAAATAAACAAGCTTCATCTCTATAACCTTGGATGAGAAGGATTGTATAACAATGAATAATTTCATGGACAATAAAGTTTTTTGAATGATTTTATTATTGAAGAAGTATTGATGATCCGTGCTCTTAACAACATATAGAAGACAACTCTGTTGATCACCTGCGGGACTTAGTCAATCCGAAATTATTGAAATCGACGGACATTAAAGTGATTCAAGGCTTCGGTCTATAACCCTAAAAACATCACACGTTAGTCACAACCCTATCTCTCCCAATGAAGCAACCGACTCTTTTTTGTCAAATTACGATTGATACCTTACTCGTATATCACTTGAATTTTGTATCATACAAGATTCCATGCGTTATTGTCTATGCACATACATATTACACTTACTACATTCAAATAAATAACAATCCTGATCATGGGCATTGCATTTGCATACTGATTTGATACTTTTTAATAAGTTAAATGCCATGCAGTTCCAAAGTCGGCCTGCTAAAGAACTGCCTTACTGCTTAGTAAGGGTCACGGTCTAAGCACCGACCATTAGGCCCAGGGCTCATCTTCTCACCAAATTACCTTCTCATTTAGGACACAAGATCGAAAATCGCTTACCATCGGGGTGGTCTGGGGGCAGGCCGTTAATGGTGGGTTTGCCACCATCAGCCCAGTAGGGCCAAGTGATGTGGAACAGACCGCAGTGGTCGCCCTCGCACTTAGCTCCCTGCTTGCAGCCCGACACCGCCTGGCAGATGCAGCCGAGGCACACCTCTGTGACTGGCTGTGCGTTGATTCTGCCTAGTTCGGCTGGAATAAAAGAAAAACGTTTTTACGCTCGAAATTAAAAAAAAACCGTTCCAAAGTTCAAATCAATCCCGGCTAATTGCGTATTTATTAGGGATTGTTCACACGGGATCCGTCATTGACGATTCGTAAAAATACAGGATACGTCATGACGGATGGACGTTCACATTGCATACGGAATCGTGTTTTCTAACGATTCGTCAAAATATCCTAATTGAATTTGGTTAAAAACATTATTTTTGTTCTAGTGCATTTTATTTGTAGAGTCACCTATCCATCTACCTACTTCCTGCCTGTAAAGTAAAGTACCTTAGATGTTAAGTATCATTCTTGGTAAAATAATAACGAAGCGATGAAGCATTATACCTTCGGAATGTCATTGCAACGAAAAAAGTTTAGTATTCATCACGCGATAGTTTCCATTAAAATCGGAATGTATGCAAATCCGTGCATCCGATATATCTTGTCAATAAAACGCAGTAGGGGTCAAGGTACAGCATTACTCACTGGACCTTGTCCAAGTTTAAACTGACGATGACACACAAAATGGGTATTATAATGTGACTTCTACCTCTTAAGTACATGTACATGTTTGACATAGTACTACCGTTGAATACCAAGGCTGTAAATTTGTAAAGCCTTAGGAGGCCAAAAAACAGAATTATGTAAAAAAAGCATATAATTTTTGAGAAATTCTTGATAATTAAACAACAAATAAAAATCGGAGGCTGCTGTAAATTATAAACTTGTCTACCTAAGGCACTGCAAAAACACTTCGTTTTCTAGAGCGCAAAACTAGATTATCCATAAATTTACCTATTTTGTATTGACTGTTTTGTTTTATCTAGAATTAGTGGGGTTCCACCACATATCAGCTTTCGATTTTTGATGTATTTTTTAGATAATGAATATTATCCAAAATCCTGCTTTTTTGCTTTTTTTGTACATAATGAGCACTAAAGAATAATAATTGATTGTAAGGAGTATAGAGAGGGAAGAACTAACAAAAATCTGTTTGGTGCTATCTTTTTCGCTTTAAAATATCTTTTATTCGCTTGTTTCGCGTCAATATAATTGCAACTTTCTTGTAACCATTCATAATCAACTTAAAAAGTAGTCTATTACGTTGGGTATCATTGGCCCCAGCTAGTTGAACAAATATATGAGTACTTAAATTTAACCTTACATTCCATTAGAACACAATTAAATACGGATTCGCGAAAATGAGTTACGTACATTAGGAAGCAAAATTATACTATAATAATAAAAAATCCTAAACGAATGTGGAAATAGCTTAAAAAAGAGTACTTCTGGGTACTCTAGGAAATTAGTTGTTGTTTATTAGATGACATCAAAATGTTAAAAGGTGCATACACACACCACTCCAACATTGGGCTTCATTACAAAGGCATTTTCGGGCCCTAAGAAAAATAATTTGACATGGGGACCTAACGCAAAATTACTTTTTAAAAAGTAATGGTCTAAAAGATACGACGCTAAACGGTACGTAAACCTCATCAACCAGGTTTCGCCGGTTTCTTTCGGCTCAGCCACCTTTAAGAACTTCCCTGAGATGACATAGGGCCATAGTATTAACATAATGTGCTTCCCAAACTACTTAAGGCTCGTCCCCGCTCCCAAGTAATGAGCATTAGGCCATTAGATGAGCGGGGACCTTTTTGGCACATTGCAGATGCGCCTTTTAATATATATTTTTTAATTATTGCCTGACTGTATTTCATTCTAATGTATTTTTTGTGCTAATTAAAAATGATTATATTCTATAGATCTTTTGCCATCATCACTGAAGCCATATAACAAGACAACCTTTATATTGAATTGTGTTCACAACAGGGGAATTACTCGTACGTACATTAGTCTGTACGCACCTTTACCACGTATTTACCACCACGATGTAATCGGTGTATTCGGTACTTATCATAATTATACGAGCTTCCGTATATTTTCGTGCCAGTTGCTTGCCCCTAATGATTTACAATGTATTGTTACGATAATAGAGATGAGCGATAGAAGTTAACAATCCTTTATGTTAACTATGGGTTTTTCTTTGTCGTGCTCTATATCTATAGGCATAGAGATTATCTTAAACAAGGAAACAATTTTAGTGAGTAAGTAGCTTCGTTTCATTGGGAAATGGTTCTAAGAACATCGTCTTATTAGGTATGCTAATTTTACAATGAAACTTGTCAGAGAATTCGTTTATACCTATCTAATTAATTTGCATTGATAGGCCTGGAGGTGATTTTGTCCAATAAATAGTAAAATATTTATACAACAACATCACTTCCTTTATTGTCTAACTGTATTGAAATTTCTTATTTTTGTAGGTACCGTTATTCCATTAGTTTGACCCCTGTTGTAGAGAACTTAATTTATTCATGCGTTCCCAGTTAGTTTACGTCTTTAGGTAAAACCGTTATCACCATCCTGCATGAATAATGATGCTTGGGCAAATCAGGTTTGATCAAGTTACGGTTCTGGTTCATATTTTCAAAAAAATACTACCTCTTCTTAATAGTCGTGACTGAGGGTCGTGTTCATTGTGTGGAATGAAACACATCAACGACTTTCTTGGCAATGTTTTGATGGAGTGGTTTGCGATTGCCTTTTCCATTTCACACATTATTTACCTAATAAGTTTGCAGGTTTCCTTACGATGTTTTCATTCTCCGTTAGGAACGATATCTTTGAAAAAGACTGTACTTAAGTTGTACAAACTCAGTGGTACAGACGGGGATCGAACTCACGACCTCATGGATGAGAAGTAAAGTTTTCTCCGATTGGCTATCGCGCCACTACTATTATCTAAAGTCAGTTTTTCTTTACGTGTCAAACATTGTAAAAAATCTATTATATGACTTTTAAAACTAATACTGGTGAAAAAATATATTTACTAATAGCTCTAAAAAGCTGCATATATTAAACGATAAAATACCATATCAGGATGTAATTTTTGTGTCTATCTTATTTTTAATTTAATAATTTCGTTAAAAAGGAATGTCAAGATTGTATCAATGTTGGACAAGCAATGAAAAACGGACTGTACAATACTACTAACGTTTAGAAAATAAAACAGATTTTGCAGCTATACTTCAGAAAACTAACTAAACTAGCTTAAGAACGGCGACGAATAAGTAAGTGCCTACACGAGGCACCTTGTAAGTTATTTTTTATGAATCATGGCGATTTCTAGTAGAGCTAGGTAGGTATATACCTAGTCACTGTCTCAAATTAGGTCGAAGCTATAAAAAAAACTTAGAATAACGCCTATGACTCGTCCAAACTTGATAGTACTACATACGATACTGAGGCTTCACAGCCTCATTATTGTTAGCTCGTTGTATATTTAATTTTATTGGCGAGGAAGCATGTTGTCAGACAACTCTGAGGCAGGCAGGATATTTGCGTCCTAGACCGGTCCCAACCGGAGATTATTAGACGACTGTGGTACCTACATAAAGGGTGGAACGACTTGGTACCTTAAATAAATTACTACAAATGGGTACTAGCGCTTTCCCGCGAATTCGTTCGCTCAAATGTTACATTTCCTATACTTCAATCATACACACCACTTTTGAGTGATTCTCCGGCGATTTGGCGATTTTTAGTTTGAGCTTTTTTTTAAAGAAAAAAATACTACACTAAAGAAGGCCTAAAATTATATTGAATTCTGTTGGAATCAATCAAATCGGTTTATTATTCACTCCGATATTTAATTTTAAAATTTCGGTACCCACGAAAGTTATTCATGACTCCACGAAAGTTACGAAACGTATTTTTCACAGCGAAGTTCCATTTTATTACATAAAAATATTTCAAACAAAACCAAAATAATTAAAAGAATATCTGCTATTATGAAAAATTATAGACTTTTTTTAGTAAAGAGCATAAAAAGCATTAATAAATAAATATCTTAACTGGCCGAAACCAAAACCGTCACTATTTACATCGTCTATCAATCTTGCTGGTGGACGCCCTACGCTACGCTCTTGATGAAATGGTATACAATCAAAAACCTTTCTGCACCGTGCCCTGCCCATTGCCACTTGAGCTTTGTGGCCTACAGGGCTATGTCTCTTACTGTAACCTTAGTTCTTCTACGCATCTCTTCAAATCAATCGATCCCGTGGAGAGACACCGAACTTAGCTCGTTGTGTGACCTTAAACTTTTTTATAACGCCCATAGTAATAGACCATGTTTCGGATTGATTGTAGACATTAGTTTTTAAGCACTGAAGTATTTGGTTCATAATGATGCCCTCGCGTATTTTCTCGGATTCTATCCAGCTAAGGTGAACCTGCCCAAAAAATCACTTGTCCCAGGTAAACGTACTCCTGTCGTCTAAAACTGTAGATCTAATAGATATAAGAGTGGGTGCCACTTGGATACGGGAATTCAACTAAAATTCATCTAGCCCAAGTAAGTTTTAAGGCTCACTTCTTTGGAGACATGCATAGTGCCAACTGCCAAGACCCTCCAGCTTCTTTGCCCAAACTGAGTGTGTGATGCTCATTATTAAAAGTGTTTGATATATTGTTTATGCCAAATCCTTTTTATTTCACATGTGCATACATTTAATCAAGGGCAGTGTTTTATCAAGTTATTCATATATGAATTCTATGGAGAACTTTCTTTATTGACATCGATAAATTGATAAGCCAACCATTTATTTAGTTGGTAGAACATCAGAGTTCAATCAATTAGGCATATCAACCATATTTGATTTAAATAGATGAATACAAGAAAAACTCATGCTTATACCTATTCAAACAATCGTTGGTAATAATTTTGGGAGAAAACGTTAACATGGTTATTTAAAAACATCTACAGACTGAAAGAGAAGTGAATTAAAATCGCATAAATAGACCTTCGTAACCTTGCGTGGAGTGAAAGATAAGTTTCGTGGTCAAATGTCCACGAAAACCATGCCACAAAAGTTACTAAAATTTTACATTTTCAAAATTTTACATTTTCAATATTTTACAAGTGGTTTTTTGACAAATATAAAAACTTAGAAGCGGACGACAAAATTGAAAAGTGGTTTTATACTAAATATTCAACACTCACATCTAAATCATTATATTGTCTTTAATATTTAACCATGAAGGGTTTCTTCAAAAGGTTGCCAGAAAAAAGTTGTGAAATTTGTGTGCCTGTATTTTCTTTATCAAAGCGATAATGAAGGCATTTGTCCTCCAATGATACTGTAATGAAACTAAAGTTTCCGTAGGGCCATTAAGCGTGTCTAAAAGTTGAGGCTCTTTTAAGCTATGGGCCTTTTTATGTCGCGTTCACGAATCTACCACAATCGTGTGACCGAGACAAAATATTGTTTAACTCTTTCTGTTTAAACGATATGAATACTGTTTTTTGAATGATCAATCTTGGCCTTTTTACAAAATTTTTGACATATAGTATGTGTACATAACACAACAAACAATAAAGATATTAGTGGTGAACTGAGCGCGAGGTCGTTGGGACGCGCGGAGAACACCGGTTTTGCTCCCGTTTTTGGCAGTTAAATATTATTTAAAAAATATCTGTAAGCCCTATTTTATGTTTAAAACTATGTCTGTGTAGATGAATAAACAGAAAATAATTTAAAATTGATTCTGAAGCTGTTTATTTAATGGGTCGGGAATTATGAACGTGTGACCGCCAAAAAATGGCCCTCGGAGAATCATTCTTTTGACTCTCTTAAAATAGAAAAAGTGTATTTATTTCGAATAACTTGGAAGTAGTACAAAACCAGAGGTTGCGGGTTTGAATCCCGCAAGGGACCAATATCAATAAAAAAAAATACCGACTTTGTGGCGCACCTATTATTTTTCATGGATCTATCGATGGTAAAAATGCCGTACAAAAATATATGACCAAAATGTCCTCCACTCTGCACTTTTGAATTCTCACCAGCACTCAGTTGGTGGTTCATATGACCCATCCGTTTTGGACATGGGCCTGTAGTCTACAATGTTTGTGTGATGAGCACGAGCATTTGTACCTAAGTCATGGATGTATATAAACGTATATAAGTATTTCTATCCGTTATCTTACTCACCATACGAGTAGCACAAGCTCACGCTTAGTTTGGGACTAGGTAGTTTGTGTGTTTGTTGAAACAATGTTTTTAAATACTTTTTTTAAAAGGGAAACATTTGACTCAAACTCACCATATACAGTTCATATTGCTGTTAGAAGAAGATGGACTTATCATACCTAGTGTTAGTAAATTTTTTTTTAGTTTATTAGTTAGTGCGATGCACACATAAAAGCTAACAAATTATTAAAAGTGTCGTTAAAGCACGGTACTTTATAATTGGTAGCTTTAAAAGCGATAATAAGTACCAAATAATTTTAATTTTTTTTATGTATTTGGTCCGTGTGTAATTCTATTATAAAACATATAAGAAGACGTGTATATGCGTCAAGTTGGTTTGTCATAACAAAACTTTTGCAATATTTAGCAGTTGGAGACTAACGAAATGTATAATCATTGCGTAAAATTTCGAGCCAATGCCGCGCACTTGACCACTTCTTTGAATGCACTTGACAAAATTACGCATAATTTTCAATATTTAGTACCTAGGTATTAGGCGTGTGTTAACATTTTTGTCGTCAAATCAATTGTGAGTAATCATTTTAAAAGAATTTGGACTCTACCAAAAATGTATTTTTGTAATTTTATGTTCCGATCGATAGTTAATAGAGTAGGTATGTCCTTGAGGGATTAATATATTTTTGAAGGCAGTAATAAAAATTGAAAATACTGGCGAAGTCTAATAGAATATTTTTTTTCATTTAAGTAACTATGGACCAGATTCTAATTAATAGAGTTGCTAAAAGCTCATTGCAGGGAACAAGTCTTATCAATCAAGTACACAGGATGTTTTAATTTTAAAATGCTATTCAGTAATTGTGTTAGCAACCTCATGATTAATATATCCGGATAATTACTCGATCAATATTACCGACAATGTTAATAATTCGAAATTAATTTGCAATAAATACTTCATTAAACTGTCATCATGAACAGGACCGGTGTATCATTGTGGTGTCTTGTAGGTTCGATATTTATGACCATTTTAATGATGGTCATAATTTATTGTATTGCGGAAGTACATAACATGTCCACATAAGTAAACGTTAGGTATCTAGTTATATGAAGGAGTTTTGTACTAACTTGTTAATTTGCCTTTGTAGTAACAAGAGACAAGTAAGATACAATTACATTACATAATATAATTAGTAATTATATTATGTAATGTAATTGTATCTTTTGATTTTTTTCAATAAATATATTATAATTATTTGCATTTTTTACATACATGTACAGTAGGTGCGTACGTACCTATTGATTTTTAGTGAACAAAACCTGCAATAAGTCCGCCATTTGAACTTCTTTGTTTGTGCAATAAAGAATAAATATATAAACAAAATATCATCAAATTTCGTTCAGCCTGTATGATCTGTGGTACGGCCTTTGTTACTTGCAAATCAGGGTTTAAAACGGTCTGCATATTTTTGAGTCAACAAGGTGGTTACTTGTTAATATATCATAGTAAGTTTATGAACAACTTTGCTGCTAAAGTGCCAAATGTAAGAGAACCAAGTCGTTACATAGATATATGTAGATGTTTCATATCGTAATGTAGGTAGCCATAGTGGATAAATTCAGAACGCAAGTATTCTTCACATAAATCGTGATAAAAAAAAGTTTAGTTATAATGCAATCTTAAATTGCCTTCAAGGCTCTCCCGAAATGAGGAAGTATATCGGTACTTTTAATAAAGCAGGTACTCCTTCATTATCTACTCCAATTGTTAAACATTTTATCAAACAAGCTTGTTAATTTATCAACAAATAATACACACAGAGCTTAAAGAGAGCTTAACCCTAATAAAAAATAATTAAACAAAATACTAACACACATCGGCAGCACACACGGCGATTAACATAAGTATGGCACTGAACTTGATCACGGCTGACGCCATTGCGGCTTTATAAAATTAAAAAAACAAAAACTAAACGCTAAGATCGCGACTCGCGCGCAGAATAGACTGGCAAATGCCGAGGTCGCGCCCGGCTTTTATGGATGTGCTGTAGTGTGAAAATTTATTGGATCTTATGCCTATTAAAGTCGGATGTAAGTTTTCCTCTGAACAAAAATATCGATGATAATATACCTATCAATGTTAAGGAGATAGAGACAGAGGAATTTTGGTAAACTCTTGTACATAGTTGAGATCAGTCTTTGGCATAATATTTACTAAATACTTATGTATTTAGTCATGGTGGTATCTTTGGTTAATTTTTGATAGTACCATTCCTAATTTTTGTTGGGAGAATTCTTAATTAAGCAAAATTACATAATTACTTAGTTTTTGTATTAAAAATACCTAAGTAATTCACTTAAAACATTTCAAGAGCGTCGAACAGACAGGAAAACCATTACATTTAGGATAACCAATTTTGTACCTATATGAAATTAGTTATATTAGTTTATAAATACCAGGAAACGCATTCACGTCACATCGAGACCGTGAATGGTTGGTTACATACCTACAGGTCCATCCATAACTACACGTCATAAGTAGTTTATTTATTATGTTTTAATGCACTAGATTAGGTCAAGGATGTTTCTTAATGATTCAGTACATACATATTAAGAGTAAGACAATATTAAGATTCCTAAGGTTTAGTTACAAGCATAAACTCATGCGTAAACTTAGTATTTTTACAGTCTGAGCCGGATTACAGATAAATAATACCTTAAATAAAACTCTGACTGGTCGTAATCAAGGAAAAAGATGGTCATTTTATTGGTAAGTATTTAATCCCTTACCAAATTACTTACCTACCTACGGCTACGTCGGTAAAGCCCAACAGAGATTTTACCAGGTACGCAGGATAGTGCGTATACGTAAGTATGTGCGGAATACACAGAGGTGCACTCTCTATTCCTTTACCCTTAGAGTTCGCTGAGAAGGCGATCCGACATAGACGGAGAGTGATCTGATCAGGCGCAGGACCAACGGTTTAAAGAGCTTTCCGAGGCACGGTGTTATTACCACCTCACTGACTCTGGAGTTGTTTCTAAGTTATTTCAAATTAGAATTAAGAATCAAATTTCTGCAAACCCGGGAACTCACAGAAGCCCTCGTGCAGACCAACAATGCAGTCATAGAGAGAGAGATTACAGGGATGACAAAAGACGTAGCGTCGTTCTTATAACACCGAGTTCTGTTTGACTGGCAACCCTATGTGTGCCTGCTTTTCCTGTTCTCGTGGGAACTCGTGGGCTGGAGATAGCGGCTGGGAGGACCCGTTTGACCCTTAAAGGCATTGACGGGTGGTGATTAGATACGAGGGTCAAACTGAAAGTTCTTAGAAAATCAAAAACTGATTACATTAGCCAGTTATTAGTTTTATTATATCTTTTCAAAATATTGTCCATTGACGTCAATACACCGCTGCATGCGATGGAACCACTGGGAAAAGCACTTTGCCCACTCGTCCTTAGGGGTCTCTTCAATGGCATCGCGATACGCAGCCACCGCTTCTTCACTTCTTCAGCATTCATAAACCGCTTTCCTTTAAGTTTTTCTTTAATTTTTGGAAATAAATAAAAATCACAAGGCGCGAGGTCGGGGCTATACGGCGGGTGACCCAATAATTCAACGTTTGATGTCGCCAAATAGTCGATCGTTCGCTTGGCGGTGTGCGACGAGGCGTTGTCGTGGTGAAGGAGGATCCTACTGCGAGGTCGTTTCTCTCGAACTTTTTCCAAGACAAGTGGCAAACAATTGGTAGTGTACCATTCTGCAGAAACTGTTTTTTGATCCTCTAACACAATTGTTGCGAAATGACCTATCCTTCCAAAGAACGAGGCCACCATTTTTTTTCCCGCACTTCGATCTCTCTTCACTTTAGTTGGCAACTCCTCGAAAGGAAACACCCACTGAGCAGATTGTCTTTTGGTTTCAGGATCATAACAGTAAATCCAGCTTTCGTCACCTGTTAGTATGTCGAACACAGCATTTGAGTCACCTTCGTTAAATCTTTCAATCATTTTACGGCACCAATCCACACGATGGAGTTTTTGAGCCTTAGTCAAATTATGAGGTATCCACCGGGCGCAAAGCTTCCTGACCGCTAAATGTTCGTGGAGGATTTTGTGCACTTGACTCATACCGATGCCTAAGCTTGTCCGAATCTGCTGATAGGTCACTCTTTTGTCAGTCTCTATCATACGCCGCACAACACAGATGTTATTTTCAGTCGTCGCCGTAGAAGGCCGTCCCTCACGTACATCATCAGTGAGATTAGTGCGACCACGCTTAAACTCATTAAACCAGTTGTAAACAGTCGCACGAGATGGGGCTTCATCGTGAAAGGCCAATCGTAGTCTATCATAACTTTCTTGTTGACTTAAATGACATCGAAAGTCATAAAAAATCATTGCACGAAAATTTTCTTAAATTCATTTTGACGTGACACAGACAATTTTCAATTTGCCGCCAAGTCGTAAAACAAATGACAAATGAATGAAATATATACTCAGTAATATTGGCAAAGAGTTCTATTTTCAAATTTTAGAATATTTTTTTTATTATATTGTTTATAAGTGGCCAGTTCTAAGAACTTTCAGTTTGACCCTCGTACGTCTAGACCATGCTGATAACGACGTTGGGCTCGATTCTGAAAGTCGATACCCGTATTTGCGACTGTCAGTGTCTTTGTTACTCATGACCTGCGATCGTAGAAGAGATGTGTAGTAACCCGGTAATCCTATGCGAACCTGTGCTGTGTCGCGAAATGGATGTGTGTGTGCGTTACAACTGTTAGAACACTCTTGTAAGCATGTAACCCAGTAATTCAATCCACAACGCTCATTGGCACCCAGTGCTCGATCATTGTGACTAATCCGCTGCGGGGAACGTTAGTTCTTTTTGACCATGTCGCGTTAGCGCGGGTCATGCCCCCAGTCCATATTTCTTTCTTAGATCTGAGGTTTCAACGTAAGCAAGTCAATGAACCCTACATCATATTCGTGATGATGTAAGGATTTTGTTTGCGTACATCGACCTACTTATATGATAACAATCTCCTTAGTTCTATTTCAATAATAGAAACAGCCTTTTAACAAACTAACAAACGTTACATTTGCATTGACTTGTCTAGTGACGCTTATGTGTCACTGCCACTATAAGTTCCTTAGCTTAGTTATGAAATGGGGGCATTTTACATTTCTTCTTTGTATGATGATCTAAGTGAGACAGTGCCACCACAGCACGACATAGCCAGAGCACAAGATGTACCCGGTTTGAATCCCGGAATTGCAATCTAAGATTAGATATTGCACTAAGAAAAATTACCGCCTGAGACGGGAATTGAACCCGTCCCTCGCATATCGGGCGATTGCCTAGCCACTCGGCCACCTAGACATTGACAAAGCCTGTCGAAACTTTTAAGTGCTTGTTAACGCCGTAATGCCACGTTGCTAGGCAATCGCTCGGTTTGCGAGGAACGCGGATTCGATTTCCGCCTCTGGCGATCATTTTTCCAAGTGCAATAGTAATAATACGATGTAAGTACTACTGGACCAAGCCAACTAAACAAATGTGAAACGACTTACCTACTACGACGAATACATAGAAAATACCGATGAAAACCAAGAAGCAATGGTGTTAAAATAAACTCAGGCATTCCATCTAAATTGTTACAATACTGCTTTTTAATTGCCTTCGGTAGTATTCGTCGTCGTAAGTCGTATGTCTATACTACTCGAACAAGTCAACTAGATAATTAGAGATAGATAGAGATTTGGTTTTCATAGGATGTCTGTCCTATGAAAACCAAATCTCCTGTGTCCTGTCAATAGCACAAGCTAATGCTAAGTTTGGGACTGGGTAGTAAGGGAATTTCTGACAGCTCAAAATTTTAGTTTTGTAAATGTTGATAGATGGCGTTATTCATCTAAGTTATGTAAATATTGCATCGGAAACATTGAGCTTAAATCTAAAACAAATTATTGTAATATTATCTAGATATGTAGTGGAAATACTTAAGTTTAACATTGGCGAGTTTCAAACTGCAGTTAAAAATAAAATTTAATAGACATAACGTCTTGATAATCACTAAATTGTTAAAAAAATACCTGTTAGTACGCGTGAATATAAAATATGCTAAACATAAACATTGTTGTACCACAACACCATACAATAAATATAGGTTGTTTAACGCCATCTAGCGCATCTATAAATACTGATTTTTGACACTAGGAAAATCCCTCATTGGGGTAATTGTTAAAACAATTTAAAGTTTTATTTATTGTATTCCAGAAGTACAAATACCGATTTCCCGTCAGGATATCATTGATAAATTTAACTCACTTGCTCCAAACATCAAAATTCTAAATTCTGAGTCGCTTTGCCTTCTAGGTGCCCCTCTTCTGGATACCGGCATCGAACCTTTTCTTGACAAAAAAATGAATGATTTCACCTTTTTAGCCCCCAGATTGGAACATCAAAATTCTCACATTGCTTATACAATCCTAAAATCTTGTCTTTTTGTGCCTAAATTTACTTATTACCTTCGTGCTAGTCCAATCTGGAAAAAAACGGATTACTTAAAAATGTTTGATACCACCCTTAGAAGTTTGGAAAAAAATCTAAATTTGCATTTTGACAATGATTCTTGGGTTCAGGCTTCGCTTCCTATTAGTTTCGGTGGCGTCGGAATTCGTCAAATTTCTAGTGTTGCCCTTCCCGCCTTTCTCTCCTCTCTCCACAGCACTTCCGTTTTAGCTGGACTCGCCAGCTCTCTGAGGTGAGAGAGGCGGAGGAGTTTTGGCAAGGTCTCTGTCCTAGTGCAGACATCCCAAAGGAACGTCATCAACAAAAACTCTGGGATGTCCCTCTTGCGAGAGAGACCTTTAATTCTTTACTTCAAAATTCTGTCAGTGATTGTTATCGTGCTAGGCTCTTGGCAGTTTCCTGCAAAGATTCAGGCCACTGGCTTCATGCTTTACCATCAAAAAATCTGGGTACCCTTTTTGATAATGAGTCATTCCGGGTGTGTGTGGGTCTACGCCTTGATACCCCTATTTGTGAAGTTTTTACGTGTCCTTGTGGCAAGGAAGTCGACAAATATGGTCTCCACTGTCTTTGTTGCCAGCAAAGTGCTGGGCGTCTCGCCCGCCACGCTACTCTTAATGACGCCATCAGGAGAGCTCTTGCCAGCATCAATGTTCCTTCCACGTTGGAACCACGTGGTTTGGTCCGTGATGATGGCAAGAGACCCGATGGCCTTACGCTCATTCCCTGGGAGCGGGGTCGGGCCTTAGTTTGGGACGCAACTTGCGTTGATACTTTGGCCCCATGTCATCTCAGGGAGTCTGCCTTAAAAGCTGGACTGCGGCGGAGTTAGCTGAAAACGCCAAACGTCGCAAGTATGCATCACTTGCAAGTGATTATGTGTTTGCGCCGTTTGGCGTCGAAACTTTTGGATCGTGGGGGCCATCCGCTAAATTACTTTTTGGAAAAATTGCACCTAAATTAAATTCTGTTTTGGCAAATAGTAAAGCTGGCTCGTTCCTCGCTCAAAGGATGAGTATAGCCATCCAACGCGGTAACGCAGCCAGCATCCTCGCCTCCTTGCCTAAAGGACACGGGTTTAATTTTGATTAAGTAGGTTTTAAGTTTATTTATTTTTATTTCATGCATGTCTTTGTTTTTCTTTTCTTTTATTAAATAAACCTGATTTATACAATACCGATTTACAGAGTAGGACATCACAGCCGCGTGCAATGCACTGGTTCCTATGGAAAATTTGTACTGAGCTAACTTGTTAGGTAGATGTTGATTATGATGCCTATAACGTAAAAAAAAATAAACGATGTTTAATCCGCACTTTTTTACAATAAGAAGAATGCTAATATTTAAAATTATTAGAACTAAATAAATTATTAGAACTAAATAAAATGTAAATAAATCGCGAAGTAATCCGTAAAATTGTGTTTTAATGAGTTATTAGAACTCATTTTTTTCTATACTTTCCCCCTTTCACACATCTTATAAAACGAATGAAGCCTATCAATACATTAGTGAGAATCGCAGCAAAATCAAACAATAAGTTACTGAGATTTGCGCGCACGCACTGACAAAGATAAAAACTTATTTTTATGTTAGGAAAAGTAAATAAATTCGTAACATTTTAGTGCGAATATTATACTAATAATATTTGCATCGTTAAATGGATTTATAAATTAAGGAATGTACATGAAGGTATTTTACGTTCTTAAGGGAAGTTCATTTTTTAACGATTCCTACCTAACGCGTTGATGTCTTAATTATTGATGCAACTAAAAAAAGATATAATTTTTGATAAAAAATACAACTTTGTTAGACGTGCATATTTAAAATTTATTCAAAAGGCCTTTCTTAGTAATTAAGTAGTATACTAGCTTTGATTGCTTTTTAATGTATTTCCTAATTAAATAATTCTAGTATGACGAAGACCGGATAAGTCACCTCTATATTTTACCGCATTTCGCGAAATTTTAAGAACCTAATAATTATTAATTAATTAATACCTAAATTGGATCTAAATGTTTCCTTTTGATGTCAGTTATTACTTATACTGTTAGAGTGAATCTTAGCGGAACATGACTTTATTTGTATAGTTTATCTTTAAATAAATTACATATACAGAATGTATGATAAAGCTGTGGCTGTTTTAGGGTTAAAAGTTATTGAGTTTTCATTCATAAATATAAAATCTAATGTGATTGGCAATAAAAATGTTAGTATAATTATTATAGAAAATAATTCTACAAAGCAAATATTTATTCCTTCCCAAAAAATTTTTATTTATTTAAACTTTATTGCACCAAAAAAGAAAGTACAATTGGCGGACTTAATGCCTTAAGGCATTCTCTACCAGTCAACCGCGCGGGAATGCAGAAAGATAATCAGTGGCGGGACATTCAGTATTGATACACTTTTAAGGAAAAATTAACAAAAAAACTGTAAAAATAAACGTACATACTACTACATACATACAAATATATTCATATATACGTGAAATAATACAAATACATAAATATACACTTAAATGTTTTGTTTTGAATCTTGGATCCATATTTTAAATTGACGAATTATTTATACTACAAGTAAATGTGAATCTTAATTTTAATGTCTATTAATTTTGTATTTTAATTTTAATGAAATTTTACCATGATTATGTCAATGTTTTTGAATCTCAATGAAGTGATTATGTTTTCTTATTATATTTTAATTTATCATAATTCTCATCAAAATTTTACTACGAAATTTTTATTTAAATATGTGAATTTTAATTTAATGAAGCTATTTTATATAATTTTTATTGAATACCATGTAAACATGAAATGTATGAGTGTAAATTTGCCTGATTAAAAATGATTTTATTATTTATTTTATTTAATTATATTTTCAAAACTTGATTAGTTTTCAAAAACTTTGAATTTTACAAAAGAACATTGTTCATTCCATAATGTCGCCTGTAATTAGGCAGCCAAGACAAGTAAGAAGATGTAAAATAGATAATGTACATAAAGTATATATTTATATTTACACATCGGTGCAATTTAAAAAAATACTTATAGCCCATGCCATGACCTTCACAGTAATAATTTAGCATTATAATATTGGATGACTTTTTTACTGTCAGGAAAATAATTGTGTGAGATAGGTAAATGATATAGGTGACGATGGCGTCAACAGTTAAAAAAAAATATTTTTTGTAAATTACTACCCACCTAACCATCTAATTCTAAGTTAATTTTGACTAACATAACATTTAAAACTCAGAACGCGCTAATAACATCAATGAATCCGCCCGAATTTGTGACTGAAATTCGGGCGGATTCATTCATTCTTCTTTTTTTTTAAACTGATGACGCCATCGTCACCTATATCATTTACCTGTCTCACACAATTATTTTCCTGACGGTAAAAAAAGTCATCCAGTATATCTGTAAGTTGCCTAAAAATATTTATTACCTAAAGTAAAATTGTAAGATTTCTAAATTAAACATTAATTATAGGAACATTATAAATAAATGTATTTATTTATTTTAAATCAGATAACAAAGATCCATAAAAGTTAGTAGTCACTTAGCCTATATTAGTAAATAAATAATAACTAAACTGTAATTAAAGAGCACAGGATCCCAAAAATCATGCCCCAGAGACATGAAATAAAAAACTGCAAGAGAAAAAAATTAGCATTCAAAAGAAATTTTCAATAGGTTTAATAGAAAAGGGCCGTATCAAACGTAATACAAATATGATACAGCTATAGCCGTATTTTATAATATTTCGCTAGGAAATTAAAGCCTATAGGGTACTTTCTGTAAGTCTAGGCTTATGAAATTTGGCAAGAAGAAAGGTAAAGGTAACATTACAAGTAAAGGCAAAGCCGGAAAACCGAGATTTTTGTGGTTACATCGTACAAAAAAAACATTGTACGAAGTGCGTGATTCCGACTCGCCCTTGCCCTGTTTTTTATGTTTGGACCTGCACCTAACTTCTTACTGACGTATTCCCACCCACCCATAAAAAAGTACCTAGGTAAGTAAAATTGTAAAAATTTACATCACTTAGCACTTTGCCGGGTTAAATTGCAGCGGCCTCGAAAGAAGGAAGGTAGATTTAAAGTAGATGTAACTGACTTAGTTACTTAGCTATTACTATGTTAGATTGGAATCGGTGAAAATTAAGTTGTTTCGTTACCAATTAAATAAGTTCCTTGGTGTTTGTTGGTATGAGCAAAAAGCGGTGATTCACATTTGTTTTATTTCCACGAAATTAATGTTCCGCGTTTGCTGCTTGACTGAATTTCGTAAAATAGGTACTTAGCAAGTTGAACGGGTGACAAATTGTCTCGATATGTATACATAGAGACGATTGGTCGCCCTGTAAACCCAGCTAGGTTGCTCGCAGTATAAAATTGCCTACTATTGAAAGCCGATGATATGGTGCTGTTGAGCCCATCTGTCAGTGGGATGAGGAAGCTCTTGGCGGTGTGTGAGTCCTACGCGGTGACCCATGGGCTTAGATATAAGACCAGTAAGAGCGAGTGGTTATTATTCAAAGCAGGGTCGTTTAGTTATGCTCACGTCCCACCTGTCTATCTGTGTGGTTCAGTTCTAAAACGCGTATCGAGCTTTCAATACCTGGGCCACTGGGTTACCGAGGACTTACCGGACAACCTCGATATAGAGAGGGAGCGTAGGCCGCTGGCTGTGCGCGGTAACATGCTGGCTCGTAGGTTTGTCCACTGTACTAGGCCCGTGAAACTCACGCTTTTCAAGGCATATTGCCAGTCTTTTTATACATGCAGCCTATGGGTCAGGTACACGCCGCAGCGGGCATACAGCGATCTGCGCGTGCAGTATAATAATGCCTTCAGGGTATTGTTGGGGTTGCCATGGAGATGCAGCGCCTCGGGCATGTTTGCGGAGGCGAGAATTGATGGCTTTGCTGCTGTCATGAGAAAGCGGTACACCTCTGCCATGGCGCGTCTTCGTGGCACCTCCAACAGTATCCTGAGGGTCTTTGTGGTCCACTCATCCAAAAGTGGGTGGTCTTTCATACCCATTTTTAAAATTCTTTTAAATATTCTTCATTGTATTTTACTAACCATAGTATAAGTTAATTTGTATACTAACATTGTATGAGCACTGCCTGAAAAAAATAGATTGAAATTGAAATTAAAGATCGACGGAAGAGCAATTTTTTTTAACCTCAAAACTTAAAGAACTTATGGTGGCAGACACACAGACTAGTCAATGCAAATGTATCGGTAGTTAGTTTGCTAGGCTGCTTCGTATTGAAATCATCTACTTATCTTATTAAAATAGAAATTCAGAAGATTGTTATCATAAGTAGGTATGCAGAATCCTCACATCACGAATACAATTTAGAGTTCATTGACTTGCTTACGTTGAAACCTTAAATCATAGTAAGAAAGGAGAGATATCGAATGGGATTATGGAAGTTTTACCCGCGCGAACGCAACATGGTCAAAAAGCTCTTCGCAGCGCGGATTGTTCATATTTCACAGTCTTTTATATGCAAAAGTACAAACCTGGCAAGTCACTTTTTAACGTTTGGTCAAATGGGGTGCCCATTGATGGTTCGGTTCTAGATGAAGTAAGTAAGAAAGACTATGTAATAAACAAGGTACATAAGACGGCAGATAATAAAAAACACGTTATTTTATCACATTTCTTCGACTCGACGAATCGATTAGGTACCTAGATGGCCCTAACACTAAGTTAATTTGCTAAAGAATAATCAAATAAGTAAAAGTGAGAAATAAAGTAGGTAAAGCGCTTCTTCTATTTGATTCGGATCGCTTTTCTCAATTTTGACTACGAAATAACTATCCTGTAGGTATAGTGTCCCAAAAAGTGCGTGCGAAACTGACACTGGAGATAGCTTACCTATAAACCTTTCAGATTAACTTAAAAAAAGTATTTTGGTTTGGGAGATAATGCCACTTTTTGTGTTCAAAAATGGCACTCCAAACTGACGCTCGAGATAGATTAGCCATAGGCACCTTTGAATCAAATAACATAAGTCTAATAAAAGTTTTATAGTTTGGACGTTTTTTTTTTAAACAAGAATTTATTATAACAATTTTGAAAAAGCTACTCGATGGGTAACTTTTTTATGATAGCATATCTGACATTTAAGGAGGGCAAACTGACACTAGATTGTTTTCAGATAAAGTGTCATACATAGTACGAAATTACATACAAGAAAAAGGTGACAGGATAAACAAACTTCCTCGCTGCGGGCCTGCTAATTTTCGGGGTCATGGTACGAAATAAGGAAACTATCATGGTTTAGCGATTGCATAGTTTCTGATGGTGAGGCTGCAGGCTATAATAAAGAAAACGATAAATTGTTCACATTGTTTGTGAACAATTGGCTGTTAGGACCTAATCCAAATCCGCAAAATCTACATTAAAAAAGACAATGTTTTTTTTAATATTGCTATATGGCAGCATTCTTGACAGATGTCTTGTGACGTGCCTCCATTGTATGTTTCCAATTACAGATTCTAAAGCTGTCAAAATCTTCTTACCTGTGATTGGGCCTTGTACGACCAATACCTTGTCGTAGCCAATGACAATAACGTAACCGATACATAACGCGATATCTTAATGAAGTAGAAAACTGCCTGATCAGATCTCGGTTTTATGGTAGCATGAATTTGTCGCATAGAATTAGTTTTTTCACAAATTAATCTAATTAATAAGTTAATGAAGTGATTTAGATAGTGTTAGCGTAGTTTTAACAGTACAGGTATTATTTATTTTTCTTTATCCCTTAAAACCAGTTTCTAGGCATAGTAAAATTGTTAGATCATTTTTAGAATTCTCGTATAATTTCCTTAACATTAACTTTTCATAACTCAATGCGTTGTAAAACATTATTATTCTAAATTCTAATACCTCTGGTGCGAAGTTAACAGACGCTCAGTCAAAATCCCTTATAACTATTTTTAAATTCAAGGCTGGCATAGTTTCAAAAACGAGTGCTTACTTCGTGGCTTAGATTGACCTTAGTGTGAAATTGTGAATAAATTTAAGCAGTTAGTCTTTTAGGTACTTGTACAAATAACACTTAAATAATATTCAGTTACTTGAAGCCATACAATCCATGTCAGTTTAAACCTTGAGATAAGATTAGGTTTATTTGATGTTGAATTACCTCCAAGATACCAGGTAACCTGGTTTAATATTTCGTTACAGTTAGGATGCGTGTGGTGGCATTCTCTATAGCGCTGTTCCTCTGCAGTGCGCTGGTGGTCCAAGCATATGAAGACAATAATCTGGAGGATGATGATTTCGCAGAGTTTGAACAGTTTGAAGCTGACGAGGAAGAGCCTTTAAACGGTACATATTATACAATTAATTAAGTCTAATTAGAATGTATATATGCTTAATTAAAATTAAACTAGCACTGGATAATGTTTTTGCATCATGTTATGATGCTATTGCAGCTAACAGAATCCACTAGGTATGCCTTGTGCATGATACATTGCGTTACAAATGTACTTATATCATTTTGACATCCATATGTTTAGTAACCATGATATTCTTAGAATTTTCAGGGTTAACTTGAGATTGTATTTAATAGAACAAATTCTGTGTTAAAATTCTAGAAACTGTATTTTTGGGTTGTGTTTTCAGAATTTGATGACAGACAGGATGTTCCAGTACAAAAGGCAAAAGAAAATCACTTTGAAACAAATGGTGAAGTTGAGGATGAAATCATTGTTGAGGTAACTGTTGGCATCATTAGCATATGTAATGTTTTACATAACAATAGGTTATTATGAATTGTATAACTTAGCTTAGTGAAGTCAGTTGACTGCATGAAGCAGTATTTTTTACAAAATTCATTTGAATATTATTTATTTAAGAATATTTTGATAATTTAGATGAAGAAAAAGATTGGTGTTATTTATGGCACACTAACAAGACGAAAAAAAATACAAAACAAATTATACAGAAAATTATGAGTTAGTACATTTAGGCATTATGTTGGTCTGTAAAACCGAGATTTATTATCTTTCTGACTTGATATCATCTTTAAGAGATCATTATCACTGAATTCTGTCACATTATGGACAAATATAAAATCAAACTTACCATTAAACATTTTAACTCAATAAAATGAAAAATGAATGAGTTCAACAATAAGTGTGCAAGTGTTATTTTTATTTCAGGATGAGGACAATGAATTCGAACACTTTCAAGATCCTGAAGAGTTTGAGGGATTACCAGATAGTGCCCCACCAACATCTGAACAACCAAAGATCACTATTTCTAAGGTATATTAGTATAAGTAGTAATAGTATGGTACATTTTCATTTGTGGCAGTCTATTCCAAGGCACATCTCTAGTCTAGAAAGGAGGCATGGTGTAAGAGGCGTACACTCTGATCTGCATGCTCATCGTCATTGGAATGATTGCATGATCAACTAGTTTACAAAAAAAACACTTTGCTCACAGGTTCCTATAACAGTGCGTCCTCGATGGGACGCTTACTGGCTGGAGGGCATCCTTTGCTGCTTGCTGGTCGCCTACGCGTTAGGCTATGCTCTCGGCCGCTCGAAGAACACTTCCATAGCGCTGAACTTCCTCAAGATGCATAAGCCGCTGTTGGACGACAACTTCACGCTAGTCGGTGAGTGGTGATAGCTACGATGTCATTTATTTATGCATGTAGGCCCACAGGTCCCAACATATTTTTTTACCTACCACTGCTTCGGGACAAATTCTGGGCTAGTGCTAGAGGGTGCCAAAGGGCTACAGGGTGCTTTCCAAAACCCCTTCGCATCATGACTAGCGAACTAGCTACAAATTGGCCTACATTTGGAGTGTAAATGAAATAGGTCGTTTAGCAACACGACTAAGGCTCCGCGTGGATGGGCCACCGACCACAGAAACTGGTGGCTAGCGTTGTCGCTAGCCTGTAGCTGTTTATATTATTTTTTAATATGTTTTGTATGGAGTCGGTCGCAGTGCCGGACACTGATCTTGATCCCTAATACCATACCTGTACCGCAGGCGAGACGGGTCTAGACGTGGTGGCGGCGCCGGACGAGCGCGGCTGGCGGCGCGAGGCGGAGCACTGCTTCACTATGTGGTGCAGTGGGCGTGTCTGCTGCGAGGGGATGCTTCTTACCCTCAAGCTTATCAAGGTATTCTTATAATATGTAACGGACAAGTGCGAGTCATACTCGCGGACTGAAGGTGCCGTGCACACTTGTGTTACGGCCAAAACAACGACAAAACGGTTTTTGCTGGACTCTAAGGCCAATCTTTGGATTGCGTTGACTTAGAAGCCTGATTTTATTTACTTCAAGGGACCGCAGTCAAACTTAAGTATTTGATAGTAATTTCAACGAGACCTGAATCGATCGTGATCGATCGGATCATTTTGATTCGATCGCGACGTATGAAAGAACGATCGAATCATAAATGTCCTAAAGACCCGATCATTTATAAACCAACATACAGTTACTGTTACTTATTGGTGATACAAACCAAATCAAGTGAGATAGTCACTTTCGTGTATCATCGACCCGATCAAAAAGGTTGTATGACCGGGTTGCTTGCGCGTGACAATGATCGATCAGTAAGACGACGATAGGATGGAATCATTAATCGCTTGTATCTCGGAAACGGTGCGTGCTAGCGCAAAAATAATGTCATTTTGACCCCCCGTAGACTCCCCATCCGTCATATACACTAGATATTATACTTGAAAAAAAAATCGTTTTTTTCATACTAAAGAGTGTTTTTTTTATTAAATTGCCGCCAAAAATTCCTGCACGCCCTTGGTGACACTTGCCTTGAGGGCTATTAGGTTATGAGCAGTATTCAATACTAAAGTCATACAAATTAATCGACATCAGAATGATCGAAATAATCGAATCATTATAACCCAATCACCACATGTATGAACGATCGATTCGGTTTACGAGAAATGATCTCAATAAAAATTTGCTGCCAAAGGTTTTTATGACAGCCATAACACGAATTTCGCCATGTGGAATTGTGGATGTTTTACTGTGACCACGACGCATGAAAAGTGGTGGAATGGGGGGAATTTTATTAAAAATCCAACATTTCTTCGAGTCACTGGGAAAAACAAGTAATATCCCTACTAATTTTGCATTCCTCACTCAACAGCGGCAAGACCTAGTGCACATGCTCCTAGGCGTAGTGCGGCCCACGCCAGACATGTTGCACATTCGCGTGGAACTGAGTAAAGACGACAGCGACCCGTTCGTGCTTTGTGTCGCGCAGAAGAAGATAGCCACGCGCCTCGCCAAGGAAATGCAGGACCTTGTGAGTATCTCTTTACTATAATAGCAGGCCAGGTCCACTCCGCAATTTAGGATAAAGCTACAAGTACAAGTGCGGGTCGACCGGTCGACGTTTGGTCGCTCTGGATGTCACAAGCCGGCCGCATCGCATGTAAGATCTACGAATCGCGCCAGCGTTTGGCGTCGCGGCGTTCGACCCTACGATGTCGAGTGAGATAGAGTTGGAGACTCGACAGAAGGAGAGGCAAACCGGTAGGTGTTTATATGTTTAGGATATTGGCGTGCTGCGATCTGAATTTGCACTTGATTGTGTCTTATCAAGAGTCGCTAGTTATATAAATTGCTTTGCGAAGTTATTATTATTTATTCTGTGATAATACGAAGATTGAAGTCCATAGGTAAGCGGGGTACAGCGCGGAGGTAGATTCGAATTCGAGATCGGGGACTGATTTATATTGCTATGGATATAGTAAATAGTAAACAGGGTAAACCTAGGAAAGCTTATAATTACTGGCAATGTGGATGGTAAACGACTAAGAGGACACAGTCCCAAACGATGGTCTGATCAGGTGACCGAAGAAATACAGATGTCGATGTCCCAGGCTTTCCATCAAGCCGAAGACCGCAGTAGCTGGAGAAATCTGCTGCAACACTTCCGTCGAAGCCACGATCCTCAGCACTGAGGGACTGACTTAACCCAAGAAGCAAACAAATGTCTAAAAAAGGTATTGTAGATATCTTGAAGACAAAAAGACAAATTCCAGGTGTTGCCTTGGCTAATACTGTTACGTCCCTCAAGATATCTAGTAGATATCCCCCAAGGGTCAGTTAAGTAAAAGTGGGCACAGTATTTAGGACAAAGTAAAGAAAAAGTTAATACTACTGTTAATACAGACTTTAGCCCTAGTTAAGACTATAGTATTGTAAAGCTCTACAACATGGATTTGAAGATATCTTTTAGATTGACTTTAGATAAAAAAATAGTTTTGAAGATATCTACAATTCTTAGTTAAGTATGTCAACAATTAATATCACAAATTCGATCTTAACTTAATAAAGTAAAATTTAATTCTTTTGTTAATTTATATAATTTTACTTTAGAAAATATGGTGGAACTTTATGTGAATACTAAAACTCTTTTAAGGTTTGTGAAAATGGCGATGAAACAACATCGTTTTTTATTTGAAATGACTGTTTTATGTCTTTGTATGCATTGGTAATTTAAAACGCATGACGGTTTCTCGTGTAAAATTGATGGAAAGTGCTATAAAACTGACGGGCCATTACAAAACCAAAAAAGAAACAGAAAACTTTCGGATAAATGTATTGGAAATGAAAATTTCGTTGGCATATAGTGCAGAATTATTACCTATTCTAATAATGTTATTAGAATTACATTGACAAAAATATGACTCTTATTTACTCTAGATTTGGATGAAATTTTGTACGAAAATATATCATTATTATTTTTTTACTGAAAGAGTAAAATGGCGTTAATTCTTGTTTGTCTTAACGAAGTAAAACTTTAGACAAAACTGATTTTATTAGGTTAGTTTAGACAAAGTGGAGACAAGTTACATTTGACGTAGTGCTAGTAAAGAGACATTATGCTTAAGTTATACTAAAAACCGTATTAATGAATGACAAGTTAATACCTCTTAGTATTAAACGATTCTTTAGTTTGTATTAGTTAAAACTATTTTACCTGATGTTTTCTTATCTTGTTATTTCATTATTCTTGTTTACTTGGTGGTAAAGTGAAGTGTATGCAACAAGGAACTATTTTATTAAGTTATATTATAAATAAATAGTTTTTTGTTGTGGCTAGTAAAGCTGCAGTGTCCTGTTGTATACTCGACGTTTTCAAAGTACTGCACAATGTTTTTTTTAAATCCAATATGCCAGTATTCTCCACTGCCACAAGTTTCAATAGCTACAGACTTTACAGTATTGAGAAGTGTTCTAGCGTCTTTAGCTGGTTTATAATCTGCAATAAGCCATTGATTGCAGTATGTGGTATATTGTGATCAAAAGACCAGTTTCTCAATTGGTCTCGTAAATTAAAAATACTATTACGTTTAGATTTATTAGAATCGGAATCACTGTCCACTATTTCAGTTTGCTCGGTAATTCCTTCCTCGCAATTCACATTCTCTGTTAACGACACTGGCTGGCTGGGCTGAGTTGAACATGTCGCAGTTGTATCAGTTGAATCACTTGATCCCACACTGTTTGCAGCTAACTTTCTATATTTTAGAACGCGCCGACGAAAACCACCAGATCTTTTTAATTTTTCAATTTCTTCCATTTTTCTTATTGGTTTTGTTTGGTTTAAAACGTCCCGTTAAATCTAATAGTACTATAAACTTAATACTCTTAGCAACGCAAGAATAAATCACTCTCCAGAAAAACAGTTTCTAGACTTTGGTGTTACAATTGTCTTAAATATAACTTAGAAATGTATTTTGACTATACAAGACTAAACAAATTCTTCAATTATTCTATTTTATTTTAAGTGAACCTTTAAATATTCCGAGTATAGTCAAAAAGGTACGGAGTAAGTATACTTAATTCAAAATGGTTTTAGGAACACTTAACTTTGTCTTGGATATTCTTGAATTGCTTAAGTAGCGGTAGTCTGAAACTATTCGGTTTTAAAGAAAAAAATAACTTAATAAAACCCTTTTTGATTTAGTTAAATCAAACTTTAGATAGACTGTAGACAGGTAAGATTTAACCACTATTCTTGATTGCTACTTGGGAAGGAGGAGAAAATGGGGTACAGTACAGAGGTAGAACGAGAACAGGGACTAAGAAAAAAGTGGGTAACAGGCGCATTCTTGTCACGCTACAGGCAACGCACCCCCTGATTCTTCGGTCTAAAAAGTCACCAAGTGGCCTTACACTCTTTTCTAGGCGTCTTCAGAACTGCTGCGACGTAGAACATTGATATTTTGTCGTAAAGAAATATGGAAGGGGTTGGCTTATCCCATATAGGATATCTAACATGTGCGCTGATGAAGTGGTGGGAAAACAGTAAGGCTCCGCACAGATAGGCCACCGACCACAGCCACCGTTGGCTAGCGACAAGCTGTTTACAATGTTTTTATACGTTTTGTACGGAGTCGACACACGCGTGAAGCGAGTGGCGTCCACTCGCCATTTTCACAAAACATCTGTCAAAGGATTTAGCAGATGAGTGTCAAAATGGGGATCCACACTGCCAAATTCTCCCTGTAGGTGGCGCATTGTTGATGCGGCCAGAGCTATCTGTCATTCCAGTACAGAAGTTGTGTTTTTTGAGTATTTTTTTTTGTGTTTTCAATCTCCGAAAGCATAAAGCCGTTATGAGGTGTGCCAGGTTGTTACAATAATAGTGTTCATTTATTTCCAAAAGACCCAGTTTTAAAAAAGAAGTGGGAAACAGCTATAAGAAGAAAATCAATTAAATTTAGGTAGTTTACTGGAACTATTTACATCATGATAAGCTTCTGGATCGGGAACTTTCATCGTATAACTAGATTGTGAAGCTACGACACCAAAATTCCCGGTATCATCGCGGTTCCGATCCTAGAATTGTAACCTAAAAAACAAACATTTACGTGTTGTATTATTTTAGTTATATTTATTAAAAACCTTGTTATGTAGTTAATTTGTAACACAAATACAACAAAAACAATTTTAACAACCAATGAAATGTAACATTTACAGTAATAAAACTGGATAAACACCCAAATGTTTACCTCGCAATAAGATCGACTTTTTTACCAGATACTTTTGATCCTCGTTTCCGAAGTTCGTTACAATACATTATGATGAACTGACATTAGACAGTCGCGAAAAAGTGTAAATTAGGTACGAAAAAGTCCGACATAAACAAATGCAAATTGTTTGACATAGCTGTATAGCGCTAGCGCCATCTGCATCAAGCTTTGCGTGTGGATCCCCATCAAGAGGCTACCGACCACCTTCGTTCGTGCGAGACTAAAGGGCGTGGCGCGCGACAGTCACCGGTGGCGGTGGTTGGTGACCTATCTGCGCGGAGCCTAATAGATAAATTTTAACTCGATCATCTATTCCAGAGCGTGTTCTGCCCCGAGCGGCGGCCGGGCGACAAGCACAACCTGCCCGCGTGCATGTCGGTCATGTCGGAGTCGGCCGAGGCGACCGCCGCCATCTTGGATTCGCGCGTGTGCGCCGCCCTCGACCGGTACCACCGCCACGTGCAGTACATACACATCTCCGACAGATACACGGGGCCCAAGCAAATGGAGTGAGTACCCTTGATCATTGACATGTCAGAGTCGGTCGACGTGACCTCCGCCATCTTGGATTCGCTCGTGTCGGCGCGTGCACGCATTACTTAAACATCCGCGACAGATACACGGGGCCCAAGTAGATGTAGTGAGTGCGCTAGATCGTTGTTCATTTTTTTTTAATACAGTTACGGCCTTCAGAGTCCATACAGACTATTCTTTATTTAAATAAAGTTTAACTGTACTTTACTTATTTTTACTCGTAATTTTGGTTCTTGCCATCTCTCTCACTTACGCCGTATTTCGCAATCCGTTGCAAATTCATATCCGAAACTTTGCTATCAAGTACTTTATTCAACTTTAAGTCAGTCTCTCGTTTCTTCCTCGTTTTTATGTCATTCGGAATGGCGCATGGCGTTTAACCATGGCGACCGTGAAGTCGTCAAAAATGTTATGCTCTTTATTAATAAGATTTATTGATCGACACTAGGTAAAAATAATTCTCTTTATACATAACCGTGAGAGATCAGGCGCAAGAACGGGTTGACGTGCTCCGAGCCACGGGGGTTTTAACACCTCCAACTTCTTGACTCCGGAGCTGTGATTGAGCTATTTCAAGACGGAAAAACACTTTCATTCCGACCCAAGATTCAAACCCGATACCTCGTGAATACCCAGCGTACTGACCACTATAGTCTGATCGCTTATCTGAGACCTCGCCTGCGGGGTACTGGGGTGCGGGGGTGGACGAGAACAGGGAAAGGCTGCTAATTTCTAATTTCAAATTCAAATCACCCATTCAATTCACAAGCGCCCGCCGCCCGCACCGCAGGCGACGTCACAGATGAGCGGTCGGACTATAGACCAACGAGGCAGTCAACTAGTGACTGTAGTTTTAACCACTATTATCTTTCTAGGGAGACAGCGCAAACAAAGCCGCCGGACTATGAGCGGGTTTTACTGGTCTGCCTGGCGCTTGGCCCCGACGGTGGCGGCGATGAGCTGCGACCGTTGCTGCTGCTGGTGTTCCACCTGCTCGAGCGGGTCAAGCGGCTGCGGCTCAGCAAAGAGGTATGTAGCGTGTGAGAAAAAGCATGGAGACCTTGCAAACGTAACGAAGTCGCTGGACTACGAGCGGCCGCGGTTCAACAAGGATGTAAGTGGAGTGTGTTTTGTTATTTCTATTTGGGACCAGGACAAGACAGGTTAAAAGAGTTGGGTTTACAGCCTAGAGCTTTTTAAAAAAATGGAGAGACAGCGCAAACAAAGCGTTACTCTGGACGACATTGTCCATCACACTCGATCGCGCTGTCATGCTGGCATGAGTGACAGGGACGCCTACAGCCGTGTAAGGTCTCTGGTCAGCCACCGTGGTGGGCTAATCAACTTGAGTGTCGCGAGCGAGCAGCGACACGCGCGTTTTATTCACCGGCGGCGCGCGGCACTACGTTGCTGGCTGGACGAGCATGAATAAAGTGCTAGAAAGGTGCGCTAGATAACTAGCGTCGCATGATAGTACGTCACTGAATAGGTTGTATTATAAATCATATTCAAGAGCTATAAAAAATTTAATAATTTGCAATGTATTGCTTTAGGTGACGAAAATATGCTTGACTCTAATGCGAACTAAATTACATCATATCGTTGACGACATTGAGTAGATATTTCTTTGAATTTCATTGCAAAGTCAAACTTCTGTACGTACTTGCACTTATTCTGTGCTCCAGATGACATTGTCCGTTAAAAGGCTAGCTATCACACTCGATCGCTGTCATGCTGCCAAGAGTAAGGGACGGCTATAGTATAGTCCTAAACATAATGAGATCAAGTCCCTATAAAATCCTTAGCGCGTTATCGAACAAGTTCGATGCTAAAACATTTTGTCTCAGTGTTTGTTGTGGTATTATTTGCTTTCCTTACGTTCTTGCTAGACCAAATATTTTAAGCTAATCCTCAGTAAAACATGTATCCCACAGTTGGCGCAATCAATAACAATAATAATTAAAACGTGTATTGCGGTAGTGCAGAGGGAGGGTCGAATAATTTTGTCGCACGATACGATATGCGTGATAGTCTCATCACGATTGATATTAAAATGAATCTTGGAAGTTTGTTTAAATTTTTTAACGGTATTACTTAAGTTCAGTTTTTTATTGTTGCTTTTACGAATCGACCGTAATAGTATCTGTATCTGTGATGGTAAGTACCATACAATGGCCTAAGTCAGGATTTAGAGGTAACACCTCTGCCTGTAATTGCACAGGCTGATTTTTAATACCAATCAATAATGAGTTTTGAATAATTTTAATTACTTATGTACATAAAGATAGTGGACTGGTGATGATTTAAATATTACCGCATAATTCTACCGTGTATCCGTGTTATTGCTTTTTTCAACAAACACACCAATCACCTGACTCAAACTAAGCGTATGCTTGTGCTATGGCGACTAGGTTAACGGATAGACATACTTATATACGTCCATGACTTAATACAAATGCTCGTGCTCATCACACAAACATTTTCCCCTTGCGGGATTCGAACCCGCAACCTCTGGTCCGGAGCACGGACCACTACACCAAGACGGTCGTCAGGTACACCAGCAAGGTAGTCAGTGTTTTCTTATGAAATAATTTTATCCGCAGGCGCTGGCCAAGTGCGAGAAGCGTCGTCAGAAGGTGGCGGAAGCGTGGATGCGAGGTGCGCACGCGGCGCGACAGGAGCAGGCCGCGCTGCGACGCGAGGAGAAACGCAAGCAGGAGAAGGAGAGGATACTCGCGGTGAGAGACGCTTACTATACCTAAATAGTCCTTTACTTCAGTTTTTTTCTTAAATGTACCACTTATAATAATTTAAACAATTTATTCACAAATTTTCCGAAAGTTGATTTTGCACACAAAAATTTATCAACTGTGTCTGTGACCGAGGCGGGACTTGAACCCACGACCCTTCGATATCCGGGTAAATTCGAAAATTTCGTGTGTCAAATTTACTATCCATAGATTTCACGGTCGTAGACAGGGTCCATACGGCCAGATCTTCAGTTTTTAGGGTTCCGTACCCGAAGGGTAAAAAATGGGATCCTGTTATTTATTTCTTACGTTTACACGAATTGTTGAACTCATTAAAACACAATTTTACGGATAACTTACACAATTTTACGGATTGGGATCCTATTACTAACTAGACTCCACTGTCCTTCTGTCTGTCTATCACCAGGCTGATTCTCATGAACCGTGATGGCTAGACAATTGAAATTTTCACATATAATGTATTTCTGATGCCGCTTAGAGTCGGGCTCCCATTCAACGTGTATTTTTTTGCCGTTCTCGAATGAAAACTGTTACGTATACTTTCACTATCTTGAGATTCAATCATCCACTAACGTAGCTTTAAGACATCCAACAAGATATATTTACTTCACAAGGACCCATAATAAAATAATAGCGTTTAATAGGAAACCGCCCTCCTCTGCCAGTTTACGCACTTTGAAATGGGTGTGCCTTAAGGTCCTATTCTTGGACCCTCAATATTTGTACGAAGTTTTTTTTTACATCTCATTATTTTCTTTTCAGGAGGATGATCCCGAGAAGCAGCGCCGCTGGGAGCTGAAGGAACAAAAGCGGGAGAAGAAACGCAAAACTCCTAAAATGAAGCAATTAAAAGTCAAAGCTATGTGAACAATAGTCAGTCAGATGCAATACATTTATTAACAGTGGATTTTGTTATTTATATTAAGTGTTACATACTCATTCGATGCAAATAAATGATTTTAAGTTTTGTACGTGTTTGGTTTTCCACTAAATTCCACATAAATGCCTCTTGCAGTCGGTAACACGTCAGTTCACCCATTTAAAGTACGAAAACAGCTTGTATTACGTAGGTAATAGAAGTGGTCTTAAGGTCAAAGGGGGCCGTACAGCCGTGTGTACAACGCAGATCTTTGCAGTGTCGCCAGTCCTTTGGTACACATTCTACAAAAGTAATACCTACGGTACACGAAAACCGGACGTCATAGGTACACTATTGTCGTTTGATGATTGCTTGCATCTTGTGTAGATGGCAGATGGCCGCTTCGAAGGCAGAATTCGTTAAATTCTGCCTTCGAAGCGGCAAGCGACATTGCCGCTTAGTTGAGGCAAAAGCAATAGTTACGATAGCCTATCAATAGTATCCGTAATAAATAACAGTTCCGTTATTATAAATGCTATCGAAGTCCAATATCGATACTATTGTAGCTGAATATTGCAATAACAATCGATAGAGTTGACCTACCAAGGTGTACTTTTATACCGTGAAAAAATCGATACTATCGATTGTTGTTCCAATAGTCAAAACAGTAATTTCAATATTGAGCTGCAATACTATCTATAGTATTGCTGTGTGTGGATAGATTTATACTGGGCTACCGTCATTGCATCTTGTATGCATTGGTCAAATGACGCTGCTGTAGACACAGGCCTTGCATATGCAGCAAACGCTGTGATTTTTATTTAATGGAGGATAACCATATAGCTGTTTTGGGGTAATGTATATCAACTGAGTTTCTTGCGCTGCTTGTTCTCAGCACTGGCCCACAATGAGGGATTTTTGACAACTCAAAATTTTAGTTTTATTGTATGTTGATAGATGGCGTTATTTATATGAGTTATATTGCGTCGAAATCTTTGAGCATTATTGTAATACCAGTGGTTTCCCGCGACTTCGCCCGCAAGAGTTGGATTTTCCATATAAACTTTCATCCCCCAATTTCACCCCCTTAATATTTTTATATCGCGACAAAATGTAGCCTATGTCCTTTCCAGGGTCTCGAACTGTCTCCACACCAAATTTCATCTCAATCGGTTCAGTGGTTTAAGCGTCAAGAGGTAACAGACAGACAGACATACTTTCGCATTTATAATATTAGTATGGATTATGTGTACAGGCATGTAGTGGAAATAGGTACTCTACGTTATTCTAATTAGCAAGTTTCAATAGAAAAAACGTCTTGAATACTAATTTGTTACAAAAATGGTCTCTTAGTACGCTTGAATCAAAAACATGCTAATCATATACTTTTTAACATATTAAACGCTAAAAGTAGCCTTTTTCTTAATAAAAATCTTCCTGACTTAGATGGGTCAACGCCATCTAGCGAATTTTTAAGACTAGGAATTTTGACACTAGGAAAATCCCTCATCGTCCCGAAGCAGTGGTAAATGATCCTTGGAAGCCTATGAACAGAAATAAATGAATTTCACATTTTTATTTTCAAAAATCGCCGTGAATGGTGGATGGAAAAATACTAAGACAAGAAAACCAAAGAGTATAATTTATCAAAGCAATATTTATTGCAAATATTTGTTATTTATTAAATAAGATAAAATAACAAAATATGTTTAACAAACATAAGTATCCTTTACTAAGTCACAAAAGCAAACAAGTGGTGTACAGGCGTGCAGCTGAAATAATATCTTAGGCGCGAATCATACGGTATTTCTTAATGAGATCTTTCAGCAGTCTTTAAGTATTATTTGATGACGGTGGACAAATCACTTCCTTGCAGTATAATAGACATGGGGCGGGTAGTGGTTTTGCCGGGTACCCGTCAGGCGGGTACCCTGCACAAACGGGAGCGCTTACAGGTCGTGTGACGTGCGTCTCGCTTGCCCGCTCAGGCGCAACGCAACTAAAAGGCGCCGCGCTGGCCGGCACGCGCGTTGCGTATTCCGCGGGGTGCGGGGACTGTTTTTTTTATTACGCTTAAATGCTGATGGCGCTGAAAAGTTAGTTTTTTTGCATTATAATTTACTAATATTGAATTGAAATATTAGTAATAAAAAAATCGTTTTTTCGAAAAAAATTGTCCGTTACAGCCTTTTATTACTTATTTATAAGATTACCATTTGTGTTCCAATAAATTATTATTATAATACTATTTTTTTTCAATTACCCGGCAGTGCCGGGTACCCAGCCCGGCACTACACAGCCAGCCATTACCCGGTATCCGGCCGGATCCTCAAAAAAGTGCCGGATCCGCCGGGTACCGGATCCATGCCGGGTACCACCCGCCCCATGTCTACAGTATAATAAATAATACCTACTTATCTACATGAATTTTATAACACATTAGCAAAAATGTGATCATAATTAAATTGTATACTGTTTAAACTGTTGTATAACTTCTCAATATTGATTGTGTTCCTACCTAGAGGCTTTTAATCTTTAAATGCAATTTAGCATCAAGAAGGAGGATAAGTATGTGGATGGCTTGAAGAGTATTACATTTATTTCTCATATGTAAAAATATTTTTACATGAACAAGCCTGAAGTGCAATGTGACTTAGATAAAACAAATGAATTTGTTCTTAATATTAAACACTTATGTGGTACTTACTTTAGGTAACCATAAAAATCATTAAAATTCTCACAGTTCAAACAAACTCATCAACTCCAAACAATGTGTAAATGTGATTACTAAATAAATATTTTTTCTTTTCTCACTGAAATTTTAATCATTTTACATCTATTACCTGGTATTTTGCTTTTAAATATGAAATTTCTTAGTATTTCATTAAGTAGAATCATGTAAAATACATGCATTAAAATCATTTGAATTAAATTTGTTTCAGGAAGCTGAACCCTAGTTTAAAAATCTTAAAAAGTAAACTTTAAGCCCTGTACATTACTAGTGAATTGATATATTTACTGATGGTGTACTACAAATAAGTTGTATCAACAATCATACCTAAATTAGATGTTAGCTTGTGCTATGGTGACTAGGATACGTGATAATGGGTAGACATAGTTGTATACTTTTGCATAAACATTGATGACAACAAAAATACCCGTGTTTTTAATACATAAACATACGAGGGTCAAACTGAAAGTTCTTAGAAAATCAAAAACTGATTACATTAGCCAGTTATTAGTTTTATTATATCTTTTCAAAATATTGTCCATTGACGTCAATACACCGCTGCATGCGATGGAACCACTGGGAAAAGCACTTTGCCCACTCGTCCTTAGGGGTCTCTTCAATGGCATCGCGATACGCAGCCACCGCTTCTTCAGCATTCATAAACCGCTTTCCTTTAAGTTTTTCTTTAATTTTTGGAAATAAATAAAAATCACAAGGCGCGAGGTCGGGGCTATACGGCGGGTGACCCAGTAATTCAACGTTTGATGTCGCCAAATAGTCGATCGTTCGCTTGGCGGTGTGCGACGAGGCGTTGTCGTGGTGAAGGAGGATCCTACTGCGAGGTCGTTTCTCTCGAACTTTTTCCAAGACAAGTGGCAAACAATTGGTAGTGTACCATTCTGCAGAAACTGTTTTTTGATCCTCTAACACAATTGTTGCGAAATGACCTATCCTTCCAAAGAACGAGGCCACCATTTTTTTTCCCGCACTTCGATCTCTCTTCACTTTAGTTGGCAACTCCTCGAAAGGAAACACCCACTGAGCAGATTGTCTTTTGGTTTCAGGATCATAACAGTAAATCCAGCTTTCGTCACCTGTTAGTATGTCGAACACAGCATTTGAGTCACCTCCGTTAAATCTTTCAATCATTTTACGGCACCAATCCACACGATGGAGTTTTTGAGCCTTAGTCAAATTATGAGGTATCCACCGGGCGCAAAGCTTCCTGACCGCTAAATGTTCGTGGAGGATTTTGTGCACTTGACTCATACCGATGCCTAAGCTTGTCCGAATCTGCTGATAGGTCACTCTTTTGTCAGTCTCTATCATACGCCGCACAACACAGATGTTATTTTCAGTCGTCGCCGTAGAAGGCCGTCCCTCACGTACATCATCAGTGAGATTAGTGCGACCACGTTTAAACTCATTAAACCAGTTGTAAACAGTCGCACGAGATGAGGCTTCATCGTGAAAGGCCAATCGTAGTCTATCATAACTTTCTTGTTGACTTAAATGACATCGAAAGTCATAAAAAATCATTGCACGAAAATTTTCTCGTGTTAAATTCATTTTGACGTGACACAGACAATTTTCAATTTGCCGCCAAGTCGTAAAACAAATGACAAATGAATGAAATATATACTCAGTAATATTGGCAAAGAGTTCTATTTTCAAATTTTAGAATATTTTTTTTATTATTTTGTTTATAAGTGGCCAGTTCTAAGAACTTTCAGTTTGACCCTCGTATGCTCCTGTGTGCTTAACACATAAACTCTGCAGGCAAGTCCATAGCATGGACTACACCAAGTTGGTCATCCAAATACATTGTTGATGATATTCATAAGCAAAACACATTTTAATGATTACAGATTATTTAAAATCTTAATGGGTTGCTTTATACCCAATATAAATAATTTTGAGCAATTTGCTTACCTTACGTAGGTACTTTAGGTACACAGCTGCACTGAGATTTCGTGATAAATTGGGTTACACATGTAAATTTGATTATGCCAAGGAACTAGGAACATTGACAATCAACTCTAAACTGCCCACCCTTACTAGCAACTTAACAAACAAATAGTATTTCAAGTCAACATAAAAATTATCTGAAAATGGCAATTCACAGGTAAACTATTAAATAATTGTTAACAGGGATCTAGTAAAAAACTAAAATTAATTCTAAACAGGTATTAGTTGACTGGTTTTAGATAAGTTAGGTTTTTGTACTGAAGTACTTACACTTAGTTAAATAATTTATATTTCATTGGATTATGCACAGATCTATTGCACGAGTCTTTAAAAGTAAGACACAATATTTTACTAAAGTATAAAAAATTTCTTGAAAGTGTGTGAAAAAAAACAATATGATAACCTTGAAATGATAAACAAAAAAAAGCTTGTATTTCATTAGTAAGGGGGTCCAAATTCTTGATACAAATACACTAAAAATATATTTATAAACATCCACAGAATACTACTACTATATCTCTTGGCTATACTATGACAGTGGCAAAACTCCCGAGTTTTGGTGTCATTCATCAACTTGCAGTTTTTGGATTCTTGTAGACACCCCATCCATATCTGGTGATACATCCAGGTTAGGTTGGTCTAGAGATAGGTTAAGGTTTTCTAGCGACTGACATCGCTTTGCGGGACTTTTGGCGCACTCATGCTTACCGTATCCACTTGTGGATGGTTCTAATATGCTTTTGAATTCGCTTGCAGCGTCGTTGACGTCACTGGTGATCACGTCGGAGTTTTCACTCTTGGTTCTATGCCGAACGGGTAGAACGTAAGGGCAGAGTCTGTTTTTGTTTGTCGATCGCCTCATGCAATACCCCACGGTGACGTTGGACACGAACCGCGTGTTCAACCGCATCATTCCGAGAGTGGTGTGCGTCTCACGTAAATAATCACGGCGCGCTTCCGTAATAGCACTTAACATGCCTAAATCGTGCAGAGCTTTGTCTAAATTATCTAAATTCTTCGAGTGACGAGGTTTCTGCAAACAACGTAATAAGATGACCACACAAATTCCTGACCACTTAGGTTATTATTTAACTTGACAAAAACAAATCTACTTACACTCATTTCGAATTCATTGCATTTCATCTTGAAATACAAAAGGCAGAATTTACGAAATGTGCAAAAACAGTGAAAATAAACATAACAAAAAAGTCATAATAATGAATGACAGCTGAAATCGATGTTGCGTACACTATTGATGTTTAATCTACTAAAATGATAATTTTCTACCAATTCTGCTATTTTGTAGACTTCTCAGAGATTATTAGCTGTTATAGGAGGGTACCTAGTTTGTTGATTTAGTTTGTGAGATTTAATAGCGATGAACATGACTTTGTGTATGAAATTGAAAATAAATATTAAAAAATCAAGGTGACACAATATTTAGTTGCGTTGCTTAGAAGGACTTGGTTTGTGAAGAAATAGTGACCCGAAAAGCTCGCATTAACTAGTTTACATTACAGCGTTAAGAAGCACTTGAAAATTTCGACAGTCTCTGCCAACGCCAGGGTGGCCGAGAGGTTAGGCAATCGCCCGGTATGCGAGGAACGCGGGTTCGATTCCCGCCTCTGGTGGTCGTTTTTTTTTCCAGTGCAATAATAAAATTAACTAGTTTAGTTAATTACAGCGGCAGCACGTCAGGTTACCCATTTGACTCACTCTCATACTCTGAACTTGAGACCGCCTTTATTACCTACGTTATAAAAGCTGTTATCGTAGTTCAAACCTGACGCAATAATTTTTTTAACAAATTTACAACAGCAGTCTTTTGAAGTTAGTGAACCATAAAATTAATGCCTGATACAATTTAAGCATTATGCACTTGCCTGATTATTATTAATGCATAAAAACTTATTTCGTTAGTTTACTTATTCAAATTATTCAATGTCACAACACAAATCCTATCCATGTCTCTGAGCAATCACGATTCACGACGTTTTCATGTCATTTTTGATATCAATGACAAACTGCAACCAAATAATTTGTTTAAAAATTCTAACAATAAGATATGGCTGAAATACTAAAAGAATGGCTAACAGAAAGGCTACAAAGACCAATAAAATGGGAACCTGAAGAGTTTGGTGACATGATGAAGAATGGATACATAATTGCCAGCGTGCTGCTTAGCTACAACGTTATTAATGAAGAAAAACACTTTCTAATCAGATCTAGCAATGCCCCTGAAGATCTCAAGAATAACTGGATACACTTATACGAGTGGTTAAAGGAATTGGAGGTCAATTTGAGTGATACAGACCTAGCTAGCGTTAAGGAGGGAAAAGGTACTGCCTTGCTTAGATTGTTTTACCAACTTTTCTTGCATTTAGATAAACGGGACCGCACAAATTTCATCAAACGCGAAAGAAAAATGGTGTCCACACTCGTCGATAAAATGAAAAACCGGTTCAAAGTTGAAAACATACCAGAAGAAGAAGATTCTTTCGTTGACAACCTTTCTAAACCTTTGCTAAATGAGAAACAATTTATCGATTGGCAGAGAAAGAAAACAGAGCAAGTGAAAGCTACCTACGATTATATTCGACACAAATACTCAAAAATGTTAGGGAAAATAGAAGAATCTAAAACGCTACTGCAGTACGAAATGCATAAGCCCCAAGAAGTGCCTAGCAAAACCAGAAAAGAAATGGAAAGGTTTTCTCTAAGATATCCCTGTCAATTCAAAAATTACACTTATGAGGAGCTGCTTGAAATGGAGGAGCAAGCAGTACAACGCAAAAAGTCGCTTGTAGATTCTGATTGGGTAAGAGATTATATGGACAATTTGTACTCCAGAATGCGAAAAAAATCTGATTCCAAAGAATTTCAAAAACAAGTGAGAAATGTTCTCAGCGGATCATTATGGGATCTTTCAGTAGCCGAAGAAGAAGGGAAGCTTGATAAGGAACTAGCCAAGAAAGTTATGAAATTATCTCAATTTGAAAAACAAATGTGCACTAAAATAATGGAGACTAAACAGCAGGCCCGAAACTTGGTCAAAAATAGGGTCCAAGCTGAAAGAGAATTTGCGGATCAAAGAGAACAGCAATTTAATCAATTTCTTGATAATGTAAAAGAGCAAATAAACTTAGAGATCACTGAAATAGATTTTGAAAAGAAAAGGCAAAACATGTTGCATAAGAAACTGTATGCTGAAAAAATGAAGCGAAAACGTCAGCATTACTATGAAATATGCTACGACACAATGCTTTCCATGGTCGATTACGCTACTAAATATGCCTATTACACAAGACTTATTGGTGACGACATTCCAAACCATTTCATTCATGAATGGAAAACGTTGTATTTTAGACATCAACCTATTTTTGATATACTGGATCCAATGGAGAATATTTTAAAGGAACAGGGTTTGGAAGAAGAACCTGCTCCGGAAGAAGAAGAAATTGTGAGGCTAGAGTTAGAACGTCAAGAAAGCTTAAATGACTCTGAATTTAAAGAATATCATAATTACTCATATCCCTGGACATTGGATTTGCTTATTCCAAATTACGACCCTGAATCGGAAGAAAGAAAATATGAGTACCTAGGCACGAGAATTCTTGGACACGTTGTTTACACTTTACTTGAAATTAAATACCCTTATCCCCCACCAAGACCACCAGCAGCTTTGCCAGCATATTCAGCCAAAGCAATTGTACGCGGTCTTCCTGACAGGTCAATAACAGTGGCGATGCAAACATTACTCAAGATGAGAAAGATTCACGTTGTTCGTCTCGAGTCTGCTGTAAACTTTTGTTTAAAAAGATTCAAGATTGAAATGGTAGGATGCACTGACATTGAATTATCATTTGATAAGTTTATGGCTGCAGCTTTGCTTGATGAGGACAAAGACCTAATAAAACTAATGAAAATTGAAGAGGATTCAGCCAGTAAAGGTAGTGAACCACATATTTCTCAAATATTGGGGGCGATACCTCCCAATTGCAAACAAACACAAACACCCAAGACCATTCCAGAGGAAGAGATGGTTTTGTCGCCTGGAGCTGAATTGGGGAGGTATGCATACGAAACACTTAATTTTGGTGATACGTTGACTGATCATTTGTTATCTGCAATGATAGTGGAATATCTCAAAGACCAAGATGACATTGACGGTTTTGTTATAGTTAATTATCCAAATTCATACCGTGAAGCTCAAATACTCGAAGAAACGTTTTCCGGCCGTGCTCCACCGGATGAAGACAACTTAGATGTCAGAGACGATATTTATCTGGAAGAAAGTATTGCAAAGCATCGAAAAAAAGAGACTGATCAATACAAAGAAATTAGGACATCGAATCTGGTCAATGACCCCCACAAAAAGAGAATCGATAAACCATTTGAAAGTTACTTTTCTTGTTATATTAAATTAAAAGAAACCGAAGATATTCTACAAGAACTAGTCATTTGGGATTTAAATGAAGAAAACTCTGAGCTGATTGATCGTTTTTATGCCATATTAGGCATTAACTATAGCATGTATTATGAGCTGATAGAAAAAGATTTGCTTGCTCAAATATGTAGATATATAATTGGAGATTATTTAATGCCTTTGAAATCTAGTGATAGGTTATTTGGTGATAATGTTTTAAGCATGCTGGATTTTCCAAGCTCAGATGACAGGAGAACGAAATCTAAAATTGTTAGGCCTGAAGTTTCTAACGGAAAATCAAAGGACAAACTTCGAAGAACTTCGAAATTAAGTAAAATGTCGCTATCAAATGACCTTGAAATTGTTAAAGCACCGGAATCCAAAGAAGATTTGCAGGAGGAACCCATGATAATGATCGCAGAAGAAGTTGGCGAGGAACATGCGGAAATGTCACTTAGTTCAGACGGACCCAAAATACTACCAGGGGAGGAAGATTGGGACTACGGAGAGATCCCTATTTCAGAAATAATAGGAGTTGCCCTGGCGACTTGCTGGCAAGAAATTGAGAAAACATACATAAATGATATGAAAAATTTATTCTTTGCTAAACGCTTGCAAATGAATTGTTTAGTGCCATATGCGAGGTTCATTAAGGACAAAATGGAGCAAATAATAACTCTGCCATCGCACAAACAAGATTTAGTCAGTCGTTTTCAAAGAGACTACAATGATTTTGAAAATGATTGGAGGAATATGCATTTGGCTAAGAACGAATGGCATTGTAGGGTCAAGGAACTGCAGCACAGGCTTTATCACATCTGTGATGAACGGAAGCTATATGCAGAGAATCAAAGACAGGCTCTTATATGCGAGAACTGGGCAACAGATGAATTAACTGCAATGGTCAACACATACATATCATGTATGCAAACTGAACTAAACAGGTAAGTAGTATCTAACTCCTAAAACATTGGTATTTAAAATTGGTTGTTAGTAAGGTAATCGTAATCTTTACTTACAGTGACTTCTTTTCAGGTCCATCTTGACGTTTCAATCGTTTCATGACTTTTATTTTGCAATGATAAAGAAAATGCCACCAAATGATAGGCTTTCTTCAAAAGATTTAACTAAAATCTTCAAAGAATCTGAAGAGACATCAGGAAGCAAGAGAGGAGGTGAAGACAAAGTCTATAGGCAATTAAAAGCTGCTATTCAAGATTTACAATTAAAAAATATTGAGATTGATTACAGCAATAATCCGTTTAATCTAATAATAGAAAATAATGTAAAGTTTGCTCTTAAGGTCATTAAGGAAACTAATGATTCTTACCGTTCCCTCATAAGTAGAGAATACGTTGAAATTGCCAAAATAGTACCTCCACCTAAAAAAAAAGACGAAAACACTTCTGAAGAATCAATTAATCTAGCGGAAATTTTCAAACTTAATGCTATGAAATGTATAGATGAATGGATAATGGGCATCAATGGAGAAATGTATCGAGCTAGCCTACGAATGCTTGCTCTGCAATACAAGTGTTACCGCGACATGAAACTTTTTAATGATCATATTTACAAGACTTTCGTGGAAGTACAAAATGATATTAATAGTTATTACATGAATGAAATCAAATCAGTGGACAGACTTTGCAAGTATCTCCAAATGGCGGTGGAAGGTGCAAGAAAAATTCCGGAGACTCTAATTCTGGAACATGATACTTTTGTTATTGACCCAAATCTTTTGCAGTTTGCGCCACCAGAACCTCGTTCAATGACGGGCTCGCTCAAAGAAATGGTTATGGAGTCCGAGTTCAAAGTAAGCCAATTGGCGAGATTAAGATCTCAATTCAAGATTGTTGCTCCAACTGGAATTGCCTTACAACAGGCGTTTATATACATGCTACAAGATTTCATATTTTTCGGTAAAGAGTCTTGTGATGGCCCTCTCATCCCTGAACTCTGGAAACGAGTAGATCCTGAGCAAATTCCTAAATTAGTATTTTTATTATTTGGCGACACTGCTTACATTGACTGGAGAGATTTTCTCATTTACTGTCTGAATATACGTTATCCTACGGTCGAAGAACTACTCGATGTGCGTAAAAGATTCCGCTGTAATGATCTGGAATCCACCGAACTCATATTTAGAGATGATTTTATTAACGAGGAGCTTTGGTTTGAGCAAGACTTTGATCCGGAAGATAAATATATGATGCTGAGAAAGAATTTAATCAAGCATTTTCTGTTTGAATTATATGAGGTAGATATGGACAAAATGAATTACTCGGCCTTTTTATTAGCGTTTTGTAAAAACGTCGATCCTATAGAAGGGTTTGCGACAGCGTTATCGATGGCAGTTGGTAAGAAGACTTGCTTTTCACTCGACGAATGCGAAGAAGTAGTATGTAAACTGATAAAACAAAAACAATATAAGGATGCTTGTTTAGTATGTGCACACAAATGTACAAATCAATTTTTGGACAAAGTGATTGCTGCTGTGGTGAATATTTGTGAAGGAACAACTCTTCTTGAGATAGAACACACAGAACCTCCGCCTGAAGATAAAAAAGGTAAGAAAGGTAAAGGCAGTGCTGGCGGGTCAAAGGTGAAGAAAATGGTTAGTTCTCATAGTGCCCGTCTGCCAAAACAACAGAAGAGTCTGCATACGCGCAGCAAGATGGCGCAGTCTGATACTGACGTGAAAACCACTTACATCTGCAGACCCTGCGAGGAGGAGGCTGAAGCCGTTGATGAAAAGCCACCCGATAAAGAAGAAGTAGAAGAAGAACATAAGAGTGAACCTCAAGAAGACCCCAATTTGGCTTACGCTGTAAGTCAAGCATCAATATGGAATGTCCTCAAAATCTGCTTGCCGTGGCATTTTGAACTTATACCAGAACAAAAAGTGACGCCTTACGTAGATCAGGTGAAGACCGCCCTGAAGCATTTAGAAAAAGATACTGATAATGGGGATATTTATGTGTGCAAATTCGTGTCTGATCGTAATGTTTGCAAACTGCTTCACAAAGTGAAGAAGTTCACTGCTTTAAATATAGCTGAAGAAGTGCGTAAAGTGCTACTGTAGATTATTTTTCATAAACCCTTTGGTAGAAACTTTGAAAGGTGCATTTGTCTTCTTTATTGTTGCGTCGAATAAAACAATTAGTTTTTAGTGATCGTTTATTTACTATACAGTACTGTAATTGAAAGGATTTACGTTGACCAGAATGTGAGTGAACAGTTTTCTTTTGATTATCGCAATCAGTTTGTACTCCAAACTCCTTAGGCCTTCCGTTCTAAACCGCTGCTGGGCTGATGCTAATTTTGTATACCTAATCAGGAGAAAAAAAACTAAATTAGTTGACCGTATACAGACAGCGCAAAACTACAAAATACAAAAGTTACTGTCGATGTATCGACCCTGATCATAACTTTAGTTAGCCTGTCAGTCTCTCTTTCTTGTTGAATATTCTTCAAGAATAATGACTACTTAGTTCTTAAATACAAAACTAATGAGATTTATGTACCTAATTTGCTTACCTCAAAGGATTGTTAACTCCTTTCGGGTGAGGCAAGCAGGCAAAACGTGCTATGGACATGTTATATCTCCAAATAGACAGCTTTGATGCATGTAACCTGGAAATTATTTCCTGTTACAAGAGGTAGTTTATTTCCCACATTTTCGGCTCAATAAGGCGTCTTTCTCGCTCTCTCTGGGTTGCGGGCTTGACTCGGTGAGAAGGTACACACTCAGGGTAGGACGACAAGGGTCGAAGAAATACTACTATCGTCTTACGCAGTAGGGCCTTTGTTTCAAGTGGATAGAGATTGAACGCTGTTCAGAATAATAATCTAATAGGTATTAGGCGAGGGAGGCATGGAGGTACGCTATAAGCGCCCCGCCGCCTGCATACCTCTCCGTCCTCGTCTTAACCTCGAGGACTCAATTAGGTGGTCTACCTACAAATAAGTAAAATTTCACTTACCGAATGAACATATCGTCATCTTCTGCGCCCCAGTTCCAATACTCATTGGAATAACCGTTCACTTGCAAGTATATTTCCGTCGGCATCGATGTCACTCCGCCAAAACACTCTGGATATGGATATCTGGAAATTCAAACAAGTCTGTATTATTATTATAATACCTTGTCTCAAAGACTGATAATTATCACCGTACGTAGGCCAGAAATGATCTATATTATTTAAAAAAATAATATTTTATTGATATTGCTCGCCGCATAATCAAAGGACAATCGAATGACTGCAGTTGCTTATCAAATACATTCGATTACAGAGCCCATTCAAATAGTTCGATTAATTTAGTAATAATCGCCCATCGCTAGTATATCCTCACCCTTGAACGGGCAATATCAAATATTTTGTATTAGGCTTTTCTAAAATCTAAAAGCTTACTGATATCCCCAGCACTCCAAAGCTGGACACATGTGAGTGGGCCTCCTCGGGCAGCTGTACAGGATCCTCTGATCCATCGGGAGCAAGTCCACGTCGTGGAAGACCAGGCAGTCCCACTTGCCGAACTTCTGGGTCTCTAGGTAGGCGATGTTGTATAAGGCGCCTTTATTGAATTTGTACTTGTCTGAAAACGTGTTATTAGTTAAGATGTAATGTTACAACTATGTGTAAGTACCTACTTTAGGTAGGTACAATGGAATTGGACTTTAGATTGATCCCGATTAATAGCTTTTAAAAGCTTAAAAGCTCTGGTTAAATCGTTCTATTAAATAAAATCCATTTATACGAGCTGTGACTGCGGTTAGTAGAAGTTGTAAATCCGGCGTTAATAGGAGACCATGCCGAAAGCACTTATTACATCATTCTATTAGTGTAGCATCCTGCTTAGGAAATAGGAAGATGTAATCGCAGTTCACTACTTAGGAAGCTCGCTTCCTAGCTAGGAAGGTGTCTGGGGCCCCACTCTGTAAGACTATATCCGTAGTTGCGGCTTTCTGTAGCCGTCCCTGTCACTAATGCCAGCATGTCAGTGCGAGCGAGCGCAACGGCTAGACGCAAAAATACGGACAATGCGTTATCAGACTAGAGCACCTGCCTATGTATCCTTCCTTCGTAGTTAGGATCCTAAGTAGGATGCGACCTTCCTAAGTAGGATCCTAGTTAGGAAGCTACAAATAAGATGAAGTAGGTAATAAGTGTTTAAGCTGGATATCATATTTTAGCAAACACACTAATATAAGTACAACATTACATACCGAATTGTTCAATCACAAAAATTCTATATTGTAACAGTTGCTTTTGTAGAAATGGATGCATGTGTCGCAGGAATTTTGCTAAATTTGTCGATCGATTTCTGAAATTAGTATATCGACATATTAGAATATAAAAATTAATAGATTTTAACGAACTATGAGTGATAAAACCCAAACATTTATAGCCCTGAGAGTCACAACAGGATGGTAAGTAGGGTCACTAGTACTTATTCTGTGGTAGAGTGAATAAATATGTCTCTATCAACCGAATTTGGTTTTCGAAACCTGAAATTCTATCGGTGGTAGACACATTTCTTTTAAGTCTAAATTGTCACCGCATAGCCGGCCATAGTCGTGCCTTACCTAAAAGGAACTAAGATGGCCACTTTGTGCCTGGGCTGGCAGTGAGGGGGCGAGTAAAAACCTCCTGGGCGGACCCCAAAGTGCAACTTTTCCACTTGCCGTGGGGATATGTAGGATCGGTCGACGCGGATACGACCTGCAAAATAAAGATGCACTTCAAAAGACATGATTTCCGATGAGTTCGTGTTCGGGTCCTGTAGGGTGAAAAACGGAGAAGCAATGCTCGCTAACAAAAGCCGCATACATATTTTTTCATACATATTTGCACTTGCACTCACTTTTGCATACATATTACATTTCGTTGGCGATAACGAACTTCGCTCTAGAATAGATTGCATCTTGTCTACGGGCTCTGTGCTGCCATTTGAGTGCGTAACAAATGACAATATCATGATGAGTGGGGTGGACAAAAAAACAGCTCCTGGCCATGTATCCAGTTGAGCGCAAGACTAGGAGACACTTATTGTCAGATGCCCAGATAGGTAGAGATAAACTGCTGGGCAAAGACCTCACATCAACTATGGTATGAGCCATACTCCACCCCGCGGGATCAGTGCAGATTTGTGGATGGATGTGTGTATCAAGTGACCAACATCATTGACAGATGTTATCAAGCCGCCCCATCCGCCTAGTTTCAATTTTTAGACTGTCCTCTACCCAAAGGTTGTCTAAAAGAAATTGCTTTAAGCATTAAGACCATAATTGTATGTATGTAATGTATACTGTGTGCGGTGTGCAATAAAGATTATCTATCTATGGTCGAATCAGAATGTTCACCCATACAATCACGAACGCGCCGAGGCGTGAGTTGCTCAACTTTGGTATCTCTATCAAAGCACTGCCGCCACTGCGTCTACATCACAAGCAAAAAGTATGGTAAGTAACGTAAAAAATAATATTTACCCAACTTAGACTTATTTAAGAAGCATGTTGGTGTCATTCCGTGATACGGAGGCAAGTCTGAACTGTCTGAAAAGAAAAATAAAGTGAGAATATAATTGTTGCTTGATTACTAGTTAGAGGCAAAAATCTCATAAAAAAACGCACTTACCTACATATTTTAACGCCAAGTTCATAGCTTTGAATCTAGCGAAAGACATCACTCGAGGCCGGGGGTGTGTGAACCCTGGAACTGAAATGAAAATGTTATCAACCCTAAAAGCTCGATTATACCAAAATTTCCGGTATGGCTAGTTATTATCAAAATATTTAAATTGTCAAAAATCTATGGTAATTTGGTTACAGCAGCTAGATTGTTCGCTCGCCACCAATAAAAAGTAGAAAAAATTGAGCATAATATTTTACCGCTTAGCTTATATATTATGCTTTCGGTAACTTTAGCAATATCAAGTGCTATCGAGCCACTTTCATATTGAGATCTTATATTTTATTAAGGCATTTTACCCAGCAGCCACCAAAAACCATGGCCACTCTGGCTATTTAACAAAGCTGAATCAAAACTAGTATTTGATATTTCACTTTAAAAAATACCATCTTAGGCTCTAACCAAACCCGCGCTTATCGCGTACCGGGCGATTGCCACATAGACCACTCGGCCACGCGAAAATTTTTTTTCATGTGCCATACAGCTAATCTTTTGGATTGCAAAGTTACATAACGTTAACATCACTTAGAAACATTAATTAATCAAAGCTATGTAATATAAGTTTAAATAAGAAACCAAAAATTCGCACACTGGTAGGATTTGCACCCGCGTGGCTTATGCTAAAGAGCTATGTAATAATTAACTTATATAAATATCCAACAGCCACCTTCTATGTACACACGGCTGCACGTCAGACTACCCTACTTTGACTTTGTCTATTTCCTACTTAATAGAAGCTGTTTCCGTAGTTCTCACGGGTGACCTGACGTGCTGCCGACTGTACGTCTTACTTACAGCGCCTTATTTTGATCTCTCTCAAAGTTTTCGTGCGTTCTGTCAAGTTCTTCCATAACTTTTCAACTGTCTCTTCATTGTACTCCGTAGTATACTGGTACTGAAGGTAGATCACTACCACAGCAATGACGAACAGCCATTGGAATAAGTTCTTTAAATTTGATGATGCCATGTCATTACCACTAACAAAACACTGCAAGTTAAACCTTAGACCAATTCGTGTACTATGATTTAGACTTGATTTTCTTGGCATTTTATCAATTGAATTGTTAAAAACTGTAATCACAGAAGATGTCGCAAAGTGAATGAAAGTATTTCATAACATTTTATTAGCTTTTTTACGCATTTGTTGTTATTTTCACGATTTCCTTTTGTGTTTACTGAAATATAACCAGTTGTTGGCGTCGCTTAAGAAATACTTTACCTGTTATTGATAAATAATCTCGCCAATTGATTTAATTAATGATTGATTGAGAATCTATACAGGGTGGATGTGGATTCTCTATAGTATGTCGGGGAATTGATGAGCGAGCTAGGTTTTAGACAGTTAGGTAGATGGTAAAAATGGGTTTGGTTGTTGCTTCATATCAGCCTATTGCAGTCCACTGCTGGACATAGCTATGTCTCATATGTATGTCATATATGTATAGACCTAGGTCTCTTCAAAACTGCGCCACCTTTCACGGTCCTCCGCTTCTCGCATCTAGCCACCACCGGCCACCTTCCTCAGGTCATCGGTCCACCTAGCAGGGGGGGCGTCCAACACTACGTTTTCCGAGACGTGGTCTGCATTCGAGAACCTTCTTACTCCAACGCCCGTCGGTTCTACGACAGACATGACCAGCCCACTGCCACTTCAGCTTACTGCACCTCTGAACGATATCTATGACTTTCTTTTGGCGGATGATCTCGTTCCGGATTCTATCCCTTAGCGAGATCCCCAGCATAGACCGTTCCATAGCTCGCTGAGCGACATGTAGTTGGTGGGCCAGCTTGACTGTCAAGTTCCACGTCTCGGCCCCGTAGGTCATGACAGGTAGGACGCACTGGTTATACACCCTGCTCTTCAGGCACTACGGGCGTGCGATGAGAAGATGTGACGCTACTTCCCAAATGCTGCCCAACCTAGCTGCACCCTTCTGGCGATTTCGCGCTCGATGTTGTCTCTACCCAGTTGCAACACTTGCCCGAGGAAAACGTATTCCTGGACAACTTCAAGCGTCTCGCCGCTGACTACTATCGGTTCCGGGACAATATGTGCGTTGAACATGACTTTCGTCTTGTCCAAGTTCATCCGGAGACCAACGCATCGCGAGGCAGAGTCTAGGCTGTGCAGCATTTTTTGCAGATCCCGCGGCGATTCTGCCATTAGCACTATGTCGTCGGCAAAGTGGAGGTGCGTAAGATATTCGCCGTTGACATTGATGCCCAACCCCTCCCAGTCAAGAGTCTTGGTTGTTTCTTATGTACTATTTATACCTGCCTACTTCCTCAGTAAAAATGTGTTTTTTTTTATTTCAAACCAATGCATATTATTATTCCAATTCGAAAGCCCTTTATTTTAATCCTATATTTATAAAACCAAAATAATGTTTTACCATAGGTTCCAGTTTCACCATTTCCTGGTAGCGCAGTGAACAACTTATTTACCTACTATTACGTATTTTGATTACTTAATATGAAATATATTTTGTTTATCTTTCAGCTGATGTAATCCGGATTCTGATAATGATCAGGATGTAATTAATCTGGCCTACATATCGTAACAATATCAATGTCCTTCTAAAATTGTTACGAGAACGTAGAAAATATTCTTCATTCATACTCCAAAACATTGCTTTCTTTACAAGAATGCAAACATCCTACTGTTTAGCAATATCAGTCTTGAATCCATCCAATGAATGAATAAACTACCAGTCGTCTGTTTGGTAGTGATAGGTATACTTGGTTGTAAATGTGAAATAATGTTTCGGTGCATTTTTGCGAAAAGGTTGCTGAAGAGCGCAAAAACGCGATACCTTGGCTCAAGTGAGTAGAGCTCCATCATTCAATCCCCTTACCTGGCTTGTTCCCTATTCTGGGGTGCCCTCTTGATAATTTTACGCCATTCGAGGCGATTTTGAGCCATTTCAGGCGTTAGGCCCGTTGTCAGTAGGTCGTTCTGGGTGGTTTGCCTCTGCTCTATTAGATTAGATTACTAAGGTTAGTCTTATGTTTTGGAAAACGCGTGTTTTCGAGTTTTCATGCGTTTTCCTTTCGTATTTTCGACGCAGATCATATTCTGCGTCGCTAATTCCGCAGCGATAAGCATGAGCGTCGTGTCCGAGTGCTTAAGACGTAATTAAGACAGATAGTTATATGAGGCTATGGTTTAAATCTCGCTCGGTGATTAACGAAAAATTTTTGTATTTTTATTGAAGTTTATAAAAGGCTTAAATAAGACTTACGAACTATTAAGCTATTTTTATAATTTAGTAGTAACCAAGCAAAGCTCGGTCGCCGAATTTATTGAAAAAAAAAATTTGTTTATTTCAGAACATGAACGCACTCCCTCAACGTTGCACGAGTATCTAGAGACCCCGCTGCCGAATAAAGGGTTATGGCGCAGCTGGTTTCCTGTGCTGATCGTGGGGCCACTAGTGTACTACATGTTTTTTGCCACTTCGGGTGGCGTCGTAGAACAAACTACTACAGTAGAGTAAGCCTCTGTTTCACTAAGTGACTTTAACCACAGATTATATAGTAGCTTTAACCATAATATATATAAAAAAACTGACAACTAAACAATTTGTTAGTGAACTTATATCTAATTGTGTCAGTACGGTCAGAACCAAATGTACAAGTAGCTGTTCATTTCAATAATTTATGTAAGAAAGAATTTCTGACTTTACCATGTAGCCATGATAATTTCAGATGTAAATTAAACGTGAATGTTACCTTACATTATATTCTACAATTGAAAGCGTTATCCTAATTAAGGACATTTCAAAAACATCCAAAAAACGGTCAGTCTCCGTCGGCTTTCACCCTCAGAGCCTAGTGAAGCCGTTTTATTACGTTTTTCTGTATGGATTTTTATTTTTGACTAAATATTTCTGCCCTATCCACTGCACCATGTACCAGAACCATCCACCACCCAAGTGCTATTAACGTATTAGCAAATAAAATATCGAAAATTATAGACATCATTATAGTATGTGCCAGATAAACGTGCATAAAAGGTCGTTTACCTTGACAGCTAACACCTTGTGACACATATCATTTGTCTTTCTAACTAGCGATTATTACGACTTTTGATTTTTGGGTTCAAGGTCGACCCGTACCGGGGTTCATTTGTTAGACAGATTAGTATCGTTACGGCTTATAGTTAGGGTCGCCGCGCTTCGCATACTGGCGTGCAGTGGTACACGGGTAACGGTCTGCAGGGTGGTCAATGACTTTTTATGCACCGTTAAATGGCACGGGCTATAGTCATCACCGACCAAAATCACGCTTCATTTGTTTCGAGACGTTTTAATAGCGCGGTCATGGTAAGTTCGCGTAGTGGGCACATACCTTTATTGTTGAAGTTGGTTAGTGAAACGGAAACTTAGTAAATCCTCAAAGGGCTCAAAACATTTTGAGGGTTCCGAGTCCTGACAAGGAACCCTTATAGTTTCGTCTTGTCTGTCTGTCTGTCCGAGGTTTTGATAAGAGACCGTTAGCATTAGAAAGCTGTAATTTTGTAGGTGTCTGTACATACTAATTATGCCGACAAATGAGAGTAACTTTTGGAAAATATTTTTTTTTAGACTAGCTCCCCTAGTGGGGTATTTTTTTTCGTCGTCTACCCCAATATCATGTAGGGCATTGTTGAGTAGGTCTTTGAAAATGACTCAGAGGTTTCTAAAACTATTTATTAAACTTTAAAGTGATTTTTTTGTCCAGTAGGGCTTCCCCCCGCCCCTCTCGCACTTGGCCAGTTATTTTATATATAATTAAAACTGAATTATAGAGGTTTCCCTATTTACAGCCCTGACGTTGACCAAGAAAAGGAATCGTTTAACTCTCTTCCTATACGTTATAGCTCGGCTTTGTTCCTGCTGGATAATAGTACTCGTAAGTACCTTGTATCAACTAAAGACTGTGGTTAAATTAGTGATATGTAAGTATACTTTGCATTTTATTTTAAGTTTTTTTAGTTGCAGTTTAGTTAGTTGTGTTGTAACCAGCGTTTTTTATTTTCATTTGTTATGTGATGCCCATTCATTTATAAATGTATTTTCTTTCTTTCTTTAGTTCGAAGCACACGTACTACAAGTACAAATAAAATGCGAAGTATAAATGATCGAACTTAATTTGATTTTCAAACAAAAACCTTATCTATACATATAATAAAACTGTAAAACCGATGCGTCTGTACATTGAGTATATTTACTAAAAACTAATTGAGGGTGATGTAAAAATAGTAACAGAATAGGAATCTACAACTTTTAATTTTTTTGTCTGTTTGTCTGTTTGTACACGCTAATCTCCGGAGCTACTGAACGGATTTGAATGAAACTTTTTTTATTGTGTAGCTATTGAGTCTGGGCAAATACTAGGCTATAACTTATTTTGAAGATAACCTGACGTGGAACCTTAGCAGTACACTTAAACTAAGAGAGATATGAAAGCAGCGCCTTGAGAACAGTTATTTAGCGTGATGAGCATTTTCTACTGACGTACACATATTTAAGGTCTGGAGCAACTGATACGAAACCCTAGCAGCTCAGCTTAACTATAAGAGAAATGAATAGAGCGTCTTAGGGAACATTGTTCAGCATGATGAGCACTTTCTATTGACGTACACAAATTGAAGACCTGGAGCAACTGTATAGAACCCTAGCAGTTCAGTTCAACGATAAGAGATATGAATAGAGCATATTAAGGAACATTGTTAAGCGTGATGAGCATTTACTAATTACGTACACAAATTGAAAGTCTTGAGCAACTGATATAGAACCCTAGCAGCTCAGCTCAACTATAAGAGATATGAATAGAGCGCCGTAGAAAACATTGTTCAGCGTGATGAGCATTTTCTATTGACTTACACAAATTGAAGGTCTGGAGCAATTGATATGCTAAATTACTTTAGACTGATTTTCTAAACTCCCAAGGTAATCCTACTGTCCAAGTCACGATCTGGTGACGGAAACCTGGAAAAATCGCGAGAATCCTTCATATTTTATAGGCATGTATACCATATATACTACAGCACTAATTTATATACTTATTCGTTTACATTCAAGAGTCATAATTTGATGGTGCTGACCTTAATGCTAAGTAGTTCGTAGATACTTTTACCACAAACAGTTTGTCAAAATTTTGTTGAATTACTGTATTATTAATGAAAAATCAAAGTCAATTGGCACTTATAGGACAAAGGGTAGAGAGGCATTTGCCCTGCAGTGGGACACGACAGGCTCCTAATAATAATAGGAAATAACTGTACGAGATAGTAGTAACTTACAAACCGACCTTTGAGTACGCTAGGGACACAATAAATAAATGCTAAACCGCATTCATCTATTGCGGTAGGGTTAGTAGGTTTGAGTCTAACTTTTTTCTGAACACTGAAACTAAAGTTACCTATAATTTTTTTACAAACGAATGAAACTACCTTCAATAATGTAAACTGAAAAGTAAAAAAAAATCCTTTACACTTTTTCTAAGAAAGATACTTTAACGACAAAATTTAGTTTTGGAGTCGGTGTCAAAGAGTAAATTTTAGAAGAGCGAGATGATGCATAGACTGTCTTACAGACTTACAGGCTAACTCAGACTCTCTACGCTGAGTCTTAGGCCCGGTATCCACGAAAGCGGAGAGGAGAGGAGACGGGAGGAGATGTGTTTGAATAAACCAATCAGATTTCGTTATTTTCACATCTCTTCTCCGCTTAGCTTCGGCGGAAATGGATCAAGCGGAGAGGAGAGGAGATGTCTTATTTTTCTATAGAATTTTGTGCGGCGAGCGGGGTAGCGGCGCGGCAGAGCGGAGAAGTGTCTTCCGGGCGGCCGGGCGGCGTACGCGCTCGCGCCCCCCGCACCCCGCTGGCGTCTCTCCGCTCCTTGCCTTTTCTCTTCTGTAATTAGTATCTTGTTTTTAAATACACGGTTTAATCATATCATGTAACTCGTAGAAAATTTCCCTTGTTACCCTGTAAGATTTTTGAAAACTTTCATCATCAAACTCTTAAAACAGTGTGGCATATTCGCCATGATTGTGACACTTTATATGGTTTCTTATCCAGAATCTATGTTGCTGTCGGTAATTTACATATTGAAGAATTAATTGTCCTTCTTCAACCTTTAATTCCTCTTCCTCAAGCAAATTAAGATATAACTTTTGTAACGACATGACGTCTTCCTTTCGTAGACAGAGCTTGACTGGTTTCGGTCTCTCACAGCTCACATATCTGCTACACAAAGCTCCTCCCATCTCCTTTCCTCTGGCTTTGGTGGAAATAACCTGCCAGTTTTGCAGCACATCTCCTCCCATCTCCTCTCCTCTCCGCTTTGGTGGAAACCGGGCCTTACTCGTAGTAAGACTGTCTGAATACCGCGTAGTCTAATAACCGCCTGAGGATTACGTATGTAGCTAGTCCACATGCGGTCGGCAGTTCTAACAACCCAATGTTTTATGTTCTTTATGTTTTCAGACAGCAAAAATTTACTCCCAATCGATATAGATGCTAACAAGAGCTTCTTGGCGCGCACTCCTGTTCAAAATGAAAAAAACATTTACTATTCATTTGGTAAGTAATCAACTTATTTATTAAGTGTAACCTTAGATTCTTTTATAATTATTCTAAGTCACAGAATAAGTACTAGTCTAAGAGTAAATTTTACCAACGTCAGATGAGACTTATCCGACAGAATAAGTATAAAACGACCTATTTTAAAATGACATTTACTTAAATGATTGCTGACAAATAGGTGATGTTTTCAAATAAGGCGTTTTGTATTATATTCGACGAATATTCTTTATCTGACGTTGGTGAAATCGACTCTAAGTTATACCTATAAGGTAAATTATGGCTGTACTTAACAATATATGTATTTGTCATCATGTTATGTATTACAAGATGACACATACAATATATACCCATGCTTATGAACTAATAAATGATACGATATGATATGATAAGTGTGACTGATATAGCTGAAAGTGGAAACTGCAAAAGTTTAAAAGGTTTCATTCAGCAATAGAAGCCTTTTCCGTGGTTGACTTGTCTCTAAGCCTTTCCCTACAACCGATTACTAGGCTGCCCCGAGTTTTAAGATAAATAAGGGAAAAACTTGTAAATGGAAACTTTGTAGCCCCCACCTCTAATGCTTACCGCTTAGTCTACCTTAAAAAGTTTTTTAGGAAAATCCCACATCCACATACAATATATACCTAAAAAAAGTATTTTAGGTATATAGTGTATGTGTCATCTTGTAATGTACCCCACCTCTAATGCTTACCGCTTAGTCTACCTTTAAAAGTTTTTTAGGAAAATCCCACATCCACATACAATATATACCTAAAAAAAGTATTTTAGGTATATAGTGTATGTGTCATCTTGTAATTTACCCCACCTCTAATGCTTACCGCTTAGTCTACCTTAAAAAGTTTTTTAGGAAAATCCGACATCCACATACAATATATACCTAAAAAAGGATTTTAGGTATATATTGTATGTGTCATCTTGTAATGTACCCCACCTCTAATGCTTACCGCTTAGTCTACATAAAAAAGTTTTTTAGGAAAATCCCTGTCCACACACTCACACCCCCCTCAATGCCCGTTTCAATTTATTTCTTTGAGAATTCATGTGTTTATTTGAGTCAATGTTATTTTGCAGATAAACGAAAGGGTTCAAAAAGATTTCAGCCCTTTTGTCAGACACGCCGGATCAATGAGGATATCAAAAATAAAAACCATAGAAGAGATAAAAAGATGACAGAGGCTAAAATAAGTATGATTATGTGTATGTAAAATAAATAACGGCCGAAATTAATATCCATATCCGAGATTGTAAGATTTTGGTCAATATGGGTTTGGGTATCCATTGAACATGTATTTCTACCCGACGGCGGAAGGAGGGTGGTTATTTTTTTCGAGAGTATGTATCTATGTACTCGTATGTATAATTGTTTGGCACGCCCCTACAGCCCAAGAGCTGAACAGTTTTTAACAAACGAGGTGCCGTTGAATTTGTCAAAATTGTGGTAGTGACATAGGCTAACATAGGCTATCACGAGTATATATTTTAAAAAATGACGCCCGCAAATGAAACAAAGAGAGAAGGGGGATTAATTTTTCCTCACCTTAGCAATATGGGTATCAAATGAAAGCTAGTAAAAATACCATTTCAGAAATATTATAAATTTTGCAGTCGGGTGTTTTACTCGTAACTGGTATTTTAACACTGGCAGGCGAGGCTACGGGGTAAAGCTTAGAAGACATTGCAATTTTAACAGTTCTAGCTGGGATTAATTTAAATCTTGGATTATGAATTTTGGGCCTTAATTATTAGATAAGTAATTCATAATATTACGTTTTCAGGCCCCGACGAACCCCAATATGTGTTTAATCATTACAGTCTGAAAACAGTTGTTGAGTATCGGGCCCTCCTCTCTAAGGGAGGGTACTTCGAATCACAGGTATGCCGAGCGAGGCATAGAGTTGCTATTATTGTGCCCTACAGGTCAGTCTGCACTTATATTAACATTTACCATTAGCCAAGTTTTGGACGAGGAACTACGATAGGGGACTACTAAGTCCTGTTATGGTAAATTTTAAGATGCGATTTATCGGGCAGCACTCATTTGTCCCTTTCTTGCTTGGGCGGCCGTTAGAGAAGGCATCGAGCAACATTTTATTCAAATAACTATTCTTCAAATGTTACTCAGATCGTGTTTCCTCTTAGAGATTCTACATATTTATTTAACCTTTATTGCACCTACGTAAGATTGGCGCACTTCATGCCAACGGCATTTCCCACAAGTCAACGGGTTAGACTATGATGAAAAATATGATAGTTCTGAATCCTTGTACGAAGTTTGATGTCAAATCAATTTTAATATTGCAGAGATCGTGAGAGAAATCTGGCTGTGTTCCTTTATATCATGCATCCATTTCTGATAGAACAAGGTTTAGAATACAGAATATTCGTTATAGAACAGAGTGGTAAGTGGGTATGAATAAAATTTCACTTACAAAAATTAATCGACTGTGTCATCCGTCATTTTTAGCAGCATCACGTCATCGACATTTTTAGCAAAGGACGTCCCTTTCGACGGGTTCGAGTCCCACCGGGTGACATAGTCGATTACTCTTTTTAAGTCAAATTTGATTTAATTTTGTAAAAACTTAAATATTTATAAACTTAAATAATTGCTTAAGTTATAAAAAAATATGATGGGTATGAATAAGTTGGAAAGTTTATGATATTATAATAATATGTGTAGGACTCCACAAAGAAATAGTATTTTAGATTTTGTCGTGAAATTTATCCCTGCCCATGTCTGCAGTTGTCTTGGTACGAGTAGGCATTACATTATCATTCATTAGGCTATACATAGGTAAGTAAGTATCATATACCATTAATCTGTGGTATATAAGGCTCACGGGGTTCTAAATATAATTCCGTTACCATCTGCGATATAGGGTTGATCATAATGCTTATTAATATTATTTTCAGGCAATGACCTCTTCAACAGAGGTCGCCTACTCAACGTAGGGTTTCTGGAGGCGCAGAAGCATGGGGCATGGGGGTGCATGGCGTTCCATGATGTGGACCTCCTACCCACCACTGATCAGATCAAGTATACCTGCCCTACGTGGCCGCGACACATGTGCGGGTCTATCCTTGGGAGGCCAGAAACGTGGGTATTTGTCGTGCGCAGGTTAAAAGAAATCATTTTGGCAGTTTACGTAAGGCGCTAGTTTAGGGGAGCCTTAAGTAAAGGTAATCTCGACATCGTATTTGGACGACGCGACGTCCACCGGCAGGCAGACAGTGGGTGACAAGTTGACAACGTTAGGCAGTGATACCTACAGACCTACTACTTTTGAGGTTTTACCCTATAAACGTGGCCCGATCATTCCCATTTTAGTTTAGCAGTTCTCACACCCACGTCATTAGTTTAGCTAGATACCCGTATTTCGAATTTTAAATCGATGTAATATTAATTACGTAAGTTGGTGAGGATAATTTAATCAATCCCGTATATTTCCAGAGATAAATACAAGAGTCATTATGGCGGCGTGACGATGATGACTCCAAACCATTACGAGAAAGTGAACGGGTACTCCAACTGGTACTGGGGGTGGGGGGGAGAAGACACTGATATGTTTTGGAGGTAAGCGCCCACAGTAGCAGGCCTCAGACACTGCGATACTGACGTATTAAAAAGCCAACTGTCGAATTAAGTATCTATAATAATATAGGTAGGTGCTTCAGATATAAGATATACTTATATTAATTATAAAAGTTCTCCTGAAACTGACCACGGTGCCCAATCTCAACCGCGACTAGACAACTGCGTGGGAGATAATACTGGCAGTGCACAAGTATGAAAATCGTGTTAATGTCTATTGTATGTTGTGTGCAAGAGTAAGAGTAGAACAGAGTATATATCTATGTGCTCATACAGGTGCTCTCTCTGTTCCTTCACTTCTAAAGTACGGTGAGACAGCTATCCGACATGACGAGAGAGGAGAGACTACGAACAGGCTACAGAATATACATACCTACTTAACTTAGTCTATTCACAGAATAAATAATAGGTTTATTTCATAAGTATTACTAAATCGCATCATGGCGTCGCGTTGCTCACGTCAGACCTACTTGCTCTTTTGACCCTTGCGAGATTCAAACCTGCGGTCGTCTGTGTAAATCGTCCGTTGCGTCCAGAGTGAAAACCATAATAAAGTCAGAGAATGCAGAAGTTCGATGTAGAGTATAAGTAATTTCGAATTTACAGAATCAAAACCTCTGGACTTGCGATGACAAGATACAGCAAAACTGTTGCTGTATACAAGGCTATGCCTCACAAGCAGAATCCACAGAATCCTATCAGGTAAGAAAGTGCCTTATGAGAAATATGTAAGTTTGGGGTGGTGAAGGATATACTACTCGACCAAGCCAACTAGACAACTGTCGAACGACTTACGACGATGTTACAACGAAGTCAATCAAATCAAAAAAGCACGAAGGGTTCCGTACCATTAACTTACAACATTAGAAAGTATAGGCGAAAAAAAAAGTTTATACTGTTCTTTTGGAAAAAAGTATTTATTTTTAATTTATTTATAATTTCAAAAGTATTCATCACAGGATACCCTAAACAATTTTAAATAAGAGTTTCCGCGCCTGTTTCTTTACGTGAGTGATTTAGAGTTTATAGGTGCAAGACTTTAGAATTAACAGGGGGGGGACACCGTGTAAACGACTTTGGCGGGCTATATCTCGCAAATGGTAAAGCTGATAAAAAAGTGTTGTATGGAAACCCTACCTTATTTTCATAGTCCTTTTCAACGATACCCCATACAAGGGGGTGCACGCAAAAAAATAATTCACCCCCCCATTTACATGTATGGGGGAGGTACCCTTAAAAAGGGGTAATTTTATTTTTTTGTATTTTACATGCTAAGTTACATGCAAACTAAGTTACATGCAAATCAGTCTATAAACGTAGAAGATATTCTGCTGTGACAGACTAGGACGGACGGACTGGACGATCTTATAAGGGTTCCTTGTCGGACTACGGAACCCTAAAAAGCAATATTATTACAATTCAGGTGAATTGCCTAAGTTTATTTTAACACCATTGCTTTTTAATTTCCATCGGTATTTTCGTTGTATTCGTCGTTGACAGTTGCTTAACACTTGTCTTGTTGGCTTGGTCGGGTAGTACACATGTACCGCATGGACACATAGTTATTTTTAGATGCCGCCAGGTAGCTAGGTAGCCCGGCGCCAAGCAGCTTGCTGTGTTCCGTCGGTGAGTGGGAGTGCCAGAGGCCCTACTCTTGTTGACGATGCACGTATTTTCGAATGTAGCCGTCCCTTTCACTCCCGACCGAATGACAACGCGAACGAGCGTGATGGCTAGACTCGAAAATACGTACATCGACAACAGGAGTAGGGCCTCTGAATCTTCTGGGTGAGCTCGTTCCACCGTCGACTCTGTCAACGCCACGTCTGGCTTAGTCTAGAGCCAAGGTCTAGAGCCGAGAGCAAACCCATGCCGAATAAAAAAAAGAATGAATAAGAACAATCAGTATCAATTTATACATAGGTGTACTAATATCAAATGTGAAAGTGTGTTCGTCTGTCATGCGAGATAATTACAACGATCAAAATCTTTTTCTTTAATTTCAGAAACACACTAATCAAAACAGCGGGCAGTAGATACAAAACAGATGGTTTATCAAATTGCCGCTATAAGATCATTTCCAAGACCCTGTATCACACGTACACACATATTTTAGTTGACATAAACCCCGATAAAGAAAATGTTACGGAATTTCAACTGCAGTGGCAATAAAATCGCTTAACGGTAATAAGTTTTTTATTTCTACTATTGTTATAATCGGCTTTCGCTTCGGTGGCTTTGGTGTTAGGTTCTTCTTACGAAAGGTCCGGGACTCCACAGCACAGAAAAAATAATATTACTTAGTTTCTGCCAATTGTCAAGAGATAGGAATTAATAACATACTTACAAATCTTATCTGAAACGGCTCGACGATTTCACTGAAATTTAGTATGAGGGGTTGATCTAGATTAGTCCCATGTTTCGGAAAACGCGCGTTTTCAAGTTTTCATGCGTTTTGCTTTCGCATTGTTCGACGCAGAATAAGAATAAGAATAGAATAGAATATTTTTTATTGCCTTCATTACAAATAGAATAAGGTTGCTAATTTCGCAACTATACGCATGAGCGTCGTCGCGTATTGCGTAAGACGGTCAGACTGAAGAAATGTAGAAGACGTGGGTTCGAATCTCGCTCGGTGATGAAAAAAGATATTTTTTCTTTTTGTTTTTTAAACAAGACTTAAGAATAATAAAGCTTTTTTTAGTTTAATAGTAGTAAAGTACTAACTTATATTACCCAGGTACTAACTTATTACTGGTACCTATGTGCCTAGTTAGTTATAATAACAAGTAGGTACGTAGGTCATTGACTCAGTACTATCTAAGACTACTAGATAATAACGTAACGTTAAGTGCTTATTTAATTATTAAATGTAGTAAAATCTATAAAATTTATTAAATTTATAAAATGTATTATTACTCCAAAAATGTATTAATTTATCATATATAATTTCATTACTTGTTTTTTGTAGAAGAGCGAGCCCTCCTGGCACAAGTATAAGGAGGACTCAACAATGTAACATAGCTTTTAATAAAGGAAAATAAATAAATTTCATTTCTTTTCAAATAGATTTTGTAGAGGCTAGCTGCCCAAGTTTATGTAAATAGACTTTGTAGAAGCAATGAAAATTAAACAAACAAAACAAAAGTTTAATTTTCTTCGGTAGAAGATAGTAATAGTTATTGCATTAATTTTTAACAATACTTGGACTGATGGGTGGTTAATGATTTTGATAGGTAGATAGTTATTAGACACAGGCAAATAAAATGCCTTAAACCAATAGGTACATAGGTAGTTTTAAATGGGCGTTATTTAACGGGTTAGCATAATATTCATATTTTTGTTAGCAGAAAAAAAAAATCTGGCAGCAGAATGATGTGTGATTATGATTGGTCAGCACACCATGGCTAGCAAACAATATCAAATCTTTTCAACAGTATTATAATATAATATGAGCTGAAATGAGTGACCGATGTTTAAAAAAAATGATAAGCAATAAGAGGGCTAGAGGGTAAATTTAATTTGTTGGCGAGAGTCAAAAGTAGTTATTCTGCTAATCATGTTTTAAATATATATACCGATAAAATAAATTGCTGACATGTATTCTTTGCTGACCATTCGTAAATCTTGTCAATCAAATAAGTAGTTATTAGTAAGTAGTTATTTTGTGGATAGACTGTTTGTTTTGCGAATACATATTATTATTATTTTATGCTGATCATTATCAAGATTATTTGCGAAGCAAGGATTGCCGATTGTTTATTTTTTATGCATATCTTTAAGACTTCTCATTTTTAATTTTACGCTTGATTTTGCAACCAATATTGCTGCGTGAAACGGAACGTACCCGGTGTTAAAGTTACCACTGCAATATTTTCCCCCTAATATGGGGAATATGGAAGTGGTTGACAAATGTTTCTACTGTACAACGGAAATACTGATGGATTAGATATACAGTGTGTTCGGGTTTGGACTAGCGATATGGGCTATTCATAAAATATTATCGACAAAAAACCCCCATTTTAGGTTCTAACCCCCTCTTGAAATGGCAGCCATTTTAATTATTTTAAAAGAATACATCTCTATCTATAATTTAAGAGCTACGCTCTTGTCGGTGGAGTCTTCTCCATTCCTCTCTGTTCAGTGTCATTTCCTTGACTTCCTGGTACGACACGACCCCTAACTTTTCCTTGATTTGGTCTATGTAGGACCTTCTTGGTCTTCCTCTTTTCCTTTTCCCTTCTACTTTTCCCTCTATAATAACTCTAATTAGTTCATCGTGTCGTACCAAGTGTCCCAGCATCTTTCCCCTCCTATTCTCGATGGTTTGCAGTATTTGTCTTTCCTTGCCAACAATCTTCAAAACCTCCTCATTGGTCTTATTTAGAATAAATATATTTACTATATTCTGTGGATCTGGAGGTCCTATAAGTTATGAAAATGATTCATTTGAAAGGTAAGGCTATCGCCTATCAAGCGAAATAAAGATCAATTCAAAATTAATAACCGCCATGCAGGCAACATTTTTTTAAAAGAAATCTCGAGAAAGGGATAGGCCTGACTCGTATCACATTTGGTGCAAATCAGAGCAATCAAATCGAAATCAAATCAAACAGTAATAACTCGATTCGAATGTGATTTTAAATGTTGATTCAAATCATCGGTTGATTCGAATTCGTCGAGTTGATTTGAATTCACGAGCTAATTCGAATTATTTTCTGCGATTCAAGTACGCGAGCTAAATCTAATCATTTTCTTCAATTCGAATCTGTAATTGTATTTTTTATACTTGTTAAATCAGTACACAGACAGACAGACAAATTGTTTTTGTATGAAATTAGTGAATTATGACCATAAATGATGGAATGCCTAAATATTATGTACCAAATTGTAAAGAAACTAAAGGTCACTAGTTTTCTCGAGATGAGAATAGTAAGTAAACTATAAAACATAAAAAATAGTAAGTAAACTATAGGTACCTACATGCATAATATAACCTAGAATGTTGGTAAGTTTACTGTTTGGATTTTATAAGAAAACTGACTACCCAAACTTGAAGTTTTTATCATAAGGCTCTATTGTGTTATATAAAAAGGATATCTTTAATAATTTGTACCTAAAATATAAATTTTTAGCACGACATAAAGACTAAGTTCTAAATTCAAAGTTATAATTAAAATGAAATGTTGTTATTATCATACACAAGACTGTTTTAAGTAAGCGTGCGTTATTATACCATTTAAGGTAGCAAGTTTTATGACCCTAAAATGTAAAAAAATCTTAAAAAAGAAATAAAAATTTAATTAGGTCTGGTTTCCTTCCACGTAAAAAAGTGCCCCCATTTCTTAACTCTTCTTTTAACTTAAGAATTAATTAAATTAAATTAAGAAATTCCAAGTTTATCTCAACTTTGACAGGCGGCGCCATCTGAGCCAACCCCATTTTATTTCTATCCTTTTGGTAAGGTAAAGTAAATTCGCAATAATATATTTGCATATTCATTTATATATTTGAGCCGAATTGAATCATCGTATCGATTTGAAATATTCGAATCATATTACTGATTTAAACCATTCGAATCTAGGGTTAATAATTCGAGTCATGATTCGGGTTTTGGACAAGTGCTTTGAATATTCATTTTCGATTCAAGCCCCATCACTAATTCCTACCTTCCTAGTTAGGACGCTACAAATAGGTTAGTGTAGTAAGTGCTTAAAGAATCACCGACGCTAAATTGGTGGTCATTTAATTTCAGAGCTTGGCAACACTCACACTGTCTGGCTGGCTGTCAGTCGATGATTAAATGTCAGTTGATATTGAGGTTTGCGGCACAGATGGTGACAATTTCCGTCGGAATTTTCTGTGCAATTTTTGTGTGATTTCTCGCACTTTCACCGAATTTCTCTGTTTATATTGTGTAATAAATATCTAAATTGTGTTTGTTTAATCTGCCGTTCGTTATAACTAACAACCTGAGAATCTAAATTGATAAACAGTACACTTTCTTTGGAGAGACTTGTTTTTTGTGTGTTATTTCCTCCGTTTTTATAGCAGTGACTACAAAATTTATTGGCAGATGGCTTAAAAGGTGAGTTTTTCTTTGGTAATAACCCTTCATAACTAATACCAGCCGACAGAACGTGTATGAACCCATGTTCTAAATTTAGAAAATGATTGCAGGATCTTACTAGACAATCTTGTTTTTGTACCTTTGGTTACATTCCTCAGGTCATAATAATTCCTAGTAATATCTGACTTTTACCAATTAATTGTTAATATGTCAAAATTCAATTTAATTATTAAGTTGTTGTTCTATTCGTATTCACAAATACAGTTCCTAAACAAAAAATAATTAATAAATTGTGCTAAATTACATCTCTTAATCATTTGTTTAAACTTGAAAGTAGTCAAGACATTTTATAAATTAAAAACCAGACCACTAGCAGACAGAACTAAATTAAGTATTAATTTTTAAGCTAACAGGAGTATTTTATTACAAATTTCTATTAACTATGTAAGTGTCTACTCAGTGTAATTAATTTGTTTCTTCCTGTTGTAACAATTTAAAAGTAACAAGGTTATGTAGTAATATTAACAATAGGCTTCTCCTGGGCAAGCTTACTCTATCATATACCTTATCTTTGCTCTCGGGGTAAGATGAAGATCAAGAGATAGCCTATTAAATAAATAAAATTCATTTATTTTAGGTAACAAGACCCATAATGTAGTGTCCATTCATATAAAAACCTTAATTTAATAAAGATATAAATAATAAAAATATTACATAAATAAATACTTTGCAATCAGAAACTTAAAATCATAAAACTCCAATTAAATTAAATTAATACAATAATTTAGAATAAAAACTAAATCAGAACACAACACAAAACACATAATCTTTAAAATTCAGTAACCCAGCACATCCTCCACCATACAGGCTCACTGCGGATTGGTGGAGGGTGTATGTAAGGCAAGTGACCAACCTTACGTCAGATGTTGAACATGTGTGCGAGGACAATATTGTAACTAAGCACTTTATTGAAGTGACCTTTAAAACAACACTTAGACACCTAATACTTGAGGATGTGACCACTTACGTCTGTTGCTAGGATCAATAAATTTTAACTTTCAGAATGTTGATGTGAGTTTGTACCTACCAACAGGATATCATTAAGTCATTAGCAGCCTTAAGGGCCACTTTACCCATCTCTGGGTAGCTTACTCAGACTTCTAGGTTGACAGTTGTATTACCATACAGTTAATTCCTTTCTGATATAAAGTTCTTTTTTGTGTAATTTATATAATGTACTAAAAATAAAACAATATTACAGGCAACACCCATACCCGTACTTACTTCCCCCTAACAATCGACCTTGAAGATAAGAAATAATTTATATCTGATATTTTTCTATAATATTAAATTATTTTTTAAAATACCAGCTCAACGATAGTTTTTTCTCAGTTAGATATACTAGAAGGACATTTTTGTGTTTGTCTTGAAAGGAAGTAAAATAGCATTGCTATCTTGACACGTCTTACATTATCTATGACCATTGTTACATTATCATCACATTACGTCTTAAAATCTAATGAATTTTCAGTCTGAGTACTTAGGTACTACTATACAGCGTGACTATTCCATAGCCCCTAGAAAAAAAAAGATATGTGTTAATCGGATTATTATCGGTGTTTCTGGCCAGTATGTGAAAATATGGCACTGTATGCCACAATACAGTTCTGTTACAATTCAATGATACATTTGATTTCGCAATAAATACATTTTCGAATGTTACCTCAAAAACATAGCATGATGAATGGGCGAACTCTAGCTTCATTTGCCCAGTGTCCATACCTACATTTTCAGGATTCCGTACCCGAAGGGTAACAACGGGACTCTATTACTAAGCCTCCGCTGTCTGTCTGTCTGTTGCCTATATTGTATAATATTGTAAGTAAGCGTGCGCGTGTCCAACTCGCACTTGGGCAGTTACGAGAATGTACATTTACGTAACTAGCATGCTTCCTTCCTTACGTGATCAATCATAATAGTCGATAGATGATAATTTGACGTACTCCAGCAAATTATTACAAAAAGTTAGACTAGATTTAAATCGTCCTGTGTTAATTTTGCTACTTTTAAATATGTAAATTAAATATTTGTGATGCGTATTTTATATTCAATCTGTTTCTGTACATACGTTATTCCATATCAAAGTGTAAATATAACAGCGTAGTTATTATGATCGAATGACCTCAGCACATACAAGCAATCTAACGACCAATGCACACATCGCTATCAGAATGTAATGGAGGACATTACCAGCTTGTTTTTCATGCAATCCAATTTTTTATGAAAGGAGACGGGGCACATTTCTATGGGAAGTGGTCCGTGAACCAAAATTATAGCGACACTGTTGTGATATTTTTGTGGGGATACCTCAACTACACCTATGTGCGAAGGGGTATCAAAATTTGACCCGACAGTTTTGAGAAAAAAAAAACTTTTGTGTACACAATTTTTTTTTAAAGAAATTAAAAGAAGTTAAGTCGGCCATTTTTAAATGTATTAGATTTTACTAATGTGTTTTTCTGTTAGATACAGTCACTTATTAAATAAGAAAGGGAGCCAAATTAATTATGGGGGTATGGTATTAAAAATCGTGCCAAATACGATCCTTGGCAATCGTTTTAAGTACCTATTTCTGGCCACATGGTGGTTTTTATAGATAATATTTTAGTCTACGACAAATCTTTACAATTCCAGTTTAGGTTAAAATAGTAATGAGATTTTGAGAAAAGTATTTGAAATGCGTTATGGTGCTACTCTATTTTCTACAATAGAATGAAAACATGAAACAGGCTTCGCCACAGTTGGGTAAGAAAACTAATATCGCGCTTTCCGGAAGTTGCCATTATAAACGCCTGACGTAGGTCTTGTAAATCTGTTGCCTTAAAAGTAGTCGTGTAAGTGCGACAGAGTTAACACAACTACCTACGCTTTTTCCTATTATTTTCGACATCTCCTTACTACCCGTTCCCTATTAATTCTATTGTTCAAAATAAAGTTCCGTTCACAGTAGTTAGTTAGTTAACCAGAAAGAAAATCACGCAGAAAGTATTTTTGGTTGCGCTATTAGAAGCATTATCTCTTATCTCATCAGCACTTCTTATATATTATAGCAGAGATACACGCTTAATGAATTTCCAAACGTTTCTGAAACAAAAACCGTTCTTAAGTCCTATTTTTCTTAAAACTGCTAGGTCAGATTTCAATGCCCCTTCGCACATGGTGTAGTTGAGGTATCCCTACATAAATACCAAAACAATATTGCTATTAAATCACGGACCACTTTCGCCCAGTCTCTTTTGTTTTTTTTTTGTTTTTTAAATTACCGTATTCATCAATTCCTTATGTTTATATTCCTTATTTTTACTAAGTATATTTGTGATTTGATTTTGAGGGAGGACGAAACAGATATTTTTTGTTGATAATTTTATTCTTTTTTCCAGCCCACATCCTGACCTATCCCAACCAAGAAGTTCCATCCTATTCGAAGCTACAAAATTCCTTCCTATTCTTCAAGAATCAAGTTCTCCTATTTTACTAACAATCAATCAATCCTATTTTACTAACACGATGGCCGGATTTAAATACAAAGTATCATGCATTTTTGTATTCTTTGTCGCCTGTCTTATGACTTACAGCATGTATTTGTGTATATTTGAGAGATTTAACAAAAATCAACACATGCTTATGCTCGGAAATATATTCACATTTTTATAAGACATAATGTTGTAAAATATTTACTTCTCTTGCTTGAAACTAAGGCCAAATTTCGGGATATGTTAATAAAGCTTATGTTTTGTCGTCTATCTATTAAAAAATACCGTCAAGCGAACTAAAATTACTAAACTTTGAAGTGTAATATCGGTCGTTCATTTTTTTCTACCATATTAAGGCCCTTATACGAGCTCTAAAAAGGACTTGTCCATTAATGGTTTTTTATTCGTCAATATTTCTAACCAGAATAAACTAAATATTATATTAAAGAGTTCACAAAAACTAGCCTTTCTGCATAATTAATATATTTTTTAAGGCCTCCGATTTAGAGAAAAATTGAAATTAATTTTTCTCTTTGTCTGTACAGAAACCGCACCTTCGCCTATATCAATTAACGCATGAAAAAAAAAAATTACAGCAAAATTGACATTCCATTGACAGTAGTACCTATTACATAATCTGTGGTAGTACCTAGTAGTATTTATCCACCAATGGAAAGGCAATGGTACATAGCCATACAGCCAGGAAATACAAGTAAGTGATCAATGGATGATGCCTGTTACAAAACATATTTTTTCTCAAAAATGGAGGCGTTTAAAATTCTGATTTCTATGGTTACGTGTTTCATATTGTCGTAGCTTAAAGATAAATATGGGTTTATTAGTGGTTGGTGATATCTTAGAATAAAAAACCAGCCTCCATATAAAAAGAGGACAAGTCCTTTAAAGGACTTTATTTAAAAAACCTTTTTAAATTAGCGTAATCTGTTTTGCAAATGCTAAGGATACATTAGCGTAATGATGTTGTTATTTAATTGAATTAATTCATTTAGTTACATTGCACCTGAAGATGATTTTTGAAATTTCATTTACATTTTCCTTCCCTGTAGTTTGCAAATCCATAATTCAGTTTCCTTTTAGGCAGGTACTTATGACAATGATAAAAACAAACAAATTATGATGTTATACAGAGGAAAATAACTTTATTTTTCTTAATAAATTAATGCCTACTATACAAATAGGCACACAACGCAACAGTCTGTGTGAAAATGATCATCAGTAGCCATATTAACACACAATTTAACGATTACTTCGCATTACTCAGGGTAGAGTTTACTAACACATATTTAATTTTTTAACAATCGTTATAATATTGTTTGACATATTTTGTATGAGCATTATGTCATATAAACCGTCAATTGATGTTTACCAGCTGTTTAAAAATTGGTGAACTCAGGTCTTTTAATCCGTAGTTGTGTTTTACTTGGCAATTTGACACGACCAATCGTTAACGAACTTTATATATGAACTGTTAAAACGCTTTTCTTCTATAGATTTTGTATGGGTTTACTATTCCCCTGAAGTTACATTTAACTAATCTCAACTAACTTATCTACTATTTATCGAGTTTATCTTAATTAAAAATTTAATACTGCAGATAGTAAAATATCAACACACGTTGTGTTTAAAATATGCTGCTATTTTTAAGAAATAGGGTTTCATTAGTTTTGGATAGTGTCAAGTTCCCAGTTACTTAGTTCGACTATTCGCGTAAACAAGTAACAACGTAAGAAATCAGTAGCGGTCTTTTTTAAAGAGAATTTGAACCGTGAATGCAGTGAAAAACTTAAATCCACTCAGGCTTTAGTTCAAAAAAAATGTCTGTTATGTATTATATGTATGTTTCTTAGGACCCAAAATCTGCTGAACCATTTTTAATGAGTAGCAATAGAATAAGTAGGTACCTACATCGAAGACCCCTTTTCGCCATACGACGTAGTACACATAACAGATCATAATTTATTGGACAGCGATGGGAGTTCTCCGGGCTCTAAATAAAATAACTGATATACTTATTGCCGTACTCAGAGACGTCTATTGAAGGTAATCCTTTATTCATGCCGTCCTTTTCTATTTTATGAACGAGATATAATTATAGAAATATAGATTAAAAATTGACATCTGTGAGTGCGGCAGTTACAGTGTTTTGTATTATATGTGTCGCATGTCGCAACTCGCATCACTAAACAGCAACACTTCTTGGCACCTAGGTGATATTTTCTACGGTGTCTTCTGAATAAGTCATCACTTTGTTTCATCCCGATACAATAACATAACAGAGACGTTATGCTAATTTCGCATATGAATTTTAAAAATGCCCGTGTCTAAAACTGTTTCGAATTACCTCGCATTTCGTAATACTACAGAATAAATACATACTTAGTTTCGGTACGTGTGAAGGATGACTTATATTCATTCAGCAAGGGCTGGCAACTCACAAACAGACAAATCTTGCTGCATAAGAGCAATGCCAATGCCCAACCTGCCCAAGGCCCAACATTGTTGGGCCCACATATAGACAGTTAAATATTTTACGACTATTATTGGTATTAGTTAGATAAATGTCTATTAAAATAAATAAAACCCAAGAATAGTCCCCCACGATACCATTATCATCAAAAATATCATCAATACAGTAAAAAACCTACTCATACAGTAAAAAAATAAAAACAAGTAGTAACATGCAAAATGACATTATTGTGGTGTTTTCCAAAGTGTTTTGATGTTAACAGTCAGAACAGGACTGCAACTAACAAACCGTAATTAGGTATTTTAATAAGTAACAATCAATTTTAATAAATAACAATTAATAACGGTTATTGGCATAATTTAAAATATTTTTAATACAATACATGTTTAAAATGTAATTGATTTCACGATTTAGTTAAAGTTTATTATGCTGTCCACTGTCCACTCATGGGCCCAAAATGGGCATTGCTCTTTACTTACGGATCTAAGTTTACACACAAAATATTCTGATTAAAGTAGAAGAGAGTTTGATTGATTTTATTATAGCCCGGTCGATAGCATATCAAGATCATAGGGTATCTAAGTGAAATTTGAAATGGGCCACTTTTATGGGAAATCCTTTGAAAAATAACACAAGAATGAACTACGCTATTAGGTATTCAAAACAAAGCACGCACATGGCACAACTTACACTGATGATACTCAAAAAATTATGCAATATCAACAGAAGGTGTTCATCGTTGGGGAAATCGTACATTCGCGCGATAGAACCCTGATAACTAGTGCTAAGTCGAAAGACCGTGACATGTATATTGTCAACCCTGATAGCTAGCCTATTCACATACACAACCAGAATATTAATAATATATTATAATAGCTTGACTACGTGCAAAATGGATATTTGACCTTGTACTTGACACCGAAATTGGTAATTTTGACAATTTTACACGAGTTTGCTATTGTTTATGTCGCAGGGATATTATGAAATCCGTGATATTATAATTTCACTAGCGACATTATAATTACACTGATTTATTGTCAATCGTTTGCATTACTTACAATTTATCTGGCTAGTTTCAGTGCCATTAGGTATATACAGTGACATTGTAAGGCAGTGATATTTTAACAATAACACTGGTTGAAGAAAGCCGTTAGATTATCAAAGCGATCGCTGATTGGTCTATTTTCTTTACCAATTGAACTACAAGCATTGAACACTTCCAAATGCTCACGATCACTCATTTTGAAGATATTGACTAGAATGATCAACTAAATACCTCATAAAAACACTAAAGAATATGTAATGAACTGATATTTAAAAAGGCACGCTCCAATGTTTATAAATGTGTATTGCGACTGACTAACTGAAAAGAGCCCGTTAAATTATACGAACCAGTCGACATTGACAATAATCAGTGTAATAGGGAAGATGACAGTTAGCAAAAATCTAGTAAAATATAGTATTTAGATTATGAAAAAAAAACATTTTATTTTTTATTTTTAAGACGACTTAATTAGTTTATTTTAGAAAATAAAATTGCAAATACTGAAATCCGCCATGTTTTTTATAACACCAATCAGATTCGAGTTACGTCACACCTCAATAAATACTGCCCCTGTCAGTCATTGTCACTAAATTATAATACGAATTTCGACTATTTCTGAGTTTTAACATTGTAATTAATCTGATTGAGTATCATACATACTATCTATGGATATCGTCTGTTAGTTCAATAACTTATTAAGCCATGGAACAAGGATTTACTAAGGCAAACAGTTCCCCAGTTGCCCCGAGTGGATTTGTTAAGGCTGGGAGAATTCCTGGCATCAAACAAAGACTTCTGTTCAGCAGAATTCAGAAATGTGAAAACTGCAGTGTAAGTACAATTGGTACTTTATAAAATGTGTTAAATGAATGATAAAAATACCACTTGATATGTTTAGTGTTTGAGGTTATGTTTTAGTTGTAAAATGTTTTGTTAGGTAACTTTATACTTACAAATCGATTTCTTTGATATCCTCCAGGCCATCGTATGGTGATGACGCCAATTAATATTTATTCAAAGACTTATTGCTATAACACTAACGTTTGAAATATGTTTGTTTACTGAGGTGTGACGTCACAGCAGACGCCATGACACCCTGACCGCGTTTTGGCGCCAATTTATGAACATTTCATTTAAATTAATTTTTTTAAATATTACCTTTGTGGATTGCAGAAATAATATATTTTTTTGCGAATAGAAAATACTTAAGAATATTTTAAAACACTTTTTCAAAATCTGTCATCTTGCCTATTATAATTTCACTAGTGAAATTATAATATTACGTCTTTGACAAAATCCCTGCGACATATACACTACTTACCTATTGTAATAATTCTTAGCACTTAAACCTGTTATTGGCCATACCTTTAGAAATATACACAAAATAATGTTATATCGAAAAAATGCTGTTGGTTTTCTAAATAAATAAATTCACACCACGTATGTTTGCGTATAAAATCATTGCAATGTTTACACACATTTTCTCGAAAAGAAACCGACTTACATACTATTTTGCTAGTCTATCTGTTAGAAAGATCTATGAACACGAGCTTGCGTTAGTATTTAGAAACGAAGTATATCCTGCAAGTGATGCTCGGCCAGTTTCCTTAACATTAACAAGTGGTCAACTTATTATGATAAGTTGATTAGGTGGTGAGTGACGCATAAGCAATCCTCAGATCACAGCATTAATTGAAATTATCATTATTGAAATTATTAGTGACAGCGATAAGATCAAGAGCCCCTATCTTGAATAGGCTGCGCTGAATAAAACTTTTGACTTAGAAACGTTACGTTTTACTAATAGTCTGTTAAAAATAAAACAACATCTTTTACTATCGATCGGAAGGTTCGAGGCTAATCTGTTCTAGAAAAGAAAATATCTTCCGTATTTGTTGAAGATAACACGTTTATTCAACGTTTTTTGTTGGTATATTAATACAATAGACCTTAACTTCCCAATAGAACAAAAGAACACGATCTCACCCGCGGGATCAAATATGCAAATCATGCAATCAATGAAGCGCAAAGTTTTACGAAATGTATGCGCCAATAAATACTGTATATTCAAATTGGTTTTGCTTTGCCGGAATATTAAATCGAGCTTGAATTGAAATAAAACTGAAACGTGAAAGATTTGTGTCGCTCAAAGCGATCGTAGGGTAGGTAAGTGTAGGCTACACTCGTTTTTAAAATTCATAGACGGTTATTGGAAATATTCCCATGAAGAGATAAGGGCTAGTTTTTTATTAAAGTGTATTATTATGCCGGAACCTTTTTACGAGTTTTATAAGGGTAATATCAGTTATAAATAAAATACGTATAAATATACATTTCATTTAGAGCTTAGGCTCCGCGAAGATGGTCCACAGACCACAGCCACCGGCTTCCGGTGGCGTGTCGCGAACACTGAGTCACGAGTGGATGCCACTCGCTTCACGTGTGCGGCGATTCCATACAAAACGCGGCCCATCGTCGCGGAGCCTAAGCTCTAAATGAAATGTATATTAATAATTATTTATTTATAACCGATATAACCCTTATAACACTCGGAAAAGGGTTCTGGCATAATACTAAACTTAATAAAAAAAACAAGCCTAGACTTTTGGGGTTTTACTGTTAAATTACACCACAATAGTTGTTTCCATTTGTGACCATGATCTTGCCACCCAAATGCTAATATTGTGTAAAAGCCCTGCTATTTTTTTACATATTTTTTTGTAAGATACCGCTTATCTTAACGTAACTCGTGGTGTTTAATATAAGCGAAGTTGTCTATGGCACTAGCCTAGGGAGGGGATGCGTAGGCGGGTGCGTTGCGGGGGCCGGGGGTGGTAATCGATACTTACTTGATAACATATTAGGTGACAGACAGGTCTTTAACGACTTTTTAACTTTGGAGCTAAGCTGAGCTGCATGGCAGCGAGGGCAATGGGCTTTGACGAAGGGCGATGTTTGCTGCTAAATGACGTGGAAATTATATTGGTCGATCTTGCATATTTTCCTGCGACGAATTTGCGATAAAACCGTGTTGTTGTAAGATTTTTCTTTGAATTTTTTTTTTTTATTTCGTTACACAATTGAATAATCGAATGATGAATGGAAAATATTCCGCGGACGGTCACCAACAAAATGGACCGTTCGGGTAAAGGAATCCTTCTAATTCTACGAGAGAGGGATCCCTTAAAGGATGAATCTTTCAAAATAGTTTCTTAATGCTCACTCACCTACTCTATAAAAGAGAGCTTGGTCCAACTTTTCACGTTTCTAATCCTAGTATTTTGGGCTGTGCGGTATCAAATCAGTCAGTTTTCCTTTTTATATATTTAGAAGATTAGCGGTTGCCCGCGACCATGTCGGCGCATATGTCGAATTTTCCATGCCAACTTCCTACCCCCTTTTTACCCCCTTAGAAGTTTAAATTACAAAAATCCTTAAATACGTATTTTTTAATTTCTAACCAAAAAGCTTAATACTAAATTTTATCGATTTATATTTCATTTTTATCGAATTTCCTAAAATCCATTCTTAGTGCTTACTTACATTATAAAAGGAAGCATGGTGCAGACTCAAGTTTCTAATCCTCGAAAACTCGCCCGGATAGCGAAGGGACGTGGGTTCGAGTCCCACCGGATGACACAGTCGATTAATTTTTGTGAGCGAAATTCAATTCGATTTCTAATCCTATTATATTAGGCTGTGCGGTGTTGTATCAGTCAATCAGTCATAATAAAGTCAGTTTTCCTTTTAATATTAATATTGAGCTAGCTTCAAGCATCGCTCCAATAAGGTACTTTGACACCATACGATAATTAATATGCCAAGGGAAATCATGATACTTCGTTATTCCGTATCAATCGTAACAGTTACGGCACGATTTTCTCATTATACCCGCACTTTTGAATAAGATGCACGCGAATTCTGCGTTATGACGAGGAATCGTGAATCACTAAATTAATTGCTTTTAGACTGGAAATTATTTTCCCAGCTCGGAAACACATACACACTCGGGTAAACATTGGAGATAAGCACTTTTAAGTAAATCTCTACTTCGGCATTTTTCACGCTGTACAAGGTTATTTGACAAACACTAACATGTGGTGCTCAAATATAACTTCTTTATGGGATCCACATCGAATTCTCGAAAAAAATATTAATGTTTTCATTCATTACGTGATTGCTATACACGTATATTCGATTGAATTGCCGCCACGACTGTGCGCACAGGACAGGCAGCGAACGAATATCGATGCGACAATCGATCGATCGATTCAGAGGCTCGCACAACTTCCTGACTCCAGAACTGTTAGTTTTATTAAATACTAGTTAGTACCGACCTCGGCCCGACCCGGGATACGAACCTCATAGTAGAAGCCAGCATGCCGAGGTGCCGACCACTAGACCAACGAGGCAGATCCGATTTCCATTTGTGATAAAAACACATGATTGAAAAATAGACATGATTGTTTCTTTAAAATGCCTGACCTGTAAAACAACTTTTGTCTAGGCACTACCATTATTGTGTTATAATCATCGTGTTATGATTTAATCTCGGGGCAAAACAAAGGCTATTATGAGTTGAATAGTCTGTCCAGGTCAATAGGCATTTTGTTTGCGCGAGGCACATAAAAAGCCTTGGCAATGACCGTATTGTTTCTCTTATGTCCTTACTGCCTATTATTTTAATGTGTTGATCTTGAGTCCGCTTCTATTTCTTATGTAATAGAAGCTGTTTTAGTAGTTCAAATGGGTAGCTAACGTGCGCTGTACGGACTACAACAAGCTAAACTCTGCGGCATCGTATGCAGTTGTGATTGTTGGGCACGATTTTGTAATAAACATGCGCAGTCTGATGTCCTGACTTTTATACATCGCCACCCGATTAGACAATATTTTTAGGGTTTGGTACCTTAAAAGGATAAAGAAAACCTGATAGGATAATTTTCTTGTCAGTTTGTTGTCAATCAAGACCCGTTTTCATACGAATGTGTGGAAGTATCAAGTTGAAATTTAAAGCCAATACTTTTGTCTTGTGCTGAAAATTTGTGGCAAACACCGTGTAATAAGGCGGTAAGATGACTAAATTACTACATAGTATGAGTACAAAATTATCACTTACTTATTTAATAACTATCACTGTCAGGATATTAATTTCCTACGATGTATTAAGACGACCCGTAATGGCTTCTATCTACCCTCCCTATTTGTCAGCTTAGGCCGCCCTCACTCTTGACATTACTTAACAGCGCCTGTCATAATATAGAATTGACGTTGATTATTATCTTTCAGCCCCCTTACCATCAGAAGCAATGCAGTTTCTAAACCAGGCAAGTTTCATTAATTCGTACCATGACCTTGGAATTAGCAGGCCCGCAGCGGGGCAGTTTGTGTTATAAACCTGTCAATAATCAAATAAAACGAAATATATATATGTGAATGTATAGCCATTAGCCCCATCTCGCTCTTTTATCCTGTAAACCCACTGACCTCTATAATACAAGTACGCTGGACTGCATACTGTCAACCTAAAAATGAAGCCATTTGATTATCGCCATTTTGGCTCTGACGGCTGTGGTGAGCGTGTGGTGACCGTCCACGGAACAAATGAGAGTTGATGTAAACATATGCAAGTTAATCTATTTTAGTTCCATGTACACTCGGTGGGGGCGCTTTAATTCTGCACAAAAATAATCTGTCATTTCTTTGAGAACGTTTAGTCCAGCGTACTTGTATTGTAGAGGTCAGTGTGTAAACCTATCAACTTGTGTAAGCTCGTGGTACGAGTTTAAACGCCATCTTATGGTTGGGCAGTTTACCAAATGCTGGTAATTCAAAGGAAAGTTATTTTGCTGATAGTACGGGCCCAGTAATCAACGATTTCAGGAACGCGTTATTATATAACGAAATGTGTGTCCCATTTTTTTTTAAATACCCTGATTGGGTTTCCAATAAGTTTTAGGGTCGAGCAAGTTCCCCAAAACGTGTTTCATTTTTAAACAGCCCTTTTAATATAATTTATTTGTCATCTTTTGTATGAGAATTGTGTCAAATTCGTCAATTTAGGTTTGCAGGCTGCTTAAAAATTGGTGAACTCGGGTCTAAGTGTTCAAGAGGTCAGAGATATGTTAAGTGAGAAGGTCTGTCTTAAAAACCCATGCTTCCCATGGCACTTAATACTTATGGCAACACTTTCAATGTTTTTCTTGTAACCCTTATCTTGGACTCGACTTACACGTCTTGACACTTCACGTGTTGATTATGTCATTTGTTTAAATACACATCCTAGCTACGGAACAAAAAAGGTGAAGGTGGTAGTGTGAAGTTGACATAAAATTAAAGTATTTATTAGGTTACCTAATTAAATGTAAGTACCTAATAAATACTTTTTTTTAGGGTTTCGCACCTCAAAGTAAAAAGGGTAGTTAAATTGTTACCTCAACGTTTAAAAATTTCTTGTGACTGTAAAAAAATATATTTTAGGGTTTTTTTATTCGCAATGGGTTAGCTTTTGACTCTAGACTAAGCCAGACGTGGCGCAGACAGAGTCGATGATGGAGCGAGCTCACCCAGAAGTTTGAAGGTCAAAGTAGCCAAGAGTTACGGCCCTTAACTGTATATTTACCTTACTTCAGGATATTTCCTGTAGATCTAGAGTCTGAAACTGAAAGAAAATTGTAGAGCAAAACCCAAAAACAGCAGTGGTCACAGAAAAAATCTCGTGCTGAAATTACACGAGTTCGTAGGTACTTAACGAGTCCGACTCGCAATTGGATGGCTTTTAACCCTTGTGTTTTAACTCTTTTTAAAGCGCTCGAAGTCTGAAGTAAAGATGTATTTCGTGTAAACAGTTCTTACTTGTAACAACACCGCTTTTCCTGTGTTATTTATTGATCCACAGGGATTTTGCGAAAATTCTACACAATTCCGTCGACTTCAATTTCTGCTCAAGTTGTGCAAAACTAATACGATTCACTTCATAACGCAATGCCATCACAAGTTACTTAAATTTCAACCATATTACTAAGTTCCAAGGTCGATATCGGTTTGTAAAGTATCCGTAGTGTTGCGTTTCGCGGGATGCAAGCAAGTCGATAATCGTGTTAGCGTAGGTCAGAGAATTATGTCACGTGGCCGCAAATTAAATAAGGTTTTTTTTTTTTAAATTGACTCCAATTTGTTTTAAAACTAGTTTCACATAACTTAATCATTGTAGCAGGACTAATGTTATCGCTCAGTGTTTTAGTATTTGAAATTGATTTTTAATGGAAAAGAATTGCAGTGGTATAAATGCAGTAGGTAATTTATAACACGCAATAGGACTTGTGTCAATAAATTGAATCTAGTAGAACAGTTTTGTGATCATTTGATGAATTAATTATGTTTCAATACAATTCACTTTTGAAACGTGTGACTATATCCTTACTGATTTATTTTTATTTTTATCAATACTCTGTTGATAATATTATTTGTGATAAGAGAGAATAAATCGCAAGTTCAATCCATATTGTAATGTAAATCGATTTCTACTATTGATAAAATTCTATTTTGTAAACGCTTTTAGAATCCGTATTAGCTTTATCTTCTTTTCTTTACATGGTATAGAATGTAGTCGCTCCCGCTGTCTGTTCGCTTAGATCTTTTAAACCGTCACGTATCATGTTTCCATGTGAAATTTAATTGTTTTCGGCCCGACCGTGGGTCTTATGGGGTTTGACAGGTACTACGCAATGGATTTCTATGTGGCTTACAGCAATATTTAGAGTGATTCAAGAGGAAGGTTTATATGTATTATACATGCTTATTGCACTCGTGCGAAGCTGGGGTGGCTCGCTAGTTATGTATAAATAAATATTCACGAGGCTAGCAAAACTAAGCCCAAACTTGGCTAAACTTTCAACTGAAAAGTGACAGTTATCCATTACTGGTTAACAACAGATGTGCATAATTTGAATTTAAGTCCCAAATTTTTATGAAATAGGGTCTTGAAAATATCTCGTGTTTGTCAGTGTTATGTAATATCACAGGTATTGCTGATCTGATATGAATGATGCGAATTTGTATTCTGACGTTTGTGCCCAAGCTGATTGCTCCGGACATAATCCGAAGCCAAATGACAAGATCATAATGCGCATAGCGTCAGTAAGCTCTCTATACTTAAAGATTTTTAGTGGAAAACAAATCCTTAGGTCGATGAAATGACCCTTAATAATAAAATAAAAAAATCTTTATTGACCACAAAGAACCAAGTTAAAACATGGAATACTCCTATATAAAATCTTTCTTAGTTTCAACTAGGCTGTGCCTGTATCTTATGAGAACAAATTCATTTATGTAGGTACGCGACTTAAATTAGAATGGCATAAATGTACCTATTAAGCTTTTTATATAATGTCATCGATTCAAGTGATGTAATTCCAAATACAATAACTAAATGGTCCTTCTGTATTTTTTTATCTTATGTATGATTGCTGGATTATCGATTCCGAACGATTAAACATCACTGTTTCGGTTTAACATGGATTTAAAACTAAACCTGCCGGAGTTGAGTAAAACACGATTTATCACTTTGAAACATTTTAACACAATTAAGCTTGACAGATTCAGAAATGGTATTGATTTGGTTGTTGGGTAGTTTCATGAAATATAGGTCCTCCTGAATTTCGAGACAGCTATATCGCTATCGTAGCGTTAGTATAGTAGCGTATATCATAGCGTTAGTCGTATAGATTTCGTATTTATTAATGAGTGTTGTGATTAATTATGACCATAACGTTTTATTCATTTATCGTTCATAATTATTAATTTTATCGACATAGGTACTATTTAATTGCTAACTACATAAATAATAACCATTTACGTGTTTCGACATATAGATAGCTATGGCTTGTTCAAAAGATAAACAGTAAATCCTGAATAAATAAACAACAGTCGATTTTTTTGGATTCAAATGGAATTGAGCTAAAGTTAAACCGAAAAGAAAACTAACAGTTTAAAAAATAAAAAAAAACTAACAGTCAGTTAGTGCACTTCAAACCAGTCCTGAGATAAACCCCTTTTAATACTATTTATGCTTGAATAAAATAAGTCTTATTAAAACACAATTTAACAGATTACTTCGCGATTTATTTACATTTTATTTTAAACCTGACGTTTCGAACACTTTACAGCGATCGTGGTCACAGGGAGACGTGTAAGAAACAAATATAAAATAAGTCTATTTCGGTCTTTGGTCAAGCCATGGTTTGGGTACTTATAAAGGTAGCAATCAATGATTGTGCAATCTTTAAGTAACCATGAATATTTTTGTGACACTGAAACTGTCAGGAAATAAATAAGTAGGTACGGTAGATATTTTTAAACAATTTTTGAGATTTAATGATAAGCGATTTACTATATTATTTTATCTAAGATGATATCAAATTAGAAGTAACTTATGATAAAATAATTACAAAGATATAATGATCATCTTATTTAATTAAAATGATTTGAAAAAAAATTAGACAAAAGTGTAACCTTAAATTTATCAGATTTTAAAGTAGGCAATTTAAATAAAAATGTTTAGGTATCACATATTTTGTTGTGATAAAACCGAGCAGAAGGTTCCAAACTATATTTTTTCGCGTTGTTCGCGATATTTAGATTCCGGTCGTCTGTCTAAAACATCTAAAATATTGACCGCACTATATTTAGCTCTACCAAAACCTAAGAAAGGCTGCGGGCGATATTTCCTTTGCGTTGTTAGAGCATATAATTTTTATTATTCAGAGGGCGTTGCCTGCTTCGCCCACGTCACTACGAGAAAATTGGATACCGAGTTATGGTCGCTGGAGAATATTCACGACATCGACTGGCAAAGCCAATTCTTGCGCACGTAGAATTGACAGTATTGACAACTTATTTATATGCCTTTTCGATATCACGTCACCATATGACGCCGTAAATGTACCTACCTAATTCAAAACACGACACGACGCGATCGTCGCTACAATATGGAAATGTATTCCTGACCGATTTTGCACTGCCAATGTACAACTTTGGGTTGCCTCTTTCAAATTGGTATCCAAATGAAATAAGTAAGTCTGACATAGTTTACTACCTATGTAATTAATATAAATTATTCTTAAACTACATAATAAGTAAATTAAAAATATCCAAAATTCTCGGATCACAGACGGTGGTATAAACCTTTGAAGGAAAAAATTAATGTCTGATCTCATAAGAGGATTAGTATTATTATATTCTACTAATCAGGTAGTCTTTTTTATTGTTTAAAATACGTTGTATTTCTTTTCTAATTTTCAAAAACGATCGAGAAATTAAGAATTATGTTTTAAAAGTGATTATGCTTTCTCACTATCTAACAAAATGCAATTTATTTAAACTTACGACTAAACTAATAACAGAACTAGGAGATCAAATTATTGTCAAAAAATTCATCGATATTTTTTTTAACACTTGTAACATCCCTCCTCGAGTTTTAGTGACGTATCGAAGGTTCAGAATCGGAAGGGTCAGAGGGTATGTGGTTACAGTGGCTCAACTTGCAGGATGGGTCAACTGAAACTAACGATGTGGCTTGATGAAACAATTAAATTTGATTTCCGTCAAGCGTGGGCGATTAATCTAATCCCTGAGAGAGAACGTGTTTCGCCATCGATTAATTAAATTATATTCATGTACCTAGCTAAGATGTTTATAACCCTAAGCCTAAGTACTCTGATCTGCTTAATTGTCGCTCTGTTAATAGTATTTTCCAAAAGATTAGGTACGAGACGTTTTTCGGCGTTGAAACGTTACAGGCAAAGTTATTATGAATTTATAATAATATACATAAGCTTTACTTTTGATGTATTTTAGCCGGTCTTTGATGTATTCGTGATAATTATGTGGTGTTTTTCTTAATTAAAGTACCCATCCCGAACTATTCATAATTTGATAAAAGGCCTAGTTGGGTGTCAGAGCGCCTTTAGTTACTATCTAGTAGGTACTATCGTATGAACTAGGTTTTATACCTACTGGTACCCAATGACGTATTTTTCACAATACTTTTTTGCTATTATAGGGGACAAGTTCTGGGCACTGCCCAGGCGGACCAACGGGTTTAGACATCACTTATAGTTTATTTCGTCAGGACAGACTAGTCTCATTTGCTATTTGATGACGTAATAGGGTTCTCACCGTGAAGTCCCTTGCTCTTGATCTTTGTTTTAGTCCTATATTAAATATTTATTTTTTCATTTAATATTTATTACCCTATTTCATGTTACAGATAATAATTTTATTGCTTAATTTAATACAAGGTACATTCTCTTTTATCTGAACTAGGTTAAACCTGTACGAATGGCTGACAGATAATGCTTTTGGCATTGAGTCCGCCATTTGCAAAACTGTTACATAAACTCCCGGGCTAAGTTATTAACGTAAGATATTAATAAAATAAATAAATAAATTGTTTTAACAAACACACTAATTACCTAGCCTTAAACTAAGCGTGAGCTTGTGCTATGGCGACTAGGAAACGGATAGACATACTTATATACATTTATAAACATCCATGACTTAGGTACAAATGCTCGTGGTCATCACACAAACATTTGCCCCTTGCGGAATTCGAACCCGCAACCGCCTGGTTTAGAAGTGCGGGGCGCGAACCACTACACCAAGACGGTCGTCTTATGTACCTACCAAATGCGAGCACTGCAAAGTATCACGTAACATACCGTACTGGCACATTGACATGCCAAGCGTGTGCGCGCGGGTGATTCATTACTTTCGTTATTAATAAAAGGAACTCAGACTATGATTGACTTACGTCGGGAATGCTAGATCCCGATTCTGGCTTTCGTTAGTTTATAGGACGCTGTTTGAATATTAGGGTAATTTCTTTGACTTTTTCATTGAGATAATATTACTTGCTTTAAATATTATTAGGTTTTTATTTCCCATGAACACGCTAACTATTATGTTGGTGAATTCATGGGAACCACGTACCTGTACTGTCGTACTGTTGTTTTGGGATCCGTTGTATTGTTTATATGAATGTACATCTGTCACACGGGAAATTGTGGCTACTTACGTGAATATAACTGTAAAATCGATAATATTTCTCTAATATTACTTTGAAACTTTATTTCATTTAAAATAAGTGTCAAAGTTGTCCTGTCGACGGCTTGCCGAGCGCTTAGTCTGAACAAGAAAACTTTAAAACAACGTAGCAAAGGCCTGTGAAACTTTAATGTACCTACAATCTGTGGTACAAACAGCGATCCTTGGCAAAACAATACAGTCCTTGTCAATAAAAACAAATCGTATACTAAAGTCCGTTTTTCATTGCTTGTCCAACATTGTAAACAATCTTGACACTCCTTTTTAACGAAATTATCAATAAGAAAGACACAAAAATTACATCCTAATATGGTAGTTTATCGTTTAATATATGCAGCTTTTTAGAGCTATTAGTAAATATTTTTTTTCACCAGTATTAGTTTTAAAAGTCATAAAAGGATTGTTTACGGACTTTAGTATGTCATCATCATCAAATTTAAGAGCTAGGCTCGTGTCGGTGGAGTTTTTAAAACTCCAAATTAGGAAAGATAGTGTGGTGGTTTCCCTCTTGCCTTCCACACCGCAGTTTAAGAACCGGTTTATCCCGTATCTTAATATCCAGTCAAAAGCCCTTCTTGATACTATATCTTCGGCCTTTTGCCAGTACTGATATTGCTGCTGCACAACACCAGGGGAACGCTTATTTGATGGCGGCGTTGACTCGCCATGGCACAGGATCGTCAATGAATATTGTAGCTTTTTGTAGAGAAGTTCATCCCACTGAACTCCCCACTACATTCTGGTATCCTGCCGCTGTGTGGTCGGGGACTGCTTATTCTACATATTCGCAGCTAACCACCATATCTGGTGGCCGTTCACTATCCGCCACCTGTGACCCCGTTAGTAGCCTACAGCTCAGCCCTAACTAACTAACTTTAGTATGTACGAGTACTTATTATTTCTTCTTTACAGCCGTGTTGATCATGACAGGTCTGAATATTTTTAACTGTGACTCTAGAGGTATAGTTGAGTTCGTTAATATAAGAGCGTTTCCAAGGTTTTCAATATAATAAATGAACATAAATATCTAAGCTAATATTTCAATCAAACATTGGCAATTTTCCCAAATATTTATTTACCCTTCCATGTGCATTATATTTAAAGCCTTGAAAATGCTAATAGTATATTAATGAACTCGACTGGACAAACATAATTGCTATACTTCTTAGACTAGGTTTAATGCTTAACATCGTACTCATCAATTGTGTTTAACATTGCTTACTAATCTAGACATTAAATTTCTATTAACTTTATTTTCCAAATAAAAGTGTCCAAAATGTGAACATAGTGCTAAAAGCATTCACTGCCAGTCAAACCTTAAGTTTATGATAAATTGTGGCAATGGGTGCAGTAAAAAATTAACAAGAGAAAATATTTAACAATTCAACAATATAGTTATAATTTACCCCGTACCTCGAAAAGCACGTTAAGCCATTGGTCTCGCGCCTGATCTCTCTACGGTCATGTCGGCCTGCCATCTCACCGAATTATGAGAGTAAAGGAACAGAGAATGCACCTGTGTATTGCGTACACACTATATCTATGAACACACTATTATTGCGCACTATAAACTATTCCGCGCAGTTGGCTACTCTCTGTAGAGATTGGCCGCTGTTGTCGAAATTCGGCTAGGAGGACATTAAATAATTATAATAATGTGATACGAACAGTTTTACGAATCCCAGTCAAAATGTGCGTGGGCGCAGACTAGGATGTGACATTCATTATTATTATAACTCTATTTACTTATATCTCCCGGTGGAAGCGGGTGTGATAAGATAAACTGCATTTTGAACTGTGTTGTTGCTGATACGCCTGTTGTATTGCCATGGTTACGAAACTTTTTTTATTGTTCCGGACCCTCAAAGTAAAAAAGTAAAAAAGAAACCCTTTTTTTGTCTGTTTGTCCGCATTTTTCTCAGGAACGCTTAGAGGTATTAAGTTGAAAACATCATACACTTACTTTTGGTTGCGGTCCCTTGCAGCTGTAAAAATTAGGCTTCTTAGTTAACGCAATACACAGAGACGGCCATTAGTGCCGAATTTTCTACAGGATACTTCCCATAGACCTAGAATCATGAAAGGCAAATAGGATATTTAAGTACAAGTAAAAAAAACGCAAATTTGTGGTGTATTGTTGCAGAAAACGGTATTTGCGAAAATTTGTTAGTACAGAACCCAAACCTTCAACGTCATAAGGTAAAAGAGATGCAATCTGACCTGAAAAAAAAAAACAATATGGTACCTATAAGAATTCATTTAGGAATTCATCGCGTAGTAAACCCTATCTCTTTAATTACCGGTCTTTATATCCGATATAATCATCATCCTAGTGTTAACCCGTTCCGCTCACCATAATCCAGGATTTGGCAGATCAGGTAATTACAACGCAGCCTGCCATCTGACCTCTGTGACCCTGTTAAGGGTAACCTGACCTGTTTTGTATCATGGTTACACATTTAGTTGCCTGAATGTGCAGGTTTTTATATCCGAAAACGAATCGTATTTCCTACGATTGTCAAATGATTCTGTACTACGTTAAAAATCCGCCTTGCTGGTGTACAAATGGGTCTACTCGTAACTTCCCAGCGTTTAAATACGTGCTCATAACAGGTTGAATATCGTCAATCGCGTACTAAACGTCTACTATCTCATTCATGACCGGTTTCTGTATCCGAAAACGAATCGTATTTCCTAAGATTGTCAATTGGTTTTGTACTACGCTAAAAATCCGCCTTGCCGGTAAAGAAATGGGTTTTTCATCTCACCTGTTCGGAAAGTTGAACTTTCATTTGTAGATAGCCGGGTGGGAAATAATTTTTCCCTCCTACTTTATACTCCTACTATTGAATAAAGGGCCACTATCGAGAGTATCGATAGTTATTGCAATACTCAGAGCTGTATCAGCTATCGATAGTGATTTTATATTGAACTTTGATACTATCGATAGTATTGCTATGTGTCGATAGTATTTGTATTAACGGAGCTATCGATACTATCATTACTATCGGTAGACTATGGATATTATCGATATTCTATCGATACTATTGCTTTTACCTCAACTATCGATATTCTATCGATACTATTGCTTTTGCCTTGGCTATCGATAGTCTATAGATACTATCGATATTTTATCGATACTATTGCTATTGCCTCAACTATCGATACTATTGCTTTTGCCTAGACTATCGATATTCGATAGTCTATTGTTATTATCGATATTTTATCTATACTATTGCTTATGCCTCAACTGTCGATAGTCTATCGATACTATCGATATTTTATCGATACTTTTGCTTTTGCCTCAACTATCCATAGTCTATCGACATCATCGATATTTTATCGATACTATTGCTTTTGTCTCAACTATCGATAGTCCATCGATATTCTATCGATACTATTGCTTTTGCCTCAACTATCGATACACTATTTCTTTCCTCATAGTCGAAATGAAAAATAGTATAACTCGGTTGAAAGCACCCATTCCACTCTCGAGCTATTGGCGCTCTCACTTCGTTCGAGCGCCAGAAACTTCTCGAGTGGAATGTTCACTTTCGGCCCTTGTATAACAATCTACTATACACACTACCTACTCGGCAATGTTCAATTACACATCAAGTAAACCTGACTCAAAGTGAGTCATTGAATCATATTGGACATAATGTTGTATGAAATTTCATTACGCCCCTAGGGAGGCAAAGTGATTTGAATTTCGAATAAGAGTTCGTAGGCATGATCACACTAGCCCGTCCCGCACCAAAGAGAACATAATATTTGAAATTTGAACCTGGCAGCCAAGAATTTCAGCACGAATGGAATGAAAAAAAAGCGCGCGCTTCTAAAAAAAGAATTAAATAAAAAGACCTATGTATTTTAAGAAATTACAATAACAATGTTTTCGTAAAACTGTTGAGTGATAAAAGTAAAAAAGTCATAAAAGTCATTTATTTATGTATGGAGGCCCACAGGGGGCACTTATACACGTCCCAACATATTATTTTTTAAGCCCTACCACTGCTTCGGGACAAATTGTGGGCTAGTGCTGAGAAGAAGCAGCGCAAGAAACTCTGTCACTATTGTCAAAGCCTCTTTTAAAAATAATGTTTAAAATTACAGAAATTGTTCTAGTGCGAGCTGGTCCACACGTTTACATCATTCAAATAATCGTCTACTTTATAATAACCTTTTGTCATTAGGGTATCCTTAATAAATGATTTGAATTTGTTAATTGGTAATTCTACAATATTTTTCGGTAATTTGTTAAAGTAATTGACACATTTTCCCATGAAAGAATGACCAACTTTTTGAAGCCTGAATTGTAGAATAGCAAGTTTATTTTTATTTCTAGTGTTAAAATTATGCGTATCACTTTTCTTTGTAAATAAATGCAAGTTTTTACGCACATACATAATATTTTCATAAATATATTGAGAGGCTACTGTTAATATCCTTATTTCTTTAAAAAAATATTTCAATGAATCTTGAGGTTTAAGGTTATAAATAGTACGTACGGCCCTTTTTTGTAGTACAAAAATTGATTCTATATCAGCAGCTGAGCCCCATAGTAAAATACCGTACGATATCAAGCTGTGAAAATAACTAAAATAGTATACTAGTCTGGCCGTTTCAACATCAGTCAAGCGCCGTATCTTTTTTACAGCAAAAGCAGCTGAACTAAGTCTTCCTGACAAGGCCACGATATGAGGACCCCATTGTAGTTTGGAATCTAAAGTAATTCCTAAAAATGTTGTTGAATTTATAGTATTTAGCAGTTTGTCTTTTATCAAAACATCTGTTGAGGCCTGTCTGACATTAGGCATCGTAAACTTAACACATTTAGTCTTATTCCCGTTAAGCAAAAGGTTGTTAACGGTAAACCAATGCAATACTTGTGAAAGAGTATTATTCACATCGTCAAAAGTATCTTTCACCCTGGGAATTTTGAATATAAGTGAAGTATCGTCAGCAAATAATACTATATCACAAAGATCTTCCACAAAGTGTGGAAGGTCATTTATATAAATCAAAAACAATAAAGGTCCCAATATCGATCCCTGGGGCACACCCATGGTCAGAGGTGCTCCAGAAGACTCAACCCCATTGATGCATACTTTTTGTGTTCTACTTGTTAGGTAAGATTCAAGTAGATTTAATGCATTCATTGAAGCCCCATAATGTTTTAATTTTTTCAATAAAGTTTTATGTTCTACACAATCAAAAGCTTTTGAAAGATCACAGAAAATACCTAAAGCATCTTGTCTATTATCATAGGCATCAAAGATATGTTTTAATAGAGCAACTCCCGCATCAGCAGTACTTCTACCTTTAGTGAAACCAAATTGTTTTTCGTGTAGTAGATGGTTTAAAGAAAGATGTGCTAGAAGTTGATTGAATATTACCTTTTCAAATATTTTACTGAGGACCGGAAGAATCGATATTGGTCTAAAATTAGAGAAGTCACTTTTCTCGCCGGATTTAAATAGCGGTATAATTTTACTAAATTTCATTAGGCTTGGAAACTGTCCATCATCAATGCACTTGTTAAAAATTATTGCTAATTGAGGAGCTATTGTGTTGATAATTGATTTTATAATATACACAGATAGTCCCCATAGATCCTCAGTCTTCTTCATATTTAAATCTAGAAATGTTTTTGTAATTACTTCGGGACTGACATGCCTAAAGTGCAGTGGAGAATCGCACTGGGCGACATTGGACTTGAGAATCGATTCCGCAAGTTCTGAAGAAGATGCAAGTTCTTTAGTTGTAGAAGGTGCAATATTAGAAAAAAAGGACTCAAAGGCATTTGCAACTTCTTGATTGGATGTGATCAATTTACTTTCGACTTTTAGTGAGAATGAGCTACTTTTTGATTTATTTTTACAAGTTTCCTTGTTTATTATGTTCCAAGTAGCTTTTGCCTTATTGTTGGAATTTAAAACTATTCTACGAATATAGTTTGACTTTGCTGCAGCACATACTTTTTTAAATATCTTAGAGTAATTTTTAACATATTCAATAGTAAGTGGATCCTGTGAGTATTCTCTTATACTATATAAGTCATACAATTTAATCCTACTTTTATGAATACCTGGTGTAGCCCAGTCATTAAATTTACATTTAGCTTGATTTGTCTTAACCTTCTTCAGTGGAAAGATTTCATTGAATTGATTTTTTTTTAATTCAAAAAGGTCTGCGTATAATTTATCAACATTATCGCAATTATTGGGTATAGTTGAGTTTACACTATTACAAATTGTATCCCTAAATCTGTCTAACCTATTTACTGTGACAGGCCTATAAACATTCTCCACAACACTTGAGGCATGACTGTGTTGAAATGAGACCTTTTGACCTCTATGATCGGAACTAAGATTACGTAAGATACATTTGTCGATTACAATTGCGTTGGAATCACAAAAAATATTATCTAGACAAGTTGCAGTATTGGGAGTCACCCTAGTTGGTTCCTTAAAAAGGTTAAATAAATTATAAGATGCAAAGAGATTGAGAAATCGGGTAGATATCTGTGTTTGTTTTAAAATATTAATATTAAAATCTCCGCAGTGATGAAGTTTATGACACCGGAGTCCATTAGATGTAAAGCTGCTGGTATTGTTAATAATATTAATTTACTGCCAGAAAAGTCAAAGGATATATTCTTATGTCTAGATAAACTTTTGTATTACATTTTTTTATAGCCACGTAGGAAGTGTGAAAAGCAAAGTATTCTCCTCGGGGATAAAGATGTCTTCGTCTTGGGCGAGCTTAAATCCCTCGCTTCACTCAGGATTCTATTTTTAACTCCCTCGCTATGCTCGAGATTCAAGATTAACTCTCGAATCCTTTGTTACGCTTGAGATTCAAGATGACGCTCGTGACGTAAGACATCACTTTACCCCCCCCTTAGTGAATAATCTACTATTAACTTCTCAGCGTTCAAATACGTGGTCAGTAAACTTAACAGCAATGCGTGCTGTATGGTATGGTTAAAAAATGAGTGAGACAAATTAAAAAATCAAATTAATGCAGTGGAATAATAAAACCAAAGAACCTTGAGTTGCGCTATTTGTAAGATTAAACCCGCAAGTATTTGCTAATACTTGCTTGCCTGTCTAAATATCCCAAGTCAATACGTCTTCAAAGCTAAATGCAATCCACGCGAATTAAACGAGGATTTACTTCGCCATCGTAACCGTGGCCGGCTAGTGATGTGCCGTTATTTTGGTAAGTATTCTAGAGTAGCGATGGGCGATTTAATAAAAATATAATGAATCGACTATCGACCATTCGAACTATCGATTGTCGATTTAGTAATTCGAAAAAAAATATCTGATAGTTCTATCTTATCCATTTGCGTTTTTATCTTATTGCGTTGCCTTTAAAGCTTTATTTTTACAGCTTCAAGGGAACGCAGCCATAAGTATTTTATGTTATTTTAAGCTTGTTCCCTCCACGATTTACTGAGAGAAAGGGCCTTGACAGACAGACAGACAGAAAACGAAGTTATCTTATAAGGGTTCCTTTTATCCTTTTGAAGAACGAAACTTTAAAAATGGGTGTGATACCATATTTCTTACCCCTCTGTCTATTCTAGTAAGTCTGGGACCATCTCTAGACTGAACCCGGATAATACGGATTTAGTCCATCCAATGCTTCGTCTTTGCGCTACGCTACTTAAGATTCCGTCGCGTTGAAAGCGCTCGATATAGTCAGTTTCTTTCGTTGAAAAGATCCTTCGGATCGTAATCCTCAAGGTAGTAAGTTTCTATTCTTGTAAACACCCCCTTAAATACTCTGGAATTCATTCATATTACATTCATACCTAGCTATGGTCAGTGTCATACCTCTAGATAGTACCCAAGTCCAATAACATGAAACACAATATAGTACTGTACAGTTACATATTTTTTTTGACAATTCATAATTTCAAACTTTATGATAAAGAAAAAAAATGAAATTATAGATATTTTTAAAATCGCCTTTTTGAGGTTAACACGTTTGGCGTATGTTTTACAAAATAATATTAATCCCTTGAGGATCAATAAACCGCCGGAGGTCTCTTAACAATTGATTTTCTATTGTATCTGGATACATGATTTCTGAATGGTCCCGTCTCCTGGAGGAGCCCAAAGTTGGTATGATTTGAAATTATTTCTTGGAATTTTTAGAAAAAATGTGGCCTAAACGTAATAGTGCAGTATATTTTTAGAACCGGCTTATAAAGCCCTTTCATTTGATACCACACAAGATTGGTTTCTGAACAAAATTTTTCAAATCCCATACAAAACATCGATGACGTCATTACTGCCCCTCATCGCACCCCTTGTGAATTTTTTTAAGAACACTAGTTAAAATGTATTCACCTAAAGTACCTGTGTACCTAATTTAATCTTGCACATCGATTTGAGGTTTTCTATCATTATATTTTTATAACTTAGGCAATTATTTTGCAAGTTTTTACGAAATTAAATCAAATTTCACTTACAAAAATTAATCGACTGTGTCATCCGGTGGGACTCATTCCATGGGTGGTTTTCTATCATTTTTTACCGTCCACTATTACTGCATAAAGTGCCTATGAAAGATTGTAAATAACATATTATTGGTTGGTTGAAATTATTCAACAAATTACGGCTAAACACTAGTTTCAATCAGAAACAAGAAATATTTCCGAAAACAGAATCCAATCCCTTAAAGCGTTTAAAGTTTGCACTGACAGTTCGTACTCGGCATAAATCTTGGCTTCAGGAAACTTCCCACTGTGGCCCAGACTACCATTTCATGTCATGTAATCGGATTTCAAGTGCCGGATACTCTAATTACTTTATTAAACAGGATGTCCCAAAATGGGCAAATCAAATTGCTTTGAGAAATTGCTTGGCCAATATTCTACACGAAAGCTAAACCTTTTATTTAGCGTTCCGTACTCAAAGGGTAAAAACGGGACCCTATAAGGTACTATCTGTCTCTCTGTCTGTCACCAGGCTGTATGCCAGCTATGCAGGCTCATGAACTGTGACAGCTTAACAGGTGATCACTTCACAGGTGATGTATTTCTGTTTCCGCTATAACAACAAATACTCAAAACAGAATAAAATAAATAATTTCTAGGCTCCCATGCAACAAACGTGATCTTTTTGGCGGTTTTTGCTCTATATTAATAAGGGCAACAGGCAGACACTCTAAATATTTACAGGATATTAGGTTGTTTAGAAACTTAAAAAAAAAATACAAACGTGATTTTAGATAGTGTCTAATGTTGTATAGGTACGTAACCCTTCGTGCGCGAATCCGACTCGCACTTGGCCGGTTTTTTGAGTCGCCTCCTTTTGAAAGCGACAGGGTTTATTTATACCTACAAACATTGTATTAACGACCTGGCTTCTATCAATATAAAATACCGTAATTTGAAATTCACCACTCATTCACACCAACACTTCGCAAGTTTCCCAAACAGTTTCTCTCCCTTTGTTAAGACTCAAACCTGGGATCGATTGAAGTCAAGATTTATCGGGAGCTCCTTTGTAACGCTTTGTATTGTGAGGGTTCACTTAATGTGTGTGTGTGTGTGTGTGTGTGATTTCGGTGATCAATGATTCAGTTTCATTGTCTCTATTCAAATGACTTGTCCTTTGGTGGATCTAAAAGCCTCATAATAGCAAAGGGTTTGAGCATCACAGGTTTATTGCTTCATAACATTTCGGGAAGCTACGGGAGACGTTGATTTGCTGGCTTACCTTTTCCTTTTATTGTTTTTTGTAACGTTGAGAATAGTATTGCCTATACTTACTTGCTCGTATTTAGAAGAAGAAGATAGTCGTCAATTCGTCATGTTTGTAATAGGTAGATTTCATACACACATGATTTCAGTTACAGATTCCTACTTAGCAAGTCAAGCCAAGTACTTGGGTACATTACTTTTTGAAGTAAATTAGGAACCAGCGATTATATATTTTTTTGAACAATCGTGTTCGTAACAATAGGATTACGTTCATTTTGCATTATTCAGTATCGAGTATATTGAGTTTGAAACTTGCAATTGAATAGTAAAACATATTAATTGGGGTACCACAGAGAAATTAAATCAAATTTCACTTACAAAAATTAATCGACTGTGTCATCCGGTGGGTACATTCCCCAAGTATTGATGAAATCGAACGCCGGCTCACTGGCGTAGCAAGCACTTGCAAAAATTTGTCGACTGACTAACGTCCTCCGTAGCTTAGTTGGTAAGAGCACTCGCCCGGATAGCGAAGGGACCCACGGTTCAGGTCCCACTGGATGACACAGTCGATTAATTTTTGTAAGTGAAATTTGATTTAATTTCGTAAAAACTTGCAAAATAATTGCTTAGGTTATAAAAATATAATACCACAGAGAAGATATAATACCTTTAAATCTTCTCTGTGGTACCCCAATTAATATGTTTTACTATTACATTGAATTTGTTAGCATATTCCGTTGTTTTTTAGCCGCGGAACCCTGAAAATGACCGCAAGCCGAATCGAATCAGAACATTTCGCTTGTTATTGAACCAATAGTAGAGCGCCTCCCCCATTGTAGAGGGGACAAAAGCTATTAGCTAGCAGTATTTTAGCTACTCAAGATAAGAAGCTTGTCTTTTCAGCATGCACCATTTCCGGCACGTTTGAGTTTCAGCGGAATTGAATTGAATTTCAATGTTATGGATAACTCTTTAATTGCATTGTTATAAGGTTTTATTTACCCCCATAGCTAACTAATGCTACCTACCTTAGGTAGCATTAGTTAGCTTGCAGCTTTTAAGCTACTTAAGTTAAGAAGCTTGTGTTTTCAACATGCATTTTCCGGCACGGTTGAGTTTTCGGCTGAACATAATTTGTTTTTAAAGTGAAACCTGCAATTCTAGGTGCGTCGTCGTCGTAACAAGGTCTTATTTATGGTAGCATAATTTATGTTTTAAGCTGAAAATTTAAAAAAAATAAATTCTGCCAACCTGGCTAGACCTTCAGAGGAAATCCTGAAGCAAGATTGTCCGTGTTATTAAAAATATACTTGCTACCGTGTGTGTGCGTATTTATTAGGTTATTAATAAATAACTGTTATACATTTTTGTTTGACTTATTGCTATTGCTAATAGAGGTTGAACCAATATCAGAATAGGTATATTACAGCCGTGATTCAGGTACAGCACAACACTTCATACAATACATTTTTACTTCAAAATCGCCTCTATTAAAACCAAATAAGATGCTGCAGTGTTAAACTTGAGGTGCTGTCGTCCGTACTAACAAAAACCGGCTACGTGCAAGTCGGACTCGCGCACAAAGGGTTCTGTACCATTATCTTTTAACCATTTCGCGTCGTGCTGTTTTTCATATCCAGCAAAAAAAAAAACGTTAGAAAAATCACGTTTGTTGTATGAGAGCCCTACTTAAATAATTTATTTAATTTTGTTTTTAGTATTCGTAGCGGCTATAGAAATGGTACATCGCTGTCATGGCTCATGAGATAAACCTGGCGAGATGACAGACAGACGGATAATTAGTTATAGGGTTTTTACCCTTAAAAATGCTATGGAGCCAATGATGCTGTGAAAAAATATGTAGTCTGGACTGTTGGGCCCCCCTACATAAGATGCAATGTAGGTTTTCTTTTCTTTTAATTTCATTTTAGGGGTTTTTGTTTTCTTAGTGTAAACGAGTGGCATAAATAAAAAACGCACAATAGCTTAAGCACACAGATTTAATCGCCGAATAACAAAGAATAATGATTATAGTTACTCAAACTGGCAGTTTCAGCTTACTCAGTGGCTGCTCTGTACAAGACTGCTAGACTGAGCTGTCCGTCGCTTATAAAGGCTTTCCCCCTTCATTATAGGCACATTGGCGGTGGGAAAGGGTAGCAAGCGGTGGCTTGGTGTTGGCTGGCTTTGGCTGGGCTGGCTTTGGCTGGCTTGGGTGGCTTGGCTGGGTTAGGCTGGCTTTGGCTATGATTGCCCGAGCCTTGGCGTAGCATTAGGTACTTTTGTTTAACTATACTATTATTATTCGTAGTACGCTCGTATTGCAATCCTTAGCAAATACCTTCTACCTTCAGATAATAATATGAAACGATTATGGTCTATTGTTCATTTTATATTGTTAGTTTGAGTCCGTGTTCGTCTCAATACCTACTCGATTATAGCGTTGAACTAATTGCAATTACCGTAAATCATCGCAATAATTCTAAATAACTTTATGGTTTATTGCAACCATAAATAGGTACCTAAATAATTACGAGAAGAACTAGGTATTCAGCAATCTTACATGAAGTATTATGCATTTTTTGTACATTTCATTAAATAATTAACGCAAATGCTTGTGGTACAGTCAGCAGTACGTTAGGTTACCCATTTCGTACCTGTCTCACCGAATTATGAGAGTGAAGGAACAGAGAGTGCACCTGTGTATTGCGCACACACTTGTGCACTATAATATCTCCCGCAGTCGGCTAATACGTGTTGAGATTGGCCGCTGTAGTCGAAATTCGGCTAGGAGGAATATTATTATATTATTATAGGTTACCCATTTGGACTACGAAAATAGCTTTTATAAAGTAGGGAATAGAAGTGATCTCAAGGTCAAAGTGGGGTAGTCTGACGTGCGGGCGTGTGTACGTTTAAACCCGACACTAAGGGTGCCGTAAAACTTGACGTAACCACTTAAATAGTATAAGAGCTTCGTTTTTGCCAAATTCTAGGCCAAAAATAGGGAATTTTGAACTAGAATACGAAACCTCTAATTTCTATTTGTATATACAGTTGATTTTTAAATTAAAACCGCTTAGTTTGATTCGTATAAATTATCAATGAACTCAAGTTACAGATCGGACAACGCAACAGTTACAAATTGCTATTAACTATTTCGTATTTCTATCACAATCTACGATACGATACGTATGGTTCGTATGATAGGCAGAACACGTTTTGTAGAGACTTAACTCCTTGTCGACCCTTGCTTGTTATCAATAACGACAAGGACGTCTGGTAACGATTAACTTTTGCGATTAAACGATTCCATATTAAACTATTTGAAGTCTTCGGAAAGTTTCTGGTTTCCGACGTATTTACAGTAGTTTGTTTGACCCGCACATAGTTGGCAGTCTTGGCAGGTATTTTGCCTTGAAAATAGTGATTGTGACCCGCATGACCAATCCAGTTCATTGTAACTATGTCATCCTAAAAAAATTAAGCGTTCTCTTAAAAAAATACCTAGTCAGGTCATAAGTTCTGTCACATGTGTAATATGAAATAATTTAGACATGTTAATTATTTATGTAACTATTTATATAGCAAAATGAACTTAATACAACATAGATTCATATGGTAATAAAGTTTATTCAAAATGACCCCCGCGATTTTGAATACAGGCCTTCAATCTGCGCGGCCAGTCGTCAATCGCAGCACGAACGAGGTCCATGTCAATATCGGCGGCTGCCTTAATCGAGGATGCCTTCAGTGACTTCAAATCAGGATGAGGCTTTGAGCAGGCCTTTTCCTCCAAGTATATACTTTTGCCATATCTTGTAATCTAACTGACTCAAATCTGGACTGGAGGAGGGCCAGTTTTCGTGCCGGATGAAGTCGATTTCACGCGCCGCCAGCCAGTCTTGTGTGCTTTTCGGTCTATGAGCTGGCGCAGAATCTTGTTGGAATACCCAGTGCCTGTTATTAAACATGGTATGAAAAACAGGTTCCACAAGGTTCTTGAGGACTGTATTTTGATACACAACTGCATTCGTTTTTACGCATTTCTTACAAAAATGTACCTCAGTTAAGCCCCAATAAGAGACTCCCAACCAAACCATGAGCGGAGATTGAAAATCTCGTTGGACACGCGGAATACGGTTGCATTTTGTTTGTTGTAGCTCTCTTCCACGGTGAAAATGTTTTCATCCGAAAAAAGAATTTCCCGATGATTTTTTCCCGCGTACCGCTTCAAAAAAGCGCGGCATCTCTTCAGTCTCAGGTCCATTAAACGAGCGTCCAAACGATGTCCTGTTTTTCTTCGATATGCCCTAAGCCCTAAGTCTTCATTTAACACCTTTTTCACCTTGGTCCTGCTTAACCCCATCTGAAGGGCCAACAGTTTCTGCTTACGTATGGGATTTCTTTGAATTCCCGCCTTCACAGCTTTTATCACTGCTGGAGTCCTAACAGAGCGAGGGCGACCACTTCTTGACCTGTACACTAGAGTCTTCATTGTATCGTTTTATGGTACGATAAACGAATCTTTTGGTTATATTCAAATGTTTCAGTAAGTCGAAAATCTGAATTGGCGCGTAACCGCAACGATGCAACGCAATAACCGCGACACGGTCTTCTTTAAGTGTCCACTCCATATTTAAAAATGAGGAAAATTCTAAAAGTACACATTTTAATTTTCATGAAAAATTTGAGTTTCGAATTCAATAAACTTTTTTTTCTAAATTCAAAAGTTTTTATTGTGTGACAGAACTTATGACCTGCCTATGTATATTTTGTCTTATTTTGTTTCCTTTTGTTACTAGTATATTTTTTATCGCATTAATTATTTCCCTGAAATCTCGATGGTAAAATATTTTCCAAAAATATGATAATCTTATCGATACAGATATTTATTAATATTGGTGAGTCTGGCCGGCGTTCGTAAATTATAGGTTATATTTTTAATTTGTAGTTTATAGGTTTATAATTCTTACTTGTGCATACTTACTATAATAATATATAATTTTATCTACTAATCGTGACAACTGATAAGTAATCAGATAGACTTGCGAGAAATACCTCAAGTGTTACGTTACCTAAATTAGCTTAATAATTGTGACACATAAACATTTAACCGATTCATTGATAATATCAGAAAATGCATACAAAATTGCTAAGATTGTTAATCAATGATTGAGGACTTTTGATTTTGAATGACGAATTAAGTAAAAAAATACTGAAATAATAGCAAGTTTTTTTTAAAGTGAAATTCTGGTACAATCGTTTACTTAACAGATTCTTGCTCAATACAATTATGTTGATGGGTGAAGTACTTAACAAACAATTAGTTTATTTGCCGACTATGTACAAAGTGGAATGGCATTAGCATCTAGTGGGAGAGGGTGAGAGGAGGAGGGGGTCGACTTCAGAATCCTTTGTTCGGCACTTTGCCGTAGCCTCTGAACTGCCGGCAGCAAACACGAAACCGCGGGACTGAAAATAAATACGGGACTCGCTGAATGGAGTGAATTTATGATGGTGCTGCGAAATTAAGGATTTATCTGTTACAGTCAAAAAAATAATTAGTTACAAATATCACTTCAATTTTATCTTTCCCGTTACTTTGTTCATAGTCAAGTCGTATATTCTTCTATAGAATATGATGATTATTTTTTTTACGCCGCCACGACTATTTCTGTCTTGCCCATTGGTTGACTGGTAGAGCATACCGTAAGGCATTAAGTCCGCCATTTGTACTTCTTTGTTTGTGCAATAAAATAAATTATTTATCAGGTACCCGTATGATCATTTTGACATAAAGTATTAGGTATTTTTTTCTAAATATTGTTTTCCTGAGCGCAGTGATCAAAACTACTACCCATTGGTTGGGTGGTCAATGAAAAACTAGTTCGTTTGCATTCAAATTGACAAAATATCTTTTCTTTTTGTTACAGGTAATTGTCCCGAGAAACTGTTGCAGACACCTTAGCCCATGGGCATGTAGATGGTCGCCTCATTACCCAACAATCAGATGAAATCGAGCCCGATGCTCTCAACTTTGCTGATAATTATCAGCAGAATTGTGAGCATCGGGCTCGATTTCAGTGTTTGTTTCGATGAAGTTCGTTACTTAGGGCGTTTTTAGAGTCGTGAGGATTTGCTCACACGGGATTAGTTTTTTTTTATTATAATAAAATTCACATTTAGAACATAATTTTTGCGTGGCACCCACAAACTTTTCAAACATCCTTTTGCGTGTTGCGCATTGTTGGTTTACCCTCTGAGTTGGTTGCTGAGAGCAACGCAAAGTCAGAGCGTTTTTAGTAAGTAACATGCGGATTTGCTCACGCACTCAGGATAGAGATGAGATAAATAATCTTTGCGTAGCACCCCCAACGTTTGCGTAACCTGACGTGCTTCCGACTGTACATTTCACATGTCATTGCGCTGTCACGGGTTATACTGTGGTGCTACGCATCACAGATTATGTATGCCAATCCTGTGTGCGTAAGCAAATCCGAATGACTCTGAAAACGCCTTCATGCCGTATCTTCTCTTTTTGTCTTAAGACAGGAGTTGATATATTTTTAAATCTGGAAGTTCCTAAATAAAGCGGCCAGTTATACCTAGTTTCTGATGTTTAGTATCGAATTATGAGCAATAACCACGGTCTGTTGAGTATTCCATCATGGTTTCTATCCAACCGAACCAAGCTGGAGCATTAACTAACAATAAAAACGTAGTAAGATTATTACTTTTTTATCAAATGTTCGTTGATTGTGCTTCATAGATAGGTACCATACTCTTAGTAAGCAAAGCTATACACGAATGATGTTTTTTTCTAGCCACAATAAACGAAGATATTTTAAAGGTAGTAATAAAATAAATAATAAAAAAATTGTTTCAACAAACACACCAATCACGTAGCCCCAAACTAAGCGTGAGCTTGTGCTATGGTGACTAGATAACGGATAGACATACTTATATACATTTATAAACATCTATGACTTAGGTACAAATGCTCATGCTCATCATACAAACATTTGCCCCTTGCGGGATTCAAACCCGCAACCGCCTGGTTTAGAAGTCCGGGGCGCGAACCAATTAAAAATAAAGGTTGCTGAGCGTGTTAAGATAATACGTCACGTTATTTCAAGCAACACGTTGCGAGTTTTGGTGTAAAATACGATGGTCTGGAATTCTTATATTATATTGTATTTTGCGTTATCAAAAAGCTCCAAAGGTCCCGGCTTCCAATACCAGGTCGGTTCAAAATTAGCTGTTTTTCGGTGGATAACTATCGTGACATTTAATCATTATAGTTTACAATAGTTTTATCACAGCGATAACTACAGATTTCTGTGTTATCTAGCGATGGCTTATATTTCCTAATATCTTATATTTTCAAGCGTAATAGGCCTGTACTTGTTAAGTAAACAGGAAAATAACAATATTCAACTTATTTGTACAAGCTAGTAGTAATCAGTAATCAGTGTCCCCCCCCCGGGACTTTCCCTACCAAATTTTTCCACTATCGCAATTCTTGTAGCCAGGATCAGCAGCTTGGCATCAATCAACACATTGGTAATATGATTAAAATGGCAACTAGGTATTCACATAGTGTTTAATTATATTTGAAAAAAAAAGACATGATTGTCCGTTACACTTTCTTCTTTTCATTCTACGATTCACTGCGCGAGAAGGCACACGTTACGAGGGTCAAACTGATAGTTCTTAGAAAATCAAAAACTGATTACATTAGCCAGTTATTAGTTTTATTATATCTTTTCAAAATATTGTCCATTGACGTCAATACACCGCTGCATGCGATGGAACCACTGGGAAAAGCACTTTGCCCACTCGTCCTTAGGGGTCTCTTCAATGGCATCGCGATACGCAGCCACCGCTTCTTCAGCATTCATAAACCGCTTTCCTTTAAGTTTTTCTTTAATTTTTGGAAATAAATAAAAATCACAAGGCGCGAGGTCGGGGCTATACGGCGGGTGACCCAGTAATTCAACGTTTGATGTCGCCAAATAGTCGATCGTTCGCTTGGCGGTGTGCGACGAGGCGTTGTCGTGGTGAAGGAGGATCCTACTGCGAGGTCGTTTCTCTCGAACTTTTTCCAAGTCAAGTGGCAAACAATTGGTAGTGTACCATTCTGCAGAAACTGTTTTTTGATCCTCTAACACAATTGTTGCGAAATGACCTATCCTTCCAAAGAACGAGGCCACCATTTTTTTCCCGCACTTCGATCTCTCTTCACTTTAGTTGGCAACTCCTCGAAAGGAAACACCCACTGAGCAGATTGTCTTTTGGTTTCAGGATCATAACAGTAAATCCAGCTTTCGTCACCTGTTAGTATGTCGAACACAGCATTTGAGTCACCTCCGTTAAATCTTTCAATCATTTTACGGCACCAATCCACACGATGGAGTTTTTGAGCCTTAGTCAAATTATGAGGTATCCACCGGGCGCAAAGCTTCCTGACCGCTAAATGTTCGTGGAGGATTTTGTGCACTTGACTCATACCGATGCCTTAGCTTGTCCGAATCTGCTGATAGGTCACTCTTTTGTCAGTCTCTATCATACGCCGCACAACACAGATGTTATTTTCAGTCGTCGCCGTAGAAGGCCGTCCCTCACGTACATCATCAGTGAGATTAGTGCGACCACGTTTAAACTCATTAAACCAGTTGTAAACAGTCGCACGAGATGGGGCTTCATCGTGAAAGGCCAATCGTAGTCTATCATAACTTTCTTGTTGACTTAAATGACATCGAAAGTCATAAAAAATCATTGCACGAAAATTTTCTCGTGTTAAATTCATTTTGACGTGACACAGACAATTTTCAATTTGCCGCCAAGTCGTAAAACAAATGACAAATGAATGAAATATATACTCAGTAATATTGGCAAAGAGTTCTATTTTCAAATTTTAGAATATTTTTTTTATTATATTGTTTATAAGTGGCCAGTTCTAAGAACTTTCAGTTTGACCCTCGTATACCTTCCTCGTATCTCGTAACTGATAAATAAGAGACGAGACTACAGAATAAGTACTAGTACTTCGTACAGAAGTATGACTTAGCAATTGTATTCAAAGAAATGTCTACTCAATGTCGTCAACAATATGGCGTAATTTAGTTCGCCTCAGAGTCAAGCACATTTTTGTGTAGACACCTACAAAAATCCATTGCAAGATAATTTCATACTTATTGCTCTGGAAAATGATTCATAATACACTTAACCTATTAAGTGACGTAATATCACGCGACGCGATAGGGTTGACTGCTACGAGAAGCTTCTAACGCCATCTAGCCCCTCTTTCTAGTACTTTATTCATTCTCGTCCAGCCAGCAACGTAGCCGCGCGGCCGCCGGTGAATAAAACGCGCGAGCGTGTCGCTGGCCGGTAGCGACACGCAACTTGTTTTAGCCCCTAAGTATGGGTCGCCGCGCGTAGGTACGTTTTTGCTACCTACGCGGGCAGATGAGATACACAGGCTCGTCAGGCCAGACTTACTGATTAGTCTTTTTATTTTCGCTCGTTCATATTTCCTATAGGATATAACCAGGCCTGATTCACTCCGCAATTTTAGGTATGAAGTTACAAGTACGGGAAGACCAGTCGACGTCTGGTCGTTATATGGATGTCACACGCCACGCCAGCCGCATCGTACCACGCACGTTATATCGACGGCTCCTTGTCGCGTCGTTCAACCCTACGCCGTCTGGTGATATAAGGTAAAGCGTCTGAAAGAGACACAAATATCTAGGTGTTTATATCGGTAGGCTAGTGGCGCCGCGATTTGAGTTTGCACTTTATGGTGTCGTAGCAAGAGTCAAAGAAACAATACAGATTTTGCTAGACACCAATATATAGCTCGTTCATCTTATCTATATAACCTCGCTAATAATAATCTTAATATATACACTAAGACAAGATCACAATGCAAAAAAAGTCTGATTGAATGGATTAAAACCTTAAACTATAAGGAAGTGGAAGACGCTGTCTCGAATAAAAAAAAACAATAGTATCTCGTACCTTAGCTGTTTTCAACTACAGACTCGTATTAATATAAACATGCACACACTTGCACTCATACACACGCAAAAAATCACACACACACACACGTACACACACACGCATACACACACACACACACACACCTGCTCGTAATTATTTTAGATGTAAAGTGATTTAGTATATAAATATATTAAAATATAAGATAAGATAAAATTAAACACCTATATAACCGTGCTATGGGAGAGCGGCCTTTCCTGGCACAAGTGTTTTTACAATTAAAAGGAACAGGTCAGCCTCTGTTATTGTTACCTATTTCATTTTCCTAATAAATATTTTATTTTTTTCATTTAAATAATTTTGCGGAGTGATCGTTCTTTAATTGTACTCTTATTTATTCTGTGATAAAGTTCGCTTCGCTCTGTCCTCAACAGCCTTTACAATCACCAATTACATCGGTAACATGTCTAACGAACGTAACGAATGCCAAACTGGATGGGTTCGACTATGTCTGGAATGCGAGACGAGATGCGATTGACTATTTCCCTTGATTTCCCTGTTGATTGATTCCAAACTAGTGTTGCCTATCGTTAGTCGACTATCGCTCAGTTGAGCGATACTCGGTTTTTATCATTAATCGGTAAACGGATATCGGTAGTTACCGATAGTCTATAGGTATATACAGTGTTACTCAAAACATTGTAATCATTTAAGGGGTTGAATATCCGCATTAATACCTACAACGTTTACTACATATAATTTTGCTACCTCGATGACAATGTATGGAGAGCCAATTTTACGCGATTTCGGTATTGACTCCATAGTTAAAGTTGTAGGAAGCGATGGACATATTATTCATTCACCCCCTTAATGAGTAACAGCCTAATAAATAAATGGGCCGTTAATGTATCAATAGTTTTCGCATCTATAGTATTATAAACTGATAATACTGATGGTTTCAAATGGTTTTGAGGAGTACTATAGACACTTCGATAGCGCCTAATATCGATCATTAAACTATAGGTAACTGTGGAGATTTTGTATGAATCAATTTAGCAGTACAATCGATCGATACTGTCACACATGGATCCTATGTGATGCAATAATATTGCCGATACTCAAACTTACAACATATTATTTATATATTATGATGCTCGCAGTACTATCGAATGACGAGATCCGATAGTAGGACGTGACTAGCCGGAATGCGCTGATTAGCAATCGCTGATGTTTTCTAGTTTCTACTTTTATACAAAATTCAGAACATTGTGCTTTCGACAAAATTGGTTTCTTCAATTAAAAAAGGATAAAATGGTTTGTTGTTATCTATAGAAAGAGCGCCGAATCTTTACCTAGGATTTTCACCGAAGCACACACACTCAAACGACGTGCAATACAATAGCACGTCCACGGATCAATAATATAATTTGTGCGCATAGAGTACTTAGTTTATCTATAATTATCTTATCCATGCTATCTATGCTCTGTAAGTATTAGATATTAGTAATGGTTATACAAACTGTTCTACAATTTTCTGAAGACTTGTTGCTAATCTCTGTTAATACATAATTTAAAGGTATTTAACTTATTTTTAGGTATGCTACAGTGATGATGATGATTATCATAATTTGTTTGTGTATGAGGGCTTATATCGTGTCTTTATGCCTACATTTAAATTATTTTCCAATTTCTTTCTTTCTTTCTGTTTAAATCGCTTTCACTTCAAATTTTACACTATCATCTACGAGTACCTGTCCTTCACAATAAAAAAGTGCCCCTTTTACTATACAGGGTCTTACAATTACATCAATAACATTCCATTTAGGGGGTGATTCTGCTGCTGTAATAGAACAAATTTTACAATGGGACCAACATTAACTTCCGAAAAAAATTGATCAGCCTCCTTTTGAGGTTTTGTAGGTAAATTATCAGTATTTCGATTTTGAACCCATAATAAACGTTGTTGCATTTGATGAGTACAAACAAGCACCTTCAAACACAAAATCAGCAAAAAATTAACCTTTTTATTTGAAGCCATTGATCAGCCGTTACAATCTTTTAGCGATTTTTTTTTAATTTCCATGTTGATCCCATAGTCTAAGTTCTAAGTATCTCATAGCATCACATTTCGCAGTGAGCTGTGACTGGCTGCCGCTGCACAACAAAGCTAGCACGTACCGCCTAGAATTTCATCCGAAACGCAATTCCGTTGCTAGACGGATTGCTTGCTCTGGATTCCGTAGGACGTGACTGCTGTGCCCCTGCTTTTGTCACTGAAATGTCCGAGACTTGGACTATTTGCCAAGGTGTCATTGCTGCGCGTACTATTTCTCATTTAGCGAAATGCTACGGTTCAAACGCGGAGTTGTGTTTTGTCACGATAGCTGAACCACACGCTTCTTGACATGCATACTGCCTAGTTTTAAAAATACATTTATTAATAAACTAGCAGTTCCCCGCGACTTCGCCCGCGCCAAAAGTCGGATTTTCCATACAAATTTTCATCCTCCATTTCACCCCCCTGATAATTTTATATCGCGACAAAAAGTAGCCTATGTCCTTCCCAGTGTCTCAAACTATCTCTGTGCCAAATTTCATTTGATTCGGTCCAGTAGTTTCGGAGCCTATTCGATGCAAATAAACAAACAAACAAACAAATCTTTCCTCTTTATAATATTAGTATAGATTGACATCACATAACCACGAAACAACATAAAAGGCACGGTTACGGAATAAAAAACGTAGTAGAATTATAAAATTGCAAATTAGGTCAAACAGACAATTTAAAAGCTATAGATTAAGAATTAGACATTCTTTAATTATTTTGAACGCTATCATTGCATTTTGAAAAACGTTAGTTTGAAAGCAGGCGTTGCTTTCCTGAACCAATCCTAAATGTTTGGGAGCTCAAGCGGATCTTTTGCCTTAAGAGATGCTGTTCGGCACAAGTTTGGACTCGGTAAAGTAGGGCTTCTGAGTGTAGTATCAAATTACTTTACTTCAAGCACTAGTATTACTCTCGTTAGGCAGTTGTTCGACTAGCAACGATGAGCAAGCTCTAAATTCTAAACTAATTCAGCTAAGTGTCATTTTATGTTTGACCATGACACATCATCACACGGGCCCATACTGAAATGACATACTTTTTTTTAACTATTGTTTGTAGTGACATCTACAATTTGTGTTCGGTCTTGAGTTGGTTCGCTTCTCCAGTTTCCTTATCATCATCGCAGGAAAATGCGCTTTTGCTCAAAGCAATAAAAAAAACTCTTGTTAGTGACGTCTCTAGTCTCATGTTCATGCTGAAGTTTGTCAGAACTCGGTCCTCGCACGAACATGTTCGCTTTTGCACGCGTAACAAAATTTAAAAAAAAGCTCTTGTTAGTGAAATCCACGTAGTGTGCTCGGTACGGAGTTTACTAGACGACTCGTCCAGACCATTATCGCACGAACCTTTGCACCCCTAACAATTAAAAAAAAACTTTTGTTAGTCACATCCACGTGTTTCTGTTGGAGTTTGCTAGAGCTCCCTCCCAATTCCCGGACTGTATGCCACTGACATCCGGTTTACACGCACGAAGTACGACGCCTCGAGTTCGTAAACTGGTTTAAGTTGGTAATTCCCTGGTGTGGTTGTGAAAAGCTGCACGTTTTTGTCTAAAGGTAGCACCGAGGCTATGGTGGACAATCTAAGTATTTTTAAAATTGTGGACATCGGTCCACAATTAAAAAAAAACTTATACACAACTTAAAAAAGACACCACAATTTATAAAAATACCTAAATAAAGAGTCTTTCTTATGTGCAAAAAAGAATATCGATCTAAATAATTACGATTCGCCCTTTTCGCGATAGATAACAAAATAATTTTAAACTTTTAAGTTACTAATAAATGTAGGATAGGAGCACAGATTATGTACTTAGTAGGGTAATATTTAGTTTAGTTTTAGTTAAGTTCGTAAACTACACCCTAACCCTTTTACTAATAATGAATGCCTCGTTGGTCTAGTGGTCAGCACGCTGGGTACTATCCATGAGGTCCCGGGTTCGAATCCCGTATTGGGAAAGTGTTGAGTTTTTCTGTCTTGAAATAACTCGGACACAGCTCCGGAGTCAGAAAGGTGGTGGTGTTAACACCCCCGCGCCTCGGAAAACACGTTAAGCCGTTGGTCCTGCGCCTGATCTCTCTACGGTCATGTCGGACACCGAATTATGAGAGTGAAGGAACAGAGAGTGCACCTGTGTATTGCGCACACACTTGTGCACTATAATATCTCCGCGCAGTCGGCTAATCGGTTGAGATTGGCCACTGTAGTCGAAAATCGGCTAGGAGGACATTATTATTATAACAATGCCAAAGTCATTATTAGTAAGGGGGTATGAAAACATAGATAGATAATAGAGTTAGGTTTTTTTATCATATAAATAAAGTGCTGATTCTATTAGTGACACAAAAACTGGCCAAGTGCGAGTCAGACTCGCGCACGAAGACAGCTATCACGGTTCATGAGATACAGCCTGGTGACAGACAGACAGCGGTGGCTTAGTAATAGGGCCCCGTTTTTACCCTTTAGGTACGGAACCCTAAAAATGATAAAGTAGGTTAAAGATTGTTTTATGCTTACATTGTTGAAATAATAAATAACATTAATCAATCATCGCAAGAAATAAATACTCGTAAGTTTATTAACCGTTGGTATCTGTTTTCTCCGTAAAATGGCATAAGTGATTAAAATATATTACTGTAAATATTTTAATTAAATTATGATTCCAAATTCCACGATAGAATTAGGAATGCTCAGGAAATAGCTCTACGGCGGAAAATAAGAATTTTATGTGCTTTAAGTATTACGTATATATAAGTAGGTTCCCCGCGACTTCGCCCGCAAGAGTTGAATTTTCCATATAAACTTTCATCCCCCATTTCACCCCCTTAATGTTTTTTATGTCGCGACAAAATGTAGCCTTTGTCCTTTCCAGGTTCTCAAACTGTCTCCATACAAAATTTCATCTTAATCGGTTCAGTGGTTTAAGCGTCAAGAGGTAACAGACAGACAGACAGATAGACAGACATTCGCATTTATAATATTAGTATGGATAGTAACTATTTTTATTCATATGCCTCGTGACTGAAGGTCGTGATCATCATTATGTGAAATGAAACACACACAACAAATTCCTTGGCAATTTTTAATGCAGTGGTTTGCCATTGTCTTTTCCATTTCACACACTAGCCAACTATAGTGTACAGGTTTCCTCACGATGTTTTTCTTTACCGTTAACTTTGCAGGTTTTTAGGGTTCCGTAGTCCGACAAGGAAACCTTATAAGATCGTTCAGTCCGTCCGTTCTAGTCTGTCACAGCAGAATATCTTCTACGTTTATTGGCTGATTTGCATGTAACTCGGTTCGAGGATACTTCACATATAGATATCATTTTTAAAAATACAAAAAATTCAAATTACCTTTTTTTAAGGGTACCTCCCCATACATGTAAAGGGGGGGGGGAGTGATTTTTTTTTTGAGTGCACCCCCTTGTGTAGGGTATCGTTGAAAAGGACTATGAAAATAAGAAAGGGTTTCCATACAACACTTTTTATCAGCTTTACCATTTGCGAGATAAAGCCCGCCAAAGTCGTTTACACGGTGTAATTTCTAAAGTCGTGGACCTATAAACTTCAAATCACTCACGTAATGAAACAGGCGCGGAAACTCTTATTGAAAATTGTTTCGGGTATCCTGTGATGAATACTTTTGAAATTATAAATAAAATAAAAATATATACTTTTTTTCCTATACTGTCTTTTGTTGTAAGCTAATGGTACGGAAACCTTCGCGCGCGAGTCCGACTCGCACTTGGCTGGGTTTTTTCACGATGTTGTCCTTCACCGTTTGGCAGCGATATCTTTGAAAACCTAACTCAACGCTCTAAATAACTCTACGCTCGTCCTATATTTACACCAATTTATAACAACCTGTCTATGCCTCAACCCTAAACCGTCTTACGCACCATATTTTCTGACCACTTACCGTTCTGTCGGTGGTTTATGCGGTTAAATCCGGAAAAATCGCATTCAACCCCTAGAGACCTAACTTTGATAAATCATTGCGAAGCGGTGGGCTCTGGGGCGTCAATAATTCTCTCCCAGCGCGGTTCGGGACTTGATAGGGCCGAAATATTTTTTGGGATAACAGTTGTGTCACATATTTTATGCGATATTATCGACTGCACTAAGAAATATTTTAAAAAATACGACCCAACTTTGTACTGTGGGAAAACAGAATTGAAGATCTGACACCACATACTTATTATTATGTATGTAGTAATGGTAATACCTACCTATTAACATGTGATAGACACACTTTGATTAAATCCGTGTTTAAATTAAATCAATTAATAAAGAAGACGATAAAATAATCCGACCCAACACTTCCACATTGTTTAGACACCAAAATCGATATATTGGCGAACTACATCAAAACAATCATGATTGACAGCAACATTTTGAGCTTGGCCACACAGGAGGCGCCAATTTGCTGTATCATTTATGATTTAAACAGCTAACAGTTTGATGTTTAAGCATATTAATCCTAACCGTTACCAATGCTACCATGTAAGCGTATAAGTAAAAGAAAACATATCTTAACACTCATTAGTTTTATTAGGCCTGCTTTGTTCCTTACAAGACATCGTGTTACAAACTAAATTCTTTTTACTTATAATGGACCACTTACTCTCCCCCACCCCCTCCCGCGTCGCTTTCGCACGTGCCACCTCTGGCGTTAAAACGTAACCATAATTTTGCACTGTTCTCTTCATTAAATAAATTAAACAGCTTCTAGCGAGCTCAAATTGAGCTGACAATTTAAACAGTTTGCTTAAAAATTACCTCATTGTCAGCGTCTTGCAGAGTTAGGGCACTAAGTGGTGTAAATATTCTTGTTTTAAAAGATGATTTTTTTTATCTCTCGTGCTTAGTTGCACGGTTAAAGTCAAGACAAATTACGCAGAGAGAGACTGTTGTGATCGTGAGTTGGCCTAAAATATGATTACTGACACAAAAATAAGAAACTTTAACTTGTCGGCGTAGTAAATTACTTGTAGAGTGGGCCCCTATCAACCTACCTACCCTGATCTGTCAAATTTCTGCAACCATATTTCAACATTATATTGATCGCACAGAGTTCTATATCTTTTGAGATTTTTTGACCGATTTGGGAAAGTTGGTACGACTATACTACAGTGGGCCTCGTATCATTCTCTTAAGCTACCTATACACTAAGTTCGTTGTGTAAAATGTAAGAAGCAATGGCAAACTACTCCAAGAAGAAGGTCGTTGTGTGTATTTGATTCCACATAATAATTACGACCTTTAAGTCAGGCGTATAAGTAAAGACTGTCACCTCCGACATAGGAGTATACAATAGAAAACTATTTGTTATGCTCAATAAATATAATTAACCATCGCTCCTTCAATCGTCGGGACATTCCTCCCGTTCACGAATGGTTTTCTCCCCCCATTCGATGACCTCTCAAACACTCCGAGCGAGAGCCGACTCTTGCCTTCATCGTATACCGCATGACGGAGGATCGTGGTCATTGCTCTGAATAAAATACAACGACATCCTTGACAAATTTAATGGACTGCTTTGCTGCTGCCTCCTCCATTTTACATACTAATGGCATTGCTTTGGAATAGCTATCGCGATAGTTAGGCGGCAGGCCGGCCAGAAAGCAAAAATAGGCTTTCAAAACAATAAAAACTGTCAATTTATGTCTTTGCTAGGTCTTTGGGATTGCAATAGTAATTGCGTTAGCTTTCAAATAAGGCGGTAGACCTGCAGTTAACGGTTCTTGTAATAAGACCACGTAAAAACAGTCCTTTTTAGGGTTCCGTACCCGAAGGGTAAAAACGGGACCCTATTACTAAGCCTCCGCTGTCTGTCTGTCACCAGGCTGTATCTCATGAACCGTGATAGCTAGACAGTTGAAATTTTCACAGATGATGTATTTCTGTTGCCGTTATAACAACAAATACTAAAAACATAATATTTAAGGGGGGCTCCTATACAATAAACATGTTTTTTTGCACTTTTTTGCTAGATATTAATAATGGTAACAGGTAGACGCTTGAAATGTTCACAGGATATTAATATGTGTATACACTTTAAAAATAAATAATTAAATTAAAATAAAAAAAATAAGGGGGGCTCCCATACAATCTTTTTTTGTATGTTGGTACGGAACCCTTCGTGCGCGAGTCCGACTCGCACTCGGCCGGTTTTTTTAAAACCAAATTATAAGAGCAGAGACCTAACCACCACAATTTGTTCAATTCCAAGCTCCACAACCCCTTTTCAGTATCTCCAGCCTTACATATTTAAAGAGCTTCCCAAGCCTACAGTTTTGTCGGATTATTCTGAAAGAACTCTAGAGCCCTCATTTGCCGTTCTCAAGCCGTTATTAGCAGAATAACTATAGGATTTGCATAAAAACGCGCCAGAGACTCTCACTTACGCCTCCAACTTGGTTATATGAATGCTAAATAAGATGCGCGAATGTATGAAATATAAATAAAGGGGAGATTAAAAACATGTTTTCTGCTTTGGAATACTGAAATGAGCAAGTCTTTTCCGAAATAATTAATGCCAATTTATACAAGCTTCTTGGAATGTTCGAATCAATGTTTTTCTTAAAATTTCCATGGAACTCCATAGAGCTTCTATGCATTTCAAGTGGGGTACACTTAAACGGAGTTTTTAAACGCCTATATCGAATACCGGTTTATTATTTTTACCATTTGTATCTTACAAAAAGGCCCGTGTTCACCAATATTTTTAAACAGCCGGTAAACACCGATTCACGATTAAGTTGACAGAATTCCCATAAAACATTTGTCAAATAATGCTTAACCGGCTGATTAAAAACTAAACATGTGTGGTAAACTCCAGGCTAACTATAACAGTCGTCAAAAATCTGCCGCACTCCATCAAACACAAAACACACTGTCTTCTTGACGGTTACCTATAGTTACTAATCCTAAGTAGCTTGGAGATAAGCCATCAAAAACTGCATTGAAATCAAAACGATTGAAGTAGCGTGTCCAAAAGAAAATTTATTGACGACCATGAGAATTAGATATTGTGCATAAACACCAAGGATTCCCTCTACTGTACAGAAAACCTCAAAAAGAAGAACATATTAGTGTATAAGTACAGAAAATCGTGTATTTTTATGCTGAACCCTAAGCGAATCAAGGTCGCAGTATATGAACCAAATGATACGCCCACACACATGTGTGGAGTGTGGACATTTAGATTAGAATATTGTCAACGCAGTATTGTATTGTACACAGCCGCACGTCAGGCTACCCCACTTTGACCTTGAGACTACCTCTATTCCCTTCGTAATAAAAGCTGTTTTCCTAGTTCACATGGGTAACTGACGTGCTGCCGACTGTACTCGTACCTCTACATATGCGAAATATCATCGCCCGTATGGGGAAAGTACTGGGCTGAAATGTTTTTTAGATTCGCTTATCACATCCAATAGATATTACTTGTTTTTGTAGTTTTCATGTTTTTTTTTTGGGTGTAACCCGTATAGGTCAAACTAAAAATAAGCACCAGTTTCTACATTTCTTATCAATCAGGTGTGTGCTTGATGTGACTACGACCTCCTTAGTTGTGAATTTAAAAAAAAAGATGTGTATAATGTTTTTTTTTTTCAAAGTTCGCAACCATCTCGTTTTGACAATGGTTCAAATGTAGCAGTGTTTTCTTCTTGCAGACGTCTTAACAAAGCGTTATTTCTTTTATTACTAAGCATTTGCCTTCTTTCCACTTACATCTCGAAAAGCCAGTATGACAACGACAGCAACGATAAAAAAATATGTTGCATTTTTACGTAATCCAAGGTCTAATTCAAGGCTTATGTCAGGCACAATTTGTAAAAATGCTTTTATTTTTCTGGTCCATTTTCTTGGGCATTCGAGGCAGAAATCACAAATTGCGAAGGTGGCAACTGGCAACAGGCGGATTGCTAAACGACGTTAAACTACCTAGTAGTCGCGAGTTAGAGTGAGCGCTGACGAAACGGTTTTGTGCATGTGTTGCTAATGATTTTGCTTTTGTGTGTCGATACACACGAATATCTACGACTCAAACGAGTAGTGATTTAGTGCATCTATGTGAGACATTTCGTTAACAAATTAAGCAAATTAAGGCATCCAAACAGAGCATAAATTCGCACGCCATCATGGCTGTTAAACGTTAGGACTTTTTATCATTTTATATGGTATTGTTTATAGTCGCGTCAGTGTTTCCAATGGATTTCAACCCAAAAATCTTCAAAGTCAGAGTGGACAGGCTTTTTCTGTCAACTCTGTCTACGCCACGTCTGGCTTAGTCTAGTGTCAAGAGCAAACCCATTTCGAATAAAAAAAATAGGATAAGTTAAAATTTGTAGTTATTGACTTGAATAACTCCTAAAGCAACCCTAGTCGAAAATATATGTTTTTTATTTCATAATTGTAAGTTTAAAATATAACAAACGGCGACGCGTATGGCCGCCCTAAGATCGCCTTAGACAGGGTAATGAGACGTTCCGCCCAATGCGAGGTAATGAGACCAGACGGGCAAACATGGCGTAACACGATTAAAGAAGAACTAAGTGGAACTAACGTCTACCCACGCCTAAAGTTTTCATATTTCTATTATATTAAAACTTTCAGCTAGTCTGACAGCGATTTGTTAAGGAACTATAGCTTCGCCTACTCCTAGGTATAATAAAGAAATATCAAAACCAAAGTTCCCTCAAAACTTTCTAATAAATTAATCACAACATGTGACGTGTTTTTACCCGACTGAGGGTAATGCGACAAAACGAGGGTAATGTTTTTCGAGCGTATGTATGTGTGCCCATTTCTTTGGTCCGCTCTAGACGAGTTGCGAGTTTTTATTTGACGACACACGCGCTCATCTTCGACCGAGTGCAGGAAAATAATATCTATAGAAAAAAACACAGGTTTTGCTAACTTGCCGCTAGGGGCGCTGATCAATTTCCATACTTTTCGCTACACGGTTGAATATAAGTACGTGAAAAAACTCGCACTCCCTGAATATTTGATTCACAAAATATATGGCACATGCCTACTTGTTGGTTGATTCACCCACAATTGCGTCTGTCATCCATCAATATGTAATTGACAGCTCTTTCACGATACGTTAATGTCGTTACGTCTGACTGACTGAACGACTACCTGCGTGCGTGGTTATTCATCCGGATATATTTCTTTTAATATGTATTGTGTACCTATTTAGATACGTAGGTATGTTATTACTCATTGACTAAACGAATAACGACATTTTAAAAAGTGTCGTATTATACTACTTATCTGATAAGTCGCTGATATAATGACACGGTTTGACGGATTATTTATCGTAAGTATAACTAATTTCTTATCAATACTTATGATTAATAATCAAGAGGTAACTGCCAAGGTGTGGTGAACGTTAAAAATAAATATTTTCTCCGAACCGAATAATGAAAAAAATTACGTGTATTGAAGAAAAAAAACCTTAGTTGAAATGTTCAGATATTGATGCATCTTCACCAGTAATTGCAATTTAATTGATTTGGCATGGAAGTGCCAGATGACGAAGTGACAAGACCGTTTTCGGTAGTGTTGCTTATTTAATGGATAGAGAATATGAAAAAATATCCGAGTGCTTGTAGCCTTAATACCTAAACTGCGACGAGGGTCTGTCTGTTTGTATTAAGCTACTCGTAACATATCCATACTAATATTATAAATGCGAAAGTGTGTCTGTTTGTTAGCTCTACAACATTTAGGGGAAGATTAGTTTGCTCTTGACTCTAGACTAAGCTAGACGTGGCTTAGACAGAGTCGATAGTGGAGTGAGCTTACCTAGAAGGTTCTGGCACTCCCACTCATTGATAGAACACAGCGAGCTGGATCCCGGTGGGAGGGTGGTAGGTACTAGGTGGCACCTAAAAGCGTACCACCGCTGATATGATTATTCGGCCGCCATCCCAAACTGAAGTTTGTGATGTCGTTGCCCGGAGTGGACCACTAGGAGGTAGAACACCCCAAAAGATTATCATCAGAAGTTTAGTATTAAGGGATTCCTGTATTCTGCTTACTGCATACAGAATAATACAGGACTAGAAACAATCGGAATGGAAATTTCAATACCCAAACACCTGGGACATATTAAAAAGCCGTATTGCAGTCACGTCACGTCTGTCCTCGTATACTCGCATTGAGATGTAATTTTAGCGGCGGTTATAATTTTTCTGAGTTAAAGAGAGCACATGATACAATTAATATTTATGGATATTGTCTTAGAACTCGTATATATTATATCTTAGTGTAACTCAGATATACTATACACGAGTTCGTTCCCCGGTGGGTCAATATAGAAATCCATCGGGTTTTCTAGGTTCGTGTTAGGATGGAAAGACTGTATTTAGTATGAAATGGTAATATTTTTGGGACTTTTAAGGATTTTAAAAGTTTTTTGAAAATAGGACATTTAATGTTATCAGCGATGAATATTTGTGGAATTTGAATCGTAAATTGAAAAAAAATATTAGTCAGCGTATTTTTTTCTATAAGCTTGATAACTTTTATAACATTCAATCAGTTGAATTAAAAAAAAAGGCCATTATATTTAGGCCAGTTTCGCCTTTCTACCCTGAACGAGGATCACAGCCCTCCCTTACACCCTGTATTAATTTTATAGTTAGATAGGTCGTAGGTATACTTCCGTAATATTATTTTTAATGATTATGATTTATCTGATATCTGATTATGTTTTTTATCATAGTTATCTTTAACTATATGTATTGGCTCTTCGATAGTAGAGGTGGTGGAAATTAAAAGCGGACTGTATTTTATATGAAAGTTATTATTCAAGACGACTAGGTTTATAACGCAGAAACAGTGACCGCTCACTTAGGTGCTATGGAGAGGAGTGTTTTTGCGGGCATCGATGTTCGCCGGCGAACCGAACATCGCTTGGTCCGATGTTCTTTGCCGGTGCTCGGAGGTCCTCGTCCCGTGCGTGTCGTACGTAACATATCACGAGGCTAGTGCGTGAACACTATACCTTATTATTTTTTCAGGTAATGGTGATTGCTGATAGCTCTATCGAAAGGTATCAGTCGATATATTGATTAGATAGTTTTTACGTGCCTTGCCTTAATTTATGATGACGAATAAAAGTAAATGAGATTGCCATTATATCATAAAAAAGTGTTCTAGCACCATTTATAGTCATTTAAAATGTTAACTATTACACCTAGCGCCATCTCTTGATCCCTGCTGACAACTCCTTGAGCATATCTTTAGGAAAACTGCTCGGCACACGTCAGTAACATGACTAGGTACATCATGAGATTAATGAGATTGTTAGGATTTATTCCTAATATGTCAGAACTACACTAGCCCCCCTTACTAATAATGAATTTGCCACTGCTATAATACTTGTTTAAATATTGTAAGACTAGTTAAGAATTAATGACAGATAAGTAACATGACATAGTGGAGACAAACATTTCAAATTAGACGTCTATATTTATTTAAGTGTTGTAGCAATGTCAAAATCATTAAAAATAGAACAGATTAATGTATATGTATCTACGATGATTAGTAGATCTTAGACATGGCTTACTTAGAACAAGACAATAATGTATCGAGGAAGGTGGATTGTAAATGAAATATGAATGAAATGTCTACAGCGACATAATTTGGTAGGAATAATGAGCTAGCATATTTAATTTGGTATTCCGCGTCGTTTCAATAGCCGAGGCACATGGCTGCAGACCCAAGCCCCTATTATGTAAGATGACCGTATTTTTACGAGTAGTCTATCTTTCCTCTCCGTCTATGAGAGTGTTAGCAAGAGGGACAACTATAGTAAGAGCTATTTTTTTTTCTTATTGATCATCAAGACGTTATTTCCATTTAATTTTATTCTGAACTGAAAGTTATAACCGTACACATAATATCTTGTTTTTTGTTTTAAGCTCAATGAGTTCCACGCAATATTTATATAACTTATCTAAGTTAGCTATTATCTAAATTAACGCCATATATCAACATAAAATTTTGAGCTCTCAGAAAATCCCTCATTGAAACAAAATAATATTTATGACCATTTTCACCCAACGTCTTATTAGGTAGGTAATTAAAATGGATTTATATCGTGATATTTGCCAAAATGTTGGTTAAAACTAACTTTTATCTTATGTAAGAATGAACTTGGTCGTCCTTTAACGTCAAGTGACGACTTTTACGATGAATAACTATTGTTGAAAGAATAAGAATAAAGAAAAGGTTCTCATAAGCTAGGGAATGGTTGGTAAAAATTGACACAAGTCTCTACTTTTTTTAAAAAATTACAAAGAACGAAGTGATAGTGTCAATATACTCCGTTGCCTTCAATGTTTTTCGTTCGAGAAAACCGCAATTTTCTCGAGACTATTTCAAAATGGAAAATCTTTTGCATTCATGTGTTGTAAATGAAATGCAGCGTCGAGAATTGTACTATTTCTTTGGTTTGATAAACTTGTATTCCTTCGCCTGTTTCGTAGCGAACGAAATGATAAAAAAAGAAAATGAAAGTGCAATACGTTTCCACAGAGGTGGAAATAAAAGTTCGGCGTTTGGAATCTATGCGTACTTTTTTTTGTTTAATGGGTGAGGAAAATTTATATTTTGGCGCTTGTGAATGTTACTATCTATGATAAATTAATATCGTGTTACGGAAACCTTAAATAATTAAAGTAGTTACATTCGGATATACCAGCTACGTCTTAAGAAATCAGAACCTTAACATGACACAACTTTAAACCAACAACTTCGAGAGTCAGTTAGTGGATAGCTATCCATTACTGGTTAACAACCGATGATAATTTATAAAATTGAAGTTTTAGCGTCAATGTATACACAATGAGGGATTTTCTGACAACTCAAAATTTTAGTTTTGGTGTATGTTAATAGGTAGGGCATTTTTTTTAAACAATGGGCACTGACAGTGTGGTACATTTTTTTTGCACCAAAAGCATTGAAAGTCAAACGATTTGCTAGCAGTGAGTATTGAATTTTGAAAGAAACTTATTTTTTTTTATTAAATTCAGTTTGTAAAAAAAAAAACGAATGGAGTACTAAGTACAAGTGATCAGCAATAATAATAAAAAAAATGGATAAAAAAAACCGTCATTTTTGGAAATTATAACCAAATTTGTAAGGCAAGGTAACGATTTTTAACACGTTCTATGCCAAGAAAAAAAAAGCACTTTCCCATTCAGGCCGCGTCAGTCAGTGATGGTTGACAATTAGACTTTCCGTTCGGGCCGCGTCAGTCAGTGATGACCGCGCTTAACAAAGGTTTTCGTGTCGTTTTTACAGGCCGTTGGGCAATGCTATCAAACTAAATCCCATATTCATTGACCCGCGTGGCCCTCTAGTTTCTTCGAATAGAAATGGTTTTTGAAAAAAATAAGAACTTAGAAAGAAAAACAACAATTATCATTGAATTTTTTTTATTCAAGGAACAAAATAATTGAATCTTATTTCTAAAAATTTAACCCAATGAAAAGGATAACTTAATAATAATATTTTCTGCACCATTTTAGTAGGTAGCAAAAATGCCAATTAGTCATATAAAAGGTAATAAAAAAATAATCACAAAAATTACGTATGAAAGTTGGCAAAGCACTCAACACATAAAAAAGGTTTATCTAGACAAGTGTTACAAAAAGTAGGTACTTTTTTAGTCTTGTTTCTGGCCATTGCACGCCCAAATGTAGTCACATTTTTCTTGTAACATTCTACACAATATCGACGCATCTTCAAAGAAGGCCCTTCTTTTTTCTGAAGCACATGCTTTCTTCTCGTCATCCGTCCTGAAGGTGCTCTGGGTGTTGAATGTTTTGCTAAAAAACTCTTTAATATTTCTTTTCTAAAGTCTACAATGGGTATGGATTTATTTGTGACGCTTTTGTACAAAACTAAAGCGTTAACCATGGCGACATTTAAAATGAGATCAAATGCAAGTTTTTTGTACCATTTTACTGATTTTCTTAATGGGGTCTGGTATGCTGCCATCTGATCGGCTAAATCCACTGCTCCTTTTGCCTTGTTATAATCTACGACAATAGCCGGTTTCATCGTGGTTTTATTATTCTTGGTAACGGAAACAAAACGTGTTGAATGCTTTGTGGACAGCACTAACACATCTCGTTTATCTTTCCACCGTAAAACAGTTATCCCATCATCACTTTCTTTCGCTATGAACTGGCCCTTTTTCAGCTTAGTAGACACGACAACTTTAGGGAAATGCTTTCTGTTTTTTCTTAAAGTTCCAATCAGATGTGTCTCATTTTGCAGAAGTTCCCTGGCTAAGGGTACACTTGTGTACCAATTATCTGTGTACAACGAATATCCTTTATTAAGTAAGTCCTGGCAAAGGTTCATTACAACTCTTTGAGGGGTGACATTGATTTGTTCATTTTGTTTACCAGCGTATATATTGATTTTGAATGTATAACCAGGTAAGGTACACAGTTTGAAGAGCTTGATTCCGTATTTGTGACGTTTTTGTTTATTATATTGGCGGAATACCAGGCGTCCTCGAAACGGAACCATACTTTCGTCAACGCATATGTCTTGCCCAGGAATAAAATTTCTTTTGAAATTGTCATTTAGCATATCAAGCAAGTGCTGAACGCGGTGAAGTCGATCCAATTTATTATTATCGTCATCCTTGGAAAAGTGGATCATTTGTAAAAGCAATTCAAACCTATTTCTAGACATTACAGTTCGAGGAAAATTTTGACCCATTATTTCATCCGTAGACCAATAATCAGCAAGTTTCGGAAGCTTAACCAAACCCATATACAAAATCAAGCTGAAAAAACGTTTCATCTCGGCAAGATTCGTTTCAGACCATGAGCGAATTCTTGCATTTTTCGAAGCTTCAGCAGTGTTAGTTATTTTAGTTATTGCGAAAGCATTGGTACATTCAACAATTTCTTGTAAAATATTATCCGTCACCAAAAGTGCGTAAAAATCGGCTGGGGATTTATTAGTCATCGATGTGCGAATAGAAACGGGCATGCCACAACATTCAGTAAAGGGAATTACTTTTCGCTGGTTACCTTTGGGATCTGCCCACTTAGACGATAAAATACTTTGTAAATCCTGGATAGCGGCATCAAGTTCGGCATTATCGCTACTTTCGCTTGCAGACAGGATCCGAAGGCGCCTATTGCTCGATTGAGGTGGCTGAATATTTTCTTCATCATCACTAGTACTTAGGTTTAAAGTTTTCTCGAGATCGATTTCTATGTTTTCGATCTGCGTTAGGAAGTCTTGCGTTATCTCAAAATCTTCGAATTCGTCCATAGTGAATATAAATACTAATTGAAACTCATGAATTCACTATCGTAATATAATATGTTCGATGTGACAGCGCAACACGGCGTCTCAACTCAAATTGCGGGCGTCAACTGCGTAAGCGCGGACGCGCGAGCCGCGAGTAAGCGCGGGGGGCTGCCCGACACCGCGACCGGCGCGGCCCCCTATAACGGAAAGTCGATTTTTCCTCTCTATAGGCCGCGTCGGTCAAGGCTGCCCGACATTAATTATTTCCATAAATAAGGGCTCAAATTGACTTTTGTTGAAAACAACATACATTTGAACATTAGATAAACGCGTATAAGCAAAAAAATCTTTTGACTACTTTTAAACAGAACTGTAATTTTTGCTAGGCCCAAAGGGCAAGTTCGTTGTCGGTCAGCACTGACCGCGTCAGCAGAGGACGTGTTAAAAAAATTAAAAAAAAATTTTTTTTTGAAAACCCTGTACATAATTTTTTTTTAAATACTGGTATGTGGTGCTTCAGTGTACAGTGTATCCACACCTTTGCTTTGGACCACTATTTACGCCACACCCTGTATATTGCGTAGTAATTATTGAGCATAAAACTAAAACAAATTATTGTAATATTATGTATGACATATGTACAGACATGTAGTGGAAGTACTTTCATAAAAAATTAGCAAGTTTCAAATTGCAGTAAAGAATTAAATTCATTAGAAAAAACGTCTTTTTGATCACTAAATTATTAAAATGGACCTCTTAGAACGCGTGAATCAAAAATATGCTAAACGTAAACATTATAACATATTATACGCTAAAACCAGCATTTTTCCTAAACAAAAATCTACCTGACTTAGATGGGTCAACGGCATCTACTGGATTTTAAAGTACTGATTTTTGACACTAGGAAAATCCCGCATCGATTTTTAAGTTCCCCCAATATTGACAAAGGGGGGCTTGACAATGCCCCGCCGCGGCAGTCAGTTGCATGCAATGTCACAGGTATGATGACTAGAACTCTCAACCAGGGATGATCTGTTGAATGTGGTAGAAACCGTTTTAATATCATTCTTCTTCACAAAAAGTTCAAAAACCCTTCAGCATTTTCAACCAACTGAGACTGAATTTACCGTAAGTCTTTGAATCCAGACGATTTGCTATTCAAAGTTATATTCTTTTCCAAGGACTTTGATGCAACTAAGTAATAAGCTCTGGGGAATCAATGGCTTGCTGCGCAAAATTAGTATTCAGGCTGTAAAATACTCGATGCCTTTGCTTGAAAACGGCATCGAAGGCAAAAAGTCGGTTCGCCATTTTGAAAAGTGGAAAAAGCAATGGGCGCTTTTTACACCAGTAGGTGGTCTGCGTTTTCCGTTAGATAACAGTTTATCGTTACAGCTAGTGCTATTTTATTGAAACGGTGCCGTGTCTAACTTTTTCCCATCCATTTTTTATAGCCACGTGGACTGTGGTCGCGTATCTCGATATTTTGGGACGGAATAAAATATGTTCTTTATGCTTCTACTTACTTTACCACTGATAAATCCATATTTTTAATATTATAAATGCGAAAGTATATCTGTCTGGCTGTCTGTCTGTCGGTTACCTCTTGACGCTTAAACCACTGAACTGATTAATGAAATTTGGTGTGGAGACAGTTCGAGACCCTGGAAAGGACATAGGCTACATTTTGTCGCGATATGAAAACATTAAGGGGGTGAAATAGGGGATGAAAGTTTATATGGAAAATCCAACTCTTGCGGGCGAAGTCGCGGGGAACCACTAGTATTTATTAAAGCAATGAAGTATCCTTCAGAATTCGACTTATTTATTTCAACCACCATGCAAGATGTGTACTTTTGATGCCTTAAGGCACTTCGTAGCAGTGTTACTTACTTATACCCATGCTTATACCTACTTGCGTACCTACCGAAGCGCTCTTTTACAGCAAGTTTTAAAGATAATTATATGTTTCCCAACTCCGACGAACGAAGATGGAGCGAAAGCATGTCGACAAAAAGCTTCCCTTGCTTATGAACGAAAATACTTTTTTGTTCATTTGACATGAAACTTTGAATAAGAAAATTGCGTTCCTTTCTTTCACACTTAAATTCGTTTGCAAACAATCTTGTTATGGCATTGGAGGTATTAGAATATGCGTATCATTCGTATGATTACAGATCAAAAATTGAAATATATAAATTAACGACCAATATAAACAATTATTTTCATTTCTTTAACTGAACGTGTGATGTAATGACCGTATTAAGGCTCCATTGCACCAGTTAAGTTTGTCATAAGTAGAATTGTCTCTCTCTCTCTCCTGGGCATTATTAATCTCATCTGATGGTGGGGTCTGCCTTTTCAATTTTTCTTTTCCACTTTGCCTTATCAGACATTGCAGAGTCTCAGGTCTTTCTTGACCACATCTGCCCATCTTGTTTTTGTTCGCGCTCTGGGTCTAGGCCCTGGGATGTTCAGATTGGCCAACATAAGACTTAGACGACTTAGTAGATTGTAAACTCTATAAAAAATACTTTGTCGTCTGCTTTTAAAAAATAATATAACAGAGCATTAGCATGAAACAATGAATTAATTATTTTGTGGCATAAGACCCTAGTCTTAGTTGGTTTTAGCACTGGTAACCACACGTTAAGAAATGCAAATTTAGTATGTTACACGGTGTATCTCTGTAACTACAGCTCAGGCTTTATATTATGATCTGGAATTTCGTTATCCTTAGGGAATGGAGTTTGGATTTCGAAGGAGTCGTAGAGACTTTTATAGCTTGTTTTACTGTTGATGAAACAAGCTTTTTACAATCCTCCTTTTCTCTTTTTTTTATGTTATGGAGTTCTTTAGTTAATTGACATTTAAGTTAAGATAGGGTTTGCGAGTTTATCAATTAACCTGCCTTGGAAACTGCAGTATTTTTTACACTGAGTTAAGCTTTGGATATTATTTGCACCTGTAAATCTTAGGTTTCACCTAGTGAAACCCTACTTTTTCTGCTCTACTTCTGGAACAAATGAGTTCGAATCAAGAAAATCTATTTGATGAGTGAGAATAAGATTGCTACTTCAGAATCACTCTTAAAGCCTTTCATCGCAAAATAGATTCATCCAAGGATACTTCAAATATCCTTTGTAAGCCAATAAAAGTGACGCGTCCCACTTTCGTCTCACGATGGAACATCACAATGCCATTCTTTTAATCATTCACTGGAAAATGCATACGCAGCGGATAAAAGACTATTTCTTGTCCCAATTTCAACTCTATGGCTACGGGAATAATGCCACGCGATCGCTTTGAATAACCGTGTGTACTGCATTCTCCGCAAACAATAGATAAGGGCCGTCCCGAGTGGATGCCGGGTTCAAGTGGGACTGAGAGGTCATTCATCATCCCCCTCCCACACGCTCTGAAATTTTTCACTACTCTTCCTATTTCCCGGATTTCCCACCCTTAATACCCTGCGTCCGATTCTCCAGAAATTTCACCTATTAGCGCGCAACGGCAAGAATTCAAGTTTCGAATTTCATTGAAGTTTTGCTGGAACTTTCTAGATTTATGGTCGAATGCTTTTATTAGATTTCTAACTTGACGTTTCTTCCGTGCGCTAATTTATTATTTATTTCATTTCATCCTGCTTTACCGCTAGCAAGTTTAGGACAAAAAGTTTTTTGGTTGATCAATAACTTAGATAAGTTTGTATAGGTTGAGTAAGTTTGTTTGTACCTACTGCTCAGTTGTGGGACGTTTATTATAACCTAACTTTTACGTACAAAAAGATACTAATAGGCTTTTGACCCACAGCTAATTACTTGTAGGACAGCAATTGTGTTTTGCTCAGAATTTAATTTGTTCTTGAATTAGCATTGCCGTGTCTGTATCACAAACAGAGGTTGGAATTAGGTAGAGTTGTTCATGTACTACTGATTTCATACAGCGAAAGAATAATGTGGATATGCCTCAAATCCCGAGATTAATTTTAAAGAGCAGAAAAAATCCCGTGATTTTTTAAATAAAAAGTTATTTACTTTTACACAATTTGAACTACTGCGCGCGACGTTGCTAAACTTACATCAATGACATCGGATGTCCGAAATTCCAATATGCGTGATGTTGCTACAGATGTATTTCGCACAACATAGCTTGTGAGAACAAAAGAATACAATAGCGGAAATGCGGAGCACTCCCCACTTAACGGAATGTACTAGATTTTGACTCTTTCTACCGCATTCAAACTATCTATTAGCACAGAATAAGTACTAGTACTTCGTACAGAAGTATGACTTAGCGATTGTATTCAAAGAAATGTCTACTCAATGTCGTCAACAATATGGCGTAATTTGGTCCCCCCCATGAGTCAAGCACATTTTCATGTAGACACCTACAAAAATCCATTGCCAGGTAATTTCATACTTATTGCTCTGGAATATGATTCATAATACACTAAACCTATTCAGTGACGTAATATCACGCGACGCGATAAGGTGGACTGCTACGAGAAGCTTCTAACGCCATCTAGCGCCTCTTTCTAGTACTTTATTCATTCTCGTCCAGCCAGCAACGTAGCCGCGCGGCCGCCGGTGAATAAAACGCGCGAGCGTGTCGCTGGCCGGTAGCGACACGCAACTGGTTTTAGCCCCTAAGTAAGGGTCGCCGCGCGTAGGTACGTTTTTGCTACCTACGCGGGGGGATACACAGGCCTGCTATTAGCAATAAATCGGTTTACTCATTCACACAGCTCATTCGCTTACCTCGTTTCGTCGCTCACTTGTTTCATATTGTGGTTTGTGTGGTGAATCCTGTTTGTTTGTAATATTGTTGGCCACACGGGATTGTCCATTAGAAATCCCGGGAAGGTCCACATTAATATCAACATTTATATATATATTAATATCAACAAGTACATAAATAACTCTACCTAATTCGGACCTCTGATCATAAACTACATTATTTTACACTGAATGTTGTAGATACCTACTGGGAAATGCCTCACGGGTTGATGAATAGATAAAAAAGTATAATATGTTACTGACCTTCACAGCGATCAGCTCGAAATAGTGTCAAACGTATCTGTTTGTACTTCCCATTGATAAACACTCATATTGTATGAATCAGACGAGGTTACATATGACAGTGCGATTATATTCAGTAGGACTGTTGTAATTAGCGAAACGTATAAGAAAGTATTTATGTAGGTAATAATAAATCAGTGGCGTAGCTTGTAGCGTATATTTGCTCTAGCGTAGTTTTTTGGGGTAGTACAAGTAAAGTGGGGATGTTTTTTTTCTTTCGTCAAACCCATCGTAAATATCGTTTGATAGATCTTACATAATGATTGTAAGACTTATCAAATGACATGTAGTGAACATTTTTTGATTTGCAGGCCCGTTTGGGTGATATACATTTTATAAGGGGCTAATAATTGTTGGAGTTAAGCGTCACTACCCCCTGCCGGCTAAATGGTTGTTTGTGGATATGTAAAAAAAATGTCGACAGTAGCATTTATAACGAAATTAAATGGAAAACTACCACAGGAAAGTAACTAGTGCTAATTTCTGAGTTATCAATCAACTTATAAACTGTAGGTAATTTTTTACGCATTACCTACTTAAATAAAACGGATAGATACAGAGACGTTAGTAGGAGAAGCTTCTCTATCTAGATCCGTTATTAATTATATTTGGTAACAAAAATCACGTCCTAGCATTTATGACTTTCAATAAGGGTAAAAGTAGGGTTTACTTTGAGCACGGCCTGACACGCACTTAACCGGTTTTGTTTAATAGCCTTAAAGCTAAAAATACTTACACTTATTTTAACAAGATTCGAATTATCCTCCGTAAGCCTACTCATAACTTAAAATCTTACTGAAGCCGTACATATATTTTTCGTTGGTTCGCCATGCATGGGTATATTTAGTATGTTGATAAAATCGGGGCTGGCCCATTTAACTGTCAGAGTTATTATCAATTTATCACGTGTTTTTGTATAATTAGTTCTCATTGTTTACATAATATCTGGTTAATTTAATCAACGATGTCAAAGTTTATTGTAAATATAGCTCTTGTTCAATATTTTTTTGTAATGTAACATTTGTTGTGGCGGTAGATAAGAGAACTAATTGATTTTATTAAATAAAGTTTTTCAACTGATGCTCAACGATACATCTATGAGCATTAAAAATTTAATAATACCTAATTGGTATACATACAGACAAAACTGAAACTAATACTGCGTAATTAGTTCGTCTTTTTCATATCAGCCTATTGCAGTCCACTGCTGGACATAGGCCTCTCCAAGACGGCTCCGCTTCTTGCATCCAGCCACCACCGGCCACCTTCCTCAGGTCATCGGTCCACCTAGCAGGGGGGCGTCCAACACTACGTTTCCCGAGACGTGGTCTCCATTCGAGAACCTTCCTACTCCAACGCCCGTCGTTTAGTCGTTTATTAGTTCGTCTTTAGAATAATTAATTTCTATAATATTATTTAAAAATATATGGTATGATATTTACCGTTTTATATGAATAATATTTTAATTACAAGACATTGTAAAATATTTAAGTTAGTAAATTGAATAGTGCCTAAAAGGCAGACGGGAGCTCATTAGCGGCTTGTTAGAGTTAATTATGCACTTATGTCAAGTTGTTTATGACGAGAACTAATTATGCCGATAACTGTGCAGACTCTTATTTGTACGTGTTCCGGTAACATTTCTTGGCATATTTGTTTTTAAATTCGTTTTTTTTTTTAACTTTTTCTAAATATATAAAAATGTAAACTGATTTAACTAATGACTGACTGCTGACATGCCACGCACAGCCCTAACTGTGTCTAGAGGTCTAGAGACTCCAAAGACATAGGTTTCTTATGAAGTCTAGGGGTGCACTAAGAAAGAAATTTTGGAAATTCATCCCTTAAGGAGAAAAAGGGGGGAGCAGGTTTTTACTAAATTTCGACAGTTTTAGAGCTTAATCGATTAAATTGGTGTACAGGATAGAAATTAGGAATGGCACATATCAGGATTTTAGTAAACTTAACCTCGGGGTTGAAAAGGGAAGGGTGGATATTTAACATTAATTTGTGCAGACGGAGTTGCGTTTATCGGCTTGTAAATAAACAAATGCTTATTTTATAAACTCTAAAATATGACTAAACTAATATCTCGTTTTACACATATTTTTTTCATTTGCCAGTCACGTAAATAACAAAAGAATGCCTTTCAGCAAAGCATCGTTTTGTGTATGCTTTTTGTATGAGTTCATCTCGCTAATGTGAAACCGGCTGAATAGCTGATATACCTACCGCCTAGTTTTCCGAAAGTTCGTGAATATACGGCGAACTATCGTGCCCACTTTATTACTGCCTAAATGCATAGGAGACCGTGGACTGAGTGCGGAAATGAGGTAATTTCAAGCGGAATATTATGTAGGTTTGTTGCTATTAATATGAAATAGCAATAAAACTAGTTCGGTAATAAAGGCATGCTGCGTGGTGTGGCCAGTCCCACTTTATAACCATCGTTCGATTTGTCATATGGTTATCTAATAATTTTATTTTTGTTAAAAAAACATTGTTTTCACACATGTGTAAAGAAATAGTTAAAATAAACGTCTGTTTTACTAGACGGGTAATAAATCTTAACAAGAAACCGCACACTAATAAACTTGAAAGTGTATTTATTAGTAGGTACCTATGATACATAGTATTTTAAAACTTCTTAAGAAAAATATTCTACCTACAAATATATTTGATACCAAATCATAGACCCGCCGCGGGAACCGAATAAATGCAGCAGTGCGATTCTCTAAAACTTATGTCAATTTAAAGAATAGCACTGATGCATTTATTCTTTAAGCCTTATCTTAAGTAGATAAGGCTATCTATCTACTTACCTTAAGAATTACAATCTTAAGGTCTCCTTAAGAACCGTTATTTATTATAAGTTACTTAGATTAGTTACTTTGATAAATATTCTGGATATAATAAAGGTCACAGTGGTCGATTCATCTACATCATCCATATTATTTTGTTTTCCGCCCTTCTCGTCACCTCCTGCTGACTTTCTGCCTATTTGAAAGCTGTAGCGATTGCGATTGCTATTCCAAAGCAGTGGCATGTGGTTTGTTATTTTCTCAACATTTTATGCTTAATTGCGTTTTAGACGTTAGTTTGAAAGCTATTGCTGCATTCCTCAAGCTGTGACTATTTTAATTTGAAAGCATTAAAATTAGTTGTTGTGTCTGGTTTATAGATCAAAAACTAGCAAATAATAGTCGGACTCGAGCTCTGAGGGTTCCGTTTAAACAAAGATTTTCGACATGCAGACACACAGACGGACAGATGGACCACAAAGATGATGATCCTATTAGGGTACCTTTTTTCCTTTTTAAGTACGGAACCCTAAGAACCATGCTGCAAATACTAACCAGAATATTTTTCATTTCACCAAACAAGCGAGGCAGTTGGTAACGTCTCATTACCGTTCCCGTTCGCTACATTATTCTCAGAGTTTTTCTAACTAATGAACCTTACTGTCAGGAACAGTAGGTTGAGGAAGGAATGATAATGATCATATTCGAAATTACTCATAATCTTGACTGGGTTTGTTTAGTAAATTTTTAAGGTTTGGTATTTTTAAACAACCTCAAGAATTTTTTAAAGTTTTTAATCGTCAGTTTTTTAAGGATTTAACTTGGTTACGGTTAAAAGGTTGTTGGTATAGTCGTCCATGTTATGTTTGTATTCCATTGTAGCTCCTACTAACACTCCTACATACTAAGAGTAAACAGCTTTTGATCAAGGTGCATACGTTAAATATTGTATGTAAGTAAGTAGATACTTACACACCACCAATTTCGTACTTTTACCATAAATAGGTACCATGGTCAAGTTTTAATATTAATCTTGTTGAGTAGAGGTTTAATAGAAAATGCTTCTCAAAAACTAGAGGTTCCGTACCAACTTTAAATTAGGTGTCCGCTTAGGTACCTAGGTACATCTAGCTAAAATACTTCACACTTAAATTTTCCGCTAGCAAAAAAAGCTTTCTATTTTCAGTTTTTGTATGAATGACAAAGTTACATTTGCGGTTGTTGAAATGTGCTATTTCTCAAAAACAACCGACTTTAACTTATTCAAACCAATTTTCTTTGATAGTATTTACTAAGATACAGGTACAGCAGGTGTATTTTTTACATTTTCCATTGTAATTAAAAACATAATTATAAAGTTAGATGGGTTCCTTTTTTACCATACGATTACGCAATCCTAAAAAGACCTCTTTGGTGTTATTACAAAAAAAATTGATCAGGTTTAAACTAGGTTTAAATATTGACCAACAACGGAGGAATGATTGACACATTCGTGACATAACCTAATAGAGAAACGCTTTACTAATTGGCTAGGTAATAGCTTAGTCCTGGCTTAAACCCGGTACTAAGTTTGTAATAACGAGGCTATAATCTAAATTCCAGTTCTTTTCACCGCCTAAAGTTTTTAACCAAAGTTTTATCACGTAGTGGTCTTTCCGCAAATATTATTGAGTTTCTCGTTCACGGCTTCACTTTAAATTTTAGTTAATAGTCAGTGCTGACTTTCTACAGAAAACTTTATGTTGTACAAAGTGAAAACTCAGCCATTTTTACTTTATTGGGAATAGCTAAATCTTATTTGAAAAGAGACGTCGAGCTTAGTTTAGCTATATAAGTTAGAAAGTATTGGGTTCTTAGACGGCCTAGGTTTTGTAGACGCCGCGTTATTTAAGATTTTGTAACAGTCAAAGAATAGGCAAGATGACAGATTTTGAAAAAGTGTTGCAAAATATTCTTAAGTATCTTCTATTTCCAAAAAAATATATCATTATTGCAATCAACAAAGGTTATATTTAAAAAAATGCAATTTAAATTAAATGTTCATAAATTGGCGCCAAAACGCGGTCAGGGTGTCATGGCGTCTGCTGTGACGTTACACCTCAGTAAACATATTTCAAACGTTAGTGTTATAGTCGAAATTCGTATTATAATTCAGTGACAGTGACAGTATTTACTGAGGTGTGACGTAACTCGAATCTGAATGGTGTTATAAAAAACATGGCGTTTGCAATTTTATTTTGCAATTTAATTTCTAAAATAAACTTATAAAATCGTCCTAAAAATAAATAAATAAAGAGTTTTTCCATAATCTCAATACTATATAGACACATTATTTTAAAGTTTTTTGCTTACTGTCATCTTCCCTATTGTGTTACTTTACCATAGGGCCCGGGAACACCATCAGGTTTTAACATAACACCCGGCTGCCCCTGCGTTTGGTCCGTATATAATAGCAATGTCCTGACAAGAAAATCGAACGATCTATGAAGATCTGTGTGGGGTGGTGAAGTATCTACCTCCTAGTGTCCCACTCCGGGCAATGACATCACAAACTCCAGTTTGTGATGGCGGTTGAACGATCCTATTAGCGGTGGTAGGCTCCGTTAGGTACCGCCTGGTAGCTACTACTCTCCCACCGGAACCTGGCGCCAAACAGCTTGCTGTTTTCCGTCGGTGAGTGTATTGCCAGAACCTTCTGGGTGAGCTTGCTCCAACGACGACTCTATCTACGCTACTTGGCTTAGTCTAGAGTCAAAAGCAAATCCGTTTTAAATAAATAAAAATTCAATAGAAAAAAACCCTTATACTATTATAAATAATGCCGTTGTTTTCATTAGTTTTAGACAGTATTACAGTTTCACTTTTTCATTCTTAAGTGATAGCTCTGTCTGCTGTGAAACAAAAGTATTAAAACTAAGAACTAGCTTTGAGTCTACTAATGTCATTGTAACTTATATGAAGCAAATAAGAAATAAAAAAATATATTAGCCCCACACTAAGCGAGTAAAGTTAAGTAAAAGATTTACACCGATTCAGCGGTGCTAAAAATATTAAATTAGAAAAGTTGTAATTGCCATCGGGAGCTGTTGAAATAGAAAACTTGAATTAATTAAGTATAATGGTTCGATTTATTAATGCCTTTGCGAATTTAATTTATTTCAGTAAGGAATTTCATTTCGCTTTATATTTTTCTGCTCTTAGAAGCAGCGATGTGCGTCAAATTGATTTTTAAGGTTCCATAACCAAAGGGTTAAAACGGGACCCTATAACTAGGACTCCGCTGTCCGTCCGGCCTAATGGTTCTGTGTGTCTGTCTTTTCTGTTGTTTGCCACTAGGCTGTATCTCATGAGCCGTGCCGTGATATCTAGACAGTTGAAATTTTCACAGATGTTGTATTTCTGTTGCCGTTTGAATGTAGTTTCTAGTGTTGTAATATAGTGTTTAATAATGTTGTATAGAGAATGGTACTTGGTATATTGGACACTCTGCCGTTCCACATGAAAATTATGAACAAAAAAATCCGCTAGAGGAATCCCTCAAATTATGAAGCGATATTCATAACACGTAAACGCTCTAGATCAAGTATTTTTTAATCATTTTCAAAATCAACATGCACCGATGGGGTTACGCTGCGAACAGCGAATGTAGTGGTGTCTCTCCCCAGACTATGACAGGGGTGTCTGGGTCTGTCAGGGTTGTGCCCCCATTTCATATCTCCTTCTGTGATCTGAGGACTTGAACCTACTCCTTGAATCCGGGCGATTGCTCTTGCAACTGAGTTGAGTAGGGGTACTCAGCTCAGTTGCAAGAGCAATCGCCCGGATAGCGATGGGTCGTAGGTTCAAGTCCTCAGATCACAGAAGGAGCTATGAAATGGGGGCACAACCCTCGCGAACGCGACATGGCTAAAAAGAACTATCAATCCGCGTGGAATTATCACATCTCAGTCATTTGTGTGTGTGCAGTGCGCGCCAATGGGGATCCACACGCAAAGCTTGATGCAGATGGCGCAGCATAGATACGGCTATGTCAAACATTTTGCTATTGTTTATGTCGGGCTTTTTCGTATCTAATTTACAGTTTTTCGTGACTATCTAATGTTATTTCATCATTATGTATTCGTCAATGAAGTTATCTGAACTAAAAGACGAACTTCGGAAACGAAGATCAAAAGTATCTGGTAAAAAAACCGATCTTATTGCAAGGTAAACATTTGGGTGTTAATCCAGTTTAATTACTGTAAATGTTTCATTTAATTGGTTGTTGAAATAGTTTTGTTGTACTTGTGTTACAAATTAACTACATAACAAGGTTTTTGATAAATATAACTAAAATAATAAAACACGTACATGTTTGTTTTTTAGGTTAGAATTCTACGATCGGAACCGCGATGATACCGGGAATTTTGGTGTCGTAGCTTCACAATCTAGTTAATACGATCAATGTTCCCGACCCAGAAGCTTATCATGATGTAAATAGTTCTAGTAAACTTCCTAAAATTAATTGATTTTCTTATAGCTGTTTCCCACTTCTTTTTTAAAACTGGGTATTTTGGAAATAAATGAACACCATTATTGTAACAACCTGGCACATCACATAACGGCATTATGCTTTCGTAGATTGAAAACACAAAAAATACTCAAAAAAACACAACTTCTGTACTGGAATGACAGATAGCTTTGGCCGCATCAACAATGCGCCACCTACAGGGAGAATTTGGCAGTGTGGATCCCCATTAGCGTTGCAATAGGAGTGATTTTGTGGCAAAATTGTGTAGTCTGATGTGTTCAGGTATAGTCGGCAGCGCGTCAGAACTACTAAAACAGCTTTTATTACCTAGGAAAAAGAGACTGTCTCAAGGTCAAAGTGGTGAAGTCTGACGTGCGGTCATGTGTACTTATCGTGTCATAATCGACACATCACAAATACAACTAAGTTAACTCAATGCCGAATAATTTCTGACTACCCCAATGGTCCCGATTGATGAAGATTAATTATCCCGCCCACCCCCACTTAGTTACCTTTGACATAGCAAAAATAGATCAGCAAAGAAAAAATCATCATTAGGTAGTTTGATAAAACCAAGTAAGTCCAACAAGGTACTAAATAGTTTTTGAAGTTGTTGAATAATAGGTAGTTACTAAGTAGGTTTTAAGTTTATTTATTTTTCATTTCATTTCAGGCATAACTATAGTTAGCCAAATAGCTTACTTATATGATCACTTTAAAATTCAAATCCTGTTCCCAAATCCAGGTTTGGTTTTAACATGGTAATGGACTAAAATCTCGATATTATTAGTTTGTCAAAAACTGATCTGTTCTGTTTAAATAACTAACAAGAGAATAATATGGTTTAGATCGATGATGTTTTATAGTTACTTAAATGATATTAAATTGTTATGTATGACATTTTTGACTTGGACTCTATTTCTGTAACAACTGCATTAGCAATTGAACTTTGAAGGTTAAAGGTGAACGCGCATTTACCCGCGCGCACTCGTCGTACGCGCCGAATTCATCACATCTTATAAATCTTTATATGAAATTATATACAACGATGCGCACCTATTCGCGCCGCACCGAATTTCAGTAAAATGCTGAAAGCGAGTGAGGTGCTGTGGTGCGGATAGATGCATACAAAGTCATATAAATATTTATAAAATATGAAGAATTCGGCACGTGCGGCTCCGGCAGGAAGTGTTTCGCGGATAAATGAGTGTTAAACATATGTATGCTTTCAACTGTTTTACAGTACAAAATAATAGCCTTGATTCTTAGAAATCAATACAGATCTCTTTTAACTATTACCCTCCGATCGTTAGGGTGAAGGTCCCAAACGTGTTTCTTAATAGCACCCAGTAAACGCTTGTATAACCTTAATAACGCTAAACTAGTTTACTATACTAATCTACCCGAACATCTCTACAACATGTCATTTATTTCATTGACGGGTGTGTGAAGCCTTTAATTATTGTGTCGGCATGGTACGTTATCGGGACGTTTACCCTAAACACACGTATTAGATGATTAACGGGTGTCAGAAAACTGTTTCGAGTGTAATGTGGAAATCAGCTGCTAATCCATGAACTGGCTTTACTCTGGAACACATGTTAAACATAGGAATATGACTGTACTTTTATCATAGATCCATACTAATATTATAAATGCGAATGTCTGTCTATCTGTCTGTCTGTCTGTTACCTCTTGACGCTTAAACCACTGAACCGATTGAGATGAAATTTGGTATGGAGACAGTTCGAGAACCTGGAAAGGACATAGGCTACATTTTGTCGCGATATAAAAACATTAAGGGGGTGAAATGGAGGATAAAAGTTTATATGGAAAATCCAACTCTTGCGGGCGAAGTCGCGGGGAACCACTAGTAGGTTATAAACTTAGGAACCTCTTATAATTTTGTGTGTATAGTAGGAGACATTGTAGAAGGGGACGGATGTTGGGACACCTGAGTTAGCACGACAATTTCATTAAAACGAAGAAAGAATAGAAGGAAAAAGAAAGCGATGAAGACCAAGAAAAAGCTACATGCAGAAAGTGAAAGAAAAGATAAATGTCGGGTCGTAGGTCAAGAGAAGGGCGGAAAGCAGAGAGGAATAGAAAAATCTCTACTGACAAGAGCCGAGCTCTTAAATTGGATGATAATGATGAGTTATTTTTTCAACACACTTGATAGTTAATATTGACCCTTATTGCATCAGTATTACCTAATAATGCTTTAGCAGTAAAGTGATACCTAGTTAAAGCAATCACAACTGTTACTGTTCCCTGCGACATCTTCCGCGCAAATGTCAAATTTTTCATACTACCTTCCACCCTCATTTCACCATCTTACCCTTAGAGGTTGTATGTTCAAAAATCCTAAAATACGCCTTTTTTATTTCTAACTAAATAGCTAATTAGCTAATTACCGAATTAGCTTCAAAACTGTTTTATACAATCCCCCTTATCCCCTATCCCCCCTGTATATCGCCTTAAGAAGGGAATTTTCAAAAATCTTTTCTTTGTGTCACCTTCATTATAAAAAGGAGCATGGTGCAAAATTTCAAATTTCTTATAAACTTAGTCGTTTGAGCTGTGTGTTGATATGTCAGTCCCGTCCCGGCGGTGTCCAGGGTCCCGTTTTTACCCTTTGGTCTTTACATATGTTTAAGTAATGTTTACTAAAGTATTAAATAACTTTAGTAATTAACAGCACTACCTCACTTTTGAATAAAAGTGATGAATCTGATCTGTTCCAGTGTTTTGTGTATAGGTATAACAGATGAAATGTCCATACAGAAGATTAATAGAGAGCTCATGTAAGTCGATATAAAAGTCCCCCGGAGCTTATTTGCTAAACAGACGACTCTGCTGATAAATAAGTTGGCTTCATTCGACTGACATTTCACCCTTATTTATACCCAGTGTTAAAGTTCAAAATAGTTCGCTCTGTGTTCGGTCGTAAACGCCCACTAAAGTGATTAGTTTGACGATGTAATTTGTGATATTAGAGACATGTTTGTGATATTAGAGACATGTGTGTTCAGAGTTATCTTTCAGTTTATCGCGATGAAACTTAGTACTAAATGAAATGAAATGATATTATTAAACTGAAAAGTTTACATACATTTTGACGTGGGCACTGATTCCTGCACTAGAATTCCCTGTGTTGCGAATCAGTCTCTTTCGTCAGATTCTCTTATAAAATAAAACTTTATTTGGTATTAAAGATAAAGTAAGTTTTTTTTTTAATTGTTTCAGCAAACACACCAATAACCTAGCCCCAAACTAAGCGTGAGCTTGTGCTATGGTGACTAGAATAACGGATAGAGATACTTATATACATTTTTATAAACATCCATGACTTAGGTAAAAATGCTCGTGCTCATTACACAAACACTTGCCCCTTGCGGGACTCGAACCCGCAACCGCCTGGTTTAGAAGTCTGGGGTGCGAACGACTACACCAACACGGTCGTCAAAGCAATAAACAACGTGAAGGCCCACTTGCGCACGTCCGGATAGAAAGGTATAAGTTCGTAGCCAACCACATGTCGCAGCGCCGGACCACGTGTCGACGCGACATGTCGCAACTACACAAAGCGACGTCGTGTCGATGTCGCTTTAGTCATGATATGAGTACTGATCTGCGGTCGAGCGCTAGTGTCGTCTACCGCTTGACGACGTGTCGCTAGCTTTATGTCGCGAGCTACGAATGGTATTTCATACAAATACATAGAAACTAGTAGTGTCGCGTCGTCACGGGGTTTGACGCTGCGACGTGTTCCGTTCCGACTATTCCGGACTTTTTAAGGCCTATTATCCAAATTGAAAGAACACTTGCACAAGTCTAGATTAGCTGATCCGGAAGGTTCAATTGCGCCAGTCCAGATTAGCTTAGACCGCAGGAAGGTCGCGCACGAACTTGTCGTACTAAATTTAAGCTTTTAGCATCACAGTAAGTGCTAATTTCACCTTTTTTAGTTAGTCGGAATGGTGAAATCGGGATTCAGTCATCTTCACATAAGCGTATATGTAAACTAGCATTAACCACGGTTGGTGAGAATAAAGAAACAGGATTAAATCGTGGTAGGTAGCTTATGACTGGGGGTGTTTAATGACATACTAAAGTGTGTGGACTGAAACAACGATTTGTAGATTATCATGGAGTGGTTGGCCATTGCCTTTTTCAATTCATTCATATTCGTTGTCCACCCACGGCAATGCGCTGAAAATCACTGTGGTATGCTCCCGGCTGCCACGATTAATGGTGAGCGGATGCTTTTTCGGTAGATCTCTTTTTTTTTAAGACGTACATCAGTACGTTAAGCCGTTGGTCCTGCGCCTGATCTCTCAACGTCATGTCGGACTGCCGACTCACCAAATTATGAGAGTGAAGGAACAGAGAGTGCACCTGTGTATTGCGCACACACATGTGCACTAAAATATGTCCCGCGCAGTTGGCTTATCTGTGTTGAGATAGGCCGCCGTAGTCGAAATTCGGCTAGGAGGGCATTATAATGTGCTGTAATAATTGATCGCCAAATAAATATATTTTCTTTCTTCTTCTTTGTTTTCCCGCAACTCCTCGTCAAAGATTCGTCCTTTTTGTTAGTTTTTATTAGATTAACCAGAATCGTAAGTGTACAGATTTCTTTTGTATCCTGTCTCTATGCGGTGTCTGATTGGTTAAACGGCGTAGACCTGTGACTAGAGTGGGCCAGTCAATTTGCCGCCAAGGTCGTCTTACGTTGTTATTAGGGTTGCCAAATCAAATATTTTGTTATTTTCTGTTTTATTTTTACCCGACTGCGGAAGGAGGGTTATGTTTTTCGAGAGTATGTATGTATGCATGTATAATTGTTTGGCACGCCCTACAGCCCAAACGGCTGGACAGTTTTTGACATGTGAGGTGTCGTTGAATTTGTCAAAATTGTGAGAGTGACATAGGCTATATACATTTTAAAAATGGCGCCCGCAAATGGAAATAATGGGGGGAGGGGGATTGATTTTTTCCTTACCTTAGCAATATGGGTATCAAATGAAAGCCAGTAAAAATACCATTTAAAATATATAATTTTTGCATTCGGGTGTTTTGTTTTTACAAAAAATATGTTTGCTTTTTGTACCCTTTTTTATCGGCCCTATTTAACTGTAATGGAACGTAATATACTTACTAAGCTAGAAACGGTATCTCAATAGGATTTGGTGTATTTTTAGTGTTGCTATGCTGCAGCTGATAATAAATGCGCGGTAGGTATGCAACATCTTTTGTAACAGAAACTACGAAATACCAAATTAATTAATTCGAAAAAACAATTTTACTTACCACCTTGATCGGAATATTACGAAAAACAGACGACATCATAATTACTTATTTATTTATATAGACACAATACCAATCAAGTAATGACCGAAAAAACTCTGCACAACATTAAAATAATAATATTAATATCTGGTCACCCTAGTGGCTATGGACATAATTGGCCCATTTGCCCTTTATAGGCGCGAGGTTTGAAAGATTCCATTCCTTTGATAAAAATAGGTAATTGTTATCACAATAACTCACTTTGATTCATTTACGTTTTAGGGTCTAGTTCACCAACACATGTTTAATTCTGAAAGAGCGGTTACGAGGGTCAAACTGAAAGTTCTTAGAACTGGCCACTTATAAACAATATAATAAAAAAAATATTCTAAAATTTGAAAATAGAACTCTTTGCCAATATTCCTGAGTATATATTTCATTCATTTGTCATTTGTTTTACGACTTGGCGGCAAATTGAAAATTGTCTGTGTCACGTCAAAATGAATTTAACACGAGAAAATTTTCGTGCAATGATTTTTTATGACTTTCGATGTCATTTAAGTCAACAAGAAAGTTATGATAGTCTACGATTGGCCTTTCACGATGAAGCCCCATCTCGTGCGACTGTTTACAACTGGTTTAATGAGTTTAAACGTGGTCGCACTAATCTCACTGATGATGTACGTGAGGGACGGCCTTCTACGGCGACGACTGAAAATAACATCTGTGTTGTGCGGCGTATGATAGAGACTGACAAAAGAGTGACCTATCAGCAGATTCGGACAAGCTTAGGCATCGGTATGAGTCAAGTGCACAAAATCCTCCACGAACATTTAGCGGTCAGGAAGCTTTGCGCCCGGTGGATACCTCATAATTTGACTAAGGCTCAAAAACTCCATCGTGTGGATTGGTGCCGTAAAATGATTGAAAGATTTAACGGAGGTGACTCAAATGCTGTGTTCGACATACTAACAGGTGACGAAAGCTGGATTTACTGTTATGATCCTGAAACCAAAAGACAATCTGCTCAGTGGGTGTTTCCTTTCGAGGAGTTGCCAACTAAAGTGAAGAGAGATCGAAGTGCGGGAAAAAAAATGGTGGCCTCGTTCTTTGGAAGGATAGGTCATTTCGCAACAATTGTGTTAGAGGATCAAAAAACAGTTTCTGCAGAATGGTACACTACCAATTGTTTGCCACTTGTCTTGGAAAAAGTTCGAGAGAAACGACCTCGCAGTAGGATCCTCCTTCACCACGACAACGCCTCGTCGCACACCGCCAAGCGAACGATCGACTATTTGGCGACATCAAACGTTGAATTACTGGGTCACCCGCCGTATAGGCCCGACCTCGCGCCTTGTGATTTTTATTTATTTCCAAAAATTTAAGAAAAACTTAAAGGAAAGCGGTTTATGAATGCTGAAGAAGCGGTGGCTGCGTATCGCGATGCCATTGAAGAGACCCCTAAGGACGAGTGGGCAAAGTGCTTTTCCCAGTGGTTCCATCGCATGCAGCGGTGTATTGACGTCAATGGACAATATTTTGAAAAGATATAATAAAACTAATAACTGGCTAATGTAATCAGTTTTTGATTTTCTAAGAACTTTCAGTTTGACCCTCGTATAATGTTATTTGTATGGGAATTATATCAATATACCGTCAACTTACGTTTACCGGCTGGTTAAACATTGGTGAACTTAATGTTTTATTGAAAAGCTAAATGAAGTAAAATATTTATTCAATTGTTTTTCTTTGCAGGTATGTGTCCTGAAACCCTAAACTGCGGATGAGTAATTAAGGTATTTGAAGTGATTTATCCAACACTTTAACCAAACTGCAATATGAATATCTGAATAATTTTCATCAGCGGTTGGTACAAATATTAGGTAATGAATCTGTCTATTAATGATTTTTAGGGTTCCGTACTCAAAGGGTAAAAACGGGACCCTATTACTATGCAACTGTTGTGTGTGTGTCTGTCTGTCACCAGGCTGTATCTCATGAACCGTGATAGCTAGATAGTTGATTACATATACATATATGATGTATTTTTATTGCCGCTAAAACAACATATACTAAAAACTAATTATAATAAATATTTAGAGGGGTCTTTAAATAAAGACGTGTCGTGACAAAAAAATATATTTTTTCGCTGTTTTTGTTTGAAATTAATAATGGCAACAGACAGACCGCTTGAAACATCTACAAAATATAAAGGTGTAGGTTCACTTCAAAAATAAATAATTTAATTAAAATAAAAACAATATTAAAGGAGGGCTCCCACAAAAACGTGATTTCTTTAAAGTTATAATGTAGTGTCTAATGTTGTATAGAGAATGTACGGAACCCTTCGGACCGGTTTTTTTATTAAATTGGGAATCACAGTTTCGGTCAGATGCTGGACGTTTTCCCTCACTTTCCAACATAATTAAATGGCCTACTACATATTAGAGTCCAATTGTGGACTAAACCAATAAGCATTTGCTAATAATATCTACAAACTAAATTGAATTCGCTTCAGTAAGAACTAAGACGACGAAACGTCGTGACTTGCGGCATAGAATAAATCATTCCGCAGAAGTCTGAGACGGGAGAAAATCAATAGTGAATCGCGCTGCAAAATTAATGTTCTAATCAGCACACGCTAACGCTTGCATTTTCCACGTCTATGAACTGTAAATTGCTAGGCTTGCTGCAATCGATCGCGACGAAAAGCCAGGATTAAGCAAACCTCCGTAGTTCCTCACACCAAAAGTGGCGTGAAGAATTGCAGAGATCAACTTAGTGAGCAACTTAACTGCACATCTGTGAGGTCGTGAATTCGATCCGCGATCTCTATTTTTGAATCGCTCGCGTAAAGATCTCTACTGATTTTCGGTCGTCATTTAAAACTCCGCATCTTTGAATCACTCGATCGAAGCATTAGACCGCTCGAAACCGCAACGAGTGCCGCTACCAACTCGTCGCAGAAGGATAGGCGATAGAATAAACACTTAATATAAAGTATTAACTGAAAAATAAGTCGCATTCGGCAACAGAATGTCATACGAGTGATTCAAAAATATTGCCCCTGTACCGCTTAAGTTTGTAATTACAGTCTTTTCGGAGATATTGCTGTCCAACCTGCACACTAGTGGTAGTGTCTGTTGGCTAGTATATAAGTCAAAGCATAAACCAAAAGCATAAAACACCTAGTAGGGCCCTAAAGATAAGGAGACGTGTTCGGGCCCCCTAAGTAAAAAATAAAAGCGCCAAAATAAAATCAGCAATATTGGCCATATTGCTGATTTTTTTTATTTTGGCGTTCATATAAGTGGTATTTTCCGTCCTTAATTGAATAAATTATTTTTGACTTGATCTGACACTTTATTAAAATTGCCTTGAAAGTCGTTGTGTGTAAGTATTGCATTCCAAACAGTCATGAAGTATACAAATATGAAGATGAAGAACGAGACTTGGAGAGTAAATTTCAGTCATGCACGTTGCTATCCCGGTAGTAGAGGATATGAAAAAGGTACTACCTAACCTACATCCGCGTTGACAATAAGGTACCCATGATAAAAAATGCTGTATAGTGTTGGTCACTGAAGCCACCGCTACCGCAGGTCTTTAGACCGGAAAAGAAGATAACAAGTTTGCTATTTGTATTTTAATATTTACATCTGATGAGTTCAGTCGTTTATTTATTACATCGTTCACAAATTCGTTTCCTATTCGTCTCTAAATTACTTCTTTTTTTCAAAATACAAAGACTATTTAAAGGTAGTTACCTAATAGTCGTACTGAATGAGAGTGGTAGCCCTGTCGGCGGGGCGCATACATTTTCTTACCTAAAGTCTTAATAAAGCGGTCTCATTGCGCGAGATTATGGGATTACCCAAGTCGGATTAGGAAAACCCCCTCTAACCCCGCTAAATAAATAGATTGCTGGGACTTAGATTACGAATTTACTTTGTTGACATTTTAAATTAAATTTTCTCACAAACATTTTTGACTTGCCGATTTTCTTCTCGAAGATTTTTCAAAGATATTAAGGTATGACTAAAGCTCTGACTCCGAACCTATGCAAACGAAATGTGACATTAAGGCAGTTCGTGGGCAGAATTTCAATGAATCTAATCATGTAGGTAAACACGTTTGTGTCACACAGCTTTCTCACATACATTCCATTCAATTCTCAGCCGAATTTCAGCACTAGGCTCCAAAGAAGAACGGCAAAGTTATTTGATGCTTATCCCAAAATGCTGGCATGTTTTAGTCTTTGGTGAAAAGCCTAAAACTGTATAGAGGAAAAAACAATATAACTGACATTGAACGAATTTTATTTGGTGCATTATGTCGGACTGACATTTAAACAATGTATGATCCGGTCAACATTGACGTTTGTTATAAAATATATACTTCATGTTTGACTGACACGTCGAAGTTCCCGTCGTTCGTTTTGTTTTTGCATCCTTGAAGACGTTTTGTTGTTAATAATTTTTACATACTGGAAATATTTTAAATTTCTATTCCCTGCCTTTTAAATTACCATATGGGTAAGGCCGAGAATGTGTGTACTTTTCATAAAATATCATGTCTTCTAACTACAGTTAATGATAGTGCGTCATCAGAATTGACGGAAGATTAAAATTAGGCTTAGATATCATTCCTTACTATCAATTTAATAAAATATATTAATTTCAGAGCATTTCCGAACGTATTAATTATGAAATTCAATAATTATAAATTCGATAATTTTTTGCTTCATACTAAAATCAGTTGTCTCCAGTACGCCCCACCATGCATTTTGGGCTTTAAAGTTAAGATATGGCTATGTTTGCTTATTAATAACACAAATAATTACATTAAGAAAACATAAGAAAATATACAAAGAATTATAATTAAACTTATTTAGTTTAAAAAATTAATAAAACCTCTTGTCTCCATTTTTCTATCGGTTGTGTTACCGATCACAACGTTAATTTTTCGTAGTATTTTACCCGCTTATGATGGCAATATCCTTCGATATTGTAATGTAAGTACTACTGTACACCTGTCATTGCAGTTTATCGCGATTCCGCCATTTTTCTATGTGTTATGTTGTGGTCTACGTCGCCGCTCAAGAGTGAAATTTTAAAATTTCAGACTTAATAGAAGTTATTTTGTTGAGATAAGTTAATATTTCAACAAGTTTCTTTATATTGTTTAACCCTAAGCATTTTAATCTAGTGTTAGCTTCTTAAAACGTGTGCCAAGCTGCATTGAAACACCAGAATTTTAGGTTATCATGCCGCGTGACACGGGTAACACAACCGAAAACTCTTCGGTTTTGTTACTATCGTAGTAACACAACAATATGATTTCGGTTGTGTTACCTAAAGCTTAGTGCAGACAACAATAAAAAAACATGTCAATTATTATTGTATTATTTTTTTAGGAATTAATTTTTGTTTCATGTATTGTAAAAATACTTAGCATATACATTCCGTGCGATAAAAATGGGAATGGGAAAAGCTTATGAAAATAGTCGAATTGTTTTAGATGTTGTCATGTTGTCAGGACACTTTATGAATATAAAATATTCGGAATTTAAATATATGGTTTTAAATCGTATTTTTTTCTTTTATTTAACAATGCTACATCATAATTATAATAATAGTATACTTTTATTTAGCAAATTATGAAATGGTATGGTATAATTTACATCTATGTAGTCATAGCTTAAGATTTTCTATTGTGTTACTATTTATCAGTTGTGTTACTTTAAAAAAAATGTGTTACTATTTCGGTTGTGTTATGGTACAATTACAGCCGGCCATACCCATATACCATATAATAAACCATAACAAATCATACAAAAGCCCGCTAATAAAGTGATATTTATATTTCATGTGTCTCACTTAGTACGGTGTCTCTATCTGTTGGGTCGATTTATGCCAATCTTCTTTATCAAAACTATCTCCCTATTGCTAAAAAATATGACATGCTTAGTGCTTCCTCATTGTTTATGAGGACGCTGGAGACATGAACGTCATGTAAACCCCTACTGACTGGCTGATATTACATTATACTAATATATGAATATAAATAACTGCCTGTATTCTTTTTGATTAATTGCTTAGCCACTGAATCGATTTTTATAAATCTTTGCTATCTAGTATAGTCACGAAAGTTAATAAATATGTATACGCATTCGATTTAAGACCTCATTACAATGGCATTAACATGTTTGTCTGTATTCATTTTACTGCACGTGATTTGTGACGTTAGAAATCCTAAAAACCTTGTAAAATTACATGGGCTTACTATTTGTCTCAAAAAAGAGCGAAATGGGGGATGAAATCATGTGAAATCTGGAATTTACGAGAAAGAAGCCTCACTTCACTGTATGTCCTTACAAATGTTCATATTTTCTTTTCACCACAGCAATCTACAAAAGCCAATTTCGTCGGCTCTGTAACAAACGTCCCTATTACCATTATATCCAATAGAATACATTATGTTCTATCAATACGGGCGAACTTCAATACAATTATCCCAATTAATCGAATCCAATCCGATGTGGGTATTCCTTTGTGTCACCGATCATTTTGATTTTACCAGTTGAAACCTTATCATTTTACTTTAAAAATAAGGTTTTTAGATACTATGAGAACTTAACTAATACGAATACTAAAAATAGATGTACATTTTCATAGTTCCACTGACAAAAATTAAAGAAGTTCTCCAAAAGTGTTTTTTTATTCGTCAATATTTCTAACCAGAATTAATTTAATGTTTTGTGGAAGAGTTCCCAAAAACCAGTCTTTCTGTATACTTGTAAATATTTTATTTTGGCCTCCGATTCAAAGAAAAAATATAATTAATTTTATTGTTTAACTAGACATACACTATTGGTGCTAAGATTAATTATAAGCCTTAACTACGTTACTTATAACATATTTTTTGTTATACGACTAGTTTGTGGCCAATAATATGTCCAAGATTATTTTTTTATATTATTCAAACACAACCTCAATAAAGGAAAAATACCACCAAGGTGAGATTTATTTTATACTGCTAAAAGAATTGTCCTTTCTCCTTTGAAATCGCTTTATTGGCGCCTTTGAATGACTTTATGACTCTTGTCTTTCCACTTTGCGGTTCATTTGTTTTCTTTGACGTTCATTCGTTTATCTTTGATGACTTCTTTTTAATTAGGAGAACAATGTCTCCTAGATACGCATTTAATTAGTTATTATATTTTTTCTTAGGTTTATAAGCTAAATTGTTCAACCAGTGTGTTTTTTCAGCTACGATATACGCCTCTGAGACCTGGCCCTTGACCTTAAAAATGGTCCGTAGACTGTAGGTCACCCAGGCGGATCGTCGGTGGCGCAGTGGCTAGCGGGTTGCCTCTCATTGAGGTAATAGTTCGGTCCTACGTGCCGCCAATGACTTTTTCTGTGTTATGTACATTAGTCGTTTCACTAACCGATGCTTTTTCGGTGAGGGAAAACATCGTTAGGAAACCTGCACATTCAGGCGACGGAATGTGTCCCGACCATGTTCCAAACTGGTCAGGTTCCCTTGTTAACAGAGTCACGGAGGTCAGATGTCAGTCGCTCCACTGTAATTACCTGAATATCGGACCCTGGGACATTGCGTGCGAGTGCACAACCGGGATAACGCTAGGATGAGAATACTTAAGGTCACCCAGAGAACAATGGAACGGACTATGCTCGGAATATTCCTCAAACAAAGAGTGAGCAACACCATCATACAGGGACGTCCGAAGGTTGTTGTCGTTGGGTCGCATCGCAAAACTATAGTGGGCATGGGCCGAACAACTATTTCGAAGGTGTGAGGCAGATGGAGCAAGTCAGTTCTAGAATACACACTACAATTCCAAGATTTTACACACCTATAAGTGCGCCTAAATTTTGTTATTTTTTAGCTGACTTAGTACAGTCGGCAACAGGTCAGGTTACCCATTCGAACTACGACAACAGCCTTTGTTACGTAGGAAATAGAGGCGGTCTTAAGGTCAAAGTGGGGTAGTCTGACGTGCGGTCGTGTGTATATTCGCGAAATTGTTTTTCCTGTCGTTTACTGCTGAAATGACGAATGTGTCAGAAAAATTCGACGTCTATTCGCTCACGTTACTGTCATAATTGCGACGCTACGAAGTTCGAAAAGTTCGAGTCGCACTTTTCGAATCACAATCATGATGTCGATACGATACTTGGGCTCTACCCTTTAAGACTGTGTTCGTATTTTTGAGTTTTGAGACCTCGAAAATATACTGAGTAGAGTAGCGTAGGCAGGATTCAAGATTTGATGGCCAGTGTGGTGTGTAATTAAAGACAGCCATGCAAAGGTTGTTTATAAGGATTATCGTATTTGAAATTTGCATAATTTCATTTACAGTTATCGTAAAAATGTCTGGATAGGTTACGAAGTTCTAATATTCTAGAAACGTATTTTTAATCTAAATTGGTTGGTGAGCTATTGCTAAAGCAATCACAGCAGCTAATCTCACATTTGAACAAGCGATTAAATAGTCAACTAACCAGACCAGACCACAAACTTGGGGCCAGACGCTTACTCGCTTCATGTAAATTATTTCATATGAAGTTTTAATGAAATAAATTTCCTCAGATGGGAAGTTGTGAACTCGATCTCATGCCTCGTGCATACATACAGGCTGACTTTTGATAGCGGATCAATGTTTTCTGGTTACATTACTGATTACAGTATCATTTACTGATCAGATTTGAGTAATAAAAATGTATTTAAAATAATAAAATTATTAGAGAATTATATTAGAGATTAATAGAATTATTAGAAAATCTAATTGAATTTCGCTCACGAAAATTAATCGACTGTGTCATCCGGACACTGTCGGTTAATTTTTGTGAGCGAAATTCTTTTTTTTTAGAAAGAGAAATAGAAATTAGATTTCGTAAAAACTTGCAAAATAATTGCTTAAGTTATAAAAATAATTATAGAATTATTGGAGTATGTTTTAGTTTTTTTTACCACTTTTAAGACATACTAAACGGTTATACCTAGGAGATTTTATAAACTTTTTAATAGCAAGGTAACTTTAACTCGAAACATTGATACGTCTGCAAAACACAAAAAAAAAGAATGTCAGTTGTCCCAGTCTGTTGTTGTTCGGAGTTGGCGAAATGTCAGGCGCCGCTTAGTGTCCACGAAGGTATTTTTTACGGATAATTTCGTTGCGCTATTACTTTTTAATTGAATAAAAATTGGGAAAACAAAAAAAGAACTTGCTTCTATTACCACTGGAGATTACTACCTATTATTAAAAGGACTTGTCCTCTTTTTGTATGGAGGTTGGTTTTTTATTCCAAGATATCACCAACTACCAATAACCTATATTTATGTTTAAGCTATAAAAATCTAAAACACGTAACCATAGAAATCTGAATTTTAAACGCCTCCATTTTTAAGAAAGAATATGTTTTGTAATGAGGCATCATCTATTGATCATTACTTGTATTTCCTGGCTGTATGGCTATGTACCATTGCCTTTCCACTGGTGGATAAATACTACTAAGTACTACCATAGATTATATATTATGTACTACTGTCAATGTAATGACAATTTTGCTGTCAATTTTTTTTTCATGCGTTAATTGGTGTAGGCGAAGGTGCGGTTTATGTACAGACAAAGATATAAATTAATTTAATTTTTTCTCTAAATCGGAGGCCTTAAAAATATATCAATTATGCTGAAAGGCTAGTTTTTGTGAACTCTTTTATATAATGTTTAGTTTAATTTGGTTAGAAATATTGACGAATAAAAAAACCATTAATGGACAAGTCCTTTGATCCGCGATGGAAAAGTCACCCTGTATAATTAACGTGTACAATTTACAGATAAACTCTAGTTCTAAATTCATATTGACATGTTAAAACTGAACTTTGTTTACTGCCAAGTTCTGCAGTAGTTGGCAACTCAAATAAGGTTTTGCAACTACGAGGTTGGTAGGGTAATGAGACGTGAGTTTCTGCCTAGCCTTTGGGTTAATCAAAGAGGTATTGTTTTATTTGATTTGGCACAAAGTACGAGTATATGTAGTTGCGTTTCAAGTTTCTGATTTTTATTTCAATTTAGATACGGTTTAAAATTTATAAAACGGTAGAGATAACTAAAGAAGTACGGAAGTCTATGATTATAGTTCGACAAGTTCGTTCGCGACCTTCACGCGGAACGAAAGTGTTGCGAGGAAAGTTGTTTTATGACATTTGCATACAAATGACGTTTCCCCGCCCCCCGCAAGTTGTTTGATCCGCAGGATCGTCGAGATTTGTGAAATAAGTTGTCGGACTTACAGTTTCCCGTAGATTGATTACAAATTCGCCTGACTAAATATAGAAAACACGAAGTGCGAGTCGAACTCGCGCACGAAGGGTTCTGTACATTATACGGAATTAGACACTATATTATAACTTAAAAAAAAACAAGAACAAGTTTGTATGGGAACCCTCTTAAATATATTTTTTTTATTTTAATTTTAAATACATATTAATTTGAAGTGAATATACAACTTAATATTTTGTGAATATTCAGGCATCTGCCATTATTAATATCAAACAAAAAACAGCGAACAAATCACGTTGGTTGTATTTTTAATATTTTAATTTGTTTTCAAAGTTTTTGAATATTTCAAGCATCTACCTTTTGCGTTATTATTATAAAGCAAAAAACACCAAAAAACCAACCACTTCAGAAATACATCATCTGTGAAAATTTCAACTGTCTAGCTGTCTCGGTTCATGAGATACAGCCTGCAGACAGACAGCGAAGTCTTAGTAATAGGGTCCCGTTTTTACCCTTTGGGTACGGAACCCTAAAAATTTAGCTCTCCAGAGAAGTGAAAGTGAAATATCTCCATATAAAATTAACTGCATCAATAGTAAACGGTGACTCGATTTGATATCAAATTGAAAGATTTTAAAATGATGCTAATGAACTTAAAAATTAAAATAAAACATTGTAATAATTTCGTCTTAATAAAATGACAAGGTAAATATGACCCTTATTGAATTTCGCAGTGTCAAAAAGGACGAACTCGCAGAATTGTAACGCCATTTCGTCCTTAAAATTCACTCGAATTCGGGTAACTTTTACAATTTGACTTTCCGAATGCGTGCGCCTTAGGGCTGCCAACAGTTCATAATTAAATCCACTGACCCTTTGAAGTTACGTAAACGCCAATTATATACCATAACATCTGTGTTATAGAGTTGATTATATAAAGTCGAAAATTCGATCAGTGGTATTCTAAAGCGATAAACATTTAGAGCGGTCAAAATCCTATTTTCGGATATTTGATCTGTCAGATTGGACTACTGATGATTGTCATTTTGTAGTTATCTGTGAAAATATGTTTTGTTTTGCATTTGTAGTACCACCGAATGAATCCATTCCGTGCATGGTATGAAACAAAGCGGTAGTTATTTTCTGAAATTCTATTCATCCATTTACGATATCATAGAGTACCAAGTGAGCAATAAACAAAAAAAATATAAAAAATGACGTTATATTTTTTTGTCTACCAATGTAGATTGAAAATTGACTTAACGCATGCGTAAGAGATGATTAAGTCATCAGAGTCAAAGGTTTTTTTTTGTGTGCGAATAATCGTCGTCTATTGTTTTTTGCCAACAATAGGTAAGTACCAAATATAAAAGATATGTTTACAACCAAATTTTAACCGTTGGCTGTATAGTCAAGTGTTTTCTATTGTTTTTCTTTGCCAAAATTAACTTGAGATCTCCGACGAGGTCAAAGTTTGATTACCTTCGTTGACTGAAACACATAGAAATGAGGCAGTGGCTGTGACGAATGCGTTCCGTATAAAATTACGAGCTATCTCCGAGAGGGTTTACGAGCTCTTCATTTCAGATGATTTGCACCCAACTAAACGACATTCCTTACTACCAAAATGGGCATATTAACGTAACTAAAACAGTCGAATTACAGGATCAAATGACATAATGTTGTTGGCAAAGGAAATGGACTCCTCATACAATGTTTGCCCCAAGAGTTAATACGTAGCCCTTGCGTCACAGTCTCACAGTCAAACTTGAATTTTATAGCTATGTTTTTCATTTTTCTATCTATGAAAAAATGTAATAACTATAGCTACACCTACAACCAATAGGGTTTTAAACTTGTAAAGAATTCGTTGCCATTGTAGTTTCTAATTCTTCATTTCTTTTTTATTTACTTTATACGGATACGAATAGCTATAGCGAAGTAACTTTTTTTGTAGTTTCGTATTAAAATTTAAATGAGTAGGTACTTCTTTTTAAAGAGATGTTGTCAGATCTCTCGATGTTTTTCTCTAATCAGCACATAAAAGTATCTACGGGGTTAATTTCTCCTTTCACAGTGAAAGAATTTTAAAAACTGCAATGATGTTGAGCGAATGATTAGCAACTAGTTAACTTCATTCCGTACTACCGTTGTCTTTTTCTTAGTAGTCAGGCCACACAAATCTGACAACCCTGTTACGAGTATATCTGTCTAGGTACAAATATAACCGTTCCTTTGACGAAAAACATTAATCAGGGGATCGCCCACAAACTAATATAAATTCTGCCTACTTAGAGGCCATAACTCGACGTGTAGGCAGGTAGGTATGTTTACATATCAAAAAGAACCCGTCTATTTGAGAATCCATCATGTTCAAGCCCATTCAGAAGTTCTGAACCACTTTACATATGTAAAAACCTTTTACTTTGGTTATATTTTATTCAAATCCGCGAGATCTCAAGCTTTGAAGAGACTATGTAGTGAAATTGCTTTATGACAACGAAGGAGTTATCAAATCTGATTTCCGAAAGCATAAACTATGTATTTTTTATTGGAAAACAGTATCTTGGTGTTCCTTTTCGATTCGTGACTAGAAGAGAAAAGAAAAATATATATATTTTCTGGGTATTTCTTTTTTGAAATAGTTATTTCAAGTACAAGACTCGTGTCTAGAAGTTTGAGTCCAAAACTCAAGTCCCTTACCGGTTTTAGAACTCAAAAGGAAAATCGAAAAGAGCTAAACTTTGGACAACAATAAATCAATCATTTTTAATGATAATATTTTATAACATTGCTAAAAACGTAGAACATACAAGGTGTATCTAAGGGAACTAGAGATGACATCAATTTCTTTGGAATATAGTAGTCAATCAATAGTATCGATGCAGTGACTTCTAAATCGATTCTTCCCGTCATGAGTAATCAGATTCAAGCCTTGACTAGAATCAAAACAAAAACTGACTTCAAAATTGCCTACAGTGCTAATTAAAACTAAAAATTTTATAAACAAATGTATAAACTAAAAAGTACAAAATAATATTTAAATTACCTAACTGTTCTACAAAATTATACAAGAAACCTATTTCCAATTTATGCGTGTGGTGACACTACAGACGGGTCCACTGCACAGACTCCCCAAAACAGAGTCCCTACTCCGGTTGACGATGTCCTTATTTTCGTATTAGCCATCTCGCTCGTTTGCTATGTCATTCTGGCGAGACAGAGACGGCTACAGTCGAAAATACGAACGTCATCAACCGGAGTAAGGCTGCAGTTGACATCATACCGCCCTAGATCACCACTGCGCCCCTTTTGGCGCAGTAATTTGATACAACTCTAGTGCGCACTCGTGCTAGCCCCGAGCTTGAAGAGCGCCTCGTTCAGGCCCTCGAAACGATTGTAACGGCTATTATGTTAGTGGGTCATATGTATTGTTGCTTGCTTGGAAAATATTGCGGTGCGAGAGATGTTTGTGAAAGAGTCGCTAAATATATGTAATTGTGCAAGTAAAAAAATGGTAATCGTAGAAACTTAAATCAAATATCAATCAAATCAAAAACTAAAAAAATAGAAGAGTAGATTAATTATTGTACTAAGGCAATTTTTTTGCAAGTTATTATGCAAGTGAAAACCTTCGAAGAATTATTAAGTGCATTATTTGCATTGGAGTAGCATGATAGTAAATAAGCTTTACTACCAATTTAATAAGCGGTAATCTAAGAACTTGATTTTCGTAAATAATGTTTCGTAAAGGAAATGTAAAGTAGGTACCTATCTAAATTACGATGTCAAATGGACTTAACTCAAATATTCCAGCGAACATTCTCACTTTACAGAATTTCCACAAATCCCTCGACTCAAGCCGCCTTAATAAAGCACGACGATCACTAGTCACGACCCATTTGGAATCCGGACGATTCCTCGTAGTTAACCGTATCTAGCCTAGTTTCGTGAGAAGAGGCACTAAGGAGTAAAACCTTTGGTAGGTATTACTCGTATTTAACCATAGACAATTTAGTTCAACAGACGCCTCAGCCACAAGGCCAATTTTTCGTAAGACAGGTGAAAGGAGGTAAAATTTTTCGTGCAGTTGAAGGTATATTATGAAATGAAGTAAGTTAAAAATATGCCTAGTCCAGTAGTTGGTGTAACTAATCTAAATTTACAGGATTATCCTTCATTTTCACATCCTGTATATATGTGAATATATGCAACATAATGTGCACCTACAAGGCTAACATGTGCATTCTATGTGGTAACTAAAAACTATGTTACGGCTAATAGCCGAATAGCGGCTGCACCTAGTTTTAGCCGGCTACAACTAGGTGCAGCCCGCCACATGCGGTTAAACTTAGGTGTATCCTACTTATCTTCGGTTACAACTAGGTTTAGCCTTCATTATAGCAGCTAGAACTAGGTACAGGCGCACACTGGTGGTTAAACTTAGGTGTATCCTATTTATTATCGGCTAGAACAAGGTTTTCAGTTCAGTTAAGGATTTTGGTTTTACTTTGCGACTTCGTTCGCGTAAATTTAGGATTTCCTGTGGACATTGTTCAGCAGTCAGCTCAGGGAATAGAATCTACACACTTCGACTAAACGGTTAAATATCTGGCCATTAAATTAAAAAGAAATCGCGGACCCTTTGATGTCCGTATGACGTCAAATATTTCTAAGATAATGTTTAGTTAGCTGTCTATGCAGCTTAGTAGTCTGTGGAGTAAACGTTTCCCTCGGGACCTTAGCCGGTCGGCCTTTTGGGAGTACATCTGCAATGACCCATTACTCGAACTGCTTCTTAGAGGTAAAGGTCACATGGTTAATGTATTGAGCGATAAATTGTTTATTTATGTATCGGCTCGGATGGGCCCTATTAACTTTTACGAATGTGCGGGTTCGTAAGTTGAAAGGAGCTGTTAAGCGCTGGTGGCTTAATCAACCTTTTTTTATAGTTATTTATGCTTTTATACTTTTTAACAGTTGAATTTTTGATACATTTTGTTTTTAGTTTTCGGATTGAAGCTGTCAAGAAAATTGGATTAAAGTTTACAGGTACATTTAATGATTTTCGAACAACACCAGGTTATCCAAAAAGATCGGTTAAGAACAGGGCCCAATGGTGGCTGTGTATAGTAAATTGCGATTGTGTGCTAAATGCTTATTTTATAATTTTTCATATTTATAATGTAGAAGGTAAAGGATCTCGCAGTCGATCATTAAGCCGTTGATGTAACTAGGTAAACGCTCTCACTCGTCTCTTGTATTAACCGCTCACTAAGAAGTGAAAGCAAGATAACAGACATGAAAGAATTTTATCAGGGACACGAACTTAAATAATAAAAAAACGACAAAGAAATAAAAAAGAATGACGAATTTTTTAGTTTGGTTATGAATACAATTACTTACACACAGATCTGAGTGAAAATGTTTCAAGTAGTCCAAAAGGAATTCAAAGTGTCTGCATAATATAATCCGATACCGTTATAACGTTTTCATATCCTCATAAGCTCTGAAAACCATAAATTGCACCCATAGCTTAGTTTATGTTCTTGATCGGAGACAACTACATGCTGTCCTAATCTCTCCCCCCACAAATAAGCAATTATTTATACAGTACCATAAATTTTACTTCGAATAGTGCAAAACCTCAAAAGACGTTCTGCCATGTTTGGTGTTACGCTGAGCTACCCTCATCCATGTTTAGTTGGTCTCGCGTTATTGTGGAAGTCTCTACACTGGGGGTTCGGTGTATATTGGAAATGTATGGCTGGTAACTGTGGTACATAAATCCACCCTTATCGCGTGTAAATAAATACAAACGCAAACTAAGTTCATGGCTTTATCCGCAACACGCTCGATAGGGTTGCCTCTACATTTATGGTTTGTCTACTCGCGGTGTACGCGATGACAGCGCCCCTAGTGACCACACTAATTTTGAACTTAACATCTGTGAAATTAGGGCGACTGGATGGTTTGATAAAGATTTTCGTTTTTTTTAGGGAAATTAAATGAAAGTGTCTAAAAAGCTTGCGCATATTATTATAATAAGTGAATTTGACGGGAAAATAGTTGAAATGTAGCTGGTGCTCGCCCTGCATCAGACTTTGGCTCCAATAAAATGTTCAATGCGTATTGTGGTTAAGGTTTTGAGTGCCATGGCAATGCCACTAAAACAAATAAATAAGGTTGTAATTTTTGCACGCAGAATAGTACAATAAAATATATTCACTAATATCACACTAAGATAAGTTGCTTACTTCTTTCTCTTCACAGCAACTGTCCATTCATTTCTTTGCTTTAATTTATAAAATAATGTAATTAGATCTGGGTTACCTTGAATAAATAATTTATTTAATCTAGTATATGCTAATATAATTGTTTTATTACCTACCTACATTCGTTTAAAGCTTTTTAGCTAATTACAATCAATCCCTTTAAACTTGAGTGATGTGATCGTTTTTCACTTATTCAAGACTCCACACACTCCACAGCCAGCCCTAAGTAATCGTTAACACAAAAACGAAATAAGGAAAAGCGAGTAAAGTCATAGAGTGAATTTGTTGCGAAGGAGTAACATGGTACTGTCAGCATTCCGTGTTTATGTGAATCTAAAACTATTGAGACTGTTTTGTCGCTTGCTTGCTAACTTGCATTTTGAAGCCCTCCAAGACAACATTAAGGGCTTTAATTCCAATCTTGCATGCATACATGGTCGCTGTTGTATAACTTCGATACGAGCAATTCTTGTATATTTATTTATAGGTATGTGTAATTTGTATGTACGAGTATGTATTCGTGATCTCGGAAACAGCTCTTATATCGATTTTGCTGAAATTTGGTATGTGGAGGTCATCGGGGCTGAAAAAATATATCTAGATTAGTCGTAGGTTTAGTGTAACGCGTGTTTTCATGCATTTTTCGACGGAGAATATGTTCGCTTTTGCACCGATTAGCATGAGGGTTGTGACCGAATGGATTAGACGTAGGTCTGGGTATGTCTGGGGTTCAAATCTCGGTTGAAGACGAAATATTTACTTTTGTTTTTTAGGGTTCCGTAGTCCGACAAGGAACCCTTATAAGATCGTTCAGTCTTCTACGTTTATGGACTGATTTGCATGTCACTTGGTTCGAGGATACTTCACATATTGATCTCATTTACAATACAAAAAATTAAAATTACCCCTTTTCCTCCCCATACATGTAAAGGGTGGGGTTAATTATTTTTTTTAGTGCACCCCCTTGTGTGGGGTATCGTTGAAAAGGACTATGAAAATAAGGTAGGGTTTCCACACAACACTTTTTCATCAGCTTTACCATTTGCGAGATATAGCCCGCCAAAGTCGTTTACACGGTGTCCCCCCCCCCCCTGTAATTTCTAAAGTCTTGGGCCTATAAACTTCAAATGAATACTTTGAAATTATAAATAAAATAAAAATATATACTTTTTTGCCTATACTGTCTAATGTTTTAAGTTAATGGTACGGAACCCTTCGCGCGCGAGTCCGACTCGCACTTGGCCGGTTTTTTTTATTAAAACAAGTTTAAAAAGAAAATTGTACTAAATGTTTGAGATAATATATTTCTCATAAGTATATAAGTAAATGGTAGTACAAAAGTGCAAAGCTCAGTCACCCAGGTGTTATCTGTTGTCAACCACTAACTGCCACTTGAAGGATCAGTTGAAAATTGTGCCATGTTTATGTTTTACTTTTGCAAGACGAAATATGTCCTAGTGTATTATTAAATCTATGGTGTTATGGGTTTAAAATATCTAAGGTTTTTAACATGGGTTAATGTTATTTACTATTCGAGTGTGTTACATGTAGAACATGCCCATTGATTTACTGTTGTGTGATCTGCTTTGCGAACAAAATAAAGATTGCAATTCCAAATTGACATTATTTTGGAATCGATCCATTGCTTTTCAGACGTCAATGTGATAGCTAGTTTGATTTTTTTGAAAGCTTTGCAGTTTGAAAGCAATTCTTACAGAGTGACACTGCAAAGGGGGGCTAAAATTTAAAAGTAAGATCTAGGGAATACTAAGAAACGTCATTATCCCGTTTATTTTTATTTATTTATACTTTATATAGCCGTGGTTGGGCACCTTAAGTGACCCAAATTAATTTTTAAAATATTTATTTTTATTAAACCTAAAGTAATTGGTAATTTCTTTAATAATAATTTATTATTTTCAAATGGTTTCTATAAGTTAGTAACTGAAGCTATTTGGTTCACCCGCCATAAAGATCGCGCTCTTGGAGTCGCTGGACCTGGCGACATCAGCGCTATCTAGTTCCGGCTCGGTACTACACCGAGCGCCGGCCATTGTTTGCATTGCATTCCTTACTTTCGCGACCTCACAGGCGCGTCTTCTAACGTAATTTTGGTTAGGAGTTCGTTTTCTCTTCGTGATGGACAGCTGAAAGTTGCAAGAAACTCGTTATAAATACCCAGCAGTGATTTGACTATCTGTTTCGTGAAAGTGCTTCACGGTGTGAGCTGCAGAGAGAGGAGTCGGTGAGGCGTTCCCGGAGCTGGTCTGCAGGTTAGTGGGCCAATAGTTTTCTGTGCTGACTTTGAAACCATTTCTCTTTCTTCAATTTGCAGGGTGGGTTTCATAGAAATCAATATAATTAATCTACAAACATAATCTTTCATAATTGCGCTCTCCGCGTGTTGTCGGCTATTTACACGCCGCTTCACCAAGCCGAAAATAAAGTAAGTAGGGAGATATCTCAGCTTTCGCGCATCATAATGACTATTAATGTATATAGGTAGCAATTTTCAGTTGATCGTTATGCATCTTCCATCCGTTTTTTTATATGAATTGAGTTAAAATACCCACTACTATTTTAACAGCGCATATAAATAGTCATGTGACTTTTTTTGTTTCTTTGCATAGTTCGATTAAGTTACAGATTGTAAATTCACTACTAAAAATTTAGCACTCCTTATCAATTTAGTCCTGTAGAGTTAGGCTACCGCCTGCTGTTGTATTGTGTTAATCCTGTTACTAAGACTCGAAAAGCCCATAATAGGTCATTCCTACACTAAAAGCAAAGCACTCAGGTCTATTTGAGACTTAAAGGAAAGTTTCCTCAGGCGCCAACCCTAGTAATCGGTAACACTGAACAAAATAAGGGAAAAGGGGATAACTCAAGTTGAGACTGAATTTGTTTTAGCGGCGACTAAGGTGGAGTCAGCTTCCACAAAAGTCATTTATTTAAGCATGTAGTCCCTCATAAGTGTCCCTTTTACGTTCCCGTTCGCGCACCGGACTTCTAAACCAGGCGGTTGCGGGTTCGAATCCCGCAAGTGGCAAATGTTTGTGTGATGAGCACGAGCATTTGTACCAAGTCATGGATGTTTATATGTATTTAAGTATTTCTATCCGTTATCCTAGTCACCATAGCACAAGCTCATGCTTAGTTTTGGCTGGGTAATTGGTGTGTTTGTTGAAACAATTTATTATTATTATTATTATTTTAAAGACTCCGGGACAAATTGTGGGCTAGTGCTTAGAGGAAGCATCGCAAGAACATCACTATTGTCAAAAACCTTTATTAAAAATAATGTTTAGATACAGAAATAGTAAAAAAAGTATTGTACAATTGTTTTTGTCCTAAATAAAAAATAGTGCTGGTGTGAGACTGTCCACACGTTTACATCATTCAAATAATCGTCTTCTTTATATCAACCTTTTGTTATTAAGTTATCCTTAATAAACGATTTAAATATTTTAATTGGTAGTTTTTTTTATAGAAAATGACACATTGTATATTTTTATTGCAAAACCGCCTCTTTTACAACAGCATAAGATAAGGCAGTATTAGTTTGATTTCCTGTCGTCCGCACAGTATTATAAGGCTCTCTAAGATAAAATAAGCACCATGAAACAATGTTATAAAACCCAGAAATGTAAGATACGGAACAAATTCCCACTAATTACAGCGTTTCTATGCTGTCTTCCCGGCCCATCTCAATATACATAATCAGGGCTCAAGAAAGGCCCAACGCTATCTTCACTTTGCCAGCGAAATAAATGTCAAGGTGCGTTCACACGCTTCCAACAGCAATTCGGTATGAAAAGTAAGATATAACCTAATGCTAATTTCAAAACCATTTGGAGATTTTACGCTCTTAAACACTATTTCGCTATTTAAGTTACTCAGAAATAAAAGATGGGGATTATTTTTATCAAAATACCAACAATTATTTGATATTCATACGACCTCTAAACAGGAGGAAACCACCGAGTGACATCACATCCGCCACTAAACTTTATAATCTGTGACTGAACTACGCATGTGTTTCCGGTGTGTGTGTATGACTTGTCATATCTCCGGAATGTCAAACGTGATTGGCTGTCATGATGAATGAGTGCGTGCATGCTAGTTGTCATTCAGCACGTGGCAAAGACATCTGTACTTATACAGCCATATCATAATAAAACAGGCTAAACTTTCAGAAAAAATATCAACCCTCAAAACTACTTGACATACCGAATTGCTACAATATAATTGCTATATGTGTTAATAAGATAACTAAGAGATACAACAATAAAGAGATACAATATATGAGATACATATTATTCTTTATTGCATCAAAAAAAAACATTACATTTTGCACAAAAAAAAGACTTCAGTGTGTAATTGCTATAATGTCATTAGTATTTAAATGTAGTCATGTTAACAATGTGCGTTCTCAGGAGGTTAGGTGTGCCAAAAGTCATTATGTGAGGTAAAGTAAATTATGTGTGGATGACATCATTTTTAACCTCATTTCTAATTAAACGAGGTGCGTTAGTTTTGAATCGACGAAGTAAAGCTACCGTCATTGATTTATTATATAAAGGGATATCTCATCACACTGACCGCTATGGCACATGATTTAATCGGTCGGATCGCCATTTTAGACCGATTAAGTATCTAATGACGCGTGGTCCGTCAAACAATGAACATGCCGAAGTGTGTCGTCAAAAATTGCAAAAATCACAGCTCAATCAATCGTAAAAAATATGGAATGACGTTTCATCGGTAGGTAAATATTATTGATAAGGTTTGAAACTTGAAATAACACTTGAAACCTGCTTTAATATTTTATTTTCTAATTAATTTACGAAAAACATTGCCAATCTTCTATCACTTTCACACCCAAAGCTAAATGGAACAAAATACGTGAAATACGGAGTCGCCAGTGATTTTTTTTTTGTTAAACAAAATACTTGAGTTTTTAGGTTTTCACAAAATTATGTTTGTAAAGAAAATGAAGAAAATTTATCGCAATAAACCAGGACGATGAGTTTTATAAGAAGGGAAAATATAGTGTTGTGTGTTTGTATATTTTTCTGAATCTGAATATTATCTGATATTTGACATATGACGTAGTGTCGTCATCCATTGCTGCGTCAATACACATGACAATTTAAATAGCTGAAGCATAAGCGGCAATGAATGAACTTAGCCAGTTGAAGCTTTATAACATGAATTATAAAATGTGTCATGTTTGGGCTTTGTTTTTGTATGGCGTAGTGCATCCTTATATATAATAAATCAATGCCGTCACTGAACCCGAAGTCCTCGAACACATGTTTAATTTTTAATGAGCCGGCTTAGTATTATACGAGGGTCAAACTGAAAGTTCTTAGAAAATCAAAAACTGATTACATTAGCCAGTTATTAGTTTTATTATATCTTTTCAAAATATTGTCCATTGACGTCAATACACCGCTGCATGCGATGGAACCACTGGGAAAAGCACTTTGCCCACTCGTCCTTAGGGGTCTCTACAATGGCATCGCGATACGCAGCCACCGCTTCTTCAGCATTCATAAACCGCTTTCCTTTAAGTTTTTCTTTAATTTTTGGAAATAAATAAAAATCACAAGGCGCGAGGTCGGGGCTATACGGCGGGTGACCCAGTAATTCAACGTTTGATGTCGCCAAATAGTCGATCGTTCGCTTGGCGGTGTGCGACGAGGCGTTGTCGTGGTGAAGGAGGATCCTACTGCGAGGTCGTTTCTCTCGAACTTTTTCCAAGACAAGTGGCAAACAATTGGTAGTGTACCATTCTGCAGAAACTGTTTTTTGATCCTCTAACACAATTGTTGCGAAATGACCTATCCTTCCAAAGAACGAGGCCACCATTTTTTTTCCCGCACTTCGATCTCTCTTCACTTTAGTTGGCAACTCCTCGAAAGGAAACACCCACTGAGCAGATTGTCTTTTGGTTTCAGGATCATAACAGTAAATCCAGCTTTCGTCACCTGTTAGTATGTCGAACACAGCATTTGAGTCACCTCCGTTAAATCTTTCAGTCATTTTACGGCACCAATCCACACGATGGAGTTTTTGAGCCTTAGTCAAATTATGAGGTATCCACCGGGCGCAAAGCTTCCTGACCGCTAAATGTTCGTGGAGGATTTTGTGCACTTGACTCATACCGATGCCTAAGCTTGTCCGAATCTGCTGATAGGTCACTCTTTTGTCAGTCTCTATCATACGCCGCACAACACAGATGTTATTTTCAGTCGTCGCCGTAGAAGGCCGTCCCTCACGTACATCATCAGTGAGATTAGTGCGACCACGTTTAAACTCATTAAACCAGTTGTAAACAGTCGCACGAGATGGGGCTTCATCGTGAAAGGCCAATCGTAGTCTATCATAACTTTCTTGTTGACTTAAATGACATCGAAAGTCATAAAAAATCATTGCACGAAAATTTTCTCGTGTTAAATTCATTTTGACGTGACACAGACAATTTTCAATTTGCTGCCAAGTCGTAAAACAAATGACAAATGAATGAAATGTATACTCAGTAATATTGGCAAAGAGTTCTATTTTCAAATTTTAGAATATTTTTTTTATTATATTGTTTATAAGTGGCCAGTTCTAAGAACTTTCAGTTTGACCCTCGTAAGTATTAAATTTTAAATTTAACATTGTACTTTTTTTACATTGTATTTCGCTGTGTGAATTTTTCATTTTTCAACAAACTGTTTTGGTTTGCTGTTAAATGTAATGCGAATTCGGGAAATTAATTTTGTGAAAAATTCTGTTTTTGTGTGAGAATTAGGTAAATTTAAATTAAAAATAATAATGGTAAAGTCCTACGCTCTCGTTTGATTTGTAATTTTTTTGTAATAAATATTCGGTCAGTGCCTATTCGAATATTATATTTCACATTTTGTACTGGATTTAGTCAAATTAACATAGGTTAACCGACTGTTCTATAACTGATAAGTGAACTCGGGTCTAACTGAGTGACTGGCAGACAACGCACAGCTAAAACTACTAGGCGTAGGTCGCTGAAATTTGGCACGTTGGTTCCTTATTGAGTGTAGGAAAGCACTAAGAGAGATCTCTATGTTACTACGTCTATTTGCGATCAAACAAAGGATCAAAAATTACATTAAGAAATTGGTTTGTTTTTAGATCGGCACCCCCAAAAAATATCAACTATGTTGTGTCAGATCTATTTGTGTCCCTTCTTTATGTAACATAGCATATTTGTTAGGTTATAGTAGTAACAAACTATTATTGTTTTCTTTGTCCATTTTTGTACACGAATATCTTGATAGGTTCGATATAAGCCCGGTCCTATGTCACCAATCCTTGCCTTTGATCCGAAAATAAATGTGTTTTGTATGTCCAGATATTATTATTACCTTTTAAATAAATCGTATTGATTTATTCCAAAGACAAGAAGTGATTGTTTGTAAACTCTGTTTTACCTTGAAGTAGTATAAATACTAAGTTTCCAGATATTGTTTATACTTATACAATATCTGAAAATCAGTTTTTCATGTTCAGCAATTTAATTTTTTTTTCAACTAATACATTATGTATGAAGTTTCCTACATTTTATTTAAGGCTAAACAAGCTACCCGCACCGGCTTCCCACGGGTGCAATTTTCAACGTTTATTAGGTAGTTCTATATGTAGACTCCTTACAAACATTTACTTGAAAATACCTCATTATTTGTATAAAAAAAGGAAAATGTTAGGTATTTTGCATGCAAAAATTTTGCGTCTATTCGGCGATAGAAATGAGATAAGTTTACTGTATGTTATTTTATTCTCTTGTAAGTGGCTTATCTTTTGTTTTTCGAGAGTACGTATGTATGTGTGTATAATTGTTTTGCACGCCCTACATCCCAAACGGCTGGACAGTTTTTGACATTTATGAGGTGTCGTTGAATTTGTCAAACTTGTGAGCACCTATTCTAGCAAAAACCAAAGCAACACTCCGCAGTGCAAGATCTCAAGACACGGTTAGCTCTTTTTGCGTAAATAGAAACGTAAATTAATATTAATGTAATGAGTGACGGTAGTTTAAATTTTTAAAACTTTGTAATGACAAATAATACCTTAGTCTCCCTGTGACCACGAACGCCGTAAATTGTTTGAAACGTCAGGTTTTAAATAAAATGTAAAAAAATCGCGAAGTAATTCGTTAAATTGTGATTTAATGAGTTCAACAATTCATGTAAACGTAAAAAACAAACTTGTGATAGTGAAAAAGGCTATAAACATTTCAAAAATGGCGCCCGCAAATGGAAATAAAGGAGGGAGGTGAGATTGATTTTTTAATTACCATAGTAATATGGGTATTAAATGAAAGCCAGTAAAAAGACCATATTAAAAACATTATAACAGTGTTTTGTTTTTTCAATAATTTGAGAATAAACCTAAACCTACATACTCAGAAAGTTACGACTGAAATATTAAGTATAAAGATAACATACCAGTTCTATTTATTGAATACTATTCCCTTTATGTATTATAAAAATAAACCGTACTAATGCTGCAGTGACAGTTAAACTATTTTAAAATAAAAAAAATTCTTAGAAAACATATCGGAAACAAAAAAAATACTTCAAAATTTTAAAGCTTTTAAACGACAAACTGGTAAAAAATTTAGTGTTCAATAAAAGTTAACATCAATTTTGTCGCAAAGTAAGGAAATTTGAGCGGACGAGATGCATAAGTTGAGATATCAACGAAAACTTGTTGCCTGCTCTCGGCGTTTTATTAAAAAAATATCAGAGGTCTCGCTGCCCCTTTACACTTCAGTAAAATTTCATTGACTTAATATCAAATTTTAAAAGCGAGTACCTAACATATTTTTTTTACAAATTACAAATTTTGAATATATGTAACTTTAAATGATCCTGTTCCTATGCTATTCCTAAAAGGATCATACCTAAGGGGTTTGTCCAAAACCAAGAATAAGTTCTCCTTGAGTCTAGGTTCAATTATTCAACACGTAATTTCTGGCTGAGCCAAGATATCAAAGCTAGACCCCTTCTAAATCTCGTTTTGCAGATATTCGAAATTTAATCTAATAAAAAAAACCTAAAATGCTTTGAAGATAAATGTCTTTTATTTTAAAACTACTGAACTTACTGATCTATGTCGCTTGTTCTTGCAACGTTCAATGTTGCAATCTCTAAAACAACGTTTAAGCTTTTAAAAAGCACTTTAAATTTTAAATGCAACATTGTAGTGTAATTTCGCTGTGTGAATTTTTCATTTTTCAACAAACTGTTTTGGTTTGCTGTTAAAATGTGATACGACTTCGGGGAACAAATTTTGTTTTTGTGTTTTTTTTCTGTTTTTGTGTGAGAATTAGGAAAATATCAGCGTTGTTTTGAAATGTTTATTTTGAAGCTTAAAATGGTCGGCTTTAGTATTACTCGTATAATGGATAACTCCCACGCTCTGTTTGTTCAGTTTTTTTTTTAACTCACTAATAAATAAAGAATAAAGATTTATATTTTCTTAACAAATCGTATAATTATAAATAGTAAATAAAACAGTTACAGTTTTACTTTTAATGAAGACGGATGCTTGTTATAAATTGGGCGAAACAACCTGTCTGTCATGTCTGTATGTCTCTCTGAGTCTGTCATTTTGTTAAAAGTTTTCTTTTAACTTACTAAAATTACTTTTACTTACTTTTTGTTTATTACTTACAACGGTTTTTTATCTTTCTCTCTTCTTATTTAATTTTCTACCTATGTTAAAATATCTAATCACACTTACAAAGTAACTATAGTTTTGTGTATAATATTAAATTCTAAATCCGTCTATAGTTTCCCAATCTTTTAAACTTAACCCTTAATGTTCATATAAATTATAAGATTACCAAACAACAAGGAAGATCTCAGAACTTTTCTATGAAAACACTCTTAATATTCTGTCAGTGCCTATTCAAATCGTGCTGATAGAACAGAACTCAGCCCGTTGAAATACGAAAGCGCAATATTTCCTCAGGTTTATAGAGTATTAAAGGGGTAAAGTTCAGACAAATCAGTTAAACAGACTCTACCCAAAAACGATCACCAAGATGCTGTTTGTTAAAATCGGCAGCAATCGCAGACCAAATTGATAGTCAATTGTTTTTTTGACTGTGTCTAAGATAGTTGGAAAAGCCTTTGAAAACCCTTTTTGACTGTTTAACAGCCAAATAGGTGACTAAGAATATACAGATGGATGAGTATCATCAAAGTATTATAAGACAACAAAAGTAAGCTATACTGATGACAGGACTAAATAAATGTAAAACAAGTAACGCGTTTGTAAGCTTCGTCAATGTGTAACCATGGTATATACTATAAACAGACTTTACAATCTGACTGCACAAGCTATGGAACTTCTTCTGACCAGAAAATTTCTTATTATTGCTAATACATTGAAAAAAAAAACTTTGTATTTTCACAGATTCAGATCGGATGAAGTGCGATACCGCTGTTAAATGCTGTAATTTCTGTCTATTCCAATACTAAGCGCCGTCTACGGGTCTGAGTTGTCTGTGGTATACAGCCAAACTTCGGCATTCAAATCTGCTCGATACTCAGTTTGGATCTTTACTACACTTAGGAGATGAAGGCCCGAACTTTGCGTTTCGCGCTACGACTTTGTTGTTTAGATGTTTTGCAACTTTGGTGATATTTTGCGTTGTATTTTATTTGCGTTTGATAAAAAGGTGTATTTTGAAGGTACATTTTTTACATTTAACTTACATGTAGTAAGATCACTTAGCGGAGTAGTGCTACGAATCATTTAAACAAAATTTTACGGATTTATTGTTTCTTCGCGATTTATTTAGTTTTTATTAAAAACCTGAAGAGGTTTCGAAAACTTTACAGCGTCTGAGGTCAGCGGTACCTGTGAGCACGTGTGATAATGTAAAATTTCTAGTTTTATTTTCAATATGTTATTGATGTCATTTTAATCAATAGGTACGTAACGTACTTTTGATATCAGTTTAGGTTTTTTTAATACTTACGTAATAATCGCTTTTACTTAACGATTACACCCTGTGTGACTGCCTCGTTGGTCTAGTGGTCAGCACGCTGGGTACTATCCACGAGGTCCTGGGTTCGAATCCCGGGTCGGGCCGAGAGTGTTTGGGTTTTCTGCCTTGAAACAGACTCAGACACAGCTCCGGAGTCAGGAAGTAGTGTTAACACCCCCGTGCCTCGGAAAGCACGTTAAGCCGTTGGTCCTGCGCCTGATCTCTCTACGGTCATGTCGGACTGTCGTCTCACCGAATAATGAGGGTAAAGGAACAGAGAGTCTACCTGTGTATTGCGCACACACTTGTGCACTATAATATGTCCCGCGCAGTTGGCTAATCTCCGTTGAGATAGGCCGCCGTAGTCGAAATCCGGCTAGGAGGACATTACTATTATTATTATTACACCCGGTGTAAAGCTCGTCATGTGTTTTAACTGTCTTTAGAGTCCCACCTTACTCAAACCAGAAGCTCTACTGTGTATATAATGCTAATTGTTTTGTGTTTCTCCTCATATTTTCGAGACCTGCTGAAGTAGGAACTTAAGAGTAGGTCCTTCGCGTCTTTCAGGTTGACTGCTCAAATTTCCGCCACAATTCGACTGAGCACCGTATACGATATTATTCGGGTCGCTCCGATTTACTCGATAAACTTTCGACGTCGCATTCGATTCCTCGACTCGAGTTCTCGGCACTTTACCGATACTCCACTTGACAGATCGCTCTAACTCCCCGATGCTATGAGTTTGTTGTTTTGGACATGTATTTGGCAACTCATGATTTGTTAGATTGTATCTTTCGACTTGTTATATTATTATTAATTTTGCAAAAAATTTTTGTTGGTCAATACAGGCAGAGCGAAAAAATATTTTCACTATATTATTTATTTATTACAATGTGACTAAACTTGTATGATTTTTCCTGGATTCATAAATCATTTTGGTGTGTAATGTCAAAAATATAACCATTAAAAATCAAGATATACAAACCCATTCTCAATTTAATTTGTGTGGTTTATCGTAAGTACTCACTGTTATGACTTATGATTGAGAATAACATTTATGTTGTGATGTAATTACAGCTTTGATTGTTAATTTACTTTGATCTAATATTCGGTCATATCAAATTACAATCAGATACGCGCATTCATCAGGCCCTCAAATTAATTAACGTTGTGCTAACCCAGATGTATCCAGGGATAAATTAATCTAAGATACAGTAAGTAAGACTCAGCTCGCTTCGTAATTAGTAAGAGGTTCATTTGTCACCCGGATTAAAACGTGAATTCTGTCCACGGTATAGATAAATAAGGATAGAAGGGCAATGTCAGCGCGACAGGCGCGCTATAGTTATGATTAAGTGATCATAATTACAGTTCGAATATTCGGATGGTTCCTAAACTTCATCACTTTGAGCCTATAGGGTTCGGGCGTGCGCCAGTCATACTACTAATCTCCTACCAATCATAATTGATTGGTAATTCGAAGTAAAAAAAGATGGTAGGGCGGACGGTAGAATATGCATGCATCCGACTTATCCGATCTCTAATCGTGATTTAATTTATTATGCGCGAACCAAGTACTAGTCATAGTGTTTTTGATTTGGCAGTATCAGTCCGTTTGAGGGCTTTTTGTACACTGAACGGTATCATTGCCGTCATGCCAAAATCATTGTGTCCTAGCAGGACACAATGTTTTTGGCACGGACGGCGACGGAAGCCTAAGCCTGCCTGCGCCGATCTGGTCTCTGGTCATGTCGGATTGACCCTTCACCGAACTATAAAAGTGAAGAAACACAGAGTTCAGGAGCACTCGTAAATTGCACTTGTGAAGGAACGTGGTTGATCTCTGCTGGGAATGGCCGCTGTAGACGAAATTCGGTAGGAGAATATCATTATAGTTTCGATACAAACGGAGTATGATCGCCCTTCTATCCTTTTTTCTCTGTTCTGTGATTCCATCTACTGTTTGCGTTTGAATTATGCACTCCCAACCAGTTTGCGAGGCGGTAATCCCGGATTCTTAAGCAAATAAGGAATTCGGAGTCGCTTTCTTATGTTTGCGTTGAGTCGTCAATCAAAGATGGGTTTTGTCAGAGGCAGTGACTTGAAGATACGCGCTCACGATTATTTGCCGCAGTAGGGATGTGATGTGCAATACAGTTAAATGAAATAATTTAACTGCAGATTGTTTGATAATAATAAGAACAGTTTTTTCGGACTTTTTACTATGGTAATGCACTGTTATGGTCTCCTGTACATGCTGACGTCGGACGCCGCATATTGCATAAAAGAGGAGACCATAGCCTTATCTATATATCTAACACATGAGTTTTTACTGAGGCCCGAGTTCAGCAACTTTTGAACAGCTAATGAACCTCAATTGACGGTTAATTTGACAGAATAGGTACCCATCCAAAATATGACAAATAATGCTAAACCGGCTGATTAAAAATTAAATATGTATTGACGAACTTGACGCGTAGGATGGTATGTTATGTTAATCTGCGTCTTGGTATGTTAATCTGCGTCAGTCCGATCGAGCCACGAAATACGCCTATGCCTCCTAAAGTCTGCCACTAGGGTTCTCAGTAACCTACACTCTATGAAGAAGAATATATGTAGATTTTATATAATTAGTCGAGTTGGTCATATTTCCCTTGGCTTAGTTAGATGATTCCTTAAAACAAACAACAAGTTACTAGGCAACATAAATGAAATCGCTTTATGATGAATGGGTCGACACCGTGCCTTAGCAAACAAAGTCTATTAAATGCTGATTTTGATAAAAGTTAGCCAATTAATTATGAATTCCGCTAATCTTGGACTGACGAAACAACTATTTGGAACTTCTCAACTTCGCAGTATTAAGGCTCCTACGTAGGGGAAAGCGTACGCGGATAAAGCCATTATATTTCGTAGCTACTTTTGTCTTTAATTTCCAATAATTTCTTCATAGTTGTAAATGCAAAATCAATCATTTTTCCTTATTATTTTACTAAAAGTAAAAAGCATTTCAAATGAAAAAAAATAAAAATATTTAGATAAGCCTCGTAGCCAAATTTTTGAACAATGAATAATCTAAAGCAAATTTTTTTAATCGTAAAAATAAAACCAGATTTATTTCATATACAGTTTGACAGATTTTTTCGTTTCGATCAAATTTAACTTTGTTGGTTTGTTTTAGCTCATATTCTTTTGTGAATATCCACCGAGAGTATTTGTTTTCGAAATAATGAAAATGTAAAAAAAGTATAGGTACGTACTGTTTACGAGACCCTTAAATTGGCTGAACATTTTATAATACGCCTCGCTGCCGGCCGACCGCCATATTTCATTAAAATTTCAACCCAAGTTTCGCTTACAAAGACATTTATACAACTTTCTGTTGCACAAGAGCTGTATTATATCGCTGCAGTTACTAATAAATTTCTCTTTGTTCGTTACAGGTACATAACTAATGGATGCTGAGAATAAACTTGACTTTGAAATGTATGAATGGGCTACAATTGAGCTCCGTCTTTCCTAGTTTTAAGTGTAACAACTAGTGTGGGCCCTCGCGTTCGAGTGCACAACCGGGATATCGCTAGGAAGATGATGATGGACTACAAATAGCTATTTTATTTTTTACTTCATGGCAGAATAAGCATGCATTCATTATTGACTTTTAAAAGTACCTACTCGCCCGTCTTAATGTTTAGAACGGGCTTTTCAAACACGTTCAGAATGAACGTGATGACTAATTTTATTCGTCATTCTCTTTATTAGTCTACACAATTAGCTAGCAGTTCCTCGCGACCTCTCACGTTAGTGCCGGATTCCCCTTACATAATTCCACCCTGTATCCAACTCCATAAAAGAATGATTTCTGGGATTCTTTCTGGAAACTCGAAACTATATCTATACCAAATTGCATCTAAATCGGTTCAGTAGTTAAGCGTTAAGGTGTACAAACAGACACACATTCGCATATATATGTATTAGATGAGATGTCAGTGACTATGTTACACTCTTTACTTATTAAAAACTTTAAAAAAAGCATATCAGATAACAAAATAACATGCGTTTTGAAATGCTATATGCGACAAATTATCATAATGCTTCGTGTCGGCTACCAGTGCGTCGGCGTCACGCGTCCAAATTATTAGGCCGGGACTCTTAATGCGATATTAGCATAAGGCTTTGACGCCTGACGGTTTTTCCACAATGGCTTCAGATACAGTAGGATCACATTGGTAGATAAATGGAACAAAGGCAAAGAAAGATATTATCTTATCTTCCTTAGGAAGATATTATCTTATCTTCTCATGTAGTACGAGTGATACAGGGTTACTTTTCTGTCAGATGTCAAAGGGTATTGAAAATTTCTGGCATATTGACCCCGCCGCCATTTTCTTTTGTTTTTCGAAATATTAGCACACATTAAAAGTGATATGTATGGATAGAGGACATATAGAGGAACAAAAATGTCAAGTAATATGGTACCCTAAAGTGTCACATACCGCAATTTTTAAAGGCAAGTATCGACTTGAGAGCACAAATAGTTGGCGTTGTATTTCTTTCCGACGCACGGAGGTCTTAACACCACCAACATCCTGACTCCGAGCTATTTCAAGACATACACACAGAAACTTTTAGCCCGTCACGACGGGAATCAGCGTTTAAAAGATCTGAAATTTGAATGAGCTAAAATACTCTCGTAGTATACCTACTGTAATCCCCCAAGTTGGGCGCCACTCTACTGTCGCGAATCGAATTCGTACAAACTCGAGCCCTCTCATTTCCATTGCTAACGCCCTGTCGTGGCTTCACGTGTATATAGATTTAATACAAAGGAGGCAAACGAAGGTGTTGTTAGACGAACAAGGTTGTGATGTGTTATTTCTGTACTGTGTTGGATATTATCGACTAAAATTAGTTGCTCAGACGTCCTTCTATTCATTACGACTGGGCTAGCGATTAAGGCTTGAACCAAATCAAAGTGATTAATTTAACCAGCCCATACTTGTAACGTATGTACAAACTCGTTGGAAGAACTTCTGCATTTCAGACTGCCAGTTTCTGTAAGTACAAACTTTTTAATTTTCCCATTTTTTTTGAGACTGGGAGTTCTCCGCATCTTGGCCTACGTAAATGACAGATTTCCTATAAGTACAGTGACCAGGATTTGTACGTTTGCGGTAACGCTTTAGTTTGGAGTTCACCAACACGTTTTTAATCAGCGGATATAATATTATTTGACATATTTTGTACGAGCAGTTCCCCGCGACTTCGCCCGCGCCAAAAGTCGGATTTCCCATATAAACTTTCATCCCCCATTTAACCCCCCTGATGATTTTATATCGTGACAAAAAGTAGCCTATGTCCTTTCCAGGGTTTCCAACTATCTCTGTAGGTAACAAATTTTATTGGAATCGGTTCAATAGTTTCGGAGCCAATACAAACAAACAATCAAATCTTGCCTCTTATATATTAGTGTATATGCATGTTTACCGACTGTTTAGAAATTAGTAAACTCGGGTCTTTGTATTTTAACACACTGACTGCCTCGTTGGTCTAGAGATCACACGCTGGGTACTATCCACGAGGTCCCGAGTTCGAATCCCGGGTCGGGCCGAGAGTGTTGGGTTTTTCTGTCTTGAAAAAACTCAGACACAGCTCCGGAGTCAGGAAGTTGGTGGGGTGAACACCCCCGTGCCTCGGAAAGCGCGTTAAGCCGTTGGTCCTGCGCCTAATCACTCTACGGTCATGTCGGACTGCCGTCTCACCGAATTGCGCACACACTTGTGCACTATAATAAGTCCTGCGCAGTTGGCTAATCTCTGTTGAGATAGGCCGCCGTAGTCGAAATTTGGCCAGGAGGACATTATTATTATTATTTTAATACAAGACAGTTTCGCAGTTTTTGCCTATCTGCATTTTGGCGACACATATTTCGATATAAATGGAATGTAATTATGGCCCTTGTAACGCCTTTTCGTTGTTCTGTTCCATCCATAGGCAGGCAAGCGAATAAAACATTCCAGTCTGTCACTAATCAGTATTAGACATTTGGCACAAACACAGTGGGTGTACCCGTTAGTCACACGTTAATACGTTCTTAAGCTTCTATTCCCCACCCCCACTTACGTCACTAAAACGTTCTCAAGCGAGTGTCTTCTGAATACAGTGATATTGTAATGTGGTTACACAACCTTACAATTCGCCAACTAATTAGGATTTGATAGGTGGCGCGTAGAATCCTATTTAATTAGAATGAGATAGGATAGGTGTTATTTTTCGTAAAATAATTTAATATACTTTTGTTGTTATTTATTTCTTCCTTTGACTACACTAGGCAAACACAAAGAACGAGTTGAATATTAAAACAACTAATGAACTAAAGTTTTTTTAGCAACAGAACTTTTAAATTGAATCAGTCTTTTTTATTTCATTCAACAATAAAACTGAAGAAGTTTATAAGAAAAAGTTATCTAGTTTAACAAAAAAAAACCTGCGTGCAAAACAACGCACAACGCCATCGGTATCATTGCTTTTCCGAATACTGACGAGTGCTAGTTTTCATTACATTTTACCTATAGTTTTTACCCGACTGCGGAAGAAGGGTTATGTTTAGGATCTCAAACTTTGTTGTTGCATTTCTAAACATACACTTCACTACACAAACGGGATTTATTGCAACTAATTAATACTTTTTAAAAGGCAAATTTGTATTTACCTTCCCGACGTTTCGATTCGGTTGCACGAATCATGGTCGCGGGTTGACTGTAGTAGCTCGGCGTCGTCTGCTCGTGTGCGTTGAAATATTTTTTCTACCCGCACACTTTGATTATTTGTTGAACTTGTACAGTCAGCTCGACAAACTACACTAACAGTATCCAGGTTTCTTGTTGACGGCATAATACGCGATTTGCATTTTGTTATCACTGGATTCCATGTTGATGACAAATGAAAACCATCATCCCGATTGAAATTTTTATATTTCTTAATTTCAATTGCTTCACGTATTATTCTTGAATGATAATAACGTTCAGTGGAGAGGATCTTTGGGTCATTTAGCTCCATCCAGTGATTAGCGCCTGAGTTGAGCAGATGTTCAGCTATCGCAGATTTGCCCGTCTGTAGATTTTTTACAGCTGCAATGTGTTCTTTGACTCTTTCAGCGATTGATTGCTTCGTCTGCCCAATATAGGAACTACCACAGCTGCAATCTATCTTATAAACACCCAGCTTCTGCAGAGGTATCACATCCTTTGGTGAACGTAGGTATTTCGTTACTTTTGACAACGGACTATATACAGTCTTAATGGAGTATTTGTGGAGTAATGTTCCAATTTTATCCGTTATTCCTTTCACGTATGGGAGAAAAGCAGGTTCTCTGTTCACCATTGCTTGTTTTTCTCTCTTGAGCCTCTTTTCCATTTGTCTTTTGTTCAAACTGTAACCGTTCCTTTCTAATACCCCCATTACATGGTTAAGTTCTCCTTCCAGATGTTCAGGGTCACATAAGTTATGCGCTCTATTAACCAATGAGGATACCACAGATTGCAGATGACTAGGATGGTGATGTGAAGAGGCATGCAGATATCTGTCTGTGTGAGTTGGTTTTCGGTAAACAGAGTGGGCCAAAGTTCCATTCGGTCTCACTGTTACATGCACATCAAGAAAAGCCATAGATCTATTATGTTCCATTTCATAGGTAAACTTTATCTTTGGATGAATTGAATTAAGGTGTTCTAAATATTGTTCCACTACTGATTGGTTTCCGTTAATGATGCAGAATATATCATCGACATATCTCTTCCATAACTTTATAACATCGGGACCAGTTGATAAAGCTCTTTGTTCAAAATGTTCCATCCAGATATTGGCAATTACTGGTGCTACTGGACTCCCCATAGCATCAACAAAATTCCGCCGTCAGACGCAGATATTCTGAGGCAGGATGTAGCAGTGATTTTAAGGAAGTCTAGGCTGCCTAAAAGTAATGTTACTACGGAAGAGCGGGATGCGCTGAGAAACCTACGTCAAAACCAAGAGATATTGGTTCTGAAAGCTGATAAGGGAAACGCAACCGTAGTTATGAATACTGAAGATTATGACAATAAAATAAGGAATATGCTCGCTGACACAACTGTTTACAAGCCTGTGTCTTATGACCCTACTGCCAGAGTGACGAGACGAGTTCGTGCTTTAATCCAGGAGCACCAAGAGCTTTTTACTGAAGATGTATACACAAGCCTATATAAGCCCAAAACCGTACAGCCACCGAAACTATATGGTTTGCCAAAAATACACAAAAGCAATGTTCCACTTAGACCGATAGTAAGCCAAGTAGATTCACCTACCTATAGCTTAGCGAAACACGTTGCTGGAGTGTTGCAACCATTGTTTGGAAAATCATCATCTTATGTGAAGGACTCTATGCACTTTATAGACCTGGTTAAGAATATCACAATTGAACCTGGTGATATTATGGTAAGTTTCGATGTCGAATCACTTTTCACAAATGTGCCATTAAAGGATTGCTTGGAGGTTATCAAGGATAAACTGTTTGATAATGAACTGCCTGATGAATATATTGTCCTATTACAAAACTGCTTGGACGGTAATTATCTTTTATATCGTGACCAATATTACCTCCAGATCGATGGTGTAGCTATGGGGAGTCCAGTAGCACCAGTAATTGCCAATATCTGGATGGAACATTTTGAACAAAGAGCTTTATCAACTGGTCCCGATGTTATAAAGTTATGGAAGAGATATGTCGATGATATATTCTGCATCATTAACGGAAACCAATCAGTAGTGGAACAATATTTAGAACACCTTAATTCAATTCATCCAAAGATAAAGTTTACCTATGAAATGGAACATAATAGATCTATGGCTTTTCTTGATGTGCATGTGACAGTGAGACCGAATGGAACTTCGGCCCACTCTGTTTACCGAAAACCAACTCACACAGACAGATATCTGCATGCCTCTTCACATCACCATCCTAGACATCTGCAATCTGTGGTATCCTCATTGGTTAATAGAGCGCATAACTTATGTGACCCTGAACATCTGGAAGGAGAACTTAACCATGTAATGGGGGTATTAGAAAGGAACGGTTACAGTTTGAACAAAAGACAAATGGAAAAGAGGCTCAAGAGAGAAAAACAAGCAATGGTGAACAGAGAACCTGCTTTTCTCCCATACGTGAAAGGGATAACGGATAAAATTGGAACATTACTCCACAAATACTCCATAAAGACTGTATATAGTCCGTTGTCAAAAGTAACGAAATACCTACGTTCACCAAAGGATGTGATACCTCTGCAGAAGCTGGGTGTTTATAAGATAGATTGCAGCTGTGGTAGTTCCTATATTGGGCAGACGAAGCAATCAATCGCTGAAAGAGTCAAAGAACACATTGCAGCTGTAAAAAATCTACAGACGGGCAAATCTGCGATAGCTGAACATCTGCTCAACTCAGGCGCTAATCACTGGATGGAGCTAAATGACCCAAAGATCCTCTCCACTGAACTAACGTTCATTATCATTCATTATCATTCAAGAATAATACGTGAAGCAATTGAAATTAAGAAATATAAAAATTTCAATCGGGATGATGGTTTTTATTTGTCATCAACATGGAATCCAGTGATAACAAAATGCAAATCGCGTATTATGCCGTCAACAAGAAACCTGGATACTGTTAGTGTAGTTAGTCGAGCTGACTGTACAAGTTCAACAAATAATCAAAGTGTGCGGGTAGAAGAAAATATTTCAACGCGCACGAGCAGACGACGCCGAGCTACTACAGTCAACCCGCGACCATGATTCGTGCAACCGAATCGAAACGTCGGGAAGGTGAATACAAATTTTCCTTTTAAAAAGTATTAATTAGTTGCAATAAATCCCGTTTGTGTAGTGAAGGGTTATGTTTTTCGAGAGTATGTATAATTGTTTGGCACGCCCTACAGCCCAAACGGCTAGACAGTTTATGACATATGTATGAGGTGTCGTTGAATTTGTCAAAATTGTGAGAGTGACATATAAATTTCAAAAATGGCGCCCGCAAATGGAAATAAAGGGGGAAGGGGGATTGTTTTTTTTCTTACCATAGCAATATCAAATGAAAACCAGTAAAAAGTCCATTTCAAAAATATAAACATTTTTGCAGTCGGGTGTTTTGTGTTTTCGAAAATTATGTTTACTTGTTTTAAATATATATTTTTTAAGACTTACAGTGTTCTTTCTTATTTATATAAGTTTAAAAGCTAAACGGGCCAAAGCCAAAGGTCGTAGGTTCAAATCCTACCTATGTGCGATTTTTTGGTTTCTTATTTAAACTTATAAATTTTTCCTTTATAGATTTATCGTGTACCAGAATTAGTACCTATTTCATTGATATTCAAACGTCATGGCAGTGTGCGACGCAGATAACGCTCTAACAAAGCCACAATTAGCCGATGTCTTCATCCAAAGATGTTGTAATGTTTTCCGCCGGACACTGTACATACTTACTACCTACAAAACAATCAGTGGAGTACCCTCCACTGACCTAAAGCTTATTTTCGTCAATGTTTAGTGTGCGTTTGTCTAGTTTTCTCAAATCAAGGTTTAAAAAAAATTAAATTAATAGTTTTTAATATTTTTTTAACACTCAGTCTTTTTTTGGGTAGGATTTGAAGTCGTTTCAAATGCTACCCGTGTGCGAATGTTTGGTTTCTTATTTAAACTTATTTAAAATTATTACTAAATTAATATGCGTTTGGCGCAATTTCATATAACAGAATTGGTCCAAGATATCGCTGTTGACAGTACCTTTTGTATCTATATATATCCTTTTGTATGTAAGAAGGAGGAATCTTAGCAGAATGTATACAGTGTGTTCGGGTTTGGACTAGCGATAATTTATGGGGTATTAATTCATGAAATGCTATCGACGAAAAACCCCCATTTTGGGTTCTAACTCCCGCTCTTTTGAAATGGCAGCCATTTTAATTATTTAAAAAATACAACTTCTATGGATCTGGCGGTCCTAAAAGATATGAAAATGATTCATTTAAAAGGTAATGCTATCTAAATTATTAAATGTCATAAAGAATAAAAAATCTAAGGAATCTTGCTAAAAATTTAAAACAGATAAATAGTTTTCTAAACCTATTACAAGTCTAAACTCAAAAATGTATTTTTTTAGGAAAATAAAATGTTTTTTTCTGCCAAAACATTTTTTTTCATAAGGATTCTGTCTCTAAAATTTGATAAATTAAAGGCCCTTAAAATAATCGCTAGTCGAAAAAATTCAAATTACAAATTTATTTATTTATTTCTTCTCCACAATCAAAGTAAATACAAAAGGTAGGCAAGGTTAAAATTTTAAGGGACAGAAATTTGATTGTGAAAGACTGGCATTTTAACTAGGCTTTATGCCTGTGTTACAGAGAACCAGTACTATCCTCTCTAGATGTGATCAGATAAAAATATAAACACAAAATACAGTCGAAACCCGGACACACTTTATATCGCCGTATTTAATATTAAGCCCCATAGCGGAGTTCACAGGGGCATAATCTGATATGACACTGCATAATACCAACATTAAAGGCTTAATAGAGTAATTTACTTAGTGGTAGTTGCCACTAAATGATGCCATTTCCTTCCACGTCGTCAATTTTCACACGTAAGCTTCTTGCAAAGATAATCATGTAATGTTATCATGGTAGGTGCTCACGTTAAGTTCTTAACTTAGGTACGTTGCAGTTCTTAACAAGGCAATAACTATTAGTTTATCCAGGGGATACCTACTCACATTCTCAAAGGGGGTATTTTAGTTTTTTTTTGGAACATCTATAAAAACACTCTTACAAATTGTTATAATTGATCGGCCATTTAGTAAAGAAGAGATTTTTTAGACTACAATAAAAATGTTATTACAAAAAAAAATTACAGTGTATAAACCTTGTCTTTTTATAAGGCGCCCAATTTAAAATCAATGACACATTGTTCACAACCATTGTACTCATTAAGGCGGTCCTGCACGAAATTGAGAAAATTAACGTATTTCTAAATCACTTGTACGATAGGCTGAATTAGTAAAATGCATTAAAACAACTAATTTACGTTAGCCTAATCATTGCACGAGGTCCTGGTCTTGTTGAAATTTGAAACAAATTCTTTACGATATATTTTAGGTACCTAATTTCTTTTGATGTGGAATAGATCTCTTCTAGATTGTCTCTACATTTTTTTTTGTTAAACTTTATATTTAAAAATTAGTTCGGATTCTCCTATCCATAAATTTTATCCATCGTAAGTGTAGTTTTTATTTTTTTTATTTTTTCGTAGACAGCGAACTGTTAAAAATATAAATTCTTTATTCAAAGAAACTCGATAATATAATAATATGCATGTAATCATCATGAAGGAGCGGAGCTGCCTGCCACAAGTATGTTTACATGCTTACTAGGCAGTTCCAACAACTATTACTGTATAGACATAAGTTTTTTGAAGAAATAAAAAAAAAATGATTTTGATTTTTTGATTGATTTGATATAATGATGACATGACTTGTAGCTATTGATAGCTAAGAGATTTTTTTTCGAAAACTTGGTGATTTTTACTTATGAAACAATAATTTGTACAGAAAAAATATTGTATAGATATTCTGCAGGTCCCTATCTTTTTATTATACACGAATAAAATATAAATAAGAAAATATGAACACTTTTCAGATTTTAACACAAATGTCTGATAGTTTTGCGCATTGCGCAGAATAAAACTATTGTTCTAATTAAAACATTGAGTTTAAAAATTTAAAGCAAATTGATCTTATTACTAATATTAATAAGTTCTATTCTGTTTGAAGATCGTTTAGACTTTCTCGACTTGCTTCGCGCTGCACTCCCTTAAGTAACAACAATACGAGGGTCAAACTGAAAGTTCTTAGAAAATCAAAAACTGATTACATTAGCCAGTTATTAGTTTTATTATATCTTTTCAAAATATTGTCCATTGACGTCAATACACCGCTGCATGCGATGGAACCACTGGGAAAAGCACTTTGCCCACTCGTCCTTAGGGGTCTCTTCAATGGCATCGCGATACGCAGCCACCGCTTCTTCAGCATTCATAAACCGCTTTCCTTTAAGTTTTTCTTTAATTTTTGGAAATAAATAAAAATCACAAGGCGCGAGGTCGGGGCTATACGGCGGGTGACCCAGTAATTCAACGTTTGATGTCGCCAAATAGTCGATCGTTCGCTTGGCGGTGTGCGACGAGGCGTTGTCGTGGTGAAGGAGGATCCTACTGCGAGGTCGTTTCTCTCGAACTTTTTCCAAGACAAGTGGCAAACAATTGGTAGTGTACCATTCTGCAGAAACTGTTTTTTGATCCTCTAACACAATTGTTGCGAAATGACCTATCCTTCCAAAGAACGAGGCCACCATTTTTTTTCCCGCACTTCGATCTCTCTTCACTTTAGTTGGCAACTCCTCGAAAGGAAACACCCACTGAGCAGATTGTCTTTTGGTTTCAGGATCATAACAGTAAATCCAGCTTTCGTCACCTGTTAGTATGTCGAACACAGCATTTGAGTCACCTCCGTTAAATCTTTCAATCATTTTACGGCACCAATCCACACGATGGAGTTTTTGAGCCTTAGTCAAATTATGAGGTATCGACCGGGCGCAAAGCTTCCTGACCGCTAAATGTTCGTGGAGGATTTTGTGCACTTGACTCATACCGATGCCTAAGCTTGTCCGAATCTGCTGATAGGTCACTCTTTTGTCAGTCTCTATCATACGCCGCACAACACAGATGTTATTTTCAGTTGTCGCCGTAGAAGGCCGTCCCTCACGTACATCATCAGTGAGATTAGTGCGACCACGTTTAAACTCATTAAACCAGTTGTAAACAGTCGCACGAGATGGGGCTTCATCGTGAAAGGCCAATCGTAGTCTATCATAACTTTCTTGTTGACTTAAATGACATCGAAAGTCATAAAAAATCATTGCACGAAAATTTTCTCGTGTTAAATTCATTTTGACGTGACACAGACAATTTTTAATTTGCCGCCAAGTCGTAAAACAAATGACAAATGAATGAAATATATACTCAGTAATATTGGCAAAGAGTTCTATTTTCAAATTTTAGAATATTTTTTTTATTATATTGTTTATAAGTGGCCAGTTCTAAGAACTTTCAGTTTGACCCTCGTAATGTGTCAAGATTTTAACACTGTATTTTTTTGTAATAACAACGTTATCTTCTTCAAAAGTTCGCATATTCGAGTTTGTATCACCCTCTAAATAGTGTGCGTGTGTACTATGTTACATATATAGATATTATGGTTTCCATTACTATCAGTGTTAACGTTATTACCTTCTACTAATCAGCTTGTTTACGATCTACCATTACCAATGTATTATTGAGGTTCGATGTCCTAAAGCTAAACTAATCTAGCCTAGGCCATTAATTGTACAGAGGTCCTGCTAATGTGGTATATCTTCGCTAATGTGTATTATTAATTTTTGTATCAGATCTCTGAATCTATTTGAACAGAACTTAAAGATCTAAATTTTGAAATCATAATAAATTCAATATATTTTTACGCGAGTACGCATTTGATTTTTTTATACAGGCTGTTGTTTTGGTATGCGCGCCGTTGACGGTGTGGTTGTACAAGTGATACTGATGCCAAAAAAACTTATTTTTTCATGGGAAAACCCACAAAATAAATTTATTATTGCGATCCTAGCGAGCGAGTCGCAAAACTACAAACCTATTGGTTGCTACGACCATGCTACGGCGTAGCGTTTCGTAGCATGAGCAAGGGCGCGAGTGTCGTTGTGAATTTTTTTAGACATGTTGTAAAAAAAAATGTAATATTATTGGAACAATATTTTTTTAACTCGGTTTGAGTTATCCTAATTCTAAAAAAAATATTTAATATAAAAATATTTACAAATCAATTGTGTTTTTTTCAAACGAAGCTGTTATTTTGAGCTTTCTCTTATATCTTGGTCAGTGGAGATTACGCTTCAATGTGCCAAAATTTGGCATTCTACAAATCTGCAATCTTAAACTTGGCATTCTGAATGAAAACTTTGGGACTTGTAAGTTCGACCATTGTCTTCAGCTTTGCAAGTCTTATGTAGGGTGAAAGTTTCACACTTTACCTGAAGGTACTTCTGAAGTGTAGAGATTTTTGCCTTCAGAAACAATTGGAAAAGTTGTCGAAAGGGGTTCTGTAGGCTACTATGTTAAAGCTTTTCAGTTTCTGTACATCATTATTTGATAGAAAATGGTATTTCATTTATAGCCGTAACTATATAAATCGTACAAAAAGTTTATGACTTAAAATTAAGGTTTAATTGAACCACAATGCAAAATACTGTGAAATGCCTAATATTATTTGTTCTTTAAGTTTACTTTTGAGCTGACAAATAAAATAAAATCTATCTGTAACATTAAGAAAAATATTTTCTTAGATTTTAACTACGATTTAACCATTCTTAATCTAAAAATTTAGCTAATTTGGTATTTTATATAGCATGTTGTATTTATTGTAGAAGAAAGGTTCTCGAATGGAGACCACGTCTCGGGAAACGTAGTGTTAGACACGTAGTGTTGGAGCTAGGTGAACCGAAGACCTGAATAAGGTGGCCGGTGGTGGCTGGATTCGAAAAGCGGAGGACCGTAAAGGTTGGCGCAGTCTTGGAGAGGCCTATTTATCTATACAAAATGGGGAAATAACTCAGAAACCGGGAGTAAAGTGTTGAAACTCATAATAATTCTAGCGCCACCTCTTGGCTTTTGCTAACAACGCTTTGAATTGTCAAAGCGTTGTTCCTTCTAACCTTCCCGAAAGCCGCTCATTACAAAGTTGCGTGGAAAACTTCAAATACTCGTTAAAACAAATTTAACTGTTCCGCACCTATCATGGCAAACTTTTGACCCAAATTGGCGGTTCTTGTTCCCCGAGTGGTGTTCTAAAGATAAAATCATATCGCTTGTTATATCGTTTTCCACGCACTATACACACAGCTCGAATAAAACAGCTAGATTAATAAAAAAATAAGACATCGATCGTTAAAATAAGCCATGACATACACTAGAAAGATTGTTTTTTTTTCTGATAAAAACCAAAGTTATTAAAACTTTTTTAAATAAGCAATTACCTTGTAAAGAACCTAGTTTACTTCAAATATAATAAGTCGCACAGAAGAAATAATAGTACAAGAAACAAGTAAAGCATGGCACACTATACCGGCACCGTTACGGCACCGCATCAACCCAGCAATTAACTTACCATACAAATTAGAGCATTAAGTTGTGAGTCGTACAATATATTTTGTGAATTCGAGGCGACGCCGTGCTGCAGCCGTGCTGTTGCGATGCCGGTATAGTGTGCCATGACCTTAATATCTACACGCTAGGTATCATATTTCTCATGTTGCTCCGAGCTTAAATATTATTTTGCTTTTTCTGTTTCTGAAGTTTCTTTTCCACTTTACTGAATTACGAAATCATACCAAATTCTTAAATTAGTTCAAGCAAACCGTAATGGCCGTTTAGGACCGATCCGTTCAATAGTTTTACTAAAGTTTTGTACACCCAGCTGCACGTAAAACAACCCACTTTGATTTTGAGACCGCCTCAAATCCCTACGTAACAAAAACTCTTTTCGTTGTTCACATAGGTAACTTGACGTGCTGCCGCTGTACATGAGCGGGCTGTAGGCACTCTTTGTGCTGTGTTACTCTAGTATTCCGAGTAATGGGTAAAGTTGAAACTTCGACTGGCCACAATAAAGCAGGAGACGACAGAGTTTTCCAACTCAGCCTCTGTGCTTATTCTTAGGATAAAAGACGTTAACTATTGTACCTCGCTATTTAAATTTGAATTCTAAAGCAAAACCTTTAAAGTACAGTTTTGTATAAACTGGATTAAAAAAGTTCTTAGCACTTTTAGATTTTTATTTTTTAAATGCAGGTCTTAGCTGTAATATATTTGAATTTAAACGTGTTCCGGGTTGTAAATTTTTTATGTAATCTTGTAAAAGAAGATGAGATCCTTGTAACATAATAGTCAATTTAGACCATTCTATTACAAGTTATGCAAAACTTATTTAATTTTCTTATATTTTGAAGCATTAAATCGGGCGTTTGAGCTAGCCACTCACTATATTTTGTTTGTTTTTGTGGTGTACGTAGTCTTAAAAATTATCAACTTTTTTCTGAATCTAAAGTGTTCCTTATTATTTTTTAAAACCTGTACGTAATTGGACAAATTGGCAGCTTTTAGGTTAAAGCTGGTATTCAATTTACTTTTTACGACGACCGTCTTGGTGTAGTGGTTCGCGCCCCGGACTTCTAAACCAGCGGTTGCGGGTTCGAATCCCGCAAGGGGCAAATGTTTGTGTGATGAGCACGAGCATTTGTACCTAAGTCATGGATGTTTTATAAATGTATATAAGTATGTCTATCCGTTATCCCAGTCACCATAGCACAAGCTCACGCTTAGTTTGGGGCTAGGTAATTGGTGTGTTTGTTGAAACAATTTATTTATTTAATTTGTTTATTTTAACTTGTAGAGCCTAGATAAAATCTGTCGATGTCTTGACAATATCATAATGAAGAATTAATCACTATAACCTCTCAAGGGCAGATTCTGGTGCTTAAATACAAGAACTTTCTCTAAGAGAAAACATTGAAATCGCGAAAAAAACATCAATATCTGTTTATATGATAGAATATACATAGTATATAAAGCAAAAAAAAAAAAGTCTTTAACATATTATATTACTTGTGGTTCCCCGCGACATCGCCCGCAAAAGTTGGATTTTCCATATAAACTTTCATCCCCCATTTCACCCCCTTAATGTTTTTATATCGCGACAAAAAGTAGCCTATGTCCTTTCCAGGGTCTCGAACTGTCTCCATACCAATTTCATCTCAATCGGTTCAGTGGTTTAAGCGTCAAGAGGTAACAGACAGACAGACACACTTTCGCATTTATAATATTAGTATGGAACTTAACAATAAATAAACTTTATAATACATGATTAAACATACAAAATTTAAAATTATAAAAAAGGGTCCTTGTGTAAGGTTCCCAGTTCCATTAATTAAATTAAATAATACTCACAATGTCCCGGCTCTTATGAAAAGAATTCCATCATGTCCCTTTACAAAAATTCAAGCACTAATACTATTCTTTTTAGAAATAATACAAATTACAATATAAAATTGGATCCTCCCGAGAGGACTTGCGTCATCGAGATCAAGTGACGTAATTATACCCTCATTACTGATGCGAGTAGCTATCAGAAGGATAAGGGTAACCTTTCGAGAAAGTGGTACTGTTACCTAATCCCCTGTTGCCATAGATAATGGTATAGAGCTTAATCAGAGCTTCTCAGTTCAGAATACTGAAACCTTGTTTTTTTTTAAACTGCGTAAACGACATCGAAGTATCCGTCATAGTAAATTTCTAAAAAATTGAGAATCAAAATGTGCATTAAACGACATTGAAGTAACCGTCTTCTTAAATTTCTAAAAGATTGGGAAACAAAATGTGCATTTCACATAAATGTTCCTGAATTTTTGTCCGAGACACATTTGACAACTTGGCGTTAAAAGTCTGGATTTAAACGTCTGAATAGACGTATCCGTACGTAGTAAATCTTCGCAAGCAAGGTAACATCTGACTAGAATTTTGAGGCAGAGGCATAAAATTCATAAAATTTATTTATTTCTCTACATAGGCTCGCAAGGAGCACTTATATACGTCCCAAGATTTTTCTGTCAGCTTGCCTGTTGGTATAAGTAGGTACCAACTTACCTTACTCATTATTCACCGATTTATTATTAGATTAATTATTCGATTTATGATCAAAGCTTTATTTTGGATAACCGTTCTCCATGCAATAGCTTTGTTACTTAAAAAAATAAGGGCTCATTCACACGGGATTCGTCATTGACGATTCGTCAAAATACACGATACGTCATGACGGAAGGATGTTCACATTGCATACGAAATCGTGTTTTTTCACGTTTCGTCAAAATATCCGAATTAGTGGCATCAGCGGATCCGTCACAATAAATTCACGATTCGTGTGTTTTTACGATTCGTAATTCTTAAAAAACACGATACTAGATTTAAGACGAATCGGCATTTTTCACGATTCGTGATCCGTGTGAACATGGGAATTCAAAAAGCATTGCCGCCGTCAAACAAAGAACAAATCGTGAAAAAAAGATGAATCGTCAAAAATCACGAATCGTCCTCGTGTGAACGAGCTCTTATACCGGGGTTTTAAGTGCATCCATAACATTTTCAAAACATATTTCTCTCACCGTCACCATTGCTTATTTTGCCTTGTGGCACTCCTGTCTCGGATCTCTGAAACAGATTTATCTCGCAACATGAAACTTGAATCGTTACAAACTTTATTCGTTTTCTCTTTAATGTATTGCATGTAGGCTTCTCGCATCATGCTTAAGCTAACTTTCATACTTTTCATTAAACTTAACATTCAAGCTAGTTGCCTTTTGAAGATATTTCAGCTCCATATTTTTTTAGTTGCCTGAACTACTAAAGGTGAAGTTAGCCTATATCCACCCATGCCACTGTTACCTACAAATTCGAGGAGCCATACTTCACCACGCGAACGATGCGGATTTTTGCAGTGATTTTACCTTACGATCCGATGTTATCAAACCACCCTAGGGCCTGTGACTACGCTTAACATCACTTTATAGTCGGAATAGTACTTACCCAAATCACGCTAAACGCTGTGGGTTGCCTGGGTGGTAACGTCACAAGCGCCTCCTAACATTGTAAAAATACATTATAGTATATTTAATTAAGTTAAGATGTCATTGTTATTGTATAATTAATTTGACTTTTTTAACTCTTATTGAACTTTATTTTATGAGAATTTGTATGCCTTTAAGGTAGACCATAGTGAAACACTCTAAATGTAACAACAAACTTTAATACCTATGATGATGGATAAATAATAATAAAAAACCATCCAAGTGCGAGTCGGACTCGCGCGCGAAGGGTTCCGTACCATTAACTTAAAACATTAGACAGTAAATGCAAAAAAAGTATATACTTTTATTTTATTTATAATTTCAAAAGTATTCATCACAGGATACCCGAAACAATTTTAAATAAGAGTTTCCGCGCCTGTTTCTTTACGTGAGTGATTTGAAGTTTACAGGTCCAAGACTAGAAATTACAGGGGGGGGAGGACACCGTGTAAACGACTTTGGCGGGCTATATCTCGCAAATGGTAAAGCTGATAAAAAAGTGTTGTATAGAAACCCTACCTTATTTTCATAGTCCTTTTCAACGAAACCCCACACAAGCGGGTGCACTTAAAAAATAATTCACCCCCCTTTACATGTATGGGGAAGTACCCTTAAAAAGGGGTAATTTTAATTTTTTGTATTTTTTAAAATGTGATCTATATGTGAAGTATCCTCGAACCAAGTTACAAGCAAATCAGTCCATAAACGTAGAAGATATTCTGCTGTGACAGACTAGGACGGACGGACTGAACGATCTTATAAGGGTTCCTTGTCGGACTACGGAACCCTAATAATCATTTCACAAATTTAACCCACACGGTCGCCTCATTATATTCTATATTAACTTATGAACATGTGAAGTCAAATCAGTGCCTAAACCCGTATTATAATGACAGCCTTCTCTTGTAGCAAACAATAACTGACATGCCCGTATTTTACCCTGTTTTCTGCAAAATAACAATAGCTTACCCGTAATCTATTAGCCCTACGACTGGATTTGCTCGATACCAAGTCAAACTTCACAGTTCTATCATAAGCAGACCTTTTAGTAGAGACACCGCCTGTGGAGTGAGGGTCCAAGGTATAGTGGAGATGTATGGCACGTCCTTGCTGTGTACATGTTTATGTATGAATGGACTAGAACTGGCTGATTTATAGAGCGAATTTGACAGCCGTGTCGGGGCAGTGAAATTGGTACAAATGTACCCATTTCGATGGCAACGCAAGGTAGGTTATAGAAAGTCTTTGTACAATATTTTTTACCCGACTGCGGAAGGTGGGTTATGTTTTTCGAGGGTATGTATATATGTATATTGTTTGGCACGCCCTATAGCCCAAACGGCTGGACGGATTTTGACATGTAAGGTGTCGTTGAATTTTTCAAAATTGTGAAAGTGACATAGGCTACGTAAAAGTTTAAATTAGCGTCCGCAAATAAAAAAGGGGGAATTATAAGGTAAAAAGCGTAAGAATAACAATATGCGTATCATATGAAAGCTAGTGAAAATACCATTTCAAAAATACAGGGTGTTAGGTGTAGGTGTAGGGTAGTAGAAGTTGTAGGTATTGATGGTCATATTCAGCCCCTTGAAGGATAAGACTGCTTACACTAATAAATAAATTGTTTCAACAAACACACCAATTACCCAGCCCCAAACTAAGCGTGAGCTTGTGCTATGGTGACTAGAATAACGCATAAACATACTTTTATACATTTTATAAACATCCATGACTTAGGTACAAATGCTCGTGCTCATCACACAAACACTTGCCCCTTGCGGGACTCGAACCCGCAACCGCCTGGTTTAGAAGTCCGGGGTGCGAACGACTACACCAAGATAATAGTCTGTTGGACAGAGCAAAGAAATTGATATAAGTTTAATAAGAAACCAAAAATTCGCACATGGTTAGACTAGGTTGAAGAGTAGGATGTGGTAAGCTATTATGTACCTACCTATGTTGATACATAATGGTATAATACAATTTGCAGTCGGGTATTTTGTTTTTAAATAATTAGGCGTTGCTTGTTTAAACTTAGGTGTGTTTTTGTCGCTTAGTAAAAGGTCCAGTTGCGCTAATTTGTACAAATGATGTCGTAAATTATTTTGTTAATTCTTCGCCACTGAATTCTGGCAATACGAAAAATCACGTAGTTAACGCGACCCCTATATCACACAATCGTCGCCCGGGGTGGACCACTAGGAGGTTGATCTTGAGATCCTTCACTATCCCAGTAAAAGAAGACACGAAAAAATACGACGCCTATATCACACAATGGGATAATTTAAAGACATAAGAAGAACAGCGTGTTTTCAAGCGCTTTTACGATTTTTATTATTGATTCTATAAACAAGAAATTAATTTGGGAAATATTAATTCCTGGATAATATACATAATCTATTGCTTTTTTGCTCTTTCGAAACCCTTATTGGTTTTGGTTGATTTCTCTACGTGGTATTTAGTGCTTAACTTTTTCGCACTTTTATATAGGTACCCAGGGACCCAATTCTCACCCCTTCGATATTATGTTACATACGATTTTTATCAAAAAAATACGGCGGATATCACAAAATTTAGATGTTACGTATTCTCGAAGTATCAAAATGTCGGATATTTATCACATTTTGTGATATCCACCATGTTTTTTTTTCGATAAATGTCGAATGCGTGAAAATTGAGTCCCTGGTTTTATTATCAAAACCCAAACCATAGAATAAGTAGGTACTAGTACTCCGTACAGAAGTATGACTTTGCAATGAAATTCAAAGAAATATCGAATGTTGTCAACGATATGGTGTAATTCAGTTCGCCTCAGACTCAAGCACATTTTCGTGTAGACACCTACAAAAATACATTTCAAGATAATTTCATTCTTATAACTCTGGAATATGATTCATAATACACTAAACCTATTCAGTGACGTACTATCACGCAACTCGATAGGGTTGACTGCCATAAGACAAGACTGCTACTTACGCCATCTAGTGCATCTTTCTAGGACTTTATTCACGCTCGTCCAACCAGCAACCTAGTGTCGCGCACCGCCGGTGAATAAAACGCGGGAGCGTGTCACTGCCGGCTAGCGACACCCAACTTGTTTAGGCCCTTACCTAGGGGTCGCCGCGCGTAGGTACGTTTTTGCTACCTACGCGGGAAGATACACAGGCCTGCCCAAACTAGAATATAGTAGAACTCGTTAAAAATCACCGACTCTCAGTAGTCTATGAGACCAGTTCAGGCTCTAGCAAATTGCTTTCCGTTTTACGCTTCTAGTTTGTAAAAGGGATGTCGAATTGAACTGTGCAGGTGATTCGGATCGACTTTTATTGTAATTGGAATACATTTCGTTACAAATAATTGATGGAAAGCAGTATAACGAGGGACGTTTAAGCTAAGGAAACTGTAAGACGTTATTTTTACATTTCATATTGAAGGGTGATAGGGCTGTTTAAAAAAGAGGTTGGTGAAGATTCCAATACACGAGCAGAAGCAGTATTATTATGCCATCACCCTATCATCCTATACGATACTAAGCCAGACGGGGCGTTGAGAGAGTCGACGGTGGAGCGAGCTCACACAGAAGGTTCTGGACTTCCACTTACCGTCGGAACATAGCAAGTGGTGGAAGCGTGGTAGCTACCTGGCGGCACCTAACGGAGCCTACCACGAACGTTGGATCGTTCATCCTCCATCACACATTAGAATTTGTGATGTCGTAGCACAGGATAACCTGATTGACTACTAGTAGGTAGCAGGGCGGACTACTAGAAGGTAGATCCACCCCATTAACAGAAGATACGAAAAAAAGTTATGAATGAAATATGCATCCGACTGATCGTTGCCAACGACCCAACAATTCGTTTAGTGGAAAATGCGTAAAAGAAGAAAAATAACGCATTTTCTCAGCGAAAAAAAGGTCACTGTTTTGTGTTCCCAAATAAAGCACTGTGTACACAACAACGTTGTTTCCAGCCCACTATACTGCGGTTTTACCGTTCGTGTATTTATGTCCTTATGCTTCCAAAAATTGTAATGTTATGTCCCATTATATTTAAGCGTTGGGTCCCGTCCGCTTCGCACACACAAGGGCCGGTTTTTGTGTCCCATTTTATATTTTCGGGACAAGGAATACGTTTCCTTGCACTAATCTGTAAAGTCACCGTATTTATTTACAGGGTTTTATGGCGGTCGTCTTATATGAATTAATATAAGGATTCGCTACGCCCATACAAAAACAAAGCCCAAACATGGAGCAAATTAAAACAGACAGTTTTAAATATATCTTACTGGTTAACAACAGATGATTTCTAACATTGTTTAAAATATATTATTGCACTTGAAAAAAAAAAACGACCATCAGAGGCGGGAACCGAACCCGCGTTCCTCGCATACCGGGCGATTGCCTAACCTCTCGGCCACCCTGGCGTTGGCAGAGCCTGTCGAAATTTTCAAGTGCTTCTTAACGCTGTAATGTGGTCGTTTTTTTCAAGTACAATAATATATTTAGATTGCATAGTGAATGCTTATCACTTAAAAACAATAATTATCTTAACATTGTTTTATTATTATTTATTTATTTCCAAATTGTAAATTGCTCATTACATTTATATATTATTTGCTAAGCTATGCAGCAGTTTAGCGACAATGTTGGACACATAGTTGGATTCAAAGTCCCCCGACCCCAAAAGTTGTCGAATGGAGACTTAGTTAATATATCTAAAAGTATGGTTGTTGAAAGGTGTTTTGAATAAAGAGAAAACATCTAAATGATTTTACGTTATAATTGATCATTCGTTTTCGGTTATTCTGTCACCAATAAAGTAATCATTCAAATTATTATTGATTTTCCAATATTTGTCTATGAATAAGCATTCGATTTTCGTTTCTTTGCATACTGCGATTAAGTTACTGAGTCAGTCCTGAATGTTTGGCAACCCACTACAATGTTGCCCTGTATAATAAGTATTTCCAAAATTTTACTTTGCGTCTGCAAATAAAAATATACCGCATTAATCGAAGATCTAAGTATGAATCCAATTTGTCAACGGTACCCTATTTTTCCTCATCCTCAGTAATTACATCTCCACTCAACTGTAATTGAATCGTCATTGATTAAAACTTATCTATCTTTTAAGCGATTCCCTTCCCAAAAGATTCCCTCGAGATTCCGATCCCTAAAGTAAAAAGTTTTCTGATAGTGGTGAACGTAACTCAAAGGAAATTTCCAAACGCGGCTCGCCAGAAAACGGAAGTTGTAGGTACCTATTGACTCGTGAGCATGGCGGTCATTCTTAATGGACAATAGAGATGTGGTAGATGGTGCAGTATTTTTATTTTTTTATGTATTTTTCTGTAATTTATTACTACTAATACGGACCATGCTAAGCAAAAGATAAAAATCTATTGAGTATTTTGGCTGTGTAGTGTTTGAATCCAGCTATTTGCAAATTATTGTTACTACCACTTCAAGCACTGTTACGTCACAACTGGTGAATATCGCTTAATATCAACGCTACCGAAAACACCGTGTTTCTTTAAATATTTAATTTATTAATTTTAAGTCTTAGTTGTTCGTGTAGTTCATATATAAAAGCAACATGCTAGTTCATTCTTCCTGGTATTTTTCCGTTGAGAGTTGTGTATGGCAAAGCTCTGCCCGAATAAATATTCATCAAGTACTACGTATTCTGATATGGCCTCCATCACCCACCTTCTATCACATTATGATGGTTATATTTACCTTTTTAAATAGTAAAACTGTTTAAACTTACCACTTGTACAGTAAGCCTCTGCAACAAAGTGCCAACAGGAGCGCTGTGTTCGTATAAATAATTGGATATGCGTCTATTGTGGTTTAATTTTTCTGTTTGTGTTTGTCCAGTAAAACTTTTCGAATGCCATAGCGAGACTGCAGTACGGTTCGTTGTCGATACATTCTGGATTAGAAATTAAGTAAGTATGAAAATATATTAAAGCTATCAGTCACTAAAAGCTGCTCTAACTAAAGAATATAATTATGAAACAAGGATATTTAACTTAGTTGATTGTTTTATTAAAACTGTATGTCCATTTATGCACAAAACATCCATACTAATATCATAAATGCGAAAGTGTGTCTGTCTGTCTTTATGTCTGTTACCTCTTGACGCTTAAACCACTGAACCGATTAAGATAAAATTTGGTATGGAGACAGTTCGAGGCCCTGGAAAAGACATAGGCTACATTTCGTCGCGATATAAAAACATTAAGGGGGTGAAATGGGGGATGAAAGTTTATATAGAAAATCCAACTTCTTCGGGCAAAGTCGCGGGGAACCACTAGTATGAATATAAATGTGGATTGAATTTTTAGGTGCCATATGAACACAAATATGATTTCTGTATCTACAGTAAAGATACTTAAATATTATTTAATTAAGGATAACATTCTGCAAGCAACTTTAGACGCCGAAGCAATATCGGCAATATGACGCCGTTCAATGGCAAAATGATAACGCTTTCAATAATGTCCTCCTAGCCGAATTTCGACTACAGTGGCCAATCTCAACAGAGATTAGCCGACTGCGTGGGAGATATTATAGTGCACAAGTGTGTGCGCAATACACAGGAACATTCTCTGTTCCTTCACTCTCATAATTCGGTCTCATCTAAACGCTTTGAATATGCATTTAAGACTACTTAGTACCTACCGTAAAGATAGTCAAGATGAACATATTTTTAGGATTATAAGGTCGTCTTGATTTCTCACCCTTTTTACTAGAAATGAAAACACTGACTGTGCAATTTGTTTTATGATGGAACCAACGAATTAACAAAAGTTATTTCCATTTTTTTATACTTATGCTCTACTTTCCTTTTTTTTTAGTAAGACATTCTTCTCTTGTAAATTCCATAATTCTTAGTCTATGGGAAGTACCCTATAGATTTTGATTCCATTGCGAAATGTGAGAAAATATAACTTAAATGACCGTATATTTGGATCGCGTTGGCTTAGAAGCTTGGTTTTTACAGTATTAGCTGCAGCAGCTTTGATACCTTTTACACGTTCCTTAAAAAAACATCTAACGGACAGACGGACAAGCAAGTGGTCCTGGGCCCGTAGTCAAAAAGCAATCTATACTCAGGCAAAGTTCGCTATCGCTAATAAAATGTATGAAACTTATATAAGCCATCGAAACATCACGTGACTTTTGCATACATATTTTGACATTTCGTTGGCGATCGCGAAGTTTCCTTCAGAAAGATTGCTATTTGGCTGGGTCCTGGGTTCAGATTTTTCTATTTCAGGTATGGTAAAACATGTGGTTCCCTTGGCTTCACTGACCTCCATAATACGAGTACAAGTACGCTGGACTAAACATTCTATAAGAAATGACAGATAATTTTGTGCCAAATCAAAGCGCCCCTACCGAGTATCTAGGGAACTAAAATAGAGTAACTTGCATATGTTTATGTAAACTCTCATTAGTTCCGTGGACGGTCACCACACGCTCACTACAGCCGTCAGCGCCAAAATGGCGATAATCAAATGGCTTCATTTTTAGGTTCACAGTATGCAGTCCAGCGTATTTGTATTATAGAGGCTGACCTCTATACTAAAAAAGCACGACTCAAGCACTGGTGCTTGGCTTGTACTTTTATACTATCAGAAATTTAACAAAAGAACATCACTAGCAGAAACACAACAGCGGCCGGTCACTGCAGTGTGTTATTGGATTTGTACTCGCCACTCGACATGCAATTTCACAGTGAAAAAAGGCTTCGTTTCATCTTACGAGCAACGTTTCTGTTAAATTGCATTGCCTTTTTGGCTGCGGTTGGGAAAACAAACAGGCGAAATATGTTTTGACAGAATAAAACGTTGGGTTTCACGAAAATACGAATTTGTTTCGTACGTTTTCATATTTTTATTTGCAACCTAATTATTTTTTTCCAGAATTTCAGCTTTACTTTTTACTATTCATTTTCTCTTGACTGCCTACTTAGTAGGAAAATAGAGAAAATGTTTTTTCTTTAGGTACACACATAATACAGCTGTTTTTCGACGTCTTAAGATAAATATATGCGTTACGATCATATTTGGGGCCCTACTCTGCAAGACTTTACGTGCCTTCGATTTTATCTCTTTCCTACTGTCCAACATTGTACCTTGAGTGAAAGTGACGAATACAACAAAAACTATAGATATTGTCTATGTAAAAGCTTCTGGAACGCCGCTGATATTTTTCCCAGATATTTCCTCCTCTGCATTGCGGAACCGCTGACCCGGCCAACAAAATGAATAGTCAAATGTTAATCGCAGAATTGCTAATTCTGGTTAAAGAAATTCCTACCGGCTTATTTCCAAACTAAAAGGCTTCACTTTATAATTCATGGAAGTCAGATAGAGGATAGTCGTTCGCGCACCGGACTACTAAACCAGGCGGTTGCGGGTTCGAATCCCGTTCGAATCCCCACAAATGTTTGTGTGATGAGAACGAGCATTTATACCTAAGTCATAGATGTTTATATGTATTTAAGTATTTCTATCAGCTATCCTAGCACAAGCTCACGCTTAGTTTGGGACTTGGTAATTGGTGTATTTGTTGAAACAATTAAAGTATCAATATCAGCTTATACAAGCCAACTCGGTCAATTTGTCACCTGTTCAGTCCATAAGTGTCACTGCTTATAGTCGAGTTCATTATTATACCTAAGTTTGAGCATTTCTAAGGCTTCAAATATAAGTACATGGAAGGATATATCTGGTCAGATTATTTTAAGTTTGATTGGGATCTGCTTAGATAATAGTCGTAAGTACCCTCCATGTACATACGGCCGCTTGTCAGACTACCACAGTGAGCACAGATTTTATAATAGTTACTACCCGTGAGGCCGCCTTTAATTTTTATTTTTATTTTATTTTCATTTATATTATATAAATGAAAATAAAATAAAAATAATTTATTTCAGAGTTATTATCTCCATATGGGTTAGTAACAATGACACTTATTAGCTATGGTTAGTAGATATACAGGCTCAAAAATTCAGCTGTTTGTGAGTCATCCCGAGCTGCCTAGAAAAATAACCTGCAGCTCAGAATGCCTCCTAAATAAGGCTGCATCCATCCTACTTGCTATCATCTTCAGGATCTCGTTACCGTTCTCCATCACTCTGCGCACTATGAACAGCGTCTCCTTGCGCTTTTGTTTTCTATATATTTTCTGAAATTGTTATTCAGAGGCAGACTGCAACCTAATCTGTAAGCAGTAAGCGACGATGCGGCCGAGGATGCATGTCTGACTAGTAACTGCCTAGTCACTCTGTAATCTGTTCTTGAATACTTTCAAGAACAGATTACAGAGTGACTAGGCAGAACTGAATACTTTCAGATAATAGTGCCTAGGGAATGCTCCAGCCGGCATAAATTCCACTCTCTAGCTGTACGCAAGAAGACGTAGATTCTAAACATTTAGTGCGTATTGATTGATGGTATCTCAACGACATAAGGTAGGAAGCCGATTGCTACAATGTTTGTTGCTCGTCGATCAGTGTTGCAATAACTCTAATAATAAAAAGTAAAAAAACTAAAACCCAACTACGACAAAAAACGACGCTGAAAAAGTATAAAACAAGATTTTCAGAATACTGAACTGAACAAAGTTGCTAATGTAGTTGCAAGTAAATGGACACAGTAGACTCTACCAAGATGCCTTCGTTGTAAATTGACAATAATGTCATACAATACTATTCTAAAGTATTCAATATTCACTATGTAGAGATAAATTTTCATGTTTGGAAAACCGCAGTCACACGTTGTCAAAGTGCTACGGTAGGTAGGTATATGTAACGTGTGACTACGCCTTATATATATATATATTCAAAATGTACAAGTAAAGCGCTTTCAAATGATACCAAACACGGCATATTTATCTTAACTTTATTTTTTCACTCTGTATGTTTTGTCCGCTGGAGGGCGCCATATTAGATTTTGTGAAACCCCATATAGCCTATAACCAGCGGACAATTAACACGCTTCTAATGATATGTCATTTGTCGAATTCTGATAAGTAGTTTAGAAGTTACGAGGGAACAGATGAAAATACATACATACATACATACATAGCCTGTCAAAATCATAACCCTCCTTTTGCTTTGCCGTAGTCGGGTAAAAAAAGTTAGCTTTATTTTAAATTTTCCAAATAACTTGTGAGAGCCAACTTCTGCAAATATTACTCATTTATCTTTGGATTAGCCATATTAAGGATACATATTTATCAACAATAAAAAGCGATAGGTCATATTGAATGGCAATAGCCAAAGGTCTATATTTACCTCTTTTGTACCCTAAAACGTATACCAATTTCCTTTATACGATCGGAAACCAATGTGTTGATGCGAATAATATTGTTATTATGTCACGGAACTCTGATACATCTCCTTATTGTGGCTATGAGGGTCAATATACCAAAGAGGAAAACCAATAGAGACATTCAACAAGTAAAACTTGTCCCCAACAACACGTGCTTGAAAATATAACTCATATTTCGCTTTAAATTTTATGAGAATATAAACACACCCGCGATTGCATCAAAATTCGAACATGCTTATTAAGTTTTATTAGTCAGTTTGGTTTGATTTCCTACAAATGTAGGTCAAATAAGAAAAAAGAGATAAAAATTGTACTTTGTGAGTTGTGTCCCACAAGCAAGGCGCGTTTAGCTACCCCCTTCGTACTTAATGTACCTTATTACAAAAGAGTTAGATTAGGTTTTAACCATGGACTAAATATTAGCAGAAAAAATAGAAATAAATGACACATTCGTGACATTTCCTAATAGAGAAACACGTTTTTGATTGGTAGACTAATATAGGTAGGTTAAAACTGGGTACTACTGTAAGGCATTTCCGAACGCAATCCTTTGCTGCTGTGCGCGCGCATTGGCGCCAAATGTTTGGACATGTATCTTTCCTCTCACTCGCACGATTCTCTCTGTACGCGGCGTCATATTTCTTGTGAATTAATGCGATTTATTATTAAAATGGTGGTAGTTGGATGCGAGAAGCGGAGGACCGTGAAAGTTGGCGCCGTCTTGGAGAGGCCTATGTCCAGCAGTGGACTGCAATAGGCTTATATGATAATGATTATTTAAAATGTGTTTTAACTGAGCTCCCGTACACAACGTTTTTGTTTAAGGTAACATTCTCATGTCATTTGTTTAAGGTATTCTCTAGACTGATAGTTCCAGCAGATATATTTAGTTACTTGTATAAATCTGAATGGATTACGTAATAGGATTTTCATCATGAGATTGAGTATTTTTGAGTCGATGCCAAAACGCGGCATGTGCTGGCCTCTCGGTTGGTCGTTAGTTTTTAGGGTTTTTTACCCAAAGTGCAACGGGACCCTATTAATAAGCCTTCGCTGTCTCACTGTCAGCGAGCTGCACCTTAAACAGTAATAACAGTAATACCTTTAAGGTTTTAAAATTTCACAATAAATTGCCGTTTCTATAATAATTACTAAATTAACTTAAACAAAGACAGATGCTCTTCATTCAAAAGCAAAGTCAAAGAGTTCCTGCAGATCCTTAACGGAAGGGCAGACTTCAGCTTCCAATCTGTCAAAGTTCCATTTGTCTGCTCTCTTCCATTTATAAAGGGAACACACACTATATAGACAATCCGTTAATTTGTGTTGGATCGTATACGACGCGATGGTACGGAACCCTGCACGTGCCATCTAGTTTTTAGAGATCCGCAACGTTTTATGCAGCTTAATGTTATTTTAACTTGGTTAATTGTAGTGCCTTCCGAACTAAAACTAGAGAGGCGATAAACATTTGAAACTCGCAACCGTTGTGTTTGTTTTCTGTTACTAAACATAGCACATCTGCACTGCATCTGATGCTGCACTAAACACTTGAATACCTACTTACAATGTGAGTTTTTCGTTACCCAACAAGGTACAATTTGTATTCAACAATATCCGTTTGCAATTGCAAAATTTTGTTACATTCAAGTGTCTAATCAAATGTTTGTATGGTACGTTCTATAATCCGTCAAGTTCGTGGGCGACCTTTCTGTGGTCGCCAGAGGTGCGGGGGGCGATTATCATCGTCATCTCTCATCATTATTAAGCCTTTAAGACGTTGATAAATCGATGTTAGACCGGTATGTATAATATAATAGATGTATAGTAGGATTGCTTGAGAAGACAGTCAGCTGGAAATATTTTTTTATACTAAATTCCAAGATCGTTGCTATAGTACTTATGTGCACGTCAGCTGTCCTTGGGCACGAGTGTTTTCCCAGTATTTTTTCACATTAAAAGTAAAAAACTACTGAAAACCAGCGTCGGGGCCCCTAGCGGGTCACGACTTAAGCTGAGTGGGGCCCTTTTAATATGGACATTTATTGACAAAAAAGGGTTCTTTCAAATTATGAATTTTCTATTACCTAGGTTCTAATTAGATACTACCGTACTGCTTCTGAGAAAACGTTCAATTAAAACGGAACGTTGCTTTCTGTCTGCTATAACAAAAGCTTTTATGTTAACCCCCTTATTAATTTTCCACTGCTATAAAACTTGTATAAATATGGGACGGGACGATAATTGGAAGTAAATGATACAATGATTTGACAAAGTGGAGACAAACATTTCTAATTAGCCGGCTCATAATTTAAGTGTTATAGTAATGTTATAAACATAATTATTACGGGGGTTAATAGGTATTTAAACATAAACATACAAATACTACTTACACATTTTCTATGAGTATGTACGCAACGTGTGTAATAAGATTTAAAAGATTGGTTAGTTACAGTTAGTAGGTAGATGTAACGAGTGTATCTACTATACCATATTTTCTTGTTGTCATTGTATTTAGCTTTCCACAAAATTCAGATATAATAATGTGGTTTTTGATTTTAATGTAACATTTTGCGTGAGTCTCCCTCTAATATTACACCAACCTGAAAATGCGAGGTCAGATTTCATGAATATGACAACGCTTTGTAAACGAGGGTAAAGTGTGTCCTATCTTTGTAAAATGTATTTGTTTTGAGTGTCTTGTATACTCTCGTATAGGTACTTAAGTATAGTGGACCTTGCAAAATCTGTCAAAATATCTTATATGATATGGAACTCTATGTCATCAACATAAAGTTGAGATATCTTTGCGGAATTTTGACAGATCAGGGTGAGTTGATTTGGGGCTCAATATACCTATATGTTGCCCGTGACGTCGTCTGCGTAGGCTCAATGGTAAGACTCGTACTTCCTATTGCGTTTAGGAATCATGACCTCTTTTTTATACCCTATGGTGAAGAGAGGTCACCACGTATCTCTAAGTTCCCATCCCTAAGTATAGTTTAAGGTGTACCCCGGACTTAGGCTTCGAATTGCAGTATGAGCATCAAAATCTATTCAGCACACTAATTAAGTCATATACACACATACATACACATAGGAAATATAAATTCAGACTATACTAAATTAATTTTTTTAAACGACTTTTTAATGTTTGTTTTAAGAAAGAAAATGAAAAGAGTTTCTTGTGATACATCTTTTCAACACAAAACTTTATCCCTTAGTACACATAGCCCGAAGCCATTCAGTATTACGGGACGAGCGTAGCCTGAAAATAAATTCAATCTTACCTTTTACAGCCTCCGTGTAACGATAACCTATGGCTATTATTAGGCACCATTTAAGGGTCCTTTTCTGTCCTTTATAAATCGAACCTGCTTTTATGAATCGATTTGATACAATTTATGTGTGGTCCTGGGAGATAAAAGGCAGTTATGAGTGATTAATGCTGTAATTTCACCAACGATGCCATGTAACGATGGCATTTTACAGCCAATAAGTTACTAGAATACTATAAGGAACAAAAACCAGAAACATATTTATCAGGCGTTTTATTAAGATACAGCTAAAATATTATTGTCAGTGTAGGAAATTAAGTAAACGTTATTAACAGAAACTGGCCAAGTGCGAGTCGGACTCGCGCACTTAGGGTTCCGGACCATTATCAATACAACATTACAAAAAATATAAATTTTTTGTAGTCTTAAAAACGGCAAAATAGTCATTATTGTTGTATGTTAGCACCACTTAAATATTTATTATTTTGTATTTTAGTGTGTGATTTTATAGCGACAATAGATCTACATCTATTATATGCGGGTGCTTGTGGCGCAGTGGCGGCAGCGCTTTGGTAGTGATACCAAAAGTTAAGCAACCCACGGCGCGGTCGTGATTGGATGGGTGACCACCGACCATTAAAGTGACGACCATGACAAGCATCTCCGTGCTTCGGAAGGCACGTTAAGCAGTTGGTCCCGGCTAATATCTGTTGGTATTAGTCGTTAAGCCTAGTCAGAGGCCCTAAGGCGGCTTGATAACATCTGATAGTAAGGTTTGTCACTTGCCTTACAGACACCCCTCCACCAATCCGCACTGAGCCCGCGTGGTGGAGTATGGCTCGTTCCTCCTCATAGTTGAGGTGAGGCCTTTGCCCAGCAGTGGGATCTAATAGGCTGACTTTACTTTACTTTTTTATTATATGTATACATCATCTGTGAAAATTTCAACTGTCTACTTCCAAGAAAAGAGTGAATGGGCTGTAAATAGTCAGAAATGACCTATTCTTGCCTGCGCTTAACATCAAGTGGGATTGAGGCCAAATGTCTGCTGTCTATTAATTTTAAAAAAATGAGGAAGGTACTCGATAAGACCAGCGCCGGATATTAAAAGATCCAATATCTCATCTTTACGTAATAGGCCCATTCCGGGTATATTGTAGCAATAAAGGTCAAAAAAACCTAAATTTGCCTATTACCGTTTGGAGGAAATTAAAGGCGTTTTTTTTTTCATTTCCTTTGCGGGAAGGTTCGGTCACGTGACGAGGCAGTTGAAAGCTAAAATGAAGTCTGTATTTGATATTGACGCATGATTGCCAGCCAATGAATTTTGTATTATTTCGATGATGCATAACCTGCTGCCATACCCTGAAAAGTAAAATCCTAGGGATTCAGAGTAATCATCATTTACTTGTTCATCAATGTACAAATACTACCCGTCCAAGCCAACTAAACAAATGTCAAACGACTTTCGATGACGAATACAACAAAAATACCGATGAAAATCAATGGTGTTAAAATAAACTTAGACATTTAATCTCAATTGTAACAATATTGCTTTTTAATTGCCTTCGGTAATTTCGTTGTGTTCTTCGTAGTAAATCGTTTGACATTTGTGTAGTTGGCTTGGTCGAGTAGTAATTGTTTCGTGTTTTCGAATACAAAATTAAATCTAATGCGTCCGCAAATATATACATATGTCAATACCACCTTGATCTAATCCATACCCAACTTGAATTATGTATATTTATTATTATATATACATCATCCCAATTTTAATACAAAAACCGAGTTAAATTTTTTGATTTAAATAGGTTCCCATTGCAGTCAAACGTCTGGCAAACTTTGTATTTCACTAGCCTATGCCTCCACCCATAATTTCAAATTCACCATGACCGGAAATGGCAGCAATTTACTCTCTTATCTATTGTTACTTCCGTCTGAAAATTAGGCGAGTGTTTTTGCGTACCATATGAGACTCGTGAAATATGGGCGCCATCATTTAGCAAGACTTATTATTATTGTTCATGTTTGTCCTTATATTACAGCGGGAGTGACGGTCATTTTGAACAAATTACTTCTAGGGTTAATCAAAAAAGTTACTCCTTAAAAATTGTTTCTTCTCTCCTTGACTTGAGTAAAATTCACTTAAAATTTAAAGACTAATGATCCAAGTTAAATGCGCTTGTTTTTCCTATTCTTAATATTAATGTAATCCTATTTGCTTTTTAATTAATTAAGATAATGTTTTTTTGTTACAGGTAATTAAACTTCCTGCAAAATTACTCGTAATGAAAACGTCCATAAATTCTGCATACTAAGTTCAAGTAAGTTTGACATATATTCGTCTATAGTTTGACTAAGACATGATAACGATATTATGTAGGTATAGTAAGTATCTCTTCGTAACAATTTCGTTTCTCACTTAATTTGGTCGAGATAAAAATAAGCTCATTTGAACGACAGTAAAAAACGATTTTATCAAAATAAGAGTTTGTAGATCTCTATTTAATTCGAAAATAAAGTTTTTTAAAAACGTTCCTTGAAATTAGGGTTAGGGTAGGGATTCTAGGAAAGCACTAAGGGAGATATCTATGTCAACATGTCTATCGCAAACAAAGGAGGTATAAAATTAAATTATAGAATTGTTGGACTTTATTTTCAGTTCGAACCCGTAAAATATTAACTATAATTTGTTTGTATATTTGTGTCCTTTTTACGTAACAATAGTCAATTTGTTAGGTTATTATAAAAACAACCCTATTATATTTTTTCCTTTCTCCGTTTTTGTACAAGAATATCTTGACAGATATAAGCCCGGTCCTATGTCACCAATCCCTTGCTTTTGATCCGAAAAACAAAATTGTTTTGTATGTTCAAATATTATTATTACCTATCGAATAAATCTTGTTTTATTTTAAGCTGATTGCTTGTTAATAGGAATCCCCAAAAAAATACCACAACAGTGATTGGTTCACGGACCACTTCCCGTGGTAATTAGACATGGGTAGTTCCTGAATGAATGATATAATTGAACTACTTCACCTATCTAGTTCATATGTATCACTCACTCACTATAGTCCAAAGTAGTTCATTTAGTTCAGTAACTCAGTGATATGAGAGTAAAACGTACGGATATATTTGTTAATACTGCAAGAGCGAGACTGCAGTAGTCTGCTACTGCACTGCAGTTTTCTATGTAAAATTTTCGGTACTAATTAATTCGTTTTTAATACGTAACGTACAATGGTCAATGGTCTTTTCTAGAATCAGAGCATCGAAGAATTGGAACACATATCACGATATCAGAGACCCTACTCTGTCAGACGATATCCATACTTTCGACTCTCACCATCCTTGTCACTCATACAAATATGTCTGTAGGCTTTTTGCTTTGCTTGGGGAATATTGTAAAAAATCTTTTCTTATTATTAGCACAGAATAATAATAGTATACGTACACGAGTAAAGAGTATTATGATTATTATTTTAATAGTAAGACCGACAGCCTAACATCATTCAGAGTATGTCCTCGGATATAAATTTTTGCACGGAATACGAGTACATCACCTGATGCACCGGAAAATGGGATGTAATGCAATAATAAATAAATACATATTCCTTTAATATTCAGCACCTTTCTCGCAGACAGTCTATAAATATAAAATTCATGGAGTGGATACTGAAGCGAAATGTCTATATTTACTAGCAAGGAATTTGCTCAGCGTCTTCCCGCAATATTTCAAAATTCCAAAGTTATTTCAAGAATTTAAATTGTTTTCTGGTTTATTAGTAGCTGAAGATAATGATAAAGTTTCTTAAACCATTACTTAAACTTTTGAACTCATTAAAACACAATTTTACGGATTACTTCGCGATTTATTTACATTTTATTTTAAACCTGACGTTTTGAACACTTTACAGCGATCGTGGTCACAGGGAAACTGTGACCACAATCGCTGTAAAGTGTTCAAAACGAAGTAATCCGTAAAATTGTGTTTTAATGAGTTCAACAATTCGCGTAAACGTAAGAAACAAATATATTAAACTTTTGAATTAAATTAAGATGAAAATCGGAGAGGAAATTAAATCTTTTAATGTGTTTGTTAACATAAAATATATAAACAAATATAGTATATACCTACACACAGACATAATTTAGTTTATACTATACATATACATAGTTAGATAATAAGCTCCTGCCACAAGTATTGCCACACTACGCAGATCCCAGACTCAGAATATGCTTTTGTTAATTTGAAAAAAACTTTTTTGGGGAAAAATTAGGAATTTTCTGACAGCTCAAAATAGTAGTTTTTTTATGATGAAAGATGGCGCTGTTCATCTAAGTTATATAAATATTGCGTCTAAATCATTGAGCTTAAAACAAAAACAAAATATTGTAATATTACGCCTACAGGCAATTAAGTGACAGTGCTTACGTTGAAAATGAGCAAATATCTAAATACAGTTAAAATTAAAGTTAAATGGAGAAAACGTCTTAACAATCACTAAATAATTAAAAAATTGCCTGTCAATACGCGTGAATCTCAAACATGCTAAACATAAACATTATAACATGACCAACGCTAAAACCAGCCTTTTTCATAAATAAAAGTCCACCTGACTTACCTTGGTCCACGCCATCTAGCGGATTTTAAAGTACTGATTTTTGACACTAGTAAAATCTGTTGCAATGCAGCTCGGGTAGATGTCGCTGCCGTCACGCAATGACGTAAGACAAAAGAGACCAAGAATTACACACGGTTGGATGAACTGCACAGTAGCTCAGTTGGTAAGAGCGTTGGCCCGGTTAGCCAAAGGTCGTAGGTTCAAATCCTACCTGTGTGCGAATATTTGGTTTCTTATTTAAACTTATATAAACTAGGAAAATCTCTGATCCATTCAGAGATCATGTTTCCAGACACAAAAGATAATCAGTTGTTAGGAGACCGCCGATCTTATTTGTACCGAACTATTGTTTGTACTAACTAGCTTTGTATTATTTGGTGTTACTGTTAACGCAAACGACACGGTTTCAGGTGCAATTTAGAAAATAAAACATATCCTTTTTCCTTACTGTAGCTTTCTTCTAGGTGTTTTAAATCAGTTTATCGCTTTCCAGAGATCACATACAAACATACTTACAAACTTCACCTCTGTATAATATTAGTATTAGAATAGCTTAAAATTTGGGCATCACTTTAATTTAAGCCTCACATAACAAATCGCCTCATTATTTTCCCGCGGAGCGTTATATTTCACAGCGAAATATTGTCAAAGTTTAAGTACTGAAGTTAAGAATTTTCTACCGTCGAAGTCACGTACAGCGATTAATTACTAGGTACCAGTCTAAATATAAATAAAACAAAACTATGTAGACGAAGTTTGTTGTTTAAAAAAGACTGCGTGAAAAGTGTCTTGTGCTTGTCAGTGTATGCATAATAATAATAAATAATAATGTCCTCCTAGCCGAATTTCGACTACGGCGGCCTATCTCAACAGAGATTAGCCAACTGCGCGGGACATATTATAGTGCACAAGTGTGTGCGCAATACACAGATGCACTCTCTGTTCCATCACTCTCATAATTCGATGAGACGGCAGTCCGACATGACCGTAGAGAGAACAGGCGCAGGACCAACGGCTTAACGTGCTTTCCGAGGCACGGGGGTGTTAACACCACCAACTTCCTGACTCCGGAGCTGTGTCCGAGTTACAAGTACAAGACAGAAAAACCCAAATACTCTTGGCCCGACCCGGGATTTTAAAATGCCTCATGTTTGTTCAATGGGGAAGCAAACTGTCACATTAGTTCCTTATAGAGGGCGCCAAATGTTTGTTACTTAGGAACTGTCAAAACCCGTAAAAATATTTGTTGTTTTGTTGTTATTAGTTAGTTTTTTTAAAAGTGGGGCGCTGTGTAGCTATTAGGTGTGGAGAAATAGGTTCCTACAAATTTCCCAGTAATCCACAGCAAAGGAAAAAATGGGAAACGGCATTGAGAAGAGGAAACTTTAAATCAAGTGGCTTTTCCAGGTTATGTGCAAACATTTTAAAGAAACTGATTTTGAGACTACTTTTAAGACTACAGGTAGGTAAACAATGAAAGCTAAAGATACATACTATTATAATTAATACAATAAGCTAAGCTTATATTTATGCTTTTAGGGGTTATGTCGAGTTTACAATTTTTGTCCTTTAGAAATGATATACTGGTATTTTTACATGAAGCCTTTAGTTTGGACTTTATTTGATCAAATTTAATCCTAGATTTGCTATGAAAACGTGTAAAAGTGTAAAAAAACACTATGTTATCTTACCTGTCGACTAGATCAGCGTTTTTCCCTTTTAACGAAGCTACACGTTTTCTCAACTCTTTATTTAGCCTATCCATACGCCAGAAGGAATAAATTGTGGTAAGTCCACAAAAAAATGGGTCTAGAGTCAAAAAATGTTCACAAATCCACAAAAGCAAAAAAGTATTTAGAGTAACAATATTTGACATGTAACAAACACACAGCGCCCTCTACCAAAAAGTTTTGCGTAATCTTCCCCATTGTTATAGCAATGTCAAAATCATTATTGGTAAAGGGGTTATTTTTACGAAATGCTTTTACTTGAATTTCGATACAGTTTCAGTAAGTGATATTCAAACAAACTCTGTTGTTAGTCCAACCGCACCTGTCCATTATAGCTGATCCCAAACAGACTACCAACTTTCTATTCACCTGCACTTAGGGTTGCTACCTTTTGTCAATTCGATTAATTAATTAACATACCAATAATATGCAAAAAAGAGTAATGATAAACAACTAGTAAGTTAAATGTGGTTTCGTTTCGATCGATTCAAAACTCGATTAATTATGAACCAAGCACGATACAGTTTCTTAATATACAGTAATACATTTATTAAATTTTACTTTCAAAGTCCAGGTATAAGATTCTTATTTGTTGCATTTATTTTGAGATTTTAAAATGTAGTTAGTGCTAATAATAATAGAGCAAAGTCAGATTTTATTTTATTGGCAACCCTATCCTTCAGGGCTCATTTGAATACCAAACGAAAACTATTTCAATCCGCCGGTAACCGAAACTGTCCTCATTTTAGCACAAAACATTTTATTTCAATAGATGGCGTAATAGCTAATCTAATTACCTGATATGCCACATCCTGTATCATGGTCAGCGGACCCTGGGCCCTCGCGTACGAGTGCACAACCGGAATAACGCTAGGAGGATGATGATGAGATGGCGTAGTGGCTATCGAGTTGCCCTCTCATGTGGGAGGTACCGAGCTCGATCACACGTGCCGCCATATACTAATAACACTTTCTGAGTAATGTACCTACATTAGTTGTTGGTCAGGCGACTGAATGTATGATCCTGATCCACACAGGTCACGGAGGTCAGATTGCAGTGTCGTTTCACTATAATCACCTGATCTACCATATCACTGATCATAGTCTGAAACGGACCTTGCGCCCTTGCGTGCGAGTGCACAACCGGGAAATTTATTTATTTAAACTTTATTGCACTACTAAAATTTTGTACAAATGGCGGACTTTATGCACAGTGTCATTCTCTACCAGTCATACCTTTGGGTTAAGCAGAAACGAGTAGCAGGCGGTGCGAAAAAAATATAATAATTGAAAAGCAATTTGTTACATTTATATTGGCAAAAAAAAAACCAAATGTAGTGTTGCCAAATGGGAACTTCTGCGGCTGTTTTCATGCAATATCCTAGGAATGAGTATCTAAGGATTTTCCTATGCAACATCACAACTCAATAATGGCCTTCTCACTAATATAATAATACCAAAATTGGCAAGTTTTCCCATCCTCATTCATCATTAAAATTCTGCGCGGGTCGTTCCAAATGTCATGAATTCGAGTTTAACTTGTAAGTCACTTGAGAAGGGGCCAATTGAATTTACATAGAGGACTATTTACCTCTGGTTCCTCGAATGTTCATTATGTTGGTTAATCGAATATAAAAAATATATATAAATAAACTACATCCACAGACTCTTTGGTCCGTGCCTTTTTTTGTTTAGGTTATTTGTTTGTTTATTTAATTGCAATGTTTACTACTTTGACACTCGGTTAATCGATTCGTCACATACAAAATACTTAAGGCACCTTATGCCTTCGATTGGCCATAGGCATGTCCCCAGTCCTAACTCTTCCTCCAATATCTCCTCTCCTACTCCAATCATTATATTCCGACAAGTTTGCGCGCGTCCCTCCTTGCACCCCTCAAGACGTGAAGAGAGCGAGGAAGCGCCAATTACACGTGATTGTCAAAGGATCCGCTTTCCCGCAATATCACCCGTAACACCAGCTGACGTCTAGAGTGCCTCGCCCCCCGTACCTCTGGCGACCGCAGGTAGGTCGCTCAAGAACTTGTCGGACCTAATTACCTGATTACTTAATTACCTAATTACCTCACATTTGCGCACCAAAATGAAAGCGGTAGTCCGTTATGTTATTTGTTAAGTGTCGCTTAGATTAACGGTGTAATACGGATGATCCCTTATTATCCGTATTACAAAGCTCTGTTGTGTTCCGAGACGCGCGCGTTTGCTTAGCTTATACCGGGATTTGACAAAAATATACAGCTATGTTTATACGCTCTTAAAAAGGCTTTACTATATTCGTATTGGGATAATCTGACGACTGTATAGTGAACTACGACGTGCCCGGGACCACAGAATAAGTACTAGTACTCCGTACAGAAGTATGACTTTGCAATGAAATTCAAAGAAATATCTACTCAATGTTGTCCACTATATGGTGTAATTCAGTTCGTCTCAGACTCGAGCACATTTTCGTGTAGACACCTACAGAAATACATTGCAAGATAATTTCATTCTTATAACTCTGGAATATGATTCATAATACACTAAACCTATTCAGTGACGTACTATCACGCAACGCGATAGGGTTGACTGCCACAAAAAGCTACTTACGCATAATCTAGCGCATCTTTCTGGGACTTAATTCACGCTCGTCCAACCAGCAACCTAGTGTCGCGCACCGCCGGTGAATGAAACGCGGGAGCGTGTCGCTGCCGGCTAGCGACACCCAACTTGTTTAGCCCCTTACCAAGGGGTCGCCGCGCGTAGGTACGTTTTTGCAATCCAAACAATGTTCTAAACTGTTATTTAACTTGCTGACCACCTGCATTAGACGGCAACTCATTTGAATGCCAAACGGGAACTATTCAGAGGTCCTACTCTGTAGGTTCCGTATTTTCGACTATCTGTTCCTGAGGCCCTACTACTCCTATTGACGATGTTCGTACATTCGAGTCTACGAACGATGACGGAAAGTCGAAAATAATGACCTCTTAGCCGAATTCCGACTACAGCAGCCTATCTCAACAGAGATTAGCCGACTGCGTGGGAGATATAGTTCACACTTGTGCGCAATACACAGGTGCACTCTCTGTTCCTTCACTCTCATAATTCGGTGAGACGGCAGTCCGACTTGACCGTAGGGAGATCAGGCGAAGGACCAACGGCTTAACGTGCTTTTCGACGCATTGGGGTGTTAACACGGAGTTGAGTCGAAAATACGGTTTTACTAGCCAGGTTCACCGCTGGTTCTTACATTTTTATCCCATTAGAAATGGCCGTGGAAATGCTGTGCACACGTGACATTAGCGAAAAAGTGATCCCAAGGTGGTAAACTTATGTTCGCTCGCTAAATGTAAGAAGAACAATATAACGAACTGTGTTACAAAGTAGGGCTTGCATAATGTCTTTGTCTTCTGTCATAGAGACGGAATACTAAAGTACCTAAACGTAGACGTATAAATGCCTTTAGTCTTCTGTCATAGAGACGGAATACTAATGTATACATAGAGGTATAAATGCCTTTGTCTTCTGTCATAGAGACGGAATACTAATGTATACATAGAGGTATAAATGCCTTTGTCTTCTGTCATAGAGACGGAATACTAATGTATACATAGAGGTATAAATGCCTTTGTCTTTTGTCATAGAGACGGAATAATAAAGTATAGATAGAGGTATTATAAATTTAACGTTCAAAAAATTATCTTCATGGATTTACGCAATTGAACTCTAATTAAAAATATCCGTTTATAATTATAATACCAGTGTGCAGTGTTACTAAACGTATATCGGGGAAGTGCTTTATTCTTCTTCTGAGCAGCTGTCTAACCTACGCTGCAATTTTTCTTCCGGACTTTGTTAAATTCATGATTGTGAGTTCATGAGTTTAAAAGTTCGCTAAACGAGCATACCTGCCTACGAAATAAAAACAATAATATCAATCAGAAGTATTACAAAATTGACAGCTTACCCATTAATAATTGACGTCTATCAACTAAATATCCCACAAATCGGTTGTAGTTTTCCCAACCGCCAATTATAGCCCCCAACCAATAGGAGTGATAATTTCTATTCCGCATTATGAAATTGCAAGGGATAATCTATTCGGGGCTGAACAACGGAAATTCATAGTGATACTGCACTTGGACCAAAGGCAGTAACGCCGTTTTTAGGGTTCCTTACCTCAAAAGAAAAAAAGGATCTTATTGGATCACTTCATTGTCCATCTGTCCGTCTGTCTGTCAAAAACCTTTTTCTCAGGAACGCGTCGAGATGTAAAGTTGAAATTAACATCAAATATTTGTATGAGTTTACGAGTAAAAAGAAACCAAAAATTCGCACACAGACAAATACTAAACTTATAAATACAAATAAGAAAGAACACAGTGAGTGCTAAAAATATTTAAAAAAAACTATTAACATTAAATACTTCGTCTATGGTCCCTTGAAGCTGTACAAAAATCAAGCTTTTAAGTCAACGCAATAGATACAGCAATTTTTTCCCTATTTTCTAACATTTTCAGGGGAATCAAGGGGAGGGGAGACTAGATGCAATCTATTAGCGAAGTACCGAACTCCGAATCAAGTTTGTGCCGCATCTCTTTGTCGCACACCAACTTAGCAAAAGCAAGTCGAGCCGGGACCTTATGTTCTACTCTGCGCGGGGGCTTGTAGTTCAGCCTCATCCTGGATCTGATAAGGCGGTGGTCAGTCCAGCCCTGGGAACCACGCATTGCTCTTGTAATGAGTACATCCTTCAGGTCACGCCTTCGTACAATGATGTAATCAAGAAGATGCCAGTGCTTTGAGCGGGGGTGCATCCAGGATGTCTTGTATTTGTCAGGTAACCTAAAAAATGTGTTCGAAATGCTGAGATCGAATTTCAGCGCATAGGGTTAGCAGTGATAAGCCGTTGGAGTTGCACTTGCCGACTCCATGCCTCCCCAACACATTCTTCCAGGCGATATGTTCTGTACCAACACGCGCGTTGAAGTCACCGAGCAAAATCAGTTTGTCACAAGCTGGTATACGAAACAAAACTTCGCGAAGATCTTCATAAAAATTCAGCTTATCTTCGTCAGATGTAGTCATGGTAGGTGCATATACGCTCACTAGATGTAGGTATTTACTGGGCGCCATATGAAGCCGCAGGGACATGATTCGATCGTTAATGCCTTTAGGGAGTTCTATTAAGGATTTGGCAATGCTGTTCCGGATCGCAAATCCAACGCCACTCGCGGCACGCTCACTTGCAGGTTTACCCATCCAGTAATAAGTGTACCCACCACCAATGTCTACAATTCGGTAGATGAGAACTGGCGTTGTTACGCGGAGACTCTTAACGATGTTTCTCAACAAGTCATTGGTAAACCAAAAAAGAAAAACCAAGACTGGTTCGATGATTCTGATTTGGAAATACGTCGGCTTCTTGAGAAATCACGTCTCGCCTTGAGAGGTGTCATCGGTGTGGGGCAGCGCAGACTTATACAACGGGATCTCAAAAATAAGATGCGTGAGCTTAAGGATAGTTGGTGGAGTCAGAAAGCCCAAGAGCTGCAGATGCTAGCTGATAGCGGACAAACTGCAAAGTTTTTTGATGGGCTGAAATCCGTTTACGGTCCTCGGGCAAAGAAAATTGCACCAGTTTATACGCGCGATAAGTCTAGGCGATTGACAGATCCTGAAGAGGTTCTCCTTTCTATGGGCTGAACACTTCAATGAAGTGCTGAATCCTGGTAGTCAAGGAGCGGATCTGTCTTATATCGACTCGCTTGAGAGCTTGCCCATTGAATCAAGTTTGGAAGACCCCCCGTCGTACGAAGAGTTCATTGGTGCTGTAAAGCGGTTAAAGAATGGTAAATCGCCTGGTTCGGACAGTCTTCCTTCTGAAGTTCTTAAATATGGTGGATCGAACATCAGGTCCAAGCTGTTCGACCTTACCAAAATGATTTGGGACGTTGAGACTGTACCACAAGACTGGAAGGATGCTTCAATAACCAAATTATATAAGGGCAAAGGAGAACTCTCCGATTGTAGCTCCTACAGAGGCATATCCCTTCTTTCTACGGCAGGGAAAATTTTGGCGCATATTCTGAACAGACGCCTAAGTACACTAGCTGAGAGCTTCCTTCCCGAAACTCAATGTGGGTTTCGACCTAATAGGGGCACGGTTGACGCCATCTTTGTTGTCAAGCAAATGCAAGAAAAAAGTCTTGAACAACACCGTGACCTCTATTTATGTTTTGTGGACCTAGAGAAGGCCTTTGACCGCGTACCTAGAACTGCTCTCTGGGCTGTTCTGGAGAAATATGGTTGTTCTGTGAAGTTTGTCAATTTAGTGCGTCAGTTTCACGAAGGTATGACAGCCCGCGTACGTCACGAAAACGACTTTACAGAACAGTTCCCTGTCGCTAGCGGTGTCAAACAAGGCTGCGTTATGGCTCCGACCCTTTTCGCCATTTATTTCGCGGCAGTGATGAATGATGCTCTTAAGCGCTGTAATAACCAAATCTCCATAAATGTCCGTATGGATAAAAGCGTCTTCGACCTCACACGCTTTAGAGCAAAACGCAGAGCATACTCCGTTCCGGTAGCGGAAATCCTCTATGCCGATGATGTTTGCCTTATGGCTGACAATTTGGAACACCTGCAGAGTTACCTTGACAGTCTGGACGAATCCTGTCGCAAGTTTGGCTTAGTAATCAGTGCTTCTAAAACTCAGATTCTTAAACAGCCTGCTAAAGGCAAATCTGTAAATGGGATGCTGTTTACCTCCAAAGCAAGCCACTGGATGAAGTAGGGACCTCCCGGTACCTTGGGAGTTTAGTGCGCAGTGATAATCGTCTTGAGTCAGAAATCTCTGCATGGATCGGTAAAGCCGCTGCTGCTTTCGGTGGTCTGAGCCAACGGGTCTGGAAATCGCACGACCTAAAGCTTTACACAAAACTGGCCGTTTATAGAGCAATAATATTACCTTTGCTGCTCTATGCCTCGAAGACTTGGTGTCTGTACAGGAAAGACATCAAACGCCTTGATATTTCCACCTTAAATGTCTCCGAGCAATTCTCCGGCTAAAGTGGCAGGACCGTGTTCCAAACTCGGAGATTTTACGACGAACCAGCCTAACAGGAATGGAGTGCCTCCTAATGAAAGGCCAACTCCGCTGGTGCGGACACGTCATGCGCATGGAGCCTACCAAGTTGCCAAAACAAATATTTTACTCTGAGCTTAGTTCAGGTAAACGCAAACCAGGCGGGCAGTACCTGCGTTACAAAGACGTGTGAGTTCGCCATTCAATCCTCTGTGTCGCCAGGCTCTCCCACGAGTCATACGGTATATTGGCAGCATTCAGGTGGCGCTTTAATGCTGCCAATATACCGTATGACTCGTGGGAGAGCCTGGCGACACAGAGGATTGAATGGCGAACTGCTGTCAAGTCGGGTTTGGAAGATTATGAGCGAGCCCGGCTCGAAGATCTCGACGCCAAACGCCAAATCCGCAAGAGTCGGCCTAAGCCCTCCTACGAGTACAAATACAATGAATCTGGGACTCTTTGCTGTAACTCTTGCAACCGGACTTTCAAAACAAAGTTTTGCTATGCAAGTCACGCTCGCGCCCATGCAAGAGCCCAGGCTAACAACAGTTAAGGGTGTCGCCGTCGACGGATACGTCTGAGAGGACATCATCATCGGACATCATTAGCGAAGTAAGCTATAGCTTACAAAATGAAACTCACATTAGCCATTGAAACATGATGTGTCATTTGGATAATTTGACATTTCGTTGGCGATAGCGAAGTTCGTTGTAGAATTGATTGCATCTTGTCTAAGGGCCCTGGTGCGTAGAGAGCATTCTGTGTTTACTTATAATGTGGTGATAGCATTCAGTTTGACTTGCTAATGAGATAACGATCGCCTTCTGTTTACGATTCCAGTATCGATGGGCTGTTAACTGGAGCCAGTGTTGCCATAAAATATAGAAACGCTTTTCCGACGGATATTTTTATATTACTGAACATGCAGCCGACGCGCTATGTGAAGTAGGTACGTATAGTAGGTATGTTGCAGTAAAAATATCGATGTGTTTTGTTTGTTGACTAAAACAAAATGTAACAATGGCTAAAGTCGAAAAAATATTTTGAAACTGTAGTTATATCTAAATCGTTACTTCATACACTAGCCTTAGCAATACTACAAATAGTGTTGCACAAACTGCGCCCTTACATAGCCGTATGAGAGAAGTGTTGTTGTAGGCGCAATATTTATTAAACTCATCTTACTTGATTTTCTTGTAAAATAAAGCCTGCTAACAAACAATTTAATTTGTCTTCACAAGTAATGTACAGTCGAGCAAATTGAATCATGACCCACTTTGCCGATTATTCCTTTGCATTTATAAATGTAGTAAGGTTTTCTTCGCTGTCATGCATGTTGCACATAGTACGTTTTAAATATGAATAAAAATGCGTCATAACGGGTCAGAGATTTATGCAAGTTTAACCTTTATTATAACTGCACTAGACATGTTTTAGATAAACCAGTCTTAATATGAATTTAAAATAAGTCCATAATCCAAACTCTTTTCACTACGAAGAAAAATGTATTATAATTTAAAAAATAAAAAACGTCGTGTGTCAAATGTCAAGTATACCTACTAGTAAGTCAGAAATTTTATAAAAACCTAAGTCAATATCTACAAACAAATCTTATAATGGCCAATTTGGCAGAACAAACAGCTAAGAATAAGTCGGAACACAGTCAGAACCTGGATCAGCCGGCATGCTAAAGAGGGTACCCTCGAAGACAGACGACGACATAATCATGGCGTTCGTCGAATCAAGAACGGAACGGAAGAGAACGGAAATGCAACACTATTACTGATAACATATTTACAGACGAGAAATCATTTCGCTCGTCTCAACATGGTCGCTTAACTTCGTGGCGTTACGATAACACGCGATAGGACAGAGGATCACGTTGTGCCCAACCAATTATCCAGCTGATTTCAGCTAACATGTGTGCCTGGATGGATGCCGGAAGTGTCGGAAAACTTGTTCAAATTTCTCCTCGTCATAACGCTATAAACTATGTCAATTTAATGGAAGAATCAATGTTACCGACTTTGCGAACCGTTTACTTGCGTGAAGAAGTGCCAGTAATCTCCTTTGTTCATGATAACTGTCCAGTGCATACTGCCAGAATTGTCTCGAATTGGTTTACCTAGCATGAAGATGCATTCACTCTTATTCCATGGCCGTCTAGGTCCCCAGATGAAAATTTGTGGTGTTTGGATTGGGGAAGTGACATTTGTCGTCTAATCGGGTTACTTTTCACTTTACCAATTTAATGCCACTTGTTGAATATATACTTAAAATAAATATTATTTTCTTTAACTAAGTATACTGTTTTATTTCATCATGGCAAACACAAGTTCCAGTGGAACTTTTATAAAAGAAACTGGTTCCCAATACAGAATCTACCTACCTACTTGTGTGTTGCATTGCAACCCTTACCCACATGAAATGAAGTTCTCCCCGATTATCATACAAACTTATTCGTACAGATAGCGACCATTGCCTTGTCAGTGACTGTCAGTGTCTAATAAAATGATGACACGTTCGTTTCTAGGAAATGTATGTTCAAGCGAATTTCAACTTACTTGTATAGAATGACAGTAGAAAAATGACCATAAGGTGGGTCATGATTAAATTTGGTCGACTGTACCTACACATAAGTTTTTATGTCATTGTAATAAGGTCCCAAATCGAATGCAGATGTATACATATTGATGCTCGTGACTGTACAGTTATTTATAAAATTTGAACAAAAAAAATACGCATAATAACCGAACCCTTTCAGAAATTAGGGTACCCTATTAAATTTCCATGTCTAATAATCTTAATTTCCAAAGTTGTGCCTACTTTTGAATGCCCTCGATCCCTTGCAGACGCAAACTTTTAAAAGTAACGTTGACCCATTTTTGTCTTCTTTCCAAGAGATTATATCTTTACAGGCCGTCCTTTGAATAATGCATCTAATTTGGCATCAACACGCCCTACCTTTATTCTATCTGCTTAAATAGGACGACAGCACATTAAGCTGAACACTGCGGCACTCTATGTAGTTGTAATAGAGACGATTTCGCAATATAAATGTGTAGTTGATGAACTGGAGCAAAGTTTTTGCTTTAATAATAAATTTGGAGGGCCATCACCAAATCCGAAGGTCGCGTAGAACTTGTTGGTCCAGATTAATGGAACCAGATGGTCCGGGTGGCTAATGATGTCCGGGTTGTTCAGAAACTCGTCCTTAAAGCTTACGGTTCAATTGGGACGAGTTGTAGCAACTCAAAAAACAGGCATTGCAGTTTTGCAGCTGATTGCAGTAAAAAAAGGGTGCAGTGCGACTCGGACTCGCGCACTGAGAATTTTGTACGTAGGTACTTGTGTAATTGCGACTAAAGGTTATTTTTCTATCATGTAACAACTTTGCGGTTTCCCCTGCGAACTTTGTTTCAATACAGGGTTTTGTACGAAAGTGGTGGTTATACTTACCTTGTTTGTGAATTATTTCGTACTGTAAAGTACCATTATTGTTTTATTTGTCGCACTCGTTGTAATTACTGATCTTGTTTGCTTGAATGTTTGACTTTAAACTTTAACACCGTTATTACAAAAACTTAGTACCGGGTTTCAGCCAGGACTAATCTATTAGCTAGCCAATTAGAAAAGCGTTTCTCTATTAGGATATGTCATGAACGTGTCATTCATTGCTCATTTGTCAGATAATATTTAGACCTAGTTTAAACCAGTTCCAGTAATAAAATTTCAATCCTTTTAGTGGCTGTTAGGTATATTTTAATAGTTTTTTTTTAATTTAGAGCTGTAAATTAAGATTTGTGTAAATAAATAAATAAAAGTGTTGGAAAATCTGTTAGTATATTTCAATGTATTTTTAAACTAGTGGTTCCCTGCGACTTCGCCCGCAAGAGTTGTATTTTCCATATAAATTTTCATCCCCCATTTCACCCTCTTAATGTTTTTATATCGCGACAAAATGTAGCCTATGTCCTTTCCAGGGTCTCGAACTGTCTCCATACCAAATTTCATCTGAATCGGTTTTAAGACGTGGTTTAAGCGTCAAGAGGTTACAGATAGACAGATAGACACACTTTCGCATGTATAATATTAGTATGGATTAAGAGCTGTAGATTTGTGTAAATAAATCCATAAATTTGTTAGAAAGTAGGGCTCAAATGACCGTATTGCGTTGACATAGAAGCTTTATTTCGCAGTTCTGACTTAAGTAAGACTGCCTCGTTGGTCTAGTGGTCAGCACGCTGGGTACTACCCAAGAGGTCCCGGGTTCGAATTCCGTGTCTGGCCGAGAGTGTTTGGGTTTTTCTGTCTTGAAATTACTCAGACACAGCTCCGGAGGCAGGAAGTTGGTGGTGTTAACACTCCCGTGGCTCGGAAAGCGCGTTAAGCCGTTGGTCCTGCGCCTGATTTCTCTACGGTTATGTCGGACTGCCGTCTCACCGAATCATGAGAGTGAAGGAACAGGGAGTGCATCTGTGTATTGCGCACACACTTGTGCACTATATATGTCCTGCGCAGTTGGCTAATCTCTGTTGAGATAGGCCGCCGTAGTCGAAATCAGCTAGGAGGACATTATTTTTTATTTGCAGTATTAATTCATTTGTAATATCCTTTATCGAATATAATTTCAATTATTGGGCCAGTAACTTTTTATATAACAGATTAAAAAAAAAGTAATGAATTATAACTGATGGGTCCCTTAAAAGTTAAGTTTAGCTTTATTAACTTAATTTATGAACTTGATACTTAATTTTATTTGTGTAGATACTTGTTACTGTCAACCGTCACCATAAACCTGTGCCATTAATCCATTAACTAATTACTTTTATTACTACCCTAGCAATTACATTATTTAACCCATTCACGACACCCTAGTACTGACAAACTATTTGTAATAATTTACTTGCAGAATGTTACTTAACCTAAGCTGTAAGGTCCACTTGCGTACGTCCAGATTAGCTAAGTCCGGATTATCTATTCTGGATTTGTTCAAGGTCTTTTATCTGAGTTGAAAGCCCACTTGCGCCAGGCTAGATTGTCTAATCCAGACTTGTGCAAGTTGGCTTTCTACTCAGATAATAGGCCTTGAACAATTCCGGAATAGATAATCCGGACGTGCACAAGTGGGCCTTAGAGTCCCACGTTACAGCTTAGGTTAAGTGTGGTTAACCTACCCCAAAATGACATTTCTTTCAATCAACTTTTATCTTTACGTCTAAAAAAGAACAGCTGTGTGACCGCCTAACTTTATTGGCCTTATTACAAAAAACTTAGTGCTAGGTTTAAACCAGGACCAAATAGTTTCTCTATTAGGTAATGTCACGAACTTTCTCATTCATTTCTAATTTGACAGCTAATATAAAGTCTTGGCTTAAACCTGGTACTAAGTTTTTTGTAATAGGAAGAGTTTGATAATAGGATAGGTCTATACCTATCCAAGTATTAACTTCTGTTCAATTTCAATGAACAAAATTCGCCGCTTTGTGGTAGTTTAGTGTGCGGCGACGTACGTGCTTTTACTCCATGTAGGCGATTAAACACATGCCCGTCTAAATTAATTTACCAGAACCCCCACTTAGTATTGCAATGCCCGTATTCAGCTAGCTTACACGCTTACTCACACTGTCACACTCGCTTGAGTGACAGAGATAAGGACACGTGAAAATATAGGTTTCGTCGTACATATTAGGGTCCCAGCTTTGTCGCGTTCGCCGCAAGTTACCCAGACCACTGTGTCGGCTTGGCATATATTGTTTAAGTAAAATCTTAGGGCTATAAAGAAAATCTAAGCCCTAATCCGCTCATAAGTGATCGTGCTCACATATCTATAAGAAGACTAGCAGTTTTCCGCGATTTCGTCCGTGCCAAAAGTCGGATTTTTCATACAAACTTTTATCCCTCATTTCACCCACTTCCCTGCTTTCCAGGGACTCGAACTAGTTTAGTGGTTTATATCGTATCCATATTTCGGAGGAAATGCGCACTAAATTATCTTTCATAAATCCTCGCAATAGTAGAATGACTAGGTATTTCTGCCTAGCTTAATGGTTGACGTAGAGAATGCCTTAAGGCAATAATGCCGCCATTTGTACTTTTTATTTGTGCTAAAAAATAAATAAATGTTTGTATTGTTTGTATTTTTCAACGCTCAAATTTGCGGAAAACCACAAGTTAACAATTAATCTTTGGGCCATCCGATCGTCAGGGACGTTGATCTTCCGAAGTTGCAATGAAAATCGCTCATGGCGGTGGACAGTAATCCCCTAAGCTAGCATGGCGTCCCACCACCATACGTCAGCGGGGATCGGGCGTCGATCAGGGTACCCTATTCTGTAAGACGTGCCCTCATCGCCTGTATTTTCGTCTATTCGTTCATATTTACAAGAAACGTGACCACGTGGTATCTTAAGAATAGGTATTTGAATAAACAGTCTCGATGCAATCTCTGGCGGCTGCCCAAGCAAGAAAGGGACATCAAATGAGCTCAGTCGATAAATCGCTTCTCAAATTTGACCAAAACAGCATTTCGTAGTGCCCTATTTCTTGTCCAAAATTTGACAAATGTTTTTTTTTTCTGAATTAGTTAAACAAAGGTTTGGACTATGCTCCTATGTTTTAATTAGCGTGGATTTTTTTGGCGAGCCTCTGAAAGTTGAGTTTGAAATTTGGCAATATTCTTAGTTTTTGAAGGTTCACATTTCCTCTGTTAATTCGAATATGAGAAGAGATTTTATGGTATAAAAAAGTTTTGCCTTTAGCCAGAAAGAAAACAGGAGACTACGTTTGACCGCAATCTCAGCGACTATGCGGCCGATGAGGGCCATGTCACACTTTCAGTCTCATCAGGAGTTTGAGACATTCAATTGATTGGCTAGCTTTTTGTTTAATAACTTTTCAATGTATTTCTTTCGAATCTGTTTAGCATTAGACCTGGTGTCAGCATCAAAAAGTAGCTGAACATTTTAGTAATTTAGGTCACGATTAAATTATATCGCTAAGTATCAATGCTACAAATTTTTACTTGGAAAATGTTCAGCGACTTTTGATGCAGAACGTACGATTATAGTTAAATACAATTCCTAAACAACCATTTTGACAACTCTGTCTTCGAATGGAGAAAATTAGTCGAAAAATCCGACGAGATTTGTGGCATAGTGAATTGAGGCACAAACACGTTCGATAGCAAAAGTCGCGTGTCGCTTTGTTCTTTATTGGACTAAAACAGGAAAACCAAAGTCTTTTATAGTAGGGCTCCAGGGACCGATGAGATTAGGCCGCGTCTGCACCCCCATCAATCCAACTACGCGTATCTAATTCTGCTATCTCGTGGAATTACCTACCACCTTTAGTGAGGGATATATCCTGTTTTTATCCTTCGTCGCTTGTAAACGTTTCACAAGTCTACATAGGTACTTGTTAATACTAAAGAGTGGCTTAAACCTCCCTCAGAATGTAACAAATACATTTCTGAAAACCGCATCAAAATCGGTCCAGACAAACGCGAGATAATCGCGGACAAACATACATCTATGTTTAATATGTTTCCAGGTGGATAAATATGGAGCCCTCCCTTTTATGCTGTTCCTCAGTAAAGACGAAAACTATGGAAATACATTTATGTTTTGATAAAATGGTCATTCATGAAATTTTATGTGCGAAATCTGCACCGCTACGACGCAATAGGACAGTTGGGCCTTAACCAATAATAGGAGTTATGAGGTATTAACCTTATAATAACAACTGTTTATATTTACATTTTAAATAGTCTATAGTTACTTGTCGTGTAAAATTTTACTACAAACGTTTATATCATCCCTCATTTTAAAAGAATAAATATTACTTTAATAAGAGTCCAAAACCAATTTACTATCGGTCAAAATATAATATCGTATTACAATAGACAGCCGTCGACGTCTCATTCATACTTAATGCAATATCGCCTTTAGTACAACAATATCGTTAAAGATTGATCGCTGAGGCTCGACCCAAAAAAATTGCTATGTCTATCGCTACTCCACTATTATAGGGAAATGTATTGAATTTTAGTGAACCATGACTGGGCAATTTCCATCTAACTATGATGCAGAAATAAAATAACGTTTTCAGGTTATATTGTTTCCTCTTATAAATAAACAGCTTGATGGATCTAACCATGCTAATTGAATACAGGCCAAAATAGTATTGGACCGCTATTGTTTAAAATTGTTTTATAAATATGGCAGTCATAATACAATATAACGTAAGCATAGGCCAGGCTTCGCACGTGTTCATATAAACCTTCGTCTTAATTCACCCTATACTAAAAACTGAATTCAAATCCGTTGCGTTGTTTAAAAGATCTAACAGAACATACAGCGAAAGTGTGAGTTCATACACATAGTTTAGTTAAAATAAGTTATTTAATATCCTTATAAATTATTTCGTTTTTAAAACTAGCTTAGACTAACTCCACTTACAAAATAGCCATTTTATCAGTCGCTTATATCGTAACGTAACTAAATTACAGCTCTCGATATCTGATATTTGAACAAGTTATTACGATATTGAGTAATGCATTCGCGCCGGAAAATTAAATTGCGAATTTCAATCGAAGCTAAAGAGCAGTGAGCATTCATGCAGGTTTTAATTCGGTTAGTTTGAAATAAACTCGATTCGACGCTAGAAGTAAAAGTTTTAAACACCTCTTTTTGTTTTATTTCTCTTTTTTTGGTTATTTAGTTAAAGCCCCTAGACTTTATCCACAAATAAATTGTCGGATTTCCAAGTAAACAGCTCTTACAAGTAACAATCGAGGTAACAGACCAATATAGTAAATTGTTTCAACAATTACACGAATTTCGTAGTCTTTTATGCGTTAGTTTGTGCTCTCATGCAGGTTTTAATTCGGTTAGTTTGAAATAAACTCGATTCGACGCTAGAAGTAAAAGTTTTATACACCTCTTTTTGTTTTATTTCTCTTTTTTTTGGTTATTTAGTTAAAGCCCCTAGACTTTATCCACAAATAAATTATCGGATTTCCAAGTAAACAGCTCTTACAAGTAACAATCGAGGTAACAGACCAATATAGTAAATTGTTTCAACAATTACACGAATTTCGTAGTCTTTTATGCGTTAGTTTGTGCTCTGGTCACAGAATACTAGTACTTACTCTGGTGGCAACTTCTTCTTCTTCTTGTCGTGTCGACACTGGCGTTATAATTTTGAGGACCAATACTAATATTATATACTAATATTGGTGGCAACTAGGATGACGGATATACATACTCGTTAGAAAATAATTTTGATAAACATCCATGACTTAAGTTTAGGTACAAATGCTCCCACTCATCACACAAACATTTGCCTCTGCAGCCATTCAGTTGGCATTAAAGTCCGGAGCGTGGACAACCGCACCAACAAAACGGGCATCGGAAAATACGGACACTGTACAGGTAGCACCTCAAAGGCTCTACTCCTGTTGGTGATGGCCGTATTTTCGAGTCTAGTCATCACACTGAAAAAAAGGATCAACCAAACTGGTTTTGTTAGTTGAAAGTTTCGTTGTAGGGAAGTCAATTTTAGTTATATATAAACTGTTACTGATAACCAGTAGTTCGCAAGTCACTAGATTACAGCCTACTAGTAGCTACGCATCCAAGCATTTCTTTGCGCTATATAAACGTTTGTGGTAAAATTTTACACAACAAGTAACTATAGACAATTTAAAATGTAAATATAAACAGTTGTTATGATAAGGTTAATATTTTTACATTTTAACTACAAAATCAAACGGATGTCTTCGCATACTAGATATATTTATATCACATTTCACACAGAGATGTGATAAAAATATATCTAGTATGCTAAGACATCCGTTAGTTATCGCAGAGGTACGACGTCTTGTACAAAGATGGATTGAACCACAGCAGGTTAACAAAATATATCATTAACTTTACGTTATAAAAAAATTGAATGCATAGTGATTTTGTTAGTAATCGTATGATTTTTCATTAATTAGGTACATGTAACAAGTGAACATTTCGTGTGCCATTCTTGTTGGACTGCGGCTTGGTATAAAAAAAAATTCTTCAAAATCCAAAGTTTTATTTAACCAATTTCTTTTCTTACACAATATAGGCAATCAATATTATACTTTACACATTAAATCATAAGTGTGCACTCTGGGCCAAACTCACTATGGACTTTGGGCATTTCCCTTTTGGTTACTGTTAACCAATCATTTTTTTCAGTGCACGCTCGTTTGCGTTGTCATTCTGTCGTAAGTGAAAAGGATGGCTACATTCGAAAATACGGACATCGTCAACAAGAGTAAGGCCTCTGGTCACCCATTTGAACTACAAAAACAGCTTTAACTACATAGGGAATAGAGGCGATCTCAAGGTCAAAGTGGAGTAGTCTACGTGCGGCCGTGCGTACGACAGAAAATATTCTCTGACCCTCAGCCTAATTTTTAAATACCCACCGCTATATCAGCTTAGTAACGTTACAATTGACCTTTGCATGCGCATAAGCAATAACCAGTAGGAAGCCATGTGGCCAATCCAATTGCCCTATATGCATATTTAACACGACTTTAAACAGAAACTAGATTAGCCACGAACAGATGTCGATTGAATAACTGGGTTATGTCACTATCTTTATAAAAGTGATAGGGTTGATTGGATATAGTAATTTATTAAGCTGTTGCTGGTTTCTTTCTGTTACACGCTATAGATTCTCCTAGTATTTGGCCCATAATGGAAACTCCACGTAGTTTCACACAGCTTAGGCTACGTGACTAAACTTCATTCGAAGGGTTAAAAATCTTAAAAGACATTTTCTTACAAGACTTTTTCGTCTTAAACTTTTTGGGTTCTGCAATCCTGTTTTGTTAGGCTTACTTGGTCAATCGAATTTCTAGTCATGTAAGCAGTTAATTTAATGCTTCCTTGGTACTAATGGTTAACACGCTGACTTCTATCCAAGAGATCCCTTTTCTGTCCTTGAAAGAACTCAGAAACAGTTGGAATTAAGAAGTTGGTTGTGTGAAACACCCCAGTGCCTCGAAAAACACTTTAAGCCGTTTATCCTGCGCGTGATCTCTCTCTGGTTATGTGGGATTGGCCGTCGCACCAAACTTTTAGACAGAAGGAAAAGAAAGGAAAAGAAAGCGCGCTATACATTTCGAAATTCAGCAAGAAAAACATATAATATTTCCTTTATTAATAATATAATTTACCAATAATTTCCGTGGCATACTGATGTACTCGCTTAGGTACAAAGAGCCATCCATAAACGCACAAAATTAGTGAGAAAACAACATTTGTGCTGGTGAACGAGCTAGTGACTTTTTCTGTAATAAGTTTTCTCGTTAAAAGAAACAGAACCGTCAATCCTAAACTGAAATGAAATTCTAACAAAGCAAACAGACCTTGACAACTGTACTAATAGCCAATAGAGCGGTGACCTCGCCATTGATGTCTTTACCATAATAAATCAGAGCGTTCAATGAAAAAGGAAAACTCACATTTCTCGAGCCTTCGTTTAAAACAACGGAAAAACTTGTTTTGTTCGCCCCTTTGTACTTGTCATAGTGTTGTCGAAATATTTATAACTTGACTATCGATGTGGACTACTAAAAGTTACAATATCGATTGTGTTATTCAAATCGCTGATACAGATTGAGCATCTTATAATTAGTATTTTTATAATCCTAGCAGTTCCCCACGACCCGCGCCAATAGTTGGATTTTCCATACAAACTTTCATCCCCCTGATGATTTTATATTGCGACAAAAAGTAGACTATTTCCTTCCCAGGGTCTCAAACTATCTCTGTACCAAATTTAATTTGAATCGGTAGTGTAGTTTCGGCGCCTATTCAATACAAACAAACAAACAATCAAATCTTTCCTCTTTATAATATTAAAGTAGACAAAACATAAACGATATTAGTATTAGTAGGTACTAATACATATACGAAATTTGTATTAGTACTAATATCGTTTATGTTTTGTCTACACTAATATTATAAGTACCTAGTAATAATATAGTAGATTGATCGAAATATTTCAAACATTTAAAATTATCTAATTTGATACTTGCCATGTGTTTGTTGTTTATACTAGGCAATTTCGGCTGCGATGGCAAAAGAAAAAGAAGAAAGTACACAACAGATATGGATAGATAACTCTTTGTCACTTTCATAGTCCAATAAAACGGCACTCCGATATCTGTATCGCGCTATCCCTAGTCCCTTCCTACCAATAATGTCGCCATAATAGACTGTCGATACATTAGCGATAGACAACACTAATTCTCAAGGCTCTGCCATTTTGCTCCGACATTCATTGTGTGAACTGAATGCAGTCTTATCGTGGTAGAACATTACCCCGTCTTTGGTAGCAGCCGAGTAAATAGAACAGTGTTTCAAAAGTATTGGATTTCCTTTTCCTAGCGAAGTAATTGCTGACCATCCATTGTCTGGAAAGCATTTGTATAGAAAAAAATATGTTGCAAGATAACAAAACAAATGGAATTTCATTTTATGTAAGAATGCTGAATCACGAAACTAGAACATTTGGTGGCAATCAAAGATAAACTAAATTTATAAACTAAAATATGTTTTAACAATAATAACAATTCATAAGGCACAAGCTAATATCGATCGATATTAGTTGTTAAGCCCTGTCAGGGGTCCTATGGCGGCTTGATAACATCTGACAGTAAGGTTGGTCACTTGCCTTACAGACACCCTTCCACCGATCCGTACTGAGCACGCGTGGTGGAGTATGGCTCGTACCTCCCAATAGTTGAGGCGAGGCCTTTGCCCAGCAGTGAGATCTATGTAGGCTAACTTTATTTATCATAATAACAATTACTTAGCCCCAAACTAAGTGTGAGTTTGTGCTATGGCGACTATGATAACGGATGGGATATATATTATATACGTTTATAAACGTACAGGACTTAGTTACAAATGCTGGTGCACATCACACGACCCTTTGCAAAGCGCGAATCTCAAGACGGTAGTCAACGTCGAAAATGTGTCACATTATATGTGTTGTGCTAGTGTATTTGCAACTGTTTTAGAATTTTATTATTAATTACTAGCGATCCGCTCTATATATTGCTATTAATTGCATTAACATCGGTTGCGAAGTTTAAAGATCAAAGCATTCAGACAGCGGGAGCGACTTTGTTTGATACTGTTAAAAAAATGATTGTTTTTTGTGTTTCATTGTTAACTTTCTTGTTACAGGTAAATAAAACAGGCAGAGATCAAGGAAACTTGTAAAATAGATATAAATAAGAGCATTGCTTCTAGCTCAGACTTAGCTAAAGGTAAGCACGACTTTTTGCGAAGTACAGTCAGCAGCACGTCAGGTTACCCATTTGAACTACGAAAGTAGCTTTTATTTTGTAGAGAATAGAGGCGGTATCGAGGTCAAAGTGGGGTAATCTGACGGGCGGCTGTGTGTAACTGTACATGAATTAATATCGATACAACTTTCAATAATGAAATCACTAGTACAGTCACGAGCATTAATTAATATGTATACATCTGCATAAGATTTGAGATAAACTACTACAATGGCATAAAAACTTATTTGTGTATATATCCCGACAAAATGTAGCCTATGTCCTTTCCAGGGTCTCGAACTGTCTCCACTCCAAATTTCAGCTCAATCCGTTCAGTGATTAAAGCGTCAAGAGGTAACAGACAGACACACTTTCGCATTTATAATATTAGTATTATTACTTACTTTTCTCCGTGCATTTCATGCATCATTATTACCGTGATTCATTCAAAAGTAAGTATAATGTTCTGCATGAAGATAAATCTTTTTTTACGTTCCCGATAAAGTTCCAGGACTTCCGGTTCCCTTCTCTGGCCTGCCATTTATTTTTTATTCCTACCCTCACAATCGGAGGTCCACTAAGTGAGATAAATAAATTATGTGGTGTTTGTAAGATGTTTTTGATGACTTTTATTGTGAGTAATGAGATTTGAGCCATTTAGGTAATTATTAACGCGTGTTTGTAACTTTCTCCGAGATAATTTGTGAGTGAAAGGAAAATTGAATTTTATCAGTTTTGCGTACAAGGTTATTAACCCCGATATAATATTTAATTAGCTTAAATTCTTACTTAAAAGCATTTTTGATATCCTAGAATCGTCTCACTGGTCTAGTAATAAGGTTACTAACATATGATGAAACAGAAAATCTTTTAGCAAATTATCTCTGACTTATGAACACCAATACAGAAAATAGATATGTTTATGTATATTATGTATGTGTGTATATATTACATCCACGCTAATCACTACAATTATTTGTTATGTTACATTCACACACACACGCGCACATACCCACACACTCACGCACACACACAAACAACACCCCCCCCCCCCCCCCCCACACACACACACACACACACACACAAACACACACCTCTTAGTTTAATTATAGCATTTCAAACATTATACTTACTCACTAACATTGGATTTGAAGGAGCGGGAACCCCTAACACAAGCCTTAAGCTTAAAAGGGGCTCTTAGTACCATGTAAAATTTAACTTGGTAACAATAAAGTTTTTTTTTTTTTGAATTTTTGAATCAGCAGGCTACACATAATAGTATAAGCTGATAATACTAAAATAGTATATTTGAAAACTATAGCCTAAATGTTCATTGTTTTGTAACCTATATTTAGTACTAGTGGTTCCCCGCGACTTCGCCCGCAAGAGTTGGATTTTCCATATAAACTTGCATCCCCCATTTCACCCCCTTATTGTTTTTATAACATGACAAAATGCAGCCTATGCCCTTTCCAGGGTCTCGAACTGTCTCCATACCAAATTTCATTTCAATCGGTTCAGTGGTTTAAGCGTCAAGAGCTAACAGACAGACACACTTTCGCATTTATAATATTAAGTATGGATGTAACCTCTACCTATAACCTATATTCTATATTGCATTGTCAAAGGCTGTTTGTTTTCCTACAAAATAAAATAAATATAAATACTGGACAGCATCACATACATTGCTCATCCCAAAGGAAGTAAGTAGCTAAAGGATTATGAAAATCAGAAACAACTGTGATACCACAACACCCAGACCCGAGACAATGCAGAAAATGTGTTTTCTACATTAACCCGACTGCAGATCAAACTGGGCACCTAGAGATGACCAGCGGTGTGAGCCACTCGACTGCAGTGGTCATATATCGTTTATATTTACGCATATAATTACGAATACTTCGTCATTATTCCTCACTTAAAACTTTAACTGTTGAAATTTAGAAATTACCTTAGCTTTACCTTAACAATCCTAATGTTACCCAAACTACGCCTTTAACCAAACAATATCCAAACTACCTATTTGCATATAAATCTGCTATTTATTCATATCTGTACTTCAGGCCCGTTACTACTCAAATATTACGAAGAAGTTATTTTAGATTCCAGTTCTTAGTCCCCAAGGATTGCATCGAATATAATTCTACCAAAGAGCTTATATTTCTTGCAGGCCTTTCGCCCTATTTATTTTAATAGATTCTGTACATATTTTGTATCTTGATTTTGAAATTATTGCAGTCAAGGTAGTTCTAACTGAAAATAAATGCATATGGAACAACATCGAGTATAATATTGCTCAACAAAAGCACTTATGTTAAATCAGAAACAACGACGGGTAACTCATAGAGAGAGACAAGCCAGACAGAGAGAGACAATACAGAAAACATGGTTTACTATATTGACTCGATTATAGATAAACCCAGGACCTCAAGATGGCGACACAACGAAAGTATAACTAGCTATCATGGTTCATGAGATACAGCCTGGTTACAGACAGACAAACGGACAGTGGAGTCTTAATAATAGGTTCTCGTTTTTCCCCTATGAGTACGGATCCGTAAAATATTGATACGGGGACAAATAACATATCGTATTTTCGGATCTATTATATTGAACATAATATATTTGGCAGTCTTTTCGACATTCTGTCCAAACGATAGATGGGTCCTGTCCTGTGTGTTTTAATGAAACATTCCTGCCTTATTATATCGTGGCAGGATAACCACAATGAAAGGACGCTCTTTTCTTACTACACGATGATACTTGATAACTAGATTATGTTGTGTTAGTTGATGCTTTTGTTTGATGCAGCTTTGAAAGTTTTAAAACATATCTATAAAGTTATTCGTGACAAGTGACCACTTAGATCCGAGTTCATCAATTTTTAAACATCGCCGGTAATCGTCGATTAACGGTCACTGACAGAATTCCCATACAAAATATGTTAAATGATGCTAAACCGGCTGATTAAAAATTAAACACGTGTTGGTGAACTCCAGGCTGTGTTGCGTTTGACTCGGTTTGTTTGTTGGAGTGGAGTTACTGTGTTTGTATTTTACTACATCAAAACTGAGTAACAATTTCGACGCGCTTGGGTCGAAATATATAATGCCTATCGGCATTAGCAATATTGCCTTCAAATATAAATATTTGTAAGCTCGTAAAGTATTGAATTTAATAAAGAATTTGGGTTGGCAATTTATTATGTTTCATTTAATTTCATACTTAAAGTCAGTTGGGATAGCACAGTTTTGGCCTGAGTTATTACATAGGACGAGATTTAAGAATCAAAAATAATATTACTGTCCTCCTAGCCGAATTTTGACTACAGCGGTCGATCTCAACAGAGATTAGCCAATTAGGCAGGAGATATTATAGTGCACCAGTGTGTGCGCAATACACAGGTGCACTCTCTGTTCCTTCACTCTCATAATTCGGTGAGACGACAGCCCGACATGGCCGTAAAGAGATAAGGCGCATGACCAACGGCTTAACGTGCTTTCCGAGGCACGGGGTTGTTACCACCACCAACTTACTGACTCCGGATCTGTGTATGAGTTATTTCAAGACAGAAAAACCCAAACACGTTCGGCCTAACCCGGGATTCGAACTCGGGACCTCGTGGATAGTAGGTACCCAGCGTGCTGACTACTAGACCAACGAGGCAGTAATGATCTCTTAGTCCAATCGATCATGGCGGCCTATCTCAACCAAGATTATCCAACTGCGCGGGAAATATCATAGAGCTTAAGTATGTGCACAATGCACATGTGCACTCTCTGTTCACCTTCACTCAAAGTTTTGGTGATATGGCAATCCGACGTGACCGGAGCGAAATTAGACGTAGAATCAAAAATAATTAACCTTATTTCTCTGTTGTCATTAATAGTTCAGTTAAATTGTATTTTTGCTAGGAAAGTTTTGGGGTAGTTCTGATTTTTTCATTCCATATGTGTTTTGGGGTGCTAAATCCGAATCTGAGGTTTGCGGACAAAAATCCGTGACGCAACATTAAAAGAACCAGAAAAAGCGGTTATTTTTTTTTTCTTTTTTCCGGTTTTTTTGCTTAAAATTCGAAAACTATTAACTTTTGGTAAACAGAAATTAAAGTACTTGAAATTCTCTACAAAGAGCAGTATTTGGTTTTTTTTCCAGACGAATCGTTTGGTTTCTAATGCGAGTTGAAAATTGTAAATTTTTAGCAGTTTATGCAAAACCCACTTTTTACATTTCAATATTTAATTTTTATGGATGCTGTCATTTGATAAATTTCACCTGGTTTTCCACACAAGTAATTAAGAAGAAAAAGGCAAAAATTATGTAAATTTAGTAGGTATCTAAAAAAGGTAGAACTCGTAACAAAATAAAACTTAAAATCTCGTTACTTATGATCATATATTATTATGATTATAAATTATAATATGTAAAATTTATATGAGCCGTTGTCTTTTGGAAGGCGCTGGCTGAAGTTCTCCGATAACGATAAATCCTGGTTCTGGAAAATAAAAGTTTAAAGTTAAGTCATTTATCAAGAAGAGATGAAGATTGCAAAATGGATTGCGAGATCAAACATACCTTCCGCATCGTACTGAGGTTCTTCGATGGCATCGGGTCCTGGCTCAGGGTCTGATTGCTCCATCGTCAGCGTCGGGAGTCGTTCTCTTGGAAAGTAAAAAGAGGTGAGACACATATCATATATCAAGGAGAGATGAATGACTACAAAATAACTTGTGAGATCCAACATATCTCTCTCTCTTTCTTCAGTTTCTTCTACGTCTATGTCAGAGCTGTCTTCTGGGGGCTCAACATTGTTACACAGTCCTTCGCATGATGTGCATATTGGGGAACAATGGAGTCCCGCCTTCCTGCATCCGCAATTGCGTTGACAGCCCTTTTTACATTTACATGAAATGTACCGGATTTTGAGTTTGGTGCAGGGTTTAAAGTAGTTGGTACTGGTCAAAACGTGAATTATCCGTGTGACTCGGTCTTTATTTTAATTAACTTAAATACTAGTTGAAATTAACTGAAAACCTTTCAATACAAATCTAAAAAGTGGGTTTTGCAGTCACACCGGTACAAATTGCAAATTTTCAACTTGCACTTGAGACCGAACGGTTCGTCTGTACAATAACCAAAATAGTGATATTTGTAGAGAACTTTAAGTACTTTAATTTCTGTAAACAGACCATTTACTAAAAGTTAACAGTTTTCGAGTTTTAAGCAAAAAACCGGAAAAAAGCAAAAAAAAACGTTTTTTTAAATGTTGCGTCACAAAATTTCGTCCGCAAACCTTAGATTCTGATTTAGCACCCCAAAACACATATGGAATGCAAAAATCAGAACTACCCCAAAACTTTCTTACTAGGGTTTTCTTTTTTGTTGTTGGCTTGGCTGTAACTTTCATAAAACAAATCCTATTACTACGCTATCACTTTTAATAGGGTTGTTGTTTCGTCTTATATCTTGGTTATTAGATATTGTTGTACATTTTAAATGAACATTTACATAGCTTATTAACGGTTTACTAATGCTTTTTGTCTTATTAGCGTTTGGGGAAAGAAGAAAATCCGAACTTTTGTAAATTGGTGGAACGAAACTAAAAAGCTCGAACCTAACAACGTGTTTTGGCTAAAACTCATTTAATCAAATAGATAGTATGACAGCTTAAAACGTGCTTTAAATGGCAAAAGTGGAATGCAATCGATTTGCATTCGAAATGCATTGGGAGCTGCATCGGCAATAGTTTCCAAATTGCATGTTGGCGCTGGGCGCAACGGTGTCAATCAAAATGCCGATCGTGTGTGCTCAGGGCAAGCAATAGGTTAAATAAAGTACACCTGTGTTATTACAAAAAAAAATACCAGGTTTAAAATAGGTCTAAATTCTAGCCGACAATAGAGGAATGAATGACACATTCGTGACATAACCTAATAGAGAAGCGCTTTTCTAATTGGCTAGCTAATAATAGCTTACTCCTGGCTTAAACCCGGTACTAAGTTTTTAGAATAACGGGGCACAAGTTTCACGTATAATTTTAAATCTGACATTGTGTATTAATTGAGAGGAAGTCTGTTCTCGTATTTGTTTAATATGAAATGTTGTGAAGAATTCAGCGTGAGAGCGCTATTAGGTAATCCTAGTAGGAATTACACTAGGAAATACTGAGCGTTACAAATTCAAAAACCTCAACATGGCACAAATTTCAACTAACACTTCAAGTAACAGGTTTAATTACCTATTACTATTAACATCAGCTACCCATTAACAACAGATAATAATTTATAAATAATTGAACTCAAAGTACGTACTCCAACAAACGTTACGTTTTTTTTTTCAAAAGTTTTGTATTTCCTTATTCTTTTACCAAATACGCATTCATAGTAACCAGAAATAGGTATGTCTGGGTAGACATAATATATTCCACTTTTTTCAGATTCCACGATTTCTGGTACATACACGGAAGCTCTTTGACTTTAAAGTATTTCAGGCAAAGTAGCGAAAGTTCTATTACCATTTACCACGGATACGTTACGACCATTGTTTATTATAACTATAAACTATACTACAAAAGTTGAATTTCATAAGCACTACATCATTAGGGTTCCGTACCCAAAGGGTAAAAACGGGACCCTATTACTAATCCTCCGCTGTCTGTCTGTATGTCTGTTACCAGGCTGTATCTCATGAACCGTAACAGCTAGACAGTTGAAATTTTTACAGATGATGTATTATTGTTGCCGCTATAACAACAAATACTAAAAACAGAATAAAAATATTAATTAAGATTAAATTTTAAAATATTATTTTTCAAACGTGATTTTCATACCGTTTTAAAACTAAAAAAGATCAAAGTATAGTCACAGAATAAGTACTAGTACTCCGTACAGAAGTATGACTTTGCAATGAAATTGAAAGAAACATCTACTCAATGTTGGTAACGATATGGTGTAATTCAGTTCGCCTCTGTCTGATTCAAGCACATTTTTGTGTAGACACCTACAGAAATACATTGCAAGATAATTTCATTCTTATAACTCTGGAATATGATTCATAATACACTAAACCTATTCAGTGACGTACTATCACGCAACGCGATAAGGTTGACTGCCACAAGAAGCTACTTACGCCATCTAGCGCATCTTTCTAGGACTTTATTCACGCTCGTCCAACCAGCAACCTAGTGTCGCGCACCGCCGGTGAATAAAACGCGGGAACGTGTCGCTGCCGGCTAGCGACACCCAACTTGTTTAGCCCCTTACCAAGGGGTCGCCGCGCGTAGGTACGTTTTTGCTACCTACGCGGGAAGATACACAGGCCTGGTATAGTGTCTAATGTTGTATAGGTACGGAACCCTTCGTGCGCGGATCCGACTCGCACTTGGCCGATTTTTTTTAATTTTCACAACTATTTCTTACTCTAACTACTCTAATACCAGACAAAGGTTCAAACTCAAAACGTACATCAAAAACAGAATCAGTATATGTGTCAAAAAACATATTCAGCCGGGTCCCAGTGGAATGTGATTAGCGAAAATGGCGGCATAAAACATTAAACACGCTATTTACTTTATTTATGTCGGCACTGAATGAAAATTACGATTTTGTTTGTTTACATAAATATAGCATCATCTTTTATCTTGTTCTGATCTGAAATCTTGGCTGTTGGCGAACCAAATAATTTACTACCTTTAACAACGTTACTAACCTATACAAAATTAAAAAAAAAACTTTTTGATGTTTGACTATGGTACAACCGCCTCGGTGTTCAGAAATCTTATCAGATCCAATTACATACAAAGAAAACACGTTCTTATATTATTCGATTTCTTTGTTCAAATATGAAATATCCCACAAAGTAGCGTTTTAATGCATCCTATGCTCTTTCTTTAAAATAAAAAACTTTTCAATGAGTTAAGAAATATCCAGTGAGCTAACCCCAGTCAAAAGTAATATACCAATAAAGTGTAATTTTAAGTGCAAACAGCCAACTTTTGTTTTTATGCGTAAAGCTGGCATTCGCGGTTTCCATAAACTTTATGCTTAGCTGCCCTATTTGTACACTGAGGTTCGCAATATTTATGCACACATTATTTTTATGTGCGCCTGAAAAAAGAAAACTTTGCTATTGGCGAGCTGTTCTACGTGATCATAATTTTTTTTTATCACGGATGATAAATTGGTCTAACAAAGGATTTCACTGTTCATTCCGTTGTTATTTAGCGTTCAGCATTACATTATTTAATATCCAATCCCCAGAAAACATGGTCTAAGTGAACAGGAATATAAAATAATTGTTAAATTACATAATTTTTTAAATATCAATAGAAACTTGGTCAAAATTATCAAATAAGTACAGTAAGTATAGATTTATTATTATATCTATGTATGTTTATGTACGTTTATTTTATTAATGTATGTATGTAGGTGTATAATACATTGTTTGTCTTATAATAGTTCAATTAGTATGTTGTTCTTTTTACGCTGCCACGACTATTTCTGCCTCACCCACTGGTTGACTGGTAGAGAATGCCTTAAGGCATTAGGTCCGCCATGTGTACTACTCTGTTTGTGCAATAAATAAAAAATAATAAAAAAAAACTTGTTGAATGTTGCCTTTATAGCTATATAATATACTGTATATTATGTGTCCCGTCACCAATGTCGGAGCCGTCAAGAGGTGATAGATGAGTTCCCCTGCAACATTTTTCTCTATTACAAGAACCTCGAAAAAAAATCACCTTTCCATACAAATGTGCCTAGCCGATTTACTAAATAGTATGGGGAAGTGAAAAAATAATTTGGGATTTCAAAGTTGATCCTATTAAGAAAGTGGTAGCAATTTTGCTTCTTAGACACCACATGAAGGCTCCGACACCAGTGCCAGGACACATTGTATAGTGAAAAACCAGCCAATCACTAACATAACATTAATCAATTGAAAAAAAGCCTTCGTAAAGATGACTGGCCAAGTAATATTAAGTTTCGTTTTACGTAACGAGCACGCAATGCAGTGTCTAGCCTATTGATAGTGGCATAGCTTCGGAAACTCCCGGGCGCCAGAGACTTGGCTCGATCGGCTGAACAGCTAGCAGCAAACTTTAATGTAGGTTGTAAGTTTTTATCCGCACTGTATGTAATTGTTTTTTTATTATTATTTCAGGGCCAAACGTATCGTTGTCTAGCCGGGCAGTCCCACAGCGCCCAATTTCAGTTTCAGTTTCAGCGTCAAATTAAAATTATGAAGCAAGGATTTTTCATTAATCATATTTTAACTTTCCACAATGTGCAGCAGTCGGTAATCGTATTTTATTAATTAAAACATCGTGTTACCGAGCTATGACATGATATTATCTACAATGTTAATTGATCTTGTCGTTATTATGTGCATTTTTGACAAGTAATTTAGCGCTATGCCTCATGGCTACCAATGTATGAAACTATTTTAATGAGACACTGCAGCAACGTAATTTTTCCCGTTTCTATTAATGTCTGGGGCTGTCCAGATGACAAAGTCGATTAATTTTTGTAAGAGTAATTTATTTTAATTTCATTAGTACCGTCTGTTTTATTTGTTAGGTACCTCTAAAACGCGTTTTAAAAAGCAAATCGTTGCGCCTTGTAAAGCTGTAGTAGCCTAGTAATGAGCAGTTTTCAAGTCGAGCGGTTGTCAGCAAGAGTCAAGAGATGTCGGTAGGTATATTTGAAGGTATTTTTATTTGTAATGTGACATAACAAATATAATTTGCACCATCTTACTGGATCCCGCTAGAATGCTTTTGACTAACTGAAAAACTCCTCATTAAAGAGTTTTGCTACTTACTTATGACAGTAGAGACAGCGTTTTATTAACTATTTAATTTTCGATAAACTAGTCGAAAACAGTTTTTAAAACGTTTATGGCCTCCGTAAATCGTTTGGATGACAAAGTAAATCGCCCTATTCCCATTCCAACCGCGACTCTCGCATACGGTGTGCAAGTGTGAAACCGCGCGCCAGATGTGTTTTTTTAATAAAAGTTACGTTACTTACGTCCTTTTCCCGAGGCGGAATAAATATTCAAACTGGGAACAAAGTGAAAACTAGAACTGCGTGACAAGGGAACTCTTTGAAAGTTTTTTTTCGAAACTTCATAAAAGTTACGCCTTTGCCTCTCACTCGTTTGTCAGGAAAATTCATCGAATGCAAGTTTATTGATTTTTGTTTATGGCCAGCAATATTCAAACTGAAAAAAATAAAACAAATGAGTGTCAAGAAAAGTTACGTAAGTAAGTCTCAGGCTTTCTAACTCATTTGACGAAACTGCGAATCAATGTTATCATCAAAAATACATTATCATCAAGAAACTGGAAGAATTAGGGTCAAAAGGGACAGATGCTTTCAAGAGCCGAAGGAACTTTCAAATTTTAGCAAGTCTTAAGGGTCGCACGGACACAATACGCCTTTGAAATGTAAAAGTGTATACATTGTGATGTGTGTGTCTCTAGTAACTTGCGGCTTAAATGGGATCTTAAAAGGCCACAAAAATATTACAAGCTTTTATTGCTTTAATAAAATTACAAATACGAAAAGCTGTAAAAAACTATTATTCTATATATTCAGCTATTAACTTTACATAAATTCAGTAACATGTAGACAGTGTGTGGATTTAGTAAGTAATTTTACCGGTTTTGCTAAAGTTTTTACATATTGCTACTTTTTTTCTTAAAAACTAAAATCGGATATATTTATCTGACAAGACGCGTCAGAAGGAAATTTCATCATACCTTTTCACAAGCTAATGGCTTGTCGACATGTCAGTACACACTATACTAAACGTCCCTATACAAAATGTATGAAAGCGATTCCATTCTGATGCGTGTCAGATATGGCGTCAGACAAGTATAAATCCAGCTTATAAATGCTTAGATAATAGATACTAACGTTGCGTAGGCCTCTTAAGTCTTGTTAGTTCAAGGCTGAGAGTGCTGCCTCCAAAACTGTGTTTGACAAGGCCAGAAAATATTGGAAGCATTCCCTCATAATAAGTTTGTTCGTTATCACAAAGAAGGATCTGTACCTTCTTGTGTTCGGTAAACCTTGAAGAGAATAGCTTGTTATTATCTTAGCTGCCAAGTCCTGACATATTAGGTTGAAATCCTATTTTGGCCTACAGGCTACGATGTTCTGAGTTTGAGTACGTACTTAGATCGCAGTCGTATAGATAGATAGATAGATAGATAGATAACTCTTTATTGCACACCATAAAAGTAACAACAATACAATTTACATAGAAAGATGTACAAATTAGGCGGTCTTATCGCTAAGAGCGATCTCTTCCAGACAACCTTTGTCTGTATAGTTCGTTTTCGTGTATAGCTGTTTGTATAGTTCGTTTTCGTGTATATTAACTGCTACTATTTTTATTAGGTAAGCATTTTTTTATATCTTTAGCACACTGCCGCAAATACAAAGCGGAATCCACGATGAAACAAATACGATAACGAATCGAAACAAAAGTAGCATACGTCTACTTGCTTTACTCGCTATTTTAAAGCGGCGGTGGACTAGTGCGGACACGTATGCTATTTTTATTTAGTTACGTCATAGATATTGCTACTTTTATTTAGTTACGTCATACTACGCAAATATATGTATTTTCATAGATATTATAATACTTACGAGTAGGTTACGTTACGCTTCCAGGCAGTGAGTATAAAGCGTTAAAGTTGTACTTCTTCAATGTTTTAGTGCTCTTTACGCGCGATTGATTTGGTCCCCGGAAAGGAAAGTGTCTCCTACGTATCGCTTGCAGTATAATTATTCAATGTACTCCCTTACCACACGTCAGACTACCCCACTCCTTAAAAACACATCTATTCCCTACGTAAAAAATCTGTTTTCATCTCACCTGTTCGGAAAGTTGAACTTCATGTGTAGATAGCCGGGTGGGAAATAGCTTTTCCCTCCTACTATTGAATAAAAGGCCACTATCGGGAGTATCGAAAGTTATTGCAATAGTCAGAGCTGTATCAGCTATCGATAGTGATTTTAGTATTGAACTTTGATACTATCGATAGTATTGCTGTGTCGATAATATTTATATTAACGGAGCTATCGATACTATCGATACTATCGTTACTATAGGTAGACTATCGATACTATTGTTTTTGCCTAGACTATCGATATTCTATCGATACTATCGATATTTTATCGATACTATTGCTTTTTCCCCATCTATCAATAGTCTATCGATACTATCGATATTTTATCGATACTATTGCTTTTGCCTCAACTATCGATAGTCTATCGATACCCTCGATTTCCTAACAGTCGAAGTGAAAAATAGTATGTTGAATTCGGGTGAAAGCACCTATTTCACTCTCGAGCTATTGGCGCTCTGACTTCGTTCTAAGGCGACCGGAAACTTCTCGAGTGGAATGGTCACTTTCGTCCCTTGTATAACAATCTACTATTTCGTTATTTAAATGGATAACCTGACGTTCTGCCGTGAGTACATAAGTAGGTAGTAACCGCCAGGTCCAGCCAAACATAATTCTGCTCAGCAAATTCATTACTCGCATCGGCAAATGACTCAATCTACAATTGAATCGAATAAGTGCTTGCAGGCAGGACGGCAAACGACGCCTTGTAAGAACTACTCCTGGAGCCAGGCCAAAGCAGGGTTGCTACTCCCCTAATATAGCGGCTGCCAAAAAAGGCCCTTCCTCAAAGATCCATCGCCACTAACAAAATGTATTATAAATACATAATTTTTACAATTACACCAATTACTTAGTCCCAATTAAGCATCAGCTTGTGCTATGATAACGGATAGCATATAGACCTGTATAGAGGGTATCTTACCGTTTGGTTGCTAACCCAATTTGGCAAATTAAAAAGAGACTCCAAGTTCCCTGAAAGTCGATCCCCATACTTCTGAGTCGTCCTACTCATTCAAGCCCGCATACCAACGTGAGCGAAAAGATTCCTTGGGTTGGAAAAAAGGACTATCTCGTAGACAAGACTACCCATTTTCTTTGCAAAATCAACCTTATTACAACTGCATAATATGCCACAGTACAGCTTGATGTGTCGTCGTCCATACATGTTTATTCACGTTAAAAGTCAATACTGTTTGAGGGAGCAAACCTATTTAACGGTTTGCCAAATGACCTAAAAGAATGTGAAAGTTTAAATACTTTTAAAAATAAGCTAAGGTTACATATAACAGCAAGTACCGATGGGTAAAATGTAGTACATAATATTTAATTTATATCTCATTTTAAGTGAAATGTAAAATTTCTTATGGAAATAAATTTCTTAAAACCTAAACGTTGCAAATTATTTGAAAAATTTAAGCAATTTTATCGTAAGTTATTTTTTGCGACAGCAAAACTGAAATGTTTTCTTGTCCGATTTTTTCTTGCTAACCCTAACGAAGGATAAATATTTTAAGCTCAGTCTAGTTTACATTATTTGCTTAAATTTTCGCTGAGTAGCGACGGTTCGTTAGAAGTTGTGGATGTTCCTACGTTAACTGGAGATAAAAGGGAAAGTCACAAAATTTTGAAATTTCTCGCGTTAAAATTAATTGAATTTCCTGGATGTGATTACAAATACAGCAAGATATTGTTACACGTTGTCTAACTATCTTAACTAAATAACTGTCAGAACACAAATAGCTGAACTTTATTAAGTATGTATCTACATATAAAATCGTGTAAGCACAGAGTAAGTAATTAATGATAAATGATAAATTGTTTCAACAAACACACCAATTACCTAGCCCCAAACTAAGCGTGAGCTTGTGCTATGGTGACTAGGATAACGGATAGAAATACTTAAATACATATAAACATCCATGACTTAGGTACAAATGCTCGTGCTCATCACACAAATATTTGCCCCTTGCGGGATTCGAACCCGCAACCGCCTGATTTAGAAGTCCGGTACGCGAACGACTACACCAAGACGGTCGTCTTACTTATAAATCGTTGTTATGTTTAATGAAGACTTGCGGACAAAAAAGTTTTGTAGTTAGTTTATTTAGGATAAGTAGGTCGTAAATATATTTTTGCACTTGAAAAAATGACTACCAGAGCCGGGAATCGAACCCGCGTTCCTCGCATACCGGGCGATTGCCTCTTACCTCTCGGCCACCCTGGCGTTGGCAGAGCCTGTCGAAATTTTCAAGTGCTTTTAACGCTGTAATGCCATGTTGCTTTCATCAATGTTATTGGGATTACACGCTCAACACTCGAAAGAAATACTATTGCAAGTATTTAACAATCGAAAGATGAAGCTTGCAAATACGATAAATTGTTGTTTTTTAAGTGATAAGCATTCACTATGCAATCTAAATATATTTTTGCACTTGAAAAAATGACTACCAGAGGCGGGAATCGAAGCCGCGTTCCTCGCATACCGGGCGATTGTCTCACCTTTAAGTAGGTTGTAGTTTTATCTACGGCTTATGTCTATTGTTTCCTTACTTTGTCCCAGAATTATACACATAAACCGCATTTTCTACACCTCACAACATGAGAAAAAAGACAAAAACAAACTAACACCCGTTTTTGGTGTTCTAAAACAATCTTTAAAAAAACATTGGATTTCAATTAATCGAACTTATAGTACTAAAAAACAATTGATAAATAAATACATTGTAGATGGTTCGAATTATTTGCCTCAAAGTGTGTTTAGTCAAAAAGTGCAGTGTCATAATAACCTCGCTTAATTTTCGCCATCTCATTTATTTCTCTTGTTTAGTTATGCCAAACTGGTTTCTCGGCGAACGTACCGCATTTCCGTTTCCTTCGAGACCTATTAGATCATGTAGGGACTTAAAATTGGCTTCGTAATTACCAATTAATTCTTGCGGGGCGTTTGTTTGTACAGGGGCGGCAATTAAAGCGGACAAAACAACGCGATTTATGGCAACACCGGCCTATAAATTAAACGCGACCCTTCCTGGCAACGTTTTTGACTTTTAAAATCAACCGTGCAGTTAACTGTGGTCTGTATATTTGTAGTACAATTGATGTTCTGTTTTGTTTCAAGTTTTTTCTCTACCTTGTTTTTTTTTTATTCCCTACCAGAATCTATAGATCAGTACCTGGGCGATCGAGCTTTGCTCGAATAACTACTATTAAATAAAAAAAGCTTTATATGTATTTCGTAAGTCTTATTTAAAAAACAAAAAAATTAAGCCCTGTTGACAGAAATGTTAACTGCCTAGCTTATCTTAGTTTAAACATTTGCAATACTATAACAATAGGTAAGACATCACCTTGTTTAAAAGATATCTTAGGATTTTAATATGTTAGCTCCAATACGAAATTTAAAAGTGACCTTTTAAAGCGACTTTAAAAAGATTGGAGGTTCTTTGTTCGAGTGTATGTATGTTTTTCTTGTAATAAGTTTATTACTAACTTACCTTCAACTTGTAACTTAATGTCGCGTCGCGCCATAGATGTACGTCGCGCCGCGCGTAGAAACTATTTATAATCAACATGTTGACTTATCCTATGAATCTTTCTTCCTGCGATTAAATGAATTAAATCTATACTGAATTTAAACCTCTCAGATTACAATTTCCTTGTTCAGATGTTTCATAAATGTTACCTACTTCGTAAGAGAATTCATTTCAATTATTTTTTATTAAAGCACATTACTTCTTTGAGAGGCTCGCAATAATATTAAATTTGCATCTCTTTGAAGTTCTTAATAGGCGTCTAGCCAATGCTTATGTTATTTTCATCAAATTTCGCACATAAACACCATTCGAGGCTCTGGTTTCAGTCTTCTATCATTGTAGCGTTCTTTAAGTAAACGTGTATCCAATTTTAGGTATTCATTAAACATACTTTAATGCACATCATTGTACATATTTTCATGTAAAGTTAACCCCTTACTATAGTCCGAACGCTTATCTGAGACCTCGCCTGCAGTGTACAGGGGTTTAGGGGGTAGATGAGAAAAGGGATTTGATTAGGGGATTTTAATTTTGAAAAAAAATTATTAAAACACAATTTCACGGATTACTTTACGATTTATTTACATTTTATTTGAAATTAGAAAACATTCAAATTTCAATAGAGAAGATGGTTGAAAAGTTCCACCGGCATGGGATTCTATTCTAACAAAAACAACACGTCGCAGTGCAAGATCTCAAGACACGGTTAGCTCTTTCTGCGTAAATAGGAACGTAAATGAATATTAATGAGTGACGGTAGTTTAATTTTTCAAAACTTTGTAATTGACAAATAATACCTTATTAGTCTCCCTGTGACCACGAACGCTGTAAAGTGTTCGAAACATCAGGTTTTAAATAGAATGTAAATAAATCGCGAAGTAATCCGTAAAATTGTGTTTTAATGAGTTCAACAATTCGCGTAAACGTAAGCAACAAATATTTGAAAATAATGCTTATTTCGAATTTAAAAATTCAATTCACCCAATCAAATCACAAGCGCCAACCGCCCGCACCGTTCAGGACCCCCGATCTCGTCTACCCACGCACCCCTGCGACCCGCAGGCGAGGTATTAGATAAGCGGTCGGACTGCAATAATGATTTTGACATTGCTGTAAAGCCTGACATTGTTTGTCTCCTTTTCTGTTACAGGCGTCACGCCATTCGATATCATAACCTAACGGCTTTAGCACACCGACGCGGCGAACTGCGTTATCCTAGTCGCCATTACATAAGCTCACGCTTAATTTGAACTAGGTAACGACAACCCGGGCAGAGACATCACAAACTTCTGCCACAGGTGCCACCATTTTTTTTTAACAAATACAATGACAAATATGTAATACCCAAGGCCCATGTTAATCCAGACTTACCCACTCGTATATGGAATAGTTATATACCTAGTTACTTAATTAGCTATCCTAGTATAGCTTCTTATGATATAGGTAAGCTAATATATGCCAACCAGCCAAAAGCTATCTCTGGATCATTCAATTAAGACTGAACACCTCACGCCGTGAGAAGATGGAATTAATCTAAGCTTAGATGACATTACATTTTATGTAACGACCTTTATTCTTACATTTTAGCGCTCGTTTTAAATAATCTTCTTTTATACAGATGTTATCGTCTCTTGAAGAATATAAATTTCCATTTTAACATGGGGGTAGCCAATTTTTTGTGCGCATTGTAGGAGTCACTCCAATTTTGTTTCAGTCAAGGAACCCTTATGAACTGGAAGACACAAAGTCGTCCTGACACTGGTTCGACATTACAATCTTTTAAAACATGGATACTTTAAAAAATATTTAGACCTGGCAAAAGAGGTACCTTCTCTTTTCGGACCTATTTGTTTCTTACGTTTACGAGAATAGTCGAACTCATTAAAACACAATTTTAGGGATTATTCTTAGAAAACATCCAAATTTCAATAGAGAAGATGGTTGGTAAGTTCCACCGGCATGGGATCCTATTCTAGCAAAAACCCAAGCAACACCTTGCAATGCAAGATCTCAAGACACAGTTAGCTGCTATCTGCGTAAATAGGAACGTAAATCTTATACCTTTAAACGAGTTAATATTAATGAATGAGTGACGATAGTTTAATTTTTCAGAACTTTGTAGTGACAAATAATACCTTAGTCTCCCTGTGACCACAAGCTTTGTAAAGTGTTCGAAACGTCAGGCTTTAAATAAAATGTAAATAAATCGCAGAGTAATCCGTAAAATTGTGTTTTAATGGCTTTTCGGACCTGATTAAAGTTACAGCCGCATTCAAATTATAGATACATTTCAGAGTATTTCTCGGACCCTTACTAGCCTTGTAACCGCAAAGGACGTGAGACGGGGTATCAATTAACCTTTGAACAGGTAGAACGGCCTAAACAAACCTCAAATCTATTGGAAAATCCGTAATCAAAATGAGAACTTATGCGAAATCACACCCTCTTTGCCTACGCAGGAGTTAAGGTCTTGTGTCGTCTGTTCAAATTAGGATCCTTAGGCCCGCTTGTGCACGTCCGGATTAGCTAATCTTGATTTGTTCAAGGCCTAATATCTGAGTTGAAAGCCCTCTTGCGCCAGTCAGGATTAGCTAAACCGGACTTGCGCATGTGGACCTTCCGGATCAGCTAATCCAGACTTGTGCATGTGAGCTTTCAACTTAGATATTAGCCGTTGAAAAAGTCTAAAATAGCTAATCCGGACGTGCGCAAGTGGGCCTTATAAGGATCCGATTTAGGATAGTGTAATCACTACACTATAGCTACTCTGCTTAGGTTCCTAACTTACTACTAATTAGGATCCTTACAAAAAGGGTAGTCTAATAAGGGCTTATCCTAGTAGTTATTAATTCTGTTTTAATAAGAAACAAAAAATTCGCACACGGGTAGTATATGCGAATTTTAGGTTTCTTATTTAAACTTATATAAATAAGAAAGAACACTGTGAGTGTTAAAAAGAATATTAAAAACTATAGTTTTTAATTACATAAATGATATTAGATAAAACGAAACAATCCAACAAATAAATTATTTTATTAATATCTAAATACCTATTAAGAGTTTATTGCCGCTATAAATCTCATTCTAATTGCTATGATATAGGTTTATTACGTCGCGCGCTACCTCGAGAATAGCGGGAACCTATTTATCCGAATAGACTATAAAAACTGATTAAAAATAAGTTCACTGTCTTTTGTGTCATCGACTTACCCAAATCTGATAAATATCCCAAATGAAATTGAGATCTATGTTATCAATATTAGGTTGTTTTCCGCTTATTTGACGGATCAGGTTTCATGTGGTGCCGTACATGTGAAGTAAGTACGCTTATTTACTTAAACAAAAGCCAAAAGTGTGTTATTTTATCATTAGGGGTTTCTCATCTGTTACCTTTTGACACCGGATTCGCCATTATTCATGAGCCAATGATAACATTTAACGAGTTTAAATAAGAAACCAAAAATTCGCATGTGGTTGAGATTTGAACTCGCGATTTGATTTTTGGTTTCTTATTTGAACTTATCTTATTAGAACACTGTGAGTATTAAATAGTAGATTGTTATACAAGGGACGAACAGTGAACATTCCACTCGAGAAGTTTCTAGCGCTCGAACGAAGTGATAGTGCCAATAGCTCGAGAGTGGAATGGGTGCTTTCAACCGAGTTAAACATACTATTTTTCTTTTCAACTGTGGGGAAAGAAATAGTGTATCGATAGTTGAGGCAAAAGCAATCGTATCGATAAAATATCGATAGTATCGATAGACTATCAATAGTTGAAACAAAAGCAATAGTATCGATTAAATATCGATAGTATCGATAGACTACCGATAGTTGAGGCAAAAGCAATAGTATCGACTAAATATCGAAAATATCGATAGATTATCGATAGTTGAAGAAAAGCAATAGTATCGACTAAATATCGAAAGTATCGATAGATTATCGATAGTTGAAGAAAAGCAATAGTATAGATAGAGTATCGATAGTTAAGGCAAAAGCAATAGTATCGATAGTAATGATAGTAATGAAAGTATCGATAGTAATGATAGTATCGATAGCTCCTTTAATATAATTACTATCGATACATAGCAATACTATCAATAGTATCAAAGTTCAATATTAAAATCACTATCGATAGCTGATACAGCTCTGACTATTGCAATAACTATCGATACTCTCGATAGTGGCCTTCAATTGTAGGAGTATAAAGTAGGAGGGAAAAGCTATTTCCCACCCGGCTATCTACACATGAAAGTTCAACTTTCCGAACAGGTGAGATGAAAAAATATTTGAAACTATCAGTGATAACATTATTTATACGTACACACCTCTCACCGCGTGATGTTTTTCTAAATGAATCGAAATGAAATTATATTACGTTACCAGCTGCGGTTATTGAACTTTCAAACTTCATTTTAACCCTTTCAATAAGTTATAAAGATTAACCTCACATTCAAATTAAATGAATTCAACTATTTTCTCTTCTATGTTGTGACCGAATAAATTATACATAATTATTTCTCGCCGAGGCAGTATCTGGAGTGCTTAACCATTCAGAAGCCAATATTGGATTCATAAATTCAGTTAATGTTCATGCTGTATAAAATGATTGCTGATTCAAGTGATGCTTTTACCGTTAATGTTTCATTTAAATATGTTTGAAGCGCTTTAATGCGATCCAATATTTGATCAACTTTTCTTCCAAAAAAGCTTGACGGACATTAATTTAATTGCACAAAAAAACCTGAAATTTATGATTATTTGTTTAATATTTTGTTTAGTTTTCGGTAGTAACTTTATAAGTTACATTACCGGAATAACGAATTAATTTCAATTAACTCATCTCATTCATATCGATGTGACTGCAGTATTTTAAACCGTATAGCTGAAACTGTCAAAATCGTCGTCAATTGTGACAAGGAATATGATCAGTTTGCCAATAACAAATTCAGTACCTACACGTTTCGTTTAGGGCAAGTCGTAAATTACTTCCTATCGCTCCGGGCTGTTATTTCAATTCCCCATTAAAATCAGACGGGTGCGTTCTGATTTCTACTGATTTTCGTTCCTCATCTAAAACTCCGCATATTTGAATGACTCGATCAATTGCACTCGACCGCTCGAAACCGCAACGAGTGCCCCTACCCACTCGTCACAGAAGACGAGCGATAGAATAAACGCGTAAAATAAATGTAAAAAATGTGTAAAGAAATTTTTTGTCTCGCTTTTCGTTGCATCAATATTTACCCTCAAGATAGGGGCGGGTTTCGTAATTAGGCTAGGCAGGTATTTGAAACACTTATTACATCATCCTATTGGTAGGATACCTAGTTAGGATTATTAGTAAGGATTAAGATGTTACAACAAATTGGATCCTATAATAATACTTAGGTTCCTAACTTTCTAATTAGGATTCTAATACTGGGATCCTTACACATAGGCTACTGTAATACGTGCTTAAGCGCTAATTTAACCCTATTTCGGTATGTATAAGTAATTTTTAGGGTACTTTTGCGTTTATTTTTTTTTCCAAATATAAAAGCTAATTTATGAAAGTTATTGTATACATTGGAAGATTAGATTAGGATCTTACTTTATAAACTCACGAGAAGGTACGTTAAGTAAATGCCCTGAACCTAAGTCAATTTCCGTCATAATCGATTAACAATCCCATCGTGGAAATCTAATAGGTTTTCTGATTGCTATTTCAATTTTAACCAGATGAGCCTGTGCTCGCAGTCTCAATCGCAAAGTGTTATGAGTCAAAACGGCGAGGCGGCATCGTTCATCAAGTTTATTCTGAAATAACGTTTTTGTTTCTGATTGACAAAGCTTGTCGTGAAATTTGAGCTGGTTAAAAAGAAAAGCAACAAATTTGGAATTTTAACTTTAACAATATATTTTTCCTAATGAGGCGCTATATGTATATTAATTGTTGTTTAGTCACGCAGCTTTGCAAAACATCGTAATCCTTCGGGTATCATATTTCCAGACACAATAGATAATCGAGTCTTTAAGAGGAGCTTAGTTCAACACAAGCCGCGCTTTTTGTAAAAACATCTGAAACAAAGAAATATACAAAAGTCTGAAAATATGTTATATTTAGGGGTCTCATCTTACTTAATTTGCTTTCAGTTATAATATTTGATAAAATCGACTCGATTGAAAAAAAAACACAATACTACACCTTTTTGTAATGTTTTCAATTTGAAGACTAAATTACACATATACTATATTAAATTTTTATTGAAAGCCACTAAATATTTACAGACAAATTGACTTCATTAAATGATGATCTTATCGCATCGCATTAAATAACTATGTTTAAATATGAACAAAAATGCGAGAGCGCAGTGCCTCGGCAGGCCCATCAGTAACGGCCTATGCCAGTGCCATGCGTGCCAATGTATCCTGAACCTACTTTTACGGACTACCAATCCAAAGTTAAAAAAATATATTTCAAGCTAAATGTTCTCAAATTAGACAAATATTTGTCTGGATTATAAAAAAATGTTCAGAGGATGTCAAAAAATTCAGAAATACGCCATCACATAACAGTAAACCCTTCAAAATAATAAAAATCAACTTGATACTCGTAATACCTGAGTGAGCGTGGCCCACTGTGGCAGATTCTGTAAAGGAAAAACACTGTCTAAATTATTCAGAGGAACTTGTTATTCCTAGGATCGTAAATAACAAGATATTTACTCGAACATGACGTTATTTTAGTGTTAATGCCATACTTCCGAAGACTGCGAGTAGGGCGAAGCCTGTTGTAGACTCAGCGTAAAATATGAACAGGCGACAGCAAGTCATTTTGTCGTATCTTATGCAGTTGTAATAGAGTTGAGTTTTTACCAAAACTGTATTATTTGATGTGCTGTACTAACTTATTTTAAGCGCGTCACTAACCTTTTTATCATAAGGTTACATTATAGTGTAGTGTGTTAAAAATTAAAATATGTATTCTACAATACTGTATAAATGTATGTTTTTATCACAATAATGAAAAATACATCACAGTAGTTAACATTGTTTTTTGTTTACACGTATGTGTAAGCTGTAGTATTTAGTATCTTTGTAAGTTATGAATGTATCGATCTTATTGTGATGAACAAAATTCAATTTTAGAAATATTATATTTTGCCATGAAAAATTAAATCATATTTACAAAAAACAAACATAAACGAAAAACATTCCTCTTCCCTGCCTAATTGGCTACTTAAAACGATCACTCCGCAGAATCATTTTATTATTAATTCCTCTTGAATCTACTCGAAAGCTCTCGCGAATAAATTCCAATAATATTATTACAATATTGAACTGATCAATACAGATTATACACAGGAATGCTAAGTAATTTAATTTACAGTGAAAAAAAAAATATATTATGTAATTTTTCATGGATGGTGAGTATTCGCTTTTGACGAGTTGCATCATTGTTCATGTTTTTTTTTCTGTATCAGCCTTCCCGATTCTAATTGTGCTATTTTATTTGTTCAACTATGCTCATCTTCATGGTCTTGTACACGGAATGGCGTCCACTGCTGGACATAGAATTCCAAGGAACTGTACAATACACCCTTAAAACAGACTTAATGCAGATGAAGTCGCGGGCAACAGCTAGCTAGTAGGTACTCAATTAAAAATAATGATTTTCAAACATTTGAAACGAAACATTAACAACCCATTACCAAAAGCGGGTATACCAAAAAGAGTTCAATATTCAATATCAACCGGAAAAGTAATGGGTTGTAGCAAACAAATTATTCCCCTCAAAGTGCGGATACCCAATAGATTCCTATAATGGTTCCCTCCTGGGCAAATTGGATTGGAATCCAGTTTGGCACCATCGCGGTAGTGATGTGCTGTGGATTTTATGGAAATCGATTTAGGACGGACAATCGTTCGACGACTTGGTGTTGGTCGTTTACGACCGTCTCTGCAAATCCAACGGTTGCGGGTTTAAATCCCGCAAGGGGCAAATGTTGAGCACAAGCATAAGTTATGGATGTTAATAAACGTATTTACATACCAGCTTGTGCTATGGCCACTAGGATTAGTGGCCATAGCACAAGCTCACGCTTAGTGAGCTAGGTAATTGGTGTGTTTGTTGGATCAATTTGTTATTATTATTTATCATAACTGTGTAATGTGCAATCAAGGGTCTTGTATATCGTCAATCTCTCGATAAATACGTCAGTTATATTGATACTGTTATAAAGTCTATTATTATTAATAATTGACTAGAAAAGTTAATATTTCGTAAACAGAAAACCATTTCATCTCAGTTGAAATTAGTTCGAGATAAAAATAATCGTTGCGCAATTGAATCGATAAACTTGGCTAGAATCAATACTCGGGTCGGAAACTAAGCACATCATTATTCCTTGTCGAAAGGCAAAAATATTTGCACACCGTTTTAAGGCAATTTTTCATGGAAAAGGGTGAAATTGGTTTTTCTACCGATTTTATGGGATCGCTCCCATTAGATACCGTCTGATCGCTTCATTTTTGCAGGTGAAATATTAATTCAATCGGGTATTGAAAGCTACTTAGCGTAATATATGAGTGCTTTTATTCACATGGCGTGGAAAAATGGTTCTCTAGAAGAAAGATGTATTATTGCACCCCCGTATACGGTCTTAAATTCTTCACGATAATAATAAAAGATAAACCTACTCTTTATCATCACACACAGTAGAAAACAAAAAACAAAAATATGATAGAGAGTTTAGGAACAATTTAGGAAGTTTTATAACTAAATTGCAATATTATTGGATCTAATTTAGATCGAATTGGGTCATATAGAAAATCGGTAAATAAATTTCGAGAAATTATTAAATCTGTCACTGTCAATTTATAGCAATATTACATCAAAATTCTTATAATATCGGCGACATCTGCGTCTTTTCAAAACTAATTTTAATAAAGTTCGAAGGAATTTCTGTCGGGAATGCTTACAGAATTCTCCCAGACTTTACATTAAATTCCTTTTATCCCGATATTAAGTACATAAGTCCTGAAAAAGTTGGGAAATAATATGAAGATCTGTCAGCTTGGATCAGGAGAAGTGATTCGAAACTTTGATGCATTAGTGTGTTTTCTATGAAATTGAAGATTTGTATTTTGAAATGTTGTATAAAAAAACATATTTTTATTTTACATATACCTAGTTGAAGTACCGATCGTACCGGTTAAAGAACCGACGACACATTGCAATATGTAGGTGTCTTCGATGACTTCCCTATAAGTAATTAAAAGTTACAAATATAATAAAATATGGAGAAAACTCCAATTTCAAATACCTATACATAAATGTGAAAGTGTGTCTGTTACCTTGATATTTACCTACGTATATTAAAATGTTGTACCTTCTTAGGGGTATTTCTAAGGCTCAAAGCAAATGTTAATACATTTGCTTTGAGCCTTAGAAATACCCCTAAGAGAATATTTGCTATAGCATTTTTAGTAAGTTTTCGTTAAACACTGCGTATCTTATGCAGTTGCAACAGGGGTCATTTCGCAACAAAAATATAGTCTGAATTACAACAATTTCCACGTAACGCCACGCGCGTTGTTTTTTTTACGATGTTAGCACTTAGCGATTTTTGGATTTCTTCCTTTACTGTTGCTGTTAGATCTTTCTTCTTGACAAATTTTATAAATCTAGGCCTACGGGAAGCAACCTATAAGTTTTGGTTCCCCTGCGAAATGTTAGAAAAAAAGTCTCAAATGGCCGTATCTTTGGATTAACGTGACCTGGAATCTGGGTTTTTACAGCGTCTAGGGACAGCTTCAGACAAATATTTGATGGTAAATTTCAACTTGACACCTCCACGCGTTCCTGAAAAAAAGGGTCTTGTTGACAGTTAGCAAGCATACTGACAGACAGACAACAAAGTAATTCTATTTTTCTTTTTAAATACGGAACCCTAAAAAGTCTCTTTTAACATTTCGAAACAACATAATCTAATTAACGAAGTAAGTACGCTACGAAAACAATACATGTTTTTAACGAACTAGCATTTGACTACCTTGCTTACGTGCTATTTATTTTGACGGCCTAATTGAGTGACGGATGTAAGGGTAGCTTAATTAGTTTACAAGCCACGGACTTTCGTGGTATTGCTGTAACTAATAAGGTTATGAGGGTGGAAGTGTTTAAACATTTCTATAAATAGCTGGACGGAATTAAGTAGGGAATACATAGAGGGCTTATAGTTATGGGTTCTCGGAGGGAAGTAAAGTCAGACCCCTTCATAAACAAGGACAAAAAAACTTTTAATGTATGTATTCGTATTGAGTTAACCCTAACTGCAAATCTTTACTTTCAAGATGTTACTTTAGATAATGATTGATCTATAAAAATAAACGTCAATATGTGTGTATCCTCTATTCTATGCGTTCCGAAACAATTAATCAGATACGATACGATACGATACGATACGATGTGCTATTCGGCCAGGATCCAAGCCTGATCCGGTAAAACCGGCACACCAAATAGCACGATTTTTATAAGGAAAGACACGCTCTGGGATGGGAGAGGAAGACCGACTAGCCGGAGCCCATCGGCCACAACCAACAAGATATGCATCGAGCTTGGTATAGGAATATAGGTAGAGACAGGTATCGTTATAGGACTGAGCGTTGATGAAGTGATTCCGAAACAAATAATCAGATTGTGATAAACTTTGGTACTTCCTGTGGACGCCTGGTCTGCTAGGGATCTTTTTTTGCCCAAAGATTCTATACGTGGCATAGCAACGCATGCTGGGTACAGCTAGTATGTTAGTAAACGTAACGTAAGGTAAACTGGCTATCATTAATCACTTTTCATAATAACGCCACGATTACCCCTCTCATCTCAACTCATTTACATCGAAATGCAGCCATCTATGCATGGAGCTTGGCTGTGAGACGTGCAATTTTTCATTAACTCTCAAGGCACAGCATGTTGGAGGTTTTCATTGTTTCTCGACCTTATATTAAGTGAATAAGGTTCAAAATATGGTGTCTAATATATGGACAGAGCCCTATAAAGAGTCACAAGCATCAAAGCCAGGGTAGCCCGAGGCAAGCTCTTTGACCATCGCCATCTGTGCATCGTAAAAAGACGCTTGCATTCAAATGTATGGAATGAGCGTTTTAAACGTGGACATTATGTCATACGATTACTAATTGAATTAAGGAATTAAGTTTTGAGTTGTTTACTTTATAATGTTAGCTTGGTAAATCTGCAGTGCACAGTACCCCGAAATTAAATTAAATTTCGCTCACAAAAACTAATCGACTGTGTCATTCAGTGGGAGTCGAACCCACGTCCCTTCGCTATCCGGGCGGCTCTTACCAACTGAACTACGGAGGCAGGAGGACGTTAGTCGGTCGACGAATTTTTGTTAGTGCTTGCTGCACGCCCAGTGAGCCGGCGTTCGATTTCATCATTACTTAGGGAATTGAATTTCGTAAAAACTTGCAAAATAATTTCTTAAGTTATAAAAATAAGTTAAACCGACAGATGTGTGTATAGGTAAAGTGCTTTGCCACCTGCAATATTCTTTAAAAGTACTAAATAAATCGTAATTTACAACTATTTTGCTATGGAAACAATATTGCATACATTCTTATTCGCAATTTCAATTACCCAGTTGTGTTACGCTTATTGTCCTCATTATTGAACTAATAATAACCACGGCAGAAATGCGCAACTAATCCATCACAAACTACTTAGGTAGATTGCCAGAAACGCTGAAGTGCCTGTCTATTAGCAGATTGCTGCCTATTGATGGCCTAGCTTTGTTTACCTACTCTATTCGAGGTACAAGAGCTCTTTTGTAAATATTTGACCTCTGTTACCATAGGCATAGAGTATAGTAAAGTACCAAATGTTGCTGATTGTGCGACAATGTTTAGTTAACCAGTGAAAAGTTTGGGTGTCCTGTTTACACAAAGTTTTATGAACTGAAGCAAGCATCCGATAAAAAAACAAACACAAGGGTTGATACTCAGTAAAAACTTTTTCCTGTATCGATAAAAAAACGATCACAACAAAACCTCGACAAAAAAGTGGTAACACTCTATAAATGATTGACCGATTGATCTGCTGTGCTGTAGCCGCTTGAACGGCCATGGGTACTGGTAGTACCCAAAAAGAAAATTGTAGTTGAGCGGCCATGGGTAGTAGTAGTACCCAAACGAAGTGTTTGAATATAAAGCCTTATTGCTCTCAAAATAAAAGTCATTTCGCCTGGCAAAAATTACTATCGTTCCTCATAAATCACCGGTTATTTTAAGGTATGACAACACTAGAAATCATTCAATCAACTCAAAAAAAAAATTTTCAAACTGACATTTCATTGTTTGGCGTGCACGTTCAAGTGACTCAAAGTTTTTTTGTATTTTAATTGTTTTTTCCGTTATAAACACAAAGAATTTTAGGTGAGTGTTAATTAGTTTTACTAGATAATTAAATTCAGTGAAAGATTCAAGTCGGTAAGTAACTTTTGTACTTAATTTCCATTATATTCTGCAACGTGTATATTCCGCAAAGTGTATGGTTCGAAGAAGGTAGTTCTTAATGTTGAAGACAGTTTTTATTGTAGTGCCACAATTGTTACATATATGTTAATGTATTAAATCAGCTACAAACTGGTGCCAATATTTTTATTCTATGTAGCAGATGTACTTAGAAAAAAAATATTCAGTCTGGTTGCAAAACTTCCATGCGCCAACAATTTTTACGAAGTTTCAGGAACGTTTTTATTTAAAAAAATTGTACTAAACGATGTGGTTTTATTAATTTTTTACATTAAGCGTATACACAACATGCATTTTAAACCTTAAAACGTATATGTCATCACTTGTTTTTTATTTATACAGCCATTTATTTGAGAAATAAGCAAAAAATTCTCAATGTTCATATTTACAACCTATTTTATAAATGAAACAAATCCTAAACTCTAACGAAATACACACAGTTCAAAAGGTCTATTCATCAGCATTATAAAAAACATCAAGTGTTAGCTAACTTCTTATTACGAGAGTCTCAAATCGTCTTTGTTTACGACATGTGCGGCGCGCCCCCGCGTTGTCGGCAAAGACGTCAGCGCTCGGGTCACTCGACTGTAATTTGAGACGCGCGGCTGGCCGTTCAAGTGGGTAGGCAGAGCAACGCAGATATTCTCAAATCCCCTACATCACTCCCGGAGGCCTGCAGTAACCTGGGCAGGTTGCTAGCCTTCTGGGAGGACATGAGGTAGTTCAATCAAGAGGCTAAGTGCGTAAAAATTCCATCTAAACTGACTATGTTGTGCTGTAATACTTTGCGTATTGGCATGTTATGGCATTATATCTACATTATATAATATTATAAAATTTTGATGCCCTGCGTTGTAAATTACCATAAAATCATTAAAACGCTGCTTATCAAATGATATTTTTTTATATGTCTCACTTAGTTAGGTTAGGCTTCTTGGGTCCCTTTATCAATCTTCTTTCACAAGGGGGGTGGAATGGTGTATTGAGACAACACATCTAATCGGCAGGCACGGCTTTACGGCTCGGTTCTACACAGCGTCACAGAATAAGTACTAGTACTCCGTACAGAAGTATGACTTTGCAATGAAATTCAAAGATATATCTACTCAATGTTGTTAACGATATGGTGTAATTCAGTTCGCCTCTGACTCAAGCACATTTTCGTGTAGACACCTACAGAAATACATTGCAAGATAATTTCATTATTATAACTCTGGAATATGATTCATAATACACTAAACCTATTCAGTTACGTACTATCACGCAACGCGATAGGGTTGACTGCCACAAGAAGCTACTTACGCCATCTAGTGCATCTTTCTAGGACTTTATTCACGCTCGTCCAACCAGCAACCTAGTGTCTACATATGTTTTGCTCCTTATACATCATCACAGCCAAGTACTGACTTGTGTATTAGAATCCATAGCTGCACAAATCCACAAATCACACAATGCGATTGTCCTGTGTTGAATAAGGTTAGCCAAACGAAATACCTCGGTATTATTATTGATGAGAGGCTTAGTTGGCACTCACAGCTTGAGTCGGTTATTGGTCGTATAAGAAAACTAATCTGGGTCTTCAAATCATTGAGACCGGTAATGACTATTTCTCTCCTTAAAAAAGTCTATATAGCCCTAGCACAGTCTATCATCACCTATTGCATACCAATCTGGAGAGGTGCAAACAAGACTAACTTTCTAGATGTGGAAAGGGCCCAAAGATCCTTACTCAAAGTTATGTACTACAAACATTACAGGTTCCCTACCCATAGCTTATATAGTATCAGTAAGCTTCTCTCGATTCGTAAGCTTTACGTACTCAATTTGACCTTAAAACTCCATTGATCTATTCCTTACATAGAATCTATCAATAGAAAAAGGAGAAATGATATTGTGTCTCACTCGCCCGCAATACGTACCGCATTTGCTAAAAGACAATTCCGTTCCCAATCGTCATTTTTATACAATAAATAAAAATCTTAAGATATATCCTATGCCTTTATATATGTGTAAAAAAAGCCTAACGTTATGGTTAGAGACCCTAAATTATGCCGAAGTTGAAAACCTACTAACTAGAATTACATAACCTCACTTGCACAAATTCACACACACACACACACACACTTTTTATTACTATATGCATGCATAAGTTCCTTTAAAATAAGACTGTGATTTTTCCTGTAACTTATAAAACTGTTATCCACTGTATCCATAAGGGATGAGCGGGACATTCCCAACACAAGTGTCTTTTGCCTACTTAAAGTCTCAGCAATTTATTTGTAATTAACTTTATTGAAATAAACACACTTTTATTTTTTTATTTTTAGTGTCGCGCACCGCCGGTGAATAAAACGCGGGAGCGTGTCGCTGCCGGCTAGCGACACCTAACTTGTTTAGTCCCTTACCAAGGGGTCGCCACGCGTAGGTACTTTTTTGCTACCTACGCGGGAAGATACACAGGTGTAGATCTATATCATCCCATAATGTTGTGCCAACTTTACAAGATATAGCTTATATGCTTGTATATCCTCATAACCAGGATTGCATATTGCAAGTGAGACACCTGGGACACTGCACAAGCCTGACGTGTAAGTGAGCTGCGGAACACTCCTGGAAAATTGGAGCTTGGCCAAAGCTTAATCCGACAATAATAATTACATAACAATACGAAGTGTTCGTGTGAGACTTAATTTGGCGCATAACTACTTTTGAAAATGGCATTGGATAGGCATTTACCATACCATGTAGATTTTCCGCCGATGTTCTATACCTGCTTTCTTGTTTTTCAATCAAAAATCTGATAAATATATTATACAAATCAAATAAAGTATGACTGATAGTCCGTCTCATCTGTGGCACTTCTAATTTAATGATATTTTAAATAGGTCAATGATAATGAGCCTCTAGCTTTTGAATTGAATGACCGTTAATAAATCCCCAGTAAGTAGCACGTTTTGTCAATATTGTAGGTAATTGTCAATTTCCTTGCAAAATATTTATCTACAAGTACTTACCTATTTACAAAATAAGGCATACATTACCTAAAGTTATACGTTACATTACCTAAATACACTTGTAATTCAATTACTACTTAAATTATTAAAAAACAAATTCCAGCATGCTAAGTGCGTTTAAAATAAATGTTCAATGTTTAAAACAAGTAATTCGGTACGAAAATTCCTTGCTTTCCAGTGCGGTTGGCTCTGCAACTCTGTGGCATTGCCTGCAATGCGTTAGCTTGCATAACTCTATCAGGACTATGCGCCATACTACAGAAACTATAACTCCTGTGTTATTAGCAAATACGCGTTACGGGTTGTTAGGTATCAAAAAGCTTCTGCAATTCAGCATCAATATTAATTACACATTTGTCTCATACTACTGTGTTTAAGCGGGCTATTACAGAATTTGTTCAATAAAGAATAAAAAAAATCAGGGTAAGCGTTGTCAATATTATTTGAAAATCATCGTCATTGTAGTATACTGCATCTGAGTGGTGGGGGCAGTCGACTGTCAACCGCCATAGCGTGCGGATCTAGGAAGTCTAATAAAGTGGCAAAGTGTGGTTTTACTGTTGTTATCGAGCATTTTACAAGTGGCGACGACGATAAATGTAAGTTTGTACCATTGTTATAATATGAAAAGGTCAAAGTTCGGTAGAAATACGAAATCACAAAATAATGTTGGAAAAAGAATGAGGTTATGTTTGAAGTCTGTGTTATTTTAAGGGAGAATAGGATATACGATGTTAAATTAACTACAACTATCCCGAATCTGCTAAGTACCTACGTGTTACCTTAGTCATCGTGTTGTTTACGCTGCTGTTGTTGCGCTGTTGCATGCTCGGTTCGCACCGTAAAGTAAGATATCCTACTATGATCGGACGCGAGGAATAGACGTAAACAATAGATTAATAGTTAGTTTTTCTTATTTGATTAACTTGGTATCAATTATAACAGGCAGCTGACGCTTCATTATTTAAAATTATGATGCAGGTATACTAGTCAAAATATGGAACCCGATTGGTTTTGAAGTATGTTTGTGATGATTAATAGTTAAAATAAATGTACGCGTTGTTCACATAAATAGAATCCAATACTATAATAGGTACCTAAACCTCAATGTTAATCAAGTGTGTTATTATTATGCCTTGACTTTGATCTAAGAGATAGTCCTGATAGATGAGGTGGTACTATTTTCTTATTTTAATATAAATTTACGTTTACACTAGCGTTGTAAGTGGCTACTTATTTTGAATGACAATATGAAGATTTGAATTGATGATTATCAAACAAATGTTCCATACAAATAATTTTTAAATTTTGGATTTTATGTGTGTACGGTTAATGATAAAACTACTGTGACAATAGTTGATGAAAACTAGTGCTGTTTATGGAGTCAATATGAGAGACTTACTGAGGTCAATATGAAAGACCATAACTATTTTGGGAGGTCAATATGAGAGACTTGCTGAGGTCAATATGAAAGACCATAACTATTTTGGAAGGTCAATATGAAAGCCCGTAACTGTTTTGTGAGGTCATTATGAAAGACCGTAACTGTTTGTATGAGAAGCCGTAAGTGTTTTGTGAGGTCAATATGAAAGGCCGTAAGTGTTTTGTTAGGTCAATATGAAAGGCTGTAATTGTTTTGTGAGGTCAATATGAGAGACCGTAAGTGTTTTGCGAGGTCAATATGAAAGGCCATAATGATGCAGTTGCAAGTAGACTTGCGATCTTACTAAAGTCAATAAGAGAGACTGAATCACTGAGATAGTTGACGGTTTGAGTCAATGGGCTATGACTAGCTATGCAATTGTTACAGATCGCCCCAAATGGCCAACATAACATCGGCGCTGCCAAACCTTGATCATTTCGACTGCGAAGGCGACTCAGTCTCAGTGGGTGTGAGATGGTAAAAATGGAAGAGAGCTCTGGAAATATGTTTTCTGACAGCTAACATTGACTCAAGTTTAAAAAAACGAGCTACCCTCTTACACATTGGTGGGCTTGCCTTACAAGAAGTGTACTACAACTTACCGGGGGCTCACGTTGATGAAGCCAATAACGTGGACGTTTATAAAGTTGCGGTGGAGAAATTAGACGAGTACTTCTCTCCAAAACAAAGTAGATACTTCGAAAGATACAAATTTCGACTAATGAGACAAGAAGAAGGAAAGCGATTTGAAACCTTTCTAATAAGACTGCGGAATCAAGCAGATAAATGTGAATTTACGGCTAAAGATGAAAATCTGATAGACCAGATTGTTGAAAAAGGTCGGAGCTCGGAATTGAAAAAGAAAATCTTGGCAGCCGGTGATACCATCACACTGCACCAAGTTATTACTATTGCAATTACACTGGAAACTGTAAACAGGCAACTTGATTCGTTTGTGAAACCGGGCAAAAGCAAAATTTACGAGTCAAAGAATTCTGAGATTAACAAAATAGATAAAAGGACGCCACAATCGAATCGAAGCTCTGTAAGAAATTGCTCTCGGTGTGGTAGCAGTAAGCATCTATCTTTTGATAGTAAATGCCCAGCAAAGGATAAAAAATGTTTAAAATGTGGAATCATTGGACATTTCAAAGATTACTGTAAAACCAGAGCAAAAAAGCGGAGGATTAATACAAGAAATAGTAACACTAATAATCCTAAAAACCAAAAAACTGAGCAAAAAAACAAGGACATTGACGAAGTGGATTATATATTCCATTTAGATGATGATGCGGTTGTCAATTGCAAAGTGGGTGGTGTAGTTATCGACATGTTGATTGATTCTGGCAGAAAATGTAACATCATCACCGATAAAACATGGAAATTCTTGAAAAACCATAAAGTGAAAGCCAGCAACTTAATAAGAAAATCCTGACAAGATCCTGTTGCCTTATGGCAGTCAAAAACCCTTTAAAGTGCTTGGTGTTTTTGACGCTGATATAACGATTGATGGTGACAAAATAAAAAAGGCCACATTTTACGTGATTCGAAATGGAACACGCAATCTCTTAGGGAAGACAAGCGCAATTGAACTGGATGTGCTAAAGATTAGGGTTCCTGTTAACAATGTTTCAACATTTCCCAAATTCAAAGATGTCAAAATTCAGATACCTATCAATAAAAACGTTAAGCCTGTCATACAGCCATATAGAAGGATACCGATTCCTCTGGAAGAAAAGGTAAACAAGAAGTTGGCTGAACTTAAAGAGGCAGATATCATTGAAGAAGTCAACGGACCATCGCCATGGGTTTCTCCAATGGTGCCGGTTCTAAAAGAAAATGGCGACATCCGGATTTGCATTGATATGAGGAGAGCCAATGAGGCTATCATTAGGGAGAACCACCCTCTTCCAACAATGGACGAACTGTTACCTCATTTCCGGCAAGCTAGATACTTTTCCCGGCTTGATATTAAAAATGCTTTCTACCAGTTGGAAATTGATGAAAACAGCAGATACATCACGACCTTTAGCACCAGTAAAGGCTTATTCCGATATAAGAGATTGATGTTTGGTGTGTCGTGCGCACCTGAAATGTTTCAAAAAGTAATTGAAAAATTGTTGCTAGGTTGCAAGGGTACAGCGAATTTCATAGATGATATTATAGTCTATGGATCAGATGAGCTGGAACACGACAAGCGGCTAAAAAGAGTACTACAGGTGCTGAAAGACAATAATGTGCTTCTCAATCATGATAAGTGCATCTATAAGACAAACAAAATCGACTTCTTGGGACATCAACTAACAGAAAAGGGGATAAAACCCCTGGATAAATACATCCTCGCCATACAGTCTTCGAAAAAGCCATCTAATGTCGAAGAAATACAGAGCTTCCTTGGGCTTGTTAATTACGTCGGGAAATGGGTGCCCAATTTGGCATCACTGACAGAACCCCTTCGGCAGATAATACGGCTTAAGTTGAGCAAATCAGCAGATATCCAAAAATATTGGACCCAGACTCAAGATGAGGCATTTGAAACCTTAAAGTCTCAACTTTCGAACTTGCAAACATTGGGATATTATTATCCAGTAGATAGGACTCAAGTTATAGCTGACGCGTCTCCCGTTGGATTAGGAGCAGTGCTTGTACAAATTGACCACCGTGGACCCCGTGTTATAGCATTTGGTAGTAAAAGCCTCACAGACTGTGAGAAAAGATATTGCCAGACGGAGAAAGAAGCCTTGGCGCTAGTATGGGCGGTGGAACATTTCAAGATATATTTGTTGGGCAAAGAGTTCGAGCTTATCAGCGACCATAAGCCCTTGGAAACTATTTTTGGTAACCGATCCAAGCCGTGTGCGCGTTTCGAGCGCTGGGTTCTTAGACTGCAAGCTTACAACTACAAAGTTATGTACCGCCCAGGCAAGGAAAACATTGCTGACTCCATTTCTCGGCTTTGTCAATCGGCCCACCCTGTACCATTCGACAATGAGAACTACATAAACGCAGTAGTAGAATACAGTAGACCGATGGCAGTCCCTTTTAATGAAATCGACGCAGCTAGTGCATCAGATGAAGAAATTTTAGCACTTAAAACGGGGATTTTTGATAACAAGTGGCATGAATCTGTAAATGCTTACAAGATTTTTCAATCAGAGATTTGTTTCCATGAAAATATAGCTCTTCGAAGTACTAAGCTTATTATCCCTAAGCAACTACGCCAAAGGGTTATTGAGGCCGCTCATCAAGGTCATCCCGGGATAGTGGCCATCAAAGCCCGCCTCAGAACTAAGGTTTGGTGGCCAAAGATTGATAAGGATGCCGAGAGTCGAGTAAAAGCTTGCAAAGGCTGCACACTCGTTTCGGCGCCTAATCCGCCACACCCGACTAAAAGACGTGATCTGCCAGATGAACCTTGGATTGATGTGGCTGTAGATTTCTTAGGACCACTACCATCTAATGACTACTCATCTTAGTTGACTACTACAGTCGCTACAAGGAAATAAAAACAACGAGAAACATAACTGCCATGGAGACAATAAAAACCTTAAAAAAGTATTTTCTCGATTAGGATATCCTGCGACCTTAACATGCGATAACGGCAACCAATTTACTAGCAAAGTTTTTAAGACATTCTGTAAAGAGTGCGGTATTGTAATGTACAATACAATTCCTTACTGGCCTCAGATGAATGGCGAAGTTGAGCGCCAAAACAGAGATGTCTTAAAGAGACTAAAAATAAGCCAATTAGAGAAAAATGATTGGAAAATGACATTTTAGAATACCTTATTATGTACAACAGCACTCCCCATACGACGACTGGAAAAACACCTGCTGAACTTTTCTTTCGAAGACAATTTCGGGATAAGATACCCATCGCAGCGGATATTGAACACAAGACTACAGATTTAGAAGTCAGAGACAGGGACACAGAGAAAAAGAACAAAGGAAAGGAATATGTGGACAGGAAAAAGCAGACAATAACTTAGATGTTGGAGACAAAGTATATGTACAAAATATGATAAAAGAAAATAAACTGACTTCCAATTTTAATCCAGAATCGCTTACGGTTACAGATGTAAATGGTGGAGATGTTACAATCAGAAACGATGCAACAGGCAAGGAGTATCGTAGAAATGTTGTGCACCTCAAAAGAACTGAAAATGGTGAATGGAAAGTAATAGATCAGACCAGGCCAAATAGTGAAACTGATGGGAACATCGACGAAGATTAATATGTTACGTCATTATTATTCAAGAATTAGTTAGATGTTAATGTAAAAAGCTGATTAAAGTGATTCCGAAATTTTCTACTTAACAATTATTTAATTTTAATAAGGAAGGGATGTAGTATACTGCATCTGAGTGGTGGGGGCAGTCGACTGTCAACCGCCATAGCGTGCGGATCTAGGAAGTCTAATAAAGTGGCCAAGTGTGGTTTTACTGTTGTTATCGAGCATTTTACAGTCGTCATCTAGAAAAGTGCACTTAAATGTTAAGTCTTGTTTGTTTTTGAGTACATAATTTACTAAGTATAGGATTAGTCAGTGCCCACGACATATTGGCCGCAATTTTTCGATTTATTGTTTAATTATCATCCTATCAAAAATTCTATGCTTATTATGTTTTGATGGGAATACTACTTAGTTCCCCTGAGATTGTTAGAAACCCGTTGTTCTTGTGTGTAATACAAATTATAATGTTAACATCTCTATTGCAGGTAAATTGTGGGTGTTCACACTACTGCTAGGCTACAGTTAAATATATTAAGCGTTTATCAGGATAACAACGAACATACTAGGTAAGTCACAGCCGTATTTTGCATCCATCCGTATTTTGCAACACACCGTACATAATTATTGAAAACATAGAACAAACAATTTTCTCTGAAAATGCTAAATTCTCCAATTTTACTAAACTCCAAAGATAACAAGTTGTTTTGGGAAAGTGAATCTCACATTTCCACAGAATTAATAATATTTTCGATATCAATTATAAGTCAGACGAGTTTTCGTTTTCTTAAATTCCTGTTTACAAATCTAGAGGCACGTGCAAAATTTAATTTAGCAAAATCAAAATATCACAAGCGATTGAAATCTAACTTTTAAATCCAAAACTTTTTAATTTACAAATAGAATCGGATCCTTGTCGCTTGAATATCGCCAAAGTTTAATTAATGAGAATTTGTTTTTATAGTCGAAACTGAATGAAGTTTATGTTCATTCAAAATTAAAAAGGTATCAACAAATTTGCTCATACAAGATATTTGTTATTTTCTTAATATAACAGAGCTGCCATTTATGAGAAAAAATCTCTAATCCCGTTATTACAAAAACTTAGTACTGGGTTTAAGCCAGGACTAACCTATTAGTTAGCCAATTAGAAAAGCGTTTTTCTATTAGGTTATGTCAGGAATTTGTCATTCATTCCTCTGTTGTCGGCTAATATTTAGACCTATTTTAAACCTGGTCTAGTTTTATTGTAATAACACATTCACATCATTTACGAATAAAATAATACCTCATCTGCGATGATATATACGATGATAAACATGATTATGTGTAGGTTGTAGTACAGACGACACTACCTCAAGGTAAATACTGTGGCACTTTATGGAATTGTTATAGGGGTGATTTTGCGACAAAGATGTGTAGTATGATATGCTGCCCACTGTACCTGCATTTGCCTTACGAGTAAGTTAGTAGTACTGTATACCTATAAGTACCTATGTCTCTTGTTAACACCTACGATGGCGCTATAATTAATCTATGTAAATAAATTAGGATTGATGATACCCCTGGGGGTGCCGAGGATCTCGCCCATGTGTTTATTATTATTAAACAGCATGAGCTGGATAGAAATCGCTGATGGAAGTCGATTTTTTAACTTATACAGTTGAATAATGCCATTAATATCACAGGTGCATTCGATTTTAAACCTTATCTCAATATTCTTATTTAACACGTTTGTGTACTTTTTGATGTTTGTGCCTGTACAAATTACCGCTTCGTACAATTTTTATTTTTAAATGGAGGAAATAAAATGTGAAAATACAGAAATCATTTCGATGAACAGGTGATGCGTACAAATTACTTGCAATTTCATGAAATGAATAGAATTCGAGATACATAAAGTAAAAATGAATGTTGAATTTAATAAAATGATAGCACGTAATACTGACGGAAGCTTGGTTTAATTTATTAGTTAGGTACATCATTGCTCCTTTTGCTTATTATTGCTTCGAGAAAACTTAGTATTAAAAAAACAACGTGGAAAAAAATAAGTGGAAAATGATGGAAGCATGATCTGAAGTACATATATGAAACGTATATATTTCGATAAGGCCGGTAGGTACTTGTTTGAAAATGATCCTTTTCGTAGCACCACAGTCTTTTTATGATATTATAAATACAAATATATTATTGCACTTGAAAAAAAAACGACTACCAGAGGCGGGAATCGAACCCGCGTTTCTCGCATACCGGGCGATTACAGCGTTAAGAAGCACTTGAAAACTTCGACAGGCTCTGCCAACGCCAGGGTGGCCGAGAAGTTAGGCAATCGCCCGGTATGCGAGGAACGCGGGTTCAATTCCCGCCTCTGGTGGTCGTTTTTTTTTTTTTCAAGTGCAAATATATATTTAGATTGCATAGTGAATGTTTATCACTGAAAAAACAATAATTATATTATGAATACAGTCTACCCCTAGCCCTACCTAGCTCTACCCCTAGGGTAGAGTTCACTAACATGTGTTATTTTTAAACAGCTGTTTTAATATTATTTAACGAATATTGTATTGGGAAAAGAATCAGTATTGCTATCCAAAGGGGCAATACTGCCAGTCTTTTAGGCACCATTGCTTTCGGCACTGCTGAGGCTGATGCTTTTTATATTACTTTTAGTTAAGTTTTATGTTAGTTTAGTGTATATTTAGTTAAATATTATTGTTTGTATGTAAATAATATCATAATAGAAAAAAATAGAGATATTTTGCCCAAATCTATGTTATTTTAAAGAAATTGTTGAAACTTAATTATAATAAAGTCATTTTAAAAAGAAAAGGAATTGTCTCAAAATAATTCTATTTAAAATTGGTGAACTCGGCTCTTAGAAAAGTGTTACGTCCACAATTTCGGCAAGTCACGCTGCTTAAAGGCGCTTTACACGCACTGTGTGTACTTACCTAATAGCGTGTAATTATGACATGAGGTGCCAGACAGTGAAATTGTGTGTAAGTGGCTTTCACCAGCTTTCACTTTGCTTTTAGGGGTGGTAACTCTCAGATCATAGAAATAAGAGACATGTATTTTTTAGGGTTTCGTAGTCCTGACAAATAACCCTTAGGGCCGGCGCACATATGGCGAAGCGCAGCGCAGAGCATTTTTCACTGTCAAATTATTATCGACGTTGTCGTCTTTCAAATAATATCCAAAATCAATTAACACAATAATTAATTCATAAGCGCATCGAAGCGACTACATGCGAAGGTAGCGCGCAGGAACGCGGCTGCCCGGCCAACGGGGGCGCATGCGCGCTACTCTGCGCGCATGCGCTCAAAATCGCCGCGGACGCTCGCGCGGCACGAGCGGCCGCCATTTTGTTGTCAACATTCAAACTGCTCGCACGGTACATAGTCATTGCGTAGCCCATATTCAAAACATGGACGACGAAAAATTAATAGTATTAATTCAAGCTCATGCTTGTTTGTATAATGTCGAGTCACACAGTTACAGTGATAAACATATGAAAAGAAACGCATGGGAAAAAATTGCTGCCGAACTAGGTACAACAGGTATGTATTAATGAAAGATTTTAAAATTGCATATTTTTTTACTTTTAAACAACTATTAATAATATCAACATCGGTCTATGATACCATCTTGCCAGTTAACACGCCCTTCTTCTGAAAAATAATCCTTAAATTTTTCACGAATCGTCATTGGTAACAAAACACTATCTTCATCATGAGATTCGAAGTTTTGAAAAATTGACTCGTTTGATGTGTCATTTATCGCTTCCGCTTCACTTATATTTTCGCCATCTATTATAAAATTGTGTAAACATGTACAAGCTAATATTATGTTATCCAAATATTTAGGCTGTATTCTTAGGCTTTTATCAAAAATTTCAAATTTTTGTCTTAACATTCCAAAAGTACTCTCTACCATATGTCGAGCTCGACTCAATCTATAATTAAATATTTTCTTCTTCCGGTCTCCTACAATTTGGTTTCCGGGATATGGGCGCATTATGTTTTCTGTCATGGCAAAGGCTTCATCTGCTACAAATACGTGTGGTAATACTTGATTTGTTCCAGGCAAAGGTTTATTTTGTGGAATACGTAGCTTGTTTTCTTGCATTTTTTGACCCAATTTAGAGTGTGACATTATACCACCATCACTGTTGCGCCCATATGCACCGATATCAACAATTATAAATCTATACTTTGCATCTACAACTGCTAAAAGTACAGTACTGAAAAACTTTTTGTAATTATAATACTGACTTCCACTTTTAATAGGCGCCCTTATTCGAACATACTTGCCATCGATAGCGCCAATGCAATTTGGGAAGTTCCAAATATTTTTAAAATCTTCCTCAACGGCTTTCCATAACTCTTCCGTAGGTTTAGGCATAACTACAGGTCTGAGGACTTTCCAGATAGCCGCACACGTTTCATGAACGATCGCTCGTATAGTACTATATCCCATGAGATAATTGAAAGACAGTGCTTTGAAACTGCTCCCTGTTGTTAGGAATCTGGAAAGTATAAAAAAAATGTGACTATGTTTCTAATTTCCTTTCAGTTGAAAATTGTCAGAAGAAATGGAAAAAATTACGTGATAATTATAGGAAAGCAGTAAAAGCCCGGACAGATGCCAGTGGTTCTGTGGCAAGCGCCGCCCTATAAAATATGACAAAGAATTACAATTCTTGCGGCCGTTTATTCAAGAGAGACAACAAGTTTCTAATTTAGATTCATCTACAGAAGAAACAACACAATCAGATCAATCTACAGTTGTTTTGTCACCACGGCCACAATCCGAATTATCTACAGATGTTTTGTCACCACGGCCACAATCCGAATTATCAAACCCTTCAGTACCACCAGATGAGCCAGTTTCCAAACCTACAGAATTAATTAAACGTTTTCTCAGCTATAAAGAACAGGAACAAAAAGATCATATACTTAGTTTCTTTATAACAATGGCTACAACAGTTAAAACTTTCCCCCCATATTTACAAACTAAAATAAAGCGCGATGTTTTCAAAATTATAAATGATGCAGAAGAGCAATACCAATCAATATTCCATAATAATTTAGATGTGAACAACACTCTCTACGATTTACCTGCAACTTATCTACCATCTAACGTGACCCAGAACACATGCCCATCCTCTACACAGAATTATAATACATCAGCAACTTATGAATCGTCGAACATAATCCAGAACGCATACATTCCATCCACAAAAAATTACAATACAACAGCCACTTCTGCAACTTATGTACCAACTAGGATTACGACATCGACACCTACATACAACCAATCCAATGAAACACAACTTAACAATACTTCTGAAAATTATGAGTAGAGCCGAAATACTGTTTGTCCTTTCTTTTGTAAACCACGAATTAAAATGAATGATTAAATCAATTATTATGTTTTATTTTACTTACCTTAGACATACTGTTAGTCTCTCCTCAATTGAAATGGTAGAACGAAATTTAGATTTTCGTTTTTCGAGATACGGACGTAAAAGACTGACCAATGTTTTAAATTTATTTTCATCCAATTTATAATAATCATAAAATTTTTGTCCTCTCAAATTAATACACAATCTATAAAATTCACCATCAGCACATCTTGACTGCCAAGTTTCGTCAACCCAAAGTCTTTTTTTTCTTCTCATTTCTACAATTCTTTTCTTTTTCATTTCCTCTTCTTCCTCTTCTGCATGTAAACTAATCAATAGCATGTCCCAATCCATTATTATTTATTCACGATTTAGTGCACGTTTAAGACTGTTGAAAAGTTGCAAAACGAATGACGAATGTGTGTGTACGCGCAGCGTGCAGCGTATACTCGCGCGTGCTCGCGCATACGCGCGGATACGCGCGTATCCGCGCGTGGTCTCACGGGTACTCGCGCATTCTCAGGTCGAAATTCGCCTAGTGTGTCACGCGTCCAGATAAATTCGCGCGCATGCTCTGCGCTGCGCTTCGCCATATGTGCGCCGGCCCTTATTGTTTCGTCATGTCTGTCTGTCTGTCGGAGGTTTTGCGAAGAGACAGTACTAGAAAGCTGTTAATTTGTAGGTGTATGAAAACCAATTACGCCGACAAAGTGGTGGAATAAAATTTTGTAATTTTTTTTTTTCATCCAGGCTGGTTGCGGGTTCGAATCCCGATAGGGGCAAATGTTTGTGTGATGAGCACGAGCATTTTTACCTAAGTCATGGATGTTTATATGTATTTAAGTATTTCTATCCGTTATCCTAGTCATCATAGCACAAGCTCACGCTTAGTTTGGGGCTAGGTAATTGGTGTGTTTGTTGAAACAGTTTATTTATTTATTATTATTTTAGGGTAGCTTTATTATGTAGGGGCACATAAAAACGCCATACGACGAAAAAAAAGGAGTATCGGTGATTAGGTTTTTTAAAATGATTTAGGGGTCTCTCCAACAACTTAATGATTTATCCTCCATTTACGAAATATTAAACTTTAAAATACAATTTTTGGGTCTAGCAGGGCGTCGCTCCCCCTCTAAAAGGATGAAATCACTTTCATCATGATTTTTCACAGATTTTTTTGGCCAGCAGTTTAGAACTGCTGGACAGAAAAATCTGGAAAAATTCATGATGATAGTGATTTTATTAATTTTTAAGGAATATTATAGCGATCAAGATAACTTCAGTAGTTTAGCAGTAATATTCGTAGAATATGGGTGCCGGATAATTTTGTACCAAACACGATAGTATAAATTCACTAAAGTGACTTAGATGAGGTAGATGAACATCTACTTATATTAGACTTGTAAGTTTGTAAGCATAAGGAACACAGTAATTTAACTCACAACGCTCATTGGCACGTAGTTCATGCATACAAATGACTGAAATGTGACCAATCCACCGCGTAGATCGCTAGTTTCTTTTGCCCATGTGCGTTTGCGCGGGTCGCACCCCCATTTAATATCTTCTTTCTATGATTTCAGGGTAAACTTAAAACTAAAAAACATTTACCTGATGTAAAGTTTGGCTTTTGCCAAAATGCCGCTGTCTTGTTTTTGGTTGCGACGTTTTCACAAAACAACCAGTTGTGTTTAGGTGTTGGTTTCTATGTAGGAGTAATTTTTTTATTAAATTTTATTTTCACTCGGCGAAAAAACATAATGGTAAAAACGCTAAAAGCACTTTAACTTAATTATATCATTCAGCTTTGCGTGCAAGACCGTAAATGAATGTTAACTGTGAACATGGCCTTCTGTCGCGGACGCGTGTCATAATATATTACCCTAATTACCTGCCTATTATTCGACTATACACAGACTACACATAAGCCCTGCGCAGACGATGTATCACAGGGGACTTTTAGTCCGCGGCACGATTTTATTGTTAACACAATACCGCCGCCCGAACCCGGTCACCGTCATCGTTTTCTTTTACCCCCGCACACCACAGGCGAGGATTCAGTTACGCGGTCGGGCTATAGCGTTACGGCTTCACGAGTGCAATTCAAAGAATTCGATTTAAAACTAGCTGGTCCATCTAAGGTTGTATCAAAACAGTTTATTCTTTACTAAAATTAGGTTTTAGTTCTTTAATTATTTAAATTAAATATAACACAAACGTAAAAACTGTAACTAAAGAGTAAACCCAATATATACAAGAAATAAATAATAGTAAAATAAATAGTATATTATATGTCATCACATCATATTATATGTAAATTATCATAATTACATAATGACAATTCAAAAACTAGGCACATTTTTGTACTTGTCTTAATGGGTTTCATTGAGACAAGTACAAAAATGTGCCTAGTTTTTGAATTGCTGAAACCAAGGACTTTACTTTTCCTTTATAATCAGTCAGTTTCTACGTTCAAATCTCTTAGTTTTACTATAGGGCAATATGGTGGGTACTTTCTTCAGGAGGTGCTTGTGGCGCAGTGGCGGCAGCGCTTTGGTAGTGATACCAAAAGTTAAGCAACCCACGGCGCGGTCGTGATTGGATGGGTGACCATTCCGACCATTAAAGTGACGACCACGACAAGCATCTCCGTGCTTCCGAAGGCACGTTAAGCAGATGGTCCCGGCTAATATCTGTTGGTATTAGTCGTTAAGCCTAGTCAGAGGCCCTAGAGCGGCTTGATAACATCTGACAGTAAGGTTTGTCACTTGCCTTACAGACACCCCTCCAATCCGCACTGAGCCCGCGTGGTGGAGTATGGCTCGTTCCTCCTCATAGTTGAGGTGAGGCCTTTTCCCAGCTGTGGGATCTAATAGGCTGACATTACAGGTACTTTCTACAGTAAATGAGGTATTTTTATAGGCGACTAAATTAGTTGATTAGGTATTAGCAGCCTTAGTTAGCATCGTACAAGTGGCAAATATACTACTGTCACATTACAATTCAATTGTCTTCTTACCACGCAAAAAAGCACTAAAACAGTCTATTCACCATAAACATGTATTGTACATTTATTCAGGGAAAATATCTAAATGTATGGAACAGAAAAGACAAAATATTTATCGATTATTAATTCCGGCCCTCATTAAAACTGATTACAGATTAAACTGCCCACTATGAAAAGCTTACTCTACTCGTATGAAAACTATCAGAAGCTTTCGACATCAAGTCCTCGTTTGCAAGCACATTTTAATTCATCTCATCAATACGTCACTCTGACAATACATATAGTTCAAGTTAATTAATCCTTTTCAAACCACGACGCCAATAAACAAAGGTTTCATACAATACAAACAGTGGTTCATCAATTTTGAACCCTAAACGCCTGTGAATAAGAACATGTTGAGGATCGTACGTGAACGCACAGGTTGTATTATCTCCGTATGAACTAACGAAATGGCTTCGAAGATAAATGTTCATGCACAATGTAATAGTGGGAACTATAAAACAAAAGAACATCGAACTACATTGTATACTGAGGCCTTTTCCCCGTCTTTTATTAAACTACTCATGCAGTTTTAGGGTCCTGTTGTGAAAATGCAACCCTAGTAGTTTCAATGCCATGTCCGTCCGCAAAATCTGTCTGTCCAGGATTAACGCAAATACCCTTGTACTACAAAACTGTATCAATCACCTCAAGTAACCAAGAGAAAAAAGAATCTTGTTTTTTGTATTTAGCGTAAGTATGTCTCAATGTATACATAGTCCGGTCAACATGTAACACAGGTGAATTGGAAAAGATAAATATTTCTATAGAAAACCAACTGCACTTTATTGCTACGGCACCCTACACTGGAGGCCGGCCAGCCTTAAAAAAGTTAAGCTTTAAATTAATGTAGGTTATCGACTTCAGTATAAAAACTTAAGTGTATTTCATTGTGATAAAAACTTACTAGCATCTTTCTTAATTTATTTTTCGACGTAAACTTTCCACCCTAGTCTTATTTTTAAAACATTATCCAGATTGAAACGCCCCGCAATTCTTTACAAGAACCAAAAACGTCAGACACGGACAAAAAGTAAAGTGAGTTTTGTCTTTCGCCTTGTCTCTTGAGCATGAGACAAAAAATATTCGCACTATAATAATAATGACCTCCTAGCCGAATTTCGACTACGGCGGCCTATCTCAACAGAGATTAGCCAACTGCGCGGGACATATTATAGTGCACAAGTGTGTGCGCAATACACAGGTGCACTCTCTGTTCCTTCACTCTTATAATTCGGTGAGACGGCAGTCCGACATGACCGTAGAGAGATCAGGCGCAGGACCAACGGCTTAACGTGCTTTCCAAGGCACGGGGGTGTTAACACCACCAACTTCCTGACTCCGGAGCTGTGTCTGAGTTATTTCAAGATAGAAAAACCCAAACACTCTCGGCCCGACCCAGGATTCGAACCCGGGACCTCGTGGATAGTACCCAGCGTGCTGACCACTAGACCAACGAGGCAGTCAAATTTCGCACTATACATAAATTCGCACTATACTAAGCAGTTATTAAGCAGTTGGTCCCGGCTAATATCTGTTGGTATTAGTCGTTAAGCCTAGTCAGAGGCCCTAGGGCGGCTTGATAACATCTGACAGCAAGTCTTGTCACTTGCCTTACAGACACCCCTCCACCAATGGGCACTGAGCCCGCGTGGTGGAGTATGGCTCGTACCTCCTCATAGTTGAGGTAGAGGCCTTTTCCCAGCAGTGAGATCTATATAGGCTGACTTTACTATACTAAGCTGAGTTTAAGTAAGTGCTCTTTTTGCAGCCCACACTGATGATAAAGCTAATGAGAAAGCATCATTAACTTATTTATTGCATACCTCCATCAGTATACCACTAACCTAACCTATCTAAATACAAACGCTAGTATTTTAGTAACAAAAATTTACAACATAAAAACTATAGCGGTCCCCTAGTTTCGTTTTTCTAAAATATTTAATAAGAAATCATTATCCTAAATGAGTTCAGTCGAAGTTCAAACAGAATTTTAACATACTGTAAAAAGGTTGAGTAGCTTTTCTCTCTCTACCCAGAATCCACCTGGATCAAAAATTACAAATGTTTTATTAACTTCAAAACTAAAAACAAAACAGAACTAAAACATCAACTAACAAAAGTGTAAAAATAGACAGTATAGGGCACCTATGAAGACGGTTATGCCATCAACGACCAACAATGATGAACAGAAGAAATAAATACTTTGAGTAAACCCTTCTAAATCTTCGTTAACTGTGATTGTTGTTTTCTCGTTAGAACAAAGGCTGGCATAATTACGACCGGTAACAGCTGGTTAGACCGATCCGAATCCGGTTAATTTACCCGTGAAACAATCGCTGGCGGCCACTTTAATTGAGAAAACAAATCTGGTTGTTAAATCGTGTACAACTCTTTTTTGGTTTTGATTTTTCTTTAATGGGGATCCTCACGCAAAGCTCGATGCAGATGGCGCAGCATAGATACGGCTATGTCAAACATTTTGCTATTGTTTATGTCGGGCTTTTTCGTATCTTATTTACAGTTTTTCGTGACTATCTAATGTTATTTCATTATTATGTATTCGTCAATAAAGTTATCTGAACTAAAAGACGAACTTCGGAAACGAAGATCAAAGTATCTGGTAAAAAAACCGATCTTATTGCAAGGTAAACATTTGGGTGTTAATCCAGTTTAATTACTGTAAATGTTACATTTAATTGGTTGTTGAAATGGTTTTGTTGTACTTGTGTTACAAATTAACTACATAACAAGGTTTTTAATAAATATAACTAAAATAATAAAACACGTACATGTTTGTTGTTTTAGGTTAGAATTCTACGATCGGAACCGCGATGATACCGGGAATTTTGATGTCGTAGCTTTACAATTTAGTTATACGATGTATGTTCCCGATCCAGAAGCTTAAATAGTTCTAGTAAACTACATAAAGTTAATTAATTTTCTTCTTATAGCTGTTTCCCACTTCTTTTTTAAAACTGAGTCTTTTGAAAATAAATGAACAACATTATTGTAACAAGCTGGCACAGCACATACCGGCAATTATGCTTTCGTAGATTGAAAACACAAAAAAATACTCAAAAAAACACAACATCTGTACTGGAATGACAGATAGCTTTGGCCGCATCAACAATGCGCCACCTACAGGGAGAATTTGGCAGTGTGGATCCCCATTACCAAGACTCTGAGAAGAGAATTTTTGAACGCAGTTCACAATTTTTTTTAAAACCAGTAAACCCTAATTGACGATTAAATTCTTAATTTTTCATAAAGTATGTCTAATAATAATGCTAAAGTGGCTAATTAAAAAATTAACATGTGTTGCTAATGAACTCCAGACCAAGTGTTAAATTGTGTACACCTCTTTTTGTGGTTTCGAGTTTTCTTTAATTACTAAGACCAGAGTTCACAACTTTTTAACAGCCGGTTAACCTCAATTAACGGTTAATTTGAAAAAATCTCCATTAAAAATATGTCTAATAATAATAAACCGGCTAATTACACACACACACACACACTTGGTCTAATGATATATAATGTACCTTCTATTAATTTTATCTGCGTGCCAAATAAATGATTAAATTCGATTTGAAAATGAATGAATTTCATGAATAATTTACCATGTGTTGTTGGTGAACTCCAGATTAAGCAGATATTTAACCGCAAACTTACTTGTAACAGCCTATTCAGTCTTTTTTTGAAAGATTCCAAACAGTGTTTTAGGGAATATGTCACTTAATTTTAGTGCAACAGGGCGCTTACAGTGAAAAGATGCTGCGCCAAATTTCCAACGTCTGGCTTTTTTTTACGTGCGCAATAGTTTGTAAATATGTACAAATAAGGTAAATCACAAAAACATATTGGCACTTAAAAGGTCGACTTTTTCCTCCCCACGGCAGAGCTGGCCAATTAAACTTTTTCCCCGATAACTTTATTTTAATGGCGAGATTTATTTTGGAACAGCTATGCGGAAATATTTCGCTTTTTAAGGAAGTTTTTAGTAATCGAAACGTCGCTCAGGGCGGAACGGGCTTAAGTTTTCCATTAGCGTCGTTGTTCTTTTGTTATTTATAAATATTTTTCCACTCAAATTGACATGAAAGAACCGATCCAGATAATATTGTTACAAGTATCAACATTCAAGTAAAAATAAAATTAAACTCTACTTGTATTTTTTTTAAAGTGCCTGGGCCTTGTTTTAACAAGGGTTGTACCCTTCATAAAACAAGGCCTTTTAATATGAGTGTGTAACCGTAGTAACACATTATAACTTAGTGTAACTATGATTACACACTTCAAACTCGAGAGTGAACAGGCTTCTTCTGGGTGAGCTCGCTCCATCATCGACTCTGTCTGCGCCACGTCTGGCTTAGTCTAGAGTCAAGAGCAAACCGATTTCGATTAAAAAAAAACCACTCAACAATTACAAGACTTATACGCTTTTTTTAATAAGGCCCTGGACTGCTCTCAATGGATGACTCTGTATCATAGATATCCACCAACCCTGTGTATTACTTACAGCACAAGTACTGTGTGCCCAATGATAAAAAAAAAACATCAAACTTAATTTAGCCCGGCCTTGGACAAAGGACTGCAATACTTCGGAAGGATTGCAAAAACTTCGCCGACAGCCTTGAAATCTCATCAAGTATTCACGCCTTAATCCAACTTTTTCTTTCCATTATTAGCCTCTGAAATATCCAACGATTTTTCTGTAAGCAAATTAAACAAGTTGCATAATTCTTTTCGGGTGGAATTGTAACTCGGGTAGGAAAGATTAAAAGTTTGAAAGAAAAGTAATTACTTGACTTAATTTTCTGGTAAAGCTTTGTCTGACGGATAAGAAATGAAGCTTTCGCAATTGTGGAGGCAAAAGTTTTAACACAATCCAGGTAAGGGTGTACGATCATTGTATAGTTTAGTTCGTACAATGCTGTAGCACATGCTACGAAATTCGTAGTTGCTACGAACTAGTGTACATACATTAATTGTAGCAGCGTAGTTGTGCTACGGCGTAGTCACGTCAGTCATAGTTGGTCATAGTAAGCGCTACGATTAGGTACACGTTTAGGTATTGGTATTCTTAGGGCTCATTCCCACGGGATCTGTCATTGACGATTCGTCGAAATACACTATACGTCATGACGGATGGACGTTCATTGCATAACGAATCGTGTTTTTTCACGATTCGTCAAAATATCCGAATTGGTGGCATCAGCGGATCCATCACAATAAATTCACGATTCGTGTATTTAGACGATTCGTGATTTTTAAAAATACCGATACTAGATTTAAGACGAATCGTCATTTTTCACGATTCGTGATCCGTGTGAATATGGGCATTCAAAAAGCATTACTGCGTCAAATAAACGATGATGGAGCGAGCTCACCCAGAAGAAGCCTGTACACTTTGAGTTTGAAGGAAAATTGGTGCACTCGGGTCTAAATTTTCACAATAATATGTCTCACGATGACTAAAGATCTTTAAAATGTTTGCTTTGTTCTTAGACTTCAGTCATAGCTTTAAAATAAAATGTTATACAATTCATTATCTTACCTCCTCCTACTTTTAAAAAATATGGCGATTGTCTAAAGCCACAGTCCTTATTGTAACCGTGACATTTGCCCTTTATTATAATACTATCTCAAATTCCACGCCCGGGAATCGAATTTATTCAGGAAGGAATAAATAAAGTGTCTCCTTTCCTGATAAGGGACCGGACATAGGGTCACGCCCTTATCAGACGATATAATCAAATTTCACCCTCATAAGTTTGTGGAGGATTAGTTGCTTTTATTTATCTAATAAACTTAACTTGGCTGCCTCATTTGTTTGGTTGTCAGCACGTCTGTCCCGGTTTTGTGGGTTTTTCTGTTTTGAAATTACTCAGTTACAACTCGGAGTTAAGAAGTTGGTAGTGCTTAACACCTCCGGGCCTCGGAAAGCTCGTTATGGCATTATTCCTGCGCCGTCTTACCGAACTATGAGTGTAACGCAACAGAGTGCACATGTGTACAATACACATGTGCACTCTGTCTCTTTAATATCTCTCGCGCAGTTGGCTAATCTCAGTTAAGATTGCTCGTGGACAAAATTCGACGGAGGATATAAAAAAAAATTAAACGGTATAGTCAATTTATGCAAAATTGTTTTTGACTTTTTTAAACTGGTAAATACTGGTGACTTATTTAAATACGATACGGGCGATCTATACATCATATACTGTGCTATCTTATTCAGGGTATTTTTTTTAATTTAAAAAACTTCTTCATTATATATTTTTAATAATGTAACTTTCGTTAGCTGTAACAAAGATTTTGCTTAAATTAGATTCTTACTAGTTCAAGCCAAAATGGCTGACTTCCATTGTTCTCCACTGTCAGGGGAAATTACCCACAGTCCACCCGGTCAATCCGAGAACTGTCGAGTTGCACGGATTTCGGATAATTTTAACATAGCCTGAGAGCTCGCTGTTTGCACCACAGGAGACCTGAGTTAAAATGGATTATTATATAAGGCTAGTTTCTTAATTTAAAGGGTAAATAAGCTCACCCAAAGATAGATAGATAGATATACTTTACTTTTTTAGATATATATATATATATATATATATATATATATATATATATATATATCTAAAAAAGTAAAGTCTAAAATTTTCAAATTTAAATAAAATGTATCATAGCTCCAAAACCACAAAAATTGCGGAACACACATGGGGTATTTTCGGATACAACAAGATGTTAGGTATCAAAAAAAAAATTTTTTTTGTGTCAACTTTCGGGCCATCCTTATTTATAGCCACCAGAAAAGACAATAAAATCATACGATACAATTAATAAAACATGTTGGTGGGTACAATTTGTATAAGTTATTGTTTGAGAGTTTAGGCAGTGGATTACACGTGGAGGGCGACAATGATAGGTGGAAAATTAGTCAGGTCTGAGCACTTATAGCTAGGTACTTGCCACATCAGCTTTCAGGGTTCAGGTATCACTTCACAGGCCACAATCACTAGAAATGTCTGTAAGGAGCTTCACAGGATACACACGCGGCGAAGCACTCTGGTCTGTCTAGTACATGTGTCATAGGGAACGTCTCGATGTCGACTCGATCTCCGGGGTTCTCACGGTACGTTTTAAACAAATAAAAATAAGGCAGATAGGTATGCGTGTTAGTGTGCGCGGCGTAGTATCAATAGGGTACACAAACAAATCAAAATATTGTAGTAAACAGTTATCTTTGTTTTTTATTTTTATACAATATTTTTGTGTAGAGTGAAAAAGGAGTGAATATGGCCATCAATACCTACAATTTTTACTACGGAGTCACCGAAATCGTGAAAAAATATTTGGCTCTCCATACATTTTCAACGAGTTAGCAGAATTATTTGTATGAAGTACCCTTTTTTTTAATTTTGATCATGACCCCGTAGTAAAATTTGTAGGTATATGGATGGTCATATTTATCCCCTTAAAGGGTAAGACTGTTGACTTGAACTAAATTATTACTTCTTTATTTCTTTAAAAAATATTTACTGGCATTGCATGTGTTTGAGTACAATAAGGCCACCTATTCATTATTACCTTGCTCAAAATTGAATGTCACTCACTGCAAAACCCGTGTCATTTCTCTTTTACAAATTAATTGTAGTAAGTACTTACACTTGATTTGTAATAATTTATTCAAATGTTAGCATAGATTTTCTGAAGATGAGCATACATTTTCTGAAAGATGTAATATGAGATTTGAACGCCTACGACAAATGTTTATTGATGAAATTGATATTTGCTTTCTAAATGGCGTTTTGTTATTGCGTTGACTTTAATACAGGAAACTTAAACATACTCTTGAAATAGTATTATTCACGTTTTGACGAGAATAATCTATAATGTACTCTTAAATTGCCAACGGCAATATTTTCTTTATTTAGCAAATTTACTTTGACCAAATCATTTAATACGCATAAAAAGCTGCCACCTCACTTTGAAAGTGATAACATATTCGTGATTACATTGACTTCATTTTTCACCTTTTTGCCTGTTCATAAGCAAAATAGAATGGATCACGCCACCAAAAACTGCCTATTCACTCGTAAAAGTGACTAATCGAGAAAGAACACGCACGAAAGTATATTTTAACTTAGCTATCGTTTTATCAGTCTTGATAAATTGTAGCATTTGCGTACTTATCTATGTATATTTCCAACTCGTATTTTCCCGAGCTTTTGTGGTGGTCAGCACGCTGGTTGCTATCGACGAGGTCCCGGGTCGGGCCAAGAGTGTTGTTTTTTTGTGTTGTTGAAAAAAGTCAGACACAGCTCCACAGTCAGGGAGTTGGTGGTGGTAACATCCCCGCGCCTCGGAAAGCACGTTAAGCCGTTGGTCCTGCGCCTGATCTTTCTACGGTCATGTCGGACTGCTGTCTCACCGAATTATAAGAGTCAAGAAACAGAGAGTGCACCTGTATATTGCGCACACACTTGTGCACTATAATATCTCCCGCGCAGTTGGCTAATCTCTATTGAGATAGGCCGCTGTAGTCGAAATTCGGCTAGGAGGACATTGTAATTGTATATTGTCCAGCTCACTTTATTGTTTCTAACAAAATAAGGCTGTTGCCGTTAACCCCTTATCTCCAGTAATAGGGGTGACGTTATTTACTTTACCCTAGCTGTTTTTGCAACAGTCCAATCGAGCCATCGCATTATTTGTCCTTATTACAGGTATTTGTTTGCGAGGCCCGATCTAATATGTACAGTCGAATTACTTTCGTTTGTTTGTCTGGGTCCTACCCTGTAGGATACCCATTATGCCTTTTCTTTCCTACGTGGAAAGTTTAGATAAATTAGGAACAATTGTAGAAAATGTGAATTTAAGGGTCTCCATAGATACGAAGGTGGTTGATCCGGATAAAACGAAGTTTTGAAAATACTTTTTTAAGAATATGTATAGGTCCAAAACGGAATACGTCACGGACTGGCGAAAACGTGGCCTAGTACTAAACCGTTCGTATTGTTACCACTTTATATATGCAGACACGAATAGTAGCACAGAGTAAGGGTCCTCTGATATATGGAAGTATATTATTGGAAACATTATTGGAAAGGTTCGTTTGGTAGAGTAAATAGTAAAAGATATCAAATATTAATCGTTCAGTTGGGTTCAAAGTCGCTGAAATCAGTTGTCCATTTAGAGGTATCCGAACAAATAATATTATGCTAAAATAAAACTATGAAGTAGGTTCACACGGCTGCTTGTCAAACTACCCCACTTTGACCTTGATACCGCCTCTATTCTCTACGAAATTAAAGTTGTTGTCGTAGTTCACATGGGTAAACAGACGTGTTTCCAATTTTACTACATCATTTAAATCTTTGTAATGCAAATGTCATTTAGTTGTGAAAATACCTGGTTGTGGTGAGATATTACATAAAGTAAATACTATTTTTGAAACTGACTTATCCTGACTTATTTAAAATGTCGAACGCTTCACGATTTTGCATGGCCCCTGTGCAAGGAAGGAATGGCCATTTTCGTGAGCGAAATTTAAATTAATTTTGTTGAGATTAGGTTACTGTGTAGGAGATATTATGGTGCACAAGTATGTGTGGAATACAGAAGTGTACTCTCTCTCTCTCTCTCTCTCTCTCTCTCGGTAATCCGACATGACCCGTGAAAAAAATATATATGCATGCTATATTTTGTTACATTTTTATAATCTACAATATAACCAACTTCACATCACATATTAGATTTTCCAACCGATTCCAAAAGAATAAACAATGGATGTGAATTCATTCATCTTCTTTACACGGCTCAAAACTGTCACAGATTATCCCAAAAAACGGTCCCGCTCATTAATTAGGGTATATCCCACTTTTGAGCGAACAATCATGTATTTAAAGAGTGTTTGAATTATGTATTTTGAGAGTCCTTTACTCAAAAGAAACGAGGGTAACCGACCATTCGCGAACACGTATTAAATACATATCAGCTTTGAAGTCCGATTCTGTAAGTCGATTCCAATCTTTTCGACTAGTGCGGTCCTATTCACTCCAATCCGCATCTCTCAGAGTGAGTGAAAAAGATGTCTTTCGTCGAAAATACGGAAGACTTCTAACAGAGTATGGGCCTGAAAGTAGGACAGTACTTTTCGGATCAAGGGCCATCAAGTGTTTCAGTCTTACATGTTTTAGTAGGTTATAAAAAAATAACGACCAATTAAACCAAAAACTGGTTTGTATATGAAAATTGAATGATATAATTAAAGTTGTATGATGCACCTGCACTTGTTTTCGTTTTATCAAAACTTGCCGTTTCCAGCGACTTCGAGAGATATTGCGGATTTCTATTCAGAGTTTTATCCCCGATTTAGTACTTTAAATGGGGAATATTTTCCAAACAAAAGCCCCGTTTCTGCTTCCTGAAGATCGAAACTTTACAAAACCAAAACTGGTTATACCTACATAACTACTGGTTCAGCCAAAATAAAGAGACAGAGTCAAAAAATGTTGCAACCCAACCAAATAAAAAAAAGTATTCGAACCGATTAAAAAAAGATATTGCGGTAAAACAGGAAACCGTTTTCAAATAAAAGTAACGTTTGCCATGTAAGTATTTATTTGGACAGCTGAAATTTTTGACGCGCATTTGAATATTAAACAAAAGGTTTTTGCTGCAAATGTGTACTAGATTGTTTTAACTGTATTATAGATAACGTAGTTGCGTAAAGCCCTCGTAATTCGTGCTTTAGGCATAAGAGTTTGAGTTAGGTTATAAATATGGGTGTATTGTCTTCCAGACGTTATAGTTCATAATATAATAGTACCGACCAATCTTTTACCGTATCCATTTTAATGAAATTTGAAATTACGTAAAGGACAAATACTCCTTATACACTGCATAAGAATCATAGTATACGTACTTTAGCTATAGTTCGACAAGTTCGTGCGTGACCCTCCTTGCAGCCAAGACGCACGGTGGGCGAGGATGCGCCGATCACACGTAATTTTCTAACCACACGGATTTTCCTACTGTCAAAATTCAGTACTTAAAAATCCGTTAGATGGCGTTGACCCACCTAAGTCAGGTAGATTTTTATTTATAAAAAGGCTGGTTTTTGCGTTTAATATCTTATAATGACGTTTATGTTCAACATGTTTTTGATTTACGCCTACTAAGAGGTTGTTTTATATCAATTTAGTGATCATCAAGACGTCTTTTCTATTTATTTTTAACTGCAATTTGAAACTTGTTTGTTTTAACGTAACTACTTCTACTACAAGTCTGTACACATTAATATTACAATAATTTGTTTTTGTTTTATGCTCAATGATTTCGACGTAATATTTACTTAAAATCAACATACAATAAAACAAAAAAAATTAATTGTCAGAAAATCCATCATTGACAAAGCAAACCATTCCCCGAAATATCACCCGTCACCCGCCGACGTCTAGCGTGTCTCGCCCCTCGCACCTCTGGCGACCGCAGGAAACACTGATGCAGGAAAGTCGCGCACGAACTTATCGGACTACACTCAAGACATATACGGTGTTATTACAAAAAAAATAGACCAGGTTTAAAATAGGTCCAAATATTAGCCGACAACAGAGGAATGAATGACACATTCGTGACATAACTTAATAGAGAAGCGTTTTTCTAATTGGCTAGCTAATAGCTTAGTCCTGTCTTAAACCCGGTACTAAGTTTGTGGAATAACGGGGTTTACGTCGACTAAACAGTTTAAATACACAGATTAAATTAAAAACATCTGATTAACCGATCGTATGCCAAAATGGATGACAATGAGGGACTTTCTGACAGCTCAAAATTTAAGTTTTGGTGCTAGTAGATTTTGCTATTCATCTTAGTTGTATAAATATTGTCTCGAAATGATTGAGCATAAAACAAAAACATATTATTGTAAAATTATGTGTATAAAGTTATTAAGTTAAAATTAGCGAGTTAAAAAATGCACTTAAAAATAAAATTTATTGGAATAAACATCTTAATGATCACTAAATTGTTAAAAAATTACCTGTTAGTACGCTTGAATCTAAAACATACTTAACATAAACATAAAAAAATAATAAACGTTAAAACCAGCCTTTTTATTCAATTACAATCTACCTGACTTAGGTTGTTCAACGCCATCTAGCGGATTTTTAAGTACTGACTTTTGACACTAGGAAAATCAATAATTGATTTTATTCGTGGATCCATGTTTCGGCATGCGAATGGTAAGTTATAAATTTAACAGACCCTTCAACTGCAATCATTCGTCATTCACGGTGCATTTTCCACGACTAATCCCGACCAATCCCCGCCACAGACAGGTGGGATTACCCTGAACCCCGGGAATCCCAGGCCTTGATTAACCTGACCCTATCTGCGGGATGTAAGTCTCTTTTACGAGGTCTATAATAATAAGGTAAGCCTGTCTGAACGACGTGGATTCCGTATATATGAAGACGTACTGTGTATGACAATGTCTGTGTCGAGTCTTGTCATCCTTGTCACTCACGTCAGTAAGTATTACGAGTGAGAAGGATGGCTAATGTTAAAAATTGAGACAATACATATAGGTACAATAACTACCTCATAGCTGGATAACTGATTTTGTTGAATGTAAACAATGTGTAACACATGTTTTTATGCTTTTGGTCTTCAGATCCGACAGGTTGACCTTTATTTATTCAAATTGAAGCTGTAATGAAAAAAACTGTTTTGTATTTTTTTTCTGTAAAGTTGTTTACTAGTGAACTGGAGACCTACCGCCTAACTTGAAAGCACTTGCGATGGTAATTCCAAAGCAGTGAAAAAGAAGCGTATCAACTGTATTTTTATCATTAGTTTGATGGCTATTATTGCTTTCGTGACGTATGTTTTCTAAAAGCTAGAACGAATACAATTCGAAAGCAATTTAGTCAAGCCGTACGCTGGACTGCTTAACCCTTGAAAGCGATACCTCTCACAAACATTTGACACTTTTAAAGACTTCATGAGATCACCTGACCCAATGGTCTCCTTATACTTTCCCAGTTTCTAAAGAACCCCAATTCCAGCTGTCTCCACAAATCAACTAAGCCATTCCCTTTTAAATGTAAAAAGTGCGTGGAAGACAAAATACTCTTTCATTATAGACGACGGCCAAGGTGAATAAAAAATTTACTTTTGATCAGCTGTGTTCAAAGCGAAAGGGGTTTAGCTAATTCACTGATGCTTCGGCTTTCGGGTTTGCTTTGTGTTGCAAAGGCTATTAACATTTTATAGTACCCAATTAGCTCTCGTGAAAAAAGTCAGGAACGAGCGGTTTGGTAGAAACAAGATTCAAACGTTCATTCCGATATAATTTTCCTATTTATATAAGTTTTAAATAAGAAACCAAAAATTCGCACACAGGTAGGATTATTTGAACCCACGTCCTTCGGCTAACCGGGCCAACGCTCTTACCAACTGAGCTACTGTGCAGTCTATCCAACCGTGTGAAATTCTTGGTCTCTTTTGAATACGTCATTGCGTGACGTCAATAATCATAATTTTAATAAATGATAATTTTCCTTCTATGATGAGTGGGTACTCTATGCGGTTTCGAGCAATCGAGTGCAGTCAAAAATGCAGAGTTATAAATGACGAACGAAAATCAGTAGAAATCTGCACGCAAGTGGTTCAAAAATAGAGCCCCAGGAGATATTATAGTGCACAAATATGTGTACAATCTCTGATTATAGGAAGAAGACAACAACTACTAAAATACTCTTGTAAGTATAAGGAGCACAGTAATTGATACACACAAATGGCTGTGAAATGTGAACAATCTGCCGCGAATATAACTAGTTCCTTTTGCCCATGTCATGTTCGCGTGGGTCACGCCCCCATTTCATATCTCTTTTTTCTATGATCTGAGTGTGCAATTCATAGTGCTCTGTGTTCCTTCACTCTCATAGTTCGGTGAGAATGCAATCCGACATATTAATAACCTATCCCTGTATGTATGAGTACTATTGTAATATATTCGTAATCAAGTATTTTGTAGAACTTGCTGAATTGCTCATTTTTCGTTGTATAGGTTTAGCTGATACACTTTAGTAAGGTAAGCTTATCAAGTTGATAGCGAAACCGATCGCAAAGACCTAATCAACACAGACAAGGAAATATCGTATAATATGTCTTCCTTACATTTTCGTGATCCGTTAAATGATTAGAAGTAATCAGTGACGCTACGCTTGAAGACGTAGTCCGTTGTTTGGAATTCCGTCTTTCTCGCTCAAGTGCGTAAGCTGGTGTGAGTGATAAGGATGGTTAGTGGTGAAAATAATCATTTTACCAGAATAGGGTATCAGGGTCGATCTAATTAAGGCGTTTATCGCATGTCTACGGACGTTAGCTTTTTTATTATCCTGTGGGAAAATTTATGGCTCTCGTAATAGGGTCGCGATTGAGGCTTTCGATGGTATGGATTGATTTTTTCATGGGGAAACCAGAACACCGCCATCAATGCTTTGGTTCTGGACATTAAAATTTATAGCTCATGTTTAGGATTATGGGGTACACGAATGACGTCATGTGGTGTAAAGCCTCGTGCCATTTCCATCATCCATTATTTGCATAATGACGCGCAACATTTCGCGCAACGATGAATCTACAGTCTAAAAAACCCGTCGGATCCGGGCTTGATTCTGGTGTGCAAATGAATGATTACTACACACCAATACGGGTAACCGTTGCTGTATTTCAGCACCGTATGGACAACACACGTCAAGGTGATTTTACGGCAAAAATTATGTGCTGGCCTTGTTGTTCCACGTTGCAGCTCAACATATAAAATATCACGCGTCATTATTTATTGCTTAGTGGATACCAGGCTTTATACGTAAGGTTTTTTAAATTAGATTCGATTGTAATTGGTACTTTCACATGCTTTTAATCTGTACGTATTAGTTGTTCGCCAAAATGGCGAAACCGCGTAGCAGCTGTGCCACGAAAGCAATTGCAGACAATAATTTCTAAGCTATAGCGGAGCTTAGCGCTTATAATGCCACCATTTTGTGGGATGCGAGAGCAGGATGAGAAAAATACGTTTCAATTACCGCTTCATTCAACACAAATACAAACATTCCGGTCAAGGGAAAATGCTATCGTGTGTTAGGTTTATAGAGATTCGGTGGAGTAAAGAAACTTTAAAGTGCAATTTTTTGGTAGGGCGTTTGCCATGTAGGCATGTAGGCATAGCCTTGGCTTAGATTAGGCATCAGTCTCCAACAATAAATTGTACCTACCAAACATGTAAATTATATGATGTTATAATGTACTAGCCTATAAGTTTATTGTGGATAAATATTTTTTTATTTTTATTTATTTATTTGATCTTTTAATTATCCCTCCCGAAATATCTACTCTTAGTAGTACTTAAGTAGGTTGGCTAAGGTTAAAAACACCCACAATTCAAAAATAATATAAAAAATATATTTACAAATTACATTTTATTAATTTAAACGCTCACTTCAAGTACCCTTACCGTATCTATTACAATAAAGATGCCAGGGACGTATCTACCTCTGTCTATCATTTAAGCATGAGCTTGGTGAATATTCAATGCGTCAGAGTTCCTGTCAACTTAAATTAATTAACGTCAACCCAGACGCAGATTTAGTGGTGTACTAAATTAAAAGAAACGATGTTAATTGAACCTTTTATTGTCATTTTAAAGAAACATTTGTAACTAAAATAAAAAGTTTATTTTTGAACTCTTTAATGTCATGATTTCTATAAGCATTTCGTTTTATCATTGAATTCAGTCCTGTGATTACTTGACTTTGATAAGGATACCGAGTTGTGCAAGATTCGAGTGGGGTTATCGATATAACTATCGAGTCGAGTCGATTTCGTCGCTATCACATCACTAGGTCTCGATTTCGCAACCGACTCCAGTTGCGAGCGACTCCGAAATATTTAACGGAAAACACTCAAGCGTAAAGATTTCTGCGTTTCTAATTTTAGGTAAAACCTCTAAAGTAATTAAATAAGATTTAAAATGGAAATGGTTCTAGGGTAAATCCAATTAATCATTCCTTAATTTATTATGTTGATTGTTAATTCACTTCGTAAATCAGTTTTGGTTCATTACAATTTGTATGTAATTTAACAAGAATTTTCATTATACCTGTCATAATTTGAAAATACGGACACGGACTTTCAAAGTAGGGCATTAGACCCCGGCTAATCGTCTTATTTGAAAGCTAGTGCTATTTAAGTTGCAATTTAGAGCGATAACATAAATGTTTTGTCATTTTCTTATTATTGAAATCTATCATTTTGAAATCTAATGCTGCGGTGGTGACGGATCTACCTCTTAGTGGCCCACCCCGGGCAACGACATCACAAACTCCGAACGGCGGCTGAACGATCCTAACAGCAGTGGTAAGCTCCGTTAGGTGCCGCTTGGTAGCTACCACCTCCCACCGGAGCCTGGCGCCAAGCAGCTTGCTGTGTTTCGTCGGTGAGTGGGAGTGCAGAACCTTCTGGGTGAGCCCGCTCCACCGTCGACTCTATCTACGCCACGTCTGGCTAAGTCAAGAGCAAACCCATTTTAAATAAGTAAATAATGCTGTCCTGAAAGCTATTGCATTTTAAAATTAATCGAGTTCAGTGGCAGGCCTGCAGAGCCCAGCTTAAAACCTTCTGGGTGAGCTCGCTCCACTGTCGACTCTGTCTATACGTATGTATACGCCACGTCTGGCTAATTCAAGAGCAAACTCATAAGTAAATAATGCTGTCCTATTGCATCTTAAGCAATTGAGTTCAGTGGCAGGCCTGCAGAGCCTAGCTCCAAATAAATTACCAACCTAAAGTGATTTTATCAATTACTGCTAGCCCGTTCCAATTCTATATCTTGCACTTCCGTTCTTTTTCCCTTAATAAAGGCAAGCTTGTAAATTATGGGCATTCATGCTTAATAGAGCGTGCAGTAAGGAGTGGGCTATAAAAGAATGTCGTATAACAAAATTGATCATATCGTAATTCAGAACCCTTTATTCCGTCGGTTGAACCCCGTAAGGATCCTATAAAAAGTTATGCCAAAGCTCTCCTTTAAGTTTTGTAAAAGCACTTGCACTAAATCATTATGAAGAGAGGTTTTCACAAAAGTTTTGCATATTTTTTATTTATACTTAGCTGGAGACAGCCTTTAATTAATTGCGCAACATAAAAATGGGTAAGAAATATTACATGCCGAATCCATACTAATATTATAAAATGCGTAAGTGTGTCTGTCTGTCTGTCTGTTACCTCTTGACGCTTAAACCACTGAACCGATTAAGATGAAATTTGGTATGAAGACAGTTCGAGACCCTTGAAAGGACATATAAAAAAATTAAGGGGGTGAAATGGGGATGGAAGTTTATATGGAATATCCAACTCTTGCGGGCGAAGTCGCGGACAACCACTAGGAATTTTATAAAGAGTGACTAGAGTAATAAATAATAGTGCTTCCAATTTTTTTCTTCTAAAATAAACGTTATGTTTGCGGTCCGCTATTACCATGCTAATTATGATTGCTGTAAAGTCAAGATAAAAATTAATTTACTAGATCACGGCAAAAAGAAGACCAACCTTACCCTACGGGTCGTCAAGTTGGAATCTAGTCGCAACGTGAACTTTAATTCGTTTTAATAAAACTCAATTTTACGGATTACTTCGCGATTTATTTACATTTTATTTAAAACCTGACCACTCTGACTGACACACTCTGACACACTGACGTCTCCCTGTGACCACGAACGCTGTAAAGTGTTCGAAACGTCAGGTTTTAAACAAAATGTAAATAAATCGCATAGTAATCCGTAAAATTGTGTTTTAATGAGTTCAACAATTCGCGTAAACGTAAGAAACAATATTTAATTCGTTTGTGATTAGAATTCCGACTGAGAAGATGGCAACTTTCATGAAGGAAGAGTTTTGACCGAAAGGCGTCGTGTTCTGTCGTTTTCGCGGAAGGCTATGCGATTAATTAATTGTTTATTTTTTATAGTATTTTGTATGTATGTTAGTCTTTAATGTATCAATACTGAAATATCCATGAACCCTAAGAAAGCTCCAGGTGTTGACCATCTCACGTCAGACATCTTATATAATGTCTGTCATACCTTCCCACAATTGATAACTGATATCATGAATCGCTGCCTCTCAATTTCACACTTCCCAAAGGCGTGGAAAGAAGCTAGCGTTATCACGGTGCCGAAGTCGGGCAAGGATGAGATGGACAACGCAAAGTCATATAGACCCATCGGACTCCTCAATGTCTGGGGTAAGCTGCTTGAAAAACTTATTACCAAACGCCTTACTTACCATTTATTCTCAAAGGGATATGCAAACAAAGCCCAATATGGCTTCCGTGAGCAGACATCCACTGTAGATGCTCTTCACAAAGCTATAACGTTTATACAAGATGGAAAAACGGCCAAACAACTAGTAATTGCTATTTCACTAGATATCCAGGGGGCTTTCAATAATGCTTGGTGGCCAATGCTCAAGTGTAGACTTCAGGCTACTGACTGCCCATGTAACATATTTAAGCTAATAACCAGTTACCTGGAGAACCGAACTGTAACACTCCACTTTGGTGACTGCAGTGCCACCAAGGTTATGACACGGGGATGTATCCAGGGTTCGGTCTGTGGGCCGACCTTCTGGAACATTATCCTTGATGACCTGTTCACGCGGGAGCTCCCTCCTGGGTGCCATTTACAGTCCTACGCAGATGACGTCTTATTAGTAGGAACGGCCAATAGTCTTGACGGCCTAGAAAGGAACCTTAACGAGGCGCTAGAAACTATCACAACATGGGGCGATGAGGCCAAGCTCTCTTTCGGACCTAATAAAACTCAAATGATAGGCTTCTCCCCAAAATCTCGTCGCGCAAAAATCTTTCACAGAGGAGTGAACTTGCATTTTAGCTCTAACATAAAGCTCCTCGGAGTTATTTTTGATCAGAAATTAACATTTACTCAACATGTGGAATATGCAATTAATAAAGCATTGAAAATTCATAAGTCCATATGCAAATTCATTCGACCTACTTGGGGTATTCAAAGTGAAAACGTCGCTACTATCTATAAACAGGTCATAGAAGCAATAGTTACCTATGCTGCAGGTATTTGGGGGGATGCAATTAGGTTTAAGAAAGTACGGTCTAAACTTATATCACTGCAAAGAAGTTTCGCTCTTAAAATCATCAGAGGTTTCAGAACGGTGTCAGCCAACGCAGCAATAGCACTGGCACAGCTGACTCCCCTAGACCTAAAAGTAGAAGCTGTCTGTACAATTGAGAGAGCCAAGCTATCTGGTAAGTCACCTTATCTACCAGACAACGTCCCTTTTCATCGACCAACACCGCCAGAACAACTCGCTCATCCAGCTGAACGTCGAGGCATTACGTATTCATCCGCCTATACAGCAGAGGATATCGACCGACTGTGCCCAGCGACTACCACCACTAGGATATATACGGACGGCAGTAAAATGGATAGTGGAGAGGTCGGTGCGGCGTTCGTGGCATTTAGCCCTAACCATCCCCCGGTAGTCTCGAAGCTGAAGCTCCACGACTGCTGCACCGTCTTTCAGGCTGAAATGCTGGCAATTGAGAGGGCGATGTGCTGGGCATCACTTAGAACAGCTGAAAATATTGCAATCCTATCGGATAGTCAATCAGCATTACAAGAACTAGAGAACCCTAATACCACCAATAACTTCGCCACATATATACATAAACTTGTGGGGGGCCACGTTGGTCAGGTCCGGGCTGTGTGGGTGAAGTCACACACTGGCCTTACAGGCAACGAGGAAGCAGACGCGGCTGCTAAAAGTGCTGCCCGCCTACAACAATCACCTGATTTTGCGTGCTTCCCGATCAGTCATATCAAGAAACGAATTAAAGAAATTAATTTTGAAACTCACAATAACCGATATATCACATCCGATACAGGCGCCTACACGCGGGAGTGGTTACCAGATTTGGACTCAATTCACAAGGTCATAAATACGATCGGACACACTTTTCATGTAACACAACTTCTCACTGGTCATGCATATCATCGGAAGTACCTTCACAGATTCCATATCACTGACACAGATAGATGCGTGTGCGATAGCAATACCATTCAGGATATGGAACATTTGCTTAAATCATGTCCACGGTACATAGGAACAAGATTACACCACGAACAAGTTTGTCGCCACTTAAATACGCAACCATATAATTTGAACACACTTATCAAAATAGAACCTGCTTTAAAATCATTTTTAAAACATGTCCAATACATAGTAAATACGCTAAAAGAATACAATAATACTTAACTCCAGATATTTACATAACACAATCATCAGAAGCACACAAGAAATCAGAAAGCTAAAAAAAAAAAAAAAAATTTATACACAACAAATATACACGCAATAAATAAATATGTACGTATTTTTTTTTAAACATTATTTTGAACACAACATTACACTATACTATAGTTTATATTTATATACATAGCAATTTCATAACTGTTTATATAATTGCACACAACTCCTAAATTTATTCATCTGGAGAATTACCCCGCGTAGTAGTTTGGCTCAGTCAGTCAGTGTGTACGCGGGTTGGCGGGGCGGGTGGCGCCGTTGCCGCTCCGCTCGGTCAGCTGGTCGCCGGCTCGCTCCGCGCGACCGGCGAGTGTCAGCGCGCGGTACTTGTACCTAATGTTGTTGTTGTTATTATTATGCTCGCGCACGGTAGGTATTTAGCTACCAAATATTGTTTTCATTATGCTCTTCTAACACATCTGGAAAATGACTAGGTAGGTACATAATATTATACATGATAACCTTAGCATTAGCTGTGTTACAGAATATCTCATAATTTCCTTTGTCACTTTGTTTCTTCTTTGCCTACCTGCTACGCTGGTAGCATTCATTTATTGTAATATGCAAAATAGGTTAATTATTGGGTAATTTATTGTAATAATTAAATATGTAAGTGCTATTTTTTTTAGTTTAAACCCAATCTGTAATGGAGGGATCGGTCGTAGACCAATAGCGACGGTCCCTTCAATTTAAATATTTGTTATTAATTAATATTACATGATAGGCTTAGTTTTGAAAAAAAAAAAAAAAAAAAAAAAAAAAACTGAAAAAGAAGTCAGGATGTCGATGATAAAATAAACACATTTATATACTCATCTTTATCCATTTCTTGGTGATTTACAGTAATACAATCTAAGCGATATTCCTTACAAATACGAGTTTTATACAATTACACTATAACAGCGCGTACGCCGTCTCGCGATGCGTCACTTCTACTAACAGGTCACGTCATATCTCGCTTGACAGCTCCGAATGAGCCGCATTATTTGGCCGTACGACGTTTCGTTCAAAATCCAGGTTAACATGGGCCTATGGGCCTGTGTTACGTCCGTAATCTGTACCCTGACATACCTAAATAAATAAAAAAGAAAATAAAAAAATGGTGCCGACGAAATACTCACACTGTCTACTATTCCAGTATTTATGTGTGTGTAATCCGCAGTAACTAGCCAGAACAATCACCGCGCCCGTTTACGGAACCCATTTCTACCCAACGAGGTGTGGGACATTTTTCACTGGGTGTCTTTATCAACTGTGTGCGGGGCAAACAAGATTAGAAAGGAAGGCAACATTAAAGAAATAGGTATTTGATTAATTAAAGTACATGAAAATAATACAAATCACACACATAGTTACATACCAACTAATCTAATTCTCTCTGATCTCTCTACGGTCGGACTGCCGTCTTACCGAATTATAAGAGTGTAGGAACAGAGAGTGCACATGTGTATTGCGCACACACTTGAGCACTATAATATGTCCCGCGCATTTGGCTACTCTCTGTTGAGATAGGCCGCCGTAGTCGAAATTCGACTTGGAGGTCATTATTATTATTAATCTAACTCTGTATATGTCATCTATGACAATTGTGTTTCTCTAGCCTGTGGGAGCCAAGTCAGGTCTTCGCGTCTGTTGCTAGTTGCTAATGAAAGCGAGCGTTGGCAAGATGCGTCGCAAATATTGCGATATGGCTAGGACAGCTACTCATAACATTGGTCACTTGCCTGGCTGATACATCAATCAGCACAAAGCTTGCGTGGTAGAGTATGGCCTCGTACCTCCTCATAGTTGAGGAGAGGCTGGTGCACAGCTGTGGGAAGTATAGGTAAAGTTAGCACGTATACGTCCCACTGGTGAGCATGGGCCTCTCTTTTCTCACACCAAGGCCTGGCGCACGTCCGGATGAGCTCTTCCAGACTAGTTCAAAGCCTATTATCTGAGTTGAAAGCCCACTTGCACAAGTCTGGATTAGTTAATCAGGAAGATCCACTTGCGCCAGTCCGGACAAGCAAATCCGAACTGGTGCAAGTAGCCTTTCAACTTAAATAATAGGCCTTTAATAAATCCAGATTAGCAAATCCAAACGTGCCCAAGTGGGTCTTATTGTTTTTTTTATTTTACATCGGCAAATATTACTTGCCCATTACTTACCTTCCTTGATTCACAGTTGATATTACCCTAACCCCTTCTTACATACTCGTATAATTTTAACTTAACCAATTAACTTGACAGATGGGACTTTTAAAACGATAAGAAAATAAAGTGAGTTGAGGTGCTTGTGGCGCAGTGGCGGCAGCGCTTTGGTAGTGATACCAAAAGTTAAGCAACCACGGCGCGGTCGTGATTGGATGGGTGACCATTCCGACCATTAAAGTGACGACCATGACAAGCATCTCCGTGCTTCGGAAGGCACGTTAAGCAGTTGGTCCCGGCTAATATCTCTTGGTATTAGTCGTTAAGCCTAGTCAGAGGCCCTAGGGCGGCTTGATAACATCTGACAGTAAGGTTTGTCACTTGCCTTACAGACACCCCTCCAACAATCCGCACTGAGCCCGCGTGGTGGAGTATGGCTCGTTCCTCCTCATAGTTGAGGTGAGGCCTTTTCCCAGCAGTGGGATCTAATAGGCTGACTTAAGAAAATAAAGTAACCATTAACATAATAAGTCGCCTCAAGTTTAGTAGAAGATTGAACATTTTCAACGAAAAGGCATATAAGGTTATTTACAATGAAACCACTTTCTAAATTCAGCAGAGTAAAAATAAACGTTGGCTACGTTTATTTTTACTCTGCTGAATTTAGAAAGTGGTTTCATTAGAAATATTTAACATTTTAGGCGTTCTAAATAAATGGCAAGAATTAAAAACAATCACATTTTTCACATACGTAAATACTGTGGGTAGTTGTGATGATGCACTATTTCACGTGAAAATTACGTCATACGTGAATATGACGTGATAAGAGGTCCTATTCTGTAAGACCATATCCGTATCAAGGAATCGTCCCTTAATCTCGCTCACATACAGGACAAGGATATGAAAAGGACGGCTAAATCTTGAAATATGGACATCGTCTAAGAGGAATACTCTGCATTACGTCCGAGTCCGGATTTTCATTCCTAGTCGTTTTTATCACTCACGCTCCGAAGCTTGTAAGAGTGAATGGGATGGTAAAAGTCGAAAATATAATAATACCTACGTAGAGCCTCAGAACGGAAAATGTTTAAGCAAGCCAAAAGTTCCCTTACGCTTCTTCTTCTTAGCGAGTCGATAGAACACAAGACCTTACGCTGAAGAAACGCCTCATTTGTTCGATATTTGCATGTGGTGCTGACATTTTCTCGGGGCTCAGAATTAATGGGTTTTAATTTCGAACGCGTACGGACTGCAACTATACGAGTATGATTGCTTAGCTAAAATAAACATTTCCAATTTTACCTGCAACCAGTTTAAAATGAGCCACCTACTTTTAATTATGGAAATCGTAGCTTAACTTGAGCTCTGTGTCACGGCTCACGGCGGCACGGAAGAAAAGCCCTTGTATAGGCACGAATAATGAAAGTATGCAAATGTGCTCTTATGACATTGTAATTACTTCTCAGATTGAGGCCATACGGTGAACCGTATTCTGCAAACGTAGTGCTACTCTTTCTTATAAGGTTGGGCCCCGGAAGTAGCAGAGAAAGATGATATACCTTCCAATATAGATTTATTACTGAGCTTATCCTTTTGGTTACATGCATTTTATATATATGAGGAGTATGTAAGGGGTCATCATCTTATCTTAGCATCTTATCTTATCCAGGTTGCTCACACGCATGCGAGGGCCCAGGGTCCGCTTTCGACCATGATCCAGGATATGGCAGATCAGGTAATTACAGTGGACAAACGCCATCTGATCTCATCTCCGGGACCCTATTAACAGGGGTCCCAGTTTGGATCATGGTTACACCACAGATTATATAATTTACACATTCAGTCGCCTAAACGTGCAAATTTCCTCACGATGTTTTCCCTCACCGTAAAAACATCGACTAAGTGAAACAACTAATGTACATAACTCAGAAAGTCATTGGTTCAGGCGGCACGTTTGGAAGCTATATAGGCTGCGTCTTTTGACCGTCCATCGAACCGCGCCGTGCACCTTGTAAAGCTACCCGCCAGCTGCGGTTGTGAAAGACTCGCGGTATCGAGCCGCGGTGAAGACGTGAATGATATGTATACATGACGACTGCTAATCCGAAGCAATGTCTTGAGATCTTCTTATTATTTTGAAAGCTATTATTGCTTGACATCTGTTTAAGTCTACTATTGATTTCCTAAAATCTAAAACTATTGCAATTTGAAGCAATTGAGTTGCTTTCACTGAGATGCCCATTGAAGTTGATGTGTTTAACTCTCCTCTTGTATTTCAATTCGTGCTGCAAAAGAAAACTATTTTGTGATAAATACAGCGAGCGTGGTCAAAACTATAATAATTTGTAGTATCGTAACGAACGCAACTTCGAACTCATCTATCTTCTGATTAATTTCGTTCGCCTCAAGAGAGTACAACTTTTGCCTGGAACCACTCGAATGGCCAAGTTTGATTGCATCTGGCAAACAAAACTATAAACAACAATTGCCATTAATACAATAGTAAACAAACACTACCGTGTGTTTGCTGCCCAAGAATTTGAATGAGATATTTTTAATCGAATAAGTATCGAATGTGCATTAAGGATAAGACAAGACAAGGTGCAATCTATTCTATATTTTCTACAGCGAACCTCGCTTTAGCCAATGATATGTCAAAATATAGCAAACAAAAGTCACATGATGTTTCAATGCATGAATCAGTTTTATAAATTTTGTAAGAGTGAACTTCGGAAACCAAGTTTGGCTTTGCTAGGCGGGCGCAACACGCTTGCGCCCGTGCATGGGCCCAAGCCACTGACCTCTCTCTATAATACAAGTACGCTGGACTGCATGCTGTCAACCTTCAAATGAAGCCATTTGATTATCGCTATTTTGGCGCTGACGGCTTTAGTGAGCGTGTGGTGACCGTCCACGGAACTAATGAGAGTTGACATAAACATATGCGTAACTCTATTTTAGTTCCCTGACAATTTTGCAAATTAGTTTATACGGAAATTGTCAACATTCCTAGCATTTATGTGACAATTGTCAGTATTATAATATTAATGACAATTGTGTTGTGAAACAGTTTTTTTATTACAAGTCGATATATTTGTAGAATTGTCGGGAATTCTTGACATGAGGTCGGAGCTGTGTCTGTTTTGCGTGACGATTGTAGTGTTTTCGTCGTACAAGCAAAAGGTACAACTGTGATAGCGATTTAGACGAGTTCTGATACAGAAAAATAAATAGAGTTCGGTTATATATATTTTTTTAAATTAGTAAGTTTGCGTTTAAAGAAAACTACAAAATAAATAAAGCAATTGTCACAAATTATTTTTGAAATAACTTTCCAAAATGATTTGTGACAATTATCGCTCCTGTCACGTTTGGTGAAATAGGGCCCAGGTAGCCAGAGCGCTTGGCTGTCTTGATTCTTACAAGTTTAATTAGCAAATAAGCGTAAAGTCTAAAAGTTTAATTAGCGACCCACTTAAGTTTAGATAAACTGTATCGTAAATTGATACCATTAGCTTTAAAATATCAGCATTTTGGAGCCACCAGCGTATGAGCCAGGCAATACCTAATCTTCAAATGTTTTGTTTTCCAGTATTTTTTCTGGTAGTCTCATAATAAATTGGTGGCTTCTACTACTAAAATAATTGAAAGTTTCGTCAAGTATGCAAGGGAGGGAAGAGTTCGCGGCCTACTATCCTTGTGTGAGTTATCACCTGTCCTCCACACGTTATTTAACCCCTCCGTTATTTATGGCAAATTCTCTTTGGTGAAATGAAAAATCACCTATAAACTTCAGCGGACCGGAATAGCTGGGTTAATAGTCGTTAAACTGTTTATTCCGATGATACGGTAGCTCTAACTAAATATTTTCTTGTTTCTCAACTTTATTTATAACAAATGTACCTAGGTACCTAAAGTATTATACTAAACGTAGGTACTATTTTTGCTCAAATTGTGCAGTCAATCAAATTGCAAGAACCAAATGTGTGAGTGATCACACATTTTGATCTTGCCTTGAGACCGCCTTTATTCCCTACGTAATATAAGCTGTTTTTTAGTTCAAATTTATACCTTGACGTGCTCCATCATTGCTTTTTATGTTGCTTTTAAGGCATCTTTTTAGGGTTCCGTAGTCAGAATAGTTTATAGTTTCGTGATGTCCGTCTGTCTGTCTGTCTTTCCGAGGTTTTGCTAAGAGACCGTTAGTACTCGAAAGCTGTAGGTAATTTTGTAGGTATGTGTATGTCAATTATGCCAACAAAGTGGTAGAATAAAATTATATATTTTTTTTTTTAGGATAGCTCCCCTACATGTGAAGTGAGTTTTTTTTTCGTCGTCTACTCTACCCTGATCTGTCAAGTTCCCGCAATCATAATTCAACCTAATGTTGATTACATAGAGTTCCATATCATTTGAGATGTATTGACAGATTTGGTTAAGTTGATGCGGGTCCCACTGTACTGTCCTCCTCACCTACCTATCAAAACGATTTAGACATTTTATAGTTTACTAGTGGTTCCCCGCGACTTCGCCCGCAAGAGTTGGATTTTCCATATAAACTTTCATTCCCCATTTTACCCCCTTAGTATTTTTATATCGCGACGAAATGTAGTATATGTCTTTTCCAGGGTCTTGAACTGTCTCCATACCAAATTTCATCTCAATCGGTTCTGTGGTTTAATCGTCAAAAGGTAATAGACAGACAGACACACTTTCGCATTTATAATATAAGTATGGAGAATGGATATATATATATAATAATAAAAATAATATAATAATATATTAGTGATGCAACGATTACGATTACGATTAATCGTAATCGACGATTATTGCTATTTCACGATTAATCGTAATCATGCAATCTATCCATTATTTAGCGATTATTTATGAAATATAATTATTAACTTTCATTAAAAAATATTTAGTGTAACATACTTCGTAAATGCGTCTTTTCTTCATACATGTGTGTATCCGAACGTTACCTAATTTGGCTGGCTTGCCTGACATTTCGTTTCGGGGATTTTCTGCGTCGTGCGCGATCTTGTCATTGTTTGCGGTCATTGTTTAGTGATTTATTGTAAGAAGAGTAATTGTATCTCCTGAGGTGTATTTAAATTATTTTACGTTGGTTTTCTCTTGCCAAAGTAAGTTAAGTGTAGTTTAAATTAATAAAATATTATAGTATTTCAGTTTTGGAAAAAAAATACACAATATGGGCTTTTAAAACAGTTAGCAAAAAATTTATTGCCATCAAACCATTGTCTGTGGCGGCGGAGAGGTTATTCTCTACTGCCGGATTGATCCGATCCGAAAAACGGAACAGATTTATGTCTGAAAAGCTAAAAATGTTATGTTTTTTTAACAAAAAATTTAAAAACCTAAATTTTAATTATTGATATCTCATTGAAATTATTTCTTCTGATAATAAATGTTATGTTGATTCATGGAAAGAACGTTTTTTTATTTATAAATTCAAAAAATCGAAATCGAAATCGTAATCGTCGATTAATAGGTCCAATAATCGTAATCGCCATCGTAATCGCTAAGTGATAATCGTTGCATCACTATAATATACAGGGTGTGGCGTAAATAGTGGTCCAAAGCAAAGGTGTGGATACACTGTACACTGAAGCACCACATACCAGTATTACAAAAAAAAATATGTACAGGGTTTTCAATACTGGTAGGGTAGGGTTAAATACTGGTATGTGGTGCTTCAGTGTACAGTGTATCCACACCTTTGCTTTGGACCACACAGAAAAAAATTACAACCCTTGTAAACCCTTGAACTTCAAATAAATTGTTTTTCTGAATTGGGCTCCTTTTTGTTTCGAAAAGCAATAACTTTTTTCCTGTAAGTCGTAACACTTATTGTTGCACCATTTTAGAATCTGCAAAAGATGGGCATTTTTTTTAAACAATGGGCACTGACAGTGTGGTACATTTTTTTTGCACCAAAAGCATTGAAAGTCAAACGATTTGCTAGCAGTGAGTATTGAATTTTGAAAGAAACTTATTTTTTTTTATTAAATTCAGTTTGTAAAAAAAAAAACGAATGGAGTACTAAGTACAAGTGATCAGCAATAATAATAAAAAAAAATGGATAAAAAAAACCGTCATTTTTGGAAATTATAACCAAATTTGTAAGGCAAGGTAACGATTTCTAAAAAAATTAAAATTTTTTTTTTTGAAAACCCTGTACATAATTTTTTTTTAAATACTAATATGTGGTGCTTCAGTGTACAGTGTATCCACACCTTTGCTTTGGACCACTATTTACGCCACACCCTGTATATAATCAATGCCTACCTATCAAAACGTTTGACATTTTATAGCCTATTCGAGCGCCGAAAGGCATCAGATAATCGCCTCTAAAGATTAAAACGATTTCGGACCTACAGCAGAGACCTAAATGGGGGTAAGCCTATTATGAAGGGTTGCGAGTAATCTTATTAAAATATTATCGCTACGTTAATAACCGAGTGCCAAAGCTTTGGAAATGCCAGGTCATAAGTAAGTAATCGCTTTAGCTGTGGAGCTCTCGTAGAGTCTCTATGCGGTTAACTATGAAATTTTCAGTTTTTAGGGTTCCGTAGTCCGTCAAGGAAACCTTATAAGATCGTTCAGTCCGTCCGTTCCGTCCATCCTAGTCTGTCACAGCAGAATATCTTCTACGTTTATGGACTGATTTGCATGTAACTTGGTTCGAGAATACTTCACATATAGATATCATTTTTAAAAATACGAAAAATTTAAATAACCCCTTTTTAAGGGCACCTCCCAGTACATGTAAAGGGGGGGTGAATTATTTTTTTGAGTGCACCCCTTGTGTGGGGTATCATTGAAAGGATCTATGAAAATAAGATAGGGTTTCCATAAAACACTTTTTTATCAGCTTTACCATTTGCGAGATATAGCCCGCCAAAGTCGTTTGCACGGTGTCCCCCCCGTCCCCGTCCCCGTCCCCCACCCTGTAATTTTCTGCCGCGGAAACTCTTATTTAAAATTGTTTCGGGTATTCTGTGTCGAATACTTTTGAAATTATAAATAAAATAAAAATATATACTTTTTTGCCTATACTGTCTAATGTTTTAAGTTAACGGTACGGAACCCTTCGCGCGCGAGTCCGACTCGCACTTGGCCGGTTTTTGTGACATAATGTTGCGTTTTCGGGTTCCGTACCTCGTAAAAAAAGAAACCTTTATAGAATCACTTTGTTGTCCGTCTGTACGTCTGTCTGTCTCTCAAGACACTGTCTCAAGAACGCGTGGAGGCACAAAGTGAAAATTAACGTCAAATACCTATGTCGACGGTCCCTTGAAGCTGTAATAAAATCAAGCTTCTAAGTCAATGCAATCCAAAGGCCTTAAAACCTATATGGACCCATAGACCTAGAATCATGAAATTTGGCAAGAAGGAAGGCCTTACAACACAAATAAAGGAAAAAGTCTTGTCACGATATTCATCACACGCGTTCTGTTTTAACTTACTCCATTATTATAATCACTTATATTTACTCTCTCAGTATACATGAACGTAGGTATAGTCCAGCCGCTTATCTGAGACCTCGTCTGCGGGGATTCGGGGGTAGAACGGGGTTGCGGGCGGCGAGTCCTGTGATTTGAGTGATGAATTTTAAAATTAGCATTCTTTTTTCAAAATTTAAATTACCCAATTAAATCCCTGTTCTCGACTACCCCGCACCCCTTTGCCCCTTAGGCGAGGTCTCAGATAAGCGGCCGGACTATAGTCAGCAAACGTAACCTTTGAAGTGGATACTAAAAATAGAGTAAGTAGGTACCTACTTAATCATACCCAAATAACACTCGTATACAGGAATAAAATCTGTAGATATTGCCATTACAAAACCCGTCACGTACAAGCTATGAAATAACGTAAAAATATTATTTTAAATTATCCCGGTAATTTTTCACGCTCTCAGGTGTTTGGACCCTTATAACACTCTTGGGAAAACTTTTTTAGAAATTGTGGGGAGGCAGTGATCGCCTTGACTTTAAATGTTATAATTTTATCGCATAAATTTACGTTTGTGAGTACAGAGGGGTTATTAAATTCCGTTAAGGGAGTTTCAGAGATCATGTTTCCAGGCACACTAGAAAATCGATGGTTTGGGACCGCCGGCGGTCTTCCGATCCTCAATGTGTTAAATGATGTTGCATTTAATTTGATTTTTAAACTACGATTCTTGTCTTTAGACCAGAGTACTTGTGATCCAACACGTGGTCATCGTAAGCAATATATCTTTTTACTTATCAGTTATTAGCCGTTTCTACGTAAATTCGAAGTAATTGATTTGCTGTCAGCTATTTATGTCTGGTATGAATACAATAATAAATCAATCCGTTTATGTCATATGAATAACCCTTTATTAATATCATGACTTCATTATTCATTGCCTTTAGTACATACAATAAATTATTCATCGGAATTTTACATTAGTAGGGCGATTAACTGATTGAAACTAGGTGCAACTTAGGATAGCGAAGAGTGTGTCATGGGTTTGAGTCCCACCTCGACGACGAGTTTTTCGTACAAAGCTCTCAAATAAGTTAATTTAGTTATAAAATAAGTTATAAGTGCAACATTTTCATAATTATTACACTCATTCATTTAAAAATATTTAGGCTTAGACACCACCTCACTTAAAATGTAACCATAATCATTACAAAAAACAGCGGTTTATCAAATTTTTGACGTTTGCTATAAATAAATAAATAAATTGTTTCAACAAACACACCAATTACCTAGCCCCAAACTAAGCGTGAGCTTGTGCTATGGTGACTAGGATAACGAATAGAAATACTTATATACATATAACTATAACTAACGTAATGTATATAACTTATATACATATTAGTTAAAGTAAGATCAACCGAGTCTTGAATACATATATTGTATAATATATTTTATCCTCATAATGTAAGCAAATTTAATAAATCAATAATACTACTTACGTAAAAAATATATATAGCATGCCGAAACCCGTTATCATACCCTTATCTCCATCTTACCTTTCACAAAATAACTTCAAAAAACAAACCGTTTCCACTCCAAGATTTTTGTCACATCTTTTTCCCTCTACAAACACTTATGCGAGTGCTTTTTAAACCGAATTACCGTCGCGAGTTTGTTATAATATAATAATAATGTCCTCCTAGCCGAATTTCGACTACAGAGGCCTATCTCAACAGAGATTAGCCAACTGCGCAGGACATATTTTAGTGCACAAGTGTGTGCGCAATACAAAGGTGCACTCTCTGTTCCTTCACTTACATAATTCGGTGAGACGGCAGTCCGACATGACCGTAGAGAGATCAGGCAAAGGACCAACGGCTTAACGTGCTTTCCGAGGCACGGGGGTGTTAACACCACCAACTTCCTGACTCCGGAGATGTGTCTGCGTAATTTTAAGACAGAAAAACCCAAACATTCTCGGCCCGACCCGGGATGCGAACCCGGGACCTCGTGGATAGTACCCAGCGTGCTGACCACTAGACCAACGAAGCAGCAGTTTTTTATATAAATAGCACCATTTGCATTGCGATCGATGAGAGCGTACATTATCTGCCCATTGACAAATGTACGGGATCCGCATAAAAACCCCGGGGCCGAATGACCCCTTCATCCGGAAAATGATCCAGCCCTCCAATCGGCGGATTTTCAGCCGTTTGTGTTATTTTTTAAAGTTCCGTTACCTAAAAAGGTTTGTACTTATTCGATGTTATATTTGTTGATGTGGACCGGTTTGTTAATAGATGCCTTAAAAATTATACAAATAGATTTTTACGTAAGTAATGGAAAGGTTTACATCATGGGTTCTTCTTAGTAGAAACAAAACGACTTTTCACATCGTAGCAGAAGCCAAACACACTCGTACATGCCTCTTTGCTAGCAGGCTAATAAATAAATAGTTAATGTAATCACCTAGCCCCAAACTAAGCGTGAGCTTATGCTGTAGCGACTGGGATAATGCATAGGTATTATGTGTCCACTCCAACTCGTGATTCAGCATGCCAAAAGTATAATCGAAGGTGGTATGTCTATTTAAAGCGTAACTCCTAACTCTACAGCACTTTAAATAATTCAGTACTCATTTTCACCGTGCTTCACTTAGGAATTATTAAATTACTAGTCCGCCTCCGGTACAATTAAAAAATGAAACGTAGCCCACGTCACTCAGAAATATTGCACCAGTAGAAACTGCAGTTTTTTTTTAAATCCATTATTTTCAGAGATTGGTTGCTACCAACAAACTTCCAAGCTTTACCTCTTAATCAATATTAGTATTAGTTTACAAACTGAGATATAAATTGAAAACATACAGCTCCGTATGCTGAACCCCGACAATGTGCCAATACGAAGTAAGTAAACATTTTCCCTGTGTGTCGACATAAGCCACACTTTCTATGTAATGAAATGTTGTGTACACGAAACAAATACATTCCGTATGAGTGTTCCGTTTATATTGATCTCTACCTTTTGTTGTAAAGGATTGTACTGTATTTGTTTTCCGCCAGCATTTGTGTCTGACAATATTAGGCGACTTTGTTCTTAAGCGGGTCACACACGACAAAACGTGTGTTGACTTTAAACAGTGGTTTTTGTTGTTATATCTATTAATTTTGGTTGCTTTATATATTTTAGCGTTTTATAACTTATTGTAATACTTATATCGCGAATTGATCCGTGAAATTGACTTTATATTTATAATAATAAATCAATGAATAATTAATCATTTATTAATTTCATAATTGCAGAAATAACATAAATGCTTATTGTAACACAAGTGCATTCTCTTTTATCTGAACTAGGTTATAAATAAATAAATAAATTGTTCCAACAAACACACCAATTACCTAGCCTCATACTAAGCGTGAGCTTGTGCTATGGTGACTAGGATAACGGATAGACATACTTAAATACTTTTATAAACATCCATAACTTAGGTAAAAATGCTCGTGCTCATCACACAAACATTTGCCACTTGCGGGATTCGAACCCGCAACCGCCTGGTTTAGAAGTCCGTGGCGCGAACCACTACACCAAGACGGTCGTCTTATCTTGGCTATGACTTGGACCTCCTGAACACAAGAGAGGTAATAATAAATAAATAAATATTACATAGACAACATCATTTACATTGCTCAGATCCCGAAGTAAGTAACTAAAGCACTTGTGTTAGGGAAATCTGAAACAACCGTAGTACCACAATACCTAGACCCGTGACAATATGGAAAATGTGAATTTCTTTAGACCGGGGATCGAACCTGGGACCTCAGAGATGGCGACACCTAAAACCGGTGTGCTAGCCACTAGGCTACGGTTGCTGTAAATCCTAGTGTAATTAATCTAAGATGTTACCCCATGTTTTTCGTGTGCGGTAGGCTTAATAAGAACGTAGGCAACGTTCTTATTGCCCGACTTGCGTCTGATGGCTTTGGTGAGCGGTAAGCAATTGAGGAAATAGCACCAATTATACCTTTTTCCTGCTCTTTCATGTGCTTCGTGTAACGAACGGAATTGGAGGGTTAATGTGTTGGCAGAACTATAAATCGATATCTGGACGTACGAGTAGCATTCCAATACTTTCAAGTAAGTATGGTGCGTGCTTACTCGTATGAGGCTTACTTGGTGCAAAAAATTATAAAAAGTTTATTCCAATAGTCCTGTTTTTTTTAAATACTACCTCATTTCGATATCTAAATCGGCTGAAGTGTTTCCTAAACACTGTGATTCGAAATACTTTAAGCCTTTGACTGCCATGGAACTAGACACAATAGAATTATATTGTTTGGGGGTCACCGGTGACCACCATGGCGCTAAATGTGTTAAGAAAAGAGTGAATAGGCAGTTCGTAGGAAGACATAACCCGTTCTCGGCCGCATCGTGACTTACCATGTGAGATTGCGGTCAAATGTCTGCATATTTTTTTATTTATTTAACAAAGCTTCGGGTTTTAAGTTAAGTTCTACTATAATGTGTTCTTACTTGATTGAATTATAACCATACTAACATTTAGACGTAATCTGCTAGAACTCTCTAAGGTCCTTTGACTTCTAATTCACGTATCTTTACCCTGTAAACACAACGCAATATACCCATAACCGTAGATAAAGTACAACGATCATACATCGCCCTAGCTATTCTTAATATTGTTATGATAAAGAAACAACAATATTATCTTAAACACCCGCATAATAGGCCCCCAGCCTATTATGGCGGATAAAAGCGTTTTTACGCAACACGCTACTGCGTATTTTGTCTTGCTGCGTACAAAATAGCTTAACATTTCTCACTTGGAATAGAGAATAAAATAGACGCAATTTGTTTCTATTTGTGGTGTACATTTTCTATTTGCACAGAAATAATATCAAGACTTATATTGTTAGGTAAGTAAAAGTGAAATGAAATTCTACAATGCTTGCTAAAAAGTAGAAAACTGGTTAAGTCGAGTCAAATTGTAAATAATTTTATCTCTTTGGGAAGTATGTAGGTAAGTACACACGGCCGCATGTGAGACTAATATGTTGAGACAGCCTCTATACCCTACGTTGTAAAAGCTGTTTTCGTTTAGTTTAAAAGTAAGTATAATATGACGTTCTGCGGCTGTTCAGTGGCCAGCAGATCAGACTACCAATTTTCGTTGCATAATCACCCCTGTCACAACTACATAAGATTTCAGTGTTTAGCTTGATGTGATCAGTCGTCCGTACTTTCAAATGGGTTACTCTATGTTCTGCTGCTGTACATTTATCTGTGCTAAGCGCATCAAGATTAAATTGTAGATGCTGAACTCCAATAGACCGCAGTTATTATAACATACCGTCCAACATTTTAAACAAAATTTTCTACTCAACTGATTTATTGTACACTTGGGGTATTTTTTGACTCATTGAACTAAATTCGATTACAGTTTTAAACAAAGTTTGAAGATACCCATTGTTAATTAAAATACTACAGATTGCACGCATCATATTTATAATTATTTTTATAACTTAAGCAATTATTTTGCAAGTTTTTACGAAATAAAGTTGAATTGGCTCACTGGCGTAGCAAGCACTTACAAAAATTCGTCGGCTGACTAACGTCCTCCGTAGCTTAGTTGGTAAGAGCACTCGCCCGGATAGCGAAGGGACGTGGGTTCGAGTCCCACCGGATGACACAGTCGATTAATTTTTGTGAGCGAAATTCAATTTGATTTCGCATCATATTTACTAAAATTACAAAGATATTTCTGATTGTTCCCTCCAACGGAATCATGTAGTACATTTCTATAGAATAAATTGGTATCTGTTTCCAACTAATATTGGCTTGTTAGTGGATTTCACCAAATTGTTAGCGGTAGAGTTAATTTAGATATATTTACGATTGATTATGCCGAATTGTAACACAATATTAATTAGTGAGGAATTTGGTTCAAATGGGTTATTAGCTACATTATGCAAATATATGATACCTCAAATAAAAGGTGTTTCCTTGACCACACAGGGTGTCCAGCAAATGAAGGATCCTATAATGCTTTAACTACAGATTAGACACATTAGGACTTAAGTAAGGCTTTTTTTAAATACATATTGGACTCCCCGTATACCATTTGAAACTTAGCTATTATCGGATGTTATCATGTAAATATTTGACGACAGATTTAAGCAGTTTCCATAAGTTAATGATGGTTCGAAGTAAGTCTTGAAAATAAATTCGGTGGATAGTTTGAGTCGGGAATGGACATAGAATAGTTTTTATCTAGTTTTATACCATACATTTTAAGGGGGTGAAAAGGGGGTAAGTGTGAAATCTGTCATTTATTCAGGCAAAGTATCGGGGAACCGTTAGCGATTCTAAAATAAGGCAAATGTTTATGTATTTTTTTGTTTGTTTCAGATCAGAAACTTGATGGCGAGCCGGTTTAACAGCGCCCAGTGAAGAGAATGGGACAGTTCCACAGGGCTCCTTCCTTATCCTCTCCTCAACCCAAGGTTGGTATCATTATTTAAATTTTATTCCCTTAAATCTGACTCTTAGATGAAAAACCACAGTTTTGTGCTTTTTAGGTTTCCGTAGCCGAATGGCAAAAAACGGAACCCTTATAGTTTCGTCAATTCTGTCTGTCCGTCCGCCCGTACGTCACAGTAACTTTATTCTGTATCTATTAGCATTACACAGTTGAAACTTGGTAGGTAGATGTATCCTATTAACCGCTTTACGATTCTCATACAAAAAATAATGGTATTTAAGGTGGGGCTCCCATACATGATGAAACTAAAACCAAACTAAAAAAAAACTAAAATTATGGGGCCTCTTGGATATCCAATCTTGGATGTAGGTTTTAGGCTTCTTTCATCTTCTTCCACTCGTGACAATCTTGCGTCTCCTCGACTCACCCAGGCAAGGCCTGCGTGTTGTCAAAATACTATCAATCCAGTGGTGCGGTCACTCAGGTTTGTAAAATGCTGTAACGCGACTTAGTCTTTTTTATAAAAATAAGTACTAGGCATGGAAGAATTCATGAATAGCAGATGAAAAATCATATGAAATGAATTTCATTGTTCACACCTGCTATTTTTTTTCATATAGACTGCTACAAATCGCTCTCTGCGAAATCATAGATCATGCTCATTTCATTTCATTCATTGATGACTCTTTGTAGCAGAGCGAGCGAGTAGGAAAATTTGCCCTAAGTGAGTGTTAGAAAAAGACAAACACACTAGTTATGCGATCATAGGTGACGATCGATACTGGGTGGGCATTTCAAGAACTTTAAACTTATGAACATAAAGTTTAAATTCGTTTGCCATGATTTTTCATGAGAACCTAAATATGACATTTCATATTAGTAGCAAATTAGCAACCGTTCACAATAATTCATATTTCATTATAAGTAGCAAATAACAAAAAGTGTTACATTATGACACTGCGAAAAAAAAACATTGCCAATGAAATTTCACATGTGATTTCATATGAAAAAAAATCATCATTTCATGAAATGAAAATGAATAAAAAGTAGCAATCATTTCCATGCCTAATAAGTACTATTAATTACTGTGTGACCCACTTTTAGGGCCTATCCTGCAGTTTAAAAGAAATCGTAGGTTATTTGGTGTGTAAAAAAGAAAAACAAATGGGCAAGAATAACGTCGAGTGACACTCATATTAATCCTTTTAGCCTCACGTGGTTTATCGGATGTCATTTCTTTATCAAAAGGTTCTGAATCTTGTGATTGAGGGGTAGCTAAAGAACGGCAAACGATGCACTCAACACCCTGAACAGCCCTTACCGCCACAAGTTCATAGAATTAGATCTCTAGCTTCAGACGACGCGACCGCCCACGTAGTCACATAACAAAAACTTTATCGAGCATTCCGTGAGAAGTGAATGTTTTCCTTGTAAAAAGTACGTTATGTCACCCTCAGTGTTGTACTTGACATGACTTATCTGTGTAAAGATCACGTAGACAAGGCAAAGCAACAGACACTTTGGTATTGAAATCAAAAGATTTGTATTACCCACATAATGTCACTCTCCAGTATTATTTAACATGACTTATCGCTGTGCAATTATTCACGAAGTCAATGCAAAGTAACAAACCAATTTGGTATTTAAACTGGAAGAGATAGACATTTATGAGCATGGCTATAGCAACATGTTGACAGAGATAGAGAGTTTTTGGCGTATCTATAGGAACCAGAGACCGCTGCGTCGTTGTTTTGTAGAAATAGAAGGAAAACTGCACAATAAGAACACTCAATAATGTCGCTGATGCCAGGCATTCAGCTCAAAGTATTATATATTTTTTTCACAAATTCCTACAAATACTAAGCCCTGTCCTAAGATATACTGGCAAAACTTAGGATTTGCCAAATACACGGGCTTTTACAGTAACAAATGTACTATACGTACATACACTGTACAGATCAGTGAGTAAACGCATATAAGATTGAATCTGTGTTAGTCTATGGAACGTCCTGCGAATTTTTCTCAACAATAAACATCAAATCTGTTATGCAAGAACCATAAACAACGTAATGAAAAACTCATTTTACAGCCACCAAGTTATGAATTTGTTTGTCGTATCCTCGCCTCTCCATATAAACAGCTAATGTCAATAGCGTGGAAGTAATCAAATGTATTTTTTACGATAGTCGAGTGTTATGAATTTTGAAAAAGTCGTTGTTTTTGGGTTCCGTCCCTCAGGGAAAAAAACCCTTATACTTATAAGATAAGTGCATTTTCTATTCATCAAGTTTTTTTTTTGGCAGACCAACTGCCTTTCTGCCCTCTTGTTGGCATTCAAATTGCAACAGTCATTGCTTTCAGAAAACCGTTAAGTTTTCATACTGACGGAACGTCTAGAAAGCAATGATATTTCTAATACTTAGAAAATGGCAAGTCATATGTTATAGTTATAATACTTTGGAATAGCAACCGTAATCACGATAGCTCATTTTTAGAACGACTGAAAGCAGTAATCGAAATAAGAAACATGATAATTGGCAAGAAACAGCGTCTAGCACAAGTAAATAGAAAAATCCAATGTTTAAAATCGTTATAATGTAGTGTCCCAAAAAACGCTTGGATCCCCGACTCACACTTAACCGTTTCTTTTTTTAAATAGGGTTCCCGTCCGTAAATCTGGATTTGAACGGCCTCCTTAGAGATCGGAGCACGTAGAGACCTATAAAGTTGGCGCATAACCGCCAGCCGTCATGTGTGGGGCGGGAATATAAAATCCTTATTGTATTTTAGAACCTCCCCCTCTAAATTGTAGTCTGATACTGCGTGGTATTGAAAATATTTTTCTTCTGGCATTTCATTTTAAATGTAAATATACCTTCATCGATTAAAGAATAAATAAAGCTTTGCTTTTTCTTTATCAGTTTAAAGTTACACGTTCTTTTGTTAGTAATGCCGCAGTTTAAATAATTATACAAAATAACTTGGATTATATTAACCATTTCTATAAAACGTTATGGTTATGTCTTCTGGTTCTAGGCCTCGAGACCTCAAAACCTCGAGAAATAAATTAGGAAATTATAGGCCTTGCAAGGCTATGAACCAGTACTATCTCTTTCACAACTGACTTCAAAGATCCCGGTACGTTTCTACCCAATGAGCTATAAAAGATGTTCTGGAGCTGTATTTTGAATCACTCGCGTGGAGATTTCTACTGATTTTCGTTCGTCATCTTTGAATCACTTGATCGACTGTACTTGACTGCACGGAACCGAAACGAGTGCCCCTACCCACTCGTCACAGAAGGCGAGCAAAATAATAAACATTAAAATTAAAGTGTTTGAGTGAAAATTATGTCGCATTCGCCAACAGAATGTCATACGAATGAATTCAAAAATAGAGCTTAGGTCTTACTCTGAATGAAAGACCCAAATCGACTGTTATAGCCGTATCGTTGACTGCGTCGTTGGTCTAGTGGTCAGCACGCTGGGTACTATCCACGAGGTCCCGGGTTCGAATCCCGGGTCGGGCCGAGAGTGTTTGACTTTTACTGTCTTGAAATTACTCAGACACAGCTCCGGAGTCAGGAAGTTGGTGGTGTTAACACCCCTGTGCCTCGGAAAGCACGTTAAGCCGTTGGTCCTGCGCCTGATCTCTCTACGGTCATGTCGGATTGCCGTCTTACCGAATTATGAGAGTGAAGGAACAGAGAGTGCACCTGTGTATTGCGCACGCACTTGTGCACTATAATATGTCCCGCGCAGTTGGCTAATCTCTGCTGAGATAGGCCGCCGTAGTCGGATTATAAGAAAATGACATTTCATAAGTCATTAAATGAATAGCAGTTTTTTGGGGTAATCGTTAGACCAATTCTAAAAGTACCTACACCAATTATCTAGACCCAACCTAATCTTCATTGCTGTGGACCTGCAGCATGAATGACACCCCAAACGAGCATGACGGCTACACTAACTAAATAATGATAATCGTGTTAGAGTTATGATTATATTTCGAGGTTATGAAGGGTTAGCCAAAAAGGCCCCGCTTACACTCATCGCGATCCTTTTATAAGGCGCTTGAGGTATTTAAGGTAAAATCTTTATGAGGGTCATGTCACTCATCTTTACAGCGATGTTATTATCATTTAATCCTCTATTTATGGTGGAGGAATTTTATGATGGGTACAGTCAAAATTGAACAGTTAGAAAAAAGTGTAAAAAAAAGTGTAAAACTTTTTAGATTTGATACGTCTTTAAACTAGAAGAATATAGAACATCTAAGTATTATGTATCTGTCTAATTAAATAGATGTCGATTTAGGTAGGCAGATACTAGTTGAACACTACCCAAAATATTATTTACTAGCACTTTGCCACGACTTCGCGCGCGCCAAAGGTTGGATTTTCCATACAAATCTTCATCCCCCATTTCACCCCCCTGATGATTTTATATCGCGACAATAAAAGTAGCCTATATCCTTACTATATAATTTTTTTTATTCGCTAAGGATTCATGACTAGTTTCGACCATTTTCACCAACCGTTCAACAGTCTCCCAAGCTAGGTAACTCTTGAAAGGCACCTATCTAATGATTTAGGAAAGCAAAGTACTAGTTGGAATCATAAGAGTAAATATCGCACAAAAAAATTACAAGGTGGAAAATTTGCAAAAGAAATTGCTTAAATTTTAATAACAATCAAAGTATCTTATTAATGGACTTAGTGTTTCGTCCTCTAACATCCCGTGACGACACTTGCACAACTAATAAAAATAACTATAAATTACAAATTTTAAAAAACCCTCAACGAAATTTGCTATGGTGTACTTATAGTATTGTACTAACTAGTCAATCCCTTTCATTTGATACTAATATTAAGGGATTTGTAAAAAAAAAATCCTATTTCTGGTGGCGGCCATCTTGGATTTAAAATTTATCATAATATTGTATAGCATTGTACTAGTCAAGCCCTTTCATTTTATATCCATATTGAGGAAGTTGTAAAAAAATATGTAATCCGCCATTTTGTGGCGGCGGCCATCATGAAAATCGGTCCAAGACGAACACTCGGGATACAATTATCTATACTCTCAATACAATACTTCCAGCAGGTGTGCGCGGTGTCCCTGCGCATGCGTTGATGGGCGCGGGCGCGAGCGGGGGCGGCGGCGGGCGGGCGGCGCGCGCACTCCGCCTGCTGCTGCTGCTCGTGCTGGCGTTGGCCGCCGTCGAGTACCTGTTCGGCTCCATACTGGACGCATCGCCCCTTAAGACATATCTCTACCAGCCTTTGTACAACGCAACACAGCCTACACTTAGGTTAGTAGTACCATTTCAACCCCAGTCAACTACCAATAGCTATACATAACAAACATTCAAGAAACAAGCCATTGTAAGTAACCTCGTCGCCATTTAGACGGACTCCAGGCGGCACGTCCGTACGCTACTGCGTCTCGCCGCCGATTGTAGTCATCTCAAGTACTTTACGACCTCTCTCCATTATTTATTTAAGTAAGTACGTTCTGCCTGCTGCTGCTCGTGCTGGCGCTGGCCGCAATCGAGTACCTGTTTGGCTCCATACTGGACGCTTCGCCGCTGAAGACATATCTACCAGCCTTTGTACAACGCTACACAGCCTACACTTAGGTAAGAACAAGCTCCACCGTACGCCTCCGCGTCTCGCCGCCAACTCGTGATGTCACAAGTATTTAAACCCCCCCCCCCCCTCTTACTTATTATTTGGTCTATGAAAAGAGCTTTTCCAGTTGCTCCTGCTCGTGCAAGCGTTGACTGCCGCTGAGCACCTCTTCGGATTTATGCCTCGCCGCTGTAAATGTATCTACGTAAAGCAGCACACCCAAATGTTAAAACAAAACATTTATGCTCTAACGTAATTCGAGTAAACGCCAGATTTGCCACTGCGTATTTAAAGTATAATAAGCTCCAAGTGATACCATGCGCCTAATGTCTTTAATCAGGATCTGGGCAGATCTTCGATAATACCTATAGGTACCTACTTTGATACTTACAATTCTCGCTGTTTCATACTTAGCATTGTTTTTCTTTCAGGGTCAGCGAGAAACTAGCTGCATCCTGGCCTAAACGAATATCAACAACCTCCGACCACCCTCAAAGCACAGAATTTAAAAATATTACGGCACCCAGAAACACTTCAATCACCAACGCAACTTCTATAGTAAATATGACTCGGCAGGACCCGGACAATGTCACTTCTGTGCTGATAACCAAGATTATAGATGGCATCAAAAATGATCAGACCACAGACAACCCTGAGTTTAAGAAGAATGAGACCGCTTTACCCCTGTGTGATGACGGCATACCGGCAGATTTTGGTAAGAATTTGCATTAAAGGCATTTTATAATTAACATGATTCAAATTTCAAATCGTCAGTCCCTAAGAAGCCACCCAATGATCACCCACAGAAGCCACAAAATCTGAAATGCAGGCCTTAATTGATCCTATGCTGATTGTGACATAGTTCCCAGCTCAGAACTGACAATACGCTGATTGATGTTAATTTTGTCTTAAAACCCTAAACAGCAATAACATAATAAGAATCACTTGTTATTTTCCAGGTCCGGTACAAGCAAACAAGACAGAAGTAGAGCTGGAATGGGTAGACAAGAAATACCCTGAAGTCCAGTTGGGGGGACGGTACGCCCCGCCAAATTGCACTGCCAGGCACAAAGTTGCCATTATAGTTCCATTTAGGTAACTATACAGAGCTAATGACTCATGAACTAAGCTACTAGACCATACAATGTCTATGCCTACACTGCGTGTCAGTTCCTGGGCCCCTAGAAAAGATATACAGTGCAATATAATCTACAGCACAGTTCTCTATCGCTAACAAAGTGTATGAAACTGACAGAGGCCATCGCAACATCATTATATCCATTTTGCATACGTATTTTGTGATTTCGTTAGCAATAGCGAAGACGTCCGCTATGTAATAAATATAATAGTTTGCATATAATAGTTTGCATTTTGTCTAGAGGCCCAGAAGTTCGGATGACGACTAGTGCTATAAAACAAACAATCACACCCTTGAGCTGTCGCGTATAGTAATACCACGTTATACTCCTGAATCAACAACTGCATTAAAAGGTAGATATATTAATAATGCATCTTATTTTCAGGGATCGACAACAGCATTTAGCCATTTTCCTGAACCACATGCACCCATTCCTAATGAAGCAGCAGATCGATTACGGCATATTCATCATCGAACAAGCTGGTAAGTATGATTTATAAAGGCAAAATTGATTCTTCTAAAACCTAGTGTCAGTTATTCCTATGGATAGACGGGTACTGTAGCAGCTCCTAATAGTGTTATTTTGAGTGACTCTTTTTTCTTTTGAATATACTGGGGGTAGTCCAATAATGCACCCTCAGAAACGACAATCCACTAGATTTTGGTCTGAGCACTCAAGTCAGAATCTGTGTAGAGTCAATGCTCTTGGTGTGACATATCAATATCTGCCTTAGTTGTAAATACAACATGTACACACGGGCGCACGTCAGACTACCCCACTTCAACCGCAATAAATAAATCTAAGTCTGAATCTGAATCTGACGTCAAGACAGCCTATTCTCTAGGTAATCAAAGCTGTTTTTGTAGTTCAAATGTGTGACCTGACGTTCTGTCAATTTTACCGGCGCGGGCCTGCAGGCAGTAAAGCTGCAGTTCTCTTTTGCGTTTGATGTGCTTAGGATTTTTAGAGTTGTTAATAGTTACCTGAAAACAATCTCCTGCCTTTAAACTAGCTGATCAGGATTTCAATAGTTCACTTACATTTCAGGTAACAGCGAGTTCAACCGTGCCAAGCTTATGAACGTTGGCTTCGCAGAGAGTCAGAAGCAGCGTCCTGGCGGTTGGCAGTGCTTCATCTTCCACGATATCGACCTACTGCCACTAGACTTACGGAACATGTACACGTGCCCGCGGCAGCCACGGCACATGTCTGTTGCCATAGACAAGCTAGATTTTAAGTGAGTGACTGTACACATGAAGATCCAGAATAAATTAGCAGATATGGAATGTTTGGTCATTTGGTCTAACTTATTATTTTTGTGGGAAAAAAAATACATAGTTGCGTTTTTTCCAGGCTGCCTTACGAAGACCTGTTTGGCGGGGTGTCAGCGCTGACCTTGGAAATGATAACCAAGGTCAACGGCTTCTCAAACAAGTATTGGGGCTGGGGAGGCGAAGACGACGACATGTCGTATAGGTAAGACATTTTGTTCAGCTGGGCGATCCATACACGCTAATATACACAGGGTAGAACAGTTCGCTCGTTCAAAAAACATGACTGATATGAGCTAATTATCTTTTTCTAATTACAGGTTGAGAAAAATGAATTACCATATAGCAAGGTATAAGAATTCTATAGCGCGATACGCAATGTTAGATCACAAGAAATCATCACCTAACCCAAAGAGGTAAGGTTCCTATAGTACGTTATAGATTCTTTTTACAACGTTCTTGAGAACCCACTATATGCAATATTCATCTATATTCATCCTCATTTCAGATACCAGCTGCTATCGCAAACCAGTAAGGTGTTCCAGAAAGATGGCCTCTCAACGCTGAAGTACCAACTAGTAGAAGTTACTAAGAAGCACTTATACACCCACGTTTTAGTGAATATTGACGAGCGTAGCTGATGGACATATTTCGCCAAACTCCTGTTTGGCGATTACCGGTAACGATAGTAGGGAGACTGTGTGATATCAACAAAGTAGTTACCCTCGTGATCTCTGATAAAGACAATAGTGTTCAAGTTTTCTGAACAATTCACTGATTTCTATTCTGTAACTGGCATACTCTTTGACATGCAGTTCCGAATGTCATCCTTATCTTTTATTTGGAGCGTGACAAGGACGGCAAGTGGAGTATTCACGAGTTATAGAGTCGAACTCGGCATGAGATTTAGTCCCATAACGATTAAATGTTTACCAAATATTACAAGCGAAGTTGTAAATATGTACAGTACCTGTAATTGCATTATTTGTAGTGATGTGTTGTGTTTATAAAACACTTTGCTGCACTACAGATAAGGGTCTTTATTAGCCTTAAAACTGTTACAGATAGATCCGCTGTATGGTGGATGCAGTCAGTATCTTTTAAGTGCTTATGATAAGTAGAGTGAGTCAAAAAGTGGTGTACTCGTATCACAACAAGTCACATGGTTTCTCTGACGTCGGTCTAAGTTAAGCTGCTCTTATACAAAGTATGGATATGATGTACTGTTTTTTTACGAAAAAGAGCAGTATTTGAGCTCTGATGTCCATGGTTGATAAAGCCACGCCTCGTATTTTATAATTTAATAACTGTACCCGTCATACGTTGCAATGCTACATACCCATATAATGTTTTGGACCAGTCACCTTTCAGGCATCCCCAGAACACCCTGCCAAAGTTTCATCACATTCTGATAGTTTTGGAACGCACTAAGGTAAAACATACAATTAATTGATAATCAATAGGAATAAGCTTGTGGACCCAAAGACACACTTTGATCGTAGTCCGAGAAACCTTATCGAATTGGTAAAAGAAAGCTTGACAACAGAAGAATAATTTTATATAACCATATTCCGATAAGTCCAGAGTACCAGCAAGATGACTGACGATCTTGTAAAGGTCGTAAAATCGCGCTGGATGCAGGTCGCTTACATCCGGTCACGTTGAACAGCGAAGGCCTATGGTCAGCAGTGGACGTTGCGTCCTACCGCTAGCGATGGGCGATTATTACTAAATTAATATAATTATTCGAATAGTAGTTAATATAATTAAATAAGCAACCGCAGTCATTCGATTATGCGGCGAGCAATACCGGAGCACGCCTAGGCCGTACTACTAACGAATGAATCGTCATTCGTTGCGTCGATTAATCATTCGTTCGCTGCGCACAGATGCGGCAATTCAATCGAATGCATCAAAGGGCCGAGTATAGATTATCATTCGATTGTCGATTATTATTCCATTTTTTTTTCGAATTGCTTAATCGACATTCGATAGTTCGAATGGTCGATTCATCCGATTTTTTTTTCGTACAATCGCCCATCGCTACCCATAGCCTATGATAATGTTGATAATGATGTTTTTTTAGCTTGCATCGCTAGTCGTTCGTACAACTGTTTGTAGTGTCCGCTTATTTTTATAATGTTTTGTTCTTTTTTGTAGAATGTATGATATAAAGTTTACATAAGTACAGATGTAACTTAATGAAATTTAGTCCTAAGTTTAGGGAAAACAATAAATAATAATAAGATTTCTATATGTGAAGACGGCCATAAAATATTTAGATTACGTATAATGACAATATATCTAACGACTATTATAAAAAAAAACATTTCAAAGCTTCGCGCAGATGGGTTATCGACCACAGCCACCGCTGGCTAGCGACAAGCTGTTTACATTGTTTTTAATACGTTTTGTATGGAGTCGCCGCACACTTAACCACACGTTCCCTCTCTATTCCACCCCTCCATAAATATTTATCGAGCATTTTCATGGAAGATGATTTTTAATTCAATCAAAGGAGGGTTTGTTTGTTAAGCGAGTGGCGTCCACTTGCGACTCAATGTTCGCGACACGCCACCAGTGGCGGCCATTCGCCATTTCTACAAAACAATTGTAGCGGCCACCAACCACCCTGGTTTGCGTGGGCGCACGTCAGCCATCGGTGGCGGTGGTCATAGTGGCCCATCTGCGCGGAGCCTTATTTTGACATTAAATTCGCTAACAATAAGTCTACAAGACCCGATATCAACCCAATGCTCACTTTATATTTTTATAGAGTCACATTTTCTTTTAGGCCTAATTTGTAATCAAATGCTTTTCTTTAGTTTTTTATAATTATTGTTTGTATCACAATTAACTAGTATGTAATACCAATAAAATGTAAAGTAGTCAATAAGGTATTTGAATTTAAATAATTTTTATATGAAAAAAATGTACTTACCTAATAGATATAGCTGAATGTATAAAGCTTTCGTAGATAGGGTAGAAAATCCAAATAATTTTACTGTTTACATTAATTATTTTGCTTACTACCATACTTAGCATTTTCAATAGTATTGACTGAAAACCCCAAAAAGTTCTGATTATGTACATCTTTAAATTAAACAGTTCTAGATATTTTTTATCTTACATACCTGAATCACGTTAAAGTTTCAATTGTAAATATTTTTTGCTAGGCTTTAATTAAGGATACAATGTGATACAGAAGCTTTTATTAAACTGAAAAATAATACACTGCTTAAAAGAAATGAGTTTAAAAATTATGCATTGCAAAGGTCACAAAGATCAAAATGAACTAACCCTAGAACCAAAGATTATTAGGTAATATCCAGAATGTTCCATACAAGATTATACCCAACTATACCACATCGCATGACATTTTAACTATTTTAAACTGTGTTTATGTGTTATGCAGAAGGCAGCAAGTAAGGAAATCATTACCGAATGCTAACTTGTTAAACATTCAGTTAAAAAAACCATAAAATGAAATATAATATTTATCTTTGCTTGGCTGTTTTGTGCACAATAATACTAGTCATTTTTCTGAGCAGTGACTTATTTGGGTTGGCCTACTTTTAAGACATATTTAGAAAAAATACTGCAATTGCTTTACAAAAAATATTATTTAGTTGTACTAAACATTGATTTTGTCTATGTTACATCAACTTATTGGCTTATTGATTTTATTTTTCATTAAGTCACTTTATATTATTGTTATTATTGACCTATAAGTGGTCGGCTTTATGCATTACTGAGTAATGCTCACTGCATTGTCACTAATTTATAATTTAGAAACTGTAATTCTCGTTCATATTGTCACAATTATTTTTATAACTATTTTTATTTATTATGTTTTAAGCTCCTTTTCGTATACATTTCTTTACAATCAACCCAACTAGCCAATCAATATACCTACGTAATAAATACTGAAATTAAGTCAATAAAGTTACAATGTAAGTAAGTAGGACGAAATTTTATACAATTACCTACCAATTACTGGCATGTAAAAGATGTTGAAAATAGAAAATCGGTCGAAATGTGGTCTTTACAATATTTTGTTGTCTTTGGAATGAAAGTTGTTTAACTTACGTGTGCAACATGTTTACAATTATGGCTCCCGAATAGTTTTTTTACTTGGCACAGTTTTTTTTTTATAATTCCCCAAAGTAGTTATCTAGTAAATACATTTATAACAAGTTTAATGTTACATTCCAAGTGCGCAATTATTTTGGCGAATCTGGTACAATGAACTCTGTATTAAAGCTGATTATTTAGCTTTTTTGCCGCAGACACATTAAGGTCGCGTCACAGCATCTCATATTATAAAACCTAGTGCTAAAATAGTGGAGTTTCTAAACTTTTAAAAATGCATTTTTATAAGGGTATACAGCGAATTTATTGGTTTATCACAAACTATTGAGATTATTTTGATTTAATTAATTTCATAAATAGTTATTTATTAAATGGTTTTTTTAAATTGTATCCACACAGTTGGACTCTTCTAGTTCTTTAAAGCAGAAAGAGATATCTGAATAATGAAGGGAGTGACTGTCAAAGCCCGTAATGAATTATTGACTAAGATAGCCATAGAGCAAGAAAATGTATTCTACATGCTTCGTATTAGTATAACGCTTTGCCATCCATTTCATAATAAACTTATGGGTGAGCATAGGACATCTAGAAACCATTGAGTTACTTAAAGAAAGGTGATAATCATGTACACTCATTAGTTTTTCTTTGTCAGAATTATGTTTTTTATAAATATATTGTTTGTTTCTAAAATACTATGATGTTTTATTTCTTGTAATTAGTGCATAGTTCAATCTTCAGCGTCAAAAATCCAAATTGACAAAACTGATAGGCACATTTATTAGGTACCTACCTACAAAGTAAATATAGTTGGGAAATTCACTTATTTTTGACTCTACTGCCGTACTCAGTGACTTCAATTAAAGTTAATCCTTAATTATGTCTCATGCCGTCCTTTTCTGTTTCATTGACAAAGAAAGTGACAGAACGAGACTTAATTATAGATCAAATTAAATTGGACGTCTCTAAGTGCGGCAGTAACTGACTTAACAAATGTCGGGAATCCATTGAAATAAAAAGTGGAATTTTATATTAATCTGTATTACCCATCATAATAGGTTGTCATTCTGTGGCCACGGATTAACTACTAAATGAACATATCATTGAGCTTTTACGTTGAGAAAAAAATACATAAAAAATCCCCTCAACCTATCAAGGACGGACCAAAACGCGGGATAATTTTGAAATGAAATTAACACGTTTCACATTGGACGAATGCCCTCTTGAGAAAGAGCTGTTGGTGGGATTTTGAAGACGAAAATTGGACGACTGCTTAAATGAACTGAGGCCCTGAGGCCTGCAGCGAGTTCTCGTGGTAGGCCCATTAGTGGTGGACTTTCTCGCCATGAAGTGCGTCTTAAATACCAAGATGGCGCTGGTGAGCATGCAAGGGTCACATTTAGCCAACTCCGTTCTGCTACAAATTTGACCCTGAAACAAAAATATGTTCAGTGATTCAGTTGAGTGTGACAATGTAGGTAAATACAGTAGGTATGTACTTTGAATATATTACTTACTGCCTAACTTTTCTACCTGATTTACCCCTGGCGAACACCATTCAATGCCGAGATTATGCTACGCAAATTGGTTGGTACATTTATAATCTGCCACTGTGTAGAGTTCCCAGGTTTATTTAATTTACTGTTATAATGTATTACATAATGTAATACAATACTGTTGTATTAATTGCGGGCGCACATTGGGCCACTCAAAGTGCGGGAACTCTTAGCCTCTACTGAGATTCTTGGGGTAAGTAGATAGAAAGAGACAAATAAAAATCAAATTACTTCTCTCCTTCTCGCTCTTTTTCCTTATCCTTTTCTCTGCAACGTTTTACTTTCCGAGTAGGCGTCGTCGCCCTAAACCTGTAGTATTTCGGCATCTTACAATAGGAATTTTGCAAAAAATATTATATGGGCAAACATACGCGTTGATACCAAAATGACATTTCGGTGTGACAAATCAAAAAATGATAACTATTTTATCGTTTAACTTTGTCTCTGTTTTCGGAAAAAGTTTCGTCTAGTGTTTTCGAAAAAAGTTTCATATAGCGATTTATAGCCTCTGATGTAATAGTAGTAGGATCATAACACCATTGTTTTGTACTAAGGAGAACATTAGGTTCTGTTCTGTTTTATATAGGATTTATTCCTTTTTTGTACCGGCTATGTAATAAGAATTGTACTCTGTTTGTAGCTAATGTTAAGTTAAAATAATTAGGTATGCATAAAAATATCTAACCCTATTCATTTTATTAAACTTTATTTCTTGCCCTTTTTCGGTCCTAAGTCCCAATTAACTAAGCTTTGTGCACCTATGTGTATACCTACAGAACAGGATGTCCCAAAAAAGCGTGCCAAACTTAAGGAAATAATAATAATAATTTTAAGGAGGAGATACATTTTTCGCAACGTCAAAACGTAATAAAAACTGACATGTTTTAAAACCACAAATAATATGGTATGTACATAACTAGGTACAGACATTATTAGTGCCGTGTAAAGAGCGTGCGAAACGATTTTTTTTGGCTAGGATGGTCACCCATTAGTCTATCTTCTCTTAACTTTAACTTTGGCACGCTCACTGTGCATTTTATCCTTTTAGGTTACGTATACAGCCAATGATATGCAGCGATTTATTTCTCTATGCTTCTTTATTACATAAACATGTCATATTAAACAAAACACAAACATGTCACGTCACGTCAACCATGATTTCTGACTTTTCTATAATGTGTCAATTTTTGAGACGGACAGAACAAAATATAAGTTACCTGTTATCTGTTACCTACCTAAATTGTTAGCTGTATTCGTGAACTAAGAGAATTGAATGAACCATGTCGCCACAGACCGTGAAGCTTCTGGTGATGTTCCTGCTGGCAGCGGCGCTTCTGAACATGACCAACTACTTGTTCTACTGGTTGTACGACCCGCCGAGTCGGCAGGCTATGAGGGTGGAGGTCGCGGTGGTGGAACACACAAGGTTAATGTTTTGCCGTGGTTTCAGCCGTTTAAACCTTCAAGTATTATGTTTACAGACACAATAGAAAATTAATTGTTATTACATGTCCAACCCCATGAGACCCGCGTCCCGCCCGCGGGTCTTATGGGGTTGGACATGTTAAATGCTCCAGAAGCAAGCGTTTGCTGCATTAAGTTGTGATACAGGTAGGCCGCAGACTACAGACTTATTTGTTTGCTTCATAGCATATCTATCTCTTCATACTGGATAAGAAGCCGACCAATCAACGGGCCCATAAAAAGTTTTTAGTGCTTAAGGTAGGTACAGGATCTGTACTTTAGCACCAATAACTTTACGTAAGGTTTATGAAAATTCGGGTTTAGTCCTAAGACTATTCGACTTAAGAATCGAGCTACCAAGTTGGTCAAAGTGGACTCCTTGACGGAAAGGGATGATGTCGCTTTGTTGGTTTAGGAACGCAGATTTAGGTTCGGTTGCTGCATCATCTAATCCAACATAGTTTGTAAGGCGTATTCGCAAAGCATGGCGATTCAGGCTGAAGATGCTGATAATGTTCCTGCTAGCAGTGGCGCTTCTGAACATGACCAACTACTTGTTCTACTGGGTGTACGACCCGCCGAGTCGGCAGGCTATGAGTCTGGAGGTTGCGGTGTTGGAGCACACTAGGTTAAAATGATGTTCCATTGTTTCAGCTTAGAAGCTCCAGTCCACATCTCCTTCATTTTCTCAGTCGTATACCTCATGCCTAAGGCGAGCCTCGGCGAGCCAGGCAGGATCATTACGTGTAATAAAACACAACTACTATCCTGGCAATTTGTAGTGGAGTGGTTTGCCATTGCCTGCTCCATTTCACACACTAGCCAACTAGTGTGCAGGTTTCCTCACGATGTTTACCTTCACGGTTAGACATCGATATCTTTGAAAAGACTGTAACTTAAGTTTTTATATAAACTCAGTGGTACAGGCGGGGATCGAACTCACGACCTCACGGACGAGAACTGAAGTTTTCTCCGTTCGGCTATCGCGCACTTCCGCTAGAAGTGTTGGGTTTTTCTGTCTTAAATGAAATAACTCAGACTCAGATCTAGAGTCAGGAAGTTGGTGGCCCCCGGCCCCGTGCCACGGAAAGCAAATTAAGCCGTTGATCCTGCGCCTGATCTCTCTGTCTCTGTCATGTTGGACTGATATCTCACCTAATTATGAGAGTTAAGGAACAGAGAGTGCACCTGTGTATTGCGCAGACACTTGTGCACTATAATATCTCCCGCGCAGTTGCCTAATCTCTGTCGAGATTAGCCGCTGTAGTCGAAATTCGGCTAAGAAGACATAAGTAGCCATTAGAGACCCCACATACTACAGTCTTTCTATCTATCTCACACTACAGTGGTTCAGAATCGGAGTTTCATACACAAACATTACTAAACGGCTCAAGTTGATATGGTGACTTTTTCCAAGTTTTTAGTGTGTTCATAGTTTAAGGGGCCAACTACCGCGCTTTCCTCTTAAAATTGCATTTTTTAAGTAGATAAGTTTCCTCTTTATTTCATTTTAATAGGCTGCTACCAAAACGCCGAGTCACGCACATCCCCAAATGGTCCAAGTTTCTCTTATGTGAGGAGAATAACACCAGTTCTTCACCTCAAGGGAAAGACAACAAGATCTCCGGCACCACTGAGTATGACTATCGTGATCAAGATATCCACGGAAGTCATGACCCCAACTCGTTCTACTATTACAATGTTAAAAAAGGAGATAAGATGTGCCCAGAGACACCTCCTGGATTAGGTAAGGCAGTACCTAATTTACTTACAATCAACCGTTCTCTTTGTAATTAACAGTATCTGGACGGATGATCCTAAATCATGCCGGATTGAAAAAACCAGAGAGACCAGTCCAGAAGAGGTTCCTTCGAAGATCGCATGTAACCGCAGCTATGAAACTTAACTTTATTACCTAAGCCTACTTATCAACATCGTCTAATACTAAGAAGTTAATAAGACGAAAGCCTTGTAAATGTATGAAGCTCAGTCAGATAGAATTCGATCGTGAGAGTTTCATACATATAACAGAAGTCAATGGCGCAGCAAGCATTTACAAAACATCGTCGACTGACTAAAATCCTCCATAGCTCAGTTAAAAGAGCAGTTGAAGAGTTCTGCCTTCAAATCCCACCGGACGACAAGGTTCATTAATTTTTGTGTGCAAAATTTATCTAAAGGCGGTATTTAGGTACAAAGGTACAAATGAAAAAACATCCCATGTAGGTTTTCTGTTTCATGTGCATTATTTTCTCCAGGTCCCTTGCAGGCCAATGCAATGATCGGCCCTCCAGAAATAGAAAAGTTCTATGACGTACTGCAACCCGGTGGTTTTTACGAAGAAACTGAATGTCTTCCTCGGCAAAGTGTGGCAGTAATTCTCACTTACAGGTTAATTAATTGTCAGTCATCAAAGTAGCTCAAGCTTGGTATAATATGTATAAGTGGTCAAGTTTGAAAGTAATCTCTGGAACTACTGAAATTCTTTTACCTGTAGAAAGCCATAGGATGAGTAGATATGAAAGTCTTAATTGACATAGGCTACATTATTTAAACTTGCAACCATACAGAGCCAGGGTGGGTCTTTGCCCGATAAGGTCACTTGAAGAGCGTAAAAAGACTGTGGAACTTACAGAATTTGACTTCAGAACAGTATTGTATGAAGTACCAGACTTGTATGAGCAAGCTAGTCAGTAAAATAACTTGTTAAAGTATCTTTCAACGTGAAATATCTATAGGCTTTGTGACGGATATTTAAACCTTTACGCATTATGTTTCCCAGACACAACATAGAAAATTAATTCGTTTCAACCGGCCTGCGGGTCCTATGGGGTTTGACAAGTGGTGCCTATTAGGAAGTACTATACAGCACAGTGCTATTAACTTTGGCACCTGGTTTTATTATACAGAGAACGTGAAAACGAATTGATGGAGTTCGTGTACTCAATGCACTCGTTCCTTATGAAGCAGCAACTGGAATACCAGATATTCGTGGTGAAACAAAGTTAGTACCTACCTGTCTATTTCGGCCTGACAATACATAAAAGGTTTCTACAGGGTGATCCGTAAATAATGGTCTAACGTGAAGGGGAAGAGAGCAGACTAATTTCCGACAACTAATTTGAATAGTTTTTAACAAACTATAGGGTTCCCAAGAAATATTTTTTCCCGGAATTTTCTATCACGCTTAACTCACATTATGGTTTATAATTATGTTGCTGCAAATGAAAACATTTTCGAAATCTGTTTACCTATGTATAGATAACAAATTTGTCAAAACAAACTTTCATAAATTCCTTGGAAAAATAGACCACCAAACTAGAAAAAATATTTTTTCTGCTTCAGATGGTAAAACTTTTAAAAAACTCCTTAAAAATATTTTGATGTTTTTTTTTGTAAAATTTTTATGAAACAAAAATGCTTACAATTACATTGATCGGTTAAGTTTAACACAATTAATGTTAAGTTTTTATTCAACATAAGTGGAAAATAAATTTACAAAAGTTTATATATATAGTATAGTTAATAAGAAACCAAAAATTCACACACAGGTAGGAAATTAAGAAAACTTGTGCATAGGTAACCAGCTTTGTAAATTGGTACAAAAAATAGGCCTAGACTTTGTTGTTTTTGATGCCGGGTTTTCTCAGTTCGAGTATGTTCAGACCAGCTCGGACCGAGTGCGCCTGGATGACAGCTCGGACACTTCTCGTACCGTGTAAACACGTGATCCAAGCACACTCGGACATTGGGAAAGGATGTATTATGCGTTCAGTTCAAGTTAGAGTTTGGACGCTACCTCCCTTCCCGCTTTCCCATACTGCGCCCCGCCAGCACAGTTAGCAAAGTCTTATTACATTTGCAATACCCGAATTGTAAGGGTCACTAAGTTATAAGTAAGTTAAATGTAGCCTAAGAGCTGCTGAATTGGAACACTTAGTAAGCAAATAAATAAATAACGGTTACAGACAGAGTACTATACTTTGCTAACGGGCCTATAAATCTGTAATGTGTTTTGACAAATTTAATTCCATAAAAATCGATTTTATATTTATACTATACAATGCATTTTCTACATTTTTATTAACAGAGTATTTTTGTTAGGAAACAAAAATATAGACGTGTACCCGCTGCATTTGTCTGATAAGAGCTTGTCTGTAATAACAGAACGGGTAGTATGTGCTTTAAGCACAAAGCGTTAGGGCTTAGGTCATTTGGTTGAACAAGCTACCTGCAGCTGCAACTAATAATTATGATGGTGATGTTCATCTTTCTCACGTTTCTCACCAAGCCAACAAGACTACCCCCCACTATCCGGGCAAGCTGCTCAACGTGGGCTACATAGAAGCTCGTGGCATGAAGAAGAGCGGCCAGTGGCAGTGCCTGGTCTTCCACGAACACACAACTGTGCCGGTAGACTCCCGAAATCTGTACCGATGCTCGAATAACCCTCAACAACTGGTCACTCAACTTGGGAATAGGTAAGGTGGAAATACTAGTCTACTATTGATTCATATGCTAATACCTAGGTACTTATAAATCTAGTATTTTATCAGTATACTTGCATGCATACAACCTGGACCTGTACTGTTGTCCGTGTTATCACCTTTTAAGCCTTGGTGAAACCTATTTGACTTACTAATAAATTATAATAATTATATATTACATAATTGGAATTGGAATTAATAATAGTTAAAGTGACATAACATAACGGGGAAACTTAAATTAAATTGACCGTCATTATTTATTCAAGTGTTATGTTCTTGCCGCACTTAGAGACGTCAATTAATTTTAGTCTATAATTAAGTCTCGATCTGACACTTATTTGTCAATGAAAATAAGAAAATGACGGCATTGAGACATAATGATGAAGGATAACTTTATTTTACGTCTCCCTACGGCAGTTAGGCCTAAGACAGATTTAGTTAAATCAAGCAGGAGCGTGATTTGAATAACATCTGGCAGATTCCTAAAATATAAATGGGTAGATATATATTTTTTTAGTCGACTGACTGCTACGTGCTACTTGAAATGGAGGCTACATAGGACTTGCCCACCTAAAACCAGTCTGTATAAGTATTCGGTTAATCTGAAATTCAGAGCCTCAAATTTCAGATCCTATGAACGAGAGTTCGGAGGGGCGATTGCTGTGAAATCTGAACAGTTTTTGCAAGTCAATGGTTTTTCTAATAACTATCTAAAGGAAAATGATGCTGCATTCGAAGATTTGTACAAAAGGTAAAGTAGGGGGTACCTACCAAACATAGTTCAAAATAAGTACATTGGTGAAAAGAGCTGGCTCGTTCTCGAGTTCTCGCTTAGAAGTTAAGTAACGCCACAGATATTATAATACATGAGTACAGATGCCTCATCACCCATATAAAAACGGGGCCGCCGTAACTCGCGGGGCCGTACGGGCAAAATCGTACTGCTATATTCATCCAAAGGTGGCGCTAGCAATTCTGCGCCCCTATATTACTCTCGGGCGTGCTTATAAAAGCAAGTTGTTGGATGCTTGGTTAGCAAACTAACTCTCACCTAGTACTGTCATATTTTTCAAAAGATGGCGCTGTCTAGCTATCCCGTACCGAAGAAACAAAGATAAGTACAAAATCTATTTTGAACAAAAACATCTATATTTACACCATAATAATTATGAATATAAATTAGGTAAACATTAATGAAATTAATAGGAAAAATAAAAAAAAACACTTCCAGCATATTAACTATCTGAGCTTGCCAAAACAAAAATAGAATCTACGAGGTCTTGAACAGTCGACTTAAACCATTGATTCCTATGTGCCGCGCTACGACGACGTCGAAAGCTTTGGACGAAAATATGAATCTAGTGCAACATGCAAGTTTTGGCCCTTATCGCTATTGGCTTATTATGCAATATTCAACCCATTTCCTTGGGAACTAAAGCCTATTTTAAAATGTTAAGGGCCTTTAGTCTGATAAGTAGGATTTCAGTTTAAAGAGCATTATAATATCTGTTATGAGTGAGAGAACTGATGTGCAAGCGAGACGGATAATATCCTGAATAATCCTGCAGTTTATGATTTAAGTACTACGAGCGAGAGTTGTTTTTATAGAAAGAAACACAGTCGCAAGTCAGACTCTTTACTTAATGGTGTTGAGACCGCCTCTATTTCTTACATAATAAAAGCTAATTTCATGGTTCCAATGAATAACTTGACGTGCTAGCAACTGTAATGTAATCGACATTTTTAAGACAGTTTTTTCGGTTCTTTGGTTAAGGAATGCAATTATTTGAGTACATTTACGGACACTACCAGACAATGTATTTTTTCTATAAAGAATTACAAAAATGTAAGAAGGTACTGTAGGCACTCAAATAATAGATATAGAAAACATTTATTTGTCACAAAAAACACAAGACAGAGTAAAGAAGAAGAAAAAACAACTGACAAAAATAATAACTGTTTCTTTTTATGCATGCAACAAATGCGGGTCATATTACTTACCTACCTACTTAGGTCGATACAAAAGACAGCACGTCAAGCAAAATACTGCAGCATCTTATGCAGTTGTAATCGAGTATAGATCGGAACGGAAATTATTAATCTGATGTGCTAGCCACTATACATTAAATTGAAAATTTTAAGTGTGCTTCAAAAGGCGCGCGGGCACTGGGTCTAAGTACCTACTTATTACAATGAACATAAATATTAATTGATGAATTAGGTAAGGTAAGTGGTAAAAAAATATGAAACGCACAGGCATCAGAGGATTCTAAAAAAGTAATTAAAAAGTACATCAAGCACACTTTAAAATGACGGATATTTCGAACCGGCTTTTATCAGATTTATGTCTCTAAATAAAATAACTATCAGCTGCGCGCTGCGCTACGCCGACTATCGACCACCGAAGCGAAAATATCAATCGATTTAAACAATAGGTGCGTTCTATGTTCTAGGGTGAAATTACACAACTAGCAAAACACCTGCGCCATCTATACACCTGCTTTTCTGGCCAAATATCCTGTCTGCAATGTGGTACCATTTTTTTCCTTTAGAGGTGCTAGACATGATTTATTAAATTGAAATTCCAGGAAATTTTAAATAATATTATGTTTTTTGTATTTTAGGGGCAGTATAAAATTTTGTTTTGATATTTTAAGGGCCTATTTCCTTGTTATTTTAAGTTTATAAACAACATCAATAACCAGATAACACACGTACCGCCATCTAGTAAACATTTTTGAAATGAAAAATTTTTTTTTTGTTCGTGATGAGACCGGTTAGGTAACGCGGAAAACGCAGCCAGCTAAACTCTGGCAAAGATTATATAATAGTTACTACTCTGGGCAGTAGATACCGTGCTGTCTCAATCAATAATTTGTTAGGAAACTCACCTCTTACGCGTATTACTGAAGTTTTGAATAACGTGCACGTGTCGATGTATATTTACCTGCTCGTTGAGTGAATTCGAAAGGGTTACGTTGAACTGTTTGTTTCAATCATAGACGTAAAAATTTTTTTCATCCATGGTTAAAATATAGTATAAGTATGCTTAAGATATATTATCGCATTGTGTATTACCTGTACATAATGATAGTTGTTGTAAGAAAATTGATAAATAAATAAGACTACTTATAAGAGTTAATGAAATTAATAGGAAAAATAAAAAAAAACACTTCCAGCATATTAACTATCTGAGCTTGCCAAAACAAAAATAGAATCTACGAGGTCTTGAACAGTCGACTTAAACCATTGATTCCTATGTGCCGCGCTACGACGACGTCGAAAGCTTTGGACGAAAATATGAATCTAGTGCAACATGCAAGTTTTGGCCCTTATCGCTATTGGCTTATTATGCAATATTCAACCCATTTCCTTGGGAACTAAAGCCTATTTTAAAATGTTAAGGGCCTTTAGTCTGATAAGTAGGATTTCAGTTTAAAGAGCATTATAATATCTGTTATGAGTGAGAGAACTGATGTGCAAGCGAGACGGATAATATCCTGAATAATCCTGCAGTTTATGATTTAAGTACTACGAGCGAGAGTTGTTTTTATAGAAAGAAACACAGTCGCAAGTCAGACTCTTTACTTAATGGTGTTGAGACCGCCTCTATTTCTTACATAATAAAAGCTAATTTCATGGTTCCAATGAATAACTTGACGTGCTAGCAACTGTAATGTAATCGACATTTTTAAGACAGTTTTTTCGGTTCTTTGGTTAAGGAATGCAATTATTTGAGTACATTTACGGACACTACCAGACAATGTATTTTTTCTATAAAGAATTACAAAAATGTAAGAAGGTACTGTAGGCACTCAAATAATAGATATAGAAAACATTTATTTGTCACAAAAAACACAAGACAGAGTAAAGAAGAAGAAAAAACAACTGACAAAAATAATAACTGTTTCTTTTTATGCATGCAACAAATGCGGGTCATATTACTTACCTACCTACTTAGGTCGATACAAAAGACAGCACGTCAAGCAAAATACTGCAGCATCTTATGCAGTTGTAATCGAGTATAGATCGGAACGGAAATTATTAATCTGATGTGCTAGCCACTATACATTAAATTGAAAATTTTAAGTGTGCTTCAAAAGGCGCGCGGGCACTGGGTCTAAGTACCTACTTATTACAATGAACATAAATATTAATTGATGAATTAGGTAAGGTAAGTGGTAAAAAAATATGAAACGCACAGGCATCAGAGGATTCTAAAAAAGTAATTAAAAAGTACATCAAGCACACTTTAAAATGACGGATATTTCGAACCGGCTTTTATCAGATTTATGTCTCTAAATAAAATAACTATCAGCTGCGCGCTGCGCTACGCCGACTATCGACCACCGAAGCGAAAATATCAATCGATTTAAACAATAGGTGCGTTCTATGTTCTAGGGTGAAATTACACAACTAGCAAAACACCTGCGCCATCTATACACCTGCTTTTCTGGCCAAATATCCTGTCTGCAATGTGGTACCATTTTTTTCCTTTAGAGGTGCTAGACATGATTTATTAAATTGAAATTCCAGGAAATTTTAAATAATATTATGTTTTTTGTATTTTAGGGGCAGTATAAAATTTTGTTTTGATATTTTAAGGGCCTATTTCCTTGTTATTTTAAGTTTATAAACAACATCAATAACCAGATAACACACGTACCGCCATCTAGTAAACATTTTTGAAATGAAAAATTTTTTTTTTGTTCGTGATGAGACCGGTTAGGTAACGCGGAAAACGCAGCCAGCTAAACTCTGGCAAAGATTATATAATAGTTACTACTCTGGGCAGTAGATACCGTGCTGTCTCAATCAATAATTTGTTAGGAAACTCACCTCTTACGCGTATTACTGAAGTTTTGAATAACGTGCACGTGTCGATGTATATTTACCTGCTCGTTGAGTGAATTCGAAAGGGTTACGTTGAACTGTTTGTTTCAATCATAGACGTAAAAATTTTTTTCATCCATGGTTAAAATATAGTATAAGTATGCTTAAGATATATTATCGCATTGTGTATTACCTGTACATAATGATAGTTGTTGTAAGAAAATTGATAAATAAATAAGACTACTTATAAGAGTTAATGAAATTAATAGGAAAAATAAAAAAAAACACTTCCAGCATATTAACTATCTGAGCTTGCCAAAACAAAAATAGAATCTACGAGGTCTTGAACAGTCGACTTAAACCATTGATTCCTATGTGCCGCGCTACGACGACGTCGAAAGCTTTGGACGAAAATATGAATCTAGTGCAACATGCAAGTTTTGGCCCTTATCGCTATTGGCTTATTATGCAATATTCAACCCATTTCCTTGGGAACTAAAGCCTATTTTAAAATGTTAAGGGCCTTTAGTCTGATAAGTAGGATTTCAGTTTAAAGAGCATTATAATATCTGTTATGAGTGAGAGAACTGATGTGCAAGCGAGACGGATAATATCCTGAATAATCCTGCAGTTTATGATTTAAGTACTACGAGCGAGAGTTGTTTTTATAGAAAGAAACACAGTCGCAAGTCAGACTCTTTACTTAATGGTGTTGAGACCGCCTCTATTTCTTACATAATAAAAGCTAATTTCATGGTTCCAATGAATAACTTGACGTGCTAGCAACTGTAATGTAATCGACATTTTTAAGACAGTTTTTTCGGTTCTTTGGTTAAGGAATGCAATTATTTGAGTACATTTACGGACACTACCAGACAATGTATTTTTTCTATAAAGAATTACAAAAATGTAAGAAGGTACTGTAGGCACTCAAATAATAGATATAGAAAACATTTATTTGTCACAAAAAACACAAGACAGAGTAAAGAAGAAGAAAAAACAACTGACAAAAATAATAACTGTTTCTTTTTATGCATGCAACAAATGCGGGTCATATTACTTACCTACCTACTTAGGTCGATACAAAAGACAGCACGTCAAGCAAAATACTGCAGCATCTTATGCAGTTGTAATCGAGTATAGATCGGAACGGAAATTATTAATCTGATGTGCTAGCCACTATACATTAAATTGAAAATTTTAAGTGTGCTTCAAAAGGCGCGCGGGCACTGGGTCTAAGTACCTACTTATTACAATGAACATAAATATTAATTGATGAATTAGGTAAGGTAAGTGGTAAAAAAATATGAAACGCACAGGCATCAGAGGATTCTAAAAAAGTAATTAAAAAGTACATCAAGCACACTTTAAAATGACGGATATTTCGAACCGGCTTTTATCAGATTTATGTCTCTAAATAAAATAACTATCAGCTGCGCGCTGCGCTACGCCGACTATCGACCACCGAAGCGAAAATATCAATCGATTTAAACAATAGGTGCGTTCTATGTTCTAGGGTGAAATTACACAACTAGCAAAACACCTGCGCCATCTATACACCTGCTTTTCTGGCCAAATATCCTGTCTGCAATGTGGTACCATTTTTTTCCTTTAGAGGTGCTAGACATGATTTATTAAATTGAAATTCCAGGAAATTTTAAATAATATTATGTTTTTTGTATTTTAGGGGCAGTATAAAATTTTGTTTTGATATTTTAAGGGCCTATTTCCTTGTTATTTTAAGTTTATAAACAACATCAATAACCAGATAACACACGTACCGCCATCTAGTAAACATTTTTGAAATGAAAAATTTTTTTTTTGTTCGTGATGAGACCGGTTAGGTAACGCGGAAAACGCAGCCAGCTAAACTCTGGCAAAGATTATATAATAGTTACTACTCTGGGCAGTAGATACCGTGCTGTCTCAATCAATAATTTGTTAGGAAACTCACCTCTTACGCGTATTACTGAAGTTTTGAATAACGTGCACGTGTCGATGTATATTTACCTGCTCGTTGAGTGAATTCGAAAGGGTTACGTTGAACTGTTTGTTTCAATCATAGACGTAAAAATTTTTTTCATCCATGGTTAAAATATAGTATAAGTATGCTTAAGATATATTATCGCATTGTGTATTACCTGTACATAATGATAGTTGTTGTAAGAAAATTGATAAATAAATAAGACTACTTATAAGTGGTCCCGGGTTTGATTTGAATCCCAGATCGGACCAAAAAATAGTTATTTCTGTTTTATTATCCTGCCATTACTAAGGTATATTACCCAGAAGCCTGCATAGGGTATGTACTCTCGTCTGTCAGTTTTATTTTACAGTTAATTTTTTTACAGATTGGTACAAGCTAACTATACTACCACGAAAAGCACATTTGGAAAATATGAACTTTCAAAGTACAATGATGCAGTTGGAACCTATAAAACAAGGTAAGATTAAAGTTTTACATCTCTGATTCTATGTCTAGGGAAAGTAGGTAAGTACCCTGATAAAAACGATCACATGTCCTTTCCTGGATATGGATTTAGAGTACCTTGTCTAAGGAATTGACAACAACCCTGAATGACAATAAATGTTAACAGAAGAAGAACCAAATTAGCGACTTAACTATTTTCAGAAACCACCAAACGTTGTCGACGTCATCTCCTTTGAATCTTATCGACGGGCTTTCCACTCTCTCGTACACCATAACAATTATCGATAAGAAACCAATGTACACTATGATCGATGTCGATATCGATAAACCCCAAATCAACTCTACAAGCTTATGGGAACGGCTATTCAACCAGCCTGCAGCCACCACTGTTTCCCCCACGCATTAAAATGATTTGCCTCGATCGATCTAATTTTGTTTGGTGAAAATAAATGAAAAGTTGTTTCTATATAATGTTTATTTTTCATTTCCTAATAAGTGGAGGTACCGCTAAGATAGACACGATGACGAAGAAGCTAGGTACCTACAGTTAATGGTGTGAACATAAAATACGCATGGAGGAGTAGGATTTATATTATTTATTTACTATAAGTATTCCGATTGCTGGCAATTCAAAAGATAATATTTTTTCTGATAGTACTGGCCCAGGATAGTTTCGCACATATTGCTTGTTTGCCACGCCCTGTATGCACACTGAACATTTGTCTGTATACGTCTGGTTCAAGGCCGTATACCAACCATATTTAAATAACTTGGCGACAGCTGTCAAATAGCCGTCAGTCTTAGGCTGCGCTACCTTTTACGCCAATAATACTGTTGGCTCTGTGCCGCCAAAAGCCGTTTCGTTTTGATTAGCGTAGCGTGCTAACAACGCTGTTGACGCTATTTCATTTCGGAACGGTTATTTATCGCATCGCAAGGAAGCGATTTGTTTTGCTCAGAGGATAACCTTAAAACATACTTAAATGTTTTTAAATGCCCGTAGTTTCGTCTGTAATTATCGTTAACATACTTTTTGTGTTTTTATGTTTCTTTTCAATTTTCTGCATAAATGTAACTTTCTTCGTTGCCGCAAAAGAGAACTAAACGTCAAATTTGACAGCGCGCTCACAGTTTTGACGCCGGAGAGGCGCATATATCACCATAGGGTTGGGTGTTTACGAATCGGTAGGTAGAATCAACTTCAGACATCAAATCGATATACGATCGATTCAAAACATTTTTATTTTATTACAAAATATTTTAAGTTTTAGTGACTATTTATTTCATGAGTATGATTTACAATAACGTTCTATGACCCACAAATAAAATTAAGTCTTCAAACTCAAAATTGCATACCTACTGAAAATGCTAATTGTTCAATACCAACCGATGAATCGATAAATCTGTACCCCCGTTACGAGTAAAAAGTGAAAACACTTAAATTAAGAATAAAACAGAAAAGATCATTTTAAAACGTTTGTCAGCAATATAGAATTTCGATTCATTTTACACTTTATGTATAAAATAGCGACATTTTACCTGAAAATAAAACGTTTATTAAACATACTTACCTTATTCAAAGCCTTTATTATATGAGAGTAGCATCCAGTTTCCGGCCCGAGTACGTCACATGACTTCTGGTCCTGACCACGTGATCTGCATTTCCGCCGCACCGCCATCCCCACTTTGCGACACTAGCGCCACCATGAAGCTCGAAGGAATGTTCGATGTCTTTGTCATTGCGTTTTATGGTCACCAGGCAGAATTAAAAGTAAGGCTTTGAATAAGGTAAGTATGTTTGATAAACGTTTTATTTTCTGGTAAAACGTCGCTATTAAAAAGTACTGTACCGTTATTCAAAGCCTTTACTATATGAAAGACGTGTTTATTATCGTCTGGTGGCGCTGTGTATGCTTGCCAATGTGATCAATAATAAAGAACAAATCTTACAGAGGGATTAGGAAAAAGACTTATCTAGTGTTTAATTAATAGATTTACACTTGCGAATCTCCTAAGTTACGTTGTAAATGTATGTTGTATCAACTTGTATCATTTCTTTAACTCGGTCAATAGCCAGGTTACATCACAAGTCACTTAACATTTATGTGCAACTAACGTGTAGACTCGAGTTGTCGAGTCTCGTCGAGTTATTAAAATAATGTGGTCTTATTTAACATGCTGCTTGCATCATGATTTGCTAGTTAAATAAAAACAAGATCCCACTAGCACTTGCGACTGTAAGGGTTATTCTTTCTAAGTTTCGAAAGAAAAAGAAACACACTTGAGTCGGAAAAATCAACGAATCTGATAGTCTACAGATAGTACAGATAGTAGTTATGTTTTTGTTATGCCAACAAACCTCTCATAAAACACCTTAAATTGGACATATGCAAGTCCAGGCTTTGTAGTGCTGTTAACCTTATCTATTAATCACGATTTGTGATATGTTGGCTTTATTTACCCCGTCAGAATCGCAATTTACTATTTTAGCAAAAATTATGTTTCTTTTAGGGTGGATTCAAAAATGATTGCTTAGGTAGGCCAATATTAGCCGATGCTTTGAGTGACTAGAACGAATAGGGACCGGCAAGATACACTTGCCTACCCACTTGTTTTGCATTGCAAGTTTTTGTCATTTCTTTTGTTTACTTTACGTGGTACTAAAAACAAAAGTTTCGGGCACAAACTTATGCCTAAACGAAGACAAGTAACACCACTCATAATCGCTTTTATAAATTAATGTCTGCGCGTACGCATTTTTTTTTTGTAAGTTTACAGCAATACGTAAGCGAATTTGATCAATTCCTGTGAGTTTTTAACTGGACGGAGTTCAAGAATGTGCTCTAATGCCTAAAAAAGGATTCATTGTCAGATGGTGTATCGGCATTTCGAAATCAGCAATTTTACAATGATACAACCAGCTTTTTAGCACTGACTAGTCCACTTTTTACTCCAATGAAGTGGTAGGGTTTGTATTGGGACCTTAGTATAGTTATACCATCCATACAGGAACAAATGAATTTCATTTAATGAATGAGTAGTTATCGCGTTCCAGTTGTGGTTAAGGTTTTGCTTTTCCAACTGTCTAAGTAATTGTTTTATGATTTATTTTAGTGCTTTAGTACACAACATAAATCGTATAATGTAAGTTACCACGGCAAGGGTATTTCATGAACAGCAGAAAGGAAGGGAAATATCCTTGTCAGAAAAGAAAAGTTGCTCAGGGTTGCTCATTAATTTAACTTAAAAATAGTGTCTCTCCATAGTCGTACACCTCATGAATGAGGGTCTTGAATTCGTGATCGTTATTTACAACGAGCCTTTTTAATCAATTCCAATTGTAGGAAGGTATTATGCGTCTGAATTACTGTAATTTAAGTTTGCTTACAGTACTGGTATTATTATTGAGGTTGGTGTCAGGTCAGTCACACGACCTTAGACCAGAAAAAAAAACATGGTTTATTGGCCATTATACATAATATATCTGACTCTGTATAACAGGGATTAATATTGCCACATAGCCATTCCGTTCAAATAATTGTGTCCCAAAGGCTTGATTACCATGGAAACGTCTAATCCAAAGTTCTTATCTCCAAATTTTGAAGAAATCACCGCTTGCTTTAGAGTGAACAGGAACTCTGTTTAAGTTTGCGCGCCAACAAAGAATACATTTCATGCAGATTAACTGCATGAAACTTGGTTAGTGTGAGAAATCTATGTATCAAAAAGTTTCGATATCTGTTATATGTACTTTTGTAACGAAGCTGGCTTTCGCAGCTAGGTAGGAGATTTTATTCAGCGGTAGAAAACTACAGTTTGAGACTTAGTGCTGCTATTCCCAGAATAGCTAGGTTCAGCCTTTGTTAGCCAGACTCTAGGAGTGGGATCTAGCGGTACCAGAATGAATGAGATACCTGATTGATTGCGTGCAGTCGTAGAAACCCTTTACATGCACTACTAATTCACCAATCGTTAATAGTATTGCGAGATTCAAAGGTAGGTTCAGCAAGGTGAAAATGATTAGTCAGGTTGACTATTTCCATTTGGAATATATAGTACTTACGAAAAGTACAGACTTTTCAATAAAACAGATTTATTGCTAAATCATGCTCCTTTATATTATGTTTTGTATGGCAGTATATAGTATGAATGTTTTAATTTCATCTTAGGTTAGGTGACTAGGTACTAGCCTCACCTATTTATGATTTAGAAACTCGTTTGCCATTAAAACTTGAACTTAGTGCTAATGCGCTATAGGCGTATAGCATTGTTATTATCACCAACGTAAGTATGTACCTACTGGCAAATTCTGCGTAAACGGCTTTTGGCTTCGACAAAAATTCGTAATGATTTACTACGACTGTACTCGTAAGTACGAGTATTATTACATACATAGTCAACACATTATTAAATGAGTTTTGATACAGGCGAGATAGACTTTTATTTGTTTATTAGCCAGGCCAGATGTCTTGGCATCTTCTGCAGATATTATGTAGGTAAGGTAGATTTACTTATCAGCCTGGTTTTCGGGTTACCAGAGAGAAGTCGCTTTGCCATCACAAAGGAGAGTGCACTCGGTGCAATCTGTTATTTTTAGTAGTAAAGCCATTTTGCTATTACAAGGATGCAGTTGACGCGATCCTATAATAATTATATTTATTAGTTTGTGTAGTGAAGGCCTGCGCAATGCCATCGGACGTTATTACGCTTACTATAACTTTGTGGTTTATGATACTTGTTTGTGTTAGTGTTTTTAACACGTTTTTTTTTTATTTACCATGCCTCGGAGGACAAGCAAGTTATTTGCATAAGCTTGCACATTGGATCTAAATGTTTGTGACAAACCTTTGCCAATCGCCATGACAGCATAACTGAAAACCAGTTGGGTGACTGTCCGAAAGACATTTGACTGGAACTGGATGTGTACATTCCACATGTATGTCATATCTATTGTTATTGTATTAATTAGTGCATGTCAAACCCATGAAACACTGGAACTAAACATTCAGTTCGCGCAGGACATGTGGTGGAGCCAGTCATAGTATCATAAAAAGTTAACTGTTTTAATAGAACCTTTCAGTTCTTGCAGGATAGGTGGCGGAGCCATCTTATCCTAATAAGTTAACTGTTTTGATGGAACCTTTTAGTTCTTGCGGGATAGGTGGTGGAGCCATCGTATCCTATTGAGTTAACTGTTTTGATGGAAATTTTCGGCTTATGCAGACTAGGTGGCGGGGCCATTGCATTTAATAAATAAGTTAATTGTTTTGATGGAAACCTTTAGCTCGGATAAGATAGGTGACGAAGCCATCCATATCCTTATAAGTTCACAGTTTTGACGGCACAGATGAAGCTCGGATAGGAAACTTACTATGTCATTGAACATTTTATACTTAAGTATTCCTTTAATCCCGGTGGGATTAGAGTAGGATCTGGATTCTGAGACTCCGACCTTGCTTTAATTAATATTTTTGTCTTTCTCTTCTCCTTGCGCTATCTAAGTACTTACCTGGGTCATTATGACTTTTGTACACAGCCTATCGGAGAACACATCATGTGGAGCTTATGAGGCGGTGCCTGCATGTGTTCATGGCTCCAATAGACTTCTTGAGACTTGATTACAGAGTCTGCGTCTCTTAGAAATAAAATACCATGGATCGATCTACGGTGTAGGATGCGATCCTGGTTAAGTATTTCCACGAACTTTTCTATACACATTTTTCTTTCTAGAAATCTGCAGCTTGTCGTAGTGTCTGAGGATCAGAGCTTTAAGAACGAAGTCTTGGGATAAGCTGGGATCGTATACCTGTAGTTTTTATTTTCCAGTTAGATGATATTATCTTAACCATGCGTAGGTACATATGCGCTGCATACGTGCATATTACATAGCTATTTGATATATTTCATACCTGAAATAGACTTCTGTAAGGCACAATATAAATTCACGATACTTTTTTGGTAAAAATATCGAAATATAATACTTAGCTTTTTACCTGAATGTATTCTTATTACACAAACTAAGTAAAACTGCAATTTCGTATAAATTACGATAAAAATGTTGCACAAACATGTTGAAGACAGTAGTTCTGAATAAATAGGTAGGTACTCACGTTATTTTGTAATCCTTACCTCGATGACTACGATAAACCTTACTTAGATCGTTTATAGCTCTTATATACCCGCATCCTGGTTCTGCTTCTGATGTCCTGTTTCCCTCGATGTCTCTCGTCCCCGCGGCCAGACCAATTTAATCTGTAAATGCTTAGACATGTAACGAAATTAACGTTAGTAAAAGCAAAAATATTATTTTATACTTTGAGGTAGATTGATTTAAATCCATCTCCGAACGGTAGCACCGTTTAAAACAACAGTGAAATTCTTACTTTATAGTAGAATTGATAACACTATTTTGGTTTGCTATGATTTTAACAGCAAAAAACACATATTCTAGTGATGATTACTTTTACAATTTTAATATCGTCTCGGAACATTTAGATTCCTAAGTACTGGGCATTAGTGAGACGGCCACGAATTAGCGAAGCTTATTCAGGGCGACCGTCTCGGTCAGAAACTAAAACGCCAATGACAAAGACATCGAACATTCCTTCGAGCTGCCCATGGTGGCGCTAGTGTCGCAAAGTGGGGATGGCGGTGCGGCGGAAATGCAGATCACGCGGTCAGGACCAGAAGTCATGTGACGTACTCGGGCCGGAAACTGGATGCTACTCTCGTATAATAAAGGCTTTGAATAACGGTACAGTACTGTTTAATATAACCTTAAATGTCACGTACTTTTAAGTCAGTGCTAATTATGTTTTCTTATTTTAAAACCAATAGCATTTTATTTTAATGGATTTCTGTATTGCTTATGGAATCCTTCTGCATACACTGTTCACTCGTTCTGTAAAAACTCTGAGCTGTCAAACGGGGCCCGCAACTGTCAAAGTGGCGCTAGTAGTAGAAAGACCAATAACAAAGTTGTTTTTGTATGAAATTAGTAAATTTAGACCATTAATAATATATGGAAACTATAGCAGGCCTGTGTATCTTTCCGCGTAGGTAGCAAAAACGTACCTACGCGAAGCGACCCCTTGGTAAGGGCCTAAACAAGTTGGGTGTCGCTAGCCGGCAGCGACACGCTCCCGCGTTTTATTCACCGGCGGTGCGTGGCACTAAATTGCTGGTTGTATGAGCGTGAATAATGTCCTAGAAAGATGCGCAAGATGGCGTAAGTAGCTTCTTGTGGCAGTCAACCCTATCGCGTTGCGTGATAGTACGTTCACCAACCTCTTTTTTAAACAGCCCTATCACCCTTCAATATGAAATGTAAAAATAACGTCTTACAGTTTCCTTAGCTTAAACGTCCCTCGTTATACTGCTTTCCATCAATTATTTGTAACGAAATGTATTCCAATTACAATAAAAGTCGATCCGAATCACAGTTCAATTCGACATCCCTTTTACAAACTAGAAGCGTAAAACGGAAAGCAATTTGCTAGAGCCGGAACTGGTCTCATAGACTACTGAGAGTCGGTGATTTTTAACGAGTCCTACTATATTCTAGTTTGGGCAGGCCTGTGTATCTTCCCGCGTAGGTAGCAAAAACGTACCTACGCGCGGCGACCCCTAGGTAAGGGCCTAAACAAGTTGGGTGTCACTAGCCGGCAGCGACACGCTCCCGCGTTTTATTCACCGGCGGTGCGCGACACTAGGTTGCTGGTTGGACGAGCGTGAATAAAGTCCTAGAAAGATGCACTAGATGGCGTAAGTAGCTTCTTGTGGCAGTCAACCCTATCGAGTTGCGTGATAGTACGTCACTGAATAGGTTTAGTGTATTATGAATCATATTCCAGAGTTATAAGAATGAAATTATCTTGCAATGTATTTCTGTAGGTGTCTACACGAAAATGTTCTTGAGCCAGAGGCGAACTGAATTACACCATATCGTTAACAACATTGAGTAGATATTTCTTTGAATTTCATTGCAAAGTCATACTTCTGTACGGAGTACTAATACTTATTCTGTGCTATAGGTCATCAGTTTCCTCGAGTTGAAAATAGTACGTTAACTATACCTACCCGCATAACATTACCAAAAATGTTGGTAAGTTTACTTTTTGCATTTATTATGAGAACTGACTGCCAAAACTTAAGTTTTTGTCATGAAGTTCTAATATATACATAATAAAAAGGATATTTTTAAACATTTGTACTTAAAATACACTTCTGGACACATCTGTTGGCCCATCTTGTATTTTCAGTTTCGTTTGGTCCTAGCTAAAATTTTATATTAGGTCGAGCAAAAAGTTTTTATGCAGTTTGGAACCTGGCACATTCACAATTTCATTCAATAGTTTTTTTTTTAATTTCGAACACAGAATTTAAAGAAACAAAAGACAATTTGGAGCCTGTTTGTTGATATCAAACAATCGAATACTAAGAAAACTTGGTTTTATTGGTTTACTTGGATTTAATTTTTGAAAAAGTGATTGATATCTTTGGTTTTGCAACAAACATTACTTATTCTTAACATTAAGGTGAGGTTCTATCAATAATCTATGGATACTTCACCAGAAGTCGCCCAAGCTGTGGCACTTATTCAGGCCGGACACAGCCAAAGAAACGTGAGTGCTCAACTTAATTTAAGTCGATCTGCGGTCCGAAATGTTTATCGAAGGTACCTAGAGACTGGCGGCTTTGTTCGTCGCCAAGGAAGGCCACGATCTCGGGTCACAACTGAAAGGCAGGATCGATTCATCGTGACGACCAGCTTGAGAAATCGTCACCTTACCTCCATTGAGTTACAAAACCAACTTCGCGACTTCCACGGAGTATCTGTGAGCGCTCGAACTGTTCGGAGAAGGTTAAAAGAACGCGATATGGCACCACACAAGCCAGCTAATGGGCCCAAACTAACGCGAGCCCACCGAACAGCGCGCCTTCATTTCGCACGCAGTCATTTAAATGTACACAGCAAGATTGGAGCCGTGTACTCTTTTCTGATGAGTCTAAAATTGTGTTACATAGCAATGATGGATGGAAGAAGGTCTACCGACGTAAGGGAGAGCGTTTCGCACATTGCTGCTTTGAAGAGAGGGTTGCTTATGGCGGTGGCTCATGGACTGTCTGGAGCGGTATATCCGCGAGCGGCAAAACTCAACTTTAGGTTGTTACAGGACCACGGCTGCCAACATTAAATGCTGAAAGGTACATTCGTGAGTGCTTAGAACCTCACGTGATACCATACGCGGACTATGTGGGCCCAAATTTCCTTTTTATGCTTGATAATGCATGAGCCCATGCGGCCGGCATCGTCAGGGAATATCTTCGGGATGTGAACATCACAGTTATGGACTGGCCAGCCAGAAGCCCAGACATGAACCGCATTGAGCACATGTGGGACGAGCTAAAAAGACGTGTTAGGGCTCGTCAGTCAGTTGCCCAGACGATACACGAGTTGAAAACTGCCATAGAAGAGAAATTGGAGATGATCCCTCAAAATTTCATAGAGCGGTTGATAAACTCTATGCCTAATCGTATGAGAGCTGTGGTAGATGCCCATGGAGGCAACACGCGTTTTTAATTAAACCTTTATTTTATAAAACATGTTTCTTATTCAAAAATCAATTGCCTTTAACAAGGCGCATATCCGACTTGTTAGGCGTAGCTCCATGTCGTATGGTATTCTGAATTCGAATTTAAAACAATACGATCGAAAAAGTTGGTAAAATGTATCAGGTTTAAAACTGCATCAACAGTTTTTTTTCAATCTAGCAGTCATAATTCGGTAGGGGCCATCGAAACCTAAACTCTAAGGTGGGCCAATAGATGTGTCCAGAAGTGTATAACTTTTTAGCACGACATACAGACTAAGTTACATTTTTGAAGTTATTAATAGAACGATATGTTGTTATCATCATACACTCAACTATTTTAAATAAGCGTGCGTTATTATACTATATAACGCACGCTTATTTAAAATATATAGGTAGCAAGTTTTATGACCTTAAAATGGGAAAAATCTAACCTAAAGAAATTCAGGAAATTTTGATTAGGTCTGGTTTCCTTCCACGAAAAAAAGTGCTTCTTTTTCTTAACTTTTCTTTTAACTCACATATTTTTCAAGTGGAAAACATGATCCAAAGCTAAAAATTGACATGAAATCATCGCATATTAAGAAATTTCCAGTTTATTTTAGCTTTGACAGGGGTCCATATAGTGGTAGCGCCATCTGAGATCAGCTTTCACTTGCCTTGCCAACCCCATTGAACTTACTAGATTATTCAGACTATAACACCAAATTGGAAACGGTTTGTGAGCGCAATATTAGTGATATTATGACTGTTGGCGCAAAAGGGAACGCAGCCTAAGTCAGTCAACTGTCAAACTGTCATGTGTGTCAACCAAAACAACAAAAGTTGGTTTTTCATGCAACAAGGGGAAGGAAAATAAAATTAGAAACACTAACCATTCTAATCGTGTTTCGGGACATAATGTTATGTGATTATTTTAATTACTGGTTTTAGAGATACGCGATGGCTTTTTTAGAGGTATAATTGATTTATATACTAATACTGATAATCAGCATCGCTCAGTCGAACATAATGAAATTTACGCCCATAGTTTTTAGTCTGGCTATTAAGTACCTATCAATCTGACTGGCTTGTATCAGGTACTGGCTAATGATGTTTAGTTCATTATTATCACACAAGACGTCTAGCGTAGACCATTGGGTACTTTGCATAATTTAATGTACCTCGCACCTGCATGATTGGAAGATTTGATGTTGACAATGTTATTGTTTGCTTGCAGTGGCGCCGATTCACCTTTTTCGATACACACAAGAATGTAGACAACGGGAAAATTGCGGAATGTCTACAGGTATGGTTGATTCCAATGTATTTTTATCCTTACTAGTTCTGCCGTTTATTAAAAACATCAGACTGATAAGTTCAGTATTTGTGCTGCCTTTTGGTAATGATATTCACTATATTACTTGGTATGCACATGTAACCACATTTAGTAGTGTGTAACTTATGTATTTTTCTTGCATTCTTTGAAACATAATTTTTTTATTGTGATTTTTTTATTACAATCTACTTAAATGTATACTAAGCATGATTTTGGGCTTTCTCTTTACTTCAAGGACACACACGTCACAGTCTCAACAAGCGGCAATGGTCATGTGATTCTGTGTGATGTGACGGGCTGGGCTCACCTCATCACCAGGTCTTGGGAGGTCACTTCGTTCAAAGCTTACGAGTTGACTGTCAATCTTGCTCAACAGCTACCACATGACCCATACTTGGTGACTATTGGTGTAAGTTTATGCAAATTATCCTATTTTCTATTGTTAAGTTACTACCTAACTAATACATATGTGATGGATGTGATAGTCCTGCCTCAGACCAAACACATTTGGATTTCTGTGCTTTTATTAAGTTAATATTTTGCACAGTTGCACAAATTAATTACAAAATAATTAGACCTTAACGTTCATATTTTACATTCATAAGACTGCCTGTGGTATGATGAAATGTGATAACTGAAAGATTAATAATGCTATCCTATTGAGGAGCCTCCTCATCCTGACAACTTTGCTCCCAATAAATCCGGTTATAGATTATATGGTCTAGAGCTACACAGATCGCAGATCACCCCAAAAGAAAAAAACATATTTAACAATTGTAGTTTATAAAAAAAGGGCGGAGGTGTGTTCTATAGTTGTGGAAGTAACATGAAACCAAAAACCAACAATTTATTCATGCAATATCACTGCACAATTTCTTAATATTCTCCAGGATGACGAGTCGGGAGTGAACCCACTGATCAAAGTGTGGGACTGGTCCCGCAGCGACCGGCACGGCAGCCCGACGTGCGTGCGCGTGTCGCGCGCGGTGCCCTCGCACATGCGCGCCACGCCCGCTACGGCGCTGCAAGTGCACGACAATAAGGTGAGTGGGGCCTGCGCGGGTTGAGCCATTAGTCGCGCCACTGCGGCTTACAGCCCCCTGCACGTTGAGCCATTAGCCGCGGTTACCAGTGGTTTAGAACTTCCGCACGTTGTGCCGCTAGTCGCGGGCACTAGTGGCTTTAAGCCTTCGCTCGTTAAGCCTTAGATACGGGCACTTAACGGCACCAATATTTTTATATAAAATCTCCGAGTCCCCACACGTTGAGTCACTAGCAGCGGCCACTAAAAGCAACTATTTGTAGCTTAGAGCCACTAGTTGAGACCACTAAAAGAGACCACTAGTAGCTTAGTCAAGCCACTAGACGCAGCCAACAAGCGCAATCGTTAGTGGCTTCGTAGGGGCCACCAGTTGCTGCCACTACTTTTCGTGCTTTCACCGCGGTTGCAAGCGATGCAAGCTACAACATTCTGCTACTAGCAGTTAGGGCATGCGACTATCGCAGCTTTTGGCTCGAACGCGGCCACTCGAATGCTCGGGTTAGTAAATTACGAGTATGATAGTTTATAAACTACGTCTAAAATTGATTTTGATCAAAAACCCAAGAATCATTTGAAAAAAAAAACCCGTTATTTGTAACGGTTTATTTTTTATTTTTGGTGACATTTATGTATATAGCGTCTTTTTAATGTACTGAGTTGTCTTTACCAGAGTATCCTAGCCGTGGGATTCCAAGATGGCTCCGTCTCGCTCTTCCGCGGCGACATCGCGCGGCAACGCAGCGGCAAGATGAAGACGCTGCCGGACTCCGGCACCAGCCCGATCACTGGACTCGCTTTCAAGTAAGTTTCTTCTTTAAAAAAATAAATATTATTATTTATAATGATAATTTATTTCAAGTAACGAATTACATGCAGTTTATAAATGTAATGTATTCCCGGGACTAAGCTCGCGTGAATAACGAACTTCCTATATAAATTCTCATCCCTCATTTCATTCACCCCATTAATGTTATTATTTCGCGACAAAGGTAGCCTACCCAGGGTCTATACCAAAGAAGATTGCCCGTGGAAGTATGGCTGAATGAATGTACTGATTTAAAAATTTTGGTGTCATGACGAAAATTGTTTTCTTTGCATAGTAATTTACAAGTTTATCACACGTCCCAAATTTTGTATTTTCGAATTAGGGATTTTCAGTACTATAAAAAATCATATGTTGTTTCAAGAAAATGAACTCTATTGCAGTGTAAATAAAGTTAAAGTTTAAAAATAAATACGCTTCATACATAAACGCACTCTAACATCGCAATATGTTTGAATTCAGCCGCCGCATGCGTGCGAAATATTCCGCAAATGAACTGATGCTTTAGCAATATGTTTGAAAAACAAAAAATGTACCGAAAATGACCATAATGGATTGTACTCTCGATTCTGAACAAACTGCTTTCTGCTTAAGTTCAGATACGAACATTCTTTATAATTGGTTTTCTGTTCATTTTACCCTCAGAGGGGCGGACAAGCTGTTCGTAGTGTCCCGCGCGTGCGTGATGGTGTACTGGCTGAACACCGAGCGCTGCGTCACGCTCGACAGCAGGGGCGCGCCGCCCGGCTGTTGCGTGCTGGCTGATAAGCACCGCCTCACTGTTGCTGTCGATGACGTGAGTACTGGTGGCGTGGTGTGTACTGGCTGAACACAGCGCTGCGTCACGCTCGACAGCAGGGGCGCGCCGCCCGGCTGTTGCGTGCTGGATGATAAGCACCGCCTCACTGTTGCTGTCGATGACGTGAGTACTGGTAGCGTGGTGTGTACTGGCTGAACACAGCGCTGCGTCACGCTCGACAGCAGGGGCGCGCCGCCCGGCTGTTGCGTGCTGGCTGATAAGCACCGCCTCACTGTTGCTGTCGATGACGTGAGTACTGGTGGCGTGGTGTGTACTGGCTGAACACTGAGCGCTGCGTCACGCTCGACAGCAGGGGCGCGCCGCCCGGCTGTTGCGTGCTGGCTGATAAGCACCGCCTCACTGTTGCTGTCGATGACGTGAGTACTGGTAGCGTGGTGTGTACTGGCTGAACACAGCGCTGCGTCACGCTCGACAGCAGGGGCGCGCCGCCCGGCTGTTGCGTGCTGGATGATAAGCACCGCCTCACTGTTGCTGTCGATGACGTGAGTACTGGTAGCGTGGTGTGTACTGGCTGAACACAGCGCTGCGTCACGCTCGACAGCAGGGGCGCGCCGCCCGGCTGTTGCGTGCTGGCTGATAAGCACCGCCTCACTGTTGCTGTCGATGACGTGAGTACTGGTAGCGTGGTGTGTACTGGCTGAACACTGAGCGCTGCGTCACGCTCGACAGCAGGGGCGCGCCGCCCGGCTGTTGCGTGCTGGATGATAAGCACCGCCTCACTGTTGCTGTCGATGACGTGAGTACTGGTAGCGTGGTGTGTACTGGCTGAACACAGCGCTGCGTCACGCTCGACAGCAGGGGCGCGCCGCCCGGCTGTTGCGTGCTGGATGATAAGCACCGCCTCACTGTTGCTGTCGATGACGTGAGTACTGGTAGCGTGGTGTGTACTGGCTGAACACAGCGCTGCGTCACGCTCGACAGCAGGGGCGCGCCGCCCGGCTGTTGCGTGCTGGCTGATAAGCACCGCCTCACTGTTGCTGTCGATGACGTGAGTACTGGTGGCGTGGTGTGTACTGGCTGAACACTGAGCGCTGCGTCACGCTCGACAGCAGGGGCGCGCCGCCCGGCTGTTGCGTGCTGGCTGATAAGCACCGCCTCACTGTCGCTGTCGATGACGTGAGTACTGGTAGCGTGGTGTGTACTGGCTGAACACAGCGCTGCGTCACGCTCGACAGCAGGGGCGCGCCGCCCGGCTGTTGCGTGCTGGCTGATAAGCACCGCCTCACTGTTGCTGTCGATGACGTGAGTACTGGTAGCGTGGTGTGTACTGGCTGAACACAGCGCTGCGTCACGCTCGACAGCAGGGGCGCGCCGCCCGGCTGTTGCTTGCTGGCTGATAAGCACCGCCTCACTGTTGCTGTCGATGACGTGAGTACTGGTAGCGTGGTGTGTACTGGCTGAACACAGCGCTGCGTCACGCTCGACAACAGGGGCGCGCCGCCCGGCTGTTGCGTGCTGGCTGATAAGCACCGCCTCACTGTTGCTGTCGATGACGTGAGTACTGGTAGCGTGGTGTGTACTGGCTGAACACTGAGCGCTGCGTCACGCTCGACAGCAGGGGTGCGCCGCCCGGCTGTTGCGTGCTGGCTGATAAGCACCGCCTCACTGTCGCTGTCGATGACGTGAGTACTGGTGGCGCGTGTACGTTGCGCAATCTGTTCTACGTATTTATAATTTTGGCCTTGCCACGATCGACTGGACTAATAGTCGCGATCGACCGGTTGGCCAACCTTGGTATAGTGCGACAGGTTCGGTCGCGACCCTCCTGCGTCCTGTCAGACGTGCGGGGGAAAGAGCCAAACGCACGCGACCGTCATAGGCAATCCCCTTCCCCGCAACATCACCCGTCCCCGCTGTCATCTAGCCGGGGCCGGCAGTTTTAGTAGGGCGGCAAAATCGTATTGTAATATGATAATAAAACTTGTTACTTAAAGTGCTTAGTACACATCAGTTATATTGTAAAGGAGATGGTCCAGGTTTCTATGGAACTTTGGCCATCTCTTGTACACTACAGCAAAAAGTAGAAAAAAGGCTATGAAACCCTATTCTGATATTTATTTATACAATTTCTTCGTTTTTTTTTGTGCACAAATAAGTTTTTTAAAAACATTTTGCGGCAATACTATCTCATAATGACGGAACGGCACAAATTAATGACAGATGACAGCTACTTTTTTCACTTGGAACCAAACGTTCTTTCCGCTGATCGTTCAGAAAACATATTTGGCTTTGCATGTAAATTCAAATTGAATAACAGTTTCATCATTCGAGTTATATTTCTTTCTTAGTGAACTAAATATTGATAACATGGTTTTCTAATGGTTATAGAAAAACAGTAAAACTAGGTTGATTTTTGAATCATTGATAGATTACACTGCATTTTGATTTCTGAACGTTCTCAAATATGTCGATAGAAATTGCCATCATTATTGAATGTGTAACAATGAAAAATGTTTTTGTACATTAAAAAACGGCAAGATATATTTTTTTTAAATATTTTTTGAAAGATAAAGTTATTTTTCATATTTTTTTGGTTTCCTGTACAAGAGATGGCCAAAATTGTTACATCTCCTTTCATTTTAAAATTAATTTATGTTTTTTTACGATTATATGCTTTGTGCCCAAATATCTATGTCAATTTGGGTTTGCATGTTTAATATAATACTAGGTAAACGAGGTCAAAATTAACTCTCCTGAAATTTTCAATTACGTTAATCAATGTTATTACAACCCTTCAAAATTATTATACAAATGTAATGAAATTGATTCCGCTATAGGCTGTCAACAAGGTGACCCTCTTGGACCTACTATTTTCAGTTTGGCTATTAACCCCTTCATTCAAAATTTATTCTCAAAATTTAATGTATGGTATTTAGACGATGGGACACTAGGAGGTGACGCTGACACTGTTTTTTTAGACTTTTCTAGAATAATTCAAAAATTTTATACAATAGGCCTTTCTTTAAATTTTGACAAATGCGAAATTTTTATTTCAGAACATCTTCCTCTTTCAAGAAGATCTGAGATAATTTCTAAATTTCATAGTTTGGCCCCCAATATTTTTTTATTTTTTAATTATTCTCACAGAGTCAACCCTCCATCTTCTAGGCTCTCCCATCTTCGATAATGCAATACCCCCTCATTTTCAAAAATTAGTAACTAAATTTGATGAATTTTCAGACCGCCTTTTGGAAATCAACGCTCATTCGGCTCTCTTTATACTAAAATCCTGTCTTTTAGTTCCTAAATTTAATTATCTTATTCGATGCTGTCCTATTTGGAAATTCCAAAATTTGACTAATAATTTAGACAATCTTGTTAAAACACATTTGGAAAAGATTCTGAACATTCGTCTTTTGGAACGGTCTTGGGATCAAGCGTCCCTTCCTATCCGTTTTGGTGGGATTGGGACACGCAAAATTTCCACTGTCTCCTTACCTGCCTTTCTATCCTCATCTTACAGCACGTCCTCTCTCGTTGCAAGTATCCTGCAGCCTTCTACTGCAAACTTCGAAGTAGCGTGCCTGGACGAGGCTAGAAATGCTTGGGATATAGCATATGCGAATAAATTCCCTTCAGATCTTAAAATTCAAAGGAGTTGGGACCAAATTTCTTGTGTTGTGTGTCTATTTTGAAAAGTCTTATTGACAGTAGCACTGACAACGCGGAGATCCACGTTGTCAGTGCTACTGTCAATGTCATGTGTCAGCCAGACTAAAAGCAGTTTCCACCAAGGAAGCAAGATACTGGCTTCAGGCCTATCCTTCGGCCAACGTGGGAACCCTTTTGGACTCAGAAACTCTACGAGTCGCGATGTCTGTGTGTTGGTGCTGAGGTTTGCCTTCCACACAGATGTCCTTGTGGTTCTGATGTCGGCTCGTTGGGACATCACGGACTCTCCTGTATTAAAAGTGCAGGCCGCTTTTCGCGTCATGCCAGCATCAACGACATCATCCGTCGGTCTCTTGCCTCTATCAACGTGCCGGCTTTACTCGAGCCGAACGGTATCGCGCGTGATGATGGCAAGAGACCAGACGGGATGTCACTTGTTCCTTGGCGGATGGGTCGGGCTCTTGTGTGGGACGCTACCTGTGTCGACACACTTGCAGCCTCTCATCTGCCCGGGACAAGCCGTGATGCTGGTTTGGCTGCGACAAGTGCCGAAAACTTTAAAAAGAACAAGTACAGGCAGATCGCCTCCCGGTACCACTTTGTACCGTTTGGAGTCGAAACACTGGGTTCGTGGGGTCCCAACGCTATCTCTTTTTTCAAAGAGATTTCCAAGAGGCTAGTTGACATCAGTGGTGACCTAAGAGCTGGCTGCTACCTTGCTCAGCGTATAAGCATCGCTATCCAGCGCGGTAATGCTGCCAGCATCCTAGGAACCTTACCACTAGGACCCTTATTATAATTTTTGTTTTAGTGTTGTATTAAGTCAATTTTCTTAATTTTTATTAATAAGTTGTATATATAGTTAATTACAAATATTATACTAGGTATATTATTTTCATCTCTATCGCAGGCCATATACTGCTACACAACAGAAGGCCGGGGACCGTGCTACGCGCTGGAAGGCGAGAAAGTACGACTCAACTGGTTCCGCTCATATCTCGTTATTACAACCAACGAGACGCCTAACAAAACTGCCGCATCCACTAGCTCAGCCCCAGCACCCAAGTCTCACCACATCACCATATTAGACATTCAAAACAAATTCATTGTATTCTCCAAAACATTCGAAGCGATTGACGCGGTTATAACCGAATGGGGATCGTTTTATCTGCTAACGAAGAATAAAGAAATGATATACTTAGACGAGAAGGATCTACAGTCCAAGCTGTCGTTGCTATTCAAAAAGAATCTCTATGATGTGGCGATTAGGATAGCGAGCAGTCAGCATTACGATGTGGAGGGGCTGACTGAGATTTATAAGCAGTATGGAGACCATTTGTATAGCAAGGTATGTTTGACAATTAATTCGTTGAACAGTTCACGATCATAAAAATCTGTAACAATCTTACTATCTAATCATTACCTAACATTCACGCAAAAAATAACAACGATAAAGAACAGGAATAAAGAGAATCTATCTAATACATCGCAGTATTGCGTGAATAATAAATAGCTGCTTTGGTAAACTTCTTAATTCTGGCGTAACGTTACCATAAACCAACAACAATACTTTACTGAGGATCTGACAAGCCTTTTACATAATCATTGTTTGATCAGCGTACAGAAGACTACCGCAGTTCTTTAGCTTTTCAATACCAGTGTATACCTCTCTAGATCTTGTTTAGGTCAATAACACACTTACATGTATTTTATGTCGCATATAATTAGCTAACTAATATTTTTTTTTTATACAGGGTGACCTCAAAGGCGCAATAGACCAGTACGTCAAAACGATCGGCTGGCTAGAAACGTCATACGTCATCCGCAAGTACCTCGAGTCTCGCCACCTTGAGCCACTCGTACAGTACCTTGAAGAACTCCACAAAAAAGGCTGTGCTACTGAGGACCATACGACATTACTGCTGACTTGCTACGTGAAGATAGATCAACATGATCAGCAGGGGAAGCTGAAGGAGTTCATCATATCCAAGGATAAAGCTATTGATTTTGATGTGGATGTTGCTATAAAGGTAAGGCGCAGTTAAAATTAAATTGTTATCTCTAGATAGTGATAAAAAAGGACTTATAGATAGTTGGTATAAAATGTAGTTTGAGAGTCAGAATGGTGGTTCTAAAATAAATAAAATAAAATTAAACCTACGTTAAACTATAATTGGTGTTATTACGATAAAAAAATAATAATGTATAAAATAACAAAAGCAAGTTACTTACATTCGGACATTTTGTTCAGACTCATTTTGTGCTGTCACTAATATTTTCACTGCTGTCTTCATTTATTTATTTATTTTCCAAAAATGTACATGTAATGCTACATGATATTGCGCGTGAATCGTTAGTACGTGTCCGTCTCAGATAACAGTTAAAGTAGGGAAGGACACACTCCGTCGAGAGTGCCTTCCCACGCTTGTCGATTTTCTTCCCGCTAACAGTTCCAAAGATGGTAACAAAAAATTATGACCAGAACTAGATTACATTTAGATTTATTAAACGTCATAAAATATAGTAGTGTGATAAAAAGTGATGACCAAAAGACTAACGTACTGTTCGTTTTCGCCACCAGGTAGTCCGTCAAGTGAGTGTAGACGACGCCTTATCCCTAGCAGCGATCCACAAGCGCCACGACTGGTACCTGAAGATGGTTCTAGAAGACGCCAAGCAGTACCAGCGCGCGTTGGACTACTTGCGCGACCTGCAATTCGCCGACGCCGAGCTGTATATGCGCCGTCACGGACACCTGCTTATACAGCACGAGCCTGAAGAGAGCACGCAGTTTTTGAAACGTGAGTTATATAAGAGGAAACGCGGTCACTTGTCACTTTTGTAGAATTTTGTAATTTTACAAATTCAAATTCAAAGTTATTAGTAATAGTTGTTGGAGCTGCCTAAAAGCAGATATCTTAAACCGTTGAGCTGAAATTTTGTATACAGGTTTAGCTTGGATGACAATGCATAGTTAGCTGTGTAAGTCGTCTAAGACGTCTTTGATGAGCTGATGACCATTTTAAAAAACTCACTATCTCGCCGCGATACCATCATGCGAAAAAGTATTTCAGCGGAGCAACGACTCTCTTTTCGCAATTTCTTCTATTAGGCTCATTTTGTGAACGTCCTAGCTCCTGGACTAACTGCATTCGACGGTCAAATGACAGACGCGGCTAGCTGTCAACATCAATCGGCGGGAAACCGCCAATGCGTCGACAGCACGTCGACGGCATGTCGACAACTAGCCGCCGACTTCTAACGTCGGCTGCAGTTACATACGTCGACAGCAAACTGCTGTTTGTGTGTAAAAGCTCTAACGATCACTTTATATTTAAAATCATCGTTCAAACTTGTGTTCAAATGGAATTACCTACGATTATTACGATGATAGCAAAACATATTGTAAAGGTAAATTATACAAACTAACCTGCTTGCGGTTCGAGGATCCTTTTACGCCTCTTTTTATTCTTCTCAGGTTCCATCTTTACTTATAATAAGTCAAGAATAGAGAAAACAGCAACAAAATAAAACAAACACAAACGTTACAAAGAACAATAACAGAAACTTCTGAAATAACACGTGAACACTTCCGAAATTAAAAAAATCAAATTATGCCGCACCGTGGAGCCATTACAAAATAGCGTACAGGTATAGCACCCCTGACCTTTCAAACCACTAACGGTTAAGTGCAATAGGTCATAATTTATCATTTTCGGAGTCAAAATTATATAATGATAAATATCTATGAATGGTCAACTACTGTTAATTATTTATGGAAAAAATGTAATTTCTAATTATTGTATTTATATTTGTGGTAAAAGTAATGTCAATTAACCGAGTTTTTAAATTAAAACCAAGTAACTGCTTAAAGACTTTCAATACGTAAATTATAAGAAATTTTATTTTAATAACTAAATTTGTGTTTTATTTACAAAATTGCGAAACTATGACTTAAATTTTGAATTTTTTAAAGTTGTCTCGTTCTCGGACGGGCCGTGGTATTATAAAATCAGCGATAGGTCGGGATTATCGCTATTTTATACGATGAGTGACACGTGTCGTAAAGTTTGGGAATTTTTTGGTACAGGTGGGGTCAATAACCTTTTGTGCAAGTTTAAATGGCACGGACTATGATTGGTGTGTTTTTTTAAACAATTTATAAACACTACAATAAATACCATAAATAAAATAGAAACTAATTTAGTTTGTTTTATTTTTAAAATTATCACCAAAAACAACAATCCATTACCATTACGAGTATTTTTTTATTTTTTCAAAGTTGATAATCCAATGTTCAATTCCTACTATCCGTCCGTAACTATAAATATCCTAAACACTCCTTTTGTCCACAGTGCTATGCACAGACTACAAACCGCGCAACCAGCCTCTAGTAGACGAAGCCACGCTATCAGGCGCGCCTCGCACGCCTCACCGCGCGTGTCCCGACGACTTTATACACATGTTCCTGAGCAATTCGGAACGGCTCATAGAGTTCTTAGAGCACATTACGAAGACGTCTACAAGCTCTAAACTGGTGTACAACGCGCTTATAGAACACTATATCCATGTCTGGTGAGTATGCTGACTATGTAACTCTTATGTTCTATCGCGAATATAACAATAATGTCCGAATATTGACTACAGCTGCAAATCTCAACAGACATTAGTCAACTGCATGAGTGTATGCGCAATACACAGGTGTACTCTCTGTTCCTTTATTTTCATAGTTCAGTGAGACGGCATATCCGACATGACCGTGAGATCAGGCGCAAGACCAACGGCTAAACGTGCTTTCCGAGGCACGGGGTGTTAAACCCACCATCTTCCTGACTCTGGAGCTGTGTCCCAGTTTTTTAAAACCGTTAAGACCAGTTACTTTCGGCCCGACCGGGGATTCAAACCCGGGACCTCGTGGATAGTACCCAGCGTGCTGACCACTTGACCAACGAGGCAATCAAAACTGCGGATATAAAGTGTTCAAGGCAGCTACAAAAGACAAAACGCTACTTTAAATTTACTAACCACTAATTTAAAACCCTCAGAATGGCTCATGACAGTGATTAACAAGCAAAATGCCCAAATGCGGCCACTACAAACTAAGTAAAAAACTTAAATCTTAAATCGTGCTCATATTATAAAGTAGATACCAAAGTATGACCATACAGTATTACAATGTGACCATACAAACGTATCAGACTATACAACGTAGTAAGTGTTTTCAGACGTTTACCTAAACATTTTTTTGACCAAATTAGGGCTAAGTCCGAGGGCGCTGAGATGTTGGAGTACGAGGCCAAGGTAATGAAAGTGCTGAAGGACCCCGAGGCGAACTACGACAAAGACCAGACCCTGGTCATCTGCCAGATGCTCAGCTTCAAGGCCGGGATACTCTACCTCTACGAGGAGAATAAGCTGTGAGTACATATTACCACATAATAAATAAGAACCTGGGCCACCGGCCACCTATAGGCAAATGTTAGACATACTTATATATTATACTTATAAGAAATATATTATTTCTAATATTTAAGTACTACAAATTTTCTTTTGAAACTTGTTCAAACAAAAGCTTGTCTAAACGAAAGTTAAAAATATTTCGTCATCAAACTAAATGAACCCCGAACACATACAATTAGCCTACGTCTAATCCAATCGGCCACGACGCTCATGCTTACCGGTGCGAAATTAGCGACCATATCCTGCGTTAAACGATGCGAAAAAAAATGCATGAAAACTCGAAAATATAAATTATTTAATAAATATACAAGAATTGCTCGTTATAAGCAAGTATAAGATAGTGCAAGAGTGCAATCTTCGAATACTTACCTTGTTTTGTGCAAGTAAAAGATTCTGATTCTGTCATATTGTACCCATTAAATTATTCAGACTATAATGTACACATGCGTTCAATGCCCTATAAGTAAGAAATAGTGATGAATGAGGATAAACTATGCTAAAGAAATCTGGACATGAGTTCGTAGAACGAGACTGATGACCTTTTTACCCGACTACGGCGCTATAATAATAAATAAATATTGGACAACATTACATCCATTCCTCAGATTCCAAAATATGCACTTGTGTTATGGAAATCTGAAACAACCGTGGTATAACAAGAGCCAGACCCGAGACAATATTGAAAACATAAATTTTTCATATTGACCCGAGCAGGGATCGAGCCCGGGTCCTCAGAGATAGCGACACCTTGAAAACAAGTGTGCGAGCAACTCTGCTAGCTAGCCTTAATTGTACGGTGCGCGACAGGGTGACGTAAATGGCGTGACATACGCACGGTTTCCACTAGCGATGGGCGATTATTACTAAATTAATCGAATTATTCGAATGGTCCCTGTAATCAAATGTATTCGATAAGCAACCGCAGTCATTCGATTATCCTTCGATTATGCGGCGAGCAATACCGGAGCGTGCGGTGCGCAGGCCGTATTACTAACAACTAACGAATGAATCGTCATTCGTCCCGTCGATTAACCATTCGTTCGCTGCCTGTCCTGTCGCGGCGATTCAATCGAATGCATCGAAGGGCTGAGTATAGATTCTCATTCGATTGTCGATTATTATTCGATTATTTTTTTTCCGAATTACTAAATCGACATTCGATAGTTCGAATGGTCGATTGTAGATTCATTCGATTATTTTTTTTCGAACAATCGCCCATCGCTAGTTTCCACTTGCTGGTAAATCAGGGAAAGTCGTGGAAGTGAATGATGGTCATGGTTAACAAATTACAAATGTATTAAATCACTAGTGGTTCCCCGCGACTTCGCCCACAAAAGTTGGATTTTACATATAAACTTTCATCCTCCATTTCACCCCCTTAATGTTTTTATATCGCGACAAAATGTAGCCTATGTCCTTTCCAGGGTATCAAACTGTCTCCATACCAAATTTCATCTCAATCGGTTCAGTGGTTTAAGCGTCAAGAGGTAACAGACAGACAGACACACTTTAGCATTTATAATATTAGTATGGATACGTCGGACTTGCCTTACCCTGAAAGTCTACTACTGAGTATTGTATACGAACAAATAATTTCCACCGGTCATTATCGCTGAAATCACATCAAGCTTCGTGTCGGCGACAATTTAATAGTTTTGTGTTGGCCGAAACATAAAGTAGACGCACACCAGAGCCGACACGATGCGGACGAATCGGAAGCACTTTATATCATGTTCATAATTTTTTGTGTTCACTGTGTATACGAGGCCGGCACTGAAAATTTCGGGAATCAAGACAGTGACACAACATTACTATTTAAATATGTATTTATTGCTTTTCAAAGTATTCTCCGCGAAATTTGACACATTTTTCCATACGACGGAACCAATCATTGAAGCAACCATTCCATTCGGAAGGTTGGGTCTCCAAAATAGCCGTTTTGTAGGCGTCCACAGCTTCTTCAGGTGATAAAAATCTCTGACCACGCAATTTATTCTTTATTTTAGGAAAAGTATAGAAATCATTAGTGCTTAGGTCGGGGCTGTACGGCGGATGGTCTAATAATTCTATGTTTTCTTGCTCTAAAAACTCTTGTTCTGTGCGCAGTGTGAGAACTCGCATTGTCGTGATGAAGGATGATGCGGCGGTTCCAGTTTTCTTTACGGAGTTCAGAAACGACCTGTGGCAAACAAATGCTAGCATACCATTCTGCATTAACCGTTCTTTGTCCCTCAGGGATGCATACTTTCTCCGAAGCTGATTAACCTCTACGGCGAGTATATTATGAGGAAGGCGCTTGATGGCTGGGACGGCGGCGTTACGGTGGGCGGTACGAAGATCACGAACCTAAGATATGCCGATGACACAACAATCCTGGCAGCTAGTGAGTCCGAGATGGCTCTGATCTTGGAGCGTATAGCGAGAGTGAGTCTTGAATTTGGTCTGCACATAAACCGCTCTAAGACCAAAGTGATTGTGGTGGACAGAGCTCAAGTTTTAAGTCCATCAAATGCGCTCAAGGATTATGAAAAAGTAGACGAATTTACATACCTGGGGTCGCTGATCTCTAACAGTGGTAACTGCGAGAAAGAAATCGGACGCCGTATCGGGATGGCTAAAAGTGCCATGACTAGCCTCGATAAAATCTGGAAAGACCGCAATATTCGCCGAGTAACTAAGATGCGTTTGGTTCGTGCGTTGGTCTTTTCTATCTTCCTGTACGGGGTGGAGACTTGGTGTCTCAGGAAAAAGGAACGCAACAAGATTAATGCCTTTGAAATGTGGTGCTGGAGAAAGCTGCTGCGCATTCCTTGGGCAGCTATGAGAACCAATGTATCTATCCTTGAAGAACTAAAGGTCACCAAGCGCCTGCTGACTACGTGCCAGGAAAGGATCCGGAGTTTCTTTGGGCACATAATGCGATCCCCATTGCACAGCCTGGAGAAACTCATCATTCTCGGACAAATGGAGGGGAAGCGCGCTAGAGGAAGAGCGCCAGCTAGATGGGTGGACCAACTCAAGGAGGTGACTGGAGGCCAGATACAGGGAGCGGTACATATGGCGCAGAATCGGACCGAGTGGAGAAAATTGACATACAGTCACGATCCTCAGCATTGAGGGAACGACCAGAAAGAAGTCCCTCAAGAGGATTAGTCGCAACATGGCCGGTTTTGGAGACAAACGTGGCCACAATTTTTTGTTCAACACTCCGTGAACGAACAATTTTTGTTGGCTTTAACTCATTTTCGAACACCCAAACTGGTCCCAACGTCCACGTTGAAATTCAGCAAACCAGCGATAAATTGTGGTTTTGGATGGGGCTTCATTACCAAATTCAGAAATCATCCGGTCAACACACTGTTTTTGTGTTAAACCACTTCGAAAGTCATAATAAATCATCGCTCTTGAATCTTGAATTTTCTCGAGTGACTTCCATTTTCAACACACATGACCGAGAATCTTTTTTAAAATAAATAAATGGTATTTGATTTTTAAAACCAAGGAGTTTGCAATTAAAAAGATTTTAATATGACGGAACAGTGGAAATATTCCATTCCCGATACTTTTAGTGCAGCCCTCGTAGCAGTGCTCTTTTATTCTGTCGTCTACGAAAGAACATCGCCGCAGGATCCTAGATTCTGCGCGATTAAATTATGCCTCTTCACTTATTTACGCACGTCAATGTAAACAGTAACATCTTGTAAATGTGTAATACGCATTTTGCAATATAAATGTAACTACTGGCCACTGTAGCTACTCGTTAATTTTTAGAAAATATTTTCTACGTGATATGAATTGTGTTATTTGTGATTTTCTATTGAAAAACCTATGGACCAACCCACACCTTATTATTTCTACGAATTTTAGTATTGCTTGCAATTCGTCCATCTCAACTCGGCTGCGGTGTGCGTTCACCTTCAGAAGGACATAAATAAAGTGTTTGCATGAAGCTTTGAATTCAGGTCATGCTAACATAAACTTATAATATAAAAACCGGCCAAGTGCAAGTTAGACTCGCGCACGAGGGGTTCCGTACTATTATCTATTTAACATGAGACAATATATTATAAACCTTTTTTTTATTTAAACATTGATTTATTATATATGTCGTATTATTGGCATATGAATCTTCAAGTGAATGATATTTGACATATGACGTAGTGTTGTCATCAATTACTGCGTTATTACACATGAGAACTTAAATAGCTGAAGCATAAGCGGCAATGTATGAACTCAGCCAGTTGAAGCTTCATAAGGTGAATTGTAACGTGTGCCATGTTTGGGCTGTGTTTTTGTATGGCGTAGTGCATCCTTATATATAATAAATCAATGGCTTTAAATAACGGAAATACAATCACGTTTGTTGTATGGGAGCCCCAGTTTAAAATTTATTTTATTCTGTTTTTAGTATTTGTTGTTATAGCGGCAAAAGAAATACATCATATTATTATGTGAAAATTTCAACTGTAACGGTTTATGAGATACAGCCGGGTGACAGTAAAAACTCCTTGTAAAAACGAGACCTTACCTTTTTGGTACGGAACTCTAAATAGTAGTTACTTTAATATGGTGTGTTATGTGTAATTGTTATAGTAGTATAAGTAATACTCGTTGTCGTCTTTGTTTTTCGTGTTATTTAAAAAAGTATCGAATAAGTTTTCAGTTTACAAAATTAAAATCTTGACAACCGTCTTGGTGTAGTCGTTCGCGCACCGGACTTCTAAACCAGGCGGTTGCGGGTTCGAATCCCGCAAGGGGCAAATGTTTGTGTGATGAGCACGAGCATTTGTACCTAAGTCATGGATGTTTATATGTATTTAAGTATTTCTATCCGTTATCCTCGTCACCATAGCACAAGCTCACGCTTAGTTTGGGGCTAGGTAATTGGTGTGTTGGTAAAACAATTTATTATTATTATTATTTTTAAAATCAGTTTTTTAGAAAACGTTTAATTGAAAATGTGGTGCCAACTATAAAAACAGTATATTACATACGGTTGTAACGATCGTACATAATTAAACGTCGGCAGCACATCAACCCACCACAGAATGACAAATTTTCTCAATCGAAATTGAAATATTAAGGCTTAAATTTTAAGTTGCAAATCGCTTACAAACGTGTCACTTTACAGTAGATTGACGTGTTGTTGAGCACTCTTAACTAGCAAGAAAGTTTCATTACTTCGAAGAGGAACATTTGAAAGGCAAACAACAATAAAATTGGCGCGACTCGACCAGCACTGTTAAAAGACCTACGCGCGTATGTCTGCAGCAAACCACATTCCACTTCCTTTTTCAGCATAGAAGTATCCCTAGATATACGTATAAGAAAGCACTTCATATCGGGAGTCACTTCTATCGATTTTCCTTTCACCTCCCTAGCGTCAACTAACGTTGTGTTTGTCGTTGTCACTGTTGTTACCGAGTTGTTCCCTGTGCTAGTACTCGTCTGTGTCACTTTTACTTCCGATGTTACTGTTTTGTGCTCACTCTGGTCCGTGATATGATTGACGCCGGAACCGGACTCCCATATAAAACTCGCCATGAGCTTGCAATCGATTCGTGTTTCTTCGTAATCACCATTTCTTTTTCTTATTCCCAACTTGCAAACTTCCCCGTGGCTTCCCACGTATTCTCTATTCGCATCGTAATGGTGACTGTTACTCATTCTCCCTAAGTTGTATAACGCCAACCCGGTGAGCAAAGTATCGAATCTGCTGCCTGAGTTTCTATATTCGTAAACATAGACAGGCGGTGAGGAGTGATACACGGGGTAACTGTGCGACCCGTACCCTATTTGTTGGGGCGGGCTGTAATGATGGTGGTGTATTTCAGTCTTGTGGACGTTGTGCGTGTTGTACGTAGCTGTGTGCTTTGGCACGTGATTGTTTCCGGAGAGGCCTGTGGAGGCTGGGTACTGGTGCGACCCGCCTGTGCCTGTGCCTGAATAGCCCGTTGAATGTGGGTAGTTGTGTCCTCCGGCGGATCCGCTGTGTCCGTAGCCTCCGCTATGCCCGTATCCGCCTCCGCTATGCCCATACCCGCCTCCTCCTCTGCTGGAGCCGCCTCCGCCTGTTCTTCCCGCCGCGGCGGTCGTCAAAAGGAGTAAAATCAAATACATCGTAGCGGCGACCGTCCGGCGCCGTGTTTTTGCAAGGACTGGATCCAGACAGTCCCGCCCGCGTGGCGACATTCCCCCGGTGACGCAGTAGGGCGCGGCATTCACGCCGAACCCTCCCGAGGGGAGGACAGGAATAAGGCTACTCCACACGCAACTGGTGAAAATAGATTCGTTTGAACTTTGTGGACGCACGTACCCGGCTTGTAAACATTTGATAAAGAGGCTTTTAGTTAATTAGGTTGTAAATTGCTATCTTTAACGAGCTTTTTATAGGTGACATTTATTTCATTTTATTTTATTTCATCGGTTTTGTGTGTTTAGAATGACCCATCAGGATTTCATGTTAATCAAAGTCTGAATTGTACCTACCGTATCAAAACATATCGTTGATTCTTTACCTATACAACGAGTTCTTTTTTATATCCAATAACTAAATTAAGACATTTGTTCTTCTGCACAGATGCAAAAACTTTTTCTAAAGACCCAAATGATGCAAAAATCATAATGTTCTATTAGTAAAGAAATAAGTAGATAGCATTTTACTTATCGTATCTTATAATGAAATAGTTTCATTTTTCTAGACAGAACTTTATGAATAAGATCAGAATGTTAGTGAACTGCTGACCTACAATAAGGAAGTGCGTGAGTTGTTTGGCGCTTGCGTGCTACAAAGTGTAAGGTGAAATTGTTTGTTATCATAACAACAATCTTCTATAAAAGTTTCTTTGTTCCACCAATTCCACTGACCGAAAATTTTCTAGTTTTTACAATAATTACACTAGTACTACTATTAATTCATACACTACGAATTCATATTTCGTTAAATCTGAGTAAGTAACTAGGTACATAAGCGTTATACGTATAAACGATAGCTAAATGAAATAATGACCTCATACTTTTTATTAAGCTAGACGACGTGGTAGACCTTATTAGTAGTACCTTATTATTCTTGAGACTTCGCGCGTCATGTATAGTTCTATTACGATGACTTTACTAATTACACTTCAAAAAAAACTGCTTTCAGTGTTCGTCACCCGTCTGACACTCATTAATTGAGTAATGCTTGGTTATTGAAGTAACTGAAAGTGGTTTATCTATAACATTTCCATACAAAATGCATAGATAAACCGCTTTGAAAGTAAATCAGAAAACGGGCCTAAAGTCGTCATCTTTTTTGTATTTCTTTCACGGGACTATTCTTGCCATTCCTAAAGTCGTAAACTTTTTTACGTTTGTTTTACGAGACTATTCTCGCCATTCTTACTCATGCGTAGATTTTATTTGCTGTTCGGTCGCAATGAAATGACCAACCATTAAAGGTTGGATTACCCCAGTAGAAAGCCTAGCTATCTTGGCCAACGACATTATACAGAAAGTTTAAGTTAACAATTTTTAACTAATAAATTAGACTAAATTGACTTCTCTCCAGCGCAAAACAATAAATATATTCATAAATGATTTGTTACGACACAATCGCACCAATCAGCCTCTTAACTCGTAAGCTTAAGTCCGGCAAGTTTGTGTGCGACCTTTCTACGGTCGCCAGAGGTGCGGGAGACGAGGCATGCCAGAAGTCAGCGGCGACCGGTGTTGTTACGGGGAAGAGGATTTCCTATGATAGTCGCGTGCGATTAGTGCCGAGACGCAGGAGGGTCGCGCATGAACCTGTCGAACTATAAGTAGAGCTTTCAATGACAGTTAATTCTGTGTTGCATGCAGATGGCGAGCTCAAGTAGCTCTGCATATGCGTTGCGGTGATGCAGAAGGCGCCCTAGCCGTATGTAGACGCCGTGGCGCCGTTTGCCCTAGGCTGTGGCTGGACGTGCTATGGTGGCCGCCGCCCGCCTCGTGTCTGCCAGAGCTACTACGCGTCATTGGTGAGTGCCATAGGGTAAGCTACCAGAGTCCGTGCATGCTAGCTTTGCATATGCGTTGCGGCGACGCAGAAGGCGCTCTATCCGTATGTAGACGCCGTGGCGCCGTTTGCCCTAGGCTGTGGCTGGACGTGCTGTGGTGGCCGCCGCCCGCCTCGTGTCTGCCAGAGCTACTACGCGTCATTGGTGAGTGCCATAGCACATGCTATCATAGTCCGTGCATGCTAGCCTACCATATGCGTTGCGGCGACGCAGAAGGCGCCCTAGCCGTATGTAGTCGCCGCGGCGCCGTTTGTCCTAGGCTGTGGCTGGACGTGCTATGGTGGCCGCCGCCCGCAGCTTTGCATATGCGCTGCGGCGACGCAGAAGGCGCCCTAGCTATATGCAGACTGGCTGGACGTGCTGTGGTGGCCACTTCGTGTCTGTACGAGCTACTACGCGTCATTGGTGAGTGCCATAGCACATGCTATCATATTCCCTGCATGCTAGCTTTGCATATGCGCTACGGCGACGCAGAAGGCGCCCTAGCTATATGCAGACTGGCTGGACGTGCTGTGGTGGCCACTTTGTGTCTGTCCGAGCTACTACGCGTCATTGGTAAGTGCCATAGCACATGCTACCATAGTCCCTGCATGCTAGCTTTGCATATGCGCTGCGGCGACGCCAAACGCCCCCTTTAGCACGACATGTCGAGGTTGACAGGAGATGCGTGGGGCAAGGCATACTAGTTGTCAGCAGTGACGCATGGTGATGCTTAAAATTTCATGTGTGAGTAAAATACCGATAAGATTGAACTTACTCATGGACTTATTACCTTAACATTGAAAGAGATGCACATGACGTATTATGAGTAGTAGCTGTCAAAATATTTTTGCATGGGAAAATCAACCGTGTTGTTCCATGACACGCTAATGATTTTCAAAATTTAGCCACTTTGTTGGCTGACCGTATAAAGTAATTATATTTGTGTCTAACCGTCTTACGTTATTTATCTAATGGCCTTTTTTTTCTATTACAGATAGTGAAAAATTGCTATCGCCTATTCTAGTTATCGATTGCCTGGCGAGTACGCCCACGTATACACTGGGCGATGTCCGCAAGTAAGTTTCAATTACTTGTCCTTGAAACCATTATTAATTTTTCTTGTCTTTTTGTCATAGTCATACTTAGAAAGTAACTATTGGAAGACATCTGACATATTTTGATTTTGACTTTTATTATATTATTTATACTTTGGCGGTTGACTGGTAGAGAATGCCTTAAGGCATCAAGTCCGCCAATTGTTCTTTCTTTTTTGGTGCTGTTATTGCCCTGGCCTGCTGATGCACCGGCACCGAGGGTACCAATAAAACACCAACATGTACTTGACGCTATATTCACTAACTTGCACTGTTAAACTTCTTGATGTACTATACTCGGCCCGGCGAACCTTGATCCCTATGACAGATATTCCTACGGCACAACATTGTAGTGGCGTCACTGTTACATTAGAATCGAATTGAAGGCTTCTATAAATGCCATTTTTTAAATTTCGGTAGATATATGCCATTACAATGATATTCCGTCGGATTTAAAACAATTCTTAACATTTACAAGAAATAATCTCAATCAGACTTTACGTTTACGTCCTGCAAAAGTTACTTCGTTCGGAAGATATCGACTAGTGCGGAAAAAATATCGATAAACAAATGTCGATAATGGAAACGAGTGGACATGATTTATAATCATTTAAGTTATAGGTGCTGAATGTTAAAAAGTTGCATGAAATTGTTTTTATTTCACTCAAATTTATAAAATATTTCTGGGGACACCAGGTTTTGTTTTATTTAAGATTAGATTTTATTAGTATCAGTTTTCATGTGTGGCATAATTAAGTGATAAATTGTGTCATTAAGTAGTGTCATTACTTTTTCATACTCAAGTATTATAGTAAATTCTCTATTGAATAGAACGGAGCGCGGCATACATGCACTTACGATTGTATACCCAAGAGAATTAAAAAAATAACTGTAGGACAAAACCATATAAAACAAAAGCTGTTCAGCGATCATTTATTTATAAATTCTAAATCTGAATCTGATAATGACATTAGGGTTTGTGTCACGAACTCGGAATCCGAACTGCAGCTGCTGTCGCCTACGTTTATCAAAAACGGCTCATCTACAATGTTGTCGTATCGCACGTCTCGATCCCAATCATCAAAACAAAGTTTTAAAGCATTATATTGGCAGTGGTAGGGCGGTAGCCAAATCACATTAAGTTACATCGACACGACCCATCACTATCATGAACTGTCATCGGGATCAAGGTTCGCCGGGCCGGGTATAATGAACTGGAGTGTACTTTTGAACTGGAGTGTACTTTTGAACTGACATACAATCAAACCACAAAGCTCTTATGTATCCGGCATCGGCCATGAAATCGGCCTATCGCGAGTCAACTCCGTGCCCCGACATCTATTGTTACACATTATGTACTAGGTGTTCTAATTACAAATACATTTGAATATTGACACTTGACAGTTCTGAACATACCGCCCCCTTAGGACATTTTCTGCGAAAATGTACTAAATATTACACATTAAACAACATTGAATGAACTAACAACTATTTACGACTGTATGACCTAAACAATGCATAACAATCTTAAAAATTAACAAACATTTTATTTAACACAACAATCCTATTTAAGTGACCTTGACACTACATATAAAAACTGAAACAGCTGAACTATCAGTAACATTTTAGCAGTGATGGATAAAACAAGATTTAACGCATAGAGCAACTATATGGGATATTTACAGTTGGAATATTTTAAATAATCGTCAATCCGAACTTGATTTGAGCTATCCATACATGTGAAAAAGCCTATTTCCGAAATGAGAAATATAGTTGCTGCTTAAAGAATTTGCTGCTTAAAGAAGACCACCTATAAAAATACAAATAAATACCTATAAAGATGTACAGTGTAGGCGATATTATCGATATAAGCGATCTATTCCAGACAACTTTTGTCAATAACAGAAAGTTACTTGGTAATAGAGGCATTTATGGACCCGGGACGCTAAAGTTGAGGTTGACCTAGCCGGTGATATGATAAAAATGTATTAACATGTAAAAAATAAGTACTTGATTACTAGGGGCCAATTAAAAGTCAGGTCAAGTTTGCATAAAACTTAAGTGCAAAATTAATTAATTTAATTTAGTAAATTTTTGGTACCAAAATCTTAGTTTTAAGCACTAAGTCGCACTAAGTTGTTTTGTATGTTTAGTGCTAAATAAATACTTTTTCTTTCTTTCTTTCTTTTAAATAAACTTATAATTGCAGAAGTTGACTCCCGCAAGCGGTTGCCACTGTGTAAAAGTATGGTAAATTTTTTTACAGCTTGTGGAACTTCTACAGGTTATATTATGTGTATTACAATTAAAAATATTGTAAACGGACCAGCAAGTACTAGCTCAACAAATTGCAGGAAGAACTTGCTAGATCAAATCTAGCTTTACAATCGCTTAAAATAAACTCTCAATCCTCAGGTACCTAATGAACGTTCTCAAAAACGAAAACGAAGTGATCACGCGCGAGCGAGAATTGGCTGAGAAATACCGCAGCGAGAGCGAGAAGATGAAGAATCAGATACAGAAGCTTCAGAACGAACCTGTGACTTTCCAGAGTTCGCGATGCGCCGTGTGCACTAAGCCATTAGAATTGCCCACTGTGCACTTCTTGTGCCAACATTCATTCCACCAAGAGTGAGTATACCAAGACGCAAGTATCTACTTATTTTAATTAGTAATAGTTTTCAAAATTTTCGGCGATATCTCTTAAAGAAAAAAATGAAAAATGTTTATTGACTTTAACAAATAGTACATATCATGAATAGTGATCAGTGTCTCCTTTTAAGCTAAAATGAAGCCTGTGCCAGGAGACACTGCTCTTCCTTAAATAGATAGTAGGTAGCATGTAGGTAAAATAACAATAACATTAGTATGAGTTTTAGATTGTGTGCGTGCGACTGTATATTCATGTGTGTGTGCTTTTGTGTGTATGTGTGTGTTTTCGTGTGAGTGTGTGTGTGAGTGTGCATTTGAGTTATTCTAATAGTGCCTCAACATCATCATAATTCATTTCGTTTCAGCCATAAGACACTATATTTAGTCTTTTTATATCAATAGCCTTTAAAGCAGTTTAGGTCTGTATCCTACATAAACTTTTTTTTAAATGGCTGCAAAACGTTTTTTTAAATAAGTATTTAAGTTAAATAGATTTCAGATCGAGAAGTGCCAACCGCCTACCGATATATTAAAAGATAATTGTACTTTTCTTGTAGCTTTCATACCTAAACTGTGGCGTGATCCACGCGTGGTATTATTTATATGTCAACCGTGAAAGAGAAATAATACTCTAAAATGACACTTACGGTCTTACTTACAGTGAGGGAAAACCTTGTGAGGAAACCTGCACATTCAGTCGCCTGAATGTGAAACTATGATCCGAATCGGTTAAGTTCCCATGTTAACAGGTTCACGGAGGTTAGATTAGTTAGATAGATACTCGTTAGATGGCAGTCGTTCTAATGTATTTCCTGATCTATATCCTGAATCATAGTCCAAAAGCGAACCCCGGGCCCTCCAACCAGGATATCGTTAATCAACGTCAACGTAGTGCCGCGCGCCGCCGGTGGAATCTGGCATTTTCGCAGACGAAAGTCGCGGGGGCCTACTAGTTATAGATAAATCGACACAAACTCATAGAGATTGTTTTCTGTTTCCTTCAGCTGCTTCAAGAGTTTCTCTGAGTCAGAGTGCGAGTGCCCGGCGTGCTCGCCCGCCCGCGCCGCGCGCCTCCCCCCGCACGCCGCCGAGACGCTCCACGCGCGCCTGCACAACGAACACGACCCGTGAGTACCGTCATCGTGTCCTCCTAGCCGAATTACGACTACAGCGGCCAATCTCAATAGAGGTTAGGCAACTGCGCAGAAGATTTATAGTGGACAAGTGTGTGCACATACACAGGTGTTTTTCCACGCTGGCCAGATTTACGCAACGCGACGGCCAATTGAGGAGTTTGTGCACGTCACAATACTGTTAGTAGTCACTACGAGACTGTCTCGTTCGTACTATCCAAGAAGTCCCGAGTTCAGATTGGGCCGAAAGTTTTTGGGTTTTTTCGTCTTGAAATATTTCAGACACAGCTCAGTGCTCAGTTTCAGAATCACGAAGTTGGTAGTGTTGGGGTGATCCTGTGCCTCGGAAAGCACGTTAAGCCGTTGGCCCTTCGCCTGATCTCTCTCCGGTTATGTCGGATTGCCGTCTTACCGAACGTTCTAAATTGAAACCGACTTTGTTTGAAAAATAAAACTATTCCGTAATCCAGAAGGGACATTAAACCAAAATATGAATTGAAAATAGATAGCAAAGTTCGAGAGTTAACAATACACATGTTTCATCATTGGACATTCAACTGTAAACAATATAACCTTGTTAATAACAATGCAAGCTGATATGTTTTCGCAGGTGGCAATGACACCAGAACAATGTCTATAAATTATACTGTGAGTTGATAAGAAAATGCTACATACTCAAACAATATAGTTATTCGTCAATTAACACATTACTCTCATGCAAATAATTAATATTCAAGGTCATCTTTTTGTTGTCAAGTCCAAATTATCTCCAAATATACATATTATGCACAAGAAGACGCAACACACAATATCAGTCTCGCGTTTTTTCTTTAAGGTCGCTACGTCACTAAGGATTAATACACTCATATTATAACTCGCATATTCGTTATCAATCGACCATAATCCGAGTCAGTAAACATTCACCCAGCGTAGTATGGTGTTATGAGTTAGTTATAAAACTATATCGCTATAGTTATGTACTTGGCAAAGTTAAAATCTCTAAGCATACCGCCGTTTTCATGGTGTTTTCCAACGACAAGTGATGATAGGTACCAAGGGTAATTAGTTTGTGTATATGGTGTGATACTGTGAAGTGTTACGTTGGATTTAAAGGTTATGATCGTGTGATTAGCTTATCAGTTGTAGATTGTCCGCGGCGTTTTATTGTTTTGTTGATTATTGTGTGATGGCGTGAACAACTCTAATTATGTCATGCAATTTTAAGAAAGTGGTCTCGTCGTACAATATGTTAAGTAGGCATGGAAATGATTGCTACTTTTAATTCATTTTCATTTCATGAAATGATGATTTTTTTTCATATGAAATCACATGTGAAATTTCATTGGCAATGATTTTTTTCGCAGTGTCATAATGTAACACTTTTTGCTATTTGCTACTTATAATGAAATATGAATTATTGTGAACGGTTGCTAATTTGCTACTAAAATGAAATTTCATATGAAGGTTGTCATGAAAAATCATGGCAAACGAATCTAAACTTTATGTTCATAAGTTGAAAGTTCTTGAAATGCCCACCCAGTATCGATCGTCACCTGTGATCGCATGACTAGTGTATTTGTCTTTTTCTAACACGCACCTAGGGCAAATCATTCCTACTCGCTCGCTTGCGACTCGCTCTGCTCCAAGCCGTCATCAATGAATGAAATGAAATGAGCATGATCTATGATTTCGCAGAGTGCGATTTGTAGCAGTCTATATGAAAAAAAATAGCAGGTGTGAACAATGAAATTCATTTCATATGATTTTTCATCTGCTATTCATGAAATCTTCCATGCCTAATGTTAAGAAACTACTTCTCACCAATTTCATTCCACTAGCTAGAGTTGTAGATATAAACTTAATTTCATACTGTTTCACATCGTTTTTCTGCTAAATGTGTTTACACTTTTTAGTTAGGCTGTCATAGATATAATTTACAGTAAATGTGGCATAATGTACGTTTGGCATGTTCCGTCATCAAAAGCAAAGGTGTTGCCATCACTGAGGTCCTGGGTTCGGTGCCTTGTCGGTTAAATATAGGAATCCATATTTTCTGTATTGTCTTGGGTTTGAGTGTTGTGATACCACCGTTATTTCTGATTTTCATAACACAAGTCCTTTACTTTGGGATCAAAGCAATGTACGCGAAGTTGTACAAATTTTATTTATACAGGGTGTCCAAAAAAATGAAGGATAATCTTATAAATGCCAAAAAAAATTTCAAGAAAGTGTTACCAGTTTCGAAATATAGTTTTTGTAATTTATTTGTACAATTTTTTAGATTTTCACATTCTAATTTTAAAAAATAACAGATTTTAGTTGCTTCAGGTATACATGAGATTGGCAAAAAAACAGAACACATGAAAGTCAAATTTGAAAAATCTATGAATAATTCAATTTCTCGAAACTGAGGCCCTACTGCTGGTGACAATGTCCGTATTTACGAGTCTAGCCATCACGCTCGTTCGCGTTGCATTCTATCGTGAGTGAAAGGGACGGCTACGTTCGAAAATACGAACATCGTCAACCGGAGTATGGCCTCTGGTATCACTTTTACTTGAAAAAAAAAAATATCATGTAAATTTTTTGGACATCCTGTATATCATCATCCATCACACCTAACTCCACTTCATTTATGAAAAACGTAGAAAGCCTTCCACAAAAAAATATTTCTTGCATACTTACACTAAGTATTTGTCTTCGTCCAGCTATGCAGTAGTATCAAAATATTACGGGCGCGGTCTATTCAAATAGCTAACACCCAGTGGTTCTTAACCGGTGGTCGGCGGACCATTGGTGGTCCTGAAAGGCACCCGAAGTGGCAATGTCATCCGAAAAAAAAAACAGTCATTAAGTTTCAATTGTACTTTTATTGTATATTACCTCCAAGCAGATGGTGGTCCGTGGGTAGACAGAAATTGTGACAAATGGTCCCTCATCGCTAAATAGTTAAGAACTACTGATTTAAACAGACACATTTGAACTTTCATGTGTAGAAAGCCAGGTGGAAAATAGCTTTTCCCTCCCTAGGGTGGGAAGTAATTTAGTTTAAATTGCTACGATCAGTCACGGAGTCCTAGATAATTGAGTCACATCCACATCATATTACATACTTACAAAAAAAAACATAATTTTATCATAGCTATACATTAAGCGACGTATGTACGTGTGTTTATTTCAATCGTCGATATGTAAAAAACATACAATTGGTCCAATTTAGTTACATTATCAAAAATCTACATTTCTTAAATTCGGCTGCCCGCCATAATGCCACGTAAAACGATCTATTATTGCCAAAGCCGTGAAACCAACACTTCCAAAAAAAAGTTGTCGGGGTGCGTTGCACTTGCCGTCAGCGATCGCACGCCCACTGGCGCTCGCGGACCAAGTGAAACGCCAAAACATCGCGGATATCAAATGGCACGCACCTTCGATTGCACTGCAAAAAAAAAGAAATGCACTTTTTCTTTCCTCACAGTCGAAATTAAAAACAGTATGTTCAACTCGGGTGAAAGCACTCATATTACTCTCGAGAAACTTGTATAACATTAAACTTATATAAACTTCTCGTATAACGAATCTACTATTTCTTTTAGGTACGCAGTAGTATCAGAATACTACGGGCGCGGTCTGTTTAACAAGCTGACAGTGGTGACGGGCTCGCAGGAGTCCCCTCCCCCGAGCGCAGCGCCGCCCGCCCCCGCGCCGCCCGCCCCCGCCCCCGCGCCGCCCGCCCTCGCCCTCGCACCGCCCGCCCCCGCCGTCCCCGCGCCGCCGACGTACGGGCCCGGTGCCGAGGCCAAGCTGAGGCTGCAGGAGGGACAGAGTAAACAAGGTATGTGACTAGGAAGTTCCTGCAGTCAATTATAATCGATGATCTCTCTCTCTCTCTCATCGATTATAATTAACTGCCTCGTTGGTGTAATGGTTAGCACGCTGGCTTCTGTCTACGAGTCCCGGATTCGAATCCCGGAGCGAGCTGTATTTTAAATGCGAAAGCGTCTGTCCGTTATCTTTCCGCTGAACCGATTTAGATGAAATTTGACTTAGAGATAGTTTGAGACTAAGGTGTCGATGTTCGAGGTTCTTTGTATATAGAAAGCTATGTCCTAACATATTCTTTTTGTCACAATATAAAAACAATAAAGAGGTGAAATGGGAAATGTCAGTTTATGTGGAAACCCCGACATTAGCGCGGACGCAGTCACGGGGAACCGCTAGTACTCGTACCACAAAATAAGTACTATTACTTCGTACAGAAGTATGACTTAGCAATTGTATTCAAAGAAATGTCTACTCAATGTCGTCAACAATATGGCGTAATTTAGTTCGCCTCAGAGTCAAGCACATTTCGTGTAGACACCTACCAAAATCCATTGCAAGATAATTTCATACTTATTGCTCGGGAATATGATTCATAATACACTAAACCTATTTAGTGACGTAATATCACGCGACGCGATAGGGTTGACTGCTACGAGAAGCTTCTAACGCCATCTAGCGCCTCTTTCTAGTACTTTATTTATTCTCGTCCAGCCAGCAACGTAGCCGCGCGGCCGCCAGTGAATAAAACGCGCGAGCGTGTCGCTGGCCGGTAGCGACACGCAACTTGTTTTAGCCCCTAAGTAAGGGTCGCCGCGCGTAGGTACGTTTTTGCTACCTACGCGGGGAGATACACAGGCCTGCTAGTACGTAAATAAAAAAATAGTAGGTAATAATGATGTCCTCCTAGCCGAATTTCCACTACAGTGGCCAATCTCAACAGAGATTAGCCGACTGCGCGGGAGATATTATAGTGCACAAGTGTGTGCGCAGTACACAGGTGTACTCTCTGTTTCTTCACTCTTATAATTCGGTGAGACGGCAGTCCGACATGACCGTAGAGAGATCAGGCGCAGATTCAACGGCTTAAAGTGCTTTCTGAGGCACGGGGGTGTTAATACCACCAGCTTCCTGACTCCGGAGCTGTGTCTGATTTATTTCAAGACAGAAAAACCCAACATTTTTGGCCTGACCTGGGATTTGAACCCGGGACCTCGTGGATAGTATCCAGCAAGCTGACTACTAAACCAACGAGGCAGTCAAAAAAATAATAAAAAGATACTCTCCGTTTGACACGCACAGACAACAAACACTGAAAACTAGCGCCAGGGCCTTAAATACTTATTACACCATCCTATTTGTAGGATCCCAATTAAGAAGTTAGGGTTATTAAGTATAAATAGGATCCAATTCCTAACTTCGATTACATGTATATGCAAAGAGGATGGTTTAATAAGTGATATACACTAAACATTTTCGCCTTACCAATCCACACTTACTTGTTTTCAGTATTCGTAGCAACAACGACAAAACAAATAGCCCCGAAAGGCACGGCCGTGATACCGGTCCCCGAAGGAAGGATGCGGGTGCTTGAGCAGCAGCGATACAGCTCGAGCCTCGAAGCCAACATGAACCGCCTCGAGCCACGAGTCCACGTCGCCAAGACCTCGCCTCTCGCCTCCCCGCGCGCCCCGCGGAGAGAACCAACAATCTCCAACGCGTCACCAAAGATATCCTCGGCGATCACAAACGAACCTAAAAACCCGTTCGAAGAGGAAAACTACGACGAAACAAAGAACCCATTCGCGGGTGAAGAGGTCGATGACCCGACCAATCCGTTCGCCGAAGACGATTACGACAAGAACTTGAATCCGTTCTCGTAAAGTGATATTAATGTAAGTTTTGAATTTAGAATCTTAGTTATTGGAGTAATCTTTCCTTCAGTTAAACGATTGTCACAATCGTCTGATTTTTGAGGCCTATGTTGTTGTGGTTTTTGTTAACAAACCAACTATCAATGCAACAAGTCATTCTCGTATTAGCTCAGTAAATAGAGACTAAAATAGGAGGGTTACCTTACAAACTGTGCGGTAGTTTTGTCTAGGATGGTTAGCGAGTTTGAAAAATTAAAAATGCATAATTCCTCCTCCTCCACGCAAAAAAGAATTTAATACCACGGAGAAAAAAAATCCCTACAAAGGACTTGTCCATTAATGGTTTTTTATTCGTCAATATTTCTGACCAGAATAAACTAAATATTATATGAAAGAGTTCACAAAAACTAGCCTTTCTGCATAATTAATTTATTTTTAAGGCCTCCGATGTAGATAAAAATTGAAATTATTTTTTGTCTTTGTGTGTACATAAACCGCACCTTCGCCTATATCAATTAATGCATGAAAAAAATTGCCAGCAAAATTAACATTCCATTGGCAGTAGTACCTATTATATAATCTGTGGTAGTACCGAGTAGTATTTATCCACCAGTGGGAAGGCAATGGTACATAGCCATACAGCCAGGAAATACAAGTAAGTGATCAATGGATGATGTCTGTTACAAAACATATTTTTTCTCAAAAATGGAGGCGTTTAAAATTCTGATTTCTATGGTTACGTGTTTCGTATTTTTGTAGCTTAAAGATAAATATAGGTTATTGGTTGGTGATATCTTGGAATAAAAAACCAGCCTCCATACAAAAAGAGAACAAATCCTTTATTATAATACTTGTTTTCCTGGACAAGGCTATAGTCTAGTCAACGCTGTAATTCAGTTATAGATGGCTATAACTGAATTACAGCGTTCTAAAGTTGAGATATGTTCTGAACTACACCTAAACGAAGATATACGGTTTTTTCAATATAGCTGCGGGCGCACAGGGGGAGGAATTGTGCATTTTGCATTTTACACATTTACTGCCCACCATAGATAAAATATCAAAAATACCAGACTGTAAAAACCTATTCACTAGCTAGATTATATGTAACTGCATGTACTCGCACCTCGATATTTTGACCTAATTGGATGTCAGAATTATTTAATTTCACCGTCCAATAATGCTGTAAAATCAGGAGGCTATCCTGATTTTACAATATTATTGGACGCTGCGAAATGAGTCCATTTAAGTGCTTGCTTCCATAATATTCGAGCCTTTAAGTAGAGGCTGGCTGTCATGGTATATCTTACGTTTAAAGTTTGAATACACGTAACCTAATAGTTATCAAGAAATCAATAAATTCAAACACACGACTCGTTTTCCTATTTATTACGACTTCGTAAATAATCTATCGTGTTGTATTATAAAATTTATTTACTCGTCTAAAGCAAACATATTTTATTCATATTATAAGTAGGCTATGAAAATAGTAAAAAACGAACGATGCTTTGTTATATTTGTAAGATACATACATATATTTTTATTTATATCTTTTTTGCAGAAATGAACTGATGTGTATTTTGTACTGTAAAATAAGATCAAGTAATTTTCCAAATATTGAAACAACACTCAAAGATTAAGGTCATAAAATGAATGTGACCATAGATTAGTTTCTAGTCTATTGATAACGATTGCTTGAGTAAGCAATCACACACATTTCTTTTGTTTTTGAGTGTTGGTTCAGTATTCGTTTGATAATCATGTCGTGTTATTATAATGAAGACATAAATAAATTCCATCTAAAATGAACAGAGTTCTTTCTTAGTTTCTTCCAAATAGTCAAATATTATTATCTCGATATAGTGGAAGTTTCCGTCATTAGGGATAAAAAGAAACAAGGGTGTGGAAATTTTCAAAGCATTTTATTTATGACCTTTAACACTGTGTATAATATATTTTGATAGTACATTTAGAGCAATGAGTAATATTACCAATCATTACATTGTTCTTATTTTCATAAATTGAATGAAATCCATAAATTATATATAGAATATATAATTTTTCTTAATATCCATTCTCGCCCAACAACCAACAATCAGCATCGAATCACAAACCGCGCCCGCGCGCGACAAACAGAAGCTGCCTCGCGGCACAAATAATACAAACACGAAACAACGGAACCCCAAAACAACTGCTACTCCTATAAAAATAGCGGTATAGCTTAAACAGTACTCTATAAAAATATAATCCAGCCTCGGCTGCAATCTCTAATTTAAATTTTTCTCTTTTAGAATTACAAAAATATAAACAACTAAAAATACTTTGCAAACGAAGTATTCGAAAAATTAAATAAATAGTTACAAAAAACATCATATAACACCCACCGCATACTCACTCGTGATTTTATTATTCCTGCCCACTATTTAACTACATAAACACCATTTTGCTATGCAAAATACATTACCCTATTATTTTGAAAAGGAAACAATAAACGGTAAACATACTTTGGAATGTTATACAAAATGACTAGAAAAGAAAATATTTCATTTACAACATTCAAGTGTCATTTTAGCATGAGATCTCTTTATATTCGTTCATATTACATACATATAAAACATTAGTTAGTACAAATAAATAAGATAGGTACTTTATTGAGAAAGAAGGACGTACGACTATACATCAAGATTGGACATTCATAAGCCTCAACTTCCTGAAACATTGAAATACCGCCGAAATGAACTCCGAGTCGGATGGAAGGAAATGAATGGTAGAATAGTTCATACAACGGAAGTAATACAACCACATAATCTCGACGACAATAATTGTATTAATTTCAATTTTAAGAAATATTATAACACACAGCATGTCTAAATTTGGATAATACTTTTTGATCTTACATCTATTTATTTTAGTCTATGCTAAATTATTATCAGGATATTTCCTAGTGTTAGCCGAGTATTATCTACGATCAGTGTGCAAGCGGTGACGCCTTAACGGAAGCGAGTCGACTTGTCTGCCAATGAGATGTAGTACCAAATAGAAGATATTTACAACGACCGAGTCACTTAAGCTTACAATGTTGTCATAAATATAACTATTTTGCTTGATTTAGTAATGGAAAATAGTCACCTAGAAGCGATAGTACAGTGACGATATAATAATTTATTCATTCAACATTTATCAAGCGGTAACGAGATTCAAGAACGCTGGACTTACAACACACTGTTGAGACGAAATTAATGTAAAGAACCATCATCCATATAAAACTACCGTCACATACATTAACTAACTACGATGATATAAATGTTATTTTGTATAAATATCATAGTGTCTAGGGACTTGATGACCTTGTGAATGTTTGTGACCAACGTAACATATATCAACTATAAAATACTACGAGGTGATTGTTTGCAGCACAGCATCATGTCACTATGGAGCTACCCTATCACAAACGATGTACTACTACGCAGAGAGTAGGTACATGACTAGATATACAATCGGAATGTCGTGCCCGCGACAGCCGCCGCGGGTCCAGCGGAACTACGTCGTAACATCCACATTAACCTACTTTATACAAACCGTTGAAAGATCTTAAAACGAACCGATTTAATAAATGACATAACATTAACACAAATAAATCTGAACTACAAATAAGTAGAGAATAATAATGATTTACGTTTTTGCAACGCATAGTCTATATTTAACTACGATGTTATAATTAACGTTATATATTTACAATCAATACTAAAGTGTGAAAGAAACTTTACGTATGACTTCATACGAGTACGGACTATCGCCACCTTCAAGTTGGCCTTTTGAGCCTCAAAATATATATATTCTACCATTCGGGTCATACGTATATACAAGGTAAATTACATTAATAATGTATCCAACATTAGAAGAAAATCTATATAGTATTTTCAGAGATTTGTCTTCTCAAAATACAATTCATATTAAATTCTTATCTCGCCTTACGAAATGGAGTCTATCAGGCATCGCCGACATACATTTGTGCGCAACTCGCGTTGTCGCGCGTCGCCGTAACAGGCAGTCAATGCACCACGATAAGTGACTTACATGTTATACAATATTGATGATAAGCTTTTATGACAATTCAATAACAAGGGGGAAGACGTATTACAAAACTTTTATACTCGTTATGATTATAAGAAAAACATTATTGTTCGATTTCATGATTTTGTTTTATCTTCCCCTTTTTTGTTCAACATTACATAATAACGTCATAAACATCGTGATCCAAAGACCGCCATACATATTATACAATTAAATAAGATAAATGTAAAGAGCTTATAAACAACAAGCATCCTTCTAATAGACATTGAAACAGCCATTAAGGTAATGCTCTACTCATATATTATTGTTCCGATTGTTAAAATTCGTCTCTCTGTAAATAGATCATGTTTACCCCGATCCTGTTATCAGTGCACCGGTTTGGTCCCCACACTCTTTTCACATTCAACTATTCAATATAATTACTGTAAAACGATCAAAACTAACACAAAAATATATATATTACGTATAGATCGTGTTGCATTAAATGCTGTCTTCGTTACATTAATACTGTTTCAAAATTTAAGATATGCTAAAATAATTGATTCATAATTAGTGATATATTTTCTTATACCATATTTTGTGGTCCCTAAAAGATAAAAAAATATCAATAAACTCATTGTATAAAAGACCACAATATCATTTCGCACATCGAGAACACAACGTTCAGGCGTTTTGGAAACATTAACTTTTCTACCAAACCAGCCACGGATATAATCCCATTGTTGACGGATTTTATTCGCTTAACGTCCTCTTGTAAAAATTACAATAATAAAGTTACACGTATTTATAACGCAAAATATTGCCCGCGTGTCAAACATTTTGTTGCAGAGCCTCACTGTACACGTAATATCGACAGATTCCATACATTTCAAAATTATTTTATCCTTGATCCGCCATAACACTGCATCACGTCAGATGACCAAAACTTCATACGACTTTCAAAGTTAAAACGCTCTTAAGTCAATCAATCTCTTAAATCAGCATGGATTTGACTTGGACTTGGAGCAGCAACATTTGCTGATATAGCTAAGTTCTTCAACAATACCTCCTTTACACGGATTTTAGATTTTCCAATGGAATTCTAAAAAGTTGTCCCGCTTTCAATCCCACATTATCATCATGCCTTTCTCTTCTTGTTGTATTACGAATTGTTACGTTTCTTGTAGCGTTCTCCTAAGCAAATTACCTCGTTACCCCGCTTATCCGTCATTTAAACTCCGTCGAAATTACGTAATGGGGAGGAAAACTAACTATTTATCCCGGGCTCGCATAATCGACTGTATCTTTTGAATGGCTTTAAGTCGTGTTTTTAGAGTCATGCCGATTTTTTACGCATGAGGATTTGAGATACTTACACAATTTGTGATGCGTCGCAGTGGCATGTGAAATGTTCTTTGACATCACAGATTATGTATCTCAATCCGGCGTGCGTGATCAAATATGGACGACTGTAATAAATCCCTTAGTGAGACCTGTTTTCCTCAGATCATAGAAAGAAGAGATATGTTATAACTCGGTCATCTTTGGCGAACCTGTGTCGCCAAATCGATTTATATACTAGAACTTTTTATCCTAAGGAGCACAGTAATTCAATTCTCGCTGTTCCTTGGCGCGCAGTGTACGCCCACAGCTAATTGTAAAAATGTGACCAATCCACCTCGCGATTCGATAGTTATTATTGGCCATGTCGCGTTCGCGCGGGTCTCGCTTCCATTTTATTCTCTTTTTCTATAATCTGAGCCTGTATTTACTTCATACGAAATGTCAAAAGGTTACAACAGTCGACCACAATGTCATGTGCAAACAGTCATTTCCTTTTTCCTCCCCATCTAACCAAGAGGACGTAAAGCGACGTGCACACGTGCCGTTTCAATGCGCGGGATGCTTGCTGCGTACAGCTCGCGCGTGCGTGGCGCGTTTAAAAAACGAGGATAGACTCCATTGTGAGGTGGTCTCATGCCGGCGCGCCCGCCGCCCCCGCGCCGCGCCGCCCCGACCGCGACCTGTGTGCGCACACCTTTACACGTGTATATTGACGGGGGTCGAGTGACCGGGCCCGTCTCTAACACCCTTTACTAGTAATATTTTTACTAATTATTTAAAGAAAATATATTTTAATAGAAGTTGAGCACCATTAAATACTACAGGTAGACCGTCTGAGTCCAGGGGCCCAAGTCTGCTAAATTACTCTAATTGTAACAGAATCGTAAAAGTGCTTCTTGCCGTGCCACCACGGCAAGTGGCACTCAGGCTCCGCGCAAATGGGCCACCGACCACCGTTACCGGTGGCTGTCGCGCGCCACTAGTCGGTGGCCATTACAATGACACTCATCTGCTAGATATTTAGTCAAATTGGCCGCCACAGGCGGACTTGCCACCAAACACACACGCAAACACAGAGTCGCAAGTGGCCGCCGCTCTCTTCACGTGTGCGGCGACTCCATAAACAAAAACGTATTAAAAACAATGTAAACAGTTTGTCGCTACCCATTAGTAGCTGTGGTCGGTGGCCCATCTGCGCAAAGCCTTAACGGCCATCTTGAATCTTACCGTGGGACAGCAACACTTCAGAGAACAAACTTTTGACATGTCTATTATGAGCAAATGTTAAATCAAGCTATTCAATTACGATTCTGTTAACAATTTGCTAACGAAATTTAGCAGACTTGGTCCTCTTGTTTATAGGGGCGTGGATAAGACGAAAACAGCGTAGCTTATCACTTGTAGCGTGATTTGAATTTTGACGCGCATGCGCCTGCTGCTCCTAACGGTCCCCGATCCCGTCTTACCCCCGCCCCTGTACCCCGGAGACAAGAACGCAATTAAGCGGTTTACCTATAATACACTATGCTCTACTTGTTTTTATTAATAATATTGAGCTTTGAGATCAAAAAAATTACTTTTACGCATTTTTGTTCGTCGGGAGCATGATACGTACAAGAGAAAATTTTAGTATAGCTATAATATTACTAGTAAAGGATCAATAGTAGAAATAAGTTGAAGAGCATGTCATAACAAAGCTTTATCTACTTATATAAAACATTAAAATTATTTGCCATGCCAAAGAATTAGTGGGAAAAATATTTACGCTTTGTGTCACTCATTAAACTTGAAAGGCAAAGGTTTGGAATAAGATTCAGATTTATGCCAAAATATCAATATTAATCACAACTTGTAGGGACCGTTTATAGTAAGCCAATCGGAATAAACTTGCTCGATAGTGTATTAGATATAGAGAACGAACAATATGAGGATAACCATGCCTACAAGTTATCAAATGCTCAATAGTACACAGCGCAATGCATACAGGGTTACATTGCAAAGGGGTGCCAAATTTTCAGGAGTGACTCAGAAGAAGTAACTAAATCGTAACTAAATCGAACTGCAAATAAACAAAAAATAATTTGACAAATTTAATTATTCCTATCCGCTGTAAAAATCCAATGGCGAAAAAACGCACGCACGATATCTGTGTAACGATGAACTTAAAAGTGCAATACATTAATAGTCAATATGATGCGCCAAATTTGCGTTATCTCTCCATATCCTTTTTTTCGGATATTTTAAATTCGATTTTATTCGAAAAATACGATCATTAAAAATTATTGCGTTGAAGTCGTTTCTTTATATTGTTCCCTAGATCTTATATTTAAAATTTGGTACCCCTTTGCAATATAACCCTGTATATACCGATTTCATACATATAACATGAGTTTGGGAAATTAGTATCGTACACATGATTGGCTGTTATCCTGGTTGAAAAATAGGATTACCTTTGAATAAATTCTCGAGAAGCAGAATTTTTACACGAACGTTAGCAATGCCGTTATAATGAAAATATGAATTTATTCTAGAAACATTACAAAGACCAAATACAAGGTATCTGTATAACCCCGAAGTAGTTTACCGCCTAACTGACAAGTTGACGCCAGCGCTTCGTTACCGATAGTACGACTTCGCCTTCGAACATAATTAAGACGAACGGGACCTACAGTTGTACAGCCGCTACATCGAAACCGAAGCAACGAAATGCGCCCGATTCGCCGCTCCGGAACGGTTTAACTACACACTAATAACACCATTAATTAAATTGATTATTTAAGATTAAGATTATGTCAGAACTAAATTTTAATGCCAGTCAGTACATGAACTATATTGCAATGGTTCAGGTTAGAAGTCCCCACCGATCCCGTCCAGGATTTTTTTGTTAAACAGTTAGTTTCATGATAACTTTAAATATTGGGTCTTACACTCTTTTCTCAGAGTTTCGGAAATTCTGATAAGCGATAAAAAAACTTACTTAAGTTTGGGGGGTTAGAAAATACGGTATTTGTCTGCGTCGCGTCGTGTGTACTAACGAGCAAAATATCAGTACGCGTACAGTATATCGTTCTCACCTTATCTGGCCGGCCAGCAGCGGGTTGATGGCGTAGAGCCAGTCGTGCACCTCCTTGTCGCCCAGCGTCTGCAGCAGGTATCCGCGCTCCTTGCTCACCACGCTGCAGCAACACAATACGACAAACGAAATTAGAATAATAAAGAATAATATTAAACCTTTTTTTTCTGTTTTAAAAACGGCAAAAATATCACGTTTGGTATTTTTGTAAATTTTCAACACACTTGCTCGTAAAGTAAGCCTTATTACATCGTTCTTAGGCAATAAACCGAACTTTAACATACCCGTGCATAATAATATTACGCACTAGTGCGTTTAAGAATTATCCCTAAAAAGTTAAGGTACCTAACTGCAATTCATTTGTGAGTAAACATAGCATTTTCAATTTATCCGGGTAATACAATTTTGTCGTAACAACAAAGAGGTTTTGTGCCGCAAAAACCCATTAACATTTTTGGAATAAATAATTGTGACCATAATTAAGAAAAAACATTTATTATTATTAAATTATTTACGATTCGCAATAATTCGTAGCAAAATATTTGCATTTTATCACTAAATTTATAATTTTGAAGTATGCTGTATGTAATAAACCACCATACATTTGGCACGTGAAAAAAAAACTTGCGCGTCATTTGCAATAATTTTCATATTTTGTTTGTATCGCATTTGATGCTTTGTGGTCTTGTGTGGTATATAATTGTGAAAATGACAACTTTTAGTACAGAAGATGAATTATGATGATGAATAGATTTAACCCCGCCAGATAGTCAATGCAGCACAAAATGCAAACGGAAGCCTAATCCGGTGGAAACCAACAACCCAATATTGTTTTAAAAATTGTACATTTACCAATTGTTTTTATAATTAAACGATTTATATATTAAGTTTGTTTTTTCCTCGCAAGTGTGTTAAAAAAGTACGTATGGCACTCGTGAGCAACTTGCTCATTAGACACTCGGCTGATTTACGTCCTCGCCTACGGCTCGGGCTGCAACCCACGTTCCCTCCGTATAAAGAGCAACTTTACTCACTTGTTGCATATTTTACTATTATTTATGTTATTAGAATTTGTTGTCATGGCGACAACAGGAAAATTGCAACTGTCCTGTCTAGCTATCACGACGTTGATGAAATACAACCTGGTGACAAGTAGATGGACAGTTGAGTCGTAAGAGGGTCCCGTTTTTACCCTTTGGGCACGGAATCCTAAAGATAAACGCCTGGTACACACCTGAAGGTGTTGGGCATGCGGACCATCTGCTCTTGATCCTCGGAGTACTCGACGTGCGCGTTGGCGAGGTTAATGACGGCGCGCTCGATTGGGTCGCGCTCGTCGCGGTATATGAACACGTACGGCCGACGGACCACCTGGGGAAAGAATACATATCGTTAAGAATGGACGGGGTTGTCTCTTATTCCACTGATAGAACAACTATACACTCGGCATGGCAAACTTGAAAGTCTTTCTGCGGACATAAGTCGGCCGAAGCAAGTGTATGTTACACAGTGGGGTTATGCTGCAACAATGCATGTGTGTGTGTCCCTCCCGAGACAACACGTCTTAGGCTCCGCGCAGATGGGCCACCGAACACAGCCACCGGTGGTTAGTGACAAGCTGTTTACATTGTTTTAAATACGTTTTGTAAGGATGACTCCACTCGATCCAGGTGACTCGCACACGTGAAGCGATCGAGTGGATTGTCCACTCAGTGTTCGCGACACGTCACTTGTGGCAGTCACACGCCATTTTGACAAAACATCTGTCAAAGGGTCTATCAGGAGCGTGTCAAATTGAAATTGGAGCGGTCAACGACCACTTCCGTTTGCGCGGGACCAAAGAGCGTGGCATGCGACAGCCACCGGTGCGGTGGTCGGTGACCCATCGGCAATCACAGCCCTCGGCTCCGTAGCACAAATATCCGGTCCCAACTCACTCACCAGCCAGCGCTTTTTCTAGAAGCTAGCAGCTGTGGCTCCGCCCGTTATGTATCCCCACTTATCAGCTAGTGCTTCTTCCACCCGTGTGTGGCCTCACCTACAAGACCCGGCAAGTATACTCACCAGCCAGCGCATCTTTCACCCGTGCGTGCCGTGCTGTAACACGTTGAGGTGTCCGCGCCTCGCGACGGCGGCCGACACCCGCACCTCCTCGCACTCCGGCACGTACAGCGCGCCGGCGCCGCCCGCCTGCGCCGCGGGCCCGGTTAGTATCTAGCAATCTAAGGATCCGCCCAGATGGAGCACCGACCACAGCCACTCGTGGCTAGCGACTAGCCATTTACATCGCTTTTAATACATTTTGTTCGCCATTTGCCAATTTGACAAAACGTCTGTCAAACGATATTGATGATAAACAATCCCCACCAACCACTGGTGGCTAGCAACTAGCTGTTTACATCGCTTTTAATACGTTTTGAATGGAGTTGTCGCACACGAGTAGCGAGTGGCGGCCCCTCGCGATTTAGTATTCGCGACACGCTACCAGTGGCGGCCATTCGCCATTTCGACAAAGTTTCTAGCAGGAGAGTGTCAAATTGCAGTAGACACTGACCACTTCCATTTGCGCTAGACCTAAGAGCGTGGCGCGCGACAACCACCGGTGGCGGTAGTCGGTGGCCCATCTACACGGAGTCTTAGAGCTGTCGGCAATCAGACTCCTTGGCTCCGTCCCCACTCCACTCCTTAGCCAGCGTTTCTTCCACCCGTGCGTGCCGTGCTGCAGCACGTTGAGGTGGCATCACCTAAAAAGATCCGACAAGTACGTAACCTAACTTACCAGTCAGCGCTTCTTCCTTCTTTCAGGCGTGCGTGCTATGCTTGGCTACACCTATAAGACCCAGCAAGAATAGCCCCACTCACCAGCCAGCGCTTCTTCCACCCGTGCGTGCCGTGCTGCAGCACGTTGAGGTGTCCGCGCCGGGCGACGGCGGCCGACACGCGCACCTCCTCGCACTCCGGCACGTACAGCGCGCCGGCGCCGCCCGCCTGCGCCGCCTGCCCCGCCTGCCCGAGCGTGCCGGCCCAGCCCGACATCGACTTCTCGAGGAGAGCCCGCTCGGGGGAGCACAGTCTAGAATGGGATGGTGGGGTATACGCAACTGAGTATTGTGAGCACCGAGCAACCTATAGGGACGGAGTGTCGTTTATATTGCTTAAGAAAAATTTCGTCAAAATACCTCGACACTCGATACCTCTTTTTTGTGTTCAACGTAATTTGAATATCTTAAAATAAAAATGTTATATATTTCATAATATCGATTAACAATTTACGCATTTAACTTCACTTGAGACATTTCTCGCTGATAAATTTCGGAAAAAATCGCCCTTATTTCGTCTCTATAGGTTACGTGCTCGATGATTGTGATTATTGTAAGCTTATGCGATCGAAAAGTAAACAGTTTATACAAAGATATTTTAATTTTTTTAAAAGACATTTGGCTGCAATCTCACTTCAGCCCTTACTTAGGATGACCGTATTTTTGACTGTAGCCGTCCCTGCTACTTATGACTTACGCCTCCGGCTTACACAGGCCTTTATTTTACTTAGAATACGGCCGAAGGATCATTACAGCCTAGTCTCTCTTGTCTTGAACTAATCTTCGACATCAAGTTCTCAGTATAGCACTCAAATGCAATTTACATGACATTCAGTTATCGAAACGTATATTTCATGTGTTCACTTTTCGATCGCATTTCTGTTGAAAACGCCATTCAATAGTTTGTATGATTGGTAAATCTGCTGGCAAATTAATCTATTTGACAGACTCGTAATTACAAAGCCTTTTGTAAAAGAGGAGCGTGACCGTAATGTCAATTATTGTATTTAGCAGCAGTAAGTTTGTTGTTACAAGATAAGCGAAGTGTTGCAGTTGTATAATCGTATGAAACGTTATATGAAAATGTGTTAACATAATAGCACGTATATAAAGAAACACAATTAGCAGTTCATCGTAACTAGACAGAAAAATTTAAGAAAGAAAAGTGTAAAGGCGAGGCGAACAGGAGTTAGCGCGTTGAATGCCCAGATTCATCTTACCAATTTACTTGAAGCGTAAGACGATCAACCCCTCACCGGTGTGTCTTGGCACTCAAGATGTTATAATCCTTTTCGTGAAATACGCATCGATTTTTTGCTTTCATTTACACAGGCTGAAGTTGTTAGTTTGATCGTTAGTTGTTAGTGTTGGGTTAGTAAAATCTGCCTGTGTAAACTAGGCATTAGGGGAAATAGAGCTAGTTTATGATTTGTAGAGAGTGTCATTTTGGTCATTCTTGACACATAGCATAGCTTAGACACAAAATGATTTTTTCGTAGATTAGAATTTAGTGTCGTCAGAATTGCAATGTGTAAAACATTGACATAATTTTAGGGTTAAAGATGTTTTTAGCAATAAATAATTTAGTTATGAAATGTGTAGAAACGGGAACGTGTTATAGATAGATACATATGCCATATTGCTCAGTAACAAAATATATTGAACAGTAATATTACAAGCACAATTCAGGTGGTCTTTGAGACTTGACTTGGAATTATATTTATGATAAATGAAATGCCGAGTAGGGACTTTTTGGCACACACGAGCGTACTATCACAATATTATGTTGGGGGTTCATTGTTATTATTCGTGCCAAATAAATATATTGTCATTTCTTTTTTCAATAAAATATTTTTTATAAAACCGACCACTTCTTTACCATCGATGCATATCCCCAAGATCCAAAGCGGGTGGTGCCAAATAAAAAAAAGTTGGGATCTAACTTAGATATCAGTTTAACGCAAAGGTGTAGCACTAACTCGAAGCTGCTCGCGCTGTGGATAGAGGAGAGCAGGCTCGGCGTGGAGATGTCGGCGGAGACGCCCTCGTCCACCGGCGTGGCCGGTGACACGGCCGTCTCCACCTCCTTGCCGGAGGAACCTATTCGACCTGGAAATTGATGGTGGTTAGAACCTGATCTTTTGACGAACGTCTGAATTTGTCCTGGTTATTTACCGTCGACAGAGTTACATTGTGCTTTGTGGTATGACGACTCGCTTCTATGTTGTTTTATTCTATGTAATATAAGCACCTATCTATTGTCAAAGGGTAATATAATAAGGGGTGTGAGGATACAATCTCCTTGTTTAACTGTGTCCTAGTAGAAGGCACAGTCGGAGCTAGAAACTCATTATCTGCTTTATTTATATCTACATGTTCATGTAAATCTAAAGAAAGGTTTCTTATTGTTGCTATATCCCACTTTCCCGACTCCTAATTTTTTATGCGAGCCCAACATTTGTGATGTTTTTGAAGACATTTGTTGTTGACAAATGTTCATTAATAATATGAAATAAGAATGTCTATCCGTTAGCCAAGTCGCCATAGCACAAGCTCACACTTAGTTTGGGGCTAGGTAATTGGTGTGGTTGTTGAAACAATTTTTTTATTTAAGCCCTCTGCTTTTTCTCCCTCTGGCCGTTACCTTACGAGCCACACTTGATTTTACAAAATGTAAAATAACAGTATAATGTCCTCCTAGCCGAATTTAGATTACAGCGGCCTATCTCAAACAAAAATAAGCCAACTGCGCGGGAGATATTATAGTGCATAAGTGTGTGCGCAATACACAGGTGTACTCTTTGTCCTTTCATTCTCATTATTTGGTGGCAGGCCGACATGACCGTAGAGAGATCAGGCGCAGGACCAACGGTTTAACGTGCTTTCCGAGGCACGAGGGTTATTTCGCACCACCAACTTCCTGACTCCGGAGCTGTGTCTGAGTTTTTTAAGACAGAAAAGCCAAACTCTCTCTGCCCGAACCGGGATTCGAACCCGGGACCTCGTGAATAGTACCCAGCGTGCTGACCACTAGACCAACGAGGCAGAAATACTTGTAATACGTTTATAATCATTCATGACTTAGGTACACACGGCCGCGCGTCAGACTACCCACTTTGACCTTGAGACCGCTTCTATGCTATTACCTGTGTAATAAAAGCCGTTTTCGTAGTTCAAATGGTTAACCTGACGTGCTGCCGACTACAAATACTGGTTAGAATCTGCTGGGAAGATGTTTAACCGCTCGTACGCCGACATTTCCAGACACAATAAAATGACAATTATTTTTTGCACGGAACCACAATCCTATGTAGGCATACGAAAGGATAGTTCTTAATTAATACCAAAACTACAAGAGCCATTAATTGGAGAATGTCTCGAACGTTTTTAGTTAGTCTTTTTTTGTCTATGCTATGTCTTACTGAAGTCAACGGCAATACTATTTTAAATAATATCAGTATATTCACCCTGCATAAGCTTGATGTACTTGGCGGCGAGTTCTCGCTCCCGCGGCGTGAGCTCGCACGGCTCGGTGGCGTCCTCACGCGCGCTCTCTGCCGCCGCCTTCGCCGCCATGTTCGACACCTCCTGCGCAATGTTACGATACAGCTAGATATCAATTATTATTATTATTAGTTATCAGGCAGGCAGTTGAGACAACTGATAGCCGCCTGTGTCCAGTTCTTCACATTAGGTAAAGCGAGTTTAGATAAGTGTCAAGTCGGTTTTTAAATTGATTGATATTTTGGGCAGAGATCACATCTTCTGGAAGCCCATTCCATGCTTTGACTACTCTATTGCTCAAAAAATGCTTGTAAGGGTTACACTTTGAGATGTAAATAATAGGTATTTTAGAGGGAGTCACGATTAGATACACATATTCTCCCTTATTACAACAAACTCAGTACCAGGTTTAACTCAGGAATAAAAATATAAGCCGACCAATCAAAAAAGCGTTTTACTGATATGTAATGTCACGAATGTGTAATTCATTTCTAATTAGTGTGCTAATATTTAGTCCTAGTTTGAACCTGGTACTAAATTGTTTGTAATAAGGCCGATTAAGTATGTAGTTGTGAAAAATAGACGTGACTGAATCGATTAAATAATAGTCTGTGAGAAAAATTAAGACGTGTATTAACACGTCCTCATCGTTATCGATTGATCGTGATAGGTAGATCAACATTTATACAATCGCTAAGAGAGATTTTTCGTTTGTTACGAGAGACGTTCAATAAGTCCTTAGAAATAGATGGTCGAATTTGAACTCTATACACGATTCCAGGTATTTCTCCTAATTTTTTAAACCGTGTTGTTTGTAATAATTTGGAAGGACCTCAAAATAGGCATCTTATTGGATAGTGACTCCTTGATTTGATATGAATCGTCGTTTAGCGTGCCATTAATTTAAGTTTATAATTCGATACAACAACGATGTATAAAAATCACTGGGTATTGTTTTTCCGGTCTTAAAGAAAAAGTACTGCTACAGTAGCTCTGTTAGCAGTATTTTTTATGTAAAAAAATCTTTAGACTATAAGAAAAAAAGTTAATTTTTACCTTTTCTGTCTTGGTGAAGTCGTTAGGCGCGATCGTGTGGTCGTGTCCGTGCCGCAGTCTCTCTCGCAGCGCCAGCAAGTGTCGCGTGCGACCTACCATCTCTAGGCGAGTCATCTTTTCAAGTTCCCACTGTGGAACGGCACGAATAGGTTATACAGGTGTTTTTTTTTTAATTCGCGGCTGAGAAACATTTAAGTAGTTAATACACCATCTTATTTGTAACATCCTAACTAGGAAGGTAGGAACCAATCAGATCTCGTATTTTAGACAACTATTCCTACCTTCCTAGTTCAGATCCTAAGAAGGATCCTATTTAGTGTAAAGCACTTATTACACCATCCTAACTAGAAGGGTAGGAAGGTTCCAACTTACGATCTTAAGTAGGACCTTAAGATCCTAACTAGGAAAGTGGCGACCAATCGGATAATAACTTAGCTAAAGTTACTAGGTTAAAACTGACCTGATGGTCGAATATGAGCGAGTCCCCGCGCGGCCTCCAGCCGTGCAGATTTTCTTCACCCCGTACGTACGTGCCGCTCGTGTCCAGTACGCGCCTCTGTCGTCGCTGTACGCCTGAACAGATATAGAACGTCGTCAATATACATACATAGTATACCAGACTCATTGAAGATATGAGTTATGGGGATATTCTCAGAACTTTCTAAAACAATCAAAAATTGATTCTGAAGCTATATGATACCAAATAGGACTCGAATCGAAATTAATATTTGGTTCAATTCGAATTATCAGGCAAAAAAGTCATATTTCGAGTTGATTGATTATTCAACACGAATAGACATAAATAAAATATAATAATAAACGTTATAATATTTTAACAGAACTACTCTATCTTATTCAAGTCAAAGAATTCAATACAATACTTTAAAAAAGTTACTTATACAAATTAGTTTTTAAGCACCAAAGGAATTCGAATCGAAACTCGACAAATTAAAGCATTTCGACTATTCGAATCATTCGAATCGAGTTTTGACTACCATCAATTAAATTAAATGTAATTCGAGTCCCATCTCTAATCAAAAGGGACGTAGGCCGTAAAGTGTCAAATACCACGTTCGAGTGCGCGATGCAAGCTAAGCTCGTACAAGCCGGCGATGCGGTCCGTCACCAGACCGTGACAGATCCTTCGTGATGATCGCCGGTCGATTCATCACGGTGCATTTAAAGCGCCCCAGAGACGCTTCATTGCGATTGTAAATTCTTACGTTATCGATGGCCCAAAAGATCGTCTACAATGGCATTGATTAAAGCCCATTGAAAATCGCAAACGACGCAACAATTGACCGTCTTGTTGTGCATTGGTCAGAATTTGATATCATCATTGTCTACAGGAAGCAAAATATGGGCGAGCAATTGACACGTCAATTGTAGCTTTATCCTTTGCACCTTGAATTGCAACCGTCAAACATACCAATAAACGAATTACGAATGTGTCTCCGAAGCGCTTAAAGGGATAGGCAGCAAACGTTTTGAATCTACGTTCCTCTTGAGTACGGCTAGAGAGTGGAATTTGTTGCCGGCTGAGGTGTCTTCTAAGCTCTACGATCTTTATTCTTTCAAGAAAAGAGTGACTAGGCTGTTACAGTCAGACAGTCCTCGGCCGCATCGTCGCTTACCATAAGGTGAGATTGCTGTCATATGTCTAATATAAAAAAGTGTTGCATACCGGTTTCAAGCGCGCCCGCACTCACTACTAGTGGGACACGCGACCTCGCGTTTAGTGGCCACAAATAGTGGCTAGTAATACGTCCGCTGGGTTAAAGAGTTACATACCAGGTTCGAGCGCGCGATGCAGGCTGAGCTCGTACAGGCCGGCGATGCGGTCCGCACGCGCGGCCCGCGGTCCGAACAGCGCACGCTTCAGGGACCGGCCCGAACGAGCTTCGCGGCCCACCACCACTACTGATAAGTCCTTTGTGATGATCGCCGGTCGGCCGCAGTTCTCAACCTGTGAGAAATGTTGTTTTGTCACGTTTAGATTCGCTTTAGGACGCGCTGATATCAAACGGGGTAGCTGATTGTATATGAGGTCAATGTAATATGCACAAAATGACGTAAAATTTGAATTTAATTAAAGCGTTTTACAGTAGCATTTCTACAGAATAAGCGTTTGTATTTGCCCCGCAAACGCGGTGACAACGCCTAGTTCAGTGCGTACAAATATACGCCACATCGTTGCTTGTACGAAAGTAAACGATAAATAGAAGCCTCATTAAGGATTCTGATTTATAATATGATTGAAATGACTGGTATGTGGTTCATTGAACAAATATTTTGTCGGGACCTTACTACCGCAACTTCTTCGTGTTTCGATTACAAAAAAAGCCACTTGGTGGGAAAAAAGCAAATAAATAGTCAAATGCTTACCTCAAGGTAAGCGCTGAGCGTGATGTAAACGACCTCCCCGTTGGCGCTCACCCTGTTGAGCAGCGGCGAGCCGTGCAAGCTGCTGTCCCACGCCGCTTCGAACCTAAGGAAGGATTGTTTTTGATGTATTCAGGTAAGTAAGATTATGCGACGCACTAAAGGTAAACCGCTTGTGTCCTCGCCTGCGCGGCGGTGGGGAGCGGGGGTAAGACGACATGGCGTCTGGGATCTGTGGGGCAGGCGAATTCCAGACAAAATTACGCTACAAGGGCTCTTCCCCATTCTTTTCTTACCCCCAAGCCCCTGTGGGTTAATGTCATACATACCTTTATCACAATAGAAAGATTTATTTTCAGAACAGTAGTGTGACTCAGCCGTATTTTTGAAATTAGAACCTACGGATGGGCGGAGCGCTAGGGTTGGTACACAAAAAGTAAAAAATTACTAGATTTTTATTCTTCATATGTGTATTGTTTGGTTTAGGAATGAGTCATAATTTTATTAAAGATTATTTAACATATCCACAGACAGTGGACTCCTAGTAAAACGGGCCCGTTTTTACATTGTCAGGTATTTTTTTAACATGCACACCAGTTGTCTTGGGTGGATAGTTTCCGAGATATTTCTGTTTCAATTTTGACAGCTGTCATCCGAAATGAAGAACTCTACGAGCCCTAAAATTTGTCCCTACACACCAGTAGTCTGAGGTGGATAGTTTCTGAGATATGGCCGTTTCAATTTTGACAGCTGTCATCCGAAATGAGATCTCGTCGAGCCCTAAAATTTGTCTCTTCACACCAGTAGTCTGAGGTGGGTAGTTTCCGAGATATGGCAGTTTCAATTTTGACAGCTGTCATCCGAAATAAATATGATTACATGTTTCATATAATCTACTTTGTTCAATTTTATCTATCTGCATTTCGAAAGCCAGTCTTTGACAGCGAACCGACTCGCGCCCCGCGTGTCACTTCGTGGGTTGGTCTGCCCAAGTTTGCTCAACGGGCCGTGTAACTGACGTGTGTGCATGTGTGTGTCGATACGGGTGCTCTATACCCGGCCCGGCGAACCTTCATCCCTATGACAGTTCATGTTAGTGATGGGTCGTGTCGATGTAACTTAATGTGATTTGGCTACCACTGCCAATATAATGCTTTAAAACTTTGTTTTGATGATTGGGATCGAGACGTGCGATACGACAGCATTGTAGATGAGCCGTTTTTGATAAACGTAGGCGACAGCAGCTGCAGTTCAGATTCCGAGTTACAACATACACACATATAACACAAACCCTAATGCCAGTAACAGATTCAGATTAAAATATATAAATAAATGATCGCTGAACAGCTTTTGTTTTATATGGTTTTGTCCTACAGTTAATTTTTTAATTCTCTTGGGTATACAATCGTGTGTGCATGTATGCCGCGCTCCGTTCTATTCAATAGAGAATATACTAATACATATGTATGAAAAAGTAATGACACTCATAATTTATCACTTAATTATGCTACACATGAAAACTGATACTAATAAAATCTAATCTTAAATAAAACAAAACCTGGTGTCCCCAGAAATATTCTATAAATTTGCGTGAAAAAAAAACAACTTCATGTAACTTTTTAACATTCAGCACCTATAACTTAAATGATTATAAATCATGTACCTACACTCGTTTCCATTATCGACATTTGTTTATCGATATTTTTCCGCACTAGTCGATATCTTCCGAACGAAGTAACTTTTGCAGGACGTAAACGTAAAGTCTGATTGAGATAATTTCTTGTAAATGTTAAGAATTGTTATAATTCCGACGGAATATCATTGTAATAACATGTATCTACCGAAATGAAATTAATGACATTTTTAGAAGCCCCTAATTCGATTATAATGTACCGGTGACGCCACTACAATGTTGTGTCGTAGGAATAACTGTCAATGTCATAAGGATCAAGGTTCGCCGGGCCGAGTATAGTATGTAGATAAAATACTGTATATCTATATACCGTGCCTTTATCCTATTTTAGATTTAAAATAGTTTTTTTTTACATTAAAAAAAATGAAGTTTTGATATGTCTTTAGCCTTTAACTTTCTCAAATCTGACTGACATAAAGGGCTGAAAATAAACTTGTGACTAGCCATGTGAACTTAGACATGTGAATCGATTCTCGACACGAATAAAAATTAGAATAGTTTGAAGATTACGTATTTTCATAACCTATACAGAACTCTAATGCTATCATTGTACATGTTACATTAACTGTCGTATTATAGATCACTTACCTGAATACAGCCCTGTCGTCGAGAGTAGGCCTCTCTCCCGGGAAGAGTCCGAGCGAGAGAGCACCGTCCTCTTCACCGTCTGTCGTATCTTCATTGGCCTCTGGTGTGTTGCGGATACGGCCTGTGGACATATAGTTTGTAATTAAAATAATGGTTTCGCTACAATGCCAATTGCAATATACGATAAAATATTTTGACAGCAATGACTAAAACCTGTTTGGTTTGGTTTGAACCCAAACCCTGGTCTTAAGGCTTATTCCGAAACAGCACATGCGATGTCAGATTTTCCATTTAAGATCACATCCCCTATTTCAGCCTCTATATTTTTTATCTTGACTAAAAATAGCCTACGTTCTTCACACTTGACGAGCGCACAAACTAGTCAGGCGGAAGTTCATGTCACCAACGACGAGTTCCCACGTCATGCTTGATGTCAGCGGAGACGGGGATTTCCTACGACAGTCCACATGTCTGGCGTGGCGCAGGAGACGACTATAGAAATGTCATCACTCACCAACGACCAGCTCCCTCACGTCGGCCCACTGCAGGTCGGACGAGGGCTCGTGCAGGATGGTGATGCGGATGCGGCGCTGGATGCCCTGGTGCAGCACGAACAGCCCGCGGCAAGGCAGCTCGTCGCTGTGCTCTACCACCTAGGGGTGAGGTGGATTAGTCAAACCATGGGCTCGATTCCGATGTGTCTATGACTAAATTTATGTTTATTAACTCTCTTTCTCTGGTGAAGAAACGAAAGAGGAAACGTTGGAAACGTCAGAGTAACAGAATCCATAGACAATTTGGTAGGGATGTCATTCGATGACGCGGCGAAAATTAGATGTAAATTAGACGCAAAAAACTTGTAAAAATACGAAAAAATAGCATAACTCAATTTGAAGTTGCCAAATTATTTGAGTCCGTCTCTTCATTTCTTCATCAGAGAAACAATGAACTTAAATTTAGTCTAACACCTAGCAATCGAACCTTATAAGTGAAACTAATGTTGGTACAGGCATTAAATTTAATGGCTTCTTAAGGTACATCTCTTTGTAACTGTCCAATTATGACACATTAATAACCAATGGAGCCATTTATTCATTCAAAATTCTACCTTAACCACAAACAATAGAGTTCAAATTTCCTCACCGCAGGCACGTAGTCGCCGCTCGGCGCCAGCTCGCAGATCTCGAACCAGACCAGCAGGTCGTGCTTGGAGTGCAGGTGGCTGGAGCAGCAAGGGGGCGCCACGCTCGCGGCGCCCCACTTGGGGCTGCGCACCGGCGCCGAGATCGGGATGGAGGGGGGCAACATGCGGCGCGGGGGAGTCCGCCCGGCCACCACGCCGTCCTGCTTCGCGTCCTGGGACGTGACAAGAGAATGCTGATGACGGTTAAAACAAATGAATAAGTAAAATAAAATAACGAAAATATAAAACTATAAAGAAAATAAAAAATGCAAAAATTTAAAGAAATATATATTATACAGATAACTCTTAATTGCACATCGGAGAAAAAACAACATTTTTTTACAGGAAGGCGAAAAGACCGTCTTTTCGCTATATTAAATTCTTGATCACAACTCCACCTGAGTTTGGTGTAAAAATTATTTAAAAAAATTCCTCTATCATAAAGTAATACCTTATCTCTCAAATCAATTTAATTCATACTCCAAATAATGTTATTTACAGTAGAAAGTTTACAATTTAGCAAAGAAAAAAGAACCATATTGGTATTTTACATGAGCAAAGTATGAAAATTAAAACCATAGACACCATGAAAAAACCTTACCCCCTTACTAATAATAATTATTATTCCGCTGTTCAAAACACATGGAATGGCTAATTTCAAATTAATGACAGACTAGGTGACATGACATGGTGAAGACAAACATTTCAAATAAGCCATCTCATATTTATTCACGTGTTATATAATTTATTTATTATATTATTATAAGTGAGACGGTTAGTATTAACACCTTGGCCCAAACTATGCAATATCGATTCTCACCTTGTGTAGTGGATGTTGCTGGTAGTGTCCAAAGACTTCGAAAACGATCGGTTGCGTTTTTATGTATTCGACAAACGATTTCGTCACAGGTACCGTGATCTGGGGACAAGAAATAGTTCAATCAACTAGTTTTTTAGGCATGTTGAAATTTAAAGAATGGTATTAGACTTACATTTTGTACGTGATAGAAACCGAGTGGTGTATTTTTTCCTGTATTCTTAACGGGTTCCGTCGAGAATGCATCTTCGTTGCGGTGTAAGAAGCTGTAACAAATGAATTTATTTCATATTAAAAATTGCAAATGAGTTCAGTCCTACTATTTTAATATATCTTTTCGTTTACTGTTTAATAGCAAGGCATTAAACTGAAGATAAACAATAAGAAATTACACCAAGATGCCACCTTGATGGCACATTTGGTCAATTTTGGTGGGTTAATTAGGCGCTATTGTACAGTCACGAGCATCATTACGTATACATCTGCATTCGATTTGAGACCTTATTACAATGGCATAAAAACTTATTTGTATACATTTCATTGCTTGTAACTGTACCACAGCTTAAAGACAGGAAGTTGGCGGTGTTAACACCACCATGCCTCGGACAGCACGTTGAGCCGTTGGTCCCGAGTTTGATCTCCCTCCGACCATGTAGGACTATCATCTCACCAAACTATGACAGTGAAGAAATAGAGCGCGCACCTGTGTATTGTGCACATACTTGTGTACTAATTATAGATGGAGGAGATATAATCTTCTGCGTATCTGGGCCCTATTTCACCAAACTGACATATGTCAGTGACATAATATGTTGGCTAAAAATGTCAAGCTACAAATGTAAAGTGACAATTTTGAAAATTATTTGCTATAGAAATTGTTAAATTCCTAGAATTTAAATTTAAATGCTAGGAATATTATATTATATTATTGTAAATTTACTGTAAAGCAGGAATATTTTTTACAAGTCGACATGTTTGTAGAATTGTCGGGATATCTTAGTTAAAATTGGTAAGTTTGCGATTAAAGAAAAATTTTGAATAAATAATTCAAAGAAAAGATTTGCGACAGTTGTCGCGCCTGTCACGTTAGTGAAATAGGGCTCTGAATGACCTCAGTTGGGATTGGACGCGTAGCCGAAAATTCGGTAGACAATGTATTTTTTTTAAGTGCTACTAACTTGAACTGGCAGAAGACGTCGGCGTAGTCGGTGGACACGCTATGGGCTTGCAGCACGGTGACGCGGAAGGTGAACTCGCGACCCAGGGTCAGGTGTTCGGGGAGGTCTTCCTCCTTCAGCTCTGAGGCGAGGGAACTGTCGCCGCGGCCGCTGTCTGCGTCGCATTCGCCTACGGCCATTTCTGTGAGACAAAAAATATTCCGTTCCGTGCCTCAAAAGAAAAAAACGGTTTGTTTGTCTGTCAAGACCCATTTCAAAAACATATTTTTTAAATGTCATAATTTGTAGAAATTGCCATAGACTAATAATATACTAAAATAATAATAATATAATATACTTTAAAAAATGCCATAAAGTAGGGAAAAGTACAATCGGCAGCACGTCAGGTTACCCATGTGAACTACGAAAACAGTTTTTATTACAGAGGGAATAGAGGTGGACTCAAGGTCAAAGTGGGGTAGTCTGACGTGCGGCCGTGTCTACTATTCTATATATCCTTAAAGAATTATCCTTTATATCCTACTACTTACTGGACACCCTGTAGGTATTAATTTATACACAGTATTGAACTATACTATCCGGGCGTACCTTCGATCTTGATGTTAGAGTCCTGCCCGTCTGCGATGCGTTCTTCCAAATTAAGCGCGTTCTGCTTCTCGACGTTGGTGAGCGCCTTAAGCCGGGAGCGCGTCGGCGCGATGTCGTCGTCGAACGATATCTTCGCCGACTGCTTTACGCCGGCTACGAATTCAGCATTGTCTACAAATTATATCGGAAGTCAGTAATAAAGGTTGTAGAGAAACAAATTGAAGCCAATCAGCCGTTGTGAATGAGTGGAAGAAGCAGTGGATAAGCACGATATGAAAATACAGTGTGATGTAACGCATGATTCGCAATTTTTTTACGTTTATTTGAATAGGGATTTAAATAATCCACGAAACACAATCTTACATTTTAAATTTATTTATTCTAATTTCCATTTTAAAACGTAACGGATAAGATTTATTAGGTAATAATATGTTAGACAGGTCTAAGTATGATGCATTTACTACTGATGATATTACAACGCTTTTAAGTGTCAAACTGTTCTTTGTTATTATCATAACCACCACATTTGAACACCCAATCGATTTCTGACTTTGGTTAAGTCACAATACTAAAGATTTTCAATGCCTGAATATTAGTAAAGTACAAGCCAGTTCATGTATAAGCATTTCTGTTTGCACGAAGTTCAAAAGTCTAACCTCACTTCATAATTGAAACTTAATCGTGTAAACTCACTTTTATCGGCGTCGATGACAGCTTGAACGGCGACGCGCAAGTAGCCTTTGACGTCTCCCTTCTCGTTCACGATGGCCACTTTGTGGATGAGTGGCACCGGGTACAGCAGGTTTGACAAGTACACGAAGCTCCTGTTGTGGGGGCAGCGAAATGTCAAACATAGTTACCATCATGGGCTCAATCCTTACGCGATATTATGTCACATACGATACGAGGGGCACTCAATAATTACTTAGCCTCGCCGCCTGATGGCGCTGTTGTTACAAAAGAGTTTTACTATCGTGCAGTAAATACTTTTTTTTACTGCACGATAGTAAAACTCGTGTAGTTTTCAGTCTTTTCCCTTCATTTGTTTTGTTTTGACAGCCTTTGGAAGCGAGCGTGTCGGTCGGTTTGACAAAAATGGAAAAATAACAATATCGTTCAATGATAAGATTCTTGTTTTTGGAAAGGAAAACGCGCAGCGAAATCAAAGAGCGGTTGGATGATGTGTACGGTGACTCTTCTCCTTCGATGGCCCGAGGCACCGTCAAAAATTGGTTTAACGAGTTTGCTCGTGGCCGCACGTCCACGATCCACGATCTCGTGTTGACAGACCGGCGATTGAAGATTCGCGAGATAGCTGAGACTGTTGGCATCGCAGAAGGGACAGTGCGTCATATTCTGCACGCAGAACTGGGTATGAAAAAGTTATCGGCGCGATGGGTGCCGCGTTTGCTCACACCAGACAACAAGCGCAACCGTGAGACCACATCGGCGACATGTTTGGCACTGTTTCAACGCAATCCAGCAGAGTTTTTGCGTCGTTTTGTGACCGTCGACGAAACATGGGTTCACTGGTACACACCAGAGACCAAGGAACAGTCGAAACAAACAGTCACAACACTTTACCCGGCGAACGTGCTCCAAAGAAGGCGAAGACTGTTCAATCGGCCGGAAAGGTGATGGCCAGTGTTTTTTGGGACTCGCAAGGTGACTACATCGATTACCTTGAGAAGGGTAAAACAATCACGGGGCACTACTATTCTGACTTATTGGGCCGATTCGATGCCGAATTGAAAAAAAAACGGCCCCATTTGGCAAAGAAAAAAGTGCTGTTCCACCACGACAACGCGCCGGCTCACACCTCCGCCGTCGTCATGGCCAAATTGGTCGAATTGCGCTACGAATTGCTGCCCCATCCACCGTATTCTCCAGATTTGGCTCCCTGTGACTTCTTCTTGTTCCCAAATCTGAAAAAGTCACTGGCCGGTAAAAGATTTGGGTCGAATGATGAGGTCATCCCCGCCACAGAGGCCTATTTTGAAGACCTCGGGAATACGTATTTTTTAGACGGGTTGAAAAAGTTGGAGTATCGCTGGGCCAAGTGTGTTGAATTGAAAGGAGACTATGTTGAAAAATAAATCTCTACTTTCTCAAAATTTTCTTTTTTCTTTTGTAGGGCTAAGTATTTATTGAATGGCCCTCGTATTTATCGAAAAACATGGCGGTTAAAGTCTTACAAAATTTATTCTTACAAATTTACAAATTTATAATTTCTTCGAGAATTCGAAGTATCATATTGTCGGATATTTGTCACATTTTGTAATATCCGCCATGTTTTTTCGATAAATATCGTATGTGATATAATATCGACGGCGTGAGAATTGGACCCCATGAGTGATATTATCAGTTATCATGAGTGATATCTTGGACAAAATGTCAAGCAGGATTACAATGAGTAGACATTTTTAATTTGAAAATGCTGCCCACCTGCCATCGGCGAACATGTACTCTAAAGCGGCAAACTTATGTTCGCTTGCCACAACAAAAGAAGAAAAATTGTTTGTCTTGATAGGGACTGGGATAGACTGCCCATCTGTTTTGTTTATTTTTATTTTAACGTTTGCGGAATGTGAAATACTAGCGTAGTGTTATTTAAGTCGCTTGTTTTGTTGGTTTGTCTATCATTACAGATGACGCTACTGCTGGTAATCCGACAAAATAATTCATGGCCAATAAGCCACATGTCGTTATTGTCCTTAAAATACTAAGCCCTACCCTAGCGTTGCTTTAACGGCTCCATCTCCACCTTACTCACCGTCCCACCAGGCGGAACCACGGGAACCGGTCGTAGAAGGGATCCCCGCCGGTAACGGACTCGATGTTGTGGTCTGGTGACGTAGGGGAAAGCTCCGCTTCATTGTGGTACATCTCACGCATCAGCTCCAGACGTTGCCTGCAGAAAATACAACCTTATTGAGTAAGAACTAGAGGTTAAATTATTTTTGATAAAGTGCTGGAAGTAACTACAAAAGGGTATATAAAATCACATGATTGGGTGGGTTGTTTATGATCAATTTTAGGAGCAAAGTACGAGCAATGCAATTCATACTACAGCGCAACCAACTTATCTGTGAGCTGGCAAAACAAGGGGTTGGAACACTTGTAATGTGAAATAAATATAGGTTTTTAGCAAGAATCCTTTTGTGCAAACTATCTCGCAATACTCACAGTTTAGTATAGTTTTTTTAGACACAGTGATCCTTATATTTATTAAATTGTTTAAAACTAAAGCTAATTTTCATTACATTTAGTAAAGTTGGTAGCGCTATACAATTAGATAGAATTATGCAACATTGTGACAACTTCAATTTATTATATCTAAAACACGATTGCAGGCCAAGCAAAACATCGCTTTTTGAAGTAAAAAAGTTTGATAACATCTAAAAACATTGCTAGAAACTTTTTTAATACAATAAAGCACATTGAGATTGTGGATCTTGTTATTTGATTATTTTGAAGTATGACATCAACATTAAAACAAGGCGATACAATACTGTTAATACGAAAAAATACAAGTGTATTAATTTAGACACGTAAAGCTTTCAGCAGTAGCAAGCTTAAATAATAACACTGTTGCAAATGGATATATTAAACTTTAAGGCATGTACGAGTATGTCGCAATGTTTTGAATACATAAAAACACAGCTGCTAACTTACAATTCATAACTTTGGTGCAAAAGGTTAATTTAGGGAACAGAGATGACATCAGTATTATCTATAACTAATCAGAAACTTACTTCTAGAGTATATATCTATCTAGGGGCCTGGAGGGCAAACATCATAAGTGTATTTGTAATACATGGCTAGTACCTAAGTGCAGGACATGGCTAGTATATTTTTTTAAAATAACTGCATATTAAAATCAGCTCTTTGACACAACATCGACGGGGCAAAGAAAAATTGTGCAGCTAATCACCAACTTTAACATTTTCACATTTATATTTACGCTTTAAAACAAGCCAAGTCAATATTCTATTGGGATTGAACTATCTAAAATATACAGCCATTAATTAAATAATATTAAGCATTACTGTTAGGAACAGATTTTAAGACTGTCAGTCGCAATAGAATGGTGACTTTACAAGCATATCACATCAAGTTCATAAATACATCATACAATGAGAAAGTGCAGGATAGGGCTAGTACATGAATTTATTCTACTGGTTTTGTTATGTATGTAAAAGTCTAACCAAATACTTCATAAGTAAGTAAGTAATGTAGTCGGGATTTATTACTCTTTTATTTATAGTAAAGGCTGCATACATATCGAAGTACCATAAGTTTTGCACTGTAAAAATATGTACATTTTAATGAAATCTACGTTTGCTACTAACTATCTAGTACTAGTAATATGAAATTAGGTACAAACTAATTTGAACTGCAGCATTTGAGGAGTGATAGGTTCTTGCTCCGTGACTTTCTTTATCAAACAGATACTTTTAAGCTTTGTACCAATCAAGGACCTATTTCCAGAAAGTGTTTGCGTCATAGTTAAAAGCTCTCTGTAACGATCCAAGCTGCGGTCGCGCGTGGTCCCTATCGAGGGTTGTAAAAGATTCGAGTCTTATAATAATGGGACTCAAGTTATTTGGTTAGACTCAGTTCTTTTTAAAGGCTCGAGTTTAAGTCCTGCTAAAGACTTAAACGATGTTATTACAAAAAAAATAAGACCAGGTTAAAAATGGGTCTAAATATTAGCCGACAACAGAGGAATGAATGACACATTCGTGACATAAGCTAATAGAGAAGCGCTTTTCTAATTGGGTAGCTAATAGCTTAGTCCTGTCTTAAACGGTACTAAGTTTTTAGAATAACGGGGTAAGTCTTTTAAAAAGACTTGAGGTTTAACTACGGGAACTTGTGACTGTGTCATTTCCTCTGTGTTCTTAGCTGAAATAAAGCTGCTTCACGGCTTAGCTGAAGCTTGAGTCGGACTTGGACTCTAGTCAAAACAACTGAGTCTTCAAAAAAACCTCAAGTCCCATTATTATAAGACTAGAACTCAAGTCTTCCAACACTACCCTATCACGTGATAAGCGATGCGAGGCGAGCACAAACCTCGACGGCAGCAGGTTGGCTAGCGACAAGCGCGTCTGCTGCGCGCACGCCGATATGCAGGTGAGTATGTCTGGCGCGGGGCCCGCGGGGCCTGAGGGGGCAGCGACCCCCGGGGGGGGCGCCAGCTCCAGTATCTGGGGCTCCTCGTCCTCCTCGCAAGCGCTCCCGTTCATGTTGTATATCTGACGCATGAGCTCCAGGCGGTGGCTACGGATAACAGAACTATGTAGCCGACCGCCCAGCTCACGGTGGACACGGTTATGTGAAGACACGCTTACCTCATACGTTGCGCATACGCATTTTTTTTTCAATTACGTTAAACAAGTTGCAAGACATACTTTTGATTTTTTTTCGTGTAGGTTCTTCAGGTCCAATCATATTTTATAAGAGATTAAATCCTTTTTTAGCAGTGTGCACTGAACTAAAAGACCATTGGACCTCACGTACGAAAAAAATGAATGTTCATTTACGTAACATAATATTTTGGTATCAAAATCATATACACGATGTGATTTATTACGTTTTTTTTAATCATCAATTGATCATTGAAATTAGTAATACCATACTGTTCAAATAGCGTTACCATGTTAGTACGAGTAGGTGACATGTCTTCGCATTTGGTCCACATTCCGAGCAAATGACGAGACTCGATTTCATCATTCGGCGACTATGAGAGCTAATGTGAAGTCGTGTATGTACACATCACATCTAACACAACGACGAAACAGACACTACTGTTCTCTAAACATATACGTTCTGATCATTTGCTTCACTAATAAATATGAAAAATCTATCATACATAAGTTTAATGTAAAAATATAGCAAGTCGTAAAACTAAAATGAAAAAGCAGCAACTAAAATAAGCTTAGTATAGAAGATTGAATCGCAGTTATAACAGTTTAAATATTGTAGAAATACTTACCCTTAAATATATCATAGAGGTATTTATAACTACAGAGCATATTATAATACATAAACGTTTTATAGTACTTATGTACTGATATAAGTGGGTTGGGTCAATCTCCAAAACGGACGTGTTCGTGTGATCGCTTTGGTGCTTTTCTGATATTGATATTGGGTTGTAGTTGTGTATTTCATTTAAAGGAGTGATGTACTTTATTTAAACATCATTCTTTTAAATGAGATAACAAAATTCAAGTCAGGTATTGGTGTCTGAGAAGCGCCAGAGCGTTCACACGAGTGCGTACGTTTTGGAGATTGACCCTTTAACCAACACGGCACCAGCAAAATGGGTGTGTCACGTTTCTCATATGAGAAGAAAACATAAGAATAAAGACAACGAAATGCAACGGAAAAAAAATAAACAAAAACGATAATGTTCAGTTGTACAGTCAAGGAAGTAATGCACCATTCTTTGCTAGAAAGGTGCTTGTGGCGATTTGTGCCAGAACTGTCTTCCAAAGTAATACGTAAAAACATAATAACAAAAGTCACAAGAAATTGTTCAATAAATTAAAGGGGCATATAATACTGAAACGGACTTTCGTCTACACAAGTACAAGTTTTTGGTTTCAGATAAGATCTGTTGATTTGACCCTCCAAAGGAATTCGGAAAAAATCCACTAATATCCCTTCAGAAATTACAACGATTACTCAAAATATAATATGACAGACTCTTTAAAAAGTTGCCAGTATTTTCAGCATACAATTTGCCCGGCGGAAAACAATGCACATCGGCAATCATCGCATTTCCGAATACAAACGAGTGTAATTTTCATTTTATCAATAGATTTATTGAAGCCGAAATAAGCTCGATGTGCAACGTTTCCTCCCTCGCCTAATCTCCTAAAAGACCTAATTTTAAAAACTCACCGCAACTTCTCCAGTGTCCAATAATGCGTAGCGCCGTTCTTGGTGTCGGTGACCTCCACAGCGACAACAGTAGGCGCACTGGGCCGGTACTCGTCGTCGGCGTCGTCGCGCGGGGCCAGCTCAGCAGGGAGCGGCGAGTACGCCGTGTCGGTGAGAAGGGTGAATTGGAACTGGACCTTCTTGCGGAGTTCCACTGATATTGCGTTCGCTTCCTGTTGGTTGAGGTGTATGGTTAGTGACGTGTTGGTGTTTTTGTATCGGAGGGGGTGGTCTATTCTATGCAGGACAGTTAAATAATAAAACATACTTTTATACACTGACTGAAATTATGTAAGACACGAGACAGCGCAGACACATGTTATTTTGACTGCCATTAGATGGTAATTCAAGTGAGCTGAGCAGTGAATGTTGTGTTGTAAAACATTAATCTAGTGCTAGAACTGGATGAAGGTAGTGTCTCTAGTTGTACTAAGGTCAACTTTCCTACCAAAGAGACTGACCCCTGATATTATTGAGTTTCAAGAAAATCGCGTTCAGACAGAGGTGGTCACAGAGGAGGGTAATCTGGTGTTCCTCGCGCACCGACCAACACTCTGTCTCAAACTAGACTGTTCCTGTCTCTAGTTATAACAGGATCATTAGGGTCATTGACTTTCAAAAATATATGTTGATGTACAAGACTAACTAGCGACATTTTCATCCAGGTTGAGCTGTAAACTAAGACCTACAATAGGTCACAAGAGACCTTGAATTTCACATATATGGCTTTGTCGTAGTTTATACTGGAAACCGTCATAAGCCAGCGTCACTCCTGTCTCCAGCTGTAAATTCATAGGTACTAAAGGTCACTGACCTTCAAGAATATCGCGTTCCCCCATAGGTCGTCGCGCAGAGAATTGAACTGGTGGTACTTTCACTTGCGGAACGCCCAGCGGCCAGCCCCACCTCACGCGCCGACCAACACTCTGTCTCAAGCAGGGGATTGTTCCTGTCTCTAGTTATTACAGAGGTCACTAGTGTCATTGACTTTCAAGATTATATTGCCCCAGGCTGACTAGCGCCATTTTGATCCGGGTTAAGCTGTAAGACCTACAATAGGTCACAAGAGACGGTGAATTACAGAAATACGGCTTTTTCATGGTTTATACTGGCCACAGTCATAAGTCAGCGTCACTCCTGTCTCCAGCTGTAAAGTCATAGGTACTAAGGGTCACTGACCTTCAAAAATATCGCGTTCCCCCAGAGGTCGTCGCGCAGGGAAGTGAACTGGTGGTACTTCCACTTGCGAAACGCCCACGCAGCGAGCCCCACCTCGCGCGCCGACCAACACTCTGTCTCAAACAGGGGATTCACTAAAACGGGGAGCGTATAGTCACTATGGTGCACGAATGAACGAGAAATTAGGCATAGAGAAGCAAAGACAGAAATTGCTTAAAAGGTTTTATAGCCCGATAAATTCGTGTGCGACCCTCTTATGGACGGGAGGAGCCAATTGCAAGCGATTGTCAAAGGAAATGCTCTTCCCCGAAAAACTCCATCCCCACTTACATCTAGCGTGCCTCACCCCCCACAATTCTGCCGACCGCAGGAAGGTCGAGCACGAACTTGTCGGACTATAATTACGATTATGTCGGTTTTCTGTGATGTTTTCTAGACGGAATTACCTACGCCATTACCATACTAAAGGTATTGTTACCTTATTAAACGTTTTAACTCATCTTTTGAAGTCCAGGAACCACGCCTTAACTATGTTTCATTGCAAAATTAGAGATATTGTTGTCTTTGTTCCTCTTTGACTTATAAAAACACACAAGAAATTCAGATCATGCCTAAAATATGTTAAGCTAAAATATACTAGCTCAATAGATCATATCATTAGTTAATCCAAGTTTATCTGTATTTAATTTTATGAACTATTTATGGAACTTCAGAACAGTAGAAGTCATGCATAAATAATGCCTGTAATTTATGTTTTAATGAATTTTACAAACATACAAAATAACTTTTGAACTACAGTTTTAAATGTAGGTACCACTATCGCCTTACATTAATAGCCGATCCAAGATCGAAGTTTAAGTCAGTAATGGTTGTTTTGAATTCCATTGAACATATATTTTGACACTGGCAGCCGTGGCTACCGTGGACTGTTCAATGGATACGCAAATTGTCGGGATTGATTAGAATTTTGGGTTATGGATTGATTATTCATTTCGTCTTCAATTTACCAAAATATTTTCTTTTGACAATCTCATGCTACATGCCACGGTCTTTTATCATCCTACTCTACGTCTAGTGTAATTGCCTCACCGAATATGTCCTCATCGTTGTGGAAATCCTCCGGCGTGTAAGAAGAGTACATAGACATGGTCACGCTCTGCTCTTCCACTTGGCGCTGGAGAGCATCGATGCGGGCCTCGTAGTTCTGGTAACAATAACAAATAGTTTTATTGTGGTAGGCGATCTATACCCCATAGTGACCATTTGATAGAGCACCAAAAAAATATTTTTCTAACACGTGAAAAGTTAAACGAAATGCTGTGTCAGTCAAATGTTTTGTTTTTTGAACAATGTGCCAGACACTATGTAGTATAAATTACAATGTGCCCAGAGCCACCAATAGGTTGAAGACGGCCCTGGTGGTCCCTTCAGCTGATTTACAAAAAGAAAAAAAAAACTCATACCGAATTCGAAATCCCAAAAGAGAACAACCAGGTACGCAGGCAGGAGAAACTCGTATAATCTGCCACAAGTGTCTGCTTAATATATATGTAATATACAGGTGCACTCATTCTCGTCATTCGAGTGAGACGGCAATCCTACATGACCGGAGAGGGGGATTTTCCTGACTCCGGAGCTATTCCTGAGTTATTATTTTATTATTATTAATTGTTATTATTATTAAATCAGAAAAACCCAGAAATAAATTTCGGTTCGAACCCGGAAAAATATAAAGAAAGAAAAATATATAGCTGCAGACAGCTGTTCTGTATGCGATCGTACATTAAAAAATTATGTTCGGATTGGCGAGTCATCACTCATAAACGGAGCATGGTCTTTGCATCATAGACTGCAAGTGTCGCCGTCGTCGGATACGATGAGGAAGACTATACCTATACATATAACCGGGTAGGTATAATATAATATGGAACTATAACCGGAAAGTTTATTTAAATGAGTTAACAAGACCAATTCAAAATCACTGTCAAACAGATCACAATAACCAACTTGTAAGGTATTCTAAGGACTATTGATAAATCTGCCTCACCTTCCATTGCTCCTCAAACTGTTGATTAGCGTGTTCCTTCTCGCGGCGGAACTGTTCTTCTACCGCTATAAGGCGATTCTGCATCTCAACGCGAAGGTCGATGCCTTGCTTTTTTAATACTAAGCTTTGCTCTAATTACTAAGGTCTCACCTTCCTCTGCTCCTCAAACTGCTGATCAGCGTGTTCCTTCTCGCGGCGGAACTGTTCTTCAAGCGCTACGAGGCGCTTTTGCATCTCGGCGCGAAGGTCAATGCCTTGCTTCTCTAGAAGTTCGCACTGCGCGAAGTCCCAGTCTACGTTCTCTGTGTCACTACCAGCTAGAAAGAGAGTGTTAGTGGCTATAAGTGAAGCTTAAGAAAGGTTGTCTATATCTGTTTATTTATTATTGTAAGATTAAAAATCGATTGTGTATCCAAAATGAACTGTATTTCTTAAGCCAAAAGGTACATTACCATCTGAAGCGGGTTCGGCAACAGTGTCTGCGGGTTCCTCCTTGTTATTATTCTCTTTAATGACACGTTCCTCGCGCGGTTGGCCGGGGTGAGTGAAACGGAACACGTGGTTCTTGCCCAGAATCACTCGCGAGCCTGTCTTCAGGATTATTGGCTCTGTCACCTACGAAATAAAACACATTTTAATAAGCATCGTCTATATTATTTACTGTCAAATATTGAAATCATGCACATTACGTTTGTAATCAATCAAAACTCAGACTGAAGTGAACTTTCCTCAAATGCTATTCAAAAAAACCTGCACTAAAAATATACTATAGGAACATAATAAACTGAACACAGTTAACAATAACATAAGGATAAATTATAACATCGTTTTAATCAGACTTTAAATATAATTTTCCGGATAAAGTATTGCACATTTTTGTTTTTTAAAGGATGTTTGATGGAGAGTTTTAGTGCTCAAATACAATAACTTGGTTTATCTTGCAGTCGCTTAGAGTATTTTCCTTTGAAGCCGATGCGTTGTAAGAATAGTTGGTAAGAATAGTTTAAATTTTATAGTACAGACGACAGCACGTCATAGTAAGCAATTTGGCAACTTGCAGTTGTAACAGAGGTGTGCGACAAAAATGATGTATTGACCCTTTTATGTATAGCGTGATAAAAGCTAATGTGCATTTTATTCTCGTGCATTAGAGAAGAGATTTGTCAGATGTGCGTGCAACTATACAAAAACCTAATGAGAATTTTACTCTCGTGCGTTAGAGTATAGATTTGTTTAGCGGACTTTGATTTGAGGAACTATTGTAGTATTCTCTATATTCTAGGTTTATGGTGCTTACCTCACGGCCGTTGATATAGACCAAAGCGCCATGGTGCGGTATGAGACAGATGACACCGTCTGTATTCTCGAAAATGCAGTGCTCGCTCAGGATATGCGATCCGGAGAGCTGGATGTCTTGTGGTACATTCGCCTCGGACGTACCCAGGCGGGTCACGCCTGTTGGACAAAAAGATTATGTTATTCACTTCCATCTTCCGTTACTTACTGAAGTGTTCCCTAAATATTACGACCTGGATACTTTGAGCAAAAGAGTGAGTAGGCTGTCACTAGTCAGACAAGACCCATACCGCATCTTCACTTATCAGTATAGGTGAGATTACGGCCAAACGAAAAAAAACTTGACCGTTTCGTACTTGATAGGTGACTGTAGTAGGTTTTGACCTACTAACACAAGATACATGAGCATACTCACCATCTTTTATGTAGAAGATGAGGCATGCAGACAAGTTAGGGCCTTCATTCAGGTGGACAAAATGTGTCGTCTTAGGCGAATATACACTAACGGTAATGCCCTCCTGGCCCCCTACTACAAACTACAGATATATCAGTACACTCACCGTCCTTGATGTAGTAGATGAGGCATTCAGACAAGTTAGGGTCTTCGTTCAGGTTGACAAGGTGAGGCGTCTTCTTGGGCGAATACACTCCAACGGTGATTCCTTCCTTGACGGCCACGCCCATCTCGGCAAACACCGCCTCGCGTTGAAGACGAATCTCTTCGGTGCGCTTCAGTTTTTCCTCCCATGTTTCATTTAGTTCTAGAATGATTATGATGTATTAGACATAGAAAATCGTACCATCAATTTGTTAAAATCAGGACCAGTTTATGGGCTAACCTGTCTTTATAATCGTTTACGAATAAAAAGCTGAATAATGAAGTTACGTGAACGGCACCTTGTGGTTGAATTAGGTAATATTCTGCCTCTAAATTCTGAAATTAAAATGGATGGTAGAACAGTTTCTGGTCAAATTTGACATTTGGCATACCGCTTATTTGAATGGTGGGAAGTAAATTTTACACACAAAACTTAATCGACCTTGTCATCCGGTATGACAGGGTACGATGATGAGGTATGATTCTAATGACTTGGTTGTTGTTAGTGCGGTGACAGTGTATTAGTAGAATAGCGGGCCACAGCCACAACTGCAATCTTAGAACTTATTTCACTGATACAAAGTAACTGTTCTCTGATTTTATATGCTGTGTTCTTAGTTAGGATATCACCATGCTTGCTGTTTTACACCGAATTTATTCAGAGTCACCGTCGCCGCTTAACTAAGTTTTACAAAATTCTGGCATACCAGCAATGAGTTTCTCGGACGCCTGTAGCTGATCCACGGCCTCTTCACAGATGGTGGTAGCAGCGCGGGACAGCTTCGGCGAGAGCACCTCTGCCTCACTCTTTTTGCGGATCGGTGACGAGTTCTCTTCGCCTGCTGTTGACAGAATGTGTTAAAGAGTGGCAGTTCAAAGGGGTGTGGGGTGGGTGGTAAAAGCTGGCATGAAAAGATATCGCTTTTATGTTATTAGACTTAAGGGCTACATTCATACACTTTAATTAAGGTATAAAATATAGCATTAAATATGGTCTACTGGTAATACCAAACTTTCTTATAAAGGTATAGGTGTCTGACTTTCAGATCCGAAAGACTTTACAGTGACCGATTGGTCAAAATCAAAAAGCTATATTTTCGAAGAATCACCCGGAATAAAACTTCGTTTGGCAGTTATAATTATAGTCTGTCACTTTGATAAGAACAGACGACGACGAAAACCTTTAATAAAAGCAGACGGTAAAAAAAAGAATTTTGTCAGACCTTATTTTATAGTCTATACAAAGTATGTAAACCATAAACGAAACACTAATCCAAAATTGCCATAGATCTAAGGTTGTTTTTTCAATTCATACTAACTCTTACCCTCTAATTTAGTTTTTCATAGTTTTCTTATTCCATAATCTCCTATTTCCATTCCAGAACATTATAGTTTGGTTAAAACCAAAAATAACTAATGTCGTCAGCAAACCCACTGCAGGCTTTGTCTGTGTGCCCTTGTGAAACAACACAAACTATTGTGCATGCTATTCCAATCAGTACAAATTGTTTTTTTTATATCGTCATTTATAGTACGACTATTAACCAAACATATACAAGACGACTAGCATTGGAAAAAGTTGTATACATCCAATTAATTTTAATTACGTTACAAAGTGTAAAATACATTGAGAGGTTAAAAATCGACACAAATATAAGGGAAACATGCAAAGGCTGAAGAAGCTATAAAGCTTTGTTTTTATTGCATAAAATAATATAATAGCCGTCCGCGACCTTGCCAAACTTATTATTATATTTTTTGTTTTGTTTTGTAATACCTGCGGTCTCGTATTGAGAAATAATTTCGTTTCATGGCCAATGTACTTTCAAATTATACGTCTGTGGCCGCGGACGGACTAAATCGTTTTTTTTGTTGTAATGTAAGTATAGTAAATATATATTATTATAGCGTTTCTGAGCATCTCAAGTAGAAAATACTGTTGTACACATATATAACACTCAGGGCATACAAAGTTAAAATACATAATTTTAATCATACATATCGCTTTGAAAACTGAAATGCTTAGGACAGTTTCAATTAAATATTTTATGATCCATACTTTTCCCATTTTCTAATCTAAAGGTTAGAATAGTTAAACAGAGTAACTATGTATGTAGCTGGTTATTTACATAAAGTTATTTCTTTACTCAGTGAATCGTTGTAGAATACTTTAATCAAACCAAATTGTATGCATTTTAGGAAATGGAAAATGAATGGCACGATAATAGTGATTCCGACACCACAATACTCGACTTCCACATTCCTGGCTAAGCCAATAATTTAATTAAGTAATTATATACACGAATAAATACGTAAGTTAAATATAATAACCTAACTCTATCATTCTAAATAGAGTGTACCAAAACCAACACCAATAATAAGCGCAGATACAAATACGTATGATATGTATGATTCACTTCGCATATTTTTTGCGCATTATCGTGAAGTGAATACGATATAAAACTATGCCTACGAACGCCACAAGCTCGACAAGGGTGCAAAATAAATTGCTCATTTTATTTGTGTGGGTTGCCAGGTTCAATTCCGATATCGTACCAAATGCGTTAAATTTTTTTTGTCTCTGGCAACCTCAAACCAAGGAGGCTAAGCGTAACGGTACAGGTGGGGTGTACGATGCAATATGCGCAAGCCTCTTTGTATTTACTTACTGGTAGGCGGTTCTTTCTTTTCGTAAAGGACTCTACCATCTGGTCCTAGTTCGTGTGGGTTTTGGAAACAAAAGTTCAGCTTTAGTATCAGGAATTGAAAACGTTGTGGCGTTTCATCTAGCTCTGTCGCAATGCACACACTCACACAAGACGCTCTATCTCACACGACGACTAAACAGTCTAGACAAAATTGGCAGCACACGGTATCATGCCGAGGTCGATAGATGGTTCGAACTGTCAAATTATAGACTTCCATTAAACCTAAAGCGCATAACACACAGAGTTGGTACCGGGAGCGATCCGGGGGCACGGATTTTTGTAATGTTCGTATTACTATGCACCGTGTCACATAGAGATCAGTCGCGCCCAGAACGCTCCCGGTATCGCCTCGAAGGGTTCTGCGCTTAAAGAACGTTCCACTGCTAGATATTTTTTTTGCATATTATAGATGTCTTATTTACAGTTAGGTTTGCTACAAATTTAAAAAAGAATAAAAAAGAAACGCCTGTTTTATTTACATTAGACAACTAGCGTTGTTCACATCGCCTTCTAATAGTTTTCAACTTGAACAAGCTTATATTTTACACCTTACGACTACCTAATAAAAACACTTACCAAACACAAATGAACCTAACACCCTAAACACTTAGAATTCATAATCCATCATCTATCGACCGTCGACACAGTGCTAAGCCCTAGACTTCACACTAGTGAGTACATACCTTCTTCGACGTCGATTCCTTCAGCCTTGAGCAGTTCTCGGAGCTTGAAGATCTCTTCCTTGAGCTCTCGAATGAGTTTGGCGTTCGCATCCTCGTTGACGACCGCTTTGCAGACGATCTGCTTGGCGCGGTCCGCGTATCTGTGGATGTTCTACATTTTAGGTCTTTGTCTCTTAATTGCTGCAGGTGTAATAAGTATAGTGGTACTGGAGGCGAGGCATGCTACATGTCAGTTGCGGGGAAGGTGATCTTCTATTACAGTCGCGTGTGTGTGATTGGCGATTACTCGCTCCCCGCACGTCTTGCGGGGGGTCGCAGGAGGGTCGTGCAAGAACTTGTTCTTAAATATATTTTTTTCGTTTCTTTAGCAGGGAAAAAGTAAACTTCAAATTAGTCGTAGTAAGACCACTCTCTAAGACGGGGATCAGGCATAGCACTATACGAATTTAGATGCATAACTATTTTAGATAAATAAATATTTTACTATTTCTACCTGGACTGCCTCGTTGGTCTAGTGGTCAGCACGCTGGGTACTATCCACGAGGTCCCGGGTTCGAATCCCGGGTCGGGCCGAAAGTGTTGGGTTTATCTGTCTTGAAATTACTCAGACAGCTCCGGAGTCTTGAAGTGGTGTTAACATCCCCGTGCCTCGGAAAGCACGTTAAGCCGGTCCTGCGCCTGATCTCTCACTGGTCGTGTCGGACTGCCGTCTCACCGAATTATGAGAGTGAAGGAACAGAGAATGCACCTGTGTATTGCGCACATACTTGAGCACTATAATATCTCCTGCGCAGTCGGCTAATCTCTGTTGAGATTGGCTACTGTAGTCAAAATTCGGCTAGGAGTACATTATTTATATATCTAATCATAGGTACCAATATCGTCAATCCATACCTAAGCGTACTGAGGGTCTCATCAAAGTTGATGTCAGCGGGCGAGATGGCAGCAATCATGGCCGTCTTCGAGTTGCCTCCGAGGTTCTCGCGCAGAAGCCACGTCAGCACGGAGTCCCGATACGGTATGAAGTCGGCCTTCTTTGACTTCTTACTCTTTGATGCCTAGAATCATAGGATCAGTTAGATTGGAGTCATAAGGTAAGGTGTCAATTGCTGGTATGCTGTGCCAAGCTAGGGAAAGTCAATCTAAGCGGGTGTTTGGGTTTTACGTTGATACAGCACTCGGCATTATAAAGTCACAGCATACGCAACTCAAAAGTTAACAAACCGCTATCTATAATATCACAATGACAGTGATGTCATTGTGATATTATAGTGTCAAGGGTATAGGTACTTAAAATTTATAAACAAAAATATAAAATAATGATCACTTTTCAGCACAAAACCTTTTGAGGCCGTTTAATTCAACTGACAAATCAGTCGGACTATAGAATAAGTTTTTATCATATCACTATGTTCAGGATGTGACAGTTTAATAAGGAATGTAACACTTTGAGTGTATTTACAATAATTTAATTCCTAGTTTGTGTAATATATCATTCATTCACAGCAGAAATAGTAAGCTGTAGTGGTTACAAAACTACTTAGTTATAAGTGACGTGAAGCAGAAACTGGCTGTATTAGTTCTAGCGTAAATATGCGCATAGGAGTATGCCTACGAAGAATTTAATGAATATCTTGCGTGGTGCATATACTTGAACTGAAAAGCAAGATCTCGTATTTTCTTCGACGCTTTGTGAAAGCCTCTTCACGCTTCAAGCAATTCCAGCTGACGATGTGCTTGTATGGCTGAACAATGGAACGGTGACACTTACAGTACTTACCGACTGCGATTCCGGTTTCCCAAATAAAAGTGATGCAGTGAAAAGAGTTCAGAATACATGAGTTAGCTACGTGAAACTAGCAATAGATATTTGGTTTATTTAAAAATGTAACGTCAGATAAATATTTTATGTCAGCAGATATTTTTAGGATAGAACTGTGCAATGGATGTTGACAGAAATATTAGTCAAAGTGCTTTACAATCCAAGTAGGTAATTCAATCACTTTCTTAACTGCATATTTTATAAAAGATTTTAGTGCACTATAATAAAACTATATTACAAAGAAGGAAAGGAAGGAAACCTAACCTAATTCTTAGGTGAGTAGCCTAACACTAACCCCCTGTTTCTCGTTCGTTGATTACGTTATAACCTGACCAAATTATCTTGATTCAGCGGTTTACAATCATTGACAGTCCTACTCTCGGTATCCGTATTTGCTGTAGCCATCCCGCTCCCTTACACTGCTATGCTGGCACAGGTGACAGGTACGGCCACAGTCATACAGAGTAGGGTTTAAATGTGTAACATGACGATCACTTTTTTTTCTCTTGGCGATAGAATCACGTATTTATTTACTTAATCGGCGAACGAGAAACTGGCTGGAAAGTAATCGACAAAAAGTAAAACTTACGATTTCAGCGAGAGCCGAGATGACTTTTCCGAGGGTTGTGAGTGACTTGTTGATGTTGGCGCCTTCTTTGAGACGAGTACCTTTAGCGCCGGTCGAGTCAGCGCGTTCAGACCCTGCCAGATCTACCAGTGAGATCTTTGACACCTGTTGATGAAATGGAGCAGTTCTGTTAGTTCTATTAATTGTTAAGTGTACACCTTTTAATGAAATACTCAGATGTCAATTTGATCGACAGCGCCTCGTGGATATTTCGTATTAAGTGTTAAAACAGGTCTTACTAACCTGCCATGTGGCGCTAAATTAGCATAAAGAACAGTCGACAGTGCGAGCCCGGTAAAAAGTTAGTTTCATCTGAAATTCGTCTTGCTTGTCTAAAGATTTCAGAATCAGTATAGCTTAATAGATAGTACAGAAATAACAATGTACGAGTATAATAGTGTTGGCTCGTATTAAATTTGCGCGAACTTCTCTACCCTCACGCCTTAAATTAATGATCTGTAAGAAATTTAAGCAAACCTGGGTTGTTTACGCCACTATTAAACACGTATTTTGGCACTGGCAGCCATGGCTGTTCAACGGATACGCAAGTAGACGGGACTGGTTTGCATCTTGGATTAGAGATAGATTTAATGATTTCGGGTTTAATTTAACGCACTTCTAAGGAACACGACACTAACCTTTTCTGACATAAGATCTGTAGTTTTGTCGTGCCGCTGCTGCGTGAAGAATATCGTGAACACCGCGTGCGAACGAGACGAGGTCTCGTTCATGTTTGTCGCGGCCACTGTCCTGTTAGATGATAAAAATAAGTACTATAGTTAATAGCTCCAAAACAAGCAAATTCCTACGTTGTTAAACGAGGTTTGAAACTACTTGATGACGTATTCTGTAAGACTATGTCTTTAATTCGACTCCAGTCGTTCCGTCATGTCCCTTTGCAAATGAAGGTTTTGCAGACGGCTAAAGTCAAAACAGAAACATGATATCGTGCTTAGGAAGATGCGTTTACAGTCGATCCTTGCGATGCCATGTTTGACATCTATAGCCGAACAAAAAATCAATGGGTAGACCGCCCAAATGATTCTTCGCCTGCGAGCCTTGTAATTTCAATTTTGACAATATTGCGCCTACCGCCCGCACAGAGTCCAGTCCCCGTTCTATTCCTACCTCCGCGCCTCCCACTCCCCTGTACCCGCAGAAAGGACTCGAGTGATAACTTTTTGTTTATAGAGGTGGTATTTCTTTCGAGTGTTGCGGGTGTTATCCCAAAAAGATTGATGAAAGCAACGCGGCATTACAGACGTTAAAAAGCACTTGAAAATATTTACAGGCTCTGCCAATGGCCAGGGTGGAGTGGTTTGGCATTCGCACGGTACCCGAGGAACGCGGGTTCAATTCCCACCTCTAGTGGTCATATTTTCAAGTGCAATATCTAATCTTTACGGACTCACGCGACCTACGAGTATAACAGGGTGTATGAATGAACAGCCAATAGGAATAAGGAAAGGAACTATGCAGCCTTTATTCTCACCTAGCCTTGTTTCCCTCATCGATAAGGTCGTATATGTCCTGATAGGAGGTGACCGCGAGCTTGCTCAGGTCCTCCACGTAGGGCCCCAGGGCAGGGTGCTCGCGGACACGAAGATTGCCCTTGTTTTTAGGGTTCAGCAAGTCGCGGACCCGCTCGCAGTATATCTCCATGTAGGATACTTCCACCTGCACAGAAAGAGCAATCAGCAAGTCTGTTTCATTCGAGTTATCGAGATAGTGACTTTTTTATGTACTTCATGACGGCTACCTACGTTTAGGCTACTCAACATAAACTGATGATTGGCGTAGTAGCGTGTATGGGTATCAGGTTTTTCTAATTCAGTTTAGGTTGACGCCAACAACAACTAACAGGGGCTCAAGTCTGCTAAATTGAATTAGCAAAATTATAATAAAATAGCATGATTTTGACATTTGGCCCATACTAGAACTGTCAAAAGTTTGCTATTCAATTGCAGTTTTGTAATTTGTTAATGTAATTTAGCAGACTTGATCCCCTGGTTTTGTATTCAGCCCCAGTCGGTTAAGAAAACGAAAATGTTTTTATTGGTTCGAGTTTCCGATATCAAGAACTTTTAAGTGTTTTCATACTTCAAGAACATTTAAGTGTGCTTTGTAGATTTATTTTTATAACAACTTACCGAGTATTTAAGGTCTTCACTGGTTGTCTGCCTGATGCGCCTAAAGAGGTCCTTGCAGATCTGAGGAATGATGCCCTCCTGGCCGTCCTCACCGCGCCCCATCATTGTATAAGATTTGCCCGCGCCCGTTTGGCCGTACGCGAATATGCATATATTGTAGCCTGGGAACAAAATTATGACATCAGTTTCTTTTACCCAATGATTATAAGAAATGTATTTATGCATGTAGACCCACAGGGGGCACCTATACACGTCCCAACACATATTTAAGCCTTACCCATCGACGTGAAGGAAAATATAGACTCCGTGTCGCCTACATTAAAACTGAAGCACCAAAGTAAGCCAGTCATCATCGTAAATACACGATCGTCTCACGCACACACTCACACCAAAGTAAGCCGATCAGCGGCCATTGTAACCCTATGATCTCACACATACACAGGCTTGAACCCTACTTCACTCTTTAGTATAGCAGTACGGAGTCCATATTTTTTTCAAGTCGATGGCCCTACCACTGTTTCGGTACAAATTCGAGTGCTGAGAAGAAGCAGCGCAAGAAACTCACAATCAGTCACTATGACAAGGGACATGGGCAGACAGAGTAATAAATCTGAAACTATCTTTATCAAAGTAGATCACCGGTAAGCACTACTAGTTCTATAACATAAACGAAAACTCTTTAGTAGAAAACTATACCCGGCCCGGTGAACCTTGATCCCTATGACAGTTCATGTAAGTGATAGGTTGTGTCGATGTTACTTAATGTAATTTGGCTACCGCCCTACCACTGCCAATATACTGCTTTAAAACTTTGTTTTGATAATTGGGATCGAGACGTGCGATACGACAGCATTGTAGATGAGCCGTTTTTGATAAGTTTAGATTCCGAAGCGACAGCAGCTGCAGTTTGGATTTCGAGTTCGTGACACAAACCCTAATGTCATTATCAGATTCAGATTAAAATATATAAATAAATGATCGCTGAACAGCTTTTGTTTTATATGGTTTTGTCCAACAGTTATTTTTTTAATTCTCTTGGGTATACAATCGTGAGTGCATGTATGCCGCGCTCCTTTCTATTCAATAGAGAATTTACTAATACTTAAGTATAAAAAAAGTAATGAAACTCATTATTTATCACTTAATTATGCCACACATGAAAACTGATACTAATAAAATCTAATCTTAAATAAAACAAAACCTGGTGTCCCCAGAAATATTTTATAAATTTGAGTGAAATAAAAACAATTTCATGCAACTTTTTAACATTCAGCACCTATAACTTGAATGATTATAAAACATGTACACTCGTTTCCATTATCGACATTTGATTATCGATATTTTTCCGCACTAGTCGATATCTTCCGAACGAAGTAACTTTTGCAGGACGTAAACGTAAAGTCTGATTGAGATAATTTCTTGTAAATGTTAAGAATTGTTATAATTCCGACGGAATATCATTGTAATGGCATATATCTACCGAAATTTAATATGTAAATGGCATTTATCGAAGCCTCCAATTCGATTCTAATGTAACGGTGACGCCACTACAAAATGTTGTGTCGTAGGAATTGTCAATGTCATAGGGATCAAGGTTCGCCGGGCCGAGTATAGACCAAGAAGTTAATCAACACTTTTGTCGTTTTGGGCGAAATTATCTTGGATGTTTTAATCAATCTAAATAATAAACAAGTCTAAATAGCCCTTAAATAAATTAGGTACACTAGGATATTAGCTATACATTACTGGTTCACACTGATGATAGTTTATAGTATTAAAGTTTCAGCAACTTAAGTATTAATTGGGTATAAAGTCCCCTAAATGGTGCAAAGGGGGACCTGAAATTGTAACCACGGCTGTCAGTTTCATGCAATATCTATAGGTATGGTCGATCTAAGAAACTGCAATAACATTACAATAGATTTCTGTTCCTTTGTGTGTGTTGATGTGCGTGCAATGACTGGTGATTTCAAGGCAGTAATCCGCCTCAAATCTATCTTTATATGCCTTGAACGGATGTTTTATCAGAATTAGACAACATTTTATTTTAGCAATAAAACTATTGCTTTAAGGAAGCGGCTATATTATGTAAGCCATAGAATCTATTCTAAGCGTACCTATAAACAATTACGTTAAAAGATCACGTATATTGCATATCATCTGTACATCTCTGCGTTGCATCTTGTTTTGGCTACTCTAGTTAGCATAATGAGAGAGAGTACGTCAGTTACAAGTTTATGTGGCGTGAAGTCATTGCTTGTATGGTGGGTGAGAGTGATGTTTGCCACGAAATTAGATATACTATTTACTTTAGTTATTTGACATATTCTACAATTATTTACGAAATGCTATCAGCCCTAAACTAATGGCTTCATTGTGCGTGATTGTACCTTGTTGTAATGTAAAAATTTTGTAAGACAATGCTCTACAAATCTAAAATATTTCATCGTCGACCAATCAACACAAAACACAACTTTTATTGATCAGTCTTAAACATTCGCTTTACACAATTTAAACACATAAAAACGAGAATGCACGCGACCAACAGTAGGAAAAAAGTTTTTTTTTCTCTAATTAACCTGTCGCTTCTAGGTTGAATGTCAAAAATTATAATGTATGTTTAGGTAACAAGTAGTATTACTCACCATCAAAAGCGTGTTGTAACATTTCTTCGCCGATGTCTTTGTAAACCATAATTTGGGAGGAGAATTGAGGATCACTTGGCTGTAACAAAAAAATTGTTATAAGTTCAAGTTGTACATTAGCTAATAGCTTACTAGAAAGAAGCTATTTCTCAAATGCTGAAACTCAGTAGACGTAATATTGCTATACCGTGTGGGATCTAATATACTATTACTATTGTATGAAATGGTACAAATGTGTATTGTTGGTAATAAGGACTCTAATGCGAATGCGCCTACAATAATATTAGTGCGCGTGGCTGTATCAAAAATATCTGTAACTTTTTCTATATTGCATTTTTTTTGTTCAGTATACACATTCCCTAAAACTAAAGATCGGCTATCAAACAATTCAAAAGACAAGTCAAGAAAAGAGCTCGCCAATTAATTTAATAAAAAAGTAATATCGAAACAATTGGATTATAAATGTACGTCGGTTTGTACAAAATGATATTGCGATAGTTAATAAAATAAAATGCATTAACATAATATCGTATCCGACGCAGTAAGGCGCAGCGCTCGCATAAATTTGAATAAATCAGCCCGAATTTGGGAGACTCGAAGACATTAAAATTGCAGATGAGAGTGATCTACTGTCTTACCCCAGTGGAGTTGAGATAGCATCAGTAGACATACCCTATTACATACTACGTTAATCCCGTCGAAAAAGCTTCGTTCGTTCTTCTTTAGAAGTCATTTAAAATGTCACAGAATATAACAAATCACGAAACTTTGGGCTTTTCTTTGTTGATTCTAAGGGTCATATTTATTTTTATTTTTTCATTGACCTTAACACATTTTGTCTCTCATACATAAACAAGCAATTTTAAATAATTACACGCATACATTCTCAACCATTTTGTGTCACATTTTGCTGCATACAATGTTTTTTTTTTCATTAAAGTGTTTCGCTCGCAAATCAAAATTTCTTTCAAAAATATTATTAGTACCATCAACTTCGTTTAAAACAGTACGCATTTATTTGATCTACCTTTAATGTGGTCCTACTGAGGACTACTTGCCATCGCTACCCCAATAATCTTTTTAATTTAGCAGCCAGATGCCAGTAACTGTTACATTATAATTGCTTCTAGTTATATTTGTGTCTGTATTTTTCCGTGTTAGTAAAATTTACATTTCAGACGATTTATATTTATAGACATGGTACGGAATTTTTTCGTTTGGACGGCAACTGGTAAGATGAGTATCAGAAAATTATTTTTTGTAATTTGAAATCTATTTTTATACCTATTCAAGATTGTACAGAAATTGATTAAGTCGATAGTTACCACATTTCTTAATTCAAATGGCAGTTCTAACTTAAATTGCTACGATACTTAGCACTCATCAACGTCTTGTATAAACAAAGACATTGTAATAAACGCAACAAAAGATAATGACGATAATGATTTATAGCAAAGCCTTGAACCACACAAAACCGAAACCGTAGAGCTCATCTAGGTAGGCGCAAATCCGGTAATCGCGTTGCGGCTAAATCCAATATGGCGGACATCCAAATATACGGCTAGGTTAACCTAGGGTAACCGTCATGTTAAATATTTCAAAGCGTATGAGAATATCATATCAATAGCTGCATTCATTACAAAACTGGTAGTGACAGTGCCAAAAGAAAATGAAAATATGTAAATCGTCACACGCACACCGTGGTAGCCGTAGACGCCTTCGGACGGCTACGCCGAAAGAAAAGGCAAAATAAAAACGATGTGACAATTTAACTGGAACGGTATGGAAAACTTTTGCACTGGTGGTAAGGGATCAGTGCCAAAGGCGAGGTTTAAGAAAGAAAGAAAATTTTTTTATTCGGCACCAGTTAAATTACATTAATATCAACATGCAGAGGGAACAAAAAACAACATATTGAGTGTCGAAACGGCATCCGCTCAGTATTAATCATGGCAGCCGAGCCGTTAGGGGAAGCCTTTGCTTGATAGTGCAGACTAACATAAGAAATGATACTGTACTTCTTTGTAAAAATCAGATTGAGGCCGAAAAATATACACCTCATAATATTTGACATTCAAATAAAAATCGTTAGAAACGAGACGGTTGGTCACCCTACGCTCAAGCGCTGGTTCAGCGCCATCGGGCCTATTGTCCGCCAGCAATACATTTATCTTGCGTTATAATTTTGTTACGCCTGATGGAATTACGGAACTCCCAATGTCACAAATGGATTTCGTACTCAGAGAACAGCCAACGATATTTAAATTGAAATTAGCCTATGCGGCATATCTGCAAGTTCGAACCCAAAATCAGCTTGAGCCGAGTGAAGTTGCTAACACACTTGACCATTAAAATCTAGTTAAATCGTATTAAAATTGTTGGTTTATACTTTTATGAGACTATTTCGTCGTCAAGTAGTTTCCGAAAATCAATCAAGTATGCTAGAATTCTGACGCAAAACGAAATTTAGAAATGCAATATTTGATTAATTCCCATTAACAGTCATGCTGAAGTTTTAGTACCTACGTTGAAAAACAACTCGAAGTTCCATTAACTCGCCTACCGCCCCCCGGTGTGGGAATGGGTAATATCGACGCGCGGGGTGGTAATCTCGCCGTGTTTACTATTGATTCATTCAACGGACACGTTCCTGTTTTTTTTTTTGTACCTAGATGTCTAAACATGGACTATCATGTTTGTAGATTGGATGTATCGTGTTACCAATTTTAATTATGCAATCGATGGTGTAACATTACTATACTTAGTTTTAGAGCAGCCACATTCAGAAGTTGCAGGGATCACTATTGCACGCTATGCATCTATTCTCATAGCTTGCTCATGACCACAGTAAAATCGAAGATGTCAAAAATGATATTTTCCTCTCATAATTCTCGCAGTAACTTTGACAAAGACAGAATTTAACGATCTGTAATGATATGCAGATAAGCCAGTTGTAATCAAGACGAAAATGGGCTAAAATCTGAAAGCCTGATTCTGCATTTTTGGTATGTTTCTTAGACTTGTTCGGGGATTGTGAATCAAAATTTAACACGGTGCTTTTCCGATATTTTGCTTACCCATATCAGGTATTTGACACACCCAACTTCGGTGTGTTAGTTATACCATGTTATTACTCGTAAATTAGGCATACTTACATTGTGCGACCAATATGAGAAATCGAAGTTGAAGCTTTTGATGCCTTCCTTGTTGCCCGGAGGAGCTTTTGGATTTGTTATTACTGCAACAAAAAAAACAATTTTAATAACAGAAATGCACGCACTGACGTAACTAAAGTAGTACATGATCATTACATAATATTCCTTTCAATCCTAGACAAGCAAAAGTATCATTCACAATCAAAGAGACACAAAATAATTTTATGTATTTATAATATAATATAAGAAGCACTTGAAAATTTCGACAGGCTCTGCCGACGCCGGGGTGGCCGAGAGGTTAAGCAATCGCCCGGTATGCGAGGGACGCGGGTTCGATTCCCGCCTCTGGTGGTCGTTTTTTCAAGTGCAATCAAATATTTAGATAGCAAAGTGAACGCTTATCTCTTAAAAACAATAATTTATCGTATTTGCAAGCTTCATCTTTCGATTGTCAAATACTTGCAAAAGTATTTCTTTCGATTGTTGAGGGTGTAATCCCAATAACATTGATGAACGCAACGCGGCATTACAGCGTTAAGAAGCACTTGAAAATTTCGACAGGCTCTGCCGACGCCAGGGTGGCCGAGAGGTTAAGCAATAGCCCGGTATGCGAGGAACGCGGGTTCGATTCCCGCCTCTGGTAGTCGTTTTTTCAAGTGCAATTAAATATTTATGTATTTAATTTCAATCAATACATTCGCTGATTGTTGTTTTGATAATATCTTAGGCTCATTGCAGGTGCAATACACATTAACTAAACCAAATAATGTGCTAGCCGAATTTCGACTACGGCGGCCTATATCAACAGAGATTAGCCAACTGCGCGGGACATATTATAGTGCACAAGTGTGTGCGCAATACACAAGTGACCTCTATTCCTTCACTCTCAAAATTCGGTGAGACGGCAGTCCGACATGACCGTAGAGAGATCAGGCGCAGGACCAATGGCTTAACGTGCTTTCCGAGGCACGGGGCTGTTAACACTACCAACTTCCTGACTCCGGAGCTGTGTCTGAGTTATTTCAAGACAGAAAACCCAACACTCTCGGCCCGATCCGGGACTCGAACCCGGGACCTCGTGGATAGTACCCAGCGTGCTGACCACTAGACCAACGAGGCAGTCAACTAAACCAAATAGGTAACTAAAGTAAGAAGTGTTTGTTGTACTTATGGGTTTAAGGCATGGTTTAACGGTAAGCTGAGGAAATCGAGCTTTACTTATTACTAAACACTATACATATTAAAAAACCACTCCTGATTTATAAGTACGATGATCTACCTCCGAATGATATCTCGTAGCCTCAGGGGCCATAAAGGTACGGATATTGCCGGTGGAAATTGACATATCAGACTCCAGACGGGTTGCACTTACCCTCCGGCCAAAATATTCGGTTGAAGGGTTCGATCGGTTGACTGACCGAGCTGTCTGTAAGTGCTAATCAAATCAGAGGCCCTACTCTGTAAAGCAGTTATTACACTACGCGGTATGCAGACAGGCTCACTGAGACGCAGCGTAGTGTAATAAGAGTTAGCCTGTAAGTATAAGACTGTCTTAGTAAGCCTGTCTGAATACCGCGTAGTGTAATAGGTGCCTAAGATGTCCGTGTTTACGTCTTTAGCTATCGCTTTCGCACTAACTGTTATGCTAGCATGAGTGAAAGGGACAAATAGTCTACAGAACGAACAGGAAAACGTCTCAAAGTAAGGTTCTATCTTGGTTTGTACTGTCGCGACGTATCGACCGGCGGAGTCGCCGCGCCGTCGCCACTCCAACTGCTACAGTTACCCAGCTCCGTTGTTGGCGTATTTACACACGGACGGATGTCTATTAGCGCCTATTTTTATCAAGGGCAGAATAATCAATGGGTTGAATACTAAGAATAATGGGTTATTCGATGCGTTAGTTCATCCGTCTAGCTGAAGTTTAAATATGTATACAGTAAGATTACTTTACTCCGAACACCTATATTTGTATTATTTGCATGACACAAGATATGAGAGAAACTCATGTCAAAAAGACTAACTACTGATACCCAGGTGTTGTAACTTAAAAACATTGTTAATGATAAAATAAACCAACCGCGGACTGCAAAAAAAAACATACATATGCGTAAAATATTCCCCAGACATTTTACGACTAGACACAATAATAACTGAAATACAATTTATCCTCCCATCCTAAAAGCATCCCCCTTAATGCGTCTGAGTCACGATGCACCGAGACGGGGACGAGTACGCTTCCGTTATGGCTGAGTAATCAAACCGAGTGCAAGCAATGACATTTTTATACTACGCTGACTCACTCTTTTAAAGTTTAGGGCTTTATTACACTGAGAAGGTAAGCGAGTTTAAAGCGCAGCGGACGCGCCGTGTTTGCGACGAAACTACATTATTTGCTAACTATGGAACCCTAAAATTGCAAATACGCCAGCAATAAACCGGACTAAAAATCTAGAAATAAGCGAATTAAGCAATTCGTTTGCTTTTTACTTGCAGCTACTTAGCTGCAGCACGTTGCATACTACAACATCCGACAAAATCCATAATGACCACCCTATCAATGTAGCACCCTATAATTGTACGTACACATTGTAGAACTATGAGAATATCAATGCGCTTTTACTTGAAATCAAAGTGTCTGAGCTGACAGCTCGACAGTGTGATTACGCCTTAACAATTAACGCGTTTGTTTTATGGACCGTGCGTAAGCTGGGACAAGCAATAAAAATAATTCTATTGGCAGTGACTTGTTTCACGAGCGCGTATTATAATGATAACTCGGATGCTGTAGAAGAGGTTTGTCTAATTAAAAGGTTTGCTTACGCATCTCCAAAACCTAAGATACTTGTAAATAACACAACTAGGTAATGCCTTATTACATAAAAACAAACCAACTGAAAAGTTTATTATATTTTTGAAATGGGCTTTTCACTAGCTTTCAAATGATAGAAGAAGAATAGAATAGAATTTATTTATTTCTCTTTACAAATAGGTAATTACAAAGCAACTTTACATTAAGTTAAGGGTACTTTTTTACCAGTAATTACCCATACTGCTATTCTTATCCTGTTTTACCTTACCCCTATTTTGGTAGTGAAAAGTGGGGGGTGGACTTTTTTGCACTAGCACAATTCTGTCAATTCAACGACACCTTACATGTCAAAATACGTCCAGCCGTTTGGGCTGTAGAGTGTGCCAAAGTGGGCATACATACATGGTTACTTAAACTAACCAACACTGTCTTATATTTTAGATATAATAATACTATGTTTTGTATATCCATAGACAGTGTTGATGTGTGTACATACGCTCGAAAAAAACCTTCTGTCGCAGTCGGGTAAAAAGTCAAATGATCGTAAATCGTATCTAAGACTGTTGAAATTAGCTAACTTATTGCGCAGTTTTGTACCACATCGCAGATAGGCTACAGAGTTCACGAATTTTCGTTTTTGCGCCGCAGACAAGGTCAAATTGTAGAGCTCTGAATAAAAATCTTTGACACACCGATTTCTCGTTATTTTTTAAGTAAATAATTTTGGAAACAAATAAATGTGTTTCATCAAACAGAACATCTCTTTGTAGTCTCAGTTTCTGAAAGCTTTTCAATATTTTCTCCGAAGCGGGTAGGTGCGCGATAGGCAATCAATATTGTGAACAATGTCGACGCCATGTTGGAAACAGGCGGCAACAGCTTGAGAGCGGAAGCGGAAGTGAATAACACATGTATCTACCGACAGAAGGGCTGTGCCAAATAGTAAATAACATACAATTACTCATCTGCTTGAATATTTTGTTTATTTTTTGAAATTTATCAAAATACGTATGCTTCATTGTTTTATGTGTGATACTACTAGTTAAGTTATTATTACAAATCATGCTTACTCGTAACAGAATAGTCAAATTATGTATTATTTTGTACGGTAGCTTTACCAATCTACTTGGCTACAAAAATCAGAATCAGAGCAGAAAATGACGTAAAATGTCAATTTGACCTGATAAACCATTAAGGCACACAAAGAGAGAGAGAGAGAGTGAGAGACGATCGGTGATGGCATAAAGCAGATTACGATTTCAGAAAAACGTCAGAACTGTCAGCCCTACGACTCGACTCTGCAAGGTCTCCGAACAAAGCACCAACACTTTGCCGATGCATAATGCATCAGCCAACGGAAAGGCTATTTACTTGAATAAATTGCAAACGCTGAAAAATCATGTGCATATACGTACATCTCTGATAATCTTAAGATATGCTATACGATATTCTAGATAACGTTCTTAATAAAGCATACGTACTATGCTCTGATATAATGGGTATTAGGAATAAATACACGTTAGTAATATTTACTTATTTATTGCACAACTGAAATTTTGTACAAAAGGCGGCGTGACGTTCTGTATAGCAGTACGCACAGAGATCGCACTTTTTACGTTGTATACCTATACTTATCAATAAAACAGAAAAAATACTAGAGTCGTACGTAGTAGCTAGTAGCATTCCTTTAAATTCATATATTTTTGATCATGTTTTAAGTTGCTTTAAAGTTGAGGAAACTCTTTAATCATAAAAATAAAATAAGCATTTTTTTGCATTTTTTTACCTTAACATAGTTGGAAAACGTTCATACTTTTACTAAACCTTTTTTTTGACTAGCTAGATGGTCATCTTTTTAAGTTTGGCACGCTCTTTTTGGGTCGACCTGTAACACAGTTACAAAAACTATAACACAAACTCCAAAATAACCGTGCAAGACCAATGAACCCATATCACAAATGACCTGCCGACTAACAAAGCGGCAAGTTCTTTTTGTTTGTAATAGCGGGGTGGCGTGTGTAGCGCGATCGTTCTTATAAACTGATTGTTGCTTTATTGGCTTTACTAATCTAAGCGAGGGCTTGGTGCTTTATTAATAGTGTTATTAAAATTAAATTATGATAGTAAAAACTTTTAGTATCAAACAATGATTAAATCATTTATTTAATGCATGTTAACCAACTGGGGGAACGTCCCAAGGTAGATCATACTAGTTACTGCTTTGAAATTGTGGGCGAGTGCTGAGAAGCAGCGAATAAAACTCAGTCACTATTTTCAAAACAGGTAAGTGCGAGTCGGCCTACGCGCAGTGTAGGGTTCCGTAGTAGCCCGTTATCACAATATAGAACAATTCTATTGTTTGTTGCAAGTTACCCGTTTTCATCAATTTGTGTATGAATAATTCTAACTGCGTAAGACGTCTTAAACCAACAAAACAAACAAATGGTGCTAGAACGAAATAACGAACGCCAAAAAACTCAACAATTCCGCAAAGTGAAAATGACTCATCACTTTAAAAAGGCTACAGAAAAGAGACTTTCAAAAAGTTAAATCTGCGCAAAAAGTTTTTCCACAAAAGATCATTGTCGAGGGTGAAGTCAAAGTGCGGCAATTTATCTGAGGTTTTACTCTGAAAGACATTCTCAATATTTTCGACTCTAGCTACACTTTCACTCATACTGACGGCTGGAATGAGTGGGATAGCAAGAGTAAGCCTGACAGTAGTAGAGCCCCTGTGCTTAGAAGTGTGAAGGGAGTGCGATGGCGTGGAAAATGGGGGCGCCCTGTACGGGATTGTACATACTTACCGCCAATATGCTGTGAATGTCAATATTGACTAATAGGGATGTTTATGACTTTATTTTTACACACAAATAACACGGACAATGATGTTCTTTGACACGACTTATTATGAGATTATTAATAGGTATAATTTTTTAAGTAGATAACATTGAACGTATCTCAGCATATTTGCCGGTTTTGATACTTGCAGTTGTACCTATCTGATACGTGTTGCAAGTTCTTTTTCCCAATTAATTAGACATAATGAAAACCGGGTAAGTGCGAGACGGACTCGCGCTCTAAGGGTTCCGTACAAAGTCTTTTTTCTACTAGCTTATAACTATTACCGAAACTTAGAGCTAACATTTGATTGCACGTAACAGCATTCTCATACTATATGATCTTTGAATGTTCCAGTAGCCAATTAACCAGAACGCGAACCGAAAACAGAGCCCGTTTAATCAGAGTAAGTGAAATTAACCTCTAGAGTGTGGTCATGATGTACGATTTACGAGACGCAGCCACCCCATGGACAAGGTTTACGGGGCATAATGGGGTTTATGGGGCAATGCAGCGCATTGCGGCCGCCGACGATCACCCATTAACGTTCAACTACGCCATGTTCAACGTTCGAGTTGTACATGCGTTCTAAATTCAAATATACGGGTCGTATGGTACGTAAATATAAAAGGGTTTTTCGTTTCGGAAATTGCCCCGTTTTTCAAACGCCATTTACATTTTCTATGTTCAAGAGGTTTCACGTACGTTCTAAATTCCGAACGGTTACGGACGGTTAGAAAATAAAAGGGGCTTTAATTTGAAAAAATGTCCGTGATATTTTTCATAGCGTACACTCTTTTACTTTTTGTTAAAAAATAATATATTTTCCCTTGTTATAATTCATTTATTTAAAAATACTCATCCTAGGGAAACAAAATTACCCAAGAAAAAAACTGAAAGCGTGCGACATCATTAACTACGGTTAGGTTTGCTTCCCCGGCGACGTAAAATTTTCTTCTTATTGGTTGTAAAAGGCAGTCATTTTTTATAAAGGCTAGGCTGTCGGAAGCTAAAGAGCCATTTGCTGCCCACTTAATGCATATAAATGGCGCCGTGGGCGAGTAGCAGTGACGCACTGGTGACGTCACACGCAGTTAACTCGTCACTGTTTAGGGCAGAAGCTTTACACGTCACGTGACGTAACAATGAACTTGTCAACTGAGAAAATATGACTTCATTTGGGCGGTTTACGGCCGCTAGATAACCAAAATAAACATTTTTATGAGTTTGAGTGTAAATACATATGTTGGAAGACCGGGGCTGAAGGTCTACAGTTGCTACTAAAAAAAATCACTAAAACAGAATCCGATCGAAATAATTTAAATAATTAGTATAAATTAGTAAGCAAAATGGAAAACGATACCGAAAGGACGGACTTTGGTCCTGACAGTTTACGATGGTCACTGACTGTTCTACCATCTGTGGGTAAGTTCTAAAGCTTTAAGGTTTCTTCATATTTATGTCATGTTAACGTCTCTTTGTTCACGGTTCTATTACAACATGAAATTCTCAATTTAGTACGAAGTTTATTTTATGTACTTTAAATACGCTAAAAATCGAGAACGCAAAACGTTATGTACCTGAACTCAAAAGTAAACGGGAAAACTACTGTACACGATAAAAACGTAAAAAAAACTTTTTGCGTCTAGACGTAGGTACTCAAATAGCTGAGCGTACGTGCTTAAAGCGTAAGCCGTTATGGGCTGTATGGCTAAAGTGGTAGAGACGACTCTTGAATGTAGACTGTACAGTGTTTTACGAATAGTTTTTATTGAGTCAAAGGCAGTTAACGAGGTGCGGAGCTCGTTAGGTAAAAGAGAAGCTGCGGTTAGGGTTGCCAGACCGTTGTATTTTCTAGCTCGGTACAATATTTCGAAGTTACCTTTTCTTATAATAGAATAGAATAAACATGTCCGTTACTCTATTTTACCTAATGCTTCGAAAGTAAACATTTTCATATCTAAAATGAAATGGTCTAATGCCGGTGTATCTGAACTGATTTGACGTTTGGCAACCCTAGCTTGATTCAGAGAGCCTGACTGTTAAAAGCCTTAATTGGTCGCAAGTTTTAAATCCCGACGCTTATACCTACGTCAGTTTTTTTTTAAATATACATGGGTTGAAACTGATAATGATAACGTATCTCGTTAAAAATGTACGGCTTTTGATATGAAATGCATTAGTATAAAAATGTATGCCATAGGATATTTAACGACTGTGATATTTTTTTAAACGTAAAATATCTTACATTTCCAGTGCAATGTGTCAACTCTTCTCTGTATATGTAGTGCATTATACTAATACAAAAGATGACTTTCAAAGTAGATATTCTAAAATATTTAAAATGGCTGACAACATTAATAAACCAGATAAGTTAATTTCTCGCATAGAAGCTTTCAGTATAAACCACATACATTTTTAACAAAATGCTCTTGACAATGCAATTAGTTTTAGCCATTTGTCTTGCATTCAGTGAGAGCATTAATACGTTGGCAGCGAAGTCGAATATTCAATTACAATAAATTCAAACAGGATCGGGCACGGGGCATAAATTAAAACTCGAAATAAATGGGTCGAAGAGACCAGACAGCACACTATGCGCTGCAACCATTCTCTATAGACACTTTACTAGATTTCTCCTTTGTAGAAACGTATGGGGTAGGAGCACTTAAAAAGATCTAAAGACAAGTTAAAAACGTGTATGATTTCTTTTCAATATAGTACATGTGTCATTTATTTATTTATTATTGGCATACAAAAAATACACATACACGTTCTAATAAACGTTATGTTTTTCACATATTCAAGTTCATACAGTTACTAACTTTGACAAGTCAATTGGTCAAGTAACCAAAGTATGGAGCAATACAATTTGATAAAAATGTACTTTGCTTTATGTTTGTGTCCAAGTATCCCCTACCTACTTTACACTCCAGTTAATCTATGATATGATATCTCAAAACGAAAAATATTGTCTTGCTCTGTGCGTCCGAATCCCAACTATCCCCTCCCTACAAATAAATATACTTTAATAATTATATGATTATCCTCAAGCGTTTTAAAAGTACCTATTACATAAAGCGAGCGCGATTGATTTCTCCTGACATTGCCCACTTGAAGGGTTTCCCCCGACCTTCTCTTACCTAGTTCGTACCACGCTCTCTACTGCGCAATATGAATATGTATGTACAGCTGAATAAAATATTCAGCCTGCGGTATCGTTTAGTCAGTCAATTTTGTAAACAGTCCAAATATAAATACAATACAATTTTTTTTATTTAGCTTGCCCCGTTTTTATTAATGTTGATGCTTAGGTCAGAACTCGTAAAGTTGCAAGGCGCTACTCATATTATGAAATGAAAAAAATATTTGGAAACTTCCAAGTCAAATATTACTCTACCAAAAACTTATCATTTTAAACTTTTCTTTATTCTGCCGCTGACGCTTTACTGCACTCAGTAGCGTTTTCTCGTATCTTTTTATTCGTTTAAGCATCATAACAATTGTCTGTTTAAATTAAAACACAAAGGCTCATTATGCTACAAATACAGAAGCAACTACAATGATATGTTTACAGGTCAGGTCACTTCACTGGGTACAACTGGGTAGCTAGCCATGTAGCAAAGGGATCGAGACTGCCATTTCACATTGTTGTTTGACTGTTAACACACCCCTGTAAACACATAATGACCCCATTTCGAAGGTTAACAATACTTGTTACTTGACTATGAAGGTCAAGTTTAAATGACCCTTTATCCTGGTTGATGTCAAGTAACGACGTTTGTTTTACTGTTGATCAAAGATTTTAAAGCCAATTGACGGTTAGGGAAACTACATATAAACATTGATTGATTTTTTAGAGAATTACGATTGTTGTGTTTTGCTCATAGGGGTCATATAAGATATATACCTAGTGATAGCTTCGATGAACAAAGTGCAGTGCACTATAATTATGATAAAATTGGTACTTCATTCAAGACTATAATATATTTTTTTACATTTCTTATTAGCACTCATTTGCTCGCTACGAAATACGAAGAATTAAGTACAATATTTCTCTCATACTCATAAAAATGCCCTTCTTCAAATAACATTTCTGTCAAAGGAAAATAAACCCACCCTTCTGAATTATACGTTATTTGTATATATATTCCATATTATTCTATATTTCACAATTCATCCATTTCTAACGATTGTTAAAAAGTTTTTGAAATTGGGCCTACCATACCTACTAAATATCACTAATTGCCTGTTACACTAACTGGTAAGAGAGAGGGTCCCCTTGAGATTTTAACAGTAGTTCTATGACAGAGTCATAATTTTCTCGCCCTGTTCCTAATTACCTGGGGTCGGTGCAGGATGTTTTTCACTCATCACTGAATCATTCATACCTTTCACTGTCATATATTTTGATACAATCTAACTATATCTTTCTAGGTCTGCCTGCCATCAACATGCACACTTCTCACTTTTCCACACATGATCCACATGACTTCCTGCCTAAATACCTATGACAAAGTATCTGTCTGATATATAACAAATCTCCATAGACAACTATTAAGTATAGACACAAAAGAACAAAACTTACTGGTAGTGTTGCCAGTCATCTCAATGATACACTTGCAGTCCCTGGCGATCTCGCGCGAGTTGAACGGGCGGACCCGCACCGCCACCTTCACCGACGACATGGCGGCTGTGGCTACTCCTCGCTTCTCTCAAACCGCCTCTAGAGCATCGGTGCTGGCACCTTCTTGTACCTGGGGAGAGAAAAGCAATTAGAAACAAGATATTTCGTAGAAGTTACACCTAGGGCAGGGATGGCGAACCTATTGCACGCGGGAGGATAAAATTCGCACCCTAAAAAGGGTAGACTTACTTGATCAGAAAAATATATCATTCGTTTTTTTAATATTTTTTACACTCACAGTGTTCTTTCTTATTTATATAAGTTTCAATAAAAAAAACAAAAATGCGCACACGGTCAGGATTTGAACCTACGACCTTTGGCTAATCGGGCCAACGCTCTTACTTAAAAATATAGCTCTTAGATAAAATAAAGCTCTTACGTGTTTTATTTTATCACCGCCTAAATCAGTACCTAAGTAATACTTGGGTGGTCTTGCACAAACATTGCATTTGACTATACATTGTAAAAGAATGAATCCCGTAAGCGCATTACCTGCCTTTGTGATTCAAAACAATTATTATTAGTTATCAGGCAGGCAGTTGAGATAACTGATAGCCGCCTGTATCCAGTTCTTTACATTAGGTTAAGCCAGTTTAGATGAGTGTCAAGTCGGTTTTTGAATTGATTGATATTTTGGGCAGAGATCACATCTTCTGGAAGCCCATTCCATGCTTTGACTTTGCAATGACATCAAAATCACGGAAAATATCTCAATCATATCAGTGAAGAGGTAAAATTACTCGCAATAATGCTTCTGCTTTAATCTGCCGAAACACTAACCAAAAAAAAATTATAACCGTCCCAAATTAACGCCTAATGCCAAAGCGATAAAAGAACACGACCAAATAAACGGAATATTCCTAAAGCACCAAAAAGGGGCTAAGAATGTGGCGCGGGAGGCGAAGGGGCTTTGCTATCGAGACTTTTGTCGCAGCTATAACAATTATCCGACTTTGAGAATTACTGTGAATGCCGAGTTGACGTCAGCGCGACTAATGGAGGGGAGAAAAGTAGGCAAATTAGTCTATTACATTCACGAAAGTTTCTTTTAAAGTGAATATTCTTCTCAAAAATGTTTCAATGCAAAATTTTCTTAAAAATATATATAGAATACCATTCACTATATTTCGATTATTACCAGATATTATATAATTGCCTCAATTATTTGATACGCTAGGAAATACTACGCATTGCAAAAACACCGAAACATGGCCCAGCTTACAACTGACAGTTAGTTATCCATTAGCTACATATCTAATGTACTTCAGATGTTAACTAACGTTGATGCTTTAGCGACATGTACAGGGCCTAACATTAAGCGCTTCCTATCTTTAAAAAGAAAACAAACTGTGTGTGAGATATTATTGATTTTTGTTAATCATTTGAAAGGCCTATCGATGCCATCATGAATGGTACACGAAATCGTTAAAATGTCTGCTGCTGCTTCTCTGGGTGGCGAGCATCCGAAATTTCCAATGTCCATTGAATTAGACCTATGGCGTGGGTTATGTGGTCCGCTAACACATAAACCTGCAATTTAAGAAAACCCCACAAGATATCTAACAAAGTAAAATCATGACTTTGATGGCCAGTGACCGTCAAATGAGAAAAGCGCGAGGCACGTTGAATGCTTGCTAGAACATTTATTTGTTAAAACAATTGTTAATTTTGCACGTGTTGTTGAACTCTAAATATCTGTACATGGTAATTTAGCAAAACAGACTAAATAAATGATAAGCAATTTTACAGATATAGCTTAAAGTATATGGCCGTTACCAACTATCAAAGTTCGGAATTCCCTATTGGAAGACCCTTTATACTACACTAGCACATAATTGGATCTACGATCCAGCAACTCCTGTCAAAAATGGATTAGGATGTACTTGGTATGGTGTTTTTGAGGAAACATTACATGGAAACAAATGAGCATGACAGTTCCACCAATCAAAACACTGACAGTGTATTTAAAAAAGAGTTAGACCTGTTATCTCGTGTTCGTCTCTGTTATTACGTGTTAAATGTCATATTTGAATGCAAAATTTAGCAAATCGCTCAGTTTGTGGCAGTCAATTTACGCGCGCTAATGACACATCTACGTCTTTTTAAATGCAATATCATTGAATCTAAATAGAAAATCTTCAATAGATTCTCTTCTGATGTTCTCATAGAATTGTAGCGCCAATTTCTTAAATTATATTGTGCAATAGGGATAGGAAAATTATGCACATGCTTTTTCCTTAATATTTAATTGTAACAAATTAGGTAAAAGACGGACTATTTACCCTAAACAATGCTAAATAAGTAATATCTTATCGGGCAAAACCTGGTTACAGCTCTTAATTATTATTATGTAGTTAGAGTGCCAGATAGTGTAATGAACAGTTACACGCTTTCCGTACCTACAATATCTACTATTGTAAATAATTGTATCCAGTGTATCCGACAACAAGGCGTAAAATTGTCTGTTGTTCTTAATTGTTTGGTTTGATGTTTGCTAATAGACTGTTATTTTTTATAAACAAATTGTAGACCCTTATTATTAATGTAATATAAATATAAGTAAATATGTATGTACTAACATACTGAATAATTGCAATGTTTTTTTAGCACAGCCATTGTAAAAATTGAAACCAATTTTATAAATCGAGTAATGTTACATTTTAAGAAGTATATACATTGTGACAAATGATGTTTTCAGTTACATTGCAACAAACATGACTTTTGAAAGTTTTTGACATAGATTTTTATGATTTTAGATATACGAGTATTAACATACACTCAAAATGCATTATTTAGACTGTTGGCTTTGGTAGTCACTATTTAAAAAAAAAACATTTTTATTATTAAATTACCGTTGGACCACTCAATTATAGACAGAAACTAACAAAATACTATTAAATTTCAGTACTGAAAGAGTGAACAACGATTTGATTACTAATGATAGGAATGTAAAGTCTACAATAATGATACAGATATATTACAAAAGAACAGGTCAGGCCCCGTAAGACCGCGGTCAAGCGGCACGGATCGCGTGCGCGCGCGCCTCTCAGCTGATTCAGTTTCGCCGCAACTGGGCCACCGTGTTAAATGTACAATTTCAACGGACGAATCTAATTTCACGGGACGTAACAGTACTTTAAACGTTATTGTGGCTGGCAGTAGCTAATGGCGTTGGTGATTATGATATAGATTGGTACTTTGATGTACCTAACTTTTTTGAGACATCGACATGTCTCCGTTGTAACGGTAACAGTATCGTTACACAAAATTTAATAGATTTGTGGGTTGCAGCGTGGTTAAAGCGTTTAGGTACCTAAGTAAGGTACATTATATAGTACTTATATGCAAATTATTCTGTTTATTCAAAACTTGTTGGGTAATAAACAATAATAAATAAGTAATGCCATATTATGAACGACTTCGTTAACAACTTGAAAGCAATTAAGGTTGGTAATCCCTGTAATTATTCAATATGATGTTTTCAATCATAGGTACAATAAAAAATTAAAGTTAATATACAGCTGGGTACGGTTCTCAAAAGAATGTTTTCATTGGTACTGCGTGCAAATATGAGGACAAAATAATTGCGCAATTGCCAAATATGAAAGTTGCAAGTGAGCACGCATCGCTCAGTGCAATTATTATATATATTGTAGTCAATCTAGCAGCCAAAGAAGATCAATATACCTTCTATGTGTCGCACGAATATTATGCAACGTACAAACTGAACACTTCATAAACAGATTGGCAAAGAAAATTCAAGAACCACTTTCACAATCCAATAAAAATATCACACAGAACGATCAGTCCTTCGAGAAAAACGAACGAACGCACGACACGGGATCTCACGACGGTGAACTACACTTTACTTAATGTTTTTTTACTGAATCCACTGTCTGTCTTGTGCTGGCACAAGGTCCGCGTACAAAATGGTGAATGTTTTCCTGAAAGCAATCCTCGCGTGCCGTAATTGGCTGCGCTCGAGTGCGCAGCGCTCTGGTTGAAAGTGTAGGCACTACGGCCGCTGCACCGCTCCGAGCTCCGACGCACTTACGTAACGCACTGCAACGTTCTTCGGAGAGGGACTACGAGACCGGAGAGATCGAAGGGGCGGCCATGAAAAACGTGTCGCAGAGATGACTCACAGCGCGCACTAGCGCCCTCTACACCACCCTCTCAGATCCGGGAAAGACACTCCGGGTCTACGCTCGGGACACCCTGCCGCTGTCCGCAGTGAGGACTTACCGGAAAGTCGCAGTGATCGTCGGGTCGGATCCACTCGCGTGTGCACTGTTTCCCTGAGCTAGGTGCTCCGTGGTGTCGCAGCGGGCGACATGGCGCGTCGCGGTCGGTTGCGCGGTGCGACTGCGGCCGGCGGCGGAGGCGGCGGAGTCGCCGCGGCCGCGCACGCGCCCTGCCTCGCCCGAGCCTTCGATCTAACGCCGCTGCGCGGACCCCCCAACGCGCATGCGGCCGACACCGCAAATAACACAATCTACACAAACCTGACCGTTTCAATTGGCCGACAACTCCCTAAACACAGCAAGATTGGGACTAATCACTGAATCTCGAATTTTTAACGGACTCGTCCTTTTGGGTGGGGGGACGGTTGGGTCCTGGCGGAAATGTCAAATAAGCGAGTCCAGAAACATTTTCCTAACTTATTCCTTGTTTAAATGCCAATATGATGTACTGAGCGTACCAACGTCTTATGATGTAAAGTCATCGATACTTTAAAAGGAGCAATGCTGATTCCCATAATACAGGCAAAAGCTTGTTATCCGTTGAATACTTGAAAATGCAAACGAGACGAGGGTCGGGCCGAAACGAAATGGAACCCGTTAAGGACATTCGGGGCACGTGCGCTTTGATTTCAGCACTGCTGATCAACTTCATCGACCTGCCTTGAATATTAGGCAGACAATTATAACTGGACCTAAGCCCTAAAAGGCAAGCACAAATAGAATAGGTACGTAGATAGAGATACACGTAATTAAACCGTTGCAAAAGTGCTATTAGCTTATCTTTGTTGGCTAATTTTCGTTAATCACACATGCTAACGAGACTGTTTTCATACTTTAAAAGTTAACAAAATTCTTGTTTAATATTTAAGAAAACCTTATAAATTGAGAAAATTGCGCTGCAATAAAGGTCTGAATGGGAGTTTGCACCTGCGCGCCTCACACCCACGTCAATAAACATTTTGTATGATGAAAAACGTTCCCGTTTAATACAATTTCACCCATTACATTTTTTACCAAATATAATAAAAGTAAATTGTTGATGACTGAATATGCTAGCGATAGAGAAGCCATTCAGGCTGAGACTACGCAATTTGTTTAAGCCTGCGTAGACATTGCAGGTCAATGAAACTGAATTTTCTACATAGTTAATTACTGTCAGGCAGTCGGAATAATTCAGTCAGCAGACAGTTTGACCTTACGCAAACAAACATCAGCAGCAGACCACAATGGCATTCTTCGAAGGTTCGATCAAGGAATAAACATTTCCGTGACTATGACTCGCGTGAGGCGTCACAACTTTTAGGTAACGATGCTAACATCTATTGGTTAGTTAGGTGCTTTTTTTAACAAACATATTGAGGTGGTCATGGCTTCATAAAGACAAAATCTTCATCAGAGACACTTATGTAAACTAATTTCATCAAAATCTTAGTGCACAATTCAGATAAGTAAACTATTTTCTAAAAACCAACATGACATAATTAAGAGACTTTAGTTTACAAAATAGGAGCATTATAGAAAAATACTACAATAAAGAGTGTAATCATTAATAATGCTGATAATGCATTGAAGCCAGGGTCAAAGAACCATACAAACTACGCACTTCAGCCCTCCTCGCGGGGGCCGTGACGTAATACGTATTGATTGGGACCATGCCGAACGATATATTATATGAAACTAGAAAACAAAACATAAAGTATCTGCGACATTACATTCAGTCTTTCAGAATAAAAGCGCACATTTAAAGAAGATTGGCATAAATCCACCCAATAGATAGAGACACCGTACTAAGTGAGACACATAAATATAAATATCACTTTATTAGCGGGCTTTTAAATGATTTTATGGTAATTTAAAAAGCAGGGAATTAAAATTTAAAATATTTTTAGAATGTAAAAATTATTACAACTAAACTTCTTAAAAGTCATAAAAAAAGTCATAAAAGTCATTTATTTATGTATGTAGGCCCACAGGGGGCACTTATACACGTCCCAACATATTATTTTTTAATCCCTACCACTGCTTCGGGACAAATTGTGGGCTAGTGCTGAGAAGAAGCAGCGCAAGAAACTCAGTCACTATTGTCTTCAAGGATGCAAAAACAAAACGAACGACGTGAACTTTGACGTGTCAGTCAAACATGAAGTATATGCTTTATTTACATCAAACTTCAATGTTGACTGGATCATACATTGTTTAAATGTCAGTCCGACATAATGCACCAAATAAAATGTCATTCAATGTCAGTTATATATTTTTTCGTCTATTCAGTTTTAGGCTTTTCACCAAAGATTAAAACATGCCAGCATTTGGGGCTGAGCATCAAAGAACTTTGCCGTTCTTCTTTATTTGAATAAAAAAGGATTAATGGCAAATGATGAAACAAAGACCTAACTGAAATGAATTCAAATATCATGGGCTTTGACTATTCGATATTTAATTTTCTTTTCATTTCGAGCTGGCTTCATAATTCGAAATACGAGGGTCAAACTGAAAGTTCTTAGAACTGGCCACTTATAAACAATATAATAAAAAAAATATTCTAAAATTTGAAAATAGAACTCTTTGCCAATATGACTGAGTATATATTTCATTCATTTGTCATTTGTTTTACGACTTGGCGGCAAATTGAAAATTGTCTGTGTCACGTCAAAATGAATTTAACACGAGAAAATTTTCGTGCAATGATTTTTTATGACTTTCGATGTCATTTAAGTCAACAAGAAAGTTATGATAGACTACGATTGGCCTTTCACGATGAAGCCCCATCTCGTGCGACTGTTTACAACTGGTTTAATGAGTTTAAACGTGGTCGCACTAATCTCACTGATGATGTACGTGAGGGACGGCCTTCTACGGCGACGACTGAAAATAACATCTGTGTTGTGCGGCGTATGATAGAGACTGACAAAAGAGTGACCTATCAGCAGATTCGGACAAGCTTAGGCATCGGTATGAGTCAAGTGCACAAAATCCTCCACGAACATTTAGCGGTCAGGAAGCTTTGCGCCCGGTGGATACCTCATAATTTGACTAAGGCTCAAAAACTCCATCGTGTGGATTGGTGCCGTAAAATGATTGAAATATTTAACGGAGGTGACTCAAATGCTGTGTTCGACATACTAACAGGTGACGAAAGCTGGATTTACTGTTATGATCCTGAAACCAAAAGACAATCTGCTCAGTGGGTGTTTCCTTTCGAGGAGTTGCCAACTAAAGTGAAGAGAGATCGAAGTGCGGGAAAAAAAATGGTGGCCTCGTTCTTTGGAAGGATAGGTCATTTCGCAACAATTGTGTTAGAGGATCAAAAAACAGTTTCTGCAGAATGGTACACTACCAATTGTTTGCCACTTGTCTTGGAAAAAGTTCGAGAGAAACGACCTCGCAGTAGGATCCTCCTTCACCACGACAACGCCTCGTCGCACACCGCCAAGCGAACGATCGACTATTTGGCGACATCAAACGTTGAATTACTGGGTCACCCGCCGTATAGCCCCGACCTCGCGCCTTGTGATTTTTATTTATTTCCAAAAATTAAAGAAAAACTTAAAGGAAAGCGGTTTATGAATGCTGAAGAAGCGGTGGCTGCGTATCGCGATGCCATTGAAGAGACCCCTAAGGACGAGTGGGCAAAGTGCTTTTCCCAGTGGTTCCATCGCATGCAGCGGTGTATTGACGTCAATGGACAATATTTTGAAAAGATATAATAAAACTAATAACTGGCTAATGTAATCAGTTTTTGATTTTCTAAGAACTTTCAGTTTGACCCTCGTATACGGTCTAAAAACGACAATTTATTATATTGTATTAAGGTATTTATCCCGTAATGAAAAGAGCATATTTATTCTCATTAACCTAATCAAGCAAAGAATGAAACGTAAAATTTTATGAAGAAAATGTAGAGTTAAGGGCTTTTTAAAACCGTAGGACCTTATAGCGTTTTCTTTACTTAGGACATATTCATTAATGTTTTAGATTTTGCATATTGGGAGTTGAAAATTGTAAGGTGATCCCGTTAGATCGGACTCCTAAGGTAATATTTACTATAATAATCTAACAGAGCAAAAACTGATTTTAAGTAGTATAATATTATGGGTCTAACAACAAATTGTATCGTTTGCCAAATATCCATAATTTAATACATTTTGAACGTGACAGCATGACACATAAAGCTCAAGTACGCCGATATTTCATAAGTATAATTTTATACAATACCAGTTAGTCAAATTGCAAATTAGTAAATTAGTTTTCGACGATAGATCGATCACATCTCAAACATCAGGCTGCTGACTTGTATTAAGTGTAATAATAAAGCGTGCTTATTTAATATCGATCGAAATTCACTTGCAAGATCGTCTATTATTACTCATCTATTATTACAAATAATAATATTATACAAATAACGTAAGTTGTACTTCTAACGTTCAATATTTTCATAGACGGTCGCGTAGAGAGGTTGCGTCACTCGCGAAGGCTTGGATTGTATTACAGCACACATTTCAAGGTCGGCCCTCCCTTCCTTTTCACTTGATTAGATATATTCTTGTTATGGCCGACCGTGCCTATTACTGTCAAGTGCCAACTGTAAACGTTTATAGATTCTTGAGTTTTATACCTACACAAGTGGTTCCCCGCGACGAACCACTAGTATATCTATAAGTATACTATCCGTTGGTACATCTTGCAAACTCTAAGTAACGACGCTAGTAAAGTATTAAGTTGTCTGAGACAGGGTAAACATAACTTTATCGAGGGTGCCCGAGATGTGGTGTGGGCGAGGGGATGGGGTAATAAGGTTAACACAAGCCTTCAATCTTAATCTGACGTCGGCTAAGCTATCGCATCACGCAAGCCAGGCCTAATTCTTTGGGGAGAATTCTCATTTTCATTCATTTGCTATTGTACTATATTTTTGTTGAATAATGATTATATATCTTAGATAGATAACTCTTTTTTCACACCATAAAAGAAATTAAAAAGTATTTACACCGAGAAATGTACAATATATGTCTTATCGCTAAAAATAATATGTTTCAGACAACCTTCATGCCAAGACGATCTAAACACCATGACGACATAGACGACGTGGTACTGTTAGTCAGAGTCGATAACAAAATCTTAAGTATATCAATATCAACTTTCCGAGGAATGAACTAAGTCGAACTAAAATGAAAATCCATTTTATTGGCGCATCGACCGACTCGAAAAAACATTTTCCAACTAAGTACAAAAGTTTTTAAATCGCACTACATGGTAGTTAGTCGTTTTAGCCACAATATTAACTGCTACGAACGAGTGCTATACGTAGTGTAGTCGTTAAATAAATATCGGGCGGTGTGGCCGCGGCACGTATCGGCCGCCGTATTGCGGGCTGGAAGCACGAACCGGAACAATTTTACGATATTTGGCCCGGTCTAACGGTGCTACAGATCTGGAAAGACGGCCAGGTCACTTATACTTATCCTTGTGGATCTTATCCCAAAGAACTTTCCCACTATATGCACTATTTTAACTCCTGTATGTCAGGATCGAAGTGTATGTAGATGACTACGATGCAATGCACATAATTATTTCTAACTATACAAGTGCGTGAATCATTTTTGGGATCACCCCTCGCACCGATCACTGTTAAGCAAAGACATAAAACCGCTCAAATCCGAATGCGCTGGGATATTTCAAGGCCAGGTAAAAAAAAAAAAAAATATTAAAAGGCATGTACCCATTCTAAATCGGATTTAGCAACCTAGCCGTTCACTTACATGCTGTGGCATAGGCCAGGCACCGCCGATCACCTATACGATGTCTTTCTCGAGGCGTTCAACCGGAGCAAGAGGCTTTAGCCAACAATGTTGACCAATAATGGGCTCAATTACTTGACTCGAGCATCATCGAATTTACCCAATCATAAGTTCACGTGTTTCTTACCCTTTTTATTAAAAAAGGTAACTACAAAACATCTAAAACATAGTTGAATAAAGCATCTACTGACTATTTTTAACACGATTAAAAATAGTATAAACACATTTATAAGCAAATATGAGAAAATGAAACTCTATTTAATAGGGCATAACGTAAGCAGTTATCTTTTAATACTCGTTGATACATGAACCCAAATTAGGTTTACCAGAGTGGCAGCAGGGAATCGAGTCTACTGTTGCCTGTGCGAACGTGTACAAGCATGCCGATTGCAATTTAATGATAATGCCAATTGTAACTTCAACTGAACCAGTTAAATATCCGAACTCATAAAATTTTATAACATAAAGAGTATGTTTGTCATTGGTGTTGAAACCAAACATACTTACTTGTTGTTAATAAAGGTATACAAAAATAACAATATTTGGTCAGACTTAGATTCGTTAATCTATAGTACGTACATATAGCTATCAGAAACATATGTATATAAGCATTGCCATTCCAAAATTACCTACCTTACTACGAGTATTACACTACTACAACCCTAGCAGACTTGTAGATCAGTGTCATACACAGTACTGATGAATTACCTTCTAATGACACATTAGTGGCAATTACTAGTTGATGTTTAAATTTAATATACTTAGTTAAAGTACATACATTGTCTTTTAAACTGAATTAAGACAGAAATCGTTATAAAACATGTACTTTAATATAAAAAAAACGTATTTGTATACATAAATGAAGAGTTCGAAGGCAAATCATAATAAAGATTGATCAAAATTGGGCCCCCACGGAGGAAGGTAATAATACTGAAATCGCGTATAAGAACTAATCAAACCCTGCTGGGCTGTGATGCTATACAAATAACAATATCAGAATGGTTTCGGCGGAAAAACACCTTGTTTGTTTTGCGTTAGCTTTTTGTAGATGAACTTTTCCCAAGAAAAATGAAAAGCTAGGTCGGTAACGGCTTCTACGTTTCTACTTGTGTAAGGTCAGCACTCCACCAAAGCGGTAAAGATAGAATAGATTGAATACTCTTCATCTTTACATAGTATAAAATGAAGTCGCTTCCGCTGTCTGTTCGCTTAGATCTTTTAAACTACAAAACGGATTTTAGCAATAAATAGAGTGATAATAGAGGAAAGTTTATGTATAATACTTGCATACTGCACCCATGCGACGCCGGGACGGGTTGCTAGTTTAAAATAAAATAAAGAATAGTAACTTTTTATTGCACACCATTTAAGCAATTACAATGCAATTTAGACATAATTTACAATTTAGGCGGTCTTGTCACTAAAGGTGATCCTTTCCAGCTACTTTTGGGTATTTGAAAAAACCGACCAAGTGCGGTCGGACTTCCGCACGAAGGGTTCCGTACCATTATCCATAACATTAGAAATTATATTATATTATAACCTTTGTTTTAGTTCGCAAAAAAACACGTATGTCGTATGGCAGCCCTTCTTAAATATTATTTTGATTCTGTTTTTAGTATTTGTTGTTATAGCGGCAACAAAAATTCATCATCTGTAAAAAAATTAACTCTCTAGCTATTACGGTTCATGAGATACCTAACTACTAACTTAATTGTATGACATCATTGGTACTATAAATAAACCTCTCCTCATTGTTTATTAATTCATTTTACGAATACAGACAGGTTACAGTCTTAACGTGTTAAAAAAACTTAAAATATAAGAGAACTTTGGTAGTGAGTACTAGTACTTATTCTGTGGTAGAGTCCAAACCTTATACCTAGGCGTACGCGTAGCCTCCCTCGTTCTCTAGAGGTTTGCAACAAATATTGCTATGGAATTGAACTTCAATTCCTTCCGCGATCCCGAAGGGATTGCGGTTGTCAAGAATCTGAGGAGCTTTTGATTAGACTTCAAACAATACTTGAGAAAACCAGGTAATGAACAGTATTATACTTCTTTAAAATAGCGCTGATCGACAGGTAGGCCATTGGAATATAATTTAATAAATTCATTTCATTAAAAGGCACTTAATTTTAGGTGTAAAACATTGATCAATTATGTTTATTGGAATCATCTTTATTTTAAAACAAAAATATTATGTGCCTCTAATAAATAATATAATAATAATAATAATAAATCATTTATTCATAATATAAATGATATAAATGATTTATAAAATAATATAAATCATTCAAATTAAATATAATAATAGCAGCTTATTCATTAATCAGTAGTTTTATTGTGTATTTATGACAAGCCGTGACGTAATAGTTGGCTATTTTCATTAAAGTCTAGGAAAGGATCACGATTATACATTTCATGAAAAATATTGGTGGTACTTATTAAATGACAACTACTATACGTTATACATTTTGAAGTTCCTTTAATCTGTCTAACTTGGTTTCACAATAAAGTCCCTGAGGTCAATAATTAGAGTTTTAAAGTGCTAAAATAGACGTATCGTAATTACGAAATCAAATTGAATTTCGCTTACAAAAATTAATCGACTGTGTCATCCGGTGGGACTCGAACCCACGTCCCTTCGCTATCCGGGCGAGTGCTCTTACCAACTAAGTTACGGAAGACGTTAGTCAGCCGACGAATTTTTGCAAGTGCTTGCTACGCCAGTGAGCCGGCGTTCGATTTCATCAATACTTGGGGAATGACCCGCATGTATCCAATGGAAATATTTTTACAAATATTTAACCATCAGTTAAGATGAAATCAGCTTAACTTATAATTATTTTTATAACTTAAGCAATTATTTTGCAAGTTTTTACGAAATATATCGTAATTATTCCAGAAAGGTGGTTCAATCAGCAATTAGAAGTTATATACCACCTACGCAAAAGTTTCGCTCTAGCAAAATATATTTTAAGGCAAAATCACCCTGGCCCACAGAGACCAGTTTGTCTAATAATAAATCTAATTAGAAATAACAACCCTTCGGTACCACACAAGAGACCTCTACAGAATTTATATTTCGAGCGCTATTTTATGTTTTCACTGGGATTTTCATTTGAAATTGATCGCACCAACCAGAGTTGGCAAGAAATAAAATTTTATTGTACCCATTTCATAAAATATGCTTCTATTTAAAAAATAAATATGGATAATGGAGTTGCAATTTACAAAAATTAAAATAATGTAAATTTTTGAATGTAGGTAACTAAAGTATATGATCTACCTCTCAAAGGGTCACCATGGTTTAATTCATAATTTAAGTTATCACAATATTGTCTATGAAATTTACTCTTGAGAGCTTCGGTGGCGTAGTAGCTAGCGGGTTGCCTGTTATGCGGGAGGTACTGGTTTGATTCTACATGCCGCCATGTATCAATGACTTTTTCTGCAACGCTCTTACGGTACGGAAACCTGCATAACCGGAATAACGCTAGGATGATGATGATGATGGTCTATGAACATTACCTAGGCACTTATTTACTGATGCCATTTCTGAAGATACCACAGGATAGGTAGCAGTAGGAAGTAATTAGGTGCTCAACTGCCATGGCAACGAATAAGGACAAACGATGTCGCCTTGAGAATTGCCGCAGCTCCCCTAATTTCTAAATGAGTGCCTTAATTAGAAACAAACAGGAATGCTGACCCTCTTGACACCATTTTATTGCCGATCACTGGCTGGCAACGGGCGTTATTGAAGATCTTTGCTGTGTTGATCTACTCATCTAAGATAGTAGATTTCGGATTAACTTGATTAAGTAAACACGATTTTGGCCTACCAAGAAACCATCAAACTGATGCACAATTAAATAATAGGCGATGAAAGCTATTTGCGAACACTGAAAAACAGGATCATCTAAACTAGTTTTGTAAGTTGAAGGTTTCGTTGTAGGGAAGTCATTTTTTGTTAAATATAAACAATCTTCTGGCTATCGGTAACAAAACTAGTTTGTCTCTAGATTACGGCCTACTAGTTGCCAAATTTTGGTTACTGTCAACCAATCATTTTTTTACAGTGAAGACGGCGAAACAGTAATACAGTTTTTTTTTTTAAATCAAATCTACGGCAGTCGCAAATCGGGCGAAAAAACTATATTTAAAAAACGAATGTATCTGAATAACTCGTTTTCCAAAATAATTGTCCCACCCTCGTATGAAAGTGCGGGTAACGATATGAAAACTGCATTTTTATCAAGAAACTATTGTTTCTTTCCACTTTTTAGTTTTCTCTAGTTCTATTTTGTTATTTTTCAGTACTTTATCGCTTGTGACGTCGGTCGTCTAAGACTTGTAGAGGGTAGTTCGTGAATATTTTAATATATAACGCGGCGTCAAAGGCGGCAGGTTGTTTGTGCGACGGACGCGACGGTGCGGGTTAAGATAGAGTTACCACATTTAAAGTGTCTATCGGACACAAAGACTAAATTTTATACATGCACTAATAAATCGGTACAGCTGGGACTGATGTTCGAGATAGCGGAGAGATTACAGCAAGAGGGTTGCAGTGTAGTAGCCATGAGAGCTGTTGCAAAGCTTTCCCCATTTTGTCACTTCTCATGTTGTGTGGGCTATATTTCATCATCCTGGTGTTTGAGAAGAACCAACATACACATCTGCTATCTTAATTAAATAATATCGCATTGCGAAAGCGAACTTATGACATAGTGTTATCTACCTAGGATTTGCACCACCTTTTCACATTTCGGAACATACTTTAAGTTTGATGTTGCCAGGTTTCTAAATAGCCGTTTTTTCTATCTTAGATTTTTTTTATGATTCCTCCCTCTCGTTTGTTAACAGGCAGATAAAAAAAAACATTCGGTCTATCCTACATTTAACAAGACAGGCAGTCGCCCTTACTTTCACATCAAAGCCAGCTCTTATGGATTGCCTAGCCCTCACTACACCGCGGTGAGAGGATTGATCTTGATTCTGGCGGAATTTCATAAAGCAATGATTGTGCACCCTTTCTTAGCCCAACGCGACCAGACTTCATTTTGAATAACTTACTCGGCAGTTTTTTGGGGGGCCACTTACATAATTTGTTGGTCCATGGCAATTTACGTACAGATACTACAAAATATTTTCTCATCTCAGTCCGGTAATGTCAGATTGCCGTCCAATCGGTCTATGAGATTGAAAATGAAGTTATCATGCACTTTTAATGCTATGCATATTATTTTTAATGGTTTGAGATAGTTTGGTTGAGTTTTCAAAATTTTCATAAAGTTATACAATTTGAGCGGTCTTGTACATAGCAATTTCTCCTAGACAACCATTCATAGGTAATAGAGAATAGGTTAAAAACTGAAATTGGGATGGCGCAGCACCAATTGCATCATCAATCTAAAGTTATCGATATGATATTGGGATTGTGCACGCGTAATAATGTGTAACACATCCATCTATTTCATAAAACGTATGGTTATAGAATAAGTTTAGGAGTTATGCGAAGGCAATAGAACTTACAGTTTCTTCAGGGCTGTTTCTAGCGATTGAAATATTCAATATATCAAAAATATAAGGCATTTGGAATTGTATAACAGAGCAGAATCATAGTGATTCATGTTAATTGGATTATAAAGTAAAATACGGGTTCATCAAACTCTGGTGTAATAATGTCGACTCTGGAACGATTTCACAGGTAATGGGACCACTTTGATGTCGCACTTTGTTAATTGCAAAGATTTCAGGTTCAATGAACTCAACAAAGGCATCTTTTAATGAAGGCGGAAGTAAGTTGAGTTGAGAAAACACTTATTTTGAAATGCATACACCGACATAGTCTTTTACTGTTATTATTTGAGTAAACAAATACAGATGAGTTAAATCCATCACAAAAACATTCATTTACGATGTTGGCAGAATTCAAACAGTCAGACCATACCAACTACATTGTTCTAATAACAATTTAGCTTTTATACCGTTTTAAACCGTTAATTTCTTAAGTGCCATAATGAGTTTCTATACCATACAATTTTACTATAGGTAAAGATACCTAAGCTTTTCAAAGGCAATAAAGGTAGATTTAACTAAAGGTCGCACAAAGGCAGGCCCATAACCTGTAATGTGCTTAACTCTAGCTAGATCAACGCCCGAGAACTCCCCTCTGGGAGATACGATGCTCTTCACTCACAGATGTTTATTTATCTACAAAACCTCGCTCAGTGGGTAATGAAATAAGTTATTCAGAAAATGATTTGGATAAGTGATCGCTTCGTTCGTATAAACTTGCAAAGTGATCTACTAGTGCGGCATAATGTTAACTTATACTTACAATTTATGCTAGAACCATAAGTAAGTACTCACAACACGCGCTCCACTACACTCACAATATACGCGTATAAATAATGTGCAATATGCATGTATACAGGAAAATTTTAAAAAGGGGTGTCAAATTTTAAAAATAGGATCTAGGGAACAATAAAAGAAACGACTTCATCGCAATTATTGTTAATCATTTTATTTTTCGAATAATATCTACTATAAAATATCCGAAAATAAAGTACCTACTTACATAAATTAACGCAAATAAAATAACGCAACTTTTCAGTTTATCGTTACGCAGATAGCGATTTTACTGAATACCTACTCGACTAGACCCTGCATGCTACAACTGTTCAAATCATAACACTTGATTTGATCTCACTGACTTGACTTTTAAAATTAAAATCTGTGACGAATGTAATTATGCAATAACAGAAAAAAAGGTAGCATTTAAACACACCAATTACTTTTACAAGTGGAACGTAGAAACCTGCGCAGTTTATATTTTATTTTACGACTTGAATCAGGCTTCTAAAATTTAGCCAGTCTTCCACTTCAGCTCATTTTCTATGTAAACATGAATTTGAGTGAACACAATATTTCTTAACATCGTTAGGCACTTTGCGTGGGGCAAAGGTCACATAGACGTGAGAGATTTGTATATGTTTACGAACTTTACTGACGTCAGAGATGAAATTGCTTGCTTAATTGGCGAGTAAACAGTCTATACTGCTCAATAAAGTCGAATTCATAACAGCAGTAAGAGTGACATTGGTGTCATTGCTGTTTGGACATAGTCTATCTTATCTATAACACAGGACACTTTGATATGCTTAATAACAAAGAAATACAATTACAAGGAGAAAATAAAAACATTTGAGAAATCTGAATTTACGATTCTTATTTTATCCAATGGAAATAAATAAAAAAAACATTTTATAATTTTTAGCATGTCCGTATAATAGACAGAGATGTAAAAATTACCTAGTGAAGGAAACCATAGCAACACACATCACATCAGAGCTTTATCATACTAATCGTTCAGTTAGTATACCAAGTTTCACTGTTCTGTCCAAGCACAAATCGATAGCAGTGTGCATTCAGTTCGTAACACAATATCCTTCCGAAGCAGCGGCGCAGAGCAAAGGTCAAAGCTTCACGGAGTGCAATCAATACGCACTTAAAATAACAGAGTAGTTTATGACGCAAAAAAGAATATTATATTATTATTATAATACAACGAATTTTATAAGAACATTTGTTTTAATCTCTAGATACTATTTGAAAAACAATTCATTGTTGTGTCGGTCAAAATTCATACATGGATTTATTAATAATAATAATTTATTTCGGAAACAGGTTCAATATAAAAATTAATTACATTACAATCAATTTTATTAGGTACATTTACATTACATTAATTCCCTCTTGGACCTGCCATTTTCAGTTTGGCTATTAACCCCTTCATTCAAAATTTATTCTCAAAATTTAATGTATGGTATTTAGACGATGGGACACTAGGAGGTGACGCTGACACTGTTTTTTTACTTTTCTAGAATAATTCAAAAATTTCATACAATAGGCCTTTCTTTAAATTTTGACAAATGCGAAATTTTTATTTCAGAACATCTTCCTCTTACAAGAAGATCTGAGATAATTTCTAAATTTCATAGTTTGGCCCCCAATATTAAGATTCTCACAGACTCAACCCTCCATCTTCTAGGCTCTCCTATCTTCGATAATGCAATACCCCCTCATTTTCAAAAATTAGTAACTAAATTTGATGAATGTTCAGACCGCCTTTTGGAAATCAACGCTCATTCGGCTCTCTTTATACTTAAATCCTGTCTTTTAGTTCCTAAATTTAATTATCTTATTCGATGCTGTCCTATTTGGAAATTCCAAAATTTGACTAATAATTTAGACAATCTTGTTAAAACACATTTGGAAAAGATTCTGAACATTCGTCTTTTGGAACGGTCTTGGGATCAAGCGTCCCTTCCTATCCGTTTTGGTGGGATTGGGACGCGCAAAATTTCCACTGTCTCCTTACCTGCCTTTCTATCCTCATCTTACAGAACGTCCACTCTCGTTGCAAGTATCCTGCAGCCTTCTACTGCAAACTTCGAAGTGGCGTGCCTGGACGAGGCTAGAAATGCTTGGGATATAGCATATGCGAATAAATTCCCTTCAGATCTTAAAATTCAAAGGAGTTGGGACCAAATTTCTTGTGAGTCTATTTTGAAAAGTCTTATTGACAGTAGCACTGACAACGCGGATCTAGCCAGACTAAAAGCAGTTTCCACCAAGGAAGCAGGATACTGGCTTCAGGCCTATCCTCCGGCCAACGTGGGAACCCTTTTGGACTCAGAAACTCTACGAGTCGCGATAGGTCTGCGTGTTGGTGCTGAGGTTTGCCTTCAACACAGATATCCTTGTGGTTCTGATGTCGGCTCGTTGGGACATCACGGACTCTCCTGTATTAAAAGTGCAGGCCGCTTTTCGCGTCATACCAGCATCAACGACATCATCCGTCGATCTCTTGCCTCTATCAACGTGCCGGCTTTACTCGAGCCGAACGGTATCGCGCGTGATGATGGCAAGAGACCAGACGGGATGTCACTTGTTCCTTGGCGGATGGGTCGGGCTCTTGTGTGGGACGCTACCTGTGTCGACACACTTGCAGCCTCTCATCTGCCCGGGACAAGCCGTGATGCTGGTTTGGCTGCGGGGGGTGCCGAAAACTTTAAAAAGAACAAGTACAGGCAGATCGACTCCCGGTACCACTTTGTACCGTTTGGAGTCGAAACACTGGGTTCGTGGGGTCCCAACGCTATCTCTTTTTTCAAAGAGATTTCCAAGAGGCTAGTTGACATCAGTGGTGACCTAAGAGCTGGCAGCTACCTTGCTCAGCGTATAAGCATCGCTATCCAGCGCGGTAATGCTGCCAGCATCCTAGGAACCTTACCACAAGGACCCTTTTTATAATTTTTGTTTTTGTGTTGTATTAAGTAATTTATCTTAATTTTTATTAATAAGTTGTATATATAGATAAAATAGCTACATTTAACTACAAAGTAGTTAATTTACATTTATAATAAAATTAAATTTTAAACAATAAAATAAAGCCATAATATAATTAAATTGGAATAAAAATAAAATTAAGATTAAATCAAATGAAACAATAATAAAAATTTAATAGCAAAATAAAATGGCACATTCAATAATATTAATAACGTTTTAAAATTATCAAGCAATCGAGCAATCGAAAATTATTAAATTAAGTTCAAAATCATTCCATCATAATTATTATTATAGTCGTTGTCAAAAAATTATACCTAAGGCTCACCCAACCATCACAGTCGTCCAACGGTGGCAAATTTAACTAGAATAAATCTGATAACTTCCAAGAATTGCAAATCCAAAGACTACAGAACGTGATTTAGACATACATACAGTAAAAATTGGTTGACTTGTCTAAGAGTAAAAAACATAAAACCATTCATCATCATGCTTTAAAATAACCCTACCTCGCAAGAATGTTTCTTAGTGTTAGCTGGGTGAAAACAACATTGCATATTGCTGTTACAATTTTCTATCTAGGTTAATAGGTTGAAGGTCTGTTTTATAACAAAGCTGACGGGATGTAATTATACAGCGGCGATGAGTAACGCAATATTCTTATCACACAAGGAGCTCGGAGCAAAGGTTATAGCTTGGTGGAACCTAATCAACATATAATGATATGAAAGGAAGAACCTACATTCTAACTAAAAAGAATTCGAAGATGTACGATGTATATAAGTCTTTCACGAAACCGAACAGATTTATGAAACTACAGTGAGATAATTTTAAAATCGGATGCACGAGTAGTTTTCCGTTTTATAAACATAAAAACTGAAACAGTTTAGTATATATACTTACTAACAAATAACAAAGATAGCTAGTATATAGAAGAAGCTATGAAGTATGCAATCGATATGCGCCTTATAAAATAATAAATCTTGAGTCAGAATGAATTTCTAAGTCGTAATACGCAACACGATTCCCGCATATTCCCGTCTCTTTTATTCATGGCAGCATGTATTGCGATGCCCTTGCATTCTGTTCATTGCTATACATTTGTTGAAGGTATTAAATAGTTTACGGCTATATTATTCTAACTAAGGAGACCACAATAAAGCATTATTCCTCTCAGAAAAAACAAATTGTAGTCGTTCCTACCTACTAATAGTCTATGACTAATGTGACTGAGAATCGAAAATAAATAAGTAATTATGTTATGGGGTGGTTAATTAACCAATTGCTAGGAATTTAGACTTATTTATTTAAAATTAGATATATTCAGAAACGGTTAAAGTTAGATAGCGCAATTACAGCCATGGTGTAACTATAATTCTGACGCCTATCCTACTTTATGAAGATGGATTGATGAAATAAATACAACCTCGCTTATAACCTTTCTTATAACAACATTAGTGGCAGTAATCACATCGTGGGTATAGTAACAACATCCTCGGACGAGCGCAAAGGTCAAAGCTTCGCGGAGTGCAATCAATACCGGCGCTGTCCCGATGATAAGGACCCATATACGCGAATACACTTTTATTTCATGAACTAATGGGTTGCTTGATTGAAATATTTTATTAATTTTTATTATTTCTTCCCGAACTTTAAAAATATTTTAGAAGTTTATTTTGCAAGTATTTACGAAATATATTAATTTTCGCTCACAAAAGTTAATCGACTGTGTGTCCCACTGGATGACACAGTCGACGAATTTTTGTGAGCGAAATTTAATATATTTTAGAAGTGCTTGGTGCATACTTATAGTCTTTGTACATATGGCCGCACGTCAGACTACCCCACTTTGAACGTGAGACCGTCTTTATCCCCTACGTAATAAAAGCTGTTTTCATAGTTCACATGGGTTACTTGATGTGCTGCCGACTGTACATTAATAAAGCACACTCTTTTATATGATCTTAAATAAGAATACACTACAACGTGCAATAAACAAACATATATTTCTTAACTCAAGAAGAAAAAAATAATTAAAATCTTAGTTAAATTATTAAAGTTAAAGTTTTAAATGTGCATACCGCATCTGTCACTGGGACCATTTCCTTTTAATTCGTTTCCAACTTATTATCCTGACCAGGGGGATACAGAGCATCTGCAACCTTGTCCTCCTTCTAAAACGCTGCCATCCCAGGTCAAGGGAAGGTCACCAATACTTATCACAAAGTTATTTAAAAGGATAATTTGTATTCAACTCCCACATTGTAGCTGGGAACTTTTATTGTTGTATTATCCAGAAGTCTAAAGTATTATAGTGCAGTTTTAAAAGAAAACTAAATAGCTACAATTATCAACAATAATATTATCAATAAGATCCAGATATTGTGTCTGATGAGATAAGGACACCTTTATTATTTTTATTTATTGAAATTACAATGAATACTTAAAATTTCTAATATCCATTCACAGCGTAACATAAACCAGCTGTGGTTTTACCGTCACTGCGCAGATGTTGAGTCGAACTTCAGTTAGTATTTTATTATTATATATCTAGTCTACGCTGATCCGATAACTTCAACTAAATACTCAGTTACTGCTCCACCCGACCAATACGCGCCAAAGCAATTGGTAAACAACAAATACCAGTTTCAACTTTGTGGGTCCACACGGGGTGATATGTTTAGAAAACGTATGTTTGAAATCGTGAATGTAAATAAAGGTTGACACGATTAAATTAAATGAATAATCCACAACAGCCTTTTGAATTCACTTAAGTTAGGTACGGTAAGACCACCGTAGGTATAAAGATATAAAAAATAGGAATTAAGTTATTAGATATAAAAAATAGCTTATCCCTACTCTTTAACTTTTTGACATGATATACACGGTAAGCACTTTAAACCAGTACAGAAGCTTGCATGCTATACATTCTTCTTAAATCATACACGTGAAGTTTCTAAATAACATTATTTAGACGGCTTAACCAAGCTGCTACAAAACAGTAAAGGAATATAAAAGTTTTTTTCTTAATTTATGCAACGTTTAACACTCCACGAGTACGCTTTACAGAGCACTTCGAACACAGAAACACAATTAATAAAGGCCACCAATCCATTAGGCGAGTGGCACGAAACGAAATAGACCATAATAAAGTGCTCTCCCTCGCCACACGCTCCGTAGCCACGTGCTACGAGACTGCTACGAACGCTACGAATTTACCAGCCCTGTTTTTCCGTGTTGTGAAGAGTTTTTTCACTTGCTGTTTCGTAGACGCATTTTTTGAGTGCTACGAATGCAAATATGTGTGCATTTTTTAATAAATGTAATCACTCAGCTAGAATTTATACGCAGCGAAACTTGTGTAGTCGTTCATTCCGGAGCTAGCTAGGCACTTGCTACGAGGCTGCTACGATTTGCTAGGACAACTCCATAACGTTAACTTTTTTGAAGTTTATAGATGGCAACACGTCAGGTTACCTAGGTGAACTACGAAAACAGCTTTTATTACGTAGGGAATAGAGGCAGCCTCAAGGTCGATGTGGGGTAGTCTACTAATTGTACACACGGCTGCATGTCAGCGAGCGTCAAATAATAAACAATTTTGAAAATCCCCTAAACTTAACAAAATTGACAAATATGCCTTTGCGATGCGGCAGCGGCCATCTTGGATTTAAAATTTATCATGCTGTATAGTATTGTACTAGTCAAGACCTTTAATTTAATACCCATATTGAGGGAGTTGTAAAAAAATATGTAATCCTCCATTTTGTGGCGGCGGCCACCTTGGACCGATATTCATAAAACATGGCTAATAGTACGCTTCCTAACAAAATTCGATTTTATGATCCCATCCGAAAGAAAGCATGAAACTTGGCACGATTGTAGCTTTCGTATGTTTACTTCATTTCCGTAAAGAAACACGCTGGGAAGTGATTTCTTCTATTTTAAAAAATGCTAACTTTTTTTTATAATAAAATGACCTTAGAAGATTACATACCTTGTATATTGGGTTACAATATGACACCAAAAACTTTGTGGTAGAGCCAGTGGTACTTGAGTTATAGCTCACCGCATCTGACTATACGAATATCCATGTAACTTTTTATTGCGTTTTTAACCGACTTCAAAAAAATAGTCATCAATTCGACCTGTATGTATGTAATATAGTTGAACTTGGATGTGTAAGTAATTTACAATATGGAAACACTCCGAGATATCATTGTTTCACCTCCCCCTCCCCTTTATCTCCCCAGTTCTGTTTTTTTTCCAATTTCTGCAAGAACGGTAAGACCGAAGAGTTTACCATTTAGAAAGCAAATCATCGTCGATAAATTACCTACAAAACAAGAAAAAAAATCTTTGTTCGTATCTGGTTATCAAAGATCTGTTACGAACGTAGAGTTAAGGAAAAAAAACAAAACAAAACTCGGTTCATCCGTTTGGAAGCTACGATACCACAGACAGATACACAGACAGACCCGTTAAACTTAGAACATCCTTCTTTACTCGTATTTGACGGTCCCTTACTTACTACGATTGTATGGTACGAGAAACCAACGAAAGTTAAGTGGGTATGAATTAATAAGTAGTAAGTAAATGCATTTGTTTATCCTGCCTTAATATGGTTTTAACAGTAAAAAGACAAATATAAGCCTTCTACAGTATTTCTTCATTCAATTTAATACGGCCTAATCATAAAAAAATGGGATCAAATAAACATTGTTTCCAAGTTTCATTTTGTATAATCGGTTTGCTTCAGGATTCCAATTTACTTACCCGATGAATGTTCAATAAACTTTAATATGTGCGTGGGAGTTTCTCATAAGAGAAAATAATAGGAACTTTACAGAAAAATGCTCAGCTCAAGGCTGGTGTAAAATTAAGTTATAAAAACATTGTATTTTCCGATGTAATATGATGAACAGTATCTATGTCTTTTTTGGGTAGGTAAATAAGTCAGAACTGTTATGAATGGTAATTGGTGATACATAGCATATTTACTTTAAGACTTTATTGTACAAGTAAAAGGGTGGTGTTTAAATATAAAATTATATTTTGTTTGCGAACTGTTTAGAGTAAATTTTTTATTTAACTATGTTTCGATGATGGAACTTAGGTGAAGGTTGAAATATCTAAATTGAACTTGGGCCTTCGCAAGCGTGTGACTCTACTGTAAGCCACTGTTAATATTTTGAGCTCTAAAAGCTCTCACTCTCACGTGGTAGAGTTTTCGCTTTGTCTTCCAAATAGTATGTACACATGGCCGCACGGACTACATCCCTTTTACCTTGATACCGCCTCTATTTCCTACGTAATAAAAGCCGATTTCGTCGTTCAAATTGGTAACCAGGCGTGATGTCGACCGTTTTTAACATCAAAAATTAGGCAAACTCAGCTTTTATTTTGATACATGCTGTAAGCCTATGCTTCTATTGGTGCAAAAAACCAACAAATTTAAATCTACGAACTACAGTTCTTGTGTGACAAACAAATCTTATTTTTATAATAAAACTAGCAGTTCCCTGCAACTTCGCCAGCGCAAAAAGTCAGATTTTCCATACAAACTTTCATCCCCCATTTCACACCCCTGATAATTTCATATCGCGACAAAGTAGCCTCTGTCCTTCCCAGGGTTAAAAACTATCTCATTACCAAATTTCATCAGAATTGATCCAGCCGTTCTTAAGTTATAAGTGTTGTAACTAACACAACTCTCTTTAATATAAGAAGATAATTGTGTTTCACCTAATCTGTATGGCTACAAATGTTGGCAATTTATAAAATATTTGGCGATTTAAATGTGTTCGTACAAATACAAATATCTTCGTTCCAGACCGAGCGTGGGGGTTCGCAAACCTGGGACGCGCAAACCTAAGCCGCTCCGATATTTTCTAGAAAATTCGATCACGGGTCAGAGGTGAAGACGTAATAGAATTTTATGTTCTTGCGGTGGTATTGTGGGCGTTATTTTAGGATCAAGAATGAAAATTGTGAGGCTTCGACAGGGTAAAGTTATGGTCTTGTTTAATTGTTCACATACCAATATACAATGAATGGAATTTTCTCGCAAAAGTAAAACAAAGAAATCCGTTTCAGCATCATTGTTATCGAGCTTTTATTGTTATTTCCATTTTTTTCGTTTTCGTTGACATAAGAAAGCAATAGCTGGCAACCTTTTTTAATTTTGTTTGCAACAGTGTAAGCTGTTCTAACTTCAATCTTCATGAGTCATGAAAGAAACGCTTTCAACTCAGTAAATTGCACTAAACATTTTCAACAATAGGTGTCGTTAAATTTGTCAAATTGTGATAGGCTACGTAAATTTTTAAAATGGCGTCCGCAAATAATGAAAAGGGGGGGAGAGTTAGGTAAAACAGGGTAAGAATAACAATATGGGTATGATATGAAAGCTAGTGAAAAGCCAATTTCAAAAATATAATACGTTTGGCAGTCGGGTATTTTAGGCATTACTTGTTTAATGTTCCTATGGGGCCTAAAAATTCATTGTGGCCTTCACTGTTACATTTGGTAAGGTATATACGAGTATATTTGTCAAAGCGATTCATTACGCGTTTAAGCCCACGTGGCCCACCCACCATCAGCACTCGCTAGTGAGATATGATAGAAACGTGACCACGTTTTCGCAACTCAATAACCCAAAAAGTTACAGGAACTGGTCAAGTTTCAAGTACCTACATAATAGTTACGAAGTTTTGGATGGAAACCAGACACACGATATATCCATTATATCAATTTATTGTGAAGGTACTCATTTTTACGAGTCATGGCAAAGAAAGTTCGCTCTTAACTTACGCAATGCGCATATACACTTAAACAAAACTTGTCTCTAATTTCAAAGATCTTATTTTGAGATAACAACAGGATATTAGAATTTGACCGAAACGCAGCAGTGCATTCTGTCGTAGAAGATTCAACTTTTCAGTGTGATTCAAATTTAATAGATCTATGGCAATTTTAAGGTTGTTGCATTTTACGTGATTACGTATAATATAATTTAAGGAAGGAAAAATGCTGTAGGTACAAAATAAAGTCCTATTTTCCATAAAACTTACATCTTAATATCCTTATTAAAAATAATTTTAAATCACATTGGTTTCCATAGAATATTATCGGTATACGTATCCGTACCCAGATAGTGCAAAACTTTGCACTCCTTTCAAGGATGTACAGTCGCTCAAGTAAAAACTCAAGTATAAAAAGTTCCCCGGCTAATGATTGAGAGTAATGCGTTTCGCACATTACGAGTCCAGGGTCTTACTTTGTAAGATTTTGCTCGTATATTCGACTCTACCCTTCACACTCACTCGCATTTAAAAAAGTGGTATGAGTGATGGGGACGGCTACAGTGGTATATACGGATATCGACGTACAGGGTAGGCGTCCTGGGGCACAATAAAACCAGCTTCTAAGTACGCTGTCATGTAGACCCGATATTGGCATAATCATTACGGTTGTGTAACAAGAATATGCTCCCGTGCCGTTTTTATTCAGCCGTACGTAAGTAAGATAGAGTGATAAGAACCTTAACCTATTTATCATGCAATTTTACAAGTACAAATTTTATAAATGCGTAAGAGTTTCTGTCTGTCTATCTGTTATCTATCCTTGACGCCTACACCACTAAATCAATTCACATGATATTTTAGTTTCTTATAAATTAACGTTTTGGTAAGTCAACCGATACATTTGCAATGTTCACGAATACGATTACTTTTGCGAAACGACCTGCTTCCAAAAATAGGGTGGCCGTGGGCGCTTTGTTGAATAAAATACTATTTTTTTTATTCGATGATTAGCTTACATATCTAAGCAGATATTTGACCGTAATATGTGTGATATTAGGTGTAGATGTGATCTAGGTAGATTAATACATATCTGCAAACAAAAAAAGGAATTTATCCAGAAAAACATTATTATAAATTAGTTTTTATTTGGGTACAAGATCTAATAAAATGTCTGTGCTCAAAATACATAAAATTATTTCGCTAAGTAACTTTTATGAGAACACTTCATCACACTCATACAATATTAATATGCACAGTAAATAAAGCAGCTAACCATTTTTAAAGATAATACGCAAATGAAGTAAAATTCTTTCATGAAGAGTTCTAGACGAGACGCATACTTGCTGAAAGGTCACCTTGAGGCGTAGTAGGCGGAGCGCCAGGAATTATAACTGAACGGCAAGTAATTCCTCTTGACAAGCGACTAGCCCTATAGCGAAAAGAAAGCACGAATTCGTTTTAAACTATTAACTAAATTCTTAGTTAGAATTAACTAAGAATTTAGTTAATAGTTTAAAACTTAGAACTTTAATTAATTTTTTAACTTAGAATTAAGTTAAAAAATTAATTAAAGTTCTAAGTTAAAAAATTAACTCGTTTTTACAGCTTTCTTACCTACATGTTTTTATTTTTTACAAAATTTTTATTTCTCTCGTAAGACTTAAGACCGCAAAATAATTTTCAACTTAGTTTTAAAACCTAATTTTTACTACCTAAAATGTTACCAATTTAGTTTTATTACCTAAAATGAAAAAAATACTGCCTTTGAAAGATCTTTACTAAATCAATAACATATTTTCTTTACTAAAGCAACGATATGTTTTTTTAATATTTTCATTAATATGTTTTTATTTGGAATAATGGTTTTAATCTTATAGTCTTTTCAATGTCGTCAAATACGGAGTTACCATACTTAATAAATGATTCGAACTATTTCGAACACCATATAAACGTATAACGTTTAGGAAAAAAGGTGCGATTTCAAAATATATCTTAGTAAATAGGCTGTTCTCTTTAGGCTGCAAACAAGTAGTCGACAGCCCAGCATTCATTTATCAAGCCGACTGTACTCGCGAGTAAGACGGGATATGTGCCTGGAAAAGCGTGAAACTGGATTACACAAATGCGAATTATATTAAGCTTGCATGTATTTCTATTATGTAACAACCGAGACAAGGATAACCTAAGAGCATGGATGTAAGTGGAAAAATAAAAAAAATTAAGCTCACAGAGGAAGACCCTACAAACAAGCGTGACATGAACGTAACATAAATGTGCCTATCGAGTACATACCGTTCATGGCACTTTAATTTAGGTTACAGAAGCAATTAATTTTTATTACGAGAAAAGGTTTGGCATTGTTGCGACTATATTTTTGTTTCATTTTTATTTTTGGGAGCTTTATTATCATTTTTAGTAAAAAGAAAATATCGATTTTGGTGTCTAGCATATTAAAAAGTATTAAAATAAAATTAGCATTTAAATAAATATACATTAGTAGTAATTAATGTTAATATTTTTAAAAAAAGGTAAGTATTTAGTTCTGTACTAAAGGATTATCCTTCAATTTCGGGATACCCTGTATCAGACAACACGGTCATAAGGTCAAAGATGCTTAGGTCATATAAACAAGTTACGTAAACACCCGTATCCAATATAAACACTGCAGACAAGATATCATAATTTGGATCACATTCAACAAAAGAAACTATTCCGTCTTGACTGTGATTAATTCATAAATGCGTAGGTAGGAAAAAAATTGCGCAAAATAATCTAACCGTGAAAACGTTTTGAAACTATTACTTTTGTATGAGAAAACTTTATAAAAGGTTTTGTTGAACAAACACATGACAGAGTTAAGGAACAATGAGGACCAAGGTACTAAATTAGACAAAATATTGTGGTATACAAAGAGGTTTAATTTTAAAGTGACCCTACGGCCTTGTGCTGATGACAACCACATTATTACTTACACAATTCGGGGCCCAGCCGTAACAACAAAGGGCCATTTGTAATTAACTATTTCAGAACATTACACTTATTATTCTTCAAGTGTTGTCTTTTAATTACACCTAAAGCTACATTATATTGCATATTTTATGAAGATAAGACCGTATTATTTAAGAAAGGTAACATTAACGGTTCTCCATAACCGATATTTCTTGTGTCGCATGAAATATATGACGACACAGATTTAATTACATGCAGTGAAGCAATTGCTTAAAGATGCTGGTCTGGCACAGGCGCGACCCAGATATGTCAAATATGAAACACATTTGTTACACGAAAATGAGACAGTCATCAACATAATATTTGACTTCCTAGCAGAATTTTCGCGGCTTCACAGAAACGTCTATACGAAAAAATTATTGTTATGAAAGGTTAAAAAACTGAAAATTTTAAGTGTCAGTTAAGTATTCAGCGGCTTTCATTACCATTTTAATTGCTTCTGCTCCTGAGATAAATGGTAAAGGTCTAGGTCGTGGTAAAGTCGTAATAATTGAACACATTTATCTTCTTACGGTGGAAAACTAAAACAAATAGCTTGAGTTACCCAAGTATCCTCCAAACTCAAACAAATTATTAATGACGATACGATACGTAGCGTAGGCCCGAATTCCAAAGTCATTTTTACTCAAACTTTTTATATAAGATCTCGTGTATATTTTACGAGAAAAAATGGACACACAAGCAGGTGTCTTTAGCGTTTATAGAGAAATCTCAAAAATCGTGTATGGACACGATTATAACTAAACTGAATCTAAATACTCCTACATAATGTTATGTTTTTCGTTATAGGTGACCATTAAAACAAAAAAATATGCACGTAACAATATACTACAAAACAAATCTTGACACTTTATTATTGAGTCATAAATTTAAGCAAAATAATTCTTCAAAGACTTTCTCAATAAATCACTTCGACGAAGCAAGTTGGATTGTAAATTAATTTCTTTAAAGTCTAACCAACCAGAGTGAACCAAAATAAAAGAGTATTATCGGGCCACTTAGTGAACTTAAATGAACAAATACTTTTTACAAGAAACCTTTGATCAATAAGTAAATATTCATAAATCAATAAACATAATGCACTTTCACAAACTCAAAACCTTTGGAAGATTTTTTCATAAACATTTCTGCTGTAACAAAAACAATTTATAGGCTATTTTGACTAGTTAGGTTACACACGTCGGCCTACACTTGTTATCTGATCATATACACGCTACATAACATAAGTACATATTATAATATATTGTCAAAACGTTTTAAGTAGGCGTACATCAATAAAATGATGGTTGTCAACCGTACTAAAGTCACGTTCTACAAAGCTTAAACGCATTACACTGTTTACCTTACCTATACAAGGCACAAGCCCATATTGCGTTTCGTTTAAGCTATTACCTACAGGATATCAGGCACCCAACCCTTTATCGCTTCATTCCGGGTCTATAATGCTTCCGCAGATGGTCCGGGACACTTGTCCTTCAGAGATGCATTGTAACCCAGTCCTTATTATGCGTTGCGACACATTACCATTCATGAGATAAAATAATCCTTTTACATACTAACCTAACTACGCTATAGATATTTCAATCGTTTTCTACCCTAATTGGATTCTGTTAGGAAGCTACAAAATCTGTGCATTTTTGAAGCCACTTGGTAATTGTATAAGATTTTAGAAAGCGAGTCAGCGTCACGAATTGTCTTAATTTTCTATTGTGTGTAAGTATTCATACATAGCATTGTAATGTCTTTAGAAACCCTTATGAATTTTTCGGTCTAGGAAAATAGGAATCATTTGTACCTATATTCTGGATGTGGAGGATCAGAATTGATTTCATGCAATTTGTAACTACTAAGTTCTAAGTAAAACATATTAAGCCAACAACGTGATTCTAAGAGATATCATGGCTCATTAGCGTGGTAATATACCTATAATAACTCAATTTCATACTTAGAGTGCCAAAATGCCGTCGTGTAGGATAATTGCTTAATGAAGACATCGTTATAACAAATTTAGAATAATGAATTATCATTTTCATTGGAAATAGGGACTATGATAAAAAACTCATTTATCAAGTCATCCATCTGATATTAATGCTCCCCAACGGAGACGTCTGAACAAAACTGCCTACTTGACCCTGAAACCATCAGCCTTCATTTCAATCGACAATCCTTCTCGATTCATGTGAACAAAAGGAAATATATGCAGAATCGTTCACATTGTGTATCGATTGACGGGCGACAGGTCGGCGCCGCCATTGGTCAGCCAGCGTGACGTCACGTGCGTTATCGACCAGACGCCCACGGACGCGCATGCGCTGCGGCGCGAGCTCGCACGCGATTGGTCGACGCGCCTGTTGACGGGTTCGTACTGATTTAAAAGAAACAAACATTAATTTTAGTTTAATTAACTGAAATATCGACGCGCAGAAAGTTATTGCGCGAAATAAGATTGAATGAAAAGACCTCGTCCCCAGAAGTCTAGCACTTTTTCTTATCTTCCTTCCTTTGCTTCAGTATAGACTGCCACGATTCTTAGTCCTCTTATTTATTGTTAAATATACATCGTAAAAACTTTTTTTTTCTTTAAGGATGAATAACTTTTTCCCTTATTATTCATACATTTACTGCTCTCCAATTTAATTTTGTATTTTTTGCACTCTATCATTCTGATGTACCTATGAGACAAAGTGTTACAAGGGTGGGGACGCTTTTCCTAATGTTCTTTTCGGTAGGTGATTTATGTGATTGTAACAAATAGATCAATTTGTTAATAATATAATTATTGTTGGTTTCAATTATTTAGATGTAATAGTAAGTCATTGCGTGAAATAAAACTAAAAGCATAGATAAATACTTGGCAGTACCAATGTAAGTAACGACAAAATACAAGATATATGATGATGCCTCTTGGATCTTCCTATAGCTACACTAAATCTAGGTTAATACGCTTTAATAATAATTGCAGAGGTTTTTTCCACAGAAATATTTTGCCAAGTGCTCGATATTACATTTAATTTTCTAACCAAATCCAAAAGCAAATGCTATAATCGTACTAGGCAATCGTAGTTTACCTATAATACCTACCTGTTATTATTACTGAAAAGAATTTGGAGTTCGAGTTTGACCATTTCAATAAAAGTCAATTGCCCGTTAGCGCACTCACCACCTTACCAATATATATATTTTTTAATATTTTAGAATGGAATATCAACATTAGTTAAAATCAAAGAAACACGAAAACGCTCATTTATTGGTCCAGGCAAGGCCAAGGGCCCAAAGGACCTACTCCGTGAGACGTTGATTTTCGTACGAGTATTTACGGCTGCAGCCATCGCTCTTACCCACGCTGTCAAGCTGGCATGAATGAAAGGGACGACAAGACGCAAAAACACGGACGTCGTCTCATAAAGAAGGGTCCAGTAGACTGTGCGACTGGACGCGTCGCCCAAAAGTCTAGTGCTATACATTTGCCAATATTAGACGATGATTCTGAAAACACATTTGTTTGCCAATAAGACGTAGTATGCGTCGTCGTTTAGCGAAAATTTTGGGTGGAATATTAAATGGAGATTGATGATACAAACAACAGTCATCGAGTATCTATGCAAAAAGGCATAAAATATGAGGCATGTAGGCCCACAGAGGGCACTTATACACGTCCTATCATATGTTTTAAGCCATACCACTCAACCATGCAAAGAACTCCTAAATAATGGTCTTAATATCTAAGTAAAATTGAAGATATACTAGATATTTTATACATAATACGTCCGGTGGTGGAAATAAACACTCCAAAAGTTTCAATTTGAGCTTCCTATTCATCATATGCATTATCACGCAAGCCATCGTATAAAAACAAACGCTTTTGTTTTGTAGTTTCCGCTGTATTTATCTACTTGATTTTCTTTAAGGATAATCGTTGTTGGAATTTAAATTTCATGCCCGCATCAGACTGAACCTCGATTAAGGTCATATCAGGTCGTACCCCTGTAATTTCAAGCATATCTATTGGCCCACCTTGTATTTTCAGTTTCGTTTGGTCCTAGCTAAAATTTTATATTAGGTCGAGCAAAAAGTTTTTATGCAGTTTTGAACCTGGCACATTCACAATTTCATTCAATAGTCTTTTTTTGAATTTCGAACACAGAATTTAAAGAAACAAAAGACAATTTGGAGCCTGTTTGTTGATATCAATCGAATACCAAGAAAACTTGGTTTTATTGGTTTACTTGGATTTAATTCTTGAAAAAGTAATTGATATCTTTGGTTTTGCAACAAACATTACTTATTCTTAACATTAAGGTGAGGTTCTATCAATAATCTATGGATACTTCACCTGGATTCGCCGCCCAAGCTGTGGCACTTATTCAGGCCGGACACAGCCAAAGAAACGTGAGTGCTCAACTTAATTTAAGTCGATCTGCGGTCCAAAATGTTTATCGGAGGTACCTAGAGACTGGCGGCTTTGTTCCTCGCCAAGGAAGGCCACGATCTCGGGTCACAACTGAAAGGCAGGATCGATTCATCGTGACGACCAGCTTGAGAAATCGTCACCTTACCTCCATTGAGATACAAAACCAACTTCGCGACTTCCACGGAGTATCTGTGACGCGAGCCCACCGAACAGCGCGCCTTCATTTCGCACGGAGTCATTTAAATTGGACACAGCAAGATTGGAGCCGTGTACTCTTTTCTGATGAGTCTAAAATTGTGTTACATGGCAATGATGGATGGAAGAAGGTCTACCGACGCAAGGGAGAGCGTTTCGCACAATGCTGCTTTGAAGAGAGGGTTGCTTATGGTGGTGGCTCATGGACTGTCTGGGGCGGTATATCTGCGAGCGGCAAAACTCAACTTGAGGTTGTTACAGGACCACGGCTGCCAACATTAAATGCTGAAAGGTACATTCGTGAGTGCTTAGAACCTCACGTGATACCATACGCGGACTATGTGGGCCCAAATTTCCTTTTTATGCATGATAATGCAAGAGCCCATGCGGCCGGCATCGTCAGGGAATATCTTCGGGATGTGAACATCACAGTTATGGACTGGCCAGCCAGAAGCCCATTGAGCACATGTGGGACGAGCTAAAAAGACGTGTTAGGGCTCGTCAGCCAGTTGCCCAGACGATGCAGGAGTTGAAAACTGGCATAGAAGAGGAATGGGAGATGATCCCTCAAAATTTAATAGAGCGGTTGATAAACTCTATGCCTAATCGTATGAGAGCTTTAAAATCGTAGATGCCCATGGAGGCCACCGATCTAATATTTTGCGTTATTGGACGAGAGCTGAGTTCGCAACATTTCGCAAACTATTTCGAATTCTACTTTTACGTTTGCTTTAACTATTAATTGCTTGGGATTTTTCAATTTCGTTTGGGATAAATGTAATAAAAGAAATTGGGTATTTCATTGTATTACAAAAACTTTTTAGGCTAGAAAAAATATTGAATTCATTTGTGCTAAATGTAATTAGAGAAAATGGGTATTTCATTGAAATACAAAAACTTTTTGGGCTCGAAAATATGGAATTAACAGATTTAACTTGCCTTACTTTATTGTATCAGCGTACTGAATACGGTCTAAAGATTTTCAGACCACGAGTAGTTTTTCTGATAGTATTGTCTAGGAGTAGTTAGCAAAAGTTAAGAAATGGCGCTAGGTATATTTGAAAATATTTTTAGAATAGAAAAACGAAAATTATTTTAGCAATACTTCAAGAATTGCACACACGCAACGTAAGTATTTTTGTTAAGTAGGTTTTATTTATTACTATGTACAATTCAATACAGTATCCATAGTTTTGAAGTAAACAGGCTAAAGTAGGCTACGGTAAAATGCTTTTGGTTTACTAGAAAACTTTCTAGTAAACCAGAAGCATTTTACCGTTACCTCGTTACGTAGGTTAAAAGATAGACGTCATAATTCTAAAAGATTAACGTCGAAATTCCAGAACAGCTGCATAAACTGTAGCACGCAAGCTGGTGTGGCTATACTTTGTATGCTTTTGGCGAACATACCACAAGATATCTTTGATCTAGGTGCTTTACGTACACTTTCGACGTCGCGCCGTAGCCGAAAACATTTTAGTATTGAGCTTGAGTTACAGTCAAAATGTTAGACCACAAATTAAACACACAATAGTTGCTGTGTCCACACTTTAGTCAGAGGTTAAAAATCCAACAGCTTTGTACGTATAAAGAACGTTATAGTTCATTCGGAAGAAAAATAATAAAGGAAGCAGAAAATATTATATATCATTAACATACCACTGACACCGGTTAGATTTTTTGAGTTTCCTTATTACTCTAAGTCGTATTTGAAATACATTTCCTAGCTTTCAGTTTGCGTCACGATAAGTTTTATTCATAAAATGAAAGAGTAATGAAAGAGTAGTACGTCAATTCTAAATTCACTCAACGTCACACTCAGCTCCAGCTTTTTCAATAGATACTTATGCAAGCTTTTAACTGCGTGACGCAATAGGACGGCTGTATGTGTCAGTGTCAAATATATTTCCGACTATGTACCTACTATTTAGGTAAAACCGTCATAAGTTATAACCAGCAAAGAACAGTACACTTTCTTTATTTTTTAACTTGTCAGCTATTATTTCGTAATTAGATAAAGTGGTCGTTTTTCAACGGCCCCTAGGCACTTAGTAACCCGGCGGAGATCGCACTAGCGCTGCAACTTGTCCTGCACTCATTCAGTCCCAAAAGCAGCATGAAAGTAAAACTCTTTGCACCACTCCTCCAAGCGAACAATAGCCCTGGAAGCGTCGTATACAAATTGCGAACACGCTTGAAACTCGCGTCCCTAATTAGAATATACTGCTTAAAAAGGAGTACGACAAATTGCCCACTTAAATATTCCATACCTAACAGTTCCCCGCGACTTCGCATGCGCATCTAAATCTGTTTAGCGGTTAAATTTTTATTTATTATTTATTTATAGCCTTTTTTTATCGTACCCGTGCGAAGCTGAGTGGCTTAGTACATTAATAAGAAAATGGCTAAAAACTACAATGAACATTCAGTAGGCTTCCTAATATAAAAGGGTCCCAAATAATCATACATATGAAGGACCAAAGAAACCTACACAGTTCTTTCCGCTGTTGCCTGAAGACAAAATACCTACAAAACTTAGACTGAACTCAGAACCCATAACAGGTATGGGTGTTAAATAAACCCTAATCTTAAAGTCTAGTCTACCTAGTTAGTAAAAGCATGGATAAAAGTAAGCTTAGTGGCCAACACTACCAATCTAACCGATTAAGAAACAACCTTTTGACGTTCCAAACGAATCCTAAATGCCTTTTTTATAGGAAACGGTAGCAAAGTATAAATAAAGGGAGGCTTTTTCCACAGCCCGGGCTGAAAATAACTGAAAGCGCGACATAAACTAAACGATGCCACAATAACTGCGCACAGCGTTAAAAACTTCGTAGTTCGACGACCTTGCATGTACAGGCAGCGTCAAAAATATACGTTCACTTTTGATTTACGACGACTCAATACTAGTTATTATAGTTGGTGGAACGCTTAAATGGAAATAAATGACGCTGACTGTACTCAACGGGCAGTGGTTATTACTGTAGTAAGTAGTATCGGATACTTACCAAACTTTTGTTTAAAATCTTTAGGGGTCGGTATTAAATAAGTATTATGGTCCCACGGGTAAGGTATTCAGATGGGATAAAATAAATAATTTAAATACGCTAATGAGCCCCAGATTTGCTTCTCAAAACTCTATGAGTCGAACAAGAATCTTTAGATAATCGGAATAACATACATCACTATACCATCATAGGATTCTCAAAGGCTGCCGCATGTTTAGTATGATGATTGATGAGCCTACGCCGACAGCTTACATTAATAACACATTATACGAGAAAAATAACCTTCTATATGTACCCGCGTGCCCATAATATGATGAACCACGTTTTCAGCAATCGAAAAACTTTTACAAGAACCATTTTATGGAGGGGGAAAAGTTTACCGCGACTAAGACCATAAAACGTAGTAAGATCTCATGTACATGGGGTGTAAAGGTCTCATTAAGTTAGATAGACGGCGTCTTATTTTCATGGAACCTTATAATTACAGTACAGCATTTTGTGAAGTCTCTATAATCCCTCAAGTTCGTGCGCGACCCTCCTAGCACTATAATATTAATTACAATAAAAAAAGATACAATGATTAGTAATTAGTTGCCATCCTCAATGCTGGTGAGAAGAATTAGTTTATGGTGTTCACAAGTATAGTAAGCTTTGTTATTTTATATTGCAGTGAATAAGTGTGTAAAAGCATTTTTAAAACAAAGAAGATCGAAGCAAGAAGCGTCCTTTTTATTTTGTCACGAGACATTACGCCTGCTTAGCAGAAAATTATTCGATCATAGGTATTCGTCATTTGTTTGCAAGCATTTTAATATTCTTCATAAATTGTCACTTTGTTATACGAAACATCCACGTTAGGCGTCGTGGAATATTTATTACAGCCTTCTACACGATCCTGGCGCCCGTAAATAAGATGAGACGACTAGCCTAGCCCTTAAATAATACATTAAACCTAAATTCTCGCTTCGCTTAAGTAATGTAAGGTGGGATTTTAAATTATACCTATTTCTGTAGCATGTAGAGAATACTAGAAAGGTATTGTGCAGACAGAGCTATTTATTAATTTATTATGTCTGATTAATTTTTTTTAAATTCTAAGGCGATTGATTATACCAACACAGAAATAGGAGCACTAGCTCACATATACACAGATAAACCAAGAGCCAAATCCGGGATTGGCCCGGGATTCGAAGAGGTGCTCTCTTACATACGATGCTGACCACTAGACCAACGAGGCGGTCACTGTATAAGCCTAGTGCAAGTATCCCTGAATGTATTCGAAACAAATTATGCAATACGTTTTAAAAGCGTTCCCCTTATAAATTCTTATAAGTTGACAAAATACAACTGTGTCATTTGAGAAGCCCAACAAACTCCTTCGAACTTCAAACAGCAAACTTGGTCTTTGCTTCAGGTCGTGCTCGGGCTTAATGGGTGTTTAGTAGCAATACTTTACGAGTGCCAAAGTTTGCTACACATCGGGCAACAACGAGCGACTAAAATATCGTCAATCTCTTAACACGCCAAGATGGTATAAACATCTCATACAATATGCGTTATTAGTGGGTGGTACTTACTATGCCACGGCGGATCTTTTGTTTATAGATCAATGAACATCAGTAAATCGGTAATTTTGATAAAATACTATAGCAACATAAATATTTTATTTTTAGTCAATTAGTTATTGATTTTAAGTAAAAAGCAAAGCAGTCACTATACAATCTAAAGATTGGATATTGCACATCAAGAAATAATCGTCTAAGGCAGGAATTGCCCGGTATTACGAGTATATCATTTTTTTTTTGTATTTGCGTTGAAAAACTCTTCAAGTCATATCGTATAACCTAGTTCACTTCACTTCACTTGACTAGGTACGTTGATTATTGACAATGCTTTAGGGCAAGCTTAAGGACTTAATGATGCTTGTATATGCTATAAATAACAAATAAAGAACCGCTACAAATATCCCGACGTGTCCGCCGCATCGCCCAAAAATGTTTAGACCTACCGTTTCATCGTGCATACTATCGCCAGAGGAATATAAAGCATAAGATCATGATAATCGGTTACACGTGTGCGTGCTATGAGCCTTCGGAGAGCAAGAACTCTGAGAGGTCCATAAATCGTACGGAACCCGCATCCCTTGCGTGTTATTTGCTATGTGCACGCACGCGGCGGATGCCCTGCTGCTACTACCGAAAGATAGACCCCGTATATTTGAGTCTTGCTATCTCACTTACTCAAACCAGCACCCAGTGCGAGTGGAAGAGATGACTTAAGTTGAAAATACGGGCAAAGTAGTACAGAGTACAGACTTTACATCGTTTCGCTTTTGCTCGACGCTTATTTATTAATTTGTTAGTCCACGTTACGGTATGAAATTTTATAGACCATCACTAAGAATTTCTAGAACTTTGTTCCATCTTCTGACTTCTGGTGAGCTTAATTATGCTCCTATGTGTTCTGATGAGAATATAAACTTTTCTAATATTCCACCTAGCAATAAGAAAACACAAGAATAAATTAAACATCATCTTATACATACATCCTAACAACAACACGATCGTGAAATTAGTAATTGAATTTCGCTTACAAAAATTAATCGACTGTGTCATCCGGTGGGATTTGATTTCGTAAAAACTTGCAAAATAATTGCTTAAGTTATAAAAACAATTATTAGTCATTGATGTTAAATCTTTGCCACAGAAAACCAATCCTAACATTTATTCGTATTATAACGTTATCGAAAACTTTATCCTGAACCTTCAAAAGAAAAAGGGAAAGATAAATTACCAATCGGGTTTTCTTACTACTCATATTTGTTTCATAGGCCACGCAATACGTCACACAGAATATTGAGATGGAATCCTAAAATAACTTCGATATATGTTTGGCTGGTCTTTGTATGAATAAGAAGGCAATAATGTATCGATGCCTGCGCGTCGTAAGAAATATATCCAGGTCGAATGAGTCTTACACAAAAAATATAGTGATGTCTGATAACAAAAATATTCATAAAATCAACATAATTCAACTCGTAATTATTAAAAAATCATTCACAATATTTAATACGTTGTAATGCTTTCAGATGTTGAAGATTATCTGTGATATAATATACGATGTTTGTCAATCATATCAATAACATATATTCATTTATTGTGTTTATTTTCTATCTTTTGTGTCTCAGCTTTTTCTAAAATAATACACTGAAGGTGTGTTTCAAGGTGCACCTATTAATAGCAACATTCTCCGTTAAGTTAGATAAAATAATTTACAATTCAACAATAATACATTTTCCTTATTTTGTCGTAGTTGAAAGAAATAAGCTGTGATAAATGAAGAGCGCGGAACAAACACCATAGTGGTTAAATGTAACATGAGCCAATTTCTTCTGGGACCTTACGAATTCATAAGAGCATCAGCGCTCGCGAGCAAGCGGCCCGGTGCAATCACCACTCGAGTGTTTCTTATACTTTCGTCTGTTATTTTTGGGAAATAATCTCTGTAAGTTCCAGAAAAAAAGGTATTATATTTTGTAAATGGTTTAAACTATAATAATTGAGCATCCAATCAAGGCAGGGATGCAGGAAAAAAACATTACAAGCTTAGACATTCAATATACCAATAAATAAGTAGGTACACAATATATTTCTCTAGTTTTTTAATAAAATTATCATTTTTTTTGCTATACGATACAAATTAAAAACATATTTTCACAAAAAAGGGTTTGTTGATAAACAGAATGATTTATGAAATGATAGGTATCATAGCTCATTTTCGCTGGTTGTGATGGCTTTTTGATTATGAGCTGATAAAGCGTATAATAAGCAAAGAACTTTTGATACACTGTTGCTTGAGTTTACATAGTTTTTAGAAATGAACAAATACAACTAAAGAAATAACGACCTCGCATGAAACTAAAAAATGATTTATATCTAATCAGAACCGCAAAAGATGGAAATCCAAAAGCAGAGACGCTTACCGAATATAGCACAATCTTAACAAGACAAAGAAACTTAATAACACCAGTAATACATTCCTATCACATTTCGCGACGGAATACCGAGAGCACGTCCCAGGGTGACGATATGTTACCTTTGTTTACGTCCCGGGTTGTTCCTGTATGAAATATGAACACCCAGCCTTGTATGACATGATAACAATATATTTCCGATACGCACGTCCGATGCTGTCAGTTTCTCTTTTCAGTATGTTAGTGCCACACAGACACTAAGACAAAATTGGGTTTTACTTTGCTAACATAATATGACCACATCACGGTGAGCAACCGGTTTGCGGTGCGAACGAGGTTTGTATTTATAAACCCAATCGGGTAAATGGGGTCAAGAAAGTTATGAAATAAATGAAATGCCCTTGTGGGCAATGTGGGCATTTCATTTACAGGTTTAAGATTCCTTAGCACGTTATTGGCAAAGTTTATTGAAACACCTTTATACGAAGAAAGGCGATATAGCGTTATCCAATTTGCTTTCGCTATCTATTCTACAATGAGCTATAAACTTGAAAACTGCATTAACAATATAAACGAGCAGAATCAAAAGCAATTCCATCAGTCCGTTTTGGCAAATCAACCAGTTGTTTCTGATACCACGTCGGGCGCCACAATGGCGCGCGCTATGCCAATCAACATCAGGTATCGACTTAACCCCCACTTTGATCACGCAACGGCAACTATTTACTGAGAAAAACGGCCATTACAGTGATACTGGGAAATCCATACGGGTCGCAAGTTCAGTTTAAAATTCGCGGCGCGCAAGTAAATTCCTTTTGTGCAAGGTCAGTTGGGCAAGCCGGGAGACCGCTGGGAATATCAATTGAGTTGGTTATGTGATACCCATATGCGATAAAACAAATGAAACTATGATCTGTTTGTAAACCCATTTTATTAAAAATTTCAAAATTACTGCAGCTATTTTTGTTACTATAGCTAGGTATCCGGAATGGCTGGAGTAGGTTAGCGTGGTCGAGCGTCTTGTACAGTAGGTAGCTAGGATTTATAGAACAGGAGCGATGTATCGAATTAATTAACTTTCGTACAACCATATAGTCCACATCAAAATCATTAATTGTATTTCTAAAAACGAAAAACAATACCAATTTTAAACTTTTCTAATTCAGACACCAACAGATGTTGAACTTATCACGATCAGTTAGATTACTCTCTTACTCATTATGATTTTAGACACTTGTATTACTTGAAGATGCGTAAACAATTCCAGTGAATCTGATTCTGCGAACTGTTTTGTTCAAATGACTTATCACGGCAAAACGCATTTGTCTGGTCTAGTAATTCGAAGCAACCAAAACAAGTTAAAATCCTATAGTTGGCAGTGGCGACGCAGTGTCGCGCCCGTGACGGCAGATTGGAAGGATAACCAAGGTACAAACAACGGGTATTTATAGAGACGATTATAGGTTAAACTGCCACTTATCAGGACGGCGGCGTGGGCGAAAGGACGCGCAAAATATGGTGAAAGGAATCGTGTGACGATTGACGATATATTGTATATTGCCCAAATAAGCGCGATGGCACGTAAGTGAATACAAAACCAAGACTTCGTAATTTCTTGATAGCCACATACAGTTTATAGAAACGGTAACAATGATGCAAAAAATAGTAGTATATACGATAACGTAGATGTAGCTGACCGTAGCTGTCATTGTTTAATTAGTGTTTCGATATGCAAACACATTACATTCCCCTTCTGTCTACTAAATTATTGACTATATATTTTTCTACATGTCGAAATTTAAGTAGTTCAGAGTCATTTAGTTCCAAACTACCAAACAATATGTGCTGGATGTTCCCAACGCACTAAAACTGTTTTTTTTAAGGCAAAACGATTTAATATATTAGGAGGTAGACACAACATTTTAGTGTACTCGATAGTTCGGTATTGATATTTCGACAAACGATAGGTACTTACTATCTTAGAACAAAGAAAATATGGAGACTGGCAGTTTTGATAATAATTATATAGAGTTTATTTTAACTCAAATAAACATAATGTTAATATTTTTTCTGTACCTATCTAAAAGACAACCTGAAACGGAAATAAGCTTAGATCCGCTAAGAGCTGAAAGATTTTAATATCCGCCTTGCGGGAAACTCTATTTAAATTGTACATTTACAGACACATTTCATGATAAATGAAACTAGCATTTGAAGTTATTTATAGGCGGTTTTACAGAATTTCATTTTGCTAGATTTTTTACGATAAATTGGTTTTGTGAGTGAGTTTATTTATATTATTTATAAACCAATTATATAAATTAAATAAATTGATTCGGTAACCACACTACGGTTAATGACTGAAACAAAAGGTGTTTTAAATAGTGTCAGATCAAAAATTTTTTGTTTACAAAAACAATCTGTACTTTAGACCATAGAAGCCATAGACGAATAGTTGCAGATGCAATTTTGGTGTAATGGACTTTCTTTAATTTTACGTCAATAAAAAGAAACTGAAAGACGCTATTACATCGGTACTAGATTTTTTTTGGGCTATAGTACAATATGCTACATTCCATAATTCGATTCGGGAATAGCCTATACTTCATAAGAATTAATAACTAAATCCTAACGTAAGCCAATATCTCAATAATTTACCAAAAAAGAAACTTATTTAAAAATAGGCCAGACTTTTTACGAAACAGGTGCCGGCAGCGCCGCCCTGGTGGCGTAACTCAAAACCAATTAGCACGCGCACCTGACTGAGAGGCCTTTTTGGCGGGAAACATAATTAATATGTCAAGCAGAAGACCAATTTATACACCAAATTAGGGCTTTAAGGTCAGCCATTTGTTTTGTATATTACAAGACCCTACCCGTGTCTTTACTACACGTACTTACATATTTAAAAGATCTCACATAAAGGCCAATTTATAGCGTGAATATTAATAGAAGCGTTGTTATTACAAAAGTAAAACACCATAGAAGCCATGTGTAACTCTTGTGTAGATCAATTACCTTTCAGTAATCGTAGTTAAAGGATATTTTGATTCATATCTCAAGTATTGCTTTGGACAAATTTTCATTTTCGTATTTGTTTCTTACGTTTACGCGAATTGTTGAACTCATTAAAACACAACTTTACGGATTACTTCGCGATTTATTTACATTTTATTTTAAACCTGACGTTTCGAACACTTTACAGCGATCGTGGTCACAGGCAGTCTCCCTGTGTTTTAATGATTTTCATTTTCGTTTAAACTTTTTTCATGGTCTCTTCAGTCGATGCTTCAATATCCGCACATAATCCTAGACAGCACTCAGGCTAATGAAACTTTAATCCCATTAACCACTAGCCGAAACGCGACCGCGCGTCGGCGAGTCCTAGGAGAATTTTATGAGTTTTTAATACACAAAGCACAAACACAACTAGAGTACAGTCTGTTTAGTGCTAAAAAATTGACACCAGAACACAACGATTTTATTATTTTTCATTGCTGTCACATTACAACGGACATATTAATGGCAGCTACATATACACATTTACTTATGTCCTAATTTATATGGTTATTCAATAAAATAATCATAAAAGCTGTCATCGATGTTGTATTTGCATTAGTATTCGTGTCAGCTTTAAAGTTTAAAAACGTTTAGAATAAATGATGAACTCAAAGCTAAGAGTTAAAAGGACTTAAACCGCGTTTAATAGGAATGATGAAATTGGGGCAGGTCTTGGAAACAGCGATTAGTAGACATTTGGAAGGCAAAAGAAAGAACGAACGGGGTGTAGCTCTAGTCAATTAGATTTGCCAAGCAAGCAGCTAGCCAGCTGAAGGTTTGACAGGGCAGAGTAGGTAAACAAAGTTACCGAATTACCTATCTAGTACTACACACATACTTTCGTAAGTTAAGGTTTTAAAGGTCATCCAAAAACAATGTCGATAGTGGTTTTTATTCTTGACACTTACCTGTTTCCGCGTATGAGCTGTGCAGACAGAATTTAACACAACTGAAACAAAAACGAAATTGCTGTATTACAAAAGTTAAGATTTTCTACATTACTTCTGACTAAAGTAACACGTTCTTTTAATTTAATATTATTTTACAGCGGAATTGTAAAATTTAGTAGCAAAATCTAAAACCCATGTAACAGAGATAAACGTGCCGTAGTTTCACGTTTTACTACTGTTTGTAGGGTTGTCAAAGCTTTTATAGTACATTTTTAAAGTATATTTGTTTGAACTATACTCGTATCCCTTCTAAACTTTATAAAAATAAATAAATTGTGTAATGGCGACTAGGATAACAGATACACATACTTATGTCCGTTTATAAACATCCATGATTCAGGTACAAATGCTCGTACTCATCATACAAACATTTGTCCCTTGCGGAACTTAAACTAGCAATCTATTTAGAAGTTAGGAGCGCTAACCACTATACTAAGACTGCCTTTAAACTGCTTAGATATTTTTAAAATGGGGGTCTTATCCTAACCAACTACATAATTAAGTCTATCTGATTTAAAGTTATTAGAGCCAGAGAGCCACGCACAACATTACTTTGTAAGAGTATATATTCATTATTATTTTAGTGCAAAGCAGTAACATAACAATAATAGCCTTGAACGATTTCCAAAAATAAATTCCTTCAAAGGCCTTCACCCACATTTTTTGCGATAAGGGGCAGCCCTAGCGGACCATAAAATTGTATTCAGCGGCACCTAGTGCATCTCTTTTTACGATAGGTACGCGTGACTTTACCACTGGGTATATAACTAAAGGCATAAGTTTTATAGTCAATTTTTAAAGAAAACTTTTTGTAAAGACTTCACATGCTTGTTTATTAACATATTTCATTCATTTATTGAAGAAAACAACATCTTATAATATAGGTAGTTGGCAACGAAGTTGGTATTTCAAGAATAATGGGGTTTCCTGCTATGAAAAGCCAAGCCAACAATTCTCCAATTTACAACCATTTTCAGACAAGACAACAAAACTTTATACTCAATCGTAAGTAAATAATGATAAGGAAATGAATAATGAATTTTCCAAAAGAAATCATGTAGACTTTAAAAATCCAGCTAGTCACTACGACGTAGCAGCGATTCGTAGCCGTAGTCCGTAACGCGTAGACACCGGCAGACGTCGTAGCAAACCGTAGTAGCTACGACAGCTTTCTTAAAAATTAATTTTCAATATACATTTTTCTCGTGAAAATATATTTTTTATGCAGTCTTCAAAGACATTGTGAGTGAGAATAAAAGTTTCGTGATTGTACAAAGCCGTATAAAGTATGACGCACGATAACCAACCGGGTGTGTTGGCACACTTCTTTTATACGTTTACACGAAACATTTTCGTTTCTACTCGTAGCTCAATAACACAAAATCTGCTACGCTATTTCCGGAGCCGTTTTTCTCGAAGCACTATCGACACAGATTGACGTTACCAATCTAGACCCAACGTCAAGATCTGTGGCTGAGATACGCCTTCACTACACGTTTAAAGCGAAGCGATATATTGCTAAGCAAACTGAATACAGTAGGCAAATATTTTCAGAGTAAGGCCCCAATGTCGATTAAAATAGGCATTAAATAGAATAAACTTCTTTTTTCTTTAACCGTCTTTATTTTCCTGCAAACCATGGAAATTTTCAGAGTAAGGCCCCAATGTCGATTTAAATAGGCAATAAATAGAATAAACTTCTTTCTTCTTTAACCGTCTTTATTTTCCTGCAAACCATGGAACGGATGAGCTTGCTCAAAAAATGGTATACCTTCTAGGCACCAGTGGATATACTTGCAGCATTCTAAATCGCTTAACAGGTAACGTACGTACACTAAAGCTTACGTTATGATATTAGATATGTCGACCATTATATTTGTACGTATAATATTTTCCCATCCACATAATTTTTCACAACTATACAACAAAAAGTAAAGAGCTAACCTTGCCCCTTACCCTACTGTATGTTGGAACACAGGCCTTACATACCGCAGCCTCACCGCCGAGGGGAGGGGCGCATCGGCCCGTCGTATATTCCAATAAAGAAGGACAAGACTCTAATAACGCGACCCGAGTAAGCTCCCTAAACGACACCTCAGACTTTCCACCGCATTCCGACACTCGAAAACACACCCACCTCTCTCCCAATAGAATCCATTTTACCACAGACGAAAGCCTGCCAGTAATAAATACGAAAACAGAACAGCACGTCCGGTGAAGTTTTTAAGAGAAGAGGACGTAGGTCGAATATAACGGGTCTTGTGTACCAACGACCGCACGCCAACCTTAACACTGGGGTACCTTATGCAGCTGAAATAGGAGCGATTTTGTGGCTATGTGTGATGTACTGGCGACTGTACTTAATGGAAATTTGATAACGGCCGTCGAGAAAAATTACACGGGGGAGAAGTAATGTTACATGAATATAAATAATTTGATTAACAAAAATTACACAATTTGGAGGAATATCTTGTTTGTCATGAGAATTAACCGTTTTCATACTTTTGTGTTTTAAACCACCGTCAAATAACAAAATTACTCATTCAGCGTGGCAGCGCTTGGTATATCGCTTAAACCATCCTTCATGCAGCAAAGCACAAAGGCCAGTGTAATCATTAAAATTTAAAAAATTACACGTTGAAATTTCTGTATTCATCAAGCTCACAGGGATAACTTATACATGCTTATACGTTGATTCGATAGAAAATACCAGTAATACCATCTAGACTACACTAAAATATAAAGGTTCTTTAGACTTTAGTCCCTAAGGCTATAATCCCACGCCCTGAAACAAAAACCATTTCTAACAGTAATGAAGACTGATTGAAGATATAATTCCTAATTAAAACAAAACCAACAAGAATTTACGTTTGAGAAAATAGAAGGCTACCGCCAGAATATGTTATAAATTAATAGACAGCTTTAATTTAAACACTAATTAATCACAATTATAATTAAGTAAAATGTTTTTATTCTTTCGTTCTTTTTTTAACACTTTGAGTATAAGAAAGAGGACGTTATTCATCGTATTTCCCCTAAAAACACTTCTGAAATTAGCCATCTTCATACACAAAATGGTATTTTTTGAATTATTTAGGGGTTCTGTAAAATTTATTTTTAATAGTTTTGTTCTGTGTAAAATATTATTAAACTAACTACATACTTATGTTTATAGACAAGACAACACTGCGCGAGACTACTCAATTAAGCGCCATCCGGTTCGCCAGTTTCATTTGAATGGTAATACAGATGAAAAGGCAATATCAATTTTAATAGTAAGTTCAAAGAGTATCTTTTTTAATCTTCACAATCTTTTTAAAGTCAAATAAACGAATGTATAACAAAATAGTTGACGTTGGGCTTTTTATATACTGTTATTTTGGTTAAAACGCTTTTATTTGCATCGTATACATAATATGTTTTACGAATTAGCTTGGATACACACACATATTTTTAGACTTTTGAATCAAACAACGGTCTGGTCGGAGGAACTTTCGTAGCTGGCTTCTGTGAAACCTTAGAACAGGAGCGTTATCTCGATTTTACGAAACAAGACAAGTTGTCTGGGTAAGCATGGAATTTCGGGTATCATACATTTTTATGGTTTCGTAGTCCTGACAAGGAACCCTTACAGTTTAGTCATATCCTTCTGTCTATCTGTCTGAGGTACTTTTATCATTTGAAGAACGTCAAAAAGACAATGTCCGCGAACTAAAAAGTAAACGCAAAAAAACAATTACAAAATCTTATACCTAACTAACCTACTAATATTTGTGTGTACAATGTACCTATATCCAGAAGTTACAAGTAAATTTTTGGTTACAATACAAGTATCAGTGCCATCAATCATTTCCGCATTACGCCGATGTCATTATCAGGACAACACTGGTCCCAAGTATTTAGTTAGAGCAGTGTCAAGTGTTCAAGATACTGCAAGCAAACAAGACAGTCGTTCAATTAAGGCCTCGACGAGCTTGGAGCAATCAAATTTGCATCAGCCGAGTGCCGTCACAAGGTGTCTAATGAAGTAATGAATTTAGAGTATTTCCTCCTGCCGGGTCATTACGAGCTTATGTTAAGGACTAATAAATAGATTACTATTGATTCATATGTAAACGTATCTCGAAGTGATAAAGTTTACACCGGCTCTGCTATGCATATGTGCGTCACACGCACGTTTACCTTAATATACCTACGTAGTACTTAACTTTTAACTACGTAGTATCGTTAAGAAAAAAAATTATTTAATACGAAAAACTACAGAACAAGCAGGCGACTCAGTGCTTCAAAATTTGACAAATGATAATATTTTTTTCGGAAATAATTAATCAAAGGTTTGGACTATGCTCCTATGTTTTAGTTTTAGCGTTAATTTGCATAGATTTTTCAGGCGAGCGTCTGAAAGTTGAGGTTGAAACTAAGCAATTTTCTTAGTTTTTGAAAGCTCACATTTCCTTTGTTAATTCGAATATGACTAAAAACGTGAAATAGGAGCATAGCTGTGGTAAATGTAAATTTTATAGTACAAAAAAGTTTTCCCTTTAGCCATTATCCAAGGAGAAAACAGGGGACTACGTTTGTATGGAGAAATAGCGCCTAGTCTTTCGCCCTAATATTATTACTGTTATAAATTAAGGTACAAAGTATTATTAAAACAACTCTTTGATAGGAAAGAGCATTAATAGTTTGCATCTGTCTGGCTGGAGACACATGGAGAATTTAAAAAATAACTCAAACTTAACAAGGGCGGTTACATAGGTGCATGTGTACATTGTAACACATACATAAACTCCTTTCAATCCAGGCTCAGAGAACACATGCGTCATAGATGTATAGCCTGGCGCTTCAGAATATACATTTGAGTAGCAAAAGCGCGTCTATTACAACCGCATAAGATGCCGCAGTATTTTTTTCGGTGTTCTGTCGTCGGTGGATGCAACATTCGCTACAAGCCACGTCGAGAGGAAATAATTCAGCGCAGGTCGCTGCAGGCAGGCAACACTCGTTTAAACCCGCTGCACTCTTTACGACTAGGGTAACCAGGCAACGGTTTTATTCGCAAAAATGTCTTTCAGGACAAAAGAGCGGTAAAGTAGCATCTTGCTTGCCTGAGGTACAAAACTCGTGACCAGTTTTAGCAATTGCTAAAACTGGTCACGAGTTATCAATTGCTTCTTTCCTAGCTTAGCAGCTCTTAATTTTCTGGCAATATATACCTACCTACGCTAAAGATTTTTTTTCTGCTAGTTTGCCGAATATATTTGTATAAAATATAAAAAACAAGAATTCAAATTGTCTAAAAACAAAATCAAATGCATTTCCAATACAATTCAATTCACTCACGTCAATTATTTTGACTGACCATTAAAAAAAAGCATTTGAATATATTAATAAATCCATTCTATGAGACCTTAAAAGTACGTTAAAAGGAAGGTGTACATTCAGCCATAGGGCGAAACAACCCTGTTGCAGTTTACTTACATATTAGTGTCTACAGCGGCAATAAAACTCCTTAATGCTTTCTTACCCATTTTACGCCCAACAACTTTATACCAGAAAGTCAATTTAATATTTTTATAGAGCCTCGTAATAAAACTTTTCTTTAGCAGTTGTCATTTCATCTCATAACGTAAATTAAATAACGTAATCCAGATATTTGTAATGACATCACGTACCAATATCGCGTCGCGCATCTTAAACTCACTTGTTGTGTAACAAGATTGGAACAGATGGAAGTATTACTCGTACATAGCAATACTAGTCTTGTTTATCAAATAAGAAATAAGGCTAAGTTTACATGACATGCGTTTAACGCGCGTTTACAATTACGTGTATTTTATGTAAAGAGCACCTACAATTGACGCGCGTTTCTAGATGAAACGAAACGCGTTTTGAAAACGTGCGTCAAAAGTCTTGTGAACGTGGCCTAACGACAACACAGACTACAACGGTACAGTCTGCGGTGTAACTAAAGACGAAAACTCTTTCGATTCGAGAACAATGGAGCCTCAACAAAATATCTAATTGAATAGGTACGTAGAGCTTAGCTTTATCAGGACCAGATGTTAGAATATATTGTGAATGACTATATTAATAATTGATAATGAGATAGTTTTCCATCCTTATTTAAAAGGAAGACGTACATAATAAGTTAAACTATTAAAAACTGAAGAACGGCCGAGCCGATTTTCAGTTTTGTCAGTGTAATTCACGTTATATAAAAAATACACGTTAAATTAAAATGCGGCTCTGAAATCGCGCGTTTCTTTTGTGTGACATGGCACAGAGTTAACGGAACGTAATAGAATATGAGAAGAAATTCGTTTATTTTCCACTGAAGAATCAGACACAAAGGGCCCGGTGAACAATAACGAGTTATTATTCCGAGAAGAGTTAGCGAAAGCTTGCGGAGATACTGAAACGCTACGCTGGAGCCCATTCCGAGCTATATTGCTTTTACTCTATTGAAGGTAAACGCGGATTAGCATGAAAAAATTCGATAACGTGTTGTAAGTCCGTACACAATTATTATTATTACTTACTCATAAGATGTAGAACCAAAAGAAATAGAAAGCTAGATGTAGTATAGCTCCTCCAGCCTTAGCTACGCTGAGGTGTGGCGTTAAAGTACAGAATAGTTTATAATCCAAATAAACCATCCTAACGCTCCTATCTGATATGGATGGTAACTGGTTCTTTTGTACAGAACTGTAGGAAGATTGGGCGGACACGCTTTTAGCAATTATCTTTATTTTTTCATACGAAAAGAATACTTTCAACTTCCACAAAGTTATACAAAAAACTTATACCTACATAGAGAACAAATTGAGTAATCAGAATATATAAGAGGGCTCCTCTCAAAGGACATAAGTCGTATACAATTTCCTAGCGCGAATATCGCAGTTCATTCTTGTTCATTGTTAATTTTTCTTTGTTTGTGTCATGATTTCATCTTATTTGTACCCATAACCGAGTAGATTCCGAGAGAGAAGAGTGCTGGCGCTCTGTAATACAGGTTTCTCACCTAGTTCAGACGCCAGTCTTTCCCAATCTTTATCTATTTGTACCAACAATGTACTTATTGCAACTGAAATGTACCTATTTAGATTGTGGTGAGAAAAATAAAGATATTTTATTATTATTATTATTCACCCTACACCCTAAATAGCTTCCGCAAATAAAATCCACATTATTTTTCGTTCCTTTAGAGACGAAATAAAATTTATACGACCATACAATAAATACATCCCACGTCTCGAATTCTCGATACCTTGCAAGTGACGGGCCTATGTTTTAGTTATACCAAGATCAACTAGTTTAGCACGTTTATACTTTTTCAACAAAATCTTGGAAAAAATACTCAATATTTAATTTTGACAACTGTATTTGTAATATCAGCAGAGATTAGCAAACCACAAGTATGTCAGCAATAAACAGGTGCACTCTCTGGTCCTTCACTCTCATTGTTGAGTGAGATCACTCTCATTGTTGAGTGAGACGGCATTCCGACAAGACCGGAGAGAGATCAGGCGCAAGACCAAAGACTTAACGTGTACTGAGTTATTTCAAAACAAAAAACAGAAGCTTTCGCTAACCAGGACCACTAGACCGATAGGCAGAATTTATAGTTAGTAGTACTTAGTTAGTATAAAGATATATAGTTGAATCACGCAGCAACTATGTTCCAAATGTCATCCTTCTTGTACAACCGATATGATAAACATAGCGCATGTTATAATTAGCCGAACCTGCTATAATTAGCCGATTTCAATTACATGCTTACAGACAACACAATCACCAAAAATCAATTATGACGAGGCGCCATATCGTCTGACTGAACGCGTGAGTCACAAGCGATGCATCACGAAAACACATTTAAACTGTTCCACCGCGCCTAATCTAGCCCCCTAAATTGGCAATGCAAGTCTTTACCTAAAATCTAAATTTCCATGCATAGGTATAACACAATAACCTTGACTCGATCAATTATAGTGGGCTAATCCCAGTGCGGTTATCACGAAACCATGTTGGAAAACTTTTGAGGAATTTATTTCTTGTTCGGTTAAGTTTTATTCAATGTAATTTTATGGACATGGAATATAAAAATCACAAGATCGAACTATCCGATCAACTGCAGGCATACCAGTAATAATTAATGTAAAAAGACATAAAGCGTGGGCAATACACTAATATGAGGATACGTTCCTGATATTAAGCTATTTTCATTTCAAGAATGATCCCACAAACATGGTAAAATAACATACCTAGTTCTTTGAATCTCCGATATATACATATTGACATTGCATATAGTTAGCTTTAGTAATGCCTGGCCGGGCTAAGCCCGTGACATGATACATGACCTAAAACAGGATATATATTATCAACAAACGCCAAAAATCCAATGCACACGACCAATCTCAAAGCAACCAAAGGAATACAGCAAAAAACAGTTCAATAATAGGTGCTCTCAGTTTAGTACCGGGAAGGCACTCAACTCAATTACACATGCACACGACCTATCCCAATCCAGCCATGGAAAATTCCATTCCCAGAATGTTCATTTCCATGGACGCGACACAATAACCCCAGGACCTTAATTATGGGGCTCTACCGCGCGGGCGCCAGTCCTGCAGCAAGTGCATTCAACCGTCGGCGGATCGCGTGCGGCGCCACCACGATAAACCATCGCCCTCGTAGGGAAACTATAGATTCGGCAATCCATTACAAAGTTGTGCCGTGAAAACAATCTTATAGGAACCATACAAAGTTGGGCCATATAAACCAGCAAGTTTTGAGACATCCTAAATCAGTGATTCACAGTTTATTAAGCTATCTGGGTTTAAGATTATCTCTATTAACTAAATTAAATCTTAAATGCTCGTGACACCAAATTCATTTGGGTACACTAGTGGCTACTGAAATAAATTCATTTAGAGTTTCATTTTGTACATGCATGTGACAAACTACAATGCATCTATTTCTGTACACGGCACACGAAATCAGTTAATTACTCATAATATCACTAAATATTTCTAAAGAAATACTATGCATCAATTTTCCTTTAAAAATAAAATCAAAAAAGATATTTTTTAAAATATTTTATTCAGGAGGTTTTTTTTTTAGAACAGGTACTGCGAAAATTGTAATGGGAGTCTGAAACTGGTCACTCTGGTGGTCACCCTTGTGTTATGCACAAAATATAGCCTATAACAAGGCTCAAAAAGGACCATTTTTGACATGTTGGAAGATGAGATGCTGGTCTCCTCTCCTGCTCCCATATAAGACTCTCAAAAAGTCTGATTACAGTTTAGCAACTGATTTTGTATATCAAGGGAAAACACAAAGAAATAAGTAAATATTAATAATTTTTAGCACTCAACTTAAGTAATATTATACTATACTTGCTTTTAAGATTGACATTAAGTAAAGAGAACATGTTGTTTAACTAATAAATAATCATTTGTTAAATAAATAAGCCTTTATTCAGAAAAAAAAAGGTTATAACAGTTGCAATGCAGAGTAATTTTATTTCTGATTTATAAAATATACCTAATTTCAGTGAAATGATTAAAATCATTTATATCAGGACATAGTCGCTTATAATCCATCATTCCCTGAATATTATCAATCGTACCACAGTACAAAATCAGATCAAAATTACATACATGTAATTAACAGGATCCTATTCCATATGTAGCATGATCAATCAACATACTCAATAGGTAAAAAAAATCAAGATATAAATAAGACTTTAAAAATTTCCATTTGGACTTGAACTTGAAGTTTAAACTTGAGTTGAGTGATAAAAAACTAAGTATAAATATTTACATTCAACATGAGATTGTATGTACCATATATGAAAGTATAGTTGAACAGTTTTTTCAATAACTCAGAACAGTAAAAAAGTTATACAGTACAGTATAAAATAAACTTTAAACACTTTAGGAGTTTATCTTTGTCATAATTGACCGAAAGACTACAAACAAATAAAACCTAGATTTACCTAGAGAACAAAGCATAACCGCTGATCTAATATTTCAAAACACTAAATATCGACCTTCAGGCACGAATTCCGTAATATCTCGCAAAGTATATTGTAATGACCACATACCTGACTTAAATTGAAGATATGGTGTAAACAATAGTTAAACTGGGATACTGAATGTGCCACCTGCAGTATTTATGAAACGTAACAGTTTTAATAACGAAGACTCGGTCGCCTACGACCATTCCCTGAAAAATCAATAACACTAGACCACGAAACCTGCAAAGCCTTATTCTAAGAATATTATGAAAAATGAACCCCTAAAAATACATACCCGTCTGTACACTAGAAGAACACGAATACAAAACACGAACGATGAATAGAAAGTTCCTCAAAATATTTTTATTTATTATTTTTCACCACAATTTTTTCAACAAAGCAAACCTGACAATCACCTGATTTGACAGCTTGTGTTTGACGTTAAGTCGCGCGTTCCGTTTCATAAAAATATTATATTGTGCAGTCCGTTATCCGTAGATGTGGGTGTCCTTATGTTACCATTTTAAATAAATAAGGAAAACGTGTATTTTGTTCACTATGACATATCTTTAATTGACAATAACAAACATATAAACAACAGTTGCTAGGAAACGAATATTACTATAAAAGAGGTACAGGACCTTCTTCTTAACATCCCGTCTCCTCTGATGAGCGACTGTTTGTTTAGGAAACTCCTGCTTCCTTCAATAGGTCTTGTAGCCGTGGTTTAAACAGGGGCTTCGTAAGAAAGACAGCCAGCTGATCCTTAGTTGCAATCTTTGCAACTATTAAATCTTTTTCTAAAACACACTGTCTGACAAAGAAATTTCGCAGCTTTATGTGCTTTGTTCGCTGGTGTGTCTCGTAAGGAGGATCATGAGCCAACCTTATAGCGGATTCACTGTCCACGAATAATGGGGTGATTGTTTTCGTTGCATCACTTTTCATGAAACTGATGATCAGAGTGTGGAGCGTCCATTAAGACCGTCACCTCCATGATCTGCATCACTGTAGCACTTCAGACCTTTCTGTGCAGTAGAAGTCTGGAACGTAATTCCGTACGTCAGTGTGCCTTTGACATAACGCAAGATTCTCTTCACCCTGGCTACGTCTTCTGGTGTTGGATTATCTAGTTTGCGTGAAACAACTCCAACAGCGTACGAAATGTCAGGTCTGGTGCCGACCATCAGATATGAGAGTGCACCAACAGCTTGGCGATAAGGGAATTCACCATTATGCGTTTCACCGTTTTCCTTTGTGGAAAAGACGGTGTCTTTGACTATCGGGGTCACAGCTGCTTTGCAGTCCTGCATGCCAAATCGTTCTAGTAGGCGTTTTGCATATCCTTTTTGGCATATTTTTATATTCCCATCAGCCTTCAGTTTTATTTCGATGCCGAGATAGTAGGAACCACACTTCGTTGTTATTTTGAAACGCTGCCGCAATTCATTCAAAACCTTCTCTGTTTCTCCAGGACTTGTAAATAAAGTTATTAACAACTTATGGTTCCCTTTTCCTCTTTTAAACAAGTAGGGATCGCTGCCACTCTGTTCAAAACCAAGTTCCTTGATGTAATCTGTTATGGTAGAGTGTCAACAGCGTGGAGCTTGTTTAAGTCCGTAAAGGCTCCGTTTCAGCTTGCAAACTTTTCCATCATCATTTGAGTATCCCTCTGGCTGTTTCATATAGATCTCCTCTTTCAGTTTTCCATAAAGAAAAGCCGTCGATACGTCAAACTGAGTGAGCGAAAGTTTTTCTTGTGCAGTTATACTTAACAAGGCTTGTATCGTACTTGCCTTCGCAACTGGGCTAAACGTTTCGTCGTAATCTAAGCCTTTCTTCTGCGAAAATCCTCGTATCACAAGACGGGCTTTGTATTTGTCTATAGAACCATCTGGGTTCGTTTTTATTTTGAAAAGCCACTTACTGGAGATAGCTTTTCTTCCTTTGGATAAGTGTACCATTTCCCAGGTCCCGTTTTCTCTATGCGAATTTATCTCATTGTCCATCGCTTTTCGCCATTCTTTAGAATCCTTGCGTGACGTTGCTTCTTGGAACGTACTTGGTTCTGTCAGAGGTTCATCGCTTATCGAATTAACGTTAAAGCAAACGTTGCAGATGTAGTCTTTGAATCTGGATGGTTGCTTTAGGCTTGAGCGCTCTCGTAGCGTCATCCTGCCTTCCTCATCGATTTCTGATGCAGTCAGTGATGAATCGTTTCTACTTTCTATCTCCATTTCATTAGCATCATCGACTTCATAATCTGCATCGATCTCGTCGTTGACCTCTACTTCAGGCTCTTCATTCGATTGTTCTGGCTCAAAATATGGATCAGTCTCAGGATTTTGCACTTTAATCAGTGGCTCGTATGCTGCACATGATGGCATAGCTTCTTCATCTTGAGCGTCTTCTTGACATGATGATGCATTGGCTATATCTCCATCATGATTCATAACTGGTTGCTGATTGTCGCTATTATCGAGCACAACGAAGTCAAACAGGCAATTAGGTCTAGCATTGTGTTTGCTCTGTTGGGTATCAGCTTCTTCAGCCTGTTCAAGATGACCCTGCAGGGGATTTTCATCAAAGGTAACGTCTCTTGACCGTATCAACTTGAATGAGTTGCTATCCCATATGCGGTAGCCATTATCAGCGTCGTAACCGACTAATATTCCCTTTTGTGCCTTTTTGTCTAATTTTGTTCTTCGTTGCTTGGGAACATGTGGATAACATTGAGATCCAATCATTCTTAGGTGACTCAATCTGGGTTTCTTCTGGTGCCATAGCTCGAACGGTGATTTGTCTTCAATGCAGGTTGGTCCTGTCCTATTTAGGATGTACACCGCTGCTAGTACCATTTCAGCCCACAGTCCCGTAGGAACTGTGGCCGTCTTGGCATGTGCATACATCAGACTTCTTGCCATTTCCACAACAGTTCTGTTATCCCTTTCGGTTGGGTTTTGTTGAGGAGTATAAGGCATAGTCAATCTTTGCTTAATGCCTTCTTTGTTGAGAGTAGCTTGTACTTTGGCATTGACAAACTCGCCGCCGTTATCGCTTAGCAATTCTTTTATGATAACTCCAGCCGCTTTCATTTCAGCCAGCATGAGTAATAGCTTTGCGTGTACTTCAGCTTTTTCTCTCATAAAGTATACAAATCTGTATCGTGTAAAATCATCTTTGAGAAGACAAAGTATCTTCTCTTTGAAATTGAGTAGGGAAAAGGTCCACATACATCAGCATACACCAGCTCTCCAGGTCGTGTAGCTTTTGGTCTTGTCCCAAACTTCAGCCTGTGTGATTTGCCGTAAATACATCCCTCACATATTTCTTTGATAGCTTCGGCTTTAATATCGAACTCTCTTTCTATCAATTTCTTCACATGGCTTTTATTTTGATGTCCAATTCTGTAACAGATTTGAGGTTGTGGATAACTGGTTCACTCGTACTGTTGGCTTCAGACATCTGAGTTTTAATTTAAATAGTCTGCCAAACTTGCTTCGAGTACCAATGACTTTGATCTGTCCATCCATTTTAAGAGTACATTTTAGAGTAGTGGACTCAAAAACACTAGTATCTGATTTCTCATGAGTAGCTAGAACTGAGAATAAGTTTCTGCTTATGCTGGGCACATACCAGACATCTTTCAGCAGTATCTTCTCTTGCTTACCGTTTACGTCAGCCTCTGCGAGAATATTTCCGATGCCCAGGGCTTCAATACATTGGCCATTTGCGCCAGTCACTGTATGCTGGCTTTTGAAACAAGTGTAATTTTGGAATAGATCTCCCCTGTTGGTGACATGACTAGTTGCTCCGTTGTCCACATACCAGTTTTCTCCATCTTTTGTTTCGCCAAATGTTTTTGCCGAATGTACTGTCATTACTGTCAGATTCATGTTTACACTTTTGGATTCCTTGGGCGGTCTTCTGTCTTGGATCCACTTTTTGCAATTTCTGACTCTGTGGCCCTTTTCCTTGCAATAATTGCAAAGGATCTCCTTTGAAATATTCTTCTTCTTACTCTGACTCGTCCTTGCAACTAAAGCTTCGGATTTGGTCTCGTCTAGAGTCACTTGCGTGTCATTTTGACGCAAAAGCCTTTCGTGTGCGCATAACTGACTTGTCAGATTTTCGACTGAGCGTTCCTTTTTCGTAATAAACAGCCAACTAGACTTGAATCCTAAATATTCTGGAGGTAGGGTGTCTAGAATTTTGCATATGAGGAGAATTTCTGGTAATTTTCCCTCACTCTGCAACTCGTTACACAAAGGTGCCTCCATAGATGCGCTCTAGCTCGTCCCACATGTCTTTAGCACAATCAAATCGAATAACTTTTTGCAATACGTCATCGGACATGTTTGTCGTGAACAAAATTAAAATTGCACTGTTCAAAGATACAAAACTTTGAAGATCCTTTTCAAACTTAGCCTTTTCGTCGGCAGTTGCTGTTGGCGTCATGGCTGGTTTGGTCTTCCTCCCTTGAAGAATCTCCATACTCCCCGGCATTGCCTTGAGCACTATTTGAATTTTGTATCTCCATGTTTTATAATTATTGGCGTCTAGGTTCCCAATTTGAACTTTACAGGCATTTATTACACATAAATCCATAATCTCTGCTACCACTTTAAATAAATAAGGAAAACGTGTATTTTGTTCACTATGACACATCTTTAATTGACAATAACAAACATATAAACAACAGTTGCTAGGAAACGAATATTACTATAAAAGAGGTACAGGACCTTCTTAACACCGTTACCGCTTCGTAATTCTTTTCTAGGGTTCCGTACCCAAAGGGTAAAAACGGGACCCTATTACTAAGCCTCCGCTGTCTGTCTGTCTGTCACCAGGCTGTATCTCATGAAATGAAATTTTCACAGATGATGTATTACTGTTGCCGCTGTAACAACAAATACTAAAAACAAAATAAAATAAATATGTAAGGGGGGCTCCTATTACAACAAACGTGATATTTTTATCGTTTTTTGCTCGCTATTAATAACGGCAACATTTAAACGCTTGAAATATTCACAGAACTAGCTGTTGCCCGCGACTTCGTACGCGTGGACTCGATGATACAAAATATTTTATACTCCCGTCCCCATCCAGCTATTACGATCTCTTAGTCTACCATGTGTGTGATTAGGAGTGGATGAGTCAATGACGAGTGATAGGATTGTATGGAAGAGAAAAACATACTGCGCCGACCCCAAATATAATGGGAACAGGGCAAGCGAATGAGGAATGATGAGTCTACCATGTCGTAAGGAGAAGAGAGGAATGAAAAGTCAAGGTCCATAGGCACTCTTTTTTAGATAGGTACACTATTACCTGGTCATCCTCCTTTGGTAAGAAAAAATTCGCATGGCAGTGACACCGACTCCAAAACTAAATTTTGTCGTACATATCTTTCTTAGTAAAAGTGTAGGTAAAGGATTTTTTTTACCTCTTAGTTTACTTTATTGAAAGCCGTTTTATTCATTTGTAAAAAAATATAGGTAACTTTAGTTTTAGTGTTCAGAAAAAAGTCAGACTCAAACCATCCTACCGCAATAGATGAATGTGGTTTAGCATTTATTTATTGTGTAGCCTAGCCTACTCAAAGGTCGGTTTGTAAGTTACTACTTACTCTCGTAAAGTTATTATTGTTATTAGGAGCCTGTCGTGTCCCACTGCAGGGCAAAGGCCTCCCTACCCTTTCCTTAGTGATACATAGTATAAAAAATAGTGCCAATTGACTTTGATCTTTCATTAATAATACAGTAATTCAACAAAATTTAGTCAAATTGTCTGTGGTGAAAGTATCCACGAACTACTTAGCATTACGGTCAGCACCATGATATTATGACTCCTGAATGTAAACGCTTATACCTAAATTAATGCTGTAGCATATATGGTATACATGCCTATAAAATCTGAAGGATTCTCTCGATTTCTCCAAGTTTCCGTCACTAGATCGTAACTTGGAGACAATAGGATTACCTTGGGAGTTTGAAAATCAGTCTAAAGTAATTTAGCATATCAGTTGCTCCAGACCTTCAATTTGTGTACGTTAATAGAAAATGCTCATCACGCTGAACAATGTTCCCTAAGGCGCTCTATTTATACCTATCTCATATAGTTGAGCCGAGCTGCTAAGGTTCTTTATCAGTTGCTCCAGATCTTCAATTTATGTACGTCAATAGAAAGTGCTCATCACGCTGAACAATGTTTTTTTAAGGCGCTCTATTCATATCTCTTATAGTTAAGCTGAGCTGCTAGGGTTCCATGTCAGTTGCTCCAGACCTTTAATTGGTGTTCGTAAATAGAAAATGATCATCACGTGAAACTGGTAGCGTGTTGTCGGGGTGCGGCAGGTCGGTTAGTCCGGTGCGGTCTCCGGTAGTGGACTGTATTTAGGTGTGTGGTGTGCTGGCCGGTCTGAAGCTGCCTAACTGGATGTACTGGGCACTAACTATAGGGTCCTGATTGAAACACTATTGCACTATGCACTTGCAGACTTTATTCACTCACTATTGCACTTACAAAGCTGTTATTTACTACTATGGCACTTATTGTCACTACTATTGCACTGGTATTCACTGTTCACTGTTCACTTTCTTCTCTTGAGAAGTATTCTGAGAGCTTTTCAGAACTAAAACTTGCCATCCGGAAAAACCTTTTCTATATTTATATGGTTCCGGGATTCTTTCTCCCTCCCTCGGATCATGCTATCTCCTTCTAATGCGAGGAAATCAGTTTTTCCGTTAGTTTTCCTAGGTGGCAGTTGATATTCTTACAGAAACTTATTTTTCTAAGTTGAGCCATTATTTTAGCTATCTAATAGCACTAAAATCATTACAATATTCTAATTAGTTTAGAAGTTATAGCTAAAAAACTGAAACGGCTTTCTTTACGGTATTGCCGCTTGCAAGGGACCTTTCGTGCGGGAAAGGGACTAAACATATCTGCCTTTCACGTTCTAGAATTTTCTTTCTGGGATTTCCAGCACTTTCATCCCCTCCCTATCCGTATCTCGAATTTCCCATTTGATAGTCTCTTGGTGGTTGCTTCCAGGACATCCAAAGCCCTTTTATCGGCATCATTACTCGGGCGGCGTGGTTGTACTCCGATCGATTCTAGCTCGAAGTGTTGTCTGACCAAGGCTTCCGTTTCATCTTCTAGGGTTCTGACGTGGCTGATGAATGTTACTGGTCTTTGGTTTCTTCCGTCACAACCGTGTAATACCCATCCTAGACTGGTGAGTGAGGCTACAGGTTCTGAGGGTTTCCCTTTGCGAAGTCTTCTTGTGACTATTAGCCCCCAGTTGTCTTGCCCGATCAACAGTTGTGGTTCTTCCTTGGCGTAGACCAGCTGTTTCTTGATCTTTTGTAGATGATGGCATCTTCGGAGAGTTTCTTCTTCGACTCCTTGTTTGGCTAGCTTCAGGTTGTCGATGGTTCGCGCTTCCATCTTGATACCGTTCCGGCAGTGGGCACCTTTTATATTCAATTGAATCCTCTGTGAGTCACTCTTCTTCATGCCTTTCCCTCCAACCATTTCAATAGTGATTTCTTCCGTTCTTCCTTTTGCTCCAATCTTCTTAGCGACTGTAGAGTCGAGTAGCGAGACAGTGGATCCTTCGTCCAGTAAAGCTAGTACGCGGACTCTTCTTTTCGGCCCGTACAAGTCTACTGGGACCATCTTCAAGTAGGCCTTCCCTCCGTTAGTCGCTTTGACCGAGGATACTATTTCTTCTGCGTCGCTTTCTTCGACGAGAGCGTTGCAATTATTTTTCGCCGGGGGTATAGCCAGTGTTCTTCTTCACATTCAGGACATTTCTTACCCTTTGGCTCTTCATTTTCTCGTACATTATGGACGGTTCTTCTGAATGTGCTTCTTCCCGATTTCGATCCCCAGGCCAGTCCAGGGGGAGCATACTCACTGTTCATATCAGCTTCTATCTCCATGAAGTCGTACATCAGCTCGAGCGCGGCCTTTTTTACTGCTGCGGTGCTCTCGCGAATACATTAACCATCTTGACTTCATAGTCGGCGGCATCTTCTGCACGATGCACTCTATTGCCCCTGGTGCATTGAGGTAGTCAAATCTCTTGAGCGCTTTTATCGTTGCTACAGTGTTGCGGATCCTATTGGCGAACGTGCAGATCTCCTTGGACACGTCGTTTACCTTAGGTAGCCTTTCCAGCCTCTTCAATTCTTCAAGAGCTATTGCTGACGGTCTTCCGAAGGTTGATTCCAGGCTCTTCATCACCTCTTCGGGTCCCTCCGCTGTGAACAGGAGGTTCTTGACAGCTTCTCTTGCTTCGCCTTTCAGGCATTTCCTGATCCTGGCTAAGTTCTGAGTGGGTGTGAAGGACTGCGCCGTGTCGTCGTATGACCTCTTGAACGCCAGCCATTCTTCGCAGTCGCCGTCAAAATATAGTAATTCAATCAGCTGCTTTGTGAGGTTAGTCTTGCTGATAACCGCGGCTAATTCCCTTATATCTACCCGCTTTTCCTCAGGTGGCGCTCGGTCTGGCTGTGGTGGCTGCGTTGGTGGAAGCGGCGGCGCTGGTGACAGCGTTTGCGCTGGCGGGAGCGGTTGCGGTGGTGCGAGTCGCAGCTGTGGTGGCGGGGGCAACTGCGGTGACAATGATGGCTGCGGTGGCTGCTGCGGTGTCCTCCCTTCCGTTGCACTTGTCTGGTTAATCCAGTTTTCGACTTGCATCTGCTGGTATCGTAATTCTTCTTCTTCGTTTTCCAGCTGGATCAGTTCTAGTTCGGCTCTGGAGAGTTCCAACTCTTGCTGGGTAATTCTCATCTTTAGCTCCAATTCTGCCCTTCGTCTGGCGGAGCGTATTGAGCGCGTATCTTGGCTCATCCTTGACGGCTGCGGTACCTGCTTATACCCTTCGAAGGCAGGCGGCGCGGACTGTCTTTCGTGACCAGTTGCGGTAGCAGTAGTACCCGCAGGAGTAGTGGTTGCGGCGGCGGGCGCGGCGGTTGTTCCCAAGGCAGCCGCGGCTCGTCTCCTTTCTGCTTCTGCGATGCGGGCTCTCAGCTTTTCGTGCGGGTTCACAGTGTCTGCTGGTATTTCATAATCCGTCGTACTGGAGAAGGCCGGTTCCCTCCGTTCTGCTGGCACGGCGGGGTCCCCCAAAGAGCGTGTGGGAGATCCGACCCGGGTGCAAGCTGTTGCCGTGGCGTCCTCTGTGACATCGCGTTGGGGAGAGGTTCTTCCGGGCGTCAGCGTCGACGAAGTCTCCGTATCCGTCGGCGTGTTCATACTCCAGTCCGTGGTAGACCCTGTTGCGGCCTCTCGTTGCTTTTCCGATCTCGTGACAGGCATCTTCTTTCTTCCGATATCCGGCTTCTCGAAGGACCACTGAAAACTGGTAGCGTGTTGTCGGGGTGCGGCAGGTCGGTTAGTCCGGTGCGGTCCCCGGTAGTGGACTGTATTTGGGTGTGTGATGTGCTGGCCGGTCTGAAGCTGCCTAACTGGATGTACTGGGCACTAACTATAGGGTCCTGATTGAAACACTATTGCACTATGCACTTGCAGACTTTATTTAGTCACTATTGCACTTACAAAGCTGTTATTTACTACTATGGCACTTATTGTCACTACTATTGCACTGGTATTCACTGCTCACTGTTCACTTTCTTCTCTTCAGAAGTATTCTGAGAGCTTTTCAGAACTAAAACTTGCCATCCGGAAAAACCTTTTCTATATTTATATGGTTCCGGGATTCTTTCTCCCTCCCTCGGATCATGCTATCTCCTTCTAATGCGAGGAAATCAGTTTTTCCGTTAGTTTTCCTAGGTGGCAGTTAATATTCTTACAGAAACTTATTTTTCTAAGTCGAGTCATTATTTTAGCTATCTAATAGCACTAAAGTCATTACAATATTCTAATTAGTTTAGAAGTTATAGCTAAAAAACTGAAACGGCTTTCTTTACGGTATTGCCGCTTTTAAGGGACCTTTCGTGCGGGAAAGGGACAAAACATATCTGCCTTTCACGTTCTAGAATTTTCTTTCTGGGATTTCCAGCCCTTTATCCCCTCCCTATCCGTATCTCGAATTTTCCACCATTTTCAAGATGTGTGAAGGAAATAGCTATATATGTGTAAATGGACTAGAAGATATGTTTTTTCCCGATATTTTCCTAACTTTCTGACTTAAAAAAATTGTTCTATGTACAGAGCATGAAACATTTTAAACCTAAAATTTCACATTATTAAATACATGCCTTCCTAACTAAGTTAACAAAATCATAATTTTCTTTTTATAAAGCTACTTAAAACTAAGTTTTCTCGTCGCTAACATCACGCTAACTAACCTTTCTTAAGGCGCTGCTTTCATATCTCTCTTATTTTAAGTGTACTGCTAAGGTTCCACGTCAGGTACTCCGATCTTTAAAATAAGTTATAGCCTAGTATTTGCCCAGACTCAATAGCTACTCAATAAAAAAAGTTTCATTCAAATCCGTTCAGTAGTTCTGGAGATTAGCGTGTACAAACAGACAAGCAGACAAAAAAAATAAAAGTTGTAGATTCCTATTCTGTTACTATTTTAACATCACCCTCAATAGTTTTTGGTATAAATACTCAATGTACAGACGCATCGGTTTTACAGTTTTATTATATGTATAGATAATGAATTATATATTGACTTTAAAAATAAATAATAAAATTAAAATAATAATATTTAAGGGGGGCACCCATACAACAGTGATTTTTTTGCTCGATATTTATAATGACAACAGGAAGACGTTTAAAATATTCACAGAATATTATGTTGTATTTCATTTTAAAAATTAATTTTAAAAAAATATATTTAAGGGGGCTTCCCATTGATTTTTTATTTAAATAATTTAAAAAATAAATCAATAGGGCTCCCATACAAACGTTCTTATTTTTGCCTATACTGTCTACTGTTGTAAGTTAATGTCCGGAAACGGTCTGACTCGCACTTGGCCAGTTTTTAATTTATAAGAAAAAGATTTGTATTTGAACGTAAGTAGGTACCTACGTAATGTAAGCACGTAAGTTAGGTATGAAATACCTAACTAGCAGTTCCCCGCGACTTCGCCCGCCCACAAAGTCGGATTTTCTATACAAACAAAAGAAACAAACAAATCTTTCCTCTTTATAATATTATTGTAGATGATGACATGATCTTGTCTGTGAGGAAATGTTTCGCCATATTTATTGCCTACTACTACTATTACTAGGAGGCGTTCATACTAAGTCCGTAGATCCGTAAATATGCGACGTAGAGCGCTTTTACTAACTCACAAGAGAAATATTCGTAATATTACTAGGTACTTAGGTACTTAATAAGGCACATAATAGCTCAGATGGTCAGAAAGGAGCATGTTTTAATGGTACACAGGTATTCGATCAATAAATTTATCAAGTTAGACAACAAATAAAACACATTACTTAGCCATAAATACATAATATTTAAGGAATTATTATCACAATCTAATGCACGTCACCATGTGATTGTAGCAAAGTTTAAAGCTTTTAATCCTAAAAATGCTGAGATTTATTTTACTTCATTGCATTCTCATATCTGCAGGAGACATCTTTCCAGTTCGCCACATCGAAGATGGCTTTCACGTAGTCGGCGCGGACATTTTTGTACTGCAGGTAGTACGCGTGCTCCCATACGTCAATGCCGAACAAGGGAATGAGACCTGTAAAATATTCAAAGGATCAAAAAACCTACAGCCCGACCACCTAACCGAATCCTCAAGTGCGGGATACAGGGGCTAGACGAGAATGGACCATAAACGGTGCGGGCGGCAGGCGCTTGTGATTTGAATTTAGAACTAAAAAAAAATTAATCATCCAATCAAATCGGAGTGCCCGCCGCCCGCACCGCTCACTGATCTCGTTCTCGTCTACCACCGCACCCTTGTACCCCGCAGGCGAGGACTCAGTTAAGCGATCGGACTATACATTTTTTCTTGTTTCCAGTTCTACAGAACTAGAAAATACAGTACCTCATTAACACTTTAAGGTACTACAGTACCTCATCCACACTAAGAGCATGTATGTTAGGCCAAAACTATAACTATAAAATAACATCTATGACTAACTAAATACCTAAACTCATTTTACTCAAAACTATTTGCCAACTTGTCGACCGTCTTGGTGTAGTTGTGCGCGCCCCGGACTTCTAAACCAGGCGGTTGCGGGTTCGAATCCCGCAAGGGGCAAATGCTTGTGTGATAAGCATGAGCATTTGTACCTAAGTCATGGATGTTTATAAATATATATAAGTATGTCTATCCGTTATCCTAGTCACCAAAGCACAAGCTCACGCTTAGTTTGGGGCTAGGTAATTGGTGTGTTTGTTGAAACCATTTATTATTATTATTTATTAATATTAACTTTTTGTAGCTGTTTACAACCAAATATTTTTGTTATTTGAGAAGTCATAATTTACCAGTAGTCGCCTGCAACGGGTCTTGATTCTGACAAGTGGTGATCATCAGCTTCTTATACTGCTTATTGTACCCCAGCCAGCCCCAGCCGGACCCCTGAACGCCAACCGAGGCGGCCGCCAGCTGGTTCTTCATGTTTTCCCATGAGCCAAAATCTCTGAAAAAAAATGATTTTTCTTAAAAACAACTGAAAATTTCTGTAAAAGCAGTATTTCATTTTAGCAAAAACATTTAGGATACAAAAAATACATAAATATTAACTGACAGACAATATTGATAATGTGCAAACAAGTTTATCTTATTGTTATAGAAAAGAAAGTTAAAAATAAAGCTATTTATCTACTAAAAACAAACTATTGGGGGAAAGAGTACATGAACAGCTATCTTTTTTGTTATGACTATACTACTAGATAACAAGCTTTAAAGTGCATTCGAATGTTAAAAATATTTTCCAATGTTGTTATCACCAAGCCACACAGTAGGTATCAAATCATTGTTCAAAAACATTGACAGACACAAAAATCATGCAGTAGTAATTCTAAATACTTCTCAATGGCTTTGGTGAGCTCATCTGAGGGTTGGCCACCATTTGGAGAGAGATTCTGCCAGAAAATGGTGTGATTGATGTGGCCACCACCATTGAATTTGAGAGCCGGGGCCAGGTTTATGACGGTGTCAATGTCACCTGCAGAAAACATTGAACATAATCTATACATATAAAATTATCTTAATAAGACAATAAAGTTTTTCACTCAGTCACACAGGTCTTTCAGTCATGATGGAGCAAGGGCATATGCTATTATACCACAAATTTGAGAAGTGGCCTATAATTAAAATATGTTATTATTATTCCAGTTATTAGGCAGGCAGTTGAGACAATTGGTAGCTGCCTGGATGATTTATTTGAAATGAGATCAACATCACAACTTTTACATTTACATTTTTTGTATTAATAATTGGTTTGCTTTATTTAAAGATTTGGGTTTCCTGTAAGGATAGATGGAAGTTAGACAAATAAATTTAAAAAAAACTGCCATACTCACAGCTGTCAATAAAATATAATTTTTAATTAAGTCTCATTCTGTAACTTTCTTTACCAATGTATAGAAAAGGACTGCATGAGAGTTAATGAAGGATTAACTTTAGTTGATTTCTTTGAGCATGGCCGTAAGATATTGTTTACCTAACTAACCTACATGAAAATAAAATAAACGTTTTATACTATGGAAATAACTACCAAAGTAACAAAACATACACATTGAAATATGTACCTACTAAAGAAAAATAAAAATAAATATTACTGTTCAACTGCACAGCAAAAGCCAGAAGATGGTTCACTCTTGTTTGGGCTCAAATTGTGCCAAAGTATTGCATGGTTTATGTGGCCACCTCCATTAAACTTAATTGTATTTAGAAGGCCCAAGATTTCATTTGTATCAGCTGCTGCCAAAGCAATAGAAATTGTTAATAGCATGCTTAATAGCATTCAACAATATCATCACAGCACCCAAGTAGCTTACACTTAAAATTCAATAGTTTCGCTAGTTGATTTATCCAACTTCAAAAGCCTTTTAGAGTCAAATATAGTATGGTAAACATCAGGATAGATAAGTAGGCCTATAGTCCGATAAGAAAACGGTTTTGCCCTTTGATAATTTTAAAGTGCCTGGCTTTTGGTGAGTTTATGCAGAAGCTTTATGTGATGCTATATCCAAAAGTTTGGAAAAATTCATCGAAGGCAATAGGGATGGGATAGGTATTTGTAATAAATGTGTGTAACTCTCTGATTACAAAATTAAAGTGAAAAAAGTTGATTGATTCGACATAAGGGCTATCTAAATATGATATTTACCAAAGTTTGGAAACATAGGTATTTGGGAAGTATGGAAAACTAAAAAAACTAAATATCTTCACCAATAAAATGTTAAAGTGATTGAAAATTATTTTAGGAAGTACTTTTAAGTTAGGCAAATCTAGTGGAAAAAGTTTGGAAGTCTATGTTTTCTGCTAAATAACATTTTTTGTTTTTCTTGCGCTACATGTTCTACAAAAAGTTAAAATGTGTAAAGTTTGCATCTATATGATCATAATAATGTAATGTATCAACTTACAAAAAATTATAAATATTGACTGCTTGCGGTCGAAGTTATAGAATTAAATGTAATGAAACGAATGAACAAAAGTATAGGTATGAAACAACCGGCGCGGGCGGTGGGTGGGGCGGGGCAGGCGAGTTGTCGCGCGGCGCGACCGCGCGGTCGCTAGCCAGCGATAAAAGACTATTCTGTCACGTGTGATGTTACTGCGAGGAGTGATATTCATGATTTGATTCAGTAACATACCAGGTATTCACTGTACTGTCTAAAAAAGGAAACTGAAATACTAATGCGACAATTCATCTTTGTTTGCTGAGATTGCGAACTCACAAGGAGTTGCCTAACTGATGTAAAGTAGGACCTAGGAAATATTTGAATTTATTTGGCATTTTAAGTACGTATCGTAGATACTTATCCTAACAGTATTTACCGTACGTTGGTAGTAGCTGTGCATGATAGACCTGTGTCCATCGATTTATTATCGTCAACCGATTCGATCATGATGACCCATTCGTGTGGTGATTGCGTTATAATTATTCGATCATGTCGTTCATTCGGTGTCGCCAAGGGCGTTCAGGAATTTTTGGCGGCAATTTAATAAAAAAAAACACTAGTATGAGAAATGTAAAAACAATCATTTTTTGTCATGTACAATACCCACAATACAATGACATTATTTTTGCGCTAGCACGCAACGGGGTCGAGATAAAAGCGACTAATGATTTCATCCTTTCGCCATCATAGTGATCGATCATTGTCGCGCACGAAACCGAGAGCCAAAATCTAAATGATCCGATCGTTGATCGTTCACGATCGGCACAGCGGCCCTACTCCTTTTGACGATGTCCGTATTTTCGAGTCTAGCATCACGCTCGTTCGCGTTGTCATTCTGTCGTGAGTGAAAGGAACGGCTACATTCGAAAATACGGGCATCGTCAAGCGGAGTAAGACCTCAGGTCTAGTGCATGAAATGCACGGAGTGGCAACGTCGCGTTCCACAATGCAGCGCGCGCCGCTCTGCGCGGTGCGGTTCAGTCGTTCATTTTCGTCTACCATTACAAAGTCCAAGCAAAAATATGAATTGCATATTTTTGATTAAATGCTGAAAATTATATAAGATGTACGTCATGTGATTAGTATGCCTTAAATAAAAATCATCAATGATTTAGCGTATTTAAAGATATATTTAATCGTTACCTACCTACATGCATAGTATGTAATAATATAAAAAAAACATATCTTTAAAAAACAAACAACTTTAGTAAATCGTTACCTACATACATGGTATGTAATAACTTTAAAAAAAACACATCTTTAAAAAACTTTATGTACTCAGTCTTATTAAGAATAATGTTGTTTATAAATGTCGATTACTATAAATATTATTGGTTTATACAAATTGTTTTTTTTATTATTACATTGTGTTTTATAAATCTATGCTATATTTTTTTTATTTTAACTTGCAACTGAACAGGAACACCCACCTACTACGATTTTTTTAAACTAAATAATAATAATAAGATTTACCATATAAAAAATAATAATATGCGGTATATTATTCTATTTGCAGGTATGTTTGTAAATTCAGTATCACCACCACCGCAATTTATTCGTGTTTCACCCAAATATATAAAAATACATATTTATTTCATTCAACTGCTGGGGTCGCACTCGCACCGTGCTAGGCTGTCACTTCGCTTATTTATATGAGTTTCTTATAAAAACTAGCTATTGCACGCGACTTCGCGCAAATGTCAAATTTACCATACAAACTTCAACTCCCTATTCACCCCCTTAAAATGTTGAATTTTGAATAATCCTGAAATACGTCATTCTTTATTTTTAACTAAATAGCTAACAATTTTTTATTGATTTAGCTTCAAAACTGACAGAATTTCATACAAATTTGCCCCCCCCACCTCTTTTAACCTAAGATTATGAACTAAAAATTCTTTCTTAGTGTTCATCTACACCATAAAGGCTGGTGCAAATACCTATTTTGAGCTGTGCATTGATAATGCCAGTCAGTCAGTTTTACATTTTGTTCTAGATTGTTTGTGATGGCTTCTATGTCTGCTAGGAGTGCCTTAGAGTTTTGATGATGAAAAAGAAACTTTAACTAGTTTATTCTTAAACTACTCGTTCAAATTCAATGAAATTTGAAATATAACGTGTTTAGGTATACAATGCTTGCTTGGTAATTTAAAATTTAGAGTTCTAGTTTTTCCACAACGAAGTTATAGGTGGACGAAAATGGCCTGAACTGTTTCGAGAAAAGGATGGTGCCGTAGCCTGCCGCACCGCTTTTTGCTTGACTTGGCGAGGGCACTGCCACAGTCCCAGATAAACGAAATACATCTACTTTTAGCAAAAAAAAACCGCCGCCTTAAAACACAAACATACACACTAAAGTAAAGCCTAAAAAATGTTTTTGTTAAAAAATATAGTTTTTAAACCTTTTAGTGCGTTTTTAAAGGTAGTTGTTTTTCGCTATATTTTTTTTAATCAGGTTAATACCTATGTAAGTATTCGCTAACATTCTTACTAGCTTTCGCTGCTGAGGCCAGTGGCGCTCGGGCGCTGCCGCGCACGTCCGCACGGCGTTGCCAAACCGCTCCGATTATTGTTCTTTTGCTGATAGTGAGTTATAGATAAGTAGGTATGTTTTTTTATTTAAAATTTGCTGCATACTAATACCAATGCGCTTATATTAAGTATTTTTAACCCCCGACGCAAAAACGACGGGGTGTTATAAGTATGACGTGTCTGTGTGTGTGTGTGTGTGTGTGTGTGTGTGTCTGTGGCATCGTAGCTCCCGAACGGATGAACCAATTTTGATTTCGTTTCTTTTTTGTTTGAATGATTAATTAGTCGGGAGTGTTCTTAGCTATGTTTAATGAAAATCGGTACAAGATGGCCGCCGTAACAAAATGGCGGAACATATATATTTTTTAAACTCCTTTAATATGGGTATCAAATAAAAGGTCTTGACTAGTCAAATTCTTTACACTATGACAAATTTCAAATCCAAGATGGCCGCCATAACAAATATTTTTTTAAACTCCCTCAATATGGGTATCCAATGAAAGGGCTGACTAGTAGAATACTTTAATACACTATGCTAAATTTCAAATCTTTAAAATTGCGTATTGCATTTTATTTTAAAGTTTACCTACTTACTTTACCTCAACTATTTTACATTAATTATGTATATTAGTGCGGTCCCCCGACGCGACCACGTTAGTATTAAAAATTGTACACCTACGTACTTACGTAGGGTAAAATTTCAGTTTTATTTTTTGCTTTTTATAGAGTTTCCATTTCTATTTAAACCAACTGTATCTCGTAGCTAAAATTTCATAGTTATAAAACCTTGTTTTAGGATTTTTATGTGCATCTATTGTTTTTTTTTGTGTAGCTATTGAGTCTGGTCAAATAATAGGCTATAACATATTTTGAAGATCGGAATACCAGACGTGGAACTTTAGCAGTACACTTAAACTAAGAGAGATATGAAAGCAGCGCCTTAAAAAAAGTTAATCAGTGTGATGAGCATTTTCTATTGACGTACACAAATTGAAGGTCTGGAGCAACCAATGTGGAACCCTAGCAGCTCAGCTCAAATATAAGAAATATGAATAGAGCGCCTTAGGGAACATTGTTCAGCGAAATGAGCATTTTTATTGACTTACACAAATTGAAGGTGTGGAGCAACTGATATGCTAAACTACTTTAGACTAATTTTCAAAACTCCAGTAGGATTACCTACTGTCTCCAAGTTACGATCTGGTGACAGAAACCTGGAGAAATCGATCCTTCAAATAATAAAGGCATGTATACCATATATGCTACAGCATTAATGAAGGTATTTAAGCGTTTACAATCAGGAGTCATTTATTTATTTATTTAAGAAAACCAACAGCTTTATAATAAGATATACAGACATAGTAGGTACTTAAGAAAAGTTAAGCCAATAACAGGTTTCCCTTTCTTGCAACTAGTTTAGGACGCGTCTAATTAAGTCTAATAATATACATAATTTTAAGGTCCTGACATAATGATGATAATCCTTAACGCTAAGTACTTAGTTCGTGGATACTTTCACCACAGACAGTTTGTCAAAATTTTGTTGAGTTACCATATTACTAAGTTATGAAAGATCAAAGTTAATTGGCACTTTTTTATTAAAGAAAATTGAACTCTAAGATTACTATATGATAGTAGTAACTAACAAAGGTAAGGCCCTGAGTAGACTAAGGACACAATAAATAGATACTAAACCACATCCATCTATTGCGGTAGGAGCTTTGAGTCTGACTTTTTTCTGAACACTTAAACCTAAAGTTACCTTTATAGTTTTACTAAGAAACATATACGACAAAATTAGGTTTTGGAGTCGGTGTCACTGCCATGCGAAATTTTCTTACCAGAGGAGGATAGCGAGGTGATATTAACCTAAAAAAAGTGACTATTGAATTTGATTTTTTATTGCTCTCTTCTCCTTACGACGTGGTTATCATCCAGTCCACGCGGACGAAGTCGCGGGCAACAGCTAGTTTATTAATAAATGTATTTTCTTTCTTTCTTTAATGCTAATTTTAACGATATGTTCACAGACGATGAGACGGACAAACGGACAACAAATTAATCGTATAAGGGTTCCGTTTTAGCTTTTTGTGGTACGAACCCATTAAAACACTTTTAAAACACAAAATCGGCGATAGGAAAAGATATAAGATATAGGGCGAGCAGAATCTTTAATTTCATTTTATTTTTTGCTTTTGATGCCCGAGCTTTGCCTAATTTCCGTCATTTTTCTATTATTATGTAAGTACCTGAATATCCTACCAATATTAAGCATCCCACTTCTTGTTGCAAATGATGATGTAGATGATATTACAACATAAAATCATGTTGGCACATGGCGTGTACACACATATTAATATCTTATTTACTTTTTAGTTTAAATTGGACCATACTTTTTATTCTTTAGAACCACTATAGTGTTTAGTAGATTATAGTACTGTGCTACTACACTAGGGTCGGATTTTTACGACTGCGGCGTAACATAGGTACCTTAGAATTTGCATTATTTTGCGACTTAGTATGTTGTTTGTTTTGTTAAAATATTTTAGTTGCATTAGCTAAAAATGTGCTCTCACATATAGAAAAAAACATAATATGGACGGACATATCCTTAGACTATTATTAAAAAAAATCATAAATTGTATATTTCTCAAAATAATGGACGGATTTGTACAACTTTGGCAGTTAATGGGTTAAAGTTCTTTGACTGATTCAAATTCTTCGTCTTCATCACCTTCGAATACGTATTATAGACAGCGGAGTCTAAGTAATAGAGTCCCGTTTTTACCCTTTGAATACGGAACCCTAAAAAGGGAGCCTAGTTTTAAGTGAATGGAGTCGGGTGCCTGCCACACACCAACGCGCGCGCCGTTGCCACACCGCGACCGCGTCACTCGCTCCGCTTATTATTCTCATGCTTTGTTATATTGAGGCATGGTTTTTAGGGTTCCGTGGTTCTGACAAGGAACCTTTACAGTTTCGTCATGTCATGTCATGTCCGTCTGTCTGTATGTCCTAGATTTTGCTTAGAAACCGTTAGTACTAGTAGAAAGCTGTAATTTTTTAGGTGTATGTATACAAATAACGCGTGACCCGACACGCACTTGGCTGGTTTTTATTTATAGTTATTATTAGCGAATATTAGAGGGGTTGGTATGCATTTAAAAATACTTTCAAGGTAAACTTTTACATGTGGCAAGTTATAAATTATGTAGAAAATAGGTTCTTATTATGTAGGTACCTATAATATTTAATGATCAGATAAAACCATTTTTGAATACCTTTACTTAATTAAGTATATTTTGATCATGTAAGGTTCGTAGGTAGGTACGGATGAATCTAATCGAACCATGAACACTACGCCACGCAGCACCCAATATTAGGGGTACTTGCATAATGTACTTGCTATAAAACAAAATGTCAGAAATCAGAAAAGTCTTTCTGGCTCGCGTGGAACCGCAGAACATGCTGCTAGCGCGTGCGGCCGGGCACTCGACTCGCGGCACGCCACCCCTGCTCCCCGCCGCGCATGGCGTTATAATTAGTAAATTTCGTTGATTCTTAATAACTTCGAAGGCACAAACTCCACATTTCTAGTTTTTTGTATGTTGATACATTACATTATGATGATCATATAAATCCAAACTTTACACATTTTAACTTTTTGTAGAACATGTAGCGCAAGAAAAACCAAAAATTTTATTCAGCGGAAAACATAGACTTCCAAACTTTTTCCACTAGATTTGCCTAACTTAAAAGTACTTCCTAAAATAATTTTCGATCACTTTAACATTTTATTGGTGAAGATATTTAGCTTTTTTAGTTTTCCATACTTCCCAAATACCTATGTTTCCAAACATTGGTGAATATCATATTTAGATAGCCCTTGTGTCGAATCAATCAACTTTTTTCACTTTTATAGTTTCATAACTTTTATTAGAAATATCCTATAACTTTCCTCGCCTACTACAATGGTACCTACAGTAAATATACAACCACACCAACAAGCCAGGTGTAGGTTCAACAACACTATGTTATGTTTGACTATGAGGGAATGGTGGTTACCTTTGGCTTGTGCCTGAGCTAGCTTTTCTTCGGCGGCATTCAGGTTGTTAACGTAAGTAAGGTGGTGCTTGCTGTGATGCAGGCTCATGATCTCGCGACTAATGACGGGCTCCAGCGCATTGTACTCGTACGGCAAGTTGGGCAAGCTGTGTTTCTGTCTGCTACCGATCACTGCCCAACTGAAGAATAGATTTCAATTATTTACGGAGTAGACAATAAAATATAATACAAATAAATGGTAATTACGTGAAAGATCCAAGACGGCGTGAAGCGAACATGTTTTAGATTGAGTCAAATGCTACTGGTATGGAACCGGCGGATTCCTTTATTTATTTCCAGAAAATTATCTATCTGCTGCGCAACTGCAAAAATTATGCAACAATGTAAATTAAATTGTAAATTTGACGGTTGTCTAGTTGACGTTGACAGTCAAAAGTGACAATGTCTTTTTTTTTTCGTATACTGGCTTGCACGGATTGTGCATTGCCACGGACGGGTAAAAGGTAAGGAAAGGAATTATTTTATGAATAACGGATAGCTTTAAAGGATAAGATCAGGAAAAGTGATGGATGTAGGAAAGGATATTATAGGGGTAAACTATGTTTAGGTAGAAAAGTATACAATAAATAAAAAATAGATATTAAATCTTAACATCATTTTTAAGCAAAAACATAGAAATACACTTATATACAGAATGGTCATTTGTACATAAAAGACTATTAATACAAGTAGGAAACGGAATACGGAGGGAAATCAGGGATGAAATAAAAAAGAGCGGTCATATTTCGGGCAGGAAAAAAGAATATGATTGATATCACCCACTTCATTGTCACACTCACACATATCACTATTTACAATTTTTAGACGAGCTAAATGTGCTGGGGTACAAGTGTGCCCTAGTCTCATGCGGATTATACTAGAGGTAGCCCACTTATCTAGCATTGTTCGAAAGAACCAGGGTTTCACCGGAATGCAAGGTTGTATTTTCTTATAATTCTTGCCCTTGATTCGGCTACTGCTATCCCATTCTTCGTCCCAAGACTTACGCAGATATGACTTCGGCAAAGTAGCTAAATCATGGGAAAAATTCTTGTAAGGAAAAATGTCACCACACACCACTGCATCATTCGCCAACCTATCAGCCATCTCATTTCCTGGGATGCCAGTATGGGAAGGAATCCAAGCAAAAACAACTTGGAAATTTTTAGACAAACATTTAACAAGCAATTCTCTACTTTCAATTACTATAGGAAAACTAGTATTTGATTTAAATGGGAATTTGGCTAAGGCTTGTAAAGCGCTTTTTGAGTCTGAGAATACAACAGTTTTATTAAGATTCATAAGCAATATATATTCCAATCATTTAAGTAAGCCAAAACATTCTCCTGTAAATACGGATGTTTCGGGAGGAAACTTAATCTTTTGATGGATTTGATACTGACGGTGATACACGCCGATACCTACATTACCTTCCGGAGAGAGTTTCGAAGCGTCACAATACAGGTGATGCCAATCCTGCCAATTAAAACCTCTAGAGAATAATGGAAGCTACACAAAGCAGAACTACCATATTTAGGAATATCTAAATCAAAACAAATATCAGGACTAATAATCAAGGACTCGAAAGAGGAACAAAATAGAGGTAAATACAAAGACCTATGCATGGGAGCTTGAATGGAAATATATTTTCTGAAGCTTATAACTAAACATGGAGGATTTTTATGAGCCCAGTATGGGTAATTTTCTACATACTGTGAAAGCTGCTGTAATTTTGAGAAAAGAGGGTGATTACGGAACTGCAGGGCACGGAATATGTACTTGTCACTTAAGTACTGACGTCGTAGATGAAGGGGTGGTTCGGCACACTCAACTTGCAATGCATTGTTAGGACTTCATCGCATTGCTCCCGTAACAATTCGCAAACCTTTAGATTGAACAACATCTAATTTCCGCAATCCCATAACACTACAGGGTTCCAAAAAAATGACCCGTAATCGAGAACGCTCCTGATAATGGCATTTTATACAAGCTTTAGCCTGAATGGATGGGCACCCCACCAAACACCTGCTAAACACCTAAGAATATTCAATACATGTGTGGAAGACCGGTTAATTTAGCATCCAGAATCAAGCCTAAAAATTTTGCTTCTTTTTGAACGGGAAGTAATAAACTATCATAGTAAACGGTAATATTCGGTGGGCACCGCATTCTCGAGAACAAAACAACCGAACTTTTAGTGACTGAAAGACTTAAACCATTGTTATCAAGCCATGACTTATGAAGACTTAGAGCAGAAGAAAGTGAAATGCATAACTTTTGTATATTAGCACCAGAAATGTACATAACTAGATCATCTGCATATTGCAAAAAGTTAACACTATTATATAAAGTAGCCTCCAAATCATATGTATAAATGTTAAATAATAATGGACTTAACACGGAACCCTGGGGTAAGCCTCTCCATACTAATCTAGACTTTGTAGACTCCCCACAAAAAACATTTATTGAACGTTCAGATAGAATACTCATAATAAAATTTATTAATACAATAGGCACTTCCAAAACAATGAGTTTATTTTTAAGAAGAGGCAACAGCACCTGATCATATGCTGCTGTAATATCTAAAAAGGCCGCTAGAAGTGAATGATTAGAGGATAAAGCTAAACGAATGTCACAGGTAAATATTCCTAAACTATCGGAAGTGCTTCGACCTTTCCTAAAACCATACTGATTATTACAGAGCAAACCTCTACTTTCTACAAACCATTCTAAACGGTTTTTTACTAAGTGTTCAGCAATTTTCATTAGAACTGAGGAAAGAGCAATTGGCCTGTATGAGTCAGGGTCGCCTGAGGATTTACTGGATTTCAGTATTGGAATTATATCCTGCGATCTCCAGGAAGGGGGTACAGCTCCAGAAATCGTAATGGAGTTCATCATCAAATTTAAGAGCTAGGCTCTTGTCGGTGGAGTTTTTTCCATTCCTCTCTGCTTTCCGCCCTTCTCTTAACCTCCTGATACGACCCGACATTTATCTTTTATTTTATTTGCTGCATGTAGCATATTCTTGGTCTTCCTCGCTTCCTTTTTCCTTCTATTCTTCCTTCTATTATCGTTTTAATAAAATTGTCGTGTCGAATCAGGTGGCCCAACATTCGTCCCCTCCTACACTCTAATGTTTCAATCAATCTCCTTTTTTCCCTAACCATAGACAAAACTTCTTCATTTGTTTTTTTCATATTGGAGTTAACAAGAGATAAATAATAATTTAAACTGAGGTCACTTAAATGGCAAAGGAATGAATACGGAATCCCATCACTACCCGGAGAAGAGTCTTTGACTGAAGATAGAATACCTTTTGATTCAGTTAGATTGAAAGGAGCAGATAGAGTCGGAAAACCCACATTAGACGGTGAAGCAACGATTGGAACAATGTTATCTAACGGAACAAAAGGAGGAGCAAGTTTATCTAAAAACTGATCAACAACATGTTCTTGGAGAAAACGGGGACTAGTTTTCTTAAAGGCAGATCTAAATCTTCTGATATTAGACCAAACTAATGATGGAGGAGTATCAGAAGAGATAGACGCACAAAAAGCTCTCCATCCTTCCCATTTTTTTTTGCTTGAGTAACTTTCGAGTACTTTTTTGGATATCTGAAAGAATATTGAAATTTTCGTCAGTAGAGTTATTACAATATTTTTTCTCGGCCTCTTTCCTTTTTTTTACTGCCAGGGTACATTCACTGTCCCACCAGGGTGGACAAGAAAGATTTACACTACGCTTCGATTTAACAGGAAATACTTTTTTGGCGGAGTCTAAAAGAAGGGTAGCTAGAGCTTCAGCACATAACAATTGATTATCTTCAGCTAACAAAGGTAAAGATGAAACTTTTTTATCAACTTTTTCTTTAAACAGCTGTCAGTCAGCATTAGCTAATTTAAATTTCATTCGAGGAGGCCGGGGCGGTAAAGGTTTAAAAAAAGAAGGAAAAGTTATATAAATAGGGAAATGGTCACTCCCATGGGTTGATGATAAAGTAGACCAAGACAACGAGGAAGCTAAAGTAGGAGAACAGATAGTTAAATCTGGAGCACTTACAAGCTGGCTAGGAGGAGTTCGGCGAGTTGGAACCCCAGTGTTTAAAATACACAAATTTTCATTATCAATAATATCTAAAATTCTACTACCATAATAATCAGATCTAGAGCTCCCCCATGAATGATGGTGGGCATTAAAGTCACCACAAATTATTATAGGTTTTGGAAGGGCACATATAATATTCTCTACCTCATCATAAATTGCTGATGAAGGGTGTGGTATATAAATTGATACATAAGTAATATTATTTACAATGGCAGCAACAATAGATAAATCACTACCTACAAATTTTACGCGAGACAATTTTACGTTTTTTGGTACTGCCGTTTACGGTGCACTCAGAGCCATCCGTCCATCCGTCCGTATCCGCAAAAGAACCATCATTTTCCCTAATTACATTGTCATACGAAACAGTAACAAAGTTCGACGCCTGGGGGACAGGCCCACCAGGGTCATTAGGGACGCTCATGTGAGCAATGAACAAATGTTAAAACACATTTTCTTCGCATAATTGGTAATTATGCGAAGAAAATGTGATACACTAATAGATAAATATAAATAACAACTTAAAATAAAAACACTACACTAATTCTGATCTTGTTTTAACTACTTTTAGTAATAAAAATGAAATAAAAACCAAGAAAGACGTCAACACAACCCGTCCTTTCCCGCGCTTTTTCAACATTGTCTTTTAATTATTTTACGGCCTTGGCTTTTGCCAAACAGTGCTGTCGTTTAATAGGGACTTCCCAAAAAACAGTATGTACCGGGTACCGGTAGCCAAGTGACAAGTTTCACTGGTAGCGCCTTTAATTCGGGTCCGTATAGGACCCGAATTTCTGCTAAGGCTTTAGATATTATATTATCTTTTTACTTAAGTACACACATTTATGGCGTGTTCCATTTCTTAACTATTTTGACACATTTCTTTGTGAAATGACTGTCAACCTAGTTAGTCTGTGACCGTCAGTCACCGTCAGTGGCAATGGTGCACGACATCACGTACGCAACTTCCGTAGTGTGGTGTGCGTCAAATCCCCTGTGTTCACACAACACGACTGACCGACTACATTAACATTTTTGTTTGTGTGTGTAATTGTTACGAAGTGCGACGTGCAAGTGCGGTGTTGTGAAGAATTTCGCCGATTTTTATTATATTACATGAAAAACTGTTAGAAATCGGAGCTCAATGCGAACAATCTGTTCTCTGCTCGTGTGAAACAAGTTCTATCTCTATTTCCATTAGAAGGATCTAAGTTGTGTGTATGTTACTATAATAAGCAGTAGTAGTGGTGCATTTGTTTATTTATAGACAGTCGCAATTTGCAGTCATGTAATTAATGCTGTGGTGGCGCTAAAATGTCTCATCAGAGAGATACTGCGATACACCTCGTAGCCGGCGGGTGAGTACACATCTCCGTTTTAGCAGTAATCTGTAGTTATCATTACCTTCATCTTTATCAATAATATGACCATAGCATTGGCACATGTGGCGAGAGGTTGTTTACGATAAGTCTCCGCCAACGCTTTTATTCATATCTAAAAATGGCTTTATTTATTTTGTTGATGGTCAACTTTTAGCTTAGTGAATTAACTACTTTGAGTCCTTTTTCCCAAACTTCTAAGTAAAACAAAAGTTTCTTGGCAAACGAATGTACCTAGTGTGTAATTTAGGTATGCCTTATCAATAACATAATATTGAATACAGATTTATTTATTTTGCACAATACATAGTAGTACATATAGCAAATATTATGAATATTGCTAAATATGCACACCCGGTTGGGTACAGCAACTTAGTATTATTTTATATAAATTTAAAGTAGGAACTATTATACATAGGTAGCATTATTTAATAACATTGATCATACTACACATAAAATTCATAGTTTAATTTACAATATTGTACTACAATGTAAATAAAACCCACTTGTTACATCAATGGAGTAAATTTGATTTGTCTTGTTAAACATAGAATATCTTGCTTTACAATACAAGTGATATCAAAATATATCCATCACAGTCAGATAACTATAGAATAGTATCAGTCACTAATAAATTTATCTCTTTAAAACTACAATGCAATCATCACATGCCTATGTAAAATAAAGTTTAATAAAGATTATATTTTTTTTTTAAAAACACCAGCTGGAGTAGTCTGCCTACATTACTGTGGGCTAAGTGTTGCTCAAAATAAATTTAAAACTTTGTTTCTAATTCTTATCTGCAATAAATAATTGCTATGTTGCAATAATAGGTAGCAAGAGGCCTGGAAGGAATTTACATTATGCGTCCACGAATTAAGGGGGGGAGAGGGGGCCACCCCTATTATGTTCATAGTCAACAAGGAGTTTTTTTTTAGTATACTATATTTTTCTAAAGAATTTTTTCTTTTTAAAAAAAAACACTATTTCTCTAAAGAAATGTTAGCAACCCTAACTACAAACCACTTGTTCATGGTGACATATCAAAATAAATAATGTTTATATAGTCATAATTTTAATTGACACACATCATAATATGACATAAGTCCCAGCTTCATACAAAACACAATCAAAATATATGTCTCAGACCCCCTTTGCTACACCCTGACCTTAAGCTTATTAAATGTATGCTTTTTGAATGTTATATCTCTTGAATATAATGGCAACCACAAATTATACCTTTTGTTAGTCATGTTTATCAAAATTATGCCTTCCAGATTTTGGCCATTTGATGTTATGCATTATGAAGTTATGCTAAAAATAAAGTTTTATGCAAAATTAGTGTGATGGCTATTAGCATTATGCATTGTCAGTTTATGACAATAAATTTTATGTGTTCCAATAGGTAACCCTTGGTCATACTTCATTAGAAATTGACCTAGCTTATAATGTGCAAGCTTGCACTGCTAACTATTATTTTTAGTCAGTCCACAAAATGTGATAAAGAAAAATCTCCTCCTCCTTTGACTCTTTAACAAGTGCAAAAATTTTCTTACCCTTTATGGGCAGTGGCAAAAATGTTGCCACCACAATATAAATATTATGCCACTACAAATAATACCTACTGTTTAAAATTAATGCATTTCTAAATTTGGTCAACTGATATAACGCGCTAATAAAAGTGTACTTGTTATTACAGAGTGGCAGGAACGGCTGGTGCTGTTGTCACATGTCCATTGGAAGTAGTCAAGACTCGTCTTCAGTCGTCCAAAGGGGTAGGGATCCCACCGCCGGGACCCCCACCATCTGATAATGCAACCAGCACAAGAAAAGTCTGCTCAAAAATCCCTAAACATCAGGTACTGTTTCTTCATGATTAAATTGCTTGTTAAACTAAGAAACCATAATTATTAAACTAACATATGATTAAACATTTTTTCTATATAAAAAAAAAACTAAATTTATGATCCTGACTAGTCAAATGTCCCTTGTTGTGTACTTGTGCAGTTAGGTGGTAATCCCTTTGATACTTTCATGTAGTGTTGTTACATTAAATATAGGTTGAATGAAACTCATCAACTCAATATTATATTACAATAATTATATAGGTCCTTGAACAAATTGAGAAAAATATATAATTACATACAGTGGCTCTTACTCTTATTTCTCTAATATTCTGTGCTACTGTAGTAATAGTAGTATTATTTTTATATTCTTTTTATTCTATGTGACGAGACCATAACCATATACCTATTATAACCATAGCAATTTAAACTAAAAATATACTTTGTTTTTATTTTTATCTTAATTAAACCAGGCCTGGCTCACTCCGCTTAAAGCTACAAGTACATGCGCGGATCGACCGGTCGGTTGATACAACGGGGCTGTCGCGCGCTAGCCGAGTCGCACGTTATCTTGACGATCGATAGTCGATACGTACCCATTTGCGTGCCGTGGTTTTTTACAATGAAGACTGAACAAATTAAAGTATTTAAATATAGACCAAGATCTAACGCAACAATTTTCGTAAGCTTTTCTTTACCGTAGTAGGATTAGGTACATAGTAATTAGATATTTTGTGTGGTACGCAATTTAAAATTACCAATAATTAGAACCTCTACCTAAATTATCTTCTATCTTAACTTAGATAATATTTTTCCATGTCAATGTATAAACTAAATATAACTATATATACTAAACGTATCCCTTTAATAACTAACGAGTATGTTAAATAATGATGCGATAACTTTTTTCATTTTTCTGTATTTCAAAGACTTTGCAAAGTTTCCCTTTCTTTGGATTTCGAATTTTCCAAATGATTTTGGGTTATGGCTGCTGGACTATTTGTCCCAATTATCTTCATGTCCAAATTGCTGCGCATGTATTTTCTTATGTCTAAAAGAGGTACAATAACATTATTTATATCTATAACATAGTAGAAAATAACAACTAAGTTAAGTTAGAGTTTCTTGCCTTGGACGTCAGAATAGTAATGATAGGTAGATATAACTAGTAATCCGATATTCTGATTAACTAACCTTAAAACAATGTCAACCCTAACGCAGTTAGAAGAGCAAAGGTTACGCGATGGAAAGAGATGCAGCAACTTGGGGCGGGGCTTAGCGCTGCTGCAAGCTGAATTGAGCTTTATTGTGTAAAGAGTCGCTATTCATTAAAATGACATTGCGGAGTGATCCTTCTGTACTTGTACTATTATTTATTCTGTGATTAAACTTACCTTTAAAAGTGCCATGTGATTGATGACTACATGATGTAATAATGTGACAGATAAGATACGCTTTAGGTACTAAGGATAGCGAGTGTCGCAGACGTGTTTGTTTTTCGCTATTTTTAATTTTGTGTCATAAAACACCCTCATTAATAACGTGTAGCTAAATTTAAGGAAACCCTCGTTGAATTACCTATAGTATTTTATTTACAGTAAAATCTTCTAATCATGATGTATTTATTTATATATTTTTTTTTAAATAAAATGGGTCGCAAACGTTATTGAAACGTTGACAATAATTTAAAACAATAAGGCATCCTTGACCCAGTATTTCTAGCAAGCGAGATTATCACTAAGCTGTTCGAGATTAGGTACATTCTTTTAGCTAGTTTAATTACGATACGGTAAATTAGGAATAGTTAGAAATTATGGAGCTACTGACCCGGCACATTGGCACGTGCCCAAAAATCGGTACCAATCCGGACAAACACGCCCCTCAGTATTTTTTCAATACAAAAAGTGCCTTGTTCTGGCTTCCGAAGATATCAGTTCAAAGTCTCTTACTAGTAGTAGGTAGGAAACTAATTATGTAATTTTTTAACTGGTTGTACGGACTACCCAAATCACGTCAAGGTAAATGCTGGCAACTTCAGCAGTTGTAATAGAGGTTACTTTAGAACGAAAATGTGTGGTCACTGTACAAATATGAAATGTGTCAAGGATACTTGATTTTACAAAATAAAGCTTCTTTTACGTTGGTCATTGACTCAATAATATGTGTAGTTAACCCTAATTTTAACTCAACGTACCTAAATAAGATAAAACAGAATCAACATCCTTGCATGTATTTACCTTCAAAAAGTAGTTCGTTACAATTTATCCGTTCAGAGCCCGGCAACAAGCAAGTGGGTCGCGGATATCTTGTTTTTCATCGTTCACATGAAAGTATTAAATACAAAATGATCGATGATCCGAGCCGTCTGTATCAGCTCCGAATCTCTATTGAGGTTACGAGTTCCTAATAATGTTCCTTGTTATTTAATCGTACCTATTCTATAATAAAGTACCTATTTATGGGCCCTGTACTCGTATAATAATCATAACTACTCATGACATTCCTCATCATACATATACCTAACCTATTATAATAAACATGAACAATTTCTATAGAACCAAGAAGCTGTATGTATTGTTACGGTACACAATAGTAATTGCAAAACCTAAGCTAAGAAGTTAGCTTGATGAAAATATTGCCATCTTATTAATTTATTATCCTTAGTCGGAGACGCAATAAACTCCCAGTGACCTTACGCAATGTCATAGATGGATGTATTGAACCTAACGAAGTTTCAAGGCTGAGCTAAACTTAGCACACGCAATGGTGGATGGAGCATGTTGAATGCTTCTTTTTGGCTTTTAAGACAACACTTACAATGGTGTGCACTTAGCCACTTAGGTATTTTGTAATCTCCCACCAGTTATTATTTTATGCAATTATTCTATAGTATTAGATTACATATCAAGTCACTTGCTTTAGATAACAATATTTTGCGTAGTTAGTTGTCTTCTATCTCGTCTATTTACGTAATGAGTGTAATCAGCACATGTAGGGTTTCTATCTCATTTGATTCGTTATCAATTTTATTACCTTTTTGGTCTTTTCTCTTATGTAAACCTTAAGAAGTAGGTAGGCAGGTATAAACACACGGTATGAAAACATTTAGCCCTGATATGGTGCTCCGAAAGATTCCATCACTTGTGTAAAGCGCATTCATGTCGCTTTATGTATGTCTTAGAATAGCAAACATTGATGTAAAGATACATAAGTAACAATAGAGATTTACTTAGGTATTTATTTAACGTTGTATGTGTCATTAATTAGTTTCTCAGGCAGTAGGTAACAAAGTCGCGAATAACAGCAAATTTTATTACACAAAATTATCATTAGTACTGTTAGTGACAGTAGTAGTAACTCGCACGCTTTGCCATCGCCACTCATGTTGCTTTTATATTACAATAACAAACGTTCGTAAAAAGTCTTCATTCATCTAAAATCGTAAAAATTGCGATGACTTGACTTGAGGTCTACACTAAAATTTTATGACGAAATTTTGCTTTATCCGTCGCCTTTTATCTTTCATGATTGTAGAAGAACGCGACAGATTGTATATTATGTACAAATAAAACAACACTTTGTCACAAGCTTTCAGTGTTTCCCACAAGAAATGAATGCCGAGTAAGCATATCTTATGTGTTTCATTTATCGGCTATTTTAGCTAGCTAATCTTTTATTGTGAATGTAAGCTAACGCTGCTTGGCACAAGCGATGGTACCGTCTTAATGTTGGCCGTATAATACAGGAAGCCAAATGGGGCTACAGACGAACCATGGGCGCGATGTTCGCATACAGCAATCAAGGCGACCGTATGCTGATGTCGTACAATTGTCAGGTCCAGCAGTTCGCGAGAGCCGGCCACGCCAGAACCACATCCAGAATGAGCCTTATTCAATGCATCAGGTGAGCCAACTCATCACTACATTGTAACGTTCTGTAAATACTAAGTTCCATTGTGCACAGCTCGCTAGCTGGACCAATGTAACTCGTGACATAGGTTCATTATGCATATTTCCACTTGTTAGCGCATTTAAAAACACATTTTCAGTTTTTTATGTTTCTTGCCGATTAGAACCTAGTCGTCTAAGGCTTGCTCACAATTTGAGCCTTTCTGATATCGAAATAATGATCAACATTAATTTAAGAACTGTTTAGTATTTTTAACATGAATTGCCTTTGCCTCTTGGATTCGATCTCAGATCATAGAACTAAGAGATATGTCATAATAACACGGTTAACCCTTTGTGAACCGGTGTCGCTAATTTATTTGTCTGTAAGAACACTCGGGCAGCACAGTAATTCAATTCACAACACTTATTGGCGCGCAGTCCACGCACACAAATGACTGCAAGATTGACCAATCCCCCGCGCAGATTGATAGTTCTTTTTGGCCATAGACGCGTTCACGGGGTGGTATGGTAACGCACCCATTTCATGTCTCTTCTTTTTATGATCTGAGGATTCGATGTATGTTGTGTATTTAATCAGAGCTAAGTTAATCTTCGTACGTAGCTTTTTGTAAGTGTAATGTGAAGTTTTTTGTGTGTGTTTGCATCGTTTACGTATGTATTTTAGCGTAACTGACATATTGGCTTGGAGCCATCGCGTGCTCCAGACTATTATGTGCAGGCCGAACGTGATCGCATACTGTTCCGCGCGATTTTCATGTTTCACTTATCAAGCTCATGAATGATTCACAATAAGATTCACCGTTGGAATTGCATTGTAATGGAAAAGTATAAGTAATATCAGCTGGAGATTGTGTTTGTTTAAACAGTATCTGCCACCAGCAAATAAAAGGAGCTTGAACTGCTTGTAACTGACATTGTTATCATGCTTGTGTTAATAGATAACGAGCAAATGCGCTCGCCGTTGTCACGAGCAGCACGCGTGAGCCGGATTTGCACCGGACCCATTGGTTCGCCAAATATTTTCTGATTAGTGTCTCTTGCTAATATTGGCCGATCGCTTATCTTTATCAGTCGTCCTTTAAGACGATGCTCCACCACGAGTATCACTAATGCTAACCGTGGAACGTTATTTTATCCGAAAGTGACGACAAACTTCAGCTACAGGATCAGAATTCAAAACATGATATTTTTAGCCCGATGTTGACTACAAATATTATCTCCGAGAGAGATTGGGATTTACGTCATGGAAGTTATCTCTTACGTTTTGTGTTAAAGGTGATTAATTAACCTTGATCTTAACGCTTCCAGACATATTGTCCAAAATGAGGGACCGAGAGCCCTATTCAAGGGTCTGGGGCCGAATATCGTTGGGGTGGCGCCTTCGAGAGCCATCTACTTTTGTACATATTCACAAGCCAAGGCAATCCTGAACCAGAACATACCTCCAGACACACCTATAGTTCATCTATCCGCAGCTAGCGCTGCAGGTAAGACTTTATAATAAATTACCATGACTATAACATTGTGTAACTTCCAAGACCGTGTATGAAATAAATTATAATAATATGCACTGCTTTGTTTCACTTATTTAAATTAGAATGAACCCCTATTTCGTTTTAAAAGGTCGTTGACATCGAAAACCGGATACCTAATGGAGTGGTACCTACATTTCAGGTTTTGTATCGTGCACAATGACCAACCCAATATGGTTCGTAAAGACGCGACTACAACTTGACGGACAAAACGTCACGGCATTACAGTGCATCAAAAGGATATACGCTAAAACGGTAAATTAATTGCATAGTTATAGTAATTTGTTTACTGCGTTACGATAAGAACATAATTACCTATTTTAAATTATCGTGAACTTTTTGTGAATTAATTGAAATCAGTACCTCAATGCATGCTCGAGGAAACGAAGATTGTTAATTATCACATTGTCGACATAATTTTTGCATACCTGTGCCAGTTCGCTTATTTTTCGATTGCGGGTGTTACAAGTGTTACATGTGTAACACCCGCGCCTTACGAGTTAATTAAAAATACTAATGATTAAAAAAGCCTTTGACAATCCCGATTGCCTGTAATGAGCTCAACCATGTCTACGCATTGTCTTCGCAAGCGAGGCGCAGCGATAAAAAATCATACTAAACCCTCACTTTCTTCACATAACCCACTTCTGACGTAGTAATTCTTTTACAGGGCATAAGAGGCTTCTACAAAGGCATAACGGCGTCATACATGGGAATCAGTGAAACTGTCGTCCACTTCGTGCTATACGAGGGTGTGAAGGCGAGGCTGATAGCGGCGCGCAGTCAGGACGGCGTGCCGAGTGATCAGAGGTCCCCCAGAGACTTCCTGGAGTTCATGGGCGCTGGCGCCTTCTCGAAGACTGTCGCCTCGTGTATTGCTTATCCGCATGGTGAGTATCCGTTATTGAGGCATGCATGAACTTTATAAAACGATATCATTTTTTTAATCGAATATTCGCATGGTAAGGTGAGGATCATACGTGAAAATACGTTGAGCCAGACCTGTTACTTACTAGGGAAAAATTAAGACATTATTAACGTTTAAACCGTCGTTAAAAGTCGTCATTCCGATAAATTCCGGTTACTTTGAATCCAGCGGAACGTTTTCGACTGCTGCCGAACAGCGCTGGAGACGGTCGAACGGCGTTGAACGGCAGTTAAATCATCCGCTCGCATGCCTTATCTACGACGGTATCCGAATGGCGCTGAAGACGGCTGAACGGCGTCGAAGATGCCCGATCGGCGTTGGGTGGCAGTCGAATGATCCGCTCGCATACCTTCGTGTCGACTGCCGAACGTAATTGAACAGAGGCCATGACAGCCATTCGGAGGAGTCGACTGCCGAACGTTTGTGAACAGCCGTCGTGACGGCCCTTCGGAGTAATCGACTGCCGATCCCATGTCAACAGCCGTCGCAACAGCTAATCGGCGATAAGATGAGTAGTGTGGTGATACGCACTCGGCTTAAGCCGATTCCGCGTCGATAAATGTGGGTAGACCCTTACCGTACACTTTCAGTCCATGCCTGTGACTGATCCCGGTTGCCGACTCACCGGTCCGAGTGAAGAGACAGAGAAGACAACTTTGTATTGCGCACACCCCGCAGCTATAATATTATCTCCTTAGTTAACTAATATCTCTTGAGTAGTCAAAATTTCGGCTAAGAGGATTATTATACAGATAAGATACACAGCTAGTCAGGTTATTTGTAATGGTGTGCTTACACGGGCAACTTACTGTCAATACTCGCCAACTATGACGTCACGCTATAGTCCGATGGCAACATTTATTTATTTATTTATCTTTATTAGGGAAGCAAACAGCTGTTAATCTTACATCTAGTTTACAGATAATGTTTAGTACCAACTTGCTGCTGAGATACGGCCACATAACACCATTCAATATGAAGCAATTTAAAAAAACCAGGCATGACTGCCGGCCTTTTCCTTACACGAAGCCAAAACGTAGTAAGAAGTATAAAACAGACAAAAAATTAAATAAACATTTCTAAACCGATTGGGTATTCATATTCGCGACCTAAAGCAATCTATAATACATGAAGCAATTAGTAGCAATATTCCCAAAGCTTGCTGCAATTTATTGTGATTGCTCCATTAATTACTCCAGATTGATCCATTACAGTTGCCAGACAACTATTGACAAAAAAATTGCCCGTGTAAGAGTACCTTCATATATGGATCATAATAACATAAGTAGATAACTCTCCTGTACTCATGATCACAAAAAATTCGACACAATATTTTGTTTTATTACAGAGGTAGCAAGAACGCGCCTGAGAGAGGAAGGCGATAAGTACCGCAAGTTCTGGCAAACGCTGCACACCGTCTGGATGGAGGAAGGTTACCGCGGAGTTTATAGGTAAAAGACATTTTACATTACCGTTCAGCTTTTATTATGCTTAATGCGGGGTATAAACCTCCTCTGTAGTTTTATTAATAGGCTGACATTTGACTGCAAACTCACCTGATGGCAGGCCTGTGTATCTCCCCGCGTAAGTAGCAAAAACGTACCTACGCGCGGCGCCCCTACTTAGGGGCTAAAACAAGTTGCGTGTCGCTACCGGTCAGTGACTCGCTCGCGCGTTTTATTCACCGGCGGCCGCGCGGCTACGTTGCTGGCTGGACGAGAATGAATAAAGTACTAGAAAGAGGCGCTAGATGGCGTTAGAAGCTTCTCGTAGCAGTCAACCCTATCGCGTCGCGTGATATTACGTCACTAGATAGGTTTAGTGTATTATGAATCATATTCCAGAGCAACAAGTATTAAATTATCTTGCAATGGATTTTTGTAGGTGTCTACACGAAAATGTGCTTGACTCTGAGGCGAATTAAATTACGCCATATTGTTGACGACATTGAGTAGAAATTTATTTGAATACAATTGCTAAGTCATACTTCTGTACGAAGTACTAATATTCTGTAAGTAGTACTGATGGTAAGCGACGATGCGGCCCGGGATGGGTCGTCTGTCTAGAAATAGCTTATTCACTCTTTTCTTAAAGGAATCCAAGTCATAGTGTTTAGGAAACACTTCATAGAATAGGATAGAGTTGCACATTGAGTCTTAGTGTTCCAACCAATTTATTCTGACAATTTTTGTTTATCCTCCCTTGATCAAGACTATAACATAATGTATTTGATATCAAATTAAAACTTTGGGCTTCTAGAGTGGTATACGTACATCTTCCGACCATGTTGTGGTAAATGGTGTAAATTAAATGTGTTTGTTTCTTATTTACAGGGGCCTAGGCACACAACTAGTGCGTCAAATACCAAATACGGCGATCATGATGTCAACATACGAAGCTGTCGTTTACCTCCTGACAACACACTTCAATAGTTCCTTCTATGAAAATACTTAGCAATCGAAGCTCGCTTTTAAACCTATCTGAGCAACGATCCAACGAACCTTGGTCTCGTAGCACGATGAGAAGTAGTTGATTACAATTTTAAAATTCCTCTACCTTATCTAAGGAATGCCTGTAGATGTCCAAGATTCACTGCAGAGCTTCATATTAGAATGGAAATCGTATATTCCAGGCGAATCTTTTTGTTTTTAGTTAAGGGTGTTATTAGTAAGTAAAATAACGTAGTGAACGTTCACTGTGCCTCATAAGTGACTGATTTATGTAGATGTTGATTAGTGTTGTACAGTTACTATAGAAGCTTGCTTACATTTTGTTATAATTCACTGTATATGTAAGTGAATTTATGTTTATAACAGTTGTACTTATTTGTAAAGAATTTCAAAGAAATCTTGATTGTATTGTTACAATTTTTAATGTTCTTCAAACATAACAAAGATTTAAAAAACCTGCTTAAGCTTTATGAAACAATAGTCACATCGTTCTAGTCTCAAGAAACTTCCCCCATCCAATCATTATGTATCAGTGTCCTGTTAATAATATAAATGCCTTTAATTTATAAATGCTATCTATGTAAAATTGGGAAATACTAAGGCCCACTAGCGCACGTCCGGACTTTTTCAAGGCCTATTATCTAAATTAAAATCCCATTTGCACAAGTCTGGATTAGCTAATTCAAAAGGTCCTCTTGCGACGGTCCGGACTGGCGCAAGTGGGCTTTCAACTCAGATAATAGGCCTTGAACAAATCTAGATTAACTAATTCGGACATGCCGCAAGTGGTCTAAAGATATTATATTTCATTTGAGTGCAAGGTAAAAATATTTTTTTCTGATTTAAAAAAGTTTGAGTAATTAAAAAAGCCAATTTATTCTATACAAAATATATTTTTTTAGAAAGTAGACTAGTCAATAGCAGTTAAAAAAAATATTTTTGATGCAAAAACATGTAATGCATTATAAGTCATTAACTATGCTACCAATTGTCAATGCTGTGCATATTTTAACAGTGTAGTGATAGTCAAAACTGAATGATGATTGTAACAGAAACAGTACTTTACTTAACTTTGGATAGCACAACAAAAACACAAAATTAAAATATTGAACACAAGAAGCACAAGTTTGTTGTCAAATGATACTTTATAATACCTACCTAAAGTTAGGGGGCTATATTGTAGCTCATGTAAATGGTATGCTGTGATATAGAGCTTTTGTAAAATTATATTAGTTTGAAGATGATTAAATACATTCTGCACAGTTGCAAGCACAACAAAGGACATTCTGTCTCTAATTTAAAATCCTCAAAACTTTTTGATAGATTTTGATGAAAATGTAATTTTAGTATAGAGATGTTAATTTTTAAATGTATGTTTTTAATTTGTATAAAGATTCAATAACCTGGAAAATTTTATAAGTGGGTGGGCAGATTTTATATATTAAATAATTCTAGGGACAGAGTTGGACTGAATATAAAATTCTACAAAGTTCTTTAAAATCAATAAATGGTTAAATCAATTTTTGCTTTTTCATTTTATACCTCTTTCATCAAACAATAGTATATTATTTAACAAATACCTAAGTTTTACTCAATTACAATACCTAACTATGAAGTAATAGGTTTCAGGAGAGTCCTCAAAGATACATTAGTCACTAACACCCATACATGTGTAGAGATTGCATTAGGCATATCACTAGGATAACTAAGTATTGTGGCAAAAGGAGTAAGATTTGTTTTCAATGCTACTATTGGCTCTCGTCGAAACCAAATTACAGAAAAGACTGTGATACACGCTAAAATAGCATAAAGAACTATCTGAACAGAGCTTTTTATTGCAATACTTTTACTCATGCGGGACTGAGAATTGTCTTTCAATTGTCCTTCTAGTTTATTAAGTCTCCGTTGGATCTTGGAGTAGGCAGCAAACTCGTCTTTCATGGTTATAGTTTTCTGCTCCGCTTTCAGTTTTAAAACTTCAGCCCAAATTGTTCTCTCTGTTTTGGAAGGTCGGCTAAAGCATGCTGCAATCTGAAAATATGACTCAAATGTTGGAATGGCATTTGTAAGATAATAAAGATCAATAATTTAAAGTAACAACTATCAAATTACTAACCGGCTTTACTAAATAAGGGACCAAAATATTGAATGCACAGAGCGCAATAAAATAAATCATTAACAAGCCATTTATAACCTCTAACATTGTAAATAAATGCTGATGTGGACGTCCGGGTGAATGGTTTTGTTTAGTAGACAGGGTTTTGTTAAATACAAGGCAAGGAATCGTTCAAATTGATTGATTCATTGAAATTTTGTAAAAATAAAATATAGGTACATTATTTCACTATGAATAGGTAGGTATTTGACATTTGACAAGACAGATTTGTGAAAGAGGCAGAATCCTAGATAAAAGGAACACGCCCTTTTACTATCTTTAGCAGACTGAATTATTATTAAACTTTGGTTTCCGGCTGTTTTTTTTCTGGCTGTATGGATACTTCTAGAGGTCGTAAAACTGATATAAAAAAAGACATTTAGTTCAGAAAATTAGGTTATGTTATGATTCGAGTTCGCAAGGCAATGAGAAATACTTTCTATTTATCTTTATAATAATGGTTAATATAGTGTTTCTAGAAACATACACAAGATATGAAGAGTTCAATCAATCACGTACGGTGGCATTATCGTTACAATCTTTTATAACATATTGTCTGTATAAATATTGTTCACCAGCAGAGCTTGAATTGAAGTTTGTGTCTCGCCCTTTATCAGAAACGGATAAAGCAGTAAACATTCGTGATAATGACGAAACCCTGGTGTTTGCTGATTCGCTAGAAGTTCCATGGCAGGTCTCGTCATGTGTTTATCCGGTAGTAATATGTGAAGATACGATAATCACTGGCCTATGTGCTGTCGCCAGACACATCACCAAATACAGATCCCGGGTTCAAAGTAGCAATGAACACGAAGAGGGCTTATTAGGATTCCGCAAGGGTTGTTTGCAAGTGCCCAATGAAGCATCTGTGTGGACAAAATTCTGTGAAATCGACATAATCAAAACAGCAACAGATATCTTGGAAACTGTAAACAAAAAATCCAATGAAGACTTCACAGAGAAAATGTATGAGGTTACAAAACATTTAGTTTGCTTTGAGAGTCACTTGAGTAAACCAGTAAGAGTCCATAATGTGTACAAAATGGCAAGGGACTTGAAGAAAAAGAAAAAAGAAAATGTGGATTCCAAAGTTGAGATATCAGAAGGCCAAAGAAGTGTTGAAAAGACAGAAAAGTGTAGGGCAACTAAACCAAGGAAATGGAAATCAAACACAAAAAAAGAACTCGAGGTTGACAGCTCTGTTAAAATTGAGGATTTAGGTATTTGTCACAAATTTGCAGAAGGACCATTCTTCACTCTTGCTGACATGATCCTACTACCATCATATCACATAATGATTCAGGCACTTGGAGAAAGCTTTTTCAAATCCCATTTGCCACTAACATTTGAGTGGTTAAATAATTTGCTTGAGCAACCTGAAATACAAATTGTCAAAGAAATAATAAACAGAGTTGAATGCAAAGTTTTAACATTTGAAAATATCTCTTTGCCATCAATAGAAGGTGGCAGCCTTTACAAGCGGGATCCTTCAAGGCACAATCCAAAGAAAAGGTTGTTTACTAAAGAAGATGACATAGAGAATGCTCTTAGAACATTAGTAGCAGGAATGGAATTGAACATCACTGCCAATAACTTTGATTCAGAAGTGAATTGGAATGATATTCCAGATGGAGCAAATCCTACAGCCGGTCATTTACCAGATGCTAGAATTACTAGAAAATCTCAACAACTAGAAAATCTGACTTTAGCTGTTCTAGACATAGCTCAAGATGGAAATGTAATAGTGGACTTTTGTAGTGGAAGTGGTCATTTAGGAATCCTTGTTGCTTACTTGCTACCTAAATGTACTATTATATTACTAGAAAACAAAGAGCAATCCCTATTAAGAGCAAGAAAAAGGGTGCATGAAATGAATTTGAAGAACATTTTCTTCTTCCAATGTAATCTAGATTTCTTTAATGGAAAGTTTGACATTGGGATGGCGTTGCATGCATGTGGTATTGCAACAGATTTAGTTTTGGATAAATGTTTGAAAGCAAATGCTAAGTTTGTCCTTTGCCCTTGTTGTTACGGTTCACTGCATTCAACAGATAGACTAGTTTATCCAAGGAGCAACAAGTTTAGTAATATTAATATAGACCAGTATATGTGCATAGGTCATGCAGCAGATCAAACGCATGAGGAACATCCTTTGATGATCAGAGGCTCCCGATGCATGGCAATAATAGATTCGGACAGAGGCAGACTTGCTGAAGAGTTCGGATATAAAGTAACACTATCCAGACTAAAGCCTTTAACTTGTACACCAAAAAACAACTTACTAATAGGAATACCTGCATGAGAATTGTAATAATTAAAATAATTTTATTTGGAAAAATAATGTAATTTTGTAATAAAATAACTCTTTCATTTCTATAACAAATGAATTAAATCTAGTAAAAAAAAACAGTGACACCACTGACTTGATAACATTTGGGATTATCTGCTAGTTTTAACATTACATACATCTAACAAGCTATAATTTCAATCAAGCTCTTTTACATACAAAAGAACCAGAACTTATTCATATTCATAATCTATTCAACAAGAAATACATTTTATAAAACAATATCAAATACTATCTAATCACTTCGTGCATAGACTATGGCAGTCCGGGTAGGGATGTATACCTGGAAATTAAACAAGATTTTACCAAAAATCAACACATTAATTCACAGTAGTAAAAAAATAATTATATATGAGATTTCATCAAAAAAATGTTACCTGTAAAGAGTCATTTCTATTTGCCCAAGGTGTACCCTGCGTTGAATGAATTTCACCATCTGTTTCTACACGACCAAAGCCGCCATATTTTTTACTATCTGAACAAAGTACGGCCTGAAACAGAGAAATAATCCTAATTAAAAAGTATGATAATGAAAAATATTTTGTAAGCTTTTGTGAGTGTTTACCGAAAGAGCACATAAGTACCTATACAGGATGTCCCGTAATTAGCGTCAAGCGAGAGTGACGTCATTCTATTGCTCAAATACAACAACTTTTTATATGGGATCAAAAAGTCAAAAGTCAAAAATTCTTTATTCAATTTAGGACACAAAATGCCACTTATGAACGTCAAAATATCAATCAGTTATGGCCCATATGGGGCAGAACATGTCTCCTTATCTTTTGGGCCCTACTAGCGTTTCAAGACAAGACACAGACAATCTGGCAAGTGCTGAGAAAAAACGCCGGAACAAACTCAGTCACCACTAGCTGCCACGAAAAGAAAACAAATCAAAAATAAACAGGTAGGTACATCAGTTTGGTGCAGGCTGGACTATCCATACATTCTTGTCATTAAGATAGTCTTGAATTTTATAATAACCCTTCGACATTAGGGTAGTTTTGACATGTAACTTAAATTTATTAATAGGTAGTTCGATACCATTATGAGGTATATTATTGAAAAAATTGACACAATTTCCCAAGAATGAATTAATTGTTTTGGCTAATCTGAAGTTTGGAATGACAAGTTTGTTTTTATTTCTTGTGTTATACGAATGAATATCACTTTTTTTCTTAAAAAGATCAAAATTTTTGCGTACGTACATTATATTATCAAATATGTATTGAGAAGCGACAGTGAGGATGTTAATTTGTTTAAAGAATTCTCTCAGGGATTCGCGGGGACTAAGTTTGTAAATGACACGAATGGCTCTTTTCTGTAAAATAAAGATGGTATCTATGTCCGCAGCAAAACCCTACAAGAGAAGACCATAAGACATTATACTGTGAAAAGGCAAAGGCAGCTGAAGCAAGTCTCCCAGCCAGAGCGTCAACATGTGGTCCCCACTGTAACTTCGAATCCAATGTAATGCCCAAAAAAACAGTGGAGTTTGATAGATCTAATTTTTCACCGTTGAGTAGGATTTCTGTGTTAGCTTGCTTCACGTTAGGCATGATGAATTTAATACATTTAGTCTTTTTTGTATTAAGAAGCAAGTTATTGCTAGTGAACCAATTTAATACCTTAGAGAGAGCTCCGCTTACATTGTCAAATGATTCTTCGCCTCTTCTTGTTTTGAAGACTAAAGAAGTATCATCAGCAAACAGAACTATCTCACTAGGAGTCTTTGGCATAAAAAGGAAGGTCATTAATATAGATCAAAAATAGCAAAGGTCCCAATATTGAGCCTTGGGGCACTCCCATTTGAAGCGGGGCAACTGAGGAGTTAATGCCATTAACGTTTACTGTTTGTAGTCTGCCTGAGAGGTAAGAATTCAACAGTTTAGACGTGTTATTAGATACACCGTAATGTTCAAGCTTAATAATGAGTGTTTGGTGATCGACACAATCAAATGCCTTCGACAAGTCACAGATTACACCTATCGCATCGTGTTTATCTTCATAAGCATCCAAAATGTGTTTGACGAGTGCCACCCCAGCATCATTGTTAAGTTTAAAATGAGAGAGTAATTAATTAAATATAACTTTTTCAAAAATTTTGCTAAATGCAGGTAGAATGGAAATTGGCCTGAAGTTGCTTGGGTCACTTTTTTCTCCTGACTTAAATAATCAACATCGAAATCACAAAAAATATTTTGGCTTCCCCATACAAAAGTGCCGATCGGCTGAGAGCAGTTTGTATGAAGAAGTCAAAAATTTTTTTGAGATTTCGATGTTGATCCCATAGAAAAAGTTGTATTTGAGCAATAGAATGACGTCACTCTCGCTTGACGCTAATTTACGGGACACCCTGACTTGACCTGAATTAAGACATCCAAACAGATGTCATCCAAATCCAGAGTCCATCTATACATCCAATAGGTAATATTATAAATGCGAAAGACTGTTTGTCTGTCTATTACCTCTTGACGCTAAACCGCTGAACCGATTTCGATGAAAATAGAAATAGTTTGAGACCCTCGGAAGGACATAGGTAGAGGTAGGTATTATTCTTTTTGTTGCGAAATACTTTTTTAAAGGTGGTGAAGTTTTAATGGAAAATCCGACATATGCGCGGGCGTAGTCGGGAGAAACCGCTAGTATGTAATAAATAGCTCTAACTAGAGAAGATAAGCGTAACGGAAAAATAGGGGGACAATTTCGAAACCGAAAATATACCTTGTAGTTTCCAGACTCGTTGACACCGACTCTGTAGTCGGTGAAGCTCTGATACGGGTTGAAGTTGAAGACAAACAGCAGGCCCGCTCGCTCGAAAGCGATCACTTTGTCGCCCTCGTGCTTGCAGGATACGTACGCCTGGAACAAGAACTTGTTGTTAAAGTTGTCATATCAGCAGAAGCAAATTATGGTGGAAGTGTTGGGTGAACCCAACAAGACACTTCACACTTGAGTGTTTGTCCAACAGTAGCGTGATATGGTATTGTGGACGTCCAAAATGTGTAAGATTTTAGGCCCAGTAAAAGTTAATTTATATTAATTTTGTATATGCACTAGGTGCCTATTCATTACTGAGCACTACCAACTCATAAACTTTAAAATAGACCCTAACCTTGCCTTCCTTCTGTCATTTTATAACGTAACGTAACGAACTTGTAGGTTACTCCCTACTAACATACTGCATCACTGGGGTGGAGCTGCAAAATCTCACTTCCTACGAATAGAAAGAGCTCAATAATCTATACTTAAGGTATCATGGTTTAAACCGTTTCAATTCCCCACTCAAGAACTTTATCGAGTCACAAATTTATTAACTGTTCGGCAACTGTTTATCCTTCATACCGTAATGAAACAACACAAAATTACACCCTTTGTTAGAGAAAATCTCAGACGCAATCATCTTTTAGCAAAATCAAGCCCTTACAATACAAAATTCAGTAACAAATTTCTTGGTTTCCTAGGTCCTCACCTCTATAACAAGCTTCACAAAGTCTTGTCCTTTCATCACCTAAACACTTTTACACTCAAACACATGCTTTCGGAATGGTTGCAAAAGCTAAATTATGAAGCAACAGAAAATTTATTACATCCTATCCAGTAAATCATATAGTACTATACGATCACACATGCACACTCGCACACACACAAACACACACTCAGTCACACAAACACTCACACACAAACACACACACACACACACACACACACAAAAAAACACACACACACACACACACACACACACAACAATCACAAAACACTTCGTGTATAAATGTTTAAGCTCAATGTTAATCAAACACTTTTTATGTTTCATGGTACTTATATTATTAATTAAATCAAAAGGCGGGGCCTGGTGACTTGTAACACAGGTATGAAAACCTAGTACAAGCATCAGCTCCCACAAACTTTGGTTGTAAGTTAGTACGTAATTTTTGCTATTAGTCGTTAAGAAACCCCCTTGTTTGTGGAGAGAAATAAATATTATTATCATTATTATTACTACTCCCTAGCAACTTGAATTTGACTGGTCGGTAGTGGTAGGAGTATTTAGGTACGGTCAAAATCTAAAGTAGCTGAACATTATTAGTTATAAGTATGTCACAATGTCATGGCTACGTTATAACACTAGAAATTCTTAATTGTAGAAAGTACTAGAATGCTCAGCCTTTTCACTTTTGATGCTAACTGTACCTATGCCATTATTGTGCAATTTCTTGCCAATCAACTCACCGGGTTGGAGCTAAGCCAGCGGTACTTCTCGTCCAACTCGTTCATGTCTCGGTCGAATTGGTTGAGGAACTTGTACTTGAGGAGTTCGTCGTCCACCAGGTTCCACTGGCGGCGCGCGTAGTGGTACGAGGAGTTGTTCCCGGCCCGAGGGAAGTCCAGCCACTCGGGGTGGCCGAATTCGTTTCCTATGGATATGAGATTAGAGCTTTTATTAAATTGCTATTGCTGATGGTGTTTGCGGGGCATGACTGAAATTTGTAATTAGAATTGTGGTTTCTGATCGAATCAAGATATCAACCATCCCATGTGAGAGCATCATTAGCTTATGGTTATTGTAACATCATAACCTTATTGTAATATAATGTAGCATCTAAATTATCATACGACAATCAACAAAATAACGTACTTTTGCCACTTTAATTCTGCAACTATTGGTAGAATGGTGGATAGTTGAGTTCCGCTTCCTCTATCCTCCATAGATGGTAGGTTATCTACTTAGTGTCCGGATAGATTTAGAAACGTAGGGCGGAAATTCTGTCTACCCTCCAATAACAATCCAATCAATAAGCAACAAAGGAAATTATATTAAGAAAGAAGAGAGAGTATAATACTCCCTAAATAAATAAGTAATACTAATAGAAAACAGCCAAGAATCATCATCATCATCCTAGCGTTATCCTTGTTGTGCCTCACACGCGAGGGCCCAGGGTCCGCTGACCATAATCCAGCATTCGGCAGGTCAGGTAATTACAATGGAGCGACTGCCATTTGACCTCCATGACCTAAAGGGGAACCTGACCAGTTGGATACTGGTCAAACATTCAGGTGTCTGAATGTGCAGGTTTCCTCACGATGTTTCCTGTCACCGTAAGAGCATCGGTTAGTGAAACAACTAAAACTTAGAAAAAGTCATTGGTAAGTAGGTACACGTGGCGGCACGTGGGATCGAACCCGGTACCTCCCGCTTGAGAGGCAACCCGCTAGCCACTGCGCCACCGACGCTCAGAAAACAGCTAAGAATATTTACTTATAAATATAAGTTTAAATAAGAAACCAAAAATTCGCATACGGGTAGGTCTCTTATTGAAACTTAGGTAAGTATATAAATAAGAAAGAATATTGTGAGTATTAAAAATATTTAAAACGAATGTACCTATAAAGTTAAGGTAGGCCTCCCCGCCCAGCGCGTGCGTGATGAGCCGTATCATGCAGTGCAGCGCCAGCCCGCGCTCCACGACCGGGTTGGGCTCGCTCAGCGTGCTCATGTGCGTGTACATCGCTGCGTCCATCAGCCAGAAGGCTATAGTCTTGTCGCCTACTAGGGCCTGTAGAACGTTCAACGTGTGAGATGCAAGTTTTTTTTTAAATTCATCTAGTGTCACGAGTTGCAATTTTATATTTTTTTTGCAGGCATGTCGGTGGTCTTGGACCATGGTCATAATGCTAATTTATGTGCAATGGTGCTAATAAAATAATAACATGTGCGGCGTGTGAAAAAAGTGAACTTTAGAATAAAAATTCAGTGGGCTCAATTCCAATGCGCCCTGTCTAAGATTAAATTTAGGTTCAGTCTCTCTCTTTCTTTATCAAACAAACGAAAAGAGACAGACTACAATAATTTAGAAACGTCAAATTAGGTGATGCGATTTCTAACGTATTTGTACAAGTTTTTGCGTGTTTTCGTCTAACTTTAGTCGTCATCGAATGACATCCCTACTAAATTGTCTATGGGTTCTCTAATTTCCTTAGCAACGGGCAGCTATTTAGTCTGACGCTTCTAAATTTATATAGTATGTCTCTTTTCGTTTGTTTGGCAGAGAAAGAGACAGACTGAACCTAAATTTAATTTTAGACAGGGCGCATTGGAATTGAGCCCAGTATCAATGCCATGCCAAATCACAGAATAATGGTCATATTTAAATATTTTAACACTAGCCTTGAACCAATTTAGCTAAGCTCAACCGGAAATCGAATTTAGGAGGTCTTTAACGTTCATCGGAATATGCGTGCATACAAATGGCGGACTTAAGACATTCTCTACTAGTCAACCCCTGAATAATGTAATGAATAGTAAACCATAGCCTCACCTGATCGTGGCTCTCAGCATAAGCAACGGTGCCTTCCATCCACCGCCTGTTGGTGAGCGTGTGCACGATGTGGCCCATCTTCCAGTCCTCGTCGCGTTCCTCCTTCAGCAGCTTGATCCACATGTCGGGGATGGCCATGCCCAGCCGGTAGTCGAACCCGGTACCGCCTTCGGTGACTGGCCTGCAGGATCCTGGCATGCCGGACACATCCTGAAATGGTCATCAACAGTTACCTTGGGGAGTATTGGTAGGTCACTGCAAACACATGGCAACCATGAACCGAGGACGCAATGTGCCAATTCTGCGGAATTGGCAGAAGAAACGTCAATTCTCTGCTTATGTGGACCGCTTATGAGCAAAAGAAGAAGAAGTATCCATTTAGAGCAGCATCTAATACTCTTCGATGAGATAACAAAACTCACTTCCCGAAAAATCTGGCGATTCCTGGATTCAACGGGCATAAGTTCTTCTTCTTCTTCAAATATTTGGTTTGCTTGACTTGACCCACATGGATTTGGCACTGTATTTTAATTGATAAGATTGGAGCAGGCTTTCACTAGATAGGAGTTAGACGCCCCGGTATAACGAGTAGGTAAAACTCAAAGGCACGTTAAGCAGTTGGTCCCGGCTAATATCTGCTGATATTAGTCGTTAAGCCTAGTCAGAGGCCCTAGGGCGGCTTGACAACATCTGACAGTAAGGTTTGGTCACTTGCCTTACAGACACCCCTCCACCAATCCGCACTGAGTTGATGTACCTCCTCATAGCTGAGGTGAGGCCTTTGCCCAGCAGTGGGATCTATATAGGCTAAATTTACTTTTTACTGAGATCAGATCGCACAATAAACCATTATGCCTTTTAAGATCATCAGCGACTATATGAGATATTTACCTCAGCAATAGTGATAGCCCTGCTATCGGCCTTGTGCACCAGCACGTTGGCGAGCATGAGGTACACCAGCGCCTCAGTGTCCACGTTGAGCCCGAAGTACTCATCGTAGTGCCCCGAGAAGCCTTCGCCGATGCCGCGGCTGTGGTACAGCATCGATGTCACGCCGTCGAACCTGTACAATTGTCGTAAAATGTTCCGATCATCATCATGAAACGTCTAAGGCTTAAACGACCTCCCTGGTCGTAGACGAGTGGCTTTTAAGGTGTCGCCAACTCAGATGCCCCGGTTCGATCACCGGTCGGGTCAATATAGTAGAAAATATGGATTTCTACGAAATATGATATAGACAGTAACATGGCTCTGGTCAGGTGTTGTGGTTCGTCGTTTCTGATTTCCATAACACAAGTGCAATGTTCCTTGTTATGTAAATTATGTTAGTCAGCGGCCAGTATCCATCACGATCTTGTGACTTTTACAAGGTCCTCTGTCCAAATGGCCGGTTGGACGCCTTACGCTGCGACTTTTATCAGAAGATCTCCAATCCAAATGTTCTAGAACTTTTTGCACCAACCGTTATGAGCTTTTGACGCTACGTGACTTACCTAATTGTCAACACGGTCTTATTAGTAAAAAAGCAGTGTTTAGCTCACCTGAATCCATCAAATTGGTATTCTTCTTGATACCACCGTAAGTTGGACAGCAAAAACCTGAGGACTTCGATTCTGAAACAAGCAAACAATATCTTAACAAATTTCTTTTATATTCCTGGTCCTTTCCTTTTATGGTCCTCTAGTAATTCTAGCTAGAGTTTATGGGCAGACTCTCAAAAAAGCAGTCAACTTTTCACACGTCATCTAAGTCCGAAAGACGCCTTTTGCGTTATTTGCGTATGAACTACTTATACTCGTATTTAGCTAAGAAGCTGTACAGGATTTGTCTTAGCGGAGTCATTATACGCATTTAATGTATGGGAACCAATATTTTTCGGATCAAAGGATGAGCCTTGGCATACTTGTTCCTTAGGTAGACTAGTGTGGAAAACGCCCGGGAGTCAGCGGCTCACACCCCGCTGGGGGGCTGGGGGAGGGGGTGAAGTTCCCTTACTCCGCACGCACTGTTACTCGTCATAACTGATAATTTATACCTACTAGGGCAAGTTTGGTATCGTTTTTAGCCATAAGTCAAAGATGGCCAATTGATTTTTGAAACAAAAACCAAGCATTTAAAAAATTGAATTACGGCCAAAAATTAAAAAAATTTTTTTTTTTTTTGGTAATGGCCATAAACTTTAAACGTGTACCAATATCTGCTTTAAAAAATATAGGTAAATAGCCGCATTCATACAAATTCCAAATATATAAGCTTTGTTAAAAATATTGATAGTAATAATGTTTAAAAAATATTTAACTCCACACGGCAGACACGAAAATTCTTAGAAAAATACAGGACTGCAAAAAACAACTTTTGTATGTTGCTTTTACCTGTATTTAGTGAGAATAGTATAGGGTGTTTATAGAATAGGACGTAATTTTAATGCTATTTTAATAAAAATATATTGTATGAACCCTATGTAATAATAATAATAATGCCCTCCTAGCCTAATTTCGACCACGGCGGCCTATCTTAACAGAGATTAGCCAACTGCGCGGGGCGCGGGACATATTATAGTGCACAAGTGTGTGCGCAATACACAGGTGCACTCTCTGTTCCTTCACTCTCATAATTCAGTGAGACGGCAGTCCGACATGACCGTAGAGAGATCAGGCACAGGACCAACGGCTTAACGTGCTTTCCGAGGCACGGGGGTGTTAACACCACCAACTTCCTGACTCCGGAGCTGTGTCTGAGTTATTTCAAGACAGAAAAACCCAACACTCCCGGCCCGACCCGGGAATCGAACCCGGGACCTCGTGGATAGTACCCAGCGTGCTGACTACTAGACCAACGAGGCAGTCAACCTGTGTATAGGTTTACCGTCGTATTTAAAAACTTATTGCTCAACTAGATTTAGTGACAATGTCGGGTGACTTGAAGGTCTTTAATTAATCGATCTACATAGATATGTGCTTAAAACGTCCCACATATATTTATATACTGTCTCTTATGTACATTTGCGCTCGGAATCGCTCAACTCCGTGCACTTATGTTGCCGCTGCAAGCACCTGCGTCTGTGGCTGCCACAATTCATTTTGCAAGTGCATCTGAGAATTTCAATACATACAATATGTATTGTTGGGCTGCCACTGGCAAGTCTGTACATGTAGGTTTCCAGCTGTCACCGACTTTTGTTCATCATTCCCAATTAGATGGGTATTTTTGTAAATCATCGTTCGATGTCATTGTTCATTCGAATCATAATGCATCGTTCACCGTAGAAAATGAACAAGACCTAAAGAAAAAAGTATTTACGAATACATTAGTGTATTCGTAAATATTTTTTTCTTTGAGTGATTGGTTAATTACGTGATTTCATAGTGTAATACTCAATATCTACTTGTCATATAAAACGACCAAAATCTTTTCGATTATGGAAAATGCATCGCTGTTCCTGCTCACATATGCTGTCATAACACCTTATTTGGCATTGGGGAAAGCATTCAGTGTCCACCGCAATTTTTCACTTCACAATTGAAGCTAGAAACAGTATCACACGGTCACACACGCCCATGATGGCATGGAACAGCGAAAGAACTTTTAAGCTTTGTGGTCCTGTAAAAAATCCATATTGCCTACCTTGACGTGTTAATTAAGAGGAAAGTAAATATCCAGGTAATTTTCACCAAGATTATTTGCTATCTCATGACATGGTGGTGTTCTACAGTACCTATGTGTACCCATCAGTACCCATAGCTGTTCTAGGCACTCGTTGCACAACAGCGACAGCTAGCACCACGACTTTGGTCGTCAGCGTCTACGGTTCGAAACCTGATTCGTTTACAGCCGTGGTTATTACTGCAACAAACATGTACCATCATTCTTATCTCCACCACTTCATAGTTACATGGAGCTCATCTTTGCGTATTCGGAGTGCGTTTTGATAGTAGGTATATCGGATGAGTCTTTACACACTTTTTATGATACACGTCCTTATTTAGGCCAAAATTGTATGAATACCGAAAAGTAGAGAGCAAATGAAATTTCTTCGTTCGAAGTAAGTACCTGGGTTATATAAGCTATAGCTATATACACGTAGATACTGGAAAACACCACCAGTACCAACCTTAATATGTGGCAGCAAATACTTTTGAATTTACACGTCCAGTAGTCAACAAAGATCTTTTCCTGTTTACAGAAAAACAAAAAGTAAAAAGTCCTTCCGCTGTTCCATGCCTTAATGGGGCAAATGTGATACTGCTTCCATCTTCAATTGTAAAGGTAAAATAATGCGATGGACACTGAATGCTTTCCCCAATGCCACAGAAGGGCTTTCCCCAATGCCACAGAAGGTGTTATGGCAGCTTATATGAGCAGGAACAGCGCTGCATTTTCCATAATAGAAAAGATTGTGGTCGTTTTATATGACAGGTAGATATTGAGTATTAACACTATGAAATCACGTAATTAACCAATCACTCAATAGTGTATTTATATCAGCCTATGGCAGTCCAATGCTGGACATAGGCCTCTCCAAGACTGCGCCAACTTTCACGGTCCTCCGTTTCTCGCATCCAGGCACCACCGGCCACCTTCCTCAGGTCATCGGTCCACCTAGCAGGAAGGCGTCCAACACTACACTACGTTTTCCGCGACGTGGTCTCCATTCGAGAACCTTCCTATTCCAACGCCCGTCAGTTTGCGACAGACATGACCAGCCCACTGCCACTTCCGCTTACTGCACCTCTGAACTATATCTATGACTTTAGTCTTTTGGCGGATGATCTTGTTCTGGATTCTATTCCTTAGCGAGATCCCCAGCCTAGACCGTTCCATAGCTCGCTGAGCGACATGCAGTTGGTGGGCTGGACTGTCAAGCTCCTCGTCTTAACCCCGTAGGTCATGACAGGTAGGATGCACTGGTTATACACCCTGCTCTTCAGGCATTGCGTCGCCACGACGAGAAGATGTGACGCAACTTCCCAAATGCTGCCCAAACTAGCTGCACCCTTTTGGCGATTACGCGCTCGAAGTTGTCTCTACCCAGTTGCAACATTTGCCCTAGGTAAACGTATTCCTGGACAACTTCGAGCGTCTCGCCGCTGACTGCTATCGGTTCCGGGAATAGTGTATTTGTAAATACTTTTTTCTTTAGGTCTTGTTCGTTCATTTTCTTCAGTAAACGATGCATAAAAGTATTTCTTTACAAAAAATCCATCTAATTGCGAATGATGGACCAAAGTCGGTGACAGCTGGAAACCTACATGTACAGACTTGTCAGTGGCAGCCGAAGCATGTATTGTATGTATGTATTGAAATTCTCAGGTGCAGTTGCAAAATGAATTGTGGCGGCCACAGATACAGGTGCTTGCAGCGGCAACATAAGTGCATGGAGTTGAGCGCAAATGTACATAAGAGACAGTATATAAATATATGTGGGCGTTTTAAGCACATATCTATGTAGATCGATTAATTAAAGACCTTCAAGTCACCCGACATTGTCACTAAATCTATTTGAGCAATAAGTTTTTAAATACGACGGTAAACCTATACACAGGGTTCATACAATATATTTTTATCAAAATAGCATTAAAATTACGTCCTATTCTATAAACACCATATTCTATTCTCACTAGTTACAGGTCCTTAGCAACATATAAAAGTTGTTTTTTGCTGTCCTGTTTTATTCTAAGAATTTTCGTGTCTGCCGCGTGGAGTTAAATATTTTTTAAACATTATTAAATTTATTTTTTTAATTTTTGGCCGTAATTCAATATTTTTGTATGAAAATGCTTGGTTTTTGTTTTAAAAATCAATTGGCCACCTTTGATTTAGCTGAAAACGATACCAAACTTGCCCTAGTAGGTATAAATTAGCAGTTATGACGAGTCACAGTGCGTGCAGAGTAAGGGAACTTCACCCCCTCCCCCAGCCCCCCAGCGGGGTGTGAGCCGCTGACTCCCGGGCGTTTTCCACACTAGTCTACCTAAGGAACAAGTATGCTAAGGCTCATCCTTTGATCCGAAAAATATCTATAGTTAGCATAGGTACAGTCACGAGCATCAATATGTACGAGTATACATCTCCATTCGATTTGAGACTTTATTACAATAAAATAAAAACTTATTTGTATACATTTCATTGCTTGTCACTGTACATAGTACATGAATAGTCGCTGGTCTTATTCTACTCTAGAAACTCACTCCGAGTAGTTGAACAGCCTGCTATCCCACAAAGAGTGGGTGCCCCTAGGTCCGTCGTGGAAAAAGCACGAGTTGGTCCCGTCGAACTCGTTCAAGCCGTCCAGGGTGTTCTTGGAGGCGTGGGAGTGCACCACGTCGAGCAACACGTACAGGCCCATCTCGTGTGCTCTGTCGATCAGCTGCTTCAGCTCGCAGGGGGTCCCGTAGCGACTGGAACATAGGAGCAGTGCTGGCGTCAAGGAGCATGTGAATTTAGGAGGGCGCCGCTAGGTCTGGGATACAGTAATGGCGTCAAGGGCCATGTGAGGGGAGGGTGTCTAGTTCTGAGATTTATAAAAAACTAGGCAAGTGCGAGTCGGACAAGTGCACTGTCAGGTTTGGCACAAAGGATGATGTTATCACAAATTCGCGGTTTTCGGACTTTTCTCTTTACTTGTGCAGTAAGACCTGCCTTCTTGCCATATTCCACGATTCTAGGTCTATGGGAAGTTGATTCCCCTGCGAAATGTTCGAAAATACGGCTAATGCCCTTTTGGCCCGATTGCGGTAAACTTCATATATTTCACAGCTTCAAGAGACCGCAGCCATAACAATAAAGTTTATTTTACCTTGGTACCTCCACGCGTTCCTGAAAAAGGGGCCTTGACAGACAAACGGACAACAAATTAAACCTATAAGTGTTTCTTTTTTCATAATGATGTACGAAACCGTGAACAGAGCCCTATTCGGCCCTATTAGACATGTAAATGTTGGAGTTTTAAATTCAAAGAAAAATACCTGCTAGCAGCAAAGAAACTTGTGACCTGGTATCCGAAGGAGGCGTAATATGCGTGTTCCATGATAGCCATAAGCTGAATCGCATTGTAACCTGGAGAGAGACAAACAAAAAGGGGATTAAATATTAAAAACTTTAGCAACTCCCTCCCTATAACTCCATTATCAAGAAAGATTCCTACGCTTCCCCTTACCCTGTTTCTTTATCCTAGGAAGAATGTTATCCTTGAATTCGGTGTAGGTGCCAACTCTACCCTCGGAAGTAGCTATACCAACGTGGCATTCATAGATCCTGAGTGACGCTGGCCTGTCCACTTTCTTGTGCTTGAACTGGTATGGCTGTGATAAATAAAAAATGATAAATAAGTATGTACTCAGAAGGTTGTCTGAAAGACACTACTTTTGATAATAAGACCTTCTAAATTGAAAACTTGACTTATTTTAAAGAATAGGTGTTTATTATAATTCTTGTAAATCTTTTTGTATGCAAGAAAAGCCAACATCGCTATGCTCAGCAAAATTTAATTTACTTACCTACTTTTAGAAGTAGGTAAGTAGGTATGTTGTAAGAAGGTATAGCTTATGTATTTATTTATTTCAGGTACACTTACAGATTACAGTCAGACATGCATAGGTTACATTGATAAATTGTTACAGTAACAGACTAGAAGACAACCTAAAGTTAGTTTACACAACATGATTTTTAAACAGTTTTTATGTTGGCATTTAATAATACGCTACATTCAAAAAGGTATACGTCTGTCTGATTGTGGTTATAGCATTTTCTTCCAGGAATCTCACTTATTGACGCCGAGTCATTTATTAATAGCTCTTTGTAATGTAGGTAGGTAAGTAAGTATGGTTACTATGTAGTTTCTTACATCACAAACAACAATAAAAACATTCTTATCAGACTATAAACCTAATCTATAATCGACTTGCCTGCTCCGGTTTGTAAATGAAGTGCTGATAGGTGAATCCCTCGAATGGCTTCACGTAGCTGGCCCAAGGTGATATTCTGTACAGGTTCTCATTCACAATGATCTGCACGCGGCTGTCGTGTTTGAAGGCGCAGGAGCCGTCAGGGTTGGCCGGCACGTGGAGTTCCCATTTGCCGTATTCCAGCTTCTTGAATGGATGACTCTTTTGGTTCCAACCATCTGGAATGTGCGGATTTTGAATTAGGTTTCTGTACATTTACATACCTTTACTTTATTAATTAGTAATTAATTATAAAATCCTTACAAAACTGTAACTAAAGACTAAACCTAATATAAACAAAAAATAAATAAATAGTATAGTATTATATGTAAATTAAAATAGATTATGTAAAAACGCTTAAATCATTCAACCCCTCCTTCAAGTTGCTGGTGCCAAGAAGGCTGGCAGCGTTACCCCTCTGAATGGCCAAACTCAAACGTTGACCGAGGTAACAACCAGCCTTCTTGTCACCAGTTACGGTGACCAGCCGCTCGGCCAGCTCGGCAAAAAGTTTTTTGGCTTTAGGCCCCCATGGACCCAACATCTCCACTCCAAATGGTGCAAAGCGGTAGCGGCTGTCTAAGGCGGAGTACTTTCTACTTTTTAAAGACTCCGCCGAGGCAGCCGCTGCGCCTGCAGACCTAGAAGAGAAGCAGCCAGACTATCCACGCAAGTAAGGCCTTAACTTCTTGGTCCTGAAAATTGCTATGCAAGTAAGACCCCTGGCGCACGTCTGGATAAGCTATTCCGGACTTTTTAAAGCCTATTATCTGAGTTGACATCCCACTTGCACAAGTTTGGATTACCTAATCCAGAGGGTCCACTTGTGTTTGTCCGATTTAGCTAATCCGGACTGGCGCAAGTGGGCCTAAGAGTCTAGGATAGACCTATTGCTATTGCTAATGATAATTAGTAAAATATGCTAACTAGGGGTACTAAAGAGATGAATGACGATTGCGGGTGATGTTGACTCATATTTGCCTCTATCCATGATGATAATCACTTTTCGATGATGATAATAAATTGTAAATATAGAATCATCTTTGGTTCCTCCCAAATTGGCTATTTATAAACATTGAAAAGTATTTTGCATTCGATCGCCGTGACGACTAATTGCGTAGTACAAGTTTAGTATCAAGCACGCACCTCCTACGAAATCTCCACGCGTTGAATGAATGCACAAGGCATGTCTGAAACTTCGTACCTATATGTAAAACTTAGATAGATGCCTGGGTGCCTTATTCAAATTGATTGTAGTTATAGCGCGTTCAACCAAATAAACAAACTCTTCAACTTTATAATATTAGTATTAGGTACTAACGAGATACAAAAGTCCACTGGAAACTAGAAGAGAACGCTCTTAGCGATAAGACTGATTCTACATTGTATGTAGGTACCTACGAATCTCTATGTAAATTGCTTTGTACTTACTTATTTGTTTTTATACGGTAAAGACTAATATTGAACTGTATTCTTTCTTCTCTACAGAAAATTCAACATCGACATTTGCGCGGGGAAGACTAAGTGAGAAAATAATTTCTTAGAATTAGCAAATTTTTGTAAGAAAAACTTAATCTTTTTATTGTGGAGCAATACAGAATTAAATTGTATTGAACTTACTAAATTCTCCTTGTAAATGCAAGGAATGGGCGCCCGGGGCCCACTCTCGCCAGGTCACGGAGCCGTCTGGGTGGAACTGCGGCCCGAAGTAGCGGTAGCCCCTGGAGAAGCCCTCCACGCCGCCCTCCCAGGACTCGATCCTCTCCCAAAGGTCTTTGTAGCACGCATATCTATAAAGAGTAGAGAGAAGATTGATGGAACTTTTTAAATTTATCTATACTTATATTTACCTAAAACAAAACTGCAGAAATCCAATAAAAACAACCCTCAGGGCTTAGTTTAGTAGTGGAATAATGAGTGGAATGCATAAGTCGTGTTTGATACCTAGGTAGGACCTTAGACTAATAACAATGTTATTATTCTAAGGGTAGGACACGAGATCGGCTGAAATATTTTAATGGACATTGGTATTTTAGTAAGAACTATAGTTTGAGTATGTAGATTATAGTCCAGTCAGTAATCAGTGTACCTAGTGTCAACCTAGGCTATATTTCAAATGAATATGATATTAAGTATCTCCTGGAATTTATTTATATACAACGTATTAATAAAAATTAAGATAAATTAATACAACACGAAAAAAATATTATAAAAAGGGTCCTTGTGGTAAGGTTCCCAGGATGCTGGCAGCATTACCGCGCTGGATAGCGATGCTTATACGCTGAGCAAGGTAGCTGCCAGCTCTTAGGTCACCACTGATGTCAACTAGCCTCTTGGAAATCTCTTTGAAAAAAGAGATGGCGTTGGGACCCCACGAACCCAGTGTTTCGACTCCAAACGGTACAAAGTGGTACCGGGAGTCGATATGCCTGTTGGTACTTGTTCTTTTTAAAGTTTTCGGCACTTGTCGAGCCAAACCAGCATCACGGCTTGTCCCGGGCAGATGAGAGGCTGCAAGTGTGTCGACACAGGTAGCGTCCCACACAAGAGCCCGACCCATCCGCCAAGGAACAAGTGACATCCCGTCTGGTCTCTTGCCATCATCACGCGCGATACCGTTCGGCTTGAGCCGGCACGTTGATAGAGGCAAGAGACCGACGGATGATGTCGTTGATGCTGGCATGACGCGAAAAGCGGCCTGTACTTTTAATACAGGAGAGTCCGTGATGTCCCAACGAGCCGACATCAGTACCACAAGGACATCTGTGTGGAAGGCAAACCTCAGCACCAACACGCAGACCTATCGAAAGTATGTCCTTAAAACCAGTGTTATGGGCGGGCTGTTGGTTGTTGTAACTGTCAGGTGTTTAGAATCTCAATGTGATCTAGCTTAGAAAATAGGTACCTATATACTTGAATTTATTAAAAACCACCATTTTTGTCTGCACCTAGTATTATTATTTTCAAACATTCATATGCTATCAATGACCTTTAGTTTGACATTGGAGACGACTACCGCGCAAATAAAGCGCTTTCTTCCAGCTTCGGGATCTTACTGGTAAAGGTGAAGCTGGATAGTGGTTTTTTGGTAAGCCACTCTTGGCTTAATCAAAAGACTAGCTAAATACGATTGATATAAGTAAAACTAAGTAGGTACCTACCCACTTATCGTATATATTAATAAAAATTACCTACTTTTGTAAATGATTTCATTCAAGCACGCACTTATTAACATTCAATAAGACGTGTTGTGCTTCACTATGACTTTGAAGCGCTTTTTTGCTTCATTGCCAGTGACTAGTAAACACAGCTGAGCTAACCTCAAATTGTGGTCAAACAAAAGTAATTTACAAATTTTGGGGCTATAACTTGATGAATATCCCTAAAAATTCCTACAATAATAAAGATATAATAATCAGGCATACCTGCGTCGAATTTCCCGTTCGTAAGGCTTCAAATAACCATCACGTTCGAATAATTTCGTCAAGTCCGGGACGGGAACTTCCATCGGATCCATCGCTGAGTAGTTACCACCCATTATAAATATGTATGTAGATATCAAACCGGCTCGAAGTGCGCACGCGCCTCACAACCGCGCGAAATGATATCTCTAGTTTAAATGATACTGGAGCCACTATTATTTTCTGAACCCCAGACTGCTCATCTGATAAACTTTAGGGTCAACTTTGTGCTCGTGGCTGTTACTTAGCACATGCACAAATAATTGGATGGCATATCCAGTCAAAAATCGTAACTACCTGTCTATGGGAATATAAAATTACCCCCGATTTAAAAAAAATATACATTAACAAGGTAGGAATGGCTACCTACACTACAGAGGATCTAGATCCCTCCATAGGTAATTGGAAAATAAATAATTACCTAACCTAGGTAGTTAAAATATTTTTAGGTCTCCCTTAAATCGAAAAGAAATTAAGAATTTGCGAACAACGTCATATTAGTAAACCCTGGATGGAACCCTTGAGGCGGAACCCTAGTGACCAATTCACGGAACCCTACGGAATACGGACTACTACTACCCGCAGACCACCATTGAGAGTCACTGGTTTAGAACCTTGGTTAGTTTAGGGACAATCCCACTTTGTATTTCCGTTTTCTATTGTTCTTAGGGTTCCACTGATGTAAGTACGATAGTTACATTACATTCGAATTTTTCGTCAAGAGTAGCTCTGGCTATTGGGTGATATACAGTACACACACGGACCACTGATTGTGTATAGTTTTCGCTAGTTAGGCTGAGTAGTTAGGTACTTACGTACTATAGTTAGGTAACATTGGTTTATTATATTATATGATAAATCAATGGGTAACACATGTAATCATTATTACAGTACACGGCTTTAAATACAATTAAAGGATCGTCGTAGTGCGTACCGAGCGCAGCGTAGTAGTGGTAGGTGGTAGGCTCAAAATCTGAAGTGGTAGGTAGGTATAATAGGTCTAGAGTGTTTATCTTCATTCATTAGCCCAAGCGTCGTAACATTCGGTTCATGTAAACATAATTATTGATAGCAGAATTAATGCGTAGGTAGGTACGCGTCGTGTTACAGACATGAATCGTGAATACATGACCAATTGATAATTACAATTAATCTGGGAGACTGACTCCTAAACCATATCACGTGATCACAACTTCCACCATGCCTGCTATAATGGATGATTTGATGCCTCTACTTATGTAGAGAAAGTAAGCAGTTTTGTTTATAGACTAATAAGCAGGTTATGAACTTTTGAATTTATTGGTCCATGTTGATTATACACACACTTAACTAGGTATGTGCCTACGTACCTCCCTTTATATGCGTAAATTAAGTGCGTCATTTAAAATAATAGTTACCTGGGCGACCGAGCTTTCCTTTCCTATAACACAGAAAGTGACAGAACAAGAAAGACTTAATAAAGATTTTTAAATAATGACTGAGTGTGGCCGTAAGTTTTCTGAACAAAACTATGTCATTTAAATAGTATATTTATTGTGATAATAGTATACTCGTAGTATAGTAGCATAAGTTATGTAAAAGTTAAACTGATCCATATGACTATTTAGTTTAGAGGTTTTTTAAACAATTTAGCAAATATACTGTTTTAAACTTTCATGGTCACTATCATTAGTTATTTATTTACAGGATTTATGTTTATATGTTTGCCCTTAACATCCCACTTTGGAAACTTGAAAATTCAATAGATAGACAAGCATTTTATAATTACAAAAACATTATTATTATCTAATTACTAGTTTATTTAATATTTACAGTTATCACACTACATTAAGGTTAAATTAGGTCAGAGCCTGTTCTTCTGGCTGCAGCTACAGCTTCTTCAGGTTGTAATTTTTCTTCATTTGATGGCTCTAATGGGTTGCCTTCCTCATCCAATTTTCCTTGTTTAAAATCTGTGACGATCTTCTTGCTGTAAACTGCATCAAACAGGTGTTGTGTTGTGAATTCACTCTGAATAACATCAGCTGCTCTGTATGAGACGTAGGGTTTCAGTTCACAGTTTTTCAAGTCTGGGACAATTAACTCTGGGATCATTTCAGGAACCTTTACAAACCGACCGTTTAGCACGTATCCTGTATCACGAACTCCTCGTTTATCTACTTCCAGTTCAGGGTTTGGGCCCATTTGTTGCTTCTTGTGTAAGCGTGAGCCCCTTTTGTTAGGAATTGGAAACTTCCTGAAATTCCTTTTACCTTCAAGAGGTGCTGACAGAGAGATGGTTCTTTTTGATATGTAATTTATTAAATTGGATATTTTAGACATTTTGCGATGTTTTTCTGCAAGTAGATTGAATAATGTAATTTTTTTCTAATTTTGGAAATAAAACCCAAATTTTTAGGTTATTTGTCACTTTGACATATGTCAAATAGTGTTGTAGCAAAAAACCGGTATTTATTAGATGAGCTCAACCAAAAGCAGTACGATGATAAGGCCACCTCTATTTGAGGTTTGCGCGGGAAGCAAAAAGAGTAGGATAGAGGATGGATGGGCTTCGTTTCTCAATTTTCTAAATTCATTTTTCGTGGGGATTATTGTGAGTGTGGTGGAATTATCCGAATAACGTGCCGCAGAGTAGAACTAATGAAGTAAAAGTGAGAAACCCAAAACTTTCTTGAGAGCAATGAAATGCAAACCATCCATGCAAGCATTCAACATTCTATGAAAAAAGAAAAGACATGTATTTAAAAAGATAATTATCCAGTCTGAACTGGAAAAGCTTGTAAAGTTTTCAATTGGCTTAACTGATTTTAATGGGTTAACAGGTATCATACACTCCTACATAGTCAGTACCATAATATCAACAATCCATATAACAGTATTTCAGGGTAGTATTTGCGTAATATTTATGAATAATGAAAACGCTAGCCCGAATGCGATGTACAATCCATGTTTTTTAAATAAGTTTGGGAAATAATAAACATTTTAAGTCAAATTTGTATAATTTATAATAATAAAACATATATACAATCATCTTAATAAACTTGTGAATAGGTACCAAACAAACTTTAATTCTATTAACAGACATGAACATTAAGGATCCTTCACTATTTTTTTCTTTTTATATGAATATGTTCAGCTTCGTTACCAAAATCTGTTTTTGCATGGTTGTTTGTACATTTCTGGACAAAGAATAAGAAGTTACAACCAATAAATGGTTAAAGGAAGTATAGGTATACGTTAAAAATATTTAAATTACCTAGGAACAATCCAACCCCTGCACTTAAACGAATATTGAAATGAAACATTAAACTATGTAACAGCTAAAATACATCTATTTTGTGCTCCCTTTGAACACCAGTGGTAAATCTTATTATAATAACATTTTATTGGCACTGAAATATTTTAAGTTAGGTAGCACCGCAACTGCTTCAAAGCAAAACACATAGTTTAGGATCTAGCTATTATCAAATATTCCATTTCAAATTGTATTTAGAAGAGCCGTTGTCAAATTGAGCCTGTACTACATAGTTGCATTAGCCAATATTTTATTGTAACAAAAAAACATTAAACATTATATAACACAATCCCAACACTGCGTGGGTCTCAATAACAGCATACGTGATGTAAGGGAATGTTAACAAGTCCAACAAATAATTAGCAAAAAAACATTTAATCACTACAAGATTATTTTCGCACGCAACAAACCTAACCACCTTCAAACATCTTTGCGAAAAATTTCCTACAGACTTTCAAGATTAATTTCCTAGGTACTTCTTTCGCCTTTTTGTTCGAGCTTTCGAGACCCTGTGGAATTTATGGCGTTTTCAAGCAGCACTTTTTGCAGCACCGAAGTAGTTGCTTTATACGAAATTAATAAGGCACTACAGCTACATTGAGGTACCGAGATCGAATTTTAAAAAGTTGGTTTACTAGATATTATTTATGATTAATACCCACAGTATGTACATTGGGCCTCGCATCAACCTTCTGTCAAAATACAGATGATATATACTCTAATGTGATCAACATAAGGTTGAAATATGGTTGCGGCAATTTGACAGATCAGGGTAGGTTGATGTGAGACCCACTGCACAGGCGTTCTAAGTATTTAATAATTAGTTCAAACATGGACGCTACTAGAATTCGTTCGTTGTTCAAGTTACGACTTCAGTAGAGCAGTCCAGTAATCACTCAGATAGCCAAAAGGTCGTTCCCACCTGAGATGTTTAAACAACATTTCCAAGAAAAACATTAGTAACATCGCTATTCCTAACATTATTATTGCACTTATTAAAACACAATTTTACGGATTACTTCGCGATTTATTTACATTTTATTTTAAACCTGACGTTTCGAACACTTTACAGCGATCGTGGTCACAGGGAGACTATTTATTATTTATTTTATTCCTCGAATGCTACGTGAAGCCATTGAAATTAGAAAACATCCAAATTTCAATAGAGAAGATGGTTGGAAAGTTCCACCGGCATGGGATCCTATTCTAGCAAAAACCAAAGCAACACCTAGCACTGCAAGATCTCAAGACACGGTTAGCTCTTTCTGCGTAAATAGGAACGTAAATTAATATTATTGAGTGACGGTAGTTAAAATTTTTCAAAACTTTGTAATGACAACTAATACCTTAGTCTCCCTGTGACCACGATCGCTGTAAAGTGTTCGAAACGTCAGGTTTAAAATAAAATGTAAATAAATCGCGAAGTTATCCGTAAAATTGTGTTTTAATGAGTTTAACAATTCGCGTAAACGTAAGAAACAAATATATTATTATTGCAGAAATTATTTTAATTTATCCAAAAACTTCGTTGCTGCAACCTTAGTCGAAAGCGCCTTAACAAAGAGTGACCTATCCTAATATTCAGTCGTAAGTCATGTGTCCGCGGGACGATCATCATGATGGTTGTTCTCGAGATCTTCAAGCGTGTCGTTGGACGAGTGAGTGAGATCGCTCATTTCGTCTATCTGCTTCTGTTTCTTTCTCACGTTCCAGTGCAGGCACTCGGCTAGGGAATCGAACCAGTCCGAGATCTGGTCCTGGGCGCATATTGACGGCACCGGGTATACTGACGTGGTCACGTATAGGCTGTGTAAGAGAATAACGATTCAGTATTGTTTCGACGCCGCATGTAGACGCTGATAGGCCACTGAAACATTTTTCATTTGTTCGTGTAAGCGGAATTTTTTTTTTATGATAAGTTTTTATTATCTGATTATGTGTGCTTATTTTTTAAGTTAATAAATATATTGTTTGTACGATATTTGTACGAAAAATGTCTCATGGCTTCCTACTGGAGCCATGATATGTGACAGTAAAAGCTGCACGATTTTATCCTAGAAAATTCCAGAAAGGCTTACCATATAATACCGATTAAATACCTACTTATACTTCAGAAACAGTGCGGCAAAAGTGCCTAAAGTAAACTAACGTGTAGATACTTATTCTGTCACATAACATAGCTAGAGTAAGGTCAGTGTATTGTGTAAATAATGTGACTTTACACGACACATTATTATGTCCTATACTTTCGCGTCTGCATGCGGCTTAATATATAAATAGAAATCATTAAAGCAAAATGAAGTGCAGAAGCGTCAAATATATGCAAAACTACACTCGAGCGCGTATTAGTACCTACTACTACGTTAATGACCACCTCGACCTACTCCCAGAATGAAACGGGCACGGGAGTACTAGTAGTTTTTGTGCCTCGACAATAAGGTTTATGTTCGAATGATGGGCGGCGATTTAGTGGTTTACCTATCGCCGGGTCTGAGTACCAACTGAGAGCGGCCGTCGAAGGAAACACTGGCCGCCGAGCGGGCCTCTAGGCTAGGAGTTATCTGAAACAAGCTCCTTCAGCTTAGCCACATAGTAATATTTGTAATCCACCTTAATCGTACTAAGTCACAGATCATTTATTAGAAGCATAAACCGTTTTGAAATCTTTTATTTTTTATGATTTTATGCAGAGAAAAAAATAAGAATATTATCAAACAATTTGTCATTATATTATTTCTAGCTACCTATCTACCAAATAAGTAATGTTCTATTTATTAAGTTTATTACTGTTTTATAAATACAGGCTAAATTGGCCATGATAACAGGTGAATAAGAAACTGTGTTACAAATTACAATTTCTACAGTCTTAAAAACACTAATCAGAGGTGGTATTATACTTCAAAATACAACAACAACTAAAAAAGGGCAAAGGTTATGCAAGCGTCTACAGAAGTGTTATGCGTTTGCATGCTCGCCGCGCGGCGTGGCTGTAGTTTTGTACCTATCTCCGTGTTGCAGCGCTTGCCGGCTGCGCCCGTCGAACGACACCCACATCGCGTTGCGCGCCTCCGGGGACAGTGCAATCTAGAATGTTTGTTTGTTTGCCGTCAATTATTGGAGTTATGGTGTCCATCCGATGTACCCGTGGCGGATTTGCTCTAACGATCAGTAGACCCGAATATAGGGCGACCAAATTCAGTATAATGTCCTCCTAGCCGAATTTAGACTACAGCAACCGATCTGAACAGAGATTAGCCAACTGAAACCACAATATCTCCCATATTCTAGTGCACAAGTGTGTGCGCAACACACAGGTGCCCTTTCTGTTCCTTCACTCTCATAGTTTAGTGAGACGGCATCCGAAATGACTGAAGAAAGATCAGGTGCAGGATCAACGGCTTGACGTGCTTTCCGAGGCACAGGCCGCGGGGGTATCAACACGACAAACTTCCTCACTCCGGAGCTGTGTCTGTCTGACTTATTACAAGACAGGAAACCCCAGTAACTTTCGGCTTAACCCGGGATTCAAACCAGAGACCCAGTGGATAGTACACAGCGTCCTGATCACTAGATCAACGAGGCAGTCAAATTTATAATACTACTAGTGGTTCCCCGCGACTTTGCCCGCAAGAGTTGGATTTTTCATATAAAATTTCATCCCCCATTTCACCCCCTTAATATTTTTATATCGCGACAAAATGTAGCCTATGGCCTTTCCAGGGTCTCGAACTGTCTCCATACCAAATTTCATCTCAATCGGTTTAGTGGTTTAAGCGTCAAGAGGTAACAGACAGACAGACAGACACACTTTCGCATTTATAATATTAGTATGGATAGTCTATATGAATGGGCGCTGAAAAAAGAACAGTTGGTACTTACTACATGAACTATGGCCTAAGGCGTTCAAGACAAATCCGCCACTGCAATCACCGTTAAGTTTGCTAGTTTAGAATAATGTTTTACAGATTGTGTGGGTAGACAGTTCAAGGGTAAATCATATGTACAACATTGTGAGAGATCTAGTGTATGATCAAAGAAATGAGAAGTATAAAAAAATATAAGAAGGATAGAAATTGGTGATATTAAGTATTTCGAACACACTGAGTGTATTAAAAGATCTGTGACACTGATATGTACAGATACAGGAAGTAAAATGTGGGAAGAAAAATGTGAATGTCTCTTTAGAGCGTTCGATCGATATTGTGTTTTGGGAATTTTTTTATGAGTCAATACCAGTTCATATTCTATGTCACACCGACCTAAAAATTTACCATTATTCGAAAAGAAACACTTTCCAAGGGCATAGGGAAAAATATCAGGTTTTCGCGGACTCCAAGCTCCACAATACCTAGACAAAAAAAGAAAATTGTGCCAGTAATATTACCTTTAGCTCCACTCCGGCTGGCACGACGATTGGCCTGAAGGAGAGCGAGTGCGGACAGATGGGAGTGACCATGATGGCGGGGACTGACGGGTGGATCATGCTAGCGCCGGCCGCTACCGCGTAGGCCGTGCTGCCGGTCGGCGTTGATACTATCAATCCTGAAAAAATAAACAAAATATTTTAAAGAGTGCACAAGTTTAACAATAAACTTTTGAAAAGTTGTAACTATAATTTTGACTAAAGTGACCGAGTCTTAATTGGTACAGAAGAAGGTCTATTTATATTGGGACGCGCATAAACGCGCATAAATCAAACGTTTCAAGACTTATATCATTTAAAACATTTACATTTTAGTCATCAGTCACTTTAAATGAAATTGGTAAATTAAACATAAATGTAAGCAAATTTTATTTTATCAAATGCAGTAATAACGGCGGGAATATACTACTATACTACAAACTACATGAAAGGTAAAAAGACCTTCTGTCTGGTCGCATACTCTTTGATATGAAGTGCTTCGGAGCCACTGCTTTTCAATTCCCAAGTCTCCAATAGACCTTTACGTGTGCGGATTATACCTACGCGATGTTTTTGTTTCCCGAAAGTGTCCCGATAAGCATTCGTCGTCGCCTGATTACTACGCGATGCAACGATCTATCCACACTTATCGCGATAACGCGAATATTCGCTATAGCTTGTTAATTTAAGGACTATAACAGTGCGTTGCAATATTTCCCCGCCCAACAAACTACCTCTATAAATCCATAACAGTAACCCAAAATTAGTACACTATCAATAAATTACAGTGTAACATTGTGTGATAAAGTTTTTAAAGCTACCAAATGATATAAAACTATTACAAAATACTTTGTTTAGACCGAAACTCATAGAGTGGCTTAGCCATTAAAAAATCTACAAAATTACGGACATTTTGATTTTGATTTGACTAAACTTGATTTTGATGTATCCTTTGTTTTGACATAAAAATAATTCTAATAAGACATAAAATACTAAATTTATTATTTTTATATTGACACTGACATAACTGACATTGTATTAATAAATTAATTGCATAACTGTTATTGTTTTGCATGCCACATTATGGTAAAACTGTGAACTGTATTTCCACCTATTTGAACCATGTCTTTATTTATTTATTTATTATATAATAGTGTGCATGCTGGCTTACAGTTTGCCCAAAACGCTAGCATGCTAATTTACAAATTACAGTTTTATAGTTATAATATTATTAATATGTCTTGTGCAAATAAATTTTCATTTTCATTTTCCACTCACCGTCTCCCTGCACCGAGGTGATGTGCTTTCCGTCCAGAAACAGGTCGATATTCGAGAGGTACGGCGAAGGCCCCCTGTCCACTACCACTTCGTTCAGCACGAGGATCGTGGTGGGCTTCTTTTTGTTGCTGTCGTGGTCGCTGCTCTTGCGCAGCACCACGCACTGGAGGCGGGACCTTAGCGTTAGCGCCGCGTGGCCTGGAAGGGAATTCGCGAATAAACGCTTAATAAATTACATATTAGAGGGACCAAGACAGGATGCAATCTATTCTACATCGATGTTCCCTATCGCTTACAAAATGTATAAAACTGATATCCATCAAAACATTATTTGAATTTTGCATTTTGATATTTGTTGTAAATTGTATTTCGTCTAGTCTACAGGGGCTCTGAGACTCTCTCTAAGACGATGTAAGAAAGAAAGTAAGGATGTATGTCATTACAGCACTTGTGTTATGGAAATCAGATCAACGGTAGAACAATAACACCCAGACCCGAGAAGATATAGCAAATATGAATTTCTTTATTGACCAGACCGTAGATTGAACCCGGGACATTGGAGACGGCGACATCTTGAAAACCAGTGTGCGAGCCAAGGAGGTCGTCAAAACAATAAGTAGGTACCTAATTACGTAGATATTTTATTTTTAAGAGTCACGTTACCTTTCTGTCAGTACAAGTAGGTATTGTAAAAATAAGCACAAACTTCAGTGAATATTTATAAGGATGTTACCTTCTAGAACATTCATGACTTGCTCTTGAAAGTTGTTGAACTCGAACGGCGTGAGGAAGCCGAGCGAGCCCAGGTGGAATGCCATCACAGGGGGGACTGATTGCTGAAAAAAGAAATAACTGAATATATATTTTTAGATTAGGTCCGTAAGTAAACATAACATATTATTATGTTCGACAGATTTTTAGCTAGGAAGTTTAATTTTTTTTTAAGGGATCCGTACCTTGAAAGAAAAATAAGGCACCATTCTATAAATCTTACTTAACTATCGATCCATTAGGAATTCATTCGCAGAATTTGGGTGCTGATCTAGTGTCTTCAAAAACGCGACATTTCCCCCAATGCAACTTTTATTAAGCCAGGATCACAGCTTGGCCGTAATAAAACCAGCAAAACTGCAGGATCCCAGCGTAGTGTAAACCGGGGCTAGCTGTAGCTGGTAAAACGTCTTCAAGACTTTACCTGGAACAGCGAGCTGGCGTGCAATAAGGTGCCATCACCTCCCAGACAGATTATAAAGTCGATCTTGTCCGTCAGATCATCTGTGCCAGCTCTGAATGTCATCAGCCGCTCCCGGACCGAGGAGAAGTCACCGTATGACGCTAGCAGCGTATCGTCCAGGACTGCTGCTTCCACGAACACTACCATGCTTTTGTCCTGGAAGCAAATGAGATTTGGAAGATTAAAATAGGGCAGTAGCACATTAATCGAAACAATACGACATCTTACGCAGATGCTATAGGGGCGATTGTGCAATGAAAACGGGTATATATTCGTAGGGCCACTGTACGCGTACTTCATTCTTTATTTTAACCCCCGACGCAAAAACGACGGGGTGTTATAAGTTTGACGTGTCTGTGTGAGTGTGTGTGTCTGTCTGTGGCATCGTAGCTCCCAAACGGATGAACCGATTTTGATTTAGTTTTTTTGTTTGAATGATTAATTAGTCGGGAGTGTTCTTAGCTATGTTTGATGAAAATCGGTCGAAGATGGCCGCCGTAACAAAATGGCGGATGATAACATATATTTTTTTAACTCCTTCAATATGGGTATCAAATAAAAGGGCTTGACTAGTAGAATACTATACACTATGACAAATTTCAAATCCAAGATTGCCGCCGTAACAAAATGGCGGATAACATATTTTTTTAAACTCCTTCAATGTGGGTATCTAATGAAAGGGCCTGACTAGTAGAATACCTACTATACACTATAACAAATTTCAAATCCAAGATGGCCGCCGTAACAAAATGGCGGAATACATTTTTTTTTAAACTCCTTCAATATGGTAACTACTACGAGTACTAATACGAGTAATAGACCTTGCGCGCCGTCCACCAAAATTTGCGCTAGTCGCGTTCGGGAAGCAAAGCTATTTAAATAAATGGATTGAGGACTTATACAAAAACTGTATGTTACGTAACTATGTACTTTAACACAAAGTTAGTCTAATATTAGTGCGGTCCCCCGACGCGACAACATTAGTATTTAAAATAGTGTACCTACGTACTTACGTAGGGTCAAAATTTCAGTTTAATTTTTTGCTTTTTATATGGTTTCCATTTAAACCAACTGTATTGTATCAAGCTATAATTCCATAGTTATAAAACCTTGATTTTAGGATTTTTATGTGCATCTATTATTTTGTGTCCGGGGTTTTTATTTTTTTTATTTTTGCGTAGGTAATACAAAGGTGTTGAAGTGAAGTTTTTATTAGTCAGCACTCCGCATAGAGATCAGATGGACATTATTACATTATAGACAGGTAGGAGTTACTTCACGCCGATGAGATCCAATAAAATCCCAAGTTTTATAAAAAAAAAGGATTCGAGATTCCTTTGCGCCTTTCGATACAAATATATCTCCGATATTGCGTCCGTCATTGAGTTGTTTGCATAACCTTTGAAAACGTAAGTATATCTGTATACGGTGTGGTTGCATATATAGGCCCTAATTGTACTTACTATTATTCCGACATTTAATTTTTTTGTCAACTAAATGTTTTTCAGTTAAAATCAAAAAACCTTAGAGGTTAGCCTCTCGTCTAACCTTCAAGGTTGGCTAAGCTCGATATGTGTATTTACTGACTAACAAAGTAAGTACTTTCGAAAGTTAAATCAAGTTCGTCCAATCATCGGATTACACTTTTATAAATGCGTCATGCATGCATATATGCTAATATTAGTCGAGTGGGAAAGCGAATTGTCTTAATCGCATTTTAATTAGGTACACAATGCAGACAATTTTGGCAGAATCATACATGGTCTTTCCATTCAAATGTTGGCTAATAATCTCTTTGAGATAGGCCACTACTAGTACTTATTGTAATTTGGCTAGGAGGAGTGAAGAAGAAAGACGTTATGTTATATAATTTTTCTCTGCTCTGAGATTTCCTGAAGCATTATTAATCAAGTGAGGTATCAGTTTCTTTATTATTCTACCAGTACCTACATATCTAGCATTTGAGGCGAAAGTGTTAATTAAATACATAACGATTGTGCTTCAAATACAAAATAACACAGCAGTCATTCTCACCATGTGAGGGTGACTTTACTGTGTACTACGTATTGTTCTAATCATTGCATGAAATGTATCGATCGCATGAGGTGGACCTACCTAAGTAGGTGTTAGCGTGATGAACAACTGAGAAATAAATGTTTATGGCCTCAACCCAACCAGAATTACCCCTTAACAATTTAATTGTGCTCCAAAATTTTTTTTATAAAACGACTGAAGTAGCTAGGTACTTACTACCTACTTCACAATAGATTGATTTGTATAAATAAACTCTTTGTGGATACGTATGCAGTGTGTCTGGGTTTGAACTAGCCATAATTTATAGGCTATTAGTTCATCAAATGTTATCGACAAAAAAACACCATGTTGGGTTCTAACTACTACCTCTTCAAATGGCAGCCATTTTAATTATTTAAAAAAACTATTTCTGTGGATCTGGAGGTCCTAAAAGTTATGAAAATGATTTGTTTGAAAGGTAACGCTATCGCCTATCAAGCAAAATAAAGATCAATTCAAAATTATTCACCGTCATAGAGGAAAATATTTTTTTTTAAAGAAATCTGTACACCTACATATCTAGCATTTGAGGCGAAAGTGTTAATTAAATACATAACGATTGTGCTTCAAATACAAAATAACACAGCAGTCATTCTCACCATGTGAGGGTGACTTTACTGTGTACTACGTATTGTTCTAATCATTGCATGAAATGTATCGATCGCATGAGGTGGACCTACCTAAGTAGGTGTTAGCGTGATGAACAACTGAGAAATAAATGTTTATGGCCTCAACCCAACCAGAATTACCCCTTAACAATTTAATTGTGCTCCAAAATTTTTTTTATAAAACGACTGAAGTAGCTAGGTACTTACTACCTACTTCACAATAGATTGATTTGTATAAATAAACTCTTTGTGGATACGTATGCAGTGTGTCTGGGTTTGAACTAGCCATAATTTATAGGCTATTAGTTCATTAAATGTTATCGACAAAAAACCACCATGTTGGGTTCTAACTACGACCTCTTCAAATGGCAGCCATTTTAATTATTTAAAAAAACTATTTCTGTGGATCTGGAGGTCCTAAAAGTTATGAAAATGATTTGTTTGAAAGGTAACGCTATCGCCTATCAAGCAAAATAAAGATCAATTCAAAATTATTCACCGTCATAGAGGAAAATATATTTTTTTAAAGAAATCTGGCAAAAACTTAAAAAGTTAAATACTATAAAACTAAACACAAAATTCATGTTTTTTTCATTAGGATTATGTCTCTAAAATTTGATAAATAAAAGGCCCTTAAATTATCGATAAGTAGTCGAAACCCGGACACCCTATATAAGTATATATTCCTTTTTGTCTTGTATTTAAAGGTGGTTATTCTAATTTCTCATATTGCACACTGTAGTATTTATTCTATTCAGTTGTTATGATATTTCTTGCCACAGAATACCTAGTAGTTGTCCTGACCGACAATCAATACCTAAACAATCCTTATTGGACTCTTAATAATTTCTCACAAGAGGTCTCAACTTCACACATATCAAGCTGTTTAATTAAGTGTTAATTCAAGATAATTAAATCAATAAACTCGTAATTGAAACAAAAGAAAGTTATTGATAACAATAACGAAACGAATAATCACTTTTCATTGTTCCATCATTCAAACTTTGATGATTTACTTTCAAAATACGAATTGATGGAAGCTCGATCGAGCCACGTGGCAGTTCGAAACGACACAGACAGAGTTGAACCAACTCCTGCGCACTATAATTAGGGCGGGCCTGAATCATCTTTGTTTCTGGATTCTTGTTCCCTGAACCCGGTGATTAGTTTCCAGCTATTCCAGATTGGGGCTGTGAGGAAATATTAACAACTTTTTGTTATCGCTGTCACTGAATTTAAACGAATTTGCGTCTTAAGTTATAGTTAACGTTTGCCAAGCAATGCCTCCTCTGTTTAATAGCTAGGTATATAAGGACTATAGGACACGTTATGGATATAAATATCAAATAAGCAGAGTCATTAAATTGGTTTATAATTTGTCTACTCATGCTCTAGGGATGTCATGGTCGATTAAACTCTGGACTCGAACATATTTTATTTACGTATGAATTCACCTAAACGTGTAATCATTTTCCGATTTACCAAAAGGACTTGTCCATTAATGGTTTTTTATTCGTCAATATTTGTAACCAGAATAAACTAAATATTATATGAAAGAGTTCACAAAAACTAGCCTTTCTGCATAATTAATATATTTTTAAGGCCTCCGATTTAGAGAAAAATTGAAATTATTTTTCTCTTTGTCTGTACATAAACCGCACCTTCGCCTATATCAATCAACGCATGAAAAAAAAATTGACAGCAAAATTGTCATTCCATTGACAGTAGTACCTATTATATAATCTGTGGTAGTACCTAGTAGTAAATACTACTACTACTACCTTTTGGATATTTATCCACCAGTGGAAAGGCAATGGTACATAGCCATACAGCCAGGAAATACAGTGATCAATGGATGATGCCTGTTACAAAACATATTTTTTCTTAAAAATGGAGGCGTTTAAAATTCTGATTTCTATGGTTACGTGTTTCATATTTTTGTAGCTTAAAGTTAAATATAGGTTATTGGTGGTTGGTGATATCTTGGAATAAAAAACCAGCCTCTATACAAAAAGAGGACAAGTCCTTTGAGAGTAGGGTCTGTAACTACATTGACGGTTACAGCAAAGAAAAAAAAACATAGTGTAAGAGAGATCTGCTGTCTCCAGATTATAGAGGCAGAAAAAAAAAGAGTGTAGATTAGTTCTAGCACGTAGATTCCTTAAAAATTGTAGCAAATACAAGCAAGGATTACTAACATGCACCAGCCAGTGCAAAGTTGCACGAAGGGCGCCAGTATGGTGGCGTCGTGAAATTTCTTGATCGCCAGCACCCGTCTTGTCTCTACGTCCGATTCCTTAAGCACTTATTACACCATCCTATTTGTGTAGCTTACTTAGGAAATAGAAAGATGTAATCGCAGTTCACTACTTAGGTTCCAACCTTCCTAGTTTGCAAGCAAACTTACTAACTAGGAAGGTGTTTGGGGCCCCACTCTGTAAGACGATATCCGTAGTTTCGGCTGTAGTTGTCTCTGTCACTAATGCCAGCATATCAGTGCGGATAAGCGCGACGTCTACACGCGAAAATACGGACAATGCGTTATCAGAGTAGAGCACCTGCGTATTCATCCTACCTTCCTAGTTAGGATCCTAAGTAGGATGCGACCGTCCTAGTTAGGTCCTAAGTAGGATCCTACAAAAAGGATGGTGTAATAAGTGCTTTAGAACTCGTGTCAAAGACAACAAAAGTAAGGCTTACTTACATGAACCAGCCAGTGCACCAGTTGCACGAACGGCGCCAGTATGGTGGCATCGTGCACTTTCTTGATGACAAGCACCGTCAGCGGAGGTTTGTACCAGGTTAGCCGCTGCGACGCCGGGTCCTGGATCTGCCTGGAATATTAGAATTTAGAATTAAATATTAGAATAGGCCCGACAAATATACCTCGTATAATATTTGTCATGTCAATAAACCAAACGATTTATGTATTTATTTTATAAAATGTTTTTATAAATTAAGCAATTAAAATTCGCTCACAAAAATTCAACGACCGTCTTCGGGTGGGACTCGAACCCACGATCCCTGGCTATCCGGGTTATTGCTTTTCTATCTGAGACCAATTTTTGTGAGCCGGCGCGGCGCGTTTTATTTTATCAATACTTTGGAAAATGTACTTACAAGTAACCGATGGAAATATTTTAGCAAATATTATTTTTTCAGTTATCAGGCAGGCAGTTGAGAAAATTGATAGCTGCCTGAATCCAGTTTTTCATATTAAGTTAAGCGAGTTTAGATGAGCTTTGAGATTATTAACCATCAGTTAAGAATGAAGTCAGCTAACCTTATGATAAAATTGTTTCAATTCTTTACAAGTTTTTAAGAAATTAGTCTCACCTCACAAAATTTATTGACCGTCTTCTGGTGGGACAATGGCGTGTGGTTTATACAGTGTGTCCAGGTTTCGACTGGCGTAAATTTATGGGCTATTAGATCATCAAATGTTATCGACAAATAACCCCCGTGTTGGTCTAACTCCCCCCCTCTTGAAATGGCAGCCATTTTATTTTATTTTTTAAATACAATTTTTATGAACCTGGAGGTCCTAAAAGTTAAAAAAATGTTTTTTGGAAGGTAACGTTATGGCCTATCAAGTGACATAAAGATCAATTCAAAATTATTAACCTTCAAAGAGCAAAACATTTTTTTTAAATAAATAGTACTAAAAATTTCTTTAAACCTAAAAATTAAAAAAAGTTAAATAGTTTTTTTAAACTTATTACAAAACTAAACCCAAAAATGTTTTTTTTCTGAATTTTAAAAAACTACAAGAAAAAATTGTCAAAAAAAATTCATTTGAAAAATGACTAAAATTAGGTAAATAAAAGGCCCTTAAAATATCGTTAGTCGAGACCCGGACACCCTGTATATAAGTAGAAGTTCCCCCGCGACTTCGCCCGCGCCAAAAGTCGCATTTTCCATACAAATTTTCATCCCCCATTTCACCCCCCCTGATGATTTTATATCAGGCCAGAAAGTAGTAACTCTTTCCCAGGGTTTCAAACTATCTCTGTACAAAATTTCATTTAAATCGGTCCAGTAGTTTCGGGGCCTATTCAAGACAAACAATAAAATTTCATTTCATTTTAAATCTTTTCTCTTTATAATATTATTATTAGGTTAGACTCATTTCCATAAGTCAAAGTGTTTCTTGCAGAAACTTAAACCTTCATGTATCATGTAATCATGTTCCCAGACACAATAGAAAAGTAATTGTTATGGACCCGCCCGCGGGTCTTATGGGGTTTGACAGGTTACAGGTCTACCTAGAGAGTCTTCCAGAGGTTCCAGAGGTCTTCCAGATTACACTTGATAGCGAAATAAATAATAAATAGTTACTTACATCACCATTGCCGAGTTTTTCATTATCCTGCCGCATGGTCCAAACTGTTGAATAGGCGATGGGGCGTTCAGGGACCTAGTTCGCCTGAAACAATAAACAATTCATCTTTATCTTCTTGTTATACACCAAAAACAGCTAACGACGTCATTGCAAGTTCATGAAGTTCCCAGTACAAATACAAGCATAAAAAAATATTACGTACGTAATCAAATTCATGCGTGAAAGGTTCTGTAAAAATTTCAGCGAAATTTCTAGAGTCGGTGTTTGTCTTAAAATATCTGTGACCTTTAATTTATTTTTTAAATGATTTTCTGACGTTTTTACCTGAACTGAACACATTGTTATGTCTCCAAAGGGTATGTCTCACTTACACACATTCGAACAGTATACTGCGGTCGTTTCGCTATTTTGATTCGATAATGTATTCAACGTTTCCATTATACATAATGATGATACTGTTTTAATGAATATAACTATGTACACATTTATTTACATTCACAGTAGTTACGAATTAAATATTCATCCCAAATAAATCTTTTTCTACGTGATTTAAATATTTTATAGTCACTTCTTGGATCATCCATCATCCGAACCACTCTAACCTACCTAATGGTTCTGGAGTTGGGCTTGGGCAACCCAACCTGAGGTTATTCACAAGTCAACTTTTTGGCGATGTTAGTAGCCGCATGTAAGGATGACCATTCGCAAAATTCGTCAGCGCCTCCAGCCCTACAATAACAGGCCACACACAAGCAGTGAATGAGTTACTACTGCATAAGGGCGCCTTAGAAATTAAAGTAATATACAGTGTAAATCTATTGAAATTGTCGGTATAAGAAATCCAATGAAGTACTCCAAGTGGCAAGGAATTACAATACAATGGCGATGCAGGAACAACAACCTGGTATTAACCTGGCAACCTGACCTTGCTAATGAGGCAAACGATTGGATGTGACAAAAAACTTTATGAAAAAGAAGACATCAGCAAAGTCATCGCACGAACCATCTATCGTTTACGTTCTGTAAAGAACAGAGGCTACGAGTATAGTTTAGCTAAGCAAATGGTGTATTCAACAGTCCCAATTAAAAATAACTACCGTTTAGAATATGCCACCATATTTAAAATCACGAATGATGAATTGTACATACATACGACCGTCGGCATTCCGATCCGCAAAAAACCTGAAAAACATGTAATTTTTTTTGTTCAAGGATTTTAATGATTCTACAGAAGATAATAAGTTAAATACATAGCCAAGAAGTCGCCTGACCTTTAATATGTAAAAGAAACAGTTCAGAATTTCTGCTTATACAAAATGTGTTATGTTTTATGTACTACCTACATAACACATTTTACCTACCATGTAAAGCGATGCTGCTGTAGTCCAGTAAGTACTAAACACTCATTGAATGACAATCAATTCCCACCAACACACCATATTACGTATTTGAATTTGTTTTTACACGTATGAATTGTGTCGATAAGAGTGTAAACATAACAAGCCCAAAAATTTTCTGGGTTTTTCACTCGAAACAAACAGCTCGAAGTCAAGAAGTTGGTGGTGTTAACATCCCCGTCCGTGCCTCGGAAAGCACGTTAAGCCGTTGGTTCTGCGCCTTATATCCCTTCGGTCATTTCGGATTGCCGTACTATGAGAGTGATGGAACAAAGAGTGCACATGTGCATTGTGCATACACTTGTGCACTATAATATCTCCCGCGCAGTTGGCTTATCTCGAGATTGGCCGCCGTTGTCGAAATTGGGCTAGGAGGACATTAATAAACGTAGCAAAATTTAATTAAATTAAATGTTCCAGAGCATTAGCAGCAGCCAGGAATATCAACACTCATGCAGCGGTATACCTACCACGATATAAAGATGGCGCATTATTGCACCGATAAGTAAGAGAGAAGACATGGAAGAATCACCCGAAAAGTAATGATAAAGCTGGACAATCACATCAATTCCCGAAATCTCTTACCTAACAGCCATGGAATGATAGAGGAATTAATAAAGGCTAAGCACAAGAACACAGGACCGCTAGACAAGATTCATGAATTTAGCTATCGTTAACGATGTTGTCTAGGGCTAGGGGATTGTCCTATCGGATGACACAGTCGATAAATTGTAAGCGAAATTTAATTCAATTTCGTAAAACCTTGCAAAATAATTGCTTAAGTTATAAAAATAATTATACCTAATTCATACTAAGAGATTTGAGATGGATCTGCCAAATACCAACTGGCTGCATTAGACTCGGTGGAAAAAAGGGCAATACAAATTATTAGATACACTGAACTTTATGAAACTAAGCTGCAAAGCCTCGAACATTGTAGGCGTAAGGTGGTGTGCCTTTCAGTGTTCTACAGGCTACATTCCGGCGAGTGTGCGAAGGAACTGCAACAATTGATTCCACCGGCCCCTTCCTACTATCAGGACATAAGATGCAGGCGGGAGTTCCACCCTTATGCCGTTGCCATACCACTAATACGCACCAAACGTTCTAAATCAACGTTCCTCTGGCGTTCGACTAAAGAGAGGAATTCGTTGCCGGCTGAAATGTTTCCTGAACACTACGATTTGGATTTCTTTAAGAAAAGAGTGAATAGGCTGTTTCTAGACAGACATGCCCCATCCCTGACCGCATTGTCGCTTACCATCAGGTGAGATTGCGGTTAAATGTCTGCCTATTATAAAAAGAGATTCGCGTTGTTAGTTGCGTAAGGTAGACCAGAAACAACTAGGCAGATGTTTCGGATGGGTGCCCGTTGTGATTAGGCCACATTAGGTAAAATTGGTACAGTCGAGTTCATTACTACATGAGCATTACCAAGGCTTCAAATATAAATGCAATACATATGTTTGATTGATAAATATTCTCAGATATTAAATTTTATGTATCCTTCCATGGATATTTATATTTAAAGTCTTGCTTGGATTTCCAAGGCTTTAAATACTCGTAAAAATATACATGAAAGCATTGCTCATATAATAATGAACTCGACTGTACAACTGTCCATGAGCAGTAACGAGCGGATTTTAAAGTACCTATGTTATACTTAGTTAGGTAAGGTCAATTATAACAGGCGAAATATTGATTTTACTATTCATAGAATGATGCTAATGAAGCACACAGATAAGCAACATTTGTAGGACCTGCAAACGCTTAGATCATATTTAGGTAATTGATGTAAGGTAAAACGTGATTTAGTAACTCAAAAAAACAAACATTACACAATACTTTATTATAATATGCCTAAAAAGCAGAGCACTCGTTGAATGTAAGTAAGAAAAGTATAGTCAGTAGAAAAAAACATTTTTACTAAAGATCCTATATTTAATGTAATTTTTTTCCACTATTCTCTACGTATTGTGAAATTTCCATATTTCCATATAAATAATTAAAATAGTCATGATGACCAACAAGCTACCAACAATCAATTTGTGTTGTTATTATTCTCGGAGATTCCTAACCTGTGTTTGTGATGAAATCATAATACTTATCGGAAGAATTAAATAATGCACTTATTCTATGTTAATAATACCACTAAATCTATCATCAATGTTACCTATTCTAAAGCAGACTAACGCAAATAAAGTTTTAGTTGGGTACGTGGGTGCCTTTTTAAGTGGCATTTTATCGACATAAATGTTTGTAAGTATTATAGTTTATAATAGCTACCTCCGATCAAAATACTCCTCTTTGGCCCTCACAAGCTCCGTCTTCCCGGACTCGCACGAAAACTGCCTCCGCAACATTGTTTAAGTTAATCACATGCACAAAATAACCATTTTTTATACACAGACGCGGTCCAACTACCGATGGTGGCGCGCAAACATTTTCCTATACACATCCACGAAGGTTACACTGCCGGAACTTGACGCACTATTAACGTTTGATTACTAATACTCGATTATAATCGAGCAAGTGAAGCATTATTAGAGATTCTGAGTGAAATAATAGGGGGTACTCGGATGGCGAGCGCGGAAGACGCGCGGGCGACTGGCGGCGCGGGCGCATGAAGCCTCCGTCCGTCTCGACTCGAGTGGCAGTAGTTGGTTGTGTGCGACCTTGATGTGCTCATGCCGTGCGAGATTATCTGACAGTTTCGCGGCGGGGGCGATCTTATCAGATTTGACGTTCCTTGTACGGTTCTTCGGATCTGAATGCTTGCGAGTCACCAACCTCTATAAATGACTGGAGCATAGAACGAAATGCTCTGGAAGTAACAATGGTCTCAATTTTTGAGCAAACTGAGAAGTGCAACTACAATATGTGTGGTTTTTATTTAGTACAATAAGTAGGTATGTAGGTACATAAATTCACATTGGAATTATTTGCTTACGAATCAACCGCGATCGACATTGACCAATTATCAATAAAGCGGCAGATGACTATGAATGCTATGACAACTGATCAATTTAGCACATTTAAAATATTCAAATCAACTAAATGTATTTTTATGAGATTCCAAGGTTAGTGGAATTTAAATTATTTTTTAGTTTCATAGGTAACAAACATCCAAGGAGCAATTTTTTCAGCTAAGAACAACAATGTTGCAAAATTTCAAACAAGACATGGTCAACAGGAGCTCTCATTAGGTAGGTAACCAACCACGCAGTGATGAGGACAGCCTTTATGATCTGAGGTTACAGTAATAAGAATGACTGATTATTAATCTAAAAAGGTACCTCTGAGACCCAAGATAGAGCCGCTTTTGATTTTGATTAACTTAGTTACGAGGGTCAAACTGAAAGTTCTTAGAACTGGCCACTTATAAACAATATAATAAAAAAAATATTCTAAAATTTGAAAATAGAACTCTTTGCCAATATTACTGAGTATATATTTCATTCATTTGTCATTTGTTTTACGACTTGGCGGCAAATTGAAAATTGTCTGTGTCACGTCAAAATGAATTTAACACGAGAAAATTTTCGTGCAATGATTTTTTATGACTTTCGATGTCATTTAAGTCAACAAGAAAGTTATGATAGACTACGATTGGCCTTTCACGATGAAGCCCCATCTCGTGCGACTGTTTACAACTGGTTTAATGAGTTTAAACGTGGTCGCACTAATCTCACTGATGATGTACGTGAGGGACGGCCTTCTACGGCGACGACTGAAAATAACATCTGTGTTGTGCGGCGTATGATAGAGACTGACAAAAGAGTGACCTATCAGCAGATTCGGACAAGCTTAGGCATCGGTATGAGTCAAGTGCACAAAATCCTCCACGAACATTTAGCGGTCAGGAAGCTTTGCGCCCGGTGGATACCTCATAATTTGACTAAGGCTCAAAAACTCCATCGTGTGGATTGGTGCCGTAAAATGATTGAAAGATTTAACGGAGTCGACTTAAATGCTGTGTTCGACATACTAACAGGTGACGAAAGCTGGATTTACTGTTATGATCCTGAAACCAAAAGACAATCTGCTCAGTGGGTGTTTCCTTTCGAGGAGTTGCCAACTAAAGTGAAGAGAGATCGAAGTGCGGGAAAAAAAATGGTGGCCTCGTTCTTTGGAAGGATAGGTCATTTCGCAACAATTGTGTTAGAGGATCAAAAAACAGTTTCTGCAGAATGGTACACTACCAATTGTTTGCCACTTGTCTTGGAAAAAGTTCGAGAGAAACTACCTCGCAGTAGGATCCTCCTTCACCACGACAACGCCTCGTCGCACACCGCCAAGCGAACGATCGACTATTTGGCGACATCAAACGTTGAATTACTGGGTCACCCGCCGTATAGCCCCGACCTCGCGCCTTGTGATTTTTATTTATTTCCAAAAATTAAAGAAAAACTTAAAGGAAAGCGGTTTATGAATGCTGAAGAAGCGGTGGCTGCGTATCGCGATGCCATTGAAGAGACCCCTAAGGACGAGTGGGCAAAGTGCTTTTCCCAGTGGTTCCATCGCATGCAGCGGTGTATTGACGTCAATGGACAATATTTTGAAAAGATATAATAAAACTAATAACTGGCTAATGTAATCAGTTTTTGATTTTCTAAGAACTTTCAGTTTGACCCTCGTATTGCGTACACCTAGAAAGTGGAATTCGCTGCCGGCTGAGGAGTTCCCTAAAAATCACTATGATCTGCATACTTTCAAGAAAAAAATGAATAGGTTGTTTCTACTCACTTAGGCATGAACCATCCCCGGCCGAATCGTCGCTTACCATCAGGTGAGATTGCGGCCAATGTTTTTCTAAATAACGAGTGCTTATTTTTTTTAAACATTTTTTTCTTCAAATTTTGTAATAGCTTCCTTATAATATTTTTTTATTCTGCAAGAAGTTCCATCCATGCTTCGGCGCATTAGGTGTCAACTCGGCAGCATTGACCGACATAGCGCATCGGAGTGCGATTACAACACTCTGACCGCTCTTTGACGCGAGTCGCTAGCCTTCGCTGCCAACCTTCGACTTAATACCCTGATGTAAGTTTTTAGTGGATAATGTTTTAACAAAATGTGCTAGTTAGCCAAACCTTTGTTGCCGTAACCTGCCGTAAGATTCACTGTCTACATAGGTTCTCTTGACTTAACATCATGCCTGGATGGAGTAGCTACTGCTGTCCTGTCAAGACACTCAAGGCATGATATGATATCATTGTATGTATCAAGTGGAATTTGATAATAATCGGTCATGAAAACAGCATTACAGTTGTAAGACGTCACGTTAAATTATTTTGTGCAGTTATTCATAATCCTCATTACGTTTGGTTGGATATAATAATTACAAAAAGACTTAAGTAAATCGTTATTTAAACGATTATTCTTTTAACTAAAAGAAACATTTTGCAGAGAAATAATATGATTGCAAACCCTTACTTTCAAAAATAGTTTTAGTTCACACTTTTACTTAAATTGCTTACTTACATTTTATTTAGGTGCACTACGCATCGAAAATGTAAGCACGTTATGAACACTATTATTCGATTGCCGTTTAGTTTAGAATTTAGAAATCTAAGTATTAGCATGTTAAGACAGCATTATGTTTGTGTACTTTTACAAATAAATAAATAAAATATAGCATTGAGTCCTCTGCTGGGCATAATTCATAATAATAACCGATTGGATTTTTTGTAGAAGTAAATTTTAGCAGAAATAATATGAGAAAATTGCTATGTTTCACAATACTACGATCCTAATGTGGCAGTCGTCTGTCTGTTACGTTATGTTCCTAAAAGGTAAACCTTACATACTTGTTATGTAACTTGCATAAGTACATAAAATCTCATTGTTTGAGGATTTGATGTGCTGAGTACCTTTTCGTAGAAGCTTAGAAATAGCAATTTTAGTCGTCTGAACTTTTGGTATCGGCTAAATCATTGATGTCATCATATGTCTGATTTGAGTGCAAGCAAATGCTACTCTCAGGGCCGCAATTCTGCTAATCAATGGCTATAGAATTAAGACTTAATTCTAAGTTAATTATTAAGTTGAATACTTAATTCTGACAGTCTGTCAAAATCTCGCCTATTGACACTGTCAATGTCACTCGATATTGACACTGTCTCAGCAGAAAAGCGGACTTTATGTATTCTGCTATATACCTACCTATTAACTTTATACTTAGTAACAAAGTCGAATGACAACGCTCCTTGAGCACTTATGAAATACATTAATTTAATAAAAGTTATTTATTATTAAGCCCACATAAATCCCGGGCTGAGTGTACGTACTCTTTTTAAGAGTAAGTAGCGAGAGTTGCAATGTAACACAGGAAACTTATTAATAAAATCAACACTTGCATCTCCGATGACCTGCCGAAGGGTCACGATTAGTCGACTATCACTACACGAGGTTCGTAAGTGGACACGACATGCGCTCGACAACGAAACGCGTGTTATCTAACAGGTGGGATAAGAACTATTATTTCCGAAAAATACTAGTATGTGCACACGACCGCGCACGTCAGACTGTACACCTTGAGACCGCATCTATTCTATATATCGTAAATAAAGCTGTTTTCGTGGTTCAAATGTACTTTTTAAAATAAAAGAAGAATCCAAGGTCTATAGATTTTTTCCACCCTGTATACTATAATATATTTAATTGTATATTTAATGATTTTATGTATTGTTTAATTGAATCTTTTATGTTAAATTTATGAATTCAGATCTTATGTTTTAATTTATTATGTGATTATGCATCTATCGATTTGGATTTTTTCTGTAAGGATAGGTGTATGTATGTAGAAAAATAAATGAAATTAAAAGAAAATAAGTATAATAAACATTACTCACGGGAAACTGACTGAATAACTAGTTAAGTTAAATACTTGTGTACAAAGGTGTGTACTGCACTTGCAATTTGATTTAATCCTATTAAGTATAATAAGGCCGCCACTTTGAAATGAATGACACATAGTTGACATTAACTAAAGATTAAGTTTATTGTCAACAATTCATTCATTTCTAATTAGCCGTCTCCTAAATAACCAAGGCTTAACACTGTTTAAATTTTTAGTTATATCACCGACTAAGTCAGTCAGGTAGCATGTATTTATCAATCAACTTTATTTATCAACAAACTTTATAAGCTTTGGCTGAGCGAATTTGTCGTATGAATGAAATGGTGCTTGATTGCCTTTACTGTAATGGCTCAAAAAGTCAAAAATTGCCGGTGACACTATGAAATATGTATTATTGAGGTAATCTTCCAGACCACACTAAAACTCGAGTGTTTTCGTTAGTAAAAGTAACACATATATGACATAGGTACCTACACATGTACAAAATTGCAAGTTGTATTATGAGAAGATAACTTCTAAGTACTCTACATACATGTTACTGTATCAGAACGATAACTTGTATCTTATCTACAGCGGAATTAAAATAAAGTACTAATAATAGGTATTTATCTATAGTACCTACATCATGGAAATAAAATTGTACAATATTTATTACCCATAATGATAATGTAAAACATTCACGTAAAAAACAGCCAAATGCGAGTCGAACTCGCGCACGATGGGGTTCGTACGTGTATCTATACCTAACAACATATTGAACACTATATTATAATAAATATTTTTTTTTAGTATCAATAATGGAATCAATCGCGTTTGCTGTATGGGAGCCCCACTTAAATATTTATTCTATTTTGTTTTTAGTATTTGTTGATAATCACAGTTCATGTGATACAGCCTTTGTTGGTGACAGAAAGACAGACCGACGGACGGAGAGTCAAGTTAAATTTAGTAATATGTCCCGTTCCTGTACGGTCCCGTTTTTAACAGACTTTTAAAAAGGAGGACGTTCGATGTTTGACAATATGTACGTTTTTTTAAAAACATATATTTCAGTGAGTTACAGAACTGTTACTGCTGTAACATCCGGCGATTGATGATCAATTTTATTTAGAAAGTGCGATATTTAACGGATTATTACTTACGCCTAGAACAGAGGTCTAGAAAGTCAAGATCCCATGCTGGAATAATGAACAAAATATACAGGGTGTGGCGTAAATAGTGGTCCAAAGCAAAGGTGTGGATACACTGTACACTGAAGCACCACATACCAGTATTAAAAAAAAAATATGTACAGGGTTTTCAAAAAAAATTTTTTTTTTAATTTTTTTAGAAATCGTTACCTTGCCTTACAAATTTGGTTATAATTTCCAAAAATGACGGTTTTTTTTAATCCATTTTTTTTATTATTATTGCTGATCACTTGTACTTAGTACTCCATTCGTTTTTTTTTTTTACAAACTGAATTTAATAAAAAAAATTAAGTTTCTTTCAAAATTCAATACTCACTGCTAACAAATCGTTTGACTTTCAATGCTTTTGGTACAAAAAAAATGTACCACACTGTCAGTGCCCATTGTTTAAAAAAAATGCCCATCTTTAGCAGATTCTAAAATGGTGCAACAATAAGTGTTACGACTTACAGGAAAAAAGTTATTGCTTTTCGAAACAAAAAGGAGCCCAATTCAGAAAAACAATTTATTTGAAGTTCAAGGGTTTACAAGGGTTGTAATTTTTTTCTGTGTGGTCCAAAGCAAAGGTGTGGATACACTGTACACTGAAGCACCACATACCAGTATTTAAAAAAAAATATGTACAGGGTTTTCAGGGTTTTCAGGGTTTTTTTTATTAAATTCAGTTTGTAAAAAAAAAAACGAATGGAGTACTAAGTACAAGTGATCAGCAATAATAATAAAAAAAATGGATAAAAAAAAACCGTCATTTTTGGAAATTATAACCAAATTTGTAAGGCAAGGTAACGATTTCTAAAAAAATTAAAAAAAAATTTTTTTTTTGAAAACCCTGTACATATTTTTTTTTTAAATACTGGTATGTGGTGCTTCAGTGTACAGTGTATCCACACCTTTGCTTTGGACCACACAGAAAAAAATTACAACCCTTGTAAACCCTTGAACTTCAAATAAATTGTTTTTCTGAATTGGGCTCCTTTTTGTTTCGAAAAGCAATAACTTTTTTCCTGTAAGTCGTAACACTTATTGTTGCACCATTTTAGAATCTGCTAAAGATGGGCATTTTTTTTAAACAATGGGCACTGACAGTGTGGTACATTTTTTTTGCACCAAAAGCATTGAAAGTCAAACGATTTGCTAGCAGTGAGTATTGAATTTTGAAAGAAACTTAATTTTTTTTATTAAATTCAGTTTGTAAAAAAAAAACGAATGGAGTACTAAGTACAAGTGATCAGCAATAATAATAAAAAAATGAATAAAAAAAACCGTCATTTTTGGAAATTATAACCAAATTTGTAAGGCAAGGTAACGATTTCTAAAAAAATTAAAAAAAAAATTTTTTTTTTGAAAACCCTGTACATAATTTTTTTTTAAATACTGGTATGTGGTGCTTCAGTGTACAGTGTATCCACACCTTTGCTTTGGACCACTATTTACGCCACACCCTGTATAAGCACTTTATTATTTTATTTATTTATCAGTAACCGACAACGTTTTTAAGATTCATGTGACCCAATGAGTTCTTGTATACGCTTATCAGCTGAGATAACTTAGTAACCTCAACAGCCACTAGAGGTCCGAGACTCGTATCAATGTCTCCCATGGCCCTGATAACAGCCGGCTTTCTTTACATCAAAACATTATTTACTCGTGGTGAGCACAGGTCAAAATGTCACAGAAAGTGAATTTGTAATATTTATGATCAAACTGCGTCCTATGTACCTAGTTTTTCGATTGGTGCTCGTATTGCGAATGCAGTAAAGGCGAGATTGGCTTCAGTTGCTGCGGTAAGGACTGTACCACAATCCACATAACTTTCACTATCTACTTGGGGCACTGCGTCAGAGACACTGGGAGGTCGTTGCAACAATAGCTAGATCCAGTATGGAATTATCTATTCTGATTCCGAGGCTGACGGTTTCTATTTGGTTAGATTTCAAGATCAAAATGATGTGACCGAAATTCTTTCTAAGCCCTGTAATACCTACTTACACTCTTCCTTCGAATCGTTATGATGTCCAATCGTACCATATTACAGTGGACATCATAACACAAAAGTCCAAAAGAGACGGGACAACTGATATGACTTAGTACTACCTGGCGCATACTAATTTATTCAGTTCTTCGAGTACTGGACCAAAAATTGCACTTTTAAGGTTAATATTTCGTAAATAGAGCATTAAATCGAAAAATTGTATTAAAACCCATAATTTCAAAAGACCTACTCAACGATATCCCACACGATGGGATAGACTTGGAAAAAAAATACATCCCCATTTTACAGGGGAGCTACCCTAATAAAATATTTTGCAAAATTGTATTCTACCACTTTGTCGGCGTAATTGTTACCTACATATATAAACATACAACCATCAGATTACAGCTTTCTAGTAGGTACTAACGTTCTCTTAGCAAAACCTCGGACAGACAGACATGCGGACATGACGAGTCCAACTCGCATTGGCCGATATTTTTACCCGACTGCGGAAGGAGGGTTATTGTTTAATACAAAACGAAGCGCCAGCTGAAAATTTTTCAATACAGTGTAATACAAGTGCAATAACATCTATCTATTGTTTAGAAAATAATGGAAAGTTATAATAAGCATTAAGTTAAATAGCACATAATACTTTCGTTGTGCTAAAACAAAAACCACGGATGTAGGTACATAGCAAGCATATTCATCGATATATAGGCAGGAAGGTTCAATATTTAATGAAATCGAAACAAAAACCTTACCAATAATGTTATTACTATTTATTTAGTAGGTAAGTAAGCACGACAATTGCCATGGCGACGAAGGCCTAAACAAAAACGTTTCACTGGACGGTAAGAAATAGTTAAGTGTGATTATGGGTATGATGCTGGTTGGTAATATTAGTACCTATCTGTATTACGCTAATAGAAGAAAAAAGGAAGAGAGGAAGACCAAGAATAAGCTACATGCAGCAAATAAAAGAAAATATTAATGTCGGGTCGTATCAGGAGGTCAAAGGAAGGGCGGAAAGCAGAGAGGAATGGAAAAATCTCCACCGACAAGAGCCAAGCTCTTAAATTAGATGGATGATGGACTTACACCCACTGTTAAAATAAACATTAAACGACCCAAAAAGTAGCAGAAATACAATACGATACAAATGAAAACTAAAGTAATTTAAAGGTTTATCATCCTCAATAACACTAACTTTTAGCTCATATAGAATAAAACAATAAGTTTTCAAAATAATACAACACAAATATTTAAATATAAATAAGTATGTAAATTATTACAAAATACAACAAGTGTTTTTGCCATTGATGTCCACTGATCATCACAATAGGATCTCTAGCCAGCCATAGATTGATTCACAATGAATCAATTTGCATATGGCTGTGGGGCACATAATGGAACGTATCGCGTCACTGTACCAAAATAATAAACAAATGCAATCATGTTTAAATATTAAAGGCAAATTGGTGCGAAAGAAAAATCACAATTGGTTTCAAATAATAAAACAATCCTCTTCGCCGACGTCACTAAAATAGTTAGCACTCATCTCCTCTCTTCAGCGGTCTACCCTTATATTGGCTTCATGTCCCACTTTGAAAATAATATATTATTATGTGACCGGTTGGAAATCTTCGTTCCTGTTGCGTACGGCCAGAGAGTGGAATTCGTTGCCAGCTGAAGTGTTCCCTAAACACTACGATTTGGATTCCTTTAAGAAAAGAGTAAATAGGCTGCTTCTACACAGACATGTCCCACCATCGGCCGCATCGTCGCTTACCATCAGGTGAGATTGCGGTCAAATGTCTGCCTATTAAATAAATATATATATATAAGTCAGCCTATTAGATCCCACTGCTGGGAAAAGGCCTCACCTCAACTATGAGGAGGAACGAGCCATACTTCACCATGCGGGCTCAGTGCGGATTGGTGGAGGGGTGTATGTAAGGCAAGTGACAAACCTTACTGTCAGAAGTTATGAAGCCGCCCTAGGGCCTCTGACTAGGCTTAACGACTAATACCACAGATATTAGCCGGGACCAACTGCTTAACGTGCCTTCCGAAGCACGGAGATGCTTGTCATGGACGTCACTTAAATGGTCGGAATGGTCACCCATCCAATCACGACCGCGCCGTGGGTTGCTTAACTTTTGGTATCACTACCAAAGCGCTGCCGCCACTGCGCCACAAGCACCTCTATAGCACCATATATATATATATATAAACTTTGAACCGGCTACTTTGCAGTATAATTTTCATGTGACATGACACCTACTACCGTAGTACCAAGAATGATCCGAGTACAAGTGTACTAGACATAGATAAAGGCAGGTATTAAAATCAATAACGACCGTGTTGGTGAGTTCAGCCTTAGAATATTATTCTAAGAGTTCAGCAGAAACGTGCAGCTTATTTGCTTACTAAGAATACAAAAGGATTTGAGAATTTTAGAAAGTAGCAGTCATTCACCGACTAAGTTTGAAACGTAAAAAAATTTCGCTAGATCATAATGCTCAATAGCTTCTAGTCTTGATTGTTAGAACGGGCCTGAGAATTATTCAAATTGCTATTTTCGTTATTTACATTATTATTTTCGTTATTTACAGTTTAATACGTTGAGTTATATTTTATCAATTAAAGATTGAACCGAGAACAATCTGTTTTTGTTTAAGTGGACCTTTTTGAGAAAAGCCTTTTGAATAGAAAATGTAGGTAGGTATGTTATGTCTCTTGTTTTAAGGTCACTAGCTTGCAGCATACAGAGTTTGCTTAGTCCAGATCTTAGACAATTGTTTTAAATTGTCCAAGGTCCAGGTTTAAAGGATATTCTGTCCCAAACAAACGATGTTTGTTTGAACTAAGCGAACTTTATAATGTGCCAGCGGACCATAAGGACTGCTATTACAACTGTGGTAATTAAAAAATCCACAAGAGAAACCGCGTGCTACGAAAGTTGTAAGACAATCTAAGGGTCTGACCAGCCAGCACATGATTCAGGCATACATTAACGGAGTCGGTAAGCCAGACTATCTGTTGAATAACTCATGTGCACATCGCTAGCCACGTAACATCGCTATAATACTAGGGGCATGGTCTATCGATTACTGGCGTACGAGACGAGGATACGAAATCATCCGATGACACAGCCATTATTTTATTTAAATCAAGAGCCTATAAATAAATAAATAAAAATAAATAAATGGGACTAGGCTAACGACGTAGGTCTAGACTCTAGACCTAGTAAGACAATTGCCATTTATTTTACTTTATAGAGAGCTAGTTGCTGTACTACGTACATATAACAATACAGCCTCTTCCAATGGGAAGAATAAAGAAGAAAGAAGCTAAACTACCACTGAATCCACTGATTCAGTGGTAGTTTAGCTTTGAATCAGGAAATAAACTTTCAAATTAGTAATATAATTCCAAGGATAACTTCTTCTAAAATATTTTACCTGTGTGGTATTGCTTAGTAAGTATACGTAGATATATACTACTCAAAACAAAATAAGGGCCACGAGGTATTTTGTCTGTACCATTAAAATAATAATACCAATATATATTTTTTTGTCTCCATAACGAAAACTAATGTTGTTTTTAACGTGTAGACCAATAAATGTATTCCAATAATAATGATTAAAAAGTTTATTTGCTTTTAAAAGAAAAAACTCATTTAAGGTTAAAAATAAAAAAAATGTAAAGTTACTGAAAACAAAAGAAAATACTCCATGCTCATCTTTTAGTAACGGGTATGCCCCCCTCGTTCCGTTCGCACTCCTGAAGCCTGGAGTGCATGCTCTCAATCAAATGCCTGACATTATCCATTGGAATCTCTTCCCAGGCCCTTTTAACAGCGTTGATGAGTTGCTGTTGGTTGTGGATTTCCTGATCACCGTCTCTAACTCTTCGTTTCAACTGATCCTACATGTGCTCTATTGGATTTAAGTCCGGACTGTTCGCCGGCCACGGCATGACTTGAATTTGAGAGGCTTCCAGTACAAACCGAGTCGCTTGAGCCGTGTGTGCACGAGCATTGTCTTGCATCCAGGACCCGCTCGCTGGACAAATGGGATCACATGTGGTCTGACAACTTCCTCAATATACCGCTGAGCAGTAACAGTACCCTCATTTAAAATAGCGAGCTCAGTTTTGCCGTGTAAGCTTTTCCCGCCCCAAATCATTACATTTGGACCACCAAAACGATCGACTTCATGGATGCAGGCTTCTGAAAATCTCTCGCCGCGTCTTCTCCATACTCTAATACGCCGATCGTGGTTAAAAAAATTAACTTTGCATTCGTCTGTGAAGAGCACCATGCCCCGTTGGTTTATGTCCCAGTTCAAATGTTGACGGGAAAATCTTAAACGATTTGCACGATGATTTTTGGTTAATGGAACACGGACAACTGGCCTTCTTGATACCTGCTGGTCTTCATGCAATCGATTACGAATAGTTTGGTCACTGACACGAGTACCCGTTGTGAGCCGTAAACGATTTTGCAGCTTGCGGGCCGTCGTTGTGCGATCTCGGCGCGCACTTAATCGAATGTAACGATCCTCTTGAGCTGTTGTAATGCGAACTCTGCCCGAACCAGGTCTTCTTCTAACACTGCCGGTCTCTTGGAAACGATTCCATAGATTTTGAATAGCTCTTCGAGAAAATCCCAATTGCAAACCCACAGATCGCTGCGAATGACCTTCTTCAATCATTGTAACGGCTCTGGTTGCTGTCAGCGAGTCCATATGACGCCTGCGTGCTTGGCATATTGCAAAAGATGTTTCTGACTCGAGATATCAATGAACTCTGATAATTTCTAATAAACCAAGAAGCTAAGGAAAGCAAAACGTCAAAGAAAATGGAAACAAAATTTTCAAAAAGAATTTTAAATCAAATTTTTAAAATTGTTGCCAGCATTAGATGAATACTACAACATTAAAAAGTTTAGGTATCAAAGAGTTTATATACTCAATGTTTTACTAATTTCAATATGAAAATGTTTAATAATTTACACCAAAATGAAAAAATACCTCGTGGCCCTTATTTTGTTTTGACAAGTATATAATGAATGACAATAGAAAGAAATCGGTTTCTTTCAAATCCTCATAGCAATTGAATTTACAATCATTGTTACAATTAGAAATAAAATTCGACATTGAGTAAGTTATTACGAAAGTATAATAAGCCCGAAAGTCCTGAAACTGAATCTGCTCGTTAATTAACAATGCATTACGTATGTATAATTCCAATGTTTGCAATAAGACGCACACGCGGATTGAGCAACACGCCACACGCGCATAAAGTTTACGAAATTAGCGAAAACAAAGATTTACTATTTGAAAATTCTATTATTTTTCACTTTCAACACGATCCATCTAACTTTAGTTAGGTTAGGTCCTTGTAATGAAATATGTAAAGATATTTGCGTTAAGACCCAACTGTCCCATTGCGTTGTCGCTGCGCAGATTTCGCACATGAAAATGGGTTTTTGGCAACTTCATTAATACAAATTTAAACAAATCAAAAATTTGTTCCCATAGTCTTCCTCTTTGTCTACTGAGGAACAGTATTCTGTTTCTAAAGAGAAGGCTCCGAAATTTTTGCACCAGCAAACATTATTAAACATGCAAAAAGGTCATAGACAAAACTTCTGGAAGATTTTATATCGAACCAAACTCCTCTAATCGTGTTTCGAGATCTATCAGTACCTTAAATATGTCCTGACCTGAAGTCTCTGGTAACGTTAGTTTAAAATTCTCATATCGAATTCCTATCATAAAAATGAACTTTATTAACGCACTCCTACCTGACTGAGCGTCTCATACATTTGCAAAAAATTTAGAATATTTCGTCTGAAGTAGATACAGTACCGTTACCATGAGTTTACGGTGGTTTTACTCGCTAGCGACGACGTAAAAAAAGTGTATGGAAATTTTTAGTTCTTCAAGTAACCGCTAGATGCGCTGTGCAATTTTCAATACTCTTTTTTTACGTCGTCGCTAGCGAGTAAAACCGCCGTAAACTCATGGTAACGTTACAGAAACTTTGAAAGGGTGGCTTTTATTCCGTATCACTAGTAAATAGAATCACTGCAATGGATCATTAAAAACTTGAAAAATCATATACGACAATAACAAACTATTTTCTGTTATGTTGAAAACATGCAAAAAGTATATTGTCCGAGATACGAAGACCTCGCTGTATGTTATAAACTTATAAGGTTATTCATTTAATTTATTAATGTTATGATTAACATAACATTCCCATCTAAAGTCTATTAGAAATAGATTATAAATATCGCTACTGGGCTTGTACCAAACTTATTAATCAAAAAAATATATATTCATGCATGTTAGATTCAATTGGAAGCCGTACAAACGTGTAGAACCAGATTCCCTTCAACGCCCAGCCATTAATGACCGACCTAGCTGGTCAGTACTGGTAGTACTAAAACAGACTTAATTAGTGCATTTTCCTATGCATTTCAATGTGAGAAAGTCGATAGAAGTATGCAAGTTTCTAAGAACCTTTTGACATGCTCGATAGATAATTGACGTCCAACTTTCAGAAAATTATATCCACCTAGATTTTTTCTGATTCAAGTTCCGTCTATAGGGTTTCCAATGTGAGTAAATGCTTCCATTCCACCATTATCGCCTAAAAGGAGAGAGATCAACTGCCTAGTAGGAATAGTAACTAGCACTTATAATAATCTGCTCTTAAATCTCCAAATACGGTTAGTTACTAGATATTCATACGCGACTCACAGTTCTAATGTTGATGAACTGTTAGTTAGTATTATTCCACGGTTCTTGATCTTATGTGGTGTAATCTCGGTTAAGTAGGTATAAGAACAATTTTCTTTGTTTATATCGGCAAACAATATTGTTTTTAACCCCCGACGCAGAAACGACGGGGTGTTATTCGTAAGTTTTAGACCTTGCGCGCCGTCCACCAAAATTCGCGCGAGTCGCGTTCGGAAGCAAAGCTATTTAAGTAAATGGATTGAGGACTTATTCAAAAACTTTATAATAATATGTTACGTAACTATGTACTTTAACACAAAGTTAGTCTAATATTAGTGCGGTCCCCCGACGCGACAACATTAGTATTAAAAATTGTATACCTACGTACTTTACGCAGGGTCAAAATTTAAGTTTTATTTTTTGCTTTTTATAGGGTTTCCATTTTAACCAACTGTATTGAATCTAGCTATAATTACATAGTTATAAAACCTTGTTTTAGGATTTTTTTGTGCATCTACATATTATTTTGTGTCGGGGGTTGTCAATTTTTTTTTATAGTAAAATCATCATCAGCGGATGCTGGAAAACAAGCAGCTTAGTATAAAATTTATTTACCAGCCTCGTATGTATAAAAGATTTTAAAATAACATTTCCTTTGCATATTCAGACCAGATAAAAACAATGATAAGGATCTTAGTAATGGCCAATTCGTGCGAAGGTTATAGTCTTGCACCGTGTGCTATCTGGGTCGTTACAAATGTGTTCACGACGAAATAGGGTAGCCTATCCGAGAGAAACCATACACTTAATCCACCGACCGACCTAGTGCGATTCTGTTGACTTTTTATTGAACAAGTCAAGAATTATGTTTTAAACAGCAGATCAGACTGAGTGACCAAACCACGATAAATAAGAACACAGGTAATGATTGTTGACTAAACATTTTTAGGTAATACAGACATTACGTAGAATAGACCAGACATGGAGAGGTTTGAAGGTCAATCCTGGCTGATCGGTTGGAGATAATTAAAAAGAAGATAACCGTGTGAGACCGCCCTATTATGTGATAAATAAGTCTGAGAATTGAAATACTTAGTAAAGCACGAAAATACCTCCAGGGCCCTGTTTAATAAACATTACAAATTGTAAATTGTAATTGTAAATTACAGGCTACAATTTTACAAGTTTCTGTTTAACAAAGAATACAACTTACAAATTTACCATGGTGGAAAATCTACAAAATTGTAAAATTGTACCTACAATTTTACAAGTTTCTGTTCAATAAACATTTTCTCTCTACAGGTGACAATTTACATATTTGTAGGGAAAACGGTTTTATTGAACGCATAATTGTAGTTACAAGTTTACATATTTTGTAAATTGTATTACAATTCCGACAGGTAGACTCGCCTTGTGTCAGAACTTTACAATTCTGTGCCTCAACCTAACAAGTAAAGAAAATCGGAATAAATATTAAAAAATGGTCCTAACAACTAGTAGTGGAAGTAGTTACAGTAGTGATGATTAGTATATATATGTCACGTTGTATCACGTAGGTATTTCCAGTCTTTGTTATAGATGCTTAATGATTTTAACTGTTCAGCAATGTCTTTCCACTTTTTTATTTTTATATCGTGAGTAAGCTTATTTTTATATCGTGAGTAAGCGTTTCACTAAACCTACCGAATAAAATATCCTTATTCTCATATATTAGAGACAGAATCAATATTTTGTTACTATGCTCCATAACTTTCGTTACGAATCAAACAAATAAGAAAGTGCTTTATAAAGCAATTTTGCTACTAAATATTTATGCATCCACCCTCGTTAATTAAAAAAATAATTGTCAACAAAATCTTACATTTTATGTAATTGTAACTTACAATTACAAATTTGTAACTACAATTTTGTCATCGAATTCTACAGGCGTTTTCTACATATGTAAACGTTTATTAAACAGCATTTATCATTACAATATTTGTAAGGTTTTTACTTGTAGATTTTTTACATACTTTTAAGGTTTATTAAACAGCACTTGTCATAAAACTTAACAAATATGTAAGTTATTTACAAAATTGTCGGATTGAAATGTTTATTAAACAGGGCCCTGAACGTGTAGGGATTTAGGAGGATATTTTCTTCTTAAAAATGTGATGTCACAATAATAACATACCGAATATAACTTACAACTTAGTATTATTAAATACCTACCTACTTTCGTAGTACAGGGTAACCAGTATGCGGTATCTACAGATCAGCAACGAAGGTAAATAGAAGAAACCTAGGTACTAAGTTTGCTAACTTTATCTACATTGGATTTCCCAATTGGTCAATTCCCTTGATCGTAATTATGCTCGAATTAGTGATTATGGTTTGTAAGACGACAGGTTAAAACTGGTCTAGCTGGATGCAAGTTGCTAAACCATGTTAGTGAGACTGGAACATTAACGGCATTTCGTATGACGTGACTCATCCAGTTGAAATGTCATTTAATTCTTATTTACAGTCTTGTTTAAGTTGTCTTTAACCCGGCTATTCATCGGCTATCTTTGAAGTTAAAAGGTGTGGTCTAGGTTAGGGAAACTAAAGAATGTAACATGGTAAATCGACTCTACATTCCGGAAGAGATACTAATAATTATATTTTTTAATTATTAATGTTGTAAGCTCAATCGGCGCTCGTGTTCGTGTCGTGATCATAGCAATAAAAGCATCACAATTTATCACGGCTATTATCATAAATCCAGCTGCGACGTACGCTCTTATCAGGAACTCGTATTTGGGCCGAATGTTTGTCACTGTTCATTATATTTTCATCGACTGTATGTCGGTATGTATGTATTATATTTTACCTAGGTAAAACTTAAATTACTTAAATACAATTTAGTTCTACTGAAACATTGTGCCCCGCCTGTCCTCATTAAGATATTTAAGTATGCCGAGTAAAGGAAAGAAAAAAAGGCCTTTCAAGGGTTCGAGAGAGGTCAGCCGTTACAGGCCGAAACCGCCCAAAGTTAGCAGTTGGCTTCGGCCGAACTCCGAAGCAATTAGAGCATAACATCCTTTTACACGCCAACTCCTGCCTTGAAGATAATTCATATCACCGCACGCCCGGCAACGCAACATGTAATAACAATACGTAAGTTTTCCTCAGTATCTAAATATTTATTACAAGCACGAGGAAAATAATGTAATCGTGTAACAAGAATCTGTAAATAGTTTTTCATATCATGAAACATGTTTTTCTGACGATTGTAGATATTTTACGTATTGTTGAAACACGTAGCCACTAACATGCCACCAACTCACATAATTAGTCAGTATCATCGTTAAGTGGCATTAATTTGATGATAAACAGATTTCAACAGTAAGCATATAAATTCATTGCATCTGATTGCATTGCAATGCAATTTACTCCAGGGCACGACAGGCGTATGTGAGGATGAGGAATTTCAAATTTTTTATCTTTTTTTTTCTTTTTTTTTTCTGCACGAAAGAAACAATGATCTAAAGTCTCGTCAAAATTGAACATAGGTAATGTTCAGTGAATGAGATTGATTGGAATTATGAGATCTAAATATTCTCAAGAACATAGTGATTAGGCTGTTACTAGTCAGACATCATGACCTGTCCTCAGCGACATCCTCGCTTGCCATCAGGTGCGATTACGGTCAAATGAATGTCTATCAATTTAAAAAAAACTTACGGCCATGTGCCAGATCGCCGCCGGCGGTGAGCCTTGGGCTGCGGCTCCGGTAGAGCGTGCAGCAAGGCCTGCGGGATCAGGCTTTTCGAGGGCCTGCGGCGGCTCAGCCGGTACTCCGTTCTCTCTGCGGCGCTCTTGCACAACCTCAGCGTCGTCAGCTCGCTCTCCGACCCCGACCAAAGAGACTCCATCGACAACATTGTTCCGCCAATATCAAAACATCACAATTCAATCAAAACAATCAACTGTCACACTGCATCAATCCGAACGTCCAGTTTCGAAACCCCGCAAAACTTTTTGGGCACGGCTACTGTGTACGCGTGTTGCAAAATTGACACATGTAGCCTGTTCGACTGGATGCCTGTGTATCGCAAGGCTGTGGAGTTGCAATTTGTGGATTGTTGAGACACGGAAACGTAATCGAGTCGGTCGGCAGCCGGCTGGCGCGTACGTGAGTGCTCGCGTGGGGCGCGCGACCAACTGTCGGAGGAGTCGGCGTTATCCGCGCGATGTTGGGGACTCGCGGCGAAACACGAAGCCGTCGAGTGTTCGAAAATTGCAAACAAAAGCCGTCTGGACGGCCGTTATCGCGAATTAATGCTCATAAGCTGATCAGCCGGTGTAGTTCACGATGACACAAATTCGGCCGCTTTACCTAATTGAGTTTAGGCGGCGCGGTAGTATGGGTGCGGGGAGTTGTTGTTAGGCGCGCTAGGAAACAATTTGTTGTTTAATTATGATTTGACAGCGCCTATGAAAGGCGCTGATTTGCACGACATGCCTATGGATTCTTAACTTTTTGTAGTTACGAAAAGGCACAAGAGCTCCTGAAGCTGAGGCTGACTTCAGGAATTCTTGTGCCTTTTCGAAACAACAAAAAGTTAAGAACCTGACTTGAATCAGGTATGAAGACCAAGATAGGGATTAAGCTAGTGGGTAACGCTTTCAATCAATGATCATGAAATCGATCTTCTACAAATCTAGAGCAGCAATCTCAGCTCAGCAACGAGAGCTACCTAATTGCTAAGTAAGAAAATTAATTAATAAGAATATATAAACACGCCTCACTGATCCACAGTCAGATCCGTCTTGTCTCTATTTTCGCGGTTTACGTAAAATTACGACCCAACCTGAGCCTGACCCAATATTACGTTAAATATACCTACCTAATTTTACAAGACATCAAGAAGACACTGGACCTACCCAAGTTTTGTAAAAGCAATGCAATAGTAAATAATTGGTTAAACTGCAGAATAAAGCATTACCTACTAAGTTGATTGCTATAGGACGCTTATGCAATTTCAATTAAAATGAATTTGATTATGAAACTCATTTTTTCAACTTGAAACTCTTGAAAGCTCTTACCTAGTCGCAAAACCTAATTTTTAATTTCGAATTAAGGTTTGTTACAGAGTTTGAGATTAGGTATTTATTTAGTACATAAATACAATTGGCTGATAAATTAATAAGTATCGATAATTTTTATGACAACTACTAGTCAGCCAGCTACAGTAGTAATTTGAAGACCGTATCGCTACAAGCACCTATGAATAATTTATCTAGGGTAGCACTAGTAGTAAGGTGCGCCAATTTGTAAATAGGAACAAACAAAAACCGAATCGGACTTCCTAACATTTGCGCACTGCCAGACGTTACACAACTTGTACGAAACAACTGGGTGCGGTACGGTCAGCAAAGCCAACGGGCATCGTCCTAAAACTGATACATTCCTGACGCGTTCGGCTCGCGGCGTGCCGCTTGAGTCAAGCGGGGCGGGCCGCGCGGCTGCGCCAGGCCGGGTCGAAACAGTTTCCATTGACTAACGAGAAATGACTAGGTACGACACGTCACGATATTTGAGGTCAATAACTTCCTGACAGTGAAAAAGTTGCAATCATGGATGGCAAAGATGCAGTGGTTATCAACTTTACATGAGTAAACGATCACGAAGTCAGAAATAATTTATTTTCATGATCGTCCGTACTGTACAATGATCTCGTCGTTCTTAATTTAATTTTATTTATTTGATAAGTAATAGTCATCATCATCAAGTTACAATCATCGATAACAAGAGTATGTCCCTTCTCAGTCGTTATTAACAAAAATGTAGGTTACTCATTAATTTTACCCGCATCGAACATCCGCAATATTCATCATATAGGTACTCATCCATTATCGTGTGTAAAAGATCAATTCATCAATGATTTAATGATAAGTATAAAAAATCATCATAATAACTAGGTTTACGTTACAGTTATCATCTACATGTTTACAACATACATACAATAATCTTCGGCATGGGAACGGTCATCGGTTGATGACTATTCTTCATATTATTATACACCTGTGGATACAAATGTTGAATGATCATCTGCATGAAAAGTCACTATCAATCTCGATAAGGGTTCACCAACCACTCACCTTCGATACGTTACATACGAGAGTAGGTTACGTAGCCTGGAGTTCACAAACACGCGTATAATTTTTAATCAGCCGGTTTAGCAATATTTGACACATTTTGTATGGGAATTCTGCCAAATTAACCGTCAAACGAGGTCTACCGGAGGGGTATTTGAAGCCTAAATCCGGTCAAAAGTGTATTTTCCAAACTTTGCCAAATGGCACAAACAATGCACGTTTCATAAAGTACAATAACCGGTCCATCTAGGGCGCGCCTCCAAACCCGTTTTCTACCTGCGCTCTCACCACAGAATCAGTCGGAACTCAGCCATTGTGTAAAACGCATGACTTTTTTCTCGGCGCTCTGGATAACTTTGCAAATTTTTTGGTGCTTATATGTGTGTGTGTGTGGTGAAAATTAGTTATTGAATATGGAAGCTGAAGGTATGTACTTTATATTTTTATAAATTACAGTAAATTATTTCTTAAATTTCAGCATTTAATCTTATATTGCCATTCCATAACGTTCTTTTTTTCCTAAAATTTTATAACATTAGTGTTTTTGTTTATGTGTCGGGCTTTGTCGTGCAACATTTTAATTATGATAATAAAGCGTTAACCTTCTCCTGACCAAAACAGAAATAAAATGGCCCCCTAACGTCCCCCCTTTTTTTTAAATATTATATAAGTTTGTAGGTGTAATTAAAAAAAATAATACAATGTATGTACATTTGTTTTCAGGTACTCCGCAAATGGTGAAAACTATGACTAGGCGGGAACTTTATGATATCCTAAAGGAATTTAAACGAAAAATAATCGATGAGAAACTTAACTTGTTAGAAGATAGGCTTGCCGAGCTGACTTTTTGCGCGACAAAAAATAGAAATGTGTTGTCTCGTTGTTTGAGGGATTTCAAGACAAGTTTTAAGCAGAAATGGACGGCAGCTAGTTACACAGATGAACGATTTTTGAAAAATAATGAGGAATGGCTTAAAACATCACTAGAGCTTCCTTTGTGGTCGTCACACAAGAGCGGTCGCCCAGTTAAACAGTTTCACGAGTTGAGTGAAAGGAGCAAGCGGCGGAAAACTGAAGAATTACGGGCTCACGTACCAGTTGAGGAGTTGACTTTCGCTGCGTGTGTTAGTCAGGGCAAAAGGGAAAAATGATACTTCGATGATGATCAAAGAAAAAACTTCAACGCCGACAAGAGCCAAGAAGATCAGAAGATTAATTTCGTCTAAAAAAGACCACGTGAAGATGAAATATACCCCACGGGAAGCGTTATCATTATTTGTTGAAGGTAATTTCACAAGAAGCCAGTGGAATTTATTACAAGGTGGACGCAAAGATATCTACCCTTGTTACTCTTTGCTGCAAAAGGCGAAAAAAGAGTGCTACCCAGATGATGACAAAATAACTGTTACAGAGACCAGTTTTAATGTTGAACTTCAAGCTTTGCTCGATCATACGTCTTTGCGCCTCATTCAATATTTAAAAGAAGTTATAGATACGTAAACTGACAATGAAAAGCAGCACATACTCTTGATATCAAAATGGGGATGTGATGGATCTCACCAAACTCCATTTAAGCAAAAATTTGATAGTGTCACAGATGATGATTCAAATATATTTGTGAGCTCGATTGTTCCGGTGAGGTTGGTTGTTTCTATTGATGGTCAAACAATAAAAACCATTTGGCAGAACCCTACTCCTTCTTCGGTGAGATTTTGCAGACCGATCAGAGCTCGATTTGTACATGAAACGAAAGATGTCACTAAGGAGGAAATAAACTACATCGAAAATCAAGCCAAAGATCTGATAAAAACTAAAGAAAGTGAAACATTAGTGCAAATCACTCACAATATTTTGCTGACAATGGTACATGGAAAGGTCTGCAACTCAGCAACGGACACTGCATCAACTATGCGATGGTATATATGCGGTCAAACATCAAAAGACTTTAATAAATTAAAAAAAAATACCATAAAAAAAGAAGCTCTAAAGTTCGGGCTTTCAGTACTCCAAGCCAGAATACGCTTTTTTGAGTTATTGTTGCATTTAGCATATAAAGAACCCATTAAAAAGTGGCAAGCCCGTACACCAGAAGATAAAAAAATTGTTAAAGAAACAAAAGAGAAAATACAGAAATGTTTTAGAGCTAAAATGGGTCTGCTTGTTGATGTTCCCAAAGCTGGCTATGGAAATAGTAATGATGGGAATACGTCTAGGAGATTTTTTTAAAACGCAGAATGCTCTTCTCGCATCACCGGCATCAACAGGGAATTAATTACTAGGTTTAAAGTGATTCTTGAGGTAATATCAAGTGGTTATAACATTGATTACCAAAAATTCGATGATTTTGCTCAAAACACTACCAAACTATATGTGCAATTGTACGGCTGGCATCCAATGTCGCCTACAGTCCACAAAATGCTAATACATGGAGCACGGGTGATGGAAGAGGCAATTCTTCCAATAGGACAATTGTCTGAGGAGGCCGCTGAAGCACGAAATAAGCATTTGCGCAAATATCGGGTGGACTATGCACGGAAATTTTCGAGAACTGAATGTAACAGAGACGTTTTAAATAGATTACTTCTGACATCCGATCCTCTCATCAGCTGTAGTCGGCCAAAGAATAAGAAGAGAATCTTGCCATTTTCCAACGAAGCAAAGACGATTTTAATTGCAGCAACACCGAACTTAAACAAGTCTGATGACAATACTGTCGAAGATGGTGATATAGGGGAAGATTCTGATGTCATCAGCGAATAAGATTGCATATGATTTGTTTGAAACCATTGAAAAAAAAATTACTTATATGTTTTTCTTGTGTTTATTTAATATTAAATCGATAATTTAATCAAAAATTGTTTTTCATTACGTTTTGAGATAATATAGGCCCCTAAATAATTTTGACCGGATTTTTGCCTCAAATACCTCTTAGTGCGGCGGCACCGGTCACATAAGATGACCGGCGGTCATCATCTTTGACAAGTTGTATGTATGTTGTTTTAACAAACATTGTTGACAGGAATAGTCACCATGAAAATGTACATTATAATATACAGTGTGTCCGGGCTTGGACTAGCGATAATTTATGGGCTTAGAATAAATGGGCTATTAATTTATTAAATGTTATCGTCAAAAAGCCACCATGTTGGGTTTTAACTCCCCCTCTTAAAATGGCAGCCATTTTAATTATTAAAGAATACTATCTCTATGGATCTGGAGGTCCTAAAAGTTATGATGTTACCTTTCAAATGATTCATTTGAAAGGTAACACTATCGCCTATCAAGTGAAATAAAGATCAATGCAAAATTGTTAAAAGTCATAGAGGAAAGAAAATAATTTCACAACAAGAAGAAACGTCAGGTTTAAAATAAAATGTAAATAAATCGCGTAGTAATCCGTAAAATTGTGTTTTAATGAGATCAACAATTCGCGTAAACGTAAGAAACAAATACGAGTAGAGTAGAAAATTTGTAGTTCCTATGCAAAACCACAAACTCGTGCGAGTATAAATTACTGAGTAAATTGATGCTAAAGTTTTAACAAAAACTTATCGGTGACAACCTTAAATATCAGCTGTTAGGTGTAACAAACTCACAAATCGAGATTAAGTAGGAAACAGATGTGAAACTTTCATAAAATGTGCAGTGATCCTCTCAATGATCATTGAATTAATTAAATAAACAATAAATTAGTCGTTTTAGGTGTTTCGGTTTCTCACTGTGTTGCAATGTTAAGATGTTATTACTGGTGAAGAATTGATTATTGAATATTACCTAATAAAACAACTTTAAGACGATATTTGAGATTATGAGATATCATGACATGAAGCGTTTAAAGTCGTAGATGGGCTTTATTCGAAATTCTGGTGCTGCATGACTTAGTACTGATCAACATCCTTAATGAATTTCATTCATTCGCTTTACCGTTACCACCACCAATATGACAAAATTACCGCAAATACTTGACCTACCGGGTGATATCGGACACTACCGCGAACTAATGGCGCATAACGCGATCTAGCGGCAGATACTTCGTTTGTTACTTCGTCTGAATAAATCTGCTGCTCTATTGTTTTGGGTTCGTTATTTTATTCGTTCAGACTTCGAAATAATAATTAAGAAATAAAAATAATAAGTTAGAGAGAACTAAAAATAATAATACAATTTCACAACAACAGTAACTCGGCAAATACATTCTACCAATAGTTTTAACTCAGTGGCTCCTCTACACTTATTTTATCATTGACCAAACAATGCAGTCCACGTGGACTGCGGCGCTTTTAAGTCAAAAATCAAAGCGCGCCGAACCAATCAGTAATCGTTCCGAAAAAAATTGCAACGATGCATTTAGCCAATAATATCTCGCCACGGGACTATCACCTACGCCTTAGCGGGGGCCTCCCGGAAATAATGAAAAATATCACGGGATCCGCATTTTCGAAAAGATAAAATTTAAGACATTTACGAAAATGTTTTAATAAAAAAAAGTGTATTTGATAACTTTAGTTATTTGTTTGTTTAACTTAAAATAAGTTTTGATATTCCTACTTTCTTTAAAATAGTAGTGAAACTTTAATTTAGGTTAAGGGTTTTTTCCATTACTTACATCGAACCCTGCGAAATGTCCCTACATTTTTCCACAAATTGTCTACTTTTTTTAGTTGCTCGTATTCGTTCTCGTTGCCCAGTCGCTATCCAAATTTTTTGAATTTCGATTTTCGATTTCGATCAGTATGTCTCGTGGAAGAACATTCTTCGAATTCAAATAGTGAATACTATGAAATGATTTTAAGCGTGGGCGCTTTTTTCGGGAGCATCAATGGTGCTCGCGAGTTGTATCGTCAGCGGTTCATCGACGGCAGGCCCCTCGCGGAGCAGCGGCGTTTACCTTCGTACACCTGCTTCGGGAACCTGTGGAACCTGTGGTGCACGACGGTCGCGCGCCGTGTCCGGGAATATCTCGATGGACGACATGGTGCTCAGTGGATTGGCAGAGGTCCAGTGCAGTGACCTGCCCGTTCGCCCGACCTTACCGCTATGGACTTTTTTTGTGGGGCTACGTGAAAAACCAAGTGTACGCAGTGGAGTGCATTAGTGCTGACGAAATGCGAAATAAAATACACCTAGCCTTTCAAGTTATTACGCCTCAGATGCTGCAAAACGTGAGAATATCGATGAACCGCAGAGTCGCTGCTTGCATTGAGCACGGTAGCAGACATTTTAAGCCATTTTTGTAAAAAATAATAATATGAAGGCTTTTTTAAAGTGATAATAAGGCGAACTTCCTAAAAGTCATTACGTTTGTAGTGAAGCTATGTGCACAAAGTGTTGGTAGTATGTAACACAAAACAGATCATACAAAGAAATAAATTTGATGTTTGTTTATTACAATAAAAATATTACTAGTAAGCAAATTATGTCGTAGTTATGTTGTGTAGATTTTTACAGCAAGTAATAGCTATTTACTATCAAATAATTACCTACTTCATACCTATTAAAATTATGAGGTAGGTACAGCAAATTAATGTGTTGTTCTCTGTAAATGTAAGTAAAAGTCATAGTTGGTGTTACTGTCCTAAACATTAATTACTGTTTTATGTACATAGTTTTAAAAAAAAAATGTACCTGTCTGATTATTTTTTATTGTCTCTAAATAATTTTGCAAATAAATGCATTATTCTGATTATCGTTGTTATCATTCAGTCCAATTCCCATCAAAGCTAAGATAGGTAGGTACTTGGGTAGTTTTGGGTGGGCGGGCTGCAAGAAAGCAGCGCGTCGCGGCGCGCAGCGTCCGCGCATCAGCTGATCGTGCGGCGGGCGAGGGTTGCGGGCGGGGGTTCGCTAACGATGACCGCAGATTCAGGGTTGTCAACACTTTCGGTACAAGAACAATTTATTTACTTAGTATGGGAAAAAAAGTTGTTTATTTTTAACTAAAACTTTTACTACTTAATGTTCACCTTACATACATACATACCCTTAAATATTATTTCGCCTTTTTGGTACAACCTGTATAAGCATATTTAAACTTATTAACAAAAAAGTAAATGAAAATTGTACACGAAATAATATGCATCAATGCTGCTGTAAAGTAAACGTTCCTAATTTGAAATGTGCCGCCAACAGGCTGGTGGCGGACGATTCATTCATTCGCTCAACCAATAAAAAAGGCCCCATCTTAGGGCATATCGGCGGGAGTCGATTTATGATTGGCTACCAGGAGAGTGTGATGCGTCTCCGCCGCGAGCTGCTACAAAACTCGTCAGCTGCAAATCCATTAATATTTTGAAAATCGAACATTATTTCGGTGAACTACAAGTGTAAGTGTGTGCGCGGTGTTTGTGTCCTATAGTGAGCATAAGAATTTCAATCCATCCATATTGACATCGGCGCCACGACTATCGCGTGGCCACCTGATCTTCACGCCTTCACCAGCTACGAACAAGCATCATTAGCCATCCTATTCCACTCGTACGTGGAAAAGCCTCCTCCCACTGGTAAGTGCTTTGTTATTCGGTGGTGGCGAGTGAACCGCGAATCGTTCTTAATTGTTGGCAGAGTCCATCTAAGGCTCTGACCCAGAGTGTCATAATCAGCCCGTTCCGGCAAGGCAATTGTGCACACGTCTACATGGTGCCGAAACCCGGGAATGGGTGGCTCATGATCTTAATTGTAAAATTCGCCCTATAAATGTAGCTGGTATTTTCACGTTTTTTCGCTTAAAATAGTACCTAAAACGCATAGTCAATTAATGTAACAAATAGTCATTCGTAGCTTTTCTAAGTCGTAAATTCAAAATACAATACGTTTCAAACAATATTTTTTCCAATTACGCAGATACATTTTATTTCGTGACCGGTCAGGTAGGTAGAAGTAAGTAAGTAGGTACACGTCGTATTCCATTGCTCAGTTGTAATTATTTCGCATTTCGTCTGTTTTATGTGTGCGTTTGAATTCATTCGTTTTTCACTCCACATAACGGAAGTTCACAAAAAACAGTTCAATTGCTCACTCACAGTACAATCTCATTCGTTCCAACTTGTATGGTTCCATCGTTCACAATTGACAGTGACATTTGTAATCACTATTCATTCCAGTTCGTTCATTACTGTCATTTTAATCGTAACCCGTATTACTCGGCAACTTCAAGTTGATCATTGTAAACAATCATTTAATATTGTCGATTTGCAGCTTTAAGTCGTGCACTCGTGAATCCGTTGAGTAATAATAACAGATCATACCTATACAATCCTATTCAATTCCGTTTAAGGGTATATTATATTCGGCTGTTATATTTTACTTTCAGTACTCATACCTATTTATTATTACAGATCATACACTAGCAAGCTATAAAATTCAATTCGGTGCTTTGTGTATACATAGTCGGCTGTGATAAGAAGTACGCTAGTTTTATTCGTTATTAACGAAATCATACGCTTTCACACTCCAATCAATCGTTTTTATTCGTAAACAACACATTTTTTATTTACTCGTTTGATATACCTATTTGGTTCATTTCACCGCAATCACGTGAAGTGGAATCATAAGTAGTCGTGTTATACCTTTTAAGTACAATAACTTGTTATCATGTCTTTTAATCCGAAGCGTGCTACTCGGAAGCTTAGTCATTCTAAACCTAAATCGAAAAATACTTCGGAAACATACACTATTCAAGACTTACCTTCATTACGTCGAAAGCGTACTATAGCTTTGAACCGTATGTTAAAGGCATTAGAGGTCGGTATTGTTGCCGAATCGGACGTTAATCAATGCGATCTTTTCTTTTCATATTGTGATCAATTATCAAACATTAGGTCTGATTTCGAACTTGCACACTTCTCAATACTTGAATTACTGGATTCATCTAACTCAGCCAGTGATGAGGAAAAATGTATTGATGATGATATTCGTACTCGTTTTGATGACACATATTTTCGTGTTATGTCAATATCGAGATGTTTACAAAAAGCGGAATCAGAAGTAAATAGAAATCATAAGGCTGAGTCTACACCATTAAAGTCTCACATCAAGTTACCTAAAATTTCGTTACCTACGTTTTCAGGTAATGTAAAACAATGGCCCGAATTTATTGATTCTTTTAATTCACTGATCCATAACTGTCATTCTCTTACCGATGTGGAGAAATTTCAATATCTGGTGTCGACACTTAGCGGTGACCCGCTATCGCTTATACGGAAATATCCCGTAACAGGTGATTACTACTCCGATGCGCACGCGGCCTTAGTTGCGCGTTATCAACATAAGCGTGAATTATCTTTCACTTGTTGGAAAGATATTTTAAACGTTTCTTTCAAACTCAACAACGCGACCGAGTTTCGTCGATCGTTAGATTGTATTGACGAAAACTTGAGCATTTTACGTAAACAAGACCTTCCGGTGCACAAATGGGATTTTATTCTCGTGTATCATATTTTATCTAAATTGGACTCGAAGATACGTCGTGAATTCGAAGAGAAGTATATCAACACTGAGATTCCGGACTATTCTCAGCTGAAGAACTTTTTACATTCTAAATGTGAATCGCTGTCACGCGATAATCATTTTTCTGAGGGTTATAAAGGAAATCCTACGACTAAGGAATCAACTGGTCGAGCTTTCGTTTCAAACGCGAAACCTACTTTCAATAGTTTTTCTAAAGGTTCCAAGGCCACCCACACATTGTTGGCAGGTAATAAAATTCAAGGTCAAGCCTCAGATAAAATTGATAAACCAATTCTGGTATGTTCTTTATGTTCAGCTAGTCATTCAATAACACGTTGTGAAATATTTCTCGCTAAATCCGTAGACGATCGTATGTCTTATACAACAGAGGCCAAATTGTGCTTCAACTGTCTGAAATCATCTCATCACCTGAAGGATTGTAAATCGATATTTCGTTGTTTGAAATGTAAACATAAACATCACACGTTACTTCATAGGGATCGTGATAACAAAAAACCGAGTGATGATGATAACTCCAAAGAGTCTAAATCCGTTTCCCTATTTGTTAAGGAAAATTCTAAGTCTTCAACAAATTTTGTTAACACGACTGTGTTGTTAGCTACGGCTATCATTCAAATACAGGACTCGGACGGTAGGTATCATTCTTTTCGCGCATTATTCGACACCGGAAGTCAAAATAATTTTATAACGCGACACGCAGTTCAGCGTCTTAACCTTCAACCAATCTCATGCGAATCGAATATCAATGGTTTGGGAGGTGTTGCTACTGACGTCGTCGGCTTAATTCGTTGTTCAGTCGGTTCAAACAATAATTCGTTATTCGATTTAGACATGCACGTTATATCAAATATCTGTGGTGAGCAACCCATAGCTAAACTTAGTTCGTCAGGTTGGACTCACATTAACTCGTTACCGTTAGCTGATCCAGGTTTTGACATCCCTGGTCCTATCGATGTTTTGCTTGGTGCAGATGTTTTCGCCGAGTCACTTCTTGGTCAGCGCTTGAAAGGCAATGCAAATCAGCCACTTGCAATTAATTCGGTATTCGGTTGGCTTTTATTAGGTAGAACGCCACTTGCATCCTCATCGTTGGTACAAGTCTCTTCAAAATCCGACATCGAGTTGGCAACGGCCATTCAACGATTTTGGGAGGTGGATAGTGTTCCTCAGGCGTCACCTCTTACACCCGAGGAGATCTTGTGCGAGCAAGCTTATACAACTGACCACTATCGTGATTCGAGTGGTAGGTACGGAGTGCGTCTTCCTTTTAAAGACACTGTGCAACCAGTCTTTGAAGGTTCTCGTGATATTGCCTTGAGACGTTTCCATGCGATCGAACGTCGCTTATCTCGTGATCCTCTTGTACATCAACAATACTGTGAATTTATGGATGACTATGAAAAATCCGGCCACATGTCTTTAGTGAATCCGGCGGAGTTGAACCAAGGCAAATTCTACATTCCGCATCATTGCGTCATTAAGCCAGATAGTACCACAACAAAATTACGCGTCGTCTTTGATGCATCGGCAAAGGATGCTAAGGGCATTTCGTTGAATGACACGTTGTTGACGGGACCTAAACTTCAATCTAACATCGTTGGGATTTTGCTCCACTATCGAATACATTCGGTTGTCTTTATGGCTGACATACGTCAGATGTATAGACAAATTCTTGTCTCCGATGAACATCGAGATTATCAGAGAATCTTCTGGAGATCAGGCCCTGATCAGGTGTTAAAGGAATATAGACTTAATACGGTAACTTATGGGGTTTCATCCGCTCCGTTTCTAGCTTGTAGGACAATCAAGCAACTAGTAGAGGACGAAGGTAGTAAATTTCCTCTGGCTAAGAAAATGTTATCGACCGATATTTACGTAGATGACGTTGTTACTGGTTGTGAAAATCTGACCACCGCGTTGGAAGCTAAATCACAAATCGTTAAATTATTCCAACTAGGTCATTTCGTATTAAGAAAATGGGCTAGTAATTCACCAAGTTTGTTATCAGATCTTTCCCAGGAAGAATGTCTTCTGGATTCTAAATCATTTTCTGATGAACAATATCCTACTCTTAAGGTACTTGGACTCAAGTGGAATCCAGTATCAGATTCGTTTTTATTCGATGTGACTCCTTCTGATCGACCATGTACTAAGCGTGTTATCCTTAGTGAGATTGCTAAGATATTTGATCCTTTGGGGTTTCTATCACCGCTTACTATTCAAGTCAAATGTTTACTGCAGAGACTTTGGCTTCTCGGAATTTCTTGGGATGAGACGCCGCCCCATGACATAATTAACGTCTGGAAATCTTTCTGTGATCAGCTGCCTATTATTGGCTCGCTGAGTATTCCACGTCGTCTCACTCTCGATAATGTAATTTCATACGAGCTTCATGGCTTTTGTGATAGTTCCGAACTCGCGTACGGAGCTGTTATTTATTTTAGGGTCTTGTGTGCTGACAGATCTATTCATACTCGGCTGTTATGCGCCAAGGCACGCGTCGCTCCATTGAAACGTCTTTCTTTACCTCGTTTGGAGCTCTGTGGTGCTGTTATGCTCGCAGACCTCACAAAATTCGTACTGGATGCGTATCAGTCCAAAATACCTATCGATTGTATTCATCTTTGGACTGACTCGACTGTTGTCCTTTCCTGGCTTCGGTCGCACTCGTCTCGGTGGACTACATTCGTGGCAAATAGAGTTAGCCACATTCAGGATATTATCTCTGCGAATTCATGGCATCATGTCGCCTCAGGTGATAATCCTGCGGATGTATGTTCTCGTGGTCAACTTCCTCACGATCTTCTTAATAATTCGTTGTGGTGGTTAGGTCCATCATGGCTGTCACAAACTTCTGATTGTTGGCCGAAAAATTCTCAAAGGTTTCTTACCAATGATGAAGAGCAAATTGTGCGTACTGAGGAACGACACTCAATTACTTTGATTACCGATCAAGATAGCGATGGACAGCAAGATTCTATATTCGATGTTTTATTAAAACGCTATTCTTCGTTGGATAAAATAACTCGTATCGTTTCTTATATTCGAAGATTTCTACATAACATTCGTTCTAAAAGTACAGACGAGCGCCATAGCGGTTCTATTCTTACTGAGGATGAAAACCATCAATCGTTATTATTAATCGTAAAATCTGTGCAAAATTCATCGTTTCAAAGTGAAATTCAACGTGTTAAATCGAACCAATCGTTACCCAAACCGTTTCAAAAATTGAATCCCTTTATTGACAAAGCGGGTATTCTCAGGGTGGGCGGTAGGATATCTCGCGCTGGTTTAGAATATGATCAAAAACATCCCGCGCTCTTACCTTGTGATCATCCCTTTACAAATAAACTTATTGAATCCACTCATCGTAAGTACTGTCATACAGGGCAAAATACTACTCATTATTTAGTCATGCAACGGTTTTGGGTTTTATCTGCTAAACGAGCTATTCGTCGTTGTCTTTCAAGGTGCATCGGATGCTACAGAACTAATCCTAAGCCATTGGAACCGTTCATGAGCGACCTTCCTTCTTATCGTGTTAACCAAGTTAAACCATTTTCGGTCATCGGTGTTGATTTCGGTGGACCGTTCCGCATTAAAATCGGGAACCATCGCGGTGCGAGGATGGACAAAGCTTACCTCTGCTTATTCGTCTGTTTGACTACTAAGGCGGTCCATCTTGAAGTGGTGTCATCTCTTTCTACTGATGGTTTTATAGCTGCATTACGTCGCTTCGTAGGTCGTCGTGGACGTTGTAGTATAATTCATGCCGACTGCGGCACGAACTTTGTAGGTGCTAGCAATTTTTTATCGTTAATAGAAGAAGCGTCGCAGGCAGAACATATTAAATTCATTTTTAACCCTCCTTCTTCGCCTCACTTTGGGGGAGTATGGGAAATCCAAATTAAGGCTGCAAAGACGCACCTTTATCGTATTGTTGGCAATCAGGTTTTAACATTTGAGGAACTTAGCACTCTATTCATTCAGATTGAGGCCGTTTTGAATTCGCGACCCTTATGTGTTTTGAGTGCTGATCCGAATGATTTAAACGTCTTGACCCCTGGTCACTTTTTAACTTTGGAACCACTTACAAGCGTCCCCGATGAGGATTATTCTTCAGTTAAATTGTATCGACTTAACCGGTGGCAATTAATTCAATCCTTTGTTCAAAACTTTTGGATACGTTGGAAAAATGAATATTTAACTTCTCTTTCTCAACGCATGAAATGGACGAAGGCGTCTAAACCGTTATCCGTCAATTCAATCGTAATCATTAAAGATGATAATCGCGTACCTTTGCAATGGTCTTTAGGAAGAGTATATGAATTACATCCGGGTCCCGATGGAACCGTTCGGGTGGCAACTATCAAAACCAAGGGTGGTTTTATCAAACGCCCTCTAGTAAAACTGTGTCCTCTACCTATAGAAACGTAACTCGTATTAAATAATTCGTTATTTTCCTCGTTTTTTAGCTAGGTACTTAAAATTAGTAATTAATTTTATCCGTTCTAAAACTAAGTAACTTCATCTAAGTTTTTCTGTGTTAGTCGTTTTTAAACAGTAGGTATTTTATCGTTTACTTTTTTTTACTTCGTTATCCGGAAAATACCAGCTGTATTTTGGTGGGCGGTATGTAAAGTAAACGTTCCTAATTTGAAATGTGCCGCCAACAGGCTGGTGGCGGACGATTCATTCATTCGCTCAACCAATAAAAAAGGCCCCATCTTAGGGCATATCGGCGGGAGTCGATTTATGATTGGCTACCAGGAGAGTGTGATGCGTCTCCGCCGCGAGCTGCTACAAAACTCGTCAGCTGCAAATCCATTAATATTTTGAAAATCGAACATTATTTCGGTGAACTACAAGTGTAAGTGTGTGCGCGGTGTTTGTGTCCTATAGTGAGCATAAGAATTTCAATCCATCCATATTGACATCGGCGCCACGACTATCGCGTGGCCACCTGATCTTCACGCCTTCACCAGCTACGAACAAGCATCATTAGCCATCCTATTCCACTCGTACGTGGAAAAGCCTCCTCCCACTGGTAAGTGCTTTGTTATTCGGTGGTGGCGAGTGAACCGCGAATCGTTCTTAATTGTTGGCAGAGTCCATCTAAGGCTCTGACCCAGAGTGTCATAATCAGCCCGTTCCGGCAAGGCAATTGTGCACACGTCTACAGCTGCTGTTAAAATAATTGAGCATAATGGAAACACGGTCTGGTTTTTGTTGTGAATGGAACCATGTCACAGGCAAGAGTAATGTGTGGGAAGTTGGGGAGTTTAAAAGCCAATAAATAAATGAATAGTTTGCTATAAAAAGTACATGTAGTTACATACACAGCAACCTGCAATAGTACCTTTATTGAGGTATTTGCAAGTTTATAGGAAGTTAAATCTCTGAAACTCAGAGCCAACTTTAAAATGTATTTAACCAATATAAAGCTACATAGTTCCATCCTAAACCAGAGTGTGACAATAGTATGTGTATCAATCTATACTACTAGATAAATAGATTAAAAACAGGTCTTGACCTATAAAATTTGTGTTTTTACCCGACTGCGGAAGGACGGTTATGTTTTTACCCGACTGCGGAAGGAGGGTTATGTTTTTACCAGACTGCGAAAGGAGGGTTATGTTTTTACCCGACTGCGGAGAGAGTGGGTTATGTTTTTGAGAGTATGTATGTATGTATAATTGCCTACAGCCCAAACGGCTGGACAGTTTTTGACATATAAGGTGTCGTTGAATTTGTTAAAATTGTGATAGTAACATATAACTTTTAAAATTATTAAAAAATGGCGCTCGCAAATGAAAATTAAGGGGGGTGCGGAAGATTAATTTTTCCTTACCATAGCCACGGTATATAGATATACAGTATTTTATCTTTATACTAGAGCACCCGTATCGACATACACATGCATACACGTCAGTTACACGGCCCGTTGAGTAAACTTGGGCAGACACATTCACGAAGTGACACGCGGGCGAGAGCCGGTTCGCTGTCAAAGACTGACTTTCGAAATGCAGATAGATATCACTGAACAAAGTAGGTTATATGAAACATAAAATCATCTTTATTTCGGATGACAGCTGTCAAAATTGAAACTGCCATATCTCGGTAACTACCCACCTTAGACTACTGGTGTGTAGGGACACATTGTAGGGCTCGACGACATCTTCATTTCGGATGACAGATGTCAAAATTAAAACGGCCATATAGTGTAAAACTGTAATTAATTATGAAGAAGCTTACAATACGCTGTTAGCCTCAAATATATCTTTCTGTAATACTTATAGCGACCCTGACCTGCTCTCAGCAGCACTTGTCGACGTGGTCAGGACAGCCATAACAGTTAACTCTAAAACATCAACCATTTCTAATAAGGCTAGGGTATTAAAACCTTGGATTACGCTGGGAGCTATACGTTGTATAAGACTAAGAAATCAGTAAGAAAATGCAGTTGAAGCTACGAAATGACATGCAAAATGATTTATTAAAAATAACCTACAAGCGTTTCCGTAATTTTTGCAGTAACCTTATTAAAAAACTCAAGCGTGATTATAATAGAAATCAAATAAATTGTACCATAAAAAATCCTAAAAACCTTTGGGCCACTATAAACAACATCTCTCAGTATAAGCCACCAAAAACATCAAATGTAGAATTATTGAAAAGTGCTGCCTCGCCCCAAATCTCTGTTAATAATGTAAACAATTTCTTTGTAAATATTGGCCAAAGCTTAGCACAAAATATCTTAAGTCGTACCAACATAGCTCAGAATTTTCAAAACACTACTTATACACTACCCACCCAACCCCATTCCTTTGCTTTGTTCGATACTGACGTGCAGGAAGTAAGCCGTATCATCATAAGTTTGGACCCGGAGTCTGCCCCTGGCTGGGATGGAATAAATACGAAATTTGTGAAGTTTTGCGGTAATCTTTTAGTACCACATATTACTACCCTGGCAAACCTATGCTTTCATACCGGAGTTTTTCCTAAGGCACTAAAAAGATCGATTGTAACACCATTGTACAAGGGTGGAGAAAAGTCTGATGTCGGCAATTATAGGCCAATTTCTGTGTTGTCCTCCTTCTCAAAAATTATAGAGAAACTTATGAACGATAGACTAGTGCGCTATTTGAACAAATTTAAAATCTTATCAGATGCTCAATATGGCTTTAGAAAGGGGCTGTCGACTAATGACGCTATTCAAGCCCTTACTACTCATATTGTCAGGGAAGTAGATACAGGTAGAAAGTGTCTAACGGTCTTTTTGGACTTTAAAAAGGCGTTTGACACCGTGTCAGTGCCCACCCTTGTGCGAAAATTGGAGAGCATCGGCATCCGTGGCACTGCCTTGTCACTTTTTAGTAGTTATTTACAAGATAGGTCGCAACAGGTTAAAATAGAAAACACGATGAGTGCTAAGAAAAATGTGACATTTGGCATACCACAAGGAAGTGTCCTGGGCCCAACACTCTTTTTGGTGTACATTAACGAACTTTGTAATCTTCGAAGTGTTGGAGGGAGAATCTTCTGTTGTGCCGATGACACCGCCATAGTGTTTACAGGAAAGACATGGATTGATGCCCAGGAAAGGGCTGAAAGGGGTTTAGAAATAGTATCAAGATGGCTAGAGAATAATCTCCTAACGCTAAATTTACTCAAAACAAATTACGTTTGCTTTACTCCATCCAAAGCCTCGCAGCCGGGGGATGACTTCAGTCTCAGGATACACAATTGTCCAAAAGATGTCCTCACGTTTTGTGATTGTCCGGCTTTGGAAAAGGTTACTAGTACCAAATATCTTGGTATAATTGTGGATCAGAATCTTAACTGGCACCAGCAAGTTGAATCGGTTATGAACCGAATAAGAAAACTGATCTGGATCTTTAAATCTCTGAAAAACATTATGACATTGATACTCTTAAAAAAAATATATATAGCTCTGGCGCAATCAGTTATTAACTATTGCATCTCTATTTGGGGGGGTACAGATAAGACATTTCTTTTGGAAATTGAGCGAGCACAACGGTCGCTTATAAAGGTGATGCTATCTAAGCCCTACAGATACCCTACAGTTACACTATACAATACTTGTGGTCTCTTGTTCATAAGAAAACTATATATTCTTGATATAATCCTTAAGAGCCATAAATTATTACCATTAGATCAAAATGTTCTAAAAAAACGTAGAAAGGATATTGTCGCCCTATCTTGTTGTTCTCGAACTGTTTTTGCAAGAAGGCAATTCGATTGCCAGTCAGTGTATCTTTATAATAAAATAACTATGACTAAATATCTATGTAATGCAATTGTTTACTTGTAAGAAAAAATAATAGAATGGTTAAAAACATTATCATACAAGGAAGTAGAAAACTTACTAGGATATCTTAATAATTATTACTTCCTACTCTTATGTATAATATTAAATGGATACGACACACACACACAAACACACATACACACACACACACTAATATTCATGCTAACATACTTAAATTTAGTTTGTATTAAGTACCCTATCTTTAAGTACTAACAATGTACCATACATACTACCATCCGCAGTTTTATAAGGTATATTGTTTAAACCGATTGGAAAGTAGCGAGACATTCCCACCACAAGTATCTCTGATTACTTACTGGGAAGCCTCGGCGTAAATATGTAACAAAGTTTTCTTGAATAAACAATTTTATTATTATTATATCTCGGAAACTATCCACCCAAGGCTATGGGTGTGTAGGTACAAATCGTAGAACTCGACAAGATCTTCATTTCGGATGACAGCTGTCAAAATTGAAACGGCCATATCTCGGAAACTATCCACACAAGACTACTGGTGTGTAGGGACACATTGTAGCGCTCGACGACATCTTCATTTCGGATGATGACAGCTGTCAAAATTGAAACGGCAATATCTCGGAAACTATCCGCACAAGGCTACTGGTGTGTAGGGACAAATTTTAGGGCTCGACGAGATCTTCATTTCGGATGACAGCTGTCAATATTGAAACAGCCATAACTTGGAAACTACCTACCCTAGACAACTGGTGTGCGTGTTTAAAAAATTAAAATTTCTTTTTGCAAAATTTTCAATGCCTCCGAAGATGTCGGGAACTGCAGGGTCTATGGATATTTTTCATACATATAGGATTTAAATATATTTTTTAAGGCTCAATGATGTGTAGGAGCAAACCCGTAATTTGTACCTGGTCTTATCGAACTGACAATGTAAAAACGGGCTCGTTTAACTAGGAGTCCAGTGTCCGTCTGTCTGTCACCAGGCTGTATCTCATGACCCTTAATAGCTAGACGGTTTTCAAATTACATATTTGAACTATTTATTAAGCAATTTTCCTAACTTAATCTTTTATGGTTTCTAAAATCTAATGAAACATCAATAATATGATTAAGAGACTTGGTATGATTTCGTCACCAAACTAGATAATCATTTAAATACATGTCAATTTTTAGCAATCCTAAATATAAAATGATCGATAACTAGATTGACTTCGCTTCTATACGAAATGGTTTTTGAATTTTAGTACCTTTATAAAAATGAAATGTTGTCAATTAAGTCGTTTCTGAGAAATTAAAATATGTTTTTTTTTCTATCTATGGTTTCCAATTGCATTAAAATCTGTTTTAACAATTTTAGTCAATTTTCTTCATCAAAATCCTATTATTACTAGGGCCCAGGTTAATTTTACTAATTAAAGTAAAACAACAACACACATTTTCATATTTATATTAATATTTTGATAGACAATCATATAATTTGTTGTAGTAAGCAAGTACATTATTTTTTAATATTATAAGATTCACCTTAACTACTTTTTTATAGTAGGTTAACATATTTATTACAAGTCCAATATTGAATTATACACAAAATATACATTATCTATAATCAAAATAGATACCTATTTATGGTTAAACCTAAAAATTAAAGGTTTGTGAATTCATATTAACATCAGTCTCTTTCTTGTTCTTAATCACGTAAAAGTCCAGTCAGTTATAATAAAAGTTTGCCAATTTAGGTTACACGAGGTCCTATATTCACAACATATGGAGTATCTAAGTTCTCACCAACTTCCCGAATAGTTATCTTAAATTCATAGCCAGGATACAAAAATTTGTGGAGTCCATTATCCCAAACTTGACTCTCTTCAGCTGAACAGTAAATAGCTATAGCTGGACGATAAAAGAATTTCTCGCTCATGCTTTTAAGTCTTATAAAAGGAACTTCTACTGTTTTTCCCCAATCAACAAGTTGAACAATAGCTTTCTCATCAGGGACTGTTATCTTCTTCACAAATGCTCGTTCATATTTCCCACTGGCCATCATTAGCACACCAATAGGCCTTCCTTCTTTAACTTCCTCAGACTGAATATTCCTTTGCTTTTTAGAAAAATATGTAAAATTTTCTCTTTCATTTAAGTAGACTTTGTAATCACTAACTTCTGCTACATAAAAGTTTTTCAAAGAATCTCCAGCTTGAACCCTTACAATCACTGTATCCCCAACATTAAATTCTTTGTAGGTGAAATAGTGCTTCTCTGGTATGATCACAGAGAACCTGTTGATCATGTTCTCACTGTAACCAAGAGTACTATGGCCGCTAAATGCTATCATTGTTGCAATATCTTCTGGACATGAGTTAATGAGTTCTACTATGAGAGCTTCGGGTGTTTTGCCTCGAATAACCATTTTGGCACGCTCTTTACCAACAAAGAACTTCATACATTCTATAGCTTTGTCACTCCAGGTCTGGTCATTAGCCTTGCAATCAGCCAACTGGCAGTGTATCGCTAGCGGGGGAACATTGACAGACTGACACGATTTACGAAGCCGCTTCCATGGCACCGACTTTTCAAAACAGCCGTAATCCAGTGCAAACATATCACAAGATATTTCTCCATCCTCAGTTTGTATAAACATAATTCGACCTCGAGCGTAACATTGCAAGGATTTGGACTTAAACACTACTATGGCACCTGAGCACAGCTCGTTTGGAAGTATTTTCTCTGTATACGAGTTCAATATTGGTAAATAAGCCCGAAAAACAGTCGGTCGAACGTAAAAACTATGTGGATTGTTTATGCAAGTGACATCGACCCAGTGCGAACTGCCAACATCATAATTATTTATTGAAATCCTTTGCATTAAATCTTCAATGTTTGGGTCAACGATATTATTCATCTTTATTCAGGTTAAACTTTAAACAAAATAGAAACAAACAACTTTACATCTCAAAATGGATGGAAAGGAAGGAGAAGCCAAGAGGCAGCAAAACTGTTTTTTTTTACAGTTGACAGACAGGACAGCAGCAGCCACTCACTGCTACGAAAGCTTGTGCGTTTTTTCACGCGCTCACCTTCGTCCAAGTGTGGATTTGTAGATTAAGTACCCCAATCTAGGTACATACAGTGGGCCTGGCATCAACCTAGTATTTTGTATACAGGGTGTCCGGGTTTCGACTAGCGATAGTTTAATGGCCTTTTATTTATCAAATTATAGATACATCACTGATGATTAAAAAAGAAAATCAAAACAATTACATTTTTTGGTTGTTTTTTAATAAGTTTAAAAAACTATTTAACTGCTTTATAAGTTTTAGCAAGATTTCTTATACATAATTTTCTTCCTCCATGACGGTTTATTATTTATAATTGACCTTTATTTCACTTAATAAGCGATAGCGTTACCTTTTAAATGAATCATTTTCATAACTTTCAGGACCTCCAGATCCATAAAAATTGTTTTTTTTTTAATAATTAAAATTGTTGCCATTTCAAGAGGGGAGGAGTTAGAAAGTGTTTAATAACTACTAATATCGGCATGAATTCTTGTCTTTCAAACTGAGGGCTACCAATAAAAACTTTGTATTTAAAGAGGCAACCCTCACTTTATCAGTTTTAGGTTTTACTCCAAGGTCGCGTGGCCGCAGAGGAATAATAAGTAATGTTCGAAACTTAAGGTACATTTTCGTATGTAGCGGTCTGCGACAGAATCTGTAGACTATTATAAACATTTGGTATTTACTTTTTCGTATGAATGAGTGATTTATCTATTACGTAGTAACTATTATATAATCGATGACATAAGGTTGAAATATGGTTACGGAAATTTGACAGATCAGTATTTTTTTTTGGTTTATTTTATGTTGATAGATAGATATTGCGACGAAATCATTAAGCATAACACAAAGAAAAAGTTTGTAATATAGTGGAATTACTTACGTTAAAAATTTCAAAATGCAGTTAAAAATCAAATTTAATAAAAAAACGTCATGATAATCACTAAATTGTTAAAAAAAATACCTATCAGTACACGTGAATCTAAAACATGCTAAACTATAACATAATCAACGCTAAAACCAGATTTTTTCTTAAATAAAAATCTACCTGACTTAGGTTGTTCTACGCCAACGCCAGCGGATTTTAAGTACTGATTCTCGACACTACGAAAATCGCTTATTTAGTCAGCAGCGCCCAGCGCCCCTACCTAGCGGCCGGCACGTTAGCGAAACCTGTTTATTATAAAGAAATATCTATCACTCGGACGATTGGGAGCGCGTGTAACTGTCAAATAAAAACTAGCACTAAGCCACATTTTATTAATGCCGTAACTAACTACCGTACCGTAGTTCACTTTGTTCATGTTCTGAGCTCAGTTGTATTCATGAGCTAGATACCTAAAATCATTTAATCAAGGTCCCTGCCTTTCTTGTTTACAAATTAAATGTATGTAATATAGTGTAGGTATTGTGTGTCGATAACCGTAAGTAAGGAGCCTAGAAAATGATCGCAATTCTTCGGTTACGTGCTACATTGTTATCAGGACGTGAAAACATCTAATTGATAAAGGTAGGTTTTTCACAATCGAGGTCTCATTGTACGTACCTATCTTCTTCTTCAGCGCATTCTTTACTGCTGGATGGTTGTTTAAATTTGCTTTTGCCCTCCATCTTCATATTCCACCAATTTACCACCTTATGACTTGATTAACCAATACAACATCATATAACTAAACTCTTACGATACACTCTAACCCTAGCTTTTGTTAACTAAAGCTATGGTTTTAAAACTATTGTTTTTTCACGTCAAAATTCTGAAAATCCTAATCCATTTTTAGGTTAGGCGCAATAATGAAAACAGTGAACATTAGTGAATGAATGAATGATGAACTACTGAAATGCTGAAATCTGTCAACCCAGTGTGACCAGATTAAATTTTACGAAAATATCGAGGCACCTAAAAAAAATCCTGAAATATACCGACTTAGGTCAGATATACCAATAAAAATAATGATTTCCTTCACATGTTTTATTTATTCATACTCACAATAAATGTAAGAGTTATATTTTAACATCCTTTTCGAAGGATTAAAATTTATACAACCTCCTTCATCCTTGCTTAACACCTTGCTTTGTTTTTAAAATAGCTGACACATTTTTGTTTATAAATCTGTTTCTTTGGTCCGGTTTTATTAAATTTATCTGTGAAAATATGCGCTTGCATGCAGCATTCGATACCGGTATACATAAAAGAGATTTACTAAAACTAGTTATATTTTGGGGAAATTTCCGAATTATCGAAAGAAAGTCCTCAAAGATTAAGTCGAATGCAGAAAAGACAATCATTTGACTTCTTCACTTGAACCGTATTAGACGATTTGATACTAGTAATATAGTATCTTTTAAGTTTAACTACTACCTAATGCAACTGAAAACTTAAAACGAGACGGTGTTTTGAAAATAGATGAACTAGCGGTCCGTCCGTCCGTCCCGAATTCGTCCGGGTAGACTGATATTCATGAAACACAACAAATTTGAATTTATTTAAACTTTTTGCAAAGTTTATTGTACAAATGGCGGACTTAATGCTAAAAGCATTCTTTACTTCACATCGTCAATTATTTCTAGAAGTGCAGTCGTCGTACTATGCCCAGGGCGAAAGCCGGATTGATATGTACTTAGTAGAGCATTATCAAGAATAAATTTTGAGAATTGTTTTTATGTATGAAATGTAAGAATTGTTTGAATGTATGCAATCTGGAAATTACGCTCTATCTTATAGTGCAACCGCATTAAAATCGGTCCAGTTTTAGGCGAACATACATGTGTGCAAGTCTGATTTAATACTATGTATTGATTGATAATTGTATATGTAGTGTTACAATGCTACAACGCCGGCAACGGCCGTCTTTCTTGTCATATCTGTAACTTACTCATCTTTGCTCATAGATAACATGTATAAGTATAAACTAAATCCTGGACAGTCCCTAATGTTCGCGTTCCGGGGAATTCTGCAAACATTGTCGCAAAGACGATCTCTCACTACGGTGTTGCCATAACTTCAACCTAAATATACCCAAAAATACTGACTGCCAGCAATATACCTGATAATATACTGATGTTCGGAAAAATCGATGAATATACTGAAAAAGTATTAAAATAATGAATCTGGTCACACTGTGTCAACCAGTGTTGCCGCTGGTCAAAGATTGGGTTGCCAAACTTTCGGGATAAAATTGCCGTATTGATTAAAACAAAAATATCCGTAAAATGTACATTATTTATCCGTAAATATGTAATCCGCCAGTTTGTTACGGCGGCCATCTTGGATTTGAAATTTGTCATAGTGTATAGTATTCTAATAGTCAAGCCCTTTAATTTGATACCCATATTGAGGGAGTTTAAAAAAAACAATGTAATCCACCATTTTGTTACGGCGGTCATCTTCAATCATTCAAACAAAAAAACTAAATCAAAATTGGTTTATCCGTTCGGGGGCTACGATGCCACAGACACACACACACACACACACACACACACACACACACACACAGATACGTCAAACTTATAACACCCCGTCGTTTTTGCGTCGGGGGTTAAAAATTGCCGTATTGAAACAAAAATATCCGTAAAATGTACATTTCACGCGAAACAGGTATTTTTATCAATCCTCTCTTACTATCTATCGTTTGACACAATATACTTAAAAAAATCACAGATCTCGTGCTCTACACGACTTGAAAGGGCATTGAAAATGAAAATTCCAGGTTCGCCGCGTTTTCTCGCACCTCGCGCCGCGCAAAACTCGCGGCTAAGAGATATACAGCCTCAACCGTCACCAATATCCATTGGTTTATTAAAATATATAATAAATCAATGCCAATATCGAAAAAACTGTAATGACACAGATTATATAATATAATGACCTAAAATGTCCCTTGGTTTAATACAGGGTTTTTTTTTTAATATTTTTGAATTCGGCCCCGTTCTCGAGATATTGTAAATTTTTCGTTTTTTTCGATTTCCAAAAAAATATTTGGCTTTTCTAAAATATTTTTTACATCTTCTTAAAACCCTTCAATTCCACGTCTTTTGAACCCTCATACACTGTGGTCTGGTCCTGTGAAAACTGTACGGTCTCTAGCAAGAGTAAGGTGCGTTGTGCCACTTACTTAGTAACTAATAATCTGTGATTGTACGCAAAAAGTACTATTAGTAATGGGGATCCACACGCAAAGCTTGATGCAGATGGCGCTAGCATAGATACGGTTATGTCAAACATTTTGCTATTGTTTATGTCGGGCTTTTTCGTATCTAATTTACAGTTTTTCGTGACTATCTAATGTTATTTCATCATAATGTATTCGTCAATGAAGTTATCTGAACTAAAAGACGAACTTTGGAAAAGTATCTGGTAAAAAAGTCGATCTTATTGCGAGGTAAACATTTGGGTGTTAATCCAGTTTTATTACTGTAAATGATACATTTAATTGGTTGTTGAAATTGTTTTTCTTGTATTTCTGTTACAAATTAACTACATAACAAGGTTTTTAATAAATATAACTAAAATAATAAAACATGTACATGTTTGTTTTTTAGGTTAGAATTCTACGATCAAAACCGCGATGATACCGGAAATTTTGGTGTCGTAGCTTCACAATCTAGTTTACGATGAATGTTCCCGATTCAGAAGCTTATCATGATGTAAATAGTTCCAGTAAACTACCTTAAATTCATTAATTTTCTTCTTATAGCTGTTTCCCGCTTCTTTTATAAAACTGGGTCTTTTGGAAATAAATGAACACAACAACCTGGCACAGCTCATAACGGCATTATACTTCCGTAGATTGAAAACACAAAAAAATACTCAAAAAAACAACTTCTGTACTGGAATGACTTTGGCCTTGGATAGCTTTGGCCGCATCAACAATGCGCCACCTACAGGGAGAATTTGGCAGTGTGGATCCCCATTGAGTTAGGTAGGTTACTTGATTAAGTAATTGATTATTTAACTTTATCATCTGACTGCCGGATTATAGCAAATGGCAAACGGCAATGACCACTCTGCCGTATGCCTCACAATTTGTCCTTTAGGTAGGACCGTGATTGCCCGTACGATACGGCAATTTCCGTACTTTCGGCAACACCACAGCTCTCAACAATTCTGAGCTGTGTGGTGGTGGCAACCAAACTGAACTAACTTCGATAGGGGTGCTACTGGATGGGCCTGACTACTAGATTTTGCAACTATCAGGGACCGTGTTTTAGGAAGGCTAAAAGTATTTTATTTTTATACAAGTGTGTAACCATAGTAACACTAAGAGTTAATATGCGTTATTATGGTTGGTTACACACTTGTAATAAAAGAAGTCTTGTACTCATTGAGCTTGTACCACAAGTCTTGTAATGCGAGTTTGTAACCATAGTAACACATACAGTAACAATTGGTGTTACTATGGTTATTCACTCGTATAACAAGACTTGTACGTTTTGTGAAATAGGAGCTTAGCCCTTCTACAAGTGCTAAAACATGTCCAAAATTGACAGTAAAATTTCTGTGCTCATGAAAATTCGAGACTCAAAAGAAATTCTTTTTGGAAAATTTTCTGATACTCTAACAAAAGAAAAAAAGATGGAAGAGTGGAAAAAAATATGCGAATTTGGTAAAGCTCTTGGGGTAATACCCCAAGAGAAAAATTACTCGTATGTGCGAGATGTTTTTTGGTGGAATGTGAAAAGAACAACATTGGTAAGTTCATCATCTACAAGTGTAATTGTTAAATACAGTGGTTATTGGTGATAAAATTAAATAAATCTTTATTTATTTATTAAATAACTCTTTGATTTTGACGGACGTCTTGGTGTAGTCGTTCGCGCAACGGACTTCTGAACCAGGCGGTTGCGGGTTCGAATCCCGCAAGGGGCAAATGTTTGTGTGATGAGCACGAGCATTTGTACCTAAGTCATGGATGTTTATATGTATTTAATTATTTCTATCCGTTATCCTAGTCACCATAGCACAAGCTCACGCTTAGTTTGGGGCTAGGTAATTGGTGTGTTTATTGAAACTATTTATTTATTTATTTTTTAAGGCTAAGAAGGATAATGCCAACCAAACAGGCAGTGGTGGAGGAAAGAAAAAAATATACACTACAATTGATGACATAGTCATTCAAGTAATAGGTAATGAATCGGCAATATTGGAAAGCATTGGTGTTCCAGATACGGTGGCAAAAGATTCAGGTATTGCTGAAATATCAAAATCTCCGAATTCAGTTGTACCAAGCTCAAGTTCGCAAGTTAACACCTCGCACAACAAGCGTAAGTGCACTTTATAGTTTTCTTTCGTGTATTATTCAAAATTATACAATTATTTATTGGCACTTGCATGTTTCATTCATTATTACAGCGAAAGGGATTGTGACCAAAAACTCGACATCACATGCAAAGTACACCGATGAAACAAACCTAAGAAAAAGGAAACTTGAATATCAGTTGGAGTTTTTAGCGCTTAAGAATTACAAAATGAAATTAGAAGTACTAGAAATGGAGCGTCGTATAAATATTCCTTATTCGAAGTTTACTCGCGAGCTAGTGAGTGAAACAAGGGATACTAACATGACCCTAAGTAAAGATAATGTCCAAAGTATTTTTGATTTAAGTGAGAATAATGATGACAATGACACGCGCCGTTTAATCAAAAAAGAAGAAAACTGAACAATATAAAAACATGTAATCTTAAAAAAAAAATTCCTTAACACCGTTGTGTGTACAGAAAATAATTATTATATTTCGTATATTTTGTTGTAGTTCTTTAATACGTATATCAATCTCATTATTAACATTAATGACTTCTTCGTCACTTTCGTATGCTCTATGCCACACAAGATTAAAAGAGTAGACTAGAGCTTTGTAAGGTTTAATTCGGAGATGGTTCAGACAAGGTTTTTTTCCTTAACACGCCAACTTTTGTGTGCTCTTAAAAATCTGGCATTTGCTTCGTCGTTCGCATTCTATGATGGTGGTCGAATGAGCCAGTTTTTGACAGGATAAGCAGAATCGCCAAGGATTATACCATTTATGGAAGAGGCCCCCACCCATTTTCCATTTGTCTGAATGATGATGATGATGTCCTCCTAGCCGATTTCGACTACGGCGGCCTATCTCAACAGAGAGTAGCCAACTGCGCAGGACATATTATAGTGCACAAGTGCGTGCGCAATACACAGGTGCACTCTCTGTTCCTTCACTCCCATAATTCGGTGAGACGGCAGTCCGACATGACCGTAGAGAGATCAGGCGCAGGACCAACGGCTTAACGTGCTTTCCGAGGCACGGGGGTGTTAACACCACCAACTTCCTGACTCCGGAGCTGTGTCTGAGTAATTTTCAAGACAGAAAAACCCAAACACTCTCGGCCTGACCCGGGGTTCGAACTCAGGACCTCGTGGATAGTACCCAGCGTGCTGACCACTAGACCAACGAGGCAGTCTGAATAAAGTAGGTAGTAAGTACTGTTTCTTAAGCATGCGTAGGTACTTCTCGGCCAGATTGCGTATGAATAATGAAATTTCAAATCGGGACCATACATACAGCCATCAGTTGATTGAGTGATTGCTATTGCGATCAACAAATACCATGTTCTTTCGTTGCATCTACTTTAATTAGTATGCCATCAATACAACCACACACCCTTAACATTCTTCTTACAGCATTAAAAAAATCCACTACCATCCTTTCATTTTCTGGCTATTTGAGATACAATACAACGGATATAATTATTTCACAGGCAGCAGCTACAACATTGTGAATAGCTCTGCAAACATAACTTTGTTAATTCCGTGCATATCTCCCGTGCGTGGATGGTAGTTAACCAGGGGAACTATATTTTTTGTCACCAATATTTATATTTGTCATCAAGTTGTATCCCTAAATAATTAGATCTATCGCCACGAAATATTTTCGTTCTCAGATAAACAAATGTGTTTCCAGGTATGAATCACCAAATTAATGTTAATATATGTTTAAAATAAAAGATGGATCACCAAAGAATTATAGTGCATTGATTGAATATAAACTTCGTTCTCATAATAATAGTTTTGTTACTTAAATAATAAGTTTGTCCTCAAAATGGTAGATCTGTAACCAAATAAATCTATTTTCGATCCCAGACTGCGATTCCCTTTAATTTGTTATTCTGTCACCAATATAGTGGTAACATTTTATTTCATTGAGTTATTAAAATTATTTTGTTCGTTACCTATTTAATACAACAATTGTCAATTTCAATGAAAAAAATCTTCAAATAGGCGGAGCCAAATTGTCGCAAACATATTGTCGGATTAGCAATACGCTTGAAGCTGGCTAACCCCCCACTAGAAGCCAAAAATGTGCTAAAGAAAAAGGGGCGCCCTGCAAAGTCCAAACCAGCCCTAATTATTCAGTAATACTTGTTTTATTAAATAATAAATGTTGATTATTTCACGTAAACTATGTGTTTTATTTATTATCCTACTAGAAATTTAATCTAAATACTGCTTTTACCTGTGGGAATTAAGATCCTTGGGGAAGGCATATGGCTAGTAAAGTAGTAGGTAGACTGTTTTTGTTAAAACGATGATGATGATAACTCCTAATTTTTTTGAAACTTTTTGAAATTTTCTAGCGACAAAAATATGATTTATTGGTGATCACTTTAAATTAATTTGTTTCAATACTTATTAGGACAAAACTATTAATATACATACAAAAATATTAATTTGATACTAGACCCTATATCTCCATGATTTTAGGTGATTTTAAGTGGAACTGATTTTATATTGTTTGGTGACTAGATTTTGGTGACAAATCTATTATTTTGGGGGCAAACTCTATTATTAAGGAAACAGAAAACGACTTAAATTGGTGAGAGCTTAAATCATACCCGTTAACCAGTAACCATGGGCGACTTGCGATTGCACTTCGATAGTCATCGCTTTTATAGTTGTAATGCCGATTTTAAACAAAATCAACCGGTCGGTTTGAAACGACTTTCGTTTTTCGTTTATAACGTTTTAAACCTAAAATGTAGGTTTAAAATGGTTGAAAACAATGTTTTTTTAATAGGACGTCCTTAGTATTAACTATGTCATCCTGTTTATCATATCTGTGTTTCTACCCATTTTACAATCAATATAAACTACCTATATTGTTGAACGTACATTCTTATTTTCTATGCTAATGAACAGTGTAAGGGAGGAAACCAAACGCAAAAGACAGTTCGCTCATTTGGAGCGACAGTGACACAAATGCAAATCAGTTAACTTAACACCAGCTCAGAATAAAGATTATTTCTTAGTTCAAAACTAGATTCTGAAGCATTACTAAGGCTAATTTTTATTTTCATTTTTTTTTAATATAGCTGGAACCATTGGCTCATTAATAAACCCATTTATTTAATTTTACCTAGTCCACAAACGGTTTTTTTTTTTTTTGTTTTAATACTTACGATTGCGTCGTTGTTTCCCTCGATGAAGACAGATTAAGAAATTAAGTCGTTTGTACCCTCAAATAAAATAACTTATTTTTATATTAATATTCTGTTTTATATATGTTAATACTAAAATTAAAAGATATCGGTGACATAATTATGTGTAAATGCTATGCTGTATAGCTAAGTATGAATTTCTGCATAACCATAACCAACACACAATAATAACAATGGACCTCTCACATTACACTTAAGTTACATTTAAGAACTAATCAATATTTTGTAGACTAAGTACAGTCTTATCAGTTCTTTACTAATATTGGTTACCTATCTTAAATTCGAAATTTTCTAGGTATTTATTATGCCAAAATCGTTTATCCTTTTTTTTTATTTACCATATTTTCATTTGACCGAAAACACGATTGACATTCCTTTGAAAGTCCGATTTCCATTTGTATTTTTTATCAAATTCCATATGTTTAGAATTATAACTCATCGTTTGAACAAAACTGTTATTGCCAGATGATTCAATTTCCACAAAAATGCATTCAGCATGCAAGCAGGCATGTAGAATGCAGGCAGACGAGCAGCATGCATATGATCCGCTCTTCTCAGGCACTGCGGGAAGTGCAGTCCTTCCGCCCTTCCGAAAGAAATATTTGGCACCCACACTCGCTTCCGCAGCTTCGGCTTGCTGGGTCGCCAACAGATCTTTGTTACAGAGGGCAATGTCTGCTCTCCCTTCGCGCCTCCGGCTTCTAAATTACACAGTATACACACAGTATTGGGCAGACTAGTACCCCGGTGAGTCGGGTTTTCCCAAATTGAGAAGATTAATGGTTACTTCGATCTTTAAAATTGTTTGAAAAGCAACAAGCAAAACATCTTTGAAATTGAAAAAAAATGGTTTTGATAATCGGAGAATTACTGTTTTTCTGAAAAATGAAACATCGGGATAATGAATTTATAGTCTTACAATATTGTTTATTGGTCGAAAACGGTTTGACGAAGTTTTAAATATTAGATTGATTTATTATCATAATTTTGTAAGACTATAAATTCATTGTCCCGATATTTCATTTTCCAGATAAACAGTTCTCAGATTATCAAAAACTTTTTTTATTTCATAGATGTTTTGCTTGTCGTAACTTTATTTTTCAAACAGTTTTAAAGATCGAAGTAACCTTAAATCTTTTCAATTTGGAGAAACCTTCGCCGTGGTAGTAGTCTGCCCAATACTAGAGTGTAATTTAGAAGCCGGAGTCGCGGAGGGAGTGCAGTCCTCGCCCCCTGTAACAAAATCTTCTCTCTCACTCGCTCTCTTCACTCGCTTCCGCAGCTTCGGCTTGCTGGTCACCTTCGGCGACCAGCCTCAGCCGCTCCAGCTCGCACGGGCGCCAAATATTTGTTACGGAAGGACTGCACTTCCCGCTGCGCCGGAGAAGAGCGGATCACATGCATGCTGCTCATCTGCCTGCATGATGCATGCCAACTTGCATGCTGCATGCCTGCTTCTATGCTACATGCCTGCTTGGATGCTACGAGCTTGCTTGCACAGTGCATGCCTGCTTGCATGCTGCATGCCTGCTTGAATGCTACGAGCTCTCTTGCACAATGCATTCCTGCTTGGATGCTGCATGCCTGCTTGCATGCTGAATGCATTTTTGCTTGTTTGTTTGTTATAATAATATAATATTGAAAACATTTTTCTGAAAATTGAATCATCTGGCTATAGTAGCTTTGTTCGAACTATGAGTTATAATTCAAAACATATGGAATTTGAAAAAAAACACTAATGGAAATCGGACTTTCAAAAGAATGTCAATCGTGTTTTCGGTCAAATGAAAATATGGTCAATAAAAAAAGGATAAACGATTTTGCACTTATTTGAATTTCGCACTAGAAAACTTGGATTAAGATAGGTAACCAAAGTTTACAATAACCTGAAATGTGCATTTTTAAAATGAATTAAAAGCTACCATTTTGTTTACATTTTAGATATTTTTGAAACATTCTGTAACTCTTTTGATATGTTTGGCAATGCGATTCTTATAAAAAAATTATATACCAAGCTACTTTTGACGTTGTATAAAGTATTATATTATTTGTACTTATATTAATTGTAGATGTTTTTGAATCAAGCGGCAATTGGCCTTCAATGCTAGTAGACGCGGAACATTCATGCTGCTCACAAAACTTCACGAACATTCGAGCACGGCTTCCCATTTTTACGGCTTAAAATTAAAAAAAACTGCTTTATAGCAATAGCAAATCTAACATTATTTGCTATTGCTGATTTAAATCAGTTTTTATTGTAAAACATGTTTAACTTTTCGGGAAAATACATACTTATGTATCACTTAAGTCTATAACAATACAAAATCCACGAAAGTGTTCGGTGCAACAGCGACGTAATTGTATTAAACGTCATGGTATCCTCAAAAGTGATATCTATTGCAAGTGAAACAAAACACAAACGACATAAAATACAAAGGAGTCGATATTGCTCCGAATTTTTGAACAAAAAATATGACACATTTACCATTGCGACTTTGTAGCTCCCTGACACGCTCACTCTTCGGGGGGCGCCCCGCACAACTGTCTTTTCGGTCGCCGTTGCTCCGCACTCACGCGCCAAAATGGTATAATGCTACAAAGACTTTTTGCCACCTATCGGAAGGTTTTTGAACCTACAAATGTGGCGTTTTCACTGCCAACGCAGATAATTATGCATAGTATTTTGACATTTATAAGTCATTTTCGCATAGTTTTGCAAATGTGTCACTGTCGCTCCAAATGAGCGAGTTGTAATAAGTAAAACACGTCAAAAAAAATTTTTCGAATCAAAAAAAGTATATAAAGTCAAAAGTTAAAGTGAAGATTTTTTTTGTAAGTAGAAAAACTACTAGGTATCGCAGACGGAAATTTTGCAGGTAAACTTAGACTAAGACCTGTCTAAGAAGTATAAGAAGTTTTATCGGGACTGCTGAGTTGGAAGAAATCAGACAGGAGTCAGGACCAACAACGGCTTAACGTGCTTGTGGACATAATATCCATCCATACATATCACTATCATCGTGCGCCGCGATAAAAAAAATCAAAATGGCAGCGGTGGTCGTTATGCCAGCTTCCATACAAAAAATTTGTAACCCCTTTTAAGTATAAATAACTAGCATTTGCATTTGACGAAGAAGATTAGGTAGAAGCTACTAAAAACATTAATTGACTTACCTGAAAGTGTTCAATCTATCTGCCACCTTGCTGAGCGGGGTCTTCCTCAAGGGTCCCGGTGATCCCCCAGGCGAGTTTTCCTTCGACTCCGCTGCCAAGGCACGGGCCACCATCAAATCTTGCTCGTTCATTCTAAAGGTATAAAAAACAGATAATAATCCTAAAACTTCTTAACTCTTTTAGTTAGTGTAGTGCCCATGAAATTGTTAAATCTTACTAGCACTTTACAAGAGCCAACGCCAAGTGTGTTTCTAATAAATCTCCAATAAGCTACACTTTTATCTCTCGAGTTCATTCGGTATTGGGTTAATTTGCTTCATCATTAAACGCTTAGCCCATCTACCTACTTTTTTGATAGCACAGTATTCTGCGCGGTAATTTTCAGGGTTCCGTAGTCCAACAAGGAACCCTTATAAGATCGTTCAGTCCGTCCGTCCTAATCTGTCACAGCAGAATATCTTCTACGTTTATTGACTGATTTGCATGTAATTGGTTCGAGGATACTTCACACATAGATCTCATTTTTAAAAATACAAAAAATTAAAATTACCCCTTTTTAAGGGTACCTCCCCATACATGTAAAGGGGGGGTGTATTAATTTTTTGAGTGCACCCCCTTGTGTGGGGTATCGTTGAAAAGGACTATGAAAATAAAGTAGGGTTTCCATACAACACTTTTTATCAGCTTTACCATTTGCGAGATATAGCCCGCCAAAGTCGTTTACACGGTGCCCCCCCCCCTGTAATTTCTAAAGTCGTGGACCTATAAACTTCAAATCACTCACGTAAAGAAACAGGCGCGGAAACTCTTATTTAAAATTGTTTCGGGTATCCTGTGATGAATACTTTTGAAATTATAAATAAAATAAAAATATACTTTTATTTGCCTATACTGTCTAATGTTTTAAGTTAATGGTACGGAACCCTTCGCGCGCGAGTCCGACTCGCACTTGGCCGGTTTTTTTTTGGGGTTGAAATAAATAAGGGTTCAAATAAAGCCACAAAACGCGAGCGAAGTAAGCGCAAAAAATATTAAGTTAGATACCGATACGGGGGTCGAAATAAGGGCCTCAAAACGCGAGCTAAGCGGTTGCAGAAATTTTTGGGATAGGTATTGCTTGTAAAAATGCGAGCGAATATTTTTTGAGTTTGACACGATATGGGGTGGAAACAAAAACGCGAGCAAAAGGAGCGCGGAACTTTAATACACGATGGGGGTGTCGAAATTGAATTTATTGACAAGGTGATGAACAAAAGACAGCATCAGCAACCTAGATCCTTCGGTTTTTACCTTAGTTTAATCTTTTTTAGGGTACCGTACCCGAAGGGTAAAAACGGGACCCTATTACTAAGCCTCCGCTGTCTGTCACCACTGTATCTCATGAACCGTAATAGCTAGACAATTGAAATTTTCACAGATGATGTATTTCTGTTGCCGCTATAACAACAAATACAGAATAAAAACAGAATAAAACGAAAAGTTAAGTGGGGCATCCCATACAATAAACATGTTTTTTTAGCGTTTTTTGCTCGCTATTAATAACGGCAACACATAGACGCTTAAAATATTTACATAATATTATGTTGTATTTCATTTTGAAAATAAATAATTAAATTAAAATTAAATATTTAAGGGGGCTCCCATACAAACGTGTTTTTTTTGCCTTTACTGTCTAATGTGTAAGTTAATGGTACGAAACCCTTCGTGCGTGAGTCCGAGTCGCACTTGGCCGGTTTTTTTTAAATACATCTTTTTTCTATTCTGCCAGGGAGGTGCAAGTGCACATGCAAGTAAAGCTATCCTAATGTCATAATATGGCATTGTATAGTTCACAACAACCTACCTAATATGCCAATGTGAATAGTTGGCAACTTGCTGGCAGGCTTTAGATATAATCTGTGGCTTTAGTAGTACGTGGGTAGGTAGGAGGAACCAAAAAGGAATTTGCACACTGACATGTGTGCAAATTCCTTTTTGGTTCCTCGTTCCATCCAGCTCTACATTATTTAATTATGTTTCGTGATAATGAATAATGGTTGACAACAATTATTGCGATAGTAGAACATATTGCGAGTTTTTATGACAGAGGTAGGTAGGTAGGTATTCACTTAATAAGCCAGCTGGCCTGAGTGTATGTCGTAGGTAGAACGCTCGTTTATAATAAAGCGCCCATATATGTACCTTTTATCATACATAATTTTACTTACAATTTGACCTATTTCATCAATGTCATGTCGTGTCTGACACCGTCGTCATTCACCTACGTCCGATTGGTTAAGAATAGTTTCCGGGCGATTTTGAACCTTACATGGGAGTACATAATGATTGGGAGAACTTCAGAGGTGTTGCGCCTAAATAAAAATTTATTGGGATCCAGTTTTCAAGGTGAACACCTCGACAGCGTATCGAGACTTAATTACGGGTAAACTAGCATCATGTGTGGCGATTGGTGAATTATGTTGAACGGGGTCGAGTGTGATGTGATTTAGTTTTGCCATGTTATGTAGGTAGGAGGTAGGTACAGCAAAAGGTCACAAATAGGCGTTATTTACCCATTAACAAACAGGGTTTTTTATTTAAGTTGTCTCACAACCGGTTTTAGCGTTAGTTGACTTAAACGCTGATTATCTACGCGAAGTGACGATTGGAAATATTCGAATGCTACTTTTCTGTCAGCTGCTGTGACTTGTGATTGGTTGGCGTGTCTGTTGAACCCATCAGCGTACATGTTGAACCAGTCACAGTGACAGGGGTTAGCTTAATTCAGATTTGATTTGGCGATTACGTAATCAATCATCAAGGTTAAATGAGTTTCAACAATCGATCATCAAACGAGTTATTTGAATTCACGGAATATCCAGAAACTAACATAATAGGCTAGATCTACGCAGAAAATCATGATAGTTTGGTTCTAGACCACGAAATTAAGTTAGAGACATTAGACAAGGAAACTTGATTTGAGGGAGACGGTTACAATCGTATAGTCGCAGAATACCAAATTCTCAAAACGCCAGCCGACTCTCAAAAGGCTGAATCCTGAAAAAGACGAATTCTCAAAACAACGAATTCGCATAATGCCAAATTCTTAAAAGGCAAAAATTGCCGTGGACGCACATGTATGAAAAACTTGCTCAACTATGCGAGCTAAGCTGAACTTACTTAGTTTAGTTGGCGGTGGACGCTCGGCTAAATTCTCAAATGGTCAAAAATTTGTGAAGGTATGTTAAGTTGATGCTGAATCAAAATATTATATTTAATCGAATTGAACTCGGTAAAAAACATTAAGATTACTATTTTGTACTTGAATCGACCGTCTTGGACTGGTTCGCGCTCCGGACTACTAAACCAGAGGTTGAGGAGGTAAGGGGCAAAATGTTAGTGTGATGAACACGAGCATTTGTACCTAAGTCATGGATGTTTATAAATGTATTTATGTATGTATATCCTAGTGTTGTTATCCTGGTCACCATAGCACAAGCTGAAGCTTAGTTTGGAGCTTACCTAGCCTAGCTATTGGTGTGTTTGTTGGAACAATTTATTATTATTTTTTATAACTTAAGCAATTATTTTGCAAGTTTTTACGTTACGTTTACGTTGTATTATTTATTTGCTCCGTTTCACGTATTACAATTAAATAAAGTGATTAGCTAATTTGGATTTGTTCAAGGCCTATTATCTGAGTTGAAAGCCAGTTTAAGTGGACCTTCCGTATTTGCTGATCCAGACTTGTGCAAGTGGGCTTTTTACTCAGATAATAAAAGGTCTTGAAAAAATCCGGAATAGCCAATCCGGACTTACTTTAAACAAATTGTTGGCCATTTGCAGATTTGTTCTTTTGAGAATTTGACCTTATGCGAATTCGGTTGGCGTTTTGTGCTAGCGCTGTTAGGACGCGGACAAACACCCAGACAAAAGGACGAAATGAGGTTTATAAGGTTTCCTTGTGACAGGACGGAACCCGAAAATGTAAAAGCTTTAATTTTTATTAGACATTATTATATTGATAGACTTAATTAAGGCATTAAGTCCGCCAGTGGTTCCTACCTTAACTGCGAATGCAATAATAACACCTAAGTCATAAATAAATACATATTTTCTATTGAGGTCCTATCAATAGATTCTTTAAATAGGTTTAAATATGATCACTTTTGGGGTAACGATCTTTGGAAAAACTTTATGGAAAATTTAAAATAATTACGCTTTGTTTTTAAGAAACAAGCCAACAAAGTGAGGTAGGATGTATTATAAATTCATAACTCTGCTGCTAATTTTACATTTTTCCGGTGGCGGTCAACGGGTAAGGTAGGTTTCCTGATTCATGACTCGTAAAAGTAAGTAGGTAGGTAGTTTGTTTGTGTAGCTCCTGATACCGACTAAACCATGATAAATCTTTGTTGATTGTCAAAAACAGCACGTCCGTAGAGGATACCTATATCGCAAAGTTTATCGGAAGCATTGTTATCGTAGTTATCACGTCAGTCATGATGATGACTCATATTATGATGCATGTCATGATGCCTTCTATAAATTCTCCCATCAAGGTCATCAAATTTGTCCTATAAATTATTGCACAATTTTAAACCTAAATACGACTGTTGACCAGGGGCCCGATTCTTGCACCTTCGATATTGTCACATAGGTACGATATTTATCAAAATAACATGCGGATATCACTAAATGTGACAAATTTTAATTTGATTCATCAAGAATACGGAGAATCTAAATTTTGTGATATACGCCATGTTTTTTCGATAAAAGACGATTTTTATGTAACATAATATCGAAGGCGTGAGAATTTAGACCCCAGCGATTCTGACGTTCATCCAGTAGCTTTATTTTTTCACGAGTCGTAATATTTTTATTGACATAAGTATTGTCAAGACGTTTTTATTTCGATAAACGCAAACGGGTGACATCCGTGTGTGTATTTTACACTTACTTATTACCTACCTACCTACTCCACAACTGGTTTGAAGATTAAACAAATAAAATAGAGAACTTACTGTCATACTCAGAGACGTCAATTTAATTTAATCTTTGATTAAGTCTTGTTCTGTCTCTTTCTATGTCAATAAAATAGAAAAGAAATGCTTGAGATTTAATGAATGATTAAATTTAATTGACGTCTCTGAGTACGGCAGTTAGAGATATTTCGGTGGTGTCGTAATTTTAAAATAACGATGGTCTATTAAGCATTCGACAACTTACATTTTTTAGGTACGTTATTATTTTATATTAGGTATACCTACTTAGAACCTATTTTATTTCCTATTTGTCTACCTAATACCTACCAATTGTGTTTTTCAAATTAAAGTAGGTACGAGTTGATAATAATAATGAATAATTTTAATTTACTTTAGTACATAGGTAGGTACTTTCATAAATAAGTATAGTAAGGTTAAGTACCAAGTAGGTAAGTAACAAGTCCAGGAATCACTTGATTTCTTTTATGAAACGTGTCCCGTTTTGGCTCGTGAAGTTCCAAAAGAATCTTTGCATCCGATATTCGGACAAAACAAATCCGCCACATTAGAACCGTTGTCGATTCTTACGCCTAGCAACACTCAGCAAATAATTTATACATATATTTTGTAGGTATGTACCTAGGTAAACTATGATTCTATATTTATATGAAAGGAGCTATTCTCACTAGGGAAATTTCATAGGCTAATGCAGAAACTTACTTTCAAAAGAAATCTTCACACCTTTAATAGCACATACATCACAAACGTTTTACAAATCAAATCCGGCAGTTCTAAATTCAAACTTATCCCGACAGTTCGAAGTTTAACCATAAATTCCTTATTCGTATCGACCCGTATCGGTTGCGGAAACGCGGCGTGCACGCGTCTGAACGATTTGTATGACAATGCGCCTGCGCCGCGGAGCCGGGTCGCGATCCGTCAATGAAGTAAGTCACGGTCAAGTCGAAGCCTCTCACTCGATCAATGGAGATGCATACGCTATGGTGCCTTTACACGCTTGCTAAACATATACAAGCTCCCATAAAATCCAAGCGCGTAGCTGCACTGAATTCAGCAGCACTTTGTCTCTTCAGCAAAACGATGTACACCCACAGGCAAGCATGATCGACGAGGAATACCTACCTATTTCAAATCAGAAATTTCTTGCCCAAAAAATTGACACCCCGTCCGGCAATATCAGCAAAATATCTACCTACCGACTCATTCTTAAATTATTCTCATTTAAGTAAGTATGCGTTGGATCTGTCCAAATCGTGTATTGTACAAATTTATTGGGTTACAGGCATCAGAAGGTTTTCACATACGCTTGCCGTAAACACCCTTTGATTTGACACCACACCAAGCACTTGCTTCTTCAGCTTGCAAGTTCCTTAATCTGTGGGCTGAAGTGCTGAACGCATCCATCACATAGAAAGGATGCGTAATCAGTTGTTTCTATCTCAGTAATTTAACCTCAAGACAAGCTTGCTTCTAATTTCCATACATCAAGGGGTTCGTTGAATTGAAAATCAAGTTAAGCATTTATTTTGTTTACCAAAATGTGACACAAGGGCCATGAGGATGTTTGAATTTTGATTTTGAATAACTTTGTGAGAATAGGTATTCCAGACTTTTTTCTGACAGAACTGTAGATACTTAGGTACCTATGCGAGTTCAAACATTGCATAAATATATTGTCAATGGATATCGGGATAAAGTAGGTAGGTAATCAAGACATTGAAGTAAGTCATGGTCACTCGATGAAGCCAATTACTTACTAAGTTACCTACTACTCCATATTCAAAATCGATCAATGGCTCATACATTACGTAACTGCTTGGCTTCGGAATGTTCGACGGAATGTTCGGCTTCGTTTCCTCTGTAATAATAAAATATGTTCGTCAAATTCTCTTTCTTACTTCAGTTCTGTTCTGTGTTCGGTTTCTATTTTTTACAATCTCTTTTGTATGTCTTTAGGGCGATGCCATCGATGTATGAATATCTTGCTTTCTAGCGCTTGATTCGGATTCTTAATTATTTTGGCTACTTTGTTCATAGGCAACTGTTTTCCCTTAAAAGCACAGAATATTAAAGTTATAATTATAAATATATAATATTATAATTCAAAATATTTTGTTGTGTCTACCAAACTAAGATGTTTCAACTCCTTGCCTTGCCGAATCAATATGTTTTAAATAAGTAAATATAAACACCAACACACCGTTTCTGTGGTAGTAAGAGTGATCAATCAATTAAACGTGAGGTGATGTGTCCCTACAATAGATAATGTGTTACAATATTATGATGTTATCTCATAACGAGTACTCTCATTTCTCACGTTTGAACCGTGAGACTGAACATATGGTCATATATGGGACTTCACAATTAGTTTATTTATAGCTTAGGTAGGTAATTGGCCACTAAGCATAACCTATGTCGGTACAGCACTGCTCGATCGTACTCTATTACTTAACTTTTGCTCAAGTTCTAATCTTGACCGTTATTCGTATATTATACCGTCGCCATTGTCAATTCGCCTGTCGATCTGTCTGTCAACCCTCTTCTTTCAGGAACGTGCGTGGAGGTATCAAATTTAAATAATTATACAATACTCTCCCTTGAAACCGTAAAAAAGTTAAGATTCTAAGTCAACGCAATTTAAAGATAAGACCATTGATCTCTTAAGATTAGGTAGTCTAAGATTGATCTCGATTACCTACCTATTTTTCTTTATTCCCAAGGGACCTAGCAGAACTAGGACCTAGTATCATTAAATTAGGCAAGAAGGTAGGTCTTATAGTACCTACACATTCAGGCAGAAATGCGGAAACTGAAAATTGCAATTACACACGTTTGTACAGAACCCTTAGCACACGAGTCCGACTCTTAACTTGCCTTTTTTTTTTCGTTACTATTATCATAGCGATTAGCGTGGGGTCGCCGGTATAAAAATAATTATAACTATCATCAACTTTCACTTACACAATATGCTGTATGATGCATTTGACCCTGTTGCTTGTTTGTGACCATGTGACTCTTGACAATATATCACGCGTCACTTTCATACTCAACAGATGTTTATCTACCTAAGATCACGTTCTTGACCTTCGTTTAGAACAACGCTCGATCCGTAGCCCGACCGTCTGATTCGCTTGCTGTACGTTCACGATTATTTCTGAACATGATTGATGATAAGCCTTCGAATAGTCGTGCATCGGATAGGTACAAAAAAACAGACTTAGTTGCTTAATAATAATTGTCTTGAGCTTAAAAGGAGATTCATCAATCAATATCTATGAGCCAATATAAATAATTAGAGATCAAGTTCCTTTTTTTCAGTAAAGATTTGCGAAAAGATGCTCGCCAAAACAGCGATAAATGTCACGGTCAATTTTACAATGTAAGATTTTTTATCGAAATAGATTCTCTAAAGTTAAGGTCCTATTTTATGACCCTTTTTTCTTTAGAGTAACGAAAACCCAAATAACGACGATTTGAAGTCCGTCTGATGTGCTTAGAGTTACATTCTAATATATTAAAGGGGTAAACTCTTCTTGCTCTTGTGTTTAGTGGTAAATATAATGTACCTAACCTAAGTTGTTTTAGCCTGTGAAATTCTTGAAGTGTCATGTGTTGCTGTTACGATTCAATGAACTTTTCACATTGATGTTCAATTTTAAAAGATTTATAGTTACCTAGCTCATTTCTATTTATGTTGTTGGCACGCATATCTAGAAATAACCCGAACATATTATTGCCAGGTGTTTTTTGCAGCAGTTCTGAACTTGTGATCTAAATAATATTTACATAACAACATGAAAAATATCTATTCGTCTGAGGAGGAAAATGAAACATCCTTTATAACTACTAAACAGTATTTATTTAAAAAAAGTATTTAAGATTGATTTCATTACATTCATCTCACAGAACATAATCGTAATGATATCGCTATTGACATTAGGGTAGGTACTTAATACCAGTTAATCAGCCAAAAAATTAAAACAGTAGGTAGTGTTCCGTGTCTCACTTTCGATGTAAAATGCTGTTTGATGGAATAAAATCTACCAATTCACCACCTTAAAAACTTTTATGGTCGACACAATACGAATGGCTGTTTCGCCACAGGTCATAAGCGCCAAACATGACATTCCTACATGCACAATCAATCATGTGCTCCAGTCTTGGAAGTTCCAAAGATTCTACAATCTTCAATCCCAGAAGTCCATTTTTATAATATGTCCCAAAGGTCTTTAAATTATAAATCACCTTATACTGGGACCTAGGTACTGTAGAGTTGGAATCTTAAACTAGGTAAGTCCTACGTAAGTCTTATGCCTAATTGATCATATCCCAGATTGATACTGTCAACCTCCATACATTACAGACAAAGTGCGTAAGCAAGTTGATAGCAAACACCCTCGATTTTTAATTGCTAAACAAATCCCGGCTTAGAACTAAAGGCTTATAATGAAAAAAAAAGTGAAGGTAATATTAGGCAGCACAAAATATTATCGCAAACCATCAATGTCGAAACGTAAGATTAGTTCCATTCTACTTACTTAAAAATATTGTTAATTAGTTTATTGTTTTTACTTACTCGTAAACTAAATACGAAAATTTAACATTACAAGCTTCACTAAAAGACAATTTACTTACTGCGATTAATATAAGTGCTAACGAACATGACATGATACTTAATAAAGTGTTAAATTTTACTAAAAAGAAAAACTGAAACCTTACAGCTTAAATCATACCCTATAGCAAATTACGTGCAAATTGATTCAATGTGCTTATACTAAAAATACTATACTTAAAAAAAATATGATCTGAAAAGATAAGGGAGCTATCTCATACTTGCTTAACTAAGAACAAAATAATCTAGCTAATCTTAAAGTGAATGAATTCAACTCGATTGGGTCATCATGGATACACCTCAGTCTTATTACAAGAAAATGGAAGCTTGACACTGTCATGATAAAAAATTTGTACGAATTCAATTGAGCTAATGGGTTGATCGCAGATCATTGGAAAGCGTCAAAACCACAGAACAGAGAAAAAGGTTAGCAGGGCCATTGCAGTTCCCATAGTTTAAATTGAAAATATGTGTTAATGCAAGTAGGAAGGAGGCATAACAATACGAATACGATACTTTTCAGCTATGATCGTCTAACCATAACGGTGGCGCACTTGCTGACATAACCTTCCATCCTTCTCTATCTATTCCGTGGCCAGAGCGCTGATAAAGAACAGTAGAATTCTAGAAGCTACGATTAAACTCGAATCAACACAAAGCGATACACAGTCACACCAATGTTTGTCACCGTGGAGTGTTTAAAACTTTGGTCTCTCACGTCTTGGTGTGGCGCGGTATCTAGGCCCGGGGCGTTTCATGGCCGCGGACGGTCCCGGTGGGGGTCTTTCAAGAGCTACTGCTCTGGTAATGCTGTAGCGGTGTGCCTCAGGCCCTCGGGCCCCGGGGTGAGGCCTAAAGTTGTGCTTCTGCCGCGTTCGGCCACAGGTTTGACGGGAGAGTGTCGTAGTGCGAGGGAACAGTTACCAACGCGTCTGATGCGCTTCTGGTAATGGAGCAGTTCTGTAAATAATGAGGTTAATTAGTATTATTATAGCACTAAAAGCTGGGGTACAAAGAACTGTGGTCAAGTTAGGAGTGGAAGTCAGTAGAGGCGGAAGGTTGGAATATATTCTACGTTTTGAACTGTTTCAAGATCATCAGCGACCTTAATTTCGTCAGTCTGATGCTAAATACATTAATTACTCCATCTAAAGAGTCTGATATATCCTATAAGTAATTATTGCAACGCGGATCGTATTTTATCATTTATATGTTTTCTGAGTCACTTTCAGATTATTTTCGTTAATATTTTACTCCATATCTTAACACGGTAATCCGCCTTGTCAAGTAATCTGCCTACTACTAATATAATAGTATCGACACATACCCACGACTTCTTCAAAACAGTGACATTTCTTATTCTGGCAGCATAAGTAGCTGGACCGGCTGATTCATTTAGAGGAACTAAGAGGAGCCAATAAATCAATGTATCAAGACATTCAAAATAGATAGTAGACGCTTGTACAAGGTGCCAACGAGAGCGGCGTGTGTAAGAACAAAACACCATTAAATATGTACATCAGATATGTAGGCAAGTCTTAGATACATTTGAATAATCTAAGTATAGAGTACCAGTATTCGATTGATTTTAATGTCTAATAAATATTGAGGCGGAACAAGACGCAAAAATGTATGCATTTTGTCCTTGAAGTATATACGAAATGATTGATAACTAAGGAAAGTAGGTAGGCCGTAGTAGTAGGTATAATAGTTAAACAAAAACGTTTCGTATTTGTAAACCGCGTTATTAGAAAAGTGCTATTAGGCCTATCTTAGTTCAGTTTTTAGTATCTCCTCTACACTACAGTAATCTCATACATTAATCCGTGTTTAATAGAATGGACGAATAATTCGTCCATGTTAATAGGTAGTTAATTGTGTTTTTGTAGATACGGCATTCTAATAGGCTTAGCTTATCAATTTAATTATTAAAGTCATGTAGGTATTACAAGATCTATGAATATTTGTACTGGAGTTTTTCCTATCATAATATGCCTTTTCTTTGTCTTTCAAACAAGTGCCATGAATATAATAAGATGATAACGAACATTTTCAGTGTCACTTAGTTGACCCGTAAAACCAAGCTTCAGGCGTAAAAACTTCTTACTCGTAGAACCTTTTTATTTACGCTTAGGATTCTTTGACCCTACCGCTCATGACAATCACTCAGACTCTACTACCAATGTGAGACTTTGTCCATTTATCTTTAGCTTTAGTCATCTCTTTCTTTCACTCACTCTGACATGCTGACTCCAGCTATTCTTCTTCTTATCGTGTCGATGGTTATGCGACTTAAATCTGTTGTGCCCAGTAATTCAGCCATTGGGACGGAAATATGAGTCGATTACGAACATGGTCTTACTGAGTGGGAACTCTCTCTGACCAGCCGGGGAACTAGTTACTCGAGCAGCCAAATATATGATACTACAGGTTCCACTCGACGGTGCCCGAGCAAATGTCCGGTTTTCCAAATAAACTTTCATCCCCCATTTCACCAACTTAATGTTTTTCTTTATATCGCAACAAAATGTGCCTATGGCCTTTGCAGGATCTCAACTATCTCTATACCTTTCATCTAAATCGGTTCAGCGGTGTAAACGTGGAGAGGTAGCAGACACAATTTCATCATCATCAAATTTAAGAGCTAGGCTCTTGTCGGTGGAGTTTTTTCCATTCCTCTCTGCTTTCCGCCCTTCTCTTAACCTCCTGATACGACCCGACATTTATCTTTTCTTTTATTTGCTGCATGTAGCTTATTCTTGGTCTTCCTCGCTTCCTTTTTCCTTCTATTCTTCCTTCTATTATCGTTTTAATAAAATTGTCGTGTCGAATCGGGTGGCCTAACATTCGTCCCCTCCTACACTCTATTGTTTCCATCAATCTCCTTTTTTCCCTAACCATAGACAAAACTTCTTCATTTGTTTTCTTCTCCGTCCAAATTATACGCTCCATTCTCCTCCAGCACCACATCTCGAAGGCTTCCAGTCTCTCTCTGTCCCTCTTTGTCAATGTCCACGCTTCACATCCATAGAGTGCTATACTCCAAATGTACACTTTAACAAGAACTTTGCTTGATATTCTGGCCTTGAGCAGGTGCTTTTTTGCATTATAAGCTTGTCTCGCCATCGCTATCCTTGCTTTTATATCTGGTGTACATCTGGAGTCACTAGTTATCAAGCTACCAAGATATTTGAAGGTTTTAACCTGTTCTATTTTTGTGTTATTTATTGAGATAGGGCTAATTTTTTTCTTTTTAGAAGCAATTAGTGTTTTTGTTTTATTTATGTTAATTTTGAGACCAAATGCTTTAAAAATAGTGTCCATTTCTGTAACCAGTTCTTCCAACTCCAATCTGTTTTCTGCAATGGCTGTAATATCGTCGGCAAAACGAATGAATTTGAATACGTCCCCATTAATTTTGACGCCCCCCTTTTTTGATTCCGTTATTCTGCGTATCGCACATTCTATGAATAAATTAAAAATTAGCGGTGAAAGTGGACATCCCTGCCTAACTCCCTGTCTTATTTTTGCCTTTCCGTTTTCCTCTCCTACTTCTATTACCGTTTCTTGGTTTTTATATAATTCATAAATAATCCTTCTGTCTCTATAATCCAATCCAGCTTCTTTGAGTACTTCCATCATTATTTTCCAATTGACCTTATCGAACGCCTTTTCTAATTCGATAAAAGCTATATGTGTGTCCAAATCAAAATCCAGTCTCCTGTCTATTACCAATCTCAAAGCTAGTATCGCTTCTCTGGTTCCCTTCTCTTGCCGAAACCCATATTGATCCGGTCCCAAAAAGCACTCTGTTAACGGTCTTATTCTGTTCTGAATTATTTTTATTAAAATTTTACTTGCCTGTGAAATAATACTTAGTGTTCTATATTCTTCGCATTTGAGTGTGTTTGCTTTTTTCGGTAGTGTTACAGTCTTGCTTAAATTAAAATCTTGAGGTATTTTGCCTGTTTTATACATTTCTTGAATTAAATTAAAAATTATTAAATTAAAAAGACACAATTTCACTTACTTAAAATTAGTATGGAAATAAAACCGGAATGGCGACGCACTATTCATAAAATTGCTGTCAAGTTTGAAAAAATGCGCCAAGTAAGGAGGCCTGGATGCAAAACGTCAATTAATGGACATTAATTATTATCATTAGGAGGACTCCTAGCTTAATTTCGACTACAGCGGCCTATCCTCAAAGGAGATTAGACAACTGCGCAAGAGATACTTAGTGTACAAGTGTGTGCACAATACACAGGTGCACTTTCCGTTTCTTCACTCTAATAACTCGGTGAGTCGTCGGACACGGCCAAAGACCTCCTACCACTACACCTACAATTCTGATCTGAGCAGCTTTATACCATGTAACCGCAGTTTCAAAAGGAAATTTGGTTTTGCTAGCCACTTCAGAGCCCACAACAAAACTAAGTGATTACAGAAGTCGCTATTGCCAGATACGGCATGGAGCGGAGGACATGGATGAATGTATTGAAGCATGGATTTACCTTGGGCTGCTCCCGATGGGTGTCCACGCAGTCGATCGGCATTTTTATCATCTCCACATTGTACTTGTAGCCGTAGGAAGTCAGCTTCACGATCGTGTGGAGGGGCACATTCATGTACGGCAGCTCATCTGGAATAGAGCATTTCAGTAACTCAAGCACTGCGTAGTAACTCAAGCAGCTAAGCAAGGTGTTTTGAATGTAAATGTTAAATATGACATTTTGTGGTCTGACCATTTTCCCTTACTGGTAGAATGTAATTTGGACTTGTTAACTCCAAAATGTTCACAATTACAACAAGATCTGAATAGGGGGGTAATTTGGGGTGAGAGGGACAGTGACCAGATAGAAAAATATGGTACCGAGTGTCATAAACGTCTGAAATGTATTGATTTTCCTATAGAATTTAGAAAATGTGCTGACAATTATTGTTATGAACCGGAACATAAGCACATTATTGATAAACTGTACTCTGACATTGTTTCTGCCTTACGTGGGGCGTCTGGGACGAGTCGAGGGTGCTCACGTGCCAGGCGGGGTGGGTCTCGTGTAGTGGGGTGGAATAAACACGTCAGCGAGGCTCACAAGAAGGCCAGATTAGATTTTTGGAAATGGGTATCGTGCGGTAAGCCAAGGGCTGGTATCATGTATCGACAAATGTATGAAAGTAGAAAAGTTTTTAAGTCTCGCCTTAAATGGTGTCAGGATCATCAGAATCAGCTGAAAATGGATGCACTAGCCTTAAAACATTCCAAGGGTGACTTTCGTGGCTTTTGGAAGGGTACCAACAGAATCAATGTGAGGCCTGGGCTCCCTGTGAGTATTGATGGTGAGAGTGACTCTAAAGGCATTGCAAATATCTTTAGGGACCACTTTTCTGTGCGATCTCCTCTGGCCGTAGCGGAGTCACACAATACCGAGATACTACACGGCAAGGTTAGTATCAGCTTTATTGCAAAAGATGTCGCTAACGCTATTAAGGACATGACCACAGGCAAATCTCCGGGGCATGACGGCTTGAGTGTGGAACACTTGGAGCATGCCGGTACGCATGCGGCCCGTGTACTGGCAATGTTCTACTCGCTGTGTGTGAGTCACTCCCATCTGCCGGCAGATCTCATGAGAACGGTTGTGGTCCCAGTAGTTAAAAATAAAACAGGTGACTTGGCTGATAAAGGGAATTATAGACCTATCTCTTTAGCCACGATAATAGCTAAGATATTTGACGGTCTCCTTAACGCGCAGCTGAATAAATATACAAACTTGCACGATAACCAGTTTGGTTTTAGACCCAAGCTATCTACTGAAAGTGCAATACTGTGCCTTAAGCACACCGTCAGATATTACACGGCTCGCAGAACGCCTGTTTACGCCTGTTTTCTCGACTTGTCCAAGGCATTTGATCTGGTTGCGTATGACATCCTATGGGAGAAGTTGAAAAGTATACAATTGCCTAAAGAACTGATAAATATTTTTCGTTATTGGTATGCACACCAGATTAATAGCGTCAGGTGGGCGGGGGCAATGTCGGAGCATTACCGAATGGAATGTGGTGTGAGACAGGGCGGACTGACCTCACCTACGTTGTTCAACATTTACATGGACGCACTGATTGTCGCGCTCAGCAGCATGCATGTCGGCTGCCATGTAGACGATGTGTGTGTCAATAACTTGAGTTATGCTGACGATATGGTGCTGCTGAGCGCGTCGGTCTGCGGGCTGAATAAGCTGATGAGGGTCTGTGAAGATTATGCTCAGAGGCACGGCCTCAAATACAACGTCACGAAGAGTCAGTTCATGGTGTTTGAGACCAGTAGTGCCAAATGTCCATAAGTTATACCACCTGTCACACTAAACGGTGTTTCTTTGAATAGAGTGACTCAATTTAAATACTTAGGGCACATGGTAACTGCTGGTCTCGGAGACCATGCTGATATCGATAGGGAGAGAAGGGCCTTGTCACGAAGAGCCAACATGTTGGCTCGCAGGTTTAAGAAGTGTTCTGTCGACGTAAAGATCACTTTATTTCGAGCATACTGTACTGCACTATACACCTGTGCTCTGTGGGCCAACTACTCGCAGAAAGTGTACAATGCCCTTCGTGTGCAGTTCAACAACGCCCTGAGGGCCGTGCTGGGGCTGCCCCGCTACTGCAGCGCCTCGGCTATGTTCGTGGCGGCGCGCACGGACTGTTTCCACACGACTATGCGCAAGCGGTGCTGGTCGTTGGTGCGCAGGGTTCGGGGCAGCCCCAATACGGTCCTGAAGATGATCGCTGATAGAGTCGACTGCCCCTACATCCGGAACTGCTGCAACAGACATGTTGCCGTATCTACGGGTGTGGCGGCGGTGGGCTCTTGATGTGCTTGTTCAATTTGGTGTGAATTTTTAATTAATTTTTTTTAATTTTTATGTAGAATTATGGGCCAAGATGCCTGAAATAAATGTTATTTTATTTATTTTATTTTATTTCAGATGTTAGAGTCGCATGTTCGACAACCAGCTTGTACGGACGACAGCACTGGGGCATTTTATGCAGTTGTAATATGGGTGATTTTGAAACAAATATGCACAGTCTAATGGGCTGGCTACAAAAACTAGTTTTTAAAAAACCTACTCAGGGATTAATTGTTGTTGTTAACTTTGAGAGAACCACAATTGCTAACTAATAATCGCTGTGAGTGATCTCGACAAAAATACATTTTTCGAACGAAACGAGTAAAGGTGTTTTTAATGCAATCAAACGAGCTTTTCTTTTGAATATCATCGCACCTTATCTAAAAATACATGACTTTAACGATATGTATCTATACGTATAAACGATTTAAAGACCATATCTCCAAAGTAAATCTCTTTTTTAAGTTGTTTACAGATATATTTTTTGATTAACTTATTTTTAAAGAAGTATAAGTATCTTTACCGGATGTTTTACTTGGTGTATTTCATCATCATTCGCTTGTTTTGTTCAGATTACATTTAGGGCCGGCGCAGTTCCAAATTCTAAGTACCTACCTAATCACTTCATTATCATAACTTTTTAGAAGACACCAGAAGTTAATTATCAGATTAATATTTGTTCTTGATCACTCCACATAAGGCCACCTCTTACCAGACACTTCTATAGTGCCTGTACTCATCTTTCAAGAAACAAATGAGTAGGAACTCACCAAGTTTAGCGTCCAAGAAGTATCCAAGCATGCAGCGCAGTACTGCCTGGTGTCCGACCACCACCACGTTATGCTCGTCTTCCAGAGCCGACAGCACCGGCCGCAGACGCGTCATGATGTCGATGTACGACTCCCCCCACGGGTATCTGTAGCGCAGCTTGTCCTGGTCCCGCCATGCGAACTCCTGCGGGAACCGCTCTTGCATCTCTTCGTAGGTTAAGCCTTCACAGATTCCCTGAGGAAGAGGAGAAAAGGTCGTAGGTGAAAAGTTCAATTTGAAGAAAAGATAATTAGTCTTGTCTTCAAAAGGGGCTTGCGGTTTCCCTACCAAAACTGATGCATCCGAATGTTATTGGAATACCTAATAATTATTTATATGATGATCATAGGCCATATTATTACATGTTTATCATCACAACAAACAATAACAAATGGTTAATAAAATTTAACATCGTTTACCATTCACTCAGGCCTCAGGGGGTCTGATAAAAATGCTGCTGATAATCTGATAAGCTAATGTGCTAAAGTATCAGATCCATTAGGTACTTTTGACGGGGAGTTTATTGAAGTGCGTTATATTCTAATCAAGATTGTGAGATTGATGATACTTGACAAAGTACACAATTACAGTATTTGTACCTACTAAGTATAGCAAAGTAAACTTGTCGTGAGATCTTTACTTGTCTGTTTTTCATTTTTACTATTTTCTTTAAAAATAACACTTTCATTTATCACGAATCGCGCTGGTGATCAATCATTTAAGCCGAGGTGCAAAGTTCGCTTCACAATCAAGAGATAAAATGTTCAGAAGTTCTTCGTATCACTCGTTTTGGTTCACGGACGAGGTTTTTCGTAGATAGCGGCTACATGGTTTGGTTTGGATTATATGTAGAGATACCTTCTACACTGTCATAGATACCTACAATGTCAGAATTTACATATTCACACTACTCACATCTTACACGTTTCAAAAATGGGATCGGCAGGGATCATTGACATCAAAAAAGAAAGTTCCTGTTCTTTATTTAAAATTTAAATCTTTGTTCTCGATGTTTCATAATAAACCGGTTCTGAAAATGTTTTCAATGTCATCGTTCAAGCTAAATTACTCTGGCTCACGTTGAATGGCACTAATAATAGAGTAAGTGCCCCGTAGAAAATGCATAAGCCAGTTCTGTGAATTACAATTATGCGTAGGTGGTGGCTGATTGTTGTACTTTTCCCTAAGCGTCAGTTGGAAAAATCCACGCGATCGTATTGATGTAGGTCGGTACAGATGTCGTAAATCCATCATGTTGAATTGCATGCCAACGTTTATGCGTTTAGTTACATAGTGGCGCGACCTAGTTTGCTAATACAGATGTAAACAACCTGTTTGCTACAAAGAAACTAATGGCGATATTACGTAACGTTAGTTTTGGATTTATACTTACTCTTATTTTTACTTTGTAACTTAGATATTATCTTAGTACTTTTTGGTGCCTTTTTCATTACTTATTCGAATGAGTAAATAGCAGAAACCGGATAGATCTTTCATCACACTTTAAACTCAGTTGATTGGTTTTGATCAAATAAATATAGTAAGTTGTTTTTGTATTTTTACTAATTAATACTTCTTATCGATTTTAACATCACGCCACTGCAAATCTACTGATATAGCATTTACTTACGTAAGTGGTAGCTATTTTTATTTCCGCTTGCTTGAAAATCGGCTGTTTGTTTAGCCTTAGTGTCGACCTAAATTGCACAAGTATGTGAATGTCTTTTTAATGTCATTGAATTAAATGAAACATTCTTTAGTTTGCTTTTTACCGCAATTATAAATTTTGATAATAAGACTACCTCTTTCAACTGTTTCATTTCATTCTGATAAGTATTAATTAAAATAACTTTTAAGCTCCCCCAATCGATAAAATGAATGTTTAGGACTTGTAAAGTTGCATGCATGATAAAATCGTGATTCACACATTTTCAATTTGGATTTCTCTACTGGTAACGTTAGTTTTGTTGAGTTAGTATTAAATTAAAATAAGTTGGCAACTCAGAATGGGAAATTACTTTCTTATGGCTTAGAAAAATATTTGGACCTAACATATTAAAGTTTGTTACGAGGCTTGAGGGCCCTATTGAGGGCATTGTCATCTGTTATGTCCATGATAAGCTTTGAGGTCCTCACTTGGAGCATTTTATTCGTATTTATGTTTATTTACCGAGGCCCGCCTCTGGTGATCATTTTTTCAAGTGCAATAATATGTATTAAGATTGCAAAGTGAATGCTTATTACTTGAAAACAATAATTCATGTTTATTTAACATAACTATTGGTACCTACTCCTTAAGCGTCCTCTTTATTCGTTTTAGCTGGATGGCCGTTTGGTTTACTTATGGAGATTAACGGTTATTATACTCCTTTACAGCCTGAAGGTTCTCACGAGAAGCACCTTTAATTACACGTACTACAGATAGCAGCCAGCTTTGGTGCCCTGATGGTTGCGGCTTGGCGCCCGACGCCAGCTCGGACGTCTACGATATCAGCGTCTCATGTGTGCTCGCCCAGTGCACACGTCTTTTAAATTGCTTAAACTTAATCGCCTTGGTGTCACCTAATTATTTTTTAAAAGTATTTGACATGTCCCTTTTAACCAGTAGGTTAAAAACTCTATGCAGTAGCATAGAGTTCGTTGAGCGCTCTAACGGCCCGTTTCGGCGCCCTACCTATTCTCAACAGCCGTCTGCAGACGCTCATCGCATTCATGTAGCCCAGCAAACGTCTTTTAAACGCCTTGGCTCGAAGATAATCCGGCTCGAAGGACCATAAATGAACGAAATAGAGTGGGCTGTGTTGATTGGGACTGATATATTTTCGATATTAAAAGAAAATTCCGAACAACGTGCGCCGTACAAATATTGTAATTTTACCTTCAGTGTGTCTGTTTGGAAGAGAAACACAAACAAAGAAATATCAATTAAAGTTAAATTCCTACTGGCCAGCAATAAATTTGGTAGTAACGATATGTTGCGCTTAGCGTCGATTCCATTCCAACTTGGTGCACCAACTTCGTCACAAAGTCCGATGGATATTATAAATAATAACATCATAATATCTGGCATGTCCCAGGGCATCTCGTAAAGGCCTTTACTTACTTACCGCATCAAGTTCGTTGAGCGCCCTAACGGCCCGCTTCGGCGCCCTAATGTCGGCAGCATTATGCGGACGCTTCACCAGCGCGTTTATGTAGCCCAGCGCACACGTATTTCAAACGCTTTAGCTTGGTTCCTAACATAATTATCTAACAGGTCCTAGGGCATCCCGTTAAAAGCCTTTATACCTTACCGCATCGAGTTCGTTGAGCGCCCTAACGGCCCGCTTCGGCGCCCTAATGTCGGCGGCCGTCTGCTTCGTGCGCCGCAGCTCGGACGTCCACACGGTGAGCGGCGCGCGCGTCGCCAGTGCGTTCATGTGTTCGCCCAGCGCACGCGCGTACAGCTGCCCGCGGGCGGAGAGCGACGCGTCGCCGCCGATGCGGCCCAGTACGTTGTATTCGCTCTCGCCGTGCTGAAATAATTATGTTCTGTCAGAAATTTAAGAAATTTCCTAAGAACTTCGTTCAAGACACGTAACCTTACGAAGGCTTTGGCATGTTAAAACCTAAAAAGTGCTTAAAAAATTTTTTAACAACCACCAACTACCTGGATTGGCTCTAACCCCTTAGCTAGCTTGTGCTATGGCGACTATAATGACGGATAGACATACTTAGATACGTTTATACAGATGACTTAGGTAGGTACACATGCTCGTGCTCATCACACAAACATTTGCCCCTTGCGGGATTCGAACCCGCAACCTCTGGTTTTGTAGTCCGGAGCGCGGACCACTACACCAAGACGGTCGTCATTTAGAATCGACCATAAGACAAGACAGTAATCGCACTTGATAAAATATCGACCGGTCATGATGAAATAAAGCTCGCCGTTACACTTGCTACGAAAAGTAAACAGAGATAACGTGAAGCATTTCAACTCGATAACGCTGAGTGCTATGATAGAAAACAAATTGACAACATGGGGCAATGGTTGCATAAACCCAAAAGATAAATATTGTGACCATTTAAATCGAGTAAATAAGCGAAAGGTCAGGAATAAATGCGTAGGTTACGGTTATTACTTTGTGTCACTGCTACTACTTTAAATCACTCATTCGCTTTGCCTAATATTTTTTGAACTGACGCACTCACTTGGTACTCATAAATAACTGTCTTCGTTTCTAATCAGTTCTAAAACAGACAATATTTAAAGCTTCCTGCCGCAACATCTGTGTAATGGATTTAATTTACCTTTTCTTAAATTTAATTGACCCTTTCACCAAGAAACCAAAAATAATTTAGTAACCTGTAATGTAAGTAGATACGCCTACAATTTACAACTTAAATCAGTTAATCTTACTCAGAGTAAATGTATAGGTAAATCATGACACATAGTAAATTACGTAATAAACAGAAATAGAACAGCTATTTACATCGCAGTAGTTTGATAAATAAATACTCTCTCCCCACCTACTTTTTCTAGAAATGTAACTGAAGAATATACCTCTCCAATACTAATCGCAAACAGCTCGTTTATACATCCACGTGCATAATTAATCAGCTACGATTCAGACTAAATACAAATCTGTGTGAAAAACATGTTTATCTAAGTCTAGATAACTCTCCAAGCGGATCCTCAAGATCAACCAAAGTTACGTAAACACGTAAGGGAAAATACTGAACCAATTAGTGTGACTTACCCTGGTGAAGTAAAGTGTTTGCGGCAACGCCCTCATTCCGGACAAATATCCGAGTATCCCGGACTCCTTTTGGCCGGCAACTTTGTGTGCGGTCACCGTCTCGCCCATATTCTCGACCCTTACGAAGCTGATGGTCTCAACGCCAGCGTCGATTGGCTCATACTGGCGCATGTAGTGCTCCAACTTCTTCCTGAGGTCATCGACCGCTTCCTCCTCACTCATGTTCTTGTAGTCCGCCGAGTAGTGGAGGATCTCGATGATGTTCCTCTCGAGCATGTCCTGGTCTTCGCAGACGCACTCGATGAAGAGGATCCTGAAGCCCATGTCGGAGAGACAGTACTCGTTGAGCTCCCGACGCTGCTCCTTGGTTATGTTAGTGCCATCGAATATCTGGAAGGAATTAACTGTGTTTTAAACTAAAATGAAAGTGTATTTTTGAAATAATTAATGGGGTATAGTCATGTATTTTTATTATTTAAGGTGCTGATGTCGGTAGATAAGTACTACGTACATACATACTTCATGTGTAGCGAACCACCATAATGATAATGATGAATGATGATAAACTTACAGCGACACTGTTCCCGTCCTTGAGCCACAGCACGGCGTCCTGCACCGCCTCGCGCGCGCTCTGCCGGCGGATGGCGGAGCCCTGCTGGTGGTCGGCGCGAAAGATGTCGTGGCTGCCGTAGAGCGCCATGTGGCGGCGCCGGTACTCGCTGCAGTCGAACACTGGACGGGAAAGTTTATTGTTTAGATAAGCTTGCTTAGAATTTCTTGAAGGTTAAGTCGAGGATTCAACGAACGCTTATATACACACACCCAGCCAAAAACCCTAGCCTTAAACTAAGCGTAAGCTTGCGCTATGGCGCATTTTAATTATTAATTTAAAAGGCCAAACAGTGAATCATCGACTTCGGACTCTAACTTTAATTTTCAATGACCCATTAAAAGGACATACCCAAATGTCTCCATATGCTTGTTAGGTAATGGGCATGGCTTACGACTGAGATGGCAAAATACACAGAGTACACAACGATCCGTTTAATAATAAATAGCAAATACTTACTTGTAATAGTAATATTAAAATATTCTAGGCGGTAGTGGAAAAGTTTATAGGAATTGTTTTAATAGTCATCTACTTATAAGTAATAATTTATTCATAAACAGTCGCTATCTGCTTTATTGCAATAATAGCTGCTCTTATTCACTCGTCATCGGATGTGAAAATATAATAAGTTTGAATGATAATTGATAGATAATGTTATTGAATTAGAATAACTTTAATGAAATGAAAATATAATAAGGAATAGAATAATATCCTGTGTGTAATCCGGTGGGTGACCCAAGTTACTTTGATTTGATGGACTTTCGTTGAGCAAAATACTAGAAAATGAGGCTGCAAATAAATTTACTGAAGACTTGAAATGCTCTACATTGCTGAAGATATCAGAACCCACAAGGCCTGTTTGCATGAGATAACATTATTATGTAATATTTCCATAAATGGGGCATAATGTGAGAACCGTCACGATATTCTTCATTTAACTCGAGAAAGAAGCATAACCACAAAATAAATATTAGTACCTTTATAACGTAATAAGAACAACATGTTGTTAATGATACTGCTCGTCACTGGCGTGTTAGCTATATATTCAAGAGCAACAAACCCACTAATGTAAACAATGCATATTGCGTATACAACAATAATATTAATCTATCATCTAGGTCATGGCGCTATACGGTTTTAGCGATCTGTCACAGCAACGCACCCGTGCAAAAAATTAAAATCCTACGTCACTTAGGTAGGAATAACGTAGTTTTCTATTGATAAAAGAAATTTCAAAATTAGTTCAGCAGTCCCAGAGATTATTTCTTACAAACTTATATACTTATTTATATATGACTACTTTAAAAACTAAATGACTTAATCTTAGTTGGAAAGTTACTTATAGGCTTTTGATACCAAATTTTGCGCTTTGTCATTTTTGTATCGCTAAATATAATGTTGATGATATCACTCATATCTGTCATATTTATTACTGCCTCCAAAAGAAACATAGTACTCGTATATAAAGTAACAATTTCAACAAGTTGCTGTCTAATCTCCTTGTAGTTTAATCTACACGAGTATATGATAAGATAACATAGGAAACTGAATTGGTTTAAGTATTTGTTAATTTAGTTTTTACTATATTAAAACGGTATGTTCCCCAAATTAATATTATTACCTAAAATTTAATCTAACCTAATTCGAATGTTAACAGTTGTGGTTTCACAAGTATTCTAACACTCACCCAAACAATACAAATACAATTGGAGCAAGATTGAGTTAAAGTATTCCTCAAGGTTACCTAGTCAACATAATACGAGTAGAAGAAGGCGATACAAAAATAGTGCCTATGTTATTTCTACCTGACTTCGTTTTGCTATCTAACCTAACATTCTTTTTGACGAACAAACCATCAATTGAATTTAAAAAAAAACACAATACCTTTAGTGCTCTCCCCATTCCAGTTGAGGTGCCTTGAAAGCCGGTGCGCGAGCTGGCTCTTCCCGCGCGCGGGCAACCCCACCAGCGCGATCAGGAGCGGCGCGAACTGGCTGATGCGGCGTGTGCGCATACAAACTGCGGCAAACGGAGAAATGCGGTCAGTTTGGGCTGGATATGGGAAATAACCAAGGAAGTAGATGTGGTGTAGTAGTTTTGCTTTTGGAATTGCCTGGATTGCTTGATATAAGAAGATGAATGCATATCAGTAGCACTCCGTGCGCTTGCAAGTAGTTTGCTCTGGAATTGGGAAATACTCGTAGCCAAAAAAATGCATAACATAAAATATGTAGTTTTGCTATAGGAATTGCCTGGATTGCTTTAACAATAAAGAAAATTAATAAACCGGCTGATGCAGCGCATGCAAAGAAACTACGAACGAAGAATCGTAGTTAGTTTGGTAAGGAATATCAACATCGACACATTGGAGAAACATCGACAGAATGGTGGAGAATGTAATTCTAAATATATTATTGCACTTGAAAAAATGATGACCGCCAGAGGCGGGAATCGAACCCGCGTTCCTAGCATGCCGGGCGATTGCCTAACCTCTCGGCCACCCTGGCGTTGGCAGAGCCTGTCGAAATTTTCAAGTGCTTCTTAACGCTGTAATGCCGCGTTGCTTTCATCAATGTTATTGGGATTACACCCTCAACACTCGAAAGAAATACTTTTGAAAGTATTTAACAATCGAAAGATGAAGCTTGCAAATACGATAAATTATTGTTTTTAAGTGATAAGCATTCACTTTGCAATCTAAATATATTATTGCACTTGAAAAAATGACCGCCAGAGGCGGGAATCGAACCCGCGTTCCTCGCATGCCGGGCGATTGCCTAACCTCTCGGCCACCAGAATGTAATTCTGCCACTGGAAATTCGTAATTGCCTGTAGGTACCTATTGCTTTTAAATTATAATAGGTATTAAATTACTGGGTTAAACGCTGCTAGCACGTTGTTCTTTGTGTTAAATACACAACATTTTTATGCCATGTGTTCAAAGGCATTTAGTTAACGACATTTCTTTCATTATATTATGTCTCTGTTCATCTGATGACTGAAGTACTGGAACATGAAACAATGCATCGAAACAATGTAATTCAGTGCAATCGGAATAATGTATACCTACACAAAAATAAGGTAATAGTAAGTCCTATCTCGTTCCCTTATGTAGCCAAAGTTGTTCTGGAAAAATTTCAAAAGGATTGGACAGACAAATCAACTGAAACGAAACAGAAAACACAAAACTTATTTTAGGACATTTATTTGGCTACAGCCACATGATTGCAATAATATTTTGAAGATCCAGGACGCGTCAGAGGGAACACAAATAAATATAATTATATTCTTAGCGGTATAGGTACTCGTGATTCGCCAATTCGTGAAATCAAGGAAGTTCTAAAGAAATTTAGAGAGCGTTCAGTAAACTTCAAAAGCAAAACAGTATTATCCACTTGTTTTGTATCGGGACGTACAGGAAATTTTAGTTTTTAAATATATTTGTAAAAACTGACTTAAAATATACGCAAAAGCGACCGATAACAGAGACGCAGGTATTTGATAAACGATAACATTCATTTGTTTTTGTTATATGAGTTTAGACAGCTTTACGAATTTGCACATGCTATGCTACTTAACTAAGTTTGCAGTGTTTTATTATTATTAATAGAATAACATGGTCAAACTTTATCTGCAGAGGGCGGGCCTGTCCGGGTCAAAATGATAAACATGATCGGTTCAAAATATTTGCAAAGCTAACGTAAACAAACATTATTGTATCTGTCCCGTGTATTTCACATATAATATTTAAAATAATTTGCTATCATCTTTCATCTTTCACGTCGTCCATTGTCTTGAAATTCTTAGCAATGACTCAAAAGTATAAACAGCTGTAAAAATAATTAAAAATTTAAATAAAGGTTACCTATGGCCTACGGTACTGATGGTGACGGAAAAATACTTCATTAAGAAGAGCTGTTGGATGTTCTGTCTGTAATCTTAGCTGTTGTTGAATATTAAGTGAAGACCGGTTGAGTTGAGTGTGCTTGCGTCATAATAAATGGCAAGTGGCAACTCGTATCTCGCGACTCCATACGCCCAATAAAAATGCGGCATGCTGGCGCGCCCTCGCCTCGACTCGTTTTTATTGCAAACAGTTAGGTACCACCTACACAGCATAAACATATTATGGAACCCTTAACGCAGCTGCAGTAGGCGCCTAACTTTCACTTAGGATACGAAGTACTAGTATTCTGTGTTTAGGACGCATTTTTTGTTGGTTCACAACTTTTTAATCTCACCTGATAGGAAGTGAATGCGGCCGAGGATGGGTCATGTGATCATCTCTAACAAGTAACAGCCTATTCACTCTTATGAATGCCAAGCTTGTCTGGTACGGATTACCTTTGCGATAATATCATCTGCAATAAACTATGCAAATCTATGAAGTCACATGAAAAAGATCTAATAATTGTATGGTTGTAAAAGTTAACGCATGTCAAATATTTAAAATCCAAGAGAGTGTTCTAGATCCTAGTTAAGCTTTCGGTGGAAGATTTGCGTCAAACGCGCTGCCATTTACAATGTAAACACGCTCAGGCGTTACATAATCTTCTACCTCATTGTTGTGAGGAGAATCCAGATTTTTATTTGGTTATGTGTTGAAGGGTTACTTGATCTCGTAATGGTATGCCTTAGGTTAGGTCCAAAAATAGTCTGTCAGCGTCGTAACAAGGTCCAATAGAGCGTATTGAGTGAACGGAATCGTTGCCAGCGCGTGTGGTGGTGGACTTTGCACCCGAGTGTAGGAAACGATCGATTTGCTTACTCGTTCACGCAACGATACAATCTTATCTATCCAGTGTTTAGTGGTTGGCCTTTATGAGCAGTACAAAGCGCAAAAGACAAATTGTATGTAGTATAAGTAACCCCACTTTTTATTCTACGTCAGAAGGTGCTGAACGTTGCGCACTTTCTTTAACAACGAAGACAATCCAAAAACAATAAATTCTGATAATAACGATAACAACCACAGTCGTGACAAATATAAAATTGTGTTATGCCTCACTGGTGCTTTTGCCAGTAATTTTGAAATAAAACATTTTTCATCATGTTTTGACGCTACTCACTCTCTATGTACTGTCTGTCTGGGTTAATCGCGACGATATAACATATAACATCGTAGTTTAGCGACCGTCCTAATTAAGACTCATCATGAACTGCAACATAGACGAGGCATAAGATTGATTTAGATAGAACTGACGAAATAGCTTGGCTATATTTAGCGGATTGATCTCATTTTTAAGTCTTTTAATCTCGACTGCTCTCTTTGCAACCTAATATAACAAAGTCAAAATACCAAACCCCTGCTAAACTTGGTGTTCTGAATTTACCAGTCACGTTGCCAGTCGCATGCCATATACCGTGTCTGTTTGTTATTTATGATAGTTAAAATTTCTGGGGAGCGTTCAACACTTGAGTCTGTTATTAGTCAACTATAGCTATATGTATAGGGGAACAATTAACTTTTCGCCTATTTTTGTCGGTAGGTACACTATTATACTCGTAGCGAACTACTGTATATAAGTTCTCTCATCTTTCTTACCTTTAAAAAATTATATTTCCATAGCGTGGAAAAACAATTTTATTTTAAGACCTGCCTGTAAAGTTTACGTGGAAATATTTGGCGCCAAGCCTCGGGTAGAGCAGCTAGATGATGTTTATTACATTACTAATTTACTTTAATTATTGTAATAGTGAAACAGTTTAGAAATGAATAAATATGTATATTTTATTTATTGTTTAAAAAACGCCGCCGTTGGTCGATTAATATAAAATAAACAATATTCATGATATTTTGGTACCTACCTGTTCTTCTGTGACCTAAACTATCACCTATGAGAAAGAAATACACCTAATCTTCTTTATATCCCTGTAAGTTAGACTAGATTAGAAATAAATTTCGGGCACATCGTTCAATATACATAGTATACTTACTTACATAAAATTATCACGAAAGGATATAAAAAATACTCTCTGATTAATTAAGTATTTATTGGTGGTATCATGGTATGGCACACGTATTGATCGGCAGAAACCACAAATACGCGCGGCCAAAGTAAGACCTAAATGATGCATAAGGTCACCTAATCCCTTCATATGACGTTAACGTGCATGCATCAAAACCGTGACACGATCAATGAAGCGCACTTATTTTCTAACCATCATCTGACGTAGGTATTTCCTTAGAAATGACCCTAAGGATCAACCGTTGATTAGGATCGGAAAACATGATCAATTGTAAATAAACTCAAACATTAATTAACATAAAATGTGATATGCATCCAGTGAAATGTTGAATCGATAAATGTCTATTTTCATAACAATGATTGTCACATCATTAGCTGATAACGAGACAGTTTGAAAAGACAATGATGCTATAAATTTAGTTTATTAAAGTCTTTCTTTCTCTCATAATATTTTACTAAACCTTGTTGTTTCATAAAATATAAGACTACTTTGATGCCAAGATTTTTTCGCCTCATAGTGAGGAAACTTTGTCCCAATTTAATTTAGTAAGTAAATGAACTAAATTACAACTCTTTATTTAAATTGAAATAAATGGTTAAAGTAATTAACTATTTGATTATACTATCTGCTTTATTACTCGCTAGTTTTCCTTAACAAATAAACAAATAAATATAATTTTAATCCCCTAACGACCGATGAGATAACTAGTTTCACAACCTGTCCAAAGCGAAATCATTTGGATACTAGTTTTATACAACAAAAACAACTTTATCACTGTTAGGTCATAATATACATTATGAACGTTTCTTCATCAGTCTTTGTGCTGGCTGTACAAACAGTTTATATTTGGCGAATGGTCGATACCGTACGTAGCAACACCCCCCCCCACTGATAACTATATAGGAGGCATTGTGATAACAAAGGAAAACATACGACTATGAAAATATAGATTTATCAAAGTGTTTTTAGATGATGTCATATTGTGATTTGATATTTTTTGGTGTTTATCGAGCGTTTAAAGGTAATCTATAGTTGATATTGTCAGTGATGATAAGTCAATGGCCACATAGACTGTTGGTTTGGTATAGAGTGTGGTGTCGAGCGAGCTGCGCCCGCGCAAGGCCCCCGGGGGCGTGGCTCTACGTCACCACAGCGTTCCACGTTGTGTGGATAATTATTTCGACGTGGTGCTTCTAACCAAACTTATTAATAGCAACGCTGAAGTTACAGCGGACATAACAAGCTTATCTAAACACAATGGCATGAAATTAAAATACACGTACATTTTGGTAGATGATCAAAATCTGCAGCTAACACACGTTTTGTATTTATATTCACTCATTTTTCACATGTGTTGTAAATATCGAAACGAACTCAAAAACGGTTACCTATACCGGTTTTTGACGGTTTTACATATTAATTAAAATTTTACTTATTTATTGAAAACACTAAATTCAATATTTCTGTCTCTAAGTATAGGTAATATTGCTGAACCGTAAAACGTGACAAAATGGCGACTGCGAATGATAAAGTTACATGCGGAAGCATGTAACTTTATCATTTTTTAAATAAATGCTTATTTTAGATTTAATGACGTAATAAAGTGAGCTCTTGACTGAAAAAATGAACTTTTGTTAGTATACCTTTTTCAGAATCCAAGTTTCAGTATCGTGCCTATTAGACAGTGAACTTCAGTCAGAATATGTAATTTTTCTCTCTGGGTCTGTCAGATCTCTACAGATGGACAACAAAGAAACTTGTTCCAAAATGTCAAGGAGATGTGAAGGAATTGACCCTAGATGGGTATGTGGAATGAGAAGATGATGCTTCTGTTTTTACACGCTCTTTAATTAAAACACTCAAAGTTGGTAAGAGCACTCGCCCGGATAGCGAAGGGACGTGGGTTCGAGTCCCACCGGATGACACAGTCGATTAATTTTTGTGAGCGAAATTCAATTTGATTTTCGTAAAAACTTGCTTAAGTTATAAAAATAATTATAAAACACTCAAACACATTTCTGATTAATTATCTTATTGTTATAATCATCGTGCCTTGTTTGAGGCCATTGATTCAGAGGTCGGGAACCCACATGTAACAATGTTTTGATACTTCGTTATCATCCGACGAGGCACCTCTAGAAGGCTGGACATACATAATGCCTACTCATGAAACGGAAACTACTTGATAGTTGCATAGCGGGGAATGTTTTTTGACCACACTTATACAAACTTGACTTAGTCGACAAATTCACGAAATAACAACCTAAGTCTAAGTAAGTATTATTTATCTAAACTAAACTAAACGTAAATAATTGCTGGAACTCTGAAAGTTTCTAAATTACAACCACCCCAACTTGTTAGACAGAGCTAGACCCTAAAAAAGCCGGAAAATGATGTCCTAAACCTAGTTTATGTTTTCGCACAGTTAACTACTTTTGTAAAACATTTCAAGGCTCAAGCCCGTTAGCAAAAAAATATTCGTTCAGTAATTCCTATATAATTCTCTAAAAATTTTCTGAGTATTGTAAATATCTTTCAAATCTTACCTAGGTCATGTACCTAGGTAAGATTTGAAAGATATTGATACCTAGTATCATGAAATACCTACCGAATAACCTAGGCATTATCATGTATCATACTGATAACGCCTAGGATTTAAGATTCATAATGGATCTTGTGAAGTAAAATTCACTCAAACGATCACCAAAATTTTGCCAATGGATGGTGTTCCATTTTGGCTTCCAGCCATGATGACACATACGGCAAGTAGGTAGGTATTGAGACTGTAAATTGGCCGTTCAAAGACAATGCCTTGGTTTCACCAGCAATGCCAATGCAGCGTGTGATAATAATTCTTATTCAATGCTTAGAAGTTTGACTTCTGTCTGAATTGTTTCCAATGTCTCTGTAGCAATGGTTGCCAGGTATTGAACCTTCTGCTGTGCTGATATTCTGTGACTCGACTTAGCACCGATTTTAGTGCCAAGAGAGCAGTGCTAATTACCGGTAACCTAGAACAATTAGGCAAGTTGACCAACTCCCCTAACTAATAAATGGGTGACAGATAATCTCTTCATGTTATAGTATACTCATTAATTATAAATATTTTAATTTCTCGGCCTCGTTCTTGCTAGAGTTGTGCTTATCAACTCTACTTCGTTTTCCACTTAATCAAAAATTGATTTCCATAATAAATTGACCTTACTTTGTGACGTGACTTGCTTAAGGAAGTAGTTGCGGAAGAGAACGGCATAGTAGGATTAATAAAAAGAATCCTAAAAGTAGTTCGTTGAAGGAATTCATAACTTATGCTGTTTACCACGAACTAAAGACCACGAAAACAAAATAGCCTAGTCGAGATAGTTATTTCATGTTTGTTATGCATATTACTTGCCTACGTTAGCGGTATGAACAATAAGTAATTCTGAAATACATAAAACCCACTTCATCACGTCATCGCCAAGACTTTAGGGCTTTACGAAACAGACTGCTTTAAAATTAGCGCTTTATTTTTAGCTCTTTGTTCAATTAATGCAGTCAAGCTGGTGACAATTTCAAAACCATTAAATGCCTTCACCAAGGCTTAAACTGGAAGGTTCGTCGAGATCTGTGTCAATGACACGAGTAAACCCGATGCAGATCACTGAAAGGGTCGAAGAAATCTTGACGGTTGACCGATTTGGGCTGTGACCAACGTTTCGCAAAACTTCCGCGGGTGCACATCCAAACCCTGCCGTAAATAGAGGCCGATGCAAAAATACATTCACTTTCGAGTTTATTTATCAATAACTCACCAGTGGCGAGGGCTCCATGGAGTGTTTTCTCCTTGTCTTCCATCATTGCGTGGGCGGCGTTAGCTCCTGGGGCCATCACGATTCTTCTCAGAGAGGGTCTTCTTGCTAAAGCGACGAACTTGGTCCTGTGTTGGTGCTGCGATCTTCGGCGACGCGTGCGCACTCTGTGCAAGCCTGCGGGCGACTGTACGCCGACTCCAGCGGTTATCACTGAACGGACCTTATCAGCTCCGCGACAGTGATTACCGAACAACCATATAATGGCCGAATAGATTTTACAGTAAATAAGCCAAATATAAATGTACCAATCGCCTTGGACGCGGAGTAACGCCATCAATAGCGACCTGAAACAAAATGACTTGTGTTTATTGTTTTGGAAGTGTGTCTTGCTTGTAAACAAGCAGAAATGCGTACTAATGCATCTTATGCATCGTAATATGTAAAGTATCAAAGTAAGTACTTAGATGATGTTCTCAATAATAACAATCATCATTTTCTGTTTTACACATGCGAATATGCGTGTGTATATGGAGTATAATTTTTAGGATTTCGCACCCAAAGGGTAAAAACGGGACCCTATTACTGAGACTCCGCTGTCCGTCTGTCTGTCTGTTTGCCACAAGGCTGTATGTATCTCATGAAGTCTAACAGCTAGACAGTTGATTTTTTTACAGAAGATGTGTATTTCTTTCCATTGCTGCTATAAGAACAAATACTAAAAACAGAATAATATAAATATTTAAGTGGGGCTCCCACACAGCAAACGTAATTTTTTGGCTGTTTTCAAAACTAAATTACAGAACTCTTTCTACGCTAGTCTAACTCGAACGTACTATTATTTATTCTGCGCTCGAACTTGGCTGATTTCTTATCGTATGCTGAATGAGTTACGTAAAACCTTTTTTGTACAAGCAAAGCTAATATTAGATGATAATTTAACTCGTCCGTGCATGGCCATGGAACACAAGTCAGACTTTATAAATAAAGTAAAATTAGTAGGTAGGTAGAGTACCTATCCTATACCTAACATATAAGTAAAATTATTTTCTCTGTGAAGGAAAATTACACACAATAATTCTGTGACTTTCGTAAATTTCATCAAATATATTTAGATAAAATAATTTTGAAGTAAGATCAAACATAAAATAAAAAAACATTTTAATGTCGTTTAAATCTTTTGTCTGAACGAAATTGTACAATAAATGTCTACCCACTAAAATGTCAAAAATAGTTTGAACCGTTTACAAAGAAACTTATTTTTAAGAGATTTTGGGGTAAATAATAATTACTTAAAATATGTTAGTAAATTAATACATAACATAATATGTATTTCAATTCAAAGCTTTGATTATTCCATATACCTATGGATCAAACACCCGGTGATCGTTTTTCGATTGCTTACCTAATAAGGGCACCAAAATCAGAATAAAAAATAGTACCAGTGTAAGGGGCGGTGAAAAATTAAAGTCGGTTTAAAACATAAGGCATAGGTACTTACATTAAATCGTAATTTTCACTCTACATTGGTTAGTAAAGGAAAGGCAAGATTTTTACTAGCCCAATGGGTGATCATTACACACCTGCTCAGACAAGAGTTTTGCATACCTTTTTAAAGTACTTTGTTTTGTCTTGTATGATAGTCTAAATAAAGTATACACTTTTATTATATAAGCAATCATGAATTATTCATGTGTTGTTTGTTAGCAGTTATTCCTTGTTTCACCTAGCAAACAACACGGATATTGAATATTGAATGAAGTGTGTAATTCAACAAAGAGGGTGATTGATTATGAAGCAACGACCTTTACATATAAGTCTACTATTGGTTACCCGCGACTTCGCCCGCAAGAGTTTGATTTTCCATATAAACTTTCAACCCCCCATTTCACCCCCTTAATGTTTTTATATTGCGACAAAATGTAGCCTATGTCCTGTCAAAGGTCTCGAACTGTCCCCACACCAAATTTCATCTCAATCGGTTCAGTGGTTTAGGCGTCAAGAGGTAACAGACAGAAAGACAGACAGACACACTTTCGCATTTATAATATTAGTATGGATGTTACGAAGCCCTGCCTTAAGTAAGTCATGTCATGGTAGAGGTATAGTAAGGTAGGCGGTTATGTTGACTGACACTGGTATCCGAAACTCTAAAAAAAATAATGTATAGTTAGGTTAGGGCCTATAGCACAGATTATATAATAGTTACTCCTATAGGCTTTCTATGCCTGTCTAGTTAGTTAAAAATAGGTTGGAGCCATTGAACATAAATAAATAACATTATGTTAGGTTGGTTCTATGTCCATCATAATTCATAATATGACAAGTCGTTTGACATAAATGGGCTGTGGTGCTATTCTAAGCTGTTGTGGCTGAATGACGTGAGTCTGATATGGCTCGCTCGGATTATTGACCTGGAAACATTAGGAAGGTACGAATTTGATTATGGTGCCCTATATAGGAATAAAATATAAGAAGGATATAAAAAGGTACTTTATATTATTTAAAGTTTATTACAGTAGTAGTAACAATAACACAAAACAAAGATACACCGTCTCTACCCGCTTAACGGTAGGTATTGGGTCAAGGTATCTGTTGCGTATATTTATTTGTTTACTGAAATCCGACGCACCTATGATTATGTAACGTACTAGGTACTGTTTATGCACAGCTGTTATGCGAGCATCATATTACTCTGATAGTGCGAAATTAATAGCACAATAATTGAATTACAAGTAAGCAAAACATCTAGGCATTTTCCGTCTGCTACTATACTTATTAAGGCCCAGCCCAACATGAAAAAAAAATTAAACAAATCAAAAATGTTTTCCCATTGTTTTCGTCTATGTGCACTTATTTTCGTCGACACCGGCATTGTACCTTTGAGGACCACTACTCTTTAGTCGCTGGACTACCAGTGCAGGGGATGCCGAGCGTCTGTCATTTTTCGCTCTTCAAAGTGCTAGGCACTCTTTGTGGACGTTTGGTGGAGCAACACCAGCCAGCAGGTACGGCATACTAACAGGTGTTGGTTTCAGACAGCTCGTGATGATTCGACATGTATCATTTAGCGCTGTATTTACCACGCGCGGGTGTGCATCGGCTCCAGTCCTCCAGACCGGGCTAGCGTTTTCACCAGAAAAGGGAACTTGTTCTTGTACAAGTACAAGTACTGAGGAACAGAACAAAAGAGAAGGCTACGTAATTTTAGTACCAGAAAACATACAAAACAATATTAAATAAGCAAAATTAGACCAAAGTTCAGGGGGGTTTTCTATCAAACCAAATTCCTCTAATCGTGTTTCACGTGAGACCCTAAAGATGTCTTGAAATTTCTTGTAATAGGTATACGTTCGCATTGAACTTTTTCAACACGCTCCTGACAGGGTTTCTCATTTATTTGCATTGCAAAGCATCGAGCATATTTTGTATTAGGCAAATTAAATGCAATATAGTAATTTTTCAGATCTATTTTCTACCAAAAACAAATTTGAAAGAGATATAACAGACCAATTCACCGTCACCATCAATTCCCCATTTATACTATTTTTCCTCATTTCGCCATTGAGTATCGAAGTTAGTTATGGTAATGTTAGTGGGTCACTTAGGAAACTAATGAGCAGAACTGAAACCCAAACTGTAAGAGAAATATAAAATCAGTTCGTGTTATAGTGATGTAGCAGCAGTTTTGTGTGTTTTCTTGTATTCTGTGTTGAAATTGAGAATTCAGGTCTGGATAAATTACACCACCTGTTGTCGCTGCGTCAAACATTAAAATAGACCAGATTTCTACATGCTCACATATTGCCATAGGCACACATTTATTATCTAGCTGGATCGGGCGTCTGGAGGAGATATTTCCATTTCCAATACATGACGCGGTAACAAGCTTGCCAAAGTTTTTTTTCATGTAACGTGTCACGCCAGTCACGTTTTGAAGCCGGTGCTCCCATTCCTAATCGCTAATGTTCAGTATGTAATTATTATTGACAGTTATAATATTATTAATTGGTTTTGAAACGACCTCTCCAGCGGGACTTTGGAAGATATTAAAAGTGATTAAAGTTTCGGGAAAACATTCAAAGCTTTACGGCATTGTAAGTAACCAGGCTAATTAAAACTTCAGAGCTGGATAGTAACTTATCCAGAAGGTTTTGCAAGCTGCTCCTAAATTAATACTTAGTTACCAAAGTTATTTACGCTTAGGTTTCAGAGAACTACATTGGGCACCTGACGTAACCGAAGACATTCAGGCACAAAATCGTTTGGTACGGCTCTTTTTGTCTTTACAAAGGGAGGTTGTTCGGTTTCTACTACCTACTTACTTATAATGAACGGAGTATCGTCAAGACTAGTAACTTAGCTAGACAAGAAATCTCTAGACCAATAGATAACATATTTCTTTACTCCCGACCCAGACAGACAGCTAAAGATATGATGAGTGTGCCATTTGTGCTTCGTTATCTGTCGTGTCTTGTCCTGGAATATAATCGAAGGTTGCAAGATAACCCGAACATCAACACAATCTACTTCTTCTCTGAGAGCTTCTTCTAAGCTTTTCTATTAAAATATTGACTTTATATGTTGCCTGTTACTTTTGTTAGTGGAATTGGATTACCAAGCTGAAACTACGTATGTAGATACCTACTTAATTTAAAAGTATTATCTTTAGTTTTTGAGTTGATAACTACTTAATTATTGGAAGCAGGGTCTTTTAATTTATCTCTGGGTTATCTTATCTCAATGACTTCATTAAACTAAAAGATTATTGGTTACTATAGGTACTTGTACTATTGATTGTTTATTCGGTGCTATAGGTTTATCGAATTTGACATTGGAATATTTGATAAAATTGTGAATATGAACGAAAACTATTGATCAGTGACAAGTTTTGTAAAAATATTCAGGTGCAGTGGCCAGAACCACTGAATAAGTACTAGTGCCAGAACATCAGACTATCCATTTTCGTTGCAAAATCATCCCTATTACTACTGCATAAGATGCCACAGTGTCAAGCTGGATGTGATGTTGTCTGTATTTAAGTATGCGGTTGCAGGTATATATTTATACAGGTACCTTCGTACTAAAATGGACCACAGAGTGTAGAGCCGGTCTGCAACAGACAGAAGCACGGTGCAAGGTAGACGAGTCAGATAGGTGCATACAACAACACTAATTCAACTCCTTTGTTTCAGTTATGCATACACTTACTATGCATCATGATTTTAAACCATAAAAGCATATGTTGTTATATATGTACTAGGTACTTTACTATTAGAAAATATCTATCTAATGTATGTTTTATGAACTGATGCAGAAGTATCATAATAAAAAGATCGTGACGTAAGTTAAAATTTTAATATTGTTCTCCGTGTTTGTGTTCATCGTCGAACATATTACGTCCTTCGCCAGAGGCCTTTCATTTTAGACCTCGTTCTTTGTACGTTCAGCGTGTAAGTTGGATTTAAAGCAAAAATGATTGTCTTACCCGCCAGGATGACTAAATTCTTCCTTCGCAATAGTGATCAGAGGAAGTGTGTCTTATAAAATGCACCAAGTCGTGGCGCATAGCAGTGCGCCCGTGGATAGCGGTGAACGTTTCAATACACATTCGCAACAAGTCCCAAATAACAACTGTAGTCAACTTGTCAATCAACACTTTCCCCTAACATCTCACTGGGAATACCACACAGTAATTATACAGTTTTAACGCTGAGTTTTCACAGTCCAAACAAAACTTTCCAGTTGTCTGGTTTACTTTACACCGGATCTTATTTTGCTCATTTTAGGGTTGAAAAGATCCACTGCAGATGCGCAATTGTTTTTTTTTTGGGTTCTGATGCGTTTTTGTAGTTTTTGTTTACGCAGTGCGACGGAATGGTCGTGCCAATGTGAACGACAACGTGTACTGTGAGTTCGTGCAGTGTTGTGGCGTGGCGAAAGCGAGATAATGTAGTTGGGAGCGAGGCGGGCAGCCAACAGACACGCGGGGCTCGGGTGACATCGATTCTCGTTCGGCAAGTTTCGTGGCTACTCGGCGAGAGGCATGTGCATGTCGGGTGTATGGGCAGGCACCCTGTCTGCCAGTCAGCCACTTTCCTGTCCACGCACAACTATACGAATAGGATGCAGGTTAACGCAATGCACTAGGAAGATTGTGCTTCAGGCTTGTGTTCCTAACATTTAGGTAAACTTCGGAACTTATTTATTTACATAGGCACTTGCCTCGTATCTAACTAAAGTCTAAGCCTAAATAATAATTATAATACATTCCAATTGTAGTGTGTTTGTAGTATGTACTTACCAATAATAAGTAAAACTACCATATGAAAGCAGTTGACATAGGTACAGGCAAGCAGGCAAGCTTTTTTTCATACCTAGATACTATTTTACATCTAGAATTAGAAAATTGATCTTCGTTTTTAAAAATCTTAGACATGTCGCTAACGGTCCTTTTCTAAAAAATGTTTATCTTACGCTATACCAGTCGTTAATTGCTTACTGTATAACGTCATGGGGCGGCACACACAAAACCACACTACTTAGTTTGGAAATAGCTCAAAGAGCTGTTCTGAAAGTGAGCACATTCCTACCAACCCGCTTCCCCACAATAGAGCTCCTTACTCACTGCGATGTCCTCTCAGTACGTCAGCTGTTCATTCTACTAACCATCATTAGAAAGCACTCACTAACTACCTTTAACCCTGACCTCCTAGCCGGCAAAAGAGGCGCAGACATCGTATGTCCTTCTGAACTATTCAATAGGGAACACACGCATAAATTCTTTTGTTTTCTCGGAAGTTTCCTGTACAATAGTATAAATTAGTATCTTTGTATTTATCCCCTTAATAAAAATACGTGCAAACAAACATTGCAAGAATGGCTCAAAGGGAAAACATACGATGACACAGAAAACCTGTTAAAAGTAATAACCTAATCATACCTCACTAGAAATAATCAGATCAGCAAATTGATTTAATGTAATAAAACTATAAACTTTCACTTTTTGTTATACTCGTAATTAGTCATTGTTTCTGTGTAAATATAATTGTCAAATAAGCACTAACCTACTTAATAAGAATAGATACCTAAAACACAGGCAAAACAGTTTGCTTAGTTTAGGTACATAAATAAATCACGTACTTTAATCACTATCTTATTAGCTTAATTTAAGTTTTATGTATTTAGCCTAAGTTTTATACAGCAATAAATTATCATTGTTATTATTATTATTATTATTTGACACCGTCTTGGTGTAGTCGTTCGCGCACCGGACTTCTAAACCAGGCGGTTGCGGGTTAGAATCCCGCAAGGGGCAAATGTTTGTGTGATGAGCACGAGCATTTGTACCTAAGTCATGGATGTTTATATGTATTTAAGAATTTCTATCCGTTATCCTAGTCACCATAGCACAAGCTCACGCTTAGTTTGGGGCTAGGTAATTGGTGTGTTTGTTGAAACAATTTATTATTATTATTTATTTATTTATTTAGAGTTAGACATTCTCCCTTTCTTTGCATTACCTTACAACATCAATATGAACCTTTTCAAAAGTTTTATACAAAGGTCAACTATGGATAAAAAACCGACTGTTTCAGAAAGAGGGTTACTTATTTAGCTTGAATTCAAATCTGCATTGAATCGATGGGCCATTCATTATTACGCATGAACTAGGTATGTGTTTAATTAAACCGTTATTACAATTCTTGTTTTATAATAGGTCGTGGTATGCCAATTTACCTTATTCAGTAATGCATCGTACCTTATAATAAGGCAAAGTGACAGTCATACCTACCTACAATATAAGTAAAAACTCGTATGATCGATCGCGGTGCTCATCAAGAATATGGTATTTGACACCAACAGTCGTAAAACATTCTTTTCCTATAGATTTTCTATGGGAATAGTAGGTACGCCTATGACTTTTATTGTTGCTGTGCTCTGACTCACTTTTTATCGATTTTGGCGTCAATCATAATTAAATAAATAAAACTTAGGTAAGTAAATCATGAGTACCACCTACCTAGCGTGTGGGTATTTTAAAAATTTCAAAGTTATTTGTGGATAGTGTCAACATCCTAATAATATTTTCTAATATTTGGGCTGTGGGATGGCTGTGGTATTGGTAAATCAAGAACTAGGTACTTTAAATCTAAACATTAAAATACAAACGTCTGTAATGCTGCTGCTGGTATAACGTTTATAGGCGTTTTTTAAAAGCCAGGTTGACCACCAACAGGACGTGCTCTAAACTGTCTTATTGTTACCTAGTTTCACTGACCAAGCAAGAAATTATTCTAAAATAAGAGACTTTCTACCCAGGTAGCTGATTGCTGAATGGATAAACTGTGGGATAAACCCTTCATCAGGGCTTACAAAGCTTAAAATGAATACGGAAACTCTTTGGCTTGTGCCACTTACTGCTTGTTCCTTCGTCCCTACCGTACTATTCATTCACCTAGGTTTTTTATAGTCCTATAACCTATTATAACTAACTCATGAATAAAGGTTGTATGACCACTATGTGAATTAAAAACACTCAGAACGACTTTCTTAACAATTTTAATGGAGTGGTGTATCCATTTTAACGTATTTAAAATTCAAACAAGGTACTAACCAAGACGTCCAACCACGAGTGAGCAGATTTTCTTTCACCATTAGGCAACTAGAACAAAGGACTTTCATATTTGTGTAATAAAGAACAGAATAAAAGTGAAGGTTCCATGCAGACAGGGAAAAGTTAGACCAAACTTCAGGTGGTTTTTCTATCGAACAAAATTTCTCTAATCATGTTTCGAGAATATACCTAGTCAGGTCATAAGTTCTGTCACATGTGTAATATGAAATAATTTCGACATGTTTATTATATATGTAACCATTTTTATAGCAAAATGAACTTAATAAAACATAGATTCATATGGTAATAAAGTTTGTTCAAAATGACCCCGCGATTTTGAATATAGGCTTCTGCGCGGCCAGTCGTCTATCGCAGCACGAACGAGGTCCATGTCAATATCGGCGGCTGCCTTAATCAAGGATGCCTTGAGTGACTTCAAATCAGGATGAGGCTTTGAGCAGGCCTTTTCCTCCAAGTGTTGCCATATCTTGTAATCTAACGGACTCAAATCTGGACTGGAACAGGGCCAGTCTTCGTGCCGGATGAAGTCGATCACGATCCGCCAGCCAGTCTTGTGTGCTTTTCGCTCTTTGAGCTGGCGCAGAATCTTGTTGGAATACCCAGTGCCTGTTATTAAACATGGTATGAGAAACAGGTTCCACAAAGTTCTTGAGGACTGTATTTTGATACACAACTGCATTCGTTTTTACGCCTTTCTCACAAAAATGTACATCAGTTAAGCCCCAATAAGAGACTCCCAGTCCCAACCAAACCATGAGCGAGGCAGGAAAATGACCTCATTGGACACGCGGAATACGGTTGCTCGCTTCTTCACTGCTGTGTGCGTACATCTTATTATTTTGTTTGTTGTAGCTCTCTTCCACAATGATTTTTTTTTCATCCGAAAAAAGAATTTCCCGATGCTTTTTTCCCGCGTACCGCTTCAACAAAGCGCGGCATCTCTTTAGTCTCAGGTCCATTAAACGAGCGTCCAAACGATGTCCTGTTTTTCTTCGATATGCCCTAAGCCCTAAGACTTCATTTAACACACTTTTCAACGTGGTCCTGCTTAACCCCATCTGAAGGCCCAACAGTTTCTGCTTACGTATGGGATTTCTTTGAATTCGCGCCTTTACAGCTTTTATCACTGCTGGAGTCTTACAGAGCGAGGGCGACCACTTCTTGACCTGTCATCTACACTAGAGTCTTCATTGTATCGTTTTATGGTACGATAAACGGATCTTTTGGTTAGATTCAAATTTTTAAGGAAGTCGAAAATCTGAATTGGCGCGTAACCGCAACGATGCAACGCAATAACCGCGACACGGTCTTCTTTAAGTGTCCACTCCATATTTAAAAATAAGGAAATTTCTAAAAAGTACACATTTTTATTTTCATGAAAAATTCGAATTCAATAAACTTTTTGTGGCCAGCATTCTAAATTAAAACGTTTTTATTGTGTAACAGAACTTATGTCCTGACTATGTAGATACGAAACACACGATCTAATTCCTGTCATAAAAAATCCTTTAAATTTTCAACGCGCTCCTTCCCGACAGCGCTTCTCATGCATTGGCAAGGCATCATCGAGCGTATGTAGGTAGGTATTTCATCAATGAATTACTTCGATAGCCACTGCCGAGAATAGAATCCTGAGAAAACGTTACCACGTCTTAAGTCAGTTTCTATACCAAGAAAACTGGAGTGAACAAAAGTTTGAATGATAAAATACAGATGGAAGCTCGTAGTTCAGTCAAGTCATGTGGATCAAGTTAAAGATATAATATAATATATTATAATATAATATATTATATTATATTATAATATATATATTATTAATATATTATTGTATTTAATATTTTCCGATTAAAAAAACCCTTTTCTTTCCTTACCCGTTTCATTAATAAAACCTAGATACTTAACTACTTCAATCATGAAAGTAAGAGCTTTTGTTCGAAAGGACGGTTAGAATTAGGAGGTATTCATACATACATAGGTACATAGTTATTAAGTTACATCTAGGTGATGTTTAGTACCTACCTACCTAGTTATCTTTTAAGTTAACACAAGACCTGCTTAAAACCCACGTATTCAGCAGAACCTACATATTTGTTGACCTTTAGGACAACTCAAGGCTGAAAATACACGAAAATCCTGAACACTTGCGTGTTAGACTTGTACTGGCTATTGTTTATTCTGTGGTGATAGGTAGGTTACCTATTATTACCACCCGTACCCCACGTGAGGTCATCAATATCTTAAGTAGGTTGTTACGTAGGTAGGTAGGTACTATAATTATTTTTATAACTTAAGCAATTATTTTACAAGATTTTATGAAATTAAATCAAATTTCGCTCGCAAAAATTAACCGACTGTGTCATCCGGAGGGACACGAACCCACGTCCCTTCGCTATCCGGGCGAGTGTTCTTACCAACTGAGCTACGGAGGACGTGAGTCAGTCGACGAATTTTTGCAAGTACTTGCTACGCCAGTGATCCGGCGTTCGATTTCATCAATACTTGGGGAATGTACCCGCATGTATCCGATGGTAATATTTTTACAAATATTTAACCATCAGTCAAGATGAAATCAGCTTAACTTATAATTATTTTTATAATTTAAGCAATTATTTTGCAGGATTTTACGAAATTAAATCAAATTTCGCTCACAAAAATTAATCGACTGTGTCATCCGGTGGGAGGTAGGTACTAGTATTTATTCTGTGGCAGTGGACAAAATAGGTACCACAAATACTGCCAATTACTTAGTAGGTAAATTTATTACTTGAATATATAACTAAGTACGTCCACCTCTTATGGACAATGATCTTACTACAGTTGACTATGTAAATACCTAACTACTTACCTACTTAGATGGATTAATGGTCTTACTACTGAGCTTAACTACAGAGCATGGGGACGCTGATAAAAAATCAAGGTTAAGTATAAAATTAACGCGCCTAAGTAAGTAAAACAGCGTGCAAAAAGTTCTTAACGCGTTTTTCTACCTTTCACCTAATCTGTGACTTCTGCAAGATAGCCAGTTGAATCACAACCGCGAACAAAGAAATCAACTGGTCCAGTGTTGTATGTTTAATTTTTGCTTCTATAACTGCACTGTACTACATTATTTGCTCGGAACTTGCATGATAAGTTCATTAGTTTACCTCTCGACTCAGCGGTCATACGTGTGATGGTTCTTTAATATTACAATCACACTAAGTAAATGTGGTTTTAGAGAACTGTAACGTGTGGGTAGCTGCAAGTTTTAGTGTGTCACAAATCCTACGCATTGAATGCACTTTGAGTGTTTTTGGAGTTTAAAATATGAATTTTGGTGTTTTCCTGCTGTTCACCGGTAGGTAAATGATGGTTTATTCTCAACTACACATTAGACCTATTCAAGTCACAATAACACGAAGGTACAAAAAGCTTTTCCTTGTAGTAAGTGTTAAGTGTTAACTTTAAAGTCAACCCAAAGTTATCAGAAGCAACGTCAAACGTGTTACTTCCCATTTCGATTTGATGGACACCCCTCCATGCATGGCAGTTGTTTAGAGCTCATGTAGGTATGTTAAGTAGGTACCTAGTACTACTAGTACTTATTCTGTGGTACTACCGAACCCACCAAGTTATGTTAGTTAATTAAGTAAGTACCTGGGCGACCGATCTTTGCTGGGTTAGGTAGGTACTAGTCTTATTTAAAAAACAAAAAAAAGCTATAAACCTGAATAAATACAAAAGAAAAAATATTCGTCACCAAGCGACATTCGAACCCACGTCTTTAACAATTCTTCAGTCCGACGTCTTATGCACTAAGCCACGACACTCTTGCCTACTAGGATAAAATTAGCGACCTAAATCTACAATTGCGAAAGAAAAACGCATGAAAATTTGAAAACACGCGTTTTCCCAAACATAAGACTAATCTAGATCGATTTTACACCCCATTTAAATAAACAAATTGCTCGTTAAAGGATTTAAGATACTTTGTTGACGTCAGTTATCCTTTATCTGTTTAAAAATGCGTGCGAACGTCTAACGTGCTGGAGTCACGGTCACACTCACATTGGACGCCGAACAAAAAAAACCGGCCAAGTGCGAGACGGATTCCCGCACGAACTCGCACGAAGGGTTCCGTACCATTATCTATACCATATTATGACTTTAAAAACACGTAACGTTTGTATGGGAGCATCCCTGGAATATTTTTTTATTTTAATTTAATTTATTTATTTTTGAAGTGAATTTACGACTTAATATTTTGTGAATATTTCAAACGTCTGCCTGTTACAATTATAAATATCAAGCAAAAAAACAGCTAAAAAATCACGTCTGTTGTATGGGAGTCCCCCTTAAATAATTTTAACATTGTAATATTATGATTTATTTTTAATGTTTAGATATAACTTAATATTCAGGGAATATTTTAAGCGTCTACCTGTTGCCGTTAGTAATAAAGATCCAAAATCGCCAAAAAAACACGTTTTTGTACCTAGGAGCCTCCCTAAAATAGTTATTTTATTCTGTTTTTAATAAAACAAATACCTACTATCTGTGAAAATATCAACTATCTATCACGATTCATGAGATACAGCCTGTTGATAAACAAACAGACAGCGGAGGCATAGTAATAGGATAGGGTCCCGTTTTTACCCTTTGGGTACGGAACCCTAAACGAAGCAGCTAAGTAGGTACCTAAGGTACGGTAGGTAGATATTAATAGGAGAAGGAGCACTATTATTATAATCTGTGGCAGGAGTATACTTATATAAACGCAAATGGAAGTTTGAAAACTTATTTAACCCACTTTACATACATGCGTAGGTACTTTCTACATATGAAGTGGTCCATTTATCTAATTGAACTCTTGAACTGTGCTGATCTACCTTTCAATGCTATTAGTAATAGCGATGTTACAAGTACCTAGCACAAAAAGTATGCAGTGCCTTGTAAGTTGTACTGTACCCATACATACGTACCTACATAAACAAGTACCTACCTACTCGCAACACAAGTAAGAGCACAGAAGTAAGAGTGTTTTATGTATATTATTATATCATAATGGGATGTTATATAAACATTCCTATAGAATACTACATACTCTCGTGCCTCTATACGCGTCACAATAATATTATTGTTATGTTATGACATTATTAAAACTATAAAGGTACCTTGAAAGACTGACCTAGCAAGCAGATCTCTACGATATAGGTACTACTACCTACCTACGCAGCTATGGTGTGCCTAATAGGTAGGTAATTATTTAAGCTGCTGTTGGTTGACTCCTCTGATGTGCCTCTGCTTACAAATCTTAGCCTGGCTGGAGGAGTTTACCAACAACGTGTTTAATTTATATCAGTCGATTTAATAATATTTGACTTATTTTGTATCAAATTGTAGAAATTCTATCAAATTGACCGTCAATTGATGATTACCGGCCGTTTAAAAGCTAGTTAACTCGGGTCTTATCATTCATCATTTGACCTAGCGTTTTGTTCATTGCGTCCTAGTCAAGCAAGTGTGATTGGTTCGACAAAACGAAACGCATTGACAATTGACAGCTTATGTCAAAAAGTGACACTAATAATCCGGCAAAATTTCGAAGGTCTCCGGATTCCAATTTTTGATGCACTTCCGCTTATCCATCCGTAATCGATTAAACTTAACCGGGTTATTGTTTTGATCACGAAATGTGCATGGTAGTCTAGAAATAAATTTATTGAGATTTGTGTTCGAACGTATATAAATTTTATAGCAAATCAACGAAAAGTACATAAAATATGAAGGTCTTTCAGAAATGGATCGTTGTAGGGCGAACAAAGTGGTAATTAGATGACGTGATGCAGTAATCATTTCGGTGCCCTAGATAGATCATAGAACCCCTTTGTTATGCCCTTTCTATATTTTTAGTTTTAACTTGTGTGTTCTGTGTTCTTTATTTAGCTAAAATTTTATTGTATGTACTATTCAAATAGTCAGAAATTTTATTTGGTCAAGATATTTTTATATTAGGTATAATTCTCTTTTTGTAGTTGTGATCACTATGGAGGATGGATCTGCACAGATTATCAACTTGGAATACTGGATGAAAAACCTACCAGAGCAGTTGAAGAATGTACCATTTATCTACTTGGCCATTCCAGGTTATAATCTTAAATTCTAAATAGTAGTCTTTATTCCTTTGGTTAATGCAATATGTGCATTAACCAATGTCATTAAATTAATATCTTACTGATTTAAGATATTGGTAAGTATTAAAGTAGAAAGTGTTGTTTTCTTACCTGTATACTTAGGGGCTTGCACACTACTATAAATCGGCTTAGACCTATTTGTACTGTAGTATTATGAAACAAATAGCCAATAAGTTTTAAAAATAAAAATTGGCACATGTAGTAAGGTAAACAGTTTTAGAATTGAAATGAACTAATTGGTATTTAAGGCCAAAACAACAACTGCTGGTGTCATGGTACCTATTACTGTATTATTATTGAGATTTAATATAATATTTTAGTATTGAATTAATGATAATCATTCAGTATTTTGCATTTTCTTGATTGTTAGCTTATTTCTCCTTATTATAATTTATGTATTTAAAGGGACAGCTAAAAATATAAGTATATTAATTTATTATTTTTATTAAGTAAGTTTGTTTTGTTTGACTTTTATCGTGACATTTTTTTATTATTCCAGGAAGTCACGATTCTATGACTTATGGCATCAGTCGGTCAAGTGAACTAGCACCTGATGCAGAGCCCATTCTCCATCGGCTATTTCCTCTTTTCCGAGGTACGATCTTACGCTGGACCATAACACAAGCCAATGATACCTTGCAGCAACTTCTTATAGGCATTAGGTATATTCAAAATTAATTAAACACTGCTTTGGCATTAAACATTATTTCACAACTATAAATGCTCATGTAAATAACATAATAATATTGTTATTCTGTTTGTGACTTATTTCTTTTCCTTTAGCTATAGATTTTATAGGATATTGAATGTCTTTCTTAATATCAATATGCATAGCCTAGCTGTAAACATTGTACTTTCTTACTTTTACAGATACTTTGACTTGAGACTTGCCACAAAGAAAGGCACAGACAATTTCTATTTTACGCATGGACTGTATGCTGACGAGATATCTGGAGCTTTAGATCAAGTGAAAAGATTTGTTGAATCACACCCAGGAGAGGTCATTGATTTTTAAGTGTAACAATAACTTAATTATACCAAGCTTAATAAACATCATTATAATTATTTTGACTGCCTCCTTGGTCTAGTGGTCAGCACGCTGGGTACTATCCACGAGGTCCCGGGTTCGAATCCCGGGTCGGGCCGTGTTGGTTTTTTCCGTCTTGACAAAACTCAGACACAGCTCTGGAGTCAGGAAGTTGTTGCTGTTAACACCCCCGTGCTTCGGAAAGCACGTTAACCCGTTGGTCCTGCGCCTGATCTCTCTACGGTCATGTCGGACTGCCGCCTCACCGAATCATGAGAGTAAAGGAATAGAGAGTGCACCAGTGTATTGCGCACACACTTGTGCACTATATGTCCCGCGCAGTTGGCTAATCTCTGTTAAGAAAGACCACTGTAGTCCAAATTCGGCTAGGAGGACATTATTATTATTTTTATAAGCCTTAGAAATTTGTTTGCAAGTTTTTACGAAATTAAATTAATAATCTGGATATTGAAGGGTTCCAGTCCCACCGGATGACACGGTCGTTTAATTTTTGTGAGCGGAATTCAATCTAATTTCGTAATAAACACCATTTATAAACATACCCTTTATTGCAATGTTTCAGGTTGTGATATTGGACTTCCAACATTTCTATGGATTTCAACCAGATGACCATCAGAGGCTAATGAGATTCTTACTTAACCTGTTTGGTCCCCGGCTGGTGCCAAGACAAATGGACCTTGAAAGAATAACCCTTAACTCACTTGACCGTCTCAGGCAACAAGTAAGTCCAAATGAAAATGCAAAAGTATTTCCTCTCTGTCTGTCTTAACTAGGCTAACAATGAGTGCCGGCTGACTGTTAAACAGCGGCGACTTAGTCACTAATTCGTTTTCGAGTAAACAGTAACGACTGAATCGCCTCAAACTGCAAACAAACGCTGTTTGTAAAAGCTTCATTTAAATCAATTTTATATGTAGGATTAGACCCAGTCAATTATTAGTACACATTCTATATTTCGTTTTCAGCTTGCAATTCTTATTGTATATTTCAGATTGTGGTCGTGTATCGCCACCAATCAGTGTACGCAACCAATGAGTTTTGGCAGCCACAGATGATGCCGTCGCCGTGGCCGCAGCAGGAGAAGGTGGCGGATCTGGTAAACTTTCTTACGAACGTCAGACGCCACCCTGGCATGGGGTTCGTGCACCAAGCAGTGTTGACACCGACGCCGCAGTTCATTGTATTTAGGTGTGTTGTCAAAGTATTTGGTATTTATAAAATAGGACTCGAAACTGGTCCCTGTAGAACTACTGCTATCACTAGCAAGGCTTACATTACATTACCGACATTAAAGTGCGCCATTCTTCCCTATTCTGTGCCAAATTTGACCAGTCGGGCACTTGTAGCTCTTTCAGGTCTTTGGCGACTTCATCCTTCCAGCGATATCTTGGACGCCCCACCGGCCGGCGGCCGGAAGGTTGACCAAGATAAGCTCTGTTTGCGGCTCGATCCTCTCCCATCTTCTCCACATGTCCTAGCCAGCGAAGCCGGGAAGTTTTTATGTCTCCGATGATGTTCGGCTCAGACACTAGCTCTTCTATCTCTCGGTTGTACCTACGCCTCCATGCCCCATCTTCTCCTCTTGTTGTTGGTCCCAGAATCTTCCGCAATATCTTTCGTTCTGTCACTAAGAGTTTGTTCTCCTCCTTCAAAGTTAACGTCCAAGTTTCGCACCCGTACATTAAAATCGGCCTAACGACTGTTTTATAAATCAGAGGGAGGACGAAATCGACATCCGCATAGTCAAGGCACTAAGATGTACAGCAGCCCTTCACAAGGTGATAGTGTCCAAGTTGATAAGCAGAACTACTAAAATTCGGATTTATAAGTCCTAGTACCTATCCATCCATTTTTTGTTAATCATACTGTCAAATGCATTATTAATTTTTACTTTTCATTTCCAATCCAAACTGCAGAAAATAACAAGAAAATGTATTTTAAATGGAAATACCTTCAAGTAGGTTCTCTAAATTGAAATATTAATATTTCGATTGCAATCTTATTATATCTGAAACGTAACGTTGTAGGTGATAATATTTTAAATATTACAAACATTATCTTTAAAACATTCCAGATGGAGATCAACTCTACGGGACAAGTGTGCTGTACCTGTGAAAGACCAAGTATTACCACAGCTGATTAAAGACTTCGAACCCGGGCCCCCCGCGCCGCTTGCGCAGACTGCTGGGCCGCGAGCTCCTGTCAATGTTGTCATTGCAGACTTCGTCGAAATGGACGACGCAATCTTTCCCAAAACGATTATACAGCTCAACTTAAAACTCTTGAAGAATGTAGACCAAGTTTATCACAACTACGGGTGAGATATGACATATACAGTAAAAAGATAGGTCAAATCATTTTTGTACTCATGTTTAGGAATTGACTCATTAAGTACCTGGTTTTTTATGAAGCATAATTTTACGAATTAATGTTCTAACCAATTTCTGTGATATGATGCATTGTGTTTTATTGGTATAGTTTTTTGACAGGTGACTCACAGTGCCTTATTATTAATTTTATTGTTTTTCATATTTTGTACTTACGGAAATAAAACGTCTAATCAGATTTTTGTGTAAATTGCAATTTATTTATAAAAAAAAATAACAGACATTTACTAATACAACCATTTGTAGAAAAAAAAATCCACTTGAGACTAGCTGGATTTATTTACCAAACATTTTTTCACAGAATTCATCAAGTTTAATTTTTTCGCACAAATCTTTAAATGACCACTTCTTTTTCCTTATATCGATACCATCATCCTTGTCTAAAGCTGAAAAAAGCTTGTTTGACAACTCATCAGATATTTCAATTATTTTGCATAGTTTATCTAAACGTGCTAAATCTTCCATAGAAGATGTTAAGTCGGCCAAATTTATTATTTGCGATTTTTTCTCGTGTAATTGAAAAGAGTTATTTGAATCGGTGCCACTTATGCTGTCCAATTTATCATAAATGTCTTGTTTTTGTTTATTTACTTCGACGTTACTAATACTCATGCTTGTGTTGTCGGGGCTCCCACATTTTGAAGTATAGTCAGATTCTGTAGGTATTGGCTCTGGCGAATAACTGTTATCGCTTTCTATACAATTTTTAGAGAAACTTTCATCTTGATAATTGTCAGCATCTGTATCCTGGGCTTGATCTAAAGGCACGTAATCAGTCGTCTTGGGAGAGTCGTTATTGCAAACTTTATTAACTTCATCTAGGACAATGATATCTTTTTTCAATTCATTGACAACGTTTCTGTCAGCACTTTTCCTTATTATTTTTAGCTGCAAGTTTTCCTGGACATTATGAAATTCAGGTATGGCCTCTGTGTTATTACAAATTAATTCAGTTCCACTTTTTCTTTTTACAATAGAAAAGTATTCACTGTCTGTGTTTCTTATCCCGTTTTTCAAGTTTGCGCTTTCTTTATCATTGATTGTCTGTGAATTAGCTTTATCTTTTAAGTTACCTTTTGATTCATCATTGTCTACTGATAAACACTGAACTTTAAAGAATCTGGGTGGATCAGTTGCTACCTTTGCGACAGATTCTTTTTCTTGCTTAAATCCAACGGATTCTTTGGATGATATTATAATTTTATCTTTTGCGTTCGTTTGAACTTGTGGATTTGTTTTTTCAGGTACTATGTCTACTGGTTTATTTTTAAGGATATTTTCAAATATAAACTTATTTTGTGTTTCGGAATTTGCTTTTTTTGGTGCAGTAACCTGAAATTGCGCTATATTCTCATTTAAAATTTTAATATTCTTTGAACCAATTTCAGATTCATAATCACCGGCCATATCAAACAAGCGATTTGTTTTTAGAGCTCTATCATAAATTTCTGAGAATTGTTTACAGCTACGTTTTATTGATTCCACGTTAATATTTGGTAAGACATTTACAGATTTGCTTTTATTTTCATACGTGGTTTTATTTTCTTCATTTACTTCTATATTGCTAATATAGGATTTCTTAAGAAGGTTTTCTGTGATGCTCACCATTTTTGAAAACTCTTTTTTGAGCAGTTCTAAACGCTCATGGGCTTGGATACAGTTAATCTGCTCCCGACTATGCGGCGATATGGCGACACAGCTATGGAAGAAAGAATTTCTGTTCTGGCGTGGTGTTGGTTTTACGCTTTCTTTGTCTTCGTTCCATATTTTAGATAACTCATTTCTCTTTTTAGTGTCTTTTGTGTTGTTTACCACTAGCGCAGCGCCGGGGCTATGAGATGACATTTGGTTTCTAAGCAATAGAATTTTTTGTTTAAATTTTAACCCCGTATCCTGGGAAGCGCTGTTTAACACTTCTTTTTTACAACACTCGGTTTGTTGAACACTGTCTTTCGTTTTGAGGGATCTAGTTTTTACTGCCATATAAGGTTGCAATCCCTGCGTTTGTTTTTCGGAGAGGAAAATGGAATCAATTACTCTACACGCATAAGAGTATTCATTCTCATACCAGCATACTAGTTTAAAGAAATTTGGCTTTAGCTGAAGACTCGAATCTGCGTCGAGGATACAAGAGTGATTTTCTCCAATGAAATCTGAAGACACGGCCTCTTCTTTGGATACTTTGATTATATTTCGCATAGCTTTGCTACTTGCCTTTTCAACGCTTTCGATAATGTTACGAATTGATGTGTTCGAGCTTAACCTGTTTAAATGATAAACATACATACATATAAAATAAACAATTATTTCTTTTTGACTTTCGTTTCAATAAATAAGGTAGGTAATGGGCTTAGTTTAGTATTACCTGATAGTAAGATCCAGAACAGACACATTGACTATAGGGACTCTGAACGCCAGGCCTGAGAGCTTATCCTTAACTCGGGGAATGATTTTACCAAGCGCCTTGCATGCTCCCGTCGTTGCTGGTATTATATTTTGGTGTATGCTTCTGTGGTCGCGCCAATGCTAATATAAATATAAAGATTAATAAAGAATTGTCCTAGGTATAAAATAACGCAACACTGCGTCAGCTTATTTTATCATTGGGCTAGTAATAATATCGTTAAAACTGTTTAGGTGACTTCATACCTATTTTTAATCCTGGACTATTTGAAACGTGAACTGAGTAGGTATATCGAAGGTCTTACGTAGACTATCTCTAGTTGGTACTTTAACAATAAAGAATTTGTATTAAGGTAGACGCATATCGGCGTCGTGCTGAGGCGGACAAATCGGAAGCATTTGAAATCTTCCTATAAAAAACGTGTGGAGAAACCTAAAGGAGCAACGCACACACACCGAGCCAATCTCCCCACGTTGTGTCCAACTTTACGTAGGTAGTTATTACATGACTGCGCTGTGCGTCCAACTTTAAGGTATAAGTTCGTAGCCGACACGCGGCAGCAACGACGTGTCGACGCGACACAACTGCTTTGTATGTATTTCTATGGAACCATTCGCAGCTAGCGACACGAAGCTTGTTTATTTATTTAAGCTTCATTGCACAACTGAATATTTTATACAAAAGGCGGACTTAATTCGAAGTGGCATTCTCTACCAGTCATACCTTTCTATAGAAATACTCGTACCTACCTAGAAACCAGAAATGAAGCGGCGGCATGTCGTTTGCTGCTGCCGCTTGTGGTCGGCTACGAACTTATACCTTTAGGTAGGTAGCTGTTACATGACTTCATTATTTCACACTGCACATAACTAGAAAGGTAGGTGTACCTTTCCCCTCAGGCACAGTCCGTCTAGCGGCTTCAGAGAAGGGGTCATCGCGTGGATGCTCGTAACGAACCCCTCGGACACTCCGTAGCTGTCTTCAAGGACCTTTACAATCGGGGCCAGGCAGTACAATGTGCTGGATGCACAAGATATTACCCTTTGACCTGAAGAAAAGATGTGCATGTGCTAATATATTTTTAAAATGTTACGACTATTTTGTACTGTTACTCGGATAGAGTCCCACCACGTAGGTACCTAGGGGCTGTCTTTCAGTCTGAAGGAGTATGTTACATATTATTTTACCGGGGACAGAGACTTCGTTTGCTTCAGCAAAATTGTACATTTGACTGAATGTACAATTTCCTGTTTTTTACATTTGAATGTTCAATGTTGTACATTTCCCATGCAAACTATCTACCACATTTCACCCCCTTAATGTGAGCTTTTTCTATGTTTTATATTTCTTTACGATGGTTTATTTACTTATACTTATTTTATTCGTCTTAAACCTTTTTGTACCTAATATAGGTAATTTGTATAATTTTCTTGCTAAATCAGATACAGGGTAAGCAAAATAGTAGGTATTTCATATACCCGGAGTTCTGAAGTCGATATTGTGCTGTTTAATATCTACTCGTTCTTTATTTATACTGACTGATATTTGAGGTAGCGACACATCTAAAATTCAAAGATTATGAAAACCTTTCTGCCTTTCTTGAATTTTAAATGTGATTAAATTCTATTTACGCCCTTATTTTTTAGACATGCAATGCATCCGTAAAATACGGGTGTTCTATCTCATAATTAGACCCAAGCCGTAAATACGTTGATTAGGATTACCTACATAAGTAAGGGCTACGGAACTTAGTCCTAAATCTTGGTATGGCATTAACCCATGTAAAGTACCTAGGTAACATTTCTTTTGCAGGATTCTAAACTTTAACCTTACCTGCATTTAGGATATCCTCGTTGACCCCCAGGATAACCATGGGTACGTCTACACTTGGGGCCGTCACTATCACTCGCTTCACACTGTCGCTAGCCAGGTGTCCCTGGATTAATAACAAGCCAAAGTTTCTGTATAAAGTAATATGAAGATGATTCTATAGTTTATAATAAGTAGGTAATGCATAAGCAGCCAAGGTTCAACATTAGGTATAAAGCCTAGGAAATGCTTCAGAAAAAAAAATATGATCGTGGAAAAAAATATGTACTATGTTTTTAATTACGACCTTCATCAATTAGATATTGTATTAATATAGGAAAGGAGTAGTTTATTTTTGGAAGGTATAGAAAATAGTGGTAGATATATATGAATTATAAGTAAGTATAATTATAAATTCATTCCATGGGATACTCAATAAGAAAGGAACATAACGCAATAATGCAAGTGCCAAGTACATAGTATCTACCTAGCATAGGTAAGTCTGATAATAAGCAAGTATTTTTTAATTACCACAAGTGTTATTGTGAAGCTCACTTACAGTGACAATGTCAGAGATATCATAATAAATAACAAGTTCAGATAAGGTACCTAAGTAAGTATACTTCCAATGTCATCATCATCGGGGGGGTCAATCCAGGCACGGAGTCCGCGCCTCTTTTTAAAGCGTGAGGTACACTGACGGAGGAGCATTTGATGCAAGAAAAACCACCATTCCCATTCTCTAGGAAGTAAGTACCTAATGTTTGGTAAGGAACTATTTAGGATAGAAGAGGAATCTCCGGAAAACTGATTATGTTACATGTTTGGAGGAACTTTTTAGGATAGAAAATGAATTACCTACCGGAAAACTTTTAAATTTTTGGAGAGAGAAACTATTTAGGATACAATAGGAATTACCGGAAAAATAATTAAGTTAGTAAATACGTACAAGCTACATAATTTACCCTTCAGAGCAATGTGTCTCTCTTACGGCCCCCTCGGTCATGCGGCCGTAGATTGTAGTATTAGGTACATAAATGAACTATAAGTCGCGTGACGCAGGCCGCTCGCAATTCGCTACTTAGCTTCGCTAACCGCAAGAGCAGCATTGCTCCGAAGGGCAGATTAACAGCGCTTCTTAACCAATCATTAATAAACCCAAACTATAGGGTGGTCGCGACTTGTGCGTGTGTGTGTGATTGTACTGCCTATATAGTTAAGTAAAGAAAACTCCTTTTAATTTGGACAGCATTTTCTTAACATAATGTAAGTACTACACAAGTTGGAGGTAAGGAACCAAGAACCTTACCGATGCCTTCTCTAAAGTGGTGAACATCCCTGAGGCTTCAATTACATATTGCACCCCAGCTGTCTGCCATGGCACACTTGAGGGTAGTTTCTCATGAAATATCTTTATTCGAGTACCTAGTAAATTTTAGAGTTAATATTTTTTATCATTTAAAAATTACTAATCCTTAGCCTAAGTAATTGTAACAAGGAACGTTACCATTTACAAAAACTTCATCTTTCGTGTGTGTAACACTGCCCCTAAGTTTTCCATGGGTCGAATCAAACTTTATCAAATAACAAATATATTCAACGTTGATAGCTGGGTCATTGATCGCAGATATCTATAAAGATGTTTATAATTTATATAAATTTAAATATACCTAATTATCATAAGTACTCGTACAATGCGTACAACGAAACAAACCTCGAGATCCGCGTTCTGGAGGCCGGCTCTAAATATTACACGACCGATGCGACCGAACCCGTTAATCCCAAGTTTTATTGCCATTTCTAGTTCCTATTGTAAATCAACTATTTAATTTAAAGAGATTTGGCGTAATATCGTTGAAATATATAGCAAAATAAAATTAATGATTGACCAAGTCAAGAAACAGACATTTTTGAAATACCCGCCAAATATGATAAATTTACATAACGTTCTGAAACCATGGATTACTAAGTTTAAAATCGGAAATACTATCGTTTCAGCTATGACTTCAATAATTTAACTACAAAGCACAAAATAAACTGTAATGATTATAGCTAATAATAAATTGTTTAGGTACATCATATTTCAATTATTTTTATATAGAAATAGATAAAATTATAAAATAAACCGGTAATTTTAATAAACTGTAAAAGTTACATCACTACGTTTCGCGTAATTCATAGACTACAGAATGGTTGTACAAAGATTATTCAATGGCCAAAGAATATTATTTACTACGTTTAATTATGTGGCTTTGAAGTTGCCCACCTGATGGATGAATGATATTTTTGAAAATGTTACATACACATATTTTATATTGCAATAAATGGTAAAAATTATACCTACAAAATATCAAATAAACTTTTTTTACTTCAAGATTTTTCTTTAAAAAACTGCACGTGGAAAAAATATTAAAGACTGAATTTTATAGTTTTCTTGAACATGAAGTAACCAATAACGTCTACGTTAATAAGGTTAGAATCTACCCGAAGGTGTCTGGAAAAGATCGTTAATTCAGGTGTTTGTTACCTACAAGACTATCTGACTATGCATATTCTATGGTTCATTGATTTAGCTCAAGCCGGCTGCCATATCATTGTCCTTCAACCAGTCTTGACATTTCCAATCTCCATCTTGTGGAGAACGTTCGTGTTTGGTGTTATTTGAACAGAACTTTTAATTTATTCCGGTAAGTGTCCTAACTCATTATCATTATGCAAATACATTGTATTGTCTACTTAATTTTATTTATTGACGAGGTTATTGATTCGCATTTACTCGTATGTTAACAAATTGGCGATAGGTATCACCCACGTAACATGCAACGAATACGTGAAATGTTTGGATTTTTTTGTTAATTCTTTATTTTTATCTTTTTCAAGGAAACAATATACTTTGGCATTATGTGTGTAAACGTTTTTCAAAATATGAATGAACTAAAATCATTAATTTTGAGATTTTCCGTTGCCTTGCTTGACCTCTATGTGACCTCCACATGCCGGTAGTTACCCTGCCTTATACAATGCACTGGGATAATATAAAACAAAGTTATATTCAAGGTTATCAAGGAAAATCTAGCTAAACTTCCATTTATTAATATACAAGGGTACTTACTATAGTGCTCTTCAGCTGAGCAAGTATGATGATTGATAACATACCTAACGCCTCGAGGATTAAAAGGCCGCGGGCGGGCCTATAGGTTACATTACATTTTTTTTTCTTTTGTGCCTGGAAACATGATACGTGAAGGATAATATGATGAAATAAGTAAATTATTGTACTTTTGGGCTACGCATTCCAACATTTTTAAAAAAAATATTTTTTATTTTCATTACAACTCTTAACACTTAATTTCGTTAATATGTGTATAGCATCTAAAAATTATTGAAAGCAAAAATGCCTGCCATGTTTTGTTGCTTCAACAATTTCGTTAATACTCGTAGTGCGCGGTTATTCCCAGCTGTCCCCATCGGCATCGCCTCCACTGGGGGCAACTGGGAATTTGTAAAAACCCTGTTGCACCTTTTGAAGGGGGAGACTGGGATATTTAAAAATTAAATTCTGTATAAAAATATCTAGTTGTACTTCACGTACGGCGTCTCAAGTAGGGGAAACTAGAAAATATTTTTTTACAAACTCCCAGTTGCCCCAGTGGGGGAGATGCCAGTGGGGGCAACTGGGAATAACCCATAGTGCGCGGTGTAGGATAGAGATTAAATAAACTACACTGCAATAGAACACTGTTCAGAATATCTATTGTAAACCCTATCCTAAAACAGTTACTATTACATTTCATAACAAGTCAATATAAGACGGTATTTATTTGGTCAGATCACTAGTTACCTTCTTATCAAGTGTTAGTTATTGTTAGATAGTAAAACAACGGATGTTGCCGCATAGTTATTTTTGATTGGATTTTTAATTAGAAAACCTTTTTTTATTTCAGATAAGATGTCGAAGATCGGTATCAACGGATTTGGTCGCATTGGGCGTCTGGTGCTCCGAGCTTCCATCGAGAAGGGAGCCCAGGTCGTTGCCATCAACGATCCCTTCATCGGCTTGGACTACATGGTGTACATGTTCAAATATGACTCCACGCACGGCCGCTTCAAGGGAACCGTCGAGGCGCAGGGTGACAACCTTGTCGTCAATGGTAACAAAATCGCAGTTTTCTCTGAGAGGGACCCTAAAGCAATTCCCTGGGCTAAAGCTGGTGCCGAATACGTTGTAGAATCTACAGGCGTATTCACCACCATTGATAAGGCTTCCGCTCACTTGGAGGGTGGTGCCAAGAAGGTGATCATATCCGCTCCCAGTGCTGACGCACCAATGTTCGTCGTCGGCGTCAACCTAGATGCCTATGACCCATCTGCCAAAGTAATTTCTAATGCGTCATGCACCACCAACTGCCTTGCTCCCTTGGCTAAAGTTATTCACGACAACTTTGAGATTATTGAAGGTTTGATGACCACTGTTCACGCGACAACTGCCACTCAAAAGACTGTTGATGGTCCGTCTGGTAAACTCTGGCGTGATGGTCGTGGCGCCCAGCAAAACATCATTCCTGCTGCCACTGGCGCGGCTAAGGCTGTAGGAAAAGTCATTCCTGCTCTCAATGGCAAACTTACTGGTATGGCATTCCGTGTTCCTGTTGCCAACGTATCTGTCGTTGATCTCACTGTCCGCCTTGGTAAACCTGCTTCTTACGATGCGATTAAGCAAAAGGTGAAGGAAGCCGCCGAAGGTCCTTTGAAGGGCATTCTTGGATACACTGAAGATCAAGTTGTATCTTCTGACTTCATTGGTGACACTCATTCATCCATCTTCGATGCTGCCGCCGGTATCTCCCTTAATGACAATTTCGTCAAGCTCATCAGCTGGTACGACAACGAATACGGTTATTCCAGCAGAGTCATTGACCTTATTAAGTACATCCAGACCAAGGATTAAATATGTTGTTGAGAATTTAGATTCCTAAATGTGGATAGGAGAGGATTATTATCTGTCGAGATTATCGATGCTTATAATTTTAAGTTTTAAGTATAGCTGTGTTAAAAATCTAAATTATTACTACTTTAATGGTAGTGTTATATGAGTAATTTATTGTTTGTTGATCAAAACATACAATTGCTAGAATGCAACAAATTATGTGTAAGTGTAACACTGTAATAAAAATTAAATAAACATTTTTTAAAAGAAATACTATAGTATATCAATTAATTCACCTTTTAATTAGTCTTTCATTCTCTTTAGCTCTACTTGGTTGCACTACTAACTACCACTAAATGCTACTACGTAAAGTCCGTTTCTCATTGATTGTCCAACATTGTAAACAATTTTGACAATTCTTTTTAACGAAATTATTCATTTAAAAATAAGATCATCATCATCAAATTTAAGAGCTAGGCTCTTGTCGGTGGAGTTTTTTCCATTCCTCTCTGCTTTCCGCCCTTCTCTTAACCTCCTGATACGACCCGACATTTATATTTTTTTTTTGCTGCATGTAGCTTATGCTACCAATTATGTAAGTACCTATCTAGTTATTCGGTAATATTTTGTCAAGGTCGAAGAGTCATCTTTTTAACCTTGGTGGTGCCTGAGAGGATTCTGTACACACACATGAAAATCTGGTAGACAAATTAAGTAGGTAAGGTAAATGTTCCTAACGTCCGCTTTTTACCTACCTTTCGTATTTGGTCAGATAATTTGAAAAAAAATCTTGTTACATTGTTTTAATTATTAACGGTTTATTATAAGGTGTAGAAAGCTGAAATTCAGTGTGCGAATATAAGAATATGGGCTCTATTTTTTGGCAAATTATTACAAGTTATATGTTGTTTGAATGCTCTTATTTGAGGGTTGAAATAAGCATAACAACTTCCGCAGAAAAAAATATTTATTTTGACGAAAATCAGATATAGGGTTTTACAATTTTATCAGATGATACGTATACCTAATAGGCATAGGGCACTGAAATCATAGCGCACTATTTTGTATAGTTCAAGAGCTAGAGCCTATTTTCGATTTTCAGAAAATCTTTTCCTATTGATACACCTTGCAATTTTTTGGAGTAATTTCTGGGGCACATTCGGCACATATTAAAACACACCAGCTCACAAAAAATCATATCTGTTCGTCCAGCCGTTCCGCAGATACAGAAATCCGCCAAACGTTACTCCAGCGGCATTTTCAATTACACAAAATCCACAAAGGGCACAAATGCCGCTGTTCGGCCAAGAGAGGGCACATATTTAAGCTACCTTTAAATCTGGCTAAGACCAATAGGAAAAAATCATGCCGTTGGGAGACATTACTCCAGCGGCATCTTATTTTCTTAAATTACTTTGAGACCTTAATGGGAACCGATTTTTTTTTAAGGGCGCATTCATGGCATATAGGGCTCTAATTTTTCTATATATTTTCATCTCGATCCGAGTTGACTTGCCGTCCGGGTAATGGACACTGCATTGGATCCAAGCGATGCGATAACCAAAATGATTATGAATTATGAATCTATGTTAAATAATTTCATATTGATCAGATAATTTGTTTTGGAATGGAAATATGTTTGAAGTCGTACAACGGTTTTACTGCTGTCCCTACAATCAATAAAAAATTGTACGTGATTCACATCACATCAAATTCACCTAGGTACTTACCTACTTTGCAGATTGCTTGTTTGTTTTTATAACACATACATTGATACCTACTATGCATATAATTGGTTCGTGATACATTCTTATTTAGCTATTACATTGACCACTAACCACTATTATCCTTTCTTCGTCCTTTAGACCATCTATGATTCAAAATTTTAAACAACGCCTCCGTAAGTATTAATTGTGTAGGTATAGTTAAGTATGCTTGCAATACCCTGAAAGGGTAATTTTAAGTTTAAAGTTCTCTGTTATTATTTAAGACCAATGTTACACTTAATTTGCAATAAATTGATTTGATTTGCTTGCTGGTAAGTAGCATACCTAACTATACCTACAGTAAGTACAGCAGCTACAGTACTGTGTCAGGTCAGTGGGCCTCACTTCAACCATCTATGATTCAAAATTTTAAACAACGCCTCCGTAAGTATTAATTGTGTAGGTATAGTTAAGTATGCTTGCAATACCCTGAAAGGGTAATTTTAAGTTTAAAGTTCTCTGTTATTATTTAAGACCAATGTTACACTTAATTCGCAATAAATTGATTTGATTTGCTTGCTGGTAAGTAGCATACCTAACTATACCTACAGTAAGTACAGCAGCTACAGTACTGTGTCAGGTCAGTGGGCCTCACTTCAACCTACCCTGATATATATGTCAAATTTTCGCAACCATATTTTAAGATGATCTAGAGTTTCATATCGTTAAGATATCTTGGCAGATTTGGGTAGGTGATGTGGGGCCAACAAGGACGTGTGGGGCCCACTGTACTCAAAGAAAATCCCTGCCCGGTTCGGTACCTACATATTATACCTAGCTTATTTATTATGAACAGTAACAACCGGTATTTTTTATCTCAAATTATTTAACCGGTTTTTGGGCCGCATCAGCACAGATTAATAATACATCAGTGCCACCCATTGGTGCCACGGGCCACCTAGAGGCTTAGCTAGAGGTGCCACCACATAGTACTAAAAATATAGCTCGTCTAAGCTTTGCAAAGCTCAACCAAAACCGGTTTTCTAATTTGTTTCGACTGCACTATAAAGTAATGGCTGAAGTGTCTGAGGCAGCTGTCAACTGACATTTCGTTTGCTTCGTGTAAATCTTGTGATTGTGATGTACAAGTTACAAATCCGTCTATTTTATCAATGAAGAATGGTTTACATTAATAGATAATGGATATTTTTGTTGCCCATTTTGCTGTGTATCAATAGAACTGTGTGAGAAGCTGTAAACTCGTGGTTGTTCTCTATAATGGAGGATCTAAATTTGACAGAAACCGAAATGAGATATTTCGGTGATTTGTTTTTATGTTGCGATGAGGAATCAAACGGGAAAATACCAATTTTAAAGGCAACTGAATTATTTAGATCATCTAATGTATCAAACGATGTCCTAAAACAGGTAAGTGGAGCCTTATTTATTACCATTCCATTAACTACAATAAGTTGTGTTTTAGAATAGGCTAATAAACATTTGGATCTATTACAGATAATGGATATAAGCGTTGCTCCTAACAATTGTGCGTCTCTGAATCATATGAATAGGAATCAATTTTACTCAGCATTGAAATTAATAGCAGCACATCAAACAAATGTCACACTAAAGCCTGAACTTTTATCAACCCCTTTGGACCTTCCACTGCCTAGGTTCACGTGGGCATTAAACTCTGAAGCTAGTGCAGATCTAATACAATTATCGAACTCGCCAAAGGAGCAACATATTTCAAAACGGGAAAGAAATTTTGGTGCAAACTTAGCATATGAGCCAATTCGACTCTCATCTAACTTATCTGACAGTGATGTAGCTCAGACCCTATCCCATGATGCTACAGAAGCTTTGAGCACAGACTCTGAAATGGAGTCGGAAACTTTGTCACAAGGATCAGGTTCACGTGGGGTAAGTTTTTATAAAATCATGTTGTGATAATTCTACTTTTTTTTTAGATGAGATCTTGGCAATTAATGGGCTCAATTCCAATGCGCCCTGTCTAAGATTAAATTTAGGTTCAGTCTCTTTCTTTCTCTATCAAACAAATGAAAAGAGACAGACTACAATGATTTAGAAATGTCAAATTAAGTGATGCAATTTCTAAAGTATTTGTACAAGTTTTTGCGTGTTTTTGTCTAACTTTAGTCGTCATCAAATGAAATCCCTACTAAATTGTCTATGGGTTCTCTAATTTCCTTAACAACGGACAGCTGTTTAGTCTGACTTTTCTAAATTAATATAGTCTGTCTCTTTTCCTTTGTTTGGCATAGAAATAGAGAGACTGAACCTAAATTAAATCTTTGACAGGGTGCATTGAAATTGAGGCCAATGATTACTTAGGACTTTGCTGTGGCAAATTTTTTTTTGCCTTCTCCCTAGTGGATAAGTATCAAGTTTTATAAAGCAGCTTTCAGCTTATTTATGGTAAACTGGTAATTTTAAATGTAAATTCCTTTATTGGCAGATAACTAGATCCATTGTGTATTAATGTCTGTTGCCACCGAAGAATATCTTGTATCATATAACATTTCTCTATAATATTTTATTTCTTGTGAATAATTTATTCATGGACAAAATTATACTGCGGTGATACAAGAAATATTTTAATGCTTGATTATTGAAGTTAATCATACATTCAAAAGAATGTTTTTGTTCATCGTAACATTTGTGTTATCTAGTTGCCCAGAGAGTTCTCAACCTTGTCAGTGCACTGTTTTGTTGGGACACTGCATTCATTCACTATTTGTCCTAATGACCTCACTCTTGGTTTAGTGATAATGATTTGTTCAGTAAATATTATTGTTTGTGATTTAATGTATATGTTATTTTGAAATGAAATGAAATCTTTATTGTGCATAGAAAGTAAGGTTACCAAAGGACTTATAATAAAGTTATAAGTTTAATTTGATTCTACCTTTACAGGTATGCACATAATTATTATTAATAATTATTGCTGCTAATAAAGTTTCACAAGTATACATATATTTTTAAAAAGATGCACTGTTAATTTCCTATTGTGATTGAAGATTATTTATTTATTTTTATTTTTTCTCTTCTTCCTTTAATTTCTTATTAGCAGTTTGTCTAGTGACAAAGGCCTCCTCCATAGCTTTCCATTCGATTCTGTTTCTGGCAGATCGTAACCAGATCGGTCCTGCTGTTTCCTTGATGTCATTGTCCCATCTTGTAGTTGGTCTGCCTCTACTTCGTTTGTATCCTCTGGGGTACCATTCTATGATGTCTCTTGTCCATTTGGGTATTTTCTCTCTGATGATGTGCCCTGTCCACCTCCACTTGAGGGTCCTTATTGTCTTTGTGACATCCTTGAATTTGGTCCTCTTTTTTATAGATTTAAGTGAGATTTTATCTTTCAGTTTAACTCCTAACACACTTCTCTCCATGGAGTTCTGGCACACTTGGAGTTTGTTCTGAAGTTTTTCGTTTAGTGCCCAGGTCTGACATCCATATGTAAGACATGGGAGGATGCAGATATTGAACACTTTTCTTTTTTCCTTTATGGAGAGTGCACTGCTTTTCATCACTTCCTTCAGAGACCAGTATCGTTTCCATGAATTATTTACTCTTTTGTCTATTTCTTTCGTCATGTTATCAAAGGTGGATATTACTTAGCCCAAATAAATGTACTCTTCTCTGTAATCTATTTTTTGTTGGTTAACTTTTATTATTTCTTTTTGTGAATTTGTCATGACTTTAGTTTTTTTGGTGTTTATTAGGGTTACCTGTTTGATAGGGTTTTTGAAAACAAGTCTATCAAAAACCCGAACAAAAACCCTTTTAAGGGTAAGCGGTTCCGGTCCCTGGTTGTAGTCAACAAAGCCAAAGTAGTATTGTTTATTTTATTCCTTATATTTTTGCATAATTTGTTTTACTACTTGTATATGCTCGAGAGTTGAAAAATTTCTTCTAAAGCCTGCCTGTTCTTTTGGCTGATTTTCTTCCATGTTCATTGTGATTCTGGACAGCAATATTTTTGAGAAGATTTTGTAAAGGTTTGATAGTAGGCTTATGGGTCTATAATTGCCTATATCTTTCTTGCCACCCTTTTTATATATGAGCATTATTGTTGATTTACTCCATTCGTTTGGTACAGTTTCTGATTCTAGGATTTCATTAAATATTTCTGTTAGTTTAGGTGCTGTTATTTCTATGGTTGTTTTCAAGAGTTCATTTGTTATTTGATCTTCACCGGGTGCCTAATCATCTTTTTGTGATTTTATAGCTCTTATTGTTTCGTCCAACAAGATTGGAGGTATGGGTTCTTCTGTATCCGGTTTAGTGGGTTCTATGCTTTCGTTGAGTTTCATACAATTTCTACTACGGTACAGATCGCGGTAATATTCAGCAGCTATTTTAACTATTTTCTGTCTGTTTTTGGTCTCAGTTTCTTTGTTGTCTTTAATTATTATTACAATTATTTTTAAAAAATATAGATTTTTTTATCATGAAAACAATCAAAACAACATTTTAGGCTTATTTTAGGTAAATGATTTATATTAGTTTAGATATCTGAATGTTGTGTACATATTGGACATTTTGATTACAGCTGCTTATATTAAGTACACTGTTAATTAAAATCATTGACTGATTGTATTTATTAAGGTTTACCATGAATAAGCCAACTTATTGATGAACATTTTTTTATTATTATTTATTAGGAGTCTGTCGTGTTCCACTGCAGGGCAAAGGCCTCCCTTTCTCCACTCTTCACCATTTAGGGCCACTGCCTCCCAGTCTTCTCAATATGAGTCCAGCTCGTCACGCCACCGCCTTCTGGGTCTACTGCGTGGCCGTTTTCCATTTAAAGGGACCCAGAGGTCGTTTGACATGCGGCAGACATGTCCAGCCTAGTCCCACTTTTACTGAGCAGCTTTCTTGGAGGTATCAGCATTTTGGAAATAATATTAAACACTGAAAATTACTTTGTAAAACTTCATACTAATATTCCAATAAGAGAAGGCAACTGAAATAAAAATAATGTCCTCCTAGCCGATTTCGACTACGGCGGCCTATCTCAACAGAGATTAGCCAACTGCGCAGGACATATTATAGTGCACAAGTGTGTGCGCAGTACACTGGTGTACTCTCTGTTCCTTCACTCTTATAATTCGGTCCGACATGACCATAGAGATGACTGCCTCGTTGGTCTAGTGGTCAGCACGCTGGGTACTATCCACGAGGTCCCGGGTTCAACTGAAATAAACTACAACAAAGTCCTTAGTGTTCACTTATTGCCAAGATCTTAATCCATAATAAATGATAGAAAAAAAATTATAAGACAATAAATTACACTATCTTATAACTTTAAACAAGCAATTCTTGTATATTCATTTATACATATGCTGTTGTTTTAGTCAGCGTCACCCGACTAAATATTTTAAAAATACTTTATTTTTTTATGGGAAAACCCACAATATTAATTTATTGTTGCGATCCTAGCAAGCGAGTCGAAAAACTACCAACCTGTCGGTAGCGTCGGCGTAGCGTTTCGTAGCTACGTACAAGGGAAGGCGCGAGTGTCCCCATTCGTTGTGAAAATTTTTAGACATGTTGTGAAGAGGTTTTCTTTTTAAAACTTTAATATTTTTTTTAGTTTTTTAGAATTAGCATAAAAGTCATAAAAGTCATTTATTTATGTATGTAGGCCCACAGGGGCCCTTATACACGTCCCAACATATTATTTTTTAAGCCCTACCACTGCTTCGGGACAAATTTTGGGCTAGTGCTGAGAAGAAGCAGCGCAAGAAACATAACTCATACCACCATACCTGAGTCGTCGGGAGGTGCTGACCAAAACGTTTCCCTGTATGTGATCTCGGAAACGGCTCTAACGATTTCGCCGAAATTTAGTGTGTGGTGGTTATCGGGGGTGAAAAATCGATCTAGATTAGTCTTATGTTTGGGAATAGCGTGTTTTTAAGTATTCATGCGTTTTTATAATACAAATAGTAAAAAAAATACATGACTTTTCAGAGAAGAGGTAAGAATGGTTCCCCGTGGAGTACGGCGAGCGAAAGTCCCACGCCAACGAACAGCGTGGCGGAGCGGGTTCACCCGGTATGGGAGCACAGTGCGACGGGGCGCGGCGTGTGGCCGGCCAACACCGCAGAGGAACATACTAGGCTACTTGGTAAGTGTCATCATCACATTAGCGATTGATCAGCGTACGAGAAATTAGTCCTTAGAGGTCTAGAGGTATTGAATACTATGTATGTATAGGCTTCAATGAAGGCAGCGCCTTCACCGTCCCACTTACTTACTTACTAGGGTGACTCAGCGACCTAAAGTGAGTCTTGGCCTCCGACAACAGACCACGCCATGCATCTCGGTCTTGCGATAATTCTTGCCAGTCGCTATGGCCGAGGTTGAGCAGGTCTTGAGCTACAATGTCTTTCTAGCGGTACCTAGGACGTCCAACCGGGCGTCTCCCATTTGGTTGCCCCAGGTACACTCTTCACGGCACGATCCTCTTCCATTCTCTCTAAGTGTCCGAACCATCGAAGCCTAGCTGCTTTGGTCTCCCCAATAATGTTAGGTTCGGACACTAGGTCTTCAATCTCTGTGTTCTTCCTGACTCTCAACCTCCCATCTCCCAGGTTTTTCGGCCGCAGAATCTTTCGCATAATTTTCCTTTCCATACTTCGCATCCGTACATTAAAATTGGTCTTGTTACAGCTGTCCCACTATATAAATAAATATTTTTTTAACAAATACACCAATTACCTATCCCCAAACTAAGCGTGAGCTTGTGCTATGGCGGCTAGGATAACGGATAGACATACTTATATACGTTTACATCCATGACTTAGGTACGAAAGCTCGTGCTCACACAAACATTTGCCCCTTGCGGGATTAGAACCCGCAACCTCTGGTTTTGTAGTGGGCGGAGCGCGAACCACTACACTAAGACCCTCGTCCTATATACGTGAACGGTTAGTTAGGCCGCGCGAATTTAGGTGATTCTTATAGGGCAAAGAATCCAAGTAGGGTTCGCCATTAGGAAAATGCACTGGATAATGTTAAAAATATGTATGTTTGCTCAGTAATTGTTGATAATGACTTCTCTTGTTAATCAGAAGTAGGAAAAACTTTTATAATCATAATGATTCATGGCAGTAAGGAAAATCTAGCATTTATTTTATTTTAACCATTCATATTATTTCTTTTATTGACTCTTACAACTACAATCGTATATTACTCATAAATTGTTCTAGTTCAAAATCTATTCAGTATCTAACAGTCTGTGTAATCTGCAATTTATTCTGATCAGTGCTAATTGTCGTACTAAGTGCGGTGAGTATTTTTTGCGTCTCGTTAATTTGATGCGTGACCTCCAAAGTGAAGTCCTAAATATGTAACACGTTTACCGGCTCTTGTTTATCTAAAACTACAAGCCTTATGTTAGTTACAATTGTTTGTCTCTTTCTTTTATGCAGTAGTGTAAGAGATGTAATCTAACATCATGTTCATGATTCATGAAATCATTATGCATCCACATGTACCTTGTGGCATTGTTGTTTAGCCAAAGCAACATCACATTAGTGTGGTGGACGCAAGATTTGTTTTGTGTTTATTATTTATTTACTTATTCAGGTTACCAACAACTGTTACATTAAATCTTATTTTTAAAACACTACATTGGTTGTAAATTAAATGCACAGTTACTTATAGGTAAACATAACATGCGAAGTAAAATTAGAAGAAAGAAAACTTAAATTACATTACACATTACAATATAAACTTTAATTTTTTATTTTAATTTGATATGGTATTTTTTTTATTTTTACTAATACTAATATTTCAGTAACTATTTTCTTACTCGTACAGTTTAAGCAAAAGAGTAACTTGCTTTCGGAATGCGGATAGCGAACATGCGAAGACGTCAGTGCTAACACTTGTATAGTCTGCAAATGCGGTACAAAGGAGAGTTCCTGCTGTGTTGACCAAATTGCATTGCAATTAGCACAATTAAATCTAGACATTTTAGAATATTTTATACATATATTTTTGTCACCATATTAGTAAAACTATTAAGTATTTGTTGCAAAGATGCCCTTGTATTGTGACAACACATTTTTATAACGCTTGCGCCACGTGATTGTGATGATTACTAATCCGAGCTTATGCGTGGATTGTACTGAGGCCCCTAATCACTTCACAACATACCGATTTTACTTAATCCAACGGGTTTACCGTGAATGACTCCGTAATTCGTAAGCACGGTCAATAAATGTCTCGTGTAGATGCGTATGGCGAGTTTATTTGTATCGATAGCCTTTAGGTCGATTTGAACAAATAAAATCTACACTTATAATATTATAAAGAGGAAAGATTTGGTTTTTTGTTTGTTTGTATTGAATAGGCTCCGAAACTAATGGACCGATTAAATAAAATTTGATACAGAGATAGATTGAGACCTTGGAAAGGACATATGCTACTTTTAGTTGCAATATATAATCATCAGGAGAGTGAAATGGAGTATGAAAGTTTGTATGGAAAATCCGACATTTGCCGCGAGCGAAGTCGCGGGGAACTGCTAGTTTATTAATACTTCAAAGATCATGTTTCCAGCCATACACAATAGAAAATCAATTGGTATGAGACCGCCGGCAGTCTTTTGATCCTCAAGGGGTTTATTAATAATGTACTATTTAGTGTCGCAATAAACGTAACGACGTACAATAAGCTTTCCATATGATATTTTTTAGTAGATAGCTTAAATGAAATAAATAAAATAAAAATTCAAAATGAAGGTCTCTGCATTAGTAATGGGACTTGGTTTATTTCTGGTCTACGTTTCTGTGCCGTCTGTACCGACCATGATGCTTTATGCTCTTTTGTACATATTTTCTATGAATCGATATTTCCAAAACCTTGTCCCGTTTCATTAGTATAAAAACACATTAGTATGCAGAGACTTTAATACGACTCACTGAACTGTCCTATCTCATAATCTTTACATTATGTGAACAGTTCACTGAACCAATTACAGCCCTTAATTTTATATGGTGTTTTGGATTTAGTTCGACAAGGTGATTTGAACAGGCGAGACTCTTGAGAGGGCTATTAGAGAGTTTGTCTTAAGTGTGTTTTTGGAAGCCACAAAATCAATAAACAAACAATAAATCGATATCATCGTTCTTTTGTAAGGGCTCGTTAAAGCCTTTGTAACGTAAACCTTAAAAAAAAAAAGAAACGCGACGCGTCAGCGGCACGATGCGCGTCGAGGTCTGCGGATGGTGTCAAGTGTTGTCTCTGTGTATGTAGAAGCAGCTCTTGTCGCTGCCCGCTGCGTTTGACAAGTCAATTCGTCAACTCGGTTACCAGTGGTGTCGTTTAAGAAAGTTTCTTTCTTGCTGCATTCTTCGGGGTGTGTTCCCCGTCCCGTCCACCGTTGCGTCACCCACCGCGTCCTTTCCAGCGTCACATGTCACAATTTAAACAAACGTGTACAAACATGTTTGTGTTTCCGGCCGCTCTGAGCACTGTGCTGCCTGACGCGTAGCTTCTCCTTGAAGAAGGCCTAAAAAGTGATAATATACTGTACTTTTCCCACAATTGGTTGTTTTATTATAACTTTTGCTTTGATCTAGAATTAGTCAGTTCCCACGCGATAGCGGCTTCTAATCTTGTATAATAATAGCCCGCTTAAGGCTCATCAGTAATACTTCAATTCCAGGCACAGAAGAGGAGTCGTCTGACCGGCACTCGTCGGAGGAGGAGGGGGAGGCGGAGGGCGAGGACATGTGGGCCATCAGCGAGGCGCAGGCGCACCACTACGCGGCGCAGTTCGCGCAGCTGCGTCCCGAGCGAGGCCTGCTCTCGGGACAGACTGCTAGGTATGTGCTAGAGTACCCACTGTGTGTGGGGAGGGGGTATCTAGGTCATTTTTGAATCAAATTGAAAAAAACATCATTTGCAAATCCAATCTCGTGCCTATGTGGGGAGCCCGAGAGACGGGATTCCACTCATGATTATCAGCGATCTAGCGCGCCGAATAAAAATGAGAAATTCAGAAAGGCAAGAACTAACTATAGCAAAGAAATAAGTCGGTAGTGAGGTTTGGAAATATAATACATAGTAAAAAAAACAATTTACAGGAACAACAAAAACCATCAAGTGTGCGAAAAATTCAAGAGAGCTATATGATGACATATCACACAGCTCAACTCAGAGCAGTTGCTCAACTTTATTTTTTCTAACCGGCCAGCAACATACTCGAGGCAGCCGAGCAAAGAGTACAGGCTTGCCCCTTAGCTCAGTTCTAATAGCCATCTATTGTTTCAGATTGTTCTTTGAAAAATCAAGACTGTCCGTGCCCGATTTACGAAAGATCTGGCAACTCTCCGACATTACCAAAGATGGGATGCTCACGCTCGAAGAGTTTAGTATAGCGATGCATCTCATCGTTTTACGACGAAACAATATTCCCGTTCCCGACACACTACCCGCTTGTCTCGTGCCACAGGTCGACTCACGTTTTACTCAAAACGCGTTAACTACGGACTTGGTAGATCTCGGCCCAGATATGTTTAGTTCTGGGTCGTCTGCGGACTTCAGCTTCGTCCACAAACCCGAAGCGGAGCCGAAAAAACCCGAGGCTGACCGACCGCCCTCCCTCTCCCCCCCTAAGCCGGAGCCGCAGCTAAATAACAAGGAGTGGACTAAGTTCGTAGACTCCCCTACTTCAAGTGTCTCCAGCCCTGGACCGAAGCCCGTGAATTTCGACTTCCACAAGTCGGCGGTGGAGCGCGACCCTAAGATATTCCACCCGGTAAAAAAAGTTCGTTTATTTTTTTGTTTTTAAGTTCTAACTTGGTTTTTACTTAGAGTAGTTAGTTTTTTATTTTATTTTTGGTAGTTTGGATTTTTAGTTTGACCGTTAGTATCATTATATCTCTTTGATGAGAAACGCGCTTACAATACACATCCTTAAATAGAAATTGTAAATATTATTTTGTAGTACTCGTAGTAATTAAAATGTTGTGGTCTTTCTTTATATTGTCAAAAAAACTTTCTCGTTTCCTAAAATTTTGTAATCTTTCTTTATATTCTCAAGAAAAAATTAGACTGTCAAATAACCTGCCTGCATTGCGTAGGTTGCACTTCGCGTGACACCCGACGCAAACGCGTTGCCCCACGAAGACGTGCGATCCAGCGCTTCTCCGCGCCGCGACGAATTCGCACACGCGTTCGAACTGGCCAGCCCCAAGCGACTGAACTCGGTCCCTCCAGCCGAGCCACCGCCCAATGGCGCAGAAATCAAGTCTATACAGCGACCGCAGCCACGCAAGCCGCTAAAAGCCGCTGGAGTACTGCCCCCGCCGCCTGCAAGGGAACCCGTGCAACATGATGAGGTAATCCAATGTTTTTAGGGTTCAAAATAGATCAACGAGAATGCATATTGCTGTGATCAAGTCTTTATGACAGCTGCAGCCGCTAAAAACCACTTGTGTACTGCGAAGGAACCCGTGCGTGCAACATGATGAGGTAAGCCAGTGTTTTTAAGGTTCATAATAAACTAAAGTTAACAAAGGGAGCCGAAATCAAGTCCATGCAGCGAGCGCAGCCACGCAAGCCGCTGGAATGAGGAAAGCCTGTGTTTTAGGGTTCAAAATTGATCAATGAGAATGCACGTTGCTGCGATCAAGTCTTTATGAAAGCTGCAGCCGCTAAAAACTACCTTTGTATGGGGGGCCATAGGGGGGGCCCTTGCGTGCGAGGTAACCCGTACATCATGATGAGGTAAGCCAATGGTTTTAAGGTTTAAAATAGACTAATATGAATGTATATGTAGCAAATGTTTACCTTCTGGAGTACACGCGTTCGAGGTAGCAATCAGTGCCTAAGGGAACGAACTTAATCCCGTCGCGCTAGATCTAAAATTACTTCAAGGATTTCGACTTAAAATTACAACCAAAAAACAAACTCCTAATACATTTTATAATCTTATAATGCACATCGATCCAAACCTTTAAGAATTGAATAAACAAACAATAGTAGATTATTCACCAAGGGGGTAAAGTGATGTCTTACGTCACGGGCGTCATCTTTAATCTCGAGCGTAACGAAGGATTCGAGAGTTAACGTTTAGCGTTTACTCCCGAGCATAGCGAGGGAGTTAAAAGTGAAGCGAGGGATTTAAGCTCGCCCAAGACGAAGACATATTTATCCCCGAGGAGAATACTCTGCTTTTCACACTTCCTATGAGGCAATAAAAAAATGTACTACAAAAAACTTATTTTATCTATAAGTACCTATATATCCTTTGACTTTTCTGGCAGTAAATTAATATTATTCACAATACCAGCAGCTTTATATTTAATGGACTCCGGTGTCATAAATTTCATCACTCGACAGTTTTACGAAAACATTGTTTGTAATTTCTTAAAATACATAGTTTATTTATTTTTTTAGAAGCGCGCGCTTTTTTTTTATTCCATTAGTGCTAAAATTCTTGGCTGCCTGGTTCAAATTTCAAATAAGTTATCTTTGATGCGGGACGGGCTAGTGTGATCATGCCTGCAAACTCTTATTCGAAATTCAAATCACTTTGCCTCCCTAGGGGCGTAATGAAATTTCATACAACATTACGTCCCTAGGGATGCAATGACTCACTTTGAGTCAGGTTTACTTGATGTGTAATTGAACATTGCCGAGTAGGTAGTGTGAAAACTTGGTTATAACACTTGCATAACAAAAAAAATGTGCACACTGTTTTGCTCAAGGTAGAACCCGTTAGCTCCACGACTCCGCCAGTCGAACATAGGAATAAACAACGGCGCTATTTTAAAAACCGTTCTTCCTTCCAGGGTCCCGCATCCCTCCAGTACGCTCCAAAGAAGGAACCCCCGCCGCCGCCGCCGCCGCGGCCGCTACGGAACCACACGCGCTCCAGCTCGCTGGACCTCAACCGGCTAAAGAACGCGCCGCCCGCCCCCCCGCCGCGCGCCTCCCCCTCGCACGCCTCACCGCCGCGCCGCGCGCTCGTCAACCAGCGCAGCGAGGGAGAGCCCAGGGTGAGTAGTTAGCACTTGGCTGTTTAGTAGTTGCAGGTTAGTCGTTTGCAGACTCCGATGACTCTGTCACGTGGAAATAATGGACAGGACTTTCGCACGCTCTTGTGAATGCGCAGCGAGGGGAGCCGAGGGTGAATCAGCTGTTTAGAACTTTTTTTTAAATGTTTGCTCTTGACTCTTCTAGACTAAACCAGACGTAGCGTAGACAGAGTCGACGGTGGAACGAGCTCACCCAGAAGGTTCTGGCACTCTTACTCATTGACGGAACACAGCAAGCTGCTTGTGCCGTGATTAGAATAGTTATTTACGGCACCATGAACCTTTTTATTTCTGATATTTCGGCACTGTTGCAAGCGCACCGATCACGCTATTCTAATGATAGTGACCATCGAAGTTTAAAACGGTATATCGTGCTGTAATATCTGGTCTGTGTCGACCGAGTGCTCAACGCCTAATCGGACGTCCTAGATATTGCTAGAATGAATATGCGTTGGCAAAAGATTGCGAAAAGTCATCAAGGGATATAAAATTGACTAACAATCTGTAAACTGCCTGTGCCGCTAACCATCGGGATCCTCTGCCCCGTATTGACAACCCTTTTTGCTCAAGACATCATAATAAGGTAACACACACACACTAGTAATTTTCATAGTTGGTATACTTTGACTGGTAGGGGCATGTGGCCATATTTTTCGTCTGGCCATATTCGACCGACGTACCTTAGTTGTCGAATCATATCAGCATATTGCAGTCCACTGCTGGACATAGGCCTCTCCAACACTGCGCCAACTTTCACGGTTCTCCGCTTCTCGCATCCAGCCACCACCGGCCACCTTCCTCAGGTCATCGTTCCACCTAGCTATTTGTCGAATGATGAAGATGATAGCGATTTGTTAATAACTTATCTTTTTTCCCAGGGCGAGCCGGCATTCCCGCCGGACGCGTTCGCGACGCGCGAGTACGAGGGCGACGGCTTCGGCTACAACCGGGACGACGCACCCAAGATGCACGGCGCGTTCGAGGTGTACCGCAAGCCGTCGCGTGACGCCTGCGAGCCGGATCCCGACGTCAAGGCGCTCCAGGTAACATTGCTACCATTACACATAGTTTTGATTAATCTATATTTTAAAGATATTGTTTGTTTGGTTGGTTGGTTAACTAAAAGAGTTGATCTCAGGAACTATTGATCTGATTTAAAACATTATTTCACGAGTTAAAAAAAATGTTAGAAACTAATATCAATATGAGTATATATTTTTTTTATTTTGGAACCCCTCCGAAACAGCGTATTTAAGAAATAGCCTAAATCAAATATCCATGGCCATTGACATATCATATACCATTTTAAAGCTTAAAAATTTGACATTCGTCTCCTATTGCGTCCAATAGCGTCGAATGAGTATTGGGTAGTTTGAAATTTTAAAAATATGTGTAGACATGTTAATGGTTAATGGTCATATTCTGTATTCCAAAACGATTTTGAGGGCACGATCTCTAGCCATGACTCTTGGGGTTACTTTTGGTCAATTGTTTGCAGTTTAAAATGTCCGGTCTTAGGGGTTTTTGAAACACTGTGCGTAGTATAATCTTGAGTAATTCATCTATAGAGATCAAAGATGTGACGAAATTTAGAAGATCTCATACTTTCATTAGTTACACTATAGACTCACGTCAATAGTCACTATTCAGTAAAAAAACGTTGCAAGTTTAATCTCTATTAACGGGTGAAACTAGTTGCTTCGCAACGTCATACCATCAGGCGAGATCTCCAAGCTGGTTATTAACACAAACAAAACGCATTATTCCCACAGGAACAGAACGCAGTGCTGCACCGCGTGTGCCGCGCGCTGTGCGCCGAGCTCGCCGACGTGGCGCGCGAGCGGGAGGCGCTGCGCGTGCGTCTCGACGCGCGGCACACGCCACTCTAGACCCTGCGCCGCGGGGATAAGGGCCACTCGGTAAACTGACCACTGTAACACTTCTTAGCAATCTGATTAATTGACAATCGAAATGCAACGCGACATTGAGCGCTCTAGTATACACCGTACGGCTTAGAGGATGAGAACCATTCGGTAAACTGTAACACATTTTTGTAATTAAGTGACAGTCGAAACGCGACGCGACCTTACAGCTCAGGCCATAAGAACCATTCGATAAATCGATCACTGTAACACTTCGTAGTAAACTGACAATCGAAATGCAACGCAACCTTAAGGCTTAGGAGATACCCATTCGATAAACCGACCACTGTAACACTTCACAGTAAACTGATAAATTGACAATCGAAACGCAACGTGACAATGATAGCTCCAATATTACACCATACGGCTCAAGGGATAAGAACCATTCGGTATACTGAGCACTGTAACACTTAATAGCAAACTGATAAATAAATTGCAACGCGACACTACGGCCTAGGGATAATAGCCATTCGGTAAACCTTAAGAACAGAAAGCAGCGACGAGCTCGCTAACAAGGCGCAGGACACGCCAGTGTCAACATCAGAGCCTGGGAATAAGAGCCATTCGGTAAGCCATAGGAACATAACTCAGCGATAAGCTCGCCGACGTGGCGCGTGACACGCCAGTATAGACCCTGCGAAATAAGAGCAATTTGGTAAGCCATAGGAACATAACTCAGCGACAAGCTCGCCGACGTGGCGCGCGACACGCCAGTCTAGACCCTACGTCCTGCGAAATAAGAGCAATTTGGTAAGCCATAGGAACAGAACACAACGCCGAACTCGCCGACGTGGTGCGCGACACCCTAGTCTAGACCCTACGGCCTGCAAAATAAGAGCCATTCGATAAGGCAGAGGGACAACGCAGTGCTGCACCGCGTGGTACCGCGCGCTGTGCGCCGAGCTCGCCGACGTGGCGCGCGAGCGGGAGGCGCTGCGCGTGCGTCTCGACGCGCGGCACACGCCACTCTAGACCCTACGCCGCAGGGATAAGAGCCATTCGGTAAACTGACCACTTTAACACTTCTTAGCAAACTGGTAAAATGACAATCGAAATGCAACGCGACGATGAGCGCTCCAGTATACACCTTACGGCTTAGGGGATGATAACCATTTGGTAAACTGAACACTAACATTTCATAGTAAACTTACAATCGAAACACAATGCAAACTTCGGCTTAGGAGATCCAACACTATCTATGTAATAATAAAATAAATTTACTATGACCTGTTGATAATGAGCTATCGAATGGTTCTTAATCAGGTGCGTAATGAGTATCCAATCTCATGGGGTACGAGCACTGACATCTAGAATACAAGTACGCTGAACTAAACATTCTCTAAGAAATGAAAGATAATTTTTGTGCCAAATTAAAGCGCCCCCATTGAGTGTCCAGGGAACTAAAAGAAAGAAACTAACTTGCTTATGTCAATTCTCATTAGTTCCGTGGACGGTCACCACACGTTCACTACAGCCATCAGCGCCAAAATAGCGACAGTCAAATGGCTTCATCTTTAGGTTGACAATATGCAGTCCATCGTACTTGTACTATAGAGGCCAGTGGGTACGAGCTATCTTTATACAGGAACTAAAAGTTCGCATTGGTGTCGATAATATTGACTTTCGAACTCACATTTGATGTTTGACAAACCACGTGATCAATGCTTATGCGAAGCATTGTGAGCTTTTCCCTCGTGAAACTACCTTGCCGCTATTTAAAATAAGTAAATCAGCTGATTTGCTTATTATAATTTATCTCGCGGTGGGGAGTTGACGCGAATCGAAAGTATTCGTTTCATTATAATTAGTTACTTTATTCCAAATATTTTGTACCCGACTTTTTGTATATTAGACTCGCGAATTCCTATCACCCATATTTCATTGTAATCTAAGTATAACCCCCTCCCCTTATCTACGACATAATCATTGCATTTTCTATTATTCCGGTATTACACGTAAAAATCGTTCAAAACCTGTATTTTAACTCGTTACATACATACTTTATTTGCTTGGTAGCTTTACACATAACCAACTTGCTGGAAAGAAAATTATTTAATGTATTTAAAATTACAAAAACATGCAGAAAGTTTGTTTTGTTGAAGAAATATTAAAGGTACCATGTACATAGGTACCATGTGAGCCATATATTTATTTATTTGTTAAGAGGCTATAATAAATAACCGTCATCAAACTTGTTTCACGCAGTATTTATGTTTTTGATATTGTATTAATAATACATAACTTTGTCACAATTTTGTATCCATCATATGTTTATTATTTAATCATAATATGAAACATATTGTTACAATGAGGCTGGCACAGAGACAATAAACTTTTTGTATGTAAAATTGCCAATCCAAGATTTTTTTAAATTCGGACTAAACTGTTAAATTCATCCGTGCCAGCACTTGTAACAATTTTGTAGGTAGTTTACAAGCAAACCAAGGAACGTGCTAGTACATTTCCATAAGTGAGAAAGAAGCTGTGTGAAAGACTTGAAACTATTTTAAGTGACATAAACAAGGCTTGTATTTTTATGATGATAGAAACGAGTTTCGTTAGTATAGGCGTACTAAACATTAATTGGGCAAACTATTTGATCAGTGTATTTAATTGGTAACTGGTTGTAACTAAGCAAACTATACATACAACACGGAATTTGATTACACCGCAGGTATCAAGCTTAGATTTAAGATGCATGCTGGATTAATAAATACAAGGCTACTCTAAAAGCGAGCGCATAACATGCATGGTTATATGATGATAGTATGAAACTTTTACAAAGCGATAAGCGTGCCACCTGCGGTATGGCCGATGCCTAATGCCTTGATCACACGTACCGAGCAAACGGGCGAGACAGTGCTGTCGGCCGAGTACTCGATGCGTATGAACATAGCGCCGAGTGATCGGCCGAGCGCTCGGCCGACCGAAGCGGCGAGACAGTAGCTCGGCTACTTACTAGACCGTGTGGCCAGCCTCCCGCGTCCCCGCACTGTCTCGTTCGCTCACTCGGCAGGTCTGAACGTGCACTGTCTCGCCACTCGCCACTCGGCCAAATGATAGTCGTCACATCGCGTCACCACGCGCGCCTTTTCTTGAGTTATTTTAGCACATCAGTTTACGAAACTCGGTCTTCGAAACTAAACTCACTCGCTGGAAAGCAAAACGAGTGTGCACACCTACTCGCCCACCCTACTGTCTGGGCCGAGTAAGGATTTGCTGTCTCGCCGCTTTACGCGGTGCGTGTAATCAAGGCATAAGCATCTGGCTGGTCGATAGTACCGACTCATTTGACAAAAGTCCGGGTTATTGTTTATGGAAATCGGTCTAAGTTCAATGTTGTTTTATTTTATCATGTTCCATTAATCGTATTTGTATGAATGGTTGTGCTAACATTATGATTTATATCAATTTTAAGTCTAACTATCCACTTGGACTGTAATTGTTTATTTATTAACAACTTATGATTTGAAAAATTAGATGTCTATGCCACTGTTTTAATCGCGAGTGTCCAAAATCAACAAATCGACTTGTCTTCAAAATATACAAAATGTAACAACTTTGTGAGTAAAGAAAAATAATGTGGCATTTACCTAGCTTAGCTTAGGCATAAAACGTGCATTGAATGTTGTATTCAATCAATGTTATCATTATTTTCAATGTTATTTGAAAAACAATTATTTATTAGTACTAGCGAGTAACGGTAAAGTTGCTTGTGTAGCATTCCTTATGTTTATTAAAATTGTAATTTGCTTTGCTATTGTAAAATAACGAAAAATTTACCATCTGAAAGAGTATTTGTTATAAATTTGTGAATGTTGTATAAAATGAGTTAGTGTAGGGAATGTAAAAATGTGAAGTTTAAAAACTAAATGAAGGATTGTGACATGTCCATACAGACACCAGGGCAAAAGTCGGTGTGATGTTGTAAAAACAAGACGTAAGTATAGTGCCGGCATCGTTTGATCACTCTGTATTATATAAGGTTATTGTAAAAGTATTTATCGTTTATTTTAGTTGTATCTTTAAGGATATAATCTCCTCAGGCAGTCTACCTTTTGCTGTGTAAATATAATAATATTTTATTGCGACATTTGAGTTATGTTAATATTTATGTTACGTGCTTATTACATCGCGCGGTTAGTGTGGCATCTTCATAATATAATTTATAAATAGTAGTAAATATCGGTCTGATTAATTATTAAAAATAACTTCAAGCAAGGAAATGTCTCGGCTTTAAATAAAATAACTTTGTAATAGATTCCGTTTAATTCTACGCTAATTTTTGTCTTCGAATCCATGGCTGATGCTGTAACCGCGCGGTTTCAATATTGGTCTACATTTTGGTCCAATTTTTCTACTAATGTTGTAAACCGAAATTAGTCCGTCATTACGTTTCATAAATTTATACATTACTGCTTAAATATTGTAGTAAATTATGTACAATAAATTTATTTCCAATTTTATTTGCATTCTTATTTCGTGATGCGTTTACATTTGAATGAAAAATACTTACTTACAAAAATATTACTATTTCAGGCGAAAACGTATACCCTTAAATTTCCTTTCAATAGGTAGGTACCAACCTAACTGTGTAGTATCAGTACCTACTTAGATAAAATTAAATAATTTGTCATTGTCATAACTATTGCATTGACCTACCTAATATACACACACTTATCATTCATACAAATACAGTAGAGCCTCGATAATCCGAACTACCAAAAAATAACCCCTGTTCGGACTCACGGAGCGTTCGGATTATAGTATGAAAAAAAAATATAGATAATATATTTTGATAAAATATATGTATTGAGGTTTACTAAGATTATTAAACCATTTTTTACACAAGGTACTTATTAATAAAGTCGTCAATTTTGTTTGGCGGGTTCTATTTACTGACCAAACTAAGGCTTTGTTCCTGAAATTACGCAGCATCATCTTTTCGGGTAAGGACAAGTCGTCTTCATCATCCCAATCCTAACAAGTATTCGGTGCTGATATAGCTTGTGAATGAGAAACTTTATTGACATTCAAAGCAGAAATATTATTCATAAGAGACTCATAGTTCTCAGTCTCGTCACTGAGTAACGAGTCAATAGCAACTAAAAATAAAAGATCAGTGGTCACCGTAAGAGACAGAAAGAGACAGCGACAGTTTTTAGGCAGTTCGGATTACAGCGGCGTTCGGATAAGCCTGGGTACGGATTATCGAGGCTCTACTGTAATCAGCTGGGGTTACAAAATATTTTTACTTCGACTGAATTGCTGACTCGCAAATATGATACTTTAGTATGGGAGTTTTAGGTAGTTGGCTTTATATTTAATTGAAGGTTGTTAGATATAGTATACCGAATAAAATTAAATCCATAACATGATCATAAATACAAGACGTGACTTAAAACACTTGCGACTCTAAAAATATTACAAACACAGCACATCTGCCATACATGGTTTGATTTCCAGCTTTCCTTGTCTGTTTTTTTGTATTGCCATGGACGATATATTTCGTCCATGGTATTGCTACGTTTTAAGCAGAATTAATTTAGTAGTTATCTTTGTTGGGTTTACAAAAAGGCCGTGTTTTTTACTTTCTAGGTTCACAGAAAAAGTGCCTAGGTACATTTTCTTTTCACTTATTATTTTCTCAAGTTATAAAGTTGCTCGTTTATATACTTACACTCAATCATTGGTAAATAATATTCTTCCTATTTCGTAACGTAGAGGTGCTTGTGGCGCAGTGGCGGCAGCGCTTTGGTAGTGATACCAAAAGTTAAGCAACCCACGGCGCGGTCGTGATTGGATGGGTGACCATTCCGACCATTTAAGTGACGTCCATGACAAGCATCTCCGTGCTTCGGAAGGCACGTTAAGCAGTTGGTCCCGGCTAATATCTGTGGTATTAGTCGTTAAGCCTAGTCAGAGGCCCTAGGGCGGCTTGATAACTTCTGACAGTAAGGTTTGTCACTTGCCTTACATACACCCGTCCACCAATCCGCACTGAGCCCGCGTGGTGAAGTATGGCTCGTTCCTCCTCATAGTTGAGGTGAGGCCTTTTCCCAGCAGTAGGATCTAATAGGCTGACTTATTATTATTATATTTCGTAACATATAAAAACAAAAACGTTTTACCCATTTACTTCGAGATGCATCGTGCATAAGCGACAATAAAATATGAAGATTATTCTGCTTTCGATCGCACTGCTGTCTGCAGCCACAGCCAAGCCTAAGGCGTTCTTCTGATCAAAGTGTCGAGACATCGGATACAACAGCACAGTCCTGCCGAACTACGCCGATCAGGACAATCAAAAGGACGCTGAGTTCGCGCTTCATAACTTCAACCCCATCATCAGATCTGGATGCTCGCGTCATATGAAACTGTTCGTGTCTTCCGCATATCTTCCAATGTGTGTCCCAGGAGTTGACCGAGTGGGTCCTTGCCAAGGGTTGTGCCTAAGAGCAAGAGATGGATGCAGCCATGTCATGCAGAAGTTCGGGTACACCTGGCCCAGGGAACTCGACTGCAACCGCTTCCATTATGAAGGTGATTATGAACACATGTGTATAATGTCTAACGCTGTTTAGATGTGTATGTGAGATGTGGTTTTGTATGTAAGTAAATAAATTAAGTTTATTTTGGTTACTTAGTTGTTTTACTCAATGTATGTATGTTTAGGTTAGGTATGCCTTGCATTATGTATTCCGATCATCTAATTTAATTATGTCCTACATAAAATTGTAATAAGTAGGTAGGGTTTGGTAAGTAAGCGGACCCCCGGTTCCGAAAGGTCGCTACCGTGACCACACTTGGATAATGATGAGGTAGGTAGGTAAGTAATTTGTAATGTACTTACAACCTGAGCAGTTGAATACAGTAGTTAACAAATCATCAGATCCTAAAAACATAAATCTAAACTTAGTGTTTTATCAAGCGCTATCTTCGTAATCTATAAATCGATACTGGATAAAAATGTATGTACCGACATAAACCGCGTCACCCGTGAAGTGAGGATTACGATAAGGCGCGATAACGAGGCCGCAGTCGCGGGCTAACGAGCCGCGCGGACGCGAGCGACCGGGCCCTCCGACCACGCTCCTCATCAATTTCTCTCCCTTTCCCGCGGCCACAGTGTTGCGACTCGCGCATACCTGCGGACCTTTTTTTGTTTACTCGGGCTCCCCCCGCGGCTCGCGCGCTTCGTCACTACGTCTCGAGGCGCGCCGAGGTACGCATGCCCGCGTCTCGTCGCCGACCGACCGGCGCCCGCGCGTAATCACGAACGACTACCATGAATCCTCTCGTCTGATCGCGTACATCATCAAGATGAAGTGCTCCATCACCCTCCTCGTAACCGTGACCCTCGTGACGAGTGCCGCCTCCGAGGCCTCAGTGCGGACATGTGAACCTATTAAAGTGGCTATGTGCAAGAACATCGGATACAACCAGACCGGAATGCCCAACCTGGCGAGGCATACCCTCCAGGCCGACGCCGACGTGACCTTACAAACTTTCAGCCCGCTCGTCCAGTACGGCTGCTCGTCTCAGTTGGACCTGTTTCTGTGTACGGTTTACGTGCCGATGTGTACGGACAAAGTGGCCCTCCCGATAGGGCCGTGTAGGGGTCTGTGTGAGAGCGTATACGAGAGATGCTACCCGGTTCTCAGCGAGTTCGGGTTCCCGTGGCCCGCGGAGCTCGACTGCTCGCTGTTTCCAGCGGAGAACAACCACGAGCACATGTGCATGGAGGGGCCGGGCGAGCGAGCCGCTCCCGTCGGGACGGTAACCCTCGACGCGGGCAACGCGGCCAGTCGAGGCGCTTGCCGGCGGCTGATCAAGCCGAACAGCTGGGTGTGGGTCCGGGGGTCTGGGCGATGCGCGCAGTTCTGCGAGGCCGAGGTTCTGTGGGAGGCCGGAGAGCGTCGAGCGGCCGAGGTGTGGCTGGCGACGTGGGCCGCACTGAGCTTCGCGTGCACGCTGGCGGCGGTGGGCGCGCAGCTGGCGTGCGGCGAGCGGGGCGGGGCGGGGGAGCGGGCGCTGGTGCTGGTGGCGCTGTGCCGGTGCGCGGCGGCCGCGGGCTGGGGCGTGCGCGCGGCGGCCGGCCGCACCGCCGCCGGCTGCGCCAGGGACTCCGCCACCCCGACCCGCATGCTGCTGGCCCACGACGGCCTCGCCAACCCCAACTGCGCTGTCGTCTTCCTGCTGCTTTACTACTTCGGCCTGGCGGCGTCGGTTTGGTGAGTTATTTCCAAAGTCATTTTTGATTCTGTAATGCGATTTAAACGACGTAATTTTATAGGCGTATTGCAAAAACTAGGTTCTTATTTTTAGTTTATTGCTGCGTAAACGCTTGTTAACAGTGCAATAATCGTAAAGTTGACGGCTTTACGATGAAGTATTTTATTGGTATCCCAAAAAGCTTTCAGCGTAAAGATTTTGCAAACTTTTAAAGCCAATATTGTTATGAAAAAAAATGCAGCATCACAATTGACGCCTCCGAGCGCACCGACACAATGGTTCTTCTGGCTTTGTGCTCAGATTACCGATACCTGCTCCTTTTGTCGCATCGTCCCCGAGGGTTAACTTTGTCGCCGATCAATTATGTTTTGTCACTTGTCGAGGTTCCTACGTTTTCCAATTTGTCCTCGGATTTGTTACTTGCGACAATGAGGAACGAGCACAATGAGGTTCCAAAGAATTTTCGAATGAAAAGCTACATACCTGATGATGAAATGTCTCCAGGGATTGTCATACAAAATCGTGGTAATGACTATTGTTTCTAGTCGAGCTGGCAAGCTAGCACAAAGCGTTCGGATTTGAAAGCGGGCACGAATTCCTGTGACCGGCTACCGAGTATTGTTTGTCCAATAATAAGTTATGCTTTAAAACTGTTAGGAACAGTAACTAATCGCACCAGCAGTAGTTCTATTTCTGACACACATATTATGCTTCGCTTAGATTCATGCACAGCAGCATGCACACAAATACAGAATTACTATCTGCACGGCTTTAAAACTCTTTCGTTATCCATTTTTAAAACTTAAAAAGCTCTGTACTGGGATAGTCATACTACATACAATACCTATTTAGGTTCTACGTACTTATATTGCTGCAAAACCTGTTAATAAAGAGTCCATCTTTCGTTACATCGCACGTTCATATTGTTATATCGACTTTGTCAATTCAGGTCAAACAATTTCAAAGCACTATATTCTCTATTTCCTAAAAACGTACAGTATAAATCAGAGTTGTTCCTCGAAAAACTGTTTCGTAAAAGATTAGAAGAAGGTTGGGCCATAAAGCAAAACGAATTGGGAAATAAAATAAACGAGGTCCAATAAATCACGGGCTAGGCGACGGAGCCGGCGACGGGCCGTGGGATGCGTACGCGCAGCGCGACTTATTCATTTGAATACCAGCTATTTATATACGCCATTCAATTAGAACTCATTGATGCGTTTACATTGCTATTAAACTACCTGGCAAATAATTACCTACCTATAATTTTAAACAAAACACTATCCCGGCGAATACCTACTTTTCTTGTTACACCTCTCATTAAAGTTTCTTTGAAACTTATCATCATTAATTACAAGTGACAGTTTTTACTGCATGGGAAATGAGTTACGGCGCGCACAAAAAACGTAATACGAAGCAGCTGTAAAACTTCACGTGGTTGTAACGAAATACATGTTGTTGATGGCATACAAGAAAAACTAGCCCTCGAAGTGATGCCACTAAGACAAACTGATTTACGTCAAAAGGAGCCTTATTCCGACGGAATAAAGCTCGTAGCGTACGCGGTTTAGAGTTTAGGAATCTGTAAGGCAAGGGAAGAAGGGAAGAGCTGTAAAAACTTGCAGTCTCACTTTTCTACATAAATATTGGCTTAACGACGTCGAAGAAGCGATCGAACGATATTGGCAGCAGGCGTGTAAGAAAATATCGTCGTAACATTATTTAATATTATATAGGTACTCGTAAAATATACGGTTGAAGCAGTGGTTCAATTACATTTATGTACATTAAGAAGGATACATTTTCAATTTTTAAATACCATCATATTAAAAATGTTTTATTAACATAGCTGCGCAAATTTAAGTAGCTATTCTTCGTACATCTATGAAAAGCGTGGAAGCGTTGTATGAAAACCATGAGGGTAGTATTTTTTATCTAAGTGTCAGGAAAACGCTTCAAAAATAGTTATAATTATGACATAAATCTCAGTCTGATACCCACCAGAAAATACTTAATTAATGTTGCTATTGAACCCGCGCACCTATCCATGCCACAGAAGTATGAAGCTATTCGTATAATTTCAAACGGTCGGTTTTTGCACGGAACAGGCACTCTAAAGAAGACATTTCTCGAAATTATATCGCACCCGAGAGATTTCTTCTCATTCCAAGCATTGTTTGTTAATTAATTGCATCAACCGGTTTAGCAACTAACAAAACATACGAGCCTCCGGCCGCTCATTATAACAGCAGCATTGCCTTATAAATCAAGTGAGTAATTAGTAATTAAAAAGACAAGAGTGCTTGAAAATGATTCACATTAGCAGGAAGCATTGACTTGATGTGGCTGATGTGAAAGGCAAAGTTGATTAAACAATCGAAAGCCCTTAACGTCAGGATCGATTACTAACCGCCATTGAAAGGGCCAGACGCAATTATGCACTTAAAAATCTGCATTTTACTACACAAAAGCCGCGGTCAGAAGAGAGGCAGCTAACGTGATTGACATTCGAATACATTTTCATTATTTAGAGCACATTCAGGTTAAAGGTGCGTGCAGAATACGATATTCGATGTAGGTATTTGGTCAACATCGCGATCTTGGATACTATCGTATACAGAACCTATCAAAGGACGCATTAAAGCCGCCATTATCCCTTACGGCAGTAGAAACATGTGATAAAAACTAAAATAGCGCTCGATTCTAGCAGGGGCTATAACTATTTATGCCCTGCCTACGAATGGCCATGCTCTGAAGTTTTTATTTTTATCTCGAATCGCGAGATTTTTATGGAGGTGATTAAACTTTTAATCACCTCTCTTACGATCCTTCCTTTATTATATTCATCAACGAGGTTATCGGACAACACCCAATTAGTTTTTTTCGCGGCAATATATCCTTAGGCACTAAACAGGAAGACTGCATGCCTATTCTCCGCGTAAAGCAGTAATTTCGACTTTATGGCGGTCTTTATTAATATCATAGAAAGCAAGATTTGTTACAAAACAGACTCGTTATGATAATTTTGGGTGGATTTATGTGAAGTCGGCTCTCTTTGATAGTGACCCTCTCTGACAGATATTAATACTACTGATTAATATCAAACGTGTCGTGTGTGTTTGTCGTTTGTTTTTTGTGTAGGATTGGTGTGTACAGTTATCAGATGTTATCGGATCATTTGGGTAGTAATAATTCACAGTTTCAATTAAATAATTTACTTATCACGTTCTTAGAAAAAGCTGGAGAAGATATTTATCTCTAAATGAGTGTCTCCACTCTATTCATGATCAATTAATCTTTGTATTGGCGTAAATGGTCGATAGTTCTTATAAGTGGTTTTGAAGGCCCTATAGCCCTTATACAAAGTAGCTCGGGCCGTGTTCGATCAATTACTGTGAACACTGACTTCAGACAATAGTCACAGGGCCAGTTACAAAACTCAGCATCAATTACAAGCAGTTATCGCGTTTTATTGACACATGAAAGAGGCCGGTTAATTGTTTACAAGGAACGTAGGGCCGCGCCCGCGCAGCTTGGCTAGCATTAACATAATAACAGATCGGTGTGCACGGAACTAGTTGAGCGCATATTGTGGTCGCTGCGTAATGAGAAACGTCAAATTGGTTTTGTGGGCATGCGCGAGCCGTTATGATTGGTGCACACGGGGTTATTTGTTATTCAAATAAATTAAATTTGTGACGAGGTGAAGTTGTTGCTTTAACTTCGACTTTGGATGATCCATCGAGGTCTTCGTTGGGATGATCTGAATTCGAGATATGAACAAAAGTGTGTTGTTAATTTATTATTCACAGCCTTCCGCAAATACTAAGTAGCCGTCTTTACTAAAGAAAACTCATTCGATTATATTATTAAGTTATTATGTATTAAAAAAAAGTAATTTTACATAAATCGGAATATCACGTTAATTCGTTTGCTGCCCGCGTGTGTACTCAGCCTTACGCAGCCCAGCACAATCGTTTAAGAATTTCATCTTCAGGTTTTCTTCTATAATGCCATTCGTAAATAACAGTCATTTTATTTTAGTCGCCCAGAAAGCGCAGATGCGGCCGTAAAGTCGTACGAGATCCAACTGTTGGCGTTTGTTACAATTTATATAACACATTGTAATTTATGCGCTGTTAGTGCTGTTACACAATCATAACAGTTTCTGTACGTTTTATTTTAGCTTTTTTACTGAGTCGTTGACAGCGGGATCCGGGTCCTTGACCTAACTACCGGTGATTTTTTGGATATTTGGCTTGACGATCTCTACATTATTGTACCTAATTTGTTTTGGTTTACATAATTTATGAAGTAGTACGATTTTAAATCACCTCTTTGTCTTACACAAAGGTGCTTGTAGTCCCAAATCCGACTTCTTCAGAAGAGGAAAATAATGTAAGTCTAGGACCCTTCTCTTTTCAGGGCGCAACACTACTTCAACGAAGTACTGGCAACAATAATTGGTCGTGTCGTAATTTCCTAGTTACCGGTTCGATGCGAGGTGTATAATCTTTGGTCGGTTCATAATTTCTTGTTTATTTAAAATTTTCTTGCCGCTGCCGATGTAATCTCGCCGACCGCCCCGCCGCGACCGGCATCCTTGTTAATAGGGCTGTCACACCCGAGTTATCGACTCTGTCTATTTTATTTATTTGTGTGTGAGATGCATTTTAATGGAAATCATTAATTTATTTAACTGAGTCTATTCCTGTAGCAGGTAGTGTAGCACTACTAATTGTATCGTAGCACTCAATACTACGAGAACTAGAATTTTCGTAGCACGTAGGGCTACGAGTAGGGTACCTATGTGTAGAATAATGAAATTGCGTGACAATTTGTATTAACTAATGCAATTGGGCACGAAATGTAGCCTGCATGTATAAATAAACGTTAACTTCATCAGATGACTGTGGTGTGTTGCTTATTATAACGGATATTAGAAGAAATAATTAAATTAGGTTTATTAACTCTCCCTTGACTTTTATCATGGCTTTTATATAATGCCGAAACTGCTGAACTCTCTTAAATGATTCGATGACAAAAAAGTAATTACAGAACCGTGGCTTGTTACTTTCCTTTTATTCTCTATCAATCACCGGAGCCTATTAAGTTTCGGCTTGTTCCAATATCGATAAAAGCTAACAACACGGCACTAAAGTCGGAAGATTCGATCCCTGCGCCCGCGCCGTAATTGGGATGCTAATCAGATGTTGAGCTGTTCGCGTCTCTTTCTATTTTGTGGTGTAAATTGTGCATCTCGCTCGCGCGCCAGCGACTGCGTTGGAGGTGGCGGGTCTTCAATCATGTGGCAATAAGCGAGTGAGACGATCCCCTGCGGCCGAACCGCCTGATATGTAATAACCGTGGTTTGCGCTCGCAGAATAATTTTAGTTTTTAACAACGTGCGCACACCCAGGGACCTTGTAAAGGATTGGCATCGTCGCTTTTCCTACGTTTATAAACAAAACATTAACTATTATCGTTGGGATTAAAACATACGTTAAGACTCTAGATTAGCAAGCTTGAGTAAGAGCTCTTCATTTATGCGAATAATTGAATACAGAACACTAAGAACAAAGGCTATACTTTTCAATTTGTTCTAACACATCACAAAAATACTTCTTTCTCTATTAGTTCTTTTGGATTATGCAGCACAGAAAGAGATAGATGAAGTTAAAAACCGGGCAAATGCGAGTCGGAATTGCGCACTGAGGGTTCTGTAAAAGCTTGTGTAGTAAATAATTATCAATATTTGGTAATTTTCTTTACTTGTGTTGTAAATTTCGCCACTAGGTCTATAGAAAGTAACCTATTAGGATTTGATTCCCTTGCGAAATGTTACAAAAAAAAGCTCAAATGCTACGATTTTAACTTGATCGTGCGTCCATCCGTTCCTATGAAAAAGGGTTTTTGCCAGACAGACAGACGGGCCGCAGGACAAACAGTGGACAACAAAGTCATCCTATATGGGTTCCGTTTTTAATTTTCAACAGTCTTAGAAAGCGTTGTGGGGAATCAGGCCCAGTGTACTCCAGCCATGTTCGGGAGACCACAAAGGAGCCGAGAGCGTGGTATCGCGCGCGGGATCGGCGCGGGCGCAGCGAGCGATCGTATCGGCGATCCTCATTATTGGAACGCTTTGTTGAACTCAAATAGTATACTTGGGATTGTTGAGAGATCAAGAAAAATGGTAAAGCATACGGGCTTATTGTTGTGTTCTCGTATTGGGATTTTAGGTGTTGGTTCTGTTTAGATTTGTTTTGCAAAGGTTCGCGGATACGAAACATTAAATAATTTTGTAACTGGTACTAAAACGCCATTTGGACCTTTTGTGCGGTATTGGATGCATTTTAATTTTTTTATGTATGCTTCAGTATAAACTTAAGATGAAGCAATTGCTAAATTAAAAAAATGACCGCACGCCCAACATTCCGTCTTTGAATAAAACTTTATAAACACAAAATCGTGACTCAATTAAAAACAAAAGCCTTTAAAAAATATCGGAGATCTTGCATTTGCTTCGCCGTAAATTCGCATCGTTACTTTGTTGGAAATCTGAAATCTTGCGCCCGCGCCGCGGCTCCGAGGCAACAATGCGGCTTGTTAACCACGATGCACACCCGATAGGTATTCTTGATCGCATAGCTCGCCCAAACAAACTAGCTTTATACTTGCTATGCTTTCTAGAAGCTTATTACTTGGCTTGTAGAACAAAAAGGTTGTAACCGACTTCTGTTGTGTTAAAGCCATGGTTAAAGCTAATTTCCATCAAGGATAACTTATGGTTTTCTGATCTTATGAAATTGGGTAGCTGGCTCTCAAATTAAGTAGTTCTAAGTAGTGGTAGGAAGGGAGCCCCTACCACTCACAGATTCGTATTTGGTTGAATGATGAAGCTATACAATTCTTGAAGCCTTTACTTGACATCAACACCACTTGGACACTAACTGCGTGTCAGCAAACAAGTAAGGTCAAACAATCAACTCACGTCAGCTCTACCGTTTCTAGAGCTACCGCTGCGTGAAGGTTTTAAGTGGTTTTTGGGGCTCTATAGCCTTTTTTGCCATTAAGGCTCTGTTTGATGGTCTAGCAGTTCACCAAAGGCATCTAATCGAACAGGCACCTTGCGAAGAGGCCGTGGCACCTGCCTACACCGTCTTGAAGTAAACTCGAAACGTTTTTGGCGCGAAGCCGCTTACCAAAAACTATCGAATGCAACAGGCACCAATGAGGGATGTTGCAAAGAGGCTCTGGGTATCTACCTACTCCGTCCAATTTCGGCGCGCGCGGGTGGCCTCTCATTTCCCAAACCCACGTCGTTTGTTGGTTTTCGATGATGGATAGCTGTGTAATTAAGGCCGATTATCCACCGCCCCGCCCGCTGGAAACTCGCATCTTGACAGGAATTTTTAAATTAACTTTAATTTCTACAGTTGGTTATGGTAATAAGCAGCTTATTATCGAGCTAGTAATTTTCCGAACATGTACTAGTACAGGACGTGACGTGAGGACCTACCTTTTTCATCGCCATGTTAACGGTTGTCCGACAAGGAATCGATAAATAAGGTGCATGTGGTTTTTACTATAACTGGGCACGTAGCTTGACGAGTTTGCACAGCGGCGACTGCTACTCAACTTCAGCCGCAAAAAGTTAATTATTCTTTCCTTAAATTGGACATCAAAAAACTCACGTTTTCACAGGCGATTTTCTGTTAATTCAGACTTACTTTTCGTGTTATTGTCGAAATCGACGATACGACAATACACATAAGACGATGGTGAATAAAAAAAACAAAAACTGACTTCAAAACTGCCTACAGTGCTAATTAAAACTAAAAATTTGAATAAAAAAAAAACTACTTCAAAACTGCCTACACCACAAATTTAAACTAAAAGGTACAAAATAATATTTAAATTAACTAACTATTCTACGAAATTATACAAGAAACCTATTTATTTAGTTACAATTTGTGGTGTAGGCAGTTTTGAAGTAGTTTTTTTAATTCTGATTTTTAGTTTTAATTAGCACTGTAGGCAGTTTTGAAATCGTTTTTTTTTAATAAATTCATTTTTCTATTTTTAGTTGAAAGTTAGTGTAAGGTGCCACATGGGTAGACCTACAAAACGCTTGGTTCAAATGCGGAAGCGAAGAGGGAGCGGGGAAGAGAGGAGGTAGCTGCGTCTTATACAGTACCTGACAAAACATCTGGTGTTTTAATTACTAAACTCCTAATTTTTAAGGAGTTCTACTATCAGCTCAGCTCCACATAATGTTGACGTAAAAAATCAGACGTAAAAAAATGACAGCATTAAGATACTATTACGAAAAATTAAAATTTGAGGGTTTCCTTCGATTACACCAAGATCCCATCATCAGATCTCGACTGGGCCACAATGGGACCAACTAGAAGGTATTACCTCTAGGTAAAAAATTTTTTTCAAATTGGTCAAGTGCAAAAATATATTTAGATTGCATAGTGAATGCTTATCACTTAAAAATCAAATAATTTATCGTATTTGCAAGCTTCGACTTTCGATTGGTAAATACTTGCAATAGTATTTCTTTCGAGTGTTGAGGGTGTAATCCCAATAACATTGATGAAAGCAACGCGGCAGTACAGCGTTAAGAAGCACTTGAAAATTTCGACAGGCTCTGCCAACGCCAGGGTGGCCGAGAGGTTAGGCAATCGCCCGGTATGCGAGGAACGCGGGTTCGATTCCCGCCTCTGGTGGTCATTTTTTCAAGTGCAAAAATATATTTAGATTGCATAGTGAATGCTTATCACTTAAAAATCAAATAATTTATCGGTCCACAAATGACTGAGTTATGAGGTAACATAGCCACAAAAAAAACATACAGTCGAATTGATAACCTCCTCATTTTTTGAAGGCGCTTAAAAATAAGTAATAATGTTTAATTCGTTTAATTTGGTTTAAGCTTTTTTATCGACATTTCTCTATTTTGAATTTCCAGAATATAAGCTCAAGATTTTGAACATCGTAACGGTGTAGATTATTCGAGTGATTAACATTTACGTGGGCAGTTTCGTTAGTCTCGTCTCGTCTGTATAAACAAGGCAGGCATTGTGCAAGTCTGTCTGGCGGGCATCAATATTGTGATTGTTTATGATGCTAATGGCTGCCGGGGCTGTGAGTGTGAGTAGTAAGCACTCTCCGTGGAACAAGTGAGTGGGTGTCGCAGTGACTCGGCCTCGATGCACGCACTCAGCAAACTCATGGACCGATGGGGTGACAACGAAGAACGAACTTGGAAGACACCTTTTTTCAATCGATTTTTTAAAGATGTATTTTTTCGTGAAAACTAATAGACAGCAGCGCACATAAAACGCAATTAGCCGAACTAAACCAAGCAAAGGTAATACTGCACACAAAAGTTTCATCGACCGTCTTCAAATGAGACACGAATCCACGACGACTCTTCGCTATCCAAATGAATGCTCTCCCATCTAAATAAAATCAAATACCAAGAACAAAACAGTGCGACACTCCTAAATTCATCAGTAAGTTTTATCTTGTTTTAGAAGTACTTCATGTTTATAGGTTTGTTACATCGCTGTATCGGTTATAATTCGGCTAGTTCTAACTTCTGACCACGCACGTAGTTAAAACTTCAAAGTCCTAAACTAGTTTGTGGTTATGTGGTCACCCTACAGCGGATGCGTACGCGCCGTCCATTTAGCGCCTGCCGCACAAACGAGCTTGCACTAGTGATGTACCTGCCTACTGCATCGACAGATCAGGGTGTAATTGGCTACGCTGCACAAAACGTCATTAGCTGCGAAGGATCATTTTAGCTGTGTAAAAAAAACTCGATTGTAGCACATAAATAATCAATTTCAAAGGAAAACTATTACGGTTACACTAGTTAATGAGAAGTTTAGTGAAAGTCAACCAGCTTATAATATGTAGCCAGGTAGGAGAAATTGCGTAATAGCTCAATAGAAAACCAACTGCATAGGTAAAAAACTTCGTAGTATTAGATTGTATGTATGATGAGAGACGGAACTACGAATCCCTACATTGTGGCGTGGCGTGGCTAGAGATGTACTTGTCCATTTTTTTTAAAGAACAACCGTGTTTCATACTATCAAAGTAACCACGATAGCGCCAAGAAAATGAAGATGCTGTGACCTATATAAAATCACATTTTTATAACAGTATAATTGTTTTTTTATAATTTAAGCAATTATAACTGTTTTTAATTGTCGTATGTGACAGTTTTCTAAATGGCTATGCTATTAGCTATTGTAGATTATGTTTAGAATACATAGGTTCCACTTTACGGTTACTTGCTTTACAAGCGACCAGTACACAACACTAGCTTGCGGCAGCGCTCTTGTCTTACGTTTTAAAAGCTTTCACGGCTCATTTTCACACTATCACTGCATGCTTTTAAGATTTTATAACGTTCCGTTTAACGCATCGACTTCGAACAAGTGTAAAATTTAAAACAATTTATTATAAGCTTGCTTGCTAAGCTAAATTGTAGTGAGAAGCTCTGAATGTTACTAGAACTTAATTTAAGTAACATAAACTTACTTTGGTCTATTACTCGTTATTAGATTTTTCTTCATACTTCTACATAGTAAAATAGGTGATGTAGGCAAAAGATATATCTACAACATCCGTTTTTTTATTTCAATTAGCCTAAAGCTCACTCGGGTTTGACTTGCCAAGCATCTCTCGAACCGTCTTCAACAAATAATCTTTGTTATTTCAGCACACAGATTACAGTTGCATTACTATGCGAATATTTGAGCCTGCGCATTATAAATCTAGCCATAACTTCGTAACTAAAGTATAAATTTCCATGCATTTTTGAAACGAGGTCTCTTATGTTCGCAAAAGCTTTCGTGTTCCTTTTTTCCGAATGTGAAATGTTACGACGTTCCCCCAAATAAATATGGACGCCATTGTGCAGTGCAGGTAGACTTTTTTCACCGCTTTTTTCGAGGCGGTAAAAAAACACTACAAAATTTATGGTCGCCGGCTGTTTTTCAAGTTTGTACAGTAGTTCGATGCATATTTTATATCGGTTGTCAACGCCACGCCTGTTTACATAGTTTGTGCTACGTAAACAGCGTGACGTTAAATCAAAAGATATCAGACTATAATTTTAGTATCATCATCATTAATTAAACTCTTCGTTCCTAAATCCTACGTACCTATCACATCTTTTTTGAAATCGAAGTTTTTAGAAAGCTAGTTAAGTTTGGTACCATAAGTTCTTTTTCCTGATACTTTAAATAATGTATAATGGTTTACGCGTGTTACTACAGGAAGTGGATCCAAAATGGTTTCGAAGTTTCGTAGCTCCCATGTAATAATAGTGATGCACGCGAGGATCGTCCTAAACAAACAACGATTTCCATGAATGTCCGTACGGACGGACGGACCGACATATAGCCGCGTATATTTATTGATTTATTGATCGTAAGGAGAAATCTCGACAGTCGTAATTTAAACACAGCCAAAAAGCCGACAGGTCGTTTTAGGAGATGCTCGCCACAGGGATTCTGTGGAGTCGACAATGATTTTTTATAGGTACGGAACATTTATGCCCATGTTAAACAGATGGCCTTAAATCTAAATTTTACTGGTTCAAATTAACGGAATAAATAAAATGGGATGGATTGTGGCACTTATATCGTGACATGACACGTTGTTGTTGTTGTTGTTATATCTAATGTTGTAGTTAACTGAGTGGAAGATTACAGCTTGTTTATCGATTTGAAATAGGCCATACATATGATTTAACCTATTGGCTGAAATAGGTAAGCTACAAATTTTAAACAATAGTACTTATTTTTCCAGTGGTCAAGTGGTCATAGTAAGTACATGAACTGGTTGGATACATATTATATTAAGTACTCGACAACATAATAAATTAAGTAACACAAAATAGTCAGAAGCTACTCTATAGTTTCCTAATCTCGTTTCCACGTTGGCTTACCACGTTGCCCGCTATGCAGATGCACATGCATCCCGACGGGGTACCTGCATCCTCCCACTATATATCCTTTTACTACCATCTCTGTCCCTTTCCCACCACACACAATTCTAATTAGAGCACAAAAGACAACAAATACAGTTTCAACAAATTATTTTATTGCGCTGCTCCATAATACCGCTTGGAATGCGTTGCGGTGATATGTTAAAACGTTTATGTTTACCAACTGTGTGGATAACTCAAATGTCTAGGAATAGTTTGTATTTATGCATATTTTCTTACGTACTTTGTAAGAAAATATGCATGCACGTTATATCTAGTATCGTTGCTGTGACTACAAATGTATGGGAAACTGATAATAAAGATATTTGAGATGAGAAAGATCAGTGAACATAATCTAAGAAACACAGTCATGCGACAGAGATTTTTGATGACACAATGAGTTGTTGTGTATTATTATTCTAACATGAACATGTAACTTTAACCGTATCTTGTATAAGTACTTATAATGAATTTGAGTTATAACAATTCCATCATAGTTAGCATTATCAATATTCATTCACTTAACTTCATTAGGTACCAAACGCTACACTGTACACTGGAAATGTTAAGTCGGTGCTCTAACAGGTTAATATGTACTTATTCCCAAACAAACCCCGCCGCTTCTTCAAACGCTTTCCAAGTCCCCAACGCGCTAGTTCTACAAAGTTCGGGATTATCAAAGCCTGTTTCTCATGCAAATCAGATTCACATATTCTGTTACATGCTGGGATCAACCTCGTTAGGCGACAGCCGAACAAGCTACATATTCATGCAACGATTGACCCCATCGAATGCCTAACTGAACAACTTTCAACAAAGGATACGAACAACCAGTTTATTTACATCGGAGAGGCACAATTGTATGTAAAACACGCGTTCATAAATGATCCATAAAGTAGGATATAACGAGATCGAGTTTACATAGACTGCGCAGGCGTACGCGTGGCCACATACACATTACCATTTCACAGCAATTTATTTTGTTGCCCAATTTAAACGATTGGATTCTTATCTCGACCGATTCCACTTCGCGCCCGATTGGAGATACGGTAATAGTTGGACATGTTTTTAAACTTTAATTTAAAATACTAACCAATCGTAGTAGTCAATAATTTTCTGTCTTGGACATATTGTAAAAATAATCAGTTATATCTACTTACTGAATTCAACAAATTACCTACAATTAGGTGTTTACAAATTAGTCAACAAATTACACAAATGGCTCCTCTTTATTATAGATATGATATAAATTATCTTCAAATGGTTCTCCTAAAGTAGGTAATACATGAGTACAAACATATGTACCACATTACCTTTCCTCCAATGTATGAGTGTTCCGGTGCAATTTAATTATCTCCCGACAACAAAGCTGCCCAGGCGCAGAAAGTGAGTATTATACCCGTGACGAACTGTTATTCTTCAAGCTCCATAATAGCGTTTGAATATTAAATGTAGGCAGTTTAATGGCATTATGAAACGCTTTCTAAGGTTTCTATTAAACAGTGGAAATAATCAAGGATTACTATTACATAAGGCAAGTGACAAACCTTACTGTCAGAAGTTATCAAGCCGCCCTAGGGCCTCTGACTAGGCTTAACGACTAATACCACAGATATACACCCCTCCACCAATACTGACTGAGCCCGCGTGGTGAAGTATGGCTCGTTCCTCCTCATAGTTGAGGTGAGGCCTTTTCCCAGCAGTGGGATCTAATAGGCTGACTTATACTATTACATATAGTGATCTGCAGAGCATTATTAACAAGTAGTTTCGACATCAGCTTTTAAAACATGTGCAATATAAATTACTTGTAATAAATGAATTCAAAGGAAAGCTTGGTCTATTACCTGTGTTTTCATATCTGTAAAACTGGTTAATAATGTCAGTTCCTATCTTCCATAAATCCAGACAATTTGTTTTATGAACAATTTTCTTGCTTACAAATATTATATTACAGAACAAATTAATAGGGCTCTACCTACACGCAATGTACTAATGACAATAAAACATGGCGGCAGAACCTGCTCCTCATGTGGTCTAATGTACTTTTTAGTAGGACGATACTAGGCACTTTGAAATATAATTTCTTACTAACATACTCCTCCTCCTTCTGTTACGTAAAAAAACATTAAATTACTTTATCCACACAATTAATGCTCAGCTTACCAAATGAGATAAGATTTCTACAGACTTAAATATTTTAAAATCTTACTTTCTCAGTCGATCTGAGGAAAAAATACCCTCCGTAGCTGCCAATCACGTAGTGCAAAAGTGCTAGAACATTACTATAATTTCAGCACAGGCAGGCTAGGCGGCGAGTTTGAACTCTATTTTGCAACTAGGGTTGTCAATTGCCATGATTAACTACATTGCAGTTGTTTGTACAAAAAAACTACTATCAGATAACTGTCATGTGACGGTCGTCCTGAGTGACAAAGAATTAACTTTAGATACAGTGTAACGTAACCTTAATGTTGTCTCCGCACGACTCTACTTCTATTTTTGGGGGCACGATATTTCGAAAGTATTTTTCTATGAATAAGCAGTCAAACAGGCACTTGTTATACCTCATCTTATACAGCTAAAAATACTATATTTTTGTAAGTACATAATTTATTACATGATACCTCTGTTTTTAAACCATTTGCTAATTCACGTTTGAGGAACATTGCCGGGCAGCGTGCTTAACGTTAAAGAAAAAAGATATAGTACAGACAGCCCTATTTGCATCAGATCGGGCGGCACATCAAAGCCGTAATCGTGGACCAGACTGACAACGAAACTTTCTGAGCATATGCTAGGCGCTAAGATGCTGCTTATTATTAATACATTTTAGCATTTCTAGTAACAAATTTTTTTGCATTTCTAGTTATAACATCACTTAATAAGTTATAAACGGATGTTATCACTAGAAATGCTAAAAATTTTGTTTACAGAAGAAAAATAGATAAATAAAACGAATTAGCACAATGTAAAAAAAATAGCATAAAACGTCATCATCGTCATAATTTGCCTTCCCTACTGTATTCATTACGTTCTGGTTCAACGCAGTACCTACGTTTTTACAATCATATCGTGATTTATACAGCTACAGCCTAACCCTAGCCCATCCATCTCTTTTGGTCGGACTCTTCCCTCCCATCCAGTAACAATTACACATCATTATCTTTGGCACATATTACTCCTCTCTTCTCATAATTGTCCATCCATGCCAAATTGTTAGTCAGATAATTCGAAAAGTAAAGGATGATATTATGATATAATAGATTTATCAAAGATATTTTCGAAAATAAAATGTGACAAATCAAAATGTAATTAGGTGGGTAAAAAAATCACAACATTGTTTATTATAGGGATAAGTAAATTATGTCAGTGACACATTCGCATCACATCAATTAGCGTTACCATTTCTATATATGTAACTAAAAATCCTTGTTCTTCTTAGTGCTTAATACCTAGCAATGCGTTATTTATCATCAAAACACTCTTAAATGAAATTAAGGCGCAATTTTATCGCCGCGATAGTTTTTTGGCATGTCATCTATCGAGTAACGAGACGAGACGGGTCCGTAACGAGGTTTGACGGGCCGACGTGGCCGCGATGCCGGCACGTCCAAGCACATCATTGCTGGGCCTGTGATGAGGTCAATGAGATGTACAATTGTACCATTGGGAACGAAAGAAACCTACTCAAGCTTTTTATAATAATAATAATAAATTATTTATTTCAACCAAACCATTGAAGCAAGAAGTAAGTTTTTGAGTAAATAGATACTCAAGGCAAATTTTGGAGGTAATATTAGGTAAGTAATTGGAGGTAATATTAGGAAGCGTAATAAAACCAGAATATTATGCCTAACCTTGCCAATCAACCCAAGCCCGTTCAAAAGTTTAATCACTACAGAAAGTACCAAAATGCTCACTATTACCTATACCTATTTTAGTACATTTACTCATTTATTACCCAGTTATTTGGTTGGGAATGTTGGCATTCTAGGTTAGGTATATAAAATGGACGTTGAACTTAATAAGTACTATAATTTATATATTATAAAAATCCATTTATTGCCTTTAAAATCCCCTGAACATAAAATATATACACAAGTCAAGGATACAAATCAGAAAACAAATGAACGTAATTTAAAGGAACATCATTCTCTATCGAGCTATGGGAACGCATACCACAATTACATAGATAAATGTAACCGATAAAGGGGTTTAGACCCGTGGTCCCTCGTAAAGCAAACAGCGGGGTTTATTTTATTTAGTTTAAGTTAATTTACAGACGGACAAACTAATAAAATATAGTGTAGGCATGCCGTGCGAGGCAGGTGTGTGGTAAACTTTAAGTCGAGCCATTACTTTGATCACGCTAAGTCCAATTTCATACCTTATGACTTTTATTGCTTCTGCGAATCGTGTTTACTAAGAATGTTGTTTTTTACGAAAACCACTCACTAGGTATATAATACTAAGAGTTTTACGAGTCACTGTTATTAAGAAATATAATTAATTCACGACACCTAATCATAGATAAAATAATCACTTGTTATATACATACTAGAATTGTGTTTCTTTGACGTTTAACCAAAGTATAATTTTAGCGTTGATTTTCTAGCTAAAGTTTAGTTTGCTTATTTTGAATTTCACTACCTACCGCGTTGATGTCTTTTGTATGGAGGTATTAGAAGCAAGTATTACTTCGTGCCTTTTCTATTTTTCATGTTTTTTTAAACCTCATTGTTAATAACATTGTATTTTTTCTTGTTTTAAGAAAAGTACATATAAAATATTTAGTTGTGTAGATAGAGAAATCGGAAAATATTACTTGTCAACGTGTGATAAAGTTACGTAACGCACGCTACGCCTGTCCTATGATTATAAAATAAACTATAATTGTAATTGAACGATACGATCTCATAAAATGCGCTTGTAACATTCTTTATAGCTTCAATCTTTGTATCTCTCCACAACGAAAAACTAATTTAAATAAATTTCAAAAAGGCATTTATGAGAAAAGCTCTACGCCTGAGGGCCGTCGGTCAAATCTAGACCTTGTTATCTGTGAACAAGGTGTGTATCTCAAAAACGCGTAAGAGCAAGCGCCTGAGTCATTCTCGTTAGTCGAGCAACTCGTGTCGGCAGCTGTCAAACAAGCACCGATGTTTGTTTATATAAAATTACACTTTAACAAAATAAAAATACGTTACATAATTCAACGTGTGACGGCAGCGCTTAAGGCATTTTTCCAGTGGGTGAGTCCGTCTTGTTAGTAAAGGTATTGTTGGCAGTACGATCGTTCCGTCCTTCTCTGATGCAGTGTTGGCGGTAGTGTTTTTTGTCTCGCTCGAGTTGTTACGGCAAGGTCGGCTCGTTAAAAGCTTTTAACGAGAGGTGCAGGAAAAGCACGGGGGCTTTAAACTGGTGCTCAAACTCTTACTTGGCCTTTGTTGCTGCAAAGGTTGTTGGCTTACCTCTTAGAATAATTATTATTCTAAGGTTACCTATTTATTTATTTACAATGAAACATGGTAAGACTGCGTCTAATCGTAGCTAAAGCTACTTGAGCTATTTAGGTGTGATTTGCTTCTTGCTGGAGCTGGAGCATTTGCTTTATAAAGCAAAATCCCTCTGTTACAAATAGAAATTGTTAATTTTGACTCTATATCTAAAATACAGAGATCAAATTACAATACAGTGGTCGTATAGGGTCGTTTCACATGTGATGAGCATTTGCATTAGTGTCTAGTCCACACCTGCAACGTGCAAACTTGTTGCGTTCTCACTCTTGCAAGAGCTTAGGGTTCCCTTACCTCTAACCAGTTAAAAATTGAGAACCTTCTTTTTTTGTATCAGGAAATTGAAACCTCTTCCTTTTATATAGGTTTAAAAAATTTAAAGTGATTTTATTAAGATTCCGGGTTGTCCAAACAAACATTGCAACGTGTTAAAAAATACATAACTGTTGCGTCTGGCTCGAGATTAATACTTACTTAATATTTATGTACTACTTACTTAATTTACTACCTGTTATGTTATTCATTATTCCTACTCTATTGTAGGTTTTAATTATTAACTTGAAAATAGGTAATTGGTCTCGTAAAATGCTTACCTGTACCTATATATACATATTTTTGACATCTTCTTATACTCGTTATACAACTATATGAAATATTGTTTATAAAAAAATTATACTGCATCATTTTCCAAGACTTGTAAATATACAATCTAGAGATAGAAAGGTTCTTAAATGCACAATTACGAATACCATCACGAAGATTACAAAACATTTCCAATACGAAAAGTGCGACGCGCGCACTCTGATTGTTACAGGGGCAAAGCACCCAAGCTGCGCGCGCGCAACAAAAATAAGAAACGAGAGTAAAAAGTGGCATTTCTGAGGAAAACGAGCCCTCCGATTGCCTCGTTACGGCCCGATCGACCGGCCGGCCGATTCAAACTCGATTATTTGTATCGATTTCACGTCTCGGTATGTTATAACCATTCGATGCAAACCGTAAAACGACTTTTCGAGCGATGACATTACACTTTTTAAAATCGAATATACTAAAATACGGTTGTATCCACTGACTGATAGTGTTGTATCAATCAATTAAAATATTTTCGGTGCTTTTTGTAACATACAAAGTCAGGAAATCAGGAAAGGTAATTCAGTAACATTTATTTAATGTTATATTGTATTGGTCGTTCTTTCTTACTAAATTGTGTGCTTAAAGTTTTTCTGCTATAATATTCGGCTTATTTTGTCGGATTCTCAAAGCTTTTATCGTGTGCTTATCCTTTCTAATGACATAAAGCTGGCTGTCATAACATTGTAGTGATTGTTTATGTAACTGGCTATATAGACCCCTTCCAAAGCCGTTAAGCTTATATATATAAAAAACCGACCAAGTGCAAGTCGGACTCGCAAACGAAGGGTTCCATTATGTATGTCATCTTGGTCACTTAAGAGAAATTATTCTAAGGATTTTGTATTTGGTACAAAATTACCAAACACCCAAGTTCTACGAATATTACTGCTAAACTAATAAAGTTATCTTAACCGCTATAGTTTTCCTTTAAAGCAAATTCCTTTTATGAACCTACTCAACGATACCCCACACAATGGTGTAGACAACGAAAAAAAATCATCCCCACTTCACAAATTTTATTTTACCATTTTCTGGGCGTCATTGGTAGGCGTCATACACCTACAGAATTACAGCTTTTTAGTACTAACGGTCTCTCAGAAAAACCTCGGACTGACAGACGGACATGACGAAACCAAAAAGGTACATTGTCAGGACTACGGAACCCTAAAAAGTGATTGTTTACATAATGTTTGTTGTGGTATAGACCGGTACCGCGCCATCACTTTTAACAATTTAGGCGATTGCCCTGCGTCGGCGCGTCAATCCGTCAAACTGATAATCACCGTTCGGAACTAATTCAAAATTGTTAAGCCAAGGGCACACACGAGATACAACAATAAGATGGACTCGTTAAAATGTTATCACAAACGAAACATCGAACTATCACACTCCTTACTTAGGGATGTTAACAGTAATATTAGGTACAAAATATAGTTCAATCTCTCTCTCTCTCTCCTGGGCATTATTAATCCCATCTGATGGTGGGGTCTGCCTTCTCAATTTTTCTTCTCCACTTTGCCCTATCTGACGCATCGTCTACGGAAACATTGCAGAGTCTCAGGTCTTTCTTGACCACATCTGCCCATCTTTTTTTTGGTCGCTCTCTGGGTCTGCCGCGAGATATATTAATTGCGACAAAATTCGCAATAAATATATCCGCCGCACATAGACTGCCGCGGATATATTCATTGCGAATTTTGTCGAGTCTCGTCACCCCGCACATCCACCGAAGCATCTTTATTTCGGCCACTTGAATGGAGTGGACTTGGCGCTTTGTTATAGTCCACGTTTCGCTGCTATATGTTAGGACCGGCATGATCATGCTCTTATAAACCAATCCCTTCAGCTTACATATATTTCCTACAGCAACATAATATAGTTCAATCCGGCAGGTAAATCATCAAATCATTTGTCGATATAAATTGTATCTTAAGTTAATTTAATTATAAATAATATATTATGTAACAATATTGGGCTGACATTGAAGCTCTGCGATAAAAACCATTTTAAATAAATAAAGAAAAAAAACTCAAACAAGCAAGCTATTTTATGCCGCCATGTAATGAATGCACAAAAAGTTTAATCCTAATTTAAATTCAAAATATTAAAGTAGATAATATTGTGCTCGCCTCCTAACAATCCGAGGCTAGAGGCTTTCGAATCTCTTTAAATCACCCACGCCACTATACAGCATGAACAGCCCCGTCACGCCGGGCCTGTCACTTACTCGCTCTTTACATCTCTAGTTACCTTCAAGCCAATATTCGTAAGTGCCAACGCATTCTGTTGTGATTCGGAAAACTAATGACCTTTATTTGATAGTTGAAGCGCCGGAACATGGACGTAATAGAATATTTTTGAAGAGCATTTTCGATTAAGCTGTGGAAGTTGACGATATCCTCTTACGCCACATGAAACTTACTTCTAATTTTAAAAGTTCACGCTCTGGTTCCTAAAATTGTAATATAATGATAATACCAATTAATAAGCTGTTTCCGCTTATTAATTTCGTTATTTATTGATCTGATAATGTCATTTATGTGAACATGAGAATCAAGATAATAAAATGATAATTAAAGTTAATATTATTTATAGCATAGGTATACCGCCTTTAGAGCTTCTAACATACATCATGCGTCATCTAAAACGTATTTTATACAACTATAAGTCTAGGGTTTTTATTTTTTGAAATAGTCTTTACTAACCTCTAAGCTTTTAATAAAGTGACCGATAATGAGGCACAAGAATCATAAATGAGGCGATGATCTACCTACCGGTTAAGGCTTCTCACACTCAGCCGTTGCTCCATCAATCTCGGAGGCAATTACAAGCCGAAGGCTCCGTAATGTAATCTACACTAGCGTCCAATAACTCGATAATTGCGAGCCGAGAAAACAATATGTTGCGAATAAATTACTAAGATACACTGCTATACGTGTACACTCATCCTTTAGATAACTTACAGAGCTTCTAGACTTGTCTTTTTTACAGTATTACTTGACTACTCCGTCCCCTTGATTGGGAATGGAGCTTTACTAGGAGTAACATTAGTATTAAATTTCCAACTAAATGTGCATGCCAATATAAATTAATTTTTATCAATGCTCTGCCTTTTGATTACATGTAATAGTTTACCTAGAATCCATTTTGAACTGGAATTATCAAATCATGTCTTACTCAAACTAGAAGGTGCAAGGTCTTAATACAAAATTAAAATGTACTTAAATATATATATTATGTAAACAATCATTATACATACTTTAGTTGTGCACCTACATATTTGCATCAACTAAAGATACCAACAGATTTATGCTGCCCTAATTGTAAGTCCAATGCAAACTAGTATAAATATTACTCCTGAATATAAAAAGTACTGAGACCTATTCAGCGCAAGGGCAGTTGTACACTAACAAGAATATATGCTCTTTCTCCTGGGGCGTGTTCACAATTTGCCATCGTAAAATATACTCAATCAACCGAACGCCTAACCATAAAAGACAAGTCATGTCGATTCTATAACGAGGAGCGCAACTGGTTTTCAGTGAGGGCGGACTATCGATAGTTTGTCGATGAATCTTTAAAGAGGTTGAGAGCCGATCTTGGGGGAAAGGAACATTCATAACTTCGACAAGAGTGTGATAATGGTCTGTGTCGATGATTTTTCTTATCGATGTTTGAAAAATCAAAGCCGGTCCTATAATTTACTAAATAAACTCCAATCTATGAACAATAAAGTCGGAATGAACGTCTATGAATGGTAGAAATGCGGGAAAATACGTTTGTATTCTTTTAAGTTTTTACAGTACTTTGTTATGATGATCATCGATATATGGATACATTCTCTGTATCGACATTTTCTCGTTGATTCTAGCACCACCACTGGTTCTGCGCCAAGGCACAATGCCGTCCAGTCACAGTTCCCAGTACGGCGATCAATATTTATTAGTTAAAGGAATAACATATGAGAGGAAGGCGGTAATTATACATTGTGGGTTAACGAGACAACGCGAGCGATCGATACCGTCTTAATGTTTAGGGTTCCGTACTCGAAGGGTGAGCAACGGGTGAGACCCTATTACTAAGCATCGGCGTTGTCGGTCTGTTTATCTTTTGTATTTATAACCGCTGTAACAACACATACTAAACTAAAGTCAAAAAATAAAGAAGGTTCCCAAAAAGAACTTATTTGTCTACGATAACATTACTACATGTAAATTAATATCGATGGTACGGAATCCTTCATGTGCGAATCCAACTCGCGCCAATTTTTTTACTAAATTCTGCGGTAGTGATTTAGTTTGCGGTATGGTTCATTGGAATCCGAACGTTGCACATTGCATGCGGCTGCACGCTTTTGTTCTACGTGGATGGAATAAAGCACATAGCTAACCTGTTTATTGGTACGCCGGGATAAGTCAGATAACTCGTCGTAACGGACCCCGAAACCGCAGTGTACTCAAAGCCTTACTTTAAAAAAAATTATACCATCCTTATGATTTGATAGCAAACACAACTGAATATTTTTTTGGGTCTCTAGATATCTTCACAGTGCTTATTATGTATTGTAATTAAAATTACATACGTAACGATTTCAAGTTCAAAATCAACACACGGCTTGTAGCAGTTTTGTGTCTAATTTTACCTAATTAATAGGTTATCCATTATCCTACGCAAATAAACGACTAAGACGCCTCTGTAAAATATTCCTAGTGGAAAGAGTAGACCGTATATTATGCGGCTAGCGTTGGGTTTACTCCCCGGAATATTTCCAACTGTTGGGTTTATTTCCATTTTCGGGGAAAGTATGCGGAATATTTCCAATTCTTCGGGAAAATACTCAAAGTGCACTTAAATTAATAATATGCGAGAATTTAGCTATTTTGACCATGGTTTTACGTTTGTAGCACACCTACACATAAAACCATAACAGCGGGACCACGCTAGTTTTGCCTGTTTGTCAGTTTTATTACACCAAACGTAAACTGCATGTTCTAATGCTTAGATTCATCTGAGTCTCTTCCTACTTCCTACTACTGTGCTCACGATGTGGCGAATGGGTGCAGAAATGTAGACGTTTGAGAAGGATTGGAGAAATCTTGACATAATGACAGGGTCATAGTAAATTCACTGCATTAGAAACGGCAGGTTGGTTTCTGCAAGTGATAATAAAGTTAAATCTTCGTTATTTAAAACAAAAAATTTAGAAAAATAAAACGTGTAGGTTTGTTTTCTTCAAAGTGTCTAGGTGAACGTACTTAAAGTCACGAGTGTGGTAAGTGAGCTATCAGCGGGAGAGTGAAAGTAAAGCGCTTCTTTTGTTTATATTTTTTTTGCTACATCATATCAGCCTATTGCTGTCCACTGGACATAGGCCTCTCCAAGACGGCGCCAACTTTTACGGTCCTCCGCTTCTCGCATCCAACCACCACCGGCCACCTTCCTCAGGTCATTGGTCCACCTAGCAGGGGGGCGTCCAACACTACGTTTTCCGAGACGTGGTCTCCATTGGTGAACCTTCCTACCTCAACGCCCGTCGGTTCTGCGACAGACATGACCAACCCACTGCCACTTCAGCTTACTGCACCTCTGAACGATATCTATGACTTTCGTCTTTTGGCGAATGATCTCGTTTCGGATTCTATCCCTTAGCGAGATCCCCAGCATAGACCGTTCCATAGCTCGCTGGGTGACATGCAGTCGGTGGGCCAGCTTAAGTGTCAAGCTCCACGTCTCGGCCCCGTAGGTCATGACAGGTAGGACGCACTGGTTATATACCCTGCTCTTCAGGCATTGCGGTAGTGGCGACGAGAAGATGTGACGCAACTTCCTAAATACTGCCCAACCTAGCTGCACCCTTCTGGCGAGGAGTTGCAACACTTGCCTGAGGTAGACGTATTCCTGGACAACTTCGAGCGTCTCACCACTGACTGCTATCGGTTCCGGGACACTATGTTCGTTGAAAATGAACTTAGTCTAGTCCAAGTTCATCCGGAGACCAACGCATCGCGAAGTCAAGAGTTTTGAAGACATCCTCCAATGCACTTGCGAACAGTTTCGGGGAAATAACGTCCCCCTGTCTCACACCTCTGAGCAGATGGATGGATCTTGTCTTGTGACCTTGGACTTGGACGGACATCGTTGCCATATCATACAGGCCTCTCAGCACCTCCACATACCGCCAGTCGACTTGGCATCGCTGCAAGGATTCCAGAACAGCCCAGGTTTAGGAAGGCTTTTTCGTAGTCCACAAAAGCATAAGACACAATGGCTGGTTATACTCTTCGGACTTCTGTATAACCTGGCTGACTGTGTGGATGTGATCTACGGTACTGTAGCTTTTACGAAACCCGGCCTGTTCCATTGGCTGGAATGCGTCGCATCTTGCGGCGAGACGATTTGTGAGGACTCTCGAGAACAGCTTGTAGACGTGACTCAGGAGCGCGATTGGCCTGTAAGTTTTCACGAGCGACTTATCGCCTTTCTTAAAAAACAGCGCCACAACGCTTCCACTCCACGCCTTCGGGGTAGTCCCATTTGCAATGACGGCATTGAAGATTCTCACTAGCTCCTTGATGACTGGAGGTCCTCCTGCCTTCAGAAGCTCGGATGGTATGCCGTCTTCACCGGGAGCCTTCTTATTGCTAAGCTGTTTGAGAGCCCCCGCAACTTCGTGTTCGTCCACATTTGGGAGGTCTTTATTGTATTGGTGTGTCAGCGTGGCTCTTGGGTCAGTCGCATCGGGAGGAGGCTTCGAGACATGCGAGGTATATAGTTGGCCCTAGAAGCCGTCAACTTCGGCGAGAATCTCTGGAATTGAGGTGACTATGTCGCCGTTCGAGGTTTTGAGTTTCGATTTTTTTTGAGGTTTTGAATTTTTTTGCTTGTAAACTCGAAAACTGCTCATTTTATTTTAAGACACATTCAAAAATGAACAAGATATTACAAAGTATCTGATTTGATATCAAGTTCAAAAACTTAATTCCAACTGCGGACAAATCGCGTAATACTAATTTAATGTCACCTCTTTTGAACTTACAATTTAGGTACTCACATTTACTAAAAGATCAGCCACTAGGCGAAATCGGTCGATTTCATTGAACTTCCTACTCCTTAGAAGAAACTTAGGTATCTGATCAAAAAGGAGTAAATTGTGAGTTCAAAAACATAGATTTGGACACCTATGTTTATTTTTCTGAATTTCTTGTTTTTGATAACGAAGATTAAACTTTATTATCACTTATCTTAAATCTTCAAACTTAGCAGAAGCCAAACTGCCGTTTCTAATGTAGAGATTTTACTATGACCGTGTTTCTTTATGTCAAGATTTCTCCAATCCTTCTCAAACGTCTACATTTCTGCACCCCTTCGCGAAATCGTGGGCACAGTAGTAGGAAGTATACTACAGGATCGTTGAATCTCGAAGAAAGAGAGACTCAGAAAACTCTAAGCATTAGAACATGCAGTTTACGTTTGGTGTAATAAAACTGACAAACAGGCAAAACTAGCGTGGTCCCGTTGTTATGGTTTTATGTGAAGGTGTGCTACAGGCGTAAAACCATTGTCAAAATAGCTAAATTCTCGCATTTTATTAATTTAAGTCCACTTTTGAGTATTTTCCCGCCGAATTGGAATATTTCCCAATCTTTCCGTTTTTTCCCATACTTTCCCGTATTTTTCTTTTCCATCCCAATTTTTTCTTTCCCTTGCCCATCGCTATATGCGGCTTGTCTCGCTAACAACTCCGGATATAATAAATCTCCACTAATTAATTCAACTAATTGGAGTCTCGCAAGAACAAGCTATCATAACAAGTGCCCGATCTCGTATTAAACATCACTTGACAGGGCACTCAGGAATATCCATAGCACATAATCGTATTACTGGAATGAACTAAATGGGACTTGAAATCGGTGAGACTAACCAAACGCAAGCATGTTTGTGTTCACAGCAGCCGAAGACGAACCTCATTTATTTTCTTTACCGAAAACATCAATCACAAACGATCTCAACACTGATCGAATATCCATTCCATCATCCTTGTGCATAACACGTCCAGTCTTATGAGACCTCTGCGAGCCCATTAATCTTCCGTTTTTAGTTGTATTTATGTTGGAGATTGAGGGACGCGGTGGGGCTTCGTATGGTGGGCTGACGTATGTAGTGCTGGTCAGTTAAGTGCGCCCATATTTAGCCACCTGCTGTGAACTTGTTCGCCATTCTGATCAGTTAAGGAGTGGTTCAAAGGTGCTCGTCTACCTACGGCAACTTAGATTACTTTTAGACCATAGGCGCGATACGAGCGTAATTATTCTTTTGTGCTATCAAGTGAGAAGACACATACATAAATCATAATGGTCAATAACTTTAGTGCTGCAGGAAATTGAGATCTTATTTTCCGGTTGCATTAACTAGTCATGTGAAAGATTATGAAACAGACGTTCTTGGCACTAGAACAAACTTATTGGACTGCGTAATTACGAAGTCTTGTGATCGGAACATTACCAATTACACATGTCTTTGAAAACGCGCGTCAGAAATAGTGCATCCTGTGCAGACGCGGCTGCGCGCACGCAGCGACGCATCGGATAATCGATTTTACGAGCTCCCGAAATAACTCGCGTCCCTACAACGGGGCATACATCATGCGTGTATGCATTCTGCACTGTTTCTGTAATCATATGTTGTTATAATGAGCGTATTGTAGAACATTTTTCTACTTACATTGAAAAACAAATTGAGAATCAAAAGGCTTCCACTGTAGTACCTACTTAATTATTATCCATAGGTATCCTGATGATCTTTGTTGTCTTGTTATTTTAGTTACAGTAGCTAACAGCAATGTTTAGCATTATTACAACAGCCGATTTGTAGGAAACCTAATAATAGGATCCAATATAGTTCGCATTTGTTTCCCGGGTTCTCTTCTTCCTAATTTGTGTCCGATTTACGTTGTCTACCACAGTGTAAAAAATAAATAAGCTCTCGTGCCCACTTTCGAATTAAAGAAACATGAAATAGGAATGTTATTGTAGTGGCTCAGGTGTCACCTAAGCAACCTAAAGGTTGCACTAAATTTACAAAACTGAAGAATTTGAAATTCAAATTGATTTTGAATTCCCAAAGGCGCTCCTGCTTAGCATGATGTGTAGGCATAGCCGATATATGGGTGCGTTCACCTAAGTGCTGCAGTGGGTGTCTTTATTGTTACGACTGCCGTAACCAGCCCCATTTATGGCTGTTCCGGCATTTTCTCGTTACCTACTACTAAATGTATTTTAGTGGCATGTCTTTCCGATATTCTACCGCTAACGGTATCTTGTGTCAACTAGACTTGGGGTCTTGTGAATTTTCATTGAGTTTTCCAACAAATTTTTTCCCCTATTTTAAGTTACACTCGCATTGTGGCATTTAGAAATTCAATCGTCATCATCACCTAGCACTATAAATATTTTTACTTAAAACACTTATGGCACCTTTGTATTCATATTAAAAAGTACTTTTGGGAATTGACGGGTTAACGCCCTTTTAGAAAAGAGTGCTTGTTTATTATCAGATTAACTGACATTAATTTAAAACGCGAGAACTGTATTGCAGATGCGAACATTGGCGAGAACTTTCCGAGAAACTGCCGCTCGGCATTCGGTTCTTCGAACTGCAGGAATAATCCGGGATTCATTAAAGTTTTAAATAGACCCACGACTCATGTTCTAGTTAGCCAGTATTAGTGGCTGTTTATGCAATTGCTAGCCTTTGCACTAGTCTATGAACAGCAATTATCTTAAATAAATGTTTTTCCTTTTCTTTTTTACTGATGTTAGTCTGTACGAAAGTTTTACCGCCTTGGTCAGTGTCTGGTTGAGAGCAAGCTCACTATCACACAATGTCATTCATGGTGACATTGTATTTTATGTCCCAATGTTAAATTGTGTTAGGGCTGACCAAAGCTTTTAACGACGCGGATCCTCCGTAAATTATGACAGCTGTAAAACCTCAAGATGAGGATGGGGGGCGAAGCCCTAAGTTCTACCTACGTCATGTCGCGACGTTTACGAGCGTTGAAATAAGAATGCAACAGCAAACCTCGTGTGTGGCCTCTTAAACCACTGGCCGTGAAGGGGTTAAACCTAACCCGAAAATATCAAATAACGCATCTTTTTGTGCTTTAACGAGCTGTCACATTGGACTGACACGCGCAAATCATAGCGCTGCGTCTTTTTTTATATTAAAATACTTTAGCGTAGAGCTCACCAACACCAATGATTGATTTTTAATCAGCCGGTTTTGCATTATTTGACATATTTTGTATGGGAATTCTGACAAATTAACAGTCAATTCAGGTTTACCCGTTTTAAACTTAATAAACACGGGTCTAAGTATGGAAATTACTTTAAAAATTAAGTATTGCCTTGAAAATAAGCGTCTTTATACTCACATGCATTCACTGTACTCAACAGTATTAAAGTGATTTGCAGTCGCATGTGAATGTATAAGTTTCGATTCTTTGGTCATAATTTTACGGCGTGAATCCGATCATTCGACGCCAGATACCTTATCACCTAATGGCCACTTGCAGTCCGAAGCCACGTTAAGTAAAATAAAAAAATAACAAAAAAAAAACACTTTAAAAGCCTGTGTGTCTGTTCGCGCCTCTCTCGTAATATCATTTGCATTTCCTAACGATTGCACATAACTGGCCCAAGATAACAGTTCTCGGAGACATTTTTATTGGCATTTAAACCGAATTTAAACTGCATGGCTGGGCTTAATAGTCGTATTTACTATACTAACCATCATTTTATCTAGAAACATACGACATTTAAAGGAGAAAACGTTAGGTTCTAACGTCTACATTTTTACCATAAGTATTAGTAGTACTAGTACTCGTAGTAGTTACCTTATATCTAGGTATCTAGCAGATGGAGGTGGCGTCTGTATCGTTGTATCTTAATTAAATTGAACATTTGTTCTGTGAAATTGGTAAAGAAACAAAAAGAAGACTGGTCAAACTTAGGAGACTGTAACTTATACCTACCTAACTTACTTGCTGTGTCGTAACTTTCCCAGCCCACCCAGTCATACTAGAATAAATGATATGCGGGCCATTGACTCTATGTTACTAAGTCAATGCTAAGCGCATACCTCAAAGACCGAGCACCTAATTATCACAATGCAAATCGTACAAACATTAGTGAAATGTTGGCCAACAAGTGTTGGCGGTAGAGGCCGGATCAAACACTCTGGTGGCAAACATGTTTGGACTATCGCCACTTTCGGTTCTGTACAAACAGGGCTAATGTTTGATCAAGTGCCAGCGACACGCCACCGCGGGCACCTTCGACCAGCTTTACTTTACCCCAACAATCCGCTAAGGCTGAACCATCTTCCCTTGTTGTGTCGACTATTCTGAGCTCTACCTATTCTGGTGCGGTGAAACAAGGCGACACCTCTCTCGAGCGCAGCGAGATGGCTTTACCTGTCAGACCTTTTAACGAGCTAAGTAAGGGTTGACAAAGGCTATAATTTACTTGGAGCTAGTTGAACAAACATAAAGTAACGAACTTTCGAGAGCGGACAAGCTTATAACTTTATATAGGTACTATAGTACCGAAAAAGGCCTTCCAAAAATAAATAAAGATAGGTACCTAGCGAGCACCGTTGGAAATAAAAATGCAAGGGCTGTTTTTTTATATATTTTTTTATTATTTTACGTTTACGATATTATTGTGCCTTATTGAGTGATCCTCATTAGTCTTTACATCCATGTAGAGATGATCAAAGAGAGAGAAAAAAGAGTTTCGTTTATTCTCTTAACGGCCACAAAATAGTATTTGTTTCTATAATGCGTTATCGTGATGAGGCCTTACTTATTTAAGCAGTCATTTTGCAAATTTTGCCATTTTCTTAAAGGCTAGTTACCAAAACACCTGCCGATAAACAGCTGAAGGACACGCTAGTTAACGACTTGGTTATTGACTATTAATTACAGTAATTGCCACTAGCTGACCTATACAACGGTATATTTACTTACACGGCTTAAACGAGAATTGGTCACTTCCAGCTTGTAGGAGGATTAGGTCAACGCAAATTCAAATATGTTTTTTTTACCTACCTGTGTATTTATTGAAGGTTAGCAGGTACTCTTAATAACGTAATATTATTTTAAACCGTATGAAATGCCAGACATTTAAAGAAATACCTAAAAGATAGTGCTCCGATACTTACCTAAGTACCTATATCGGAGCTTCTAAATCTTTTAGGCTTATTTGCTGTTTCATGCAGTTAAATATCTTAATGTGTCAATAGTTGTAAATATTCTTTATTGTCCTACTCTTCATGGGTGAAGGGGTCGTATTTATATGAATAAATCACCCACACCACAACGACTTTCTTAGCAAGTTTTAATCTAGTTGTTTGCTGTCGTCTTCTCCATTTCACTAGACAACATCCAATCATTGGTGTGCAGGACAGGCCATAGCCATACACACTCTTAAAAACCGCCTGTTAAAGTACTAGCTCAGAGACCGGAAATACACTATTCCTGCTGCACAAAAACCAGCTTTATCATACCAGTTTCTAAACTGCGCCGAATCTCCCGATCTGTGACATTATCCTTCCCAAATTTGTACTAACAGTTCCCTTACATCTTCCAGGTGGGTCGTCGTAGCCGGTGCATGGCGAGCGAGCGTGCTGCGGCCACCGGCGGCGCCAGCGACAGCTCGCAACGACCGCCACTCGTCGCTGCTGCAACTGGCTGCGTGGGGCGTGCCGGCTGCGCTGGCTGCCGCTGTGCTGGTCACGAGAGATGTGGACGCCGATGAGCTGACTGGTGAGGATTTAATTATACTATATAAAAAACAACAGTGGCCAATTTGCTGCTGCAGCCGGCTGCGTTAGCGGCCACCATGCTGGTGACGAGGAATGTTGACGCTGTATGCTGACTGGTGACGATCGTGACGATCGGTTTATTATACTAATAACGAAATTCGGGAACAATGGTCAGTTTTCTGCTGCAAATGGTTGCGTAGGCGTGCCGGCTGCGCTGGCAACCCGCCGTCCTGGTCACGAGGAATGTGGACGCTGATGAGCAGACTGGTAAGAATATCTTTATTCAAATATATCGTCCTACTGAATTTCGTCAACGTTGGCCAATTCGCTGCTGCAGCTGGCTGCGCTGGCGGCCGCAGTGCTCGTGACGAGAAATGATCTGAGAATGAGATGAGAATAATCTGACAGGTAAGGAATGATATTTTTATTCAAATAGGTGTCATTCTCCCGAATTTCAGCAACGGTGGCCAAAGTGGAGCGTGCACTAACTGAAACACAAAATATGCACTTCCGTTTCTTTCACACTCACTCATACATAGCATATAGCGTAGCAATAGTAATTTAAAGACTTATTATAGTCTGATGAGACAGCATCGACCTTAACAGAGAGGGGCAGGAACTTAGAAAGATCATTCAAAAGCATTCTTAATTAATACAATACCTACACAAAAGCGATTTTAGGTCAAAGGAATCAAGCAAGTCCAGTGCGAAAATGGTCAATGCTAAAAGGAATGCAAGTCACAAGTCCATAATATCTTATCCAGCCAAGACGTCCATCAACTAGTCTCTTTTTTATAACAGCTCGTTTCTCAATAAGCCCAGCCTACTCTGGATACCACACAATTATTTATTACGTACCAAGTTGCGTAGGCCACTGCACCAAAGACGCCGCCGCGCCATATGCGACTATTTTCATTTTGTCGTGTAACAGGTTCAATGCAACGCAAAGGCTGCATCTATAGGGCTGAGCAGCTCCGTATAAGTTAGTGGTCATAACTGTAATGAATTTCATAAATATTTAAATTCATCATGTTTTATGTGACGCTCATGGTTGTTTGCCAAGGAATCAATTAATGTCTTTATATTTATTGACTATCAATTTTAATTAATTTTAGCCCACGACTCTACTCGTACTTGCTTGGCTATGCAATTTGCAATAGTGAAATGCAATGTTTCAGAACTGGCATTTTCTTGAGACTAGTAAATCTATTGTAACCTCCAGCTTGTGGCTTATTGTAGTTCGGCAGTCAGTCCATGTTTATGTTCGTTCTTAGTATAGGGTCTGTGTTCTGTGCTTGCTAGAGCTTCTGAATATCCTGTTTTTTGTGCATATTGTGGTATTGTACCTTTCCAATCCAATCAATATCACACGTTCAACACAAAGGCGTAACGATTCTCGGTTTATAGTCGTCGATTGTTTAATCGGCGGCGTTTTTCAAAGCGATTAAATCTGGTACGAGTGCGCAGGAGCACGCATTCAAACGATAATGCCATTGAGTGTTTTGTATAATAGAATGTTTAGGGTGACTTGACTTCGTCGTGTAAAACTTTGAAAGTTTAAAAATCTGCTGATACTTATACTTAATTTCAAGGCTGAGCAACTTTTGGATGAAAGCTAAAGTCGTAAATAAAACGAGATTTCCTACGTAATTAAATTAGTCAAGCTTAAGATTATGGATTTGAGATAGATGGTGAACTTGAAGAAAGTGGAAGGTGAGTTAGGTATAAAGTTCGTTTTACCCATTCTTTTACATAATTTGTTACTTCCAAAAGACTACACGCATAAACACGATTTCATACCATCCTTTATGCACCGTATTATTTTCATCAGAATTATGAAAAAGAAAATAGCAATTGTTTATTGCTATTTAAAAAAATAAGGTATAATCGTTTATATAAATGATCTTAAACTTAATCAAAACAATAAAGCCGCACTGAGCTCTGCTGCGACGAAAGAGTGCAGACAAATACTTATCATTTTTTAATTTGAACAGTAGCTTTGTTTGTATTCCGTTAATACCACTAAGACAGGGCGGCGTTTGTGGCGCAAATGTTCATTTATCAGAAGACCCCTTATCACATAAGCTGGGATTATTACTTATTTCAGCCGGACTACCGACCATTTGAGAATGCCGCGCTGATAGCACCATAAGTAGATGCGCGGCTTTTCTGCTTAGTAGATATAGAGATACCCCATTCATTGCCGACAAAACATCTTTGTTACAATAAAATTGGTAAAAAATTCATGTTCACTTAGTATGCAAAAAAATGAATATGAAAAATATAAAAATACCTTCACGATCATGTTTCCAGACACAATAAAAAATCAGTTATTATCGGCTCGCCCGCGGTCTTATCCTGTAGTCTAGGCGTTGTTAACGAATTCGGCGACCACTTATACCTATTTGTCCTAGTTAGGTAAAGACTTCAGATGTAGTTAGTTAGTTACTCGCTTGGACAGTAAGAGTTAGGTAGACAACGAATCTATTAACACACCCTATAGTTTTATTAAATAAACGATCATAATGTAGAGCCAACGACCAAAACCATAATAATTATTTACCGCTGATAATAAAATGTATGTCGATCCCGACATAACATCAAAATATTTTCCGCCTCTGTATCAACTCGTGCGCATAAATCAGACGTAAACCTCTCGCGAGTCTTGCAGCTATAAATTTTAGTCTCGGCAAAAAACCGGGAATCGCCGCCCCATGCAAATAAATTCGTGCTGTGTGATACAAGATAAGTGATGCTAAGACATCACAACTGAAAATACAAAATCCTATATATAGGTACTTAACATCAGCTTATATTTTAGCATCACTGATGGACTTAAAATTCTAAAAAGTTTTATATTGAACAGCATTATGCTAAGTGCGAGCGAAGTGCCGCCTGGCCCGTTTCTCAGGCATATTGCAGTTTCAATCATGCCACGAGTATTGTGCTTTTATTTTTATTATTTCCACTTCCATTATTGCGGCCGAAAGAAATGCGCGACCATTATTCGAGCCGTTAAATACGACACCTTTCCTCCTCGCACGGTCATATTTCAATTTTAAATCGGCCCTTTTAACCGCTGCCTTATTAATGCAAGCCTTTTTTCTCGCCGTATGTTTGTGTAGGTGTTCGCTTTGAGAGTGGCTTTAGTGAAAATCGGAATGTTATTCAGCTCGATAAAGGCGCATGAGAGTCCGTATCCGCCGAGCCGCCTCGCTCCGAAGTCAGTTCGTTTACCTAATGGTTTTATTTTTATTTTGACAGGAACATGTTTCGTCGGCAACCAGTCGAGCAAATCCCTGCTGGCGTTGGTCATCGTGCCGGAAGCGATCTGTCTCCTGCTGGGCTCGGTGTTCCTCGCGTCGGGGCTCCGAGCGATCCTCCGGCGACCCGCGCCGGTGCCGGCTCCGTCGGCTCTCCTGAACTCGCCGCCCCAAGCTCTGACCGATCAGAGCTTGCTGAGGCTGGGCGCGTTCGCGGCGCTCTACGCTGTTCCATCCACGTGCATTCTAGCCACATGGATGTACGAGTACGCATGGAGAGACGACTGGCTAGCCGCGCCGGTTCCCTCAACGGAGCCATCGACCCAACCGCGGCCTGCATTCTGGGTGTTTCTGTTCCGTATATTCGCTACGCAGGTTTTGGGGGTGATGGTGGCGGTGTGGATAGCGACGCCGCGCTTGAAGGCGCTGTGGAGGAAGGTGAGCGGGCCTCGGAAGCCGCCGCTGGCGAAGTGTCCGTCGGGCCCGCCGCCGACGCCGCTGACGCTGCACTGCTACGCGGCGCACCCGCATACATTGACGCGGCAGGTGCACAAGTACGCGACCTACCGCCCACCGCAGCAGCACTCGTACCGCAAGCCGCGCCATTACCACTACTCCGCGGGCGAGACCATTCTCTGACCGACTCACAGTGAACCGGTGGCTCAAGCTCAAACTGAAAAGACATTTTTACGAGGCTGTTCCTCTGATAATGCATTTATTAGCGATTGTCTGAATAGCGTTATGTTTCACTTCGTAAGTGCCATTATTATTTATGAGTGAACGATATTTTGAATGTATTTTCTTTCTCTAACTTTATTCAAATTGCATAAATGTATACGATGAATAATATTTTTTATCGGATAAATGCGAGGAACTAAAATGTGTTTCTTTAAAAATTGTTTTATGGTAAATATTTGTACAGTTATTATGCCCTAGCATTTAAATGATCTAAGTAGGTAGGTATAGAACTACACCTATGATGTACATAAATATAAGTATATGATTTGTAAATATTATGAAGGGAACGATTTACACTTGACTATAGGAATAAGTACCAGATGCCCTTAATTAAAGTTAGTAAATTGTTCGCAATTAAATGGACCGAATACCTAGGTACTGGCTATAATGAAAGCAATTGCACATAAGTGCAATTAAAGATAAAAAAAAGCCTCAAACTCCTTATGTAAAGCATGCTCGTTTATCTACATGGTGCTGATTTATGAAAACACCGCTTATCTATAACTATCAAACATTCACCTAGAAAAAGACAACAAAGGTCCGTATGCTGTTTGATTAGATCGTTTTATCATGTTAAATCGTAGGCCTCATATTTCAAAATGTTTTTTCATTGCCAGTACGACTTAAATCTGCACATTGTACCAATATGCATCAATACTAATAAGAAGATTATATTTTCACCAGATTTTTCGAGGCATTTCTTTGGTACCCAATGAACAAGAGCCAATTGTCGCTAAACTTACATTACTTAGTACCTACATTATTTTTATTTGTACATAAGTATTTTTATTTGTACATAAGTAATAATAAAATTCCATAAGTACTCGACTTGAGTGGAATGGAACACCACCGCCTGCCAAAATAGTATTGTAGTGTAAATAAATTGTACATAAGTACTGCATGCACAGTGGACCCGACCCGAGATAATTTGCTAAAAGACAATCCGGCTCACCATTCCATGTACCTAATCCATGTCACAGTAGCTAGCTTTCTAAATAAATAATAATAATACAAAAAACATACGAGTCGACTACTTAATGTGTGCTTTTGTAAATGAAAAAATACCTAAGCTAGTTAATAGGTAAGCATGAGAAAATGTTAATACTTCTGTTACAAATAAATAATACAAATAATAAATTGTTAAATTGTGTGATGGAATAAAAAAATGAAGTATTTCTTTATTACGACTGTAAAATGTATTTTTAGGTAATGTACTAATTGATAGAATAAAATTTTATAAACCTAACATAGCTTTTCTTTTTCTACGTTTATACAAAATACAAAGGTATTTACGAAAAAAAGTCCTTCCTCCTAAAATATTAAGTAGGTAATACGAGTATTAAAATACTTTGTCAGTTTTATTTATTGCTGTGTCTAACAAGATTTTGAAAATTCAAATCATCGTTTTATGTAGCTGTAAGTGTAGCAAGAAGTAGTTAAGGTAGGTTCAGCAACTTATAGCTTTCTCGATTGCTATTGCGACTCTAAAGATAGCCCATAGCCCTAACTGCTGGTACATTTTCCAAACAGTACATCGAGTTCATAGCCCTAACTGCGGCTACATATTCCAAGCAGTACATCGAGTCCATAGCCCTAACTGCGGCTACATATTCCAAGCAGTACATCCAGTCCATAGCCCTAACTGTGACTACATATTCCAAACAGTACATCGAGTCCATAGCCCTAACTGCGGCTAGATATTCCAAGCAGTACATCGAGTCCATACCAAAGTTCTAACTGCGGCTATATATTCCAAGCAGTACATCGAGTCCATAGTCCTAACTGCGGCCACAGAATAAGTACTAGTACTCCGTACAGAAGTATGACTTTGCAATGAAATTCAAAGAAATATCTACTCAATGTTGTCAATGATATGGTGTAATGCAGTTCGCCTCAGACTCAAGTACATTTTCGTGTACAGAAATACATTTCAAGATAATTTCATTCTTATAACTCTGGAATATGATTCATAATACACTAAACCTATTCAGTGACGTACTATCATGCAACGCAATAGGGTTGACTGCCACAAGAAGCTACTTACGCCATCTAGCGCATCTTTTTAAGACTTTATTCATGCTCGTCCAACCAGCAACCTAGTGCCGCGCACCGCCGCACTGTGGGTCGAAACGCCATTTTGAGGGACTTAGCATATGACTTTCTATTTTCACTTTTTTCTTTTTACCAATGGATAGCCTTAATCGAAAATGTCATAAGGCATTTTGTGCTAAACCTTATAGTTTAGCTGTAAAAAAATAAATAGTTTTTTTTTGTATGGGACGGATTACTTAAGTCTATATTGTTGTTGACCCAAGGGTGATCACGCGTTGAAACCTTTTTATTCTTGTTATTTACCTATAGTACTATAAATAAGCACTAAAAGCTTGTCTATAAGTCTGCAATTCTCTGAGTTATTGCGATCGGAAAATAAATATATTTTATACCTTATAAAGCTTGATTTTTGAATAACATTTATCAAATTAAACGTTAAATAGTAGGTGCAGGTTAAATATTACACCATTTGTGATTCGGTAATAAACAAAACCATTAACCCACACAATCTTTAAGTACTCAAAAACATACAAAGGATTAAGAAATTAGTTAAATTACTTTGAAAACAAATACTTACTATTATGTTTACGCTAATTGGTAATGTTTTCTGCTAAAATAGCTAATGATTACGTGATTAACTAACTATGTTTCACATTATTATCTATTTATGAAATAAATTAAGTGATACCACTAATCACTTTCAAGTACTCATTATTTTAGGTTTCTAATTACTAATTAGGGTTGTTATTTTATTATGAAAATTCAATAGTTGCTGGTGTTACAAAAGGTATATAATATCCGTAATGAGAAAATCATAACTAGTATTCGTTGAACCTTCGTTTAACTGCTATTTAAATCTCTTGTGACTGTGAATTATTTTCTTTTCGCTAAGATGGAAAATATAGTAAATAATTTAGATTTGTTTGTGATTTTGAGGGAAAACTTGGGATCACTGTCGGACAGTAAAAAACTTTTTGATTTTCTTCAAGAGAAAATGAATGTGCCGGAGAAGACCAGTGCTGTACTTAAAAAGTTCTGTGAGCGATTTTGTTCTATTGTGAGTGCTAGATGGAGAAGGAGTAGTCGCGTTTTACCTCAGTTTATACGGAACAATGGAGATTGGCTAGAAAGTCCAATAACTTGGCCTGAAGAAGTTATCTTAAGCAAAGATCATGAAGACACGTGTGATGATACTGATAATATAGAAAATCTGCCACCATCTACATCACAACCCTCTACGTCAGAACCATCTACATCACAACCTTCTACGTCAGAATCTCCTACATCAGGACCTTCAACAGCTATGTTTACACCAAGAAAACCTTTTGAAGATTTGGGCTCCAAGCAAAAGCGAAGACGTGTGGAGGAAATAAATAAATCGCTGTCATTGTCCCCTGAAGAAGTGAATGCGGTTGCTATGAGGAGCTTAAAAAGTTCTGGAAACGAAGATGTGGCAAAAATTATGCAACATTTATTGGATAACCCAGAAGACCTTGAAAAAGTAAAAGATTGTATAGGTAAAAGTGAAGACAAAAGAAAAACATATACACCCGAAAAAGCATTGGCTTTAATAATTTCCCTTAAACTTTCGAAGTGGCAATACATAAACCTAAGAGAGGCAGCTAGCGAAAATGGTACAGACTTGTACCCTTCGTACTATAAAGTTAGACAGGAAAAACAGAATTGTTATCCAAAAACAGAAGACATCTTGGTTACTGAAGACGGAGCATCAATTAAGTTGCAAGCTTTGCTGGATTTAACTGTATACAGACTTTTGGATTCGATTACTTTGGACCTGAAACTTGCCACTGATTTACAACTTGTGAGCAAATGGGGTTTTGATGGTGCTTCAGGTCAAAGTAATTACAAACAAAAGTCTGATACAGAGTTTCGTGAGAGCAGTATATTTATGGCCAGTCTAGTACCGATTAGGCTGCAGAAACCTGATGGAACAGTGCTTTGGGAAAATGACCGACCTTCTTCAACCTTTTATTGCCGTCCAATTATGTTTAAATTTACAAAAGAATCTCAAGCAACTGTAACAGCCATAAAAGCCAGCATATCCGGAGAAATAGAAGCACTTTTACCGTCAAGAATTGAACAGATTGCAGTAAAACACCAATTACATTTGACAATGATTGACGGCAAGATAGCCTCCTATTTATCAGGGACTTCGTCAGCTGTCTGCGATATTTGTAAAGCGAAGCCATCGGAAATGAATGATCTGGAATCCCATCCCCAAAGACAGCATAATGAAGATATGTATCAGTATGGGCTATCATCTCTTCATGCTTGGATAAGGTGCATGGAGTGCTTACTACATATAGGTAAGAAAAAAAATTATAATTTTCACCACGCTAAATTACATATTATTTGAAGTAATAATTAGTAGTAGTATTAGTATTTTTAATCATTATTTTTCATTATATTTTTGCTTGTTTTGTAGCCTACCGGTTGGAGTTCAAAACATGGAGTTGCAGAGGTGATGACAAAGAAAAAATGAAGCTACGCAAAAGCGCTATTCAAGAAGCATTCAAAAAGGACAGTGGTTTGCTAATTGATGTGGTCAAGCAAGGAGTTGGCACCACTAACGATGGCAATACTGCAAGGAAATTTTTCAGGGAAGCAGACACAACAGCCCGTATCACTGGAATTGATCAGAATTTAATTGAAAGGTTACACGTGATTCTCCAAACTGTTGCGTGTGGAGAACGCGTTGATATTTCTAAATTCTCTCAATTTTGCAATGATACTGCGGAATTATATGTAAAACTGTATCCCTGGTATTATATGCCTTCCAGTTTGCACAAACTTTTAGTGCATGGTTCTGCCATTATTCAGCATTTTGGTTCCATTCCAATTGGTAAACTGTCGGAAGAAGCAGCAGAAGCTCGCAATAAAGACTTCCGTAATTATAGAGAACACCATTCTAGGAAAGTAAGTAGGATAGCGACGAATGAAGATATTTTACACAATTTTCTTTTGTCTTCTGATCCTAAGATTACCAGTCTTAGACCTCGGATGGTAAAACGAAACCTATTGGTTCTCTCTTCGAGAGCCAAAGAGCTTCTTCTGGATTTTCCGACAGAACCAGCAATAGATTTTATTGATGTAGATAATTTACAAGATAGTAATAGTGATAGTGAGTAAGTTTCATTGTATTAAAATTCCTTGTGATTTAAGATAATTGTAAATACTTGTATTATTGATATTGGAATGGTAGCTTTGTACATATTATTTTATTAAATTCTTTGTTATTTAAGTGTAATTTATGATTTTGTGTTGTTACATTTATGATATATTTGTGTAAATGTTTTAAAATATTAAGGCAAAACGAGAAGTCAGTGGTTCGTTGATGTTTGTATGTTTTGTTGGCTTAATTTTAAGTAATTTTCTAATAATTTTTATGTTCTTAATTATGCACCTACTTAAATGTTTATATTTTGTGTCAATGAACAATATTTTAAAAATAAATGCTCAGGTGCTTAACGTTTAATTTTATTGTATTTATCTAATCCAATTATCTCTGAAACATGCAGAGCGATTCCAGCATAAACGTCTATAAAATAGCCACAAACCAAAACTTTTTTCTTTTTAAAGCAGCATCTATAACGTCTCATTAACATTCAAGTACTCAAAGATTGTATGGGTTCATGCTTTTGTTCGTTTCCTAATCACAAATGGTAAAATACGTAACCATCAGTTACTATTTTACGTTTAATTTGATAAATGTTATTCAAAAAACAAAGCTTCGTAAGGTATAAAATTTATTTATTTTCCGATCGCAATAACTCAGAGAATTGCAGACTTATAGACACGGTGTTAGTGCTTGTTTATAGTCCTATAGGTAAATAATAAGAATAAAAAGGTTTTAACGCGTGATCACCCTTAGGTCAACAACAATATAGACTTAAGTAATCCGTCCCATACAAAAAAAAACTATTTATTTTTTTACAGCTAAACTATAAGGTTTAGCACAAAATGCCTTATGACATTTTCGATTAAGTGAATAAAAGGCGCGAGCGTGTCGCTGCCATCTAGTGACACCCAACTTGTTTAGCTCCTTACAACACGTCGCCGCGCGTAGGTACGTTTTTGCTACCTACACGGGGAGTTACACAGGCCTGCTGCGGCTAGATATACCAAGCAGTACATCGAATCCATAGCCCTAACTGCGGCTAGATATACCAAGCAGTACATCGAGTCCATAGCCCTAACTGCGGCTACATATTCCAAACTGTACATCGAGTCCTAGACCTAACCGCGCCTAGATATTAAAAACAGTACATCGAGTCCATAGCCCTAACTGACTCGATGTACTATCACAAACAAAACAATGCAATTTATATAAATTGCATTGTTTTGTTTGTGATAGTAGGGTACCAGGAAAGTTCCCTTTCTATCATGACTCCGGAAATTAGCAGGCCCGCACCAAGGCAGTTTGTGTTAGCCTGTCGCTAATCAAATAAAACGATGCTTATTCCAGGATCATACACGAATTAATGGAACTTGGCTAGATTAGAAACTGCATTGTTTCTGATGGTATGGGGTTACAGTTATCCAAATGATAGTTATTTTGCTGATAGTAGTACCTAAAACCTTGTAAGAAAGGTAAAAGCATCCAAATAAATTGCAATTTTTTTGTCACTAAAAAAATAAGTCACTTTTTTTCAACAGAGCTCTTAATTATTTTTCTTTAAGAAGAGCCATATAAAATGATGTGTCTTTGCTAAAAACATAGGAGTACTTGTTTTAAAAAAGGTACTGTCATTTTTGACATCTGACATTTATTTCCGACTTTCGAGTCCAAGAATTCGCTTGGTGATTGATAGCATTTTTTCAATGAAATTAAAGAAACTCACATAAAGTTGCATTTAATTAAAATGACTTCGTTTAGTCAACTTAGTCGGCTTAGCAATATTTTAGTCGGGAGCTACAAATCAGTTTTACATGGAAGGTATGTTTGAGGTTATGACGCTTACGGATTGTTTACTTGTATGCTTAGATCATTGATGTAAGCTTGTGTGATAAATTTTGAAAGTCTTGTTTTATTTTTGTTATTTTGCATACTTGAGTCCATCATTAGGCGTAAAGTGTTCAATGTACCTAATTACCTATGTAGGTACAAATCCAGTGAAGGGTTATAAATAGATCACACATACCAAAAATTTGTTGTTAAGCATCAACCATGCATAAAAAGATGCTACACGAGCTGTTATCTATTAAAACATGTGAGAAACACACCACTTTTCAGAAACACGTGGATCAATCAGCAAGTGTGTAACTACACTAGAAAATCTGCTGAGGAAAGACTTGGGATAGAGAAGCCTAAACGTCCTTTGACCCCATTTTTTAAATTCATGACACAGCTTCGGCCTGCGTTACTAGCAAAGAATCCAGGAACATCATCTAAGGAAGCAATAGCATGGAGTTCAAAACACTGGCAGCAACTTGATTCAGAGGTTAGTTTTTTTTTCCAAAGAGATTTCCTACAAAATGTATGTGTATGAAAATATAATGTTATTATATTGCAGACAAAGTCACAAATGGTTAAAGAATATGAAAAGGATTTGGAAGATTACAAAAAAATTAAAGAAATTTATGAAAAATCTTTAACAGATCAACAAAAGGCAGATATTAAAAGAGTCAAAGAGGAACTAGCTGCTGCCAAAGAAAAACGAAAATTGAAGGCTGTAAGTATAAGATCATTTTTTTAGATCAGTGACAATTTTTTTTATAAACTTTCATAAAATGAATTTTGTGCATTGCAGGAATACAAAGAGCTAGGCCGTCCGAAGAAACCTATGTCATCCTATTTCCTGTTTGTTCAATCTAAGAAAGATGAATTTACTGGAAAACAAATTAAAGAATTTCAGGAAAAAGTAAAGGAGAAATGGTTGAAACTGCCAGCAAGTGAAAAATTACAATATGAAAAGCAGGCTCAAGATCTTATGAATAAATATAAGTGAGTATAATCTTTATACAGTCTTCCTATTATAAACTGAATTATAAATAGGTATTATATTGTTATTAACAATAATTTATTTAAAAAAAATTACAGAAAAGAAATTGAAGCCTGGGAACTTAAGATGATAAACATAGGGCGCACTGACCTTGTACGCGCTAAGCCTCTGCGTGAGAAAAAGCCAAAAAGTGTGAAGAGCAAACAATAGGAACTCGGGTGCTCTGACAGCTTGACTGACTCATACAATAGTATCTCAGAACTTAATAGTAAGCGCAATGATGTACAAAACCTAAGTAGTGTTGATACAGATAGTTCTATTAGTCCAGAACTGCAGAAATCAATAAATATAAAACACATCCAAGAACGTTTGCAAGACCAAGCAGAGTCAGAGAAATGTCAGAGCACGGGTGACAATGAAAAAGATCAATCTGATAAAGATAAGCATCAAAACCAGTTAGAAGACAAGAAAAAGAGTAAGACAATTATGAGTAGTATTAAAAGCTTATTTAAGTTCTAGTAGATGTCCTAGTTTTTTTTGTTTTAAATATATATTCTTGAGAATTTCATCTTCATACATTCTGTAATAAATAGCATTACTTTTGATTATGTAAATATACTTTTGACTTCATATTTTTTTGTTTTTCTTGGTACATGTTTGTTGTTTAGAAGTAATTTAGTTTCATTCATTTATTGTTATTTACAGTAATTTTACCAAAAATGTTCAGTTCTGTCTGTTACACAGATATAGAAATGAGGATATATCATATTCATGGCAACCATGCTTCTAAAATCTTTGGCAACCCTGCTCTGCTGTACACAGATGGTTGTGTTGCGATTTTTGTGACACGATTTGCTCCTTGCCTCATAAAATTATTCATTTTGTTAAAAGAAATTTCCTTCACAACTTTACATGGGTGATTCTTCATCACCCATGTTTCATAGGTGGCTGTGAAAAACTTCTGAAGGTATTGCAACAGCACCAATGAATAGCACAGTAGTCATATCGTAAAGAATTACACATTGATTTATTATAAACTAGTGGATCCCCGCGACTTCGCCCGCAAGAGATGGATTTTCTATATAAACTTTCATCCCCAATTTCACCCCCTTAATGTTTTTATATCGCGACAAAATGTAACCTATGTCCTTTCCAGGGTCTCGTACTGTCTCCACACCAAGATTCACGTCAATCGGTTCAGTGGTATAAGTGTCAAGAGCTAACAGACAGACAGACACACTTTCGCATTTATAATATTAGTATGGATATCAATGGAACTACATGTAAGGAGCTTTCATTTATCAATCAAATTCAGAGCAGGGTAAATAAAGTCCTAAACTATCTTATTACAGCTTTTCCTCAGTGATACTGTTGCAGCTACCAGAGGGAACAATGATACAACCACATCTGTTATAAAGACCCTTTTTTATTTCAATTGTTATAAAATATAATTACAATAAACCTTTTATTTACAAATTGTGTGTCATTTATTATTTACATTGTAGAAATCAAAGTTTGCATGCAAATATTTGAAAAAGTTTGATTATGGTACAGAAAATTTTTTTTGGCTGAAGGGAATTTTAGATACAACATTAAATTTGCTGTAGTGGCTCAGTCAAATAGTTAAGTAAATGTAACTACAATAATAATGTAAAGTTGCATAGTTAAATACAGTTACTATCAAAGATAAAGGATAAAGAAAAAAAACTGTTTTATATTTAGTAAATCCCATAAATAAGCATGAAACATTATTTTTCATCTCACCTGTTCGGAAAGTTGAACTTTCATGTGTAGATAGCCGGATGGGAAAGAGTTTTTCCCTCCTACTTTATACTCCTGCTATTGAGTGAAGGGCAACTATCGAGAGTATCGATAGTTATTGCAATAGTCAGAGCTGTATCAGCTATCGATAGTGATTTTAATATTGAACTTTGACACTATCGATGGAAGATACTATCATTACTATCGGTAGACTAGCGATACTATCGATATTTTATCGATACTTTTGCTTTTGCTTGAACTATCGATATTTTATCGATACTACTGCTTTTGCCTCAACTTTCGATAGTCTGTCGATACTATCGATATTTTATCAATACTGTTGCTTTTGCCTCAACTATCGATATTCTATTGATACTTTCCTCACAGTCGAAATGAATAATAGTATGTTTATCTTGGGTGAAAGCACCTATTCCACTCTCGAGCTATTGGCGCTCTCACTTCATTCAAGCGCCAGAAACTTCTTGAGTGGAATAGTTACTTTCGTCCCTTGTATAACAATATACTATTGTTACATATAATACATTATATAATTTGGCCACTTTTGATTATCATCATTAGATGTAAATAAGAAGTAATCAAATTATTTGGGGAGGGTTAATTAATTAGTGAACATTATAAATACAAATAAATGCATTGGCAAAATAACGAAAAATTGTAAGTATATGGCCTAAATCAATTTGAAAATATATATATATTAAAAAATGCAACACAAAACAATATTTTAAAAGATTAAAAAATACACACCATAGAAGTAAGTCTTGAACTGAATATTAATGTGCACTTATAACATTGAGCAATGAAAAAGACAATTTATATTAAATTTTGTAAGTTTTGGTTCATGGTTTTTAAACTAAAATGGCAATATGTAACTAAAACGCACACTTGTCAATCTTCTCACTTATGTATAAAGGCACAAGCAAACAAACTATGAAAAATTGTTGTCATCTAGCCAGCTATTGTATGTTGTCAGTCAAAACAATGCCCTACCTAAGCTTGGCTCTAAAGCAAACACTATGTAATAAAGCTGTCTTTTAATGTAATAAATAGGGATTGAACACAAATTGTAGTAAACAAATATACACAAACATCTTGGCTAATGGTGCCAGTCCATTGTAATACTTCTAACATGTTATAAAGTCTACCAGACAATGAACCATTTAAGAGTAACAAAGCATTTGCTATATTGGAACTTTGTTTGGGCAACCAGGCTATTTTAGTAACTGAATATATTAGTAGTGGAAGAAAAAAGTAAGTGTTTTCAAAGGGAACTGAAGCCAAACTTTGTATGAATTGCAACAGCAATGATAGCAGTACAATATCATATTTGAAAGTAAACAGTGCTTTCCAAGGCGATGCTTGAGGTTCTTCTGGAGGTAACGAAGGGATTAAACTTGCTAAATCATTCACTGCTTCGCCATCACCAGCCGCAACGACGTCATGCCCCGATGCCAACGATTCCGATGTCTCCCCCACAGAATCAAGACCAGAAATTATACCATTCAACAGTGAATAATCAGTGGACACAGTGATATCTGGTAGAACGTTAGGTTCGTAGGGTTGAGGTGGTATTGGAGACGCATTTGTTGACTCTGTAAAGTAAAAATTCTGTAAAGTAAATATCTACGTGATTTCATCAGCAGTACTGTTATTCATTGTTATAAAATTACCTCCAGCAACCTCGTCACTGTTTTTTCCTGATATGAGTTGAAGTCTGTTGTGAGAGTTCTCTAATATTCTTTTTCTACGAGCTTCACGACGAGCTGCAGCAGCATCAGCCATGTTCACAATTTGACATTTGTTTGACGGAAATGACAGACCGATGTCTAAGATTTTTTGACAGTGTGTAGTTTGACAGCTTACTTTTTAAATCCTACATAGCAGAGGGTCTCTAACTCAGTGGGCCTAGTGCGAGTTTTTTTGTGCTTTCACCTTCCTCCGTGTGACGATTTGGAAATTTGGTCAGCGCCTGTAGCGGCACGTTTGCGAAACCTGTTTTTTTCTATAGACATTTCCGACACGCGGTCGATCGTAGACGCGTTTGACTGATAAATGAAAACAATGATGAAAACTCGCACTAAGACCTCAGAGGGTTTTTGTTTAGGGAGTTTTTAGCATATTTTACAAAGGTTTATGAAATCTATTTAACTTTATAAAATTTTCAAACATGAGAAGTACGAAATAACTGAGCTATTAAAAGTACTTAGCTGACAAATACAAATAGGTAGGGCTGTGAAAAGATACCATCCATTTGATTGATTAGAAAACCATAATAATAATTGAAATGAATAGTTTCATTTGAATAAATTAATAAAGAGCGGGCTGCTATAGTCTAAATAATTTTGTCAAAAATAGGTTCAACTTGACAGGTGACATATAGGGTCGGTTGTTTACGAATCGGAATGTAGAATTAACAATTCAGACATCAAATCGATTTACAATCCAATTAAAAACATTGTTAATCATTACAAAATATTAAATCTAATTTCACTTACAAAAATTAATCGACTGTGTCATCCGGTGGGACTCGAACCCACGTCCCTTCGCTATCCGGGCGAGTGCTCTTACCAACTAAGCTACGGAGGACGTTAGTCAGTCGACGAATTTTTGCAAGTGCTTGCTACGCCAGTGAGCCGGCGTTCGATTTCATCAATACTTGGGGAGTGTACCCGCATGTATCCAATGGAAATATTTTTACAAATATTTAACCATCAGTTAAGATGAAATCAGCGTAACCTTTTATATTTGCAAGTTTTTACGAAATTAAATCAAATTTCACTTACAAAAATTAATCGACTGTGTCATCCGGTGGGACCCACGTCGGAACCCACAATCAGCTTAAGTTAATCTTAGTTGGTAAGAGCACTCGCCCGGATAGCGAAGGGACGTGGGTTCGAGTTCCACCGGATGACACAGTCGATTAATTTTTGTAAGTGAAATTTGATTTAATTTCGTAAAAACTTGCAAAATAATTGCTTAAGTTATAAAAATAATTATACATTTTTAGGTTACTTTATTAAAGGCAGTTTTATTCCTTTGTAAAAAATATAGGTAACTTTAGGTTTTAGTGTTCGTCAGACTCAAACCTCCCTAAGCAGTAGATGAATGTGGTTTAGCATCTATTTATTGTGTCCCTAGCCTACTCAAAGGTCGGTTTGTTAGTAACTACTATAGTAAAATTATTATTATTAGGAGCCTGTCGTGTCCACTGCAGGGCAAAGGCCTACGTACCCTTTCCCCTATATCGTAAAGTAAGTAAGACTATTCTTATAGTTCAATTTCCGTTAGTAGGTGATAAGTGTTATAAAAAAATAGTGCCAATTGACTTTCATCTTCCGTTAATCAAATACATTAATTTTACAAAAAGTCGACAAACTGTCTGTAGTGAAAGTATCCACGAACTACTTAGCGTTAAGGTCAGCACCATAAAATTATCTGAAGGATTCTCTCGATTTCTCCAGGTTTCCGTCACCAGATCGTAACTTGGAGACAGTAGGATTACCTTAGGAGTTTGAAAATCAGTCTAAAGTAATTTAGCATATAAATTGCTCCATACCTTCAATTTGTGTTAGTCAATAGAAAATGCTCATCATGCTGAACAATGATCCCTAAGTCCCTCTATTCATATCTCTTATAGTTAAGCTGAGCTGCTAGGGTTCTTTATCAGTTGCTCCAGACCTTTAATTTGTGTACGTCAATAGAAAATGCTCATCACGCTGAACAATGTTCCCTGAGGCGCTCTATTCATATCTCTTATAATTGAGCTGAGCTGCTAGGGTTCCATTTCAGTTGCTTCAGACCTTCAATTTGTGTACGTAAATAGAAAATGCCCATCATGCTTAATAACTTTTCTTAAAGCGCTGCTTTTATATCTTTCTTAATTTAAGTGTACTGCTAAGGTTTTACGTCAGGTACTCCGATCTTCAAAATAAGTTATAGCCTAGTATTTGCCCAGACTCAATAGCTACACAATAAAAAAGTTTCATTCAAATCCGTGCAGTAGTTCCGGAGATTAGCGTGTACAAACAGATAAACATACAAAAAATTAAAAGTTGTAGATTCCTATTCTGTAACATGAGTTTTTGGTAAAAATACTCAATGTACAGACGCATTGGTTTTACTGTTTTATTATATGTATGTATAGATAGGTAAAATTTTAATTAACTTGTTTTAATCAAAAATGTTTTCCTATTGAAGTTGGAGATAACATGAAGAATGCTGCACAAATTGATGGATGAGCAAATTGAAAAGATCATCCACTCTGACACCGAGTGAGAAAACAGTGGGAATGTTTGAGTACAGTTTTGTAAGTATACTTTATTAGTAGCATAAGTGGTTGTTTAGGTGCGTCGGTGGCGCAGTGGCTACCGGGTTGCCTCTCATGCGGAAGGTGTCGGTTCGATACCACGTGCCGCCATGTACCCATGACTTTTTCTGAGTTATGTACATTAGTTGTTTCACTAACCGATGCTCTTACGGTGAGGGAAAACATCGTGAGGAAACCTGCACATTCAGGCGACTGAATGTATAACCATGATCCAAAACTGGTCAGGTTCCCCTGGTAACAGGGTCACGGAGGTCAGATGGCAGTCGCTCCATTGTAATTACCTGATCTGCCACAACCTGGATCATGGTCAGCGGACCCTGGGCCCTTGCATAAGAGAGCTTAACCGGGATTATTCTAGGAGGATAATGAGGTGGTTGTTTAGGTGGCGTTAGGAGGTACCATTCAAGAATGATCACCCATATTATAATAATACAACTTGTTAAAACTGTTGGTAAAATCAAATATGTGAGTAGAGATGTCAACCGAAATACTAAAATAATAATTTTGCAAATGACACTTTCAGTTTTATTCATGTGATTTTGCACACCACCAATTATTTTTTACAACAATTAATGTAAAAGTTTTTTACATATAATTATTTTGTTCATAGGACACCACGTAGATAGAACTCCAGTAAGCAGCGCTATGGGGTTCACCAGAGGTGATGCTGTTCTTCGACAGGCTGTTTGACGGCGATGAAGATATTATATGAAAAACAAATACAACTTTAAAAAATCCATAACGCAAAAAAGAAATGCGATTTAAAAAGCCAAATTAGTTACGGCTCGACAAGGTTTGTATGATAACTAGGCGATAAAATGTCACGTTGTGGGGTACCGTTTATGCATTGATCTCGTATCGTAGCCTCCTTAGGATCCGATTGGATCCTACCTTCCTAGTTAGGATTCTAAGTATGATGGATGATGATGGATGGTGATGGATGGTTTAATAAGTGCTTTAAGTAAGTCTCAACAACAACAATAACAGCTGCAAATCTCCTTTACGTTACCTTACAAGTAGGTGCGCCGGATTGAAAAACCTCGCTGTAATGTAATGGAGCTACCATTCGGCTGATATAAAGTTCACAGTATTGTATGATCATTTCGCGTTCGTCAAAGCGACTTAGTAAAGTCAGCCTACATGCATTCGATACGCCGCTTTAAAAGCTTTATTTTCAACATAAAAATGGCGTCACATTCATAAAATGGCGTCAGATAGTGGTGTCCAAATTGTACAAAAACGGTTCTAAGTTGTAGTAAATAAAATCATTATTAAATTAACGATGAAAAACATTACAGCGAGGTTTTTCAATCCGGCGCGCCCTCTTGTAATACAGCTAATTATACGGTACACCTGCGACATAGCTAACCATTTTAGTTTTTGCTTTAAACTTTGCGACATTATAGCGCCAATTTAACGAGCAAACCTTATCTTGCTGTATCATTTTTGACTTAATGTTCGCTTTTCTTATTTGCGTAGGTGGTCAGGTAAATGTTTAACCGGATGAACCGATTTTAAAGGAATAGTCTTAGCACCATCGCTAGAAAACTTACTTTCTATTTTGAAAAAAAACGCGTCTAAATCGGTTTAGCCGTTTAAGAGCTATGGCACCACAGACAGACAAAAATACATAATAGATAGCGGTGTTGTATTATACAAGACCCCTTTTCTGTGTCGTTAAAACACTCAAATAAAGTCTGTTCCGTATTTACAACAGCCCGAAATGCACAAAAAGATAAGCCCGGGCCTATAATACAGTATTTATTTGCTTGGCTAATACTTTGAACAATATTTTTATGACGCGTTACTTATTTTACCTATAGATATGAAACGTTTTATGTGTTAGATCAAAAATTACCATAGTGGGTTGTTATTTTTGTGTTATAAAATAAATAATTTCTATAAAAAGGAATGTCAAGTCTTGTTTACAATATTCGCCATGCAATAAAGAAACAGACTTCATGTACTGTTTACTACAATATTTTGATTTGTTTGTGTACCCTATTGATACTGCGCCGCGCGCACTCGCACGCGTACTTGCCTAGTTTTTATTTGTTTAAAACGTACCGTAAGAACCCCGGAGCCCCCAGTCGACACCGAGACGTTACCTATGACACATGTAATAGACCGACCAGAGCGCTTTCGCCGCGTGTGTATCCTGTGAAGCTCCTTACAGACATTTCGAGTGATTGTGGCCTGTGAAGCGTGTGAAGTGAACCCCCTGATGCGGCAAGTACCTAGCTATAAGCGCCGACTATAACAATTTTCCACCTATCATTGTCGCCCTCCACGTGTAATCCACTGCCTAAACTCTCAAACATTTTGGTAGCAGAGCGTAGTTTTTTATTAGGACCCCTTATTAGTAACGTAATTTGTTTAATTGAGAGTTATTTATTTGCTACCTTCCTTTGTAATTTGAAAAAAACGTCTCGTCATATACCTAACCTATTTACAGTAAATTCCTTAATAACATTCGAGTACAACCCCTTTTACATAAGTGTCGATTAAATCGATTAGCGCGTTAATTACCTACCCTTTGAGTGCAAGTGAGGTGCGCGAGCGCTTTGTTTCCCTATTGATCACGCCATTACCGCGTGACCGCGTGCAAGTTGTTTACGAGTTACGTTTGCCATACCCGGTGCCGTCCCTTACTATTTGTTCCTTTACGCATCGTATTGAAATCTTTTGTGAGTTTAATTTACCTACCTTGTTTCTTGCGATTTAAAGTAAATAAAATGTCGGATACCGAAACCGGCAACGAGACCGTAAGGGCCGTACTTTACACGGATACAGCTTAATACCGTAAAGCTATTGGTGAACTCCGTTATATTAGTGACTGGGTTGATGATTCCCACTGAGTTCTTGAGACCTTTTCTTCCAATCGTATGCGAGCGCGTCTTTCCGACCTGCCACTTATGTGCGACAAGTTTTCCGCCGCTTGTTCCAAGCTGTTAGGTAATCTCGATCCTGCTATTTATGAACAAGAATATGTGCAAGTTAAGAACGAGATACCTACGCTTAGTAAGGGACAAAGTAGACGACTTGAAAATTAAGTTAGACGAAATACGACCTCACCAATTTGAGACGTCCCGTACTAGCACCCCCTTCAAGGAGAATAAATCCCTGGCTATTGATAACCCGGCTAGTAAATTACCTGACCTACCTATACCTAAGTTTGATGGCCGTCCCGATAGTTGGATCAGTTTTATAGACCAGTTTGATAGCGTGGTGGACAACCAGCCTACCCTTACCCCGACTTTGAAGCTACACTATTTAGTGGGAGCCTTATCGGATGAACCTCGTCGATTAATACAACACCTCAAGATTGAGGTGGGCAATTACACCGTGGCCCGTGACCTCCTAAAACGTAGGTACCATAACCTGCGTGTTTTAGCGGATACCCACATTGCTCAAATAATGATGCTCCCTACTATAACGCCTAAACTTTCCGGATTACGTGTGTCGTTCCTGAACCCGCTGCTTTCAAACTATCGATGCTTAGAAAGATTGGAACTTCCTGTTAAACATTGGTCATACCTATTAGTTCACTTATGCCTTGCTAAACTGCCTTCAGAGTTAAAATCGAAATTTGAACGTCGTTATGGCGATAATCCTAATCACCTCCCTACTTTTGATCACCTTATTACCTTTCTTGAGGATTAATGTAGGCACCACGACAATGTAGGTAGTGCTTCGGTCGTTGACACTACTACCCCCCCTACTGTGAGCTCCCCTCGTTCGCCTAAACCTAATGCGCGTTCTCCACCTCCTGCGAGAGCCTTTGTTACCTTTGCAACGACATCTAAATGTCACCTTTGTAATAGTACTTCGCATTACTTACGCGAGTGTCCCGATTTTATTCGCCTTCCTACACGTCAACGTGTTACCTTTGTAAAAGAAGCCCGACTGTGCTATCGATGCCTGGATAGACACTCCATATCCCAATGCACGCGAGATTATCGCTGTCGCACGTGCCGTCGTTCCAGTCATCACACGTTACTGTGTTATAATGACTCCTTTCCTGTGAATTACGATCGCGAGCGCTCATACCGAGACGTCCCGGCCTTAGCTTCCAACCACCCGCGGCAATCCCCACAAAGTCACTTAACGGACCGTGTGTCACCCCCACGTACTGAATGGCACCGTGTTCGTACCCCGCCCCCTCGTGATTCCCGTAGAGCATCACCTTCCCGTTCGGGCGGGCGATCCCCACCTGCACCCATCGGTAACCGTACTTATAATGCCCCTCTAGGTCAAAGAACCCAGGATGAACGTGCATTTCATCATAAGTACAATGAGGCCCCACATTTCTGACTAGATAGCCCCCCTTCCATACCCGCTTTTACATCTTTACCTCGCAATTCTCTCGTTCTTTTACCTACGGCCTTGATTCATGTTAAAACCTCGTCTGGATATTATGTGGAAGCGCGTGCCTTATGTGACACTGGTGCTCAGGGCTGCCTTCTTACTACTGAGCTTGTTGTTGACCACATGAACTTACCTATCATTCCTTCTCCAGTTCCTGTTCGTGGAATAGGTAATGTTCAAGCAATTAATTCCCCGGGCATTGTATCCTTTTCATTTAAGCCAGTTAATTCTGCCTTTCCAGAAATCTCTACCAGTGCAATAGTTGTTGATGTGATTGCTGGTACCCTCCCAGAGGTAGACTTACCTAAAAGTGTAATTACCTGTACTAAGCACCTCCCTCTTGCTGACCCTTTATTTTACAAACCTGGTACTATAAGTGTACTTCTTGGAGCTGACGTCATTGGTCGCCTTTTAAGGTCCGAGTTGCTTGTGTCTCCTGATGGCCTTACTGCTATCTCGACGATATTTGGTTATGTCCTGTGTGGTCCTGTTTATGGAGGATTTACTGATTTGGAACCCCTCATGACTGGCGTCTCGCTGTCCCAAATAGTTGAATTCTGGAAAATCGAAGAGGCCCCCCAGTCTCCAGTTGCGAACCCCTTGGATATAGAGTGTGAAACCCTTTTTAAAGCAACTACCACTCGTGAAAGCGATGGTCGATTTATGGTTAGACTCCCTTTTCTTCATGATCGTCCACCTCTCGGTGATTCTAAAACCAATGCCTTACGGCGATTCCATAATCTTGAGAAGCGTTTGCAAGCCAATCCTAATTTTCGAGAGAAATATATTTCCTTTATGCGTGAGTACCTTGACCTAAACCATATGTCCCTTTCTTCATATGACTCGACCCGGGAACATTATTTTATCCCTCATCATGGAATTTTTAAGTCCGTTAGTGACAAAATACGTGTTGTGTTCGATGGTAGTAGTCCTACGTCCTCTAAAGTGTCCCTGAATCAATGTTTACATACAGGCCCTAAGCTTCAGCGAGATATTTCTCACATCCTCCTAAATTTCCGCAGGCACGAGGTAGTGAAACATCATACGAATATCTGTTATTCGTATGATGTTTCGTATGACTTGGGTACATCCTGATGATAGAAGGTACCAACTTGTGCTTTGGCGTGAGGATCCCTCTCAGCCACTTCTTGCCTATGAACTTAATACCAATACCTATGGTCTTCGTTCCAGTCCATTCATTGCAATTCGTGCCCTTCTTGAGCTCGCTGAACAAGAGAGACTTACCTTCCCTCGAGCTGCTGAAGTCCTTGAGAGAGATATTTATGTCGACGATTGTCTTACTGGTGCTGATACTGTTGCGGCTGCCCGGGCTTTGAAAACTGAGCTTATAGGAATAATAGCCTCTGGTGGTTATGAACTCCGTAAGTGGATTAGTAACAGGCCCGAGCTCCTGGAGGATATGCCCCCGGATCATTTGCAACTTCCTCATTCATTCTCAGACCCAGATAATCCTCAGACTGTCGCTATTTTAGGTGTGCAGTACAATCCTGTGAGTGACTCATTTACCTACAATTATACCTGTGATACCCGTGATGCAGTTATTACAAAACGCTAAGTTTTATCTTTGATTGCCCGTATGTATGACCCTTGTGGCTGGATATCTCCCGTCGTATTTAAGGCTAAGGAATTTATCCAATGCTTATGGATGTCAGGCTTATCCTGGGATGATCCTTTAAATGACCCCTGTCTTTAGAGTGGAATGCATTTGTTCAGGACCTAGCAAGGGTTAGTGAAGTGGCCATTCCCCGACATATTCTCCCCAGAGGTTCTTCCTCCTTATCCCTACATGGGTTCTGTGATGCTTCTGAATTGGGATATGCTGCCGCTGTTTATTTACGTGCGGAACTTCCGTCTGGTGTTTGCTCCGTCCATCTGGTTATGGCTAAATCTAAAGTTGCCCCTGTTCGGACCCGTTTAACAATTCCCAAGTTGGAATTGTTGGGAGCTACCCTCCTCTCTAAATTACTTCATCACGTCGCTCTTTGTCTGCAAAGGTCGTCTGTGTTGACTTCAATCCATAGTTGGACGGATAGTAAAATCGTGTTGTGTTGGTTAAAAACCACTCCTCACCTCCTTCAGACTTTTGAGGCTAATCGTGTCTCCCAGATTAATAATAGTCCTACATCTAGTGAATGGAGGCACGTCCCAGGCTACATGAATCCTAGTGACTGTGCATCGAGAGGTATGTCAGTCACCCGACTGATCGACCACTCCTTTTGGTTTTCACCTTTGTGGTTGACGCAGTCAAGTTTAGTGAAATACCGGGCCAGTTGTCTCCTGACAACTGGCCCGGTATTTCGGAACCTAACCCAAGTAGTGATCTTCCTGGACTACGTTGTTTAGTAGTCTCTGCCGATGTTCCTAGCCCGGATCCCTCATTCTTATTAGAGCGGTATAGTTCTTTGAACAAGCTAATAAACGTGACTTGTTACCTAAGGCGGTTTTTATTTCCTAAATCCTACACGTCCTACCTAGGCCCTGAGGAACGGAGAGATTCCCTTTTGTTTTTAGTGAAAATCGTTCAATTTACCTCCTTTTCTGATGAACTTGATCGCTTACGGCGTGGCGATCCTATCACTAACTCCCTTAGAAAGTTGAATTTATTTCTAGATGACAGAGGCCTGATTCGAGTTGGAGGTCGATTACGAAACTCCGATCTATCCTTTGATGCGCGCCATTCCCTTCTTCTGCCTAAGAATTGTAATTTCGTGAACATCCTTATTTCACATTACCATCGCGAGAATGCTCATGCTGGTGTTAATGCAATTCTTGCCATGTTAAATAGAGAGTTTTGGATCTTGTCGGCACGCAGAGCTATTCAGCATGTGATTTTTAAATGCCTTCCCTGTTATCGTCTCAAAGCGGCTGTATCTCAACCCTTCATGGGTGACCTGCCTAAGGACCGCGTCACGGCTGCTAGACCGTTTGACGGTGTAGGTACCGATTTTGCAGGACCCTTTTTTACCAAAGTCCAGGCCTATAGGAACAAAACGTTAGTGAAAAGTTACCTGTGTGTATTTATCTGCCTTTCTACTAAAGCCGTTCACCTTGAGGTTGTGTCGGACCTAACTACTGAAGCCTTTATTGCGGCCTTTTCCCGATTTGTGTCGCGTCGTGGTGTACCTCGCCTAATCCGATCCGATTGCGGTCGAAATTACATCGGTGCCAACAATTACCTTAAAGAGTTAATGTGTTTCCTGTCTCAAAACCAGGCGGCTATTGGTTCTGAGCTTTCAAAGCGGAACATATCCTGGGTTTTCGATCCTCCTGTTTGCCCTCATTGGGGCGGTCTTTTTGAAGCTGCGGTTAAATCGGCGAAATCGCACCTAAAACGAGTAGTAGGCGATACCCCCCTTACGTTTGAAGAGCTGACCACTGTCTTTGCTAAAATTGAAGCAGTTTTAAATTCACGCCCATTGTGCCCACTTTCTCCGGACCCTAATGATGTCGAAGTGTTAACACCCGGCCATTTCTTAATTGGACAACCCTTAACTGCACTTCCGGAGTACCCTTATAAAGACGTAAAATTGCATCGCCTTACACGGTTTCAGCTAATCCAACAAATTACCCAGCACTTTTGGTCTCGCTGGCATTTAGAATACTTAAATACATTACAAATTAGAAATAAATGGACCTCTCCTTGTGATCCTCCTAAAGTGGGTGAGCTAGTACTCATAAAAGATGACAACCTTCCCCCTTTGCAGTGGCGTCGTGGACGCATTATTAATTTATACCCTGGCCAAGACCAAGTTGTTCGTGTGGTAGATGTTAAAACTCCTACCGGTAGCCTAAAGAGATCTTTGACGAAATTAGTTCGTCTTCCTGTCCAGTGAACTTCCTTTCCTTAGCTTCCTAACCTTCTCGTAAACACTTGACGTGTTTAGGGCGGGCGATATGTTTACTACAATATTTTGATTTGTTTGTGTACCCTATTGATACTGCGCCGCGCGCACTCGCACGCGTACTTGCCTAGTTTTTATTTGTTTAAACGTACCGTGAGAACCCCGGAGCCCCCAGTCGACACCGAGACGTTACCTATGACACATGTAATAGACCGACCAGAGCGCTTTCGCCGCGTGTGTATCCTGTGAAGCTCCTTACAGACATTTCGAGTGATTGTGGCCTGTGAAGCGTGTGAAGTGAACCCCCTGATGCGGCAAGTACCTAGCTATAAGCGCCGACTATAAAAATTTCCACCTATCATTGTCGCCCTCCACGTGTAATCCACTGCCTAAACTCTCAAACATGTACCGAGTGGTCTAGGCAATCGCCTAGATATGTGATGAACGTGGGTTCGATGCCCGCGCCTCAGGTGGTCTTTTTTTTTCAAGTTTAATACCTATCTGATCTTTAGATGTATAAACTTAAGGGAAATTGCCTTATTAATTCGGGTAATTAACACAAACCTGTAAATATTTTGAATTGCATTAGGTGGATACGTCATTTGATGTGTTTGATTTAATATTCATATATAGTTGATAGTTTGAAGGAATGCTTTAACACATAAACAACACTTGCACACAAAAATGCTATGATGAAAAATTCATCGCAATTATTTCTTCAAAAGACAGATAAGGTATTCTTTAAAAATTAAATTAAGTAAAAATCTAAGCATGTAGACTTGTATACTACAGTCGTTTGCATAAAATTAAGAATGCTTCATGATAAAAAATTTTCCTTACTTAAAACTGTAACTGTTTAAATTGAAAGTGTATTTTGTTTATGTAAAATATTTTGAATGTGATTAAATACAACAATTTAATAGAGTTATTTAGAGGGTTTACTTAATTATCTCAACTATCTAACTCATAATAAGTTAAATAAGATTTATTGTCATTTTTGATGGTTAGGCAAGTAGTGTACATTCATGTGAGCATTCTCGGAACTTTTATGTATATGCATGCATTTTAATGTATTGTAAAACAATACAAAATAATTATTTAATTTGTTGTTCTTTTTCATTTTAGCTGCTTCCTGCAGGTGGTGCTTGCAGGAGTGAAGGGCCAGTGCAAATCGGCGAGGCAGGAGAAGACAATAAGAAGATAACAATCGAAACGAGACAGATTTTTTGACATATTTCTTCATTTTAAATAATTTAAATAACATGAATATTTCTGTCTTGTTTTAGATAGTTATTTTCTTCTTTTCTTACCCTGTTTCGCTAGATTTGCACGGGCCCTTCACTTCTGCAAGTAACACCTGCAGGAAGCAGCAATACCGTTGTAGTTAATCGTTACTGTAACGTTACTTGGTACGGAAACGGAAACTCGTCATCTCAAGGTTGAGAGGAGAGACGCCATATTGCTCACTAGCGCCAGTTCTAGTTGTCAACAGCGGGGGCTACCTGTAACTTTTTAGAAAAAAAAGAAATCACTATCGTTAGTCCCGCCCTAGGGCCGTTGCGCATCTTTTAGAAAAACATCGATTTTTAAATCAATTCGAATCGTGACCTAATAAATTGATCCACAAAAAAATCGAGGCCAATAAGATCGATTTCTAAAAAATCGATCTTTTTCTCAAGTTTTTGTTTATAATGTAATATAAATCCATGTTTTTTAAAAACAAGATACATATTATAATTTAACGATCTCTCATCAGTAAAAATCAGGTAATTCGATGATAAAAAAAATATAAACGTAACTTTTTTTTATTAATGAGAGGTGAAAGAATCTAAACATACAGCGATCTCGCGAGTTTTTGAATAAATAACTCTTTACCGGCAGCCGGCAGCACTCTTATAATACGGGAATATTCAATTAATTGTAAATAGTTTTTTGGTTTATACCGAAAAATAAAATAAAATGAATGTCGATTTTCAAGGGTAAAATATCGATTCACTGAATCGATACAGTACTTCATATCGATTTAAAAAATTGATCTTTTTGGCTACAAAAATCGATTCTTTGATTAATCGATCTCAGATCGCCATCCCTAATGGCTGGTCCATATATATTTCAAGTCAGTGATAGTGCCAGACTTGCCAGAACATAGATATGCGCATGTACAAACTTTTGACGTATTTTTTTTGTGAAATCTATGTCATCTCATCAGTAAGATACTTTAACAAGAGTACTGCCAGCAGTCAACTATTTTAGAATATAAAAAAGTTAGTCTGTCACATCACAGCGGAAGTAATTGGCAGACCTAAAAATATCATTAAAATATGGGTCTTAAGAACCCAACAAATCTTGCTAGCGCAGTCGCGGCAATTCGATCGAATGCATCAAAGGGCAAAGTTTTAAGCGAAGTAATATTTGTTATAGATTATCATTCGATTGTGGATCATTATTAGATTTTTTTAATTACTAAATCGACAATCGATAGTTCGAATGATCGATTGTCAATTCACTTGATTTTTATTTCGAGCAATTGCTCATCGCTACTTTCATCCGCCGATTTCATTCTCTCTTGCCCGTTTTGTTTCATTAGGCGGTCTACAAATTATAAAGAGTATGTCTAAGCCGCTTTATAGGCAAGCGGTTTTTCTATATAAATTAATAAATATTAGTCAAAATCTTAAAGAATGTTTGTAGATTAAGCACTTATGTTACGGAAATCTAAAACAGTGGGGGTACCACAACACCCAGAACCGAGACAATATTGAAAATAAGAATTTCTATATGATCACCCAACGTGGGATCAAATCTGAATAAAGAAATGATGAAAAGGATTGCGAATAAAATGCAAACAAAGCAAAGTCACAGATTCTATGTTCTTTTCAGTTCAATTTTAAAAGGCGAAGTCATTCAATTATGTTATTAGCTAGGCACATCTCTATTTTACCGGAAGTTAGAGTACTGTCTGTGCGAGCGAGTAGCAACGCCAAGGATTTTTGTTGTTTGGCGCCTTTTAGGGCCGGGCGGTTTTATCTTTTGTAGAATTCACTGCTTATTTTGATAGTGAACGAAGAATTAATAAATAATTACCGTCATAAAATGGGTGACAAAGGTGATGGAGGTAATATAACGATTGTGTTTTTAAATAAAAATTGCATTACTTTTGCCGAAATCATTGTCTTCGTGACAGGTCGGTTGTATGAAGTTGATGGTATTTATTGGTTATCAAAATTGAATTCTGTTCAATTGGTTGGTTTTAGAAACATTTGATGATGCAGTGGAAGAAAGGGTTATCAACGAAGAATATAAGATATGGAAAAAGAACACACCTTTCCTGTATGACCTGGTGATGACCCATGCCCTGGAGTGGCCTTCATTGACTGCTCAGTGGCTGCCGGACGTAACTAGGCCTGAAGGGAAGGACTACTCGGTTCACAGGTGCGTATGTTTTAGATAATCGTGGTTTCTGGGCTAGACTGAGGTTATGTCTGCCGGGTCTTTGTTTCTAGATCAGCCTACCTTCTTAGAGCTTCTAAGACTTGGAATATGCTTTATACTCCAAGTCTACAACCTAAACAAATGTAACTGTCTGCAGTAAAATTTGTTTGGTTAACTGTCAATTTTATACTTTTTCTGATTCTCATATTATGGTAGTGGTGAATAGTATAGAACTATTCTGTTTATTTGTAGATTAATCCTGGGCACACACACGTCAGATGAACAGAATCACTTGTTAATAGCTAGCGTACAACTACCCAATGAAGATGCTCAGTTTGACGCCAGCCACTATGACAATGATAAGGGTGGTAAGTATGCTTGTTCATATTTAATTTTAAGCCTCTATATGTTTGTACACCCCTAAGGAGACCTTCTGACCCAATTTTAGCACATTATGTTTTGCTAATTCTATACTAATATGAGTTGAGGTATCTAAGTTAGTGAGTGTTTATACAAGTTAACCTTTAGAACTACCGAACTAATTTTTAGGCTGTATTCTATTTATAATTTGTTTTTAAAATCTTAATTGCACCCATGTGAAGCAGGGGGGTTACTCACTTGTTGTTCATATTATTCATTAACAGCCAAGATCATCCATCATGTGATTAACTATAATAGTCACAATGAAATAATAAAAAATAATTTTGTTCTACTTCACTAAAGTTATTGTTTAGTGTCAAATCTAAGTTCTTTCTTTATGATTGATTTGTATTTAGAAGTCGGTTCTTTAAATGTATGTTACATATTAACTGTTTTTCCAGAATTTGGAGGCTTCGGTTCTGTCTCAGGCAAAATCGATATTGAAATCAAAATCAACCATGAAGGTGAAGTGAACAGAGCTCGGTACATGCCTCAAAACCCTTGTGTCATAGCTACAAAGACTCCGTCATCAGACGTGCTGGTGTTTGACTACACAAAGCATCCGTCCAAGCCAGAACCATCAGGAGAGTGTCATCCAGATCTGAGGTATAAATAATATTCAATCACATTTTTTTTATCTGTGTAATTTGTAATTATTTTATTATTAATTATTATGGAAATATTGTAATGAGTTCTATATTTATTTTTCTTCACAGATTGCGAGGTCATCAAAAAGAAGGTTATGGATTATCATGGAACCCAAATCTCAATGGTTATTTGCTCTCAGCTAGGTAAGCTTCAAATGCACAAATATTGTTTAAGTTTAATTTGACTAAATTGAATCTTAACATTTTCTAAAACATTTTTTTAAAAATCTTACCATTTTGATATGCTTGTTTGCCTTTTTATTGTAAGAAGTATAATCTCTTCAATACCTATGTCTTTTTTTTCTCTTATTTAATTTTGCAATCAGTCTTGTTGACTATAAGCAGATGAGATGCCTCTGCTGAATACCCATATCTTAAAACTTTTTTCCCCCCAACATACATAAGGCTTATTTATCATGAAAATCTTCATTGTATATAGCGACGACCACACAATTTGCCTGTGGGACATCAACGCGACGCCAAAGGAGGGCCGCGTGATCGAAGCGAAGTCCGTGTTCACGGGACACACCGCTGTAGTCGAAGACGTTGCGTGGCACTTGCTCCATGAATCGCTGTTCGGATCCGTCGCTGACGACCAGAAGCTCATGATCTGGGACACGAGGTAACTATGATGATGAACACTAGCATTTATTATTTAATTGAACATTAGCATGACAAGAATTTGTACCTAAGACATGGATGACTTAGGTACAAATTCTTGTCATCATAGAAATAATCTATTTACTTAAGGGGGTGCAGCGCGAAGCAAGTCGAGTAAGTAACAGAATCGAACTTATTAATATTAGTAATAAGATCCATTTGCTTTAAAGTTTTAGACTTGATTATTTAATAAGAACAATAGTTTTATTCTGTGCAATGTGCAAAACAATCAGACATTTGTGTTAAAAACTGAAAAATTGCTCATATTTTCTTATTTATGTTTTATTTGTGTATATTAAAAAGATGGGGACCTGCGGAATATCAATACAATCATTTTTATGTACAAATTATTGTTTCATGCGTAAAAATCACCAAGTTTTCGAAAAAATATGCTCTTAGATATCATTAGCTACAAGTCATGTTTATTATATCATAAAGAATTTGTTTTAAATTTTAACAAGACCAGGACCTGGTGCAATGATTAGGCTAACGTAAATAAGTTGTTTTAATGTATTTAACTAATTCAGCTCATCATACAAGTGATTTAGAAATACCTACGTTAATTTTTCAATTTCGTGCAGGACCGCCTTAAATAACTTTACGGAGTAATCCTTCTGTACTTGAACAGTCGGCCGCACGTTAGGTTACCCATTTGAACTACAAAAACAGCTTTTTTTACGTAGAGAATAGAGGCGATCTCAAGTTCAAAGTTTGGGGTAGTAGTGCAGCTAAGTGTACTGATTATTCTGTTGTATAACCCAATGTGTTGCGCTTGCCGCAGATGTAACAACACGTCGAAGCCGTCGCACACGGTGGACGCGCACACGGCCGAGGTGAACTGCCTCAGCTTCAACCCCTACTCCGAGTTCATCCTCGCCACCGGCAGCGCGGACAAAACTGTAAGTGAGCTTTTTGATATTATGTTAATTATGTATTATAGGCGTAGACTAGATTTATGACTATAGCCTGACCGCCTAAAGGTCATGATGGCACACTATACCGGCACTGCAACAGCACAGCGTCCGCCTCGAATTTAGGCTACGGCTAGACGCCAGAACGCTAGCTACGTGTCGTCCGCAAGGTACAAGCTCACAGCCCGCGCTACGGCCCCGAGGTGGAAGCCCGCAGTCTGCGCGTCGGCAGCAAGGTCCAACAAGTTCTTTATTCATGTTAGAGCCTTAACCTTTCCTATGCCGAAGCGTAGATCTGCGCGCACCGATGCACATGTGATTTTAAGTATTAAATATTACGTAATAAGCAACTCTGGACGAGTTGCTATTTCTTTCTTCCCTAATAATTGAACAACCTTTACAAAAAATGACTCATTGAGTGAAGCCCATAGAACCGTTATTTTGACAAAGTTGAGTTTGAACCAGTGCCAAATGTCGATATTTTATTAGCGAAGTGCCATTGTCAATCTATCTATTCTATTGTCAATTCTAAATAAATGTTTACTAGGTTCAATGAGGTTTTCCTACCAGTGGGTTGCTTATTCGTAGTATTATAGTAAAAAATAAATTCCGAAATATTTAAATTTATATTGTTTCTACAGCTGGTGTAGTAAGTTGCATGTGTGGTCCAAACACCTATCAAAAATAAATTATTTAAAATGTTTAAAGCAATATATACTACATAATAGGATACATTGGTTATCTAATTATATATTTCAATCATAGAATGACTGTCTTTTAAAGGAATTGTCGGAAATATTCAATCAAATCGACACTCTGTCGAGTGCGCCCTAAAATCGCGCCAACAAATTGGAACAATTTATTATTTATTATATTGCGGCTGTCAACGGGTACAATTTACGCCCCTCCCGGCTTACGAAAGGTTAACAAACCGTATCTCATGTCTGATTCGTGACTGGACTACTGGAAGGGAGGATTCAGCGATGTGAGAATTTCGCGGGCGTCGTTACGTTGTTGGTTTGCTGGCTACTCGGAGTCGGCGCGTAGTAAGCACGCAGCCGGCTCGCTGTATGCACGCCGTTGGCGCGCTGTATGGACGCGGTCAGCGCGCTGTAAGGACGGAGCTGCCAGTTGAGTTGTATAGTAGCGGCCAGTGCGCTAACTGCTCGCCTTTGGCTTTTTCTTATTAATACAAAATATATATCGACTCACAACTTAATGCTCTAATTTTTTTTTTCAACCAACACACCAGTTACCTAGCCCCAAACTAAGCGTGAGTTTTTGCTCTATGGTGATTAGAATAACGGATAGACATACTTATATACATTTTATAAACGTCCATGACTTAGGTACAAATGCTCGTGCTCATCACACAAACACTTGCCCCTTGCGGGATTCGAACCCGCAACCGTCTGGTTTAGAAGTCCGGGGTGCGAACGACTACATCAAGACGGTCGTCGAATGGCAAGTTATTGCTATGTTGAGGCGGTGCCGTTATGGTGCCGGTATAGTGTGCCTTTACCTTTAGGGTGTTACCAGACCAATCGATCGATTGTCGATCGACGGCGTCGATCGAATTTGATCGATGTTGATCGACTGGTCTGGTAGCTTTAATTGATCGACATATACTGTTCGACTATCGATCGATCGATTGGTCTGGTAGAAACTATCGATCGACGTCGACTATTCCATTCTACCATCAATCGATTGGTCTGGTAACACCCTTACTGAGTCCTCGCCTGGGGGGTACAGGGGTGCGGGGGTAGACTCTAAAGCTGTGTATCGACTTTTCGAGTCGGCTTGTCATTTAAAATCATGTTTTGACTACAATCCATAACATTGATCCCCGTTTTAATGTGAAAGATGAGATGTTTACTTGTATTGTAATTCTAGGTGGCCCTATGGGACTTGAGGAACTTGAAGCTCAAGCTGCACTCGTTCGAGTCGCACAAAGACGAGATCTTCCAGGTGCAGTGGTCGCCGCACAACGAGACCATCCTGGCTAGCAGCGGCACTGACAGAAGGTACAGTCGCAAAGTTCATCTACACAGTCAACAAAAAAAATCTGCCAACGATCGAACAGTACACGATTTCATTACAAAATCGGGTTAAATAAGGTTACAGCATTTGGCGTTCCATGATCGGAATTTGCACTTTTTGTTTCGTACCAAAAGTCACTATTTAAATACTTTTGCGGAGTGATCTTTCTGTACTCTTTATTTATTCTGTAGTGTGAGCGAGAACATATTACTCTTATGACCCACACCGCCCACAACAATCTTAATAAAGTCGGCCGCCATGTTTAACCGACTTCATAATGTTTACCGATTTCTCTATCCATTAGGGATTTTCCTAGAGTCAAAAATCCGCTAGATACCTAGCGCTGACTAAGTCAGGTAGATTTTTATTCCAGAAAAAGGCTGGTTTTATCGTTTATTACCTATGTTATAATTGTTATAATGTTTATGATAAGCATGTTTTTATTCACGCGTAATAACAGGTCGTTTTGTGATCACCATTTTTCCATTAAATATTTTTACTTGCAATTTGAAACTTGCAAATTTTTAACGTAAGTAGGTAGGTACTTTCACTAAATAATATAATATATTACACATAATATCACAATAATTTAGTTTTTGTTTTATGCTCTATGATTTCGACGCAATATTTACATCACTTCGATAAATAGCGTCATCTATCAACTTAAAATAAAACTAAAATTCTAAGTTTTCAGAAAATCCCTCATTGAGATCCGATTTAAAAAAAAACTGAAAGTTCTTACCTCTGTTGGTTGCATTGCCACCAAGAAGGAATCCTGTAGAAATCGAGAGAACTCTTCAGATTTTGTAGGCATGTAGGCCTTTTTATTTTTTGCTACAGCATCATTAGTTATTCAAGTGTTTACATCTGGGAGATAAAGTTTTATGGTGTTGGTCTGATGATGATGATGCTTAGAATACATCCACCACAGTTTTTTTCTGTACTGTTTTGATATTGTCTTATACAAATTATTAGTGCACCTATTATACAATTATTAAAATAAAAATAATTATTTACTAAAAAGGACTTAAATACGCACTAAATAGTTGGATATAACTTTTTATCGCCAAGTAAAAGAAACTTTGAAGTAAGTTGGTGCCTATGTATTATTACATGTATGTCTAGTCTATGCTGGCACAGTCGGTGCCAGCACCACCTCCATGTTTCTTTTACTTGTCTATACATTAAGTTATTTCTATCTTTTTTGTGTGTTTTTTGTTGTCTTTTGGAATTGCTGCCTGAAGCGTAACAGAGTTAGGCTTTGGATTTCAGAGAATGGTCGTTAAAAATGAGTCTTTAACGTCTGTGTTTCCACAGATTGCACGTGTGGGACCTGTCGAAGATAGGCGAGGAGCAGACCGCGGAAGACGCAGAGGACGGCCCGCCGGAATTGTTGTTCATCCACGGCGGCCACACCGCCAAGATATCAGACTTCTCCTGGAACCCCAACGAGCCCTGGGTCATCTGCTCCGTCTCCGAGGACAACATCATGCAGGTACAGTGGACCCACATCCACGCGGCCACACCGCCAAGATATCAGACTTCTCCTGGAACCCCAACGAGCCCTGGGTCATCTGCTCCGTCTCCGAGGACAACATCATGCAGGTACAGTGGACCCACATCCACGCGGCCACACCGCCAAGATATCAGACTTCTCCTGGAACCCCAACGAGCCCTGGGTCATCTGCTCCGTCTCCGAGGACAACATCATGCAGGTACAGTGGACCCACATCCACGCGGCCACACCGCCAAGATATCAGACTTCTCCTGGAACCCCAACGAGCCCTGGGTCATCTGCTCCGTCTCCGAGGACAACATCATGCAGGTACAGTGGACCCACATCCACGCGGCCACACCGCCAAGAAATCAGCCTTCTCCTGGAACCCCAACGGGCCCTGGGTCATCTGCTCCGTCTCACCTCAAATGATGAACAACAACACATGACTCCATTGATAAATAATGGTTTACCCTGGCAATATATTTCATACGCATTTTTATCACCTGTAATACCACGCAAACCAAATTAAGCCTTGTTTAAATGTTTGAAAAATCCAAAGAAGTGTGTGAAGTTAAGGAATGTATAACTTTGTCGTTATAATTTCTTCTTCTTTTGTTGTGAAAAGCGAACGTAAGTCTACCGCTCAACAGGGTCGTTATAATTTATTGAAACCACATGTTAGCCCGGCTGGGCGGGGTGACATGCCATATCTGTACGATTTTATTTTATTTTATTACTTATTCTTATTCTCATGTCTTGCCCGCAGGTGTGGCAAATGGCGGAGAACATCTACAACGACGAGGAGCCCGAGACGCCCGCCTCCGAGCTGGAGTCGGGCGTCAACGTCAACCACGGCTAGGTGACCCCGCCCCGACGCCACGCCCGCCCCACTCCCGTAGCCGCCACTGAACGAACGAGGTTTCGCACATTTTATAAATAAAATAAATAAATTGTTTCAACAACACACCAATTACCTAGTCCCAAACTAAGCGTAAGCTTGTGCTGTGGCGACTAGGATAACGGATGGACATACTTATATATACAGTCAAAACCGATTATAACGACATCGTTTACAACGACCGATCGGTTATTACAGCCAGATTTTAAAGTCCCGCCCGAATCTCTAGTAAACTATTCAGCAAACATACCGCCTATAACAACATCGGATACAGCGACATATCGCTTACAACGACAAAACTTTATCGATATTCATCGACTATAACGACCAACCGCTTCTTGTCCCAGCAAAACAAAACAATACGGACGATTTTAAATCTTATTGATAGGCATTGAAGGAATATTTAGACGCGTATTATTACCTACGCACTTTCTCCCACCTCATCCGAACCTCTTCCCGGCCATTTGACCTTGCATATTTTACACCAATTGTTAAGTAACATTTCATTTGACATCAAGTTCACATACATAACCTATACCTAGATAGATATGTACCTATAATAAATAATATAACTACAAAACTAATATAATTATGTATGTATGTGTATTGCTTATAACAACTGTCGGATATAACGTAGGCAACTATATGGTCCCTTCAATGTCGCTATATCAGGTTTTGACTGTATATCTAAACATCCATGACCTAGGCTCATCACATAAACATTTGCCCCTTACGGGGTTCGAACCCGCAACCGCCTGGTTTAGAAGTCCGGGGCGCGAACCACTACACCACGATGGTCGTCGATAGATCGATTTTCTATCTTTATTTACTGAAGTCTCCATCTTTTCTTATCATGTTAATCAGTAGCATGCAGCAGCAGCTGTTCCCGGCTTTGAAAATCGTGCCACACGATTATCTTAGGTGTACTTTCTACGTAACCGTGGTACACACGTCGTATCGTCATTTGACGGTTGCTTTCATCTTGCGTAGAAACTAAGGAGACCCAAACGACTAGCACGTTGCGTTTGCCTATCCCACACGAATGACATTGCAGCTTGCATGCATTCATCAAATGATGCCGCGTGGATAGTATACCTTATAGATTTATTTGCATTGACATTATAGGTTTACATAATATTATGAAATTGCGATATCGCATCAAAAAAAAAACAGTAGAAATAAAAGAATGAACCGATACTAAAGTTATACTTGTATAAAGATAAAATATGATTTTGTGGCGAAACCTCGGTTACCTTTATATCTGAACATAATAACAGTTAGGAGAGAGTACATACTTATATTTTGGTTTGCATATTACACTGTTATGTTCAGAATAAAGCGTTATTTAGACGAGAATTACTATTCATGATTTTATATTCCTCTATCAGCTAGCATGTATCGTCGACTTATAATCTAGTTCGATAACGAGCACAAATATTTATTTTCTACTGTATTTCAGCATACTTAAATTATGCATAATACGCTAAATAATTAAATAAAATATAAACGGCGTTCTTCATCTACTATTGTAGATAAGTTATAATAATAGATTCTACAGTTTCTAGACTGAAGGAAAATAGTAATTCTGTCTGCGCCACTTGGGTGACGTTCGGTGGCGCAAGCGCAGTTCAGTATAGCGATGGGAACATGTGAATTTAGCCGATAAGTGGATGTTAATTTGATGTTACGACAATTATTATTACGTGTAAAACCCCCTTATTATAATACACTATCTATAAAACAACTTACAGCTATAAGATTCTGCTAGCAAATTTAAATTACCAATACGACTCAATTGTATACTATCCATTTACACCAATCATTGTGATCTCACAGCTATCATTCATATACTTATTTTTGTAGCGTTCCATTTTTGTACTCAGGGGGTTGTATTTTTACTGCTAGGGTAAAAAGTACTGTAATTATATTTAATTAGGTAATATCTGGTATGTTCCTGGATGGATGAGTCTGACGTTGTCCAAAACTTGTGGTTTATGTGCACTAGAATCTCGGGAGACGATTTTGTTACGTATTTTGATTCGGGGAAACGGTAGATATTTTATTTTTGTATGCGAAGAAGCTAGTTAGCCAACACGTGGGTGCGTGCATGTAAACCACTGAGATAAATGATGCTTTATTGTTACAAAACTCGAAACAAAGTATTCAAAAAATCTTACTTGTGACTGTCTCACAGTGAAAGAAATTCCATTTTATTTATTGTATCCCTTATTGAGTCACAATAAGTAACGTTTTATGTTTGGATCATGCTAATTGTATGGTAAAACTGGGAGTTTGTTATCTTTATTGGATTGAAAGTATATTTTGAAGTTTAATGGACTTTTATGTAGAGAACTGGCAACTATGTTGGATGGAATCTAAATCGATTAAATAGATGTTAAAGAATTATCTAAATAATTCGATAAGGGTATCTTCTGACTATTTGCCGATCTCTGAATGAATGTGCCTTAAACTTTAGGTTTCTTTCTATCGTAATATAACAGAATACGCCTAGTCTGAAACGACTGACCAAGGGTATTTTATAAAGCTAACTCAGCAATGGAATGTAATTTTAAGCTCTGCTAATTATTATTATGAATAAAATTATCGTAATAATCTTTGTATTTTTTTCTTGTTTAACCCGAAAACAATATCAACTGGCTGGATACACATGGTCAAGAAGGTTGCATGACTGTGCATGTACTAAACACATCGTATTTCGGTAATGCATGTCTTAGATTGAATCTCAATACTCGGGAATGAAAGAAGCTAAACAAATAATCATCTCTCTAAAGCCTTAGGATTACGGCGTTAGGTTTCCGATTAAAAACACGTTTGAAAAAATATACAAATGGATGTAATATAACAAACTACACAGTAATAAAGATATTTATAGCTTGACACTTCAGCAAATAAATTCGCACATTGTAGGTGATTGTAGTTACTTGTAATAAATCATATGCTGATTTTGTCAGAAAACAGCTTGGGGAGGTTCTGCCAGCATTCGTAGTATTTGGCATCTAGTTTCTGGCAAGTCTCTGCTCCCCACTTGGTGATAGCCATGCTTAGAGAAGACTCGAACATAAACGCCTGAAAATGATAATATTATTTATAATAGAGTTAAGCTTTTCACGAAATATGTTTAGTATTTTCTAAGCTAAGATATATCTTGTCTTAGCAAATATTCGACGCAAACCATCTTTAATACTAAGTGAAACTATGTCAATAATAAGATTTTATTTGGTAACACAGAAACGATAAATTATTTTTGGGAAAACTTGAGTTAAGAAAGTAAGTACTACTCTCATACCTCTCATTTGCTTTATAAGTTGCATAATGGGGATCTACACGCAAAGCTTGATGCAGATGGCGCTATAAGCATAGATACGGCTATGTCCAACATTTTGCTATTGTTTATGTTGGGCTTTTTCGTATCTAATTTACAGTTTTTCGTGACTATCTGATGTTATTTCATCATAATGTATTCGTCAATGAAGTTATCTGAACTAAAAGACGAACTTCGAAAACGAGGATCACGAGTATCTGGTAAAAAAGCCGATCTTATTGCGAGGTAAACATTTGGGTGTTAATCCAGTTTTATTACTGTAAATGTTACATTTAATTGGTTGTTAAAATTGTTTTTGTTGTATTTGTCTTACAAATTAACTACATAACAAGGTTTTTAATAAATATAACTAAAATAATAAAACACGTACATGTTTGTTTTTTAGGTTAGAATTCTACGATCGGAACCGCGATGATACCGGGAATTTTAGTGTCGTAGCTTCACATCACAATCTAGATACAATGAATGTTCCCGATCCAGAAGCTTATCATGATGTAAATAGTTCCAGTAAACTAACTAAAATTCATTAATTTTCTTCTTATAGCTGTTTCCCACTTCTTTTTTTAAACTGGGTCTTTTGGAAATAAATGAACACTATTATTGTAACAACCTGGCACAGCACATAACGGCATTATGCTTTCGTAGATTGAAAACACAAAAAAACAACTTCTGTACTGGAATGACAGAAAGCTTTGGCCGCATCAACAATGCGCCACCTACAGGGAGAATTTGGCAGTGTGGATCCCCATTAAGAAGTCGCGGTGCTGAGCTTGACTCGCAGCCGTCAACTTTTTTTGCCAACTGCCCATTGAGACAATTTTTTTCTAGCGACCCATGTTCTATGCTTAATTTTTTGCTTTCTCCTTCTCAGTTCTTTGTAGGCGGCTCAAACTAATATTGTGTCACTAGAGTGCCAACAGTGGCAGCAGCTCATTGTACTCTGCACCTCCTTTTAGCCCAACCTCAGATTGTTACGTTACCTGAGTGCCAACAGCGATCTTCTGCGGCACCAGCTCATCCGTTGACGCAGCGTTGAAGCACTTGTCATCGGGCCCGTGCGGCGTCATGACGGAGTGAAGCGACGCGCCGCCCGGCAGGAACCCGCCCTCTTTCGCCTCGTACCGGCCCAGGATCAGGCCCATTAACTCGCTCATGCAGTTCCCTGAGCAGATAGTGGTGAGTTACGTATAGGGTAACTGGTACCGAAGTCGCTATAGCGCATATGGAGGAGGTCATTTGATAATATCGGACCTTGCTTTTTTATTATTCGTAACTTTATTTTTTTTATTATTAGTGGGTAGTCAGAAGCATTTATGATTATAAGAGCCGGAACTTCCCTCAAACTATTGTTTAAAAATAAGATAGATTACGTTTAAAAAAAAATCACCTCACGTGAATTTGGCGGGTTTAGTCCCATTCACCCTATATATTTTTTATTTAAGTACCATTTTACAAAGCGTTTGTGAATAGAAACAGATAAATTACTTTCTTGTTCAAAAATATGACTTAAAAAACAAAAAGTCAACTTCGCTGGGGACAGGATTCGAACCTGCGCGGGTATAACCCATTGGATTTCAAGTCCAACTCCTTAACCACTCGGACACCCCAGCTATATGTATTTGTTGTAAAATAATGATAGCTTTTTACCGCAGCAGAACAGGTGTCGTCAATTAGATCTATTGTATGATGTTTACACAGTACGCACTATGTTGCAATTAGGAGCCCATTGCCAAATATTTACCTATTGATGATTAAATGAATTCTTCATGTTCAGGTCTGTGCACATTATATCTATTGATCAAATTGCTTTAAGGAGTTTGCTCACTATTCAAAATTCAAAAATCATTGAATTTAGGGTACAAGTTGCCACCTATAAACGTCGATAGTTAATATTGGCCCATATTAGACCAGAACTGGTCTTCTTATTTTTTGAGCCCTGCTAGCGCTTTGAGACAAGACATAGACAATCTGGCAAGAACGGTACTGTGGGCAAACTCTTTGAAAGCAATTTGATCAATGGATAGAAATTGCACAGACCTTATTGCGAGCTTTAGTAAATAGTTCTTAATGCACTGTTAATTGCGATACGTGTGTGCGTAATGTGTTAGTATATCAAACAATAAAATCTAATTAACGACATCTGTTTTACTGCAGTTTATTATGTAGTGTACTGTTCTTTTACATCAAATACATGTAGCTGGGGTGTCCGAGTGGTTAAGGAGTTGGACTTGAAATCCAATGGGTTATACCCGCGCAGGTTCGAATCCTGTCCCCAGCGAAGTTGACTTTTTTATTTTTTTAAATAATAATCATATTTTTTATGCAAGAAAGTAATTTATCTTTTTATCATGCGTGTAGCGACATTTTTTACCCATAAACTTCTTTGCGTTGCCAGGAATGCATCCATTGATTGTAATAAAAAAAAAATACCCGACTGCGTCAGAAGGAGGGTAATGTTTTTCGTTGGCACGCCCTACAACCCAAACGGCTAGAGGTTTTTGTTAAATGAGGTTTCGTTAAATGCGTCGAAGTGTGGTAGTGATATAGGTTCCTAAATTTTAGAAATGGGCACATGAAAGTGGTTGTTTATTTTTCTTAACAACAATATGGGTATTAAATAAAAGCTAGCGAAGAGACCATTAAAAATATATAATAATTTTATCAGTTAGGGTTATTTTTTTAATAATTAGGTATTACTTGTTTTTGTAATAGGTAATGGATTGGACTTACTGTGGTAGTAAGGCGGTCTGAACGTGTGCTCCTGGACAGACCATCGCGGGGGGAATATCACGAAGTCGGCGATGGCTACCCCCGGCTTGGTGGACGGGCACGTCAGCACCGTGAAGATAGACGGGTCCTGGGGAATCGGTAAGTGCATGGGGTTCTTGAGATCACAAAGATGACATTTCAAGGAATGTACTTCCTATTTTCGTTTCTACATATTCAACAATTTTATAAAAAGTGTGTTGCCCGTTGACTGCTTCATGTGGGTGTCCTAAACGCCAAGTTCGGGACTAGCACCTTTTTAGGGTGCCGTCCGTAGTCCGACAAGGAACCCTTATAAGATCGTTCAGTCCGTCCGTTCCATCCGTCCTAGTCTGTCACAGCAGAATATCTTCTACGTTTATGGACTGATTTGCATGTAACTTGGTTCGAGGATACTTCACCTATAGAACTCATTTTTAAAAATACGTAAAATTTAAATTACCCCTTTTTAAGGGTACCTCTCCATACATGTAAAGGGGGGGGGGGTGAATTATTTTTTTGAGTGCACCCCCTTATGTGGGGTATCGTTGAAAAGGACTATGAAAATAAGGTAGGGTTTCCATACAACACTTTTTTATCAGCTTTACCATTTGCGAGATATAGCCCGCCAAAGTCGTTTACACGGTGCCCCTGTAGTTTCCAAAGTCTTGGACCTATAAACTTCAAATCACTCACGTAAAGAAACAGGCGCGAAAAACTCTTATTTAAAATTGTTTCGGATATCCTGTGATGAATACTTTTGCAATTATACATAAAATAAAAATATATACTTTTTCCAAAAGAACAATAGAAACTTAAAAAGTTTTTTTTGCCTAAATTGTTTAATGTTGTAAGTTATTAGTACGGAACCCTTCGTGCTCGAGTCCGACTCGCACTTGGCCGGTTTTTCAAGGTGGACGTACATCGGAGACGTGCGTCGCGTCGAGTCCCATGGACTATGGACCACGAGTGGTTTCCCGAGGCTTCACTTGCATGTCTCCATACAATCTTCCACCCACCGTTTTACCCCCTTAAAGGATGATTTCCGGTGCTTCAGAAAGCAAGTTAAGCCGTGTTGGCCCTGCGCCTGATCTCTCTACGGTCATGTCGGACTGTCGTGTCACCGAATCAGTAGAGTGAAGGAACAGAGAGTGCACCTGTGTATTGCGCACACACTTAAGCACTATAATATCTTCCGCGCAGTCGGCTTAATCTCTGTTGAGATCTAATAGTCGAAATTCGGCTAGGACACATTGTATACACAAGAGATGTAAAATGAGAAAAATAAAAAGACTCCTGATACACAGTAGGTAAAATGGAAAGAAAAAAACTTACACAATGATCATACGCAACAGCGTTGATGACCATAAACTTGCTCAGGTCATACTTGTACGGCACGTAGTTCCCGTGCCAGGCGACTACATCGAACGGCGAGTGGTCTTGTTCTGCCACGAATAGCGATCCTTGGTATTTGCTGATGATTTTGAAGCCTAGAAATTATGTGAAAATATAGTAAATAATCCCTTATCCCTAAATCATGACTATAAATAAATAAAATAAATAAATTGTTTCAACATAAATTAATTAATTAATTACCTAGGTAAATGGTGTGTTTGTTGGGGCTAGCCCCAAACTGCGTGAGCTTGTGCTATGGTGACTAGGATAACGGATAGACATACTTATATACGTTTATACATCCATGACTTAGGTACAAATGTTCATGCTCATCACACAAACATTTGCCCCTTGCGGGATTCGAACCCGCAACCGCCTGGTTTAGTAGTCCGGGGTGCAAACCACTACACCAAGACGGTCGTCAAACTACAACTATGGAACAGAACATCGTGTTATAGTCCGACCGATGTATCCTCCTGCCGAGCGCCAGGCGTGCGGGGAGCGGTGCGAGGCATGCTAGATGGGGAGTGTGGGACGGGCGGTGTTGCAGGGAAAGGGGATTTTATATTAAATTTTGTTATTATTTTCGTCAGTTGTTTTTTTTCTTTACTCTGTTTTGTGTGTTGTGCCAAATAAATGTTTTCTATTTCCTATGTCAGTCGCATGCGATTGGCCCTTCCTCGCCCCCCGCACGTCTAGCGGGGCGCAGGAGTCTGTTCTGGCCTCATATGGGCCAATATTAATTATTGACGTGCATAAGTGGCATTTCGTGTCGTTAATTTAATAAATATTTTTTGACTTTGGAGAAGAGCACTGGAACTTGTTGGAATGTTTCAACGGAGGGGAAACTACATTTTTCTAACATAGGTACCCAACTTTAAAAATAATGTAGTTTTCCCTCTAATTAATATGGAATGACAGTGACCTCTTACCAGGTATGTCCACATCCTCATAGTGCGCCACAGGGGTGAGAAAGTCTCGAGGATTTGCCAAACCGTTGGCGCCGATGGGCCCTAGATCTGGCAGCTTGAAGTGACCGTCAAACACTTCTAGGATGTAACCCCTAAAAGGAAAACAAATTATATAAGTATCTGGATTATGCAGCGTCTTATACCGTTCAAATAAACGATTAATCGTTATTAAAATATTGTGTGCAATTGTTAAAATCACGCTATGGTTAACTACGGTTACCCTATAGGTCATTAGACCAAAATTTCTAATACAAAACGGCTAGTTGTCCATACAGGGCCAGTCTAAAGTTGTGCCACGTTTATGTTCTGATTTATCAAAGGTACAGACAGATACAAAAAAGCGACCAAGGTTTGATTGACGATATCCAATAACAGAGCTAGTGATATTTTATTTTTTAAACTCAATAAATTATTATGATTCTTCTACATCATACCTTGAAGGTCCATTAACGTGAACAGAGAATCTCATGCCAAGCTGCACTACAGCTATCTCGTTGGGCGAAACTACCATTTTCCCGAACTCGGTCGTTATCTTCAAAACTCCTTGTTGAGGAACTAGGAACAAATGTACACAATCAAGTTTACGACGGCTGTGTGTTTACAGAAAGCCTATCATCTGCTACATGCTACAGAGATTTCCTTGAAGTTATATAAAGTCTTCGATGTTATTGTTTGCTAAGTTGCATATGATTTGTAACAATAAAAAATTTAGGTTTAATGCAATTAATTATATCATCGGCATGCGAGTGCATACCGCAAGCTACAAATAATGCTTTGCCACGACCATCAGAACCGAACTACGCCTAGAAGAACGTCCACTAGTGAACAAAGGCCACAGATATTTTCAAAGTGACCGGTTGCAACGGAACGCATCCAGGGTTATCCTGTGGCCTTTATAATGCCATCAATATGTCAACCTTGCCAGTAGACAGCCTACATTTAAAAATATAAGAACGTTACCAATGAGGAAATCTCCATCGCTGTTGTAGAAGGCGCTCTTGTCCATGGAGGCGTTGCAGAGGTACACATGAATGGCGATCCCGTGCCGAGAGCGGGCGTCGCCTGCGCCGCATACTGTGTGCAGACCAGCCACAAAGTCCACCTTCTGATCTGGAGGCGGGATGTCAAAAGGCAACCAGCGGGACTGAGAACGTTGTAAGAAAAAAAAGTTTTTGGTTATTCTGGAACAGTTTGAGCGAACAACTCCTGGTGAAACTGGTTTGAATGAAAAATTATTAACGTAAATGCTTCTGTGATCTGAAACAATCTCATTCCATAGTTCTAGACCGAATTGTTTAGGCCAATCATCAGATATCGACCTGATGCTGACCTAGTCGGATCCACCTGTCTGCATATTTTAATGAGAGAAGAAAACTGTCAATTAAATAAATAAATGCTTATAAAACTAAGCACTAGAGACTAGACTTAATACAAAATTTGGGTAACAGAAAAAGGAAATAGTCAAAACATAGTTTAACAAATTATTATTTTGATAATACTTATTAATATTTAAATAATACCATTATACATACCTGATTTGGATCCGGCTCTTGTTCATCCCATTTATGTGTCAGATGTTTTGCAACATCCAGCCTTTTGAACGGCTTGTGAATAACAGAAGGGCGAATTCTACAAAGAAACAAAAACTTATTTCAATAACAATACTTTAACAGACGCATTGGAATGAAGTTGCATTTAAATAATAATTGTCGTGTTGTTCTTTTATTACCACCACGATTATTTCTACCACTTTGATTTCTGTCGCCTTGCCTGCCTCAATGGTTGACTGGTAGAAAATGCCTTAAAGTATTAACTCCGCTATTTGTACTACTTTGTGCAATAAAAGATATGCACAATAAGGGCCTTTTTTAATCAATATATTTATTTGGGATTATACATAAAGATTAATACACAAAGTGACGATGACAATCCCATCGTACTTCACAATAAGGGATAATAACTTAAGTACTTTTGACCTTTCAAAACATCCACGTCTTACTTGGGTACAAATAGTCGTGGCATCACTCAGACATTTACCCCATAGAAGATTGAAATTCTACAAACACAACCTATATTGATATGTATACCAAGACGGTCGCCAAAATGTATACCTGTACAGCCATGAGCGCTTGTTATCATGCCTGGGTGCCGTGAAGGCAGTTCCAGACAATTGTTCTGCGTAAAGTCCGTAGGGGCAGCGCTGTGGGTTGTTCTGTCCCTCTGGCAACGCGCACGGCCTCCTCGGGTCTTCTGAAGAGAACTCCGAACCGAAGCCTGAGAGGTACTGAAATGCGTTTGTTTGTTTGAAAGTAACAAGCAGCTCGAAAATAGTTGATGGGACAGAGGTATAGTTCGATATTCGTGCGCGACCTTCCTGTGGTCGCCAGGGGTGCGGGGGGCGAGCCACGCTAGATGGCAGCGGGTGTCGGGTGATGTTGCGGGGAATGGATTTGTTTTGACAGTCACATGTGATTGGCGCTTCTTCGCCCCCCGCACGTCTTGCCCGGATGTCACGTGCAAGGAGGGTCGCGCAAGAACTTGTCGAACTGTGACCAGCTTTTACATTTTTAAATGTGTTCCACACGCATTGTGTTTCTTTAAATGCCATTGATAGGCAGAAAACCTAAGTATGAATTATTTTTTACAGTGTGTTTAATTCGAAATCTTACATCAATCTTCTGCCAGCGCGGGAGCTATGTGTTTCAAAGAGACGCTACTGCTCTACTAAATACCTACAAGCCAATTCTCAGTTCGATATCGAGTCGAATGGTGAAATAGATTTGTATGGGAAATGCGGCATTTCGTCCACGAAATCTGGGGAATGCGCTCGGACGCTTGTCTAGTTGAGCACATTTTCTTTTAACAGTAAATCTGCTACGACATAAAAATAAAACTTACTTTCAACTGTGCCATATCACCAGAAGCGCCTATCGCCGTGTTTGACTGAGAACGCACTGACTGTACCGGTAGATACCCGTAAATAACTTACCCTGTTTATTCTCTCGCCCGACAAGACTGGTATGCAAATGTGTCTTTATGTTTATTAACAGATAAATAAATGGATTTAAGCAGTACTGATAAATTCTAAAACATTCTAGTATGTTACGGTATAATTACCTATAGGCACCTAACTTAGTCAAATATTTAAGTGCTTTATCTTTAATTGAACTTAAGAAAAATAAATTTTTATTTCGACCTAACAAGTTATGCATAAAGCAGCCATGACATTTTTCTTAAAATCTTTTAGATTTTGAAAATTTTTTAACCAGTAGAAAACTACATTATACCATTATGGTACTTTATTAAATGTGGTTTGATACGAGATTATTGCGTCGCTTTGATTTTGAAGGTGTGCTTTCCAGTATGCTAATAAACAAACTGGTCTGAGGCGTAAACAAGTTGGTATCCGCGGCATTTCAACCTGTTTACTATTATTATAATATTGTTTTTTATTTACTTACTAAAACAGATTAATTAGTTCAGAAACACCACATTTCAAAACATTTTATTCTAGAAGGAACGATGTCCTTATAATAATATCCTAAAGATCTTCTAGATCACTAACCAGAATTTGTATTATGTATGTCCCCTAAGGAAGTAATCTCACAAACTTATAACATTTCTGTGCGCTCAATTTTATTGTTTCTGTGCGCTACAGGAAAATATTACCCTATTTATTTCTTTTTTTATAGTGGGTAAAGAAAATAGTGTTTTTTCTGTCAAATAGAAGTTTTCATGCTAGTTTAGTCTTTTCAAAACTCAAATCACCTAACCAAATCACAAGCACGCGCCACCCGCAACGCTTATGGTCCCAGTTCTCGTCTACCTCCGCACCCCGCAGGCGAGGACTCAGGTGGGGCTATAGTTATAATAATTCTTTCTCCAAACCACTTGATAGCGATTTATCTGTGTAGTTCATCAGCCGTTTTATAGGAAACAGTACCTAAATCGGTCAAGCCGTCTTCATTAAGTCAAACCTCAACCTACTCGCATAAAGTAGGTACATACCTGCTCCATGCCGTTGTTGGGAGAAAATAAAATCAAGGAATACTTCCGCAAATATTTATTAACCCTTTATATGAATAATAATATAAGCAGTAGTTGTATAGAATGATCTAGAAGATACTATTTGAGATCAGTTGAGGGCAGAAAAATGTATTTACTACAATGGTTAATGTCTCCTCAAAATAGACCACAAATTCTGCTTAATGCAGTTTTTTATAGAGAAATTAACATTGATTTTTAAAAGTTCTTACGTGTTTTAAATGTTGAGCGTGGTTACTTTGACGAGACACTGTTTATTTGAGACTAAATCATGGAGGGACTTCAATAACATTATATTAAGTAAGTGTATGATTATATTAAAATGTAGCCCTTACAACTTACAGCACAATTTTAACATTATTATTGTTTTCATAATACTTCATATAGCTACCGCTTTTACTGGTGAAACGGAAGATATTGTCCAGATTACAATAATTTCTAGACATATTTTTATGAATAAATTAAAATTCATAGCCAATAATTTAAATTTCAAAAATAGAAATATTGTTATATAATTATTACAGGAAGGCAAGAAGCAATTTGACTACCATACTTGTGGCCAGGCCTTCTATTTCATCGTTCATAAATATGATCTAGATATTTGGTTAAATATTTCATGAAATAGTCTGTCAATTTATTCGCCTTTCCAGCCCAGTTCATGGTTAATATATTTTGACACTGGATTTTGTAACACATAAGTCGACCTGAGCGATTTTTCCACATATTTGTTCGTTTTCAACTGGTAGCAGTAAATAGAGCTAAAACATCAATTCTAGTATTATGCAAGATAAAACTTAAGACAACACAAATCACAGATAAACAACAATATTTACGGCGCATACACAGTAACACAATAAGCCTGAGAACAAACAAACAAATTATCACTATATCCTCAGTGCGTTAGGCAGTAGAATAGCATACCGCCCTGTCAACATAAAATAACTGCTTAACAAATAAAGATCATCTATTACAATAAATAAAATATCCTTTTATTGCGTTTCATATCATTGCTAATTTCGAAATGATAACTAAACAAAATATCTTTTTGATGAACACATTAAAACTGAAATGAGGCAGTGGCATATTTATTTTAAATTAACCTTACAGAAATAAACTACAACAAAATAATATAATTATTGTTTCATTGATAAACACTGAGATATGGAACGAAGTTGCAGACTATACAACTTTAAAATTACACTAGAGCGCGAGTTAAATGAACAACTAAGTAAATATATTTTTCCCACTGTGACGAAATAAAAAGTGCTTTATACTATTACAAAGTCATACATGTGTCTTGCGATTAATCAACTAGTACCTAACCTAACATATATTAATATCACACGGCCATTACAGCGGCCTAATACACATATGCATTGATAATATACATTGATAAATAATATTTGGTAACAGCTAGTTCATAGTGACAACCAATGTGAAAATATATGAATAATATAACAAGCAAAGTTATACATTGATAAAACATATATCCGAAAACGGGATTAAACGCCAACAAATGCCAATTCATTTAATTAAATTTGAACATAACGAAACCATTATGAATAGCTTCAAAAATATTAAAGCTACAAAAGGTCCGTGATACTAAATTGTAATTTTCCACGTACAAAATCTACAAGCTACGCGCACAAACAATTCAGCCTTATTCTGTGAAACTTGTAATCGCGCAGTCTTCCCAGTCTGGTGTCGATTTCAACACAAAAACTTTACGGATCGAGACAAAACAGAAAAGGGATTCCACAACAAGTTTCAGAAAAGCGCCATCACGTTACTTAAGCCTCCGCAATATCAATTCCCTCAAAAATACAAGTTAATATTTTATAATAATAATGACAAGAAGATGTAAATAAATACGATAGTTCATATATCTAAATGTTATTTGATTTAGACCATAAAAATAGAAATAGATTACAATCAGTAATGCATACATAATCAATATACTGTATTAGATTAAATTTTTGCCGATTAAATATCAGAATACAATTTAATTCACTATCATTTTCCAATATATTGTAGAATATTATCATAAATCGTATTTTGTATAATATTAGGGATTGCACATAATATTCGTTTATGATCACTAATAATATTATTAAAAAGTCCACATTGCAATCAAACAATCAAAAATATTAATTTCCAAGTCTACACTGTCCGGCATTGTTAAGTGTCGCCTCTACATCATTTTTTACGTAATATTATTTATTTAACTTATAACTATACATACAAAACGATGTAGGTAAACTCTAACCTCTAAAACAGACAACTACAACTTTCTAAAGATTAATTGAAAAATACTATCCCATCGCTTTTGATATATTTTTTGATAATTTTGATCGACTTAATATGTGGATATGAGTTTATGACTACCAACAAGCAAAATATGATTCGAGTATTTTAAGATTATGGAGTATTGTGACCTAATCCTATGAAACGTTCAAACCTACTAAACTATATTATAGCTGCTATGTTAACTACACTTTACATGCGTGAATAATGTACAACACAAGAAGCAGTAATTATAATAATTAAAGTACAATTTAACTAAGTTGTGCTGTCAGCAACCATATTCCCCTACACCCGTTTTGAACCACCATGTTCGTTCACAAAGGATACTAAACACATGATCGAAGAGATTCAGATTTATCTAAGTACTTTTTAAATATATATATATATTTATTTAAATGAATCATGAACGAAATGCGATATATAAATGATTAATATGAGCCGTTACTTAATTACGAATTTAATTTATTGCAATTTAATAACGGAATAACAGCATAATATGTTTAGTATCCCATGCAAAAGTAGTAAATCCACAATTCGAGTTTTCTGCAAGAATTATTGTGACCTTCAAATGTTTGACATAATTATTTGCCTATAATTACCCTAGCTTTGTTACGCACTCAGTCTATGCAATGATCTAATCACCATTTATTAAGATATATATACTGGCGTCTGTAGCCAATCTACAATCTTTTTATGTCCGAAAAACTTTTTTACGCTAACTGAATGGTTGTCATTGTTATACTACTTTAACAAAGTATTTTTGGAGGTTTTCCAATTCGCATTCGTTCAAAGAACACCATCTAGCCGGATCTATACTACTCAAAAGGTGTATAGAGATCACGCGAAACATGTCATAAATGCCTCCTTAATTTTGCAAGTTAGCATTTGGCTTCATAGGGCATTCGTAGGTAACTTTTGAAAATAATTACGTCAAGCTGGATTCCCACTGGTTTGATGGTTTACTAGTGCGCGGGAAGCATGTGAGACCAGGCTGCTTCATACTTGGTGTGCGCGGAGCTACAAGCTGACTTGCTAGCTTCCACCACGGATAGTGGGAATGGCTCGCTCTGGAAAAAAAGACATTTAGTTAGTGTTTCCCGGCGGTTCAAACTTCTAGTATGGATATAGTATACTATCAGCAATATTTATTAGTTATTGACTGAAATACAGTATAGTCCATAAATAGTTCGTATCACGTATAAAGGCTATCTAATACATAATTGAAGTACACGCCTTAACTACAGATTAGTCAAATCATTACGAATCTATACAAGCCATTTTTTTCAAGAGAAAGTCTTACCATTTGCGTGATTTTGATTTGAAGTTGGCATTCTTTTTAGAAGCTTTATTTATTAATTTAGGAAAAAAAATGTAATCAAGTAAAAAAATAATGTTCATACCAATCTCTAAAACGGTAAGACTTTTATTTCAATTTTCTCATTTCTATCATTACCTATTTTAGAGAAATTTAAATACGCAGTGGATAGCTTTTTTCCTTCTGACCATGGTTTTCAATTGCACTAAAATCTGTTAGGAGGAAGTTTTCAAAAAACATGAAAATCTGTTTGTATTGAATTATTATTTTGTGGCTTTTGTTCGATTGTATAGAGCCCTACTGCGCAAGACGATGTCCTTAATGCCTTGGTAGGCTACGGTCGATTTACAACTCTTGTCTTTACCCATGAATTTTGAGATAATCGTACACATCTCAAAAATAGGTAAAGACTGGAGTTGTAAATCGACCGTAGCCTACCAAGGCATTAGGTAGTCTACCGGTAGACTACGGTAGATTATTATTATTATTTAGGCAAACAGGCAGTTGAAACAACTGATACAGTATGCATCTCGCTATCATAGCTTAGTCTTTCTTTCCTGTATATGTTTGTCAAGTCTGTTTTTAAATTGGTTCGTAGTATTCGCTGATACCACTTCTGCTGGCAATTTGTTCCATGCCTCGTTTACTCTGTTGCTGAAGAAGTGCTTGTGGGGGTTGGTAGCAGAAGCAGTCTTCGCTAGTTTAAGATTATGGTAGACTATCTTTTTATGCGGTAGGCAACGTAGGTTTCAAATAAAATATGTCCATCTTCCTCCACTTCGTTCATCTATGCATCCTCTATCCATACATATCACATTGTGCGCCGTGATTTCGAAAAAAATCAAAATGGCAGCGGTGTCGGTTTCAATCCCCTTTACGATTAAGTAAATTTTCTTTGATTTTGACATTGTGCATCAGAAAGTTGATAGAAACATGTTTTATTATGAATCTGTCTAATCACTTAATCCATCCATTTATTTGCTCTTTAATATGAATTTATAGTGATTTTCTTGAAAATTCTTTAAATAAGTAATCTACCGATTCCTAAGTATCTTACGGTAGTCTACCGGTAGACTACCTAACCAATTGGTAGACTATGGTAGATTTACAACACTAATAATGACTTAATAAAAGAAGTGCGTATTACCGTGAGCGCGCAGAAGGCGGCCTCGACGGCGGCGATGAGTCGCTCCAGCTCGGCGCCGCTCGCCAGCACCAGCGCCAGCCCCGCGCCGCGCTCGCGCGCCTCGCACACGCTCCACTCCTGCGCAGTGCGCACACACAACGGGCTCAGTTACCCAGCACTCGAGCGCTTATTACACCATTCTATTTGTAGCATCCTAACTAGGAAGGGAGGAACCGATCAGATCATTTTTATTGGAAATGGATTTACTCTTGAGTCTACACTAAGTGAGTAGAGTATTGCAGTCACCTGTGGGGTGGCTCTGCACAATACCGACTGGCTGCACTCGACTCTGTAGAACGGTAAGCTAATCGGAGATTAAAAGCTGGTGGAAAATGGACTTCATACATTGGCTTCCCGTCGCTTGTCTCTAGGTCTTCTACAGATTATACCTCGAGTAGTGTGCGCACGAGCTCCACAATACTCATACTGCAATCTTCAGTCTTCCATCGGAACACCAGACGTACTGCGGGTTACCATCACTCGTACCAAGCGCTTTTCATCATCATTTATAATGCGCACAGCCAAGAAGTGGAATGCCCTGCCTGCGTCTGCTTTTCTGAGAGCGTATAACCGAAAACTCTTTAAGGTGCGTGTATATAAGCTTTTCCTGGGCAAACTCGCTCCATCGTAGACCTTATCTTTGCTCTCGGGCTAAGATGAAAATTAAGAGTAGAAGCCCATTACCTATAAAAAAAGTCAGACGTGGCGTAGACAGAGTCGACGGTGAAGCGAGCTCATCCAGAAGATTTTGGCACTCCCACTCACCGACGGAACACAGCAAGCTGCTTAGCGCCGGGCTCCCGTAGGAGGGTGGTAGTCACCAGGCGGCACCTAACGGAGTCTTTTATCGCTGATAGGTTCGTTCAGACTACATCTGACGTTTTTGATGGTCGTTGCCCGGGGTGAACCACTAAGAAGTAGATCCTTTACCACCCCTAAAAATCCTAAGGAGGCTACGATACGAGACCCGAATAGTTTCTACCTTCCTAGTTAGGATCCTGGTCAGGATGGTGTTATAAGTGCTTTAACAACCTTGTGCCGACTGCTTGGTTTAGTGGTTCGCGCTCCGAACTACAAACCAGCGGTTGCGGGTTCAAATCCCGCAAGAGGCAAATGGTTGTGTGATAAACACGAGAATTAATACTTAAGTCATGGTGGTTTATAAATGTATACATATTGGTAAGTATGTCTATTCGTTTTCCTAGTAGCACCAACTTACGCCTAGTCTGGGGCTAGGTATTTGGTGTTTGTTAAAAAATATATACACTTATGATTAATGACACATGTTTTCCAGCAATAAAGTACAAACTTACCAAGCAGCACCAGTTTTCGTCGGTATCGGGAATCTTGAATGCAGTCAAGTTTTTGATAGAGCCACACGCAAGAATCTCGACGTCAGTTCTCACTTCTTCTATGTATTCTGAAACAAAACCGGTAACTATTCACTAACAGAACAAACACATAATACGACGCGGACTTTTTTCTCCCTTGCTCCTACAATTAGGAGAAATGTAGTAACTGTAAATGAATGTTGGACAGCAGCATCAAAAACATTGCTCTGATGATCAATGTTTATGTTAGAATCTTCTAACCATCATATTTCATTTATCACAATAAACCACAACCAGGCCTGTGTGTGCGCGGCGACCCGTTGTAAGGGGCTAAACAAGTTGGGTGTTGCTAGCCGACAGCGACACGCTCGCGCGTTTTATTCACCGGCGGTGCGCGGCACTAGGTTGCTGGTTAGACAAGCATGAATTAAGTCCTAGAAAGATGCGATAGATAGCGTAAGTAGTTTCTTGTGGCAGTCAACCCTATCGCGTTGCATGATAGTACGTCACTGAATAGGTTTAGTGTATTATGAATCATATTCCAGAGTTAAAAGAATGAAATTATGTCTACACGAAAATGTGCTTGAGTCTGAGGCGAACTGAATTACACCATATCGTTGACACATTGAGTAGATATTTGTTTGAATTTCATTGCAAAGTCATACTTCTGTACGGAGTACTAGTACTTATTCTGTGCCACAACACCCAAATTCGAGACAATATAGATAAAATAGATATCTATTGACCCGATAGGTGTTCGAACCAAGAACGTCTAAGATGCGACACCATGAAAACCACTCCACTACGGAAGTCGTCATAATAAATAAGGAAAAGCATCTGGTTGTGTTAATCTAAAAGTGAGCATGGTAAAATTACCCAGACAAGTATTTCATTTATTGTTTTTATGAATGAGACAGTCTTACTGAAAAAAAAAACACCAAAGGTAATAACATCGGTCTGGAATCTCTTAAACATTGTTCATGTTATTCCAAAAACTTACTACCAGGTTTAAGCCAGGACTAAGCTATTAGCTAGCCAATTAGAAAAGCGTTTCTCTATTAGGTTATGTCACGAATTTGTCAGTAATTCCTCTGTTGTCGGCTACTATTTAGGCCTATTTTAAACCTGGTCTATTTTTTTTGTAATAACACCATGTCTGTTTATTTGTGTTGAACGTAGAGTTTATTGACCTGATAATAATTTGTTTGCCTTAGCTACCATTCTGAACTACACAATGTTCGCAAAAGATTCCAATGATATTAGTTTATTGCTCTCATACATATCATAAGGTCTATCCTTGGTAATATTATTATCTTATAAGTATTGTAGTTATTTTGTTTTTGATTACTTTAGTATTTTTATAGTCAATGATATTAATTGTACCTTTTGTATAAATGAATGAATGGCCTTAAACGAATCTTGCAAATTCTTTAACGAATTGCAGTAGTGCAGTTAAATGGGACGTTAATTTACATAACATCCTCTTTATAATACGAGGGTCAAACTGAAAGTTCTTAGAACTGGCCACTTATAAACAATATAATAAAAAAAAAAATCTAAAATTTGAAAATAGAACTCTTTGCCAATATTACTGAGTATATATTTCATTCATTTGTCATTTGTTTTACGACTTGGCGGCAAATTGAAAATTGTCTGTGTCACGTCAAAATGAATTTAACACAAGAAAATTTTCGTGCAATGATTTTTTATGACTTTCGATGTCATTTAAGTCAACAAGAAAGTTATGATAGACTACGATTGGCCTTTCACGATGAAGCCCCATCTCGTGCGACTGTTTACAACTGGTTTAATGAGTTTAAACGTGGTCGCACTAATCTCACTGATGATGTACGTGAGGGACGGCCTTCTACGGCGACGACTGAAAATAACATCTGTGTTGTGCGGCGTATGATAGAGACTGACAAAAGAGTGACCTATCAGCAGATTCGGACAAGCTTAGGCATCGGTATGAGTCAAGTGCACAAAATCCTCCACGAACATTTAGCGGTCAGGAAGCTTTGCGCCCGGTGGATACCTCATAATTTGACTAAGGCTCAAAAACTCCATCGTGTGGATTGGTGCCCTAAAATGATTGAAAGATTTAACGGAGGTGACTCAAATGCTGTGTTCGACATACTAACAGGTGACGAAAGCTGGATTTACTGTTATGATCCTGAAACCAAAAGACAATCTGCTCAGTGGGTGCTTCCTTTCGAGGAGTTGCCAACTAAAGTGAAGAGAGATCGAAGTGCGGGAAAAAAAATGGTGGCCTCGTTCTTTGGAAGGATAGGTCATTTCGCAACAATTGTGTTAGAGGATCAAAAAACAGTTTCTGCAGAATGGTACACTACCAATTGTTTGCCACTTGTCTTGGAAAAAGTTCGAGAGAAACGACCTCGCAGTAGGATCCTCCTTCACCACGACAACGCCTCGTCGCACACCGCCAAGCGAACGATCGACTATTTGGCGACATCAAACGTTGAATTACTGGGTCACCCGCCGTATAGCCCCGACCTCGCGCCTTGTGATTTTTATTTATTTCCAAAAATTAAAGAAAAACTTAAAGGAAAGCGGTTTATGAATGCTGAAGAAGCGGTGGCTGCGTATCGCGATGCCATTGAAGAGACCCCTAAGGACGAGTGGGCAAAGTGCTTTTCCCAGTGGTTCCATCGCATGCAGCGGTGTATTGACGTCAATGGACAATATTTTGAAAAGATATAATAAAACTAATAACTGGCTAATGTAATCAGTTTTTGATTTTCTAAGAACTTTCAGTTTGACCCTCGTAATAGGTAATTGTAATGTAGTAGCCGGAACGCATAATGATTACGTGAATCAGTGAAGTGATTACATAATTTGTGGAATAAATAGACAGATGAAATAGGGTGCCATCCTTAACAGACATGTACACAAAATGTAATTTATATATTTATATAATTGCATTGTAGCGCCGCGCGCCGCCGGTGAATAAGACGCGCGCGTGTGTCACTGCTCGCTCGCGAGTACCTATTGGATAAGCCTGTCGCGGCAGTGCGCGGCACCACGGCACGTTCTTGATATCTAAATGGGGAGTTTGACAGGTCTGACTACAGTAAACTTACCTCTGAGCAGTGCCTCCGACCCCCTGTCCTTGAGATACGCCGCGGCGCCCGCCACGAAGGCCAAGTCGAGGGTGTCTCGAACGCTGATGACTTCGGTCGGGGTCACGAGCACCGTACACGCGGGAGGCGGCTCGCCGGCACGAGGGTCCACTTTCTTGACGCCATCTTTTTCTTCTAGGGCCTGTAATAGAATTGTTACTGAGTGAGGACCAGTGTCGATCATATGTCGATAATAATATGTCACGATATAAAATCATCAGAGGGGTGAAATGGGGGATGACAGTTTGTATGGAAAATCCGACTTTTGGCGCGGGCGAAGTCGCGGGGAACTGCTAGTACCTAATAAATACAATTTTGCTAAATGTAAGGAGAGAATAAGTAAGACCAGTCCTAGCGCACTCCGCATTAAAGCCATTATAGATTTAATACAGTTGGCAGCACGTCAGGTTGTCCATGTGAACTACGAAAACACCTTTTATTGCGTAGGAGATAGAGGCGGTCTTAATGTCAAAGTAGGGTAGTCTGACGTGCACCCGTGTATACATGGTCGAATTCAGTGGGCCTGAAACGCGCTGGCCAAGTTGCGCGTTAGCTTGAAGACCGATACTAACTCACAGACCGCGTCGCGTCGCATGGTTCAACCCTACGTAGTTAGAAGAGCTAACATTGCGCGATAAAGAGGCAAATAATAAGGGTAGGCAATTGGCCCTGCGCAACCTGAAACGCACTTTATTGTATAATATCAAGAGTCGCAAAAGCCTTGGCGGAGTGACTCTTGCTATTGTACTATTGAGTTAATCTAACCTGCGCTGCGTGTAGCAGCAATGACTGCAACCACGAGGAGGCCGTGGCGTCGTCCGGGGCAGCGAGCAGCAGTCTGCTGGAGTCGCCTAACGCGATCTCGAAGCAGTGCGGCCGACGGGAGGAATCCAGGTGTCTCCGTACTCCGACTACCGCGCGGAGGGCTATGTTGTGTGGCAAGGGCGTTATGCCATCAGGGGAATGAGGGCCCCAGTGGAGGACGCCCGCTCTGTATAAAGAAAGATTTAGATCAGGTTATTACATGACTAAAAAGTGAAATCTTTATTCAATTTAGGGATAAAAATGCCAATATAACAATAAATATTGGCATATGGGGCCAGACATGTCTCCTTATTTATTTGGGCCTAATAGAACTACAAGTTGTCGCTTTAGTAGTTCCCAGGTTCTATTCTTTTCAAATTAGATGACGCGAGAGTGAGAGGGAATTAGCATTTCTGACATCTAACATCTTTGAAATTTGATTGACTGTAATAAACGACTGACGTGATATTGATGAAAAACAATGGTTTGGTGTTCAGCTGATGATCTTAAATGGCAGAAAAAGAACACTGAGTTCAAGGTACGGGCACCAGGCATATTTATTTGATAAATAATTCGAAGGCGTGGGAATAATAGGGTCCTCGGAGGTTTATGATTGAGACCGACCGGGATTTTGTAATGGCTAATGCTAAATTTAGAAGGTGTTAGATTAGAATTTACCGTAGCCTAGCATTTAAGTTTGTGCTTGTCCATTTGAAGAGGAATTAGTATATTTATATAGAGGGGCAAATAGTTATATTTACAGGCAGAACCAATATGCATCAATTCACAGTATATGCATGTTTTGACAGCAATTTTGTTTGTAAGCAGATATGATTTACTACAATATAATGTGAATATGTGATTGATAGGTTATCTACGCGTCGAGTTAATGAGCGAATGAAATTATTAACCTTTTCATAATGATTGATAAAACAGGCCAGACAGTCTGATCCCAACTTAATAAGACTATACAGAGGACGGTACAGAAACTAGGGTAGTTTATAGGGAACACTTGCCCAAAATAATCATGTACGGACGATTCAGTTAAGGTAAATTTGGCAATTTGTACACTTGTAATAAGGGTGACATTACGAGAGCAAATAAGCAAAATATTTGCCGTATGTGCTGTCCACTATACCTCAACAAAAAGTAGCAGGGCTCGAATCGGCGGCTCTTGTCGGTCCGGCACATGAGGTAGCCTTCAAGCGGTGGGGCGAAGGCGCCGGGCGCTTCGATGAGGCGGTCGCCCGCGTCGCCAGAGCACGCTCGCCCGTAGTACAGGACCTGGGGTATCTGGAGACATGTAGTTTATTAATATTTGTTTCGATCAGCTTCCCCTGTAAATGTTGCATCAAATTGACAGCTACGGCACATTTTCAAGTGAACTTAATGCGTTTTGGTGTCTACCACAGAGCGTCTGCTCTGCTTCAAATATGTATACATTGTCGCTAAAACTTAATAAAACGTATTTAAGTATGTCTATCCGTAATTCTAGTCGCCATAGCACAAGCTCAAGCTTAGTTTTGAGCTAGATGGTTTTGGTGTGATTGTTGTTATACAAAACGTCACCTTAAAAAGCAGAACTTGTGTCAAACGTCACCTGGTTAACAAGTGACTGAAACTGAGTCACTTGAAACTTGTGCGTTGTTTAGACTTTGTACAATTTTATTTATCTTTTTCCCGCCTCTGGTAGTCATTTTTTTAAGTGCAATATCAAATCTTTAGATTGCAAAGTGAATGCTTATCACTTAAAAACAATAATTTATCTTCTGTACTCTATTAGAGTAAGAAGTCGTAAATGCATTATACATATTATAGGAGGTGTTCATGATAATTGACTAAACAACATACAATGTGATGTCACACTTGTCAATGCATAATGCACATCTGTTGGTAAACTACACATACACACCCACAGCATAAATATCATGTTTAGGTAGAATGACTCATATCAACTACAGAACAGTCCCTTGTAATGTATTTACGCAGCTATCTGGCTAGACTATTATTTAATGAAAGACACATTGCAATAAACATGACCGTAATAAGGAAATGAATGGATATCCAGTCATAGAGCACAATATAACTACAAATGCATTGAGTAAATCATAGTCAACAAATAATTGAAGAATGTTAGTAAACACAGATTACTAAATACGTGTTTATTTTATACAGCTCCAGACATACAGGATGTAAGAATTAATTTTATAAAAAAACATTTTAGCATACAGAAAAGAGCAATCAAATAAAGATCGTTCTGTTAGGCATGACTGCATGAGTGATAGGGACGACTACAGTCGAAATAATGATCTGATTCTCATGAGTCATGAGAGTAACATATTAAAATCCCCCTTTATTCATAAAACTTATCAGACCTATAACTTATATGTGGTTGGTGGTCACTTTCTGACAAAACAAATTTCAAATATGACAAACAAAGGCATACGAACTTTAGTGTCAAATCCGCTTTAACAGTCATGTTGAATAATTAAAAAAAGGTTATAAATACATATACATATAAAAATGAAAGACTGACTGACTGACATATCAACACACAGCCCAAACCGCTGGGCCAGAGACTCCAAATTTTACACAGGCACACAGGTTCTTTATAAGGTCTAGGGATACACTGAGAAAGGATTTACAAAATTCATCCCTTATGGGGGTACAAAAGGGGGGCGCAAATTTGTATGAAGCTCTGACAATTTTGGAGCTAAATCGATAAAAATTGGTATTTAGTATTTAATTAGAAATTTAGAATGACGTAATTCAGGATTCATCCTCTAAGGAGTGAAAAGAGGGGTGCGTGGAAGTTTGTATAGGTTTGACATCTGCGCGGACGAGCGCCAAGTCGCGGTAAACCGCTAGTAAAGATATGAATAAGCATACCCGTCTCTCTAGCCTCTGCCTAGCGACAGCCGAAGCCAGATGCCGGCAGTGCAGCGGCAGCATGGCCGGCGGTCGCGAGATCCTCAGCGGAGAAGTGCGCGCGCTCCACTCCAGTGACGAGGCAAGCCGCGCGCCAAGCGACGACTCGGCCGTCACCACTGAACACGCTATGTTGCCGGCGATGTCCACGATTTGGATGTATTGGTTGTATGGACCGACCTGACAAAGAAATGGGTTATATAGGCGTATTTGTCGTTCCAATTATAATATAGGATATATAGGGTGTCCAGTAATTGAATGTTTAAGTAGGGTATTTAGTGACGTCAACCTTGCAGATCTTCAATCAGCTCAGATGACCACTAGGTATGTCTGTGCCAAGCGGCTTCCTTTGTTGAAGATCTGCAAGGTTCTTCATACAAACCATGTCACTAAATACTCTACTATTCTTATGATCTTGTCCGGCAATGTGTCTCCACTATCCAAAATCTACAAGTTTAGGCAGTTGTCTGACTGTAGCAACGATGAGCGAGAATCGAGTAGGGCTAGAGATAAGTTGGCGAGCGGTCAGACTATAGTTCTGTTAGTTTTATCGCTGGGTTATACGTGATTGTTCTTGAGCGATCGGCAATTTGAATTTGATCGCTAGTTGTTTTTTTCGACGCGTGAGTTCTGATCGCCAAAGCAACTGCCTTAGTGATCTCAATAAAAACATGTACCAGAAGATTGCATTGCCTAGTCGTAGTTGCATAGCAGTAAAAATGTAGAGAAATTACGAAAGAATAATACCGGAGAGAGCACATACGTAATAACAGTTAACATCAGTCAAATGTAGGTCAATCGCCTAACTATCACAACTTTTTTAAACTTAACATCTGATGTAAATTATAGTCAAATAGTTGTTCTATTTATTATTTTTACAAATTTGCATAATAAGATTAGAGCTTATATATAAAAATACTAATTACAATTGTATTTCAAAATGTAGTGGTTACATGGCGAATACTCATCTCCTCACATAATTTTTACAACTAAATGTGTACTACCTACAATGATATGAATATTATTCAAAGGTTTTAGAGCGTTAAAAAGAAAGCCATAAGTTAACTTTCATTTTTACTTTATACATCAACATAATGTACCCAAATGAAAGTGTGTTTTGTTCAACATAATGTTTGCTGTTGCATTATCTATTTGGCTGCAGGACATAATTACTAATTGAGACCTATATTATAGAGGCAACAGCTTGTTATCTGAAATAGCATACTGTTAACAATTTAATAACAATATGGAGAGGTAAATATACTCTTATATCACTACTTTGTGGGACATTGTGGGGTGATAATACTCACAGCAATTGCGTCAAGTTCATTATGGGGCAGTCTGCACAATATTTCGTACTCTGTTCCTCCTTGTTTGACACTGGCCACATACAAGGCATAGTCCGTGATGAAAACAAGTAGGGGTGTCCAGGATCCATCTTCCATGTTGTAAGGTGACTGAACTTTCATCATCTGAAATAAACAACAGAATGTAGAAAAAGAAGAGTTGAAAAAAGTAGTACTATGTATTTATCTCAGGAATAGAAGCAAATATTTTAGTCACAATAAGATTAAATAATAAAAAAGCCTTATTTAGTTCAGTTACCCTGTGCAAAGTTTCATTAGGGTAGGAGAAAATTTGCAACCTCAGCTTCTCATTGCATTCAATAGCAACATTGTCTTCAAAACTGTCAAAGTATGATGGCTCGTCGGCCGTAAGCATTCTCACAGACAACCTTTTGTTCTCGATCACCTCTTTGTCTATTAGCCTAGACATTCTCTCAGCGGAAACATGAAATGTGTTTGACACATCTTTGAAAGGGAATATGATGCTGGGAAAATGCTTTTCCATTTTGAGTTTGAATTGGAAAAACTTATTGTTTTTAATTTTTAGCTCAAGATCTTTCCTTTGGCATACATTCTTCAAATATCTGTTCAACAGAGCAGATTTATTTGACTGCAGTTTTTGGTTTGCTGGACTATCAAAGTATTCTTCATTGAAATCCTCAGCACCTTTTAGGGTTGAGTTATCGGTATTTGAACAGTTGTCACTGTTTGCTTGGGCAGGCTCATCAGTAGGCTTTTGAATGGTAGATGCCGATTTTCTGCTGTACCTATTAACATTCTGCTTCTTTGGTGATGATAAATGTTTGGGAATACCATTCTTTTGTTCGGTTTCATCTTGAATGTTCTTGTTGAACTGTCTTTTGGGAGTTGATGTCCTACTGGATGTCTCAATGTCTGATAGTTTTGAGTTTAAGTCAGTTTTACTTGTACTGGAGACCAGTTCTTTGACTGGAGTAGTCTCAGGTATGGGGACAAAAGTTTCTTTGGGGGCATCAAAAGCAGTCTGGAATGTATCATGTACATAGCTGTAAGATACACCTTTGTGTTCATAAACAGTGCTCTCACAGTTAACAACATATTTGCTGACTGGGGGGAATGCATCAGCTTTTGTCATGGATTTTTTGTCAAGTTGGTTCTTCATGTTAAGTGTCAGCTTATGGCGGGGAGATCCTCCATTAGGGGTTCGATCTCCTGGCACATTGTTTTTGGATGGAGCTGTAATATCCTTAGGTTTTTCTGCTTCCAATGGATGACCATTCAGATTAATTTCAACAAAATCATCTTCATCTTCTGCTTGAATACCGGAATCCAAACTCTTAGCTAAGTGCTTGTTTTGGTTCACATCACATGGCAAGGCTTCCACCACATTGTTCAATTCTAAACTGGTCTCAGGCAATCCCTTTTCAGGAGCAAAATTAAAGTTGAAATTTTTATAGAAGTTTTTCAGTGAATCTATGATATTATTTGCATCAAGTAAACGTTTCCTGTTCTGTTTTCTTTCTTCTACAATGTTTGTAGGGATGTATCTTTTCTTTTTCAGTACAGATTTTACAGTATTGGGACTTTGGGAAACTTCAAGAGGTTTTTTCATGAGATCATGGGACTGGTCAATGTCTGCTTCAGAAAAATAGGTCTTCCTCATAAATGCCACATGTCCATCATTCTCAAATCCATCACAGGAGTATGATTTTTGAGTTTTATCACACTTTCTATGTAGCATAGTTGTCTCAGTTTTATTTGAATTGGAATGTGAAGATGATGAATCAGTGGATGAAGTCTCAGAATCACAACTAAAATTTGAATCTGAACTATTAGAATCACACCCATAGAGCTTATTAGTAGGTGTGGATTCATTATTGTTTTCCTTGTCATTATTGTCCTGGTTTTCTTGTTCAAATTTTTTGCAATACTCAAATATGCCACTTCTATCAGTTTTTGGGTCACCATACGTTAGAATGTCAGACATAGTCTGTTGGGCCACATCTGCAGCATATTTAGGTGTTCGGTCTCCACTTGCACACCAGGAAAACCTTTCATTCAGACCTATATTGTTCTTTTGTCTAAATCTATCACAGTATGCAGTATCAGGACCATATGATACAAACCCTCTCTCAATATGAATGTTGTCAGTTTTTGTGTTATTCAAAATGTCTTCATGAAATGAAACTCTTTTCTTTTGTGAACTAGGCCCACTTTGAGATTTTTTTCTACATCTTCGTCTGTAAACAATATCCTCAGACAATGATTTCTTAGGCTCACTTGTTCTTAGAGCTGGCTTTTTAACTTCATCTGTACAAACTTTTTCACTTTCTAATGCCTTTAACACTACATCTGGAAGATTTTCATATGGTTTTTTGAGTGTTTCCACAAGAAGTTCTGGGACTATGTCATCGGGAATTCCAATATTTTGGTTGTCTATGTCGCTGCGGGTCATGAGGCTGCTGGTGGTGCTTTTGATCATGTCTTGCGAGCAGGATGGCGGAGCGTCATACTGACTGTCACAGGCCAGCTCCTCGGCCCCGATGAGGCTATGGGACATCAGAGCCTGACTCGTAGCCTCTGAGGCCTCACTGTCTAAACACAAAACACCAGAATCACCGGGCGTATCAGCCAAACTACTTGTAGTACTTGACATCAAATGCGAATTGCCCTGTAAACACAGCTCTGTAGGCTTCCCTGAGCTATCTACGTTCTCCATCTTTGTATATTGCAATGTATCATCACCACCACTCATAACCGCTGTCGCAATAACAGTGTCGTCAGTTTTATGACGACGTTTGCTTTTATCGATCTCATTGCCTTTTATTTCAGTAGCCTTGTCCAACGACATCTTGTAATCTATTAATCTAACACGGTCCGTGCAAGTTTTTCATACAGAGTTCGTCGAGTTTTAATTAATATGTATTTGATTCTGCATTCATCTTGACATATATTTACAAAATTCACATAAAATACGACACAAAATATGACGAACACAAGCAGCCATTTCTATCATTTTTGACACATTTTTTTTCTTGTTGGTTTGGTTGACATTACTTTTTTTTAGGTTTTATTGCCAGAGCAAAAAAAATTGTCTATGGTGAACAGCGCTTGGAATAAAATCGCACACATAGCCATAGCATTATTTTACCATTCATATGATAGTTTTAGAACGCTATGCTACACTATGCTAGTTATCGTTTAAAAACAAATTGTCAAACAAACATTTCAAATTCCGCAAGAGAGCAGTGTTTATAGGTTATTTTTTAAACAGTAAACTTTTCGCGTTTTACCCATGTAATACGATAAGTTGCAATGGAATTTACAGTGGAAAGGGTGTTAGTAGCTATTGCGCTGGTTATGTTAACGTGCCCTTGTGAAAGCGCTAAAATAAACACACCCCGGGTGCTTTTACCGTGGTTTGAAAATCTCAATGTTAACTTTACGTTTGAAATTCACGAGGGGGGTTGTTATTCCTGGTAAGCCTCAATTAAAATTAAGGGACTATCTATATTTCGCCCTGCATGTACATTTTGCCTGTGTAATGTGTTTATTCGTGTAATTGTAGGAGTTTGTCTCGCGATGACATCATAGATCTTGAACCTTTGTACGAGGATGGATGTTCACGCGCAGCGCGTGTGTCCGTGTCCAAGAGATGCGTCGCGCCCGGCACAGTCATTATCCTGGCTGAGGAAGTCCATACTGGCGAGGTAAATACGCTTTTTCGTAATGGCGGGAATCGGGAAGTTCCAACTCTCAATATAAAAGTACATTACCTCATTCTCCACTTGTCCATAAAAACAAAACGAAACTGCATTTGAAATACTTGAAGCTGAAAAAGAGCTACGGCAAAATTTGGCATTTGGACAATGATCTTGAAACAAGGTGTGAATGATGTAGGGTTCAAGTCCTAACCCGTTTTCTCTCTCAATCTTTTTGTACTTAATTTTAAGTGTTTATTATTTACATTATGGGAGGGGTTAACTGAGGGTTGATAATTTTTTTTTGATTTTAATAATGTAATTACAACTGAGTAGTAAATAAACAAACATTGACTATGCTGAAGCATTATATATCATGCAAAATGCTTTTCAAAGTATACTAACATAATGTATTATTTTCAGCTGCTACGAGGAGATGTAGATGTTGACAGAATAAGATCTATAAAAGTTTTGAGCACAACTATGATATTGTACTTAGAGGAAGCTCCTGAGGCATTTGAGGTCATAGCTTATGATGACAAAGGTATCTTATTTACAACAACTACCTATATATATGCTTGTGTAAGCTACTTTGTTTATAAATATTCTACTAGAAATGAGACAAAGCACTTTGAGCTAGCATTGTTTTGTATTATTGATATGATGCAATAGTGATAAAGACTAAGTTGTTTCAACAATCACACTAAATTACCTAGCTCTAAACTGAGGGTTCTCCTATAACAGATATACATACTTGTTCATAAACATCTATGGCTTAGGTACATATGCTTTTGATCATCACACAATCTGCTGGTTTTGTAGTCTGGAGCACATACCATTACACCAAGACAGTTGTCAATGAATACTGCCTGTAAACATGAATGTTTGTAATTAATTAAAAGTAGGTACTCAATCTGATTTTAACATACTACCATTTTTACTATAGCACCAAAATCATTAAGTTGAATGTATTTAAAGATAAAAACATTAGTTGCACATTCTAACCCACATTTCATTTTAGGTAACAAATTCTCTACTTTGGAAGGAATCAGTTTCACCTGGTCTATAGAGAATATTGGCAGTACAGTTGGGGAGGACAATATTGTAACGTAAGTTTTGATTTTTGTGACTTCAGTTTAAAATATATTATTGTTGAGAATATTGCAAAAAGGTCTTGTACTCTCACAAAAATAACTAACACAGGCAGACTGGGGCTCAAATAAAAAAAGTCATGATATCACAAAATTCATTATTCATTAAAACACAATTTTATGGATTATTTTGTGGTATATTTATATTTTTAAGTAGTCTACCTGTGACACTGCTGTAAGGTGTGTGAAGTGTTAGTTCTAAATAAAATGTTTATAAAGCAAAACTAATCCGTAAAATTGTATTTTAATGAGTTTGCATATTTGTATAAACACAGAAACAAATATTACTAAATTCATCATTAGTAGGCAATACCCGAAAGTGCAATATTATGGTCAACAGATTGGTTCGTTGGCGCGACACAGATTATGAAGCCCCACCCATGATCACCGACCTAGAAGCTGTGGGTCTCCGTTCTTACACAGTGCTCCTTTATGGTCAAGCAATGGGCGACTGTCGAGTGACGGTCTGCTTAGAAGACATCTGCACTGATTTCGCACTGCAAGTTGTGGCTAGTGTGGTCCTCATGCCGGCCACTGCGTATGTTGCGCCTGGAGACACCATTAGATACAAGTAAGATAAAGTTTTTAACTTGCAATGAGTCCTTCTATTTATTTATTTATCTTAATTAGGGAAACAAACAGCTGTTACTCTTACATCTAGTTTGCAGATAATTTTTAGTGCTAAAGCCTAACAAATTTCCATCAGTAGTTTATTCATAATTTTGACAAGATACACATAAGAACAGAACTATCAAAATTAATAATTAAAAATTAATATTAAATTTATACATAATTTTGTGGCAACAAAAATAAAAAACAATTTGTATAGACAGAAAAATCTCTTCCAGACAACTTTTGTGTAAAGGAACATTCATGCAGTAACATTCTTTTCTCAGGAACAAATATTAATATGCCTTGTATTCCAATTTTAGAGTCGTACGAATGCGTGCGGGCCGTCTAACGGTGCAAGAAGTCGCCGAAACACTGTACACTATCACAGTTCCTGACAATGGTCTGGCATATTTGGAGGACAAGATCAGTCTGGTCCGAGGCACAGTAGTCGGATCTACCACCGTTACCTTACTATCCGGGGCGACTGAAGTGACGACTGCTACCCTAAACATCGTGGAACCTCACAGCATAAGAGTCACGCTGCGACCTTCAAACCTACTTATAAAAGGAGAGAACTTCATCATTCACTCAGTTGCCTTAGATAAAGACGGTCATGCGCTCTTCGCTGGGCAAGACACGTTGATCCGGCTATCGGTGGAGGGCGAGGCTAATGTGGACTTACTTAGATCTACGGAAAATGGGACGATTACTGACGCAATTGCTTTTAATGCTGGCGCGTTTACTGTTACTGCTAAGTTGCATTCAATCGCTGGAAAGCTGTTACACAAGAAAGTAAGTTATTGAGGTTATGTTTTTAGTGTAATGTACATTAGAAGTTATGCAATAATTAATAAACTGACTTATTTTAGGTTGAAGGATCAGTGACAGGAGTTGCAGTGGATCCTTTGCAGATAGTCCCGCCAGAATTATTTGTGGCATGGACGGATACAATCCAGTACGTAATATTTTTTTGCATAATCATCATCAGTATTTATAACACCCCTCTTTTTTGCGTCGGGGGTTAAAAATAAAGCGCTTTTGAAACTTGTTCTTCAATCAATGTATAAAATCGAAATCGTTTTTTCTGTAAAATATGGCCAAATATAATATAAATTAAACAATAATATTTTTTACAGAGAGGTACCTCTAAAACACATCGGAGGTGGGGACGAGCCAGTCGTGTGGTCAGTAAGCGAGAAGACAAAGCCTAATGCTCTCTCGCTCACACCTGCGGGCGTTGTGACCGTTCGCGGCGAAGGCGAACTCGAAGTCCGCGTACAGTTGAAGAACTACCCTCATGTGCGCGCTTTTGGAAAGTAAGTCGTATTTGTAAACAATCCTATATCCCTTACTATACATTGATAATATCGATTACGCAATGAACTATAATAATTTTATTTATGTACCTAAATAATGTCCATGTAATGTCCTTGAAAATATTAAATACTTTTATACTACGTACCTACATAAATGCATAGACTGGCATATAAGGGTTGCTATACATATAAGCGGGCCGACATAAATCGACACAGCTGGGCGGTAAAATCTGTAGGCGTATGTTCAGGGAAAAAGCTTCGCTGCATATGTTACACTAGGCTGGAGAAGAACGGGTTAGCATTTATCAGTAGCTGATGATAATGTGTGTACCTGATTATACTAACCGATTGGCACAAGCCAAACGAGTGCAGTAATTCGGTATGAAAAGTAAAAAACAACCTATGGTAATTTCAAAACCATTTAGAGATTTTATGCCCATAATCGCTGTACAGTTTACTATACTACCTAAAATTGAAAGATGGGGCGCTTATTTTTACGAAAATACGAAGTATAATTTATCCTTAATATCCCCTCTAAACGCATCGGAAACCGACATATGACGTTACTATTTGCATGTCTGAGAGTCTCCAATCAAGAAAAAAGTTTGCTTCCTAAGACAATCCTGTAAATATGAGAGAAAGTCGTCATAGGCATGCTTATGGCGTCACAAGTTTACATTTTCAATAATTAATTACAAAATAACTACTGAATAAAAAGTCAAAATACTCAAAACACTTAATCTCTACTTCAAGATAAAAATATATAACATATAATTATCTTAAAATTTACTTAACATACCGAATTCTGCCGATCAACTTACATGTATAGAGACCCTATCCGACTAATGCTAGGTGCCTGCAGTTTTTTAACTGTTAAAATACTTGCAGAGTGTGGTCGCTACCGCCCGAGTTGGTGCAAGTGTCGAGTTCAGGCCACGCGCGCGTGGGCAGGCCACATCACCTACACATCGCTCTAACAGCCACACACCCCGTCACTGGAGAGTACTATAACTTCCACAGGTAAGTCACCGCTGTTCCAAAATTATTATTATTTTTTATTCGAAATGCGTTTGCTCTTAACTCTACACTAAGCCAGAGGTGGCGCAGACAGAGTCGATGTCGGAGCGAGCTCACCCAGAAGAAGCCTGTTCACTCTAAGTTTGAAGGTCTTTGGATTATATTAAGAGTGTGAACCTCCTAATTAGGCACCTGACACTATCCACAAATAATTCCGAGATCCTATTACTATTTATTATTATTAACAGTATATTTTAAGTACACTTTCAATGATATTTTTAACTATTCTGCAGTATTTGATTTTTAATTAAGCTAAGCTCGATAAATATATGTTACCTAAGATAGTGAAATGTGACGTCATAGTTTACTATTTTGATACAAAATCTATGGTAGAAGAGTGTTTTGAGAGTTCGTTAAAAGTACGTCAACGATTGGTGGTGCCAAAAAGCCAATTGGCCCAACAGTTTATTTTAAATACGAATATCATTTATTCAATATAAATAAGTATTGGCCCATATGGGGCCAGAACATGTCTCCTTACTTTTTGGGCCCTATTAGCTCATTTCAGAGGCTTTACTTCGGATGACATGTCCGTATTTTAGAGCTATCCACGCTCGTCGTTTGCGCTGTCTTGCTGCCAAGGAGTGACAAAGACGGCTACAGTCGCAAATACGGACATCGTCATTTAAGCCCTGTTCACTGCTCTGATGTGAATCTTCGATGAGTCTTTGAAACCAATAATTGGCAACTGAAATATCAATTTTATAATGCGAATGTATTTTCTAGATGTAACTGTGGATCGTTTGCTGTATCGTTACTAGAAGGCCCCGAGCCACAAAACGTGACTTCTGCACAATGGATTGAGCCGGCAGGTATGTAGGTAACATAATTCCTATGAAATCGTTTGTCTGATAGAGTTCCCCAAGGAGCATTGCTAGGACTGATGCTTTATTTACGTTAGGAAGACCTGAAATTATTTTGTTTTAGTATTTTTATACAAAGTATTTTTTTAACTCGAGTCATTTCACTTGTGGGTAAAGGACTTCCCAAAACTTATCCATCCACCTATCCCTATCCAGTGCCTAAGTCTGCCAATCTGTTTGGAAATTTCTGAAATGTCACACCGCCCATCTTTTAGGATGCATTCTGCATATCTGGCCGCGCCTGCTCGCTCTTCAACCTGGAAAATTTTCCGCCTACATTGAGCAAGATACTAATGTAGCAACTGTCAGCTGTTAAGTTTGACGTGTCTAAGCAATTGCAGTCTGTCTTTTTTCGTTTGTTTATCACAGAAATAAGCAGAATGAACTTAAAATAAGTCTTTTCTAACACTAACTTTAAGTTAATTGTCCTGTCTAGGACACTTTAGAATCGAGCCCAATGTAATCCATATAAATTTGTTTCAAGACGGCGCTTGCTGCGTATTAGAGTGCGTGTACACTACCCGCGGTGTGTCGACGATACGCGTGTCGCGCGGTCGCGCCGGCGACACTACTCGTATTGCTGTCCGCGCGGCGCCTACCCTCGTGTGGCCGAAGGACGCCGCCGCACTAGTCGGGGCTACCCTCCCGGTGAGTAGAGTGCTAGTACACTACCTGTGGTGTGACGACGATACGCGTGACCCTTAACTAGCAGTAAAATGTTGAATTATTCTGAGAAGTTAGTTTACATTTATTTTCAACTAGCAGTAAAATTTTGAATTCCCATACTTTCCACCCCCCTTTTCACTCCCTCAAAGGATAATTTCTGGGATAAACCTATCCTATGTCCTTTGGGACTCTATACAAAATTTCATCTAAATCAATTATTTCAAATGATTTACATTTAAAATTCTAAAGGCTAATTGGGCCAAAACTTTTCATTGGTTTTTGTTTTACTGGATAAAAAAGGAAATTTTATAAGTTTTCAGAAACTGTATATTTGACCGGTGTGATAATTTGACTGCTAATAGTTAAGTCTTACTTTGAAAGTTCCTTGCATTGATTTTAATAATCTAATGATAATCTTAATTTCCAGGTGCTAGCAGAAGGCGAATCCCTCGTTCCTCATTCTAATGAGCCCCGCATTGTGGAGTTGTCTGGTCGTGACGGGCCACTGCCCCATCGCTACCCTGACGTACAGCTGTTCACTTTGAAGTGCCGCAGGGTGAGAACACAATAAAATGTGATTGCTCAACATATTTGTTTCAGGTAGCTCAACAGAATAAGAAACCAAAAAAAGAGAGGGTTAAGAGTGAGGCAGAAAGACAGAAAGATTTAAAGAGATACATACACAAAAGTGTAAATGTTGTAATTTTTTTATGGATGTGAATAACAATAAAACTTTATTACTTCTTTCACAATCAAGTCTATGAGACACAAAAATGTGTATGTGTTGTTTATTTTCCTCAAATTTATCTATTTATTTATTTACTGTCTCAAAGTTAAGGTTTTAGCGTTTTGTGCATACGAGCTCAGTCTTGATAGTTGACAGTTACAGATATTAAAATACAAAGAAAAAATATTAGATTTTCATTACTAGGAACTGCAAAACTTTTTTTGTTCTTTTCTACGTCTTCCTCATTTAGTAACTATTAGTCGTAATTAATTCTTTACGTAAATTCCCATAATCCCATTCGTACAGAAAGGTGACTCCCGGCTAGAGCTGGTCTCCCACTCGGACGACGAGCGCGAGTCTGTGGACTTGGAGGCTGCCTGCGCGCCGTTCGTGTCGCGCATTCGTCTGGAACCGTCCGAGACGCCTGGCAACTGCTCTGGGGGACCTAGGTGAGTGGTAGATGTCCAATAGTCTGGTCATTATTTTATTCATACCCTCAACAAATTTACTTTTTTAAAAATGGGGTGAAACGACGGTTTCAGTATGGGTATATTCCAAATAGCATTTTACTGCGTTTTCGATTTGATAGTATATACGGTGGAGATGTTTAACATGGAAAGAGATAAGTTAGGAAAATTATAATTGCTATTTCTGGCTCTATGACTTCGTTTGAAATGCTACCGTCTGTTGTAAACATAATTTCCTTGATTGCACGTTCTCCTTGTATTAGTCAATCGGTGTGTAAAGATTAAAGTAAAAAATGTTTCAAGAAAAATGTGACTATTTTGTTTCTAACTTATTTCCAAAATCGTGAATTACTGTAAAGTGTAATGAGGCTTTGGCCATGCAGTGCAACACGACAGGCTACTACAAATACTAATAGTAATAACATACCTACTTTGCTGGCTCAGCGGCCAAAAGTAGATATTGGTCTTCGACAACAGATGACTAAACACTTTTTCCGATCCTGTGTAATCTTAAATTTTGTGACATAAATTCAAAACGTAACTCTATTCTCCTTAGTTTAGAATATGCAGTCGTTCTATTAACCAGTGCTTAAGTATGTTTATTACTAGGAGTCGAAGTGAACTCCATGGCCGAAATCGTAGAGAATGATCACCAATAATCACCATCATCATGTCTGTTATTTTTCTTCCCAGAGTATGGCTTCGCCCAGGCCACGAGGTGACAGTGAGAGTGGTTCTCCTAGACGCGATAGGTAGAGAGTTATTAGACGAACGCGGGCCCAGGGCGACGTGGGATCTTGAACCCCACCACCCGGGCATAGAGTACAAAATTACTGACAGGCTCTTTGTTGAAACGCATCCTGAGTATGCGCCGGTGCCTGTGCCTTACAAGTATTATCAGGTGAGAGATGTTATTTAAAAATAAGTATTGTATCAACCTAGAATTGTGTTTGAAAAAAACATTCTTTTTTCCCCGTGAATTATGTTATGGTTGTCCAACATATTATTATTTCTTTACTAAATCTACCTAATTTCACACTGCTGCTGTTTCCTAACGCTAGCCCAAAAATGCCCCGAATCAGTGGCAGGGTCTGTATTTAGAATTCAGGTCCACTCTGTGAGCCTAAATTTATCAAATTCTGTAATTTTGCAAATGCATATAATATCAGTAGACAACAGGGTTTGGACAGTATAATACATAAAAAATAAACTTCGTTGTCTTCTTTAAAGTTTCCTACGATACTTCTTAAGTCTGCCTATCTAATAGCTTCTTATCTCATAGAACCATGATCGTTTCTTTAGTTGGTGGTAGCAGATGAACAAGCGGTGGGTTGGAGTGGCGCGCTCAAAGTGAGCATTCCTGAAGCGACCGCTAGCATTCAGGCACGAGTTGTGGGTCCACTGAAATGTGACCCGTTGAAGGTATGTTCGTTCAATTATTCATTTTAATTTAAGAGCTTAGCTCGTGTCGGTGAAGTCTTTTCCATCTTCTCTGCTTTCCGCCCTTCTCTTTCCTCAGATCAGGAGGTGGATATATTATTGTTAAAATTAGTCCGCCGTACAATTGCTCTTATTTTTTTAAATCTAGCATTATTCAGAGAGGTACAAGCCAAACCTTTGCTCTCTCAGAAGACTCGTAGATAATACCTGTGTGACCTGTGTCTCAGTTCAGTCATATGTAAAAAACAAATTCGTGGTCATCAAACTTTCCCATTTACAACAATTACACGATTCACTTGACATGGTCATGCAAGTATAGTTCTTAATTAAAATACGGCTATGTCGTGTGTGGAGTGCATACGGCATACGATTTTGGGTTAAAGACTTTTCATTTTGGTTCATCATGTACTTTTCTGCCGCTATACCAACACACCCTTGCAAAGTGATCGATTTTAAATCGTGAATTCGTGTTCTCAAATTTTTTTTTCCTAGGTTAACGTAGCATGGGAAAGCGAGACTGTAACGAACGTGATACTAGTATCTGGCGGTAGCGGGCGCTACTCCGTGGAAGCGCCCAAAGGCGTGTCTGCCACCGTAGTGGACGGAGCGCTGAGCGTGACTGTACCGGGGCCCGGGACTTACGACCTGCTGGTCACTGACCTGTGTGTGCAGGGCGAGAAGCAGTTTGTTGAGGTATGGGTTTTTTTACGGCTTTTTAAATACATTTTGTGTTTTGGTCTTATCATGTTTCACTTACTGTGTCTTATAGAAAAACTAAAATGAGGCAAGTTCGTGTGTGACTTTCCTGCGAAACGAATGACGTGCAAGTGGTGACGGGCAAGGAACGCTAGATGACAGCTTAGACGAGCAGTGTTGCGGGAAAGGGGATCTGTTATGACATTCTCATGCAATTCGGTATGTTAAGTAAAAAAAACCTATGGTAATTTCAAAACCATTTAAAGTCTTTATGCCCAAAATTACTATACAGTAACTTATACCACCTAAAATTCAAAGAAGATGGAGCTTATTTTAACGAAATCATGGAGTATAATTTATGCACCAGAAACCGACATATGACGTTTCTATTCGCATGTGTAGGTGAGAGTTTCCAATTGAAAAAAAAGTTTGCTTCCTTACATTTACAATATTTAATTACAAAATAACTAATGAATAAAAGGACAAAATACTCAAATTTCTTTCTTAATTAAGGCTTTACTTCAAGAAAAAATATGAAACATATACCTTAAAATTAACTTTACATAGCGAATTGGCGCTTACTTGCCCCCCGCACTTGTGTCGCTCCGCAGGAGAGTCGCGCACGAACTTGTCGGACTATACGTAAGTTCTACTGTTTTTTTAAAAGATGTAGCTGTTGTTTTAAGGCATCTTTACTCCAATAACACCTTGTTGATTTGTTACTATTTATAACTCATTCTGTAATTTCTGCATCATACCGTACTATCGATACTCTTTCGTTAATCTAGTGCTTACTAGATCTGTTATGTCCATTTTCACTAACCATCTTATTTAAGAGACCCTGATCTGTATTCCTATTCTTTATAAAATGGTTTTTCATTGTGCAATTTTGGCAAAAATTATTACCTAAATGCCTTTTAAGAGTAATCTACCTTAGAAGACGGTATGTACGGTCGGCCAAGAAAGTGGTCTACCAGTTTTGACAAAATGTCATGTGTAAGTGAAATAGCAATAAGGTTGAAGTCACTCATGGACTTATTACCTTTTTAACGATGAAAGAGATACACATGACGTATATTATTAGCTGTCAGAATATTTTTGTATGGGAAAATCGACACTTGTTCTATGACGCGCGAATGATTTTCAACCTTAGAGTGATAGACCACTTTCTTGGCTCAACCGTACGTACAAATATTACATAACTAATAATTGACGACCGTCTTGGTGTAGTGGTTCGCGCTCCGGACTACAAAACCAGAGGTTGCGGGTTCGAATCCCGCAAGGGGCAAATGTTTGGATGATGAGCACGAGCATTTGTACCTAAGTCATGGATGTATAAACGTATATAAGTATGTCTATCTGTTATCCTAGTCGCCATAGCACAAGCTCACGCTTAGTTTGGGGCTAGGTAATTGGTATGTTTTTTGAAACAGTTTATTTATTTATTAAAACTATTCAATTTCGTAGGTCCACATCGAAGAAATTCTTAGCGTAGAAGTATCAACCTCAAGAGCGGTTTGCGTCGGTAGCTGCGTACCAATCAGTGCACTAGTAAAGGGCGTGTCTCATCGCTACCTTACTACTGGTCATGCGCCTGAGTGGCGAGTGGGCGGTGATGTGCTAGTGAAGGACGGCACGATCTGCGGCCTGAAAGAGGGAACGGGACGGGTGCGAGCAGCGCTGGGTGGCGTGTGGAGTGCGGAGGTTGAGGTTAGTTAATTGTCAAAAATATACCTTTGTTGTAGCTCACTATAATATGTAGGGCGTGTTAGATAGGTACCGCATCCTCAAGTATTACGTTGGTAGCTACCACCCTCCTAACGGAGCCCGGCGACAAGCCGTTTGCTGTTTTCCTTCTGGGTGAGCTCTGTCTACGCTACGTCTGGCTTAGTCCAGAGTCAAGAGCAAACCCATTTCAAATAAAAAAAAATACTAGCATGCTTATACTACCGTCTATCTGACGCTTGCCAGGAGGGTCGGGTCGCGCACGAATTTATTGGAATTAAATATCTTATCATATTTCAGGTGTTAGTATTTCCGCCTCTCGTCATCATACCGGAAAACGCGAGAATCCCTCCGGGCGGGCGAATACAACTGCGACACCGCGGTGGTCCGCCCACGCATCTTGCGACTTTGCACTACCGAGCTGCGAGTAAACAGAAGTACTTGGAGGTACGTTTATTTCGTCCTTTTCTGGGCAGGTATTTGACTGTAATCGCACTTGCCTTCCTAACACGACACACTCGATAAATGTTTATCGTCAATCTATATAAGTAAAAGTTATGATTTTTGACGACCATCTTGGTGTCCACTACACGTCGTTGGACTACAAGGATTCTGAAACGTATCTTCGACAATCATTTCTCCGATGAATTGATGGCCGTCATATCGATTCGTCAATCAGTAATTCGACAACAGAATATTTCGACTAAGAACGATTCGTCGACAGAACGTTTCGTCGATAAGTATTTCATCGACAGAATTTTTCGACTACGGACAATTCACCGATAGAATGGTTCATTACTTCTTTCTTCATACATTTTGGAAATAAAACCTTGCTCGCCATCGCCAAGCATTCTATTGCACATAATAAACTACCTATATAATTTTCTTTTTTTTAGTGTATAACCTTGCCGAGTACCGCGTTTCTTTTCTTATTAACATACGGAAAAATCATAAAGTAGGCAACAAAACTTTACCATTAATCGTTTTTTTTTAACTTGCAATACCAAATTTATAATTATTATAATATTTTTCTAAAATAGGTAGGTAGTAGTTTCTTATCGTTATATTTACATATTAATATACATATTTATATGGTATTAGTAAGGTATACGAGTCATTTAATGTTATTACAAAAAAGTGGGTAGTTATATTTCGTTGTAAAAGTGCACTCTGGTTTACTGTGACTCCTTGATTAAACGATTTAAAAATGAGTGAGTGTGAACTTGTGAAGTCAAAACGTGGAAAAAATATATTATTCTACGAAGGACACTCCTTTCATTTAAACAAATCGCGAGATACAAAGTATTACTGGCGATGTACTAGAAAGGATGTTACTCGGTGCAATGTGTCTGTTACAACCTCGTTTATAAACAATACTCATACGGTTGTGTCCCAAAATCACAAACACACACATTTACCTGATCCTGATAAGCAATTAGTGTTAGAATTAAAAGCCAACATAAAAGAAAAAGCCCACCACTCCATGGATACACCTGCGCAAATTGTTCAACGGTGCATTCAAAGTGTACCACGTACTTGCGCCCCACATATTCCGACAAAGGACGCCATGAGGATGATGGTTCATCGAGTAAGGAATAAAGATTTACCTTGTATTCCTAAGGACATTCAAAGTGTTGTTATTCCCAATGAATTTACCATAATTGATTCTGAGCAATTTTTACTTGGTCAGTTCATTGACAAAGGTGAATCTGTAATTGTGTTTGCTACGACTGAAAATGTAAGACTTTTGAATGCAGCAAGTTATTGGTTGATGGATGGAACATTTAGCTGCTGCCCTCTCCCCTTTCGGCAAATTTATTCTGTTCATGCCATGGTTGGCACACCAGAACACACTAACAAAGTAGTTCCTTTAGCAAAGTATGGCTTGCTTTCACATAAAGCATAGAATTGCTACGTGATAATGTTAGAATTTTAAAAAAGACAAGCACTTCATAGATTGGATATTCGTTTGAATCCACAAGTTTTTCTCACCGATTTCGAACGCGCGGCAATGAGCGCAATTAAACGTGTTTTCCCGCGGTGTTTGAATAAACTTTGCTTTTTTCATTTAAACCAAAGTATATGGCGCCACATACAATCGGGAGGTCTTGCGTCGCGTTATACCAAAGATCCAGTGTTTGCTCATAAAATGCGACACATTGGGGCACTTGCATTTTTGGAGCCAACAGAAATCATCGATGCCTTTGACATAATTAAAAACGAAATCATACCACAAGAAGCGCAGAGTGTAATCAATTGGTTTGAAAAATATTATGTCAATGGATCGACGAGAATTTTAAAATCCGTTAGCTCGAAAATGCCAATGAAACTAAGTCCTCCAGTATTTCCACCTCATATGTGGTCAGTATATGGAAGTCATATGACACAGGTGCCATTATCTCAAAATGCTCTGGAATCCTGGCTAGGTCGACGTAAGTGGAATATATTTAACACAATTTTAGAGTTTAAGAAGGAACAAAAGCACACTGAATCTGTCATTTAACGTGTCCATTCTTCAGAACCAATGCCTAAGCGGAAGCGGGGTGGATTGCATTACAAGGAAAGGATCACTCGGCATTTAGCTGAAAAAAATGACATGGACTTTATGTCATATCTAAGCGGCTGGGCGCACATTTGTCATTTAATTAAATAATCATGTATTTTTTTCGCTATCATCTGAATTTATTGATTATTAATAATTAAAAACACGTGTGTTACTTAAATAACTTCCTTTTTCAAACTAAAAAAAAATGTTTCATAACGATATTTATATTGTACTAGCGGTCCCCCGCGACTTCGTTCGCGTAAATTTAGGATTTCCTGTGGGCATTGTTAGGAGCGGAGTATTTTTTAAAACTGTGATATCTTTTAAGATAAGAATCAAAACGCGTGTGAATAATATGAACATATTAATTATAACGGTCCCCTGCGACTTCGTCCGTGCTTTTTGATTTAACTGCTTCCCCGTTGATTTCTAGGTAGGTACCATGCACTTTATAGCTCATACAAAGCGTTCCCCGAGAAATAAGCTATCTAACACAAAATATTTTTTTTCTAATCGGCTCAGCAGTTCCTGTGATTAGCATGTTCAAACAAAAAAAATAATTCCTTCGTTTTTCCAGTTATAATGTGAGATATGGTTCAACCGACCCTAACCTCTTTATAATAAGTATTAGTAGTATAGAAAAAATAGCAGTCCCCGAGGACTTCATGCGCACCTATTGATTTTACTCCATTCCTGAAAGATATAATGTGATTTTTTTAAATTACCTATCTTGTAGCCTTGCTAGATACGTTGTACCTTACACAAAGGTTTTTTTTTTCAAAATCGGACCATGAATAGGTAATTCTGATCTGAGATAAGTGCATTCAAACAATCAAAAGTCAAGAAGAAATCAGCAATATTAAAGTACTATCCTGGTCACCACCGCCTTACCATGATGGCCAAAGAAAGGCATTGCGTCTTATCGTATTGTGTGTGTGCAAGCGGCAATAGGAGAGTGTAGTTAAGGCAGGCGGCAGAGACGTCTTGGCTTGAACTTCAATTCAACACATCGTACGTCCTAGTAATTACCTACTTATTTATTAAGTTATTGGGAAAAACTCAAGCTGACCCGCAAGTTAAATACGTACAGCGCCATCTATATCTACATTATAATATTTTGTTGCGTCTTTTAATTTCTATTCGACTACATTATCCTGCACCCATTACAATTTTTCTGCATGACTTATAGGTATGGCTGGGGGAGAATACTTTTAGCATTGAGACCACCTATTGTACACTGTTCTAAGTGCAATAAAGTTTTTAAATAAAAAAATAAATCTATTGAGGATATAGCAAAAGGCCAACTTTGCTGCCGTCCTAACTTCGATACAATATTATATTACTCGTGATATTTTTTTAATGGTATGTCCAATTTGAATAATTCAAAAAGTAATTTACAGGCACTGATATAGCCTCGAATATGACGTGATTTATTTGGATAAGGATTAATACCGACATAGTGAAACTGTAGCTTTCTTTTTTCCGTCGCAAAAATTTCATATTTTTACCTAAAAAAGGAGTTATTGTGACTTAACTGTTATAGTTAGATATATGTTATCGCGGACTTTATTGTAGATAATAATGTCCTCTACAAAACTGTAGAACATTACTTTGCTCTATTGTCAATAGTTTTCGCAGCGTTCGCAATTTAATGATTTTCCTTTTACACCTTTGGTTACATAATCGAAGTTTTCATACGGAACCCTAACTTTTTTGATAATGTAATATAGCCTATGTCCATCGCAGATAATGCAGGATTCTAATGGTGAAAGAATTTTTCAAATCGGTTCAGTAGTTTCGGAGCCTATTCGTTGTAATAAACAAACAAACAAACATACAAACAAACAAACAAATCTTTCCTCTTTATAATATTAGTATAGATCATTGTTGGTGAACCTGTTACATATTTTGCAAATAAATTATTTATTTACAATAACTGTCTGAAGTTCAGTTTATACTACTTTAATGCAAGTTTTATTATCGCTTGTACAAATCGATGTATGTACTTATTAGTTCATTGACGCTATAAAAATTGTCTTAGACTGTTTAAAAAATCGAAAGAAGCTGTAGTTAGAGAATTGCAATAATTATGTCGACGCGATATAGTAGGCGGATATATCGCGGATCGCGGATATCAAATGGAACGCAGCTTCGAATGCATTCGAGCTAATGGCGCTCGAACGAAGTGCGAACTCGAAGAAACTTCTCGAGTGAAAGCGACCCGCTTTCTCTCATTGTATAACAATCTACTATTTCATTTCCTCTGTAATAGAGGGCGAGACTTGTGAATAATATGTATTAAAAGCTTCTTTAAGTCACCGCAAATTGAAACTATTCTCCGTCTCCGAAGGTCTATAATCACGTGTCAATTCACAGGTATCTCCAACGGGCTCTGTACACGGACTGTCGACGGGTACTGGCCGAGTGCGACTCGTCGCTACCGACATCTCTCACGTTGAGATGGCCAGTGCCGAGGCTGAAGTAGAGGTATGTTGAGATAAAAGATCAGGTAATCTTTATTTGGATACATCGAGGACATTAACAAAATATGATGTAATTAAAAAATGCACATTTCGAGCTGTGTAAAAATTTGACTAAGCAAAAGTAGCTTCGAGGCTTCATACTCGTAACTGTAAGATACATTCTTTAATTTGCACGCTTACTGTCATAAATTTATCGGGCGTGCACCAATAGGCTACGTTTTAAACCGCAAGGATCTTTGATAATAAACTAATGAATAAAGAAGATCAACAAATAAAAAAGGAGAGTACTTGGGTGGGGTTGGTACTAAGCAGTTCTTGGTGATATACAGGGTGTGGCGTAAATAGTGGTCCAAAGCAAAGGTGTGGATACACTGTACACTGAAGCACCACATACCAGTATTTAAAAAAAAATTATGTACAGGGTTTTCAAAAAAAAAAAAATTTTTTTAATTTTTTTAGAAATCGTTGCCTTGCCTTACAAATTTGGTTATAATTTCCAAAAATGACGGTTTTTTTTAATCCATTTTTTTTATTATTATTGCTGATCACTTGTACTTAGTACTCCATTCGTTTTTTTTTACAAACTGAATTTAATAAAAAAAATTAAGTTTCTTTCAAAATTCAATACTCACTGCTAGCAAATCGTTTGACTTTCAATGCTTTTGGTGCAAAAAAAATGTACCACACTGTCAGTGCCCATTGTTTAAAAAAAATGCCCATCTTTTGCAGATTCTAAAATGGTGCAACAATAAGTGTTACGACTTACAGGAAAAAAGTTATTGCTTTTCGAAACAAAAAGGAGCCCAATTCAGAAAAACAATTTATTTGAAGTTCAAGGGTTTACAAGGGTTGTAATTTTTTTCTGTGTGGTCCAAAGCAAAGGTGTGGATACACTGTACACTGAAGCACCACATACCAGTATTTAAAAAAAATTATGTACAGGGTTTTCAAAAAAAAAAACCCTGAAAACCCTGTACATATTTTTTTTTTAAATACTGGTATGTGGTGCTTCAGTGTACAGTGTATCCACACCTTTGCTTTGGACCACACAGAAAAAAATTACAACCCTTGTAAACCCTTGAACTTCAAATAAATTGTTTTTCTGAATTGGGCGCTCCTTTTTGTTTCGAAAAGCAATAACTTTTTTCCTGTAAGTCGTAACACTTATTGTTGCACCATTTTAGAATCTGCAAAAGATGGGCATTTTTTTTAAACAATGGGCACTGACAGTGTGGTACATTTTTTTTGCACCAAAAGCATTGAAAGTCAAACGATTTGCTAGCAGTGAGTATTGAATTTTGAAAGAAACTTATTTTTTTTTATTAAATTCAGTTTGTAAAAAAAAAAACGAATGGAGTACTAAGTACAAGTGATCAGCAATAATAATAAAAAAAATGGATAAAAAAAACCGTCATTTTTGGAAATTATAACCAAATTTGTAAGGCAAGGTAACGATTTCTAAAAAAATAAAAAAAAAATTTTTTTTGAAAACCCTGTACATAATTTTTTTTTAAATACTGGTATGTGGTGCTTCAGTGTACAGTGTATCCACACCTTTGCTTTGGACCACACAGAAAAAAATTACAACCCTTGTAAACCCTTGAACTTAAAATAAATTGTTTTTCTGAATTGGGCTCCTTTTTGTTTCGAAAAGCAATAACTTTTTTCCTGCAAGTCGTAACACTTATTGTTGCACCATTTTAGAATCTGCAAAAGATGGGCATTTTTTTAAACAATGGGCACTGACAGTGTGGTACATTTTTTTTGCACCAAAAGCATTGAAAGTCAAACGATTTGCTAGCAGTGAGTATTGAATTTTGAAAGAAACTTAATTTTTTTTATTAAATTCAGTTTGTAAAAAAAAAACGAATGGAGTACTAAGTACAAGTGATCAGCAATAATAATAAAAAAAATGGATAAAAAAAAACCGTCATTTTTGGAAATTATAACCAAATTTGTAAGGCAAGGTAACGATTTCTAAAAAAATTAAAAAAAATTTTTTTTTTGAAAACCCTGTACATAATTTTTTTTTAAATACTGGTATGTGGTGCTTCAGTGTACAGTGTATCCACACCTTTGCTTTGGACCACACAGAAAAAAATTACAACCCTTGTAAACCCTTGAACTTCAAATAAATTGTTTTTCTGAATTGGGCTCCTTTTTGTTTCGAAAAGCAATAACTTTTTTCCTGCAAGTCGTAACACTTATTGTTGCACCGTTTTAGAATCTGCAAAAGATGGGCATTTTTTTTAAACAATGGGCACTGACAGTGTGGTACATTTTTTTTGCACCAAAAGCATTGAAAGTCAAACGATTTGCTAGCAGTGAGTATTGAATTTTGAAAGAAACTTAATTTTTTTTATTAAATTCAGTTTGTAAAAAAAAAAAACGAATGGAGTACTAAGTACAAGTGATCAGCAATAATAATAAAAAAAATGGATAAAAAAAACCGTCATTTTTGGAAATTATAACCAAATTTGTAAGGCAAGGTAACGATTTCTAAAAAAATAAAAAAAATTTTTTTTTTTGAAAACCCTGTACATAATTTTTTTTTAAATACTGGTATGTGGTGCTTCAGTGTACAGTGTATCCACACCTTTGCTTTGGACCACTATTTACGCCACACCCTGTATGTAATGCCAATCGACAAAAGTACTAGGCAGAACTAAGCCTGCGGGTTTATGGAGAGTTTTTTCACGTGGATCGTAGTTGTCATCATCGTTCGTGGGATTAAAATTTCTATATAAAAAATAGGTTTATCTAACGTGCCACTAGGGGCGCTGACTAAATTTAATATTTTTCACCACACGGACAATATTGAGCACGTGAAAAAACGCACTAAGTGAAGTCTGTAGCAACTTGACTTTGCTACTCAAGTTACTTCTGCATGATTAACATACAATTGCAATTATCAGGTGATACCAATATCGGGTCTGCGAGTACGCGCAGCTACCCAGAGCTTGCTAGTCGGTTCCCCTGGCCCAATCTGGGTGGAAGCGACCGGTCTGCCGGCTTCGGCGCTGGCATCGCTAGTTCCTCCGCCCAGACTTACATGGTCGATCCGAGACCCCACTGCTGCTAGACTGTACACTACGCATGTTGATGGTAACGTATAAATTACATAGTTCCTATACTATACGCAAGGACTCATGGCCGATGGAGCAATAAAAACGTGCAAATGAGACAGCGCACATCGTTTTCTCTCTCGCACTTACACTGTCTATGGGTGGCGTCACGACGACGTGAAGATGCACATTGCACGTTGTTTAAAACATAATATGGTCATCGATAACATAAGTTTCGAGAGGTATATTTGAAAAGTAACATTTAATGTAATATTGTGTAATAAAAATAATGTAATGTATTATGAATTGAAATGATTTTTACGAATCAGCCCGCATGACTTGCTAGCAAGTTACACAACATTCTATAGTAATAAAGAAATCGCAGTAAGGAACCTTAGACTTGGCACGACTTTGTTTAGATTTCATTGCTTTTTAGAGATAAACAAGCAGCTCCATCGAGCGTTGGCTAGTTTTTTACAGAATGTTTTTGGTGGGATTTTGCGGTCATTAACCAAAAATAGCTCTACCTACCCCGATCATTGATAATTAGTTATGGTCAGCACTATAATGTGGACTCACAAGTCACAAACATTGCACTTTATCGATAGTTCAGTAAGTTTGCGCGTGCGCATCTCTTCATACAAAAGTGATTTATGGCTTTGCTAATAGTATAACTTTAAAATCTCCTAACAAATAATGTACTCCTTTAGTCGACAAGTTTATGCGCGACCCCCCTTCGGAATGAAAGACGTGCAAAGACGTCCCCTTTGCAAGGAAACGCCAACACGCGTTGTCATGTATAATCCCCTTCCACGCAACACTACCGGTCTTAAGCATCACTTCTTGAAATTCGTGATTAGTATGTATGGGATTCTGTTGGCCATCATAATATGTTTATACTGAAGTTATGTTTATATTTTTGTGTTACAGACTTCCTTGAAAGATCTGTAGCAGAAGGCCTGTCAGTCAGAGTGGTGCCTCTAAAACCAGGCATTATCACAATCGATGTTCGAGTACGAAATATGGGACAGGTAAAAAGTATTTCTTTTTTGATTCTAGTAATATCTGTAGGCATGCAAATTTAACTGTTTAATTAGTGTCAAACGTGCTTGCTAAATGTACCGTATTGGCTTTTTTCGTAAGTTCTCCTGAGTTGAGGCGATTACCTTACGATTCCGCCTAGTGTGCGTTGTAGCAGGGAGTTTTATACAAAAATACTGAACGGCTGAGTTGATACGATATGCTACGGCATTTATGTATGTAACTATGTATACATCTGTACACCATGATGTCTATAGTCCATCCAACATGTAGTTAAGTATCAATTTGTTCACCAGGCAGCAGAAACTAGGTCATGGGAGAGTACAATCGAGATCCTCGGCTTATCTGACATTCGTACATCAGTCGACGGTCTACCTAAAGAGTTCACCCCTGGCGACCGATTGGCCATCGCCGTTGGATCCACGATACGTCTCAAGTCTTTGCCAAGAAGCAATTGGAACGCGTACCAAGATGGCGCATTTGATATCAGCCCGAATGGCGAGCTGAACGCACTGAAGCCTGGCCATGGAGTCATTGTCGCTCAGCATAAGGATGAAAGGAACAATATTTATAGAGAAGCTGTAAGTATCGCTAGAGTTTGCTACATACAACATTTACAGGGAAACGGATATGTTTTACATCTTATTTTATCACGAATGGCCTTGTGCATTGAAAATTCAATGGGCAACCATAAAGACATTTTAATGAGTAATTTAAAGTGGGAAATAAAGTTTTGCTTAATTCATTATGAGGTTACAATAAATATTCCGATCTTGCAGTATCCTTCGCCACCTCTTGCAATCTTTTCGTTTCTGCTGTTGGGTATTATTTTCAAACACTTCTCATACCCAAATACTAGTAAATTATTATAAAATAACTGCATTCCTATTACAGGTGATTACCGATTACGATAATTATAGTTCACTAGCGGTTCCTTAAATGCCGTATTTCCCATAAAACTTTGATCTCCCATATCTTCCTGTTGGGTGTTCAGGAGTCAAAGACGCAATGATTTGATAATAACATTTATATTTATATATACTTGCAATAGTATTTCTTTCGAGTGTTGAGGGTATAATCCCAATAACATTGATGAAAGCAACGCGGTATTACAGCGTTAAGAAGCACTTGAAAATTTCGACAGGCTCTGCCAACGCTAGGGTGGCCGAGAGGTTAGGCAATCGCCCGGTATGCGAGGAACGCGGGTTCGATTCCCGCCTCTGGTGGTCGTTTTTTTTTTTTTTCAAGTGCAATAATATATTAACATTTATTTCGAAAAACCACTTCCTTATATACTATGTCTACAAGCAACATTAAACACACATACCCTATTTACAATTTATAAAAATGCTTGACAGGGACGGCACTATACCTTGCCTGCTCACACACAAACGTAAATATTGCTGGCTGCCTCAGTATGCACTCGATGCGATGGTGTTCGGATGTATGTCTCCATAGCACTCCCCCTCAAGCAAAGCGCACGGACGGCTTTGATACACGTCCGTATCTTGTAACGTAGGCCGGGTTTGTGTTTTTCTTTTCATCCGTTTCTTGATGTGAGCTCATGGTTTCCATAGGAATGTCATCTTCTTGCAGTGTAAACGCGGGTTTCAGTCTTTCTATAGTGATAACAGCAGTGCGGTTCGGTAACTGTATCTTGTAGTATTTCTCGTACCGTTTCACAACTTCATAAGGGCCGTCGTAGGGCGGTATTAGTGGCTTCCGTACTGTGTCGTTTTTCACGTAGACGTGTGTACTGGTGGCGAGTTCTTTGTGTACGAATGGCTTCACTTGTGACGTGTTCGTTCTAGTGCTCGGTGAGAGTGTCGTCATTGTTTGAACTAGTCTTTGTACGTATTCTGCATCGTTGACTTGAGGCAGTGTAGGCACAAAAAAGTCGGACGGGATACGTAGTGTTGAGCCGTATGTCATCATTGCTGGACTGATATTGTTATGACGTAGCGTTGTACGTAGTCCAAGGAGCACCGTGGGTAATTCGTCTGTCCATGTTGTAGTCGCGCCTCTCGCCATTAGTGCAGCTTTCAGGGTTCTATGCCATCGTTCCACTTGCCCGTTTGATTGCGGATGAAATGCGGTCGTTCTAATTCTCGTTATGCCGAATCGTTTTAGTAGTGCACTGAATAGTGACGACTCGAATTGTCTCCCTTGGTCAGTGGTAATACGTAGTGGGCATCCAAATCTCGAAATCCAGTTGTCGTGTAGTGCTCTTGCCACGGTCTCGGCTGTGATGTCTCGTACTGGTACTGCTTCAGGCCATTTGGTACATCTGTCGATGATAGTTACACAATATCGATAATCATTCGATATTTGCAGCGGGCCTACGATGTCTATGTGTATGTGGTCGAATCTTCGTGATGTAGGTAGTTCACCGATTGGAGTGACGACATGCCGGTGGACTTTGGCACGCTGGCAGCCTGTACACGCCTTAGTCCACTCTCCAACTTGTTTATTCATTGCAGGCCAGAAGAACTTTGCAGTGACTTGCGCTCTTGTGGTTCGTACCCCTGGATGGCACATATCGTGTTGTGCTTTGAATGCGTCATAACGATATGATGGGGGTAGGTATAGTCTCGGGGTGCCTGTAGACATCTCGCACGTTATCGGCCGGGACAATGTGGGTAGTGCGACCTCGGTGAATTTAAAGTTAGGCCGTTGTTTTAGACTTTGCAATTCGTCGTCTTGGTCTTGGTCAGCAGCGAGTTTGTTGTAGTCGATAAACGTCGGACAGTGGATTTCTTCTATACGTGATAAAGCGTCGGCTACATTGTTGTCCTTTCCTTGCACGTATTCAATTGCTGTACAAAACTGGCTTATGAAGTGCAGTTGTCTCTCTCGTCGTGGCGTGTCAGTATTATTTGGTAGTCGAGTTAGCGCATGAGTCAGTGGCTTATGGTCGGTGAACACGATGACGTCATTGCCTTCAATTAGTCGCCGGAAGTGCTTTACAGCCATGTATATCGCTAAGAGTTTACGATCATACACACTGTATCGACGCTGCGTTGGACTCATCGCTTTGGAGAAAAATGACAACGGTTGCCAAGTGTCATTTACACGTTGATGAAGTGCGGCTCCGACGCTGTGGTCAGACGCGTCGCTCATGATGCACAGCTAAGAACCGGGTACGGGATGAGTAAGCGTGGTGGCTTCCAATATGCTTTGTCTACATTTCTCGAAATCTTCATCCGCTTCGCTTGTCCACTAGATGACTGTCTTGTCGTTTTTTCTTGAGTTATGAAGGTAACGGTTCAAATGCGCTTGTAGCTGAGCTTGATGCGGTAGGCAATCACGATGAAAATTAATCATGCCCAAAAATCTTCGTAGTTCGGTGACATTTTGTGGTTTAGGGTAGTTTTTTATAGCTTCTATTCTTTCTTGTGTAGGCGCGATACCTTTACCCGACTCTTCATAACCGAGAAAGTCTATTTTCGTCTTGCCAAACTCGCATTTGTCGACGTTCAAGGTGACTCCATATTTGTCTAGGCGTTGTAAGACTTTATGAAGCAGGGCAGAGTGTCTGGTCTCATCCCGGGAAAACAGGAGAATGTCGTCAACGAAGGAGTAGCAGCCGTTGACGCCACGTAAAATCTCGTGCATGAACCTCTGAAACGTTTGGCTTGCGTTACGTAGTCCAAAGGTCATACATTTGAATTCGAACAGGCCAAACGGTGTTATGATTGCTGTTTTCGGTGCGTCTTCTTTTGACATAGGAATGGCAAAATATACCATTTTCAGGTCCAACTTGTGCAATTGGTAAGTAAAGTCTTGGACTCGCGGGATTGGATCTCTATCTGGCAGCGTCACGGCGTTTAGTCGTCGATAGTCTCCAGAAACACGTAGTCTGCCGTCTTTTTTCTTGACAATATGCAGAGGGCTTGCACAGGGGCTCTTTGAAGGTTGAAAATGTCGCGGTATGCCTGATCGTTGCTTATCATGTTGACAGTTTCTGCCTCGCAGTTTACTTCGACAGAGTTCACAGTTAAGTTAGTGATTCCATCTCTCAGCTTCTTGTTGTGTAAGTCAACCAGCAGTTTCTAGTGGCGTAAAAAGTCTGCGCCCAGTATCGATGTTTTCACGTCCGCCACAATAAAAGTCCATAGAAAGCTGCGCCGTAATCCCAGGTTCAATTGCATAGTACGTTCGCCATATGTATGTATAGGTGTGTTGTTCGCTGCATATAACTTGTAGGTACTCGGAGTTAGTTTTCGCTTATTTTTCGCAGACAAAACTGATATCTCCGCGCCTGTGTCAACAAGGAAGCGTTCTCTGGTTTCTGTATCATAGATGCATAGGCGGTTATATGTAGAAGGTACACCGACACCCGCCACAAACGGTGCAGGTATTAGTTTCCCTGGTTGGTTTTCTTTCGTGAGCAAGGTGATTCACATCTTCTTGCCTTATCACCGAATTGGTAGTGATAACGGCATTCCCAGTCGCGATCTCCAGGCTTCTTTTGTTTATCTTGCTTAGACTTTGAGCGGGATCGTGATCTTGCGTTTGTGCGAAAGGGACGTCGATATGTTTTTCTTCCACGGCGTAACTCGGCGATCTCGAGCGACAGGTTTTGTATTTGTTTTGATAGCAAATCAAACGGGCTCGGTGATGCGCCCGCAACGGTTGTCTCCGCCGGTCGAGTGGATGTCGTGTTGGAAATCGATGCAATCGTAACGGGTTCATGTTGTTCCATCATCTGGTCGGCCATGGCAGCTAACGTGGAAAGTGTCGCTTCTTTGTTGATAGACAGGACGGTTCTCACGTAAGTTTTATTTACTTTCAGTGCGTCGTCAGGTACTAAGCTGCCACCTAGTTCTCGCATCCGTCGCAGCAGTTGACTGGGTTTTTGATCTCCTAGTTCCAGACCGCTGATCAGCTTTTGGAATTGTTTCGTCTCAGACTCTTGATACACGGAAAGCAGGCGTTCCTTTAGTGCGTCGTATTTTCGCTTCTCAGGTGGTTTCAGTAATATGTCGCTTATTTGTTTTATTTCCGATGTTTGAAGGACTCCCAGGACGTATCGGAATTTCTGCTCATCGCTCATCTTCATTGGGTTGATCAGTGCCTCGTACTGCGCGAACCATAAGCCTGGATGCTCACGCCAAAATGGTAATATCTTCGACTGGATCGAGATTCCCGACAAGTCGAACTTTACGTCCGGACTTTGCTCTGCGTTGTAGAATTTTGGTTCTAGGTTTTCTGCGGCGGCGGCTGCGGTCACGTCTGCGTCTTTAGCGTTGCTTAATTTGTTGCGTCGTCGGTTGGTCACCAGATGTTGGGTGTTCAGGAGTCAAAGACGCAATGATTTGATAATAACATTTATTTCGAAAAACTACTTCCTTATATACTATTTCTACAAGCAACATTAAACACACATACCCTATTTACAATTTATAAAAATGCTTGACAGGGACGGCACTATACCTTGCCTGCTCACACACAAACGTAAATATTGCTGCGCTCGCGCTGGCTGTCTCAGTATGCACTCGATGCGATGGTGTTCGGATGTATGTCTCCATAATCCCTTATTTTTTTTATATCGCGACAGAAATTAAGAAGTTTCAAACTATCTCTATACTAAATTTTATCTAAATCCTTCAGCTTAAGCCTGAAGAGGAACAGATAGAGAGACAGACAAATACACTCTCGCATTAATAATGCTAATATGAATTGACCGGGACGCAAAATGGTCCAATCAAGCGGCAAAAAAGCCCAGAAAAACTAACTAATAATAATAATGTCCTCCTAGCCGAATTTCGACTACGGCGGCCTATCTCAAGAGAAATTAGCCAACTGCGCGGGACATATTATAGTGCTCAATACACAGATGCACTCTCTATTCCTTCACTCTCATAATTCGGTGATACGGCAGTCCGACATGACCGTAGTGAGATCAGGCGCAGGACCAACGGCTTAAGAGGAAACGCGGTCTAAGTGACATTTGCAAAATAGGTTTTTGAATAAAATGTTGCTGTCTCAATGCAAGCTCTGGCGGCCACCCCCGCACCCCGCACTGCTCTTTCCATGTGTGAGTAGCGTAAGTTAGTGTGTGTGCGCACTAGACCTCGCGCAAAACTCGCTAAAATAAAGTATTTTCAAGAAACATGATGTACTCTTTGATAAACTATAACCGAAGATACAGTACGCAATACAAAATAAAGTCTGTGTATACACAATGCTTTTTGGTGAAAAGTTTCTTAAAACTATAAAAACAAAGAATAAAAAGTTATTCAAATTCAGGTTATGGTAGAGTCAATATTGAATAAAATTCATGTTTTGATTCCAATATTTATGTTTTTATATCTTTATAGCAGGGCATTATGCTAGATATAAATACGTTGCCATTTACATAGGAGCTTGAACATGATTCATTATTAAATTAAAAAAAATAATAAATGTAAATATGTGCCGTGGCTGTCAGTTCCATGATTATATCCTTTAATATAGTTTATCAAAGATATACCTAGAAATACGAAAGAGAGGTGACAGATGACATTTTCCGGTTCACTCATACTACAAGTAGGTAACTAAATTATTATTTTAACAAAATAATAAAATACTAGCGGTTATAAATAATGTTATTTTGACCGCCTGTGAGCATCGCGCAAATCTGCGGGCTATCCGCATTGTCTCTGAGGTCAGGAGTTATTACGTGTCCCAGGTACTTAAAGTGATCGACCACTTCTAACGGGACCTTATTCAATAGTACTGGAGGTAAGTCCCCGGGACACTTGGTACCCGCCTTGAAGACCATGCATTGACTCTTCTTCACATTGTACTTTAGACCGTGTCCACTCACAGACTCCTCGCATATGCGTATCAGTTTTCTTAGGCCACAGATCGACGCACTCAGTAGAACCATGTCGTCGGCGTAGCTCAGGTTGTTCACACATACGCCATCGACATAGGTGTAGGTTTGACTGGGGGAGAATACTTTTAGCATTGAGTCCACCTTTTGTACACTGTTCTAAGTGCAATAAAGTTTTTAAATAAAAAAATAAATCTATTGACGATATAGCAAAAGGCCAACTTTGCTGCCGTCCTTAACCGTAACTTCGATACAATATTATATTACTCGTGATAATTTTTTAATGGTATGTCCGATTTGAATAATTCAAAAAGTAATTTACAGGTACTGATATAGCCTTCAGTATGATGTGATTTATTTGGATAAGGATTAATACCGACATAGTGAAACTGTGGCTTTCTTTTTGCCGCCGCAAAAATTTCATATTTTTACCTAAAAAAGGAGTTATTGTGACTTAACTGTTATAGTTAGACATATGTTATCGCGGACTTTATTGTAGATAATAATGTCCTCTACAAAACTGTAGAACATTACTTTGCTCTATTGTCAATAGTTTTTGCAGCGTTCGCAATTTAATGATTTTCCTTTTACACCTTTGGTTACATAATCGAAGTTTTCATACGGAACCCTAACTTTTTTGATATAGCCTATGTCCATCGCAGATAATGCAGGATTCTAATGGTGAAAGAATTTTTCAAATCGGTTCAGTAGTTTTGGAGCCTATTCGTTGCAAATAAACAAACAAACAAACAAATCTTTCCTCTTTATAATATTAGTATAGATTTATATCTTTACAAACATACTATTAAGACACGACACGACAGCCTACTTTAACAACAAGAATGATTCTGCAAAAGCTTAATATTTATGAAATTAAAGAATCATTTATTTTTTTAAATTTTGTTCATACGTGGAACGGAATTTTTTACTTATGAAGATTGATTGACAACAATGACAACACCTTTCAACAAGACATTATCTAATTGTGCAACAATAACAAGTTGAAATCCACTATCTTTTAAAGAAAATGAAGTAAATGTCGTTTACTTATGATTGCTAAACGGAAGAACATCATTTTCGTATAAAATGCAGTATTCATGAATACTTCAGTTTCATATGCCCGACACAAATAGGTCAACCTGCACAAACATCGTGTGCTTTCGATCGCAGCAAGAGAAAAGGCTAATTATTCTAAATGTTGGCGTGGAAGGAAAACGACGGAATCCCTTTAATAACAGAGGTCGGAGATGGATCTTGGGCGAAGATAACCAACAATATGGATACAATACCCTCGGACAATTACATATCAGGTGCAGGATAATGCTGCGTGTGTAGCGCCTATAACAACGGATTCCGGGCTCTGTTTGGAGTTCTTCGTTACCGTAGCGCATCCGCGATGTTTGCGAAGCATAGAACTGATGATCTTTACTCAATCATTCGCAAGAAGACGGGCTCAGTATAAGCAGAATGTTGTTACAGACTCAATGTGTTCGAGTAACGACATTCATAGTTGTAACAATAAAATTGATTTTCTTTTTTTGTAACTAACCCTAGTGTTGAAGATAATTTTATATTATACTAACAAGTGGTTCGCAGTTGGCGCAATAAAAACAATATTATGAAACAATTTGTTTAATTGAAGGACACACTGTCCTTCTGTAGAAAGTAAAAGTAGGTATTTTTCTTATGCGATTTAGTGATCTGCATCTGCGGATTGTCTACAGTGTGCTTATTAACCATACAATAGATGATGTAATTTATTACACGTCTTGGTGGATATTACAACTGTAGCGACATCTTACCACTGTCGCTAACACTAGCAAGCAACTTCAAGACGCGACGCCCTGACTCGGCTCCTACAGGCTAGATGGCGCTGATAGCCCGCTCCATACAACACAAACCGCGATATGTAAGATTTAGCACGAGCTTGACTACATATAGATAAACCAAGACGGTGACCATTGGACCTTGGTCCCCGACCATAACAACCGGTCGGTAGGAAGTGCTTCCCTTTGCCTTCCTAATCCAGTTGCGCCAAAGTGGTGACCCCGACGTGATCTACACTGGAGCATGGAGCCTCACCGTCGTCATCATCATCGTCGCCTTCTCCCTTGCCAACAGCACCCAGCCAGCAGCATCCAGCCAGCAGTCTCCTGAAAGCCAGCTCACCAGCCTTAAGGACACCACCGCAGACCGCACCGGTTCTACCTGGTTCCTCGGCAGCCTCATCCAGCTCATCATCCCGACTCACTGTGGACTTCGAGCTCTCCCGCACGCATCGTGGACATCACACATGCTCATCCCGACTCACTGTGGATATCACGCATGTACATCCCGACTCATCGTGTGGACATCGCGCACTCATCCCGACTCACCGTGGACATCGCGCATACCGACTCGCCGTGGACATTACGCATGCCCATCCCAACTCACCGTGGACATCGCGCATGCTCATCCCGGCACATTGTGGACTCAACAAGCACTGGCACTTGCAAGCTCACTACGCACAGACTACTGAGCTCTCAACCACCCTGGCTCAATCAACCTCCGGTTCTTCGGGGGGAGTGGTGTAGCGACATCTTACCACTGTCGCTAACACTAGCAAGCAACTTCAAGACGCGACGCCCTGACTCGGCTCCTACAGGCTAGATGGCGCTGATAGCCCGCTCCATACAACACAAACCGCGATATGTAAGATTTAGCACGAGCTTGACTACATATAGATAAACCAAGACGGTGACCATTGGACCTTGGTCCCCGACCATAACAACCGGTCGGTAGGAAGTGCTTCCCTTTGCCTTCCTAATCCAGTTGCGCCAAACAACACTCCCTCACTAAGGTAAGGGATCTTCTAAATATGTAAGTATTATATAAAGATGAAAACTGACTTAATGACTGACTGACATAAACCCACAGCCCAAACTGCTAGGTCTAGAGACTCCAAATCAAAGGTTCCATAAGAGGTCTAGGGGAGCACTAAGAAAGGTTTTTTAGAAATTCATCCCCCTATCGGGGTACAAAAGAAATGGCAAGTTTGTATGAAACTCGGTCCGTTATGGAGCTAAATCGATAAAATTTTTGGTTAGAAATCAGGAATGACGTAACAGGATTACTGGAAGCTCATCCTCTAAGAGGGTGAAAATGGGAGTGGAAATTTGTATGGTAAATTCGACATGTGCGCGGACGAAGTCGTGGGCCACCGCTAGTAAAATTCATTTCTTATTATTAGCTTCCACCGACATCAGAAATCAGCTTGGCTACAATATATCGAATTGAAATGAGTCTACTTTCGTTACGTCCTCAGTTAGTGCTTACATCACATGTATATGCACAGTAATTCTAGGAGTCAGCAAGGGAACATCTACCTGCTTTTTTCTTCTATAGGAACACCACTGAGGAGTAGTAGACCTTTAGAAGCCAAAGTGAAGAAAGCTAATGATATAAAATATTAAGACAAATTACCAAGACAATATTTAACTTAATACATCGATGTCGATTAGGCCAACAATGGCGTATCGATATAATTATCGACTATAAAGCATCACTATACGTATATGTATTTGTTATGACATTACCCACCCCCTAAACCTCTCCTCTTAAAGCAAGAAAGGGACAAATGCAGCTCAGAACAAAATTCGCTTCATAAAACTGACCAAAACAGCACTTCGTAGTCCCCTGTTTTCTCGACGAAAACTTTACCAATGATGATATTGTTTACATAAATAATTTAAAAAAGGATGGGACTATGCTCCTATGTTTTAGTTTTTGTCTTAATGTGCGTAAATTTTATTTGGCGAGCGTCTAAAGTTTCAGGTTGAAATTCGGCAATTTTCTTAGTGTTTGAAGGCCCATATTTCCTGTGTTAATTCGAATATGGGAAAAAACGAAACATAGGAGTATAGCCGTAGTAAATTGCTTATGCGTCGTGCTTATATTATACCAAAAAAATTTTTCGACCTTAGTCTATATCCAGGGAGGAAACAGGGGACTACGTTTGTATGGAGAAATGGTGCTATTCTTTCGTCTTAACGTGCTTTCCGAGGCACGGGGGTTCACACACCACCAACTTCCTGACTCCGGAGCTATGTTTGAGTAATTTCAAGACAGAAAAACCCAAACACTCTCGGCCCGACTCGGGATTCGAACCCGGGACCTCGTGGATAGTACCCAGCGTGCTGACCACTAGACCAACGAGGCAGTCAAAACTAACTATGAATTGACAGGTGATCCACGTAGAAGTGGCGGTGCCTCACTACTGCACAGCGGAGCTGGCGGGCGAGGCGGACGAGTCGGCAGTGCGGCTCGTGATGCGCAACGCGTTAGGTCGCTCGCTGCTCGCGCCGGCCTCCAACGTCAGTGCGGTCTCTCCGGCCGTGGCGCGAGCTAGGAGGGCGGCGGATAGGTGAGTTAGCTTGCAGACCTGGGTCATTCCATAGTATAGGTATGCAGCGAGAGTAAGGGCTGATATTCTCCTACCAGATTTTAGCATCCGCGATCCATTTGAACGGAGATCAACCAGGTACGCAGGAGATATTATAGTGAGCAATACACAGGTACACTCTCTGTTCCTTCACACTCGTTCGGTAAGGCAGCAATACGACATGACCGAAGAGAGATAAGACGCAGCAATAACGGCTTTACGTGCGTTCTGAGGCACGAGGGTGTCAGTACCGCCTATTTCATGACCCCTGAGCTGTTCCTGAGCAATTCCAGACGTCGACGTGACAGAGACCTAAACAGTACACCTTTATAGTAAGGATTATGACGCAGCGAATGCTACGAAGCTGTAAGCGACTTAAGGCGTTTATATAAAAAATAGCCTTAGCATCGGGAAAGCCTAGCTCACATCACAGCTGAGGTATGTTACTAGAAGTGGCGGTGCCCCACTACTGCACAGCGGAGCCGGCGGGCGAGGCGGACGAGGCGGCAGTGCGGCTCGTGATGCGCAACGCGTTAGGTCGCTCGCTACTGGCGCCGGCCTCCAACGTCAGTGCGGTCTCTCCGGCCGTGGCGCGAGCTAGGAGGGCGGCGGATAGGTGAGTTAGCTTGCAGGCCTGGCTCACTACACAGCTTAGATATGATGCTATTGGGAGAAGCGGTGCCCCACTGCTGTACAGCGAAACGGAGTAATATCAGTGCAGTATTCCTGGCCGCGAGAACTACCTTGTTAATTGGTCCGTTTAAAAGTAATCGTACAGGGTACTAAAAAGGTAAATGGACCTACGAGTATAGATCCGAGTATGCGATCCCTGTATCTAAGTTCATTCGGGGTTGCAACTACTCACGCGTAGCACTTCGGTATAAGAAAGACCAGTTAAATGCACATCCAAATCCGGTCTCTACTAATAATACACTTGATTTTTGACCGAACACTCTTCGTGACTTCTAGGAAAGAGACAAGTCTTATTGTTCTAAAAGATAGTGGTTTTTTACAGTGCCCTCGGCACCGAGCTGCTACTGACCCACTTGGACTCTGCGGGTGCTTTCCTGACCTTCCAAGCCACGGCCGGTGGCGTGACTGTCAAGGACGAAGTCTGGGTCACTGGGAACGATGCGCATCCTTCTAGAATCGTTGGTATGTTATTGGGATAGCTCTAGATACTTTGTTATTTTTTTGTTGCTTTGGAAAAAAATGCGAAATTAGTGCTTTAAAAATTAGTGAGAGTTATTTGTGCTAATAATGAATATAAAAAAAAACCTATCACGGATTAGGATATTAGAAACGAGCAACTACGGAACCTACACTTGGTCGTGGCTCGACTCGCTAGTTATTTTTTGTCTAATCTGACTTGACACTTTATAGTATAATGAATATAATTTATTTATTTACTTTAATTAATCCCCAGTGACCGGCGGCTGGGCGGTCTGCCTAGAAGGCGTTGGTTGGCGAGCCCCGCCTGGAGTAGCCGTATACCAAGGCAGTGGCGTCTCCTTAGTCTTGCTGACGCAGGATACTTCTGCCAAGCACGCGTTGCGACTCGACCGACCACCCCTTACTGCCACGCTGCAGCAACTACCCGTAGACAAGGTCGGTGAATCCATACTAATATCCCCAGCACATGAGTAGATAAACGGAACAGAAACAAACCTTCATATGAGCACGCGAATCGGTTGCACTACTACAAGCATACGGGGCATGTGTGCGTGACCACTGGCTTGTTGCGTACGCGGCGAGACTGGAAAAAACTGGACAGCGCGCCGGTGGAAAATTTTCAGGGTTAGCGTGACGCACGTTGTATGGTAGTTTATTAGTGGATCCATACTATAGTCCAACAAGTTCGTGCGAACTCTTCCGGCAGAGCGAAATACGTACGGGGACAAGGCATGGTAGATGTCAGCGGGGACAGATGGTGTTGCGGGGAAGGGGATTTCCCATGACAGTCGCGTGTCATTGTCGCATAAGGACTATAAGGACGGTTGGCGAGGCCCGCCTGGAGTAACAGTGTACCAAGGCAGTGGCGTCTCCTTAGCCTTACTGACGCAGGATACTTCTGCCAAACACGCGTTGCGACTCGACCGACCACCGCTAACTGCCACGCTGCAGCAACTACCCGTAGACAAGGCCGTAGGTTAATACATACTAATATTACTAATATCCTTAGTGATCGGCGGCTAGGTGGTCTGTCTAGAAGGCGTCGGATGGCGAGCCCTGGTCGGAGTATTATTATTATTTATTTTTGCACAATATGAAAGCCATCTCTCTCTTTGACGACCGTCTTGGTGTAGTCGTTCGCGCACCGGACTTCTAAACCAGGCGGTTGCGGGTTCGAATCCCGCAAGGGGCAAACGTTTGTGTGATGAGCACGAGCATTTGTACCTAAGTCATGGATGTTTATATGTATTTAAGTATTTCTATCCGTTATCCTAGTCACCATAGCACAAGCTCACGCTTAGTTTGGGGCTAGGTAATTGGTGTGTTTGTTGAAACAATTTATTATTATTATCTCGACAAATGAAATTACTGGTCTATTGTGACAGCCTTTTTGATTATATATAATCAAAAAGCCTAATCAAAAATAGTATATTTATGTCTGTTAAATTCAGGAATTGCAAATTTTTAGTAAGGCCATATTTTTCGTGGACTGAATTTTGTTATCTCATCCGGGTGCATTATATGCTGCCCTAGGTGGATACTTATATTGTCTCATGTTTGCCCTTAACTGCCACGCTGCAGCAAATGCATGGTAGTTGAATAAATAGTGAAACTGTGTTTTTCCCCCGCCTATGTGGCGGGAGCGCCTAAGGGAGTGTAGAAATTAACCCCTTTTATCACAAACGCCAGATTTGATCCGTCGCAAACGGATCGAAGTCGAGTTTTTCCGCGACAGCGGTGATTTTGTAGGTGTTTTTAAAGAGTTAAATCTACGTCTACCACTACTGAAACATGTAACCATGAATTCTATGCAAATCTAGGTACTTTCTGTGTGAAATAAATACTTAAAATGAGATTAGACTAATTGTTCCAACACACATATGTACTTATTCCCTTAGATGGAGTTCATGCCCGGCGACTGGCCGTCAGCTATGGTACCACTCACCATAGAATCGTCGATGCTCACCTCGGGCCCATTACTCTGCACAGAGGAACAGAGATACGCGATTGACGGGGTAGAAGTAGAACTGCCTTTCACGTGTCGGACCAAGGCGCCACACTTGGCTAAACCTGTGCTGGACATTATAAATGGTAACGTAGTTTGTTATATTTTTTATTATTATTTGAAATGGGCTTGCTCTTGACTCTAGACTAAGCCAGATGTGGCGTAGACAGAGTTGACGATAGAGCGTGCTCATCCTGAAGGTTCTGGCACTCCCACTTATCGACGAAACAAAGTAAGCTGCTTGGCGCCGGTCCGGTGGGAAGGTGGTAGCTACCAGGCGGCACCTAACGGAGCCTTCCACCGCTGATAGGATCATTCAACCGCTATCACAAACTGGAGTTATTGATGAGGTAGCCTTGTAGACTACTAGAAGGTAGAACCTTCATCACCACCCTAAACTTCTATCTTGCAATAACTTAAATCAGCACCAGAGTCATTAAGATGGTTATGTTAACACCCCTGTGAAAGAACTCAAAGCCGTTGATCTTGTGCCTGATTTCTCTATTGTCGTCTCACCGAACTTTGAGAGTGAAAGAACAGAGAGTGCACTTGTATATTGCGCATACACTTGTCCATTATAATATCTCTTGCGCACCTGGTTGATCTATATTGGAATTGCCGGCTGTAGCCGTAACTCAGCAGGATTTTATTTCTCTAGCCCGCACTGCTATACATATAATATTGCAATACATATTCATAAACGTCATAATCGTCATTGATATAAACAAGAATCTTTGGGAATCGAAGTATTTATCAGATATTTTTTTACACTAGAGAAACTTTCCTGCCGACTTCGTAAATCCAAAACATAATCTAGCATTTGTAACTGAACAGCTAATAAATTGTTTTCTTTTTTAGGTATGCTCGGTTGTTCAATCATACCAGCAGCACCGATTACTGACGCGTCGGAAGTAGAACTATGCGCAGAGTGGGGCGTGGCCCGCACCTGTACTAAAGTCCAGCTCCTCCCACAAATATCGCTGTCCCACTCCAAAGTCTCCCTTCTCCGTCCCCCCACCACGTTCACGGTGTTTGGACATCCGCGCGCGTTGAAACTGGTAAAGCTAACGACCTCCCCTGGACTTAAACTGGATATAACCCACAAAGATGATGAAATCTTCGTCGTTGTTAAAAATGAAGCATCTACTTGTGGAGTGGGATTGGTGAATGTAAAGTCGAAATTGACGGCGCAAGATATCCAAGTGGAGGTTGAAAGGGAGTGCGAAGTAGCGTGTGGAACGCTGCTGGGAGCGATATTTTCGATACTGAGACCGTACTTGCCGTCTTTGATGACCGTTTCCGCGGTAGCTGTGGCGTATTTGTATAGTGAGTATTCAAACTTAAAACTGATGTCCCTAACTAGTACAGTCCCGAGCATCAAGATGTATACATCTGCATTCGATTCGAGACCTTATTACAATGGCAAAAAACTTATTTGTATACATTTCATTGCTCGTGACTGTACCATAATATAAGAGTAGATAGTATCAGAGTAAACAATGGCTTGTAGAAAAAAAACAGTTTTTAGTTCTACTTTCGAACTACAGCGAACCAACTCGTATCAGATTTTAATAACTACAGTTATTAGGATTTATCATTAAGCTGTATGGCTGTTTTGTGATTAAAAATAACTATACTGACTTTTATTATTATTTTGAAAGTTCGCCTTATGTAGCTTCTTAGCAAAATTAAGCATAAGCTAGGATTCCAGCATTAATATTGTTTATCAAGCTATCTATTTCCTTGTGCCGAAAAATTGTCTCTCACCGCTGATCTCCTCTTAAGGCTATGGTCTCTTATTTTACGCTATACGCGGCGTCTGATGTCAGCATGTAAATGAGACCAAAACAGAACATGTCCAATTCTCTAATTTCCTTAGCAACAGACAGTTGTTTAGTCTGACGTTTTTAAATTAATATATAGTCTGTCTCTTTTGTTTGACAGAGAAAGAGAGAGAGACTGAACCTTAATTTAATCTTAGACAGGGCAATGGAATCGAGCAAATTGTACCGCAGTCCACGGCGTGACGGTGTATGCGGCTTACGGCGCTTATTATGAGACCATAGCCTTATTAATAACAAATTATTAACCCCTTTGTTCATAAAACTTATCAGACCTCTAAATTATATGTGGTTCGTTGTCCCTTTCTGACGAAACAAATTTCAAATATGTCAAACATATACATACGAACTTTAGTGTCAAATCCGCTATAACAGTCATTTTGGACGTTTATGAATAAGACGATTACCATTTATCTTTTCTATTATAGTCCAATCGAGACTTCAGAGGAAAGTACCTATCCGCATCCCGGTAGAACCAGTGCAAACGGTTCTGCCAGCCGAAACGGCGCCTACCTTCAACCGTTCGAGAACTTTCTCCAGAAGTCCGTTCGCAGCCAACGGACCATCGTCACCCGTGTACGGAGACGCGAGTATGCTCCCCGACAGTAGTTTCTCGCCGAACTCCACTAGAGTGCACTCGAGATTTCTCTAACGCATTGTGACTGAATGTGACGTAACTACTCGAAGACTGAAATAGCAAAACTTATCCACCTTTCAATAGTTATAAAGAGTTTGGACCGGACGTGGTGTTTTTGTGAATGGTTATATGACTTTAATTGCCTTACATTAGAGGTTGACGACTGGATTTTGAAATCCATTTATTATGTTTCCAATCGCGTCTCAGATCCACAAGGTGGACAACTAGACATACATTTTTAGTTTCTAATTTCGTCACCAGTTCCCAAGATAACTTCTGATGGAACTACCTATTTAATAAATCTTAGCTATAAAAGAGTTGCAACAGTGAGAAAATTTTTAGTGCCTATGGTTTATCTCCATAGCCTGTGGATAAAAACCAATAGGTATATTAAATTGTCATTTGTTCATTTTTCAAAAGTTTTGGGGCTTGATAAATATCGATTCACGGATGGTTGTAAAACGCAACTCTGAAAAAAGGTTAGCTATATGTGATATTGTGTTGCAACACAATAACACCTCCATAGATTTTGTCTATGGATCTAATGTAAGTAGACTGGGATTGTAAATAAATACAACGCAACTCAAAGAAGTTAATAAATAGTGTGTTATAGTTTTGTGTTGTGACATGGCAGCAGCACTGTTATAGATTTTGTCTCAGTCTTAATAATATTTAGAGTTTAGCCCCAATGAAGATTAAAGGATATTGACCAAAGCCGGGCGCAGATAGCGTCTTTGTAGTTTATATTTCAAAAATCTTGTTTTGAATTGTAATTGCACTGGTATTTTTGAAATAATCTAACGAATAGGGGTTTCGAAGTAACATTTAATCACAAAATTCATAAATTAATCACATAATTAATTCTGCAATCACAAAACATAACCTCAAAATGTCTAATCTGCCTTTGAATTCCTCGTAAACCCCTGATTATTATTCAAAAATATTTTTGTGTGTATTCTTTCAAATATTTATATATTTTATCCGAACATTTTGTAAAAACGCATGCTGACGAAAAGTGGGCCCAGTTTCTATAGAGTTTTGGTCAAGATCCTTTAAGATTGTAAATTCAAAGGAACAACTCAAAATAGTTGGCAAACAGTGTGATATTGTATTGTAACATAAAAACAGTTCTGTCATAGATTTCGTCTATATGGTTATAATGTAAGTGAATTATTCATCAACCACTATGGTGAAACCCAGACGACTATCTTGACATTGTTTACATTGTTAGTAGGGAATCCAATCCCGCATAAAAATCGCAATCCCGCAAGCATGCGGAATCAAGGTCATCAATCCCGCGGATCCCGCAGGGTTTGCGGGATTGCTTTTGTTTAGTATTATTTTTGTTTTGTGTAGTTAAATTAAAGAAAAACAGACAAGTATTTATTATTATCAATATGAAGCAAAGTTATTACTCATATTATAAATTAACACTTGACTGCGCGCGAAGGTAAATCCCCGTGCACCGTAGGGGAATCCCTAGTCATAGAGTATTTGAATTGAACTGAACTGACATTGATTACGTTCCGTTCCGATACAGGATTCATGCGACACAAAATATAAATTCAAAACTTATTTAGTTCTGTCTGAGTCAAAATCACTGAATTGAATCAAAATTATTTTCCATACAAATTCTATATAAAAGTCACGAGTTCTATAGGAAAGTTGTTAAATCACTTATTAATGACCTGTCCTGAGGTGTCTTTTAAATAATTAGATAGTCGCCTAAGCCCATTTTTCTTAAATATATATTTTTTCAATCCCGCAATAAAGGTGCGGGATCCCGCGTTTGCGGGATTGGATTCCCTAATTGTTAGTGGGCATGTAAATAAATATAACATTAAATGATCTATTAAATTTGAATAGATTAATAACGAGAACATTTTAATCAAATGATTGTAAACTTAAGACGTGCGGTGTTGATAATTGGTTTGTAAAATATAATCTCTTGACTAATTAGGCTTTGTTTCGGTCTATGAAATTAGAACAATTTCAACATTTTGAAATTTTAATAAATAATTAATATATTTTATGTTCACCTCTCATTTGGTCTGCTTTAGGTATTTGGTTGTAATTTGGGTTCATTTGGTCATAAAGCCAACGCGCTAAGTTTGGATCTCATGAGAATCGACGACATTTTTTATGTATGTTAATTCAATCCATTACTATTGTTCAATTAGAATAATCACATAATTGTAAGGAATAACCATTCAAGTGGTTTATTATTTTTTACTATTTTATTTGCTTGGTATGTTACTTTGAGAATTCGAATGATGTTTTTTTAACTAGTCGCTATTTAACTATTTCTTTAATTTATAAATAAAAATTGTCTTCGGAAATGCAGTCCGGAGGATTGTCAAAGTAGCATGCTTTTATTTGCTTGTTAATAAAATGCTTTGTTTTCTTAAACTTGTGTAATCAAATATCTCCTTAAAACCAGATTTATATTTGTCTGACGTAGAGACGCATTAGAAGGGAATCTCATTATACATTTTCACACGAAACGTCGCAACACATTAGTATAAACGTCCACATACTAAATGTATGAAAGCGATTCCGTTCTGTTGCGTGTCAACACGACACGTCAGACAAGTATATATCGGCTTTAAGGTTCCCTTATCTTGTTGTCATTGCAAAAATACATTTATGTTGTTGTCTTAAACTCTCAGTATTCTACAATTTCGTATGTTATCAGTCACATGACTAGTCGAATATAATGTGAATTGGATGGATTTAATCGCAGCATCGAGATAAGGGATCAATTACTTTGAGTGTGTAGTCACCGTAAGATTATAAACATCGTTCGATTACAATCTATCTCGTGAGATTGTAAACTGTCGAAAAATTGTAAACCGTAACATATGATTGCAATTAAACGCAGAATTTTTTGCTATATTGTAATCTATCGATGGGAAGCGGTCAAATTGTGAACCGGCGTAGAACGGAATGCATCTCAGGCGCTGATTGGTTAAACGTTATGTGCCCCCCGCCGCCCCGGCACTCGCCATATTTGTTTGTTATTTGGTTTGTTGTTGAATGTAAACTACTGTTTTTCGTGATTATAAATTAATTTCCTGTTGAAAATATCTATAGAATTAGTTATGTAAAATTATTGTTGACGTGAAAATTTATGTGATTTAAAAAAAAAGCAGTTTGAATGATAAACCAATGAATTAGTGCTAGTTTCCGAACATAACCTAAATTACATATTTTTTTTGTGTTTTAATATTTTTTTAGTATTTATTTCATTTTTAACTCTGCGGGGACAAAGAACGGCTGGTCGTGATTGGTCGCTCTTACAATAAGACCAACCAATCAGGAAGAGCTTTCGGACAGTTGACAATTTGACGCGGGACAGATTGTAATTTAACAGTTTTACTTCGATAGATTATAATATAGCGATAAATAATGCGTTAAATTGCAATCATATGTTACAGTTCACAATTTTTCGACAGTTTACAATCTCATGAGATAGATTGTAATCGAACGATGTTTATAATCTTACGGTGACATATTTAAAGAGATATTTACCTGTTGAAAAGACTTGTGGCGAGTCGCACACTGTTGAGATGATTTCTTGAGCATCTAGACAAATTGCAATACATAACAGGATATGCATTTTTCGCAATTATCCGCAGGTTATTATGCATTTCCTAAAAATAGGTCCCATTTGATTGAAGTACAGCAAGCATAGCGCACCATTTACTTACACAAACGGATTTATCACTCCTTGATGGCTTAACTATTGTTTCCATCAATCTCCTTTTTTCCCTAACCATAGACAAAACTTCTTCATTTGTTTTCTTCTCCGTCCAACTTATACGACAATTGACAATTTTATTAAAACGATAATAGAAGGAAGAATAGAAGGAAAAAGGAAGCAAATAAAAGAAAAGATAAATGTCGGGTCGTATCAGGAGGTTAAGAGAAGGGCGGAAAGCAGAGAGGAATGGAAAAAATTCCACCGACAAGAGCCTAGCTCTTAAATTTGATGATGATGATGGCTTAACTAAGGCCCCAGCAGATGGCCACCGACCACCACTACCTGTGCACAGTGTGTTATATAGCCTTAGATGTGGCTATCCATGTTTTATAAACTCAATCGTTGGATTTTACTATAATGAAAAACATTGGGGAAGTAATTAGTAGTTGTATTTGGTTAGTTTTGAAGAAAAAAAGGATTTTCTTATTTCATAAAAAACCGTTTTGGAAGCATATTTTCTTCAATTATAACATACAGTCAACATTTTGTAAATAGATCGACCTAACATAATAGCGTCTAGCCTTACCTGGTTATTGATAGATCGACCTAACACAATAGCGTCTAGCCTTACCTGGTTATTGCTGCAGTAATTTAGGAATTATTAATTAATTTATGATTTTCAGAAACCATTTTTTTTACCGTTGATTTTACCGTTAAGGCAGTATTGCCACCGTGACTCTCGCGCGCTCGCCCTTTGGTCCCGCGCAAACGTGCGGAGTGGGAAGTAAAATGATAATAAGACGTGTTGTCTGTATCGAGGATCATTTATTAGGTGGTCGGTCGCCGCTACTTGGATGAAGCCGCTACAATTAACACTCAGCAGTCATCTGTTAGATCCTTTGACAGATGTTTAGACAAAAGAGTGGCCGCCACTCGCTTCGCATATTAAAAATAATGTAAACAGCTTGTCACTAGTCACCCACCTGTGGCTGTGGTCTGTGGCCCATCTGCGCAGAGCCTAAGGTTCACTTGCAGAAAACGCTTAATCTCGATTTAACGTCATGCTGTCTCTGTCATCGCCGAACATATGACAGAGACAGCATGACGTTAAATCGAGATTAACTGCAAGTGGACCTAAGACTTGAAGATCCTGACCTGAATGACAGTGAATTTTGAGTTCGTGACCCCTTAAGTCAGGTCATTGACCTTTCAAACTGGCCATGAATTTACTGTACTCCAATCTAATATTTATTTTTATTGTTTAAGGGTAACACTTAATAATTCATGAAGTTGTTTCTGCCTGTTGATTTTTTACCCACCTGCAGAAATGGTGATGTTTTTCATAATACATTCGCGGGTTCAAATAACAAAAGAATCGCTAGTTATGTAAGTTTTTGTAATACATTTTGTTATTTCTTTCAAAGATTGTGATATCTCATAGTTGTGTAGTTAAAATAACTGTTTGTGGTTCGTTTATTTCAATTCGCGAATATTAGGTAGTTGGATGGACTTAATTATGTATTAAATAAAGTATTTTTTGAAATTGTATTTTTCTTTTATAATGTACGCGTTGTGTTGTGTTGGTGCCTAAAATTATTTTTATGAAGAGAGAATGAATGCACTTCTTACTATGTAATTATAACATTGTATTACCATAGTAAAATATACTTTGGTATTACTAATGTTATTACTTAACGGGAAGTCCCTTCATACTACCGATAGCAAGCAGTAGAACAATAATATCTATGTAACCTACCAGTAGACCTAGTATCTACCTACATTGTAGTTGTAGATTAAATACTCTAACCCTCTCACTCAAGGGAGATGTTTCTATAGTGTGTAAGAGAGAGAGATGATTAATTTAATACGTAGGAGATTTTCGAAAAGTCTAATTGGTAACAGGATGTAATAAAATGCTTTCATAGCATTATTATTATTATGACGACTACCGGCTCTCAAATACAGTACAGAGCGGAGTGGAGGCCTTCATTCATAACATCATTCTGCTTCCAGTAACATATCAAGCAAATCCTCTTGTGTCGATTTGGGAATATCTGGTGTAAATGTGAGTTCTGTGTTTTTAATTATAACATTCGTGCTAATGCTCTCAAAATGTGTATCTCTTGCTAGTTCAATGGTTTTCTTAGTTTCGCCACTTCCGAAATCTATAGGCAAGTGTAACTCAATGACGCCTTGCTTACTAGGCGTGGGGTCTATTGTTCCAAGAAGGCAGCTTATTTCACAAGTGTCTGCACATTTCGCCTCATACTCATCAGCAGGGTTTTTCTTATTGTCGTAGATGTAGATGTTTTCGCCGAGATTCTGTAATATTTTTAGACTTATTGTTGCCGGCAGACTGAACGTTCCATCTTTCTTTTGAAGCCCTAGTCTCAATAAAACCGAGATTTTCGTGTGGTATTCGGAAAACCATAATATCAAAGTGTTGCTCAGCGATTTGTAATCATCATCGGTAAATTTTTGTGCTAAGGACTCGAATTTTCGCATCGCTTGTTCAATGATACATTTTGGGAAATATTGAGGCATTATCGTGGCCACACTTTTCAAATGTCGCCGGCTTATGTCAAAAATGTTTTGATTTGTTGCCACAGAAAGCTGCCATTTGAAGATCATGGTCATTAAATCCCATAGTTTGGACATGGAATAGTCGTCTAGTTTCATAATAGAAGTAGCCGATATATCTTGAAGCAGCTGCTTGATGACTACGTGGGTGGCCACCGGCTGCGGTATAAATAGCTCGTCCAAGAGTTTTGAGTGAAGGAGCACTGTGACCACATCGGTGAGTACTGAAAATGATAATAAACACATCTTCTTAGCATAGGAGTACTCATTTAATTGTGTAATTACAGCCACTTTCGTGTTTTTCAGGTGGACAAATTCTAACCTCTCTCTGATTTGTCCGAAGTGATATTCTGCGCTCGCAAACGCTGGTCGATAACATACACCATCTCGCATCCCAAATTGACCACTATAAAGGGTGTTGCGAAGTGAGACATTGCACCACTGTCTTCAACTCAAGAAAGAAAATTAATAATTTACTACACAGACATAAACATGAGTATTGATTCTTTATATGAAGGTGTTATTGCCACATTAAACACCCAAGGTAAAATACTTTCAATATCACAAGATTTAATTCGCACTAAAAATTTACATGACAAAGTTTTGTATGTATATGATATACTTGAGGGTTTGGACGTCTTCCCTAAACTACTGGAAGTAAAAAAATGTGAAAAAGTATCTACATACTACCGTAACCTTGGTAACAAAAAGTTCCAACAATCCGATGACTACAGTGCCTGGCAGTACTATAACTTATCATTACTCCATGCACCATTTCATTCTGAGTGCTATGCCCTAGCACTAGCTAACCGATCAGCTGTATTTTTCTCACTAGAAAAATGGGATGAATGTATAAATGATATAGAAATTGTATTTTCTATGAAATATCCTAAGAAATTGATGGATAAATTAAATAAGAGAAAGGATATGTGTAAGGAAAAAGTCACAAAAGAACCCAAGCAAACATGTTCTGTATTAGATAGTATCTTTTCCCTACAAGACCCACAAAGCCCACGATTCCCATGTGCAAGTTCAAAGCTTGAAGTGGTTTTCAGCAAAGACATGGGACGGCATGTCATTGCCAAATCTGATATCAAAGTTGGTGAAGTTCTGGTACAAGAAGAGCCTTATTTTATGCTGCTTTTGAAACAACAGTTTTTATTGACTTGCAGCTATTGTCTTTCTAGGGATTTGAACATGTTGCCTTGTCAAAGTTGCTGTTTTGCCTTATACTGTAGTGAGAAATGCAGAGAGAGTGCTTGGAAAGATTATCATGAAGTTGAATGTCCATTGATGGCTATGCTAGTAGTAATGCAGTTTACTAAATTAGAGCTACTTGCTCTCAGAACTGTCATCAAAGCTAGAACTGACCACTCAGATTGGGATGGTTTTTTCAAAACAATACACGATGCTGAAGAAAACATAGGAACAGAATTCCAAGGTCATGTGAAAGTAAATGATGAGTGGGTTTATGATTCCAAGCATTATGCTTCGATTCACACCTTAGCATCTAATGTTGAGAAGAGATCGGTGTCCGATATTTTTCAGAAGGCTGTAACTGCTGCAGTATTTTTATGGCTACTTACACAAAAAACCAGATTCTTAAAAAGCGATACTGAAGAAGAGCAAGATAATATAAGAAAATATACAGCTAGTACATTACTTCATCATATAATGACAAGTCCTACAAATATGCATGGTATTTCTGCGAATGTGGAGTCTGCTGAAGGAAATTTTGTGGACGAGTTCAACATAGCAAGTGCTCCATATGCTTTTCACAGTTTATTGAATCACTCCTGTGCTCCTAATGTAGTGAGATGCAGCAAATTAGGTACAGGGCAGATGAAATTATTCGCTTTGAGACCCATTAAGAAAGGCATGCAACTATTTGATAACTATGGGTATGTATATTTTTTCTCTTCACACCCACTATTTTTTAGGGTTTCTTACCTCAAATGGAATCCTTAACGGTAATTGTCCATCTGTCAGTCTGTCGGTAATTGTCCATCTGTCAGTCTGTCGTCAAGACACTTTTTATAAAAAAACGCGTGAAGGTATCATGTTAAAATAACATAACAATTATTTTTTGTATTTTATTATTATGCGATCAGACAGGTGACTATGACTAGATGTGATAAAGTCCATTTTTATGTAGAGGCAATTCATACCTAAGTGGAAACTTGTAAATGGCTTTACTTTTCTACTGTATTAAATATTTGATTCCTAGCTGTAAGATTACTGAAAATTGTTAAGTAAAACAAACTTCTGAGGACCATTACTGGTACATTAACTGGAAAAGATTGGGAATGTCAGTTCCTGCTTTCAGATTTGTTTAATGTTTAGTTCATTGTTTAAATAACTTTAGGAGCCAAACTGCACTCTGCCTGATAAGTTTAGGCGTTATTTTGCGTTAATATATCATTCTTTAATATATTTTTTTGATACTTAAAACCGTCTTATTACACGATTTCAGAGCCCACCACGCGATCGAAGACAGAGAAAGACGGCGACAACATCTCAATTTTCAGTATAAGTTCAAATGTTTTTGTGAAGCATGCAGCTTCGATTGGCCCACCTATTTCACAATGAGGCACTCCAGAAACCTGCCTGCGGCACTCATTAAGAAAAAAAACACCATTCTGGATACAGACGTTTTGGATAAGCTTCAGAGAGGAGATTTGGAAACAGCTGAGAGGGTGTTTAAACTATTGTGTGAGATTGCTGAAGAGTTAGAGCCTTATGCACCGTGCATGGAGATAGCAGACTGCCAGGAGTCATTGAAACAGTGCCTCCAAATATTTGGTGGCCTAGTTCCATATGGTTACAGACAGGCTGTGGACTGGAATGCTATACCACCAAAATTATAGATTCTTTATGAATGTTTTATAAGTTACCAATGTCATTTTTGAGTTGTTAAGTTTTTAAAAAGTTTGCTAAAACCCTTATCATAATCTAAAAATATTTTTTGGTGTAGGCATAATGATCCTATGTATATGCTATTAAGTTTTTAAAATGTATGTAGGTAGTAAGATAAGTCAGTGCCTTCAAAATGGATATGATAACATTATTTGTTAAGGATTTTTCTTGATTAATATGTATATTTATAAGTATAAATTGTTGTTAGCGCTAAGAATCTCATTAAATGACTGCAAATTGTGCCATATTTTTTAAGGGCTAATAATGCGTATATACAGGTTGTCCCAAAACTCAGCGTTAATCGGAAGTGACGCGATTCTATTGCTCAAACACAACAACTTTTTGTATGGAACCAACATGGAAATCTTAAAAACATTTTTGGCTTCCCCATACAAAAGTGCCGATCAGCTGAGAGCAGTTTGTATGAAGTTGACTTCTTCATACAAACTGCTCTCAGCTAAATATAATTTGAGATTTCGATGTAGGTCCCGTAAAAAGTTGTTGTGTTTGAGCAATAGAATCGCGTCACTTCCGCTTAACGCTGAGTTTTGGGACACCCTGTATAGTCCGACAAGTCGTGTACGTCCTTCCAGACATGCGAGAGGGGGGGGGGGGGGGGGGCGAGGAAGCAGTCTATAGCATGAGAGTGTCATAAGAAATCCCCTTCCCTGTAACACCACGGGTCGCGCACAAACTTTTCAGACTAGTATTGCCGTATACCCCATATGGGGCAAAGTGAGTGGTGATCATTGTGCACAAACACAATACTGCTTTATGTGTGGGAAACCACTTAGAAATTCCACTAAAACAATATTTTATGTCGTGGTCGCGTGAAGAGTTGTTGTATTTGAGCACTACAAACAAACACCCTCTGAAGTGTATATTAATAATAATGTTAGTTGTAAGTTTTCATGATGTGTCTTACTTTAAAAAAAAACATTCTTTTATCTTGCGACTTGAAAGGTTTATAAAAGTAAAATAAAAGTCATACAAATATTTACTCTTTAATTTATCATTTTGTTAAAAAATATCTCTTAATCTTAGTGGTAAGTACAGATAAAATAGTTAATCAGTACACATATTGCATTCACTTGCTAATATACATTAATGTGTTGTTTATCGATTGTAACTTGTAACATAAATAGTAATTTATTTCTTAAAACAATAACAATACTACAACAAAATACTGGGCTATAGGAATGTGTTCATGAATTACTAACAATATAATACAGAATATCTATTCGAGTTCTTAGTTTCCAAATTCTAAAACACCTTAATATGTAAAAAGTGGTAACTTTTTGGCACTCGCTTTCTACTAAGATTAAGGTAAGTATCTATGTTTTAATTGCTACTTAGCTATTAATTTTTGATCGACATCATGTTTTGTTTGAAATGATAATTCAAATTTAGAGACGATTGTTGTAATTATAACCATTAACTTCTAAAGATCTTTGCCATTAATTATTATCAGAATAAAAAACAACAGAATTGTTCTATATTGTTATAACGGGCTACTACGGAACCCTACATTGCGCGTGGTCCGTAACGCACTTGGCCGGTTTGTTTTATACAGTTTGGTTTTAAGTGTAGTAACTTAGACGAGCAGTAATACTAGGTACATGCGGCGTCCCTAAATACTTTTCATAGTAGATATATCGCACCTTCAGAATTATTGAGACCTAATCCAAAATTTTAAGATTTCGACTTTTATACATAGAATGACAAAACGAACACGGCTATCGACTTTTAATAAAATATAGGCATTTTTTCGCGTAAACTGAGCTACGCGTATATTTCGGTCTCTTTCACGCCACCCCTACCCTCGCGTGTGTTCGGTTTAAGAGCGACGTAAGCAATGTTGGGCCGCAAGTGTTTCGAACAGGTCGTTGCGTATTTGTAAATATGGAGACCTAATCCGAATTTTGTCGGAACAATACTAAACAAAGTTATAAAGTGTATTTTTTTTTCAATAAAGAAAAGACCTATTGTGTATCGAGTCTATTTTAATACAAAAAGTATAGAATAAATTTTGACGTATTTGTATTTAAGTCACTTCCATACGGAAAAAATAGCACAAATAGGAGACCCAAGTGCTATTTGGTCTGTGTTGTATTATAAGTAATGTTTACAATAGATTTTATTCATTAATTAGTCTTCCTTGTACTAAATACGAATGCAATAGCACCGACCGTTTAAGAAATGAGTCTAACATGATTTAAAAATGTTTTGTGGTTTTGATGACTTGTTACATAATTCACATACAAAGTTTTTAAGGTAAAATAAGCTAAATTATTGTATGAACAAATATTAATTCAGAATCGTTTTACTTAAAACATTTTTAGAATAACACATTAAAAAAATACTATTTCACTGTTACGAAAGTACCGATGAAATTTTTTTTTAAACCCGATGTTCCAAATTCACACTGTTACTAATTGTTATCTTAATTATTTAATTCTGTAAGTTTACATATTAATTTATACTTTATTATGATGTTTTAAAGCACGCCTAGAAAAGAACTAGGTACACAAATAATATCAAATAGTCCTACTAATAGAAAATTCTCCGAGATCCATTCTGCGCATGAACGAGGCGAGTTATGATATTCATTATTTTTTTAAGTTTTTGTTTATCTGCGGTTTGATAAAGGTACCGCTACGGTCATAATAGATACATCGGACTATAAACTTAAAATGTCGCAGTTACTGTCGGACGAATCCACCTACAAACGCATGAAATCAGATCAAACAAACAAAATCTTGAAGAAAACCAGCGACTTAGTACGAAAACACAGTGACAATTTAAGTTTAGATGTTCAACAATTAGTACCTAAGTGTGCAAAACCACCGAAATCGTATAGGTTGCCAAAAACTCATAACTCTAATACATACATCGCTACGTCCCATTGTTAGTCAAATTGATAGCCCAACCTACCAATTTGCTCAGCATTTAGCCAGAAAACTAAAGCTACGGGAAGGAACAACGGCATATGTGAAGGATTCCTACTATTTCATTAGCGAAATTAAGAACTTGCAATTAGCAGGTGATGAAACTATGGTTAGTTTTGATATTCAGACCCTATTCACAAGTTTACCAATACAGGACTGCATTAAAATCAACAAAAGTAAGCTAGTTCAACTGGACATGCCAATAGAATATGGAGAAGTATTGGAACATTGCCGTACATCTGGCTATTTGCTGTAGGATAATCAGTTCTATCTGCAAACCGATGGTGTAGCAATGGGCTCTCCGTTATCCCCAGTTGCTGATATATTCATGAAGGATTTTGAGTATCGAGCTCTGAGCACATCACCTGCATCACCAAGTTTTATAAGCGGTACGTAGATGATACTTTTACATTTTTATTTTTATTTTATTCATTTAAACTTTTTGCACACAGTTTATTGTACAAATGGCGGACTTAACGCTAAAAGCATTCTCTACCAGTCAACCATAGGTCCAAACAGAGAAATACAGGCGGTGCAAGATATCGTAAATTAGGAAAAAGATGAAACCGAGAAAACCACTGCAAAATACTCTTAAGCATAGCAATTAAGAAAAATGAACATAGACATACATACTACGTACATAAATAAAATAGATGATATACATATTGATACATAAACATACATATGATAAACACACATACATAATAGGAATACACAGAACACATTTCTTCCATTAAGACAGAACAGAGAGTTTTTCCTGGTAATGAATTCTCAAAGCCTTCTAGAAGGAAAATTTTGAAGTCTCTCATTCTTTTACCCACCATTAAGTAGTTTCTGCTTTTGTTAATCATCTAAATTCAATACATCCAAAAATCAAATTTACTATGGAAATTGAGGCAGATAGTAAACTAGCTTTCTTAGATATTTTACTAACTAGGAATTCGGATCATACCTATTAGGCACACAGTCTTTAAAAAAGCCAGCCACCCATACCGATAAATATCTCAATGGTGCGTCTTACCATCATCCTTAACAGTTAGCTACCGTAGGCAAAACTTTGTTTCAGTGAGCGAGGGGCATATGTGACGACTGACACCTGGCTGCTAAGCTTCAGCATGTAAAGAAGGTACTACAGGACAACCAGCTTCCAGTACCACGTCGTTGCAGACCCCGTGCCAAGCCTACGACATTTGAACGCCAACCTGCAGAACTACCATACATGAAGGGAATCACTAACAAAATTGGGAATATCTTGAAGCGTGCTTCAAGCAAAACTTACTTCTAGCCGCAAAAGAAGATTAACCAATTCCGACCACCTGTCAATTGCAACATACCTCTTCAAGATGAAGGGGTGTACAGACTGGAGTGTGACTGTGGCCTCTCCTATATCAGGCAAACAAAGCGAAGTATAGGCGTGCGGATCAAAGAATACATTGCTGACGTTAAACACCTACATCATCATCAACACGAAATCTGCAATGTGTGAACATGCCTTAGACTAACCCAACCACTTCATTCGTTTTGACCAACCTAAAATACTTGCAAAAGAACGGCGTTTTATTCCTCGAATGCTACGTGAAGCCATTGAAATTAGAAAACATCCAAATTTCAATAGAGAAGATGGTTGGAAAGTTCCACCGGCATTCCCATGCCGGTGGAACTATTCTAGCAAAAAACCCAAACAACACCTTGCACTGCAAGATCTCAAGACACGATTAGCTCTTTATGCGTACACGGGAACGTAAATTAATATTTATGAGTGACGGTAGTTCAATATTTCAAAACTATGCTTTACTCAAGACTTACATGACCACGAATGCTGTAATGTGTTCGAAACGTCAGGTTTTCAATAAAATGTAAATAAACCGCGAAGTAATCCGTAAAATTGTGTATTGATGAGTTCTACTATTCGCAAAGATGACTTTTTGTATTAAAATAGGTTCCAAAAATTCTTCAGACTCTTAACTTAAAAAGTAGCACTGAATAAGCTACTTTTGGCTAAAATCATCGTTCAAAGACATCGTGGTAGAAAATTCTTAACAATTTTGCTATTGCTCATTTAAAGGTATAAGATAAGAAAAAAAACTTGGTGATATCATAACCAAAACATAATTCCTAGTAACTGTTGCCTATACTATTTTTTAAGTGCTTAGATACAATGTTGCACTTTGATTTTGTCTAAAGTTTGTTGTCCAATAAATATTTTGATTAAAGTAATACTATAGTCTTAAATATATAGATTTTCATTAACAGTATATAGAAAATAAGATATAAAAATTCTCCCTTTATGGTAAGAAATTTAGGATTATAGAGACTAGACTAGAAATGAAACGAAGTTTTTAACAAATGTTCAGAATTAGCAAGACCTAAGCAAAAAAAGGTCTTTTTAAAAATATATGGATTTAGACAAACAAAGACCTAAATTGCTACTGTTAAAATAAAACGACTATAATTATTTATTTATACATTACTTTTGTTTATTTTACTTTGTAATGTGTAGAGAAATATTATATTATGATATGCAACTGTCAATATTTATTATTTTGTTAACAATATCCTATTATAATCAATTTTCGTTAAAAAGTCGTGATCTACGAATCTTTATTCGCTGTTTCCCTAAAACTATAATTTTTGCATTAGGTCTCAATAATTCTAAAGGTGCGAATTATGTATAAAACATGTAATTGCACATTGTACAAATTTATTTTGTAAGGCTGACAACCGTCAATTTTTTCGAGTAGGTAAGTACTTATTCTTTGTTGCTCGTCATTTAACATTTAAGGGTAATCATTTATTAATTTTATAGTGATGTTACGAGTATAACAGTTGTTTTTCTGTAAAATCATCGGTAAAAAAGTATAAATGATTACCTTGCATAGACCACTTTGTGCTTACAAATTTGTCTTTGCCTTTAAACATTCCAAAGGATGCTGTTGATATATTTACTTGTATACCTCATTCAATTAAAGATTTACATGTATAATATTTATAAGTTACTATCACATAACGAGTAAAAAATGTTTAACAAAACTATGCTTAGTAATATCACACTGATAGGTGCAACTATCCTACTGGTGTTATTAATTGTACGTGGTTCACTTTTGATCATGTCCTTATTAAGTATCGTAATACGATTTGAAAGCGTTGGATTCACTGGACTATATTTACCAAAATAATTAAAAACGCACTTTAATTCATCAAATAGCACTACTTCTTTAGTTAAGTTCTCAAACATGTAGAAGTGGTCACCGCCATCTGCTAAAAACGAGGGCATAAACAGTTTATATTCGTAATGATTTTTTACATCAGATAGTTGAGGATCTCCACATTGAGAACATACAGCTTTGGAATTTACTAAACGAGAGCCCGCAGGCTTTCCTAAATCGTATGTCACTTGCATACCAGACATTTGCAGGAATTGACCCGTGCTGTCTATCGCTCGCCACGTTGATACTGAATGCTCCAGCGCTTGTTTCAACACAGTCCCATTCATTGTCACAATGGATAACGTGTCCGAGAATGGAAGCACTGTCATCAAATCCCCTTTTATGATTTTCATTGGTTTTTCTGCACGATCTATCGACGTCCTTATCCTGCCACCTTGAATAACTGATATCTTTACATCGGAATATTCAGGATAATATTTACTTGTAAAGTTCAAGACAGCATCTGTTATTAGGTTGCCCATATTACATTCTACTAAACGACAATCTCCGTTCAGACCCACTAAGGATTCTCCGACGACTTCATTATTTATTTTATCTACTTCAATGCGGTAACGGTCAATAGTTTTTGAGAGTTCTTCATCATTGGGTATGTCGTGGTCAAGCAATAATGGTGTCCCATCGTATGTAACAATTTCTCCATTGGAGTCGAATACTAAATGTATTCTTCCCATGTATTTGGTGTACGCATAAGCTTGTACTACTGGGACCCTCCTACCAGATGGTTGCACAATAATAGTGGGGTATGGTCCTTCGGGGTACTCTGGTTTCTCATCAAATTTCCCGTTCCACAAAAATGTGTTCGAGTGCCCCCCTATCACTAGGTCTATATCATCGACATTTTTTGCGATTTCCGTATCTTTTATGAAACCTGAATGACCAAGAGCTATAAATATTTTCACGCCTTGTGTTTTGAGTGCCTGTACTTCTCGTCTGATGGCTACAATTTCGTCTTCATACTCTACTTTATTTTTCGGAGCTAGAAACCTGGTGTCCGGTGTAAGGTAGCCTATGACTCCAATCTTGACGTCATGGATTCGTAAGATGATTGATTTTTGCAGATTAGGCTCGTCCTTTAGTTCGGGCACTTTGTCCAGGATAAGGTTGGCTGCTAAAACGTGTGTCGTCAGGTTCCTTATGAAAGGGACAAGTCCGTAGACAGCTTCGTCGAATTCGTGGTTTCCGAGGGACTGAAATGAAAAGAAAAATGTTTATTTGTCGTTGTAGAATTTTTTCTTAGTTATTAAGTATTCGCCCTCCCGGCTCGGCACGACTGATATGAAAAAAAAAACTTATATAGTATCGTAAGAGCAATAAAGTCTTATACCTACTTACAGGTATTGCACAATTTCCATGAATTCTTTCGAAATCAGCTAAAACGAAATTTCGTAGTGGTAATGGCAAAGATATGTATAAGTACATCATTATTGTAATAATAGATTTGAGCATGAAAAAAAAATATCCTACAATATTAGAAAGATAAGTATCTAATATACGCAACAGTTATAAACAAAATCATGCTTGCCAAGTGTACCTAAATATTTGAGTGTTGATTAATGTGTACATATTTTTGAGCACTTGGATGGGTTCAATTTTGTGCATTTCTACCTATATTATTTTTTCCCTTGATTCTACTAATGTGCTTAAATAAAATGATATGATGATTTTAAGTCTAATCTATACTATCCATACTAATATTATAAATGCGAAAGTGTGTCTGTCTGTCTGTTACCTCTTGACGCTTAAACCACTGAACAGATTGAGATAAAATTTGGTATGGAGACAGTTCGAGACCCTGGAAAGGACATAGGCTTCCTTTTGTCGCGATAAAAAGATATTAAGGAGGTGGGGGATGAAAGTTGATATGAAAAATCCAACTCTTGCGGGTGAAGTCGCGGGGAACCACTAGTAAGTAATAAGTATTTATTCTGAGGTCTAATGTCATGCTCCAATAATCGAAGTATATAGATGATGATATGCTGCATGACCTAGACAAGAAAGTGGCAACTTCTTTAAACATACTTAATCGTTTCATACTTATTTCAGAATTATTTCTTCTCCCTTGATGCGGTAACACGGCTGACGTACCCAGCCCTTCGATCGCCTTAAAACCAGTTTAGAGCAGTTTCAGACTCGCAGGATCACCTACATGTAAAGGAAAGTTTTTTTCTTCCAGTCGGTGTCTGCGCTTACCCACTTTACTTGACAGCTCTATTCTTCAGTTCTACCTTGGTTTAATCATTTTCTGTACCTTAATAGACTATAATAACATTTATTATTTACTTTAAACATAATATTTATCTGTATCTGTGACCATACCTACTGGACTGTCTCTCTTCTCTTTCAAAATATGTACAGGACGTTAATGAAGTAAGTGGCAAACAAAAATAAATCTTCTGTGTATTTTGCCTGTAACTACTTATATCTAGAAGATCTTCAAATTGCTTATTCTTGCAGAAGCTTCGGCTATCGAGATTGCATAGAATGAAAACAAAGCCTGGATTCACACTTCGTGGGAGAAGTTAAGGGGATTTGGCTCTTCAGGTAATTTTTATGGCTTCATGTATCTTCATAAAATTCTGATAGAAACAGAAGGTACATTAACTAGCAGAACAGAATAAAAAATAGAATAGCACACTTTGACCGTAATGCTACATATCGACAAAACAGACGATTTGGCTCTTAAGGTAATTTTTATTGCTTCATGTATCTTTATAAAATTCTGATAGAAACAAAAGGTATATTAACTAGCAGAACAGAATAAAAAATAGTTGCACACTTTGGCCGAAATGCTACATATCGACAAGACCTTTGTTTTAGTATCTATGTCATGTTGCTTTATACCTTCTTGTTTCGTTTCAGAGTATTGGGTCAAAGGATGTGTTTACACAATTAAAAACACAGACAAAGTTACAAAACATTTATTTTTTGTACTTTAAATTGTTTGAGCATCTACACACTGGTACCTACACTCTATACTTACATCTAATTTTATTTATTGGGTTCACTTTACAATACAAATAGTGCAAAGTTTCAAACTCAATTTTAAAATAACTCTAGATCCTATTGAATCCTAGGTAGGATGAATACTGTCACCAGTCACACCTTAAGAAGTAAAAAAATTAAGATATACTACGTGGTTCAACGTCATAAATATAGATTGAACATTCCAACGATTGTTATGAGTATTAATGAAGGTGAAAATGTTACTGATGGTGATGAGCCTTTAAGCATTTGATTATTACCGTTAAGCAAAATTGTGCGACCTTCAACCTCAGGGAAAACTGGACTGTGATGTCTGATGTAGTACTCCGTGCTAAATAGTTCATTGTAATTCAGAGTTTCTGAAGGTAAGTCCTTTAACATTGAAAACCCGTCTCCCCCATTAGCAAGAAAACCGGGCACGAGAATTTTGTAAGTCTCATTCGTCTCAACGTCAACGTATTCGGGAATACTGCAAGTCCAGCACCTAGCTTTCGCGCTCACCACCCTGTGCCCGACTGGTCTGCGCAGATCGTAAACAACTTTTATACCCGAATAGTGAAGGAACTCTCCCGGCGGATCTAAAAGATCATAACTAGCCACCGAATGCTCAAGCATCTGTAATATTATACTACCATTGACTGTCACTATTGTTAAATTACCTCCAAAGGGCAACACTGTTATGAGATCAGCTTTGGATATCTTTGTAGTCGTGTCGACATGGGCTATAGACGATCTAATACCGCCGCCTTGCACCATAGCGATAGGCACGTCAATCCAGTGGTCACCTTTATAACTCTCCGTGTAAGTATAAAACATCGCATCAGTAATTAGATTCCCTAGATTACATTCTTTGTACTGGCAGCTCAACCCGTCCAATACAACTGATGTTTCTCCTACGATGTTGTCTGTTAAGTTCTTGAGCTCTGCTCTGTAACGATTAACAATTTGCAATATTTCCTGATCTTGAGGTATATTATTATCAAGAAGAATAGGCTGTCCATCAGCACTAACTATTTCCCCATTCGAATCAAAGAGCAAATGTAATTTCCCTAGATACTTTGTGTAAGCATATGCTTGAACTACCAAAGCGGTTCTACCAGACGCTTGTTTGACGTATGTAGGATATGGGCCTTGAATATCTTCGGCATCTGGACTTGTGCCATTCCAGAGGAAAGTATTTGTATGCCCACCTATTACTATATCTACATCCTCTACTTCCTTTGCAATTTGGATGTCTTTCAGATACCCAGAGTGTCCTAGTGCTATTACGATTTGAATGCCTTCATTTTGGAGGCTGGCGACTTCTTTTTTTAGTGCTACAATTTCGTCAATGTACTCGACGTCGTTTTCTACTGCTAAGAACTTGGTTTCGGGTGTTAGGTAGCCTACAACTCCTATTTTGGTACCAGCTATTTCGAATATATAAGAATGTTTGAGATTAGTTTGTTTTTCTAGGTCTGGAACTTTGCTTAACTCAAGATTAGCGGCAAGCACCGGGCATGTTAGGTTTTCAATGAAGGGGGTGAGGCCGCTTACACCGTTGTCAAACTCATGATTCCCAAGGGACTGAAACAAACAAATGATTTAGTCGCAATTTATTAATATCATACTATAATGGAATTTTTAATAGTGCTTTAGCAATATTACTGTATATTTTAGTTACTGACATGCTTTTCGTGTAATTTTGTACTTGGTTTAATGTTTTGCTCCGTAAGCCCATGTTGACATAAGTGCAATGCGCTGTCATAAAGTTTGTGCATATTTAGGTTTTTTATAAAGCGTATTAAATGAGGCATTTATGATCATTTAATTAAAATGTAATTATTAGGTTATTAACATAATGTGGGATGTGATGTTTAAATATCTATATTGGCGTTTCCTAGAGGAGAGCCGATTAAACCTAAAACTTGATTTTGTGTGACTCATTAGTTACCTATAATACCTATTAGCTATGCATTTTTGTAATAACAATAGCATATTAATCCATGCATGTTTAATTACCATGATAAACTAGATTTATGAATGCATTGCATTCATTTACGTCTTTAATACTGTTATTATTATAACGTAAGTAATAACGTAACAATTTACTGCCTAATTGTGAAAGAAAATACTGATTCCACTTCAGGATACAATACTTAATATTTATTAACACAACCATAGTATTTTTTATATTTACAGTTAACATAACGTTCTTCATTATATACAAACATACTATAAGGAAACATTGCATTGATCTTGTTCTTACAATCTTAATTTTCTACAGTAACCTAGTGACTGACGTCAAAACTAATGTGGATACAGATATTGCTGCCATTGTTGCAGAATTGTAAAAAGGTACTAACTTATCGTAGTTATTTATAACTATTCTATTTTCTATGGCTGGAAACAATGGACTAATCTTCTGGATATAGTACACAGTTGCTTCCAATTCGTCGTAATTTAAAGGAGTAGATGGAAGTCCTGTCAACATAGAGAAACCATCACCACCCATCGACAAAAATGAGGTCATTAACATTTTGTAAGTTTTAGTTCTGTTCAGGGACGAATATGTTGGCACTACACATAGACCACAACGCACGGCCGCCTTCACAACTCTACTTCCTGGCGGTTTTGCAAAATCATATTCAACTTTAAGGCCCGAAATTTGTAGGAACTGCGCCAACGGTCTTCTTGTGTTATAGTAAGCTACTGAGTGCTCCAACATCTTCCAAACGATTGCACCATCAACAGTTACCACTGACATACTTCCATCGAATGGCATTACAGTCAAAAGGTCTCCCTTTGTCACATTAGATGGCATATCCATGTGTACTATAGACGCTCTGATTCCTCCACCTTGTATAACTGCCATTGGTGCATCTGTCCACCCGAACCCTTCATATTCAGAAGCATACTTGTATATCATTGCATCAGCTATTAAGTTTCCCATGTTACATTCTCTCAGACGACAAGAATTTCCATCTAATATCACAGAAGTTTTGCCCACGACTAATTCAGTCACTTTTTTCACGTCGCCACTGTAACGGTTGACAATAGCTAACACATCTGGGTCTTGTGGTACCGTTTTATCTAACAATATAGGATTACCATTTAAACTAAAGACTTCTCCATTAGGATTAAAAACTAGGTGAAGTTTCCCCAGGTATTTTGTGTAAGCGTAAGCTTGAACTGCGGGAACTTTTCTTCCTGACGCTTGTTTCACTATCATCGGGTATGGACCTTCAGGTTTCTCTATATCAGGACTCGTTCCATTCCACAGGAATGTATTAGTGTGGCCGCCTATGACTAGATCAATGTCTTCTACCTCTCTGGCGATTTCTAGATCCTTAGTGAACCCGGAATGTCCTAATGCTATCAATATGTTAACGCCTTGTTGTTTTAAGTTTCTTGCTTCTTCTTTTATGGCTTCTACCTCTTCAATGTAGTCGACATCGTTTCTTATGGCCAGCACTTTTGTGTCTGGTGTGAGGTATCCAATGACACCAACTTTAGTACCGTTTATGTCAAATATGACTGACTTCATGAGGTTCGGTTCTGCTTCCAATTCAGGGACCTTGTTCAGGACTAGATTGGCAGCAAGGACAGGGCACGTTAGGTTTTCGATGAATGGCGTCAATCCAGATACGCCATTATCTAATTCGTGATTTCCCAACGACTGAAACAAATAAACGCGAAAATAAAATAAACAGGATACGACGTCAAATTGATAACTCAAAGATAGCTCTAGTTTAGTACACAATGTTGGGAAATAAACCGAAATAAATTAAATCAACATGCCATGCGCATAAACAATAATTCATTGATATTATTAATAAATCAAAAACTTATATTTAGGCACTACAAGCACCAGTATTTACGTAATTAGCACCAAATCAGTCACAGTGATAGAAATAAAAGAGTAACTTAGACGTCAATTAAAGTTAATCCTTCATTAAGTCTCATACAGTCCTTCTCTAGTTCATTGACAAAGAAAGTGACAGAACGAGACTTAGTTATAGATTTTTAATTGACGTCTCTGAGTGCGGCAGTATAAGAACGACTTATTGGCCTTGGACAACCTGCTTATGTAAAATAATTAAGTTATTGACAAGTAGTTATAAGTAAGTAATTTTGTGGTGTCAAGTTGATACAAAATTGTATTTTGTAAAAATGTCAACTTCAAAAAGATTTCCTGCGAGTAAAGTGAGTGTAGTTCAAAAAACCATCACCAAAAGCTATTTGCAAAGGTATCTAATAAGCCTTTTCTTGCTTGCATGCAGGAAGAATTTTTTTTATACGATCCAAAATACCATACCTATGTTTTAAATCAGCTGTAGAAATTTTACCTTCCAGAAATGCACTTTTTAGTTGACATTGATAAGAAATCTTAAGAAACGAGATGATGAATATTTTTTATTTATTCTGTACATGATTAGTAGGTACACACATACCGTCAAAAGGCTGAAAATTGGTTTAGGGTGTAAATTGTAGAATGTTAAGAAAAACAAGTGTTCAGGAGTAAACGAGTTTTTTTTAATTTTTTCATATAAACTAAGCGTAATTGTACTTAAACACAAGGGCAGATGTGGACAAAAGTATGGAAATGCTCGAAATTTTCGCAGTGGCTGAGTCAGGTTGGGGTTCTGGCTCAGGAGCTGGCTCAGGTTCTGGCTCAGGTTCTGGCTCAGGCTCTGGCTCAGGCTCTGGCAGAGGCTCGGGCTCAACGAAATTGTCTTGACCGATCAACACAACGCGTTCAGCCACCTCAGGGTACACAGGCGAACGTAACTTGATATATTCAGAGACACAGGTCACTTCGTCATATTCAAAGTCGTCTTTCGGTAATCCGTCGAGCATTGAGTATCCGAATTCACCATTGGCTAAAGCTGCTGGAACTAATACTCTATAGGTTCTCCAATCGTCAATAACGTACGATTCTGGCACGTAACATGACCCGCATCTTACTAACGCGCTAACCAATCTTGAGCCAGGTTCTTTACTTATATCGAAAACTGCCCTTATGCCGGAAAACTGAAGTAGTTCACCAGTAGGGTTGGCAATGCTGTAGTGCGCAACAGACTGTTCAAGTACTTGGTTCAGGATAGTTCCATTTATCGTGACAGCAACTATGTTACTTTCTAATGGCAGTGCAGATAGTAAATCACCCCTTGTCACTGATGCGGGACGATTGCTAGGTGCAATAGATCCGGATATAGCACCACTGTGAATGAGAGCTATAGGTGCATCACTCCACGGTTCACCTTCATACCTTATTGCGTGATAATACATGATGGCGTCGGCTATGAAATTGCCTAGATTACATTCGGCTGTCTTACACGATTCGCCATCTAAGACAACAGCTGTTTGGCCAACCACTTCTTCTGATGATTTGGTCAATTCCTCGTTAGATTTTAATACCATTTCTACTCCAGCTGTATCCTGTGGCACGTTTATGTCAAGTGAAATTGGCTCTGTGACATAATCAACAATTTCTCCCGCATTGTCAAATGTTATCGCTGCTTTACCAAGGTATCTATCATATGAATGTGATTGAATGATCAACACCTGTTTTCCAGATGGTTGGACAATAAGCAGAGGTTCTTGAGAGACTTCTAGAGTACTTTTTCCGTTCCAATAGAAAGTATTTTTGTTACCACTGATTACCAAATCTATTCCTTCGACTTCTTTTGCAATTTCTATATTCTTTTCAATGCTGGAATGACCCAGTGCTACAATTATATTGACGCCTTGTTCTTGAAGCCTTGTTACTTCCTCTTTTAGGGCAATAACTTCATCTATGTATTCTATATTAGTTGTGCTGTCCAAAAGATTGCTTTCTGGTGTTAAAAATCCCACCAAGCCGACTTTTCTACCTTGAACGTTGAAAATGATTGATTTCTGAATGTGTTTGTTGTTCTTTTCAGAACTGAGGATAACGTTAGTGGCAAGTATTGGCGAGTTGATGTTATTTAGGAAAGGAGATGGCTCGTTGTTTTCAGGTTTGAAGTCGTTGTTGCCAAGGGACTGAAACAGAACACAATATTTTTGTTTAGCAACATTGTTATAATTCCTATTATTTGTTAGTGCTCATTCTAAATAATTTGAGTTAGTAAAACATATAGGGCATGAAAGAATCTTTACTGATTGAAGTTCGCGCTACAAATGAAAGCAATACATTCAAGTATTGCTTTAGTAACTTCTGTGCTATGGAATATTGAGACTTTATGTAAACAGAACTTCTTGTTAATTAATTAGACCACAGAATAATTACTAGATTAAACTCATTGTTTCTGGTGGTAAAATGTAGACACACGTAATTTAACGATCAGCGGTGGCTATACAATATTAGTAAAAATGGGTCTTTATAAGTATTTTAGGTAATTCGCTTATTTAGACTCGAAGTGTTAACAAAAATAAAGATAGAATTATATACAATACGTTTTTTTTAAATGTAGTGGTGATAGAGCTAGTATAACTTAGGAAAAGATATACATCGATCTATACGATAATTTTTAATCAGTAATCAGGAGTAGAAAATTATACCTACCTATTTAAAATTAAACTTAATAGGCGAGATTTACGAAATTACCTTAGTGTTTAGTTAATCAAAAGTTAATAAAACGTAGGAAATTAGAACGAATAACCACTTAATACATTGTCATCCTACATCAATTATTGAAGTACGGTATAGGTACCGTACTTCCAAGCAATTTACGCAAAAAAGCAATTTACGCAAAATTTACGTGGTAGGTTAGGTTAGGCCTACCACGTAAATTTTGCGTAAATTGCTATATAGCAATTTACGTAGCTTTGGCGGGAAATTAGGCAGATATGAAGTCAATAATAAATAAGTTTATTCATGTAATGACAATGACTAGTTATAATAAGGTGGATACTCATAAATTGACATATTACTATCAAACTGTCAAGAGGTTGTAAGCTCACAGATACAGATTAGTAGGATGACAAGTAATTTAGGACAAAATTAATATCAAATTAAACATTGTCGTAAAAAAAGTATTTCATGTAAATACGAATTTAACGTAATCGCCACCAATTACTAGGTTAGAAAAATTGGTACCTGATCACCGATTAAAATCATCGTGTAATTGTTATACTTAAATATAAAAAAACCCGTAACCAAAAGCAGTGTGTTAACATAGCAAATGATTGACTTATGAACAATTTTACCATAAGTTATGTGTTAGTGGTTTAGTAGTTAGATTTAACATTATATAACACCTACTGTTTAAAACTAGATTTGTTAGCAGATTAGTTAGAAATTGTAAAACCTTCAAAAACTTACTTTTCTGAAAATATTGAGGTTTCTCTCACGTTTGTTTAAAACTAGGATTGTACTTTGAATCTTACGTGTCTTCTTTCTTACTGAGTGTATTTTTATCAAAAACTGATATTTACTGACAAATATTTTCTGCGGACGTTGATATTGTATAAAAGGAAACATAGTCTTAATTTCGTAATCGCCTTGTATCATAGATACACAGGTATTTACGTATGTTACCTACTTTATCTCTGCAGTAAATGTTGATAGGTAAGCACCGGAAGTCAAATACTTTCATCGAATGCACTGTAGATAGTTTAACACATCCGACATTTAAACGAAGGTTAACATTTTGTTCTTAAACAATTCAGATAAGGTTTAAATATGTGAATAACATTGAATTCTATTTGTAGTGGTCATGGTAGGCTTTAATTTTAGAGTCGAAAATGTGAAATTCAGACTCTTGACCAAAATTTTGAGATTTTGACGTCATGTATTTTCTGTTGCATGATTGCAATGGACATTTACATAGCTCAACACAAACACAAATCTTCAACACAACACAACTTTGCACAAAAATAACACGATAAGCACATCTTTAACTACACAAGGAATTTATCTGAACTTAACAGAGTCTATTGTTTCCTTTATTATCCAATGTCAAAAGGAGATAGACTGACAAATTTTATTCAGAAATAACGATTGCCCTTGGAATTGAGGTAACTCTGTACCTAGGCAAGATGCAATCTATTCTACAGTGAAGTTCGAAAATGACAAAAGCCAAACATGTGACTTTTGCATACTTACATATTTTGACATTTCGTTAGCGATAGTAATTTGCTATAGACTAAATTGCGTCTTGTCCAAGGGCCCATTGGTGGCATGTTCCACTAGCTCAAAGGTAATAAATAATCAACTTTTCTAAAGATATTGATATGTATCCGGAAATCCGATAGTTCGGCAGGTATCATGTTTGTATGTCTCAGCGACACAACAAGACCCAATCACGTCGCCGATTGGTGGCATATGATATTTTTATGTTACTGGGTATTGTTAACTTCTAGGTACATAAGAATGTATGGATTATCAATAATATACACAGAATGATTGGATTTGATACAGTATTGCCACAGATATGATATAGATCACTTTGCAGAGAGATTCGCTTGGCAGGTCTCAGACTATTTTAAAATTCTAATTATCGGTCTGACTTCCAAAAAAGTGCTGTTCCTAACTGTAAGCGAGTTTGAGTTTTATTGTTACGTGGCTAGAATAGCTATTTGGGTATATTTGTATGTACTTAAGATGCGATGTGCAAAAGATTTGGCCAAACAGGTAAGGCGCACTTATCCTCGATAGTACTTGCTTTGAGCACTAAGTGGTTCGATAACGACAGTTCAATAATTCGTTTCAAATCTGATCGCGGTTCTCATTAAATAGGAGACAAGCCAAGTGGAAACATGCTTACTTTTCGCAAAAACGTAACAGGTAAAAGCGAAGAACCTTGCCAAATTTTACACCGAGGCTAATGATCGGTTGCCGTGATCAGTTATTTGGATAAATAATGTTTTATAACGTAGTTTCAAGTATGACGATACTTTGAAGAGTAAGCCTACAAAGGCGGTATGAAAACGGCATGTAAGGTAAAAACTTAGTTACTGAAAAACAGAAATTCGACCGATTTTACGCCAGCAATATCTATTGCGCTGTTAGTAGAAATGTAGTTCTTTTTTAAACACATATCACCGAAATTCGGCTCAAAATTGTTTGATTGATTTTCTCGGAACGGAACTATGAGATCCTTTTTGGAATCATGGAGGCATCATTCAAATGGAAGCACCTATCCAGTATCGATCGAGTGAATGTAATAGCGTGGACTCAGATGTTCATTATCAGTAATTTATCATTAGTGATGCTAACGGACTTTATAAAAGGTTACTTTAAAAAAAAATTGCTCTACTTATAAAAATAGTTAGATTTTGTTCAAAAATACTTGTGCGATATTTAATCTTAAAGGCTATCTGTTTTTTCATACACACGGGTAAATATGCTGTACCTAAGAATGTAGAACATCACATAGCAAGCCGCCAGTGACATTTTTGTACTGATACAAGTAGACACTTACAAAACAGGGCCCGTAGCCAAATGACAATTTATTCTCAAGTGAATTTCGTTATCGCTAACAAAATTTATTTATGTGACTTTTGCATACATATTTTGACATTTCGTTGGCGATAGCGAAGTTCGCTCCAGAAAGATTGCCATTTGGCTACGGACCCGGTACCACAAACGCTCACGCACGTCACATGATTCGCTCTGATCGCGGTACTCACCACAGCATCGGGTTGCAAAGCGTTGATAAACTCAGCGGCGATTTTCCACTTGTAGATTGTGAACCAGGCGGTACCAGTGTATGTGTCGCCAGCGTTCAAGTACAGAACAGGGGGACCCTCGCCAGAGGCTGCCGCTTTTCTCGCTTCTTTCACACTGAAATGAGAGTGGTATTTGTTACATTTTTTTTACATTTTTTTTGTCATTTTCGGTCATCCTCTGTTTTTTAGGGTTCCGTACCCAAAGGGTAAAAACGGGACCCAATTACTATGCCTCCGCTGTCTGTCTGTCACCAGGATGAATTTCATGAACCGTGAAAAATAGATAGTTGAAATTTTCACAGATGATGTAGGTATTTCTGTTCAACTATAACAACAAATATTAAAAACAGAATAAAATAAATATTCCATTCCATACAACAAATGTGTTTTTTAAAGTCATTGTAGTGTTAATGGTAGATACGGAACCCTTCGTCCGCGAATCCGGTTGGCCGGTTTTTAATATATTGTTGGCATTTTCGGTCACCTCTGTTTTGTAATTTATTTTAACACTTACAAACAAGGTCTTGTTAGCTAGGCTAACTTATTACTATCATTAATTCTTTTATATGAATACTTAAAACAAGCATGCTATGAAACTCTATAATTGGCTTAAGTGAAATCAAACGTATTATGTAAGAAATGTAAATTATAAAAAGCAACAAGACAGGGATATGTGACACGAGATAGTGCTTTGGGAAATTAAAATTATTATTCCACCTTTAATTTCGGTGCTGGTAGAGTGGTAAAGCAGCATGTTTTCACTGATTTGGTAGAAGTCATCTTGAATCAAACTCTTTGATTTCAATGGTGGTAGAGGTAAAGCAAGCTAAAGCATGTTTTTCCATTGTATAAATGTGTTTGTGGTAGTTAGCTCATTTATCAAAGCTAAGATAAGTAAAGAGAAAAACATCTGTTTTTTTCCATCGGTAAAGTCGGTAGGTCCCAGGTAAACTTTTGCTAGGAACGTCCAATATCCGGTAAGAGCGTTCTGCTTGAAAGGTTTCTAAAGACACGGAGATTGAATAACTTAATAAAGCGTTTGTCGGGCTCCTTGTTCGATAGACTTGACATATAAAAATAAGCATTTTATTTAAACGTAGGCAAAGTAAGTCTACCAGTATTAGGTATACCTAAATCTCATTGCTTGGCACAATGGCTTTACAAAATATTTTTGAATATGATGGTGAAACGAAGCGTTTTCTTCATTTTCGTTACAATTTTGGTACAATTGACCGATGCCTAAAATTTAACTTTTCAATTAAAGTCAACTAGTACCGGTTTTACCAAATTAGATATATTAATCGTTGGATAATAAACTATTCATGCAACGAGGCTGCATTTTAAGCCAGTTTATAAATGTCGATGTAAAACTAGATTTGTCCCATCTGGTTCTACTTAGTCTACTGTTAGCAATTTAGTGAGGTCACTGTGTCATACATACTACAATAATTTGGAAGTCTTTTATCATATTCAATTAAAGATTTTTTTATCATAATTAGGACATAACTACTAGTCTGTCGTATTACAGGATTTTAATATCCATTAACACAAGTTTACATTTACTTCACCCGCATACGTGCATCTCACCAAAAAACAATGAACGAGGCTCGACTGTGGTCAAGCTTTTTTATCGATTTCGGTCGCATTTCCCATACAAACTTCAATTCTCTATTCCACCGCATTCAAGTTCTTATCTTCGTGATAAAAAATAGTGGGCAGCCTGTGTTTTTATTTAGAATACCTACTGATGGAATCTGTTCTAAAATGGTAGGAATCGGCGATGTCATGAACAAAGGCTAGTAGGTATTTGATTAAATAACCGTTGAATGAGTGAATGTGCTAATTTACCCCATCCTGTGTCGGTCGATCGATACAACCCAATGACGCGAGTGACCTGGGTCACAAAAAACAGATTTTAAGCTAAAATGTTACAGCAACGGTAAACGGATTTCCTGAAAAAGTACGAGTATTTTTATAAATTGAAAGGTTTTATAATGTCTAATACAGTGCAGTGTGTTTTAACAATAGACAAAACATAATTAGTTCACTAGTAATTTATTTAACATCAGTACAGTTAAAATAGTTCGATAAAGTGGCTTATTATTGCATCTCCAAGTATCCCATTTCGCTCCTAACACAGTATGACTCTTGCCTTTGTTATAATCTATGGATTCCTTTGGCTAGCACCACACTCGTAGTACAATCATGTTCGTGCCCATGCACCGTTGCATGCACACGAGCTACGGGTGTCTCCGTTGACGGATACGTCTCTAATCATCACCATCAGTACTTACACGTAAGCGACCCTGGGGAAGCCTCCATAGCACTTTCCAGCCTCTCGATCCTTAGCGGTGCAGGTGCCACTGAGCTGGCTCGTCTGCTCGAAGCGCGCGTGCATGTCATTGTTGTGGAGGATGAGAAGCTCGAACTTGTCACTCTTTGCACTCGGGGACTGCACCACGCTGCTTGACGATAGCGCCACCACGACCAGGAAGGCCGTTATTTGGGTGAGGGTGTTCTGGAAGGGGAATTTAAAATTTTGAATGAGGAACAGTCAACAGTCTACCCGTGAGGTAGGTTAAAATTTGGTCAATTATTTCCTCTCAAACGATAATTGGTGACGGGCATAAGAGAATAGTATAATAAAACCTCGTTAACGTCAGCTGTGGTTCCTTGGGGTAGCGTTATAATTTTCAAAGTCTTCTAAACTCCGGGATACAGCCAGCTGATATTATTAATAGTTATTTGATTATTAATAGTTTTATATAGTTATCATAATGTAAATTTCTAGTTTATAGCAGACCAGCTAATTTACACCATGTTATAATCAACAGATTTTTTTTCTTCAAGATTCTATAAACAAATAAATCAGAGAGTATGTATGATTGGTATGAAGAAGGCAGAAAAGATGGCCTATATGGTGGTTCAAAGAGTCTTATATCTGTTACATCGGTATGTAGAGTTTTTGAGTTCTTTTTAATCACAATAAGAATGGGTCTGAGAATTGCGCCATTGATTTAACTACGTACGTTGGTAAGTGAACGTCATTTGTTAAAATGATGTGATTATTGTATGGTTAAAATTATGTATGTCTGTGCGGTGTGCCATAATGACCATGTTTTCCTACTGACGGATGTGAGTTATCAATGTGATCGTAATCCGAGTTATATTGAGGAAAATCTTTGCATACAATATCGTCTCGTCACAATTAGGACCTTCTTTTATATTTCTATTGAAAGTTTATAAGCATTGCAAAATCTCTACTGTCAAAGTCACAATATCTAATTTGAACCTATGATATTTATTTGGTGTACCTAATGTGGATGTAGCTAGGGAACTATTAATTCTTATATTAACCCGTCGATGGAACGGTTTCAATACAGCGACTGTCAATGTAGGGACTGTCGATATTATGACCCTGGACCCGGATGGAGGGGTCTGGTATACACGGTCGCACGTTAGACTACCCCACTTTGATGTTGAGACCGCCTCTATTGCCTACGCAATAAAAGCTGTTTTGTAGATCACATGGGTAACCTGACTTGTTGCCGATTGTACCTAGTGCCTACAGTACTTAAAACAGAAATAAAGTCTTTAAAAACTATGCAGTCCGTATTTATTTCGTATTAGTTTTCATAATGAAGTAAATAAATTAGTAACCTACTTATTGAAGAAAAAACCTTCCTTTACTTATAATTAAAAAAAATGCAGTGATAACTTTGTGAATCAAAGTTGCAATGCAATAAATTAAATAACTAGCAGAAACAAGAACAGATAAGATTATCCTTGTTATGCAAGCCAACAAAATAATAATCTTAAGACGCTGCATAACACGTTGTTTAAGTAACCTTATTTTTACTTAACCGAAGTGTAGATAATATGTCCTTTTACCTCGATCACTGAATGTATCTTTTCTACACAGAAAATATAATCTCACAAATCGAATGGCATGCTTAATTCGAGGACCTATTCAGAATACGTAGAGTCGAGAGAAGAGTAGTAACTTGCTAATTATTGGACCTCACTTTCTCTAAAGTGTTAAAGTTTTTCCAGAATTTTACTTGCAAGCATTCATAACTACTTTCCTATCATTATTTTTAAAACATTTTTACTAATTTTTGGTATTTATAAACATTGGTAATTAAAATACGTTTGAACTTACCTTAAACTAGGGTCAATAAATCAGATATTACGCTTTATTTTTTTTCCTTAACTACGATATTTGGATAATGTTACTGTAAATTAGTTTTCTAGTTTGCAACCTTTCCAACGGTACTAAATTTGCAACAAAAAAATTGTTTGCAACAAAAGGATACTGGAACCCAGAACACAGTGAATCCTAATGTGGGGTCCCAGGCGTATACGAAATTAATGCAACTTTTTGGCAAATTTTATTGTTATCTATATCTATACTATCTATACTAATATCATAAAGAGGAAAGATTTGTGTGTTTGTTTATTTGCATCGAATAGGCTCCGAAACTAATGGACTGAATTAAATGAAATTTGGCACAGAGATAGTTTGAGACACTGGGAAGGACATAGGCTACTTTTTGTCGCGATATAAAATCATCAGGGGGGTGAAATGGGGGATGAAAATTTGTATGGAAAATCCTACTTTTGGCGCAGGCGAAGTCGCGGGGAACTGCTCGTTATTTATTATTTTAACGACAGGTTACGCATTTACGTCAGGTTTTCTGGACGTAGTGCGGAACCGCTCTTAACTGTTCGCACGCTCGTGGGTCGTCTATTTAACAGGCGAGCAAACATTCTCAAAGTTAGACAGATGAAAAAGATCTCTGTTTACTTGTACTGGTTTGGCCTAACTGTGCCTTTAGGGCATTTTTAGGGCCACGCACGCGGCATTGAGATATGTAATACTCTTTGTTGCATACAACATATAGTAGACATTTTTTAAATTATATCATCATCATCATGGTAGCCTCTTGGTTATCCAGTCTTGAATGTAGGCCTCTTCCCTCTTTTTCCGCTCCTGGCGGTCTTGCCTGCGTGTCGTCGGATAACATCGGTCCAGCGTTGCGGTGGTATGCCGCGCCCTCTGGTGTCCCCTCTTGGTCTCCATTCAAGGACCCGTCTTGTCCAGCGAGTTCTGTCCATTCTCTACTTTTTCTTACTATAGCAACCATTACGTCTTTTACTTTAGTCTTAGTCAGGATCCAGTCGTTACGCTTTCGGTCTCGCAGTCGCAGAGCGCATGCTCCTCTGCTATATAATCTAATATAATATATAATCTGTGATGTTAAACAACATTCACAAGTCATTGGCTGTCGCGCGCGTTTGCTACGCATCTCAAATTATGAAAAGTCCGTTTTTCTGCTTGGCAAACATTGTAAACACTCTTGACATTCTTTTTTAACGAAATAATTTATTTAAACACAAAAATAACTTATTTTATCACAAAAAGATCCTAATATAGTAATTTATCATTAAATACATACAACTTTTTATTATCTAAGAGTAAGTGTTTTTTTCACTGGTATTTATTTATAAGTCATGAAAATATTGAACTAACAATGTTGCCATGCAACGAAAAATTGATGATTAAACGAACTTACCTGTAAGTGAAGTTCTATCACAACAATTATAGGTACGAGTGATATTACCTTAGTGAATACTTTCTCTTTTAGGTTACTAATTCTGAAGTACAAATAACGAAGTATAATGGGATTTAAGTATCTTAATTCCGTTCTCACGCACACAGCGTGAGCAAATCCGCAAGACTAAAATCACCCTTACAGATGTGACCTAGATACATCATGCCTGTTCGTCGGGTGGTTACTGAGAACTTCTCTGTCGCGAAGCCACCTTCCAGAGAATTTTAATTATCATCAACAAGTTCATATTTCACCAGGACTAAAATTTCTAAAGCTTGCAAAGTTGGGTCATTATTGGTCTTGGTTTATAAAGATCAAATTAAATTATACGGGGTGAACATACAGTAAACGAAAGAGTTATTATTCTAAATAACTAAATTTATTATTCTAAACTCGCTTAACCTAATGTGAAGAACTGGATACAGGCGGCTATCAGTTGTCTCAACTGCCTGCCTGATAACTAATAGGTAATAATAATAATTAGTATTATTCTTCCTTACTGAACATGGTAAGAAGGCCACAAAAAATATAATAGTACCTACTTACTGCTAAGGCTTTTACTTGAATAAAAATTTGGTGTACTATATGATATGGGCAACATGACTGTGACCAATCTGAAGTTAAAGAAAGTATTATCTACTGTTTTAAACTTTCATGGTCATTATCATTAGAATATTTATTTACGGGATTGCTACCATGTACCTTTTTATTTTCGAGTTTCAGATATTTCGTTTATTACTGGACAACCTGTGTATTTAGATTATGTAAGTTTTGTTAAAGGTTTTTGTAAGGATAAACTGCTACAAGCTATAATGTTTCGAAGGTCAGTAAAATGTTATATGCTTTCCATGGATAAATAGGTCATCGTTATAAGAACCGGGCAAGTGTGAGTCGGACTTACGTACCAGGGGTTCCGCACAGAGGTGTTTTTGTATGTGCGATGTAACGACAAATTTGCGGTTTCCCGTTTTTCTCATTACTTCTGCTGCAAGATCTACCTTCTCGCCTTTCATTATTCTAAGAGAGTTTTCCTATAGGTTTTGAGTGCCCTTCGAAATATTAGAAAATAAGGATCAAATATGCGTATTTTTGGACTGCGTTGACTTAGAAACTTGATTTTTTACAGCTTCAAGGGACCACAGGTGTAATTATTTAATATTATTATATATTAATTTCAACTTGATACCTACACGCGTTCTTAAGAAAAAGGTATTGACCAGTCTGACACACGGACATTCCTCTTTTCTTTTTAAGGTTCGAAACCCTAAAAAGAACTAACCAACATACATATTTCGTTACATAACAACAACTTTTATTTATAATGAGTAAAATCTGTTTTTATGTTTTTTTTAGTTCCCTGCTTTATTACTAAAATAAACAATACTATTAAAATAAGTGAGTAGTACGTAATTTTCAAATTATGTTTAAACATGAACTACAACAACTACAAAATGTTTATTTCCTGCGGCACGTTGTTTTTGTCTGGTCATCACAGTTGAGTAGAGGTACTATCGTATGCCACGCTGCATTGATTTATTGTAGGCACGGGTATTTACTAAAATCTCACTTTTCTTAGAATTAGACTCTTGAAAGTTTTTGGGGAAATCCTAAAGCCTCTGAAAATATTAATGGATTTAACTTAAATTTTTGTTTACAAAAGGCTTACGACTAAATTAAAAAACAAAAATAATAATACAAACACAAAATACAATGAAAAATTAAATAATAAAAATAAATATATAACTATATAATAATTACCTTAATTATGATAAGATTGTTGAAAAAACGTCGTTATTGTAATTTTATTTCGTTCAATAAGTAGTTCACATGCCAAATCTTACTTAGATCTCTAGTCTAAACTTAGGCTCCTCTTAACAGATGGTGGCTCTTCTAAATTAAGTAAAGTATCCTTTATAGGGATACTTTATAATTGCAATTACCTTATAATTGCCTATAAAAGGAATACTTTATAATTGCAATATATTTGCAATATACAGCAAATCAGATATCAATGCTATTCGATTCCAGCATATTAACATTAGGGACCGCCAATTAGATTGTTAATAGCTCGTATTGTTGTAATAATAGAACAGCTGGAATCAGCTTTGAGTCAATTAGCTAGGCACTACTAGCCATTCCATTTTGATTTGTTTTGACATTTTAGTAGAAGTGCAATAATTAATGGCCATGACTTTTCAGAGGTAAAATAAATAAAACAAAACCGTTTGGTCGCATAGACATGGGAACGTCAGAGGGTGTGATTTAAGTGTGCAGTGCCAAATAAATGTTTGTTTCTTTCTTCAAAATAGTAATTATTATTAAAGTCAGTTTTTCTTTGCGTGTCAAACATTGTAAACAATCTTTTTATGACTTTTAAAACGAATACTGGTGAAAAAATATATTTACTAATAGCTCTAAAAAGCTGCATACCTATATTAAACGATAAAATACAATATTAGGATGTAATTTTTGTGACTGTCTTATTTTTAAATGAATAATTTCGTTAAAAAGGAATGTCAAGATTGTTTACAATGTCGGACAATAAATGAAAAACGGACTTTACTTAGTTGTTTACATTTTCCAAAATTTTACAATCTTGTATCTCTCATAGAACCAAATATCGATAAAACCAAATATATTACTTTCCAGATGCGTCGAACTTTCAAAGCTTCCAGAGACTTTCAAATAACTGCACACTCGTGCTCTTACCCTCCTCTAAATGGTTGTTCTTGTGAAGAAGTTGAACGGGTACAAAGCTTAACATATCTGGGAGTTATTCTGGACGAAACACTTACTTTTGAAAAACATATAATGGGACTAACCCAAAAAACCAGAAAACTAATATACATTTTTAAACAACTTAGACAGGTCTCTGATGCTAATACTTTGAAATATGTTTACACAGCTTTGTGCCAGTCCATTATTATGTACTGCGTTGCGATCTGGGGAGGTGCGGCTAAGAGTCATATGCTAAAAATCGAAAGAGCGCAAAGATTAATACTAAAAATATGTCTTTTTAAGCCTGCACTTTTCCCGACCTCAACATTGTACACTGATAGTGAAGTGTTAACTGTACGTCAATTGTATGTTTTGAATACTGTACTAAAGCAACATAACCTAATTTTCTACAAAAAAGAACAAACTGTAGCCAGAAAATGTAGACATAGAAATGTGTGCCCCTGTGAGGTTTTAAGTACATCTTTTGTGCGCAGGTTTTCTGTTTTCGGGGAACAAAATTGTACAACAAAGCTAATGTAAATTTAAATATTTATCCTAAAAATAAATTTAAATGTAAGCGCAGTCTGATAAAATGGCTTAATACATTGTCATATGACGAAACAGAAGAACTCATGCATAATATTCTGTAAGAACATAATCAAAAAGTTTGTTTCATACTTGTTTTGTAATTGGTACCTAGTTTAATGAACATTTACCTACTATATTTGTTGATAGCTGGAGGTGGAGACCTGGTGGTCTGTAACACAAGTATTTTTTTTACTTACCATAGATCACCAGTCTCCACAAACAAGTTTTGTCGACCTAATAGTAAGTAATTTTGATTGTTTTGTTAACACTGTTATTTGCTTGTTTGTGGTGAAAAATAAATACATTTATTATTATAAAGCATCTATAGACAAATTATAAATTATTACCTAAATTGTTGCTACAGTTTGGCAATTATTATTGGCACACTGTTGTTGCCATATCACGGAAGTGTGACCGCAGCCGCAGCATAAATGCTAAACCCTCAACCTAATTGAATACTCTGAAACGTAGCTGTGATTAGTCGAAGGAAGGAGACTGTCAGGCCCCGTTAAGCCACAGTCCTAACACCGAAAGCCACACGTCATCATTAATACGTGCACATGAGTAGCATGATTGATGAGATTTGCAACTGATGGCAAATGTAAGTATTAAACATTTTTTTTATATTTGAAGAAAGATCTTTTGCAAGTTTTTACGAAAGTAAATTTTGCAGACTAGAACCACACCCACCCGACGACACACTCGATTCGAACGTTCATTTTTATGTATATTTTTAGGATTTTTTGCTCACCAAATTGGCATTAGTTAGGTACAATAGCGTAATTTTTATGTAGTATTTTTTACCTTCTCTAAATAAATCTCCACTTTAAAAGCAATGTAAGTAACCGATTTGTGTTCACCTTTTCGTGCCCAAAAATCCTGGGTCTTTTTCTTTTGCTCGATTGATGTCGCTCGTTTTTTGTTGCCAGTATTATCTCATGCCCGGATCACAACCTGTTCACAGAATGAACCAATTTTTTGTTCAGTTTAGTCATACTGTTGTTGCTTTTAATTACTCTTGGCCTTCGAGACTCAATGGCTTGATCGGTTACACTTCCAGTGGCATCGTTTGATGTTTTCCTCTGAGATCATTTTCATTTAAAACACAAATGACAGACAGATAAGACCGAATCAAAACAATTTACTATTTCATTTGAAACCCATTAAAAGCTGGAGTCAAATTAATAGTATATTGTCTAAAAAATAAACAGATAAATAAAATAGTGCGAGCCGGTTTTGTTAATTAAAATTTAAAATTATATGTCTAACCATCATTTTTAATTGGCACAGTAGTAAAATTATGAATAACTTTGTTATATTTTTTATTTTATTAATAAAAAAATATAAAATTAAAAATAACTTATAAAAAGAAATACTACCCAATTCGTTCATTAGTGTAACGACGTAATTCTTATCTGAATTGCATTTGATTGAAGCATACATTAATAAACTTGCCTAACGGCTATCAGCTTCTGTTTATGGCGGCGGTGTCCTTGCCTACAATAAATCGCTAACTATGAATTAATTCGCGTCGCGTGCGCATTGTGTAATTCAAGATTTGGTTTGGTATACGATTTATATAATGCGGAAAAATATTGCTTTTCTACGATAAAGAGTTTGCTTGTGTTGTTATGTTAGAAATATAATGTAGATATATGTACCTATGTGCCCCAATGGCAAGTATCTCAAGCAAATCATAATAATGAAACGCGTTTTAGATTTCATCTTGAAATCTAGTCAAGCCAAATAAAATTGTTTTGTAAGTTTTAATAATCATCTAACTTTCATTGTTATTGGGTACGGTCAGGTTAATGGAAATCAAATCATTATGTATAAATATATATTATTATTATGTTGTTTTGGTTTTTGGTTGGTAACTGTAGAGTAAGACACAATCCGTTCTTACGAGTACAGTGCTGCATATAGCTCTACTTAAATTTAAACATACTCGTAAAATGGATAATTTAAAATTTTATTATTTAACTATTAGGCTTAAGAAATTAAAGATACTTTATACTTAATCGAGTGACCATGAAAGTTCAAAACACTACTGCTGCTTACTAAGCAAAGCATACATAAAAATGCGTCCAGCACAGCACATATAGGAAATCGTCCCGATTTTTTGGCTATCTTATGATCACTCCTATCATTATGATCAGGGTTTTATGATGGCATGTTCAAAATCGTGACTGCCAATAGAACTCCATATTTAGATAGGCGGTAAGTACCCGATAAAGTTTTTTCCGCGTGCATTTATATTAGTCACGTTGCCATAAGAATTTGGAAGATTATTGCCTTGATACCCATCCAAATATTTAAGGGTAAAACCTCCTTAACTTGTAAAGTCTGTTAGACACTGTCATAACACAAACAGATTTACACGAAAGACATGGAAATAGATTTTGGACTTGCGTCTCTATTTTTGACTTTACGGTTGACTTTACGTCAATCACCATTTGTATTTTTATTGAATCGAAATGTATTTCCGTTTCAACCAATTATGGTATTCGCGTCGATATACTTATAGAATTTTTTTGGAACATCACGAATGTCGATTTTAATGGTGACAAGCAACGGGTTGCTTGATATTGATATACTCAGGTAGGTACATAAAGTAAGCATTTGCTTTGTAGCCTATACGCGTTCTCTTTCGCACTCGATGTCATTTGGATATCAATCATTTTTTAAAGTTCCGTACTCCAGGAAAAAGAAAAGTCCTATAAGGGTTCCTCCTTATAGGAACACTTCGTTGTCCGTTTGTCCGTCTTTCAGTCACCCTTTTTCTCAGGAGCGCGTGGCGTGGAGGTCATCAAGTTGATATTAACATCAAGTATGGCTGCCGTCCCTTGAAGTTCTGAAAATTTTCCGGGCAACGACATCACATACTTCAGTTTGTGATGGCGGCTTAACGATCCTTACACCGGTGGTAGGCTCCATTAGGTGTCGCCTGGTAGCTACCACCCTCCCGCCGGAGCCCGGCGCTAAGCAGCTTGCACTGTTCCGTCGGTGAGTGGGGTGCCAGAACCTTCTAGATGAGGTCGCTCCACCGTCGACTCTGTCTACGCTACGTCTGGTAGAGTCAGAAGCAAACCCATTCATTACAGGTACATTAATTGTGTTGTGTTAATGTGGAGTCTCTAGAACCTACCTAGTACATAAAGGGTTTATAATTAGTCAGTTAAAAGCCGTTTTTGTATCAACAATTCATATTTGAGTTACTTATACGTTTTTTTAAACTGGTCTAACCGTTATCAAAAAGGTGTTGTTACTACGACATAAATCAAGATAGGTAGTTTAGTTATAAATTCGTTTATCAACGCCTTTTTTCAATATTATTTATGATTATTTATCAACACGTTATTCCTTATCAAGGTAATTAATATCTACTTTATCCGTCAAAAACTGACGCGGACATGTTTTTGCAATTTCCTAGGAGATGTAACGAAACAAAAGAAAAGCGTTAATTTTTCCTTGACACTTTTCGTTTTACTGTGTCAGTAATTTGAAATTAGAAAGGGAGTTGTTTTGTTACTAATATAACCCTAATAGCGTTTTCTGCTTTTTTTTTCTTTCCTTCTAATCTAGAAAGAAAGAAAGAAAGAAAATACATTTATTAATGAATGGACATCACATAACACACGAAAAAAAACAACGTAACGGGCACGGTTATAAAACAAGAAACACAACAAAATTACAATTTATGTGGGTAAGCCAGTCGGACTGTGCAGTTGTGCGCCTGTGATGTCCATATTAAAAGGGCTCAGCTTAAGTCGTGACCCGCTAGGGGCCCCGACGCTGGTTTTCAGTAGACCCTAGCCGAGTGAGGTCACGGACTGATACGCCAAACATTATTAAAAATAACAATACATATTATTAATAAATATATATATATATATATATATATATATATATATATATATATCGGATCACTAACTCACGCAAAACGTAATTATTGCTACGCTCATTATACTTTGTAGTTCGTACCTACAAAACAAGATTCAAGCGACTCAACGACTCTTTGTTATTTGTTGATAGTAAATAATTATTAATTTCAAATTCATTAATTTTCTTTAACGTAGAAAGGTATATCCCGACCAAGTTAACCAGACGAATGTTAAACGACAAACTACAACAAAAATACCGATCGCAATTAAAAAGCAATGTTGTTACAATTTTAATGAAATGCTTTAAGTTTATTGTACTGTTTTTAATTGCCATTGGTATTTTCGTTTTATTCGTAGTCGTTTGTCGTTTGACATTTGTCAATATGACTTGGTCAGTTTAACACATTTTTTATACGCATGAAATATTAAATTTTCAATGGAAAGTTGCAAGACGTGTTTATTTTTGTTTGTTACAGAACGACATGTTATCTATCAGTTTTTTTAAATATTTGTTTTAGATGTCTTAATATTTGTACAATTGTTTTACTCTGAATAATAAGTAAGGTTTTATCATTGAACTCTCATGGAAGGTTTTTATTAAAAGTCCCTAATTTACTTCGAGCGAGGGCTACAGTGAGCCTGTGATGGAATCCTTTCCAATTAGGTTGGGTTCAATGAACGCACATTTTTTGCCTGTCTGCAGTTGCGTAATTTTAAGGTAGGTAAGAATGCAGCCGTGTGCAGACGTAGACGCAGTGAGACAATCGACAATCGTATTTTTTTTATTAACACCTGAATACACAGGCCAAGGAATTTTACTGTTTTAGTTCGACTAGAATTTGGTTGCAATAAACAGTGACTGTCATTTGTTTATTTAGTTGAATGCAGTGCAAACGTTTACCTATGATCCTCTTGATAAAATGTCTTTTGTTTTATTAACCTACTTATTTGTAAGTGTCTAACTCGAATCAATATTTTGCAGAAGCATTTTGATACTGAATTATTATAAACTTTCATGAGACGGTACAGTGGCCAGCACATCAGACTATACATTTTCGTTGAAAAATCACCTCTATTACAATAGCAAAAGTTACTGCAGTGGTTACCTTGATGTGTTGCCGTTCGTTTATAATAAGACATGAGTCCCATCTTCCCGGAAAATCAGAATACTTACAGGTTCTCGATGAAATGATGGGGTATTGTAATTTTTTTGTGAAACTGGCTTTCGTATTGATAAATTACATAGCAAGATACCTACCTTTTTTACGATATTCAGTTTTTAGTAGGTTGAACTCATTGAATCAATTTGATTGAAAGTTCATTGCATAATAATTCTTGTGTATCGCATGTGCATATGTCAATAAAGAATTTTGCCTACGCACGGTTTTATCGTGTTTACCTGAATTTTCCAGAGCCGTATTCACACAAAGCATTTTACGGATCAACAAAAGAAATTCGTTTCGTTCACTCGTAACTCGTAAACGAATACCCTTTTTTCACAAAAGCTATTTACATAACTTATCTAGGAGTTCCAGCGGATTGTTTGCAACTCGACTTTGTGTCTCTTCGTTGAAAATTGAAAACCTGGAATTGTTGCATCTAGATCGTAGATTATTTGTTGCAAAGCGATAGGGCTTTTTGATGAAAACCTACGAGAACCGGGATCTAAATGGAGCCCAAGCTATTGCAGTTCTGCTAATCATTTTACTTTTATGTACAAACCCACGAGAACCACGAAATATGTATTTTAAAAAACCGGACAAGAGCGAGTCTGACTCCTGCACGGGAGTACAAAGTTTTTTTCAACGATGTAACCACAACTTTGCAGTTTTCGGATTTTTTCCTTTACTTGTGCTGGAAGACATTTCTTCTTGCCCAAATTAACGATTATGCTATATGGTACGATACCCTATAAGTTTTGATTCCCCTGCGAAATATTAGAAAATATGTTATCTTTGGATGGCGTTAACTTTACACAGATTTTGACATACCTGTTTGTAGGACAAATTACCGTAAAAATAGTTTTATAATAAGAGCCACAAGCAAATACAATGCATCTTATAGTCATATAGATATTTTTCATGAGCGATTGACAAGTTTTTGTCGTCATTAAAACACAATTTTACGGATTACTTCGCGATTTATTTACATTTTATTTTAAACCTGACGTTTCGAACACTTTACAGCGATCGTGGTCACAGGGAGACAAAGGTATTATTTGTCATTACTGAGTTTTGAAAAATTTTAACTACCGTCACTCAATAATATTAATTTACGTTCCTATTTACGCAGAAAGAGCTAACCGTGTCTTGAGATCTTGCAGTGCTAGGTGTTGCTTTGGTTTTTGCTAGAATAGGATCCCATGCCGGTGGAACTTTCCAACCATCTTCTCTATTGAAATAAACATGATGATTCAATAATAAAAAATAAAGATGTCCTTAGTCTCCCTGTGACCACGATCGCTGTAAAGTGTTCGAAACGTCAGGTTTAAAATAAAATGTAAATAAATCGCGAAGTATTCCGTAAAATTGTGTTTTAATGAGTTCAACAATTCGCATAAACGTAAGAAACAAATAAGTTTTTGTCGCCTATTAAGATCTGCATAAATACAAACAAATTTCGTTATATATAATTAGTGAACCCTCTTTTTTGTAAAAGTTTTCATGTATGTAAAAAAAAATTGTTGCATGTTGCCTTACTTTTCGTATATTATGTCTTCTTATTGGCACTTATTGTAAATTTTAGCATTAGAAACTTCAAATGTTAGTGTATAAGCTAATTTGTTACCTTTTTAAATGTAATATAAGATAGCTGTTTGTTTCCTTAATAAAGAAAAGATAAGATTTAAGGGACTACAGCCAAGAATTTGGTGGTTATTTTAACTTGATCCTCCACAAAAGTTCCCGAGAAAAAGGATCTTAGGACAGACAAACGGACAGACAGACAACAAAGTGATCTTATACGGGCTCATTTTTTTTGCTTTTGAGATAAGGAACCCTAAAAAATACATGTTCACATCTATTTAAAAAAAGACCGATTTAATATAGGTAACTTATGGTAGAGATCACCAACATATGTTAGGTATATTTTAAAACCGCAATTATTTAACATTTATTTTGTATAGGAATTCTGTCGAATAAACCGTCAATCAATGTTTACAGGCTGTTTAAAAATGGGTGAACTTAGTAAATAGTTAAAAATTATTTTAGTACAAATACATAGTTGTAGTGTAAACAGAATAAGCATCTGATAATTTTACACAATAGTTACCTACAAAATATTAATTTTATTATTTATTATGAACTATACTCCAAGAGCCCTCAGTCCTCAGTTCACCCTTAGTACGGCCCTGAAGCAATTGGTCATACAAACGCGTAATTATTAGGCGATATACTTCGTTGCATGCTATCCATTCGCCACCGAGTGATAGATGCGTGTTTAGATAAAATAATTCGGAATTTAAGTTTTGCAAGCTATTGTTTAGAGTTTATTGTTTACAGGCTCTGTTCTCTTGTATTATTTCATTTATTTCTCTCTATATCATTTTCTTTTGCAGTTTTTGGGTCCGTCTCTGTTCAATTTGCTATCTTTGTCTTTTTTATCTTTGCCTATTATTAAATAATAAAAATAGGGTTGCAATCGCAATCCCAAGCCAATAGCTTGCTGCTCTAAAATGGAAAATGCATGTAGTCTATTATAAAGTTTTTTTTAATAGAGCTGAATCTGGAACTCTATTAAGGAAATCTCTGGGACACTTTATGCAACTTTTAACTCATCAATATCTATGAAAAGTCATAAAAATTACCAGATATGTACTTAGGTACCAAGTTACTTAGGCAATAGTTGGACTTTATTCGGAAGTGCTTCGGATGAATGGCTGCAAGGAAGCAGTGTATCATATCATAATGGCTTAGAAGTTAGATGCAAATACTACAACGATAACCCTTGGGCGATTACGGTCCATTGAGGAACAATAAAATAATAATTGGTGTCGGTCTCCATTCACTATGGCCATCGTCACCGAACAATTTTCTACTTAGTGGTGCAGTGCACTCGACAGTTCTACTATCGAAAGCAGGAGGAACATTCAAAACCATGAACAGCGTTCATAAACATTTTAGACCGACGCAGCAGATATTAAAAAGAAGAGATTCAGACAGAAGAAAGGTTTGATTTGAATTTAGTACCTATACCTAAAACCTACAGTACCTACTTACAAATATTTTTATAATCCATTGCTATACCGGCTTTTGATATGACCATGGACGAACATATGACACACATTAACAAGTTTAGGTATTGACGGTCGTAATCTGTAACTACCTGATCTGCCATATCCTGGATCATGGACCAAAGCGGACCCTGGGCCTTCGCATGCGAGCACGGCCAGGCTAACGCTCTACCTACGATGATGATGAATCTTAAAATCTTAACGTATTTTTCAACAAAAGGTAGTGTCGATATCGATAAATTATCCGTTATCACCTCTCCAGAACGTAACAATAGGTCGGCGGACTCAATGACATTCATAGTTTTTCATAACTTTTTTTACTGTTTGGCGCCAAAACCCTCTATTATAGTCACATGCTGTGCTGTGAACTTGTTGCCATAGACGTAACGTTTCATAAATGTTTGGGAATTTTTATGGCACGCCCACCGAATAGGTGTTAGGAATTTGAATTGTTTATTCATGGGGAGAGCCGTCAAATAGTTTTAAGAATTACTTAACTTTGAACATTAGTTTCTTAGACCTCGGGCTTTTTGAAGTTTGGACCTTTCCCTGCTGTTAACCTCTTTGGCAGTTTGGGTTTAAGAATAAATATATTTGGTAAAGGAAAAAAACCGTAATACGGTAATCGGAAGGAAAGTCAGGTGTTCCGACTTACAAACTTAAACCCGACGAACACATAAAATAGTTTTATAATCAAATAATTTTAAATTACGCCTGATTAGGTTAAATCCAGAATAAATCGCCATATCACGCGATGAATACAAAAAAAAATTGCGTAAGTTATAATAATAAAATAACCTCCTCAATAATATAATTGGATGCTAAGCTAATCGATTTGATAGAGTCAATGCCTAATACTTTAATGCGTATTATTACAACAATAAAGTCATTAAAAATCTGGTAAAATATGTAGAGGTTTCTAAAACATAGTTAGTTTATTGTTTTTTTAATAATTATTCAGGTTTCGTGTCAATGCATTTACATAAAGTAAATGCAGATGTTGAAAGGATTTGTCCATTAATGGTTTTTTATTCGTCAATATTTCTAACCAGAATAAACTAAATATTACATAAAAAAGTTCACAAAAACTAGCCTTTCTACATAATCAATATATTTTTTAAGGTCTCCGATTTAAAGAAAAAATTAAATTATTTTTTCTCTTTGTCTGTACATAAACCGCACCTTCGCCTATATCAAATAACGCATGAAAAAAAATTGACAGCAAAATTGACATTCCATTGACAGTAGTATCTATTATATAATCTTTAGTGGTACCTAGTAGTATTTATCCACCGGTGGAAAGGCAATGGTACATAGCCATACAGCCAGGAAATACAAGTAAGTGATCAATGGATGATGCCTGTTACAAAACATATTTTTTCTCAAAAATGGAGGCGTTTAAAATTCTGATTTCTATGGTTACGTGATTCATATTTTCGTAGCTTAAAGATAAATACAGGTTATTGGTGGTTGGTGATATTTTGGAATAAAAAACCAGCCTCCATACAAAAAGAGGACAAGTCCTTTCTGCGTGGGTTGTGATCATGAAGTGGAATGGTAAACAAATTAACGCGACTTTTTTTAGAAATTTTAATGAAGTAAAGAATGCAAAATATAATGGTTCCTCCAATTTTAAGACTAGTACCTGATCAAAGTATGCTGATTTTCTGACGATTGCAATGATGTCTTTACAGTCGGGCAACAACACAAACAACATCTTTGAAAACCTTTGCCTTGATATACTAATTATAATAAGTATTAACTTGTGTGTGCACATGATAAATAATGTGTATGTACAACGTCAAATTCATGACCTAAACATAACGAGGAGTAGATGCATTCCCTTATGTAAAAAATAAATTATCCCTTAGTACTTTATTCTCACTCACATTCATAACATTCTACCTTACACCAATTTTTATAGATGTTTATTACAAAAAGTGTAAGAAAGGGCCTGTTTTATCTTCCCATTTTATAACGTACTTATTTTCTTTGGAAGACGAACTTACCCACTTTTACGAGTACTACTTAGTTGGTGGGAATTCCATTCATTGATTTTCGATGGGTATTTTACACAACTTAATCGTATAACCGTATTAAATTATTCTTTTAGCTTATTATCATCGCAATATTTAAGTGATAACAACGAATAGTCTTGTTATCGCGACATCTTGTATATTAAGCGGGAAGATTAAACAATAAAGATATAGTTGAAGATAAAATTGTTTCTTGTTCAGACAATGATACAAGTTAACTTTAAATTATTTATATTTAAACACTTTCGTTATCTTTTATGAGAAATTGAAAATAAAAGTCAGCAAAATAAGTCTGCAGTTGCAGCTAAAAAATTTTATGTGTTCATAGTAATAATATCAACATTGTGATATAAATGGAGGGCTAGTGTTGTGTTTATACGGCTACGTACGACATTAGTTCATCCTGATATTATAAATTGCAAAAAATATTAGGTTAATAAAAAACTTACAACCGGTTTGTATTAGTTGGTGCAACGGAGCTTTATAATTTTGCAATTAATAAATCAGGAGTATTACATAACCACATCGAAAAATATTTTCTTGCTTTGAAACGTCAAGAATGCCGTTCATTCCGATAATCTTGTTTTGCTGAAATGTCTCAACTGAGTTTTACCATTTTCCTTGAATGCAACTGGAAAATGTGCGCAGAGATGAATAGTATTTATTAGTTTAATCTAATTATTCTTAGAGTATATATTTTTAATGTTCCTAAGTTTAACGCTGGTTAATTCGAAAATAGAATATGTTAACAGACATCTTTTGTATGCTGAACTCTCTTTGGACTAAATAAAAATTATTTAAAAAAGTCTCTTCAACCGAATAGGAAACCAATAAATTCTCTTTAAACTATCGATGCTAAAGGATATCGTCGCAATTTCGAATGTATGTTTTCAATATGTCATGTTGATAATGTGTCATCATTTCAAAATACTAGCTAGCGGTCAAAGGGTTAACAATGTTACTATTTCAACTAAAAAACCCTATTATTTATATTGTAATTTCCAGTTCAAACAGATGCATGATGTAAATGATGTTTTTACCACGTCTTTGATAAAAAAACGGTTTTTTGTTTCCTTTATTATCATAATAAAGATAAGTAGTTAGTGTTCTTTTATTTTCAACACACGTTTTTTAGACAATGTAATTCAACAAGTAAACAGAATGACTGCTATCATGACTTTTTACAAGGTTCTGCTTAGATGAACCATAAGTAGATATTGAAATTCAATTTTGACACAAAAATACTTATTGGATGGGTACATCAAGAGCCCACCGCTGCCACACCCGAAGATACAGCAACATGTCTGTTGCAGCAGTTTCGGATGTAGGGGCAGTCTTATGCTCTGTGCTAAAACGCAACGCATGTGTTGATTGTTAACCAGGGTCCATAGACAAGATGAAAGTTATTTGAAAAGCAATTCGCTGTCAATAAAAAAATGTATGAAACTGCCATTTAAGCTATCTAAACATCACGTGACTTTTGCATACATATTTTGACTTTTCGTTGGCGATGTTTGTCTGATTTTGTGTAAGGGCCCTGTTATAGATAAATATTTGTCAATTGAAGTGTCTGTTGAAAGTTGTTTTATGTTCAGGTTTTGTTTTTGCTAAGCCTATATCCTAGTGTGCTCGTAATTCATTTCTGGGGTTCCGGATACAAATTAAGTTCGTCTGTCCATATAATATAAGTATGACAACTATTTTTTGCAGGCTGTTAGGCAAAAGGAAAAGAGGATGGTCAAGAATGTCATACAAGGACCATATAAAAGAAAATATAGGTATTGTGACGCACCGGTAGGTCAAGGAGATGGCGGGGAATAGAGCTCTATTTAATTAAGGTTTTAAATTGGGTTTAATTAAGGAGGTATCTGTAATATATGAGTGTCAGGTAAGAAATTAAGTTTTCTAAACACATTAATAATGTAATTAAATAATACTTAGTATGATTACGGAACCCTATATGCTTGTCTCAAGCAGTTTGAATCTTTATCATTCTTCCATTAGAAGTTTTACAGGTGAATATTTGTAGGCACATTTAAAATTAATTAATTATTTAATCTAACTGAAGGCTAATTTTATGTCGAATTTTCAATATACTTAGCTGTTCATAAAATATGCACAACAGCTAATTTCGTGCGACATAGCTGCTTTGCGACAAATGCACCTCGTAACACCTGACGGCGATAAGTAGAGATGTTTATCACTTTTTTATTTTACTACGATAAATCTATCATGAGCACTCACCATATTTGTCGTTTTAACACGCGGTCGACCACGAGAGGATTCCGGTCTACGCGCGCGAGATACGTGCGTCTCCCGTCGCGGCTGCCGACAGACTGACGTGAAAACGCTGCCTGCGCTACTTGTATGCGCGGGCGCAGTCTTCATTGATATCGATAGTGATAAGATATTTGCTTTATCTCGCGATCGCGTTTTCTAAGCTAATTTGCATGATTTTATAATCATGCGTGGTTAATGTGAAACGTATCTAATTATTATGTAAAAGGTGACTCGATTTTATACATATACCCCCTTACTTATAATTATCATGCCATTGCTATAATATAACACTTAAGTAGATATGAGACGGCTAATTTAAAATGTTTATCTATTTTTTTTTAAATATATTACACAAGTTTCTAATGTGTAAAAGGTACTTAATCTAGGTTTGTTACAATTTGTATGTAGAAGAGTGTTTCGTTTTAACATTTTAGTGGAAGTATTGAATAAAAATTTTACTATGTGGCCAATGATTGACTCCCACTGTCGAGAATGTTTTTTCTTTATAATATGTCTAGGGTCTATGCTTACTTCATGACGGTTTTTCTTGCTTGTAACGGTGTGTGCGATATTTGATTATAAATAAAATAGTACCGAATGTTTAAGAAATCTCAGTGTTTACGTTTAGATTAGTTTCTACATCCAATATTTAATGTTTAATATTTTATGTATTATAATAAATTCCAAATTAGCCATCTTATATTTATACAAGTGTTAAAAAGCAGTAGCGAATTAGCGTTATTATTAGTTAGGAGAACAGACTCTGGTTTTGGTACAACAAAGTTTTCGTAAAAAACAACCTTCTAAGTTTTTATTAAAATACTTAATGCAAAACTACTTATAATGATTACTGGTGTTATTATTCTTTAAGATGGAAGCAATGAAAATTTGTATTATTATTATAAAACAAAACGTACTCTCTATTAAAAAAAATGGCCAAAATAACATTGAAAAAGCTTGTGATATGAATTAGTCGAATAGTTACAAATTCACGGATAAATAGAGGTAATACCTTTACGTAGCACATAAAAGTAAGGTATTGCCAGGATCCAAACAATTAGATAACGTTGTAATTTTTACAAGACCACGGACCATGCTGGCTGGCGTTAATATTCAGTTCATATTATATGCGCGTAAGCACTTGGTAGTAGGTATACGTAATTTTACTTGCTGCAGGTACACGACTTTTCTCACATTATATTTCACACGAAACGCATAAAACCATATAAAACGAAACAAACTGCGATTTTAAGTAATAAATAACCTTTTCATATTTTCAGCTGAATAAAAAAGTCAATTGTTTCAGTAAGTTATTCTTATGGTGGTCTTTTATTATTAATATCAGCGCCGTGCAACATAATTTTCAGGAGACCGCCCACAGCCACAGAAAACCACGGTAAGCCACGGTACAATAATAAAATAGTTAATGTAGTAACTGTGTAAGTTATTACCTATTTAGCATTTTTTCTTCGGCGACGTAGTAACAAATGTTAACCCTTAAATGCGTGGTGTTTCCTTTTGGCAACATACCTTTTATATATTATTATTAAATTATTTATGTATATAAAAATTATAATTTATTTTTGAAGTAGTTCTAGACACTAATAAACTTTTAAATAAATGTAATTTTGTAAAAAAATTTATGAAATAAGTATTTTTCTTAAAATTTTCATTATCCATAGGGACGTTTTTACTAAAACCTGTTTACTTCCAGAAATGGAACAACTTTTTTGAAAATAAAAAAAAATACACCTACTTTACATATTACAATAATTTAAATTAAAGCACATTTTAATTAAGCATATTTTTTTAAATTAAAAAAATAAAAAAATAAACTTTTGATATTTATTTTAAAGGGGGCATTTTTAAACTATTTTGATTTTTTGCGTTTTTTATCCTGTACAGATTTTTATAATTAATGTTAAATTTAGAAATAAAAAAATCATGCATTTAAGTGTTAAATACTTTTCTAAATTCTATTTAGGTCTTCTTCAATTTGTTTAGGTCTCCACAGCGACGGATGCCGATTTGTTAGGCATTAAAGGCGTTAAAAATGTTAAGTGGACAACTGGCTACCTCATACCTCGTCTTATCAATAACTTACCTAATAACCTAGCGAATGTCACACAGAAAAATATTAAATATAAGCTCAAAGAATATTACCTCGGAACGTTGTAGCGATTCAAATAATAAAATATTTAAAACTTATAATAATGTATTAGAAATAATTAAATGTTGTATTGTATGTATAAGTTTTGTCCTATTTTTAAATTTAAGTAGGTATTGTTGTATTATAATTTTGAAGTAGAATTATGCTTACAGATTATTTTGCGACTTATGTCATAGTGAACTTACCTACTTCTTCTTTTTTATGTTTCCTACCACTATAGCCGTGGTCCGTCAGGATAGTTTTAGTTCAATCTCAATGTATAGAACATTAGGTACCTATCTAAGTCTACTCATAAACTACAAGCTCATGATAGCACAAATATGAACCTCAGTGGTTTTTAGTCGCTGACATTTAAGTTATCTTGTATTATGTCTTTTTTATTCGGTAAATAAATTAAATTTAAAAAAAAGTAATGGTCCGCCCGCTGCCAATGATGAGCTGCAGGTTAATGATGACGCGCCAGATCGGTGAGTACCGGTGATGATGATCATCACACGGGGCGGGCTCAGTCAAAGGAAATTTAAAGCAAAAGCATTTAGTTTTACTATTTAAGTCACAGTCGGACAGAGCCGGACCACAATTCCTGATAATAGTCCACAATATGGGTGGATGTCTACTGGAAATGAAACAAAGGATGCATTCTGGGAATGCCCTAACAGTACCTACAGAGTTATAGGGGTTTATTTTCCTGAAACCTTTTGTTGCAAAAGCTTTGGTATTTCTGGAATCTCTAGTAATACTTTTTTGATAAAGTAACGATCCGTAAATGGATTCTAGGTATAAATCTGTTTTTACGGTTCATTTGTCTAAAAAATCTAATTCAAATTTTGGACAGATTCAAATTGGATGTAGTGCAGAGTGCAGATAATACTGGTATCCTTGTGTGGAAGGTATAAAAATACTTACCTAGGTTATTTTGAGTTTTTGACAAATAATAGTTAGTAATCAATAAGGTGTGAGTTACAGCGCTTTCATATTAAGGCGACCGCTGTTTATCATTTGACAATTTAATTTTTAAGTGTCACTAACTTGCAATAAGCCGTGAAATATCAGTTTAACGTGCTTCCCCGGTAGTTCCGTTCAAAGAGCAGCCAAATATCGATGGCTTTGAAATTCGTTTCAACCATCCGATAGCTGTGGGCACAAAATTGCCTAGAGCGAATATGTTGGCACTTTCGGATATCCCAGAGATTGGTGAAAATTTTGCACGCACACCCGATATGGCTAACGATATACTGGACTGCTGGAGTTGCGACCTGAAACTGTGGAAATGCGTGAAAATTTTGCCATAACACTTTGCTTACCGAAGGACTACCGCCTAACTGGGCCGCTCTTAAATTCCAATAGTTGAAGTTTTCAGGAAAGGAATTAATAGCTTTTAAACTTAACTTATGGAAATAAATAAAAACTATCAAAATTATAAAAGAATACAATTTAATTATGGGATTGCTTCATTGGTCATGCTGAGAAGTGAGATATTCTCGTGATAAGTAGTGCTTAAAGGTACTGGCCTGCAAAAGTTAGTATATCTACACTTCTAAAATTGCAGTAACAAATAGTTTACATAAGGAATTTTTATGACAGAAATAGTATCAGAAAGTAAATTTAATCTTTTTATAAAATTTCCATAGATGATAACTTTATTTTAAATAATCCCCGAATAAGCTTTAAACAAAATATGAGTCCTTTCCGAATTGCTGTTGGACTATACAGATCGACTCGAAGCTGTTTATTATAGTTCGAGAAAGAATGCCATATTCAAATGTATATATAAATTGTAAAAAGTATTTTTGATGTAGTTTAAATGTTTTTGACATAATGTAAAATGGTTTTTTATTTTATGTGTTTTTACTTTAATTAATACTACATATGTTTTATAAATACTAGTTTGCTAAAAAGGTGATGAAAGAAGCTGTTAAAGGTTTTTATTTCAACACTCTAACTTCTATAGTTTAGAAGGTAAATAATTTTAAAGTTAGTGTAGTACTTTCTTTTTATTTCATTTCCGTTATTTATGACAACTCGCATGCTAGGCATTTGTTTAGAGGTATTAGGTACATGTTGTACATAGGTACTTGTGAAAGCTCGTTGATAGATATGAAAGGTAGTTGATAGATATTTTTGTACCACTTATGTGACAAAAAAAGTCTTATATATTTAATAACTGTTAAAAAGGCTTTATGATACTAGGATGATTGAATATTGGCAATATATAAAACTAGCTCATTCAAGCTTTGAAGATTTATTCATAATACCTAGTCTGTATAAAGTCTAGTATTACTTAGAGATCACGAGTTTCTTTGATGCTACGGCATACCTAATCGGCTTATTATTGTGTTCTATTCAAACTATCCGCGGCGTAGTTTCAGAACCCCTTTGAAGAGCTCAAAACGACGTCACAATATGTATAAAATTTGTAAAGCTTACAGAGCTTAGAGTACGTTGCTTCATTCATTCGTCCATTCAGTGCAGTGCATTTAGGTACAAATAATCAAGAGGTAACTAGAATGTAGTACCTACGACGCAGCGACTTAATTGCGACTCGAAAAATGCTGCTTTTTATAAGTTTAAATAATAAAGAATTATAAGTTTATACGTAAAACGTTAATGATTGATTTGGATCTGTTTCAAATAAGTACGGTAGTTGCATATTATTATTTTTTTATACAAAAACAGAAGCTGTTTGGCGGTGGAAATAAGAATATGAAATTGTATTCACGTTTTACAAATGTATTTTCTTCCTTGATTTTCCTTCCCTTCCGAGCTGTGCGAGCGTCACAAAAAGTTAAACTATTTCATGACCTATTTCTTTACCTCACGCAAAGTTAACGTAATAGTGGAACAGATTCGAAATAGACTAATTAATGCCACTAATCCACTGTAAAAATAATACAATTTCGTCACACATGAGTTCATATTGTTGGGTAATCGTTTTATCGAATTTACTAACGAGATGTCACACACATTGTTCCCTGCTGACACGAGAAATTGCTCGGTATTAAAAAGACCGTAATTAGTCGATGTTTGTGTATTATTGTTATTTAACGAGAAATTTTTCACCACTACGGGCATATCCGCGCACATGTCAAACCCATGCAAACTTGCAGTCTCCTTTTCACTCCCATAAAGGACGATTACTTGGATTTTAACTATCCTATCTCGGGAGAGGTCCCAGGACTTAAATTATCTCTGTAGCCTAAATTTCTACAAGGAGCTAAAAACTATCTGCTAGTGAATAAGCTGCTAGTGAGCTAAAAAAAATCAGTAACTAAACAACATTTTCCTAGAAACATGGGTAGATAGTTAGTAGTTAGTTATTAAAGATAGGATAGTTTTATTCAAGAAATACTTAATCCTTTATGGGGGTGAAAAGGTGGCTGCAGGTTTGCATGGGAATTTTGACATAGGTTTTTAGATAACAATAAAATGACAAAAAATTCGATTCTTCATAGAAATCAGACTGGTCTCGTGGCCGATTGAGTATGGGAAGTCAAAACTTTTTGTCGTTTTTCGACCCATGTTTCTAGAAGAAAGTTTCTTAGTTATTGATTTTGAGTAACTCCCTTCACTTTTAACGGGTAGTTTTGTACATCAGTTCAACATTTTTTCTGAGGAGAATGTTAATTATTGAATTTAATAGTCGACCTTGTTACCAAACACGTGAAAGTAGTTTAATTTAGGTTTGAGCACTAGAGAAACGTTTTTGTGACTTTTTACGACATTTTACATCTCTTCTTTCTATGATCTATGTACTCGTAGGTCAGCATGATACGCGAACAAGCGTCTTGGCTGTCTAGGTACTTGTAGGTACTATTAGCATCTTAGCTACTAGCGTCTTAGCTAGATACTGCTATGGTAGTATATCCACTATACCTATTGCTAGATTTGAAAATGCGGCCTCATTCAGAATAGGACGTAGAATTATTTAGTTGGTGCCGCAAAATAATAATACAAAGGATCCGTTATTTGAGTGCATCCAATCAATTTATGAAAACCTCTCGTTTTATGTGATTCCGGACACAATTGAGATAGACAACGTAGGGTCATTTATTTTGCGTTTCAATATCATTACTAGTTATCCAAAATAAGTTTTGCCAAACATGAGTTTGGCCCAGGTTTGTTGCTGTAGTATTGAGATTATTTCGCATATAAAGTGATAAATAGTCCCAAAGCATAAGAAATTGAAATATTAGGATCGCGAAAACAGCAGTGACGATCTCAATAGAATACTTAGTTATTTGACAATGCAACTGACTGAACAATAAACAGTAGTGGGATCCAGAAGCATTCAGACAGATAGATAAGAGCTAAGGAGTGATAGAGCCAGGAAAATATAAAAGCCGAACCTAAAGTTACCTAATCACAAACAGCAATCTTCGCAAATAAATCCAAAGTCTGAGAACTGAATCCTTTTCCATGCAACAATTTTTTTCCGGGCTTACTCTTTTCAATGTTCAAACAGTCATTGACAAATAAATAATGAGATTTATCGGATTCTATATCCGCCATTTCAATTTGGAAATTGTCGGAATAATGTAAAAGTTATTAGAGAGGATTATATTAAGCTTCTTTTTCGAGTGCATAAAGTATTATTTACAAAATAAAATAATAAGCTACTTTTGTGCGACGACTATTGAGTCTTTTGATGCGGTTTTCAGGTTTTTATCCTTTTATTCATATGTTTAGGGTGTCTTGGTATAGCGGCAGGTAAATAAATGATGAAACCAACTTACGGTTGTAACGTCTATATTGTCCCAATCCACAATAATGTTCAACACACAGAAATAGTTTATAAGAAGGCACAGCAGGAGAAGAAGGTACACACACGCGATAGGAAGCTTAGATAAGCACAGAGATAGTCTTAAGCACAGAATACATAAAGCAGGAAGAAAGTATACAAGCGTAAATGCGAGTCGATAGCATAAATCTTAGCAAGTGCAGCAAGCGCTCCGCGTAGTAGTTAAGTTTCGACTGGTGGATAGGTGCGCGAGCGCCGTGTTCGCGACTACATTCATACCGGTTCTCGGCCGGCGTAGCCGTAGGGAGACCGAAAGATCGACATTGATGTCGATATCGATATCGATAAACTAGTACACATCGCATATCGTTAGTGGTGATTTATGTAAGTGAAAATATGATAATTAAATAGGTTTAGGTAATTGTAAATAGTGAAAATAATTATAAATAGAAATTAAACAAATATTATTGTGAATTAGGATAGTTTTGTATTTAATAATTGTAAATAAATATATTTAAGAAATATGTAAATATTTATGAGTGTGACGAGTAAATATGAACTAAGTGTAGGATGGATGCCTACACCACCCCCCTCCAGAGACCATCACGGTCGATAATAGTCTGGAAATCGTACGCGACGTCCAGAGCGAGTGGTTACGACGTCTTTTTGTACGTGCTGTGAGGGTGCCAGTTCATTACTACGATCGGATAAAATAAAAGCTGGTTTTATCCGGTTTATGGACACAGTAGCTTCCTTACCGTTGAGGATGATTTTAAATACTTTGTCGCCTCTGGCTAAAACTTTATGTGGACCAGAGTATGCCGGAGTAAGTGAACCACGCGAAGCATCTTCACGAAGGAAGATATGGTCGCTAGTTGCTAACTCCTTGTAAATAAAGACTTTTTGCTCACCGTGGCGCGAAGTAGGTATGGGACGGAGTTTCTCAGCAAAATTGCGGATCCGGGCAATAAACTCAGATGTATCAGTAGTTACGGGGGTTGTAGGCTCAAAAAATTCGCCTGGTAGTCTTAGCGTCTCCCCGTATACTAGTTCAGCCGACGAAGACTGCAAGTCCTCTTTAAAAGCGGTTCTTACCCCAAGCAGTACCCATGGCAGAGATTCAGTCCACCTGTTCTCTGCGTGGCAGACTATTGCCGCTTTGAGCTGTCTGTGGAACCGCTCCACCAGACCGTTGCATGCCGGATGATATGCTGTCGTGCGTTTGTGTTCGAATCCGGCCATTTTTGACAGACATTGAAATAAAGACGACTCGAACTGTCGGCCTCTGTCAGTCGTAATGTCTGTAGGGCAACCAAACCTGGATATCCAGCACGACAGTAGGGCTTTTGCAACGGTCTCCGCGGTAATATCCTCTATCGGTATTGCTTCTGGCCATCGCGTAAAGCGATCTATGGCAGTAAGGCAATACCGATAGCCTTGCGAGAGAGGAAGTGGTCCAATCAGATCAATGTGAATCTGTTTAAATCTCGCACGCGGTAGGTGGTAGGTACCTAGGGGAGCATTGACGTGACGGGTAACCTTCGCGCGTTGGCAAGAAAGGCAAGCGCGTGCCCAGTCTCTGCTATCTTTTCTGACGCCGGGCCAAACGAAGCGCTCAGCAATCAGTTTGGCAGATGCATTGGCACCGGGATGACTCAGCGAATGAAGACTATTAAACACCTGCCTGCGGAAGAACTTAGGGACAAAAGGCCTGGGAGTCGGTGTACTGATATCACAGTACAAAGTGCTTTGACTTCCAGGTACTTGCCGCTTTTCTAGGCAGAGTGACGAACCTCCATTCAAGAGTTGTTGAAGTTCCAGATCTGAAGCTTGTGCTTGGGCTAGTGACTCGAGGTTGACAGGTTCGATCAATTCTTCAATACGCGACAGGGTATCGGCAACCACATTATCTTTGCCAGATATATGACGTATGTCGGTCGTAAATTGAGCGATAAAATCCAAATGCCTATACTGCCTAGGCGAACAGGTCGATTTCCGTTCATGAAACGCGAAACTGATCGGTTTGTGGTCAGTATAGACAGTGAAGTGTCTGGCCTCGAGAATATGCCTAAAATATTTAATAGCCTCATATATCGCTAACAGCTCACGGTCATAGGGCGAGTACTTTACCTGGGCGGGGCTAAGCTTACGGGAGAAGAAAGCTAAAGGCTCCCATGTATCATTGTCGCCGAGTTGTTGAAGCACTGCACCTAACGCCGTGTCAGATGCGTCAGTGACCAACGCCAACTTCGCTGAACAGCTAGGATGAGCTAACAAGGCAGCATCGGAAAGGTTTTCCTTGCAGGCTTCGAAGGCGGCTAAGGTGTCTCCTGTCAAATTGATGGGATGTGTTCCTTTCACCGTACCTGTTAGTAGTGCGTGCAACGGGGCTTGAACCTGGGCAGCTTGCGGAAGAAATCTCCGATAAAAGTTGACCATGCCCAGAAATCGTCTGAGTTGACGCACGTTGGTGGGGGCAGGGAACTCCTTAACAGCCCGTACTTTTTCGTCCAATGGCCTGGTGCCTCGCTCCGAGATAGAGTAGCCTAAAAAGGTTACTTCAGGTACCCCGAAGACACACTTTGACGTGTTGATCAGCATGCCATACTCCTGCAACCTGGAAAATATCGTGCGGAGATGCTCCTCGTGCTCGATTTCAGTGCGCGAAAAGACCAAAAAGTCGTCGAGGTAGCAATAGACGAAATCGAGCCCTCGGGTCATCTCATCCACAAACCTTTGAAATGTTTGACCGGCGTTTCTCAGACCAAAGGTCATGAACGGAAATTCAAACAGTCCAAAGGGTGTGGTGATCGCGGTCTTCTGGATATCCTCCGGGCTGACTGGGATCTGGTTGTACGCTTTCACGAGATCGAGCGTGCTGAAGACCTTACAACCTGCAATGCTGTGGGCGAAATCATGGATATGCCTGATGGGATATCTATCAGGCACGGTGCGGGCATTCAACATCCTGTAATCGCCGCAGGGTCGCCAGCCGTTGTCTTTTTTCGGCGCGAGGTGAAGGGGCGAAGACCATGGGCTCTCTGAAGGTCGAGCCGTGCCATTGGCCAACATAGCCTCGAACTCCTGACGGGCGATCTTCAATTTGTCCGGGGCTAAACGGCGAGGGGAAGAAGAAACTGGAGGGCCTGGTGTCGTGCGTATATGGTGTACGGTGCTGTGTGGTGGTGTAGTGCGATGTGTACCAGCCGGTCGCGTTATACCGGGAAATTGGGCAAGAATTTTATGAAACCGGGTCTCACCTGTCAAAACTTTTACTGAGTGTACATTTTTACAAAAAGCAAAAGCGGCTACAGCTGATACAGAAGTAGTGTTATCTATCAAGCGCTTATTGCGGCAATCTACAATAAGGTGATAAAAATTTAAAAAATCTACTCCTATTATAGGTTTGGACACATCTGCAACTACAAAACGCCAATTAAAAACTCTACGTAGGCCAAAATCTAAATTAAAATGTATATAACCATACGTGGCAATGTCCGAACCATTGGCAGCACACAAACGGTAGTTGGTCCTGGCACGACGGTCTCGCAGTGCCGATCGAGGGAACACGCAGATGTCGCTTCCGGTGTCGACTAGGAACTGCGTCTTCGTGGATCGATCGGTGACGAACAGGCGACCAGAAGTAGATGGGCAATCGTCAGTCGCCATTATCGACTGCCCGTGGCATTTCCCGCCTTATAGTCACAGGGACGAACGCATCTCTTTGCTTTGTCGCCGAACTTATGGTGGAACCAACACAACGGGTGTTTCCTATAATTGGAATTTGATCGCTGTCTGGACGAGGATCTGCTGTTGGAGCGTTGCGTTGAGCGATTCTGGGGTCTGCTGTTTCTTCCGGACGAATTCATGTTCTGCAGCTGTCGTCTTAGTTCCGCAACTTCTTGTTTAAGGTCGGCGAGCAGGGAACTAGGAACATCACTAACGGTGGCAACTCTTGGTGTTGATGTGGCGAGTTCATTAACTCGATCTGCTAGGTCGGCGAAATCATCGATAGTCGATGTCGATGGTTGTCCGGCCAACACTGTTTGGATGCCGTGTGGAAGTCTGCTTATCCAAATGGTTTTCAGGAACTCGTCTGGAACATCGACGCCGGCGAGACTCTTTAGATGTCGAAGAAATTGCGATGGCTTCCTGTCACCCAACTCTTCGTGCATCAGCAACTGTTTCAGCTTCTTTTCATTCGAAGCACTTAGGCGTTTTATCAACTCCGCTTTAAGTTTTTTGTATTTGTCAGTAGCTGGAGGACTAATAATGATGTCTTTCACCTCTCTCGAAAATTGGTTGTCGAGCTGGCCAATGACAAAGTTGAATTTGGTCAAATCACTCGTAATCCCAGCTATGGCGAATTGTCCTTCAACCTGGGCGAACCAAATTTCAGGTTCCTCTGGCCAGAATGGTGGTATTCGGGCGCCGACTTTGTAGATTTCAGTCTTTGGAGTTGGTCGGGCCGGTCCGCCATCTTGTGCGTTGGGTTCAAAGTTCGTGGACTCATGTGCGTCTTCGAATTCTTTCTCCATATTATTTTGTGTTCCGACGGGTCACCAATGTAAGGGTGTGTTGGTATAGCGGCAGGTAAATAAATGATGAAACCAACTTACGGTTGTAACGTCTATATTGTCCCAATCCACAATAATGTTCAACACACAGAAATAGTTTATAAGAAGGCACAGCAGGAGAAGAAGGTACACACACGCGATAGGAAGCTTAGATAAGCACAGAGATAGTCTTAAGCACAGAATACATAAAGCAGGAAGAAAGTATACAAGCGTAAATGCGAGTCGATAGCATAAATCTTAGCAAGTGCAGCAAGCGCTCCGCGTAGTAGTTAAGTTTCGACTGGTGGATAGGTGCGCGAGCGCCGTGTTCGCGACTACATTCATACCGGTTCTCAGCCGGTGTAGCCGTAGGGAGACCGAAAGATCGACATTGATGTCGATATCGATATCGATAAACTAGTACACATCGCATATCGTTAGTGGTGATTTATGTAAGTGAAAATATGATAATTAAATAGGTTTAGGTAATTGTAAATAGTGAAAATAATTATAAATAGAAATTAAACAAATATTATTGTGAATTAGGATAGTTTTGTATTTAATAATTGTAAATAAATATATTTAAGAAATATGTAAATATTTATGAGTGTGACGAGTAAATATGAACTAAGTGTAGGATGGATGCCTACACATAATATATAGGTTTATTCCTACCTAGAGCAAATTAAAATGCTTAGAAACGTTGTTCAAGTGGGTTCCAAGAATTTTCTTAGAGATGAATTTTGTTTTTTGTTCCTATTAATAGGCTAAATTGAACGTAAATTCATTAAAGGAGCTTGTTCTCAATACTTAATCCGATTACGTTTTCAATGGAAATTGTTATTAATTAGGGAAAATGGAAAATGTTTTTCTTACTTCGTACGAGTACCTGCTTACCAGATTTTTTGTATTATTTACCTGATTTGTACTCGTGGATGGGGCCGTCGTGTTTAATTTGTTCGTGTAAGGTAATAATAAACATTGTCAGGCATCTCTCACTCAATGTACTTGCGCGCGATAATAGCCTACTCTCGAGCGCACCGACGGCGGTGCGTAAATCAGTAGGCTGCCAACAACAGATGGGCGCGCGCGTTCGCACTGTTGAATTATTTGTGTTACGGTCGATTAGTTTTTATGCAAACTAATTAAGTAATATGTTTTATACATCTGGTATTTACTGTACAAATGCAACCCGAAGCATAATATGTCCTGAAAGAGTCTCAGATTTAAATGAAATTCTGGACTTATCAGAGTCTCGAATGTTTGAACTTATTAATCTTTTAATAAGTCATCATAATTTTACGGCAGACTGAAAGTTCCCACATATGCTTTTTATAACTATGTATGAAAACATTTTTGAAAATAATTTAGCACAGAACAACATCATAGATCTTGTTCTCCACATTGCTACTTATTAAAACTGTTTGTACGATTCCGATTTGTTTTTCGGGACAACCGAAAATTTTGCACAGGTAAACATTTTGTAAAACACTTTATCATTGTAAAACATTTCAAACCAAGCTACAAATAAAATAGCCCTTGTATCGAAAGAGGCAACCCTTACTTTATTAGTTTTATTCCAAGGTCGCATAGCTGCAGAGGAATAATAACGTAATGTTCGAAACTTAAGGCACATTTTCGGGCGCAGCGGTCTTCGACAAAAAATTGTAGGTATGGACGATTTTCCTTGGAGTGATTTATCTGTTACTTAGTAACTATTATATAATCTGTGACATTGTTTTTTTGACTGAAAATCTCCATCAACTCAACAAAGCACTTAAAAATAAGTGTTGAATATACTAAAATTTTCACTAACCGATGCTCTTACGGTGAGGGAAAACATCGTGAGGAAACCTGCACATTCAGGCGACTAAACGTGTAACCTAATACAAGAACTGGTCAGGTTCCCCTGTTAATATGGTAGATACCTTGGGTGCCTACCTCCACCGTGAGTCAGATGGCAGTCGCTTCACTTACCAATTACCTACCTGATCTGTCATATCCTGCCCAAAGAGGACCCCGGACCCTCGACCGTGCGAGTGCCGAACCGTGAAAACGCTAAGATACTCAAATTTATATTCTGAGATCGATTTCGCACTACGTCTGATCCGAATCTGATCCGTAACATGCCATGTTATGATTGAGGGTCAGGGCGTCTACTCTTGTTGCTCGTAACTCGTACTTTTGACCTTAGTAACGGGCATTTCCTACTCTCTTACACTTACGAATCGAGGTACCAATGCGAACGTGATCGAAGAATGAATGATGAAGTAATTTCACAGTTTAACGCTACTCTTTCCTCCGATCGAAACTACCTTGTCAGTTAGTTTAGTCATTTACAAGGAGACACAAAATTGGTACCTTATGAACGGCCTTTTAAATAAACAAATAGGCACATTGCATCAAAAACGATCTGAGTTTTTGATACAACACACCTAGGTTTGTAATTGTCGACATAATATGAGTGAAATCAGTTTGCGTATACATTTTGCCCTGGCTATCGTAGCCCGTAATGAACAAACGCTGGAATACATTAATTAAAACTTGTGACAGTGCCAGTTCAGTTTTCGGCGGCTTCGACAATTCCTAGTTTTAAAACGATTCTATATTTTCGGCCCGTCAATCCTCGAGGTGAACGATCGGACAGATGGCAAAAAAACTAGACGAACTCACCACACGCTACAATAGCTTCGACCTTTGTCGAGTCCCGTGACAAAATTAACAGTGTACAAAGCTATTTTTAGGTAACCATTGCTAGCCAACTTCAGACATAGAACTCGTTGACTGTTCCAGATCAAGCAATGGTTGACTGCTCAATCGAAAACTGCATGGAGGACAGTGCTGTAGTTGGTGTTCTTCTTTGACTTTTTCGTCACGAACCACGTGGCGAGTTGGTCTGCAATTCAGCCGTCTAGCATACTGTCGCCCAGAGACTTTGATCTGCTAAATCTACTTAACCTCGGGTTTATTTTTGTAGACTTTTGGAATAACTTTCTAGCAGCCATTTGTGTTGCCTGGCGCGCTGAATTACATTGAGTTCTCAATCACGGAAAGTTATATCTCTCATAGTACGGCTTCTAAAATATAAATGTCTGCCTACTTATGTGTGTGTTTTAGTCAAGTGTACATAACTGTAATTGGACGTAATTAAAAAAACAGTTTGTCGAGTCGCCTCCGTGATCGAATGGCTGCCCACCGGTTTTCAAGGTGTAGATATTTCTGAGGTCCTGAGTTCGATCCCCGGTCGAGTCATTACAGAAATCCATATGTTGTTTTTTACGACTACCTTTCCACCGTTGTTTTTGATTACCATAACATAAGTGCTTAAGCTTTGGAATCATAGCAATGTATGTGATGTTTCTTAATATTATATTTCATTTTAAAAGGTAGTATGTACTGCCACAGAGCATGTAAAATGCGACTTTCTGTGGCAAAAATATACTTATGTGTTCGTTATTTTCACATTGAAATAAATGCATTGCATATTACTTTATTTCAAGCCAATTTGATTTTAAAAAGCAGGTAGTTAGGGTACCTACACGTATGTACGTACGTAGAGTGGTAAACAAATCCAGTACAGTACCTTGTATTTTTCAGAACCCATGTAAAAACTGTATTGATCCCTATTCCCATATATTTGAAAAGCAACTAAAACTTTGTTAACAAACTATTTCATGTTGAAAACTAATTTGTAGCCACAGACCGACGCCATCGTTTCGGTCGGCTGCATCGTGCATAAAGTTAAGTTCGCTTGGGGTTTAGTTCGCACAAGTCCTCTTTGATTGCGAATAAAGATAGTTAAAGATAAAAATGTTTATTTGGCAAGAACACAGCATACAGAGAAAAATACTTATGCTACGATTCCAGCACTAAGCTCGAGGAATGTACCGCGGGAACCACTGAGTTTGGGACACTGGCTCCAACTACATACATGTTACTTATTTAAATATGTTGAGGGTGTAAGCATGAGTGTAAGTGTGTGTGTATATAAATATAACATTTTGTAATTCATCTAAGGTAGCTGTTTTTTGAGATTTTCTTTGGGTTCTATTCTCTTTATTTTACTAAATTCTTGACATAATTTCGTTGACGTACCTATTACCGTTTAGTCAATGTTGCTGCGCGAGAATGAGAGGGCCATCAATTTTGACATCTTTGACTTTCGAAAGTAAACGCACACTGATGATGGATTCGATTGCTACCAGATGACGGTCGATGATTTTTTGTGTGCGAACTTGATTCATTTAAGGGTGCGAAATTTACTTTCGTAAAGACAAAGATGTTAAAAATGTTATGTCTCTCTCCTTCTTTCGTTAGTAACTGAGGGTTTGGATAGAAGACCCCAAACCAACCAAAAGGCGTTCGATTTTTTTTTGTTTGCGAAAACTGTGGTAACAACTTACAAATAAATTGTTTAAAATATAAAAACAATCTTTGACTTTGTTCTGTTGATACTGTAATTTGACTGTGTTTTAGGTACGTGGATCAGACTCCCTGGTTGTGGTTTATAAGACAGTTTCCAAATTATGAAGTGGTTGTGATCATTAATACCAACAATTTTAGAATGAAGAACACCTAAACCCCCCCTAATTTAAGATCAACTGTACCTATACATACATGTTTTCTATTTTGTGATGAGAAAATTAAATATTTTTGAATTTGAATTTTGAATTTTTACTACGGAGTCTTGATCGGCCTGACTCTCGTCTTTGACAGCAAGCCCATGCTCCATACCAATGAATCTGCTACCTCGATAACTTAGCTTAAAGAAGTAATGAAGAGGACGATGATGACTTCATATAAAAGTTGTTGATATTGTTGGTCATGTTCACTGCCCTTAATAAGGCGACTGTCTAATATTGTTGGTCATGTTCACTGCCCTTAATAAGGCGACTGTCTAATATTGCTACACCCTGGATTTGTGCACTACCTGGGTATTAAAATTAAAGCACTACAGTCTGAGTCTACACTACTTAATAATAATAAACATTATGAAAAAACTTGCCAAGTGCGAGTCGGACGCGCGAACGAAGGGTTCCGTACCATTAACTTATAATATTAGAGTCTAGGTAAAAAAAAAACACATTTGTATGGGAGACCCCCTTAAATATTATTTTTTTATTTAATTTTAATTATTTATTTTTAAAGTGAAATATGACATATTATTCTCTGAATATTTAAAGCGTATAATTGTTGCCATTATAAATATCGATCCAAAAATGGCAAAAAAAACATGTTTGGTGTATGGGAGCCCCCCTCAAATGTTATTATTATTTTAGTATATTTTTTTGTTTTCTAAGTAAATATACAACTTAATATTCTGTGAATATTTGAAGCGTCTACCTGCTGCCGTTATTAATAGCGACCAAAAAACGCAAATAAACACGTTTGTTGTATGGGAGCCCCCCTTAAATATTTATTTTATTCTGGTTTTAGTATTTTTTGTTATAGCGGCAATAGAAATACATCATCTGTCAAAATTTCAACTGTCTAACTATCACGGTTCTTGAGATACAGCCTGGTGACAGACAGACAGACAGCGGAGGGTTAGTAATAGGGTCTCGTTTTTACCCTTCGGGTACGGAACGTAAGCGTGAGCTTGTGCTATGGTGACTAGGATAACGGATAGAAATACTTAAATACATATAAACATCCATGACTTAGGTACAAATGCTCGTGCTCATCACACAAACATTTGCCCCTTGCGGGATTCGAACCCGCAACCCCCTGGTTTAGAAGTCCCGGTGCGCGAACGACTACACCAAGACGGTCGTCAAAGGAAGAAAGAAAATACATTTATTAATGAATGGACATCACATAACACACGGAAATAAACAAGTACCTAAAGGGCGGGTTTCAGAGCTGTTCATCCCTGGAATAAAAAAAAAAACGATTTGAAATATTCAGCGGTCTACTGATAGTACTGATAAAGCAACTTCCAAAAATCTACCGATAGTTTTCTCGCTGTTGGCATTAGTTTACGCCTAGATAATCACATTTTCGAAGGAGCAAGTCTCCGCTGCTTAGTATCTGTTGCATTCGAATCTTGGTAAGGCGATTTAAAACATTGTTTCGAACTTTGAAGAAATACTTGCATAGTTAGAGAACAATTTGAAGATGATAATAGGTTCACACTTTATTTACTAAAAAACGGTTCTACAGTGTTGTTTTTTAAATATCTCTTCCTTTATTTCTTATAATTTTTTTACTTTTCTAAGTTCGCGTGCGCCTACACGCTCTTCACATAGGTAGTAGGTTACTAGTAGGCATGGAAATAATTGCTACTTTTAATTCATTTTCATTTCATGAAATGATGTTTTTTTTTCATATGAAATCACATGTGAAATTTCATAGGCAATGATTTTTTTTCGCAGTGTCATAATGTAACACTTTTGCTATTTGCTACTTATAATGAAATATGAATTATTGTGAACGGTTGCTAATTTGCTACTAATATGAAATGTCATATTTAGGTTGTCATGAAAAATCATGGCAAACGAATCTAAACTTTATGTCCACAAATTTAAAGTTCTTTAAATGCCCACCCAGTATCGATCGTCACCTATGATCGGATAACTAGTGTGTTTGTCTTTTTCTAACACGCACCTAGGGCAAATCATTCCTACTCGCTCGCTCGCGACTCGCTCTGCTACATGCAGTCATCAATGAATGAAATGAAATGAGCATGATCTATGATTTCGCAGAGTGCGATTTGTAGCAGTCTATATAAAAAAAAATAGCAGGTGTGAACAATGAAATTCATTTCATATGATTTTTCATCTGCTATTCGTGAAATCTTCCATGCCTAGTTACTAGTTATTTAACTGTGACATAGTCAAGCGGACGCCTTACAAATAGAAATAGCAAACTTACAACGTGATGTTGACGCGATTCTCGATGTAAGTACTGACCAAAACCAAAATGTACCCATTGTACAGGCGCTTTTACCTGTTCCCTTAAAGATAGACAATAGACCAAAGAAATACCTAGATATTTTCCGACAAGAAAAAAGGAGAGTCATCGTTTTGTGTTGTTATAACAATCCTTAGAAAGCAACGGATTGTTGTAACGTGCCCAGCGAACTGTGGGCGAGATCAACTCGAATGCAGCAGCAAAAACTAGTTAGGTACAAAGGCTTTTCAATGTTTTTCTATCTGTAAACAACTATCTTGCAACTCAACATCGCCTGTGAAAATTGATAAATGCTTAGCTATTTTACTGTAGGTATATACTGAACTGAGATAGAACTATTTAACAGGTGCTGGGGCTGCCCCGCTACTGCAGCGCCTTGGCCATGTTCGCGGCGGCGCGCACGGACTGCTTCCACACGACTATGCGCAAGCGGTGCTGGTCGTTGGTGCGCAGGGTTCGGGGCAGCCCCAATACGGTCCTGAAGATGATCGCTGATAGAGTCGACTGCCCCTACATCCGGAACTGCTGCAACAGACATGTTGCCGTATCTACGGGTGTGGCGGCGGTGGGCTCTTGATGTACTTATTCAATTCGGTATGAATGATTTTTATATGTATTTTAATTTTAATGTGGAATTATGGGCCAAGATGCCTGAAATAAATGTTATTTTATATATTATTATTCACGCCAAAGGCGTAGCATTTTTTTGCATAGGTAACTAGTATTGTTTTTAAATGTTACTTGTTTCCTGCATCAATCGGAGACTAAGAAAAAGTCAATATTCTCAAATCACCGTGCTTAGGTACCTTCGATTTTAGATTTCACAATTGTTGGAACATTAGACATGATATTTTGTTGTTTATTGTGAAATCAATAGGTAAAAGAAGTAGTATTGTAAACATGCCTAAATTAAAACTGACTCTGTAAGTCTTATTAGGTAACAAATCGTCACAGTTTGATGTGGTATACTACTTAAAATAAAAGCGTTTATTTGGCAATAACATCATTATTGTATAACTAGCCAATTCCCGCGACTTTGTATATTTTTTTATTACCTAAGGCTGTTAGGTACAACGTGTGACAGACTTTAACAGCCTTGCATTTAAATATCTACCATTGACTATGAAAAAAACATCGAAATCGGAATCATAAATATTGATATAGAACAGTATTAGGAATTCTAATGAAGTTTTTTATTCCTAGATTTGCATACAAATTTGTTTGCTCTGTTAAACAAACTGCAGGTCATAAAGCTATCGTAGTGTATTAATTTGGCACATAAAATTTGCTGGTTACATTGTTTACAAAGAAACCTTTGATAGATAGGAGGCACCTATTTAATATTATTGTGTGTTATCAAGTAGAGTCAATGACTCATATTTCTGGGTCAATTCCGTAAATAGTAACGTTCTATCAACACGAAATAGGTATACTTAGCATGATCAATCAGCCGTGTTAGGTATACTCTTAATTTTAAAAGTGTGTCGCTATTAGTCAGTGGCAGACTGCATTGACAATATACTGTTATAAATGTGGTCACTAACATTAGAATTGTTATTTACGGAATGGCTACCATGTACCAAAATTGATTGTTCTTCACTATTAGATCAAATTAGCTTCAGAGTGCCTCGTTGCAACCCGCGTCACCCCAATACACCTCTATGTCCTCCTCTTCGCCGTACCGTTCTTGGTGCTAACTCTGCTATACCTAGGCTTTGCAGATTAGTTAATCAACATAGCAAACGAATAGACATGTTCAATGATACGATTCGGAGCATTATTCGACATCTGAACAAAGATGTCCAATAAACAGGTGTGTGTTTACGTTAAGTTTAGTTTTAATATTAGTCTGTTTAATTTTGTTAAGTGGTGTTAACCAGTAAATAGTTTCTGTATTTAGATAGTTCAATTCATAAGGATGTTTTGTAATTAGCTTATATTAATACATCAAACTGTTGGAAGACCTAAATAAATACCGTTTTATTTTCGAGTTTCCGATATTATATATCTCTATACTCGGCGCTGTTGCAAGCGCCAGATTACTGAATAACTGAAGATCTTGCAGGTGTGATTGACAAAGCTTAAAATGCCCGTTATTTTTAACGTTTTGTAATGTAGGTACCCAAATTCTAAAATTATTTTTTAGGGATTCGTATTCATATTAGCAAGGAATTCTGACTCATATAAAACTATGTCTCAGTAGGTAGACTGGTTTTCAAAACTTACTTGTTACGAGATACCTACCTACCTACGCTGTGTGATTTTTAGTTTTTTGTCACCACTTCAAATTCAGATTTTTTGGGAACACCATCTTATTACTATCATTAAATAATGACCGACTAATTATAAAAAACACCTATTAATTGTTTAAGCAATTATTATTTTTAGGTTCTGTACCCGAAGGGTAAAAACGGGACCCTATTACTAAGCCTCCGCTGTCTGTCTGTCAACGGGCTGTATCTCATGAACCGTGATAGCTAGACTATGGGGGGCTCTCATACGACAAACGTGATTTTTTCAGCGTTTTTTGCTCGCTATTAAAACGGTAACAGGTAGACGTTTGAAATATTCACAGACTAAAAGGTTGAATATTCACTTTTAAAATAAATAATTAAATTAAAATAATAATAATATTTAAGGGGGGCTCCCATAAAACAAACGTGAATTTTTCGGCATTGTTTGCTCGATATTTATAATGGCAACAAGCGAACACTTAAAATATGCACTGAATATTATGTTGTATTTAAATTTAAACATAAATAATTAAATTAAAATAAAAAAAATAATTAAGAGGGGCTCCCATGCAAACGTGTTTTTTTGCCTACACTGTCTAATGTTGTAAGTTAATGGTACGGAACCCGTCGTGCGCGAGTCCGACTCGCACTTGGCCGGTTTTTATCATTATTTCAGTCGCTACTAGATCGAGAATTTCGTGATGGAAATCAGTTGAATGTATGTGTGTGTGACAGAGACCGTGGCCGAAAATTAAAAATCTAAATACGCACATACTACTTATGTTATAACAACAAATCTAGAAAAAAAGGACAGTGCTTAAAACGGCGATTATTTATTTATATATTTACTAGTCGTTCCCCGCGACTTCGCCCGCAAGAGTTGGATTTTCCATATAAACTTTCATCTCCCATTTCACCCCCTTTTTGTTTTTATATCTCGACAAAATGTAGCCTGTCCTTTCCAGGGTCTCGAACTGTCTCCACACAAAATTTCATCTCAATCGGTTCAGTGGTTTAAGCGTCAAGAGGTAACAGACCGACAGACAGACACACTTTCGCATTTATAATATTAGTATGGATTTATGTGCTGTGCTTTATTCGTGATTGCATTTAAGCGAGCGGTGAAACGAGACTAATCGGAATTGAGTTACAAAATTAAGGCTACTAATGCGCCATTGTAAAACTAAATGATATAACTTCTTCGTTTTCGGTTACATCAAAATAGGCGCACACACTTCATTTTTATGTGAATACTTTGTACTGAAACAGACTGAATTCAATACCCGTGATGCCGCTAGAATTAGTTTAACGTTTCAACCGAAGTTTCTACTTCGGCCTTTGTTCGGTGGAAATCCTGTAACATGTTTTTGCGTTGTTCCCAAAAAATAAAAATTGAAATAGTGAAAGCAGAACAAAGGATGATCATGTATGTTTATTAAAATATCGTTTTTCAGGAATATTTCAAGCTCAAAGCTTATGTCACGAGTGTCGCTTTGCCAAGCTTCAGACTTCTGAATTTGAGAAATGTGCACTGTATCCTAATTGGCTTCCTTAGGCTGGAGTTCACCAACACATGTTTAATTTTTAATCAGCCGGGTAAGCATTATTTGACATCTGTCAATCGAGGATTACCGATTGTTTAAGGATTAGTGAACTCGAGTCTTATGTCTTCAATATAATTAATTGGGCTGTTTTATTTTTGTCATAAGTTCTTTTCTCTAAACGTTCATCATCACTAGGAACTCTTAACCACTCATGAAGTCCCAGTTCTATGTGATCAAACCCAAGGTGTTCCACAAACCAAAAGATGGATCTACAATTCTTTCTATAATCTGAGGAGCTATATGTTTTTTAGGAAGGATAAACGTTACTTTAGGTGTGCTTTTGGTAAGCAAGTGTTGGTACCTGTACCGTTACCATGAGTTTACAGTGGTTTTACTAGCTAGCGACGACGTAACAAAAGTGTATAGGAAATTTTAGTTCTCCAAGTAACCGCTAGAGGCGCTGCGCAATTTCCCATACACTTTTTTTACGTCATTGCTAGAGAGTAAAACCGCCGTAAACTCATGGTAACGGTACTGCAGCCGTTCAAATTACGTTCGTTCATTAACGAGTGTTTTATTTAATTTTGTGCTCTGCTTCTGACTGCACTCCAATGCCCGATAAGTCTGATATTCCGGTATTATTTCCGTAATTGGTCAAGGATCGAGCAGCTTTATTCGGTAATTAGCCATCGTAGCGAACTGCAAAACTACGGCGATTAAACCGAAGCCCATATTGATTTTATTCGTCTAACAGACTACAGTCTATAAAAACTGAAATAAAATACACGGTAAATTAGTAGCATATGAACTAGAATCGAATGAAGTTGGATTGATGAATCGGTAACGCTGTGAGAATTTTAAAACACAGCTCAGTTTATGTAGTTTGGGTTTCATGTTGTTACATAACCATTTATGAATGTTCCTTCCTTACATAAATCCTTTTGATTTCTTCATATCCTATTAGTTACCTCATCATGACCTACTAGACTATCTAAGGAGTTATTGGAGTGGTATGCAATAGCTTTTTTCACATAAACCATTGCAATCGCCAATAGTATAATTTCTTTAAAAAAAAGTCCGGAAGAAAATGTACATCTAGTACCTACCTAACAATAATAGGTATTTAATACTTAATATAGGATTTAGAATAAAAAAAGATATGCGACTCAAGTGTTTACTTTTTTTGTACGTACATAACATATGTGATGTTATGATCTTATTTACTTGTTACATTTCTGAGAATTGCTCATTAATATCTTTATAATAATATACTTATGTATGAAGCCAACTAATACACGTTTTTTTCATTTTAAGTTTACCTAAGTATTATTGTTGTAGTATTTTTTAACCGCAATTAATGTATTTGTTTGAATAATAATAAAGTAAATCCACGTGACATTCCTATCTGTGTGCAAACAATAGTAACATTTAAGATAGCATTCTTAAATGTTTGCTTATTACTTAGTGTCAGACAATACCCTTCAGAAATACAGAATACAAACACAGGTATTCCTTTGTTAGTAACACAGTACAGCTATTTCAGTAGACAGCGCCCGATCACTTTTAGGCTAGAAGAATGAAATTATAAGGTCTCGAAAGGTCTAAATTTTAATTTACCTATAAGTAGACAAATTTTTTTTAGCTCGCCAAGAAAACATATAACATACATATAATTTAAAATATATTACCACAATGTATGCGGTCTTATCGCTGGAGGCGACCTCTTCCAGACAAATTATGATATTAGATAAATCAAAACATTGTGCGAATATATATATTTTTAAATCAAGCATTGTGAATGTGATAGTTATCCTTACTGATAACTTTCACAATGCTTAATTAAAAAAAAACGGTAATTTAAAAAACCCGACTGCGTTTCTTTGTAATTGGAAATTAAAAAACCCTAAAACAAGAAAGAGGTCATACCCGGGTTAAATTGGTACCCATATTAAAAATTGTAGCAGTCGGGACCCATTCTAGAAATGGAGGCTTAGTGAATTTAGAGCACATACCTACCTCTATACAACATTGCAGATTACCCCAATCTATTGACGAGACGGCTGACTTTCTAACATGGGTCCCGACTGCTACAATTTTTAATATGGGTAAGTACCAATTTAACCCGGGTATGACCTCTTTCTTGTTTTAGGGTTTTTTAATTTACAATTACAAAGAAACGCAGTCGGGTTTTTTAGTTTATAAATTACCGTTTTTTATTTTATTATTTTTAGTTTTATTATTCAAAACAAAACACCAGACTGCAAAAAATATTATATTTTTGAAATGGTTTCTTTACTGGCTTACATTTGATACCCATATTGCTATGCTAAAGAAAAAATCAATCCCCCCTCCCCCCTTTATTTCAATTTCCGGGTGCAATTTTTTAAATTTATATAGCCTATGTCACTCTTACAATTTTGGCAAATTCAACGACACCTAATATGTCTAAAACTGTCCAGCCGTTTGGGCTGTAGGGCGTGCCAAACAATTATACATACATACATACATACATACTCTCGAAAAACATAACCCTCCTTCCGCAGTCGGGTAAAAATACAAGCTAACCTTATCAGTATAACATTATTTTAATTTTTCTGCTTCATTCTTTGTTCTAATAAGCAGTAGTAGTCCTATACTTAAAATTCACTTAAATTATGCTATGTAGATGCGGTACTTGAACAGATATTATTTTGTGATATCTGAACGTGATAAAAACCATAGAATAAATAATAGTTAACACATTCAAGGTTTTTTCACAAAAACTTTCTAGTTTTTCTTTGTTAAGCATTTTCTGTTCTCTTTATCTTTTTGCAAAGTTAAGTGAGAGGCAAATGGAATAAAAACAATTTCGCTTTTCAAACTTTTTTCAAACGCTTTTCAAACGTTTATTTAGTTATTATAATAGAAAAACATAAAAACACGTAATACTATTCACTAGTTATAACATCACAGTTTGGTTACTTATAGGATAACAGATTCATTCTAATTAATAATTGCATTTTTATATACAAAATGACCTTATCTTTGCTCTTGGGTTAAGATGAAGAACAAGAGTTAGCCCATTAGGTACCCATACAAAATATTGATGTTAAATGCAACAAATTAAATAATTTTAGCGTTAAAACACAACAGCTGTTGTTGTGTGTCAAATTATTTCTTAATTTAACAACTTACAGCAACACAAATAACAGCTAAACTTATTTTAGTACTAAAAATAAGATTCGCTGTGGTTGTTGGCATGGAAAAGTTTCGGAGACGAAAACCAAAAAAAGAAGCTGTTGTCATATCACTTATCTCTTTTCTTCTTATCTTTCACTTATCTTCTTTCAAATAGTTATAGTTATCAGTAAAGCATTTGCTTTACTCATTACTATAACTATTTGAAAGCAATATGTATTTACATAGGTATCAAACTAACGTCAGCAGGCCTGCCGCCGTATTCGATTGCTTAAAAATTACAATAGGTAAAATTTTCCGGAAAGCAATAATAGCTTTCAAACGGATGTCTGGAAATCAATTATAGCTTTCAAAATAATGAGACAATGACATTACATATCTACATCATAGCTTTATAGTTGCAATCGTTATCGCGATAGCTTTCAAATGCGGTAGGCCTGCGGGAGGGCAATGATAGCTTTCAAAATCATGAAAAAATTACAATCATAATTTGGGAAGCAATTTCAGTAAGACGGTAGGCTTGCTGGTATGTATTTAAAGTTGAGAACAAATGTGAAGATCCACAATCTTTGTTTGAAAGACGACGATAAAATGTAAGTATTTAAGTACCTATCCAAAAATTTGTTCTATTCCCTCACATACATACAACCGTCTAAGTGGTGAAACTTTTCTTTTAACACAACAGTGTTATCTTTAAATATTTAATTAAGTTAAATCTTGCGACTAAACTAACAGTTAATATGTTCGGCATATTTTTTTAGGCTACAAATCTTCCCGCTGATGGGCATCGATACATCTTTGCCATCAAAATATTCGCCCCTCAAGGCCAGTTTACGTTCAGGCATTGCAATACAAACTTGTCACAGCCTACGACAGATATTACATACAAAGTTCGATCTAGGTTGACTAGGCTAGCTCTCCGCTACCAACGTGCCAGCTAGTTTCCCGGCGCTCGTTACAGTACTGTAGAGATGAAAAAACAAATACAGCAACAACCCCACGCAGATTATGAAAAACACGATGCAGAAACACACGACACACTCCGACAAATATATTTTTATTCTGTCGGTCCGGCTCATTCGAGCGCCCGGTATTTCTACGCTCGAGTAGGTCCACATTTGTGCAAATACTCGAACACTACCTGAAAAAAAAAGAATAGATGTCAATTGATCAGCTGGTATTGTTCGAATATTCCGGAATAATGAACCTGCTGGCGGTATTGGAAAACAGCTGTAAGGCTCCGCGCAGATGGGCCACCGACTATTGCCACCGGTGGCTCTCGCGCGCCACGCACTTTGGTCCCGCGCAAACAGGGTGGACGATGGCCGCTACAACTACAATTAACACTTCACTGCTAGATCCTTTGACAGATGTTTTGTCAAAATGCCGAGTGGCCGCCACCGGTGACGTGTCGCGAACACTGAGTCGCAAGTAGCCGCCACTCGCTTCACATGTGCGGCGACGTTACAAAGAGCTTGTCGTTGTAGCCACCGGTGGCTGTGGTCGGTGGCCCATCTGCGCGAAGCCTAATGGATATACAAGTAAAGCGAAAATATTTCAGTAAATTATCCTAAATGGAAACTCAAATTCCAAATTAAATGTTGTTGAATATGAAAATTAATATTCTCGGAAAAATCTTTTTCATTCGAAATCAGTGTTCGCTGAATTCTGCCGTAGTTATTGGTTTTCATTTGATTTGTACGTACGGTGAAAGGCTTTATATTTTCCTATTTTTAGGTTCTTTTGTTCAACGACCTACTTTTATAAAAATGAGAAAGATTTACAATCTTTTGACATTATTTCTCGATATTACGAACAATGTCGTATTTAGGTTAAACACTAACTCCACTTCACTAGAGATGGTGAATGAATTTAGTCAGGAAATTTCGAATTTAGTGTGAAAAATAAAAAAAGTCGCCTAAATTGTCCAAAAAGTCAACCTCTTTTTTATTCTACTTTGTTTGCCTTATTTGTGTGACAAAGAAGGAATTATTTAATTAATATAACTTTAACGAAATATCATAGTCAAGGTCTCTCAGGTGTGAAATGCTTCTAGAATGGTTCCTTGGTTAGACCAGACACGCAAGTAGAATATTAATAAACGTAAACTACCTATTGATATTACATTATTATGTAAATATAGTAGGATGCTGACGGCATATTTAAAAATTAATAATACTTGTATTATGACACATGATTTGAGCGACTTGGTTAAGCGACTTTCAAAAAATATTTGTTATACCTATCTCTTAAGAACACATTTTGAAATTCGTAAGCCATTACGTCGTACAAAACGATTTAATTCGTACAAACTACTCTAATCATTGTTAGGTGTCATAATAGTGAAATTTGTTTATTTAAATGAGTTTGCTCTTGACTGTGGACTAAGTCAGACTTGGCGTAGACAGAGTCGACGGTGAAGCGAGCTCTGGAACTCACCGACGGAATACAGCAAGCTGCTTAGCGCCGGGCTCCGGTGGGAGGGTGGTTGCTACCAGGCGGTACCTAACGGACTCTACCACCGCTGATATGATCGTTCAGCCATCACAAACTGGAGTTTGTAATGTCGTTACCCGGGGTGGACTATTAAGAGATAGATCCTTCACCACCCCACAAGAAGGGCATCAAACTAGATCAAAGCTTTGGTGAACTTATCTTAAAGATTTTGTAATTGTCCACTCTACGATATCTACGCCTCAAATTTGTAAATATTTTCCACAAAACTTCTTACATTCAGTAATATACCAAAGAGACTACACTGTATGTATATCTCGCAACGCGCCATAAGCATGCGAAATATAGTCCGATTGTAATTTCCCGGAACTGCCAAGTGTATTTCATACGCAACTTTTTCCGCTGCATGTAGGAAATGTCGCAGGCGGCTAGTTGAATCCGCCGTTCGGTTGATTAACTAGTATAAATTTGGGCTGTTAAAATGGTTAACGATTATAATAATTTGGTATGGTGACGTGAAAGAATGTTTTTGGTAAATGAACACGGTTATATTGAGTTTATCCAAAAGAAATTCAATAAATAAATAAAAAATAATTACACACATCAACACTCTCTAGGGATATACAAAACATAGCATTATTATATCCAGAATATCCCTAGACAGTGTTGATTTGTATATTTGAACTACAGCTAAAAATATGTACCACTTGGGTTTCTTCAAAAGGCAAAAAAGAACCCTTATAGGATCACTTAGTTGTCCGTCTGTCTTTCTGTCTGTCAAGACCTTTTTTTTTAAAAACGCGTGGAGTTATCAAGTTGAAATTAACATTAAAATGTACCCACTTATGCCTACGGTCGCTGTAATAAAATCAAGCTTCTAAGTTCACGCAATCCATAGATACGGCCATTTTAGCCGCATTTTGCACAAGTAAAGGATAAAGTCTGGAAACCGCAATTCGTTGTATTTTGTAGAAAAAAAAAACTTTGTTTGTACCCTCAGTGCGCGAGTCCGACTCGCACTTGCCCTGTTTGTGTTTGTGTTTCCTTATAGAACAATCTACTTAGTACCTACTGCTATGAGCATAATGAGCAGTGAACATTCACTGATCATTAGTGCTTGACGTTCTTTTCGTTTTATAAAATTACAAAGGAGATGTCCCAGAAATGTATGAAGCCTCGGCCAGGTCCATGTACGCTATACCTAATTATAGGCGAATATGTGTAGTATAGGTTTAATCACACTAATTTTTACCGATTTTTTGGTACCACGTGCATATACGGGCACAGATTATATAATAGTTACTACGTAACAGATAAATCACTCTATTCAAAATCGTCCATACCAACTTTTATAATAGCCTATAATTTTTTGTAGCACACCACTGTGAACGAAAATGTACCTTAAGCATAGAACATTACGTTATATTCCTCTGCAGCTACGCGGGGCCGGTGCGGCGCGTCGGTAATAAAAATTAAGTCAGGGCTGCCTCTTTAGATACAAGGTTTTTGAGGGGACGTAGGCCACCTGATTCGACACGACAATTTTATTAAAACGATAATAGAAGGAAGAATAGAAGGAAAAAGGAAGCGAGGAAGACCAAGAATAAGCTACATGCAGCAAATAAAACAAAAGATAAATGTCGGGTCGTATCAGGAGGTTAAGAGAAGGGCGGAAAGCAGAGAGGAATGGAAAAAACCCCACCGACAAGAGCCTAGCTCTTAAATTTGATGATGATGAGTTAAAAGATTTAAAAAGTGCAAACATTCGAGACTCTAATAATTCCAGCATTTAATTTAAATCTGAGACTAATTCAGGACTTATATTCTTCTGGTTTGTACAGTAAATGACCGGATATGTAAACCATATTACTTAATTAGGTGGTTTAAAAAACAAATCGACCGAAACACAAATAATTCAACAGGGCGCGCCCGACGGTTGTTGGTAGCCTACTGATTTACGCACCGCCGTCGGTGCGCTCGAGAGTAGGCTATTATCGCGCGCAAGTACATCGAGTGAGAGATGCCTGGTACGGGCCTGGGATGGAACATCTCCTTTAACCATTTGACTGCAGCACTAACTGTGCGCCCAGCGTTAATAAAGTCCAGCGTCAGTGTCATTAACCTTCCGTGTTTGCGTTGCGAAAACGACCCGTTTTGGATCTATCGCATCCAATGCTGTGTCGCTAGAGATTGGCGGAGTTAGTTGATTCGGAAAGCGAAAATGACTAGCGCTCAAAATTAAAAACCGAATCGAATAATTAGGTCGATCTAAGTTGTTTGCGTATACATTGAACATGTATTTGATCCTGGCAGCCGTGACATCGCGGATGATCATCAATGAATGCGCAAACAGGACAGATTTGAAACTTGGATTACAGATTGGTTATTATTTTATTTTGGTTATTGCATACTAGTTACAATGTAATTACTGCAGATGCTTTAAAATATGTACGCACCACGCAGATTCTTATTGGTAAGTTTCGATCAATATAACACCAATCAAGCGGAGTTGTTAAGTTAGAAAACAATTGAACTACGAGTACATAATATAAAAGAGGCTATAATTAAAAACCTATGTATCAATGGCACTTAAAATGCTACTGTTGTTTTTAAACTAGAAAATATTTATTTGTCTGACGTGCTTGATGCTTTAGGTTAAATAAAATATCTATGTATTAGTAGGTACTAATCTTATAACTCAGAAAATTTAAAATTGTCTAACACTAGGTCAAACATTGTTGGTACTAGTCTTACTGCCGCACTCAGAGACGTCAGTTAAATTTAATCTATAATTAAGTCTAGTTCTGTCACTTTCATTGTCAATTAAATAGAAAAGGACGGCATAAGAATTAATGAAGGATTACTTTAATGGATGTCTCTGAGTACGGCAGTTAGACATTTTAAAATTTTCTGAGGTACTTTTTGACGACCGTTTTTGTTGGTGTAGTGTCGCTCCCCGGACTATAAAACCAGCGGTTGCGGGTTCAGACCCCGCAAGAGGCAAACACGTTTGTGTGGTGAGCACGAGCATTTGGTACTTACGAGTAAGTCATGGATGTTTATAAACGTATATAACTATCCGTTATTCTAGTCACCATACACAAACTCACGTGTAATTGGTGTGTTGTTGAACAATTTCTTATTATTACTGTATTTATTATTGGTATTACCTAGGTACCTATAAATAAATAAATTGTTTCAACAAACACACCAATTACCTAGCCCCAAACTAAGCGTAAGCTTGTGCTATGGTGACTAGGATAACGGATAGAAATACTTTAATACATATAAACATCCATGACTTAGGTACAAATGTTCGTGCTCATCACACAAACATTTGCCCCTTGCGGGATTCGAACCCGCAACCGCCTGGTTTAGAAGTCCGGTGCGCGAACGACTACATCAAGACGGTCGTCATCATCCTATGGGAACTTGTTACAAAAAATAGGTTAAAATGGTGTCGGTCACGAAGTCCATACAATTAATAAAATATTTTATTTATGTTATGCCAATGTACCTACATATAACTGTCTCTCAATGAGTTGTTATTTTTTGGTATGTATGCATGTGTGACCTGTAAGTAAGTACTTGTACTATCTACTTTATAATTAATTGTCTGTCTTAGCTAGCACTTCCTATGTATTTAGGCGGTCATTAGCATATATCCATTATTTTGTGCTTATTCAGTTGTTTGTTTGGGATATCTGAATTAACCTACATTCTACACACGTGTACATAAAGTATGATAGGCGTACTCGTATTGCTGAAATGTGTTGTATAATGTTAGTCTATCAGTTCGATATACTTTACCAACTTACTGTGTAATATTTTAAATTATGATTATGAGGACATTTGTGTCCGCTCTATTTTACAATAGTAAGCCAAGTAAGTAATTACTCTGTATGTAATAGATAATACACTTTGATTCAACTTTTGATTGTTATAAATAAATGAAAAAAATAACCTGTCATTTTAAGTATACTAGTTTTGTTTGAAAAAGCTCATGTTTATGGCATGATGCAATGATTTTATTAAATATATAAGTACATACCTACATATTTTTTCTAGTAAGTATCAAATGAAAAAAAAAGATAATTATATCATTTATAGTTAGTCAGAGCTAGTTATTTCATTTACCATTGTATAGATTAGTGATGTGTCATTTTACAATCAAAATGTTCAACATCCTGGATTAGTGTAATGACAAACATGGCTGAGTTTTAAGCATAATAATAGTGGCCATAGTAAATATACAAGTATAACATTATTTACAGTCTTTTAGAACTATAACAGCTGTCTAAAGCGCATAATATCACTATAAGAAAAAAAATTGTGAGTAAGCGACATATATGTATACGAAGTATGGAGAGTGGAAGAGATTGAAATAAACAGTAAGGCACATAGGCAGACTATACCCAAGTGTCACAGACATTAAAATTCAATTTATTTTTGCTTAAAACAGGTGGACCTCCAATTATCGACCCTATCATGCTTCGGGGCTATTGTGGGCTAGTGCTGAGAAGCAGCAACGCAAGAAACTCAGTCACTACTGCGTTGTCTTATTATCTGGTTGATATTTTTTATACCACACTTGCAGTTTACCGTGACTGTGATGCAATTAACTATTTTAATCTTAACTCAACAGCGTTATTCTGGAAAAGTTACACCTTTGTACATAGGTCAATAGCATACCATCTTTTATTACTTACTTGAGTACTGTTATGCAATGTTTTTTGTTTTTGTCCGGCTTAGAACCGATTGCAAATTAAAAATCCGTAACAAGAAGTTTTGTCGTTCAATAAAAAATTAAATTATAATATAATAAAAAAACTTACGTGCAAAATCCTCCACTGATTAAAATTTAACAAATCCACTAGTCCGCACTTCGGCCTTCATTTTATCGTGTCCATAACATTGTTGGTTTTTCACATTCAGGTGTCACGATTTGCGGCAATTACTCGTATCTAACGAACGAGCTGTGTGCGCGGACGCAGTTTGTAAACTTGAGTCGTTGTACGGCGAACATAAACGCAGTAGTAGTTAGCGTTGCCGCTCGATAGTCGACGCGTCGTCTATCGATAGACTATCGATAGGCACAAGTAATAGTATCGATCGATAGTCTGTCGATGGTAGATATGAATAAGAGGCCGCTATCCATAGGACAAAACTATCGATACTATCGATAGTTGTTGCAATAGTCAGAGCCGATACTGTCGGTAGTATCGATATTGTTTATAGTGATTTTAATATTGAACTTCTACTATCGATAGACTATCGATCGATACTATTACTTGTGCCTTGTTGGTAGAGCCGATGTTATTTTAATATTTTTTATTTTTATTTAATATTGAGCTGCAATAGTATCGATAATATTGCTTTGTGTAGATATTATCGATACTATTGGAGCTCTCGATATTGTATATGATGTTCGAGGACAACTATTGATAGTGAAACTATCGATAGTGCGGCAACGCTAGTAGTAGTATCATTGATGTCTGCGAAGTAAGGAGCAGGGCACACGCGCGCAGCGTGGCGCCAACGTGCCACGAATATGGATGTGCCACATGATTAGGTATGATCTATTATAGTTGGTTGGAAATAAAACGTTCATTTCCAACCAACTATAATAGGTCATACGTAATCACGTTGGCAGTAAAGTATTTAAAATGTGATGCAACGTGCAGAGCGTAACGAACAAATGTGGATTGGCATTTGTCAGTTCGGCAGCATGTGTAGTGCAAACTCTTACGACAGGTAAAACAAAATGATGATATCTATTTACTTACATTTGCATTTTTTTAATTACGTAAGGATGAGGTTTAATAAAATTTACGAAACTTTTTGTTCACTTCGAATGATTTTAAACAGAATTTTTCATAGACTTTATATTATAAACTTGCTGAGGGTTTAGGCCAATAATAATAATATTAATCAGTAAAATTTTTGTTTTCTTTCACTTCATTTTACTGAACTTGTCTTTTGGAGACCAACCAAAAACCTACATCGTGACGCACACCTATTTTGTTTCATGCTATTTTCCACAATGCATCTATTAAATTACGCATTGCAAATTAATTATTTTAAATTTCTAATAAGTGTTGTACGCGATCAATAGTTTTAAAATATGTAGACCAGGGTCCAAATCTCTTTTTTATAGTTTTTGATGTATTTACTTTTGTTATTAGATATTTATCACCTCTATTTTCTAACAAAAATGTGTTTTCTTAGTAAATATACTATAGTCGTGTAAAAGGAATGTTTTTTTAATGCGCCGTGCGCCACGTCGCCCGTCGATGTGCACTCTCCTTAAATACATGTCTCGTAAAGTTTGACATCGCGCTAACTGATAACTCTATTGTTTTATTTTATTGTCCTCTTATCAGATGTTGTAATTGAGGATAATTTACCGCGTCTTTACCGTGTACCGCCAGATATATTTTGCAGTTCTAGTAGGTATTAGACATAAAAATAATTTGTTTACCTGTCAAACCCGATAAGACCCGCGGGTAGGCCGATAACAATTAATTTTCTATTGCGTCTGGAAACATGATACCTACGTGAAGGTTTGAATAAGTGATGTACATCACCTCACATTTTATACACCTTATATTTTATACATCACTTCACATTTCAATTAAAAATACTATTAGTAGGTATACTAATAACTTACATTTTAGTTTCGAATGTAGATTTCAGGTGTTATTGTAAACATTATAATCACAGGGGGTGAATATGGCGTTAAATACATACGACCTTTACTATGGGTTCCGTGATCGAAATCTTTAAAAGATAATCAGATACTCCATACAAATAATTCTGCTGCCTCGATACAAAAATGTAGAGAAAGCACTTTTTGTTCACGATTTCGGTAATGACTTAGTAAAAGTTGTAAGTATTGATTGCTATAGATTTAATACCTTAAAAGAATGTGACTATTTACATTAACACCCTGTAATAACAAGGTATTGACTTGAATAATAACAATGTGTCATTATCTCCTTGAAAACTGACAAACTATTTTGCATTCCTTTGAACTAATCACTGCGTAACTGGCCGCAAATAAATTACTGCAAAGAAACTAAAAACAAAATAAAGTAAATATTCGAGAAGGGCTCGTGATATTTTTCGTGTTTTTTGGCCACATGCAGACGCTTGAAATATTCACGAATATTAAGTTATATATTCACTTAATAAATGTGTGTAAGTGAATTTATACATCGTAAATGATATTTGATTTAAGCGTAAAGTTGTCGATGGCGTTGTTAACTTTTTGCGAACTTTACATTTCATTCTTCGATGAATCACTAGGATTTCATCAATATTATTCATAAAGACTTTATGGGTCAAAGTAAGCATATATGTAGTTATATAAAAAGTACCTAGGCATTTGGATTTCAGGTTCAATACTGGAAATTGAAACGTGAATCGAAATAATTTTAATTTAATGTCAATCAAAGTAGGTATTCATTATCGAACTCATTACTGTACCCACCTATGTTTTAGTTATGCATCTATTAATATCATATTAACAGAATACAATCACGACAAATAGAGCGAAATATATGAAACCGAATGCAAATTCTCTATAATTATTACCTTCACACACGTTTAGAATACTAAATGACAGCACACACATTGACAATATGTAGGTACACACAGCTTTACAGTTATGTAACCATTTCCAATATAACTTGAACTATTCATATACTGATGGTATTTTCTGTAAGAGTTCAATATTAGATTCATACCTATACCTTGATTTGCTATCGACTATAAAATAAATTACCCAGTTAGCAACAGATCAGTAAAACACCTAAAACGAAATGTTGGCAAAGTCACCGTATTTTTAACTCTACTACATTCAGTGAAAAATCAAGTTTCAATATTAAAGAATTAACCGAAACTGAATACCATGATATTATTGAATTGATAAACAAAGGAATCGAAAATGTACGAGATGAAACCAGATCATATCGTTCAATGTAGCTGCTATGGCTTTGTGGATGTAGGAAGAGAGTTACAAAAAAAAACTGTACGTATTCATATTTTTTTTGCAAACAGTTACCAGTCATCGCTGGACATCTATTCTAAACTACAAAAAAGGTAAGTATTGCAACAGTTTTTTATTTAACAACAAAAGCACAAATTACAAAACATTTACCAATAAGTTGAGAAAATTACGTTGCGTATTCCTTTATCAAAAGGGCTTGAAGCAGAATTGTGTAAGAACTAAAGGAACTAATTTTATAAGCAACGAGCGAGCATCATGCACCCCACACTTAATTATTATGACGTTACTTTTCTCGTAATTTTCCCTAGCCTGTGGGCGACCCTTTATAGTCGATAGAATGTGTCAGAGCGTAAAATACGTTGTATTTCAGTCTTAGTTGCTACTTTAGTTTGCCGTATAGATTAAGTTTCTGTAAGAGTAGACTTGATACGTCTACAAAGGGTCGCCCTAATGGGTTGTCACCTTTATCAGCGTGATAGGTTTACCATAATAACGATCCATCTATGCGATTGTTCAAGGTAAAAGGTTTATGAGCTTCAGAAAGCAGTTCGTCTCGTCTGTCTATTGTTTGCTACTTTGATATTAAAATACTCACAATGTAAGGGCAGTTGAATATCGCTTACCTTCAGGTGACACGGTACCTACTTCGTTTCACTGCTCGGTTTTTCGTAAATAAAATCAAATTATCTAAAAGGTTTATGAGCTCATTAAAACATAATTTTACGGTTTAGTTCGCGATTTATTTACATTTTATTTTAAACCTGACGTTTCGAACACTTGACAGCGATCGTGGTCACAGGAAGACTAAGGTATTATTTGTCATTACAAAGTTTTGAAAAATTTAACTACCGTCACTCAATAATATAAATTTACGTTCCTATTTACACAGAAAGAGCTAACCGTGTCTTGAGATCTTGCAGTGCTAGGTGTTGCTTTGGTTTTTGCTAGAATAGGATCCCATGCCGGTGGAACTTTCCAACCATCTACCCTATTGAAATTTGCATGTTTTCTAATTTCAATGGCTTCATGTAGCATTCGAGGAATGAAACGCCGTTCTTTTGCAAGTATTTTAGGTTGGTCAAAACGAATGAAGTGGTTGGGTTTGTCTAAGGCATGTTCATACACTGCAGATTTCGTGTTCCGTCTATGTTTTACGTCAGCTATGTGTTCTTTTATCCGCACGCCTATACTTCGCTTTGTTTGCCCGATGTAGGAGAGGCCACAGTCACACTCCAGCTTGTACACCCCTGCATCTTGAAAAGGTATGTTGTACTTGACAGGTGGTAGGAATTGGTTAATCTTCTTTTGCGGCTTGAAGTAAGTTTTGATTGAAGCACGCTTCAAGATATTCCCAATCTTGTCAGTGACTCCCTTCATGTATGGTAGTACTGCAGGTTGGCGTTCAACTGTCGTAGGCTTGGCACGGGGTCTGCAACGACGTGGTACTGGAAGCTGGTTGACCCGTAGTACCTTCCTTACATGCTGAAGCTCAGCAGCCAGGTGTCGGTCGTCACAGATGCCCCTCGCTCTCTGAAACAAAGTTTTGCCCACGGTAGCTAACTGTGAAGGATGATGGTGAGACGCACCATTGAGATATTTATCGGTATGGGTAGCTTTTCTAAAGACTGTGTGGCTAAGGGTATGATCCGAATTCCTAGTTAGTAAAATATCTAAGAAAGCTAGTTTACTTATTAACTACTTATTAAACTTAATATTCCTAGTAGTACCTACAATTTAAGAACGAGCAGACATTTTGCTTTTAATACAATAGTTAAATAGTGTCATTAAATGTCCTTAAATAGAGTTATATACCATTTAAAAGACATCCGATACAAAGAACAAAATTAAGTATCTATAAAATACGTTACACATTAAAATAATTTATCAAAAGCTATACTAACAAAAAATATATAAAAATACAATTACGTAACATTCAACGCTAGTCACACGCGGTACAAAAAAATAGACCAGGTTTAAAATGGGTCTAAATATTAGCCGACAACAGAGGAATGAATTACACATTCGTGACATAACCCGATAAAGAAGCTAAGCTTAGCTTTCTTTGAAGAAGGTAACAAAGTTTCTGAGTTAAAATATAAACGGAGTTATTGACTGACTTGGCGATGCCAACTATTAGGTAGATACTTTATTTATTAACTCATAAGGTCCCTAAAAACAACCGTACCACAGAATACTAGTAAATTACGCGCTGCGTTTCGTAACTCAATGAACTCAATCCATTACCATTACGGTGCGTCTGCGTGCGACAAAATACGCCAAATATCACCGTCAATAAGCGACCCACGTCGGCAAAAATTCAGATTTGTAGACGAAATTGCGATGTCACAGGCTATACTGCATGGGTTTTCATTTATGGCCACTAGCAATTTCATCACGGTTTCGAGAACTTTCCGACTAAATTCTCTGAGTCTCTGTCTACAAGTATTCGAGGATCGATTTCGTGATTACAAAAGGAATTTTCCTGCGTAAATAACAAATGAAAATTACATGTTTTTCAATACAAGTCCACTGCGTAGATGTTTAAGCCTTCCCTCCCCATCTTTCCTCCCTTCAGTTACCACCCCATCTTACAGGTCTGTCTATTAATATTATTCTTAACCAATAAGAAAAACTATAATAGTCGTGCGAAGGTTAGGTAGTAGGTTGCTTTGGAGCTTTTTCAAGTTGAATAAATCCCTTGCGTCTGACTTTTTGTAATTTAATGACTGTGTAATTTAATATTGACGGTGGTCTATTTTCGTATCAAAAACACAGTAAAATTTAAGTTTTGTTATTTAGTATATATAGGTCCACCCACATACTTATTTGTTAGCAACCATAATTAAGGTATTTATTTTATTAAAAAAGTTCGCTGTCGAATTTTACAGAATTAAATATTCTGAATTCGAAAGTTAAGTGAATAAAAATATGTACGAAATAAAGGTCTTGTGATCTTATCTTTTGACCACGGCTCCTAGAAATAAATAAAATGCTGTCTAGTTATTTTTTACGCATTTAAGTACCGAAGTAAACTTAAAGAGGTAAGTAGTAAACTGACTGGGAAGCTACTTATTATTCTACATGCGCTCAGTTTTGGCTTACCAATGATACAACATTTTGAAAGAAGAGAAAGAAAGAAAAGACATATTATACACACATACATACGGTTTCCAAACACAAAAATTAAAAGACTAGTAACTACAATCAAATGGTGAGTGGACCGAAACGCCATCCGCTCAGCATTTTAAGCTTACAATTTTGCTAGTTAGGTAGGTACACACCATTTTAGCCATCAAACATACATCCCACCAACGATACCGCCATCACTTTATAGCCGTCATCGTATATACAGTTGCTCGCAAAAAACTATCAGTCATCCATCTGCTTTTAAATCAACAGCGTAAGGGTTGGAATTGTGTGCGTTTTGATTTGGGGATCATTGTAAGATTAAGCCGGACCACATGTGTTGGGGTGAAATACAAATAGATCACCCCTAAGTTATCTCTATCAATCGATTTTTTACTGTATTGTTAAGGCGTTAAAGCTTCTTTTACTTTGAGAGGGTACAATAAGGACAAAAAATATCGTGAATGGTCCCAGCCAGTTCGTGTTTGGTGCAGTGTATTCACGTCTGTAAACCAGTAGTGAAGTGTGTTTATAAAGTTTAAGGTGTCCAAGAGACCCAGTGGGGCACTAAGACAAGGTGCGTTGTTTTTCTTAAGTTTTTTTGCATAACATGTGGTCTGGCAAGTTATGGCAAGTGAGTCATTCATTCATGAGGAGCTGCCAACTTCCAAGGCGCGTTCTAAACTATATCGTAACGTTTTGGTCGCTTTTTGAAGTAGGATTCGTAACTGATAACGGTCTGAAGCTAAAATAAAACTCTGAAGTATGTTTGCTGTAATATGCTGAAGATTTTGTGCGTTGTTTTTTAACAAATGTTTTAGGTTTAAGCGTAATATTAAAATGCCTTGTTAGGATTTTTTCTCCCTAAACACGTTACAAACAGAAGCTTTTCGATCAATTTAGAGTCCAATTGAGACAATTGACCTTTTAGCCTTTAGAACTAGGTTAGAGCTATTATATTGCATCCAATGACAGTATATCAAAAACAGGTTTTATTTGGATTCTCTTCTATAAACATATTATGCGCTTACTCATTTCCTAGTTGTAGTACGTTTTGTATAATACCTAGTAGGGTGTGTTTAAATTATATCGTTGGAAATTGTACCTACTTATATCGTCGACTCGGGTCATGTCATAACCAACCTTAGTGGTTTAAGTACGTGATTTTACTAAAATATATTGTAATGTTTTGTTCATGGTAAATAAATTTAAAAAAAAAGGTAGATACGTCATTGTGCGCGGAAATTGCTTCCCTAAAATTGAGACAGTTGGCTCAATTTTGCATTAAAAATTCGTACACATATGCAATTTCGTCACGTAGGTAAGCGAGCGTGTGCTCGGCGCATCAAATTCAAATTGCCGTATTTGCCGTGCATTGGAAGATGACATATCTACCACTACACACCTACTTAAGTATTTTTCTGTCAAAATAGTTAGATATCTACAATTCTACATGGTTTAGACTCATTCTTCCAAGTTGACACTGGATTAAAAATATCTGAATAAAAAAAATTTTATTCGTACAATTAATAAGTAAATAAATTTTATTTTATTTTGGTGTACGGACCCCCCTTTTACTAAAATAATGATTTGAAGGACGTAGATATTCATGTACAGTCATGGATGATATATTTACTTTATAAATTCTGTAAACATGATGTTTCTTCAACTAGAAAAGCCGGTTAAGAAAATGTGTGCGTATAAAAATACTTATTTCCTTACAAAGTGTAACTTAGAAACGTTCTTACAAACTTGTTAAGAAACTTAGTGAGAAGTTCTTTACACAAGTCTTATGATATTTTCGTCTTGAGGCTGGTTCTTATTTATTTCTTGGGTGAAGACTTACATCAGATTTTTCACGTACAAAAACAAAATGGTGTAAAGTAAGTTTCAAAGGCATTATTTCACCTGAAGCCTTTGGGCTTTTGATTTGTGGTCTCAGTTTTGTACAAAAGTGTCGGCTCTGAGACCTTTAAGCTCTATAAAATGTTACTTTATTCGAGTTTGGCTTAAATAAAATCATATCGGAGAATAAATAAATATGTATGAAAGTGTGCTGATATTTTTAAGAAATAGGATTCCGGAATTATTCGTAGATAGCGTCAAGTTCCCAATTGATACTAAGAAACTGAGGATAAAAAATGTGAGTTTTCTAATTGACCTTAGACCAATGACAGTGTATTCAAAAAAGGAGGTAGATATGTCATTTCCTAATGCACGGCGATTCGGATTTGATGCGCCGAGCACACGTTCGTACGTGTCAAATGTCATAAATGTGGACAAAATTTTAATGTAAAATTGAGCAAATTGCTCAATTTGTGGCAAGCAGTTTCCGCGCGCTAATGTCACATCAACCTCTTTTTAAATGCACTATCATTTTCTTAGAATTTGTCAATCATGTTAATGACTGCCCATGCTCAATGGACGTTTTTTAACATCATTCTAAATCTATGACTCTACCGCACACTGCTCTAAAGCTGAACAAGCACTGGACATAAATGTGTCATTAAATCTATTCATTGTATTTTCAGAATGATACCTGAAGCTGCCTTCACATCGAAGGGCGAAACCCTCCCAAGGCCCTCTATGTCAGCACACGATCTCTACAAAGCCTTGCTCAAGGAATTTCTGAGCAAGAATCAGACCCAAGACGTGACTCAGGAGCAGTTAAATAGAATGCTATTGGAATACGCCTATAAAGGAAGCGATATTCGGTATAGATCTTAAGTTGAACAATAGATTCAAAGATATTTATGGACGACAGAACATCAGAGCAAACACTGTGGTATCTTATGCCGTTGAAATAAGGACAATTTTGCAATAACTGTGTTTAGTGACGAGCTGGCCACTGTACGTAGATAATTGATATGCGAACTTTTAGTAAAGAAAGGATCAGATTTTCACGCGAATCAAAGTAACGACTACTATCAATAGTTAGATTCTTGAAATTAATCAATATTGCTGGTCGTTACATGGCTCACTTTAACAAACTCAAAAAACTATGATAAATACGGCTTAAAGGAACTTATGTCACTGCAAAAACTCTATATCGAATTGAGTGCTGGTGAATTTCACTAGACAATTAAAATCTAAATAGTGACTACAACCTACGTTTTCTATTTTAGTCTCTAAAATTGTACTGCCATCTCAGACGATATTTATAAACTTAATTTCGGTACTTCACCCTATACGCTATTTACTGAGATATAAATCAAACTAATTCTTTGCGTCATTTACCGCCCTATAAAGAATTTCAGCAAACAGCCATCAAGTTAGATTATATTTAAAAAAACTTGACAGTGATATTAGATACTCCACTGAATCCCATTCGGTCGATCCAAAGAAAAAGCATTTTTTTTATTTCTGTCCATAATTGGAAAGGTAGTGATAACGTGAAAGACTATAGGAATGTTTGGAGTAGTTAACGTGATTTTAAAAAGTTAGTTAAGCATTAAACTTTAGTATTTATAGTAGGTTTGTCGATAATGATAGTCTACCAAGCCATCGAAGTATACATACCCACCGAATTATTTTATCTCAGCATGTTTTAAATGTTTTCAAACTAATCCAAATACTTTCTTTAAAAAAATGAAATTTGTGATAAATACAATGATTCAAATAGCAGTTTTTTTCAGAATTATCGTAAACTACAAGTTATTTATTTAATTATAAAAGATATCGATATGACTGTAAAAACGATACCCTTTGATTTGACTGATTACATCTGGGAATACTTTGTCGCTTACCATGTCCATATGCATTTCCTAGTTCTGATAGTAGTTAAAAGAGAAACGAAAACATCTAGTTCCAATATTGTCTTTATACAGGGTTTATACATCTTAAATCATGTAAAAGCGGTGACAGAGGCAGTGACATATATGGCTCTAGGGCGGGCCAAAAAAATGGACATTACATACGCCCAAAAAACATTACTCGCTTTTTGACGTAGTCGTGTAAAAATAATAATAATCGGAACCTAACTTTTTATTTGACATCTGGGTTTTACATTTAACCCATTCGCTGCCAATTTCGAGACACAATAGAAAATCAATTGTTATCTCGCACCGGTGCGTGCTGTGGCATGGAACCAGTTAAAAATTGATTTTGAACAAAAAACAAATAGAGATTCTGGCCATATAGCACAGCACTTCTACTTCTCACACTATGAATACAAAAGATATGTGTTATCGTAAGATTTAGTTACGAAAATGTACAAACTTAGAAAGCTGTTGACAATTCCTTCAGCTTTTAATGCGTTACGTTTACGTAATTTATCCTTCAGTAAAGCCATGAGAAAGTGGCAAAACATGCCCTTAATTTTCACCGTGTATCAGTAAATCTTCTTGGGACACAAGTGAGTCAACTCAGTTTAGGTAATTAAGGTTATTCTCGCTTCTCACATTGCTTATAAAATGTACAAATATATTTTCTTAGAAATCAGTATTTATATAATCTGAATTTTAGTATAGAGAATATTTAAAAAATGTTTTTTTTTAGTAATTACCTACCAAAGTATGTCTAGTCTAGATTTTAAGGCACATAAAATAATTATATACATTATATAAAAAAACACTCTATTTTATAATAACTGCAACGATTAGAGTCAAATCGATTATTGCAATATTTAATTATATTAACGAGCAATATTAGTTTTATGCCATATTTATGTATTAGGTAATTTAATAAAATAAACTATATTGTAAAGCGCGTTTGTTTTTTTTATAAAATGTTAATGTACCAACATACTATTGTAACTAATCAAATAATTGATACTATTTTTTGCCACTGCAAGCTTTTCAATTAAAATAGGAAGATCTGCCTAGTATATGATAAAGTAATTAGGTTATTATTCTTTTATTTTCAACACATCAAAGGTTTGACTCTCAGAATAATATTGATTCTAAACTAAAATTACGAATTATAAGCTTCAAAAGAATAGCTATGTTTTGTGAGAGGCAAACTTGTTAACGTAATGTATACTGAGCCTAAGTGCCTAACCAATGGGAATCAAGTAAATAAATAAGATTTATGTAAAAATTCAAAACTATTGCATTTGCGTCTAACATTAAAGAAAAATATAACCAGAGTTGCTAAAATTCGCCAGCCATGCAATTGGGGTTGTAAATAAATAACACACACATATTTAGACCATTTATTTGATTACATCAATAGAACATTTCGTTTAACAAATATATTCCTTAGAATTTGACTAGATAGTGACTAGATCTGCGCAGCCGGGCCACCTGTTGCATAAACACACAAACATCAACCTTCCAACGTCTTTATCATATACCCGGAGCCCGGAAAGGATCGAAGAGTAGACACACTGCACATAACGTAAAACACTCCGAAAATAGACTGGTTTCTTTAGGGGGGAGGCACAAAGAGGGGGTTTTGATCAGTTGAACCTGTAGGTGTGGTTCTGGGGGGCTCCGGGCCTAGTAGAATTCAGGCCATCGCCATCTCGTCGATGCCGCGGAGGAGGCGCAAACGCAGGTGGGCGAAAACGGGGTGCTGCGAAGAGATGCCGCGCCCGTGCAGGAACCGCAGCGTTTCCTGCGCGCATACCAGAAACCCCAACTGACCAGGGTCCATGTCCACCGGCACAGAATCCAGCAACGGATCCTCGTTCTCGTCCCCGAAGATCGATTCGTCTTCTTCCTCGTACTCTGGAGTGGCCGGCTCCTCGTCGCGCAGCGAATCCATTTCCAGTGAACAGAGTCTTCCGAATAAACGTTTCAGCGCTTGACGCTTCTCGGCGCTGTCGGTGTCCGTCGCCGGCTCGCTATGAGAACGCTTGCGGCGGCGTTGCCGCTTCACTTGGAGTTCAGAGTCATCGCGCTCACGCTTACGCTTGCTCGTCATCGTTGACCCGACGCCGACGGGGTGCAGACTGCGAATGGGCCGTGCAGGGAATTGAAGGGCCCCGGCGATTACAGCGAGCGTGCCGTCTCGGTCTCGCGTGGGGGTCGCGCTTGCGTGCGAAGGGGACGGGTGGGCCAGCTGCAGCTGAAACAGCTGGGCGAGCAGATGCAGGGCGCAAGGCACGCACGCTTTGTTTGATAAAGTTTATTCGGGGAATAAAACTGTTATCCCGGATTGCGCGGGTCTCGAACGCGGGGTGCGGCGCGGCCGGCAGCTGCGTCGCATCTGCCGCGCTCAGGTGATTTCATATGCTCTCAAGAGGCACCTTGGCGGCAACGTAATTAAGGCGCTTACAGACGCACGTAAACAAAGGCAGCCTTAGGCTCCATAACGGCCTGAACAAAGAGTTAATTTGTAACGTTTGGGATAAAAATGTACTCATAACTTTTTCCAAGAATCTGAATTTTAGAATATAAACACTTTCTTCCCTAATGAAGTTAATTGACGACCTCCGTAGTTGAGTGGCCCGCACATAGGTTTTCAAGGTGTAGCCATTCCTGAGGTTCCGGGTTCGATCCCCAGTCGGGTCAATATTAGCAAACACGTTTACTATACTGTCTCGGTGGCGGTGTTGTGATATCACCGTTGTTTCTGAAATGACACACACTTGTGAAAGCACTCATTAAGGTTTCTTTTTTAGTATCTGAGCAATGAATGTAATGTTGTCTAATATTTATTAAATTACTAGCTATTGCCCGCGACTTCGCCCGCGTAAACTACTATTTCAGTATCCTACAGGAACTGTGTTTTTTTTGGGATAAAAAGTAGCCTATATGTTATTCCAGACTATAATCTATCTCTGTGCCAAATTTCATTCATATCCGTTCAGTAGTTTTTGCGTGAAAAAGTAACAAACATACACACTCACACACTCACAAACTTTCGCATTTATAATATTAGTGGGATTAATCTTTTTTTAATAGAATCCATAGGGGGGAAGTTCTCAATTCGACTGTAGGTAGACCTATGTTGCCTTTTTTGTATGTTTGTTACTCCTGTTTGTCTGTTATTCCGCTGATAATGAAACTATTATTTTTAGCTGCGTGCCAAATAAATTAATGAATTTGAAACGATTGTCATAATTATTTTTACTCCCAAAGTAGTCCGTGCAATTGTCACCAAGTCAGGATCTGACGACGGAGTCCTGGAGGCATCGGGAGAACTCTTCAAACATCGAAGGCACTCCCAAATGACCATTGGCAATACTCTACATTTTTTAAATATACCTTTTATAAATTTCGTCGCAACTGCTATGCTGAGCGAAAATTTCTTACCAGATGAAGATGGCAACGACTCTGAAACCAGACATTCCCCTATATCTTTGCAAAAGTCACAGTTACTTAAACCCAAAAAAAGTATTATGTACCTACGGTGAATATTCTTTCTCTAAATATCATGTCGGTATGGTGAATTCTCATTACATCGTACAACAAAAATATTAGTATATTATATTCTGGCCCATATTAATTACATATACATATTACCAGTATCACGAGTAAGACTCATGTACGATTTTAAAAGGTAAGTAATACAAAACTTGCCTCAAGGCGAATTAATCCCTACAGATACACACACAATCTAAACGGTAACCCAAGCCTACACTTTGTATGGAAGTAGGTACCTGTATCTAAATGTACGAAAATAGCACTTCCTACAAGCTCGTTTCCAGGACTACATAAACTGAGTATTGATTTTTACATTTTCCATAGTGTATCGGTCTACATTAGACTTGTGTAACTCCTGAGTGAATGACAAAAATGATATATATCTTTTCAAAGAAGCAAATCACTCACTAACTCACTTGCATCTCAAACATTCTTTAACTCTTTTGATATACGACTCCTCTTCGAGCAACTGAACGAAATGAACTGAACTACAGGACTGAGTGAGACAGTGTTACTGCTCGCTAGTATGTGAAAGAGAGAGAGAAATAGGATAGCAAGCAAATAAATCACTCATTCATCGATGATTCGCATCCTGTATCACTGAGTTAAAAGAGCCGAAGATATAAAAGAGTGATATATGTATATCAGAAACTCTCAATGATATGAATCACTCTTTTCTTTTTATTGATATATTTTGCGCATCTCTAGTCTACATACTGTCACGAACTGAACATTTTTCAGCCCGAGGATACAATTTCACAAATTAAATGAAGCGTTAACCAGCAATCTGATTTCTTACAGCTTCGATGTTGTGTGTTTCTCTTTTTAAATGAGGTACGATAACAGTCAATTCATCAAATCATAGAACATTTTACTATGCAGGATGTACATTTATTTGCTTATCCCTGATGAAATATATACAGTATAAAACTGACAACCTTTTACGACAAGACAATTTTCGTATAAGTAATACATAACGTGTACCTAGTAGATTCTAGTAGTCACCAAGGCTTATGTACCTAAGTACGTACATTATGTTGGTTCATACACAAGCCATGCTAGTGCATTTAAAAAAAGGTTGATGTGTCATTAGCGCGCGGAAATTGCTTGCCTCAAATTAAGCAATTTATCAATTTCGCATTTAAATTTCGTATACTTATGACATTTGACTCGTGAACGAACGTGTGCACGGCACAACATTTATAAATTACTAGCGGTTGCCCGCGACTTCGTACGCGTGGACTCGATGATACAAAATATTTTATACTCCCGTCGCCATCCAGCTATCATAATCTCTTAGTCTACCATGTCGTAAGGAAAAGAGAGGAATAAAAAATCAAGGTCAATAGGCATTCTTTTTTAGATAATTTCGCATGGCAGTGACACCGACTCCAAGACTAAATTTTGTCGTATATCTTTCTTAATAATAGTGTAAAATATATATTTTTTACTTTCTAGCTTACTTTATTGAAGGCAGTTTTATTCGTTTGTAAAAAAAAATAATAGATAACTTTAGGTTTTAGTGACTCAAACCACCCTACCGCAATAGATGAATGTGGTTTAGCATCTAATTATTATGGTTTAGCATCTAATCAGTAGGCTACTGAAAGGTCGGTTTGTATGTTACTATCGTAAAGTTATTATTATTATTAGGAGCATGTCATGCCACTGCAGGGCAAAGGCCTCCCTACCCTTTCTCCTATATCGTAAAGTAAGTAAGACTATTCTTATAGTTCAATTTCCGTAAGTAAGATAGTGTCAATTGACTTTGATCTTTCATTCATTATACAGTAATTCAACAAAATTTCGATAAACTGTCTGTGGTGAAAGTATCCACGAACTACTTAGCGTTGAGGTCAGATCCACAAAATTATGAATCCTGAATGTATACGTTTAAATACATAAATTAATGCTGTAGAATATATGGTATACATGCCTATAAAATCTGAAAGATTCTCTCGATTTCTCCAGGTTCCCGTCATCAGACCGTAACTTGGAGAAGTAGAAAATCAGTCTAAAGTATTTTTTAAGTGTAAGTCTATAGAAAATGCACATCACGCTGAACAATGTTCCCTAAGGCGCTCTATTAATATCCCTTATTGTTGAGCTAAGCTGCTAGGGTTACATATCAGGTGCTCTGGACCTTTAATTTGTGTACGTCAATAGAAAATGCTCATCACGCTGAACAATGGTCTCTAAGGCGCTCTATTCATATCTCTTATAGTTGAACTGAGCTGCTAGGGTTCTATATCAGTTGCTCCAGACCTTCAATTTGTGTACGTCAATAGAAAGTGCTCATCACGTTGAACAATGTTCCCTAAGGCGCTCTATTCATATCTCTTATAGTTGAGCTGAGCTGCTAGGGTTCCATATCAGTTGCTCGAGACCTTCAATTTGGGTACGTCAATATAAAATGCTTATCACGCTAAATAACTTTTCTTAAGGCGCTGCTTTCATATCTCTCTTAGTTTAAGTGTACTGCTAAGGTTCCACGTCAGATACTCCGATTCGATTGCCCAGACTCAATAGCTACACAAAAAAAAAGTTTCACTCAAATCCGTCCAGTAGTTCCGGAGATTAGCGTGTACAAACAGATAAACAGACAAACAGACAAAAAAATTAAAAGTATTAGATTCCTATTCTGTTACTATTTTAACATCACCCTCAATTAGTTTTTTGTAAAAAAACTCAATGTACAGACGCATTGGTTTTACTGTTTTATTTTATGTATAGATTAAACTTCTTCAAAACGTCTCGACGAACATAAAATGTTAATATATTATATTTAATTCTTAAATACAGCATTCGTGCGAAATCTCAAGAGTAACGTGAATGATTTCACAATTTGCCTACAAAAATCAAGCTTTTAGTTTTTACATAAGCTTTTTTAAGAAATTACTCAGCACGAGAAAAAAAGTTATGTCGTGAATGTTACCAAACAAATCCAAAGTCGACAGCAACCCCTTAGTGTTATTATCCGAGTATAATAACTATGTAACTTCAGTTTGCGAGAAAATTAGCTCTCTAAGTGACTTCAATCCCTTGGACGCTAGGTTTTCAATTAGGCTAGCGGGGTCAATGACTCATTGGCTTGGAAAGATAAGTCAAGGGTTATTATTGCTTATGCTTATTGAAGATCGTGCCGGTTCTTTGATAGATTATCAATGGTGCTTTGGGGCTTGTCAACAAGGACAATTTAGTTAACTAGTCCTAAATCACTCTAAGAATGTATACCTTAACCAGAATCATTACTTTTTATAGTCCATACATTAATGGCGTCCTCACTTCTATCAAGCACAGATGCGTAGCAAGATTTTTTTTTATGTAGGACTTCATGGTCTATCCTGAAAAGAAGAACGGATCTGCTGCTGAAGAGTCTTTAATTAAATGTCAATATACCTTATTTTAAAATGAAAAATATGTTATGGTAAACTCTGTACCAATAACCATTCTGTGCCATTATGGTCCTTCGACAAGATTCAATCTAATTTAAACTTCGCTATCGTCAACGAAATGTCAATAAATGTAAAAGTCACGTGATGTTTCGTTGGCTTATGATAGTTTAATTATATTAGGTTAGGGAAAATTTCGCATTATAGTATGTATGAACTTGTAATAAAATCTCTTTGGCTGGAATATTTGTATTTGGCAGGTTTTGGTATCATTAAAAATTTAAATTTTAAAGAAGATAATTCCACATTCAAATTAGGAAAATGTGTGTTTTTAATTTGTTTTTCGTACTGTCAAGATTAGTGAATATAATGAAGAAATTCGATACATTTTAAAATTTTATTACAAAAAAAAGAAAAAATGCAACGCAAGCCGCGAAAAAAATTTGCAATGTTTATGGATCTGGTGCAGTGTCTGTAAGAGTAGCTGGTTTAAGCGTTTTCAATATTTTTTGATGTTAAAGATGCACGTCGCTCTGGTACCCTATTACGGAAAATATTGATGCCATTTTTGAAAAAGTGGGGCAAGATCAGCATATTAGTAGTTACGATGTATCTGAAGAACTGGGCATTGACTACAAAACAGTTTTGGCGCATTTGAAAAAAAGTGGGTACACAAAAAAGGTCGACCCCACGAGCTCAATGAAAGAAACCTATTGAACCGTGTTACTCATTTTAAATTCTTTATTACGACGTAATGAAACCGAACCATTTTGAAGAAGCTGATAACTGGTGATAAAAACTGGATCACGTACGATAAGAACGTGCGAAAAAGGTCGTGGTCAGAGGCCGGTCAGACTTCATAGACTGTGGCGAAACCCGGGGTAACTCGCAACAAGGTGATGCTGTGTGTGTGGTGTGATTTGAAGGGCATTATTCACTATGAGCTGTTACCACCAGGCAGGACCATCGATCCTGAACTCTACTGCGAACAACTGATGAGGTTAAAGCAAGAAGTTTAGAGAAAGCGGCCGGAGTTAATCAACAGAAGGGTGGTTTTTCATCATGATAACGCTAGACCTCACACATCTTTAATCACTCAAGAAAAATTAAGAGAGTTTGGCTGGGAGGTGTTAATGCATACGCCGCATAGTCCTGACCTTGCACCTTCAGTCCCTACGTACAAGATAGCAAAAAGTTAGCGACCAAAATGGTACCTACATACTTAGTTAAATGTAAATAAACTATATTAAAAAATGCGAAGAAACTTTATCCCCAACCTATTATTTTGTGAGCGAATCTATTTAAATGTGTAAGCGCACAACTAGGATTATAAATTTGAAATTTTCCACTAAGCTTTCTGTTATAGTGCAGATGAGTACTAAAAACGGATTTTTTGAAGTGCTTATGAAGCCATAAAGAATTTTAAAAAAAAGAAAAAATATGTATGAAATATCGTCAGAATAAAACAATTTATTGGTATCTGTTAGCTATTTGATCAGAAATTTATTTTAAGCTTTATTGCACAACTAAAACTTTGTACAAAAGGCGGACTTAATGCCTAGTGGCATTCTCTACTAGTCAAAAATTAAGATATAAAGAATGAGGAATTTTATGATTTTTGAAAATTGAACCTTTAAGGGTGTGAAATAGGGGTCGCAGTTTGTAAGGGAAATTCGACATTTGTGCGGACAAAGTCGCGAGAAATAGCTAGTATTTGATCGCATAAGTAAAGTGATTGATCTTTAAAATAAATACTACCTATGCTTAGAATCGCAACTACAGAAGAGATAAGTACTTACTTATCTTTCTAGCAAAAATGAAATAGAAATACTCAAGATAGGGTAAACAGATGGTCACTAAAATAGAATGAGCACTTAGTAGAAAACTTGCTAGGATTCCCAACGAATAAATGATCAAGTCCAAGTAACTGTGTGGGCGAGCATTGATCAGAGATTGTACGAAGAAGCTCAAAGGAAAGGTATATAATTATTACATTAAATTTGATTCTTGATATTACCACTCCCCTCCTTTATTTTCATTCATTAACTTTAGCACTACATTACACATTAACTTGGCTTTGTAACTTGGCGTTTACGTAAACTCAGGCTCTTCATAGCCTTCATCACCAGAATTACCAAAAATCTTAAGAATGTAAGAAAAAGAACTTACAGCACTTAAGAAAAGTAGTATAAATTATAAGTCAATCCATTTGAAAGCTGAAAACACTAAAGACTTTGACTTGATTCACTGAAACATTGATAATTTACTGATTCTACAGTCGGTCAATGTTCATCTAAACCAGTGAGAGCTTAATTATGAATCTGAATCTTATTTAAGTTAAAACTCAGCACAGAATCAGGCCCTGTGCGAAGTGACCTAGCAAAGATTTATTTACTTAATTGGTACTCTTATTAATATCACGTGAAACGGGAATTTCTCTCAAAGGAGTCTTGAGATTTCTAAGAGCCAAGTCTTCATAAGGGCCCTTGTGTGGCAGTAAGCTTGGAGAATGTTTGGTCTTATTTTGTGAAAGCTTCGGCTTATGGCAACACGCCAGTAAGTAATCCGCAAAGAACATGAAAGATGTCTGATAAAATTAATATAAATTTTCTTACGTTACCGAACGAAAAAGATACATGTACATTAGATTTAATATTATTTTTATTAGTTATTACATTTATTGATTATTAGTGATTAGATGGCCTTAAATTTCAGTTAACTATTAAATGGATTTGTCTTGCGAGTCCTGTGCGAGTCTGTTTTAATTAAAATGATATTTTGTAGATACTCAGGCATTTTGTAATTGTATTAAACAATTTTAATGGTCAGACTTTCTCTATTTCACTAGGTATATAGCTCCTCTCAACGCTCATGTAAGCCTGAATATTCCACGCCAAGTATTCAGCAGATGACTCAAAGCGACGCAGGGAAGCTTGCATTCTCGAATCGTTGGAGCAAAACGGATCTTAGGCTACTTACTCTATAAGACAAATTCATACTCTTGATTCAAGTTCTCTTTCACTCGCACTACCATACAGAATTGAGTGACAGAGATGGGTAAAGGCGGAATTACGGCATCGGCTACCAGAATAATGCCTGTGTCGGTTCGGCATTGGATGATCGCAACACATTCTTGGGATAAGCTTGTCACTTGTATCTAAGTTGCATGTGTGTGGCAGTACGATGTCTGTAACTACTGTAACATAAGATGTAAGCCTGTTTATGTGTTAACTGATTATGCAGTGATATTACAAAAATATTAAACAGTGTTCAAGATTTAATAACCATTTCTTGGCACTAGATAATATGAGGATAGATAGATACTCTTCAGTGCAACCAGAAAACACTTTACAAACATATAAAAAAGAGGATCTGTCGAGTATATCGTAAATAATTAATACCTACACCATGGCACACCATGATGTGTATTTGTTTATTACAATATCTATACTATAATAAAACTGTAAAACCGACGCGTGTGTACATTGAGTATTTTAACCAAAAACTAATTGAGGGTGATGTTAAAATAGTAACAGAATAGGAATCTACAACTTTTATTTTTTTTGTCTGATTGTCTGTTTGTACATGCTTATCTCTGAAACTACTGAATGGATTTGAATCAAACTTTTTTTATTATGTAGCTATTGAGTCTGGGCAAATACTAGGCTATAACTTATTTTGAAGATCGAAGGACCTGACGTGGAACTTTAGCAGTACACTTAAACTAAGAGAGATATGAAAGCTGCGCCTTAGGAAACGTTAGTTAGCATGAGGAGCATTTTCTATTGACGTACAGAAATTGAAGGTCTGGGGCAACTGATATGGGACCCTAGCAGTTCAGCTCAACTATAAGAGATATAAATAGAGTGCCTTAGAGAAAATTGTTCAGCGTGATAAGCACTTTCTATTGACTTACACAAATTGGAGGTCTGGAGCAACTGATATAGAACCCTAGCAGCTCGGCTCAACTATAAGAGATATGAACAGAGCGCCTTAAGTAATATTGTTCAACGTGATGAGCATTTGCTATTGACGTACACATATTGAAGGTCTGGAGCAACTGATATAAAACCCTAGCAGCTCGGCTCAACTATAAGAGATATAAATAGAGCGCCTTAGGGAACATTGTTAAGCGTGATGAGTACTTTCTATTGACGTACACAAATTGAAGGTCTGGAACAACTGATATAGAAACCTAGCAGCTCGGCTCAACTATAAGAGATATGAATAGAGTGCCGTAGGGAACATTGTTCAGCGTGATGAGCATTTTCTATTGACTTACACAAATTGCAGGTCTGGAGCAATTTAATAAAAAAAAAATTTTGGCAGACATTTGACCGCAATCTCACCTGATGGTAAGCGACGATGCAGCCGATGATGGGACATGTCTGTCTAGAAGCAGCCTATTCACTCTTTTACACACTTCAGCTGGCAACGAATTCCACTTTCGTAGCCGTACGCAAGAGGAACGAAGATTTAAAACGTTTGGTGCGTATTAGTGGTATGTCAACGACCTTCGCACATTCGCCGAATTGTAGCCTGTAGAACACTGAAAGGCACGCCACCTTACGCCTATGTTCGAGATCTTTTATTTTGGACCATAAATCCATATTGGTGTGTAACAATTTGCTTATAAACTATGTTAGTAAAATTGATATGCTAAATTACTTTAAACTGATTTTCAAACTCCCAGTGTAATCCTTCTGTCTCCAAGTTACGATCTGGTGACGGAAACCTGGAGAAATCGAGAGAATCCTTCAGATTTTATAGGCGTGTATACCTTATATGCTACATCATTAATTTAGGTATTTAAGCGTTCACATTCAGGAGTCATAATTTGATGGTGCTGACCTTAACGCTAAGCAGTTTGTGGATACTTTCACCACAGACAGTTTGTCGAAATCTAAATAGTCTTATCTACCTACATTACGATAGTAGTAACTTACAAACCGACCCTTGAGTAGGTTAGGGACACCACAGGAACACAAAAAATTGATGCTAAACCACATCCATCTATTGTGGTAGGGAAGTTTGAGTCTGACTTTTTCTGAACACTAAAACCTAAACTTACATATATTTTATTACAAACGAATAAAACTGCCTTAAATAAAGTAAACTAAAAAGTAAAAAACAATATTTTCCACTTTTACTAAGAAAGATATCCGACAAAATTTAGTTTTGGAGTCGGTGTCACTGCCATGCGAAATTTTATTACCAGAGGAGGATGGCGAGGTGATAGTACCTATCAAAAAGAAAGTGCACATTGACCTTGATTTTTAATTCCTCTCATCTCCTTACGACATGGTAGACTAAGAGATCATGATAGCTGGATGGCGGAGTATAAAATATTTTGTATCATGGAGTCCACGCGTACGAAGTCGCGGGCAACAGCTAGTACATGAATAAAATACGCTAAAAACTAATGTACTTACATATATGTACCTATATACATCGGTTACAAGATCGTCGCCCTGTGGGAAAGTGCCCAAAGGCTAATTTATTTAATTTAATTAATAGTAAGACGTTTATGTGTATTGTTTTAAAAGATTTTAGTTAAGCTGTAGATCGATTCCGTTATTTATACCTAGATAAATAATAATTTTTAAAGTTTTAGTGATAATAATTTTTAAATTCTTTTTAAAATTCAAATAGCCTTAACAGCCCTGTACCCCGCCGAAGAGGACGCAAGTAGGCGGTTGGACTAAAATGACCATTATTTTGGGCTGGTACATACGTACTACGACTTCTTTTTCTTACATTAGTTTTATCATAATATATTTTTCTACTTTGATATAATAATCAAAGAATAATACTACTTTTGGTAGAGTTAGGTAGTGTTTATATGGGTACATTATATTCTCCACATAACGCAGATTCCCGGTATGGTTTTGCGTAACAGATCATAATTAGATTCTGCAAATGGACACCGACCTTGATACAGCCTGTCGGATACAATGATTTCACGTGATTATCTGTAACCATGGCAACCAGAATATTCCTAGGACTGCTGAATTAATTAATACGCGCGTTGAATAATTAACGCGTGACGTAAAATATTAAAGGTGTGTGTAGTTTTTTCTCTTTTAGACGCTTTATGTAAGACCGAGATATTTTATTTGTGTACGTTTCGTACTTAAAAACAAATGAAGAATATACTGTTTTTGTTGTTTTATTTCGCAATTCATGAATTATTGCTTGTTAAGCAGAGAAAGAGAGACTGAAATTAAATATAATCTTGGACAGGGCACATTGGTATCGAGCCCTATGTTGTACCAACAAAGGTACGAGTTGTAGGACAGTCGGCAGCACGTCGTTGTATGTATGTCGCAGTCATCTGGTTAAATCTGCTATTTGAATGTATGACTAGCGCGTTCATGGAATGACGACATTTAATTGAATGACTAAAGGACAACCCGTCAAGTTGTTTAATGTAACGTTAAACGTCTTGACTGAACGTCATTTAGCATAGTCGTTGAATGGGACATAGCCGACTTTGTAAGGTTTGGTTAGGGTGACCATAAGTTCGCAACTCAAAAGGTAACTTACTTTAATGAGGACATGACATTCATAACACACCTTATATTGATTTTATATTGTATTTTAAGTCTTAAGATAGGCTAACAATTTATCATATTTTTTCAAAAGTAATTTATTCAAATATGGGAGTCTCTGAGACTCCAAAAAGTTGTTAACTTAAGTCTTTATCACCTTGTGAAATGATGGTTTAGGTAATAAAAAAAAACTAAAAATTTATAATCACAGGATAAGTTTTATTTATTGAAGTAATATAATAGTGAAAAATTATATTACTTCAATTTATTAATAGGTAAATCCATGCCGTCACACTATTTTATTACGAATAAGTCACTTTAAATCAAAAAAATATCAACACAGTGCTATCGGTGCGAGCTGTTTGACGCCATATTTGTTTGGGTGACTACTAACGCCGCAGAAAAAGAATTAAATTACAATCACCTGACTGATATTACGTCCGCTCTGTTCAAAGGGCTATGTTACAATCCGCTAACAAATGGGACGTTGAGTGACGCTTGTTCAATCAACGTTCGGCCTATTCATTCAATTAAATGTCGTCATTCAATAAACGCGCAAGTCATTTAATCAAATAGGAGATCCAACCAGATGACTGCGACATGTACATATCTAATAGCCCATCTCAAAGGTAACTTTTTAGCTTCAGGGGCCTTATTACAAAAAAAAATAGTACCTAAGTTTGAGCCAAGACTCAATATTAGTAGAAATTTTAGAAATTAAAGACACATTCGCAGCTAATAGAGAAAATCTCTTCTGATTGGTTGGCTAATATTTTAGTTGAAACCTGGTACTAAGTTTTTTGTACTAAGAGGGACAGGATTTGATTTTTTTGTATTTTAAACTGAATATACAATATAGCCTATATATAATGTATGGCTGTTGACGCTCATGATTATTTGAGTCTTCCCAAAAAAAGGTACTAGTAAATGAAAATTAAAGTGAGCAATTATGTAATACAAGTACTGTATGGCCGTACATTAAATGTAGCGAGCCTGCCTCGCCAACCGTAATGGAGTGATGGAACGAAAAATAATTGGAAACGCACGTTCTGGAAAATTTATCGGAAATACGGGTTTCCGTAATTATTCGTAGCATGTAGGTTAAATTAATATTGCAAATTATTTTTCAGGTCATACAAATAGACTTCATGAAGCTTCAATGTAGGTTATTTGTAAAATATTTACCGTTACACTGAGCCAGGGTAAGGATTTTTGCTAATAACAATTTTGACGTTTCTAAAATGTTTGATCTCGCTCTTTTGCAGTTTCTTTTCTTTAGCAGAGAAAGAGACGGCGCGTGAACTAAATATTTACCTAACTGTCCGTAGGTAACAGTGACACGATATAATTTTATTGTTTTGACTCTCCCTGAAAGTGTTGAAATATGCCATAGAGAGAGATGTCGGGAATCAGGCCCTTTGTGTGTTGGTTTGCAAAGAATAAAAACGAAAATGCTTTTGTTTACCCGACTGCGGAAGGAGGGTTATGTTTTTCGAGAGTATTTATGTATGTATGTATAATTGTTTGGCACGCCCTACAGCCCAAACGGCTGGACAGTTTTTGACATATGAGGTGCGTTGAACTTGTCAAAATTGTGAGAGTGACATAGGCTATATACATTTTAAAAATGGCGCCTGCGAATGGAAACAAAGGGGGGGGGGGGGGGATTGATTTTTTCTTTACCATAGCAACATGGGCATCAAATGAAAGCCAGTAAAGAGTCCATTTCAAAAATATTAAAAATTTGCAGTCGGGTGTTTTGTTATTTCGAAAATTATATTTACTTGTTAAACACCAAATTCAGATTACCTGCATACAAACATGATAACATAGGATATTATTTACGAAAATATGTGTGCACATTTCGTCTTGGCGGTTGATCACATAAGGTGTTTAATCACACTTGAAAACAACGATGTTGTTCCGTTTCATAAACAAGGAACAATAAAACAGAGAATAGTCATTGAGTTTTAGACAAAGGATGTGCAGATTCAGATCATCTGGATAACAGACAAAAACCATGAGAAATTGAGAAAAATGGCATAAAGCGGGGCTTCCTAGTAATCATTTGCGAATGAATGTGAAAAAAATAAATTTCTTTGCTGCTTTTGAATAGGTAATCTACCAGTTGCAGGAATATTGCCAAATCCGGACTAATAAAATCTTACTAGGCAAAATCAACAACTTATAATTTTTTTGGATTCCTTACAACCGAGGCTTTCAAAATATACGTATGTTTGCCGATTTTTTGTAGTTTTCGAGATATTAATTTATTTCGTGAATTGTGAGAATTATCCATATAATCAGTTTAAAAAATAATACCTCCACTTCATATGATGTCATGTCGGATTTTTTTATTGCAGTCTGATCGTTATAAATTAAACTTACTTAGATAAAATTATCAGCTAGCTAAAACTAATAAAATATCAAAAAAAATAAATATTGGATGTTAATCGATTGTATGTTTTTTTTTATTAAGTAAATTGTTGTCATTTTGATTGTATTAGACAAATGTCACAAAGATGCCGTTTTCTTTATTAAGACGAGAAGAGTCAACAACACAGCGCGTATATCGTTCTCCAAACCACTTGATCATCTACTAAACCACTCTTCTTTCTAAGTAGGTCCAGTACAATCATATCAATACTAAAACTGGGAAGTAATAATGTACTAGCTAGGCGTTCATGGACAAAAATCCAGATGTTTATAATTTCACGTACTCAGATCTTAATATTCAGGGTTTCAGTACAATTCTGCGACATGCATCTCGCTGAATGATTGCTATTGGGCAAAAGGATTCTTGCGTTTGTTTTCACCGTTCCATTGTTCACAAATAAGAGGTGAATTCCGAACTAGCAACGGTTTCATACACCGCTTACACAAAGGGAGTTGAAATGCACTTATTTCATGACTTGGCTTGGAGCTCTATTTTGAATCACTCGCGTGCAGATTTCTACTAATTTTCGTGCGTCATCTAAAACTCTCGATCGACTGCACTCGACTGCTCGAAACCGCAACGAGTGCCTCTACCCACTCGTCAGACGCTAAATAAAATGAAAGTATTGAGTGAAAATTGTGTCCCATTCGCCAGCAGAATGTCATACGAGTGGTTAAAAAAACGCTTTCAATTTTGATAATAAAAACTTTTAAAAAATATTTACAATAATATAACTATAACGTAGTAATAAAACATGAATTGAAAACATTTCACGTCTTCGGCTTACTTCATTCTAACGCTTTGCCATAATCACTAGTCTTCTGTTACAAACAAAAGAAAAGGCATCCTTATTTTATTACCATTTAACACGGCAGAGGGTGAAGTCAGCAATCCGGCACAGCATTTTTAGCATGCTATTGTGGCCGCTCCGAAGTCTTTTGATCTGAACCACATCTGAACCCAAGATCTGTTAATCTATGTAAAGTAAGTCCCCCATTTGCAGCCGCTGTACAAGCAAGTACCTGTGTTTCAAATGGTATATTTCTAATTGAATTTTGGTTGATTATCATTTAATTCGGAAATAATATAAAATAAATAATTAAGTAAAAAGTAGTTACTGTTTTCTACCCTGATTACATTAGATTACATTAACATTACCAGAATTTTAGTATAAAATTATAGTCGTTCATAAAAATATATTTTTGTTGTAAAATTAAACTCTCTGCCTTCACTTGATCACTGTTTTTATTTCAAGTTCGAGTCTCCAATAATTGTTATTAGTTTCACATTGGCTCTTATGCGGGATCCCATGTGTCCCATAAACTTTTTTAAATATAAATATAAAATCTCATAGTTTTGGTAATAATAAACATACAGGGTGTTGTTATGGCCAGTGCAAATTATTAAAAAAAAACATTTTCGTCAAACAATATTAAAGTTTTTTAAAAGAAAACCTCTTTACAACATTTGAAAAAACATTATCGCACTCGCGCCCTTAGGCGTAACTACGAAACGCTACGCGTAGCTAGTAAGTAGGTAAGCTACGCCGTACCCACTGATAGGTTGGTAGTTTTTCGATTCGCTCGCTAGGATTGCACTAATTAATTGATTTTGTAGGTATTCCCATGAAAAATTAAGTATTTTTTGGCATCTGTATCGTTTGTACAACCACCCCTGAGTCGGGGGGCGCTAAACGAAACGACAACCTGTATTTGTCCTAAATATATTTTTATATAAGTAGCAATAAACCGAATATACACTCATCATTTAAACATATTAGAATCCGAATCTCAATCTCAAATGTACCTGTAAAAAAACCATAAGCGACCTTATGGTTCGAAACAAAATAAAACTAAGTTGACATACAAAACGATCTGGGACCCCCGAGTTGCCGTGGTCCTTTGCTGTCCTTAAAAAAAAATATCGGGGTAACTAAATTATAGAATTTTTTTTAAAAAACAATAGAGAACCATAAAACGATAATCGTTTCACTCTCACGTAAATAGACGATCATTCCTACAATATGACTTTATTCGTACTCCTCATATGAGTTACACAAACATACCTCTTCTCCTTGGTTAATAGCAAATACGGGGGCAGCATACATTACAAAGTCGCTGATTCGTACGTGGTTTTCAAGCCAATGCAGTATTAAGTCGACAATTATTTTTAAAGGTTTTAGTTATTTGGTAATACCTAAGCAACAAGTTTTATTAAGGAACACATAACGAGGTCGATGAATTAAAAGATACTTTAAAAAATTATTTAATAATAAATTATACACACGCGTCACGTGTTTTCACGATATACGTTGTAGTATCTGCCTCTTTTTTTACTGATTTCTTATTGATAGCCTGGTTGACCTATAGAACAGGTTTTGTTCAAAACCTATTTCAGGTTCCAGCCTCTCACAAAATTTAGGATTCAACATAACTAATTAAGTTACATAATAACCTAACTGTGAGGCCTATTTTTTGTGGAGGACATATTTAAACTTTTATTATTTATTATTGATTTGATTAATTTCTTGAAAGGTATCGAGATCACGTTCCATTTATCCCGTAACTGAAGATTTAAGAATTGATGAATGAAATTCAGACCGTGGTACATATTTATGTTAGAAACAAATTTCCACTTAGCCTTTGTTGGTAAAATACAATTCTAAACAATAAAAAGACCTAGTAGAAGCCAACTTTAGTAGCGTGCAAACTAATCCAGCGCTCTAGCATTATGCAGACACCTTCTACATTATCATTAAGTAATCTAGTTTTGCCCATTAATCTGCAATACTTTTTACTACGAGAAAATTCTAAAAGCTTTTTAATACTACGAATATTGTAAGTGATACTTTATTGCTGGTCATTATCAGAACGTAACTGAAAGCGTCTGAAATTATTGTTACACCTAACAGCGCCACCTACCGGCCGCAACGTGAAACATTTTCAAATCATCACCACGCTTTTACGACTTTGCCAAAGTACCCCAGCGTATATTTTAGTGTCTCCAGTCACTAATAGAGCACGACGCAGCTAATTTATTGCACAGACGTGATTCCAACCTTTTCCCCTACTTAATTCAATGCGACTGTACTTGGGAGCGAACGGGAAATTGGCTTGGAAATATAAGGTTTTCGTTGTAAGTTTAAATTTAGTTCAAGAGACAGTTGAGATAACTAGTAAGCACTGTAAAAATTGTCTCTAAATTGTCACTGAAAAAAAAAGAATAACCTAAACTTTATGAAGCCATTGTGTTTGTGTATGACGAGTACATTGGAATACTTCCAAATAATGATAAAAAAAAAAATTGTCCTCCTGGCCGAATTTCCACTACGGCGGCCTATCTCAACAGAGATCAACCAACTGCGCGGGACATATTATAGTGCACAAGTGTGTGCGCAATACACAGGTGCATTCTCTGTTCCTTCACTCTCATAATTCGGTGAGACGGTAGTCCGACATGACCGTAGAGAGATCAGGCGCCAGACCAACGGCTTAACGTGCTTTCCGAGGAACACCCCCGGTGTTTACACCAGCAACTTCCTGACTCCGGAGCTGTGTCTGAGTAATTTCAAGACAAAAAAACCCAAACGCTCTCGGCCCGACCCGGGATTCGAACCCGGGACCTCGTGGATAGTACCCTGACTGACCTCTAGACCAACGAGACAGTCAAATTCCAAATAAACAAGTAATCGAATCTACCTAGACCGACAATTTTATGCACCTATGAGAAACTTAATTAATACTATTTATATATTTATTGTAGGTATAATATTTTGGTACTACGTTATTTAGGTCTTGTTTAAGAATTGTTAAATGGACCCACCCACCCTAAGCCTGAACTTCACCAACACATGTTTAATTTTCAATCAGCCGGTTTTGCATCATTTGACATATTTTGTATGGGAATTTTGTCAAATTAACCGTCGAGGATTACAGGCTGTTTAAATATTGGTGAACTCAGGTCTGATTCAATTATAATGTTAAATCTGTTAGTTTTTTTCATGTTTTCCGACACTCACTTTTGAAAAGATTAACAATAGAAGTAATACTATACATATCTCAAAGATATTTTTATGATGGACGAAGAATGGCCTTTGTTCTACCCATCACGACGAGAGTGCTTATCAAAATGTCGAGGAGGAAAAATATGACATATTTCAGAAGTGTCCCTTGGGAACAAAATAAATCTGAATCAATCGAAGGGAGAAATGGAAATAATATTCAAGTCCGCTGTGGTTTGTTGATTTCAAACGTTTTTGGGTTCACTACCCAAAAAAACCTTTAAAGGATTACCTAATTGTTAGTAGGCACTGCCTGAAAAATTGCGCATAGATTTATTGTTAAAACAAAGTCTGCAATCTCTTGTTGTAAAAAATCAATTGTTTATTATTAAAAAAAGTTTTTTTTATTATTAAAAAAAGTTTATTATTAAAAAAAGTTGCCTAGTTAGGCAACGCAAAAGGCACCCAAAAAGGTGTTGCCCATTGATAAGCAATCGAAATTTATATAGTGACCAGTACATCAACTAAATATAAGGTCTAGCTTTAACTGGATTCCTTGTAACGGGTGTTTCTTGTGCTCTAATACAACTACTTTTACTATGGGACTAACATCTAAATCTCAAAATAAATACGAATTTTGCATAAAGACTGTAACTAATCCAGTAGTCTAAAATAAAAAGGTATATTGTTCGCAGATTTTGTGGTTGAAGGTGCTTGTATTCATCAATTGAAATAACTTTTATTACAGGTTCAACATGTAAATACTGATGAATTACCTACAAAACCCCTGAAAGTAGTAATCAGCTGATATTTTTTTGTAATTTTGATGTGGGTCTCATAGAAAATGTACATTGTACCTACCTACATGGTTTTTCTTCTAATATATGTTTGTAAAGTGTTTTTCTGGTTGCAATAAAGAGTATCTATCTATCTATCTTAATGTTTTTGTAGTAGAGCCTGAAAGGAATACAATTGATTCTGTTAGACCCTGTATTTTTTAATGCAAAATTGCCCCCATTATAATTGCATAACATTTTTACCATAATGTGCTGTAGCCCGTACAAGTACCTACACAAGTGAGGAATAAAACTGGGAACAGTAAAACTTCTGTACGGTACCCTCGATAAGACTCGACTCTCACTTTGCCGATTCTTAGCGAATCATATCTCCGGACATCGGGTTCCTTAAACTTTTCAATTTTCGTTACAAGGTGAAAATCGATTCACTTTATTTATATTGGCAAAACTGGGCTATTTCTGAACCAGTACGTTTTTGAATCATTTAGGTAACAGTTAATTTATTTATCAGTTTCTAATATGGATCAACTTGTACTAAATCATTTACGCGGTATTTAAAGCTAATTAATCACTGCGCGACGCCATAAACAGGCCAATTGGAATTCGGAACTTAAGTTGTTAATGATTTTGCAACGAACGTGTCGCTGGAGATTGTACCCTAAATTACAGTTTTGGTTTAGAATTGTCAAAGTCACAATTTACCGAGTAATCGAAACATTCATTATAACAATACGTATTGGTTGGACGCAATATCCATCATGTTTGGCGGTTAAATTCGATATTCTAAATTGTTCTCTCTGTTTGTACAATTAAACCTCTGAATATGTTAGAGCTCATTCACACGAGGACGATTCGTGATTTTTGGAGATTCGTCTTTTTTCACGATTTATTCTTTTTTTTGACGGCGGCAATGCTTTTTGAATGCCCATGTTCACACGGATCACGAATCGTGAAAAATGACGATACCTCTTAAATCTAACTTTAAAAATCACGAATCGTTAAAATACACGGATATTTGACCAAATTCAATAAGGATATCTTGACGAATCGTAAAAAAAACACGATTCCGTATGCAATGTGAACGTCCATCCGTCATGACGTATCCTGTATTTTGACGAATCGTCAATGAATGATCCCGTGTGTATGTGCCCTTAATTAAATCGCACGGAAACGCTCTAACTTATTAAACCACAATAGAGTCATGAATATGCGTCCTTTGGTCCTTTAATTTTATGGATTCGTCTCCAAGAGGCCCTTTGTTTAGTCACGTATCACTTTATTGCCTCATTAGACCCGGACCAAATGTATCTGGTCCTAAACGAGCCCAGAAACAGCGCCACCTACCGGCCGCAACGTGAAACATTTTCAAATCATCACCACGCTTTTACGACTTTGCCAAAGTACCCCAGCGTATATTTTAGTGTCTCCAGTCACTAATAGAGCACGACGCAGCTAATTTATTGCACAGACGTGATTCCAACCTTTTCCCCTACTTAATTCAATGCGACTGTACTTGGGAGCGAACGGGAAATTGGCTTGGAAATATAAGGTTTTCGTTGTAAGTTTAAATTTAGTTCAAGAGACAGTTGAGATAACTAGTAAGCACTGTAAAAATTGTCTCTAAATTGTCACTGAAAAAAAAAGAATAACCTAAACTTTATGAAGCCATTGTGTTTGTGTATGACGAGTACATTGGAATACTTCCAAATAATGATAAAAAAAAAAATTGTCCTCCTGGCCGAATTTCCACTACGGCGGCCTATCTCAACAGAGATCAACCAACTGCGCGGGACATATTATAGTGCACAAGTGTGTGCGCAATACACAGGTGCATTCTCTGTTCCTTCACTCTCATAATTCGGTGAGACGGTAGTCCGACATGACCGTAGAGAGATCAGGCGCCAGACCAACGGCTTAACGTGCTTTCCGAGGAACACCCCCGGTGTTTACACCAGCAACTTCCTGACTCCGGAGCTGTGTCTGAGTAATTTCAAGACAAAAAAACCCAAACGCTCTCGGCCCGACCCGGGATTCGAACCCGGGACCTCGTGGATAGTACCCTGACTGACCTCTAGACCAACGAGACAGTCAAATTCCAAATAAACAAGTAATCGAATCTACCTAGACCGACAATTTTATGCACCTATGAGAAACTTAATTAATACTATTTATATATTTATTGTAGGTATAATATTTTGGTACTACGTTATTTAGGTCTTGTTTAAGAATTGTTAAATGGACCCACCCACCCTAAGCCTGAACTTCACCAACACATGTTTAATTTTCAATCAGCCGGTTTTGCATCATTTGACATATTTTGTATGGGAATTTTGTCAAATTAACCGTCGAGGATTACAGGCTGTTTAAATATTGGTGAACTCAGGTCTGATTCAATTATAATGTTAAATCTGTTAGTTTTTTTCATGTTTTCCGACACTCACTTTTGAAAAGATTAACAATAGAAGTAATACTATACATATCTCAAAGATATTTTTATGATGGACGAAGAATGGCCTTTGTTCTACCCATCACGACGAGAGTGCTTATCAAAATGTCGAGGAGGAAAAATATGACATATTTCAGAAGTGTCCCTTGGGAACAAAATAAATCTGAATCAATCGAAGGGAGAAATGGAAATAATATTCAAGTCCGCTGTGGTTTGTTGATTTCAAACGTTTTTGGGTTCACTACCCAAAAAAACCTTTAAAGGATTACCTAATTGTTAGTAGGCACTGCCTGAAAAATTGCGCATAGATTTATTGTTAAAACAAAGTCTGCAATCTCTTGTTGTAAAAAATCAATTGTTTATTATTAAAAAAAGTTTTTTTTATTATTAAAAAAAGTTTATTATTAAAAAAAGTTGCCTAGTTAGGCAACGCAAAAGGCACCCAAAAAGGTGTTGCCCATTGATAAGCAATCGAAATTTATATAGTGACCAGTACATCAACTAAATATAAGGTCTAGCTTTAACTGGATTCCTTGTAACGGGTGTTTCTTGTGCTCTAATACAACTACTTTTACTATGGGACTAACATCTAAATCTCAAAATAAATACGAATTTTGCATAAAGACTGTAACTAATCCAGTAGTCTAAAATAAAAAGGTATATTGTTCGCAGATTTTGTGGTTGAAGGTGCTTGTATTCATCAATTGAAATAACTTTTATTACAGGTTCAACATGTAAATACTGATGAATTACCTACAAAACCCCTGAAAGTAGTAATCAGCTGATATTTTTTTGTAATTTTGATGTGGGTCTCATAGAAAATGTACATTGTACCTACCTACATGGTTTTTCTTCTAATATATGTTTGTAAAGTGTTTTTCTGGTTGCAACAAAGAGTATCTATCTATCTATCTTAATGTTTTTGTAGTAGAGCCTGAAAGGAATACAATTGATTCTGTTAGACCCTGTATTTTTTAATGCAAAATTGCCCCCATTATAATTGCATAACATTTTTACCATAATGTGCTGTAGCCCGTACAAGTACCTACACAAGTGAGGAATAAAACTGGGAACAGTAAAACTTCTGTACGGTACCCTCGATAAGACTCGACTCTCACTTTGCCGATTCTTAGCGAATCATATCTCCGGACATCGGGTTCCTTAAACTTTTCAATTTTCGTTACAAGGTGAAAATCGATTCACTTTATTTATATTGGCAAAACTGGGCTATTTCTGAACCAGTACGTTTTTGAATCATTTAGGTAACAGTTAATTTATTTATCAGTTTCTAATATGGATCAACTTGTACTAAATCATTTACGCGGTATTTAAAGCTAATTAATCACTGCGCGACGCCATAAACAGGCCAATTGGAATTCGGAACTTAAGTTGTTAATGATTTTGCAACGAACGTGTCGCTGGAGATTGTACCCTAAATTACAGTTTTGGTTTAGAATTGTCAAAGTCACAATTTACCGAGTAATCGAAACATTCATTATAACAATACGTATTGGTTGGACGCAATATCCATCATGTTTGGCGGTTAAATTCGATATTCTAAATTGTTCTCTCTGTTTGTACAATTAAACCTCTGAATATGTTAGAGCTCATTCACACGAGGACGATTCGTGATTTTTGGAGATTCGTCTTTTTTCACGATTTATTCTTTTTTTTGACGGCGGCAATGCTTTTTGAATGCCCATGTTCACACGGATCACGAATCGTGAAAAATGACGATACCTCTTAAATCTAACTTTAAAAATCACGAATCGTTAAAATACACGGATATTTGACCAAATTCAATAAGGATATCTTGACGAATCGTAAAAAAAACACGATTCCGTATGCAATGTGAACGTCCATCCGTCATGACGTATCCTGTATTTTGACGAATCGTCAATGAATGATCCCGTGTGTATGTGCCCTTAATTAAATCGCACGGAAACGCTCTAACTTATTAAACCACAATAGAGTCATGAATATGCGTCCTTTGGTCCTTTAATTTTATGGATTCGTCTCCAAGAGGCCCTTTGTTTAGTCACGTATCACTTTATTGCCTCATTAGACCCGGACCAAATGTATCTGGTCCTAAACGAGCCCAGAAATAACGAGTAAGTAGCACCTGCGCCTTTATAAGCCGTTTGGTGTTTAGCTGCACTTTTTTCTGTTTTTGGAGTTTCAACATGTCATAAAAATATTATTTTATTGATAGGGTGTTAGTGTAAACAGTATTTTCCTTTAAGGGGGTAAATATAGCTGTCAATACTTACAATTTGGAGCTATCACGGAAATCATGAAAAAAAAATTAGCTCTTCATAAATTGTCATCATCGTAGTCAAATTATTTGTATCAAGGACCAGTTTTTTACATTTCGGTCATGACCCCATAGTAAGTTTTACAGTAATACCCTGTATATTTATTTTATGTGAAGAACCAAACAATTAAATTTTCATGAGAACATACGCACAGGGTAAACACATCTAATAGCCCGGTGGAATCAATTCGTTTAAGGGGGTGCAGCGCGAAGCAAGTCGAGTAAGTCTAAACGATCTTAAAACAGAATCGAACTTATTAATATTAGTAATTAGATCCATTTGCTTTAAAGTTTTACACTTGATGATTTAATTAGAACAATAGTTTTATTCTGCGCAATGCGCAAAAACATCAGACATGTGTTAAAAACTGAAAAGTGGTCATATTTTCTTATTTATATTTTTTTCGCGTATATTAAAAAGATGGGGAGCTGCGGAATATCAATACAATCATTTTCATGTACAAATTATTGTTTCATGCCTAAAAATCACCAGGTTTTCGAAAAAAAAAAATGCTCTTAGATTTCAACAAGACCAGGACCTTGTGCAATGATTAGGCTAACGTAAATTTTAATGTATTTAACTAATTCAGCTCATCGTAGAAGTGATTTAGAAATACGTTAATTTTCTTAATTTCGTGCAGGACCGCCTTAATTCCTTCGCACAGTCGCCGAAATGTAGCATGTAGAACACAAAAAGGCACGCCACGCTTTACGCCTATGTTTGAGGTTTTGCAGATTTAGTTTCACAAAGTTCAGTGTTGCCAAAGTTGTACTTAACCATAATGTCATATTATTAAGGTCTGTCTCCACTCTTCGTGGTCCGCGGGTTCATGACATGGAACATCCTGTTTCTTGGTATGCCTTACTTGTTGAGTGTTCGGAATATTGAAACAACTTTTTGAGGTTCTTTTGTTTTTCTGAAACAAACACTTTTATGCTTTAGTAGTAGTAGTTAGACTTACTCACTCAACAAAGGTAAGATGCGCGCTCGCAAGTAACACTAAAATTATCACCCTTTTTACCTTTTTCAATTAAAATGTCACCGTTTTGTAACAGAACCATCATTTTTATCTCCAGATAAGGTTGTCCTTTCCTCTGAAAGGACACACGTTAATTTGTTATTCTAACACACTGAAATTAGATTATAAATATTAAAAAGGGCTAGTGGGTGTTAAAAAGGTAAGTTTACAATGTTACTAGAAATATTCTAATTTTAATTAACTAATTATAAATGGCTTTTACGTTGTCCATTTTCGTGCCTTATTCCTAATTTATTTTAGTCAAGTTGTTAAATAGGTAATACGTACTAAAATAATTATATGTATGAAATCTTAGGTATTTCCGTGCCTCTTATCTACTACCTACTACCTTTTTTGGAATATTGAACGGAATGACTTGCCCGTTCAGTTATTATCGTACGTAGTTAACGTAATTCCAAAGCAATAGCATATTACTTGTGGTATTTTTATTATTTTGAAAGCTATTGTAAAAATATTATCATAAAGGACCGCCAAAAACAAACACTACGATCTTCTTTACTATGTTCAAACCACACAGGTTTAACTTCCAAATATCTTGTTAAAGTAACTGCATATCTATCTAGCCAACAGGCTAAGTGCGCGAAAATTTAGTTTTTCTTTCTTGATTGCCTTTTTATTTGCTCTATCCAGACGAAAAGTTAGTGGGAAAGTAACAGATGTAGCCTTTGCGAATCCTTAGCGATTAGGGTGCAAGTTGAATTGGACTTATTTGTATTTTATCGTATGTATGTGTTAGTGTACATTTATTAGGTTCATGAGTAATTCGTTCGTAATTAATCAAAACTTGAAAACAATTTTGTTCAAACAACAACATCAAGTTATAACACATAGGTAATAAAAAAAACACGACACCTATTTGTAATAAGTTACATGCAAATATGTGAACAAAATTTGACAAGATTTATTTTTTGATGAATGTGCATTGTGCATAGGTACCTAATTTTATATGTGGACGGGCAGAGCATTCAGCATTTGACTGAACTAATACTCAACGCGGTTACGGGTGGTGTGGTTTGGTGCCTGCGCCAGCGTCTTTTAGCGAAAGCAAAATAATTTATTTTTTCCTTTTTAATTACCTACCATTTTTTTAACAATACAAATCATAGATTTAGTCAAATTAAAAGGTTTTAATTCGTAAAATCGTCTTCAAAACATTGCAACGTCCCGACGAGATTGTAATAAACTTTTCTCTTCGTTAGTATATACCTACTAAGTTACGAGTGCTTCGTACCTATTTGTGTAATGTATATTTGAGTGATTCTAACTCTATGCAATATTTTCCAGTTCCAGCAGTTGTCCGACCAGCAACGATGGGCGAGTAGAGCTAGAAACGATTTGGATAGTTATCGCTTGGCTATTAAAGCAAGTGTTGTTGGGCGACCGGTGATTTGAATTTAGAATAGTATTAGCTTAATTGTTTGCCAATGCGAGCATCGCGGAGCGAGTGTCATCTTGGATAGCTTTGTCGCTCAGCTTTTATTAAAGCGAGTTCTTGCCGGTAATGTAAACAGTCAGCGATCAACTTTTATGCATTCCTTTTATTCACAGTGAATGTAAAGTCAGCCTATAAAATCCTACTGCTGGGAAAAGGCCGCACCTCAACTATGAGGAGGTACGAGCCATACTCCACCACGCGGGCTCAGTGGTGGAGGGGTGTATGTAAGGCAAGTGAGAAACCTTACTGTCAGAAGTTATCAAGCCGCCCCAGGGCCTCTGACTAGGCTTAACGACTAATACCACAGATATTAGCCGGGACCAACTGCTGAACGTGCCTTCCGAAGCACAGAGATGCTTGTCATGGACGTCACTTAAATAGTCGGAATGGTCACCCATCCAATCAGGACCGCGCCGTGGGTTGCTTAACTTTTGGTATCACTACCAAAGCGCTACCGCCACTGCGCCACAAGCACCTCACATGGAATGTGTATGTATTGTACGTTTCTTGGGTTGCATAATCACCGATAGTTACTCATTCACTCGGTCGGCAGTAAGACAACTTCCATGAACACGTATAGCATTCCTTACCAACGAACGGTATTATCCGTGTAAATATTTCATTTCGATTATTCGGTTCAACGAAGATGAGTGTGTGGGCCGAAAACGATGGAATACTTACAGGGACGTGTCTTGCATCCAGCCTGTTATTGGGTTCAGCACACCACTAGAATGTTTTTGTACCCATAAAAAGATAATAATGGCGCATTATTAAGTGAGCTGCAAACATGAAATAGTTTTCCTTGACCGCAATGGTATGACGACAATTTAATTTCAACAAAATATCTGGGCTCATAGACAAATTATTTTTCAGCTATCGCCATCGAATGGCGAATAGGTGTGTATGCAAAGTTACGTGATGTTTCGATGAATTTGTCAGATTCGCTTACATTTGGTAGCGATAGTGGACTTCGCTTAGAATACGAGTACCTAGATTGCATCTTGTCTAAGGGCCTGAGGGCTTAGTGCGAGTTATCCTAGTGGGTGTGTTCGTTGAAACAATGTATTTAATTATTAAATCTATATATTTTTGGAGTAATAACACTCGTAAATAAATAAAAATGAAAACATGTTTTCACGTTCAACAATCTACAAGATTAATTTACGAGCTTGTAGCATTGGTTGCACTTATTCACATTTCCGATTTTTAAGGGTGTCATGTCACTTGCTAGAAAAATACGGATTAGGTATTTAATCATTTCTCATAATTAATTGCTGTGTACAGCATTTTCCATTCATGAAGCAAAGCTGTGTATCTATCTTCGGATAAGTAAAATTTAAAAAGGTTTTCTTGTCAATATACTCAAAGTGTAGCTCTGAAAGGAAGTGATTACAGAGAGTCCTGAGCGGATGTATCCAATGCCTGTGGGGGTTTCCGGTCCTTTTATTTAACGTTTCCTTTTTTTGAAGTATAACATGTAGTATTTTTGCGCTGTTTAAGATCAATTTCAACTCTTCATAATTATCTCTCCGTAAAATGAGCACAGAATTGGGAGAGTATAGTAGCATCGAGGACTGGGAAACTAACTGACAAAATTATTTAATATAATAATAAAAAAACTTTCCATTTTTTTGGATAACTCGAATGGTGCAACTAGTACAATTTAGTTTTATAAATGTAAGCTTGCCAATTGCAAAATATATGAGAATATTTAAGAGGCAGTTTCAGAACTTTTCGGCCTTTTGGATTTACTAAGAAGATGAATTACGTCAGGAAACTTATACAATGTGATTATGTTCATTAAGTTAAGACTATGTTCTTATATGCTAAGAACGTATTCGGATTTCGAAGTAGGTCTATTAATAAAGGTGGCTCAACGGAGCTGAGTGTGTGGGCTAAAAACGATCGAATCTCCAACGAATCCAATGCACTCATGAGAAGTCAAGGCGGATCGCAATAATAAATAAATTGTTCAAACAAACACACCAATTACCTAGCCTCAATCTAAGCGTGAGCTTGCTATGGTGACTAAGATAACAGATAGACGTGCTTATATACGTTTATATTAACATCCATGACTCAGGTACAAATGCTTGCAAAGTATATAATAATTATTTTAAAGACGGTGTTTAACTCGACAGGTGTAATTACGTAGACACGTATAAAGTGTCGCTCTTGAATAAAGAAGGTAAGTTGCCCATCTGCGACTTTGTTTGAGGATCTCTGAAAGAAGAAAATATAACGAAGGGGAAGCAATTAATACAGCCGGCTGGGCATCAACGCTTCGTCGCTCTTCTGAGCGGCAGCGAAACTGACGTCTCAACTACCTCTTTCGGAACTTTCAGTTCCTCGAGATAGATGCGCCTTAATAAGACTCTTGTGAGCTTCCTAATTGGTTGTGATTGCAAAAAATGGATTCTCTTTTCTTGATTTTAAAGCACAGTATCCTATGTCCACGTTTGACGTAAAATTGCTCTAAAAATTAAATGCTCTCAACTCTGTAGTGTAGAGACCCTTTTTGCTGTTGGTCAAATTGAACCAACTTACGTAATCAGGAATGTACATCAAAGCGCACTGAAACTGCTTCACAGCTTATATACATAATGCTATATATAAATAAAGATCCACTTCATTGCAAAAGTGTTTGACATCCGTTTTTTTTAACAGGTATGACCTTAGATAAATTAATTTATCTTATGTAAACTACCAGTATGTTAACTAATATGAGTTTACATAATCATAAAAGATGACACAGTTTTGTAAGACTTTTAATAAAATACAATAAATCTATAATTTTCCACTATTCGTGATGCGTATGAACACAGGTTTACCAAATGCATTACCGCCGTAAAAAAAAAGAAATGTAAAAAAGTCGATACGTTACATTTTAGTATATCCATCTTGCTAAAAGGAAACATTTTTTTACTAAACAGGTAAGACAAGCGAATTTTAGAAATCTTTAAATGTAATTTTGTTTCTTTTTAAAAATAGAAGAATGATTCCTGTCACTAAAATGAGCTAGCTAAAGGATTTATCTACATAGGATTTAATTTAGTTACCATAGATTTTTTTCTACCCTGTATTCAAGGTATTTTAGATTTTTTCGGGCAGAAATAGTGTGTATAAAATTGCTATAAAGTTTTCCCATTCAGTTATCAATTAATGACCTACATACATTTTTCAATTTTTCCTATAGACATGGTCTTCTACAAATGGTGTTATTTGTGTGCTAAGAATGATAAATAATAATAAATTGTTCCAACAAACACACCAACTACCTAGCCTCATACTAAGCGTGAGCTTGTGCTATGGTGACTAGGATAACGGATAGACATACTTAAATACTTTTATAAACATCCATGACTTAGGTACAAATGCTCGTGCTCATCACACAAACATTTGCCCGTTGCGGGATTCGAACCCGCAACCGCCTGGTTTAGAAGTCCGTGGCGCGAACCACTACACCAAGACGGTCGTCAAAATGATGATTGTTAATAAGCGTCATCTTAATTATGTCCGCCTATTAGGCACACAAAGTTTGTTCGCCTATAAGAAACCGACAGAGAAAATATTTTTCTGGAATTGATGAGTTCAAGCCGGGTATATGTATATCTGTACAAATAAATATTAATTTGCACAAATACAACATCTCACCCGATATATGTATCTTTCCGTCCTGTCGAGAGTGAAAAAGTTACTTTACTTCGACGAAAAAGTAAATACTAAGAAGCTTGTCATTGTTTATCTATTTTACACATCAAGATGATGAACGTTATTGTCCTAATGAAAAAGTAAAGTTCTTTCAGCCATGGAAGCCATGTTTCAGGTCATCATCTTTAAACATTACGTAAAACACACTCCGCAGTAGGTATATGGGCGAAACATTCCATAATAATACAATTGAAGACAGGCCATTATTAAATTTTCCTCCGAATTCTAGTACATTATTGGAAAAAACAACGTACCAAAACAATACAAAATAAGCTTTCAAGTTACCAAATTGTTTGCATTAGTGTGGTTTCTTGTTATTTATCGATTGCATATTCACGGACTGAAATTCATAATAGAGAGAATGATAAATGTGGTCTAAATGAAACCTTAAGTTAATTTTATTTAGACCACAGAGGTTTTACCTACAATTTCTTTCGCCTATAGTTAGTATTAAAACGCTTCACTTTAAGTAGGATACGATGTATATTTGTATATGTTATGTTATAAGGCGCTTGTGTAGCTTCAGCGGGTTTATTTCTAATTTTATTTATTGTTGTGAATATTTGGCAATAACTTCGATTAGTTAGATTAGTGAATTTAGACCATTAATAAGGAAATGCCTCGATATTGTGCAATAAATTGTAAAGAAACTAAAGGTTTCCTCGAGATGAGAAACTTAAAAAATAGTACGTAAACTACACCTACCTGCAAAACATAACCTATAATGTTGGTAAGTTTACTTTTCGCATTTTATAGGAGAACTGACTATCCAAAGTTGAAATTTTAGTCATCAGACTCTAATGTGTAATATTAAAAGGATATCTTTGATCATTGGTACTTAAAATATTAAGTTCCATATTTTACAGTTATTAATATAATGATATATTGTTATCATCATACATCATAAATAAGCGTGCATGTTGTTTACCATGTAGGTAGCCAGTTTTGTAACATGAAAAACATTTAAAGAAATTCAGGATAATTTAATTATATCTAGCTTTGTTGCACGTGGAAAAGTGCCTCTTTTAACTCTTTTTTTAACTCACATATTTTCCAAGTGCAATACATGTTACAAAGCTAAAAATTGTGATGGAATGATCGTAAATTAAGAAATTCCAAGTTTACCTCGGCTTTGACAGGGGTTCATATAGTGGTGGCGCCATCTGAGATTAGCTTTCACTTGCTAGTTCGATGTCTTGTATTTCAGCGGTGGTTTCGTTTTTATCGACATCTCACAATAAAATACTGTACAACACTACTACGCGGTTACTGTCTAACAATTTGATCTAAAGTACTCAATGCTTTTAGACAGAATTATAATGAACCAATTTTATAGCCTTGAAAACCAGAAGGTCCTAATGAAGTTTGCCAGCATTCAAACCATTATTTTGGCTTTACTTTGGCAAATGTAAGTTAATTTGATAATGAAATAGCAGAAAACGACAGTGAAAAAAAAACAGAATGGATAAACCTTTAAATTAGCTTATCAATCACTGTTATCGCACATTTTTGAAATATAAGTCGATGGTTTGAAACACGATTTTCAATCAATTCAAAGATTTCTTAGAGTAAAGTACCATCAATATATGAATAATATAAATAATGTTTATCATTAACAAAAATAAGCACTTCGTTTGTATAGTGAATTTGTGGTTCTATAAATTTAGTTTCAAAATGTAATGTGTCAAAACTTTAGGAGAAACTTGACTGATCTTGAAATCACCCAAGTTTCTACTAAAGTTGCTAATGCTGTTATACTTATAAGTAAGTAAGTTTTGAGATAATCAAAATAAAGATTAGTTAAATAAATTACATTAAAAAAAATCTTACATCTTTAGGTGGGACACGGAACCCACGACTCTTCGCCAACTGGGCGAATGTTATGCCAACGCTACCGAGGACGTTAGTAACGACGAAGTTTTGAGTCAAAAAACGGTTGATGAATTTTAGTGCAAAATTTACTTTATAACTTGCGAAGTAAAAAATAATGATATAAGATCAGCAAGTTAGTAAAACTGTAAGTACCTATTATTCAAAATATTACTTGTTTTAAGGATGTCTTTCATAAAGATAGAATATTGAATCTACACCTTCAAGAAAGTAGGTAAGTCTGAAGTTATAACTTCCTTGAAGGTATTTACCAACTTCTTTTTAAAGGCATAGATTCATTACTGTATCCCATTAATTACCTATAAGCGGTAAATTTAACATTTATCATTCCGGTTAGCACTTAAAAACGCATTTGACAACTCACTGAGTCCGGTTTAATATTCGTAAATAATTTCTGCTGAAAATCAGTTCAATGAGAGCACTCATTACAAATTGTATTTGCAGTTGGCAGCATTTTCAATGATCCATTACGGCATTAAAATTATTATCAATCGTACCAGTTTGTGTATTGCTAAAATATAATCTGTTAATTTGATAGAAGGTTTATCATACCTACATTAGTTGAATAAAACAGAATATACATACATTTCACTATGAATAATACTTTGTTTTAATGACACACACACACGTACACATGCACACCCACACATACACAGTGTTTCTTTTATTTGATTTTATACTTAGTTTACATTGTATACGTTTTGTATAGAATTGCCGCAAACGTGGAGCGAGTGGCGTCCACTCGCGACTCTGTGTCCGCAATATGCCACCGATGGCCACCCGCCACTCGCAATTTTGCCAAAACGTGATAAACAACCACCACCTACCACTAGAGGCGGCCACCGATCACCTTCATTTGAGCGGGAATGAATGACGTGGCGCGTGAAATCCAGCGGTAGCTATGGTCGGTGGCTCATTTGCGCGGAGCCTTAGTTATGATGAGGAATAGAGATGTCTGGTCTTTAATAAATAAATAATGAAACTTTTCCTTCACACTTGTTAGGTACAGTACCAACTAAAACATAAACAAAAGAAAATATTTTTTATTTTATTCTCCTATTGTTCTCGAAAATAGTCTCTCCATTAGCACTTCTCCGAAGTGGATTTATATCTTATGATGAAAGGCATAGAGCTCAAAGTGTCTAGTAAATGTTTTCATCGCAAATGAAGCAGGAAGGGTATGTCACCGTTTACCTACGCCAACCCTTTGAAGGTAGCAATAGCAAAATCTTTTGCGACGAAATACGGAAGGTAATATACAAAATATTTTGGTCGTACGTACGCTTATTGATGACTTCGAGTATTAGGGTTGTATCCGGGTTTGGACTTTGGATATCGTACTATGTGTGAAAAACCAAGATCATGTTTGGCAACTTTTATATTTTGTAGCAGAATTCACGGATTTAGTTGGTGTTCTCGTCAGCGCTCCGTAATTTTAAATGCAGGCAACATATTGTGAAAAATGAACCCAATCTACTTCTGAAGCATTGTCTACTGTGTGTGTGGTGTGCAAAAAGAGTAAGTATCCTATCTTATCATTGGCATAATAGCACCTCTGTATTGTTGAAGTCTGCTATGCACACTTTCCGCTTTCAATTCATATCTACGTTTATCCTCGTGGACACAATACCACTGTATACAGATAGATCGCCTAGCACTAATCTGTCAAACTATGCATTCACGACCAAATTCAGACGTACCAATAATTGGGATTCCAATTTTGTTGAATGCCGGTGAATGCGGGTTGCATGGAGGCCGACTTGGGCGAGTTGGCGCCCTGGGTACCCATGAATATCAGGGCCGTATCCAGGAGTAAAAACGGAAGCACGTTCTGATAGTTAAAATTAGCGGTTATCCGCGACTTCGTCCGTGCGAATGTAGAATTTCCCATATAAACTTCCAACTTACAAAAAAATGATTGAATTATATAATCAAAAAGTCAACAGGAATAATGATGCACCGTTTTTTGAATATGTTAAAAATACTCAAAATTATTTAAAAAGGTCTGTATGGTAGCTAAATCTAATTTCATACGAGATAAAATAAACAGATCGAGTAATAAAATTAAAGAGACCTGGAATATTATAAACAAAGAAACTTGTAAAACTAAACCACGTGATCACACATTTACACTTAAAATTAATGATAAGAATATTAAATCTGATAATGAAGTGGCAGGCGCCTTTGAAGATTACTTCTGTAATATACCTATTGAAACAACTAAACAACTTAATTCATGTCCTCTACATGCAAAATCACTACTGGAATCTAGTGTTGACAGGTGTAACTGCTCATTTGATTTTATTCATATTGATCATATGGTATTTATTTATCCTAATGGTAGTTAAAACTTTTAAAGAACTAAAACAGAAAAAAACTGAGGATATATGGGGCATATCAACTGACACAATAAAACCCATTATACCTCTCGTAGCATATCACTTAGCACATATATTTACCTTATTATTGTTTTTTTTTTCACTTTTTTATGGCAGCTAGTGGTGACTGAGTTTGTTCCGGTGCTTCTTCTCAGCACTTGCCTGATTGTCTGTGTTTTGTCTCGAAGCACTAGTAGGGCCCAAAAGATAAGGAGACATGTTCGGGCAATATTATACTGATTTTAAATTTTTGACGTTCATTAGTAGCATTTTCTGTCCTAAATTGAATAAATTATTTTTGACTTTTTGACTTTGACTTTTTTTGACAACCCCCTTTTCAGCCCCTTAGAGGTTGAATTTTCAGAAATCCTGAAATACGCAATTCTTAATTTTTTGCCGACTAGCTAACTAGACTAAAAACACATTTTATTGATTTAGCTTCAAAACTAATGGGGTTTCACACAATTTTACCCCACCTTTTTTACGTCCTTAAGGGACGAATTTCTAAAAATTGTTTCTTAGTTAGCTCATCTTCTCTGTAAAAGGAAATATGGTATCAGATTACATAAGATATAAATAGTTATAGCTATTTAAGAGTGGATTCTCCTGGCACAAGCATTCCTACAATGCTTAAAAGGAGTATCCAATTACTAATGTTATAAAATTGAAATTTGTTAACGAAAATAAATAAATTATTATTATTATTATGGTGCAAAATGTCAAGTTTCTTATCTCAGTAGTTTGGGCTGTGCGTTGATGTCTGTCAGTCAGTCATTAAGTCAGTTTTTATTTTATAGAGTGAGTCGGAAAGTCGGATTTTCCATACAAACTTTCATCCCCAACTTCACCCCCCAGATGATTTTATATCGCGACAAAGTAGCCTATATCCTTCCCAGGGTCTCAAACTATCTCTCTACCAAATTCATTTGAATCGGTCCAGTTAGTTTCGAAGCCTCAATACGAAAAATCAATTAAATCTTTCCGTGTAAATACATATATTATAAAGAGGAAATATTGGAATGAATGAATTTGGATTGCCTCGTTGGTCTAGTGGTCAGTACGCTGGGTACTATCCAGGAGGTTCCGGGTTCGAATCACAGATCGGGCCGAGAGTGTTTGTGTTTTCTGTCTTGAAATAACTCAGACACAGCTCAGACCCGGACTCAGGAAGTTGGAGGTGTTTCCCGTGCCTCGGTAAGCACGTTAAGCCGTTGGTCCTGCGCCTGATCTCTCTACGGTCATGTCGGACTGCTGTCTCACTGAATTATGAGAGTGAAGGAACAGAGAGTGCCCCTGTGTATTGCGCACACACTTGTGCATTATAATATCTTCCGCGCAGTTATCTAATCTCTGTTGAGACAGGCGGCTGTAGCCGAATTTCGGCTAGGAGGGTATTATTATTAAATATATAGAAGATAAGCCGGCCCTGTACATGCCAAAAGTGCTGGCAAACGTAAGAGGGAGGTCTCCTAAATAGAGAAGCCTGAATTTATATGCTAACCGCAAATTCCGTTTTCAAGTTGCGGTTTGCGCGACATGAGGGATTCATTTTCCGGTTTTTAACACGTTCACGTAAGGAACATTAAAATAAGAACCGACGTTCGTACAAAAGCATCATAATTACCAAGCGTAATCGTTTTTCATATTTTTTTTAACTCTCACAGTGTTCTTTCTTATTTATATAAGTTTAAATAAGAAACCAAAAATTTGCACACAGGTTCAAATCGTAGGTTCAAATCCTACCTGTGTGCGAATTTTTGGTTTCTTATTTAAACTTATTACAGACAAAAGAGACCAAGAATTTCACACGGTTGGATGAACTGCACAGTAGCTCAGTTGGTAAGAGCGTTGGCCTGGTTAGCCAAAGGTCGTAGGTTCAAATCCTACCTGTGTGCAAATTTTTGTTTTCTTATTTAAACATTAACAAGCGTATTAAAATGAAGAAATAACTACAGCAACGAAGGTAGACACTCAACCATAGTAGTGTAAAAAGACTACGTTTGATAGGGTTCCGTACCTCAAAAATAAAAAGGAACACATAAAGGATCACTTTGTTGTCCGTCTGTCAGGCTGTCTGTCTGTCTGTCAAAACTATTTTTAGGAACGCGTGAAGGTGTCAAGTTGATATTAACATCAAATTATGACCGCAGTTTCACTAAGCTGTAAAAATATCAAGCTTTTAGCCGTATTTTGTATCATTTCGCAGGGGAAACAAAACCTATAGGGTACTTCCCATGGACCTAGAATAATGAAATTTGGCAAAAAGGAAGGTCTTACAGCACAAGTAAAGGAAAAAGTCTAAAAACCGCAAACTTGTGGTAATAGTAGAAAAAAATAACCTTTGTTTGTACAGAACCCTCAGTGCTCCTAGCACTTGCCTCTTGTTTATTCTCTCATCACGAGTTACAAGGACTTGTCTTTATTGACTCAATTTTTTTCCCGTTATTCCAAAAACTTTATACCGGATTTAAGCCAGGACTAAGCTATTAGCTAGCCAATTAGAAAAGCGTTTCTCTATTAGGTTATGTCACGAGTGTGTCATTCGTTCCTCTGTTGTCGGCTAATATTTAGACCTAATTTAAACCTGGTCTATTTTTTTTGTAATAACACCTTAACCCCGTTATTCCAAAAACTTAGTACCGGGTTTAAGACAGGACTAAGCTATTAGCTAGCCAATTAGAAAAGCGCTTCTCTATTAGGTTATGTCACGAATGTGTCATTAATTCTTCGGTTGTCGGCTAATATTTAGACCAATTTTAAACCTGGTCTAATTTTTTTGTAATAACACCATAAATGTTTATTTTTTTATAGTCCCTACTCCAAAATACCTTGTTACGTAATGCATAAGAACGCCCTTCGTCACTCGAATCGAAAGAAAGCATAATCGACTAAGCGTTTATTTATTCAGACATATGAACTTATGACGTAACTTGCTGGAGTCACAATCGGTGTTATTACAAAAAAATTAGACCAGGTTTAAAATTGGTTTAAATATTAGCCGACAACAGAAGAATGAATGACACATTCGTGACATAACCTAATAGAGAAGCGCTTTTCTAATTGGCTAGCTAATAACTTAGTCCTGTCTTAAACCTGGTACTAAGTTTTTAGAATAACAAGGAAATAGTTTTATTTTTTCTGGGTAATTCTCCAACAAGTCCCACATACCCATTTGAGATTTTTTTTCGTTATTCAACTTGTTCCATTTATATCACGTATGTAATATTAACTTAATGTTAACTAAAAAGGTACTCTTGTACCGTATTCAACGTTGACAGAGCCACTAAATTAACACAATTCAATTCAAGATACACGTAGTAGTAGTAGTCTTAAGAAAACTTAGTTTGTTAAAGTTTAAACTTAGTTTTACAGAAAAAGTAAATGCAAAAAGTAATTTGCAGAATAAAATATATATTTGAAGTATTTTAAAGTATTTGCAACTTTTACCAAATAAGCATGATTGCGAGTCGTAAAAAAACAATTTATTTTTATAAGTTTTAAATAAGAAACCAAAACTTCGCACACAGGCAGGATTCAAAAAAAAGATCAAATCAAATTTATATAAATAAGACGGAACACTGTGAGTGTTAAAAATATTCAAAACATTTTTTTTTATTTGTTCCCAATAGGTTTGAGGGTCAATTTTGAGAATTACCCTTTAATCTAGAGAAGTGTCCAAACTCCAGACACGAACGAACGGACATAATGAAGTGTGAATGGAAACAAAGGGTTGGCTGAGCTGCGGATAAATGGCCAAACATTACCGTCCTTGTGTGCTCAATAGGTATACTAAACGGTTCGGAGTTTGGACAATCAAGTTCCAGTAAGTTTTGTAACTTGTGTCCTTTATGTAACACAGTACAATAGCGAATTTAGTATTAAAAAGGATGTTTCCATTGTTAAATTATAATATTCTGAATGGAATTTGAGGCACTTTTGCATCAAACAACTTAACTTAAACAAAAGTAAAAGAATTAGTACTCCAATTTATGAGGTTAATTCTTGTCGGTACAGGCTTTTCCATCTTTTCCTGATTTCCGTTCTTTCTCCAAGGAATCAAGATATCAAACTCCATATTTGGACAGAGATTATTCTTTACCTACAGAGTAACAATTTTATCTCCTTTTGCTTGTCAATTTCTCACTAGTTCATCAGTAGCCGGAAGGAAAAAATGACGCAATATGATTGTTTCACATAAACATCGTTGAACCAGGTAGGGTACAGTCAGAAACAAAATACTTTCTTCTTATGCATAAGACTAAACACTTTACTGCAAAAGTTAGTTGTCACAATGTCTGTTTGTCATTACTGATGTATTTTCTTCGTGGACTTCGTCTCTAATGAATAGCTCGTTTGTTTGCTAAATTAACCTCTGTCAGGGAAAATAGTCGAAATAACTTTCGACTTCGTATTTCGGTTTAATTACGTATGAAAATTTGTAATGACTAGTAGGTATTATTCATTGTGACCATAGCTATATTTCTGCTACTCCCTGCATTCCCATTTAAGATCGATGATTACTGCCATCATCATGCTGCCGGACGTGCACTGCTGAATATAGGCATTCTCTTCCACTTTGAAGTCACTGACATATGTCATTAGTTGACATATGTTCACTGTGAGGTTATAATTGCTACATCCCACGCAATTGTGAGCGGAGACGAGATAAGATGTGCAGTGTCTCCATACATTTGGCACTTAAAGTGGCGACTAGCAGAATACAGCTGCGAGTCAAATGTATAAAAACATCGCAAACCCTCCTCTTCGTGGTTTTCCTAGACTATGTTCATTGTTCATTTTGCTGGTTGAAATAAGTTATAGCTATTGGAGTAAAAAAGTTTAGAAATTGGGTCTATTCGTCAACAAACACAACGTCAAACCTATCGCCGAACTTTTAAACTAACGCGGACGTATCATTGCTTTTCCTGACGTCCAGTTTGAAAGTAGGAAAGGGATATACATATTTTTGGTTTGATAACAAACATTTTGTCGTACGAGATTACCTTGTCCGTATCTGCAAAACAAGATATCCAACTGGTTCTAATTATGTTACGTGCCAAATGTGCTTTTTACATAATTTGCATCGACTGGTTCCATCCAGTACTACATGATTCCGTTCAAGATTCTATCTAATCGTAACCGTAATGATATTATGAGAAGATTTCCTTGATTGTGTACCAAATCAGATAGGACAAATCTGCTCGAACTTGATGCTTAATCAATTATAGCTAACTCATATTTCATTAGTGTTAAACCAAAAAGAACTTGAATAACAGTCAGTTATTAAGTAAGTATGTTTACCTCATTTTTAAACAAGCAAAACCTATGCTCTTGTGATACTGACAATTGGTTCTCCTGTAAGCAGGATCTATTGCCTATCGCGCTTAATTTAAAATCTACCTCGATTACGATTGAAATTTGAAAGCAATGTCATATTTATAATAATAACCTAGCTGTCAGATAATCGGAATCAAAGTTCGTAAAATTTTTTATAACCTAGGTTAGTTAATGAGTGCTAATAAAATAAGCAACATTTAAGCATTTCCGCTGAAACTATTTATTTTATCAGCCCCACCCAGTGTCGCAAAAAGGGAGTGTCATGTCTTTTAGAAATCGCTTTCAATATGCTGTTGAAACTGCTGCGCAATTTGAGCATTTGATGCCTATTATTTTGCAATAACATAAAAAATATCATTTTTTTATTTAACTTGAAAGCTCTTATAGCTTCAGCTCACTAAGATGCAGGATGCCAAACGCAGTGACAGTTTCACTTGCAATTGCTATCAGTCAGTTGTCATCGGCACACGTAACAGACCATACAATGTAACAACTATGTATAAAGTGCGCCGACAGTTTTCAAGAAAACTTGTCTTTGCATCGGAGCGAAAGGCTTAAGGCTGTATGATGGGAAATTCCTTCTTCAACTTCAAGTGGATACAAAAGTGAAAAAAAATAAAGTAATAAAAATGAAAAGTTCATTCTGGATATCGATAACTCTATGTTTGAAATTGACGCAAGCGTTTTTCTTATTCGCTGGTAAGTACACAATCACCGTACAGGACCACTTATAACCATCAATACGGATCATGACTACATGTCCAAATATATTCATAGTTATTTATGGTAGTTTTCCTCAAACGCTGTGAAAGAAAGGCTCCACGAAGATGAGCCACCGACCACAGCCACCGGTAACTAGCGACAAGCTGTTTAAATTGTTTTTAATACGTCCTCGCACACGTGAAGCGAGTGGCAGCCACTCGCGTCTCAGTGTTCGCGACACGCCACCGGTAGCGGCCACACGCCATTATGACAAAACATCTGTCAAAGGATCTAGCAAATGAATGTCAATTGCGGCGGCCACAGACCACCTTCGTCTGCCCGGGACCAAAGGGCGTGGCGCGCGACAGCCACCGGTGTCGGTGGTCCATCTGCGCGGAGCCTAATCGAGACACAAAAATTCAGGACCAGCCGACCGTTTCTTGTACTATTATAATTTTACTTACGACTAAGCAAACAATATTATTATTTGTTATCACTATCAGGCGGGCCGTTAAGATAACTGATGGCTGCCTGTATCCAGTTTTTCATATTAAGTTGAGCGTGTTAAGAAGAGTGTCAAGTTGGTTTTGAAATTGATTAATATTTTGGGCGGAGATCATATCTTCCGGAAGCCGGAATTGATTGCATGATTAGCATGTGTGCATGATAACCAATGACAATCAACAGATGCAATCGATCTGTTGATTGTGATTGGTTAGTGACCGTTCCTAAAATCACAGCTGATAATTGGCTACTTGTTCTGGTAATTACGTACGTCGTACGGGCAAATAGGGGTTAGTACATATCCATTTTTTTTTCTAAAGATAAGTAACTTTTGTTCCAGAAAAACACGAGCCGATATTATTTTGTTTCAAAATCTGTCCACTGTATTGTTCTCCCCGACGACATGACAAGGGTAAGATAATATTCTTTTATCTAATAACCAACGGTTCGCTTATTGATTTTGACAGGATACTAACAGGTACTGAGCAGGATCAGACAACAAAGTTCATAAGTGAGAAAACGAAAAGAATAAGTAAGGTAACTAAGTTGAAAATATCGAAATACAGATTGGAAACAATATTATTTGAAACTAGACGGTTTCCGCGACTTATTCCGCGCAAATGTCGAATTTCTCAACAAACTTCCACCCCCTTTTCACCCGCTCTTATACTTTCCAAACAAAAGCACTCGTTACTTCAATATTCACATTCATTTATAGTTCTTCTATGCTCTCACTAGCACCATCTTCCTTCTTTTTCAAACACTTTGCATTCCGGATTCATGCCCTCAACCCAGATTAATTATTATTTAGCACGAAAAAAAAAAACTGCTAAGCCCTTAACTGTGGTTTTAATGTAACCCATAAACAGTACCTAGGTTAAAATAATTTGATTATTTATAACTTTTCCACCCCTCGCCACTCGATTTTTTTTCTGTTCTTTCCACGTAGTATAAATTCAAGGCAAATGAAAAAGTTTTTTTTTAAATTTAATTTACTCTTGATGATGAATGCTCTTTCAATGCTTAGGATATGATATACAACATTATTCAAATAAGTTCAATTCTGTGTTGTGATATGGTTTTTATTACCAAGTATAGAGGACATCGACTAGAAAAAAATATGGACTTCGTACCGCGATACTAAAAGTAAAGCAGGGTTAAAGCTTGTGTGTGTGAGATCATACGGTTACAATGGCGGCCGATCGGCTTACTTTGGTGTGAGTGTGTGCGTGAGAAGATCGTGTATTTACCATAAAGTTAATATTCCTAGCGGAATAGAGGAACAAAGGGCTGAGCAAGCGAGATGTCTCTATTAGCAAAACTGTATGATAAAAAAAGATGTGTGATGCGATGTAACAGAACCGTTTTTGAAACTGTCAAACAGTTTGTCGGCACTTATCGGCACGCTGAGAATTTCAGCTATTTTAATTTTTCAAATATTACATGAAATTGTGGATATTTTTTTGAAATATTTCTTGGTGAAACATGGTGACTTGTTCAGTAAATAATTGTTATACGACACAGCGGAAAACCCCCGAAAAATGTTCATTTCACAGGTAAATTGTTCCAAATGTTCACCACCTATTTTAGGTTTATTTTTGCCAATGCGTTTCGAATTTTAAGTGCTTAGTGTGATAATTATCTTCTTTAAACATTTATTAATGTAAGAAGCAAAGATCCAATACATATAATGCAGAATTTACGAATATTTTGTGTAAAGAAATAATTTTCGTTTTACACTAGGGCTGTATCAAGTTATCGATATTTCGTTTCCACTGTCTATCACGTAATCAATGAATAATATGTATTACTGTTGTTTAAATATCTAAGTTTAGATATTAATCAGCTGGGAATGTAATTACTATAGATACACTTAGCCGATCCATGCAGTTTTTACCTGTTAGAATAGTTACTAACATTAGTAATAAATGTATCTTTCAGATTTCTGAATAACTTGAATAAATAAAATACATGCCTAAAATTTATAAATCGTCCAAACTGGGTTCCAAACAATAATTCAAGTATTAGAAATTCAAGTGCAGTAAGCACTTCAAACAAAAATATTTCAAGACGCGGGGAGCAAAATAAAAATAATACAATTCTTCTGCTTATGTTTCATTGGATAGTAATGTCTACTTATGGTTATGTCTACATATTATATGGTTTGCTTAGTTTGGGACTAGATCATTTGTTCTATATTTCTTTTTCACAGGTCAAGATAAAGCCTAGACGCACAGTTTCGTCCTATGTTTACAAAGATATTGTACCAGAGGCATTCACATGTGAATCATCGTCATCGCAGTCTAGATCGACACCGCCGCTATTGCAACAGTCCACACCATCAACCTCTCTTCAACTAGATTTGATGCCAAGGAAAAATAAGCGTATGTCTAATCTAAATGCACTAAGTTGGATATCTATAAGTTTGTCTTTTAAATAAACGATTTAAACAACAACATTTTTCATTTCACTTATTATTTTTTAAACAACCGTATCTTCTGAGTTTTTCCTAAATGTTTTGCTTCACTCCAGAAGCATAGTTTCAGCCATGAAAAATCCCATCCTATCCTATTTTTGTTTAATTCATACCTACTATTAATGTTACTAACTAATTTTATCGATATCGATACTAATGTAACAAGCGACATGACATACATCACTGACACACATTCATGAACAACTTTACGCACACAAATGTCATCCTATTTCGGTTTCGTTTGACAGGTCGTGTTTGTTCTTCTATTCCGTTAGGAATATTAACTTTATGGTATTTACGATGATGACTGGCTTACTTCGGTGCTTCAGTTAAATGTAGACGACACGGAGTCCATATTTTTCTTCACGTGTCGATGATAGAGGATTTATTTTTTCCCTTAAAATACTCAGGTGCCTAAGTTATACGTAGATATAAGAATACAATAGCATACACAATTACATAGTACCTGTTTTACATTTTATTTCAGACGCCTCATCCCTGATCTACATAGAAGATGAGCCGCCAGACTCTTATCCCCATTACTACGAAGACTTCCCGCATCCCTACCACGCGGGCCACTACATTTTTTGTAGTGGTCCCAAGCCTACCACGCCTATGCCGACGACCACTACGCCAATGCCGACGACCACGACAGAGGAACCAACGTTTATTTGCTTGCTGTGCAAGAAGAAGTGTGGATTTCCTCCAAACCCTACTAGGCCCTAGTAGGCTACTTTTTAGTTCACTAATGTGTTAAGATATAAGCATGTTTTTTATAAACTTAAATTTACGCTTGGGTGATTTTAAATATAAACAGTGTGTCCGGGTTTCGACTGGCGATAATTTAGGGCTATTAGCTCATAAAATGTTATCGTTCTAACTCCCCCTCTGTTGAAATGGCAGCCATTTTAATATTTTTTTTAAATATTTATATGGATCTGAAGGTCCTTAAAGGTATGAAAATGATTCATTTGGAAGGTACCCATAGAGTTTACTTGATAGCAATAGCGCTATCAAGTGAAATAAAGATCAATTCGAAATTATTTAATTAAATTTTTATAATTTCTTTTATTTAAAAAGTTATGTGAATTAAATTTTTTTGGCAAAAAAGTTTTCATTTGGATTATGTCTCTTAAATTTGATAAATTTAAGGCCCTTAAATTATCGCTAATCGAAACCCGGTCGGTCACCCTGTAGATTACCAAAGTTACCGTTGGAGTGCCGCTGAAAAAATTAACTTTAACAATTATCATTATTATTTAAGATTTTTATTTTGACGATTCGTTTTTGTTATATTAAATTGAGCCGAGTTTAAATAATAACAGTAACTTTCGCCATCCCAGAAATTTTGGTGCAACTAAGCTTAAAATTACACATATTTTTAGGCTGTGTCTTGATTAAATGCAATATAAAAGTTTAAGTTAGGGGAAAGCTAAAATTAAAACGACCAGATAACCCTGTTTTAAATATTATTGTCGGGCACAAAACCCGTCGCTCTTGACCTAAAAAGTAGTGACCACGAGACTAAAACGCAATAAATTGTGTTAGTTCTATGACTATACCTATTTTTTTTGTCTTTATGTGTTTATTTCTCCATGGCATTCTATATGCAGCGGAACATAAAGTACCTAAGGGACGTTCCCTGTTGTAGTTACAGACTTATACTCTTTATTGTTTTTTTTAATAATTATTTGTTTGTTTTCTTTCATAATATCATGTACCTGCAATAACCTGCATCTTTTCTTTATAATTAGGTATATATTATCGTTAGCTTTTGTGAATGGCAAATAAGTTAAACTGGTTTCTTTGCTCAAAATTCATTTGTAATATTTTTATTCCTACTCGTAGGTACTGTATATTAATAGTCAGGTCTGAAATGAACTCATATGTCTTCAAAGTATGTACCTGCATACAGTAAGGTAGGTTTAGATAGGTTAAGATATACCTTCAGTACGACGGAGGCGAGAAACATTGTATATTATTCATAGTTCATTCAATTTTCGAGTGCAGAATTTACAAAGTTCTTAAAAGAAATAAGATACTTACCAACATCAGTTTCTTAAGATTTTTATATTTTTCTGTGAAACGAAGACATAACATGTCAATATTCAAGTTTTACTTCAGAATTCACTTAGGCACCCAGGGCTTACTACGCTCTTGCTCTTTCCTTTGAATGAAAAGGAACTTTCCACTTCAATAAAGTAGACAATTTAGAGAACAAAGTAGAATATTTCTCTTCCAAAGATGTTACAGCTTACGGAAGTGTCATGTTTACATCAACTAGTAAGTTATGCAGAAAAATATTTCAAACTCGAGTAGCTAAGTCAGTGTTTGCCTTAGAGTTGAAAGAAATTCATTTTTTATGTGAATTTAAGATCTTAACGATTACAAAACTTAACCCTAGGATGGCATCAGTGGTGCCTCAGCACCTCAAACGAACAATCACACGCTTTATTGTGAGAGTGGTTAGTTAGTTGTATTGCTTTAATATTTCACGTTTTCTTTTAATTTTTCGTGTAGTAGCAGCGGCCATTGCGCATCGGCAAATCGGCTGAAAAGACGTGGTTTCGAAGGTATTTGTATCAGTGGGGTGCTGCGCCACCCCTGAGGCCTTACTCCAGTTTACGATGTCCGTATTATTGAATGTAGCCGTCCCTTTCACTCTCGACAGAATGACAACGCGAACGAGCGTGGTGGCTAAACTTTAAAATAAGGAATCGTCAACTGGAGTAGTGCCTCGGTTACTATTTACGTGTACGTGTGTCTTAATGTTGGCAATTGGCATGGGTCAAACGAGTTCTTGCATTACCAGCTTGCTATGGCTCTTTTCAGAGATCATGATATTTAAATGTAATTTGAACGATATTGTTTGAACAAACAAAGACGAATTGAATTCACTGGAAGGTAAACAGTCTTCGGATATGTTAGGAAATTACCAAATGTGTGGTAAAAAATTGGGGCTCCCAGTCAGCTGAAGCGACGAAACATACGAAACAACGTCAAACGTATCTCAACAGTTTCTAAATGAAACTGAATAAGTCGCTGTTGGAGAACTACCAGCCAAATTACAGAATTATACGATAAGATGTGGCTTATGAGTCAGTAAAAATTCAAAAAAAGTTTTAAAAAAATACACATAATGCAAAAGGCCCAAATGCCCTAATTATCGCCGTGAAAAATGTTTAGATTGTGTCCAATATATGTTTTTTAATTTTTGGTTAGATAATGTATACTAACTATTAAATCTTAAGAAGAAAGTTCCTTTTGTTTGTTTATTAAAGGATAAAAAATTTGCTTCTCTTACTATTTTGATAACTGGGGACTACCCCACTTACTATTGAGCAATGCATGACTTAAAATGTTACCACTCTAGGGTTAAATACGTGCCATGTTATTAATTGTCTTAGTATTCTCATATTAGGTATAAAAATGGAAATACAATTGCATATGCGAGTCCTATGTAAAGTTGACGTTTTGAGACGTTTTTGTTATGTTTTTGTTAAGTTTTTGTTATAGTAAGCTATGAAAACTTCTATAGCCATAACAAAAACGCCAAAAATCTGTCTAACTTCAGAAAGTCATAAAAATTTCATAAAAGTCAATTATTTATGTTGTACTAGGGGCACTTATATGCACGTCACGTTACACATAGGCCATACACTACTTCAGCACAAATTGGGGGCTAGTGCTAAGAAGAAGCAGCGGCCGGAACTCGGACACTCGTCACAGCTTCTTTTAAAAACTTAGTGTAAATGAATTGAAATGAAAGACATTGTGCCGATGCGAGCTGGTCCATTTATTGCCATCATCCAAGTAATGGTTTATTTTTAAAACCCCTTGTGTTATTAAGATTATCTTTAATTGTGGTTATTTATTATTTCTATATTTAAGGTTGGTTACGGTTACAAAACAAAAAAAGGATTCATTAATTTATTGGCCACAAAATCTTACCACGATTGTAGCAGGCTCAAGGTGGTCTGTTATATGATGTAATGATCATTGCTTGATCGTCCGATGACCGCACGACATTTTTGCGTATCGTCATTATTGTGACAGATAACAAGTGTACAACTTAGGTATTGAAACATTTTTATTTTGTTATATTGTGTTATGTAGGGTTTACTTATCTTTGTTTTGTGTAATAACAAGAAAAACTTAGGATGTTGTTCATATTCACGATCAGGTCATTACACTATCGGATAATGATATAGGAATTGATATTTTATTATTTGAAAGATATTATCGTTTTTTCAGACGTCTGTTTGGAAGCTGTTATTGCCTTCCTAAAAGCTATAACTATTATTATTTAAAGGCAATCGAGTGAGGCGAGTAACGATTCTATCGTTATTGAATCGCTTGAAAGTCTTCGTCTTCTTTCGTCTTGAGACTCTAAGATCAGGGCATATAGTGCAAAGTCAGGGCAGGGTATAACATTAGCAGGCGATTCAATCGCGATAACATGTATGCAAACGCGATACAGTATCGATACAAAAATATGCAGTAACGACCAAAATTTTCATGATATTGGCGGGAGCATCAATAAATCAATCAATATAATTTATTTCAGACAAAGTATTATAATGTTAGTAACAATAATCTTATCCTAAAGTTAGTATCCATGGTATATAGTTTACAAGTAATAGATTGATTATAGAATGTCTATTTTACAATCGCTCGCTAATAATGGGCGTCTGGGCTCTGACGTTGTATCTTGGATCTGTGATCGTGGCTTGACGGGCAGCCACTGCATCGCGGTCGTATTGCACACGCTGACCACTAGACCAACGAGGCAGTAGCGGTGGGTACTATCCCTCATTCGAATCCAGGATCGGGCCAAAAGTGTTAAGTTTTTTTGTTTTGAAACAACTAAGACAAAGCTTCGGAGTCAGGAAGTTGGTGGTGTTAATACCCCCGTGCCTCGGATAGCCGTTAGGCCGTTGCTCCTGTGCCTGATCTCTCTACGGTCATGTCGGACTACCGTCTCACCGAATTATGAGAGTGAAGGAACAGTGAGTGCCCCTGTGTTTTACGCACACACTTGTGCATTGAGATTGGCCACTGTAGTCGAAATTCGGCTAGGAGGACATTATTATTATTGCTCACGAATGCGATCGTATCGTGATGTATAAATGGTCTAAGTAAGCCCAACTTTATCAGAAGAAATCTCATCTCGTCAATAAACAAAAGTACGCGCAACTTATAATGGATATTGTTCACATTTTTTCGAGTAAGATGTTGTGGTAGCAGTTTTTGCTTAAAACTTTCGCAGTCCTAGCTTGTTGGGAGGAAAACATTGTGTCTAAATCATCATTTTAGGGTTCCGTACCCGAAGGGTATAAACGGGACCCTATTAGGTACTAACCCTTCGCTCTCTGTCTGTCTGTCTGTCACCAGGCTGTATCTGATGAACCGTGATAGCTAGACAGTAGAAATTTTTACAAATGATGTATTTTAGTTGCCGCTATAACAACAAATACATATAAACAGAATAAAATAAATATTTAAGGGGGCTCCAGTACAACAAACGTGATTTTAAAGCGTTTTTGCTCGCTATTAATTATGGCAACAGGTAGACGCTTGAAATTTTAACAGAATGTCAAAATGTATATAAAGTTTAAAAATAAATAAATAAATAACAAAAATATTTATATTAATGGGGGGCTCCCCATACAACAAACGTGAAATTTTCGTCATTTTTGTTCGATATTTAAAATGGCAACAAGCAGACTCTTAAAATATTCAAAGAATATTATCTTGTATTTTACTTAAAAAATAAATAATTAAATTAAAATATTTTAGGGAGGCTCCCATACAAACGTGTTTTTTCCTATACTGTCTAATGTTGTAAATGGTATGGAACCCTTCGTGCGCGAGTCCGGCTCGCACTTGGCAGGTTTATTTTTTAACTAACTACTTATTTGGTAAATGACACACGCACAGCTTGCGTACTAAATATATTTCTCTAACATTTTTTTAGAGTATGGAGTTGATATTTGCAAAAGGAGGGCTTAGAGAACTTACTAACAGGATATTGAAGAAATGCCAAAATACCAGAGTACTTACCTTAGATCATTTAAGTAAATGATCTAAGATACCTCCCTAATACATATTTTTTAAGAGCTTGTCTCGTAAAATGCTCGCCTTATATTTTATTACTACTCGAAGACTGTTACTCAGTTTTATTACAATTCCTAGAAAGCGGCATTTTCCAGTGAACGTTACACCGTAAAAACAGACAGTGAGATCGGTCACTTACTGTACTACCTATTTAAAGATATTGCAATATCCACAAAGTAATTTAGGAGTTTACGGCCGAATACTAAAACGCTACTCGAATCCATCACTCACTTGAAAGTTTCCTAAAATTGAGTGTCTCTCACATTTAAATGGTATACACAAACGCTACTCAGGCACTTTAAACCATGATTAGCTGAGCAGTCGTTAAATGTTTACATAATGGCAACATTAATTTTTAAAAGTATGTTCTCGTTTACAATTTTCATATTCTTAAGGAGCGTATTCGTTTTACGCAGCATCGTTAGTATAGATTCTTTGTTTTTTTTTGTATAGAAACTTTTACGACTCCATTGTTGTGAAATGAAACGTTGAGTGTCAAAGAAAAAAATATATTTGCCAAACTTTTTGACATTTGTCACGGCGCGGTCCTAATCAAATTAATTTTAATTTACATTATTAAAATACATTTATACAAGGTTGAAGTGCAGTGCAGTATTTAATAACTATTCAATTAACAAAAATAAAATAGAAATGAACAATTATATAATAGTCATACAATTTTTTTAATGAAGACAACAAATTGGTATGCCAAATGTTCTACACAGAATAATGTTCTACATTGGTGGATCAAACCCACCAGCCAGATTGTCGGATGCCGATGACCTAAAAGATCCTGCCGGGACAATTTGATCTAGAATTACCGGTGACAGAGCGTTGTGGAAAAGTTTGGAGAGGCCGAGTATAGGAGAGGCAGTGAGCAAATAGATACATGCTGAAGAAGAAGAACACATCAAATACTAAATTAAATCCAATTTCGCTCACAAAAATTAATCGACTGCGTCATCCGGTGGGACATCAAATGCTACTCGCTTATTTCGACTTTCTACTTATTTTTATACTTATGTTTTATGATGTTACTGTGGTTATATGATGACTACTGAAAAAAACCTACATATTTATTAGCATAGTGCTGACAACAAAGTTTTGATTAGTTTCAAGACCGATAGGCTAAACTATTAGCTCTTCCTCAACAATCTCCTCCTCCTCCTTCCTCAATATAGTTCTTATCCATAATTAAGCTATCTTTTGAGACTGCAACGATGTGCAAAATATGCATACTACAATAACTGGAAGGAGTTGTAATTTCCGTTGTGGGAAAAGAAAACACCTTTGTAAGACAACAAAAAGCCTCTTTATGAGATATCTAGTGCATATCTGAGTCCTGACTGTGTTCTAGTATTTAAAAGTAGGGTTAAAATAGGGCGACATGGGTACCCACAGAGAAAATAAGTAATTTATAGACAATATTTTTTATACCATGATATCACTATCAACTGATTTGAGAGACCTCAAGACCACTCTCAGATTTAGCGGCTACTCAAATCGGTATGACAGTCATTTGAAATAGCGTTGAGTTGCGTTTCAGTATACCATTTTTGATTTGAGTGGCGTTTGAGCACGATTTATTTTGTGATTTCTTAAGTTTAACAAATGCTTACATTTTGGCTTTGAGTATGCGAATTCTGAGTTTAGGAGCTGATCAATTGTTTGAGAAGCCGTCAAATATTTGGCCGTAATTTAGGAGATAGTCGTTCAAAAGCATCTAGTAAGTGAATGGCGATTTGAGTTTCAGTCACGATGCTTCCAGGCCCAGTCTGAGGCAAATACTGGTCCGGCCAGGCCACGTATGCATATACATATATACAATGTGTCCCGTCACCGATGTCGGAGCTTTCAAGAGGTGATAGATGAGTTCCCCTGCAACATTTTTCTCTATTACAAGAACTTCGAAAACAGACCAAAATATCACCTTTCCATACAAATGTACCCAGCCGATTTACTAAATAGTATTGGAAAGTGAATTTTTTTTAAAAATTAAGAAAGTAGTAGCAATTTTGGTTCTTAGTCATCACATGAAGGTTCCGACACCGGTGCCGGGACACATTGTTTACTAGTTTTATAGATAGGTACATCCTGTCACACCTATGTGCAATATTGGTACGTTTATTTTAGGTTCTAAAGCTGAAATAAACGGTCGTAAATGTAGTGGTCCTACTGATTTTTCGCGTATTATGTGTGCCAAATGTATGATTTGCGACTTACTGTTACACGGTTTGTGGTTCCCCCGCTTTTTGTGATAGATGTAATATATAAATGGATTGACATCACATTACAAGAGAGTACTAAGAAGCGCGATATGTGAAGTGCTAAAAATGATAAACAATGATACACCTCATTTTCAGCACAATTTCTTGAAAAAGACGTGTATGAGAAGTTAAATTATGCGTAGGTTCAGCAAAATTACATTAGCTAAAGAGAAACCGGGAAAGACTTTTAGAAGATTTTAAAATAATATAAATAAAACGCCTAAACAAATCACAGTACAATTTCGCAATATTTTTTTTCATCGCTAAGTGAGGGAAACGTCATGTAGCGTACATGCATAACACGTTTGTTATTTCTATGCTGGCACCAACTTCCTTTAACTTTGGCGATAAAAAGATTACTTCTGTGGCTTTTTTTTCCATTTTCCGTTTAACACTAATTGCCATATTATTAAGAGACAGCGAGGTTTCGAAGTAAACGGATATCATCATACTGGTCTGACTGGCGATAATTTAAGGGCCTTAAATCTATAAAATTTTATAGAACTAATCCTCATGTAAAAAAATATGTATTTTTAAATAAATGTCATTTTTAAACCTATCACAAAACTAAACTAAACCCATTTAGTTTAGTTTTGTGATAGGTTTAAAAATCTATTTAATTTTTTTAGCAAGATTTCTTAAATTATTTTTTCCTCTACGACAGTTAATAATTTTGAATAATTGATCTTTAATACACTTCATAGGTGATAACTTTACCTTCCAAATGAATCATTTTTATAACTTTTAGGACTTCTAAATCCATAGAAATAGTATTAAAAAAAAGAATAAAATGGGGGGGGGGGGGGTTAGAAACTAACATGGGGGTTTTGTCGTTTGATGTATTAATAGCCCATTAATTATCGCCAGACAAAATCCGGACATACTGTATAATAAATAGCTTTTTTCAAATTGTTGATGATTTTTCAAAAACTGCTCAATCGACTTTGATAAAATCAAATCGGTTCAGGCGTCTGTGAATGAACGGTTAACGTACATAAAAAAGGATTTGACAAAATGAGAGACTGCTCTTTTTTTTAGTCTGTTTAAAAAGGGATAAAATGGATAAGTAAAAATTGCAGTAAATGTACGTACATGCAAGCAACCCGCTTAATTCCTGTTGCTTATTTGAAAGTAAGACTACATAATATCTGGATGATAAGATATTTGCATAATGACTGCACTAAGCGCTACCGGTTCCCATACTAGTTTTAAATCCAGTTTTTTAACTTTAGTTTATTAGTGTGTTACCTACAATTTTACGACGTATATAATATTATAAATCTGTGGTAAAGCAAAGAGTACAAGTGGGTGCTATTCCTAAATTAATTTCATGAAACGATTTTTTCAACTAATTTGTTACTTCTGAGGTTACTTGTGACCCAATATAGTTCGATTCTAGATTGAAGATTTTTTGGTAGGTTGACTGAAAAGTGCAATGCCTGCATTAATAATCATTTTGGCTCCCAAAAGTTGCGTTTAAAAAAAATCTTCCCTAGATTTTATTTTTAATTTTGCCACCCCTTTGCAATGTAACCCTGTATAATAAATAGTAAGGCGTAACTAGATGAGCATTAATTTAACTTCGTAGGTGTCTCATATACAACCATTAAATGTTTTTAGAGTAATTTTAATTGCATTCAATATTGACACAGACAGAATACGATACGTTTAATGAAAACATACACAAATATTGGCTTCAGAGTGATTGAACCTCTGAAATTGATAGAGTATTTTAATTGCCGTCAAAAGGTGTTGGTTTTCACAAAGCTGAGTGAGGAGTGTTGGTTGTGCTACAAATTGAAATAAAGCAAAAAAACGTGTACGTGTATTTATCACGGCTTTAGGCTAGCCGTATTAAGTACTAGTAAAAAAAAACTGTTGTCATCTCATAGTCCGAAGTCAACAATTATGTCGAATTATTTGTATTTTTTCTAGCCTGATCTCTCTACGGTCATGTCGGACTGGCGTCTCACCGAATTATGAGAGTGAAGGAACAGAGAGTGCACCTGTGTATTGCGCACATACTTGTGCACTATAATATGTCCCGCGCAGTTGACTAATCTCTGTTGAGATAGGCCGCCGTGGTCGAAATTCGGCTAGAAGGACATCACATCATCATTTTTCATAGAAACAGTATTATTTTCTATATTTTTGGAATGGTGGCTTATACGATTATAACTAGCCAAAGACAGGACATTTCATTTGTCTAAAATACGTTTTTCAGTTTGTTTAATAATAAAGTAATGCCTCGTTTGGTCGCCGTCATACGATATTTGGCGTTGTAGCGTTGAGGTTTATGCCTCCGTAATCCAAGCGTATTAGGCGAGTAATTTGGAAAATGGTAGGTTTTAGTGCCCGTTGCCATGGGAACAACGTCAATTTCGCAAGTTGCGTTCAATGAAATTAGGACAGGCCATAGGAAAACGGTACTTATACACTTGTACTATTCTTTATTCAGTACTTATACCTACCTCGTTGGTCTAGTGGTCAGCACGCTGGGTACTATCCACGAGGTCCCGGGTTCGAATCTCAGGTCAGGCCGAGAGTGTTTGGGTTTTTCTGTCTTGACATAACTGAGACACAGCTCCGGAGTTAGAAAGTTGGTGGTGTTAACACCCCTGGCACGGAAAGCACGTTAAGCCGTTAGTCCTGCGCCTGATCTCTATACGGTCATGTCGGACTGCCGTCTCACCGAATTATGAGAGTGAAGGAACAGAGAGTGCAGCTGTGTATTGCGCACACACTTGTGCACTATAATATGTCCTGCGCAGTTGTCTAATCTCTGTTGAGACAGGCCATTGTAGCCGAAATTCGGCTAGTAGGACATTACTTATACCTACAGACTTATAACCTAAAACTAATTTTTGATTATAAGGAAGGTATGGGCCCTGCAAGCGAAAATAAACTACTTAAGAGTAGAATTCGTTCCCGGTTGAACACTATTATCTGGATTCCACTAAAAAAACAGTGAAAAGCCTGTTACTAGTCAAATAAATAAACAAATGAGGTTACGCGAGAGAAGAGAGGCAAATATGTAGTTGCTTATAGCGATAGGCTATTGGCGTGCTGCGATCTCAATTTGGACTTTATTGTGTCGTTACAAGAGTCGCTATTTACCTATATAACTTTGCAGAGTGGTTTTTCAGCATTTGTTCTATTATTTATTCTGTGATATGATTAAAAACCAACACCTAAAGCTCTGTACACACCGACTATTTGCTTGTACGCATAAATTGTGTTTGCTCTACGTTATTCCCCCAAATTTCACGTCCAAGTTACATGTAAACTATGTTTGCGTTGATGTGTACACATCATTAGTTCAACGATTGACAGGAAATTACAGCTATCCTGGATTATAGGGCATGGAACATTACTAATACCAAATATTAGTACGAAATGTTTACCAGGTTGTCGCTATTTGGATTGCAGCTTAGGGATTCGTGGATCCTTTAATCTATGGCAGGCTTTTAATGACCACATAATTTTATTGTTGTTTCAATTGTTTTACCAAACAACACAAGCTTACGTAACCAAACACACCAATTACCTGGCTCCAAACTAAGCCTGAGCTTGTGCTATTCTGACTAGGATAACGGATAATTTATATTAACATCCATAACAGCACAGAAAGGAACATACACATTTTCAAAGTAAAGTAGGTTATGAAAAAATATTAATATAAAAGGTTGGCAAACTGGCGTATACATTTAAATAAGAAACCAAAAATTCGCACACAGGTAGGATTTGAACCTAAAAACTGGCGTATTTTAAATTCGTTAGACTAGGTAGGTAATGTAGATATTTCATTCCTTAGAATCTCATTTATTAGATGGTCGTAGAAAATGATTGTGAGTCAGGTTGAAAAAAATACTTATACGAGTATATACAATTGTATATACTCGTATAAGTATTTTTTTCAAAGGAGGAGGTGCTTGTGGCGCAGTGGCGGCAGCGCTTTGGTAGTGATACCAAAAGTTTAGCAACCCACGGCGCGGTCGTGATTGGATGGGTGACCATTCCGACCATTTAAGTGACGTCCATGACAAGCATCTCCGTGCTGCGGAAGGCACGTTAAGCAGTTGGTCCCGGCTAATATCTGTGGTATTAGTCGTTAAGCCTAGTCAGAGGCCCTAGGGCGGCTTGATAAATTCTGACAGTAAGGTTTGTCACTTGCCTTACATACACCCCTCCACCAATCCGCACTGAGCCCGCGTGGTGAAGTATGGCTCGTTCCTCCTCATAGTTGAGGTGAGGCCTTTTCCCAGCAGTGGGATCTAATAGGCTGACTTATTATATTATTATTATATATATACAATTAGCCTAATTTTAGGCTGTAAAGTGACGGTTATCCACAAAAACAATAACTTCTATTTGATGCTGTTAAACCAATAAAAACCCCGCAACCATTACAATAATAAGTACCCCGATCCTGCTGGCTCATTGAAACCCCTTGCAAATACCAAATCACCTTTGTGATCAATCAATCGTCCCAAATGTATGGGAGCGGTCATTAGTGAGCCAATTGCTTTCTGGCGACATGTGAGAGATAAATAGGCGTGGTAGGAACCTGCGCAGCTTCATGAAATTATGTATCCATCCATACTTTGAAAATATTGTATCTTATACCTATAGGGTAAAACCGGGATTGACGCCCCAGTAGTACAGATGCACCGATTGTAATTACTCTAATTTTGCAAATACATAGCTTGTTATTTTATTTATCTATCGAGAGATTTTCCAACTACCACCAAATGGATCGTTTCTCATGTCTCTGTGCCATTGCATGGGACGGCTAGGTGCGATCAAAGTTTTTTCGGGATAGATGACCTATTTCTCAGCGGGTCGTCTATCCTTAACGTTATTTATATGGACTTGGCAACTGTCCCATATATGGGATAGATGTCTCAAAATTTAGAGGTCCGCAATTATCGGTAAGACTCTGGAAATGTCAAAGGTAATATTTTTTTCCTTTCATAAATTCTTAGATAAAATACTAAAGTACTTAACAGTTGTACAAATAAAAGAATGAAATAATTGTACAGGGAGTTATAAAATATTTTCAAAAAGTGTGGCATCTATCCCGGTTTTACCCTAAACGAGAAATTTTCGTATATTTATATATTTTTATTTGTGATCTGTGAAAAGGCTGTAACGATTTCGCTCAAGTTTAATATTCTATTCGGAGTGAAAAATGGACTTAGATTAGTCTTATGATTAGGAAAACGCGTGTTTTTGAGTTTTAATGCGATTTTCTTACGAATATTCCATCGCAGAATATGGACGTTAATTTCGCACCGGTAAGCATAGGCGTCGTGGCTGAGTGCATAAGACGTAGGACTGATAGTACTATGTTTCAGGGGTTCAAATCTCGCTCAATGACGAAACTTATTTTTAGTTTCTTAAATAAGACTTACGAATTATTAAGCTTTTTTTATTAAATTGTAGTGACCGAGCAAAGCTTTTTCGCCCAGGTACTACTATTATAAATGCGAAATTATGTCTGTCTATCCATCCATATATAAATCAGAAACGACGGTGGTACCACAACACCCAGGCTCGAGGTAATATAGAAACTATGTATTTTTATACTGACCCGACCGGGCATCGGACCCGGGCCTTCAGAGATGGCGACACCGTAAAAACCGGTGTACCGGTTACAGAGTAGACAACAACGGAAGAGGAGGAAACGTCTGGAAAAGACATTGATATAAAATATAAAGGGGGTGAAATGAGGAATTAAAGTTTAAATAGGAATCCCACATTTGTCGTGGACGAAGTCACGGGTATTTCGTAATTAAAAATATAGTTCTTATAATACTATAAGTTGGTTAAGTAAGACAGTCGACATCGAAAACATCGTGAGGAAACCTGCACATTCATCCAAGGTGACCGCCACCCAAGCTGGTCAGATTTCCGTGTTAATAGGGCGCGGAGGTCAGTCGGCATTCGCTTCACTGTAAATATCTGGTTTCCCATTTCTTGGAAGCGGACCCTGGGCCTTCGCGCGTGAGTGCGCGGCCCAGATAATGCTAAGATTATTTAAGTTACTAAAAATATCTTAATTATTTTTAAGACGTTTAGACGGAGGTTAGACGCATAAAGGTACACCTTTATGAGTCTTTAAGTAAGTTTAGAAACTTCTTACACTCACAACACCTTAGCTATAACTCTATTTGTATCCAATGGCATAGCTTGCTTCAGAAGGGCTTCATAGAGGGCATGCGCCCAGTTATTAAGTAATTTTTTAAAAAGCACCGCATATTCCTACACGGGGTACATGAATTTGTAATTTCTTGTCTCATAATATAGTAGGGGCATTATGAGGCGCGTGCGAAATCTTTAAGAAAGTGCGGTGTAAAAATCATACAAAATTTATATTTATCGAATAACCTCACGATTTTTGAGAAATTTTTCTTATAAAGGTACGTTCCAGGCCTAGGTATAGGTATTTTCCTAGCGTTATCCCGGTTGTGCTCTCTTATGCGAGGGTCCAGGGTCCACTGACGATGATCCGGGTTGTGGCAGATCAGGTAATTACAATGGAGCGACCGCCATCTGACCTCCGTGACCCTGTTACCAGGAGAACCTGACCAGTTTTGGATCATGGTTACACATTCAGTCGCCTGAATGTGCAGGCTTCCTCACGATGTTTTCCCACACCGTAAGAGCATCGGTTAGTGAAACAACGAATGTACATAACTCAGAAAAAGTCATTGGTACATGGTGGCATGTGGGATCATACCGGCACCTCCCGCATAAGAGGCAACCCGCTAACCACTGCGCTACCGACGCTCTTGTTCGAGGCCCCTTATATACACATAATATTTATTAGGTACATAAAACTGATACGGCTACAACCGCGGTAGCTACGCCCCTGCTTGTATCCAAGTGTAGGTATAGTTTTCTCATCAAGTAACAATAAGCTTTTAGTTACGATACGAACTTGCCGAATTGTATTAGTAATTAGTTACGAAGTTGTACAACGCAGATTGTGTATATCTAGAAATATGTATAACCACTTTACTTGGTAAACAGTAATCGGTTCCAACAGCAATTAAGATTTATTGACGAACTATTTACTGTTATTTCGGTAAGACGACTAAATCGACGAGGTGGATTCTAAATAACTAAACCTTGGAATGGAATGCTACTTTTCAAAGTCTAGGGTTGTTTTCGGTAAAAATTATCAAAGATAATCGTTACGGTTTTATTTTGTACAAGGATTCTACACGAAATAATATAGTATGGTTTATTACAGCTTTGTACGAGCTGTCAGTGTCATACGAAAAAATGTACAGCTAAAATTATGAAGTGAAGTAATTTCAAATATTTCTCAAAATATTTTACTACTGAGATTATTATACATATAAGATGCATCTAGGATTCTTGACTCACTTAGAGACCAGAGTTCACCAAGTTTTAGTTGACGGTTAATTTGTCAGAATTCCCTTACAAAATATATCAGTTAATGTTAAATTGGTTGGATGTTGATGAACTGGAGTTAATCATCAACTTTTTTAAAGCCTGGAGGCTTAATACAGTCAAAAATCTAGCTCGTCATTGTCAAAGGTACGTGTACCTACTATAGGTAGTTTGACGACGATAATACAAGTCCAGAATCTTAACTAAAGCCTGTGTAATAACAAAAGTTTCGGAATATTCGGTGTTAACATCGAGGCTAATCTTTCCTAAGTTCAGACAAGAATATTTAGGAGGGTAAAGCGGTAGCTTGCCAAATTAAAACCAGATGTTTTGCGGTGAGTAAAGTACGAATACAGCGGTGACGTATTATGGGTAAGTTTTAGGGTAGGTTTTTTTTAGACTGCCTCGTTGGTCTAGTGGTTAGCACGCTGGGTACTATCCACAAGGTCCCGGGTTCGAATCCCGGGTCGGGCCGAGAGTGTTTGGGTTTTTCTGTCTTGAAATTACTCAGACACAGCTCCGAAATCAGGAAGTTGGTGGTGTTAACACCCCCGTGCCTCGGAAAGCACGTTAAGCCGATGGTCCTGCGCCTGATCTCTATACGGTCATGTCGGACTGCCATCTCACCGAATTATGGGAGTGAAGGAACAGAGAGTGCAGCTGTGTATTGCGCACTCACTTGTGCACTATAATATGTCCTGCGCAGTTGGCTAATCTCTGTTGAGATAGGCCGCCGTAGTCGAAATCGGCTAGGAGGACATTATTATGGTAGGTTGTACCTAAAGATTTTCTAGAGAAAATCGTTGTTTATAACTTTTAACAGGAAAAATGCTCGTATTCATTCTGTCGTATTGATTACCTATTGTTTAAGCACATCATGAAACTGTCTGACATGCCTTAAAGTAAGCAAATCCAACAATATATGAACTGGTAATATTATATACTCGACAATGTCTTTTATTTTCTGTTCGTGACGAAATTTTTATTTTTATGAACTAAAATTATTTATTTTACTTACACATAGGTAATTTACATAGCTTCCTATTCGTAAAAAAATTTTCAAACTCTGTTTAGTTCAGATATTACTTCCTACCTTAGACAATTCACGAACAAACTAAAAAAACTATATACGACGACTGACATAATTAGGTATCAACGGACACCCCAACTACTAGGATTATACAATTGAAATTTTGCAGTATGCTTAATGTCATAGAGGGAGAGGGCAACTTTGTTTGAAAGCAATAAAAATTGGTATTTAGCAAGTTGGTTAAAAATAAATAATTACGTATATAAGATTTTTGAAATTCGTTATCTAAGGAGAAATTCGTCATTTGCGCGGAAGAAGTCGGAAATTGGGTAGTATTAGTATAGACAAGGATATAATGCGACTTCTGACTTCTGAGTCATCATGTTGATACCTACTACATAACTGGGGCTAAAATGATAATTCACTAGATTATTGACCCTTATGTTAATCTTAACGCAAGCGGCTTCAGATAAGAAAGTGACTCTTGTCTTGAGTGCTACATTATCCCTACTTCACAAACTCTGAGCCTTTATGAGGGCTATTATAAAATTTTGAAGGAAAAGCGTTTTCCTGGAAAATGCTTGTTAATTTTATTATAACCAAATATCGGAGTCCGCTACGTCATGCGATTATTAGTACGATTTTTTTTTTATAAGAATTAATAGTTTTTAGTTTTCTAATTTTCAGTATTTTTTATTAAAAATCAGATTTTCTGTTATAATTTTCTGATAGCTCCCTTAAAAATATTGCACATGCCATGTATCGTTGATAAGTTTACAAATTTCTTTTCCCAAAATCTCAAGTTTCAGTTTTATGACCTTGTCAGCTGAAGTACAAAATAAATACTAGTAGGAGTTGCTTAACACTGACATTGTATTTAAAAAAGAGGTGGACCTGGACATCTCCTATTGCGCGATGATTCGAATTTGATGCGCCGAGCACACGTTCTTTTACGTGTCAAATGTCATATGTACGTACGAAATTTGAAAAATTGAGTAAATTGCTCAATTTAAGGCAATAAATTTTCGCGCGCTAATGACTTAGGTATATACCTCTTTTTAAAAGAACTATCATTGGTGCTAAAGGCGAACTTGGGAAACGGGCCCGTTGACGGCGATCGTCTCAATGAAGCACAGCACCTCGTTCAGTCTTTGTTGCCCAGGTACCCGTTTATCTGGTGCGACTTGATCACGGTATGAATGTTAAATATTATAAAAAATATGATTATCAATGAGGGATTTTCCTACTGTCAAAAATTAGTACTTATAAATCCAGTAGATGGCGTTGAACCAGTTAAGTCAGGTAGCTTTTTATTTCAGAAAAAGGCCGGTTGTAATGATTATAATGTTATAATGTTTATATTTAACATGTTGTAGATTCACACGTACTGTACACGTAATTTTTTGACAATTTAATGATCATCAAGAAGTTTATTTATTAAATTTAATTTTTAACTGCATTTTGAAACTCGCTTATTTTTAACGTAAATACTTACTACATGTCTGTACACATAATATTAAATTTATTTGTTTTTGTTTTGCTCAATGATTTCAACACAATATTTATATAACTTAGATGAATAGCGCCATCTAAAATTACATTAAAATTTTGAGCTGTCAGAAAAACCCTCATTGACAACCAATAGCAGCGGTTGCCTTCGACTTCGTCCGCGCAAATTTCGAATTTCCCATAAAAACTTTTCCAAACCCCCATTTTCACTCCCATAGAAAAAAAAATCACCCTGAAGTAATTCATTCATTCTTATTTTCTAAGCAAATACCTAAATACTATTTATCGATTTAGCTGCCAAAATGACGAAATTTCATACAAACTGGCCCCCCTATTTACCCTCTTAGGGGGTCGAATTATTAAAAATCCTTGCTTAGTGCTCCTCTAGACCTCATTAGAAACCTATGTACCAAATTTGGGGTACTGTAAAAAAGGTTTTTTATTAAGAATTTATCTGGTTTTCGAATTTTTTGTATATTTTATTAAAAAACGGATTTTCTGATATAATGTTGTAATAGCTCCCTTAATGCCCGTGCCATGTATTTAACTTTTTAGCGGTTAAGGCTGTACGTTAGTCAGTCAATTAGTTTAATTTTTTTATATATTTAGATTTACGCTTTCCGAATGCCTGCTTCTTTGAATTATATTCGCAAGAGTTTTCGTTGAAGAAAATTTTAAGTAGACAAGTAGATCACTCAATTGGCTGGAGAAAATTACAGTTTCCGCTAAACATCAATTAAAACTTCCTAATTATTCCTAAACGACCGTCCTCTGTCTCTCTCTGTTGAGATAGGCCGCCGTAGTCGAATTCGGCTAGGAGGACATTATTATTTTTTGGTAATTATCTTAAGCCATTTGCTGCCAAAATCGAGACACAATAAATAAACTATTAATCACCGGTGCGTGATACTCTTAAGTAATCGTTGAGCTCTACTCGTTGACAATTTCCTAAATCAAAAACAGACCCAACGCTCCGCGGTCTAATTATTTAAACAATTGGAACGGTTGAGTACTTCTTATCATTAACAGTCTCTACACTGATTGTGCAAAATCGTTTCGAATTGAGGTCTTTGTTATCTCTCTAATTTAGACGTCCGCCCCTTCAGTATAAATAGTGTGAGTTTCAGCGAGTATTCTAGAATTATCTGTACTTTCGTAAGAATGAAATCAACCGTTCTTATATTTGTTGTTGCCTTAGCTGTTTGGGCGGAATGCGGTAAGCGTTTTATTAGTTTTGCCGACCCCTTAACGTTGATTCGGTCGGATAAGATTTTATTGTGTATCGGACGAAAAATAACTGCATATTGCAAATATTGTATCTGCGGGGATTTTTATTAAAGCAAAAAAACATTTTTAATATAGTAAGAATGTTTACGTTTATCAAGCTAGATAATAGTATTGTTATCCACCTTGATAAACTTGTTCTGTAAATACAGTACCTAGAAGTTATGCAAATTATGGAAAAAAAAGAAATAAGTAAGGTTAAAGATATTTTCAAGCCAAGAAACCGTTTCCTCTTATAAAATAAGATTCAACAGTAAATAACCCACTTGTTACATGCATATAAGGGTCGTAAATTTCTACATACCTACTAACTTCCTTTACAATTGACGACCGTCTTGGTGTAGTGGTTTGCGCCACGGACTTCTAAACCAGGCGGTTGCGGGTTCGAATCCCGCAAGGGGCAAATATTTGTGTAATGACCACGAGTATTTGTACCTAAGTCATGGATGTTTATAATATATATAAGTATGTCTATCCGTTATCCTAGTCAGCATAGCACAAGGTCACGCTTAGTTTGGGGCTAGGTAATTGGTGTGTTTGTTGAAACAATTTATTTAGTTACAATGTGTAAGTACTATCCGAGCAAGGCAACTAGACGAATATCAAACGACGACGAATACAACAAAAAACCCATGGAAATTGAAAAAGCAATGTTGTTAAAATAAAGTAACTAATTAGTAGTATTATAAACATTTTCTTTAAAACGAACTGTACCTACCCATTCCTGTAACCCAATTTTCTCAAATTTAAACGCATTATTGAACTCAACGTTTTTGTAACCAGAAACTTTAAAATGAACACGTCTAAAATTTTAATAATTTCAAAGTTTGAGTTCAGATGGGGGCCAGCCGTTGCAATTTTAATTAGTAGATTTTACTCAGTAGTATCAAATACCGACTGGGCGCAGTTGCCCACTAGGTACTTACTTATAGGTCATGTCGGACTGCCGTCTCACCGAATTATGAGAGTGAAGGAACAGAGTGTACACCTGTGTATTGCGCACACACTTTTTTATTTTATTTTTTTATTTAATAGGCAGACATTTGGCCGCAATCTCACCTGATGGTAAGCAACGATGCGGCCGATGATGGAACATGCACTATAATACTCGTATGTTCCGCGCAGTTGGCTTATCTCTGTTGAGATAGGCCGCCGTAGTCGAAATTCGGCCAGGAGGACATCATCATCATCACTTACTTAATACGGTGTAGTGAATCTTACAGCACATTGCACAGCTCACACTGAAATATGTTAAAACTCTAATAACATATTTTACTTTAATTATTTACATACGCGCAATTGTTTTTTTATTTTATTAGTCATAAATACTTCTTAGATAAATAAACATCCAAAAACTTTACTACGAAAACCCTGTTCCACGGGACCAGACAGTAAATAATAAAAAGAAATTGCACACGGAAGAAATTGCTTTCAGCAATAAGACCGCCTAAATTGTACCATTCTCTACGAGCATTTATGTAAATTTATACTATGTGTGGTGTGCAATAAAGAGTATCTATCTGTCTTTCTATCTATGTTCAATTGTTTAGAAATCATGTTACTTCGTTGTTTGTACCGATGGCAGTACATCACATTGAACAATGTAGCATTTTATACAATTGTAATAGAGTCGAATTTGCAACAAAAATATGCAGTTTGAAATGCTGGCCACTGTCCTTACGAATAGGCAACAAACAGTCTTACGTTTTAACGACAGAATGATTCTCAGAGATATGTAAACAGTAATCAAAATACAATTAAGTAACTCATGCCAGCATAAACTTTGGGGAATCCCGTCGAGCGAGAGGAAACTTAAGGGCAGCATTAATTAACTACACCTGTGGATATTGCATAAAACTGACCCGTATGGCACATTTGGTGGAATAAGCAACCAATTGGTTGCGCACAGTTTGGTGGAATAAGCAACCAATTGGTTGCATTGCAATGTGTACGCAAAAACCGTAGAAAATCACTTTTCAATTGTCTCTCGTTGTAAATCAATGGGCTCGATTCCAATGCGGTCTCTCTAAGATTGAATTTAAGATCAGTCTCACTTTTTCACTGTCAAATAAACGAAAAGAGAAGGGCTATATTAATTTAAAAACGTCAGGCTAAACAGCTGTCCGTTGCTAAGGAAATTATAGAATTCATAGACAATTTAGAAGGGATGTCCTTCGATGACGACTAAAGTTAGACGAAAACACAAAAACTTGTAAAAATACGTAAGATATCGCATCACTTAATTTGACGTTTCTAAATTATTGAAGTCTATCTCTTTTCATTTGTTTGACAATAAAAGAGAGTGACTGATCTTAAATTTAATCTTAGACGGCGCATTATAATCGAGCCCATTGAATAAATAACTGTCACTTAAAGTAACAGTAAAAAATCTAGTTGTGTTTAGGTTTTGTTTTTAAGTGGCGTGCTATATCCTTAAGGAAAGTTTATCAAAGTAAAGATCTTTCGGCTTGGGCCTTTAATCATCAAAGTTTTTCTATTAATAGTTGCGTAAGGGAAATAACTTGAGAGCAAATGTTTGCGGCCACCTAGGAAGTGTTTGACCACCTACGTTAAATAAATCAAATTAAAACATTATACTAACAAACAGTCAAAAAATTGAATCACACAAAAAAAAATTTTGAATTACACGTTTGTAAAGAACAGAATAAATATAGCTTTTAACACTTACAGTGTTCTTTCTTATAAAAATAAGTTTAAAAAACCAAAAATTCGCTCACGGTAAGCCAAAGGTTTAGGTTCAAATTCAACCCGTGTGCGATTTTTGGTTCTTTTTTTTTAAACAGAATAAATATCATTCTTAAAAGTTTATGAAAAGCTTAGTACAAAATCTTTTAAGTACTTCTATCGCCAATATTAAGTAGTATATCTACTCGTACAAGATATAAGTACTTAAAAAATAAACACACATTGTATACGAACCGAAATAGTGATTTAGTACTCAAATATATTTTTAGGGTCCTATCCGTCTATCAAGACAGGTCTATTCAGTTGAAATTAACATCAATTATTGCGTATTTTTGTTCGAGTAAATATCTATTATTTATATACTTTCCAGAACAAATTAAAAACAATGTATAAATGGCGGGCTTAATGCCAAAAACATTCTCTATCAGTCAACCATTGGAGGAGATAAGATAAATATCCATGCGTAAGGCATGTAGGTAGGTAAGTACAAATGTTCTTGCTCATCATAACAAACACTTTGAGGGACCTGCTAGCATTGAAGTCCGGAGCGCGAACCACTACGCCAAGAAAAGACGGTCTTCAATGTATGTTTTGTTTCAGTAAACCACAACAGGAAGCATGCCTCCAAAAATGAAGGCTTACCTGATGAAGGAGAAGTGACGGAATGGCCAACTACCAACTCCGTCTTTGGATTCCAGATACCAGACATATTCGTTGGAGATTCACCGTCGCATAATAGTGGAAATGTAAGTGGAATTGGAAATAAATGATCTTTAGAATAGTTATTTACGGGATTGCTACCATGTACCTTTTTATGTAAATGTACTTAATAAATATTCACTAAATACTGTCTTCACTCCATTAAGAAAAGTGACACAATGTCTACGTTCGCCTAAAGACTGTTTCCCCTTAGATAAACCTGGTGTCTACAAGGTTGACTGCAGCTGTGGTAGTTCATATATCGGCCAAACTAAACGTACCATAGCGTGCCGAATGAAGGAACACATTAAGGCGGTCAAGAACAATGACATACAAAAATCGGCGATCGCGGAACATTTGTTGGAATCAGGTCCAAATCATTGGATTGAGTTTCATAACCCTCAGATCATTTCGACAGAACGCCATTACATACCAAGATTGGTCAGAGAAGCAATTGAAATCACCAAATACAAAAATTTCAATCGTGAGGACGGGTTTAAATTGTCAAGTGTTTGGAATCCAGTGATTCGAATGTGCAAAAACCGAAAAAACCAACCAAGTGTAGTTTCGCGGTCGGATACTGTTAGTGTTGTGTGTCGAGAACAGACGCGAGAAAATAGTGAGTTTGCAAACAGTGGTACCGGAGGTGAACGCAATAAAAGACTTAGAAGGAGGGTAGACCGATATGTTTGCCCATAACATCCCACCCGCAAGATCTTCAGTTATTCCGTGATCAGTGCGCTTGCAACAGCGCCGAAATATCGGAAACTCGAAAATAAAAAGGTACATGGTAGCAATCCCGTAAATAACTATTCTAATGATAATGACCATGAAAGTTTAAAACAGTATATAAATGATCTTGGCTTTCCTACATTTCTGGCCAGTTTCTGTGCTGACTTAAAATACTGTTCGGTATTTTTATTGTAAAATGTTAAATATTTTACCTTCTACAACTCATGCAACCACAGGTAACACCATTAACCATTTTAACAAAAGGGGATCTCCTTTTAAAAATAAATATTTCCGGTAGACAGTTTTGGGGAATTAGTTAAATAAATAGATTTTGATTCAAAATTAGTTTTGGGTCTATACCTAGTTGCAGCTTAATACCTAAAGCCCAGAGTGCGTAAGGCCTGATAAAACCTTTCAAGAACAAATACGAAAATAGATTTAGAAAACAAAACGAATTTTGAATCAAAACAAATTTATTCACTTAATCCTTAATCGGCCTTACGGAAATAATCCTTATTATTGAACAAATTGTGAAGTTCGGGTTATTTTACCCATCCTTTTTCGTAATCACTTGTTTTACCAATTCTGTGGGATTTAATTTTAAGGGTGCATCAGTGATGGAGGGTTAAATCTTTTTGGGCGTTTCATTAAAACTTTTCATATTCCGAAAATGTCAGAATTTCACTCAGAAGGCCGTACTTATAAACCGAACTCCTAATGGAGTTTCGTTTGCAAATGCAAAACGCATTCGAACTTTGGTGAGTGGTACATACTTGTTTAGAAGCTTTTGATAACTATTGACTGAGCTTTTTACCAATAATATTTTTTTAATTGCAAAGTTCCACTTGATGTGTTTTTTTTCTTTTTTTACTTGACTGCTCAGAAGGGGGGTAATGTGTTTCAATCGCATGTGTATATGTATACGTTACTGTGGCACGCCTTACAGGCCAAACGGTAAGACGGTTTTCGAAATTTGAGGCACAGGTGGGACAGTCAAAATAATCAAAAATATACCTTATTATTATATTATTATTAAAACAAAACATAAATCGCTGTAAAATTAAAATAAACTGAAAAGCGAAAAACGCGTATCTTTTCTAACTAAATACTGACGGGGACGAACAATATCTACTTTGTGCTATTTGTTAGGTAACTGGCACATAAATCTACCAAAACTATAATTGTCACCGCATTGTTTTTATTTAGATAAAAAGATAAGTATTTGATTTTACCTATTCAGTTAATTAGTTGCTGCTTGTTAATTAGCTATTGGGGATTATATTTTCACTTGCGGTTGTATGACATTTTACACTTTATTGTCAAGTTCAAATACTTAATAAATAGGTAATTCAGTATCTAAGTCAAAACTGAAAATATCTATATTCGAGTATGTTTTCAAGTGACATCAATTATCGGATTCCGCCTTCCTTTTAAACGTCGAGAATGGACTGGGAAAGAAATTAGATTTTTTTGTGTTCGAAGTGGAGCTTTGATAGCAAATTCACTCGTTTCTAACATTTTATCTTGTAACAAGACTTAATTTATTGGAAAATTATGTTGGTCAGCAATTTAACTGACATTTTGCAAGGAAACTATATTTTTGCAAGGATATATTAATTAACAGGTTGACAGCAGAATCGTATGTACCTACCTAACCAGTTTTTAATCAGTGTAAGGGAAATGGACTCAGACCCGAGTTGGTTCACCAATATTTAAACAGCCAGTCAACCTTAATTGACGGCTAATTTGATGGAATTCCCATACAAAATATGTAAAATATTGCTTAACCGGCTGATAAAAAACTAAACATGTGTTGGTAAACTCCATGCTTAAAGTAACCACCTATGGTAATAAAATGATCATGAATGTGTCAAAAAAATGTTGAAATATAGACAGTATGAATTTTTCGTGGTCTCGATTAACAATATTCATGATAAATTATTTCTGTTTCCAGACGTCATCCGGCAAATATGGTACTAAATTAAACGGCAAGAAACGTTCACATTAATGCGGACCCAGCGACCCCCGGCCCGGACCATGTCAAAGGACTAATACGGCTAACGTCACACTACGGACTCCTAGTTGCTAGTCGGCATCTCATCATTATCGGCCGTAGGCCGTCCACTGCTGAACATAAACCTTCCCCACGGTTTTCCACAGCGACCGGTTTCATGCGGCAGACCGCTTGCAACCGGTGTGACCCTGCGATCTTTACAAGGTCATCTGTCCATCTTGCCTGACTCTCCAAAATAAGATTTCACTAAAGCGGAGAACGATGAGCAAAGTGTGCTTAGATCGTCAAAGCTTCGAGTAGATATCGTCCCGCCCGTTTTATCCCGTCTCCATTTCGATGAAATCGGCCCTAATTCTTAGCGATGCAGATAGCCGAATGTCTTTGTACTGTTTCGCTTAATGCTATCTTACCCTTATTTATTACTTTATTAAACCACTGGAAAGGGTCTCAATTTCGAGCTTATTTTGAGATCTTTGTAAGTAATACAAATTTTGGGAACCTTTGATTCGTTCTTTTAAACAGAACAGAATTTCTAGAATTAAAATTTTCTCAGAAGCTTTTCGATTTGTCCGAACAAAACAAAATTTGAACCATGGATATATGAACCAACTCAGCACCTAGAGTGGCGCGTTACAGTAGTGTGGCTTTACCTTTACTTCTATACCTTAACCTCTAATGCAGCATGTAAACTTAGAGTAAATAGTGCCTGTATCCACTTTGTTTTACTTACCTGCGCTTATTTGTTGATGTAACCTTTGAGAATTATATTATTTGCACGTTCCAGGAACCAAGAACCGTATCGCTGCGCAGTTGGAGCGTGTGTTAATGACATTGGGTATAAATAGGTTAATGTTATAAACTTTGGGAATTTACCTGCAATTGGATTTCGCTTTTAGAACTTTGCATATGGGAAACCACAATAGGTACACACTGAGGTATTGGCGTTGAGAAAGGAGTGTAATTGAGTATTTACGTATGCGAATACCAAAACTCGTATATGCGCCATAGTAACTCTCTGGGAGTTAACCTAGTTAATTCTCCTTCCTTTATGGTATTTAAATAGTTTATTCATTTAAGTATTTGGTTCGAACTAAAACTGTCAAAACCACTCCATGACGGATAACGTTTTAAGACCCGTTCAGCAGCTTTTAAACAGAAGGTAAACCTCGATTGAAAGAATTCCCATACAAAATATGTCAAATAATGCAAAACTAAGGGCCTATTTCACCACCTCTGAATAAGTTCTGAGTAGCTTACTTGAAAAGTAAATCGACATAATATTTTCCTTATGAAATATATCAAACACTCAGAGGTGGTAAAATAGGCACTAACTGATTACCAATTTGTTGCTGAACTCCAGGCTAATATCGTCTTTTAAAATCACATTCATCAACAAAACAAATTTTGGTGACGGATCCGCTTGTTCGTGTTCGAAAGTTTATCCAAGACTGAACTCTGAATCACGAAACAAATGTGAACGTTAGTTGCAAATATTTATAAATCGTGAAAAATCATAATCCGTATGGATTTTGAATGTCCATCCGTCATGAGTCCTCATGAGTCATGATGAATGAGCCCTATTCGGTACCCGGCACCGCCGTAAAATCCGAGCGATATCGCCTGGTATTTAGTATGGCACTTTCGTGGCTGCCGCGGAAGCACGTTGAACAGCGCGTTAATCGCCTAATTAAAATATATTTCATTTCTATAAACAGCATGTTGCTTACAACCGTGCATTTACTGTATAAAGTAATTTGCTTTGTTCAGATATACACTATTATATTTATCACCTAGTACTTTTGATCTCAAAGTTGCAAAAAACTACTCGCAATAAAACAGTTAGCCCGAAGGGAAACAGTAAACACAGGTTTAATTTTTGATCAGCCGATTTAGGATTATTTGACTGTCAAATAGAGGTTTACCAGCTGTTTAAGAGTTTGTAAACTCGGGTCTTTTAATGTATTTAACGCACATTTGTTCCATTTCGGGCTCAGCTATCCGAGACAAATGTATTGACAGTGCTTTTGCATAAACATGAATATTTATAAGGATAACATTTTAGTAAAAAACCGGCCAAGTGCAAGTCAAATTCACGCACGAAGGGTTCCATAGCATTATCTACACACAAAAACGGCAAAAAATCACGTGTTGTAGGTATGGAAGCCCACATATATGATGGCGGGAGCTGAGGCGAAGCGGGAGGTAGCTCGTCACCGTCGTCTCGTGATGGGGTTTCCATGTTAGGCGACTCAGGAAAACGCAGTTTGCAATCCAATCGGCGATTTATTTCGGTGTTACAGTAGGATAACAGCGACGGTGAACGTGACAGGTTCGATGGTACGAACTGTTCTGGTTGGCGATCGTGCAAGAAGTGCCCATCGACTCCGTCCTCGTGTGGTGGTTCCAAGAAACGATACTAGCGCCACCACACTGCGTTCACTGTACACTTTGCAGTTTAAATTGACTAATAAGAATAAAAAAGATCCGGTACTACAATAATCAAATCGGCAACTACAGTGTTGCCAGTAAATGGGCGTGACGACATATATATCTATTTTATTCTGTTTTTAATATTTATTGTTGTTGTAGCGGAAAACGAGATACATCATCTGTCTAGGTCTGTGAAACAGTCTTGTGTATAGGATCCCGTTTTTACCCTTTAGGTGCGGAACCCTAATAGCGCAAATATTTTTTGATTTAACACATGAAAGGGTTCACGATGAAAGACATTCATGAGTGTTTGCGGCTCATCGCTACTCTGTCAGATGATAGAAATTTAAATTACCTAGGAATGGCAATAATCAGTTTTCCAGTAATTGTTTATAGTAGTACTAGCTGTTTCCCGCGACTTCGTCCGCGTGGACTTGATGATACAAAATGTTTTATACTCGTACCATCCAGCTATCATGATTTCTTAGTCTATTATGTCGTAAGGAGAAGAGAGGAATGAAAAATCTGTGTAATTTAGCTGACCTGCTATTGTTCCATATCAGTTGCTTCAGACCTTCAATTTGTGTAAGTCAGTAAAAATGCTCATTACGCTGAACAATGTTTCCTAAGGCGCTCTATTCATATCTCTTAGAGTTGAGCTAAGCTGCTAGGGTTTCATATCAGTTGCTCCAAACCTTCAATTTGTGTAAGTCAATAAAAAACGCTCATCACGCTGAACAATGTTCCCTAAGGCGTTTTATTCATATATCTTATAGTTAAGCTGGACTGAGGATTCCATATCAGTTGCTCCAGATCTTCAATTTGTGTACGTCAATAGAAATTTTCTATTTGAGCATTTGCTCATCACGCTGAATAACCTTACTTAAAGCGGTATTTTGATATCTCTCTTAGTTTAAGTGTACTGCTAAGGTTCCACGTCAGGTACTTGGATCTTCAAAATAAATTATAGCCTAGTATTTGCCCAGACCCAATTATTACACTACACATTAAAAAAAAGTTCATTTAAATCCGTTCAGAAGTTTTGGAGATTAGCGTGTATAAACAGACAAAAAAATTAAAAGTTGCAGATTCTTATTCTGTTACTATTTTAACATCACCCTCAATTAGTTTTTCGTAAAAATACTGAAATGAATGAAACAACCACTTATTTTGACAGCCAGTTTATTACTGCTCGATGGCAGTGAGCAAACACCGAACGCGTTACATATCTATAAGTAGGTAGGTAGTTACTATTTGTAACGGCCGTGCGGCCCATATACATCATTCCTCCACACTTAATTTTTGGAACCTGGTGACAAACAAGTATTACTTTAATAATAAAAAAATATAGAAACACTTAACTCTAATCCTACAAAAGATAAAACTAAACTAACTAAAAATATTGCTTATAATCTATTGGTTTTCTTGGGCGCAACTGGCGCGGGAGTGTGTGCGAGGTCGACGGCGCTACGTCATCGCTATTTGGCGGTCTGACGTCACATCGGTTAGGGTCGCGCGGTGACGTGACAGATTGCGATGTTGTATTGACCTCTGTCGGCGGGGCCTGTGTCCCATAATCCGACACCGTACCGTTACTTCGCGAACACTCGGCCGCCTCACAGTCATCCCATTCCTCACCTTCATCCTCATCCAACACAGCAGTACAGATGTTTGCATCATGATCAACATCAGGTTTCTGTTCTGATGACTCGGTAGGACATTGGTGCGCGGATATTGATGGAATGGACCGCTGTTGTGTGCTTGAGGGTGTAGGAGATGAAGGTGAATACAATTCGGGCGCATTATCGCCACCGCCTTCGTTTTTACAATTGTATCCAGTATATTTGATTATTTGATCTATATGGCGTATACAATCAATATTAAAGTCCTTCAAAGTAATTTTGTACATTTTATGGCCTATCTTTTCCTTAATTTTTCCTAATTGCCAAGATTCTGAACGTGCATTGTACCAACGAGTCCAAACAATATCGCCTACATCGAATTGTCTTTTAATTGGAGCCGGTTTCACAGTGTGCGTAATAGTTGGTGGCAATATCAAATCGAGACGCGAACGTAAATGCCTACCAAACATTAGTTTTGCAGGAGTTTCCTCGGTAGTGCAATGCACGGTGTTCCTGTAGTTGAATAAATAACCTAATAGTGATTCATCAATTTTATTTGTTGATAAATTATCTTGGATAATGCACTTTAACATTTTTTTGCATGTCCTGACTGAATTTTCAGCCTGACCGTTACTGGGCGGATGATATATGGGTGACGTCATATATTTAATACCATTATTCATGCAAAAAACTCTAAACTCGTTGGAATTAATTTTTACATCATTATCAGATACAAGTAAGTTTGGTATTCCAAAGGTAGAAAAAATCAATTTAAGTTTCATGATTAAAGCCTTAGTAGAAGTTCCATTGTTCATATAAACACATTCCAACCATTTACTGAATGCATCAATCACCACCAAGTATACCCTTTGCCCTATCGACATGTAATCTATGTGCACGCGCTGCCAGGGAGCGGCGGGGGCGGGCCAGGGCGCGGGGGGGTCGCGCGGCGGCGCGGCGCGCACGCTAACGCAGGTGGCGCACGACCCGATCCAGCGCTCGATGTCGCTGTCTATGCCCGGCCACCACATCCTGCTCCGAGCATTGCTTTTTGTTTTTGTAATACCTAAATGTGAGTCATGTAGTTCCGATAACATCTTTTCCCTGAGTACCGTAGGTATGACTACCCTATGACCTCTAAAAAGACACCCATTTTCGTATTGCAAGTCGGATCTACATTGAAAATAAGGCATAATGGATTTACATGTAATCTTTCGCGGCCAGCCCTGTTGCATATACCTACGCACTGTACAGAACTCACTATCGTGCGTCACCGCTTGCGCGATGTCATTAATGGTGACCGCCGGAGATACTTCGTTTAGAAACTTAAGTGCACAATACGTATCACTATCTTCATCTGACCGGTTTGACGCGTCATTGCAATCGTGGCTACATTTTACCGGTGCGCGTGAAAAATAGTCAGCAACCGTATTGTTATCACTCGAGACATATTGCACAATATAGTTATAGGCCGCTAACGTTATAGCATACCGCTGTAGTCTCAGCGCTGTAGTTACTGGTATTCCAGTATTCTTATTAAAAATTGAAACTAATGGCCTATGGTCGGTCTTCAGAATGAAAGGGTCACTGCGGCCGTATAAGTATTGGTGGAAATGTTTCACCCCGAACATAATGGCTGTGGCCTCTTTCTGTATTTGGCTATAGTTGCGTTCACTCACCGTGAGCGAGCGCGACGCGTACGCTAGGGGCCGCTCGCTGCCGTCGGCGGCGCGCTGCGCGAGCACGGCGCCCAGGCCGGCGGGCCCGGCGTCCACCGCCAGCACCAGCTGCGCCTCGGGCTCGAAGTGCGCCAGCACGCGCTCCGAGGCCAGCTCGCGTCTCACCGCTTCTATGCTGCGCTTTTGAGGCTCACCCCATCTCCATGCCGCACCTTTCCTAAGCAGTTCGTGAACTGGACCTAGTACAGATGATGCGTTAGGAATAAAATTCCTATAGTAGTTGACGACCCCTAGGAACCGCTTAACCTCTGTAACGTTGGTCGGCTCGGGTGCGTCCAGAATAGCCCTAACTTTGTTTGGACATGTTTTTAGGCCCTCTTTACTGATAACGTAGCCTAGATAAGTAACGTTATCTTGGAAGAAAATGCACTTATCTTTATGTAGTCTTAGCCCAGCTTCATTTAGTCTACGTAGTACTTCGCCTAGCCGTTCTATATGACAAGACCTGTTGGGGGCCGTAACACACACGTCATCAAGCCATATACTTACGCCGTCAATGCCTGAGAGGAGCGTTTCCATTGCTTTCTGAAATATGGCTGGGGCGTTGGCTAGGCCGTATACCAACCTAGTATATTTGAAAAGGCCCTTATGAGTGTTAATCGCGGTTAGCTCTTGACAAGATTCATCTAAAACAAATTGGTTGTAAGCATTCTTCAGGTCAATTTTACTATAATGCTCACCTCCACCTATTGTGGCAAATACTTCTTCGATTCGTGGCATTGGGTACTTTTCTATTATTAAATCTTTGTTCAACGTAACCGAAAAATCACCTGTAATTTTTACCTGGCCATTTTCTTTTAATACCGGCACAATAGGTGTAGCGTAGTTCGAATAATCGATAGGAACCAAAATACCTAAACTCACCAAACGATTCAGTTCTTCTTCAATTTTACCTTTTAGGGCAAAGGGCACTGGTCGTGGCTTGAAATATTTAGGGGTCGAGTTCTCTTTTAATTTTAGGTTAACTTTAAATTTATTAAATGAACCTAAATCGTCACGCCATAAATCAGGAAACTTTGCTAATAATGTATCTATGTCTATGCTACTGGATATTGAATTTAACTTGTTCGTAACTATCAAATTAAATGTAGTCATAAAATCTCTTCCCAACAATGGTGGCCCGCCATTTTTAATGACAAAAATATTAATGGTTTTTGTTATATTGTTATATCTGGCTTTAATTGTAAAATACCCATTGGGAGTGATTTTATGTCCGTTGTATAAGCACATTTGAACATAGCATTTTTGAAGTTTATAGTTGCAAAATTTTTCTTTGTACAGTGTATCGGAAATTACACATTTGCCTGAGCCAGAATCTAGTTCCATAGTTAAATAACAGTCACCCAAATAAAGGTCGATTAGTATTGGTTTGTCAGCTGCATACCTTATGTTAAAGTTCTGGCATTCTTCGCAAGCGACGTCCTTGACCTCATTATTATCGTCGCACTCCGACTTCGCGTCAACGTGATAAACGCACGACCCTTTACCACTATCACACACTTTTTTCAAATGGCCTTTAACACCACACTTTTGGCACCTATAGTTTTTGTAACGGCACTGATCACTCGTATGATTTTTTAAACCGCATACCGAGCACCTCGCGCCGGCGTTTCGCCGCGCCGCTTCGCGCCTTGTCGAGGCGTCATCGGACCCGCCACTGCCAGCGGCGGCGCCGTACCCTCGCCCTGCTCGACCCTGGAATCTCGCGCGAAACACTGGTTCTTCCTTGATGATGCTGGCTTCGTTACTGCTCATGATTTTCAATGTCAATGTGAGTGTAGACGGGTTTTGCTCGAAGAGTTTATCGCGTTCCGAGCCAGGACCCAGGCCAAGGACAAAGCGGTCGAGCAAGTTGGTCTCCAAAGCGGTACCGAAGTTGCAATAGCTTGCTAGGCCTCTCAACCGCGCCGCCCAATCACTCAATGATTCGCCTGGATTTCTTTTAGCTCCGTGAAAATTTGCCTTGTCTACAAATGAACACTTTTTTGGCTTGAAATGGGCATTGAGTAATTCTGTCAAGTCATCGTAATTCAGCGATTCCAACTCCTTCGGGTAAGCTAAGTTACGCGCTAAGTGGTATGTCTCATCATTTAAATGCGTTAAAATGATGCCACTTTTCTTGTCATCCGCGACATTATTTATTTTTAAATATTGCTTGAGTTTGCCGTAGAAAATCGCCCATTCACTCGTTTTATGATCAAATACGGATAAATTTCCAATATAAGACATTTTTTTTTGTTTGTTTGCGGGTAGCTCACGCACGACACGATCCTCCGTTCGCCAGTGAAATGAATGAAACAACCACTTATTTTGACAGCCAGTTTATTACTGCTCGATGGCAGTGAGCAAACACCGAACGCGTTACATATCTATAAGTAGGTAGGTAGTTACTATTTGTAACGGCCGTGCGGCCCATATACATCAAATACTCAATGTACAGACACATTGGTTTTACAGTTTTATTATATGTATAGATTACATCAATCATAAAACATGGAATACAAGAAAATATAAGTATGTAATACATTCAAAATAAAACTACTTTCGTGTTATTTAAAAAATATATAGAAGGTAATTATATGGATTTACGACTGATGTTTACTGTTTGAGTAGAGTTCACCAACATGTTTAATTTTTAAACAGCTATTATAATATTCATATACGTATTTAGTATGGAAAACGTGTGTTAGCTTGGACTTTACCAACACATGTTTAATTTTTAATCCGCTGGTTTAGCAGTATTTTATATAATATTTTGTATAGCCAATGAGGCTCACCGGCTGTTAAAAAATTAGTAAACTCGGCTCTTAATGTCATTCGGTAAACTAATCGCCTTTAAAAATCAAAGGAACATTAGCACAAAATATCTTGCTCTGCAATTCAGATCCGTACTACGATATCGAGCACGAGTATTATCACAAACCTGGCTTTATCAATTTATTGGGAAAGAAATTCGCTAACGAAAAATAAATATTCTAAAAGCATAGTCGAAATATTTTAATTTTATCCACAAAACCTTCAAAAATCTTCAAAGTTAATGTTGATGTAAGGTGTTTACTTGGGTTATTGACTTTAAAAGTTAAAAGCTTCTTCTTGATTGGTAATTTGAAGGCGGGCTGTCTCCAAGGTATTCAATTTGAATTTCAAAGTCCAATATTAAGTCTTGAGTTATGCGTCAAATTTTGATATGACAAATTCTGCCTTATATTATTTCAGTAACTGGACACGTGGAAAACAATTTTAATTTATTTCGACTGTCACCGACTTTTTATACTTACCTACTTTCGGTTAATTAGTGAAAAGCCTTTCAATTATAATTAAAGGACCATTTTCATATTTTCTTTCGTTTATTATTTCATTTAATTAAGAGTGAAACTAACTACAGCATGGTCACTACCATGCTGTTTTCAAAATATCATTAAAAGAAGTGATTTTGATAATAATACGTACGTAAGTAGATTGATTAAATCATGGTTCTACAGTACCCACATGGCCGCACGTCAGACTACCCCACTTTTACCTTGAGTAATTTCTATTCCCTACGTAATAAAAGCTGTTTTTTAACTTGAAGTGCTTCTACTGTCCTTAGGCTGATATGCAAATTTGCCTCATTCCCATCATCATTCACAGAGAGTTGACTCCCCAACATAAGATTATACTTAATTATGAGGTAATTTTATGATGATGCAAGAGAATGTTTTTTATTAAAGTTAGTAAAAATTGCAACGTATTCAGATTTTTGGGGCATAAGTACTAAAAAGCTCTACACACACCAAAAGGCATGTTGTATGAACAGACAAAAAGGTCTGTACAAATAAATGAGCTTTGTTACTCTGTGGGTTTGCTGTGTAGCAGCGATAAGGCTACCATTTGTAGAGATCTCGCCGTTTTCAGCACAAATAATAATTCAAAGTACTCATTTATTATCAGAGCAAACCAAATAAAATAGTGCTTCTAATTTTGCGGTAGTGTTTTGTTTGTTTTTATTGTAATACGACACACGACACATTGAAAGCGAAATGATACAAATTCATATAAGTTTTCTTGTTACTTTAATTTACTTACTGACTTACTTCGCTGGCTCAGCGGCCTAAAGTGGATCTTAGCCTCCAACACCAGAAGACGCCACTCTTTCCGATCTTGCGCAACCTCTCTTTTCAATCTGCTATTTGGAGCTCATGCAGGTTACTTCATCTGTCCAGCGATATCTAGGATGTCCGACTTACTTTAATTTAGTAAGGGGATAATAAAAATGATGTGGATATACACTTATATAAAAATGTTTTATTAATATTAGACAATATCACAAAAACTTTTTTATCCTCGTTCATTTGCACTTTATGTGGGGTCGGCTCTCCCAATTTTGTAGCGCCCAAGACAATCTGTCCTGGGTTGTTTCGTCGTGCTGGTCAACCACGTGGCAAGGGATCGTCCTCTACCTCTTTTGACTTTAGGCAGTTGTAGGTAATATCTTAAAGCATTACATACAAGGTACAATATGGACAATATCATAAGAGCATATTTACTAAAGATTTATTTATAAGTTTACATAAAAAACAAAAATTAAAAAAAATCGCACGGGCACGATTTAAACACGCGACGGGTTCAAATAGTGACGGGTGCAAATTTTTGAACCCACGGCCTTTGGCTAAGCTTTGGTTTTTTGTTTGAACTTATAAAAAAAATAACACTGTGTATTAAAAATCTTAAAAGGTACTAAAAATGGAAGATCTGGATAAACTTTATTAATAAAACTACGTACATACATTTGTTTTTTCTGTGTGTATTAGAAGACCACATTAGAGAGTTGCGCAGTGGACCTCAGCTAAAAATACTGAGGGCATTAACATTCTTGATAACTTGTTGTACAGTGATCGTGTTTTTTTTGTTATTCACAAATTTGATACTTAACTTTAAAAAAAAATAGATATTGTATACCTAAGTTTAAAAAAAAACATGTAAAAACTACGTGGTAAAAATATTAGCTGACGTATTCGTTACTAAGCTTGGAGTTCACAAACACATTGTTAAATTTAAATCAGCCGGTTTAGCACTACTTGACATATTTTGTACGGTAATTCTGTCAAATTACCCGTCAATTGTGGTTATCCGGCTGTTTAAAACTTGGTAAACTCGGGTCTAACTTTTATTAAATATTATATCATATATAGTAAATTTTATAAACGAAGTGAAATTAAAAAGATATAATTAGAAAACAATCCACAAGATCATTCAAGGGTAATGTCTCATTTACTGCAAAGAAATATTTCATAACCATTCATTCACATGCCAGTTTTATGCAATTATATGAAGACTATTTTTCTTTTCAGTGAGTTAATTAGGTAATTAGGATTAGGGCGTAACATAAGCTTTAATCATCTTGTCACATTTAATAACTGCCATCTAATCTAGAACTGCAACGAATGCGAGTTATGAATCATTGTTAAGGTAATTGACGGATTTTGTAACGTAACGTTCATTTTCAGGCACATTAACGCTTTTATGCCCCGTGACTATTATTTAAAATGCTGACAGCCCTACGAGCGTCGGTGGCTAGCGGGCTGCCTCTCATGCCGGAGGTACCGGTTCGATCCCACATGCCGCCATGTACCAATGACTTTTTCTGAGTAACGTGTATGTACATTACTTGTTTCACTAACCGATGCGAAATCATCGTGAGGAAACCTGTACATCCAGGAGGCATGTGTAACCATAATCAAAAACTGGTCAGGTTTCCCTCTTACAGAGTCACGGAGATCAGATGGCAGTCGCTCCACTGTAATGACCTGATCTGCCACATCCTGGATCATGGTCAGCGGACCCTGGGCCCTCGCGTGCGAGTGCACAATCGGGATAACGTCATCCTCCTAGAGGATGATGATGCTGACAGCCCTACGAGTTCTGCCCGTTGATTGGCTAGCATACTCTTTGTCAGGGACCGGCGGTGCGTTAAAATTTTGCTCAACTCGCAACGCGCTATCAGGAAAACTGATTAACAGACTGGCAGCGGTCATCAAATGCTCGAGCCTGATGAATGGAGCCTGATGAATGGAACGTGACATGAAAGTGACCAGCTGACGGCTTGTTTTTTTATTTATTTATTACATCAGTACACTTGTAGCTTACAGTAGGAAAACCAAATCGCATACAAGCTTAAACAGAAGTGATAACATTTTACTAATGAACATAGGCTAACTATGTTCATGCAAAAAGTTAAACACATGTCAAGAAAAGGCGATAAGAATAAGTATCAGATCATAATTACAATAATATTAACATGACAGTAATCTAAATTTATACGAAACAATGTCAAAAAAACAATAGTAATAATAATAATATGTTACACGATAAAATACTATTTATAAAAAAGTATAAGGAATAATGTCTTGAGGTAATAGACCCACCACACACTTTTTTATCCACATGAAAAAGATTACAGATGCCAAATACTCTACGATTTTGTAGGCTGAACCGATCTTTATGATAAGGGCCCACAGTTTGTAGTCACAATATTAAAGTATTACGTGAACCAATTTGAATAATAAACAGATGTAGTAAAACTTTTCATTAAAATAATAAAATAAAACTTTTCAAGACTTCCAAGTTTAGTAGGAAACCTCACAAACAAAAATTCAATCTAAAAGTATTCAACTTTCATATTCAAATTAATTTCCATGACATTTTTTTATCTATTAAAACCTACCTAATAAAGATTGCTTGTACAAGCCCATAAAATCTGGCAAAACAGCAAAACACATAACACATGAAAATTCCATTTATTAACCTAAAGGATTCATTGCGTCAGTTAATAACATCGAACAACAGGGGGGACGCTTAATTAAGTACCAAAGTGTTTCGTGGGGTAGGCCAGGGGAACATTGGTGAGATTTGGCTTGTTTATGTTACATTTCGGATACAAACAACCCGCTTAGACACCGCACGTGTGTGATTAGAAAATGTAATATAGATTTTTCACTCAGTGATAACGTGAACGTAATTGGCATTCTAGTCAAAGTTATTTCAAAATCGGGCAGTAGATCCAAAGATTACTTCCTACAAACAAACTTACAAACGAAGTAGTAAGTCATAATGGAGGTATAATGCGTTTGAGAGGTTAATGATCGTTCATTATGTAACTTGTACAACACACAAATAAATGATTTTATTTTATCATATCTAAAATTGTACAAGTTTGGTACTTTAAAAAACTAAATTATCCTTATTAAGCCTTTGACAACAAAATTATTTTAAAAATTGTGTTATTTAAATATTTCAATTATTTAAATAACACAATATTTAAAGTTGAATTCGTTTATTCAATTCAGGAATGGTGATAAATTCAAATGAGCGTTTATACTCACTAGCTAAGTACTTAAATAATGTATGGCGACCAAGATAGAATATCAAATAAATATTTGTAATATTGTCACTTTCGATCTTCATTTGGTAATTACAATAGCCTATTTTTAAATTTGAATAAATTTAATTGATGCCAATTATGATATTTCGATAATCAGCACGCAGCAAAAATTTTCAACCACGTTGAAAATTGAAAGTGATGAACATAAAAAACTTTATGAATTGAAACTGAAACCCGTATCCAGACAAGTGCCTAAATAAATATAAATAAAGAAGTTTTGATACGCGTCCCAGGCGCTTAATAACTTCACAGGTTCAACATTACCAGCAGGTGACGGCTATGGCCTTCCAGATAAAATGTTTTTGGAACGTTTGCTCATAAATAAGCAAGAACAGCCATTACAATGCAGATAACAATTTCGTTTCTGTGCCGTCGTCGAAATGCGTGGAACGTGACATGCGTAAAATAAAATTGATAGGCTACTTAACTTTAAAGAAGTAAAATATCCAAAACTCCATACAAAAAAACGAGTCAGTTTCACGCACTGAGGGATTTTTTCACAGTTTCAAGACCTCAATGACAATTATATATTAGTTTAGAAATATGTATAAATTGATGTAGTTGATAGTCAGACAGACAGTCGGACGGACAACGAATTGAAACTATGAAGAAAAAACCGGGCAAGTGCGAGTTACACTCGCGCACTGAGGGTTCAATGTAATAACAAACTCGCGGTTTTCGGACTGCGCACTGCCGCAACGACGCCGACTGCCTCAAGCGCTGCTCCAACCGCTGTCTGCGTGCTGAATGATATTAAAATATTCGTGAACTGATATAGTGTTTCTTATTTGAGACATGTTTAATACCTCGGTATTGTTTTTCAAAGAAGAAGAAAATGTGGCGTTATCTCCCAAATCATTAGGCTTTTGTTAGAGTTTCTCCGAAAGGTCTATGGCTAAGCTATCTCCAGTGTCAGTCTGGCCTGCTATTGTCCGATGCGACGCCGAACGCGCGCCAGATTCTTCGATTTTACGTGCGATCCGGCTGCCGTGTGACAGTTCTACCGGCCGGTTGACTCGCGTCTATGTATAGTCTGACAAGTTTGTACGGGACCCTTCTTGCACCCCGCAAAGCGTACGGAGGAGCGAGGAAGCGCCAATCACACGCGAGTGTCAAAGGAAATCCTCTTTCCTGCTTTTTTCTTTACCTGTACTGTTAGGCCTTCCTTCTTGCCAAATTTCATGGTTCTAGGCCCATGGGAAGTACCCCATAGGTTTTGATTCTCCTAAAAAAAGTTTTAAAATAGGGCAAAAATGGCCGTATCTTTTGATTGCGTTGACTTATGAGCTTGATTTTTCAAGGGATCATAGATATAATAATTAGATGTTAAGTTCAACTTTATACCTCCAAGCGGTTATGAGAAAAGATTCTTGACAGATAGACGGATAACAAAGTAATCCTATAAGGGTTCTTTCTTCCTTTTACGATATGGAACCCTAAAAAACGAACCCTAAAAATAACTTTTATGACTCTTATTTATGGTATAAGTAACTACATACAACGAAACCCTTTGTATAATGCTACGTACAGTAGAGGTGCTATAAAATAATAAAACAAAAATATGCAAAATTTTAAAGTTTAGAAAACGGTACTTATGTATTGTGCCGTGCACCAGCAATGTGTAGTAAACCTGAAGATTGCATGCGCAACACGAAATACTTACCACACATAATCCACCTAATGTTATCCCCATTATTTAAAAGTCTATGTAGTTTTTTTTATAATTTCTTTGGAAGTTTGTACATTACATACTTAGTTTAAATTCTTGTGTGTTATTCTTCTTGTGAAAAAAAAGAAATGTATCTTCGACGCAAGAGAGGCTAAATCTGCAAAATTCAAGTGGACTGGCTGTTTTAGATAATCTGACCTTAACTATGCTGAATTTATTTCCACAGATAAAACTAACCTTTTAACCTATTTTGCGTATCGTGTCAAGACCGTGGAATATTTACATATATATCATGTCTTTGTCCAGACATTATAATATTGTGCGGAACACATTGCCTTAACCTACATTTCAGGATTACCTTAGTATGGGGGATGTATAGTCTGATTCTCAAAACCGCCACAATTTTAAGTTTAGAAACATATAAGTCTTCGATTTAATAGCTTCTTTTGAAGGGTTGTTATATATAACTTCGCCATGTGCGTCTGTCCGTCCGCGAGACCTTCGGTACTGAAAAACTATAATTTGGCATGGATGTATTCCAATCATCCCATCAAAGTGAGAAAATCTTATTTTGAAATAAACTTTTTTGGAGTATCTCTATACCTATATGAGTATAGTGGGGTTGCTTTTTTATCTCGTCTATCCTATCACGTTGGATAGGTATTTTAAAATGGTCATGCTAGATCAAACAATTTTTTTTTCAATAAAAGTTAAAATATTTTTTTGATTTGCGGAATCATTCGTAAAATATCAGTTTTAAAGTGCTAACTTGTTGTTCGAGTCCAATGTCCCCTCACCCCCTGCCGGCTTATGTTTGTTTGTAGAAATGAGAAAAAAGAACATAAGTAGCATAATTATGAAATTAACAGGAATACTATCACAGCTAAGTAGGGATTGCTAATAACTAATTTATGGACTAACTTCTAGCGTGAAGATAGAAAATTGCGAAGGAAAGTTTGGTACGTGAATTTGTTACTTAAGTAAAACAGACTTAGCTTACGAACGACAGACGGAACTTTATTTGGCGCGTGGCCCGACACGCATTTGGCCGGTTTTTAATTATAGATTATCTGCCGTACTCAGAGAGTCACTCAAAGCCAATCTTTCATTAATTATCTTGCAGTCCTTTTCTATATTTTTGGCAAAGAAAGTGACAAAACGAGACTTAATAAGAGATTACATTTAGGTAATGAATCTGGGTACGGGAGAATAATTACAAAATCAGAATTACATAGGAAGCTTTAATGACATTAAAAAAGGTATGACAAAATATTCAAAGATACGAAAGCTTAATAAAAATCTTTTTCACGTGTCACCAGCGTCGGGAGCTGGAGTTGTTGGAGTAGTTGTGGTCGTTGGTGTAGTTGTTGATGTTGTGGCAGTACTTGTCGTGATAGGAGAGGTAGTTGTTGTAGGGGTGGTGGGGGTAACAGTAGTGGTGGGGGGTGTAGTACTGGTAGTGACGAAGCAGCTGATGTCGAAGCCTTTGCAGACGAGGCACAGCACCTGCAATAAATTAGTTGTTATAATTATTTCAACAATTACACCAATTAACCACTCAACGCTCAAACAATATATTAACAAAAAAGTAATTTCTACACCAAATCAATCCCACCAGGGAGACAAGTTTGGTTGAGGATTTTTATCACCGGGGAGACTGCAGACGTTAAGAGGTTAACACAAAAAGTGTTAGCTTGTGCTTTGGTGACTAGAAAAATAAAAAGTTTTATTTATAAACTACCTAGACTAAGGTTTGCTCGTGTTCATTACACATATTTGCGCCTTTTGGGATTCAAACCCACAACCTCTGGCATGGAAGATGAAGTATGGAACGCGGACAACTACCTTTATCAACGCGGTCGTCAGTAATAACAATATTTGTTGTTTGTAAATAAATTAATTTATACATTTTGTTGTTTATTTGAAATAAATATATAAATGCAACGACCTCTAACTAAAAAATGTTATAAAGTTTTAAAGAAAGTTCTTCACGTAGAATGTGCCAAACATGTTAATAGATAATATATCGTAGGTATCGTCCAATTTAAGGTTATCGATACCCGTCAAACCTAATAAAGTTTTCTAGAAAATCAGTTTCACAAAACAAACTTTTCTGTTCAGAAAATTAAGTCTAAATTACTTTGCCAAATATCTATCGGTGCAAGTAACGATTGGGACAATGCCAAACTCCAGTAGTACAACAAATTGTAGTTGATTTATCTCAATTGGGCGTGTACAGTTTCGTACAAAAAATACAGTCTAGCCAGCGAAATTAAAAATACATATACGTTATGGTTAGTGGGCATCGTAGCCTTGATTTATTTTTTGTATTTTTTTGCCGAGTGTAGGTCTGCATATTGTTTAACACTTCATCAAGCTATATTTGCTTTACCATTGCAAATCTCGTAAGAAGTGCCTCTTGAGAGATTTGAACCCGAATTTGAGTGACGAGCACGAGCATTTGTCATGAAAGCTTATAAAAATTATACACGGTTGCCAAATTTTCAATAGCGAAATCAAATTGATTTTCGTTTACAAAAATTAATCGACTGTGTCATCCGGTGCGACTCGAACCCATGTCCCTTCGCTATCCGGGCGAGTGCTCTTACCAACTAAGCTACGGAGGACGTTAGTCAGACGACGAATTTTTGTAAGTGCTTGCTACGGCAGTGAGCCGGCGTTCGATTTCATCAATACTTGGGGAATGTACCCGCATGTATCCGATGGAAATATTTTTACAAATATTTAACCATCAGTTAAGATGAAATCAGCTTAACTTATAAATATTTTTATAACTTAAGCAATTATCATTATTATTATTCAATAGCGACTCAGAATCAATAACATAATCGATCTATGCAAAAAAATACATCTTATTATTCCTGTCCTGTCCACTGTAAAAAATTTGAAAGTTGCGTTATCTATCTATTTACTTTATTTTCGGATATCTTACAGGGTATTCGAAAAATACGATAAATTAAAACAATGGGGATCCACACTGCCAGATTCTCCCTGTAGGTGGCGCATTGTCGATGCGCCCAAAGCTATCTGTCATTCCAGTATAGAAGTTGTGTTTTTTTGAGTATTTTTTTTGTGTTTTCAATCTACGACAGCATAATGCCGTTATGTGCTGTGCCAGGTTGTTACAATAATGGTATTCATTTATTTCCAAAAGAGCCAGTTTTAAAAAAGAAGTGCGAAACAGCTATAAGAAGAAAATTAATTAATTTTAGGTAGTTTACTGGAACTATTTACATCGTGATAAGCTTCTGGATCGGGAACATTCATCGTATAACTAGATTGTGAAGCTACGACAGGCCTGTGCATCTCCCCGCGTAAGTAGCAAATACGTACCTACGCGCGGCGCCCCTACTTAGGGGCTAAAACAAGTTGCGTGTCGCTACCGGTCAGTGACACGCTCGCGCGTTTTATTCACCGGCGGCCGCGCGGCTACGTTACTGGCTGGACGAGAATGAATAAAGTACTATAAAGAGGCGCTAGATGGCGTTAGAAGCTTCTCGTAGCAGTCAACCCTATCGCGTCGCGTGATATTACGTCACTGAATAGGTTTAGTGTGTTATGAATCTTATTCCAGAGCAATAAGTATAAAATTATCTTGCAATGGATTTTTGTAGGTGTCTACACGAAAATGTGCTTGACTGTGAGGCGAACTAAATTACGCCATATTGTTGACGACATTGAGTAGACATTTCTTTGAATACAATTGCTAAGTCATACTTCTGTACGAAGTACTAGTATTCTGTGGCTACGACACAAAGCCCGACATAAACAATAGCAAAATATTTGACATAGGCGTATCTTTGCAAGCGCCATCTGCATCAAGCTTTGCGTGTGGATCCCCATTGCGGTAAGGTTCCTTTTATTGTTCCTTAGATCTATTATCTATTATTTGGCAATTCACTGAAAAGTAACCCTGTATCAGTCTATCCGTTAACCAAGTCACATACTAGTAGCACAAGCTTTAACGCTTAATTGGGGACTAGGGTAATAAGTGTGACTTCTTCTTCTTAGCGTTATCCCAGTTGTACATTTGCACGCGAGTGCCCAGGGTCTGCTGACCATGATCCAGGATGTAGCAGATCAAATAATTACAGTGGAGCGACTGCCATCTGACCTCCGTGACCCTGTTAACATGGAAACCTGACCAGGTTTGAATCATAGTTACACATTTAGTTGCCTGAATGTGCAGGTATCCTCAGGTGTTTTCCCTCACCGTAAGAGCATCGGTTAGTGAAACAACTAATGTACATAACTTAGAAAAGTCATTGGTACATGGCGGCACGTGGGATCCAACCGGTACCTCCCGCATGAGAGGCAACCCGTTAGCCACTGCACCACCGACGCTCTGTTAGTGTTCACGCACTAGCTTCGTGATATGTTACGTACGACACGCACGGGACGAGGACCTCCGAGCACCGGCAAAGAACATCGAACCGAGCGATGTTCGGCTCGCCGGCGAACATCGATGCCCGCAAAAACACTCCTCTCCATAGCACCTAAGTGAGCGGTCACTGTTTCTGCGTTATAAACCTAGTCGTCTTGAATAATAACTTTCGTATAAAATACAGTCCGCTTTTAATTTCCACCACCTCTACTATCGAAGAGCATTTAGAGCATTCCGGCTCGAAGGACCAATGTAAATGCTCTTCGATAGTAGAGGTGGTGGAAATTAAAAGCGGACTGTATTTTATGCTATGGAGAGGAGTGTTTTTGCGGGCATCGATGTTCGCCGGCGAGCCGAACATCGCTCGGTTCGATGTTCTTCGCCGGTGCTCGGAGGTCCTCGTCCCATGCGTGTCGTACGTAACATATCACGAGGCTAGTGCGTGAACAGTTAGTATATCTTTATTTGAATAAAAGCGTGGAATACCTACCATAAATTGGTAGTAATCTCACGCTTTCACGCAATTACAGTTTACTCAGAATTAACAGCGTGGCCTCAATGATGATAACCCTAATGAAAGGGAAAAGATATCTTGGGTCCGAAGTAAATTGGTCCAAAGTAAATAAGAGTTGCTTTTACTAAACTTAACTCCTATTGAATAGTTTATTAAGGACCAGTGACAAAAGTAAATTGGAAAACAGATGAAATGTATGGAAACTGTGTATCGTACCCTCCGTTCGCAAGAATCATGATTTTATGCATATAAATGTATGTATTTGAACTCATGAAACAAAACAAATAAATTAGTCAAATCTACCCTTGAATATAAATAGTTTTAAAGCAATTTAAAATGTAAACTATTTAGTTATATTTTATTTATTATATAAAAATAAGATAAATATTTTTATCTATTTATATATTTTTTTATTTTAACTTTATAGCTATGAAATTGCTGGTTTGTATGAACATAATTATAATTATTTTTATAACTTAAGCAATTATTATGCAAGTTTTTACGAAATCAAATTGAATTTCGCACACAAAAATTAATCGACTGTGTCATCCGGTGGGACTCGAACCCACGTCCCTTTGCTATCCGGGCGAGTGCTCTTACCAACTGAGCTACGGAGGACGTTAGTCAGACGACGAAATTTTGTAAGTGCTTGCTACGCCAGTGAGCCAGCGTTGGATTTTATCAATACTTGGGGAATGTACCCGCATGTATCCGATGGAAATATTTTTGAATCCAACGCCGGCTCACAAACTACTTTTAATGTTTTCTGAAGATGGCTGAACTGATTTTGATGCAATTTTAAACCATAAATAGATGGAAAAAGATCTATCCATTCCGTATTTCAATTGATCAAAAACAAAGTATATAATAATAATAATAATAAATTTATTCACCATAACAAAAAATATGTACACAGAGTTACCAGAAATTAGTAATAACAAAAAATATGTACACAGAGTTACCAGAAATTAGTACAATAGTATGTTTAGTAGAATATTACAGTACATGTCGATAGAATTTCAATCCCCTGTCCTCTAAACTAGGAAAGATCCTGTATCTTAGAGAACAGTGATTCCTCCAGAGACAAAGTAAATACAGTAAGTTAATGTGGTTTACAATTTGCACGGTCTGATCACTGTGTGTGTGTTGTAAGTGCGTGTGTTTATATGAGAGAGAATGAAGGTGCGCGTGTAGGTTTATGTGTGTGTGTGTGTATGTGTGTGTGTGTGTGTGTGTGTGTGTGTGTGTGTGTGTGTGTGTGTGTGTGTGTGTGTGTGTGTTTGTAAAAGAGAGAACGCGAGTAAGTGTGGAAGTGCGTGTGTCTGTTTATGTTTGGATGCGTGCCTAAGTGGAAATGGTTTGAGGATGTGTACCTACTTTTTTTTTTTTTATTAATAGATTTTCAGTCTCATTGTAATTTAGGGCAAGCAAGCGTTCTGTTACGATCCGTTTGACCTCGTGACTGGTCAGAGAATAAATGTGAGCAGTGGTGTTTATTGCATTATACAATTTAGAGCTCAAGGCTGTGTGCTGTCTTTTTGCCCAAGCCGTGCGGCATTGGGTCAGAGGGCAGGCCCTCATCGCTCCCTGACGCCGCGCTGCAATCTGGCTATTAAAGGGCAATGTTTTGTGTCTGTGCAGAACCGATCGGAGAATGGCAAGTTGACGGACTGTGAGAACTGAACTAATATGATCAGAATATACCTAGTTGAAGTACTTAAACCGACGCGCATTAAAATAGGTGTTTTCAATGTCTTTCCTATAAATAGTTTTTTTAATCTAATACATAGTTAATTTAATTATAGGTACAATTAAATTGGAAGTAACGAACAATATTAGTAACTAAACGTAAAAGTTACAAACACGATAAAATATGAGAAAAATAACATTTCATAGGTAGGATCTAATATATTATTTTAAATAGCAGCTATAAATACAATTCGAAGATTATGTCAGCAATCGATTTTCGGAAGATGTAACCATGGTTACTATTTTGAAAAAAAAAAATAGCGGATGATCTAGGAAACCTATACAGTTTCAAGGTCTTTTTGTTCCCGACTGTACCAGAAGCTATAGTGTTGACTCTGATTTATAAAGTGACATAGCTCGACCCACATATGGGTCGTATATTCTTTGGACCAGCTTGGACCTGTCTAGGGTGCTCATGACATTTCAACAACGTTATAAACCCTTTGAGGATGTTAGATAAGGTGTGAGGGATTTCAAAGGTATGTTTTCAGTGTATGGTTAAAAGTAAGTACTAATATGTACAATACCTGCATCAACATCTGTCAAAATATCTCAAATGATATGTAACTTATTGTCATCAACTTAAGGTTCAAATATGGTTGCGGAAATTTGACAGATCAGGATTTTTGATGGTTAATGTGGGACCGTGTGTACTTTAGAAACATGAGAAGTTACAAATTCTGAAAAAGGAAGTCAAAGCAGTGAAGTGAAGGTAGTGTGCATAAATTATTTGAATGTATGAAGCCTATCTGCTAAAAAATCGAACCATACAGTTTTTACAGTGATAGATACAGTATTGCTGCCGGTTTTAAAAATATGTGGTTAAATTTTTAATGGAACAAAAAATATATATACGGTAAAGGCAAATAAATATCCGCAAAAAAAAAGAACTAAGTTATATTTTATCCTAAAACCCTCTATTATAGTTCGGTGCCTATAGGTAATAGCTTCTGATCAATTGTATTTTGCTGCTCTATTAGACGATATGCTCAATCGACTAATCAAAATAAAAAATAAATTAAAAATTTAAAAACAACAAAATTTTTGACACAAAATAATAGATGCACATATAAATCCTAAAACAAGGTTTAATAACTATGGAAATATAGCTAGATACAATCATTTAGTTTAAATAGAAACCCTATAAAAAGCAATAAATAAAACTGAAATTTTGACCTTACTTACTTAAGTTACGTACTTACGTAGGTGGTGGTTGTCGCATCGGGGGACCTACAAAAAAGGGCCGTACGTGCTATTTATAACCTCAAACCTCAAGATTCATTGAAAGATTTTTTTAAAGAAATAAGGATATTAACAGTAGCCTCTCAATATATTTATGAAAATATTATGTATGTGCGTAAAAACTTGCATTTATTTCCAAAGAAAAGTGATACGCATAATTTTAACACTAGAAATAAAAATAAGCTTGCTATTCCACAATTCAGGCTTCAAAAAGTTGGTCATTCTTTCATGGGAAAATGTGTCAATTACTTTAACAAATTACCGAAAAATATTGTAGAATTACCAATTAACAAATTCAAATCAATTATTAAGGATACCCTAATGACAAAAGGTTATTATAAAGTAGACGATTATTTGAATGATGTAAACGTGTGGACCAGCTCGCACTAGTACAATTTCTGTATTTAAACATTATTTTTAAAAAAGGCTTTGACAATAGTGACTGAGTTTCTTGCGCTGCTTCTTCTCAGCACTAGCCCACAATTTGTCCCGAAGCAGTGGTAGGGATTAAAAAATAATATGTTGGGACGTGTATAAGTGCCCCCTGTGGGCCTACATACATAAATAAATGACTTTTATGACTTTTATGACCGAACCAATATTAGACTAAGCTTGTGTTAAAGTACATAATTACGTTACATATTATTATAAAGTTTTTGTATAAGTCCTCAAGAATTTAATTACCCATACCCATATTGTGTTAACTTAAAGAACATAACTTAAAGAGCGGTCCCCCGACGCGACAACATTAGTATTAAAAATTGTATTATACCTACGTACTTACGTAGGGTCAAAATTTCAGTTTTATTTTTTGCTTTTTATAGGGTTTCTATTTAAACTCAATGATTGTATCTAGCTATATTTCCATATTTATTAAACCTTGTTTTAGGATTTATATGTGCATCTATTATTTTGTGTTGGGGGTTTTAAATTTCATTTATATTTTTTATTTCATGCTTTGTTTAGGGGACTTCTTATTTCTTTTTCATCATCATCATATCAACCTACTGCAGTCCACGGCTGGACATAGGCCTTTCCAAGACTGCGCCAACTTTCACGGTCCTCCGCTTCTCGCATCCAGCCACCACCGGCCACCTTCCTCAGGTCATCGGTCCACCTTATTTTTTTTATTTCATTTCAATTATTTTCTTGCGTTTTAAGATTCAAAGTAATTTGGTGTTTTATGAGGTTTTTTTTATCAATAATAAATAATTTTAATTATTATTAAATAGTTGAGGAAAAGCAAGTAGAAACATTTAATTAACATATTTTCTTTTCGCTCTTAAAGTATTGTAGGTAATATAAGTTCAAAAATATTGAAGGAAATATATACTTGTAGCTGGAAAAGTTCAGCAGTGGACAAACACTGGCTGATGATGACGATGATAAGGTAGGTAATTTTATTCCAATAGTCAAGCTCTTTCATTTGAAACCCATATTGAAGGAGTTATGAAATAAAATGCAAATCGCAAGTTTGTGATAGTGACCATCTCGGATTGGAAATTTAGCATAGTATTCTACTAGTCAGCCCTTTCACTGGATACCCATATAGAGGGAGTTTAAAAAAAATATGTAATCCGCCATTTTGTTACAGCGGCCATCTTGGATTTCAAATTTGTCAAAGTGTATAGTATAGTATTTCACTAGTCAAACCCTTTTGTTTGATACACATATTAAGAGAGTTTAAAAAAAATATGTAATCCGCCATTTTGTTACGGCGGCCATCTTGGACCGATTTTCATCAAACATAGCTAAGAACACTCCCAACTAAATAAAAATCGGTTCATCCGTTCGGGACCGACGATCCCATAGACAGACACACACAGACACGTCAAACTTATAACACACCGTCGTTTTTGCGTCGGGGGTTAAAAAACGTATGTCACGTTTTCATAATATATTATTGAACCTGACTGTACACCAAAATCGTTCAAGTACTCCCACAGCTTATTATATCAGAGGAGATTATAATCCAATTGAAAATCGAATAATACATCCAATACATAGCAGAACATTGGGAAAATATTATACAAACATTCACATACCTTGTTGGTCCGTGCGTGCTCAAATCCCCTGCATAGCTCTAGAATACCCCCTTTTGTGCCTGAAAAAATAAAATAACTATGAATTATGTTTGAATTGGAGTGCTTTGTAATCTTCTTATATTCAGACACGGCTTGAACATTGCCTTTTTAGTAATAGCAGCTTTGTGTTTGTTTATTTCTTCAGATTTACGACCAAAATAGACATTGGAGGTAGCGATAAGCATAGGCGCCTATGCGTGATCGTCAGAATGGCGGGTGTAATGAGACGAATCGGAAGTACTGATTAATATTATAATTTTACCTATTTGTTACCTTTCGATACTTAAACCCTTAAAACAGATCCTCACGATATGCAAAGTTACGCAGTATTTTAAGTGCGCCGCCAATCTGACGTCAGGTTGGCGGGTAAAATCAGAACCTCAGCAGTAGCTGAATTAGTAATTGCTATTTTTCATTACCCTTTTGTTGCTCTCTTTTATCTATAAGGTAAGAAAGAGAAGAAGAGAGATCTTAAGCAAAGAAGCAAAAAATAAGAGAGTTTGGCTGGGAAAAGTTAATGCATCCGCCGTATGTCCTGGCCTGAATTCCACCTGTTTCGCTCATTTTAGAATTCTCTAGGCAGCGTAAGGTTAACATCACGAGAGGACTGCCAAAATCACTTGTCGCGGTATTTTGATCAGAAGCCCCAAAATTTCTATAGCAATGGGATCGTGTCCCAACCTACAAGATGGCAAAAAGTTATTGAACGAAATGGTACCTACATACTTCAATGTAAATAAACTTTATTAAAAACTGTTTTAAATTTTCTTAAAAAATGCAAAAAACTTTTTTCCCAACCTATTATATCAACCAAACTCTTACCTCCCTTTTACCAAAGTTACGCGACAAACAAATAGGTAATAATACAATATTAATCACTCTTTTCGATTTCTCTCATCACACCGGCCATTCTGACGTTCACCACCTATGCGTCAATATCTAATGTAAATAGAATCGGCTGCCCCTGTAAGCACTGAAACCTAACTAAATATAACGTATATTATCAAATAGTATTTTATACTATTATTTATAGTTTATTTTCATTTCTAAACATGAATTTGGATGAAAGATCTTAGAATGTTTTCACGTTCTAAGATCTTTCTTGTACAAAGTTTTTACGTTCTAAGATCTTTCATCTTTAAAAAATAGTTGAACCTTCTTCTATTTTTCATACAACAAGTGTCATATTTGAATATTTAAAACCCAGTCATATTTTAGGAATAATATATCAAAAACAATCTAAAGTCTACAGTACTCTAAAACATAAGTTCGCCAGTCATATTTCAAAAATAATTCATTAACAATCTAGTCAACACTACTATAAAACATAAGTTCGCCAGTCATATTTCAAAAATAATTCATTAAAAATCTAAAGTCTACAGTACTCTAAAACATAAGTTCGCCAGTCATATTTCAAAAATAATTCATTAAAAATCTAAAGTCTACAGTACTCTAAAACATAAGTTCGCCAGTCATATTTCAAAAATAATTCATTAAAAATCTAAAGTCTACAGTATTCTAAAACATAAGTTCGCCAGTCATATTTCAAAAATAATTCATTAAAAATCTAAAGTCTACAGTACTCTAAAACATAAGTTCGCCAGTCATATTTCAAAAATAATTCATTAAAAATCTAAAGTCTACAGTACTCTAAAACATAAGTTTGCCAGTCATATTTCAAAATTAATTCATTAAAAATCTATAGTCTACAGTACTCTAAAACATAAGTTCGCCAGTCATATTTCAAAAATAATTCATTAAAAATCTAAAGTCTACAGTACTCTAAAACATAAGTTCGCCAGTCATATTTCAAAAATAATTCATTAAAAATCTAAAGTCTACAGTACTCTAAAACATAAGTTCGCCAGTCATATTTCAAAAATAATTCATCAAAAATCTAAAGTCTACAGTACTCTAAAACATAAGTTCGCCAGTCATATTTCAAAAATAATTCATTAAAAATCTAAAGTCTACAGTACTCTAAAACATAAGTTCGCCAGTCATATTTCAAAAATAATTCATCAAAAATCTAAAGTCTACAGTACTCTAAACATAAGCATTACGTAATCCAAGTATCGCCCCCGCTCGAAACTAAACCAATATTTCAGACCGGAAACTATAAGCATTAAAACTTGTACTGTCAAGTTTCGTACCAATTCGCTGTCCCTAAAATTTTGCTATTACTTCAGATTAGCTATTAATATTGAATTAATCCCTTCTTATAATCTTTTTTTGTTTTTGAATTATGCACCAAAAAGGTGCTCTTAAACCTTATTACCCGACTGCGGAAGGAGGGTTATGTTTATCGAGAGGATGTAATGTATGTTAATATGTATGTATGTATAATTGTTTGGCACGCCCTACAGCCCAAACGGATGAACAGTTTTTGACATATGAGGTGTCGTTGAATTTGTTAAAATTGTGAAAGTGACATAGGCTATATACATTTTAAAAATGGCGCCCGCAAATGGAAAAAAAGTGGGGAGGGGGATTCATTTTTTCCTTACCATAGCAATATAGGTATCAAACGAAAGCCAGTAAAAATACGATTTCAAAAAATATAATAGTTTTTGCAGTCGGGTGTTTTTTTTTCAAAAATTATGTTTACTAGTTAGTAAGTAAGTTTTTTTATCTACAGGAAGTGTAAACAGCATCATTCTTCAAGGGGATAAATATGGCCATCAATACAACTTTTTACATAGGAGTCATCACCAAAATCAGAATAAAATAAAAGTTGTAGGTATTGTTTATAACCATTCGTGAGTATATTGGACCCAATCCAACGAAGGTGGTTATCATATTCATGCTGGCTTACTGAAAAAACTCAACTTACTTTTTACTCAACACGCCTCCGCCTAATCCAATATATTGCTAAATCTCTTAATTTAATAAACAACAAGCCGACCGCTTATTGTGCCTCTGTTACCTTATGAAATTTTCGCACGTGTCGTTTATTAAAGGCTAAGCGTTGCGGTTATGTCCTGTTTACTTATAACATAGATTATAGAATTAGTTATGTACAGTCGAGCAAATTGAATCATGACCCACTTTCCCGATTATTCCTTTGCATTCATAAATGTAGTAAGGTTTTCTTCGCTGTCATGCATGTTGCACATAGTACGTTTTAAATATGAATAAAAATGCGTCATAACGGGTCAGAGATCTATGCAAGTTTAACCTTTATTATCACTGCACTAGACATGTTTTAGATAAACCAGTCTTAATATGAATTTAAAATAAGTCCATAATCCAAACTCTTTTCACTACGAAGAAAAATGTATTATAATTTAAAAAATAAAAAACCTCGTGTGTCAAATGTCAAGTATACCTAGTAAGTCTGAAATTGTATAAAAACCTAAGTCAATATCTACAAACAAATCGTATAATGGCCAATTTGGCAGAACAAACAGCTTTTAATAAGTCGGAACACAGTCAGAACCTGGAACAGCCGGCATGCTAAAGAGGGTACCCTCGAAGACAGACGACGACATATTCATGGCGTTCGTCGAATTAAGAACGGAACGGAAGAGAACGGAAATGCAACACTATTACGGATAACATATTTACAGACAAGAAATCATTTCGCTCTTCTCAACATGGTCGTTTAACTTCGTGGCGTTACGATAACACGCGATATACAGAGGATCACGTTGTGCCCAACCAATTATCCAGCTGAATTTCAGCTAACATGTGTGCCTGGATGGATGCCGGAAGTGTCGGAAAACTTGTTCAAATTTCTCCTCGTCATACCTCTATAAACTATGACAATTTATTGGAAGAATCAATGTTACCGACTTTGCGAACAGTTTACTTGCGTGAAGAAGTGCCAGTATTCTCCTTTGTTCATGATAACTGTCCAGTGCATACTGCCAGAATTGTCTCAAATTGGGTTACTCAGCATGAAGATGCATTCACTCTTATTCCATGGCCGTCTAGGTCCCCAGATGAAAATTTGTGGTGTTTGGGGGAGTGACATTTGTCGTCTAATCGGGTTACTTTTCACTTTACCAATTTAATGCCACTTGTTAAATATATACTTAAAATAAATATTATTTTCTTCAACTAAGTATACTGTTTTATTTCATCATGGCAAACACAAGTTCCAGTGGAACTTTTATAAAAGAAACTGGTTCCCAATACAGACTTGGCGCCCGGCTGTGCCGAATCCCGAATATCTACCTACCTACTTGTGTGTTGCATTGCAACCCTTACCCACATGAAATGAAGTTCTCGCCGATTTTCATACAAACTTATTCGTACAGATAGCGATCATAGCCTTGTCAGTGACTGTCAGTGTCTAATAAAATGATAACACGTTCGTTTCTAGGAAATGTATGTTCAAGCGAATTTCAACTTGCTTGTATAGAATGACAGTAGAAAAATTACCATAAGGTGGGTCATGATTCAATTTGGTCGACTGTACTACGTCATATGGTCACGGTTCTGGGTACCTTTGAGATTCAAACAAGACTTTTATAATAAAGCCATTTTTTTTAGTTTTTGTATCACACAAAAATGGTTCGACCGTGTCGTCGGGTGGAACTTGAAATCTTTGAACCACAATTTCGCTATCTAACTGAAATTATAGGTAATAATTATAACTTATTTCGTAAAAAAATGAAAAGAAATTGCTTAGATTGTAAAAATAAATATGATATACCTTTAAACGAGCAATTCTTGTATATTTATTTATGTATATTTATGATCTCTGAGAAGGCTCGCTGAAATTAGTGTGTGGGGCTTAATGCGGGATGAAAATCGATCTAAATTAATCTTATTTTTCGGAAAACGCGCGTTTTCAAGTTTTTATGCATTTTTCTTTCGCATTGTTCGACGCAGAATAAGGTCGCTAATTTCGCGACCTTAGTTAAGTTACATATGAGGGTCGTGGCGCAGAGCGTAAAACGTCGGACTGAAGAAATGTAGTAGACGTGGGTTCGAATCTCGCTCGGTAACGAAATATTTATTTTCTTTTGTATTTCTGTATTTATTCAAGTTAATAGTTTTTTTTTTGTTTTTTTTTGAAACAAGACTTACGCATAAAAAGCTTTTTTTTATTAAATAGTATAACCGACCAAACCTCTGTCGCCCAGGTACATTGTTTAATTAGTCATTACGTCACAATTTTATTTTTCCAGGTTTAATTTGGGTAAAATCCGCCACGGCTTTTTAATTCTCTTCACGTATTTTTTTAAACCTGTCAAGGGTTGATTAATGAAAGGTGGTTTGATCACAGACAATTTATTAAAATAAAAGCGTAGAAATGTTGCCAATGTCAGCATAAAAACGACGTCAATTTTGATAATTACAAAGAAAGGTTCATTCTATCGAAATAAAACTGAATATTCTAAATCGGTATTTGGAGTAATAACAGACCGTTGTCAGTCCTACCCACTTAGGATATGAGAGAGAGAGAGAGAGAGAGATATTTAAATTTATTTACTTATTATAATAAAATATGTATATCTTCTTTACTCGTTAATACTTTTGTACATGTTACATTTTGACGACCGTCTTGGTGTACGTCGTTCGCGCACCGGACTACTAAACCAGGCGGTTGCGGGTTCGAATCCCGCAAGGGGCAAATGTTTGTGTGATGAGCACGAGCATTTGTACCTCAGTCATAGATGTTTATATGTATTTAAGTATTTCTATCCGTTATCCTAGTCACCATAGCACAAGCTCACGCTTAGTTTGGGGCTAGGTAATTGGTGTGTTTGTTGAAAAAAATTTTTTTTGTACTTTTTGAGACTTGTTTCGTTAACAACCTTAAAAGCTATGGTGATTGCAATTGCATGTTCATATTTTTTTTTTAATTTAATATTTTAATAAGTTTATTTCACAAAAATGGTTACATTGACATAGGAATAGAATACCTACTAAAAAGTTATAATATGGAAGTTAGTAAGTTTGAAACATGCGATTAAAACATGAGTTTTTACCTAATGTGATATCTAATTTAAAAATCGTATCTTACGAGAAAGGTGTACATGCCTTCACATCATCCTGTTATGGAACGTACAATTTTCGCAATAGAAATGAAACTTTATTGCCGAAAAAGTTAAAAAATTAAATTGTTTGAGAAAACAAGCCATTTTTGTGTACTTTGGAGTGCTATATCTGCAACCTTTATCGCAAAGGTGATACTAGAACGAGTTCTCGTAACATTTTAACACTCCCGGTGGCCGGTGAGCCGGTATATCCATTATCCCTTCAAATATCCTGATTTGGACAGAATGTTTTAATAAAATGCTTTTCACAGCATACGGTAAACAAGGCTTATCTAGCAAAGTGCAAAGTGTACAATTTTTCAAAAGCAATTCAAAGAAATTGCTTTTGCAAATATACACATATATTATACTTTCGTACATAATATATTTTATTTGCTTCCTACAATACCAAAGCAAATTTTGAATTAAGTATCACACGCACAACTTGAAAGGGATAGGACGGATTAAAAATTTAAATTAAGTTTCAGTTTTAATTTTTAATTTTAGGTAAGAGTTGACTCAAAAAATCATCAACCGAACCACTTGAAGATGCTGAATAAGAAGAGATAAATTTTTGAATTTAATATAAACCACATCAACACTGTCTAGGGATATACAAAACATAGTATTATTTATTACCTATCTCTAAAATATCCCTAGACAGTGTTGATTAGTATACAATTAGGCGATTATTATTATACTTTTATATTTTGATTTTCTGTAATTCGTGCTAAATTTATCGTAAATAGTATTAGGAACAAGTTGTTGAAACACTCATAAAAATAAAATAAGAATTAATTAATTTTGTGTAATTAAAACAATATTGGACTTACCTACAACTGGAAGACTGAACTGTACCAAAACAAGAAACGCCATGAAAAATATAATTGTTTTGTCAGTCTTAAGTAAATCCATGGTTTTGAACGCGTGAGCACCATGTAATGACATAATGGTTGTGTTAGCTATACTTAGTTGTACCTATCTGGGGAATATGGTATTTGCGGTCGGTGTAGGTATAAGATCATAAAATTTTATGGTACTCATAATGCTAGGGTTCCTTTTGCAAGATGCCATGGCCCGTAATGGTTATTATGGTGTTAACATTCAATAGGTTTATGTCCTTTGATTGCAACTTAAGAAGTGTTCTGCGTTCTGCTTAATTTTTCGAAAAAAAAATTAACGCAATTGTTACGACGAAATCAACTAACATTTTGATCCTTTTGTCTTTATCAATGAAATAAAACCATGTCATATGAAATAAGCTGTGAAAACGACCGCTAATAATTTCGTTTCTAAACATGAATTGGAAATCATACCTATTCACGATTTATATACGCCATTTGCTATTCAGTTTGTCACGTACAAGGACTGTCGATTGGTAGACACTAGACTAGATATCCTCAGAGAAATTTGATGTACATTATAAAATCGTTTGCTCTTTTATAGTAGAATTTTATATTGTGTATAACTAGCGGATCCCAGCGACTTCGCCTGCGCAAATGTCGTATTTTACATACGAAATATTAGGATTCACTTACCCGACCGATGTGATTTTATTTTATTTTTATCAGTTATTCTGCTATTCGGATAAGAGACAAATCTAACAAATTAAAAATCATGAAAATTGGTCCCGCTGTCCTCAAGTTATAAGTGTTTGAACAAACCGAACTTTTAATGAAAGTCAGTTCATTCACGGACAGCTAAATAAACACCCCTATGAAGTTACAATGTGTAAAAAATATAAGACCGAAAAGAGCAATTGAAAGAAAACCCTTATGTCGCATATATTGTTTGAAGGGTGACGTACCTACCAACAATGGTGAATTCCATCACAAGGGTAAATTCTGGTTTAAATTAGTATTTCACACCTAATTTGTGAATAAAGTCTGAAAAGTCTCACAAATCCAAGTTAATCTTTTAGGTAACTTAAGACATAAAACGGTGTCGCCGCTTCAGTACATTTGTACATAAAAGATCTTATACTTTTTACAGCCTGTTGTAAAATTCACTGAACAGTCGGCAACTAAAATTTAAAACCGAAACATTTTGAATCTTCTCCCTTGAGGCACAAGAAACACTATCCTACTTTCGAAGTTAGTCGACCAATTATAGGAGATCTCTTCCTTCACCTTAATTCTAATAACGTCAGTATTGATTTAAAGGGCCCTCAGGTCCCCAAGAAACGGTGCCTTTATCTGAATAGAATACGTGCTTTTAAGTGTCACGAGCTGTGATTATCTGAAAGGACAATACTCTTTAAAAAAATGTCTACATTTCATTAATTATTTCACATTTATTATTCCTATCCGCTGTTATAAATCGTTTACAATTAAACTCATTCATAGAATAATACGTATGCACAATATCTACGTAACGATCAATTACTGAAAAGTGCAATCTGTTCTCTCTATTTACTTTATTTTAAGATACTTTAAGGTAGAAATTATTTGAAAAATACGATATTTTTTTTAAATAAAGTTCTTTCTTTTAATGGTTCCCTAAATCTTATTTTTAAATTTTACCACCCCTATGCGATGTAACTATTTCCTACTCTGGTGCCGAAAAAAAATTAGAAGTTAAATGGGAGCTTAACCTGTCAGCTACCGCGTAGATTCCTGCGACTTAGAGTCGATTTGACCAACGTCAGATAAAACTTATCCGACTGAATAAGTATAAAATGACCGATTTTAAAATTACATTTACTTAAATAATTGCTGACAAATAGGTGACGTTTTCAAATAAGGCGTTTTGTATTCTATGCGACGAATATTATTACCTGACGTTGGTAAAAGATGTAATTCGACACCGTGCGCCATTTTCCGTGCAATGTTTAATCACGCTTGGAAAAACCGTTAGATTTTCCAGTAGGCATAAGATATTTTTATTTATATTTTGTTCGTAGAAGGCAGTTTAAAATTAATAAATTATAAAAATGAGGGTTTCTTTTACATTATTATTATTATTACAAAATATTGACGTTTACTTTATTAACAAATGTCTGACATATTTTCTCAGTTTTGTGCATCTTGCAAGAAAGAGAAAGGAACGCACGAATTAATGTAAAAAGCATCGACGTGAAGAAATATATGGACTCCGTGTCGCCTACATTAAAACTGAAGCACCAAAGTAAGCCAGTCATTTTCGTAAGTACACGATCTTCTCACACACACACTCACACCAAAGTTAGCCGATCGGTCGCCATTGTAACCCTATAATCTCACACACACAGGCTTGAACCCTGCTTCACTCTTTAGTATCGCGGTACGGAGTCCATATTTTTTTCAAGTCGATGGTAAAAAGTTATAAAAATGTATCAAATTTTACAAAAAAATTTGCACATGACGCATTTTTCAAGTACTAGTTAAGTCATAATATTATGATTAATGTCTGGATAATCACTTGAATTTTTGACACCAATAGGTAGGCATTGTTCTTTTAGCTGTATTTTATGGGCGAATGTTCTCGTAACACGAATACCTTTGTTATCACGTTCGCTATATCACCCGCGACTTTGTCGGTAACAGTTTGGAATTGCTTTATTATGAGTCGACAATAATGGACCGGGCGTTATTTACTTTTTATGGCCGTAAAAACGACATGAAAGAATTGGGTCGGCGATATCGTTATGTGATTAGGGGGCATCAAACAGGCTACGTTAAAATTAACGGTTACAAATTGTTACAAGCAATCAAAATTGCGGTAAGGCCCTTCGAATACAAGGCTATGCAAATCTTCGATACTACAAATCAATAGAGGTGAACTGACTACCGCAATACAAATCAATAGAGGTCCGTAAACACAGCAACGCGTGCATGTGTACGAAACTCTTTAGAGTTTGTCAATGTCAAGTACCTATCGAAGATTTGAATAGCCTGCTGTACTTACTGGCGGCAATTTGTCCTTTCTGTAAATATATATTACTAGTGGTTCCCCACGACTTCGCCCGCAAGAGTTGGATTTTCCATATAAACTTTCATCCCCCATTTCATCCCCTCAATGTTTTTATATCACGACAAATTGTAACCAAATTTCATCTCAATCGGTTCAGTGGTTTAAGCGTCAAGAGCTAACAGACAGACAGATACACTTTCGCATTTATAATATTAGTATGGATAATATGCAATGCAATCATCAGGTTGTAAGTAGTATATTTATTGTTTGTAGGATAATTGCATACGTCTCAAAAAGCGGATCAGTAGTATTATTCAAAAATGAATGTATGTTTTGTGATTTTTACTTCTAATAAAATAAAAATGCACAATGATTGCAGGTAAAATCATGATAGTGATTTGCGATTCTGCTGGACACGTTACTTACCAAGTTAAGAGAAATAAAAAGTTTCTTTATTATTTACTATAACATAAAACGAAGTCAGGTTAGTTACTCTTTTTATAAGCACTGATTTTAATAATCTTTGATTTTAAGATTTGTATAAAACATGAATTAAAAAATCCCGAAGGAGGAAGTGTAAAATGTGGTATCCCTCAAATTTCCCAACAAAGTTGAGTCAAAAATCACTTTTAGCATTTGCGATAGGTAGTTGATTGATTTTTAAATTATTGAATTACGCTGACTGTGAAATTTTATGGCAAACGTGAAAATTTCTACAGGCTTTGCCGACGACTGTTTAAGTGTGTGTGCCCTTTTATTAATTTACAATAAATTGTAGATAAAGTAATAAATTCTCTAAAATAAGAGTCTTATTTATCGTGCTTACAGAGGCATAATCATAAAAGCTTATACGCATCCAATATCCATATTAATTGGACCGAGAAATATTCCCTTGAGAATGGCCCTACTTCAACGAGATATAAATCGCCCTACATTTGCTATTTCACCCTCTCAATCCCATCTAATCCAATAAAAAATGTTGGAAATTGATAAATCACCCATTCGCTCATCACATCAGTTACTTTCGCAAACTCAGAACTGATTTCTACTAATATTTTCAAAGAGCAATGCCGAGAAATCGTAGACATATGGACGTGCAAACCGCAACTAGAGCCCTAACATTGATACAAGAAGGGCATTCGCAGCGTTCTGTAGCTCTGCAGCTGGAATTTTCACGAAGAGCCATCCAGAATGGTTGGAATCGATTCCAAGAGACTGGAAGGTTAACCAGAAGACGGGGATCTGGAAGAATTCGAGCAACCACAACACAAGAAGATCGCTACATACGCTTAACTGGGCGCAGAGAGCGATACGTCACCGCTCGCTCCATACAAAATCGCTTGCACCAGGCGACGGGTATTCGTGTTAGCAACCAAATGATTAGGAATCGGTTACACGAGGACCAACCATTCTCTAGGAGACGTGTAGTGACGAATTCCGTTGACGCGCATCGTGCGAACCGTTTATCTTTCGCAAGACAACACCAGGACTGGGTCACAAATGATTGGAGCTCAGTATTGTTCACTGATGAGTGCAAAGTAATTTTTTTTAGTGACGATCGTCATTAGAGTTTGGAAACGAGAGGGTGAGCGATTTTCGGATGCCTGCATCCATGAAAGTGACAGATTTGGGGGTCCCAATGTAATGGTGTGGGGCAGATACATTGAACAGGTCATAAGACCCCATGTGATGCCATTTGCACAAAGACTTGGTGCAGGATTTAAATTAATGCACGACAATGCTCGCGCTCATACAGCAAGAGCCACCCGAGAAGCCCTAGTGAAAGCTGGTATACAATGTCATTGCCTATTTTCAGTGTAGTTTTTTATTTATTTATAGTGTTAATAATCTTTAAGTAAAATTTATTAAAATAGTCATAAACTGGCCCATCTTTACATGTTGTTATGAGCAAGAGAAGTAATAACTATCGTGTTTTGAGTCTTAAAATAATCAAAAACAGTTCAGGAATACCAACATTTTTTTTTTCTGGATTAAAAAATGGTTATTTCATGCTTTAAGACACAACCAAAAACAGGTCGATTTGAAAGATCCTGGAATTAACACGGAACCATCGTCGTTTAGATCATACTCGCACCAGACCACGTTCGATGTGATCAATCATCCCGCGCGAGTAACTTTTGTGCCGGACTCTTATTTCGGTTTTCTTTACGCTGTCTAATCTGCTAATGTACTAGTAAATGTGTTGTTTCTCTTTTTTATTAGGCCAGTTCTTCGTTTTTATCGCGATGTTTGTCGTGTTTCGTTATCGAAGGGTCATTGATCGTAAGACAGGTCTTTGAAATTTTCAGTATACACATTGACTGCCTCGTTGGTCTAGTGGTCAGCACGCTGGGTACTATCCACGAGGTCCGAATTCGAGGGGTTCGAATCCCGGGTCGGGCCCGAGAGTGTTTGAGTTTTTCTGTCTTGAAATTACTCAGACACAGCTCCGGAGTCAGGAAGTTGGTGGTGTTAACACCCCCGTGCCTCGGAAAGCACGTTAAGCCGTTGGTCCTGCGCCTGATCTCTCTATGTCGGACTGCCGTCTCACCGAATCATGAGAGTGAAGGAACAGAGAGTGCACCTGTGTATTGCGCACACACTTGTGCACTATAATATGTCCCGCGCAGTTGGCTAATCTCTGTAGAGATAGGCCGCCGTGGTCGAAATTCGGCTAGGAGTACATTATACACATTGCATCCAATTTGTTATCATTCATTCATTCATTTAATTTCATCAAATGTTTTACGCACTTCAAAAAATTTGAACATGGGAATTTTCATGGTAAATCCTAGGTGTACCTACCTATCCATTAGCCATCGTAGCTAGTAGGCAAAAACGAACTTTAAATTTGATTATTGCAAAATATTTTACGTAGATATTATCTACATATTTTCCAGTCAAACTATACACGAGTGACATTACAGAAACGCTTCGTCGCTCTTGGCAATCTGCCGGAAAGATAAGATCAGTATCACATTTCTATTAGCACTAAGATGATTGATTTATGCGTACGAATAAGCCTTTGAAATAGAGGCACCTAATTTTGAATTAACAATTTCAGGTGTGTATTTAGGTCCATTGGTAAACCCATCCACTAACGCCGAAGGGAAATCCATATTATGAGACCACTAGCGCCCATTACTCATAAGACTATTGGCATCCTGTGACTTCATTTACGCATATCACATTTTTCTTATTTTAATAAATGTAGGTAGGTATTTTACTTATATTTGTTTCTTGCAATTACGCGAATTAAAGAGCTCATTAAAACACATTTTTTCGGATTACTTCGAGATTATTTTTACATTTTATTTAAAACCTGACGTTGGAACAGACGTAGTCGACCGTCCGTGGTCACCGAACGCTGTATAGTGTTCGCAAAGTAATCCGTAAAATTGTGTTTTATGATTATTTGTCTTCTTCAAGATTTATTAAAGCGATAAAAATGAGCTTATCCCTCTCCAAGGTCCTACATCGCTATATCAAAATTCGTCAAGCTCTGTTGAATGAAACGATAAAAGTAATTTAAAGCAAAGCAATTTTAATTTATCATATTATCATTTTGCATACAAAATGATGACACAGATAATGCAGTTGTTAGTTACTAATACCAATGTGCTCTTTACAAACGGATGCTCTCAGTGTTATTAGTAATTATAATAAGTCAGCCTATTAGATCCCACTGCTGGGAAAAGGCCTCACCTCAACTATGAGGAGGAACGAGCCATACTTCACCACGCGGGCTCAGTGCGGATTGGTGGAGGGGTGTATGTAAGGCAAGTGACAAACCTTACTGTCAGAAGTTATGAAGCCGCCCTAGGGCCTCTGACTAGGCTTAACGACTAATACCACAGATATTAGCCGGGACCAACTGCTTAACGTGCCTTCCGAAGCACGGAGATGCTTGTCATGGACGTCACTTAAATGGTCGGAATGGTCACCCATCCAATCACGACCGCGCCGTGGGTTGCTTAACTTTTGGTATCACTACCAAAGCGCTGCCGCCACTGCGCCACAAGCAGCACCTTTTAGTAATTACTTTTAACAATAAAACCGTTTCAATATTACGACTCTATGAAAATTTTGTAAGTAAATGTTTATCTGTTTATCCAATGTTTTAAAAAAAATCCCTGTACTTATTTAAATGATTTTTATAAAATTATGATTTGTTGGCTTTCGGAAAGAGTATTTTAATTAAATCACTCCTTATCATTGTTTGGTAATTAACTAACCAAAATGTGAACACATTTTTTTTGAAATACGAATCCAAATGTCCATTAGGGTTAAGCTGTATGTGTGGTGGTCATTCCACAAATTTTATGTAAATTAGGTGCCCGCTGCGTAGGTTCGTATAAACATCACAAGGACCGACTGTGATGTCCAGTGGGCTCAAATTAGAGTGGTATATGTGACGCTACGGTTCGTTATGTGCTGACCAAATTGCAACATTGCACTACAAGCATCCAAAATTAAGCCGTATAATACTCATATTCTTTGCTACTAGCGGTAATAATGTTGGCGCCGGTCACTTACAACTAGCAAGTAGTTGTTTCAATAGTTTTTGCGCAAACCTTCTTGCACCTCACAAGAGATGCAGGAAGCGAGAAAGCGCCAATCACACGTGATTGTCAAAGCAAATCCATTCCCTGCAACATCACCCGCCACCTGTGACGTCTAGTGTGCCTCACCCCCCGCACCTCTGGCCACCACAGAAAGGTCGCGCATAAACTTGTCGGACTATACTAAACCTCACAATAATAATATTAACAATGCGTCACAATGCTTTTAGATTAATGTTGTAACGGGCCTCTGCGTGTTGGCTTCGGCCCCATGTACGCCATCCAAAGGTCCGGGACCCCATGGTCCCGAGACAGGAAACAGACCATAATGCTTTATTGAAGATACAGGATCCATATTCATAATTACAATAAAAGATTAAAATATAATTACAATAAAACATATAAAAAGTTAAATAATTTAATTTAAAATAAAATTAAGGATAGGTTGCTAGTGGACCACATGAACATCCAATACTAAATGCCGTTAGCGGCCTTTACTTAGGTAGCGGTAGCCAACCAGTGTCCTTACATCCAGTATGTATTCCGATTTCGACCAACCTGTCTTTTAGTTCCCTAATAATAATTGTATTCTTACACCTACCAACTCCGTCTATGAAAGACGCTATTCTATGCCTCATGATTGCATGGAATGAGTTAACTGCAGCAGTTGTAAACATCTCTGAGGCACTACAACACCCCAACCCCATGAGCAATGTGACTGCGACACTTTAGGCATGGTTTATCAGCGGGATTAATTTAAATTGATCCACAAAAGCATTATTTTAGACCTAGTTATGAACTTACAATTAGTGTAAAATAAAAAATCAAAGAAGTTATCAGAAAACTTACAAAAGGAGTAGCCCCGTTTCTAATAAAAAGCATGGTGACGCATTATGTGACGGTATAGTAGTTTCATCCATTTTGGTGTAACAGTTTTTGAGATGTCTTGAAAAACGTGTGGTCAGACAGCCTGATATCCGGTCGTCTAAGCCAAGTTGTTTTACTCAATATTTCACTAAATATTACATTTTGTACTAATCTTTGCTGGCTGTCTGAGCCAGCCACTTACTGCTTACAACTTTTGTTTGCCGGTATTTTGCCATAACAATCCACAATTCGTATTAAACATTGCCGTCACTTAAGATTAGTTGAGATATCAGCTACGTAGAACACCTGGAAGACACCCAGCATCCACTATCTGAGGCATCAATATTTTTTAAATAGCTCCTAAACGCGTGGGTAAAGATGGTTCGAATCTGCCATCACTAACGTGTCACTATAGTAAAATTCATAAAGATTAGTCAAAATATGATATTTCGTGAAATATTGAAAAAACTACTTGTCTCAAACGACCAAATAGCAGGCTGTCTCACCTCACGTTTTTCATGTGAACTTGAAAACTGTTACACCAAAATGGATGACCAGATGCCGTCACATAATGCGTCACTTTGCTTTTTATGATAAAGGGGACTCTGAAACTTTCTGGAAGTTGAGATCCAGAGTGCCCAAAAAGGTGAATTTCTGGCTGTCTGAGCCAGGTTTTTTTATTTTTATTTTCAAAGAAACTATTGCGTCTCAAACGATGACACCTCGGTATATTGCCATCACCTACGATTCGCTATTAGTCTAGATATGCGAGATCTCTCTAGGACTCTGGCTCAGACGGCCGGATGTACCTACACAATTTAAGCTACTGTATGGGACAGATGCGTAACTTCATCCACTAAAAAAATAAAAGCTTTTGCAGATTATTTAAAGAGATTAAATATGTTTACTTTAATGAAGTTTTATTTATTACTCCAACCAAAGAGTTGTGCAGAAAATTTAGGGTCAATAATGCACAAAAAAGGTAGGTAGTTATGTCCCCACGTTTGCCATTTCACTCTATCCTACCCATTAGTACAGCTACGCATTACAGTCTATAATTATTGTTTCGTTGCATTTTTAACAATAACAAAACTATTAAAATTATTGCCTTGTTTTGCACAAGGTGTGGCCTAGGCGGCTAGACAGATCAAATGTCGATTACATATTGACTCAGCTCTTTTAAACTCATTGTAAACATGTTATTGTAGTCAACACTTTTTGCAAGCCGTGTTCATCTTGCAATTACATGTTATGATTATTCTGCTTTCTTAACCAAGTGTATACATAGTGTCCTAGAACTCAACGTCAAGCTGAAACGGGGTGACAGGATTGATTGTAATCATCATGAGAAAAATAGGAAAAAAAAACTATCCCATGCAGTTTAAAAATATGGGCATTTAAGAAAAACCTAGAATAGTCAAACTGTAACCATTTTCGGTTATTAACTGTGTAAAATGGGTTAGCAAAAATCGGGTTACCTGTAATTTTTATTATTTACTCTTTTTTTTAGTATGAAACGAACAATTTACTAATACTAACTAATAATTTTATTTTATTTCGCTGAAAACTAATCCGAAAATCGTTACGTTATTGAACCATCAGTTGCCATAATTTTACAGATCTCAAGTCCAAAATAACTATGTAGTCATCGCGAATAGCGGCAACAGAAATACATCATCGGTGAAAATTTCAACTACTTATTACGGTTTATGAGATACAGCCAGTAATAGGGTCTATCTATAGGCTATAGTATAGGTTTAGTAATAGGGCCCCGTTTTTACCCTTTGGGTAAGGAACCCTAAAAATGTAGTTTTTGAAGTTTTTGTTTGTGTGTTAGTATGTGTTTGAGTGTTATGTATGTATCTTGGGTCTTGAACGTTATAAACTCGAAATCTGAATAACTTAATATTCTGTGAATATTTCAAGCGTCTACCTCGTTGCCGTTATTAACATAGAGCAATAAACACCGAATAACACGTTGATTGTATGGGAGAAGCATAGATAAAATAAGTCAAAATTTCGTACACATGAAGTTGTAACAAAATGGGATTCTCTTGTTTTTAGGGTTCCATAGCCGAATAGCAAAACATGGAACCCTTATAGTTTCAGAAACTATTAGCATTACACAGTTGAAACTTGGTAGGTAAATGTATCCTGTTAACCACTTTACGATTCTTATACAAAAAAAAAGAAGATATTTTAGGAGTGGGGGTGGGGGTGGGGGGGCTCCCATACATGAAACGAAAAGCAAAAAACAATTTGTCAAACCTATGCGTGTGGGGGTGTCTATGGATAGGTCTTTTAAAATGACATCGAGGTTCCCAAAACCATTTTCTCTAAAAGTCTAATGTTTGAGAGATAGACGCTTCCAAAGTGATAAAATGGGCGTCTCCCCCCCTCCCCCTCATCTAACTTTTGAACTAAGCAAGAGTAAATTTCGTCGAAACTCTGTATGTAAAGATCGTAACAAACTCTTTCAACGAAAATTGGTTTGAACGAGATCGAACTAGTAGTTTTTGAGATATAGCACATTTTTAACAACCGCAAACATAACTTTGTTCTTCATACAAACACTATTGTGCGCGATGTAGGGGAATTCGGAGGATAAATTATAAACTTTGGGTAATATTGTAAGAAATCGATGTAATTTTTATGAAGTAAAAGAAACAACTGGTAAAATAGTAAAATCGTCAAAAAGAGAAGGAAACTGAAACATTAAAAAAAATATAAAAACAAAAAGAATTCGGTTTGCCACAACTATGAATAACAGTTATATTTGCTGTCAACAAAATATTGTGGTATTTTGGCTAAGTGGAAGTAAGCGGATCCTAATTCAGATAAAGTTGGCACGAAACCCTTAGTGCGCGAGTCCGACTCGCACTTGGCCGGTTTTTCCGCCTAAATTTCTTGAATTCTAAAATTTCGAAGCCATCAATCAATCAACAATTGTGCCGAAAATCTGTAATCGATACAAATCGACTAGCATTTTGCTAAGCGGGTAGTCTCTAGTCGCAACACGCTTAGCCAAATGCCAAATCAAACTGACATATCGAATCGAGTGCGGGGATCGAAGTCGAGTTGCGTGTTCGTGTTTTGAGTTTTACAGAATCGCAAAGCTGATGATGAAGCCGGAAGATAGGCACTGATATTCCATGATAGAATGTCGTATCATAGCCGTGTTTGGCATTGTTAGAAAGGTCTTGTGGTGCATTTTGACCACGATTAAGTTTCAAGGTCTGATGATGTAGCCGGAAGATAGGCACTGGCACTCTATGATGAAATATCGTATCATAGCCGTGTTTGCACTTGTGAGAAGTTCTGATGACAATACAATAATATGGTACTGTCGAACTGATCTGATGATGGAGCCGGAAGATATGAACTCAAACTTCATGAAGGAACATCGTATCATAGCTGTGTTTGGACTTGTTAGAAAGGTCTTGTGGTGCATTTTGACCACGATTAAGTTTCAAGGTCTGATGATGTAGCCGGAAGATAGGCACTGGCACTCTATGATGAAATATCGTATCATAGCCGTGTTTGCACTTGTGATTAGTTCTGATGACATTACAATAATATGGTACTGTCGAACTGGTTGATGGAGCCGGAAGATATGAACTTTAACTTCATGATGGATGGAACAGCGTATCCTAGCTGTGTTTGAACTTGTTAGAAAAGTCTTGTAATGAACTCAGACCACTATTAGGTTTTTAAGGGCTGATGATGAAGCCGGAAGATAGGTACTGGTATTCCATGATGGAATATCGTATCATAGCCGTATTTGGGATTGTTAGAAAGGTCTTGAAATAAACGATTACTACTGACCTAGCGAACGTTGTTTACTAGCTGACCTGGCGAACGTTGTTTTGCCTTTTTTTGCAGTGTATACTGATCACTTGGGCGCTTTCACATTTAGACGACTTTAGCAGCGCGTCTGACGCGCTGCTGATAATTTCATACTATAAACGGAGGGCAACAGCCGCGCGGTATAGCTGCGCGACATTCGCATGCGCTCTCTGCATTCAATCGGCGCTGAGCTAGTGTTGTTTTATTATAGGACAATAACAACATTGGATTACAGGAAAAGATAGGATAGGACAAGATTGTAGGACAATAATAACCATTTTGGAGGCACTTTTAAAAAACTTCGACAGCGCGACTGTATACGCCATAGTCGCGCTGCTAAAGTCGCCTAAATATGAAAGCGTTTTAAGTGATAAGGGCGTAGCCACCCTACGGAATACGGAACCCCTAGTGCGCGAGTGCGACTCGCACTTGGCCTGTTTTTTATTTTTTTAAACACTCACAGTGTTTTTCTTATTTATATAAGTTTAAATAAGAAACCAAAAAATTTTTGGTCTCATAATTAAACTTATACAATGCCAATCGCTTTCATAATATCTTTACAAGTTTATTCGAACAGCTTTACAAATTACAGAAACTTTGTTATTATTGAAGAATTATCTTAATTCAGTTCTCCGAAGCAGGATTTTGCTAATTGGTAATATTACAACAGACATTTAATGCAGTATAGTCAGTACAAAAGATGTACCCATACTATAATTAGAATTCGAACTCTTCGCGAAGAACACGCTATAATAATAATTCAACTCATTTTGTAATAGATAACACGTCAATAGCTATTAAATCAATTAAGTAATGCTTTTCATCGATGATTTCTTGAATTCAATACTAAGTAAGTTCTTACTTACACTTTTAAATACTTTCAAAAATGTATTTTCGCAACAATACTTTTAAAAACTTTAGAAACAAGATGTGCCTGTAAAAATAGAAAGATAAAAAAATCGTCGACTGACTAACTTCCTCCGTAGCTTAGTTGGAAGAGCATTCGCCCGGATAGCGAAGGGTCGTGGGTTCGAGTCCAACCGGATGACACGGTCGAGATTAAAGTAAAGTATTAAAATTTAAAGTCAAATGTCATTCAAAATGTGATGAATATATTTTTTAAATTAATAATTGAAATTATCCATTACAACTTTCTCCGGATCTAATTGGAAAGTTGAAAATAAAAGAATAGTACTTATTTACAATGAGCCAACTTAAAATAATTGTACTGTGTTTAAACTCATGCCTTAAGAAATGTTATGATACAATTTATACAAAATACCCCAATTTATTCATAGAAACAGGTCGGTATAATCCGACTTAAAACAAAGAATCAGAAAAGCTGGCTTGCTTTTGTTTGTGTTAAGATTGGACAAGATTATTATTGTGGACAGTTGCTTTCAGTATTCGTAAAATTAAGAATTCTTACTAATTGGTTGAATAAATTTAGCTGGAACGAGGCGACAATTAATATTTATTAACCTTAGGTTTAATAACCTTTTGAATTTTTAATAATAAATATCATTAATTTTGTTTTGAAAGTACATTACCTACCGAAAATTCGTTCAACATGAAGAAAATAATAATAATAAATTTATTTATTTCTCTTTAGCACATTAGGTAAATAGTAAGTACACAATTAGCAATTAACAATTTTAAAGGTTCCTAACGTGCGAAAGACTGGCGCCTGAGATAAGGTCTGAAAAAACCGGTGATACAGGTCGCCAGGCCTCGCCCGTAGATACAGAAGACAAGAGGGAGATTGGAAGTGTGTAACTCGGGATCAATATGAAAAGAAAAATAAGAACATAGTTGAAATAAAATTCTGGCCTAATTGATTGTGTGTAAGTGTATTTAAGTGCGTGTGTGTGTGTGTGTGTAAGTGTATGTATATGTTTGTATGTATGTTTGTGTATGCGTGACGCGCGAGTGTGCATGTGCGTATGTATAAATTTGTGTGTAAGTGTGTGTGCGTGTGTCAGATTTGCATTAGTGGTTATAAAACCAATAGGATACTCCAATAAAATAAAATACCTACTACTAGGTACCTACTAGAGGAAAAATATTGAGCACTAGAAGTAATAGTTCCCCGCGACTTCGTCCGCGCCAATATTTGGATTTTCCATACAAACTTTTATCCCCTATTTCAACCCCCGCACAATGTTTTATATCGCGACATAAAGCCTATGTCCTTTCCAGTGCAGCGTCTCAAACTATCTCTGTACCAAATTTAATTCATGACTTGGTTCTGTAGTTAAGGTGAGAAGATTGTCCAATAATTAATATTAACTTGGGATTGACAGAGGTAGGTAACAAGCGTTCATGAATAAATCTTGTTTGTTTTATTACTTTAGTCAGCAAAAGCTTAATTTATCAAATAGCCTTTCAAACTGAACTTGAAGTGTTCTTACTCCTTAAATTTCATAAACCTTCTGGAACAAATCAAGGTACACCTTTTAAGAGAAATTCTCCACAATTTCGACGCCGTATAAGTGTTCTTTAGCAGTTGAGCAGCCAATTAACCTCGTTTAATGCGTCTTATTTCAACCCTTACCTAAAATAGTAAAAGGTTTCCAGCATCTGAAACCCTTTTTAAGCTGAGACTACAACTGGTCCGATTTTGCAGCGAAATGTTAAAAAAATGTTTTAACAATCACACCAATCACTTAGTCCCAAACTAAGCGTTATCTTGTACTATGGAGACTATGATAATTGTTTACTACAATATTTTGATTTGTTTGTGTACCCTAATGATACTACGCCGCACACACTCACACTCATACCTGCCTTATTTTTATTTGTTTAAAACGTACCGTGAGAACCCCGAAGATCGAGTCGACATCGAGACGTACCCTATGACACATGTACTAGACCGACCAGAGCGCTTTCGCCGCGTGTGTATCCTGTGAAGCTCCTTACAGACATTTCGAGTGATTGGGGCCTGTGAAGTGATACCTGAACCCCTGAAAGCTGATGCGGCAAGTACCTAGCTATAAGTGCTCAGACCTGACTAATTTTCCACCTATCATTGTCGCCCTCCACGTGTAATCCGCTGCCTAAACTCTCAAACATTTTGGTAGCAGAGCATAGTTTTTTATTAGGACCCCTTATTAGTAACGTAATTTGTTTAATTGAGAGTTATTTATTTGCTACTTTCCTTTGTAATTTAAACAAAACGTCTCGTCATATACCTAACCTATTTACAGTAAATTCCTTAATAACATTCGAGTACAACCCCTTTTACATAAGTGTCGATTAAATCGATTAGCGCGTTAATTACCTACCCTTTGAGTGCAAGTGAGGTGCGCGAGCGCTTTGTTTCCCTATTGATCACGCCATTACCGCGTGACCGCGTGCAAGTTGTTTACGAGTTACGTTTGCCATACCCGGTGCCGTCCCTTACTATTTGTTCCTTTACGCATCGTATTGAAATCGTTTGTGAGTTTAATTTACCTACCTTGTTTCTTGCGATTTAAAGTAAATAAAATGTCGGATACCGAAACCGGCAACGAGACCGTAAGGGCCGTACTTTACACGGATACAGCTGAATACCGTGAAGCTATTGGTGAACTCCGTTATATTAGTGACTGGGTTGATGATTCCCACCGAGTTCTTGAGACCTTCTCCTCCAATCGTATGCGAGCGCGTCTTTCCGACCTGCCACTTATGTGCGACAAGTTTTCCGCCGCTTGTTCCAAGCTGTTAGGTAATCTCGATCCTGCGATTTATGAACAAGAATATGTGCAAGTTAAGACCGAGATGCGCGTAGTAAGGGACAAAGTAGACGACTTAAAAATTAAACGAAATGTTAGACGAAATACGACCTCACCAATTTGAGACGTCCCGTACTAGCACCCCCTTCAAGGAGAATAAATCCCTGGCTATTGATAACCCGGCTAGTAAGTTACCTGACCTACCTATACCTAAGTTTGATGGCCGTCCCGATAGTTGGATCAGTTTTATAGACCAGTTTGATAGCGTAGTGGACAACCAGCCTACCCTTACCCCGACTTTGAAGCTACACTATTTAGTGGGAGCCTTATCGGATGAACCTCGTCGATTGATACAACACCTCAAGATTGAGGCCGGCAATTACACCGTGGCCCGTGACCTCCTAAAACGTAGGTACCATAACCTTCGTGTTTTAGCGGATACCCACATAGCTCAAATAATGATGCTCCCTATTATAACGCCTAAACTTTCCGGGTTACGTGTATCGTTCCTGAACCCCCTGCTTTCGACTTATCGATGCTTAGAGAGATTGGAACTTCCTGTTAAACATTGGTCATACCTATTAGTTCACTTATGCCTTGCTAAACTGCCTTCAGAGTTAAAATCGAGATTTGAACTTATCGAGATAATCCTAATCACCTCCCTACTTTTGATCATCTTATTACCTTTCTTGAGGATGAATGTAGGCACCACGACAATGTAGGTAGTGCTTCTGTCGTTGACACTACTACCCCCCCTACTGTGAGCTCCCCTCGTTTGCCTAAACCTAACGCGCGTTCCCCACCTCCTGCGAGATCCTTTGTTACCTTTGCGACGACATCTAAATGTCACCTTTGTAATAGTACTTCGCATTACTTACGCGAGTGTCCCGATTTTATTCGCCTTCCTACACGTCAACGTGTTACTTTTGTAAAAGAAGCCCGACTGTGCTATCGATGCCTGGATAAACACTATATATCCCAATGCACGCGAAATTATCGCTGTCGCACGTGCCGCCGTTCCAGTCATCACACATCACTGTGTTAAAATGACTCCTCTCCTGTGAATTACGATCGCGAGCGCTCATACCGAGACGTCCCGGCCTTAGCTTCTAACCAACCGCGGCAATCTCCACAAAGTCACTTAACGGACCGTGTGTCACCCCCACGTACTGAATGGCACCGTGTTCGTACCCCGCCCCCTCGTGATTCCCGTAGAGCATCACCTCCCCGTTCGGGCGGGCGATCCCCACCTGCACCCAGCGGTCACCGTACTTATAATGCCCCTCTAGGTCAAAGAACCCAGGATGAACGTGCATTTCATCATAAGTACAATGAGGCCCCACAATTCTGACTAGATAGCAGCCCCCCTTCCATACCTGCTTTTACATCTTTACCTCGCAATTCTCTCGTTCTTTTACCTACGGCCTTGATTCATGTTAAAACCTCGTCTGGATATTATGTGGAAGCGCGTGCCTTATGTGACACTGGTGCTCAATGCTGCCTTCTTACTACTGAGCTTGTTGTTGACCACATGAACTTACCTATCATTCCTTCTCCAGTTCCTGTTCGTGGAATAGGTAATGTTCAAGCGATTAATTCCCCGGGCATTGTATCCTTTTCATTTAAGCCAGTTAATTCTGTCTTTCCAGAAATCTCCACCAGTGCAATAGTTGTTGATGTGATTGCTGGTACCCTCCCAGAGGTAGACTTACCTAAAAGTGTAATTACCTGTACTAAGCACCTTCCTCTTGCTGACCCTTTATTTTACAAACCTGGTACTATAAGTGTACTTCTTGGAGCTGACGTCATTGGTCGCCTTTTAAGGTCCGAGTTGTTTGTGTCCCCTGATGGCCTTACTGCTATCTCGACGATATTTGGTTATGTCCTGTGTGGTCCTGTTTATGGAGGATTTACTGATTTGGAACCCCCCATGACTGGAGTCTCGCTGTCCCAAATAGTTGAAAAATTCTGGAAAATCGAAGAGGCCCCCCAATCTCCAGTTGCGAACCCCCTTGGATCATCATCATTAAATTTAAGAGCTAGGCTCTTGTTGGTGGAGTTTTTTCCATTCCTCTCTGCTTTCCGCCCTTCTCTTAACCTCCTGATACGACCCGACATTTATCTTTTCTTTTATTTGCTGCATGTTGCTTATTCTTGGTCTTCCTCGCTTCCCCTTGGATATAAAGTGTGAAACCTTTTTTAAAACAACTGCCACTCGTGAGGGCGATGGTCGATTTGTGGTTGGACTTCCTTTTCTTTGTGATCGTCCACCTCTTGGTGATTCTAGAACCGGTGCCTTACGGCGATTCCATGGTCTTGAGAGGCGTTTGCAAGCCAATCCTAATTTTCGACAGAAATATATTTCCTTTTTGCGCGAGTACCTTGACCTAAACCATATGTCCCTTTCTTTATATGACTCGACCCGGGAACATTATTTTATCCCTCATCATGGAATTTTTAAGTCCGTTAGTGACAAAATACGTGTTGTGTTCGATGGTAGTAGTCCTACGTCCTCTAAAGTGTCCCTGAATCAATGTTTACATACAGGCTTAAAGCTTCAGCGAGATATTTCTCACATCCTCCTAAATTTCCGCAGGCACGAGGTAGTGTTTGTAACAGATATTCGTATGATGTTTCGTATGACTTGGGTACATCCTGATGATAGAAGGTACCAACTTGTGCTTTGGCGTGAGGATCCCTCTCAGCCACTTCTTGCCTATGAACTTAATACCAATACCTATGGTCTTCGTTCTAGTCCATTCATTGCAATTCGTGCCCTTCTTGAGCTCGCTGAACAAGAGAGACTTACCTTCCCTCGAGCTGCAGAAGTCCTTGAGAGAGATATTTATGTCGACGATTGTCTTACTGGTGCTGATACTATTGCGTCTGCCCGGGCTTTGAAAACTGAGCTTATAGGAATAATGGCCTCTGGGGGTTATGAACTCCGTAAGTGGATTAGTAACAGGCCCGAGCTCCTAGATGATACGCCCCCGGATCATTTGCAACTTCCTCATTCATTCTCAGACCCAGATAATCCTCAGACTGTCGCTATTTTAGGTGTGCAGTACAATCCTGCGAGTGACTCATTTACCTACAATTATACCTGTGATACCCGTGATGCAGTTATTACAAAACGCAAAGTTTTATCTTTGATTGCCCGTATGTATGACCCTTGTGGCTGGATATCTCCCGTCGTATTTAAGGCTAAGGAATTTATCCAACGCTTATGGATGTCAGGCTTATCCTGGGATGATCCTTTAATTGAACCCCTGTCTTTAGAGTGGACTGCATTTGTTCAGGACCTAGCGAAGGTTAGTGAAGTGGCCATTCCCCGACACATTCTTCCCAGAGGTTCCTCCTCCTTATCCCTACATGGGTTCTGTGATGCTTCTGAATTGGGATATGCTGCCGCTGTTTATTTACGTGCGGAACTTCCGTCTGGTGTTTGCTCCGTCCATCTTGTTATGGCTAAATCTAAAGTTGCCCCTGTTCGGACCCGTTTAACAATTCCCAAGTTGGAATTGTTGGGAGCTACCCTTCTCTCTAAATTACTTCATAACGTCGCTCTTTGTCTGCAAAGGTCGTCTGTGTTGACTTCAATCCATAGTTGGACGGATAGTAAAATCGTGTTGTGTTGGTTAAAAACCACTCCTCACCTCCTTCAGACTTTTGAGGCTAATCGTGTCTCCCAGATTAATAATAGTCCTACATCTAGTGAATGGAGGCACGTCCCAGGCTACATGAACCCTTGTGACTGTGCATCGAGAGGTTTTTCAGTCACCCGACTGATCGACCACTCCCTTTGGTTTTCACCATTGTGGTTGACGCAGTCTCCTGACAACTGGCCCGGTATTTCGGAACCGAACCAAAGTAGTGATCTCCCTGGACTACGTTGTTTAGTAGTCTCTGCCGATGTTCCTAACCCGGATCCCTCATTCTTATTAGAGCGGTATAGTTCTTTCAACAAGCTAATTAACGTGACTTGTTACCTAAGGCGGTTTTTATTTCCTAAATCTTACTCGTCCTACCTAAACCCTGAGGAACAGAGAGATTCCCTTTTGTTTTTGGTAAAAATTGTCTAATTTACCTCCTTTTCTGATGAACTTGATCGCTTACGGCGTGGCGATCCTATCACTAACTCCCTTAGAAAGTTGAATTTATTTCTAGATGACAGAGGCCTGATTCGAGTTGGAGGTCGGTTACGAAACTCCGATCTATCCTTTGATGCGCGCCATCCCCTTCTTCTGCCTAAGAATGGTAATTTCGTGAACATCCTTATTTCACATTACCATCGCGATAATGCTCATGCAGGTGTTAATGCAATTCTTGCCATGTTAAATAGAGAGTTTTGGATCTTGTCGGCACGCAGAGCTATTCAGCATGTGATATTTAAATGCCTTCCCTGTTATCGTCTCAAAGCGGCTGTATCTCAACCCTTCATGGGTGACCTACCTAAAGACCGCGTCACGGCTGCTAGACCGTTTGACGGTGTAGGTACCGATTTTGCAGGACCCTTTTTTACCAAAGTCCAGGCCTATAGGAACAAAAGGTTAGTGAAAAGTTACCTGTGTGTATTTGTCTGCCTTTCTACTAAAGCCATTCACCTTGAGGTTGTGTCGGACCTAACTACTGAAGCCTTTATTGCGGCCTTTTCCCGATTCGTGTCGCGTCGTGGTGTACCCCGCCTAATCCGATCTGATTGCGGTCGAAATTACATCGGTGCCAACAATTACCTGAAAGAGTTAGAGTGTTTCCTGTCTCAAAACCAGGCGGCTATTGGTTCTGAGCTTTCAAAGCGGAACATATCCTGGGTTTTCGATCCTCCTGTTTGCCCTCATTGGGGAGGTCTTTTTGAAGCTGCGGTTAAATCGGCGAAATCGCACCTAAAACGAGTAGTAGGCGATACCCCCCTTACGTTTAAAGAGCTGACCACTGTTTTTGCTAAAATTGGAGCAGTTTTAAATTTACGCCCATTGTGCCCACTTTCTCCGGACCCTAATGATGTCGAAGTGTTAACTCCCGGTCATTTTTTAATTGGACAACCCTTAACTGCACTTCCGGAGTACCCTTATAAAGACGTAAAATTGCATCGCCTTACACGGTTTCAGCTAATCCAACAAATTACCCAGCACTTTTGGTCTCGCTGGCATTTTGAATACTTAAATACATTACAAATTAGAAATAAATGGACCTCTCCTTGTGATCCTCCTAAAGTGGGTGAGTTAGTACTCATAAAAGATGACAACCTTCCCCCTTTGCAGTGGCGTCGTGGACGCATTATTAATTTATACCCTGGCCAAGACCAAGTTGTTCGTGTGGTAGATGTTAAAACTCCTACCGGTAGCCTAAAGAGATCTTTGACGAAATTAGTTCGTCTTCCTGTCCAGTGAACTTCCTTTTCCTTAGCTTCCTAACCTTCTCGTAAACACTTGACGTGTTTAGGGCGGGCGATATGTTTACTACAATATTTTGATTTGTTTGTGTACCCTATTGATACTACGCCGCGCACACTCACACTCATACCTGCCTTATTTTTATTTGTTTAAAACTTACCGTGAGAACCCCGAAGATCGAGTCGACATCGAGACGTTCCCTATGACACATGTACTAGACCGACCAGAGCGCTTTCGCCGCGTGTGTATCCTGTGAAGTTCCTTTCAGACATTTCGAGTGATTGTGGCCTGTGAAGTGATACCTGAACCCCTGAAAGCTGATGGGGCAAGTACCTATAAGTGCTCAGACCTGACTAATTTTCCACCTATCATTGTCGCCCTCCACGTGTAATCCACTGCCTAAACTCTCAAACAATAATACAAATAAATACTTATATACGTTTGTAAACATCCATGACTCAAACACAAAAAATTGCCCCTTGCGGGATTTGAAAACCTAGAACCGCTGTTTTTGAGTGGCCCTAACGACGACACCAAGATGTTCGTCGTAAAATAAAAAAAACAACCTACAAATTGTGTTAGTTAGTTATAGAAGTAGCAATAACTAGCAGGGAGAAGAAAACATCGATACTTATTCGGGACTTTGTGAGTTCGATCCTGGACTTGTACTATTGAGTTTATACAAAACGGAAGTACGTAGTCTTTACAGAAATCGCTGCCTAACGGTGAAAACATCCTGAGGAAACCTGTACACTAGTGGCTGAGTGTTAGCTTTGTGTGAAGTGGAGAAGGCAATGGTAAACCCTTCCATCATAATTGCCAAGAAAGTCGATGTGTATGTTCCATTTCAGTGAGGGTCGTACTCATTATGTGAGTACGACCGTGTAATACGTGTTTCGTAGTTCGTTTGTCTGTATCAATTGAAACATCAGAGATATACTTATTACTTAAGCTTGTAGCTTAAGTTAAAAGTAAGGCAACCTTCCCGGTCACCCTAGCTGCACTATTGCTAATTTAATTTACCCGCGGTCATAAACTGTCCTTGAATAGGAATCATCAATAAAAAAAACTGTTAAAAGATCATACAATATCTCTGTTAAATAATTTAACCCAAGCCGTACAAGATCTCGATGTCTTTTCAAATTAATTCAATGTTTTTGTAAAAAGATTAAGATTGTTTTTGTCTACTAACTAATGTGTAACAGAAGGTGGGTCAGGAAGGCCAAATCAGACTACGTAGAACTTATTTGTTTCTTACGTTTACGCGAATTGTTAAACTCATTAAAACACAATTTTACGGATTACTTCGCGATTTATTTACATTTTATTTTAAACCTGACGTTTCGAACACTTTACAGCGATCGTGGTCACAGGGAGACTAAGGTATTATTTGTCATTACAAAGTTTTGAAAAATTTTAACTACCGTCACTCAATAATATTAATTTACGTTCCTATTTACGCAGAAAGAGCTAACCGTGTCTTGAGATCTTGCAGTGCTAGGTGTTGCTTTGGTTTTTGCTAGAATAGGATCCCATGCCGGTGGAACTTTCCAACCATCTTCTCTATTGAAATTTGGATGTTTTCTAATTTCAATGGCTTCACGTAGCATTCGAGGAATAAAACGCCGTTCTTTTGCAAGTATTTTAGGTTGGTCAAAACGAATGAAATGGTTGGGTTTGTCTAAGGCATGTTCACACACTGCAGATTTCATGTTCCGTCTATGTTTTATGTCAGCTATGTGTTCTTTTATCCGCACGCCTATACTTCGCTTTGTTTGCCCGATGTAGGAGAGGCCACAGTCACACTCCAGCTTGTACACCTCTGCATCTTGAAGAGGTATGTTGCACTTGACAGGTGGTAGGAATTAATTAATCTTCTTTTGCGGCTTGAAGTAAGTTTTGATAACGTAGAACTTGATAAGTATTTATTCGAGCAGAGCTTTGCCATACACAACTCTCAACGTGAAAATAACAGAAGGAATCAACGGACATCTTGCTTTTATATAACTAGCTGTTGCCCGCGACTTCGTACACGTGGACTCGATAGTACAAAATATTTTATACTCCTGTCGCCATCCAGCTATCATGATCTCTTAGTCTACCATGTCATAAGGAGAAGAGAGGACTGAAAATCAAGGTCAATCGGCACTCTTTTTTTTAGATAGGTTACTATCACCTCGCCATCCTTCTCTGGTAAGAAAATTTCGCATGGCAGTGACACCGACTCCAAAACTAAATTTTGTCGTATATCTTTTTTTAGTAAAAGTTTATTTTTTACTTTTTAGTTTACTTTATTAAATGCAGTTTTATTCGTTTGTAAAAAAAAATTTGGTAACTTTAGTTTTAGTGTTCAGAAAAAAGTCAGACTCAAAAAACCCCCCTAACGCAATATATGAATGCGGTTAAGCATTTATTAATTGTGTCCCTAGCCTACTCAAAGGTCGGTTTGTAAGTTACTACTATCGTAAAGTTATTATTATTATTAGGAGCCTGTCGTGTCCCACTGCAGGGCAAAGGTCTCCCTACCCATGGGTTTACGGCGGTTTTACTCGCTAGCGACGACGTAAAAAAAGTGTATGAAAAATTGCACTGCGCCTCTTGCGGTTACTTGAAGAACTAAAATTTTGCATACACTTTTTTACGTCGTCGCTAGCGAGTAAAACCACTGTAAACTCATGGTAACCTTTCTCCTATAACGTAAAGTAAGTAGGTAAGACTATTCTTATACTCGTAGTTCAATTTCCGTTAGTTAGTGATAAGTAGTTTAAAATAGTGCCCATTGACTTTGATCTTTCATTAATAATACAGTTATTCAAAAAAACTTTGACAAACCGTTTATGGTGAAAGTATCCACGAACTACTTAGCATTAAGGTCAGCACCATCAAATTATGACTTCTGAATGTAAACGCTTAAATACCTTAATTAATGCCGATGCATGCACATGACTATAAAATCTGAGGATTAAAGAATCTAAGGATTCTCTCGATTTCTCCAGGTTTCCGTCACCAGATCGTAACTTGGAGACAGTAGGATTACCTAGGGAGTTTGAAAATCAGTCTAAAGTAATTTACCATATCAATTACCTTCAATACAATTTACCTTCAATTTGTGTATACCAATAGAAAATGCTCATCACGCTGAACAATGTTTTCTACGGCGCTCTATTCATATGTCTTATAGTTGAAGTGCCTGCTAGATGGACCGATGACCTGAGGAAGGTGGCCGGTGGTGGCTGGATGCGAGAAGCGGAGAAACGTAAAAGTTGGCGCCGTCTTGGAGAGGCCTATGTCTAGCAGTGGTCTGCAATAGGGTGATATGATGATAGTTGAGCTGAGCTGCTAGGCTTCTATATCAGTGGCTCAAGACCTTCAATTTGTGTACGTCAATAGAAAGTGCTCATCACGCGGAACAATGTTTCCTAAGGCGCTCTATTCATATCTCTTATAGTTGAGCTGACCTGCTAAGGTTCTATATCAGTTGCTCAAAACCTTCAATTTGCGTACGTCAATAGGAAATACTCATCACGCTCAACAATGTTCCTTAAGGCGCTCTATTCATATCTCTTATAGTTGAGCTGAACTGCTAGGGTTCTTTATCAGTTGCTCCAGACCTTCAATTTGTGTACGTCAGTAGAAAATGCTCATCACGCTAAATATTTTTTTTAAGGCGCTGCTTTCATATCTCTCTTAGTTTAAGTGTACTGCTAAGGGTCCAAGTCAGGTACTCCGATTTTCAAAATAATTTATAGCCTAGTATTTGCCTAAACTCAATAGCTACACAATAAAAAAGTCAATAAAAGTTTCATTCAAATCCGTTCAGTAGTTTCGGAGATTAGCGTGTACAAACAGACATACAGACAAACAGACAAAATATTAAAATTTGTAGATTCCTATTCTGTTACTATTTTAACATCACTCTCAATAAGTTTTTGGTAAAACTACTCAATGTAAAGACGAATCGGTTTAACAGTTTTATTATAATATGTATAGATTTTACGAACAATTAAGACAGTCAAAATAGTAACTTCTAAGCATTACAATTTAAAATAAATTAATTAAGATGGCGCTAGTGTCGAGTTTCCGGTAGCGTTGTTAATACATAATATTCCCCGGTTATGACGTAACGGTGCCTGAAGCGGATGTAACAATTGATAGTTTTAAGTCTACCTACTAACAAATTATGTATCTAAATTGACAATGTAAGCACTTTGGAGTATTCTGTAAGATCACATGCAAATTTGAAATAAATAAAACAAGTAAAAATATTTTTTCGATATAAAATTTGGTTTAATTGAATTTGTTTAAAAAAAGTACCTAGGTACTGAGATTAATAAAATAAACGATAGGTTTTTTTAAACGGTTTTTAAACGGTTTTATTTAGCTCACCCCGTTTGTTTTATTTATTTTATTCTTGGGTCAAATTTAGTAATTCAAATTTCACCCTCTTCCTGTCAACCGATTAATCTGAAATTTTGTATACACTTTGGATTTTGGTGACAATACAATTAGGTTTATTCATTATCATTATAAATTCAAGATGGCCGCCGCTACAAAATGGCGGATAATTTATGTTTTATTAATCCCATCAATATTGGTATCAAATGAAAGGGCTCAACCAGTATAATACAATGTACTATATGAAATTAAAATCCAAGTTGGCGGCCTCTACAAAATGGCGGATAACTTAGGTTTTATCAATCCCATCAACATGGGTATCAAATGAAAGGTCTCAACAAGTAGAATACAATTTACTATGCAAAATTGAAATCTAAGATGGCCGCCGCTACCAAATGGCTGATAACTGTTAAACGGTTTTATGTTAAACATACATTGCAATGTTTAAGATAAATGTACTAAAAACCAAAAAATAATAAAATAGATACAGTCGTGGGAATTATAAACATATGCATAGACTAGACTAAAATAAAACCGTGGGGCACGTCTATTTATTGTTACTACTTTGTCTAAAAACCACCAGTAAAGATGATTCATAACCAGAACCATTGTAAAACCACTTTTATTTATACGCATATTTTAAGAAAACTTGGCAAGTTTTGCTCTTTAAATGCACAGCAAAAGCGTAACTATTCATGGACAATAATTACATTTTAAATCCACTGAATTTAACACGAGAGCAAAGATAGTAAATCTGTGTCAAACTTTCTTGGCGAGAGAGCATGGATTTGGCAATATATATGTATGCAGAAAACCAGAAAAGAACGTGTACTCGTATACGACTCCGCTAGTGGAGCCTAGACCAGGCCTGTGTATCTTCCCGCGTAGGTAGCAAAAACGTACATACGCGCGGCGACCCCTAGGTAAGGGCCTTAACAAGTTGGGTGTCGCTAGCCGGCAGCGACACGCTCCCGCGTTTTATTCACCGGCGGTGCGCAACACTAGGTTGCTGGTTGGACGAACGTGAATAAAGTCCTAGAAAGATGCGCTAGATGGCGTAAGTAGCTTCTTGTGGCAGTCAACCCTATCGCGTTGCGTGATAGTACGTCACTGAATAGGTTTAGTGTATTATGAATCATATTCCAGATTTATAAGAATAAAATTATCTTGCAATGTATTTCTGTAGGTGTATACACGAAAATGTGCTTGAGTCAGAGGCGAACTGAATTACACCATATTGTTAACAACATTGAGTAGATATTTCTTTGAATTTCATTGCAAAGTCATACTTCTGTACGGAGTACTAGTACTTATTCTGTGCATCAGGCATGTCCCCGCTGACATCAGGCATGCCTCGCCCGCCGCACCTTGCTAACAAACATATCGGCCATAAAATTGGAAGGTACCGGCCGTGTACTTGACTGCCAACTTGCGACTTAGGCACTTATTACACTATCCTATTTTAAGCTTCCTAACTAGGATCCTACTTAGGATATTAACTAGGAAGGTACCACCCTAGTAAGGATCCTAACTAGGAAGGTAGCATCCTACTTAGGATCCTAACTGAGAAAGAAGGACAGATAGGCCGGTGCTTTACTCTGATAACGCATTGTCCGTATTTTCGGGTCTAGCCGTGTCGCGCTCACTCGCACTGACATGCTGGCATTAGTGTCCGGGATGGCCACAGCGGAAACTATGGATGTCTTACAGAGTGGGGCCCCAGACACCTTCCTAGTTAGGAAGCGAGTTTCCTAAGGTAGGAACCTAAGTGGTAACTGCGATTACATCTTCGTACTTCCTAAGTAGGATGCTATACAAATAGGATGGTGTAATAAGTGCTTAAATACTTCTGGGGTTAAAATTCTTGTACAGAATTTAAAGGTTATTTAAAATTCCTAGCCAAAGTGCTATTTACTCACCTTCTTAACTAAATTATACTTTGGCATGCCTAAAGGCACTTACACTCAGTGGTCGTGCCCATAACCTATTTAGAAGGGTCTCTAAGCTAGGAGCTATGCCTTGCTGGGTACTGGTCGGCTAAGGACTGATTTATTGCTACCAGGGCCGTTGTAGTCGTTAAGGGATTAATCTGTGTCTATAACCCTAAAAGGAGTGTTTGAGAAATCGTTGCGGTTGTTTATGCAACGAAATGTATCTTGTACTTGATTAAGGCCCGAGTTCATCAATTTTTCAACAGCTGGTAACCCTCGATTGACGGTTATTTTTTAAAATTTATACATGTGTTAGTGAACTCCAAGTTAAGTAGAATTACGTGTTTTTAAGTGTTCATCTATCATTTAATAGGAAAACTGTTATTGTGCTGTACTGTGAGCTTTTTTTGCAAATAAAATCACCTAAGTGCATGTAAATGTGCATAGCATGTCCAATATATATGTATAGTAAGAAAAATCTTATCAGAAAATGTATAAGAGTAAAATATTCAAGAAAGCAGAATTGCCGCACAAGAAAATATTATTCGCTCGAACACCTGGGCCTTGTGTACTTACCAATTTCATAATAAATGAAGTCTGTTAGGTAAGGTGGCTCTGAAATCGGAAAGAGAAAAGAGGAATCGGATAGGTATTGATTGACAGACACCTTAGACAAGGAAAAATACTATAAATGATAAATAAAGCCTAATGTCAGACAGGCCTCAACACATGTTTTGATAAAAGACAAATTGCTAAATACTATAGATTCAACAACATTTTTAGGCATAACTTTAGATTCAAAACTACAATGGGGTCCTCATATCGTGGTCTTGTCAGGAAGACTTAGTTCAGCTGCTTTTGCTGTAAAAAAGATACGGCGCTTGACTGATATTAAAACAACCAGACTAGTATATTTTAGTTATTTCCACAGCTTGATGTCGTACGGTATTTTATTGTGGGGCTCAGCCGCTAACATCGAATCAGTTTTTGTTTTACAAAAAGGGCCGTACGTGCTATTTACGAGTAACCTCAAACCTCGAGATTCATTAAAATATTTTTTTAAAGAGATAAGGATATTAACGGTAGCCTCTCAATATATTTATGTAAATATTATATATGTGCGCAGAAACCTGCATTTATTTACAAAGAAAAGTGATACACATTGTTTTAACACTAGAAATAAAAATAAACTTGCTGTTCCACAATTCAGGCTTCAAAAGGTTGGTCAGTCTTTTATGGGGAAATGTATCAATTTCTTTAACAAATTACCACAACATATTGTAGAATTACCAATTAATAAATTTAAATCATTAATTAAGGATACTTTCATGACAAAGGGTTATTATAAGGTAGACGATTATTTGAATGATGTCAACGTGTGGACCAGCTCGCACCAGTAAATCTTAATTTCTGTATCAAAATATTATTTTTAAAAGAGGCTTTGACAAAAGTGACTGAGTTTCTTGCGCTGCTTCTTCTCAGCACTAGCCCAGAATTTGTCCCGAAGCAGTGGTAGGTAAAAAATAGGTAGCGGCCGCTAGGTTTTTGAAGCCCTAGTAAACCAATGGTTAAAATGAAAGAAAAGACAGAATGGTTTCCTGAATAAGCTATGATTTTTTTGTCATCTAAAGAGGAAAGATTTAATTATTTGTATTGAATAGGCTCCGAAACTAGTCGACCAATTGAAATTTGGTACAAAGATAATTTGAGACTCTAAGTAGGCGAAAGCTACTTTTTGTCGCGACATAAAGTAATCAGGGAGGATGAAAGTTTGTATGCAAAATTTCATTTTTGGCGCGGGCGAAGTCGCGCGACTTCTAGTTCATAAATATTTTTTCTGACAAAAATAACGTTTTTGGCACTATTCAATTATACTACGGAACGCTAAACACGAGTGATAACGTTAAATTTTATCTGTGCTATTGTGTCACTATCATTAATGTCCTTGTCGGCGAATTCATTTATCAAATAAACAAGTAGGCTTGTAACAAAACCATTGTTGTAATTTTCTTTTGTTAGTTTTCATGCCACGTTATAATAATAATGGTTGTCATCTGCACATTATAATTACGTTATGGACGATCAGTCAATTAACGCATGTCATCGCTTTTATCTTACCTAGCTAATAATGTCCTCCTAGCCGAATTTCGACTACGGCGGCCTGTCTCAACAGAGACTAGCTAACTGCGCGGGACATATTATAGTGCACAAGTGTGCACATACTTATGCACTATAATAATTACTACTACTAATAAACCTAGCTAATAAAATGATATTATATTAGGTAGGTATTTACTGGCAAAGTAGAACGCATACTACTTGCAGTAATATAAAAAAATCTGGCAAAGTGCGAGTCGGACTCGCGCACCGCCGCACGAAGGGTTCCGTATCATTACCAATACAACATTAGAACCTATAGTAAATTATGACTTTCAAATAATCACGTATGGGAGGCTGGGAGCCTCCCATAAATATTTATTTTATTCTGTTTTTAGTATTTGTTGTTATAGCGCAAACATAAATACATTTTCTGTGAAAACTTCAACTATCTAGCTATTACGGTACATGAGATACAGCCTGGTAACAGACAGACAGACAGCGGCGGCATAGTAATAGGGTCCCCTTTTTACCCTGGGTACGGAACCCTAAAAACTGTTATTAGAAAAAATTAAAATGCGGATAATTCAGTTAGCCGCACTAAGAGTACAGTGAACTCTTTAGTGTACTTAGCTTTTTTATCATTTTAGAAAAGTCATCATCATCATCCTTGCGTTATCCCGGTTGTGCACCCGCACGCGAGGGCCCAAGATCAACTGACCATGATCTAGAATGTGGCAGATCAGGTGATTACAGTGGAGCGACTGCCATCTGTCCTCCGTGACCCTGTTACCAGGGGAACCTGACCAGTTTTAGATCATGGTTACATATTCAGTCGCCTGAATGTGCAGGTTTCCTAACGATGTTTTCCCTCGCCGTAAGAGCATCGGTTAGTGAAACAACTAGGTAATGTACATAACTCAGAAAACGTCATTGGTACATGGCGGCACTTGGAATCGAACCCGGTACCTCCTGCTAGCCACAACGCCACCGACGCTAAGAAAACTCCAATGGCATTAAATTTTTTTTTTCCTTTTTTTTCTCAGTCTAAATTTGTATCAAAAAAGGACAAAATAACAAAAAACAGCAAAACTTGGCTGCTTACTTCTATATTTGGTAAGTTATCTGCGCTAATAAGGCGCTACTATTTTGCAAGCTGCTTTATATAATGAAATTCTGACAATTTACTACCTAAAATTCTGTCTATTAAGAGCCAAATAAATTCTAGGGGCCTAGCTTTTTTATTTAACGTTATTTCCAGTCTATGTTAGATCATGGTGGCATGGCAATTCAAAAGTTATAGACAAATTCTGAAAAGTTTTTACGTGATATTTTCAGTTCGTTTTTAAGGGGTATTATAAGTACGGCCACAGAATAAATAATAGTTGCTGGCATCTGTTGTAAAAGTTCTCATTATTAAACAATAATATTTAGATAAAAATAACAAGCTCGTAATAAAGTAGCCATCAAGACACTTTGTTTTTTGGAGTAAAGATTTTTGCAGAGTGTTATTTTAAAACAATTATTTTTCTCTATCGTATAACATTTTAAGGAAAAAAGCTTCCACGAGCTATCATAAAAAATACTCTGTCTACGACCTTTTAAAGTTGCGCATTGGGATTATTTTTGGGAGTTTGCTAAGAGCTGATATCATTTCATAATTAAAAATAAAACTTTTTATTTTATATTTGGTTAACCTCCTAACGAGATTGCACTTTCCCTGTGGGCATAAAAATGACTTTTATGACTTCTTTTTCCATTATTGATATCATTGCAGTGTGTTGGCATTTTGTATCCGTCACTAATCATCAGCAAGGTAAACTCCCCAATTCTTGACATCATTGCAGTGTGTTGGCGTTTTGTCTCTGTCACACAAAGTAAAATTTTTGGCATCTTCGACATTTGACACCGTGGAACTCAGCTTTTGTAGGAGTTAAGGAAACCTTCACATAAATCAAAATCAATAGTTCTAAATACTCGGCTATGCTGCGTATTTACAGTGTGCTTGAGCCGACACTCGTTCCTTCATTAGGGGACAGCTGCCGACAGATAAGCGCAATAGGTTAACACCGAATCAATATGTCGCATAATCAGTAGTAGTATTACGAATGATCGTAACAGCGATATCCACTCTAGTTGTTATTTTTCATACTAATAAGGACCAATTGCGGTAGTTTTCTTATTCTACCAAATCAGGCTATTCCTACTGTGGAGGACAGACCTCTTTAAGAATTTATTTATCAATTGACTTTGTTATTCTGTTAAAAAGATATACGAGTAGTTTTGTTTTGCTGTCTATTTAAGTATCTTTGTCTTTCAGTTATGTATTGTATTTCTTATTTTCTTCCTTAATATATTTCTATTTATTATTCTTGGAGGGTTTCCTTTCCTGTCCGCCACATAATGTTAACAATTTTTAATATTAGCTTATTTTCCACCGACTTCAAAAAAGAGAATGTTCTCAATTCGACAGTATGTTGTTTTTGCTTATCATAGGTTAGATTAGTAGATATGTTTTGTAAGGGATTTCCGAACGCAATCCATTGCTACTGTGCGCGCGCATTCGCGCCAAATGTTGACAAGTACCTCCCCTTTCACTCGCACGATTCTCTCTGTACGCGGCGTCATATTTCTTGTGAATTACTGTGATTTATTAATTAAAATGTGTTTTAACTGAGCTCCCGTACAGTTTAGATTGTAAAAACATAAAAAAGAAAAGTTTTCTGAGGTATCGGTATATATTTTCATCCACTTCCATCATCATTATAAAAATTTATCCAGTCAAATCAATTATTCAATTAAAAATCCAGCCTAAGTTTGAATTAAAATTAATTATAAGAACATTATTTATTATATTTACAAAATACAAATAAACTATAAAATTATGCTTACCAAACTAACATAATTGAATTACATAACATATACATCACATAATATAAATTAACTCACACTTCAATGTGAATTCTCGACCTAAATTGGACTAGATTATTTATTGCAATTATTATTATTACGGAATAATGCGAAAGCGTGTCTGTCTGTCTGTAATTTAGATTAAATTAAATACAGATATCGTTTGTGTCCCGTAAGAGGGCAAAGGATATTTTTTCTCTCAAAAATATTTGTTTATGGGGGTAAAAAGGGGAGTGGAAGTTTGTAATGGGAAATCTAACCACGAGTAATAGTAACTAATATATTATTTTAATAATAAATCTCATTACTATGCCGTAATGAATAGTTGCTTTGTCGATACGTAATGAGACCCATAAGCAGGAAGACTTTAATGACTGGTGTAACCTGCCCAAAGTCGGATCTGAAATTGATTATAGCACTCACTGATCCTGATAATGTATCTGATGTTGACTTGTGGAATGTTATGCAAAACTACAACGAGTTTTGGTATCATATATACAGGCTGTCCCGAAAAGAGCGTGCCAGAATGACACTGGAGATAGCTAAGCCATAGACCTTTTAGATAAACCAAAAAACATATTTTGGTTTGGGAAATAATCGCTTTTTGTCCAAATATGCTACGGCAGACTGATAGCTTAGCCTTAGAGATTTAAATAAAAATTGCATGACTCTATTAAAAAGTGTGATAGTTTGGGAAATAATGCCATTTTCTTTTATTCGTCATACGATACGAAGAAAAAATACGAAAAAGTAGCATTATCTTCCAAACCATGAGACTTATGAGAGAATAGTTTGTTATTTTTTCTTAAAAGGTCTACGTCTAATTAAGCTATTTCCAATGTCAGTCTGGGACGCATTTTACAGGCCATCCTGTATCTCTGACTTTATGCTTTACTTGATCACATATCTAACTACTAATGGTCGTCAAAATATCTATCAGTACCAAAGGTTTCCCAATTGTTCTCCGTTTTTTAATGACTAAAGTAGACCTAAAATAGGTCGTAAATACTTAAGTTTTGAGAATGGACAATAAATACAGTATGAAGAGTAGACTGCCGCGATTCTTTTTCATAATACTAATTTATTTAGGCATGATTTAAAGACTTTATGAAATATTGACTATTATAAATAACCTGTTTTTATGAATCTTTACGGGCGAATATTTTTTTTCTCTTATCACATCACACATCTCAATCAGAATTTTTACGCTCTTTTATTTGATGTATGAGAACAAGTGTTACAAGGGTGGGTGGTTTTACCCAATGTCCTTTCGTTAATTTTTTCATGACAGTTCAGTAAAAGTTAAAAATCGAGTTGGATGCAATACATTGCTGCTCTTTGCTGCTCTGTCGTCGTACTTCAAGATTATGTTCTCTATATTTAACCATACCGCTGTCTCTTATAATCATACGGTCGGTATCTATATCTGAAAAGGAGATTGATGGAAACAATAGAGTGTAGGAGGGGACGAATGTTGGGCCACCTGATTCGACACGACAATCTTATTAAAACGATAATAGAAGGAAGAATAGAAGGAAAAAGGAAGCGAGGAAGACCAAGAATAAGCTACATGCAGGAAATAAAAGAAAAGATAAATGTCGGGTCGTATCAGGAGGTTAAGAGAAGGGCGGAAAGCAGAGAGGAATGGAAAAAACTCCACCGACAAGAGCCTAGCTCTTAAATTTGATGATGATCTATATCTGAATAAAAAATGATGCCCCAAATGAAATAACACACTGTCATCAACATCTTAAGTGTTATCCCGGTAGTGAATTCACGCGTACCTAGGGCCAGGTTTAGACCGTGAACCAGGATTATATACTCTGTTTATATATTTAATTTTACTATTGGTAAAAAAATAATCCTAACGTTGAATATTTTGTTGGAATCATAAAATTATGTGATTAAATTAAATTGAAATTGTTGGTTTCTATTCGTGTTACATATTTATTTTTAAGGTTAGAAAAATTTCTGAGAGATTCTTAATGAGTTTTAGCGTTGATATATGATTGGTAATGAGACACTTATATATTTTTATTTTCGTTTTGCGTAGGTAAAAAATTTAATATTTTGGCATCTGTTTTTTATCAAATGAAGTTCAGACGTGTTTGTTTCATGTAACTATCACATTCCGGAATAATCATTGCGTCATTTGAGACGAGCCAAAATGTTTCGATGACACAATTAAAGCGCAATAATGAATACTAATTATACTACGCCATAGAAGGAAGAAAACAGACAGTTCATGTCTCATGTCGGCACACTAAAATGTCGTCGTAACTATTCCTCGTGCTTACTATTGATTATTTATGAAAACTAAATTTTGCTTTTTAACTATTTTTCTGTTATTGTTAATCTATAAGTGTGCTGACAAATTCGGTACCTACCTATACTAACCATCGAGAAAGCAATTCCGTCTCGAAAAATTAAATGGGATGTTTTTTTTTATTGAAACATTGACAACTACACAGACCGGCGGGACTAATTGGTCAATTCCCATTTAAATGTGCACATGAATCAATTATTTATTTAAAGGGGTCTCTTTTATTGGTATTTCATATGAGGCATTGGTATTCAGAATTGTGAGTGCGGAAAATATATAAGCAGCTCGACTACGGGCACCAGTATAATATTTTAATCTTTGTCTTTTGGCTTCTGAAGTATTTTATATAAAAGCAAAAATATCTCTGCTGAGCTGACACTAAAATAAAAATATGACATTAGCTTAGGCAGCAAGCCAAACTGATAAAATTATACAGAAGTTTCAAGACTTTTTAGTAGAAGCAGGCCTATGTAACTCCCCGCGTAGGTAAAAACGTACCTACGGGCGGCGACTCGTTGTAAGGGGCTAAACAAGTTGGGTGGCGCTAGCCGGCAGCGACACGCTCGCGCTTTTTATTCACCAGCGGTGCGCGGCACTAGGTTGCTGGTTGGACGACGAGCATGAATAAAGTCCTAGAAAGATGCGCTAGATGGCGTAAGTAGCTTCTTGTGGCAGTCAACCCTATCGCGTTGCGTGATAGTACGTCACTAAATAGGTTTAGTGTATTATGAATCATTTTCCAGAGTTATAAGAATGTAATTATCTTGAAATGTATTTCTGTAGGTGTCTACACGAAAATGTGCTTGAGTCTGAGGCGACCTGAATTTGACCATCGTTGACAAGCTTGAGTAGATATTTCTTTGAATTTTATTACAAAGTCATACTTCTGTACGGAGTACTAGTACTTATTCTGTGAAGTTACTTGAAAATGTTGACAGCAAGAAAATATTTTGGTGCATGAAGTGTGCTGGTTGTTTATTTTGAGATGTGTCTTTTTTTTCCCACTCTTCAAGAGAAGCTACATTTTGATGGTACGAAAAATAACTAAATGATTATACCACAGATTCTGTTAAAATACCCAGAAATAATAAAGATCTGAAGGCTTCTAAATCGAATTGGAATAAATTTAAGAAAGTGTCTTGGGTTTCTTATATTCCCTCTAGGGATGGAATGTCGGTTTGGACTAAGTAATTAAAATACCGTCCGCTGATCATAATATTCCTAATCTGCGGCCAAGAAATTCTATCGTATCTTCATAATTCACGCTTAATGGCATTGCAGAGATATGTCATAGCTTACAAAAAACATGCAGATATTAAAAAGTGACGCCATCGCTGTTCGTTCCACCTCAACAGAAAAAAGGCGGATGCGCGCTGTTAATCAGCCGGCATTTTACGGTGCTCACAAAAGATGCAGTCACACTGAAAGCCTTTCTCAGTTCAGCTTTGCTTTTACCCCGTAGGTATTATCTTTTCCCGAACCATGCGCATTAAGTACTCCTATTTGGTCCCGAGGATCGTAGAACTCCAGTTCATTCTGAGAGACCCGCCTGTGTGGCCGTCTATGGAACGCGTATACGCGCAACTTCGCACGCAACTGTTTCGGAATTCGAATTTTATTTTAGAACTTCTCTATTTAAAATTTAATTTAAGAATGAAGTGATTTCTTTTCTCGTGTTTGTGATGTGCCAGGTTTTTTAGAACTGAAAAGAGTTTCAAAACGTTTGTTATCGTTAATGTTTAGATTGAGTGAGGAAGTTTGTTGGCTTCCTATGATTTATGGCGTTTGCCGCGTCGGCTTGGAAAATTTTAATCGCACTTCATTGAGCGTTTGGTAAGTAAACATAGCGGAAAATTATTGAGTGATAAATAAGATGCTGTTACTTAGCGGTGACATTTTAATGGCTTTGGAGAAATTGTCTCGAAGATATTTCAGGTTCTTCTGATGCCTCACATTTCGATATAAGTAGGTAATACGTATATTTTTTTAGTTAAATTACTTGTGCATTTTCTGCACAAATACAAATCGAAGCAATTGCAATACACAAAAAATATTTTTGGGCGGAATCCTGCGGAATTCCATATATGACGAATTCGTCATTATATTTTATAGGTACGAATACATAAAAGGAAGAAAGAATAATTTTTCATAGACATGTAAAATTACTTTCACTCGAATACCAACAAAATCTTAATTCAAATACTCATGCGTTATTGACACTATAAATATGTCAAAGGAAAATTTATATGCAGTAGGTAATGTTACCATAATAACGACAAAATTTTTGCTATTGTGACTTTTTAGCCTGGTTGCACCGTACTTCAACCAACTTTAAAAAAAATCAGGTGTAGACTATAACAGACTGTTTTTTTTTAACTTTTGGTTAAAGTTAAAATGGCGTGGTTAACAGAGCCTTTTACTATTGATACATTTAGTATCGACTGACACGTCACATAAAGCGTAAAACTCGCCAAAAAAAAGAGCACTAAAAATGTCACGAATTGGATTAAGTCGCGAATAATATTATCAACATCAACATTCGCTTGCCTTGTGGCACAGTTTATATATATTTTTTATCTGTGCTTGGGGTCTACGCAGTACGTTTTTGTCTTCCATAAATAAATGAAGCACGTCCTCTGCAATTTTGAGCAAATTTTCTATCGAAAAACTTAAAAAATCATACATTACAATCATAATATGAACAGACAGCTAGATAGATAACTAAAGAGTGCACAAAATAAAAGTAAAATCAATACAATTTACACAGACAGACGTAAAAATTAGGAGCCCTTATCGCTAAGAGCTAAGAGATATGGTATACCGTTCAAAAACCGTTTTTAATCTAGCCTATCCAAATGTTTTATTTGCGAAAGTTCAAATATTTTCAAAAATATATATTCATCTCACACATTATTATCTACTTGTAAGTAGGTTTTATCCGTGTTAAGCTACGTCAACGTTGTCGTTACCTTAGCGTATATTTCTTTCCTTATTTTTTGGATTCTTGTTTTCATTTTTACGCAGGAGATGGTTAAAAATGAGACTGAATATTTTACCGAGGGGGAAATTGTTTATATTTGAGGGAATTAAGGTGAGATGCCGTTTTGGAGTCAAATCAGAAGCCACGCGGAGTCCCGCGTTTTAGGTCCGCGGTTAGTCAACCGCGACTGAAACGTGTTAGTTTCTTAATTTGCACGGTGGCAAAACCTTAAAATGTACTTAATAATGGTTTATTTATAATTTTAGCAAGTTATTGCAAAAGAAATTTTTTTTGCACACAAAAATTGATTGACTGTATGACAAGGATCAATTTTTGTGAGCAAAATAAATGGTTTATTGTATTTTGCTATTCTTTCAACAAAAAGGAGATGCTCTATGTCACGGTGGCATGGGATGGTAACGAGCTAAGTGGGTTTATCTTGTCCCCTCGTCTTTAATTAATTCTGGTAATAAAAAGGTATAAAAATAGTATTCCTATACTATGTTTTCAACTCTTCGATTTTTTACTCAAACTAACACTGTCAAACCCTCGCCATTCAAGTTGTATGATTCATCAATCTTTGACACTGTTTATCAGAAAAGGGGGTGGCAGGCATTTATTTTATTATAAATATTATATTTTTCGTGGTAGATGTAGTAAACAGAATTTAATACAAGGCCCTGTAGAGAAACCACTCTTAGAAACTTTTATTGACAAAACATAGCACCTAGAAAAAAAATATTGGCCAGATATAAAGGTAGGACCTTTTCAGGTTAATAAAAAAGGCATGGCAAAGACGATGACGGCCGGAATGTCATGTGGTCGCCATATCTGTCTGCTTTCCGAAATACCTTGACCCAACCCTTTGGTATAATAAGATTAGAAAAGGTAAATTATGTATGTAATAAAAATGGAAAAGCGGTCAGGTTGAATATATTCATAAACACGATTTACATTTTCGATGGCTTAGAGCACACATGTTCTAATTACAAAAAGTAGATTTTTCAGTAGAGCATTTTAAAGTTGAAGCATCAATAATACAAAAACTGTCTATGATATGAAATTCGAATTTCGTTTATTAATAAGACTTATTCTTTAGTTCTACGAATAAGTAAATTTTAAAACGAAATTACGTCGAATTGATTACAAAATCAGTTGAATTCCTAGCTAACCCCCCTCACTTAGTACATTTGAACCCTTAAATTTTGACATTTGAATGCACGTATGTACTAGATAAGGAAGACGAATAGGCTCAGTGGTGGAACGAGGCCATGTCTCACATATGTGACGCAGCCATGCCCCGGTCTAAGCCCATGCCACCGAAACGCGCCGTCTACTGGTGGTCAGAGGAGATTGCATGGCTACGGCGAGCATGCATAGCAGCGAATCGTAAAGTTTTACGGCATCGCCGTAGGCAGCAGCGCGATATAGCTCTTGATATCCCACTCTACGAAGCGTACGGACAGGCAAAAAAGGCCTTGAAAGTAGCCATTGCCTAAGCCAGAAAGAAAGCTAGGCAGAAGCTCCTGGAGCCCCTTAACAGGGATCCTTGGGGTCCTTACCGTACAGCCAGGGGAAAGCTCCGCTCTTGGGCGCCTCCAGTCACAGAAAGCCTCGAACCAGCGTTGTTGGCCAGGGTTGTGGGAGCCCTTTTCCCTGCCAGACCGGAACATAACCAACCATTGATGGCACCTCACCCCTTACCCTTAACAGAGGCCCCAAAACCGGTCTCAGAAGGGGAGCTTGGCGTAGCTTTGCTTAGACTCAGGGCTAAAAATAAGGCCCCCGGGCCAGATGGAGTGCCGGGAAAGGTGTGGGTTCTATCCGAGGAAGCCCTTGGGGAACGCCTGCGGAAACTTTTAAGTGCCTGCTGCGAGCAGGGTTGGTTTCCGAATCTGTGGAAGAGTTGGAGACTTGTCCTCCTTAGAAAGAAGGGGGGCCACCAGACTCTCGATTAGGTTACCGCCCTATAATGTTTCTGGACGAGGCCGGAAAGCTCTTTGAGCGAATTATTTCTGTGCGCCTCGTTCGACACCTTATGCAGAATGGGCCGGACCTCTCCGACACCCAGTTTGGGTTCAGACGTGAGTGTAGCACAGTAGATGCCATCTTGCGCGTCGAGGAACTTGCTGGAAAAGCAGTTGAGAGCGGTGGAGTTCTGTTGGCTGTGTCTTTGGACATCGCCAACGCATTCAATACACTACCATGGTCCTGCATCGGGCAAGCCCTTCACTACCACGGTGTTCCATGCTACCTCCAGCAGCTCGTTACTGACTATCTGGCTGAGCGTGAGGTCATGTGCATTGACCGGGACGGCACACTCTTACGCCAAAGGCCTACCTGCGGTGTTCCACAGGGGTCCGTCCTAGGACCACTCCTGTGGAACATTGGCTACGATTGGGTCCTCCGCGGGCGGCTAGAAGGTGGCGTCAGCTTGACGTGCTATGCAGATGACACACTAGTAACAGCGCGCGGCGCCAATCTAGCGGAAGCTTATACTCTGGCAACTGTGCGCGTCGCAACTGTAGTTCAACGGATTCGAGAGCTAGGACTGGAGGTGGCACTCGAAAAATCTGAGGCCTTGTGTTTCCACGGGCCTCAACGAGCACCGCCCGCAGAGTCTCTCATCACGGTCGGAGGAGTCCAGATAGAAATCGGAAAGACCTTCAAATATCTAGGGCTGGTTTTGGACGGAAGGTGGCGCTTTGTGGCACATTTCGAACGCCTAGTGCCTAAACTTTTGGCCACGGCGGGAGCCCTCAGCTCTCTTCTGCCGAATCTAGGAGGGTCTTCCGCGCTGTGTCGGCGACTATACATGGGTGTCATCCAGTCCATGGCTCTGTACGGGGCTCCGGTATGGTTCGATACTTTGTCGCCACCCAACACCACACAGCTGCGGAGGGCACAAAGGGGCATGGCGGTACGAGTGATTCGCGGATATCGCACGATCTCAACCGATGCAGCCATAGTGCTAGCCGGGTGTCTGCCTTGGGACCTCGACGCTGTGGTCGTTGGCGAGAAGACCAAAGGTCCCAAGAGCAACGACCCGCACCGCGTGAGATTAAGGCGGAGAGGCTTGCCCTTGAGGAGACCGCAATAAGAGCCTGGTCAAGGAGAGTGGCCGGTAACCAAGCTGGGTGCCGAACGCTTGAGGCTACCGGCGCGCGGAGCTAGTCCAGTACTGTCAGTGCTGTCAATGGCAAGATACTACGTACCCTCCCCGCGCTTGCTAACGGCCGCGAGAGTCAGAGAACGAACATACATACACACTCGCTAATTGGCTTCCAGACCGGACCCACGTCGACCGATCACTCCGGCCCGTACAGAAATTACGCGCCAAAACGATTATTGAAAGCACACCTAACTTATTAACATGGCGTAAGTATACTTGAGCATTTCAATAATCAAAACAAAAAAAAAATGATTTTCGAAAATTTTGTAAACATAGTTATTTTTTGTACCATAGCGACTTAGCATATTTGTGCACTTAAAAGGGTTGCAATCATTACATCTGTTTTTGTAATAATTGCACTTACAACATTTGGATTGTCTGTAATATGTAAGATTACATGTCGTGTATGTACTTGATATTCCTGAGCGCTAAAATTACTGCGTGAGGGAATGTTTAAAAATCACTTATGGAGTTTTCGTACCAGATTAGTAAAAATAAAGGATTTTAATACTTTTGGTCATAACCGAATGTTACTTGATACAACAGTGACACTGGGTTTTTGATAGAAAGAGATGGAATATCAACACGTGGGTAAGTGCAAACGGTAGAGCACGTCCGTTAATACAGTTATCAGTAAAAAAGTAAAAATCGCAATTTTTGTAATTTGTACATGTGTGCTCTAAGCCATCGATTTAATAAATACACTTTGTAGTATTTTTTACATAAAGACACCTCAACAGGGTCTCCGAAAACTCCACTATATCCATTTGAGCTTCCTTTTTATGAATTCAAACATGTCCTTGATATCTTTCAAGGTCTAATTTACTTAAAGACAAGCAAACTTAAAAGATCGATAAACATACTTACATATGTAGAAAGTAGTCATAGAAAAAGGATCATTTCAAATTTTTGTTTTTTTTAGATCCGATAAGTTTTTAACACACAACACGATAACATATCATAGAAAAATATGCAGTTTTTTTTTCAAATATTTGAACGAACTTTTCAGACCAAAAAGGTCCATTCAGTATTTTTACTTTTTCTGAATGCACCGATTGTTTGACTACAATCCTTTGTAGTCTAGGATCTGAATAAATAACCCTTGAATAGAAATACTGGAAACTGGCACCTAGTCCACAACTCCAACTCGAAGTCATATTGAGAGCTATCGAGATAACTAAAAAGTTCTGGATCAATACAATAGAGACCTTTTACACTATAGTACTGTACCTTTACTAGCACCTTTTTTTTGTTTTTTACTGCATAGCTTTATAGTCAAAGTCGAAAATAATTTATTCAAATTAGAACAGAAAATGCTACTTATGAACGTCAAAATTAAAAAAAGAAATGGGGTCCGAATATGTCTCCTTATTTTTGGGCACTACTAGATAGTGCTTCGAGACAAAACACAGAAAATGTGGCAGGTTCTGAGAATAAGCTTATAAAATACAATCTGCTCCAAAGTGCTGCGTTGAGAAAGAATCTACAGATATTAATTTAATTTTTACTTCGGCACGTGCATTTTGACCGAAAACGTGACTTTACGGTATGTCTTTGAATGTCTAAAAATATCTCCGTCGTAACGTACCTAATAGTATGTAAGTGAACAAGTATTTTATAAAGGGTTTAGAGGTCCATATTTGAAAACTAGTGAGATTTTCAGGGAATTAAACTTTAGAAGACCAAAAACAAAATATGACATATTACACCGGTGAGTTTTTTAAATCACCAAACCTTTTCCATTCATTAGGTATCGTTAATAAAACCCAATAATTAAATGAATAGGGGTAGAGGTAGGTCAAGTTTTCAATATGAAATATTTTTCCTAATTTACTTAATTTATTTTTTGCGAAATGCGGGGCGGAAGAGTGGGGGTCGCATTGCCGCGCCGCTAGCATAGTGTAGTGTAGTGAAATGAGTGGTGTAGTTTACGTATCGTGTTAGTTTTAGGGTTCCGTACCCAAAGAGTAAGAGCGGGACTCTATAACTGAGCCTCCGCTGTCCGTCTGTCTGAGATCTGTATCTCAAAAACTGGGACAGCTAGACAGTTTAGTTTTTTCAACTGCCTCGTTGGTCTAGTAGTCAGCATGCTGGGTACTATCCACAAGGTCCGGGGTTCGAATCTCGTGTCGGGTCGAGAGTGTTTGGGTTTTTCTGTCTTGAAATTACTCAGACACAGCTCCGGAGTCAGGAAGTTGGTGGTGTTAACACCCCCGTGCCTCGGAAAGCATGTTAAGCCGCTGGTCCTGCGTCTGATCTCTCTACGGTCATGTCGGACTGCCGTCTCACCTAATTTGAGAGTGAAGAAACAAAGAGTGCACCTGTGTATTGCGCATGCACTTGTGCACTATAATGTGTCCTGCGCAGTTGGCTAACACTGTTGAGATAGGCCGCCGTAGTCGAAATTCGGCTAGGAGGACATTTTTTTAAACAGTTTATTTATTTCTGTTGCCACTATAACAACCAAATCTAACTACTACATATAAATAAAGAGTAAACTAATTATTTAAGTGGGGTTTTTAAAACTAAATTAGGAGGTTTACATCCTCCTAATTGCCAATTGTCTAATGTTGTAAAGATAGTACGGAACCTTTCAAGCGCGAGTCCGGCTCGCAGACGGCTTGTTTTTTAAAGTATTTTATTCAGAAATTCTAGCTATAACCTACATGCTTAACGTATATTTGGCGCATCATAAAACGTTACAAAACCTTGTAATTTTTGTTTTATGAAGAATAATTATGCCAACGCCAAGATACATATTTGTTTCAATAAACAACTTATACAGGGAACTTTTAGAAGTTTTTTCAGGGTTTTTCATAAAAGTTTTAAAGAATATTGATATGAGAAAGTTCATGTTAAATAGACAGCTGCTGTTTTGTCAATAATTTTGCTACAAGTCGCTCTCGTCGTCAGTATTAATTCGACTGCGGAAGGAGGGTTATGTTTTTCGAGAGTATGAGTATGTATAATTGTTTAAGGCGTGCCCTTTAGTCCAAACTGTTGAACAGTTTTTGAAGTATGAGGTGCCGTTGTATTCTTCAGAAATTTGGTAGTGACATAGGCTACATACATTTAAAAAATGACGCCTACAAATAGAAACAAATATGGCCCATTTTCGCGTAGCCTTACAGCTGCATAAGAAGTCATAGTGTTTAACTTGACGTGCTGTGTCGTCCGTACAAATAACTAGACTACGGTACCCGTCTTTGGTCCAAACGTGACAGAGCAATCTTCACTTCAAGCGTCAAAATTGGCTTCATTTATAGTTTTGCTGTAATCGAATCCATCAAAATCTTTATTGAACTTTAAAATACCTAATAAAAATTGAGAATTTCAAGCATTTACACACAGACAACAGTGCTACAGTTTCTGATGGTGGCCATTTTGTAGCAAGAAGTCTACGCTGACGCCGCGGGCAACACCTAGCCTAACCGTAAGGTTGGGCATTTTACAAACACGTTTCCACCATCCGCATTTTCAGGTCCGCATGGCTGAAGTATAGCTCAGACCACTTCATCCTCGAGGCAAGACTTGTCCTTTTGCGTAGGTTTACCTGGGAGGCAGGTATTAACCTTTCGTAGAATGCAAGCTTAGCCTTAAATTGATAGATACTCACAGTTTATTAGTACTGTAGCTATGTATAGGTTCATGTACTTATCAATTATGTAGTTTTAGTGTCACTTTAGAATAACCGAAGCAACTTAACATAAATTGGTGAAAGTGCCATGCTTGGATATCTTAATTGAACATTATTTAAAGGGACAGTTATTATTATAGTATTTTGAGATTCCATATTTGAAATAAGTGATTTACTATGTTTATGACTTTTTACTTTTATGACTTTTTTACAAGAACTTGTTCTTTAAGCATTTGTTAATATTTTTGGGATAACATGTGGTTGTGCAAAGTTATTAGATTTGCCAGTGTATATTTCTTAATGATAGATAAACCATGTTAGCCTGTGGCATTAACTCATTAAAACACAATTTTACGCTTCTTCGCGATTTAGTTACATTTCATTTATTTAAGTTCAACAATTCGCGTAAACGTAAGAAACAAATACTGTGGCATTAAAGTAATTTGGCTGGCTATCGTCACTAATAAATATGAATGCAAAAAAAAAACTTAATTCTAGAATGGTTCAAAAACCTAATGCTGAACATCCGCCAGCACTTGAAACCGTTCTTAATTTATGTAAGGGGGCATTAACTGGGCACTACGCCACAAAAGTAATGCTACTCAGAATGAATTCAGAACATTATCTGCAGAACCTGTGGGGAAAAGCCAGAAGACATGAACCACTTGATGTGTGAATCTGATGCACTGGCTAGAACCCGAATGGGTCTTCTTGGAGTGACTTACCCAGACTCAGAAGACTCTTTTCAGAGGCCTTACTCTAGTAGACGATGTCCGTATTTTCGAATATAGCCACCCCTTTCACTCACGGCAGAATGACAACGCGAACGAGCGTGATGGCTAGACTCGAAAATACGGACATCGTCAACAGGAGTAGGGCCTCAGAGGCTCTTCAGACCTAAAGACATAGTTCATTTTATTCAGAAATTCTTTAAGAAACACTTAAAAATTAAAGAGTTGGAGAGCCACAAAAGATCTTATTGCGGGCCGAGGTGCTGCGTGGGATAACGCCCATGGCCCCTTAAGACCCCTTAAGATAATTTATTTTGAGGCAAGAGTAGTTAGTTATTTTGGCTTAATTTCAAAAGATAATATTAACAATTCAAAAACAACTTTCCAGATTTCAAGACATTCTTCGAGATCTTGAGATTGTTTTACAAAACATCAGTGCAGACATAAAGACCTCTACTGCGAAATATTGCGTGAAAATAGTTTTCTTTGCAAGAGTATCTTCATAGTGATATATTGAAACGTATATAAAATGAATTTTAGGGTGTATTCAATTACTTTCCAACCGAATTCAATTTGGAACGGTGCCCTCGTATTCATGATATTCCCGATTTGCTCAACATCCGAAAAAAATATGTTTACCATCATATTTCACTTCTAACGTTACTTTTCTTGGGGAAAAATCAACATTGGTCTCGTGATGGAGACATAAATTATTTTTGGTTGTAACAGCTTGAAGCAGAACAGAAAATATGAATTATTAAGATATCATTTCTGTCAGAAGGTCCGAACAATCTCAAACGGTGGTGATTAAAAAAAAAACCGGCCAAGTGCGAGTCGGACTCGCGCGCGAAGGGTTCCGCACCATTAACTTAAAACATTAGACAGTATAGGAAAAAAAAGTATATATTTTTATTTTATTTATAATTTCAAAAGTATTCATCACAGGATACCCAAAACAATTTTAAATAAGAGTTTCCGCGCCTGTTTCTTTACGTGAGTAATTTGAAGTTTATAAGTCCAAGACTTTAGAAATTACAAGGGGGGGGGGGGGACACCGTGTAAACGACTTTGGCGGGCTATATCTCGCAAATGGTAAAGCTGATAAAAAAAGTGTTGTATGGAAACCCTACCTTATTTTCATGGTCCTTTTCAACGATACCCCACACAAGGGGGTGCACTCATTAAAATGATTCACCTCCCCCTTTACATGTATGGGAAGGTACCCCTAAAAAGGGGTAATTTTAATTTTTTGTATTTTAAAAAATGAGATCTATATGTGAAGTATCCTCGAACCCAGTTACATGCAAATCAGTTCATAAACGTAGAAGATATTCTGCTGTGACAGACTAGGACGGACGGACTGAACGATCTTATAAGGGTTCCTTGTCGGACTACGGAACCCTAAAAAACGACTGACAGACGTGTTTTTTTAGCGTAGTACCCTGAAGTCGTAGGTATCTATTTCTATATTTTGACCCATCCTAAGCAAGGTACACTATACCCGTAAACTATATTGAGTAAAAGTAACAACTGACAAGGAAATTACCCATTTTTGGTGCCTATTTAACATATTTAGGAGTCATAATATCCATTTATGCGTACCTATGTAACTCTGGTTGTCTCTGTAAGGGTCGAGTTCACTAACACATAACAACATATTAATTGTCAAATTTTGTAGGGAAATTGTGTCAAATTAACCGTCGATCTACGTACACAGGCTGTTTAAAATTTGGTGAACTCAGGGCCAGAAATAGATGACTGATTGTTTATTGAAAGTTCCATGTTTTAGGTGTTGATTATGTTAGGTCATCTAAACTTGCCAATATTAAGTTAGGTAGATTAAAGCTGTAGCTGATTATGTTTGTAGATTAATTATGTTGATTCCTATGAAACCCACCCTACAAATTGAATTGAGAAATTGAAGAAATAGAAATGGTTTCGACGTCAGCACCGAAAACTATTTGCCCACTAACCTGCAGAACAGCTCAGGGACGCCTCACCAGCTCCTCTCCGCAGCTCACACCGTGAAGCACTTTACCGAAACAGATTGTCAAATCACTGCTGAGTAGTATAACGAGTTTCTTGCAACTTTTAGCTGTCCAACACGGAAAAAAAACAAACTTCTCACCAAAATTACGCGAGAAGACGCGCCCGAGAAAAAAAAAGTCGAAAAAGTTAGGAATGCACGCATTGGTCGTTATATGCGTTTGCTGGTCGGCGCTCGGTGAACGGTAGCCAAAACTATGGTGCTGGTGTCGCCAGGTTGAGCGATCCTTATGGCGGGTGAACCAATATAGAAACCATTTCAAAATAATAATGTTAATAAAGAAATTACCTATTACTAAGGTTTAGTAAAAATGAATATTTTAAAAATTAATTTGGGTCACTTAAGGTGCCCAACCACTATCATTTGTATAGGTGCAAATAAAATGGTGAAATAGAAAATTTTTCGTAAATGTCTTTTTTACTAACAAATCATTCATGAACTCGGCAATCATATAAAAAGAAAATTACCTATGTCGTCGTGCGATCGTAAAAGTAAGCACATCGTTATGTGACGGACATTTTCATGAACTCATTAAATTGAATGAGTACCTACCTAACCTATGAACTAATGATTGCTTTAGGTACACTAATCAAATATAAATTGGTGCTTTCTTTCTTTTAGATATAGGTACTAATTACTGTTTTTAAGTGATAAGCATTCACTTTTGAAATTTAATTATTAGTTTTTATTGCACTTGTTTCGATTCGGATTCGATGTCGTAATTTTTTCAAGTGCAATAATAACCATGATAATATCTAATATTGTAGGTACCAAGTCCTAATAATGCATTTTTATAGTTCAATGGTATTAGTCGTTAAGCCTAGTCAGAGGCCCTAGGGCGGCTTGATAACTTCTGACAGTAAGGTTTGTCACTTGCCTTACATACACCCCTCCACCAATCCGCACTGAGCCCGCGTGGTGAAGTATGGCTCGTTCCTCCTCATAGTTGAGGTGAGGCCTTTTCCCAGCAGTGGGATCTAATAGGCTGACTTATTATAGTTCAATCTATAATGCATATAACAACCTCTGAATACACAATAACCATTAGCAGTAATGGTAAATTTGACACTTAAAAGATTTCCACACGGAATCGCTCACACGGCACACGCCACGTGATTTGATGAATGAAGTGTTGCTTATTTCTACAGCGGAAAACAACTTAAGTAACCTAGAAATCATGTTCAATTCCTTTTTTCTTCGGTATTTAGAAGTCTGAGCCGATGGAAATAAAGACTGAAAGGTTTTATTCATTATAATGCCTACTGAAAAAGCCTATCATATTGCTCTCCTTTCAAATATTTCAAAGCATGAGTAGGCTTTAGTAACAGCTATTGCGGCTTGTACTATTGCTGGTTTCATTGAAAACGAGTAGATTGAGCATAAAAGCTGGCAAACTTCCGTAATATCCCGCTCCTAGGATTCCGTACATTCCTTTTTTTTAAAATCTGATTACGCGTCTATTACATTTACAGACACACAGTATTATGCGAAGACACACAGTATTTTGTAAATACACACAGTATTTTGTAAATACTGTGTGTCTTCGCATGTTTTCTATTGAAAGAAATACATATTAATTAATATTTCTATAATCATTATTTATCGTTATAAACGGTTAGTAGAGTACACTTTAAGTTTTGATTTCCTTGCGAGTGTCATTATTTTTTAATACCTTTTGTGGTAAGGAACCCCATGAATATGACGTCGCGGCAAACATGAATGCGTTCAAAACAGTTTCCGAGCTCATGTCTCAGTTTAGTTTACAAAAAACACACTATTTTTGTTTTCAAAAAATAACTTGTGCAAATCTCTGTTTTTACATTTAAATTGTTCTCAGCTGACAAAGTAGCAACATGACATGCTGGCATGAGACACTAAACAGTTGTATTACAAAACAGAATAACGTATTTAGATCAGGCTTGGGATTTTTTTTTAATGTTCCGGGATAAAAATAACGTTTTAAATAAAGTTGCAGGCCGCATAATTGCAATAGTTAACAATATACAGGGTGTGGCGTAAATAGGTATTAAATTCAGTTTGTAAAAAAAAAAAACGAATGGAGTACTAAGTACAAGTGATCAGCAATAATAATAAAAAAAATGGATAAAAAAAAACCGTCGTTTTTGGAAATTATAACCAAACTTGTAAGGCAAGGTAACGATTTCTAAAAAAATTAAAAAATTTTTTTTTTTTTGAAAACCCTGTACATAATTTTTTTTTAAATACTGGTATGTGGTGCTTCAGTGTACAGTGTATCCACACCTTTGCTTTGGACCACACAGAAAAAAATTACAACCCTTGTAAACCCTTGAACTTCAAATAAATTGTTTTTCTGAATTGGGCTCCTTTTTGTTTCGAAAAGCAATAACTTTTTTCCTGTAAGTCGTAACACTTATTGTTGCACCATTTTAGAATCTGCAAAAGATGGGCATTTTTTTTAAACAATGGGCACTGACAGTGTGGTACATTTTTTTTGCACCAAAAGCATTGAAAGTCAAACGATTTGCTAGCAGTGAGTATTGAATTTTGAAAGAAACTTAATTTTTTTTATTAAATTCAGTTTTAAAAAAAAAAAAAACGAATGGAGTACTAAGTACAAGTGATCAGCAATAATAATAAAAAAAATGGATAGAAAAAAACCGTAATTTTTGGAAATTATAACTAAATTTGTAAGGCAAGGTAACGATTTCTAAAAAAATTAAAAAATTTTTTTTTTTTGAAAACCCTGTACATAATTTTTTTTTAAATACTGGTATGTGGTGCTTCAGTGTACAGTGTATCCACACCTTTGCTTTGGACCACTATTTACGCCACACCCTGTATAGAGCAATTAGAAGCAATATTCCAAAAAAACTTGCTGCATAGTATTGTGATTGCTCCACTTTTTACCGAAAAAAAAACCCGTGTAAGACCTCTTTCATGTAAAAAATGTGCTAAACTATCTAAGGGCGTTATTATGGATCAAATCCATCTTGATTTCAACTCTCATTGTCTTGTTTTAACTAGAGAATATTTTCTTTTTCGTACTCTCCTGAAAAAAGTTGACATTCGTAAAAGTGTATGCAAATTTACCTATGAACTTTTTTCCACTGTAATACACAATAGTAGGTACTTTACTTACTTGGTAAATTCGTGTCATTATCTTGGCTTGGATGTTAAATTAATGTATCAATAATTACCTTTGACTTTAAAGCGTAGTTTCAATCAGTAACATCTAAATACAGATTCCGCAAACATAGCCAAAGAAACGATGTAAATAACAGTGTAAACTCCTAACTCGCAGTTCATCGGGGTTCTAGGAATCTTGGTGACAAGTGTGACGACTCTAAGTAGCTGTAAATCCTTCTTTAAGTTATTTAGCAAAGCAATTAAGTCTGTTTCTTATAAAATAATAGTTATATGTATAAAGCTAAGAGGTCATGCCGTGTTACGGCGTCGACCTTTAAAACCTGGGCCTATCACACCTTAACCATTAAACTAACCTCAGTTAAATGTTACTAAAGTGTGCAACATCGCTCTTTGATTAACTTATGCTTACCTACACCAACTTGGATAAATCAAGCTTAAAAAAACCTACATTCATTCATAACTTAACAGCTGCGCTCTTGTCGGTGGGGCAGTTCCACGCCTCTCTGGACTCTGCTAGCACCTTCAATTTAACTCCCTATACGCCATGACATTAGCTTTTTCTTTCAACTACCTTAAACCTACAACTTGGCTCAAAATGTTAGAAACACAAAAAATCGTGACGGTGCATTACCACTAGACCTTTTATCAAGTTCCACGGCACAGCTGAAGAAATTATTTTCACATTCAGTATTTAAGTAGGCTCGTAGTTTTCATATGAGAAAGCTACCCAGCGATTAATTTGTTCTAGACTCTGCCTTCGCTTGACACTGAGAACGTAATGAGTTCGTATCATTGCAGGATATTACTTAAGTTTTACCTAGCTTTCAAAGTGCGAGCAGCTTCGTATTTGCTTGAAGTCACAGGAATCAATTTAAATCAGACCACATACTTTACGTCAAGCACCTATCTCTCAGCGGTGTCAAGAATCAAAATCAAAAACCCCACTCTGCAGACTATTTACATTTCATATCTGTCCATTGCACCCACTGTCATGCTAGCATCAGTGACAGAGACGAGTGTAGTAAAAAATGCTGCCATCGTCTTACAAAATAGGATCGCTGATCGAACGAGGCTTAGAATTTAATTTGTTCAAACAGTCCGAGAAATAGGGGCTAAAGTATTCATTATTCTTCACAGCTTCTTTGTACAAATAGTCTTGGAATAAATCAAGTTTTCTTTTATTCTGAAGAAAAAGGCATACGAGTAGACGCATTTGTAGATTGCCATTTGTTGCCAACCTCTTGAAGAAGTGGAAATTGCATTGCATTTTAATGTTAATATGTTTATTTGTAAAATCTAGGAACGAGGCATTCAGATAGAAAGTACGGTATGAGTACGTCACCAAATCGAACTACAAAAACAGCTTTTAGGTAATACGTAGGGAATAGAGGTGATCTCAAGGTCAAAGTGGGGTACTTTGACTTGCGGCCGTTTGTGCATTTGAATTAATTATAATGTTATAATAGACAAAAAAAATTAATACCCCATGGTGCTAGCTACTCGTATTAGACCTTCATAAATAGATGTATGAAATCAAATCAAGTATCAAATATATCTGAAACTGAAACGAAGAAAAATTTTGCTTCTGACAAATATTGCAAATGTTGGTGACATTATTTGGCTTTTTAAAATGCATTAAATTGGGACCTTACAACGTTAATGTGAGTATACAATTTCAATCCTAAATCTGCGTTACCTACGTAAATCTTAAGTGCAAAACATTGTATCTGCAAATAGGTTTAATTGAATAATCTGCGTTTTGGCTAACGTATTTGTATTTTCGAAGACATTTCTAGGGTTTAGATAATCGAACCGAAGTGTCAAAGCCTAATCTAACCGGTCATTTAATGACACGTGGGTCGATAGCATTAGAATTCTAAAATGCCGTTTAACAGTTGTACTAGTGGGATAAATCAGTGCTATTTGTACCATCAAATGGCACTGACTAATGGTACAGGTGGTCCACCGGGATATTTTAGTATCATTTGTACAATCAATTGTACTAGTGGGATAAATCGGTACCATTTGCACCACCAATGGTACTGTCTAATGGTAACAGGTGGTCCGGAGAGGCCTGATCTCGAAACAGTGTTGACTGATATCGGCTTGTATCGTGATCAAAGTCAATTTTAACCAATAATGATACAAATTAGATGTAGAGATTAGATCCAGCTTCGACCTATGATTTAATTTTTAGAAAGGACAAATTTTTGGTCTAACTGTCGCACTCAGTGTCGTCATTTAAATTTAATCTTTAATAAAGTCTCGTTTCACTTTCTTTGTCGAAGAAATAGAAAAGGAGTGCATGAGGCTTTTAATAAAATATTAACTATAATTGACGTCTCTGAATACGGCAGTAAGATCCAAATTGGAAACTTTACCCACCTTTCAACTTTTTACCTGACTGCGTCAGAAAGAGGGAAGTTAATTATTTTACATACATTTTTTTCTTCTTTTTTTAAAATATATAAATGGTTTCAACAAACACACCAATTACCTAGGCCCAAATTAAGCGTGAGCTTGTACTACGGTGACTAGGATAACGGATAGAAATACTTAAATACATAAAAACATCCATGACTTAAGTACAAATGCTCGTGCTCATCACACAAACATTTGCCCCTTGCGGGATTCGAACCCGCAACCGCCTGGTTTAGAAGTGCGGTGCGCGAACGACTACACCAAGACAATCGTCGAGGTATCATAAATTGTGTGATAGCTACAAACTCAAAGATACTGTGTGGGTAGGTAGGCAAATGACTTTGCGGGACGCCTTTGGATGCAGACTATAAATTCATCGCAATTGCGCTCTCGTGCATAGTAGATAAGTCCAAGATCACCTATTGCAAAAAATAAATAAACTGGTGTTACACCCTCGTGCCTCCGAAAGCATGTTAATCTGTTTGTCCCACTCTACCTGAACGCCTGGTGCCCTATGTTTGAATTCACTCGTACGACATTCTATTGGCGAATGGGACAGACAATTTTCAATGAACACATTAATTTATATGTTTGTTCTATCGCTCCCCTTGTGGGTAGGGGCGTGAGTAATTCAAAGAGATTCAGATGACGAACGAAAATCAGTAGAGTGGAGGAGAGAAGGAACAGAGTGTGCATCTGTGTATCGCGCACATACTTGTGCACTAATTATAATATAGCCTGCGCAGTTGGCTAAGCTCTGTAGAGATTGGCCGTGCTGTGGTCGAAATACGTCTTAAAGGACTATTTCGAATTAGTTGTAAATTGAATTTTAAGTTTCGTTCACACGTCTTACGTTAGTTACTAAGAGTACATAAGACGAAGTTCAGTCCAGGGGGAAAAAGTTCATTCATAAATAAAACCTCTTTTTTCTTACGTTTTACTTTGTCAGTTGCTTTACGTATCTCATTTTGTCCATTTGCTCTGAATCCGAAGCTACTTTACCTGCTCGATATCAGTATTGCACACAAATCGAGAGGGGTTATTTATCGATCAATTACTGCCCTAACGTGGAGAATAATCCAACTGTCGCCAGTCGCCACACGTAGGCAGTACCGATAATAAGATCCGTATACAAAAGTATCGATATGTATCGGCAGTTCGATTGTGACCTTGATAAAATAGGTTTAATAGGAACATTTACCAAAAAGACTGAGTATCGTCTTTAATTGCTCCCATTTCCTCTGAATCTGAAGCTAAATTATATGCTCGATATGAGTATCGCACACGTGAAGGGTTATATTTATCGATCAATTACTGCTCAAATGTGATGAATAATCCAACTGTCTTCAGTCGCCACACGTAAACAATACCGTCAATATTATCACAAATGTATAGATACCATAAAAGTATCGATAGTGACCTCCATAAAATAGGTAAAAACTATGTACTTAATATACGTTTATAAGTGAGCAAAAAACCATTGTCTTTTAAATGTTACTAACTGAATCAAAAAGTAGGTAGCTGAATATAATAAATCGATGGTTTTTATTATACTTACTTCCAAAAAAAATTATCCCGATCATTTAATGCACCACAAATATTTGTCAGGATTCTTACACATATTCTATTATACCTAAACAAAATACAAAGTCAGGTTATTTACACAATTCGTAACTTAAGAACAGATTGATTTTCATTGTCTTCAGATTTTAAGGTTTGACTCCTCCCTGTTTAACTATAGAAACAACGAAAAAACGTAATATATTTCAAGCCGGGAACAGCTATTATTAAAACAAAAGTACCTACGGTAGTGTTAATAGAATAGTTCATAGTAGCAGTACTTTTCTAGCAATAGTAACAGTAAATATAGCAGCCAGCACATTTGACTATATATGTACATTCTTGTTGCAAAATCATACCTACTACAATACATAAAGATACCACAGTGTTAGCCTTGATGTGCTGTCCGTACAAACAATATAATTTTTATCATTATGATATTAAATATATTGCATTTCTTGATGTTAATCAGTAAGTATCGATAGAAAAACTATCGATATATGACTTCACTCCTACTCCGATAAATTACACAGCCGGGAATATTGGCGGTGTTTGCTCTCGCGTCAATGTTAGCGTCGTTAAACGCACTAGATGCAAAAATATGAAAAACTTTTTACGAAAGTAAATTCAATTTCGCATACAACATTTGATCGACCGTGTCATGCGGTGGGACTGGAATCCACGACCCATCCAAAAAAAAATACATTAGTAAAAATATGTCCTACGGATACATGATACATTTCCCAATTATTGATTAAATCGAACGCCTCACTGGCGCAGCAACTTAAAAAAAATCGTTGACTGACATACGTCATCCGTAACTCAGTTGGAAAGTGCGTTCGCCCGGATAGCTAATGATCGTGGGTTCGAGTCACACCGGATGACACGTTCGATCAATTTTTGTGCTCAAAATTTAATTTACTTTTTTAAAAACTTGCAAACATATTGCTTAAATTAACAAAAAAAATACAAGAAAAACTTTTTAGTCAGTATTGAAAAATATAAAGCCTGTTAATAAACAACGTATCACAATTCAACCGAAATTCGAAATCTGTAAGGGGTAAATGTTTGTTTCTTTGATAAGCATGAATATTATTAAACTCATCCCCTTAATAATATAGATTTTTTTCTAGAGTAAGTACTGAAGTAATTGCCAATTTAGTATGCCATTGTTTAAAAATTTCCGGATTTAACCCTTTCCCTGATAGGGTGCTGAGGTGAGGTTAGTGAAAAGACCTTTGAGCCCCGCTAAAGCTCAATAATAAAGCAACCAAAGACCCCTTTAGGAATCATTTAGCATTGCACTCAAATGCGAATAGTTTTGTTAAGTCATGCAAATGAAGAATTCTATTTAATCCAGAATCCCGATTTCAGTTTAGAATACAAGGATAAAGATGCCATATCTATTCATGAACATAAATGGGAATGCGTAACAATTTTCTCTTGTTTTTAGTTAGAATAGAGACAAAATGCTGTTTTAATGCTATTCGCCGCGGCGTAAAGAAGCAGTTACAATCGTATTTATTTCAAATGATACAATGCTTCATTGCACTTCTTTAAACTGAATGTAATAAGAGCGCTTCTTTGATTAGAGTATGCCGGATTTTTGACGTTTGTTAAAGATTAGTACATTCACCGGAGTAATAAATCTTACAAGTATTGCAGTTTAATGAACTTAGAAAAATTGAGAATGATTCACAACTACTTGGATGTATGGTAAATTTCAGAAAAAAAGCAAGCACCATCAATCTTCTTCATGTCGTGTGGGTAAAGTTGTGTCAAACGGATGGCTAAATATGCCCACCGAAGCACAGAATCATGTTTTTATCGTACAATCTCTGGCCCGGGCTTAGTATACTAGGGCGTAGGGCGTTGGCGATTCGTGGGGGTCCTGGCCCACAGATTTACTAGTCGTTCTGCAAAAGTTAAATTAACCTTATTTAAAGCGTATACGCTACGAGCGGCTGTGAGCTAGTTTCACGATCCCTTAGTGCCCTGTGGGTACATTGTAATAACATGTATATTATTATCTTTGTTCAGCTTGTTCGACAGTGTGTAGTGTGCCTGGTGATTATTTTTCCTCGCTTTGTAGACATTATAAAAGTCAATTATTATATTTTGTGTTTCAAAACTGTAAATTTAATAATTTTAACATTCTGAAAGCTTATAAGGCAAATGAATTGTCATATTTTCCTAAAAACTTCAATATGTCTACCGCCAAGCAAACAATAACAGGTAAGACCGTCGTTTATACATTTATTACTGAAGCAACAATATTTGCATCAGTATTAAAACTATCTTTATGTGACGAATTAATAAAAATTGGACGTTGATTTTTACGCCCGGCCATTTTACGATGGAATAAGTTATAACTGGCATACTGTTTGTTGAATGGACGCACGTGCTTGTGACGTGGTCAAATAAAACTGTTGCTCGTATAACCAAAGAGTTACACATTTCTATTTTTTTATATTGGCCTGCAGATTACAGGTGTTATGAGAGTATTTTAGCAGAAGCACACTATTAAAAGTTTTACAAATATCTAATTATTGTTACAAAAAACTAAAACACACCAATTACCTAGCCCCAAACTAAACGTGAGCTTGTACTATGGCGACTAGGATATCGGATAGACATACTTATATTCATTTATTTAAACATCCATGACTTATTCATAAATGCTGGTGCTCATCACACAAACATTTGCCACTTACGGGCTTCGAACCCGCAACGCAAATAATCCGGAGCGCGAACCACTTACGAAGACGGTCGTCAAATATCTAACTTTAAGTTATTGTGAAATGATGATATTATGTAGTTACTTTATTAAATGTTCTTCACATCACCCTAATAGTACTACCCGTAGAATGGGTTTATATGTGCTTCAGATACACCCTTTATGATTTTTCTATTGCTATAACATTTTAATAAATATGAGATAGCTAATTTGAAATGTTTGTCTCCACCATGTCCCTGTCACCTATCTGTCATTAGTGATGGGTTTTTATCCGGATAAATACTCAAAATGGATAAATACTCATAAATATCCATTTTTACTCGAGTATTTACCCAAAAAGACGGATAAATATTTTATAAACATCTTTTTTGCTATAACACGCAAATTTATGATTATTATAATAGTAAGTCGGTAGTTTAAACCAAAACTAGTGCTAAAGAGTTTTTGAATCTAAATAATATATAATAAATACAACTCAAAGGTGACTGACTGACTTACATAGTGATCTATCAATGCACAGCCCAAACCACTGGACGGATCGGGCTGAAATTTGGCATGCAGGTAGATGTAATGACGTTAGGCATCCGCTAAGAAAGGATTTTAATCAATTCTGCCCCCAAGGGGATAAAATAGGGGATGAAAGTTTGTATGAAACTTTGTCAATTTTAAACCGATCGAGCTGAGACTTTGCATGCATAAAGCTACTATGACATAGGCATCCCCTAAGAAAGGATTTTGATAAATTCCACCCCTATAAGGGATGAAATTTGAATAAATCTTCTCTTAGATTTTCGACTGATTGAACTGAAATTAAAGATTGGAGCTACTATGATGCAGACGTCCGCTTTAATAGGATTTTGATAAATTCAACCCCCATGGGGATAAAATAAGGGATTATGGAGGATGTAAATGTATTAGTTTGAACCTATCAGTACTTACCTAATGGAACGAATAAATTAAGACGAACGAAATAAATTTTAGTTCTAAATGTTTACAATAGATGGCATTAGTAGTATTTTAAAACGCGTCATCGTTGTGTTTTCACTGAGTTACATATACCCAATGATGAGTGGGCGCCGTGTCTCATAGTACATACTATACCTAAATTCAATTCGGATATTTTGACAAATCGTGAAAAAACACGATTCCGTTTGCAATGTGAACGTCCATCCGTCATGACGTTATCCTGTATTTTGACGAATCGTCAATGACGGATCCCATGTGAATGAGCCCTAACCTATCCAAAAAGAGTGCCTATTGACTTCGATTTTTCATTCCTCTCTTCTCCATACGACATGGCAGACTAAGAGATCATTAAAGCTGGACGGCGCGACGGGAGTATAAAATATTTTGTACCATCGAGTCCACGCGAACGAAGTCGCGGGCAACAGCTAGTTCCATATAATTAGCTATAAACAAAAATAATCGATCTTAATTATTAAATGACCAAGATTTCGGTTTCGGTTTCGACTGAGAATCATGTTGATGCTGCCGTAGGGTGTCCACTGCTGAACATAGGACTACCCCATGATTTTCCACAATGACCGATTGCAAGCGGCCTGCATTCAGTTAAGTGTGATCCTGAAATCTTTACAAGGTCGTCTGTACATCTTGCCGTAGGAAGTCCGTCCTACGCTGCGCCTTTGATCAAAGGATCTCCAATCTAGAACTTTTTTGCCCCAACGGCTATCAATACTTCGCGCTATGTGCCCTGCCCATTGCCACTTGAGCGTACTGATTCGCAGGGCTATGTGCTTTACCTTAGTTCTTCTACATATTTCCTCATTTCTGATTCGATCTCGTAGAGAAACACCGAGCATAGCCCTCGCCATTGCATGAACTTAAGCTTTTTTATGAGGTCCATAGTAGAGATCATGTTTCAGATCCGTATGTGATCACTGGCAGCACACATTAATTAAAGACTTTAGTTTTAAGGCACTGAAGTACTTGAGACGAGAAGGTTCTCTTGCGTAGTTTCCCAAACGCTGCCCAGCTAAATCGGACTCTTCGACAGACCTCTTTTCTCGATGTTGGACCTATCTAATGGACCAACTACTACTTAGTTGGACCACAACGTACCAATGCAAGTAACTCCTTGTAGACGTACTTGTCAACAACTTTGAGAGTTGACTTTTCAACAGATACTGGAGTGGGTACCACTCTGGAGCTTGACATTACTTTCGTCTTGTCCATGTTCATTGTAAGACCCACTTGTTGGAAGATTCGGTTGAGGTCTTCGAGCATAGTCCCAAGCTCCTCCAGCGTGGCAAGCCAGAGGTATGTGAAGTATTCGCCGTTGACGTTGATCCAAATCCATTCCTGAAGCTTGAAGGCGTCTTCTAATGTCGCTGTAAACAGTTTCAAAGATATTCGTCTCCCTGTCTCACACCTCTCCGCAGTGGAATGGTCTTCGAGCTCTGCTTCTGTTCATGGACCGACGTGGTGGCATTGTTGTACAGATACTCTAACACATCTATATACCTATAGTCTATGTGACACCTCGGAAGAGACTATAGCACCGCCTACGTTTCGATCGAATCAAAGGCCTTCTAATAATCCACAAACGCTAACCATAGAGGCATATTGTACTCCTTGGACTTCTGCATAATTTTCCTTAGCGTATGGATATGGTCTATAGTACTGAAGCCTTTTCGAAAGCCAACTGGTTCAGGAGGTTGGAAGGCATCAAAACAACGTACGAGACAATACGCGATGACCCCTGAAAACAGTTGGTGGCTCAGGAGTGATATAGATCTAGTTTTTTTAATAAGATTTTGTCTTTTGTCAAAGGAACTACCTTTGAAACCTGTTAGTTCACTAAAACTAAAAATAGTAATTATATCCTGCTATATAGCCTAATTTCAAATACGGTAACCAATCAACAGAGATTAGCCAACTGCGCTGGAGATATTATAGTGTACAAGTGTGTGAACAATTCACAAGTGCAGTTATCTGATCCTTCACTCTCATAGTTCGATGAGATGGGATGGATAACCTATTTCCTGACTTCAAGCTTTGAGTTAGTTAAAAACAGTAAATTCCAAAAATCGTCTCGAACCGGGGTTTGAACCCCGGACCTCTTGGGTAGAAGCCAGCGTGCTGAAAACTAAATCAACAGGCAGTCTTAGTACACTAGAATGTTTAAAAAGGCGCAAAAGGAGCAAGCGCGAACATTTATTTTCTCTGGGTTTCAGCATTAGATCCTGACTTGGTGACACTGAGATAACCACAAAAGTATGCTCCTTAAATGAAAAAAAAAACAATAAATTTTGAAATTAAGTCCACAACAAACGAAGAACTCTGTGAACGTAGATAAAACAAAACGAAAAAATTTACATAATATGGTGGAACATAGAACTTCCTTCCTTTTTGAAATCGGTTAAAAAATTAAATGACAGGTGTCGCACCTGTCGCGCTTGGTAAAGTAGGGCCCAGGCCCAATTAGTTATTTTTATCCGCCATTTCGAGTAAATATCCGATAAAAATGGATAAAAACGAGTATTTATCAATTTTGGATAAATATCCGAGTATTTACTCTTTGAGTATTTATCCACTGCCCATCACTATCTGTCATTAATTCCAAATAAGCCGCCTCTTAAATACACAAGTTATAGTATAGGTGGCTTAATCATTATTAGTAAGAGGGATATAAGTACTTTTTCACACTACCTACTCTGCAACGTTCAATGGGGATCCACACGCATAGCGTGATGCAGATGGCGCTAGCATAGATACGGTTATGTCAAACATTTTGCTATTGTTTATGTCGGGCTTTTTCGTATCTAATTTACAGTTTTTCGTGACTATCTAATGTTATTTCATCATAAAGTATTCGTCAATGAAGTTATCTGAACTAAAAGACATTACATTATTGTAGTGTGTATATTTTCATATCTTCGGTAAAGAAAGGGATAGATGGAACTAAAATTTGTCTTTTAGAGTACTCGTATATTTCGTGAATCGGGCTCACTGACTTTGTTTGATTTTCATCTTAATTTCAGATCAGTCGCCTTAGGGCCGATTGATCGATGGCGTCAGAATCAACCGCTTTCAGTTGATATTATTGAATTATTGAGCGGACTAAATAACCAAATTAGATATTTTGTTGATTTAATCTTTACAGGGAAAATGTTCAGAGAATATACCGGATTACGTTAATTTGTTAAAAACAATGACATATTATGTACAAGTGAATTATGGTTATTACAATAAGTAAATTTGTTATTTACACTTTTGTAAAAACATGCAAAGAAAAATAATTATCGATAATAGTTGTGCCAATTTTTTTATATTAGATATTGCTCTTGAAAAAATGTCTGTCTGAGGTTGGAATCAAACCCACGTTCTTCGCATATATACTTTTTGATATTATTACAAATAAACACAACGATTAAATAATACTAGTTCATTATTATTTTCACTTAGTATCACCATAATGGGTTTCTCTAACCAAATTATGTTTGATTTATTAAACGTTTGTTTAATATTAAGCAACACTAAGAGTACTTACACTTAGACCGATTAAACTTTGCGCATTGTACTAAATCCTATTGTTCCAAAAGTTTCCGTTTAGTATACAGCATTTAGTATTCTAGAATCTAATTAGAATGCTTAGTTAGAGCTACAATAGAATACTTAATCGCACTGATATAAAGATGCATCTACACTACTGCATAATATTTGTTGATTTAGTTCTTCCTTGCTTTTGTCTGACCGCTGGCTTTTGTTCAAAAGGTCCCAGGTTCGAAATTTTGGAGCAGCCAGGTCTGAATTTTTTTGTGTTTTGCTCATGTCTTCTAGTTGGATTTTTAACAAAATTCACTTTAACGTAAAAAAGCGGGGTGGGCCTGTTTTTTTAGTTTTAGTTCATAACGCATCCTTATTTAAATTCCTAATCACGTGTTGATAGAATTAAATATTTATGTTTTTGGGACTGTAGTTAGTCAGACTCAAAAAGAATCACAAACACACAGATACCACTAGTATAAAGAACCGTATGTAGTATGTCTATCCGTTATCCTAGTCATCATAGCACAAGCTCACGCTTAGTTTGGGGCGAGGTAATTGTTGTGTTTGTTGAAACAATTTGTATTTATATTTCAATTCAACCTTAACTAGACCTTCAAACTCAGAGTGAACAGGCTTCTTCTGGGTGAGCTCGTTCCATCGTCGACTCTGTCTGTGCCACGTCTGGCTTAGTCTAGAGTCAAGAGCAAACCCATTTCAAATTAAAAAAAAGAAAATCACATAGCAATTTTGTCAGATTTGGGTAAAACACATTACATACAAAAAACAAAAAAAAAAAAAAAAACAGTCTACGCCAGTCATGCATAGTGCTTTTGTGTATCTGTAATGTCCATATCAAGATGACCTTATTTATTTATCATTTAGGCCAGGCCTGTATGTTTAAATGTTAAATAATTTCGGTTAAATTTGTAGTTTTTGAGCTAGGTGATGTGCAAAATACAGTTATCATTTACAAAAATGGACAATAGAATTGATAATATCTAGTCACTTGTATTTTCTAAGCCACAGAAACTGTTAATGCATAACTGCTTCAAGTGTGAACAAAACCTAACAGTGGATCGTAGTCAATACTCGTAAATAATACGGGCTATTGTTGTGGCAATTTGGCAGATGCATTAATTAATGTTTTATACTCGACTTAAACGGTATGGTTATTAAATTTAATAGTGCAATCAATTGACGATATCCATAAACAATGACAAATTAAGTTAGTTAAACGGTCATGAGATGCTGTTAAACAGATGCGTCCTGTCTTTGACTGTTATTTCATTACAATAGTGCGACAAGTTCATGTGTGACCTTTCTACGGTCGTCAGAGATGCGGGGGGCGGGTCACGCTAGACGTCAACGGGTGACGGGTGATGTTAGTGATGTACAAGTCTCGAGGCGTCCAGTTTATTTTTGAAGCCTCGAGGCGGAATGGCAAGACTCAGTGAGCTCGAGAGGCTCGAAGTCCCGAGTCTAGCCGAGCCGCGAACTCTTTGAGCCATGTCTCGAGCCTTCGAAAGAGCTTAAAACTATCAAAAGAGCTCGAGCCTTCAAAATAATTCGAGCCTTCAAAAGAGCTCGAGCTTTCAAAAGAACTTGAGCCCTCAAAAGAGCCGAGCCTTTTGAAGGCAGAGCAGTTGCCCGGATTACTAAAGGTCGTAGGTTCGATTCCCACCTAAGACACAAAAGGTGCAGAGTTGATTTTTTTCTACTGATTGTTATTTATTGCAAGAAATCACATTATAGTTTCGCTTAATTTTAAGTTTGATGGCAAAATAAATAGTACATTGAATCAGGTGCTACGCATGAACTCGAGCCTTCATAAGGTCTCGAGCCTTGAAAAGAGATCGAGCCTTCAAAAAGGGCTTGAGCCTTTAAAAAGAAGAAGAAAAGGACTCCCGAGTCGTCGGGCGCCATACAAACAAGGCAAGCCCTGTAAACTAAACCGAGCTCTAGGCAAAAGGACTCGGACGCCTCAAGCTTTATACATCACTAGGTGATGTTGCGGGGTAGATTTGCTTTGACAATCGCTTCCTCGCCCCCCGCACGTTTTAGAGGGTGCAAGGAGGGTCGCGCAAGAAATTGTCGGGCTATAGCGATTTCCTGTGACTCATTTGAGCAAATGAATGGCGGGAAGCCATTATGAACTTTCATCTCCCATTTCACCTTCTATTCTTTTTTATATAGCAACAAAAAGTAAATTAATGCATCCGTTTTAGATCTCATTGTATCTCTGTACTTTTCATCCAAATCGATTAACTAGTTTAGGCATGTGGAGCGTGTTGCTGTTGTTGTTCTCTTTGTTAGACAGACAGACAGCATACTTTAGCATTTATAATATAAGTAGGTATGCATCTGAATTTTAGAAAATGATGCTAGCAGTAAGTGTACCTAAGTTACTGTACCTAGAACACATATTTTAGTTCTACTAGTTTAGTTTTAATAATGCTGTTTGCGACAAACTTTATCGTCATACTTGCATCGCTAGCAATTTGACAAAAACTTTGACTATTTGCGCATGCAAAAGGACCGTTAGGCAATAGGCTTGGGAATCGTATAGTAATAATCTGTCGCTAAAAATCATAAAGTAACTCTGTTAAGCAGTTATTACCCAAGCCATTTTAGGATCTCTAATTAGGAATAGTTAGAAACTTAAATTGTTAGCTAGAGATCAGACTACCCTAAATCGGATCCAGATAATAAAAACGCACACGAATACATTTTCCATGCCAAATTACAATTTTCCAGTAAGTACTAAAGGTCTCTGAGCTAAACCGCGGAAGGACAGATGGACAGGCGTACATGGCGAAACTATAAGGGTCGATTGTTGGACTCCGAAACCCTAAGGCTGCGAGCAGACGGGCCACAGATCACAGACACCGTTGGCTAGCGACAAGCTGTTTGTTTAGGTACATTATTTTTAAATAGTGTAGCGAGTGGCGACCACTCGCGACTCAGTGTTCGCGACTAGCCACCGGTGGCAGCCATTCGCCATTTTAATAAAACATCTGTCAAAGGAGCTAGCAAATGAGTGTCAATTGTAGCAGCCACCAACCAACTTCGCCTGCGCGGGACCATAGGGCATGGCGCGTGGCGCGCGCCACCGGTGGCGGTGGTCGGTACTACGTGCGCGGAGCCTAGGTGCAAAGGATAATTGGACAACGTCACTTAACAGGGTACCGAAACGCCCAAAAGTTTTTGAATGGTTATCTGACAGGAAGTTATTGTTATGATCAAACTATTTTTTACATTATTTTTTATACGTTGTCAAAATTCAGGCTTAGTAAGTTTCTAGTTGTTCCAAACATTTCGGGATGAATAAGAGGAGTGAAAATGTAATCGGTATCATCAAGTTTTGAAGGCTGATTAAATTGAAACCCGACAAGATGCAAATAGTTGTCTCAATTGCGATACGAAAAACTAAAACTCAACTACGACGAAAAACGACGCTGAAAAAGTATAAAACAAGATTTTCAGAATTTTCATGTTTGGAAAGGCGTAGTCACACGTTACATATACCTACCTACCGTAGCACTTTGACAACGTGTGACTACGCCTTTCCAAACATGAAAATTCTGAAAATCTTGATTTATACTTTTTCAGCGTCGTTTTATGTCGTAGTTGGGTTTTAGTTTTTTTACTTTTATTATTTGTACTATTTTGGTGTTAAAGTGTATTTGTGGCGCATAATATTAACAAAAGTTTAATTGATGAAATAAGTATTCTGATAAGTAGTAAAGAAGCTATGAACAAAAAGATGTGAATTATATGCAATCAGCCTATGAATACAGGTAAAGTACCGCTAGAGGGCGCCACATTAGATTTTGTGAAACCCTATCTAGCCTATAACCAGCGGACAATTAAGACGCTTCTAATGATATGTCATTTGTCGAATTCTGATAAGTAGTTTAGAAGTTACGAAGTAACAGATGAACATACATACATACATACATAGCCTGTCAAAATCATAACCCTCCTTTTGCTTTGCCGTAGTCGGGTAATAAAATAGAACAAGTTGTAGTGAAACGTAGCCTATGTTGCAGGACGGTTATTTTTTATGGTTCTTTAATATTTACAATGCAATAGGCTAGTTAACATCAGTGGTGACCTAAGAGCTGGCAGCTACCTTGCTCAGCGTATAAGCATCGCTATCCAGCGCGGTAATGCTGCCAGCATCCTGGGAACCTTACCACAAGGACCCTTTTTATAATTTTTGTTTTTGTGTTGTATTAAGTAATTTATCTTAATTTTTATTAATAAGTAGTATATATATTACTAGTGTACATTGATGTAAATGTAATTAAATGTATTATGTATATAAACCTATTTTTGAAACAAATATAAGCCTAGCACTTAACGACATATACGGGATTTAATGCAACTAATACTTTTTAAAAAGCTTTGTATTTACCTTCCCGACGTTTTGATTGATTTGATATTACACGAATCACGGTCGCGGGGGACGTCGTTATGTGGATATTTAGAAATGCAACAACAAAGTTAGAAACCCTATATAAAGATAAGTTATACTTTAGTATTACCGTCTCAGCAAACAATGTATAATCATATCTGTCGTGCAATTTACTAATCTCTGGCGAGATTGGCCACCTTCGTCGGAATTCGGCTGGGAGGACATTTTTATTACTAAAATTAGCAAAAAAATATCGTTGGTTCCACTCGCCTTAAAATAAGTACTTAGTCCTAAAGATATTTTGCAACAAAAGAAACTTTCGTTTTAATCTCATTGTTTGGTTCGTCCAAAAGAACAATGGGATGACAATTCATTCCCCTGGTTTCTTAATTAATTATTTCTCTGTCAAGCCCCAGTACCTACTTAGGAATTATAAATGGAACCTGAGATACATTTTTAACATAATAATAATAAAATCGTTTATTAATTTCTAAAACCTATATCTCAGGCTAAAAGGAGCTCAAAAATATTTAGGCTTTAACCCCGTTATTCTAAAAACTTAGTACCGGGTTTAAGCCCGGACTAAGCTATTAGCTAGCCAATAAAATTAGAAAAGCGCTTCTCTATAAGGTTATATCACGAATGTGTCATTCATTCCTCTGTCGTCGGCTAATATTTAGATCTATTTTGAACAATTTTTTTTGTAATAACACCGTAATAGTTTAACAATAAATTGACATTTCATAAAGTGGGTTGTTTATAATAACTTAGAAGGTAAAAGTAGGTATTACATAAGTCAGCATTTTGACATATAGTCCTGTGAGGATACGGTTTTGACCTTTCACTGAAAAAAATGATTGGTTAACAGTAACCAAAATTTGGCTACTAGTAGGCCGTAATGTAGTGACTAGCAAACTTCTGGTTATCAGTAACAAACTAGTTTTGGATCTAAACTGATCGTTTATATTTAACTAAAGCTGACTTCCCTACAATGATACCTTCAACTAACAAAACTAGTTTGGTTGATCCTTTTTTTCACTGTTGATAATTTTAAAGTGCCTGTTTTTTTGTGTGTTTATGCAGAAGCTTTATGTGATGCTAAATTCAAAAGATTAGAATAAAAATATATAAACGTTTCTAACTCTCTGAATACAAAATTATAGGAAAAAAGTTGATTGATTCTACACAAGGGCTACTTATCATTACTTTTTTTTCTCGTCAACGTTAGGTACAGCTACATTTGACTCAAGTATGTATAGATTTATTACTATTATGTTTATGTATGTCTATGTAAGTTTATTGTTTAAAATAAACATATATTTATATTTAAGTTTATCTATCCTTGTTTTGTTCTTTTTACGCCGCCACGACTATTTCTGCCTCGCCCAATGGTTGACTGGTAGAGAATGCAATGCCATTTGTACTTCTTTGTTTGTGAAATAAAGAATAAATAAATAAATTATTTGATTAGGTTACTTGCTCAGTTAATAAGCAGTTAGATAGAATAAAAATTACGAAACATTTTTAAGGGATAAAAAAAAACTTATGGCTCGGTAGACGATAGTACGATACTACCTCTTTCCCGTCAAAGTAGAATGGGCAAAATGGGAATGGTGAGCATTCAAGTCGTTAAAAAAGCCATTGGCAAAACTATAAAGTGTACTAGCACTAACTGGTGCAGTACCTGGTGTAGTAAATATCTATTCCCATTATACGCCTGAGTTCGTTTGAGTTATAAATGGAATTTTCATCAGATGCACCATAACTCCGAGTGGTGTATAAAATGGGTCGTAACGTTTATACTCGTGTACAGCTCAAGCTGAAAAAGATTCAGTAGGTTTGATGGTCATTGATTTATTTAAAAGATGGATAATAACTATTAATTTTGCAATAGAATAAAAAAGGGGAAATTTGGTGATGATATAGTTATAAGGTATAGGTAGATAGATAGATAACTCTATAATGAACACCATAAAAGTAACAACAATACAATTTACAAAGAAAGATGTACAAATTAGGCGGTATCTGGTAAGTAGGAACGTATTATGACACTGTTCCAACTAAGTATCAATCTAATTACTTGAAATTAGCATACAAAATAAATTTCCCTTATTTTGTCGCTAGATGTCATTCTCCTTTTTAATTATTGTGAAAAACCTCATAATTTAAGCGATTCAAACACGCATTAACTTAATGGAGCTATACCACGCTTAGTTACTGACTGCCTCGTTGTTCTAGTGGTCAGCATGCTGGTACAGTCCACGGGGTGCCGGGTTCAAATCTCGTCGGGCCGTAAGTGTTGGGTTTTTCTGTGTTGTAGTAACTCAGACACATCTCCGGAGTCAGGAGGTTGGTGGTTGGTGTTACACCCTCGTGCCTCAAAAAGCACGTTATGTCTTTGGTCCTACGCCCGATCTCTCTTTGGTCTAGTCGAACTGCCGTCTCACCGAATAATGAGAGTAAAGGAACAGAAAGTGTACCTGTATATGGCGCATACACTTGTGCACCATAATAACTCCCGCGCAGTTGGCTAATCTCTGTTGAGATTCGAAATTGGGCTAGGAGGACTTATTAATTATATTAGTTACATTAGTTATTAAGTAATACTAGAATGGAACCTGTACCTTACACTAAGAATATACCATAAACGACGTAGTTTTTGTTTGCTTGATCATATGTAGAGACTACCGCCGTCGTTTTATGTAAATACGGACGGCAGCGTGTATTTGGAACGTATATTTACCGAAGTTCTAGTAATTAATAATGCGGTTTCCGTTTAGGCAGGTACATTATTAGGAAATGATTTGTAGGATAAAATGTTAGGCTGTAGAAGGGGTATAATTTGAATTTTAATGACAGGTTGATATACACCTAATAAAGTAGTTAAAACAAAGTTTGATTGAGAACGAACAGAGCTCTATTCTCTTATTTTTCGTCAATCAACATTTAACTGTATTTCCACTGAAATTTTATTTTCATTTTCATTATTATCAAATCAGTATGTATACGTTATAATTATTTAAGACCCGAGTTCATCAGTGTTTAAACAGCCTGTTAACCTTAATTGATAGAATTCCCATACAAATATGTCAAATAATGCTAAACCGGCTGATTAAAAATTAAACATGTGTTGGTGAACTCTAACCTTCAAGTATGAGAGATAATATTATATAGTAGTTTGATGACAGGAATGCCACTAAAATGAATGATATTCATAGTACCTATACAAACGAAAATTTAATATTATTATGTTTTTAAGGGAAAGAATCCGGAACGAGATCATCCGCCAAAAGACGAAAATCATAGATATCGTTCAGAGGTGCAGTCAGCTGAAGTGGCAGTGGGCTGGTCATGTCTGTCGCAGAACCGACGGGCGTTGGAGTAGGAAGGTTCTCGAATGGAGACCACGTCTCAGGAAACGTAGTGTTGGACGCCCCCCTGCTAGGTGGACCGACGACCTGAGGAAGGTGGCCGGTGGTGGCTGGATGCGAGAAGCGGAGGACCATGAAAGTTGGCGCCGTCTTGGAGAGGCCTATGTCCAGCAGTGGACTGCAATAGGCTGATATGATGATGTTTTTAAGTAACGGAAGTAACGGGCCCTGTTTATAGGCCTTTGTTGTTTTACGTCGAAAAAGCAGCGTTATTTCTTTAAGAGGTACCACTACTTCAAAACTAAAAAAACACGTAATCAAACAATTTTATCGGGTAATTTTTATAATTATACATAATAACTATTCTTGACAATTACATTTAAAAGATTATTTCTTTAAAACGCGATTTTTATTAGGGAATAGGGGCGGCCTTAAGGTCAAAGTGGGGTAGTCTGAAGTGCAGCCGTGTGTACGTCTATTATGAAAAGTTGTTGTAAATGCGCTTTTGAACACGTTCCTAGAATATTAGAATTTCAGAATCCTATCCATACTTCCATACTAATATTCCATACTAATGCGAAAGTGTGTCTGCCAGTCTGTCTGTTACCTCTTGACGCTTAAACCACTGAACCGATTGAGATGAAATTTTGTATGAAGACAGTTCGAGACCCTGGAAAGGACATAGGCTACATTTTGTCACGTAATAAAAAACATTAAAAGGGGTGAAATGGGGGATCAAAGTTTATATGGAAAATCCAACTCTTGCGGGCGAAGTCACGGGTAACCACTAGTAAGTATATATAATATTTCATTGTATAACGGAGATTCAACTTTGACTTATATTTGACTCAATGTTACTAATCAACAAACTATCGACAATCTGAACGGGTGTTGAATTTTGATGAAACTTATTGTAGGGTTAAGGATGGGCTTTGTTATCTACAAGCGGATATTTGTATAGCCATTTTCTTGTGTTGATTATAAGTATTCGAACTCTAGGATGCGTGTGAGAAACGTTTGAAGCATGTGGAAAGGACAAATGAAGTTTGTAATATTATTACCCGACCGCGGAAGGAGGGTTAGGTATGTTTTTCGTGAGATGTATGTATAATTGTTTGGCACGCCCTACAGCCCAGACGGCTGGATAGTTTTTGACATATGAGGTGTCGTTGAATTTTTAAAAATAGTAATAGTGACATAGGCTATATACAATTAAAGAATAGCGCCCGCAAATGGAAATTAAGGGGGTTGCTGATTTTTTCGTTACCATACTATGGTAAGGAAAAAATCAGCGCCATACAGGGTATCAAATAAAAGCCAGGAAAAAGACCATTTAAAAAATATAATATTTTTTACAGTCGGTTGTTTTGTTTTTTCAATAAAATAATTATGTTTGCTCGTTTATTCTGTGGTAAAGGTTCATTGTCAACCAACGCTAACGAACTCATAAAATGAGTTGCTAATTATTTTTCAAAAAACATTTAAACTACTAAGCCCGACTTGCACCAACGTGCAGTTGTAGTTTAAATACGGGTTAATCCCTAACCCGAGAATAGTTCATACAAAAATGACAGGGTTAAGGGGTTAACCCGGGGTTAGCGCCATGGTGCAAGTGGGCCTAAAAGTTCATTCTGTTTACCAAAATAACTATAGAGCACAGCGCAGACCAATCTGGCAAAATTATACGAAGTCGCGAGAAAATTGTGGCAGCAAAAAAGCTAAATAAAGCTTTGACTAGGTGCAATTAATGTAAAAACAATCATTTGGTTTTACAACTCCAATTAAAAACCCGTATGCCCATTCGTGCATTCCGGAGGAAGAGGACGAGAGTGACAGACGTGGGCACATAATGTACTCTAGCCGAATTTTGACTACAGTGGCCTATTCCAACAGAGATAAGCCGACTGTACAGGAGATATTATAGTACACAAGTATGTGCGCAATACACAGGTGCACTCTCTGTTCCTTCACTCTCATAATTGGGTGAGACGGCAGTCCGAAATGACCGTAGAGAGATCAGGCGCAGGACCAACGGCTTAACTTGCTTTCCGAGGCACGGCGGTTAACACAACCAACTTCCTAACTCCGGAGCTGTGTCTGTGTCCTTTCAAGACAGGAAAACCTAACACATTCGGCCCGACTCAGGTTTTGAACCCGGGACCTCGTGGACAGTACCTATCGTGCTGACAACTAGACGAACGAGGCAGTCAAACCTTTGTAAAGTAATAGATATTACAGAGTCTGTCTTTTATACGAAGCTCATTGAAGATATAGTTATAGTGCGAAAGCCATCCTTTGGATAGAATCTTCATCATCAGAGCTTAGTAGCTTTCATAGAAACGTTTTTTGCATTTGATTACTCAAGTCATATAAAAGACCTATAAAATGACCAATGAGTTCGCATATAACCTTTACAATCCATCGAACTACGCCATAAAACCGGTCATCAATATTAAATAAACACTGATGGTTTCGTACACATTGCTTTTTCGATCGTGTAGCCATTTAACCTCTGGAAATAAATATATAAGTCAGCCTATTAGATCCCACTGCTGGGAAAAGGCCTCACCTCAACTATGAGGAGGAACGAGCCATACTTCACCACGCGGGCTCAGTGCGGATTGGTGGAGGGGTGTATGTAAGGCAAGTGACAAACCTTACTGTCCGAAGTTATCAAGCCGCCCTAGGGCCTCTGACTAGGCTTAACGACTAATACCACAGATATTAGCCGGGACCAACTGCTTAACGTGCCTTCCAAAGCACGGAGATGCTTGTCATAGACGTCACTTAAATGGTCGGATTGGTCACCCATCCAATCACGACCGCGCCGTGGGTTGCTTAACTTTTGGTATCACTACCAAAGCGCTGCCGCCACTGCGCCACAAGCACCTCTGAAATCGGAAATAAATATCTGCAGTCAAAAGATATGAGTAAAAATGTAGGGATATAAAAAGTTTTAATAAAATTCAAGACAAAATTATTCCATTCACTAAAAACACACAACAACATCGGCCAAAAAGACACAAAAACATAAGGTTTAAACTGGGACCAAAATTAACCGACAAATTTAAAATACTTTATTTCCATCATCAATAAAATGTCTCCATTAGTTTTCGATAAGAGCTAATCTTACTCTTAGGTACCTTTTACCTACGTAATTATGCTTGGCTGGGCAAAAAATGGCAAGGACCTATCTAAAATCAGGGATCTGGAAAAATATAATCAACTTAATACCTAGTACAGAGAAAAAATATATAAGTTACATTATGTCCATTAACTTTTTTTTTTTTTTTTTTTTCTTAAATTACAGAGAGTATGTCCATTAACTTGTTTCGTAATTATAGCAGATGTTATCATTATACCATAACTGGAGGGTACGAAAAGAATATAATAGAATATTTCTGTGTTGACACAATTTTCAAGAGCAAGTTAGAGTTTTGTCTAAAATACACCATCAAGTAATAAACATATTATCATCATCGTCATATTTAAAAGCTATGCTGTTGTCGCTGGGCTTTTTATTTAAAGCTTGTTTTGTGACGGTATTTTACCAAAATTTTGTTTCTACTCTAGATCCCTGTGCATTGCCATCTTTTATTACGATTAAATGTTATTTAAAGTATTCGTAAAATAATATTACATGTCCCAAAATTCGCGCATCCCTAAACTCGACATTTTAGGAGTAATAACATTATTTAGACATCAAAGCCGAATACACACCGCTTGAAACTAAACCACAAGTTTATTTAGTTTAAATAGGTCAATTCCTCGAAATGGAGTTGGCGTTATAAATATTTATTGAAACACAGCCACTTGTACTGCATCTTGTCCTTGGATTTTGATGTATTTGTGATAAGCTGTTGGCCGCGATTTTGTCTTCAGTCTTGATGATACTAAATATTGACTAGTATTACCATCAACGACCAGTTATCATGGCCTCTTATTTGTATTAAGTCGTATGGGACAAGTAATGCCTAGTTAATTAAAAAACAATATAACCGATTGCAAAATGACTTGCTCTTTACACTAGCTTTCATATGATACCCATATTAATTTATTAATTCTTACCCTGTTTTACCTAACCCTTCCCCCCACATTTTTTCATTTACGGACGCCATTATAAAAATGCACGTAGCATATGTCACTACCACAACTTGACAAATTCGCCACTTCTTCCATGTCATAATCTGTCCAGCCGTTTGGGCTATAGGGCGTGCCCTGGCGTGCCAAACAATTATACATACATACATAGTCTCGAAAATCATAACCCTTCTTCGGCAGTCGGGTAAAAAGAGGTCACCATTTATTTCTGAATGAGTATATCCATTGAGTTCAGGTACAACACAGCGTAATCTGCATTGTGCACCCTACTATAATACGTTCGACGTTGTTATGTGCATCAAAATTTATTCAGGACAGATGCAAAAACCAATTTATACGTTTTTACTAAACCTACCTATACTGAAACCCTAGTTTTTTTAAGCGTTCGCAAAGGGTTACAACAGGACCCTATTACAAGTCTCCGCTGTCCGTCTCTGACTGTCTGTTTTTTCCAACGTCGTTTCTCATGAATCGTAACAGCTAGACAGTTGGTACACAATAGACAGATTTGTTTGTAATTTTCAGAGTTTATGTATTTCTGTTATTTCATTCCGTCTTTTTGTATTTGATAATATACCGGATATCAACAAATACATAAAGACAGAATAAAATAAATATATAAGTGGGGCTCCCATAAAGAAGAATGAAAGAGATAGCTGATAGTGGGGATTGTCCACTGATTGGCTTCATGATAAATAGGACTTAAGCTTTTACTAACACTTTATGGATCACAGTTGTCTGAAATAAACACTTTTATTTATTTATTTATTTTAAAACAAATGTGTTTTCTTTTGCTATTTTTAAAACGAAAAAATTGTTTATACGAGGGTCAAACTGAAAGTTCTTAGAACTGGCCACTTATAAACAATATAATAAAAAAAATATTCTAAAATTTGAAAATAGAACTCTTTGCCAATATTACTGAGTATATATTTCATTCATTTGTCATTTGTTTTACGACTTGGCGGCAAATTGAAAATTGTCTGTGTCACGTCAAAATGAATTTAACACGAGAAAATTTTCGTGCAATGATTTTTTATGACTTTCGATGTCATTTAAGTCAACAAGAAAGTTATGATAGACTACGATTGGCCTTTCACGATGAAGCCCCATCTCGTGCGACTGTTTACAACTGGTTTAATGAGTTTAAACGTGGTCGCACTAATCTCACTGATGATGTACGTGAGGGACGGCCTTCTACGGCGACGACTGAAAATAAAATCTGTGTTGTGCGGCGTATGATAGAGACTGACAAAAGAGTGACCTATCAGCAGATTCGGACAAGCTTAGGCATCGGTATGAGTCAAGTGCACAAAATCCTCCACGAACATTTAGCGGTCAGGAAGCTTTGCGCCCGGTGGATACCTCATAATTTGACTAAGGCTCAAAAACTCCATCGTGTGGATTGGTGCCGTAAAATGATTGAAAGATTTAACGGAGGTGACTCAAATGCTGTGTTCGACATACTAACAGGTGACGAAAGCTGGATTTACTGTTATGATCCTGAAACCAAAAGACAATCTGCTCAGTGGGTGTTTCCTTTCGAGGAGTTGCCAACTAAAGTGAAGAGAGATCGAAGTGCGGGAAAAAAAATGGTGGCCTCGTTCTTTGGAAGGATAGGTCATTTCGCAACAATTGTGTTAGAGGATCAAAAAACAGTTTCTGCAGAATGGTACACTACCAATTGTTTGCCACTTGTCTTGGAAAAAGTTCGAGAGAAACGACCTCGCAGTAGGATCCTCCTTCACCACGACAACGCCTCGTCGCACACCGCCAAGCGAACGATCGACTATTTGGCGACATCAAACGTTGAATTACTGGGTCACCCGCCGTATAGCCCCGACCTCGCGCCTTGTGATTTTTATTTATTTCCAAAAATTAAAGAAAAACTTAAAGGAAAGCGGTTTATGAATGCTGAAGAAGCGGTGGCTGCGTATCGCGATGCCATTGAAGAGACCCCTAAGGACGTGTGGGCAAAGTGCTTTTCCCAGTGGTTCCATCGCATGCAGCGGTGTATTGACGTCAATGGACAATATTTTGAAAAGATATAATAAAACTAATAACTGGCTAATGTAATCAGTTTTTGATTTTCTAAGAACTTTCAGTTTGACCCTCGTAATATAATGTCTCATGTTTTAGAGATTGGTACGGGACCCTTCGTGCGCGAGTCCGACTCGCCCTCGGCCGGTTTTTTTATCAATATAAAAGTACAGAATGCAACTTCCTGTACTTTTATTATATGTATAGGTATAACCTACCTCTAGAGATGAACGCAGTCCGTATAAATAAACAGGATGTATTTGCTGTTACTATTATATTACGCAATTTGTGGTGTGAACAAGGAATGTTGTTTTGATGAGGGTAATCTACTCTCCACTCAACATACATCTTACCTAGATGTATGTTGAGTGGAGAGTAGATTACCACGTACGTCTACTCTACCTACTATTTATCGATTGAATACAATCCTGCAAATGTGAAAATTAAAGTTTTTGTCTTTATCGGGAAAATTTGTAAGTTGCTAAGAAAGAAGTCTCGTAAAAGGAAAAATCGTGAAAAAGATTTTTTTTATTTAAAAAATATTATATTTAATTTTTTTAATAAAAAAAATATTTTTACACATTATCATGGTCGAAAGTACCTGCACTTTTGTGGGCTATTTTGTACCGATCGCGATCCTATGTGCACAGATTAATTATTAAATTTATTTTTAAATATTAAAACCGTATTTAATAAAAGAATTAAGTCCGATTGAATAAACGAGATACTACATCGGACCCTTTTTATTTTATTATATCGTCAACAGTAGCGAACATAACTTTTAAAAATATAGAAATACAAAAACAACCCTTTGTCTAGACACAGGTTTATTTACCAAGAGTTATTGATACTACGAGTTTGTCTGACAGATTAATACAGTCTGTATGCCCAATGACGCACGATTTATTAATAGTCTGAGTGGAGTTTTATCAGCTTTTGTCAGCTAGGGCCATTGCGACCGCAAGCCGATATCACTTGTTTAACATTGACTGATTTTACGCATACTCTATGCTCACCGGCCTTACTCTGGTTAACGATAACAATTTTTTAATTATTGCCATCCTGTCACCCATGCCAGCATGACAGCCCAACGAGCGAGACGGCTAGACTCGAAAATACGCACATCGTTATCTGGAGTAAAGCCTCAGTGTCCTACTCTGTAAAACGTGCCCGTTTTAGGGTTCCGTAGCCAAATAGTATAAAACGGGACCGGAAGATCCATCTAAGGGTCACAGCATGCTTATCAACTCGTAAACGGAACGTAAACGTATCAACTCGAGCCGTTTAGTATTCCTTTTATGAAACTCCGTACTGCAACGCACACTAATTGGAACGTAACGTAATTGCCTCACCTAGGGATCAACTTGCAAATCGCTTTGCGGGTCGGAGAACTAGCGGTCTCCGCGCTTACGGCTCGTCGTCCATGCGCTTACGTCTCTCCGTACCCGAGCTTACGTCTCTTCGTTCACCCTTCTCAACCCTTCTGCCGTAAGCGCGGCGTCGCCCTGCCGTAGCCCAGTCGACGTACCGGAGCTGCTGATCCGGTTTGGTTACGTTCTTACGTTAGATTGACAGCTATTTTGCAGCGAGGCGAAAGTCGATACGGTGACGATCCTTTTCCGAGTTGATAAGTGTGCTATGACCCATATCTGTCTGTCCGTCCGTTAGTCACAGACTCTTTATTCAAAACTATTACGATATCACAGTTGAAACTTGATTGGTAAATCTGTAGGTTTAGTAGTTTGTGTGAACCACTTTACGATTTACTAAATAATAATAAAGCAACACTTTAGGGGGGAGGATTAGTACTAACTTGAGCACTAGATAAATGCATTGGGTACAAACTTTTAAAATAGTACTACTAATCTAAATTTGTTAATTTAACTTTCGCAGGGCGTGGCGCGGCCTATTACCATCGAAGGCACTTTCTGCCCAGTATGCAAGGAACGCCGGTTCGATTCCCGCTTCAAGCGTTAACATTTTCATGTGCAATATCTAATCTTTAAAGGCACTTTTTTCATTTAACCCATAAATGTAATACAAACTTGAATGTTCCATTAGTCTTGCTTGTCCAGTAGTAAGGGCTGTGATTTATCGGCCAATTAATAGACCACAATCCAGACAGGGAAATATCGACATTTAACGTCATCCGAGTAAATTACTATACATTTCTTAATGCGCAAGACATTTGTTAAGCTGAAATATTAACTTGTCACCAAAGACAAATTTGAGTTAACTTTTTCGTACACCGGGGTTCCGACCCGTGATTTAAAGTACATAATTAATTAAATTAAATTTTAATCCTCACCCCTTCTAAGTAGATTGCTCTTAGTGAGGTACTTTTGCTTCATGGGGAGTGACCTAACATATTTTATAAGCAGACCCTCATCAAACCCTTATTCACTTAGGAAGCCATTAAATTTTTTTGACAGATAAGCTGTAAATACATACAGGAAATATAAATCTGAGACCGAGAGGTATCCCACTAATAATATAAATGCGAAAGTTTGTGAGTGTGTGAGTGTGTATGTTTGTTACTTCTTCACGCAAAAACTACTGAATAGATTTCGATGAAACTTTACACAAATTTAGCTTATACATTGGAATAACACATAGACTATATTTCATAAAGATACGTATTTAAATACCGAAGTTATGACGATAAGTGTTAATGAAGCCGGAAAAAAAATCTGTAATTTTCGAGCTATTTTCGCGTACGCTGCAAAAATTGTAAGAGTTACACCAATATAATGTATGGCAGAAATGTTTGCCTCAAATAGATCTACAGAAAAGTTCGCGAGAGTATATATCTATCTCTTAAGGTTTGCTCACTAAAACTTTTTTTATGGTAATAATAAATGTTTTACAGTAGTGCATTACTTAACAAGGTAATTTCATAAGAACTGTTTTAATATTTGTCCAAATCAATACTTTATTATTACTTTATTATTCACAAGCATTCAATTTAAATAATTATCTTAGGAGATCTCATAGTTTTAAAATACCATACGCTTGTGACGCCACGCGCGACGCGGTCTGGCCGGCCCGTGGCGAGTGTTGGTGGATTTAATGTGTACAATCATAATGTGTACAATTTTTTCGTCGTATTAAATTATAAAACCACCCTTATCTCCATAAGTCCATCTGCTTAGACTAAGTACATAACAAGGACAATGCATGAACCCGCCCCTGGCAGCATGATTTACACCGACGATGTTGCATTACTTAGCTAAAAATATAATATTCACGAATCACACGAGGTTTTTTAGAAATAAGCATGTGAGAAGGACCGCGGCAGACGAGATAAATGCTTGCCTCAAGGCTTCGTCGTTGTGGGCTAAAGTAGAGCGCTTACAACTCACTAACACATTACTAACATGAGCTATTCAATGATCAGGAGTCTGGACTTTCGGCGAAGGTCGCATGCCGACGGATGCTAAAGGCCAAATAACCTTAGACAGCCTATTTAGCAATGTTGTTAGCTCGGAAGATAACCTTATTAATGAGGTATTTTCGAGTTTACAAGAAAACCTGGTTAACGGGGAGTGGTTGTGCGAAAGAGCTATCATGGCGACCAAAAACGAATTGGTAGAAAAAATTAATAAAAGAATATTAGAGCAAGTTCCAGGTGATGTGAGGACCTACGTGTCAATAGACACGGTGATGACAACTGACGACGCAACTGTATACCCAGTAGAGTTCTTAAATTCCCTCGACCTGTCAGGGGTGCCCTCCCACAAGTTGGAACTCAAAGTTGGTGTGCCTGTCATACTGATGCGTAACCTGAACGCGCCCAGACTGTGCAATGGCACTAGGTTACGCATCACAAAGCTGAGAAAGCACATCGTCCAGGCCACCATTCTTACTGGAGGGGCCAAAGGAGAGACGGTATTGATACCCAGAAACGCCTACAATTTCTTTTATAAGTAGCTTTCTCTATCACGATAAATAAAATTCAAGGACAAACTCTAAAAGTAGCCGGCATTCACCTGGGCACCCCTTGCTTCTCCCACGGACAACTGTACGTGTGTTGCTCGCGTGTGTCGAGAGCAAAAAATCTTTATATTTGCAGATAACAATGAGTGCCTATTTCACCACCTCTGAGTAGCTTACTTGATAAATTGTTTGATATATTTTATAAGGAAAATATGTCAATTTAGTTTTCAAGTAAGTTACTCAGAACTTATTCAGAGGTGGTGAAATAGGCCCTAAGTCCCGGAATGTTGTTTACCGCGATGTACTGCAGTAAATTGATTTCTAGCTCTCTACGACCCGAGACAAAAAAGCAATTACATAAGACCGTATAATCTGCTCTCACCTTCTGTCACTCATCAAATTTTGTAAATTTATCTTTCCGATGCTCAAATTTAAATTGTTTTGCTTCTAAAATGTAAATAGTTATAGTTACGCAATTTATTTTCCCTAATAAGCCGCGGGTAACACCGCGGGGCACAGCTAGTTATGATATAAAAGGAAACTTGGTTGCTATTTTTGTAAAAGGGCGATAATACCTTAATGTTGATTCAGCATATAAGATATTGTGATTCATTAGAAACTAAAGAATTAATGGAACAAAGAACCATTCACTAAAGAGCGATACATTTTTTAATATTATTAATATTAAAAAATATCGCCCTTATATACCAATATATACCATACTAATGATACCAATGATATTCGTCAGTAAGATGGTAAGTATATTTTAGCTAGAAGATTTAAGATGAGTAACGAGTTACGTACATTATTTAATTTTTATGGTGTGTCTCCATTGATTTATTATACCTATAATATGATAAATCAATGTGTGTCTCATATAACATATGATAATATTATTATCATTAACTCTGTGATTTAAAGCGCTTAGTGCCGCCTTCTTTGTTATATCATGACTCGGAGAATGGACCAATCTACCACATGGTAGAAGAAAAAAAAATAGTTCAGTAATTTAAGTATTTTAATAAAGTTAGGTATTCGAATTACGGTCGCAGATCCAGAGGCTTACCCAAAGCAAGATGGAGAGATGTGGTGTTGAATGATATCAGGGAGTGCGAATTTTTCACTGACGATGTCAAGGCCCTCTGTTCGGTCAAAGTGGAGGAGAAAAATAAAGAAGACTGACCTCGCAACCGTACGGGACGTAGCCAGGAAGAGACAGAAATTTACTTATTTCCTAGCTAAATATTTGTCACAACCATCGATCTGAACAGAGAATGTCGGAAAGAAAACGAAGGAGATATTAGAGACCCACAAATTAATGTTAGCGAATACACGGATGCACTCTCAGTTCCGTCTCTCTTATAGTTTAGTAAAACGGCAGTCCAACATCGGACGACGAAACATGTCCAAAAATAATAATTTGTGAATCGCCAAGTAATAAACGATAATTAACTACAGTTAAAACAATTAAACTGATAAGGGAAGTACAATAATAATGTAATAGGAAAAAGGCAAGTTAAAGCTGCTTTATTATCCTGTTCCTATGACGCATTTCAAGGATAATGAGTTTACTTTGTGTCAGTTTTTGTCGCAAACAGTCGTTGTACATGTGTGCTCGTCTTTTTTTAAGTTAGAGACAATGAAACATATATGGAGAGTTATTAGTTTAATTGTGTATGTTGAATGTTTAGTAAAATGTGATAATTGTATGGACAGTAAGTTTCACTCTTTCATTTTATGCCTTCTTTTAAAGCTTTGAAATATTTTATATTTTTCCGAAATTTTGTTTTACACATAGATAATAGTACCTATTTTATTCGATATTCCAGACAGCAGCAATGGAGTTTATGTGCCAACCTACTCACTTTATATCATTGGGTTTCTAATGATATTCATGCTAGTCATCATAGCCTGTCTAGCAGTACTTTTGTACATGAATAAAAAGAAAGAATATAAGATATTTACCACGCAAAACCAACTACAACCTGTAGCAACGAATCCTGAATTAAACAGAAGTTATATGACGCAAACTTCACGCGAAATGACACTTTTAAAAATGGATTCTTTAACGGATTCTCCAAAAGTCACTCAGCCCCAAGAATGTCACGTTGAAAATAACCCCACTAATCTTACGTTATCCTCCAGTAGCAAAGAATTAAAAAGATCAACTATAGACAGAAACACTGGTTTGGGTAAAGATTTTAAAGTGTACAGATCAGTCAAAAAGCCAATTGACCAACAATTGATTCTGAGAGAGCAGATGAAAAAAATCTGTGAAGATGCTTTGGCAAGATCCCACGTCAAAGGAATGACAGCCAGTCTTAAAGACCTAAATGCATTACTACAGGAACATAAGGAAGACTTTAGTTCCATACCAGAACCAATTACTGAAGCTAAAGAAAAGTCATCGTCATATCCAGATTTAGAAGTTTATGATAACGCTCCATCTAATATTCCTGTAGGTGAAAGGGCGGGAGAGGCTGTCTACGATTCTTTACCGTCTCCTCAATTAAAAAACAATATTGTTGTGGAAGATTATGATACTAAATACCTTTTGACGATTTCTAAAGAAAATCTTACAGATGACACAGATTCGATTTACATTAATGCTCAGTACAGATATAACAAATTTTGATTATTATGACTATTTAACTAGTTAAGTGGGTATAATGTACATGATGGTGTCGTGTGGTTTATAAACCTCAAAATAACTTGGGATTTTCCCTTAGAGTCTGGCTTCGTAGCCAAGCCATAATTATAAGGAGAGTAACTTTTATCTCATGAACTTTGATTAAAGTAGGAACTTGACACTGTTGAGTTTATTAGTCATCTATAACAACAAAATTAGGTAAAAAAAATATGTTAGTTTATTATTAAGATTGTTATAAGATATATAAAATAAAGCAGTCTAAGGATTTTCAAAAATCATTACTTAAATCTGCAGGTCTGAAAATTACTGACAGTTGAATAGAGTTACAAATACTTGATAAAAATGTGGAAGTGGTAACACCTTTAGATGGTCCTGGCTTGATGCGCCACAAAAGTGAGCTTTGATCGTTATTTAACCGTACTTACCGTATTGTCATACTCGTACATATTAAGAAAGTTTTTTTTTTGTAAAAAATGGATTACCTACTTGTCTTACAAGGATGCAGTACGTCACTGATCGAAAATAAGAAACTAATCATCGTGTCGTGTCATCATGCCAATTATTTGTCAGCATCAAGATGGCGGGATCAAGCTTTCGATTCAAAGTGTTTCATATCAGGGTATAAGTGCTTCATTTGTACCATTTGTACCCTGACGTAAACATTTGTACAAATGAAGACAAAAACGGCACATCGAAATTTTTCTGGTCCCGCCACTATGACGTCAAAGTGGCGGGACCAACTTGAAGCGTTGCACACACAACCATAGTTCATTGAACGCGATTAGTACTGCATTTGTACTTCCTATATACAGAACTGTTATCTTATTAGTAATAACAGAATTAAAGCAATTTAATCAAAAAGCTGATCCCGCCATTTTGACGTATCTGTAAATTGATGCATTCATATCAAAGTCGCTAAATCACACAAAAATACACATAATAAGACTTTGTACTAGCTGAGTACATGATCGTGATGTTTGCCTCAGATTTGTAAGCCTTGTAGGGAAAAAGTTATCATCAATTTGTTGCTCCATAATCCGTTTGGTATGTAAATAGGGGAGGGGGGCCCAAAGCAGGTCACTTATGTTTATTTTTAATGACTCTTCAGATTCTCGATGAGCAGTCTCGCGAGAAGGCTTGCCAAGATTTCTCGCACATCACTGGTGTCTGTTCACACTTAAAATATTTCTCACTTGCTGATCTCTTCTCTACTAAAGTACTAGTATGGACGACTTTGACAGTGCGCCTCCCAAACATCTGGCGACCGCAAGACAAACTTGTATGTGTTCTTTGATCGGTGTCGGTACTTTTTTCGAATATTATCACATTCTTGTCTGTTCTCAGTGAAACGAAAGGAAAGAAATATAGTTATTTTTGCAATGCCGTTGATTTAATTTATGTTGTGTGCTGAAGGTAATCATGCAAGCAGGGATCGCGGTAGAAATAGTCTGTGTTCTCCAATCGGTGTCGGTATTTTTCCCGCTTCAAGTTAGTTGCTCCATATGTTATGTACCTACATGACATATATCTATCTATACATATAATAAAACTGTAAAACCGATGCGTCTGTACATTGAATATTTTTACCAAAAACTAATTGAGGGTGATGTTAAAATAGTATCAGAATAGGAATCTACGAGTTTTAATTTTTTTGTCTGTTTGTCCGTTTGTACACGCTAATCTCCGGAACTACTGAACGGATTTGAATGAAACTTTTTTTATTGTGTAACTATTAAGTCTGGGCTAACTTATTTTGAAGATCGGAGTACCTGATGTGGAATCTTAGCAGTACACTTAAACTGAGATAGATATGAACGCAGCGCCTTAATGTTATTCAGCGTGATGAGCACTTTCTACTGACGTACACAAATTGAAGGTCTGGAGTAACTGAAATAGAACCCTAGCAGTTCGGCTCAACTATAAGAAATATGAATAGAGCGCCGTTGGGAACATTGTTCAGCGTGATGAGTATTTTCTATTGACTTGCACAAATTGAAAGTCTGGCGAAATTAATATGCTAAATTACTTCAGTCTGATTTGCAAACTCAAAAGGTAATCCTACTGTCTCCAAGTTACGATCTGGTGACGGAAACCTGGAGAAATCGAGAGAATCCTTCAGATTTTATAGGCATGTATACCATATATGCTACAGCATTTATTTAGGTATTTAAGCGTTCACATTCAGGAGTCATAATTGTCATACTTTCATTCGTGGATACTTTCACCACAGATAGTTTGACGAAATCTAAATAGGCTTACCTACTTACTTTACGATAGTAGTAACTTACAAACCGACTCTTGAGTAGGCTAGGGACACCACAGGAACACAAAAATAGATGCTAAACCACATCCATCTATTGTGGTAGGGAAGTTTGAGTCTGACTTTTTCTGAACACTAGAACCTAAACTTACATATATTTTATTACAAACGAATAAAACTGCCTTCAATTAAGTAAACTAAAAAGTAAAAAACAATCCTTTCCACTTTTACTAAGAAAGATATCCGACAAAATTTAGTTTTGGAGTCGGTGTCACTGCCATGCGAAATTTTCTTACCAGAGAAGGATGGCGAGGTGATAGCACCTATAAAAAAAAATGCCCATTGATCTTGATTTTTAATTCCTCTCATCTCCTTACGACATGGTAGACTAAGAGATCATGATAGCTGGATGGCGGAGTATAAAATATTTTGTATCATGGAGTCCACGCGTACGAAGTCGCGGGCAACAGCTAGTATATGTATAAGTACCCAATCACTGTAGGAAGCTCAAATAAACCGAATTTAGAGTGTTGTTCGAAAAATCGTGGCAAGCCTTCTCGCGAGACTGCTCATCGAGAATCTGAAGAGTCATCAAAATAAACATAAGTGACCTGCTTTGGGCCCCCTTCCCCTATTTACATACTAATAACTTTTTCCCTACAAGGCTTACAAATCTGAGGCAAACATCACGATCATGTACTCAGCTAGTACAAAGTCTTATTATGTGTATTTTTGTGTGATTTAGCGACTTTGATATGAATGCATCAATTTACAGATACGTCAAAATGGCGGGATCAGCTTTTTGATTAAATTGCTTTAATTCTGTTATTACTAATAAGATAACAGTTCTGTATATAGGAAGTACAAATGCAGTACTAATCGCGTTCAATGAACTATGGTTGTGTGTGCAGCGCTTCAAGTTGGTCCCGCCACTTTGACGTCATAGTGGCGGGACCAGAAAAATTTCGATGTGCCGTTTTTGTCTTCATTTGTACAAATGTTTACGTCAGGGTACAAATGGTACAAATGAAGCACTTATACCCTGATATGAAACATTTTGAATCGGAAGCTTGATCCCGCCATCTTGATGCTGACAATTATTTTGAGTAAACAGAAATTGTACACCGACGCAGAGGGGTCACCTGCATCCATATATTTAAATGTATGTACTATTACTATCGAAATTAAACATATAGGTATGTTTAATTTCCTTCCCTAGATTTTACTCTGGGGTGCATCAAGATTAGTTCATCAGATTTCAAATGTAAAACCCCAATACGTTCTCCCCTGCACCCTGTAGACCGCAGAGGAGGACTCAGTTAGGCGGCCGGACTATAACATACAGACATTTTTTTTCAACAATTTTTGAATCCCACAGACCTAAGCTAAAACGATTTGAGCTCTGGAGGATTTTTTTAATTAATGTACAGAATTCGATTTTCAATAACTTTAGTATTTATAAGAAGCAAAGACATGTACGGATAGTATTAAAATATAAATATAACCAACAAATTCAAGCAATATTAACTAAAATCCCGTACAAATAGGTTCGGATTGCATCACTGCGTTGCACCGAGATTGGACTAGGAAAATTGCTTTGCGGAAAATTGAAATTCCCTATAATTTCGGCCTGTTTACATACTTCAAGATCTAACGTCACTTCGCAATAAAATACTTAATACGCGTAATCACGTGTTGTACAATAACTATGTATAAAGTAAATAAATTGTCTTCGAATGAAGCGTACTCATATAATATCGATCGAACTTCACTTGCAAGTTCGTTTGATCATCTATAAAGGAATAAAAGGTAAGTCACCTAAATTGTAAATTAAAATAACGCAAAAAGTATTTTTATTTTTAATAATTAAATAAACACTTTTTTACGATTTTAGTGATTTATTGTACATAAGACATTTGAAGTCATTATACATAGACAGCATGAATAAAGGAATATTTGACCATAATTACTTCGATCTCGAGACCACTTTTGCATTGCCATGTAATTTAAAATGTTACGTAAGACGTTTTGTAAAAGTTGTAATAAAACCAAGAAAATGTATGTTAATAAATGTATTTTCTTTCTTTCTTTCTTTAGAAATGAAAAAACAGGCCTGTTGTATTATGATACTCATAGGGGACAATAAAAGTGTTCAAATATTTACTTCTTTTGTCAATAGTCAGTTTCTCATAGCCAGACAGACAGAGAATATACGAGTATGTATAGTTTTCTACTGAATGGACGCGTCCAACAGCAGATATTATTTACATGAAAGTTAGGAACATCCACGTTTTTGATTTTCATTTTGTGCGTTTATTCAATAATCGGGTGATAATTTTGCACTACGAGTACTATGACGAGTAAAACCTAGCGGTTCCCCGTAATTCCGCCCTTCCGCCCGCACTTATGGGATTTCTTCATCCCCCCTATTCAATAGCATTTTTTTGTTAAGTTAAAATTTTACGAAAGTTTATCGAACGTCTTCAGGTGGGACTCAAACCCACGACCTTTTACGAACTGTACCACTAACTCTCAACGGAGCTAAGTTAGATATTTTTTATTATAAGTGCTTCCTACGCCACCAGTGAGTAGACAATGGATTTCATCGATACTTTGGAAAATGTACCCACTTTTTGTAACACGAGTAAAGTAGGTTTTTAAAACGGTTGTTTTTGCTTATGATTAAAATATTTAAAGAAACAGATATTTCAAAATATTATGTAAAAAAACAACGCTCTTGAACAACATTTCCACTCGTGGAATGGATCTTTTCGCGTGTGAAATAAATTGAAATAGAACAAAAGCAGTTCTGAAAAGGGTTTTCAGAACTGGAATGATCGCGCCGTGTATTCACATAACATAAAAGCGACGTAAATAAATCATACTAAATTACATATACGTTGCAAAAATGCAACTGTGTAAAAGCAAGCCTAGTAAGTCCTACTCCGCTGAATATGTCCGTGTTTTCTGCTTTACCCTCTTTATCACTTACATTGGGTGGGATGCAGTCACGAGCGAGAAATGTATAATAGAAAATACTGACCCCCTTACTAATAATGGTTTTGGCATTGCTATAACACCTGAAGAAATGAGACAGTCAGTTTGAAATGTTTGTCTCTTGTCATGCCACCTATCTGTCATCAATTCCAAACTAGTCGTCTCATATTTGCAAGTGACAGGGCAGTAGCATATTCACTATTCGTAAGGGAGGTAAAATGTCTTTTGGGTTTGCTATACACATGATGTCCTCCTAGCCGATTTCGACTACGGCGGCCTATCTCAACAGAGATTAGCCAACTGCGCAGGACATATTTTAGTGCACAAGTGTGTGCGAAATACACAGGTGCACTCTCTGTTCCTTCACTCTCATAATTCGGTAAGACGGCAGTCCGACATGACCGTAGAGAGATCAGGCGCAGGACCAACGGCTTAACGTGCTTTCCGAGGCACGGGTGTTAACACCATTAACATCCTGACTCCGGAGCTGTGTCTGAGTAATTTCAAGACAGAAAAACCCAAACACTCTCGGCCCGACCCGGGATTCGAACCCGGGACCTCGTGGGTAGTACCCAGCGTGCACCACTAGGCCAACGAGGCAGTCTATGTGCTAGAGTACTATACACATATAAGCGGGTCAGCACGTTCATTCCGTAATTATGCTGACAGCTACTTCCAATAATACGGCATATGCATCTCTATCACTATTTAAAAGGTATGTAGGTAGGTAGTATGTATGTAGGTAGGTCCATGAGTGAGTTCAACCTTATCGCTATTTAGCTTTCACATGACATTTTGTCATAACTGGAAGACCACTTTCTTAGCAAACCGTACACACGGCCAGTCAGACTACCTACCCCACTTTGACCTTTAGACCTCATCTATTCCCTTCGTAATAAAAGTTGTTTTCGTAGTTTACATGGACAACCTTACGTGCTGCCGACTGTACCTATATGCTTGCAAGACTATTAGGGACAGCTTGTGTTCAAAACAAAAGGTCGAGAACAATAGGCAAGTCGGAAACAAAGCTGGTTGTTAACACACGGCGCTGTGAAAATTGTGTTAAGCGAAGCAAACAGAACGGATTACCGCTCGCTCCGCTTTTTGCTCGAGATCTTATTACTAAACTGCCAGAAGTCCGAAAGCGAGTTAAATGTCATTTTTGAAAACATAAACAGTGTTTACTTTTAAAAACATTGCAGGAGACCTGGGCCCTTAGACAAGATGCAATCTTGATGCAAACTTCGCTATTGCCAACAAAATATCAAAACATGTATGCAAAAGTCACGTGAGGTTTTGATGGCTTATGTCAGTTTCATACATTTTGTTAGCGATAGCGAACATCGCTTAAGAATATACTGTATTTTGTCTGGGGAATCTGGATCAAGCAAAATAACAGAAGGGCTTAGTGTATGTCATAGTCAAAAAAATCGATACATGCCTAGGGCTTACGATTATCAAAATGTAGTTAAAAGAAACCAAAAGATTTTCAACCAGAATGTTACATATAAAGCCCAATATAGGCACGAAGTTGAGCTTTGGAAGTAAATTAAGAAGATTATTTATTTACCGACAAGATAGAACTTTTATTTACCGTTTCTTTTGATATAAAAACATGACAAACCGTTAGCAAAACAATTCGTAATTTAGAATACGTGAGCCGTGCAAATGCGCAAAACTCTATTAGTGTTATTACAAAAAAACCGGCCAAGTGCGAGTTGGACTCGCGCGCGAAGGGTTCCGTAACCATTAACTTAAAACATTAGACAGTACAGACAAGTAAAGTATTTTTAAAAATGAGATCTATATGTGAAGTATCCTCGAACCAAGTTACATGCAAACCAGTCCATAAACTTAGAAGATATTCTGTTGTGACAGACTAGGACGGACGGACCGAACGATCTTATAAGGGTTCCTTGTCGGACTACGGAACCCTAAAAAATTTTACCAGGCTTAAACTAGGTCTAAATATTAGCCGACAACTGAAGAATGAATGACACATTCGTGTCATAACTTAATAGAGAAACGCTTTTCTAATTGGCTAGCTCGCAGTTTAGTCCTGTCTTAAACCTGGTTCTAAGTTTTTGTAATAACAGGGTATTTGACTAACGCGGTTACATAAGCCACTACACATAAACGACTACCTACTTGATATTTCGCGTCGCATCGCATTGCCGCGTTTGTCGTTCACCTAAGATAATGGGTAAGGGGGTTAGAATAGAATAGAAAACTCTTTATTCAAGTCATGTACACTTACAAAAAATAAAACAACAGTTTATAAGATTGACGCGTAGGTAAGTCAGGTGGTACATGAATGAAAAGGCAAATCTACTTAGCGTATGCCGCAGAATCAAATATTCTGAAGCGCTGGTCTTCCGTAGACGCCAGAAAAAGAAAAAGAAAAAGGTTAGTTCTTAGTATGTAAGTTGACCGTTCGCTTGTCAATTTGTCATCATATTCCATAAGGTTCGGTTAGAAAACTCTTTATTCAAGTCATGTACACTTACAAAAAATAAAACAACAATTTATAAGATTGACGCGTAGGTAGGTTAGGTGGTACATGAATGAAAAGGCAAATCTACTCAGCGTATGCCGCAGAATCAAATATTCTAATATATTTAATTTAATATATTTGTTTTGTATTACCTACAAAATAACTTATCATATAGGACTTTATTTCCTAATATAATTTATTTAATACTCAAGTTTATCTTGGGTATTTGCACACGGACTTATTCCTTACTTCAGCCACAAAAAACCGTGTATTAGGATTAGGTAGGTACTTACACTCTAGTATTGTTCGATTCGCAAGTAGGCTCTTATCCGACCACTTACAAGCGAAAATACGAAGTGGCCGAATCATTCTCATTCCTATTGGCCAATTAAGTATGTAGGATTACTCGAACATTAATATTTTCAATTTATCATGTGCTTATTTGTAATGAGGTCTTTTGTAAAAAATATTATTAGGGTGCAGAAATGGTTTTGAGAGGAACCCGTGTCGAACGCAGCGTAGGCAGGCCTCCCACAAATAAAATGAGTGTCTGGTAAAAGTCGTGTTGGTCTACTGGTCGGCACGCGCCGTGGCGACATCATCCAAGAGGTTCCAGGTTCGAATTCCGGTCGAGCTAAAATTTGTTTTTGTGTTTTGCGTCTTGAAATAACAAAAACAGCCTCGGAGACAGGCAAATGATGATGTTAACATTCCCGTGCCTCGAAAAGTGCGTTAACTCGATGCTTGCGCCTGATCTCTTTAAGTCATGTCAGATTATAATAATAATAATAATATTTATTTATTTTAGGCTACAGACTACAAAGTAATACAGGCCCATAGGATAAATACCTTACAGACCAACATACATATGAAATAAAAAAAAAACTAATAAAACACTATTTAACTAACTACACGAGCGACTAGATACGACGCGCGCTGTGTCGGCTGGCAGTCGTCCCCGGAATCTTCAAAACACGACTCCCTGCGACCAGAAGTCCTCCTTCATGAAGGTCACCAAATGATAAGTCGGTACTCTAACCACGAACGAACTAAAATTCACTTTGTGGCTAGATTCCAACCGTTCGTTGAGATTACTATCTCAACGAACTATGAGAGTGAAAGGACAAAGAATGCGCTACAATATAAATCATCTCTTGCGTAATTAGGTATTCGGCTAGGAGGACATCATTTTTATTACAAGCGATATACCTAAAGATAAAACAATTTGCGTAGGATCCTTGTCATGTCATAGCCAGAATGTTACTTACAATATCGGTTACGACAATCACGCCTGACTGACCTCTCGGAGACAGATAGGATAGTGACAATATAAAAATACGATTACGAAACAGCAAAATGTTTTTTGTGGACTTTGAAATCAGTTAGGTATGTAATTGTATGTTGTTGATGGAGAGCGAAGGCAAATGTTAAGGGTTTAGGCCTCTGTTTTTAAGTGAATAAATAATAAATTGTTTCAACAAACACACCAATTACTAGGTAATTAGTGTGTTTGTTGAAACAATTTATTATCGTGAGCTAAGCGTGAGCTTGTGCTATGGTGACGGGGATAACGGATAGAAATACTTAAATACATATAAAAATCCATGACTTAGGTACAAATGCTCGTGCTTATCACTCAAACATTGCCCCTTGCGTAATTCGAACCCGCAACCGCCTGGTTAAGTAGTCCGGTGCGCGAATGACTACACCAAGACGGTCGTCAGACGGTAAGTAGTTAATAATAATGTCCTCCTATCCGAATTTCGACTACAGTGGCCTTTCTCAACAGTGATTAGCCAACTGCGCGGGAGATATTATAGTTCACAAGTGTGTGCGCAATACACAGGTGCACTCTCAGTTCCTTCACTCTCATAATTCGGTAAGACAGCAGTCTAACATGGCCGTAGAGAGATCAGGCGCAGGACTAACGGCTTAACGTGCTTTCCGAGACACGAGGGTGTTAACATCACCAACTTCCTGACCCCGGAGCTGTGTCTGAGTTATTTCAAAACAGAAAAATCCAACACTCTCGGCCCGACCCGAAATTAATCAATGAGAGGTAGTTATTGAATGGCTTAAGACAATTAACGAGTATCAATTTTATGTTCAAGTCGGTCGTCTTGGTGTAGTTATTCGCGCTTCGGACTTCAATGGTAGCGGTTGTGTTAATTGTTCAATAATATAAGTTACTTATAACGGATAAGCGTTTTCCTAGTCATCATATCACAAGCGAACGCTTAATATGGGAGTAAGTATAGGTGTGATTGATGAAGCAATTTATTTATTTTAGTAAGAGCAACACAGTCATACTTAGAAAAACAAACTAAGAAAGTGTTTTTCGTTTCGCTAAACAAATCGGCTTTCTTAGAAATATTATGTTGGTAAGAATATTAATTGAATGAGGACATGAATGCGGACAGATAAGAAATATGTTGCGAGAGTACAATAATGTAACCGCCTACTTATGAAGCTTTCTTTGATGTGAAGGAAATGAGTAAACATCCAATTTTTTGGCATACAATACCTACATGTTTACAAACAAAATATGTTACTTGTATATCCTGTATTAAAAAACTAGTTCAAAATATTAATTTGTAGTAACATAATTTGTAATAATAATCCCATAAGTTTATCAAAGAACTCTTATTATTTTCTATAGTTTTGACTGGATAAAAGTAAAGATTGTTGTAACAATAAAATGTTCATGACTTCTAAACTAAGCTAACCTTATGTGATCAAACCTAACCACTGATGAAATTAAAATTGCTTATGTTGGGAACCCAACACTAAATATTAATTATTTCTCTATAGATAATTTAATTATGACTTTTGTATTTTATGACAAAAAACTTTTAGGTGTATAGAATTATTGCCTTTTACTTTTATTCTTATTAAAATTATGTTGAAGAAATTAGGGTCATTTCTGAATATGCCTTTATAACAATTATGAATTCACAAAACACTGCTTATCCTAGGTTATGCGTAAAAACAATATGTCATAAATGTTATGCCAATATATATTACTAGTGGTTCCCCGCGACTTCGCCCGCAAGAGTTGGATTTTCCATATAAACTTTCATACCCCATTTCACCCCCTTAATGTTTTTATATTACGACTAAATGTAGCCTATGTCCTTTCCAGAGTCTCGAACTGTCTCCATACCAAATTTCATCTCAATCGGTTTAGTGGTTTAAGTGTCAAGAGGTAACAGACAGACAGACACACTTTCACATTAATAATATTAGTATGCATGATTTAAAAAAATAAACGGCCAAATGGGCACCCCAGTAAAATTATGCTATTGTTTCTATTGTTTAAAGATTGTTCGTAAGAAGTAATAACATTTTCGAAACGATTTAATAAATAGCTACCAACAGAAATTACATTTATTTCTGTCTGAGTGACATAGGACCGGACATAACCGATGGGACTTGGCGATGCTAGAGCGCTGGACTAGTTTGCACGCTACCAAAGCTAGCGGCTTCTACTAGGTATTTTTATTGTTTTGAATTGTATTTGACTAACAAAGGCTAAGTGCAAATTTGTCACTTACATAAATATGAACCACGGTTCTCCTTGTTTCGGCCGACTTGAGTCCGAAGTCTATTTAAAGACTTCCAAGTTTGCCAAGATTTGCCAAGATGGGGTTACGCTGCGCACAGCGAATATATGTGTGGTGTCTCTTCCCAGACAATGGAACTCCTACTGTCATGCCCTACGTGCCCCTACACCTACACACGTGAGGACCTGTACAACGCTACTGATAATGCTTTGTTAGTGGCCGAGTATTGGTCCTCAAAAATATATATTTTTTTATTCGAAATAGGTTTGCTCTTGACTCTAGACTAAACCAGACGTGGCGCAGACAGAGTAACACCAGTGTCGACACAACAAGAAGAAGAACCACGGTCTGAAACAAACTTCACTCATTCATTCATTCAAAGTTTTTTTTTCACCCGATTTCAAAAAATTTGGCGTGTAAAGCTGGGGCTGGTCGCTAGCAATTTACAAACATACCCAAAAAAGTTCAGGAGCCTAATTTAGCACGATGTCCATGTTAAACCTATTCGTTCAAGGTTGAAGCCCACAACACAATGTTATCGAGAGAGAAAGACGCGTTAGTTCAAAAATATGTTACTTTTTCAGGGTAGGACCCTAATGTACTGAGTATATATTTCTGAAGATAATCTTGTGAGAGAATTTTCACTTCCCGATTCGAAGATTTATTGGCTAAGGGGTGTTTTTTCGATAAAAAGGGGAAAGGCGAAAACGGTTTACGCCAAATATTCATTTAAGTACCTACTTATATCCGACGGATATATCAGTGAGGTTGTGATTTATATAACCTTAATAACAGCTTAACTAGAACGTCTTATATATTTTGTACTCGTACGTTCTGTACCTACTTACCTACTATAGCGTAGTTACATTCGTTTAGCTTAGCATTAGCTTTTACTAACTACTTTCAAATGTATAAATAAGTTATTATTTAGAGATTGTTTAAATAAGTTCTACGTCGGTAAATAAAAAATAAAACTTCTGACGATTAACAGTGTCGCATCCAATGATTGCAAAGAGTCAAGAAAAAGTAAACTCGACTGATAAAAGTTCGCGGATTAGCATAGACAGTTTTGTAAAACTTAATTAATTAAGCCTACTTAATATTTCAATTAAATATTCCAACCATCGTGTTTCATAACCAATAATAAAACAACGCCACTCAACTTGTCCATTTTCAGATCTTTGAACTGAAACTTTCCGAAACTTTTGTCGACAATTTCCACCAAATTGCTAGAAGGTTTAATTAAATTTGGTCAGACGCTTGGAATCTTTATAAAGCGTTTGAAATATGACTTAGGTATGATATAAGTAAGGCATGCCTAGAGTTCATAGAAAGAAAAATGTAATTAGATTTCGTATGAAAAAAGTTGTTTCTTAAAAATTTTACAAAAGTAATATCTTCGCGAAATAAGCTGGGCAACTTTTTACACGAATTCAGTGCCCAAAAAAAACGAGTGTATTCTTTTAAGGGCTGATGTATGTATGTACGTTTCTGTATTTACTCATTAATAAGGTTATTTAATTTCAAACTGCTGCACTCAGAGCTTTTTATTATATTTTATCATTAATTAAATCTAGTCTGTCACTTTTTATGTCTATAAAATAGAAGAGGACTGAATGAGATTTCATGAAATATTACCTAGAATGACGTATCTGAGTACGGAAGACTTGAGTCTAAATGATATAAGTCATAATAAAAAAGAAATATTAAAGGTATGCTCAAGAAAATCTAAAACAAATCCCGAAAAAATCCAAACATCTCTCAAGCCACACTCATTATTAAATTTTGTTCTACATTTGAAAATTAGCCTTAGACCAACTAATCTTACTTTATGACGACCGTCTTTGTGTAGAGGTTCGCGCTTCGCTTTACAAAACCAAAGGTTGCGGGTTCAAATCCTGCAAGGGGCAAATGTTTGTGTGATGAGCACGAACATTTGTATATGTCATGGATGTTTATAAACACATACAGGGTGTCCGGGTTTCGACTTGGAATAATTTAATTACTAAATTTTAAAGACATTTTTCTAATGAAATTTTTTTGACATTTTTTTTCTTCTTTGTTGCAGATGGACAATATGCTCGTCAACCACTCGTTGTCAACCCACAACTCTTCAGACAGCGAGTATGTACCCTACGAAGACCGACTGGACACATACCTTGTTCCCATCATATTTGCCATTATCTTCATAGTCGGTGTCCTTGGTAATGGCACCTTGGTCATAGTGTACATACGCCACAGGGGCATGAGGAATGCGCCTAACACGTAAGTTTTATTATTAAGGAAATATATTAGTTAGCAATGATTAAAACATTAATCAACTAGTACTTAACAATTAAAAAAGTACCTGGAAATACAATCAAACATCTCTAAAGCCACGCTCATCTACACTAATATTATAAAGAGGAAAGATTTGATTGTTTGTTTGTTTGTATTGAATAGGCTCCGAAACTACTGAACCGATTCTAATGAAACATGACCGAAAACGAAACCGATTCTAATGGTACAGAGATAGTTCGAGACCCTGAGAAGGACATAGGCTATTTTTTGTCGCGATATTGAATTTTCTGGGGGGTGAAATGGGGGGTAAAAGTTTGTATGGAAAATCTGACTTTTAGACGCGGGCGAACACGCGGGGAATTGCCAGTTTATTATACACGTTGGTCAATAGTATATAAAATAACTAAATAGTGTTTTAGTGGTCGACATTTAAATTAAAAAAAAAAATAGTGTAAACATAACATTGAGTTAAAAATAAAACATTTCTGTTTAAGTTCAGACATTCAACCTTAATGCAATTCGTATCTCTATAGGATTTGCTGCTCTTAAAGCCATTTAAAGAGAAGGAAATAAGGCACGTTGTCGAAAACGTATAACAAGAGCAGTCTGCAGTCGGATAACGGATTTCCCCTGATGATAGTACGTTAACAAAAGAGCTTTTAGTGGAATGAACGCGTCTGGACTGATAGGTATACGATGATACTGCAAATGTAGGTACCTAACAACAATACATACATCAAAAAAAGTTTGCGATCAATTTGAAGAACTGACACATTTTTGTTTCGGCCATTTATAATTTTATATTTCTATAGATTCTTTATTTAAAAATATAAATATAAATAGAATATTGTTACACAAGGGGAGAAAGCGACCCATTTCACTTAAGAAGTTTCTTGCGCTCAAACGACTTGACTGCGCTAATAGCTCGAGAGTGAAATGGGTGCTATCACCCGAGTTAAACATACTATTTTTCATTTCGACTGTAAGGAAAGAAATATTAACATATCTTTCTTGTTGTGCAATTGGAGGTGCGTTTCATTTGATATCCGCGAAGCGCCCAACCGACACATTTTGACGTTTTACTTGATCTGCGAGCGGCGCCAAAGTGGGTGTGCGGTGCGGTCGTCGCTGGCGCCCCGTCAACTTTTTCTTTGGAAGTGTTGGATTCACGGCTTTAGGCAATATTGGTTTTACACTTACGTGGCAGGGTGGGATAAGCTATTTTCCACCCGGCTATCTACACATGAAAGTTCAACTTTTCGAACAGGAGAGATGAAATACATAACAATGCAATCGTTTTTCCAGATGTGTGTACGTAAAAGGAATCAAGATAGTGCTACGAAATCATGTAAATAAGGTCTCTGGTGCACTAACTAGTATGTTCAAAATCCGTCACACTGCATTTAGTAAAAGCACTAATTTAATATAACAGTTTTCAGTAGCCAATGCATTTAAGCATTTATTCGTACAATACGGTAAGGTTGTGTCGCACTTAGTTGAATGCGGTGAAAAAACCGTAGATTATTTTTGCAGTGATTTAAAACTAGTCCCGTAGTTAAAAAACGTAAGCCAAAAAACAAACGGTTTATTTGCCAAACTTTAACGTTGCTAATTTTTTTACAGGATCATATACTCTCCGACGTTTTTACCTGAAAATTTTTGAATGTGAATACTGAATGATATGTTTTTACTGTATACGGCAAACGCTTTAAATTCCGAATTGCACATAGTCACCGTATTAGAATACCGGATATAAAAAACCGTTGATGTGTAAACTTACTAAAATTAAAAAATATATTTAGCAAAAATGTAACATAGTTGTACCTGTGTATAGAACAACTTGCAATCTGACGCTATAAGGATTTGATTCTAGAGCAAATATAAATTTAATAATAAATAAAATATCTTTATTTCAGGCTACATGAGAACCCATACTAGTGTTAGTAAAATTAAAAATGAACATTAAAAATTAACTTCAAAATCAGGATTAAAATTAAATTAAATTGAAGTATAAATTAAAATCTTAATTGAAAATTATAATTAATTTCAAATAAATAAAATGTATTTATGTAAACAATTTCATCATCATCAAATTTAAGAGCTAGGCTCTTGTCGGTGGAGTTTCTTCCATTCCTCTCTGCTTTCCGCCCTTCTCTTAACCTCCTGATACGACCCGACATTTATCTTTTCTTTAATTTGCTGCATTTAGCTTATTCTTGGTCTTCCTCGCTTCCTTTTTCCTTCTATTCTTCCTTCTATTATCGTTTTAATAAAATTGTTGTGTCGAATCAGGTGGCCTAACATTCGTCCCCTCCTACACTCTATTGTTTCCATCAATCTCCTTTTTTCCCTAACCATAGACAAAACTTCTTCATTTGTTTTCTTCTCCGTCCAACTTATACACACATCTCGAAGGCTTCCAGTCTCTCTCTGTCCCTCTTTGTCAATGTCCACGCTTCACATCCATAGTGTGCTATACTCCAAATGTACACTTTAACAAGTTTTTTGCGAACTTTGCTTGATATTCTGGCCTTGAGAAAGTGCTTTTTTGCATTATAAGCTTGTCTCGCCATCGCTATCCTTGCTTTTATATCTGGTGTACATCTGGAGTCACTAGTTATCAAGCTACCTAGATATTTGAAGGTTTTAACCTGTTCTATTTTTGTGTTATTTATTGAGATAGGGCTATATTTTTCCTTTTTAGAAGCAATATTCATGTTAATTTTGAGACCAAATTCTTTAAAAATAGTGTCAATTTCTGTAACCAGTTCTTCCAACTCCAATCTGTTTTCTGCAATGGCTGCAATATCGTCGGCAAAACGAATGAATTTAAATACGTCCCCATTAATTTTGACGCCCCCCTTTTTTGATTCCGTTATTCTGCGTATCGCACATTCTATGAATAAATTAAAAATTAGCGGTGAAAGTGGACATCCCTGCCTAACTCCCTGTCTTATTTTTGCCTTTCCGTTTTCCTCTCCTACTTCTATTACCGTTTCTTGGTTTTTATATAATTCATAAATAATCCTTCTGTCTCTATAATCCAATCCAGCTTCTTTGAGTACTTCCATCATTATTTTCCAATTGACCTTATCGAACGCCTTTTCTAAGTCGATAAAAGCTATATGTGTGTCCATGTCAAAATCCAGTCTCCTGTCTATTACCAATCTCAAAGCCAGTATCGCTTCTCTGGTTCCCTTCTCTTGCCGAAACCCATATTGATCCGGTCCCAAAAAGCACTCTGTTAACGGTCTTATTCTATTCTGAATTATTTTTATTAAAATTTTACTTGTATTATCATAAACTCTATTTTATTGCATTTCTCTTCCGTATGCTTTTCTTTCGCTTCCCTGCACAGTCGTGTTATTTTGTTTGTAAATATTCTGTACTCCTTTGCCTTGACATCATCCGTCTTGTTTCTTAATTCTCTTCTCTTAAGCATTAGCGCTATAATTTCTGGGCTAAGCCAGTTTTTCCTCGGAATTAGCTTCTCTTTCTTTATCGTGTCTTCTGCGCTTTTGACCATTATGTTTTTGATTTCATTCCACCTTTCTTCAATATTACTATTTTGAATGTTATTCTTACATCTATCAATAAATTGCTCTAACTTATGACCTACTTTATTACTATATTGCACTTTACTATCACTATTTATATCCTTAAGTTTATTGAGATCCAAGTTCTTTGGTTTGTGTTTTCTTTTTAGTTGCTTAGTTTTAAAATTGTGTAGACTTATAAGAAGGTTGTGATCAGAATTTAAATCGGCCCCAGGTAAAGTCTTACACAAACTTATCTGTTTAAGAAATTTACTTTTAATTATTATGTAGTCAATCTGGTATCTAGCAATATCTCCCGGCATTTTCCACGTATAGAGTCTTCTTTTTGGTTGCTTAAACATTGTATTTGTAATAATCAAATCATTTTCTTTACAAAATTGTACCAGTCTGTCCCCTCTCTCATTTCTCTTTCCCAACCCAAAACTTCCTACTGAGTTTTCTTCCTATCCTTCACCGACCACCGCATTGAAGTCACCCATAATAATCAAACTATCTGTATCTTTAACTGTATCTAAAATTGAATCTATGCTGCCATATATCTCTTCTATCTCTTCATCTGGGTGGCCACTCGTGGGCATATAAACTTGCAATAAAGTAATATCAAATGGTTTAGCTTTTATCTTAACTGCTGTTAATCGGTCACTAAGGTGTATGGTATTTTATATGTTTAAACCCCATTTTTTATTTAATATTATAGCGGTGCCATTAGATACTTGTTTCTCTCCCGTATATATAACTCTATATTCACCACTCCTAAAATCTCCACTTCCTCCCCATCTTACTTCAGCTAATCCCAGTATATCAATTTTGAGTCTGTCCATTTCCATCTTAACTTCTTCTAATTTCCCCGGCTCTAGCATCGTCCTCACATTCCATGTGCCAACTTTACAAGGATTTTGCTGGATGACGACCGAATCAGCCTTGCTCCTGACCCTGCCGGACTCGATCCGCCACGGCATATTACATCGTGGAAGCCCGTTATCAAGAATTACTTTATGTAAACAATTTAATATGTAGATATTTTATAAAAGTGTAAACGTCACAGAGAGTAATCAAACTAGAAGTGTTTTGTTATTTGATCACCCTCCGCACAATACATTTCCAAATAGGAGAAGTGTATATGTCAGTCAGCCATCTCCAGAATGCTGTTGCGTGCGACTGCCACGCAGCCTGCTTATCAGAGATATTGGTTAATTAATTTAAATGAAATAATATAATTGACTAAATTCACATTTCCATTTTTTTGTAGAATGGGCTGTTACTATTTGAATTGTGTAGTTTTCGTTTATGTGATTTAGTGTAGTTTGATTTGAAGATCATTTTTAATCTCAGTTCACATGAATATCATGAAACGAATTTACGATTCTGAAACTGCTTTCTTCCATTATCATAAATCTATGAAACCATTCTACCAGCGATAAAATTGCGGGCTATTGATTTTCTAGTGATTTATGTGAATACTATTTCAATCTAGGTAATAGATGGAAAACTTAAAACCATGGTGGAACCGTGGTGGTACGTAGATACTCTCCCTGACGACATATTATTATTTTGCAAGCGAACTGCCTCGGATTAAATTTTAATTAGTGCTAGTTTACATAATTTTATCAGCAAAAGTCTACAGTTAGTAGTTACGAGTAGTCCACGCTTTTATTTGTTTGTCTAATCTGCTCTCTAGGACCAACTATTTTATTTTAGTGCCATGGATTATCTTTTTTCAATAAAATCGTTTTACTATTTTTTCAATACTTGTTTTATTTTCAAGTTGTTATCATTTATTTCGTTATTTAATATACCTTTAAGCATAAGAAGCACAGTATGAAATTCATTTCACAACGCTCGTTGGCACTGTGCACCATCGAGCCAACGCATACAACGTGACTGTAAAATATGATTCATATCTCTTCTTTCTAAGATCTGATGTTGCTACAATAGCTTCTAGGACAATTTCCCTTTCAGTACAGTAATACCCAACTGATATGGCTTGCCGATGTACCTGCGCAGAAGACGAATTTTTGAAGCGCGGGAAATACTGTCTTTAAAACGCGGGAAATCAGCACACTCGCGCGTCTTTTTCCAGTTCCTCTATTGTTCATTAGCTGCCGCCATGCTAGCCGCTCCTGGGAGTGATATGGAACTTATACCTGCAGTGTACTACAGACCTTAAAGTAGTGCAACATTTTGTAAATTTTAGCTTTTTCGTTTACCTTCGAAGCCATACTTTACAGACGCGCCCTATCAAGCACTACTGTAAATTTTTGTTCTCAGGTATATCTTCTCACTGGCCCTCGCTGATCTTCTAGTCATACTGATCTGCGTGCCCTTCGTATCCATCATCTACACCCTTGAGTCTTGGCCGTGGGGAGAACTGATCTGCAAGATATCAGAAGCAGCCAAGGACGTCAGCATTGGAGTCTCAGTTTTCACATTGACAGCACTGTCAGCGGAGAGATATTGCGCGATTGTGAACCCTTTTAGAAAGTTGCAAGTGAGTAAGGTTTTTTTTTTTGTATTTCCTCTATCTCTGGTTCAACAGTTATTTTGACTTCTTTTTGTTGATGCACCGGGTTTTTTTTTGAGCGGACTGGTCAGTATTTTTCTTTTCACTTAACGATGAAATCAAATTTGAAGTGCGAACAAACCTGGGCACCACCAATTTGGTATTAATACAGTAGGCAGGTAGTAAAGAAGGTTAGGCTATAGTACAGTTTCTGACTCTAATTATTTCCTCAGCTGCTCTTAGATCCCTATTCCTACCGTAAGTTATCCAGCCATCTTACACCTGACAACCGATCATAATCTAAATAAGTTAAAACAATCAAAACTTGAGCCAATTCGAGTAGAACTAAGTAATCTCACACTCGATCTTCTGAAGTGTTCCCTGGCTACCTACAAAAGTTTTTGTCGCTTAACTTGCTCTGGCAAAAATGGAAGGAAATGCAGAAGGTTTTGGAGAACAGAGACTGCCACCTTTTAAAACCTGGTGGTTCTCAGTTTTTTTTTTTTTTAATGGCATCAAGCAGTTTAAATTCCGAAAATAAAAAATGTATTATAAATAATGTTTGATTATAATAATTTCCTATATATAGACTATGAATATGTACATATTACAATACAAAACAAAAAAAGGTATATACAAAAATAATTACAAATAAAATACATGGCCCAAATCGCCGTCCAAGGACCGAGACATCGTCCCCAGAAGGCTGGCCGCATTTCCTCGTTGAATGGCCAAACTTATACGTTGGCCAAGAAATGCGCCAGCCCTGCGATCACCCGTACAGTCAATCAGCCTCTTGGCCAAATCACTATACAGGCGATGTGCACTTGGTCCCCACGGTCCAAGAGTCTCTACCCCAAACGGCTCAAACATGTAGGCACTACTGATGCCAGATGAAGTCTGTAGAAGATGAGAAGGGGCCAGTGTGTCTACGCAAGTTGCGTCCCACACCAGGGGCCTTCCCAGCTTCCACGGAACCAAAGTCATTCCATTAGGCCTCTTACCATCGCTCAGTTTAAGTATTTGTATTTCAATAGGCTTGAATCGACCGGTCTCAAAGTAGAATAATTTTGCGGTGTCGTAATCACACTCGCTCTATGATCATTCAGTGTGTTATTTATTCAAATAGAATAAAAATTGTTTTGATAATAATAATGTCCTCCTAGCCGAATTTCGACTACGGCTGCCTATCTCAACAGAGATTAGCCAACTGCGCGGGACATAAAATAGTGCACAAGTGTGTGCGCAATACCCAGGTGCATTCTCTGTTCCTTATTCGGTGAGACGGCAGTCCGACATGACCGTAGAGAGATCAGGCGCAGGACCAACGGCTTAACGTGCTTTCCGAGGGAGTGTTAACACCACCAACTTCCTGACTCCGGAGCTGTGTCTGAGTAATTTCAAGACAGAAAAACCCAAACACTCTCGGCCCGACCCGGGATCTCGTGGATAGTGCCCTGCGTGCTGACCACTAGACCAACGAGGCAGTCAAAAAATTGTTTTACAACATATAAGTCAGCCTATTAGATCCCACTGCTGGGAAAAGGCCTCACCTCAACTATGAGGAGGAACGAGCCATACTTCACCACGCGGGCTACAACATACCCAACTTTTAAAGAAAAAATCAGGTGTTTCTTAGTGATCTTACTGAACTCAATCTCGCTGTTGTTGCTGAGCGGCAAAGAGCCAATGAAACTTGGCTGAAACTTAGACAATGTTTACTGGTGACGTAAACTGTCAGTGATAGAAATATGGAGACGCTAAATTGGGTCAGCAGATGTTAAACTATTTTAATTTAAATATATACTCCAGAAAAAATAATATTTTAAAGTTAAACATCGTATCGGTAAATAAACTATACCTAATACATCTTTCACCTCTTAAATACGGACTAGAGCTTTTTAAACGCATTTTTTAACTGCAGCCTTTATGCATTCCTTTAATAAGTAAGTAGATTACTTATATTAAGAGTATACATAAAAAGTTATTATTTGTATTACAAGAAATATCAAATAATGGCACCAAAAGAAGAAAAATAGCATTGGGGTAATGATTAATCTATTATATTTATATAAAAATGCCTAAAATGAATCTAATTAGGCATTCGGTGAAATTAAAATAATTTTACAAGCCCCACAAATTATGCCAGTGCCACTTTTGTTACAAAAAATCCAGTTTCAACCATTTGCAATTCAAAAATAATTCAGTAACTCAAAGTTGAATAATCCTTTCTCCTGGAATTAGCTATCCGCTGGCCGGTTGCCGCAGTTGAATTATACAAATGTCCGGAGGCCCCACTCTGTAGGCTAGTATTCGAAATTTCTGTTCATCGCGCTCGCTTACACTGTCCTTCTGCTGAGAGTTATTCTCACCAATGTCCCAAAACCAATACTCTGGTGGATCCGTTTTATTTTTTGATCATTATCATCCAATTTAAGAGCTCATCCCTAGATAGTTAATTTTATCCATCGTTCGCTACTTCGGATCCTCTAGTTATTTTATCTAATTTTGGTAGTAGTGTAAGAAATAGTTCGTCGGTAGGTGGTACAGTCAACAACAAAATATTATATATTTTTACATCATTTATTAGTTTACCGTCTTTCAAAATACGATTAGGGGATCTGTTTGATCTAACGGGATTTTTCATTTCCAGTAGGTCAGAATATGCGGGATATGGAATAGGCTTCTTGCTGGCGTGGGCGATAGTATTCGCTCGTTGGAGATACAGACATCGGGCGTCCAGAGTGCTTAATGCGAGTTTTCATTTGTCAGTCACACGCGCTCACAGATGACCGAGTGTCGGAAATGTCTATAGAAAAAAAACAGGTCGCATACTGTAACGCTTAATAAATTTCATACAAATTTTCGCGTCACGCACGAAGGTGAGCGCGTGAAAAAACTCGCACTAAGATCTCAGAGTATGCTTGTCCATTAAGGGATTTTCTGATAACTCAAAATTTTAGTTTTATTGTACGTTGATAGATGACCCTATTTATCTAAGTTATACAAATATTGCGTCGAAATCATTGAGCTTATAACAAAAACAAATTATGCAGTGGAAGTATTTACGTTAAAAATTAGCAAGTTTAAAATTGCAGTTAAAAAAATTTATAAAAAAAACGTCTTAATGTGTACTAAATTGTTAAAAAACGACCTCTTAGTAGCGTGAATCAAAAACATGCTAAACATAAACATTATAACATATTAAACGCTATTTTATTTTAGCGAAAAGGCTTTTCGCTAAAATAAAATATTCCTGACTTTGATGGGTCAACGCCATCTAGCGGATTTTAAGTACTGATTTTTGACACTAGGAAAATCCCTGATTATTATATTTTTGTTACAGCTCCGCAAGTTGCCACTGGTTTGTGCTACCTTCATATGGGGGGCGGCGCTCATCTTCGCAGCACCAGCAGCGATATTCTCGAAAACAGTCACTGCGCAGATAGAAGACACTAACATTACTATAGTTTATTGCACACCGTACCCTATCGGATGGCACAATTACCCCAAGTACGAATAAACTATTATAAAGTTAAACTTGTGTTAGAGAGAAGGGTTAAAACGCCTGACACTACTGTAAAGGCAATTTTGAGTAAAGTTAAGTTGTTGCTAATTTTATAAGGGTTGCCGCCAACGATAATGCAAAATGATTAAAAAGAGGTAGATGTGTATTTAGCGCGCGGAAAATGCTTGCCTCAATTGGAGCTCAATTTTGCATACGAATTTCGTACAAATTTGACATGTAAATGAACGTGTGCTCTCGTTGCATCAAATTTGAATCGCCGCGTAGTAGAAGATAAACATGTCTACCTCTTTTATAATTACGCAGTTAAGAAGAAGTTAGTTTAGAAGTTTAAAGTTTTTCTAAATGAAATTATAGTGTCATAATTATCCTTAGCTTAGAGGTGCGCGGAAAAAACATTTTTAGGCAAATTAATGTCATTTTAAAGAGTTGATTAAACTATAGAATTTTTGAAAAAAAAATCTACGAAGTATCTAGAAATAATTTTGAAATTAGCTACCTAGTTAGTAGTACTTAACCATATTTATTTTCTATCCAGAGATATTAAGTTATCTCAATGATTTATACTTAATGCTAAGCAGTCAGTATAAATATATAAAATGTAAAGTAATTCACCGTTACAGCCGTGTAATCTGTAAATTCTGGACAGGTAGATATAACGCAGCTAGTATAACAGTTTTCCTGGAGATATTCAACTGTCAAGGCGTTGTCAGAAACAGTAAAGAATTAACGCTAGTGCAGATAATATTATTAACTTTTAGGTAACTAACTAACTACCTATTTGAAAATATTCTTGAATAGCCTAAGCCCTTAGACAAGATGCAATCTTTCTATAGCGAACTTCGCTATCGCTAACAAAATTTATGCAAAAGTCACGTGATTTTGCGATGGCTTATGTCAGTTTCATACATTTTGTTAGCGATAACGAACTTCGCTTTAGAATAAATTGCATCTTGTCTACAGGCTCTGTAGTCGACTAAAAATTGTCATATTGATATGACAATACTTTGCGCCATCTACTTACTAAATGGGCGCATGTTTTTTTTAATAACTGGAAAACCAGGCCAGCTCATCAGGCTACCCATTTTCGTTGCAATATCACTCCTATGAAAACTTCGATGCCGTGTTTTGCTTTATTTCTGACGTACGGTTACTAATCACTGGACTAATTTAAAATACTGATAAAAATTCTAAATCCATACCTAAAAAAGTACAATGCTAAAGACGTTGTGGATTATGATCTTTGATTTCAAATTCACGCAGAGAAATAGGCATGCCTAAAGAATGCTAAAATTATGTTTCAGTGTATATTCGTTTAACAGAGTAAAAAGTATTGTTTGTTTTTGTTTTCTATGCAAAAACAGTTGACAAGGGATTGGGGAGACAAACGGAGGGATTTTGGATTGAACCAAACTGTCATTTTTGATTGATGGGATGGGGTATAAAATGACTGCTATTGTTTTTTCTTCCCTATTCTAACCATGTACAGTAAACTGTTATGATTACGAACAATAAAATAATATACTAGGTGAATATGACTAAACCTTCCAATTTTCTTCTAAAACAGATTCGCTTAAAGATGATCACAAATGCCATTGTTTTCAATTACAAATTCTTATGACTTGATAGTACAAAAAATCCTATAAAAACTAATAAAGTAAGCTAGTTAAAGTATTGTCAAATTAATAAGCAAATGACCTCCTCTATATGTGAATTTTTAATTGCGGGTTTACTACCAGTCACCCTATCCAAGTACATAAATATATAATGTATGTGATTTACTCGTGAGTGTCGGTACAGTCAGCAGCACGTCAGGATACCAATTTGAACTACGAAAATAGTTTTTATGACCTAGGAAATAGAAATGGTTTCAAGATCAAAGTTAGGTAGTCTTTTGACGTACGACCGCTTGTACAGCGAGCCAAATCTGTCAAAATAACTCAAATGATATGGAACTCTATGTAGTCAACAAATATGGTTGAAATATAGTTACGGAAATTTGACAGATCAGGGTTTGTTAATGTAGAGACGTGTGTACATGCATTTCGCGTGCCTAGAAAAGTTTTTTTTTTCAGATGGATGACCCTGGCAAAGGCCATTATCTACTACGGCCTACCACTACTGGTCATCGCATTTTTCTACTCTCTAATGGCTCAAAGACTGCTAGCCAGTACCAGGGAAATGCCTGGCGCCTTGCATGGTGGCCAAGGCGAGGCCCAGGCTAAAGCTAGGAAGTCAGTCGCGTGTATGGTGCTTATTTTTGTCATTGGTAAGTAATTTTTAATTTATATAAGCTCTTTAACTTTTAATTTTATTTTAAGTGACAGTTAGGTTGGAGTGTAGAAAAGGGTGCGCAGAAAAGACAGCCGATTTTGCGAGATAATAGTGTCATATTAACCCCATTTTTTTATAGCGGGGTTGGATAGCGGTGGTGAAGGCTCACAACGTTTCCATAGGACACTTTTGCATAAACTCCCTCTTTCGATCCAGTTATGTTGTCTCGTAGAACCTATATGAAACTGTAAAGTTATTAGCTCATTCAATCATAATAATCGTAGATTTTAAATCAAAGTGAAACCTTTCGTAGGTGCTTATTTAAGATATTTCTAGGATACAAAACTAAATATTCTTAGAACGCCGTTATCGTAGTATACAAGACTGTACAAATTACAAGTAAATGCTACTTAGTTTCCTCAAGATCAAAATAATGTAAACGTAACATAAGTGTGAATGAGATTGCAAAATACTTGTGACAAGTTAAGAAGAGAAATGAGAGTCACCACTGAACCGAAAACATTAACTTTTGTATGAACAACAGGGGACTGAGTATAGCGCCTTGGTGAAAACTTTGCGGGCACGAAGTGTCAAAGTACAACATCACAGACAAAGTGTTTGAAAAGTATGTTACGATCTCGTAATGACATTCTCGATGTTTACTAGTAAGATGGATGATAAAATTGCAAAAACTTTTGTTAAAAAGTGTTTTTAAGCTAAAAACATTACACGATAACATCAAAACAAACTGATTTCGTTTTACGCACAAAGTATAAATGGGTGGCCAAAATTTAAGGAGAAATAAATATGTATATCTTAGCAGTGGTTTAAATGAAAAAAGGATTTCTTATTTATTTCTTTTTTTTTAAGTATGCTAACTGACAGTACTCAGAGACGTCAATTAAAGTTAATCCTTCATTAAGTTTCATGCCGTCCTTTTCTATTTCATTGACAAAGAAAGTGACAGAACAAGACTTGATTATAGATTAAATTAATTTGTCGTTTCTGAGTGCGGCAGTAAAAGATCTAAGAAACTCTATATCAGAAGCTTTATGGAACACGGAAAATATAACACATTTGCACATACTAATTAATTTTAAACAGCTGGCTATAACCACAAAATACTGCACTGCAATGAATCGAGTCTTTCCAATTACAAAGAGACAAAGTAGCGACTAGATTAAACAATTGCCATAAATCAAATAACAAAGTAGCACGTGCTGTTTACTAACAGACAATTAACAAATTTCCCGTGCTAATTTAAAACATAGGCCAATTCATTAGCATAGTAAGCGGCAACAGTCGTAGTCAAGTTTTAAGTGGTTCCGCGATAAATTGTAGTCTGAAGAGTATCAGGAAACCCGATATTACAGTTAATAGTTTGGAAATATTTTTTTTTATATCATTTAGCACACGGTGCAATCGTTCAAGAAAAAAATGATTGAAATTTTATTAATAAATCTTTTATAGATCTAAAATACAAAAGGGGCAAATGTTTATGTGATGAGCACGAGCATTTGTACCTAAGTCATGGATGTTTATAAATGTAAATAAGTATGTCTATCCGTTATCCTAGTCACCATAGCACAAGCTTACGCTTAGTTTGGGGCTAGGTAATTGGTGTGTTTATTGAAACAATTTATTTATTATATAAATGAAAACATACATAATCATGTGTCGATTCAGGAATGTAAATATTTTATTTTCCCTATTCTTTAGCTTCCCGCTTCATACGATTACACGATTAAACCCGATTACACGAACACACTTTAACGATTAAACCCGGTAAATGGGATGGAGTGGCCTTTCCTTGCCAGACCTAGGAAGAGATGGATGGGGAAAACAATCAAGGTATTTTATGATAGTGAAAGGAATTGATGGTGATGACGAGTGATAGGAAAGAGAGAAACATAGGTACTGCGCGCCAACCCCTGTTACGAGTAGGCCTCGTCCTTGACGCCAGCGGGCAGAGCGGGCGGCGCAGGCGACGGCGCGCGCGTCTTGATCAAAGTTCATAGATTTGTGTGAAGCTGTTCTCGACGACAGCGGTGCGGGCGGTGCGGGCGGCGCGTGATCAACCACGTACACCGCCCAGCCCGCACCGCCCGCTGGCGTCCAGGACGAGGCCTTACTGGGAACAGGGCAAGAAAATAAGTTGTATACCTTTATGGGATATTTGATGGTTTCTTAACTAATTGTTTATTTAAATTTTGAGGAGATAATATTTTATACAGTTATACAGGGTGTTTAGTGTATAGTTTTCTAAACTGAAAAGGCAGATAAGGGTGTCATTTACAGAATTTTCTTTTTTTTTCTTTTTAATCCCAGAATTAAAATTCAATTTTAAAAAAGACATACATATTTCGCTGTTTATTTTTTTTATTTTAAAACAGTATTTTTTTTATTGAATTTACTGAATTCTGAAATTAAAAAAAAAAAAAAAAATTATTATAAAAATTCTGTAAGGCCTAGATTTTTTTTTTGAAGCTGAGATGGTAGCAAATGACCTTTCTTATCCACCATTTCAATTTGGCAAACGATGCACCAAACACCTTTTGATACGAATATTTATACAAACCGATTTAAAGGCAGAATGTATTCTTATTTACGTACATTACTTAGGTGTATTAGCTTAGATTACTTCAACGGCAGCAATACGTCTAAACGTATAGGTAATACGTCAAACTTTGTGTTTTCCTGTTTATTCGCATTTGCCTAGTTCTTTTATTTTTGCTCTGAATGATAAAACCTAACTTCTCGTCGACACAGGTACTTTTAATCTGACAGCTAGAGATAAGTGAATAAAACCCATTAGTATTCGCAGAAGATAATTATAATCTGAGACTTGTGTTTTGAACTTACTAACCAAATTTATCTTAAGCTTGCCAAGAAAATATTAAATCAGAATTATTACGACAGGTTTGTGAAATCGAAGCTTTAACAGTTTCAGAACTTCTGAGCTCTTATATTTTTATATTTTTCCCACTTTCCATTTACGGTGTATGATTATTCATATCACGACATACATACCGAAACATAGAAGAATTTAGGGAGAAAGCTGTTACGGTAGCTTACTTTTTGGGACCTTTTTGGTACACACTCTTAGATTTATAAGTTTTGTGTTTAGTTTTTGTTATTATTTTTGTCAGTTGTTTTTTTTCTTTACTCAGTCTTGTGTGTTGTGCCAAATAAATGATTTCTATTTCTACTTGAAACAGAGTCAGAGCTGTCTTGTTTGTCTTAGATTATTTGTAATTATTTACATTAATTAAGAGCTATACACACGTTATATTGTGCGTTGAACTTTCATTTATCTTTATTTCTTCATTTGTTTTTTGTTCGCAGTGTTCTTCATTTGTTTCCTGCCGTACCACGCGTTTGAGCTGTGGTACCACCTGGATCCCACTGCTCAGGATGAATACAATGACTGGACTCATGCCCTTAGGATCATGGGCTTTTGCTTGAGGTTTGTATATTTTGAACCACTGGTAGATCTTAGTGGAATATTGTAATAATATTTAATAGCCATTGAAATTGAATCGCTTACTATGCAATGAAACCACCTACATTGGGATAGGTATAACTGTTTCAACTGTGGTGTAACCAATAACATTGATGAAAGCAACGCAGCATTACAGCGTTAAGAAGCACTTGAAAATTTCGACAGGCTCTGCCAACGCCATGGTGGCCGAGAGGTTAGGCAATCGCCCGGTATGCGAGGAACGCGGGTTCGATTCCCGCCTCTGGTAGTCATTTTTTCAAGTGCAAAAATATAATTAGATTGCATAGTGAATGCTTATCATCAGAGGTCGGAATAAGGTAGAGTTATTCATGTAAATCAGAAATCAGAAGACAGAAATTTTATTTGCAAGAATACATACATCAAATAAGTTCTTAAATGCAAACAAAGTAAATGTATTAAGCCTGCAAGCAGACGTGCAAATATTAACAAATAATTGATAAATAATGAATTAATTAGTCTTATAATCTAGGAACTCTTTAATACTATAAAAACAATGCAACATTAGCCATTCGGTTAGTTTTCTTTTAAATGCCAGACCCTCTAACACTTTTATAGTTTCACACACATGTTAACCACATTATCCTCGTATATCACCTTGCGACAGTTAAAATTATTCAACAAGTTCTTAAATTTTGCCCTTTTTGCCGAGGTATAATTTCACTACGTTTTTTAAACACTGTACACTGTACTCACACTGATTTCATACAGCGAAAGAATAAAGTCGATATGCCTTAAATCCCGAGATTAATTTAAAGAGCAGAAAAAATCACGTGATTTTTTAAATAAAAATTTATTTAGGCTAGAGTTTGCTGCTAGTATTGTTCGTATTTATAAAAAAGGCAAAATATGCGTATGAGAATTTGCTTGAGACTATCAATAATTTCTATTGTGAATTAATGTAAACTAATAAAAAATGTATGTTAACTATCTTTGTTTTATTTGTCTATCTCTGAGGTTTTTATTATTATTTATTTGTAATATTGTTGGCCACACGGGATATTCCAGTAGAAATCCCGGGAAGGTCCACATTAATATCAACATATCGATGCAAGTACTAAATAACTCTACCTAATTCCGACTTCTGCTTATCACCTAAAAACAATAATTTATTGTGGTGTAACCAATAAAGTAAAGTCAAATGATAAAGATACTCTATCAACAAGAATAACGTTCCTAGAATTTGTTTATGATATGATTTTGTAAAAAGTATTTAAATTGTAAATTCTAAACCGCAGTGACAGAGAACCAAGCCCACTGTTTTTTTGCCCCGATAAATCTGTCCTCCTTTTTTGTTTCGAGAAATGATTGGAACATAAACCATTTGACCCATATCATCATTTTCATAATAGGGTTTTAAGACATAAATGCTACTTTGCGGTGGGTTTAACCCACAATAACAATATTAATCAATTATTGTATGCGTTTCTCACGATTCTTACTATTAAAAACGTTTGACGCACTATTTCTTGATTAAAGATTTTTTTAAATATTAAAACGTATTTCAGTTTCGTCAACGTTGTTTTGCAGAACAGTTATTCGTTTCCTTTTCTAAGAAATTCGATAAAAGGCAAAAAGGAAATTTCAATTTACTTTAATTTATCTTTCTTGTCTTTTCACAATTTTAAGTGTATTGACTTTATTCTAGGAAACATTTTTGTTTTTTCCATATATTTTTTATTCTAATTTTTAAAACAAAACAATTAATAATGAAATGTAAAGCCTACGTTTTTGGGAAATACATAACGCATGACACGAAATCACTTATAAGATACAATTTATTAGGTCAATAATAAACTTTTAAAGCGCTGCATATTAACAATTTAATATCACCCTTTATTCAAATATGTCTCCATCTGATGGTTGGAGTTAGCCTCAGTTTTTAATCAAGAAACGAAAGACGTCACACCATCGGAGCAACGCGGAAATTAAATGTGCCATTTCCTAGTTCAATTGAAAGAAAATGTTGTACGAGCATTACGATTGAATTGCTAAGTACCTATAATTTTTAATATAAAAGCAATTCGGGTTGTAAAGTAAATAATAACCTATGGTTATTTCAAAACCATTTAGAATTTATGCCCACTTCAATCACTATACAGTTACATATTAGACGACCGTCTTGGTGTAGTGGTTCGCGCCACGGCCTTATAAACCAGGCGGTTGCGGGTTCGAATCCCGCAAGGGACAAATGTTTGTGTGATGAGCACGAGCATTTGTACCTAAGTCATGGAGGTTTAAAAATGTATATAAGTATGTCTATCCGTTATCCTAGTCACCATAGCACAAGCTCACGCTTAGTTTGGGGCTAGGTAATTGGTGTGTTTGTTAAAACAATTTATTATTATTATTTATATACCACCTAAAATTGAAAAATGGGGGGCTTATTTTATAATACGGAGTATAATTATCTTTCATATGCCTTATAAACGCACTGGAAAATATATGACGTTACTATTTGCATGTGTGGGAGTTTCCAACCAAGAAAAAGTTTGCTTCTAAAGACAATCCTGTAAATATCGATGTGTGGGAGAGGAAGTTGTCGTTGTTGTAGGCATAGTACTTGTGACTGCCTCGTTGGTCTAGTGGTTAGCATGCTGGGTACTATCCACGAGGTCTCGGGTTCGAATCCCAGGTCGGGCCAAAATTAAAATTAAAAAAATATTTCAGGTTACAAGGGGTAGTGTCCACTCATATAAAATCGTAATAATAATGATATAAAAAATAAAATAAAAATATTACATAAATAAATACATTGCAAACAGACATAACATTATAAAACTCCAATTAAAATTCAACTAATACAATCATTAAAAGTAATTTTAGAATAAAATAAAATAATAAACAAAAAGTGTTGGGTTTTTCTGTCTTGAAATAACTCAGACACGGCTCCGGAGTCAGGAAGTTGGTGACACCCCCGTGCCTCGGAAAGCACGTTAAGCCGTTGGTCCTGCGCCTGATCTCTCAACGGTCATGTCGGACTGCCGTCTCACCGAATTATGAGAGTGAAGGAACAGAGAGTGCACTTGTGTATTGCGCATACACTTGTGCACTATAATATCTTCCGCGCAGTCGGTTAATGTCTGTTGAGATTGGCCACTGTAGTCGAAAATCGTCTGGGACGACATTAGTACTTGTGACGTCACAAGTTTAAATTTTAAATAATAAATTACAAAATACCTACTGAATAAAAATTCAAAATACTTAAATGACTTTCTTTATTCAGGATTATTCTTGAAGTCAAGACTAACTTGACTTCAAGAAAAAATATAAAACGTATACTTTAAAATTTAATTTACATACCGAATTCAGCCAAGTTAATCTGTTTCATTATTAGGCTTGTGATTTAAATGGTTAAATTAATTACTTAGCAGTACATTTGAAAAACCAATTTAGCTAAATCAGTAGTAACTAAGTTTCGAAGCAACAAGAATTTATTCAGGCGAAAAAGGAAATTGTTGAGAAAATATGTTTCAACTCATTGAACTGACGATATTAAATAATGTAAAAAGAGCTTAAGCTCGTTAGTCTCTGAATATTTTCATAAATTTTTATAAAATGTTTACTTTGGTCATTATTATTTAACGATTCAATGGGTTCCCAAAAAATATTAATACTTTGAAAGACGTTTTAAATTATAATACTAATAAGTTCATATTTATGTTTGCTTTTATAATTTAAGCAATTGTTTTGCAAGTTTTGCAAATATATTTCGTAAAAACTTATTAAATTTATGACGTAAGAACTTACTTTCTATGCCTCTTAGCTATTCCCATTTCGTGTCTCAACGGATTGACTATAGCAAATTTTACGTAAACAAGACGACTGTCTTGTTTTGTTTTATTGGGCCCATATAGTATACATGGTATCACATGAAAGTTAGTAAAAAGTCCTTTTATATTATATTTTTTCAGTTGGGCTTTCTGTTTTTTTAGTAATAACGTTTGCTTGTTGTTAGTATTATAATTACTATTCAAAGATGCAATCTTCACCCAGCAGAAGATGAGAAACTTGTGACATTATTATTTTTGGTGGCATTAACTAATTCTTATGTTCTTTTTTCAACCTTCTCTCCACCAGTTTCCTCAACTCTTGTGTCAACCCAGTGGCGCTCTACTGCGTGAGTGGGGTCTTCAGGCAGCACTTCAACCGGTACCTCTGCTGCCGACGAGGGTCCCTCCACCCTACCTGCAGCTCCAGGATGTCCAGGACAGCTGTATGCGAGACTTCTTTCAGGAGCACCCATCGACATCGTTGCAATAGGTTGGGATTATTTTATTTTTGGATGTACAGTAGGCGTCAACTAACCCAAATCTGTCAGAATATCTCAAATGATATGGAACCCTTTGTAATCAACATAAGGTTGAATTAAGGTTACGGTTTGACAGATCAGGGTATGTTGATGTGTGGCCCACTGTACACCTGGTACCAATGACGCCCTGGGCAAGAATATTGTGTCGCTTATGCTTGACTTACTAACTACTAAAATCAAGATAATAACCCGGATGTTTTCTGCTCAGACCATGAGGAAAATGTTCGGTCAATATTCAGTTTCGGACAAGTAATCATCATTATTTTTATTTGTTACTTTAAATAAGTATTTGCCGCTAACCGTATCATGGCATTGTTATAACAATATGTTGACATAGCTAAAATAATGGGGTGTGTAACATTTTATATAACAACAAAAGTTCTGATCATTACTTAACCTAATCTTACTTGATGTCAACATCATCACATCAGCCTCCAGCCGTCCACTGCAGGGTGTGGGCCTCCCCCAATCTACGCCACTCATCCCGATCACTAGGCCTTCTCATCCAACCACCGCCAGCAACCTTCACCAGGTCGTCCGTCCAATGAGCCGCTGGGCGTCCCACACTACGTCTGCCTGTTCGTTGTTGTTATTTAGATATATTTAAAGTGAAAATTCTATCAAACAAACGGTATAATAAATGTTACTACCTATAACAAAAAAAGTTATATGAAATGAATTTTTAGGTGAAATGAAATAAGGTAATCTGTTTTCACAGTTTATTAAAATTCGATCATTTGAACGTTATATCAATTGATATTATCTATGTTATCGGTTATAATATCAAATATTACACACCCAAAATAATGGTCTATTCCATCTTATTTGATACAAATGTTAATATTTAAGTAACCCCATCGTATCTTAGAATATAAGTAATTAAATTTATTATTTCGGCAGTAATTGTTCTATCAACGCTTGCAGGAATCCAACAGAAAGTGTCGTGATATCAAACTACGATTACGGAAGCACTAAGAAGAAAAGCAACATAATATCCAGGAACAGTGGGGATGGAGTCACCATCATGAGTATAAGGGACACCAATGATTTTCTCACCGCAGACTCTGATGACAAGTGCATCAATAGATAAGCAGGTGAAGAATATTTTTGTACGATGCTGAAATTCGATATTTGTAAAAGACAACGTAGAGTAAGTAAATATGTGTTAGAAATACGTATAACAAACAATCTGTCGCGAATATGTATGATAGTAGTTTTTTAATTATTTATTATACGGGTTACAGGTTAATTCGACCTAAATCCTTTAAAACGTGGTAGTTTACATTATTCCTGACTGATTTGACTATGGAACCCCATATCCAAACGTTAACTGTTTTCAAATTATCAGCATTTTAATTTATTTGATAAAATTACCGATTTTTTTGCCTATTGCTCCCTTGTTCTGTCTTTGGTGCCGAAATTTTGTTTTGTTTTTGCTTTTTTGTATACTAAATAAGTTGCTTTATTATTTCAAACACTGAAACTGTAAGTAATTGTACCAACTGAGTTGTAGCAGACGATCAAATGTAAAAAAAAGAAATGAATTTGTGATAAGTTTAGTTAGTTTTAAGTAAAAAATTCAATGAAAAGACTCCCAGGATTAGAAAAAAAATTGGTAATTTTATTAAATAAATTAAAATGCCGATAATTTAAAAACGGTTGAGTTTGGGATACGGGATTCGATAGTCAAATCGGTCAGGAATGATGTAAACCACCACGACTTAAAGAATTTAGGTCGACTTAACCTGTAACCCTGTACATTGACGAAATAAATACTTAGTGATTTTAGAACATAAAAATTTCGTACCCTGTACATTTTTTCTTAGTTTGCTACAAACCGATTATTTAATAAATCGAGACGTGTGTCCATTAATGCAATTTTATGTACATATTTCTAATATTGTGCCTAACACAGCTGTTTTCGTGCCCATAGTGACAGCTTGTTTGATATCACCTCTGTAAGTACGTAATAATTAAATAATGTAATATTTCATAGAATTTGTGTACCTACATATCTATGTTATCTGGAAGTGCTGATATAAGTAGTTACTTTGCAATTGTAAAAGGAATTCGATAAAATCGAATACTTTATTTTTCCAGTAAGCTTTTATCAAGTTTTTTCCTTAGTAAGTTTATTAAAGATTGACGATATAGGCAACTATTGCTTTATAAAAGAAAACATATGTATATTTAAAAAATATTTATACTTAATATATTTTTTTCTATGCAAATGTAGCTAAGTCAAAAGTTTACTAAAAATATATTTAAAAAAAATACATTTTTTTTTATAAAGGCTCTAAAAATCTAATCTACTTTGAATATCTTTTAATTGAAATAATTTGAAATAGGCTAGTAAAGTATAAATAGGTATTTAATGGATTAAAAAAAACGCTACACGACTCCGACTATAGTAAAAAGAAAAAACCAAACGATTTTGAATAGGTACCTATGACAGTTAATTGTTCCTTTATTTTCAAAAATTTTAAGATAAGTTAAAATAAATTGTCTATGGTAAATATGGACCAAAAAAACAGTATATTATGTTCCATCTAAATGTTAATTTTATAATTATTGTATTGTAAATAGATGCATAAAAATATTTAGCATTTATACCTATTTCTGTCTCAAAAGAGTTTAATTGAGTATTTATATAACCAGACACAATCAAGTCAAAATAGGTAACTAAAAACAATTTTATACTTATTAATTTTAATTATTAATTAAGTAGTAATACTCGTACCTACATTTAAAGTTAAACCTATGAAAGTCGTTGAATTATTTGTTTTATTACAATAAAAATATGTGTAATAATAAATGAAATATTTTAACTAAGTATGTCCGTACCTACTAGATTGTTTTAAATATTCTTCAGCGAAAAACTGGATATACATTTAAACAAGCTATATTATGTAAGTTGTAACTCATATTAGCGATATCAATGTATTTTTAAAGGAAGATCTATTAGGTTCGACAAACTGTCGATGGAACTTCAGCTTACTTATGTAGATAAAGTATATATCAGCCAAAAGATAATACAGATAGATCCAGTTTTCCGCTATACACTTTGAAATTAGAAAATATGTACACGATATAAAGACTTTATTTACCAAACCCAGAGAGACCATTTTATTATACCTACTGTATAAAAAATGTTTTAAAATAAATAGATGATTAATAAACGGGTACTTTGTGTCATTTATTCATCAATATTCTATCCCTGTTCTCTTTGACTAACTACAAGTAAAGTTAACCTACATCGATCCCACTGCATGGCAAAGACCTCACCGCAACTAGCGATAAGCGATTATTACTAAATTAATCGAATAATTTGAATAGTCTCTGTAATCGAATGTATTCTATAAGCAATCGCAGTCATTCAATTATTCTTCGATTTTGCGGCGAGCAATACCGGAGCGCGCGGTGCGCAGGCCGTACTACTAACGAATGAATCGTCATTCGTCACGTCGATTAATCATTCGGTCGCTGCCTGTCCTGTGCACTCAGTCGCGGCAATTCGATCGAATGCATCGAAGGGCCCAGTATAGATTATCATTCTATTGTCGATTATTTTTTTTACGTATTACTAAATCGACATTCGATAGCTCGAATGGTCGATTATCGATTTATTCGATTAATTTTTTTCGAACAATCGCCCATCGCTAACCCCAACTATAAGAAGGTACGAGCCATGCTCTACCACGCGGGCTAAGGCGGATTCGTGGAGGAGTGTATGTAAGGCAAGTGACCTTACTGTCAGATGTTACCAAGCCTCCTTAGGACCTCTGACTAGACTTAACGACTAATATCAACATATATTAGCCAGGACCAACTGCTTAACGTGCCTTCTGAAGCACGGAGATGCTTGTCATAGACGTCACTTCGTCAGTAGTCTGAATGGGCATCCATCCAATCAGGACCGAGCCGTGTGTTGCTTACCTTTGGTATTACTACCAAAGCGCTGCCAACACTGAATGCGCCAAAATTTTTATTTGTTTTGCTGTTTTTATGGTTTCTGTAACCCGAGCTGGAAAACAACCCCCAAAAGTTACGATGAGTTTGAAATATCACAATACATAGCAGACTTATAATCAAAGCGTTACATTTGTATTAAAATAGGTGTTTGTGATAAATAAGTTGTGTTTTTTAATACATAAATGTTTTTCACAATTAGATTGATGATATATCAAAGAACTCAGATAAAACTATTTTTTTATTAGATCAACTTCGAAATAATATCAACTCGCTTCTTTAGACTAAAAGCGTTTTTAAATATTATGATGTTGTTTCTTGTTCGTGCTCCAAATTCAATAAAAGTACACGCACTTTATTTAGGTAGTTTATTCTGTAAAAATGTTGAATAGCATCACAAATGCTAAAATTATTTTGAGAGCCGTAACTCACTCTAGTGAACTGTATTACTTAAGTCAATTTAATAAGCGGGAGCTGGGTATTGTTACAAACGAAATTAGACTGAACCCGGCATCTAATTGATTGTAAATGCTTGAAACGTCGGGAAGCAATGAATGTAATTTATACGGAACTCCCTAGACGTCTGTGGCTACGATCCTCTTTTGATACTACTTAGGCTCCGCGTAGATGGGCCACCGATCACCCACCGGTGGCTGTCGCGCCACGTCCTTCAGTCCCGCGCAAATAAAGGTGATTGGTGGCCGCCATTAGAGTTTGGTGTTGGTTGTCTATCACCAATATAGTTTGACAAATGTTTTGTCAAAATGGCGAGTGCTGAGTGGTCGTCACCGGTGGCATGTCGCGGACACTGAGTTGCGACGCGAGTGGACCCACTCGCTTCACACGTGCGGAGACTCTATACAAATCGTATTAAAAACAATGTTGAAAGCTTGTCGCTAGCCACCGCTTGCTGTGGTCGGTGACCCATCTGCGCGAAGTCTTACTGAATGTAAAAATCAGTAGGTTCGAGCTCGTTCGTGATTTTTGACGGTTCGTCTTTTTTCACGATCGTTCTTTTTTTTTGACGGCGGCAATGCTTTTTGAATGCCCATGTTCACACGGATCACGAATCGTGAAAACTGAGGATACGTCTTAAATCTAGTATCGTGTTTTTAAAAATCACGAATCGTCAAAATACACGGATTTTTACAAAATTAAATAGAGTATTTTGACAAATCGTGAAAAAACACGATTCCATATGCAATATGATCGTCCATCCATCATGACGTACTGTATTTTGACGAATCGTTAATGACGGATCCCGCGTGAATGAGCCCTTCCTACATTAAAAACTGAGTCTTACTTAAGGCAGAGAAAAATATTTTTGCGCATGTTTATTCATTTTACCTCCAATTAGGAGCCTTACAATAATCACAAAAAAAAGTTTTTTAGTGATTGGTGTTACAATAATTCAACAGTTTTCAATTGTGGTACTGATGTTTAATTTAAAAATTTTAAGATCAAATTTAACAATTTCAAAGAGCCGACACCAAGATTTATTCCAGATCTTTAACTGTCAAGATTAACAATGGCACAGTGGTTTCGAGCTGAGACTGTTATGATACGTAGCATGGACTTTTGGTACCTATTAATTGGTGTAGACTAGTATTTATTCAATAGCAACTGCTATTGAAGAGAGACATATTTCTTAGAATATATTTCTACAAGGTATACATTCTTTTTAATAGCGGACGACGAAACATGATTTATTTGTTCTTCGGCTTTAATGAAAAACCTTTTTTCATGAAACCAATTATAGTGCTAACGTGTTGTTATAGATATTTTATCAAACTTTACAAGGACTTTTATTGACTAAAGCCGGGCCCAGATTACGTCTTTGTAGTTTATATTTCAAAAATCTTGTTTTAAATTATAATTGCACTGGTATTTTTGAAATAATTTAACGAATAGGGGTTTAAAAGTAACACTCAATCACATTTTTTTTTAATTAATCACACAATCAATTCTGCAATCACAAAACATAACCTTAAAATGCCTAATCTGCCATTGAATTCCTCGTAAACCGCAGATTTTTTTTAAATATTTTTTGTGTGAATTCCTTTAAATATTTATATATTTTATCTGAACATTTTGTAAAGGAACATGCTGACGCAAAGTGGGCCGAGTTTCTATAGAGTTTTGGTCTTTAAAAGATAAAAGCGCTCTATGACATTACCTACTCGTACATGTTAGTTTTATGTTTAGTGAACCCATACTTCACAAAAACATGTACACTAAGGTTACATATTTTTGTTACTGTGATATAAAATTTAACTAACAGAATAATAATAATGTCCGCCTAGCCGAATTTCGACTACGGCGGCCTATCTCAAGAGAGATTAGCCAACTGCGCGGGACATATTATTGTGCACAAGTGTGCGCGCAATACACAGGTGCACTCTCTGTTCCTTCACTCTCATAATTCGGTGAGATGGCTGCCCGACATGACCGTAGAGAGATCAGGCGCAGGATTCGACCAACGGCTTAACGTGCTTTCCGAGGAACAGGGGTGTTTAACAACACCAACTTCCTGACTCCGGAGCTGTGCCTGATTAATTTTAAGACAAAAAAACCCAAAAACTATCGGCTCGACCCGCACTTTAAATAAAAACTAAGTGTAGCACGAGAAAATCAAATTTCGTAAACATTAAAGTAATGCAGGCATTAAATATTTTTACAGAAGATAAAAAGCCAAACAACTTTAATAACGAGCTTAAAAAACAAAATTTGCGTTACTTTATCATACACGAAAAGGTCTATTTTGAGCTTTTACCCAGAAATTTGAGCTTTTTTACAGCAAAAGACGATTTATGCGTTTTACAGCGTTATTATTATGCACAATTTCTGCTAATCATACTTGACAAAAGGGGACACGACAAAAGAATGAGAAGGACGGCAATGGCGATTAGTTATAAGACTTGCGTTTTGAAGAGTTCCGTATACCTTAAAAATTGTTTTAATTACCTAACGTTGCGGTAAATTTTTGAGTTATTTTAAACGACTTAAAAACTGAGAAGGTTCTCAAGTCGAAGTGTATATTTTAATGTATAACCACGCTTAACTTTTGTTTATGATAAGTACTTTTGTTTTTTAAGGTGAATTTAACTTTTAATAGTCCGCGAGTATATATTAGAAAAGGAAATCGTTTATGATCGAATTGTAGACATGGATAACACCAGAAAAGGTTTTTGAACCATACTGCATTGTGATAACCACCGAAACAGTTATGAACCCTGAAGGAAAATTAGCCCTATATTTATGAAACAAGGTAGACTTGAGCATTGTAGTACCACATAATGCCACTACAGTACGAACACATAAATTGACGACGTGTAAGCGAAATGCTTCGTGTCTGGAATAAAAACCAGGCGAAAAAACGACACCTACGGTCCCCTAAAACTTTCTAAGAATTTATAGCACCATCTTTGTGCTTTTATCATTCAAACCCAAATAAATGTAGTAGACTGTTTATTATAGATGAGTGAGGTTATTTCTTTTTACGGTTGGTGGGTCAGCTTTTCATATGGATCATTCATATTTGATGATACGCTTGCAAAAGCTTTATATTAGTGTTGCCGGATAATCGATTATCGATGACTCGATTGTGTCCACCCTAAATAATCTAAAGATCGATTGGACTATCGATAGTATCGATAATATCGATAATTTTAGGACAATAAAATCGATTACTTACAATTATTAGATTATAATTGTTTATATTAGACAATACTATCGATTTAATCGATACTGGAATCAAGCCAATACTATCGATTGTATCGATTATTATGTTGCTATCGATTAATCTACAATTATTTTTAGATATAATCGTCATTAATATTATGTCTCCTTAGATATGTACTGAAGGATAGAACACAACATTATTGAACACAGCATTAAAGTTCATGTACCTATTTAACTATCGAAGACACACTAGAAGACATCATGACCACGAGAAAGGGTAGGTGCTGGTTAGCAATACTATCTAAGCCGATAGGTCGATTAAATCGATTAGATCGATATCATCGATTACATCGATGGTATCGCTTCAAAACTTGATATCGATACTATCGATAATATTGTATTTGACTACACGGTATAATCGATTATAATCGATAATATTGGATAAAAATAGGAATCGATATTATCGATTATATCGATGTTATCGATACTATCGATTGTTAGATTATTTGGGCCCCATTTACACAATCGATTAATAATCGATGTACAATCGATTATCCGGCAACACTACTTTATATTGAGGTAAAAAGAATATTTGGAGGCTGTTCAATGTAATGTAAATGTAGTATTGTAGATGTACAATCATCCCTTTAATAGATGTAACTTTAGGTCTAGCCGAAATAAAATAATATAATACAAGTAAACAAATACAATTATATGCCACAGCCACAGATTTTATAATAGTTACTACGTAACTGATAAATCACTCCAAGGAAAATCGTCCATACCTACTCTTATAATAGCCTACAACTTTTTGTCGCCGACCGCTGCGCCCGAAAATGTGTCATAAGTTTCGAACATTCCGTTATTATTCCTCTGCAGCTACGCGACCTTGGAGTAAAACTAATAAACTCAGGGTTACCTCTTTCGATACAAGGCCTATTTTATATGTAGCTTGGTTTGAAATGTTTTAAAATGATGTATAGTGTTTTAGAAAATGTTTACCAGTGCAAAATTTTCGGTTGTCCCGAAAAACAAATCGGATTCGTACAAACAGTTTTAATAAGTAGTGATGTGGAAAACAAGATGTTGTTCTGTGCAATTTTTTTTTAAAAATGTATTCATACATAGTTATAAAAAGCATCTGTAGGAACTTTCAGTCTGCCGTAAAATTATGATGACTTATTAAAAGATTTAAAAAGTTCAAACATTCGAGACTCTGATAAGTCCAGAAATGTATTTAAATCTGAGACTAATTCAGGACATATTATGCTCCTGGTTGCATTTGTACAGTAAATACCAGATTTATAAATTATATTACTTAATTAGTTTGCATAAAAACAAACCTACCGTAACACAAATAATTCAACAGTGCGTACGCGCGCGCCCGTCGGTTGTTGGCAGCCTACTGATTTACGCACCGCCGTCGGTAGTAGGCTCGAGAGTAGGCTATTAACACGCACAAGTACATTGAGTGAGAGATGCCTGCCACAGCGCACAGTAGGCAACACAATCTAACATTACCTTGAAGTAAGTAAAATATGCACGGTTGTGGAACGAGTACTACAATAAGTTAAGGCCCAGGCACAACTCTGGAGTCAGGAAGTTGGTGGTGTTACCCCCGTGCCTCGGAAAGCATGTTAAGCCGTTGGTCCTGCCTGATCTCTCTACAGTCATGTCGGACTGCCGTCTCACCGAATTATGAGTGTGAAGGAACAGAGAGTGCGCCTGTGTTTTGTGCACACACATGTGCACTATAATATCTCCCGCGTAGTTGGCTAATCTCTGCTGTGATTGGCCGCGTAGTTAAAAATAGCCTAGGAGGACATTTTTTTTTAATTTAGGCCCGTAGTCGCCCGATGAGCAAGACATGGGTTCAATTCCTATCTATCTGATACAAAACTAAATTGGCTAAGGACGTGTCAGGCCACGACCAAGAGTAGGGTTCCGTATTTGCCAGTCTGATCATTAAAGTACACGAATGGGATTAGTTTTTTAATGGGCTAATTATGACATTTTGCCTTCTCCAGGTCTTTCAAGTTCTAGTAATAATATAACCGATTTCATAATTCGTTCCTTAGTTAAAAAATATCCCGAACACCGCAATTTAAAAAGAATGACTAGAAAAGGTTGCCTAGGCAACAAAAGAAAACTATAGGTTAGATATTATTTGCACTATAATATGTCCTGCGTAGTTGGCTAATCTCTGTTGAGATAGGTCGCTGTAGTCGAAATTCGGCTAGGAGGACATTACATTATACCACGGCAATTTTTTAAGTGAAATAATATCTAATATTGAGATAGCACAGTAAATACTTACTAGGTACTTAAAAACAATAATTTAAAAGGAAACTATGTTAGGTTTAGGATCAGATTATATAAGTTTAGGGTTATTTATGCTAAAATAACGCAACCCAAAGTTATCATGTCACTTCAATGGGCAAATAATAGGGCGAATGAACACAGAGGCTCATCCCGGGTTCGAAACGGAATCAAACGCTAACCCGTAGACGCCTTTATACCAACGACGCCATCGGTGCGTGAAATTGCTATGCCATAGCCGTAGCCAACAATATTGTTCAGTAGTCAAGATATAACAGTATCCCTAAACTTAAAAGCAGGGGCCCACTAAAAACCAGAGCCGGGGCCTCCTGAGGACCTGGCTTATGCTAAGTGAGGTCCTTTTGATTTGGACGTCACCGACACACAGCGGCACGCGCTGCAGGCAGGGTTGGCATAGACGATATTTTTTTTGTTTCATTTTTTTTTGTTGTGCTGTTTGTATTAACTAATTATTATGTCTTATGTTTGTAAGCGTGTGTTTGTGATGTCCTAAATTAATAAAGCATTTTTCTTTCTTCTTTCTTTAAAACATTTGATGACAAATAAATCCGAGGGTGAGATATCAAAAATATGGAAGTGGAATATATGGAACTAATGTATTTGCTATCTTACTATTGGAGCCTTTTTTGGATTTTAAAATAAGTTACCTACCTACCTCATTTATAACATAGAACCTCCTCCCTTTTCGAAGTCAGTAAATAAATAAATAAGCTAGTGCCATATATTGGGTTATAAGTAAAGCTTGAATTTCTTTGGTCGTAACCCGAGTTTCAGCTCCATAAGTGAGTACCGGCAGGCCTGTGTAACTCCCTGCGTAGGTAGGAAAACTTACCAACGCGCAGCGACCCCTTGAAAGGTGCTAAATCAAGTTGGGTGTCGCGAGCGAGCAACGAGACGCCAGCGCGTTTATTCACCGGCAGCGAACAGCACTAATGTGTGGTTTACGTTGCTGGCTGGACGAGCATGAATAAAGTCCTAGAAAGATGCGCTAGATGGCGTAAGTAGCTTCTTGTGGCAGTCAACCCTAAGGCGTTGCGTAATAGTACGTCACTGAATAGGTTCAGAGTATTATGAATCATATTCCAGAGTTATAAGAATGAAATTATCTTGCAATGTATTTCTGTAGGTGTCTACACGAAAATGTGCTTGAGTCTGAGGCAAACTGAATTACACCATATTGTTGACATCATTGAGTAGATATTTCTTTGAATTTCATTGCAAAGTCAAACTTCTGTACGGAGTACTAGTACTTATTCTGTGGTACCGGTAGAATGCACTGGTCGAAAATCTGAGCTTTCTGATGTCGCGACAGATTCATGCGAAACATAACACTGAATATGGAGTAGCCTGCCCTTCGCACTTCGGCATATCTCATTGGTTTGGCTACTTAAAGTAACGCAAAGAGCTCTAGAAAGAAAAATGATTGGAGTAACTCTAAGAGACAGAAGAACCAACAAATGGCTGAGGCAACAAAGCCAAGTGACTGCCGTGGTCGAGAGAGTAGCCAGACTGAAGTGGGAGTGGGCTGGTCATGTTGCGAGGAAGGAAAATTCCTGGTGCAAGGAAGTCCTAACATGGAGACCATACAGATACAATAGACCAAGGGGAAGACCGCAAATGAGATGGAAAGACGACTTAAATGAGATAGCGGGAAGTAACTGGATCCTAACTGCTCAAAACAGGGTTAAATGGAGAAGGTTAAAGGAGGCCTTCACCAAGCGATTGGTAGTTAGTGGCTGCCGAAGAAAAAGAAGAAGAAGTAAAACTTGGTATTTGGTTTGTGTGTCAGGTTAAAGTCGAACGATGGGTCCTAAAGCCTGTACAAAATGTGTGGGCCGTACTTACTGAGCTAATCTGTAACCCTCTCTATGACTTGATTGATGATAAAGGGAGGTAATTATAATAAATATTTGGTTGATTAATTGATTCCGATACGATATTGTCTGGTTAAATTATTCGAAGGTAAGCGGTAACAATAACAAGGAGTAATGTGGGTATTCAAATATCGATAAACTTAATTAGCGTACATAGTTTAGTAAAATTAATTTTGTAATATTACCTGTTCTTATGAATATAAAGCGATAATGTCGAGTCGACTTACATAGTAGATTAATTAAGTCGAAGTAACGATATTAATAATATCTATTAAGATTTTATTAAGCTTTCCAAGATAATATACACCTATTCGATGAATATTTCGAGCGTCTACCTGTTGCCGTTATTAATATCGAGCAAAAAACGCCTGAAAGTACATGTTTGGTGTATGGGAGCCTCCCTTAAATATTTATTTTATTCTGTTTTTATGTATTTGTTGTTATGGCGGCAACAGTTATATATATATATATACATTATCCGTCAGAAAATTAGCTATCACGGTTCATAAGATATAAGCCAGGGAAAAAAGAGACATGCAGACAGCGAAGACTTAGTAATAGGATCTTTACCCTTTGGGTAACCTAAAATAAAACTTTTAACATAAAACGCACGTAAACAGCAATAGACCGATATAAGTTATTAACTTAAAAACTAACCGTAAGCTAGACAAGCGTAAGAATTTTTTTGTTTTACTTTAACTCTGTTAACCTAACAAAAAGCTATTCAGCTAGAACTTACTCTTATTTTGCGCTGGAAAGGCGATTAAGAGATTTAAGACTTGGCTGCACTCAAATTGGAAGCATCCATCACTCCTTTTTATGTAGTTTGTGTAACACGAGTATATATTGATTTATAATAGTGTGAGATGGGAGGAATTAAAATGCTCTTCGAAAATTTTATCATATGTACTTCCATTTATAATGAATAGAATAGATACAATAGAATTCTTTTAATTTATTTGCGTTAAACATGGTAAATATGGGTAACAAAATTTCATGTTTGACCTCATGTTTTTCCACAGGCGGCATGCAAACTTGAATTATTAAATTATTAATTATTCATATTTTACAAGCATTCAGTCATAATGTTTTAACATGTCAAAAATTTATTTATATTAAATTAAATACGTATTCTTACCTATCTTATTATGTCAAAAAATCAGTCAGATTATAAAAACATTTATTCAGAACATAATTATGCATTTTTTTAACAAATAAATTACTACGAAGCTGTCTTATTTCATAGGGTATTCTATTATAAACTTTAACAGTCATGGCGTGGCAATAATACCTAATTTAAAAAAAATACGATCAGACCCAGTAAGACTTACTTACTTGATAGGCTAACTTTAGATCCGGTATTTATTTTGTAGCCAATATTGATCTTCAAAAATTGAACTCCAGAGTATACACGAAAAAAAGAAGCTTGTAGCCCAATCTTGCACTATAGCTTTTCTTTGTAACTATTGTAAGAGTAAATAGACAATTCTTACCTATTGCCTGTTGAGGATCTCTCTTTACTATTCATTAGTTTACTATGCGCTATTACTACTACGCACTAGGCTCAAAATCAAGGATTTTAAATACACTATCATTTTTATACATGACAAGTTTTAATAGTAGTTCATACAATCTTATAAAAAGGGTTGAAATAAATAGACCAAGCACTTGCGTTGGGTCTAAACGCATCGTATATTTACTATAGTATGTATTCATTTAATTCTAGTACATATATACAAATATATTCAAATTATGTAAAGTAAATGGTATATTCCTTACAAGCAAAGTCACATGGATGCATACAACCGCCCAAGTTTGTTCATACATACATATTAGGACGCCTTACACCGAAGCTGCAAAGCAGTACTGTTGCGAAAATATCGGTATCGATAGATATTCCTTAACGATCCCACTAATCATAACTATACCACGGTTCAATACAATCATGAATGTATATGAGACGGCTAATTTGGAATTAAATGACAGATAGGTGCCATGACATAATGGAGACATACATCTCAAATTAGACATATCATACTCAGTGTAGTTATTAAATTAATGGGTCTGTAGAAATAGAAGCTGTACCATCCACGATACTGACTGATGAAGGACAATAATGAAGAAGGAAGCAAGACTTCTGATAGTATTTCGGATTCTATGGCTCCGGGTTTCGACTAGTGATAATTTAGGGTCCTATAATTTATCAAAGGACTTGTCCTCTTTTTGAATGGAGGCTGGTTTTTTATTCCAAGATATCACCAACCACCAATAACCTATATTTATCTTTAAGCTACATATAAAACACATAACATGAAACATATAACCATAGAAATCAGAATTTTAAACGCCTCCATTTTTGAGAAAAAATATGTTTTGTAACAGGCATCATCCATTGATCACTTACTTGTATTTCCTGGCTGTATGGCTATGTACCATTGCCTTTTCACTGGTGGATAAATACTACTAGGTACTACCACAGATTATATAATAGGTACTACTGTCAATGAAATGACCATTTTGCTGTCAATTTATTTTTTCATGCGTTAATTGATATAGGCGAAGGTGCGGTTTATGAACAGACAAAGGGAAAAATTAATTTAAATTTTTCTCTATATCGGAGGCCTTAAAAAATATAATAATTATGCAGAAAGGCTAGTTTTTGTGAACTCTTTCATATAATATTTAGTTTATCCTGGTTAGAAATATTGACGAATAAAAAACCATTAATGGACAAGTCCTTTTAGAGACATAATCCTAATGAATTTTTTTTTTTTACCAAAATAAAGTTTAAAAAAAGAACTTTTTATCTCACATTATTGGGTTTAGTTTTGAAATAGGTTTAAAAAACTATTTTACTGTTTTAAATTTTTAGCAAGATGTCTTACACTATTTTTTTTCTATGACAGTTAATAATTTTAAAAATGATCTTTATTTTACTTGATAGGCCATAGCATTACCTTCCAAACGAATCATTGTCATAACTTTCAGGACCATAGGAAATATTAAAATAGCTGCCATTTTAAGAGGGGAGTAAGAACCAAACATGGGGTTTTTTTGGTTTTTTTTTTCATGATCTAATAGCTCATAAATTATTGCCAGTCGAAACCCGGGCACACTGTATAAAAAGAGATTTTGATAGCGTCTTTATTCCTGACAGCATTAGCAACTTAGTTCGTTATCTGTTGTAAAGTAACGTATAACATTTTCATTCGAAATATTAGTTGAAATTTGTGCCATGTTCAGGCTTTGTTTTTGTGTCGTAGACTACGACTCGTAGTCCTTAAATAGTATATCGGTTCATCTAAGATTGTCAATATTAATCATAAAGTCAACTGCTACGAAACTAGACATAAAAGAAAATATCGTTTGGGGGTCACCGGTGACCACCATGGCACTCTCAGTGTTAACCGAGTAGTAAATACCAATTTTTTAATGGAAAATTTTCAAAGAGTAGCTTCCGATTTTTTAAACACTCAATCGTATCGATTTATCGATAGTCCTTACTGCTTCAATACGCGACTCCAGCCCGATATTAAGCGGATATTGCAGCGGCCTCTGCGTTTGATGTGGCAGCATCCCGGAAGTGCGGACTAGCGCACCGACCAAAACCATTGCTGTGGATCCATCAACATATTTGACTCCTGTAGGCCATACAGTCATTTTCACATCGTGTCCCTTAAACTATGTACCTAATACTTCAGAGATTATGTTACAATAGTTAATCAATAGTTATGATTAGTCCGCCGGCAATCTTCCGATCCTCAAGGAGTATAAACGAAACTGATGGCCGTCATCCAGCCATCAAAAGCGTAGTGTGTCCACCGGTCAGGTGAAAAGACGACCTTATAAAGGTCGCAGGATCGCACTGGATGCAGGCCGCTTGTGATAGGTCACTTTAGCAATCTATGGTGGAGACCTTTGTTCAGCACAGGGTGTCCTGTGGCTGATAAAGATGATGATAATTATGTTCCTTATAAAAGCAAGTCCTTGCCACCGTTAATGTCAGATTGCCTATTACAAACTAAAAATTTTCATGAAATGCTTACATATAGATAAGTTTGTAGTCCCAAGCGTGAACGCTAGATGCTTATTTTGGTATAAGTGGCTATATTAATTATTAAAAACAATAATCTTGATATTCTCTTTGACTCGTTGTGCAGCATAAGAAAGAAGGTTGAGAAGGGTTTTGTTGTATGTGAATAATCACTTGATAGAGTAAATGGTATTCTGTTATTTTTATATCTAAGTGTGGACTAAATAATAACTCCTGGGTTTTGTTCAAGCCTTGTATGTCAAACCTAAAATTAAGTTTTAACTATTTTATTATGTAAAGGTGCCCAACGATGCGCTTAACACTCCTTCTCACTATTAATTGGCCAATACTATGTATATCTTTAATAAGCAAATGTATAAAAACATTACCATAACTAGTTTTAAGGAATCGATGTGTACATAGTGCTGTTCATATACTTTAATAAATAAATATATTTGAGACTAGCGACCCTTCCCGGATTCGCACGGATACAATTAAATATTTGCTTATGTAGCACTCTCAAGAATAGTGTGTGCCTTCTTTATGGTAAAATATATCTCAAAATTGATTCAGTGATTCCAGAGATTCTTACAAACATTCACCCAACTTAGGGACACACAAACTTTACGTCTTTTTAATATTGTATAAATGGGGTTTGGGGCTAAATAGTATATTTAGTAGACAGTGATCTCGATTTTTTACTGTCTACGTTAGTAACGACAAGTGCTTTTGACTCGGGAACAAATCCCTAACGAAAGCTTTACAAAATATGTCTCCTACACAAAATCTTATAGCTACGAGTAAGCTAGCTAGATAATAAACTAGTATGTAGTTATATTAGTAGTATATACATTTTATTAAAAAACTTGCGCCTTCCATTCATAATAATAATTTACTTTATTAATTTCAGGATTGATCAGATAAAAGTATTACAAACCCTTAATACTTACTGCTATTAGACAAAGCCAAAGATAACCAAAACGAATTACAGTACAAGTAAATTAATATTCAGTAAAACACCTCGTGCGTGTCTTGCAATTTATACTTTATAGTATCATAAACGCCGTCCCAGTTATTTAATTCTATTCTTGGATGTAAGTACACGAGTACGAGTATGTACGCAAATCTTATTATAGGTGGCCTTATGCAGAAGCGATAAGTATGACGTCAAGTACTAAGTTTATCCCTGAGTCGAGGAAATAATATTTTATTACCAGGCACGTTTAGTTTGAAGCGTGAATTGAGATGCATATCATAATATCAAAGCAACTGTGATGCCTATGGATCTAACATGTACGTAACAAATGGTATCCGTGTCATATCCGTTACGGGTACCATTACTATTTGTTAATGATCATTAGGTATATTGTTTTTCAAAAAAATCATCGATCGACAAATCGGCCGACGAATTTCAGTGTGCGAAATTAGGGACGAATTTATACGTCCGCACGCCATAAGTAAGTTTGATGAGTATTTACTAGACTTACTTAACGGAATTAAAAGCATGACGTAACTCTCCAGGAAGGGGGGTTTCAACTAAATAAAGAACAATTGCAAAAAATTGTCTGAGTTTTTTAAAACGCCCATAAATATAATTTATACCAAACGAATTTATTATTTTTTCTAAGATTTTACAAATATCTACTAATTGACTTAAAAGCCGGCTTTAAATTGAGTTTTTTAAAATAATATTTAATGATGTCAGAGTTTTCCATCTTTTTTTTATCGATTATTCGAATAATCGTATTAATGACATCGATTAATCGACATAGATTTCCATAAAACAGTTTTTAAGTAGTTTTAAGATGATAGATGATGATGATGATGATGAATGGTTTACGGCCACAGCTTTCATGTCATTCAAGCATCTACCGTTTTTGTATCGAGTTATAATAACCAAGTACTGCTTAATAATACTTATATCAATACTATAATAAGTATTAAATACAATCGTGGTAAGGAAAAAAAAGTTCTTTTTCACCACAAACTAGAGAGGATTGTCACTTTGACAGATCACATACTCGAAATTCTCAGCGCTTTTTCTCGTCGGTTGTTGTGTGTGTTTTTCGGTTTTCGTTAATAATTCTTCACCTGGACTGCTTTACGGACTCTGATTTACTTCCTCGTGTGACTACTGCGTGCCCAAAGGACTCCGATTCTGCTTCTGCGTGACATTGTGCTTTTCCCTACTGGACTCAGTTTGCCTTGTGAATCGTTTTTCAATAATGAGTGATCACGGGCGACAATCGCGGCCTACGCGTATATTATGTGTAAATTGTAATATAGGCGCCATTGACGTACTTACGATATAACCTAAAATAAAATAAACAAAATATATTTTTTTCCGGCTTTCTCAAATAAAAATGACTTCACATATAGAATCTACAAGTTTTGCTGAATCATTCGACATATTTTTTGTTTAAGTACGCTCATCTTTTATATCAGACAATTTTTAGTATGGACGTTTGCCATTGTTCTTTTGTAAGAATATTTTACCCGCCTCCAAAAAGAGGAGGTTTTCAATTCGTCAGATTTTTTTTATGTACACACGACCTCGCACGTCAGACTATCCCAGTTTGACCAAAAAATCGCCTCTATTCCCTACGCAATAAATATGTTTTTATAGTTCAAATGGTTAACCTGACATGCTGCTGACTGTACGTTCACTGATAACTCGAAGACGCCTAAACAGATTTACTTTTTTTTTTTGTTTCAAAGGGTATACTTCTGTGTAATTTTATCAAAATTAGTCAAGCAGTTCTTAAAATGCAAAATGGTATTCGATGATATTCTCGTTTACTCCGTGTGTGTCTTAATATAACAATGCGTTTCTTTTTGCTAACTTGTACGTAAGCTTATTTATAAGAGAATATTTTATAAAGTTACAATTAATTTTATTAATAAATATTAATATTATGTGCGTTATTTTCACAGTGGCCAGCACATCAGCCTATACATTTTTGATGCAAAATCTAATCCCTAATAAAACTGCATAAGATACCACAGTGTCATTGATGGATGACCATTTGACGTGGTGTTGTTCGTAAACGTCAATTTCCTTGAAGTCAATATGATGTGGCACTGATTAGGAATTCAGCTGCAACCAAACGTAAATCATTCTTCACGATTTATTATTCATAATAATTACTGACCCTAAATTCAAACTATGAAGTCATTAGACGGGTAAAACCACCTATAATGTGTACTAAAAATAGGCTATGCCAATACTGTTTTTATAGGAAGTGTAGAGGGAAAAGATTTACGGGTAGTGACAAATAGCGACAAAATAATTTCGCTCTTTAATCACCAATAATTCATTGTAATTTCATTTCTAAAATTCCGTTAGGGTAAATTACATTTTTTTGTTTTTGCGTATTGCTCTATAAAATACTCTTACACACGTTTCAATATTGACCCTATTACTGCTTCGGGTAGTTCGGGGCATTACGGGCTAGTGCTGAAAATAAGAAGCGCAAAGAACTCGGTTGTTAATACTTCCCAAATAAGAGTATTTACCTTCCTTGAGTGAGTGAATTGACTGTTTATGAGAAACTAAATCTTAGGAAGTAATCTAAAGATGAAGGCAATAGATACATACAGCGGCATACAAGGTATGGAAGGTGTAACAGGTAATTACCATGAGTTTTAAATCTTAAAAGAGAATGACTTACTTACCCAATGTTTAAGTAAGAACAATACATTCATCTTGATTTTATCTACTTGTCCTAAAATAAGAAGCCCAGAGAGTTCTTTACTTAGATCAGATTCAACCTAAATCTCATAGAAACATTTTTACTACGAGTAAATGAAGGTGTACTGTATGTGGCTGTAAGGCCTAATTCGGTATAGTAAATTTTAAGGTATATGTTTTATATTTTATTCTTGGAGTAAAGATTAAATTGAGATAGTTATTGGAGTATGTATTTTGATTTTCTATTCAGTAGTTATTTTGTAATTAATTATTGAAAATTTAAACTTGTGACGTCATAAGCATGCATATGACTACTTTCTCTCCTACACGTCGATATTTACAGGATTGTCTTCGGAAGCAAACTTTTTTCTCGATTGGAAACTCTTACACATGCAAATAGTAACGCCATAATGTAGGTTTCCGGTGCGTTTAGAGGGCATACTATGAAGAATAAATTATAATCCGAATTTTTGTAAAAATAATCCATCTTTCGATTTCAAGTGGTATCCTCGTAGCTGTAAGTAACTGTATAGTGATTATGGGTATAAAATCTCTAAATGGTTTTGGAATTACTATAGGTTGTTTTTAACCCCCGACGCAAAAACGACGGGGTGTTATAAGTTTGACGTATCTGTGTGTGTGTGTGTCTGTCTGTGGCATCGTAGCTCCCAAACGGATAAACTGATTTTTATTTAGTTTTTTTTGTTTGAATCATTAATTAGTCGAGAGTGTTCTTAGCTATGTTTGATGAAAATCGGTCCAAGATGGCCGCCGTAACAAAATGGCGGATAACACATTTTTTATTATACTTCTTCAATATGGGTATTAAATGAAAGGGCTTGACTATTAGAATACTATACACTATGACAAATTTCAAATTCAAGATAGCCGCCGTAAAAAAACGCGCATTACATAGGTATGTTCTTTAAACTTCCTCAATTACCCAATGAAAGGGCTGACTAGCAGAATACTATAATACACTATGCTAAATTTACGCATACCGCATTGCCTAAGTCCTAAACAAAAATTACTTTCATATGAAAAGTAATTTTTGTTTTTGTGGCGGTCGGTTGCCGATCATCAGCAAAAACAAAACTATGCACAAGTGCATTTATACAGCCAGGATTCTACGTGAAGGTATAGTACATAGGTATAGCACATTATACATACTATAAGTACCTAAACTTTTATTACAAAACCGCTACCTATCACAACAGCATAATAAGATGGCGAAGTTTTTACCTTAATATTGCTGTCTTCCGTATGACCTTGAACGTACACCTATCTTAAATATGTAGTAGATCAATGGCCTGACTCATTGTTTGATTAAAAAAATATGACGACACATTTACCTTTACTGAGATAACGTGTAATAGATAACGCAAAAACCCAACGTCACTGATCTGTAGACAAAGTCCAACAAATTAAGACCTCAAATCGTGTACTAAAGAGGTTTATCTTCGATCAACGGCAGAGGTCAAGTGATACTGGGCAGACAGTATGACGATGATCAAGACCCCCGTTTAGAAGGCGTTTGGTCGACAGCAGAGTTCGAAGGAAACTGGTCAGACGCTACGTCATGATCGTGAATGGGTGGATCCTCGTGACGCTTCCGACGGATGGGTTTTTACGCGTAGAGTTTCGAAGTGATTAGAAGTAACATTGTTTAAATATATAATTAGTCACATAATCCATACTTTATGGTTTCTAAAAATAGATTAACAGTATTTAGGTAGGTATTCTTTACGATACTTTTAGTAATTGAGAAGTTAACGAACTAAGAAATGAATAATATTTTATCGTTAAATAAATATATGGCTTATTAAAATATTACGTAGAATCATACTCTTATAATTAGTCCATAAAAAAAATCAAAAGTGAGAGTAAGTGAGAAAATAATTTCATAAATAAACAGTTTTTATTTATATTTTAGTTTGAAATTTTAAGTAAAGTCATAAATAAGTTTTAAAAGAAGCAATTATATTTAATTTAAGCGTTTATATTTAAGTACTTTAGTAGTAGATAAGTGGCAACATTCAAAGGAAACAAAATCCTCTCAAAATAATCTTCTTACATAAAATTCATTCATTTCTGCATATAGACCCAACAAAGGGCACACGTCCCAATCTTTACCCTACCATAATAATCATTAGCTAGATACACACAGCATATTTTGTATTTAAATTAATTTGTAAGTATTAAAAATAAGTCTTACCGCAAACAATCAAATAAATCTGCTACTTGCATGCACTGCGTTTATTAGCTATGCAACGAGCTTACAAACGCTGTGCACGCAAGTGCACAGCGTTTGTAAGCTCGTTGCATTTCCCTGCGCCAGCTCTAACGTTTACATAGCCCTACCGTCAGAGGCGTCGTATTCGCATAAATACTGTCGGCTCGAGGTACCGGTATCGCATTCAACACGCAACTCCCAAACATTCGCAACGTGTGGGCTTATTGCAACTTCTGAAAATACGACATTGTATTTTTATAAATCAGGTAAATATAGTTATAATATTTTTACTCGGCGGCAAAACAATAACAGAAGAGGGATGGGCATAAATTTGCAGGGTTCATGATGATCATTCCAATTCACTATTTAACATTGTTGTAACTTTTGCCAGTTAATCTTAAAGGGTATGTTTTTTTTACAGTGTAATAATTTTTTAAACATTATTATTATGAATTAAAAAAAATATATTGCATGTAAAATAGCACTTATTTCGATGAAATTGCAAATCGAAATAGTAATTTAAATAAAACCTTTTGCCTTATTACCATAAATTTATTAGGTTTTGTAAGTGAGGTCGAGATGAATTCTTTAAACAATTTAAAATACAAGAGCGTATCTAAAAGGTAATAATACCTGATCTGACCTAAGAGGAAGATGATATCATTAAAATAATCTCAAAATGGTTATTTTGTGTCCCAACATTACAATCTTTTGGTTCGAAAACATTTTGTATGCAACGTTTTCACTACATAGGGCCGGCACTGAAAAAAAAACACTCACCATGGCGAGACCGCACAAGTTTTAAAACTGCATCTCGTTTCAATGTCCCTTTTGTTTTCCAGACACAATGGCAACGTACACAATCGTCTTGGTACTCGTCGCAATGGCCTCTCTAGCTGAATCCCAACGGCCGTTCTTCGCTGGATCAAGACCCATTGGTTTCCCAGCAATAGAAACAGAAGCGACACAACTATCCAACAGATTTGGCGAGGATGATAAAGTTCCTATCCAAGCTAACGGGGACAGAAGTTTTGTGAACACAGTTGAACAGATGCCAGTCGATAGCCGACCTTTTTGGTACATCAACGCTTTGCAGTACGACACACTTAGACAACAGCCGAAAACCTGGCCACTAAAAAGTAATAACTTCGCCAACAAATAAAAAAAATACCAACCAATGAACACAAATAGAACGTTTCAAAATTTGAAGCTGATTTGACCAAATAGTTAACCTAAATTATTATTGTTTTTTTTTTTAGTTTGATGTTGTTTTTGGTGTTTTTATTAAATTAGGTATTTCCTGTGATTTTAGCTTACAAATTTATAGAATTTTAGGTCGTGTTAAGCGTCTTGATTGCATTTATTACAAATAAACATTATATTAAAAGAATTTACTTTTTTATTCACAACATACCTAATTATAATGAAGTATTTAGGAAAATAAACATTTATCATACAAATATATAACAATGGAATTATGGAAAAATAAGTACACGAGACTTCACGTATTTTCTTGTATTTTTATATAATAATTTAATCAGTAATTTACTAGTTTACAAAATAAGGATGACAATACATCTGTTTCGTAGCAATCATCCTACCCATGCAAGTTATTATTATTAATCAATAATGAATCATTGTCCTATTCAGGCTAAATAAAATCATAATAAACCGTTGCATATCAGCAATACAATAAACACATCTCTACGTCACTTTTCTGCGGGCTTGGCACTATATGCCAGATTGGCTAGACCCCTCATTCTCCACGATCAACCACAATTTGACATACAGTCCTAACCAAAATAAATAGATCCTTCGCTACGTACATGCTATGTCACTAAGGTATGTCAAGAAATTATTGTGACGTATCATTGAATGCACTCTGCCCTGTATACGAGGATGGATTTTTACATTAATATGACGTAATACTGTTACTATAGTAAGATATCGTACCATTATTTACTAATATTTCATTAGACATCTCGTCTGCTTGCTGGTAAAACAACATAAGTGCATAAGACATAGTACTGAGATAATGAGACTTAAAAATTTTTTTTACGAATTTCGAGTATTATTATTAAGTAATTGACTTGTTGCAGAATGTTTCATATTAAATGATATATTACCTATTATGTTACATTAAAACAGCATAACTTGCTGATGGTTTCCAAAAAAACTGTTTTAAATTGACTGAGGGCATGCACTTAACTTGTTTTACCTGTAATTTAAAAAATAGAATTACTTGCGATAGAATTACTTTATCACTTATTTTGTTTTACTAGTCGATAGAGCGAAAAAAACTGCATATAACTGCATTGTTAACTCGTTTTTGGCAAAAAGTGCATTTATCATGTTTTACCAGTAAGCCAAGAGTTTTTTATTTATACATACAGATTCTGTATGTAATAAATAAAAAACTATCATAAGTGTAATTTTACAATAAACTAACAATGACGTTGAAAACAAATATCTTTATATACTAAAATTTATTTACGGCTACGTCAGAAAGAAACCCTGTTATGCCTTTTGAAAAGTTCTATTATCTGTCTTCTAAATACATAACAATTGAGACTAATTTAATAAACTGTGTATTAAAAGTATGTCTATCCGTTATCCTATTCACCATAGCACAAGCTCACGCTTAATTTGGGGGCTAGGTATAAATTGATGTGATTGTTAGAACAATTATTTATTATTATTTTATAGTGTAGAAGAGCACAGAAGGGATTTTTGTGAATTTATAAAATAGTGGGGAAGTTTTTATGAAACTTCGTCAATTTGGAAAATAAATCGATTAAATTGTATTCAGCTATTAAGTTAAAAATTAAAACGACGTTTTTAAGGATTTTAATTGTTTTTCCTCTAGGGAGAAAAAAAGTTGTAGAAATTTGTCTGGAAAACTTATAACTTACAACAGTATTTTAAACGATATTCAGGTAAGCATTACTTTTTCTGATATCCTACTTAAATAGTTATCAGTTCATTTTAATTAGTGTCTATCACCCACATCCAAACAGAATACTGCAAAACAGTTACTTGAAATTACGATAAATACTGTCGCCGCTCAGTTAAGTACGCAGTCTGCTTACACAAGGACAGTGAAAAAGACTGGAAGCCAACATTAGTACAGTGGGCCACACATCATCAACCTACCCACCCTGATGTGTCAAAATGCCGCAACCATATTGCAACTTTAAGTTGATCACATAGAGTTCCATATCAAATAATATAAATTTTGAGAGATTTGGAAAGGGTATGAGAAAGATTTTACAAATTGGAAAATGTAAGTATGTACTCAATCATTTTGTTTTACGTATTCTATCTATAACTAAAAAAAATTATTTACTGACTTATCAACATTCGAAAACTTTCAATTTTTTTTATTGTGCTCAAACACACAATTTGTTAAAAGATGCTTTCGGGTCCAGTTCAAAATCCTTTGTTTCTATTACGAACGAGTAAAATTAAATCAAAAATAATTAAGCAAAAACAAGTTTCTTGACCTTCTTGTGACATTACATTTTCTTTTTTCATTTATATAATTATTAACCTTACCAGTTTTAGCAGACACGATTTATTCCATTCCTACTCGTTTTGAAGGTTAAGGATGTAAGTAATTTATATAAGTGTGCAGTATATTTTTATTTGTTCGCAGATACAATGGCAACATGGATATTCAGATTCATCAAAATTCTCATAGTAATGACCACTTTTGTCCAATGTCAGAGACCATTCTACGATCTATTGGATACCCAGATATCCAGTCAAGGTCTACTCGAGGCCTGCTCAGCAGACATAGTGAAGATGAGCCTCTACCAGTTGATTCAAAAGAAGATAAGGAGATATCAGACATAGACAGGTTATTAGAAATGCCTATCCAATCTATTTGGCTCAATAACTAGAAAACTTAAAATAGCAGACATAGGGTAGAGTTCACGAACACATGGTAAATTTTTACATTAGTTCACCAACATATGTTTAATATTTAACTAGCCGTTAGAATGTTGCTCGACATATTTTGTATTAAGATATGAACTGTTTATATATGAACGTTAACTACTTGTTATTAAATATTGGTAAACTCGGGTCTTAAATCTGGCCACTTATAACTAGTTGCTGAAAAAAAAGCAAACTTGATGAAGACTGCAAACAGAACACTCGATGTTATTTGAATCGAAGCGAATTTTGAATAACATAAGTAGCGGAACTTTGGCTATCATTCTGTGATGAATGAAAAAACGCAATGTAACTATAAAAAGTTACATTGCGTTTTTTCATTCATTCAGTTACATACTGTTACGTACTTTACTATAATTCGGTCCGTGCAGACAATTTTTTGCTAAGTACGTATTTGACAGAATGTATTTCTGTGTGCTGGTTTTCGTTTTTTATTGAGTAACCAAGTCTCAAAGATATTTTATGTTCTATGTATATTGGACCTGGTTTTGGCATAAAGTCCGCCATTTGTACAATAAAATCGGGTGCAAAAAGTTTAAATAATTAGTAGGTATATACAATTTCGATTCTGTCTAGTAGATACTTTAATCAAAAACTTAAGTGTAGGATTTTATTGAAAATAATTTAACTAAGTTTTTTTTCAACCGCGAAAACGCCAGAAGGGTGCAACTAGGTTGGGCAGCATTTGGGAAGTTGCGTCACATCTTCTCGTCACCTCTACCGCAATGCCTGAAGAGTAGGGTATAACCAGTGAGTCCTACCTGTTATGACCTACGGGGCCGAGACGTGGAACTTGACGGTCAAGCTGGCCCACCGACTGCATGTCGCTCAGCGAGCTATGGAACGGTCTATGCTGGGGATCTCGCTAAGGGATAGAATCCGGAACGAGATCATCCGCCAAAATACGAAAATCATAGATATCGTTCAGAGGTGCAGTCAGCTGAAGTGGCAGTGGGCTGGTCATGTCTGTCGCAGAACTGACGGGCGTTGGAGTAGGAAGGTTCTCGAATGGAGACCACGTCTCGGGAAACGTAGTGTTGGACGCCCCACTGCTAGGTGGACCGACGACCTGAGGAAGGTGGCCGGTGGTGGCTGGATGCGAGAAGCGGAGGACCGTGAAAGTTGGCGTCGTCTTGGAGAGGCCTATGTCCAGCAGTAGACTGCAATAGGCTGATATGATGAATTTAACTAAGTTAGGATTATTGACACCCGTCATAGTGTAGTGGTACGCGCTCTGGACTACAAAACCTGCAAGGAGGCTGGGTTCAAATCCTGCAAGGGGCAAACGTTTGTGTGATGAGCACGAGTAGTTGCACCTAATTCATGGATGTGTAATCGTATATAAGTATGCCTATCCGTTTTCCTCGTCACCATAGCAAAGATTTACTAAACTTGTAAGTGGAAAATAATTACGCATAACGGAACACCCCTATCAATGAAATATAAGTGTCATTCTAATCGATTAGTAATCGATAATCATGAGCATTATACACGTTTTGATAATTGCGATATCTCAGTCACGATGACTCAGATGGAAAATGCATCTAACTCCAAACCAACCAAATTAAGATGATCCATCAGGACTATTACTTAAAATTAAATGTGAGGATCTTCTTCGGCGGTCGCTCAAACGTGTCTGAAAACCAATGCATCGGATCTTTAATATCTTCGCCAACCGATACATCGTAAGGTCCTTATGATAATGGTTACTATTACGATACTGCGTAGGTATTTACGTCATGGAACGTAGGTATCTACCCGAATTTTGGGTGTGTGGGTTTTACGCATAATAATGTTATTTAGATTGATATTTCGGAATCGTGAGGCATTTAGATAATTTGGAGTAGGTATATTTATCTATGTTAGTCTTTTGTTTTGCTACGGTCCTATCCTAATAAAATAAATAAGAGTCACGAAATTCACTGAATAGGGATATTATAGATCTGAAACACTTCATTTTTAGGGTTCCGTACCTTAAAAGGAAAAAAGTAACCCTTAAAGGATTACTTTGTTGTCCGCCTGTCTGTGAAGAAGACCATTTTACACAGAAACGCGTGGAGGTATGAAGTTGAAATTAACATCAAATAATAATTGAAGTCCCATTTTCTACGTTAACGAAATCCTAGGACACGCCGGATTATTATATATGTATTTAGTCGTATTTTCTAACATTTCGCAGGGTAATCAAAAGCTAAAGGGTAGGTCCCGTAGTCTACTTGGGTTGTACAGATCTTACAGTCCAAAAAAAGGAAAAGTCCGAAAACCGAAAATTTGTGGTAAAATCCAAAAAAAACCTTTCTTTGTATAGAACCTTCAGTGCTCACGCAACCGGTGCTCAAAAACTGTACGAGAAAAACACTGAAATCGCTAAAATACATTTACTTACTTCCGCGCTTAAAATTGCGTTAGGCTTATCCAGAAAATGTTAAAAATTATTAGTACCTGCATAACTTTTATCGTCTAGTTTATTAAGATTTTTATTTGTACAATTAAATTGATATACTAGTGTTGAATACCCACTTTGAAAAATCTTCGACGACATTTACAACAAGTACGAGGTACCTTAGTTGGTTACTTTACTCAGAGATTATAAAAAAACAGGCTAAGGTAATTACCTAATAACAAAACTAAACTAACTAGACCTACTTATGATTACCTTATAACAAGAGGCAGTAGTGCGCTGGTTGCATGTATCTCAATCGATGTCAATCGTGGGTTTTACCCAGTTTTTCTGTAGGAAAATGAAAGTATAGAGGTTGCAATTTTTTTTAATAGGAGATATTGCAAAATATGTTTTGTGCACTGTGCGAATTTTTTGCTGAAAAGTTAAAACGAGTAATTATAAATGTATCTCATAAAAAAATACCTGAAATAAGGTCTTAGCTTTGCGACGGAAAAAATAACCAATTCAAAAATATAAAGGTATTAATAGTAATTGTGCCTCACTGCTTATTTCCAAATTCTAGTTTAATAATATGCTGAGGTACTTTCTATGGCATACGGGTATTAATAAGCAACATTCCAATATAATTAACACCATTAGTACGTCAACCATTAGAAGTCCGTATTAAAATGCTTTCATTAGTTATTGAAACGGCGGGTATAAATAAAAAGGCAATGCAACGAATCACACTGGTTTTTTTAATGATTTTACCACAGACTGGCAGAGTTTCCTCTTGCTTAAAGAACAGTAGCGGAATACATCTTCAAATGAGTTTGCAGGGCTTAATAAAGCGGCATCCCCACTGGAGGCGCGTTTTTTTTTTGTTATATAGGATCTGCAATCAGTCGCAAGACTATAAGCAGGTTAGTTCAGTGAATATGGCTTTTAGGCGAGAAGACCAGCGTCTTGTCTGCCTTCTTTAGACACATCACATCCCCCCTTTTTAGTCTTTTCGGCGTAAGAGGAGGATTTAAGAGGTCATTTGCCAGGACATTTGGATGAAGTAAGAGCCTTTCAGCATATTTTTTCTTGTAGTTCTCGATTTCGGACTGAACAGTCGGGACGTTAAGATATTCGTGGATCTCATCATTTCTGGAGAACCACGGGGCACTAGTGATCGTACGCAGGATGTTATTTTGTAGTCGTTGAATGCACATGATGTTACTCTTGCTGGCCGAGCCGGGATTCCGTAGGTCCAAATCGGTTTCAGTACGGCGATGTAAATCAGTAACTTGTTGTCGGTAGACAGGACAGAGTTTCTCCCCATAAGCCAGTATAAGCTTCGGAACTTCTGGTTGATAGCGTCTCGTTTCTTCTTGGTGTGGTGAGCCCAGGAGAGCCTTCTGTCTAGGTTAAAGCCAAGGTATTTGATATGCTCACTGTCCGGCAATACGTCATTGTCAAATTTACAGGCTGGCAGTTTCCCCTTCTCAAGGTGATCGTGATGTGGTTTGATTTCTGAGCACTTGCCCGGATGCGCCACTTTCTCATCCATGTGTGAGTCCTATCAAGTTGGTGTTGGAGCTTATCACTAGCCACTATTGGGCAACTATCACTAGCGAGATAGGCTACATCATCCGCGTATATTGCTACAGTTACGTCTTCGGTTACCGGCAAGTCAGAGGTAAAAATGTTGTATAACACAGGACCGAGAACAGAACCCTGCGGGACACCGGCATTAATATGTCGAAGTGTGGATCTAGCATCTCTCTGTTTTACTCGAAAAGGCCTGCCTTCAAGATAGGACTTTATTATTGGGTAAAGGGAGTGTGGAAGCTTGTCTTTTACCTTGCACAGTAACCCTTTGTGCCAGACTTTGTCGAAAGCTTGCTGGACATCTAGGAATGCCGCCGAACAATACAATTTCCTTTCAAAGGAGCGAGTAATCTCCTGATGGACCCGGTGCATTTGTTCTATTGTAGAGTGCTGTTTTCGAAACCCGAACTGATGGTCTGGAATTATGCCACAGTGATCCATATGTTCTTTAAGGCGGGTTAAGAAGATCTTCTCCCATAACTTCAACAGTACTGGTGTGAGGCTAATAGGACGATATGACGATGGTTCATGGGGAGGTTTGCCTGATTTATGAATCATAAGGATTTTCGACACTTTCCATATTTTAGGAAAATATGATAGTCTTAGTGTTGCGTTGAAAAGAGAGGCAAGAAAGGTTATGCATTATCTCGGCAGGTTCTTTAGAACGACGGGAGTGATTAAATCGAAGCCGGGAGCCTTGTTGGAGTTTAGTTGTTTAATTTCACATGCGATTTCCTTTGGTGATGTGGGTTTCAGTGGCAGGCACAGTTGAAGATCCTGATTGAGTATGTCGTCGACGTCAGGTTCATCACTACCATTGCTCGGGGTGAATACGTTCTCCAGATGGTTTGCAAATACTTCCACTTTTTCAGCGTCAGTTCCTGCCCAAGAGTTTGAGGATTTGAGGGGATGTATATGTTCTTGCGGCTTTCTGTTAGTTTTTGTAGCTCTCCAAAGCGACATTTCACCTTTTCCCAGAGGCGACATTCTCTCTAAAGTATTTCGGAACGAAGAGTTTGCTGATTCTAACAATAGCAACTTCAGCTGTTTTGCTGCCTTGTTGAAGGCTGTTTTGTCTGCAGGATGGTGAGATTGGTGCCAGGATCTACGCAGTCGTCTTTTTTCTCCGAGTTTTGACTTGATCTCTGCAGATTGAGGGGTCATCATTGGAGAATGGGTAAAACAAGGTGAGTTTTTCTATGCAGCCACTTGAATTAGGTTTGTGATGGACTCACAGGCATTATCGACATCTACTGGGGTCTTCATGGGAGTATTAAGTTGAATATTTTCGTCCAAAAAGCTGCGAAACCCCTGCCAGTCAGTTTTTGGATTTGTTAAGGCGTCAGATTGCTCAGCATAAATTACTAAGGTGCTTAGGGTAAGGATTACCGGCGTATGGTCTGAAGATCCGTCAAGGCTCGATTCTACAGAGGAGTAAAGATGACTGATTCCTCTCGTTACAAAGAAGTCCAATAGGTCAGGAGATTTGTTAGGATCAGTTGGCCAGTACGTCGGTTCTCCCGTAGATATTGGAGTGAGATGGTGAGCATCCAGACAGCATTTGAGTGACCGGCCTCTCGGTAGAGAAGTACGAGAGCCCCAGTACGTGTGCTTTGCGTTCCAGTCCCCTCCGGATATGAATTTGTTTCCAAGTTGGGAAAAGTAATTTTCGAACATTTGCGGGCAGATTTCGTGTTTAGGTGGGCAGTAACCAGCGGACAATGTAATGGGACCCAATCGGTCGTCCAATCTGATATTAGTAGCCTGTAAATGCCGAGTGACGTGACTCTCCAGCACAGTGTGCTTAAGGTTTGATTTTATGAATATTGCAGTGCCCGCATGAGCTTTGCTATCTTCAGGATGAGGAGTTAAGTAAATGTTAAAACCTTTCATTCGGTAAGAACTATTTTTGCAGGCATGGGACTCGGAAATCAGAACTATGTCAAGTTTGTTACTATTAATCATTGCCTCAAGCTCATGTATGTTCGCACGTAGTCCGTTTATGTTCCAGGTTGCGATGCGTAGGGGAACTATGAATGTAATTTAGAAACGACAGAGGTCAATAGGTTCAGCAAGGTACCTATCTTTTGAATGGTCGATGAGGTTGCGTCTATTAGCAGTTACATTAGAGTAGCTGGTTTTGTCTCGAATCTGAGTGGAATTAGGTGCTATTAAGCTCTTGTTGGGGTTGGCTTGTGTGCGATTTGTATCATTTTCCTTAAATGGCATATTAGGGGGATTGATTTTAGTCCGGTTCGCCTTTTTGGACAATATTTCTAAGTAGACCTGGCAGCCTTTATAATTAGCTGGGTGGTTGCACGAGCACAGAGCACACTTAGCAGGAGTGCTGCGATCCTTCTTTGGGCAATCTACAGTTTTATGTCCTTTTCCGAATTTAACGCATCTGAAAGGCCTCATGCAGTTATTCTTGGAATGTCCATATTGCTGGCAATGCTGGCATTGGACAATTGTTGTCGATTTCCGAGGATCCTCTATTATAACTCGCTGGTGGTAGATATATTGTATGTCCTTAACTGCTTTGTTATTTTCATTTTTTTTCTAAGTTTATGAAGTATGTAAAAGACGGAGTTTTGTCTGGACCAAAACGGGCATTAATAATTTGCCCACGAACTTTGTTGCCTGAGGATTCTATTGCATTGATTATTTCACTGTGAGGTGTCGAATAGTGCAGCTTTTTTATAACTATGCGATAAGCCTTCCTTTCTTTCGGCGTAAAGGTGTGACCTATCAAGCCTTTTGCCCGTATTATTGATATGACATCCTTATAAGTTTCCGAGCAATCTACAAGAACACGGAGCAAGTTTTTGTTAACTATTCTTATTTTGAATAGTTTGGGATCACATACAGATTCTATAAATGTTGATAGCTCGTTAACATCTTCTATTCCATAAAGGACAATAGGCGGAGGTTTATTTGGTTTACGAATTAGTGTGTCATTATTTTGACTTTCAGGTTGGTCTAGCGGTAGGGATGTAAGCCTATTTGATACTGTCACGGAAGTTGAGTTTGGTGGAGAATCACTTGTTCGTTTTCGTTTGTTCGTGTTTGGCACCCGCTGCCAGGGTGGAGGTGATCGCTGATTGGATAAATTATTGTCAGTTAGATCCACAACGTCACTTAATTTTGGGTCTAGTTGGTTGGCATCGGGTTTCGACATATCGCTAAGAGACACTGAGCTAGGTCTGTTAGAAAGTCCCGGATGGAAGACTTGTTGAGTAAGGGTTTTTGGATTTGTTTTGGTTGAGGAGTTTTGGATGGGTTCATGCATATTTGTTCCCACGAGTAGGGTCGACTAAAGCGGTCGCTTACAGGGTGACGCCCATTCCCATAAGAAGGCGCAGTTCAACGATGCTAGCCTGTCACATCGAGGTTGGTGCTAGGAACTGGAATCCCTCCAGCCATTCATCCTGTCGGCGCAGTCCTCACCTTAGGATTGGGGTAATTATTTTATTTAGGTTTTCTTCCTCGTGATCCGGGCGGTAAAGCCGAGACCCCCAGTTTCACGAGACATGACCGTGAGGACCGGGTCGTTGAGGTCATTTCCTACCATCAACAGGACAAACTTGTTAGGCTTGTTGGTTCAGGTTAGTTTTCCCGCCGCCCGAAACTCGGCGTTGTTACTCATTTAGCACCACCCAGGGGACACGTGTAGGGTGAGTCTTGAAGGGCAAGATGGGATAGCCCACGGACGCGAGTAACTTTTGTTCAGAAACCGCAAATTTGTAGTAAAATCCTAAAAAAACCTTTCTTTGTATAGAACCTTCAGTGCTCAAGCAACCGGTGCTCAAAAACTGTACGAGACAAACACTCAAATCGCTAAAATACATTTACTTACTTACTTCCGCGCTTAAAATTGCGTTAGGCTTATTCAGTATAGGTTAAAATTATTAGTATCTACATAACTTTTAATATCTAGTTTATTAAGATTTTTATTTGTACGTAAACACTAGTATTGAATACCCACTTTGAAAAATCTTCGACGACATTTACAACAAGTACGAGGTATCTTAGTTGGTTACTTTACTCAGACATTATAAAAAAACAGGCTGATGTAGTTACTTAATAACAAAACTAAACTAACTAGACCTACTTATGTTTACCTTATAACAAGAGGCAGTAGTGCGCTGGTTGCATTTTATGAGAATGTATCTCAATCGATGTCAATCGTGGGTTTTACCCAGTTTTTCCGTATGCGTAGAAAGTATAGAGGTTGCAAATTTTTTTAACAGGAAATATTGCAAAATACGTTTTGCGCACTGAGCGAATTTTTTGCTGAAAAGTTAAAACGAGTAATTATAAATGTATCTCATAAAAAATACCTGAAATAAGGTCTTAGCTTTGCAACGGAAAAAATAACCAATTCAAAAATATAAAGGTATTAATAGTAATTGTGCCTCACTGCTTATTTCCAAATCAATATAATTAACACCTATTAGTACGTCAACCATTAGAAGTCCGTATTTTTATGTTCGTTAGTTTTTTTGGTGTTCTTTCATTCATTTTATTTTAAGGTTTTTTTCTAATAACAATAACTTTTCACAAAAAATGGTCCTACCGCCAGGTTTAATATTTAAGTTTGGTTTTCACTTTCTAAAAGGCCAGTTGCAGGAACAGTCATTAAATGCTTCCATTAGTTATTTTATTAATGTGCCATTAATTTGACAGTTTCTTTAAAAACTTTAAATTAATGCCACATTAATAGCTAGTTAGTAGTAGGCATTACAATTTAATGTCCGTTACCGCAACTAGGCGTCAATGTGATTGTCTATGATCGTTAGTTATAGTTTAAAAATACAACAATTATAAATACATTTTGTTTTATTAAAATATTTTTAACACTCATTTTTCTTTTTAACATGTGAAATGTTTTGTTCACAGTGTCCTTTCTTATGTATGTAAGTTTTAAATAAGAAACCAAAAATTCGCACATTGGTAGGATTTGAACCTATGCCCTTTAGCTGACCGGGCCAATTAAAATACATGACTTACATTACATCACACTCATAAGTATTTAGTACAGTAATTAAATGATAAAACAACAAAACGAGTATTTCCAAACGTGGAATTGTGAATTTTTGGTCACTTTTACGCGGTAACAGTGCCCTCTCTACCATATTCATAGCTCTACTACAACTGATAAGACCGGTATCTGTTTATATTTATACCGGGTGTTCAACCGAGGACATTAGTACTCCGACGCATCGCGACGAAGGGAGATCCTGTGCACTCAGACCAACAGACAACCTTGTAACAAAACGACTTGTGCATTTGCAGTAACTGACTACTATTTTAAAGTGGGACGTTTGTTCAAGAAGAAAACACTATAATATTTTGACATTTAGGTAAGTTTATTGATTTCACTGATATGTTTATTTAAAATCAAACCTTTGGTAAACAATTCAAATGCAAACACCATCTGTTAGATTTAAAACATTATTTAAGTTCAATGGTAAAAAATGCCAATCACCTTAAATATTGGCCAGTTAGTATGTTCTTCTATCGGCGCAACCAAGTTTATTAAAAGGCAAACCTCAACTACCGCCTTTTTACTCATAGTAATTATACATTTACACTGTCAAATGATTGTCTCCGTTTTTTTATTTCACCTACCTGTCTAGTAAGTGTCGAATTACAGTTTATTATTGTTCTGTGGTATACCTATCGTATACCACAGAACCGAATTTATTTACTGTTATAAATAATACTCGTGTATTATATTATAACAGTAGTGATAATTATTAGTCGACCGTCTTGGTGTAGTGGTTCGCACCCCGGACTACAAAACCAGCGGTTGCGGGTTCGAATACCGCAAGGAGCAAATGTTTGTGTGTAAGTCATGGATGCTTATAACCGTATATATACTCGGCCCGGCGAACCTTGATCCCTATGACATTGACAGTTATTCCTACGACACAGCATTGTAGTGGCGTCACCGGTACATTAGAATTGAATTTCAGGCTTCTAAAAATGTCATTAATTTAATTTCGGTAGGTATATGTTATCACAATGATATTCCGTCGGAATTATAAAAATTCTTAACAGACTTTACTTTACGTCCTGCAAAAGTTACTTCGTTTGGAAGATATCGACTAGTGCGGAAAAATATCTATAAACAAATGTCGATAATAGAAACGAGTACATGATTTATAATCGATCGTTGACGACCGTCTTGGTGTAGTGGTTCGCGCCACGCACTTCTAAACCAGGCGGTTGCGGGTTCGAATCCTGCAACGGGCAAATGTTTGTGTGATGAGCACGAGCATTTGTACCTAAGTCATGGATGTTTATAAAAGTATTTAAGTATGTCTATCCGTTATCCTAGTCACCATAGCACAAGCTCACGCTTAGTATGAGATTAGGTAATTGGTGTGTTTGTTGGAACAATTTATTTATTATTTTATTATAATCATTTAAGTAATAAAAAAGTTAAGTTACATCGACACGACCCATCACTAACATGAACTGTCATAGGGATCAAGGTTCGCCGGGCCGGGTATAAGTATGTTTATCCGCTATCCTAGTCGCCACAGCACAAGCTCACGCTTAGTTTGGGACTAGGTAATTGGTGTGATTGTTAGAACAATTTATAAACAAATATATTAACTATTAGTAATAATGAAGCAATAATAAAGATTTTGTAAGTATTTAAAATAGGTTTGCTTTGTACAGAATCATTAAATTTAGAAGATTTAAAGTACTGAATGACATTTATCAAAGTCAAATTTAAACTACATTCAAAAATAAAAGATGCAATGTTGTTCCCACCATTTAGTTTTAAACTTGCTTCTCCATTCGTTCCACTGGTTGAATCAGCTCAAAACTCGAATTGTCGTTCTATTTTTACAATGTGATTATTTTATCTTTTTACAGAAATGGCGCATGCAGTCTTCGCCTTTTTAATACTGGCCACCATTACAATAATTGAAGCTCAGAGGCCGTTTTACGCTGGCTCGCGACCGATCGGTTACCCGGACGTTGAGAAAAAAATCGATCAAATCTCAAATCGATTTGGTGAAGATGCTTCATTCCCGATCGAGACAAACGGCGATATAAACTACATAAACCGAATAGAGAGTGTCCCAGTGGATCACAGACCTTTTTGGTACATCAACTGGCAGCAATATGATGCCTTGAGGCAACAGCCCCAAACCTGGCCGCAAAGACCAAATGTTTTTTTAAACAATTAATAAAATACGAACATTGCATACAAAAAATACAGTGTTTCCAATTACTAATCGGTGTATTATTCGAATACACGAGATTATAAGTAGAATATTTCAAGTACACTTCGTATATTATTCATGTTGAAAACTTTACGAGTTGAGTAACAAAGTGTAAGGTGACAGTAGTACTAGCACGGTATATAGATATACAGTATTTTATCTACATACTAGAGCACCCGTATCGACACACACATGCATACACGTCAGTTACACGGCCCGTTGAGCAAACTTGGGCAAACAAACCCACGAAGTGACACGCGGGGCGCGAGCCGGTTCGCTGTCAAAGACTGACTTTCAAAATGCAGATAGATATTATTGAACAAAGTAGGTTATATGAAACATGTAATCATCTTTATTTCGGATGACAGCTGTCAAAATTGAAACTGCCATATCTCGGAAACTACCCACCTCAGACTACTGATGCGTAGAGACAAATTTTAGGGCTCGACGAGATCTTCATTTCGGATGACAGCTGTCAAAATTGAAACAACCATATCTCGGAAACTACCCACCTCAGACTACTGATGCGTAGAGACAAATTTTAGGGCTCGACGAGATCTTCATTTCGAATGACAGCTGTCAAAATTGAAACGGCCATATCTCGGAAACTACCCACCCTAGACAACTGGTGTGCATGTTAAAAAAATAAAAATTCCTTTCGCAAAATTTTCAATGCCTCCGAAGATTACGGGAACTGCAGGGTCTGTGGATATTTTTCATACACATGGGATTTAAATATATATTTTTGAGGCTCAATGATGTGTAGGAGCAAACTCGTAAATTTTACCTAGTCTCATCAAACTGACAATGTAAAAACGGGCCCGTTTTACTAGGAGTCCACTGTCTGTGGGTATGATAAATAATCTTTAATAAAAATATGACTCATTCCTAAAACTAAAACAATACACATATGAAGAATAAAAATCTAGTCATTTTTTACTTTTTGTGTACCAACCCTAGCGCTCCGCCCACCCGTAGGTTCTAATTTCAAAAATACGAATGAGTCACACTACTGTTCTGAAAACAAATCTTTCTATTGTGAGTACTTATTCTGTGACAGAACTTAACTACGATAAACGCAACACCAAAGTATTGTTTGGATCTTGCGTGGTGTTGACATTTTAATACAAGTCATAAGTCAAAAACATCAGGACCCTGATTTTACCGTGCCTAAAAATATAATCGACAGATCAAATGTCAAATCTGGTATTTTCTTCTCATTCTCTCACTTGCAAATGTGACAACATAAATATGTCAATAAGACGACACCAAAAACTGCAAAGATACCAAGATTGATTGAATAAAATCCCTGAATAAATTCTCAGCTTGAACAATATTATTTTGATACTTTAGTGTCAAGTTGGTTAAGTGGATATGCTCACTCACTCGGAATATTGATATAGGTACATTATCTATGTGATGTGTAGCAAAAAAAAACTATCAATATGTAGCACCCGCAAAGAACCATTTTATTGTGATGTGCGTTTTTACAGCCATGCATATCCATGTTCACGTACGCGAAATTGAGGTACACAATATGTAAGGCGTAACACTCCCGACAACGCAGTGAGATTATATTGTATTTAAAAAAGCTTATTCATATAAGTCTTGTGGTCAATAAAGATATTTCTATTTTATTTAACATGTTCTTTGACACGACAGATTATGTACCTCATGGGTAAACAAATCCGCGCGATTTTAAATAGGCCGTTAAAAAATGGACGCGGAACGCTGGATTCTCATAATAAAAAAACGGTTATTTAAAAAACTATAAAACCCGACTACGTTTCTGTGTAATTGAAAATTAAAAAACCCTAAACAAGATAGAGGTCATACCTGGGTTAAATTGGTACCCATATTAAAAATTGTAGCAGTCGGGTCCCATTCCAGAAATGGAGGCTTAGTGAATTTAGAGCACATACCTACCTCTATACTACATTGCAGATTACTCCAATCTACTGACGAGACGACTGATTTTCTAACATGGGTCCCGTCTGCTACAACTTTTAATATGGGTACCAATTCAACCCGGGTATGACCTCTTTCTTGTTTTATAGTTTTTTATTTTCGAAATACACAGAAACGGAGTCGGGTTTTTTAGGTTTTTAAATTACTGTTTTTTATTTTAATATTATTAGTTTTATTATTTAAAACGATACACCAGACTGCAGAAATTATTATATTTTTGTAATGGTCTCTATACTGGCTTTCATTTGATACCCATATTTCTATGCTAAGGAAAAAATCAATCCCCCTCCCCCCTTTATTTCCATTTGCGGTCGCCATTCTAAAAATGTATATAGCCTATGTCACTCTCACAATTTTGACAAATTCAACGACACCGCATATGTAAAAAACTGTCTAGCCGTTTGGGCTGTAGGGCGTGCCAAACAATTATACATACATACATAATCTCGATAAACATAACCCGCCTTCCGCAGTCGGGTAAAAATGTAGTTATCCTTCAAGTTATAAATACAAAAATACTAGTACTTTATTATCAGTTCAATGTATTTTTAACAAACAACCTTCAAGGTTCCTAATAATCGTATCATGATAGCTGTTATCACAAAAACATAAAACCTTGTTAACATGGTCATTAAAGTAAATAAATCAGTTTTATTATTTGTTTCCAAAAAAGTGGGTCAAATTTATTGTTGATTCATTTTCACTGAACACTAAATACCTCACTAAACACTTAGGTTAATATGATTAATAATTTGTTGAAATCTCTTTATCAATACATGGAACACGTCTTGATGAATAAGCACCTGCTATTAATACTAATCTTAAACAAAATATTATGATTTATACGTATTATTATCAGAAACTATTGACCTATATTGGGTTTTGCCCGTTCATCGCGCGGTCAGCTGACTCATGCCAGTTGTGGCTAACTGTGATTGATTAAGTTAAAATTTTGTAGTAAAGTATTAGAGGTACTAAAATTAATGAATTACTAAGTAGATTATATTAAGTTTGATTTTGTGTTATAAGTACCCGACAGCGACGAAGCCCAGGTGGAGGATATTGACAGTTGACGTATTCTAAGGATGTAAATCTGGTAAAGTAGTACTCACCTGGTAAGGCAAGTCGTAAATCTTTGAAGAAAAGAAACTATGACTAATGACCAATAGCGGAACATGAGAAAGACGTGCGAGCGTGCTGATTCGTCAATAGTATGTCTCGTGCTTTAAAATCACTGACCTCCATAGTACAAGTACGCTGGACTGCATACTGTCAACCTAAAAATAAAGCCATTTGATTATCGCCATTTTGGCGCTGACGGCTGTAGTGAGTGTGTGGTAACGGTCCACGGACATAAACATATGCAAGTTACTCTATTTTAGTTCCCTAGACCCTCGGTGGGGGCGCCTTGATTCGGCACAAAAATTATTTGTCATTTTTTAGAGAATGTTTGGTCCAGCGTACTTTCACTATAAAGGTCAATGTTTAAAATTCATCTTCTGCACAGGTATATCAGCAAGCCATATCAGTTAGGTATTACTGTATGCTTGGTGTCTGGTAACAGTGTTCTGCGCGTCCAATATTACAGCAGGTTTACTGATGAGGTTGTCGCGTTTTTCTAGCTCGTCGGGCATGTTTACCTTTTGAGGCGCGCATGCTATTATTAGAAATCGGTGCATCTCACTTCTAAAACGCCTGCAGCAGCACTACCAACATCATTCTTAGCACACTGGTGGACTGGTGGGACTGGCCAATGCACTGGATACGTCTGCATACTACCGCGTAGTGCGAATAGTGTAACCCAATGCCGTGTTCAGAATATAACCGGTTAAAAACTAGGTCGTTCTTTAATTTAAACTATTTTTTGGCTACTAACTCCCTACATTCTAACACTATTATGGGCTTGTATCCGCCAGGCAATACATCGATGCAATACATCGCAAACATCGATGCAGACGTAGCACATAGAGTAAACGTGGGGTAGCAAAAATGTTTGGTCCAGCGTACTTGCACTATAAAGGTCAATGTTTAAAATTCATCTTCTGCACAGGTATATCAGAAAGCCATATCAGTTAGGTATTACTGTATGCTTGGTGTCTGGTAACAGTGTTCTGCGCGTCCAATATTACAGCAGGTTTACTGATGAGGTTGTCGCGTTTTTCTAGCTCGTCGGGCATGTTTACCTTTTGAGGCGCGCATGCTATTATTAGAAATCGGTGCATCTCACTTCTAAAACGCCTGCAGCAGCACTACCAACATCATTCCCTTCCGGTCTGTTTTGACTGATTCGTGTATTGTACTGATCTCATAATGAACAAGTATCAAAATTAACTTTTCCCAAAATGATTGATTTTCTTAATGTCTTTGTTTTAGAATGCCGGAATTTCATAATGTCTGACAGAAAAGGTACAATCGTCATAATAAAAACCAACCTGTTTTTTCCCCACAGTGTTTTTCTTCATCGTTTGGGTAAAACAAATAAATATCCTTAAAACAAAGAGAACTTCGAGAAAATAAGTGAACATTATACAAAAAAGTTAAAAAAAACAGGTGAAAATCAAAAACAAGTGAACATAGTAACATGCAACAACAAGAAGAGTACATCGTCAAATTTAAGTTACTTCGTTAAAAAAAGTGAACATAGCTCGTAGTAAGAAACATTTTAAAACAAGTGAACATAGTAAAAACAAGTGAACATAGTAAAAACAAGTGAACAAAGTAGAAACAAATGAAAATTTTAAAAACAAGTGAACTTCGGAAAACAAGTGAACATCGTAAAAACAAAAGTAAACCTCGTAAAGACAAGTTAAAGTCGAAAAAAAACCAATTGACTGCAGTTTTTGCCTGTTTATGAGATTTTCACCTGTTGATTGACTTGTCTACAATTATCACTTATTTTTCGACGCTAACTTGTTTTCAAGATCTTTAATTGTTTATTAAAACTAACAAATTTTTACATGTTTTTCTGATAATCACTTGTTTTCGGAAGTTTGTTTGTTTATTAACGAGGTTCACTTTTGGTTTTTAGATTTTCACTTGTTTTTCCGAAGTTCACTTGTTTTTACGAGATCCACTTGTTTTTAAGAAGTTCACTTTATATGCTCACTAGTTTAAGTTTTAACTTGTTTTACGCTTTTCACTTGTTTTTTTCAAAGTTCACTTTTTTTTACGCGATTAACCTGTTTTTCCAAAGTTCACTTGTCTTTACGATGTTCATTTGTTTCTGCAATATTCATTTATTTTACGATGTTTGTTTTTACGGTGATATTCATTTGTTTTAGATATTCGTTATTTAATAAAAAAATATAAGGCATTAATCTACTATTGACGTCGTATAAGTTTTTAAAGATAGAGAATAGTTTTCGGCAAATTTTATTACAAGAATTAAAAAAAAAGTACTGACTGTACATATGTTTGACAGTTTTATTTCCGACATTATGTAACTAAGACATTTAGAAAATCAGTCATTATGGGAAAAGTTGATTTTGAGATTTGTTCGTTGCGGAATCAGTACAATTCAGGAATCAGTCCAAACAGACCGGAGGGCATCATTCTTAGCATACTGGTGGACTGGTGGGACTGGCCAATGCACTGGATACGTCTGCATACTACCGCGTAGTGCGAATAGTGTAACCCAATGCCGTGTTCAGAATATAACCGGTTAAAAACTAGGTCTAATAACTAGGTAGGTTTTTCTTCTGGCAACACTAACGACAACATCTGATCACTGTTTGTCCCTTGGAGAAAAAAACAATTTATTTAATTTTACAGTGTGTTAAAGGCCGAAATCCGGTCAAAAATCATAACAATCATTGCATTTATGTGTTTGTGTAATAAATAATAAGTCAGCCTATTAGATCCCACTGCTGGGAAAAGGCCTCACCTCAACTATGAGGAGGAACGAGCCATACTTCACCACGCGGGCTCAGTGCGGATTGGTGGAGGGGTGTATGTAAGGCAAGTGACAAACCTTACTGTCAGAAGTTATCAAGCCGCCCTAGGGCCTCTGACTAGGCTTAACGACTAATACCACAGATATTAGCCGGGACCAACTGCTTAACGTGCCTTCCGAAGCACGGAGATGCTTGTCATGGATGTCACTTAAATGGTCGGAATGGTCACCCATCCAATCACGACCGCGCCGTGGGTTGCTTAACTTTTGTGTAATAAATCAGTGTATAAATAAGGTACAATTAGTGTTAAGTGCTACGCTGGTAATAACCGACAGTGACATTGCAAAATTTAAACTTGTAAATCATTGTTGTCTCCTTATTTTACAAAAATAACTGCGTAAATACGGCTCATACCACGTACATACGCCTATTTTTATACCTTTTTTAATATTTATGTGCTTCGAACTTGTTTTAATCGCGTTGAGGTTATATTGTTTACATTTGCAATAACCTCTAGTTGGTCGAACAACACTTTGGCTTACGTTCGGTTTTGATTCTTTTGAACATTAAGATGCTTACTCGCAAGGCTTGTGCTCGCCAGGAGGAGTCTAATAAACTCAAACTGGCTTTGAGTGAACTACAGGCGGCCAAGGAGTTGATTGAACGACTGTATAGGGAAAGAGATGACAATGAGAGAGAAATGTTGGGTGAGTTTGATAGAAACACCAAACTCAGGAAAGAGATGGCTGAGCTGCACACCAACTATAACCTACTTAAAAACGAACGTGACCAATTGCAATCCGTGATAGATGGGTTTGGTGATTGCTGTGAGGAGTATGAGCAAAATCTCAAGCGTATATCTACTCTTCAGCAAGACCTTGGTGAGGCTCATGAGCATATCAACCAACTGGAGATGGAAAAACAGAACCACATAAACCGCCAAAACACGGATTTATTTAACAGGTTGGTTGGTAGTGCGCCCAGCCTGACATCGGCTGCACCTAGTAATCAGCCAATTTTGACTATTGACTTAACCAGCGATTTACCTCCTAAAAGGATTGCTAGGTGCAGTAAAAATAAGTTCAAAAAATATGTTAGAATTAATCGTTACATTAAACGGACAAAAAAATTAATTAAGAAACAAAGTTGTTTATTTACTAAAGTAAAATACATAAATGAGAGAAGGCAACTTGGTGACGAGCTAGACATGTATTCTTTAATGCTGGAAAAAAATGTATGTAAATATGAAACTGATATTAAAAAATTTGAAAGTGAATTAAGGGAACTTAGACAATCATTGAACATAATGACAGAGACCTATGATTGTACTAAAAAAGAGTGTGGTGAACACATTCAGGCATTGACAAATATCATAGCATCTGGTGATTGTTGCAATTACTTAGGCCCAATTTCAAACAGCCCAATTAATGATACGCCTGGGTATGAGTCATCTCAACTCATTAGTGAATCAACATGTACCAAGTGCCCTCTTAACCTATCATGCACTCATCCCAATAGTTCTCAAAATACTTTCAAAAAATCTAAAAGTAACATAGTTATGTTTAGTGACCAGATTGGAAAAAACATGGGCCACCTATTGTCAAACTATTCGGGACAAAGCGTGATTAACTATTGTATGCCTGGAGCTACCTATTCACAAATAATTGACAAAATACTTACCCTTTGAATTTAAAGAAAATACGATGTTAATCATTTTCATAGGAAATAGAAGAAATGTGAACAGCAAAAAACTAATGACATATTTTGACAGCTGGCAAATATTAAATGTAATAAAAATTGTTTTGTTTACATTTCCCTATAGTAGGGGATTGCCAGATGAAGAAAATCAATTTAGATATAAAATTAACTTGCGACTTCATAATTTGACATTTTATAATACGAAAAATTCCACCTAATTGACATAAATAGTTATTTTAAACATAATGTTTACTTGACAAGAGATAATTGTTCTATCAATAATTATCTCAAAAGACAGATAGCAATGTCGCTATCATTTTATTTTGATTATTCAGCCAAGAACTTGGCTACCAAATCTGCTTTTATTGAGCAGAATGTTGACATGAATATTCAATCATTGGAATCAGTTCCAATTAGCAATAATTTGAATTACATACTCAGACAATAGAGGTTTACTCTTGCTTAACAAATCCAGCAGACATAAAAATAACTAATCAGTTTAATATAGTACATCAGAATATCCAAGGCTTATCTGGAAAGGACTTGGAATTAGAATTATTTTTAAATCAAATGAATATTCATGTTCTCTGTGTTACCGAGCACTGGCTCAGAAATCATGAAGTAATGTTATCTTAAGATAATTATAGTCTTATTAGTTCGTTCTCGAGGGAGGTGGCCTTTCACGGCGGGTCACTAATATTAATCAATAACAATCTAAAATGCAAGGAGCGCAAAGATATTGTTTCTCTCTCTATAGAACAAACTATTGAGATATCTTGTGCAGAGCTGGACGACCACATTATTGTTTGTGTTTATAGACCCCCAACTGGTAATTTTAAATTATTTGAGTCCATAATGGAAGAAGTACTCAGAAAATTATTTAATAAAAAAAGAAAGTAGTTGTATGTGGAGATTTCAATGTCGATACTATAGATGAAGAACATACCTATCGAGTAAGAATCTTAAGTCTTTTTAATTCCTTTAATTTATTGCCTGTATTTGCTGAACCAACTAGAATTACTGCTACAACAGCTACTTGCTTGGACAACATTTTCTGTAACTCTGTAGTGATAAAAAAATCTATAGTAAATTTTGTGAAATCTGATCATTTCGGACAGTTAGTTACGTTTAAACAACATTTTGTTCAATCTAAAAGTGTAATTCAATATAGACCTGTCACTGATTCTCGCAAAGAAAAATTTAAAGCTTGCATACGTGACAAAATCCCGATTTTACCTTTTGTTAATGTCAATGTTGACCACTCATATGAAAAATGGTTTGAAGTATTCAAAAATGAATTTGCCAACAATTTTCCTAAAAAGGAATTAGTGATAAATAATAACAAACCGAAATTCAGTGACTGGGCTACATCAGGTATATATATCAGTAGGAGAAAAATGTTTGAATTATATAATCAAAAAGTCAACAGGAATAATGATCCACCGTTTGTTGAATATGTTAAAAAATACTCAAAATTATTTAAAAGGTTTGTATGGTAGCTAAATCTAATTTCATACGAGATAAAATAAACAGATCGAGTAATAAAATTAAAGAGACCTGGAATATTATAAACAAAGAAACTTGTAAAACTAAACCACGTGATCACACATTTACACTTAAAATTAATGATAAGAATATTAAATCTGATAATGAAGTGGCAGGCGCCTTTGAAGATTACTTCTGTAATATACCTATTGAAACCACTAAACAACTTAATTCATGTCCTCTACATGCAAAATCACTACTGAAATCTAGTGTTGACAGGTGCAACTGCTCATTTGATTTTATTCATATTGATCCTATAATGGTAGTTAAAACTTTTAAAGAACTAAAACAGAAAAAAACTGAGGATATATGGGGCATATTAACTGACATAATAAAACCCATTATACCACTCGTAGCATATCACTTAGCACATATATTTATTAAATGTATTGATCAAGGTAAATTTCCCACTTTAATGAAATATAGTAAGATTATACCTTTATTTATTTAGTTGGTCCCTGCTAATATCTGTGGTATTAGTCGTTAAGCCTAGTCAGAGGCCCTAGGGCGGCTTGATAACTTCTGACAGTAAGGTTTGTCACTTGCCTTACATACACCCCTCCACCAATCCGCACTGAGCCCGCGTGGTGAAGTATGGCTCGTTCCTCCTCATAGTTGAGGTGAGGCCTTTTCCCAGCAGTGGGATCTAATAGGCTGACTTATATATATTATATACCTTTATTTAAGTCAGGAGAGAAAAGTGACCCGAGTCACTTTAGGCCGATTTTCATACTACCTGCATTTAGCAAAATTTTTGAAAAACTCATATTTAACCAACTGCTCTCCCATTTTAAACTTAACGATTTACTGCACAAAAAACAGTTTGGTTTCTCTAAAGGTAGAAATACAAATGATGCTGGGGTGGCACTTATCAAACACATTTTAGATGCTTATGAAGATAAACATGATGTGATAGGTGAATTCTGTGATTTATCGAAGGCGTTTGATTGTGTTGATCACAAAACACTTATTATTAAGCTAGAGCATTACGGTGTGTCAAATAATGCATTAAAATTGTTAAAATCTTACCTCTCAGGCAGATTACGAACAGTTAATGTTAATGGTACTAACTCCTCTGGTGCCCCTCTTCAAATGGGAGTGCCCCAGGGCTCAATTTTGGGACCGTTGCTATTTCTTATCTATATTAATGACCTTCCTTTCTATTCCAAAGACTCCTGTGAGATTGTTCTGTTTGCTGATGATACTTCTTTAATCTTCAAATCAAAAAGAGGCGAAGAAATATTTGACGATGTAAGCAGGGCTCTCTCTAAGGTGTTAAATTGGTTTACAAGCAACAACTTGCTTCTCAATACAAGAAAAACCAAATGTGTTAAATTCACCATGCCCAACGTGAAGCAAGGTAACACAGAAATTTTACTTAATGGTCAGAAACTAGATCTATCTAACTCCACTGTGTTTCTGGGCATTACATTGGATTCGAGGTTGCAATGGGGACCACATGTTGACACTCTGGCTGGGAGAATTGCTTCAGCTGCCTTTGCGGTTAGAAAAATAAGACATCTTACTGACGTTGAAACGGCAAGGCTTGTTTATTTTAGTTACTTTCACAGTATAATGTCTTATGGTCTTCTCTTGTGGGGTTCTGCTGCGGACATCAATACCATCTTTATCTTACAGAAAAAAGCCATTCGTGCCATTTACAAACTGAGTCCGCGCGAATCCCTGAGAGAACTCTTTAAGAAAATTAATATACTTACTGTGGCCTCTCAATACATTTTTGATAATATCATGTATGTACGCAAAAATTTAGATCTTTTCACGAAAAAAAGTGATATTCATTCTTATAATACAAGAAACAAAAACAAACTTGTCGTTCCAGACTTTAGATTGGCCAAAACAATTAATTCATTTTTGGGAAATTGTATTCAGTTTTTTAACAATATACCACACAATATTGTCGAACTACCTATTAATAGGTTTAAGTCGCATGTCAAAACTACCCTCATGTCTAAAGGGTATTATAAAATTCAAGACTATCTTGATGACGACAATGTATGGAAAATCCAGCCTGCACCAAACTGATGTACCTACCTTTTTATTGTATTTTTTTTAACTTTTTTATGGCAGCTAGTGGTGACTGAGTTTGTTCCGGTGCTTCTTCTCAGCACTTGCCTGATTGTCTGTGTTTTGTCTCGAAGCACTAGTAGGGCCCAAAAGATAAGGAGACATGTTCGGGCCCCCTAAGGGCCAATATTATACTGATTTTTAAATTTTTGACGTTCATAGGTGGCATTTTCTGTCCTAAATTGAATAAATTATTTTTGACTTTGACTTTGGTCGTTCTTTAATTTAAACTATTTTTTGGCTACTAACTACCTACATTCTAACACTATTATGGGCTTGTATCCGCCAGGCAATACATCGATGCAATACATCGCAAACATCGATGCAGACGTAGCACATAGAGTTAACGTGGGGTAGCAAAAATGGAGAAGCTTGACAGGAATCATGTGTGACCCTCAAATGCCAATTCAAACGAAGGGAAAAGTGTATAAAACTGATAAGAACTGCTTTATTATACGGCGCTGAATGCTGGACCGCTAAACAAAAACTTCATGTCAATAAGATGAAAATGTTGAGATGGTCAAGGGGTGTAACTAGACTGGATAAAATTAGAAATAAGCATGTAAGAGGTAGTTTTAAAGCGAAGAGACGGTGACAATGTGGTTCGTAGGGCTCTGGAATTGCCCAAAATAAAACGCGGAAGAGGGCGCCCTCCCGACACAAACATGGCTCGAACAATAAAAAATGCCCAGTTGGATGAAGTGACTATATATAGGACAGAACTGCCTGGGGCAAATTTATTAGGAGAGCCGACCCCACCTAAAGTGGGAAAATGGCAAAGACGAAGAAGAAGTTCCGCCTGGCAATAAGCCTGGAATAAATAGATTTTATTATAAACATTCAATCTTTCTCGAATAGCAATTGAGATTTAATTGCACAAATCAAAATCTCGTTCCGTTTGTAGGGGCAATCAAAATTAATGTTGCTCGCTCCATGTGGGAGAATTGTAAGCACTTTGATGGGACGACTATTGGCATGCCGTGAAAACACGTGTAAGGATTACTTTCCTGCGCAACATCTTCATTATTAGTATCATAAACTATAGTTTTATGTCATGCTTTAATCTGTTGTTTTCCAATATAAAAAAAATTAACATTGAGATAATTTCATATTTGACAAAATATGACAGTAAGCAGTTTCTAAAAAACCGGCCAAATGCGAGGCGGACTCGCGCACAAAGGGTATGGAACCCTTACCGCACTTGGCCGGTTTTTTTAGAAACTGCTTCTATGCTTCTAATCTATGCAACATTAGACATATATTTTCGTAATTTTTGTAGTTTATAGAAACTGTAAAAAAGGTGACATTGTTGTATGGAAGCCCAACTTAAATATTATTCTACTTCGAATTGTAGAACTCATTAAAACACAATTTTACGGATTACTTTGCGATTTATTTATATTTTATTTAAAACCTGACGTTTCGAACACTTTACAGCAGTGACCACGAACGCTGTATAGTGTTCGAAACGTCAGGTTTTAAATAAAATGTAAATAAATCGCGAAGTAATCCGTAAAATTGTGTTTTAATGAGTTATTCTACTTCGTTAAGATGTTGGTCCTCCGCCTGATCTCTCCGGTCATTTCGGATGACAGAAATTCAGCGTTAGGGTATTTCTGACAAAAATGGTCTGAAAAGAATAAAACAGAGTTAAAGCACCGCAAAAACCTTTCATGTTTGTATTCTGTAACAATAAGTTGTGATTTAAAGTAGGATGGTAACAGAAAACTGAGAATTCCATGAAGTTGTATAAGAACCAAATCCAATATTTACCAAGAACATTAACAACACAACTCTATAATAAAGAAACGTACATACCAAAACTATATACATAAACTCTGTAAACATTACACTCGGTTTTTTGGGCACTCGTGTAAATAAACTTGAGTAACGATTTCCTATGAAGACATGTATCGTATTACGTACACAACAAATAATAACATAACAACATACAGAAAAAAAACAATTAAATCCCGTTTGTTTGTCCTAGAATTATCTTAGAAAACATTGCTTAATTTGTTTTTTTTATATTTTGATTCATTTTTAGTGTGTCCGGTGTATCCAAAAGAAAAACGTTTTAGAGGTACTTTATTTTGTTGACAATATATTTTCCAATGATTTCGTTCACTGAATTGAAAATAGCAATCCAATCAAAAGTCGCTCAACTCTCTCCGCCTTAAGTGTCATAAATTCCAAACTGGTTAGTTAAAACTTGGTGTGATGTTGTTCATTCTCATTAATTCTAACCTAGCAAGTCTCCCATGGGATGGTTGTTAACAAACTGAGATAGCTTTTGATGCAAATAGCAGTTCCAGTCTAGGGCCATTGTCCTTCGATCGTTACATACAAATATTAAGTTTGACAATTCCAGCTTTTCATATTATGGTCGATCAGTTAGTACGACAACAAACGACGCTGAAAAAGTATAAAACAAGTTTTTCAGAATACTGAACTGAACAAAGTTGCTAATGTAATTGCAAGTAAATGGACACAGTAGACTCTACCAAGATGCCTTCGTTGTAAATTGACAATAATGTCATACAATACTATTCTGAAGTATGCAATATTCACTATGTAGAGATAAATATTCATGTTTGGAAAGGCGTAGTCACACGTTACATATACCTACCTACCGTAGCACTTTGACGACGTGTGACTGCGGTTTTGATAAGTAGTTTAGAAGTTACGAGGGAACAGATGAACATACATACATACATACATAGCCTGTCAAAATCATAAACCTCCTTTTGCTTTGCCGTAGTCGGGTAAAAAGTACTTTTACAATCCGTAACGCCAATTATTTACTCTACCGTAAAAAACTTGTCAAATTTGTCAAACTTTGTTTGGTTACGGATAGTCTGCGCAACGAACCCGGATTCACTTGGAGCGGCTGACTGGTAGAGAATTCCCTAATTAATTAAGTCCGCCTTAAGTGCAATAAAGTTTTAATAAAAAAAGATTTTGTCGTTTTAATATCTGTAAGCATTAAAAAATAACGTAATAATAGTGTACACAAAACATTTTAAGGTATTATTCATCAATCATTTTATTTATTAAATCCTTGAAACTTGATACTGAAGCTTAAAATGCATTACTATAAGTCCTTTTAAATAGAAGTGGTAAGAGTATTTGTATTTGAAACACTTATTCTTGGCTAGTTCGTTGAAGCACGTTTGTATCTTTTAGCGTGTTGTGTGGTGTGTATCTTGATGAAACTTTCTGTGAAAAAGAAACAATATGGAAAATGTGGGAGTTCAGTTTTAAAAAGAATATCCTCGGAGATTATTTTTAAAAAGCTTGAAGCTTTGTAAGATTTCCATATGAAAATCGGCGTACAGTTGTGGATCATAGGACTAACCTGTAGTTATAGTTTTATCCTTCGTTTAATGGACGCCTGTAGATATTTATATATAGCAAAATATTGGTGCTACTACTACAACAAAATTAACTTAAAATGAGGTTAAAAGTTAATCTTTCCTCCTTGGTCTTCTCCTAAAAAATTCACATATGTAGAAGACACAAAAATATATGATATTAATGAAATAGCACTAAAAACTTCAATTACTTATTTGGCAGTTAAAAAAGCAGATTCAAATTTTGCCAACTAACGGCCATATTTGCAAGTGCCCACTCGAATGAAAAACAGTTTTAATTGCTCTTTCTACATTTCTTTAATTGCGTTACTTAATACATCTCGAAGGAGAAGTTTTCTTTTAGATACTTCACTGGAAACTCGAAAAGTCTTAAAGAAAAATTCAAGCAATTGACGTTGCACCCGTTCTGTGAACCTGGGGAGAATCCTAATATCTTTAGTTAAGCACACCTCAATATAACCAGCCAGTCTGTTTGACTTTTAAGCAAAGACGTCTCTGAGAATCGCGTAAAAGTCACGTTGAGGCTTACACACAGAATACTAAATGAGTACCTAGATACTTCTGACTGTGACTTGTATCGAGTTGCATTTTCTAAAGTTTATTATTAAGTTTCATATGATAGCCACCTTGACCATAGGTTGTTTTATTGTGGCACCCTGATAGCAGCTCTTTTAAAGCTTTTTAGTTATAGCTAATTATAACTAAAAAGCTTTAAAAGAGCTGCTAAATTTATTTATTATTTATTTAGCTAAAAGAAAGCAATAATAGTTTTTCAAACTGGCGTCTGTATAACAATGATAGCTAAATAATGTCAAATTAATAATTGATGTTAACCTGGATTTTGAATGAAACGTCGTACGGCCAAATAATGTGGCTCACTGGCATCTGTCAAGCAACGATTGACGTAAGCCGTCATAAGAAAAGACGCACCGCAAGACGTCGTACGCGCGATAATTGTGTAATTGTATAAAACTTGTATTTGTAAGGAATATCGCTTGGATTGTATTACTGGAAACCACCAAGATATGGGCTAAAGATGAGTATATTGATATAAATGTGTTTATTTCATCATCGACATCCTGACTTCGTTTTCATTTATATTAAGAATTGAAAGAATTGAAGACAACATGTAAGGCTCTTGGCAGTTTCCTGCAAAGATTCAGGCCACTGGCTTCATGCTTTACCATCAAAAAATCTGGGCACCCTTTTTGATAGTGAGTCATTCCGGGTGTGTGTGGGTCTGCGCCTTGGTACCCCTATTTGTGAAGTTTTTACGTGTCCCTGGGGCAAAGAGGTTGACAAATATGGTCTCCACTGTCTTTGTTGCCAGCAAAGTGCTGGGCGTCTCGCCCGTCACGCTACTCAATGTTCCTTCCACGTTGGAACCACGTGGTTTGGTCCGTGATGATGGCAAGAGACCCTATGGCCTCACGCTCATTCCCTGGGAGCGGGGTCGGGCCTTAGTCTGGGACGCAACTTGCGTCGATACTTTGGCCCCATCTCATCTCAGGGAGTCAGCGCTTAAAGCTGGAGCGGCAGCGGAGTTTGCTGAAAACGCCGAACGACGCAAGTATGCATCACTTGCAAGCGATTATGTGTTTGCGCCGTTTGGCGTTGAAACTTTTAGACCATGGGGACCATCCGCTAAATTACTTTTTGGAAAAATTGCCCCTAAATTGAATTCTGTTTTGGCAAATAGTAAAGCTGGCGAGGAACGTCATCGCTCAAAGTATAAGTATAGCTATCTAACGTGGTAACGCAGCCAGAATCCTCGCCTCCTTGCCTCAAGGACACGGGTTTATTTTTGATTAAGTAGGTTTTACGTTTATTTATTTTTATTTCATGCATGTCTTAGTGTTTATTTTCTTTTATTGAATAAAATAGTGTTAACATGACATTGCTCTGATACCAAAGTAAGTTGCACTTGTGTTATGAAAAAGAAACCACGGTGGTACCATAACACACATACTCGAGACAATACAGTAGATATGGTTTTTCTATATTGACCCAATCGGGGATAGAACCTGGGATCTCCGAGATGGCAACACCGTGAAAACCGGCATGCAAGCTAATCGGCCACGGAGGTATTTAGAATTGGAATCGTAATCACTATAGCTTCCAAATTAGACCAATGACCTGCTGGTAGTATACAAATCATACTGGCGCATTTCTTTGTGCTACAGCTTACAGAGAAAGTCCAACTGCTATCTCTTAATGTGGACCAAGCATTATAGGATTTCTAAGTTCAGTTCGAGCTTAAGTAGTTTTTCTAACGATATTTTGTACCGTTGCTTCACTGAATAAGTAAGGCAAAAAGGCAACATTGCAGCTTAATTATAGTAGTTGCGTCTTGGAGCCTTTTAAGGGTTACGTACAAGGAACCCTTATAAGATCGTTCAGTCCGTCCGTCCTAGTCTGTCACAGCAGAATATCTTCTACGTTTATGGATTGATTTGCACGTAACTTAGTTTAAGGATATTTTATTTGTTATACGAAACCTTTACCTATACTTACCTGAAGTTTTTTAAATGCAAATAAACTAAACTGGAGCTTTGATTATGGACTGGTTTAAATTTCAAATATTGCAACGCATGCCAGATATTACATATGTAGATACTTCTTCTTATTTGTAATATCTGCACTACCGGAGTAATGAGGTCCTTAAAATAGGTGAATTATTTAACTAAAAGTAGCTACAAGAAAATGAATGCCTTTTAAATCAGCTTTCTGGATACTGGACTTAGAAGGCATTGAACTGTGAAGATAAAACTAGCTCTAACTAGTTTCTGATGGCTCAGAGTAAGTTTCAATGATTACATCCAGACAATCTAATCCAGGTTCTAATTCCAGAAGTAAGTGCATTTATACATACTTGTGCACTAGAATATTCAGTCGAGAACTTATATTATTACATATGTAGAAACCTCTTACAAATTAAACCAAAAATGAACTCATTAAAATAATTGTTTTTGTTATTTGGCAGTCCTAAATATTTTTCACCATCGATTCGATCAGATATTGACCAAAGCCCAGATTGCGTCTTTGTAGTTCATATTTCAAAAATCTTGTTTTGAATTATAATTGCACTGGTACTTTTGAAATAATCTAACGAATAGGGGGTTTAAAAGTAACACTTATTCACAAAATTCTTAAATTAATCACATAATTAATTCTGCAATCACAAAACATAACCTCAAAATGCCTAATCTGCCATTGAATTCCTTGTATATTTTATAGAATAGGAATTCAAATAATAAAACTAATTTTTTCCTTCAAAATATTTTTTTAACGGCAGTCGTTTTTTTTTGACAGACTAAATAAAAGGAGGAGGTTCTATGTACTACTCGACTGTACTATCTTTGTTCTTTAACTCATTTCCTTTTGACCTCCCGAAGTGTGGTCGATTGGTCATCAACCCACACTTCGTATTTAATGTATGTAGGTACAGCAACTAACTGACAAGTATGTAGCAACTTTTGATGGATGCAGGGAAGTGGAACATGACTAGACTCGCCAGAGATATAAAATATTATATTACTTGACAAATGCCAGAATAGTTTCGAACTCGGTTTAATAGAATTTTCTAGATTCTATTCTATTTCTTCGTTGAATGCGACGTTTCTTGTTGGATATTTGCCGGTTTCATTATGTAGCTGCACCGTATCGGGCACATATTGAATTTTCTTCTTTACTGTTTTTTTCTTAATATAACTTCAGTTCACTGGTCATTTTGTTAAAGCAGCCTGATAAATTGCTTTGGTAGTATTGGTTATTCCTTTCTTTTTAAACTCTGGAAAATTTAAGCTTGTAATTATGAGCAAGAGAAGTAAAAAAAACTAATTAAATTTCGCTCACAAAAATTAATCGACAGTGTCATCCGATGGGACTCGAACCCACGTCCCTTCGCTATCCGGGCGAATGCTCTTACCAACTGAGTGGACGTGGGTTCGAGTCCCACCGGATGACACAGTCGATTAATTTTTGTGAGCGAAATTCTATTAAATTTCGTAATAACTTGCAAAATAATTGCTTAAGTTATAAAAATAATTATAAAAAAAACTAGCTTTAGTGCATTTTACATTTGAGTAGATTTGAAGCTTTAGTTATAGTTCCTTAGATTATTAGATAGAAACAGAATGCTAAATATAACATCAATAAGATTTTAATCTATTATTATAAAAATTGTTTAAAGTTGTAATTGATCGTACTCCATAGTCCTTCTAGTTTTGTTTAAAGTTATTGTATATAAATTATCTCAGTTCTAAGCCTTTGTATAAAGAATACACTGCTACAAATATTATGTATGATTTTCAAGCAGAACATGGAAGTACCCATCGTATACAGCTACCGGTGTATTCAAATGTAAGGAAGGGTGCTTTTCGTATCTAGCCCCAGCAAATAAGTGGTCTACGTGAGATATTCACCAGTGCATCTATTGTGTATGCATCTCGTGCATCCCGTTCGCTGAATAATCGAATACCTACAAACAAGTAGGTTTGAACACTTTATTAACTTACGTAAATGTAAATCGCAGAACGATCGCGCAGCCTTAGAAAAGAAAGGCTCCAGAGTTGGATTTAGTATTATAGGAAGTAGGAATACTACACAAGACTAGAAAATGTGACAATTATTGCCTGCGCAAATGTCGTATTTTTCCCATACATACATTTTTTAGGATGTTAAAATTTGAATCAAAAATCGTTCCAGCAGTCTGTTCTCAAAGTGTTTAACAATACGGACATACTTTTTTTACAATTCTAGAATACTTTGGATACGAGTTTGTCCAGTAAGCTTCATTGATAAGCTTACCGCTACATAAGCATTTAGTACGAAAAAAATTAAAACGTGTACAATTTCATAGCCTATAAATAATACTCAAAATCAGCTTTGTATTTTCAGAGATTACTTTACCAAACACACAAATATCAACATCAAATATCTATATCAAACTCTGTAAAAAAAACATCAGTTGTTGTTATAGATTACGGTTAATGTAAGATGGTGCATTTCGGCCTTAGTAACCGAATGGTAACTACTACCACAGAATAAGTACTAGTACTCTACTACTTACTACTAACTAGAATTAGTTCGTAAACAGTCCAAAACTGCTACTTAACTTTCAACCTCATTCCTTTAATCCATTTTGAAATATTATTTTATGACTATTTCAAGACATTAGCTTTACGAAAATCAGAGCCGTGTTAACCTGAAAATTTCGTATTATTATTACCCCATTATATACTTTCTTTTGTCAAGATTTAAAGGTGATTCGGGTCACGATGTCACATTGTAACCGATGCTGCAATTTGAACAAGATTAACTACCCGAAAAACCCTTGACAAATCACACCTTGGTTGGTTGCGGTATAAATACATATACGAGTATGTACCCTAAGGATTCGTTTCGTTACGCGTAATGTATTTTAGGGTAATGGTCTGAACAGTACAGTTGTACGTAGATACAATTAATTTGTTAATTACCCTCTAAATACTGTTTATGCTGTTTTTTCCAAAGCAATTTAATGATGCAGAATACTCAAAAAAATAGAAATAAATAGCCTCAAAATAAGCTTTATTTCAGTTGTGTCCCAAAATATATAATGATTTTAAGACGTAAAGGACGATTTTTAGTACAAGTAGTAAATTTGTTAAGTATCACATATTTAGTAATGCATTTTAATTCTACTTTTTTATAGAAAATGGATACCATCACTACATCACTGTTTATTATTTTTTATAGTTTTTTAAATATATCAAAAAAGTATATACATGCATTACCTAAATCTAAGACTTTATTGTAGATACTTATTTGTTCTTGTTTAACAATGCTTACTTACTTTATGTTCTTCGAACCGGAGATCATACCTAAGTATACTATTAAAATTTTGCTGAACGTGCAAATGCTTGACCACTTTTACAGAGCTTTTTAAGAACCCATAACCTACAGACTTTCGCTATTTTTGTATCTAAAACTGAAAATCTGACTAAACATACAAAGGATGTTCACATTACAAATACAAAAATACAAAAAGTTTATTTCCTTAACTTAGTCTAGGTACAAATTATATGGGGAACTTCCTTTTAGGCAAAACACAGCCTGTGTAAGGAAGAACCGCTCTTCTTTACAGTTACTTGTTATATTCTTATATATTATATACATGTAATTATAAAACTGTGTGCAAGCGTGCGTGCCTGTGTGTGTGTGTGTGTATGTGTGTGTGTGTGTGCGCGTGTGTGTGTGTGTGTGTGTGTGTGTGTGTGTGTGTGTGTGTGAGTGAGGAGAGTATTAATGTGCGATTAAATATATATGGTGTATGACTGTATATGTATACAACCAGTATTTAAAGATGTTACTTTTTATGCAATAATAACAGTTCGGTTTCCGAGTAACTTATTGTATAAAGCCACTGTGTAACTATTTTCTTACATTCGGGTAAGTTCAAGGGATAGATGTAAAGTAGTTTATTTATCCTATTGTAAATTCTTGCAGACTGATGACAGTACTACCGTCTAGCAAACTCAGATCTTGTTAAGGGAACTACAGCAACTTTATCCTTTCTTCTCCATTTCTCTCTCCACATTTGTTCACATAATTTGTTATCTTAAAGGATACATCACAATACCATCTTATTATGGAATTATATTTTACTGAGCTTTAAGAGGAAAAAAGAGATAACCAAAAGGATTCTAGCTGTAACTTTTTTTATCATCAATAGTATTGAAGGACAGTAAACAACGATTCGAACAATCTCAAGTGACCAAACCAGATCAAAGAGAATACATTTACTTTATGTCATAATAAAACCACAGAGGGACACCATTTACAGCCTTTTTAGTTAACAAATATAATCCCCACCCCGAGGTCCGGTAGACATTAACCGCAGACGTAACTGCAAACCTAACTAGGGCTAGATTCAGTGGGTTCACACTTCAAAGTCCTAAGATATAAAAAGTTCATTTTCGTTAAAAAGCTCGAAATTAGTTTTTTTAAACGTATCACTTTGTGCATTCTCAGAACTTCACAAGTACAGTCGCGTGCATCTTTTGCATATATATACATTTGCATTCTATTTGAGACCTTATTACAATGCCATAAAAACTTACTTATATACATTTCATTACTTGTGACTGTACTTGCAGTTCCCCGCGACTTCGCCCGTGGCAAAACTTTCCCCCATTTCACCCCCTGATGATTTTATATCGCGACAAAAAGAAGCCTATGTCCTTTTCAAGGTCTCAAACTATCTCTGTTTTGTACCAAATTTCATTTGAATCAATCTAGTAGTTTCGTAGCCTATTCCATGCAAACAAACAAACAACCAAATCTTTCCTCTTTATAATAGTAGTGTAGACGAAGATGAACTCTTTGAAAGTAATAAGTTTATAATTATTTTTATTCCATAAAAGAAAAGAAACACAGACATGCATAAAATAAAAATAAATAAACTTAAAACCTACTTAATTAAAAATAAACTCTTGTCCTTGAGGTAAGGAGGCGAGGATGCTGGCTGCGTTACCACGTTGGATAGCTATACTTATTCTTTGAGCGAGGAACGAGCCAGCTTTACTATTTGCCAAAACAGAATTTTATTTAGGTGCAATTTTTCCAAAAAGTAATTTAGCGGATGGTCCCACGGTCTAAAAGTTTCAACGCCAAACGGCAAGCACATAATTACTTGCAAGTGATGCATACTTGCGTCGTTTGGCGTTTTCAGTTGACTCCGCCGCCGCTCCAGCTTTTAGCGCTGACTCCCTGAGATGAGATGGGGTCAAAGTATCGACGCAAGTGGCGTCCCAAACTAAGGCCCGACCCCGCTCCCAGGGAATGAGCGTGAGGCCATCGAGTTTTTTGCCATCATCACGGACCAAACCACGTGGTTGGAACGTGGAAGAAACATTGATGCTGGCAAGGGCTCTCAGTTGAACGGACAACTTCGAATACGAATTACTACACTGAAAAAGTTCTTATGTATTACAACGTCGCTCTGCTCTGTATCGTTATAAGTATGTGTATCGTGTTTCTTTCTAGCCAGGGCCCCGACAAGATGTTATCTATTCTACAGCGATGTTCGCTATTGCTTACTAAATTTATGAAACTGACAAGCCACCGCAACATCTGTTTTCCATACACACTTTGACATTTCGATGGAGAGCGAGTTGCATCTCTTTCAGCGGTGGTAGGCTTCGTTAGGTGCTAGCTACCACCCTCCGATCGGAGCCCGCAGCCAAACAGCTTGCTGTGTTCCGGCCGTAAGTAGGGTGTCAAAACCTTTTGGGTGAGCTTGCTCCACCGTCGACTCTATCAACGCCACGCCACGTGTGGCTAAGTCAGATGCTAAAAACTGCTTCTCTCACGCGTGCCATCCAAATACTGAACTTGGCTGCCGACAGTGTAGATTTGTTTACGTGTTCACGGGCCGAGTTCGCAAAAGTTACATTGCATATAATATGTTATAGATTATAATTTTAATTGTGAAATAGGATTATGCAATTATTATATATTATTGGTGTTATTGATATGGATTTTTATAATGTTTTTTTTAAATACTGTTAATTTATGTGTGAATGTATTTTATTTTAATTTTAAAATGATTATTATTATTATTCATTTCACAGTTCACAGTTTATACACACAGTTCACATTCACAGTTTATGTCATCAGATTGGTTTGCTGCATTTATCGATTTGGATTTACTGTAAGGATAAATGTCGGTAAGTTATCTTACTGACATTTATCCATAAATAAATTAAAAAAAATAGGTAACATATTCACTAGTGTCTAGAGCCAAGAGCAAAACCATTAAAAAAAAACAACTGTCTAAGGGCCCAGTGCGCCAATTCGCTTCCTCATAAAAGTTTTAGTCATGCTGGCATAAAAGACAGGGGTGGCAGTAGTCGAAAATACGGACATCGCCTGATAGCGCCTAAGGGACACAGGCCGCTCGCGTGAAATGTTGAAAACTGGCAAGTAAAAGTGAATATTCTCAGCACACGTGAAAAAGAGTGCGAGCTATAACAAGCCACAAAAATAAATTTTATCTAAAATACCAATCCTAATCAATTTTTAGCATGAATACCCTCTAGCGATTTCTCGCAACTATAAAATTTTTAACCCCCCATTTCTTATCACCAGTTCTCTTTTACCCAAAGGTTGTCTGGAAGAGATCGCTCCCAGCGATATGACGGCCTACATGGTACCTACAAACATGTTTTATTTCATTGTATGTTTATGATGTGTTCTGGTTGCAATAAAGAGTATCTATCTCACTCTCTTCCTGGCTATATATCCCACATGGTGGTGGGGTCAGCCTTCTTTATTTTTCTCTTTCTCTTCGCCCTGTCCTCGACATCTTCGGTGGAAACTCCGCACTCCCTCATATCGTTTAGCACTACATCTCTCCATCTAGAGAGAAAAAGAGTATCTATCTATCTATCTTAATTTCAAATTATGTAATATCAAAATAACCCATTACTTTCTTCAAGCCTTCTGTGACAATTTTTTTCGTGTTTTGGGACTCTTTGCCTTAACGAAGTGTTTATGTAGCAATTCAGTCAAGAATTAAAGCAAAAACTTGCCAGTAGTCTTAGACGGAGTTCTCGCAGTCTAATAAAAAGAAAATTAAGCCGCCTAAATGACGTTGCTAGGAAAAAATGCTTCATGTGGATTGAGAGATACATTTTGTTGGTTCTATCTTTCATGAATGTACTTTTTTTTGTACCATGTACAAATGTTTTTCTCCTTATTAATTGCGGTTCAATTGTGCGTTTGAGTTACCTATACCTTCGCTGAAAGTTTTCATTACAATTTTTAAGATGTCAGAAAGAGTAAGATAATATTTAACATTATACATCTCTAAATTTTACTCTCATCAAAATTTACCTAGTTCTCTCCAACTTTGAAGTCGAATTGAAATTTCGAATCGGTGGTACGAAAGGGTGACTTATACAAATACGCAAACAAGATAAGTACGTTGGGATTTGTGATATGGGAAGGTACGTAGGAATGGTGTTGAAATATGAATTAGACTTCATTAGGTCACTTTAATACTTATTTATCAAGACTATTAAACTCGGGCCACGACTCCAGTTAACGTAATAAACGTTCAACTAAAGACGAGTGCTGCCTGTATAAAAGCGCTACCATAGGAGAAACAATAAAATGAATTATGTATGAGATCTCAACCAGGCGACTCTTTGTTTTGCTAAAAACTAGTGTAACAGATCTCCTTCATTGACGAGCTTGGAATAGAGCAGTGTTGTAGTTATTTATTAAAATATACATTATTTTGATGATTCCGATAATATGCAATAGATAATGGGGGATTTTTTATAAAAGTTGCCATTAATCAACCAATAGGGTATTTGCCTATTTTTCAAAACATATTTATATGTGATTATTAATCAATTCTAAGCTACAAAAAAGTGTTTTCTCAAATAACAGCGTAACAACGATAAAACCCAAAAAAAAATAATTCAAATAAACTTTTCCTGCCCACGTCGTCACGTGGTCTGCATAACGTCACAATACTGAAACAGGCGTTTACGTCAGTCTGTGGTTTTGAGGTTAGAATTTCTGTCGAATATAATATGAGTTTGAAAATATACTTGTCAAAACAAAATAAGAGCCACGAGGTATTTTTTTATTTTGGTATAAATTATTAAACATTTTTATATTGAAAGTAGTAAAATATTGAGTATACAAACTCTTTGATACCTAAACTTTTTAATATTGTAGTATTCATCTAATGCCGGCAACATTTTTAAATAAAATTTGATTTAAAATTTCGATCATATAAATTGACTTTCTAAACAAGACTCAACAAAAGCTTTTGTCAACAGGATTGTGAACTGATACTCTCACTTAGCCTGATACAGTCGACTGTAATTAAATACCTCGGCTTTGAGTGAGAAGTGACGGCTTCCGACATCAAAACGCATTAGTGAATGTGCCAAATTCCTAAATGGAATGCAAATTCCAAACAGCAGAAGCAATTTCGCTGTGAGAATTTTTTTGCAAAATAAGTTGTACCGGCAAGCATAGAATAGAAACGCAAGCTTAATAAAAGCGTGTTGTTTTCAAAAAGGGGAGATGAGAGCCAAATTATTAAGAGAATGAGGATAAAACCTTTTTCCTGTTTGTTAGTGAAAAACACGAGTAAATAATTAATAATTTCGTACTAATTTATAGGAAAAGTATTTGGAAATTTCGCTTTCATTAAATTTAATATTGTATAATTTAATCCACGTGTACACAGCACCACATCATCACTACATCGGTCAAATTTTCGCAAGCAAACGTTCACCTTATTTGATGAGAGCTCAATATAAATTGGGATACAGATTTTTGCAAGTCGATATGGTACCGAGTGTACCTACCTGAATGACACAGCCGTAGCACAGTGAGCCTCGCATCAAGTTAGTCACTTCTGTCAAAATATATATCTTAAAACGATATGGAACTCTATGTGATCAACAAAAGGTTGAAATATGGTTGCGGAAATTTGACAGATAAGGGTAGGTTGATGTGTTGCCGTGTGTACTTATTAAAAAGTCAAAAGTCAAAAATTCTTTATTCAATTTAGGACACAAAATGCCACTTATGAACGTCAAAATATCAATCAATTATGGCCCATATGGGGCAGAACATGTCTCCTTATCTTTTGGGCCCTACTAGCGCTTCGAGACAAGACACAGACAATCTGGCAAGTGCTGAGAAGAAACGCCGGAACAAACTCAGTCACCACTAGCTGCCACAAAAATAAAACAAATCAAAATAAACAGGTAGGTACATCAGTTTGGTGCAGGCTGGACTGTCCATACATTCTCGTCATTAAGATAGTCTTGAATTTTATAATACCCCTTCGACATTAGGGTAGTTTTGACATGTAACTTGAATTTATTAATAGGTAGTTCGATAACATTATGAGGTATATTATTGAAAAATTTGACACAATTTCCCAAGAATGAATTAATTGTTTTGGCTAATCTGAAGTTTGGAATGACAAGTTTGTTTTTATTACTTGTGTTATAAGAATGAATATCACTTTTTTTGATAAAAAAGATCTAAATTTTTGCGTACGTACATTATATTCCGTACCAGGCGTGAATAGGTTGATAAGTCGACATATATATATATATATATATATATATATATATATATATATATATATATATATATATTTAATGCACAATGGGCATTAGGATTGTTTACTTCATAGGGTGAATAAATGACTAAGTCGAAATAACTCTCTTACTAAAGGGTACAATGTGACGTCTTGAGATATTAAAACATTAAATTTATAATTATTTACACAACTCAACATGTCATTATAATACTGCCAACTATTAAAAAAAATTAACGAACAACACGAGATGTTTATTTATTCAAACAACCTACATAACGTTTTTAATAGCATAAATCAAGTTGTCCAGTTATTACCGCATCGAAATTGCGTTGTATTTTGTGTCAAATAAATCTATCATCTATTACATTTTCTATCCGTTGCGCGTGTGATGAGACAAAGTGATATGTTAAATAAAGATAGCTGCAGTTTTGGCGGTTTAACGTCCTTTTTTAGGTAGGGACTCGAAAGTCTTCCGTGTCACTCACTCGTTCCAGTGTCCTTGACCGAGTTTGATTTGTTTTGGCGCTTGGTGAATAATTTAAAACAAATAACAATTGTGTGGTTGTATTAATAATGATAATGGCGGCAAGAAGATACCAGTTTTTAAAAGATTTACGAGGAAAGTCATTAAAACATTCTGGTGAAAGTTAAGAAGATAAAAGTGCAGATATCAATGAATGTACGAGTAAGTGTCCAGACTACGCAGAAAAAAATGAAGGTTACTTACCTTAAGTTACTTACTTATTATATTTTTATAATAAGTCAGCCCATTAGATCCCACTGCTGGGAAAAGGCCTCACCTCAACTATGAGGAGGAACGAGCCATACTTCACCACGCGGGCTCAGTGCGGATTGGATTATTATATTTTTATAACTAAGCAATTATTTTGCAAGTTTTTACGAAATTAAATCAAATTTCACTTACAATAATTAATCGACTGTGTGAGTCCCACCGGATGACACAGTCGATTAATTTTTGTAAGTGAAATTTGATTTATTTGGTAAGTAACTTATTGTAAATAGGTATTTTGTAAACTTGCTCATTAACTAAATGAGCATTTTCTTTTGCAAAAAGTAGTTAGTTGGGTAAGTACATCTTTAAAAGTGAAGTGTGTCTTTGGCGAACTTGATCGAATTCAACTAGTTAATATTATAACTTGATATAAGGAATCCTAAACACTAAAACTAGGTACTTATTACCCTTCATTCCGTCAGGCGCGAATACCACGCGGCACGTCATCGCGATTACGTTATTCAGCGCGGCGCGGTATTTGCGCTTGTCTAGATGTGGCTTTACTTTGTTTGCAGCGTTTTCAACTTTGCGGAATCGGATTTTGATGAATTTGGTAGATGTATTTATCAATTAGGTACTTATACTTAATTATTTATCGTTTCAGGAAAGTCATGTAAAGAGAATTTACATCCATTGGAAACAAAAAATTCTGATTGTAATGAGTATACTAATGAGTGTGCAGTTTACGCAGACAATATACCTGAAGGTAAGTTACATAATAACATAACATAACGCCTGTAATCCCCTTAGGGTTAGGCAGAGGTGTACCTTGCACTACACCCACATTTGCCAATAATGTTTGAATTCCTGATGGATAAACTCAATAACACTTTGTCCGACCCGGGAATCGAACCCAAGACCTCTTGCTCAGCAGTGGCGCTTGCGTCTACTTAACAATTTTAGGCTTCCCATTTTTAGGCTTCCGTACGAAAAACAATAAAGGAACCCTTATAAGATCACTCGTGTGTCTGTCCGTCCGACACAGCCAATTTGCGCATGGAAAACCAAAAAGTTGCGGGTACCAAATAAATGGGTACTAATAATATTTTTTTATTTTAGGAACATCATTAAAAGAGATAGCTGAAGATTACGAAAGGTTCCATTTTAACAGCGTTTCCGAGAAAAATCTGAATAAAGATGTAAGCACTCAACAAATCGGCAATGTAAACCTCGAAGACGATCTATATCTTTCCGATGACAGTGTCGCTGATCCGGACTATGAATTACCAAAAAAGTGCAATGAGTCTAATACAGATAGTGAGATAGAAGACCTAGGTATTCCAATAATAACTTCAGCCCAAGTTCACGTGACTTTACCATCCCAAGACCGAGATGAAAGCTTATCTATTTTTAGCAGTGGCTTCGAGATTGATAGATTTCATACAAGTAGTCCAGTAAATATCAATTCTTATAACAATAATCTACGTTCTCCCATAAATAGAATAGCAGTTATTAATGACGAGACTATATGCGAAGTGCTGCCTGATGTTTCAGAAGATCAAATTCATACCAAAAAAAGGAAAGGTAGATCAAGGAAAAAGAGAGAAGAATGTAAAACACTTAGAAATTCTGGTCAGAGCTACGTTACAGAAAAAGGTAAAGAAGTTGCTGCGAGGCAAATACGAGCATTAACTTTGTGTAGACTGAAATGTATTGAGCGGTTTTCTGAATTAGAAAGAAAGCTGTGCTTTGATGAATATTGGACTCTAGGAAGCAGAGATCGGAGGGCAGCGTATATTGCCAGCCATATTACCATATTACCAAAGAAAACACAGAAAACCGACAGCAGAACTATTAATAGAGATTGCTATTGCAAATATACATTAACTATAAATAATAAAAGCAGACAAATTTGTAAAGATTGTTTTTGCAAAACTTTTGGGGAAACTAAAGGTTTCATTAACATTGTAATAGATTAAAAAAAACACTCCACAACCGGAATCATTCCAGCTGATACAAGAGGACATCAGTCATCTAAAAATAAAAGGACTGTCGATGATTTAAAATCTGCCAAAGATCACATCTTATCATTTCCAAGCTACGAAAGTCATTATTCCAGAAATAGAACAAATAAAAAATATTTATCATCGGACCTTTCTATAGCTGCTATGTATCGTTTATATAGAGAAAGTTGCCCAAATCCTATTTCACTTAAATTGTATTCCCAGTGTTTTCACGATTTAAAGTTATCATTCAAAAAACCGGCTAAAGATACTTGCCACACATGTGATCTTTTGAATACAAAGATAGCGTTAACTGAAGGAGAGGAAAAGACCAACTTTATAGTAGAGCTGGGTGAGCATCAATCACAAGCCGAAAACGCTTATACAGAAAAAAGAAAGGACAAAGATGAAGCAAAGCGCAATTCAAATTTTCGAGCTCATGCATTTGATCTTCAGCAATGCTTACCTACGCCATTCCTGAAAACGTCTGTCTCTTTTTATAAGAGACAACTATGGTCCTACAATCTTACAATTCATAACTTAAGAGATGATAAAGCTACTTGTTACATGTGGGACGAAACCATCGGTGCTCGAGGAGCAAATCAAATTGCTTCGTGTTTGTGGCATTTTTTTACAAAATTTGCCACCTGAAGTTACAGAGGTCACATTTTATTCTGACACGTGTGGTGGCCAGAATAAAAATAACGCTGTTGCAATGATGTTCATGTATTTATTGCATGTGCATCCAACCCTGGAGACAACCAATCATAAATTTTTGATTAGCGGACATAGCCACATGGAATGTGACTCGGATCATGCCTTAATTGAAAGAACTAAAAAGAAAACGCAGCTTAAAATAAACCATCTTAACGATTGGATGCAACTGATAAGATCTTGCAAGATTAATAACGGATTTGCCATCGTACCCATGAAACTAGTCAATTTTCTCAATTTCGCAGAATTGAGTTCGAAGAAAGGACCATTTACAATTAAAAAAAGGATGCTTGTGGTGAATTTTTTTTATGGCAACCCGTGAAATGGCTGCAATATAAGAAGCCTATTGGAGAAATACGTTTTAAGACAAGTTTTGACAACGAAAGCTCTTTTAGAGTCATAAATTACAGGAAAAGAGGTAAATTCAATTTAGACACTGTACAATTAGAAGTTGTTTCAAAAGAGAATTTACCAATAAGTAAAAAAAAAGAAGGATTTGATGGATTTATTGCCACTGATAGATCCCATTTTTCACGAATTTTATAAAAACATTAAAACTGATGGTGACGTATCCAACATCGATCCTGATTTAGACTTCGAAGACCCTGATGCAGGAACAAACGGAGAAGAATTCAACTAATTCTATAATATTGTAACTTTGTTTTCGGAATAAAAATAATTATTTTGCAATTGTTTGTTTTTTTATTACCTATACACATACCTACATACATAATATCACGATTTCAGTCCCATAAGAGGTAGGCAGAGACTATACTTATTACTTTTGATTTTTTTACACACGTACTTCCCTTAAAGGTACTTAGGTGAATAACTTGATAACTCATTGGTGAACAACTTGATATGACATTTTTTTATTAAAAATACAGTAAATTCATTAATAATCTTATGTTATCTGAAAACTCAAAGCAAATGAATTAGATTCAGATAAAATAAATTTCAATAACATAAAATCAGAATTTACAAATCAAACTTAAACTTAAAAATGGCTGCCCTGAAAAATGTGCATTTTCGATTTGCTAAGTTATTCACGCCTGGTACGGAATATTATCAAATATGTATTGAGAAGTGACAGTGGGAATGTTAATTTCTTTAAAGAATTCTCTCAGGGATTCGCGGGGACTAAGTCTGTAAATGGCACGAACGGCTCTTTTCTGTAAAATAAAGATGGTATCTATGTCCGCAGCAGAACCCCACAAGAGAAGACCATAAGACATTATACTGTGAAAGTAACTAAAATACACAAGGCTTGCTGTTTCAACATCAGTCAAATGTCAAATTTTTCTAACCGCAAAGGCAGCTGAAGCAATTCTCCCAGCCAGAGCGTCAACATGTGGTCCCCACTGCAACTTCGAATCCAATGTAATGCCCAGAAAAACAGTGGAGTTTGATAGATCTAATTTTTCACCGTTGAGTAGGATTTCTATGTTAGCTTGCTTCACGTTAGGTATGGTGAATTTAAAACATTTAGTCTTTTTTGTATTAAGAAGCAAGTTATTGCTAGTGAACCAATTTAATACCTTAGAGAGAGCTCCGCTTACATGGTCAAATGATTGTTCGCCTCTTCTTGATTTGAAGACTAGAGAAGTATCATTAGCAAACAGAACTATCTCACAGGAGTCTTTGGCATAAAAAGGAAGGTCATTAATATAGATCAAAAATAGCAAAGGTCCCAATATTGAGCCCTGGGGCACTCCCATTTGAAGAGGGGCACCAGAGGAGTTAGTACCATTAACATTAACTGTTTGTAATCTGCCTGAGAGGTAAGATTTTAACAATTTTAATGCATTATTTGACACACCGTAATGCTCTAGCTTAATAATAAGTGTTTTGTGATCAACACAATCAAACGCCTTCGATAAATCACAGAATACACCTATCGCATCATGTTTATTTTCATAAGCATCCAAAATGTGTTTGACGAGTGCCACCCCAGCATCTGTTGTATTTCTACCTTTGGAGAAACCAAACTGTTTCTCGTGCAGTAAATTGTTCAGTTTAAAATGAGAGAGCAATTGATTAAATATAACTTTTTCAAAAATTTTGCTAAATGCAGGTAGAATGGAAATTGGCCTGGGTTGCTTGGGTCACTTTTTTCTGCTGACTTAAATAAAGGTATAATCTTACTATATTTCATTAAAGTAGGAAATTGACCTTGATCAATACATTCGTTGAATATATGTGCTAAGTGAGATGCTACGAGAGGTATAATGGGTTTTATTGTGTCAGTTGATATTCCCTATATATCCTCAGTTTTTTTTTGTTTTAATTCCTTGAAAGTTTTAACTATCATTAAAGGATTAATATGAGTGAAATCAAATGAGGAGTTACACCTGTCAACACTAGACACCAGCTGTGCTTTGCAGTGCAGTGCTGCCTTTGTATCATATTTTCATAATGGCTACAACAAGCTTAGATTAGATAAATATACCTTTATATTAAATCAAAAAGAAAAGATACGAGTATAGCACGCTCATATTTGCGTCATTAAAAAATAGACCAACCTAACGTACGCGACACCTCGTCTAAAAATACCTGGGTCTTTCTAAATGACATTGAGGTTCTTAAAACCATTTTTTCTCAAAATCGCAAATTGAAAAGATGACACTACATTCCCTCTAACTTTAAAAATAAGACAGTGAAAGATGTAAAAAATACTATAACTTTTAAATACTTTCAAAGAAAATTGGTTTGAACGAGATAAAGCCGGTAGTTTTTGAGATACCTAACACATTTTTAAAACCCGCAATTATGACTAAGCATAGGTAACTTTGTCATTCATACACTATGAAAAAAAGGGTTTTTGCGTGCGAAAAATCATAGTGGTATTTTGGCTAAGTATACCTAATATAGATTATAAGTTGGCGCGAGTCCAACTCGCATTTGGCCAGTTTTTGAATAAATCTAAGACCTATACTATTATAGTTCAACTAATAATCCGTCACTCACTTCTCACAAGTCCGCAAATGCTACCCAACTCTCAAACGAAAATCATCCAGATTTAACTAACCACATGTCCTAATGTCCTCGAAAGAACCAAGATGGAGGTTAATTTGATTGTTTGAGGGTCGCAGTCCTCTGTTAATGAGTTTCCGAAACGTTGTTACAAAGGAGCGTTTTGCTTTTAGGTTACAGACCAATTATTACGTAAGTATTTACTTATTTGTTCAACCCTTTGTATTTACTCTGTTTTAATTTAAAATTATAATAACTATTAAAATATATTTAAATCATAATTGCAAAAAGTAACTATCTTAACTTTTAGTATTTTTATCAAAGACTTTATAGACCGAAAAGTACGTGCGAGATTCTCCTTGCACATGTCAAAGGAAATCTTCTTCCTCGCAACATCACCCGTCACCTACTGACGTCTAGCGTGCCTACCTAAAAGTGTGGGGACCTCTAGCGACCGCAGAAAGGCCTCGCAAGAACTTATCGGACTATACGTAGGTGTATAATATGACCTTATTAAACTATGGATTAAGGAGTCAAACTATCTATTATGTTGATACAAACAGTTAATGTTATTGAAAGGGGTCTGTCTGTCCTACCTACGGTGAACAAATTAACCCTGATGAATCGTTTAAACAACAATCGCTCGCATGAAACAAAGGAGCTTATAATCGAGTTTCACAACCGAATAATGGATAGCTAAGTACCTGTCTACGGGATTTTAAAAGAGTAAGGATTAAAAACGTTTTAAAACTTTTGGTTCAAACAAAATATAAATATTATGTTATTTTGTTAGTGGCCTTGGTTATCCTCTTTAAAAACCGCTTACATAATTTTAAAGTAATATCATGTGAAAATCTCCTATCACGATTTCAAATAAGTGTAGGAAAGCTATTATTCTTACACTAGTAGCGCCAAAAAAACCTTTTTTCAATGTATCACTCTATGTCCAAAATATAAAATATTGATAAAGCCTATCGATTTTTGAAGGTTTCATTCAGTTTTTTTTCAAATGGCGGTATTTAAAAAAAACTGCTAAGTGTAGGGAACCAAGCACCACAGTAAGAATTTCCAGAGCTTTTTTGTTAAAATTTAAATGCAGCATCTATGGAAACTAAGTTATCTGAGAACAACAAAAAGATTGTGTAAAATGTGGTGCCACGAAGTGACGGAAAAGGTTTCATACTAATGAAATCTCTTGTGGGACAGTCAAATTGTATAATTAACAGCTGTCAGTGTGATTGAAATTTTATTTTCTGAAGCATTTATTCGAAGGGAAGATATTTATTCGAAGGTAAAATACTTAGTATGATGCTAAAGTATTTCTTTACTTTTTTTTTGTGGGTTCTCTAGTCCTGACAAGGAACTCTTACTGTTTGGTCTTGTCCGTCTGTCTGTTGAAGGTTTTGATAAGAGACCGTTAGTACTAAACCGTTAGTACTAAACCGTTAGTAGCTTTTTTTTGATAATTCGTTTATTGAGACCATTATTTAAAACTAAGCCTATCATGTAATATTTATTAATAACAAATATTTAAGTTGAAGGGGTCGTCGCTATTGGTCTACGACCGGTCCCTCCATTACAGATTGGGTTTAAACTAAAAAAAATAGCACTTACATATTGTAATTTTGTAGGTGTATGAATATCAAATATGCCTACAAAGTGGTAAAATAAAATTTTGGAAAATATTTTTTTAGGGCAGCCGCCCCTACATGTAAAAGGATGTTTTTTAAATTATTTTAACGAGAATCGACACATTATTTGCAATGTTATTTTAAATACAGATAGTCATAATCAATTATTAATTTCGTGAATAGTATCGCTAAATATTAGACACCTTAATGAATCAATTATTCTATTGCTTATCACTTGAATAAATATTTGGTTTTGGATTTAATGACAGATACGAAACATTGACATGACATTCTTAATGGAGACAAACATTTACCATTAGCTGAGTCATATTTTATTCAAGTATTTTAAACATTGTATAATTATATTAGTAAGGCAGCAAGTACTATTTATCACTAGTAGTATACTTGACTATATTATATTTAATATTAAACCTTGTTATTACACGCTAGCGATCAGCTTCTCACATTATTTTAATATAACAATTGTAATTTAGAAAAGCAATATAGCGTAGATACTTATTATTACTAGTAAAAGAATGTTCAAATATTTAGAACATTACAAACATAGAATAAAATTAAGAAAAAAAACATAACGCATAATAAGTCGCTGTCTTCTGCGATAACGCTTGTCCGTTTCGGCTATTCTCGTTCGTCGTGCAGCTGCTTAGCCAGAGGTTCCCAACCACAATACTACAAACGGTTGTAGCCGCATTAATATTTTTATTCTTTTTTGTGACACTTCGAATAAACCTATCGACCATGCACACGTGCACAAGCTGTAAAACCCGGTTTACCGACGGTGCCTTGTGCAGCGTATGTAAGCGGCACTTCGATTTTGCGTGCTCTGGTGTCACCGAACAGGGATACAGAAAGCTGGGAGATCGGAAAAATAGCTGGCGTTGCCCGGGTTGTAAAAACCAGGACAATTCTCCTAAGCCGCTTCCTCTGTCTCCACAACCTCAGCTCTCATTGGAAGGTTTGCATCAAAACCTTAAAGTCATCCTCCATAGGCTGGCTCCCTTAGCTGCACTTGTTGAAGACGTCAAAAGTATCAAGGCAGAGATCACCAACCTGCAGTCTTCACTGGATATGGCGCATGAGATGATTAGTGGTTTTACGGACAATCTCAAAGCGTTGGACAAACGAATCAAGGATGTTGAAGAAAGTACTATAGTCATCCCAATGTTACAAGCGGAGATATCCAAAATAAATCAGGAATTAAACGAGAGGGAACAATGGTCGCGATCAAACAACGTTGAATTTAAGGGAATCCCTACTACTAAAAATAAAAACTTGTTTGACATCGCTCTTAGCTTAGCCAGGGCAGTTGAATGTCCCCTTGAAAAAGAAGACATCAATTTCATTTCCAGAATCCCCTAACGAAACCCTGACGTACCTAAGCTTATCATAATGTGCTTCAATAACAGGTATTTAAAAGAAGACTTTACCGCAGCATCCCGCAAGCTAAAAACCGTCAATCCTAGTTCATTGGGCTTTCCTGCAGAGGGTCAAATTTATGTCAACGACCATCTCACGGTCATAACAAAAACCTTTTATCTAAGGCGAAATCCAAGGCCAAGGAGTTTAATTTTCAATTTATTTGGGTCAAACACTGCAAGATAATGGCCCGAAAGTCCCCCACGTCTCCAATTTTTATAATAAAATCCGAAAAGGACCTCTTAAAAATAAAACAAAAGTGTGTGTAATTTTATCACTATCAATAAGTTTTATTTACTATGAGTGTTGTACGGTACTATTGAGCTTGATATTGTGTTATTATTTGCAGCCCAGTGAGTTGGGCGCCCCTGACATGCGTTTGCGCTTTAGACGGGCGGTATCTTGTACATCCGTGCCAACCCTCGTAAGTATTATGTGTGATACGGTGGTAACTGCATGCGTCATATTGCACACTGACACCCTGTCAGTAAGGTTAGTTCGATGTTTACGCGCATTAAAGCGAGATTCGCGCAGAAGGTATATTTACGAATACCTGCTTTTTCTTATCACTGCATTCAAAGTTAACTACATTTGTAAAAAATAATGATCTGCGCTTTGATTCGAACGGCACTCCCGTTCCATTGTTGCGGTTTTGAGCTGTTTGCGCGTTTTATTGGTGTTTACCTGTTGCGCTTATGGATTCCAGTCTTTAATTTAATAACGTGTTTTGCATTTGTCTTTATTCATTAAAACACAATTTTACGGATTACTTCGCGATTTATTTACATTTTATTTTAAACCTGACGTTTCGAACACTTTACAGCGATCGTGGTCACAGGGAGACTAAGGTATTATTTGTCATTACAAAGTTTTGAAAAATTTTACTACCGTCACTCAATAATATTAATTTACCTTCCTATTTACGCAGAAAGAGCTAACCGTGTCTTGAGATCTTGCAGTGCTAGGTGTTGCTTTGGTTTTTGCTAGAATAGGATCCCATGCCGGTGGAACTTTCCAACCATCTTCTCTATTGAAATTTGGATGTTTTTTAATTTCAATGGCTTCACTTCATTCACTTCATTCGAGGAATAAAACGCCGTTCTTTTTGTAAAATTGTGTTTTAATGAGTTCAACAATTCGCGTAAACGTAAGAAACAAATATTTGTCTTTATTGTTTTTTTTATTTACCGAGCTAAGTCAACTTAAAATTTACTACCAGAATACTCGAGGACTACGAACTAAAACTAGTGTTTTTAAAAGCAGTATCTGTCTTAATTCTTATGACATTATCGCTATCAATGAGACATGGCTGTTAGATGGAATACACAACCAGGAGCTTTTTGACGATCGTTACTTGGTGTGGAGGCGAGATAGGGACTATGAAAGGCTGGGTCAGACGCTTGGTGGTGATGTCCTCCTAGCTGTTCGTCGCGAGTTGACTGTGGTCGAGCGCCCGGAATGGGGCAGTACCGCCGAGGACTTATGGTTAACTGTTGTAATAAACAATAAAACCAAAATACACATTTGTATATTATACCTGTGTTCTGAAAATAATGGCAACTCGTTTGCGACTCAATTTATAAATTTTACTGAAACAATGGTTAATGCGATTAATTCATGTCCCGATGATAGGTTTATTTTAATGGGTGATTTTATTCTTCCTAACGTAAGTTGGATACGTGATCGGGAAAATCTGTCACCGACGGGAATATCTGGGGAACAACAGGTTGACTTTTTTGACGCTGTTTTACTGTGCAATTTGATCCAATCTAATGATAATCTCAACGTGAACGGTCGGGTTTTGGATTTGGTTCTCTCTAGCTCATTATTGGAACTGTCGTTGTTACGGTGTGACGATCCACTGGTGCCTGAGGACCCCAACCACCCAGCGCTTAAAATATCGGTAATGGTGTCTGTTCCGCCTTCACTCGAATCTAAACCTATACCATGCTGCGGACTATCTAGCTATATCGATGTCGTTGGATGACATACCTTGGCTGGATTGTATGTATGAAATACCACTCGAAGAAGCCACTAAGTTATTCTATGATAAGATATACAGCTTACGTGATAAGTATGTGCCTGTCAAGACCACCACTGCTCGAAAAACACCGCCTTGGTTTAGTCCAGCTTTAATTAAAATTCTAAGGGAGAAAAACAAATACTTTCGTAAATACAAAACATACAAAAATTTATGTGATTACCAAACATTTTCTCTCTTAAGGAAACGAGCTAAAGCTGTAGAAAAAGCATGTTATGACGCCTACATACTTAAAACTGAAAGATCAATTACCAATAATCCAAAATCTTTTTGGTTATACATAAAAACATTAAATAATAGTTATGGCTCTTTTCCATCTACTATGACCTGTGATGATACTTCTGCTGATACAGGGGAAGCTATATGTGACTTATTTGCTACTTACTTTCATTCAACTTTTTTGGAACCTACACATAACACGGTGTGCGCTCCTGTCAACACTTGCTCTTGCTCTAATACAATCTATAGTATAAGTGACATTGAAGTCGACAGGGACACAGTACTCAAGTTGCTTAAGTCCCTAGACCTTACCAAAGGTGCTGGACCCGATGAAATACCGGCTTGTTTCATAGTAAGCTGTGCGAACAGCTGTGTTGTATCTCTTTGTATTTTATTTCGAAGATCACTCCAGGAAGGTATGGTTCCTACCATTTGGAAATCGGCTTTTATAAGTCCTATCCATAAGAATGGCAATAAAAGCAACATAAAAAATTATCGGCCCATTTCCAAACTCTGCACATTTTCAAAGGTGTTTGAAAGGTTAGTCTATCAGCAGTTGTACTCATCGCTTGCACCTTCATTTCTGCTGCAACAGCATGGATTTCTAAAGCGGCGATCTACTGTTTCTAACCTTATTTTATCCAACGATATCATCACGTCTTCTATGGATTCTGGTGGCCAGGTTGATGCTATTTTTACTGACTATAGCAAGGCGTTCGACCGAATTGATCACGTGATGCTGCTTCACAAGCTCCAGATGGCGGGCGTTCATGGCAATCTTCTGAGGTGGTTTGAGTCCTATGTCGCTAACAGATCTCAGGTGGTTGTCCTGAACGGATTCAAGTCCAAATGGATGACTGTTCCTTCCGGTGTGCCCCAGGGATCGCTCCTTGGTCCTCTTCTATTTGTAGTCTTTATTAATGATATCGATAAGTGTTTCCATCATTCTGAATTTCTCCTCTTTGCTGATGACATGAAAATCCTTAAACAAATTAACAACATTCATGATTCTGAATTGCTGCAGCAGGACTTATTAAGGTTTGAAGATTATTGCGAGCGAAACAAACTTGACTTAAACGTTTCTAAATGTCAAGCTATTACATTTACTAGAAAAAATAATCCAGTTGCATTCAATTATACTATTAAAGGAAGTGTTTTGAAATATGTAGATCATATAAGAGATTTGGGTGTGATCCATGACTCAAAAATGATATATGACGGACACGTAGATTTTATTGTCAGGAAGGCGTCGAAGGCCCTAGGTTTTATAATGAGATCATGTAAACGCTTTTCAAGTCTCAAACCTATTAAAATCTTATACTGCTCATACGTCCGTAGTATCCTTGAGTATGCATCTCAGATATGGAATCCTCAGTATAAAACATATGTTGATCGAATCTAATCCATACAAAATAGATTTTTCAGGTACTTACAGTACAAAACCAAGAAACGTGACGCAGATAATCACGCACGCTGCAGGCGCCACCATTTCCTCCCTCTTGAATTACGCAGAGACATCGCGGATATTATATATTTAATGAACATTGCAAATGGTCACATCGACAACTCTGCGCTTCTGAACCATATATATCTCATCATCATCAAATTTAAGAGCTAGGCTCTTGTCGGTGGAGTTTTGTTCCATTCCTCTCTGCTTTCCGCCCTTCTCTTAACCTCCTGATACGACCCGACATTTATCTTTTCTTTTATTTGCTGCATGTAGCTTATTCTTGGTCTTCCTCGCTTCCTTTTTTCTTCTATTCTTCCTTCTATTATCGTTTTAATAAAACTGTCGAGTCGAATCAGTTGGCCTAACATTCGTCCCCTCCTACACTCTATTGTTTCCATCAATCTCCTTTTTTCCCTAACCATAGACAAAACTTCTTCATTTGTTTTCTTCTCCGTCCAACTTATACGCTCCATTCTCCTCCAGCACCACATCTCGAAGGCTTCCAGTCTCTCTCTGTCCCTCTTTGTCAATGTCCACGCTTCACATCCATAGAGTGCTATACTCCAAATGTACACTTTAACAAGTTTTTTGCGAACTGTGCTTGATATTCTGGCCTTGAGCAGGTGCTTTTTTGCATTATAAGCTTGTCTCGCCATCGCTATCCTTGCTTTTATATCTGGTGTACATCTGGAGATGTACACCAGGAAACCTTGAGATATATATATCTGGTGTACACCTGGAGACTACAGATGTACACCAGATATATATATCTCAGGGTTCCCTTAAAGCCCAATCGAGTACGTCCTTGCATGCACTTGCCTCTGTGTCACACCAACTATCGTAAAAACTTGTACTTTTGCAGGGTAGCTGAAAGGCTCAACAAGTTAATAAGCGCTCACCCGCATGTTGATTTGTTTTGCTCCTCCCCTAATACGGTAAAAAAACTGTTTGCGAGCGATTTCATGGGCCCAACTGACTGATGTCACTGACCACAACTATAGGTATAACACTTTTATGGTACTTTTTGTAATACATAAACGACTTTTGTTGCTGTCTATTGTTATCTTGTGAATTTAGAACCTATCACTTGTCAATCAAGATACATATGATTTGTATTTTCTTTAAGCTACATAATATGTGAAAACTATAGGCTAAATTGTCATTGTTTTGTAACTTATATTGCATTGTTAAAAGCTGTTTGTTTTCCTATAAAATAAAATAATAATAAAATATGACAAAATTCTTCAAAATCCATACAAAAAATACATTGAAAAAATGATAACATCATAGTCAATGGTACCACATGGTACCTTTTCGGATCAATTTAATAGTTCCAGAGATTACTTCGTATCTGTAGTCTTATGGGTAACTTTAAACTTTACCTCTTAGTATAGTTTGTATAGATTATAACACTAGCAGGCTTTCTCGCCTTATAGTAAGGGTTGCTTTGGGCTAAGATTAGCAGTTAAATGAACTTTAAATTGTCAGCTTAACCTGGGAATTAGTAGAAATCTGTTTTAAGTCTACTCGTAACTCGACTTTTGGAGTGATGAAGGGTCTATCTCCTAGTGGTTGAAGTCGAACTACCTATTAATAGGTTTAAGTCGCATATCAAAACTACCTCATGTCTAAAGGGTATTGTAAATTTCAAGACTATCTCGATGACGAGAATGTATGGACAGTCCAGCCGGCACCAAATAGATGTACCTACCATTTATTGTAACTTTTATAATTTTTTATGGCAGCTAGTAGTGATTTGAAGTCGAAAGAAAACCCATTTCAAATTAAAAAAAACTCGTAGGTACATTAGTAGGTAATTTTGTAAAGCTGCTAGGTACAACAATAATTAAAATTATAACGCCTTTACACTCACCGAGCATGACACATATTAACCTTTTAAACAGCTTTTGCCACAGGCACCGCAATTAAATTGTCTCCTCACATTCGGAGGAAACCGTAATAATAAGATTTGAATTCGAATTATTAAAACAATCTCCGAACGTTCCCTCCTAACATTTTCTTGGAAGAAAATTAACGAAATTTTCCGACAAGAATTCAGACACGTTTGTGTAGCATCACAAAAGTTTCTAAAAGCCGTATCTATTATTTATATACACATAGAGTCTGTATGTACACAGAGACTTTCTAGCGATATACTCGCGATGCAGTGCAATGCTTACGGTGAGGGAAATCATCGTGAAAAAACCTGCACATTCAGGCGACTGAATGTGTAAACATGATCCAAAATGGTCAGGTTCCCCTGTTAACAGAGTCACGCACGGAAGTCAGGTGAAAGTCGCTCCACTGTAATTACCTGATCTACCGCATCCTTCATCCTGGTACAAAGCGGACCCTGGGCAATCTCGTGCGAGTGTACAACCGGGATAACGCTAGGATGATTTTGATGACTCGTGATGCAGTAGCGTTACATAAATGATGATTCAGATTTAGAGCGGGAGCGAAGAGCCCTGGGCGGTGCGCTGCAACCTGTCGAAGATTCACAAAATCCTCGAGTGATGTCAAGGTAACTCTTTTTAAAGTATTCTGTAAATGTTTTATACCTGTCAATTATTATTGTGGGTTAAATATGCTAGAAAGACCTGGGCTATGGCATCCTAAGAGTGCAGTAATAATGCTTTTCGCATACTCAAACATTCAGCCCCTTATCCCTTTAGAGGTTAAAATATTCAAAAACCATGAAATACGCTATTCTTAGGTCCACTTGCGAATGTCCGGATTAGGTAATTCAGACTTTTTTCTGGCTTACTATCTGAATTGAAAGTCTGTCAGTAGTCAAGTCAGGATTATCTATTCGAAATGTCCACTTGTCCGGATTAGCTAATCCTTAAATACAGTTATTTTTTACCTGAGGTAAAGTCTCTCGCTTCAGAACCAAAAATACGGCTGGAACTTTTCTTTACATCTTTATACTCGTAGGCTCAAATAAAATCCGTACGTTTCCGTAAGTATTTTATGTGAGTTGTCGGTACATATCTTATAATCTGTGGAACGCAGCTTTATTCGTACGAACGACATGCGTCTGGATTTCTTATAACATTTTCATATGAAAGAAAAATTGAAAATATTTTTGCTAAGAAATATTTGACACGTGATAGGATTACCGCTTGGGAAACGTTTCATGGTAAATATTAAACCTAGAGTTCACCAATACATGTTTTATTTTTAATCAGCTGGTTTAGCAATAATTCACATATTTTGTATGGGAATTCTGACAAATTACTGTCTGACAGACATACAGACAGTGGAGTCTTGTAAGTAGGGTCCTGTTTCAACCCCTTGGTACGGAACCCTAAAAGAAGGAAATTCCGTCATTGTTCAATAAGTATGGAAGAATTTCAAAAGCAAAAAGAGAAAAATGCAATATTCATTATGAGCAGATATTTAAAATTTCTACACCCGTTTTGAAAGGCATTCATGATTCTTTCGAAATTCAGCAGTGAATTTATGATCATTTTCAAACGAGATGACAACAACAAGACGCAAATTCCATTCCTTTTGCCTTTTCTTTAAACGTTTCTCACAATACCTATTTATCGTTTAACTCACAATAGAGCTCAATATCAGGTCATTTGCGTAAAAGCTGTTTAAGTCCTAAATGGGAAAGAATTATTATCAACGAAATATTTCTCTATCTATTTTCTTTTAACTGAATTCGCGTTTAAATCTTGGGGGAGGTGATTGTTACAGTTACAGTCTAGTGTATTATACTCGTAATCTGTGTTACAACAATGCGGAGCCGGGATGTGAGAAAAGAAGGTAGGTTTTGAAAAAACCGGGGAAATGCGGGTCGGACTCGCGCACTCGGTTTTTAGGGTTCCGTACCCGAAGGGTAAAAACGGGACCCTATTACCTACTAAGCCTTCGCAGTCTGTCTGTCTGTCACCAGGCTGTATCTCATGAACCATGATAGCTAGACAGTTGAAATTTTCACAGATGGTGTATTTCTGTTGCCGCTATAACAACAAATAGTAACATAATATTATAATAAATTGTATAAGGGGGGCTCTCATACAACTCACGAGATTTTTTTGGTTGATATTAATGATGGCAACAGGTATACGCTTGAAACGTTTACAGAATATTAATAATATGTATATTATTGTATATTCACTTTAAAAATTATTTATTTGAACTAAAACAATAGATGCATAATGAACATAAAAGTAACAATTTTCTGATATACCATGTTAAAATCACATAAAAATAATCAATTAACTAAATATGTACACTTAACAAAACTTAAAAATCTACTTTTACAAAAATGTAACCATGTCCATGAGGCAAGGGAAGCGAGAATGCTGGCTGCGTTTCCGCGTTGGATAGATACTTAGCCTCTGAGCGAGAAACGAGCCAGCTTTTTGTTTTCCAGAAATGTATTTAATTTAGGGGCTATTTTACTAAAAAATAATTTGGCGTTAGGTCCTTACGGTCCAAAAGTTTCAACGCCAAACGGTGCAAACACATAATCACCTGCAAGAGACTCGTATTTGCGCCGCTTGGCGTTTTCTGCCGACTCAGCGGCAGACCCAGCTTTAAGAGCTGATTCCCTGAGATAAGAAAGGGCCAAAGTATCAACACAAGTTGTATTCTTTCAATATGTATTCTTTCCAAATTGTATGATCCTAGGGCAACGAGAAGCTTAGGCCTACCTACACTTAAAATGCAAAATAAACTTGAAAGATTGATGACCCAGGAGACTTGGTTATTATTCAACTTGATACTTTACGCGTACCGGAGAAAAAGAAAAGGCAGGAAACAAACAGGCCGACGGACGACAATTTAATCTTACAAGTGTTCGTTTTTTTTCTTCTGCGGCACGCACGACGTGCAGAAAATCAGTTGAACTTATTATTTTTAGTTTAGTTATATCTAAAGTGGAAATAATTAAATTCAAGATTTCGGTATTCCGCACGTGCGTGCCGCAGAAGAAAAAAACGAGCACTTGTAGGATCAATTTGTCGACAAGAGCCTAAGATCAAGCCGAGCCGAGTAGATGTGAAGCATTTCCGTGTACTTATCTTTTACTTCGGCAAACGGCACGCTGATCGTAACGTGCCTAATAAATTGTACGATATAGAAACGCCGGCATCCATACATCTCTTCTCAGCCCTTTTTATTGCCACTCTGCTGCTCTTCACTTCCCCCCACTTTTTTCCCCTTTTCTCCGCTTCTCCCCACTTCTCAGCTTCAGTCTAGCCAACAGGCATTGTTGAGCACCGATGGCTGATTTAACCTTTTTATATTATTACTTATTTATGTTTTTTTACTTTTTCGGTTGTATTTTTTGATATATTTTGTTTTAAGTTTGAGATTGATGTTGTCAGACAAGCAGGGATTAAAGTTCTTGAAGATTATCCCGATTTTCCATTAACTTATCAACACGGGGATATCCCAAGAGATTAGGTTAACAATGAGCGTGATTTTACAATTTCGATGGATAAATCGCAATATCCGGATGGACAAAATCATTGAATTGAATGAGGAAATAAAAAAACATGTTTTTTCTTCTGTCGTGCGCACTTGAAGCAAAAAATATACAATTACACTACCTTGGGTATAAAATTTTGTCAATTTTTTTTCTTTTCATGAAAACACATCGGAACGCGGATTGACACGATAAATTGTACGTAAAAAATATTTATCCTTAATTTTCCTGACGTTTCGACCAGGTTGCACCGATCGTGGTCATAGGCCAAGTGCAATACGAAAGTTAAGGAGTCAATCTTTAGAGTAGCTAAACCACCTACTTACATTTAAGATTTTACTTATCTACACGGCTATTTTGTAATGTTTTACTTTATCTGTAATTCTTGACACTGAGTTCACTCTACCCTCTACGAAACGAAACCGGATATTGATGCTTAGCGGCAGCTTGTAAATTCGATTACCTCTCTGTAAAAAAATAAAGGAGACGAGAGCAAAGCCAATGAATAGGATTTAAGAAAAATAAAAACAGACACTTATTTTTTTTAAAGGTGAAATTCTGCATATGTATTCTGCATATGTATTTCCATTGAACAAATGCTACTCGTACGTATACAATTTTTAAAATTACTCACTTCTAATTGGCAAAACAAACACATTTTCATTATTAACTTAGTAAACTTTGTTCTCCTTATTTTCCACTTGACATCGCCTGTTAATACCTCTTGGGTTATCTTAATTGAATTTTCGTCATAAATCTATTGTGTGGCTTAGGTACTGTTGTTCGACTTAGGGCAGTCAATCAAGGTTCACAGTAGGTGAATGAGAAATGTTAATTTCATTAGCCACTGTGACAATATGGCTTTATAGTGAGTATCTAAACATTCAAACAATTAAGAGTACCGAAATGTAATTAATTATTTCTTAATCTGTTGTAAGGCTGAAACAAATTTAAGTTGGTTTTGTTGCGACGACTGAGCTGTATAGAATAAATACGTGAACTGTAGAAATATGGAAATTAGGCTCCGCGCAGATGGGCCACCGACGTCCGCCAACAGTGGCTGTCGCGCGCCACGCCCTTTGGTCTCGCGCAGACGAAGGTGGTCAAAGGCCACTTCAATTTGACTCTCACATCAGCTAGATCATTTGACAAATGTTTTGTCAAAAGGGCGAGTGGCCGCCAACGGTGCCGTGTCGCGAACGCTGAGTCGCGAGTGGCCGCCACTCGCTTCACGTGTCACGCCAGACAAAACGTATTAAAAACAATGTTAACAGCTTGTCGCTATGCCACTGGTAACTGTGGTCGACGGCCCACCTGCGCGGAGCCTTAGTATTGAGAGCTGAAGATTTTTGTATGTCATTGTAGTTACCAAATTAAATAAAAAGTTACTTAAATAATGTTTGTCTTACAATTTATCATTAAGAACGCGAATTTTACTAGATACTCGTAGTCTGATAGATTATCCAAATATTTTCACAAATCCATATATTTTCCTTATAACTCATATTAAAAGTTAATAGGCAATAAATAATATAAGTATATTCTTATTTTTAGCAATACAAGCAACAGACGCCAAAAAATGCAGAGCCCATTGTCCACAAGGAGAAATGACATGCGGTCTCGACGTCAAAAGAAGAGAGTACAAAATGTTCCCTAGCAAGTGTGCGCTGTACGCTTACTCTCAGTGCAACCAAGTTGGTAAATATTAACTGATCTTATCAACAGTAGTAAAAGAAGTGCCAACGTATTTAAAGTGTTATACTCTACAATTGCACATACAGGGTCACTTTTGATAACCATCCAAATTTTTATATTTGTAATGATCTATGAGGAAAAAAACAGTGCACGTGTTTTTTTCTTTTGGTATCTTTAATACAAAAATGTTAAATAAAACATCCAAAAAGTGTCTAAATAAATATAAGAAAACAAACACGACACGGAAAATACACTACAGGCTAGCAGCGACGCGAACCCCACTCGTATTTCATTGGTGTTCTAAAAATATTTTATGGTGACAACTTGACCTAAACTGAGCGAAAGATATATTATCACTTAAAAAAACAATAATTTATTGAGCGAAAGATATTATAGTGCGCAATACACAGATGCATTCTCTGTTCCTTCCTTTTCATAGTTCGGTGAGACGGGAATCCGTCATGAAGGTAGGTATATCACAATTATCTAAGTAGGTAGTAGTATAGAGGTACAGAAAAACCTAGACAAGTGTCTATTTACTACTGCTGATTTTTTCTCAAAAGTAATTTAGGATACACTAATGAATTCACATCACTTGATGGAGAGGAAATCAAGATGAAGATATAATTTATTTATCAACGGCCTTCGATCTTAAGCTTTCCCGATCTTCCATGTACTTCTTAGTACTATCATCGATCGTAGCTTGCTCTGGCAATTCTCACTGGGACTATGACCGGTTGTGACCGCAATATCTCACGGGATTTGTGATTTGTAGTCACAAAGCTAATATCAAACGATTTAGGTTCTAAATATAGCAGCTGCAATAAAGATATGCAATTATGCACTAGGTGGCAATGGCATTCCACGTGTCAAAACTTCTAATTTAAAGAATAAGTAGGTAACTTTAACTCATTTGTTATGTAATAAACTTATTCGCGCAATTACTTTTAAAAGTACTTATGTTGATATATAGCATAAACTAGTCTAGACGATATGTAGCGTAAACTAGATACATCAAGTCTGGATAAGCTTGAAATGTACTAAGCGTAATAATTTGTACATTTTTGAGCCATTACCAAATTGCCTTCCTTAAATCAGCAGGTGGTACTAAGTATGTAGTATTATACAATATTGTTTGTACTTCTGTTTGGTATTTTAATGACGCATTAACACTTTGTAACTATCGAATGAATGATTGAACCTGTTTTTTAAATAAAATGAAATATAAAACGACTGCATGATACTTAATGAAGGATTACCTTAAATGCATGTCTCTGAGTACAGCAGTGTTTGTTCTGTAGTTTTTGGTGCTAGATAAATATTTTTTTCTTTTTTAATTTATTACAGATATCTCGGAGACGCCTCTAAAATTTTGCATCGAAAATCACTTCTCTAATACCCGCAGAATGTATGGGGAGTCGTGTCCGGTTTTCTGCCCGAACCACTACCGTCCCGTATGTGGGGCTTCCAAGCTTAGGTCCTACGTCTATAGGACTTTCAACAACGGGTGTTATTTGGACATGTTGAATTGTCGTGGAGAGGATGAGTATACAGGTAATGATAATGATATCATCATTCGCTTGCCCTGTTCCCATTATATTTGGGGTCGGCGCAGTATGTTTTTCTCTTCCATACAATCCTATCACTCGTCATTGACTCATCCACTCCTTTCACAATCATATCATGCTTTATACAGTCCATCCATCTCTTTCTAGGTCGGCCTCTTCCCTTCCATCCACTAACATTCATACTCATCACTCTTTTTGTCACATGATGTCCTCTCTTCTCATCACGTGTCCATACCAAGATAAACGGTTTCCCGTCATCTTTTCTGTCACAGGCGCCACTTGCAAACTTCCCCTTATATATTTATTTCTTACTTTGTCCATTCTTGTCACTCCACACATCCATCGCAACATTCTCATCTCCGCTACATGCAGTCGTTTTTTATCCATCTTCTTAACGGCCCAGCATTCCGATCCGTACAGTAAGGCAGGTCTTATGATGGTCTTGTAAATTTTGCCCTTCAATCTTAAGGCCATCCGTGGATCGCATGTTGTTGCTGTGACCTGCCTCCATTTCATCCAACCTGCGTTGATTCGATGTTTAATGTCCCTGTCAATATCGCCGTCATTTTGCACGATAGACCCGAGGTACCGTAAGTCGGAACAGACTGGTAAGGGCATTCCTGCAAGGGTTATAGGTAAAGGACTGGAGAGACCGCCAAAGTCACAGAACAGATACTCGGTTTTGGTTCTGCTGACTTTAAGGCCAACGTTCTCCAGTCTTTGTCGCCATTCCTCCAGTCTGCTCTGGACCTCAAGAGAATCTTCGGCAACGAGCACAATGTCGTTGGCAAACAACATGCACCAAGGGGCCTCTTTCTGTATCTCCGATGTCAGGGCATCCAATATCATAAGAAAGAGGTAGGGGCTTAGCGCTGATCTTTGATGCAAGCCTACAGCCACATTGAAACTCGTGGTCGTGCCGACAGCGGACCGGACTTGGGTACTGCATCTGTGGTACATTGCCTTGATCAAACGCAGGTATTTTCCAGGCACTCCTTTCATCTTAAGAGCCAACCACAGGACCTCATGAGGTATTCGGTCATAGGCCTTTTCGAGGTCAACAAACACCATGTGGAGGTTTTTATGCGCACTTCTGTATTTTTCACACATTTGGCGAATGGCGAATATGGCGTCCGTTGTTCCTCGACCAGGCATAAAACCAAATTGGTTCTGTGAAATGACGCTCTCCTCTCTCACTCGTCTCTCAATTACTTTTTCCCACAGTTTCATACTATGTGACATTAGCTTTATTCCCCGATAGTTGTTGCACTCCTGCACGTCTCCTTTATTTTTAAAGATTGGTACCAATAGGCTGTTGCACCAATCATCGGGTATTTTTTCCTCATGCAACAACTTATTGAAGAATAAAGCCAACCACTTCCATCCATCTACTCTTAGCAACTTCCATACTTCGACTGGTATGCCATCAGGCCCCACTGCTTTCCCTCTCTTCATACTATTAACTGCCATTTCCACTTCGTCTACGCTCACTTCTCTTACTAATCCAACGTTGGTAGATCCAGTTATTTTCTTCATTCATCAGCTTTTCAAAGTAGTCCTTCCATCGCTCTTTTATTTTATTATCACCCGAGAGAACCTGTCCTGTTTCATCCTTTACGCATTTCATATGTATAATATCTCTAGCTTTCCTTTCTCTAGCCTTAGCAATACGGTAAAGTTGTTTTTGACCTGTAGGGCTATCTAGTGCACGGTAAAGTCCATCTTGCGCTCTCGCCCTTGTTATTGCAACGGCTTTTTTGGCTTTTTTCTTCCATTCTACATATTCGTTCTTCTTTTCTGTTTTTAGAATTTCATCTCCATCTGCTACTCTTTGCCATTCCTTAAATTTAATTTTCTTTTCTTTTAACACAACTTGCACTTCGTTTGACCACCACCATGTATCTCTCTCTATTACCCCTTTTCCTTTCGTCTCGCCTAATATGTCTATTGCCGCTTTTTTAATGCATTCTGCCATTTCTCTCCAACATTCATTTACACACCGTTCTTCCATATCTGCCATTTCTTCAATTTTTTCAAGAATTCGGATTCTAAATTCATTTGCACTTTCTTCCTTGTCCAGCATATGCCATTTTATTCTAGGTGGTACTCGCTCCTTGTTTTCATTTAGTATTATCTTGTACTTCATTTCCATTATAAGAAGTCTATGCTCTGAGACTACGTCTTCCCCAGGTATCACTTTACAATCTTTGACGCGGTTGAGGCTATTGCGTCTGACGAGAAAATAGTCGATCTGCGTCTTATGTTGGCCACTTTTGTGAGTGATTAAATGGCCATCCTTTTTTTGAAACCACGTATTGGATACCACCAGGTCAAACGCGCAAGCGAATTGTAAGAGCGTCTCACCTTCTGTGTTTCTATCTCCGAATCCCTGACCACCATGCACCCTCTCATAACTCCCATTCGTTTTTCCCACATGTCCATTAAAATCACCTCCGATATAGATCTCTTCGTGTGCCGGAATAGCAGTAATCACTGAGTCCAAGTCCTCCCAAAATTTCTCTTTTACACTGTCGTCACAACCAACCTGTGGTGCATAAGCACTTACAACGTTCAATACTATGTCTTCTAACATGATCTTTACTGTAATTAGTCTGTCATTTACCCTTTTCACCTCCGTCACCTTTTCTTTCAGGTTAGCTTCTAGTACCACACCTACGCCATTCTTTTTGCCGTCCCCTCCACAATAATAAAATTTATATCCCTCTCCAATCTCTCTCGCTTTTGCCCCCTTCCATTTCGTTTCCTGTAAACATGCAACATTTACTCGTCTTTTCTTTAGAATGTTTGCTAACTCTCTAGCCCTTCCAGTCATCGTACCTACATTCCAACTTGCATATCTCAATCTCAACTCAGTGTAATATAATGATAATGATAATGATACATTTTATTTCACCATAAGAGTTACAAACAAACATAGGTAGGCACTGATTCCCACACTAGGATTCCCTGTGTTGTGGGATCAGTCTCTTCCATCTGATTATAGTACAAGTTTAGATAAGGTGATACAAACAATAATAAAACGAAAAGTATTGAAATGGTTGGAAGAAATGTGTGTGTGTGTGTGCGTGTGTGTGTGTGTGTGTGTGTGTGTGTGTGTGTGTGGGGGCGTAGGTGTGTGAGTGTTGGAACCTTTATTTCATGATGTTGATTTCATACACATATTAAATGTTCAGTGTCCGTGTAGTCTAGGTTGGAAAGCCATTTACTGAGTGCACATTTGCACTTGTGTCTAGTCAATTGAACTACTTCTAGTAACTCATTAATTCTACTGTATATGTGTAGAATGTAATAGAAGAGGTAACTTAATGTATTATATCACAGTCTCAGTGTTACATGTTTGAGACGTTTGGATGCAAAACTCTGGGGCCGTAGGGACCAAACGCCCATAAATGCCTAGTAGAGACATCTCAAGATGCAAAGTCTGGCCTTTACCTCGGTCAGCGGATAAGCCTGGCCATTCAACGAAGTTAGTTACATTAGCCTCCTTTTGCGGGACAGCGACCTACGTCAGATATTTTATTTATAGGTTTTTATACCTCTCAATTAAATATCTAACTTGTAGACGTATTGTAAGTTTAGTTAAGTGTTCTTTTTTTATCTATGGTTCTATTGTATCATAATAGTAAAAAAAATTGTGAGTTAGATATGAGGTCGCATACTAGGTTAGAGCGACATAGACCTCGGTCTTTCTGAAATGATCTGAGGGATCTCTGAGGGGTATACGGGGGGAAGTAGGCCTACTGTCTTACTTGAAAGCTATCGCGATAACGATTGCAGTTCCAAAGCTATGACTTATTAATTGCTATTTTTCAATTATTTTTAAAGAGCTATAATATAAGGCCAAGCTGATTAGTTGTACTTATATGGTTATAGTAATTATTATGTGACAGAAGAAGACAAACGCTACACATATATTAAACTAAACCTAACGCTTGTATATTATAATATTTTAACAACAGATAGTGCTCATTGGCCACAGTTTGCCAATATCAAGATGGAATGCCATTAGTGGTTGTAAATAATCTGTGGCCACTGGTCATATAATTGATTTTTAACTATCATTTTCTGCAGAGAGAGCATTCAAAGCAATTTAATTAAATTATAACTATCCAAGTATTAATTTGTATTGTTGTGACGTCATCTTTAGACTTCAACTCAAAACTAAATCTAACGTTTGCCAAGAGACTGGCAACGATACCCCTCTGAATGGTTAAACTCAAATGTTGGCCGAGGTGACGAACACTCATCATGTCAACAGTCATATTTATTAGATACACGGGCTCGTCAAATAGCTTATTGACTTCAGGCCTCCATGGACGTCTAAACTCCAAAAAGTGCAAAACAATCTTCTTACTCGGTCCCTCAATACTGAGAATCGCGACCACAAGTGAGATTCCTCCATTGGTTGCGGTTATATGTGCTGTGTACTGCCCTCTGCATGCTCTCGCCCACTGTTTTCTTCACCGCGTCTGTCCATCGGGAAGGTGCTCTGCCCCTGGCTCGTCTGCCCTCCATATGGCCCAGGATGAAGTGCTTCTCCAAACTATGCATTGGAGACCGCATAATATGTCCGAAAAAGCGAAGGGCCCTTTGGTGGCAGATTGCTGAGAGCCTTGTTGAGATGTTGAGCTCTTGCAGTATGGACTCGTTCGTTCTCATTGCGGTCCACGAAATTGTTAGGAGCTTTCTCCAACATCACATTTCGAAAGCATCGATCTTTTTGCTGTCATTGCTCTTGCAGCACCAAGTTTCTAGCCGTACAGGAAAACAGAAAAGACCAATGCCCGAGTTAGTCGTACCTAAAACGCAAAACAATAGCAGCTGTCTAAGTTTCTTCGTACACAAGGCTAAGCAAATCTTTGGTACCCGACGAGTTTGGTCTTTATACGACTCCTACCGCAAATACAGTTCATAAAAGTTCGTCGTACACTAGTAGGGCCCAAAAGATAAGGAGACATGTTCGGGTCCCCTAAGGGCCAGTACTTACAGTGGTTACTGATTTTTAAATTTTGACGTTCATAAGTGACATTTTCTGTCCTAAATTGAATAAATTATTTTTGACCTTGACTTATTTTTGACTTTTCTGGCGACCGTCTTGGTGTAGTGGTTCGCGCCCTGAACTTCTAAGCCAGGCGGTTGTGGGTTCCCGCATCCCGTTTGTGTGATAAACACGAGCATTTGTACTTAAATCATGTTTGTTTATAAATGTAAATAAGTATGTCTATCAGTTATCCTAGTCACCATAGCACAAGCTCGCGCTTAGTTTGGGGCTAGGTAATTGGTGTGTTTGTTGAAACAATTTATTTATTATTTTGACTTTGACTACACACGCGTCGGCCACCGCCACCAACGACCAAAATCCTCGGGTATCAAACAGTTGCGTAGCTTTGTATATGAAGGGCCTAAAGCTTACTTATCCTTGCAGGAATGCTTTAGTTTTTAATGCATCCGTTATTGAATTTATTTTCAGGCTTCGTAGAGGTGCCTTTGGAATACTGTCAACGGCATCTAATGAAGAACATCTTCAAAGAACAAGTTGTTATCACAAATCTTAATGAACACAATCCAGACTTTTAGAAGAATTAACATTTTTTACTGATCTCAAACTGAAATTGGCGTTTAAAAAGGCTGCTAATGGTAAAAGAAATCGTGATTTAGTGCAAATAAAATGTACGAATTTCAGAGTTGCATAAAAGACACCAAACCAAAATTAATATCGATAATTTAGACCATCAGTAACAAACAAATAAAAACAATACTTACCTACTTTAAGCCTTATTTCTTATACCCTTATTAGCGCTTAACATTCACATATATTTTTTTAACTAATGTTGAACGCGCCTGGGATTATAACTTAAGCAATTATTTTGCAAGTTTTTACGAAATTCAATCAAATTTCACTTAGAAAAATTAATCCACTGTGTCATCCGGTGGGACTCGAACCCACGTCCCTTCGCTATCCGGGCGAGAGCTCTTACGTGGGCGGACGTGGGTTCGAGTCCCACCGGATGACACAGTCGATTATTTTTAGAAGTGAAATTAGATTTAATTTCGAAAAACTTGCAAAATAATTGCTTAAGTTATAAAAATATAATAATATAAGCTGATTTCATCTTAACTGATGGTTAAATATTTGTAAAAAAAATTCCATTGGATACATGCGGGTACATTCCCCAAGTATTGATGAAATCGAACGCCGGCTCACTGGCGTAGCAAGCACTTGCAAAAATTCTTCGACTGACTAACGTCCTCCGCAGCTTAGTTGGTAAGAGCACTCGCCCGGATAGTGAAGGGACGTGGGTTCGAGTCCCACCGGATGACACAGTCGATTAATTTTTGTAAGTGAAATTTGATTTGATTTCATTATAAAGTTATTCATGCAGTTAGTGAATATAGAAAACTGAACCGAAATTGCAAAATATTTTTGTTTTTCCTTGATTTATACACTAAACACTAATTGCGTTAAAGCGTGTATGTCTGCTAGAAGTGCCTTAGCGTTTTGATGATCGGTCTGACAAAATTAAGTAACTTCGACTGGTTATTATTCATAAACTACGGGTATATATTGAATGAAATTTGAAGTATGCCGTGTTTATACAATGCCTGCTTGGTTACTGAAAATTCAAGCTACTAGTATTATCCACAACGAAGTTATATGCCCTATAACTACCCTAAAAAGGTGGGGGTTTGAAAATTGCCTAAAATGCTTCGAGAAAATTATGGTACGGCCGTGCCGGATTTTTTACTTGACTTGGCGAAAACATAGCCCAATAGTCTTACAAACAAAAAACTCTCGAAGTATTTGCTACAAAAACAAAGGGATATATTTTTATGTGTAAGACCAAATACCCGGTGTATTACGGCATCATAAAATAGCTCCTATTGAGAGGAGAACAAGTTTTAGATAGCACTGAATGTTTGATATACAGTAAGATATTGATATTTTGGCAAACTTAAACCCTTTCGTAAACGTAGTATGTTCCTAACAATAGCCATAATCTTCGTCCTGCCAAATAAAAGGCATTGTGAATAAAGGACGGGCTCTCGCGACGGGGTTCCGTCGACAACCTTTTTCAAGACTTTTCTTTATCTATACTTGTATTATAATAGAGCTAAAGTTTGTGAGTTTGTTTATACGAGGTGATCTTTGGAACTTCAGAACCAGTTTTGAAATTGTTTTTACAATTTTTCTGATTGACCCCGTTGAAACCTGCTGTATCCCACTGCAGGTGAAAGGCCTCCCTGCCTTTTTTCCGCTCTGCAGGAATTTCACTGTCTTTTTGTATGCATCCAGCTTCACGCCACTTCCTTCTGGGTCTACCGCGTAGCTGTCTTCTATTAAAAGGGACCCACTTGGTCAAAATAAGCACTGTTATGATATATTTATCCCAACTATGACCCAATCCCACTTTAGCTAAGCAGGTCTCTAGGAGATATGAGTAATGAAGGAGCTAAGGCTATATATTTTTCTTTCAATTCCACCCGTGCGAAGCCGTGGCTAGTGTAGAATACATTTTGTACAGTGTGTACAGTTACAAGAGTGAGATACTTTTGTTTATCAACTAGGTGCTATTAGTTACTAGCTCGTATTGTTGAAAATATTTACTATTATTGTCTTTCTCTTTCTTAGTTAGTTAGTTTTTGATTTCCATGATTTTATCCACTTCTCTCTTTTCTTTCCAGTTTCAGTAGGTACTATTTTGATGATATCATACTGTCGATTCAAGTGTCACCCAAAATTTCCCTTTTCTGCAATTTATTTTCTTTCAATAACCTACTGAACCTTATCCCTTCTCAATGTATGGTCACTTTATTAGAATTTTCTGTGGCAAGCAAAGTTGAGTGGCCCCTTCAGTATCTGCTCAATGTTCCATAATAATATCAATGAAGTGAACGCCCCTTGAGTATTTTATCTTGCTCGTTAGCCGTAAGAATGCTTTGAATTTTGTCCTCTCTAAAATATAAGTAAAGTCAGCCTATTAGATCCCACTGCTGGGAAAAGGCCTCACCTCAACAATGAGGAGGAACGAGCCATACTCCACCACGCGGGCTCAGTGCGGATTGGTGGAGGGGTGTCTGTAAGGCAAGTGACAAACCTTACTGTCAGATGTTATCAAGCCGCCCTAGGGCCTCTGACTAGGCTTAACGACTAATACCAAGAGATATTAGCCGGGACCAACTGCTTAACGTGCCTTCCGAAGCACGGAGATGCTTGTCATGGTCGTCACTTTAATGGTCGGAATGGTTACCCATCCAATCACGACCGCGCCGTGGTTGCTTAACTTTTGGTATCACTACCAAAGCGCTGCCGCCACTGCGCCACAAGCACTCTAAAATATACTTTAAAATAAGTAATTTCGCTTTTTGGCTTTCACATGTCGTATCTAAAAGAACTTTCGTATTTGGGAATATCAAATATTTTTCATATTGAATAGTTCTCTAATGTGTACAGAACGTATAATTATAAAAGGGTTTTTTTCCCACACGCATACATGTACTAAAGGATCCGGCTTGACCTATGGCTTTATAAATTAAATTGACGATACCCGTGACTTAGTCCGCGCAAACGTTGAATTTCCTAAACAAACTTCTATTCCTCTTCTCACCTTCAAGGTTGAATTTTTAAACATCCTTAAATACGTTATTCTTCATTTCTAACTAAATACCAATGATATATAAATACAACTTCACTATTTAAAAAACTAACGCGCGGTGTATGCTGGCTACCGTCCTCGGAAATTCGGAATGTCCGAAACAGGACTCCCTGCGGCCAAAAGTTCATAAAGGCCACCAGATGATAGGTCACTCTTACAACAAACGAACTAAAATTCACTGTGTAGCGAGATTACAACCGTTCGACCCTCATCTAATATACAGGGTGTCCAGGGTTCGACTAGCGATAATTTAAGGGCCTTTTATTTATCAAATTTTAGAGACATAATCCTAATGAAAAATTGATGGTAAAAAAAAAAATTTTTTGGGTTTAGTTTTGTAATAGGTTTAAAAATCTATTTTAAAATTTTAGCAAGATTTCCTTTTTCACTTGATAGGCGATAGCATTACCTTTCAAATGAATCATTTTCATAACTCTTAGGACCTGCAGATCCATAGAAATAGTGTTTTAAAAAAATATTAAAGTGGCTGCCATTTTAAGAGGGGGGGAGTTAGAACCCAACATAGGGGTTTTTTGTCGATAACATTTTATGATCTAATAATAAATTATCACCAGTCGCATCCCGGACCCACTGTATTCATAATATTTATTTATTTAAACTTTATTGCACCAAAAAAGAAAGTAAAATTGGCGGACTTAATGCCTTAAGGTATTCTCTACCAGTCAACCGCGTGGGATAATAGTCTGAAACGATGTAGTGACCGACTCAAAATCATCCTACGATTGTTTTAAGTTAGTACTCGTGTAAATCTAATATTATATAAACGTAAAGATTGTAAGTATGTGTCATAGAAAGTACACATGTAAAAGGCTACAATGTTCCTTAATGATGATATCCTCCTTCCTTCTTTCTTAAGGGCTATATTTTATGTTGTATTGTTTTTTTTAATTTGCACTCGTGCTTAGCCAATGCGCTACTAAAAATATGCGTAGTTATTGAAATCAGTAACCAATACTTTTAATATAATTTATCAAGGTTGCTCGAAACTTAACAACATAAGATTTATTCCTTCATTTTAGAAAGGAAATATCTCTGAGGAAAACAAAAGTTTTGGGGTCTGAAGCATATCTGAAGTTTTGATAGGTTCATCTTTTATTTAGTAAGTATTTTTGCGAAAACCGCTAGGGAAATACATAAACACATGGAAAATAAGTCAAGAAATTAGTTATTTTTATTTGTTTAAATATAACTCTTAGCTGTCTTACTAATAATTAATATACCGCTCTTCCACCAAATATTGATTCAATTATGGTAGGTAGGTACTCTTAAGACTTGAATAATGTAAGACAGATAATTTGGAATTCATGTCAGACAGGTGACATAACATAATGGAGACAAATATATCTTATTAGCGATCTTAAATAAAAAGTAAATTAGGCAGCTGCTATCATTGGCCACAGTCAATGATGGTTATCATTGACAGTGGTTCATTTGCGTGCTTTTGTCAATTTTCTACTAAAACCATACGCACACATTTCTGACATTTTGGTGATTTTTGTCCATATTTATTATCACTTACTCTTAAAGATCTTACAATAGCATTAAGTTAACATTAACATTTACATAGCATGGCGTCCACTAAGGTTATTCAACATTCAAATCAATCAACATATAAAATGAACATTATAAGGTAAGTACATAGATACTTAAAAGAAAAAAACAAACAAGAATTTGACAAATACATACAGTTTGTCCAATATAATAACGTTCAAGTTAATCTGAATACTTATTCTAAATCTAAAATTGACTTTCTGCTAATTATAGTGCTCAGTGTGCACTATATTTAAATTATTATAAAAATAGAAATAATCTACAAAATATTTAACACCAATTCACGTGACACGAGTACTAAAGACTTTTTCTAAGTTATGTTCATTCATTGTTTTACTTACCGATGCTCTTACGGTAAGGATAAACATCGTGAGGAAACCTGCACAATCAGGCGACTGAAAATGTAACTATAATTTAAGCTGGTCAGGTTTTCCTCCGAACAGTCGCTCCACTGTAATTACCTGACCTACCATATCCTGGATCACGGTCCAAAGCGGACCGTGGACCCATGCGGGCGTGTGCACAGCCGGGATAACTAATGATATGATGATTTATTTACACAGTTGGGGGTGGTGAAGGATCTACCTCGTACCGATCCACCCCGGGCAACGAAATCTCAACTTCAGTATGTGACAGCGTCGGAATGATCCTAACAGCGGTGGTAGACGCCGTTAGGTACCGCCTGGTAGCTACCACCCTCCCACCGAAGCCCGGCACCAAGCACCTTCTAGATGAGCTCGCTCGATTCGCTACACCACGTCTGGTTTAGTCTACTGTCAAGAGCAAACCCATTCCAAAAAAAACTCAGTCAGATACTCAAGTGAATCACCACTGATAGAACGTGATCCAAATTTTAATCACAATTTAATTTTGTTGTCCTTCCATCTACATCGTGTAGATAAGATCTGTGTAAACGCTTCCTTGTAAATTGCTTCCTTTTACTTGCAATGTTGTGATTTTGTACGAGTATGCAATGTAATCATCTTTGTTGTGTAAATTATATATAAAACATGCATTATACGTGTTAAGTTTCAAAATATTATGACTGAACAACAAACATGGCCTGTAGTTTTTTTGTTTTATTTTAAGACTTTTTAAAATACAATTATTTTAACTTGATTGCACCAAAAAAGTTTCTTTCTCTACCAATCAACAGTGTGAGAGTACAGAAAGTTATAATCAGTATCAGGTCATTAAGTAAAGATAGTCATTATTTTCTTACTAAAAGCTAAAACCTGAAAATAGAATTTTGTCAAAAACAAAGTGATTTATGTACAAACAAATCTAAAGGAACTTGTGTGCGGCTAGAGAGTTGGATTTTTTGCTGACTGTAGTGTTTCCACACTATGCTCTGGATCTCTATTAAATGAGTGAATAGGATGTGACTTGTCAGACATGACCCATCGTCGGCCGCCTGGTCGCTTACCATCAGGTGAGATAGCGGTCAAATGTCTGCCTAATGAAAAAAAAACTGATTACCGTAGCTGATTTATGCATTGGATATAAACATGCAACAAATGTTGCTATTCCTTTATTTTATAGTGAGTATGTACGTAACCTACACTAGAATTACACCTAAGTATGGTACTTAATGTAATTAATCTTCAGCTAAGACAACAAGTGGTCTGAGGCCTTACTTCGGTTGACGATATCCGTATTTTCGAATGTAGCCGCCCTTTCACTCACGACAGAATGACAACGCGAACAAAAGTGATGGCTAGACCCGAAAATACGGACATCGTCAACAGTAGTAGGAGCACTGAAACAAGCTTTTAAATAAATAAAAGTGGCACGCGAGCTGGCGATTCTCTACTTAGAATAAGAAATGAGCTACCTTCGCAATATAATTAACAGCATCTTACTAAATTAACGTTGTTGAGCGAACTATAAAATAACACACAATATACTTGTAAATAAAACCCTGGATAGTGTGTACTTGATGAAATATTTCTGCATAAAATTAGCTACAAATATGCGAAAAGGATAACTAAGAAATTTTGTGTGTGACAGAAAAGAAATCTTTTATTAAAAGGAAAATAAATCTTTCAAAAAAGGTATTTTTTAAAATTGGATTTTAAAAGAAGCAGTCTGTAACCAGAAGCAAATGAAAATGAATTTGCCAAAAATTCTGTCATTTGACGTGAGTAGGGAAAATTATTACCTTGTTGTTACTTCGAGTAAGAATGATGGTTAAGCATAAAATCGTAGTCCGTCAAAACTCCTTTATAAAGCTTTAAGAAAAAGTAACGACAGTACTGACACCTAAAACGTTAGAAGAAGGAAAGTGGCACTAGTGGTACTAAAGGACTACGTGATTTCATCTATATCAGCCGGGAAATCGGCCCAATCTTTTCATTGAAAGGCAGTGGGCTCGATTTCTGACAGCCCCTCTGAGGCTTATTTTATGTTTAAGCTGTCTTTTTCTGTGCTGAAGAAGCGAAAAGAGACAGACTACAATAATTCAGAAACGTTAATTAAACAACTGTCAGCTGCTAAAAAAAATATAGAATCTAGAGACAATTTAGTAGGTATATGAATAGGACTAAAAACTGTCAAAAACACGCAAAAACTTTGAAAAAAAAATGTAACACTCACACGCCAACATTTGACGTTTCTAATTTTCGTTTGTATAGCAGTGAAAAGACAGATTATACGTTTTGACATATGTTTAGTCCTGGTCTGTGCCACCTTAAAATTGAGCCCAGTCTTCTGTCTTAACGAGGAGACAAAATTCATTTCCTGCGAGTATGTTCGTGACCGGTTTGACAATGTGCACGGGCCTGAGACCGTATACTTTGTTAGACGATGACCGTATTTTCGGCTATTGCCATTACACTCACTCCCTCTGACATACTGGCACGAGTAACGGTGACGGATAGAATCGAAAACACGTTTTATGTCGCGCATTGTAGCTCCTCTGTTTAATTACGAAGCAGTGAGTTATTTGATTACAAACGATTGACGTGAGAAATGTGCAATTTTCCGCCGCTCTCTTTCGCCTGTTCAAATTAATTATATCGTTTTAATTTTAACATAACGTACGAGTACAGTGTTGGCTTTGTTCTGGGAATAACACTGATTACGGGGTAAAACGGTTGGCAAATAATTTAAATTTATAATGAACCGAAAATCTACTCTCTTAAAACCGTATTTGTAAATTGAGTAACATCGTTAATATTTTCTGCAGACAGTATCACACTAAATCCTTTTGATAAAATGCACTCTTATGTAAAATAATTTTCCGGCACGGAACCTTATTGATCAAAATTTTTTGGCTGATAAGAAAGAAAGAAAGAAAATACATTTATTAATGAATGGACGTAACACAGAAAAACAAACAACGTAACGGGCACGGTTATAAAACAAGAAACATAACAAATTTACAATTTATGTGGGTAAGCCAGTCGGACTGTGCAGTAGTGGGTCTGTGATGTCCATATTAAAAGAGCCCCACTCTATAACTATTTAAATCACAATTTAGTACCAAGGTACCAAATCACTACAAGTAGTTTGATTATTTTCGTGCCTGTCTTAAAGAAAAAATAATGTACAGTGGCAGTACAGGCCCATCATTTACCTACCCTGATCTGTCAAACTTCTGCAACCATATGTCAACCTTATGTTGATTACATACCTAGAGTTCCACATCATTTAAAATATTATGACAGATTTGGGTAAGCTGATGCGTGGCCCACTGTACCTCTCTACGAACGTTTTATTTAAGGCGGTCCTGCACGAAATTGAGAAAATTATTGTATTTCTAAATCACTTGTACGATGAGCAGAATTAGTTAAATACATTAAAACAACTTATTTACGTCAGCCTAATCATTGCACAAGGTCCTGGTCTTGTTGAAATTTGAAACAAATTATTTATGATATAATAAACATGACTTGTAGCTAATGCTATTTAAGACCATTTTTTTTTTCGAAAACTTGGTGATTTTTACGCATTAAACAATAATTTGTACATAAAAAAGATTGTATTGATATTTCGCAGGTCCCTATCTTTTTAATATACACGAATAAAATATAAATAAGAAAATATTAACACTTTTCAGTTTTTAACACTGACTATGTCTGATGGTTTGGCGCATTGCGCAGAATAAAACTATTGTTCTAATTATATCATCAAGTCTAAAACTTTAAAGCAAATGAATCTAATTAATAAGTTCGATTCTGTTTGAAGATCGTTTAGACTTACTCGACTTGCTGCTGCACCCCCTTGACCCTCGGACGGAACGTGGAACACCGGGGTTCAGCGAACCACCATTTAGTTTTTTTTAAACACACCAATTACCTAGCCCCAAACTAAGCGAGAGCTTGTGCTATGGTGACTAGAATAACGGATAGACATACTTATATATATTTATTAACATCTATGACTTAGGTACGGTTCATTCGTCGATCCTGTTGTAATGTGACATTTCTACCCTCAATGTTTTGTTTATTTTTTCCTCTTGTGATATTGTAAAATATGATTGTACTTTGTCTGGCACGCTCGGTGACGAGAGTACCCAACTTAAAATTGTAAGCTTGATCTTTAATGTATTTCTCATTTAAGTGAATTTATATAAATTCTTATGAGAATAATCCTAATCCTATCCTAGGTACATTTGCACGAGCATTTGCTCGTGCTCATCACACAAACATTTGCCCCTTGCGGGATTCGAACCCGCAACCACCTGGTTTAGAAGTCCGGGGCACGAACCACTACACCAAGGCGGTCGTCTGATTACTGAATATACCTACCTAACTAGGTAATTTGGTGGTCATTTCCGTTAATGTAATAACCCGTACCTATTCCACTTGCATTTATTCCCAATTGATGACGTTATCACTTGACAAACTACTCTTATTATGTTAAAGTAATTAGTAATAATTACTTACACCTGTCTCTTTTTATCGTGAAGTGATTGTAATAATGTCACATAATAACCAGAACAGTTACTTATTTGATCGATGGTTATTAGCACACTACCAAAAGACCTACGACAATAAATAGGATATTAAAATAATAAATTACAGTGGTTTGTGAATCGATTAGTTAAGTGAATCAACATTAGGGCGAGGTCTTGAGGTTATTACGAGTTCGACTGTGGAGTTGATACAGTGTAAGTACCTAGACAGCAATATTTTTAAATCTTTTATTAAAAAAAACATCCGTTGCTTGTGTAAACTGTAAAACTGTCCCACCGGAGGACACGGTCGATCAATTATTGTGTGCAAAAAAAAATACTTTTGTAAAATCACCTTTACAGGCACTGGGTTTACCTTCAATATTGTCATAACCATTTTTCTTCTGATATAACTTTAAAAAACCGGCCAAGTGCGAGTCGGACTCGCGCGCGAAGGGTTCCGTATGATTAACTTAAAATATTAGACAGTAGACAGTTTCCGCGGCTGTTTTTTTACGTGAGTGATTTAAAGTTTATAGGTCCAAGACTTTAGAAATTACAGGGGGGGGGACACCGTGTAAACGACTTTGGCGGGCTATATCTCGCAAATGGTAAAGCTGATAAAAAAGTGTTTTATGGAAACCCTATCTTATTTTCATAGTCCTTTTCAACGATACCCCACACAAGGGGGTGCACTCAAAAAAATAATTCACCCCCCCCCCCCTTTACATGTATGAAGAGGTACCCTTAAAATGGGGTAATTTTAATTTTTTGTATTTTTAAAAATGAGATCTATATGTGAAGTATCTTCCAACCAAGTAACATGCAAGTCAGTCCATAAACGTAAAATATATCTGCTGTGGCAGACTAGGACGGACGGAACGGACGGACTGAACGATCTTATAAGGGTTCCTTGTCGGACTACGGAACCCTAAAAACAGAAGCACCTAGTTGGACAAGCAATGTTTAGTGCAAAATAATTACTCAGAATGTAAAACACGTGTTTATTTTTAATCAGCATGATTTTACATATTTTGTATTGAAATTCTGACAAATTAACCATCAATTGAGGTTCACTGGGTGATTTAGAATATGTGAATTCTGGTCTTCGTCGGTTTTATTGCAAAGTCCCAAAAACTATCGGGCCAAGGAAAAGTAATTCGCCGATCAAAGTGCAGTATGTGAAGTGAATACGCAAATTATCTGCTTTCAGTGCACACGATGGTAAAAATCGTCATCATCATGTCGCTTGTAAGCGTCGCACTGGCCCAGCGCCCGGGGTACGCGGGTTCGATGCCTTTCGGGTACCCTGTCATGGTGACTACCACCACAGCTGCTTCTGTCACTTCCACTGGCGCTACAGATGGATTGGGAAACAGGTTTTTTATTATTTTTTTATTTTTTAATACTAGATTTTCATGCAGTGTATACTCGCCATTAGTGGAGCTACAACACATTTTAAAGCATTTGTGCTAATCTTTATGTTGTCTTATGGTTGTATCTCTGTTTTGTATATCAAATAAAATAAAAATATGAGAAAGAAAACTCATAGACATGCACCGACAACCTCTATTTCCGCATCTTAGGTCACTCTAGTAACTTTTTGCAATCCGGCTGATATCAACATCTTTTACTATCAGACCCAAAGTCATCATAAAAATTGTGAAGAAATAAGTAGAATAGTACAATAAAATACTTGTTAGCATCTAGCTAAGCAGAGTGGGAAAATCTTATTTTTCTTCTAGAGATACAGATAGAGTTCCCTTTTCTCTTTCTTAAAGTTGATGTAGGTATTATATTTTTATAACTTAAGCAATTATTTTGCAAGTTTTTACGAAATTAAATCAAATTTTACTTACAAAAATTAATCGACTCTGTCATCCGGTGGGACACGAACCGACGTCCCTTCGCTATCCGGGCGAGTGCTCTTACCAACTAATTCATCTTAACTGATGGTTAAATATTTGTAAAAATATTTCCATTGGATACATGCGGGTACATTCCCCAAGTATTGATGAAATCGAACGCCGGCTCACTGGCGTAGCAAGCACTTGCAAAAATTCATCGACTGACTAACGTCCTCCGTAGCTTAGTTGGTAAGAGCACTCGCCCGGATAGCGAAGGGACGTGGGTTTGAGTCCCACCGGATGACACAGTCGATTAATTTTTGTAAGTGAAATTTGATTTAATTTCGTAAAAACTTGCAAAAAAATTGCTTATGTTATAAAAATATAATAGTTTAAGCTGATTTGATCTTAACTGATGGATAAATATTTGTAAAAATATTTCCATTGGATACATGCGGGTACATTCCCCAAGTATTGATGAAATCGAATGCCAGCTCACTAGCGTAGCAAGCACTTGCAAAAATTCGTCGACTGACTAACGTCCTCCGTAGCTTAGTTGGTAAGAGCACTCGCCCGGATAGCGAAGGGACGTGGGTTCGAGTCCCACCGGATGACACAGTCGATTAATTTTTGTAAGTTAAATTTAATTTAATTTTGATTTAGGTACCTATTTAATTTTCTATTATAATGACCTTCGAGTAGTAAAAATTTTTTTAGATTCCAGTGTAATATAAATACTCGTATCAAAATTTAAGAACTGAGGTATAAGTAAGTGGGTAGGGCGACAGTGGGCTCATTTCCAATGTGCTCTTAAGTCCAGTCTCTCTCTTTCTCTGCCAAACAATCGAAAAGAAACAGACTACATTAATTGACACGAAACAGCTGTCAGTTGCTAAGGCCCACTTGCATATTATCTGTGTTGAAAGTCTACATGTACCAGTCTTCAAAGTGGAACTTCCGGAATAGCTAATCCAAACTTGTGGCTTTCAACTCAGATAATAGGCCTTGAAAAAGTCCGGAATAGCTAATCCGGACGTGCGCATGTAGGCCTAAGGAAATCAGAAAATTCATAGACGATTTAGTAGTAATGTCTTCCGATGACGACTAAAGTTAGACGAAAACACGCAAAAACTTGTAAAACTACATAAGAAATCGCGTCACTTAATTGGACGTTTATAAATTATTAAAGTCTGTCTCTTTTCGTTTGTTTAGCAGAGAAAGAGCAAGGCTTTACTTAAATTTAGTCTTAGTCAGGGCATTGGAATAGAGTTCAAATTTCAAATTAAATTTGAAGTTAACTAAGGTCACTTGGCCCGGTTTGTAATAAATTAAACATTGTAAAATATGAAATTTCAACCGTTAATCGTCTGAAATTAGCTTTGAATATTTTTAATTATTAAATAATTTATGGAGAAATTCAAGCAAAAGCCATTAATCAAAACTCGTTCTCCTTATTGAAAACAAACATAAATTTCCTCTGAATCTGAACAGTCTATTTAATCTTGATAATTATCTTTTTTAAAGTAAGTACGCTTATAGTTTCAAATTCTGCCTTATTGCACAACCATGGCAATATTTTGAGTTCTTAGATCAATAAATGTTATCAGTTCAATTGAATTCAATATATATTTATTTCAGACAAAGTCCATAGTGTTAGTCACAATAATCTTATGCTAATGTTAGTAAGTGTTAAAAGTATCAAAAAGACTAAAATAAATTAAAAACACATGACTCACTTCAGCGCAAGTCCGTGAGAAATTGCGCTGCAGCGATTCATGTACGCACAGTCCATCCTGTCCGCAATCATGCTCAGGATACTGGCAGGATTATAAGCACTATATTATATTTTATAGTTATCTTATCCGTTTGAAGTTTTTTTGGATTATATACCCAAAGGGTAAAAACGGTACCCTATTACTAAAACTCAACTGTCCGTCTGTCTGTCTGTCGTCATCGGGCTGATACAGCCTGGACGGTGATAGCTAGTCACAGATGATGTATTTCTGTTGCCGCTATAACAATGAATACTATAAATATAATAAAATAAATAATAAAGAGTGGCTAATAACACAGCTAATATGATTTTTATGGCGCTTTTTGATTAATGTTAATAACGACTTTGGGTAGACGCTTGAAATATTTACAGAGTGAATAGTGGTATATTCACTTAAAAAATAAATAATCAAATAAATATTTATTAGGTTTCTAGCTGTTACTAAGACTATAAAAAGGTTTAATATAGCGTCTTATTTGTATATATTTGTATAGATACCTACTTTATCTAGATTTCTGAATAGATAAAAATACAAAACATTTCGTGCGGGCATGACTCGCACTGGGCTAGTTTTTAAATGTTTGCTACGAGGGCCAATGTTTCAATGTGTCCTAAATTTGACCGACCAAATTTTGAAACAGATTTTTTTACTTAGCCATTATTTAAGCCTGGAGTTTGACAACGCATAATAAATTTTTAATCAGTCGTTTTAGCATTTTTTGTTGACATACTTGGGAGTTCTGTCCAATTAACCGTCAATTGAGGTTTACTAGCTTTTAAAAAATTAGTGAACTCGGGTGTAAATAGAAATTCAGGCTTCTTACTATAATAAAATAAAAAACTTATCAACTTATTACAATAAACCTAAGAAATCAGGACTTGAAAACAGTATAATGTTTCGAGGATTTAAGAGAATTTTGTACATTTTTTGGTGTTGATTTTTCGTCGAAGCTAGGCTAAACTTGTAGTTGTAATCCTATTATAAGCGCTCCGAATTGCAAATCAAAACTTTATTGCACCACAAAATGCAATTGGCGGACTTAATGCCTAAAGGCATTCTCTACCAGTCAACTTCATGGGAATGCAGTAAGCTAATTTACCTCGTATTCTTCAGCCAATTTAACTAATGTTTCCTTTCACAGATTCGGAGAAGCATCAACCACACCACGGCTTCCTCTTGAAGCTGGCGGTAACGTAGAACTAGTGAACCAGCTTCTTCAGCTGCCAGTCGACCAGCAGCCCTTCTGGCTGCTCAATTGGCAAGCTCTGGAACAGCACAGAAACAAGCCAACAACTTGGCAAATCAAAGACAATGTGTTCCTGGACTTCGGACCCTCTGGATTGAACGATCGCAGCGGAGGAGAAAATGATAGAAGGATGTACCTAAGCAAATGAATGAGTGAGGTTTTGAGTAAAATTTTTATATGGATTGTTGCTGTTTATTTTTATTTTATAGGTGTCAAATAGTGATATAGTAATGACATTTTATGCTTTTTGTTCTTTAAATAAGTATAGTAGGTGTTAGGGTAGGTAAGATAAGTAGGTGCCAGACGACGCTGTGCCATTACCTGGTTTCTAAGGATTAAAACGCCACGATCTCGAAAAGAACAGCCATCTCAGCCCGGTCCGAGAATTCAGAAAAAAATACGTATAAAAACTTTAAACAATTTAGTTTGTAGTGTGAAAAAAAATGTCTGACAAATATTCTTCGAAATTCTTAATTATTCGTTTTCAATTACTGGATTTTTTTGATCTTAGTTAAACCTGAATCTCTTTCACTATCTATTTCATAGACGTAGATTTTTTTAGAAGAAGAAGAAGAAAACTTCTACAACACACAGCAGATAACCTCGCGATGTATTTATTTAGATTTTATTTAAAACGGTTTCGAATTGTTGAATGCTTCCGTGGTCACTGGTAGACTTTATAATCAAAATGTGTTAACTGTTATAATTTCGATGTGACACCATTGTAGTATCCTTAAAGAGCCAGCGAAGCTAGAAAGCCTTATCCCCACTCTGATCTAGATTGACGTAACTAAACAGTAATCCTAAAACAGACGAAAGAGATTTCAGAGCCCTCTTCACTTTAAAGATTTCTTAGGATAGATGGAATCATAGTGGAAAATGCTAAAAATAATAACTACCAATTTCTTGTTTGCTATTTAAGACTGATTTGACTTTTTTATCACATCATGTAGATGTGATGTAGTATTAATCTAATTACAGATATAATTTAACTGGATTATTACTTGGAGACAATCCGATTGCTTAGTTTCATAAGGAAACGTAGTCTGTATGGACTTGTTAAATAAACTAAGATGAAATTGACAACAATGTAGACGTAATATTTGTTTAGAAGATAAATAGATATTTTTTATTGCTGAGTAACAAAAAACAACGACAAAATCAATTTAAACAGAAGTATTACAAGAACAATTCAGAAAAAGGCTAGGTACTAGTTATAGGATTTGAAAATAACACACGTGTTTTGGTACTGTTGGAAGAAGAAAAATTAATAATAATAATAATGTCCTCCTAGCCGATTTCGACTACGGCGGCCTATCTCAACAGAGATTAGCCAACTGCGCAGGACATATTATAGTGCAAAAGTGTGTGCGCAATACACAGGTGCACTCTCTGTTCCTTCACTCTCATAATTCGATGAGGCGGCAGTCCGACATGACCGTAGAGAGATCAGGCGCAGGACCAACGGCTTAACGTGCTTTGCGAGGCACGGGTAACACCACCAACTTCCTGACTCCGGAGCTGTGTCTGAGTAATTATTTTTCAAGATAGAAAATCCCAAACACTCTCGGCCCGACCCGGGATTCGAACCCGGGACCTCGTTGATAGTACCCAGCGTGCTGACCACTAGACCAACGAGGCAGTCAAGGAAGAAGGACAATTATTTCTTAACAAACAATAAATATTTTTATATACAATTAAAAAGCAGTTTATTATCCATGACAATGGCTCCATACATCACTTAGATACTTATCAACATAGTAGGCCTATTTGTAAAGTATGCAATCTTGCAAAAAGTCAAAGTGAGGGAGCGGAGCCGCACTAGGATACCCTGTGTTACAGTTTCAGACCCGAGACCCGGTGCAGTAGGTACTTTCAATCAAGTTTGTGTTGATATTAAACATATATTTTTTAATTTTATCCTGCCATTTGTAGTTTTTCTACCAATAAATGAAAAAGTACTCACATAAGTTAATTCTGAACTCACAGAATCTAAATCAAGTGTTGAGGTATAGTAGATGAATGTTGCAATTTCAAACCTCTAGATAACGTTTTTTGGCGACCTATCGGTCCCAAGTGGGTAGTTTGCAACTTTGCAGGATCAACGTGTATAGCACCTACGAAACACCAAATCGACTTGTGTTAAAGTAATGTGAAATCGCACACATTCCTATTAGCCTGAGCAATACTGACTTCAAATACTATTATCAACTCTTAGGTTACATCATTGTTTGTGTGCATTGATATGTATGCTATATTCTCGTACGCTCAGAGTTCAGTAACTTAGATGAACGCATTCAGCGGTGAAATTTAATTATTTCTATCAAAGTGACTCTCAACAGGGTTAAGCTTATCACTTACGATTGAAGCACATGTGTATGTGTTGTAGTATGATTATTATAGCTATACCCTTATGGATATAATTATATACCGTAACAGTTATGAGAAAACCAATCATTACGAGTACTATCTTACTAATAATATAATTTTAATGCGGTTGAAGTTTAGCAATTTATTTATTTAATTATATTACTAAATAAAGTTTGCACTATGCAGGGGTGCACTCTCTGTTTCTCTAACCTCATTGTCCAAGATATCCTGTTTTTTCACTCTGACCAGGAGGGAATTGGAGAAGGAGGGAACAAGGAAATGTTTGGTCTTGAACCAGCGTTACTTATCATTAGGTACACCAACGATTCAATTGTTGCTATAGACATTGAAAATAATTGCTAGGAATGTTAGGAATATTAAACCTTTAAATTGGTAAGAATAACTACAGTAGTCCTCATCATGTTAAATTAAATTAGCAGTAATATCTCCTCTAGAGCAGTATGTATCTGACATTTGATTTGAAAGCTCTAAGCCTTATAAAACTTTTAATGGACGCTGCCCTTTATAAAGGATATAAATTAGTTGGAGAAAAAGTTCAGTACAGACCTACCAAGAAGGAGTCATCCTATTTCCCTTGAGATATCACTCGGCTCACATACGATCTTTCTTTGGATTACGTACAATCGTCCTCTTATGAAGTTGAAATAGGGGTAACTTTTTTCTTAAATTAATAGGCAGTCATTTGACCGCAATCTCACCTGATGGTAAGTGACGAGGCGGGCGAAGATGAGTCATGTCATAGTAGCAGCCTATTAACTATTTTCTTAGAGGAATCTGGATCATAAGACCGCCGGCGGCCTCATAACAATTCATTTTCTATTGTGTCTGGAAACATAATCTCTGAATGGTTAGATTATAGTGTGGAAACACTTCAGCAGGCAACGAGTTCCACTCGAGAAAAATCTTACAACGAAAATGTGTTTGTAGTGTGATATGCTGGCGACAGTACTGGTAATGAAAATTGCTTTATTACATTGTTAGAAGGTGTATTGTCAGTTTCAGTCAATATCTACATACATTATTGATCTAAGTTTATACCACACTAAAATAACCATCAGAAGAGAAAAATAAAAGAATGTCGAGACGTCATAATTCTTATAAATTGACAACATTTATTGAGTACATAACCCTCTTCGTCATAAAAGCTATGACAACTAAGTGATATTACTTACTCTTATATCATTGGCAAGGAAATATAACAACATTACATGAAATATTCGCCTTATTTTTATTACCACGTACCTTAGTACGGGCATATTTCAGGTGGTGAGATAACAAATTAAACTAATTCGATTTAAATAACTCAAAGTACAAAATTTTACTTAGTATGCATAATTAGTCAATCCGCGACCATGATTCGTGCAACCGAATTGATACGTCGGGAAAGTTAATAAAATTAGCCTTTAAAATAAAAAACAGTAATTTAAAAAACTAAAAATTCGATTGCGTTTCTGTGTAATTGAAAATTAAAAAACCCTAAAACAAGAAAGAGGTCATACCCGGGTTAAATTTGGTACCCATATTAAAAATTGTAGCAGTCGGGACCCATTCTAGAAATGGAGGCTTAGTGAATTTAGAGCACATACCTACCTCTACATTACATTGCAGATTACTCCAATCTACTGACGAGACGGCTGACTTTCTAATATGGGTCCCGACTGCTACAATTTTTAATATGGGTACCAATTTAACCCGGGTATGACCTCTTTCTTGTTTCAGGGTTCATATTTTTTCAGGGTTTTTTAATTTCCAATTACACAGAAACGCAGTCGGATTTTTTTATTTTTTAAATTACCGTTTTTTATTTTATTATTTTCAGTTTTATTATTAGGCTGCAAAAATTGTTATATTTTTGAAATGGTCTCGTTACTGGCTATCATTTGATACCCATATTGCTATGCTAAGGAAAAAATCAATCCCCCCTCCCCCCTTTATTTCACATTTGCGGGCGCCATTTGTAAAATTTATATAGGTTATGTCACTTTCACAATTTTGACAAATTCAACGACACCTCATATGTCAAAAACTGTCGAGCCATTTGGGCTGTAGGGCGTGCCAAACAATTATACATACATACATACATACTCTCGAAAAACAAAACCCTCCTTCCGCAGTCGGGTAAAAAGTATTTAGTTGCATTAAATCCCATTTCCGTCACTTAGTGTTTAAATAGGTTCTACAGATATCTTAACGAAATGAAACGCAAAACTAGCTTTACCTATAGGTAAGCATTACGAGTACTTCAACTCCGAACAAAAGGGACGGACCCTTACAACTTCCTAAGCCAATATACCAACAATTATATTGGATTATTAATTAATTGTGTTATCTTGGGCAAAGTAAGAGTTATTGCATTGTTCCTGTTTGATTGGGGAACATTGAAACCATACGTCACACACAAGGAGATGGGAGGGGATTGAAGAAGTGTAAAATTGTGTAACAACGGGGTGAGAGGTGAGGTCACATTTTAAAATCTATTATAATCTGAGTGTTGAGAACCTAAACGAGAAAGAAGTGGGTGTTATGCAAGTTATAAACTATTTTAAAGACTGGGTTCAAAGTCCATTGACTCAAGATAATTAAGTTTCATATTTAAAATTAATTGTTTTTTGTTTTGTTAATTTCTTGCAATGTTTGATTTGACGTTAGTAAAGTCAGCCTATATAGGATCCTACTGCTTGGACAACCTCACCTCAACTATGAGGAGGTACGAGCCATACTCTACGACGCGGGCTCAGTGCGGATTGGTGGAGTGGTGTCTGTAAAACAAGTGCTAAACCCTACTGTCAGATGTTATCAAGCCGCCCTAGGGCCTCTGACTAGGCTTAACGACTAATACCACCAGATATTAGCCGGGACCAACTGCTTAACGTGCCTTCTGAAGCACGGATATGCTTGTCATGGACGTCACTTAAAACAATGACTTTATTTTTTTTTAAATCATTTGTAAAATTTCGGAACTGCAGTTTTCTAAATGTAAAATTGTAGAATATGTGACGTCACACTAGAAAGGGGAGGTATTATATAGTATATGTGACGATCTGTGACAAGGACAAGTCATAAAAGTCATTTATTTATGCATGTAAACCCACTGGGGGCACTTATACACGTCCCAACGTATATTTTTTACCTACCACTGCTTCAGGACAAATTCTGGGCTAGTGCTAAGAAGAAGCAGCGCAAGAAACTCAGTCACTTTTGTCAAAGCCTCTTTTAAAAATAATATTTTGATACAGAAATTAAAATTTTACTGGTGCGAGCTGGTCCACACGTTGACATCATTCAAATAATCGTGTACCTTATAATAACCCTTTGTCATTAAAGTATCCTTAATTAATGATTTAAATTTATGAATTGGTAATTCTACAATGTGTTGTGGTAATTTGTTAAAGAAATTGATACATTTCCCCATAAAAGACTGATCAACCTTTTGAAGCCTGAATTGTGGAACAGCATGTTTATTTTTATTTCTAGTGTTAAAACAATGTGTATCACTATTCTTTGTAAATAAATGCAAGAGGGGTCAAAAATCATGAAATTCGTGTGAAGTAATTCATACATATAGATAGGATCAATGGCTGCAAAAGGTATTCCTAATTAGTAGTAGCTAATCCTAGTTACACATACTTATCTGCGAGTTTGATAGCGAGTTCAGAATAAGTACCTACACTACATACTATGTAAAATTTGTTAACAGTGATCAGACAATGTGGAAAACGAAATCGATTTTTCATATTGTGTTAAAGATCAGATTTACCATACTTTACCCACGTGTTATGTTAAAATGTATCGATAAGGAACATACAAAGGGCATCTCTTCTCACGCTTGCGACATATTTTGTTATTTTTTTTATTTAAAAAGTACAAAAACAGATAACAGCCTTAACTTGCTTTTAACTAAAAAAAAGTAAAGTTGATAAAGTATTTCAATAAAATGTTTTTATTATTATGTAAAGATACTTTGTAGTTTTTGGGCTTACTTAAGCCTTTTTATCGTAAAGATACCGCTGTACCTTGGCATTGACCTCACAATTTCTTTTATGTATAAAAAAAAACGAAAATCGGTTATCTGTTAACCATTTGTGTTGTCGCAGATTTGATAAATATATTTTTTGTAGAATACGCTCCAGAGTAATACTTAAGTAAGTTCTCGAAGTATTTACAATCAAAGCATGATGTTAATTACATTTTATTCAAAGCAAAACCTAAGTATTTGCCAAGATATATCAATTTCAAAGTCGCGTCGCGTATTCAGGGCGTAAATAAAGCCTAAATATTATTTAAGGTCAGCCAAAGGAGTTTGCCTGAAGAGCAGCCACAACATACAAAGAAAATACACTTATCACATTCTACGCACATTACTTTTTAAATAAACCTCTAGACTATACGGGCCCATAACAAAACTTGGCACAGAGTAATGAGGTCAAGCCTAACAGCTTATTTTCTACCTTATTCAGAGAAAAAGATTTATCGTTCAACTATTATTAGGGTTCCACACCTTAAAAGGGAAAAAGGAACCCTTATAGGTTGACTTTGATGTTCGTGGTTCTGTGAAAACCCTTTTCCAAATGAATCAAGTTAAAATTAACTAACACTAAATACTTGTGTTGCTGCAGGATTTGAACCCACGTCCTTTGGCTAACGGGGCCGACGCTTTTATCATCCGAGCTACCGTGTAGTTAATCCACCCGTGTGGATAATCATAATATTCAACGCGGTAACGGTTAGTGTGTTTAGGTGTCTGCACCGTCGTCTCTAAGCGGAAATTTAAAGCATAATATTTTTAATTTTTCTATATAATAATAGATTTTCGCAAAGTAATAAAGCCTGATTTTATCAAGGTACGGTTATTCGATGGTCCTAAATAAAAACCTTATCCGTTACTTTTTTTCTGTAAGAATTTTAAACGGTAAACGATTTTAAATGCCGTTAATTTCATCCTTTTGCAAAGACATCGCAGTCAGTGATATTTATTTGTACGTTTTCAAACAATATAATTCTGGACCGAGAAACTTTGCGAGTTATGGAATCTAATTAAATGTTATTAAGAAGTTAAGAGAAAGAGCAATTGTGAAACTGATTGTAATTTCAAGTTTTTGCAATTATTATTGTGTCCTAAAAATGATAATGTAAAAAAGTGACTGTATTGTTTCGTTGGACTGGGCCAGCTTTTTTACCTAGTCAGGTCATTAGTTCTGTCACATGTGTAATATGAAATAATTTAGACATGTTTATTATTTATGTAACCATTTATATAGCAAAATGAACTTAATAAAACATAGATTCATATGGTAATAAAGTTTATTCAAAATGACCCCCGCGATTTTGAAAACAGGCCTTTATTCTGCGCGGCCAGTCGTCTATCGAACGAGATCCATGTCAATATCCGCGGCTGCCTTAATCAAGGATGCCTTGAGTGACTCCAAATCAGGATGAGTCTTTGAGCAGGCCTTTTCCACCAAATGTCACCATATCTTGTAATCTAACGGACTCAAATCTAGACTGGAGGAGGGCCAGTCTTCGTGCCGGATGAAGTCGATTTCACACGCCGCCAGCCAGTCTTGTGTGCTTTTCCATAGAGCGAAAAGCACACAGATCAGCTGGCGCAGAATCTAGTTGGAATACCCAGTGCCTGTTATTAAACACGGTATGAGAAACAGGTTCCACAAGGTTCTTAACCCGGCGTTCGTCGCTACTGGGTAAAAAATACCACAGACGTAATAAAATGCAAATATTTTTTTCTACACGTAATTTTGCGGCTTGCCGCTTCAAGTACCTTTCCTAGTCAGTCAGCATCAAAAGACGCGCCCCCCGTGCCGCTGTCAGTTGGCGCCTCGCGCTCTGTTGCTCCTGACGGTCGAAGTGAGTATGGGTGAAATATACCCGGTAGCGACCGTTTGTGTTACTACTTTTTTGTAATATTTTATGATTTATTTGTGTTTTAACACTCCATTACAATGCATTTCTCACTGAGTGACAACATAATTGCTAAAATTTTACAGCAAGAAGATAGTGCGGAAGAAATTATATCAGAAACAGAGGATCACGAGGCCTGCAGTAACCATAGCAGTGATACTGAGCAAGAAGTGGATTCTGGTGATGTTTCTGATATTTCATTGCAGAATAAAGAAGAAGATGAAGCGCAAACATTACCTATACAATTGGGAGAAGACTACTTGGACAATGTGCCACTGAAATATATCAGGCGTAGAAAATTCTTTGGTCGAGACAGAAGACTGCAAATTTTTGGAGTTGTGATTTTTTGTGATTTTGGAGTGCGACTTATGAAAAAAAAATTATAATAAAAGTACAAATTTTATTGGTTAGTTAATATATATATATAAGCATATTCTATCTAGTTTCTATCTGACCTCATTTGACGTAAATTCGTAAGGATATAACTCCTAAACCAGGTAAGATAGAGATACATAGTTTTCATTATTTTATTTCAATTTTATCTACATTATTGGTTGTTTTTGTTGCGTGTAGGTCTAAGTCTTGAGGTTATGCCGGACTGTTGCTTTTTTTTTTAAATGGCCTAGTTCGCTAAATTGTACCACTCGCAGTTGGGTAAATTGTACTGGTACGATTTAGCTGACTGACAATTTGCTAACCACTAAAACAATCAATTCAAGAAACGAAAGCGTATTACTGTTACAAAATTTTACAGAAAAAAGACGATCTAAAGAAAAAAGAAAAGGTAGAAGAAAAGGACGACAAAGAAAACTACAGTAAAGAAATGGACGACAAAGAAAATTACAATAAAGGAAAGGGACGACAAAGAAAATTACAATAAAGAAAAGGGACGACAAAGAAAATTACAATAAAGAAAAGAAGCAATTGATTTCTTCTCTACATGCACCACCATCGACGTCGAAAAAACAATATACTCAAATGAAAACTACGCCTGCTAATATTTAAAAAACAATAAAAGTTTTATCACCACTGGCAAAAAATACATCAAAAAAGGAGAACACTATACAAAAAGCTATTGAAATAACATCAAGCCCATATAAACCAACTAACTAGAAGAGAAGATGAAGCAGAAGAAAGTTAAAGTAAAAAAAGGACAGGTTTGTAAACCAAAGAAATACCAAACAGTGAAAAAAGAAAAGATAATAGCTACATCCAAGGGCAAATGCAAAAGTTTTTAGGAAACGATCCTCTTACATTACTAGTAGCGATGACTCAGGTGAGACACTTGTTGTGGAATTAGATGACGATGATGACAGTGATGATGATCTCGAAAATATATGTGGAACGTGCAATCGTTGTTACTATGATAAAAAGGGTCCATACGTTGATTGGATTCAATGCATTCGCTGCCACCGGTGGCTTCATGAGACGTGTAGATTTTTTGTTTGTTTTACAATAAGAACTATGTACAATTATTATATTACAAATAACATTGTTAACAAAACGTTCATATTTTCACGTTACTGTATTAATATAGTTTAAACTGATCTCAATATTATAGTACAATCATGTTATTCTTATAAAAAAGCTTATAGATGTGTTGATAACATTGTTCCTTTTTCACCTAAGAGATATTCATAATATTTATTTATTACTTAAGAGTTAAAAATAAACAATTTTGCTAAAATTTTCACTGTCTTTAATTCAGTGGTACGACTTAAACACCCATGGTACGATTTAAAAACTTGATGGTACGATTAAAACGACCAGTCGGCTAAATCGTACCGATGGCAGACCTTTATAAAAACTAATTTTTAAGGATGTTAGAGTAAACATATAGAACTGATTTCTTGGGTTTAGCAAGGAAAAATATAAAACTTTATTTTGCATATCCATTAATTATTGTAAGTCTTGTCATAGTCGAAATATTTAAGTTAAAGTAAAAAGTGGTACGATATAACCGACTCTCCCCTATCATGCTAGACATGATAGAAGTAAAATGGTTTTTTACTTTTACTTCTATCGGTTTTTTTTACTTTAAATCAGCCTATATAGATCCCACTGCTGAGAAAAGGCCTCACCTCAACTATGAGGAGGTACGAGCCATACTCCACCACGCGGGCTCAGTGCGGATTGGTGGAGGGGTGTCTGTAAGGCAAGTGACAAACCTTACTGTCAGATGTTATCAAGCCGCCCTAGGCCCTCTGACTAGGCTTAACAACTAATACCAACAGATATTAGCCGGGTCCAACTGCTTAACGTGCCTTCCGATGCACCTTTTACTTTATTTAAATTTAATTATATTTGAATACGCAAAAATCTTCATCTCAAACATTTTTCGAATGATAATTTATTAAAGCTCCAGTTTTTTTATAATTGGTAGTAATAATATTAGTACATAATAAAAAGAAACACGAATCAAAAATGTTTTATAGCAACCTCGAAATAGATAATTACTGTAAATATCTCACACGAATTAAATCCCTCTCCACTAATGCTTGAAAATCAATCTTGACTGTTCTCATTAAAAAAGCTAGGGCTTGGTATATACGACTGAGGATGCTGCATGAAGTCTTCATACTTCTCCTGGTTTAGGAACCAAAAAGGCTGCTGGTGTTCTGGCAACTTGCTGTACAAGTCAGCATAGAATTGGTCCCCTTTCAATGCAGGTGGGAGGTGTGGACTGATGATTTTTGATCCGGGAGGTTTGGTGGTCACGATTTCTGGATACCCAATTGGTTTGGTACCAGCATAGAATGGACGCTGGCAGAATGATGGGGCTGCTACTGAAAGCAGGATGAGGTACTTGGCTAGCATAGTGGTCCCTGAAAGAAATTGAATTGTGTTAGTATCTATTAAATGTTCATGACAATATATGGTATACCTACGCACTATGTCCGGACTGGATATGACAAAGTACGAGAATTCGAAAGTTATGTAAAGTAATTGACGCAAAATGACTGCAAAAGTATGTTTAGCAAGTCATATGAGTGTGAAGTACGTCATATGCATTTTTGTAAAAATAAACACAATCTTGCAATTTTAAGTCATAAGTTCGCCATTTTTTAACAGCCAGTAAACCTTGATTGTCTGAATTTCCAAACAAAATATGTCAAACAATGCTAAACCGGCTGATTAAAAATTAAACATGTGTTGATAACCTCAAGGTTTAAAAGTTTACCTATATATCAAATCTCCAACTAAATGATTTTGGAACCACTTAATTTAAATTAGCAGATTCTACTTAAAATATCCTAATTTAATTTAAAGGCTAAGACTTATACTAAAGTGAAATAAGTTAAACTTTGATAGTTTGTAAATAATGAGAAAACCTAGTTAGATTGTAACTAGCTTTGAAACTAATTTAAGTTCAGCAAATGATAGTCATTGAAAAATTTCAGCAAATAATTACTGTGCTTATAATAAATAATAAATAAATTATTTCAACAAACACACCAATTAACTAGCCCAAAACTAAGCGTGAGCTTGTGCTATGGTGACTAGGATAACGGATAGACATACTTGTATACATTTATAAACATCCATGACTTGGGTACAAATCGTGCTCATCACACAAACATTTGCCCCTTGCGGGATTCGAACATACATATACACATAAATACATACATTGACCTTATGACTACATACTCTATAATCTAAATTGAGTATTTCTATAAATCTACTTTTTAATGCATTTTCGCCCACCTGACAGCTTCGTCCGAGTTAATAATTAGCACAAGTACACAGTATTAATCACAATAGTGAAATGCTATGTGGGTTACTAAACAGCATCATTTATAGCTATTTTCAGAACGCGTCAATAAAGTAGGTACTTAATTACGCTTATCGGAGAGATGCCATACGGTAGAGTTTAAATCACAGAGGGTATTCACGTAGCTAAAACACAGTGAAATTACAATATTAATGTCAAAGATGTAAATTAATTAATTTCTTATTTTGGATTAATTTAAAAGAAACTAAATATAAATATATAAAGATGCAGATACATGGTAATAAACCAAGATCATCGTTCGCATAAAATCTTTGAGCCTTAGGAGAGTCTTAGAACTTTAGGCACGACTCGACAGCGGACTAACATTTTGTAAGCACTTTTATCAGCATTACTTTTAAAGCATTATGTTCCAAAACTTGCAATTTTCTTTTTTGCGAGTTATATAGATAGATAAGAATATCAAATTGAACAGTAACAAAAATAGCGATTCAAAAACATTTGAAAAGAAATGTCAAAGTATACTTCAAGTGGTCTTATCGATGGGAGCGATCTCTTTCAGACAACTCTTAGGTAAAGGAAAACAAAAGAAATTATCAAAATGAGCAACACATTAAGATAACACGCATGATTTATGAATAAGATATTAATTAATAAATAATGTAAAATATATAGGTACAATATACCAAATATATACATAGTTATTAACAATAATATATAGAACAATTATAATAATACAAACACATTCAATAAAAGATATTTAGATATAACAGGTGCACGACATCAAATTATGAGCAAGGAAGTGTGCACTGCTAGCCATGTAATCAATACTAATATTATAAATGTGAAAGTATGTCTGTCTGTTACCTCTTGACGCCTTAACCACTGAACCGATTGAGATGAAATTTGGTATGGAGACAGTTCGAGACCCTGGAAAGGACATAAGCTACATTTAGTCGCGATATAAAATCACTAAGGGGGTGAAATGGGGTATGAAAGTTTATATGGAAAATCCAACTCTTGCGGGCGAAGTCGCGGGGAACCACTAGTATATATATATCTATATTATGAAATAAATTGCTACATTGTGTATATAAATTACGCAAATTATATACTGTTCAAAAATACTGCTCTACCTATTATGTAGTCACATTTTCTCTCTTAGAATTTGATTTGTCATGAAAAGGTTATCCATGTAAACATCAGTTTGCAGATTTTTTTCCAAACTAACATGCCAGATTTGTCGCACTATACTCGTAATTGACATGCATTTATTGTTTTCCGAACATGAGTTAGTGCAAAACACTGCGAGCCATCATAAATTGGTTTAACCGATCAGTTATGCATCTCATATTCCAGTGGAGCAAAAAAAACATGCACCTTTTATAGCCGAAGACTTGAAACTAACTGGTCCACTGACATTTACGAAGACGTGCTCTATTTTTTTGTTAATACTACCTCCTTCTATGTTTACACCAAAAAGGTCAAAATATCAGGTTTATAAGGGGCTGAACATTTTATTAATAAGCAATACTACCGTACACTACTAGTATGTTAAGAAAAAAATATACAGATTGTTTCCGGAATTAATTATTTCATTTCTTATTTTGTTATTACTAATATTGGTATTTTGTAGGTTATACTGTAAAATGCCTTAAACGTGTAGAAAATAAATAATTGATTAAGAAAATCTAATAGTTTTGTAAATGCAATATTACGTTTTGCAAATTAATATTTGTTTGTTTCTTTATATTCCTTGACCTAGTTGCTATTGCATGACGTTCATTGTTCCCTTATTATTAGATTCTATTTATTGCACATCACACATAGTGAGCATTTGACTATTAAAACTTAACAAAAAGACTAGTGGTTCCCCGCGACTTCGCCCGCAAAAGTTTGATTTTCCATATAAACTTCCATCCCCCATTTTACCCCCTTAATGTTTTTATATCGCGACAAAATTTAGCCTATGACCTTTCTAGGACCTCGAACTGTGTCCTTACCAAATTTCATCTCAATCGGTGTTTTAAGCGTCAAGAGGTAACAGACAGACAGACAGACACACTTTCGCATTTATAATATTAGTATGGATACGTCCATCCGTGACATTTCTGTTTTCCTGTAAGTAATTTTCCTTTTACGGTTATTCCTAAAAAAAATGCAATATTAGTTAATTAGTCCCTTAATTCCTAGTTCTGGTACTCAACCTTGTAGTTTGTACACACGGTTGGACGTCAGACTGCCCAACTTTGACCTTAATATCGCCTCTATCCCCTACATAATAAAAGCTATTTTCGTAGTTTACATGGGTAACCTGACGTGCTGCCGTTTCACTGCCTTTATTTTTGTCGTAATATTATGTGCAGACCTTCAGCGCTTCATTTATTTATTGAGAAAATCAACAGCACATGAATATTATTTACATTTAGTATTTGTATTGAGTATGGCCAATAACAGATTTCCCTATAAATAACCAGTATCTACTAAAGTACAATAGTGGTAACAAATCAATAAAAAGTAAATCGTTGTTTACATTAAGAAGTGAGATTTCATAGTTGTATGACATCCATATCATCTTATCTCCAACCATAGGTAAACCATACAATCAATTAGAATGATTTAAAACTGTAGTAAATTTTAACTTGCGTTGAGTTAGCACAATGATTCCTTCGGCGCTTCAATTATTTTCGCCTTGAATTTGTATTTTCTATCCTTAAAAAGATCGACAGATTGAAAACTTGTATTATATGTTTTAGCGATACGGAGTAGTACCGAACTTTGGAAATAATTGGTGTAATGGCGTGGAATGTCTAATAGTGGAGTGTCACGAGTCTGGTATTTTGGTGTACGAAACGCTATTTTGGATACTAAGTGGGGAGTATTAATTTTACTATTGGTAATATTCATCATTTATTCATTCACATTTATTTCATCTCTCAATGTAGCTTGAGGCAACTACTTTTAGGTGAAGTTATCAGACCAAAAATTTCTTACTCGAAACTCGATCTAAACACCGACGAATAGTCAAACAAACACAATTCAATTTATTTTCAAATTATTGGAGTCGGGTTACAGCTTATTCTTGCATAACAACAGACAGTGTAAGTATCGATGTATCGACAGAAGTTATCGACATTATTAGAGAAATAACAAATGCTAAGTACCATATAACAATAATAAGTACCATATTCAAAGGCAAATAAATGATTATGATTATGTAAGTTAGCAGTTAAAGTATTAAACCTAGAGTTCACCAACTCATATTTAATTTTTAATGAGCCGGTTAATTAATATTTGACATATTTTGTAAAACCGACGGGCGTTGGAGTAGGAAGGTTCTCGAATGGAGACCACGTCTCAGGAAACTTAGTTATTGTGTGTTGGACGCCCCCCTGCTAGGTGCACCGATGATCTAAGGAAGGTGGCCGGTGGTGGCTGGATGCGAGAAGCGGAGGCCTTTGTCCAGCAGTGGACTGCAATAGGCTGATATGATATTTTGTAAAGGAATTCCGTCAATTTACTGGCTGTTTAAAAGTTGGTGGACACGAGTCTTAGAATCTGGCGTAATTGTTCTTCTAGCCAAGTACATAATTGACAGTTAATGTGACATGCTAAACACACACACAGTGATAACATAACTAGCACACGAGAAACGCACGCATATGATTACAATAAGACTAATAAATACTAAAGCGCAAAAAGTGTAAGTATTTACAACCTTTGACATTGACACTATAGAAGTTTAATCAACAAAACACATTTAAACAAAAAAAAACTGACAGGGACATTTTCAAGTCCCCATCTACCAAAATTTAGGGACTTTAAATGTAGTTAATAAATACATAAAATATTTTTTTCGATAAACACACCAAGTACCTAACCCCACACTACGCATGAGCTTGTCAAACATCCATGACTTGGTAAAATGCTCGTATCACACAAACATTTACCCCTTGCGACATTTGAACCCGCAATCTCTGGTTTCATAGTCCGGTGCGCGAACTAGTACCAGGCCTGTGTATCTCCCCGCGTAGGTAGCAAAATCGTACCTACGCGCGGCGCCCTTACTTAGGGGCTAAAACAAGTTGCGTGTCGCTACCGGCCAGCGACACGCTCGCGCGTTTTATTCACCGGCAGCCGCGCGGCTACGTTGCTGGCTGGACGAGAATGAATAAAGTACTAGAAAGAGGCGCTAGATGGCGTAAAAAACTTCTCGTAGCCATGGACTTAATATCCATGCTCGTAGCAGTCAACCCTATCGCGTCGCAAGATATTACGTCACTGAATAGGTTTAGTGTATTATGAATCATATTCCAGAGCAATAAGTATGAAATTATCTTGCAATGGATTTTTGTAGGTGTCTACACGAAAATGTGCTTGACTCTGAGGCGAACTAAATTACTCCATATTGTTGACGACATTGAGTAGACATTTCTTTGAATACAATTGATAAGTCATACTTCTGTACGAAGTACTAGTACTTATTCTGTGCTAGTACACCAATACAGTTGTATGTATCTCGTCACTGATTTTAAAGCCTTCAAGAGGTGATAGGTAAATGAGTCCACCTGCAACATTTTTCTCTGTTGCATGAACCTCGAAAACATACCAAAAAATCCACCTTTCCATACAAATCTACATAGCCGATTCACTAATTAGTATGGGGAAATGAAAAAACTATGTGGGATTTTAGTGTTGTTCCGATTATAACAGTGGTGGCAACTTTACATCTGAGTCATCACGAAGGTTTCGATCGGACACACTCACACTTTACAATATATTGTCGTTAAAACGTCAATGTTGTTAGCATTATCTGTTGCTAACCAATGACACCAATGATGGATAACTAACTATCACATGAAGTATAATAATAGGAGCATGCATTTTGCGAAAATTGAGATATCTAATCTACCAACATGAAGTGTAAGTTAAAAGTTGTGACCATATTTGGCGTCGTAAACCCTTTCAATATTGTTTCATATAAGACCCTACCTATTTATTTGCAAACTGTCAATAAACAGTCGATAGTTTTGCAAGCGTAACTGTTACCGTTGTTTGCCCAATTCAGGATTAATATCAATTACCGGCCTAATCCCACTCTGAACATTATCCTGGAATTGCCTTTTGATCACGAAGGTATTAAAACTTTTCATTGACTTAACGAGGTCTTAATAGCGCCTTTGCGCTCGCTGCCGTAACTTTTTTTATTGAATGATGGCGGAATAATTTGTTTTTGATAACAATAAAAGTTAGGAGCAAGGTGGGAAGAAAACGATGTTTCTTTTTGTAACGGTGTTTTAAACTAGGTGTAATCGGATGAGATTATTTTTAGGGTTTCGTTCAGCGACTTTTATTGGTTTTATAGCTCTCATTGTTTTCCTGACGACAGTTTGAAAGCTATTTTTGCTTCCCTTAAAGCTAAAACTATTGCATTTTCAAAGCAATCAATTAATTCTTGATCCTTCAAGTATCGTGTTTCCAGACATATTAAACAATCAATTGTTATCGGGTCGCTGGCGTCCTTTTACAGGAGGCATTCATCAGTAGACCTGTAATTTGAACCATCCTGTATCTATCCAATTGTCTAATGTGCTTAAAGTTCCTGACTACCTTTTTGGTTCAGTGGTCGGCACGCTGTGTAACTATCCACGAGGTCCATTCGAATCCCAGGTCTGTAACTAGTGCCCAGAAAATGTATTCAAACAACTCAGAAATAGCTCCGGGGTCAGGAAGTTCGTGGTGACACCCCCGTGTCTCTAAAAGCACGTTAAGCCGTTGGTTCTGCGCCTGATCTATCTACTCTACGTCATGTCGGATTTTTGTCTCACCGAATAATTAGAGTGAAATTAATATTAATATTTCTTCTTGGTTAATAGAAATACTTACCATTGTTTTGATGGAACACCTCAATATATTTGTTTTTATAATTTAAGCCATTTCTTTGCAAGTTTTTTACGAAATCAACAGAAGACGGTGGAAATGTTAGTGAGCGAAATTTATTTCGTAAAAACACTTCACTCAAATTGGCTGAAGGTTAAGTTTCGGTTACTGTCTTAAACTCGGTAAAACATAACATTATTACTCCATTATGAAACGCTATGAAAGATTCACCATCTGGAACTGATCTTGTAATAGCACCCCGTTCAGATAATGTTATCCGACCCCAGTCACGAACAAAACTTTTGCAATTATTATTATTGCTTCCCCGACTGCCTATCTTTACCAACGATTAAATGTTGATGACGTAGTTGAATTAAATAAAGTTATAGTTATACCCAGTTTCACGTCCACGTTGATTAAGAAATCTTTGGATTGGATCATACAGGTTAACTTTTCAGTCAGTAATAATAGGTAGCTATAACTAGTAATCCTATATATTAAGATTAACTAGCTTTATAACGATGTTAACCCTTTTTTTTACGTCAAGAAATGCCTTACGCACTCTTCTTAGACTCATCTCATCTTAGACACGACGGTCGACAAGCTGAGGTCTCCGCCTCCGAGAGCTGCGGCCAACTCCGCCCGCGGCTTCGCCCACGCCGGGCAATCCACCATTGTGTGCTGTGCCGTGTCTTCGACACAGTCACAATGGTGGCATCTCAAGGTCGGCTCCTTTCCGGCGACTACACACAGATACCTCTCGAAGCATCCATGCCCCGAGAGGATCTGCGTCAGCCGGAAAGTAACTGACCCATGTTTCCCTCCAACCCATCTAGACAGGACGGGATGGACGGCCTTCACTGCCCGGCGACGGGACTCGGTAGGATGGTCCCACAGAAGGGAACCGGCGAGAGCGCACGCCACCTCGTAGGAGATGGTGCGGTATCCCCTGATAGCCCTGATCGCCAGGACCCTCTGTGCCTGACGCAAGAGGGCCCGGTGGCGATTCTTCAGGGACCCCGCCCAGATCGGGGCCCCATAGAGGGTCATCGACCGCACCACTCCGAGGTATAGGCGACGGCAGACTCCGTCACCTCCTCCTAGGTTGGGCAGCAGACGCCCAAGAGCGCCCGCCGCCCCCAACAATCGAGGCGCCAACTTCTCAAAGTGGGCATGGAACCCCCACTTGCTGTCCAGCACGACACCGAGAAATTTCAGTGTCGGCCGGACTGGAATAGGGGTTCCGCCCACCACTACTGTGGACCCCGAAGGTGGCCCTCGTCGGCGGCCATAGAAACAAATGGCCTCCGATTTATGGAGGGCCACCTCAAGGCCCAGGCGGTGGATGCGCCTCACCACCTCCGCCGCTCCAACGGTGGCCAGCATCTGTGCGGCCCGGCAGTCAGGCCGGGCGTAACAAATTACGTCTACGCCGGGCAGATTTGCGCAGCGTAGAACGTAATCATAGCCGATGTTCCACAGCAGAGGGCCAAGCACAGACCCCTGCGGAACACCGGCCGTCATCCGCCGACGACCACCAGCACCATTACTGGTAGGGAACACTACCGCCCGATCGGACAGGTAGTTCCCCACCAACCGCCACAGATACGGAGGCACCTCGTGATATAGGAGTGCCTTCATTATAGTCGGCCAGGGGAGGGAGTTGAAGGCGTTTTTGAGGTCCAGGGACACTGCCATCAACACCCCTCCCCCCAATACCACCTCCTCTGACAGGTCCCGCAGCCGGCCGATCGCGTCAATTGTCGACCGGCCCCTACGAAACCCGAACTGGGAGTCGGCCAAATCAGGGCCGACTTCCTCCAAGTGCAACGATGTTAACCCTAACGCAATAAGAAGAGCAAAGGTTACGCGATGAAAAGAGATGCAGTGTCTAGAGGTGGTAATTCAGCGCTGCCGCGAGCTGAATCGCGCTTTATTTACTTGTACTATAATTTATTCTGTAGTCAGGTGCCAAATTTTCAGGAGCGACTCAGAATGGGTAACTTAACCGATTTATACAAAGAAAAAAAACACATTTAATTATTTTTATCCGCTGTTAAAAACGCGTGGAAAAAACTCATTCGTAGAAAAATATGCACGCACTAATAAATGTATAACAACGAACTTCTATTAGCTTGCTAATAAGATAAAATGCACTTTTATTAACTTTAAATGCTTGATTATTACCATTCAGTGAATGTATGTTTATTTCGAATGATAATAATTTCTATAGCAGCAATCATCACTTCAACAAAATAAGTAACCTATTAGTCATTATGGCGCGCGATTGCGCTATTGTGTATTTACTTTATTTTCAGATACACGTTATTCGAAAAATCAATGATTAAAAATAATCACGTTAAAGTCGTAAGATCTTCTTTTTAGGGTTTCCTACCCGAAGGGTTTTCACAGACGATGTATTCTGTTGCAGCTATAACAACAAATATTAAAAACAGAATAAAATAAACATTTAATGGGGGGCTCCAATACAACAAACGTGATTTTTTTACCGTTTTTTGCTCGCTATTAATAACGGCAACAGGTAGACAATTGAAATATTCACAGAGTATTAAGTTGTATATTCACTTAAAAATAAATAGTTAAATTAAAATAATAATAATATTTAAGGGGGGCTCCCATACAACAAACGTGTTTTTTTGCAATTTTTTGCTCGATATTTATAATGGCAACACACAGACGCTTAAAATATTCACATAACATTGTTACGGAAGTGGGTGCGTACTACTCGTGTGTAGGGACAAATTGTAGGGCTCGACGAGATCTTCATTTCGGATGAAGCTGTCAAAATTGAAACGGCCATATCTCGGAAACTACCCACCTGCTACTACTGGTGTGTAGGGACAAATTTTAGGGCTCGTAGAGATCTTCATTTCGGATGACAGCTGTCAAAATTGAAACGGAAATATCTCAGAAACTATCCACACAAGACTAACTGGTGTGTAGGTACAAATCGTAGGGCTCGACGAGATCTTTATTTCTGATGACAGCTGTCAAAATTGACACAGGCATAACTCGGAAACTACCTACCCTAGACAACTGGTATGCATGTTAAAAAAATAAAAATTCTTTTCGCAAAATTTTCAATGCCTCCGAAGATTGCGGGCACTGCAGGGTCTGTGGATATTTTTCGTACACATAGGATTTAAATATAGTTTTTAAGGCTCAATGATGAGTAGGAGCAAACTCGTAAATTGTACAAGGTCTCATCGAACTGACAATGTAAAAACGGGTGTACTAGGAGTCCACTGTCTGTGGATATGATAAATAATCTTAAATAAAAATATGACTCATTCCTAAAACTCAAACAATACACATTTGAAGCATAAAAATCTAGTCATTTTTTACTTTTTGTGTACCAACCCTAGCGCTCCGCCCATCCATAGATTCTAATTTCAAAATACGGCTGAGTCACACTACTGTTCTGAAAACAAATCTTTCTATTGTGGTCAAGTTCTCGTCTGAAGGTGTGCGCCAGTGTGTGCAAACTACTGTCAGGCATCCGTCCATCAACGTCATAGTTATTATTATTTTTGTTTTTGAATGTTTATTTTATTCTAGTAAGTATTAATTTGGCAGGCTTTTTTCTAAATTTATTTGTGTTCTGAGTAACTTGTTTATAGTTTTTATGAGTACATTTTCTGCATCACCAGGTACCCACTCACAGCTGCAGTTTCTTTACTGTCATATTTGTAATTCTGATAGGCTTTTTAAAGGAAAGAGGGGCCTTAAAATTTATATTTCCTGATGTCATAATAGTTCAAATTTACCCTCATCTCTCCCTCTTCCTTCTCTTTCGAATCCTTCAGTAGCTCCTTCTCCATCTTTTGAATCTGTTATCACACACCTCCACCAATCTATTCCAGTGGTCAAGCATAGTGGTCAAGAGAATCTCTAGGGGAGCGAGAAAAGCCATCGCTAAATGCTTCTTTTCATGCATCCAAAATTGTCTCCTTAACACCGAAACTGCCTGGCAAAACCTTTTTTACATTTTCTTACTCACTTCTGCATGTAAACTCACCGTCTAAATCTTTAACCCGTGCACTCATAGATAATGCCTCAATACCACGCAATCCATCTCTTTCATCCCGTTCATCTTTTCTGGTTTCTTTTAATCGAATATTTTTTGTTCAGTTGAAAATAAAGTAATGGAAGGCGACCTGAAGAACGCAGCACGTATTTTGTTCTCCGACGACACGCTCGCTCCCCCTAATCAGGAAACTCTTGAGAGCCTTCGTTGTAAGCATCCCTCACGTCCAGATTCTCCTTCTTCCCCTGTTCCTCCTTCTCAAAATTTTAATCCATTTTAGATTCTTGATGACAGCGACACGTTTGATGCCATAATTTCATTTCCGGCTGGTTCTGCCGGCGGCATCGACGGCATCATTTCCCAACACCTTGAGGAGGATTTGGTTAGTGCTTCCGCTGCTGACGCCGGTAGAACTTTACTTTCAAATATTTGTAAACTTTGTAACCTCCTGTTATCCAGCAAAGTTGTTAAAAGTTTCCTCCCGTTTTTATTTGGCGCAAGACTTTGTGCCTTTGGAAAGAAAGATGGTGGCATTCGTCCGATTGCTATCGGATCCACCTTTCGGCGTCTTGCAGCCAAATTAGCCTGTCGGGAACTATTTTCACCCGTGAAGGAAATTTTTCAACTTGGTTTTGGCAGTAGAGGAGGTTGCGAAGGTATGGTTCATTCCGCTCGAAATTTTCTCGCCTGTAATGAAGAATCTGACGTTTTTTTTAAAGTTGACGTGAAGAATGCTTTCAACTCCCTTGATAGGATTGCCACGCTGAATGAAGTTCAAGCTCATACGTCTCAGATATATCCTTTTGTATTTCAATGTTACAATAGGCCATCTAATTTATTTTACAATGAACATTCTATTATATCTTCAGTCGGCGTTCAGCAAGGTAATCCTTTAGGCCCAGCCTTTTTTAGTTTAGGCATCCACCCTGTCATTTCATCCTTAAATTCTAAATTTAATGCCTGGTATCTCGATTATGGCTCACTCGGTGGCAAAGCAGATACTGTTTTTCAGGACCTCGTTCGGATTATGGAGAGCTTCAAGAAAATAGGCCTTGAACCCAACCTTTCGAAATGTGAACTATTTATTAACGACCATGTTCCCTCTGGTTCCCGTAAGGATATCATTGATAAATTTAACTCCCTTGCTCCAAACATCAAAATTCTAAATTCTGAGTCGCTTTGCCTTCTAGATGCCCCTCTTCTGGATACTGCATCGAACCTATTCTTTACAAAAAAATGAATGATTTCACCCTTTTAGCCCCCAGATTGGAACGTCTGAATTATCACATTGCTTATACAATCCTGAAATCTTGTCTTTTTGTGCCTAAATTTACTTATTGCCTTCGTGCTAGTCCAATCTGGAAAAAAACGGATTTTTTAAAACTTTTTGATACCACCCTTAGAAATTGTTTGGAAAAAATTCTAAATTTACATTTTGACAATGATTCTTGGGTTCAGGCTTCGCTTCCTATTCGATTCGGTGGTGTCGGAATTTGCCAAATTTGTAGTGTTGCTCTTCCCGCCTTTCTCTCCTCTCTCCATTGCACTTCCGTTTTAGCAGGAAAAATCTTTAAACATTCTCGCCAGCTCTCTGAGGTAAGAAAGGCGGAGGAGTTTTGGCAAGGTCTCTGTCCTAGTGTAGACATCCCAAAGGAACGTCATCAACAAAAACTCTAGGATGTCCCTCTTGCGAGAGAGACCTTCAATTCTTTACTTCAACATTCTGTTAGTGATTGTAATCGTGCAAGGCTCTTGGCAGTTTCCTGCAAAGATTCAGGCCACTGATTTCATGCTTTACCGTCAAAAAATCTGGGCACCCTTTTTGATAGTGAGTCATTCCGGGTGTGTGTCGGTCTGCGTCCTATTTGTGAAGTTTTCACGTGTCCCTGTGGCAAGGAGGTCGACAAATATGGTCTCCACTGTCTTTGTTGCCAGCAAAGCTGGCTGCTGGGCGTCTTGCGCGTCACGCTACTCTTAATGACGCCATCAGGAGAGCTCTTGCCAGCATCAATGTTCCTTCCACGTTGGAACCACGTGGTTTGGTCCGTGATGATGGTAAGAGACCCGATGGTCTCACGCTCATTCCCTGGGAGCGGGGTCGGGCCTTAGTGTGGGACGCAACTTGCGTCGATACTTTGGCCCCATCTCATCTCAGGGAGTCAGCGCTTAAAGCTGGAGCGGCGGCGGAGTTAGCTGAAAACGCCAAACGACGCAAGTATGCATCACTTGCAAGTGATTATGTGTTTGCGCCGTTTGGCGTTGAAACTTTTGGACCGCGGGGGCCATCCGCTAAATTACTTTTTGGAAAAATTGCTCATAATTGAATTCTGTTTTGGCAAATAGTAAAGCTGGCTCATTCCTCGCTCAAAGGATAAGTATAGCTATCCAACGTGGTAACGCAGCCAGCATCCACGCCTCCTTGCCTCAAGGACCCGGGTTAATTTTGATTAAGTAGGTTTTTAATTTATGCATGTCTTTGTGTTTATTTTCTTTTATTAAATAAAGTTGTAATATAATCATCTAAAAAGGGTTCATGTGTTTAAAAAATTTGATCCGCATTTCCAGAACAAAAAATTGAATGCAATTTGTTCAATTTATTATTAGAATCTAAAATGGATCGTTATATTGCGTACTCAAGTGAGCTATTTCCAGCGAAATATCACATAAATAACAGAGAGCCTCTCACGCTTTTGACCCGTAAAAATTTGAACCATCTCAAAGAAAATCTTTGTATAAAATAAACGAACAACGCGAAATAACAAAGAAGCTGAAAGCAGTTCAAATCAACTGGATACATTGCAGTAGATATTAGTTTTACACGATTCGGTAACTGATGATAACATGTTTCGTGATAATACGTTTAACTACTTACGTAATTATAGTTAAGTATTAATGACGCGTACCAAAATAATATTTTATTGCGGTAAATGAGTTTTGTGTCTTTTACTGTAATAATTATACCACAGTTATTAACACTTCAATAAATATGAGACCGAACAATTAAAGTATTTGACACACATTTCAAATTGCCGTAATGTAGTTGGTTGCGGATTCAAACCCCGCTAGGCATAAATATTTGTGTGAGGAGCACGAGCATTGATGTTTATAAACTTATATAAGTATGTCTATCCGTTATCCTAGTTGTGACTAGTGAAATGATAATATCACGTCTTTGACAAAATCCCTGCGACATTTACAAATACAAAAATAAAAGCAATGAAATTCAAGTGCATTTAATTTTCAACCTTATTACTCGAAGCATACCGGACAACATAATTTTTGTATATTTATCTACTTATAAGCAAAATGCTTTCAGTACTAAAATTAATATGAAATCTATCTGTGTGGCTTAGAAATTTTGAGCTACGATTAATTTTAATTGAAAGATTTAATACCACTTCATGGAATTTTGTCAATGTTTTACGAATCATGTTTCAAGAATTCATCGTCAATGATTCCTAGATCAGCTATATAGATACCCAAAATATACAGAGCCCCGCTACTCTAAATGACGATGTCCGTATTAACGATGCTAGCCATCACGCTCGTTTCCAATGTCATGCTAACATGAGTGACAGGGAACAATCCCACCACCTCCCATGGCCATACCAACCCCGCGGTTATAAAGGCCGAATCGCGAGAGATGCGCGCGGAATTTGCGTCTGCTAGGCAGTCTGCACTCCGCCGCGCGCAATGCTTGACTCTCTACAAGTTTTTTCTATTCTCTATTCCTTGTCCCTTGTGTCACTCTCCCCCTTTTTGGGGCATGACTCGCTCGGCGCCATTCCTCCGTCTGTGCCAAACGTGCGCAAACTCCCGCAGCCGTCTGAAGTTCCCCTCTGAACCAACGAGATCAGAGTACCAAACTGGACCGACATTTATTGGGCTGATACCGTCCATTGCTTGCATCGCAGGTCGTCATACAGAGGACAGAACCACAGAACGTGATGCCTGTCCTCCTCTTCCTTACCACACTCATACATACTCCCCTCACGAAGCTTCATGTCACTCAGCCTTTTATTGAAACATCCGTGTCCGGTAAGCATCTGAGAAGTCGCATAATCTGGTTCGACCAAGCTCATGCCAAGTCTCCCAGCCACGTCCGGTAAGAACTGATAAAGCTCTCGACCCTTAGTCTCCTGCTGCCATCGTTGCTGCCAGTCTACACTTACCGCGTCTCGAATTTCGCGCTTAAGTCTGCTCATCTCTTCCTTGGTCGCGTGCTGTCGCGCTACCTTCGTCCTGCCAGCATGCGTCACCTCCAGGTCAGCAGGGGGCACTCCAGCCAGTACCGGGAGCGCGGCCGTGCTGACGGACCTGTAGGCCTTAGTCAGCAGCACAAGTGCGGGCCTCTGTCCCCTGAGGAGCGCCCCGCCGATCGACTGCACCCTGACCCTCTTGAACCAGCATGCCGCGGCATACACAAGAGTCGCAACAAACGTGCCCTGGTACAAGATTCGTAGGCCTGGAAATCGAATGCCCCAGGAAGACGCCGACACACGCGACACCTTCCCGAAGCTTTTGGCCGCGCGCTCTACTATGTCTTGTGCGTGCCGCGAAAACAGCAAGCTCGAGTCGATCACCACGCCCAGCACAGTTACTGAGTCGACCGAATGGATCGATGCACCGTCGAGCTTTATGGTTGGGGGTCTTTGGAGTTTTCCCCTGATCGTCATCATGGATGACTTGGCAGAGGAGAAACCCAAACGATTACGGACGCCCCAATCCGACGCTACAGTTAAAGCCTCTGCGGCTTTGGCTTCAATGCCCGCTCTCGACTGTGCCTAGATCAAAACTGTGACGTCATCGGCGTAAGCCACCATGCTCACCCCTTCTGGCAGTGGCGACCGCAAGAGGTCATCTAACAGGACGTTCCACAGCGACGGTCCAAGCACGGATCCCTGCGGGCATCCCATGGTGGAGACCTTCCACAATACCCTGCCGCCGACGTAGAGGCCCACACGGCGTCCGGTGAAGTAGTCCGTCAACATCCTAAAGATGTTGGGCGGGCAACCTCCCCCTTTCACCTTGGACAGCACCATCGGCCACCAGGCATTGTCGAATGCACCAGAGATTTCGAGGAAAACCGCCTTAACATATTTCGCCGTTGTATTCCTGGCGGTGCTAGTTATCGCGTTCAACGCCGTAACCGTCGACTTCCCTCGAGAGAAGCCGTGTTGGCAGTCCAAAATCAAGTCTGAGATCTGAGACGCGCAGTGTAACATTACTCGCTCAAGAATCTTACCAAGGACAGAGAGAAGCGTGATCGGACGGTACGCCTTCGGATCAGTAAGAGGCTTATCATTACCTTTTGGCAGCACTAGCAGTCGACCGTCCTTCCATACGTCCGGAAACACTCCTTCCTCTACGCATTTGGCATACGCTAGGTAAAACTCTACAGACGCAGCCTTCCACACATGCTGAAGCATCCTCGCAGTCACTCCATCCAGTCCCGGGGCCGTGTTAGGCAGGTGCCTAATTATGTTCCCCAGATGCTCGCCCGACGGAGGAGACGCATCCCGGCCATCCGGGACCGCAGCAGCCGAGATCCTCACCTGTTTGTGATACTCCGTGTCCTTGGATGGATCATCGTCCGGGCACAGAGCGTGAACAAGACCGTGCATGGCTTCATCCACGGTCACCGCATGGCCGTCGGCGAATTTCGTGCTATTGATGACATTGGCAGGAGCGCGCAGGAACAGTCGATAATATGGACATAGTCACCCGGAGCAGACCCTCTTTGTGTTATCGGTCGAAATCCTCGGATCATGATACCTGGGCCCGTAGCCAAATGGATCTGCCGATCTTTCTGCAGCGAACTTCGCTATCGCCAACCAAATGTCAAAATATGTATGCTAAAGTCACGTGATGTTTCGATGGCTTATGTCAGTTTCATACATTTTGTTAGCGATAACAAACTTCGCTTGAGAATAAATTGTCACTTGGCTACGGGCCCAGGTACCAAGAGTTACGCGATGACCAGAGAATATTGAGACTCGTGAACTTTCAGTTTCATACAAAAGATTATCTGTGATAGGCGATCTGCCCTCTCATTGGTAGATCAAAGACAGCGTTACGTACACTCGACATGGTTATTGAGACAGAAAAATAAGAGATCGATAAACTTTTCTCTTATTTATATATAAGTGGACGCGCCTGTCTTTTTGACCACGAAGTAATAAAGACCGCGTCTGCCCGTCGATGCCCGCGACTGCCCTCAACCCGAACACAAAGCACACAAGTGCCCTTTATGTGCGTTGGTGGTATAGGATTCCCTTTTCGCTATCGGTCGCGGTGAAATTGACTGGCCCGGTCTGCCCTATCGTCTGCAAGTGCCTAAACAGGCTGAATATTGGGAACGATAGCACAGATTATATAATAGTTACTACGTAACAGATAAATCACTCCAAGGAAAATCGTCCATCATACCTACTCTTATAATAGCCTACAATTTTTTGTCGCAGACCGCTGCGCCCGAAAATGTGCCTTAAGTTTCGAACATTACGTTATTATTCCTCTGCAGCTACGCGACCTTGGAGCAAAACTAATAAAGTCAGGGTTGCCTCTTAGAATACAAAGTTTTTTTATTGGTAGCCCCCGGTTTGAAAGACAAGAGTTTCAGCCAAAATTAGTAGTTATTAAACACTTTCTTATTATTTATTTTAGCTACAGTTATTTTTATAGAGGTAGTGAAATGTTTTGAAAAACTTCGTTTTATTGCGAAGATATCTAGTAGGTTAATCAGGTAACCTAGTTATGAAGAGTCGGAAGTACGTCAAGGTATAGCTACATTTGAACTACAAAAACAGCTTTTATTACGTAGGAAATAGAAGCGGTCTCGAGATCAACACGTGTAGTCTGACTTGCGGTGTGTGCGGCCATCATACTACTCCACTTTGACCTTGAAACCGCCTCTATTTCCTAAGTAATAAAAGCGGTCGTCGTGGTTCAAAAAGGTAACTTGACGTGTTGCCGATTGTACAGGATCTAAAAACCGTAACATAACACTACATAACGATAACATTGGATTTTACCGAATTCCAAGATATGACAAACACCAAGAAAGTGAAATAACTAATACAAAATGTAATATTTACAATATTACCTATTTTATAAAAACTATTTTGTCACTTCAAGCAAATGTCCAAGTTAAATCAAACAGCTATAGGTAATACCTATGATGAGAAAAAAAGTAGATTTCTTGTGGCGTACTTATTTCTTAGATTTTGATTACTTACAATTATTAACTGCACATAAATTACTAGGTACATCTTTCTTTTTCGTTTCGTTTTTTGTTAGCAAGTTTTTACGAAATTAAATTAAATTTCGAAAGTGCAAACATTCGAGACTGATAAGTCCAGAATTTTATTTACATCTGAGACTAATTCAGGACTTATACTCGTATGATTCTGGTTGCATTTGTACAGTAAATGACCGGATATGTAAACCATATTACTTAATTAGTTGCGCACCGACGTCGGTGCGCTCGAGAGTAGGCTATTAACGCGCGCAAGTACATCGAGTGAGAGATGCCTGACGATAGTACTACCCGCTGTAATCTCTGAACCCAAGCCCACACGCGCATCGCATCACACTGTTCTATGTGAACAAGCCTTAATACATAGGTATGTCGTCCAGTGCATCGCGTCAGTTGCAGCAGGGTTAAATTATGCGCGCATTATGCGGCGTCGTATTTAAGCAAATGACGGATCGGTTCATGCGATAGGGAGCACTCCTGGATGATTGATGAGTTTAATGCTAATGAGAAAAGTAAGTACTTACTAAACGCGAACGCGATGGAGAGAGGCAATTTAGGACTGAATGTTTTATGGAGCCAGTTGTAGTCCAGGAGCACCTGGATTCATAAAGACATCATGTTATGTAAAATAAAATCGCATTAGAAGGAGACTTACTGGATCTGAAATCATTGACAATGCTCTAACATCATTTTTTATTTTATTTTATTATTATTTGGGAAACATACAGTTGTTATGGCATATATATAAACAACACTTATAGATAACACAAAAACCAATTAAGTCTCCTCGGACTAATATTATTATCATCTATTAAAAACATTATCGTAAGCTAACTCTACCATAGAATTGAGAATAATACACAAAACACAAGCGATCTTAACTCTCACACTCAGTTTTAAAAGACAAACAACTCGGGACTCTTAAAAATTTGTTGTTGTAAACATTCGTCGATCCAGCGTTGCAATTTTTACCTACTTTTGACACAAGGAATCCTAATACAATCAACTGCTCGTGTTGTATTATTGCTATAGGTATTTCAACCATGGTGTCTTTATGTATTGCGCACACACTCGAGCACTAAAATACGTGTATATAATATCCTGCGTACCTGGTTGATCTCTGTTGGCCGCCGAAATTCGGTAGAAGAATATCATATTTTACCTTAAGTGCCCGGAGTTTCCAGGAATAAATAATATAATAATAATAATAAATTTTTTCAACAAACACACTAATTACCCTAGCCCCTAACTAAGCTTGAAAGCTTGTGCTATGGTGACTAGGATAACGGATAGACATACTTATATACATTTATAAACATCCACGACTTGGGTACAATTGCTCGTGCTCATCACACAAATATTTGCCCCTTGCGGGATTCGAACCCGCAACCGCCTGGTTTAGAAGTCCGGGGCGCGAACAAATACACCAAGACGGTCGACAAATAATTTTCTTCAAAACGAAGCTTTGTAACTTTTGTTACTCAGCAAAACGCTTGTTATACTTATATACATTCATAAACATCCATGACTTAGTACAAAGGCTCGTGCTCATCACAAACATTTGCCCAGTCGACTTTTAATGTCAATAAGTGTTAAAATTGATTTGTTGGCCTGGCTTTTTTAACATAACACTATCCAACATTCTTTCAACCCTCGTGGTGGCAAACGGCTTGTGCGTTACAAATTGTTACCCGCACGTGACAGATCATTAGAAACACCACTTACGTCAGTGCTGCCGTTGAACTAGATTTGAGCACGTTCGTTCTTGCTTCTTCGTACTTGCTGAACTAAATACGCATTTCATGTTATTTTGAGTTGTTCTGTTTGTAATAGAGCATACAGGCACAAGCTGGACACTAAGTTCACGAGAGTTCTATTTATGCTTGGTTAGTTAAACTATGCTTGAACTTTAGTTTTTAGTTAGTTTAGCTAGGCACAAATAGTTATAGCACCTTTCCTAGATTGCCACAAGTTTCTGGGTGCGGTCCTGGTGATTGAAGAATACCCGCATATTGTTCAGCTATCCTGTACTCCATAAGCACGTGTTGTAGCGTTTATTCTACCTCCATCATGCAAGCTCTCTATAGAGGGATGGGTCCATTAGTACGTAGGAGTTTGTTTAGGTAACAGAGGCCTGTTTCAATTCCTATTACTTTGCATATTTTGTCCCTGTTTAATCCTATGAGCTTACGAGCAAACCTTTTTGATGTTACCAGAAACGCATCCATTGTTTTCCCTCACTGTTTCTCCATTCTGGTAGACAGGTTTCTTCGGCCGGGTTTTTAAGTGAGTTGTTGTAATGGCAGCAATGGTTCCAATACGTACTGTCATATTTAATATCATTGCTTTAGTGCTTGATCTTATTAGGGGAATTATTTAAATGTTCTGACTAGCATATTAAATATAATGAATCAACAACCAAGCTGACACATAACCAATGTATGCACCATTGTTTACAACCGAAACACTCATCATGGATTAGTCATTAAATCAATGTCAGTGGGAGGAACCGACATAAACCACTTGTGGGGGCTTACAACATATCAGTGTTTGTTAAGGACGTAGGGTAATCTAAGACCTTATTCCTAATGAATTCGTTCGTATGTTCGAGTCATTACAGTAGATCATTATAGTACATTACAGTCTAGCCATTACACTCTTTTGCGCTGTCATGCAGACTCATATCTATATAAGTGACAGGGCCGGCGAAGATACATCGTCATCCTGAGTCGGCAAGCTGTGAACCTAGGAGTGGACAGTATTAAACGCAGAACTGCTACTAAGTGAACTGCTGGATTCGAGAGCAGCGAATCCTGCGGCCAATACCCTGTTTTCTTCAAAACGAAGCTAAGTAACTTTTGTTACTCAGCAAAACGCTTGTTCTACTTTAGTTTTTTACATAGCAGCGGCATACCTGGGCCATGTTTCAGAAATCGTATATAAGTCATGTAAAACAAGTGTGTAACTATGGTAACACATTATAGTAACTTTTAGTGTTGCTGTAGTTACACACTCTTAATTACAATACTTGTACCACCTTGTACCTTTCCTGAAACACGGGCCTGACTTCAGCAGTCTTTCCACTCACAACTACCTACTAAACTGACAATTTGAGACAATTTTTTACTTAGCAAATGTAGCCAGTCAACTTCTGTCAAGTGTATTTCAGATTGAAAACCACTTTCTTCAGATAAGGTCATGCGTAATCTTTTTCTCTGGTATTAAATTGCTGAAATCTCATTAAAATTTTGTTTCTTACATCTTCTGGCTATCGTTTTATCTGTCTCGAAGGAAATATTGAGGACTAAGCTGGAAGGAAAACAATAGCGGAGGCTTTTAAAAACTATTTAAGTTTGAGTATCAAAGGAGTAGGTTGTTAATGAAGTTATTTTTGTTAAGCTTACGCTTCTTTTTTCTTTCAGTTTCGCCTGTAACAGTGTTTTTTTATTATATTATATGATTGTAGAACAATCAGGTGAATTCACACCTGCAATATTTTAACCAAACTGGAAACTTCTGCTTATTTTGTTTTTGCTGCGATATGTCTTTGCATGGTGGTAAATTTTGGTACAATTCTTAGTTTTTTGAAACACACAGTTCTAAAAAAAAATTTTAAAACATTGTGGTTACCCCCAGGTTAATAGTCGGCAAACACAAGTGATGCAGGGCCGGGTCTGAATATTGATGTGACAGTGACGGGCGTGCGTGCCCGTGAATACAGCCGGGATGCATAAGGCTGCCAACAGAGAAAAAATATCTCAACAGAAGTACGAAAAGTTATTTAAATTAAAATGTAACAACACCAACGAAGTAACTCAACCCACGAAATTATTTCACTGTTATGAAGTACTACCTAAATTTTTACATACATTTTTTTAGGTACTTTAATTAAAACTTCCTTCAAAATGCAGAAACAGAGCAGTATAATACATATTGGTACATGCTAGATCAAATCAAATCAGTAAACAAACTTACTTTTCAACACACTTGCTCGTAATGTGAGCCTTATTACATCGTTCTTAGGGGCATAAACTAAACTATAACCCACGCGTGCATAATAATACGAACTAGTGCGTAATAGAATTATCCCTATAAAGTTAAGTAAGTCCTAATTGCATATTATATAGAGTAAACAGAGCATTTTCAATTAATCCAGATAACACAATTTTATCGTAACAACAACACAGATTATATAACAAAGAGGTTTTATGCCGCCGAAAATCCATTTACATTTTTGGAACAATTAAATAATCGTGTCCCTAATTAAGAAAAAACGTTTATTGTTATCAAATTATTCACAATTCGCGATAATTCGTTACAAAATATTTGCATTTTATCAATAAAATTATAATTTTGAAGTAGACTGTATGGCACTATGGCAATATGTAATCAACCACCATACATTTGGCACGTGAAAAAAAAACTTGGGCGCCATTTGGCATGATTTTCATATTTTGTTTGTTATCGCATTTGTTGCTGTGTGGTATATAATTATTGTATAAATGACAAGTTTTAGTACAGAAGATGAACAATGAATCGATTTTTAACCCCGCCAGAAATGCTGAATGCAGAACAATATGCAAACGAAAGCCTAATCTAGTGAAAACCAACAACCCAAAATCGTTTTGAAAATTGTACATTCACCGAGTGTTTTAATAATAAAACGATTTATGCAATATGTACTTGTTTGTTTTTTCCTTGCAAGTGTGTTAAAAAAGTTCGTATTTGAAACTCGTGAGCAACTTGCTCAATAGATACTCGGCTGATTTACGTCTTCGTCTACGGCTCGGGTCGAGCTGCAACCCACAGCCTCGTGTATAATGAGTAACTTTTCTCACTTGTTTCATAATGTACTATAATGTAAGCAAGATATTGTTATTATTATAGACATAATTTGATAAAAATATTGCAACCCCTAGAAATTACATTATCACTAAACTGACTTAACATCAAAATTAAAAAAAAAAACCTTTCCTTTTGAGTGACAACCCTACTCATCACGTATCTCCCAGTGAGTTTTATTTGCCTTAGGTCCATGAAGCGAGTATTTATTTATGTCCGCAAACACTTTTCCTTTTAATTTAGGCTCTTTACTTCTGCGAATACAGTTTTGTGGTTATTTATTTTTACTTTACCTTTATACATATACTTACAGGAAATGAGTAAGGGATTGCAACTTAACTATACATTTTAATAACGACAAGACAGAAGGCAGTAGTCATTTTATGATCATAACCAGCTGACAAATTGCCCTGGCCTGGCAATCCATATTAATACATATTATAAATGCGAAGTGTATATGTATGTCTGTCTGTTACCCCTTGACGCTGAAACATCCAATCTCGTCGAAGGTATTACCTAAAATTAGTATTCAAGCAAGATGCTAAGCTTGAACCTCATTTTCTTGGCCATCAAAATGATACTTCCAGCGGAGATTCAAACTGAGCCTTTACAATGAGGCACAATTTCATTATTGCAGTCTCAAGCCGTCACAACTTCGTTTTAAAGGAAGTTTCCAATTCATCCTTCACTTGGGGTAGAAATTTTGTCTTCTTTGTACCGATCTTAGACCCGAGTTCACCAATTATTAAACAGCGTGTACACATCGATTGATGGTTAATTTGACAGAATTCCTATACAAAATATGTCAAATGATGCTAAACCGGCTGATTAAAAATTAAACATGTGTTGGTGAACTTCAGCCTTAAGCTACGATGCCTTGAACATCAGGTATGAAACAAGAGATTCTTTTTTTGGTATGCACGGCTTGTGCTTCGCCACAGCGTGAACGTAAAAAGGTAAAAAGATTGGTAAACGTTAAACAATACCAGGAGAGAGTGGAAAAGCATTAAGGATTAAAACACATATGTAAAACATACTTAAATAATAGCAAAATAAATCGGTCATATTTTAATACAATGAAGGCTTTGCCTAGTGCCAAAAATCAGTACTTTAAAATCCGCTAGATGGCATCGACCAACGTAATTCAGGTGGGGATTTTTATTTATGAAAAAGGCTGGTTCTAGCGTTTACCACGTTATAATGTTTATGGTTAGCATATTTAAGATTTACGCGTACTGACAGGCATTTTTTTGATAATTTAGTGTTCATCAAGACGTTTTTTCCATGTAATTTTATTTTTAACTGCATTTTGATATTTGCTAATTTTCGACCCAAGCACTATTTTTTTTTGTTTTAAGCTCAATGATTTCGACGCAATATTTACATTGATATAATATAGATGAGCAGCGCCATCTATCAACATAAAATAAAACTGCAATTTTGAGCTGTCAGAAAACCCTAATTAAGATTAGCATTTATATGCAGATGTCCGATCGTAACGATAAGCGAGAAGCAAGTACCAAGAGCTAGAAACTAAAGATAAAGCGAGTGTGACCGGCGATTTGAATTTGAAATAGACTTGACTGCTACTTGTTCCATAATGCGAGCATTGCCGAGCGAGTATCATCTAGATCAGAGATTCCCAAACTTATTTCGTCTAAGACTTACTTTAAAAATTTGTTATTTAGTAGCGCCCCCCATTTTTTTTTTACCTTAAAAACCTCAATAACATATTGTTCTCATCAGGAGTTTAAATAAACCTTTATTCTAAATAAGACTTTTCTTACCGGAGAGAGTAATAATAATGCAACTTTAGAATAATAAATCACATCACCACCACAATTTTTTTCTGAGCCCATTACAGTGCTTCTCTAGGCCTTCAGCGCCCACAAGGGGCCATTATCGCCCACTTTGACAAATACTGATATAGATTCTAGAACATTAGTGGTAAGAAAAGAATAACGATTCAAGATTGGAGTACAAATTAAAATATGATAAAGTATCTTCACAAACACAAGCATATTGTCTCAAATAACTGAAAATGAAACATTTCATTAAATATGTTTCAGCATCACAAAGTTGTACTAATATATTCAGCTACTTTTAAATAAATATTTTAAGTAAGGCTACTTTGAAAACGCGTTGTCGGAGTTATGCGGATTTGCTCACCAACGCGGGATTGAGGAACATAAATAATAATAGGCGTTCTGGTCTATCAGCGGCCATCAATAAAACTAGTATAATTTGAAAGGTGAAAGCTTTTAAAACAAATATTGTTCAAAGAGTATGTAAAAATATCATTAAAAAAAGTATAGTAAAAATACAATTTTAGTGAAATATCATACTTTGTTCCAGCTGCAATTTTTTTTATTTTTTTTATTTCCGGGCATAAGGTAGTTGTCCGACCAGCAACGATGAGCGAGAAGCAAGTAAGCAAGTAGAAACTAGAAACAAGTTAGCGATTTGGCGCTGGGCTTTAATGATAGATCGTCCAGCGTCCTGCTAGCATGATTTTTTGTACTTCCGGAAGGACGCATTTTTATTGGGTCACAGTTATTTAAATAATTATAATAAAAATTTTAAATTTGCATGAAAAAATAGTGTATTTCTTTCTCTTTCGCCTGTATATGATATTTATTACTAGTCGGTACCGCTATTCAATTAGCAAGCGATGGCGCTCGGATATAGACGCGGGCAGCACGTTCGCGCGCCGGCGACGTGATTCGACCTGCCCGGCACCGATCGCGCATGGAGTCGCCAACATTTTGGCGAGAATCATAATACGTGCGAAATATTTGGAGTTATTGAATTGTGCGTGTTCCTGTATTGACGGAAAATGCACTATTATTCCCACTTTGTTAATAAATCCAGCGAATGACGAGTCAGGAAAGATTTCTTTATATTAATTGATTGTTTACATATTTAATAAATACAATATAAAATACTTCTGCGTTGTTTTTTTACACCCTTGCATGGTCTGGATCATTCTCAATGCAAATTATTAGGTACTATATTGAATTTCTTAGGTGGGCGATAAAAAGTTCACCGGGTAATCTAGTATTTTATAAAAGCAAACCAATGTTTACAACCCCTGGCGATAGGAACGTTCAAGGTCAAGGTCACTGTACTGCCGGAAGGACCAGGAGCAGATTTCATACAAACCCCGTACTTCCAGCAGGACTCAAGATCCGTCTTCCAGCAGGACTTTTTGAAAAAATCGGACGTACTTCCGGAAGCGCTTCCAGCAGGACACGGGGTCGGACGATCTATAATTAAGCGCGTGTTCCCGGGTGACCGACAATTTAAATTGGGAATATAATTTTGGCTCTCTCAAAGTGGTGGTTGGCTTAGGAAACACAGTATTGTTCGCCAGTAAACAACTTACTATGGCAATAATTGGCTTCTTAATTTATTGTGAAATAAGAGAAGCCAACGAGTTACGTACAAACTAGAAACATAAATTTTACCTTACAAATACGATTGTTCTAGAAGACACTCCATTGTATCTGTAAAAGACACTCCAAATGTAGACAATACCAACAGCCTTATATTTGCTTATTTTCTTTACGAAACACACATTTGCCTGAATTTGTTTGATGCTGTTTTAATTAAGAACGAACCAATTTATAACGCAAATTAGCAAATTCACCTTTTGTGTGATAGCAAAATTATTTTATTCAATTACTTATGCGTTCGTAAATGTGTTATTTCGTACACACATCAAAAAAGGTTTGTGATCACAAGCAAAAGCTTGGGTTGAATTCATTTTTGGAAAAGCAATTGCTTTGGTTTATTGTTTTATATTATGATGGTTCTATTTGTTTAAAAAAATATTATAAAAAAAAATATTATAAAAAGTAGAAATTATAATATGATCCACCGAAACAAAAAAAAATCGGTTTTTCAAAGTGATCGCAGACTTTTTTTGAAACCTACGCACTGTAAAGGAATATGGACACGATAACTTTAAGATGTGTTTTATTTCTAAATAAGTTATAAAAGAAATGAAACACATTCTTGTAATAATTATATACCTACACGTTTGAAGCAAATTTATTTTTAAAAAAACTTGCCACAACAATTCAAACAGCCCAAAGCTATTTTGGTCCTCACTACTCATTAAGAAATCATTCACAAACCCTAATTAGATAAATTCAAGGGATCAGGGTAGCTTATTTTTGAGGACCCAATTAAGTATCTTCCTTCAGTCACAAAGAGATTAGGGCGACCTAATGAACCAGTAAGGGTTCGATCCCGAATCCTTAAGTACTTATACTTACTTATTGGCTTGAGCTAAAGCTACTTTGACCAATATTGTTATAGCTAGGCCGTGTTTCATGAAGGTTACGAAACTTGAAATACAAGTGTGTAACCATAGTAGTAACACTAAAAGTTACTATGGTTACACGCTCGTATTACAGGACTTGTACCCTTCCTAAAACAGGCCCCTGGTGGCCTTATAAGGTCTTGCAGAGTTTCTTTAAGGAAAACATTGGTAGTATTGGTTTGCCTTAGCCTGGAGTTCACCAGCACATGTTTAACTTTTAATTAAGTGGTGTGACAGTTGGCTTAGTTGAAATATTTTGAATGGGAATTATCGAGGTTTACCTGCTGCTTAAAAATTGGTGAACTCGGGTCTTACTCTCCGTAAGGCTAACTAGCACCACCATTGTTTGAGTATGTTAGTAAATAAGACTAATTATAAATATTAGAGTTCACTAGCACATGTTTAACTTTTAATTAAGTGATGTGACAGTTGGCTTAGTTGAAATATTTTGAATTCGAATTATCGAGGTTTACCTGCTGCTTAAAAATTGGTGAACTCGGGTCTTACTCTCCGTAAGGCTAACTAGCACCACCATTGTTGAGTATGTTAGTAAATAAGACTAATTATAAATCTTAGAGTTCACTAGCACATGTTTAACTTTTAATTAAGTGCTGTGACAGTTGGCTTAGTTGAAATATTTTGAATGGGAATTATCGAGGTTTACCTGCTGCTTAAAAATTGGTGAACTTTGAAAAAATTTGTCTTACTCTCCGTAAGGCTAACTAGCACCACCATTGTTTGAGTATGTTAGTAAATAAGACTAATTTTAAATCTTACAACTTGGGGCATTAGTAAAATGCTTATATTAAATCTCTTTAAATTACTTTTCATTTTAAAATTGAGTTGATATCACAGTGATCTGAATAAATACAATAGTCAGCCTGACCGTTCGCCTTAAGTACCTACTCTACCTCTTTCTTACCATTGTTTTTAAAAGAAAACCTTTCTGTTACGAAAATTTCATTAGTTTTAAAACAGTTTTTGATGGGGTCCAAAATTGTTAAACTCTATTTACAATACAGGTTATATTCCAACTGATTGGCTAAAATCCACCTTTGTTACCCTCCCCAAAGTTGCGTCTGCACGAAGATGTAATGAATACAGAACCTTCTCACTAATGAACCACGTACTGAAAATATTCTTAAAAGTTATCCATAAAAGAATCTACACCAAGTGCGAAGAAATTATTTCAAAGACTCAATTTGGGCTTCGTAGTGGGTAGGGTAGGAGGGACGCTCTTTTCAGTTACCAAGTTAGTAGTTTTTAATATTTTTTACACTCACAGTGTTTATAAGTGTATAGAAGTTCAAAAATAAGAAACCAAAAATTCGCACACTGGCAGGATTTGAACCTACGACCTTTAGCTAACCGTGCCAACGCTCTTACCAACTGAGCTACCGTGCAGTCCATCCAACCGGGTGGAATTGCCCCACTGCTGTTGCAATGCAGCTCGGGTAGATGTCTCTGCCGTCACGCAATGACGTAAGACACAGACCAAGAACTTCACACGGTTGGATTGCCGGCAGGGTAGCTCAGTTGGTAAAGGCGTTGGCCCGGTTAGCCAAAGGTCGTAGGTTCAAATCCTACCCGTGTGCGAATTTTTGGTTTCTTAATTAAACTTATTAGGTTGGGAAAAAGTCTTTTCGCATTATAGTATGTATTTAAAAAAATATAATTTCAAATTCAAATTAGGAAAATGTGTTTTTTCATTTGTTTTTCGTACTGTCAAGATGAGTGAATCTCATGAAGAAATTCGATACATTTTAAAAATGCAACGCAAGTCACGAAAAAAAATTGCGATGTTTATGGACCTAGTGCAGTGTCTGTGAGAGTAGCACAAATTTGGTTTAAGCGTTTTCAATTCGGAAATTTTGATTTTAAAGATGCACGTCTCTCTGGTCGCCCTATTACGGATAAAATTGATGCCATTTTTAAAAAAGTGGAGCAAGATCAGCATGTCAGTAGTTACGACGTAGCTGAAGAATTAGGAATTGACCACAAAATAGTTTTGGCGCATTTGTAAAAAACTGGGTACACAAAATAACTCGATATTTGGGTACCCCACGAGCTCACTGAAAGAAACCTAATGAACTGTGTACTCATTTGTGATTCTTTATTACGACGTAATGAAACCGAACCATTTTTGAAGAAGCTGATATCTGGTGATGAAAAGTGGATCACGTACGACAACAACGTGCGAAAAAGGTCGTGGTCAGAGGCCGGTCAGGCTTCTCAGACTGTGGCGAAACCCGGATTAACTCGCAACAAGGTGATGCTGTGTGTGTGGTGGGATTGGAAGGACATCATTCGTTATGAGCTGTTACCACCAGCCAGGACCATCGATTCTGAACTCTACTGCGAACAACTGATGAGATTATTGCAAGAAGTTGAGAGAAAGCGGCCGGAATTAATCAAAATAAGGGGAGTGGTTTTTCATCATGATAACGCTTTGCATCTTCAGTTTTTCACCTGTTTCGCTCTCTTTAGAATTCTCTAGGTAATGTCAGGTTAACATCACTAGAGGACTGCAAAAACCACTTGTCGCGGTATTTTGATCAGAAGCCCCAAAAAATTCTATAGAAATGGGATCATAATTTGTAACTCATATATAAATAACAAATAAATACACTTCTGGACACATCTATTGGCCCACCTTGTATTTTCAATTTCGTTTGGTCCTAGCTAAAATTTAATATTAGGTCGAGCAAAAAGTTTTTATGCAGTTTTGAACCTGGCACATTCACAATAATTTCATTCAATAGGCTTTTTTTAATTTCGAACACAGAATTTAAAGAAACAAAAGACAATTTGGAGCCGGTTTGTTGATATCAAACAATCGAATACTAAGAAAACTTGGTTTTATTGGTTTACTTGAATTTAATTCTTGAAAAAGTGATTGATATCTTTGGTTTTGCAACAAACATTACTTATTCTTAACATTAAGGTGAGGTTCTATCAATAATCTATGGATACTTCACCTGAAGTCGCCGCCCAAGCTGTGGCACTTATTCAGGCCGGACACAGCCAAAGAAACGTGAGTGCTCAACTTAATTTAAGTCGATCTGCGGTCCGAAATGTTTATCGGAGGTACCTAGAGACTGGCGGCTGTGTTCGTCGCCAAGGAAGGCCACGATCTCGGGTCACAACTGAAAGGCAGGATCGATTCATCGTGACGACCAGCTTGAGAAATCGTCACCTTACCTCCATTGAGATACAAAACCAACTTCGCGACTTCCACGGAGTATCTGTGAGCGCTCGAACTGTTCGGAGAAGGTTAAAAGAACGCGATATGGTACCACACAAGCCTAATAAGCTAATGGGCCCAAATTAACGCGAGCCCACCGAACAGCGCGCCTTCATTTCGCACGCAGTCATTTAAGTTGGACACAGCAAGATTGGAGCCGTGTACTCTTTTCTGATGAGTCTAAAATTGTGTTACATGGCAATGATGGAAGGAATAAGGTCTACCGACGTAAGAGAGAGCATTTCGCACAATGCTGCTTTGAAGAGAGGGTTGCTTATGGCGGTGGCTCATGGACTATCTGGGGCGGTATATCCGCGAGCGGCAAAACTCAACTTTTGTTACAGGACCACGGCTGCCAACATTAAATGCTGAAAGGTACATTCGTGAGTGCTTAGAACCTCACGTGATACCATACGCGGACTATGTGGGCCCAAATTTCCTTTTATGCATGATAATGCAAGAGCCTATGCGGCTGGCATCGTCAGGGAATATCTTCGGGATGTGAATATCACAGTTATGGACTGGCCAGCCAGAAGCCCAGACATGAACCCCATTGAGCACATGTGGGACGAGCTAAAACGACGTGTTAGGGCTCGTCAGCCAGTTGCCCAGACGATGCAGGAGTTGAAAACTGCCATAGAAGAGGAATGGGAGATAATCCCTCAAAATTTCATAGAGCGGTTGATAAACTCTATGCCTAATCGTATGAGAGCTGTGGTAGATGCCCATGGAGGCAACACGCGTTATTAAATTAAACCTTTATTTGATAAAACATGTTTTTTATTCAAAAATCAATTGCCTTTAACAAGGCGCATATCCGACTTGTTAGGCGTAGCTCCATGTCGTATGGTATTCTGAATTCAAATTTAAAACAATACGATCGAAAAAGATGGTAAAATGTATCAGGTTTAAAACTGCATCAACAGTTTTTGTTCAATCTAGCAATCATATTTCGGTAGGGGCCATCGAAACCTAAACTCTAAGGTGGGCCAATAGATGTGTCCAGAAGTGTATATAGATACATCTAGATTTGATGTTAAAATAGTTCAAAATGACTTTTAGATTATTGCTTTTACTTTTGTCAACTCGTGTCAACTTTGATTAAATGCTCTATTTATATAAAGTAAATTCGTTATTGGCTGTTAGTTTAGCATGTAAGATTAGCCTAATTTGTAATAAGAGCTGTGAATTTTATAACTATAAAAAAAAAATGTCCCTACATTTTCCCCAACCTATTATATACAAAGTTAGTATTGATTCTGAGGTGTTAGAACATGATTAAAATAAAATATAAATAAAATAAATTGTTTCAACAAACACACCAATTACCTAGCCCCAAACTGAGCGTGAGCTTGTGCTACGGTGACTAGATAACGGATAGACATACTTATAAACATTTATAAACATCCATGACTTAGGTACGAATGCTCGTGCTCATCACACAAACATTTGCCCCTTGCGGGATTCGAACCCGCAACTGCCTGGTTTAGAAGTCCGGGGCGCGAACCACTACACCAAGACGGCCGTAAAGTTTTAGGAACGAGAATCAGGACGAATTTGTATGTTTTATAGACTATGAGAAAGCCTTCGACAGAGTGCAGCATTCGAAAATGGTCGATTATTTTACAATTCATTGGCCTCGACTCCGGGGACATACTGTTCATTGCAAACCTCTGGAATGGAAAGGAAACAGAGGCCTTACTCCTGTTGACGATGTCCGTATTTTCGAATGTAGCCGTCCCTTTCACTCACGACAGAACGACAACGCAAACGAGCGTGATGGCTAGACTCGAAAATACGGACATCGTCAACAGGAGTAGGGCCTCAGGGACCAAATGGCAAATGTTCGCGTGGAGGGTACACTGACTGAAGAAGTGGAATCTTGCATGCATGATGATGCATCTTTTTTTCTGTGCTCTTTAATGTGTACTCCGAGATGATCTTTAGAGATGCTCTGGGTGGTTTGGACATGGGCATAATTGTCAATATCCAAGTAATTTAATAACATCTGTTAAGCCGATGATACGGTGCTTTTCGCTTCAACAATAGAAAACCTTTAAATACTTCTAGATAATGTACAGGTTGTTAGTTTACATAGACTGAATGTCAAGAGCAAAGAAATCAAATACATGAGTATCTCAAAGACATCTTCAGCTTCTGCTGTATTGTTTTGTAGCGGACAACCTTTAGAACACGTCCATAAATATGAGTATTTGGGGTGTTGGGTAGACAACAAGGGCAACGATAGCCTGGAAGTAAAGTGCCGTATTGAACAAGCTCGAACTGCTAGCATGAAGCTAAAATAAATGCTGTGCTACAAAAAGCTGAACATCAAGCTACGATCGCAACTTGCCCGCTGTTATGTTTTCTCCATTCTCCTGTACGGCGTTGAAGCGTGGAAACTCACTGAAACGATAATCAAAAGGGTTGAGGCTTTTGAGATGTGGGTGTACGGAAGAATGTTATATCCTGGAGAGAAACAATCAAAAACGCAACATTTTGGGCCGCATGAAGAAGGACACAGAGGTTTTATACACAGTTAAGAAGAGAAAGCTGGAGTATCTTGGACACATTTTGCGCAACCCAAATAATAATAATAATAAATACATTTATTTCGGAAAATTAAATTACATTTCCATATTGTTGTTAGTAACAATTTTCACTTAAAATTATATTAGTAATAATTCAAAAATAAATTAATTTAAATTAAATTTTAAATATTTATGTTATTTATTTTGCAGCTAGGTTTGACGGCCTAACGTGAACTGTCATTCAGTGTCTCACAAATATGAACTTCTTCAACAAGAGAAGTGTCGGAGGAAGGAAGGTATCCTGGCTGAAGAACCTACGCCAATGGTTTGGAAGGAGTAACCGATGACTGTTTAGGGCCGCGGTATCAAGGGTCAAGTTGCTATGATGGTCGCCGAACGAAGATGGCAACTTAAGAAGAAGAAGATGGGGTCCACGAATCGTTAAAAATTATTGAGACTTAATCTTTCCACATAAGACTTTGCACTTACTTCTTAGGCCCACTTTCACGATACTAGAACTAAATCAACAACAAACGCTAAACATGTTTATACCCATCATTCCGTTTATGTCAATTAACAGCAAATGACTGACGAAGACAATTATGTTTCAAACATTGTATTTAACGAGTTGTTCGTGAAAGTTGCCATATATAAATTATACAAATATTTGGAAATACTATGTCATAGATAATATATACGCAAAAGGAATATATGGACAGGAACGTAGCAGCTATTAGATAAACCAAGTCCCATCCATGGTATTAACACTATGAAGCAAATACCTAATGGATTATTTCAAGATCATTATGAAACCACCTTTTGTTCATATTACACCCATGCAAAAAAAAATACACCCACTTTTCGGAACATTACCTTGCTTGGTCATAAAACTTTGTAGACGTTTTTATTGACCGTTTTTTTGGGGAAGACATCCCTTTTCGGCCCTTAACGAAATTGTATTGCATTGAACACAATTCTTCCCTTAGTGTTTTGGAAAAACGAATATCCAAAGGCGAGTCATAGTAAAATTCTCTCAAATGACTGATTTTATTCAGCAGAATAAATTTTCACTGCAAACTGATATCAAACCTAATACACACTGAACTGTACACTAGGCCGTACGTCAGACTACCCCACTTTGACCTTGAGACCGCCTTTATTCCATAACGTAATAAAAGCTGTTTTCGTAGTTCACATGGGTAACCTGACGTGCTGCTGACTGTATATTCACCCAAATAAATAAAAATATAACAACTAAACAAAAAGGGTCAATACTGTTTAAAAAGTCACTCCCGGCTTTAGCAAGTAAACAAATACTAATCAATGATTTTGGTAGGGTTTGCCGTGATATTTACAAATTCACTTGTCAGACATAAGGTAGTGCCCGAATCATTACAATTTTTGGCAATAAGAATATTTTTTTATTTTTTCCCATAAAAAAGTAACGACTCACATTAATATTAATGTTTGAAATCCGTTAGCTGACCCGGCTATAATTAAGCATTGCCAGAAAGTTCAATTTGTTTTCATTTTCGTTACATGAATTTTTCGTGGATTTTTATTCTATCAATTTTTTTTCACAATAAACCCTAAAAGTAAATATTATATTATAATCATGACTGTTATTGTATTTTAAGGTGCCGCTAGCGAATAAAATATTTCTCAATTTTACTGAATGTAGGTTTTACATCAGAGAAGACTTTGCTAGTTGAAATTCTACGATTATTTTCTTCTAAAGTTGCGTCACGGCAGCAATTTAAAAAAATATTTTCGGCTTTAATAATTATGTCGTCCGCTTTCGTTTGACGGGACGAACCTCGAGCACTATGACATCCATTGTTACATTCTCCTAATCTGAATTTACACAATAAATTGTAGTATTTATTGAATGCATAGTAATTTACTAACATAATGAAATTCGAACGGACTGCCTACTCTTGTAAATCAAACGTAAACTAACATTACGAATCGACTTTTCAAAATCCTAAGTAAGCATTAAATGTAACCCTTTCTCCATTATTGTCCTTTTTTAAATATTTAAACACCAAAGACATATTTATAATTCGATCCTTAATTTTAACCTTTTTTATTAAACTATGACATGTCTTGATAATTATCTTTGGTAATAAATCAGTTAAAACTAGGGCAAGAGATATTTTTTGTCTGACATCTAGATACTGCTTATCTTAGGGCTTTTTCACACGGGATCCGTCATTGACGATTCGACAAAATACAGGATACGTCATGACGGATGGACGTTCACATTGCATACGGAATCGTGTTTTTTCACGATTCGTCAAAATATCTAAATTGGTGTTCACAATTGTTTCGAGATTCAGAGTTCAGTCTTGGATAGTGAATACTTTAATCTTGTATTGGTATTATCGATCGATCGTATTATCATCAGCGGATCCGTCACAATAAATTCACGATTCGTGTAATTTGTCACGATTCGTGATCCATGTGAACATGGGCATTCAAAAAGCATTGCCGCCGTCAAAAAAAGAACGAATCGTGATAAAAGGTAAAAAAAACGAATCGTCCTTGTATGAATGGAAGTTTACTTCTCAAGATTGGTGCAAATTTGGGATTGGTGTGTTCATACAACCCAAGTAGCTCCAAGGTACCATTCAAATGCTGGGTGATTTCCTTGGATGACTCTACTGAGATGTTTGAGTGAGGTTCCTTTTGAGCATGACATACCGAATAATACTGACAATGCATACCTTTTCGAAGTGATCATTGAAAACGCCTTGTCAATGTTGGTGTATGTCAATAAGCAAATCAATTGGGCAAACTAAGTTTAGAGGAAAGCCTAATAGAATTTAGGCACTCAAGGTAAAGAAGTTTACGTACACAACCTTTTCAAATAAGTTGTAAATCTAAGGGTCGAGTTCACTAACACATATTTAAGTTTTAAACTGCTGTTATATTTTATGACTTATTGTAAGTATAGGAAATGTGTCAAATTAACCGTCGATTAAGACTTACCTGCTGATTAAAAATTGTGAAGATTAGTGATCTTCACAATTTCAACTAAGACCCGGGTTCACTATTTTTTAATCAGCAGGTTAGTCTAAATCGACGGTTAATTTGGCGGCTAAATGTGCTGGCGCTAAATGTTTCATGTTTATTTCATAGAAAATTCGTCAATTTCTTTTAATGAGGAGTTTTTTTCTGTAAGTACTGTCAAGGCTTTTGTAAGCAAAAGTCAAGAGATATTCCTTGTGTTATTTTGGTATTTTTTTAACAATGCAAATGAGTACGGAATAACAATATACTAAATGTCAATCGTAAACTCATGTTATTGGTTAATATTGCCATTAAAAATCTCATGTCTATTCCTGCGACACACTGTTTTTTGTAAAATTAAAACTTGAATGACCTTTTGATAAAGTCCAACAACAGTACCAAGTCGCAGAGAGAATGAAAATATTTATGGCCAGTTTGTTTATTTTATTGCACCCCAATCTTTATTAATAGTGGTACGAAACTTATAATTATGTAGTACTTATTCATAGATTTATCATAGCAGAAACGAGTATGTCCGTGCCGATACCTTACGTGCTGCAATCGCGTGCCTTATGATAATATATTTTATTGTATTGCCATTTTATTTAAATAGTTCAAAAGTAGTCGACAATACGACGTGTTATTCAAACGTTTTCGGCCTTATACAGCGGTCAAACACTGATAAGGTTGTCCTCACTTTTCTTTAACGATAAATGTCTTCATAAGATTTGTAGCCAAATTTTTGAGGGCACCTTTGGCGGCATAAGAATGAGAAAATAATTTCCTTGGCTTTATTTTTTCGGGGACACGTAATTATCACACGTAGCTTGAACACGTTGATTAGTAAATATTGAAGTGTGTGTTAGATTTTCTTGTATCACATTAATTCAAATTTAATTATACCTAATTGAAATGGCACATCTTTGTTACGGAATAGGGGAGAGTAAATATTCAGAAATTGGTGTTACAATACCTAAATTAAAATATTCAATTTGAACAAACAATTCTAGATTTTATATTGGTTTATTTAAATAAGTACAAAATAACTGTAAACATAAAAGCAAATGCAAACCAATAAACTTTATTTATTTATACATTTATTTAGAAAACCAACAGCTTTACAGACATATAAACTAAAAGTATGTATATGAATGCATCGCCAATAATAGGTTTCCCTTAAATTAACACATGATACTGTAACAATCCGTTCTGTGAGTGCTAACAATATCCCTTCAGAATTAAATCAAATTTCACTTACAAAAATTAATCGACTGTGTCATCCGGTGGGACACGAAACCACGTCCCTTCGCTATCCGGGCGAGTGCTCTTACCAACTAAGCTACGGAGGACGTTGTTAGTCAGTCGACGAATTCTTGCAAGTGCTTGCTACGCCAATGAGCCAGCGTTCGATTTCATCAATACTTGGGGAATGTACCCGCATGTATCCAATGAAAATATTTTTACAAATATTTAACCATCAGTCAAGATGAAATCAGCTTAACTTAATATATTCTATAACTTAAGCAATCATTTTGCAAGTCCCTACGAAATTAAATCAAATTTCACTTACAAAAATCTAATTTTTGCAGAAGAAGTTCTTTCAAAGACTTGAATGTTGCTCCCATCGAAAACAAAATAAAAAACAGTAGTAATGGAGTTTATTTTTTGGAATTGTTTCAATGAGTTTAGTATATACTGTTAACCTGGAATTTGAACGAAACGTCGTACGGCCAAATAATGCGGCTCATTGGCATCTGTCAAGCAAAGATTGACGTGAGCTGTCATTAGAAGAGACGCATCGCGAGACGTGCGCGCCATTATTGTGTTATAGAGTAAAACTCGTATTTGTAAGGAGTATCGCTTAGATTGTGTAACTGTAAATCACCATGATATGGATAAAGATGAGTATATTGATCATCATCGACATCCTGACTCCGTTTTCAATATCTACCGCACTTTTGGACTTCCGCATAGCCCTCAACTTACGCAAATATGACAATAATTGGTACGACCGTAGCCGCACGAAATTTTTCAAACGGTTCCCAAATCTTGAATCTAACCTTGATTTTGGGGCTGCCGTCTAAGTATAAGCAGTTCAAGGCTGTATTTTGTTATTCATGAGCCTAATACTTATCAGATTGTGCCGTAGCGAAAAAACCGCCAAGATTGAAAAGGATTTTTGGTATGTCCGCCTTGACCAGTCAATAAGTTTTTAAGAATGCTAACATTTTTGGATTGTGCTATGTCCTTGAAATAATATGTGAACGAAAAGTATGTGGGTCAAAATATTTTCATCTGAATTTTAAGCATAGAACAATAATCTAAGTCTTAAAGTTTCAATACTAAGTACGTAGGCCTGTACTTCCTTTTTTATTTGAAGAGATTCTACGTAGCCATGAAACGTTTTATAGACTGTTGAAAGGTTAAATATATTTTTTTTATCGTTACCTTACTTTCGAGCTGAGGGCAGACTTTGATAAATGTTTCCATAAATCCTATCTATGGCAATTAATCCGAAAGTGGTTAGTAATAAAAAAACCAAAATGAATGGGTGCTTAATATACTTTAATTGTTTTTCTTAAGTATTTTTATTATTTAAAGTTTTGCTAGGTTATTTTGTTAACGAAAGTCTATCTATTCTCGTTTGATAGTTAGTTACTTGCTGCTAAGTTAAGCACCTATTTGTTAACTTAATAATGATAGATTTATGTAACGGAAATTAGATTAGAAGTTTCACGAGAGTCTAAATTAAATACAATAATGAAAATAAAATTTAAACCTTATTATTCTAATTATTTATACCAAATTATTAAGCCTTGAGTTGCCAACACATGTTCATTTATTTTTCATCAGCCAGTTTAAAATTATTTGCCATATTTTGTATGGAAATTCCGCCATATTTACCGTCAATCGAGGTTAACCAGCTTTTAAAAAAAAATTGAACTCGGATCTAAGTCTATTCAAGCGCAAAATGATATACAAGTAAGTTATAAATTTGCTGGATTAAATTAAACTGTAGTTTCTTTTGTTACGATGAAAAAATAGAGGTAGAGAACTCACATATGTCTTACTTAGATACTTACAAGTAGCACTCATTTCATAACAAATACGATAAATATAATATTATTTCCTCGTACTGATTTCCTTCTACACATGTTTAACATATTTATTAGCCGAGCTTATCTGGCTGTATCCGGTATTATAACAAAATTCGGTCTCGTATGATTGCATTTACTTAACCTATAATACGCATTTTGCTAGGAGAAAATATTCGTATTGTTTGCGTTATTCTTCCTTGATTTTGTTAGCTAATAAACAATATAAAGTTTTGGGTTAATTTTCCAAACTAATGTTATATACGAGTAAGTACCACAATTGAACTTACGACACATTGATTACATGACCATGACAAATTTCTAATCCTGCCTGTCTACGAATTTTCGGTTTCTTATATAAACATAAGAAATAACACTGTGAGTGTTAAAAAGTCTTAAAGCTACTAACAATTTCAAATTATTAGAACATCTTAGAGACTTTTTGGAAATAGGCTGGTAAAGTATTACCCTTTTTGCCTAGTTCTGAAATAACAATTAATTCGTTCTGCAAGTAATAGGCTCAACTAATAGACGTTAAAGAGTTGAACAAGACGGTTTATTAATCGCTATGAGAGTATAGAAAACAAGTTCTAAAAATAAATGAGTCATTATCTATTTAAAGTTGCGATAAAACTCGTTACCGGACTTTAAAGCTCTCAAATAGGTAAGATATACTTAACTGAAGTAATTAGCCCAAGTTTCAAGGTACATTTTAAATTTGTTTTAAAATGCTTTGACTAATGCACTTTCACTCAACTTTCACAGTCAAATTTATTACTTTCTAGCGTGTTGCTGAACATAATTAGTATTTTACCATAATGTCCACCGATCTAAATACCAAGAAACCAATTCTTTTTGAAATTATAGTCTGCATAGAGTTAACACTGCGGGTTATTTTTATTATAAGACCTTGAATAACTTTGCCGAAAGTTAACAATTTGGGTGATTCACCAACTCGTCCCACCGCCATACGGTCCATTAGGGATGAGTTATAGAAAACTAATATAAATACATAACTAAGATTAAGGAAAGTGAACAAAATAATGATACAGTGACGAGTGATAGGATTGCATGGAAGAGAAAAACACAACACACACACAAGTATCATTAAGCCAAAAATAGCTGTGTCTATATGTCTGCTTACTTTTTACAATCAAACAGCTGAACCTATTTGGACTAAAGGTATAAAGATGGAAAGAAAGTGGGCTCGGTTCCAATGTGCCCTGTCTAAGACTAATTTTAAGTTCAATCTATTGATTTTTATGCTAACAAAACGAAAAAAGACAGGCTTATATAATTTAGAAACGTCAGATTAAACAGCTGTCAATTACTCAGAAACTAGACGGTGTTATTACAAAAAAATCAGACCAGGTCTACAATGGGTCTAAATATTAGCCGACAACAGAGGAATGAATGACACATTCGTGACATAACCTGATAGAGAAGGGCTTTTCTAATTAGCTAGCAAATTGCTTAGTCCTGTCTTAAACCCGGTACTAAGTTTTTGGAATAACGGGGACAGAGTTTGTAGAGTGAGACTTAGGAAGACACATAATTTGCGGTATTTAACCAGTAAATCATCCCTTACAAGGGTTACAGTTTGTGCGGGAAATCCTATATTTGTGCGGGTGTAGTCGCAGGGATTTAAATTCTTGGAGTGGTGTTTTACACTTAGAGTAAAGCTAGTACTTTTATTTAGTTAGCAAGAGTTGCAGATTGTAAGTAGTAATTAATTATCTCTAACTCGTCCTTAATGGACTACAGGCTGGGACGAGTTTGGGAATTACCCCTAAGTTTATGTAAAGTAAGTATAAACCTATTAGTTAAATAATATGGTGCACTGCCAATACCATCTACGTGTTTAAGAGCTATAAAACTTTCAATGGTAAATAATACGCGCCCTTTAGGTTGGCCTTTCTAAGAACTTGCGTTCAAAGGTTATTTCAATATGTAATTGCAGATTATAAAAGTAAGTAAAATATAACTGGTTACATATTTTATTATATTGAAAGCATTTTCTGCTCAGTGTCAAAATGCTAAACTATTTTAGTAAAAGTCATTTGAATGTTTACCTATTATTATTTTAGGCCCACTTTTACGAAACTCGTTAAATACGTTTAACGGTAATTGTATGTTAATTATACGTTAACGGTAATTATACGTATGTTTATCATTCCGTTTCTGCCAACGTCGAATGACTGACAAAGACAGAATGATGTTTTTTAAATATATGTAGCGCTAAGTGTATTTATCGAGTTTCGTAAAAGAGGGCCTTAGTGTATCAAATGTAATAAACTTACTTACCAATAATATGTACACACTAGTAAACTTTTTTATAAATTATTAAGTTCCATTTTCTTCGTCTTTATAATGTTATTTGCTTCTTGCTGCAAAAAAATTAATTTACTTTTTATATCACACCTAGTTGTAGACACAGGCGTCTGGCTACTAGAATGTCATTAATTAGACACATTAGTGCCTATTAAAGCCTGAGTGCCTATTAATAGTCTGTTCTTACAACTGTGTGTATGCTGCATAAAAAACGATACTTTCTATTCTATCAAGCTCTGAAAACGAAAGGTAATAAAATGATTCAGTAGGAAGGGATTGAGTGATGTAGGTCTTTAAGGCCCCATATCGAGAATGCGGGGGGAATAATAAGAGAGATCTGCGTGGGATCTTAAATCGAACCTCATCGTTTTCTTTATAGTAGGTAGCTCTGTTACGCTTATATTCTAATATTTCGTTTATTCTTCGGGAAGTAGGTCATCATCATCCTAGCGTTATCCCGGTAGTGCACTATACCAGCATTCATCTATTCACGTGTACAAATCCGGAGTTGAAAATTCAAAAAAAAATTAAAATGAAGATTTAAAAATTACTTTTTAAAAAAAGCTTTTACTTGGTTCATGTTAATAAAAAGACCTAAAAAAATTAAAAATAGACCTGATAAAAAAAATTATATTATAGGTAACCTTTAACGATCGTCAGGTTAACCATTGAACTAAGAAAACAGCTTTTATTACGTAGAAAGTAGAGGTGGTCTTAAGGTCAAAGAGGGGTAGTCCGAAGTGTCCAAAGTAAAGTATTTTGGAAGTATCTCATTTATTAGTATATTTATACTTACAGCCTTTTTATTATATCCTCCTTTCTACATCACTGTAGTCAAGACACTGGCTGGATAAACGCTACGTATCGCCACAGAATAAATAATCTGTGTGTGAGTCGAACTCGCGCACTAACGGTTCCGTCTAAAAACGATTTTCTTCTACGTAGTAACCACACATTTGCGGTTTTCGAGCTTTTTCCTTTACTTGTGCTGTAGGACCTTCCTTTTTGCTTTTCATGATTCTAGGTCTATGGGTAGTACCCTACAGGTTTTGAAAAGTAATATGAGAAAATACGTCAAATGTACGGTCACTTTTGGATTGCATTAACAGAAGCCTAATTTTGTCATAGCTTCAAGGGACCGAAAACATAGGTATTGTTAATATCAAACAGACAAAAAATCATATGAAACTTGTTTTACTCGATCTAATATTTTTTTTTTGTGCGTGTTCCTGAGAATAGGGTCCTGACGTACAGACAACAAAATGATCCTATAAGGGTTCCTTCAATCTTTTGAGGTACGTATCCCTAAAAATTAAAACTGGTAATACTCGTTGTATCTTAATTTTCAAATTTGGAACTCTTGACATAAGAAACAAATGAAAGCAGTCAATCGCAGTGACCCACATAGGGGGAGATGGCGAGGCGTGGGCAGGAGCGATGCAATGACTCCAGGCTTCGTTCGGTCACGCGAGCCACGTCGCGCGCTCACTTCCTATTCACAAGGCTTTACGAACGTCTTAGAAATGGCAGTCGTGATTTTCAGTTTTATTATAACATATTTTTTTTCAGAAAAATCAAACCTAATGCAGAAAAAATCTGAGTTATGCTTGCTAGAACGGGGAAATATGCCCGGTTTCTGAGGTACATTGACAGCTGTTTATGTCTGTGTTTATCTATGACATTCCCATACAAAATGCTTATATTCAAAAGTCATTTTTACGTGTCTTTGTGTTGATACTCTGCCATGATCAACAATACCATGTAAAACTAGTCTAAACATTACGTCAAATGTATAATATAGCCTTCATAAGGCTATCAATACTCAAATGTGTCTACAATAAACGTCGTCGCATAAACTTTAAAGACTTATTACTCTATAATAACACCCTTGGCGGCTACTAATTAAGAATTAACTACTTTGGAACCCGAATAAGCCACTTCTACACCACTCCGTAGCCGCAAAAGCAATTCCTTGGTCGCTATAACGACGGACAGCCCCACTGTTTACGACCCGAACTCTGCACGATCAACAGTAACGCACCACCGTCGAACCAGGCCGCATACATTGCCGTGCTAAAAAGAAAATCAAATTCGAATATCGAACAGCCCGCGAAAAATAAAAAATAAGTTTGACTTAAATTTTTAAAAATGATTCGAATCGTTCTTTTGTTTTTTCTAATCGCGCTCGCGTTGTCGGCGAGAGAACCGCGCCAAATCACTCTGGCGAACCAAGGGACAATCGCCGGGATGTACTTAACAAGATTTCGGACTAAAAGAGTAGCCGCGTACGTAGGGATCCCATATGCCCAGCCTCCCACCGAGTTCAGAAGATTCACGCCGCCAGAATACACAGATTTGCCACAGTGGGACGGTATCAAAAACGCGACGATATACGCGCCGGATTGTATGCAAAGTGAACCGAAAAGGGAAGATGTGCTCATACCGTGGCACAAACACGACGAGTTGTTTTCGAAACTTCTTGACTCACAGCTGGAGGAGCCGAGGAAGAAAGAAATATCGGAGGATTGTTTGTATTTGAACGTATACGTTCCCGACGGTAAGATATTTGTTTTACTTTATGAATACTTATTGCTTATTCTTTTCGATAGCAAGGGTTTGCGAGTAGGTAAATAAGTTTTCGTTCTTAAGATTTATCTGTGCCTCTAGAAACATTGTATATTTACTTACTGAAACTGAAAGGATTGACTGAACTGAAGCAACGAATAAATCGTTAAGAGCTGAACCAACATAACTATTTTATATAAAAAAACTTATGTATGGAACAAAAACACTTAAAAGCTCAGCAAACGTTCGTGACAGCTTTTTGCATGTCACGATACAGATTTTCAGCGTTTGAAAAGTTTAATTTGCTCAGTGCACGTGTTTTGAATGGTAAAAACATTATTCACAAGTAAGCTTGTTTTAAAAACTTCATTAATTCGTATTTATACGGTAAGTCAAGAATGATTATGGTATGTTTACTTTGTTAGAGCATGGTACTCGTCTAATGATGATTGAAATTTGAACATTCCTACTACTTTCCATGCAAGTATACTTTTCAGTGATGGATTTCAGAAAATTGTTTTTATATCCCCTAAAGATGTTTAAATCAACTCATTATGGAAAACTGTCATCATCGAAAGAGAACAAGTTTTTTTTAGGTATTTCGTTTTCAAGTCAGACATAGAATTGCTATCCTCAGTTTAGGTACAATGTGGTTCGGAATATAAGATTTTTAAATTAATTTATTAATAATATTAAATTTATTTAAGTGCACATAATTTATCTCAAATTAATCGTAACAGGCCAATCCCAATCTCTCGTATTTATAATTAAGTTTCTTCTTCTAAAATACAACACCACAATGTTCATTGTTTCATTCCAACAATCTACCGCAAGATAATACTTGTATAGCTACTCAAAGCTACTTAAACATAATCTTGTGTTCCAAAAACCAACAAACACCCTGCAATTTCGTTTTCCCTCGGAAAATTATTCCAACTTTACGACTATCAATACAGCAAGCATAATAAGTCCTTAGTTAACCTACTTTTGGTACTTTCTCCCCTCGATCTGATAAGGAAGTCATTTTCTTCGTACGTTGCCATTCTGGTTGCCAACGCGTGGTTAGGGCAATTATCGACAAGGTTGTGCAATGGTTTACTTTAGTAGGAAATTCTCAAGTAACTACTCGTACATAGTAAATACTAGTACATCCGTCATAGGGCCATTATTAGGTAATTTTCTGGTTCTAAATATTGACTTGAGCAGATGACGTCAACTTATTAATAAAAATGTGTTCGGTTAGATGTCGCTGCCGTCACGCAACGACGTAAGGCAAAAGAGACCAAGAATTTCACACGGTCGGATGAACTGCACAATAGCTCGTTGGTAAGTTGGCGTTGGCCCGGTTAGCCAAAGGTCGTAGGTTGAAATCCTACCTGTGTGCGAATTTTTGGTTTCTTATTTAAACTTATATAAATGTGTTACTTAAAAAAGTTGTTTATGCCTAACTTCTTCAAATGTAAAATAATGTAAGTAATAGATATTTCAAGACGTCTTATTGATTTAATTAGTAGGTACATATTGTGTCCCCTACTATAAGCTCTTAAAAAAAACCAGCAGGAACTCTATTTTTTAATTACTCACGTGCATATTTCTACTGATTTTCGTTTAGCATTTAAAACCCCGCATCTTTGAATCACTCGATCTACTTCACTCGACCGCACGGAACTCGACCGCATTAAGTGACCTTACCCACTCGTCACAAAAGGCGAGCAATGTAGAATAAACGTGTTAAATAGATGTGTTGAGTGAAAAGTCGCATTCGCCAATAGAATGTCATATGAATAAATTATAACAGGGCTCTGAGTAGCTCAACTACAATTTTTGAAAACGGTTGAGTTGGCGATAGGCTTGCGGTCTACAGTATGGTGGCTGGTTAACATAAACTATAGAGAGTAAAATTGAAACTATGGAGTGGACCCAAAATTGACTTCGTAGTTGCTACTTGCTATCTAAATTTCTCATCTTCGCATCAATCAAAATGAGCCAACGTTAACCTCATACTTACTGCTTACAGAACCTTGAAAAGAACCTTCGGTGAGGTACGAACCAAGTCAATAGCACACCAAAAACTTTTACGCGTACGTAACTGCCACATTTGTAGCAACGTAGCACAAAATAAATCGTAGCTATGACGTAGTCCGTAGTTCGTAGCAGATAAAAAAGTACAATTAAGTAAACCTCCTCCTTTTAAAGAGGGTAAGTAATAATGGCTACTTAATAAATCTCTGGTATCGGACTAATTTTCACGCCTTAATTCAGAATAATTTTGGCTCATAGGGAGATGACACCATAAAAATATAGGCTAAATAACGAAATATAGTCACGAAAATACAGCTTAAAGGCAAAGAAATATTGGATGAATGTTTGCGCGGAAGAAGTTACGGGAAGCTGTAAATATTCTGTAAACCGACCTATGGCCCAATCACAAGGAATACCGTTGCTGACGGTAAGTCCAAGAATACGGTACGTATACGAGTGGACGGTCATATTCAATACATAATCGGATTTTTTTACGATTTGTCAGAATATCTGAATTTAAATGTTCACATTCGTTTCGATTCCAAAATCAAATTGGATAAACTTCCGAACACGAACAAGTGGATCAGACGAGTTTGATTTTGAAGTGCACATAAAAAGCATTTCCGACGTCAAAAAAGAAACGAATCGTGAAAAAAGACGATACATCATAAAACATGAATCCTCGTGTGAAAGAGCACTGACCTATGTTTTATAGATATGTAGTATAAGCAGTCTTTACGCAAATACCTCTATTTTTGGCCCCTTTCTGTCATACTTTGGGGCCAACTGTGCATGGTGACAACCGAATATATTCGGTAACATTCATTCCAGTCAAGTCATTGTAAAGGGGATAGGATTGCGCTAAACATGAAGGAATATAAAGATAGGCGTTTTATAAGACTCTAAAATAACATAGGTATAAAAATAACACGCTATTTTCCTTGGTTATAACCTAAAATGACTTTTCCGATTCGACAATTTAAAAAAAAACCGTTGAAAGAAAGGTTTCCGGAAAAAAAATAGCGAGGAAAATAGTAAAAAGTTTTTACAATTTTTCTAAAAACTGATAATCTGTAGGCGGTAGGAACTTTACTGAGTCGACTAGTGTCTTATAGAATAGGTCACTGCCAAAACTGTGTCGCCCTCATCGCCTTCCGGGGCGATATTATTGTTTGTTTAACATATTATAGCCTTTGAGGTCGATTCGCTCTATCCCTACCTATCCACATAGAAAGCAATTGTATGGAACATTGATAACACTATATTATATGCCTATGTTTATGTGGTAACATACTAGGTAGTTACGTTTCCTATCTAGTATACTTACATTCACATAGGTGCCCAAGCCTTGGAACCTATTGAATCAACCACACAAGTGACTCTATGAAATAGAAGTACGTAAACCACTAACGTCAGTCTAATCAGTGAAGCACATACTCCAAAATTAAAATATCACAAACTAAAGCGACTTGCTCAGTTTAATTCAAAATCAATAATAAAATCCCTGACTATATTATGTACTTACTTCGCCAAACAAAAATAAATAAGTATCAGTAGATATAATAAATATCTACTGACTTTGTGTCCATGATTGGCTTGGATTTGAGCTAACATAATAAAAAAATATCTTATTGTCTTTGAAAATGTTAAAGCTCGATCTGACGTCTTATCTCGTCAGCTGGGTAAGCAAAATATATGAGAAATTCATTAAATAATTCTACAGGGTATCCCTTAATTGAATTAAGTACGGATTTATCATACTAATTGATAATCCATTAAGTAAACATTAGTAACATCATTTCCTACTATATACCAAATAATTTTTCAAATTAAAGTGTTGCTATGTTCGAGACGTTGATTTTAAAATTTTATTATTTTTGGGAGCTTTATTAACAATTTTACTGAAATGATTCTAGGTTATTAAAATAAAAACAGATCCTGAAAGTTAATATTTGTAGAAATTTCCGTCCAAAAGATAAATGTTAATATCTCGAAAATGTTTCACATAAATTTTGTTTTGAAATTTCGTAGGCTAGGTTATGTAACTAATATGAACATAAAGGACTGTCCTTCAATTAGTATTTACAACTTACAACAATGCAGCAGAAAGTTTGTTACAAAGATTCACCTTCTTTCCAAAACCTGCGCTTGTTTATTTTACGTCTAAGCTTACTCTAGTTTCGCGGTTACACAACACTTGGCGTACAACCCTTGCCACGTCGCCTTACGCCTTTGTGCGATACATCACGTTCGTTAAAACGTATCGCTCGTAACCGTAATCCGATCGGTTAATCCTGCGACTACCTTCATACATCATGTCATGCCAAGGTTTTAAGTCAAATTTAGCCACTATATTCATACTTGATTTTAAAGAGATACTACACCGGAAAAAAGGGATCAACTTAACTAGTTTTGTTAGTTAAAAGTTTCGTTGTAGGGACGTCAATTTTAGTTAATCGGTACAAAACTAGTTTGTTACTTATAACTAGTTCGCAAGTCACTGGGTTACGGTCTATGAGTAGACAAATTTTGGTTACTATTAACCATTCATTTTTTTTCAGTGTAAGCGATATCAATAAATGCACAGAATCGACGCAGTAAAGGAATTGGATTGGCTAGAAAAGAATGTTCAAAAAAATTTTTTTTATTATCCTCAACATCATTTTATTCATTTATTTAATTTTACAAAAGGCGAGGCGTTAGCCTCACATAATTTATCATCTCGTTAAGCTATCAGTCCGATCAAGCTATGTCAGACGCCTATGTCGGCTTATAAAGTCTAGACACCAAGGTTACCAGCCCCCACGCTAAGAAAACTGCCTACATACCAAGCTACCTTGATATAAGAGTACTATAAAAAACCGGCCAAGTGTGTGTCGGACCACGCATAAAGTAGGGTTCCGTAGTCATTTTTGGCACCGCACTGTTTTGCCTGTTTACAGGGGGAAAGAAATTAGGTCTATATTACCTAAATACCAGGTTAATAGTTTATACTGTTCTTTTGAAAAAAAGTATATATTTTTATTTTATTTATAATTTCAAAAGGAATCCCAAAACAATTTTAAATAAGAGTTTCCGCGCCTGTTTTTTTACGTAAAATTCAAGCAATTAAAGTTTATAGGTTTAAGACTTTAGAAATTACAGGGGGGAGGGACACCGTGTAAACGGGCGGGCTATGTCTCGCAAATGGAAACCTGATAAAAAAGTGTTGTATGGAAACCCTACCTTATTTTCATAGTCCTTTTCAACGATACCCCACACAAGGGGGTGCACTCAAAAATATAATTCACCCCCCCCCTTTACATGTATGGGGAGGCACCCTTAAAAAGGGGTAATTATAATATTTGGTATTTTTTAAAATGAGATCTATATGTGAAATATCCTCGAACTATACATCTATACATGCAAATCAGTCCATAAACGTAGAAGATATTCTGCTGTGACAGACTAGGACGGACGGACGGACGGACTGAACGATCTTATAAGGGTTCCTTGTCGGATTACGGAACCCTAAAAATATTTTCTCGCTTATTTCATAACGAATTAAATCCTCTTTACTTTATTAAAAGGTTGTTGTTTTTGTGCCTTTTAGAAGATAGCAAGAGATTTTTCCTGAGTATTTTTACCTGTACTAAAAATATAAAGATGTACAGGGTTTTCCGTTAATAAATGAGAATCCTTTAGATACAGATTAGTTATATCGTACTCTACTATATGCTTATAAGTTTTTCAAGTAAAAGTGTTGCCATTTTTGAGTTTTTCGTTTTTATTATTTTTGGAAACATTACTAAAATTTTTAATAAAAAGTTTAAGTTGGGAATATTTAAGTGTATTATAATAGAAACAGACTTTTAAAAAGTCATAAATTGTATTGTACATACCACTAATACGCACCAAACGTTTTAAATCTTCGGTCCTCTTGCGGGCTAGAGAGTAGAATTCGTTGCCAGCTGAAGTGTTCCCTAAACACTACGATTTGGATTCCTTTAAGAAAAGAGTGAATAGGCTGCTTCTAGACAGACATGTCCCATCATCGGCCGCATCGTCGCTTACCATCAGGTGAGATTGCAGTCAAATGTCTGCCTATTAAATTAAAAAAAAAAAGTATAGAAAGAAACATTACTCCTAAGTGACATGCGCTTTATTTTATTTTTAAATTGCACCTGGGCGGGTCGCTAGTTCGTCATATGTAATCATATTTGAAGAATGTACATTTGTGTTTGAGATGAACCTGCCACTTCGGAGCCTTCGGGGTTTTGTCACCAGGTGGCAGTGGAAACGGAAACCTTGTAGATATTGCTTTATTATTTGCTGCATGGTCAGCAAAATGTACAGTGGGCCCCGCATCAACGTACCCAAATCTATCTAAATATCTCAAATAATATGGAACTCTATGTGGTCAAAATAAGGTTGAAATTTGGTTCCGAAAAAGATCAGGGCAGGGTTGATTTGTGGCCGTGTGTACGCACGACCGCTTGCCATCAGACTACCCCACTTTGACTTTGAGACCGACTCTATTCCCCATGTATTAAAAGCCGTTTTCGTAGTTTACATGGGTAACCTAACGTGCTGCCGACTGTACCTGTATAACTAGTGACTTTTACCTATGTCACAAGAATCGTATCCTCTTTGAATAAAACAATATGTTAGCTAAAAATTAATAGAGAATCTGTTGAAATTTTGGTAACTACAGACTAGTGGTTAATTTCTTGGAAACAAATTTAGTTTATTTTACATGATCCTCAGCCAAAAAGCTGACTATATTTTCCCCCCACCTGAGATCTCGAGGCAAACAAATGGATACGAGTATAGCAATAACCAATAAAAATAAAGGGCATATTATCGCTGATCCTTTGATCCCATCTTCGCGGGAAACAATAATAAACAATTTTCCCGGAACACCGCAAAGTTGCCAGGAGCAAGTTTTATTTAATGAAAATACAGTTTAATCGCCACTGAGATTAATTTGAGTAAAGAACTTTGACTGGGCCAGTTTGACTCCTTTGTCACGGCTAATAAAGACGTTACACAGTAAGATCTCTATTCTTTCGCATCACGATCAAAAGTAAATACACTAGCCTATATATGGATACACAAAACACCGAATGTGGCGTAAGGGATGCTCTTTACTAATAAGCTTTTTTATTTCTCATTCAGTGAATGTATCGTAAAACATCTTGAGGAAACCTGCACATTCAGGCGACTGCACGTGTAACCATGATCCAAAACTGGTCAGGTTCCCCTGGTAAAAGGGTCATGGAGGTCAGATGGCAATCGCTCTACTGTAATTGCCTCATCTGCCACATCCTGGATCATGGTGAGCGGACTCTGGTCCTTCGCGTGCGAGTGCACAACCGGGATAACGCTAGGAGGATGATGATTCAGTGATTGTATCGTGTGAGTCAGCATAACCATAGAGCAGGGGTGTATTATGTATAATTATAAAATTACATCATCCGTGATAGCAAGGTTAGTTAGCGTGATAGGGTTGACGATAATCAGACCCTCATCCTGCTTATTTAATCGCGATAAAATGTTGTTTGAATAGTTTAAATTTGACATTTGGCCCATATTAAACTGCTGACATCTGGCGATTGAGTTACAATGCTATAACACAGCTCTTTTTGTCATATTTACTAAATCTAACTTATAAGCATTACTGAATGTGTGTATATTGTGTCTTAAAGATTGGCGGTGAACTTTTTTGATAAAGCGACGTACGCAAACCTTTGACACGGGTCTTAAATGTAGACAAAATGGAAGATGATTTTAAGCCTGAATTTTTGGATTGATTGTTTTAAAGGTTAAAACAAAAGATTTTGAAACTTGAATTTTACAAAAGCAAGCACAATTTGTGATCATAAGACAAGGGCACGATATTTTTTCATACTTTATGCAAGATAGTAGCAAAACTACCATAACTTTGCTTATTCGAAAAAATGATTAATCTGGTAAATTGGTAATAGAGTTCAAAGTAACTAGAAATATCTTAGTGGCTTTGATTCCTATTTCAGATTGTTTTTTCAATTAAGTTTACCATGTCTGTCCACACATGGTTTCCTCACGATGTTTTGCCTCTTCGTAAGTTTTTATCAATCTTAAGTTCATATTGTATTGTATGCAATACGAGTATACAATGAATAAAAAAAAATAAAAAAAATATTATTATTATTATTGACCCTGTTAGTAATTAAAATTATGAAAATAATACATTTCTAGTATCACTGTGACCTACAAACAAACCTTTTGCGTAGTTTTATTATGAGTATTAGGGGCCCTAATACTTACAAAACAACGTTAAGGCTTCACAAAATGGATGTAATAACTGAGTAAAACTCGAAACTGAAAAATGTAATTTACAAAAGGTCACAAAGATTTGAGCACGCTTGTTTCTACCTTATTTACATTACCAGAATTTGCTTCATTTGTCTTTTGAGGGAGTTATTAGGGCGCCAAAAACGCCGAAAAATATTTCCTTAGTAATTTCTCTTAAAAATTAAGTTTAAAAAAAAAAAAACTCGTTAACCCAATTGAAAAAACAAAGTTCCTTGACTACTTAAGAAAAACCGTACTTTGCAGTTTTTAAAGTTGTAAAACTTATTAATAAAAATTAAGATAAATTACTTAATACAACACAAAAACAAAAATTATAAAAAGGGTCTCTGTGGTAGGGTTCCTAAGATGCTGGCAGCATTACCGCGCTGGATAGCGATGCTTATACGCTGAGCAAGGTAGCTGCCAGCTCTTAGGTCACCACTGATGTCAACTAGCCTCTTGGAAATCTCTTTGAAAAAAGAGATAGCGTTGGGACCCCACGAACCCAGTGTTTCGACTCCAAACGGTACAAAGTGGTACCGGGAGTCGATCTGCCTGTACTTGTTCTTTTTAAAGTTTTAAATAAATAAAATTATGTAAAAAACACATTTAGAATTAACGACTTGGACTATGTTAATATAATTTTGTTGCCTCATTACAAATGTCATCAAATATACCTAGAGCCATCTCTTGACTTTTGCTGACAGTGCATGAAAATAGTTCCAAGAAAATTATAGTCTGACCGCTTATCGGAGACTTCGCCTGCGGGGTACAGTAGTAGACGAGAACAGAGATTTGATTAGGTAATTTAAATTAAAAAAGCGAATTGTAAATGTACAGTCCATTAATGTCGAATCGTCAAATTATACCATTGTGTTAGATAAGTTCTGTTTGCTACCAAAAGGTGGCTCTGTACGCTGTTACATCGCGGTAATAATGCGTTTCAATCAGAAGTACTTAAGGTTTTTTGTCTAATATATGTGTACTCTTTTGCTTACTTTGAATCTATGGTATTATTTTGAAACCCTGATCCTAGCTAGCAAATTACTCGAGGACATTGACCCGGTTAGTGTTCAGTAAATTTCGAAATTCAAATGACCCAATCAATTCGACGACCGTCTTGGTGTAGTGGTTCGCACCCCGGACTTCTAAACCAGGCGGTTGCGGGTCCGAATCCCGCAAGGGACAAATGTTTGTGTGATGAGCACGACAAGCATTTGTACCTAGGTCATGGATGTTTATAAATGTATATAAGTATGTCTATCCGTTATCCTAGTCACCATAGCACAAGCTTTCAAGCTTAGTTTAGGGCTAGGTAATTGGTGTGTTTAAAAAAAAACACAATCGCCCGCCGGCCTCACCGCTCAACACCCCCGTTTTCGTCTACCCCCGCACCCTGGAAGAGATCGCTCCCAGCGATAAGACCGCCTAATTGTACCTACCAACATGGTTTTTCTTTTATAATATGTTTGTTAAGTGTTTTCTGGTTGCAATAAAGAGTATCTATCAAGTACAGGCGAGGTCTCAGAAAAGCCGGACTATAAATTCATGATTGTACCAACGAGTATGTTTCAGATAACACAAATATTTGATGACCAATTACTATGAGCCCATGTTTGCTATAAATAAATGTTTGTCAATAGGAACAAATAGCTTTATTACTGCGAATGTTATAAAAATAGACCTTTCTAATAACATAATTTCGACTTCTTACTAGTTATTTTTCTGCGAATGTTTTATGAACATCGGTGAAAAGATCGGAGAAAATCGGTGAATTATTGGTGACTTACTTCAACGATGAATGGTAAGATTCCATAGAATCTACCAATCTTTCCATAGAATTTTGGGTTTTTCTGTCTTGAAATAACTCAAACACAGCTCCGGAGTCAAAAAGTTGGTGGTAGTAACACCCCTGTGCCTCGGAAAGCATGTTAAGCCGTTAGTCCTGCGCCTGATCTCTCTACGGTCATGTCGGACTGCCGTCTCATCAATTTATGAGAGTGAAGGAACAGAGAGTGCAACTGTGTATTGCGCACATACTTGTGCACTATAATATCTCCGGTGCAGTCGGCTAATCTCTGTTGTGATTGGCCACTAAAGTCGAAATTCGGCTAGGAGGATATTAGCACACCTCGCCCCGTGCATGTTTTTCGTTCGTTACGCAGGAAGGTTGCGCACGAACTTGTCAGACTATAGGAGGACATTTATTATTTGTACATACTTAGGTAAACGTCATCGATATGCGCTATCGCACTGACGGCTATAATACAAGTACGCTGGACTGCATACTGTCATCTTAAAAATAAAGCCATTTGATTATCGCCATTTTGACGCTGACGGCTGTAGTGAGCGTGTGGTTACTGTCCACGGAACTAATGAGAGTCGACTTAAACATATGCAAGTTACTCTATTTTAGTTCCCTAGACACAAGAAGGCGGCGCTTTTATCGGCATAAAATTTATCTGTCATTTCTTAGAGAATGTTTATTAATCCAGCGTACTTGTATTATAGAGGTCAGCGGAGCTAACGTCATCGATCAACGTGACTGAACTTCAATTTTCTTTCTAAAGATTAGCAAGTGTCATGAATGATAAATAGTTATTATTAAAATGCTGCTTATTTCAGTGTCGTGCTACTAGGGATTGGTTTTCGATTTCGCTAAATTCAATGCGAAAAGCGGAGATCAGGCTGTCCGCATGAAATCACAACTCGAACTTAATCTGATTTGTTTTAATGAAATGCCTGTTGACTTTTTTCGTGAAACGTAGATTCTTTCATACCCATGTTAATCTTTTAATACGATTTATTCATGTCGGTTTTAAAAATTATCTGTGTCGCAATTTAGTGCAGACACTTAGGTGCTATTTTACTCTTTATAAGATTTAGAACGTAACTGTGCCTTCCAAGGTACTTAGGGATTGATTAGAAATAAAAAGATAAAAAGGCAGGACTAGCACAAATACTTTTTAGCCGCCTTCGTAAAAGGAGGAGGTCATTTTTTTCGTTAGAATCATTTCTTTCTCTAATTTCAATAGTTATTAGTAAAGTTATTTTCACCACAATCTCAAAATCACGCAAAACTCCTACACAATCTTAAAGCACGTTAGTCTTCTAGGCACAGGAATAACATCTATTGAAAAATAAAATGTATTAAAAAACTTAGTTTCACATACTAAAACAGCTTGAAACTACCAGAGCCTTTTTCTGTACAATACTATTATTATTATGTGGTACAATTAAGGATTATGTCCAGACGCAAAACAAGCAAAAAACGTAGACCAATCACGAAAATTGTTTTAATTATTGTTGCAAACAAGTATACTTTACATTCGTCGGGGTAGCTCTCAGTCGGCCCCAAGGGCTAAATTTACACTTCAGAAAGCAAAAGCTGCTAGAGTTGCATAACTAATCCATAGTTTGACTATCGATAGTTTACCTTAAACAATATCTCAAATTACATTATTCAAAAGTATCCATATTTTATAAATGTCGTACCACCGATAGAATCGATACCTGTCTTAAAAGTATCGATAGTTTTGGTAGAATAGCACAAATAGTATCAATACAATTTAATAGTGCAGTCGGCAGCACGTCAGGTTACTCATTTGAAATACGAAAACAGCTTTTATTACGTGAGGACTAGAGGCGTCTCAAGGACACAGTGGAGTGGGTAGTCTGACGTGCGGCCGTGTGTCTTAAATATTGTCGTGTTTCATACTCTCGACATTATTGAAAGGACATCAACTATCGACAATCGATAGTAGTCTAGCCAATAGAAAGCACTAGCTTCTACAATAGGTATTGGCAATTACGCAAATCGACCGTCTGGGAACCTTTATTGTGGGCTATGGGTTTTATTTATTTATTTATTTAATCTTTATTGCACAACTAAAACTGTGTATAAAAGGCGGACTTAATGCCTAGTGGCATTCTCTACCAGTCAGTCAGTTTTCCTTTGATTGGCGTTTCAGTCAAAACAGTGTTTATGTCAAGCCATATATAAATATGTTTTAACTATGACTGGTGATTGATGATGAAGTTTGGAGTAGGAACTGCTGAAGACTATATATATATATATATATGCCATAAGAATAAATATCAACAATTCAGTACTGCCAAGTGTGACAGGTTTCTCAATTTGTTACATCTCTATTGCTCAGCTTTCGTCTAATTTATTACAAACAATTTGTATCGTCAAGTCAGTATGCTGACCACTAGACCAACGAGGCAGTCACTTCACTTCTCTTAAGAGGGTGCAGCGCGAAGCAAATCGAGTAAGTCTAAACGACCTTCAAACAGAATCGAACTTATTACTATTAGTAATTAGATCCATTTGCTTTAAAGATTTAGACTTGATGATTTAATAAGAACAATAGTTTTATTCAGCGCAATGCGCAAAACCATCAGACATTTGTGTTAAAAACTGAAAAGTGTTCATATTTTCTTATTTATATTTTATACGTGTGTATGAGGCTAACGTAAATAAGTTGTTTTAATGTATTCAACTAATTCAGCTCATCGTACAAGTGATATAGAAATACGATAATTATCTCAATTTCGTGCAGGACTGCCTTAAGGTTTAGGTAATTATATAATAACAGCTTTGTTGTTTTTTCTATTTCTGTGCCTATAGACCCTAAGGTTGCATAACGTAAGCACCAAATTATAGCCCACATTTATCTGGATTGGGCAATCAATGTGAACATAGCTTTGCTTCTATCGCTCTACCCAAATTTACGAACCAACCCCTTCGATTTTTCCAAACGACAGCGGCTGTCGCGAACGATCCGTTACAACTTCTGATAAATGACTTGGCTAAAGATAAAACTGGTTTTTTGGAGAGTAATAGGCTGAAAAATTTCGATTGGGGCTAAGAAGACGATATTTTGACCTAAAAAAGGTAGCAACATTTCCAAAGGTAAAGTGTGTATTATATCCTTAATATCAAAGTAAGTTGATCCCAGTTTACCTTGCTACGAAGAAGCAAGAATACTCTATGTAAGCCTAAATAGTTATGTGGATAATCAATTTTAAGTGATAATGATTTAAATTCCAACTCTATTCACATTTTTTGTTTACTGTTCAATATAGGTACTCTCTACTTCAGCATAGGTAAATATTTTAACTATCATAACGACTCATGAAGACCGTTCTTACCGAAAATATTTCTGAGTGTTCATTTTATCATAATATGGAAATCAGTCGTGTTGTAATACAAAACAGTGTCTGTGGCTGAATTTATTCAACTCACTTTAACATCTCTGCAAATCGTGTATGACATTAATAGGTCAAAATAATTATTATGCGTGTCTTGTACACGCCACCCCACGGCTAAGGGGATTTAAATTTATACGCCCATAATTACATATTAATGAAAATCTGTCATTATATTTAGGGCAGGTGTCGGTAGAAATGAAACGTTTATAATTATAGCCACAGGCGAAATTAATAAGGTAAGCTTACTCTAGAAGAAGAACTTACTTACTAAAGAATGATAATTTTCCACAGTAAAATATAAGAAATTTATCAAAGGACTTGTCCACAATTTGTTTGGAGGTCGGTTTTTTATTTTAAAATATAACTAACCACCATACTACTATATTTATTTTTAAGCTACAAAAATATACGCCACCATATAAATTACAATTTTAAACGTCTTCGCTTTTGAGAAAAAAAAATTATTTGTAATTTGTAGGCCTAGAAGCTTAATGTATAAATTAAAAAATAAAATATACATACACTAGCTAGCCAAACGGAAAAAAAGTTACCTATCTGTCACAATATATGTGTTATCTGTGTAACATAACTTTCACGAAGTCGTGCAAGCCTAAGAAAAAAACTTTCACGACCACTGTCAATGTCAATTTTGTTGACAAAGGACTTGTCCATTAATGGTTTTTTATTCGTCAATATTTCTAACCAGAACAAACTAAATATTATATGAAAGAGTTCACAAAAACTAGCCTTTCTGCATAATTAATATAATTTTTAAGGCCTCCGATTTAGAGAAAAATTGAAATTATTTTTTCTCTTTATCTGTACAAACACCGCACCTTCGCCTATACCAATTAACGCATGAAAAAAAATTACAGCAAAATTGTCATTCCATTGACAGTAGTACCTATTATATAATCTGTGGTAGTAGCTAGTAGTATTTATCCACCAGTGGAAAGGCAATAGTACATAGCCATACAGCCAGGAAATACAAGTAATGATCAATGGATGATGCCTCATTACAAAACATATTTTTTCTCAAAAATGGAGGTGTTTAAAATTCAGATTTCTATGGTTACGTGTTTCATATTTTTATAGCTTAAAGATAAATATAGGTTATTGGTGGTTGGCAATATCTTGGAATAAAAAACCAGCCTCCATACAAAAAGAGGACAAGTCCTTTATTTTTGTTTATACTTTTTTATGTCTAGTTAAACAGTAAAATTAAGTATAATTTTTCTCTAAATCGGAGGCCTTAAAATTGTATTATTTATACGGAAAGGGTAGTTTTTGGGAACTCTTCCACATAACCTTAAAAACTGGTTTTAGGACAAAAAATGTAGTAGGGAGATACTGAACGCAAATCATCCCATGCACGCCCAGTGTGATGAGTTTTCAACGACACTTATTAATATTATTAGTTTTATAACTACCTGTGACAAGTTTACTCCAAATGTATGGATTTAGAAAACATGTGACGAATTTACTCTGAGACGAGTTTTTTTACAATTTTTGGGTATCTTTACCTATAAGTTTACTAAAAATAGGCAATTGATATAATTTTGCAATATTCTCCATATAAATTGATAGTCACTTATTAAACCGTTAAAATAACACAAATATATACACATTGTTGACTGAATTTAATATATTCATTTACAATTATTAATATAAAATACAGTTTTGTTATCTCTGTGGCAGTATAATTTCAACAAACAATAATATTCTGCATTATTAATTATGTTAAATTATTATTAAAAGGAACCAATGCAATTATTTACCTTATTTTACTGCGGGCATATCTTTATTATAGAATAATGTTATTTCAGAAATCATTTCTGATAAATGTTTGGTTAGTTGTTAAAAGAATTATAATCCTCTTCCTCTTGATTGTTGTAAAACAAAACTTTCTAAAAAAAACAGGTTAAAATATTTTTTTTAAAAAAGATCAGAGTGTCATACGCACATACACATAACTTTATTGTGATGTAGATAAACCTTAAAGTAGTAACTGAAAAGTCAGCCTATTAGATCCTACTGCTGGGAAAAGGCCTCACCTCAACTATGAGGAGGAACGAGCCATACTCCACCACGCGGGCTCAGTGCGGATTGGTGAAAGGGTGTCTGTAAGGCAGTGACATACCTTGCTGTCAGATGTTATCAAGTCGCCCTAGGGCCTCTGACTAGGCTTAACGACTAATACCAATAGATATTAGCCGGGACCAACTGCTTAACGTGCCTTCCGAAGCACGGAGATGCTTGTCATAGTCGTAAAGTAGTAACTAGGTAGTACGTAACATTTTTTGGATTTCAGTTGAATCAAATGTTAGTAGAATATAAAAATATAAACTGCGAAGTATTCTATTTAACAATTCTAGGGCTTTGCTCTAAATTGGTTAATTAGTTAAATGGCCTCTACTATGTAATGTATGAAGCGGAGGACCGTGAAAGTTGGCGCCGTCTTGGAGAGGCCTATGTCCAGCAGTGGACTGCAATAGGTTGATATGATGATGATGATGTAATGTATGCTTTGGGAGAGGCCTGTAATACATTACACAACTTCACTGACACGATCAGATGTTAATGTACGAGTAATTACATAGACATCTGGTTATATTAAGGTAGGTATATCTGGTGATGTCAAAGTACAATACTTGGGAATGCCTAGTACCTGAATAACCCTTTTGTCTGAATAACTTTTTAAGATCATACACGGCACGGAAATTAGATTTGTTTTCGACTTAGACATGTACTGAACATGGCAATATTAAATTTTTGCACACAAAAATTGATCGACTGTGTCATCCGCAAGGACAAACAAATTGCTTATATTATAGAAAATAATTATTGAGCCGAAGAAAACCCAAAGGAAGACATACCGATAGGTAAATGGATATTCGTATAATGTTCATGTAAATCACCAACAAACATACAAAACAATATCAAACATGTAAAAAATGCAAAATCGGACCAAACTAATCTAATAGTGTTCCCTAACAATAAATTATTGTTTTTGAGTGATAAGAATTCACTTTGCAATCTAATTATTAAATTTGCACTTGAAAAAGAGACTACCAGAGGCGGGGGATTTCCCGCCTCTGGTAGTCTCTTTAACAATGTCCTGAAGTAAAAATAATAATATTAATTGTAATATATATTTTATCCTTATAATGTATACACCTAGTACGCAAATGTGAATAAATAAATAAAGTTTCTGGTAATAAAGATTTAAAACTCTCACGGTCGAATTCTTATCATAAAAATGTACATTTTCTACGCGCTCCTTCTTGACTGAACTTCTTATACATTTGCAAACGCATCGAGCATAATTATTTCGTCATAAGAAAAAGTTTTCAATAAGTATATAAAATGGCTAACATCTGTTGGTATTAGTCGTAAGGCCTAGTCAGAGGTCCAAGGGGCGGCTTGATAACATCTGACAGTAAGGTTGGTCACTTGGCTTACAGGCACCGCTCCACCAAACCGCACTGAGCCCGTTGAAGTAAGGCCTTTTCCCAGCAGTGGGATATATATGGGCTGACTTTACTTTTTGTAAAATGGCCAACACATCAGCCAAAGCAAAAAAAATATAATAAGTTGTCGCAGTGTAAACCCTGTCGTTCTGCTGTCTGCTGAATTAAATGATGGAATTTTCGTAAACCTTATAATAAATACCTCTTGATCAGAGTGACATATATTTATCGGCTGTATGCTGTAAAACCAAAGCTAGTTTTTGTTACACTATCTCTGAATGTGCATGAAGGTAGATTATGGTTTTAAATTAATCAAATACTTGCTTACCTAAGAATCAAATGAAAAGTAAATTCAATCCTAGTTACACAAAGGGAAGAATTTTCAGTAATTCGGAATTTTACATGGATATTAAAAAAGAGATTGACAAACCAATATCCCAAGTAAAATTTGAATAAACAGTAGAAAAACTCGTAATGTCAGACACATTTCGATCCGCTGCAAATTCCATGAAGGTTTGCTTGAATAATTCAAGAATTTATTGGAGTTTGCAAATTCTCTGATTTGCCATTTGGCGTTGATTGCTATCGAACGTCCAATATCGAATCGCTCTTGATTGGGGAAAGTAATATCTCATCCATACTAATATTATTTATGCGTAAGTGTGTTTGTCTGTCTGCTACCTCTTGACGCTTAAACCGCTGAACCGATATAGATGAAAAGATAGTTTGAGACCCTGGAAAAAATATAGGCTTTTTGCCACGATCTAAAAACATTAAAATGGGAGGTAAAATGGGAGATGAAGCCGTCGTAACCGCTAGTGATTCGCGTATCACTTAGTTTTCACAATAAATCATAATCTGCCATTTAAAAAAGTAGTAAACCGTTTCTAATCATGCACCAAAGGTATAGCGTATGTTATTTTGTCGACATGTTTTGTTTACAAAGTTCAATATGTAAAACGATTATTGAATTTGTAAGTCAATACTGTTTCATAGGCGACTGCCAAAGGGTTTATGTATTCTTTGTTTATTTCAACACTGTACAATCTGAAATTTTGACATTACTTACAAAACGAAAACATAGGCACGTATTCGTATGGTTCAAGAGTAGCACCCCTATCAATTTTACACCCTTTCTGATGGTTTTTGGACATGGTTGGATATATTACACCCATTTGAAGGGTGCTTGTTTTGGATTGGGTCGTCTGAGCTGGGATAATCGTGGACATTGTCCCTAAACCAGTGTAAATTGTACAAGATAGCATTCGGTTTTAAAAAAGAATAGGAATATTTAGTTTTTGACCAGTATGTATTCTAAACTGTCTCTGAGTTCTGTAAAAAATATGGTTCGTATAAATAACACTCGGCCGGCTGTCTTCGCCTTTGTTGCTCCGCGTACTCGGCTAGATACGTACTGATTAATTTTATTATTTTTGATATGATACTAATTTTTTAAAACAGCGTTTATTCATATGCAACTAATTACAGAGATGTTTATTTCAACTCATTTTAAAAGCATAAATATGACTCTCGGTTACGACAAGTCCTACTTTTCTCGTTACTGAGTTAATCTGACACAATTCTTTATGACAGCCCTGATAAATGAACTGTTAGCACTCACCTCAATAGAAAAGGTATTTTTAAACGGAGTTTACTTTTTGCCCGACGTTTTTAAATTATGGCAGCAATACCAGGTCACAAGATTACGAATGCTAACACAGCGATTACTTTAAAATGCTTTCAATTCCTATTTTAACTGCCAGCTTTTCTTGAACTGTTGACTCAAAGGACTTATCTGCATAATTTTTTGGAGCTTTTAGGTTAGCACTGTACAAAAACCGGTTTTCTTCGTTATATTTTTTCTATCTAAGGGCTCATTCACACTGGATCCGTCATTGACGATTCGTTAAAATACAGGATACGTCATGACGGATGGACGTTCACATTGCATACGGAATCGTGTGTTTTCACGATTCGTCAAAATATCCCTATTGAATTTGGTCAAAAATCCGTGTATTTTGACGATTGTGATTTTTAAAAACACGATACTAGATTTAAGACGTATTCGTCATTTTTCACGATTCGTGATCCATGTGAACATGGGCATTCAAAAAGCATGCCCCAGTTCGGTCATGGCATTCGTGGCGATAACACGACAACCTAGTGACGTGATCGGTGCGCTCGTTTGATAATCGTCGGTGTGCGCGCCTGCTATGCAGGCTGTCATCCCTTCGGAGTAACCATGTCGGATTCGGAAGAGTGTGAGGAGGAGATGATGAAAGTAATGGGAGGTGAAGTTTCGAACGCTATCCAAGAAGAACAAATCTGTTTATCATCAATGCAGAATGAGTGTGAGGAAGGCGGGAACTACGTTGAAGATTTAAGAGCTAAACCTGAAAAACGGGATAGAGATGAAGAAGAAGATGAATCAGAGTGGTAAAAAGTGCAAAAGAAATTAAAGAAAGGACAACAGAAGTCGGAAATTATAATTTCAAGCAAGGAAAAATTACCTAAACAGTTCGGAATAGCTAAATTGTTTACCAGTTTGGGACTTCATGAAATCCGTACAATTAAATACGTAAATCCATATAAAATTAAACTAGAGGTTCCGAATGAAGAATGTGCAGATAAATTATTACGCTGTAAATTATTTAAAAAGAAAGAGTGGAGGGTTCAACGAGCATTTGAGGTGACGACATCTTACGGTATTATAAGAAATGTGAATATAGAACTGACTGATGAACAAATTAAAAATGCAATAACATGCCCTAACAATATTCATATACAAGCTGTTAAACGGTTGAACCGCCGTGATGAATCAGGAAAATGGGTACCAAGTGAGGTGGCTCGCGTTGCATTTAACTGCGCATATTTACTAGCATATATTTACGTGGACAACTTGAGTACTAAAGTAGAACCGTTTATTTTCCCGACGTCCCAGTGCTCAAAATGCTGGAAATTCGGACATACTAAAACTAGATGCACTGCGAAAAAAATAACTTGCCCTAAATGTGGAGATTTCCATGAAAGTTGTGAAAACCAAGTTTATAAATGTGTCACCTGTAAAGGCGACCACATGGCTTTAGATCGGACATGCCCAGTTTTCAAAAAGGAGCAGAGATTGCGAGAACTAATGGCAGAGTTTAATTGCACGTATCGATGCGCCTGCAACATGTATGTTTAACCGGAATCTATATATGAGTCACCACCACGAAACAACAAGAAATCACACGAATCGCCTGATCAAATTGAATTAAAAAACAGTTTTCAAGTTTACCAATGATGGAGGAATCTAGCCACGTATATACGCCGGGGCTGTCTGGATATTCGCAACTATTTAAGGCCAAACGCCCGAAATCACGCCTGCTGCTCACTTACTGCATTATGGACACAATTTTAAAATTACAAGAGAGGCAGAAAGTTATAAAATTTCAATGGATTCCATCACATGTGAACTTGGTAGGTAACGAAAGAGCGGATAAGTAGCAAGAGCCGGGATTGTTGAAGAACTTCCCGTAAAACATTCACCTTTCTTCACGGACTTACTAAGAGACTATAAAAGAGACTGTTATAAGATTTGGAAAGAATATTTCGACGAGAGGTCAGTGGAGAAAGGTATTTGGTATAAGACGATACAAGCTGAACCACCTAAGATACCGTGGTTTTCTACGGCAAGGTTGAACCGACAAACGTTGGTTACGATGATGCGGCTGCGTAGCGGTCATATTCCACTGAATGCGTTCGCTTATCTTATGAAGTTAGTAGTATCGCCAAATTGTACTAGGTGCAATATGCGGAAGGATGTCTACCACACATTGGTAGAATGTGCAAGGGTCGAGGACGAGCGTTGGCAGCTAGAATTAGAGACTGGAATACGATTTAGGGACATTGGCTCTTGTAATATTGTACTGGCAAATCCGACATGTCAAATAGCAGCTAGTTTAGTTAAAATTATTAATAAGTTAATTAATTCTAGACAATAATAAATCAGTATTGTAACAATATGAGGCTGACATTATCGCTGTGCGATAAAAGCCTCTTTCAATCAATAAAGAAAAAAAAAAGCATGCCGCCGTTAAATAAAAGAACGAATCGTAAAAAAAGACGAATCGTCCTCGTGTGAACGACCTCTAATACAAATGTTTACATAACTGTATTTCAAATAGATTAATAACTAAAATATTTATAAAAGTAAACAAACAATATCTTATTTTGAATTGAGAGACAGTTTAACTATTGGATGTTTGGCAACCAAGTTGGCACCAATATACAACTTAATAAATAGTTAGATCCTATTAGTAAAAAGACAATATATTAGCCTTTTGTTCTACATACTTACTTTACTAAGGCATAACGAATTTGTATGCCTCAATCGCACAAGTACCTATCTGCGGCTCGTCCACTTTGTTACGAGTAGGTCTAATAATTCTGGTCGTCGTACACGCAACATGCAATTTGCAATTGGCGAACTCTCAGCAATGTAAACTTTTGTGTACCTCCACTTCTTTTAATTCCTGCACGATTGTTTGTTTTACCCGAATGGGAAGGGTAATGCGAGCCAATACGACCCAAGGGTTATACTGTGTAAGTCGTTGTTTTTGACTAGCGGTTTCTTGTGACTTCGCCGGGTATATAAGATTTTTTACACAAACATGCTTTTTATTATTCTTGAGTGACGCTGTGTTTTAATTTTATCAATTAAATTGCACCCGTTCAGCGGCTTAAGAATAAAAAGTTAACATGGCAGACAAAGTTACGTTTCAATTCGTACATTTACCAGTTCAGGTGAATTTAGTGGGGATGCATAGTCCGAATTATGTCTTATAGTTCCTATTTACTCAATCGAGTAACCAAACGGAAGTGACAAGTGAGAAAGACGGCTAGTATAGACAATTATAATGTCTGTATTGTCTACAAACATCATCTATCTAAACATCGTCATCATCATATCAGCCTATTGCAGTCCACTGCTGGACATAGGGCTCTCCAAGACGGCGCCAACTTTCACGGTCCTCTGCTTCTCGCATCCAGCCACCACCGGCCACCTTCCTCAGGTCGTCGCCCCAGCCACCACCGGCCACCTTCCTCAAGTCGTCGCCCCAGCCACCACCGGCCACCATCTAGCAGGGGGGTCCAACACTACGTTTCGAGAGACGTAGTCTCCATTCGAGAACCTTCGAACTAAACGTCTATTGTCACTAATCTAATCTACAAAGTAGACCTCCAACTAACTAGATTACAGCGTATATTGGGTGTGCTTAAAGCTAGTTTATTATGCTACTTAAAACAAAGGAGTTTTGCTTATTTAGCCTTTAAAACTCTGAACTGATGAATGGATATTGCTTGGCAAGACATTTTTGAAAAATATTTGATAGGATTTCTTAGATCTATAGCTAAGTTGTTCGACTTTTTCTTGACGGTTTATCTTTTAAAATATTTTTACTAAAATGCGCTAAGAAACGCAATAACTTTTTGTTGCACTTGAATACATAATTAATTGTCTTTTAATTATTAAGTAACAAAATCATTTCAGACACGCAATTTATTTATTTATACAAATAACATGTACAAATAGTGGTCCTAATGCCAAAAGTATGCTCTACCAGTCAACCATAGGTCGAAACCAGAGAAGACGCAGGCGGTCAAGAGAAAAAAGAGAGAAGTTTTATTTAGGAACGTATTAACAATATCTAACTATACCTACTAAATCATAATATTAATTAATAACAATATCTGTCAAGAAAACCAGCCCGGGAATGCTCACTGTCTTAATGAAACAATTTCAATTCAAAATGCTAAGTATACTTAGTCACAAGATCGAATCGCTTCAACAACCAACAGCTAAAATTAGATTCACACTGAAAGCGGCTGACTTATTAATAAGTCTGAAGGTGCACATTTACTGCCGTGAGATAGCAGACACGTGACGGTGAGGGAAAACCTTGAAATTTTACAAGAATCAATATCATTAAACCCCTCCTGGTCTTGTTATTGACTTAGGAAGGGTATGGCCCTTTCCAATCCCACGCACACATTTCGGAATTTCAGGACAACATACGAGTAGAAAGCGTATAAACAAACGTTTGAAACGATTGAAAACTACAAACTAACAAAAAAGGATCACAGTTTTACACTTATCCATACTAATATTATAAATGCGAAAGTGTGTCTGTCTGTCTGTTACCTCTTGACGCTTAAACCACTTAACTGATTGATATGAAATTTGGTATGGAGACAGTTCAAAACCCTGGAAAGGACATAGGCTACATTTTGTAGCGATATAAAAACATACGCGCGGACCTCTTTCTTTTGCACATAATTGTTTACTCACTCATCGACTCCCCTCCCTTACTTTCATCCATTAACTTTAAAACTATTTACAGGTCCCGTAGATTCCATTATCCCAAATTATTTTATCTGCAAGTATTCCGCAACAATACATCATTTTACAATCTAATCGTCAGAATGTGTCGCCTTTACAACGACCTCTTGCTGGCCCATCCGGATGTCGACATCTTTACGCCAAATCCAAATGTCTTCCGAAGGAATATCGCAGCCTTAGTAATATGATATATTTTTTCCCCGTGCACCTTTGCCTACATTGTTCTCACACACACATATTACATATTTGTTAGGTATAATTGTTTGTTATATTTAAGCTACTATTACTTGTAACTTCTAGGATGCATCTTATTAGGTTACAATTTAGCTCTTAAGCCATTGTCAAGTAAACTGTGTAATCCTAATTGTAATCTGTTTTGCATCTTGAATAAATAAAATATAAAAAATAAAATAAAATTAAGGGGGTGAAATGGGGGATGAAAAATCCAACTGTTGCGGGCGAAGTCGCGGGGAACCACTAGTTTTTAATACATATTCTGGGAAATTAAATAAACTTTAGTATAAGTCTTTTAAGATGTCCTTACCTTATGGTTAAGAAAAACATCGAGAGGATACCAGGGCCCTTAGACAAGGTGCAATCTTTCTACAGCGAACTTCGCTATCGCCAACGGAATGTCAAAATATGTATGCAAAACTCACGTGATGTTTCGATGGCCATTGTCAGTTACATACATTTTGTTAGTGATAGCGATCTTCGCTTTAAAATGAATTGCATCTTGCCAACGGGCCCTGCACACTTAGTAGTACCTATTAGTGGGATGTTAGCTAGTGGCGAAATGGTGAAGGCAATGGCAAACCATGAAAATTGCCATGAAAGTCGTTGGGTGTGTTTCATTTCCCGCATAGTGAACACGACACTTAGTCAATGGGTACCTATTCAAAAATGAATAAGAAGACTAATGAATCTAAACACATAAATATGAAAACTGATTTAATGACAGACTGACTGATTGACTGACTGATACATAAACGCACAGCCCAAACCGCTAGGTCTAGAGACTCCAAATTTGACACATAGGTTCCTTATAAAGTTTAAGAATGCACTAAGAAAGGATTTTTGAAAATTCATCCCCTAAAGGGGTAAAAGGGTGGGCAAGTTGGTAAGAAACTGTCAATTTTGGAGCTAAATCGATATTTGATATTAAGCTATTTGGTTAGAAGTTAAGAACGACGTATTTCAGGATTTTCAGGAACTCAACCTTTAAGGGGGTAGAAATGGGGGTGGAATTTTATATAGGAAATTTGGAATTTGCGCGGACTAAGTCGCGGGCAACCGTTAGTAAATTAATCAATTTGAAATCTTGTTTTTTTTTCTATTTGTTTGTTTCTGTTGTTATTATAATGTAATCTATGTCATTTCTTATCCTGTGAAATGTGTTTTTGGCTCAAATAAATACTATTCCTATTTCTATTTCAAAAAAAAAAATTACTTACTCTACCCATAATATTTAATAAATTCACTGCTTACCTATTCAGGAGTACACTACGATTACTCTACGTAGTCTACCTAACTTTTCCGTACCTGAAACTTTGTGTACTACTTTGCTCCTAATTTGGTAAAACTAAAACAACTGCTATCGATGGAGGCTGTGGTAACCACACCTTGGAATTAACTAGGAAAGTTAAGCATTTGCCACCTCACATAGGGGTAGGGGTCTACTCTGCAAGACGAAGTCCCGCAGGCTTTACCCTAACTCTGTTGCTTTCTAATATAACTATGACTCGAAAGAAAATATAGCTTTTAATAATAATAAACAATGAGAAAATTACAATTCATATGTCAAAGCTTTGGAATTGCAATCGTTTTCGCTATAGATTTTAAGGTGGAAGGCCTGCCAGTCAAACTTAACAGATACATTGTTAAAACATGCAGATGACTGCGAACGGTATGCCGATTTTGCCAATCATCGGACGAAATGGTTATGCACATCATCATCCTAGCGTTATCCAGGTTTTGCACTCGCACGCGAGGGCCCAGGATCCGCTGACCATGATCCAGGATTTGGCAGATCAGATAATCACAGGCGACTGCCATCTGACCTCCGTACCTGACGAAATGGTTATGCACATTGCATAATATACTCTGCTCACGTGGATTACTTATAAGCAAACTCTCACTCCCCTAAAAATCTTGCTATTACTAAATTCATCGTTAGTCTCTGGTGGTCGAACCCACGATCCTTCGTTATACTTAATCCCACTAATATTATAAATGCGAAAGTTTGTAAGTGTGTGAGTGTGTATGTTTGTTACTTCTTCACGCAAAAACTACTGAACGGATATGGATGAAATTTGGCACAGAGATAGATTATAGTCTGGAATAACATATAGGCTACTTTTATCCCGAAAAAAAACACAGTTCCTGTAGGATACAAAAATAGTAGTTTACGCGGGCAAAGTCGCGGGCAACAGATAGTAAGCTCTAAATGCATTAAGTAAACATACAAGTTATTTATCATTATTAGCTTGAAAGTTAATTAAAATTTCTTCACAAATACAATCTTTCACTTTTGTTTGTGACCATTTTGGTAACAATACTTTCTTACATATTGTACTCAACTTATTTGAGTTGGAGAAATTGCTATTCATAGCCATGATTGTCCAATGCCACTGATATGTAGGTACATTCATCATGACTGCCTCATTGGTCTAGTGGTCAGCACGCTGGGTACTATCCACAAGGTCCCGGGTTCGAATCCCGGGTCGGGCCGAAAGTGTTTGGGTTTTTCTGTCTTGATTACTCAGACACAGCTCCGGAGTCAGGAAGTTGGTGGTGTTAACACCCCCGTGTCTCGGAAAGCACGTTAAGCCGTTGGTCCTGCGCCTGATCTCTCCGACGGTCATGTCGGTCGGCCGTCTCACCGAATTATGAGAGTGAAGGAACAGAGAGTGCACCTGTGTATTGCGCACACACTTGTGCACTATAATATGTCCCACGCAGTTGGCTAATCTCTGTTGAGATAGGCCGCCGTAGTCGAAATCGGCTAGGAGGACATCACATTCATCATGAAATTGCAGATGAGCTTGTTTGCTACGCATATATGTAAACCTACTCCTATAATTATAATTTATATGAAGATGGGCGATAATTCTAGATTACTGTTACATATTTTGCTACAACATTTGATACATTAAAACACATCAGGTGCAAGATAGTAATAAAACAGTCAAAGTTTTTCCAAGAGATCTATTTTAAATGTTATTAATTAGTTAATCAACGTTGAACTTTGTGACCAAAACTCGTCTTGCTAGTTTTATTACATCTGACATTATATTTCACACAATATGCATTGAAAAAATTTATTATTGCATAAGTATTAAATAGGCCTGACGTGGAACTTGACAGTCAAGCTGGCCCACCGACTGCATGTCGCTCAGCGAGCTATGGAACGGTCTATGCTGGGGATTTCGCTAAGGGATAGAAACCGGAACGAGATCATCCGCCAAAAGACGAAAGTCATAGATATCGTTCAGAGGTGCAGTAAGCTGAAGTGGCAGTGGGCTGGTCATGTCTGTCGCAGAACCGACGGGCGTCGGAGTAGGAAGGTTCTCGAATGGAGACCACGTCTCGGGAAACGTAGTGTTGGACGCCCCCTGCTAGGTGGACCGATGACCTGAGGAAGGTGGCGGGTGGTGGCTGGATGCGAGAAGCGGAGGACCGTGAAAGTTGGCGCCGTCTTGGAGAGGCCTATGTCCAGCAGTGGACTGCAATAGGCTGATATGATGATGATTAAATAGACCCAGTGCACTTATATACGCGTCTCAGTATTGACCTTACCACAGCTTCGGGACAATAGTGCTAGTGCTGAGGAGAATGCAATAAACTCAAAAAAATAAGCTGCAACATAAATATTATAAAATGCGCTGCATAAACTAATGGTTCTTTCTGATATAATCAATCAAGTTCAATAAAAACACAAATGGTAAAAGGAGGATTCGACAAAGCTCATTTAGGTAAGTATCCGAAAAATATTCAGTCACATCAAACGTGTATTAGGTACGCATTTAAGGATTTACTCGGCTAAAATCAAAAACCTTTGCCTAAAACTCAAGCTATAAAAACCATTTTAAGTTGAACTCTTATTGTTATGTAGTCTCCTGTGTTGGTAGTTCTGAGTGTGATGGTGTTGTAGCCAAACTTATAAAGGCGGTTGTTATCTGTCTTGTTGAAAAATCGTTTTTCGGTCTACGTTATAAAAAGTGATTGTAGATAGATGCGTCCATATGTCAATTTTAGCTAATATTATATAAAATAATATTACAGACACCCCTCCACCAATCCGCACTGAGCCCGCGTGCTGGAGTATGGCTCATTCCTCCTCATAGTTGAGGTGAGGCCTTTGCCCAGCAGTGGGATCTAATAGGCTGACTTTAAATTTTAAATTAAATAAATTATTATATACAAGATAAAAATTATAGAAAAAAGAATCGACATAAATGAAAAGGCAATTTATTACGTGTTGTATCTAATCCCTTTAAGTTTCCTTTTTATGTTAGTGCTCATACACACGCGGATGATCATGTTTTTGACGTACTGTATTTTTTCACAATATCTGCATTTTAAATGCCTGTGTTCACATGCATCAATAATAGTGAAGAACACCGGACAAGTGCGAGTCGAACTCGCGCACGATAGATTCCGTACCATATACCACTTTACCTTAGTCAGTTTAGAGAATCTATTCTAAGGATTTTGTATTTAGTACAAAATTATCCAACTTCCAAGTTCTACAAATATTACTGATATATAAACTAATAAAGTAACCTTAAACGCTATAGTTTTTCTTTAAAGTTATATAAAATTGTGCATCATAATGATTTTTATCAGAATTTTCAGGCCAGCAGTTAAGCTTCCAGAGGGCGCCCTACTGGACCAAAAAATGCATATATAAATAAGAAAGAACACTGTAAGTGTTAAAAATATTAAAAACTATACAAAAAACACTTAAAAGTTTAATATTTCTTAAATAGAGCAATAAATCGAAAAATTGTTTTAGAAACCCCTAAGTCATTTTAAAACCTACTTAAAGGTACCCCACACGATGGGGTAATAGACTAAAAACAAAATCATACCCACTTCACATATAGGGGAGGTACCCTAAAAAAATATTTTCCAAAATTTTATTCTACCGTTTTGACGGCGTAATTAGTAGACATATGAGTACACCCACAAAATTACAGCTTTCTAGTCCTGATGATGATGTCCTCCTAGCCGATTTCGACTACGGCGGCCTATCTCAACAGAGATTAGCCAACTGCGCGGGACATCTTATAGTGCACAAGTGTGTGCGCAATACACAGGTGCACTCTCTGTTCCTTCACTCTCATAATTCGGTGAGACGGCAGACCGACATGACCGTAGAGAGATCAGGCGCAGGACCAACGGCTTAACGTGCTTTCCGAGGCACGGGGGTGTTAACACCACCAACTTCCTGACTCCAGAGCTGTGTCTGAGTAATTTCAAGACAGAAAAACCGAAACACTCTCGGCCCGACCCGGGATTCGAACCCGGGACCTCGTGTATAGAACCTAGCGTGACCAACGAGGCAGTTTCTAGTCCTAACAGTCCCTTAGCAAAACCTCGGGCAGACAGACAGACAGACAGACGGATATGACGAAACCATAAGGGTTCCTTGTCAGGACTACGGAACCCTAAAAATTAAATTTTAATAGTGATCGGAAGCCTCGTTAATAAAACTGTAAGCTATTCTAGTTAAAAATATATTTACGAACTGGTATTTCTAAGGAGACAGGAGGATCAGCAGGCTGATTACCTAACTCTGTTGCTAACAATTCTTGATTGTAATCGTTTGAAATTAATGCAATTTTTCTTTTTGCGATTATGGATGCACCATTTGACAGTTTCAGTTGCTAACATTGTGACATTGCAATTGAAACCGAAATTTGACGTATCGATAGAAATTACTTGTATGAAACACCGATTACGTAAGTTTGTTGCAATCAAACTGACAACATAGATTTGCAACAATTCCTATTGCAATTGAAACAATTCAGACTCTGTTTCTTATCATTAAAACGTGTCGTTTTTGGCTAATTTATTTGTTCTTTACTTATTTTTTGATCGAAATATTAAAATGTACTAACTATTGGAACTTATTTATTCTATATTGTACAAACAAGTGGTACAAATGGCCAATTTAAGGTGAACGCGCATTTATCCGCGCCGCACTCGCCGTACGCGCCGCAGTTATCGCATTAAAATCCTTATATGAAATTGTATCTAATAAAGATGTATAAAATGCGATGACTCCGCGCAGCGTCAGCGCGTGCGGCTTCTGCGACTTCGGCGATTCCAGTGGGTAGTACGTGGCGCGGATCAATGCGCGTTCACCTTAAAGCATTTTCTACCAGTCAACCACTAGGTCGATATAATCGTGGTGGCGTAAAAAGAACAACAATGCAAGAACACTGTACCGTTACCATGAGTTTACGGTGGTTTTACTCGCTAGCGACGACGTAAAAAAAGTTTATTGAAAATTTTAGTTCTCCAAGTAAGAGCCTCCGCTAGAGGCGCTGTGCAATTTCCCATACACTTTTTTTACGTCCTCGCTAGCCAGTAAAACCGCCGTAAACTCATGGTAACGGTACTGTTTATTATTTACGTTTCGATGATTGAAATTACCTCATTAAACATAATTTGCTTTTGTGTAATCAATCATACATAATCAAGGTCTTAAATAAAACAGAAGTGAACATTAAAATAAATTTATCATTAAAAAATTACCACTGCACTACTTAGGCCATGCTGCTGTCACTTAGATGACCTTGCAATAGCACCCTTCCACGCTATGCCCATATTTGCCGCATCCAAGTCAGCAGTTTCATCCAATAACCGCCCCTCGACTGAGATTAGCCGCTCTTAGACCCGGCAAGGTTGCATCGCAATCTAAAAAAATATATAGCTATAGCGGAATTATAGTTATACTACCTAAAGCAGCAGAAAGTGGAGGCTCGTCAGCAGCAGACGTTTGCTCGGAGATATTATTTTTAACCTATTTATCGTATATTATATACACGTACAAACCATACCCTAATTGGTTGTTTACTTATAAGGCTTGTATTATACGCCCTATACTTTTTGCCTACCCCTTAAAGGATCACGCTTGATGATAACATATTGTATTTTAACCCCTGATAAAAAAGTGAAGGGCACGTTAGATAGTGAGTGCTTAAAAGTACTTACAACTCTCTAGCTTCACCTTTAGGCATTCCAACAATACCTTCTGGGCCTCCGGGCCTCCTGCCTGACCCTGTTTTATTGGGTTTGTCTGATTTACGTGAGCCATTGCGGCTCCTCTTGTTGCGGCACCATAATCTGAAAGTATGTAAAAACAAGTTACCATAATCTTCGTGACGTAAATGATTAGTTGAAAAAACGCACAAATATACTAAATGTACTTACTTAACACTTTTTACAAGATTTTAAATCTTGAATTTGTTGTATTTTATTGTATAGTCGGACTGACAACTACACTATCAAAACATCAAATGAAAGTAAAGCATTGGTAAATTAAAAACGTTCGTTATTACGTGGCACTGAACCGCAACACTTACTTCTGAAATAAATCGTACTATCGGCATTTCGGCGCAACTTCATGCTTGTTTTATCGATAGCAATGGAACAAAACTCACTTACTAATTTTTTTTACGTAATCGCATTTGGTCGATATAAATTTTTCTCTGTTAGCAATCAAACATTGTGTTTACTACAATATTTTGATTTGTTTGTGTACCCTATTGATACTACGCCGCGCACACTCACACGTATACCTGCCTTATTTTTATTTGTTTAAAACATACCGTGAGAATGCCGGAGATCGAGTCGACACCGAGACGTTACCTATGACACATGTAATAGACCGACCAGAGCGCTTTCGCCGCGTGTGTATCCTGTGAAGCTCCTTACAGACATTTCGAGTGATTGTGGCCTGTGAAGTGTGTGAAGTGAACCCCTGATGTGGCAAGTACCTAGCTATAAGCGCCCGACCTACCCGACCTGACCAATTTTCCACCTATCATTGTCGCCCTCCACGTGTAATCCACTGCCTAAACTCTCAAACACATTGATTTAAAGCATTTTATTCAAAGTTACAAAATCAGCCTGCAGGAGACAGACGACAGAACAGAAATTGTGCATTTTGCATTTTAAACTCCCAACCTACCCCAAATAACATATGAAAAATTCAAAACTACCGGACCGTTTGTAAGGTAAAGCCCCTCTATTCACTGGGTTATTAATACCTGCGCGGAGCCAGGTTTTAGGGTCGTTCATTAAAACATTTTTAATTTTTTATCAGCTGGCTTAGCATTATTTGACACAATTTTGTATGGGATTTCTATCAAGTTAAAGACAAACACCATTTATGCATTTATGGATGTATGATATTATATTATATACTGAATGGGTATCAAATGAAAGGTATTAACTAGTAAATACAATAAGTAACGGAATAATAAAACTTAAAAATAAAAAATAAGTCTAACGACTTTATGTAAAAAAATAGAATATACTAAAAGGTAAATAATAGTTATTATTTAACTTTTAGTACATTCTCATTTTTCAATATAACCATTTGACTCATTTTTTTATTAAAGTTAAAAAGTACGAGTTTTTGAAATGTCTTTTATTTTTGACTAGTGGTTTTCTGCGACATTGCCCGCAAAATTTGGATTTTTCATATTTTATCCCCCATTTCACCCCCTAATGTTTTTATATCGCGACAAAATGTGGCTTATGTCCTTTCCAGGGTCTCAAACTGTCTCCATACCAAATTTCATCTTAATCGGTTCATTGGTTTAAGCGTCAAGAGGTAACAGACAGACAGACAGACCGACAGACACAAATAACATTTTAAGTAAAAACATTAAAATTATTGATTTTGGTGTTTAACTTTAAATTAAAATGAAATGATTTTGGTGTTTGAAAACAGCTATTTTGTAGAAAGTGCCATACCAAAGTTTAATAATTATGAGTATTTCGAAAATAATAAGACTGACTCGATTTTTTGCTATGTAGCTGGGCATAATGTACCTAATCAATATGTACAAAAAGGATTTTCTTTTAACTACTGTGAGTTTAAGGCGGTTTTACTCGCTAGCGACGACGTAAAAAAAGTGTATGGAAAATTGCACAGCGCCTCTAGCGGTTACTTGGAGAACTAAAATTTTCTATACACTTTTTTTACGTCTTCGCTAGCGAGTAAAACCAACGTAAACTCATGGTAACGGTACTGGTCATTCTCTATATTCTTTACTCTTGTGGTAATCGGGACACCATGTATGTAGTTGGATATTGATCTAGGTTAGAATCGTAGATTTTTAAAAGTTTTCTGTATAAATGACTAATGGAATTGGATCGCAAACCTTTGTATTCTATTGTAACTTTCTTTCCTTTTAGTGAAAAGTTTATCTTGCGACTGAAGTTGTAAGTGAATGTAGTGAACTTGGCTATTGAATTTGTTTTACTAAAATATCTCTTTTTGGTAGAAGTGCCTAAAGGAGGTCTGGCGAAAGTTGCTTTTATTCCCCAGCAGAGTAAGAGGACTCAATTCTGAGGTGTGTCAACACATGTTTAATTTTAAACCAGGTGTTATATTATCTTAAACACGTATTTAAACAATATTTTGGTTAAGAAATGCGTCAAATTAATCATCAATTTAGGTTTACTGGATATTTAAAAATGCAAACTCGGGCAGGCTTGTGTATCTCCCCGCGTAGGTAGCAAAAACGTACCTACGCGCGGCGACCCTTTGTAAGGGGTTTAAACAAGTTGCGTGTCGCTACCGGCCAGCGACACGCTCGCGCGTTTTATTCACCGGCGGTCGTGCGGCTACGTTGCTGGCTGGACGAGCATGAATAGTCCTAGAAAGAGGCGTTAGTAGTTTCTTATAGCAGTCAACCCTATCGCGTCGCGTGATATTACGTCAATAAATAGGTTTAGTGTATTATGAATCATATTCCAGAGTTATAAGAATGAAATTATCTTGCAATGTATTTCTGTAGGTGTCTACACGAAAATGTGGTCGAGTCTAAGGCAAACTAAATTACATCATATCGTTGACAACATTGAGTAGACATTTCTTTGAATTTCATTGCAAAGTCAAACTTCTGTACGGAGTACTAGTACTTATTCTGTGACTCGGGTCGAAACTAAAAAATAGATTTTACATTCATTTTTAAGGTTCTATACCCAAAGGGTAAAAATGGGACCCTATTACTAAGACTTCGGTGTCTGTCAGTCTGTTTGCCTATCTGTCTGGCTGTCTGTCTATCACCAAATGACGTATTTATGTTGCCGCTATAACAACAAATACAGAATAAAATAAATATTTAAAGGGGGCTCCAATACAACTAACGTGTTTTAAGCCATAATTTTTGCTCGAAGTAAACTGTTACACGCTTAAAATAGTAACTGAATAATAAGTTGTATATCTCTTTTTTTTCTGTGGTCCATGGGTAGACATAAATTTTGAAAAATTGTCCCCCATCTCTAAGGAACCACTGAACTAAACGAATAAAAGAGATAACATAAACTTAAAATAAATTATAGAAACGGCTGTCCGGAATCAGGCCTATCGACTTACGTTTTCATCAAACATAGCGGTCTGGCATAAAGACGCCAGAGATCATTTCAGTGTGTAAGTTAAACGTTTTGAGGAATTTGAGGAGTGTTAATACTCGTAGGTAGCATAAAACTAACAATTCTATCGTTTTAATAAACATATTCCATATTCTTCTTGGCTAAAGAGCGGAATTCGTTGCCGGCTAAGGATTTCATGATATAAGCTGTAACTAGTAGACATGAACTAACCTCGGCCACATCCTCACAAACGATAAGGGGCTCTTTTTTGAATTCAATTCAATTTAATCTGTTTATTTCAGAAAGCCAGGTTCCATAAAGTTGTTAGTAAATATAGAAGATAAAATATACTTATAAATGATGGTTAGTAGAAAAATAAAAACATGAAAATAATATTAAAAACTGGAAACTTCATACGGTGTGAAGCATCATCCAGTGACGCAGCAGAGGTGTGTCCCACCGGTCGAGGTCGCTGTATACCCGCAGTGTATAACTTGTCCAGAGGCTGCACGTGTAGAAGGATTGGCAGTAAGCTTTGAAAAGAGTTACTTTTACTGCCTTCGTACATCGTGCAAACCTTCGAGCCAGCATGTTGCATCTTGCAGCCAGCGACCTCCGCTCCCTCTCAATGTCTAGGTTATTCTTGAGATCATCGGTGACCCAGTGATCCAGGTATTTAAATTTTGTCACCCAGCTCATGGGACTTCCGCAGAGCGACACTGCAGGAATATCGGTGTAGTTGATTGAGGTTGTTTTAAATATCATAAGCTGACTTTTTTTACATTATACGTGAGCCCATGTTCCATCGCATAAGCCTTACAGTTAGCCACCAGTCTTCTAAGACCACCAATCGATGGGCTTAGCAGAACCATATCGTCTGCATAGCTTAAGTTATTCAGGCAGACTCCATCAATATGACAACCTATATGTGTTTTGCTAAGTCCATCGATCAGCTTATTCATGTACAGGGTGAAAAGGCGGGATGAATTTAACCCCCCCTGTCTCACCCCACACTCCATCCTATACACGTCTGACTGAGCTCCTGCCCACCTGACAAAATTTGTCTGACTGCGATACCAGTGCTGAAATAGGGATGTGACATCCAGCGGTAATGATGTTTCATTTAGAAGCTTTTTCCAGAGGACCTCATAGGGAACCAGGTCAAAAGCCTTGGAAAGGTCTAAAAAACAAGCAAATACTGGCGTTTTCCTTGTGGTGTAGTACTGCACAGTCTGCTTGAGGCACAGAATGGCACTTTCCGTCGACAGTTCGGGTCTGAAGCCGAATTGAGCATCATTTAATTTCATGTGCTTGGCCAACTGTTTATCAAGCAGACTGTCCAGGACCTTGGCGAGCACTGTAGCCAGCGAGATGGGTCTATAGTTAGACAAGTCAGCGATATCACCCGTCTTGTCTTAAATAATTGGCGCCACTATTGTCTTCATGAGGTCTTGTGGCAAATAGCTGTGACTGAGACATAGGTTGAACAACAGTGCAATAACTCTAGACAGATGCCGCCCAGCATATTTCAGATGTTCGATGCATAGGTCATCGTGGCCTGGTGATCTACCCCTTGACATACTCTTGATAATAGAAGAGACTTGTTTTGCTGTAAATATTACTGAAATGTTATAAGGCTTATCATCCCCCTCAGCCGAGACCGCCCGCTGCACAGTACTATCCAAAGAAGACACACTTAAAAACTGCTTCCGAAACAGGTTGGCCACCTTCTCCGGTTCAGAAGTGCCCGCCACACTCGCCGTGAGACTCGACTTGGCTTTTAGTTTATTGGTGTAAATAAAATAATAATAAATAAAACTATTTTCGTGTGAAATTTAGCTAATATATCTAATTTAATTTGTTCTTGATTATTTTGAACATATTTTAATTTAGCTTTAAACAGCCTACGCGACTGCCTCATTTTCTCATAAGGTTCCCCAGATGTAGGGCCCCGTACAGTAACCATGTCCGGTAGCATGATCGAGCCTCCCTGTAAGCACTACTCACATGCCTATTCCAGCCTGTCACATACTTCCGATTTTTGACCTGATCCTCCCCAAGGTATGAAAGTATAGCACCCTCCTGAAGTGTAGATACTACTTCAGAGTACACCCTGTCTAATAATATAAAATGATTTGGATAACTACAATGTCCGTTTTGAGAACAAGCAATACATTCTTTAGGAAAATCAATAATTTTTAATCGATCATTACAAAATTCGTAATATTTATTAATCTGTTTGTTATCTCTTTCATTCCACCTAATTTTATTACTTTAAAGTTTAACATTTGGTACCTTTTTATTAATTACCATTAAATTACACTTAAATACAATAGGGTAATCTGATTGATAAACATCATACAAGACAGAGCCACAGGTGACTAAATGACTCGCCGCTTTCGTCACGACACAATGGTCTAACCAGCGCCGCGACCCACTCACCTGACATACAAATGTGTGTGTGTCCCCGGGAAGGAGACCATGATCAGCACAGACCCACCCCTGGTCGTCACATACAGCTATAAGTTCACAAAAGAAACGCGACCCGGGGTGTGCGTTGAAATCTTCTAGAATTACAAGAATTACATCACTCGCGTGCAGATATTTACCGATTTTCGCTCATCATCTAAAACTCCGTATTTTTCAATTACTTGACGTGTGATTTTTTGTGTCTATCAATAATAATGTCGTCCTGGCTGAATTTCGATTACGGCGGCCTATCTCAACAGAGATTAGCCAACTGCGCGGGACATATTATAGTGCACAAGTGTGTGCGCAATACACAGGTGCGTGCACTCTCTGTTCCTTCACTCTCATACTTCGGTAAGACGGCAGTCCGACATGACCGTAGAGAGATCAGGCGCAGGACCAACGGCTTAACGTGCTTTCCGAGGCACGGGGGTGTTAACACCACCAACTTCCTGACCCCGGAGCTGTGTCTGAGTAATTTCAAGACAGAAAAACCCAACACTCTCGGCCCGACCCGGGATTCGAACCCGGGACATCGTGGATAGTACCCAGCGTGCTGACCACTAGACCAACGAGGCAGTCAGTCTATCAATATGAAATACGTAATGCGACTTCAGACGAGTGAAACTCAAGTCGCATTCGCCAACATAATGTCAAATGAGTGATTCAAAAATAGAACTCGGTGAGTTTGCAGCGGAAGGGACTCCAACTGAATAAACTCCGACAAAAAACAATTTAAGACGGTGAAATAAGAAATAGCAAGTATTCATAACTGCCGCATAATCCTAAGAGATACGCACCAGTCCTGTGTCGGCTTAGAGCTGGCGAGAGGATATTTATTGCCGCTCTTACCACGGCTTCAGTCTCAGAGAAGGATTTATGGAATTCCTATAGTATATCTAAAGTAACAAACCTAAGCGAGTTCTCTTAAAAAAAAGCAACTTCATATGATCACGGGTCTCATATTATTTTCGTCCGACGACACGTACTTTGTTTGTTATCACTTTTAAATATCAAAATGTTGTTAGTTATGGTATTTTGATTCATATGGTCACAGTTTTACTACACAAATAAAATAAACTATCTAATCTTTAGATTGCAATGCGTAGTGAATGCTTATCGAAAAAAAATTAAACCACGAGTATATTATACATGAAATATCACTACTGAAACTTCGTGTCATACTCGATTCTAACTCAGAAATATAGGTACATATTTCGTTTGATTTTCTGTTAAACAATATCTACCACATTTATATTAAACCCTTAAACCAGCCTTATCTTCAATTTCAAAAGTACCTAATGTTATCAGTATTACAATATTATTTCATAGCATGCAGATTAACATAGGATATTTTAATACTTAGGTATGATATTTTTAATTATCAGATAAAGTAATTAATATTGTACTAACTAACTTAACTATAATTATTTAAGATACTTAATTAATGAATGTTGTATTTAAATAAAATAAAAGCTATGAAATTGACTGACATTGTATCGGAAATACGGCCGGGCCAATTAACGCGCTTGAAAAGTAAAAAGCGCTAGGTTTGGAGAGAGGGAAAACCTCTGGCCTAGCCGTCTTCGATACGGGGGCACTCTCTGGACATTTTGACCTGAAACTGTAAAGACGTGTCTGATTTTGTGTACTCTGGTGGTGAATAATTACTTTCCGTAAGTACTTACCTGTATTTTATTCCACGCTTTCTTTTAATAAATCCCAGTAATAGTGTTCCCTAACATTACTCGATTCAATGTCAATGTAGAATAGCAATATATTGTTGCACCTTTAATTTCCAATAAATCAGTTAATTTAATTGAACAGCAGGTAGATAATTTAAACAGGCAGTTGACTAAACTACACATAAAATAGGTACACTTTCGAAAGTCACGATAACACTAATAAATGATTTGCAGATTTTAAGTTTTAAATATTTTAGGTACTACAATAATTTATTTCTTAGGTGTGTATGCCTAAACTTACATTCTAATTATTTTGTAAATTCAAAAATTAAATGTAAAAGCTTTTACCTGTGTTTTAAAGATCTTTTGATTTTCTTTTGATGGCCTTTGTCTAGCAGTGGCCGTCCTGCGGCTGAGATGATAATGAACAATCAAAGATGGTTATTACATTTTAGCATTTTATCCTCTGGTAATCCGGTCGTGGTGGAAACCGTTCGGGGAGGCCCTATGTTCAGCCGTGGACGTCCTACGGCTGGTACTGAGGATGATGATGGTAAAATATTAAATTAAAGCTTAAATTCCTTTTTTTTATCATATAAAAGGTTTCTTCAATCAAATTAAAATAAAAAAGTAATTATGCTATTTTTATAGGTTTCAACTTGTTTTAAGTTATTTACTTCTTAAAAAGCTTAACGCCTTGAATCTCATTAGGACACGGTGTCCCGATAACAATTGATTGCCATTTGTATCCTTCAATTATCGTGCTTCCACGATAATTGAAGGATTAAGCCAATTAATAATAATATAATAATTCGTAAATTGCCTCTTACATTGAAATTCTATTCTATTCTAAGCACTCTGGTATCATTGAAAACAGTGTTCATCGAAGCTAAACCAACAAATTAATGCGAAATCTTATGAATGGTGTAAATTCAAATGCTCTCAGGTTCATTATGAATTCAATTGTAAAGCCATTATTCTATTTAGCTTTTAGTAACGTGAGCACACCAATATTGGTAAGGAGGAGGTATTAAGTACATTATTATTACCCAAAGTCTATGTATGTCAGCCCTTTGAACCATTACTTGAAGGGGCTACTACAAAATTTAATAAGAAAAGTGTTTCAAAGTCGAAGTCAAAATTCATTTATTCAATTTAGGACCGAAAATGCCACTTACGAATGTCAATACAATAATACTGGCCAGAATTTGCGCACCGGACTACAAAACCAGCGGTTTCAAACCGAACACATATGTGTGTAATGAGCACGAGCATTTGTACCAAGTCATGGATATTTAAAAACGTATATTAGTATTTCTATCTGTTATGTCCCCATAGCAGAACCTAAAGTGGCCCCGAGACGATCAATTGCGATTGTCAATATTTAGGTACGTTATTGATGGGCCGAATGAACGTCTACCGAGACATCAAAGCGACTGTCATTCGCACCTACGTAATTGAAGGCGAATGATAGAAAATTTTATAGAAGCCCATTGACAATCGCGAATGATGCAGCCATTGATCATCTCTATCATCATCATTACCAGTTTCTTAGGATTCTGAACTGTGTCTTTATCCATACATTTCAATTGTTTATGGAAAAAAATACCGCCGTTAAAATACGTGGGTATCTTGAACCCGGGCTTACCAACGAGTACCTATGTTGTATGCATGTATTGCTTAAATAGATTTAAAGGGGCTTTTCTATTAAAATGTTCTGGAACCTATTAATTTTCCTAAAAAATTGCTTTTTAACACGCTCACTGCGATAGGAGGCCTTAAGACCTCCTCTGTGCACATTTCTACGGTGCGGGGAAAAATACTGTGATCTCCCTCTGGTTCGAAGGCCATAGCTTGAAGATTTCTAATTGTGTGATAGAGATAAATATATGATCATGTTTTAATTTTGATTTGGAACTCAAAAAAAAACAAAAAATACTCGAGAGGTCTTTAAGCCCCTTACCGCACTGAAAGAGATAAATCATCATCCAGTGCGGATAAAGGGTCTATAGACCTCTTATGCTGTGATAGGCTTTTCGATCCCCTCCCGCACCTGTTCCTATCTATGATTTGTGACCTATGATCTAGTGTTGCACGTACGTCGCGTAGGGATAAACGTTGCAGTGTAATATAAGTAAAGTGTGATTATTGCGATTGCAGAAAAAATGTTTCGTGGAAATAAAAGATGTCGGATTAATTTATCAATTTGTCAAAATTCAAGTGATACCGCGGAGGACACTTCTATTCCAAAATATCGCCGTGTGTATTCAAGAATAAACCCTAAGAATCAGGCATCTAATAAGGTTCAAATTTAAGAAAATTTGCAAATCTGTCCTCCAAGTGATATTACAGCAGTGAATACTTTTTGACTACCAAGCGCCCTAAAGTCTTTCATTGTGACAACGAAGAAGAAAATCCAAAACACATAGGGTTATTACTAATAATAAAGGGATAATAATAGTCTTAGAGAGGCCTATGTCCAGCAGTGGACTGCAATAGGCTGATATGATGATGATGAATAATAAGATAAGATAATCTACGTGTTGCTACGCTACAGAAGAACCACACATATCAGAAGTGGTGACAAAAGGAGAAAATGTGTCGGTTGTTACGACATTCTGCGTACCACTGTGAACAGCCGGGAAGCGAATAAAAAAGTTAAAAAAATAATCTTTTTGTTTTGACTGCAAACAACCAATGTGTTTAAAGTGTTTTTATGACATACATGTTTAATTTGTTAATTAAAAGTGTTTAAAAATAATAATCGTTTGTTATCTATGGTACATCACTAGCTTTAACATAATTTTAACATATAATTCAGTGCGATAGAAGGTCGATGTGCCTCCTAAACATTTTCTTTTTTTATGGCTTTTCCGTCGTCAGATCTTCGGGCGAACGCAGAATAAGACAGCATGATTCTTTAGCTCCATGACGATCTAATTTTTTTTCTTATTACTTGATTTTCCCTGAAAATTTTGCATTTTACGTATTTAAGTCGGTGAGAGGTCGATAGGCCATAATCGCACCAGTAAAATGATACATTTAAGGCATATGGGCCTCCTATAGCTAAAGTTTGTGAAATTGAGCCCCGCAGTGAGCGTGTTAAAGTACGTATATTGCTGATAATGTTTTTTTTTAAATTGATGAAAATATTTACTACTTACTTGACAAAATTATCGAGTTTGTTGCCAATGCTGCCACAGGTAAACGAAAAGTTTAGTAAATTGGCTGGATTATCTTTCAATGCATCTGAGTGATTAGGTAGGTACCTAACGACTAGCTTTTGCCTTTGACTTCGTACGTCCGTTCCCGTAGGAATTTTTCTTTTAGTGCATAATCCAAGTTCCCAACAAGGAACAAACATGCCTAATTCTAGGTTTCTATGACCGATTGGCTGACAATACTCTCTTAAGTAGACGTACGTATTTATTGATGACTCTTCATTACTATGCGATTTTTAACATTTTATTTAAAAACTGACGTTTTGAAAACTTTAATTTATTTTATTTTAATAACTTTAACTTCGAATTCATGTAAATGTAGGAAACGAAAATTATCATAAACTTTAACTGATTTATTTTTATTATAATTTGACTTTACAGAAAATGTTTTTAAAAAATGCATAGGTATTCAATGCAGGAGAAATAAACTGTACCTTTTAATGTTTATTGGTGCCAAGGTTAAAGATAGGTTACTAGACATTTAAATCTAGATATTTCGATTCTTTTAAGTCGATATTATCTTTTTAACGACATGTAATCTCAGTGTTGTCTGCAAAACCCGGGTCTTATGTATCCGTCGGGAGAAACAAACCCTCGTTCAAGGGTTTAACACGTTCGACGTGCTAGGTTATTCTAATATAACGGTAATGGGAAACAGTTCAGGTCAAAATTGTGAATTCTTAAATAATAGTCTACAAAAAACAAAGATCCGAAAATATCACTTAAGAAGTCTAAGGTCAGTCCAGTGTCAATTGGATAGATAGATAGAACTAAGGCGGACTTATCGCTAAAAACGCGTCTTATCGCTTCCTACCTTACCTTACCGTACCTTTTCATGACAATATTTGGGCAATACGGCAATGGACAGTATATTATGCCGCCTACTGTCATTCGATGTGACTATTCCAACGTCATGAGACGCAAGATTCTTTTTAGGGTTCCGTACGTCAAAAGCTAAAAATAAACTCTTATAGAATCACTTCATTGCCCGTCTGTTTGCACACTCAAACATCATTTATAGGGTTCCACTTCTGTACCCAAATGGTAAAAACGGGACCCACTAAGACCCCGCTGTCTGTCACCGGGCTGTATTAAACAGTTGAAAATTTTATGGATGATGTATTTCTCTGGCCACTATCAAATACTAAAAATAAATACATAAGGCTCCCATACAAGAACGGGAAAGCATTCGGAAATAATAATACTTACTACGACTCATTAAATAATATTATCTGATACTTAGAATTCATACATTAATCAATTTTAAAAGACGTCAATGAATCTATATTGATCATCTTGTATACTATGTTTATACCTACCGTCAGAACCGATAACTCACTTACATTCGACCCTATTTAATCCTTGCACGTCATCCAAGCTGCAATTACCGGATTATTATAAAAAATTGCCAAGTGCGAGTAGTATTAAATAATATAAATAAATAAAATCATTTTTATTCAGGCAAATTTACACCCATACATTTCATGTTTACATGGTATTCAATAAAAATTGTATAAAATAGCTTTATTAAATTAATATTAAATAAAATTAGCGTAGTAAAATTTTGATAAGAATTATGATGCATTAGAATATAATAAGAAAACATAATCACTTCGTATTAGGCACCGGATTTCCGCACAATTTTTATTTCACCTGGTTATCACCTAGATTTCATTTAATTGTGCTTAAAGGAACCAAATTTCGTATTTCGTTAAAGAACTTACGATATTGCAAAATTTGTAGTATAGCGTGAAATTAGGGCTTCAGTCTGCTCTAAAGAACAACAAAGCTTAACTTGAAACCCCTAGGCTTTAGTAAAAAATACAAAAAAACCGGACAATTGCGAATCGTACTCGCGCACTGGAGGTTCCGTATAAACAAAGCTTTTTTTCTACCAAGTAACCAAAAAATACGGTTTTTGGACTTTACTTGAACTGTAAGACCTTCCTTCTTGCCAAATTGTATGATTCATCAGTCTGTGGGAAGTACCCTATACGTTTTGATTCCCTTGCGAAATGTTAGAAAATATGGTTAAAATGACCGTATCTTTGGATTGCGTTAACTTAAAAGCTTGGTTTTTTACAACTTCAAGGGACAACGGCCATAAGTATTTGATGTTAATTTAAACTTGTTACCTTTACGCGTTCTTGAGAAAAAGGGTCTTGACTAACAGTCGGACAACAAAGTGAAGGATCACTTAAAGGATATAAGGGTTCCCTTTTTCCTTTTTAAGGTATTACCCCTAAAAACGTATTCAGCACGGGTTTTTTTCTTTTTAAGGTAACCCTAAAAACTATAGCAAAATTAGCTATACTAAAGTTTGCCCATAAATTCTGAGTTATATTGACTCAGTCTGACCGAGTGACCTGGTGTAATGACTATAATGAGTCACAATGCATAGGCTTAAGTTAGGCAAACTCCAGTCATTAATGCAAGAATTCCGTGACGGTCCAAGTTATGTCTCAGGGGCGCCTACATTGACGTGTCTCGAACTGCCACTTGTAGTACGAACGGCATTCGTAAAGTTTTATTTATTTATATATACATACTTTCTGCACAAATTAAAAAGTTGTAAAAATAGCGGACTTTATGCCAAAACCAGCAGTCCAGTCAAAAAAAATACTGTAGATTAATTTTACTTGTAGATATTGCATGGAAAGCCGCGGTATATTTTCATGTCCGCCTTTGTCCAATTTTGGGGACTTTTAATCAGTTATACATACATTGTCGCTAAAGCTTCAATGTTGTAAATTATTATCTGTTGTGAACCATTAATGGATAGATAGCTGTTACTAGAGGTGTCAGTTGAAAGTTGTGCTACATAATGTAGATTTTTATTTGTAAGGCGAAGTATATCCTATTGTAATTCATCTATCTATCTAAGGTTTTTTCCTATTTTTTTCCAAAATATCTAACTACCTGACGATTATTGCGGCAGTCTTAATCTTAAGGTGCGCTTACACGAGTAACTGAAATTGCTCAATACCTGTCAATACTCGCCAACTATAACGTCACGTCACATAGTGCTATGGCTGTTGCCATGTAGCAACCTGCTGCTGAGATACGGCCACGCAATACTATGCAATCGGATATGTGTTTTTTTAATTCAAATTTTTTTGTAGAACACAAACTTCCCTTGATTTAAATCTTCAATAACGAGAATAACACCAGTACTAGTGGGAAATCTAATGGTGATTACTTCACCTCCGCCATGAATTCGCACAGCTAATTTGAGGTTAGGCAAATGAGGTAGATGAAAAAAGTTTTTACGGTCCTCAGGGAGAAAATAAAAAGTCGGGTATTATTACAGCTTCAGTTATTGGTCCGACTTCTTTATATTCCGGTGGGGCTTCCTGAGTTTTATGATTAGGGGAAGCGAAATTTTTCCACAATGAAGTCAATATAAAATCAGGGATCCGAGTACCAATTTAAGAAAATATTGGTCAAGCTTAATTCGTATAATATCTTGGCAACATGTGATTACGTCTAAGTAATAAAATTTTGTATTATATTTAGGATTTTTTAATAGGTTTGCTCTTGAGTTTAGAAATCTACACTAAGCCAGACGTGGCGTAGACAGAGTCGACGGTTGAGCGAGCTGACCCAGAAGGATCTGGCACTCCCACTCACTGACATAACACTGCAAGCTGCTTGCCGGGCTCCGGTGGCAAGGTGGTAGCTACCAGCCAACAACCGCTTAGGATCGTTCAGCGGCCATCTCAAACTGAAGTTTAATGAACCACGAAGATAGTTTTTTATTGTCACGATGTTGCTAATCATTGGTTAGTTAAACTTATCCATAAAAAATCATTTTGTTTATAAGCAATTAAATAACAATAACATTTTGTTTTGTTAAATACGATTCCTCTAGTTTTTTAGACTTCTACGTAAGTCAAGATATATAAGTCAATAGCCTAATCAATCATGATTCATCATAGATTAACAGACTTATGGTATGGGGAAAAGAAAACGCCACTCACGCAATTTCCTATTACTAGGTAACTAGTTAAACCCCGACAGCTTACTTATATAAACGAGATATTTTTATGTGGAAGGGATTGGTGGTGATCTAAGGTGGATATGTATGCCTTATAAGAGTTAATTGAAAAATATTAATAATAAATTGTTTATTCATTCCATTGTTACAAATAATAATTATAATGCTTAAAATAACACAACGTGCGTTCTCTTTTACCTGAACTAGGATAAGCCTGTATCTCAGGCCTCTTAAGGGCCAATTCTCATGCTTATATACGTAGTTATTCCATCTTCTTAAAGTATTGGTATTTGTGAATACCTATTGATTAGTGGTTTAATTATTTCCTCCTCTGTATCATATCATCCATTTCGTGTGGTTTTCTTATGGGACCAACATCAAATCTCAAAGAAAATATTCATGTTCCATACAAATATCATCATAAATAAAAAACGTAATTAATTGCTAGCGTAGCGATTTAGTATTGCGAAGCAAAAATTGTGAAAGTTGCTTTATTTAAGCACCAGGCGTATGAGGTTATTAGATTTTTTTTATTAATAATATAGTGTGTAGCAAAAAGGTTATTTTAATACTTCTTGAACTTCATTAAGAGTACACATAGAAAAACAATCAAAAATCTTACTCAGCATCTGATGATGTTCGTATGGAGAAAGGGAGATCGTTTACAAAACGTTGTCAACGTATTAAATAAATCAGGAATTAGTAGAAAAGTTAGCCTAACAAATCCCACTGCTGGGCAAAGGCCTCACCTCTACTATGAGGAGGTATGAGCTACCCTTACCACGCGGGCTTAGTGCGTATTGGTGGAGCAGTGTCCTGTAAGGCAAGTGACCAAACTTATGTCAGATTTCACTTATCAAGCTGCTAGGGCGTTTCACTACGCTTAGCGACTAATATGAACCGGTATTATTCGGGACCAACTCCTTGACGTGCCTTCCGAAGCATGGAGAAGCTTCTAACAGAAGTCACTTAAAAATGGTCGGAATGGTCACCATCTAATCTATCTAATTACGACCGCTCTAAAGGTTGTTTAACTTTACTTAAATCAGATTTTAGCTGATCAATTCACCGGTATTTCAATCGTGAGGGGTAAAACCCTTTTCCCCAAAACGTAAACGTACCAAATAATTTGACGGTTGCACGAATTTTTGTTCAAATAAACTGCATGCAAATTTTCCTATCGCTCCCAACGAGTTAAACGGGCAAACAATTCACAGAAGTTGCTTATTGCCAAAACCTGATGGCTGACGAAAGAGGAAAACGTTTTTGATTATTTTATTCAATTAATGCGTGAAATAAAATACTAGTTCTTGAAGAATTATAATAATAGTAATTGGAGGTACACAAATATTATTTAACATAAAAGTAAACAAGGACAGAAATCCTAACAACATTTGCAAATAAGAACTTTATGTGGTTTGATATTTAATAAATAATAACTAAAACAGAGTTTTTATATACATCTAGATCAAACTACAAACTATCAAAAACACTTCACAAGGTTTTGCATCCCTTAGTTAGATTCATCCACACAAAATGTAATTAAATAATTTAGGCCGCTTGCGTCTGAGTAAGCGCTCCGCTCCACTTCCACTTATCTGATGATAATACTAATTTGATTAGTCCTTATATTTTTCCTTATTGTTTCAGACTTGAAAGTGGAAGGCTACCCGACGATGGTGTACTTCCACGGCGGTGACTTCGTGCGCGGGAGTCCCAATAACCTCAACCCATTTCATTTGGTTCTAAAACAAAAGGTAACTTCCTTTGATATATCATTCGTATAGGTATTCTAGTGTTTCTGGCGAATTCCCAGTTATCATACTTATAGTTTCCCTGTATACATAGTATTAATTTAACTGTGCTATATTTGACGTTACTTCGAAACAGAACATGAATCATATTTATTACTAGGGATATTAGTATCACTTTGTACACAATATTTAAAGATAACAAATTGTTTTGAAGTATTTACAATTCCAAATTATCAAAACTTGTTGTTCTCAGGTTATCTTCGTAACGGTCGCGTACAGACTGAACATATTTGGATTCTTCTCAACGCTGGATAACGAGGCTCCAGGAAACTTTGGTCTTTTAGACCAAGCAGCCGCTTTGCAATGGGTCCAGAATAACATAGAAAGTTTTGGTGGAGATTCAAACAACGTATGCATCTTTGGTCACGACGCAGGAGCAGTCAGCGTTGGCTTGCACCTCGTATCTTCCTACTCTGCTGGATTATACCAAAAAGCCATAGCCATGAGCGGCAACGTTCTTTCACCAGAAACCGTAAACATAGCCAGAAAAGAACTAGTAACCGTCGACAAAGTAGCCAGCGCTTTCAGTTGCTTCCGAAAACCCACTCACCAACTTCTAGACTGTCTGAGAAGAGTTAACAGCCAAGCTCTTTTAGACATCGGTGAACCGCTAGCAGAATGGAAGCCGATCGTTGACGCTGGATTCAGCAACACGTCTTCGCCGTTTCTTCCAGAACTACCAAGCAAATTGTTTAAGGATAAGATCTTCTCAACTGTTCCAGTTCTAACTGGGTACACTAATATGGAAGACGCTCTTCTACTGCACAATGAAGGCGACGAATCTGGCATCAGTCAAAGAGAATACGACGTTATGAGGGAAGAAGTTGTTCTCTCAGACATCACAGTAGATAACAGTTCGTGCTTCACAAACCAGCATCACATACAGGATGCTGTCGCGTTCTTCTACAAACCGATACCGCCTACGACAAATGAGACTATTTTACGAAAGCTGTTTTTGGATTTTTATACAGACAAAGTGCACGGAGCCACCACGTACCAGTTGGCGAAACATCTGTGTGAGCAAGCTCCAGTATATTTATACAGATTTGATCTAAAACCTTTCTCGGATATAGCAAACGAGGGAATCCCCGAGTGGATTGGAGTGCCTCATAATTTCGATCTAATATTCACTTTTGGCCTCCCACATTTAGCTTTGCCTGAAGATTTAAACAAATGGGACTACCGAGACAAGAGCGTATCAGAGATCATAATGAAGATGTGGTCCAACTTCGCTTGGTACTCCAACCCTACCAACTCAGGCGTCATTATTGATTGGGAGCCGTTTGAACTTGAGAAACCTGGTTATTTAATAATTGACCGGCAAAATTTCACAATGAGTACTCCTGAGACTATAAATTATAAAGCCTTTGAGTTTTGGACAGATTTCTACCCGAAAGTTGTGGAAATTGGCACGAAATGTTGTAAAGAAGTTGCGGATGACTCCGGGGCAGACTCTGTTGTAACACGGAGAGTAATAAATAGCTTGATAACTTTACATTTCATTTTAGTTTTGCTGTCGTAACAGTTTTGACTCCACAAAGAACTTGGGCCGTTATTTTTGTATAGTTTATTGTAGAGAGGACTATAATTTATTTATTGTTATTACAACCAACAAAGAAAGCATATTTACTGAATTTATTTAAATAAAATTTGTACATAAGTACTCGTGTTTCTCATTTTCAATGTAAAGTTGAACGTTTGGTGTACACGTTCAAGTCCACTATATTTCAATTTGTAGACATTGCACGCAAGATGTCTAGACTTAGAATGTAGCTTAAACAATTAAAAGCTAATTGTTAATAAATACTTACAAGGGATTCAATTTAAGGGAAATCAAGCGTACAAATTAAATTAAATTGATCTAGATATCCAGACTGATTTAAGTAGTAGTTAAGTAAAATTATTCAACTCAAATAAGTACCTAATAGAGCGCTCAGACTTTGAAATACTGTTTCGGGAAAATAATTCATTATAAAATGAAAAAATGGGTCATTAGTTACCTATATGTATTTACAGTATAAAACATTCTTAAGTTGGTACCTACAGTTGGTAGCACGTAAGGTTACTTATTTAAACGACGAATCGAACTTTTATTACGTAGGGAATAGAGGCGATCACAAGGTCAAAGTGGGGAGTATGATGTACATGTAAAATAGCGTACTAAATTGATCTACGGACAGCAGAAACTAGAAATAATAATCATGTTACTTATTCTTTTTACGAGCTTCGTGAAGAATTTTTCTATAGACTCTACCTTCAAACCTTTAAAGTCAAAGGATATAGTGAACAGGCTTTCTTCTGGGTGAGCTCACTACACCGTTCGACTCTGTCTGCGCCACGTCTGGCTTAGTCTAGAGTCAAGAGCAAACACATTTCGAATTAAGAAAAAGACCTGACTTATTTTCTTACGTTTCACATCCATAAGGCGTGTGGCGTAAGTCCTTGGGTTCGACTCCAAGGGCGGTCACGCACAACCTTCTAATAGTCCGCAAACGTGATTTTATTATTTTTGGTCACGATACTATATTTTCGGCAACCTAGTAGGTACTAGGTAGGTACTAAACTGTAAGCACTTAGCATAGATTGATTACACAATCGGACCTGTCAAGCTTTAAATAAACCTAAAAGAAAATGACAAGCTCCTTAAAGAAAACAAAAACATAATAGGAAACACGCGTACAAATATCTCTAAGGCCCACTTGTTTAGAGGCAAGACCTATTATCTGAAAGTCTACTGGGCTCTGGATTAGGTAATTCGGAAGGTCCACTTGCTCCAGTCCGGACTAGCGCAAAGCATACATATAATCTGAGTTGAAAGCCCACTTGCGATAGTCCGGATTAGCTAATCCGGACAAGTGGGCCTTGTAATGTATTAGTGTTTAAAGAAAATAAGCCAGGTTTAAGTTTAGGTTTTATTCCGATGCGGTTTTTGAATTTATATACTTAAATAAATTATAAATCATCTTCCAATAGCATTTCAAACTAACTTCGAATTAATTTAAAATTTCGCTTTAATTTCGAAAATTAAGTAGGTATTTCATAACACTAGTATCAAAAGATGTTATATTTTGAATAGGTCGTAAAAGCACAGATTATTATATAATAGTTAAAACATATTACAGTTAACGTTTTTTTTAAACCGATCCTCCAAGAATAAACGTCATTTAAAAAACTGTCCTATATCCTGGGTAACATCTTGGCTTATATTCAGGTAATAAAATTGACACATCGATAAGGTATTAACATGCAAGACATATTTTTATCGCGAAAGTAATATGGTTATCCTCATTTCTGCAGATACGTTTTATCAACATCTGACCCTAATGAGATAACTAAAAGGCCATGATTCATTCTGGGACATGATAATAATATGAGGGTGGATGTGGGCTGAAGTGATTTAGATATCATCATCAAATTTAAGAGCTAGGCTCTTGTCGGTGGAGTTTTTTCCATTCCTCTCTGCTTTCCGCCCTTCTCTTAACCTCCTGATACGACCCGACATTTATCTTTTCTTTTATTTGCTGCATGTAGCTTATTCTTGGTCTTCCTCGCTTCCTTTTTCCTTCTATTCTTCCTTCTATTATCGTTTTAATAAAATTGTCGTGTCGAATCAGGTGGCCTAACATTCGTCCCCTCCTACACTCTATTGTTTCCATCAATCTCCTTTTTTCCCTAACCATAGACAAAACTTCTTCATTTGTTTTCTTCTCCGTCCAACTTATACGCTCCATTCTCCTCCAGCACCACATCTCGAAGGCTTCCAGTCTCTCTCTGTCCCTCTTTGTCAATGTCCACGCTTCACATCCATAGAGTGCTATACTCCAAATGTACACTTTAACAAGTTTTTTGCGAACTTTGCTTGATATTCTGGCCTTGAGCAGGTGCTTTTTTGCATTATAAGCTTGTCTCGCCATCGCTATCCTTGCTTTTATATCTGGTGTACATCTGGAGTCACTAGTTATATAGTAGTAGATTTAGATATAGGTAGGTATATTTAACACACTTTCCCTGACGAAATGATTTTCCTCAACAGCTTTTCTTCTGATATACGAGTAAGTACAGCGGCCAGCACTTGAGACTATAAAATTTTGTTAAAAAAATTAAGAAACGATAGCATTGAAAGATTTAGGTATTATAAAAAAGGTTTGAACCTAAATTATGCTAATACCTACAGTGGGCCTCGCATCTACCTTATCAAATCTGTCAAAACTCCATGTGATCAACATAAGGTTGAAATATGGTTGCGAAAATTTGAGAGATCAGCACCCTGATTCAGAAACACTTGGAAAGTTTCCGTGTCGGATCCTTTCCGAATTCGAATGTCGAACATTCTTTCCGAACGGAGTTTTAGAAAGCTAATGTCATTTGTGCATAGTAAAAACGTTAAAGATTTCGATTCCGACGCTTGAGAATCGAATTTTTTTGACGTCTTCGGAAACCTGCATCACGGATTCGGAATCTGTAGTTTCCGACGTTTGTGAATAAGGGTGCTGGTCCCAGGTATTGATGTGGGCTGTACCTACCTAAAGTTTAAGCTTATGCTAACGCCAAATCCAATGTCAAAACGTGCAATAACGTTTCCGTTAAAACCGGTAATAATCTAAAACTTTGTCAACTAACTTTTGTCTTCGCTTCGCGTTCGTGACTTGTTCACATTACTCACTGCACCTAACAAATCCACTGAGCAAAAAGTAGTCAACTCACAATTTTGCTATTTTTGCGACGAATCACCACTTTGGACTGTAAAGGCACAGTGACTTATTATTTCCATGCATTTTAAGGAAATCATGTTACCTCAAAAGGAAAAAAAGGAATCCTTCTAGAATCATTTTTTTGTCCGTCTGTCTGTCCAGCCCCTTTTTTCTCAGAAACGCGTAGGTATTGGTGTCAAGTTGAAATTAACATTAACATAATATATCCGTACAAACCTTTGTTTGAACGGAAGCCTCAGTGCTTGAGTTCGACTCGCACTTGCCCGGTTTTTGAAATTAATTACGAGCTTGTAACACATTACGAAAATTCTGTACTTGTGATTAAGACCATCGCTTTTCTGAATTAACTGTGCATGACGCCGTAATAGATAAGTATTTTTTATATTCGACTGCGACCATTTTTTACTGAACTAGTATAACCAAGCTCGACAAGCATATCATTTTAAATGCTCGCCAATGTGTATATTAATTCTTGTTATTTTGCCATGGATGGATTGATGGATTGGTGGATACGAGTATGACAGTAAAAAACATTTGAGCTACTATTTTGAGTCTGACACTGGGATTTATAATAATTAATTTAGTAGAGATATTATTGAGATAAAACTAAAACATTTAAATCCTGTAAAAAAGACTTAAAAACTAAGTTATTTGAGATGACACACACATGTTAGATGTATAACTTTGTTCGACCTGGTACGTATCGTCTGAACGCCTCGGCAGTGCACTATAAATCCTGTGTTTATTGACAAATTGCACCGCAATGCATGCAGTTCGGAATGACTCGACACCGGATTCAAATGCAGAACTTTAGAATATGAATTATGTAGGTACGTTTGCATAATTTTTGTTGATGAAATGGCGTAGGTACGTACTGTGTTACTTTAATGTTCCTACTGCTAATACAATTTAGGAGTATATGTCACAACATTTTTGGGGCATTTATTTTATTTGTATTTTTATTTGTTTAAGTAATTACACATATTTATTATTTTATTTTCTCTATCTCTCTCTTCTTATCAAAATGTATAAAGAGATTGTTTATTTTTTCTTTTTAATCCGTCTATGTGTAGAATATTTACTTTGTAGTAAATGTTTTAAACTGCAAACCTGCCTCTAAATATCAAAGTTCATCTAAAAAAATTAAGATGATAGAAGAATAATAAAGCTAATGAATGACTCATAAGCTAAAGTACCTATTAACTTAAATAAAAGGATAAATATCTGGGGAAAACTGACACACCTTCCTACGTAAGAGCCAATAATGTAGCCAAACCTGTTTTTATAAAATCTTCCTTCTGACAAAATATTCATCATCGATAAATGCAACGCTAAGAAAGTGATTTTGATAAGTTTTTTGCGAGACTACAATTTGAATCGAATTTTTATTTTTACAGCTGTTACTACTTCTTATGTACCTATATCCGACGACCGTCTTGGTGTAGTGGTCCGTGCTCCGGACTACAAAACCAGAGGTTGCGGGTTCGAATCCCGCAATACGCAAAAGTTTGTGTGATGATCACGGGCATTTTCACTTTAGTCATGGATGTATAAACGTATATAAGTATGTCTATCCGTTATCCTAGTCGCCATAGAACTACTTATTCTGTGCCATAGCACAAGCTCAAGCTTAGTTTGGGGCTAGGTAATTGGTGTATTTGTTGAAACAATTTATTATTTTTATTTATTATTATTCTATTATTTTTTTAAATTTGGTTTTTGATCCTAAATCACTTAGGTATTATACCATCCCATTTGTAGGAAACCTTATTAGGAAATCAAAACAAATTGAATCCGATTTAGTTAACATATTAAGCACTTACGCACCACTTAAATAATTTCCTTATTAGGGTCCTATTTAGGAAGGCAGGTAACCTAAGTAGTGGAAATAGGATCTTAACTTTGATTTGGTACATCCCCCTATTTCCTAATAATGTTACTATTTAGGATGCTAGAAATAGGATGGTGTAGTGTTTGAGTTCCCGGCCGCTCTTAAATTGTCTCCGATTAAGATTTCCTACAAATCAATCGGATATTGAAATAATAAGTGCTTAATAATATCGCACCTACGTACCTACGTTTTATCAATGCTTAATATATATGAGAATGAAGTGTCTTGTCCGTATTATTAACTAGAACTAAGAAGACCATGCGCAACGTCGCTTGGGAGCCCTAGTTGTACTTAGGTAGTAAGTGGGTACCTAAGTACTTTTACTTCCTCAAATATTTTTAAGAGAATATGGATGACACAGATTGTGCGTTTGCAAATATTCCCGTTCAGAAGCGGTATTTCCGAAGCTCGATACGTTTTCCTTATAAAAACTATTTAATGTTTTTGCACAGACCAGTCAGAGTGGTGCCGTTGAGCGAGTTGAGTGTCATTTTTGTCAACGTTCTGTATTGGATAAAATATCAATTAATAAGGCGAGATTGTTTACATTAACTAATTTTCTTAAATTGGAAAAAAACACGTAAATTATTAGTGCGTAAAAGTGATGTAATTTTTAAATACTTAATATTTGTTATTAATATTGCTGATTTATCAAGTGAGTGTCTTTGTTTATCAATGCAGTGGTCAGCATTGAAATAAATATGCAAATTTATATTATAATGCATTTGTTAATGCGAATTTTATGCGTTAGTTACGTTGTGACACGAAGTTATGTTGGAGATTTTTTGTTTCTTTTCTATTTTTGTGTTTGTGACATACCTAGTTATTAAGGAAAACCTCTTATAGAATTTAATTTATTCTTGATAATTTAGCTACTGTTCTATAACAGGAAGGGATATGGAATATGGCACTAATTAACAATTATCAACTTTATTATAAAATAACTAACTACAAACCTGCTTATAGATACCTAAAGTATTCAATGTTATTATTTTTTATTATAATTCTTTAACCTCATTAATATCATTTTATAGTTATTACTATTATATGTCAGAAGTAAGTTATCAATTGAATAGATAAGGATTGTTTATTTAATAATAATACGTAAATCATGCTAATGGTCTGCCTACCTACATACTCGTACCTAGTTTAGCATAGGTACCTACCTACATCGAATTCATAAACAAAAAATCTTAACGTTTTTTTCTTCTAATCGTCTTTGAACACTTTTGCAGAATGTCGTATAATAAGATGTTATTATTGGCGGTGTCACTGACCCTGGTATCTGGTCAACGACCTTCGTTTGCCGGTAGCAGACCGATTGGATTTCCTGAAGTTGTCAAGCCTACCACAGAAGCAGGATTAGGTAATAGGTAAGAAACACCCAAGTACCATACACTACCTACTTACATAAATTAAAAAGGAGACGAAAACAAAATTATGATCCCAAATCTTTCAATAGATACCTACCTCTACCTGATGACAAAATACCTAACAACTGCTTTAAAAGTAATTAATATGATCAGATTAGTCATAATTTCAAGAAAAAAATATAAGTGTCTAGTATAGGTAGGTACCTACATAAACTTCACCATCATCATAAGTTAAGAGCAAGGCTCTTGTCGGTCGGTCACTTATAGGTACCACAGAAATTTCTTAGGTACTAACTACCTACCCTGATTATTTTTTTGAACTTTATTGCACCAAAAAATAAAGTACAATTGGCGGACTTAATGTCATAAGGCATTCTCTACCAGTCAACCGCATGGGAATACAGAGAGTTAATAAGTGGTAAGGATATTAAGTAAAGTAAAGGTAATATATTATTGTAAAACTTAATTATTTATTCTGTGGTAATAAAATAAAAAAATATACATAATTACATACATAGTGGAAAAATGTGTAGGAAGGTTAGGTGTAACAAAGTTTTTTCCGCAATATCTAAGTATTCGTGAAGACTCAATATGAAAATAGATTATATTGGTCCCTTCTTAATTCACTTGCTAAAGGTAATTTGTAGCATGTCGCTAAATTTTAATGTTTCTGTATTTTTTTCAATTTAGGTACTTTTACCTACTTAGGTAAATGGAGTGTTAATTCTATTCTATTCTTCTTGAACCTTTTTCACAAGACATTACTATAATAAAACAACAATTATTAATTTGTTATTTACATGTATGACCGCAGACACAACTAGTTATTGTGAATTTTATTAGTACAAACACATGTATTCCTGTCGAATAAGTATTCTAATGTTCCCACATTACAGTGCCCTTGTAGTGCACAATTTCCTAAATAATTATTTAAAGTTCTGAATTGAAACAAAATTCGTTGTCTTCAATGTTAAAGGTTATTTTCAACATAACAGGACATTAGGTAGAACAACAATGATAAAGTAGTCGTCGGCACATTTTAATAAGCTACTAACACATTGTCCTCTGGATAATGCTAAATACAGACCAGACTGGATATAATTATGATTATTATTTGACACTTCGTTGGCCTAGTGGTTATAGCATCCTAACTCCTGTCTAAAAGTTCCAGGTTACGAATTTGGAGTCGGGCCGAAACCTGACGAACAGTTTTTGTCTTGAATTAACTCAGTTTTAAATTATTATTATTATCTTGTCACAGATTCGGCGACGATGATGTCTCAACGACGACTGTGCGTCTGCCTTTAGAAGCAAATGGCGACAGAGATCTGATCGACCGTCTCAGCAAACTGCCGGTAGACCAGCAGCCCTTCTGGTTCATCAACTGGCAAGCATACGAAGCCCACCGCCAGAACCCGCAGACATATCCACAGAAACCTAACATTTTTGTAGACTCAGGCACCAACCAACAGTCAACCGGTTCTGGTCAAACATCAAGCAATTTCAACCAGATGCCGTCAAACAACCTCAATCAACTCCCAAATAACGTGAACCAACCCCCAAATAATTTTAACCAGCCCCCAAACACCTTTAACCAGCCCCCAAACAACTTCAATCAGCCCCCAAACGCCAACCAACCCACGACCAATAACCAAGCAACCAACGGTCTTGGCAATCGTTTCTCTGACATGAACTTGGTTCAATCTACCCAAAGGCCACTTACTTTGGAAGAGCTTTATAACTCTCAACGCATCAAACCAGTGAAGAATGCTGACGGGACTACATCGTGGCAAATTGTTGATCCGAGTGTGGTGGAAGCATTGGAAAAGATTCAAAATAAGAACCAGACGAAATCATAAGCAGTGGATACAGTCAGGAATGATAGAATAGAATTGCCATGTAAGAGAAGTGAAGTGTCCAGATAAAACAAATCACTGAATATTGTGACCATTTCAGCTGAGTAGCTATCTTTTTCTTTGTTATTTGTAAAATTAACTACAAAATATCTCGTTACCTACTTATAAAGGTTACAATCTGTTGTTCAAGTAAATACTAATAACTGTTGTGATTGATTGAGTGGTAGCAAATCTTGAAAACATATAATAATCGCTGGCAACAAAATGTGACAAATTTGTGTCACAAAATGTGATTTTGTTAACAAGTAAGTAGGTTGTTATTTAACAAGTAAAAGGGATTTAGTTTTTGTTAACTTATTACCGATTCCTAAAATAAATTATATTTATTATAAGGTTATTTAAATAAAATAAAATTCCACATTGAAAGTAATAAACTGTTATATTGACTTTTTTAAATAAATAAAACTTAATTACTAAGCGTATCCTTAACACTAAGCCCTTATAAAAACTATAAATTAAAAAATAGCGAAATGCAGTTGTTCTTACAATATGACTCAAAAACACTTCGATTGCTGATAGAAATTCTGTTTTTACAACTACATACAACGCGGAGCGGTTTTACAAAAATATTTAATTTGCAAATTAGTATTTTTACAATAGTTAATTTCTACAAAAAATAGTGAACGGTAGTTGTAAACAGATTAACCTGTAGAGCCTACCAAGCACAGCCCCATTTGTTTATCTACATTTATTAGCAAAAACAGTTTACAGAAAGAAATAATATCAACTCGAAGATACGTATAATTGAAAGTATACATTTTATAGTTTAAATTATAAAATAGTGTTCTCAAAAAATACGTTATTTATACAATTACTACGCTATGGACATTCATTGTTTATTGAACAAATCTTACTTTTTCTATGACACAATATGCAAGTCACTAGTTAAAATCGATACATTTTTTGGAATTAATTTTAAATTATCTACTGCAAATAACTACTTGAGCCAATCAGGATAGTTTTTATACTGCTTCTAATACTAGGAAATGTTTATTGTCCACTCAAAGTATGAAATAACACGAAGCTGGTAAGTAACTGATAATTTGTAATTTTTGTTTAACCGGTAATTATAAGACTGGGTAGAATTGTAATAAAAAGAGAGAAAAGAAACATAAAGAATATGTAGTATTATAGTACATGTAGTATTCCTTAACTTTAGGACAAGTTTACAGAAAACATGTTTTAATGCAAAATATCGATACAAAGCGACTCGAAGACGAAGAAAGAAGACACGTTACAGCCTTAATTGAAATGCATACTTAACATTATTTATTGCATTGTATTTTATTGTAAAAAGTTCATCACGAACTATTCGTTACATATGATCATACCCCAAGACACTGCTAGATAGCACAGAAACAGATTTGGAGACTTCACGACTAATTACCGTGATTATTTTATTTTTTTTACTTTGAAGTGATGAGAACGCGATTCTTTTAAAAATCTATTATAAGTGGTACGCACGGCTGCACGTCTGACTACACATGTTGACCTTGAAACCGCCTCTATTCGCATCGCAATAAAAGCTGATATCGTAGTTCAAATGTGAAACCTGATGTGTTGAGAAAAAATGAAATTGAAAGCAATCGAACTAGGCGGTAGGCCCAAAGATTTCATTTTTTATTTTTCAAATTGTCTCCAAAACGTTTAAATGTTTACTACACTACCAGAGCATTATACCCTATAATATTAAAGGCACACATTGCATGCATAGGCCTTTCACAAACAACAAAACGCACTTCATCCATCGCGATAAAATGGACACTGGAATATGTAAAAATCAGTCGAAAACGGAAACTTTCTTCGTAAAAATCATAAAAATGTATACCATTATTTGGTACTGACACTAGCCCTAAAGTACTATGAGACTTCAAAGTAAATGAGCAATAAACTCATAAGTACACAAAAATCACAAACATACATTCGCATACAAAAGTAATAATAGTAAAAAACCTGTCGGTAAATTATAGACATTAACACCTTTGGCTTAAAGTCCACAGTAGCGTTAAATTGACAGATCTTGCCATGCAATTTTTGACCATTTCCAGTAAGCATGTTACTAGTATTTTGTACATAATCAAAATAACATTAAAAATAACAGATTCTGCTTGTGCAATTGATAATAAATTGTGATATAAATAAATTATTAAATTGGATAAAAAAAAATGAAAATGGTCAAAAACCAGCGCTGCACTAATTTTTAAATACACAATCAAATTATGATACATAATTTGGCAAAATAATACTATATCATTCGGATATCAACTGGTCAATTGCTCCGTTCATAATAAACATTCGAAACGAAAAAAAAACAACATAGAAACTCATTGGTGTACTTTTTGAAAAAAAAAACGTTTTTGTTTTTCATTACCGGGCGACGATGAGGGTGACGGACAGAGCCAACATGGCGGTTAGTTTGTTGTAGGTGGCGCTAGTTGCGCTCGCTTTGGTGACGGAAGGTAGTCTCACACTCTTGTAGTGGCAGGATTTCTCGGCTGTGTCGTTGGATATTATTTCCGTGTAGTTTGGGTAGTTTTGGATTTGTATTGGCTGTAACAGGAAAAAGTACTCATTAGTTTGTATATAATTTTCTTACTTAATATTAATAAGTAGGTATCGTATTATCGAAAATATTACTCTTTCTTCAAGAACATAATCATAAAGCTTAAAGACAATATCACAACAGCAGCGTCCATTTATTTATAAAAAACTTTTTTATATATATATTGTAAAAACTATTAGTAATTTGTGGAAAAGCTAAAACTTTGACAACTACTAAAATGACTACAGTACGGTTTTGATTGATCTTTTTTAGTGGACACTGAATAGCACAGACCACATCTATTTGGTATTAACCCTTTTTTGACAGCGCTACTGAACTGTCATATGGCAAGAGTGCCGATATAAACAAAAATAAACTTACTGCGCCCCAGGTATCGTCTCTCTTCTTACAGAAGGTCATGTGGCTGCCCTTGTAAAGAGTCTTCTCGATTTGTTCTGTGAGCAGGCGTTCGGACCACGGCATTTCGTTCAGGTGAGCCATGAACGTCTTGTTACGGAATTCGAGAGGTTCACGGATTATTAGCTCCTCTGGAAAGGTGAAATGATTTATGTTTAGTTAAAAACACACATTGAGTTCAGAACTCAAAGTGAGAGCAACTTTGGAGATTAAGATTAACGGAAAATATACACCTAGGCACAAAATAAGTACTAGCACTCCGTACAGGTTTGACTTTGCAATGAAATTCAATGATGTAATTAAGTTCGCCTCAGACTCAAGCACATTTTCGTGTAGACACCTACAGAAATACATTGCAAGATATATTTATTCTTATATCTCTAGGATATGATTCATATCACACTTAACTTATTCAGTGACGTACTATCACGCGACGCGATAGGGTTCACTGCTAAAAGAAGGTACTAACGCCATCTAGCGCATCTATCTAGGACTATATTCATGCTCGTTTAGCCAGAAACGTAGTGCCGCGCGCCACCGGTGAATAAAACGCGCTAGCGTGTCGCTGCCGGCTAGCGATACCTAACTTGTTTAGCCCCTTACAGGGGGTCGCCGCGCCCAGGTATGCGAATAGGCCTGACCTAGGAGGATTTTAATATTGTGTTTTTGTATTCGCGTCTTGATGCGCGCTAAAAACTACAAACCCAGCTGTCACGAGATTTAATTCCTCAAAGAGTAAATGTTTGTGTGATAAGCCAGTTTAGGAGCATATATATACTATTACTAGATAGATATACTAGATGCACAATAGCTCAGTTGGTAAGAGCGTTGGCCCGGTTAGCCAAAGGACGTGGGTTCAAATCCTACCTGTGTGCGAATTTTTGGTTTCTTATTAAAAACTTATAGTATTTATTTATGTTAATTGTAACAATCATTATTAATCAATCAATTATGTTGGGTTGAACAGCACTAATTTCTTTGTTTTACACTTGACACAAGATACATCTACAAACAAAGGCACAGTGAATCATACAGAATCGGAAATATTGCTAATACTTACTCATCAATCCCACGCCCTGGTCATCCCCTTGCATTGCGGTTTCTTCGCTATACCTCTGTTGCATGTCGATTTCGAGCTGAGGAGGCAAGTTTTCTAGGTTTCTGAAATAAGAAAATATTACTGCTATTTTCTTGTAACTTCACAACTAAGTAACATAAATAATCACATGTTTTGATGGAGTCCTAAAATATAGAAGCAAAGTAGATTAGGAAAAAGGAGTAACGCAAAATCTAGTGAGTAGGTTTTTGACCACGCTCAACTGTTTTGGGAGACTAATATAACGCACGCACGTCAGGTTAGCCCTTTAAATTTTGTAGTTTAAAAGTACGAAAGAATCTTGACTAAAACTCTATAAAACTCGACACACTATGCGTCAGCATGCGTCTTTACAAATGTTCGGATAAAATATAATATTTGAAAGAATACACACTTTTTTTTTTAAATAATCAGTGGTTTACAAGGAATTAAATGGCAGATTAGGCATTTTGGGGTTATGTTTTGTGATTGCAGAATTATTATGTGATTAATTTAAGAATTTTGTGAATAAGTGTTACTTTTAAACCCCTGTTCGTTAAATTATTTTAAAATACCAGTCAAAATTTAACTCAAACCATGATTTTGACGCATTCTGGGCCCGGCTTGGGTCAATATTCTTTGTACTCGTAGATTTGAACTACGAATACAGCTTTAAAACTTAAATACACAATAATTAGAACAGTGTTGTACTCAGACTCACAAATTGTATTGGCGTGGATAAGTACAAACAACGTTAGGTAATAAAGGTGGTGTCAGGCGGTATAAGAACATAATCCCGAAAACTCTTAGCGACCTCTTGACTCAAGCTGACAACGTCTTGACTATACCACAGAATAAGTACTAGTACAGAAGTTTGACTTAGCAATGAAACTCAAAGAAATGTCTACTAAATGTTGTCAACGATATGGTGTAATTTAGTTCACCTCAGACTCAAGCACATTTTCGTGTAGATACCTACAGAAATACATTGCAAGATAATTATTCATGCTCTTGGCTGGACAGCCAGCAACGTAGTGCCGCGCGCCGCCGGTGAATAAATTGCGCGAGCGTGTCGCTGCCGGCTGGCGACTCCCAACTTGTTTAGCTCCTTACAGGGGGTCGCCGCGCGCAGGTACGTTTTTGCTACCTACGCGCGGAATTACACAGGCCTGAAAATACCACCAGTCAATCTGCTCATTGTAAAACAGCAGGTTACCATCCGCCACAATTACCACATAATTGTGTACTTACCCTGAAGACAAGAAGATGTTCTCCACTTGCATCATGCTGAGCCCGTAGAACTCTCTCACGCCGAAGGTCTCGAAGAACTCCTTTACAGGCGTCATTGAGTAGCAGCCGGCCAGCTCGGTGCGAGGGTAGTACAGTACGAATGAGAGGCACATTTCCTGGAAGAAAAATAGGACAGATTTTAGTAAATCGTCTTATCATCAAACAAAAGAGACAGACAACAATAATTTAGAAATGTCAAATTAAGTAATGCAATTTTTCACGTATTTTTTACAAGTTTTTGAGTGTTTTTGACTATTTTTAGTCGTCATCATTTAATATAGCTTCTAAATTGTTCATGGAGTCTTCAATTTCGTTAAGTAACTCAAAACTAAAATTTATATTGCTTCTTTGTAGTCTGACTCTTTTCGTTTAATCAGCAGAGAAAGAGACGACATAAACTTAGTCTTAAGTGAATTTTATCGAAAATTATTACATTACAAACATCGGAAGACGTTACTCAAACAGCGATGTAGCCTGATAGACAACTGATTTGATCGTCAGTAATGCGAACAATAAATTCAGTCGTCATTCGTTCTTGCACCGAATTTAACAATAAACGCAGATTAAACGTACGTTAAGGTAAACACTATGTTATTCAGTTGTAAGAGAAGCGATTTTGGAACGAATATGTATAGTCTGATTGCTGGCCACTTTAAATACTAACCTGTGATGCCGAATAGCCACCCAAAATAGGTTTGTCCCGCGAAGTACTGTCGTATGTGCACTCTGTGATCAACGTGTCTCCTTTCTTGAACTTTCTGCCACCAGGCACCACACGAGATTGTTGGTAACGTGCATCGTATGAATTTTCCTGGAAATAAAGATATTTTCAGTGCTTAACACATACATACAGGTCTTAACGCGATAATGGTTAAACAGTTTGAAGGTAAAAATGTTTACCTCCAAATTCAGCCCGACGTGAAAAAGTGACTATTTTCAGTTCTGGCTGGATATAATTCAAAGTGTTAAAATAGCGCCATCTAGGTTCATGATATAGTACTATTATGTTCTGGTTGGCTCAATCAAAGCAGGCGTAATGTCTCCGCAAGTAGCAAGCAGTAAGAATTTAAAAAAATCGGTCATAGATGGCGCCACTATAAAACTAGATTACCAAATACCACCCACATTTTTTTAAATTAATATGAATGTTACAAAAACCTTACTAGATATCTTACAATTATTATACCTACGAACCTCTGAAATAACTGGTAATTCTTGGGTGCCTCTGATGTGCTTCAATGCTATCTTTCTTCCAGTTCCGTGAGCATGAAGTAATACTGATACAATATTGATTCCTTCTTCTGGCATCGTCTGTAACAATAAGTTTTATTTAAACAATAAAAAAAACCGCCGTCCCTTTTATACATTTTTAGTCTGTCCTGACCCGAAGATTATCTGGAAGTAATTGCTTTTAGCAATAAGACCGCCTAAATTGTACAACTGGTTATAAGAAAAATGGTAAATGTCTACTATGTATGCAATAAAGAGTTTGTCCTATCTTAAGGAGCCTACCGCCTACCAGCTTGCTGTGTTCCGTCGCTCTACCGTCGACTCTGTCTATGTCATGTCTGGTTTAGTCTACACTCAAGAGCAAACCCATTACAAATAAATAAATAAAAAAGAAACAGGCTAGCTTCCACCTTCCTGTTATTCGCTAAGTGTTTTAAAGATAATGTAATACTCACACTTTCGGTACATTCGGGGCTGCAAATGCCAACTGTTCTATATTGTCTCTGCTTGGGTGGTATGACGTGCAAGGCAGATATTCCGATACCAGCCCCCAATAGGGCTGCGTCGTGCGCGCGAAGCACTGGCGTGTAGTATACTCTGATACCCGAACTGTCGAGCACTGAAATAAGATAAATCAGATTAATGAGTGAAATAGACAAACTGATGAACAGGCAAGCCTCGGCGTTCACTTTAATCAGAACAAGTTTGACAGCTCTGAATAAAGTCGACATCGATGTAGGTATTGCACTAGCCGATTTCTCCTATTTTTAGATTTCTCCTAGGGTAGATATTATACGTTTACGAAGCAGTCAGCATATTAGCTATGACAGTCTTTAATGACAGTCTATTAATAAAGAGGTAGACATGTAATTAGCGCGCGGAAACTGCTTGCATCAAATTGAGCTCAATTTTGCATTTAGATTTCGTATAGAAATGACATTTGACACCTAAACGAACGTGTTCTCGTCCCATCAAATTCGAATCACCGCGTAGTAGGAGATGACATCTAACTTTTATTAATACACTATCATTGTCTTTAACACGTTTAACCAATTAGCTAACAAAGTTAAACCACGTTTGGTTAGATTGGTACCTAAAATAGGTACTCAGGTAATATGTACAGCAGTGGGCCACGCATCAACTTACACAAATCTGACAAAATATCTAAAATGGGAACTCTATGTGACTAACATAAGGTTGAAATAACAGGGTAGGCTACTGGGCCGTGTATAGTTTTGTGGTTTGCAGGATCCACATAGTTAGATTTAGGCTTCAATCCTATTTCTAATGTTAAGTTTAAAAAAAAAACTGATCCCATTACACTTGTACTCATACCAAATGTGCCAAAAGCGGATTAGTGGAGCTAAAATAAACTACACATCGTATAAGCCTTGTTTACGATGGTCTAAAAGTTTTATTGCATTTTTATTCGCGGATGTAGCTGTTGAAGCAATTCATGACCACTCCACATAACTATACTCTTAGTATTTTATTGTAGAAGAGAAATAATTATGTTGATTGATATTTGATTTAGCTAGAAGCAAACAAAGGTCATTGACTTGATGGTGTTATTTATACAGGAGCAAGAGGAAATAGTATAAAAACATTGTACAACTAGTTGTTTCCCGCGTCTTCGTCCGCGTGGGCTTGATGATACAAAATGTTTTATACTGCCGTCGCCATCCAGCTATCATGATTTCTTAGTCTATTATGTCGTAAGGAGAAGAGAGGAATGAAAAATCAGTCTAATGTAATTTAGCTGACCTGCTATTGTTCCATATCAGTTGCTTCAGACCTTCAATTTGTGTAAGTCAGTAAAAAAATGCTCATTACGCTAAACAATGTATCCTAAGGCGCTCTATTCATATCTCTTATAGTTGAGCTGAGCTGCTAGGGTTTCATATCAGTTGCTCCAGACCTTCAATTTGTGTAAGTCAATAAAAAATGCTCATCGCGCTGAACAATGTTCCCAAAGGCGTTTTATTCATATCTCTTATAGTTTAGCTAGACTGTTAGGATTCCATATCAGTTGGTCCAGATCTTCAATTTGTGTACGTCAATAGAAAATGCTCATCACGCTGAATAACCTTTCTTAAAGCGCTATTTTGATATCTCTCTTAGTTTAAGTGTACTGCTAAGGTTCCACGTCAGGTACTTGGATCTTCAAAATAAATTATAGCCTAGTATTTGCCCAGAATCAATAGCTACACAATAAATAAGTTCATTCAAATCCGTTTAGTAGTACCGGAGATTAGCGTGTACAAACAGACAAACAGATAAACAGCCAAAAAAATTAAAAGTTGTAGATTCCTATTCTGTTACTATTTTAACATCACCCTCAATTAGTTTTTCGTAAAAATACTTAATGTACAGACACATTGGTTTTACAGTTTTATTATATGTATAGATATACGATATGGTTTTTGAGTTTATAGAGTTGCCATAAAGTTAGACCTGGAAAAAAATATGACACCATTACTGAAATAGGTAAATTAAATGAAATGTTTATATGCGTTTGGATAAATTTAGGTGTTTTAAAACAAATTAAGTTCAGCTTTTCCAGCCATCCTTATATAGCATCCAAATACATATTTGTTACATAAAATAGCATGCAAATACATGGTAGTTCAACAAAATTGTAAAGTATGCTGAAAAATTTATACAATTACACAAGTATGCTGCTTATTTCGCTCGTTCACTGTTGTCCTGCAAGTCGGCTATTTTTTTACCCGACTGCGGAAGGAGGGTTATGTTTTTTTTTCGAAAGTAGGTATGTATATTTGTATGTATAATTGTTTGGCACGCTCTACAACCCAAATCGCTGGACAGTTTTTGACATATGAGGTGTCGTTGAATTCGTGGAAATCGTGATAGTGACAAAGGCTATATACATTTTAAAAATGGCGCCCGCAAATAAACAAAGGGGGAAGGGGGGATTGATTTTTTCCTTACCATAGCAATATGGGTATCAAATGAAATCTAGTAAAAGACCATGTGAAAAATATAAGAATTTTTGCAGCCGGGCGTTCTGTTTTTTCAATAATTATGTTTGCTTTTTTAATCTTAAGCTCAAAAATCACTCTTACCTTCATGCAGCGCCTGGTTGTCGTAATGAACTTCCAGCATGTAGTAGGAAACGCCGCTTCTCTCGCCCACCGGTATGCCAACGTTCTCCGGTAAATATTCCCCTGAAATTACGAGATATTGTTATTCGGTGTTCGCGGTAATTAGTGAGGTATGTAAGGAATGCGCGGTAATAGACTGGAGGAAGTTTGTTTAAGGTTTTAGAAGGTATATGAGTATTTATTTATTCGTACATAGCTGTGTAGTGAATAAAAGTAGAAAGTAAAGTGGCATTTTTTGGAAGTGTTAGGCTCGTCTTTCATTTATTATCCATTTATTTTTGTAAGTTACTTTTTCTGAAATCAATACTAAAAGTATAATGTTTCATATATCGGTTCGATCGATTAATTTAAATCGGTCTGTTAGTACCTTAGTTTTGTTTTTTCTCGTTAGTCTAGTGGTCAGCACGCTGGGTACTATCCACGAGGTCCTGGGTTCGAATCCCGGGTCGGGCCGAGAGTGTTTGGGTTTATCTGTCTTGAAATTACTCAGACACAGCTCCGGAGTCAGGAAGTTGGTGGTGTTAACACCCCCGTGCCTCGGAAAGCACGTTAAGCCGTAGGTCCTGCGCCTGATTTCTCTACGGTCATGTCGGACTGCCGTCTCACCGAATTATGAGAGTGAAGAAACAGAGAGTGCACCTGTGTATTGCGCACACACTTGTGCACTATTATATTTCCTGCGCAGTTGGCTAATCTCTGTTGAGATAGGCCGCCATAGTCGAAATCGGCTAGGAGGACATTATTATTATTTGTTATTTAAACGGTTTTTAAATTACTATGAACGCTTTTTTAATCAGATTTGAACAATTTAATTAATTGTAAATATTGAAATTTCAACAAAATTTCACAGGTCCCTGTTTGTAATTGGAATATTCCAAGACAACTTACCTGTAGGTACCTGAAACGTCTTGATGACATTTGAACAATATACATTTTAATCTAAACTACATGGTAACCGTGCGTTCGGAAAAACACAAGTTTACTTTGCGGTCACGTGACTAAACGCACAACCCGCACTGGGGTAACAAGAAGCCCATACCCGATCTATTACACCCCGAAACTTCCTCAACTCACCCTTAGATCCAATAGCCCAGGCCGCAATAGGCGTCACGCAAGTAGCCCACTGACTCGGTCTATTCGGCCCAAAGAAACCATCACCCTCCGCCCAATCGTTCCATAGCTGCTTATCAGGGTCTTCGGCGCACTCATATAGCACCATATGGTGAACAGGCGACAGACTATCTTTCTCCACTACTGGTATTTTGTCTCTTATAGGTCTACTGTCGATTATGGGCTGGTAACCAACGATGTGGTGTTTCCTGGGCAAGTCAGGAGCTTTGAATATCTTGCACCAGAATAATGTTGCCATGACGTGGGGTATTGTGAGCTGGAACAATATAAATGTGCTGTTATTGATTTATTTATACTTTCTGCACAAGGTACAAATGTCAGACTTAATTTCAAAAGCATTATCTACCAGTCAACCATAGGTATAAAACAGAGACAGACGGACAGAAGAAAGAAATAAGTTTTTACGAAAATACTGAATTTAAGTATGCAAAACAAACGAATACTACGTAAACAGATAAATAAATAAGAATGTATTATTATTACAAAACATAAAAACCCATAAACAAGTTCTGGCCCGGCCCGGGATTCGAACCCGGGATCTTAACGAGCGCAAAGTGCGCAAAATATGAGTTAACAGACTCCTACAATTTTACCTACTCTGCATTTATTAGAAAATAGTTGAATTCAACTCATAAGAAATCACCCTCCATTAAATATTAGTATTCCGTATTTCTATCCTAATGAATATTTACAAAGAGAATATGAGATAAGTTAAATGTTGTTTTAGGACAAAATTAATTGCACGACATATTTACCGACTTCAATATAGTAAAATAATACCTCTAAAATGCGTTGTTACATAAGTTCCTTTATTATTGGTATCTCAGGGAAGACCGCAAGTTTATTTATTTATTTAAGCTTTATTGCACAACTAAAACTGTGTACAAAAGGCGGACTTAATGCCTATTGGCATTATCTACCAGTCATACCTTTGGGCTAAGCAGAAATGAAAAGTGCAATTCAATTGCAAGTGCAATTCGTACAATCAAAAACCCGATAAAAACTTTTATAAGAAAACCAGCTCCTTTGTACAGACGACATCACATCTATGTAAACACTGCTGTATCTTATGCCTTTGCAATACGTGCGGTTTTGCAATTAAAATGTGATGTTCTGGCCAAGCCACTGTACCATTATATGAGAATTTTTAAAGCTATATCATTGTCATGTCCAATTTACTTATTGTTTTAGCTAAGTGCTAAAGCATGTCCTGATATGCTAAGTAAATTTTGTGGCTGCAAATATTAGTGCACCTAAATGTAACAAGAGGCGCACTCAACTAATTGTAATTTATGCACGTAAGCTTGCATCCGTGAGCGGGGTAGGTAATTTAGATTAGTTTGGCCAGTGTTTCTCAAACTTTTCATCACGGAAAATCACTGAATTTTTGTATTTATAATTAAGATTTAAGGAATAGAATAGAATTGATAATTCTTTACTCCCTGCCATGAAATAAATAACAAAGCAATTTACAAAATAATTTTGTAAGAATGGGTATAACTTAAAATCGTATCAGAGGAAGTGACATAATGATTGTGATTTTAATATCGCCTAATGTGAAAAAGTTATGAAAAATGAGAAATCGGACGCCACTGGACATTCATGCTTAGAAAAAAAGTTCTAGGACTAGTAACGATAGAATGCTCAGTCTTTACTACTAATAGGACCTACCAATTATCTATACTTCTATACTAATATTATAAAGAGGAAAGATTTGTTTGTTTGTTTATTTGCATCGAATAGGCTCCGAAACTACTGGACCGAATCAAATGAAATTTGGCACAGAGATAGTTTGGGACACTGGGAAGGACATAGGCTACTTTTTGTCGCGATATAAAATCATCAGGGGGGTGAAATGTAGGATGACAATTTGTATGGAAAATTCGACTTTTGGCGCGGGCGAAGTCGCGGTTATAAATGCTAGTTTATAAATAAAAGCCTCTTTTAATCTGAAAGTTTGAAAATGCCTCAATATCCCAAAGATTGAAAAGCACTGTCATAGACAGTGGAAAATGCACACAAACAATGATTTGTTGAAAGCGGGCTTATTTACGCTTATCCAAACTTGGCATGATGTTGTTTACTCGTATTTGAATCGCTATGATATTTGTTAAATTATCAACTAAGCTAGCACAATTGTAGGCCCAATATGTTTTAAAAGGATTACCATTAAAACATATTTCGCCTATTATTTTGCTGGCTTATACTTTTATTAGTGTTTATCTAAAACTATAATCAATCAATACATTGAACGAAACTGTGATTAACTTAGCCTCAAGTCATGTTTACCAATTTTTAAACAGCCTGTAAACACTGATTGACGGTTAATTAGACAGACGTACAAAATATGTCAAATAATGTTAAGCCGCCATTAAAAATTAAACTTCTGTTGGTGAACTCCGGGCTTCGGCACAAAAACTCTTACCAATACCTACCTACCTCGTTAAACAATCGTCATGGCACAACTTGCAACTTGTCACATGACGCGACAGTAAGTTATCCATTGGCCTCGTTGGTCTAATGGTCAGCACGCTGGGTACTATCCACGAGGTCCCGAGTTCGAATCCCGGGTCGGGTCAAGTGTTTGAGTTTTTCTGTCTTGAAATTACTCAGACACAGCTCCGGAGTCAGGAAGTTGGTGGTGTTAACACCCCCGTGCCACGAAAAGCACGTTAAGCCGTTGGTCAGGAAGGTGGTTGGAAGGAACAGAGAGTGCACCTGTGTATTGCGCACACACTTGTGCACTATAATATGTCCCGCGCAGTTGGCTAATCTCTGTTAAGATAGGCCGCCGTGGTCGAAATTTTGCTAAGAGGACATTATTATTATTAAGTTATCCATTACTGGCTAACAACAGAAGATATTTTAATAACATTGAAGTTTTAGGAGTGAAGTAGTAGCTTAGTAAAATAATGTAACTTACGTTGTTTAACCTGACGTCCCAGTTCATCAGAGGCACCTGCGGCTTGGCGACCGGCTGCAGCAGCCTCAGCGGCCTGGAGCCGCTCTTGACGTGCTTCGGGAGCTCGCCGTCCGAGCCGTCGGGGCCTAGCGCCCACAGCACCTGCACTGTGTCTTCCTGTAAACGAGATGGAGACGAATCAGTATGGCTAATTTCTTAGTTCCCCAATGGGGCGAAGGATCTACATCCTAGTGGTCCACCCCAAGCAACGACATCACAAACTTCAGTTTGTGTAGCTGAATGATTTTAACAGCGCTGGTAGGCTCCGTTAGGTGCCGCCTGGTAGCTACTACTCTCCTACCGGAGCCTGGCGCCACGCAGCTTGCGGTGAGTGGGAGTACCTGAACCTTCTGGGTGAGGTCGTTTCTGTCTACGCTACGCCGGTTTTGGTCTAGTGTCAAGAGCAAAAACCTATACCAAATAAAAAAATGAAATCCTTCCAGACGTATCTGTCGACACAACACCCTTTGCTAATGTTAGCCGGTTGTTGCCTTGCATGGATGTGCAAGTGACGAGTAAAACAAAACCTAGCTTACTTTTCTTCTGTTGCAGAAAGCGCTATAAAGTCCACTAAAAAGTTTACAAAAGTTAAAGTCCCACTAAAGTTGAACATGTACTTATTCGTCATAAACGCAAAAGTAAGACCCGAGTACATCAATTTTTATACAATCAGTAAACCTAAATGGATAAATGAAAATCTATCAAATAATGTTATAACGGCTGTTTAAACATTTCGTGGTGAACTCAGCTCTAACTCTGTTTGAAAAAGGTATCATTTCACGTCTTTACTGCTAAAATGATTTTAATCTTTGATACAGTACGCCTAAAACTACTTTCTATCGAGAACATAGCTATAACTTAACTCTGAAAAAATACTGTAGATATTGAAATCCTAATATAACAGCGTTTCGAATAAACCATCACTTACGCCAATAACGAAGTCCTGCTTATCACACGTATCCAGTTGTCTCCTGAATTCGACGGTGGTATGTGTCTCGTTCTGATACCCTGATATCAGCTCGTAATTTTGCACGTCGTCAGCCACCGCCAGGTCATCGAACTCGGGACCGTGACAGTCCTGAAAAAAAAAAATTTAACGTCATTGTAAAAAATACCGGCACTATTTCTTGTTACCACACCACGGCGCTGCCTTTTGTTTTTATACCTGCGGACCTCGGTCGTTAAAATAATTTAAAAAAAAGCATTCGATCATTCACGGTCGTCAGTTGTTTTTCGTCACACCCCAAATGCACAGCTGTTTTGATTTTGCATTTTTAAATTTAAAAATAAATGTTTAACAATAAAAATACTGTACAATTTCAACTATTTGCACATAATAATAGCTAGGTATTTGTTGTAGGTATTCTGCATTTGAATAATGTTGCAAAAACAAGTCTTTGTTCGTTCCTAATGTCCTAATGTCTTATGAGATACAACTGAATGCGACTAAACATACAGTCGTTAATCTTAATTGACACAAAAACAAATAGGATCATCGGATCTCGTCACAATACCGCAAGAAAGGAAAAAAATCCTTCAATGGAAAAGATTTTCCATTACAATGTAGGAGATAAACAAAAGATATCTCTAAACCTCTGGAGGCCACAATAGATCGGAAAACACAGAACTTAACCTTTCAATAGCCGCGATCAACCCCGAAAAGAGTAAAAATACCTTTTTATTTGTAAGGAAAAATAAATAACAAACGAAAGCTGTCCTTATTTTATCACGTTAGAGTATAATTCCGGATTCGGAAACAGAACGGGAGTCGGCAGATGATCGCGTTAAAATAGAATAGCAGATGTCTTGCAAGAGGTGTGCAATAAAGATAAATATATTTTTTTTGCCCGACAGATGTCGCCAGCACGTGCCGTAGCACCTGGCCTGTATGTATGATAGGGGGTTACGTACACCGAATGTCAGATGGCAAGAATTTTATCTCTGCCCTTTGTTGTTGGTTAGTCATCAATATCCTGGCAAGAACGAGCAGGATATTGTTAAATGATCAAACGAACTAGTCAGGGTCTAACGTTAGAAGAAAATCGTATAAAAAGTTTATAAGAAAGATCAATTGATTTCTTACTATTGCTTTCTTTACGAAATAATAATACGGCTTTCAAAATGTAAGAAGGAAGGAATATCTTTCACGACTTGGTGGCATGGGATGGAAGCAAGTTTAGGGACGATATTTTGTGCTCTCAACAAAAAACCCATGGCTTTTTGTTTTGGCAAAAAGTTTCCTTTTTTAGGTCAAATCTCCAAAACATCTGATCCGAGGTCGGCTCGGGTCGTATGGTAACTCTGTAATCGACTGCAGTCATCTATAAAAACAGGGCCCGAAAAAAGGGACACCCGATCCCAATTTGCACCACTAATCTTGATCCAGGTTCAGTTTTTATTTTGTTACCCCCAAGATTTTGGGTAAAGTTAAGATTCCCTTTTAGTGTAGATCTCTATTTATGACCTTGGGGTGGTCAGTTTTCTTACTCCTTGATTGATGACTAGTAGGCTGTAAAGTTTTGATATCAAATTGACAAATCAAATCGCTTGCTCATTGTTAGTATATTTCATTATGCTACAATAGAAGCTAAAGCTATCCCTCCATTCGGCAGCACTCACTGCAGTTTCTTAGGCCAGTCAAAACAAAGTCCTCATTTGTTGGTCTATAACCCTTATTAACTTTATCGATATGCACTTGCATTGACACGACATAAGACACGTAGTTTTAAAGTGTTTGGCGCAACTGGATTAGGAAGGCAAAGGGAAGCGCTTCCTACCGACCGGTTGTTATGGTCGGAGACCAAGGTCCAATGGTCAACGTCTTGGTTTAGCTATATGTAGTCAAGCTCGTGCTAAATCTTACATATCGCGGTTTGTGTTGTATGGAGCGGGCTAACAGCGCCATCTAGCCTGTAGGAGCCGAGTCAGGGCGTCGCGTCTTGAAGTTGCTTGCTAGTGTGGGCGACAGTGGTAAGAGGTCGCTACAAGTGTTTTTAAAAATTGCCATACCCTCTGTGTCGATTATTACGTGATCTGTCTGAGGCACCAGATAGGTCTGTTACTACTGAGATGATATCTCAGGCCTAAGTTTGAGTATAATTAGGATGAATATTTAACAATATGCGGCGCTAAATAACATAGTGCCTAGTAATAAAGTACATTCCAACGTAGCATAACGTTCTATCAATTTGCATGTGTTTCCCAAAACCTATTGAGCCCTCATTATCAGTTCTAGAAAGATTGGCCTGTTCGACACTGAATCGCAATGCCATGCAAACTAGACCATTCGCGCATGCTCGGAAATCTAAGCAAAACCATGTACTATAACGTTACATAAGCTCCATTCAATTGTGTGATCTTACTTCAAGTTCAGACGGAAGCATTAAAATTCTTTCTTCGTTCACACAAAAGAATAAGTTTTGAGAATCAACTTGATGGCTGGCATGAGAATCGAGTACAATGGATCGCATGTTAAACGAGGAGTTTACCTAGATCAATGTCTGTTACACAATTCTGACCTTTAATAGTATATGATAAAAGTGTGTTGCAAAAAGGATTTGATTTTGGCAAATGTTTTGCGTAATATGATAAAATTCCTTTGCACATCAACATGGCCGTTGTGGGTGTATTGATTGTATCTCTGTGGGAGCCGCGAAGCCTTGGTACAGTAGTTGTGTATGAAATACCTTATTCGTGTATTTAGCGTTGAAAAAGCCAAGCCAAGAAAAAGAAGATTGTATACCTGCTAATAGGAATTTATGAATTGTGTGTGCGTTGAAGCGCATTTTCGTTTGTTTCAATTAAGCACAAAACCCTTACTTCAACCTTTTTTATATTAAACTCTACCTACCAACAGCAAGTAATAATTTCCCACGCGTTTTTCTACTCGTTAATGGTTCAAAATTAGTATAATATTAGAACAGAATATAATTTGTATAAGTGCTTATGTTTTTTTTTTATTTCGATTAATTAAAATGGAAGCACTATTATATTATTAACATTTTCCATTTGTAATTGAAATAGCAACTGTTTTTTTGCCTCTTACAGTATACTAATCAAAATCCACTTAGTCATAACGATATGCATATTTTATCTCAAGGTTATTAATACATCCGCTAATAGACAAAACAATAAATGTTTAAGACGGATCCTCTATTGTTAAAGCAAAAAGTTTGTAGACAGACAGATGTTATACCTTTTTAGCTGTATCTAATGATCGGTGCGCGAGTCCGACTCACACTTGGCCTTTTTAGCCTACCTACCTTGATAGTATCAAAACTATGGTCCGGAATGGTTTACACGTACAGTGGACCCCGCATCAAGTTACCCAAATCTGTCTGAATTTCTAAATATAAATGATATGGATCTCTATGAGATCAACATAAGGTTGAAATGGTTGCGGAAATTTGAGAGATCAAGGTAGCTTCATGTGTGCCCCACTGTACTTACCTACCATGCGTCATCTTACCACGTTTAGGGGCAAAGGCCGATGAAAGGACAAGTAGTATCCATAACCTATACAACATTGAATACTATATTATAACCTTTTTTTAAAAGCTTTAAAAACGGCAAAAACGTTACATTTGTCGTATAGGAGTCCCACTTAAACATTTATTTTATTGTTTTTTAGCTATTTGTTCTTATAGCAGTAACAGAAATAATAATTTCGACTGTCTAGCTACCACCGATCATGAGATACAGCCTGGTGAAGACAGACATACGGACAGCGGAGACTTAGTATAGGGTCTTGTTTGTAGGGTTCCGTAGTCCGACAAGGAAACCTTATAAAATCGTTCAGTCCGTCCGTCTTAGTCTGTCACAGCAGAATATCTTCTACATTTATGGACTGATTTGCATGTAACTTGGTTCGAGGATACTTCACATATAGATCTCATTTTTTAAAATACAAAAAATTATAATTACCCCTTTTTAAGGGTACCTCCCCATACATGTAAAGGGGGGGGGGGGGTGAATCATTTTTTTGAGTGAACCCCATTGTGTGGGGTATCGTTGAAAAGGACTATGAAAATAAGGTAGGGTTTCCATACAACACTTTTTTATCAGCTTTACCATTTGCGAGATATAGCCCGCCAAAGTCGTTTACACGGTGTCCCCCCACCCTGTAATTTCTAAAGTCTTGGACCTATAAACTTCAAATTACTCACGTAAAGAAACAGGCGCGGAAACTCTTATTTAAAATTGTTTTGGGTATCCTGTGATGAATAATTTTGAAATTATAAATAAAACAAAAATATATACTTTTTTTGCCTCTGTCTAATGTTTCAAGTTAAGGCTACGGAACCCTTCGCGCGCGAGTCCGACTCGCACTTGGCCGGTTTTTACCCTTTGGAAATGGAACCCTAAAAACCTTTAGTTTTAAAGGCAAATACCAGGCGCTTTTTGCGATTTCTAGATGTTATTAATTAATTAGACATGTTGTTCAGTTCTAGGAAGATGCAAAACCAATGACAACTTAAGCAGTCCTTACTTTGCACATAGATGATAAGTGTAAGAGCTAGTATTCTGGGTAAGCAGCATCAGCTGCATGATTTGCATCACAAAAAAAATGGTAACCCTACATGCTCCATGTGAACTTCCCCTATTCTTACTCCTATCTCCCCTAATAGTTTCATAAAGGTTGCAAGACCGGAGAGTCCTTTCTCCGGGCACAACCTAGCCTTCACTGATTGGGGAACTGATTTCCGAACGATAATGTGGAGGACTAATCGCAAATACAAATTCTAAGTTTTCTGTTCTACAGTGTGTCCGGGCTTGGACTAGAGATAATTTATGGGCTATTAGTTCATCAAATGTTATCGACAAAAAAAACCTAAGTTGGGTTCTAACTCCCCCTTCTTTTGAAATAGCAGGCATTTTAATTATTTAAAGTTTTTTATGGATCTGGATGTCCTAAAAGTTATGAAAATGATTAATTTGAAAGGCAACGCTATCGCCTATCAAGTGAAATAAAGATCAATTCAAAATTGTTAACCGTCATAGAGGAAAAAAATGTTTTTAAGAAATCTTGCAAAAAATTTAAAATTGTTATTTATACCTATTACAAAACTTAACCCAAAAATGTAAATTTTTAGAAAAAAAAATCATTAGGATTATGTCTCTACAATTTGTTTCTTTTATTTCAGGCACAGAATAAGTACTAGTACTCCGTACAGAAGTATGACTTTGCAATGAAATTCAAAGAAATATCTACTCAATGTTGTCAACGATATGGTGTAATTCAGTTCGCCGCAGACTCAAGGACATTTTCGTGTAGACACCTACAGAAATACATTGCAAGATAATTTCATTCTTATGACTCTGGAATATGATTCATAACACACTAAACCTATTCAGTGTCGTACTATCACGCAACGCGATAGGGTTGACTGCCACAAGAAGCTACTTACGCCATCTAGCGCATCTTTCTAGGACTTTATTCATGCTCGTCCAGCCAGCAACCTAGTGCCGCGCACCGCCGGTGAATGAAACGCGCGAGCGTATCGCTGCCGGCTAGCAACACCCAACTTGTTTAGCCACTTACAAAGGGTCGCCGCGCGTAGGTACGTTTTTGCTACCTACGCGAGAAGATACACAGGCCTGTTTCAGGGCCTTTTTAAATAAAAGGCCCTGAAATAATCGCTAGTTAAAACCCAGACACCCTGTATATTACCAACCGATTTTACCTTCAAGGTTTCACCTCTACCACCCTGTATAAGTATGAGTTTAGCAGTCATCATTCAAAGTCTAAATGTTAATAGGCAGGTCATCGAACAATGCGCACACGGCGCGAGCGGTCAACATACATTGTAAGGTGTGTTGGGTAATTCATGCTGCAAGGTGCAATAGAGACACCTGCATTTAATACTTGTCAAGTACTGTCGGAAACAATTATCTACTGAGTTTTTTTTAATTAAGCGGATGGAGATATGAATAGTAATGAGGAGCACAGACGCCTGCCTTAAGCCTGGAGTTCACCAAGACATGTTTAATTGTTAATCAACGGGTTTAGCATTTTTTTACATGTTTTGCATGTGAATTCTGTCAAACTAACCGTTAGTCGAGGCTTACCGGCTGTTTAAAAGTTGGTGAACTCGGTTCTAAATCGGTAACTGCCAGGTAACTGCATATTTAACTTTGATGGATTACTTAGGGATATACTACGCTTTACAAAATCAAAGAACTAAACATGTCACAACTTTCAACTGACACTTCTAGTGACCGTTAGTTATCTATTACTGATTTACAATAGATAATAATTTATAAAATTAAACACAATTTGATACTTAACAAAATTAATGATTTACTCTCTTAGAGGATCAAAACCAAAATCTATTGTATGTCCAATTCAAGATGATAAGTCAAATTGATTGACTGATTTGCTAAATATTCTAATGGTTTCCATTGAAAAGGATCTGAATAGCAAATCAGTGGAAATTATAGGAATGATATTTCATGGGAAAAACCAATTGAAGATTAGTAGGATCTATTTTTAAGCCACAGTAATTTTGTTGAGTATTTTCGCTTCTGACTATACAAGTTGTACGAGGAATACGTACGTTAGTGTTGGTTTTTAGAATGAATAATAATTACGATCGTGTTCTGCGTGACATTGTTTTAAATCTGGTCAGTAATTTGTAGTAGCAACAGTGATTTAAAACCATTAGTAGGAAGCTGGTGTTCTATTCCCTTGTTTTATTTATTAGTTCATTATTTATTCTGTGGTTTAATTCCAAGCGGTGATTTAGTTCAAAGTCAAAATTCAATGACAGTCAAACACTTAACTGTTGAAATCATTGCAATCTATTGATGGTCTATCTCTATCAAAGTAAAAGAAGGAAATAATACCATCATTTTGACATTAATTTGACTTGATTTCAATGGATTCAATTTTAGTTAGAAGAATAAATGCACTGTTGGTAAGCTACTCGTAAACATTTTTTAGTTTAGTTTAGTTTTTAGCAATGATCGAAGTAGGTCGAGCTATTTTGGTTCAATGACCGCAAACAATGATGTTAATATGGACATTCCCCGGGAATTTAACTGAAACTCCGGCTAGTAAGTAGTGTAAAAATATTTTCTTTTATTAACATAGAAGAAAACTTGTCCTATGCATTGGCAGGGCTCTCTGACTAAAAAATATATTTAAACTTGGGATTGTCATGCATGTCGAAAAGACTTTGAAAGTACCTATTACATGTCAATTTGTAATTATATCATTCAAATATGATCCCTATTAAATTTGCATAAAGATGCTACAGTTTTTGTCTTGATGTGCTGTCGTTCGTACATGTGTAAAATAAAACATTTGCAGAGTAGAATAAATAAATATCAAATGATTTAATGCCAGTATTTCGACGAATCACTATTCCTGTGGGAACTATAGTATTAAATTACAACATAGGTGAACACCTGAACTGTATCTGTTTCAATAACAAAGTACGGCTAAAATAAATTGTGGGTATCGAACTGACTACCATTCTCAATTAAGTTATTGGGAACAATATAGAATGATAGCTGCGAATCCGCGGATTGGGCTACTCCATGGTCCATGGATCAGTTAGGGTTGTCAGTACTAGAAATGTAACTTTCTGGAACTGTTTAAATATTTAAACATTTAGCTGAATTTGAACGTACGAATGTAACGAACATGTTATTTTAGATTCAATAATAGTGATTGATGAATGCAGCCTTTCAAAATACGAGTATACCAAGTGCTGATGTTACATTATACAACGATCATGATAGGACTCCTTATTACGGAGTTATCGTCTCCGAACAATAATTTATTAATCGTTTTCAAACATAGGGAGGATTCTCACTTCATCTGTGGCAAGTGACAACCCTGTCATCCATAGCAAATCTGATGCCGAATTCGTGGTCATTATTAACACGCGTTCAATCGGCTCATTAGCGGTGGGGCCGATTCTGTACGTGACGGACATATCGCCCGTGAATGTGCCGTCGGCTTCCCGTTCATTCATTCAATAGACATCGCCTGGTGTGTAACCAGTTTGTTTGAAGACGCGTAATTAATGTTCTTTCTGTAAATTAATGAGTGGAAGACACTTTTCGATAAAAGATGTAGCAGTGTCAATGATGTTATTGCGCCCAATTGCATTGACAAAATTTATTGTAAAAGAGTTTTAAGTATTTTTCGTTTAATTAAAATTACTTACCTACACGTAGTTTACCTAAAATGCCAAAACTTCATACCATAGACTCGCTACAAAACAAATAATATTTTCTCATCCAAATTTGTCATTCAAATAGATCAGTTCATCTTAATTACCGATTCTACAAACGTATTATTTTAGGCGTGTGATACACTCTGCTGTAAGGCTTATAATGAGTTCATTTAAAATGCCGGTTCACTACAAGAATTTCAAGTAAGTCGACCGAATAAAACGTGATGTGAGTAATGAATCGTTTGAGTTCGCCCGATTGATCGTGGGCGAAGGGCCTAATGTGATAACCTGAAGTATATTGTAGCTCCATCAAAATAATGTGTTTGAAATAAAAGTCTTATGTGTTTCCTTTCATCGCCTATGTACATACGTGAAGCGTAAAATATAGGTTTGTTGATAGGTGATATTTTCTTTCCACAAAACAAAATTAAATAATCAACTTTCTCATTTGAGGAGAAACTTGTGTCTAGACCCTTAATTTTTGACGGTGACAACGGTCATGGTGCAGTGTTTGAATTCGTCGTCTTGATGATGTCTCAAAAATGTAATAAATTAAAGGCCCTTTGTATATTGCTAGTTGAGACTCGGACATACTGTATATAAAAATGAAAATGACTAGCTTTATGTCAGCTAGTCAAAGCACAGCCCAAACTACATACTACATAGAATTAAAAACTAAAATAAAAGAAAAGATAAATGTCGGGTCGTATCAGGAGGTCAAGAGAAAGGCCGAAAAGCAGACAGGTATGGAAAAAGCTCTACCGACAAGAGCCTAGCTCTTAAATTGGATGATGATGATGGAAACCCTACCTTATTTTCATAGTCCTTTTCAACGATACCTTACACAACGGGGTGCACTCAAAAAAATAATTCACCCCCCCCCCCCCTTTACATGTATGGGGAGATACTCTTATAAAAGGGTAATTTTATTTTTTTGTATTTTAAAAAAATTTATATATATGTGAAGTATCCTCGAACCAAGTTACATGCAAATCAGTCCATAAACGTAGAAGATATTCTGCTGTGACAGACTAGGACGGACGGACTGAACGATCTTATAAGGGTTCCTTGTCGGACTACGGAACCCTAAAAATAACGAATCTTAATATTTAATTACGGCATTAGGTCCCTAAAAGAGTAAAAATCAAATATGCTTTGTAAATAAGCGACGATTACTCGCTTTTCAAATTATTTACATAATAGGTCTTTCATGCCGGGTGATAACAACATTTGACTTAGACGTTAATCAAGTATCACTTAGTAGTAATTCAATAATAGAAAGAAGGAAAACCTAATTGTTCAGGTAATTTGATTCAATTTCAAGCAACAAGGGTAAACGGGATCGACCATTAAGTCACAAGTAATTACGGAAAAGTTTTTATACTTGAGTTTATTGAAGTAATATTTATCAGTTGCAGGTTAATCAAAGGTCAATCATGTAAATCATTGCTTGTTAACTAAGCGCTGAGCTTCTAATATTTATTGTGATTTTATATTGTGCTGTTTGTATTAATTATACTGAGAAAATATAATATGCAATCATGTAAGTGTGTACAGGTGAGTAACAATCGTATCTAAATCTTCTGAATTCAAATATCTATTAATTATTTTTTGTAAACAAAGCATTTGTATTTTGTCTTTTTCGGCAGATTATTTGATTAATGTTGTATTTATCAGTAGCTGATTTCTTTAAGGCTTTACAAACCTTTAATACATAGTAACTATTATTAATCTGTGCCTTTACCTTGTACCTAATTAAATAGATTTTCTTTTACTTTTGTATTGACCTGGAACATCCTTCGAAATATGAACTATTTTATTTCGTGTTTTTATAAAAAATGTTTTGCCTCCACATCAGCTCCAAGAAAACAAAACCTCGGCGTCTCAACTTCCAAGGACGAGGCAATAAAAACAAAAAGCACGTAGTCTATAAAGTATCCTCGTAGCTATAAATCTCGAAAATTCCATGACATAATGGCATAGGCGGAATTTGGAAGCACCGTGTGTTAACATTAGGTTCTGTTATTACAGCCTTAAGGCAAACCCATAGTCATTAATCACTGAACTCAATATGCGCTATTAACTAAGGGCACTCGATGATGCTGTGGGATTAAAATAAAAATTAGATCACTATGCAGATGGAATTTACCTAGAAAAACAACTAGCTTTTTGGGAGGTTGAAAAAGAGTACCTAATTGTTGTACAAATACAAAAGAGTACTAAGGATACAAACAACGCACACAATATCCCAATCAAGCAACTAGATCCAGAAAAGCTCAGAGAAACTAACTAAGAAACTACAATGGATATTCATTTAGCTCACAAAAAACATTACACTGTAGGTACCTAACACTAAAAACAGATCTTTTGACAATTCTGAATTCAAAGATAGTCTAAGATATATAAAGATAGCAGAAATAATTTTGATGGTAAATTATTAATCATATTACTTATAATAATCATAGTAAAATGTTAATCACATCATTAATGATTTAGACAAAAAATGATGTCATTCGTACTGTGAAACGTTACCAATATAGGAAAGAGACATAAAATAAACCCTTAAAACGACGACAGTTGGAAGCCCTACAAGAAAACTTCAAACGAGCATTGATTATAGATTGGTCTCACTTCCTGCCCTTAATCAAATTTGAATATTCAAAAGCGTGCAAGGAATAAACACTTTCATGTGTTCCAACAAAAAATAAATCAGAAACATTAAGACTTACAATTTTATACGTTTCTGCATAAAATCGAAAATACCGTGCGTGATTGATGATGTAGATAATTAGAGGATCATATTTAGTCTATCTCGTACGGATGGCCATAAAAGTTGAAATGTAAAATGGTACATAATTGTTCCGCTTGGCTACTCTATTCTTGGCGACTAACGATAAAAAGTTATCGGAAGACCATAAATCATCTACACAATCAGTAAAGGATTAAACTTCGCGAAAGCAATTTAAGTTGCATGCAGAACTTAATTAGCATTTTAGGATTAGTTTGAGAAGCATTAAGGCCACAGATAAGGCTGTCCGTCGAATTAAATAAATGTTGTATTAAGATTGTTGATGATCTCTTAAAAAATATCAGGTTGGCAGAATTATAAATAGAAAAAGACCCTGTCGGCTCTTAGGCCTTTTTTTTTCGGTTGTTTTCAATACATAATAAATATACTACTATTTATCTATCTACCTACCTACCTAATTTATTAGACTCGTTTGTCATGAAGAATTTTGATTTTAATATTAACAAAGAGGTAAAAAAAACCTGTATCCCTCTATAGTGTTTTTTTTTTCAACGAACCATTACTTCAGTACTATTTAGTATATACTAAAAAAACATATAGGGCAGTGTAGATATATTGCTTTTCACTAATCCGTCGGAGTATTTAGAAACCATTTGAAAAGAATTAACAATTATTATAACTTACTAACGCCACTACAATTTTATTGAAAACTACTAACAAGATAACATTCAAATCACTCGAATATTCTAGTTTAGACTTTCCTCAGTACCACCATTTCTTGTTGACGTTCAACAGGTCTTCTAAATCGTGGGTTGTGTTTTAACTTATTCCAACCGTTCTCTAAATCTCAACCGTAATTTACGTGACAAGATCGATAGTTTACACGAGTGAGTCACTGTACGTGATTGTACTGCGAGGTGCGTACGGCTTCGGGACTGTCGGGCACAAAATTGATTCCCGCATAATACGCTAAGCAAGTCCTCTGGTAGAATACAAATAGTTTTGCGGTGTGGGTATTCCATTTTCGGAGATAGACGAGAGGAATTTACCGGGGTGTTCGCTTGACGTGCCAATTTTGTTTCGTCTGGCAGGGCTATTGTATAATTTTGTTAATTGAAACATAGTTATACTAATCAAATTTTGAATCACAATTTCATCAGATAAGAAATGTACATTTTGGGATATGATTTTATAGTAGAAATAAACACGCGTATTTAGCTATTTCCATTTTAAAATGGCTACAAGTGGCAATAAATGTTATATGCGACGCTTCCTTTTATTTTCGTTTCAAAACTATGGCCATATTGGGCGCCGCAGCGAAAATTAGAATTTCACACAGATTCTTATTCGGGCGGCAGATATGTTTTACAGCTGTCGCTCCTTTATCCAAGAAAATCACACCTACGGGACCATAACGGGACATATCCGTATTTTTGTCCCTGAGTGGACCCGTTTAAATCAACCGGCAAAACGAGATCAGGCCAAGACATCTGTTTGTCTAAGGCTTTGGTGGACTTATGTGTGCAATTTACAAAACGAAGCAATGCTTAAACATAGACTACTTTTCCGTACGCTGATCAACCGCTGTGATTGGTTGAAGAGATGAAAAGTATAAGCAGCTAGTCATTTTAGGGTTTAACCATCAGGTGCTGCTGACGACAAACGCTTCTTGTACTTAAAAATAAATCAATATTACAACGAAGCGAAGCGAAGAACTAATGGCCATTGGGGCAGAAAGGTTCTTGATTGGAGACTATTTAATCAAAAACGTTGCGTAATTCTTCCATGGTAGGGCGTTCACCGCCGGCAAGATAAGACGACCTTCTTGTATAGGGCGCAGGATCGCACTAGATGCAGGTCACCTTGAAAATCGATGTTCGCCATCGGTTTCCATTCGATTTACATTCAGCAGTGGAAGTCCTGTGACTGATAATGATGATGAAGATGAATATTGCAACGAATGTTTAGTTCCATAAAGACATTATCCCTTATCGCATTCCAATATAACGCATGATTTTAATGATAAGAGAAGCACATTTTTACAAATATTGTTTCTCGACCTCAAAAGAAAAGAAAAATCACATATAACAATTTCTTTTTGCGACCATTCTCTTTTGATACTTGAGCTCACAACGTCTTGGAGGTCTATACTTAAAATGAAAGCCATTTTATACTTAACCCAATTCAGAAACCCTTGGTAAAACAGGCGCGAGGTATTTGAAGAAAGACCGTATAATTTAATTTATTACGAACACTACAGCCTTTCCCTGAGAGTGCTGAGATTTTTATTCAAACTGCAATATTTTAAAAGGATTTCAAGAAGTGAAGCCCGATTTATTTAGTTTAGAAATATGAAAGTAATGTTCAAAACTTCGAATAAAATATTAAACACTAAGTAGTCCAATCACACCGTGGTTTCATTAATTTCTAGTTTTTGAAGACTAAGAATTATAAAGAGTTCTTTTTATAACGGAACTGGGTATATCCTCATCAAAATCACCTTTGATCTAAGCTAAAAATCGCGAAGAACCGTATGTACCTTTAACAACAATGAGGTAACTACGGTAGTTAAAGTTTTTTTTTCAAGTCTTTCAGAAAAATAGAGAAATATTTATAAAAATAAATAACATGAAAAAGAATAATGACTTCTATTTCGCACTGTACCTCAGCTAACTAAGCAGGGATTCCGCAAAGGAGTGGTTAACCATCCGTTACCTCGCTCGTTCGGGTCGGAATTTATATGGTTTTAAAGAGCTTAATAATGTTCCTGTTTATCCCTACGGAAAAAGGAACAACTCGATACTGAGTTCCGGGAGTATCGGGTAATTTTTAGGGGAACGCGAAAATTCGGGAGCTCAGGTTTTCTTTTTAAAACAGGTAGAAAAGGGAACATTTACTCGAGCAATTCAAAAGATCAGTTCTTTATAACGTTGCCCATAAGCAAAAGTCGTTTAATATGTATGTAAATTGTACATTTTAATAATAATGTCCTCCTAGCCGAATTTCGACTACGGCGGCCTATCTCAACAGAGATTAGCCAACTGCGCGGTACATCTTATAGTGCACAAGTGTGTGCGCAATACACAGGTGCACTCTCTGTTCCTTCACTCTCATAATTCGGTGAGACGGCAGTCCGACATGACCGTAGAGAGTTCAGGCGCAGGACCAACGGCTTAACGTGCTTTCCGAGGCACGGGGGTGTTAACACCACCAACTTCCTGACTCCGGAGCTGTGTCGGAGTAATTTCAAGACAGAAAAACCCAAACACTCTCGGCCCGACCCGGGATTCGAACCCGGGACCTCGTGGATAGTACACAGCGTGCTGACGACTAGACCAACGAGGCAGTCATGCCACATTTAAAATGCAAATAGTATTCGGAGTAAAAGTTTTTTTATCACATGATCTGTGTTTACTTACTGACAGCAAAAAAGAGTCAATGGCAGTGAAAGTCAAAGATTACGATAAACTTGGATTAAATTCATATTACCACAAGCGTAACCACTAAAATATAAAGATATTAAATAAAAAAATATACTAAATGCATATAGCCTCTAATGTTGAAAGTGTCAAATATTCTCATATATCTCATGAATATAAGGTATCCAAAACTGTTTTTCAGCGAACGTTATTTTGATATGGGTCCAATCCTTTCCAATTTGGGCAATAATAGGCTCTATTGCGAAGGGGACATACTGTTTACATTACCATTCTGTTCGAAACTATTGAAACTTCGATATGTAGGATCACTGGCTTTTGTTTTCCTATCGAATTGTGTTCTTATCAGGGAAACAAATAATCTTATTGTGATACGTAAGTATCAAGATCACGTATTTGTGTTGGAGAATAAGCGTCATAAAGGTCACTTTTCATACTACACCGGATCTTATACTCTGCAGATAAATATCTAAGTTAATCTGAATCGAATGAAGCCGTCATGTTAGTTCTTCAATAGCACGCAAGTGGTGCAGCACACGATTATGAGGAATGATGAATATATCAACGTACATTGTCATTTGTACAAAACAATCCATCAACCCGTGAAAACATACAATCGCTAAACAACAATTCGAATGCAGAATTCGCTGAGTATATAGAACGAAAAGCTCTACAAAAAACCCGGTTGACGCACCAATAAATTCTACCGGGCTATCTATCTTCGTCAGATTACCCGGATTCAAAAAGGACAGAAAAGGTCGGTGATAATAAAAATGCTGGGAAGAAAAAAGGCAACAAACAATCTAACATCTAGAATAAATTTTCCAAAGGATGGCGCATCTGTATGCAAATAAGTCTGCGGTTAGGGTTAAGTCTGCACCATTGGTGCAATCGGGTGGTTGTGGAATAAAAATACGCAAAACAAATTACTTTGTTCTTGTTTGTATTTAAAAAACTATGAAGTGCCTTTAGTAAAGCAAAGGCACAATTGCCCATTTATCAAATTAACAATTTGACGGAAAACGACAAAAACGGCAAAAACGAATGAACGAAAATTAAAATTAATTAAAAATTGTCGCATAATTAAAACCTAATCTAGTTTGTAAAGTATGTGTGTAGTGAAAAAAATTGTTTACTAACAGTTTTAAAGCAGGTAATACTTCAAAGCTTTTGCATATAAAACTTCAGAAAAAAGTTAAAAACGCTCGTTCACTTTGGATTACACATGTACATGTGGCATCATTAAATGTACATTTAATGAGAAACTATGTTACGTGGACCATCAACAAACAAGACATTGATTACAGCAAATTTCAAAAACAAAGACGAAAGTACACCAGAAAAACAAAAACCAAAGATTGTTCCACATAATTGGCACACACCACAAATCAGTGGCAGTCTGGCCAACCCAATCCAATTATATACGAGAATAAACAAGAAAGTCACGTAGGAGACAACTCTAACAGCCGTCATGGTTCGACAATTAGGACGTTGACATAACCAAAAACCACAGAGAGCATTGTCTTGTTGTGCTACAGAAAAATACACTTGTAATCCGAACTGGTTTATAGTTAAAACTTGAAAGTAGATAAAGAAAGTGTATTGTGTTACTTGCGAATTGAAGGCAGATATTGAATTACTTACTTTACTTTTTAACATGATAAGGTATAATATTACAGCAGCATAAGAAATTTGCAAGAGCTTGTTCTCGTTAGAAGAAATATTAAATAATTCCACACTGGCCAAGGCATTATCCGAAAAGGTTGTCAAATTAGTACTTTTGGTGGTGTCTCATTGCTGTTCCGTAGTATACTTGCCCTAAGACGTAGAAGACCAAGAATCAACTCCACTCATCAATATATTGTAAATTATTTAGATTTCTTCTCCACTTTGTTACTCCAACTTCAATATAGCTGTAGTATTGAACGAAATTATTTCCAAGACATTACGCTTAGATAACTTCATAGTTTATGGTGTGCAAAGTTTGTAGACTCATAAATTTAAGTCGACCCCAATCAAAGTCAGAAGGCTGACATGATCGGTGAAATTGTGTAATGGTATAAGCAACCACTGTTGTGATGATTACACTCAAGATTAATTGCATGGTTTGCTAATAAACTTAATGGAACGTTAGCTTATGTCTATTATACTACAAGGAAGGGAATCGGTAACGACATGAAATGTTTTGAATGAAATGTTATTTTAATTTATATTGTAGCAAGTCAGGTAGAGAAGACACTGTTACAAAGCCTTTTTCGATATTTGATATGTTTTGAATAAAATGTTATTTAAGTCATATTATAGCAGGTATGGAAAAAGATGTTGTCAGGTATGAAAGAAGCCTTTTTCTCTAAAGAGAGATTTTGCCAATTGAGTACAACTTAATGACAGTTTTGAACCTATCGGTAAAAACACGCGTTATATAAAATTACGTTTTAATGAATAGAAAGACGAAAACTTTTCAATAATGCTAATGCGTAGGTACTTAAGTATTCTGATGCCCAATTAGACGATTACAAGTTGATTTGAAGTCTTAATTGAAAGATGAAAGATACGTTTTGAGAAACTCTTCTCAAACGATCCGCTCAATGAGGATCACGTCAATCAAACTTTGAGAACAGAGCCAATAATTTGTTCAGAGTAACAGTTCATTGATTAAAAAGCAGTAGCGCATTATTTGAGATCTGATAAAGATGTAAATAATTAAAATATGATCGAGGCCACCCTAAACGCTGTCGTGAGAACAAAACAACAGATTGCTGATAAAACTCACCAGAACTTGAGCGTTGCCATTCCTGTCGTCAACCCAGGCGACTACCAAATCGGCGCCTCTCATGTTTCTCGCCGAGTTGAACCCCAACCCCACGTAACCACGGGTTCTCGCTTCCAGCCGGAACGTTATACTGGAATCCGAGTTCACCCATCGTAGTAGCACATTCCCGTTTTCGTCCAATCTCTCTGAGTGCGCCCATATGAGACTCGACTCGTAAGATTTCGAATCGAATACATCTCGCCGATGCCTGACTCGATACTGATCGACGATTCGATTTGTTTTTGTCGTTTTCGCTTCTGTTTGTAGTAACCGCTGCGCTTGCGCATTCTGTGTGGGGTTCGATAGCTCATTCGGTTGCGTATGCCGATTCAATCTCGGCAGTTTTGCATCGCAAACCAGGACGGCGCTTAAAGTTAAAACGATCTGTAGATGCATCTTCTGTTTTTTAATGTCGTTGGATCATCACTAACGGCACCTGAAACAAGAAATCGGAGACTTAATAACGCCTGAATCAAGCTTTTAAATGGCGCAGTCGCTTTTGTACAGTTAGCGTAAAAATGTGATACACTTTAGGATTCAATCCACGGGTTTATATCCATATAAGACATTAAATTATGTGTCACAATTTACAAAAATGTACAGCCGTAACCAAAAACCTATAAACGTCATAATCAAAGCAACTAAATGATTGAGCACGTATTTGTTAAAAATGAAAATGTATTGTATTTTTATTTCATGATTCAAAAACTACCTTCATTCGTAAATGTGTAAGAGCAAGAAAGTTAAAAGTTCAATAGCATGTCAATCACGGCATCACTGCTTCTGTCAAATCATTTACACCCAGTTCCATTCAAGCAGTTCATCTATAAAAATGCTTCAAATACTGTAGCAACGAGGATGTGGCCAAACAGGTCCCATTTCCGGTGTGAACCCTTACTATGGTTACAGATTTATAAAAGAACAGCCATGCCACGCATGTCGTAGATACGCTAAATGAAATCTTTATGGCCATCCCTTTATAAACAGTTGGTAAAAACGCAACTGATAATTTCTAAATTACTTCTTGAGCTTGATATCCTAATATCAACTTGGTTGCATCAGAAAAAAGTTATGGAATAAAAACAAAGAAAAGGATTGTTTTCTCCAGGAATTCTTGTTACTGTTCATAAAAATCATCTCATCAAAATTTGTAGCAGGACCAGAAAATTATACAGGTCGCATGAAATACATTTGCTGTTTTATTCATACTGTGCACTGCAATAGATCAACTCGCATGAGAATGAAACGTCGTAAACGAGAACTTTAAACAGAAAATACAAACTGGTTTGGTTGAGTTCACATCATCCGCAAATATTTTGAATGTTACACAAATAGTAGTGGCGCTAATATAATTATCATACTCGTCATAGTTGAGTGCCATTACGAGGATGAGTCAACGATCCCATGAAACAGGGCAATTTTAAAAATCACCCAATTAGGTGATGCGGGCGAACACCAGTTTTTAACGCCAATTCGCTAGTTGCAAAATTAAATGTTTTATTTGATGCTGCTTACTCAAATCGAGGATTCGCGTGTGTATGAACACTTGACTATGGGAGTGCTTTTCGACGAACAGTTTGCGGGGCACTTTTTAATCATATACTCTTGTCGTCACAACGGCAGGTGACATTTTTGCATCATCCATACTCAATTTAAAAAAATATATTCAAGACCTATCTGATGGTTGCAAACATTAATAAAATATTACTTTCACCAGTAAGGTTGGTCACTTGCCTTACAGACACCCCTCCACCAATCCGCACGCGGGCTCACCGCGTGGTGGACTATGGCTCGTACCTCCTCATAGTTGAGGTGAGGCCTTTACCCAGCAGTGGGATCTATATAGGCTGACTTTACATTTTTATTTTACACTATCATCATGCTAAAGACGTCTACTGCTGAAAAAAGGCGTTCCCCGTAGATTTATTATTTTATCACGTACGTGATAGCTTTTAATTCAAACAAAATTCATCACAAAGTTCATGATTTCTTTACACTTTTATTTTGATTTTTCGACACTTTTTTAGATAATAGTCTCGTATATGTAATGTAGTCCAAAAACTGAATTGTGGCGATTATTTAAAGTACTCCGATATCTACAATGAATCAACGCAACGATGTAGGTGTATAAATGTATCGTGAAAGCAGCGAGTAACAAACATCGAAGATACTTTGATAATAAAACGGTAATTAACATGTTAAATGGTAATAACTTTCGGTAACGGAATCATGTTTCTAATTTGGTTTCATAATTACGTTCAGAATGCTGAAACAATTGTGGTTGGTTCTCATATAAAGTATAATTGCGGTCTCCGCTTTGAGAATGTACGAAATAACTTCTCACCCGATTAACTGGAGTACTTATTTCGGTAATTTATTTCTTAGGGCTCGATACAGATACTTGGATACAATTCGAAGCTTAATTTATAATAAAAAATGTATATGAAAATACATTTTTTATTATAAATTAAGTATATGTAAATGTAGATTAAGTGCAAATTGAGATTCACCCTAAATAGAAGTAAACTTAAAAACTATGGAGTAAGTATTTGTTTGATTCAATCATAGTACGCTCATGTTCCTAAATACATAGGATTTTCGAATCAAGAAATCAGATTTAAGCAGTGCCTCAGGTGAATGAACCAATTGCAGATTTAAAGAATAAAAACACTCCTGTAGCCGGTCCTTTGTTCCTATTCCAAAAGACTGGTTGCATTTAAAAATAACCCCGGCAACTACCGAAGGAAGTATGAAAAATAAACGTGAGAATTTCGTTTTGGGCAAAAAAGAGTCGGATGCCATCTGTTCCCGGGGGCACTACGGATCGCACACGAAATTTACGATGGAATCACTGAATAAATCATACCAATGCTCTGTAGTTATACGATTTTAAGTTGAGACGTCGCGGGCTCGGTAGAGAAATCGGCAAAGATTGTAAAAAATCTTTATCCAAACGCCTCGCTTAACGTCCAGGCAATAATGCTATCGGTTTTCAACGTAGGCATTTCTAAGATTTTTGTGACGTTATTGTAGTGGTCACAAATCAATTGCATTACTTTTAATTCTGCATTTGAATTTCTGCAAACTAAGAATTTCTTCACGTTACTTTCATGTAGACCCGTTTTATCGTGGTAGCTCATTTCCAAACCTTTATACACCAAGTTTAAATAAGAAACCAAAAACTCGCACACAGGTAGGATTTGAACCTACGACCTTTGGCTAACCGGGCCAACGCTCTTACCAACTGAGCTACTGTGCAGTTCTTCCAACCGTGTGAAATTCTTGGTCTCTTTTGGCCCGGTTAGCCAAAGGTCGTAGGTTCAAATCCTACCTGTGTGCGAGTTTTTGGTTTCTTATTTAAACTTATATAAATAAGAAAAACACTGTGAGTGTTAAAAAATATTAAAAAACTATTGAATAGCGAAAGCGTCATCATTTAAGTTGAATTTATTCTGTAAAGAATAACTACTTGGCCCACTGCTGTTGCAATGCAGCTCATGTAGATGTCGCTGCCGTCACGCAATGACGTAAGACAAAAGAGACCAAGAATTTCACACGGTTGGAAGAACTGCACAGTAGCTCAGTTGGTAAGAGCGTTGGCCAGATTAGCCCAAGGTCGTAGGTTCAAATCCTACCTGTGTGCGAGTTTTTGGTTTCTTATTTAAACTTATATAAATAAGAAAAACACTGTGAGTGTTAAAAAATATCAAAAAACTACTTTATACACCAAGTTCAACACCATATTAGAAATAGAACGGAAAGGCGTCCGTCTTAAAAACATTGCGGTCTCACCGGCAGAACGAGATAACAGATCATTATCCACTTATAGGGAGGAAGTCGAAACCGCTCTGTAGTCGTTATAAATGAATCCAGATATACTTTAACGGTTCAGTGACGTTTTACAAAAAGTACAAGCAAATCCTCAATTATTGCCGTCTAAAATTTTAAGCCGTCATTTGGCAACTGTAATTTGTAGACTTAACATGTGTTTGGATTAAAACTTAAAATCTCACGTGAATACACTTTAGATTCCAGCAAGCTATAATGACGAACCGCTATTTCAGACCCTACTAATACGTACTTAAGGCACATTTAATTTCGCTCAATTTATACTTGTTTTTTTGGCATGTAATTCCCACAAACTTCTAACCCGAGTGTAACAAGAAAAACTCACCAACTTGCAGACTGTTCTATTTGTAACAAGCAAACTTACAGAGCGAGTCGGTAGACCACAACAACGCCCGGAGAGCCAAAACTCTGCTACACAAAGCCAAATTTGCGTGACGAAACTTGTAAATTAGGTGTGCCACACATTGCAATACGCGTGAACGATGATGTTTAAGCTAATTTGGCACAAAAATCAACTGTGTGTGATAAAGAACACAGCAGCTCATTTTAATAGTACTTAGTACCAAACCTTAGTGAGGCAGATCGTTAAAACAAAAGCCTTAGAAAAAAACAAAGCTGCAAACACGAAACTAAATCTTCATGAACAAACAATCATATCTTGAGGATGCAAAACTTTATCGATCTGCGTAGCCGTAAATATACTGATATAACAAATGAAAGGCCATTGAAACACAAAAAGGAGAACAAGTGTGGCTGATAAGGATGATGCTAATTGAACTGCAATTTGCATCTGTGGAATTAACGAACACACGGATGATTCCCGTTTGGTTGGGACGAGGATTTACATTTCTGAATTCCACTCTCTGAGGTTCGAGTCCAATATTAAAATACTGCAGCAAACCTTTCTCAGTTTGTATTTGCAAAAATAACAAACAAAAACCATTTCATTCGGGTAGACCCTTGATATTTGTCATCACGATAATAACTTGATGACAGTTATAAACAGTCTCCACCACCAAACAAGTCATCGTTTTATTTAACAAAACAAACTGAATAAATTTGTTACCAAAACAATGCATGAAAGCACTCAAATCCAGTGAATCTTTCCAAGCGGTTGATTTTTATAAAGCCTTTACAGTCGAGTGGAGGTGTTGGACCAAAAACAATCATAATTGAAATGTTATGACAGCAGACGATTCCCGTTTTACAGAAACTAATTAAATGGTAAATCACGGGGCATCACACGAGAGCAAGCGAAGCATAGAGCCGATACAAGACACCATATACAACGCAACCGGTACAATCAAGCTGTATTTTTACCATTATAGCTTGATCTCCCTCAAAACGAACTGCCTCTACAATGGGAGTTCATTTTAAGATAGAAATACATAGGATTAGCTGTAACTGCGATTTAAAAACATGTATTGTTTAATGTGGCATGACAAAACCGTATCAATATTCAGAGGCAACGGTCTAAGAGATTAATGGCGGAAATTGTTTTTGTTTCACAAAAATCGATTTAGTGGCGCGTTTTGAATATTATACAGGTCGTTGCTTAAATACTTACAAAGAGTTTATCTTTGCAACCTTTGCAAATAATAGTACTCTTATACGAAAGCCTTATGAATTTTCGAAAGGTAGTTATAATTTATGCACAAAGTTAAGTCAAACAGACAAGAAATACATTTAATATTAGTTACGAAACGAATATATTGCGGCTTTCAAGAAACTTGTCACATGCGATAGTAATTGACCAGAAAGTTGAAAGCGCTTAATAACAAGGGGCGTCGGGAACAAAACTGTGGGTACGATTAAAATCTATTCAACATGGACTAATTGCAGTTGGAAGTCAAGTAACGGGCCATACCGTCACGTCCAACGTAAACTTTACAACTTAGTATTAAACTTCAAACAAAACCGAATAGAATTTGACTAAATTAATAACGCTTTACAAAAAGTATAATAAAAACACGAATTTCCGACCCCACGCGAACAAGATTTGCATACGAACCTAATTTGAACATTTATGTTAATATTAAATTATGCAATGTTGCTAATTTTGATCTCATCAATAAAATAATAGCAAAATACCGTGTAAAAATATAAGTCAAACAATAATCTCAGAAGAATAGTCACCTTCATATTGCAAATAAGCTAGTAAAGTTATAACAATATATTAAAATGCAATAAATAAAGGCAGTGAAATTAAAAAAAAATATATGACTGATTCGAAGGTGGACTAAACAAAACCCGTGTCTGATTACATTTTGAATCCTACAAAAAGATTCTCACGAAGTTGTTAAACGAGACTAAATTTTAATTCGTGCTGCAGTTTCATTTAATAGTCACCACCGATTGTAAATTTGTAACGGTATTCCGAATTTTATACAGTCATTAACATTTATTTGACAAGACCAGGATTCGTGTAGGTAGGGCTAGAAAATAATCGTATATTTTAGAACAGGCGTCAATTTTTAATCAACTCTACTATATTTGGAAAGCTCTAGTGCATTGGACTCTAAACATTCTAAGATTTATGTTCATCCATGACCAAAACGGTTTGCTTTCATAGCGTGTTGAGCTTAGGTGTATTTCCCAAAACTATTTAGGGATTCTGCGTGAGTTTGACGGTACTGGGAACTGCAAGACAACTGAAGAATACGTTAGGTGGGTGGAATCAGTAAAAATAGGTAAAGTAAGGGGGTCGTTGAAACTCTCAATGAGAGCTCAACTCAACTTGTAAACGGACTGATGTACAAGGCTTGTGTAATTGTGCACAATCAAAACAGACTGCAAAGATGACTCAAATGACTTGTGGGCTTGTTCTAAACACATGTTCTATTAAAGAGAAGTGCATCATATGAATGAAATAAAGAACCCACTGTTAGTAGGTGATCCTATATCGGAAGCGGATCGTTTTCCACATCCTCTTTGCGAATTGTACATGAGATCTTTCCGAATTATATTTGTGGGTAAATTTAATTACATTTTAATGTGTGAATCGCTAGTTCTAGAGCCTACTTTGCAATAAGTTTTTCGTACATAAGTATGGGGCTCTCTTTATCTTCAAAGATGAAAATTGGTAAATAATCGTAGACATAAATGAGAATTTTGGAGAAGACATGTATGATACTTTTCAAGGAGAAGGAAGGCGTCAGAAGGAGGGTAACGTTTTTGCAACACTTTACGACAAATACGACAACAGAGGGGACGAAGTCGTAGGAACCGCCAGTAATTTCGTATTATATCTAGTTAGAATGTCCATTAAAAATCCGTCTTCCCATTTTAAATTCTGCGAGCACATCTGTTTCACTCTGAATCACAATCATCGTAAAATACGTTAACCAATTCCGCATACAAATACTTGGCAAGCGTTTCCAGACAAATTAGTTTCTCAGCTTTCGCGTCCACCTGGGTCTGACGTTTGCTTAACTAGCACGAAGATGAGATCTACATTAAAATCCGAGTGTGTAGATCATTTACGACATTTTAAATGGGGCTTGGCTTTGACTTAGCTACATCCCTTCTAGTTATTCGTAATATTAAAAGTTTTATGCTCCTATGACTTATCTGTAGTGTATGCACTATAATATATCCCGCGCAGTCGGCTAATCTCTGTTGAGATTGGCCACTGTAGTCTAAATTCGGCTTGGAGGACATTATATTCCTTAATAAACACTCAAACGGATTCTATGATTGTAAGAGACGATGACGATGTTACGACTGGCGTATGATATTGAAATAAAATTATAATTTTAGTTACTCGAATGAATATTTATTTTATGTCAAGCCACTTAAAGCTGAAAGCAATGGGAACAATGCGTTATGTAGATTAGGCACTTAGGTAGTATTGTCTGATCTGTGATTTCTTAGGAACTAGCATAATCGGATAACATTAACGCAAACGGCTAGATTAAATTAGCCTATAAATAATAAAGGATTATATCGAGATACCAATAAGACGATACGTCGTATGCTGCAACATTGTATGTTAATTAATAAAGTAAGACCCAATATGGGTTTTTACATGTAATATCCGTAGTTCTGAGTAAGTGCACATCTCAAACGATTTCAACCCTAATTCCAGAAAACTCCATGATCCAATATTGCAGTAAGTAATGTAATCCCAAGAATTTGCCGTCTGATTCACGGTCTTGTAAAAAACTCAAATTACGCTCAATGAATCGTTTGTAACGAAACGACCAATCGAAAAGGACATTCTTAATTCAAAAATCATGGAGGCGACTGAACGCGCGCCGATCCGGCACGAGGAGGGAGCAACGCCCCTGCACCTGTGCCATCACGATCTGACATTCCACCAGTCTCCGCTTCTCGGGATTGCGAATTCGTTCTCTCAAGATCCACGAAATCGATTGGATCAACTCGAAAAACGACATATCGATGGTACCAAGAAAAAATTGTAACCTCAATAGCGACATGGTGAAAATTTTACGATAGCGTGTTTCCGAACTATATCGTTTAAATCTGAATGGATCTCCATCATCTATCGCGTGCCTTCTCTCAATGAGAATTTAATGTCTTTTCACTGTACAAGATAAGTAGGGTACCAACCTACTAAAATTTTATTTATTTGGACTTGCTTCTTTTGCAATGCATGCGTTTAGCGCCATTTTGAAAATAGCTGGTCCACCTAATCTAAACTTCAAAGAATTTTTTGTGGCGTTCGAAATTCAAATCGTCTGATAATAATGGCGGATTAATCGTCTAACCGAGACACGGCTTGTCGGCACGAATGCATAAAGCCAGATACACACAAAAACATTTGCACTAGCGCGTTCAAGAGGAGTGTTACGAAAGGCGCTGCGGACCGTGAACATTCCACCCGCCAGTGAGCACTGGCTGAGCAGACAAAAACGTCAACAATATCTGGGTAAGCTTTCTCCGGATAACAGCAAGTTGAACTTGTGAATCTGGTGGCAATGACTTTCAGAGTTTGAATTGGCGAGTGATGACCCGACACAAGAGTTCAAGCTGTTGAGATGGTCATAGGTACAAGCCAAGTCAGATTGGAAGTTCAGAAACGCTACTTGAATTTTTCTTGGAATGTGATGTATTGCACCGCAATTTATTTTTAATTTGAAACGAATAACTTTTTGTATTGACCCTACATGTCGGTAGTACTTGTACAATATTGAGGTAAGTATTCATTCTGTGATTCTGACTATCAATAATTAAAAGTAATCGCTGATAAGAAATGTTTACAACTCTCACTGGTTCAAAGGTAACTTTGGAATAGTGTCCCATCATCATCAACCACCACAGTAGTTGACGGTTTATGAGATAATCCAATTTTGTTATTATGTTATGGAATACAGCGCGAGTAAACTGAACGCCAAACGTGTTTAAAAATTTACCCAATTCAGTAATTTTAGTTAAATAAATATATTTTTCTGTGGCACACGTAACGTAGATCTAAATGAAATCAATGTGATATCACCTTGTTATTTCCAGTATAGTTCATTTGTAATACTTTGAAGCTACGTTCTTGAATCGTCCGATAAAATCATGTTTCCACGGAATAGACAACAATACAGTTTGGTCTTACGATCCCCCGCATACAAATGACTGAATTCATTGAAGCGAATAGCGGTGTGGAATAGAGCATTCCCTAAGATCAACATCATCGAACGTTGAAAGGCTAAGAATATCAATTTTGTTTAGTGCTAATTTAGGAACTTGAAGAGACGAATCCTAAAAAACTTCAATTATGTTTCAAGTTTTCATAACGTGATTATTTTAATGTTTTAATATTTCTTTCGCCTGTTCAAATTAACTATATCGTATTTTCCTTAAATATTGGACAACATTATTATGTTTTTCTTAAATAAATAGAAAACACATCACATACATTGCTCAGATCCCGAAGTAAGTAGCTAAAGCACTTGTGCAATGAAAATCTGAAACAACGGTGGTGGTACCACGACACCCAGACCAGAGACAATATAAAAAATATGAATTATTATATTGACCCGACCGGGGATCGCACCCGGGCCCTCGGAGATGGCGACACCTTGAAAACCGGTATGAAAACCACTCTGCTACGAAGGTCGTATTGTAGTAGTAGTAATTTTATGTAATAGAAGTAATTATTTAAAAACATAGTACTTGACCTTGACTCATGGGACACTGTATAAAAAGCAGTTTGATTTAAAAGAGAAACTAAAGAATCTTTAGCTCTGGTTGTGATGACGTCAATATTAATATAATAATACTTTCCGAGCTCTGCAGCTGTTTTGAAAACTGATTCATCATCATCATCAAATTTAAGAGCTAGGCTCTTGTCGGTGGAGTTTCTTCCATTCCTCTCTGCTTTCCGCCCGTCTCTTAACCCCCTGATATGACCCTCCATTTATCTTTTCTTTTATTTGCTGCATGTAGCTTATTCTTGGTCTTCCTCGCTTCCTTTTTCCTTCTATTCTTCCTTCTTTTATCGTTTTAATAAAATTGTCGTGTCGAATCAGGTGGCCTAACATTCGTCCCCTCCTACACTCTATTGTTTCCATCAATCTCCTTTTTTCCCTAACCATAGACAAAACTTCTTCATTTGTTTTCTTCTCCGTCCAACTTATACGCTCCATTCTCCTCCAGCACCACATCTCGAAGGCTTCCAGTCTCACTCTGGAGACTCAAACTCAACTCAAAATTACTTGTCTCGTTATTCTTTAATTCCATTTGTCTCAAAGTCAATGACATTTCTAAATAATAATAAAAAAACAGTTGCCTATCGATCGTTTGTCCGTGCGTTCAACAGCTGCACTTGCGCACGCGGCGACTAATCCCTATTTCTCTACGGCACCGTTAACATAGCTCGACTGGAACAGATAGCCCATTTAAAACAGTCACTCTCTCAGCCCCTTGTTACATGGGCTCTTGTAGCAGACCACTATTATTTAATCTGTGAGCAGACCTGCTTTTGCACTGCCCTGCTCATTTGTCACTTTTATATGGGTTATATCCTCTTCACAAACGCATGGTATAACATGGTGTTCAAAAGTAAACCTAGTTTTAGGTGCTCAAAGTCCTCTTTCACAAGTTATATGAAAATTAACTAGGTACATATTCAACATTGGAATGGTTCATGAAAATTTTGATAACACACGTATTGATTGATCTACTTAGGTGTATTTAAAAAAAAATGTCTTGTTGGACTATAAATTTACAAATATGCTTCGTTTGGCTATATCTTTAATGACCGCTTCTGAGGTTCCGTAGTAAAACGGACACAATGTTTCCGTAATTAAGACCATTCCGACCGCATCAGCGTTCCAAGACGGCCTTGTTTCCGATTTGAATCGGTACCATCGTAAATCGTTTGCCACTTCGAAAGGTAAATCGATAAGTGTGATCCGACGCACACCAGAAGAAATCAGTTGTCAGTTATTTTAAACGTTTCCGTGATTCGGCCTATTTCTATGTCGGACGAGAAATCTGAATGAGCTCTCGATTCATTGATTTGTTACACTCGATTAATAAACGGAACAATATAAGCTTACTCTTGTTAAGTAATAAGGTTGAACCTTTATAAAACCTTTATCAGACATCAGGACAGGATGTTTGGTCAATTTCGACTTAACCAATCTCTTGATCTAAAGATATTTCGCTTTTCATCGACTTCGACTACTTTTATAATTTAAGCAATTTGTTTGCAAGTTTTTACGATACGAAATTAAATTAAATTTCGCTCACAAAAATTGATCGACTGTGTCCCCATTGGATGACAAATTTTATTGAATTTAGACTTATCAGTTTATTAAAGCTCAATTGAGCAAGCTGATCTGCGCTGAAATTATGATGAAAACAAAAAAGACCAAAGACAGAAAATACAAAATCAAAGAATTTTTCTACCGTTACTTTTTCTTTTATACCGTTCTTTGTAATAGAATAATGCAATATCCTGAAAATAGACGAGTACTAGGACATTTACTGTTGAAGTTCCAGACTCCGGAAATATAAAATAAATTATGTATAATGGAACTTTCGACGCCCAAGGAAAGCTTTTGAGGACAGGGTTGTAACAAAATGGATAAAAAAATATTTTGAGAAAAACAAGTCTTTGTACACAATATTTTAGAGCACTTTTACTTTGAAATATTATGAATGATTCAATGACAAATTTTAGGATTGTATGGAAGAGAAAAACATACTGCACCGACTCCAAATGTAATGGGAACAGGGTAAGTGACTGATGATGATGCAATAATAACACGATTTAGGGTCAATTTAAAAAACGTGTCCAAAAGAAATGAGCTTCTCATTTTTCTGCCAACCCTGCTCAAAATGGAACGGAATTGTCATTGCTGGGAATACGCTTATTTGCCTAATCTAAAATTCTCATTCAGCCTACCTACTCCGAACTCACGCCCGGGCCCAAGATAACATTAGGAATTGTCGAATCTTTTGCCAACTTCGGTTTGATCGTACGCTTTTTCCGATTCTTATTTAAATAATTAGGTGCTATTCATGTTTAACGTAGCACACCACACACTCGGCATAATGAATAGAGCATCTGGAAAGATGTCGCAATCGCGATATTAACTTGAATAGAAAAATAAACATCACAACACTTATCATTGTTCTGAAATCTACTAATGAATTAATTATGTTTCTTGAGTATTTTTTAATTTTTTGCTCAATTAAATTGTAAGTGTTCATTGTATTTGCTGTATAATATTTCATATGCCGTTCCTATAGCTACATGCAGGTTTACCCCAAAGTAGTAAATCACGTTTAGTAGGTTTTCGCAATGATCGAAATTTTTATCTTTATTGTTTGTCTTACTTTTAGAAGTTTTCAATAATAAAAAACCTATAGTGACACACATCAATTAAAAAATAATTGCAACATGCTATAAAATAATCAAACGTTAACACGCTTTTATCGTAAAAAAGTATAAACCAATTTTATCTCACACTTTCTCATTTACGGTTGTTATTAATATTGAAAGTAAAAATAAAAATGTATCCTTTTCTCACACGGTGTCATAACATGTGTTTTATTATCTGATAGCCAGTTTGAGTTTATTTTTATGATAAATCCATGACTGGTTTCTTTGACTCATGCGATATACATTCTAGCGCTGAGAGGTTTCGTTTTAGTGTTGTGATTGAATTCATCGATTAGTATCGACAAAAGAATGATCGTAAATAAGCTACAAAGCGGGAGCTGCCGAGAACTGTTTATCATCGCATAGAAATCGAAGTTAATAGACTTTATGATCTCCATAATATGGTAGCGTAAGATTTAAATGGACACTGAGGAAAGGTATACTGAACTAGTCAATTTATATTGTTTTCAAATGCCAAGTCATCCAACAAAAACAGTTCCAAAACACAGGTAGGTTTTTTTGGAGTTTTGATTAAAAACATTGGCAAAATGATTATTAATAATTGCACATCACCTTCAGATCCTTTCTTTTTTATTCGTTCATCTAATGCAAATGTATTAGCCCGTCGTTCATTCATCCCACGTAAATTAACGTTTCATACCAAGTTTTTTGTTTCGGATGGAGCCTTTGAAGCAGGTCTTGTTTCAACTCAAATATTCCGCTTCAATCAATCTTTTTCTCGTTCATTTTATCTACCAATGTGTATGGACTGCTATAATTTTTTTACAGAAACATCAAATACGTTACAAATGGTAGCAAACAAAGAACAAATAATATACGCCATTCCGCTTTAAAGATCCAATCAACAATTCCAATAAAGACTAGCTGCTCTAGCTTTTAAATACATTATTTCTGTAGAAATGAACTCTTATCATTTTATAGTTTATTAATAAAACTGCTAACAAGTCATCTAAATCTGTAAAAATTCAATAATAATTCCAGCAGGTTTAACCAGAAAAGGTATCAAATGTGAATAAAAGAATCGACAGTTTTTGGAGCAGAAGACTCGATGAGACTTCAAACTGGGGCTCAACTCTTGATATCATTGCAATTGTCTCTATCTTTGGTAACTTGATAATAAGAGAGAAATACCATATTTGTCATCTTTGATATTGGATATTTTGTTCTATTCTGTGTTTAACACATTGAGCGCCATAGTGGTCACCGGTGACCCCAAACAATATTTTTCTATTGTGTCTAGTTTCGTGGCAGTCAAAGGCTTAAGGGCCCTCGTGATCAAAGTAGTCCTACAGTGGCCTCCTAAACTGTACCTAGCATATAAGTAAGAGTACTTAGAAGACAGTTTATCCTTTTGGATACAGCGAACGTAACATTTATGGTGATTATCATCTAATTCAAGAACTTAGCTCTAACCGGAGGAATATTTCCATCTTTTTCTGTTTTCAGCTCTTTCTTTCGACCACATTATATTTATTTATTGTCTTAAAATAAAATAAATATGATAGACAAAAAAAAATTGTCTTTAACACATTTTCACATTCTAGCGTGGGAGAGCCGATGCAACCGACGCATTTTAAATGTGTGAGAAGCGATATCGACGTTTCAAGGCAAAAACTGCCCATGGAAAGCCTGCGATCGACACCGGAATTATTTTTTGCACGTTGTTTAGTATTAAAAACAATTCGCATAACACGTGTGAGAAGTTTCTCAAACGGATAATCAAGAACCAATTTTGACCGACAAAGGATATAGATAGCGATGGGCAAGGGAAAGAAAAAATTGGGATGGAAAAGAAAAATACGGGAAAGTATGGGAAAAAACGGAAAGATTGGGAAATATTCCAATTCGGCGGGAAAATACTCAAAAGTGGACCCAAAATTATGAAATGCGGGAATTTAACTATTGTAACAATGGTTTTACGCCTGTAGCACACCCTTACATAAAACCACAACAGTGGGACCACGCTACATTTGCCTGTTTGTCAGTTTTATTACACCAAACGTAAACTGCATGTTCTAATGCTTAGATTTATCTGAGTCTTTTTGTCTTTCAGATTCGACGATCCTGTAGTATACTTCCTATTACTGCCCACGATGTCGCGAATGGGTGCAAAAACGTAGACGTTTGAGAAGGATTGGAGAAATCTCGACGTAAAGAAACTGGGTCATAGTAAAATCTCTACATTAGAAACGGCAGTTTGGCTTCTGTTAAGTTTGAATATTTGAGACAAATGACAATAAAGAAATTCCGAAAACAAATTGGTAGGTTTGTTTTCTTCGAGGTGTCTGGGTGAACATACTTAATGTCCCGAGTGTGGTAAGTGAGGCATCAACGGAATCGTGAAAGAAAAGCGCCTCTTTTGTTTATTTTTTTTGCTTGTAAACTCGAAAACTGCTTATTTTATTTTAAGACACATTCATTTAGATTTTTTTTCTGTAGGGCCAAAAGTTAACAAGATATTACAAAGTATCTGATTTGATAACAAGTTCAAAAACTTAATTTCAACTGCGGACAAATCTCGCAATACAAATTTTTTGATAAAGAAAACACTTCTAAAGTGGTAAAATAAAAATTAAAAATGTAAAAAAAAACTAAATTGGAAAATTCGGTAGAGTTTTTAAACACACACATCAAAAAAAGTTTACGATCACTGAAAAATCGAAATCTTTTTTGTAACGGTAGATTATAATTAATATGATTTCTTCTTCTTTTAAGATTCTTTATTTAAAAATATACAATTAGAATTCAAGACAATAAAACAGTTCAATTCTTTTTCCATATAAAAAGGCTTTCAGTCATAGCTTACGCTCACTCAAAAATCTGATTAAGTCAATTTTGACGGATTTTAAATATTATTTCGCAAAAAGTTGTGATTGAAAAAATGCTAAAAGGATATTCAGAAGTTTTATGAGCAAGAATAGTAACTTTGAGGGAAGAAGAATACAGCACGCAGACTTGCTATATCCCAATCCTGTGTCGTGACCACGTTGCAGGGGTACCACGGGATGGGCAATTTAGCTGACCGACCGGTTCGGGCCGCCTCTGGGCTTGAAGTTAGCACTCAGACCATTCGGAATTGCTTGCACCAGGCTGGATTACGAGCACAGAGGTCTTGGCGAGCGCTTCTGAATTCTCGGCAACGTCAACGACAGAGATTGGAGTGGGCTAGGCTTCGGTAGAATAAAGAAGGTGAAGAAGAAACCATTTGGCAAAACTGTCTCTTCGTTGACGAATCGCGAATCAGTATCATTCAGATAACCGACGTGTCCGTATCTGGAGAAGACCAGGAGACCGTAAAAGGCAAAGAACTGCTACAGGAAGGCAGACATGTATAAAGCAGTTGCTATTGATGGAATTGTCAGACCATTCCGAGTAAACCATGGGCATCAATTTGTACTGGTCGATGATAATGCGCCCGCACATCGAGCTCAACGAGTCAATGCTGCTCTCCGAGAATACGACATCACAAGGTTAGACTGGCCTACTGGCTCGCTTGACTTAAACCCAATAGAGCACGCGTGGGATGCTCTTAAGCGAGCTGTTTGGAACCGTCAGCCACGTCCCCAGACAGTGCCAGACCTCAGGGAAGCCGCTATCCAAGAATGGGACAGGTTACCCCAAGAAATGCTGGATAACTTGATCCTCAGCATGCCCAGGAGGATCTCCGCATGTGTTCGAGCCAGAGGAGTAGTTATATTATATTGAATAAAAACGTTTTAATCATAAATTGTCGTTAAGTTTGGTTAAACAGTATTTTACTTTATATTAAATTTCTCTTACAATTGTGCTATGGTTAATTACTCTATTTTTGTTCTTAAAAAATTAAAATTAGTTTTTTTTCTTAATTTCAAAGGGTTTTTCTGTTTAAATAAAACACACAACAAAACATTTTTCTTGATAAATTAAATTTAAAGAATGATATCAGTTTATGCTAGTGATCTCAAACTTTTTTTGATGTTATTCATACAAACACAAAAAAAAACTTACAATTCTCTTTAATTAAATCTATTACATGTGCAAAATCGCCTTTATTTGTTCGAAACATTAAATTAGTATTGCGCGATTTATCCGCATATGGAATTAAGTTTTTGAAGTTGTCAACAAATCAGATACTTTGTAATATCTTGTTCACTTTTGGACCTATAGAAAAATAATCTAAATGAATGTGTCCTAAAATAAAACAAGCAATTTTCGAGTTGACAAGCAAAAAAGTATTAACAAAAGAGGCGCCTTTCTTTTACTATTCCGTTGATAGCTCACTTACCACACTCGGGACTTTAAGTATGTTCACCTAGACACCTCGAAGAAAACAGACCTACCCGTTTTGTTTCCTGAATTTCTTGTTTTTAATAACGAAGATTTAACTTTATTATCATTTGTCTCAAATATTCAAACTTAACAGAAGCCAAACTGCCGTTTTTAATGTAGAGATTTTACTATGACCCCGTTAACAAACGGGGTCTTAAACATAAGTCGGGATTTCTCCAATCCTTCTCAAACTTCTACATTTCTGCACCAATTCGCGACATCGTGGACACAGTAGTAGGAAGTATACTACAGGATCGTCGAATCTCAAAGAAAGAGAGACTCAGATAAACCTAAGCATTAGAACATGCCGTTTACGTTTGGTGTAATAAAACTGACAAACAGGCAAAAATTGCGTGGTCCCGCTGTTATGGTTTTATGTGAAGGTGTGCTACAGGCGTAAAACCATTATCAAAATATCAAAATTCTCGCATTTCATTACTTCAAGTGCACTTTTGAGTATTTTCCGTATTTTCCCGACGAATTGGAAATATTCCGCATACTTTCCCCGAATTTGGGAATAAACCCAACAGTTGGAAATATTCCGGGGAGTAAACCCAACGCTAGATATAGATCATATATTCAAGGTTTCAAGGAGTTTTTTTTAAAGTTTGAGCAAAGCCATCCCTAACCTTTTAAATAATGAATCCAGCTTTTAGCAAAAATTATTTTTGCATCAAGTGAGTACTTTCTCACTTGGTGTACCTACATAAAAGGCAATTTTCCTAATCTTTATTCGAATAAACAGACGACCGGCGATTGATGGCATGAGTTATATCTATAGTAAATTCAATGAGTAAATAATGAATCATACGATTACTAATTAACCTACAAATTACCATAATAATGAATTTATTAACAATAACAACATTAAGCGCACAGTTTTGGTAAGTCCAAAAAAGAGCCAAAACAAAGCCAACACAAGTATACCCGATAGTCTAATTTTCGCTCAAGCTAAATTAAATCATAACGAGTGCATCTTACAAGTTAATTTTCGATGGCTAGTTTATTTAACCGTTGCAACATATTGTAAGGGAAATGATCCATTCATTGTACCAGTTCGGAATTCTAGCAATGTAATCCATACTTTAATGTCTACAGAACAAGGAGTGCTCTTGCATGTCTTAATAACGGGTGGATAAGGCTCTCTGTAGTGAGGTTTGGCACGGGAACGGACGTTAAAAAAGGGGCACGACGGGAACACACCTGTCGGTAGTAGTGTTGCCAGTTTTTGAAGTGGGTGAATGGCGGTTGGTTACAATGGTTCCAAAATTTGGAGGTCGAGCACTGAAGAAACAGGCAAGGGTTGTATTTGGTAATCACAAAATCTTCAGACATAACCCAGACTTTGGCGTTAAACTTTATTGACACAAGTTTCAGTGTATTGTTTAAATTCAGAAGCTTGTCCATGTGAATTGTTTGTGCATGTATCAGTACGGTACCGTATATTTATCACGGAAAAAGTAAATTAGAACACACCTTCCTAAAAGGCAAAGTCACATAAAAACTAAATTCAATTTTCAAAGCAAGTACATACAACAAAACTACTGAAGAAAATAATATTAAACACAACGTTTTATTAACCTGCCCACACCCAAACGGGTAGTCAATAAAATTGTCAGTAGTCTAATAAAAATATTATCTAAATCAAATAAATTATGAGAATAGGTTTAATAGGCGTCACCACATAACAGGCATGTCATTCACATTACAAACCGAACGTTTAGTTACATCATAACCAGTCCGATGACAGATCAGTCAACAAACTGAACTCCTGCGCATACGTTCGCCTACGTTCAAAAATTTCACACAGAACCTGCTGAAGAAATGTAAACCTTAACGTTATAGCAATAAGACTGTCAAGAGATGTTGCTATGCCTAATGTTAATTTATGATTTAAGAACAATGCAGTTTTGTCGATGCTCGAATATAATAACGTGTAATCTTTTATTGAATAGCTCAAGCCTGGACCAACGCGCAAAAGAAATAAAACATTCAATGACGAAGAGAAATAATGTGATAAAATAAGCAACTAATTTGTAATGATGACCATGTAGGAAGGACGAAGACTTGGTAAATATAAAAAAAAACACAAGGCTCTTTATCTTTATAATGTAAATGAATGAGAAAGGACGATTTGAGTAACGTATCTTTACCTCTCTTTAGTCCTATTACCGAAATTAACTGAATATAGCAACGCAATAAATATACGTGTATACATTCAGGATATTGATTAGCCTAGCCTGGTCAAGTTCCCCTTCATAGGGTCACGGAGTCAGATGGCAATCGCTCCACTGTAATTACCTGATCTGCCAAATCCTGGATCATGGTCAGCCGACCCTGTGGCTGGGCCCTCGCATGCGAGTACACAGCCGGGATAACGCTAGGAAGATGATGATGGTTAGCCTAGCCGTCAAATAAACTGTATCTAGTTTACTTTTTGCTGTGTCTCTAATACGAACAACACGCACATAAGGGACGTGATGATAATACATGCTTGAAACAAATATAAAAAGTCAACATAGGTGAATATGATAAAAACGTATTAAATATTTTAGCAAAACAGATAGTGTGCCGATGCATTGATTTATGACTACATATTTACGTATATTAATTACGTACGTCGAAGCAAATAAAGAACACGATAGCGATATCGCAGAACTCACCATTACTCAAGACGCTGTAAAGATTACACATTTCATTAGAGTTCACAAAGTAACCGAAGCAAAAAACCAAGCAAGTTTGTTCTGTTGTACAATACTAGGTTCCGCATAAGATAATGATGAAAAAATAAAGAATACTGGTCTAGAGTAGAACAATAAAATGCTATCGATGCGTGTTATGCGGTGGATAGAAACTAGGGACCTAATAACATTCCACACAATATATAACATATTGTCTGAAAGCGAATCTAATTTTTGTCAGAAAAGATAGATAGGTAAGTGCTCAAGGTTGATATATTACTGCAAAAGATTTTTATGGTTCAGAACTCAGACTGCGGCACCCCAAAATGTGCGCGTCCAAGGCATTTGAGCCAGTCGTTTTATCTTGTCAGTTGGAAGCCGGCGCGGGTCCATCATTAAACGAAATCTCGGCAATCATTCATCATCAACATCGATTTGACCAGCAGTTAGCCTGCCAGTAAGTGAGGCTCCCGGGAAGGCGGTTATTAAGAAAAAAACCTCACATTATGATATACTGAGCTTCTAATTTGAACTTTTGAATATTGAAAATTACCTATTGTGAGTTTTATATAATATTCCAATTTGAAATTGATTGCTTTTTCCTTTACAGATTTTTAACAAATTCCTGTAGCGACAATGAAATATCACCAAATTTAAAAAAATCGTAAATCCTTATCAAACTGGAATAAAAGAGACGAGCCACTACTATTTTTTTGTACCTATTTACATACAACAGTTCAATATGTTTATATAGCTCATAATTGAGGTGGTAATTTTTACGATATCCGTTTGGCTTTAACCACCAATTTGCATAATGTACAGCTGTAAGTTTTGTTTTATTTGGAAGTTGGTAGCAGTCGCGTGCGGGTAATTATTAAAACAAAAAGTATGTGGACGTCTGTCTTCAAAGTGCAATCGTCCTAAGTTGGAGTTTCTGAACTGAGGATCTTAAACACAGCAAAATTTGTTACGAGCCAAAAATATTTCTATTTTCTCTAAAATCGATAAAGTTCAGCATCCCCGATAAATATATCTAAGGCAAAAACTATTTTCGCTTTAGGAGCCCGTTTATCAGACATGTGTGCTATGCAAACGTAGACACAATTTATTGTGCAAACATCGCCGAAAGGGAAACCGATCCCACTCAAACATAGTATTTGAAGCTACTTTGTCGCTTCAGACAATGAATATAAAAAGTTCTGAGCCCTTGCTATTCTAAAACGCAAAAACCTTAAGAAACCTTATTTTTTTGGAAGAAACAGGTTCGCCTTCAAAATTAAACTTAGGCTTTTTCCTCTGATAATTTTCGGCACGCAAATGCCCTTGGGCAAAAACTGGTAGCCAGTATACAACTTCTTTTATTTCCCCTAAACACATGTTAAGGATATCCGGTGTTCGGCACATGTCATTAAGTGAGAAACTGCGAAGTAAGGAGTAACTTTTTGCTCAATAACGGATAGCTTATTAAGTATATCAAGATCTATTTAAGTGCATGTTGCGATGTTCATGTGATACATTAATTGCAGACACGTAAACTTATGTAAACTAATGATACTCATAGAAACGTAGATATCATGGACACTGATCAAAGTAATTAAGATTCACAGATACCTAGATCCAATACTTTTGATTAGTGCCAAGTAAAGAACGTAAACGTTGAAAAAATATATATTAATAGCTCTTGCTGAAAAGAAGCTATAAAAGCTAAAAAATTGAAGCTACTAAAAGTGACCTCATTTATATACTGACCGATTGTAAGTTTAACCTGCTACAGACATAAAATTAGTTTCACTTACGAATACGAATCGCCGGCCGTTGAATCAGTGTACCGTCATTCAGATAAAGAAACCTGTTAATAACCCGCTTCCTCTTAAAAAGATTAAAACTCGCACGAGAGAATTGAAATTTGTTCTGACTTCGCCGCACGTACAGAAGCACAACTTTTGAGCAAGTCTTTGTATCTTTATACATTTCAGACACTTTTGTTGCTAATTTAAACCTTCCCTCTAGTAACTAATCGGTATGTAGCACATATTTCTTAAAAACCAGAAATTTGATCAACATCTTGTTTTACCTTTAAATTTCTTATTATTTGTGCGGCTTCTTATTGATTGATTGTGAGGAAATAAAAGTCTGTTTATAATCCCAAATATTCATTTAGCAAAGAGGTATGTAGATAAAATTTTAAAAATATCTACATCTAATTCACACGGTGGGTTGCTGGGTACTTCCTCTACAGACGCGCCATCAATTTCAGTACTATAGTACGTCAAAGCGTAATTAAGCTAATTATTTCAATCCATACAATTTTGTACAGCGACATCCGACGAACAAATGGTTTATATCAGTCAAGTTCACGACATGAATCGACCGGTCATGACACGTCCTAACTCAAGATGTTATGAAATAAAAGCAAAGTATGACTCAGTATACCATCTGACAATAATGTTTGTTCATTACTTGCTAATTTACGATGCATTACTCACTAGGCTCTCCTACAAGATTGGCGCTTAAAACATAATGTTTGTTACTACCAAATAAGTATATTTCATCATGGCATTCTACGCAGCCTACGATTTCTACAGCAATTGTACAATCTTGTTGATAGCCACTACATTATTCTGCAGCTTAAAGGCAAATTACTTTGGTTCGTTCTTCTTGTAACATTGTAGGACTCAGTTCTAAAACATACGTTTTATGGACGGCATATAGGCACCTCTGAATAAATGCAGACCTTGGATATCTAGTACCTATATCTAATTTTCTATACAGCCCGTGAGAAATAGGTCCCAGTGTAGAATTAAAATGCGTTGGCACAAAAGACGCTATTCAGAGTGGTGGACGGGAATCGGCAATTATAGCCCTCCGCGGACTGAAGGGTTTGGTCCCTTGATATTTTACAACATTAACGTCTGGGTTTTTTCTTAGCTTCCAATTTTGTAGAGCCACACTTAATAGAGGTCGGCTGGAATGTTTGCAATTTCACCTCCCTGACCCTGCGCTCTCGGCTATTAACTTTATAAGTTTGCTGTAAATAGCTTAATGCGATCCAAAATAGGCAACAAAGGTGTTTCAGAAGTTACTTCAATAAAACGAGCTTTTACGGCGTACAATAAAATCTAAATAACGTTGATTACAGGAGCACCATTTACGAAATAATCGACTAAAGCGTTTTTGTTCTTGTTTATCAAACTGCATCATTAAATCTGATCTCGAAATTCCTTTACGATCGGAATAATATTCAAATATTCTCGATTTCAAGGGATTTGAAGCTGTTCCGTAGATGGTAGTAAGTATGGTTGTTTTTGTTTTGCTAATGAGTAAGCTTATAGCCGTCTTGCTCACTCGTAGAAACATTGGTTACAAATATTCTCGCTGCGTCGCACAGATCCTTGTTACCATTAGCACTTCAAACCACTCCCACGGCATATTTCCAAATACATTCCCATCCTGGGAAAGGTTCTGTTTGATCTGATTTCGTGTTTGACATAGATGCTCCAAATGAAAACCAATTTTTAATGGAAGCGGTTTGTCGAGGGTTCCCCATCAAATACTGTACATTTTTTGAAAGCTAATACTAGGTAATTTCCGTGACTGTATTTTTTTAAGTCACAGATTTAATTGGTCAAGTAAATTGGTCTTTAGAATTAGAACCTACCTATGTAATTTATGGAATTAGTGTGAACCACAGGGTTAATTAATACTACATTAGAGACCTAGTTTATTTGCCATGTTTGAATTGCATTTGGGCTCAAAACCTACAATTTAGCAAAGCAAGCTACACAACAAGGAAGGGAAACGCAAACACGAATGTTTGTCGAAGCAAGCCTTTGCTGTGTGCCGAACACCTGACACTTGCGGAATACCTACATCTCATCGAAGTTTACATTTGATACATCAGTCGAAAGAGTAACAATAAGTCGCACAAAAGGATTTAAATGTAACATTTGCCAATTCTCATTTCATCAGTATGGTTGGAAGACATTTTGGTTACAATGGGAAAGTACAATGAGGTGGGCTTCATTTTGACTACCTACACAGAATAGTTCAGCAGTTTAAATGTGGCATTGATAAGTTTGAATCAAGTTCACAGCGAGAGTATTGGGATCACGATCTCAATTCCTTTTTTATTATTTTGTAAGCCCGGTATTTGCTTTCAGTTATTTTGAAAGCTATACATATCTAAAAAGCAATACCTAGATCTACGTTAACTACGCAACGTTGATTTGGTGGGTCCTTTTTACAAAAGACAAAGCGGATTTGCGTAATTTATAAGGTATTTTTAGACTCATTTAAAAAGTTTGAGAACCAGTGCTTCTTATCCACTTATAATATAACCAACTATGTAAATGGCTAAGTAACTAGGAAAAGCAGGTATTTCCCATAGGTAATAAAATACGTGAGTGAGTCGCACTTCCTACAAAATGACTCAGAGGCTCGAGTTTAGGCATGACGGTTAAAACTTTGTTTCTAGGTGTAAAATGGCTATTGTCTTATTGGCTAGGCTCATATAAAACAAAAAAAGAGTTATTGCCTTGTTTGCTTAGGCAGGGCGCGTTAAGGCCAGGATCAGGAGTTTATATCTTAGTGCAATCGAATAAACAAATTCTAGCCAGGTACTTTAATTCTGGACGGAGAACGGCACATCAAGCTAATTGGTGGCTGGTTATCCAGTTGTAATAGGGGCGATTTTGCAAAGACAATTGGTAGTTTTCTGCCTCGTTGGACTAGTTGGGTCAGCACGCTGGTTACTATCCACGAGGTCCCGGGTTCAAATCCAGTGTCGGACCAAAACTTGTTACTGTTTTCCTTTCTATAAATAACTCAGAAACAGCTCGGAGTCAGGATGTTGGTGATGTTTTTTACACCACCACCACCGGGGTGTTAATAACAACCCCGTGCCTCAGAAAGCACGTTAAGCCGTTGGTTCTGCGCCTGATCTACCTCCGGTCATGATTGCCGTCTCACCGGATTACGTGAAGTGAAGTGAAGTGAAGTGGTATCTGTGCTCCCTCACTTTGATAGTCCGGTGCACTTGTGTAGTGTGCACACACTTGTGCACTATAATATCTCCCGCGCAGTTGGCAAATCTCCGTTGAGATTGGCCGCCGTAGTCGAAATGGGGCTAGGAGAACAGTACTATTATTTAATATAGTAAAAGTAAGAAAATTCTAGGTACGTAAATCATACTATTTCATAGGTATTACTTAGATTTTGGAAAAAAATGTTAGTTCAATTACTTCGAAGTTTGTAAAACAAAATATGTATTATTTTAGGCAAGCGAAAGATGTGTACATGCGTAATACCAGAAATGGCGATAGACTTGTTGTTGACCTCGTTCCCAAGAATGCTCGATTTACTAAGAACTGCTACTGGATGTGTATGCTCATATTTAATAAAATACCTCAAAATATAAAAGACTTGCCCTTTAACAGATTTTAAAGGCTATATAGGTGGCTAAATGAGCATTGCTTCTATAATGTTAATAATTATTTAAATTTGATAGGACATTATGACTTGTTTTTTTTTGTACTTGACTATTATCTTAATTCTTATGTGACATATTATGTATCGATATTATGTATTGCCATTTTGTAAACACTATGACATTCCAATTAATATTTTGAATTTTGATTGAATTTGATGATTTAATGTTTTAACTTTGTCACTTTTTGTAAAAAAATTATTTGATTTGCATGCTATTTATAGATGGCTGGAAAAGCTGAACTAAATGAAAATAATAACCACCTAAATGTACCCTTTTCCAAACGCAAATAAATTTTCATTTCATTTCATTTCAACCTCAGTTATAGTAGGTAGTAAGTACGGACGACAGACGTCCAAGTAAAAACACTTTGGCATCTTATGCAGTTGTCAAAGGGTTGGTTTTGCGACAAAAATATGTCTTCCATGTGCTGGCCACACTGTACTACTAATTTTAGCATGAAGTTTACTAAAACATGTTTAATTTTCAATCAGTCGATTTATCATTCATTATTTGACATAATATGTATTTATAAATTAAAGCAATTTATTTGCAAGTTTTTACAAGAATTCGTTGACTGACTAACGTCCTCCGTAGCTCAGTTAGTAAAAGCATTCGCCCGAATAGCGAAGGGTCGAGGGTTCGAGTCCAACCACCGGATGACACGGTCGATCAATTTTTATGAGCGAAAATTAATACGAGCGAACAGACCCGCGTTCACTTTGCCACCCGGTTTTTTTGCCATAATTCCCATACAAAAATATGTCAAATAATAATGGTCAACCGGCTGATTAAAAATTAAACATGTGTTGGTGAGCTTCAGGCTAAGCGGAAAAAGAAATTGCATACCCTAACTTTAAGAACATCAGCTGATTTTCAATTCGGTTGGTATGGTAAAAAGGTCATTGACCGAGAGATCTTGACATTAGGTACATTTTCATTTTGTCCAATATTTTTTTGATGTTACGTCTACCTAGATTTTGTGTTTATGAGTTTTAAAATAAGAGACGCGTGCTTAATTTCGGCAATCGATCGTATTTCTAAAACAGAAAACGCAATAAAAATAACATTATCTACAGAACAAAACGATTTAAAACCAATGCAGCACTAATCAAGAAGATAATAAATTGAATATCCCAAGGAAAAAATAAAAGATCCTGTCGGATAAAATCAGTGCCGGTCGGCGGCATGGCATGCGAAAAAATACAAAACAAAAATTATACTCACACGCAAATTCGTTGCACAAATTATCACACGATAATATTCAGTCACTAATCCTCTTCTACTTGTGGAAAAATAAGTAAAACAAAAGAAGGTTTGGCACAAAATGTCTCACTTGTTTATTTACTTGCGTTCGAAATTTGACAGTTCGTAGAGGTTATAACGCATGCGCAGAGCGACAGCAACTCCGCTTAGTAGCTCGCGCAAGACTGAATGAAATGACCGAGAAAATCGAATCGAACGAATGAAATCACACGGACGGCGGACCGAAGGAGGGCGGCGGTACGAGATGAGCGAGATGAAGCCATGAGCGCGAGTGAGATGAAGCGAATAGAAAACCATTCACCATCCCACGAGGGAAGAAAGAGTAGGCAAGCTACTTTTGCTGCTTTTGTCAATTAATGAGTGAGCAAGAAAACGATATTACCTACTACGAATAGCGATTTACGAAACGGTGGTTACGACTAGGCTAGGTAGATATGGTAGGTACTTTGGATCTAGGTAAGTCGGTAGGGTAGGGTTGTTTTTTTATATAATATAAAAGTAATATAAAAAACAACCCTACCCCACCGACCGATATAATATTTAACTAATTACTAACTATAGGTACCTACTACTTACTTAACTTCTATGCGTAAATAACTCAAGCAAGAATAAAATATGTGAAATTATTACGGAATGACATTTACATTGCACAGAAACTAATTCACTGATCTAGTCCTTGTAGCCGCTGACTCTGCTTTTCAAAAAGAATTAAGCTTTGTTCACTTGTAATAAAGGTGTTTTATTAATAGAATTCCCTCGTATTGCTAAGGTGCGGGGTAGCTCTTTTATTTTTAAACAGGATATCCTGGCCAGGGTTTCCGAGCATACGGTTCATTTGAGTGGACTATAAAAAACTCAGTAGCACGTGTAGTGTAGTAAGTTGGTGGTAGGGAGGGACATGGCTTAATGGGGTTGGCGCAAAAAAATAAAAACAATGGGTGTTGCGCGCGCTTTTTATAGAATGTGTAGGTATGAAATGAATGAAGGGGGCCCGGCCCGGTAGCAGTGGAGTAAGTAGGTATTGTATGTAGGTTACCTACGTGGGTGGCCGTGAAAATCATAACTTCATAAAAAATTATTTTACTAGTTTTTAAAGGTAGGTATAAGTTGATAGTTGATACCTACCTAGCCAGCCAGATCTACCTGCCATTAAGTTGGGAGGTCTCAGATCAAGTGAAGAGGGATAAGTACCACCGAGCACATACCTAGGTAGGTATGTGCTACCTAGTGAAATGTTATCATCACATAGGTACCTACCTATGTGATGATAACATTTCACTAGGACCTAGGTCCTACTACCTTACCTATTGGAAAGACTGTCAGTTCGACAGTTATATTTTTGACTTGACGCCTTCCTCGACTCAGCTAAAAAAAATATCGGAATTGTCTATTGTCCCAGTTTTTAAATGTGGGTTGCCTACTCACTACGGCAAACAAAGGACCTCTACACCCACTTGAAGAAGTTTTTCAAAAAGACGTGGACCAACCACTTAAGACGCAATTATTAGTTCTAATGGGATTTTAGGTGTTTGTTTTAGCTACTGAGTATTTGGGATGGGACGTAATAATAAATATTATTGACAGGTATGTACTCTGAGTAAATAAAAAAAGAATTTTAAAAAATAGGAAATAGACAAAAACTTTTTTGTCACACGGTCGATCGTGTTCGTGAGCGCGTGTAGCTAAAATAAAATGGAAACTCCTTAGACACATTGTATAAGGGAAACTCGCACCCTCAGAGGGCCTAGTAGTGCGAGTTTTCATTTGTTACTCACACCACAGAATAAATAACACACGCACTCTCGATCGACTGAGTGTCATAGAAAAAAACAGGTTTCGCAAACGTGCCGCTAGGGGCGCTGACCAAATTTCCATACAAATTTTCGTCACACGGACGAAGGTGAGAGCATGAAAAACTCGCACTAAGCCCTCAGGTCCTTAAAGTCTAAGCTTAGGTCGGAAAACTTACGAATAGAAACGTGAACACATAATGAAGGGGTAGGTAAATGCTTTTGTTACAGAGATAGAAGCTCAAGTTTACTTAATTAAAAACATCAATCTAATTAATGGATTCACGTAATGAACAGTGCTCTTGGTAGAGAGGGAGCAATTCCAAATCGTACATACATGCATCTAAAATGTAGAACCTACGTATAAACGACCGCATATCAGACTATACCTACATGTTGACCTTGAAACCGCCTCTATTTACTACGTAATAAAACCTGTTTTCGTACTTCAAATGTATACCCTAACGTCCTGTTGTACATAGGTACCCAAGTAAACAAACTTAGAAGACGTTTTTCAGTCTATCGCCTCCGTCTTATTACTTTTTGACTGCCTCGTTGGTCTAGTGGCCAGTATGCTGGGTACTATCCACGAGGTCCCGGGTTCAAATCCCGGGTCGGGCCGAGAGTGTTTGGGTTTTTCTGTCTTGAAATTACTCAGACACAGCCGACGAGAGACCCCCGTGCCTCGGAAAGCACGTTAAGCCGTTGGTCCTGCGCCTGATCTCTCTACGGTCATGTCGGACCGCCGCGCCGTCTCACCGAATTATAGAGTGAAGGAACAGAGATTGCACCTGTGTATTGCGCACACACTTGTGCACTATAATATGTCCTGCGCAGTTGGCTAATCTCTGTTGAGATAAGCCGCCGTGGTCGAAATCGGCTAGAAGGACATAATTATTATTACTTTACACTTACTTGAGGTTGGATGTCTTTTCTGCCGTTTACGGAGAAGATAAAATCATGAGTAAATGTTGGTCAACTATGGATACAATCAAGTGAATACCTAGAGGTGGGCTACCTACATCCTAGACAACATTATCAAAAATTCAAAACTACCGGACCGTGTAAGGTAGGTACATAAACCCCACTCTTTTATACTCTATTCACTGATGGATGACTAAACTAAGATGAAATACAAAATATTGAATTTATTTTCCAATAAGCCTCTTAGCGTGATTGCTTCTCGTCTCTACACGCTAGGAAATTGCTGTATCTACTTAATAAGTTTAGGTACTTTGATCAAATACGTTTTTAGTTTAAATTATAATTGGATCAGACGTTATGTAAGTTGAAAATACATCAGCATTTAGTTTAAGAGATTTTTAGTAACACCTACCTAGCAAACGATCTTCTACAAATCGAAAAAAATCAAGCCTTGGATTATTACATCGCATATTTAAAAAAATAATTATTCAGGTCATTTATGAATTTTTAATCAACTGTACGATCCTATCAGGATTTAGGAATAAGAGATGATGTAAGAAAATTGTACCTGATGGCCAAAATTGACCATACCCTGTGGATCAGAAAGCTAGAGTGGCAGATGGTTACACATACATAGCGCGAAGAACTGATGGCCGTTGGACGGAGCAGAACATTTAATTTTCTTATAGGTTGGAGTTCTAATCGAAAAAAGCGTAGAGTAGGCCGTCTACAGTCAGGCAAGATGGACACAGACGGCATAGTAAGTAGATACACTCGGTTCCTTTGGATATCCATGGGGGGTCTATGTTTAGCAGTAGCCGTCTTACAGCTGATTATCACGATTCTGACTAGGTTTAAATAGAATAACATCACCAGAGTTAAAGCGTTGAAAGATGGTGACAACTTTAAATAAACAATAAATACATTGTTTCAACAAACACATTAATTACCTAGCCCCAAACTAAGCGAGCTGAGCTTGTGCTATGGTGACTAGGATAACGGATAGAAATACTTAAATACATATAAACATCCATGACTTAGGTACAAATGCTCGTGCTCATCACACAAACAATTGCCCCTTGCGGGATTCGAACCCGCAACCGCCTGGTTTAGAAGTCCGGTCCGCGAACGACTACACCAAGACGGTCGTCACTTTGAAAACATAGTGCTACTGAAAGAGTACAAAACATCCATCCACCCTTCATATTATTAGAAGAAATAAATAAATTGAATATTATTTAATTGTGGAAACATTAATCAGTCCACCGACTCATAAGTAAATGAACTTGCCAAGGTTACCCGAATTATTTCGTCGCTTTGTTCTAGTTTATGTAAATTAAAGTAGACAATTAATATTGCGGGTGAATGACACCATTATAGAGGCAAGTGCTGTCAGTCCTAAATTTTTGCAATAAGTAGGTAAGTAATTTAATTAGTAATTATTATTTTAATTAGACACAGTGTCTTACTTAATTATTAAGATTTGGCAAACAAGTTGTGAGTGCTTATTATGTAATTGGTTTTAAGATTGCTTGAAAATGAAAACAAATCTTAAATAGAATATTATTTTTAAAATATTCAGGTTGGTAAGGCCATTTACTTGGCCTTACCTACCTGAATATTTTAAAATATAAGTAGTTTTAAGATAATTTCATGTTTTAAGTTAAATAGTGATAAGGTTGAACTCCATGAAAGAGATGCACATGTAATAGACTACAGGCCCATGTCCAAAATGGTTGGGTTTCATATGACCCATACCACCAGGTGACGTATACGTGAGAATTCAAAAGTGCAGGAGAAGAGTGAGTACATTTTGGTCATATATTTTTGTACGGCATTTTAACTATCGATGAAAAATAATAAGAAAGCGCGCAGTGCCGTAAAAAAATGATGCACCAAAAAAAAAGTCGGTATTTTTTTTTGAGAAAATCAAAATTTACCGATTTTGGACATGGGCCTGTAGTCTATAAGTAGTAAATAGTAGCAATCAAAATATCTTTGCATGGGAAAATCAACCCTGTTATTTTAATATATGATGCGCGAATGAATTTCAACCTTAGGGGGATAGACCACTTTCTTGGCCGACCGTAGGTACTAGAATTTAGTGCTAAAGTACCTAGCTGCTAGAAAGATTTTAACCAATTCTCATAAATACCTTCCTAACTACATGCTTGAACTTACAATTTTAAAATATTTTGGGTGGGTATTCCATAAATTTTATCGTTACAATTACAACACTTTTTTCAAAATCAGCTGTTCTCCCGATTCCGCGAATCGGTTTGCGTATTACAAAGGCCGGTGTACACAGTTGAATGGCGTATACCTCCAGTGTGTACGGGCACAATCCACGCAAAACTTTCAAAGAATCCGTCCGCCGGGCCTACGTCACAAAGGTATGAATGAGGGCTAACCCGGAGTTACGGATATCTGTCTCTGAATACGAATAAGGATGACACAAGTGAGTTCGTCATGTAATAATATCCTCCAAGCCGAATTTCGACTACAGCGGCCAATCTCAAGAGAGATTAGCAAAATGCTCGGGAGATATTACAATGCACAAGTATGTGCGCAATACACAGGTGTACTCTATGTTCCTTTACTCCAATAATATTTCAGTGAGACGGCAGTCCGACATGACCGTAGAGAAATCAGGCGCAAGACCAACGGCTTAACGTTCTTTCCGAGGCATAGAGGTACTAACAACACCAATTTCCTGACTCCGGAGCTGTCTGAGTTATTTCAAGTTAGAAAAACCCAACACTTTCGGCCCAACCGGGACCTCGTGGATAGTAGCCAGCGTACCACTACAGACCAACGAGGCAGTTCGTCATTATACATCTGTCATCTTTCGTGTTTGGAAACTTGATTACCTGTTCCAGGTGGTACTCATCATGATAGTACTAATGAGACACATTGTGTTACAGAATCAGTAACAAACACCTTACCTTCTCGTACATATTCACTTTACCTCACGATCAAACATTTTCATACCATTTAAAGCACAAAACGTTTTTGCTGTGTAGGAAAGAGCAGAAACTTTTTTGGCTAAACCAAATATGTTTATTTTTATTATTTTTAGGCTGCACTTTCTGCGTTGTTAGTACTCAGGTCTATCAGGTTCCATATATCGCATTATATTAATGAAATTCTTAGTAGACAATTGGTGTAGTAACGCAGAATACCAGCTTATAGTCGTAGGAATTTCTAGTTTCAACATATCCGATAGTTTCGTCTATCAAGCTTGGCACCACAACCCTAACTAGGCAGGTAAAAACGTTCTCATTCAATATCGCAACATAATGAAAGGAATTCTCGACGTCATTGTAATCACAGGGTCTGTTCGTAGGCCAAAGAGTTTGCGACTTTGTGCCTTTCCTTTTGATGTTAGAGTCTTTTCGTTTATAGCAATCAGATATAACTAGTATGTATTTGTCTTTTTTTGTGGATTATATGATGATCGAGTTCAGGACCTTCCTGGCTAAAGAGTATACTCATGACCTACGAGTATGTAAGTAGATGTAATGTTACTATAGTATTCATGTATATGTAACTAGCTGAGTCAGAGTAAAAATAGTTAAGAGTGTTTAAAAGGATATGTAGGTATTTGACGTTCTGTAAAAAATGTTTTTTTTTTGCATATTAAGTTACTCATTCTCGGTCACTCCTGAAAATTTGGCACCAATTTGCAATGTAGCCCTTATACTCTATTAATATTGGTTATTGGCCGCCTTAGTCAAAATTTGTCTAGGAGAACCACACCGTATACAATACATCATCTAGTTTCTTAAACCGTACTTCTCGCTATTAAAAAGTAATAGTTAATAGTAAGTATTTAATCATTATTAATATATCATTCTATTGACAATCAAAATCAAGTATCTGATTGAGTTTGATTAATCGATTCTCTCTAGAGGTGCATTGACGTGTGATTGAGTCGCTTGAGTAGATGTGATGTATTTGCCCTATTCCTTCTATTCAAAGTAACCAATCCATCAGTACTGTCTGTTTATGTTGAAAGTAAACAAATAAAAATTAAAGACAAATATTTAAAAAATCTCGTAGCCTAATTGTAATCCATCAAGTTATGTTTACGGGGCGCTTTGAAATAATAGTAAGTACTTAGAGCTTACTTAGAGCACAGAATAAGTACTAGTTAGAGTCAATGCGGGGAATTCCGGCAGTGGAGTATTTTTATTAAACAGCTAGGTATGTATGACAGTTAGGTAAGTTAAACAGCGCGAGTAATTTGTTCAAACTGCCGAACTTTCATACCCGTACCTTTTCAATAAGAGGCAAAACGCAAGGGTGGACGAAGTTACCCTTCTGAGACTGAAGGACTTCCCCACATTGACCTTAATTCAATATTTTCCAGAGTGCCAGATTCGAGTGTCCTACTAACACTCGGTCATGGAATAAATAAGTTCACCTTGAAGTACCTAGTATGTAAGGGCTACCTGTGAAGCCCTCGCGACTACTCACGGAGTTTAATAGGGCGCGTCCACTGCGGTATAAGTTTCTGGAGGTGCACCTGATAATGTTAGTTTATCCATACAATTTATTTATGTAAGGATATCTAGGGTCCTGAAGTAACATAGACAGAGGCACCTTCAGAAACTTAATGTTGGGTAACTCGAGCTTGTATCAGTTTGGACGAAATTGGATTCAAATTGGTTGTCAGCATTCATGTAACAGTCTCCTTATCCAGCAAGTATAATCTTAACGGCATTATCCAAGGGAATATTATAATTGTTGCAACACTCAAGCCGGTAAGGTGCTTCTAAAATTAATTTACCGTGGTCTGATTAGGCAGCGGGTTAAAAACGAACAGACGTTCAAACTTTCAGTTAAGCTTAAGAAAGGCTAAGTAATCTCGCGATTCGGAACCTAATTATGTTTGTATCACAAGAACTTTGGTACTTTGCTCATGCACATCCTATTATATTATACACGGTGTTACTTTGCATCCTTGCCATATTCACAGAGATAAAAGAAGGGAAAAAAAAGAAGAAGAAGGGGCGGCGTTTATGAGAAAGAGAGCGCAATCGCCGCGGCTCTTTTGTGCCGATGAACAGCCAACAGTGATGTGTATGTGCTACGATCGTTATTGGTGTGCGTAACAGATTGTCGATAAAATTAAATAATCAAGATTAAAAATCAAAATTTTAGGTCACTATTTTTTTAATTATTTGAGTTCAGTGTCCGTAATAAGGATGCAAAGTAACAGCGTGTATAATTTAGACCTGCCCAAATTAAAACTTCTTTCTTCACCTGATGTGATGATAGTAGGACCTATTTTCCTAGCCTATTGACTCGTTTCGCCATTTTTATTCTAAGTTAGGTACCTAACTGTGAGTGAAAATGGCTTGGGCTTTTACATAGTTCATAATCCTATTAAAGGCTCAACAAATCTCCCAGCAAATCCCTTAGTCAAAGTAGGATAATATAAAAGTAAATTTAAGTAGACAGGTAGGTACTAACTGACAAATTGTTCCATAACGTAATAGGCCTTTCATATGAAGAGGGACAAGATTTTGCCGTAAATCACAAATGTCTTTTTTTACAAATTAATTTTTAACTTTGACTGACGTAATTTTTACGTTTAAGCTTTCTCAGATGTTTCATAATGAAGATACAAATGTTAATCTGAGTTGGTAGAAAGAAAATTAACTACCAAATCAAATACGTACCTCATAAAGGTTTAATATTTTTTTATCGCTACAGATAGATGAGCGTAGTTTACTATTTCCAATAAAATCCTTAACCACTTGCATTTTTTTATGATATCTAACACTATGACTTTTACTATAAGCTCAGAATAAATTATACTCGTAGTACAAGCTATTAGGTAGTGAGTAGTCTTAAGTTCGATGGCACTCACTTCTACCTATTGTCTATGGCTTACTCAAAACAAAGTTGAGTAGGAAGAATAACCATTCCTCTACATGCACTACTCTTTGAAATGACGAAACATTATTGTAATATCACCTTTATTCTCAGTTGTTTAAGACTTATTTTATCAAAGTCATAAACTGGACAGCCGGAAGGTCTTTACAAAAGTGTCATCTTTACTCAACAAATACAGAAAAAAAGCACTTGAAACTATTGTTTGAGACGCCTTGCGCTATTCAATCTCTTTGTTCGCCTTTTGAGACGTACTCAGTAGTAAATAATGTTTTTTTACAATTTTGAACCTGTCTTCTTTGAAATTAAAATTGAATTTTACGCGCTATGTCGTTGACTGTATCTACACGGAGCAATATTTATGGTTGGTTCGAAGTGCATTATTTTTCTTAGCGTTGCAGTATTACCACAGATTATATAATAGATTACGCCAATATTAATCTAGTGGAAAATGTAGCGAAGGAAACATTTTACGCTAGTTGCGGACTCTTAGGGTTCCGTAGTCAACACGGATCTCTTTTAAGGCGGTCCTGCACGAAATTGAAAAAATTAACGTATTTCTAAGTCACTTGTACGATGAGCTGAATTAGTTAAATACATTAAAATAACTTATTTACGTTAGCCTAATCATTGAACAAGGTCATGGTCTTGTTGAAATTTGAAACAAATTCTTTACGATGTAATAAACATGAATTGTATAGCTAACTGACACAAATGTCTGATGGTGTTGCGCATTGCGCATGATATAACTATTATTCTAATTAAATCATCAAGTCTAAAACTTTAAAGTAAATGGATCTAATTACTAATATTAATAAGTTCGATTCTGTTTGAAGATCATTTAGACTTACTCGAACTCGAAGTTCTTCATTCGCGCGGCACCTCCTTAAGTTCCACTATGTCCGTCTGTCTGTTCGCAGCACATAGCGCAGACCCATAGGTGGGTATTTAAATATTAGAAAACTGCGATTCGGCACCAATATGCAGATATCAATAACGCCAAGAAACCAGTAAAATATGCTGATCTGCCAAATTTCCGCAACCGTTTCAATCTTATGGTGATCACTTAATAGAGTTCCTTATCATTTGGGATATTTTCACAGATTTAAGTAAGTTGATGCAATTTGTTTTATTCGTTTTCTACTCTCTATTATGTTTCTTCAAGATTTGAACTGTCCAAGGAAGAAACACTTTTTTTTCCACCTGTACCTTCCATTGTTTAACGTAAAATCAAATAATGTGGTACAAAGCGGCACTTTTTCGTAGGTATTTTATGATTGGTAAATAGCGGGACTAACCCGATGCGGGGCCCAGTGTACGTAGGTACCGTACTTAAATTCTTGATAAAAAATAATGATGGGTAGATAGTATTAACTATGCATAGGAAAGATATGTGAATGATTAAAATAGATCAAGAATCACCATTTGTCTGCGTAAAGTATAACTTTAGAATCCATGTGCGGACAAAGTGGTTACTGCTTTGAGAAGGAACTGAATTTTAGTCCACTGTACCTACAAGGCTCTAATTCCATAAAATGCTAATAAAGTTTTAGAATGTTCAGAGACTAAAACATTATTTAAATAAACCCATAATGTAAACATTATTTGAGTCCATCTAATAATGATTATTTATGATAAAGTTAGATAGTAAAAGATGATAAATTATGTGTAATATTACAGAGACGTTAAAATGGAAAAAATGGCTCGTTTATCTATAGTTAATGTATGGCTTCATCTTAAATATAATAATAGCAACTAATTCAACACCTCATTCATTATTATAGGCCTCTTGTATTTCTATAACCTATTATAGAGGTATATAAATAATGAACAATATAAAGAACAGCGTACAATAAAACACTCGGATTTCCGGGACCCTGCTGGGCGTAGTTCCTTACACCCGAATTGCTCATTGTTTGTGTTTACGGGAGGTGACATTGACGAATACTTCAGACGGACACGACGATTATAAGATTTTTGGACACCCACATTTAAATCTCATATTTTTTTTATAAGTAATTTTATCAATCTCTTAAAAATTGCTTTTCATAGACTGAACAAGTGACATTCCTGAAATAGTAGAGGAAATCATCTTTGTATCTGTTTTTTTTTATTATTATTTTTATAAAAAACACACCAATTACCTAGCCCTAAACTAAGCGTGAGCTTGTCCTATGGTGACTAGGTAACGGATAGACATACTTATATACATTTATAAACATCCATGACTTAGGTACAAATGCTCGTGCTCATCACACAAACATTTGCCCCTTAATTTTAATCTTAATTTTAAAATATTACAGATGAGATTGACCTTATAATACGAGTACCTAGCCTAGGTACCTACATAATATAATTTGTAACTTGCAATGCTCTTACAGAGCCATGTTTACGGGTCTTTTAATGAATGTGATCTATATATGTACTAACATGAAGCAAATAAACGTATGACTATGATATGTCACCAACTGAATTACCAATATACAATGATTTTGATTAGCTAAGAAATCATTTTTACAACAGATTTTCGGTTAGTAATTTTAAGTGTTATTTTATTATTTAAATAATTTTTACTTGAACGTATACGATTATCCAAAGTTGGTTATATTCTATAGTAGTTCCACGCATATGCGCCGTCACCTGTGCTGTAACGGTATTACGGTACCAATGAAATTTTATGCAATTGAGGGAAAGCTCCTAAGTTACTGCACCAATTATAATAAACATGACGTAACTTTAACCTAATATCACAGAATAAGTACTAGTAATATCACAAATTACTTTTATTACACCCTGTATATTATTGTAAGTATGGGGTGGTATGGGTAATACATAGGTCAAAAGCGATTTGTATTAGTAATTATTAATTATATAATTGTTAATAAACAATAGTTAATACCAAGATAAAAAATATTGGATTGATACTGATTACCAAACATAACTACAATACTAAATTACCGTAGTTGTGCTTTTGCTATGACAAAAATAGCAGGCGTTTACAACTATGATTTTAAATCCGGACTTCCGCAGCCCTCAGTCAAGTTAGTATTCTCTGGATCCCTTCTAGGGTTGAAATACTTTTAGATCCTCGTCGTAAAGGATGTTATATTTTTTCTTGCTTTAGTTACAGTCCCTAGTAGCCGTAAGCCGCGCTCAGACGCCTTCTGCATACAAATAAGCCGGAATAAAAGGGAAAAATCAATATCCTGCTGAAAGAAATCTACTGATTATCCTAATATTCTATTCGACTCTTCTTTGATAGCGATCTGAGCTTAGGAATATAATATATACTAACAAATTAATCATACGAATAATGTGCATGTTTAGACCGCTTTTTAATAATGTTTAACACATTTTTGTTCACGTTCAGGTAGGTTTAGAACTAGGTCCAAAGAACACCAAAGGCCAAATCCCCATCTCACCAACGCTCATTCCTAATATTGATACCCGTCTTTATTCCTATTACCAAGCCTGAGATGCAATTATCTAGTTGGTTGTCTTTCCCCAAAATTGTGCTACTCGGGTGCCGGTTTTACCGGATCAGGCTTTGATCCTGGCTGAGTAGCACCTCGTATTGCATCGTACAAGTATCTGAGGTCAAGCGAGGTGAGGCCTTAGGTCCAGTAGTGGTGGGACGTTTAGGTTCCGTTTTCTAGGTACCTATGTAAAAATATACATAATCAGACAGATCAGTAAGATACAATTCAAAATAGCTGTATTCTTCAAAAAGATTAAGCTGAGTCATGCTGTGTTGCTGACATAGCAAGAATTAATATTATTAATTCGGAACCTTGACCATGTTCTTCTTAACCCATTTTAAAAGAAAAACGACTCAAACCCAAAGTTTTAATGATGCATACCTACTCAGCCCCCGCTATCTAGCTATCTTTCATTAAATAATCAAACAGGAACATCAGATTGGGATCATTGTTACCGTGATACCGTGTGTGTATGCATTAATTGAATATTTAAGTGTTTACCGACGTTCCAAAATGAGGATTTTGTAAACGAGCTGTCACTGTTTGTATTTCATGTATGTACTACATTTAAGCCCGAGTTCACCAAGTTTGAAATAGCCGGTAAATATGGATTGACGGTTTATTTGACACAATTCTCATACAAAAGATATCAAATAATATTTAATTGGCTATTTAAAAATTAACATGTGTTGGTAAACTCACACTTAGTATTATACGTTCTATTATTATATAGCAAAGTTGAGTAATTCAAAATAACTAAATAACGTAAAAGGATGGGGGGGAGAGGGAGATTGTATGTAACAAAATTTACCCTTTAAATACCGGTCAATTTTATAAACCTTCTTTTTGCTTCGCAGTAGTCGGGTAAAATTGAAAAAAAGGCTTAGACTTATCAAAAAAAGAATAATAGAAAAACTATACCAAATGATAAAACTATAAGTGTTTCTCGTTTACTACGGAGTCCCCAAAATTGAATAGTTGACTATATTGTTGATGTTCCTAAATATGTAGTAGTAGTTAAGTTTCAATGTGACAGTGCAGTTATGAAATCAGTGAAGTACAAATAACCCAAACACAAATTGAAACGGCGAAAACTTTGGCTGTTCCTAGTTTACTGGCGAGTTTTGCAGTATTTATCCCAATTTCTCGTACTTTCTAGAGCAACAGTTTTACACGTGTAATTTGTCCTAAACGTCCCATTTGGGGCAACTTTCATTAAAAAGTTAAAATTTTCGAGTACCCGCTACAGACAGCCCAAAGCGAATGTGAAAACGGAAAACTATCATAAAGCAGAAAAAAAAACTTTTAGAACTTAGTGTTTTCGAATGCTTCTAAAGGTCTAAAATTTAACACTTGACAAGACGAAATAAATATGGTGCCCAGTAAACGATGGAACGAAGGAGTTATGTAGATCTGTAACAACTACACATTTATTTTACTTACCTACGACTAAATATGCCATTTTTTATTTCAAAGCCCTTGTAGGGCGGTTTAATCTACTACCTTAGTCTACTACTCGTTCATTACGAGTATTATATAACTAGAAATTTAAATTTTATATTAGTTGTTTTAATACCTATTTGAAGTACCTAAGTATGTACTTACCTACTTAAAGAAATAAAATAGTTTTAAAGAATGGATAAACTATATCGTTATAGGTACCACTTTAACGTAAATAAAATAAGCTTAATAAAATTAGTCTGCAGAATTGCACTGATTTACTTATAATAATAATAAAAAATATTTATTTGAAACCAGTTCACGACACAATCCAACAGTGAGCAGTGGATTTCATTTTCATCCTGTGTATTTAATTTTCAAGCTAACTGTACACTGTGGATACAGTACAGTTCAGCGTAAAAACTCATTAACGTTTTACGGTCAACAATTCGTTATATCCGCAAATTATTTTTTTAGCCACCCTTTACAGATGCGGCGACTGGAAAAGGTAACGTAAAAATAAATTGGATCTTGAGAAGTAGGCAAAGGACTTGTCCATTAATGGTTTTTTATTCGTCAATATTTCTAACCAGAATAAACTAAATATTATATTAAAGAGTTCACAAAAACTAGCCTTTCTGCATAATTAATATATCTTTTAAGGCCTCCGATTTATAGAAAAATTGAAATTAATTTTTCTCTTTGTCTGTACAGAAACTGCACCTTCGCCTATATCAATTAACGCATGAAAAAAATTTGAGAGCAAAATTGACATTCTATTGACAGCAGTACCTATTATATAATCTGTGGTAGTACAGCCATACAGCCAGGAAATACAATTAAGTTATCAATGGATAATGCCTGTTATAAAACATATTTTTTCTCAAAAATGGAGGCGTTTAAAATTCTGATTTCTATGGCTACGTGTTTCATATTTTTGTAGCTTAAAGATAAATATAGGTTTATTAGTGGTTGGTGATATCTTAGAATAAAAAACCAGCCTCCATACAAAAAGAGGACAAGTCCTTTTGGTTATTATTCTGACTTTTGGCTGTTTAGTAATTACTTTTGCTTTAAAAAATGTACGATGGTACCTAAATAAATACACGTAATGTTTATAAAAAGAATCGTAACTATTAGAAAGTAACTTAGTTACCTACGTTTTTTTTCTAATAAAAAATAAGCCAACTCAATTTTAAAAATAAAGCTGCTATTTTAAATACCTTGTCTGTCAGTTAATGATGAAAGTTATTTTAGAGGGTGCAGTTCTATTCTAAGGTTTTTTATAAGTAAAGTAGGCCTATAATTAATTGGAAATCAGATGCTTAAGTAAGTTTAAATAAGATTTTATAATTTTACTTAACAGTTGGTGTAAGTAATGTAATATAAACAGAGACACAACGCGTAAACAAAAAAATGACTATAGTAGTCATTTTTTGTTTGGACTTGCTTGAAAATGAACCATATGTATAATGTCTTTAGGACCCATCCGTAAATTAGGTACCTACGTTACACTAATTTTGATTGAAATTGTCACAGGTGGTCACATTTGTAAGACCCCCCCTGGGCTATGTTTCAGAAACCGTACAAGTCCTGTAATACAAGTTTGTAACCATGGTAATACTAAGTAGAAATAGGCGTTACTATGGTTACACACATTACAAGACTTGTACGCTATATTTGTTAAAAAATTATTTAGACTCTTCAGTTACATCATCAAGTGTGTTGAACCTATTATTTATTCTGTGGTTTAACCCTCACACAGGAAGAGCAACTCATTCTTCGCTCTGTGTACCTAATGTTGCAGCATTTATAAAATCACTTTTTAACCTTCAGGGATTGTCTCTTTTGTATTGAGGTAAATACTTTCTTATATCACAGAATACATAATGGCTATACTAAGCTTAGTCTTAGCAGAATCAACATAACAGTATATCGCTGGTAACTTAATTAATAATATGCAAAAGCGTCCAAGTAATTTCGCAGCAACTTAAAGGAATTAGGGAAAAAGCCTTCGTAAATTTTTAGCTTTGTTCGCTTAGAAAAGGCACATTTTCATGCAGTATTAAATATGTTTTTGTGGAGAGGGAGATATATTTTATGGCTGTTTCTGGTTGGGCGCATCGTAAATTCGTCTCGTATAAAATGATTGGCAGAAACATCACTTCAGTTCGGTTCGAGGGGTTGGTTGCAGTAAAACTATCCATTTCATAACACGTGTTTCACTCTGGACATGCGCAAAATCGTTCACTGAATGAAATGAGTGATATAGTTCATTGGTTGCTAAAGATATGTATCACTCAGCAGATCTACTATCAAAATCTAACTCACTACTTCATTCAGTTTAAATGTATCGTGTACTACAGAGAATTCTAATGACTAAAAAATAACATTTATAATATTAAGGCAGTCTAGAATAACGAATTAAAAACATTTTCATTAATTTCGAAGATATTGTTTCACCCATTAACAAAGGATGTAAAGTGTTATTTATGTACGTAATGTATGTACGTTACGTATTAAAAACGTATTAATTAATACCGAAAATTTTACATAGAAAACTGCAGTGCAGTAGCAGAATACTGCAGTCTCGCTCTTGCAGTTACAAATATATCCGTACGTTTTACTCTCATATCACTGAGTTACTGAACTAAATGAACTGCTTTGGACTATAGTGAGTGAGTGATACATATGAACTAAATAGGTGAAGTAGTTCAATTGTATCATTCATTCAGGAGCGACACATGTCTATTTCACTCTAATCCCCATACTTATGGTCGGCTCTAACCCCCTTACTATGAATGATTATGCCATTGCTATAACTCTTGAATAAATATAAGATGGCTAATTTCAAATGTTTGTCTCCTCTATGTCATGTCACCTTACCATCATCATCCTAGCGTAATCCCGGTTGTTTACTAGCACGCGAGGGGCGGCTGACCATGATCCAGGATATGGCAGATTAGGTAATAATTACAGTGGAGCGACTTTCATCTGTCAAATGGCATGTCACCTATCTGTCTTTAATTTAAAATTATCCGTTTAATATTTATACAAGTGTTATAGTAGTGGCAAATTCAATATTAGTAATTATTTATTATGTGTTATTATTAGTAAGGCGTCTAAACGTTATCCAAAGTAAGAAATCTTGGACTTTTATGTGTTAGACCTTAGATCATAATGATCTGAGTCTTAGACTTTCAATCTGCATCAATAGTGTTAGGTCAGGGTTGTTTGATATTGCGATGGAGTGATAAAATATCATCAATTTCATTCGTTTCCTTCTCTTCCAGCTTATCTTTTCTATCTTTCTCTAGTACCACGTACGACTTAAGCGGTCCTGCACGAAATTGAGAAAATTAACGTATTTCTAAATCACTTGTACGATGAGTTAAATCAGTTAAATACATAAAAACAACTATTTACGTTAGCCTAATCATTGCACAAGGTCCTGGTCTTGTTGAAAGGACTTGTCCATTAATGGTTTTTTATTCGTCAATATTTCTAACCAGAACAAACTAAATATTATATTAAAAAGTTCACAAAAACTAGCCTTTCTGCATAATTAATATATTTTTAAGGCCTCCGATTTAGAGAAAAATTGAAATTATTTTTTCTCTTTGTCTGTACAGAAACCGCACCTTCGCCTATATCATATAACGCATGAAAAAAAAATGACATCAAAATTGACATTCCATTGACAGTAGTACCTATTATATAACCTGTGGTAGTACCTAGTAGTATTTATCCACCAGTGGAAAGGCAATGGTATATAGCCATACAGCCAGGAAATACAAGTAAGTGATCAATGGATGATGCCTGTTACAAAACATATTTTTTCTCAAAAATGGAGGCGTTTAAAATTCTGATTTCTATGGTTACGTGTTTCTTATTTTTGTAGCTTAAAGATAGATATAGGTTTATTGGTGGTTGGTGATATCTTGGAATAAAAAACTAGCCTCCATACAAAAAGAGGACAAGTCCTTTGAAATAAATTCTTTATGATATAATAAACATGACTTGTAGCTAATGATATCTAAGAGCATTTTTTTTCGAAAACTTGATGATTTTTACGCATGTAACAATAATTTTTACATGAAAATGATTGTATTGATATTCCGCAGGTCCTTTTTAACATACACGAATAAAATATAAATAAGTAAATATGAACACTTCAGTTTTTACCACAAATGTCTGATGGTTTTGCGCATTGCGCAGAATAAAACTATTGTTCTAATTAAATCATCAAGTCTAAAACTTTAAAACAAATGGATCTATTTACTAATATTAATAAGTTCGATTCTCTTTGAAGATCGTTTAGACTTACTCGATTTGCTTCGCGCTGCACCTCCTTAAGTGCCTTCAACTTCTTTTCTTGTATTTTTTTGGCATGGCATTGATAAAATCTTAAAATTAATCTATATCTAGTCTTGTATCTTCATGATTCCGATTTAAGTTTTGTCGAACAAGTAGGTAAGTTAACATGTTTTTTGGTATACCCCCCTTGTGGATCGGAAGACCGCCGGCGGTCTCATAACAATTGATTTTCTTTCTATTGTGTCTGGAGGAAACATGATCTCTGAAGTATTGCCTTAGATATTATAGTAGTTTATCGCTATGAATAAAATCTCTACGGCCAACTTGTTTGAAGCTCTGAATATTGATTTTGAATATTATTTTTCGCTTCACATAGCGGAGTCATGTGAAGTTCATGTATTTTAAATATTTTTACAAGAATAAACAACGCTATATATATAAAGTGATTTTTCTGTTTAAATTACTCATCATATACCTACTGGGACACCAGCTAAACATGTAGTATAACAGTAACCTATGAGTACGTTTTTTTAACTAATACTTATAAAATATTGGTCTTCTAAAGTTTAGTGGGTATGTATTTCATAAATTCCTTATTATGATGCGGTCTCATTCACTGCTAGAACGAGGGATATTCCGCACGATTGCTCTCGTATTCCGAAAATAAAAAATGTTATGAATGCGGCGGTCGCTTCCCATGAACATTTACTTGACCGCCATATAAATTAACCCTTTAGCTGACCGAGACCTTTCAGAGAGCCGTCACATTACGCAACACATTTCATTTCGATATAAGAAAGCGCCCACGTCTACAAACATGATAGTAGGTAAGTATGTTCCGATGCTTGAAAACGGGCGAATTCGAAAGAAAATCGGTCGGCCGCTTAACCTACTTTGTAACACTTGAACCGTTCCCAACCATCTGTGAGTTATATAACCCTCAAATGTGATGCATACGGCTATATGCAGATAAACAAAACGCTACGCAAAAAACGAAAAGCCCTGACGAACTGTCAGAACCGCGTGTCGTGCGTACACGCAAAAAAAGCATCGATAATTCATACCTTATCGCCGACCATTGGATCCATTCAGCTGACACAACACCCCTTTGATGTACTAATTATCCTTGCGAAAATTTCACGGCACACGATTACGCAATTAATTTGCTATTTTTGTTTTTACGCGAGAGGACGAGGCAGATATCGCCCGGGACCGTTGCCATGGCAACAGGGGGCGCTGGCGGCGCGCGCCGCATCCCAACGGCAGAAGTGACCCCGCCACCGCCGCGGCCGCTGCGTCGGGTCGAAACGTACCCTTTTTGGCGATCCGCTACTTACGTCATGACGATAAACGTCTGACAACTGTCAGTGCAACACGATACATCGAAACGGTTGTTGGTATAGTGGTAGTGCTGTGTGTGTGTGAGTGCATCTGATGCGTGCGATGCTGAGGGGAGGAGGGGCGCTGTGACGGGCAGGGAGGGGTTTTCACGCTTCATCATGCCTTTCGAACTGAGAGCAGGTAAGCTTTTCAGCGATGATACGATGTTTGCGTGCGGCAATTGTCTGGACGAGGTCAAAGGATGGCATATTGTAAAAGAAAGCACATGTTTTGATGGAAAGATGAGGGTAGATGCTAATGTTTACAAAATTGCGGACCTCATTGTATTGAATTGACAATCAGCTGTTTCAGGTGGGTATTTGTGTACTCATCTTATTTCTCTTATGATGTCGAAGAAACCAAGATACCAGCAGATCTATCGTCTAACTTGAAAGCTATTGCGATTATGATTTGCTTTCTCAAAACAATAAATACTGCATTATGAAAGCAATCAAGTTAAACGACAGGTCTCTTTAACCATTACTGTCAAACATTACATCTACGTTAAGAATTTTCATTTCCAGACACTGATCCAGTTTGAATCTTTACGATATGATCCATTTCACACATTAGATTACTACTACAACCTTAACTTTGACATTTATCTCCGCATTCGAGCTTATGCAAATGTCAACGCTATATAACAGAACGGGTAGACCCCAGTAATAAATAGCACCGTATCCTCATATGCAGCCAGGGCTATACGTGTACTAAAAGCGGTCACAGCTGCAATTTAGTGTTAATAGAGGTAAACTGTGCTGGTGCAGCTTAAAGTAAGTGCGTTTTTACTTTTCCACGCTATTTAGGGCCCTTAAATACAAGATGCACTCTTTCTACAATGAACTTCGCTATCGCCAACGAAATGTCAAATTATGTATGCAAAAATCATGTGATGTTTCAATGGGTTATGTCAGCTCATACATTTTGTTAGCGATAGCGATCTTCGCTTTATTATAGATCGCATCTTGTCTAAAGGCTCAGGAGTTGTAAGGTGCTGGCAGGATTCACAGGATACATTCAAGGCTACTGCAATTAAAATAGGTCAGTAGGTCCACGCTTAACATGGTCCTCAGGTCAGTTATTGGTATTCAATTGACCAAGGTCTGGTTTTTAAGGTTTTCTATCTCTGGAATTATAATTCTAACCAACATAATAATACTATCAAGTCTGGATGAAGGAAAAAAACACGTAAGTAGTTTCTTCTTTTATCAAACCTCCTACAACCTTCTTGCCTATATCCTTGATAGTTTTCGTAACAAAGAAAACTTATGGAAATGAAAGTTCAGGAACACAACAACAATCAAACTATGCAAATTAAGGCAAATAAAGGACTGTCGGAATATCTATTCCGAAAAAACGCAACAAGACATTTTCTCATTAGGTTTTGTTAGAGCATGAAAAGTAATAAGAAATATTTATTCACTAACTCACAGGAAAACATAACATGGTTCTCATATTGCAAATGGTGTAAGTAGCTATTGAACAGTACTCGTAAGATTAGGCCTAGGTCAGTAGAAACTTTAATGGATCAGTTTTTATATTTAAATATATTCTTTTCTTTTAAGTTAATAAATAACACAATCATATTTAGGGTTTTTTGAAGACTTACGTGGACCAGTCTGATTATAGTTGGGTATAGATTAGACGTTATAAAGTAGTCTAGTCATGAGAAAAGGAAAATGTTTAAACATATACTAATCTAGACGGTTCTGAGGAATTAGATGCAATATTTACTAATGCTTAGATTTCTGACCTTTGTCAACTCCACGTGGCATTCAGATCAGTCTGAATTAGAATATCTTCGCAGAGCAACAATGACAATGAATGGGATTGTTTTATGAACTGTTTGACCTTAATCCGGATTTGGAGGTGACCCGGCAAATGGTATGGATGTTTTTGGCATCGCGCGGCGCCGAGTGCCTATTTTTGTTATTTAGATAGGTATTGTGGACTTGGTTATGTATTTTTTAATCAGCATCATTCCTGTAAGATTGTATTTCCGATAACCTTCACGTATCATGTTCCCAGACACAATAGATAATTCATTGCTATCAACCCGCCTGCGGGTCTTATGGGGCTTTGATAGCTTAAAAAAAGCTTTTTTCGTATGATGAGATATTATTGTTGTATGTTTTTAATTACCTTATCTAGTTAGTACTACTTGTTCATTCATCATCTTCCTAGCGTTATCCCGGTTGTACAATTGCACGCGAGTGCCCAGGGTGCGCCTACTATGATCCAGAATGTAGCAGATCAGGTAATTAATACTTGTTCATTAATTGAATAAATAAATATTATGTTTCAGTGGTATAAACAGGTTACCTACACCCAGTTCAGTATTTCTATACCATTATTACTTTCTCCCAATTTTCCTTCGCTATCAAGTTTCCTAAAACTTTTCCCTCACTAGCATAATACTACTCGTTCTGCCTCCCCTTTTATGTCTTATTTAACTCGCGGAAAAGATAAATTCTCTTCATCCACTAGAGCAGAGGTACTAGCTTTGTATGCTCACATTTCGCCAAGAAAGAATTTCGCGAGCTTCTGAGGGTAGTTGAATTACGTAACTCGCCGGATTCGGGTACCTAGGGCACTGGCCGGCAGGCCGTCTGCTATATATTTGGTTGGATGTTCATAATCTTGCGGTTGAAGAAGAATTTGTAGGATCCCAATAATTTGTGACGTGGATCCTTTTTATATTTTTAGCTTGACATTATTTGACGGGCTTACAAGCTTCCATGTCGTACTCATTATTACCTCTTTTTTTTAAACATGTAAAATTGAATAAACGTTAGTCTTGTTATGGAGTTGGTTAAACCCGATGTACCAATAGGACGAAAAAAGGGATATCAGATAAGAAAGACCTACAAAAAAGGCTCTAATATAAGCAGAACAAATTGATCGAATAAGCCAGTAAAAACGGTTTGTTTTATTCCCTTTTAAAATGATAACGTAATTGACGCAGAAACCGACTCTTTTCTATGTTTTCCAACACAGAAATTTGTCACAGAAATCCAGATGATACACAATTAAACTAACGTAATTCTCTAACGGAGTCTGGTCACAGGCATTAACCTAGAACCTTCCCGAACTTTTTGCGCGAATCCCGTTGTTTTTCCCTTGGCTAATCTATTGCAAGACGTCTTCACGTATTTATTGTGTCATGAAATTAAGTGTGCTCGGTTGAGCTTCTAATTTATTAATCTTCCGTTTCCTTTTGCAGGTAACTTCTTGAGGGGTAAAGATTTCTTCTCTCTGTTTTCTCGTCAGGGTCGTTGCGACATTTGCTCCGTCGACTTTTTGAAACTTTATGTAACTTGTTTCTCTTTAAGTTATGTATTCGTAAATTAACAATATTATAAACAACCCAGGCAAAGCGTACATACATGTACACTACATGCAATATATACCAGCAGGCATGCCAACTAACTTAAAAACTATAGCGATAGCGATCGCAATTACAAATAATGATATAAATTCACGTTTTCTCATTGGAACGTTCTTAAAGCTTTCCACATGTCAGTTGCAAAGCATTATTGGTTTGCTGAAAGCGATAAAGATTGCAATTTGAAAGCAATTGTGTTAGACAATAAGTGAGCAGATTTCTTTTTGTTTTTTGTTTAGTAGTCGAGTATCTGATGAGCTGATCATATCGTTGCTTTCAAATTGATCAACGCCAAAATTGGAGCCTTAATAATTGTAACCGAGTTTTACGAGTATTCATCAAAGCTGTTTGATCTTGTTTCAAATCTGAAATATCGTATAACCTACTTATTGATTGGTTAGACATTCTGTGGAGCTCTTGAACTGCTGTCAATATTTATTAACCTATTGCGGCATCTGTATCTTCCGGCTACAGAAACCTCGGTTGTATTTGCTCCCGGAGACAGATGGCTTTGCAATGAGACAATGCTTGCTTGTGTTGAGTGCTCGATTGTTATTTTAGGCTATCGATCTTAAATGGACCTAGATTCATGCCAAGCCGTCTACACCAGGGTATTAATATAGAGCTTTGCGAGTTTCCTCTCCGAACATTGAGAATTTATGCCCTAAATTTTTGATGGCATCTGGGTTTAATCCCAGATTTAGTTTTTTTTAATTATAACTTTTGTATGCTAGTTTTGGCTATGAATCACTTAAGTACTTCAAAAATAAATTTATATTTAAATATACACGCTCAACTGATGATGATAACACGTTATACTGATTGTTGTTCTTTTCTTTTTGCTTAAATACTTTGCTTAAATTCTTGAACTTTTTTATGAAACCTTACTTGGTATCATTCGTAATCGTATTCCATGTAGAATAGTATCCAGCTCTCAATTTCCAAGGTGGTTTAGTTCCTCACTGAAACACATATTAAAAAATAAGAATAGGGCTTGGATCAACTGGAAAAAGTTTAAAAATCAATCTGATTGCCAAATATTTTCAATGCATAGAAACAGATTTAAGAAAAAGGCAAAAAAATGTTACAATAACTATATGAATTTAACTAAGGATAGTATAAAAGATAACGTTAAGTATTTTTGGACTTACATAAAGCAGCGTAGAAATCAAACTAATGTTCCTGATAATGTCCATTACTTGGGCTCGAAAGCAAATAATACTACAGAGGTCTGTAATTTGTTTTCAACATTTTTTGAATCTGTTTTCCAACCAAGTAGCTTAAATGATTCGTACAATATAGATAATATCGATAATCTGGTCATTAAAACTCGTACAGATAATATCATAAACGACGTTTATATTTCGCCTGAGTGTGTACTTAAGGGACTAGAAACGTTAGATGCAACTAAAAGTGCAGGTATAGACAATTTACCACCTATTTTCTTGAAGAAAACAGCCTCGTCGCTTTATATGGCTTTACACTCAATCTACCGTAAATGTTTGAGTGAAGGAATCTGTCCAACCATCTGGAAATCTGCTAGAATCACTCCGGTACACAAGAGTGGCTCAAGAAACGATGTCACTAATTATCGGCCTATCTCCATTTTGCCTGTCCTTGCGAAGCTTTTTGAGAGACTTATACACAATACCTTGTATCCGTTAGTACATAACTCCATCTTGACACAACAGCACGGATTCGTTCGCAAGCGTTCTTCCATTACTAACCTCATGGTTTACATTACTGAACTATTCGATAACTTAGACTCCAATAAGCAGACAGATAGTGTGTATGCGGATTTTAGAAAGGCTTTTGACCGGGTAGATCACAAGATATTACTTGAAAAGATTGCATTCAATGGTATCCGTGGTAATTTGTGGAGATGGTTCAAGTCCTACATAACCAACCGAACACAAAAATTAGTCATTAATGGATGCGATTCAAGTACAATTCATATAACTTCTGGAGTCCCACAAGGTTCTATTTTAGGTCCTCTTCTATTTATAATCTTTATCAATGATATTAGTGACTGTTTTCTTCATTGCAAATACTAACTGTATGCAGACGACCTGAAATTATATCGCAGCATTCATGAGCCTTCTGACCATCAAAAATTCAAGAGGACCTTAATAGATTCTCCGAATATTGTGCCAACAATAAACTATCCCTTAGCTTAGATAAATGTAAAACTATAACTTTTACTAGAAAACTAGCGCCTAGTAGTCATGACTACTCACTGTGCGGCCTTAAACTCGCCAGAGTGTGGGAAATTACTAATCTTGGCGTAACCCTAGATCAAAAATTAACCCTAGACAAACATATTATTAAAATCTGTAACAAAGCGTTCAAAATGTATGGTTTCGTTATTAGAGCCTGTAATGATTTTAGACGCCCAGACACATTCCTATATTTATACAAATCTTTAATACGCTCCCAGCTGGAATATGCTGTTTCAATTTGGGACCCATTTTATGAAAAATATGCTGATAGTCTCGAAAAAATCCAAAAGAAATTTCTTAGATGTATACACTACAAATGTAATCGTAGTCGTGTTATTTATAATGTTGCCCTGGACAAGTACAAATTGATCAGTCTTAAAAAGAGACGTTTACAATTACAAGCAATGTTGTTATACGATTTTTGTCACAATAAATATGATTGCATAGATATAGTAGATAAAATATGATCTTGCCGTAATACTAATCTTTTTACTTATGCACTAACCCGTACGAATGCAGGCAAACGGTCGCCTATGTTTCGTCTGACCGATACCTATAATAAGCTATTTAATCATATAGATATTTTTGGTACTGACATATCTTCATATAAGAAATTGGTTAAGACGAAGCTTTCTGAAATTGATATGTAAGTGGAGTTACGTTCTGATTTTATTTAATTGTTGTTATTGTCAGAGGAATTATTTCCGTATTTAATAATAATAATAAATATTAACTACGAGTTACGAGAATAAGCCCTCTCTTAGAAACTAATTCATGTTTATATAAGTTTACAGTGTTACTCATCACTTCTCAACTTTACTACATTAATAGTAACATGTGGTTATCGTGGTTGATGTCATAATAACCCTATTTTAACATTTAAGGCTATTTAAGTGTGATTATATTGTGACGTTGTTTGATAACCCAAATAAATGAAAAAATATACCTAGACTGGAGGTAGGTAACTAGAGATTTAAGACTTACTGGGACCCTTAATTGCCTAACTTTTTTTTAAATTACAAAGAAGACTGGCAAAAAATACCCAAACCATTTATAATTTTGTATAATTATATGAAGATCTATTTACAGACATGTAAACAAAACGTCTTGAAGTATGCAAAAACAATGTACAAAATGTACTGTTCTGTTTAGGTACGTTCCAATATAGTAACAATTAGTATCCTATTGCTTTTTGTAAAACTATTTCTTTATTTTGTTCTAGGTCCAAATTTATAACGTGTAATTCATGCAGTCATCTCTTAAATCCTAACTTTTTGAGGATACGATAGATTATTGATTTCATTGATAAACACACATATGGAACTGAGCTTCAAAGAACTTCGCCGTTCTTCTTTCTGAACCTGTTATGCGATCCTCAAGAAGCGTTTTTCATTACCGAAATTGCCAATTGTTTTTGTTAACGAACATTCCAATTATGAAACTGTAGAAATATATTAGTCTACCTACATATTAGTTGCGACATGTTTTTGCAGCTCTAATATTATGTACATTGCCGTAAATGCTAAAGATATTTTTCTATTCGTGGCAGTCAAAGGCTTAAAAGTGCTTTGTGGACAAAAATCCTCACTAGAAGATCATCATCATTCGCTTGCCCTGTTCAAGATACAACAAGCAAAAAAAAAAATGTTTTTCTATAGTGTAACAAAAAAGATAGTAGGTACATTTGGGCAAGACTAAATGCACTAACATGCAACATTATTCCTGAGTGACAGATGTGATAAATAGCACACGTGCGATGCCGGGGCGGGTCGCTCTTAATTAGAATAAGAGTATTGAGAAAAGTAAAAGCTTAAAAAGCAAAGGCTTAACCTCTATGCTACTAAAGCTGGCAATCATAACGACTGCACATACGAGTATCACAAATGATACCAATGATTGAGGAAAACACAGGATAGCATACGATAAAAAGAGATAGCCTGACGTATCAGATGTTAACGATAGGAAGGCGCCAGACTATAATGAACCCGTTTATCTTCTAGACGAGGGAACAGATAAAGGGGTTAAACCTATAATACTTTTTGTCATCGTCTAACCGAAACGTATTCGGGTGATCCCCGCTTTCTCAATAGATGAGGAAAATAAACGAGTCGATCCAGCGTTTTATCAAATCAAGCCCAAATAAGACCCTTAGGGAAAACTGAAGAAATGTTAGTGACGTAGAGTAATGGTATTTTAGGACTACGCGTTGACTTTTAACGGTAAGGACGTGTGAATGACCGATTTTAAATGTAAATGTAACCTTGTTTTGGCCTGAAAAGGTGACCCCCTCGATGTCTCACTGTAAACAATAAACTAAAGCTCAATTCGACGAATAATCGTTCAAAAGTAGTTATCGAAAGGTTTTTCTGTAAACCAAATTGGCAATTTCTCTGATCAGTATAATAAATATTTTTTGTTTGATAGTGTACAGCCACAATGAAACCGACGAAAACATTACCTTCGATAATTATTTTTATAACTTAAGCAATTATTTTGCAAGTTTGTACGAATTGAAATTGAATTTCGCTCACAAAAATTAATCGACTGTCCAGATGACACAGTCGATAAATTTTTGTAAGCGAAATTCAATTTGAATTACCTTCGATACTTTGTGATAGATTAGTTACAACAATTGAGATCTAGTTAGATCATTTACAAAACGTTTTGTAGTTTATACAAACATATAAAATTATATTTGTGTTTGGTATTGTTTCCTACCTAACTGGTCACAGCTATTAGTATATTATATGAGTATCCTCGTTGATTGTACTGCTGAATTTGAGTTTCATCGAGTTTTTGGTCTCTCATTGTTGACATCATCAAGATTAGAAGCCGTGTTTTGAAGGACTGTTACAACAATAAAGCCCATTTTAACCTTTGTCGGCCCACCAACGTAAATGAAAATTCACCACTCCGCAGAGTACAGAGTGGAAAATGTGCTGAAAATATTTTTTTTTACTTTACACTTTTGCGGGGCGCGATAGACAATTTATTGTGGTGTCTGGCCGTTAAGTGGCAGACGCGAAAAAAAATGAGGGCGTTATGGCGGGGTGGAGTGCGAACATCGTTCGGCTATTACCTGTGATGAGTATTTTTTGCACGTTATGTGTAATAATTACGGACGACCTTGATTTCATAAGCGTTTTGATTGAGCCATACCAGACCCCAGTGGAACGTTACACAAATTTATATTAGGAATTAAAATTAATAAACATTGGACAACATTACATACATTGTTCTGATCCCGGTACGGTAACGGTACCGAGATAGTATTGAAAATATGTTTTTTTTATATTGACCTGACCGGTGATCGAACCCGGGACCTTTGTTGTCGATACCAATCATGAAGACGAGCCACACATGTGCATATTATAGGTACTCAGGGAGTCTACAATCTTATCATTTTATCCTATATCCTTGATAATTCTTATCTGCGTTTTAAAGAGTCAGTTCAGTGCATCGGATGTGCAATTACTACCCGGTCAATCCTGGCGTCATTACGTCACTATTGACGTCACGTTCATCTACGGTATGTAAAAAAGGATCAATGTAAAATATTCGGGAAAACATTTTTTTGTGAAAACACTCTTATTATTATGAATAATAAATTATTGATTGTTATTTGTCATAAATGCATGCGACCGAGACGCAAACTTAACTCGGCCATGTTGTAATTACAAAAACAAGAAAACTTGAGTTGCTGAAACACCACTTTAATTTCTATTGAATGTTTCTAATTAGGAACTTACGTCCGAGTTATTCCTTTAAAATGAATCCATTTTTGCATAATCCACAGACTAAAGTTGCATTAAAGTTTTTTGGCATGAGCGGTTAACCTTCTTTCAGCAAAAGCAGAAGCCGCGCGACTTTGGCTGGCTTTGACCGCGAGCTGACTTTGGCTGGGCTCTAGTTTAATTTGAATAAAGTTCGTAATAGCCGTTTAATATCTAGCAGCTGGCCATCGAGAATACCTAAGATTAAATTATTTGTAGTAAAAGCTTTCAAATAATAAATTTATTGTATTAATGAGCCGTGAGAGAAAAGTTTCATCAAATTCGGTACTGAAGTGAAAACCGGCCAAGTGCGAGTCGGTCTCGCGCGCGAAGGGTTCCGTACCATTTACTTAAAACATTAGACAGTATAGGCAAAAAAGTATTTTTTTTTATTTTTTTTATAATTTCAAAAGTATTCATCACAGGATACCCGAAACAATTTTAAATAAGAGTTTCCGCGCTTTTTTATGTGAGTGATTTAAAGCTTATAGGTCCAAGACTTTAGAAATTACAGGGGGGGGACACCGTGTAAAGGGCTTTGGCGGGCTAAATCTCGCAAATGTTAAAGCTGATAAAAAAGTGTTGTATAGAAACCCTACCTTATTTTCATAGTCCTTTACAACGATACCCCACACAAGGGGGTGCACTCAAAAAAATAATTCACCCCCCCCCCCTTTACATGTATGGGGAGGTACCCTTAAAAAGGGGTAATTTTAATTTTTTGTATTTAAAAAAATTAGATCTGTATGTGAAGTATCATCGAACCAAGTTACATGCAAATCAATCCATAAACGTAGAAGATATTCTGCTGTGACAGACTAGGACGGACGGACTGAACCATCTTATAAGGGTTCCTTGTCGGACTACGGAACCCTAAAAAAGTCAAAGTATGACTGTGGTAAGGCCCTGATAGATTGAAAGTTTCAAATAAATAGGCTTTTGTTAAACCTTTTGTTTAGAATATTCTATGTAGGTAAAGCAATTTGTATTTATTTGGCTTCAGGCCTATTTGTCCTTTAGGGACAAATTGTTGACATGTCATTGATCTTTTTGCCGCTCCCATCGAAGTTCTTTTGAATGCCGACATTAAGATAATCGTTATAGTATTCAGTACGTGTGTACTTATCTTTTAAGGTTGTTGTTTTATCATACCTGTCACTAACCGTGGCAATGGCATTAAGATCACTTGAACTAGCATATATGTATTAGGTGTTTAGTGCAACTTGACTTTAAATATTATTTTCCCGATGAAACAATAAGCGGCAGCTGTTCTCTACGTGTGATATTGCATTATTGCTGATAATTCTCAATATCCAATAGTCTGACATGCTGACACGAAGTCGACGTGACATGATGCTGTTTTTCATTAATTACTTTTTTGTCATTGGGATATTTTCTGTTTCCCTTTGTTTGTTGAACTTTATACTGATTACTACTTTTAACCTTCTATTAACATTGTTTTTTTTATTTGACGCTCATTCTAAATTTGGAGTCTTCTGTTTGATACTGATCGCCACAGTCACGGATCTTGAGTTACAGGCGTTGGGCTAGGATTGTCATATCCTTCGAGATGGTTCCGCGGGTCTACCTAATAAGTCGGATGCTTAAATAAATTGCAATAGTCCGTTTTCAGTAATACCTTTCAAACCAAATTCAGGACAGTACAGCAAAAATTGATTTAAAATGTTAAAATCCGATTCGTGCCTTGAATTTCAATCACGATAGCTTTTCAGGTAGGCCACAATAATAATAGTACAAGTAGACGGTTGGTCTGCTGTTCGAAGAGTTAATTGGCGCTCTGTGACATTCTTTGGACTAAAATAAGATAACAGGTTTTTAATAAATAACAATTGATTTTGGTTTTATGTCGACAACTTCAGGCAAAAATGCATTTTATAAAAAAAATGCCTATAAATGAAAACCGGCCACGCGTTATAGACCCAGAATGCGGCGTGACGAGTTGGATGCCTACAAATGGGACTGGAGAACAGCTGCCTAAAATCTTGCATAGTGGAAAAAGGGTACCTATACGCCTTACTCAGAAATGGGACTCCACAGTCTTTTAATCATAATAATTGTATTTTTGCTCGATAGCTTCGACTACCGTTTAGCCAACGAGAGTATTGGCGCAACCTCCTCAAGCAAAAACGTAATGGCATGGAATCTTTTGCCACTTGAACAACATTTCTATAAATAAGTATACTAGATACCTACTCCTCAGAAAATGTTTGCTTGGTTCTACAAAAGCGCAGCCTGCCAGGTCAATTGGAAAAGAACATGCTTTTCATGTGTAAAAATGCGCGTTGAAGATTTCCGATTTATACAGGGTTGTCAACTTTTACACTCCGTGGCAAGGTTAAATGTTTAGTAAACATGAGGAGGTGTATTTTTACCCGACTGCGGAAGGAGGGTTATGTTTTTCGAGAGTATGTATATACATATGTATAATTGTTTAGCACGCCCTACAGCCTAAACAGCTGGACAGATTTTGACATATGAGGTGTCGTTAAATTTGTCAAAACTGTGAAAATGTCATAGGCTTACATTTACATTTATACATTTTAAAAATGGCGCCCGCAAATGAAAATAAAGGGGGGAGGGGAATTGATTTTTTCCTTTCCATAGCAATATGGGTATCAAATGAAAGCCAGTAAAAATAACATTTCCAAAATATAAAAAAAAATGCAGTCGGGTCTTTTATTTTTCAAAAAATATTTTTACTTGTTTCAGTGTATAATAGTTATTGAAATTACTGCTATTTTACGATAAAAGTTTAAATTGTAGTAATGATTAACCTGATTTATAAATTCGGTTGCTTGAAATGTATTTTAAAAATGCATTTACAAAGATGGAAACACTAGTTAAAATTCTGGAGGGAAGTTATTATCTGACGTGTGTGTACTTATTTTTATTGATATTCATGAAATACTATTTCTATTCATGAAAGCCACGACTATTTCTGCCTTACCCACAGGTTGACTGGTAGAGAATGCCTTAAGGCATTAAGTCCGCCTTTTGTACTACTCTGTTTGTGCAATAAAGAGTAAATTAAAAAAAAAATAAAGATAAGAAACTTTAAGAGTTATTATTAAAAATGTATAAAGCAATAGTAAGCTTCTTAAGTTATAAACTGGTAATACAAATACAACCGTTTCCTTAATCTCTAAGGCAAGAATGCAAATAAAAACAAAGTAGCAGCATCGCTAATACAGGGTTACGACTGGATTTAAGGGCCTTGTATTTATCAAATTTTAGAGACATTTTTGTTTGTTTGATGAATTTACTCTGTAACGAATTTACAACAACCCATCCTATTGTTTTTTTTTCCAAAAAATAATAATAAAATTACTTTTTTCGTTTTCGTTTCGTAATAGGTTTGAAAAACATTTAACTTTTTTATTTTTTTCGCAAGATTTCTTATTGTTCGATAGAGTTTCCTTTCAAATGAGTCATTTTCATAACTTTTAGAACCTCCATGTATATAATATAGAAATAGTATTTTTTTAAATAATTAAAATTGCTGCCATTTGGAACCCAACATGGGAGTTTTTTGTCGATAACATTTGATGATTCACATACCATCGCCTGTGTAAGTGTTACTGTGACAAAAACTTAAAACAGAAATAACGAAAACTGTCTTTAAAAACATGCATTCGTATTATGACAACCCTAGCGTGGCTGCGTTATAGAACATACCGCTAATGGTTATCAAGGGCTCTATTTTAAAGGCTCCAGACTGACGTGGTAGATCAGTTGATCAGTTTCATTGTTTAGACGTGATGATTTGATATAATAGTAAAGCATAACGGAGGCCTTTTTTTATAAATAATTTATTTATCTCCCAAAAGGACTTATGCCTGGTCATAATGTACAGTAATTCATCTTGAGTGAGGAGTAACTAGTAACATCAAAACAAAATGAAGATAAAAATCTTAGAATCAGTAAGAGAGTAATGCAGGATCAAGAGATTAAATATTATGCGTGTGTGGATGTTTGTGTGTGTGTGTGTGTGTGTGTGTGTGTGTGTGTGTGTGTGTGTGTGTGTGAGTGAGTGAGTGAGTGAGTGAGTAAGTGTATGTGAGTGTGATTAAATCATATTGACCAAGGTCAGTCGACATTTTATATATCGGCTTTGTCTTGTAACAGACAGCAAACTTATATTACGTAGCTCCTTTAATGCTTAGCAGATACTAAACGTAACGCAGCTAAGGTTTCAATAAATTACGAACTTTCGAACTTTGATTCTAGTGAATAAAGAGCATTAAATATAAAATACATAAGTATGTTTCTGTATTCTGTGATAACTCAAGTGAGTTTTCCTTTAAAAGGTGGCAAGCGTTTTTAGTCAAAATCTCGATTTTTTTTATTAATATACTGTTTTAAACTTTCATGGTCACTAACATTAGAATAGTTATTTACGGGATTGCTACTATGTACCTTTTTATTTTAAAGTTTCCGATATTTCGGCGCAAACGTTTCATGTTTTATTAATTCCATTACTTACTATTTAAAATCATTGTCACTAATTTCACAACTTATTACTTAAATCATTATTCCTTGCTGGTGTTTCTTAATAATCTACTACAACACACTTCAATTAATGGATCTGTAATAGTACGAGTATTGTGTATATGCCTGCAAATTGGGCAAATAATTGTAAAGATTTTAACTGCGCTGTGCTTCGGTAGATTACAGTTAAAAACCTACCCCGAAATTGTGTATATATTTTTTATCTTTGGAAATAGACTCCTGATTAAACTGAGTTTTGTTGGTTACCGATTGTATAAAAATGCTTTACAAAACAGTTCTGTAACGAATTTTCACAATATAGATTCCCTACCCTTCCAATAAGTTACATAGCCTTTAAATGTATTACGCATGAAGTACATACGGCCGCACGTAACACTTTGATCTTGAGATCACCTCTATTCCCTAAGTAATAAAAGCTGTTTTCGAAGTTAACATGGGTAACCTGACGTGCTGCCGGCTGTACATGCCCGATTCTCGTTGAGCCAATTTATACGCTTACGTCCAACTGTTCCATCCGTATATTTGGTGCGGAATACTAAGGCCTACTCCCGGTTGACGATGTCCTTTTTTTTAAAGTAGCCGTCCCTTTCACTCACGACAGAATGACAACGCGAACGAGCGTGATAGCTAGACTCGAAAATACGGAAGTCGTCAACGGGAGTAGGACCTCTGTTTGCATATCGGATGAATGGCGCAGCACAAACCTGGCAGATTATGACGCGTATTGTATTGTGCGAATGTTTGTGTAAATACGAAATTTTACTTTTTGTCCCTCTATAACCAATGATATTTTATTTATTTGCTCTAGACTCCAGACTTGACAAATTCAGAAAGAACGCGCTCATCTAGAATAACACTGTTTAATCTTACTTAAATAACCCGATAACTTAGCTGTAAATAATAGGGGTTCAATTGACTTCAGATTCTGTGGTGAAACGAGCTCGGAAAGAACACTGTTACTCATTGGTAATCTCGATAACTACAAAAAATAGCTGAACATAATAGGGGTTCTATAGATAGGTATAGTGGTCACCTATCATCACGCATTGGCTTGAAACCTTACAAGAAACACCCTGTATTAGGTTTGAATGTTGCAGTATCGTGATAGATGCAAGCCGTATGCAATAGCGCTTTTGTTAATTCAGCAGAAGTGGCAATTACGTTGATAGCACCTGGGTGTTTTTCACTAACCTGGAAAATTAGCCCTTGGTATTGGTAACGCTAATTTGGCCACGTTAGTCGCAAGGAGCGCGACAAGCCATGGAGAGACTTGTTGTCCAGGGCAGAGTGTACGGCACAAGATCGAGAGGACGCTCGCCGATGCGACCAAATAAAGACCCTCACCGAATCTTCATTGAATGAGTGCGTACTCAGTGTCTTAGTGAGAGAGAGAGAGATGGATAGAGACTGTGCGCCGAGCCACGCACACTACTACAATCAAACATCTTGACCACGACTGCTCTGCCAAAGCAACCGAATAAGAAGAAGAAGATTGATAACTTTACGTTGTCGAATGCCATATGTAGGTATCTCATCGTGAGAAAAAGGTCAAAGTTCAAGGCATTTTTTACTAAACAGGCGGGAGGCGGGATCACAACACCAAGGGCAAATCGGTCAGTCAGCTGCAAGAAAATAAGGTTATCAATCACCGTAGAGCAGACCCAAAATATGAGTATTATTTTTCATCTTCGTCTTTTGTGACCGATATTAAGTTCGATTTGTTGGTCTAACATTCACTTACGAAATTGAAATTACTTGAAGTTGTAATAAATTACAGCAATATTTACAAGCGAGTCTGTTTTTTTTACATAAACAATGCAAGCAGCTTTCAAATTAACGCAATTTGCATTTCCCTTCCAACAGTTGGCACAGAAAACCAAGCAACATAATCTTACCGCATCGCCTACACGTTCCCTGATTGCGCTACTGACTGTCCTATAGAGATGCTGTTATCTCGATTATTGTACACTATATCGATAAAGTACGAGGAATATACATAATTTGATTACACAAATTTTAATCCATTTAGACGATCGTCTTGGTGTAGTGGTTCGCGCCCCGGATTTCTAAACCAGGCGGTTACGGGTTCGAATCCCGCAAGGGGCAAATGTTTGTATGATGAGCACGAGCATTTGTACCTAAGTCATGGATGTTTATAAATGTATATAAGTATGGCTATCCGTTATTCTAGTGACCATAGCACAAGCTCACGCTTAGTTTGGGGCTAGGTAATTGGTGCGTTTGTGGAAACATTTTTTTTTAATTTTATTTATTTAATGAACCCGAACGCTGGAACATACTCTCACGAGATGTACCTACGATAAAGAACTTTCAATCTTGTCAGGTCTTTAAACATAGGGCGCTCTGCCCTGTCTTTATCTTTTCATAGGTTACCCTGATATCCGTTATTCTAGTGACCATAGCACAAGCTCACGCTTAGTTTGGGGCTAGGTAATTGGTGCGTTTGTGGAAACAATTTTTTTAATTTTATTTATTTAATGAACCCGAACGCTGGAACATCCTCTCACGAGATGTACCTACGATAAAGAACTTTCAATCTTGTCAGGTCTTTAAACATAGGGCGCTCTGCCCTGTCTTTATCTTTTCATAGGTTACCCTGATACCAGAAAATTTTACTTATCAATAATAAACATGAATTACTTGCGAAATTGTAAAACACGATCTTTTCGCGGTCAATGTTCCGGTGACTCCAATTATTAAAGATATCTACGACTTTATACATATTTGCGCTATATCTCTAACTAAAAACCTTAACTGTAGACTATCGATATCGAGCGCATTTTCAATCTCATCGCCAATCGAGCAACATCCCTACATCACATAGGAAAATAATGTCACCGCTCATTCTACGCAGTGAGCCACCGTGAATCCTATTGCGAACGACATAAAGGCCATTTCTGCGTGGCAAGTGTCGTACGTGACCTAGTAAACTTGGCGGGATGAAAGAAGGGGTAATAACATCTTCCCTACAATAACACGAGGCAGGCACTAATTTGTATAGAGTTCTGGACTCAGCTATTTTTGTACACAATTTGGCATTGGCAGTGCTTTCCTGAATTATTCAGTCGGAATGAAGGCTTTTATCGTGAATAAGAACTAACATAAGTCTATACCGTACAGGTGGACAATGGGCTCGATTTTCAGGTGCCCTTTCTAAGATAAGTTTGACCCTGGGGAAGAAATGGAAAGCGACAGGTTATAATAATCAAGAACCGTAGGACTAAACAGTTGTCAGTTGCTAAGGAAATTATAGAATTCATAGATAATTTAGTGGTAATATCATTCGATGACAAATAAAGTTATACGAAAACACGCAAAATTTTACTTGTTGAAAAAGACTGAACCTTAAATTGTCTTTGGTAGGGCTCGGACTCGATTCCAAATTGCCCTACCTACACACACTCATGACCATATTAGGCTGAATATGTTTGATGATTTGATTTGATGTTATATGGTCATGCGTGTTGTGACAACGCTATTATAATAGTAATATGATAATTTGCTATATTATTTATTTGCTATAACAAGATTTAACATTTATCTCAAATCTTAATAATTTGGTAAACTCAGTCAGGAGTACGTAGGTAAAAAACTCCTGACCGAGTTTACCTAATATTATAGTAGTATAATACTTATTCTGTGGTCAGGGTTGAGTCGCAAGTCGTCTCACAGAATAGATAATACGAAGTAATTCGTTTTTCATGTGCTCTAACAAACTGTGTCCCATTAAACTGAAGAACAAATGTTTCATTAAAATTAAAATTACGCTTCAGTACTTGCGAGTATCTTGCTCTCGCCACAAACAAGAGGTGCTCAAGTCGCATTTTACTGTCGCAAATGAAAAATTCCTATCGCGCAACTAAGTTGGTGCTACTAGGAAAGGGGCCGACATTTCTACGAGTTGACGACTATTTGAAAATGTTATGTCTACACGCTTCCAGGGTTCAGCGAATTAAATGCCATCTTGTGAAAAAGGTAAGGCTAGCAGGCCTACTGCCTAATTTAAAAGCTATCGCTATATTCTAAGTAATAGATAGATAGATAACTCTTTATTGCACACCATAACAGAAAATACAGTAAGTACAGCGATGTACACAGAAAAATGTGCAATGTAGGCGGTCTTATCGCTATAAGCGATCTCTTCCAGACAACCTTTAGGTAAAGGAACATACTCATTCACAGGAAGGGGGAGTTTGGTGCAAAATCATAGAATAGGTGTAATGAACAAATAAATAATAATAAATAAAATGCATAAAAATAAGTAAATATACCTACATATAAATCATACATATTCATGCATACATACAAATAAATACATATATACCAATATGAGAAGTACTTGACCAACGTCAGTAAATAAAATGACCAACGTTAGTAATGACATAGGAATTGTCATTTTTTGGGTTTCATACCTCCAAATATATACCCTTATACATTGTGAATAAGGTACCGCCAGTGAGCCTACTGCCTAACATGAAAGCATAGGAATACACAGACAGGAATTGTAATTTTTGGGTTCCATACCTAAAAAAAAACCTTATATGATCTTTTGTTGTTTGTTTGTCCGACGGTCAGTCTGTAAGTCTGGCTGCGGTCCCTTAAAGCTGTCAAAAAATTAAACTTAGTTAATGTAATTCAAAGATACGGCCATTATAGCCGTATTATCTTACATTTCGCAGGCGAATCAAATAAAGTACTTCTCATGATGATGATGATGTCCTCCTAGCCGATTTCAACTACGGCGGCCTACTGAGATCAACAGAGATTAGCCAACTGCGCGGGACATATTATAGTGCACAAGTGTGTGCGCAATACACAGGTGCACTCTCTGTTCCTTCACTCTCATAATTCGGTGAGACGGCAGTCCGACATGACCGTAGAGAGATCAGGCTCATAAAATTTTCTTCTCATAGATCTAGAATCATAAAATTTTGGCAAGAAAAAAGGTCTTACACACAGGTAAAGGAAAAAAGTCCGAAAAAATTTTAGATACACCGTAAAAACATGTTTGTACGGAACCTTTGCGCGCGAATCCGACTAACACTTGCCCGTTTTATTATTATTTTGAAAGCTATCATTGCTTTCCTGACGTTGAGTTTAAAGGTTATAGCTACCTATTTCAATTTGAAAGTATAATCGAGTTAGGCTGGGCAGGGTAATGCTGAATAAACATTGATATAAAACTTTATTAAATAGGCAAATTAATTCAAGAAGCAACATTGGTGTAGTCGAGTTGGGACGACCGTCTTGGTGTAGTGGTTCCCAGTGTTGCCCCGGACTCCTAAACCAGGCCGTTGCGGGTTCGAATCCCGCAAGGTGCAAATGTTTGTGTGATGAGCACGAGCATTTGTATCTGAGTCATTGATGTTTATAATTGTATATAAGTATGTCTATCCGGTATCCTAATCACCATAGCATAAGCTCATGCTTAGTTTGGGTCTAGGTAATTGGTGTGTTTGTTTATTTTTATAATTTCCCGAATTTTCTTTAAACGTTAAGTATCAAGTTTTCTACAGAACTCATTAAACTCTGCAGAACCTCAATTATAACTCGACACACACTTACTCGTAGCTCGTTTTCGCGTAAATTTTTACACCGTTCACCCTTCGGTAAACACGTTGTATTTTGACGGCGTACTCGGCTGTGAATGGCTGGACTGGATAAACATGGACCTTAGCAATTATTTTTCTATATTCTTTTGGGTGTAATTGGTTTTGCTAACAAAATGTATTATTTTGAATATTTCCGACAGAATTGCTTTCGTTTAATAACGACCATTTTCGTAGCGTCGTAGCATTGTATGAACAAACCGTAGCAATAATGTAAACATTCGTATACTGGTACGTACATATTACAGTGAGTACCGCATCGACTTAAACATATCTGTCAAAATATCTAAAATGAAATGGAACTCTATGTGATCAACGTAAGTTTGATATATGGTTGCGGAAATTTGACAGATCAGGGTAGGATGTGTGTACATAACTATTGTTTGCCGTTCTCACTCAAAAAATATATTATATGGAATTTATCACGATTTTTTCATAAAAGTTCTTCTTTCTTACAACTCGTATTTCTAATTTTTCGTTTTCATCGCCCGTGCTTCAAAGAACATTTCTTTTCTTTTTCAACTCGAAAGAAAGCCCTTACGATCCATACCCCAGAACTCGTTACGATAGCCTCATAAAATGGAGTCTTTGAAGTTATGTTTACCAGAATGAGGGTACATACTAGCTCTCAATGGTAAAAGATATAAGTCATGATGACACCATTTTAGGTAGATATTTAAGATGTCTAACGGTGTGTTTTAATATGGCAAAATAATCGAAAATCTGATCTTGAATTTATTGACCCATCTTTAAATAGATGAGAGAAGTTGATGAAGTAACAAAAAGTATACTTTTTGTTAGCAAAATAAGGTACTTTTATATGCTAGCTACTGATATGATATTGCTATACATGCTGTAGCATAGATATAATCGATTCCATTTGATGTGAATGTTGGAACAATACAATGCTATAAAGGCTTAAATTTTGCCAAATGCTCAACACCCTATTTTGAATCGCTCTAAGCTGTAATAGAGTACCTGTTCTATATCGTAATATTTGGTAACGTTTGGAACTCAAATCCCTTGGTATTTTGATATTATTCTCATATACCTATCCCGGGACACAATCTACATTTTTATAGGCGATTGTGCGTCGACACTCTACCATAGAGTAAAAACAAGAGCTACACAACATGTTACAAAACTAAAGATCATAACACAAACTTATGAGATTCTTGTGATCAATTACAACCACTTCGTAACTTCGTCACGCGTGTCATTGGCCAAATTAATAAGGACAGATCGTTAAAAACTTTAATCAGGTACCAATATTGAAAATTGACAGTAAATACAAAAGAAGGTATGAGTTGGAATTTCTTTTGTTTGCGTTCGTAAAACCCAAATAAGAAAAAAATACACACAGCACTTTATCGAGAGAAGAACCGCCACCTGAGGGTGCATTTTTCTTACGAGCTTCAGCTTAAAGTGTAGCATCTAATGTAGGGACGTGTCATTGTTTGTTATTTAATTTAAATACTCTGCGCAATATTAGAGTTTCGGTGGCACAGTGGCTAGCGGGTTGCCTCTCATGCCGCCATGTACCAATGCCTTTTTCTGAGTTATGTACATTCCCTAGTTGTTTTACTAACCGATGCTCTTACGGTGAGGTAAAACATCGTGAGGAAACCTGCACATTCAGACGACTGCATGTGTAACCATGATCCAAACTGGTCAGGTTCCTTTGTTAACAGGGTCACGGAGGTAAGATGGCAGTTGCTCTACTGTAATTACCTGATCTGCCACATCCTGGATCATGGTCAGCGGACCCTGGGCCCTCGCGATCGAGTGCACAACCGGGATAACGCTAGGAGGATGATGAGGATGACTGTGCGCAATATTCTGAGATTTTTTTATCAGAAAGTAGATATTTGATTTTTGAGCCGTGGTGGTGGGCACGAAGTAAGCTTTGGCTTTAGGATGCACTGGCTGTTTTTCACAGCTTGTAGCGAGCCATTAGTTGGTCACACCCGCATATTCGGAGAAGTGCCGCATTGTGCATAATTTGCGTCTAATGAGGTCTTTTGCTTTTATACATTTGGGATAATGCTTAGGCCAAATTCATTTCATGTGGTTCTTGTTAGCTACGGAAACCGCTTTTATTACCTAGTTGACAGCTTCTAGACTCAAGTTATAGCTCTAAAGCGCTTTTAGATTTTATTGTTGGAAGTTGCTATTATTTGTATCGTTTGTTTTACATCGCAAATATATGAATTTTTCATACATTTGACCCTTTCGCTGCCCTAAAATACATTATTAGAACCTTACCTATATGAAATATTTTCTCTCTACCTTTAGATCAAAAGATTAACTTAAGATGTGATCTGTGTGTGAGCAAATAAGTAGTTAAATATCGTGATAATTCCGTTCATAAAAGTTAATTTAGGTAAAAAAAAATTAAGTCTTCTTTCACTGAATTAATAATAGTACTAAGTCTTCGAAACATCTCTTCTATCTTTAGTTTACTCTCTAATATTTCATGTAATAATAGCGTTCAATAGAGGACTTATAGGACCCATTTGAAAGCTCTATTTACTAACTTCAAAGAGTACATATTATGAAAGTTAATTACAAAAATTAATTACTCCCGGTACCACTTTGTATCGTTTGGAGTCGAAACACTGGGTTCGTGGGGTCCCAACGCTATCTCTTTTTTCAAAGAGATTTCCAAGAGGCTAGTTGACATCAGTGGTGACCTAAGAGCTGGCAGCTACCTTGCTCAGCGTATAAGCATCGCTATCCAGCGCGGTAATGCTGCCAGCATCCTAGGAACCTTACCACAAGGACCCTTTTTATAATTTTTGTTTTTGTGTTGTATTAAGTAATTTATCTTAATTTTTATTAATAAGTTGTATATATAGTTAATTACAAAAATATCGTCTAGAAAGTTTCCAACATCGATAATATTTTCTATCAATATTTATCCCACACACTCAACCTCGATAAAATGGCGGACGGAGGCATTTTATCACCTAACTAATTAATTTCTACAAGTAGTTCCAATCTTCGGGAAAAGCAATAACCATCGCTATTGGCAGATTTTATTGCTTTAATATAATATTGAGAGATATTAATATATGTATAAATATGAATGGAGAAACGGACTGATTAAACGTATTGTCTTTCATTATAGGGCTGTTGGTAAAGTATTCGATTTTCATTTATTATATGGCAGGAAGTGAGAGAATATTTTTATTAATTGAGCTTTATTTACAGGGGTTGAACTTGCCATTAGATGTGCTGTATGTCACAAGCTTACCTGTTCTGACTCCGCAACTACAAATATCAATAAAAATAAATTAAATACAATGTACTTTATGTCAGTGATTATGACATATTATAGCTACTACTAGAGGTGCTTGTGGCGCAGTGGCGGCAGCGCTTTGGTAGTGATACCAAAAGTTAAGCAACCCACGGCGCGGTCGTGATTGGATGGGTGACCATTCCGACCATTTAAGTGACATCCATGACAAGCATCTCCGTGCTTCGGAAGGCACGTAAAGCAGTTGATCCCGGCTAATATCTGTTGATATTAGTCGTTAGGCCTAGTCAGAGGCCCAAGGGCGGCTTGATAACATTTGACAGTAAGGTTTGTCACTTGCCTTACAGACACCTCTCCACCAATCCGCACTGAGCCCGCGTGGTCGAGTATGGCTCATACCTCCTCATAGCTGAGGTAGAGGCTAGGCCGTTTCCCAGCAGTGGGATCTATATAGGCTGACTTTACTATAGGTACTACTAACAGGCCTACCTGCTGCCTAGATTGCAAATTGACATATACAGTGTGAATCTTCATAAAGTGCACATATAAAAATGGGTAAAACTAGAGCCACTTTTATCTGCAGAAAAATGTCCAAAAAATAAAAAAAAATATTTTTTGTTCATTTATTTATTTAAATTACCTTCCGTTGCCTTATTGTAAGGAAAACGTTTTAACTTTTATCTATCGATCTAAGTGGTATATCCTGATAAAACAAAAACAGTAATAATGGTAAATAACAGGTGATCCTAATAAAATACATAAAATACCCAGAAAACGAAAAATAGAAAACAAATCTAGAGCCACCCTTAGCAACGAAGCGTTGAATGGCGCGCCCAGAGATACTTAGTTCAAACGCTTATTGCTAAAGTTTTGATAGGGATAGAGTCATGGAATTTTTGGTTTTACAAAGGTGATACGATGAAAATTAACAAAAAGTAATAATAACCACCTGTAATATGGGCATTATTTGGAGGTATTTATCAAATAATTAGAAAAAACACCAATTAAAATACAAATTTTTCTCAAAAGTAACATTTTATTATTACTTGTTGCCATTTTCTGGGCATCTTATGTATGTTCTTAGTATTATCTGTTATTTACCATTATTATTGTTTTCATTTCTTCAGAATATACCTCCTAGATAAAACGTTATAACGTTTTCTTTGCAATAAGTCAACAGAAGGTAATTAAACTTTTAAAAATCTATTAAAATTAAAAAGAAAACTCGGACTTTTTAAAATATTTTTCCTTCGATAAAAATGGGTCTAGTTTCTTCACCTATTTTCATATGTGCACTTTTTGAAGACTCACACTGTATAATGCTTTCAGGAAAGCACTAATATCTTTCAAACTTTCGTCGTATTCGCTCTATCATTAAATCAATGATTTAAAATCAAATTTAAAATTTTGCATATTCTGCGACAGTCGTCGGGTGGTGACGGTGGGATTCGAACCGCGACCATTCGTAAAAATATTGTAAAGTTTGCTTAAATTTTAAAAACAAATAATAAAAAATGTACCCACTGCAAGATAAATTAAGTTCATACGTTGATCCAAAAGTAAACACGAATGTCTGAATTTTATTCTGAAACTGGCTAATCAACCATAATAGGGTCTCGTTAGGAGCAGAGTTTTTGCCGACGTGCTAGAAAAATTGTAGATACGATAGCTACGAGTAAATAAGGCAGGGAAGTAAATTGCGAAACTAATGTGTGTTAGGGGCTTAGAGGTGTGAACCTTTTCGATATATAAAACATAAATGACAATACTAAAGTTACTGTGTTTCAAAAGACATTTACAAGTAATTATATCCGTTTAAGGCATAGAGAAAAGCAAGAAAGTTTGAACTATTGTATGACCTAAAGCGAAACTACTGCCCAATGCTTAGCATAGCAATAACAAAATGTTTCACTAAACACAATTCCGTATCATAGCACCTAGTTAAAAATGGCTAACGGTTTGACACATACCTTTTATCATAAATCAAATCGAATTCCTGAAGATGAGGCAAATAAGCGCTGGAGTATCCGATCACTGTTTATTAATCAAAAAACCTCGAAGTTACCTAATCGGCCTTGGAATAATAAACAATCGAAAACCCGTATAAATATGACGCTTATATTATCAAAGAACCTAGAGCGATGTTCCATTAAGGAGGGATGTCATCGCTCGAGGCAACATCGAGAGTGTTGTTGCTCTGACACAACTACGACACTAGCGTGCGCGAGCAGTCGAATTGAGGCGGCCATGATGGAAGACGAACTTGAAGTCTGACCGCGATATCCGATTGCATCGTGGGTTGCGCGTTACGTGTTCGGCGGAGTGTCATTGGTTCTCTGATGATTAAAATACTGTGAATGTGATCCATGTTGTTTTTCCAAGACTAGTAAACCGATTCCTGACTTAGATGTGAACTGTCTTATTTTCCTCGCCCGATTATTCATGCCCATGAGATCGACCATCCGACAATATCCGTGCCAATGGACTGCCAGACCTCTGATGAGGGTGCTAGACTGCCTAACTGGGGGGATGTGCCTTCATCAGAAGTGGGATGCGGAGGGCTAAATTTTGAGAAAAATGTCAGTGAGAAACAAATGACAACGTCGAATCTTGGAATCATTTTGTAGAGGCAGATGACGAAAGGATTGCTGTAGCAAGAATGCGAGACCATTGACGACTTCGTCCGCAACCTACCACCAGCACACCGCTGATCTGCTTTGATCCTGATGAATGAGTCTGATGCTAAAGATTGGTGTGGAGTACTGGTTTGCGGCAGAGTGTAATCAACGTTAGGAAGCTTTAGCTTATATGGATATAAAAATAAATCTTAGCTAAATCCATATCCAGCAGTAAACGTCTTTTGGTTGATATCAAAGGAGGAGAGGGCAGCAGCGAGAAAAGAGGCTACAGAAGAATGTGATGATACGTGTAACTGACATTTGAATCCTCGAATAACGCGATGACGAATAGCCATTACTTTTATTTCGATGCAGTTACTGTTTGGCTGGGATCTATAGCTTAGTCGTATTGCAAAGCCTTCACTGGCGCTTGTAGCGCGCTGCACTTTTACTACTACGCTCTCAGGAGAAAGCTAAGCTGTCTGGGGTTCCGTTATGAAATTGATCAACCCCTAAGTACTGCTGTAAACATACGACGCATCACCGACACTTCAGCGAGATTCTTCGATTCCAAGTTAAAGAAGCATACGCAAGGAGATACCTGAGAAGTAGCCATGTACATTTGGAATCATGAAAAAAGCATGCCTAGCACTTTGATGGCTGAGAACAAGAATATTCAAGAGAATCTAATCTAATTTGTGGCCCAAGATAATCTAATTGCTGTTTGTTTGTGGCTGTCAAAAGGATGAAGCTACGAAAAGGAAGTATTTTACATCTCATTTGGAAAGGAGTTGAGCATAGCGCATACGGAAGAGTTCAAAAGAGTCCGACCTTTTTGTATTCTCAATGGTTTATCGTTAAAAAGTCGGCAAGACATGAAATGACAAATGGACACTGACACTTTAAAACTATAAGAAAACAAGAAATAAAGAAAATCATGTTCTACAAAATCTCTTTCATCATTACGTGGTATCGATGTGATTATTCAGAGAGATAGAGATATTTGTTATTGCGAGAAATGATAACGCAACGATGCTACATCAGTCAATGCAACTGACGGTTAACACAGCCTGTAGAAGACACAGTTTTTGTAGCACAGCAATAAAGCATACTGCAAGGCAGTAGATAAGCCGTGTAAAGTTCCTGAGAAGATGCAGTTGTCGGCTTGTTCTGTGGCACACGTTCCACCATCATGTCCAGGTCAAGATAGAGGCATAGTGTGTCGGGTGGTTCCAGAAGAAGCTAGGGCGATCTTGGTGTACAATCAGAAGCCGAGAAAGAGCCGACACGCTTTGCTGAATCATCTGGTGAGCTTGTTTCGTTTTGATAGTGGATTGCTTGCCTGCTTGCTGTAACCAGAAGCTACGATAGCTTATTTAGATCTTTTTGTTTTGTGGATTATCAGGATTTGGCCGGGACGGCGGTAGTTAAGTTAGAGGGTTTTATGTGAAAGTGTATTGCTTAGCGCGTAGTAAGTTAAGGGACTGGCTTGTGTTTAGGTCGATGTCCTGAAGGCTTAGCTACACGAGGGGTGGTGTAAGAGACTTATTAGGGACTAGCTGTGTCGTTCAATGTTTCTGATCTTGTTACTGGTGTAATGCCTGTGAAAGGCGAATGCGGTTGTGTTCCTTTGAGGAGATTACAGTTGTGCCTATGGGAGGTGTGGTAACTGGTCGAAGGGACGCTGGGGGTTGTCCGGTCCATGTCCCTACAGGAGAGATAGTGGCAGTGGTCGAAGGGACGCTCGGTCAGTTGTCCGGTCCAGTGATTGCATACTGTCTGGCGTTAACTGTAGCTAATGTAGGTAGCATCTGTAGCATGTAATAAGTCCGATGAGGATAGCGTGTGATGCGAGTAGTGTGAGACGTGAGACGTGATTGTGAATACCAAACTGTATGGTGTCTTATCCTTATCGTCAGTGATGGACGAGCGTGAAGAGTTGTCTACCGGTTGCTTGTTTTGCTATTACAGATTGAACTGGCAGTGGAAGACTTGCTACAAGGAGTCGCACGAGGACGTGCGAATGTCAGTCTGGCCGTGACGGCGCTTCGCTTATATTATCAAAGAACCTAGAGCGATGTTCCATTAAGGAGGGATGTCATCGCTCTGGCACAACTACGACACTAGCGTGCGCGAGCAGTCGAATTGAGGCGGCCATGATGGAAGACGTACTTGAAGTCTGACCGCGATATCCGATTGCATCGTGGGTTGCGCGTTACGTGTTCGGCGGAGTGTCATTGGTTCTCTGATGATTAAAATACTGTGAATGTGATCCATGTTGTATTTCCAAGACTAGTAAACCGATTCCTGACTTAGATGTGAACTGTCTTATTTTCCTCGCCCGATTATTCATAGCCCATGAGATCGACCATCCGACAATATCCGTGCCAATGGACTACCAGACCTCTGATGAGGGTGCTAGACTGCCTAACTGGGGCGATGTGCCTTCAAATATTTAAACAACGTTTCTTTTGTGTCTAATCTTTGGGAAAATTTCGATTTTGCGATAACTTTATAAGGATGCATACTGAAGCAAAAGTGTCCTAGTTTCTCTAGACCAATGGTCAATTTACTTATCAGATTTGAAAGAACAGCTCACTGGCGTGGCAAGTATTTACAAATTTTTGTAATAACGTAATAACGTCCTCCGTAGGTCAGTTGGAGAGCATTCGCCCGGATATTGAAGGGTCGTGGGTTCAAGTCGCACCGAATGACACGGTCGGTCAATTTTCGTGTGCGAAAATTAATTAAAATTTGTAAGATTTTATCATAGAAATGAGTCCTTTTACAGTGACAATGTTAGTATTCGTATTCGCTACGAACATTGTACTCTTAAATGCTGTGTTCATTATATACAAATTTAAAAGAGTCCCATGTGAGCTCATTAAGCTAAGTATCGTAGGTCCAATTAGTTTGGGTTGTTGAATCTACTTTGACGTTAATTTCCAAATAGTCAAAGGTAATAAAAATTTCATTTTAGAAGAAAACAGTGTATGAAAAAATAATTAAATAGATTAATCTCTTAGCGCCATTGACGTTAGGACTTATTGGAAGCTACGAAAATTTCTAATAGGTAAGATGTAGGTAGGTGTTTGGTTACCAATATGTGTCGTTATCTGAGCCTTTATGGGGTGATAAAGCAGCAAAACTGCAACAACTTTCTTTATTGGATCAACTTTGAAATGAAATTTGATGAGAAGTTTTTTTTAAACTTATGTTATAATATTATGATGAGGTTTATGTAATAAAAAATATTGCAGCTGAACTTATTTATGTTGATGCAATAGTTATACTATTTCAACACAAATAAGTTCAGCGGGAAGAAGATAACCTCTTCAAGGCTAATAAAATTACAAAAGGTTCTGGATTTCAATTCTATCAAACCCTTCATGGTTTGATAGAATTGAAATCAAGCACCTGCGATATGAAAACCTCTTTACCAACTTCAGCGTTAATGCTGAATACCAGTTTAATTAGCTGCCACGTGTTAGTAATGTAAACTACTCCGGAGTATCGATTCTGTATCGGTTTTATCACAGAATACCTAATAGCTTTCAGTTCAGATGAGTTTCGAACAATTTAGTCTGTTATCTACGTGCATATTTTAGTTTCTAAATCCAGCAAGTGAAGTGAAACCGTTCTTAATTCAACCCTGAATTCTATATAAAGCTTATCTAAGCTTTATATAGAATTCAGGGTTGTATTTCAATCAACACGAACAAAATATAAGTCCTTACGGATTAAAGGGCTCTAAAAAAATGTCCGCCGGAGACGGGAAGCGAACTCGTGCTCCTCGCATACAGCGGTTGCCTCGGCCACTCAGCCTTTACGGATTTAAGAACCAACTTAATATTATATATTTATTATTTATTGTTAGAAGCTGTTTGTTTCATAAAACAAAAGTGTGTACGTATACAAAATGTGTAGCAATAATAGGTCTTACTTGAACTGATAAACTGCTTCTGTTTTCCTTTAGGCCTTTAATCATCATTTGCCTCTAAGTTATGTATTCGATCTAGCTAACCTATTTTACATCCGGCTGGAAGTACGACCACACAATTTAAAGTAGGACTCTTCACTCAAGATCATCAAGACGGGCACGCTCAAAGTTGAAAAATATCATCGTCATTAATTTCTTTCAAATTAGCAGTCCAAGATACTAATCTTGTTTTTTTTATCGATTTGGCTTGAATTTTTACACCTTGTTGTACTGAGTAGGTACTGTAGGTAGGTAAGTACAAACGGTTTATGAGAGCAAAAAGCAGTAAATGTCAATAGTCTTCTACAAAACTTGCCCGTTCGTCATAAGATGCCGATATTAAGCGTGTGAGGGCTTCAAACAGCCTCGTAAAGCGGGCTCTAGGTAGGATTAAAATATGATAAAAGACGAAAAAGACACGCCCCGAGTTTAATTCATATTGAGAAGTTTATATACGGCTCTGGGTTTTATAACTTCTGGTAAAGACTGACCGTTATTTTTGGCTTTTGTAGCAATTTTGAGAAAAATAATTTTCTTTGTTAGTTCAGTTTATGTTTGTGAAATATTACCGTTGGTGATATCGTCTCGAGATTTCTTTTTCTAAATCTTTAATCATGTTCAGTAATGTTCCATTGCTTGGTTTTGTGATAATCTAAAATTAAAATAAAACACTCACAAGCCACTACGGAAACCAACTACTTTATTATATTTTTAGCTAACACTCTTCTTCGTCGCCATATCATGACTGAGAGATGTTATCAGTATGTGGAACGAAACCCCTAACTTTTAATGGAGTTGTTCGCCTTTGCCTTCTCTATTTCTCACACTACCCAACACCAACCACTAGTGTGAAGGATTCTTTATGATGTTTTTCATAAATATGTATGTGTTTTACTATAATGTATTTTTAAATAAAATTTCGCTCACCAAAATTAATCGACTGTTGACAAAGACGATACATTTTTGTGAAATTTAATCTAATTTCGTAAAAACTTGCAAGTTTTTTAACAACGAACAAATTGTTTAAATTATAAAAATAATTATATGTACTTTTAAGGTATTTGTACGTGTTGCGGCAATGATATTATTTTCTTTGGTTTAAGGAGAAAATTATAACCGTAATAGACCGTTATTGACGATAAATATTATTGAGTATTGGACAACATCAAATCATGTTCTGATCTTTAAATAAAGTTTCTAAAGCACTTGTGTTAAAGAAATCAGAAACAAAAGTGGTACCAAAAGACCCAGACCCCAGGCAATATTAAAAGTATAGTTTTTAGGGTTCCGTACCTCAAAAGGAAAAAAGGAACCCTTATAGGATCACTTTGTTGTCCGTCTGTCCGTCTGTCCGTCTGTCCGTCTGTCCGTCTGTCCGTCTGTCCGTCTGTCCGTCTGTCCGTCTGTCCGTCTGTCCGTCTGTCCGTCTGTCCGTCTGTCCGTCTGTACGTCTGTCCGTCTGTCTGTCAAGACACTTTTTCACAGGAACGCGTGGAGGTATAATGTTGAAATTAATATCAAATACATATGTCTTTGGTCCCTTAAAGCTGTAAAAGAATCAAGCTTTTAAGTTAACGCAAACAAAAATGGCCAATTAAATCCTATTTTCTAACATTTTTCCCCATTTCTCAGGGGAATCAAAACCTTTAAGGTACTTCCCATAGACCTAGAAATTTGGCAAGAAGGAAGGTCTTATATTATTATTTGAGGAAAAAGTCCGAAAACCCTTAATTTGTCGTTAAATCAAATACAAAAAGAACTTTTTGCGAAGTCATCGCAAAGAACAAACACTTCTGGTTCAAAAAAATATCAATAGATGGCGTTGTTGGGTTTTAACTCGCGATAAGATGCGATATTTTTGAAATATGTAAATCAAGCAGCAAGTGTTAATCAGTTTTCGGCGGCATTAATCAAGTCCAACTGGTAAAATAAGTATTCTGGTCGTTTTTGTTGATGTTTTCGAGAAAGAAGTATATTTCTATTTTCTTTACTAACACGCTTTTATAATATTATTTTATAAATAAGGTCGACCTGTAGTCTTCTACGTAACTATATAATGGAATCTAAGTTTACTTATTTAACCATCTTCCGAAGATCGTGGCGTCATGGAAAATGGCAGCTCTATGTAGTTCTGATGACAATACAATAATATGGTACTGTCAAACTGATCTGATGATGGAGCCGGAAGATATGAACAAAAGCTTCATGAAGGAACATCGTATCATAGCTGTGTTTGGACTTGTTAGAAAGGTCTTATGATGCACTTTTACCACGATTAAGTTTTAAGGTCTGATGATGAAGCCGGAAGATTGGCACTGGTATTCCATGATAGAATGTCGTATCATAACCATGTTTGGAATTGTTAGAAAGGTCCTGTGGTGCACTTTGACCACGATTAAGTTTCAAGGTCTGATGATGTAGCCGAAAGATAGGCACTGTCACTTTATGATGGAATATCGTATCCTAGCTGTGTTTGAACTTGTTAGAAAAGTCTTGAAATGAACTCTGACCACTGTTAGGTTTTAAGGGCTGATGATGAAGCCGGAAGATAGGCACTGGTATTCTATGATGGAATATCGTATCATAGCCGTATTTGGGCTTGTTAGAAAGGTCTTGAAATGAACAATTAATTTTTATTATTTATACTTCTACTAGCTGACCGTGAACGTTGTTTTGCCTTTTTTTGCAGTGGGTACTTATCACTTGAGCGCTTTCACATTTAGATGACTTTGCTGATAATTTCATACTTTTATAGTATGAAATTATCAGCGGAGCGCAACAGCCGCGCGGTATAGCTGCGCGACATTCGCATGCGCTCTATTATAAGACAATAAATAATAAAAATACTCTATTTTATTATAAGACAATAACAACATTGGATTATAGAACAAGACAGGATAGGATAGGACAAGATTATATGACAACAATAACCATTTTGGAGGCACTTTTAAAAAGCTTCGACAGCGCGACTGTATACGCCATAGTCGCGCTGCTAAAGTCGCCTAAATGTGAAAGCGTTTTAAGTGATAAGGGTGTAGCCACCGTAGGGAATACGGAACCCTTCGTGCGCGAGTCCGACTCGCACTTGGCCGGTTTTCTATATTGACCCGACCGGAATATCGATCCCGAGACCTCAGAGACAGTGACAACACGAAAACCGGCATGCTGCAAGCGCACTTGATCACGGAGGTCGTCTCTTTTCATTTACTAGAGATCCACTAGTGCACTACTAATGGATCCCTCAGCTAACTCCTTGCGACTGATTTTATTGCCCTAAAAATTCCGTAGTGAAGTGCCAGCTTAATGTTGAGAAACGATAATGTTAGGCCACAGAGTTAATTAACAGGATTACTTCCATCGTATCGCTTGCAATATCGTTAGAACAATGGCGTGTTTGAAATTACAAGTACGAGTAAGCTGCTCGATGTGACGGGCGTATGAATAACATAAGCTCATGACAGGCCCAAATTGCTTTCAAAATTGTATGAATAAAGTAGAAAATGTTATACAGGTTCAGCAAATTCATGCATGCAAAGTTGATACGAATTTAATTGATTCGTAAAAAAAACTGAGTGGATTTTAAATAGGCCAGTCAAAAAACCGAAATGAAAAGTATCGCTCTGTGGTTTAGTTGGAGAATTGATCACTTCTTTTTTTACAAACAGTAAGGTTGAAACTGAAGACGCATATTTTCATGAATTATAAAGTAGTGCACTAGTGGATCTCTAGTAAATGAAAATCTCTTTGTTCTCGAACATTCTAGAACAATCCCCTGAACCTTGAACCGCCATCAACAATATAACTAAATACCGAATGATTTACAGTAATTGCTACAACCGTCTTAAAGCAAGACAGATGTGTGCAATACAATATGCAGTCTATCACCACGATCTGCACTGCATGTAGAATTGTAGACACATTGTCATAATACGTACAGAAATACAGTAGGTCTACTCAATACAAATAGGTATCAGTGTTTGTAATGTAGACTCTATCTATCTATCTATCTATCTATCTATCTAGACTCTGGTTAATAAACCACCACGTTTTCTATTCAACATACTGATATCCAGTACCTATAATGGATTTTCTAAACCCATACATGGTATCTAAATTAATTTTGAAATAGAATGGAAGCTTTTAACGTACCAACACCTACTGTAATATAAAAGCTTATAAGCCAGCATTTTATAGGTATTAAGATAAAATAATCCTTATGGCACACCACACAGAGGAGACATTTTAGAAAAAATCTTAAAGATTTGTATAATTTAGGCGACTTTATTGCTAAAAGCCTGAACTTCGGTTAGTCTATGTATGTATATAGTCAAGTTTTTTGAAAATATGTATCATGCTCTATTGTGCCAGTCTATCAATATTTTCGATTAAGCTGCAGTTAAAATTTAAATTACAATAGTGCTGCTACAAGAAACGAATGTGTTTTCTGTTCCTCTTTATTTTATGGCATAATACAAGCACATAAATACATACTAGAGCGTAGTTGCTTGTCAGTATGGATGTGTTTCTCGTGAAGCTCAGATGTTGAATATTTTCTCAAAAGCATGTTCAGTCGTGTTCATTATAATTGAAGAGCATTTCCAATTCTTCAAATATAAATATAGATTGTTATATTTTTGATTGATGAATCTGCTCAGATATATAAGTACCCTTCAATGTACTTTTATAAGTCTTTATCATCATCATTATCAGCCGTAGGACGTCCCCACGGTTTATCACAACGACTGCTTGCAAGCGGTTTGATCCAGTTTGATCCTGCGAACTTTACATGGTCATCTATCTGTCCATCTTGCCGGTGGACGTCTTACGCTTTGATCAAGGGTCTCCAATGTAAAAACTTTCTGCCCCAAATTTATATTTATTCGATTGAAGTCTAGAAAATGCTCATATATTAATGAATTCTACTGTTTTATTTTTATAATTTATGAAAAATATGCGTCTTTCGTTTCAACCTTACTGTTTGTAAAAAAAGAAGTGATCAATTCTCAATCTAAGCCACAGAGCGATACTTTTCATTTCGGTTTATTTGATTGGCCTGTTTCAAATCCACTCAGTTTTTTTACGAATCAATTAAATTCGTATCAACTTTGCATGCATGAATTTGCTGAACCTGTATAACATTTTCTACTTTATTCATAAAATTTTGATAGCAATTTGCGCCTGTCATGAGCTGATGTTATTCATACGCCCGTCACATCAAGCAGCTTACTTGTAATTTCAAACACGCCATTGTTCTAACGATATTAGATGCGATGGAAGTAATCCAGTTAATTAACTCTGTGACCTATCATTATCGTTTCTCAACATTAGGCTGGCATTACACTACGCGCTTTTAGGACAATAGATGCAGTCAAAAGGAGTTAGCTATATTGAAGACTATTATCTTCTTTTTGAAGCAGGGACGCCTGGTTTTAAATCTGATGAGTAGAATCAATCATAAACATTCGTGGTTTTTAGAGACCTATTATGTAGCTTTATATTAATTGTGTTTTACTTTGATAAATTAAAAAAAAACTGAGTTTGAACACTATAAAAGGAATAATGTATGAATTTTTGGGTATTTATTAGTGAATTTTAACTGTTCTGATCTGAGTAAAAAGGAATTAGTATGAATCAAAATATACAGAAATCATCTTACATGATGATGATGTCCTCCCAGACGTATCCGTCGACGGCGACACCCTTAACTATTGTTAGCCGGGGCTCTTGCATTGGCGCGAGCATGACTTGCATAGTCAAATTTGGTTTTGAAAGTCCGGTTGCAAGAGGCACAGTAAAGAGTCCCAGATTCATTGTACTTGTACTCATAGGAGGGCTTAGGCCAACTCTTGCGGATTTGGCGTTTGGCGTCGAGATCTTCGAGCCGGGCTCGCTCATAATCTTCCAAACCCGACTTGACAGCAGTTCGCCATTCAATCCTCTGTGTCGCCAGCCTCTCCCACGAGTCATACGGTATATTGGCAGCAGTCAGGTGGCGCTTTAACACGTCTTTGTCGTCGTCATCTTACATATTATTAATATCACAGAATATTTGATAGTAGTACAAGAAGAATCACTCATCAAATCATTTTATTAAATAAAGACTCTTGCAACGACTAAATAAAGTGCAATTCAGGTCGTTCAGTGTCAATCGCTAGTTTATTCCCCTAGATATTTGAACCTGTACATGTACTCGTATTCCAGCTCGCACATCAGACTACTACACTTTGACCTTGAGACCGCCTCTATTCCCTACGTCATAAAAGCTGTTTCGTAGTTCACGTGGGTTCACCTGACGTGCTGCCGCTGTACCTAGCTGGTGAGAGCCCGGCCTTATAATACAGGGTAAGACATAAAGCGCAACGTAACGTAGAGCAAGATCACTTGCAGTGCATTGATGTGCACTTTACGAGTAAGAGATGTGAGACTTTTCAACATGCATTTTACCATTGTCACATCCTGTAACAACTATTTCCTAGATTAATCAAGTATTCGCCCAAAAACTACTTAGTAATGACATCACTCAGTGTGATATTTCTTTCTTCTTATCTTCAAAAGGTAAGTTTTTTTTATTAGAAATGGATTTGCTCTTGACTCTAGACTTAACCAGATGTGGCGTAGATACAGTTGACGGTAGAGCGAGCTCACCCGGAAGGTACTGGCACTCCCACTTACCGACGGAACACAGCAAGCTGCTCAGCGCCAGCTACGGTGGGAGGGTGGTAGCTACCAGGCGGCACCTAACGGTACCTGCCACCGCTGTTAGGATCGTTCAGCCGCCATCACAAACTGAAGTTCGAGATGTCGTTGCCCGAGGTGGACCATTAAGAGGTAGATTCTTCACCACCCCAAAAAAGGTAACATTTTCTTTTAATGACGTGTAGTGTAGCCCTAACTTTATGTTAAGGGCAGTTCAGATCCGGCCCTAACTTGAAACTGTGCCGTTAGTGCGGCAGTAAACCGCGAATCCATAGTCATTACGAGAGATTATCAAGACGAATGTGTTTAGGGAATTGCTTATAAGATTAGAGCTAATCAGAGTGGGTGTGGAAGTAAGGGTTGAGGGAAACATGATTTAAGCATGAAAACTGATGGATTTTACCGCCTCTGGTAGTTTGATGTCAATTAAATTAACATACTTCAATTTACTCGAAAGATTAAATCCTTAGATCTCTTACCTACCTAGTTCTTATAAGCACACTTTATGTAAAACTACAATTTGTAACGCTGCAATGGCATATTCAATTAATTAGTAGATCAAATATCAAAGATCAAGTAAGATTGGGTGTTGAAGTACTTATCTAAATTGCTAGCAGAACTCATTTCTTCCCTTATTATTATTACTGTCGTAGGTATTAAAATGTCATCAAAATAATAATTATTTCAGTTCGAAACTGGCTTAATGCAATTCCTGTTGCGGCGTCGCCTCGAATATTCCACATCATTCTGCTTTAATTAAAATTATGACAATGCGACTGTACGCGCCGATACCTTACGAAATCTGAATGGAATATAATATTTCAAAGGATATTACTAACAATAAGATTTTCATTGGAAATGGAGATTGGACATTATTGATATAATTATGGTTAATTGCCGTGTGATCTTGTGGTATTTTTTTCGTAACTAGCAGGTTCCCGATGTGTATATGTATATGCTGGTACGCATTATACTGCACTAGTTGTTTCCCGCGACTTCGCCCGCAAGAGTTGGATTTTCCATATAAACTTTCATCCCCCATTTCACCCCCTTAATGTTTTTATATCACGACAAAATGTAGTCTATGTCATTTCCAGGGTCTCGAACTGTCTCCATACCAAATTTCATCTCAATCGGTTTTAAGCGTCAAGAGCTAACAGACAGACCGACACACTTTCGCATTTATAATATTAGTATGGATTAGCGCAGAATACACTGTAGAGTGAAAACAATACATTTGTTGTATAGAATGTACTCGATTTACGCGCGATTTTCGAGTATAATTTCTTCATCAAGAAATACCATAAAAGTTTAAAAATCATACTTTTATTCATAATACCTACAAAACTGTCTAGGTTAGTTGGTAAACTCACCTTTAATACAGAAGTAGGTATCTTCATTGCTTCTGTAGCAGTGATTTATTTGACCTTTCGTTATTATGTAGGTTAGTGTTCGTTATTATGTATGCAGTTGGCTAATATCTATTGAGATAGGCCGCCGTAGTCGAGATTCGGCTAGGAGGACATTATTATTATGTATATCAAACACCAAAAATACTTATTCAGTTCTCTACTGAAGATCAGAATTACTGAAATTTCGAACTACTTCCACACAACACCCAAGATCATCAGTCACAATTGAACACAATTAAAAGTCAATTATAATTTGGAACTTTGAACGTGATTATTTGAACAATTCGTCTAAAATTTTGTAGGCTGGCACATTATGTGCTCGAATCAAAGGGAATTTCATAAACGGAATGTAAGTTAACATTTCCATAAAACGCTAAACATTTCTGTAACAACCAACATTAATGTTCGTGGCAAAACACGATATTGGCAGCACAATGCTTTCATAGGAGTTGCTACAACACAATCAAAATGAATTTGATTTTGTCAGTTGTATAAAAATAATGCGAAACTGCTATTATACTATTTGTAACAAAGCTACTTTATTTTTTTATAGAACATTAGCTTTTCTGCAATTTAAATAAATAAGATGACTTATATTATAAGATTTAACGTAAGTAAAAGAATTAATAAGATCTTAAACACAAATACGTATTCATTTATGACTGACTAAAAGAATCTAACACAAATGGATTAGAAGAAATAAATAGAAACTAGTACTATATACTAATTGAAGTTACTAACAATACACTATATGGTGTTGTTTTGAATACTCAAAATAAAAGCAGAGATACTAAGACCAATTAACTGTACTAATACAGACGAAACCATACATTAACAAAACGAAATTAAATTCAATTTCGTAAAAACTTGCAAACAAATTGCTGGCATTATAAAAAATAATATTAACAAAACGGTTAGGAAACTTGATTAAACAGAACAAAACGGCAAATTAATATAATGATCTCACGCCCCGCCCAAATAATTATAACAGAAACAAAGGCTCAATACACCAAACCGCTTCACCAAAACATTTTCTTATTAATTATCTTGGACATAGCCTATTAGGTAACAAACAGTCCATCCTCTGATAAAAATTCTGTTTGGACCACTAAATGGAGTTCGCTAACGTTTTCTTAAAAATAATAATAATTAAAAAAAATCCAGATTGCATGAATAAGATAAAATAAATACTCCCTTATAACAGATAACCATAAATCAACAAAGAAGATACAAAAATAATATTTCTGTAGTGCTACATGTCTTGATTAGAAGTTTATTTATGTAAAATAGGTTGTAGATTAGCGAACTATATAATTATTAAGAAGCTTCTATGTAGAAAGGTGAGGAAACCTGCAGACAATTGATTGAGTGCCTGTGGGAGATGACAATGGCAAAAAACTCTATTAAATTGCCAAGAAAATCTTTGTGTGTGATTCATTGCAAATAATGATCACGACCCTCAGTTATGAGGTATATGACGGTAAAGAAGTATTTTCTAAATTCGTGTTGCGTGTAAAGAAGTAAGCTGGCCGTTTTCTTTGATATTTGAATATTTCGAGCTAGCAGTGGCAGTTTCCAGGCCATCTGTATTTCAATTTCGCGTTTTACCGAATAGACACGTTCCGCAGATATTATTATTTTATATTAACCAGTAGCTTTTAATCTTAGCGAATATTTTGTCATTTGTAGCTTTCAGAGTTTAGGTTTTAGTTATAAATTGTTAGTGATAACTTATTTATATATAATGCGGATAAGACATGTAACTGATTTTTGGCTGAATAAATCAATGTGGTCATCTGCTGTCAACTATTGATTAAAAACGCTTACCCAATCTCTGCAGTTAATATTAATATTTATTTTTATTGGATTAGGCGGTAAGTCAACATAGGATGATGATATTGATCAGGAAAGACTAATAATTAAAAAAATAATAGCATCCAATATGCAATAAGCAGCACGAGTGGTGTTTTTCTAAATATATATGAAAGTGAAACTGACTTAGTGTAAGACTGACTGATGACATATCGTACTAATGCATAACCTAAACTACTAGGATTAGAAACTTGAAACCTTGCACCATGCACCATGCTTCCTTATATCGTGTTGGTGAGCACTAAGATAAGATTTTTGGAAATTTACCCCTTAAGGAGGCAAAAAGGAGGGTATTTCAGGATTTTTCACAATTCAGAGAGGTGAAAAGGGGAGTGGAAGTCTTATGGGAAATTGTCATTTTTTTGGACGAAGTCGCATCGTCGAATTGGCTAGTATGTAATACCTTTCCAAATGACTTTGTATTATAGGTCACTTCAATGTCACAGTAGTTCAGTATCATAAGCTATTTCATATTCTACTTATTTCCAAAATGCACTATATCCAACGGGGTCAAATTGACAACCGACAGGACCCCGATCATGTTCTAACGAAAATGTCCGGAGGGTATTTTCCCAGACAGGAGAAGGCAGGAGACACCTACAAAACATCTCAGAATAAATTACGCGGAAAATGTGAGAGCAAGGTGAGGTACTTTTGACGTTCTTGCCTATAGAATATGGTATGTTTAATTTTATATGTAGGTATTTTGATAAAACCTTAGGAAATAGCTAGCTGTTCTAGAAAAAAAAAACCGGCCAAGTGCGAGTCGGACTCGCACACTGAAGATTCCGTGCACAGGATTTATTTTTACGATGTTACCACGAATTTTCGGTTTTCGGTTTTTTTCCTATACTTGTGCCGCGATGCCGTCAGACCTTTCTGCTTGCCTAATTTCATGATTCTAGGTCTATGGGGTGAGAAGTGCCCTATAAATTTTGATTCCCCTGCGAAATGTTAGAAATAACGGCTTTAATGACCGGATCTTTGGATGGCGTTAACTTAGAAGCTAGTTTTTTTAGATTTACAGCTTTAAGGGACCGCAGCCATAAGTATTTGATGTTAACTTCAACTAGATACGAGTGCCTGAGAAACAGATGATGGACGATGACGGATTTGACAGACAGATGGACAACGAAGTGATCCTGTAAGAGTTTCTTTTTCCTTTTGAGGTCCGGAACTTTAAACACAGTCTTTTTTTAAAGGTAAGGCTAACTCTTGATCTTCATCTTAGCCCGAGAGCAAAGATAAGGTCTACGGTGGAGCGAGCTTGCCCAGGGGAAGCCTACTCGTATTTACACGCAACTTAAAGAGTTTCCAGCAGTGCGTCTGGTGTTCCGATGGAAGAATAGAGATGGCATTTAGAGATTGTTGAGCTCATGCGCACTCTCCCCAAAGAACAGTCTGTAGAAGACCGTTTCACCAAATCGAGTGCAGCAACTTGGTATTGTGCAGAGACAGGTGAGAGAGTCCGATATATGCGAGTGCACAGAGATTTTGCAAACTGAATTCATTCTCTAAGATAATCTAACGGCTGTTACAACTCATAAGGTAACATCGCCAACTGTCAGCCACTCATTAGGATCTAAGTTTGCAAACATTATGTGGCCCCAATTTGTCTCTCCTCGGCTTGATTCGATTATCATCTCTTGCGGGAGCAGAGCGAACTTGTACCGTGGTAGGGGGGCGATAATTTGCATCGTATATCGTTTATTTCGCGATGTTAATGGTGAAGGCAGCAGGGATTAAATTATCTTGTAGATTGCGACGTGACATATTAAAGGTATTAGGGACGAAAATGTTAAAGAAGGATTGTGTTAAAATTATGTTTTTTGCTCGTTTTACCGAACAGAACGTGCAAATGTTTAATGGTTTATGAAGAGATCAAAATGACAGTGATAAATTGAATCTCAAATTCCGTTGAACATGGTATATCTTACCAACAATATGGTGATTGATGATGAATAATAAAATTTGTCCACCATAAATTATTGATCTATTACGTAACCTATTAACTGTTACTGTGTACATGCTAAAAACTATTTAGGTTGCCTATTGCAGTCTGTCTGACTCTGTAGTACTCGTACTATCAATCGAATCACGGGGGGCAGTCTCTACGCTACAAAGACATTTTAAAGCGTCACCTTAAGGCCTGCGACATCTCACATGACCACTGGGAGGAGTTGGCAGAAATGAGACCGGAATGGCGCAACAGAGTCAAAAAAGGTGTAGCTTCTTTTGAAGAAGCTCGGCTGAACCAGCTGGACCTTAAGCGCCATCTGCGGAAAACTCGACCTAAACCCTCCTATACCTACACGCTTAATGAACACGAACAGCTTCACTGTGCGCAATGCAACCGAACTTTTCGCTCCAAATTCGGGTTTGCAAGTCATCAACGAGCGCATGACAGAAGACTACACCAGCTATCCTAAACCACAATTATCATCATCCGATGCAAGGGTCGCCGTCGTCGGATACGACGAGGAGGACATATACTCGTACTACATCTATTCAAAACCTTATTATAAATACTAACAGCCAAGATGCCGATTCTATCCAGAAAAACATTTATTGCAGCTGTTTATATTTTATGGCACATAAAAAGTATAGTTCTACAAATGGCGGCGGGTATCTGACTGTGACACCAATAAATTGGTGGTCGGGCACTCGGGACACTAAAGCATTATACCAAACCACGAAATTGCATGCTCTATCGGGAAAACGTGCGGCAGGAGTTAACATTTAATATTAATTAATTTTATAGTATCGGATAAGAAAACTAAAGAGATGTATAGGGACGGTGGTATTTTCTAAAAAAAAACCAAAGAAAAGTCTCGGGTTGTATTTTCTTAAATTTATGGTGTCCCATGTGTCGAAATTGTTATTGTGGTTATTTAAATGATATATTAAATAATTAATAATAATAATATTTAATAATTTTAGTATTATACATTTATTTATTTGTGAAACATGAATATTTTTCAAGTTGACATATTTGTAAATGTGGGGCATTTTTAGCAATCATAACAAATAATATTAAATCTGGTATAACGGGTGTAAAAAAAGGCTTAACGAAGCCGAATACTACATATTCTATCCATTATTACGATCATTTTTTTCTTCTACACCATACCTGGGAAGTGACTGGTTAGCGAGATATTGAAGGTCAAAGTTGAAATAAAAAATTCAATATTTTTATTAAATCAACTTCAATTCGTTATAACATAACTTTTTTTTCAAAGAAACATTATTGAAATTTTTAGTAATTATTATTTTATATTATTATTATTTTATAAGATATTTCAGTAACAGTTTTTTCAAGCTTAAAAATGTGCACGTTCGGTAGTTTAATGATAACCATCGAAGGTTTTCTTAGATTACCATAAAAATATTCACCATTCAAATCCTAACTAATCAAAAGCATGAAGCAATTGGTTATAAAACTAAAAGAGTAACAGTTTATGCGTATTAAGAAAGGACCCATTTGCATATTATCTATTTATCTACTCTAAACCAAAATTGGAAATTCCTAATCTTGTTTCGAGGAGGAAGCAACAAGACGCAGCTCATGGGCTGTGACGATATTGATTATGTTCACGCTCGAGTTAACGAAAGATAACGGCGTTTCTCATTTGATGTGCTCAGCCAAGTGGTTTAAAGGACTATTTATTCAGTATGACAAGATTGATTTTCGTTATTTCTATCGTTTCGTGAAAGTGGAGGTAGCAATTTAAATTTGAAATGCTTTTAAATTATTATAGCCAGTTTTCTATAACAGTGTGCCCGCGTCTGATCACCAATATCGGAGCCTGTAGCAGGTGTAATTCTGAACCCAACTAAGGCAACTAGACGAATATCAAACGACTTTCAACGACGAATACAACAAAAATAAAATTAAAAAGCAATGGTGTTAAAATAAACTTAGGCATTTTATCTAAATTGCTTTTTAACTGCCTTTGGTAAAATCGTTGTTTTCTTTGTCATACATAAGTCGTTTGACATTCGTCTAATAGGCTTGGACGAGTAGTTGCTTACCCCGAAAATACATTCAGTTTTGACGAATTTTCAATTAAATATATGCCTACATTTTTCTTTAATCTTATTTCGCTATAGTCTGCTTACTTACGCCAAATTAATCTTTAATCTTATCTGGCTATAATCTGCTTACCTAAACCACATTAATTGGGTTGCGTTTTTTAATAAGTGCTGTTTGAAGTTAACTAACTCCAATAAAGGAGGTCAAAGCTAGAAGGTCTTCAATTTGTCACTGTGACTGATTCGATTACCAGTCCAGTAAAGGGTTGGCACAAACTTGTGACATTAGTCAGGGCTCAAGGAGGAACAATCTGCATAGATTATTTGTGTAGTCCTGAATTTGTACGGTTGTGAATTTAGTGTTATTTAATTCGCAGCTACTGTCTAATTAACAATATAACTAAGGCAGTTGCACTACATAAATGTATTGTTACAGTTATTCAAATGAAGTCACATTTGGCGCTTGGAACTCCACAAACGAATAACTATAACACAAACAAACATAATCAAAACGTTTGTTTTCATCATCAAACATTTGGAGATGGATTTGCCCACTTAAATGTACTAATCAACACTGTCTAGGGATATTTTGGATATAATAATACTATGATTTGTATATCCAGTTTGATGTGTGTACATATGATCAAATTACACCGTATAACTAGTAAACATCATGAAAAATAGAATCTGTTACCAATTTAAATCTATTTTGAAAGACAGTACCCATATTTTCGACTCTAGGTAGTTATCTCTGTCACTTATGCTAGCATATAATGTGAGCGAGCGTGATAGTAGATCTGAAAATATGGGAAACATGGTACAGGCACAGGCAGGTAGAGAGTATAGAAATACTATCTTGGTGTTACCTATTACAAAAATTTAAGGCTGGTTTGCACTATCTTACTTCAACTATTACAAACGTCAAAAATATGTCAAACTACATACGAAATATACTAGTTATTCATAGAGTTACGGATAAATTAAGGTGGTGCCACTCAGATTGTTGTATTTGCTGACTTCAAATGAATGAAAAATTGCTGACAACTAATGATACGTTAAATAAGAACAATAGTCAGACACGTTTTTAAATTGGCCGTCTTATAAAATAGATACGGCTTGAACACTGTGATGTAATTACACTGTATATGTTCGTAGTAGTAGTCGTCGTTCGTACTGTAGAAATCGTCTTATTTTCGGTTCAGCCATCGCGTTCTGTCGCACTGTCGTACTGGCACGAGTGACAAGGATGGATAGCGTTTCATGTACTTACATACATCCTACCGAGTAGGCGGCTAAACACAAAGCTTGTTCGAAACCGCAGCCTTGCTCAAATTACGTTATGCGATTATAACTTGTGACAACTCTAACTCAATGGAAGTGTAATCGTATCACGAGAAGACGTGTCGTCAATTAAAGCTTGCTTAATTGTATGTTATGTTAAACCGTTCGTTTTCGAAAGCCATTAATGACTCGGGAACGGTGTAAACAATACTCAATGGTGTTCGTTCTTTCAAAACGATATCTTTCACGTGTGGTTTTGGGCATTGTCCTTCACAAAGTTGGAAGATATTGTGTATGTGCAATGAAAAGTTTGTTAATAGCACTGAGTATGATAAAAGGTATTAAGTGTAACAAAGATTTTATAACATAAAAAAATCATTGCTTTCGTTTCACAGTGTCAAATCTACGCAGAAGTTTCAAATAATGGTTCGGTTTGTCTACTAATACAATACAGCCCCACTATGTCCGGAATCCTAATAAAATAATTGCTGGAAAGTTCTCGCCGTATTTCCGAATTATTCCGACCGAATCAGTCCCAGGGGTCCAACTCTGAAAGACTGTCCGTATTTTTGACTCTATAGTTATCTCTTTCACGCTGTAGGAAAAAATAGTTAAAAGCGAAAATAAAAGAGATTTAAATCAGAACCAGTTAGTCTCGTATATTAAAAATATAATTCAAGATACGTTACTAGGAAGGTATAACGCCTGCCTCTTAGCACAATGTCATGAAAAACATATTAATTAAACTCCTAGCAAAACGTATGAATTATAGAATGAAAAGACGAAGGTATAACGGGCGATCATAGACTTTAAACTCAATGTTAATTATGTATTACCAAGTAAAATCAAATATTTTACCAATGCCAACACACACTCCACTTGGGTGCTGACTTGAGTAAGTAGGATGGCAAGTCATAAAGTACTATCTTACATAGTAGTGTTCCACAGAGTTTTCCATATTATTGTTTCGTTTAGGATAGGGAAGTAAAGGTATCTGTGGATAATACCCTCGAATAGAAATTAAAGCCGATTGTACAAATTTGAAGTTTTTGTCATCCGAGATCATATTAAAGCGTCATAGGAGGGTAAAATGGAAAATAGTGTTCTTATTTCATGGAATTTGATATAAAATACTGTTTTACCTATCGTAATTGATTTAGACTAACAACTATATAAATATATTTAAACAATGCAAATATTTCAAATTTTATAATAAAAACGTGGCAACGGGTGTTATATATTTTTATTTTTCGGATGTTGCACTTTTTACACTTTTTCACAGAGTAGGTAAATTACAACGAGCACATAACCTATAGAAGCGAGGGAGAAAATCCCTTGGAAATAATTGCCTTTGTTTTTTCTTCAACGCATTTTGCTAAAGAAATTCACTTATTAATTTCATATTTTAAAATAAAAGTGCTGTTTAAAAGATTGTTATATACGATCACAACCGAAATATCTTATATTTCATAATATCGATTTGAAAACATATGCTTAAATTTACACTTTTCGTATCAGTGCCAAACACTGATAAGTTTCGGAGAAAAATCGCGCTTACTTCGCCTCTATTGGTTACGTGCTCGATGGTAAATTAGATAATACCATTGCAAAGACTTATATCCGTACAAATAGGCTTCCTTTTATAAACATAGTACCAATATCCGACGCCACTTTTTTTAAGAAATGACTGTCATTACTCTTTGGTCTAATCCTAGGCTAGGACGGTAACCTGGTTGCCATGGCAACCGGAACTAATTACCTATCGATCCTGCGGTGATGGATGCGCTGCTGGCATTCTTTGTGCCTTTTCCCTTTGCCCTATTTCCACTAGGAACAATGAGGTTAAACTGAATTAAATTGGTCGTGGACTCGTGGCACTGGTGATTTTTTGTATATGAAAGTGTATTTAAAAGTTTGAATTACTTAATTGAAATAATCGTTAAGAATCTTGCATGCAAAAAATCAGTAAAAAAAATAAAAGTCAAGGGAGATAGAAAGGAGGGCTCGGGTCCACAAGTAACTACGTCGTATTGTTAGAATGTAATAATTTTTTAAGTTCCATGTTCACTCGCTGTATTTATATCTCTGGAAGTAAATTTATTTTGAAGATAAAATAAGATAAAAAGTCTCAATATAAGAATATTGAGAGTATAAAGATCAAATTTAAACAAGACAAGGCTGGAACAGTAGTCCGTGCTTATAGTAGGCCCCCCACATCTGCATACTCTGGTCGCAATAAATAACCATCAGGCCACACAAACAAAAAAAAACTCAGAACGAGATCCGTTTCCTCTCCAATTTACCCAGCTATCGCGCTGTGAAAAAAATGGATTCGCGCACGCTTTTGTTTTGTTAAAATCTACACTAAACCCATACTTGGAGGTGAACAAGTTGGTTCATTGCCACTTTACTTTATATAAAGTAGCCTAGCTAGAAGGGACGCCTGTGTGTTACATTATGACTCATTACTTACTTCGCTGGCGCAGTGACCCAAAGTGGGTCTTGGTCTCAAACACCAGAAGACGCCACTCTTTCCGACACTGCGCAAGCTCTTGCCAATTGGCTCTTTGGAGTTCAAGAATGTCCTTTTCCACTACATCTTTCCAGCGATATGTAGGACGATCGACCAGTAGGTACAATAATAATGTCGACTCATTTCAACTTTAACGTTATCACTATTTTTTTAATTTTGGATTCATTTTTAAGTGTATTATTATTTTTTGACTAATAATATGTCGAAATATACTTCGTTTAAACTGGCTACATAACAATGCAGATTCAATCCCTTGTGGTTCCAGTTCCATGGTCACACTTAAAGTACCTACATTATGGGTTGGTCCTGCGCCTGATCTCTCTACGGTCATTTCGGATTGCTGTCTCACCGAATTCTGAGAGTAAGGGAACAGAGAGTGCGCCTGTGTATTGAGCACACACTTGTGCACAATAATATTTCCCACGCAGTCTGTTGAGATTGGCCCCTGTAGTCGAAATTAGGCTAGGAGGACATTATATTATATTGGTTAAAGTAGTGATCATTTTTGCAATACTGGTACATTGTACCTATTCTCTATCCTCTTGCTGCTACCGTCACTGTGCATGGAGCCGGGAGACTGTGAAATTAATGATGTCATAATTTCCGGGTCGTCGGCCACTAGGGTAGCGATCATCGGACCATTACGTCATGTCGCGTTAAAAAATTTACGCGCTCTAGTAGATTGCCTCTCGCTGAACCGATTAGTTACTTATTTCATTGGCTTACGTGCCATATACTGTCTGTTTTCCTTTTAATCACTTACATTTGTGATTAAGAAATTCCACTACCCAAAAGTTGTCTGGAAGTTGTCCTACCTTAAATTAACATTTAGAAATTGTCACTAATAAAATAAAAATAATGTGGACTAATTTTTAAGTTCTACAGATGGGCCTTATCTTGTTTTAAGCAGTTTATAAGCTTTTAAAACTGGCCAACTATTAAACTACACTTTTTTAAATCATGGCCCAGTGGTCTGTCTTAGCAGTATTTAAAAGTTTCATCAATTTCTTCTGAACATTTAGTTCAGACGACCATAGGTTTTCGAAATTTTAGCAATTTACACAGACGTTCATCGCCCTTTCTAATGTATTATTTATATTGTTCTAGGTAATTTAACACAACCTAGGAATGTATTCTGAGTTTGTACGTGAGCTTTTGCAGCCACACACGGGTAAAGTAAGTGAATTACGAATTAAAGTTACGTCACAGAATAAGTACTAGTACTCCGTACAGAAGTATGACTTTGCAATGATATTCAAAGAAATATCTACTCAATGTTGTCAACGATATGGTGTAATTCTGACGCCTCAGACTCAAGCACATTTTCGTGTAGACACCTACAAAAATACATTGCAAGATAATTTCATTCTTATAACTCTGGAATATGATTCATAATACACTAAACCTATTCAGTGACGTACTATCACGCAACGCGATAGGGTTGACTGCCACAAGAAGCTACTTACGCCATCTAGTGCATCTTTCTAGGACTTTATTCACGCTTGTCCAACCAGCAACCTAGTGTCGCGCACCGCCAGTGAATAAAACGCGGGGGCGTGTCGCTGCCGGCTAGCGACACCAAACTTGTTTAGTCCCTTACCAAGGGGTCGCCGCGCGTAGGTACATTTTTGCTAACTACGCGGAAAGATACACAGGCCTGGTTACGTGTAGTCTAAGATTATTACAACTACTTAACTTAAGTAAAAGTATGACAATAAACATTTTGTATTTGTGTAGTCTGCCTGAATTTTTAGCTCATTTAACACTCGCGATGCATGGCTTAGGCCTTGATAATACCTCATAGTAAAAAAGAAAGAACGAAAAAATATTTACTTCGTACCAAAAACTACAGAACAAGCATGCGACTCATTGCTTAAAAATTTAAAAATTGATATACTTAGGTAATTAGGTCACACAGTCCACAATTCCACATCATATAGTTGAGGACTATGACCAACAGTGCGATGTTACTTATAGGCTTGCTTTACGAATGTAGCCAAATAGAGTAGAATTAATCCAGTATGGTTATGTCGTTAAAATAAAAGTAGGTCATCGAAAACATTTCTAAAATTTCGTTGGTATTAAAAATGAAAAGTTAGTTATAACGTAAACGCTTTGGTTATTCCATCCATTGACTTCTACCGAAGCTTAAATCTGTAAGCCAAGCACACAATACATGCACTGCATACGAGCAACTCAAACAACGAGTATGGAGCCGACACGTACTGAGGGCATGTCAGGGTTGGAATAAATCATGTTTAAATCGATCACCAACCAGGAATGCGGGGTAAGGGTGGAGTTTGAGCTATTGATAATCTTCTTTTGAAGGATCCTCCGCTTATGCGTCAAATACTAGTTCCTCCAGTTTAAATTGATGTGTTCTTATACCGAATTTTGGCTACGGCGACTAATCTTAACAAGATCAACCAAGTGTGCAGGAAATAATATAGTGCACAAGTATCTTCGAAATACATAGGTACACACTCAGTTCCTTCACCCTCATGGTTCGGTAGACGACAATCCGACATGACCGGCGAGAGATCAGGTCAGGTCAGGACCAACGGCTTAACCTTCGACAATTTCTTACCCCGGAGGTGTTCCTGAGTTATTTGATTTTAAAAAACAGAAATCTAATCCATCATTCCCTGGGAGCGGGGTCGGGCCTTAGTGTGGGACGCAACTTGCGTCGATACTTTGGCCCCATCTCATCTCAGGGAGTCAGCGCTTAAAGCTGGAGCGGCGGCGGAGTTAGCTCAAAACGCCAAACGACGCAAGTATGCATCACTTGCAAGTGATTATGTGTTTGCGCCGTTTGGCGTTGAAACTTTTGGACCGTGGGGACCATCCGCTAAATTACTTTTTGGAAAAATTGCTCCTAAATTAAATTCTGTTTTGGCAAATAGTAAAGCTGGCTCGTTCCTCGCTCAATGGATAAGTATAGCTATCCAACGCGGTAACGCAGCCAGCATCCTCGCCTCCTTGCCTCAAGGACACGGGTTTATTTTTGATTAAGTAGGTTTTAAGTTAATTTATTTTTATTTCATGCATGTCTTTGTATTTATTTTCTTTTATCCATCAATAATTGTGATACACGATATCACGAGTGTTATGTATGCCTTCATCACTTATTACATTTTTTTTTCTATTTCGAAAGGTTATTTGATACCGACTAATATCACTTCATATAAATAGTCCTTGAGCCTCTATCCACCAATTTTGCTCTAGGCTAAGCTTTATGTAGCAGAGAATGGTTCAAACTACTACAAGTTCTTGTCACAGGTTCTCATCAAGTCATCTACGTTCCATCATCACATCAAGCCTAATCAAACGTATTTCAGAGCCCACACAAAATTATTAAAGGGTATTTGTTTCTTACGTTTACGCGAATTGTTGAACTCATTAAAACACAATTTTACGGATTACTTCGCGATTTATTTACATTTTATTTTAAACCTGACGTTTCGAACACTTTACAGTTATTAAAGGGTCTCACAAAAGAAGTATTTGGTAACTTTAAAACGTTAAAACAATATCAGATAGATGTCGAACAAAGAGAACGTCATGAAAAGTACCTAACCTAAAAATCCGTGACAGAAATTACCGTTATTTACTTACATTCGTCGATTGAAGTAGTAACTACTTACTGACTTTACTCTACCTTAGGGAGATAAGCATGTGTCGCCTTTATATTCGGCAGGTATTATCACACAAAGTGATATAAACCATGCCCGAGGATCTCCGGATTGACCTAGATACGTCGGGGTTTAATCGCGTTTTGATGCACGCTTCTGTATGCGGCAGAGGAAACGTTATACTGAGCAATTTTTAATGGCATGCCATAAGTGTATAACAAATTACCACATCTCTTGTTGAGAAGTGCAGAGAATTGCTCATTCTTAGAGTACAGGGTATGGTTTCAGACAGTCGCCGTACCTATTATAGAAGGGCAATAAGGTCATCAACATCGACGACGTTTGTTAAGTCAAATCAAATTTCACTTACAAAAATTAATCGACTTTGTCATCCGGTGGGACTCGAACCCACGTCCCTTCGCTATCCGGGCGAGTGCTCTTACCAACTAAGCTACGGAGGACGTTAGTCAGTCGACGAATTTTTGCAAGTGCTTGCTACGTCAGTGAGCCGGCGTTCTAAGTCACCAAGGCTCGCAACAAAATATAAACGTCAAAAATTGGTTTAATAATACCATTAAAACCCTAAAAACGAACACTTGTCTCACATTTGGTTGGATATGGTTAAATTAAATTGACCTTAGGTGCTCATAAATTTTAATAAGCTAAAATAACTATTAACCAAACTAAATATATAATAATTATTTATCTTACCTTACTTACTAATGTCAGTCAGCCTTGAGCTAGTCAACAATTTAACATTACGATGTACTAAAATGAGACAGCAATTGAATAAAACGAAATCTCTATTAACTTACTAATTCTCAAAGTTTCACAACTCAAAGGAACGATAGGAAAATAATGAAAGGAAAAAAATAACAAATTCGCAACCAAAAGAAAAAATAAAAACGCTTAAGCGAAAAAGGGAATCGCAATGTCTTTTAAATTAAATTTGCGGAGTTTTTCTTTTTGTCAAACAGGAATCTTAATTAGTTTGTTGAGAATTTATGTAAGGCACTTGTCACGCGAAAAGGTTTGATTTAATGACGTCGCTTCCCTGAGTATGATTTTACATGTTTACTAATTTATATATAATTTAAATAAATTTTCTTTTTCTTTCTTCTTCGCCAAACTTTCACTAGGCGATAAAAAAGTTATTTTAAAAATTATGGTGTTTTTTTTAAATCAGTTGTTTTTTTTTGTATTGAATTTTTATTGAACCATTTTTGGTGATACGCCCAGTGATTGCCCGTACTTCCTAACACTGTCATCTGCCATCACAATACGTGAACTCCTATTTGATGAGGAGTTCCATACGACCATCATCATCAGCTCAGCACCATAAAATTATGATTCAAAGATTCTGCAGCAAAAACAATATGCTAAAAGAATCTGAATAGTTACCTCAATTTCGCCAGGATGCTATCATCAGATCCTGAATTGGTGCTAATGGGACTAGGAGTATACTCTTCCTATTGAAAAAAGGGTTTTGAAAATCGATCCACATTTGAAGGAGAAATCAGTGAACAACATACATAAAAAACATACATACAGTCAGATATCTGTTCTAGATATTCGACTGTATGTATGTTTTTACTTAAAGGATTTTAATATTTTTTTGAATACTTACCTTTACATTAAGCTTATCTTAATGTATGATAGTACGTAGTCTCATTTTTAAGCCGAATTTAATGCGATCGTATCTAAAATAAGCTCCAATTTGTATCTTACAAGCATTAAAAAGAATGGATTTCCACTTAACCAAACTCTCATCAAGACACAGTTAAAAGTTTTAAGCCAGTAATTTCCACCAAAAAATGAGCTATATCAGTCATTTTATATACACGTATTGCAACTTAAAGCTCCCAAGCTGTAAACTCGCCTTGCATTGCCCAGTTTTTTAGTACTTAATGAAAACAAAAGGTCAATGTAAAAAGCTAGCTTGTTGAAAAATCTACTAGCTAGGAGACAGACTGTTTCTTCATTGAGCTGTGACCACATTGTGACAAACGGTGAAAACATTATGTAAATATAATACCTAAAGCCGAATTACATTTTCTTACTCTCTGGATGGCGCTCTGAAAGCATAGGTATTAAAAATGTACGGTCGCTTTATTTTCGTTCCAACCCTTCATTGGGACGTGCTTTTTAAAGTAAATATGGTTTATAATTAAATTAATCTCTTCTAAATCTCCGTGTAAGGTTTCGAAAATACATTAAAAAAATTTAAGTAAATAAATGGTTTCAACAAACACACCAATTACGTAGCCCCAAACTAAGCGTGAGCTTGTGCTATGGTGACTAGGATAATGGATACAAATACTTAAATTAATATAAACACCCAGGACTTAGGTACAAATGCTCGTGCTCATCACACAATCATTTGCCCCTTGCGGGATTCGAACCCGCAACCGCCCGGTTTAGAAGTCCGGTGCGCGAACGACTACACCAAGACGGTCGTCAAATACGCTGTAATCATTGATTTGTATCAATGGCTGTTACGTATATGCATTGATGGTTTGATGAGCTGCACCTATGTACATACATTGACTATATTAAATGATAAAAATAAGGGGCTGTTATTTCTAAACAACGAATTACTATAATCAGATGTTGATTTTAAATTCATGTTAGTTAATAAATAATTAATAATATAAATAGTAGTGCAATTTACCAAATGATACCGAGTTTTCATATCGCGCCTACAACACTATATTTGATTATCCCATTACTAACTTCCTCGGCCTATGAGAGAAAATTAACTGATGATCTAAAAGTGTTCAAAGTATGATATGTTTTGGTTTGCCCCGGTGAACGAAAATAACTTTGTCCGTGTTGCCTATTTAGGGCAAACAACATGCATGGAAATAGGTATTTCAGGTAATCTGCATATCATTACGGCAGCTACGAATGCGGTAACCTGCCAGATTACGCTATTAACAATTTGAATGTTTTCTAATTGCGACACATAATTTATGTGTACGCACATTTCTTCACTACTATTGCTGAAAGTCCCGTTAAAATCTTATTGTCGTTCTTTTCTATTTGTAATTGCTTTATTTCTACAAGTAAACAATGCAAAACACTTAACATTATTAGGTTTGATTTTACGTTTGATTTGAAGTACGAAAAGGAGTATTAATTTTATTTTCATCGTTGTATTTGAAAAACTAAGCGACTGCTTGACAGTCTGCTTCGTTTAAACATGGCTTCCTTATAAAATGAATTATATACAGGGTGTGGCGTAAATAGTGGTCCAAAGCAAAGGTGTGGATACACTGTACACTGAAGCACCACATACCAGTATTTAAAAAAAAATTATGTACAGGGTTTTCAAAAAAAAAAATTTTTTAAATTTTTTTAGAAATCGTTACCTTGCCTTACAAATTTGGTTATAATTTCCAAAAATGACGGTTTTTTTGTATCCATTTTTTTAATTATTATTGCTGATCACTTGTACTTAGTACTCCATTCGTTTTTTTTTTTACAAACTGAATTTAATAAAAAAAATTAAGTTTCTTTCAAAATTCAATACTCACTGCTAGCAAATCGTTTGACTTTCAATGCTTTTGGTGCAAAAAAAATGTACCACACTGTCAGTGCCCATTGTTTAAAAAAAATGCCCATCTTTTGCAGATTCTAAAATGGTGCAACAATAAGTGTTACGACTTACAGGAAAAAAGTTATTGCTTTTCGAAACAAAAAGGAGCCCAATTCAGAAAAAACAATTTATTTGAAGTTCAAGGGTTTACAAGGGTTGTAATTTTTTTCTGTGTGGTCCAAAGCAAAGGTGTGGATACACTGTACACTGAAGCACCACATACCAGTATTAAAAAAAAAATTATGTACAGGGTTTTCAGGGTTTTCAGGGTTTTTTTTATTAAATTCAGTTTGTAAAAAAAAAAACGAATGGAGTACTAAGTACAAGTGATCAGCAATAATAATAAAAAAAATGGATAAAAAAACCGTCATTTTTGGAAATTATTACCAAATTTGTAAGGCAAGGTAACGATTTCTAAAAAAATTAAAAAAAAAAATTTTTTTTGAAAACCCTGTACATAATTTTTTTTTAAATACTGGTATGTGGTGCTTCAATGTACAGTGTATCCACACCTTTGCTTTGGACCACACAGAAAAAATTACAACCCTTGTAAACCCTTGAACTTCAAACCCTTGTTTTTCTGAATTGGGCTCCTTTTTGTTTCGAAAAGCAATAACTTTTTTCCTGTAAGTCGTAACACTTATTGTTGCACCATTTTAGAATCTGCAAAAGATGGGCATTTTTTTTAAACAATGGGCACTGACAGTGTGGTACATTTTTTTTGCACCAAAAGCATTGAAAGTCAAACGATTTGCTAGCAGTGAGTATTGAATTTTGAAAGAAACTTAATTTTTTTTATTAAATTCAGTTTGTAAAAAAAAAAAAACGAATGGAGTACTAAGTACAAGTGATCACTAATAATAATAAAAAAAATGGATAAAAAAAAACCATCATTTTTGGAAATTATAACCAAATTTGTAAGGCAAGGTAACGATTTCTTAAAAAATTAAAAAATTTTTTTTTTTTGAAAACCCTGTACATAATTTTTTTTTAAATACTGGTATGTGGTGCTTCAGTGTACAGTGTATCCACACCTTTGCTTTGGACCACTATTTACGCCACACCCTGTATATGAATTTCCTTATAAAAGACAAAATTTACCATTAAATCAATGTGTTCGTATATGAGTACATCGTGTTTCGGCCAAAAAATCTTAAAATATGGTTTGCAATAAAAATCAACTGTCGGTCTGACCCGAACGGATACCTAACAGCCCGTGAATTCCCAAATAATCGGTTTGACCTAGATTAAATTCCGGGTAGACCTAGCTGTAGTTCAACACGCATCACCTGCACGTAGCCAAATTGTGTTATGGCCAGTACAGTAGTTTTTTTCACGAAAAGGCACATTCCAAGTAATAAAATTACTCATCTATTCATACCTCACACTTAAAAAATATTAAGCATTGATTAGGAAACTACCGTCTGAGCTATATTTTTTATTACCAACAATATTATTTTCATTCATTGTTGTATTATATAAATCAATGTTTTCATTCAAAATTTTATTCTATTAAATTATTGAAATTTAAACTTCTTGACTAATTAAGTTTTATCTTTCACCTACTCTTACCGAGAAAATAACTTTTTAGGCAATTAGGCACTAATTATAAATTCTTTGCACAGGTTGGGCAAGTAAAGTTTATCTATTTTTTTAATTAATTGGCAGACATTTGACCGCAATCTCACCTGATGGTAAGCGACGATGCGGCCGAGAATAGGTCATGTCTGACTAGTACCAGCCTATTCACTTTTTTTAAAGAGGTTACCTTAGTTAAACTGTTTATTTCTGTAGTTGTGTAGTCTGTTTAGTTTTAGCTATAACTGACCGGTACCTACATCCTATTGGAGTGAGAGAATAAATAAAAGTCCATCTTTAACAATTTCTGAATATTCAGAAGACTTCATTTGAATATGGAATTTTCTACTTACTTAACTAAAGTTGTTGTGAAGTTTGTATTTGCAGTCTTTTTGCTTTAGAAAGGCAAAAAGTCTGCAAGACTAAGACAGAACTAGTTTTTAAAGCACGTACCTCATTATCTAGCTTGTGTTACGAGTTTGTTGAACTACGTTTATGTGTACCATGTGGTTTATTTTACTTTAGTAGTTTTAATTTGAACTTAACTTAGATGTAGCAATGGTTGTGTTCACTTTAGAATAAATTGAGTTTTCATAAATAAACAGTACGTTATCTGGTGTAAATATGTCGCATTTGTACTTAATAGTTCTAGAATAAGATTTTGCAAAATTGAATATCATAAAAACGCTATGGTCCACAGTTTTCATTTTAGGTGTCAAATGGGAAGAAAATTATAAGAGCTATACTTTGAATTGAAAACACTATTACGAGACTCACTGCACTAAATCCTATTTCAATGCGGTTGTAAATATTTTCAGTGTAAACGTCACATTTGTCGTACATGAATACACCTTTTACACATGTCTCTCGGATCAAGAGTGCACATAACATTTGGGTTATACAATAGAATTGAATTTATATTTGTTTTAAGGACGTGTGTTCACCGTCAGCTTTATCTCCTTCCATAAAGTCCTTTGAATCCCACAAAATACTAGCAGCAAAGTTTATCTCGCCGCAGTACTGAATCGGCTAAATTTTTTATACGGCGGTACCGGGTAACTGGGGAACTGAAGCTGGTTTAAGGCACATTCCTCCGATTATTCCAGTTTATTCCGGTTTATTCTGGATTATTCGGATGACACTACCAAAGGGTCAAGTCTTTAACAATTCAAGCGCTAGCGCTTTGCCCATTATGCCCTGGCTAAGTGCGGTTAGTAGGATTGTTGGGCGTTCTTTTTTTATAGAAGTACTTATATTTTGTGTATTGCAAAGCTTTGTTTATTTTAAAAGATAATAAAATTTGTTTCAACAAACACACTAATAACCTAGCCCCAAACTAAGCGTGAGCTTGTGCTATGCTGACAAGGATAACGGATAGACATATTTACATTTATAAACATCCATGACTTAGGTACAAATGCTCGTGCTCATCACACAAACATTTGCCCCTTGCGGGATTAGAAGTTGCAACCGCCTGGTTTAGAAGTCCGGGGCGCGCACCACTACACCAAGACGGTCGTCGAGTCAAAATTGTGCAGTAATTCAATAACTGACATTCTTCTTAAGTAACAATATCTTTTAGATGACAGAATTTTCTTTAAAAGTCAGCCAGATCAGCTGGGAAAAGGCCTCACCTCAACTATGAGGAGGTACGAGCCATACTCCATCACGCGGGCTCAGTGCGGATTGGTGGAGGGGTGTCTGTAAGGTAAGTGACAAACCTTACTGTCCGATGTTATCAAGTTAGCCGGGACTAACTGCTTGCCGTGCGTTCCGAAGCACGGAGATGCTTGTCTTGGACGTCACTTAAATGGTCAGAATGGTAACCCATCCAATCACGACCGCGCCGTGGGTTGCTTAAATTTTGGTATCACAACCAAAGCGCTGCCGCCACTACGCCACAACCTCATGTGAGAATTTTCTTAATATGGCTGAATTTCAGACCACAAATGTGGCTCCGATTACTGCGTAGTCTATAAATTACAATTCCCTAGAGGGCGACCAATCAGTGCGTCGCAACAATTTGCACGGCTTTTATTATTCTGAATATATGAATATTATTGTCAAGCTCTTGCATATTCATAGAAGTTTCCCGAAATTTGAGAAACCTAGTCTTTATAAGTTCAATTTCGATATGATTTGATTGATGATTCGATATGAATCTTTAATAACATTTCGAAAAAATAAATCGGTAGCAAGACCTTTTTTTTAGTTTAGAGAAGAGCATAAAAATCATATTTGTATATTTCTCCCCTTTTTTCGCTCACCATGGACGCTAAGTACAACATTTTGCGTTCTTCCTGAAATTCAGAATGGTGCTGTAATAAATCACAATATCCTATCGAATTTCGGCTACAGAAGCGCTCTTAGCAAATCTAGACAAGCCTACCTACCAACCGGGCAATCTACGCGCTACGATATCATACAGGACAGGGTGCTAAATGTACGAACCTTTAAGGATGTTTAGAAAGGACTTTAGGAAAATAAAAAATAATCTGCGTTCATTCATTCTCATAGCATACAAGTAGCTGCTTAATACTGATTAAGATTTTATACATACCATGTATCATACATGCCTGGTAAAGATACCTGACAGGTCAACATGAAACCTTGTTGAAGGACATTGCAAAAACCCATCTTAAAGACGGATTTGTTCGGCTAAGTTTGAAACCATGTATTCCCAGTGGTCCCACTATATTTTTCCCGTAACTGGACTGCTGGGAGCTGGGACTTTGCTTTCCCAAGAGTTAAGAGCCTATACTCGGTTAAAAAAATCTATTCTCGGTTTATAAACCTATGCATTGCGACTTTTTGCACAGTCGTGATGTAATTGTACTTCGGGCCACAGAATTTGGTCTTGTTCGTTAACTTTGTTAGTAATTTACCTGAAAATATTGTTAAATTTACCTATAGATTTAAAAAAGGTCATCAATGGTATTCGTTCACATTGTGTCATGCTGGTATACAGCAGCTACGGTCGGAAATTGACATCCTAAGGCCTAAGTTAGCTGGTTTGAAACAAAATATGATCTATGTTACTCTAATTGCCCTTTCTCTCTGTTTTTTGTTCTTTGAAGTAAATAGCTGAGTACATTTGTATCTTACATTTTTCATCTCAAAGACTGGTGTGAATGAACCTTTGCTATCACGAGACAAAGAACTCGTTATGAATAATTTACTACTACGTCGTGATTGTGTTTGAAAATTAGTTTAAATAAGCTATTCTTTAAACTAATTTGAGCAAGAATATAAAAATACGTGGCTAAATGTTAACTAACCAAATCGAATAGCAATTGGTATATATGAGTTGGTAATCATGCAACAAATGATTAAATTGTCACTTATAATTTATTAGATATTTTAAAGCCTACGAGGACAGAATAGATAATAGTACGAGTACAAGTAGTAAGAGTACGTTTGACTATCATAATTTTGATAATACTTACGATAAGCTATTTTCTCTGTCAACTTTAGAGTCTGCCGACGCAACAATAAAAAAAACTATCTGTAACTAAATTTGTCCTGCCAAACTAAACACTATAACTTCAGATAGACAAACTAACCTTCAGACACAGCTAAATTGTCCTCCCGCCAAACTCCGTAACTTTCATCTTGCTATAAAACTTACGCACTTCGAGCCCAGATTAAACGAACAGCCCTCAACTCGTAAAAAGCTGACGAAACAAAACGGGAACGATACGATTTGTCGTGTTTGCAAATTGAATGAGATTAGCTTTCGGTGTTGGCTGTAAGTTTTGGGATGTGGTCCAAGTCCAGGCGTATTGCAATTGCTACGAGATACCAAAAATGTTTTTATACTAGCTGTAACCTGCGACATCGCCTATGTAGACTCAATGATTCGAAAGGATGGCGATGGGTATATAAGTTATTTGTAGCATAATTTTATCATGATGTCTTTTTTGTGCTATGCCGTATCTGGACGTCCTGTCTTTCCAGGATGATGAACTCTAAAACAGAACTATCCAATTTGGATTAGAATATTAACCGTCATCATCATTGTCAGCTTCACGACACTTAGGCAGCAACATAATAATACGATTTAATACGATGATAGGTGCTTAAGTTTAGTTTTAAGTTGACTGCACGTTTTGAACCAGTTTATTTGGTACAATATTTTTTTTCTTTCTAACTAACTGATATTGGTAACATTATGTGGACATCTGAATATATAAGAAGAAGTCACACATAATGATTATGAGATAGCCTTCACCCATAGAAGTCAGGCCCCAGATACCTGAACCCCAACACAACATCTATATCATTTAACTTTTCTATTTATTGACTGCAAAGGATCCAAAGGTCAGGGTTGAACATTCCATTAAAGTGAAGGCAATAAAATAAGAAAGTTGTACAAGCTGGAATAAACATGTTGAAACAGGAAAGATGATTGGAACAGACACTGCTTATGAGGTTACAAGATGAGATTCAATGATGACTTAAATAAAACAAATTATGTGAACGAAATACTGAAATAGTACCTTACTTACTTAGGTTAGTAGAATGGTTCCAAGAGATCGCTCTTAGCCGTAGACCGCCTATATTGTACATATTTCTGTGTAAATATTTCTTAGGCACCAACGACAGTTACAATATTCAACCTAAATAAAATATCTCAAGAACAAGTAAAAAATAAAGCAATTAGTGCTACCAATAAATTTCTTTAATGGTATGCAACAAAGAGTATTCTATATCACTTGCTTAAGCAAGTGCTTGTTGTTGAATCTTTTAACGTTTAACACATGACTCATTTAAGGAAAGAAGATTTTAGAAGAAGAAGAAAGAAGTCGCATATGTAGTAAATTCAATGAAAAGCTACCAATCAAAAGGTAATAGGGATGCCGTTTTATTATACATAATACCAGAGCCAGACACTTTAGCTCCCGAACTCACTCAATTTAAGTATAAAGGTTTATCGAATTGGCCTGAACCGGTAATCGAACCGTTTGCGGTTAAGGCGTTCAAAGGATCGGGTTTCCTGTTTGTTTGTGTATGGCATTCACATTGAGGACAAACAATGGGCCGATACTCGACCAATCTCTTATCTTAATGCAGCTGAAACTTCTGTATTAAAAACAAACAGCTGAAATAGCAAACGTAAAATTTAACTGTTGTCGATTTAGCATAAGTCGAGATCAAAAAGGACTTTTATAAATAACAACACGCGAAATAAATTAAAAACCAGTTACGAAATTAACAAAAAACTTAAATTAAAAAAATGAAAACGTTTTGAATAGTTGGGTTTCCTTAAGTTTTTTAGGAGTAAAAAAAAAGATACCATCATAACACTTAATTTAAAGTAGATTTTTGGACATTAGATTCAGGGAATTTTTAATCTTTTTTTTTTCGACTATATTAACTATTTGGGACACTCTTTCACGCGATAAAAATCTTCGTAACATCTAGATCACCAGAGAGCAGTACTCGTATTTCAACTTCGTGTTTATGGGCGAAGTTACGAGTTTCTGTTCTTGCAAAGATTTTGTTTTTATTTATATCTCGTTCGCGGGAACTTCTCAGATCCTAGGATGAAATTGGGGCAAGAGTATCGGGCGTTCAGATTGCTTTTATGTCATTTTGTGGAACTTTCCGATCCGATACTGAATTAAGCAGCTGTGCGAAATAAAGTATGTTTAGTGCTTTACGTTACGTTTCGTTTTGTATTTCGGGCAAGGTACTACTGGTATTGAACTAAAGATGTCAAAAAATACAAAAAACTTTACTGACATAATTTATTTCTGTAAATATATATAGTAATATAACAGCTTTTTAAGTATGTAGTGAAAACAAAATATAATCTTAAACGCGTCGCGCGCGGTATCAGACGGTATTACGAAATTTAATTATATACCTATAGCCTTGAAGTAACTTTGAGTATTGAGAGTAAATATTAATTTACTCAAGTAAATGTTAGCTATTTAGTCTGTACCCACAGCTGATAAGGTAACTTAAAAGTTTTATACAAATTCATAACCCAACCTAAATTCGGAATAGTTAAGAATTTCCCATTTAGACCAACATGGCGTCGAAAACTGATTAAATAAAATTGTCGGCTGTGTTGCCAAGCTAGGCGACATTAGCCAATTACCGACTTCCAGTGCCGAACTCTAAATTAACTGCCGTCATTAATTATGTTCGCGGGGAGCCCAATGAACTAAAAGGCAATGTAATGTGTTAAAATAATACAGTTGGCAGCGGCGTATCCTCGCCAGTTTTTTAAACGAGTCTGAAATCGGCCTTGTCATGGAAATCTGTGTAGGCTTAGGGTGGCGTTTCCACTGAAGCAGAGCTGAGCGGAGTGGAGCGGAGCGAACCGTTACTTGGCCAATCACAACGCTTAAAATCTCTTCTTCAAAAATCAGTAAAAGTGGAACAAAGTGGACTTTTAATAAAATAATATGTAAACACGCGGCCCCGAGCAGGACAGAGTGGAATCCGCCCCGCTCCGCTTCAATGGCACTTACCACTTTGATCTGTTCTCCGCTCTACTCCTCTTAATGGAATCATTTGCTATATTTCACTCCTAATTTCCGCTCCGCTCCGCATCAATGGAAACGCACCCTTATATTACTAACGAATATAGCCCTTATCAGTATGCATGTTAATGCTCGGTGTTGTTGAAAGAAGAGATGCGAAGAAGAACTAAAATAAAAATCTGTGTTAGCGGACACGGCATATAGTGCTACTGATTGATGGTTGTAGTAGAAAAGTTTTGGAAGACCCTCAGATAAAAAGTGCAGCCAGAAGTGGAGGTCTTGCGTTGTAGGTATTGTGATGTTAATTGATTATATGTATGTAAAATCTTATAATTAAAAGTTTTTAGATTCGGGATATGAAAACTTCGGTGCTAGGTTCATAGGTACCTCGTAGTTTATTATAGAACGATGCCATAGCACTTCGTGAAATTCTTAAGTAAATTTAAACTAAACATCTAGCTCCTCAGCCACGCCTCACTCACTTCTAAAGCAATATTCTGCTTACATTCCTAATCAAAAGACCACTAGCTACGTCACTCAAATTTAAATAAACATTCTCTTTCTTCTCTGTCGTACATGTTGCGTTTTGTTCCACTACATACGCTACATCCATTCATACGCCTTGCGTTCCATTTCACGTCTTTCTATCCCACTTGTTTGTACATGCATAAGGTAACGAGACCTTTCCCTAAGTATCATGTAACAGGTCAGAACGTTAAGTTAGGTCAGTATATGAACAGAAATTATAGTTTACGTTACAGTTGTTTAAGCATAAGCATAGCTCAGCTCCGTCGGGAAACTTGCAATTTACTCCTACCAAAAGGAATAGAATATTAACAATCATTATAGAGTCAAATGAAGAAGGTTTGACTTGATACAATAAGACTAAATTATACCTACTAGGTTTAATAACGTCAATCCACTTATGAGTTAATCAAAAGTGAATCTCTGTGCGTTCAAAATTAGATCGAAATTGCCCTTAGATCGACTTCCAGAAGTAGGTAGGTAATAATGATTAGCGACGAGACAATAGGTTTTGGCCACGCTGTAAAAGAAGAAAAGAAAGGACAATCATAATTTACTGTACAATGTAATACCTCTTCAAACGGATATATCATAAAAGTATATATTCCACTCTCGCGTGATTGCTTAATCAGAAGTGTGTGGTGGATGCATGTCACTCTGGCAAGACACTTCTATCTTCTACACCATTTCCGTTAAAGTTTTGCCTTGTCCATCTACTCGCTTAGGGTCCATCTACTCGTTTAGAAATTTCTGTCCGCGGCTAAGCTGGAGACAAGCACTATTCTCCTTTTTAGGGTTCCGTACATCAAAACGCAAAAAGAAACCCTTGTAGGATCACTGTGTTGTCCATCTGTCGGTGGATGCCCTTTTTTAGGAACGCGTGGAGATATCAAGTTAAAATGAACATAAAATACTTATGATTGCAATCTTTTGAAGCTGCCAAAAATCAAGCTTTTAAATCAACACCGTCCAAAGGTACATCCATTAACTTATTTAAGCCTTATTTTCTAACATTTTGCAGTGGAATCAACATCCTCTAATTCCAACTTATAGGGTACTTTCGGCAGACCTAGAGCCTAAAAATTAGTAGGAAGGCAGGTCTTACATCACAAAGATTGCAGTAAAGAGACAAATCCGAAAACCCCAAATTGTGGCTACATCGTAGACAAAACTTTTGTTTGTGCGGGACCCTTAATGCGCGAGTCCGACTCGCCCTTGTCCGGTTTTTACTATTCCATGATGCCTACTAAAATTCTATATAATTATGTACTGAAATTCTGTATATTATGTACAAAACCCGCACGTGCGCAAAACGAGCTAATCTCATTCGGCTCCAAACAGCAAGAGGCGAAAGCCTACATTTTGAACAGCCTTTCCTGTTTGCTTACTTGCTATTTGCATAATGTCTAACATTGTCATTTTTTCAAGTGCAATAATATATTTAGATTGCATAGTGAATGCTTATCACTTAAAAACAATAATTATCTTATTTGCAAGCTTCATCTTTCGATTGTTAAATACTTGCAATAGTATTTCTTTCGAGTGTTGAGGGTATAATCCCAATAACATTGATGAAAGCAACGCGGCATTACAGCGTTAAGAAACACTTGAAAATTTCGACAGGCTCTGCCAACGCCAGGGTGGCCGAGAGGTTAGGCAATCGCCCGGTATGCGAGTAACGCGGGTTCGATTCCCGCCTCTGGCGGTCATTTTTTCAAGTGCAATAATATATTTAGATTGCATAGTGAATGCTTATCACTTAAAAACAATAATTATCTTATTTGCAAGCTTCATCTTTCGATTGTTAAATACTTGCAATAGTATTTCTTTCGAGTGTTGAGGGTATAATCCCAATAACATTGATGAAAGCAACGTGGCATTACAGCGTTAAGAAACACTTGAAAATTTCGACAGGCTCTGCCAACGCCAGGGTGGCCGAGAGGTTAGGCAATCGCCCGGTATGCGAGTAACGCGGGTTCGATTCCCGCCTCTGGCGGTCATTTTTTCAAGTGCAATAATATATTTAGATTGCATAGTGAATGCTTATCACTTAAAAACAATAATTATCTTATTTGCAAGCTTCATCTTTCGATTGTTAAATACTTGCAATAGTATTTCTTTCGAGTGTTGAGGGTATAATCCCAATAACATTGATGAAAGCAACGCGGCATTACAGCGTTAAGAAACACTTGAAAATTTCGACAGGCTCTGCCAACGCCAGGGTGGCCGAGAGGTTAGGCAATCGCCCGGTATGCGAGTAACGCGGGTTCGATTCCCGCCTCTGGCGGTCATTTTTTCAAGTGCAATAATATATTTAGATTGCATAGTGAATGCTTATCACTTAAAAACAATAATAATGTCTAACATTGCTTTATTTAATGTTTCCTTTGAACGATTTTTTGGTTGGGGTATTTATGAATAAGTTAGAATAAGCCCCAATCGACGGTGTAATGTATAACCGTTAGTAAAATTACTCAGAAGGTTCCTCTTAACTTCATCCTCACAAATGTCTGATTTTCTATACAAAATATTATCCCCGTTTCACCCAATCAATAAATGGAAGTTCTCTCATTAAATTGTGATCACATTTGGGCTAGTTATCAAGATCCAAATAAAAGAAAAATAATACAAAACTAGGATATAGGAAAATTGTTTCGGAATCGTGGCTGGATGAAAATCTGATTGGGAGTGTTTTTCCATCTAGATTTTCTGTAGGCGTTGAACCGATTTGCACCTGACTGAAAAAAGGGTCCAAAGTTTATCTATGGATACAGGGGCGAGTGGATAATGGACGATTGCACGCGACAGAACTTTTGCGACGAAAAATCTAGAAAAAAAATCTAGCGACATTTCAAAACAGCTTTTGCCTTAAAGCCATGATAAAGGCCGTCGAGTTAGGCCGCAGACTAGCTAGCCAGCAATATAATAAAGTCTAAATAAAAATCACACAAATTGAACTATCTGAAACCAACCAGAGCTTGTGCTATGGAACCTTGTTTAAAGGCTAGTTACAGGGCGCCCCAAAAAGAGTGTAAGCGTAAAGAGTAAATATCTTAGCGAGTAATACCAGAAAAAGGTACCAGAAAATCAAAAAGAATGTAATAATTCGTTCGTCAATGCATAGTTCGTTTATATTAGTAAAGGATAAGAAATAATTAAATATAATATTTATATCACACAAATGACTTGAACAACCTATTTATCTATTTCAAGCGGTTGACTTACAGCGGCCGAGCCTCTAGGCAAGGATATAACACTCATAAAGTAGGCATTTTCCCATTCGTGAGGAATTTCTCCCAAGTACCCTTTCTCGAAATGGTTCCCGCTATATTTTACGGGTTTTCCTGAATCAAATTTATGGCCCACTGTTCGATTTTATTGGGCCAAAAATATTTAAGTCTAAGTTAGAACTTTAGTGGCAATGATCAATGGCAACCTAGTAGTAAAAAGAAATGTCATAACACCGTTTAGTAAGTGTTTTTATAACTATTATCTTTGCAAGTTTTTACGAAAGTAAATTTTGCTCTAATAAATTCACCGGCCTGAGACTAAGATGGGACTCGAACTCTATGCTATCGGGACGAATGTCCTTCCAAATGGACTAACGAGGACGTTAGACACTTGCTTGCTACATAAGTGAGTCGGCAATTTTCTTATGATTTTGATGTTGCTGTCATTCAAAAATTAAAAGTTATATTTGAGCTTGAGAATTAGCCACTAATTTGAGTGCCCAAGTGCAATTTTGCATGTAGATTTAACTCTTCACGCAAACATAGCACTCTTAACTTGATTACTTTTTTTTTCTTTAAAATTTAGTAAAAAAGTATATTTATATAAATATCTATAAAAAGGTTGGTTAGGTCATTGGTGCTTTACAGTTCACAGTAACCTATAAAATACGCGTCAGTAATATTCGCACATTTCGAAACAAAACGTCTACCGAATTGTTTTTGAGGAATAATTTATTATGCGCAAGGGAGTTCCTCCGAGCTCAAGGTAGTGTTCGGACATAAACAACATTGTGCCAAAGTTACTTTATACTTGGCAAGTCATATAAAACTGTTGGTTACTTATTCAGTAAAAGTTTATCACCAACTTACCCAAAATGTGGTCATGTTTTTGACAGGAATTTGCTGAAACTAAATATTTTAGGATTAATAATATCTTACCTTATTTTCATTAGGCTAATGGAAAATAAACAAAGTACTCGTACCATGAAATGAGCAGAAAATCTACAACGCAAAAAAGGCAAAAACTTTTTACTTTGTTTCCAGCAATAAATCCGTCAGCTTTTGTATTTTAAACAGGTTTAAAAATTGAGCTCCAATTATCGCGTTTTATTTATTTATCCTTCAGCTTAAACTTAATTTGATTTCCCTCCGGTACCGCGGTGTCGAGCAAAAAATACGGTCAAGTGTGTATTGACTTGAATGAAATATGGATCTGTGTTCGTAAACTAACTGACAGAATTATCGTTGTAGTTGTAGTGTCCTCCTAATTTCGACTACAGAGGCCAATCTTAACAGAAATTAGCCAACTGCGCGGGAGATATTATAGTACATAAGTGTGTGCACAATACACAGGTGCACTCTCTGTTCCTTCACTCTCATAGTTCGGTAAAACGGCAGTTCGACACGACCGGAGAGAGATCAGAGAGTAGTTGTAGTATTGGGGTGCAACTGGCTTTGTGGTTAGTAGGTAGAGTATTAAATAGTATACTAGAAAAAAAATGATTCTAGAAATCTAGAAGAACACATAAACCCTAAGACGTAAACCCAAAGACATACTCTAATAATTAAGTTAATTCTAACTTTCAATAATGCAGAGGCTAACATTTTTTTCAGACTGTCAACTGACAGGTGATTCCAATGGAAAAATGCGACGACCTGGACAGGAGTGGTAGAAAGATATCCTTACAACTTTAAGGTAGACAAATACTCAATGGAATGAAGTGAACTTTAATTTAATAGAATATTACTAGAACAGTTTTATTATTCATAACGGGACTCTAAAATTTCTTTCAGGATAAAATTAGCTTGATGTTGCCGTCACCCAGCCATTGACACGTTCCGACCTTATTTATTATATCTTACAATAGGGAAATCAGCCTATTCAAAAATAATTGGGTTTTATACCAAGTTGAAATAATCGAAATAGCAGAGTTGTTTGTTTCGTAGTTCAGGGGTCAATTTGTGTGAAAATGTTACATTTACTAAGAGGTTTTGTCCAAGTTTTGTGTAGTATTTAAAGTAATTATTGAAGAGTTTCTGTTAAGGTGGTTCCATTGTTAAGTTTGGTTATTTCAACAAGCGTTTCTGTTCAATTTTGTAATATCCTATCGAGAAATAGTTAAAATATATTAATAAACCGATTACATAAGATGATTGCTTAATTTTAAAATGAATCTCGCCGACTCTACGCGGAAGAGTATAAAGCCAATAAGAAAAATAGAACTGTCGATAAAAAGACAGACCGAATTGCCTTCTCATGTCTCCTCCTCCTAATCTAAAATGCATTTTTTTTGTTAGAAAACTAGTATTTTTTTTTGTGTCACGTGAAAAACTTTCGCTTGATAATCGTTGGTGGGTGTTGTCTCATAGTAGAACTAAATATTCTGTACATTGTTTTGATATTATATATGCAAAAATTTAATTGAAATACGTTAGTAAAACACTCAAACACAATATTGTTTTGCTTTCTGACTAAAACCCAAACATAAATCATCTATCAATGTTACAGAAAAATATTTACCCATTAATTAATCTCCGAAAGATCATTTTACAGCTTCGCACAAAAGAGAAAAGGTTCTTAATGGAAAATATCAAAGAATTCTGTGTCAAGAAAGAGGAAACACCTTCTTAGTAATGGGTCGTCATCCCGAGAAAATGCTACAGAAAGGAATAATATTTACGTTATTTCCTCAGGTGATAAAGGAAAAGTCGCAGGTTTTTTTTTTATTCTGTGGGGTATACATACATTGCGGTGTTCATGATATGAAAAGTGGGATTTTTAAGGATTTCATTTCGTTTGAAAAGCTTTTGGTTAAAATAAATAAATGATATCAAAATAAAGACAATTTGTTTATCAACATATCTCTATCAGTCGGGTTTAATTTTCACCGTCTATCGGCCGTTATTTCGGATTTCCACTATGTATATCTTGTATTAATGAAACGAACGTATCTTCAATTGAAAACTTTTCTTTGTCTTAGGCTGAAGCAAACTTTATTCAATAAAAGAAAATAAACACAAAGACATGCATGAAATAAAAATAAATTAACTTAAAACCTACTTAATCAAAAATAAACCCGTGTCCTTAAGACAAGGAGGCGAGGATGCTGGCTGCGTTACCGCGTATCTTTGTGTTAGCAATCCAATATACCATTATAAAATAACTCGCATTTTAAGGATTAAAACATTGTTAGTGGTCAATAAAGGTAGGCACTTAGCCATAAAACAGATTTTACACTTTTAAAAATCACAGCAATCTTGATACAAAAAAATAATATTTGAAGCATTTTAATTATTTCTCTTATTCTACATATTTCTTTCTTTATGTGTAGGCTTTATTAATCCTGATATCAGAATTTAGGAGCCCTTAAAGGTGTCTGTCACGGCTCGTACTAACCTTGCCTTTACGAAAAATGAAAATCTAATTTCTTATCTTACAATCGATGAATTCAATTCTAATGAGACACTTACTTAGTGAAAAATTGTTCGAAAATCTTTTCGACTGACCATACCCACATTTTAACATATAAGACTCGACCAATAATAGGAAGTAAGCAATATCCAACTTCATCAGATTATCTCAATGATAAACTTTCCCATTAACAGCAGGTTCAACCACGTACAGTCACCGGCACATCAGACGGTAAAATTTCGCTGTGAAATCGCCCTTATTACAACTTCGTAAGATGTCGCATTGTTTACCTTGATGTGCTGGTGAAATGTAATTTGTGAGGGTGTCGCTATTTGTTCGTATAGCAACCTCAACCCGATGAAATACCGCTACAGTTGCTGAAATTTTGGAGGCTTATTCGGAATTAATATTATATCATGGCTTTTTTTGAAGTTAGAAACTAAAAAATAAAAGTTCTTCGTGAACTTTTCTTTGTTTTAGTTAAACAATCAATGTTAAACAGTTGATGTCATTTTCAATGGCAAAATTACCTCTCACTCGCCCAATAGTTGACTGAACAAATGTTATTGTACATAAGGTGTTATTTAGGATCGTACGAATTTGCTCAAGCAGAGCTGGCGGTAATGTTTATAATATGATATATAACTATAGTATAAAGTCTTGAAAATTTTAATTTAAAAAATAATTTTCATTAAACAAAAAATTCGGTAGATTTCACAAGGTAAATTCCGTACTTACTCGCATCCGCTTGTACCCTCATTTAAAGTTGCCCTTCCTTAATGATCCCTTAAATTTTGCTCACTTGTATCTGGGATTAGTAAGAACATATCTCCCGTTTTCTACTGGGTTACTTGATATTGACTTGGCAAATATTTATTTTGGTATTTCGTTCTTTTTTGTAGTCACTATCTTGGACTGTATTTTTTAATCCAAATTTTTAGTAGGTAATTAATAGGTAAGTAATAAAATCATTATGATATTCCTTAAATTAGGTAATTCCGGCATATAATATTTATAAACGTTCAGTCTTATTCTAGTCGTGTTCACAAAATATTATTTGCTTTCCGTATTCAGTTTATACCTACAACCATTGCAACATTTAACAAAGATGATATTTTCTGTATAATATATATAAGCTATACCACTTTTCCCAAATTCCTACACACAAAGCCTTTATAATTCACACGTTTTATCGTATTCCTTTCCAGTATTGTTTCTCCTTTGATTCTCCCGGGATGCGAGTCCTATACGAATGTCTCCAAAATAATTGCGTGAACCCGAATTTATGTCACTCCAGTGTGGATTTCACTCATTCCCTCTTTATGATTATTTTAATAGCGAATACGGGCAAATATTCTAATGTTCTTTGGGAATTTAAACTTGAGGCAAAATATGCTCGATGCCTTGCAAATGTATGAGAAGCTCTGTCAGGTAGAAGCGCGTTGAAAAAGTTAATTTTTGTGATAAGAATTCGATTGTGAGATTTTAAATCTATACTCCCAAAAAAACCGGCTAAGTGCGATTTGGAGTCGCACACGAAGGGTTCCGTACTATTAATACGAAAAAATAAAACAAATTTTGTATGGGAAAATATGAAATTAAATATGAATATTATTTTAATTTCATAATTTATTTTTAAAGTGAATCATCATATCAGCCTATTGCAGTCCACTGCTGGACACAGACTTTCACGGTCCAGCTTCTCGCATCCAGCCAACACCGGCCACCTTCCTCAGGTGATCGGTCTAGCAGGGGTCCAACACTACGTTTCCCGAGAAAGTGAATATATATTATTATTTTGTAAACATTTCAAGCGTCTGCCATTATTAATATCGAGCAAAAAACGGCAAAAAATTATGCTTTTTATATGGGAGCCCCCTTAAATATTTATAATTTGCTGTTTTTAGTATTTGTTATAGCGGCAACAGAAATACATCATCTGTGAAAATTTTAACGGTCTAGCTATCCCGGTTCATGAGAAAACCAACCAGAAAACACTTTACAAACATATAATAAAAGAAAAACCACGTTGGTAGGTACAATGAAGGCGGTCTTATTGCTGGGAGCGATCTCTTCCAGACACCCTTGGGTAAAGGAGAACACTAGTGATAAAAGAAGGGGAATAAAGATAATTATGAATCTCGAAATACGATAAGAGGAATTTGATTCGATAGAAAATCCTCCTGAAGATTGGTCTAACGTTTATCTCTTTACATGTTTATGAAACTTTGCTGTAGCTAAAATGTATTCTGTTTGTCAGTTAACGAAGACAAAATCTGTGGGAATAAATAAATAAATAATTAATACATTGTTTCAACAAACACACCAGTTACCTAGCCCTAAACTAAGCGTGAGCTTGTGCTATGGTGACTAGGATAACGGATAGACATTACTTATATAAATTTTTAGACATCCATGACTTAGGTACAAATTCTCGTGCTCATCACACAAACATTTGCCCCTTGCGGGATTCGAACCACTACACCAAGACGGTCGTCAAATATATCTTAAGTTTGTTTAAAAATTAAAACCCCATTTTGGTATGTGAAAGTGATTATTATTTTTATTTAAAGTGAAAGTGGGCTTTCACTGCTTACTATTAAACGATGTGCATTTTATTTTCAATTTTATAAAAAGCAAGAAATATGTGTGTTGTTAATTTTCAGGGGTCGTACTTAATGCCTACCTCCCGTCGAGTTTCAGTTATACCCACGAATACATAAGAAACGATTATTTACAATTTCAAAATCGCGATAATTCTGTTAATAATGAGGTCACAAAACCGATTTTCTGATACAGATCCAGCTAAAACAAGGTCCGCAAAGTTCGAGATAATCTTGAAACTGGTTCGCGCTCATAAAATATTAACATTTATTTGTAATTATAAAACCAAGAGTCAAGAGCTTTTAATGGATGCCGGGATTTGATAAAATAGGCACAGAATAAAAAAAAAACATTTTGTTCTACGCAAAATTACGCCATGTTTGAGAGTACAGCGTTGTCAAGCATATATGTTGACACATGTGACTCTTGTGAACAAATTGATGATTTTCAAGTTAAGCCAGTATTTTCTATTAATGCTTAAAGTCAATCTATAGATAACAAATAAAGTATTGGTTAAAGGATTTCCCACCCTACTGATTTAATAAATAAAAATATAGCAGGTATTCTGCGTTCTCCCATATTGTGACGTTATTTTGATTTGAGTACTTAGATCTTTTAAATCTTCTTTGTGACGTTAGCTGAAGATAAAAGAGATTTCAAAGTATACCCAACTAAAGGGATTCTCAAACAACTTTTTATAGGCTGAGAAACAAGTGTCAGATAAACATCCAGCTCTAGGTAAAGTTACTAATTAAAGAACAGAGTCCTTGATTAAATGTTTTAAGTAGTTTTACTTCAAGGGAAATAATTACAGTACAGTCAAACGTAAAACCTTTTGAGGATTTTGATGACAACGTGGCCATTATAAATGAAATTATATTCAACAATTGGTCTCATTTGTCATTATAATACATTAATATATAATTGCTTATTTAAGTGATAAGCATGGTGAATGCTTATCACTTAAAAAAAAAAACAATAATTATATTATTTTACATTCGTAACTGATTCTGTGGAGACATGTTTTATCGATTTTAATGAAATGGTGACCTAAATATAGTTATGTTCGCGTCATGTCAGCTCAGCTGTTTGAAGGTTAGAAGGAATATTGAATCTGAGGATATGTTTTTCCAAGCACAGTTTTTCTTTAGTCCAACGTACAGAATTTGGTATACTACGCCCTGTTTATCTTTTGCAGTACGGTCAGCATTTTTTATTTTGGTAAGTATCATCCAGTACAAAAATATCAAGATAATTGACCCAGAAACCATTAGAAAAATCGCTGAAACGGTGGACACGGCTTAAGGGCGTTGCCTGCGCAAGGTCATAAACCATTTTACCCGAAAATGAGTTATGAATGCAGTCTTATTCAGAATTTTCCACTCTATCGATTGGTCTATATAACGTATTCAAATTCGCATGGCCCAGATGATTTCAACGTATAATAAACAACCCCGCGCCAAGGCCTACGCGCCGCATTCATCTCATTCATGCGTTAGGTACGGGTAACCAAGCTTTTTTAATGTGATCGGTAAAACAATGTTTTTTATAATGCTTGACCTACCTATTTTTTTTGAATATCATCTCTAAACGATACCTGATGTGGGAAAAAAATGGATACTGATACAAAAGCCACCTGTATAATGACCCGACTGAGAATCGAACAAGGGTCCTCAGAAAATACACCTTCAAAACGGAGGAGCGAGGAGGTCGTCGATGTTCAGCTACTTTTTATGCTATCAACGTGTGTTTGGCGAACTTGGTGCTACGAGTAGAATGCAGAAAATAGATTCTGTGTTTTGTAGGGAACTGTACTAAGATAGTCAATTACGAGTGTCTAGGGACTGAACGCTCATGTTCCCATAAAACGGTTGATGAGTTAAATTCCGGACTTGAACAGAAAATAGCTTACTCTCTTATAAGTCATCAAATTTATGACGAAATTCAATGTAACTTTGAGAAAATCATTTGAGATTGTAGCAAGACGCAGGTCTTTGGTTGGTCGATTCATATCTAAAATTTTCTCAGGCTATACTTATAAACAAGAAGTGCTTTTCTCGCAAGTTTAAGTCAAATAAATAGTAATCCCTGCTTGTAGTCACTGCATTAGCAACAATAGTAATACGAGTAAATGAACAAACAAAATGGCCGCTTCTTTTTCATTTAAAAGGTTTTCTTTTTCATTTATAGCCTTTCAGCAGCTAAGTTTACATCTTATCAATATCACGATGTTATCCTTATGACCTCCAGGAATTCCTTTCGACACTTCAAAATTTAATCAAGTTTGAGAGCTAAGAAGGGGGTTTGCTCACTTAAGTGCTCATTCAAACAAGGGCTGTTCGTGTTACTGACGTAGTCTTTTTTCATGATTTGCTTATTTTTGACGACGGTGATGTATTTTAAATTTCCGTGTTCATACCTGAGTGATTCTCCGGAAAGCATTCTCCGCGTCACCTTCGTGGCGATTTTTAGTTTAAGTTTTTTTGAAAATAGAAAAATACTACACTAAAGAAGGCTTATATTGAATTCTGTTGGAATCAAACAAATCGGTTTGATATTTACTCCGATATTTAATTTTGAAATTTTGGTACCCACGAAAGTTATTTATGACTCCACAAAAGTTACGAAACGTATTTTTTACAGCGAAGTTCTATTTTATTATATAAAAATATTTCAAATAAAACCTAAATAATTAAAAGTATACTTGCTTTTACGAAAATTAATATATTTTTATATAGTACAGAGCACAAAAAGCATTAATAATTAAATCTCATAACCTTTTATGGAGTAAATAGTTCCGCTGTGACGACAAAGTAAGGTTTATTTTTGTTAGCTTATGTACTAAATGCTTTTGCACACATGCATATCAACAACATTATCTGACGCTGATAAACATATGCCTACCCCAAAGACTTCCAACGTGACCGACTACAAGCGGCCTGTATCCAGTGCGATCATGCGACCTTTGCAGGGTCGTCTGTCAATCTTGCTGGTGGACGCCTTACGCTACGTTCTTGGCCAAATGGTATCTAATCAAGAACCTTACTGCACTGTGCCCTGCCCATTGCCACTTGAGCTTAGTGATCTACAGGGCTATATTTCTTACTGTAACCTCAGTTCGTCTACGTACCTCTTCAATTCAATCCAGTGGACAAATACCGAACATAGCTCGTTTTTCGTCATTAATCTTTTTTATTACGCCCATAGTAAGAGACCATGTTTCGGATTGATTGTAGACGTTTGTTTTCATGCACTGAAGTATTTAGGTCATAATGCCCTCGCGACCAACATGCAACAGAAACTTGAATGCTAACATATGCTTACTATAAGGAAGTAGCAGACGAGCTCGCAAGAACAGGAGCCGACGACCCTCAAATCCGTTCTGTGCCCAGAACCGTTCTGTGGTATTACCAAGCAAAAAGCCACTACATTTCTTACTACCCTTTGTAAACAAGAGGCTATTGAGTTGTGGAAGTCCGTACGCGGAGCAAGAACACTCTAAAGCGCTGATACAAGGGTATAATAACAAAGTATCTAAAGAACTGCTAAAGCTCAAAAGAAACATGTGCTGTGATCAGAATACTGACGGATCACTGCAACCTTAACAAACACATGATAACCATGAAGTTGACCGAGGACGCAATGTGCCGTTTCTGCCACTCAGCAGAAGAAACGGCTAGCTTAGCTTATACTCTGCTCGTGCGGACCGCTTATGAGCAAAAGAAGTATCCCTTTAGGGCAGCATATAATGCACCCGGAAGAGATAACGGAACTAACTCCCCGAAAAACCTGGCAACTCCTGGATTCAACGGGTATAAGTAAGGCTGCCACAATAGACCAATCACTGGTCGAGCTGGCTTATACTTGGGCCAAAATTTTAAATAATAAATGCCCTCGCGTAGTTTTTCGCATCCTATCCAGCCAAGGTAAACCTACCGAAAAAATTACTTGTTCCAAGTAAACGTACTCCTGTCGTCCAAAACTGTAGATTACAGTTTCCGTGTGATGTATTGGTTATGCCAAATCCTTTTTATTTCACATGTGCATACATTTAATTAAGGGCAGTGTTGTATCAAGTTGTTCGTATATTAATTCTATGTAGAACTTTCCTTATTGCCGTCGATAAATAATAAGCCAACCATTTATTAAGTTAGTATAAGAGGGTTCAATCAATTAGACATATATTTGACTAAAATAGATAAATATAAGAAAAATTCATGCTTATACTTACTCAAACTATCGTTTGTTAATAATTTTGGGAGAAAACGTTAACATGGTTATTTAAAAACTTTTACAGACTGATAGCTATCATTGCTTTTCTGATGTTCTAGTACAAACATGCAACAGAAACCTGAATGCCCTGGGTAACTCCAATAAAGTAGTATAATAGTTAGCTTGAAAGCTATTAATAATTTCCTGAAATCAATCACTATCACAATTTGAACGCAAAAATATAGTACTTACCTAAGTATCGCCAGAAAATCTCGAAGATCACTTTTTAGCACTTACTACAATTTACACTTGAGAAGGTTGTAAACCTTTACCTCATAAGGTAACAATATTTTCTCAAAACATTTTTGTGTAGCAAACCTTGTTTCTGCTCCTTTAAGTGCTGAATATTAGGGTTCCGTACCCGAAGGGTACAAGCGGGACTTAATTACTACGCCTCCGCTGGCTGTCTGTCTGTCACTAGGCTGTATCTCATGAACCGTGATAGCTAGACAGTTGCATTTTTAACAGATGATGTATTTCTGTTGCTGCTTTAACAATAAATACTACACAATATACAAAAACAAAATAAAAATAATATTTAAGGGGGCTCCCATACAACAAACATGTTTTCTTTTGCCGTTTTTGGCTCAATATTAATAATGGTAACAGGTAGATGCTTGAAATGTTTACATTCATTCAATGTAAGCATTCACTTTAAAAATAAATAATTAAATCAAATATTTAAGGGGCGCGGCTCCCATACAAAATGTTTTTTTTTCGTATTTAAAACTAAATAAAGGTCAAAGTCTACTTTTGTATAATATATATTAGCACGGAACCCTTCGTGCGCAAGCCCGACTCGCACTTACCCGGTATTTTTTTCTGGATCACTGGTCTAGAAATCGTTAGGTATTAAGGTGCATTTCTCCAGAGCTTGCTTACCACAACATGATGCAAATAATAGTAACGTCTTTTGTACCATGTCGTTTTGTGTTTGTGATGTCCTAAGTTTATTAGTTGCTTACTGTCAAATTCAAATTCATACATTTATTTGGCACGCAAATAAAAATTAATCATAGGTACAGTACATATCATTAGACAAAGTGTGTGCCAAAAAGGTCCCTGCTCAGCATTAATCGAGACAGCGCGAAGCATGTCACGATGCTGATTTTCAGCAGGGCACTGTGTACACACATACAAAGATAGAAAAAAAAAACAATAATTTAACATTTTAAAAAACATTAGATAACAAATACTTCCAAATTTTAATAATATGCTATTAATTAATTTCGGCTTTGGGGACATGTAGCGGCCCCCATGAGACACTTGTGGTTTTTACATGGTTGTGAAGGACGGGTGAAAAAAGATCCTACGTCTCTTTTGGCTTTGTAGATTTTTCGCAAATTAATGGAAACGGGTGCTTTTTTTTCTAAATGTATATTATGAGGTATAATTTTTTTTATCTAACCGTTTCTGCACATTGTTAGTTCGGTTTAATTTGTTTTTTGCTGAATAATTATACTGTTGCGACGAGACTCATGTCTGGAGGCGGTTAAGTGCACTATTAGTGTAGTGCAATCTATCACTTAAGGTAGACTAGAACTTTTTTATTTTAATAACTAAACACAGCTAAGTACATTTAAACCATTTTTTAAAGAATTGTTTAATTTTAAAAAGAAAACACTTTCAATGTAAACCTAGTATATTATGTAGTTGTTTTCTCACATATGGAAGTTCACCACTATGATAGGGTTATAATGGTAGCACACTCTAATCAACGTTTAATCGTAATATACAACATATTATAACAGATACTTACTACACACTGACTTATAACAACACACTCTGACTTATAACAGTAAACTGATAAATAAAAATTGCAAACGTCTAAAAGTAAACAAAAATAAAGCAAAAAGTATTATAAAGAGGATATTAAAAAAGAAGTATGTACAAAATTATAGAAGGAGGTTTGTCGATAACAAAGGGAAAAGATGAACAATTGCAAGCGCACTATTTGCAGCCAACAGACAAGTCATGTTTTTTTTTATTGTGTAAATGTCTAATGATTGAAACTTGTCATTGTGACTTATATTACATACACGTATATTAAAGCGCGTTTGACATCATCATACGCGTGCGCAACCGCTTTTAACTATGAATCCGAGGACGCAAAAATGACTATAAATATGGAATTACAAACGGGCTTAAAAATACGAATACCTGTTTGTAATCATAATAGTCCACTGTTCCACAAATGTACCGATACCAATTTGCGAATAATAATAAATGGCTTCAGGGAAATGTGTTTGATCAACGTCACGCGCAACCTGCCGCCGCGTACGTCGAGGTTGTATCACAAATAATTCTGCAAGTGACATGCCAATAAGTGGCCTATAATTTGTGTTGCTTCCTCACGTATTGGCTGTTGCAACATTGGGGTAAATTCGACTTTGACGTTTATTGGTCAGGTTCGCCGAATTTTGCTATAATGGTAATGTGTATTATGTTACTTAGTAGATAACAAAAAAAGTAGTTAGAACTATACAGGTTAAGGTTCTGTTGCATCTATTTTAGTGTTATAGCTATCGATAAAAATATGCCAAATTTCATTTCAAACCCTATTTGACGATTGGTTGTATAATTTGTGATTTGACAAACAAAACCAATCTCTTGAAGTAAAATAATTTTATCAAAGGTACTACGGCTTCAAAACATTTTTGCTGAATAGTATTTTCTCACATTTCAAAATAAGGTTTCACACAATTATTTTTAACTTTGTTGCTTCAGCGCACAACGTCCGCAGTTTTCGTTCTATTTCATATTTGATACTCCAGGCGAAAATGAAACCTTTGTCTCCTGAATTCTTTTCTGTAACCACGAGATAGCTGGAAAAACTTTCTACATTATTTTACCAAAAGCAAAGATAATAGCAACGTGCAATCCGATAGGAATAGTGGTAGGAATAGTCAGTTACAGTATCTGTAATTATTTCTTCCATTTCAATATACCTTTTCTACGTTGGTGTATCTGTGGTAAGGCTGAATAAAAAGGTACTATTTAGATATTGAAGAACATCACATAACGATTGCCAAGTAAGTAGTTAATGCACAAAAAAATATGTATACGGATATAGTATTTTTCAGCTTGCAATGGCTTTGGCTAAAGCACTAGGGGTTATGAAAATCTGAAACAACGGTGGACACCTAGACCCGAGGTTTTTTTTCTGTATCCGAGGCAATAATACAGAAAATATGCATTTCTACATTGTCCAGACCGGGGATCGAACCCGGGACCTCAGAGATGTTGACACCTTGAAGACCGGTCTTCAATTGACCTCCGGGTCATCTCAATATTTTTTCGGTTTTTCAACTGAGTATACATATATGTACTATAAAACCTTTTTCATGGGACGAGGACGTTTTGATTTTTTTCCAGTAATAGTAGATTGTTATACAAGGGCCGAAAGTGACCATTCCACTCGAGAAGTTTCTGGCGCTCGAACGAAGTGAGAGCGCCAATAGCTCGAGGGTGGAATGGGTGCTTACACCCGAGTTAAACATACTATTTTTCATTTCGACTGTAAGGAAACCGAGGGTATCGATTGACTATCGATAGTTGTGGCAAAAGCAAAAGTATCGATAAAATATCGATAAACTATCAATAGTTGAGGCTAAAGCAATATTATCGATAGCCTATCGATAGTATCGATAGCCTATCGATAGTATCGATAGACTATCGATAGTTGAGGCAAAAGCAATACTATCGATTAAATATCGATAATATCTATAGACTATCAATAGACAGTTTCGCAGTAGTCATGCGCAAACGGGTCGCCTCTGCCTGGCGCCGCGTCCGAGACAGCCCCAACAGCCTCCTGGCGGCGATAGGGAGTCGCTATTGCTGCCCTATCCTGAGACACTGGAACAGCGTCCATGTTGGTTCGAGACCTGCCATAGTAAATATTAAGTAGGTAATTTTTTTTTGTGTGCCATCCTTTTTATTGATTTACTAACCCTAGCTCGTAAGATATTTTTTCTATAACTACTAACCCAATATATGGAAATTTTATTTCTGAAATAAAGATTAATAATAATAGTCTAGGCAAAAGCAATAGTATCGATTGAATATCAATAGTATCGATAGTCTACCGATAGTAATGATAGTATCAAAGTTCAATACTAAAATCACTATCGATAGCTGATACAGCTTTGACTATTGCAATAACTATCGATACTCTCGATAGTGGCCTTTTATTCAATAAGTAGTAGGAGTATAAAGTAGGAGGGAATGTATGACAAGCATTTTATTTCAATATTCCGTAAACTATTTAAATAATGTTCACTATTAAAGCTTTTGCAAGCTTACTATGGTATAAAAGCTAGTTTAATTTATCAGACAGGGGTGGACTTAGAGAAAAAGCTCATTGTATTGGAAAATGTATTAGTATTCGTAGTAGAGATGAAAACTAAAAGCTTTGTAATATTGCTTTTAGTGTCAGCCTTTGTGTTCTGAAAAAATTAAGCTTTTATCGCCAATATTCTGTGAAAAGTTCAGAAAGGATATATCAGTGCTCTTTTAAAGCTCAATTCTCTTACACGTGGGTTCACAAAGAACACCTTTACGGGCCATGGGATATATTTAGGATGTAAAAAAAAAACTGTTTTATCGGCAAATATGCATTTCCACAACTATATACAGTATTACCTGTTCAGTAATTTGTAATTAGTAAGTGAATTAGGTTCTCTTACTCGCATATTGTAGATGTTTGAAAGCTTTTTATCCGACTGCGACAGAAAGAAGGTAACGTTTTTCGAGCGTATTTTAGTATATGTATGCCCATTTCTTTGGGACGCCCTACAGCCCGAACGGCTGGACGGATTTGACATGGGAGATGTAGTTGCATTTGTCACTGTGTTAGTGACATAGAGTACCAAATTTTACAAATGGCATCCGCAAATATCAATATGCGATTGAAAAGGCCTTTTCAAAAATTTTGCAGACGGGTATTTTGTTTTTTTAAAAATTATTTGTCTTATGATAACGTTATGATATTGACTTGAAATATTACCATGAAGAAAACATGTGTGTCATCATCATGAAATTCCTTAATACCACCCCTAGATGACGTCACGGGTTTATCGATCGCTGAGTGTCAACGACCAAGTTCTTTGTTCCAAAACATTAGAAATCAATTACGGGTTTGTGTAATTAACTTTTTATGTGCGCCTTTTGTGTGGGAGATTTTCTTTGTGTTCAGTTCCAACTGAGTGTTAGGATCAAATTACACAGCTTGCGGTGCTATCACATGTAAAAAGTTTACGAAATAAATGTGGTGGAATCTTGAGTCATTTATCTAAGAGCAAACGAAATATAACAGCTCATATTATTACGAACTGCCGTTAATCCTTCATTAAGTCTCATGCCGTTCTTTTCTATTTTTAACCGACTTTAAAAAAGGAGGAGGTTATCAACTCGACTGTATGTTTTTTATTTTTTTGTGGCTATGTTACCGCATATCTCAGTCAGTTGTGGACCGATTTGAAAAAAAAAAATGTTTACCTAGAGGCTATACCTTCTAGTTGGTCCCATTTTGGCCAAGTCGAGATCTGATGATGGGATCTCGGTGTAATCGAGGGAAACCCTCAAATTTTGAAGGCACGTATAGTGTTTTCGTACTAGTATCTTAATGTTGGCATGTTGTTACGTCCGATAATCATTATGTGGAGCTAAGCTGATGGTGGAACTCCTTAAAAATTAGGAGTTTAGTAATTAAAACACCAGATGTTTTGTCAGGTACTGTATAGGATGCTAACAAAACAAAGTCAAAGGCGCAGCTCCCTCCTCTTTCCCCCCCCCCCTCCTAATCCCTCCCTCCCGTCGCCAACAATAAAAATATATAATTACTTCAAGAAAGAAATCAATTAACTCTTACCGCTGAAACGATGGATTTGATAGTTTGAGTACCGAGAAAGGACATAGAACAGTTTTTATCCCCAAAATCATTTTTATAGGGAATTCATGATACGATATACAACAAACTAAATTTAAAATGCTATTGGCAAATCTTTAACTGTTCTTCTTTAAACGGTCTTCCTTCTCGTTACTACTTTCTTCCAAATGACGCTGTCGCATTTGAACAGCGCGTTGCGTAGGTCTATCCATATTGCACCTTACACTAAATTTCAACTAAAAATAGAAAAATATTTTTCTTTTTTTTTTAAAAAAACCGACTTCAAAACTGACTACAATGCTAATTAAAACTAAAAATTTTATTAACAAATTTAAACTAAAAAGTATAAAATAATATTTAAATTACCTAACTGTTCTACGAAATTATACAAGAAACCTATTTCCAATTTATTATCTGTTATTTTTTGGAGTCGGTGCCAGACCATCCAATATCTAGCTTGGTTGGCACCGACTCCAAAAAATAGCAGAAATTTATATTGACAAAGAAAGTGACAGAACGAGACTTAGAGAAGAAATTCAGTTGACGCCCCTGAGTGTCGCAGTAAGACACAGTAAAAAATAAGTGTTAGTTGTAAAAAGAAACCGCAAAGCTGCGCGTATCGACTGCACAGTATCTTTTAACTTTTCAATACCAGATAGGTAGATTTCTTAAAACAACGTTTCTACCTATTTATTTGTTTCTTACGTTTACGCAAATTGTTAAACTCGTTAAAACATAGTTTTACGGATTACTCCGCGATTTATTTATATTTTATTTAAAACCTGACGTTTCGAACACTTTACAGCGTTCGTGGTCACAAGGAGACAGGGAGTCTCCCTGTGACCAATCCGCCCAGTCCGCGAAGTAATCCGTAAAATTGTGTTTTAATGAGAACGTTTCTACCTGTTTCCAGTATTGACTATAATCGATACTCTGTATGATTAGCTTGGTGGCCTCTTGGATATACTAAAGGCATGTTCTTTCCTTTTCTTATCATTGTGATCTTGCGCCTGTAAATATTTAATACAGTAATTGGCATATTAATTCTTCTTTAAATTATTGTGTAGAGCTATATTCTAACCAATCACAGGATATTTGATCAGGCGATTACACAATCAATGTATAAGGGTTTTACTCAATTAACCTTCAACTGGCGCGATCCCGTTAAGGGTACTATCACACAAAGGATAAGACGGAATACCTATCAACAGATAGAGGCCGCAATAAACTTAGATACAGAAAGATCACCAACCTGCTAAAATAAGAAAGGGTTAAAAAGTGGTTTACAAACACACAGATATAAGAAGGAATGACAGTAAGAACCAGTAGTAAATAAGGCTGCGTACAATATTATCCAACGAAAAGTACTAGGTACTACTTAAGCAAGTAAATCGAGGCAAAGCGCAATATAAAAAGTGTGGCGCCGCAAACATATTATGCAGGACTTGAGGTGATGATTGCCTAAAACAAATTAAATGTTTTTGCCTTTTTAAGGCCTAACTGTCACATTGCGCTGAATTTAAACAAATAAAAAATGGTATTTTCATAGTTTTATTTTTTGTCTGGCAGATGCTCCAAAATTTTAGCACCATGCAAAAAGGGCAATATTTGATCAAACTTCAGGAAGATTTGGTATTGAACCAAATTCCTCCAATCGTGTTTCGTAATCCATAGTAATCCGCAAGTTTCTGGTAAATTGGTTAACAAAATAATCCCTAGTAAAAAGCTCTATTTTTCGTGAGTGGCTTAGGCTATATTTTATTTTTTTGCTCAAAGATTTCGATTCGATTTCGATGACGAGACTAAACACAACCACAGTCTAAATTATAATGATAATAATTTGTTTCAATAATTACACCCATTACCCAGCCCCAAACTAAGCATGAGCTTGTGCTAAGGTGACTAGGATAACGGATATAGACATACTTATAATAGGTTTTTAAACATCCATGATTAAGAACAAATGCTCATGCTTATTACACAAACATGCCCATTGCGGGATTCGAACTTGCAACTCCTGGTTTTGTAGTCCTGAGCGCGAACCACTACACCAAGACGGTCGTCAAAGTCTGTTTACTCCCTCTGTGTAAACCTGTATTGTGAAAATAGACCGTTGGATATTTAACGTCTCCTAAATACTGAAGACATTAAGCTCATTCCTAGAAATCCTCGAACGTCCCTTTGCCCCCGTCGTCTAATAATCCTTTAATCTCGAAGATAGGATCTCTAAGGGTCGCCTTGGTTTTTAATTATTGAAACTGAGCTCCCGCAAACATTTGCGACCTTTTCGTTTACCTTAGAAGATTAGTATCGGATTGGAATTGCTTTTTTCTCCTTTGAAATGTTAACACTTAAATGGTTATTAGTTCACTAAAATAAGAGCGATCAGTTTCAAAGTTGGTTTCAAATGACGATGATAGATATTATTAAAAATTGTTGAAATTACAAAAACATTTTGAATTTGGAGCCTGGAGTTCGCCATATTTAGTTTATAATCAGCCGGTTTAGCATTATTCGACATATTTTGTATGAAAATTCTGTCAAATTAACCATGAATCGAGGTTTACTGACTAATTAAACATTGGTGAACTTGGGTCGTAATTAAGTAAATAGCCCGAAATTGAGTGTAGCTGCGGATTTTTTGTAGGTACTAAAAAGTCGAAAGCTTATGAAAATATATGAACGAACAGTTGTGTGTTAATTACTCGTACCTACAACTACTATATAATTGCCTTAGTGATAAATACTAATTCAGAATTAGTATCCCATGCACATTATTTATCTGTGGATTAGTTTATCAATCAGCTTGAGTGGAAACAGTAAAAGCCTATAAGTTGGATGCTTTAAACCTTTCCAATGAAGGTGGCATACACCCGCCCAAAGTCCCAACATTTTGACCTTTATTCCCTAAAGAATAAGAATCGTTCATTGGTCGTAATTCATTTCATCCCCTTATTGTTGTTGCGTGTTTTCATTCAGCTAGTGAATTTTATTGCCAACTTGGCGTCTCTTTACGACGGATACGTGATCCGTTTTCCTTTTCCATTTTTTATTCCCAAATGTGTGGTTCCAGATGAAAATGTTCATATTGCGAATTTACGTTCTGAGTTCAATATACGTATATATCAGCTGCTACCCAGTCTGGATCTTATGATCTACGAAATCTACTACAAGCAAGCTTAGTTTTAGTAAATTCGAAACCTGAAATCGACCAGTAACATCCAGATATTAGAAAATATCGCATTTTTTATTGCTTTTACCGTGATGTTTTATCGCAAACATAGGATTTTTGGTTTTTAGGGTTCCGTACCCGAAGGGTAAAAACAGGACCCTATTACTAAGCCTCCGCTGTCTGTCTGTCTATCACCAGGCTGTATCTCATGAACCTTGATAGCTAGACAGTTGAAATTTTTACATATGATGTATTTCTTTCGCCGCTATAACAAGAAATACTAAAAACAGAATAAAATTAATATTTAATCCTAGCGTTTTTTGCTAGCTATTACTAACGGCAACAGGTAGACGCTTGAAATATTTACAGAATATTAAATTGTACCTATATTCACTTTAAAAATAAATAATAAAATTAAAACAATAATATTTAAGGGGGGCTCCCATACGACAAATGTGATTTTTTGCCATTTTTTGCTCGATATTCGTAATGGCAGAAAGTAGACGATTTAAATATTTACAGAGTATGTTGTATTTTATTTTAAAAATAAATCTATACATATAATAAAACTGTAAAACCGATGCGTCTGTACATTAAGTATTTTTACCAAAAACTAATTGAGGGTGATGTTAAAATAGTAACAGAATAGGAATCTACAACTTTTATTTTTTTTGTCTGTTTATCTGTTTGTCTGTTTGTACACGCTAATCTCCGGAACTACTGAACGGATTTGAATGAACCTTTTTTTATTCCGTAGCTATTGAGTCTAGGCAAATACTAGGCTATAACTTATTTTAAAGATCGGAGTACATGACGTGGAACCTTAGCAGTACACTTAAACTAAGAAAGATATGAAAGCAGCGCCTTCAGAAAAGTTAATTAGCGTGATGAACATTTTTATTGACGTACACAAATTGAAAGTCTAGAGCAACTGATATGCAACCCTAGCAGCTCGGCTTAACTATAAAAGATATGAATAGAGCACCTTAGGAAACATTGTTCAGCGTGACGAGCATTTCCTATTGACGTACAGAAATTGAAGGTCTGGAGCAACTGATATAGAACCCTAGCAGCTCGGCTCAATTATAAAGGATATAAATAGAGCACCGTAGGGAATATTGTTCAGCATGTGACTTGGTGACGAAAACCTGGAGAAATCGAGAGAATCCTTCAGATTTTATAGGCATGTATACCATATAAGCCACAGCATTAATTTATGTATGTATTTAAGCGTTTACATTCAGGAGTTATAATTTAATGGTGCTGACCTTAATGCTAAGTAGTTCGTGAATACTTTCACCACAGACAGTTTGTCGAAATTTTGTTGAATTACTGTATTATTAATGAAAGATCAAAGTCAATTGGCACTATTATTTATACTTCTTATCACTAACTAACGGAAATTGAACTACGAGTTTAAGAATAGTTAAGACTATTCTTACTTTACGTTATAGGAGAAATGGTAGGAAGGCCTTTACCCTGCAGTGGGACACGACAGGCTCCTAATAATAATAATAGCTTTACGATAGTAGTAACTTACAAACCGACTTTTGAGTAAGCTAGGGACACAATAAATAAATGCTAAACCGCATTCATCTCTTGCGGTAGAGAGGTCTTACCGGCTACCGAAATTGAAGATATCAATTTAAAGTGCTGTGTGTATTAAGAAATTGTAAGGTTTAGAAAAGTAATTGAGTCTGACTTTTTTCAACGAACACTAAAACTAAAATTACCTTTATTTTTTTAACAAACGAATAAAACTGCCTTCAATAAAGTAAACTAAAAAGTAAACAAAAATCCTTTAAACTTTTACTAAGAAAGATATACGACAAAATTTAGTTTTGAAGTCGGTGTCACTGCCATGCGAAATTTTCTTACTAGAGGAGGATGGCGAGGTGACAGTAACCTATCGAAAAAAGAAAGCTTATTGACCTTGATTTTTCATTCCTCTCTTCTCCTTACGACGTGGTAGACTAAGAGATCATGACAGCTGGATGGCGCCGGGAGTAGAATTTTTTTTTGTATCATCGAGTCCACGCGTACGAAGTCGCGGGCAACAGCTAGTAATTAAATTGAAATAAACATGTACGGAACCCTTCGTGCGCGAGTCCAACTCGTACTTAGTCAGTTTTTATAAACTCTGTGGACATTACCTATACGATACAATAATGTTTCATTTTCATGCTATTTACATAAATATCAATTCTATTTTAGCCTCACTCACCCTCTATCGTGAAAGGGTTGTCTATTTAGTTATAAAAAAGGTATTATATTTACAAATCGGCTATTATTTGCTTGTATCTATTTTTCTCCTAGCTGTATACGGTGGAATGTCAGACTGTTGGTCCCAGTTAAGAAATATTGATCGTTAGGCATCGTTCATACCAAACGATTTGTCCGCCACGGACTCGTTTACACCGAACCGACAATACGTTATTACATAGCTGCTGACGGTGTATTATTATGACAATACGTTTACGTATATGACAATACGTTTGGTGTGAACGATGCCTTAAGCCTCATTAGGAGCAGCATAACGAACGAACCAACCCACACTGAGCTCGTATCTTGGAATGGCTTCAATCACCTCATGTCTTTGTCATTAGTGCAATTGTTCAAATATCAGACCACCCATTTTCGCTTTAAATCACATTTGTTGACATTGCAATAACCAAGTTTTTCACTTGACGCAGTCGTCCGTAGAATAAGGAAAGTAAGATAAAAGTAAGAAATTCGAACCTATTGCAAGCGCGAGTAGGTACATAAAAAACTCAGGATTCGAAGAAGGCTCTTAGAATCCTGAGTTTTTCATGTGCCTGTGTTTCATGTCCATTTGACTTTCGTGTGCGTTCAGAATAAGCCACACCACCCCCGGCCTAAGCATACAATCATATTGGAATTTACCAGAACCACATTCATGTAATTATCTGATTGAATTGTCAAAGGGTAATAGGTACTTGTAAAATATGAATCATTCAACTAGTTGATTTGCTTATCAATAATCCTTTGTACAATGTTTCACTGAAGATGGCTACCTAAATCGGTGAGACGGACGGCCTATTTGCTGGGTATCTGGGGCCCAATTCTCGCGCCTTCGATATTATATCACATACTATATTTATCATAAATACATGGCGGATATCACAAAATCTGATAAAAATTCGATATTTTCATACTTCGAGAATACGTAACATCTAAATTTTTTGATATTTGCCATGTTTTAACGATAAATGTCGTATGTGATATAATATCGAAGGCGTGGGAATCGGGCCCCTGGTAACTCACTACATAAGGTAGTCATAGCACATTTATGTTGCAGACATATTGTGAAATATGTCTTAATATTTGACATTGAACTCGTGGTTGAAAATATATTCGTTCTGCGATATTCACATGCATTAGATTTAAAATAGTTTTTAAGTATTAAAAACCATTGCCACTAAGTCCAGGCTTAAACGAAAGTTCACGGAGGTGGTGCCGTATTATTTATATGTAAAAATATTCTTTTAAAACAATCACGAATTCGACTACTCAAATATCTTTAGTATTTACTTACTAAAGCGAATGATGCCCTTGGGTCTTTAATATCCATCAGAAACCACTTTCTGTCTTACAACAAATACCTACTTAAAGTAGTGTGAAAGGATTCGTATAGCATGTAGTAATTTTAATAAATGTTAATATCCTTTTTATGTGTAGATGCAGTTTAATTATGATTCCAGGTAATATAAAAAACTAGTCTAGACTTTACTGCAACACTAGGTACATGCTTAGTCGAGCCAAAGTAAACACCTAGGGAATGTTAGCTGTGTGTGTTGGTATCTCTTTTGACAGGCAGACATCTAGGCTTGGATGAGGCTAGAACCTACATTTGAGAGCTTAGGAACGTATAAACTTAATTTCCAATTATTCTGTAAATTAAATTTCTTGAAAATTACAAGTAGAGGTGTTTATTATTCGATGTATACATATATTCTGACTTTTACATAATAACCATGTATCTTTAATCCTTATATGTAGCGAACTATAATATTGTTGTTTTTGTGAGACTAACGCCGTCTTTTTTTTTTCAGACTGAAAATTAAAATTTTATTAAAGTTACATGTTAAAGACATAAATAATTTAGTTATTAATGTTATTATATATCAGCATTACTTTACACTTTTTAAAACTTCTGCTCGAAGAGTCAAGAAATTCTTTTACAATTTAGAACTCTTTTAAAATATGAAATAACAATAATTTCAAACCTTGTTGAACTTGTATTAAAGAATTAACTCTAAGATTCGCTCAAAATAAATTACCATAAATCCAATGAAATCTGTTGAATTGCGAAACTCAAAGAAAATTCAATGTCAACACAGCCCAAAAGATGTTAGAGATATTTATTTGTACCGCTGGAAATAAGTTTGGGTTATTTAGATTTCATCGAAGCTGATACTAATTTCATAGGAATTGGAATATAAATAACAGTAACGAAAAAATGAAAGAAACTAGGTATGTATACGTTATTATATTCGTGAGGTACTTATGCTTATCGTCGATATATTATTTGTTTTAGGAAAACCCGGGTTAACATATGGATGATAAAAGTACAGTCTAAAACAATTAAACCACTTATAGGTCTTCACAGATAACAGTTGTTTAAGATAAAGAAAAGACTACGTATCGAGCACAAACTGAGCACTGAAAATCAAGTAGGCAATTAAATTAAATATCAAATACTACCCAAAAAGAGAAAATATAATTAGTATTACTATTGATATGCCCTATTGAATCCAATGATTATGGCTTGTTAAAAAATTGTTCACTTAACAGCCGCCTCACCGCTGCAACATCTGTGTAGAATATATCAATGCCTGTGTCCGCGTCAATTCTGATGAGCTCACTACAAGGTAACTGTTTTATTACATACTTATATCGATCCCAGCTAGTTCGTTTATCTTTCCACACTTGCAAAAAAACCTTCTTAAATCTAAGTTTAATTGGGCTTACCTATTTGTTTTGAAAACATTAAATATAATGTTTTAACATTATAAAAAAATGTAAAGGCTATTGTTAAGTGTTGTTAAGAAAATGTTAGTGTAATTTAGTTAACTCAAAGTTTCTGTAACTAATACAAATCACGTTCTCAATTCGAACCATCGCTGTGCAAACGTGACTTCTTCAAACTCGGGGGCCGCTACTCTCCAAGACCTTGACTGAGACTGTATTTTCGGCTTTAGTATGTGCGACAGGGATAGAGATGTAAAATTACTGAATCTAACAAAACTCACAATTGGCAAAAATCTTATGACTGCTCCATTTACTACTAAAGGAACTGAATCTCACTAGTCACAATTAAATAACGTTTTATTGTTATTAATTAATAATTGTCATATAGGTACATAAATATGAACGGCCATATTACCGTCAAAGGAATACTAGGACCCGAGTTCACCAACTTTTAAACAGCCGGTAAACCTCAGCTTTTACTCCGCTTTGAATGCACACAAAGCATAAATTTCAATAGGTAGGAACTTTTATCGATCACAAGAATAAAAAACCACTGCCATAACCGTGATGACCGTTTTTGACAGTTAATGACAATTTTTGAGCAATTTGACCGTAAATGAAAATCCGTCAAATTCAGCCATGGCCCATGTGGGTCATTTCTGTAGTGGTTTCATGTGACCTGAAATAAATATACAATAACAGAGTACGCCTCAGGTCTATGGTCAGCAAACCCAGTGGAGTCAACATCCAGCTACAAAGTGCAAAGTGTAACATTGTTACACTAGTTGGAAATTCCAATTGGATGCGAAAGGCAGGGCTAGCCAACTTGCGTTACGTAAGCTTACGTGTGAAGATCATGATAGATCAGTCAGGCCGTTCCGTACTGGACCAAGCCAGTATAGTGAGATCCGTTTGTACTTGCTACTGAATTTACGGATAATTGAGTTTGGTATCTACTATCTTAATCTACTTTTTTTTAATTTACTCTCACAAGTTAATTTGAAGTATTTTATTTCATAGTTGGGAGCGTCCATGGCGCATTGGCTAGCGGGTTGCCTCTCATGCGGGAGGTACCGGTTCGATCCCACGTGCCGCTATGTACCAATTACTTTTTCTGAGTTATGTAAGGTAACAACTTATGTAAGTTGTTACCTTATGAGGGAAAACATCGTGAGGAAACCTGCACATTCAGGCGACTGCATGTGTCCAACCAACCATGGTCCAACCTGGTCAGGTTCCCCTGGGTCACGGAGGTCAGACAGCAGTCGCTTCACTGTAATTAACTAATCTGCCACATCATGAATCACGGTCCAAAGCGGACCCTGGACCCTCGCGTTCGAGTGCACAACCGGGATAACGCTAGGAGGATGATGATTTTATTTCATAGTTGTCTGTAGTACAGTATCCACGCCAAATAAACTTAAGGCTGCCGAAAAAAGTGTCTTTGGAGTACGGAAATCATGTATTGCTAAAACGTATTTAAATGTATTTGTATTGGTGTAAGAGGTTCTTAATTTTTTTTTTTATATTGAGAGGCGATTTCGTCAATTTTGTAATAATGCGTGTTGCTGTAGTTTGAGATATTATGCGCTTTTCTACATTCTGCAAGACCATAATTTCCTAATCTAAAGATACTTTACTGACGTCCTTTGGCTACATGGTCTCTGTTATATGTTTGCTACGCAGCCACTATAAAATATGGACAAAATGTTCGAAGCACGCCTGCGTAATTTCATGTTGAAATTTCTACGTGACCCCTTAGTAACCAAAACCGCATAGTTTGTAACAGCAAATGCCTATCATTTTTCATTATAAGTAAGCCTACCCAATTTCTTTTCGTAAAATTTGAAAGTCCGTTTATCTCCCCTATTAGTTTACTTAAGAAAGAATTACAATATTTAAATTACCGCCTTTTCTTAATGTTTCTTCAGATAATATTTTTTATTAACTTTACCAAGTTTCATGATTCAATTGACGCGAAACTTTGGAAGGCCGTAAAATTAGTTAAAGAAGAACATTAAGCTAATTTCATAATTACCTTTTCATTATTAAAGAGATGGTTTTTTAATCTATCTGTAGAAAAAAATAATAAGCCGGTTGTCCCAACGATGAGCGAAAAACGAGTAGAGCTAGAAACAAGAAACGGAACATAATAATAATAATTATTATTAATTTATTTCGACATAATTAAGTCATACATACAATTTATAATTATAACATAAATAACTAATTTCATAATAACGTTTTTATTATTAAATAGATGGTTTTTATCTGTATAATTAAAAAGTATTTTGTTAAGGCGGTTGTCCCAGCGATGAGCGAGAAATGAGTATTGGCGAGCAGCGTGAAGCAAGTGTGTGGTTCTGATAAGGGGATATCAGACTACGCGATATTCAGACAGTCTTACTGAGACGGTATATCTCTCATCTGGCTCTTTCAATCTGTGAAAGAGCGAGATGGGGCAGACAGACTTACAGGCTAACTCTTCTAACTCACTACGATGAGTCTTAGTAAGACTGGCTGAATACCGCGTAGTCTAATAACTCCCATAGTTTTGTTGCTGGGCTAGGCATAAGTCAGTGTTTGGGCGATCATGATTATTTGCGTACTGTAGAGAAATGACCGCTATATAGTTGGTCTCTTCTCGAGAGCTTTGGTCGCCAAGCAAGCTTCGCTGACCGCGTATTATCTTTACTAGACAAGCTAGTGTAGGGAGTCCTCACTTGCCTCAGCGATCAACTAACAATATTTATGCATCTCTTTACAAACCGTTACTTTTACCGAATGTATCTATATCCATTGTATGAGTATGTTTCCTAAGCGATAAAATCGCCGATGGTTTGTCGTTTACTAGTCGATGGTCGGACAACTGCCTTATGTAGGTACCTAACCTTTGATCACTCTTTTTCAAATATAATTAGTTATGGGCTAGATGAGAACTTCTAGCAGATTAGTTGACGTTATGAAGTAACTGAATCAGTAACAAAGCTGTCGGCACGTAGTAACTATTATATAATCTGTGGTTTAGCGTATGAAGCAAGAAATTATGTTTATTTTCAGAATTTATTATGGGCTGGTATGCAATGTACCAGTACTTAATTAGATACATTTATAAAATAGCTGACCTAAGTATAGTAACACAACTTTAAAATATATTATTTACAGTAAAATATACTATTTGTGCAGTGCTTCAAAATTCGATTTGTTTGCATTATTATGTAGTAGGTAGCAAACCCTTGGCGTGTCCACTTGTTGTCACCCTAACACTATTTACCGATACTTTTGGAACGTTTCATATTCATTTGTAGTGTTGACAGTTCACTTGACTCGTACGCTGAGTTTTGCTAATATTGCTGCCAGTTTGTAGGAAATTGAAACTCCAAGCTGTAGGTCTTCCTACCTGACTTTAATAGAAAACACCTATACGACTGCAGCTGCATTATACTCGTAAAAACAAGCGTTTTACTTATTATTGCTCGTAATAATAAACAAACAGGATAATAAACTAAAATTTCTTAAATAAACTTGTTGTATTCGAGATAAAACAGACGTTTGCTAGACAAAGTCTCACAATACTTATTCGAAACTTCTACCCCGTTATTCCAAAAACTTAGTACCGGGCTTAAGACAGGACTAAGCTATTAGCTAGCCAATTAGAAAATCGCTTCTCTATTAGGTTATGTCACGAATGTGTCATTCATTCTTCTGTTGTCAGCTAATATTCAGACCTATTTTAAACCTGGTCAATTTTTTAGGGTGCCGTACCTCAAAAGGAAAAAAGGAACCCTTATAAGATAACTTTGTTGTCCGTCTGTCCGTCTGTCTGTCAAGACTCTTTTACTCAGGAACGCGTGGAGGTATAAAGTTGAAATTAACATCAAATTCTTATGTCTATGGTCCCTTAATGATGTAAAATGTTTTAAGTTAACGCTGAAAAAAGATACAGCCAATTTTGTCAAATTTTCTATCATTTTTTCCCATTTCTCAGGGGAATTAAAACCTCTATGGTACTTCCCATAGACCTAGAACCCTGAAATTTGGCAAGAAGGAAGGTCTTACAGCATAAGAGTGATTTTCCGGAAAGCATTCTCCACGTCACCTTCGTGGCGATTTTTAGTTTAAGTTTTTTTTTAACTAAAAAAAATACTACACTAAACAAGGCCTAAAAGTCTTTTGAATTCTGTTGGAATCAAACAAATCGGTTTTTAATTCATTCTGATATTTAATTTTGAAATTTTGGTACCCACGAAAGTTATTTATGACTCCACGAAAGTTACGAAACGTATTTTTTACAGCGAAATTCTATTTTAATACATTAAATATTGCAAATAAAACAATAAATAATTAAAAGAATACTTGCTTTTACGAAAATATAAAAAAATACTATATTTTTTATGGTAAAGAGCTTAAAAAGCATTAATAAATTAAATCTCTCAACCTTTAATATAGTAAAAAGTTCCGCTTTGACGACGAAGTAAGGTTTATTTTTGATAGTTTATGCACTAAATGCTTTTGCACACATGCATATCAACAACAAAATCTGACGCAGGACGTCCACTGATAAACATATGTCTACCCCAAAGACTTCCAACGTTACCGGTTACAAGGGGCCTGTATCCAATGCGCTCATGTGACCTTTGCAGGGTCATCTGTAAATCTTGCTGGTGAACGCCCTACGCTACGTTTATGACCAAATAGTATCAAATCAAGAACCTTTCTGTGCCCTACCCATTGCCACTTGAGCTTAGTGGTCTACAGGGCTATGTTTCTTACTGTAACCTTAGTTCTTCTACGGGAGATACGTTAAAGAACTAAGGTTCAATTCAATCCAGTGGAGAAACACCGAACATAGCTCGTTGTTTGTCCTTAAACTTTTTTATAACGCCTATAGCAAGAGACCATGTTTCGGATTGGTTGTAGACGTTCGTTTTCAAGCACTGAAGTATTTGGGTCATAATGCCCTCGCGAGGAGCTCAGCCAACAACACCAGGGGCAGTGCTGAATGCACTGCTGGACCTTATACGAGTACCACTACATATGCAGGAACAAAAGGAAGCCAAGCAGTGTATATACAGAATATGCACCCACACAAAAACCAGATGGACCTCTCAGACTAACAAAATAGCATGCCCAGCGACGACATGCACACAGAATACAACTTCCATTAGATGTATCCAGTAAACATTCCTTCAAGGGACAAATGCCTAGAGGGCCAAATGATCTTCAAAGAAGGAAGCCACAGTTACTCCAATAAAGTAACACTTACATAGGTGCATTCTAACATATACGGTTATGAAGTAGCAGACGAGCTCGCCAGAAAAGGAGTCGACGACCCTCAAATCGGCCCAGAATCGTTATGTGGTATTACCAAACAAAGAGCCACTACACTTCTTACTACCCTTTGTAAACAAGATGCTATTGAGTTGTGGATGTCCGCACCAGGACAAGAACACTCTAAAGCGCTCATACAAGGGTAAAACAACAAAGTATCTAAAGAAGTGCTAAAGATACAAAACATGTGCTGTGACCAGAATACTGACGGGTCACTGCAAACTCAACAAACACATGACAAACATGAAGTTGACCGAGGACGCAATGTGCCGTTTCTGCCACTCAGCAGAAGAAACGGCTAGCTTAGCTTATACTCTGCTCATGCGGACCGCTTATGAGCAAAAGAAGTATCCATTTAGGGCAGCATATAATGCACCCGGAAGAGATAACAGAACTCACTCCCCGAAAAATCTGGCAATTCCTGGATTCAACGGGTATAAAAAGTAGGGAGCTATAATCAAAAGGGCTGCCACAATAGACTAATCACTGGTCGAGCTGGCTTATACATGGCCCAAAATTTTAAATAATAAATGCCTTCGCGTATCGAACTCTATCCAGCCAAGGTGAAACTACCTAAAAAAATAACTTGTTACACGTAAACGTACTCCTGTCGTCTAAAACTGTAGATTACAGTTTCCTTGTGATGTATTGGTTATGCCAAATCCTTTTTATTCCACATGTGCATACATTCAATCAAGGGCAGTGTTTTATCAAGTTATTCGTATATGAATTCTATGGAGAACTTTCCTTATTGACGTCGATAAATTGATAAGCCAACCATTTTTTTAGTTAGTAGAACATCAGGGTTTAATCAATTAGACATATCAACCTTCTTTGACTAAAATAGATAAATACAAGAAAAAATATTGCTTATACCTACTCAAACTATCTTTTGTTAATAATTTTGGAAGAAAACGTTAACATGGTTATTTAAGAACATTTACAGATCGATAGAGAAGTAAATTAAGACTGCATAAATAGACTTTCGTAACCTTACGTGGAGTGAAAGATAACCTTCGTGGTCAAATGTCCACGAAAATCATGCCACAAAAGTTACGAAAATTTTACATTTTTAAAAATTTACTAGTTGTTTTTTGACAAAAATAAAAACTAAAAAGCGGACGAAGCTATTGGAAAAGGGTTTTATACTAAATATTCAACGCTTACATCTAAAACATTCTATTGTCTTTAAAATTTAACCATGAAGGGTTTCTTCAAAAGGTTATCAGAAAAAAGTTGATGAATTTGTGTGCCTATATTTTCTGTATCAAAGCGATGAGAAAGGCACTTGTCCTCCAATGATGCTGTAATGAAAATAAAGTTTCCGTAGGGCCATTAAGCGTGTCTAAAAGTTGAGGCTCTTTAAAGCTATGGACCTTTATATGTCGCGTTCACAAATCTACGTCAATCGTGTGACCGAGACAAAATATTTTCTAACTCTTTCTGTTTAAACGGTATCAATATGGTTAATCTTGACTTTTTTACAATTTTTTGACATATAGTATGTGTACATAGCACAACAAACAATAAAGATATTAGTGGTTGAACTGAGCGCGAGGTCGTTGGGACACGCGGAGAACACCGGTTTTGCTCCCGTTTTGGGCAGAAAAGTGTTATTTAAAAAATATCTATAAGCCCTGTTTTATGTTTAAAACTATGTCTGTGTAGATGAATAAACAGATAATCATTTAACGTTAATTCCAAAGCTGTTTATTGAATGGGTTAGGAATTATAAACGTGTGACCGCCAAAAAACGGCCCTCGGAGAATCACTCATAAGTTAAGGAAAAAGTCCGAAAGTCGTTAATTGTTGTTAAATCAAATACAAAAAGAGTTTTTTCGATCTGGTCCAAAAAAATTAAGTAGATGGCGCTAGCGCTATGCTTATTATACTGTTCTATAATTATGTTTAGGTAGATTTAAAAAATAGACCACGAAACTCTTAATTCCTATTAAATATTGATATGGTTTTACAGAAACATTTTATCATTTACCAATAATTTTATAAAATTCTCGTGCAACTGGGCGCACGGTGTAAGCAAATAAACGAATATGAATATAAGTTAGTCAATCGTCACTAGATGGCGTCATTTGGCATTGTTGTTTTATACGCTCGCGCTAAAATGAGTTTTTTTTTAGAGTACCTAGTTGTTATTACTTTTCATTGTATAACCATAAGCACGCTTGGTCCAGTGGCTAAGATCGTTGGTATGAACGTAATAATCTGGGATCGATCCTGGGCATACAATATCACTGATGTTTTCAAATGTATGCTTTTTTATTTCGAGGTATATTTAAATGCACAGCAAAGACATAATCAAATTTCAATTATACTATTTTTACTTGAAATAAATTATTGCACTGCAAATATAAATATTGATTAACAAAACTAGTACTATAAACAATAAATTTGAAAATGTGCATAATTTTTTTCTCAAAAAAAGCTGCTAAAAGTTGTTTAATGTACCTACAGAAATTTGATTTCCACATCGAATACCTATATTAATTGCACGTCAAATTTATCCGAAATTGGCCTTAGTTTTAGTCAGCGGAATGCATTTTTTTTTGCAATTTTAGTCTGATAAAATCTGTTACACTAATTTCGATGCTCATACCAATTCTTGTTTAAAAAACAAAAAAAGCTATGAACTTGAATAAATACAAAAAAATGTCAACCATTAAGATTCAAACGCTCGTCTTTAAAACTCTGGATATTTACTCTTTCGCACTGCGCCAAGACACACTTATGTACCGTGACGAAATTAGCACAGTTAATGTGCGTTAAACAATTGCGAAAGAAAAAAGCATGTACTTCTTTTTGTTGTTTTACGCCATCTATTGTACGTTTCTCTTGTACCATAGCTCTTGAGCTATGGTTCAATTTGTGTTCGATATGCATTGCGCGAAGCGCAGTAGTTAGTTTTTATAGCAGTATAACAGTTATACGAGAGATGGCGCCAATTGTATGTAACAACAATAGTTATTCAATGGCAAAGTAGACTAACTTTGCCGTTTTTCTTTGTTTAGAGATTAATTGTCTTTGTTATTAGTGTTATTGTCATCTGCATACCTACTTCATATTACTACTTATGCTATGGTACATAATAATAAGTTACGAAGCTTTGTTTGTTTTATTGTTTTATGTGATTAGCATTCACTTTTATTTGTTAAATACTTGCAATAGTAATTTCTTTCAAGTGTTGAGGGTGTAATCCCAATAACATAGATGAAAGCAACGCGGCATTACAGCCTTAGATTACAGCGTTAAGAAGCACTTGAAAATTTCAACAGGCTCTGCCAACGCCAGGGTGGCCGAGAGGTAAGGCAATGGCCCGGTACGCGAGGAACGCAGGTTCGATTTTTAAACCCGACCAAGCCAACTAGACGAATGTCAATCACCATTTAAAAATATGGTTGAAATTTGATACTAAGGTAGTAAATTATTGAGTTACACCATGTTCAGATCTAAGCAGTACCTAACGCTACAGGTGCCGGTAAAGATATCATATTAACACTATTTTATTAACGAACTATTTTCATTCAAGTTTGTACGGAACCCTCGGTGCGCGAGTCCGACTCGCACTTGGCCGGTTTTTTTTTGTAATAACACCAATTCCATCAACTTGACAACTCAGAATGATCCCAGAACGTAGCAGTGTATGCGAAGGGATTCCATACACAACACATAAAACAATGAAAATAAAATGCTATGGAATTTAAGTATCAAGCAAATAACATATTCAGTATGCAATTTTGAGTTTGACGACTTAGTTTTATTTGGGATTCATTGATCGTAATTCTAAAACATACTCATGAAATAAATAGTCACTAAAACGTAAAATATTTTGTAGTAATTAACAATGTTTTTAAACGATCGTAAGTCGGTTTGATGTCGGAATCGATTATTCGACCAACCGATTCTTAAACACCCGACCCTATATGCCAACTGTCAAATTAAACCAATTAAATTATTTAGACTATAGTGCATTTTTGTATGAAGTTTCACAGTAAGTATTTTGTTTTGATTCAGTTATTGTATGTAATGGAACTATCCAAGCCCTCTTCGTGTCATAAATAGCTCTGACATACACACATCGATTCTGAAAAACTGTGTTGAACTTTATTTTATAATTATTTTTATAACTTAAGCAATTCGTTTGAGAGTTTTCTGAAATTTCGCTTACGAAAATTTTAATTTTAAAATTAATCGCATGAATTTCCGTTTTATTATAGTAATATTTAAAACAAAATGTACTGTCGTATTTTTACAGGCTAGTGTAAAATACAAATTATTGTTTAAAGAAATAATATTTAAATTGTGTTTAACTTGACATGTCTAGATAAAGATAAAAAGTAATTGAATGCCAAATCCGAAGATATGATTGTTCATAGGGCATCATTACCCCATAGGGCAAAACTAACATGACATCCAACGATTTTTTTTTTGAAGAATCGCGTTAACCGCAGTTTTTTCGGAATTCGGCTTATTTGCAACCCCAAGGGGCTAAACTGAGCTAATTTACTAAACCTACGTTTGAGTTTACCTAAAACTGCGTAACAATGTTTCACGGCTCCAGTTAAAACATATCACTCTCCCGAACCTTGTACATAATTTATGAAGGCAGGTAAGGTTAACAATAGTAGAGAGTGAGGGATCATGTAGGTAGGCTACGCTCAACATCAAAGATGTGAGTTACCTTTAAGTCTCAAATACTGTCAAAACTGTAACATTTTTTGGAAGGTATTAAATGACGTACCATCACAGACACAAAAAGTTAGAAATTATGTTTAAATACGTAGAAAAATATAGCTTTACCTAAATATAGTACTAATGTGAACGCAAAAAATACAGTTACTTTTAATTTTAATGTGTTTTTTTCAGAGACCTGAAATGTTTCCTGATAATATTTTTATCGTTCAAGAAACTAAGGAGCATATGTAATATTACGAATTGGCCCTCACTAATATTAATACGTTTTCAATTTATTTGTTTCAGGTAACGTAATATCTGGCTTTTTGTAAGTAGTTTTATAAACCTGGTTTCTCTGCAAACTTTTATCTATCTCAGAATGTATTCATTTATTGATCCTTCTTATTTTAATAATAATAATATTTTAATACAATGAACTAATAATAACTAAAATGTTATTGTTTTTAGGCGAATACAATATGATTATAACAGTCTTACTGCCGTACTCAGAGACGTCAATTATAGTTAATCCTTCATTAAGGCTCATGTCATCCTTTTCTGTTCCATTGACAAAGAAAGTGACAGTACGAGACTTAAATATAGATTAAATTTAATTGACCTCTTCGAGTGCGGCAGTTAGTACTTTGTACCTATATTTCTAGGGAAAAATACAAGGTATATTCCTGAATAAACTATTATATTTATAGGAATTTCCTCACGCTTAGTCCTACTAGTCCTCTTAAACCTCAAGTTGGTCTGAAATCAAACTGTAAGAGAGTTCAACGTAAGTCATTTTGATAAATCACAGTGGCATAAAAGGACTGAGAAAACAAATGAAGTCCCTCAAATTAACTTTGCCCACGTCTCCCCTCGTTCTTAAAACATCATGAGAGTGAGCTGCAATTTATTTTTGTTTGACCTTTAACCGTCACAATTTTCCGGGCACGTGCTCAAAACATAAGCCCCCATCAAAATTTTAATGGACTTCTTTTCGTTGAGAACAAAAATGCTATTGTCAGTGGTTACTATGTTCTGAATAAATTTCGCTCGTTATTCATTCTTCTTTATTGTTCAGATAGTAGAAATATTAGTTTATAAAAACCATACTACATTTTTTTTGATACTTTTAAGCCGGTTGCACAAAATGCTTGCTACTGTTAACGCTAAAGTGAGTCCGATTGACTTTAGCTAGAAACTTTTAATAATTTGACATAATATATCTCAAGTTACGTTATTGCTTCAGTTAGTTACTAAGTCTACATTTGTACCTAAGTCATGGATGTTTATAAAAGTATTTAAGTATGTTTATCCGTTATCCTAGTCACCACAGCACAAGCTCACGCTTAGTATGAGTCTAGGTAATTGGTGTGTTTGTTGGAACAATTTATTTATTTATAGTTACTAGGCAGGCATAACTGAGCTAAGTATAATATGATGTCACAAATCTAAAATGTGATCAACAGCGGAAAAATCCGCTGTGGTATTAGTACTATTCTGTGTTTGTTCATCACTACAACTAATATAATAGTAACATTTGAGGACTAGTGGTTTTAGTGTTTATTATAATCAAGCGAGATGGGTAAATCTACTTTTATTCATGACAATTACAGTAAAAATAACTGTAAATATGTATGTAATATAAATTATGCTCAAAATATGATTATAATAAAATCGAAATTTAGTAAAGTTATGCCTCCTACATAATTATTTTCATGCTATTTTATGGTAGTTAATGGCTAAACGATCCGTGCATGAAATCTATTTTATTTAAGACCTTCATTGTGTGTATGTGTCTGAATGCAAATAAACCATTCTAGGTACTCGATTCCGAACTTTTTATTGTCTACGAGTTTCTTTGAAAAACACTGCAATCGCGGTTCATAAAATAAAACCACTAATAAGTATATTATTATCATGCTCATACGATTATGAGAGTGAAGTTATTATTAAAATATTTTGCTTCAAAGTACCCCAGTGTCTAGACTAGCCACTCGACTTTAATGATCTGCAAATGTTTGTTTTGTCTGTGAAATAGAACATTATGTTTGGAAATAATACTTATTTCTGTTAGCGTTATTTGTCTGTATTTTATTTGATTCGTCTGTAGTTTTATTGACATAGAAGGACTGACTAAATCCACATTGAAAAATGCTTAGATACATGTTAATGTGATGGCTGGACTTCAATATCATCGGTCAAAAATAAAATAAAACTACCGATAATAATCAAACCAGAAGTTCGGGGTTAAATGCATAAAATAATAAATATTTTATGCCATCTGCCTGTTGATTGCGATTGCAATTCCAAGGCGATGACACGTGAATTCTCATTTATTTATTAGTTTGATTGATAGCTACTATTGCTGACGTGGCGTTAGTTTGAAGGCAATTAATAATAATAATGTCCTAGCCGAATTTCGACTACAGCGACTAACTACGCGTAAGATATTATAGTGCACAAGTGTATGCGCAATACACAGGTGCAGTCTCTATTTCTTCACTTTTATAGTTCGGTGAGGCGGCAATCTGACATGACCGGAGTGAGATTAGGCGCAGGACCAACGGCTTTTTACGAGCTTTCCGAGGGACGCACCACCCACCACTAACTTCCTGACTTCGGAGCTGTTTCTGAGTTATCTCAATTCAAAAGCAATAGAGTAAGGCGTTAGTCTTACTATTCTATTGATTAGCCGCCGGACTGATCTAATCTTGTCTCAAAAGTGTACTAAAATTATGCCTATTTAAAATCTAAGTATAATATAATAGGTCTTGTAGCAAAGTCACACAGTGGCGTGACAAAGTGGCCCGTTTTTGATCGTCCCCGACACGCACAGGTCACGCAAACGGTCTGTCCGTCCGTCAGAGATGAGAGATAAGAAAAATCTAAAGTAGGTCGACCGCCATCTGACCGAGCCACCCCTGAAGTGAAAGGCAGAAAATTGTAGGTCATCTACGCCGCTGCGACATATTTTGTTTTCTGGACTTATTTATTGAGATACCCCTAAGGATACCATTTGACCGTCATTGAACATTGGTACAGGTTTTTCTTTGTACTTGAAATTAATATGGAACTCGTGGAGTATAATATTGGTAAAAAAATAATGTCTGCGTCGAAATAAGGAGTATGAGATGATTAAACATAACATTTTTACGACGGAAACTTTATGATAATCTCAAAATAAAATACACTTTTCCATTCAACATCACAACAAGTCACAATTAACTAACGTCCTAACTATTAATTCCAACCAACTTTGACCCGTTTCTTTTGCTAACAATCAAGCAAATGGAATTTGTATGTAAAGGTGGGTGAAACGGATTATAGAAATAGAAATTGCAAGGTAGCAGTCACAAAGGTCCCTCCTTTGTTGGCAATCCAGTTAAAAGCAAAGTTCTGAACGGCACTTTATTTTACTTTTTCATTTGTTAATGTTGTTACGTTATTCTACTACTTTTATTTTACGACGAGGACTTAAACGTGCACCATACCTCGGTACCACTGGTATGATTTAGCCTGGATTATTTAACAGCTTTAAGATGTTTTAACACTGTAATGTTTTTTTTATAACCAAAAAGTCGTGGGTTTGAATCCTGGTTTAAATTTTGGTTTCTTACCTACCCTATTACTGGATTATTATTATAACTGGATTATTTACACAAATAACGCAAAAAATATTGTCAGTAAATCTAAAATGTGATAATTGTTTAACGCAGTGCTCTGATATTCTTTTGATCCTATTTAAGTTTATGACCTTCCATCCACCATCTTCACCCAGACAATACTATTGATACTTTACATGTATTGTTGATATCAATTCAAATCTGTGTTCACCCACAAAATCCCAATTAACCTGTCAGATGTCCTGTGACTACCCAGACCGAAACAGGTGTTTATAACTGAATTTCATTTACAACGCCCTCTGTAACTTTGCTGTCTCAAATAATTCCTGACCGACCAGACCCTCATCATTAAAAGTTGGGACAGCGTCAGTTTTCTGTATCGAATTATCATTTCGGTGCCGCTTTTCGGGTGGATAAGCTTGGATAGGCGGTGATTTATACTGGAACTTATTGGTATGTAGTTGATAGTTAGAATAAGGTTTAATGGCCGATTTCACCAATATTTAAACAAACAGTCGAATTAAATTAATGATAATGAAATAATAAAATATTGTGTTTTCATGGTTACCTTAAGCACTGCTTTCAGGCAATTCGGTGTAGTGGCAGTTAGAAATACCAAAAATAATAAATTGATAAAATAAGTCAAATTTTGTATTTTCTATAGTACGCAAATCAAAATGAAAATATTGTTTATTCCTTTGCAGTTGTCAATTACATTACAAGGTTGAGTCCTCCTTTTAAGTATAGTACTTAAAATACTTGTGTCAGGAGGGCTCGACACAAAATGTGAACGTTTGATAATGTTTTAAGACAGGTAATAACGATAAAAAACTGTGCTGTTATAATCAAGACATTTTAAAATTTTATAAATTACATACCTTCTCATAAATTATGACTGCTATATACTGGCTCGAATACCTAGCAAGTACACACATACTCGAGACACGTATTTTTTATTTTGGTAGTCCAGTACAAAAATATCGAGATAAAGCAAGTGCTTTATAAACTTTCCGGAAAATCGCTAAAACGGTGTACACAGCTCAAGGCCATAATAATAATAGCAATCCCGCGCCAATTGGTATTTTTTAATCAAACTTGACCTACCTATTATTTTTTTACAAAAATAGCATCTATAAATGATACCTAATGCGTGGAAAAATGGATACTGATACAAAAGCCACCATGTATTTATTTATTTTAATAAGACCAAGGTTCTCATCAAATCTAAAAGCAACTTTCTACAAACAGCAGCATTAAAAAAACACTTACAGGTCCTTAGAAATAGGATGAAAGAATTATAAGATGCATAGACTGATTTTTCAGTAATCTGTTGTTATGTACTTACTTTCCTATCTTTTATACGTCATGATTTGTGATAAAAAGATTTGTCGTCAAAAAACAAACTAAATTCGATTAAAAAAGTACTCGAGTCCACTGAAGTATTCGAATACTCGTGCCAGTACTAACATACCTGTCCGAGTCTTCCGAACGGATCGTAATTCGATTATTTTTTTAACGAGTACCAATATATTCGAAAACCATAAATAGCCGACTCGGCAAATCACTATTGGCGACATTCTCTTTACGGTATCCCGCATGAAACTGACATTGTCAAGGGTGTCAGGAGTATTCCTGACCGCGAAATGTACTTAAGAATACTTATGTATAAGATTAATACTAAACTGCTACCCCTCCTCTATACTAACCCTCCTCATCCGATTTGACACTTTCATTTGTGAATGGGCTTGGAACTTTTTGATGAAAGTTCTCTAAACGTTTTTGATTCTACGTATATTTTTAAACATGCGTTAATAACTGTATGTACCTTAAAATTTAATTGGTAGTTTTGGCAAGAAATTTTATAGGTAACGTTTTATAAACTAATCGGAGGGTGTGTTACATAGTATGGATATGGTGTGTCATATATGTATAGGACTGTGATTTTAACGGATATTCAAATAAAATACATTGGTTGTCAACAATGTGACGTTTATTTAAAATTGGCCGTATATTTACTATCTTATTCGACGATAAAAAAAAACAATCCATACTAATATTATAAATGCGAAAGTGTGTCTGTCTGTCTGTCTGTCTGTTACCTCTTGACACTTAAACCACTAAACTAATTAAGATGAAATTCGGTATGGAAACAGTTCGAGACCCCGGAAAGGACATAGGCTACATTTTGTCGCGATATAAAAACATTAGGGGGGTGAAATGGGGGATGAAAGTTTATATGAAAAATCCAACTCTTGCGGGCGAAGTCGCGGGGAACCATAGTGTTTCCATAAATTCTTAGGTATTGCATCGCGCTTTTAAATTGTTTTGCCTAAAAAAAAATCTGATAGTAACTTTCAGTAATTTTACGCTAATTCTTGCACGTACATCGCGTAATCGTGGTCCTCTGTTAATTTCCTGTTTTGTGTGCCTCATAAATTAGACCCTCATAATACTTAAACACATAAATTCACTAAGGTTAATAGGTTCCGTCATTCGCAGGGAATTGTGAAAAGCAATAATGCAGACTAAAGTTAATTACTTACTTATTTGCTTAAATTTTTACTAGTTTAAATAAAATAATAAAGCTAACACAATTAATTAAGAATGGATATAAATGTGTCAAATATATACACTGAGATGATAATAACAATAATAAATTGTTTCAACAAACACACCAATAACCTAGCCCCAAACTAAGCGTGAGCTTGTGCTATGGTGTAGTCACCATAGCATATTTATAAGTATTTCTATCCGTTATCCTAGTGGATAACGGATAGAATTACTTATAAATACATATAAACATCATGAGATAGGTTAAACTATACTTGTAATGTCCGCCCCAGAATACAGGGTTACATTGCATAGGGGTGCCAAATTTTCATGAGTGATTTAGAATCAGTAACTAAATCGAACTATGCACATAAACGAAAAAATAATTTGACAAATTTAATTATTCCTATCCGCTGTTAAAAATCCAATGGCGGATAATTTAACTTATTTATAGAAAAAAACGCATGCACGATATCTGCGTAACTATGAACTTAAAAGTGCAATACATTAATAGTCAATATGATGCGCCAAATTTGCGTTATCTCGCTCTTTACTTAATTTTCGTATATTTTAAATTCGATTTTATTCGGAAAATACGAATATTAAAAATTATTGCGATAAAGTCGTGTCGTTATATTGTTCCCTAAATCTTATATGTAAATTTTGGTACCCCTTTGCAATGTAACCCTGTTTAATCGTGTCTTCTTTTATATAACAAAATTAGATGTAGATGCAATCTCGACTGCATCACAATCCGCGATCATTAAAAAGTTTGGTATGCGTTTTTTTGCCTACCACTGTTCATCCCTTGATCATAATCTTAATTAGTTGCTATATCGATGACAAGTTATTACTCGATTCAGCGGAAAACTTCGCTTGCGTAAAAGTCGTTAGGAAAATGAGCGATACATGTATAAGGAAAACTTAGACCCGAGTTTATCAATTTTTAAACAGCTGGTAAACATTGCCATTGACGGTTAATTTGACAGAATTCCCATACAAAATATGTCAAATAATTAATAATAATTTCCTTATAGCCGAATTTCGACTACGGCGGCCTATCTCAACAGAGATTAGCCAACTGCGCGGGACAAGTGTGCGCGCAATACAAAGGTGCACTCTCTGTTCCTTTCACTCTCATAATTCGGTGAGACGGCAGTCCGACATGACCGTAGAGAGAGGCGCAGGACCAACGGCTTAACGTGCATTTCGAGCCACGGGGATGTTAACACCATTAACTTCGTGATTCCGGAGCTGTGTCTAAGTAATTTCAAGACAGAAAAACCCAAAAACTCTCGGCCCGACCCGGGATGTCAAACAGTGCTAAAGCGACTGTTTAAAAAAACATGTGTTGGTGAACTCTAGGCTTTCAAGCGTATACATTTCAAGAATTACTTATTAGCTGAAACTGACATTAACGCAACTACACTTTAGCAAACAACTTCATAGCCTTATTCCACTCATCGCGCCCAAACATTTGCCAGATATTAATGCTGACGTCAACTGCCGAACCTCAGTCGCCGATGCGTAAGCCCATCAAAGTATCTCCAGATAAGGGATTACGAATATCTCTAAGAGTATTCCAAAGAACCGTAATTTCCAAGATGGCATCCAATTTTGTGACGTGTAGAACCGCTTAGCGATTGTCTGAACTTATTTTTCTCTTTCTTACCGAGATGTCTTTATCCTTTATGATATAAGGTTTTTATATGTGTTTATATGAATCGCATTGTGGCTAGGTCAACATCTGTGAGGTTTCAGCACTGGTTGGGTGTTTCATCTTTTCTAAAAGCTATACTCTTAACTTTTATTCTCTGTTCTTGTAGTTGAAACGGGTTTTGTAAATGATATCTTCTGTAAGATGTTGTTTGCCCAGACATTGGTGTTTGTTTTAAAAATAACAATAAATACTTTATTTCATTTCTTTTATGCAGTTATTAAAACATAATTTATTTAGTTTAGGTTGTTTTTCGAGAGTAAACGTATGAAACAATTATGCACTTATGTTGATTTTCAATACTTACAAGCATTCATTGTTTGTAAATATTTAGTTTTTGTATTCAAATTATCTAATGTATTACATACTTCCATGTTAAAATCTGATACTGTTTGCAAGTGCTAACTTTGTGGTATTACTTTCCCATGTGATTTTATAACAATATAGCATGGAAAGGCCTGTGTATCTTCCCGCGTAGGTAGTAAAAACGTACCTACGCGCGGCGACCCCTTGGTAAGGGACTAAACAAGTTGGGTGTCGCTAGCCGGCAGCGACACGCTCCCGCGTTATATTCACCGGCGGTTCGCGACACTAGGTTGCTGGTTGGACGAGCGTGAATAAAGTCCTTGAAAGATGCGCTAGATGGCGTACGTAGCTTCTTGTGGCAGTCAACCCTATGGCGTTGCGTGATAGTACGTCACTGAATAGGTCTAGTGTATTATGAATCATATTTCAGAGTTATAAGAATGAAATTATCTTGCAATGTATTTTTGTAGGTGTCTACACGAAAATGTGCTTGAGTCTGAGCCGAACTGAATTACACCATATCGTTGACAACATTGAGAAGATATTTCTTTGAATTTCATTGCAAAGTCATACTTCTGTATGGAGTACTAGTACTTATTCTGTGGCATGGTCGAAAATGATTCCGGTGGTATTTTTTTTAAAGTCTGTGGTTTCGAATATAAAAACCTGTCATAAATTAAAAGCGTTAGTATTTTTTTCCGTTTTGAATGAGAACAGGATACGTAAGCAAATCTAGTGCAACTGTGGTTTAATAGACGTCTAAATTAGATACACTGAGAGCTTTAATGAAACTATTAGCAAAACTATCTATATTTATACTCGTACAGTGATCTTCTTTTTCTCAGCTTTCTTCTTGGTGTAGGCCTCCTTTCTTTTTATGCCAGTCCCTTCTATCTTGAGCCACCTTTATTCACATCTATCCGGCTTCTCTCTTTATGTCGTCACTCCATCGCATTTGGGGTCTTCCCACCGGCCGTACAGTGATGAAATCAACTAAATTGGAAAGGTTGTCTGCATATTGAGGTTTTAACCCTACCGCTACTAATTCGCTAAGTGAAAGCTCACCGGTACAACTTGAGTGAACTCTTCATTAAAAGTTCCTCTAAATATCTACATTATGAATTAGTGGTGTAAAATGTACTCGGGTGCGAGTTTCGAACTAATCGCAAATTCATGTATTCGAGGGTTTCATGTTTGTTGGTTATGAAGAGCTTTTTGCGCGAACTTTTAGTTAGCGTCAATACTCGTATAAATGTTCTATAGATGAGTCAAAGTAATTACTTAGCAAAACATTATTCAATCAACTGGCTTTCTATTACTAATGTTTATAAGAGGTAAAGTTTGCGAGTTTACGGGTTTGTGAGAATTTGTAGGAAATTATATTTAGAATACTGCTGACTTTTTTAATATTGCGGGAAATGTTTTTGTAAGTAAACTCATTCACATTTCAGGCAGTGTAGCTATTTAACTTTATTGGTAAACCCGAAATTATTTCAAGATTCCTCAATAATGCCGGCTATCCGTTATAACATTTAATTTCACATATTATCAGCCTATTGCAGTTCACTGCTGGATATAGGCCTCTAAAAGACTGCGCCAACTTTCACGGTCCTCCACTTCTCGCATCCAGCCACCAACCGCCACCTTCCTCAGGTCATCGGTCCACCTAGCAGGGGGGCGTCCAAAACTACGTTTCCCGAGACGTGGTCTCCATTCGAGAACCTTCCTACTCCACGCCCGTCGGTTCTGCGACAGATATTATATTTAATTTACCAAATGCTATTTTATAACATCAAAAATACAACGTGGAAAATGTTTTTAAACTTATCATACATTCATGTATTCGCGTTTATTCACGTCGACACAATGGGCTTCAAGTAGCCTAGATTAAAATGGCGGACGCAGCTTAAATGAGCTTTTGGGAAAAAAGAACTGGACTTAAGGATTAAAATATATGCCGCTTGGTTGTTTCAATATAAATGTTCGAGTTAGAGTTAATTGTTATTTTACTTCGATAAGTACGTAACGGAAGTCTTATATTATCTATTAAAGAATAAATGCTGTTGGTGTTTACTGCTTTTGTAAGTTAAGTTTGTTTTGGGGCGAAATTTCAATCCCTATTTTTAAAAGGAGTTTTCTTAAATAATTATTTCTTTATTTATGTTAAACAATTTACATTAAAGAAACACATTTCAATACCAACAAAAACCTATTTAGATTTATACGTGGTAATGAGAGTCACTACACTCCTCGTTACAATTTTAAGACAATATGTAGTTCTCAAGTATTTTTAGAGGTGCTTGTGGCGCAGTGGCGGCAGCGCTTTGGTAGTGATACCAAAAGTTAAGCAACCCACGGCGCGGTCGTGATTGGATGGGTGACCATTCCGACCATTTAAGTGACGTCCATGACAAGCATCTCCGTGCTTCGGAAGGCACGTTAAGCAGTTGGTCCCGGCTAATATCTGTGGTATTAGTCGTTAAGCCTAGTCAGAGGCCCTAGGGCGGCTTGATAACTTCTGACAGTAAGGTTTGTCACTTGCCTTACATACACCCCTCCACCAATCCGCACTGAGCCCGCGTGGTGAAGTATGGCTCGTTCCTCCTCATAGTTGAGGTGAGGCCTTTTCCCAGCAGTGGGATCTAATAGGCTGACTTATTTAAGTATTTTTATACATTTAGCACTATTTTCTATATTACTTATTTGTTCAATAATATTGCTAGGATATTCATTTAAAGTAGATGGCAGGAAATACTCCCAAATTCTTTTACCATGAACATTGTTGCATGAAGGTATTATATATCTGGGTAGGTATAATAAGTTACGCAATCCGATGCTTCTAGTTTTTACTTGTAATGATTTAATTTGATCTAGGTTTTCACACACAGTTTGAATTTTTACTTTATCATATATGTTTATTACTTTACAATATTTATATAGGTCCACATCATTTAGTATATATTTATTTTTTAGTTTATTCGGTGTAATAGTTTTGAGTAAGCTAAGTTGTAATTTGTAAATATTTTCAATATATGTTTTGTATGTTCTGCCGTAACTACTTATACCATAGTCGATTAAACTATCAGCCAATGACATATACAACATGCGTAAAGTATGATAGGGTAACTTATATTTTAATATTGATAGCTTAGATAAAACTGCTCTAAGCTTATTACATAAGTTATTTATGTGGGGTTTCCAGCAAAAGTTAGTATCAATTGTAAGTCCCAGATAGGTATGTTCATTTACTAATTCTATGTCTTTACATTTACACTTTAATATTAAACTTCACGTTATTTTTTCACCAAGTGTAATTTCTTCATAATCTTGACCTGAGTATCTTTGAAAAAAAATCATATCAGCTCCTTAGGTAAAATGAAATGACTTTTGACAAAGACAAAATAATGGACGAAGCATGTTACATCGTCAGAAATCATTTAAGTACTTATTATTTCCATGTTGCAAAAGATCAGAAAAAAATTTCTTTAAACATATACTTATATAATATTAAAGAGTATTCACTGAACTGCAAATGATTAGCTTCAAAGCAATTCGTACGACTGCATTAGGTAGGAGGTTTGGAAATTTTTGAAATATTAGTTTTTGTAAGCTTACAAATTCTAAGAAAGCATCCAAACTGCTACCCAGTTATCTTATTTAGTTAATGTTCATTACTCTAATTATCGCCATTAAAATTAAATGAAATCACTCCACTGAAATAGCAAGTCTTTGTTAAAACGCTGATCTCTTCGCTGAGGATAGGGCTATTGTCTCAAGCCCGGTCCTTGAATTCAATAGGACAACAATCAGCTATTGTACTGGATCTGGTCCAAAAGGTACCTTTGAGGGTCATAATTTAGGTCGCTTGATATGGATTGCAGATATTTCCCATCCAGGGTTCTAGTTCAAAGTAGGTATAGTTAGATATATATTTTTTTTATTAAAGGTTTAAGATCTTTATTCTCATTAAGAATCACAGAAATTCACTGACCATGAGAAAAATAACTATAACTTTGTACACAATATTTTATAAAAACTAAAAAAGGTTACAGCGTCAGGTGTCAATCACAGCAAATTAAATCACTGATAAGACGCGATCCACGCTCAATGTCTTACTTGAAGCGACTCGAGTTTCTTGTTTCGTTTTCACAAAGAACCTTAACGTAACAGAACAATAAATCAGAAAAATAAAAAGGCGTATTGTTAATAGGTATTACCTATATTTAGTTAGACGATCTTATGGAAGTGATTTCATCTTCTACGATATGACTAAATCGCAGAGTATTATTTTAGTATTCACTATCCTTTGGTCCAAGGTACCTAAGCACTTTTTACTTTTCCTTTTATGTGTGATATTTTGTACAATATCGAGGTGGTATTATATCCTACTCATAATAAGGATTATTCTCTCTTTATATAACAGAAGAATAATAATTTCCGTTCTTATTATTATATTATGTTCTTGGTATGGTTTTCTTGTATCATTCCTTAAATCGGATTTTACTAAGCGTGGATTAGCCGTCACACACGATGCTGGTAAGCTTGTATAATATTCTAAGACCTTACACCCTCGGGAGGCTTAACTCCTACCCTGCGGCGATGTTTCTATAATACCGACATTATTTGTCATTTTAGCATTGATATGTACTAAAAGGCTGACTAAGAGGCTGACCGAGAAAGAGATGGATGGACTGTAGATTCTACAGTGTAGAAAGCATGATATCCTTGTGAAAGGAGTGGATGAGTCAATGACGAGTGATAAGATTGTATGGAAGAGAAAAACATACTGCCCCGACCCCAAATATAATGGGAACAGGGCAAGCAAATGATGATGATGTACTTACGAGTAATACAACAAAGTCACTCCCCTGTCTGTACGCTTAGATCTTCTAACGTAACGGATTTTGATTTGAATTTTGGTCAGTTTTTAGCAATACATATACTGCTGATTCAAGAGAAAGATTTACGTGCATATAAGGGGCGGGTGGAGTATTAGATACACTCATTTTTTATTTTTTTATAGGCACACAAACAGAAGTAGAGTCAAGGCATAATAATCACATATTACGAGACTAAGAAATGGTACAGGCTGGATTGTATGTAATCTATAATACTCGTATAGTGGTTACAGCATGGCTATAAAAAATGCGATTATCTTTCCTCGGCTGTATTATCAGGTTTACATGGGTAATTTGGTCGAAATATAAACTTCTGACTTGGTCAGGTGTCACAGTACATTAACTAAAGTAACTGATCATCATGATCTGGCTATTGCCTTTAAAATAAAATAAAATAACCTAAACTGTACCATTCTCGATGAACATTTATGTAAATTGATGCTGTGTGTAGCGTGGAATAAAGAGTATCTATCTATCTATCTATCTATATAAAGCCACAGTAATTGAAATTTGGTCTACTAGTAAACTAGGACAACTTTGTCTTTTGATACCAGCCGCACATATGCCTATGCCTTCACTATAGATTTACAAAGCGACCTGTCTGTTACAAGTGGTCGGGGGCCCAAGCCTGCTATATTCCACTAGCAATTGTAATTAAATAGCTTGATTTTGACATCTTGGTATTCAATAACGATTTAGTTTCACTTTTTCTAGCGAAACTTAGCAGACCATTACGAACGCAACCTTTGTTATGTCGTCTGTCCATCTTGTCGGTGGACACCCTACATACAGCCTATATTCTCTATTTGTATTGTGCACCGTTCTACAACATATAGAGCTGTATGCAAGCTCGCTGCATTTTAGCTGCCGCCAAATTGTTAATTTATAGGGGCCGTAATGTCATCGCGTTTACTTAATTATAGACGAACCCATTTATTAGGGCTCCCAATATCGGACAGAAATTTACGTTAAAGCGTGATGTTTGGAAAATTTGTTCGCAATTGTTACAGTTATTATATATACGAGCAGTTCCATTGCTTCTTTTGTGATAACAAAGAAGATCACGCAACCCTTAATACAATTAGGACTTTATTCTATCCTTTATCTTTGTAAAAATTCTTGAAAACTTTATCAGTATTTAATTAAAACTAAGATCAGTTCTTTTTTTGACGTCATTTTATCTAGGTATTAGTTAGAATTTATTCAATTAACGATATTTTAGAACGTTTCTCTTTAAAACAATTCTTTGACCATTTCAGTTTTAGACAAGTGGTTGATTGTTTTAATTAATTCAATTGGTATAATATAATTCAGTTTTATCTCGTTTTTATCTATCGTAATGTTGTCTTAATAGGTAGGTTACTTTTTTCTACTAATAACGTTATCATTAAAGAAACACAGCACAGCTAAAACATATTATAGAAAATTGGACGACATGTCTTGTCATGTCGGAGAAGACTGTAGGTACTCAATAAAAGTACCTACTAAAATCAGAAGCCATTTACAAGAGCAGACATTTTGAAAATTGATTACTAAAGTCTACGTAAAAAAATAAATTAATAATTTCATATTTTTTAAATCAAATCATGTCATGGTATTGAAATTGCTACTGTGAAAAAATCAATGTAAAATATTATGCATAACTGAAAATTATGTGCATGTAAAAATTAAACATTTACTTTTCCATGCAATAATACTGTACCATTTGCCAGCGTTGTTTTACTTTACGATAAGTCTACGTGCACTCCGTTGTGACTGCGCCCAGAAATCGGTGAAAAAGTAAAAAGTCTACTAACGATTAGCGCCATTCCACTTGAGCGAATCACGTTATACACGTGAAAAATGCAAGCTATAACGCACATCCTTTACCCGTCACTTACCGCCTGTTCAGCCTAGTTCCAGTCGCTTCGTGATATGTGCTGTGCATTACTGTGTCCCATTGTGTTAGCCACGTCCCGCTATCCGCCATCATGTCGGGCGTCAGTCGTTCGGCGACCGTGGCGGGAATAAAGCGCGCGAATAGCCGCATTCGAATTTTGCATTCCGGGAATGTGTTCGGAATTTGAACTGAGATTTTCTTTTTTTGTGCTAGTGTAAAACTTTTTAGATATATAGATAATTCAGTGTTCTAGTGTGTCAATTGTTAGAGAGTAGTGTGTTAAGAATAGTTTTTAACTTTCATCAAAATTAAGGCTAGTTTTAAACTTTTAACTGTGTAATCAGAGGGTTTTGTAAATATTTAGTGTTAGTGCAGAAACTTGTAACTTAGAGAAATACAATTTGTAAATTCGTTTTGCTGAAATTATGATTAACATTTATGTGCCAGATTGAAAATTACAAGGGCTTCATTAACATCAGTTTCAAGGTAAAAACTTTTTTAACAGTTTATCAATCAAGGATCCTAAACAATCTATTCGTTGAATAAAATAAAAAAAAATATATTAAAATCAGCAAGGACTCAATAAAAATAAATAACATTGTCTGCTGTTACGTCCAAATAGCCAAAAGCTAACAAATTACCCCATTATTATGTGTTGACCCTAATCCCCAAAGGGTTAAATTTCCATATCTGTGCATTATTTTTTACGGGGTCATTAATTGTAATTCAACACGTAAAAGCATACTTACCTTTTGCGGAGCTCAGATGCGAAAATCTCGTACTGGCTATTTATTTTTACGTTCGCACACCTGCGTGAAATAACGGTATTTCAAAATAACGTCGGAATAACGGAGTCAGTTAATTTTTTCACCATAATTCGAATAAAGTAACGAGAGACGGTATCAAAGCAATCGTTTATTTTTATGAGTTACGTTAAAGGTGGGCTTGAAAAGTTTGAATTTGCTCTTTTGTGTAATGGTTGGAATCTTTTAGTATATTTTAAGCGAAGTAAAACATCATTTTTTTAACCCTGGAAACATATTTATTTATCATTAAAAATTATTAAGGCTTTATTGCATTACCGAAATGCTGTACAAAAGGCGGACTTAACTCTAAGTGGCGGTCTCTACCGCTGTGCTACACTGAAAAAAATGATTGGTCAAGAGTTACCAAAATTTGGCTATTAGTAGGCCGTAATCTAGTGACTTGCGAACTTCTGGTTATCAGTAACAAACTAGTTTTGTTACTGATAACCAGAAGATTGTTTATATTGAACTTTCAACTAACAAAACTAGTTAGGTTGATCCTTTTTTTCAGTGTAAGCAGAAATGAAATGTTTGTGTGCTGTCTGACAAAGGTAAAAAAATATGATCTTAGGGAAATTGTTTTACTGGTTTGCTAATGAATATAAATCAACAATTGGGAACTATTATTTGTCAGCCTTATCTTTTATCTAAAGGGAAAAATACAACCAACACTGACTACATAATACAATTACGACTTTACTTTATAAGTAAGTAATATAACGCAGCTACATGTTCTAAATGTAAATACTGTGTTAACTTAACTCGAACTTGCTATGCCAAAGTTAAACGAAACTAAAACCGCTTACATCCCTAGTAACGTAGAATTGGCAGTTGGGAAATTGCGTTCGCTTGTACTAACGGGAGTTGCCAGCTTATTTATCGTTAAACAACCAGTAAACAATAATTAAGCTAAGCCTAGGTATCACCGACACATGTTTAATTTTAATCAGCCGTTTAAGAAATATTTTACATGAAAATTTTAAGTTGGTCGATAAATTAATGATTTATTATTATTAATATTTGTCAAATTAACCGACAATCGAGGTTTACGGACTGGTTACGACAAAAAATCAACGGTCATGTTTACAGGTAAAGTCTAAATATAATGCTGGGTTTCCTTAATAAATAACCTTGTTAATCTTATTGTAACAAACAGCAAAAAACTTATCAAACTGCATACGAAAACACCAGTTATGGTTAAAATTATGGTAACCGTAAATTATCACAACTCGGCCTTAATCTCGGTTACTTTAACGAACTATAACCAGAGCAAGTGATAGATTTTCTCAAATACTACACATAAACTCCCTTATTAATAATAATCATGATGATGTCTTCCTAGCTGATTTCGACTACGGCGGCCTATCTCAACAGAGATTAGCCAACTGCGCAGCACGTATTATAGTGCACAAGTGTGGGCGCAATACACAGGTGCACTCTCTGTTCCTTCACTCTCATAATTCGGTGAGACTGCAGTCCGACATGACCGCAGAGAGATCAGGCGCAGGACCAACGGCTTAACGTGCTTTCCGAGGCACGGGGGTGTTAACACCACCAACTTCCTGACTCCGGAGCTGTGTCTAAGTTATTTCAAGACAGCAAAAACCCAAACACTCTCGGCCCGACCCGGGATTCGAACCCGGGACCTCGTGGATAGTACCCAGCGTGCTGACCACTAGACCAACGATGCAGTCAATAATCATACCGCGCTGTTATAATACTTGAATAAATGAAATTGGTAACTTCGAGTAAATGACAGATAGATGACATGACATATTGGACATAAACTTTTTAAATTAGCCATTTCCTAATTATTCACGTGTTATGTCCATATATTTTTAATTTTTTTTTAATTTATTTATTGAGAAAATCAACACATTTTATTAGTAAGGCGGAAGAAAAATGCTTTATGCCTTTTGGTCATGGGTAAAATAAAGTGGTGCAACTGTCCATGAAAATAGGTTTACAGCAATTTCGTTTCAGCTGGAAAATTGAACGTTCAATCATTTTTGTGTGTTGTTTTGACTCTGGGATTGAAAATTTGACACGTGACAGCGTGGCAGTCTGCTACTGCTTATGCATTACTTATAAAAATAATACATAAAGTGTTTTCGTAAATATTACACTTTATCACATTCGTCGCACGTAAAAACTTAATACACATCATTATTTTTTTAGATTTTAAACCATTCCTTTTGAACGTGAGTGCTCTACATAAAACTAGACACCTAAAAAATATCAACAAATAGAGTAAAGCGACCTCCCTAAATAAATAAGCTACGTCTGTGTTACTTACATGAAATTTAAGTGACCGCATAAAATCCTTAGATTGGTTAACAGTACCAATCGGACTTAAATTTATGTCAAAACTACGTCGTAAAGTGACTCATTTCATTAACTGACTAGTCAGATCGTAAAGTGTAGTGGTTAGCATGTGAATAGTTTAAGTTCCGAGGTCATAAAAGCTGTTAAATTGGCTTGTCGCTGGCTTTTCAATCTCTTGTGATTATATTGACTTCATTTTGAATGCTGTCCATGCTTGGGTTGGAGATACCATAGGGTTACGTTGCGGTATCCTAATCAGTTAGCAGGCAGGCTTCCGCTTGAAGTTCACCAAGACATGATTAATTTCAGCCGGTTTAGCATTATTTGACACATTTTTTATGGATATTCCGTCAAAATAACTGTCAATCGAGTTTTATCGACTGTCTAAAAATTAGTGAACTCGAAACTAAGGTTAACAATCTTATGCTGTTAATAAGTTCAAAAAGGCGGCATTAAAATATACAGGATCTAACAAACTTATCTATTCTGTCTTTTACTTTATGACTAACATTGAAATCACAAAAAAATATCAGCTGATTACTTCTCAGCGGTTTTGTAAACTTTTGTAGGTAAATTATCAGTATTTGGATGTTGGTGTCCCATTCGATGACACAGTCAATCAATTTTTGTAAGCGAAATTTTATTGAAACTTTCTGGCTTATAGACCCCTTAGCCATTTCCCCAATGCAAAAAAAAACACTGCTGAATTCGTAAATTGCCTCATAAAATACGACTGGCAGTGTAGATAAATCCTAACTACATATTTGAACTAACTATTTGCACAACTTTAAGCGGAACTCGTATCGATAGTTGAAAATTTAGCGATCCGCATAGCTGGCCACTGTATTTACTTTAACCCAAAATTTTCTCAAATAACCCTCAAACTTTTTCAATTAGAGCCATGAGGAAAAGATTAAATGCCCAGGTTTTGGCTGGCCCGATCAAGAGATTGCGTCAAACTTTTAACGGTGAAGTGAAATTCGGCGTCGGGAAGCCATTTTGTGATGGCTCATATTAGATTAAATGCGTATGGCGCATTTTGTAGAGTTAAAACTATGTTCGATCAAAGTAAGTTCTAACACTTTTTTCTAAAATTGAATAACGAATCTATTTTTTATACTTCGATAAATCATTTTGATTCCAATTTTACGTATAATTAAAAAAAATATTATTATTATATGTATTGTTTAATACGAGCTGTTAATATAACATATCTGTCGACCACTGTAAAGCTCTAATTCATGTTTGAATATCATTATGCGTCAGTTAATAAGAACACGACGGACGCGTCGTGCCTGAAATGAATTGAAACCGAACCTGAGCAATATTAAGCACATTGTATATTGTTGTACTGCGAAATATGGATAACATTATTACAAACTAGCTGTTGCCCGCGACTTCGCCCGCGTAAACTACTATTTCTGTATCCTACAGGAACTGTGTTTTTTTTTCGGGATAAAAAGTAGCCTATATGTTATTCCAAACTATATTCTATCTCTGTGCTAAATTTCATCCATATCCGTTCAGTAGTTTTTACGTGAAGAAGTAACAAACATACACACTCACACACTCACAAACTTTCGCATTTATAATATTCTATTATAGTGGGATATCTTCAGACACAAATATGAACCCAATAATGTATTTATTTAGTCTAGTTTATACACAAGACATGCATGTGTGTAAAGAAACATTAAGGCCAATAATATACCAGAATACGCGAGGAAAAGTTTTACCTAAGCTCAAGTAAGGTCGAGGAGCGCTAAGAAAAATATAGAGGTCTTATTTTTCATACAGCACTTTATGTAGCATAGAGGGAGCATAAAAATTGCAAAGAAGGAAAAATTGACAGGGACGTAAATAATAACTTTCTGTGCTCACGTTGACTGGGTTACTGAGTGGGATGAATATAGAATGTACGTTGTACACACAGACTACCCCACTTGAGATCGCCTCTATTCCCTACGTAATAAAAGCTGTTTTCGTAATTCAATTGGGTAACTTGACATGTTGCTGACTGTACAGTAGCCAGCACATCAGGCTTCCTATTTACGCAAAATCATCCCTATTATAACTGCCGCTATCCCTAAAATAAGATACCGCCGTGTTTCGCTTGATGTACTGTCGTCCGTACAATGCGTTTATGTAGCTTAGAATAAAGTAAAAAGTATGCTGGAAAGTTTTTAAGACGGTGGCAGATTGGAAACTGGTAGTTAAAGGACAAAGAGGTACGTTAGGGAGCTAGGGCAATATCAAACGAAAATGTATTTTAAGAATTATCTGAGAATTGCACCTCTGAATTTAAAAGTATTTTTAGCCGACTTAAAAAAAGGGGGTTCTAAATATGTACTCGAAGACGCCAGAAATGATTTAGAACTTTATTTAGAACCGACTTAAAAAAGGAGGATATTATTTTGTACTTTTTAGTTTAAATTTGTTTATACAATTTTACGTTTTAATTAGCACTGTAGGTAGGTAGATTTATCCTAGAGACGAGAGTTTTGAAGTCGGTTTTTTTTTTCTGTTTCCAAAGGGTAGGTATACTTACCAGCTGGTCCAATATAAATCAATAAAACTCCCAAAATTGTATACAAATGTAATAGTTTCGTTTACGCCTAAACCTCCCTGTCTCATTGTTGCAATGCGTTTAGCTGGCCTGCAAAATGTTATGTACAAAATAATAGATCTACTAGACTGTCAACTAAGATAATAGGCCTTGAACCAACCCAGTTTAGCTGATCAGGACGGGCGCAAGTGGCCTCAGTATTATGGTGGATCCACACAGCCCGGCGGCACTGCAGGCGGCTTACCACAAGCAAAGCCGCCGGCAAGCACCGCCGGCAGACGCTGGCAAGCGCGGCTGTGCATCGATATTAACTGTTGACTGTTCCCGCGATGCCGGCGGCCGCGCGCGGCATAATGGCCGCCGGCTTTGTTGCGACTGCCGCGCACAAAGCCGGCGGCCCATGTCGCCGGGCTGTGTGGATCCACCATTACTGAGGTTACATAATCGTATCACAAGACTTGTACCCTTCTTGAACATGGCCGATGGTCCTAGGTTTTTAGAGTTTTGTTCAGTCAAATAAACTGTCGCCTATCTTCCACTAAACATTCCACCCCATAAAAATAAAATGGATTTCTTCAAAGGATTATACCATCCTACAGCTTTTATTAAATCCGCAAGAAATTGCTTGTAATGAGAATAGTTTCAACGCCATCGACAATTATCTCTTTCTTGTGGAAATTTAATTAAATTCTATTGATTTTTCTGTAGTATGTGTAACTTAAAACAGAATGTACAGGTTGACTCATCGGATAAGTTAGTTAGCTTATTACACACATTACCTACCTCTATAGAGTAAGTTATGAATGAAAAAACAGAAACATATAAATGCTGATTGTAAAAAATATCCTTATGTCAAGAGTCTAGAGAATTTAAAGTAAATTGTGAAAATTCTGTGCTAAGATTTGAGAATAATACCACCCTACAGCGAATTCGAAATGAATAGAATCCGTTTTATTTCAGAATCAGACACGGAGTTATTGAAATATTTTGCTAGATAATACCATTCGTGTATGATACTTTATTTGATTATCCAACCTAATATGAGTAATTTTGTTCAATGAACGTTACTTTCATTTTGCCATTTTAGACTTTTTTGATAATGTGTTGTCTAACTTTTTTGAGTTGTTAATTTGTGTTAACTTTGTTTGAACATTTTGTTTTTAATTATTTAGTTAGAAATTTATCTTTACCTGTTATCAGTACGAGTAAGCGTAGTATTAACTTACTGTCTATTAATGAGTTCAAAAAGTTCTCGTCATCTAATTCTCGTGCATCATACCTAATGTATTTATTGCATTTATCTCGTGCATCATTACGACGCAATATTTTATTCAGCCAAAGTCCCATATATGGGCTACAATTCTCATTGGTTTCAAGTAATGAATTCTAACGGTGGACCGGCAATAACGTAACTTGTGGCAAATGGGGTCTAAAATCAAGAATGTAATTAAACGAACGACCTTGATTGATTAAAATGTAAAGATTCACTTACAAGGCGCGAACAATTTATGTGAAATTGATCAATCTAATAAGAATTTCAGGGCTTAAGTACTTTTGTGAATGGATTTGTACGATTGTAATTTAATTCACACTTCGATTAGAGTCAAAATGATCTTGGATGCTCAATTGGTTTAGGGCTGAGGGTCAAAATCTCCATTATGGCAAATGAATCGTGAATATAAACGCCACCATTTGAATGTGATAATAATTTGATGGGATTAGGATTCGGGTGTGTATGGAAATTGAACTGAAATTGTTTCTTTTGCACTTAAATGTATAATTGAAACTAATAAGAGTTGAATTTAACTATATAACTTACAATCATGAATATAGATACTAGAAAAAATATCTTAATATTAACGTGGGATGTAAATTTGTAAAAAAATATATGGTAGTTTTGCTATTTCATTGAATTTTAAAAGGATAGAATATCTATATAAAAATTCATCAAGATCCTGATTTTCATTATTTGCCCTTGAGACTTATATTGTATACCTTTATAGGTGTCTCTCTCTATTAGGCCAATATTGAAAACGAATGAAGATGTTTAAAATACATCTTTAGAAGACATTATCCAAGTTTGAAATGGTCACAGTACATTCATACGTACCGTACATATTATCCAATTATTTCATACGACACACCACCGAGCTAAAACAACAACAATGTTATAATTAGGCTGCCGCATATACTAACTATTATATTGCTTTTATGCGCCTCCTCAGTTACCGCTGGCTGCTTTGTGATGAGATAATGTGGCAATACTTCACTAACCAGTTTGTACTTGGAGTTCGGTGCCTTTGTGTAGGTAGGTGTGGATGTTGTAGCTTGGGTATTGTACGTTTAATAGATCTTCTGAACCGATTAACATCGTACCAATCTGTGGTAATGATTTGTATTTTGCAAAATTGCTATTGTTTCCTTGTTTTCAGTTTAATTAATTTGTATTGTGTATATAACCAGTGCGTCCTACCTGTCATGACCTACGGGGCCGAGACGTGGAACTTGACAGTCAAGCTGGCCCACCGACTGCATGTCGCTCAGCGAGCTATGGAACGGTCTATGCTGGGGATCTCGCTAAGGGATAGAATCCGGAACGAGATCATCCGCCAAAAGACGAAAGTCATAGATATCGTTCAGAGGTGCAGTAAGCTGAAGTGGCAGTGGGCTGGTCATGTCTGTCGCAGAACCGACGGGCGTTGGAGTAGGAAGGTTCTCGAATGGAGACCACGTCTCGGGAAACGTAGTGTTGGACGCCCCCCTGCTAGGTGGACCGATGACCTGAGGAAGGTGGCCGGTGGTGGCTGGATGCGAGAAGCGGAGGACCGTGAAAGTTGGCGCCGTCTTGGAGAGGCCTATGTCCAGCAGTGGACTGCAATAGGCTGATATGATGAAAATTGTGTAAGCGGCTGATTTTGCAATACTTCAATAACAAGAATTCGTCGTTATGCCTAATATTTAAAGTGTGCAATATTACTTTACATAAAAGTTGTCTGGAGAAGGCCGCCTACATTGCACTTAGCTGCTTATTTAGTAATGATGCATAAGGTATACAACTAAGAGTTATATCTATTCTATTAATTCGTTTGCATCTTAAGGTGTAATGATGTATGTAAAGTGCGAAGCAAGTCGAGTAAGTCTAAACGATCTTCAAACCGAATCGAACTTATTTATTAAAGTTTTAGACGTCTTGATGATTTAATTAGAACAATAGTTTTATTCTGCGTAATGCGCAAAACCATCAGACATTTGTGTTAAAAACTGAAAAGTGTTCATATTATCTTATTTATATTTTATTCGTGTATATTAAAATGATGGGGACCTGCGGAATATCAATACAATCATTTTCATGTACAAATTATTGTTTCATGCTTAAAAATCACCAAGTTATTGAAAAAAAATCTCTTAGATATCATTAGCTACAAGTCATGTTTATTATATCATAAAGAATTTGTTTCAAATTTCACGTAAATAAGTTGTTTTATTGTATTTAACTAATTCAGCTCATCGTACAAGTGATTTAGAAATACGTTAATTTTCTCAATTTTTGTGCAGGACCGCCTTAAATACCTAAATCAAGTGTACTTGTGTGTAAGTTTTTGAACCAGAAATCCGTGGACCTTTAAATTAGTACAAGAGCCTATTTTGAAATCTCACATCTGGGGCTCTACTCTGCAAGGAGTTCGTATTTTCGAGTTAAGGCATCTTTCTTGCTCATGGTGGGTATGTGGGATTGGGTGAATAACACAGCAGGACTCGAAAATACTTGTTCTTTTCTTATTTATTTATTTATAAAAGTACACCAACGGCAAATCACACTATATACACTACAACATCATGACAACATTTACTGAAGCGTAGCTATTTTAAAGAAAGTTGTCTTAATTGTAATTAAATCACATTAAATAAATTAAATTAAATACAATATTTAGGTGTTATTAATTGATCAAAGTAAGACTATGTCAAATTAAAATAAATAAGTAAAGAATTCATAATTAATCAATTATGGAATGATCGCGTCTTGGGACGTGGAATAGAAATTTATTAATTTACTTTTTTATTTTTTTCTTCTGTAATAATGTCGTTATGACACTTTTTCTGACTAATAATCTCGTATTTAGTGTATTAATGTTGTAGGTACTATGTAAATTATTTCGCGTATATTAAGTATTTTATCTAATAACTTTGTATGTATGTAGTATCTTAGTTTTATCTTATTATAACCTTTACTCAATATCTTGCCATTGATCAATTGCTGCTGAAAATCTGTTTTATGACGTACTTCGCGCTATCACGAGTAATGCTGAGCAGTGACCTTTTTGGCACACACTTGCTCTAATGCTATATACCGTATTTTTCACATTTTCTGCCTGCAAAAAGGAATTTTCATTTTATGCGGTGACTGGTAGAGAAAGCCTTAAGGCATTGAGTGCGCCAATTGAATTTTGTTTTATAAATAAATATAATTTTATAAATAAAGTTTAAATAAATAAATGAATATAAAACAGAGCTCGTATTACGGAGTAGAGCTGAAACGAGCGCGTTTTCCGCCTCGCGACGAACTTCAATTTGTCTCTATCAAGCCGACGCAGAGGTTTTAACGTAATTTCACACGGACCCACGAGGCGAGGACGTAACTTTATAAATTACGCATGGAATTTTCAATGTGCTGACGACTTAAATAATTGTCAATCTGTGCAAGCAATCCTCGGTTAGGTAATTACTTCATTAAGTCGGAATAAGGAAAATGAAATGGCGTTCCCTAAGCTTCATTACTGATACAACAGTGTTAAAATGGGTAAGTTTTTATTTGTATGAGAGCTGGAGTAGGTATACAATACTTGGGTAGGTATTTCTACTTATTTGGTATCGAAGCGTTTTGAAACTCATATCAAACTTAACTATTCACAAACAAAATTGATATTAACAGAAAAATAATATATTTGCACCTATTCGTATCATCCTTTACTACCAAAACAGAAAACATGATTGTTTTTCTATTCTATTTGTCTATAACACACCAAATTTCATAAATAACATGAACAAACTAATAGTGTTAATCAAACGATATCAGTCTTCCAAGAAATACTCAATTAGGTATCTGTGACGTGTATAACATACTACTCTAGTACTGAGCTTGTACAAAAACTTTTTTCTTTAGTTAATAAAAAGATATCTTTTCTTAAAGATATCGCTGCCTAACGGTGAAAGAAAACATCGTGAGGAAACGTGCACAATAGTTGGCTAGTGTGTGTGAAATGAAGAGAGCAGTGGCAAACTATTCCATTAAACCATTACCAAGAAAGTAGTTGTGTGCGTTTCATTTTACATAAGTGATTATCACGACCCTGAGTTATCTATACATATAATAAACTGTAGAAGGTCGTATTCTGTACATTGATTTATAAAAATCTACCTCCCAGGTTAGTAGAGTACAAAAAATTTGTTCTTGAAATTTTTGCCTGTATGTTAGTATGAGTATGTATATACCTATATGTATGCATGAATCTTGAACGCTATAGACTTGAAATCCGCTGAAATAATCTTGATGTATCTATCAAAATTTAAATATGTACATTCCTCTTGTTAATCTAGGGTTGTCACATTGTTATGCGATTTCTCAACAAATTGCGTACCAGTTTTTGATCGAAAAATGCACGATTTCCCCGCTATATTGATGCATATCATATCCTGACCCGTATACCTTTCGTGTGCCTCGAGCGGTGAGCGCTACGTAGATTTCTCGCGCCACAATGTTGACGATGCATCAGCATTGTTTGCAAACGACAATCTAATTGTAATTCTAAGCTGAAAAGCCGAGGGTTCGGAATAGAATGTAAGTTGCTCGAACAAAATGTCACATCCGAACTTTAGAACGATTTGCTCGAACAAAGCGGGAACAATCGGTGCAAAGCGGGTGGTCCAAAGTTAGGTTTTATTTTTACCGTTCACAATAAACGAGTTGGTAAAATACCTACGATAGCAGTCGATTAGATATGAAAAGCAAATTGTAACTATCATAGTACAATACTACTATGGATTAATTAAATAAATATATCAAGGTAATGAATGACTTGCTACATTTTGATTAATACATATGAGTCGAGTTGCTTCAATTTGATTGTTGAAAAGATTCATGTTTAGTAGTTCTAGTTAGTTTTAAGACATTGCGATATAAAATCGACATTATAACAGTCCACCTCAATCTCGCAATTTTATAAAACTAACTAGAAAAAAAATTGTTGAAAAAATTAAGCTTTATCATCGCAACGCTTCGAAAGACTCAATTAATAATTAAAGTGTAATAGGAAAATTGTAACTTACATACAGGTGTATAAAAAAACAAATTATTAAATCAAACTTAAAAACGACTTTGTAACCCTTTTTCAATTACTTTTAAGAAGTTCTGTAATATTGTTTGCTGTTTAATTGGCGAACTTTCATTACTCTGGTCAACAAAAGAAATTTTGAAGTAAAAAAGTTTTGACAAGGGTTGATAGGGGTTTTGTGTATTTTTCGACAACAATTCTGATGGTCCCTCGTTAAAGGTTAATGAATCGATTAATGATTTTTGAAGTTCATAATTTTGTTAAGGTAGCATCTGACGTTTCATAGAGATAGATAAATTGCCTTGTGATGGCCATTTATCCGTCGGAGAATCTTGCCTAATAGTGTTGTTACTTACTATGAAAATATCGATATACTTAGGCATTTAAATTTAACAATTACATTCAGAAACGAATGGACACGCTTTGTCAATATTACTCTGATCTAATAACAAGTTAACCAATTTGAATGAGATTGTAACTGTCAAAATAAATTTTATCACAGAAAACTTTTAATTCAATTGATAATTCAAGTCATGTTAAGCGAAAATGTGACAAATTCAAATTATTGAAAATTTACTATCACTATCCATACTAATACTATAAACGCCAAAGTGTTTGTTACTCGTACCTTTTCTTTACGCCTACACCGCAGAACTTATTAAGATAAAATTTGATAAGTAAAGAAATAGTTTGAAGAACGTTTTTATCCCAGAAATAAACTTAAAGTTTGTGAGGTACCCCTTAGTGGAATTCTGTTTGGAAAATTGGACATTTGCGCGAGCTGAGAAGGGGAACCGCTAGTTTCAAATATTTTAAACTTTTATTTTCTTGATACTTACTCTTTCAGGTCAACTGTACCTACTAAAAAGAAGCAGCATCGTAACAAACTCCAGCCACTATAGTCTGCTTGTCTCTTTTTATATATTTACATTTATAGTATTATACAAGCAAGACATTAATTCAATACTACAATACAAGTTGGGAGAGCATTCGTCCCAATAACGAAGGGTTGTGGGTTCAAGTCTTTTCAAGTTCAATTTTTGTATCCAAGTTCAATCTTTGTGTTGCGTGCCAAGAAAAGTATCTACTTACTGCAAAGAAATTACTAAAATTATAAAAAATATTACAATATTGAAAAAACATCGAAAACCAACTGCACTGGGCAACGCGACAGTTCAATTGGGTTGTTTTTCTGTCGCGATGACGGATTCTCTCTCCCCGTCGAATAATGACGTTGTCTCGCTTTGATGCTGGGTATTTATTTTTAGATCTTCAGCACAATACATTTCTTTTGTAAAAGGACAGAGCCGTATAAAAATTGTACTTTGCAAAAAAAAACGAGTCGTTTGAATTTAATAGATTTGCGAGGTGAAAAATAGTGGAGGGGGAAGATCACCAAGTCTTGTACGACTTAATATTTTGGCATTATTCACTCATACCATAAAGTGATCTTCATCTAAATTCTACTGATTTATTTGTATATATACTAGAGAGAGATTCAAATACTGCACTACTACTTTTTACAGACCTAACGCATAACTTGAACGCTATCGCGATTCCAAGCAATGAATTCCAAAAATAACTATTGTGTATTGTAATTTTTTCATTGACTGTTAGCGACGCGTATTGATAGTAGTTTAAAGTTTCTAGAATAATATGTTTATTTTCTATGGGAGGGTAGGTGGTGGGCTTTTTGGTTACCATTCACATTTCTAATAGTAGATAAATAGTTTCAACAAACACACCAATTACCTAGCCCCAAACTAAGCGTGAGCTTCTACTATGGCGACTAGTATAACGGATAGACATACGTACTTATATACGCTTATATATCCATGACTTAGGTACAAATGCTCGTGCTCATTACACAAGCATTTGCCCCTTGCGGGATTCGAACCCGCAACCTCTGGTTTTGTAGTCCGGAGCGCGGCCCACTACACCAAGACGGTCGTCAAATATTAATGTGTTTAACAAAAACACCGGCAATATGCCTCGCACACAGCTCTGGCTTCCGTTAAGGTAACGCCAGATCCGACGTGATCAGGCTACTATATGCTGGTATAAATATTTATGCCCATTTTATTCGGCAGTGCAAAAGGTATTTCATCTGGTGAATTCTATTTGAATAGAGATAATGTTTGAGTAGCTTGGTTACACTACGTGCTACGCAAGATCCGATTATGAAACCTTTTTTTTAAAAATAGTATTAGAATTTGAGTTCCTCCATTAGAGAGAAAAAGAGAGTTAAAAAAACATAGTTAGTAGAAATGCGTAATTGGCTCTATGTATGGATAACAGCACTGTGGTATCTTATGCAGTTGTGAAAGGGGTGAATTTGCAAAAAAAATATAGTCTGATGTGCTGGCCTCTGCACTATAAGTCAGCCTATTAGATCCCACTGCTGGGAAAAGGCCTCACCTCAACTATGAGGAGGAACGAGCCATACTTCACCAAGCGGGCTCAGTGCGGATTGGTGGAGGGTATGTAAGGCAAGTGACAAACCTTACTGTCAGAAGTTATCAAGCCGCCCTAGGGCCTCTGACTAGGCTTAACGACTAATACCACAGATATTAGCCGGGACCAACTGCTTAACGTGCCTTCCGAAGCACGGAGATGCTTGTCATGGACGTCACTTAAATGGTCGGAATGGTCACCCATCCAATCACGACCGCGCCGTGGGTTGCTTAACTTTTGGTATCACTACCAAAGCGCTGCCGCCACTGCGCCACAAGCACCTCAGGCAGAGGCACATACTGTTTTGGATGTCTTAACACAACCTCAAACCACACATGTGCCTCAGGCAGAGGAACATACTGTTTTAAAGTCAAAACTGGTATAGACGCAGAATAGTCTACTAGCTTCTTTACTTTGACGACCGTCTTGTGTAGTACGCGTCCTGGACTACAAAACCAGAGGATGCGGGTTCGAAGCCATTTGTACCCGAATCACAGAATAAGTACTAGTACTCTGTACAGAAGTATGACTTTGCTATGAAGTTCAAAGAAATATCTACTCGACGTCATCAACGATATGGTGTAATTTAGTTCGCCTCAGAGTCAAGAACATGCTCGTTTAGACACCTGCAGAAATCCATTGCAAGATAATTTCATTCTCATAACTCTGGAATATGAAAATTTATTCAGTGACGTACTATCATTCGACGCGATAGGGTTGACTGCTAGAAGAAGCTACATACGCCATCTAGCGCACCTTTCTAGCACTTTATTCATGCTCGTCCAGCTAGCAACGTACACCACACATTAGTGCCCTGCGCCGCCGGTGAATAAAACGCGCTGGCGTCTCGTTGCTCGCTCGCGACAACCAACTTGATTTAGCACCTTCCAAGCGGTCGCCGCGCGTAGTACGTTTTTGCTACATACGCGGGGAGTAACACAGGCCTGCAGGAGTCATGGATGTTTATAAACGTATGTTTACTACAATATTTTGATTTGTTTGTGTACCCTATTGATACTGCGCCGCGCGCACTCGCACGCGTACTTGCCTAGTTTTTATTTGTTTAAAACGTACCGTGAGAACCCCGGAGCCCCTAGTTGCCACCGAGACGTTGCCTATGACACATGTACTGACCAGAGTGCTTTCGCCGCGTGTGTATCCTGTGAAGCTCCTTACAGACATTTCGAGTGATTGTGGCCTGTGAAGTGTGTGAAGTGAACCCCTGATGTGGCAAGTACCTAGCTAAGACATGACGAATTTTCCACCTATCATTGTCGCCCTCCACGTGTAATCCACTGCCTAAACTCTCAAACATTTTGGTAGCAGAGCGTAGTTTTTTATTAGGACCCCTTATTAGTAACGTAATTTGTTTAATTGAGAGTTATTTATTTGCTACCTTCCTTTGTAACTTGAAGAAAACGTCTCGTCATATACCTAACCTATTTACAGTAAATTCCTTAATACCATTCGAGTACAACCCCCTTTTACATAAGTGTCGAATAAATCGATTAGCGCGTTACTTACCTACCCTTTGAGTGCAAGTGAGGTGCGCGAGCGCTTTGTTTCCCTATTGATCACGCCATTACCGCGTGACCGCGTGCAAGTTGTTTACGTTTGCCATATCCGGTGCCGTCCCTTACTATTTGTTCCTTTACGCATCGTATTGAAATCTTTTGTGAGTTTAATTTACCTACCTTGTTTCTTGCGATTTAAAGTAAATAAAATGTCGGATACCGAAACCGGCAACGAGACCGTAAGGGCCGTACTTTACACGGATACAGCTGAATACCGTGAAGCTATTGGTGAACTCCGTTATATTAGTGACTGGGTTGATGATTCCCACCGAGTTCTTGAGACCTTTTCCTCCAATCGTATGCGAGCGCGTCTTTCCGACCTGCCACTTATGTGCGACAAGTTTTCCGCCGCTTGTTCCAAGCTGTTAGGCAATCTCGATCCTGCTATTTATGAACAAGAATATGCGCAAGTTAAGAACGAGATGCGCGTAGTAAGGGACATAGTAGACGACTTAAAAATTAAGTTAGACAAAATACGACCTCACCAATTTGAGACGTCCCGTACTAGCACCCCCTTCAAGGAGAATAAATCCCTGGCTATTGATAACCCGGCTAGTAAATTACCTGACCTACCTATACCTAAGTTTGATGGCCGTCCCGATAGTTGGATCAGTTTTATAGACCAGTTTGATAGCGTGGTGGACAACCAGCCTACCCTTACCCCGACTTTGAAGCTACACTATTTAGTGGGAGCCTTATCGGATGAACCTCGTCGATTAATACAACACCTCAAGATTGAGGCGGGCAATTACACCGTGGCCCGTGACCTCCTAAAACGTAGGTACCATAACCTGCGTGTTTTAGCGGATACCCACATTGCTCAAATAATGATGCTCCCTACTATAACGCCTAAACTTTCCGGGTTACGTGTGTCGTTCCTGAACCCCCTGCTTTCGACTTATCGATGCTTAGAAAGATTGGAACTTCCTGTTAAACATTGGTTGTACCTATTAGTTCACTTATGCCTTGCTAAACTGCCTTCAGAGTTAAAATTGAGATTTGAACGTCGTTATGGCGATAATCCTAATCACCTCCCTACTTTTGATCATCTTATTACCTTTCTTGAGGATGAATGTAGGCACCACGACAATGTAGGTAGTGCTTCTGTCGTTGACACTACTACCCCCCCTACTGTGAGCTCCCCTCGTTTGCCTAAACCTGACGCGCGTTCCCCACCTCCTGCGAGAGCCTTTGTTACCTTTGCGACGACATCTAAATGTCACCTTTGTAATGGTACTTCGCTTTACTTACGCGAGTGTCCCGATTTTATTCGCCTTCCTACACGTCAACGTGTTACCTTTGTAAAAGAAGCCCGACTGTGCTATCGATGCCTGGATAGACACTCCATATCCCAATGCACGCGAGATTATCGCTGTCGCACGTGCCGTCGTTCCAGTCATCACACGTCACTGTGTTATAATGACTACTCTCCTGTGAGTTACGATCGCGAGCGCTCATACCGAGACGTCGCGGCCTTAGCTTCCAACCAACCGCGGCAATCCCCACAAAGTCACTTAACGGACCGTGTGTCGCCCCCTCGTGATTCCCGTAGAGCATCACCTCCCCGTTCGGGCAGGCGATCCCCACCTGCACCCAGCGGTAACCGTACCTATAATGCCCCTCTAGGTCAAAGAACCAAGGATGAACGTGCATTTCATCATAAGTACAATGAGGCCCCACAATTCTGACTAGATAGCAGCCCCCCTTCCATACCCGCTTTTACATCTTTACCTCGCAATTCTCTCGTTCTTTTACCTACGGCCTTGATTCATGTTAAAACCTCGTCTGGATATTATGTGGAGGCGCGTGCCTTATGTGACACTGGTGCTCAGGGCTGCCTTCTTACTACTGAGCTTGTTGTTGACCACATGAACTTACCTATCATTCCTTCTCCAGTTCCTGTTCGTGGAATAGGTAATGTTCAAGGAATTAATTCCCCGGGCATTGTATCTTTTTCATTTAGGCCAGTTAATTCTGCTTTTCCAGAAATCTCTACCAGTGCAATAGTTGTTGATGTGATTGCTGGTACCCTCCCAGAGGTAGACTTACCTAAAAGTGTAATTACCTGTACTAAGCACCTCCCTCTTGCTGACCCTTTATTTTACAAACCTGGAACTATAAGTGTGCTTCTTGGAGCTGACGTCATTGGTCGCCTTTTAAGGTCCGAGTTGTTTGTGTCCCCTGATGGCCTTACTGCTATCTCGACGATATTTGGTTATGTCCTGTGTGGTCCTGTTTATGGAGGATTTACTGATTTGGAACCCCCCATGACTGGAGTCTCGCTGTCCCAAATAGTTGAAAAATTCTGGAAAATCGAAGAGGCCCCCCAATCTCCAGTTGCGAACCCCTTGGATATAGAGTGTGAAACCTTTTTTAAAGCAACTACCACTCGTGAAAGCGATGGTCGATTTATGGTTAGACTCCCTTTTCTTCATGATCGTCCACCTCTCGGTGATTCTAAAACCAATGCCTTACGGCGATTCCATAATCTTGAGAAGCGTTTGCAAGCCAATCCTAATTTTCGAGAGAAATATATTTCCTTTATGCGTGAGTACCTTGACCTAAACCATATGTCCCTTTCTTCATATAACACGTCCCAGGCTACATGAACCCTAGTGACTGTGCATCGAGAGGTGTGTCGGTCACCCGACTGATTGACCACTCCCATTGGTTTTCACCTTTGTGGTTGACGCAGTCTCCTGACAGCTGGCCCGGTATTTCGGAACCTAACCCAAGTAGTGATCTCCCTGGACTGCGTTGTTTGGTAGTCTCTGCCGATGTTCCTACCCCGGATCCCTCATTCTTATTAGAGCGGTATAGTTCTTTCAACAAGCTGATAAACGTGACTTGTTACCTAAGGCGGTTTTTATTTCCTAAATCTTACTCGTCCTACCTGAGCCCTAAGGAACGGAGAGATTCCCTTTTGTTTCTAGTGAAAATTGTTCAATTTACCTCCTTATCTGATGAACTTGATCGCTTACGGCGTGGCGATCCTATCACTAACTCCCTGAGAAAGTTGAATTTATTTCTAGATGACAGAGGCCTGATTCGAGTTGGAGGTCGATTACGAAACTCCGATCTATCCTTTGATGCGCGCCATCCCCTTCTTCTGACTAAGAATGGTAATTTCGTGAACATCCTTATTTCACATTACCATCGCGAGAATGCTCATGCTGGTGTTAATGCAATTCTTGCCATGTTAAATAGAAAGTTTTGGATCTTGTCGGCACGCAGAGCTATTCAGCATGTGATATTTAAATGCCTTCCCTGTTATCGTCTCAAAGCGGCTGTATCTCAACCCTTCATGGGTGACCTACCTAAAGACCGCGTCACAGCTGCTAGACCGTTTGACGGTGTAGGTACCGATTTTGCAGGACCCTTTTTTACCAAAGTCCAGGCCTATAGGAACAAAAGGTTAGTGAAAAGTTACCTGTGTGTATTTGTCTGCCTTTCTACTAAAGCCGTTCACCTTGAGGTTGTGTCGGACCTAACTACTGAAGCCTTTATTGCGGCCTTTTCCCGATTCGTGTCGCGTCGTGGTGTACCCCGCTTAATCCGATCTGATTGCGGTCGAAATTACATCGGTGCCAACAATTACCTTAAAGAGTTAGAGTGTTTCCTGTCTCAAAACCAGGCGGCTATTAGTTCTGAGCTTTCAAAGCGGAACATATCCTGGGTTTTCGATCCTCCTGTTTGCCCTCATTGGGGCGGTCTTTTTGAAGCTGCGGTTAAATCGGCGAAAGCGCACCTAAAACGAGTAGTAGGCGATACCCCCCTTACATTTGAAGAGCTGACCACTGTTTTTGCTAAAATTGAAGCAGTTTTAAATTCACGCCCATTGTGCCCACTTTCTCCGGACCCTAATGATGTCGAAGTGTTAACTCCCGGCCATTTCTTAATTGGACAACCCTTAACTGCACTTCCGGAGTACCCTTATAAAGACGTAAAACTGCATCGCCTTACACGGTTTCAGCTAATCCAACAAATTACCCAGCACTTTTGGTCTCGCTGGCATTTAGAATACCTAAATACATTACAAATTAGAAATAAATGGACCTCTCCTTGTGATCCTCCTAAAGTGGGTGAGCTAGTACTCATAAAAGATGACAACCTTCCCCCTTTGCAGTGGCGTCGTGGACGCATTATTAATTTATACCCTGGCCAAGACCAAGTTGTTCGTGTAGTAGATGTTAAAACTCCTACCGGTAGCCTAAAGAGATCTTTGACGAAATTAGTTCGTCTTCCTGTCCAGTGAACTTCCTTTCCCTTGGCTTCCTAACCTTCTCGTAAACACTTGACGTGTTTAGGGCGGGCGATATGTTTACTACAATATTTTGATTTGTTTGTGTACCCTATTGATACTGCGCCGCGCGCACTCGCACGCGTACTTGCCTAGTTTTTATTTGTTTAAAACGTACCGTGAGAACCCTGGAGCCCCTAGTTGCCACCGAGACGTTGCCTATGACACATGTACTGACCAGAGTGCTTTCGCCGCGTGTGTATCCTGTGAAGCTCCTTACAGACATTTCAAGTGATTGTGGCCTGTGAAGTGTGTGAAGTGAACCCCTGATGTGGCAAGTACCTAGCTTAGACATGACGAATTTTCCACCTATCATTGTCGCCCTCCACATGTAATCCACTGCCTAAACTCTCAAACAACGTAATATAAGTATGTCTATCCGTTATTCTAATCGCCAACCAAGCTCACGCTTAGTTTGGGGCTAGGTAATTAGTATATTTGTTGAAACAATTTATTTATTACTTACTAAAACTAATTGACTGCGGATTCCCCATGTAAGTGACATTGTACGAAAGAAGTGAATAATGGTGTGTTTACACGGTTGTCACTTGCCACTACATCTTTTAGCGTCGAAAAACATGGCAAACATAAATCCCCATATAAGTAGGTACTTGCGAATGTGTTTATTCTTTATGTTTGTGCTTGCCTAAGCATGTAAACGCATCACAAAGAAGAAATGTTAATCAAACCTAATTTATCATTAAAGTCTCTTGAAAGCGTTAAAGTAAGCTCTAGAAGAGGCTATTTTAAAAACCTTGATTGGATTTCTAACCGGGCAAATTGGGTGGCCGACTACATTGATTTATAATTTAAATATTTGTATCTTAAACAATATAAATCGCAAAGTAATCTGTAAAATTGTTTTATTGAGTTACGATTTAAATTCGATTTACAAAATTTCAGAGTTCAAATACATTCCTGTTTTTATTCCTTAGCCAAAAGTGGATAATTAAGACATCCAAAACCAACGCTGCAAAAGCAAAAAATAGCCGTTGCTAAAAGCTATTAAGCCAGGAAATTGCAATGTTTTCCTTCAATTTCCTTAAGGAATATACATAACGAGAACATAAATACACTTTTTCTGTACATAAATATTGAGAAAAGAGATTGCCTTATCTTGCCAACGCGCTGCGCAGCGATTCTTGAATCTTGTTTTGTAGGTACGAACTACGAAGTTTAATGAGCCTAGCAATAATTGCGTTTTGCGTGTTAGTGATCCGAATATCTGTCCGTGCTGTATTTATTGTTTTGCACTTATACACATTATATATATATATATATAGTTTACTACTACTTATTTTATTTAGGTATTAATATGTATTGTTATTTTAAATAATGTTTGGCGTATCAGTCCGTGACCTCACTCGGCTAGGGTCTACTGAAAACCAGTGTCGGGGCCCCTAGCGGGTCACGACTTAAGCTGAGTGGGGCCCTTTTAATATTACCCACATAAATTGTAATTTTGTTGTGTTCCTAGTTTTATAACCGTGCCCGTTACGTTGTTTGTTTTCGTGTGTTATGTGATGTCCATTCATTAATAAATGTATTTTCTTTCTTTCTTAAATTGTAATCTTTTTGATACGTTTGATTCGGGTCTTGTCATACTATTTACAACTGACATATTTTTGGGTACAACTAGTCAAAAGTTTTAAAACATTTTACAATAAAAATAATGTCATTGATTGATATAAAGAATTTCGCTGATAACCATTGACTTCTAGCTACTAGAACAATATTTTGAGATACCTATATACACCCTTATATACGATTGTGATCTCTATGGCTATCCATTTAAAGTCAATTTCACATAGCTCGCGGAGCTAAAAAGCTTCGTAAATATTCTATGTAGTGTTAGTGTGTAGGTACGATCTTGTTTTTCCTTAGTTTGCAAGGCGGCGTCACAGCGTCGGAGAGTGTTTTATGGAAAACGTAATGTTTTGACTTTGTAACTTAGTTACGAAAACAGAAAACAGAGGCCTTACTCCGGATTATCGAATGTAGCCGTCCCTTTCACTCACGCCAGAATGACAACGCGAACGAGCGTGATGGCTAGACTCGAAAATACGGACATTGTCAACAGGAGTAGGGCCTCTGACTAGACTTTCACTAGAGCAAATCTTCTTATAATACCAAGTTGTTGCACTCAAATGGTAGCTAAAACTTTTATACAATTTAAATTTTAACCCATACCATTTATTCACAAAACTGAACACTATTCATCCTTGAGGTCGTTAGTTCAAAACTTAGCAACATGATATAACTTTTTTTTTGTCTTGGAGAAGTTTTTTCGAGATAATTCAATATTACAAAAATGCTAACTGACTGGATAAAGAACACAGTGCTGGACTGAATTCTTATGGATTATGTAAGGAAGAAATCGTCTTAGCTCCATCATTAATTATTTACTTTACATCGTCATTTACGATTAGGTGACGTAAAAAGACAACGGTAATCTATTGTGAAAATACTCTGTCTTCATTTTGCATTATCAAAACAATATATTATTTTTTTAACTCGAGCTTTACTATAATCTGTGTGCTCAAGACGTTGTTCCAGTAAATAATTCGGTAATTAAACCCTGAGAGACCCGCATCCCATTATACGAGTACCTTACAAAGAGGTTTAATTAAACGCCTTGGCGAAGAATCAGCTTTTTACAACGTATCGTGGTTCAACCTACAAGCTTAATATTTTAATGGGTATATTACATTTAACACACGTGAATTGTTTGATAAATGTTTGTGTTTATCAAAAAAACATACTTATACTCTTTACGGGATTTGGACTGGCGATTGCCTGGCTCAAAACCACACTACTAAGCCTGACATATGTTTAATTTTTACCCGACTGCGGAAGGAGGGTTATGTTTTTCGAGAGTATGTATAGTATGTATGTATGTATAATTGTTTGGCACGCCCTACAGCCCAAAATCTGGACAGTTTTTGATATATAAGGTGTCGTTGAATTTGTCAAAATTGTGAGAGTGACATAGGCTATATATTTTTAAAAATGGCGCCCGCAAATGGAACTAAAGGGGGGAAGGGGGGATTGATTCTTTCCTTACCGTAACAATATGGGTATCAAATGAAAGCCAGTAAAAAGTCCATTTCAAAAATATATTTTTTGCAGTCGGGTGCTTTTTTTTCGAAAATTATGTTTTTAAACAGCCGATAAAGCATTTATCATCATCATTAGCCCAATTTTCTCCAGTCTTGGACGTAGGCCTCCTTCATTTTCTGCCATGACTGGCGGTCTTGGGCCCGTGTCATCCAGCCATGTCCTGCGTGTCGTCTGATATCATCAGACCACCGTTGGGGCGGTCGTCCTTTTCCTCTCGTGTTGTTACGAGGTCTCCATTCCAGGGCTCTTTTTGGCCAACGTTCGTTTGCCATTCGGGCTATATGTCCAGCACAAGCCCATTTCTTCTTCGGTATCGTTGCAACTATATCTCTCAACTTATTTTTCTGGCGTATCCACTCATTGCGCTTCCGGTCTCGGGGACTGATTCCGAGCGTTACTCTCTCCATTCCTTTTTGCGCAACTCAAAACTTTTCCGCGGACTTTTTGGTGAGAGACATAGTTTTAGTGCCGTAAGTGAAGACTGGTAATATGCATAAAGCAAAAAAATGCGTTAAAGCATTAATTGACATAATTTTGTCTGGGAATTCTGTCAAATTATCCGTCAATCAATGTTTACCGGCTGTTTTAAAATTGTCGAACTCGGGTCTCTATTGTTTTGTATCTGGGTGCTGTGGTGCCATCGTTGCTATGATTTCTATCGTTCTTTGAAAACTACTACCTGATTTCAACTAAGCTTGCTATCGCGCTCATATGTTGTCGTACTGGTATGAAAATAATAACATAGACAACACATTACAATGAAGCAATATCCAATGCAATCGGGGGAGACAGTAGCTAGCTACGAAACAATCGTAGCAACTATTTCGTAGTCAGCGTAGCGCGGCTACGAATGGCTACGTAGTTTGCTACGAATTACCATGCGAATTAGTTGAGAGTTGCAAGAGTTTAAGGCCGTGCCGATTCTAAATTGTGTTTTTCTAGAGTTACAGTGGTCAGAACTTTAAAAATCTATGACGTATAACGTTCTGTAACCTACGCTTAAACTTTAAAAAGCGTGTCTTTGTCGACTGCCAAGTTACCACTTGCCACAATTTTACAATTATTTTCATTGTGGAGATGCTTCCACAGTTTGCAAAGGTGGTAATAAAAACAATAAATTTGCCATAAAACTTGTCCCACGCGTAAATTATTTCAGCTTACTTACTAACTTTGCTCTTTTCACGTAGAAAACACTTTCAAAACTTTTGTTACGGCCAATTTTTTTAACAGTTTTTCTCCTACGTTACATATTTCATTCGGCGACAAAACTTCGACTAATATCCTAAAACTTTGTTTAATCATGAAAAATTGCGTGGCTACTTTTCCTTCTGTAATATTGTTAGGTACCTCTATTTAGACATTTAGGTACGATGAAAGTCCCTTAGGGATTTTGAAAATATAGACATTAAAAGAAATATGTCTGAAGTGCCAAAAATTTCGTTTTGTTTTTAAATAATTTTGTTGTTTATACCATCGCCAATAACCAGAAAAAGGGACTAAACAAATAGCGTTGTCGCTAACGATGCGTATGCGTAATTCTCATTCGAAATACATATTCCGGCACTTTTTGGCATTAGTACTTCGACCCTCTTTATTTCTAGTATTCAATTCAAATATCATCAGATGAGGCTCAATGACACAGGGGCCGTACTACTCTGTTAAAACTACTTACCAACTACTACTACAGACTTTACCAACTGTATTCCTTTTAGTGGGTGATTTTGCTACTCTAATACAACAACCTATAATAATGTCCTTTTAGCCGAAATTTGACCACGGCGGCCTATCTCAACAGAGATAAGCCAACTGCGCGGGACATATTATAGTGCACAAGTGTGTGCTCAATACACAGGTGCACTCTCTGTTCCTTCACTCTCATAATTCGGTGTGACGGCAGTCCGACATGACCGTAGAGAGATCAGGCGCTGGACCAACGGCTTATCGTGCTTTCCGAGGCACGGGGGTGTTAACACTTCCAACTTCCTGACTCCGGAGCTGTGCTGACGACGAGGCAGTCAACAACTTATACTCGTACTATGGGAACAATATCGATAAAAAATATGATTTTCGCATAAAGACTGTAACAGCTGATCAGTGGTCTAAAGTAAAAAGGAGAATTTTTCGCTGATTTTGTGTTTGAAGGTGCTTGTACACATCAAATGCAACAACTGTTAAATTCAAAACCCCTAAAGTAGTGATCGACTGGTCTTTTTTTGTGATTTCTATGATGGACCTATGGGACCAACAATTGTAAGAATAATAAAAGTTGTTCTATTAAAGCAGCAGAATCGCACCCCAAATGAAATACAATTGATTATGTTAGACCCTGTAGAATCTAGCCATCCCGTTACTCATGTCAGTATGACAGTGCTAATAATCGTTATTTTACGGAAGGAAAAAAAGTTGATTTTGGTTATAAAACACATAATGTACACATACAGTATTTCAAATTTGAGGTTACATAGTAAGTTTATACATATACTTGTTTCAGGCAACCACGTTCCTTCAATAAATTATATTTTAGGTACTTTGATAGTGAAATGTGAGGTATTATACATTAACAAGTTAAAGCAGACAATGATAAGGTAAGTAATTGTGTCCTAGGTAGGTAGTAAGTACATACAGACAAATATTTTTATTTTTATCGGAGAAGCATATTAGTTTCTTTATAATCAATTAATTTAAGCATATTTATTCTATTTAGTTATGTACTTGACATAACACTTTCTTACAGTCTTTCAAGCTTAATGGATAAATGAGCTGATATTGATTTCAACTGCCGTTTCGCTGGAAGAAAGGTCCTTAAGGTAGGAAAGAAGGTATTCTATATCACTTCTCGACCTTACAGCTAGTAAAGTTTGCAGAAATTACATAATCCACTTAATCATTTAAAAATGAGTTCATATATCACCCTCGAGCGGTTAACTACGTCACGTTTTACTCGTTACGTGTACAAGATTAATTTTATTTTCACGCAATAAATTATCATGAACGTACATTATTATGAACTTGCACGTGTCACGAACCAATCCGCGTGCGGAACCTTTGACATTTGAATGTTATTAATAAAATAACGTGACATATTTATCAGGAAAACATCATGCGTTTTGTTTATTTGATATTGCTTTATTGGGGGAAAGTAATATTCTTTCAAGATTTGCGTGTTGGGCCGACAGACAATATTTTTGTTGCGCCTGAAATAACATAAGTATACTTTTCTCTAAGCGTTTTGATTTATGCTCTCTAATATCAGTAGATTTTACGGCATATATTTTGCTTATCCAAAGAATATTATAGAGAGCTATTTGTAGGTTTGTGAACTACTGGCCCGATTTTGAAAATCCTCTTACAGATAGAAAATACAATGTTCCTAAGGCTTATTACATACTTGATTACCTTCTGGGGAAACTGGGCAGCCATCTAGTTTTTAAAATTATAAATCTGTCTAGTACTTAACACGTTTAATGCCACGACGATTTTCACGTTTTTCCATTTAAGCCTTTACGTTTTATTTTTCTGAATTTCTTGTTTTAAATAACGAAGATTTAACCTTATTATCACTTGTCTCAAATCTTCAAACTAAGCAGAAGCCAAACTGCCGTTTTTAATGCAGAGGTTTTACTATGACCTTGTTTCTTTACGTCGAGATTTCTCCAATCCATCTCAAAAGTCGATCCGATCCATCCGATCCATCCCACGATGTCGCGAAGGGGTGCAGAAATGTAAACGACATTTCTGCACCCCTTCGCGACATCGTGGGCACAGTAGTAGGAAGTATACTACAGGATTGTCGAATCTCAAAGAAAGAGAGACTCAGAAAAATTAAGCATTAGAATATGCAGTTTACGTTTGGTGTAATAAAACTGACAAACAGGCAAAACTAGCGTGGTCCCGCTGTTATGGTTTTATGTGAAGGTGTGCTACAGGCGTAAATCCATTGTCAAAATAGCAAAATTCTCGCATTTTATTAATTTAAGTCCTCTTTTGAGTATTTTCCGTATTTTCCCGCGAAATTGGGATATTTCCCAATCTTTCCGTTTTTTCCCATACTTTCCCGTATTTTTCTTTTCCATCCCAATTTTTTCTTTCCCTTGCCCATCGCTACTACATGGGGGACAACAGTTAGTTGACATATGCATGTAACGCGCCTTTGACGAAATTTCGAAATTACCTGTGGAGCTGGTGCGCACGTTTATCTAACAAATGAATGTGTATGAGAGTGAAATTTAATTGGTTTTTGAAACACAACGTGTACACAGCACAATGTGTTTAATGAATGTGAACTAGGTACCACTTCGATATTATCTATGTGCGTCTAGAAAATTGCCCTATAATGCATTCCAAAATGCTTGCAAATTAGTTTCTTGGGCTATTTTCAAAATCACGATTACTTTAAAAGAAATGAAAAAGAAGAGTGAATAGTCAGACATGACCCATGGCCGCATCGTCGCTTACCATTAGGTGTGATTGTGATTTTCGTATAATTGAAGTTATTTCCATTTCCAGTAAAGCAATCTCGACGCGCATTGCTTATCTTTTTATTTTTTAACATTAATCAAAAGGGTGTTCTAAAGTCGCTTGAATAAGTAATTAAAACATCAAAACTCAAATTAGCGCATTTTCGACTAAAAGGCTGGGCCTAATTACCCGCATAACGGGTTGTCTCCTTTCCCTTGTACTTTCTACGACAGAAAGTTTTCAACGTCTGCGAACATTATGCTAGCACTTTCCGACACTTGTGAGCTTGCATTTGCTTTCAATTTTAAGGATTGACACAGTAAATATAAAACAAACAGCGCATGTTTAAAATATGTCTACCAAGGCGACAGAGCTCCCTTCACGTGGTGCGTCCTGTTTGGATCAGACGAGGCTCTGGCGACCGACCGAAGGCAGGATCACCATCCAATTAATGGTATTAAATACTGCATTGTGATAAGCAGCAGCGTCACTGTTAAAAGGAGCTGCGTCCTTGCACTCGGTAACCCGCCTGCTAAGCGTGGCGAGTATTGGAAAACTCTGTAAAACGTCACAGCAATTCTGGTCGTTGTGAAAAGCCGTGGAGTAGGCCTACGTTCAGCTATGGAAGTCCTGCAACTAACAATGATGATGTTTGAGATTACGCAAAACTGTACCGATATAACGTGCTTAAAATAAGACAGGTTAGTAAACTGTCAGCGACAGGTCGTAGTACGACTTGTTATCGTTATCCGCACTTCTGAAAAATACGCTCCAAAAAGTATTAAGTGCCATAAAAATTAGCTTTACCTGTCAATGATAGTGTCAGGAAGATAAGTGCCTATACGAGAATTAATATAATGCAATTTTTTCTTGACTTGACCATGGGAAATCACATCTTTTTTTAATTAGCTGAAGTAAAAAACATGTCCATCATGTCATAAAATATAAGATTTTAACAAATTCAACAGTTAGGTAGGCATTTTTAAATCCCAAACTTAAGAAGTGTATAAAAACAAAGTTCTATTGCCCTTTCAGTTAGCTGTGGCACCGCTGGCGAGAAGCCAAAAATTAAATTATAATTATAATTATAAAACCTTGAAGAAAAATAAATTGTATGTCTTACCTAGCTCAGTTTCATTTTTTGACTTGGTAAACAAGTCGGGTAAACACGTTTCCGTTTTTTACGAGTGGACGCCAATATTGGGAATTAATAATAAGCTGCCGTTGTGACGAGAGTTCAGTGTGTCCATTTGAGGAATTCTTTCCCAGTTTAGTCAAAAGAAAAACATTATTAAAAAAACTACGCAAGGGAGTAGGTAAATGTTTTAGCGAATTATAATGACCTAGTATCGATTGTGATTTGTAAGATGCACTACTTTAAAAATTGGTTTTGCTAGAAATTCACCGCATATGTAAACATTTAATTTTATTGATATAGTGTTAGGCATGTCTGCGTGAAAATCAATCAACTTTATTACTAAAAAACTTACAGGAATTATACTAATAACATACAAAATCTAAGCCTAGACATTCCACAACTATTACCTAACATTTTAAGTGACAGTTAGTAAACCAGTACTGGTTATTAACCACAGATGATCATTTTTAGCACAGTGTTAACGCTCACTTAGAGGTAAAGTACCCTAAATATTGTCAAAGCTGAAATTTGAAATGTCCTTAAAAATGATAGGAGTTTCATGCAATATCTACAGGGTTTGGTTACCTAAGCCTTTAAATAACGAAGAGGTACTTCCGCATCAGCAATTTTGGGTAAAATTGACAAAATTAGGGGTTTTTTATTTTATTGATCTGTCACAGAAATTGGGGTGACAGCCGTCTACTATAGGAGGCCCGAGACGGTGCTGCGTATATGTCCCGAACGCAATTCACTCGCTTGGTGACAAATCCATAATTTGCTCCTTACTACTGGTACCAGTGGACACCGACTGATTTTCAGTGGGTATACTCACTCTTACTGGGTGGGGGATGCCACATAACCCCCAGCGGCCCCGTCGCCGGTGTGGTATGCGAAAAGCATTTTCCAATCGCTAAAAAATGGTATTAACTCTGAACCAGAATCAATAGGTGTTGTGACAGTCTTGCTCTCGATGGGATTTAAAGGGTCTACTTTTTTCGGCGAGGTGAAATTGAGGATTGTGGTTGCGTACATAATAACTTGATGCTTTTTATCAGATTAGATGGCTACGAAATTCAATCATCTTTTTTACGATACCACAAGAATATTCGTTTTATATTTTTTGATGTCGCTCGTTCATACACAACTGAGAAAAGGGTCCAATCTCCAATATTAGGTATGAATAAATACCTAACTTATCGTAAATATATACCTATAAACCTAAACTAAGTATTCATTTAAAACATCGTGGGACTGAGCTACTACTCTGGACGTAATTATGGATCAATTAAATTTTGGCGACTACTTGCTATTAAGCTAAGGAGGGTAACGACTGATGACATCCACGAAGTAGAAATGTTCGTTTCCTGCATGCGTTTTTGTATCATGCAATTTTTGACAGCCAAACTTAGCACCTATAACAGAACAGATACCTATTTTGTTCCTCTTGCTTTACCTTCTAGTACTTCTTATTGGGATTTCTATTTATAAGTACTTATTTACCCAGCACAACCATTTTGTAATTTCTTTCTAAGCATGTTTATCTAAAATCTATCTTCCAAAGCTTTTATAAAATTAAACATATTTAGTAATTAAATATTTACAAACACTGTCAATCCACGTTTAAGCCTAACAATATGATTTCACGCTGGATTAAAGCTTCGTCACCGAACATGATTGTGCCCACATACATCTTTTGTACCGAAATTAATTTCAATTTCTTTGTAACCGTCCGCTATGTTGACAATATTAAATTTTCCACAACAATAAGAGATTAATGAAAGCAAAAGTATAGCTGATCTATGTATACCTAGCAGGCTTTATGATGATAAACATTGTCTGTGACATAATCTCTTGCGGTTTTGTGTGTAACATGCAAACCATTATCAGAATGAAAGAAAGAAAAAGCAAGCATTGATTTGGGACATCACAAATTCCTTTATATTGAACCGTACGTCATAACGGAATGATTAATAAATAAATTGTTTATTTTAAATTTACTTCAGGCTTCTTTTTTACAACTTAGACTTCCAAAATATATCAATATTTTTTTGTAGTTTTTTCATTCATTTTTCTTTATTAACTAAAATGTTGTTTAATGATGGTTTAATAAAATATTATTTTTTTATTATCAGAAACTGATTTATGATTGACATAGGATCTTTATTCAAGTGTAAAGTTGAATCTGTGGAGCATGATTTCGTGCTTTAAATGAGCACTATTTGATTTGATTGAGCTTTTCGAAACGACTGTGGCGAATAAGTTTCATCCGTTGCTAAAATTTAAACTTCAACTTATTCGAACGACAAGTTCGACAACATAAATAAATATTTTTTGGAAAAAACGTAACACAACAGTAAATGTTACTTAATGAAACGAGTATCATTCCATTACGACTTATTCCATGACATCTGACAAGTTTATTCATAGTTTTCTAAGTAAGCATAGAAAGAAATATGACACAAACGTTTGATATATGAGTCCAATATACGATATTAGTTTCGAACTCCCTCACGGTGGATGAAACAACATTTGGCGGGAGCCAACAGAGAGGACTCTATAAGACTTGTCCTTATTTTCGGTTATAGCTGCCTAGCTCACTCAGGTGCGTAAACTGACACGAGTAACAGGGATAGATGACGTCGAGAATATGGACAAGGAGGTACAGAATAAACTCCTTAGGACTGGGGACCGAGGAGAGGAAAGCCGATCGTGGAAAATAACTTTTGGATACAGTTCCGCTTTCGATACTGTGGTAGTTATTAGATTAAAAGTTTTCATATTCACTGAATCCCCAAAGAAATAGTAAACCGCTTCGAAGGTTTAGGTATCTGTGTGGACTTGTTGTTGACTGTTATTTACTAAACTAACTAATTTTTACTGAAAAAAAATATCAATACACTTTATCGTTTACAAATAATTATGATGTAGCTATGTTTTGTCATATATCTTGTAAAGCTTATATGTATACTGTACATTATAAAAACACAATCATTTATCCAATCTAGTTCACCTTACTAATGAATCAAAATTGCACAGCCTCATTAAAATGACTTGGTTGGAAATGTATTTTTAGAATTTAGTTTTGCCCACATGCGCTCAACCGACATGATTTCCAACCTAACATTGATTCGTTCGAAGCATTGAATATTTAATATCAAAGCATACGTTTTATGCACGTTACAATCGAAAATGCCTACATAAAAACTGTGATATAGTTTTTTGCGAAAAGGAAATCAGGTTGTACAAATTGTATTTGGAAATTGTTAAGCATATCAAAAGAGGAGTTACCCAAGTAAAATAAGCAGGTTTATTTGATGCAAAAATGTTCGAAGGAAAAGTAATCCTAAAGAGTTCCAAGAAATCATTGGATATTTTTACAAAAAAAAAAAACAACACTATTCAGAACGTTTTTCAAGGACTATTCCAGAAAAACTTGTGTTTTTAGAGCTCTGTACCTCAAATAAACTATCCTTTCCATTATGATTAGTTCCACTTATTTCATTCCTTATTACTGAAGAATACATAAAACGACACCTACAAAATGGACGGTGAAACTGAACTAAGTTAAACTGGACGCTGAAACCAATCGGACCAGTCGTTCCATCAAACTCAAGTGGGTTCTGTACAATTTCTTTAAAACTTTTCAGTCAGTACAAATGGTTCCCGTGGGTCTGCGAGCGTTGCAATTCGTCGGATACGTGTTAAGAAAACTTTAAAATAACTCATACTAGCTGATGCTCGCATACAGTATGTCCTGGTTTGGATTAGCAATAATTTATGGGCTATTAGTTCATCATATATTTTCGACAAAAAACCCCCATGTTGGGTTCTAACTCCCCTCTTGAAATAGCAGCCGTTTTAATTATTTTAAAAAAATACAATGTCTATGGATCTGGAGGTCCTAAAAGTTATAAAAATGATTTATTTTAAAAGGTGACGCTATCGCCTATCAAGTGAAATAAGGATCAATTCAAAATTATTAACTGTCATATAGGAAATAATATATATTTTTAAGAAATCTTGCTTAAAATTGAAAAAAGTTAAATTGTTTTTTACCCCATTACAATACTAAATTTAAAACTGAAATTTATCTGAAAAAAATTTTAAGGAAATTTTTTTGTTGAAAAAAAAATCGTTTTGGTTATGTCTCCAAATTTGATAAATAAAGGGCCCTTAAATTATCACTAGTTGAAACCCGGACACCTGTATTTATTTTACATGCGGGTGATAACCAAAACTGTACATTTTTGCATTTACATTGATAGATTCGTTTGGTCTCTAGCACAAATTGTGATGAGTGATCGAGTTACAACAACCTCTCTAACCCCTGTATTAAACTAATTAGTTTTTTACCCGACTGCGATAGATGGAGGGTAATGTTGTTTACCTATAATGAATACCGCGGAATTACTGATTAATAATGTACTTGCCACTATTATAACTTATGTATAAATATGAGACGGCGAATGTGAAATGTGTCACCACACTATGACATGTCACCTATTATTGTCATTAATTCCAAATTAGCTGTCTCATATGTAAACAAGTGATATAGCAGTGTCAAGTGGTGTCAAGTCACATATGTTTTATACCTACCAAATATTATCTGGCTCCTCATTTATATGAAAGTGTTTTTTGTGTTCTTGCTATAATTTTACATTGTTAGAGTCTCCTTAACTTAGTTTTTATTACTGCTACACTTTTATCCCTTTTTTCAATGTTTGCTAAACTTTTTCATGTCTGTTGTTCACTGTACTACTTGTGTTATAGGCGGCCTAAGTTATATTAAAAATGGGCATGGGTAACCTACTTTAGATATCTTATTTATTTCTTATTAATTCATGCGATTTTCTTTAGCATTGTTAGACGCAGACTGTGGTCGCTAATTTTGTACCGATAAGCATGAGTGTCGTGGCAGAGTGCGTAATACGTAAAACTGAAGAATTGTAGAAGATGAGGGTTCGAATGTCGCTCGGCGACGAAATTTGTTTTCCTTTCATGCTTTTTTTGCTCTTTAAAAAATAATAGCGAATTATAAAGCTTTTTTTATTAATTAGTACAAGAAGTAACCGAGCAAAGCTCGTTCGCCCAGGTACTTTTAATGATAAGGAACATATTTCTGTACTAATTGCCCAGCAAGATAAGGTTAGAATTAATTCTAGACACGACAAACTTTGGAACTAACTCAATTATGGTAAGTTTGGATTATAACTTGCGTAGATTTGAGAAAAGATAAGACAAACAACACCCAATTATGTCGTGGCTCTGTCGTCGACGTTACAAATATTGTTTCAATATACCTAAAATCGTGTCATTTTAACGCTAGAGTCATTTTGAAATACAGGGTATAAAAGTAATAACCAAATTTAATGGAATGGCCCAAAGGCAATTTTACAAATATTTAGAAACATCATTACAAAACACTGATTTAAGGATAAAATGTTTAATGGCAAACCGCATAACAAAAATAATACAATCTCTCGAAATAAAAGTAACTAAAATACCAAATAGTAAAAAAACTATAAAAAGGTAAATAAAAATATAAATGGCAAAATGCCTTTTATATTTTAGGGCGACTGTACAAAAGAAAAAAGAAATTGCCTAAAATACGAGTCATAATAAATTTCCAGATCTATTTAAGTAGTCAAAGAGAGCACCAAGTTTATACAAACTTAGGTTCCTTGCGAATCGAAAAACATTTCGCCAAAGTCTGTTTTATTGAAGTTTCACTAAGTTTATCTTTGAACTTCAAACGAAAAATTTACAGTAGGTATTCATTGGCTTAGGTATCAAAATAGTCAAACTCATTGACAAGTTAGAAAGTTTCGAGACATCGCAGCATATATGTGTCTGATATTTTACAGAAAGCATTTTTTTTTCAGAATCTTCATATGTATATCTAACAACATACACATTTGAAGCTTATTTTCAGTGTTACAAAAATACAGATGTAGAACATAAAAAATATGTTCTACATCTGTATATAATTATGAGCTTATTTAAAGTGTCCCCAAATTGATTAAAAAAGAAAATTGACGCTTGGATTTATCGTCGACTGCGCATGTAAGTGTCCATGAAAAAAATAATGTTCGAAACAAAACGTTGTTTTCTCATTAAAACCTACCATTCACTTTACGAGGCCAATAAAATGCCAGAACAGGCAATGTTCACTGCCCAAGGCCTGGCCAATTTACTTTTTGAAGGAGATACTAGTATAAAAAAGTATTGCGAAAATAAAAAATGTGATGTTTTTTCGTTAACGGACGCTTTTATGTACTATCACGGTTTAATGAGGATCTTATAGATGATGACTCCTTTCCTTAAACGTTTGAGTGCCTGGGACTTCAGGAAATTATTTTTCAAATGAGAAAATGTATAGAACTCAAGTAGGTACTCTTCGGTAATGAGTTGGCGTCTTGCACTACTGACTAAGAAATATTGAAGTATATACATACCTCATAAAAAGGCGGACGTACTCGCAGACTCCAGAAAGTTCGTCTTTTTACAAACCGTCGCGTGGTTTGTATTCAATTACATTTTGTTTCATAGCCTTAAAAAGTTTCGGATTGCGATAAAATGTCTCTTGATGTTACAAAAAAAATATATTATAATTTTTACCGGAATGGACCGGTGTTTGACATCTACAGAAAGTTTAAAAAATATAGAAACCTCAGTGAGATTACAAAGTAAATATTTTCCAATGTAAATATCTACTAATAACATCAAACGATCTAATCGTAATTTTACGACTTGTAAAAAATCGCCGCCATTCCATATCGCTTATAAGAATTTCCCGAAATTGCTTCCGTATTAAGGGAAAATTAAATTGTACGAGGAAAAACACTTGTTAAGCGTTACTTTTAATTTCTTTTTAATTATATTAGGAGGCATTGAGAAGGAACGAAATTCGTTGTTCTTTTTGTAATTTTGAAATATGCCTCCTTATAAGTAAGATCCTTATCGTATTGTTCACGTGGGATTATCTCAAGAACTTTTATGTTATTTGCTTTACGATTGGCACTACTACATTATAATGATGTGATAAGTTTATCTTTATATTAGGGTTGTGTGTAAAAGTAACTACTACTACTACTGAATACTAGTACTACGGAATAATTTAAAAAAAAAGATGGTTCTTTAAAGAAAAACTAGGACAAATTAATTGGTATCATTCGGTACAGGTGTCTATGTAGTATTCATTCTTCATTATACGAGTAATATAAATTCACTTCGTCGACTGCCTCGTTGGTCTAGTGGTCAGCACGCTGGGTACTATCCACGAGGTCCTGGGTTCAAATCCCGGGTTGGGCCGAGAGTGTTTGGGTTTTTCTGTCTTGAAATTACTCAGACACAGCTCCGGAGTCAGGAAGTTGGTGGTGTTAACACCCGTGCCTCGGAAAGCACGTTAAGCCGTTGGTCCTGCGCCTGATCTCTCTACGGTTATGTCGGACTGCCGTCTCACCGAATTATGAGACTGAAGGAACAGAGAGTGCACCTGTGTATTGCGCACACACTTGTGCACTATAATAATATGTCCTGCTCAGTTGGCTAATCTCTGTTGAGATAGGCCGCCGTAGTCGAAATCGGATAGGAGGACAACAACAATATAAATTCTTTATACTAAATATCCCAATGTTTCGTATACAGTTGACATATCTCTTGTCTTTGTAATCAACTGCAGTTGCTGTAAAACATAACATACGGTCGCAGGGTTGTGTTAGCAAACTACAAAATTTATTTGTTTTATTTCTCCATAAGCCCTCTGTGCATGGCTTTTGTGGAAAAAAGTAGAACTAGAAAATACACATATGTTATTGTTGTGCTAAGACAGATGTTCTTTTGATGTAGTCTTTTGTTTTGTTTAGTAGCAGAAAACAATTTGCAAAACATTTGTAAAAGGTTAAAAAGTTTTAATTTAAGGGTATATTCTTCAATCAATTCTAATCTCTGTTAATTTACAACGAATTCTATCCAAATAATATAGGTGTTTACGAATCCACTTTGTATGATCAACTTTATATAAAACTGTATATATTTTTGTTGCATGTTTTTTTAAATCAAAATGAAACCTTTGTTAGTATTTTATTCATTTTGAAAGCTGTTTACGTATTTTGGTTTTGACTGTAAATTCCCACAGCTATATCACAGGTGCTTTATTCGAATAGAAAGGCTTTACCACGTGTATGGCCGGCCATCTGTATCGGAAAGACCGAAGGAACGTTAGAGCCTACATCGTTTTGGCACCGTGCCTAGTTGTGTTCTGTATATGTAGGGTTGGGCAATGTCTTCATTATATTTTAAAGAATATTAAAGTAGATAAAAAGAATATTGAGTTATTTATAGAAAAATACTCTATCCGTAAAAAGACGAATTCCTTCTTATCGCTCTTCGTTTTCATTATTTTAGCTTTTAAAGCCTAATAGAGTAAAATAACTTTTAGTACGTTTTTCTAATTTGAACGCTTGCTTAAAACAATCTTTGGTACAAAACATAGCCTTTGATATAACAATTATAAGCTATTTGACTTTTATTTGACTGCTCGTTAGTCTAGTGGTCAGCACGCTGGGTACTATCCACGAGGTTCCGGGTACGGATCCCTGGTTGGGCCAAGAGTGTTGGGTTTTTCTGTCTTGAAATAACTCAGACACAGCTCCGGAGTCAGAAAGTAGGTGGTGGCTCAGACCAAATAAAAAAAGGAAGACGGAGCGCGCTCAAACAATGAAGTGACGCTCACTGTGCAAATTTGTGTGCGTGTCCAAATGCGTAGTACAGTGGTTGCGTTAGTGTGTACAGTAGTTAAGTGATACCAGTACCCTGAAAATAATTAACTCACAAACGAATGAAAATAATAAGTCTAGTACGAAGCTCTTTTTCTCACTTTGATTTAAAATTAATAAGGATTTTGTAATAAATTTTGCACAATTTTAATTTAAAGTATTTTTTAGGGGAACAAACAGCACTTATACTATTTTACATAACTATACGAAACAAATGTTGTTAATACATTAGCCAAAACATTTATGTGAATTTATTAAAACTTGCAATAAATCAATCATCTTTGTAATTGATTAATGTTTGGAAAAAGTGAATTGAAAGTTAAAAATTTGGTACTATTACGTCAATCAATATTTTTTTATTTTGTTTTTGATTCTTTGCACGCCTAGTGCTTTCCCCACAACGAAGTGTCGAAAGGTAGGAAAACGATTATAGAAAGAAAAGTTGAAAAGAAAAGAACGTAACTTTGTTTGGGATAAGGTTAGGTTAGGTTAAAATGTCATAAAATAAATAAATATTATTATACTACGATAGCTACTATAAATTTTAATATGGATAAGATATCGAGAAAATCTGAGTTATTCATCTTTAATAGTCTCGATGGAAGTAAGGAAAGAAATACGGTAGGATACAAGAGAAAAACAATGAAGAATGATTAATTAACATTCACATTCACAGTTTACGCAAGACAGAGTCAATTATTTGAAATCTAGCAAGGTGAGCTAGATTACTAACGTAGTAAATAGAAGCAAATGATAGCCAGCTAATGATTATCTAAAATTTTTGTGACGGATTATAAGCAACACTGACTGCATTTGTTGAGGTCTTGTGTTTCAAAAATATAATTATTAATATAACATTAAAATTATCAACGGAATCTAGTACTCACTTATGTAAAGGGATTCCAGAGATATTTTTTGAGTAACTGAGTTGTTTTTGCAACATTTTACCTCGCACGACATCATTTTAAATTATTTTGTGAACGAGTGGTAGCGCGACTATTACGTCAAAGGTTTGAAAGGGCACTGACGCGCGGTCGGCTTACTATTTCGAAGCCAGCTTCCTATTGCCGGCTTCACTTCTTTAGTACGCGAGGCTACGTCTACCTTTTTTATTTGGTCTGAGGCCGTTGGTCCTGCGCCTGATCTCTCTACGATAATATCTCCCGCGCAGTTGGCTAATCTCTGTTAAAATAGGCTACTGTAATCGAAATTCAGCTAGGAGGACATTAAAAGCTATCGTTGAAAAGTAGCGTTTTCTGGTTTTTTAAGGAGGACAAGATTAAAAAATCGTTTCTATAGTCGTTTTTTTAGATTTGAAAATACAATTTCTAACAAGTGGCAGCCCTAGACCGTAACGCTGTTATGCGACGTCACGTCCAACTGCAACGGGGGTTTGGCGACTTTTTCTCGCAAGATACTGTAGAGATTTTGCTCCAAATTAAAAAGTTGTGGAAGCAATTAAGACCAAAGAGAAATTCCAGAAAATATTCCGAACCATACTATAAAGCTCAGATTTTTAAAAAGCTTTTTCTTCTTTTCATAATTGAAAAAATATGTATAAAACATAAATGAATAAGCTGCAATAGGATTGTTCTTTACCATTCTGTTGTTATTGTTTCAGGTATAAACAAACATTCTACAACATCGAGAGAAGAGTTCACAACACAAATGCTCAACAGAAAAAGGTTTTAAAATAATAACGTTCTTTATGTACTTTTGCAAGTAGAAATATAAAAAAATATTTTAATATAAAATATCAAAGCACGAAAATCCATCTATAGAACAAAGCAAAATATTTCTTCACATACACATTTTAAAACTAAAATAAGCAAGTACGCAAAGGTAAACACACGACTTTGATATGTTTTCAAGAATTGGTTTAGAAATAGCACATCTACTACTAATATTATAAAGTGGCAAGATTTGATTGTTTGTTTGGTTGTATTTAATAGGCTCCGAAACAACGGGACCCATTCAAAAGGTACAGATATAGTTTGAGACCCTGGAAAGGACATAGGCTACATTTTGGTGCGATATAAAATTATCATGGGGGTTATGTTCATAATTTATCGATATTCATAACAGTTAGTGCTAAAAATTTGTGTCATATGATACGCAAGGTGTTACTTATTTTAGCAGACTTTAAAACAGTTTAACTGTAGTACTGACAGTGAAAACAGCACGTCAATGTTAGCAATGTGGCGTCTTATAAAGATATTATAGGGGTTAATTTGCAACAAAACCGTGATGTTCTTATATGGGCTGGTCTTTTTACCTTCGCTTTTGTTAATTAAAAGTAAATAGCTAATAGGGACATAAACGAAACGTCATAATAATAAAAGTACACCAAAATGAGTAAATTAAATCTATAAGTACGTGATAACTGGAGAAATTTAATTGTCTATTTATTTATTTACTTTGGCTTTAACTTAAAATAGCATCTAATGCAAACAGCTACGGGTTTACTTAGTTGGACACACCTTTATTATCTATCATGCACAGTCGTCAGCACTTCAGGTTACCCATTTGAAGTAAGAAAACAGGTTTTATTACGTAGGGAATAAAGGTTAAAGTTAAAGTTGGGTAGACTGTCGCGCGGCTGTGTTATAGTGCCCAGTACATCAGACTATACAGTTTTGTTGCGAAATCACCTCTTTTACAACAGCTAAATGGCACAATAGTTACACGCTGTCATCCGTACCTACGCGTTTCATGTCATGGCATATCATGTAAAGGTGTCCTTATATTGTGGTGGCAAACAATAGACTGACCGGGGCGTTTGGTGATTGATGCTACACCCGGGCACACAAATGGATTCCACAGTGATTAATTTGTGGCCACGTAGACAATTTCAAAATTACTTACGTTGCCTCCTCTTGTCCTTTGTTGTGTAACTGTTGAGAGGTGGGAAATAGCTATGATGGTGCATAAATCTCTTGGCCAGCGATTAAGAGGTAGCTCTTAGTTTTTTCACATTGATAACGTAATTGAGTGGTCAAATATAAAAATTACTGCTGATTGCTCGTCCGCGATAAGAACAGCATACTTTAAAATACCGCTGCACAGTCTTCTTATAAAAAGTTGATTAAATGCAATTCCCATCTCTATCTCCTAACTCGATTGCTTTAAATTGCAATTAGGTACTTCTAGCTTTAAATAATATAATAGCGCTAGCTTTCAAATCAGTTCTACTGGCATTCTATTCATAATGTAATTTTATTTACTTTTCATAGCTGCTCTTTGTATCAATCTTGTCTTAAAAAATAATACCTAAAATTGTTCTTGAAGATATTTTACGCAGCAAAACGATACGCTTCATAAATTGATATAAAGACAAAGTGACATCAAATAATATTTTCTACGAGCGAATAATATCGTCAGCTGTTTTTAGTTCCAGTAACAGTTAGCAGTCCAAGAAAATCTAATTGGTGTCAAAAGTTACAGTTAGTAGTTCAAAAATATACACAGTTGTTGACTGTTTTGATATCACAGTCTAAGCGTTTTTAGGACGGTAGAGAACATTAAAAAGTACTCGAGAAAATTATTTAGCTTTATATTCTATTAAATTACCACTTAGCATACAAATGAGCAAAAATAGTAATACGTCCCCATCATTGCACTCTGCGTGCACTTCAATTTCTAACCGCGAATTGTATTTTACGCCCCGAATTATTCACAACTTTACACTCGCAATCTCATTCATTATTACCAACGTGGTTCACTCCACTAGCATGTTCCTAAAAAGCTTGTTGGGCCGACATTTCAGAAAATATGTATGCGGCTTAACTATGAAATACCCGATATAAAATTCCTGGGAGGGAATGGGGCATATTTTAATTAAGAGGGTGAAGCTGTAGGCGTTGCAGCTGTACTTTCATCCGTAATGACAAATCTAATTCAATCCAATTTTACAAAAGTGCTTCAAAGCGAAAATGGCAATGTAACCAAACAATGATATTAATATGCGTCTTGATACATAAATAACATCTGAAATGGTACTGGCATAATATTCTAATATCGTAATATAAATGGCAAATGCAAATATACGCTCTGTAAAACTACAAGACATCTGCTAAGTGAAAAGACATTGAAATATTAAACTAAGTTTTACTAACAAGATGAAATATAAACATAACGAAAAGCAAATTATTCGTTCGTGGTTCTGCAAGAAATACACTCGAAAGTTTACTTTGGTCTATATTTTCTTTACCCAAAGTGTATTTCAGTTGCAGTGTTGACCTTCCTACTAACAATTAACATAGTAAATGAGTGCAGTTTAGTGCAAACGGCCAAACAAATGCATGTTCTTTTTGCGAGTAATGACATACATCAGTGTTTTTTTTTTTTAATTGTAAAAAGCAAAAAGAAAAATAATAATTTTCACAATAAAACACAATTTTACGGATTACTTCGCGATTTATTTACATTTTATTTTAAACCTGACGTTTCGAACACTTTACAGCGATCGTGGTCACAGGGAGACTAAGGTATTATTTGTCATTACAAAGTTTTGAAAAATTTTAACTACCGTCACTCAATAATATTAATTTACGTTCCTATTTACGCAGAAAGAGCTAACCGTGTCTTGAGATCTTGCAGTGCTAGGTGTTGCTTTGGTTTTTGCTGGAATAGGATCCCATGCCGGTGGAACTTTCCAACCATCTTCTCTATTGAAATTTGGATGTTTTCTAATTTCAATGGCTTCACGTAGCATTCGAGGAATAAAACGCCGTTCTTTTGCATTTAGGTTGGTCGAACCAATTGAAGTGGTTGGGTTTGTCTAAGGCTGTTCACACACTGCAGATTTCGTGTTCCGTCTATGTTTAATGTCAGCTATGTGTTCTTTTATCCACACGTCAATACTTTTCTTTGTTTGCCCGATGTAGGAGAGGCCACTGCCACACTCTAGTTTGTACACCGCTGCATCTTGAAAAGGTAAGTTGCACTTGACAGGTGGTAGGAATTGGTTAATCTTCTTTTGCTGTTTAAAGTAATGTAAGTAATAAAAGCATGAAGGGAGTCACTGACAAGACAGGGATTTTTTTAATTTATTCTGAAATATAAACACAAGGAAGAATTACAAAATTTAAAGTTTAATATTTCAAAACATTCCAAACAGGTGTTACTTCACAACAATTTACGAGTATTCCTTCGCCGAATCCGCCAAGTTATCTTACACTCCACGCTAAAACCATCGCATTTTTCATAATAATCCCCTTAATACTTACCGTATCCATAAAATGCTTCGTCGGCAGACTCCTGTGGTATATAGCGCTATTGGAGCGTCTACCTTTGAAGTAAAGTGCAGAATAAAAACCGGGCTAAGAAAGCTGAAGTCGGCAAAAGGCGTATGTTGTAAAGCCCTTTACACACTTGGACCGTCTTGCTGCAGTCGCGATGCAAACACTACCACAGATATAATAGTTACTACGAAGCATCGAAGCAGACGAACTTGCACAGGCAAATACTGCGATGCTTTTGTGTCGTTACTATACATAAGTATACATACTGATATGACGACCTCCATGGCCGAGCTTGAACGCCGTTTTGATGGTCTTCGAGACGTAGGTTCGATCCCCGGTCAGGTCAATTTATAAAAGCATGTTTTATCTATTGTCTCAAGTCTGGGTGTTATGGTTTCCGATTTCCATAGCAGAGTGCTTTAAAACTTACTTTGGGGTAAGAGCAATATGTGATGTTGTTCAATATTTTTATTTTTATTGTATCGTTGCTGTATCGCGTGTGAATCGTGACTGCATCTGTTACTAGACGGCCAGCTACTGTGTCGCGACTGCATTACAAAAGCCGCAGTGTGTAAAGAGATTAAGTCGCACGTAATCAAAGTTGGGGAAGTCGACATTTGGACAGGGACTAGTTTGACAGTTTGTGTTAGGTAGGTACTCGTACTCACAAAAAAATTTGCCGTACGTGATTTATGTTTGAAAACTTATGGCGTGGCAGAATTATTGATCTTTTGAGTGATGAGCATAATTTTTTTTGTTATCTTTCTTCAAAAGCGTAAGAGAAAAAAACTGGAGACACCTGCTAAGAAATACTTGACCAATAAAACATCTGCGGCTTCTTTACTGACATTTTTGTCATATTATTATTACGGTGAGGAAAAACAACATGAGGAAACCTGCACATTCAGGTGACTGCATGTGTAGTCATGATCCAAACTGGCCAAATTCCTCTAGTAACAGGGTTAAGGAGGTCAGATGGCAGTCGCTCTTCTGTAATTACCTGATCTGCCACATCCTGGATCATGATCAGCGGATCCTGGGCCCTCGCCTGCGAGTGCACAACCGGGATAACGCTGGGAGTATATTATTGCACTTGAAAAAATGACCGCCAGAGGCGGGAATCGAACCCGCGTTCCTCGCATGCCGGGCGATTGCCTAACCTCTCGGCCACCCTGGCGTTGGCAGAGCCTGTCGAAATTTTCAAGTGCTTCTTAACGCTGTAATGCCGCGTTGCTTTCATCAATGTTCATCATCAATCACATTCGATTGATGATGAACATTGATTGGGTTGGGTTCGATTCCCGCCTCTGGCGGTCATTTTTTCAAGTGCAATAATATATTTAGATTGCATAGTGAATGCTTATCACTTAAAAACAATAATTTAACGCTGGGAGGTTGACGATTATTGTAACGTAAGTCTTTATGAACAATCGAATATTTTTTTTACCATTACAGTAGTAATATCCACAACTGTGTATATATGTATTACGAAGTATATACGTATATACCATTATCGCAACTTGAGTAGGTATTGATTTAAGAGTTAAATGAGCCATTGCTTGTTCACAACCTTGTTTATAACCACTTAAGCGAAACAGTGTCCTCTGGCTGTACTATAGTTTAGAAAACAAGCAAGTGTGTTAACCCCAATAAAGCCAGTATTCGGACGATGTACACAGTGACAAAAAGACATTGACTTAAGTAAATGCCGTCTGTATTGTGTACTTAGCTGTTTAAGTATTGTTTTGAAAAGGTTTTCAAGTGTGATATACAATCTGGCTTTCAGCGTTATTTTCATCTAAAAATCTTTGAGGAAATAATGGACTAATAGCGCTATTTTGAAACAAAAGGGTTGGGAAAATATATTTTCACACTACCTACTCGGCAATGTTCAATTACACTTCAAGTAAACCTGCCTCAAAGTGAGTCATTGCATCCCTAGAGACGTAATGTTGTATGAAATTTCATTACGGGGTAGGGAGGCAAAGTGATTTGAATTTCGAATAAGAGTTCGTAGGCATGATCACATTAGCCCGTCCCGCACCAAAGAGAACATATTTGAAATTTGAACCTAGCAGCCAAGAATTTTAGCACGAATGGAATGATAAAAAAGCGCGCGATTCTAAAAAAAGAAATAAATAAAGAAAAAACCTTTGTATTTTAAGAAATTACAAACAATGTTTTCGTAAAACTGTGTCGAGTGATAAAGTTTATGACACCGGAGTCCATTAGATGTAAAGCTGCTGGTATTGTTGATAATAATAATTTACTGCCAAAAAAGTCAAAGGATATTTCTTGTAGATAAAAATAATAAGGTACTTGTAGTACTTTTTTTTTATTGCCTCGTAGGAAGTGTGAAAAGCAGAGTATTCTCCTCGGGGATAAAGATGTCTTCGTCTTGGGCGAGCTTAAATCCCTCGCTCCACTCAGGATTCTACTTTTAACTCCCTCGCTATGCTCGGGAGTACACTAAACTCCCTCGCTGCGCTCGAGAGTTAACTCTCCGAATCCTTGTTACGCTCGAGATTCAAGATGACGCCCGTGACGTAAGACATTACTTTACCCCCTTGGTGAATAATCTACTATTTTATCCTCAAGAGCTCTCTTTATTATCATATCATTTTCACATCAGAAACATTTTCAGCGATACACATTTTAGTGTTACAATATTAAGAGTAGGCAGTCAAAATCCAAAAATTTATAAGTACTAAATCTTTCTGACAAAACTGTCAACTTTTAAAACCATTCTATTCAACCAAAAAGTTATAGTGATCTTTTTCAGTACTCTTGATTTTACTGGACATGTCCTTTTTTCCGGTCCCTTATTCATCTTTCATAACTTTCTCTCTGAGTCATAAGACAGGTGACGGGTAAAAAATAGATCCTATTTTTGTAATTTAATAAATTATTAGCCAAGTTGTCCTTGCCCCTCACTGCTTATAAAGTGTTCTCTAAATATTGATGCATCTGTGTGTTTGTGGGCAGGCCTCTCAAGGGCTTTTTGGAGCAGTTTCCGAGCAATATTTTTTTGAGCTGACAGTATCCAAGGACGCGCTTTGGTCGCTAAGGCGCTAAGGACCTTTCAAAGGAGTCTTCTCAGTTCTCAAGGCGCTTGCGTGCAAGAGTTTTGGCAGTTTGACGCGTCCTTTGACGTGACTTTGTCACAAACTCATTATGTTGTCAATTTGTAAATAATGTTTTTATTTTGTTTATGTTTTCTTATTAAGTTGTATGTAAATAACTGTAATTATTTTATTTGGTAAGTTTATTAATGAGTTCCTCTTTTTCTGCTGTAACTGCGGTGCCCCTGAACGTCTTGGGCAATGTTGCGTCGGAGAATTTAATTTGCTGCCCTCAATGCTCTCAGCCCCGTTATTTTAAAGGCCAACGTGGCCTTAAAATTCATTTAAGCCGAATTCATCCAACCACCAGCAATATTAGCGATGATATTCTTGCTGTTGCAACTTCACCTTCACCCACTTCTAATGTCTCTTTCGAGAAAAAAATATCATTTTTGAAACATTCTCATCCCGTCATTAAACGCATTCCTCGAGGTGCTCGTTCTACAGTCGCTCAGTCTCTAAGCCAATTCATTACTAAAGTCATTTCGGATAACTCTCTTGAGGCCTAGGAAAATTTATTTACTTTTAGCTATAGAATACTTCACGTCACCTCAAACCCCAATAACTCCCGTTCTCTGACCAACAGAATAAAAGATAATTGCTCCTCTTCCTCGGACTTTCATCTCTCATTAAATCACGCGCATCCTTCCTTCCAGTTTTATCATGGTTTAAATTCAAAATTAATTGAGTCTAAGGCCAGTGATGGTGACATTAAAGGTGCAGCAAGACTTTTATTCTCCGACGACCTCATTGCTCCAAACTCTTCCGATACCCTCTCTGCTCTTCAAGATAAGCATCCTCTTTCAGCATCCCATGTCCCGCTCCCTGACCATCCTGACTCCTCGTTTCTGGCCTTGGAGTCAACGCCAGAGATGGTTTTAAATGCCATTAATTCTTTTAACAGTGGTTCTGCTGGCGGAATGGATGGCCTCACTCCACAACATTTAAAAGATCTTCTAAGTGCTAGCTGTGGGGAAGCCGGCACGAGCCTTTTAAGAAACCTGGTAAGCCTTGTCAACTTAATGTTGTCAGGTAAGGTAAACCCTCTATTTACCGGTTTCTTATATGGTGCAAACCTTTGTGCCCTAAAAAAAGGATGGTAGCATTAGACCCATCGCTGTTGGAAGCACTTTCCGTCGCCTCGCCGCCAAGATATGCTGTAGAGCTATTTCAGATAGCCTTGCAGCATATTTTGAACCTGTACAACTTGGTTGTGGCATTAAAGGTGGGTGCGAAGCCGCTATCCATTCTGTCCGGTGTTTTCTTCATAACAACCCCGATGACATTTTGCTGAAAGTGGATGTTAAAAACGCCTTTAACTCCGTTGGTAGGGGCACCTTGTTGACACAAATTAAAAATCACACTCCTGAAGTATACCCTTTTCTTTGGCAGTGTTACAGCACTCAAAGTAACCTCCAATATAAAGACAACGTCATCAAATCTGCGGTAGGATGTCAACAAGGTGACCCTCTCGGGCCGGCTATTTTTGGACTTGCAATTCACCCATTTCTTAATGAACTGAATTCCAAATTGAACGTATGGTATTTAGATGATGGTACTCTAGGAGGCGACCCAGATGCTGTTTTAGCAGATCTTATTTCTCTTATTCAAAATTTTAACACTGCTGGTCTTGATAAAAATTTTTCTAAATGTGAATTATACCTCCCTGCTTCTTGCCTAAATCCAGATCTTATCATTCAAAATTTCTCAAACTTAGCTCCTAACATTAAAATCATCGGAAACGACTCTCTTCGCCTTCTCGGTTCACCAATTTTAGATAAATCTTTTGCCCCTTTTGTCGCTGAAAAATTACAAAATTTCAACATAATTTCGGATCGTATTGTCAAAATTAACACCCATATTGCTTTTACTATTATTCGTTATTGCCTTTTTGTTCCAAAATTTACTTATTGTGTTCGTTCAAGTCATTTTTGGAAATTCCCAGGTCTGACTTCTAAATTAGATAACGCCATAAAATTATTTGTATCATCTGTGCTGAATATATCTTTAGACTCTCGGACTTGGACCCAGGCTTCTCTTCCAATCAGGTTTGGAGGCCTGGGAGTTCGCCAAATTTCTAGTGTTGCTCTTCCAGCTTTTTTGTCTTCGGCTCATGGCACCTCTGGGTTGGTTGCCAGGATCCTCAGTAAGACCCCTGGCAACCCGCCAATTGCTTTTCTGTCCGAGGCCATCAATGCATGGAGAGAGTTAAGCTCCGAAGACCTGCCTCAGTCAGTGTCTTCGCAGCGGCGGTGGGACGAGCCTCTCTGCAGTCTAATTCGGAATAATTTATTAAATACGTCTTCTAGTCTTGCAGACCGTGCTCGTCTCCTCGCCGTAGCGGAGTGGGAATCAGGCCTTTGGCTTCATTGTCTCCCTTCCAAAAATCTGGGTACTCTTCTAGATGACACCACCTTTTCGGCATCAGTAGCCTTACGTTTGGGGGCACCTTGGAATGTCCCACATCGCTGTCCCTGCGGTGACATGGTGGATCCTCAGGGTCACCACGGCCTATCGTGCAGCAGAAACGCTGGAAGAATCTCCCGTCACGCTAGCCTCAATGACATAATCCGCAGGTCTTTTGCTAGCGCTTCGATTCCAGCCATTCTTCAACCGAATGGTCTGGTTCGAAGCGACGGTAAGAGGCCTGATGGAATGACTTTGGTTCCGTGGAAGCTGGGAAGGCCCCTGATGTGGGACGCAACTTGCGTAGACACACTGGCCCCTTCTCATCTTCTACAGACTTCATCTGGGGCTGGCACTGCTGCTGCATCAGCAGAGTCCCTCAAGCGGCGCAAATATGCAGGCATCAGTAGTGCCTACATGTTTGAGCCGTTTGGGGTAGAGACTCTTGGACCGTGGGGACCAAGTGCACATCGCCTGTATAGTGATTTGACCAAGAGGCTGATTGACTGTACGGGTGATCGCAGGGCTGGCGCATTTCTTGGCCAACGTATAAGTTTGGCCATTCAACGAGGAAATGCGGCCAGCCTTCTGGGGACGATGTCTCGGTCCTTGGACGGCGATTTGGGCATGTATTTTATTTGTAATTATTTTTGTATATACCTTTTTTTGTTTTGCATTGTAATATGTACATATTCATAGTCTATACAGGGTGTGGCGTAAATAGTGGTCCAAAGCAAAGGTGTGGATACACTGTACACTGAAGCACCACATACCAGTATTTTAAAAAAAAATTATGTACAGGGTTTTCAAAAAAAAAAAAAAATTTTATTTTTTTTAGAAATCGTTACCTTGCCTTACAAATTTGGTTATAATTTCCAAAAATGACGGTTTTTTTTATCCATTTTTTTTATTATTATTGCTGATCACTTGTACTTAGTACTCCATTCGTTTTTTTTTTTTACAAACTGAATTTAATAAAAAAAATTAAGTTTCTTTCAAAATTCAATACTCACTGCTAGCAAATCGTTTGACTTTCAATGCTTTTGGTGCAAAAAAAATGTACCACACTGTCAGTGCCCATTGTTTAAAAAAAATGCCCATCTTTTGCAGATTCTAAAATGGTGCAACAATAAGTGTTACGACTTACAGGAAAAAAGTTATTGCTTTTTGAAACAAAAAGAGCCCAATTCAGAAAAACAATTTATTTGAAGTTCAAGGGTTTACAAGGGTTGTAATTTTTTTCTGTGTGGTCCAAAGCAAAGGTGTGGATACATTGTACACTGAAGCACCACATACCAGTATTTAAAAAAAATATGTACAGGGTTTTCAGGGTTTTCAGGGTTTTTTTTATTAAATTCAGTTTGTAAAAAAAAAAAACGAATGGAGTACTAAGTACAAGTGATCAGCAATAATAATAAAAAAAATGGATAAAAAAAAAACCGTCATTTTTGGAAATCACAACCAAATTTGTAAGGCAAGGTAACGATTTCTAAAAAAATTAAAAAAATTTTTTTTTTTTAAAGCCCTGTACATATTTTTTTTTTAAATACTGGTATGTGGTGCTTCAGTGTACAGTGTATCCACGCCTTTGCTTTGGACCACACAGAAAAAAATTACAACCCTTGTAAACCCTTGAACTTCAAATAAATTGTTTTTCTGAATTGGGCTCCTTTTTGTTTCGAAAAGCAATAACTTTTTTCCTGTAAGTCGTAACACTTATTGTTGCACCATTTTAGAATCTGCAAAAGATGGGCATTTTTTTTAAACAATGGGCACTGACAGTGTTGTATATTTTTTTTGCACCAAAAGCATTGAAAGTCAAACGATTTGCTAGCAGTGAGTATTGAATTTTGAAAGAAACTTAATTTTTTTTATTAAATTCAGTTTGTAAAAAAAAACGAATGGAGTACTAAGTACAAGTGATCAGCAATAATAATAAAAAAATGGATAAAAAAAACCGTCATTTTTGGAAATTATAACCAAATTTGTAAGGCAAGGTAACGATTTCTAAAAAAATTAAAAAAACATTTTTTTTTTGAAAACCCTGTACATATTTTTTTTTAAATACTGGTATGTGGTGCTTCAGTGTACAGTGTATCCACACCTTTGCTTTGGACCACTATTTACGCCACACCCTGTATATAGGAAATTATTATAATTGTTTATTCTTATTAAATGCTTTATTATTATTAAAGATAATTGAATTACCGCTGCAAAAATAAATTGTAGATACACTGTTGCAATTGTCTGTTATAAAGCATCCTGTTCATAACAGAACATCATTTTGACAATGTTTTATTTAGTTATGTTCATAATTTATCGATACTCATAACAGTTAGTGCTGAAAATTTGTGTCATATGATACGCAAGGTGTTACTTATTATAGCAGACTTTAAAACAGTTTAACTGTAGTACTGACAGTGAAAACAGCACGTCAATGTTAGCAATGTGGCGTCTTATAAAGATATTATAGGGGTTAATTTGCAACAAAACCGTGATGTTCTTATATGGGCTGGTCTTTTTACCTTCGCTTTTGGTAATTAAAAGTAAATAGCTAATAGGGACATAAACGAAACGTCATAATAATAAAAGTACACCAAAATGAGTAAATTAAATCTATAAGTACGTGATAACTGGAGAAATTTAATTGTCTATTTATTTATTTACTTTGGCTTTAATTTAAAATAGCATCTAATGCAAACAGCTACGGGTTTACTTAGTTGGACACACCTTTATTATCTATCATGCACAGTCGTCAGCACTTCAGGTTACCCATTTGAAGTAAGAAAACAGGTTTTATTACGTAGGGAATAAAGGTTAAAGTTAAAGTTGGGTAGACTGTCGCGCGGCTGTGTTATAGTGCCCAGTACATCAGACTATACAGTTTTGTTGCGAAATCACCTCTTTCACAACAGCTAAATGGCACAATAGTTACACGCTGTCATCCGTACCTACGCGTTTCATGTCATGGCATATCATGTAAAGGTGTCCTTATATTGTGGTGGCAAACAATAGACTGACCGGGGCGTTTGGTGATTGATGCTACACCCGGGCACACAAATGGATTCCACAGTGATTAATTTGTGGCCACGTAGACAATTTCAAAATTACTTACGTTGCCTCCTCTTGTCCTTTGTTGTTTAACTGTTGAGAGGTGGGAAATAGCTATGATGGTGCATAAATCTCTTGGCCAGCGATTAAGAGGTAGCTCTTAGTTTTTTCACATTGATAACGTAATTGAGTGGTCAAATATAAAAATTACTGCTGATTGCTCGTCCGCGATAAGAACAGCATACTTTAAAATACCGCTGCACAGTCTTTAAATCTTCTTATAAAAAGTTGATTAAATGCAATTCCCATCTCTATCTCCTAACTCGATTGCTTTAAATTGCAATTAGGTACTTCTAGCTTTAAATAATATAATAGCACTAGCTCTCAAATCAGTTCTACTGGCATTCTATTCTGTAACTGGCATTCTATAATGTAATTTTATTTTCTTTTCATAGCTGCTCTTTGTATCAATCTTGTCTTAAAAATAATACCTAAAATTGTTCTTGAAGATATTTTACGCAGCAAAACGATACGCTTCATAAATTGATATAAAGACAAAGTGACATCAAATAATCTTTTCTACGAGCGAATAAAATCGTCAGCTGTTTTTAGTTTCAGCAACAGTTAGCAGTCCAAGAAAATCTAATTGGTGTCAAAAGTTACAGTTAGTAGTTCAAAAATATACACAGTTGTTGACTGTTTTGATATCACAGTCTAAGCGTTTTTAGGACGGTAGAGAACATTAAAAAGTACTCTTGAGATCTTGCAGTGCGAGGTGTTGCTTTGGTTTTTGCTAGAATAGAATGCCGTTGGAACTTTCCAACCATCTTCTCTATTGAAATTTGGATGTTTTCAAATTTCAATGGCTTCACGTAGCATTCGCGGAATAACACGCCGTTCTTTTGCATTTAGGTTGGTCGAACCAATTGAAGTGGTTGGGTTTGTCTAAGGCATGTTCACACACTGCAGATTTCGTGTTCCGTCTATGTTTAACGTCAGCTATGTGTTCTTTTATCCGCACGTCTATACTTTTCTTTGTTTGCCCGATGTAGGAGAGGCCACTGCCACACTCTAGTTTGTACACCCCTGCATCTTGAAAAAGTAAGTTGCACTTGACAGGTGGTAGGAATTGGTTAATCTTCTTTTGCGGTTTAAAGTAATGTAAGTAATAAAAGCATGAAGGGAGTCACTGACAAGACAGGGATTTTTTTAATTTATTCTGAAATATAAACACAAGGAAGAATTACAAAATTTAAAGTTTAATATTTCAAAACATTCCAAACAGGTGTTACTTCACAACAATTTACGAGTATTCCTTCGCCGAATCCGCCAAGTTACCTTACACTCCACGCTAAAACCATCGCATTTTTCATAATAATCCCCTTAATACTTACCGTATCCATAAAATGCTTCGTCGGCAGACTCCTGTGGTATATAGCGCTATTGGAGCGTCTACCTTTGAAGTAAAGTGCAGAATAAAAACCGGGCTAAGAAAGCTGAAGTCGGCAAAAGGCGTATGTTGTAAAGCCCTTTGCACACTTGGACCGTCTTGCTGCAGTCGCGATGCAAACACTACCACAGATATAATAGTTACTACGAAACATCGAAGCAGACGAACTTGCACAGGCAAATACTACGATGCTTTTGTGTCGTTACTATACATAAGTATACATACTGATATGACGACCTCCATGGCCGAGCTTGAACGCCGTTTTGATGGTCTTCGAGACGTAGGTTCGATCCCCGGACAGGTCAATTTATAAAAGCATGTTTTATCTATTGTCTCAAGTCTGGGTGTTATGGTTTCCGATTTCCATAGCAGAGTGCTTTAAAACTTACTTTGGGGTAAGAGCAATATGTGATGTTGTTCAATATTTTTATTTTTATTGTATCGTTGCTGTATCGCGTGTGAATCGCGACTGCATCTGTTACTAGACGGCCAGCTACTGTGTCGCAACTGCATTACATAAGCCGCAGTGTGTAAAGAGCTTAAGCCGCACGTAATCAAAGTTGGGGAAGTCGACATTTGGAGAGGGACTAGTTTGACAGTTTGTGTTAGGTAGGTACTTGTACTCACAAAAGATTTTGCCATACGTGATTTAAGTTTGAAAAGTTATGGCGCGGCAGAATTATTGATCTTTTGAGTGATGAGCATATTTTTTTTTTGTTATCTTTCTTCAAAAGCATAAGAGAAAAAAACTGGAGACACCTGCTAAGAAATACTTGACCAATAAAACATCTGCGGCTTCTTTACTGACATTTTTGTCATATTATTATTACGGTGAGTTAAAACAACATGAGGAAACCTGCACATTCAGGTGACTGCATGTGTAGTCATGATCCAAACTGGCCAAATTCCTCTAGTAACAGGGTCAAGGAGGTCAGATGGCAGTCGCTCTTCTGTAATTACCTGATCTGCCACATCCTGGATCATGATCAGCGGATCCTGGGCCCTCGCCTGCGAGTGCACAACCGGGATAAAATGCGATAAATTATTGTTTTTAAGTGATAAGCATTCACTATGCAATCTAAATATATTATTGCACTTGAAAAAATGATCGCCAGAGGCGGGAATCGAACCCAACCCAATCAATGTTCATCATCAATCGAATTTGATTGATGATGAACATTGATGAAAGCAGCGCGGCATTACAGCGTTAAGAAGCACTTGAAAATTTCGACAGGCTCTGCCAACGCCAGGGTGGCCGAGAGGTTAGGCAATCGCCCGGCATGCGAGGAACGCGGGTTCGATTCCCGCCTCTGGCGGTCATTTTTTCAAGTGCAATAATATATTTAGATTGCACAGTGAATGCTTATCACTTAAAAACAATAATTTAACGCTGGGAGGTTGACGATTATTGTAACGTAAGTCTTTATGAACAATCGAATATTTTTTTTACCATTACAGTAGTAATATCCACAACTGTGTATATATATATTACAAAGTATATACGTATACCATTATCGCAACTTGAGTAGGTATTGATTTAAGAGTTAAATGAGCCATTGCTTGTTCACAACCTTGTTTATAACCACTTAAGCGAAACAGTGTCCTCTGGCTGTACTATAGTTTAGAAAACAAGCAAGTGTGTTAACCCCAATAAAGCCAGTATTCGGACGATGTACACAGTGACAAAAAAGACATTGACTTAAGTAAATGCCGTCTGTATTGTGTACTTAGCTGTTTAAGTATTGTTTTAAAAAGGTTTTCAAGTGTGATATACAATCTGGCTTTCAGTGTTATTTTCATCTAAAAATCTTTGGGGAAATAATGGACTAATAGTGCTATTTTGAAACAAAAGGGTTGGGAAAATATATTTTCACACTACCTACTCGGCAATGTTCAATTACACATCAAGTAAACCTGCCTCAAAGTGAGTCATTGCATCCCTAGAGACGTAATGTTGTATGAAATTTCATTACGGGGTAGGGAGGCAAAGTGATTTGAATTTCGAATAAGAGTTCGTAGGCATGATCACATTAGCCCGTCCCGCACCAAAGAGAACATATTTGAAATTTGAACCTAGCAGCCAAGAATTTTAGCACGAATGGAATGATAAAAAAGCGCGCGATTCTAAAAAAAGAAATAAATAAAGAAAAAACCTTTGTATTTTAAGAAATTACAAACAATGTTTTCGTAAAACTGTGTCGAGTGATAAAGTTTATGACACCGGAGTCCATTAGATGTAAAGCTGCTGGTATTGTTGATAATAATAATTTACTGCCAAAAAAGTCAAAGGATATTTCTTGTAGATAAAAATAATAAGGTACTTGTAGTACTTTTTTTTTATTGCCTCGTAGGAAGTGTGAAAAGCAGAGTATTCTCCTCGGGGATAAAGATGTCTTCGTCTTGGGCGAGCTTAAATCCCTCGCTCCACTCAGGATTCTACTTTTAACTCCCTCGCTGCGCTCGGGAGTTAACTCTCGAATCCTTGTTACGCTCGAGATTCAAGATGACGCCCGTGACGTAAGACATTACTTTACCCCCTTGGTGAATAATCTACTATTTTATCCTCAAGAGCTCTCTTTATTATCATATCATTTTCACATCAGAAACATTTTCAGCGATACACATTTTAGTGTCACAATATTAAGAGTAGGCAGTCAAAATCCTAAAATTTATAAGTACTAAATCTTTCTGACAAAACTGTCAACTTTTAAAACCATTCTATTCAACCAAAAAGTTATAGTGATCTTTTTCAGTACTCTTGATTTTACTGGACATGTCCTTTTTTCCGGTCCCTTATTCATCTTTCATAACTTTCTCTCTGAGTCATAAGACAGGTGACAGGTAAAAAATAGATCATTTTCTATTAAAGAAAAAAAAAATGTCATGCTATATCTGACGCACGCTCCTATTTTTGTAATTTAATAAATTATTAGCCAAGTTGTCCTTGCCCCTCACGGCTTATAAAGTGTTCTCTAAATATTGATGCATCTGTGTGTTTGTGGGCAGGCCTCTCAAGGGCTTTTTGGAGCAGTTTCCGAGCAATATTTTTTTGAGCTGACAGTATCCAAGGACGCGCTTTGGTCGCTAAGGCGCTAAGGACCTTTCAAAGGAGTCTTCTCAGTTCTCAAGGCGCTTGCGTGCAAGAGTTTTGGCAGTTTGACGCGTCCTTTGACGTGACTTTGTCACAAACTCATTATGTTGTCAATTTGTAAATAATGTTTTTATTTTGTTTATGTTTTCTTATTAAGTTGTATGTAAATAACTGTAATTATTTTATTTGGTAAGTTTATTAATGAGTTCCTCTTTTTCTGCTGTAACTGCGGTGCCCCTGAACGTCTTGGGCAATGTTGCGTCGGAGAATTTAATTTGCTGCCCTCAATGCTCTCAGCCCCGTTATTTTAAAGGCCAACGTGGCCTTAAAATTCATTTAAGCCGAATTCATCCAACCACCAGCAATATTAGCGATGATATTCTTGCTGTTGCAACTTCACCTTCACCCACTTCTAATGTCTCTTTCGAGAAAAAAAATATCATTTTTGAAACATTCTCATCCCGTCATTAAACGCATTCCTCGAGGTGCTCGTTCTACAGTCGCTCAGTCTCTAAGCCAATTCATTACTAAAGTCATTTCGGATAACTCTCTTGAGGCCTAGGAAAATTTATTTACTTTTAGCTATAGAATACTTCACGTCACCTCAAACCCCAATAACTCCCGTTCTCTGACCAACAGAATAAAAGATAATTGCTCCTCTTCCTCGGACTTTCATCTCTCATTAAATCACGCGCATCCTTCCTTCCAGTTTTATCATGGTTTAAATTCAAAATTAATTGAGTCTAAGGCCAGTGATGGTGACATTAAAGGTGCAGCAAGACTTTTATTCTCCGACGACCTCATTGCTCCAAACTCTTCCGATACCCTCTCTGCTCTTCAAGATAAGCATCCTCTTTCAGCATCCCATGTCCCGCTCCCTGACCATCCTGACTCCTCGTTTCTGGCCTTGGAGTCAACGCCAGAGATGGTTTTAAATGCCATTAATTCTTTTAACAGTGGTTCTGCTGGCGGAATGGATGGCCTCACTCCACAACATTTAAAAGATCTTCTAAGTGCTAGCTGTGGGGAAGCCGGCACGAGCCTTTTAAGAAACCTGGTAAGCCTTGTCAACTTAATGTTGTCAGGTAAGGTAAACCCTCTATTTACCGGTTTCTTATATGGTGCAAACCTTTGTGCCCTAAAAAAAGGATGGTAGCATTAGACCCATCGCTGTTGGAAGCACTTTCCGTCGCCTCGCCGCCAAGATATGCTGTAGAGCTATTTCAGATAGCCTTGCAGCATATTTTGAACCTGTACAACTTGGTTGTGGCATTAAAGGTGGGTGCGAAGCCGCTATCCATTCTGTCCGGTGTTTTCTTCATAACAACCCCGATGACATTTTGCTGAAAGTGGATGTTAAAAACGCCTTTAACTCCGTTGGTAGGGGCACCTTGTTGACACAAATTAAAAATCACACTCCTGAAGTATACCCTTTTCTTTGGCAGTGTTACAGCACTCAAAGTAACCTCCAATATAAAGACAACGTCATCAAATCTGCGGTAGGATGTCAACAAGGTGACCCTCTCGGGCCGGCTATTTTTGGACTTGCAATTCACCCATTTCTTAATGAACTGAATTCCAAATTGAACGTATGGTATTTAGATGATGGTACTCTAGGAGGCGACCCAGATGCTGTTTTAGCAGATCTTATTTCTCTTATTCAAAATTTTAACACTGCTGGTCTTGATAAAAATTTTTCTAAATGTGAATTATACCTCCCTGCTTCTTGCCTAAATCCAGATCTTATCATTCAAAATTTCTCAAACTTAGCTCCTAACATTAAAATCATCGGAAACGACTCTCTTCGCCTTCTCGGTTCACCAATTTTAGATAAATCTTTTGCCCCTTTTGTCGCTGAAAAATTACAAAATTTCAACATAATTTCGGATCGTATTGTCAAAATTAACACCCATATTGCTTTTACTATTATTCGTTATTGCCTTTTTGTTCCAAAATTTACTTATTGTGTTCGTTCAAGTCATTTTTGGAAATTCCCAGGTCTGACTTCTAAATTAGATAACGCCATAAAATTATTTGTATCATCTGTGCTGAATATATCTTTAGACTCTCGGACTTGGACCCAGGCTTCTCTTCCAATCAGGTTTGGAGGCCTGGGAGTTCGCCAAATTTCTAGTGTTGCTCTTCCAGCTTTTTTGTCTTCGGCTCATGGCACCTCTGGGTTGGTTGCCAGGATCCTCAGTAAGACCCCTGGCAACCCGCCAATTGCTTTTCTGTCCGAGGCCATCAATGCATGGAGAGAGTTAAGCTCCGAAGACCTGCCTCAGTCAGTGTCTTCGCAGCGGCGGTGGGACGAGCCTCTCTGCAGTCTAATTCGGAATAATTTATTAAATACGTCTTCTAGTCTTGCAGACCGTGCTCGTCTCCTCGCCGTAGCGGAGTGGGAATCAGGCCTTTGGCTTCATTGTCTCCCTTCCAAAAATCTGGGTACTCTTCTAGATGACACCACCTTTTCGGCATCAGTAGCCTTACGTTTGGGGGCACCTTGGAATGTCCCACATCGCTGTCCCTGCGGTGACATGGTGGATCCTCAGGGTCACCACGGCCTATCGTGCAGCAGAAACGCTGGAAGAATCTCCCGTCACGCTAGCCTCAATGACATAATCCGCAGGTCTTTTGCTAGCGCTTCGATTCCAGCCATTCTTGAACCGAATGGTCTGGTTCGAAGCGACGGTAAGAGGCCTGATGGAATGACTTTGGTTCCGTGGAAGCCGGGAAGGCCCCTGGTGTGGGACGCAACTTGCGTAGACACACTGGCCCCTTCTCATCTTCTACAGACTTCATCTGGGGCTGGCACTGCTGCTGCATCAGCAGAGTCCCTCAAGCGGCGCAAATATGCAGGCATCAGTAGTGCCTACATGTTTGAGCCGTTTGTGGTAGAGACTTTTGGACCGTGGGGACCAAGTGCACATCGCCTGTATAGTGATTTGACCAAGAGGCTGATTGACTGTACGGGTGATCGCAGGGCTGGCGCATTTCTTGGCCAACGTATAAGTTTGGCCATTCAACGAGGAAATGCGGCCAGCCTTCTGGGGACGATGTCTCGGTCCTTGGACGGCGATTTGGGCATGTATTTTATTTGTAATTATTTTTGTATATACCTTTTTTTGTTTTGCATTGTAATATGTACATATTCATAGTCTATATATAGGAAATTATTATAATTGTTTATTCTTATTAAATGCTATATTATTATTAAAGATAATTGAATTACGAGGGTCAAACTGAAAGTTCTTAGAACTGGCCACTTATAAACAATATAATAAAAAAAATATTCTAAAATTTGAAAATAGAACTCTTTGCCAATATTACTGAGTATATATTTCATTCATTTGTCATTTGTTTTACGACTTGGCGGCAAATTGAAAATTGTCTGTGTCACGTCAAAATGAATTTAACACGAGAAAATTTTCGTGCAATGATTTTTTATGACTTTCGACGTCATTTAAGTCAACAAGAAAGTTATGATAGACTACGATTGGCCTTTCACGATGAAGCCCCATCTCGTGCGACTGTTTACAACTGGTTTAATGAGTTTAAACGTGGTCGCACTAATCTCACTGATGATGTACGTGAGGGACGGCCTTCTACGGCGACGACTGAAAATAACATCTGTGTTGTGCGGCGTATGATAGAGACTGACAAAAGAGTGACCTATCAGCAGATTCGGACAAGCTTAGGCATCGGTATGAGTCAAGTGCACAAAATCCTCCACGAACATTTAGCGGTCAGGAAGCTTTGCGCCCGGTGGATACCTCATAATTTGACTAAGGCTCAAAAACTCCATCGTGTGGATTGGTGCCGTAAAATGATTGAAAGATTTAACGGAGGTGACTCAAATGCTGTGTTCGACATACTAACAGGTGACGAAAGCTGGATTTACTGTTATGATCCTGAAACCAAAAGACAATCTGCTCAGTGGGTGTTTCCTTTCGAGGAGTTGCCAACTAAAGTGAAGAGAGATCGAAGTGCGGGAAAAAAAATGGTGGCCTCGATCTTTGGAAGGATAGGTCATTTCGCAACAATTGTGTTAGAGGATCAAAAAACAGTTTCTGCAGAATGGTACACTACCAATTGTTTGCCACTTGTCTTGGAAAAAGTTCGAGAGAAACGACCTCGCAGTAGGATCCTCCTTCACCACGACAACGCCTCGTCGCACACCGCCAAGCGAACGATCGACTATTTGGCGACATCAAACGTTGAATTACTGGGTCACCCGCCGTATAGCCCCGACCTCGCGCCTTGTGATTTTTATTTATTTCCAAAAATTAAAGAAAAACTTAAAGGAAAGCGGTTTATGAATGCTGAAGAAGCGGTGGCTGCGTATCGCGATGCCATTGAAGAGACCCCTAAGGACGAGTGGGCAAAGTGCTTTTCCCAGTGGTTCCATCGCATGCAGCGGTGTATTGACGTCAATGGACAATATTTTGAAAAGATATAATAAAACTAATAACTGGCTAATGTAATCAGTTTTTGATTTTCTAAGAACTTTCAGTTTGACCCTCGTACCGCTGCAAAAATAAATTGTAGATACACTGTTGCAATTGTCTGTTATAAAGCATCCTGTTCATAACAGAACATCATTTTGACAATGTTTTATTTAGTTATGTTCATAATTTATCGATACTCATAACAGTTAGTGCTGAAAATTTGTGTCATATGATACGCAAGGTGTTACTTATCATAGCAGACTTTAAAACAGTTGTAGTACTGACAGTGAAAACAGCACGTCAATGTTAGCAATGTGGCGTCTTATAAAGATATTATAGGGGTTAATTTGCAACAAAACCGTGATGTTCTTATATGGGCTGGTCTTTTTACCTTCGCTTTTGTTAATTAAAAGTAAATAGCTAATAGGGACATAAACGAAACGTCATAATAATAAAAGTACACCAAAATGAGTAAATTAAATCTATAAGTACGTGATAACTGGAGAAATTTAATTGTCTATTTATTTATTTACTTTGGCTTTAACTTAAAATAGCATCTAATGCAAACAGCTACGGGTTTACTTAGTTGGACACACCTTTATTATCTATCATGCACAGTCGTCAGCACTTCAGGTTACCCATTTGAAGTAAGAAAACAGGTTTTATTACGTAGGGAATAAAAGTTAAAGTTGGGTAGACTGTCGCGCGGCTGTGTTATAGTGCCCAGTACATCAGACTATACAGTTTTGTTGCGAAATCACCTCTTTTACAACAGCTAAATGGCACAATAGTTACACGCTGTCATCCGTACCTACGCGTTTCATGTCATGGCATATCATGTAAAGGTGTCCTTATATTGTGGTGGCAAACAATAGACTGACCGGGGCGTTTGGTGATTGATGCTACACCCGGGCACACAAATGGATTCCACAGTGATTAATTTGTGGCCACGTAGACAATTTCAAAATTACTTACGTTGCCTCCTCTTGTCCTTTGTTGTGTAACTGTTGAGAGGTGGGTTAAGTGGTCAAATATAAAAATTACTGCTGATAGCTCGTCGGCGATAAGAACAGCATACTTTAAAATACCGCTGCACAGTCTTTAAATCTTCTTATAAAAAGTTGATTAAATGCAATTCCCATCTCTATCTCCTAACTCGATTGCTTTAAATTGCAATTAGGTACTTCTAGCTTTAAATAATATAATAGCGCTAGGTTTCAAATCAGTTCTACTGGCATTCTATTCATAATGTAATTTTATTTTCTTTTCATAGCTGCTCTTTGTATCAATCTTGTCTTAAAAAATAATACCTAAAATTGTTCTTGAAGATATTTTACGCAGCAAAACGATACGCTTCATAAATTGATATAAAGACAAAGTGACATCAAATAATCTTTTCTACGAGCGAATAAAATCGTCAGCTGTTTTTAGTTTCAGCAACAGTTAGCAGTCCAAGAAAATCTAATTGGTGTCAAAAGTTACAGTTAGTAGTTCAAAAATATACACAGTTGTTGACTGTTTTGATATCACAGTCTAAGCGTTTTTAGGACGGTAGAGAACATTAAAAAGTACTCGAGAAAATTATTTAGCTTCATATTCTATTAAATTACCACTTAGCATACAAATGAGCAAAAATAGTAATACGTCCCCATCATTGCACTCTGCGTGCACTTCAATTTCTAACCGCGAATTGTAATTTACGCCCCGAATTATTCACAACTTTACACTCGCAATCTCATAAATTATTACCAACGTGGTTCACTCCACTAGCATGTTCCTAAAAAGCTTGTTGGACCGACATTTCAGAAAATATGTATGCGGCTTAACTATGAAATACCAGATAGAAATTTCCTGGGAGGGAATGGGGCATGTTTTAATTAAGAGGGTGAAGCTGTAGGCGTTGCAGCTGTGTAGAGTAATGTATGCGATCCTCCCCTTTTGAGATCTAACACTCGTTTCACAGTTGCTTTCTTGGAAAAATCAAATTTATTTATAGTCAATTTATTTTTTATACAAATTCCACGTGATATTTAGACAGTTGTCTGATTGGTGCATACTCGTATGTGGCTAGAGATTAAACGTTGTAAATGTTTGAATTATGTCCTATATATGATAATGAACCAAGATAAAGTAAATGAAATGTAATTTATTTAATTACTTTTCTATACAGTGCTGAAGGGAATTCGCCATTTTGCAGAAAGCTTTTTAAAGTTCTACCTTCGAATATGTTAACAATGTGAAAGTATTGTGTAGAAGTAAGTTATGCACGACCTCTTTCAACTGTTGATCTTCAGAGCTTGCACATAAAGTTAAGCTACTTACTCAAGCTACTATCTACTCACTCAAGTCCTTACTGAGATTCTTAATTAAAGACGTTTTATCTTTTTTTATAATTCGGAATGGGCTTACTTTTGACTCTAGACTAAGCTAGACGTGGCGTAGACAGAGTCGACGGTAGAGCGAGCTCACTCAGAAAGGTTTGGCACTCCCACTTATCGACGGAACACAGCAAGCTGCTTTACGCCGGGCTAGGGTAGGAGTTGGTATAACTTTTAAGTATCCTGCGTGGTCGGGTCCAGAAGTTTAATGGGTGGACTCAGTTTGACTTTACTAGTTCTTGAATATGACTTAAAATTTCTGGAAACATCCTTGTTTGTCAACCTCTTTTTTACAATTCACTGCCTAAATCACTGAAAGATGAAAGCTGTAGTTTGATACCCTGGGAAGAATAAAAGATTGTTTTTCTTTCAGTTAGAACTTATCCCTTATTTGATATTTGCGTAGGCAAATCGCGGGTCGCCGGTTTGGTTATAGCGAAGAGGTTTCTTTGTAAAGTAAAAAAGTCACAATTATAGGACTCTATAAAATGGACAGTTACATATCACTAACTCACTTCGATACGCATACTCGTAACCCAAGGTCATTATCAAGGGGTGCGTATCAGCAATTTGTCTTATATAAATTAGGGCACACCGGTGCTTGTGAAAATTACTAAGCCATTAGCGAGTTTCACAACTAATTAGCACTCTGTATGTACGTCTTACGGGGTAGGGAGACCATTAACAACGATTATGGGAAGACGTAGCTAGTAGCGTTTTGATGTCAATGATTTATTTTTTTATTCAATTCACCCATTCTGGGCAGGCAAAGGATTGAGTCCATACAGCCAAGTCTTCAGTAATTTGTTTCATTTTCTCGTTCTTTTCTTCAGTACTCTGTTTACATGCACCACTACACTAAACTATATATTATTCTAACCTTATTCGTTGAAATACAAGGATGGTTCACATTTCAATGCTTCAAGGAGTTTTGTGTGAGTGTGACCAGATATTCGGATCAGATGGGAGTGCCTTACACTATTTTTCACTTTCTTCTCTTGGATCTCTTCTGCAACACATTATCAAGATATTTTCACTACAAGATCACGGTAATGGTTACGAAAAACTATTAAAGATAATTAAAATAGGCCCATCCTTATCTTCTTCCTTCCCGCATTAATAATAATTCAGATTTTTTTTTTATTTCACCATGCATCAAAAGGTCAAGTCTTTTTAATAAACTAGTTTTTTTTAATAACATTACAACCTATTTACATTATTTTTATGCCTCTCGTCAAGAAGTGAAAACATGTTTCTCGAATACCTTACATTATCTAAACGAGTACCTAAATAATAACGATTTCTTGGAACAACAAAGGCTTTGCCGACTAATCAGATTACCTGATTGTGTATTGTTATTCTCGTAATATTTTGCCGATAAAAAGAAAATTGGTTATGATTTAGATTATACTGGCTAGCAGAAAGGTCATAAAAATATTTAAGTGGCTAGAATAAGAGTGAAAAATATTGGTCATGAGTAGGCCTTACAGAGAGTCACATAAGATTCAGTGTTGATTTAGTTATTTTACGTCACATTTTATCTTTACTGTTTTATTATTATTCAACAAAATAACGTGTTCTTTTGGACGACAAAAGTATGTCTAAATTTCAACTATTTTAACAAGCATATAGTACTAAAATGAAAAAAGAAAAACAAACATACCGTGTCATCGTTTTACGTACATATCGGTACATTTCAAACCAGTGGAACTGGTACAAATAAATTTCACTCGAAATTGTATCAATTAACGATACCAATTAGTAGAAATTTGCGGTTAATTTTGATAGTACAAAATTATAACGATACACAGATGTCTGATTGGTTGCCACGCGCCGGAGTGTATTAATATATTTGCTGGAGCTGACATTTCGAAACCCTCTCTTCCTTTCGAACTAAACGTCTTTTATTCCGTTCGCAGTGATTACTAAGACAAAAACTATGGAAATATGTTTTTGTTTTGTTAATATTTTTATAATGAAATTGTCAAAAAGCCATTTCAATTTGCCAAATATGCGCAGCGACAATGCAATGGCTGTCCCATTGTCCTTTATTTGAGAGCTTGTATAATTACGATTGCAATTGAAAGCTATCATGGTGATAGCCTCCATCGAACTTTATCTCGTCTTGTTCATCACCTACTATTATGTAAAAATGAAGTCATACATTACCTCAATCGCAAAACAAGAAATACAGATTATAATATAGCAACCAATCGACGTAAAACGATGCAAAGTACCGTCACGAAATGTCGAGATCTATCTCAGCCCAACTCTAAGGCAAAAGCCAATAGTCTATAAAAGAAAAGTTAGGTCAGTCCCACTTCTAAATAAGTATCAAGACACCCTACTCGTAGTAAAGTTTGCGAACCAGGGCCAGTTTAAAACTAGGGAAGTTGACGACACATTTAGTTTATTAATGTGCCACGTAACTTTGGAATCAATTAGCAAGTAATATATTTAATGGGCCCGGAGTTTCGTTGCATTAGCATTTAAGGTATTACAGTTCGGTACTAAATTAGTTTTAAAACTATAGATAAGATCGTCAGTGATTTTCATCGATGTTCTGTACGTAATAATGGCTGTTAATTCTGAAATCAGTGCCTAATAACGGTAAGCTCCGATGTGGACTGTGTTTGTGGTGCAGTGCAAACTATGGCACACTTAATATCGTGCCCGGCGTGCCCTAACACCTGCACGTCAGCGGATTTAATGGACGGCAGTCGATCCGCAATACAAGTGGCTGAATTCTGGCCTGCTACGATGTAATTTTCTCGTGTTCTATCGACTCGCTAAGAAGAAGAAGAAGAATGTCTAATCAATCAATTATCAGTCTCATCTTCTTTCTAAAGAAAATTTGGTTATTTTTTACGTGTTTTTTGTTACTCGTACTTTGATCCTATTTCGTGCGTGTTTTAATATTATATTTTACGTGTTTGTATTTAGCTTAAAATTTTTATTTCGCTAAAACATTTTCTCTCGCCGTCAGTGTATCTGTAGGTAAAATCTTAGCTTCTGTAATATTATTAAGTGGCTCTCGATACCAATCTCCCTGAGAAGCTTCGAGCCTTGTCGGAGTCTTATCCTACACCGGAGTCCCTACTTTGAAAGAAATTGTTCGTAATCTTGGTTCCAGCCATCACGTTTTCTCTCGATGTCATGCTGGTATGGGCAACAGAGATGGCTATATGTGAAAATATGGATAGCGTAGAGCCATAGAGTGCTATAAGTAGATCACTGGAGCTCTTTGACGGATTTTCTTAATAATTTGTGTCGAGAGACCTTCGCAATCTTATGTTGAAGAATTCATTAAAAAAGGCTTTATTCTTAGTGCTAAGGTGCTTTTTATAAAATCACAAGACTTTTTTTTTATTAAAAGGTAGACATTCAACGCCACCTCACCTAATAATAGGACTTTTGTTTCTTGTTAGTGCAACGGGGTCTAACATTTTACTGTATGTATTGTAGAGGTTGACGAATTAAAGAAGATATCATTACTATTGTTAAATTGCTTTTCATGGATCAGGTTTTTAATATTCCTTTTTAAGGGTACCTATTCACTTATATTGCTTTTGTTGATTGAATCTGAGATATGTACCTCATTTTATACATCAGTATGGTAGCAACCCTTTACAGTCGTGACATAATGAGCTTTGGAGGTAGATGGTATAATATAGAGGTATGTCTAGAAGATATATTGCTTCCACCTGATAACGACAAAGCCGACTGGTAAGCATCGTCTCATCCCGTGAGAGCACTCAAGCTAGATTACTGAACTTTGGCAGCCATATGGTACCGAACTGAACTGATATAACACGGTTAGGAGGGGTACTCAATGAGCACTGGATTTGTTAAAAAATATTTGATATATCTTTTTCTAGACCTCGTTTGGCAAGTTTGTAAGCTGAGACCTTTTATAGTACGTATTTTATATAAAAAATATGAAAAAATAAATTTGAATTTCAACCAAAGATGAACCCGTGTTTCAATGTCATTTACTTTTTTACATGAATTTCATAGGTATTATTCGATAAGCTATGTGGGAATCAAAATATAAGAAAAACAATTTCAAGGTGCAGTTTACTTGTTTTTCTTATCAAGGAGAACCGAAGCACAGATCGTCGATTTATTTCGTGCTTGTTAAAACCAACGGGCCAATTATTGACACCTCGCCTTGCTGAGAAAGCACCAACTTTGGACGGCTCCCCAGTGGTCGATAAAACTACCAATTGACTTGTGAAATCTCAAGACTTTCCACTCCGGATTAAATTTTTAACGAGATCGCAGTTTTGTGTTGGTTAAACAAGTTTGGAGGGATTTGATATTTTGAAAAATAAACTTAAAAAAATAAGATCTTGCGTCTGTTAGTACTTTGTGTTATGACTCAAACTTAAGTTTTATTTTTTGCAATTTTAAATTACAATTTCATTTTGTTTATCCACTAAGTCTGCATAACAATAAAATTCTAAACTAGGCGATATGAGTATCACTTTAATATTTTAGTTTACAAAAATATTTTTTGACTGACAATCAAACATTGAGACCAACATTTCTGTTACGAATTCAACAAATACAAACCGTCCAGGGTTTTAATTTTAATGGCGAATTGTATTTTCATCTCTATTGCTATATGTTGAAGCAATTAAGGCTGTTTGAGTGAAGTCGGATGGAAGTGTAATTGTTTCCATGAAGCCATTAGTGGAGGCCTTCCACTCTTTATATTAGGTCATCTTTTCAAGTTGCGCAAACAGGGCCTAGGGACGTAACGAAGTAAGGTTACTCTATTTTATTCGATCAGAAAAAGCTAACCATACTTTACTATAATAGCTCTATAATATTATTTTTATGGAGAAAATTTCATGGATGACTAGTATACTCAGGACTAATAGAAGAAATACGAAATTGGTGTCTATTACCTACACATAAAAGTAATCTCAAATTGTTCGTTACTATCGAAATATTTTGCTATTATGTAATTTATTCCTGCGAAATTTATTTGACAATACCAATTTTATTGTTAAATTAATAAATAAACGTTGGTGAAAACATTATTCAGTAATGTGAACATTCGCTATGATCACTTGAAAAGCCATCCAATACCCAGAAACCGTTTTAACAACATCAAACATGTCTTTTAATGTCCCTTTTACGGGTGGAAAAGAATTATTAAAGAACTTCTTATTTTACCTTTTGGTTTGTAGTAGCAGTAGGTAGTGGTCTGTTACATGGGAATCGATAAAGTATTCAGGTCTTGACCCAAATAATAAATGGTTGAAATTTTTATTTTATCCTTTCAGAGCCAATAAGTATTTTCTTTCTAATATAGGCGGTCGTTTTTTCAGTTTGCGGTATTCTAGGAATATCATAAAATTATATTTTGGATAGCGAAAGAAAAAACTTGGGTGAGACCTTTTATACTGAATTTGAACTCAAATTTGTCACGGTAATATAACCGCTTAATAATTATCAAACTAATGAAAATTGTAAAAAAACTCTTTGTTCGTAATTTAGCGTGAACAAAAATCATTTTGGTGACCTTAAACATTGACTAAGTTTAATTAAATCACATTCGACCTTTTTTACGCAAGTTAAAATTACTTGAAGTTCTGTAAAATTAAAAATAGAGTCAGATTGGATACTGCAGTGGCCAATTTGTCACTATCAGTGCAATCTAGCTTGGTATTAGGTTCCACTTTATGGACCGTATAGTAAAAAGGTTTGACTAAAATAAAGCAATCCACAAAAGTACTTATTCAGGAAATAAATTTTATTGTTAGAGGTTTCGGGGCCCGTGTGAATAATGTAATAGTCATGAATAAAGGGCATAAAAGGGTGATTTTTTATTTAAAACCGTGAATGGGATGGCTAATCCTGAAATGGGTGACGACACTTCATTTTATTACGAGTGAACTAAAGTAACTCTTGGTGTTGATTATAACCTTGTGCTTTTTAAATAGGAAAATGCAAGGCTGTAGGTAGGTAAGTAGGTCTAAAACCGAATATAACTTTTTACACACGAGTTAACTAAGTATTTAAGGTCCAATTGATAGGAACATTATTAATTGACTTTTTTCAATAAGTGTAAGTATAATATTTAAGTAAGTACCTCTTTAGATTTGCCATAGCATATTATGTATTCAATAAAAAGAACTATGCAGCATAATAAATGATCACAACGGTTTCCTTAAATATATTAACTAATATATATACAACTTATTAATAAAAATTAGGATAAATTACTTAATACAACACAAAAACAAAAATTATAAAAAGGGTCCTTGTGGTAAGGTTCCCAGGATGCTGGCAGCATTACCGCGCTGGATAGCGATGCTCATATGCTGAGCAAGGTAAGTGTAAGTATAATAATTAAGTAAGTACCTCTTTAGATTTGCCATAGCATATTATGTATTCAATAAAAAGAACTATACAGCATAATAAATGATCACAACGGTTTCCTTAAATATATTAACTAATATATATACAACTTATTAATAAAAATTTGGATAAATTACTTAATACAACACAAAAACAAAAATTATAAAAAGGGTCCTTGTGGTAAGGTTCCCAGGATGCTGGCAGCATTACCGCGCTGGATAGCGATGCTTATATGCTGAGCAAGGTAGCTGCCAGCTCTTGGGTCACCACTGAAGTCAAATAATAAAAAATAGCCTCTTTGAAATTTCATTGAAAAAAGCTTGAAAAAAGGCAAACGCTATCTGCGTTGGGACCCCACGAACCCAGTGTTTCGACTCCAAACGGTACAAAGTGGTACCGGGAGTCGATCTGCCTGTACTTGTTCCTTTTAAAGTTTTCGGCACTTGTCGCAGCCAAACCAGCATCACGGCTTGTCCCGGGCAGATGAGAGGCTGCAAGTGTGTCGACACAGGTAGCGTCCCACACAAGAGCCCGACCCATCCGCCAAGGAACAAGTGACATCCCGTCTGGTCTCTTGCCATCATCACGCGCAATACAGTTCGGCTCGAGTAAAGCCGGCACGTTGATAGAGGCAAGAGACCGACGGATGATGTCGTTGATGCTGGCATGACGCGAAAACCTGCACTTTTAATACAGGAGAGTCCGTGATGTCCCTACGAGCTAACATCAGAACCACAAGGACATCTGTGTGGAAGGCAAACCTCAGCACCAACACGCAGACCTATCGCGACTCGTAGAGTTTCTGAGTCCAAAAGGATTCCCACGTTGGCCGAAGGATAGGCCTGAAGCCAGTATCCTGCTTCCTTGGTGGAAACTGCTTTTAGTTTGGCTAGATCCGCGTTGTCAGTGCTACTGTCAATAAGACTTTTCAAAATAGACTCACGAGAAATTTGGTCCCAACTCCTTTGAATTTTAAGATCTGAAGGGAATTTATTCGCATATGCTATATCCCAAGCATTTCTAGCCTCGTCCAGGCACGCCACTTCGAAGTTTGCAGTAGAAGGCTGCAGGATACTTGCAACGAGAGTGGACGTGCTGTAAAATGAGGATAGAAAGGCAGGTAAGGAGACAGTGGAAATTTTGCGTGTCCCTATCCCACCAAAACGGATAGGAAGGTTATCAAGTACCTACGCGTGATCTTTCAATGCATATTTTTAAGATCTGAAATTCTTTTACTATAAAAAAAAAAAATCAGCATATGTTTTCTAATATTAAATGCTGTTGGTGTTGAGAGCTAGAGCTGAAAATATGAACATTACCGTAAAGTGTAGGGCTTGCTATAGTTACGTTACATTACTGCGCAAATTGAAGTTTTCTAAGGCTTTTAAACCTTATTGGGGTAAAGGAATTCACGGCACTTGAAAGTGTTGTCTGTACTTTATTAAATATGTTCTATGATTTAGAAAAAAAATTTAGAACTGACTTTAAAGAATATTCTCAAAATTTAGAAAAAAAAAATATTTCGAAATCCACAAAAATTCGGCTAACATCTTTTCAAAGCTATAATTTTATTGCACATTAAATCTTTAAAATTAGACAAGAGTGTCAGCTTCACAGATAGTAAAAGCTCACTTTAGCATATTGCTCTTAACGCCTCTGGTAGCAGTGGTGTAAAGTCAGCATATAGTATACTGCAATCAGTAAAGAATCCAAAAAAAAGATCTTCGGTAGGTATATTAAAATAAAGTGTTCAAAATGTACAAATTTCATCTTTAAAGTAATTGTGTATGTTTCTCATTAATTTCAAGGCCATATTAGCAATATTTCATCTCATTTTTATGTCTCTGGCTGTAAGCATACGTTTCACTATTTAACATAGCATTAAAGCAATCTCTTTTAAACTTAAATGGACACACCTACTTACCCGAAAAATCCTTTGCTTTTAAGCCCGAATCTTAAGTATAACATTAACATATTCAAATTATGGACACGACCTGATCCCGAGACCATTAGGGGTTCAAGAGCTAGCCCTGGGGATTCATTACCGTAATTGAATGAGTCTGTTTATGTATTTCTAAGAGAAAATATTTATTTCTAGGAGAAACCACTGTACCATTCTCTATGAATATTTATGTAAATTGTTCCCTAAACACTACGATTTGGATTTCTTTAAGAAAAGAGTAAATAGGCTGCTTATAAACAGACATGTCCCATCATCGGCTGCATCGTCGCTTACCATCAGGTGAGATTGCGGTCAAATGTCTGCCTATTAAATTTAAAAAAAAAAGAAACTGTGTGTGGTGTGATAATGACTTTATGAGAGAATTAGGCATAGACAGTAGTCTATTAATTTTTCATGAATATACATAAACATGATGTCTAGTAATTGAACGATAATTTTATGTCTACAGAATGGTCACATTAAGCTTATTTTTAACGGCATGCCTCAAAAATAATAAATAAAACATAATCAAAACCTCAAAAATGGTAAGACGTTCACTTGATTATTTTGGCGCATGACGTAGATACTTATAACGTTACTAGCAATGAACAAAACCAATACGCAGGACTAACTAATCCTATTTGTTTTTATTTAACTAGATTGACAGTTTTTACTTACTTAACTCTCAGACCTCAAACTGAACTGAGCTCTGCTCAAAGCATCGGAAGAAGTATTAGGTCGTATTTTTTGGTCCGATTGATAGTGACATTTTGGTTTTTAGTTAAGGTTTTCATTCTCCTCCTGAAGAAATAAAAATATTTTAAAACAATATATATGTACTTGTTATGCTATAAGTCGAAAATATTAAGAAAATACCATAAAGAAATTACTTACAAAAATATGCATGTCATGCAAATTAAACGAATTCCTTTTTGGGACGCGTTTAATATTACTTCGTAAAAAATGGGTGAATGGGCTAGTTAAGGGATGAAAGGAAGAATTTCAAAAGAGCTCGCATATACATAAAATGATTACATAGTATAAATCTTGTGGAGTGTACAATTTCGAGCAAAAAGGCAGAAGGTAAATACTTTTTATAAAAAATACGTAAAGTAAAATCATCTAAGTTCATTAATGATCTAAGCAAATCGTAAGACTTTTTTAAAAAGAAATGCCTCTGTTTATACGTCAAGACAATATTTAAAATAATTGTTTGATTTTTTTACAACAAAGTTCCATTTTACTGTCAAATGTGTAAAATGTTACGTCTTATGCTCTGAGAATAAAACTGACATGAACAATGAAGAATACAGCTCAAAGTAACCATAATATGTATTTGTTTCTTACGTTCACGCGAATTGTTGAACTCATTAAAACGCAATTTTACGGATTACTTCGCGATTTATTTACATTTTATTTAAAACCTAACGTTTCGAACCCTACAGCGTTCCTGGTTACAGGGACACAAACACAAACACAAATCCGTAAAATTGTGTTTTAATGAACCATAATATTATATAGAAGTCGTGTGCACATATAGCACTACTAAATAATCTAATAGGAATGCCCAAATAAGTAAAGTGCTTACGTACCTGCCGGCTACGCGCGCATAACTACTAATTTGATTGTGGTGAATTGAGGAATACAATTGGCCTTTTTAAAAGAAAACGATTGACGGTGTATTTTTGAAGTCACCAAATTACTGTTCATGCACTGCCAAATATTATTAGAAGTAAATTATCCCAACGTCACCATTTATAATATAGGACAATAGTTCACAATAAAATTCAGTATTAAAAAGCAAAATCCAACATTTTTATAAGTTTGGTTTTAAACTTATATTGTTTATGTTATTGTGAAAGTTTTCTTATAGATTCAACCTCCGAAACTTTGGCTTATTGTTTGTAGAAACTTTGTAAAGTTAAACAAAAGTTATTCAAAAATATTGTATTAAAACCAAGAAATAGTAAAAAGTGAAAGTGCACAGCTATTTTACTGTCAGATAGCAGCCAAAGTTCTACGAAGAAAAATACACTGGGGTGCAAAAAAGTGAGTGCTCGTTACTTGCGTTTCCTTATCTGTGCTTACCTATATAGACTAACATTTAGGTATTTTAAAAGTTTAATTCTGCATTTGCTGAATATTGAATAACGTAATCTTAATTTGTAGTCAGTCGCTATATTCTTGAGCTGCAATCAATATACGTCAATATTAATCAACAAAAAATGTGACTAATAACTACTGACATGATGTTGCAAAAAATATATACGATGAAAAGGTTCTATTTTTGAGCGTCGGTGGCGCAGTGGCTAGCGGGTTGCCTCTCATGCTGGAGACACCGGTTCGATCCCACGTGCCGCCATGTACCAATGACTTTTTCTGAGTTATGTACATTAGTTGTTTCACTAACCGATGCTCTTACGGTGAGGGAAAACATCGTGAGGAAACCTACATATTCAGGCGACTGAATGTGTAACCATGATCCAAAACTGGTCAGGTTCCCCTGGTAACAGGGTCACGGAGGTCAGATGGCAGTCGCTCCACTGTAATTACCTGATCTGCCACAACCTGGATCATGGTCAGCGGATGCTGGTCCCTCGCGTGCGAGTGCACAACCGGGATGACGCTAGGAGGATGATGAAAAGATTCTATTTTATTGCACGACAGTTTATAAGCACCGTTGGTTCGAAGAGATGCAATATCTCGGTTATTGAAAACGGACTTTAAAAACAAATATTTGTGTTATTGAGTAGGTATGCTACGGAAGCAATTGTATTTTCATTTTTATTGAATGAGTTGAAGTACTATAGTCATGACTATATTGTTATGGTAGACATATGGCATCTGTAAAAACGCTTCATAGTGTAGGTATCATACTTCTTTTTGACATAAATATATCTCATATAGCAGTTTCCCGCGACTTCGCCCGTGCCAAAAGTCGGATTTTCTATACAAAATTTTACCATTGCCATTTCACCCCCCTGATGACTTTATATCCCGATAAAAAGTAGCCTATGTCTTTCCCAGGGTCTCAAACTATCTCCATACCAAATTTCATTTGAATCAGTCCAGTAGTTTCAGAGCCTATTCAATACAAACAGACAATCTAATCTTTCCTCTTTATAAGAGTAGATCACTTGTGTTATTCAAAGCGATTGAGGCCGATTTAAATAAATTTTGGCACCCGAAAACAGACAAAATTGGGTCACAGTAGTTTCAACTCCACACCACATGCCTATATTCGGCGTAGCTAAATGGGGTCACATAACAGTGGAAGCATATGTAAACAGATGAGTAATATGGAATTTTCTAGGTAATTAATCATCGTATTCTTATTTTAATTATTGAGATTGTCATGATAGACCTACTATATAAGTTAATATTTGGTTATCACTTCACCTGCTGTCAACTTATAGAAAGATACAATACGACTTGGACACGCGTGCCTTGAAAGTACTCAAAATAATATGTCCGATACAGCTTCTGAATTACGAAGTCGGTACCGACTCACACCGGATATTGCACCACTTCCCCGATCAGGAGGACGACCAACGCTAATGGAGGCATATGTGTCCAACTTTTGATACAGTTAAGAGTAGCTTAAGGAAACTTCCGGAGAAATATGTGTGGAAGCTGCCCACTTTTAAGGTGAATAGGGCGTATGAAGAGCAATATTTCCTCTGATTTTGATAACATATTATTATTGGCACGGACGTTATTGAAAGATCGACCCTTATCGTGAAAAAGATACCTTACTATTTGCTAAATAAAGGTAACTTTTTACAGAATTTTCACGCTAATGTTTTACCAATTCGATAGATACCAAGGATATGAATCAAGACATCGTTCCGTATATGCGTTATTTGCTTTCATCCTTTATTTATTATTACTGAAAAAAAAATATAGTTATTTGTATCATGTTTAAAGTTATGTATGTTATATTGGAATGACAAACATGCAGGTATCTTTCTAACCCTGAGACAGTAGCTCAACCTACAGGATCTTTATGTATCATTCCATAATGCATAGATTATCAAAAATGAAAACTGTCTCCAATAAATTATTAATAAATGATGTAAGTATGTGTATAAAAGAGGTGCTTGTGGCGCAGTGGCGGCAGCGCTTTGGTAGTGATACCAAAAGTTAAGCAACCCACGGCGCGGTCGTGATTGGATGGGTGACCATTCCGACCATTTAAGTGACGTCCATGACAAGCATCTCCGTGCTTCGGAAGGCACGTTAAGCAGTTGGTCCCGGCTAATATCTGTGGTATTAGTCGTTAAGCCTAGTCAGAGGCCCTAGGGCGGCTTGATAACTTCTGACAGCAAGGTTTGTCACTTGCCTTACATACACCCCTCCACCAATCCGCACTGAGCCCGCGTGGTGAAGTATGGCTCGTTCCTCCTCATAGTTGAGGTGAGGCCTTTTCCCAGCAGTGGGATCTAATAGGCTGACTTATTATATGTGTATAAAAATTTAAATTGATTTAAAAAAATATTGTAGACAATTTAAACTTCTTAATTAAAGTGATTTTGAAATAAATTTTTCAAAATAAGAATTTTTCTTCCCATTTTCGCTATTCAGAGAGACGGTTTTACTAGAACCTGCATAGTTCAAGGATTTTTTTCAAAAATTAAAACGAAATACTTATACGTAGTCAGGTCATAAATTTTGTCACATGTGTAATATGAAATAATTTAGACATGTTTATTATTTATGTAACTATTTATATAGCAAAATGAATTTAATAAAACATAGATTCATATGGTAATAAAGTTTATTCAAAATGACCCCCGCGATTTTAAATACAGGCCTTCAATCTGCGCGGCCAGTCGTCTATCGCAGCACGAACGAGGTCCATGTCAATATCGGCGGCTGCCTTAATCAAAGATGCCTTGAGTGACTCCAAATCAGGATGAGGCTTTGAGCAGGCCTTTTCCTCTAAGTGCTGCCATATCTTGTAATCTAACGGACTCAAATATGGACTGGAGGAGGGCCAGTCTTCGTGCCGTATGAAGTCGATTTCACGCGCCGCCAGCCAGTCTTGTGTGCTTTTTGCTCTTTGAGCTGGCGCAGAATCTTGTTGGAATACCTAGTACCTGTGTTATTAAACATGGTATGAGAAACAGGTTACACAAGGTTCTTGAGGACTGTATTTTGATACACAACTGCATTCGTTTTTACGCCTTTCTCACAAAAATGTACCTCAGTTAAGCCCTAATAAGAGACTCCCAACCAAATCATGAGCGAGGATGGAAAATGACCTCGTTGGACACGCGGAATACAGTTGCTCGCTTCTTCACTGCTGTGTGCGTACACCTTATCATTTTGTTTGTTGTAGCGCTCTTTCACGGTAAAATTTTTTTCATCCGAAAAAAGAATTTCCCGATGCTTTTCTCCCGCGTACCGCTTCAACAAAGCGCGGCATCTCTTCAGCCTCAGGTCCATTAAACGAGCGTTCAAATGATGTCCTGTTTTTCTCCGATATGCCCTAAGCCCTAAGTCTTCATTTAACACCCTTTTCACTGTGGTCCTGCTTAACCCCATCTGAAGGGCCAACAGTTTCTACTTACCTATGGAATTTCTTTGAATTCGCGCTTTCACAGCTTTTATCACTGCTGGAGTCCTAACAGAGCGAGGGCGACCACTTATTGACCTGTCATCTATACTAGAGTCTTCACTGTATCGTTTTATGGTACGATAAACGAATCTTTTGGTTATATTAAAAATTTTCAGTAAGTCGAAAATCTGAATTGGTGCGTAACCGCAACGATGCAATGCAATAACCGCGACACGGTCTTCTTTAAGTGTCCACTTCGTATTTAACAATGAGGTAAATTCTAAAAAGTACACATTTTTTTTATGAGAAATTCTTAAATATTTTTTTTGTGGCCAGCATTCTAAATTCAAAAGTTTTTATTGTGTGATAGAACTTATGACCTGACTATGTATTTGAAATCATCATCATTATATCAGCCTATTGCAGTCCACTGCTGGACATAGGCCTCTCCACGGCGCCAACTTTCACGGTCCTCCGCTTCTCGCATCACAACCATCCAACCAGCGGTCCATCTAGCAGGGGGGCGTCCAACACTACGCTTCCTGAGACGTGGTCACCATTCGAGAACCTTCCTACTCTAACGCCCGTCGGTTCTGCGACAGACATGACCAGCCCACTGCCACTTCAGCAATAATTTAATAATACAATAATTTTAATTAAAACACATTTCTTAATAATTATATTCAATTATATTCAAAATAGAAAATGTTTTTATTTTTTAGGTAAGTATTTTACCAGCATAACTTTTTTTGCAATAGTTATTTTATTGATAATGTTTCGATTAATTAATGTTTGCTTATCAAGTTGCTTAGCAAGTTGTCAGTTTATCAGTATATCAGCAGCATGAATAACAATTTCCCTGCCACATTTCCCTTAAACGAATATCCTCCACGTGATGAGGGAATCCGTCAGTCGTTTACATCGGCGTGCGATCGACAAAATGAGTTCTAACGGCGGATATTACAAGTCAGTCCGAAGCAGTTAGGAACGAATCAAATGTAATAGGATTAGTGTAGAGGTAGGTTTAACTGGAATTTTGTACGAATCATTTTTCATCAATCTATAGACAACTATCCAAAGTATGTACATAGTTGAGTACTTGGATTTAGCATGAAGACAGTAGAGAGACAGAGCTGAAGTATAATACAAAATTGTTCTTAATTAAGGCATACATGATGATTTTGCGAAAATAACAATTTACAAAACTCTTCAAGTTATTATAATTGAATTAAACGATTACCAACCAAAAGTATTACACGTAAGTTTGAGTTGATACAGTGGGCGCTAATGAGTTACTGTGACATTACGGTTGATTTTTAAAAGCCAAATAAAGCCTATAAGAAATCATCCAACTTTGAGAGAGCCAGGTGATTGTTATTCTGCAGCTACTTGTATTAGTATAATTTGAAGATTCACTATTGTATCTGAGATGTGCTCATAAGTGCAACAACCACTTTAACCATACAAATAACTTTAGCTGTTCCAACTGAGCCTTTCTTTTTTATTTCTATCTATTCTCCAGTTTTTGAAAGTTATCGATGAACCTATCTGCTTTGAAATTTCGTCTTCTTTCAAACTACTATTCAAGTTTTGAGTTGGATTCTCGAACCAAGCTTTTTCCATATTATTCGATCCGTTAACTAGAAATCTTAGACGTGCTTCAACTTGCTTCCTGGAGCTACGTTTGATGTTCGTTCCCTCTATTTTCTTCAAAGTTGTATCAAACGACGTGCCTTACACTGTTTCTACTATATAACTGTTAGTCACTATCTTAAATTACATAGTAACGCTACTGATAGGAGAGCTTCTAACGAATTTAATAAAATCTAGGAGTAAGTATACTGTTTTCAAACCAAAACTAAACAAACTTCTTAACAAAAATAAGAAAAGAATAAAAAATTTTTTCATAATTTCTTTAAATCTGTCCCTTAGTGTATTTCCTGTTGCAAAATTACTGCCTGTGGCGTGAATGCTCCATTATGTACCTATATTGTACCAAATATTCTGTTTATTTTATTTTGTGGGGGGGGGGGGGGGGGGGGGTAAAATGACAAGATGCCAAGTCCCGGACGTGAAAGGTACGGTTGGCAGCTCTGACGTTTGCCACCAACTTACAGGAATGAAGGTTGACAATCTCACTTCCCTCTTACTTGGTGTCTTTTTCAAATCAGTGTTTGCTTGTAATATATTTTTATCGTAGCTACTAAGCCCACAATCCTAATTATGTGTTACTCAATGTGCTGAAACACATGCACAATGTAACATAGTCTTAGTCATAGGACTGTCTAAACCGGTCCGTTCAGACGTCCAGACGTATTTCATTTCGCCCAACGGCTATATAAGGTGCATGTCAAACTGTCTATCTCTCTATCTTACACCTGACATTTGTACGTCCAGATATCTGGAGTAGAGGTCTATTGTGTTAACCTTCAGCCTGCCGTCTAGTAAGGCGGCGATTGTAATGCTTATAGCTTTCAGAAAAGCTATAATATATTATTACACTCCATGCTAACGTCAGCACAGCAATTACAGCTATCGAAATAGTAAAAAACGGCGACGAAAAGTGTAGGGCTCCGTAGTAGCCCGTTATCACAATATAGACCGATTCTGTTGTTTTTAATTCTGGAAATAATTCATAAATTATAACAACATCCAACTACTTAATCTTAGTTACTTAAAAGACTTTATTCCACGGATTTCGTATTTGGTACAAAATCATCCAACACCCAAGTTGAACAGCTGCTAAACTATAAAGTTCTACGAGGGTCAAACTGAAAGTTCTTAGAACTGGCCACTTATAAACAATATAATAAAAAAAATATTCTAAAATTTGAAAATAGAACTCTTTGCCAATATTACTGAGTATATATTTCATTCATTTGTCATTTGTTTTACGACTTGGCGGCAAATTGAAAATTGTCTGTGTCACGTCAAAATGAATTTAACACGAGAAAATTTTCGTGCAATGATTTTTTATGACTTTCGATGTCATTTAAGTCAACAAGAAAGTTATGATAGACTACGATTGGCCTTTCACGATGAAGCCCCATCTCGTGCGACTGTTTACAACTGGTTTAATGAGTTTAAACGTGGTCGCACTAATCTCACTGATGATGTACGTGAGGGACGGCCTTCTACGGCGACGACTGAAAATAACATCTGTGTTGTGCGGCGTATGATAGAGACTGACAAAAGAGTGACCTATCAGCAGATTCGGACAAGCTTAGGCATCGGTATGAGTCAAGTGCACAAAATCCTCCACGAACATTTAGCGGTCAGGAAGCTTTGCGCCCGGTGGATACCTCATAATTTGACTAAGGCTCAAAAACTCCATCGTGTGGATTGGTGCCGTAAAATGATTGAAAGATTTAACGGAGGTGACTCAAATGCTGTGTTCGACATACTAACAGGTGACGAAAGCTGGATTTACTGTTATGATCCTGAAACCAAAAGACAATCTGCTCAGTGGGTGTTTCCTTTCGAGGAGTTGCCAACTAAAGTGAAGAGAGATCGAAGTGCGGGAAAAAAAATGGTGGCCTCGTTCTTTGGAAGGATAGGTCATTTCGCAACAATTGTGTTAGAGGATCAAAAAACAGTTTCTGCAGAATGGTACACTACCAATTGTTTGCCACTTGTCTTGGAAAAAGTTCGAGAGAAACGACCTCGCAGTAGGATCCTCCTTCACCACGACAACGCCTCGTCGCACACCGCCAAGCGAACGATCGACTATTTGGCGACATCAAACGTTGAATTACTGGGTCACCCGCCGTATAGCCCCGACCTCGCGCCTTGTGATTTTTATTTATTTCCAAAAATTAAAGAAAAACTTAAAGGAAAGCGGTTTATGAATGCTGAAGAAGCGGTGGCTGCGTATCGCGATGCCATTGAAGAGACCCCTAAGGACGAGTGGGCAAAGTGCTTTTCCCAGTGGTTCCATCGCATGCAGCGGTGTATTGACGTCAATGGACAATATTTTGAAAAGATATAATAAAACTAATAACTGGCTAATGTAATCAGTTTTTGATTTTCTAAGAACTTTCAGTTTGACCCTCGTAACCGCTGTAATTTTCCTCTGAAGTTTATGAAATGCACTATCGCCATGACTTTTTTCAGATTTTTCAAGCAATCAGTTAAGTTTTTAGAGGGGCTTGATTTTCATAGCTTCAAAGGACCGCAGCTAAAATATATTTGATATTAATTTCAATTTGATACCTCAACACGTTCCCGAGGAAAACAAACAAAGTGATTCTATAAGGGTTTCCTTTTGTTCAAAGTGATTCTATAAGGGTTTCCTTTTTCCTAACCCTAAAAATGATAATTCTTAAGTTCAAGTTAGGCAGTAGGTCAGCTTGACTGTATTTTCTGCACTTTCTAGCAATCCCACTCGCCGTTTTTACCGTAATTACCGGCAAGAGATGAAAGTGCGGACTTGAATAACAGAGTAAATCCCCATGTACGTACTCGCCAAAATCAGTTATACAGGATGACTTTTACATCAGTATCCAATTTTGCCAGGCATTCGTTTATAAATGCTATTTTTGACGGTTTGGGGGTGCTTTATCTTGATATTTTTGTACCTGACGATACCAAAATAAAAAAAATACCTGTTGTCTTTTCGCAAGTTACCTAGCTACTTATAGATTACTTATTTTTCACTTTAATTGCGACGGAACATTAAATTATAAGGAATATTTAATATTCCTTCTCCTGAATACCTTTTTTTTATTTACGCTGTCGCACAACGAAGTGGAAAAATTACTGGCAGGAATAGCAACTTGGCATAAAGTACGATTCTATTGGGATATTTTACTTATTATATTTTGATTGCTAACGGTAGTTTTTTCTTGACCATCTATCATGTGGGTTGTTCACGTAGTTATTTAGCTCCACTTTTTATTTTCTCGACACATCAAGTCCATCTTTAAAGTTGCATCCGTTTACCCCATCACTAATATTTGGTACGCTGTCAAAGAATATATAACGCTTAAGTTTGAAACTGCCGTTTCACTGTCACAGAATACCTAATACTATGTAGGTACTATGTAAATGAGGCTAAGCTTTGATGCCCTACTGTGTCAGTCCGTAGTTCCTGCCCTAGCCATCACGCTTATTTACATCGACATGCATGAGTGAGAGAAATGGATAGCTCTGAAGTTACGGATGTCTGACATAGTATGCCTCTAACCCTCGTGCATTAGTAGAATGACCGTACGTTTCATCGGCCACACCGCGAGACGTGACTATGCTAAACCACAGGTAGATTGGCTTCGCAAGGCCTAAGGTCTTATTCTGGATTACGATATCTGCATATTAACAGACTTCAAAAAAGAAGGACGCCCTATGTTCGACTGTCGTATGTTTTTTATGTATGTTCACCGACTTGTCCGTCGATTGTCGACTCATTTTCAAAATTCCTTTTTTAAATGATAGAGCATTCTTCTGAGGTGGTCCGATTTTTTTAATTATTTTTTTTAATTGTTTCAACAAACACACCAATTACCTAGCCCCAAACTAAGCGTGAGCTTGTGCTATGGTGACTAGGATAACGGATAGACATACTTATATACATTTATACACATCCATGACTTAGGTACAAATGCTCTAGCTCATCACACAAACATTTGCCCCTTGTGGGATTCGAACCCGCAACCGCCTGGTTTAGAAGTCCGGGGTGCGAACCACTACACCAAGACGGTCGTCATTGGCAATCAGTCAGGATCTGATGCTGAAATTTATAAGCACAAAGTCAAAGTCAAAAATAGTTAATTCAATTTAGGACAGAAAATGCTACTTATGAACGTCAAAAATTTAAAAATCAGTAATATTGGCCCTTAGGGGGCCCGAACACGTCTCCTTATCTTTTGGGCCCTACTAGTGCTTCGAGACAAGACACAGACAATCAGGCAAGTGCTGAGAAGAAGCACCGGAACAAACTCAGTCACCACTAGCTGCCATAAAAAATGCAGGTAGTATGAAAATCGGCCTAAAGTTACTCGGGTCACTTTTCTCTCCTGACTTAAATAAAGGTATAATCTTACTATATTTCATTATATCAAATTTATATATATGTGCTAAGTGATATGCTACGAGAGGTAAAATGGGTTTTATTGTGTCAGTTGATATGCCCCACATATCCTCAGTTTTTTCTGTTTTAGTTCTTTAAAAGTTTTAACTACCATTATAGGATCAATATGAATAAAATCAAATGAGCAGTTACACCTGTCAACACTAGATTCCAGCAGTGATTTTGCATGTAGAGGACATGAATTAAGTTGTTTAGTTGTTTCAATAGGTATATTACAGAAGTAATCTTCAAAGGCGCCTGCCACTTCATTATCACATTTAATATTCTTATTATTAATTTTAAGTGTAAATGTGTAATCACGTGGTTTAGTTATAAAAGTTTCTTTATTTATAATATTCCAGGTCTCTTTAATTTTATTACTCGATCTGTTTATTTTATCTCGTATGAAATTAGATTTAGCTACCATACAGACCTTTTTAAATAATTTTGAGTAATTTTTAACATATTCAACAAACGGTGGATCATTATTTCTGTTGACTTTTTGATTATATAATTCAAACATTTTTCTCCTACTGATATATATGTATACCTGATGTAGCCCAGTAACTGAATTTCGGTTTGTTACTATTTATCACTAATTCCTTTTTAGGAAAATTGTTGGCAAATTCATTTTTGACTACTTCAAAATTTTTTTATATAAGTGGTCAACATTGACATTAACAAAAGGTAAAATCGGGATTTTGTCACGTATGCAAGCTTTAAATTTTTCTTTGCGAGAATCGTTTAAACGTTACTAACTGTCCGCAATAATCAGATGTTACAAAATTTATTATAGATTTTTTTATCACCACAGAGTTACAGAAAATGTTGTCCAAGCAAGTAGCTGTTGTAGCAGTAATTCGAGTGGGTTCAGCAATTACAGGCAATCTTCTTCTTCTTCTTCAACCCGTTGCCACCCAATGCTGAGTGTAGGTCTCCTCCAAAGATTTCCACCTCTGACGGTCAAGGGCTTGTCTCCTCCAGTTCAACCCAGAAACTTTGACGATGTCGTCTGTCCATCTTGCCGGCTGTCGTCCCACGTTTCGTCGTCCCTCTCTCGGTCGCCACTCCAGCACCTTCCTTCCCCACCTGTCATCCGTTCTTCAGCATATGTCACCCGCCCACATCCATTTTCTACCCGCTATCACTTTGGCTATGTCGGTTAACCTGGTCCTTCTGCGTATTTCGGTATTTCTTACCCTATCGCAAAGGGAAATTCCCAACATAGCCCGCTCCATGGCTCTCTGGGCGACTTGTAAGCGGTGGATTGTTTGTTGAGTCAGCGTCCATGCCTCAGCGCCGTATGTCATCACAGGAAGTACACATTGCTCGAACATGTGACGTTACAGGTTACGACGTTATAGGTTCACAGGCACCTTCTTGGATTTGAGTACGTCGGATAATTTACCAAAAGCACCCCAGTCGAGTTGAATACGACGCTTTATTTCACTTTCTTGTCCGTTAACTTCTAAACTCAAGGTCTGCCCTAGGTAAACGTACTCCTTCACTTTCTCAATCAGATTACCCTGGATGGTTATGTGAGTAATGTCGTCGTCGCAGCAGATGATCTTGGTTTTCGAGGCATTCATTTTAAGACCGACACTAAGCGATGCCTCATACAGTTCCTGAACCATGGACTGTAGTTCGCCTACACTCTTTGCGAAAACGATGATGTCATCGGCAAAGCGCAGATGGGTTAGATTTTCGCCGTTGATGTTACAAGATATTACAGGCAATAAATGAAAGGAATTAAAAAGACTTAAAATCCTTACTCGATAGATATGTTCTTCATCTATAGTATCGACTTTGAAATCTGCACATACAACTACTTTCTTTTTTTTATTAAATAAGTTTCTGAGTACTTCTTCCATTATGGACTCAATTAATTTAAAATTACCAGTTGGGGGTTTATAAACACAAACAATAATGTGGACGTCCAGCTCTGCACAAGATATCTCAATAGTTCGTTCTACTACAGATTTTATAGACACGTAAAACCGTTTTTGCTATTGCATCTTTAGGTAATCAAGCGTTTAGGTATGGGATAATTTTATAGAGCTGATTTGATGATGGAAGTCGAATGGAATTCCTTAAAAAAATAAGAGTTTGTGAATTGCGAAAAACAACCGCCTCCGAAAAATCGCAGGTAACAGTAAGAAATATATTTTTTATTGCCACGTGAAATAAAATCGGTGCTAATAATGAGAGTATTCATGTACTATGTACGTGTGAGCTATATATGTGTTACGTTTACGCTGGCACCGAGCTCCAATATGTTTTTTTCACTTGGCGATATAAAAAAATGTATTTTTAACATTTTAGTGCGATTTTTAATGTGGTTGTGTTTTTTTCAAGACTAGCTATAACGCTTGTTCGCGTAATAGCATGCTGTCGTGCGCCAGCATAAATGACCCGTGCCAATGAGTAAGAGGGACGGCTACATATGAAATATGGACATCTTCACTCTGAGCAGGCCTGTGTATCTCCCTGCGTAGGCAGCAAAAACGTATCTACGCGCGGCGACCCTTACTTAGGGGCTAAAACAAGTTGCGTGTCGCTACCGGCCAGCGACACGCTCGCGCGTTTTATTCACCGGCGGCCGCGCGGCTACGTTGCTGGCTGGACGAGAATGAATAAAGTACTAGAAAGAGGCGCTAGATGGCGTTAGAAGCTTCTCGTAGCAGTCAACCCTATCGCGTCGCGTGATATTACGTCACTGAATAGGTTTAGTGTATTATGAATCGTATTCCAGAGCAATAAGTATGAAATTATGTTGCAATGGATTTTTGTAGATGTCTACACGAAAATGTGCTTGACTCTGAGGCGAACTAAATTACGCCATATTGTTCACGACATTGAGTAGACATTTCTTTGAATACAATTGCTAAGTCATACTTCTGTACGAAGTACTAGTACTTATTCTGTGCTCTGAGTAAGGCCTCTGTGCCGCCGACCCACATTTTGCGGGTAAATGAAACTTAACTGATAAGTGGTCGCTGCTAAAGACACGATATTTTTAAATTACTTTACGTTGTAAATATGGTTTTAAGTCTTGATTAAAAACTATTCTTCATGATTTACTTTTTTCCAAGTAAGCTATCTCTGTAGCTCAGTTCGAAAGAGCACAGTAATTTGTTAGGAAATATTTGTTATCAATTTTAAAGTATGTAAGTATTCAATGAGTCGATAGGCTTTCTTTGTTTATCATAAATTGGGCAAAATTACGATCAATCTGAGTTTTTATGTCTATAAAATAAAGGATAAAAGGTGAGTTGCCTCTACCACCGCGGCACCGTATTTAATATTATTTTTTATGATTACGTAGGTATGGGTGCTTTAGTTTAGCACATACACACAAACTTAATTAACCACTAGGCGTTTTTTCTAAACCTCAATTTATCTAGTAACAGTAAAAATGTCTAATAGCAAAATACCCCGAACAAAATATCGATGTGCGGCATTTAAAATTTATGATGCTTGCCTTCCATCCCAGGTGTGTTGCGGACCTATTATGCTAACGACATTGAAACTAATAGTATACTTCACGATCAACGTCGATTAAAGTATATATTCTCAACCTTAGTCCATGGAGTTAAGAGCCAGTTTGAAAGGCAATATCGATGATAGATGAACGTGGTGGTTAACACAAGCTTCGGTTAACGGATATAAGTTTATTTATTTACATACAGTTTATAGTTCCGTGGTGCAACATGGCATAGTATAGACTTTGGCGAATAGGTTGGTGTATCAAAACGTTTTGAACAATAGAATAGAAAATTAGTTTTATGTACGTTGCCACATTTCGTCATGAAAACTTCTATGTACTTCTTTTTCAATCTTCCTATAATATGAACGTGTTTGCTAAAAATATTTTACCTTCTTCTGAAACATTTTTAAGTTGTATTATATACGTTTTACATTATAAAGGTTTTCAAGGTTGGTAACCCTGTTATTTTTTGACGCGCTAATGATTTTTAACGTTTAGGGTGATAGACCACTTTTTTGACGCCGTAGTCTTGGCACTTTCAGATATAAATTATATGTGACAAAGTACTCAAATGGTTAGCTTCATTGTGTATACAAACTTTATTATTACTGGTAATACTCACAAAGAAGACAGCCACAAATCGTAGATTTCAGTCAGCTAAAACAAAATAATTATAATTAAGTAATAACTTATACCTAGACAATCGGTTCATCTATCTAGGTAGGTACTATGATTCATGTTTAGTAGGATAATTTGGTCGTATTACATTTATTTCGTAAAACTCTTAATTAAACAGGTGACAATTTTGTTATCCTTTGCACGATCCAGCTTACCCGAGTCTAGAGTTTGTCAAACTATTTTGGAAGCTTCTCCGTGATCCCTTCTGCTACAGAGGGATTCTGAACCTTATTATCACTGGGGAAAGGATGCTTACTCATTTGTTATTCTGTCCCAGATTCCGTGAACTAACGATAATCCTATCTGGGAGTTTGTCGTCAGGACCTTACAATCCCTATAGTAATGTTTATTCCATTGGACTCTTAATACCTATTAGGTTGCAATACTGCGTCTCTATGATAAAGATATACTTAGATATAGTTTTGTACCTATGGTTCTATAATTTACGGTTCACGTGCTTTTGTCGTGTCCTCTGAAAGCATTTCGCATTAGAATTACTCAAGAGCTTATTTATAAGCGTCACCATGCAGCTTTATTTTTTCATTTACGAATACTTCTGTTTTATTAGCATCAGTCGGAAGATTCGTATTCGTAGGTTGAAATCCTACCCATGTGCGAATTTTTGGTTTTTTATTTAAACTCATATAAATAAGAAAGAACACTGTGAGGGTTAAAAATATTAAAAACTATCAGTCGAAAGATTGCACATTCAAAAATTCCAAAGAGAAAAAAAAATATTTTAATGTAATAGTTTTCTGCTTAGTCTAAGCAGAAATTAAAAGAATAAAATTATATTTAAGTGTACCAATATATATAGTTTACTGTTGGTAACTCGAATAAAAGAGTTACAATAATTAAATTAATGTACTCTACGAAAATTGTGTAACTGTATACTTTGTTTGGTGTGCAATAAAGAGTTTTATATTTAATATGAAATAATAGCCGAGATAAAAACTTGGTTACGAAATACATGTCTGAACTTTCACGGTTCAAATAAAATTCAAAATTAAATTCTAAACGCTGAATTTAAACTAATAGTAGGTACACAGTGATTGCTTTTAGCTGTTACAAGAGCTAAAATAATAAACACAGACAATGTATTCATTACAACAGTTATTTGAATTGAGAATGTGTTCTATGAATATTAATACAGCTAGGCATAACGTTTATATAGAGTGATTACTTTGGTATATGAACTTTGCTCGATTGTATCTACGAACCGAGCATAGTATATTACAAACCTCAGATCATAGAGAAGAAAATATAAAATGGAGGCGTGTGCCATGCGAACGCGACATGGGCAAAGAGAACTATCGATCTACCATGGACGAAATATATAAGGACCAACAATCGCCATACAAAAAAGCGTTCCCCGGAAATTCACAAAAATCCAAGTACCATCCAGATGGCGTTGCTAATATAACCAGCCAATGCTTTAATTTTCGTGCAATGTCTATCTGTCTGCTATCAGCGGACTTCCATGCTTGTTGCCAATTTCATTTAGTACTCTTAAAAGACATAGATGGCGTTTATTGAAATACCGTACGAAAACAAATCTGTCTATTGTGCTCTTGGTTTGTAGTAGTTGACAAACAGCGGCAACAGTATCAACATTTCAACTAATGACGTAATGATCGGATGGCGCAATACGTTGAGTTGTGGAAAATATCAAATCTGATGGTGTCGGGATCGATCCCCGGTCTATATTTTTTTACATTTTCTTTGTTTATCTTTTTTTTTACATTTATTAAGGACAACAAAGTATATGATACTGTTTTTTTTATTAAAGTTATTTTTTTTAGGGGAACGGGGGACCTAAATATACACATTCCTATTTTCCCTTTGACTTTTTGGCACAGACTAATGATCTCCTTTATTTATTTAAGGCAAAACTTTTTTTACAGTAAAATCTACATTTATCTACCACAGCTCTTATTGTTTGATTTTTCTCATATTCGAATTAACAACGGAAATGTGTGCGGGACGGCTGGAGTTGGTGAGAGGAGTAGACTGTATTACGGTAGGCTGTGCGCTGGTTCACGGAACTGTAGGTAGGTACTCCGGTGAACGGTGTCTCCAGTCGCTGCACACTGTAGATGGTGGGTGGATCGTTGTTTGTCGTCTCGTAGAAGGTGGAAGTCTGCTATAAACTCACGAAGTACGGTATCCAAGTCGTAGAAGGGATCGGTGTCCTATAATCGATGCGGAGGTCTTCACTGTATTTAATTCACTGTAGAGATTCGTTCAGAGGCGCTGGGAGCTTTTCTGCTCTTTGTAGTACTCGGTATGTTACCAGAAGAGAACTGATTCGCTATTCTAAACTGTAATTTAAAACTGTAATGCTTACTGCGGCCGAGCCGCCGGCTTATATAGTCCGGCGCGCAGTTCAAAAGTCCCGCCTTTATTCTGGAAAGTGCTGTCAACGTCGACCCGGTCGTCGTTCGACGTCGTCGAAATTTAGTGCTAAATTTACCGCGCGACAGCCCTGATATTGGCTTCGGTTTTGTTCGGAGAGTGTAGTAGAGTGAGAGTAGGGTAAAGATACCGGTTATCGGCCAGTTAAGCGACTTGTTGACTTCAGAGTTGATTACTATCATATTGCTGTGCCTCAAGGCTTTTTTTAAAATATGTCATTTGACCCTACAATAGTCTTGTTTCATAAAACCTAACGTTTTTAGGCGTTGGAGTGATACATAATTTAAAAATAAATGATTTTCGTAAAAATAGTGAATATACCGGTTATCGGCCTCGTTAACCAGTTATCGTCCACCAGTTTACTGTTTATCGGCCACCTGATTTAAGGTACAAAAACGAGTCTTATTTGATGGCTCAAAAGGTTTATAATAGTATGTCAGTTAATCAATTAGTACTAAAAATATTACAGATTATGAAATGTTTAGCAAGTTTGGGCATTGGAATATTAAAATTTAACATGTATTTAACACACAAACCATAAACAGTCACCAATAAAATAATAACAACATTTAAAAACTTAACTTTAAATTCATCCACCTGCTAATTTTTTTGTTAAATCTGCCACGCATCCACACACCAAAGTTTAAAATGACGACCGAGGGCTTAACACGCAAATGACGAGGTCATGCTTGAGGATTATGAAGCGTAAAGTTTGTCCGGGTCGAACGGCGCAAAATTAGAAAGGAGCTGTCTATAAACCTACCTATTATTCAAAATAACGTGCAAAGTGGCCGAAAAGGGGTAGTGGCCGGCAAACCGGTATGTTTACCCTATTTTTGAGTCGTCGCGCTCGTTCGCACTGACATGCTGGAATATTACGTATGACAGGGACGGCTACAGCTAAAACTACCGATATCGTCTTACTGAGTAGTTATCCTCTAGTTCTAAAACATTTTCAACTTGTTATCAAATAATCATACTTATCGTACATAAATTAAAAAGAATGTGTGAAATGAAGTAAATTTAAAAAAAAATGTCATTAAAATCACTACCAAAAGTACGGCAATAATTTGTCTGAGAACGACATATTTCTTTTTTTTATTTAACAATTATATTAAACACCACGTTATGGCTAATTAAAAGGTCCAAAACGAAAATATTTTCAATAAACAGTATAATGTATAAAAGTCTAGCAGATTTTAGATTAAGCGCCATCTATTGTACCTAGTTAAATTTATTACGTCATCTAGTCGGGTCTGAGGTTCCAGTTTGCAAAGTGTTGTTAAAAATATGCATTCTATGAGCGATTGATACCCCTATAAACTCATCTAGTGAGAAACAAATGAACCAAAAATCGGGGAACGCTCTTTTGTATGGCGATTGGTAGTCCTTATATATTTCGTCCATGGATCTTCGCGGCGGGTTGGTCACATTTTGCTGGCATTTGTGTGCGTGGATTATGCGTTGTTGATTGAATCACTTTGTCTTATAAGCTATGCTTACAAGAGCTTCATGTGGTTGTTACGCACAAATTAATAAATTTAACAAAACAACACAGGCTTGCGAAGTTTTACTAAATCATTACATAAAGGCGGACTTAATGCCTAGTGTCATTGGTTGGGCACCTTAAGTGACCCAAATTAATTTTTAAATATTTATTTTTACTAAACCTAAACCTAAGTAATAGGTAATCTCTGTAATAATAATGTATTATCTTCAAATGGTTTCTATAAGTTAGTATCTGAAGCTATTTGGTTCACCCGCTTTAAGGATCGCGCTCTTGGAGTCGCTGGACCTGGCGACATCAGCGCCATCTAGTTTCGGCTCGGTGCTACACCGAGCGCCGGCCATAGTGTGCATTGCATTCCTTACTTTCGCGACCTCACAGGCGCGTTTTCTAACGTAATTTTGGTTAGGAGTTCGTTTTTTCTTCGTGATGGACAGCTGAAAGTTGCAAGAAACTCGTTATAAATACCCAGCAGTGATTTGACTATCTGTTTCGTGAAAGTGCTTCACGGTGTGAGCTGAGGAAAGGAGCTGGTGAGGCGTTCCCTGAGCTGGTCTGCAGGTTAGTGGGCCAATAGTTTTCGATGCTTATGTGAAACCATTTCTCTTTCTTCAATTCGCAGGGTGGGTTTCATATGAATCAATATAATTAATCTACAATCATAATCTTTCATAATTGCGCCCCCCGCGTGTTGTCGGCTATTTACACGCCGCTTCACCAGTCATTCTCTACCAGTCATAACTTTGGTCTAAGCAGAAATGAAAAGTGGGTGTAATTCAACATTGAATGTGATGCATTGCCTTATAACTGTAGGACACACATTGTATGTAGAGTCGGCCATTTCCTGTGCTTCATATAATGTGCTAACTATACGGGTAGATGAATTATAATCATTAGCCTTTAAAAAGGGAAAATAGTTTTAGGTCCAAACTCACAATTTTTCTATACTATTTGCGTCTGAGGAGTGAAGATATTTTTACACGACTGCCCAAAATATGGAGAGAAGTCATGTTTTATTTTTTAATAATGCAGTATAAGCATTCTCAGTATCATTATTTTCCCTTTTTGATTCAAATAGCTACTTATTTTGTAACCCACGGAACAAAATTAAAAATCCTTATCCTATTGATACTTTCGAAGAGCATTGAGAAAATATTTTCTATTCGGCTGAAGAAACGAGGGGATCTTCACAAAACATAAAAGATCCATTACATCACTCTGTAAACCAACAATGGGTTTTATCCACAAAATAACGTCTATTGTATTTAAATTGGAAATTAATTCCTAAGCAAGGAAGACTTTTAGAACATTACAATAGTGACTTATGTACTCGAAAATATAATTGGAGCACCGATTATTATATAGTTTGAGGATCCCGTTATGGTTTATAAGATTGTTGTGGTTGAAGAGAGTACACCTATAGAATTAATAGGCATTTTGGTAATTAAATTTCAAAAGGCAAATATTACAGAGATATCAATGGTTTACAGTCGTCCTATTTTTTACTTTGTTGGGTAGGTACTTACTTTAATGAAACAAGCCTTTCAAAGACAGATCAGAGTTTGAACTTGGTTGGAATAATTATGATGTCATGTTAACCATAATTGTCTTAAATGTGATCCTGCTTTTTTATGAAAGGGCGTTTTTGCCTGAACAAGTACGAGGGCAACCCTAACTTTTTTTGGAACCAATTTGAAGTCATACCGTAGAGGGATTTTTTGTCGGGAATAACTCCCTTTTTTTCTCCGTTTCATTTGATCCGCGATTGCAGGGCCACCCTGTATATTATAATGAATTGTGTCATTTATTCATTGATATCTTATTAATTTATTTATTTCATGTATACTTGACTTATTATAATTAGTAGCTTTTTCTTGCACCGTGCTACCCTTTTTAAAATTATTATTGTTTTCCTTTACCGAAAGGTTGTCTGGAAGAGATAAGACCGCCTTAATTGTACTTAAAGTTAATTTAATTTTAAAACTCATTGTACCTATTTTATTTTATTGTGCAATAAAAAATCCATACTTTAATATTATAAATGCGAAATTGTGTCTGTCTGTCTGTCTGTCTGTCTGTTACCTCTTGACGCTTAAACCACTGAACCGATTGAGATGAAATTTGGTATGGAGACAGTTGGAGACCCTGGAAAGGACATAGGCTACACTTTGTTGCGATATAAAAACATTAAGGGGGTGAAATGGGGGATTGAAAGTTAATATGGAAAATCCAACTCTTGCAGGCGAAGTCGCGGGGAACCACTAGTACATATAAATATCTACCTGTTTTTCCGGTTAGCTATAATGTGAGTTATTTAAAATTATTTTATTTGTAAATTAATACTCGTACATACTCACAACGCCTCATAAAAAATTAAAATATCAGATAAGAGATAATAGTATTATGAACCTGTATTTATACCTACAACGTCTATTTCTACCTCGATTATACGAGAGCAAACGAAATGAGCCACGCTGCCACGTGTTTCGCCGTCCACACTTCTTCAGTATATTTGCTAACATATACATTAGAAGGGATTCAGGCAAGCAGTTAAGAGTTAAGTGAATGTCCATTAACTTGCTTTTAGGGTTATAAGGATAACGTATTAAGTTTGTTTGCGAAGCCGAAATAGTTTACCTTACATAGTATAACTTTGACCTATCACTTTGGAGAGACGTTAGAATGTTTGAGGTCACAGTCTAGAGTTCTAGACTCCAAGTTTATATTCTAATTTGAGCAAAACTAGGCATTTGCCGACTCCAGCCGCCTTGAATTAAGTACTAAGGTTTTGTAACGTTATAGAAATTCGATCACCCATTTTCTCATTCGTGTTCGCACAAAAGATATTGACCAAAGCCGGGCCCAGATTGCGTCTTTGTAGTTTATATTTCAATAATCTTGTTTTGCATTGTAATGCCTAATCTGCCATTGAATTCCTCGTAAACCCTGATTACTTTTCAAAAATATTTTTTGTGTGTATTCTTTCAAATATTTATATATTTTATCCGAACATTTTGTAAAGACGCATGCTAATGCAAAGTGGGCCCAGTTTCTATAGAGTTTTGGTCAAGATCCTTTGGTAAGAGACTCTTGATCCTAAAATAATAAATGACTAAAACTAGTATGTAGGTACTTTTACTTTTTACCAGAAAATAACTGAAAATAACAACTCCATTTTCATTTATTTCCATCTAAATCTAGTTACTTTGAAAATAGCAAAAGCCGTCTATTTAGTTCGTTTCGTAATTGGTCCATTTATTTTGTTTGAAAACTAAGCAGGTTTAGCTTAGTGGAGTTGGATTTTAAATGGCGGAGTTTCCAGAAATAAAACCAGAACTATTTGCATACGGACCCAACATGTAGAGTCCTCATACGAGTTAGTTTAAAACCTGTTAACCCTTTAGTTGTTTGTAGAGAAATCATTTTGGTACAATATTTTGACATGTTAGAAAGATTTATGTTTGACATAATACACGTATTACAATTAAGTGTATCTATACCTTTATACCTGCTAAAGCCAAAATATAATTTAAATATGAGTGTGATTCATACTAGACTATTTATGGTACATACTGATTTGATATTATAAATTCGAAAATGTGTCTGTCTTTCTGTTAACTTTTGACGCTCAAACTGCTGAACCAATTTTGATGAAATATGGTATAGAGATAGATTTGTATCAATATAAAAACATTAGAGGGTAAAATGCGGTTGGAAGTTCGCATAGAAAACCTGACATATGCAGGGTCGAAGTCGCGGCAGACCGTCTAGTAGTAGTCTAGACTTTCTATAAAAATTGTCAAAATAATTAGAGAATGACAAAACTCTACAAAAAAAATCTAAGCTACATCAAAAGGTAGAAAAGCACGCAGTGAAAATTGTTATTATACTAAAACCATAGAACGATTCGACCCTGGGACTTACTGGTGTATCGCCATAATAAATTTAGATTCGCATATAAACAACATTAAACATTTAACATATACATTTTCCTACTATTTCCCGAGTACACACACTCCACACTTCGTAAAATGCGATTACCCCACAGTCGAAGAAAAAGTCTACTCTAGCTCTTAAACCAAAGCAGTAAGGTGTAAGGTAAAATGTCTGACACTGGTGTGGAGTCAGCTTCAGTACAAACAGTCGGTGAAGATTCCTAAATTCATTTCAAACACTATGTGATTTTGTTGCAAAGTGGATAGGAAAGTCGGGAAAGTGATTTGAAATGATGCTGTCTGGTAAAGTTTCAAAGACAGACAAAAACTACAAGTTCTTACTTACTGAAAAAATAGGTACTTGAAGTTTTTTCTTTCATTTAGGTTATTGAAGAGTCTTTTTAGTGCTAATTTCGAGTACTCATTAGTCTTGAAAACTACACTATATTTTTTCCTTATTGTATGTATTGTGACCTTTATTTATTTATTTTATTTTGTAGGAAAACAAACAGCTTTTGACAATGTAATATAAGTTGCAAAACAATGAACATTTAGCTTATAGTTTTCACATATATGTAGCTTAAAGGAAATAAAACTTATATGTATCTAGATTGACAAGTGAAGGTTATATAGGTAGGTACTAATTTCACAAAATAATAATGGACTGCAACAAAAGTCGTTTATGAATTACAATAACTACTATAAACGTGATGATTTATCAAAATTAAGCTAAAAGAACATTAAATCTGATATCCGATCAATCCAATTTTTGCATTAAGTTCTTTTTCAGTATTAATAGGGACTTAACGTTCGTTACTGTTTGACTATATGCAGTTTCACTGCTAACTAACGTTTGGAACTGGTATTTAATTCTACAGTCAGAATCACTTGGCTCAGTTTAACTTAGTTTTCTTAACTTATGTTCAGAGTTGAGCTCCCAATACATCGCATTATGGGATTATTTATCGCTGACCCACTTCTGCAGCAATGAACCCTGTTTCTGCATAATCTATTAAATTTTGGTACTTAGTTACAGCGCATTAAGGCACCTTGTGCAGTTATATTAGGCTTTATATTATGATAACTTGGATAATAAATATCCTGGTCGCAGTACGTTGGAACTGTATTTTTTACTTAATGTCAATATTGAATTCTGATTGGGAAATCATTATATATGTCACTGAATTGGTTTTAGTTTAGAACTTATTGTAGAAATTGGTATGGTTGTTAATGTTACAGTAATAATAGCGTTTTAGTAAAAAATAGAATTCTATAATTTCAGACTACAGAGCACAAGTATGTAAATTATCAAAAAGCCTTTTACACGATTGCCCCAAAAAACGTGTGTAATATTTTCAGGGTTTATGTATGTATGTACGATTCTAATAGTTATATCGTTTTATAGGTGTCTCTCTCTTTAGTCGCTCCCTCATGTCTGAAGATCGTGGTCAGCACCAAGGCTGCATCTCATCCTGATGATTTGCCTCCACCGGTTTCTGTCCAGCGCACTTTTTACAACCTCGTAGAACTTAGAGGAGGAAGTTTCTTTTACTTGATCGGTCCATCTCAAAAATTAAATATGTAAGCTCCTTTCAGCCTGAGATACAGGTTTATCCTGTTTCAGGTAAAAGACAACGCACCTTGTTGTTTATTTAAGTATTATAATTATTATTTGTAACAATTAAATTAATAAACCATATTATCATTATTTATTATTATTATTTGTATCTCTCCTACGGGAAATCACGGCACAAGGCCGGTCCTTTTGGAAGGCGTACGTGGGGATATGGACCCAACACGAAGAGGCCCCTTTGAGATACGATAATGAGTTGGGATATGTACACCTAGTGGATACTATCTCTGCCTGCACTATTGAGAAGATACAGCCAAAGACAGCACCCACTAGGTGCAAGGACTATTGCGGAAAAGATGGGAACTAATACTGGTTCTATGGATGGGAAATTGCTGGACTGGTTGCCGGGATATTGATGAGACAACGGGACGCCTGCCATATCTAATGTCTCATCTCGATAATCACGGCAGACGGTGACTCGCCGTTCACTAAATGGGCCACCTATAATAGCTACCAGGTGGGTAGCAAGGCAGCAACATTGGTGTGAGCGGCTAAGGTTGTAGAGAGGTGAGTCTGCGGGGTGCAGGTGGCCAGTGCTAAGCGCACTAGCCAGCAGGCCCCCGGCGTTATGACATTTTACACTTCCAACCTGGAGCATAGGTTCTGCTCTTGCGATTTCCACTCTAGGCCGGCCGGTTAAGGAAAGCACAAGAGGCGAGGGCCAAATAAGTTAAGCCGGGCCCACGGGAGTCGGGGTACGAGGTGTCGCCACTCACCTACAGCACGCCACATGCTGCCCCTGCGCCTTTATTATTATTATTATTATTTATCTTGTGGGTGACCGACCGCGCGATCTTTTGCCTACCGTGTTTCCAACCACAATTAATTTTTGCAGGCTATCACCACTGCGCTTGTAGGTATAATCGTCATTAGTAACAAAAAATTTTTATCTGAATAAAAACTATTTATGTTACATCCATAAGTCATTTGGGGCAATCTGTCTAGATTCTGTGCTCATTTATTTAAATAAAATAAAAGTTTTACGCCTCGTTACATTCTCGTTCACCTTCGTGTGAAAAGGTTAATTAAGTATAAGCATAAGAATTTCTCCAAAAGTATTGTTAACTTAGTCCCTTTTCATTTTAGATTTTCCAGTTGCTTTTCCCCGCTTTACATAGAATTTTGTATTTTAATGAGTTTTGGAAGTCTTAAATCATTTCAAGAACTTTTAATTATGAGATGTGAAGAGATTTCTTGAACTCAATTTTCGAATTTAAGTTATTTTGATTTGAAGATTTGTGCGTTTTTGTATTTTAAATTTAGCATTTAGAATTGATGTTAATTATATTTCTAAAAAACATACGCCAGTCTTATTGCCAGGAAAACCTTGAAAAAGCTAAGCTATTACTTTCCTTATAAGTGTGTCTATGTAAATTTACTTAGTATTATCCATGGTATTATATTACTTATCATAAAATCGAGCTTGATGTGACGCGCTGTCGAAATAGGTCCCAAACATAAAAATTAAACACACTGTATGTATAGCAGATGGATTTTACAAATTTAACTCTTATCAACAACTTTTTTGTTGCATATTGCCCATTATTAAGGCAGTATTCATTTAATACATCCGCGCCGTTTGTATTTTTAGACATAAAGTTTTCAAAATACGTACCCTACATACCTAAATATAAATAGCCAAAAACATAAAAAAAAATCTGGAAGTATTAAATAAAAATATTTTCCTTTTGTTTTCAGGTGGCGGACCAGGGGACAGTGTATCAGTTTCAGCTCAGGTAAGTCCTAATAGATATTTAAAATTTCGTTCCAGTTTATTTAAGAATATATAATATTGATGATATATTAGCTACTTATTCGTTTTTCGAGTGTTAGGTAATGTGATGTCTCCCTATTAAATCATGAATGTATTTTTTTCTGTTTAGTAATATACAAGCGACAATACGTGTAATTTCCCTAAATGTACGCCCGAATACACGTAAAATTATTCAAAACCATTTAAACCGAATATAAATATCAATCACCAGTTCCCGTTATACCGATACCGTGATTAATAGATATGAAGGCTTTTGATACGTTCGCACGAACACCCGAGATTTATTTTATTCAAGTTTCGGTAAACTGCATCATTCAAAGTCATGATTTGACTTTGACTAATGGTCATCTGGTATTTTCGGAAGGTTTAAGCATAGAACAGCCGATAGTTGTGTTGGTACTGTGGATGGATATCGTTGGTAAATGAACTTATTTTTCGTCCATACTTTGTAGGTATTATCCATCCATCAATAGCATAGCATGATTTACATAAATAGATATCATGGTATCTGACACAATTCTTTGACATAAAGAGTCTCAGCCAGCTCTGCCCAGCATAGGACAGCACCGTCCTCTTATTGAACCACAACGAATACTGAAACCACAACGAATTGAGAAGAAACCACTGTCTTTTCAATTGTTATTTTTTGTCGGATCTCATGTTACAAAGACTTCGTTTGGCGCAAACATTTTCAATAACGTTACATAAACCCTGACTTCATTTTCTAAAGTGACACAGACACGTTTAGAAAAGAAAACAGCTGTAATCAAATGTCGACGGGCCAAAAGCGTCATAAAGATGGGCCTATGTAGGTATGTGATATAGTCGGAACGGCAGCAAAATGAGATTTTTAGGTGAATTTTCCCCTGTTCAAGTCTCGGTCCCATATGATAACGGGTTTTCCCGAGCTAGGATCGCACCCGGGCTTGCCATAATTTAAGGACACACTCTATCTTGGATATTCCTTAAAATTGTAGAGGGTTCTTGAAGGTAACTTTGCTAAGGTAAGGTAATGTGTTTTACGGCGAGCCGTCGATCAAATATTATTTTTGCTATGCCTTAAATAAAATTACAAAGGTTTTTATAGTAAATACATTACATAGAAATGTGGAGGAGTGTTATGACATCGTCACAGCCTATCATAGGTGGATAAGCAAAGTAGATGTTGCTTTAATTCTGTTGGCTATTCAGATAATAACGTGTATACATATAGTAAAGTGGTTAACTTTTTTGTGTTAGGACTTGCTGAAATGGTTTAGAAGTTTTGGAGTACTAATTTTTTTCAGTCTTATATCGCAAGGTGGATTATTTGGATAGACAGCGATTTTGAAATAATCTGTGGTACTTGATTTCGTATTCACAAGGATTTCCATCTGAGAGATAAATAAAACGTAATCTGTGAAAAAGAAAGAACTGTTATTTACTTTGTAAATATTGAAACAAAATAATTAATTAATACTTATATTCGAATAGGGATCCGCCAATAAAGTGTGATCAATTGTGGTATCAATTGATCACACTTTATTGGCGGATCAATCATACCTATATGATCAACATATTATTATGGTTGTTGAAACTGGGTATCAAATCCCATTAAATAGTAATCTGTTACATTTGGGGATTTTGACATAGGATAGGGAATAAAAGAACTGTAATACTGTGTGTGCATTGTGCGTAGTCGCGAATAATATTAATTTCTAGTACGAAACAATGTGCGACTTATTATACCCCCTTATGTGGCTTCAAATTCTACCGTTGTGCGCATTTTTGGTTTCTAATATAAAATTATAAAAAAAAACACTATGAGTGTCAAAAATATTTAAAACTTTTGAATATGCGATTCATAAGATCGCAATATGATAAGACAGCTAATAATACGAAATACATTAATTTGAACCGTCTCCGTTCTTACGGGTGCTAAAAGCAGTAAACCCATTTAAAATGTGATTTCACCTAAATGAAATTCCTTCTGAAACATAAAGACTGGGGAGACCCTTTATTTCAAGACTCCAGGTGTTTGCCCCTATATTTCTGGTCCAAGTTGTAAGAAGGGAGCTTATTAAAAACTGTGCAGTCGTAAGCTATATAAAAAGTGACTTTTCTTTGTGTCCACGCTATGTTTAAGAAAAAATATTAGTCTTATTGAATGTGATCTTCGTACTCGCATGATAATATTTATATAGCGATAACCGAGAGGAGATAACTTCACTACTTATTTGTGAGGTCGTGAGTTCAATCCCCTGTCCGTACCACCTTGGTACCACCTGAGTTTGTACATCGTGTTTCGTTAGGAGCCGGGTATACTCGTATTTGAATTGAAATAAAAACACATTGAATGATCACATTACGAGTACAACTATATTTTGCAGAATATCACATCGTTGAATCACATCATCTTGAATGCCGTGGCGGGTCCCCGAATCTGTTGACCATAAGTTTTTCGTAACGCACGAAACATTTAACGAATTGAACTGCCGTTTGGATAGTATAGTTTATTCATTTCAACATGCTAATCGACTGTATAGCCACTCATCTTGATAAATGCCAGAAATTAAAAGCTTCGTCTAACAAAAATTAGCGACAATCTAAGACGAAGAAATGGAGACGCAAAACTACTCAAGCTGAAATTGCCAAGAAAGTAATTGAGTTTCATTCTACAAATGACCAAAATTCTAGACCCTCAGACATGAAGTATACGATTATAAAGAAGAATGAGATCCTCACATATATATTTGTAAGTAGTTTTAAAAATGACTCGCACTGTGCAGGGTATTACTTAGTGTAAACAGTCTTATCCTTTATGGGGGTGAATTTGGCTATCAATACCTACAACTTTTACTATGGGCTCATGATTGAAATCAATTTTTTTGGAGCTCGGTCTATAAGCAAAAAAAAATTGAGTTTTGTTAGTCCTAATATTTACAAGTTACAACTTTCCTAACTTACTCCAAACTTAACAAGACGATCGTTTAAACTCAACGCTTTAAGGTTTGCATTCATTTTCTTTACAAATAAATTATTCTGTGTTATTTGAATCACTTCTTGGCGGTTTCAACTTTTTTGTGGAAGGTTGATTTGTCAGAGTTAGGTTTTTATACATTTTAGTAGACCGCACTTAAGAATCTTGCGAGCATATTTAAAATAAATTATGTCTATAAGTTAAAGTTCATCCATTAGTTAACGTAGTAAGTCAAATAATAATATATAATAATAAGACCGCCTAAATAGTACCATTCTCTATGAACATTTATGTAAATTGATACTGTTTGTGGTGTGCAATAAAGAGTATTTTTTTATCTATATTATTACGCCGAATAAGTTTTACTCCATCAATTCAAAGAACTCCATATTTTCATTTAAAATATAACAGACTTCGTAGTTCTCACTTAAAAAATTATTAAGAACTGCATTCTGCTGTTATTTAATTGTTCCCGCATCTCTGAAGTTGTTTAAAAGCTTTGCTGTGTTTCACTATTACTGCACTGACGAGATTTTGAGTTATAACAGCTCTAACTAGATCTCTGGGTCGCCATTGTTGCTACTGTAAGTGCGTAAACGAATAATTTTAGTGTGGTCAAAGGAGTCCAATATTGGGTCGGTGGCGCAGTGGCTAGCTGGTTACCACAATGAAGGAGGTACCGGGTTTGACCCCACGTAACGCCATGTACCAATGACTTTTACTGAGGTATGTATATTAGTTCTTTGACTAACCGGTGCTCGGTGAGACGAAAACGTTAACGACGATCCAAGTGCATACTAGTATTTTAACGACTACTATCATTCTGCATTTAATACAGATATTAAGTTTACCATTTTATTTCCAGCTGTTTATTCCAGATGAACGGCTCATTTTGAAATGGAACCCGCTGAAGAGAGAATTTCATTTGGATGCGATGATAACGTTGTGTTAAATGAAAAAGTTTAATAGATTTTTTCCGCGTCTGTACTTTTTGATCTATCTCTGAAATGGATACAGCGGGTTGATGTTTCTGCTCGCATTATTTTAACTTGCTAACAAAATTAGTTCTTAATATTTTCGAAAAATATACCTACTTTGTCGTAAGAAAATTAAATGACAGATGGAAACGTATCTATCGTCGCTAAAATTTAGGTCTAGGCATTTCCAAAAAACATTGAAATAATTTGTGTTAAAATGTTTTTTTTCAATTCCAATTTTGTTGACAGAATCATCTTCAATTTGATAAGTAAATACCTTATGTTAGAATAAACCTTGCGTTTTTTAGTGCCGTGCGTTAGATTAAACTTATTTTTTAAGACTTGTTGGCCTAAGTGCGCACTTTGTAACCGGTACCTTAATTTTGCTGTTCTTGTTTTTATTTTAGTACTAATTTCGGAAGATTAACGAGACGTTTTACTAATTCCCGTTCTCGAGCCTAAGTAAATAATTACCGTATTATGTTAAGTACCATCTAATGTAAACAGCTGAAGAAATGGTCCTCTCTCAAAAGAATAAAAAGAATAAAGGTTATATTGGAATAGCAACCGAGAGCGTACTTCGAACTATGCTCGAATTATCGACTCTGGCCATCACGCTCGTTCGTGCTCTCGTGCGCGACAGGGACAAACTACAGTCGAAAATACGGTACGGTTGATCCAAAAAGATAGGGCACCTAAAAGCTTATCGTGATGACATTTCGTGAAATTTTATTGAAGCAAGTTTTTCAATTATGTTGAAATCGCAAGCTAATTAAAAAGCTAGTAGTTCGACTATCTGCTGGTCAAATGCAAAATACCTACGCACTTCTGGCGCCGTTCTTGGGTCGGATTTTTCCCGAGTTTTCTGGTCATAGTTCAATACCAGAATTTATCGAATAAAACAACTATGCTTTTCGAACTTGTAAGGAAACTAGCAAAATATACTAATTTTACTTTATAAACAACTTTAACTAGATTTTTAATGATGGAAGAAGAACAAACGTTTTTTTATCCATTGAAAATCTAAGCAAACTATCTTCAAATGTTTGTATTTTACAAACACAACACCGTTTTCAAAGGTCCTCCTACGCATAAAGTCGAGTGTCGGACATTTACGAGTATGTCACAACACAAACTCGCAATTCAAGCCTTACTACGTGATTTTACGGAGTATTTATAAAATAGTCCGCAGTAATACCTTTGCGGACACGTAAAAATAATGTTACGATGTTTTCCCGACAATTATAAAATTGCTTTAAATAGTTAAGAGAATGGGACATTAAAACCTAAATGCTTTTGGTATTGCTGTCAAACTGAGCTAAAGCAACTTGATTGTTATACTCGATTGTGCATTAGGAGACCTTTTATGATTTAGCTTAAAAAAAATTTGGTATGTATGTACCCGACGCGTTTTGTGAAGACCTATAAGTGGTTTATTTGTTCTTTTTAGATTGTATTATTAAAGCTTATTAATAAATTAAAGTTTATTAAAAAAAAGTAAAGAGTTGTATGAACTGGAAAAATTTCAATCCACAAGCACAAATCTAGTTCAAGACCGACGTGACATATAGTTGGTGGTCGATTCTATCTATGAAACAATAATTAAAAGTGTTAATTGCTTACCTATTGTTATACATGTTAATGTTATGTGTAAATTTTAAATTGTATCAGAAGACTTTTTAAAAAATAAACTCATTCAATTGATTACCTTAGTGGTCGAGTGGCTCGCACACCGGTTTTCATGGTTTTTCTATCTGTGAGGTCCCGGTATCGATCTGTGATCGGGTCAATATAGAAATGAAATTAAATTTCGCTAAAAAAAATGCATCGACTGTGTCATCCGGTGGGACTCGAACCCACAAACCTTTGCTATTCGGGCGAATGCGCTTACCAACTGAGCTACGGAGGACGTTAAACAGTCGACGGATTTTTTTAAGTGCTTGCCACGCAAATGAGCCGGTGTTATCTATATTCTCTCATTGTTGTGGTATCACCACCGTTTCAGATTTCTGTAACACGCGTGCTTTAGCAACTTACTTTGGGATCTAAGCAATGTACGAGGGTCAAACTGAAAGTTCTTAGAAAATCAAAAACTGATTACATTAGCCAGTTATTAGTTTTATTATATCTTTTCAAAATATTGTCCATTGACGTCAATACACCGCTGCATGCGATGGAACCACTGGGAAAAGCACTTTGCCCACTCGTCCTTAGGGGTCTCTTCAATGGCATCGCGATACGCAGCCACCGCTTCTTTAGCATTCATAAACCGCTTTCCTTTAAGTTTTTCTTTAATTTTTGGAAATAAATAAAAATCACAAGGCGCGAGGTCGGGGCTATACGGCGGGTGACCCAGTAATTCAACGTTTGATGTCGCCAAATAGTCGATCGTTCGCTTGGCGGTGTGCGACGAGGCGTTGTCGTGGTGAAGGAGGATCCTACTGCGAGGTCGTTTCTCTCGAACTTTTTCCAAGACAAGTGGCAAACAATTGGTAGTGTACCATTCTGCAGAAACTGTTTTTTGATCCTCTAACACAATTGTTGCGAAATGACCTATCCTTCCAAAGAACGAGGCCACCATTTTTTTTCCCGCACTTCGATCTCTCTTCACTTTAGTTGGCAACTCCTCGAAAGGAAACACCCACTGAGCAGATTTTCTTTTGGTTTCAGGATCATAACAGTAAATCCAGCTTTCGTCACCTGTTAGTATGTCGAACACAGCATTTGAGTCACCTCCGTTAAATCTTTCAATCATTTTACGGCACCAATCCACACGATGGAGTTTTTGAGCCTTAGTCAAATTATGAGGTATCCACCGGGCGCAAAGCTTCCTGACCGCTAAATGTTCGTGGAGGATTTTGTGCACTTGACTCATACCGATGCCTAAGCTTGTCCGAATCTGCTGATAGGTCACTCTTTTGTCAGTCTCTATCATACGCCGCACAACACAGATGTTATTTTCAGTCGTCGCCGTAGAAGGCCGTCCCTCACGTACATCATCAGTGAGATTAGTGCGACCACGTTTAAACTCATTAAACCAGTTGTAAACAGTCGCACGAGATGGGGCTTCATCGTGAAAGGCCAATCGTAGTCTATCATAACTTTCTTGTTGACTTAAATGACATCGAAAGTCATAAAAAATCATTGCACGAAAATTTTCTCGTGTTAAATTCATTTTGACGTGACACAGACAATTTTCAATTTGCCGCCAAGTCGTAAAACAAATGACAAATGAATGAAATATATACTCAGTAATATTGGCAAAGAGTTCTATTTTCAAATTTTAGAATATTTTTTTTATTATATTGTTTATAAGTGGCCAGTTCTAAGAACTTTCAGTTTGACCCTCGTATGTAATGTGATGTTGTCCAATTTTAATCCATACTAATATTATAAATGCCAAAGTGTGTCTGTCTGTCTGTCTGTTATCTCTTGACGCTTTAACCACTGTATAGAGACAGTTCGAGGCCCTGGAAAGGACATAGGCTACAATTTGTCGCGAAGGGGGTGAAATGGGGGATGAAAGTTTATATAGAAAATCCAACTTTTGTGGGCGAGGTCGCGGGGAACCACTAGTTATTTATAAATTTACGTAAAAAATTCATTCATATACAATATTCGTCAAACGTTGAGTATGACTCAGTTAAATTCTGCATGCATGAGAAAGAGTTTATTAGTGTCGAGATCAGCAAGGATCTTAAGAATTTAGTAGCAATATCAAGCCTGTCTTAATAGACTTCTAGAAGCTACTTGGCAACGTTAATAGTCTATGTTTTAACGTCTGTGGAAGTCGTTTCGAGTTAAACCATGAAGTCATTAAGTGAACTTCATTATAAAGTTTATCTGTATTATGACTGTTTGTGCCGCACGTGATTTTGCTTAAATCGATCAATGTCTTTTTTATATTTTTTTAGTTCCACATTCAGTGAAAAGTGAATGTATATATAACGACTTTGTCCGGCACGAAAACTGGCCCTCCTCCAGTCCAGATTTGAGTCCGTTAGATTACAAGATATGGCAACACTTGGAGGAAAAGGCCTGCTCAAAGCCTCATCCTGATTTGGAGTCACTCAAGGCATCCTTGATTAAGGCAGCCGCCGATATTGACATGGACCTTGTTCGTGCTGCGATAGACGACTGGCCGCGCAGATTGAAGGCTTGTATTCAAAATCACGGGGGTCATTTTGAATAAACTTTATTACCATATGAATCTATGTTTTATTAAGTTCATTTTGCTATATAAATGGTTACATAAATAGTAAAAATGTTAAATTATTTCATATTTCACATGTGACAGAACTTATGACCTGGCTAGGTATATTTACTTCCAGAAAAATGCTGAAGAAAATAAAGATTATCTTCTTGGAAGAGAAAATCTAGTAAAATATAATATTTTTACGACTGTATCATTAGAAAAATAAAAAGTTTAATATTGAAGAGTTCAAACTCAATTCACTGTATTTTACAGACATCGGCAGGATATCTTATTATTTGTAGATCAGCTATAACACTCAATCTTACTCGGGGTAGTCGGGATGCATTGGATACCTGGACATTTGAACAAGTTTGACAAATAGGCTGGCACCGAGCCAATGCTAACCTGGCTAGTAAATGGTGAATCCAAGCAAATTGTTACCGAAGAGAAATGTTCATACTCGTATTTGCAAGCTGCAGTACTTTTAAAGCCTTTTTATCTGGTCTGGTGGTTAAAAATTAGTTTGTATAAAAATCCGTCGGTATTTAAATAAATGAGGTCCAGTTAATCCAAATGGTGATATTGAACATTTTATCCCCAGCAGACGAAGTTTGCGAACTTTATGTAAATCTCCAAATCACAAAAACACTTGATGTCCAATCTTGAAACTCATCTTCAGTAACTGCCAAAGGCTCATTCCGAGTTTCAATTGCAATCGAATTTCCATTCAGTCGAGCTGAGTGGCCCAAACGGGCAGGGACGGCTTGCAATTATTGGCCGAAGTTCGGACTGTGTTCTTATCTAAGAGAAGTAATAAAATACGGCCCTTTGTTGCCTCTGGATCCTCATTGGAGTTTGCACTACTTTTCTTTGAGAAGTAAGCACCTAATATATTGGTAGTAAGACAAACTACGGCCACTCGTACTTGTCTGCCAAGAAAGTCCGAGTTGGAATCAGTTCGGGAAATTAACGCAATTTTGTGTAAGTTTGAGTTGAAGGAAAAATAAAAAAGTTTTCAGTTTATATTCTTTGAGTGGTGAATCTTAGTCAGATTTTATTCATTATTAGCCTACTTAATTTGTTTACGGCTGCACAGTATTTTAGGCTGAATATTTTAGGCAATGAAAATAGGTAATTTTCATTTATCAATTAAAATACAGACAGCAGCACGTCAGGTTACCCATGTGAACTACGAAAACATTTTCAGCTTTTATTACGTAGAGAATAAAGGTGGTTATAAGGTACATATCCAGATATATTCAGCCATCATCATCAGTCAACCATCAGTCCACTGCCCCCAGTGACTAGTACACCAACACGATTGGCGTGCCATAACTACTGTCAATCAAATTGTGATTAGATGGAATACTAACTGTTCTGTTTACAATAAACTAGTCTCAAAAGCGACTATTACCTACCTCATGTGGTAGTGTTTTAAACCAATATACTCAAAGAGGAGATGATTATTCGGTTATCCTTCGCGAACTTGTATCGCCAAAATATATGTGTGCGTTACAACTACCTACTTATCTACTAAAAGACTCTTGTAAACATAAGGAGCACAGTAATTTAGTTCACATCCTTATTGGCGCGCAGTGCATGCATACAAATGACTGTGATATGTGACCAATCCACCACATAGATCGATAAATCTTTTTGCCCATGTCATGTTTGCGCAGGTCAAGTCCCTATACTATGTATATCTTCATATGAAACTAAGGGTTGTTAAATTGGATTGGGAATTAACTTTCTCTTTTTGTCTCCACAGGCGGATATAGCGCATTCGGCCAAAGGCTACGAATCGGAGGATGAAAACGCGAGCAGAAAGCGGCAGAGGGCCATCGAGGAACGGCCAGCCGGAAAGACCACCATGTACTCGAAGCAGGTCAGTTAAAAAAAGATCCAAAAGTTCAAGCGCGACCTTCCTGCGGTCGCCAGAGGAGCGGGGGACGAGACACGATAGACGTCAGCAGGTGACAGGTGATATTGCGGGGAGTAGCTTTGACAGTCGCGTGTGGTGGGCGCTTTCTCGGCCCTTGTCTTGCGTCTTGCAGGGAGGGTCGCGCAAGGACTTGACGGACTATAGATGGTAGAATTTTTATAATCAGGCAGGCCTACCATCTAATTCGAAAGCTATTGCTATTTAAATTACAATTACACAATAATTTACAATAAGGCAATGACATAATTATGATATTATATTTTCTCTCTTTTTTAATTTATTTTTGCTTTCTAGACGTGTTGGTTTCAACGCTATTAATTTTACTGAAAGCTATAACTATTGCAATGTGTAAGCAATCAAATTAAGCTGTTGGCCTGCTGATAGTAATGTAAGCTAATTTGTATGGGACCCACATACATTTATTTTGCGTCAGGAGAGGTATTTTACCTTTTTTTTCTTCATATCTTTGCCATCGTCAATGAAAACACCGCACTCCTACATTTTATTCAGCGTTCTATCTTGAGTTGGGTCTGTCTCATGAGTTTTAGAAATGAGATTCACTTATAGTTTTCCCTCAGGAATTCCGGGAGCAGTACTGCATCAACAACAAACAACTGGATCTGCTGGAACTGGATAAGTCCAAGAAGGAGCGATTCCTCGGATGCCTCTCTCAGTACCATATTGAGAGTCCCTGCTCCCGAGCCAATAGGTATGATTTTTTAGTTTATTATTGTACATCCATATATCCCAGGCTCTCCATCAAGCCGGACTTAAGGGAGAGAAGGATTGTACAAATGGTACAAGCACGCTACCAAGTTCCTAGCCTGGTATTTTCAATCGAAATTAAACTCTATTTTGTTAGATATATAGTTGCTTGAGAAAAAGTATTTGGAGATTGGTACTCTTTTGTAATGAATGAGTTTATGCTTAGCTCTAGGCTCAGCTATAAGAAACTACCTCTTTTTAATGATCTTCTTTTATTAATGTACAAGTAATATCTCGTAATAATCAGTGTCACAAACTGGGAGCGTTCCTGTCCAATGTATATATTGCGACAGCAAACTTTAATGCAGTCCATGACAGACGGCTGGTTGATATATCAAGGTATGATCAGTCATCTGTACAGATTTGATCAAGCAGGACGTTCGATTGAACGCACTATATGAATAATCTTAGCTCTGTTTGCCTTAGAGCATTCGAGAGAAAGGAAATTCGAATCGACCGGCACCGTGACTACGGTGTAAACTGGTGTAAAATATTATTTTGGCTATTAAAATACTTTTAGCTTCTCCAAAAAAGCCATACTATTCATTTCATTTAACTACAAGATATTTAACTCCTTGTCAATCGATAAAGTAGTTAAACAATCATTTATGTAATTATCGTACACTTAAACCATGAACTCAATTACAGACGTAATGTCTGAAGAGATAATCTAAAGAGATCGTTTCCTGTAAATCACGCGTTTATTAAAACAGAAATAATTAAATAAACGTGCGATAGAACCCTTAAAGTTGTTGCAAGTGTAAGCATTAGTAGACTCTTGCAAAAATTGCGGGTTCGAATTTCCCGACGTCAAAACAGCAAAGTTTATGAGACTTTAAAAGTTGTTATCTGGGATTACGTCCACACATGAGTAAGTAACCGATGTTGGAGTTGCTAACGTGTTTTGCTACGCTAAGAAAATAATACTGGTCTGAGTATAAATTCGTATGTAAAATATTATGCACTGTTTTTTGGCATGTACAAAAGTATTACTTACGTGGTGACTTTGTAAGATCTTAAGTTAACAAAAGTGTATACAGTGTTGCGTTTGCCATTTACAACAACAAATATTTAAAAAAAAAAAGCTTTGGTCCATCAGCCGTTCTTAATTTCATTTAACGCTTAGAAACACTTTTAGTGATTGATTTTTATCTACTTACTCTAACTCTGTAGCTATATTTTACCTTGGGAACATATAATAAAAATGGGGGAAAAATACTCTTGTTCTTTTATGCTTTAAAATGAAATAAGTATTAGCAAAAGTAATTTACAAATAATGCAAAAATACCTACATTATCTGTTAATTTTAATTCATGTTTCTAATCTTTATTTATAGTAATACACCCAGCTGTTCACCCTGTTTTGTGTCTGCATAGTTTAAAACTAACTTCACAATGCTGTCTCAAGATCTCTGTTATTGTTTCATTTAGATAAACGATACTTTTTTTAACTATGAAAATTATTATATTATATAGTATTTTCCTTATATTTTCTTTAAGTCTTAATTTTCAATAGCTTTTAAGCTACAATATAATAATTCAAGAAATAAAATTTTATTGTAATTTAAGCAATTTACAGCCAGTGTCACATTAGTCAGTGTCTCAAAAAAGACATCCATTCGGATCATAACAAATAGGTACGAATAAAACTAGTAGATACATCCCTACCTATTCCTACCTGTGTCTGTTCTCATTTCTTCTCAACTCTTTTTATTACGCTACAAAACTTATTGCATACAAAATCAAACCGAAATTTCCTAGTCCGTGGATCCCTTGCGAGCAATGTCTGAAACGCGAGTTCCATGCATAACATAGCGGATTCCTGCCTACCCACGTCGTATCCGTCAAAAATATCGGACCCCAGCTACTAATAGACAGACCTTTTCTTTTGTTTATTTACACCTAATATTCTACCTGACACGTCCGGTATATTTCGTTTGGGAACGCTGAGCCAATTGTAGTATTCGATTTCTTCTTATGAAATACATGATGGGAATATCAATGTTTCAAGGCTGAAGATAGGTTGATGTAGTATTTTTTACTGTAGGTATTTTGACATGGGTGCTATTGCTTATTGCTATGGGTTCTTTCAGCAATAAGACCGCCTAAATTGTATCATTCTCTATGAACATTTATGTAAATTGATACTGTGTGTGGTGTGTAATAAAGAGTATCTATCTATCTATGGGTGCTATTTGAGACGGTATAGTAAGGTGCCAGTATACAGGGAATTAAAAATAATGTTAACGACGCGCCCCGATTTCGCACGGGTGTAATTTAAAACGAAAAAGCTATTTATGTCACGAAAAATAACGACGTTTTCTACTCATGAAAGAGTTTTCGAAATTGGTTTAGGAGTTCCAGAGGTAACTTAAATACAAACTTACTTAATTAAATTAATTAAGCTAGGGCTATAAACACTCGAGTAAATTAGTTGACGAGTGATAGTCATTTCGTTAGATGAAGAATGGCTATCCTTATAGAATCACTTTGTTGTTCGTCTGTCAGTCTATCTCTCAAGACCCTTATTCTCAGCAACGCGTGGAAGTATCAAGTAAAAATTTATATAAAATACTTATGTCTTCGGTCCCTTTTAGCTGTAAAAAATAATCATTGAAATCAACGCAGTCAAGTACGCAGTGTTTGAACCTTATATTCTAACATTTTGCAGTGGGTACTTCCCATAGACTTAGAATAATAAAATTTGGCAAGAAGGAAGATCTGAAAGCACAAGTTAAGAAAAAAGTACCTAGTAAAATTGCAAATTTGTGGTTACGACGTAAAATAAACCTCTGTTTGTGCGCTAGTCCGACTTGCACTTGCCAGCCCGGTTTTTAAATCACAATATACATAATGCACAATATACATAATAAAACATACCACTTTTTACCACACGACTGGGTTAGGAGGGTTATGTTTTTCGAGAGTATGTATGTATGTATGTACAGCCTAAACGGCTCGACAGTTTTTGACATATGAGGTGTCGTTGAATTTGTTAAAATTGTGAGAGTTACATAGGCTATATAAATTTTAAAAATGGCGCCCGCAAATGAAAATAAAGCAGGGATTGATTTTTTCTTTAGCATAGCAATATGGGTATCAAATAAAAACCATTAAAGAGACCATTTCAAAAATATAATATTTTTTGCAGTCTGGAGTTTTGTTTTGATTAATAAAACTAAAAATAATAAAATAAAAAACAGTAATTTAAAAACTAAAAAACTATATTACATAGCAGATTACTCCAATCTACTGACGAGACGGCTGACTTTCTAACATGGGTCCCGACTGCTATAATTTCTTATATAGGTACCAATTTAACCCGGGTATGAATTATTTCTTGTTTTAGGGTTTTTTAATTACCAATTACACAGAAACGCAGTCGGGTTTTTTAAACTACCGTTTTTTATTGTCAATTTTTTCTACAACTATTTAATTTAGGACTAGGCTACTTAACGATAGTAAGTTGCTAAACGACTAAGTTTTTTAGTTGAAAACACAAAAATCTATAAGCATCTCGCGAGATAATATAGTTCTTAAAACCTATTCAAGTTGTATCTATCTAGAAACTGTCTTTGTCGAAATCCAACGAAATGTACGCCCACACTAATTTCTACAAATTGGCCAGCTAAGTTGATTTTCCACTATAAATGGAGCACCTAAGGTAAAGGTAACAAATTGAGCTTTTTATTAATCCATGCCCTTGTAATCGTATTAGGACTCAAGCAGGGTAAGAGGACGCTCAAATTTTTCCAACGTTTTTAGGGTTCCGTACCTCAAAAGGATAGATAGAATCCTTCAAAGGGTCGCTTTGTTTTCCGTCTGTCAAGACCCCCGCTTAGAGGTATCGGTTGAAATTAATATCAAATACCTATGGCTGCGATAAAATCAAACTTCTATATTTAAGCAATCCAAAGATATGGCCATTTTAGCCGTCTTTTAGCCCCTGCTAGGTGGACCGATGACCTGAAGAAGGTGGTGACCGGTGTTGACTGAATGCGAGTAGCGGAGGACCGTGAAAGTTGACTGCAATAGGCTGATATGATGATGATCCGTCTTTTCGAATTTCGCAGGGGAATCAAAGCCTATAGTGTACTTCCCATAGACCTAGAATCATGAAATTGGGCAAGAAGGAAGGTCTTACAGAACAAGTAAAGGAAAAAGTACAAGAACTGCAAATTTGTGGTTACATCGTAGAAAAAAACCTTTGTTTGTACGGAGCCCTCAGTACGCGAGTCCGACTCGCGCTTGCCAGATTTTTTATTTCCAAACTTCTTTATTCCCGAGGCGTCCTTGCCGTAATTTCACCCGATCGTATTACAGTAAATGATTTATGGTTTTCAGCTGATTCGCATATTGAAACTCATAAAATGTGATGGAAGTGGAAGTTTGCTCACGTGTGACGAAGTTATGCATGATATCAACATTCAAATAGGCATTCATTTTGTATGTTGTGCCTTAATTGGCATCCACAACAAAACCACACACCAATGGAAATAAATAATAGCTTTTAGGTGTCACATACTGCTTTATTATCACATACTTGCATAAATATTTGTAGTGAATTTTTTATCTGAATCTTCTTATTTTTCTTGGCGTGTGAGCTATCAAAACCTGCGTTAGACTTCATGAGCCGCCATACGCACCTGACTTGGCTCGATCAGCCTGATGGCTTAGCGTGTGCCCCGCGACGCACAGAATCATATTATTATTTAATTAGATAATTAAGTTGATTCACACCTGCAATATACTAACCAAACTGAAAACACCATAAATTGGTCTTTTTCACGTATACATACGTAGAAGAACTATGGTAACGCATAGCCCTGCGAATCAGTAAGCTCAAGTGCAGGGGCAGGACACATAGCACTAAGAAATTATGGCCGTTCGGGCAGAAAAGTTCTAGAATGGAGCTCCGTTGATCAAAGCGCAGTGTAGGACGTCCATCGGCAAGATGGACAGACGACAAGGTCGTCTGTAAAGATAGCAGGATCACACTGGATGCAGACTGCTTGCAACCGGTTGTTGTGAAAAACCGTGGTAGAGGCCTATGTTCAGCAGTGGACGTCCTACGGCTGACAATGATGATGATGATGACTATTTTGTACGTTTCTGTACACTTGAGCCTTGTTTGTTTGCTTTATGCTTTACTGATGTTGAACCCAAGTCCCACCAATGAGTTAACTTGTTAGTAACTACACACATTTTTGTCTACAGAGCATCATTTCTATCCGTGTGTGTCCGTCGTAGAGTGCCCTCGGATGAGAATCTCAACTCCGATTATGCACCAATACAGCGGTATCCCAGGTAAGATAATAATTTCCCTAGTACTATTATTTTGAATGCGATAGTAGGTCTTTCCTTCTTCTATCTTCTTTCCTACGCCTTTTTACGCCTGAACTGCTGAAACGATTTAGATGAAAGGTACTTAATACATATAGTTTGAGGCACCCGAAATACAAGGGAACCTACGTTTTATCCCAAAGTCATCGCTTAGTGAACAAGAGGATGAAAGTTCGTTGGGGAATCGGATATTTGTTCGGTCGAACTCGCAAAAAACTCTAGTGCCAACTATATAAATAAAAGGTAATATATTAGTAGTAGTCTACTAGTAGATACAGTCGGCAGCACGTCAGGTTACCCACTTGATTTACAAAAACAGCTTTTATTAAGTAGGGAATATGAAGGCGATCTTAGGGACAAAGTAGTCTGACGTGTACCTTATAAATATTAATTAATTAATCTTATTATAAAGACATCAGCCTTAAACCTTATCCCAAATTTATTGTGTTCATCTCAAAACATCATGTTCATTTCAAAACTTCACTATTCAAATCACCCAATAACATTGAAGCGGCCGCCACACGCCCAGCAAACGAGGACTCAGTCGGACTATAGTCAAAAGTGTAAAAAGAAATCTAAAAATGTTAAATTTTTTGTAATATTATAAGCATATTATTAACTTACATGCGTCTATTATTGGACAAAAGATTATGGTTTCTCAAACCGCCGTACTGCGCTATTATTTTTTGAAACTTCAAGCAAAATTTTATGTATAACGTAATTTTAGAGCGATACTTAATGCGCTTGTCTTGCACTTAATTTAGCTCAAAATAATTACAGCAGTCGTTAAATTTTGGAACTTCAGTTAAGTCGCGGCCTAATTTGAAGTCATAAATCAGAGTTTGCTGCGTATTAATCAGTGGAAATAACTAAGCATCTAAGGCACAAACTGGAGGGTATAGTGATTACGTTCATTAATCTGTTGTAATCCTTATCGATCGAGTGGAAAGCCTCCTTAGAACTGTACTTGAGGGAGAAGCTCACGACATTATTTCCCAACCAAACATAGTATTACTTATTTCAGTAAACTGAGTTTTCGATTTGCGACTTGTTCCTATTACTTGAGTATTCTTTTTCGCCTCTCCTTTTTTAGAACTTCATATAAATTAAAATTCATGAAACATCCATAGTACAAAACAAGCTATTGTATGAGTTTTTTGTTTCTGTTTTAAATGATACTTCGAATGTTCATTTATTTTATTTTTGTGGGGTTTTTCTTGTTCCAGAAAGGATTTTATTTGCGCGGAGATTCATAAGTACTTAAGTAACAATTAAAAACGAATAAGTACGCTTTCACAACCGAATCGTTATCGATATTTGGCTAGAAAGTGGGCGGCTCACACCAAAAGGGGCTATTTATAACCTAAAGATTTAGCGTTGTGATCCCTCTTAAAGCGAATATGAACACTTCTCGGAATCGAGCACTCAATTGAACGAGCTTCATCAAAGGGTCGCGATGTGTATGTAAAGCTTAAACGATATTCCTGTGCGTGGGAGCTATGTTGATTCGGATGTAAGTCTCAATATTCATAGTTGATTGGAAACTTGAAGCTGATTGAAAATGTAATAATATTGGTCTAGTTTAAATATAGATAGAACATCAAAGTTAGTAGGTACCTCTATAGATTTTTAAAAAAATTTTAGTGTCAGATTTACCCAGTTTCTCGTGCATTCCGTAATTGCCGGTTCAAAAGTCACACAATAGTAGATTGTTATACAAGGGACGAAAGTGACTATTCCACTCGAAAAGTTCTTGGCGCTCGAACGAAGTGAGAGCGCCAATAGCTCGAGAGTGGAATGGGTGCTTTCACCCGAGTTAAACATACTATTTTTCATTTCGACTGTGAGGAAAGTATCGATAGAATACCGATAGCCTATCGATAGTTGACGCAAAAGCAATAGTAGGTATCGATAAAATTTCGAAAGTATCGATAGACTATCGATAGTTAATGCAAAAGCAATAGTATCGATAAAATATCGATAGCGTCAATAGACTATCGATAGTTGAGGCAAAAGCAAAAGTATCGATAAAATATCGATTGACTATCGATAATTGAGGCAAAAGCAATAGTGTCGATAAAATATCGATAGTATCGATAGACTATCGATAGATTATCGATAGTATCGATAAAATATCGAAAGTATCGATTAAATATCGAAAGTATCGATCAAATATCGAAAGTATCGATAGACTATCGATAGCTGAGGCAAAAGCAAAAGTATCGATAAAACATCGATAGTATCGATAGACTATCGATAGTTGTGGCAAAAGCAATAGTATCGATAGACTATCGATAGTTGAGGCAAAAGCAATAGTATCGATAAAACATCGATAGTATCGATAAGACTATCGATAGTATCGATAAGACTATCGATAGTTGAGGCAATAGCTAAAATATCGATAGTATCCATATCCAGCTCTGACTATTGCAATAACTATCGATACTCTCCATAGTGGCCTTTTATTCAATAGTAGGAGTATAAAGTAAGAGGGAAAAGCTATTTCCCACCCGGATATCTACACATGAAAGTTCAACTTTCCGAACAGGTGAGATGAAAAATCACAAACCAATCAAAATGTTTAAAAGCAGATGTAATACGTCACTTAATTAGTGTTTCATCAGCATACAGAAAACTGAGAGTTAGTTGGACATGCTAGGACGTATACTTAACGAGTCAGGGTCAATTCAAATCGAATTGGTAGTAGAGGTTATCGGCAGGTTTGGAAATTTCCCTGCCAGCCCCTCCTAAGATTATTACTATAAATTAAACTTGATGTCAAAATATATTGTTTTTAAGGAATAAACAAAAAAAAACATTTACTTTACGCTAAGAAGCACTTGAAAATTTCTTTACTAACGTCTAGATTAGAATAGAATATCGGAGTATATCTGATAGGTATATCGTATATCGTAGAATATCGGAATACCAAAGAACTTGAAATAGACTTTGCTAACATCTGGCCCAGTTGCCAGGCAATCACCCGTATGCGAATAACGCGGGTTCGATTCCTGCTTCAGGCGTTCAATTTTCAAGTGCAATATCTAATAAATTAAAATTTTCTATAAGTTTAAATAAGAAACCAAAAATTCGCACACAGGTAGGATTCGAACCTACGACCTTTGGTAAACCGGGCCAACGCTCTTACCAACTGAGCTACTGTGCAGTCCATCCAACCGTGAGAAATTCCTGGTCTCTTTTTGTCTTACTTCATTGCGTGACGGCAGTGACATCTACCCGAGCTGCATTGCAACAGCAGCGGGCCAAGTAGTTATTCTTTACAGAATAAATTCAACTTGAATACTCACAGTGTTTTTCTTATTTATATAAGTTTAAATAAGAAGTTCTTATTTAAACTTATATAAATAAAGTAAAAAATATTAATAACTATTAAAATTTTCCGTTCAGGTTTGGCCAACCCTCCCCGGCCCCTCCTGAGGTGTGCGCATACGACGCCGATCTGGAGTGCTCCTACTTCCGTCGGCGGCCGCGGTCCGTGTGCAGCCAGCCTGACCCCAAGCGGTACACCTGGATGCCAGAGGATGAAGACTTCACCCGGATGGAATGGCCACAGTAAGTACTTATGTTGTAGGCACTGACAGTGTATTTATTTAAAAAACGTTTACACTTTCTTTTACGTGACAAATGTCATATTTGAATGCAAAATAGAGCAAAATGCTCAATTGGAGGCAATCAATTTTTGCGCGCTAATGACCCATATACGTCTTTTTAAATGCCCTATCATTGGTTGAAGGTACAGTAGACCTCGGATCAACTTACCCAAATCTGTCAAAATATCTGAAATGATACGAAACTCTATGTGATCAACAAAAGGTTTGAAATATGGCTGCGGAAATTTGACAGATCAGGGTAGATTCATGTAGGGCCGTATATACGTCTTTCTGCGAAAGGAGACTTTTTTTGATGCTAGACGTAATAAGAGTGACAGTAACCTAGGAACCTGTCAACTACCTTCCTACCACTTAATGCATGCCTTTAGGCTACACGCAGATAAGCCATCGACCACAGACTACCGGCGGCCAGCAAGCTGTTTACATTATTTTAAAACGTCCTCGCACACGTGAAGCGAGTCCACTCGCCACTCAGTGTTCTTGATACGCCACCGGTGTGGTGACCACTTATCATTTTGTCATAACATCTGTCAAAGGTTCTGTAGATGTAGGTAGACTGTGGGTACAGAGGTGAATGTCAAGTTGTGGCGGCTACCGACCACCTTCGTTTGCGCGGGACCAAAGGGCTTGGCGCGCTATAGCCACCAGTGGCGGTGGTCGGTAGCCCGTCTGAGCGGAGCCTTAGTCATCCAATATACATACGTATACTTCATTTAAGAATATCTAAAGGCTGGGCTTCCATCAGAGATGTGCGCGGATGCGTAGCGAAGGATGTGTTTGCTTAAAGCTAATAGAATTGCTTTATTTACTTAGCCTCGCTCCGCTAAGATGTTTTCACAGGGGCTGCGCTAAGTGAGGCTGCGTAAATGAAACGATTCAATGGTTTTTAATAATGACACATCCCTCAAACTTCTATGTTTTGATTCCCCGTAGCTAGACTCAACATGTGGAGTGGAATTGTTCACAAACTATGATGACGTTGAAATTGTTTGTATTTATTTCTAGCTTACAGCCAACGTGGTAAAATAAAACAGTACAGACAATTTTAAACGCTGAAATTGTTTGTATTTATTTCTAGCTTACAGCCAACGTGGTAAAATAAAACAGTACAGACAATTTTAAACGCTTAAAGAAAATTCTCGTAAATAAAACGCAGTCTTCTATCCACATTGCTTTATTTAGTAAAACAGAAAACAAGATAAAGATTGATACACAGCTTTTATCGCAGCAGTATCGTCTTTTTATGGGCTTTACGCATCCTTTTAAGCCCATAAAAATGTTTATCTTGGAAGGAATGATTTTGGCAATAACAAACCATGGGATGTAGGATAGGCGTATGGAATCCGTGTAGCGATCATTTTTAATTTATCTTATTGAACAGTATGAAAAAATATATTTGATATTAAATTCCTATCTGTAATTTGATACCTAGGTGACAGATATTGTATGTAATTTGATACCTAGGTGACAGATATTATTGAAGACAAGATGAGGACAAAGACTACATTATCACAGTATTAGAAATAAGTGAGAAACTCGTCAAAATACAATGTCTTTGGAAAGGCAAGATTTAATCTATATTTCAGTTCGTATACCCTTTCGAAATAAATCCAGGTTATCTACTTGATTTACTTTATCAAGAGTTTCCATTTTCAAATTGTTTGTTGGACTTAGGACATAGTCTATCCATTCAAAAGTTCAGACACGCCAATTATATAGAACAGAGTTTAGTTTATTCACAGACTAACGAATAATTTAAGTTCTTAGCCTGTTTCTGCCAGTATTCCTCCAGCAAAGTTTAGACAGGATGATTATTAGTAGCGGCTGATTGTATTCAATCAAAGTTCTAATTAGGTACTATAAGTTTGATGAGAATTGAATAAGATCGAAAGATCATCTTAAAGCCGCGATAGGTTAAGGGTTAAAACGTTACTATTCTGGTGTAGTGAACTCGATCTCTTCTGGTTTATACGTCTGAGTTTCTACTAAATTCTTTGTTTGAAAAATATCGGTCAAAAAATAACTAATCAACCGAAAATCCACAAAGGACATCTGCAATATCAACAATCAAGACTTTTACCTTTTTCAAACATCAATAGCTGAAGTTTATACTTACTGTTTTATACTTACTGACATTACCCTTGTGTATAATTTACAACAAGGAAGAATAAAGGAAGCTAATGCAAGACAGACAGCAATACGGTTTGGGAGGGTTAACCTCTTTATTACCTACCTAGTTTTAGCAAGCTAACAATCTGTTGGATTAAAGTTTATAATACAAGTAATGCCTATTAGGTACATATTTCAAAAGTCGACAGACTTTCGGGTTTCGATAAATAAGTAACAAGTGCAACAAAAGCAAGATGAATCCCAAAATCCGAAAACAAAGTCACGAGCAAGAAGTCTAGTTGTAATAAAAACGGGACACTAAACTTTTCAAAACACTTTAAGCCTACATTATTCCATTTTCAACTTGCAAAAACAGTCCCTTCAGTATTTTTTCGACGCACAAATGACTGCAAAGTGTCGGGACAACCTTGCAATTTACATAGACAGAAAAGAAAAGGTTCGTTATCTCGCAACTTTGCCTCTCGTAATTGATTCTGTAGATTCTGACGCTTTTATAAGTTGCAGAATAATTTGTTATAGCCCAATGGTACATATTTGACCTACCTATTTTTTAAGGAATAAAATTTTGATGAAATATGTTTCTGAATAAATATGCTACAATTGTGATTAAACACACTTAAAACTCTTTACTCCATCTTTCCACTTGTTTTGAAAATGAACACTTGTTTTCTATTCTTTAAGTATACTAATCAACACTGTCTAGGGATATTTTGGATATAATAATACTATGTTTTGTATATCCCTAGACAATGTTGATGTTTGTATATTTCTGGCCACTTCTTTTCTCTCGTATTGTTTATTTTATAAATAAAACGATATTTATTAAAAAAAATACATTGCTGTATGGTTTTAAATTCCACATTTTGGTAATAGCGTATTATTTTTATCCGTTACTTTTTATGTTCATAAAGTTAAGTTATAACCCCAATAAACACGTTGTTTTTATCACTGTTGCTGTTCAGTCGTTTCATTTTTGCCAATAGTAGTTTGGGAATGGATTTACTAACATAAAAGCAAAGTATTCATATTATGCAACAGGACATTTTAATAGCCAGAGTTGCAATCACACTCTTCAATAGCAATACTTTTGTTTCAGATCGGTAATAGAAGATTCCGCGGGTTGGCCGCAAAATTACAACGCCGACAAAATGGCGTCTGTGAGCCGCGGTGGCTCACTGCCTAGACCACCTTCTATAATACCGTAAGTTATTCGATATCACGTAATCTATTTAGATAATAAAACTGGGGACAGTTTTACACTGCCACGGGACTATGATGATGAGGGATCATCATAATAGTCCCGTGGCAGTGTACTGCTGGACATAAGCCTCACCAATGCGCGCCACTCTAGTCGCAGGCTTACTGCTTGAAAGCTATCGAGATTGCAATTCCAAGCAATAACATCATTATCATTATCAGCTGCAGGACGTCCACTGCTGAACATAGGTCTCTACCATAGACTTCCAAAGTGACCTGTTGGATGCGGCCCGCATCCAGCGCGATCCTGCAACCTTTAAGGTCGTCCGTCCAATTTGCCGGTAGACGCCCAACGCCACGCTTTTGATCAAATAGTCTCCAATCAACAACCGTTCTGCTCCAACGACCATCAATTCTTCGCGCAATGTTCCCTGCCCACAATATTTGAATTGTCATTTTTCAATAGTTTTATATAGCTGTCTTTGCTTATCTGAAGCTAACTTGAAGCTATTATGGCTTTCTTGAACGCTATAAGTCCTGCAATTTCAAAGCAATTGAGTTAGGCTGAAGGCTTGCTGAGATCCGGCTGTAAACATCCAATTGCTGCCAGCCGTCCGCTTCATTTAGGCACCGTGGGGTTAAGATCAACGTAATAATCCTATTTTTTAAATAAATAGTAGGTAAAGTATGTAAATGGCCATATGACAATGCGAAAGTTTAGGTCTAGGTCTAGACTACACTTTCTCGTTTTCAATTGATTTTACCAACATGCTCAGGTGGGGCTTTTCTGACGAAACCGATCTATCCTGCATCTGCGGCTACAGCCCGCAGGACATGGCTCACCTTTTGTCCTGCCCTGCGTCACAGAATAAGTACTACGTACAGAAGTATGACTTTACAATGAAATTCAGAGAAATATCTAGTCAATGTTGTTAATTATATGGTGTAATTCAGTTCGCCTCTGACTCAAGCACATTTTCGTGTAGACACCTACAGAAATACATTGCAAGATAATTTCATTCTTATAGCTCTGGAATATGATTCATAATACACTAAACCTATTCAGTGACGTACTATCACGCAACGCGATAGGGTTGACTGCCACAAGAAGCTACTCACGCCATCTAGCGCATCTTTCTAGGACTTTATTCACGCTCGTCCAACCAGCAACCTAGTGTCGCGCACCGCCGGTGAATAAAACGCGGGAGCGTGTCGCTGCCGGCTAGCGACACCCAATTTGTTTAGTCCCTTACGTAGGAGTCGCCGCGCGTAGGTACGTTTTTGCTACCTACGCGGGAAGATACACAGGCCTGCCTGCGTGCCCTAACCTCTATTCTCTGGAAGACCTCATGTGTGCAAATGCCGGGGCAATCAGTGTCGCCACTTCCTGGGCACAAAAAAATTAAGTCGTTTACCATCGACACGCTTAGAAGAATTGATTTTAAGACGTATTTTATAAACTTCCCACCATTTAAGTGATGTCTATCACAAGTATTTCTTCAGAAGGCAGTTGGTCCCGGCTAACATCGGTAGCCTAGTAAGAGTTTCTAAGGCGGCATAACATCTGACAGTAAGGTTGGTCACTTGCCTTACAGACCCCTTCACCAATCCGCACTGAGCCTGCGTGGTGGAGAATAGCTGATACTTCCTCATAGTTAAGTTTGCCCAGTAGTAGGATCTTATAGGCTAATTTTACTTCACTTTTATTTTTCTTACTTGAGAAGGCGTATTACTAACGATATAAAGTATCGTATGCCTCCAAAGATTTGTAATATTACTGAGTTAATCATCAGTAATCATAGTATTAAGTCATCTCTAATTAATTGGTGGTTTGCTTGACAAACTCGTTTATCGATACAGGGGTACACCCTGTATCGATAAACGAGTTTGTCAAGCAAATCTAATTTTAAAATTTGTTTTGCCGGACGAACGCATGTGTTTTAAATTTCCCAATTAACTTTGTGCTGACGTCTGCCATATTTAAACCATTCCGCACTCCAATTCACAATCCTAAACAATGTTTTTATTTTGACGTAGAGGCTTATCCGGTCAAACTTTTTTGGATCGTGTTCCGGTCCGTACTTTTGGGAGCAACTTGTATTTTTAGCGTTCAATTTATTAGAGATTTTTATCATTCTCACAGAACGTTTTTCGTTAAACTAACTGCTTCATTTGTTTGACCATAATTTAACATATCTCTACAAGTCAGAATTTAGACTGTGTTAATTCAAGCAGAAATCCTGATATCGCGTCCTTTATCCACTAAAGCGCAATCACTTGTTATAATATTATTAGAGTTTAGTGGATAAATATGTAGAATTATTTAACTCTGAGTCAAGTCAAAGTTATGAAAATGGACCGATTTAGCTTTATACTAGTCTGTGCTCACACGTTTGGTTAGTACCTAAGCTTGAGCTTGTGCTATGGCGATTAGGATAACGGATAGACATATATTTATAATCATCCATGACTTAGTTACAAAATATGCTCGTGCTTATCACACAAACATTTGACTCTTGTGGGATTTGAAACCGCAACCTCTGGTTTTGTACTCTGGAGCGCGAACCACTACACCAAGACGGTCGACAATATACGACTACTTAAAGTAAGTATTTATATTAAACGCTCAAACATATTTTTATGGATAGTAGAGCTTACTTAAAAGGGCGTACTTGATATTTAATATTAGTCTTACATGCTTCGAAATAAAATTCAATGCCTCGATTATGAAAGCCTACCCTCTATTAAAATTACACCAAAAATGATCGGAATTCAGAAATTCTAATTTGAATTTTCATTTAAGTCACGTAGAGGATAAATGAAGCTTTTCACATTTGGGAAATGATGGGAAAAGGGACGAAATAACATATCAGTGTTAGGGTGTTCAAGGTTAGTGTAAATAATTTTACATTTTTCCTACCAGTTATCAAGTTAATGACCTTGTTAAAATAGGTGAGTCATACCAAGAAAAAAATTAAATATTACATACCAACAAAAAAAATATTATTAAGTTTGAAAATATGTAATGAATTTATAAACAATTATATTTATTTTATTTGTTTTAATTCCACTTACTCAACAACAAATTATGGTGAAGTATTTGATAAAAGCTTATTTTAAGTATTTTTATAAGTTCAATAAGAAAACAAACATTCGAACACAGGCAGGATTTGAACCCACGACCTTTTTCACCCCTGACCCACGAGCTTCACAACAACAAGCCAAAGGTCGTTTCTTACTTATAAAAAAAAGAAAATATCCATGTGAGTGTTAAAAAAACATTAAAACTAGTTATTTTAAGTACCTCCTTAAATCATATTGTACCTATTAAAAATACATAAAACAATTTTTTTATTGAATATAAAAAAACCTGACTTTTAAATAAAAAGACAAGATATTCCAAATCTCGTCTCTGATTTTTCTAACTTAACTTACAAGAAAAATTGTATACTTACCAACAGTAACGACGTTTTTATCTTTATTATCAGCGTGCGTTAGAAGAAATAAAAGTCAGCCAGGAACATCACGCCCTCATTAACGTATAATGGGCAACAACAGAACAATGGCTGCTTCTCTATAATGCAGTTACACCCCCATAAAAACTTACTGCCCCACGGGGCTGTCAGAAAAGTTTTTGTTTCCATACACGCAAAAGTTTTTTAATATTTCCAACGCTTTTTTCCTGTATCCAGAACGTAGGATAATCCTATACGATGGTAATATAATTATAATAAGTAGATGCTCTGTACAGTCAGCAGCACGTCAGGCTATACATTTGAACTACAAAAACAGCTTTAATTACGTAGGGAATAGAGGTGATCTCAAGGTCGACATGTAAAGTCTGACTCCGTGTGTACCGTGAATCGTATAAGGTCTCACTGCAAGTAATAACCCGTCTTTCTTTTTCCACATTTCACGATTTGGGCTGATCTCAGATGATAGAAAGATATAAAATGGGGGCGTGACCCATACGAACGCAACATGGGCAGAAGGAACTAACAACCTCCGCAGCATAGGTCACTGTTCACAATTATCTGTGTGCGTGAACTGCGTGCTTCTTGTGCTTACATGAGTGTTCTAGTAGTTTAACGCACATACCTATATAAGTAATTTTTTTAACTTAAGTTTGCGAAGAATAACAGAGTTATTACATATTTCTTCTGTCTATGATCTGGGGGGATGATGGTACTCTAGTGCAGCTGGCATATCGCCTTACCTGATAGCGTTTGCGATTGCTATATTTGCTTTCCTAATGTTAGTTTGATAGCCTTTATTGCTATCGTGAAAGCAAAGTAATCGAGCTAGATGGAAGGCCTGCAGGATTTCAGCTCAACATTTTATTATCGTCTTTTCAAGTTTTATAGATTTGTATAAAAAGTAAGACGTTTACATTAGTCCCCAAACTAACAACCCTAAAATTTTATCTGTGAAAATATCCCATTTTCCTAAAATATTTATTTTTACAAAAATCGAATAAATTGAAAATCAAACTACCACAACCCTATGCATTGCCGGTTTGTAGCACTATTTTCATAAGTAGGTACTGTCGGGTAGGTCAGGCAATTCTAGAGGTCGTGTGTGAATATTTTAGCTGTACAGTCAGCAGCACGTCAAATTCTAAATTTTAACTACGAAAACAGCTTTTATTACGTAGGAAATAGAGGCGGTCTCAAGGTCAATATATAATAAGTATGACGTATGGTCGTGTGTACGATTTTCTTGCGGTACTGTAAGAACTAGTAAGGGTTATGTCGCTGCAGTATAATCTGTTAGCTCAAATGCGGAAGGCGTGAAAGGTTTCGATACGCTCTTTGGTAGTTTCTGTGATTTAAGCCATTTTGGATTGATCAGAGAAGTTTAATCATTTCTAGATAGATACTCTTAAGGGGTTATCAGACTACGCGGTATTCGGTAGTGTAATAAAAGTTAGCCTGTAAGTCTGTCTGCCCCATCTTGCTCTTTCACAGATTGTAAGAACGAGATGGGGCATAGACTATCTTAGTAAGACTGTCTGAATAACGTGTAATCTAATAACCCCCTAATTGTACACCACGCATCTTTGGCCGCGAACAGAATAATTTTTGTTTAATTCCTTTTTATCGAAAACAAGAATACTGGTACTTAACTCCTGTAATTTATATCAACATTGATCGCTAAAAAGATTTGTTTCGCTAATTCGAAATGTACGTTTGGCTCCTAAAAACATAATTTCCATTCCTTCCAAAGTCTACGGCAGTCTACGGCATCTACGACATGAAAAATTGTGCTTATAAACTGTTTCCCCTTTTTCAATTCATAAAGTTATGACTGCGATAAGTGATTCAAAGTGGAAAAGAGGGATATGACACTGCATTATCATCACATTGACCTTATTACCTATCCCGTACTTTCCACATAATAAAACGCACGTCTCCGCTAAAAGGGAGCGTGCATAATCCATAAAAATAAGGCGCAATTTATTAGGGCGACTACTCACTACCTCCGTTATTGTGGATTTCTCGTCAGAGCCCGTAGACAAGATGCAATCTATTCTAAAGCGATGTTCGTTATTGTTAACAAAATGTATGAAACTGACTTTTAAGCCATCGAAATATCACGCGACTTTTGCATACATTTTGTTGGCGATAGCGCAGTTCGCTATAGAAAGATTGCATCTTGTCTAAGGGCCCAGAAGGGCGATTGTTAGGCAGATGGAAGTCAAACGTTTTTTTTGTTCCTGAAAGCTGATAATATGAGCATTCATCATATATAATATAACAAACAGAAACTATATATTATATTATTTTGTGACAAATGAATCTCAAGCCAACCTTACGCACTAAAAACTCTATCAGACATCCTGATGTTAAGTATTACCTAGAGATCTTCGGAAACATCACTTATGTTTCCACTTTGGTAGGTATTTATCTAAACTTTAGTACTCAAAGCCTTGAATTTGGGCGCTTATCCAATTACACTTATTTAAACGCTTTAGTTGCCAACCGCGATTCACTTTAGTAAATCGATGAAAGGCAGTTGTCCGACCAGCACCAATGAACGAGAAGCGAGGAACTAGAACATAGGTAGGTAGTTTGCGTGCAGCGGGAAGCGAGTGTGTAGAATCCGATAGTTTTGTCACTGGGTTTTAGCGAGTGTTCTTAAGCGACTGGCGATTTAAATTCGTAATAGAATTTGACCGCTTAGTGGGTCTCTCGGCGTGAGTTGTGATCGCCAAGCAAGCATCGCCTAGCGAGTATTATCATTGGTAGCTCTTGTCACTCTGCTACAAACTAAAAGCGAATCCTCGTCGTCATGCATCAGTGTGAATAGTCAGCGTTAGCTATATAGGATCGAGTTCACCAACACGTTTTTAATTTTTAAACGACCGTTATACTATTATTTGCAAATTTTGTATAGGAATTATATTAAATTGACTGCTTCGTTGGTCTAGTGGTCAGCACGCTAGGTACTATCCACGAGGTCCCGGGTTCGAATCCCGGGTCGGGCCGAGAGTGTTGGGTTTTTCTGTCTTGAAATTACTTAGACTCAGCTCCGGAGTCAGGAAGTTGGTTGGTTGGGGGTGTTAACACCCCTGTGCCTCGGAAAGCACGTTAAAAGCCGTTGGTCCTGCGCCTGATCTCTTTACGGTCATGCCGGACTGCCGTCTCACCGAAATTATGAGAGTGAAGGAATAGAGAGTGCACCTGTGTATTGCGCACACACTTGTGCACTTTAATATGTCCCGTGCAGTTGGCTAATCTCTGTTGAGATAGGCCGCCGTAGTCGAAATTCTGCTAGGAGGACATTATTATAGGAATTGTGTAAAATAAACTGTCAATTTATGTTTACCGGCTGATTAAAAACTGGTTAACTTGGATCTAATACATGCATCTCTTTTGTTTACATGGAATGTAATGAATAAAAAACGATAATTTAAAAATCTAAAATCCCGACTGCGTTTCTGTGTAAATGGAAATTAAAAAACCCTTAAACAAGAAAGAGGTCATACCCGGGTTAAATTAATACCCATAATAAAAATTGTAGCAGTCGGGACCTATTCTAGAAATGGAGGCTTAGTGAATTTAGAGCACATAATACTTACCCTCTATATAACATTGCAGATTACTCCAATCTACTGACGAGACGGCTGACTTTCTAACATGGGTCCCGACTGCTACAAGCCTCCATTTCTAGAATGGGTCCCGACTGCTACAATTTTTAATATGGGTACCAATTTAACCCGGGTATGACCTCTTTCTTGTTTTAGGGTTTTTTAATTTCCATTTACAAAGAAACGCAGTCGGGATTTTAGATTTTTAAATTACCGTTTTTTATTTTAATATTAGTTACCCATATTGCTATGCTAAGGAAAAAATCAATCCCCCCTCCCCCCTTTTTTTCCATTTGCGGGCGCTATTTTCGAAATTTATATAGCCTATGTCACTCTCACAATTTTGACAAATTCAACGACACCTCATATAACAAAAACTGTCGAGCCGTTTGGCCTGTAGGGCGTGCCAAACAATTATTCATAGGTACATACTTACATACATACATACTCTCGAAAAACATAACCCTCCTTCCGCAGTCGGGTAAAAATAGATATCTTTTGTACCTTTCTTGAACGAGAATATCGTCGATACCTAGTTAGTCATTTGCTTGTCGACGGTAGGACAACTGCCTAATGAAGGCCAGACTGACACACAAGATTCCAGGGCCCTTATTCAGTAAAGGCTTAAACTAAATACATAATCCTACTTCTCCACTCTCGTTGCTTACGAAGACCAAAAGAACAATGCACATCACTAAATACATTTGCTTTACATTTCCAGCTGTCCTGCGCACACACCGATACCCCCGCCACCCCCGCCACCACCTCTCACTATGGCACCTCACAGGTAACTTTTGTAGCGCTTATGTTGCTACGACATGCTATGATAGTATTTTTAGCCACTTATATTGCTAGATGTGTTATTAGTAGAGATTGACAGTACAGTCGGCAGCACGTCAAGTTACCCATGTCAGTTACAAAAACCGCTTTTAGGGAATAGAGCCGGTCTGCAGGGCAAAGTGGGGTAGCCTGACGTGCGGTCGTGTGTACGTGCAGGATTAACTAGCTTCCTACCAAAAGCTTGTAACTCCCTACAGAACCATTTCTGGAATTTTTGAAATAACGAGGTCATGTGTAAGACTTTAACAGACTGTCCATTAGGCACAAGCCTCAGCTGTTATTAAGCCTTGATCCTCTAATCTGGACGGAGATAAGCTATTCAATCCAGGCTTACTTTAGCTTGCGAGTTTTGCCTAGACTCTCTTCGGAATGGCTTTTAATGAACCATAATATAGTACGTGCCAGATAAACGTGCATAAAAGGTCGTTCACCTTGACGGCTAAAACCTTGTGACACGTATCATTTGTCTTTCTAACTAGCGATTATTACGACTTTTGATTTTTGGGTTCAAGGTCGACCCGTACCGAGGTTCATTTGTTAAACAGATTCGTATCGTTACGGCTTATAGTTAGGGTCGCCGCGCTTCGCATACTGGCGTGCAGTGGTACACGGGTGACGGTCTGCAGGGGTGACAGGTCAATGACTTTTTATGCACCGTTAAATGGCACGGACTATAGGAGTTTTGGCGTGTGTTGAAGTTGCGTTGACGGTTGAAAGAAAAGTTTCCGTAACAGAACATATGAATAATGTTGATTTTATTTTTTTAGAAAAAAACAAATGTTTTGATTGTTCTCTCATATCAAATGGTTCTTATTGGGCACTTAGTTTTGAAGTGATAGAAAAAAATACGTATTTAAGGAATTTTGATACGATTTATACGATCGAAGTAAAATTTAAGTATTTATTTATTTAAACTTTATTGTACCAAAAAATTAAAGACATTTAGGGGACTTAATGCCTTAAGGCATTCTTAACCAGTCAACCGCATAGGAATGCAGAAAGATAATCAGATGAATATTTATCCAATTTATGGTTCTTTTTTCCCATTTCAGAACGAAACACGTATCATTTGCTCGCTCACACACACTGACCACGTTCGACGACTCTGTGATGCCTGCCGCGGTTGGGAGCAATCGCTTTCGGAGAGACTGCGAAAGACTGCTTGATGGAAGAACTTTAAAGGTAAAGAGACAAAAATATCGTCTACATAATATTTCTAAAGCTAGGATCCTATTATTCGGGACCAACAGTCTGGATAGTCGAAACATTTTCGATATTGTCTAAAGTCGCTTGCTTGGGAGAGCATTTACCCGGATAACGAAAGGTCGTAGGTCGCAGTCGATAAATTTTGAGCTAAATTGTACTTTAGTAAAAATTAGCGAAGAAATTGCTAAATCATTATTAATTATTATGTAATGTCGTGCGGGGATCATAATAAATACGGGACAATATCACATGCATTGCTGTGATCCCAAAGTTAGTAGCTAAAGCACTTGTGTTATTGAAAATCAGAAACAACGGTAATATCATAACACTCAAAAGACCAGAGACAATCAAGAAAATATGGATTTCTATATTTACCCAACTGGTGATCAAACACGGAACTTGAGAGATGGCGACGCCTTGAAAACCGGTGTGTGTGTGAGCCACCCGGCCACAGAGGTCGTCATAGTTAACGTATCATAAGTTTTTTTTTTTTCGTCTAGTATTCTATTGATGGTATTTTTACTTGCTTCCAGTCTGAAGCTAAACCCTACAACACACTGCCAGTAATGTTCCAACCGTATTCTCCATACCCCCAATACATACCGGCTCACGGTGCGCCCGCGCCTATTCACTATTCAACGCAAATGACGCAAATGCCCCCACAAATGCCTCAAATGACTCAAATGCCGCAACAAGCTGCTACACTACCGAGGTCTTCTTCCGAACAACCGAAAGTTTTAGTCCTAGGTAAGTTCAATGAACAATCACTTCATGATTTATTATTAACTGATTATTTGCTGATAAATGCAGGCCTTAACGAATGTCGCTAGTACAAACAGCTATTACTAACAGCTTTCGTCAAGGCACCTGATCAAGTCCTATGGGCACCTTACTTATTGTAATAATTCTTCTCCAATTCTTCTGTGTATATTATGTAATGTATCCTAATAAACTTCATACTGATAAATTTATTTTAGATTCGTTAAAAAAAGGAGTCATGAGGACACAAGCAACGCAAACTGAAGTATGTTTAGGAAGAAAACCTTTACCGCCAAACTATTTATCACTAAGCCCTAGAACTATCAAAAGGGTAAGTTAGACTTAGCCAATACAAAATAATTGTTTGTTTAATAAAATAAAGTAAGTGCTGATAACACGTAACTAACTAATATTTTCAGGTCAAAATGGTAGCTGCAGGTGTTCAAACTAACGGGTATACTGTAGGAGCTAGAAGGCTAACAAAATCATTCTCTGAAGTTGGTGGCGATAGATTAGCTGGCGGCCGCGACACAACTAGTGAAATAAACGCAACTGTAGAAAGGTATAAAACTACAAATAATTCAGTAAGCCTGCGACAGGTTGATATATAAATTGCACAAGTATCGGCAATAATTTAAAAATAAATTATTAACCTGTCATCAGTGAACGCATATTTCTGCCTCTTAGAAACACGGACTTGCGACTTAAAACTTGTTTAAAATTATCGTTACGGTTGTTTTAGTTTTATTGCCAACAACGATCACGAGAAACTACACAGAACGCAGTCCGAAGAACCACCCAGATCACCTAGATCCCCAACGTCCATGATGCCTCCTTCGCCTCTAATGCAACGTATGGATTCCGATGAAGTCACTTCATCATCAGTCAAATCTGTTGCTTCATCAAATTTAGACAAATCATCTGAACTAAGCGCACTGCAAAGACAAGCCCAAGAATATTTCCAGCAAAATTTCCAATTCATTCACGAAAGTGACAGAGACGATACTATTGATGACGATATAGAAACTATAGAGAAAAGCATGGCGTTAAATAGAAGAAATCTAGAATTTCTCCAGCAAGAAATAGCTAAACAAGCTAAGACTGACAGGTCACTTAGGTCTATTCTATCGAAAAGCACTAGCGACACTTCCCAGAAAACAATAAATTCTTCTCACCCACTTTCAAAAACATCCACGTTCCAATCAGAACCTTCAACAGAAACTTCGGCAACAACTACAGACGACAGTGAAAAAAATGAAAGAGAGATCATAATTGATTTTGAGCCAAGGCCTGATGATGAAGCGATACCTTTTACTACTTTACGGAGGAAAAATAAAAGACTGCTGCAAAAAACTCTTTCAGAAGGTGAAATACTTTTAGATGTGTAAGTATACAATTTGTTAGATTCAGTTCATAATTAATACTCTGAATATGACGTACCAATTTATGAAACTTTTTTCCCAGAAGAAAAACTGAAATTAATTCAAACGAAGCAAAAGATGCACCCATTGTAATGTCAACCAGTCAAGAAAATATGACAAGAGAAGATCGAGATAGAGAAGCAATGTACAGACACTACATCGGCCAAAATTATACTGAAACGCCTATCAAAGATGAAGGAATATTTGGATTCGAGCCCGACGGATCTTTTAGGTATTTATCCAAACAAATAAATTGTAACAACTAGTATTTAATAGCGCTAAAGCACAAAATAGGTACATTGCACAAAATCACTGCTACAATCACTAGACTAAAATGTGACATGTTACATAATTATCTCACTAAACATAATCTCTCATAATTTAACAAACGTTTACATTCAAAGGTTCACATTATACTTATGTATTAGTAGCTCTAAGCTTCACTTCTATGCTCTCCATCCATGCTCATTCATATAATTCTCTTCATAGTTCTTCAGACGGAAATGCACCATATGAAGATTTTCACGAAAAGTATATTAGTTACAAGCATGAATCTTTTAGAAATCGAAGCGTTAGCTTTGAGGAACCAACAGAAATTATTAATATAAGGGATGAAGTTCATGAACTCAGGTACGATTGACGTGGACAAAATCATAATGGCTTTTGCAATCAAACTGCTTTACATGTTTTAAAACATTACTTATGTTCACAATATAAATAAAATTTTGCGAATCATGACAAGAAATATCTAATATTATGGTTCCTACCTTGATATTACATAAGCTGTTTATTTCTAAACATCACGCATTCTGTTCAAAACTTCCTATTTACTTTTTCTTTATTGTGTCTGTTTAATGTGTAAATGTTGTCATCTGAATATACCTTCTAACGAGGGCTTACACTTATTCTGAAAATTCTTTCAGTACCGCAAAATCAAGCCCTGGATCACCTGAACCAGTACACTTAAATGTTGCCGTGGACCATAAAATAAAGAGAGCTATTATATCGAATACCGTTACAACTATTCTTACTCCTTTGGAAAAAACATCACCGTGTGCTTCAAATGAGTCTTTGACTGTGGATCATAGCCGGTACACTTTGTGGACTCACAAATTATATTCTGCCTCCTAAGCTTAAATTAAACAATGTAACAATCATCTTTTTTCTAATTTACAGGGATCACTCTGACGGTTTATGGAATGAATCACAGACCACAGTTTTACAAGTTGATTCTGGAACTGAAAATGGAACCGTAATAAGGTACGATTTAATCCTCCAAGCAAATGCTGTTGTAATAACAAGTATGTTAAATTGGTCCGTTTATTTCAGCTCATCAGATCTTAGTTCTTTAGCAGCATCACCCGGAGCATTAGCATTACTGACGCCAACTTCAAGGAGAAAACAACTTTTATTACTACAACATCAACAACGGTCGTCATTAGACACAGATGCCTTGGACGAAGAGTTTGATGCATCGCAAGTAAGTATGACTAAAGTAGAATATTGAGAGTGAAATTGTGTTTCTTATGTTTACACAAATAGTTTAAACTCGTAAAAACACACTTTTACGCTTCGCGATTTATTTCAATTTCAGATTTAACATAAAATGCAAATAAATCGCAGAGTAACCCGTAAGCGTGTTTTAATGTAACCTAATAACTTTTTTTTGTAGAGTCAATCACCAACTTCACCAAGAAATAAACTGGACACTTCAAGTTCTAGTTCAGCACAAGCAAGATCATCTCTCTCACCGCCTGCGGTAGTCCCAAATATTATATTGCCAATAACAAAACAACCAACAATATCAAAAAGTGTATCACCCATCGGGCTACCAAAAGTTAATCATACACCAGCTATAGCTATTACTCATCCAAGTTTAGATTTAGCAGATGTACCATTCAAAAGGACTCCAAGTTTTATCAACAAGAAAAGAGAAAGAGCTTTGAGTCCATCACGAAGAAAAGACTTAACACAAACAAAAAAAGCCCAACAAAAAGAACCAAACGGAAATATTCCACATCAAATAATAGAGTCTCCATCTGAGCCATTACTGGCTAAAGCTGCAAGCAGTGAAACTAGTTTAGCAAGAACTGATTCCGGTAAAATTAACACAACTGACATTTCGGAAAGCACCACAACTACTGAAGACTACGTGACGGCGAACTCGGACAGTTCAAAGAAAAGCACTTGCAAAGCTCAAAATCAAAGTGAGATATTTTTGTAGCTAGTATGTAGTATGTAGTTTGTATGTAGTATTAAAAGTTTTATTAAATAAAATATCATGACGCTATTATATTTACAGACCCAGAAAACAACAAAGCTCAGGACGGTTCTTCCTTCGAAAGTGCATCCAGTCTTTATTCTTCAACTCGCACAGAAAACATCGCGGAAGATCTAGTTATTCCAAGTTTTTCACCTCCATTGGAAATAAGTGATAACTTTATAGTACCTGACTTGGCATCACCTCCTTTACCATTACCGGAAAGGTTACCAAGAGCAGTAGTGGAAAAAATTGAAGTCAAAGCGGAAATCAATTCAATAAAGAGAGATAAGACTGAATTTATTAAAATGAAAGATGATGTTCCCAAAGTTTCTAAGGTAATAAAATGATTACTAAATTTGAAAAAAAATCCTTTTGAAAATTACAAGATTGTTATATTACATGTATGTTATCATCGCACAGAATAAAATTCTAAATTTTGCTTTTTAGATTTCAATGAGAGATATGGTAAGTGGCAAAAGTAGTTCTAGTGGAAGTTACAGTGTAGGTGGTTCAAATCCCAATGTAACAGAAGATATGAATGATAAGACTCCTACAGAAAAAAACAAAGAAATCCCCATAAAACTCGAACAAAAAACAAAAGAAGATAAAGTAACCAGTCCAATGGTAGAAAAAGAACAATTAGTTCCAAAGATGATGGTAAATATTTTTAATCTGTATCTGTTATAATAATTCTGGGAAACAACGGTTTTGTAATAATTGTAATTTTTTGCAGGGCTCGCTATCTGATGATGAAAGAAGTGTTCATTATTCGTCTTCTGGATATTATGAAAGTCCAGTCGAAGATGATGATGACGGTGGTTTAAGTAAGTTCAACAAATATTGTAATAAAATGAATACCTATACCAGATCCTATTTTATTGCTTATTTTCTTTTTACAGCATACAAACATTCACAAAAATATAGATCAGCAAGACCAAAAAATTGGCTATCGGATGAAAAAAGGAGAAAAAAGAAAGCATTTACGTTGGAATTCTCAAAATCATACGATGATTCCGTCTCCACCTCGCAAGATGATTGGGGTAAGAAAGTAAAAGAACCAGATAGTATTAGTCAAAAATCAGAACGTAGTAGTATATTCAAGCCTACAACTAGTAAATCTCCACCAGAAGAAAAAGCACCAGAAGTAAGAAAAAAGAAAACGCATTTTGAAAAGACCAAAAGCGTTCAATCATCTCCAAGAGAACCGAAGGACATCGAGAAGTCAATCAAAGAAAAGATCACTAAAGACAAAGAACCAGAACCCAAAAGGTCACAAGAGCGAGAAAGATACGTTAAAAGAACTAAATTGAAAGCCAAAAGCCCTACTCAAAATAAAGCTATCGATGGGAACCATAGTTATGGTAGACCACAACATTATGACAGACGAGATACAATGGGTTCAAATATGAAATTACATCTAAATATTCCGACATCAGATGATTCCAGTGAACAATATCGAAAAGAAGGTAAATTAAAGTTCGTTTTATTTTCTTTTAAACCAAAATATAAGTAAGATGTGATGTTTGTTTCATATTATAAAAATTAATTCAATGTGAAATTTTTATATCAGGTACAGGTAACGGTAATGTCTCACCAAGAAAACATAGGCGTCTAAGAGATAGTCCGAGAAGAAAAACTGGTGCTAATTCAAATTCAATCAAATCTCCAATGTCTGGAAATAATCATACAAGTTATAGGTAAGTCATTGGCTAGCAGTTTGCCAGTTATATTTAATTAAATCATGTGTGAATTTATTTATATTTTTTTAGTTGTAGACCACGCAGAAAAAGTGGATCAAACGAAAGCATATCACTGCCCGGTAGTTTGCCCCGAAGAAAACCGTCAATACCAACAGTTCCTTGTCTTAGTTCATTGGAAGCGGAAGACGTAGAAACTACGAGGACACTAGTGAGTGCTGGATCTAGACTGACCCCGTTGCGCTATGTGAAAAGTCCCACAACTTCTCCGAGACATCATCGTAAGCAATATAGAGGTTGTCCCTGATTTGAAGTAGATAGCATTTTTTAAAAGATGTTAAAATAAAATGATTTTTATTTTTATTTGTAGAGTGTAAGTTTGCCAAAGCAGCATCAGCAGAATCCTTACGATCAGTTTCTCCTGGGTCTGATTCGGTATTTTATTCAGAACAAACAGAACACAGTTTTACTGGAGCTGATGGCGAATCCAAAGCCCATTGCTTACATTGTGGCAAGGAAGTTCATATAGTAACAGCTACACATGAACAAGACCGAGCATCAAGGACTTCTCACACCGATGTAAATAATTTTGTTTTACGAAAAATTTGTTTTGTAAAAAATATTTTCTAAAGTTACAAAAAAGTTTTATTAAACTACGTTAATTATTTTAGGAATCATATGCTGATGCAACTCCTGATATTGTCCCCGCACCAGCAGGTTTTGCAGATTCACCATCGTGTATCAGTTCAAAAAAGCATGCAACCGGAGCACGATTATATAAAAAGCTAGATAAAAGATATCGTTCAGAAGACAAGTCAAGGCATTATCGACATAGGTCTGATGTTCGAGCAAAGGTAAGTTTTCTATTCAATCAGACCGATAAATTTCAAAAAACGAGTAAAATAACCATCGCTTTTGGGATCATAAGGTTTGATTTGTTTTTCATTGTAAATTGTTGAGAATTCAAGTTTAACACATCTTTTATTTAAATCGTCATATTCGAATTCCCATTTACAATTGCACATAAAAGATCCTGGTATATTATAACAATCTTCAGTTTTATTATCACAAACGTTTTTCTCGAAAAGACATTCGTCTATATCTACACACATACCAAATTGAGGACTCCAAACAAATCCAGATCTCTCACAATTGCAACTAACATTCCACTTGTTCGCAATTATATCTTTTAGGTTTCGATTCAGTTTTTTATCTAGTACGCATTGCCTTTTAACTGGACTCATTTTCTGATTTTCATTATAACATGGATTGTGTATGCTGTCTCTACACTGATTCGTGTTACCTATGTGCTTTAACGGACAGCAAGGGTCAGGACAAAAGCTGTACATTGCACAAGCAAACGATAATTTGTCATCAGATCTTGGGTCATGGTTTCTAGGACCAAATTCTGGATCCAAACAATTTGCAAAATTGTCACATGTATCGCCAAGCATCGATAAAAGAGGTGTCCCCAGCATGGTATACCAACACATGTAGTAAGATGCTGTTGTGCGCCATTGAAATTTTTCTATTGGACTTTCAAAAGGCAAACTACTCCTTTCAGAATTTAACCTGGATTCCTTACATTCTTTGTCTAGAGATTTTATAAAATTTGTATTGTTTACGGCTCTTTGATTAAGGGTTGTTGTCACGTCATCGTTTCTACTGAATGGTGCAGTCTCTATGACGCTTTGTAAATACGATATACATTTATAAAAATCGTTATCGCAATTTTCGTAGACTTTCCAATGCAAGTTTCTCAAAATAGGCGTAGGAAAAGCATCGTAGTATCCGATTAAACCATCAGATGGTTTTTTGTGGTAGTACCTTTGATCCCACTCGTTGAATTTATAATTTCTTAGATAATGAGCAATATTCTTTAGAGCCATTGATGTCCATTTCTCGTCTTTTACTTGAGTTATAGTTTGTTGATCACTGACCGTAAGTTTTGTAGTAAAATCAATTTCAATGCCGACATCACTTTCATCTTCACTACTAAAACTTGCATCGCTTATAAAAATAAAAATTGTAAGAGTAGCTATCGTTAGCCAATAAAAATGCATTTTTGGCGAATTCCACAAATTAGAAAGAAAATGCCTAATTCCTACATTATTACAAGCACAAATTAGAAAGCATATTACAAGGGAAATGAATATTTTGATTGACTTACGTCACTTTTACTTTTTTTTGGTATGTCAATAATTGATGAGTAAAAAGTTTATCTAAGCATTGAAATAATAAAACGTAGAATTTATTTTAAGCTTAAACGACAACAATAAAAATAATAATAGTAGATTGTACAATAAGAGCATAAAACGAATCATTTTACCCAAAGCCAGAGCACGCCGTATAGCCACCAGAGCCGGTAGGGTGAGGGCGGATAGTGAGAGTAACGTCGAGAGTAAAATGGGTTTTATGCTCGTGTGTGTTGTACACTCTGCTTTTTACTTTTACACAATTTATATTTTATTTATTTTCAACTTGTAACATTTGAGTGTGGTCATTAGAGACCCTTAATGCAAATTGAAATTTATAAATATGTGATTTATTAATTTTTATGTGAACGCACACCCGTATAAGGCTTAATATGCATTAAGCATAAGTAACTCAGTGTCGTAATTAAACTATGATGTATTTAACCTAAGTCTCCCAAAAACATATATTTACAAAATGAAGATGTATTTTGTTTGTGACTGCAAGGCCTCATTCCCTTAAGTCTTTAAAAATATTACATACTAGTGGTTCCCCGCGACTTTGCCCGCAAGAGTTTTTCCATTTAAACTTTCATCCCCCATTTCACCTCCTTAATGTTTTTATATTGCAACAAAATGTAGCCTATGTCCTTACCAGGGTCTCGAACTATCTCCACACCAAATTTCATCTCAATCGGTTCAGTGGTTTAAGCGTCAAGAGGTTACAGACAGACAGACAGACACACTTTCGCATTTATAATATTAAGAATGGATAGTATTGATAAGTTAACATGTACTCTTGTGAATAATAAATCTGTTTAATTTGTGCTTAAAATGTCATTTCGTCATTTTATGAAGTCTTTCCTATCCATAAATGAACAACTTTGTTCATTCTCATGCTCAAGTGAGCATGAAAAGTGAAAAATGTTTTGTTTTAGTCTGAAGAACGAGGAAAGGAAGAATACGCCTCATCAGAGAAACCTCCAGACGCCCGTATTGCTAGATCTGCTGGTAATAGTTTGGATAAACTTGGCGGTTCGAGTGCTAGTGTAGATCCTGATGGTAAGAAAAACAAAAATAAGTATCCAATATTTTTTTTTGTATTAACATTTCATAGCAATGAAGTTGTAGTTCGCCTTAAATAATAAAGGATTCGATTTCCGGCAAGGTCAAAGGTAAATAATCGGGTACTGGATGGATGCTTTTGGGCTTGGCTCATTCATGTAAGAGGTTTACTTTCGAAGAGATCACACTCTGTTTTTAATGTTTAACTAATGACCCGCCCCGGCTTCGAACCGGTATATGTTAGAATGGATAAAGACAGCTCTCCGCAGGCTTTTAAAAGTCCTAAAAAATAGGTAATCTTACTATACATTTTATTAAATCTCAAACGAATGAGAGCGCGTTTTCAACAATTATCGTCAAATAATTTTCTTCAACCAATCAAAATAAATCCTCAACAATTACCATTCTCAAGAATCACACTGTTGATAGATAAAAACTGCATGTTATCCGTCTAGGTTTTTGCATTGTTAAGATCATCGCGAACTTACAGACAAAATCGACGTCGTCGATACGTTTTGTAAAACCTAATGTAGTGATGCTTAAATCACCTGTTCGTAATCTATTTCTTAGATCTCCATTCAAAGAATCATTGCTGTATTTTTTTTGAAGGAGCATGAGTAGTTTCGTGTTTAGTGCTTGAAGTGAATGTAGCAGCATTACCTACATATAATAGCTCATTAGAATGTGCCCAAAATAATGTTATTTTTGTTGTCTCTACACAGAACATGAAGAATGTTCAGGTAGTTCCGAGGCAGCTGAAGGTAGTCGCGAAGAGAGAGGAGTATACGCTGCACCTTGGTGGTGTGGTAACTGGATTCTGCTCTCCGAGAATGACGATCACTGGACCAGGATTCCACCAGGTATTTACTCTTGAATTAACCCTACAGTCAATAATATTCAAAGATGTAAATTCAAATCACTGGTCTAATAATGATAACAATAAGTTGGACAGGTAATGATTTCGTAAGAATCCACATGATTTCACTTTTTTTATGTGCCAACATCATGTCAACATTAAGAAAGCAATGCAAAAACAGTGCAGCTTCCAAACTGAAGAACCATCCAAAAAAGCGTTCTAGAATTCCCAACTACGGACAAAAAGTAGTACCCGTTTTTTATGTTGATTTTTCTCCGCACCTGTCCACAATTGTCCTAAAGTAGTGGTAGGGTCAATTTTAAGTCCCCTTGTTAGGTCCAATATACAAAGATAAAATATTTTTTATTAAATTATTCTGCTATACATATTGGCTTTTATTTTCAGATGTCTTAGAAAGAGTAGAAAGCAGTAAAGAAGATCCAACAGAATCAGAAACTGAATTCAATAAACGTTACGTAGCACTTACACATAGGCTTGTGCATAGACGCGCTTGCATAGAGTTGAATAGACGGCAAGCAAATAATACATTTGGTAAGTACAAGTGCAGATTTAAAATCACTTCGTAAAATAACACTATGTACATTTATGTAGAATTTTATGGCAACGCTATTTGTCGTAAACCAATTAAAACATGAGTTTACTGTTTGTTTACAACATAAGAACTTAATGCTATACAAACAACTTTAATCAACTCATTTACATGCAATTATCATCTAAACTGGTCAAAGCAACTCGTAATTAAGTATTCAAATTCAAATGCCCTTCATCTTAACTATGTTCGATTACGTCATTGGTAGCTTTGCGCACGTAACTGCTCCACATTGTGACGTGTTATACTATTTTCAGTACTCAATCTTTAAATACCATCACCCATTATTTTTGGATTGTCCCAAAATTCTTTTCAAATTCATGAGCATTGGCAGAAGCACCAATGCGTGACGTAACGTCAGTATACTAATTCAAATTATTTTCAATTTCAATAAGGCCGAGACCTTGATGCGTCCCTCTAGCATTTCATTTGATTGATGCAAATTAGAATACTTTTGTTGAATCGGTAATAGTTTTTGCTGATAAAACGGACGCGGAATCAACGTAACGAACTAAATTTAATTCTGAAACAGCTTTCCACCTCTGTGCTCAGTTGTAAAAGACGCGCGACTGCGGCTAGGTGATATTTTTACGTCTGGCGTGGAATACGGTCGGGTTCATATTGATTTTGTATCAATAACATTGTTAACGAATCGCCAAGCGTTAGTGACGTAATTTGCCGTAAAAGTGAAATAGAATTAGTAACGGATTCGGGCCGAGTAGCGAAGCGAAGTTTAAGAGCATTAGGACGATTTTCGGCAACATGGGATTCATGTGTAAGTGATATATATTTTCTTTTTTGTTGTTTGGCCAGTTGATTTTCCATTCTATTATTTTTTGTTTTCTTTTTTTTTAGTTAAAGATGTGTTGTCGAATTCCAAGGGCAGTCTTAGACAGAAATTGGAAGAAATCTTCAAGCTTATGCTTGTGGTGTGGTGTCGGCAGTGCGAAGTGAACCGGCTTGTTGCTATTGAGCCATGTGGTAACATTTTACCAATCCATTATCTTTATGACTAATTTTCATAGTAAATTTTTATTTTGACTAAGTTCTGAGTCCTGATGAATCCTAAACCTAACAATTTAACGTTTTTACTTTTGAGTTTTTTTTATAAGTATTTAAAATACGAAGCAAAGAAAAAACACTTATCATAACTTTATGGAAAATGTCGACAACAATTGCCACGTAAACGAGCATACGCAAATTGTTACATATTCGTTACGTGTACGTCGTCTTACACAAATTGTCACTGACCACGTAAAACCGTAATTACAGCAAACGCATTGTATGAATGAACATACAATTTGGCAGCTGGAAGTTTGCCAGACGATTTAGTGAAAGCCATAAGGCAAATATTGAACGTTCCATATGTCTAAGTGCCGGATGTGTGTCAGGGTCAGCTTTGGGAGTTTATTGCCGTCTCTAGGCCATATTTTGTTGTTCTGATAACGAATTGGGTTTTAGGTCATCGAGTGTGGATAGAAAGGCTCAAGTGGTTGCTGAAAATAAATCTTTAACAGATTAGCTTATAGCAAAGTTAACATTAGAACTGGATTTCGATTTTGCAGTCGTCAATGTAGAGTAATATTTAAGACTGTTCAAAAGCAAGCCTATAATGATGCATACGCTTTAAACAATAATTGAGTACAACTTTGAGTAACTTATTTGGATAAAAATCCAGTGTTATACTACTTATTACTAGTTATACTCGTTATATCGATTTGGATTCCTTTAAGAAAAGAGTGAATAGGCTGCTTCTAGACATGTCCCATCATCGGCCGCATCGTCGCTTACCATCAGGTGAGATTGCGGTCAAATATCTGCCTATTAAATTAATATATATAAATATATTGTTTACTACAATATTTTGATTTGTTTGTGTACCCTATTGATACTGCGCCGCGCGCACTCGCACGCGTACCTGCCTTGTTTTTATTTGTTTAAAACGTATCGTGAGAACCCCGGAGCCCTAGTTGCCATCGAGACGTTACCTATGACACATGTACTAGACCGACCAGAGCGCTTTCGCCGCGTGTGTATCCTGTGAAGCTCCTTACAGACATTTCGAGTGATTGTGGCCTGTGAAGTGATCCATAAAACCCCGGAAAACTGATGTGGCAAGTACCTAGCTATAAGCGCTGACTTTAATTATTTTCCCCCTATCATTGTCGCCCTCCAAGTGTGATCCACTGCCTAAACTCTCAAACATATATATATATATATATATATATATATATATATATATATATATATATATATATATACTACCATCAAGTTCTCGTGATTTCGATTGCACAAATGTCAGATTTCCCATACATACCGCTATACATACCAGCTGTTCTTGGGATAACAATGGTGTAACTAACTCGAGTTCCAAGTATTCATATCATATTATTCATAAAACACTAATAACTGATTAAATAAATAAATAAATACATTCTCGTGTACAAATTAAGGAACATTTTCTAGAAGACCAAAATCAAAATCACGAATAAAATATTTACTTTCCCATACTTAATCGCTAGTCACCAACATCGGTTTGTGGTATGGTATAAAGTTGTTTATTAGTAATTTCGATGTTGATCTCACAGAGGGAATTGATAAATGTATGCACCATTACAGACTCTTAAGATGTTATTAGTGTGTTACAAATAACCCTGTATTGACTAACGTAGGAATGTATCCTAGCTGAAGAACCTACGCAAATGGTTTGGAAGGAGTACCCGATTATTGTTTAGAGCCGCGGTATGAAGGGTGCAAATTGCTATGATGGTCGCCGAACTTCGACAGAAGATGGCACCTTAAGATTAAGAAGAATCCTAAGGATCGCAAAGTGACTAGGCCTTATTTTTTCAGAAAGCGACAAAACAGTGGTAGTGAGAAGAGGTAACGAGGAGTTCGGATTTAGGATCCACGGCAGCAAGCCCGTTGTGGTCTCTGCGATCGAGCCCGACACGCCGGCTGAGACCTCGGGGCTTGAGGTCGGGGATATAGTTATAGCTGTTAATGGTAAGCTTTTATCTATAGTTGGCCAAAAAGTTACTGTCACCTACCAATTATCATCATTCCTTGCCCTGTTCGGTTTACGTTTGGGGTCGGCGTATAATGTTTTTCTCTTCCATATTATCCTATTACTCGTTATTGAAGCTTTTTTACTCCTTTCACATCCATATCGTTCTTTACATAGTCCACCCATCGCCTTTCCAGTCGGCATCTCTTTCCTCTATTCCTCTAACATTCATACTTGTCACTATTTTTGTCTCTTGTTCCTCTATCTTTATTACATGTCCCCGTACTAAGTTTCCCCGTAGTAAGCCCCGTCGGAATTAGGTAGAGTTAGAGTTATTCATGTAGGTACTTACACTGATTTCATACAGCGAAAGAATAAAGTGGATATGCCTCAAATCCCGAGATTAATTTTAAAGAGCAGAAAAAATCCCGTGATTTTTTAAATTAAAAGTTATTTACTTTTACACAATTTAATCTACTGCACGTGCGACGTTGAATTTGCTTAAGACTATCAATAATTTGTATTGTAAATTAATGTAAACTAATAAAAATTGTATGTTAATTATCTTTGATATATTTGTCTATCTCTGGGGTTTTTATTATCATTTATTTGTAATATTGTTGGCCACACGGGATTGTCCATTAGAAATCCCGGGAAGGTCCACATTAATATCAACATTTCGATGCAAGTACATAAATACTCTACCTAATTCCAACCTCTGCTTATAATATATTCATTATTCTCTCACCATGTCAATTTTTGTTACTACACAATCCATCTCTTAAATTTTCATCTCCGCTATAACCTATTAGCGGCCATTGATTACATTCCATCAGTAGGTATTCGTTTTCTCTCATGACATCATGTAGGTGTCCATAAGACGTGCTAGTCCTAACCATAAGCCTTTTAAATAATACAAATTAGTTATAACAAATTCGCAAAATATGTATCAGTTTTCGAAACATTATTAACTTATTGTTATATTTTTCAGGGATCAATGTTTTAGATAAGACACATTCTGAAGTAGTTAAGATAGCACACTCCGGTTCGGAAATATTAGAATTAGATGTGAGTATTTTTGTAACAACATTTCAAAATACTTTACACGTGTGACATATATTTTTAACAATATGTACCATCATCTTTTTATAATTCTCATTTTGAAATTGTTATGTTTCCAGGTGGCAAGAACATGCGAAGTAGTGGCATCTTTAGCCCACGAAGGGGGTCCAGCTGCTTTGTACTCTGGCTACTTATGGAGAGCTGCCCCTCTAAGACCTCACCATCCACCAAGATGGACGAGGAGGTGGTTCGTCTTGAAGAGGGACAACTGCTTGTACTATTACAAAACCGATGCGGTAAGACGTAAGAGATGTTTACGTTGATGACTTCCTCAGATCACAATAGTTTTTCTAATAAGATATAATATACATTTAAAAAATGTATATGGTCTGAGTTGACTTCAAAATAGTGACGTTTAATAGTGCTGCTCTGCATTCTTATCAAACCTTGAAATTTTAGAGGAACTACGCTGTTTTGAAGTTTCTAAACCTTAAATAATAATATCGATTTACTATAAATGCACAATTTTACTGAACCAATAATAACCAAAATTATTTCAATAAATTATTTTAGTTTATTAATTTTAATAAAATATTTTAGTTTAGTTTTAGCATCCCCAAAATCAAAAAAAAACTTTTTGGTCTCGTTAGTTGGTGGTTTAAATTCAATGGTAACTTAGATAGCTTAAAGACTTTTCACAACATTTGACAAATATATAATATAAATAAACCCGACCAAAAGACATAACCAAAGTACTTAATAAAACTTTCGGAAGCTAGTCGTTAACGTAAACATATTAACAGATTATCTTCAGATGAACTTTAATACACAGTTGCCGTCCAGTTTATTAATAACTCATTTATTTATATCGCAGAGCGTTCACCCAGTCGGCGCGCTGATGCTAGTGAACTACCAACTGACAGAGGAAGACGCTGGTAGACCTTATGGGTTCAGGCTGCAGCGTGGTGGAGGAACAAGACTCCAACTGGCAGCTGACACTTCAGAAGCTGCCGCTAGGTGGCGAGCGGTGCTGGCGCATGCTATTGATTCCAGTAACCAGGTAACTTTAGATGGCACTATATATTATATTAGTACGCCGCAAAGGTTATAACGTAAATCGTAAACAAAAACGTATAACAATTTTTGGGCTTTTGATTGGAAAAAATACTATTAACGAAAAAATATCAGTGAAAAGCTACGTTTTAACTATTTTACTTAGAAATGATAATTATTACGCTACTTAACGCATTCTCAAATAATATGTTAGAATATCAAAACAGGATTATGAGCATGTACGAAATATATGAGTAAGTAAAAAGCTGAACGCCACCTATAGGGAACTCTCGAAACTTTTAAGCTTTTGTTTACTGAAAAAGCTCCGAGCAGATATGCTGAGAATAGCATCGTTCCTACTTGAAATACATTGCTATGTTACCTTATATATCACTAATTTGCGAGATTATGGTAGTACACTGATACGAATTTCAATCATAGAACAGACTAGAGTTTATACGCTTCATCAGGAAGTTTCGATTGCTTGTACATAAAATGAATGTTCTTCGTTGAATTTAGTTCAACATCTAACCTCCAGATGGCGTCGTGTTCGAAAACAACTAAAAGCTCTTTTTATGAGCGATGCACATTCGAATTATTTTTTTTGTTGTTAAATAAATGCCCAAATTAGGTACCCACCTATACTTAAAAATACTATTACTCGATTTACTATTGAAAAGTTACATATTTACATACAATCTTTGATTTTGATAATGTCGAATCTTATGAGCAGAAATGGTCACGTTATTGCCATAGTGTTAAATTAGTTGACTATCAACAACTTATAACATTCTGCCCTTACTAAGAAGTTAGTAAGGGCAGAATGTTATAAGTTGTTTTTCATTTAAGTAAAATGTCTTATTCGTTACATTTTAGCGTGACGGCTGGCTAGAAGTAACGATGCGAAACATGAAGTTGCCACCTTCATCCATACCTCGACCAGACTGCTTCGGCTACCTGATGAAGCTGGGTTCTAAGTGGAAGTCCTGGGCCAAGCGGTACTGCGTGCTGAAAGACGCCTGTCTGTACTTCTACAATGATGGAAACAGCAAAAGTGCATTTGGTAAGAAACGGTGTATTATTGTACTTTCATTATTTTGTTAGTTTTGTCACTTACTCATAATAGTGTATCAAAGGTCGTGTGGTGTTAGAAACTTCTTAAAAAACATGGTATTCCCCATATTAGGGAATATTAAAGTATTCCCCAATAAAATTAAATATCGTTTAAAGGAATGAATAAATCTTAAAAAATTAAGATCCGACTAAAGTGATTTGAGTTAAATGAAATATTATAAAATGTCGAAAATTGTCCTAAAAAAATTACCAGTTTCATTCTTTGCGCTCAAGGATTTCAAGTTCCTTATTATTATTATGGAAATACCTCTCAATTCTGATCTTCAACAACGATCCCTAAATACCTAATGATGCCGCAAGAATTTTCTCTAGTAAAAAACAGGGTCACACAGTAACGTTTTTGTCCCAGGCATGGCGTGCCTCCACGGCTACAGGGTGCAAACGTGCTCACCAGGAGGCAAGAAGTACGCGTTCGAGGTGATGCCCACGGAACCCAAGCAGAGGCACTTCTACTTCCACACCGAGTCTGAAATGGACAAAAAACGGTAAGTTGTTTTTTTTGGATATCCGATTGACAAAAGTAGGGTCTGTCATACATCGAAATACACATAACCCATCGAAATATCATGTACGAGTAACATTTGCATACTTAGTTATTAATTGACATTTCGGTGTCGATATTGATTCGCTGTAGAATAGATTGCATCTTGACACTCTTTGGACGACAGGGTATAAACAAACATAAGATGCAAATTTTAGTAGGTATATTGCTTAGGAACTTTTGGAATCTTAATCTTATCTTATCAGTGCAACCACGTGAAGTTTTACAGCTGCTTCGTATCAGCCAGACAGTTTTGGCCGTTCATTGCCGTTTAACTGCCAAAGCCACGATGATCCAAACTTTATAATGGTCCATCGATCTTTACGTGTGTTGGTGGTTACATGCTCCCAGCATGTGCTGACAAACTTTCAACTTTTACAAAATAGAAGTTCTGGGGTTCACGGGCTCATAAGATAATAATGGCGTGTTGTTTAACGATCGCTATTAATATTGAGACATGTTCTTAAGTTCTTATTTTTTTTTGTTTTTGACTGTTGATTTAGTGAAATGGTTTGTTTGTTTCTTTCACAGGTGGATGGCAGCGCTAGAATACTCCATAGACCGATGGATGAAGGCCGGTTGACGACGACATAATTTGATCTCTGACAATTCATTAAACTTGACATAATGTTAGTTCATTAAATGTATTTGTTACCGTTACAATTATTTTAACCTTAACTTTACTTCCCATTAACATTCACACACCTGTTAAATCAAGTGTACCTAAAGCCTACATACGAGTAAGATAATCTTGAATCTAATAAGTTTCAAAATTATCGAACACCAATTTCTGGCTTTCTAAACGTATAATAAAGATGGTTGAAGTACCATAGAACAGAAAATGTACTTTTAATTTATCGGCAAGGAATTAATCTAAACGAAAAATTAAAAATACTATGCTTATAAAAATCCTAGACAAGCTTTTTATTTCCATGATTAGGTGTACCACCACACCATAAATCTAAATTTTGAAAATGCTTCGTTTTATTCATTTATTAACCATGTTTTTATCTCTATCATTATTGTGATCAAAGATGACAACGTGCGTTGGTTCCCGTCCTACAATGGTACCTACATAACATTTTGCTGGTATTAAAAGTATAATATTGAATCATTTATATTAATATTTATGCATGTAGTATTAAATACAAATACATGCAAAACTGCTATTTACTATTTTACATAATTTATCAGAATACGATATTATTGAAAATATATGTATATTAAAATTACGCAACCCATCCGATATTTTAAAGCAATCATTTTAATCACATTTATTAAAACTATATATGGAAGTATATAAATGAACAGACGCATCGAATATAATGTTTTTAATATGTAGCTTTAATTGAAATTTATTCTAAAGTTGAAATTAATTCTAAAATTACAAATAATTGTATAATTTGTGTAATAATAATTACAATAGTACACATACTCCGTATAACATTAAAATACCTGTTTTATTTGATAATGAATACTAAAAATTAATATTTATGCATGTTAAATCAAATTATCCAAGTTGAATATGAAAAATACAACTTTAAAATTACAAAAAAAAAAACTATGTTTTAAGCCATAACTATTCATAAGAAAATTCTAAATGAATGACAGTCAATGTATTTAATAGATAATGTTAACCATCGGTCATTAACGTGGTCATTTATTTTAAATTGGCTGCCATTTTTAAGGACGTCGCAAGACAAGGCCAAAACCCCTTTTTTTTAAGTAGTACCATGTTTTAAACAGTACCAAAAGAGACCTTATATTAAAATGGTCACAGATCATAAACTACGGTAGATATTCGAAAGATCATTTAGATATGAATAAAAAGTAAGCCAAAATAATATTCCTACTATGTTATTATGTAGTAAGTATATCTTAACTTAGTTTTGAATGTAGGTATTAGGAACATAATTTTAATTGTACTCGTATAATATATTGATGTACTTACCAAGATAGTGACTAGGATTAGTGAGTATGTTAGTGGTTTTTCACTCATCGATGCAGTTTGAGCACAGTTTGTTGGATAAATATAATGTAATTTTGATCTTTTATCTGTAACCTCTTTATACATTTTAATATTTTATAGAAAATATTTGTATCAGTGTTGTGAATTTGTCATAATGTAAAGTTGTATTAATAAGATCGATTTATTTCGATACATTTTCTTAATTAATTAAATATGTATATTGTAAATATTTTTGATTTAAATGGGGGTTACAGTTATTAATTATATCTACAAAGTGAATGTGTATTGTATATTTGAGTTAGTTTAATATATTTTCCCTTTAGAATGTGGTCCATACTAGGTGACTTAAAATTGTGCATTAAAATGATATTTAATGATGGAAGATAATTCATGTTGACAATGTGTATATAAATAATCATGTAAAAGCTCAAATATATTTAAATGATAAAATAAAAAGACTTGAGTAAAAAGAATCGGTAAAAAGCTTATAGAGAGTAGCCTTGTATATTAGTGAGTGTTAAATATATAGTATATTGGATTTATTATAAACTTTGTCTAAAATATTGCAAATTTATAAATGCACGTTATAAGAATACTTTATTGTTTATGAATAACATTTAGGAAGATTTATCGACATTGTAATGATAAAATAGATATTAATGTGTTCAGTAAATAATTGAATATAATATGACTGTCGCATCTTTGAAGTATTTATTTCATCAATGAAACAATACTAAGATAAGTATTGAATAAAGTAAAATATAGTTCTATGCATGGTAAAAAATATATTTGATTTTTAGGTATTGCCTACCACTTCTGCCAAATGTAATATGTAATGAATAGAAAACTTTAAAATACATTTTTTGTGAGGAAATGAAGTTATAAATAAAATGATACATGTATGTATATATTTAGTTTTGAAGTTCTTAAACTTCTTCAAATAACTTTTGGGTACATGTTAGGTACTTGTTTACAAGAAGAGATTGTCGTTTGCGTTTATTAATATTATAATTTGTCAAAAATATTTAAAATTACTTCTAAGAAGCTCGGTTTTTTAAATAATATATGTTTGTGATCGTACCATTAGATTTCGTTGTAATAAAGTATTAAAATATTTCTATATTTTTATTTCGGGCATTAGGGGATCTTCTTTTAGTAACCTCGAAAAACTAATTATTTTAATCTTATTTAGAAAAATATTTGTCTTTCTATGAAAATTTTTTTTCTTAATGCAATGAGAAAACAATATCTGCCTATCTACGTAATGAGAAGTTTTCTAGTAGGTAAGTATTTAAAATAGCGTTCCTAGATGCCATGAAGGTTTTTAGTTCATCTCATGTCAATATGATACATATTTTCTTCTCCACTGAGTCTTGTTATCAAAACAATTAATAAAAATTAAGTATTAATGGACATGAAAATGGTACATATGGTAGGTACAAATAACATGTGTTTTTTAAATATGTGTGAAATAAGTAGGTACTAACTACTCGCACGAATTTTAAATTAAGTGGACTGTATTACGTTATTCCACTACACATTTGCGTTGCTTTAAAAAATATTCCAAAAAAACAATAGCGACATCTTTTGACTCTTGCTTACAAACGCCGAATGGGAAACGTAGATGTGAACGATAATTACGTATTTCTTACCAGAGAATACGTATTAGTACAACTTTAACATTACTGAAAAAATAAATAAAAAATCTACAAAATACAAATAAACTGACGAATGTGTCAATGAAAAACTAAAAACGCCACCAATTAGCGTGCACCGGTGAAAGTCACATACAAATCCATCCATCGATGCTAATTCACACAACTTATAAGCTACTAACACGAAAAATAAACAATAAAAAGATATCCTTCCCTTTTTTATCGCTCCCAAAGTAAAAACTGAGGAGGCTTCGGTCCGCGGGGAGGGGTACGGGAGCGCTACTGCCTGCCGACGCGGGCGCAGTAGTACGCGTGGTCTACTCCCACTCGCGCGCACGCTGCGCATACGCAGCCAAACGAACTAGTGATACCACAAAAAAACAAGTGAAACTCTTAAGGAAAGGATTACAGTGAACGAACACTAGTGAATTCCATGTGTCAGTGAGGACAATTTAGTGATACCATATCTTTATGTCACGGTAATAACTTTTTCGCTCACCTCGGTATCTATTCACTGTTTTATGGGCTGTACAGTACCTCTATTGTTGTGTGCGCTGCCACTAATCTATTCACCTGTCTCAACGCCACCTTCTGCGGTTGGACTGTGAAATGTGACAAAAAATTGCAATGAGTATCCATTGTGTGACAGACCCCCCGTTTGTAAACTTTGCGGGTTAACTACCTGACTACTGGAGGGGTGGTCGACGGGTCGGACAATCAATCGGGCAACTGCTCGCCTTGTGAGTTTTCAACAGTTTTTTGTAATGATTTCGGTAATTTAATACAGCGGATGTGGAATAAATTGGGTACGCTGGGTGCGCTTCGTCGTAGCTACCTGTTTATACGCCATGTGCTTGATACTGAGTTATTGTTTTCATCGCAGATGCTACTAAAACAATTCTGGGAATAACGGGCCAGCGGTTTACTCTATTGTTCAAAAGCTTTACAGGGGCATTTACTTAACATTTCCTGCCACTGTGTTTCGCAGTAATTATCAAGATAGTTAGTATCATTGTTTTCTTTCAACGTAGATTTATTTTGTTAAGGCTTCCTTTATCTCTATTTGTAGTCTGATGCTCTCTACCTAACTAAACTATTTATTTTGCTATGTTATAAATTTTGATGTTGGATGATTCTAACTTAAATCGCAAATGCAAAACTATCTCATTTCATTTCCACCTAAATTGTCGCGATCATTCAATATTATGCAAATTCAAATCATAGCACTTAATCATTTATGCAAATCAATGCTACTAATTACATATGTACGACCAAAATGAGTCTAAGCTTCTAACACTTCAAACATGAATATACAATATTCATGTTTTCGACATAATGGAATTTTATAATATCGAACTTATCGAAACCATTTTAAGATAAGCATAGAAATAGCTTCTAATCGATTTGAGGACGATAATCGAACGCTTTTAGTATTACTAACACAACTGCCTACTTACTAGCTAGAATAGCAGAAGCGACTGATTGCGCGTTTACTAAGCAAATAGTAGTTAATCTTTATTATCAGGTGATAACGGTATAATCTAATCACTGTTTGAAATGATGGTTATCTGGAACCTTGCGGCACAAAAAGGATGCCGCGTGATATTCCACTTATAAACCTAATTGCTTCTAATTGACATATTGTACTAGTACTCAGTTAGCTCTAGAGATAGCGCATCAACAGTAAGGTATTTGGGTTCTAGTGGTATCTACTAGAAAAAAGGTTTTGTGTCAGATTTGTTATTGTTTTAGTCACTGCATGCTCTCAAATTTTTCTTTAACCATTGATCAGACGCGATATATAAAAATTACGAAGTCTGTTTCGTATGCTAGCTGATTCAAAAAACTAAGACTACTTACCGCTTTACAAACTTCCCATGTTACACTATCTAACAACGTTACGCTATTTATCCTTTTTAACAACGTTATAAAGGAACTTTTGAGAACTCTAGCTATGATGATGAAATAATGCCTTGAAGTCATTCTAAAAGTGAAGCATTTGAAGTAGAAGCAAACATACAGTTCCAAGAAGTTGCATCCAATTAATTAATCCCTGTCCGTTGTATTATGATCATGGTCCCTTCAATATTTTATGTCAGTAAGCTGACATTCGTTGTTAACAATGAAATTTAAGTATACTTTGTTCAAAAAGACATCAACAGTTGCGAAATTATTTGACTTTTACCAGGTACCTGATACATGTTTCTCGTTAGCTGTTTCTTTGCATTACGTGACTGAGATAAAAAAATTCTGTACTCTCAGATCTAAGTGTAGACTTGCTTTATGTTTTCTTTAGATATGAGTACAAATACATAATTACTTCCATTACGTTAAGAAACTTACTTAAGAAACTTACTACTTTACTACTACTACTACTACTGGTACTTTGGTGAAAACTCTAGTAAATATTTGGAGCTCTTATTAACTGGATCCAACTGTTGGATCTTATATTTGAGTGATATCAAAATCAACACGGCTAGAGATTCGATTATTGACTTTATTTCTGCCTACTTGCCTTTTTATGCTGATCGATAATAAATCCTTTAACTTTTTTTTAAAAGTAGACAGCTCGTGATTATGCAGCTCATTAACATACCCCAAAAAGACAAGTTTCTTTTCTCAAAGTTAATGTCGTTGAATGTCTATTTACCCCTTGAGCATCGGAAGACTGCCGGCGGTCTCATAACAATTGATTTTCTGTCTGGAAACATGATCTCTGAAGTATTAAAAAACGTATGTAGTACCCGTGCTAGTGTGCATACGCTAATGCATTAAATGTAGTTGGGACCAATGTGACAGAATAAATACTACTAGTACATTGCATATAGGTATCAGATCTAATGGATAATAACGATGTAGCAAGTGACCTGCTTGTATAATGTTATTAAGATCGCAATGTAATATTCAGTGCTAGTTAGCGGGCACATGAAAGAGTTTCGTGTTGGTTTAACGTGAATCTCGATCCATAAATTTCAATAATTTTGAACTCATATGCTTCACATTTATTGAAATATATTATTTACATTGAGTCGGCAAACTACTTCAAAGAAAAAGAGTACTTAACATGCTTGTGTGAAATATTTCAACAAGTTTTGAAAGCTATATATGTATAGTATAAACTTAATATACTTGTAACTTGGATAGAAGTGCTTACCTAACGAAATATCTGTAAAATATATTATTAAATACTTTATGAATAAATTTAAACTGGTCAGATAAACGTAAAATATTATTTCTACTAAACAGCGGCTCTTCACAAGCAAATATTTTATTGTCTCTGATTTCAATATTCAATAAACTTCATTCGAGTATAAAGCACTTGTCTGCTACAAAACTTTTAGTACCACACGGCGCTATATGCGCATGAAAATTTAAATTTCGAAGTTTAAAATATTCCTTTTTAAACTTTTATGGTATTGAAATGACCAATATTACATTCAAGCAACCATTGCTTACTGCAGCGTCTGTATACATATTCATATCTCTAAATTCTCGCACCAAAGAGAGATAAAAGTAGTTTTACGGCTCCGGAGCAAGTAAGATGGTAGAAACTCGATCAGGCATTACTTTAGAGGGAACGAGAAAGGCTATCAAGGCTGTACGTGCGAGAGGGAGGGATAGACAATCAGAAGGCTTTTACGGTAGAGCGGGCAATGTTAGTGAAATGTGGGGCCGCGGTCTTTCGATTGCGCCTGAGTAAATTGAATCTAAGATTAATATTTTGTTCTTGCTTCAACTGACGACTGAGTTTTTAAAGACGTAGGAGTGATAGATTTAATGTTGATACTAATAATTCATTTTGATTTTAAATCGGACAGACTATTTGTGTAACAGGTCCAAATAACTAATTGCATTTTTAATCGTTCAAAGATAAATTATACTTACCCACCAGCCAAAATGATTTCTTTTTTAATGATAAATGTAAGATTTTTTTTTTATATTCTAAAGTTTATGATTTAAATGATGATTGGAAACTTGATTTAGTCTCGTTGGTGATGATGGCATTGTTTTGAGACTATACAGAAGGATATCAAATGAAGTCAAAATACCAGCTCATTATACAGTTTTGGTTAAGGTTTAAAAACAACTGCCATTCTTTGAAAAAATGCTCATAATAATGAACATATAAATGGCAGTGCATTTACTGCAACCGCGGAACTGAAACACACAAAAGGCTCAGACGCCGGAAACGAACGTAAGCTTTGAGAAACCATACGAATCACACAGCCAACAGCTAGCGTGAAGCGATGCATATGGTTTATTGTCCAGGACTACTGACTAGTGATGGGAACCATTCGAAGTAAGCAGTAGCAGAAGAACTTTCTCTTCTCATACCTACTGCAACTAAAAGTACTACCTACTATTAACAATAAATATGAAACAAGATCTCAATTGAGTATAAGAAAGCAGTACCTTATATTGAGATGAACAAGTTTCTCGCCAAAAAAATCTAATGCAGTGACTAAACTACAGGCTCTTATAACTTTTGTTCTCTGCCTGCTTGTAATATTTCCACGTGTAAATTATTGGTAAGTATTATAATACTTACCTTTTATTTGGACTCAAAATTTAAGTATTTTTAATATTTATTTAAATTTTTGTAATATTTTTAACAAACATGATCATGACAAAAACGGGTACTAATTTATGTATGGTATGTATGTATTCCTGTATTCTTATTTTTGTCTGTGTGGTAGAGTGATTCGTCATAACTTATTCGTTAGTTATTTAATAGAACTAATGTGTCCCCCTCACTATCATTTATGATACTCCTCTAGATGGAAATAGTCTGTCCAATCGTAAATCTCGGAATAGCAATCTTTTCAAAGACATTATTAGTGTTATACAAACACAAAGGGTAACAATGGAACATTCCAACACATGCTTCTTACGATGTTAGTTTACCAGATTCAAATAAACATGAAACAACAACCTACTGAAGCACTATCATTTCTTTCTCTTTATCATTTACCTCATATTCCTAAACGTTAATTTGTTCTACAAACGTGACGCTTTTTGCGATAAAACCAAATGTTGAGTTATTCTCAAAAAATGGATGTCAAGTCTGTTTTTGCATCTTATTGAGTACCTTTTGACCCGTCGTGAGTAGCGCATCCAAGTCAAGTGGTTTTACTAAATCTGCTGTTAATTCCTCTAACAGTAATTCTAATAATAATGATAAACGAAAGTCAGCGTGTTTGCCATCGTTAATAATAAATTTGACTTAGTATCAGGGGACAATTATCATAGAAGCAAGTTTACACAGAGGAATTTAATTGCTCATATTGAAAGGTCTAGGTCAGGTGATACTGATGACTTTGCCGCGAATTCTTAAAATACAACCATCACTTAGCATATTTGATACATACAACCAAATATCTCTCACAAACCAGAGTAAGTAAATACACTTTGAGGAAAACATTAATTTGAAACAAATATGCTGCGGCAAACCAAACCAGACAAGTCTCCATTTATACAGTATTTTATGCAGTGGACTGCTATAACTCAAGCATTGACACTTATCGAGGCGAATTCCGGCCGCCATTAACGTTTCCAGATACCAGAAGCTAACTACTGATAAAGAGAATGAACTGTTGGAAGATGCATGAGGCTTGGTTTTTAAATCTGTAAGTAAGACAGACTGTTTTCTGGTAAAAGTCTTTGATTGCCAAAAAAACTTGTTATATTTTACACTGGATATAATTTGAATTGCGAGGGGTACGAAGATAACTGGGTTAATATTGAATGATCGAGAACTAGAAAGACAAAATTTTGGAAAACAAGACTTAACTAGGAAAACATTGATCATGAATAAAAGGACAAGATTTTGAAAAAGGAAAACCATTTTCATTTAATATCGTCGCGACTAAAAAAATAATTACTTTTGATATAAAGGTTTAAGTAAGCAGTAATGATACGTACCATAAAGTTTGTACACATATCGGTTTGTTATACGTTATTAATCTACCAAGAACACAAAGATGGTGGAGTAGATACTTATGTAAGTGCTTCAATTTAAATATTCATGATATTTAAAAAACAATCAAATACAACTCTGGACTTATAAATTATCACATGGAAACAGATCTGTATCACTTAAATCTATGTTTATGCATTAGATATCCGTGAGAAGGAACTCTGCAAGATATTAACTATGCTAATTAATTAATGGAAACAATGTAGATCGCTACTTAATTAGGCATGATTCTCGATCCATAAATCTTCATAATCGACACCTAGACAGAATGACATAGGTTTATGAAGTGCTCATGAATCAAAAATTGTAAAGAAACATTATGGTTCTAAATTGAAATCGGTAGGTACTTGTCGTCGTCTGAAAGTTAAAAACAGGGCCACCGCTCACATGCCAATAGTTACAGCTTTCAGTAATCAATAACTAAGCAATCAGTAATATTGAAATTAACGGTAGGAAAATCATGATAGTATTTCAAAATATGGAAAAAATGACAATCCACAATATGTCATTCCTTTAAAATTACAATCTCAATCACAAAACTTTCAAGTTTGGCGGTAGGCCTGAGTATAAATACTAAAAAAACATGGTGTCAACTGTCATTTTAAGGGTAGTGAGAAACAAGTCCTGTTGTCTTAAGTAATTTTGGTTTTTAACGGCTTATTCAATTTTCAGATGATCGTACGAGCGTGATGTCGGACTCCAGCGGTGCAGTAGTAACTCGGGCGTCAACACCTCGCCCTGCACAAGAAACTCCTGTAAACGCTCCTATCAGATCAAGACATGACCAATTCCTCGCCAGCTCAGCTGAAAGAGCCCAAAGACCGTCTTCTAGTGGTAGAAATGCTAACGGGAACTACGACTCCCCCCCCTTACCCTACCGACAAATCCCCCCGGGTTCCTTACTATCCTCCTCCCATCGAGAAACCTCGGCTTTTGTTCCTGTCGTCCCCACTCGATCCATACACCCCGTGATATACCCCAATGAAATGCACCCAGCGTTGATCCCCTCAGAAATTATGGAAAGAGAAAGAATGATGGATAGAGAAAGACCTGAACCGGCGAAAGGGTCACCAGACCGAACGTCGGGTAATTTCCCAAAGAGGAATTCTTTTGATTTGATGGCAATGATGGTCGAAAAACGAAAAGAGGTAGCGCTGAGAGAAGCAGCTGCAGCTATGCTTATTCCTCACCATAGAACGTCTTCAATGGATGGGATGATGTCTGATGGATCTTCTCAACCGCCTATTTACGGTCCACCTGGGGCTTTTCTTGGTGCGCCAGGACCTTCGCCCACGACTGCTGGCAGTTTCACTTTTACAGGGGCAGGGTTGTTCCCACCTGGGGCTGGTCCCCATCAAATGCATCCGCACCTCGATAGACGATTGCTTCGAGCGCCTGGAAGAGCGTCTAGACCCAAGAAGCAGTTTATTTGTAAATTTTGCAACCGGCAATTCACCAAATCGTACAACCTCCTCATCCACGAACGAACCCATACAGACGAGCGGCCGTATTCGTGCGACATCTGCGGGAAAGCATTCCGAAGACAGGACCACTTACGCGACCACAGGTAAGATTCTTTACTCGTAATTTATTCGCTATAGCCCGTAATTACCCAGTAAATTGTACCTGTTGATGGTGCGTCCGGTTTCTTGCACATTTTAATTTTCTACAACGCTGATCATAGTGTAAAGAGGCCTAATTTATATGCACGTAACGAGCAGCCGGTGTAACTCGAGTTGCAGATGGCAAGCCGACTGTGGCCGCATCCGCCCGACTACCTAGAAACAGAATTATTTATAAGTTGGCTTCTTGGAAATCAGTCTATCTTGATTAATAGTAAAAGGTGCTTGTACTTTCAAGCGGACCGGTATGAAAACCAACAGATCTCAATACGCATACCATTTGCCAAGCAATAGTGAACGTTGGTCAGTCATTCTGATTGTAGATAACGCGTGAATGATATATAGCCGTCTCGGTGTGCTCATGACAGTTAAAAATAAGCTGATGGAAGTTCACTTATATCTAATGCTTAGTTTGTTTTGAGATAAGTACTTACGTGTTCTAGTACGGTTATGTTCATTATCTCACTTTGAATAAATTATGGATTTATCATTCTAATCATTGCCAGTCATTGAGGGATTATGTAGAATGACTATTTATTTCAAACATGTTATGTTAGTTTGCAAGCACTTTTAAGAATAGGCAATGCAAGTTTTGTATCTAAAAAGTACCGATAGGTACGTTCAATCTTTTAATAAGAAATTTATAAATATGTAAACTGAATTTTATATTCACAGCAGACATAAGAACGTTTAACTTCAATTCTCAAAAAAGCTCCTAATGACCAGTTATCGAACTAGGTGATTCTGATCAAGTTTAAGTCTCGATGCAATCATAAATATCAATTTACTACGCCGAAGAACTGTTGGCCGATTCCAATACAAAATAAACTAGTACAGTAGGTTCTATTCATTTACCTGTTGCGCTAAAGAAATGAAAATCAGCGTACTACGTTATTTTTTAATGCTAAGTGTGTATAGATGGCATTGATACTCAAATTAGTTCTAAAGTATAATATTAATAGAACACTTATATCGAACCAATGTTGTACGGCTACTGTGTAAGAAGTGTCTAGCATTTTCCGATGTTGCCATAGCGCTCTCTGAGTAAAACGGTTAGAGTTGAAAATACGAAAATTGACCAGATGTAACTGAGTGAGTTACATCTGGTCAATTTTGCTTATCTTGTAGCACTTTTGGCCTGCGGCCACCAACCGGTTTCGTAGAAGCATAGTTATCGTTTGTACATCATGGTAGAATGCTGTTGGCCACAGAGCGTCAAGATACCACAAACTTTTTGAAATCAATAATTTTCATCCTTTACTCCGTCAGAATAGAGATCAAACTTGATTGCGATCCTACCTTCATGTCATTATAGGTGACTGTTGTAGTAGAACTCTTGCGCAACGAGGTACAGTGTGTATGGACCTTCTGTCTAACTACTCTACTGTGAATCCAATATGTATAATAGTTAGGCTATGAAATAAATTAACATTTGGTTTTCTGAGAACGTGTTTGGAGATTAGACCGTGTTAGCTATGTGTTGGGGCGCTTTGTAGAAACTTTTTTCTTTTAAATTATCCAGGTAACTTTGTAAGGTTTTGTTGTTAGGATAAATACCATTAAGTAACCTAGTTCCTAGTTGTTACAAAATTAATTATAAAAATCCACTTAACATACGAATAGAACTTTACTAAAACCCCTCCAAATCTAGCATACTGAGTACTGAGGCAGTGGGACGTGGCCGGCATATCAGACTATACATTAAAATAGCAATATCACTCCTATTTCAACAGCATAAGGTACAGCAGTGTTTACCTTGATGTTCTCTCATCCCTACCTACTACGTCTACATCATCATCTATCATTATCAGGAAGTCCACTGCTGAAAATAGACCTCCCCATAGAGTTCCAAAGTGACGTGTTAAAGCGGCCTGCATCCAGTTTCATTCTGCGACCTTTATAACGTTGTCTGTCCATCTTGCTGGTGGATACGCTACGCTTTTGATCACTAATGGTCTCCAATCGAGAACCTTTCTGCCCTCCATATCCATAACAGCCTATAGCAGTCCACTGCTGGACATAGACCTCTCCAAGACTGCGCAAACTTTCACGGTCCTCCGTTTCTCGCATCCAGCCACCACCGACCACCTTCCTCCAACACTACGTTTCCCGAGACGTGGTCTCCATTCGAGAACCCCTATATGGAGCACTTAACTATGGAGCATTCGCAAAAACCACTTTACTAGTACACGAAACACTGAATGTGTATATGGAACCGTGATTCACACCAAAATTTAGTTACTACGCGGTAGAATAATAAACCACACATAAAAACTATTACGGACTTGGTGATTTTTGATGGATCCCACTGAGGTATTCGTCTCACATTAAGCCAAGACTTTTTTACGTCTACCCGTAATTAGTTTAAATTCTGATGACTCACCCGTTTCTATTGGAGTCGGTAATGGAAGATGGAATTGGTCGGTACGGACAGCAAATTAGGATTTTTGTATAGGAAACGTGTACGGGTACCTATTTGGTATAATGACATTGTTTGTAAATAGTTAATCTATTAGCATTTCTAAAATTTTACAAGTAATTCTTTCTTATAACGGAATTACATTCAAAAACAAATTTAATTAAAATTGGTAAAACACAAGTTTTTGGTAATAAACCTTGATTTTTACCCAGCCAACTTCAAAGTTAACAAGTTTCATTACAAAGATTTTTATTTTTATTTTTCAACATAATATTATTTTCATATCTGCTCAAAAATAATTTTGTTTACAGACATAGTTCATCTAATTTAAAGACCCGAGTTCACCAATTTTTAAACAGCCGTTAAACCACATTTAACGGTTAATTTGACAGAATTCCTATACAACATATCTTAAATAGTGCTAAGTCAGCTTATTAATAAATGTGTTGTTAAACTCGACGCCAATACAACTCAATTTAATCGGTTTCTTAACAGCATTTTTACGTCAAATTGCATATATTGTAGCAAATTCTCTACCGGGTACAATTTTCTTTGCGGACGGTACACTGCATGCACCGACCAAACCAGTACCTTTACTTCGAAGGCAATTTATACTCCTCTCTCGGTCAGATAGTTTCGCGTTATCATTCTCAAATTGTAGATAGAACATTCAATGGAGTCGTGACAAAAAGTTTTAAGGTGTTTTTACACGCCCATACTATGGTAGATTTATTAATCTCTTCAAATTGTAGCCCAAAATGTTCCTTACTTCTCCATTAATATGGCACGTTTTCGTTCAGTGCTTATAAGTAGTTTTAAGACTATTAAAATAATTGGAAGGCTGTTAAATTTGCCTTTACATTATTAGTGTGACAAACGTATAAAGTAGTAATAAAATATTTTTCCTGTAAAGTTTTAAATGTTTTGTGTGAAATTGAATTACGAATAACTTGATGCATACTGTGCACGATTTTAATTAATAACACGCTACTTTATAACAGAAGCTTAAGGAAAACATGTAAACAATAAAAACGTATTACGCAAAAAATGTTGTCATTCAAAAGGTACATTTGACGAATAAAAATGTAAAGAAACTGGTATAAGGATAAAATATTACAATTGCCACAATAATGTGATTCATTTTGTCAATTGCTTTATCGGTCGTTGTTATTACATACAACAATACCACTTAACAAACTGTATAATATAGTAGTTACTATAACAATGTTTACACTTATTTGTACATAAGACTTTATGCTAGCAGTCCATTCAAAACATGAAATAGGAAAATTTTATTACCTAACCTACTACCTACGGATCGCCACCAAAAGGAGGGTTATTTAAAAAAAAATCTTAGCATTTGTCACGCCCCATCCTTCACCCCCCTATTTTACATAAAGTCATTTTTATTAATAGCCAATTCTAGCTTACCTAGCAACACAGACATTCTAGCATGTCTGTGTCGGGCTCGACCCATGAAGCTTCAGCTACTTTGTATTATATTGGCGGACATTTCAGCTTTATTTTTTGCGTGTCTGCTCCAAGATAAATCGATTAAAATGACGTATATGACGATAATCGAGATGCATCGGACCTGCATAATGCCGGGTTATTATCCTTGCCGTAATTAATACCCAAACAACAAACCGCCTTCGAGCCCGGACTTGCACGGTCATTACGAGTTTCTCCGAAGTTTTAGCAAAAACTGACAATTTGTCAGTGATGTTGTTAAAATAATATACGCATTGAAAGCACATGGATAAAGCCATGACGTCTTTTTGTGAGTCAAAGTAAGCGATGTGGCTGCCCGTATAAACATTACTTGTTTTGTACGAATTATTTACTAAACGTGCTAAAGTCATCTTTACGAATTACTTACCCTAAATAAAAAAATAAGACTACCTGATTAAGATATAAATAAGCACTAAGGATAGTTGTAGGTTCATTCAAAACGTAGGTTAAAATACACTTTTAATCTAACTCGACACACAGGTGTAGTATTTTTTTTAGTTTTTAGATCCTCAATCGAAATAAATAGGACTGTTGATATCGTACATTCGCAATTTTCAAAAGAGACCTGTAATCACCTTAATTGCGAACCTGCTTTCATCTGAGACACATATTTTGCGTCTTTATACAACTATTATTAAAACATGAATTACGTTATTCACTTCGAAAAAGAATACAAAAACCGTATGAATATTTAAAGCAACCATCTTACGTAAATATAAAAAACGTTTTATTGGGCACGCCTTATCGTGGTTCGATCAACGGGAGATGCGTGATCGGAATTTCAACTTTAAAAATTGAGAAAAATAATTCGCATAATAATAAGACGATTGAGAGATTAGGGAAAAATACTCAGTGTGTAATAGTGTCCGAACATCTTGTGATTAGTGACTTTTTTTTAACCATATCAATAGTTTAATGCGCAAAATTCAGGGCAGAATATTTAAAAATAAGCAAACACATATTTTGTTAGCCAATTAAAAAGACAAAAATATTGTCTGTCAAGCAAAATCTCGTCACATTCCTAAAAAGATTATTACTCGAACTCAAATATTAATCAGTGTCGACACAATGTTTTCGTAAGATTTTTACATTAAAATCGCCTTTAATCAAGTGGCCGACAAAATTCAGTCGTTAATAAAACGCCGTCGATGCCCGTTTCCCATCAGAGTTGAGATGAATATACAGCCATAGCTATATGTATATCTTTACCATAACCTGTAGTGCCGGAGATACGAAAATAAGCACATACGACCGCAGCCTTACCGTAGATACTCAGAGCAGTGTTGGAAGAATATATAATAATATCGATAATATTTACGATGAAGAAATGTTAAAGCTAGCCAATATTGGCGTCATCAATACAGCAGATAAATTAATAGATTTAGAAATAAGTATCAGCTAGAGCTGATACTTATTTCTAAATCTATGTATGTATGAGTGAAGAAATAAAAACTATATTATATTCCAATGCATTTAATATTTCATTCAATTGATTCGGCGAAAATAAACCAAGTGAACCTTGTTCATTTTATTAAAGCAATTTGTGTGCGGGGATCCGCAAACTATATTTGTGTATGGTATTTATTTCATTGGTATGTATGTAAGTTAATTCAGGTTCAGTCAGCAATGAAAAACATCGATAGATAAAAACAGCACTGAGCTGTGGTTGTACACACTCCTATCATTAATTTTCTACTCCGCAAGCAAGCAATTTCTTATATGAAAAACTGGTTGGTACCATGAGGAACGAGTGTTAATGATAACTTCAACCTTTCTCTATCAGTCCTTTTAAATTGGAACGCATTATATTTTAAAAGTGTAAGTTAAAAACTTAAAATTATAAAAGAAACAGAGTTCATGTTACATTGTCGTAGATTTGTTACTTTGTATCAGATTTGTCTATTGAAATTAATAATCAAATGAACGCTGCATATGATTTATTTTTGTATTGAATGTTTTATCTCGAGGCTCATGTACAATTATGATTACTCCGAGACCACATATAATAGGGTCTGAGCAAGCGACCCACTCGTTCCGATCGCTCAAGGGGCTACAGCAAAAAGGGATATCAAATTATTACTGAATCCATAATAAATCAAAGGAGGCAGGTGCAGTGGTCGCGAAGAATTTCGCCTACGGTCAACTTTAGAAATTATCTATCATCTTCGTACCAATTGAAGCAGGACGCCGGGATATCGTTTCCGATAACGTTAAATTGGTTGGAATCTTTGATATTCGGATTGGGCTTCTAAAAATTTGGTTGCCACGCGATACTGTCACGCAACATTTTGGAAGCGCCTCCTTTTTGAGCAATCTTCCGAATTAAACTTTTGTTTTTCTTTCAACTTTGTTCCCAAATTCTCGAAATCTTTTGTTTGGTTCAATCTTTAGTCGAATACATTTATTTATACAAGTTTTCGTTGCTAACTCGCTTCTTCTTGATTTTAATAATCACCGTGCTGGTTTCCTCCACATATGACCGTCCGTTTGAAATAATCGTGACCGAGGCTGTACAATAATTAGCCACAGACCCCGTTCAGTCCGTTCGGCGATTTCACAGTTTCTTATTGGCTTTTGAAAGTTAAGCTTAGACGCATTGCGCAATTTTTTTCTACTGCTTGCTTCAGTCAAAGCAAAGAAAGGGGGCCTTTTCAATATCCTTTTGCACCTGTTCAATACACTGTTAATGCTTAAGTTGTAAAGTGGATACGGTTTGAAGGATTTCATGATATCAACACACAATCTGATTAAAAATTTATCCAGCTCTGCTTCTTGAAATAATTGGTAATTCGATTGTACCTGCCTTCACTAACTTAAAATCATTAACAATTACATTGAGTCTTTGAAGTTTCTATCTAAAGTCTTTTATTATACGGCTTTATAACTAATATTTCGGATTATTTAAATGCCATTATTGTCAAACCAGTGCAGGTAAACGAATTATTCAAATTGTTTGTGTTCGTGTGCGTGTTTGCTTGCAAAACACTTTTTTATCGTATCAAAGCAATTTAGCTAAGGATTCGCGTGATTCAGATTCTCTGGTGTTTAAGTTTTTGTTTTGATTAGTCTCTGCTCTACTCTGATTCATTTTATATATTTATCGCTGCTGATATTCATCACCATATTCTTTGTTTAATTTACAATCAGATAAAGTTTAAACGAAGTTCAAGAAAAAGTCGTTTCTCATAGCGACACAGAAGTTAAAATTATTTGTATTTAAAATTCGTCAAGTAAATCCTCCAAAGAATTTTATAATCGGACTCGTGCAATATCTCAAGCGGTATTTCTTTGAAATTCGTCGTAACTTTCAATAAATATAATCATTTTTTTTAAACATTTCTTCGTGGAACTTTATTCGTAAAGTATGAAACGTTTTTAAAGCCAAGAACAATAAGGAGCTTAACTGTCCGTTACGTACAAAACTGAGTTCTACTTTACAATAAGCTTCAACCAACATTCAATCTTAAGCGCAAGAGGTAACGTTTATATATATTTGTTTCGGTTGAAGTTGCGTTTAAGGCGTGGGTTGACAAAACGTATGCTTATCATCGATTTAGCATTTGTTTGCTACCTAATCCAGTTTTAAAACCCATTAAGCTTGTAGTAGCTAGTAAGTGTTTTAAAACACTATTATGTAAAGTTATTTATTTATGTATTTCCTTAACTATAATAAACTATACTCAGATCAAACAAATGTTCCTTCGATACGTTAATTGTAATTTAATCGGTTGGAAGATCGTATTTATGTTAAATTCTTACGGGTTATTTAATACCCGACGTGGTACTACTCAAAAAATGCTTGCTCAATAGAACTGGACTTAAAATATTTCTGAGAGATTTCTAGGAGTCAAGCAAATAGTGACCGGTTGGCTCTTCAAATAAACGCAACGTCTTCTCTGGTAGAGCTCACAATTTATAAACCTTTTTGAATCTTACCTCTCGCGCATAGGCTAGACTTTCCTTTAACATATCAGAATTTACCTCCACGACCTCTAAAATCCAAACCAACAGCGCTAGTGTTTGCTTACCATCCTCTAGTATTTGCCTGTGAATATTTTAATCAATCCATCGAGTTAAATTTATTTTAAACCATAAGAAAAAGACTTCCTCCATTGTAAGACAAATGTGTTTTTAAATCAAGAATTTTGGAATTATTACGATGTAATTTAAAGTTTGTAATAATTTTTACACCTTTGTACTTAACATCGAAAAATTTTATTGCCATTGTTCTCTATATTGATCTGTTAACTTGTTATTAATATCTGTGGTATATTGTTAAATTTGTTCCTTCTGCCTGTAATACTTTTGGATTTACATTTGAAAATACATATTGGAATGAACTTTACCACATTGAAATGATTTCTATCTCGCAGCTAACGTCCACATTTGTCAACCAATTGTTCCTACAGCATGTCCCAAAAACAGGTTTTGAAAGTATTCCGAGTTAGAGGCCATTGTTATTTATGAACATGGAAGAAAGGTCTCCAAGGCGACTCTGTACGACCATTAATCATACGACGACGTCAACCTCAGATAAAATCCATGGATATCTTTGCAGCCTTTGGATAATATTAAAGAAATGCATGAGAATTCATTTTTCCTTTACGCAATATTAAGGATTTAAAGTATATCGGCTTTTAACTTTTTTTTGAATATATTAGGATAATGACATAATAATTATTTTATTTATTCTAACGAAAAGGCACGAATATTGTATCATTATACTTAAATTACATAAACAAACATACAGTAACCTACCTAATTAAAATTTTATAAACACATTTGATTTGGAATGTCAACATACAAAAACCATTAACTTTGATCGAGATAAGGTTTAATATTTCAAAATTGATGGCATTTAAGATGTAGAAGTGTATTTGATGTTATCTGTGCCAGTGGAGAGCTATCCAAGGGATTTAAAGCCATACAGGCTATCAACCGGTTGTCCTTGGTGGGTGAACCCTCCGTAAGACGGCCACAGTTTACTAGCAGGGAAAAGGTTATTTACTGTAGACAGGGTTACATAAAGTTAAAGGTATCGCATGATGATATGTAAGTTTTGTGGTAAGAGCAAGTTATGGTTTAGGGTGAAAATAAAACTCCAAAGCTAGTTTGTGCACAAATATTCCTTAAAAAATAGACTTCCAAAACTCTTGACTACGAGGCTGTCCGTAAAGTTTAAATCCAAGGGTTGGCAGTCACTTCCATATTTACCAATGATCGTCTGCCAAGTACCATATTTTTAATTAAGTTATTTAGACTATAATTTTGCAAAACACAAAGTATGTAGTATCGCTTGGTGGGTAATTCTCGTATAATATCTTCTTTCCCTACATTTTACATCTACCGCTTGTTTTCGAATAAATGAAAAAACTACAAACCAGCACCTATGTATTGGGGGCGGCAGCCTGGAATTCATTCGATTCGAATAATAGTAAAAGTACCTAAGGAACGATTGTCCACGAAAATAACCTTTAAGTTTATTTAAAAGCCAAATAAGCTTCAGAATATGACCGTGCTATAATAACTTCTTATGACTTCAAATTAAATGTAATTTAAAGATTAAGCCAAAATTAAAAGACTGAGAAATATTCCAAAAGATATTAAAATAAAAATAAACTTAGACCGCTTTGTTACCAACAAACGTTGAATATAAAATTGACAGTAGCATTACAAATCTATGAAAAACCGTACGCAGGCTGATCTAATCCTGTTTACAAAGTGACTTTTCGGTTGGATTCACTCAAAAAAGACGACTTAAGAGAGACTGGCCTGTTTCAAAAGAAATAATCACGTTATTTATTGCCGAGGCCTGAGACCAACCAACTTTAATCTGCTCTAAGCACGTACAAACCGATTTTATGGAGATTAAGATCGGCTTGAAAACTTTTTCGAATAGCAATAAACATTTATTAGTATCAAAACTAGATTCTGAATTAATGAAAGCAATTACTAACTCGTACTCGGCAATGGCTTTGTATGACATCTCGTCTTTTTGTTCTAGATGATAATCATCAGATGTAGCTGTACCGGCTTTTTTAAACATCTTGTTTATGACATCGAGTCACTTTTACGTGTTAAAATAAAATTATCATAACCACTTGTTATAATCATCAAAAATTCTATAAAAAGTGCAGTGGCTTAAAATGACGTGCACAGATTTAAGTTGGCATTTATTAAAACCCATAAAATTTCACAATCGGTCTTTACTCTTAGGTTCAGAAAAGGGTTTATTAATAAATGCTTAAACGATGTAGTACTTATTAGATACTAAAAAGTTTCTTAGATAATCATATGCAGGTAATAAGCACAGGAAAATCACTGCAATTAAACATCACACCGAGCAAGTTAATTAGTTTCCTAAAGAAGTAACGCGACTAGTACTAATAAATTTCTTATTAGGCGACCAATCAAGCGAGCAAACTATGTTGTAATCATTCCCACATGAAAAGCTCCAATAAAGATGAGATACCACCGATTATACTCAATTACAGACAGCACTAAAAATGGATTTACGATGAAACCGAAATTAACACTCTACCATGTGGCCTGATTGCACCTACTCATCTCGACTCATAAATCAACGCGCAAGAATCGACAAAACAAAATTGTAGCAAGGATTCCAAGTCTAATTGGATTTGTACATAGTGGATCTATCAGTATACATTGATTAATGGTATCGGAGGACTGAAGTATAATTGCCAGTCGAGACCGTCATGAATCAACTGCTAGAGTTATAAATCTGATAATTGGAACTAGTTTTGAGAGGCTTGAATAATAATAATAACACAGCAACGTGGCGGAGAAAGGTAGCCGTAATCTATACGTTTACTTTGATGTAACATGGTTACTGTATTCCAGTTTAGGTTACAACTTTGGAAATTTTTGGATTGTGTAATGTTTTACCTTGCCGCGATATTTGTGTCCAAGTTTTTATCAAGAGACACAATCTGTAGCAGTTTTCATGCTTGGGATAAAAGTAAGATTCCATTTTGAAACATTCTGTGTGAGACATTTATGAATTGAATTCTGTGCATGTTACAAGTTTATATTGAAATAACATTATTAGTTTTAAATCCTAGTATCAAGTTTCGGCAGACAGCATGTGAACTGTGAAAAATTGTGTTGGAACTATTCAAGCCCGAAGATCGAAATCAAGATGTTTGGGCTTTACTCGTATATATCGAATATCATATAGTTTTTTGTTGTCAAATCGTGAGGCGCCATTTATTATCACTACTGGAGCAAGTAAAGTTTTGACCTTAGGAAAAAATATGTCTGATATAAATATTTTCCAGATTGGTTTGATTAATTTCATGCTTTGATGTATATAATAGCTGATTTCCTAGTAATTTAACTGTTAAAAAACCAACGGAGAAACTAAAGAAACAAAATACAGAGTTTCACATTGGAATGTTAATTTAAATATAAAGGTCTCTTAAAATATGGTTGGTGAAAGTCAGTGCTCTGAGGAATTTTAACAGATATACCTATAACTAAGATTCTCCGTAACTTCTTACGGAGAATCGTGTTTAATTGCATGTCAAAATCATCAGTAACTTTTTAATTCACTCATCAGGTGCCAAAAAATAGATGTTATCTTGTGTTATAAGAAACCGATCTTGCTGTTCTTTTTGGAACCTAGACTCTGATGGTGTTTTTTTAAGGGGTACACTTTATTTTAAGAACACACCTGTAGTTGCATGAATCCAAGTACGCAGCGCAATGAATGTTTGCGTCACTCAGAGGTGAAATTGAGTGTGAAGCGGCAGCGGCCAGCCGTCGCTCCCAATACGTCGCTTGGGCTGCGTGCGCGCCGCCAAACCGGCTGCGGACGCGGCATCGTAGGATACTGGCAGGGTACTCATTCTAAATATTAAATTAAAATTGTAACTAGGCACAAACTGTGAGATGGAAGCAATGCGTTTTCTATCGCAGTACATCTGTTACCGTTTATCCAAGATATCAAGGACTTAATTGCTTGACTTAAGCAATATCAGATCAGATCCAGAATTTAGAAAACAAAATCTAATTTATGTAAATTGTATTTATATTTCGAAATATATTTTATGTTATGGGTACAAAAAAAGACAAGAGATCGTTATTAGCACATTTTACAAAAAACAGGGTTTCAATACCGTAACGTGCCTGGCCATAGCAATTAACTGATTCTTTATTTCAAATTGGTAGTAACCTACTAAAGCCCTATTGTAAAAATATTCCATTTTATATTTAATAAACCAACTGAACTTATGTCGCTGAATAGGTATAAACCATGTTTGTTTCAATATTACAATGACAATAAATATTATTATATTACAGTGGTTATAACGAAATTCCAAGAATGGCTATAATTCCTATATATTTAATAGCAGTCATAAACTCTAGATAAAGGCTTTAGATAGTCTGCATTTTTGAGTGTATTCTTTAAAACTCTCTCGCTAAAGGTCTGCTGCCTACATACCTCAACGCTGCTCCGACCAACCTCCTTGCCTCGCTCCATTAGTATTTTCCATTTATTTTTTGTCCACGTACCTGTCCAACTTTTGGGGATTTGACTTTTTATAACGGCGGCCGCGCGACGAATACGAAATTTCTTGGGCATACAGAAAATAAATGATGGTGCGTGGAACTATTCCAAAACGTGACCTGTATTATTTCGATTTATTTATTTTTTGAAGATGTCAACTTAATTGGTACAATGTATCTGCAAAAAAGGGTTTACTTGCTAGTCAAATCTAAAAACTTGTTGAACTTGTACTAAGTATAGTATAAACTTACTATAGTAAAAGTTAATACTTATATCGGTATCATATTAACTATATGCATTAATGATCTGAACAACTTTGAATTTGAAGTTTCCGAAGATAAAGTATTTACTACTGTAGATAAGGCAAGACAAGCGTAGGTAGTCTCAGTATATCGGAGACCCACCGTCTAGTACGTTAATGAGTCATTGTACTAGTGTACGCTGATTGAAAGCTGCACGCCTACATAGAATCTATTAAACGAGCAAACGCAACTTGGTAATGACGTATTATATTTCGAAGCTTACCATCCAAGCCTTTGAAACGAAACTATTCAAAAGACAATAGAAAAGATAAAAGATCGTGACGTAATCAGTGAGATATTTTATAGAGCTAAAGTTGTAGGTGGTCAAGAATACATGAAGATGCCAGCATGCAAAACTAAAAGCTCGTTCATGAACATCTCATTTTGCTAATGGCTAAAGCAAAAAAAGTCTCTAATGCGAATGCTAAATAGTTGGAGGTTGCAAAATATTCATATGAACAACACTTTGGCTCATTAGCATTATGTCATATACTACATGTAAACGTTCAGCTACTGCCAATACGGGTTCCAATGCTCATATTTTAGAAATATTCACTGCTTAGTCTTTATGCTAATTGAGATTCAAGTTTAGCTTTAGTTGCGACATCGACACGTGACTTAAATGAAATGAACGAAATGAACGAATTGAATAAAATAAATAATATTTTATTCAATTCGTTCATTTAATGTTTGCTTTTAGATTTAATTTTAATAAAAAACGTTTAATGAAACCTCCCTTTTTATTTGAAAATTTTAGCTTTGTACATACATTTTGTTATTCTCAACATAAAATGCATTGATTGCTGAAATCCAAATAAATATTAAAATGTTTTATAGGACTGTAAAAGTTCCCACAGACTGGTAACTTGGTTCCTGACCATTCTAATGTTAATGAGTTGAAAGTCAAGCGTTGGTGTCCCGTTCCTACCGACGCCAAGATATTAGTAGCATAACAATAAATCGAGTAAAAGGAGACCTGCTTAGTTGCTTGTAAAGAGATAAAACATTGCGTGGGCTCGCCCGACAAGCCGAGTCACAGTTGCTTAAGTACAGCTTTTATGTATCCTAATACGGCAAAACTTCTTCCGTGGGACACTAAGAAACATTCAAACATACACCTTAAAAACAGCGGGGCGCAACTATATTTTTTCAAGACCAGAACCAACTCCCTTGATGGTAAAGTGATGATAATGATTCTTAACTCATATGGAGTGCTCTCCTCATTTGACTCTGCAATAATTTTCATTTTTAACGATGGCAAAACCAGACATATTTTGCAACAGAAGTTCACGGAATGCCGAAGATTTTACTTAGATTTACATAAAAACATGAGCTTGTAGTCTCAATGTATCTTTTATAATAATAAAATCAATAGAAAATGTGGAATGGTCAATAAAACTATATTCTGATGCATCTTGCCTGAAAATTGAATAATTTTGAATAACAAAATCTGCTACTTCATTATACAAATCGCGGGATTATGTTAATATAGGCTATTTATAAGCAGTTTTGATTTACTTATATGCCAGTGTGCGCTTGTAACCGTTTCCGAGAGTGAATTTATGTATTATCTCTTGCTACCGTTTTGCATTAGTGTGGGTTTTGCAAATACACCTAACTAATTAAGGATGCGTTATTCATTATCATAAATTCGGTGTCTTTGTCTTCTCAGTAATATTTATGTTTGAGATTACTTAATTTAATTGCTGTGATGTCATCGTGTCGAATATACGGTTCGTTGCCCTGTTTCAGATTGTCGGAAAATATTAATGCTGTGTTTTTTGTGTCTTTATTTATTGCTGTTCTAGTATCTAATTGAATAATGTTGTCTTGTGAACTAATTAAATTGTCTGTTTCTATGTCGTAAAAATCAATTCGATTTTTTTCTTGTTTAATATATATTTTATAGAAAGCTTCTTTTGTTAACGTGTTAATGGTTGTTTTGCGATTAATCTAGGCGATAGGAAGCTTAGATGTTGAGATGGGCTAGCTGGGTCTGGTGGTGATCGGTGGGAGGGGGTAGGGCAGTGACCCACGCCACGGCATTCCAACGCGCGCAGCGAATGGACCTGCTCTCTTTACTATAATGTTGAAAATGTTCGTAAAAAACAGAGATACTGTACGTTACATAAAACTGATATTTTGATAGTTAGTGAGTTTAACAATAAATTGATTATATGGGGAAAATTCAGAATTAAAATATAGGAAATTAAAAATTTAATTTATACAGTTGCAAGTTTTCTTACTCAAACCTTTTAAAATTATCCATTTAAGAACTGAATTCTTATTACATTTCCATTTGAAAATGTGGCGCATAACCCGTACAGAATATTTCTGACATGATATTCACTTTGCTGTCACAACGGTTACTCTGTTTGTTAAAAAAAAACGAGGACGTTTTTAAGAACCTGTTCCGATACCGGCAAATGTTCGTCCGCTTCAATGAACTCGATTATAAAACAAGTGTTTATTTCAACATCCTCTGCGCCTCTGCTTGTTTTGAATCCATTACTTAAAAGTTTTTACCAATTACTTTTTTATTCCTGGTCGCAACGCGACTCATTTCCTTATTTTCTTGGCGCCAGCTACGCTCACTTCTTGCACCATTATCTGAACAGTAACAGTAATGGAAAATATTTTTTAATGTACCCATTAACGCCAGTCCACGGTCCTCTCTGTAATTTTGTACCTCAATTTTTAATCTTGGCTGTGCCCGCTTCATGATGGGATTCTGAGCGACTGTCCATCGCGATCCTTATCTCAAAGTGTAATAAGAAGAGACAGACGTTACTTATATTTTATTTAACGTCAGGATTGATCGAAGTGGCCTGATAAGCCAGCCGAGAAGGAAGATTTGTTTATATCATTAATTATGCGTATTCTTTTTAGTTTTTCAATATTCAAATGTCTCCGTTCTAAAGTGAATCGTTTAATAAAACGTTAAGTGTATCTTTCTCAGTTCTTTTTTTCATTTCGTGTATCGTTTATTATTTCAATCGACAAAAATACGGTTTTATAGTTTTGGCTGGCTTAAAATGAACGCTTTCAAAGCATCTTTGTAATTGGCTTGTTAATTTGAATCTGGTGTCGGCAGCTTTGATGCGTTAGTTAAGTTGTTCGACTGTTAATTCCGCATCAGTTAAATTTGGATAGAGATTTAGATTCGGTTTTGAATATTGATGTCACTATGAAATATTTCAATTAATTTGTCTAAGACTAGTTTAAACATTTTGCTGGATTATTTCAGTTTGTAAAATCTGGCAACTTTTAAAAATTGTATGCAATATTTGTCGACAATGACTCTAAAGTCAAGAATATTTCAAACAATACATACAGAATAATAAGAAATTACCTACAACGAAGCGTAACCGTATAAGCTACGTGATATAACAACCTGAGTTATGTGTACTTTGAGGAAACCGGTCTGTCTGTCCGTCACAGTGTTTGCGTAGTTCATAAAGTTTGTGAAAATTGATATTTTTAATATTTTGTTGTCTTTTGCTATTCAATTGAAACTCACAGTAAACGTTGATTTTCAATTGAAGCAGTGAATGTTGTTAAAATATCATTAACTTGGCTAGGTATTTCCTACAATTTTATTGATATCAATGTCATTCTAAATGTTTCCTAAAAGCAAATTAACCATAAAATTGAACGATAAGGTCAGAGTGCGGTAATTTGCGGAATTGTACAAATTTCGTAGCAAACTTAATACAGCAGTATAGAGTTTCTTAGAAATACCAATATAATTGCTGCGTCTGAAGTTAGACGAAAGAATCACACAATCAAAGTTAGTATCATGGATCTGAATCAGGCGATATCCGCTGTTTGCTATAATAGCCCAGTAGAACCAGTCAATCATGTTAGCAATAAACAAAATCTATATGCTATTTTGTGAAATGTATGTGAGAACGAAAACTTGCATCCAGGATTTCAATGAGCTTAACGCTGATGAAACCAAAAAACCTTACAGCTAAACACAGGGATGTCATGGCAGGGCAGGTCATTACACCTTTTTTGTTTATTTTTCATATAGTAATGATACACTATTTACGTGGGGCATTCTTTGCTTGACTGCCAAGGAATCTCAGGAGTCATCATCATTAAGTGAATTCCGTCGTAGCAGTTGATTCAATTACGTTTTTTTCACGTTCTCGTTGGAAATCTGATTTGTTATTAAGAGCCGAGGTGACGTTGAAACTCTTCAGTTAGTAAAGAAATATCTTCTACCATTAGCATATATTTACTTTTGTTAATTATTATTTCAGTCGATTTTAAGTTCCTAACTGGTTATTATATTGATTACAATACATGTTTGATGTGCACTTCCTATACTAATTATCAAGTTGCCTTCACCTTCGCTTATTTCCTTAAAACACTATCGAAAGGCATGAAGTTATAAATTACTTCGTACATTAGACAATGTTCCTGGTGTAATTACTTTTTGAAGAGAGAGTAACATAATGATCTTATTCAGTAATTATTAGCATTACTGGTAAATTACTTTTTATCTGTGTAGTTCTTTACACTGGTTCATGTTATTAATCTATCTGGACGGTAGCGCATATAGTTTACAAAAACAATTTCAGTCTACTTGTAGTACATCAAAAGTTCAAAAAGCGGAACGTATTATAAGTGCAATGAATTTCGATTTCCATTTTTTGTAACGAAAATTCGGTTTAGTTTGTTATTTTCAGACTATCTACTTCATTTACTGTTTAAAGATAAATATCTAAAACATAAAACTAAGCCGTTAATAGATATCGGACACAATCAATAAAGTATAACGTTTGTAATTTCGGCTCTTTTGATATCCATATAAGTAACATGAATGCTAGTAACTCAATATAGCCGCTGTTAGTAATATTAATCGCGGTGATTGGCCACAAAATGCTCAACGTAATTCGATTCGGCCAAACTGGAACTCTTGCGGAACGGAACCATCGTAACAAGAACCCTGTACATCGTCTTTCCTTTCCCTTTTACTATGAAAAAAGTGGTCGGAAAGATTTCGCGCAGGTCTTCGAATACTGGTAAGGTGGTACAGTGTGCGTCGTCGTCGGTTTTGCCTTGAGACTTGAAGCTCAAGTTACTCGGATCACGTTCAAGGTGCGCATACGCAGTTTAGTGATCGTAGACGTTAAAATTTTACGCTTATTAAAACGCTGTCCACACCTACTATAGGAAAATGACAATATAGATATTAAGATGTAGGCAGACTTAATCTTTTTTTATATATTAGATTGACTATTCTATTTATATTTTTCATTATTATTCTTTCATGTGCATAATTAATTTGTATTATATGTAGTACATTTTAATTCATACCTGCATTAATGTTTATACATTTTTTTTCAAATGAGCAAACTGAGATTTAAATAAGCAGATTTAATTATAAGTTATTATGAACTGTAATAACTAACGACCATAAGTGTATGTCTATTAAAATAACGTTTTGTAGTATTTTCATCCGTTATTTTATTATAAAACAACAAAATGTTATAAAAATTCAATATACTTTTGCCAATGCACGATAAATTACTTGCAAATCCAATCAAATCTTAGTTACCTTTTTCTACCACATGGTACAATGAAACATAATAAATAAACTTTACTCGTATAGATCGACAAAACTTATGTTCATCTCTACTCCGCCCCTCCTCAGACATTTAATTAAACCGCGATATTTTATGGTACGAATCATTAAATTGCTTATGGCGAGCGTTCGGAAAGTAATACTTAATACACGTGCCATTTTATCCCCGACATCGCAATTATAATAACGTTTTAATTCAATCTCACTATCTTTGTTACAGGTACATCCATTCAAAAGAGAAACCATTTAAGTGCACAGAATGTGGGAAGGGTTTTTGCCAGTCCAGAACCTTGGCTGTCCACAAAATTCTTCATATGGAGGAGTCTCCTCACAAGTGCCCAGTATGCAGCCGAAGCTTCAATCAACGCTCGAATCTGAAGACTCATTTGCTTACACATACAGACCATAAACCTTACAATTGCAATTCCTGCGGAAAAGTTTTTCGAAGAAACTGCGATCTGCGTCGACACGCACTCACACATGCTGTCGGCGATGTTCCTCCAGGAGATGTCTTAGATGTAGGAGAAGAAGACATAGGAAGGCCTGGGTCACCTATCGAACCAGGATTTGACGACGAAGATGCAGAAATTTCGTCACCAGACCATTCGCCTGTAAGACGCGCTCGATCATCATCTATTGAAAGTATTGGAAGAGAGCAAAGTGAAGAGAGACCACCGAGACAAATGTCTCCATCCCCAGTTGAGCGTACTCATTGCCATCATAACCAACCAAGAGACCGAGCAAGTCCTTATACCATGCGTCCACAGCAATCGGAAAAACATCGCATGTCCTCAACAGATCCCTACGAAAGACGACGCTACACTTCTGATGAAATAATTGAAAAAGAGATGCGCTATGTAGAAATGCCTGAGCAACAAATTCGACATCCGCAATTACAGATAAGAAGAGATTTGCATCAAGTTGCGCCTCCTGATCCTTCTAAAATTGGTCAGATCTCGAGTCCACCGATCGATCCAGGGCCGTCTAGTATTTATTTGACACCGTATAGGAAGAGAAGTCATGCGCCAGACATTGGAGATAACGTAAGGACCTGTGCCGCTGTGTACAGAAGCCGATCGCCCGAGCCTACAAACTTATCGCTTCCTCGCCCGCCTATTGGGAATGCAGAAGTAGTGGTCGGGATATCACCGTCTATTATGGGGATGCCGTCGTATCATAATTTTGGGTTGCCGATGCCACCGCCTCATCCCCAAATAGCGTACGGGTCAGTGCCTCATAGTATGCTGGGACCTCAACAAACTGTGGCTCAAGATTTGATAGTGAAACACGCTCCTCCTAAAGATACCGTGCCGAGTACTTCGACAATCGTCACAAATTGTAAAGATAGCTCTCAAAGTAATGTAAAAGAACACGAAGAAGCCACTTCAAGCTCTATTGCAAATGGGATAAAGAACATAGTTGGTATACAACCGAACGCCAATCCTAAGCCAGGAACGAGTCAATCCAGTGGACCCAAGAAAGGATTTAGTATAGAAGATATAATGAGACGTTGAAATAGACTATCGTATCAACTAGAGTAGTGACAGATCGTGTCATGTTAAGAGACGAATAAATTTTCTTAGCTAATTGTATTAATATAGTTATTATCTTGAGAAGTATTATTAGTAAAGTATGTTGATGTAATGTCATATAAAATCGTTAGCGCTATGTTTGTACGTATTTGCAATGTGGATTTGGTTTTCGTAAAGATCTCATAAGGTTTGTTTGTGCAGTGTTTTGTTTACCTCTAAATTTTTAAAATTAGTAATATCAAAATTAAGGAATTTATGTTTATTTTGTGTTGTTGTTGGATTTTGAAGGTAGTTTTTACAATACAGTATGCTGTCAGTTGAAATCCATCAGTGCTAATATTTGAGTAATAAAAATATTTTCGAGATAAGTGACTGGTTCTTTAGACATAGTGACTGTTATTTATTATTTAGATTACAATAAGATATCATTTACATTAAAAACATAATATTATTTGCTTTAAGTTTGAATCGTGATTTTATATTAATTACTGTTCTTCATTGTATATATTTTTATCGTTTAATATAGTAAAGTACAACTGGTACTTTTTTAGTTTTATTTAGTGTACTGTGAACTGGTATGAGGTATATAATATTGTTAACTTATATTTCTATAAATTTAGTTACTCTTGTATCTCATAAGGCAATAATATTATAATTTTACATGAAAAAAGTAAAAAACACATGTTGTAATAAAATTGTATGGACACATCACCTAGAAATATATACGTTTGAAAATTGTTGAACGTTAAATTAGAGTTTTATGTGATGAAAATATTAAAAAACGGTAGCTATTGCTCAGAATAATTTAAACACACTTTTTGTAAAATAATTATTTTTATTACTTAATAAATTATGATGAATGATGTCAATACTTTTTATTTTATTCCAAGACCCTATCAAGTATTATTTAGTGATAATGTTATGTAAATTTCAGTTAATGAACTTTTTAAAATAAGTAATACAGTTTATAATTATACAGAGAAAAAAACATGTTTCAAGATGTAGGATTAATGAAGATGTTTTGAAAAAGAAGTTTTATAAATTAAGAAGTAACCCGATCCTGCGAGCCACTCGGCTACGGAGATTGTCATACAATACTGCTAGTTATCATTACCGTGACACTTGACCCACACTAGGATACTCTGGATTGTGTTTTTTGAGTTATTGGTACCTAATAATTACTTAAGTGTAAAATAAAATATAAATATACTGCACGACATTTTGCTGAAAGCAACAACTTTGGTTCAGATCATAGAGTCCTTTTCCCATGGTGTATGTCCTAAGCAAAGTCTCATGCGTAGAACGCATGGTCGCGATTTTGCAATGTTTACCACATGAATTGACGAGTACTTCTTCACACACTAAGAAAAAATATAAGGTTATATCGCCTACAAAGAAGCCCGACAAACATCTAAGGCTATATATGGCATATGAGGATTTCTGATCAGTTCACTCAATATTCGATCATTGCAGCTTATGACCTTTACACTAATCTTCAAAGAGAAAATAAGTGACAGTAAAATGACCTTGACTGTGTCTTTAGTTTCGAGAATAGGCCCTCAGGGACCTAATTCTGACGTCTTCTATAGTAATTCACATATAATATTTATCGGAAACCCTGGCCGATATCACAAAATCATTAAAATATTATAAATATCAAATTATTTAAACTGTATTCTCTTTGTATCAAAATGTTGGATATTTATCACATCCGCCATGTGTTTCGATAAATATCGTATGTGACATAAGATCGAATGCATGAGAAATGGGACCCTGGGGCCCAATCTCGCGTCTTCGATATTATATCACATAGGATATTTATCGACAAAACATGGAGGAGATAAAAAAAAATGATGTTGCGTATTCTCGAAGTAGGAAAATGTCGGATATTTATCCCATTTTGTGATATCCGCCATGTTTTTTCGACAAATATTGTATGTGATATTGTTAGCGTTTATCTATGTGTCCCAAATGATACCTCAGCAATAAGTATTTGGACGCGTCATATTAGGTGGCGCGGGAGGGGCAGAGCGGCAGAGTTGAAATCCTGGACGGGCATTCGAACGTTAGCCTATTAGGAATGTAGATGTGTGTGACCAAAAGTAATTAACATGTTGTGAAAGTAATTCATAAGTTGTTAAAATTATAAGTGTCTATAACTGAAAAGAGGATTTTATTAAGAATACCTGATGAGCATGCCAACCTGATACTGAAGAAAAGAATATTACTACTTGCATCTTTGGACTGATGCAACAATATAATATCGAAGAAGCGAGAATCGGGCCCCTTGTCCTTTGTGCGAAGTTACGCACAAGTCAAACTTGCTTCCAAAAGTGTAGTAAATAGACACGCAAAACAGGAAAACTTAACATTTCCTAGGTAATGGCGCCACAAGTTCAAACTGCCATACTTGACGAGGTCTAGCTTTAGGATCAGACTGTCTACGAATAAGGGTCCAGACGACGTTATCCTAAACAGGGCATTAAGATAAACTACGAGACTAAAAGAGTTTTATGGCAAATGACCACATTTCATAGCGCAGGACCTATTACAGACTCAAACCGATCGAGTCTCGATCAAAGAAGCTTGACAGAATATCAAATGATTTTTATTCAATCCATTTTCATCAAGTGAATACAAAAAGTATTGATATTTTTTTCTAGTTTTTTTTTTCAAATACTGAAAACACAAGTGAAATAAAATTATATATTTTATGAGTCATGAAATCACGGAAAGCGTCAATTTTTAAAGGTACGCTTAGGTAGGTTTCATAACTGACTTTACTCCAGAAATGTTTGATACGTAAACATACGAAGCAGCCTTGAATGCGTTGTACTTAAGGGGGTGACTGCCTCGTTGGTTTAGTGGTCAGCACGCTGGGTACTATCCACGAGGTCCCGGGTTCGAATCCCGGGTCGGGCTGAGAGTGTTTGGGTTTTTCTGTCTTAAAATTACTCAGACACAGCTCCGGAGTCAGGAAGTTGGTGGTGTTAACACCCCCGTGCCACACAACACACACGTTAAGCGGTTGGTCCTGCGCCTGATCTCTGGTCATGTCAGACTGCCGTCTCACCGAATTATGATAGTGAAGGAACAGAGAGTGCACCTGTGTATTGCGCACACACTTGTGCACTATAATATTTCCTGCGCAGTTGGCTAATCTCTGTTGAGATAGGCCGCCGTAGTCGAAATTGGCTAGGAGGACATTATTATTATTATTACTTAAGGGGGTGCAGCGCGAAGTAAGTCGAGTTAGTCTAAACGATCTTCAAACAGACTGGTACTTATTAATATTAGTAATTAGATCCATTTGCTTTAAAGTTTTAGACTTAGTGATTTAATTAGAACAATAGTTTTATTCTGCGCAATGCGCAAAACCATCAGGAATTTGTGTTATAAACTGAAAAGTGTTCATATTTTATTCGTGTATATTAAAAAGGAGGGGACCTGCGGAATATCAATACAATCATTTTCATGAACAAAATTATTGTTTCATGCGTAAAAATCACCAAGTTTTCGAAAAAAAATGCTCTTAGATGTAATGAACTGCAAGTCATGTTTACTATATCAAAAAAAAAATTGATTTTGTTTTAAATTTCAACAAGACCATGACCTTGTGCAATGATTAGATTAACGTAAATAAGTTGTTTTAATGTATTTATCTTATTTAGCTCATCGTACAAGTGACTTAGCAATACGTAAATTTTCTCAATTTTGTGCAGGACCGCCTTAAAAACAAAAATCTGTCACAGGATAGCGATTCTTCTTCTTTTAAAAAAAAAACTACATTTACAACTCGGTACTTATTTGAAACCCAAGAGCGTATGTTAAAAGGTGTTTCTTTTACGACTACGGTTTACGACTTGGCCACCTCTGCCATTCCGGACCGCCACCATGACAGCTACTCAGGAGTTTATGCAAATCGCCTGCCGCCGAATAAAAAAAATGATAAAAATATTTTTACGACCAAATGTCGTTTCTCGATATTTTAATCCGGTTGAGATTGAGGTGAAAGTGTTACTGCCGGTATGCGAAATGAGATAACATGCATTTTATCTAAAGTCAAGTGTCTCCACGTTCGTAGGTTTGGGTTTTTAATATATTTTCATGTTTCGATTGGATTTGCTTAGAATTTGGATCAAACTCTGACAATAGGAAAAAACCTGGCAAGTTTAACACGTTAGACGCTATATTATAACCTTCATTTTTAGTTTCAAAAACAGCAACAAAATCACGTTTGTAGTATGAGTCGTAGTAGTCGTTTAACTTGAGGGTTGGAAATTTCACGACGGATCCTCAAATACTAGTATTGTTACACCTACAGACTTAATAATTTACTAATACATGAATAACTTAATAAAAAAATTGCTTTCGTAAAAACTTGCAATGAATTGCGTAAATCAATAAATAAATTATACCTCAATTTATTGCAAACAAAACACAGATGTTCTGATTTTTTTATGTAAAGCTAAATAAAATCAATTTGAAATTTTCAAAATAAATAGGACTTAAATGGATTTTTTACATTGATATTAAAGAAATGGCAATCCAGATCCATCACACACTTGGTAGAAGAAATAAGATATTTCATTCGATACGCAAAAATCTCATTTCTAGTTACAACGCGATATAACGGCTCTCGCGTTTAAACCGTAACAGAAGCATCGGTGGCAATCGATTAAGCTCGATTTTGTTTTAAATAAAAAATCGAATGAAATTATATTGCAGACCAACTTGATAGCTGGACTTAACGCGTAACTAATCGCTTTTACTGTGGATAGGATTTCTCCTTTTATGTATGGGCATTGTATAATTTTTTGTAAGTAGGGGTTGTAATGACAATCACGCAATGCAATTTTACTTATGAATAAGAATCGATTAAAATTTTCGAAAGATTTTGGACAAAGGCGTGACCATGAAGAATATTTTTTTAGGGAATAATGTGTGGGAGTAGCCTATCTGCATTTTTCAATCTATATAAAGGTTTAGTGAATTAACAATTTATAAGTTTTTGAGTTACAATATATTATGGGTAGTACCTATTGGTGTAAAAGCAACATAAACTAGTCAGATAATAATGTCCTCCTAGTCGAATTTCGACCACGGCGGCCTATCTCAACAGAGATTAGCCAACTGCGCGGGACATATTATAGTGCACAAGTGTGTGCGCAATACATAGATGCACTCTCTATTCCTTCAGTCTCATAATTCGGTGAGACGGCAGTCCGACATGACCGTAGAGAGATCAGGCGCAGGACCAACGGCTTAACGTCCTTTCCGAGGCACGGGGGTGTTAACACCACCAACCTATATCCTGACTACGGAGCTGTGTCTGAGTAATTTCAAGACAGAAAAACTCAAACACTCTCGGCCCGACCCGGGATTCGAACCCGGGACCTCGTGGATAGTACCCAGCGTGCTGACCACTAGACCAACGAGGTAGTCACTAGTCAGATAAACAATGTATTTACTACTTATAACAATGTATTTATACTACATATCCACTAACTGGACTGTAAAGCATTTTTTTTTAAATCCGTATATTCAATGACGTTACCTCATAGTTTAAGTAGGTACAGACCATGCGATAAACAAACAGTCTACGCCCAGCCCAGACTCAAGTTCCAATAACTCGTAAATCCAACTCGTGCGCTGAATCCAGGAACTAGATGACTATGTGAATTTTAGTCGAAAATGTCCTTGGCGGAAAACCCGTATGGGTAATCTAAACCACTGTGTGGTACGTGATGAGAAATCTTATTTAGGCTGTACCTATTTAAATATCTTGGACACACTGTTTGCAAGAAATGACTGTTTTTCTGGTTAATATGTGAGTACTTTAACACCTTACTGTCAGAAGTTATCAAGCCGCCCTAGGGCCTCTGACTAGGCTTAACGACTAATACCACAGATATTATTAGTCACTTGCCTTACATACACCCCTCCACCAATCCGCACTGAGCCCGCGTAGTGAAGTATGGCTCGTTCCTCCTCATAGTTGAGGTGAGGCCTTTTCCCAGCAGTGGGATCTAATAGGCTGACTTATTATTATTACTTTAACACCTTAGACGATAGAACAAAGGAATTATAATTATAGTTGGTTTATTTTATATTATGATATAGTATTAATTAACACAAGACAAACTTAATTATTATACAGCAATGATCCTGTCAAACATGAAAAAAAAAAAACTTTTGAAGCCGGACAAATTGTCTCCCGAATGAATAAATATCCTATGTGATATAACTGACGACCGTCTTGGTGTAGTCGTTCGCGCACCGGACTTCTAAACCAGGCGGTTGCGGGTTGGAATCCCGCAAGGGGCACGAGCATTTGTACCTAAGTCATGGATGTTTATATGTAATTAAGTATTTCTATCCGTTATCCTAGTTACCATAGCACAAGCTCACGCTTAGTTTGGGGCTAGGTAATTGGTGTGTTTGTTAATATCGCAGCCTTAGTAATAGGTTTTTTTTTCCGAGCACCTTTGCCTACATTGGTTTTCACACACACACATATTACATATTTGTTGGGTATAATTGTTTGTTATATTTAAGCTACTATCACTTGTAACTTCTAGGATGCATTAGGTTACATTTTAGCCCTTAAGCCATTGTCAAGTATACTGTGTAATCCTAATTGTAATCTGTTTTGCATCTCGAATAAATAAAATAACAATTAAATAAATCACCGAATTAAAATGCAAAAAGACAGGATCTTAGAAGGAACCAGTACCTACTACAATATGATTGACTAAGAGAGACCATGATACGAGTATTATATATATATATATATATATAAATAAAATAGAAACATTTGATTCCAAATATACTTGTCAATTTTAAATTCCTTCGATTATTTAAGAACTCCTCGTCTCCTCTCTTCAGTCTTGCTTGATTTTCTCCAAGACAGTGTGTCCACAGCTTTTGAGTTGCCGAATTAACGCGCACAGAATATATGACCACTGTCCCAACTGACTCATAATAAGTGAAATAAGCTTTTGATATTCACACTGGTAGTCACAATTTATGTTAAACTTTTGCCGTAACACTTTTGAAACAGTTCCATGAATGAGAAACTTGTGACTGGATAAAAATGTAACTTTATTATTCTGTTTTTAAATGTAGCTTTACAGAAAACCTTTTTTTTAAATTTCTGGTCTGGAACAAATTTGTGATTTTGCATCGTATTCTTACATTAATAAAGGATTTTTTACCCATTACACTCGACAGGCGACACAAAAATACATAGCCTATCTTAATATTAAAGACTTCTAATATTTTACTATACTCTAAAGGATCTTGACCAAAACGCTATAGAAACTCGGCCCACTTTGCGTCAGCATGCGTCTTTTTAAAATGTTCTAATAAAATATATAAACATTTGTAAGAATACACACAAAAAATAATTTTGAAAAATAATCAGGGGTTTACGAGGAATTCAATGGCAGATTAGGCATTTTGAGGTTATGTTTTGTGATTGCAGAATAAATTATGTAATTAAATTAAGAATTTTGTGATCAAGTGTCACTTAAAACCCCTATACTCGTTAGATTATTTCTAAAATACCAGTGCAATTATAATTCAAAACAAGATTTTTTAAATATAAACTACAAAGACACAATCTAGACCGGGCTTTGGTCAATATCCTTTATTTAGCCTATTGAATTTAACATCCTATGCTGATTTGATTGCCCGTCCATTCAAGCGATTATGACGGAAGATTGAACACAAGTTCAAAAACTTAAAAAAAAACGAAATGTTTTTTTTTATTTGTCAGCAGATCCCCAAACTAATCAATAAAACGATCAATAACATCGAATCTAGCTTCCCACTGACTGACTCTGATTGGATTTGTGTTTGACGCACTCTTCCTGTGATGTAATTGATAGCAATAAATAACAGGTGCTCTCGAAAGTTGTTCGACCAGATAAATCGTAAAAGATAAAGAAATATCGGTTATATGTAACAGTGCTAAAAAAGTTGTAGATACTAGATTTTATACAATTTTAGAAAAGACAAATGAACACAGAAAATACTAGTCCAAATTGTTAAAATATACGTCTAGATGTACATATCTCTGCCGAAAAATAATTCATCTCTTCAAAAAGATCTGACAAAAAAGGAAAAGAGACACATAAACCTAACATTAGGTTTAACCTGTCAAGCCCCGTAAGACCCGCGAGCGGGTTAATAACAATTAAAAATGATACGTGAAGGTTTAAAGAGTAACTGTTGGAAATCTATTTCAACCCAATGTCTGATACTAACTTGCATTATAGGTAGTTATGCTGTAAGTAAAATTGTTCTGAAAGTTACAATTTAAGGAACACTTAACAAAGTGGTTATAGAGCACAAGGGGCTATCGGCCAGCTTATCCGCCGATCTACCGAATGGGCTGGTCGCATTGTCCGCGCGCCCTGCAACTGTGTTATGTGTACACTGAGAGTGTGAACTTGGTGAATTTGTAAAGAATTGAATTGAACTTCTTCATGGCAAATTGAATTGAAAGGAACTCGGTAAAATACAGCCTTTATATTAGCGCAAAGAGATAAGATAGATGATATGAAGTGAAGCTTAGGAGGTTATTCATCTGGCTGGTCGCAAATACGCGTGCAAACTATGTTATGTTGACACTGAGAGCAGAAACTTTGTAAATTTGTAAAGAATTGAATTGAACCTGTCTTAAAGTAAATTTAATTATTTGGAACTTGGTAAAATATGTGCAGCCTTTATATTAGAAAAAAGTACATATTGAAGCTTAGGTGGTTATTCATTGATCTACTGAATGAGCTGGTCGTATTATCCGCGCGCCCTGCAACTATGTTATGTTGACACTGAGAGCACGAGCTTGATGAATTTATAAACTCAACTAAATAAAAGAAATCTTACATACTTTAATGTTAAAAAACATTAAATATTGTTATGTCTGTAAAATTATGTTTTTTGTCTGTATTATTAAGATGCCTCCGTCCGTCTGTCTGTATTTACCTACACACTTAGTTGAAATTTTCATATTTTGATGATATATTTCTGTTGCCGATAGCGGATAGTTATAGAACAACGAATATTAAAAACAGAATAAAATAAACATTTAAGTGGGTCTTCCATACAACAAACGTGATTGTTTGGCCATTTTTGCTCGATATTTATAACGGCAACAGGTACAAGCTGAAAATATACACAGAATATTTAGTTATATTTACTTTAAAAATAAATAAATTAATGAAATATTTAAGGGGAGCCCCGATACAACTGTATTTAAAACGAATAATAAAGGTTACACTATGGTGTCTAATAATGTACATATGCATGGAATTCATAGTGCGCGAGTCCGGCTTGCGCTTGGCGGGTTTTTTTTGATGCGAAAATCTCGGTCAGACCTGACTTTGGTGTCTAATTGAAAACTTTTAAAAGTTACCAGAATCAGTTTTTATGGCCTAATAATAACTAAATTATTATTACAGCACTCCACAGCTATCGTGGTAGCAGTGTTCTCTATGTAGGTACGCATTAGCTGAACGGCACTGGCCACTCCGGAACGTAAGCGGTTACGTACCTGATTGCAGCCTCCCAGGGTTGACACTAGCTGTATCCTGTTTCATTTGGTAAGTTATTAAGTATGTATAAGTTGTATTAAGATGTAAAAGTAAACGTTTAAAGAAAGTCAATGTCATGCGTATCTTTACAAATCGGTAATTTAAAAAAATATTCTTTACCAGCTAATCCCAAAATTAGTTCCTTTTAAAAATAAAATTTTGTGGAATGCAATTTTTCATGGACTATTCAAGTGGTAACCATTGCTTGATGGTTCGAAACATCGACACCCCTCCACCAATCCGCACTGAGCCCGCATGGTGGAGTACAGCCCATACCTCCTCATAGTTCAGGTGAGGCCTTTGCCAGTGGCATCTAACAGGCTATTTTTATTTACTTGGTACTTAATTGTTTGCAAATTATTCCATATTTTATTTTACAGTAACTTGTCTTAAATGATGCATATAAGACATGCTTTTGTCAAAAAAAAAACAGAATACCTTGACTAATTTAAGTTGTTTAAAAAACAATCTTGTTCCTTTTTGCCAGACCCGGTAACCCTAGCGCCACCGGCCAACCGATACATTCTACCGCCTAATTAAAACGGTCCAGCAGACCCTTTTATCGCGAAGATACGATTACTGCGGGTTGACACGCGAACTCTCGTTTCGGGCTCGAAGGCTTACTTAGTAATGATGTCCGTTTTCGACTATAGCCGTCACTGTCACTCATGCCATCACGACAGTGCAAGTGAACGAGAGCGCTGGAAACAAAATTATGGACAGTGTTAGAGCGGTTCCGCGCTACGTCTGATCCGAATCCCGATCCATCATCATTTATCATTGTCGTTGTCAGGCGTAGGACGTCCACTGCTGAACATAGGCCTCCCCCATGGTTTTCCACGAGTACTAAATCCAAGGGGTCCACATCCAGTGCGATCCTGAAATCTTTACAAGGTCATCTGTCTATCTTGCCAGTGGACATCCTACGCTACGCTTTTGATCAAAGGGTCTCCAATCTCGAACTTTTGTGCCCCAACAGCCAACAGTTCCTCGGGCTATGCCCAGCCCATTGCCACTAGAGCTTACTGATTCGCAGGGCTATGTCCGTTAACTTAGTTTTTCAACGTATCTCCTCATTACTGACACCAAGCATAGCCCTCTCCGTCCCTCGCTGCGTGACATAAAGCTTTTTTAAGAATCAGATCCATCTCGGTCAAAATACAATGTCATTGAATTTTAATATTTAAAAAACGGAATAATAATGACAGACGTAGAGCGAAAGCTCTCGTACTACGTACTACGACTACGGACAGCATTTTGAAGGACTGGATTGGATTCAAATCGGATGTAGTGAAAACCGCGTTCACGTCACCGTTCCACCTGCCTGATTTTTATAGTCCTCCTAAATAATTCAACACTTCAAAATAGCATTTAAGAAGCTTCATTCTTTCATAAACACTGTTTCACACAACTGAATTTAGTTCATCATTTAGGAACACTAAATCTTGACAGGTGGATTAACCGCTTTACTTCAGGGTAGGGCCTTCGGTCCGGCTGATTTGACCGATAGCACAGACCCGTTCGTGATTTTGAAATTCGAAATTGAATTCTTTCAATTTCACCCAAGATTCGAGATTTATTTTCGCGGCCGTAAATCACCGATTGCCAATTAAATATGCATAAGTATTCAGGTAGGGGCTTACACGTTTTAATGTTGATGGAGCGTTGATTTTTTAATTGCGAACGTTAAGTAAATATAAGATAGGTGTACAGACACAGACGAACTTAATAAAAAAAACCTTTCGTTGGCTCTTAGTCGAATAATGATTTTGCCATTAAAAAAACTTTTAAGCTATTTTTTAAGGTACAAAGTCTTAATGCTGCTACCAATGACAAAATATTGTAAGCAACACTACAAAATAAAACAATTGGTATATATTTACATTAATTTTTTCAAGCCCATGGTTTCTTAATAGTGCAATAAATATTTTAATTTTCTCTACTTCAAGTAAGAATCAAGTTTTCAAGTCACGACGTAGTAATATAGCTTCCGTAGTCCATACACCTGCTCTGTCATTTACATACCCCGGGACTAAGATGTAAATGCCTTCTGCTCTATAATTACTATAGACTACCATAGTCAGGTGCAAAATTAAGTATAATTTTTCCGTCGCAAGGCATCAACTCGGAGTAAAGAACTATTAAACTCGAAAGTATTAAGAAGTTAAATGCCTTATATCTGTTCGGGTTGGTACGACAAACAAAATATTAAAGAGAGGGTTATCATTTTTATTTATTTATTTAAAGTATATTAACAGCACAATGTACACATCGATTCCTTAAAACTTGTTATGGTTATGTTCTTATACATTTGCTAATTAAAGATATTAGCATTGGCCAATTAATAGTGAGAAGGAGTATTAGGCGCCTCGTTAGGCACCTTTACATAATGATGATGATGCAATCCAGTTGTCCCACATCAGGGACATAGGGCTCGAAGAAGGGATTTCCACTGCTCTCTATCTCGCACGGTAGCTTCCAGGTCCTTCCAGCCGAGACCAGTTAATGCAGCCTCTTTCTCAAATGAGCACCTCCAGGTGCTTCTTTACATAATAAAATAATTAAAACCTAATTTAGGGTTTGACATACAAGGCTTGACCAAAACCCAGGAGTTATTAATTAGTCCACAGTAACATAAATAACAAAGTACAATTTACTTTATCAAATAATTATTCACCCACAACAAATCCCTTCTCAACTTTCTTTCTTATGCTGCACAACGAGTCAAAGAAAATATCAAGATTATTGTTTTTATTTAACTCGTTGTACTCTGTCATCATCCTGGAGAGCAGGCAGAAGGTTCCTAGGTTAGTGCGACAACGGGGATTTTACAGATCGGACTGGCATTAAGACTGAGTATAATTAGGATGGATCAGTGAAAGTTGGCGCAGTCTTGAAGAGGCCTATGTCCAGCAGTGGACTGCTATAGGCTGATATGATATGATGATGATGTTGATCAGGATGTGAATAAGCTATAATGATGCAAAGAACAACTTGTAATTAAGCTTAGATGATGGGGTTAAAATGTTAAGGTGCCACACCATACATACCAAAAAACCCGCAGGCCTAACTTGAAAGCAATCGCGATTGCAAACTGCAACTTCAAAGCAATGACATATAAATTGTGTTATTTTCCTTATTTTAAAAGCCATTATTGCTTTAATGACATTCGGCATATAACTATTGCAATTTGAAAGCAATCAAGTTAGGCGGTAAGGTCTGATTGACGAAAAAAAACGCTTAAATAAGTATGTACGTACCTACAACTTCATAATATACTTGTTTTATAAAAGTGATATATTACGGATGGCTAATTTATCCCATTGCAAAGTACACCACCAACACTGTCTAGGGATATACAAAACATAGTATTATTATATCCAAAATATCCCTATACAGTATTGATTAGTATATCTACACGTAAGTATTAAAGGCATGACTCTATCAAGTCAAAACTACTAAGCCATCCAGCTCCTTTCCATGTTTTAGGTATTTGTTTTTGACTTAGTATAACAGTCATGGTTTATATCCTCTCTCGGCCTCACTACGATCTCCATTATACACCGTTATGATTCTTCCTTATCTCACAATTATATAAAACAGTTACTCACTGGATTACTCTTTACTTACTCAGATGATAAGATAAAGAACATCTCCCAGATGTTATGTCCAATTTCTGATTACGTTAAGATTAAGGTGAGTTATAGTACTAAAGTATTCCCTAAGTGTAAGTAATGTAACAGGTCACAATACAACTTTAATTGCATTTGGGACTTACAATTTTAATAAGGTTTTATGATTTCTACAGAAAAGCACCCAATAATCTACGTAGTGGTGTTACTTTAGATTGGCCATTGGCATGCGGACAGCCAAACTTTTTTATAGTTGACTCACGCACCTTTGAATGCTCAAAAGGCACTCGGGATTGAGGTGATGACCAATGCGACTAAACATTAAATTATGATCACTCAGAAGTCATTAACTCATTACCTTCGGCGATATCGTTACATAAGGTACTATTTAGAGGCCATGCGGTGATGATTTACTATTTAAGCATCACGAATTTTACTAGACAATTGGTAACAAGTGAATGACCATATTGCACTCTGTAAGATTGTTTTATCGAGGCAGATTGGAAAAAAATATCAATTTATTTACCATTAACTGTTGGTATTATATGGGTTGAGGACGACCATGGGGTCAAAAGCGTCCTCTAGGAAGACCTCAGATGCGTTGTGACCAAAGGACTACTGAGAAGAAGTGGATCCAAGTTGCACAAAACCGCGGCGAATGATGTAGGTTAAAGGTGGCCTATACCTGGAGGGTCAAGAGAGAGAGAGCAGCTGGTATGTCAGTAAGTCCAGGATATTATTTTGAGAGAAACATACGTATGCTTTTGAAATTTAATTTTAACAAAACGATGCCAATACTCATCAAACGCACTACTCTCCCGTCGCAGCATCGAGTTGCACGGGCGGCGTTCAGGCGCGGAACCAGTTTCGTTCCCTTTATAGTGTGGACCGCCTGCGCTGCAGCTTGCGTACTGTGACCACCCTAGAGGAAGATAGTGAGACTGACTCTTAATGTGGATCATTTTGATAGGACCATGAGAGTGAACGGATAGAGCATCTCTATCTTGCGCACTCACTGCTGCGTTATATTACCTCTTGCATAGGTACTCAGCTATATACTAAAATCGTATTGGATCTCAGTCAGTGGGAGCATTTATATAGAAGAGCATGGATTCCTTACAACAACTAAATCACTCATTTCAAGTTCGTAGACAGATTTATTCAATGAAAACTCTTTCTAATGCCCGGCTTAGTCTAGAGTCACGAGCAAACTAATTTTTAAAAATTAGGAAAGTAAGCCCATACGGATACGGATAGGAGCTCAATAATAGTTATTCATTACTTTATTTTAAGGTTCATGAATAAGTATTAGTGTCAAATATTATTAACACATTCACGCGAGCTACGTCTAGTAACGTCCTAAAAACTTGTTGATAATGGAGAACAACGTATCACTACGTCGTTACGAAAAAAAATCTATCACGAAGAACGTAGGATCACGGACCTTGACAATACAAAATCCTTAGAGTGACGTAAATGTGTCACATCATATCAAAATATTAATTCTGCAGCGTCACACTGTATCAAAAATTTACAATGTTAAGTAGGCATTGATCACTCCTAAGCTAGTCCTTATTGACACGTGCACAACGTCATTATACGACTAACCGTGCATATAACGCTTTGAAGTCAGTCGGCCTGCGCACTCGTGCGAGACGACAGCGTGTGCGCAATTCCCTCCAATCGGTGACTATTGTTGAGAACCGTAAGTTTCAAGTGATTATATGCATTATCCGTTAAAAAAATGTGGTGCCCGTGTGTAAACATATGAGACATACAATTCTGTTACTATATTTAGTTAAATAATCATAAAATAATCGTTTAATATTAGTTATAGTGTACCTACTTGCATTTTTTGTTTATTTTTTAAATAAAGAATTTTAAAAATGAAAAAAAAAAGAAATCGTTTAATATGAACAAAAAAGACCAAAATATGAAAAAGAAGCTTTCCAAAAAGGGTTCAAAGATGCAACCATCTCCGGAGCCTCGTTCGTCAAAACAACATACCGTAAGTACCATCTCTCAGAACCTGCTACGTTTATTTCTCGTAGGTACTGTAAATAAAGTCTAACAAACAAAAATGAACAGATAACACACCAATTAACATGGTTTTAAACGAGTTACGAATTTAGTTATACGTACAATATTTTAACGGGGGCGTCTCCCATAAATAGTTTAATACATATTATAACATATATAGACGTGGTTAGACGTTGTTCATAGTTGAATGATAATTAATGTTGCTATGAGGCGGAACATCATTAATCGTTGACGTGTTAAGACGTTGTTAACAAATAATAAAATATTTTAGAATCATATGCATCAGAACGTGACCGTCTATTAACGTCAGTGTCATTATTTGACACATTTTTCGATCATAATTAAAGAGGGACGTCGATGAACGTTGGGAAATTTGTATGGAAAAAATCTGTGTCATCTCACAGAGTTCAAAAACAGAACGTCACTATACGTAGCTCGCGTGAATGTGTTAACTCCCGTACACCTTTTTAAAAAAATGTTGTCACCCTATTTGAGCTATACCTATAGACTATGGTGAATTGGAACAGGCTATTTCTTGGGCTAGACTTAATCGCGTATCATGCAGGTCTCTAATTAAAACTGAAATGAAAAGAAATTACTGACTTTTATGTAGCGTTTAAATGCAATAAATAATAACAATGGGGCATCATTTTGATTAAACCTGCACCGTATTTTAATTAAAATTATGCACATAATGAGTAATATTTCCTGAAAGTCTCGCGACGGTTCTCTTGGTCCTTGAATAATAAATTACTGAAGATTAAATATATACATATTAATGAATGTCAATAACCTTTTCGTCAAACTACAGGTCAAACGTTGTTTTGAGTTATTTTTCATTTTGGAGAAGAATGTCAGAGTTTTACAGTTCTAAGTCCCTTTTTAATCATCGTTTGCAACAACAGACTAAGTAGTACCTATCGAAACTTCAAACTGTTACGGTATTATTACAAAAAAATTAGACCAGGTTTAAAATAGGTCTAAATATTAGCCGACAACAGAGGAATAAATGACACATCGTGACATAACCTAATAGGGAAACGCTTTTCTAATTGGCTAGCTAATAGCTTAGTCCTGGCTTAAACCCGGTACTAAGTTTTTGTAATAACGGGGTTGAAGTCTAAAAGAACTCGTAAATCGTAAATGACAATCCTTATTTATCTAGGTCCTATGATATAAAATCATAATTTGGAGTATCAAAAGACTTGACTGGCTCTTCTGTAACCAATTTTGAAAATGTGGTTATAATAAGCTTTCTTAAAATTCTTAATACTTACATTTCACCACCTACCGGTACCTAATTTCGCCACTAGCTTTGTAGCAATAGACTCAACTACGATAACAATAGGATAGAATGGCTAGAGCATTTTATAACAATGAGATTCGATACAGCAACCTTAATTTTGAGAGTAACCAAATAGTATTAAGGTTATATAATAATAATAATAATCATTTATTTCAGGCTACAGACTATAAAATTATAATACAGGCCCATAGAATAAATACCTTACAGACTAACATACATATAAAATAAAAAAATAAAAAAAATAAAACTCATAAACACACTATTTAACTAACTAACTAGATATGACGCGCGCGGTGTCGGCTGGCACTCGTCCCCGGAATCTCCGAAACACGACTCCCTGCGGCCAGAAGTCCTCCTTCATGAAGGTCGCCAGATGATGGGTCGGTACTCTCACCACAAACGAACTAAAATTTACTTTGTGGCTAGGTTCCAACCGTTCGACCCTCAGGGTGAAGTTGGACTTTCTTCGAACATAGTCGACGACCTCCTCTACCCTCGTCGACCAGTGACATCGGGACACATACAGCTGCGTCGAGCGTATTTCGGGACGCAGCGGATGTTCGGGTCCGGTTGGTGCGGTGCCACGGTGGTTACGGCTGGCGGGCTTTCTCTTCTTTCTTTCCACTTTCTTGAAGCCCTGCTCGTCGCACCGATCCTTCGGTTGACACGGTGTTGGTGTCAGCTTCTTATGTTGTCCTGATGCATTAGGCTGCCGAGGTGGCATGGCAGCGGTGGCTGCGTAGGCACGAGTCGGGGGGCTCGTGCCAGCGCTTTTCATCGGCCCCGCGGGGGCGGGGCGGGCGGCGGGGGGCGGCGGCGCATCGCGGTCAGCAACAGCCGGCGACGGCTCCATAATGCTGACCGATGCGTTTTGCGCACCTCGACTATGCGCTTTGACGTAAGAGGCCACGGGTGACCTACTTACCGAATCACTATGTTTTAAAGATAATAATTCGGAGCGCAGGTCGGAGATGGTAGATTCTTATATGATGACTAGAGACTTATATGATGTTGGTGATATGACTTTTATTAATTGGCTTAGCTCAAAGACATAAAACCCGAAAACAAATTTCGGCCCGACCCGGAACTTGAACCCGGGATAGAAGCCAGCACCACTAGTCAAAACTTGCTTTTTTTTAAATAGTTCAAAACAATAAAACAATAGTCAAGCACACAACCTGTATTACTTTTGGCTAAATATAGATCACTATAGAATTTTTAAGAAAATCGGGAATCGTAACCATAATCTTTCTCGTCTGGGAAAATTCTCTGCTTAGTAAGGCAGAAAAAAATAACTTTTATGAATTATTTTTACGTAGAAAATTCGTATTTTATTGCTATTCTGATGTGTTACCAGTATCGCTCCACACTGTAACAAAATTTGTTAACATTGTATGGCACAGACCTATTTTAAGCTTTAACTACTTGTAAGTTGCTAGGTAGGTATATATTATATTCTCAGCTTCAAAGTGCTTTTTAGGAAGAACTTTTCCCATTGTATTCCAATGAAATGGAAAACGAACTTGGTATTCCTACTTCTATGTGTATATTTCTGTCTCTTTCACGCCACCATATCAAAAAACAACCTGTCTCTGTCCACAAACAATGCCATATTACGTACCACAAAAAGACAACTTTAGTAGTGAGGCAGACGCTGACGAAGTCAGAATATTGATAGTTGGAAGCAATAAAACTAACTTTGTATTTTTTTGCATATAAAAAGTGAAATACATAAACTTCTCTTGTGACACTTTATTTGATGACCTTAGAATGAGTATATGCGGAAGCAGATAAGTACAAAAATATTGTTTGAATACAGAAGTACATTAAGTAAGTATACTACTTACCTACTTACTTACTTATATATTATTATTTAATTAAAATAGCGTCTATTTTTGGTATTGCTTATTCGTTTTTGGAAATGAAAGATTATTCAGTTTTCAAAACCTTGTCAAGCCTTGTAGATAAACACAATCATACTTTAGTTGTATATGTAACTTCATAAATTACTAATTTTGTATTGCTAATCAAACTTATATTAGCTAGTAGTATAATATGTTCAAAAAAAAAAACTAACCCTACACGGAGTTTAACTCTCTCTTATTTCATTATAATTTGAACCACATGATTGATGAATGATAAAAAATATTTTATTTTTGTAAATTACTAAATGTAACTTGTTTTGTAAATAAATAAAAAAAAAAGTTCATGTTAGGTAACATGACATTTGTTTATCAAACTCCAAAAATAAACGACTGACTTTTCAATACACACCTATACATATTTAAGGGAAATGAACACCCGCTGACCGAGGAGGCTGCCGGAAGTTAGGGGGTCCAGGTTTGAAGCCCACCTTACTCACTAAAAACTTGACGGCGTTCTCCCGTGACATTAGTGGGGCGGGAACCAGCAGGCAAGGCCATAGGCATATGCATATGCTCTAAGCATTCGTCCGCATCCCTCCATCCGCGTCCATCGACGAGACTCGCAAGAGACCTTCGTGATTCTCCTGCGCTGGCCAGCGCGCCGTTGGTGGATTATTAAGGTGTCAGCCGCCGCCTCTTCCTCCCTTTGCGCGGCTTCTTTTAGTAGAATTGGCAGAAGATTAGCACCGCTTGCCAGGGTTCCTCTACTGTAATATAGATAGATAACTCTTTATTGCACACCATAACAGAAAATACAGTAAGTACAGCGATTTACACAGAAAAATGTACAATGTAGGCATTCTTATCGCTATAAGCGATCTCTTCCAGATAACCTTTAGGTAAAGGAACATACTCATTCACAGGAAGGGGGAGTTTGGTGCAAAATCATAGAAAAGGTGTAATGAACAAATAAATAATAATAAATAAAATACATAAAAATAAGTAAATATACATATTTACCAATATGAGAAGTACTTGACCAACGTCAGTAAATAAAAGTATTTATTATTTGAGAAAATGATCTTTAAGTCTTTTTTTGAAAATAGCGATGGACTCTGACTGTCTGATAGTCAAAGGTAAGGAGTTCCACAAGCGTACTGATTAGACAGTAAAAGAATCAGCATAGTATTTGGTAAAATGATGAGGGAATTGGAGGTGGAGCTTTCTAGATGACCGCAGGTCATGACCTCGTGCCGGCTGCAGAAACTGGAAGCGCTCTTTTAAATATGACGGGGATTTCGGATTAAACAGTATAGAAAAAAGCAGGGATAGAATATGACAGTTACGCCGAAGTCGAATGGGGAGCCACTTGAGTCGAGCACGGAATTCGGAAACATGATCGTATTTTCGTAAACCGAAAATTATTCGTATACAGAAATTTTGTAGACGTTCGAGCTTGTTGAGAAGATTTTCATTTAGATCTAGATAGCAGCAATCTGCATAGTCAAGAATTGGAAAAAGAAGAGCCTGGACAAGCGCAATTTTAGTGGGAATTGGTAGAAAATTGCAAAGCCAGTTTAGCGACGCTGCTGCAGCAAACAACTTTCGACTCACTTCTGCGATTTGCGACGTCCAAGAGAGTGAGCGGTCTATGCGAATACCCAAATTCTTCACGGATTCGCTAAAAGGAATTTGGACACCGTCAAATGTGATAGGTTGCATGGCCGTCCAGTCAATCCTAGCAATTTGCCAAGAACCTCCCACGATCATAACCTACGTTTTAGTAGGGTTAACCTTGAGACCGAAGGATTTGCTCCAATCAATGATACTATTTAAATCGGTGTTAATCACGTTAACAACATTAAAGAGGTCTTCAAGGTGCCCTTGTGAATATATTTGGAGATCGTCTGCATATAAGTGGAAAGAAGATGATAAATCACGAGTAATAGAATTTATGAAAATTGAGAAAAGGAGAGGAGACAGCACGCCACCTTGCGGAACGCCAGCACTAATATCGCACCAGGCGGACAACGAGTCATCCACACGAATGCGCTGCCGGCGTCCATACAAGTAACTACGAAACCAGTCAAGCACCGTTGGAGATATGTTAAGAGAACGAAGCAAACCAAGTAATATGTCAAAGTCTACGGTATTGAAATCTAGTAGCGCCAAGACAGTTAGTTTCTTATTATCCATGCCAAGGCGGATATCATCAGTTATCTTTACCAAAGCCGTCGTCGTACTATGACCAGGGCGAAACCCGGATTGGAAAGGACTTAAAATGTGGTTTTCGGAGAGGAAGTTATTGAGTTGGTGATGGACAACGCGTTCCATCACCTTGGAGAGGAATGGGAGTATAGATATAGGGCGGTAGTCAGTGAAGGAAGAAGGATTTGACTTCTTTGGTAGGGGAGTTACTTGAGCGTCTTTCCATATTGCCGGAAAAATACTCGAAGTTAGGGAATGATTGAGGATATGAGAGATTATTGGGGTAAGGATGTCTAAGAGGGGAAGAATCATACGACGACTAACTGAGTCACTTCCTACGGCATTGGAGGCTATAGATAAAATATTCTTCTTAACATCACAATCGGATACTTGACTAAAATTAAATGGAGAATAGTTAGGGGTTGGAAGAGATGAGAGTTGACATAATGTGTGATTTTTTATGGTACTATCAGCACCATCAGAAGTGGAAAAATGCTTGTTTAGAAGGTCTATATCAAAATCGTTTATGGAGGAATTGTTACGTGTTCTTCCAACTCCAATCGACCTAAGAAATTTCCAGACTTTAGCTGGATTTCCATTTTCTACAGGATAGGCGTCTTTGCGCGTCTCTACACAAAGTGTTGCAGCGATTCCGAAGGATTTTATATCTTTCGCGGTTTAACTGCGAACAAGGGTTTCGTACTCTCTTGCCCAGCCCAGGTGGACATGTCTCGAGGATATGCTGCGCTGTGTCCTCGTCAGCGGTAAAGTGGTGACGCCTTGGGGACTCTTCCCTACCAGCCTGGCATAGGAAACCGCCCCAAACACCGTATGACAGGCGACCGTGCTGACGCTTCATCTACTCTCATAACCCTCTCTGCCCTCCGCAGCTGCGTGGTGTTGGGTGGCGACTTTTACAACTGCATTAAATATCACAGTTAACCTTGACGGCCGTAGCTAGGAAATTAGGTGAATAGTTATTAGACACGGCGGGTCTAAACACGAATTTAAATTATGAGTATTTGATACTCACTGGCCACTACTGCTCGACGTTGCGGCTGGCTAGGACCAACCATGGTCATGAGCAGACTAGTAGATCGCAGCATCGTCTGCGCAGGTGGCCCGAAGTTTTTTCTGTCATTCTGTCACCATCACATTTTCATTTATATATTGTCACCTATTCATTGGTAAAACTCGCGGTTCATTCTCTTTCACTCGTTTTCACACTCTCATAATGATGACAATTAATCCAGATTGAATTTTTTGTATTTACGAATTTCAGTCGCTTCACGTATTATTCTTCAATAATTTTATATAAGTGAATAGTTACCACCAAATGTAAACAAACTCTATCGACATCGAGAACCAAACAGGCATCGACAAAGACCCCCGCCCTAGACGTGCTACTGCCACAAAAAATATTTTATCGTGCACAGGGCAGCCTAAAAAAACAAACGGCCGGTAAGTCACTCGTCTGGCGGGGAGAGGAAAGTTATTATTTTTTTGTCGCACGCCGTGCCAGCGGCCAGCCACTTAGCCTAAGGTTTTCAAACTTTAGGGTAAAGGGTTTTAGGCAGAAAAATTATACTGATATGAGGACAAACGTAACTGATTCTCTAAAGTTGTTAAAGCGAAAGGTATAAACGTTTCAGAAAGATGGTTTACACGCTTACGCATATCATTTAAGTTTTATTCAGTGAGGTTAGAACTTTAACTAGTTAGTAGTATTTATTATTGTAGTATTAGTGGCCTATATCTTTACTTCACTGACTTGGACCTTAAATCCTCATCAATATTGCAACCTACTGAAAATAGGAAACGTAAGATCTTTTTAAATATCGGCTTATATCTGTTGGTATTAGTCGTTAAGCCTAGTCAGAGGTTAGGGTCGGCTTGACAACATCTGACAGCAAGGTTTGTCACTTGCCTTACAGACACCCCTCCACCAATCCGCACTGAGCCCGCGTGGTGGAGTATGGCTCGTACCTCCTCATAGTTGAGGTGAGACCTTTTCCCAGTATTTTTAAAAGCAAAGTTTTAAGATCAAAAAAGTTTGAGAATCGCTACCTCCGAGGTATGAGGCGCATATTTAAGAGTTTTGAAACTTTATACACTACATCAAAGAAATTTCTAGCACTTAAATTACGAGCTTGATCCACTACTAAAATTTACAATAATATTCAATATTTTAATTCCTTGCGTTGCGATCAATTTAAAACCAGGGAGAGTGTTGAAACATACGAGTAATATTATGATTTTATAAACCGTATAAAAATAAGTTTATAATTAGTTACTTTATCTTGGACAATTTCTTTTGCTCTCCATACTTACTAATATTACAAATGCGAAAGTTTGTCAGTCTCCTTTACACAAGCCGCCTAACCGATTTTGATGAAATTCAGTAAGTACCTTAAATAATTTGAGTCCCGAGAAAGGACATAGGGTAATTGTTATTATTACGGTATTGTTATTATTCTCAGAATAATTTCTGAGAATAATAACCTTCCTTTCCTTCTGGTCTGTTCTGGTTCTTGGTCCTTTTAGGTTGTATGGGAAATCTGAAATTTGCGCGGGAAAGTAGTATGTACACACGGCCGCACATCAAACTTTACATGTTGACCTTCAGACGACCTCTATTCCCAACGTAATAAAAACTGTTTTCGTAGTTTAAATATATAGCCTGAGAGCCTCGTTGGTCTAGTGGTCAGCACGCTGGGTACTATCCACGAGGTCCCGGGTTCGAATCCCAGGTCGGGCCGAGAGTGTTAGGGTTTTTCTGTCTTAAAATAACTCAGACACAGCTCCGGAGTCAGGAAGTTGGTGGTGTTAACACCCCCGAGCCTCGGAAAGCACGTTAAACCGTTGGGCCTGCGCCCGATCCCTCTCATGTCGGACTGCCGTCTCACCGAATTATGAGAGTAAGGGCTCATTCACACGGGATCCGTCATTGACGATTCGTCGAAGTACAGGATACATCATGAACGATGGACGTTCACATTGCATACGAAATCGTGTTTTTTCACGATTCGTCAAAGTATACGAATTAGGGCCCATTCACACGGGATCCGTCATTGACGATTCGTCAAAACATAGGATACGTCATTCATGACGGATGGACGTTACATTGCATACGGAATCGTGTAATTTCACTATTCGTTATTTTTAAAAACACGATTCGTGATTTTTGACGATTCGTCTTTTTCCACGATTCGTGATCCATGTGGGCATTCAAAAAGCATTACCGCTGTCAAAAAAAGAACGAATCGAGAAAATAGACGAATCGTCAAAAATCACGAATCGTCCTCGTGTGAACGGGCTCTAAAGGAACAAAGAGTGCACCAGTGTATTGCGCACACACTTGTGCACTATAATATCTCCCGCGCAGTTGGCAAATCTCTGTTGAGACAGGCCGCTGTAGCCAATATTTGCATTTGACAATCTTTATATTTAATTTTTTTTTGATTCCGTACTTCGAGTAAAACATCAATTAGAAATCAGTAAAAAGCCATCTTGCTATCAAATTTCAACTCTTTACCGATACCGCCTATTTTATCAGCAATCTAAGACAGCAATTAATAATACGACAACATTTTGACAAGTTATCAATCGGCCATCTTGATTCGGGATCACAGGGCATGCGCGACCCCCCGGTGGGACACGCCCCAACCCGCAGGGTGCAGGGTTGAGAAGGGGGAACGGTAGGTACCTGAGGGTAATCTGATGCTATTAATACCTAAAATCGTCTTTGTTTTGAGTTCGATACCTACTCGATAAGTGTATTGGATTTTAGGAATGCCTCGTTGGTCTAGTGGTCAGCACGCTGGGTACTATCCACGAGGTCCCGGGTTCGAATCGGGTCGGGCCTAAAGTGTTGGGTTTTTCTGTCTTGAACTAACTCAGACACAGCTCCGTTGTCAGGAAGGTGGTGCCTCGGGAAGCACGTTAAGCCGTTGGTCCTGCGCCTGATCTCTTTACGGTCATGTCGGACTGCCGTCTCACCGGATCATGACAGTGAAGGAACAGAGAGTGCACCTGTGTATCGCACACAATTTTGTGCACTATAATATGTTATTTCGAAATTTGGCTAGGAGGACGTTATTATATAGAAGAAATATCTTGTCGTTTTGACAAAATATTTCGTGGTCAGTTCTTTTTTTTATGTTGGGGTAATTTTTAATGGTGATCGTTTTCTATAATCTAATCTATCTGTTGGTAATTTGATTTAACAACAAAAGTCAAACTAATCCAAATTCAACTAACGGTAATTTAAAAGCTGTTATTGTTAATGTTGAAAGCTATAGAAGCGAAACTTCAAATGCGAGAATCAACATGGTTTCCAATAGGTTTTCGAATAATAATAAACTATAAATTGTTTTAACAATAGAATTGGTAACATAATTTACAATACACCAATAATAAGTGCAATAACCTAACCCCACACAAAGCGTGAGCTTAATTTACTTTCCGAAGCTTTATTAAACTTTTAATTCAGAAAAAAGTAACAACTACTACTAAAGCCACAAAATAAACCATATCTCCCACATAACCCAATAAACATGGGCAAATCAAAACAATTACTGCGAGCAGTTTAATCAACGCCTCCCTCAGAGACAAACAGTCGTTGGCAATAACTGCCCACGCTTGGGCAATGGGCTTTATCCCGTTCATCGGTGTTGCCGCTAATTCGGGGCGAGGCTACTTAATCAGTTTCATTACAGGACCGGCCGTGTTGGCAAACAGAGACCACAGACAAAAACATAAGAGCCACAACAGTCAAAGACATTTAGACTAAAAGTTAGTCGCTGCTGCAATGCAGCTTGCGCACAGAATGAACGCAGTGACCTGCGGCTTTCTACCTCAATTTTCCACGACTGTTTAAAAATGATACGTGCAGTATCTCCTTAATGGTATTCGTGACTTGAGGCCTTACCTACTCCGAATGATAATGTCCGTATTTTCAGCTGTAGTCGTCTGTCACTCATTCCATCATGACAACGCGAACGAGCGTGATGGTAAGAGCAAGACTCGAAAATACGGACACCGTCATCCAAAGGGAGGCATCGATTCCGAAAGTCATTCTTTCCATCACGACCAGTGCTTACAGAGCTTTTATGATTTATTTATCAACTTTATTGCACAATAAAGTGTACTAATAATATTATGTATTAGTTGGTAAAAAGCGCCTGCGCGCTCAGAAGCCATTTAGTATTCAGTGAAATCCTGTCACTGGACATAATCCAGTTACAATTCAATGAATAAAACTTAATTAAATACACAACAGTTAAGTGACCACTGCCAAGAAAGCTAAACTGAATATTTGTGCCAGCGATCCTAATAACAAGAGCTCATCTTATGATGTAAGTGTATGTATACCTCGCAATGATGCCTACTCTACAAGTGAGAAAATCAACTCGAATGGTTGGTTTCTACGGGCTATGTACTAATCAATGTGTTTACGTAGCTGCGTAGCTGTAGGCTTTTATTGGGGAATCGATAGCTAATTTCGGCTCTGTGTACGGTGTCGGCATATTAGGGCATGAGGGTGGGTGTCAATACAAAAATCACATTAGCGCAATGTGTGTTTATCGGCTTTGAATATTAAAGCTAGTGACGAAGACAACCCCTGCTTATTTTAAATTATGATATTGTGATAATATTTAAAATCTGACACTACAGGTTTTAATAGGTCTAAATATTAGCCGACAACAGAGGAATAAATGACACATTTCTGACATAACCTAATAGAGAAACGTTTTTCTTATTAGTTAGCTAATAGCTTAGTCCTGGCTAAAACCCGATACTAAGTTTTTGTAATAACGGAGGTTAAGTTAAATTGGTTTTAATTTGAATTGGCACAGTTATTTAAATTGTATTGTTTTATTAATTTGCATTTTGCTTTTGGCTCATGTAATCATTATAATTTTTTACTCCTTATTTAATTTCTTTATATTACTATATTAATAATCCACATACAGAAGTACACATATTTTTGAATTATAGACCTGCTACTAAGTACTTCTTCTACTCGTCAATTTGAAGTAACCTATTATGTACTACTTTTCTATAAGCTGTAACTTTCTCGATTTAAAACTAATACCGTAGGCCTTTAATAGTTCAATTATCTTTACCATATCGCATACAAAAATCTTACTTTTTGAAAGCTATTATTAAACTGTTTGAAAGTAGTCGAGTTATGTGTTAGACTTTGCTTACTATTTCTAGTTACCAATAATAATTTCAATGTTTTAAAAAATAGCATTGGTATTTTAGTCTTATCTACATGATGAAATGGAAACAATCAAACTTTTATAATGCCTTCAAGCTTAAACCTTCCTCTGAAGTAAAATTTGCCTTATCTTCTACAGAGAATCTGTAATTTTAGCTAGCACTGCGTCGCGAGAAGGCAATGGGATATGGTTCAATTTCATAGTTTTAAACAAGCGAGAGATTTGTAACTGAATAATTTGATACATGTAATCCTACACTATTTATTCTTATTTTATCCTATAGAAAACTATTTACCTTCAGAACTCTACTATCTCTACATTTTGGTGAAAGCACTTTGCAACGCCATCTAGCGAGTTAAATGAAAATCAGGCAACATTGGTAACGAGATCTAACTCTACGGTGCTATAGATCGATAATACGATACGAAGTACAACAGCAAATCCATAGATGGCGCTCTCATACTTTGCTTATTATGAGCCTCTATCAGAACATGTTTGAGCAGTACTGTTTGCTGATAAATACAAATAACATGAATTTAATTACTTTTATTACTTATTTGTAGCTTAGAAATAATAAAAAAAAAACATTGTTTTAAATAAGTTTTACGTACTTACCAGAGCGCCATCTAGTGATAGTTATGAGAACTTCATGTCGAAAACTTAGTGATGTAGAGACCGTTCGATAATTTTAAGCTCTATCGTTATTATAAGTACTATTATTCAAGCACAGGTGGCGCTGACTTAATATAACTTAAAATATTTTTTTGTTGTGCCTTTTTTCTGAACGGGCAAGTGCCTATTTCTGTATTTATAGTGTTCCGTACCTCAAAAGGAAAAAAAAAACCCTTATAGGATCACTTTGTTTTCCGTCTGTCTGTCAAGAACCTTTTTACCAGGAAAGCGTGGAGGTATAAAGTTAAATTAATATCAAAAACTCATGTCTACAACAATTAACATCAAATACTTATGGTACCTTGAAGCTGTTTAAAGATCAAGCTTTTAAGTCTACACAATCAAAAGATATGGCCATTTTTGCACTATTTTCTATCATTTTTCAGGGAAATAAAAACTGGACGTACTTCCCATGGACCTAGAACCATGAAATTTGGCAAGAAGGAAGGTCTGACAGAACAAGTAAAGGAAAAAGTCCGAAAACAGCGAATTTGTGATTACATCGTAGAAAAAAAACCTTTGTTTGTATGGAACCCTCAGTGCGCGAGCCTGACTCGCACTTGCCCGATTTTCCTACTGTCTGCAACTTTGTCTGCAACATGACAATATTGGTAGGCATAACTTTGATGTTTTTTGTTGGAACATTTCTACAAGTTACCAAGCTAGTTAGTACCTAACTGGTGTAGGAAAAAAAACCAAATTTAAAATTTAAAAACCCCCGACACAAAATAATTGATGCACATAAAAATCCTAAAATAAGGTTTTATAACTATGGAATTATAGCTATACATAATACAGTTGGCTTAAATGGCAACCCTATAAAAAGCAAAAAATAAAACTGAAATTTTGACCCGTCGTTTTTGCGTCGGGGGTTAAAAAAGAACTCATACAAAATAAGTTATGTGCCTATGCTATATTATTACTATTATGTATACATAATCAAACTTATTGAAAAACTCTACAATTATGTATTACTATAGGTATCACTCTTATAATTTTAAACATAGCTTTTTTACAATTTTCAATACAAAACCAACTTCGCTAAACGAATTTCTGTGCCATTTCCCGCAGATTTGCATGCAGAAGCGCCACTTCAAAGGTAACATAACTACCTTTCTATCAAGTTTATTATGGAAAATTAGTCACCATATTCAAATTCAGCTTTATACCTACGATTGTAAGACTGGCTTTTGATTGCACAGCAATTTCAGCAATCTTAGCGAAAAAACTGTACGGAGTTTTTCGATTTTGAGCTTTGCGCCTTTATCATAGAAGCAATATTTCCGTGCTGTATCCATTTGTTAAATATTATTTTATCTAAGGAACTTCAGAGATTGGTTTATCTCAAAAGCGAGAGTACCGTGTGGGGTGGTTTAACACAATTTTGTACCGGTGAATGAGTTTTGGTAGCCGCCAGCCATTTTTCCTTTAGTGTTTCAGATTCAAACAAGATGATATTAAAACAAAGGTATTTAAAAGCTGGGACGGTACTTGTAATAAGTCATTTGGAACAAAAGTGATTACCGAGGACAGGCATTACTTTTTGAAGACCTTTTTTAAAAAAGGTTAATTAAATCTGTGGATATCCGATCGGAATTTCTCGGAATTCGAGTTTTCTATTCAAATATTAAACCTTCACTTTACTTACGTTTTCTTCTATTGGTACATTAATTTTTAGATATTTAAGTACTATGTTTTGGTATTTATTTATGACACCAGCCCCTTCCCGACTCAGAACAATTAATCAACTCTACCGTAGTTTTTAATGATGGATGCAATTTCCTAATAGAAATAAGTAGGTATGTAAGATATATACATCTGATCATTAAAAATTTATATAAATTATTTAATACAATAGAAAAACAAAAATTATAAAAAGGGAGTAAGTTTCCTAGGATGCTGCCAGCAATACCGCTCGATAGCGATGCTTATACGGTAAGCAAGGTAGCTGCCAGCTCTGATGTCAACCAGCCAATAGATACCTTATATATAGGTACAATCGCGAACTAACTTTTACTATGACTTTTTGTAAAAAGTGTTATATTAACTGTGACACTCTAAAATGTACTTCATCATGCACAATGCAAGTACAATCGCCATATCGGGTCTCTCACTCATATTACTATAGCATGCACAGTGCAAGTACAGTCACCATATCGGCAATATCGGGTGTCTGTTCAAAGGCGTTGAGTGGGCAGCACCGCAGCAGGGTGGCTGTAAAGATAAGGTATCAGTATGACTGCACAGTGATACGTAGTGCGGACAGCATCTGTCTCGCTAAGGTCTCATCTATGAAATTAATAACTACGAGAATTTAGTGATTAGTATCAGATATACAATATAAAGGACCAGCAGGCCTATGAAAAAGCATGCCAAAAATAAACTAGTGACTTGAGGTATCGTAAGTAATCTCTTGTTTTCACCAAACTATAATCTTGACGGTATCAGGTAACCATAATAATATTTCGACCCGAATTTCTACTACGGGGGTCAATCTTAATAGATATCAGCCAAATGCAGTTGAGCTATTATAGTGCACACGCGTGTGCACAATACACGAGTGCACTCTATGTTCCTTCATTATCATAATTCAGTGAAACGGCAACCCGACATGACCGCAGAGAGATCAGGCGCAGGTCCAACGGCTTAAAGCCTTATACGCAGGTAATATAGCAGACTTTTCTTGAAAGCAAAAAAGATAACAAGCCTTAAGCAAAGGACTTGTCCATTTGTGGTTTTTTATTCGTCAATATTTCTAACCAGAATAAACTAAATATTATATTAAAGAATTCACAAAAACTAGCCTTTCTGCATAATTCATATAATTTTTAAGGTCTCCGATTTAGAGAAAAATTAAAATTAATTTTTCTCTTTGTCTGTACAGAAACCGCACCTTCGCCTATATCAATTAACGCATGAAAAAAAAATTGACAGCAACATTGACATTCCATTGACAGTAGTACCTATTATATAATCTGTGGTAGTACCTAGTAGTATTTATCCACCAGTGGAATGGCAATGGTACATAGCCATACAGCCAGGAAATACCAGTAAGTGAATAATGGATGATGCCTGTTACAAAACATATTTTTTCTCAAAAATGGAGGCGTATAAAATTCTGATATCTATGGTTACGTGTTTCATATTTTTGTAGCTTAAAGATAAATATAGGTTTATTAGTAGTTAGTGATATCTTAGAATAAAACACCAGCCTCCATACAAAAAGAGGACAAGTCCTTTAGGATCCGTACGATTTTGATTCTGGCAACCACGTAAATTCATACTCTTCGTTGGTATCGTTGCGTCGGCGTCGTTGCGCCCCAAGATGGCTCAATCTCCTCCGTAAACGGGTTTTATATCTTATCTTGCTGACTGTACCCCAATAGCATGTGTGACGAATTTACATTCACCAAAAGTATTTAATAACAGAAAAATAAAGCGTGACGAGTTTACACCTATTTTCTTGTGTAACGAATTTACTCTGTGACGATTTTACAACAACCCTGTAACCCCCGTCTCCGTGCATACGTAAGCGTGTTCATTTGCTATTATCTATTATCATAATTGTATTGAATAGTGAATATTGCACAAACGGTTACTGAGTAGGTGCCAAATCTCCTGATTGCATGCCGCAGCGGGTGGCAATGATAAGCGCTTTGGAGGCGTATCCAGCATCTGTTTCGACTAGTCACGTGACATGAATGAACCCTAGAGCTGAATCATCATTGAATTGTCTATATCATTGTCTATAACATTGACGATATAGTCTTATAAGCTAGTTGTGCGAAACATGCAGGCTTAGATAACCTGAAATCATAACGATATACTTTTTAGTCGTAAGGTACCAAATCGTATAATGTTCGGCTAGTATTATAATACAAATTGGTTCTAGAATTTTATTGTAATAGTTGGCTATTCTACTTTTTAAGATTTAAATGCATGTATGCGTAAATTGTCTTAGCCCACGAGATCAGTACCTATAAAAATAAATGATAAAGAGGAAAACAAGCAGTGGTACAAAACATAAATACGTCTTAAAGATGACCGATCATCGCATTCCCAGTAACCTGATTCAGTATCAAAGGCAAACATCTAAATAAACACAACGATAAATCTATCGATATAAAAGCAAACAGCGAAGATTAAAAACGACAGGTTCCAACAGTAAGAAGATTATCCACATATCTCTTGAAGTAGTCCCTGTCAGGAATTGACGAAAAATGTAAATAAACTAACGTTTGATGTTACCTCGTTCCCACACTACTTTTCTTTGATAATTTTGGCGTCAGTCTAATACCGAGATGAAACTGTATTGGTAATGTCGAAACTTTTCTGACCTTAGACAAGATGCAATCTTTATATAGCGAACTTCGCTATCGCCAACAAAATGTATGCAAAAGCCACGTGATGTTTCGATGGCTTATGTCAGTTTTACACATTTTGTAAGCGATAACGAACTTCGCTTTAGAATAGATTGCATCTTGTCTACGGGCTCAGTGCCCCTAAATCAGTAAGGGATTTTCTGACACCACAAATTTTTAATTTTGCTGTATGTTGAAGTTGATAGATGGCGATATTTATCTAAGTTATTTATATGAATGCGTCAAAATCATATACCAAAGAATATTATATTGTAATATTATGTATGTACAGGTGTTACGTATGTACGTAAAAACCGGCCAAGTGCGAGTCGGGCTCGCGCGCGAAGCGTTCTGTACCATTAACTTAAAACATTTCAAAAGTATTCATCACAGGATACCCGAAACAATTTTAAATAAGAGTTTCCGCTGCTTTTTCTTTACGTGAGTGATTTGAAGTTTATAGGTCCAAGACTTTAGAAATTACAGGGGACACGGGGTAAAGCTGATAAAAAAGTGTCATTTGAAAACCCTATCTTATTTTTATAGTCCTTTTCAACGATACCCCACACAGGGGGTGCACTCAAAAAATAATTCACCCCCCCCCCTTTACATGTATGGGGAGGTACCCTTAAAAAGGGGTGATTTTATTTTTTTGTATTTTTAAAAATGATATCTATATGTGAAGTATCCTCGAACCAAGTTACATGCAAATCAGTCCATAAACGTAGAAGATATTTTTCTGTGACAGACTAGGACGAACGGAACGGATGGACTGAATGATCTTACAAGGGTTCCTTGTCAGACTACGAAACCCTAAAAATTAGCAAGTTTCAAATGGCAGTTAAAAATAACATTTAATTGAAAATACGTATTGATGATCAATAAATTGTTAAAAATTACCTGTTAGTACGCGTTAATCTAAAACATGCTTAACATAAACATTATAACATAATAAATGCTAAAACCAGCCCTTTTCTTAATTAAAAATCTACCTGACTTAGGTTGTTCGGCACTATCTAGCGGATTTTTGACACTAGGAAAAATCCTCATTGTTTTCAAAAATAGTTAAATACCTACTCACACTATTCTTTCCATAGTCTTGACACCTGAAATATGGATTTGAGTTTGGTTTAATCCACCTCCATCACATTAGCTTATTGCAGTTCTATGAATAGTCAGTGATCCAGTCACATCCAGTGATCTTTGATAATTATAATGTAATGATGATTGCCAACGTTACCACTCAATAAAAATTTAAAAAAAAATTTACGTATGCAATTTCATAAAATTCTTACAAAGAGTCGATAAAAAGTGACATCATATTTCCAAAAACAAAATTATTTTGTTCATTATCTTGGAGGAAGTTGGTTTCTAAATAAATAAAGACACATTTTACAACAGTCATGTCATAATCTTACAGTAGTCATAGCTAACTTATGATTTTTATCAAATATACAAAAACAAAGATAAGTGATTCAGACTCATTGGAAAATAAGGATTCTACTATACTTATCTGAGGAAAATTTTTTTTACCTGACTGCCCCAGAAGGCGGTATAATGTTTTTCAATGGCATGTATATGTACCTATGTTTATGCCCATTTATTTGGCAAGCCCTACAGCCTAAACGGCTGGTCGATTTTCGATATTTGAGGTGTCGTTCAATTTGTCAGAATTGCTATATACTAGTACATTTTGAAAATGTCGCCCGCAATTGAAAAAAGGGGAAAGGAAGGCTTGTTTTTTTTCTTACCATACTTATAAAGGTATCAAATGAATGTACTTACATTTCAAAAATGTAATGTACTAACATTTAAAAAATATAATATTATTTGCAGTCGGGTAATTTGTTTTTTTTTCAATAATTAAGTATTACTTGTCCCATTAAAAGATCTAAGTGTCCAGCAGACCTACCACTTATTTTAAAAGCTATCGCAATTATGATTGCAATTCCTACAATCCAATGGTACGGAACCCTTCGTGCGCAAGTTCGATTCGATCTTGCCTGTTTTTTTCTTGTAAATTTTAACTCCATTTTATATAAAAATGATTTAATAAAGTTTGGTATTTTCGATGCGCATTTATATTTTTAATTTTATTTATATATTTTTAATTTATTTGTAGCTAGAACAATACGTATTTTGAGTGATACACGCAATGATGTCATTGATATAAAGATTATATGTCCTCGTTGGTCTAGCACGCTGCGTACTATCCACGAGGTCCCGGGTTCGAATCCCCGGTCGGGCCGAGAGTGTTTGGGTTTTTCTGTCTTGAAATTACTCAGACACAGCTCCGGAGTCAGGAAGTTGGTGGTGTTAACACCCCCGTGCCTCGGAAAGCACGTTAAGCCGTTGGTCCTGCGCCTGATCTCTCTACGGTCATGTTGGACTGCCGTCTCACCGAATTATGAGCGTGAAGGAACAGAGAGTGCACCTGTGTACTGCGCACACATTTATGCACTATAATATGTCCTGCGCAGTTGGCTAATCTCTGTTGATAGGCCGCCGTAGTCGAAATCGGCTAGGAGGACATTATTTATTATTCGATAGGTACAAAACTATAACACTGACAAATAAGGAAAATAATTCTTATATCAATCTGTTTTATTTAGGTATTACGTTATTTTCACGAGAAAATGGTTCCGATTGTCTACGAGTATCGAAATCAATTAACGTTTCATATCAGTCATGTTGATAGCATTTTCATATCTTGAAATGACGATTTAATTTAAGTAGGTATGACTTTCTCAGTAATAGCGACGGACTGTCTACCATAGAGTTTACTATATTTTTTCCTTGTTTCTTCATTTGCAGCGATAGTTTATTTTATTTTATTTGACTAAGTGAAACAATCACTCCTTTCTGAAAATAGAGACTCTCCGAATGCTCTTCATTACATTACATGACTGCGCTGCCCAAAAAACGGAGTAGTATATGGCCTGTAATGTTTTTATACGCTTTTCCACCTTACATCTAAGCGCCTGTGCCGATTTAGATGTGTGTGGTATCGTTAAAATCTTTTTACCATCCCAAAATGATGGCAAAATGACAATTATTTATGTCGAAAAAAAATCGGTCTTCTTATTATTACAATAACATTTGCAGGGTCTTAATGTGAGTATTTCAAATATGTACTAATATAGTAGCATTACAAGTACAAGGAGCGTCGGTGGCGCAGTGGCTAGCAGGTTGCCTCTCACGCAGGAGGTTCGATCCCACGTGCCAATGACTTTTTTTGAGTTATATCCATTAGTTGTTTCACTAACCTATGCTCTTACAAAACATCGTGAGGAAACCTGCACATTCAGGCGACTGCATTAATCCAAACTGGTCAGGTTCCCCTGGCAACGGGGTCACGGAGGTCAGATTGCAGTCGTTCCACTGTAATAACCTGATCTGCCACAACTTGGATCATGGTCAGCGGACCCTGGGCCCTCGCGTGCGAGAGCATAACCGGGATAACGCTAGGAGGATGATGATAGTAGCGTCACAAGTGGGTTTACCTGTAAAACGTGATAACTTTTTAGAGTTTAACGGCAGCATGTTTTATTTTTTTAAATTATTTACTTTGTTTTCAAACATGTCAAACACGGTTTCGTAACTGTCACCTCATTTTAAATTAGTATGTTCTCGGATTTAATCTCATAAATTACAGTAAAGAGTAAAGTGGTGTCCCAATTTACTCAAATCGCTAGTTCGTTTCCCACGATAATTTATCTTTCGATCTATCTATGCGAGATTAGCAAGCTTCCACTTGGCTCCGGGTCGCTTGACCGATAAGTGCTGGTTCCCAGGGCTGTCTCAGTAGCAGTTGGATTTTGATATATTATTGAGCTATGCATCCAAATATTATTTGATTATCAATTATCAACCATTTTGTGGGATATTGACGTACAAGCACACTGCAGTGACCGTGCTCGTACGTTTTTTTAAAGAAGTAGGACGTGATCAATTACTTGGTACGAATCATGCAAAAACAAATAAAAAAAAAATACACAACTAGAATAACGGTAAAAGTTGGTGGTTTGAATACTATAGCGACTTTGTTTAATAACGCATGAAAAGTTTTTCTTTTTAGCTCTATGAAAACATATTACCTGTGTAATTTCAAATCATTACCTGAATTACACACGTCATAGCTAATAAGAAAAGTAAATTCCCACGTTACAACAGGCAGATACCTACCTACTTTGATACGTTAGCTATGCAAATATTTATCAAGATAATGAAATAATTTTACGACAATTTGACGTGTAAAAACGTATGATATTTTGAGGTTTATCATATTTATCAATTTTCTAGGTTAATGTTTAGGATGTTAATTGAATGCCGGGACCAAGATGCTTATGACGAATGATTTTTATTCATCATTAGTCAGGTGAAGTTACTTTTGTTTACCAAATATTGTTATATGACTAAAAGCACCCGTTACAGTGAAGTTCCGTTTTTTTAGCTGTTTAAAACAATAATTTGAGTTTCTACATTACGCATTAAAGTTTCAATGTCACTTAGAAACATTAAAAAGACAATTGTTTTACAGCCCTGTCGTCTATTAAACACATTGAGCAACGAAACTTGCGTCATTTTCGAAACAGAAGAATCAGTTCTTAATACTAGGGCATTAAGATGGTAATTGCATGAATACCATTGTACAATTTCCGCTGTGGCTGTACATATAGTGGCGTGCTCCGTCCACGCGCCAGAGCTGTAAAACAATTTAAAAATATAATGAACCAAATAATATAATACATAAATGAACGAATTCTTTACGGATCATAACTAAGGACAATATTTTCGGAAGGTCGGTGTAGTTAAGAAATAGTTCTAGCTAAAGGTTCTCATGTAACAAATTTTACTGGCAATATTTTCTTTTTGTCTCTGTATTTTGAGCTCTTAACAATCAAAATGATCTTTTAACCGTTACATATCACATAAGTTATAAAAAAAAGAACCCGTGGCATAGATCAAATCGCGTCGGTTCCATTTGCATAATTGTCTTAATTTAGAATTTGATTTTCCATAGTCGTTTAGTAAAAATCGAATAGTAAAGTAATAATTTGGTAGTTAATAAGATCCTATGATTTGCTGAGCTTGTTATTTCCTGATGCGTCCTTATAAATAGTAGAAAATTTACAAAGACTCACCTAAAAAAACTTAAACACTTGCGTTTTTAAATGTGATTGTTACAATTTGTTCTTTCATGGACTTTTTTTTTCCTCTTCTTCACTGTTCCAATTTCAATACAGCGAAACCGAAACATGGTAATTTTTTACAATTGTTAAAATGTGAACCAATTTATTGTAAGTGTTCCGAATTCTCAGTAAAGAATTGTTCACTTTCAGTTTTTACATTTTTTTTAGAAAAATGTATATGAAGGTAAAGACATTATGTTCATTGAGTAGTTTCAGCGACTTCTATAATACCTCAACAAATTAGATTTCACAAATAGGTAATATCATTTTGGATTTTAGTCATAAAACGGATACGGGGTTTACTATATCGTGTAATACAATCTGATTAATTTCTTTTCGGATCGGATACTCGTATTAAAAAAATGCTTCATCCATACTAATATTATAAATGTAAAAGTGTGTCTGTCTGTCTGTTACCTCGTGACGCTTAAACCACTGAACCGATTGAGATGAAATTTGGTATGGAGACAGTTCGAGACCCTGGAAAGGACATAGGCTAAATTGTGTTGCGATATAAAAACATTAAGGGGGTGAAATGAGGTATGAAAGTTTATATGGAAAATACAACTTTTGCGGGCGAAGTCGCGGGGAACCACTAGTTTCTAATAAACCTAGTTTTTGTTTTCACCTGCCTAAAATAACAGTACCATAGCATTGAACAATAACAATTAATACAACAACGGCACTAATAACGTTCTGCGTTATTCCTTGTCACTCCAACAGCGGGGTGCGCGCACGCAGATAAACGATACAATATGAATGTCTTAACACGCGTTAAACGCCCAAAATCAATACAACAAACAAACAAACGGACACATTAACATTGACAATGAACACAAAGAAGGCGCTCGTGTTTCTGCCATTGTTTATAAAGGAAAACCATTAAAAATTATTGACCGACTCGGAGAAACAAGTATTTTGGACTTTACTCAGAATTTACGTAAATCGTTTATGTATCGATCGGAAAAAATAGCGGAGTGTAAAACAACAACGCGAACAAACTTGGCAGTAAATTGGAAGTTAGATGGCAGAGTAAAAATAATACCGGGACGGTCATAATTTATAAATGAATTTATGAACTATTCTAAGTTAAAATGCATTGTCCAAGCTATAAGCGCAAATTAAACCAATTAACGGCTCATTTAATTTTCAATTAGAAAGTAAGATTAAACTCAACAAACTTATTGCTTCATGAATTCATAATGTGAGAAGGCTTTTTATGTCAAACATTAAATTGAAATGTTTTTTTTTGCTATTAACTAGTCACTCTAAAATAGCCATAGCATCATTAACAAATTTGTAATAAAAATTTCATAGAGTTCGCGCTAATAGCTATAATTTTTAAACGCTTAAATGTTGCCTTTGATAATCTGTTTCCAAATAAGTAAGCCTTAAACTTCTTCTAGCATCAAGTGGTCAGCTATGATGTCTAAAGTGGAGCAAAGTTAGCTTCTTCTTCTTCTTCTTAAGTTGCCATCTTCTGTCGAAATTCGGCAAACATCATAGCAACTTGCACCCTTGATATCGCGGCTCTAAACAATGATCGGGTACTCCTTTCAAACCATTGGCGTAGGTTCTTCAGCCAGAATACCTTCCTACGTCCGACACTTCTCTTACCTTGAATTTATTTTTCCCTGTATGAATAATTGCGTGGGTTGCGCAATGTGTCCAAGATACTTCAGCTTTCTCTTCTTAACAGTGTGTATAACACCTCTGTGTCCTTCTTCATGCGGTCCAAAAGTGTTGTTATTAACTAATGAAGTTTAACTAACTACACAAGTATGTCCTTTCGAGATTTTGACAGCAGCTGCTAGCTTTAAAAATAATTTATTGTTACTTTTCGAAAATTCGTCCTACCGTTTTTACAGCGCTGTAAACAAAATCGATTTGAAATCGGTTTTATAACCAAACTCAACAATTAGTTCTTGGCGTTTTTGCTTCAAACAATAAAAAGGGTTTTATAGTTTGATTTACCTAAACACATTTTGTCAATGCGCTATCCTTTGATTTTAATTTTGTGATTTACTCTGACTAAAATACATTTTGAACCTTATCTGCCTTGAATTAAAATATTTTTGAGATGTATGCAGGGGCAAAGACAAATTTGTAAACTGAAGCAGAGTGTTCACATGATTGACGTTTTATGGTGGCTCCGACTTTTTGTCCACAATTCGCGGAACGTTTGTTTCCGTAATAAACCCTTTTAGCGTACGTATTTATGGCACATTTTGTTAATTTTACTGAAATCGGGTGACAGATGACGAGGATGACGCCAAAGATAACAAAACATGCGTTGTAAATTGCATCAATAAATGCATTGTGCGCGTACCGACTTGGTGATAATGAATGTTTGTCGCTGAGTGCGTTCCGTAGTCACAGATTGTAAAAATAATAACGATAATTTTAAACTACCACACCTGTGTTGGTTGCAGACTGCAACTTGCAATTGTTTGCCTAGATCCGTAGACATGATGTAATCTATTCTTAAGCGACGTTCACTGTCGCTAACATAATGTATAAAACTGACGTTAGCCATCGAAACATAACGTGACATATGTTTCATTCATATTATATTTTTGTCATTACGTTGGCGATTATTGGCGATAGTAAAGTTTGTTGTAGAAAGATTGCATCTTGTCTAAGGCAGAGTCTTAGGGCCCTGGTCATAAAATCGAAGCTGACGGCTAATTTAAAAACCAGCCAAGTGCGAGTCGGACTCGCGCACGAAGGGTTCCGTACCATTAAATCACAACATTAGACAGTATAGGCAAAAAAACACGTTTGTATGGAAGCCCTTGTATATATTTTTTTAATTTTTTTTTAGTGAAATACAACATATTATTCTGTAATATTTTAGGCGTCTGCTTGTTGCCATTATAAATATCGAGCAAAAAATGGCAGAAAATTCACGTTTGTTGAATGGTTATAAAATATTATTATTATTAAATTAAATTATTTGTTTTTATTTGTTTAAGTGAATAAAGAACTTAATATTCTCTGAATTTTTCTAACGTCTACCTGTTGCCGTTATCAATAGCGAGCAAACTACGCTAAAAAAACGTTTATTGTATGGGAGCCCCCCTTAAATATTTAATTTATTTAATAGTGTTTTATATTAGAGTTATAAAATTATAAGAGCGAAGGAACAGAGAGTGCACCTGTGTATTGCGCACACACTTGTGCACTATGTCCGTTGGCTAATCTCTGTTGAGATAGGCCGCCGTAGTCGTATATGTAAGTAAATACATTGCACTTCGCTAAATGCAAAGCGATGTTTTCTATGAGTGTCGCTTCTACTGGATACTACTGAATAAACTTTTTATCACATTGATTAGATTAAAATAATGATTTAGAAGCAAAAATATAAACAGTTAAAGGATGCTCTACTAATCCAGTCCCAGTAAGAATATAGGGGACGATACAATAGATTTTTCTAAATTAATCTATTGCGTATATAGACCCAAAACATAAGGAGTCATGTTCTGGCATGTATTTTCAATATTATGTGGCATTTTCTGTTCACATTTATGTAATTTAGGAGTCCTAAATTAAATAAACATTTTCTGATAGATTTAATTTTTGGTAGTTTAGTAGGCGTAGTAGTAGTCATATTAACGGTAGATCGTTACCTACTGCTTGCTAAGCTTATTTGATGGTTCTTCATAGTAAATGATAGCGTTATACAATAATTATTTTATTAATAGAACGTGTTCACTTCAGCTCTTTTCAAAGTCTTTTCGCTCTGGTTTTCCATAGAAAATCAAATCAAATGTATTTTGACTGAATCGTCTACGAAAGGTCTACTACCAAATTGTTCGCCTTCAGTGGACTCCTTAGGTACAATAAAAGTATTACATATTTAGCTTTTATGTAACAAAATATCGATGAATCCATAACAAAGCACTATCGATGGCACTTACAAGGGTGGCAATAACGTCACCCTTCTGAAGCCGAACTCAAGTAGCACCCCCGATTATGAGTACTTAACATTCCCGAAACCGAACACATGTCGACACGGCTCTTGAGCCATCTCGCCATTATTTTTATCTTGTGTGACCTCACTCATGGTTTAAGATAATAAGTACACTTATGAGTATGGTAATTGTATACACCCTTATAAAAATATTTTGTAACTTTAAGCGATGTAGCTGCTTGCTTGCAGCTTTCTACTAACGCTGTTTAACATATATATTTTTTCAGAAATTTCAGATTCGACATGCCCTAAATAGGTATTTCTTTTCTTAAACATTTTTTTACCAAAGGTCAGACATGTCTAGCTAGAAGACACATTTTTAGGAATTTACATAAAATAGATCAATTCTTCATTCGTGAAGTAAGTATGTAAGTACTTTAAAAAATACTTTTTTGCTGCTGATTAAGTAAAATGTTTTTTAGGATTCCGCAGTCCTGACAAGAAATCCTTATAGCATCTGTTATAGCATCTATGTCCGTCTGTCTGTCCAAGTTTTGTTTACAGACCGTTAGCACTAGAAAGCTGTAATTTTGTATGTGTATGTTGCCATACACATACAAAATTACAGCTTTCTACTTACCAATTACCAATTATTAAAAAAAAAACATTTTTAGGATAGCTGTCCTACATGTGCAGTGGGGTTGTTTTTTTTTCGTTATATACCCCATATCGTAGGTAGGTCTTTTAAAAAGGTTTCTAAAGCAATTTTTCGATTTATTGCTCGCCTCTCTAAAAGCTTAAAACTGCGGGCTTGAAGAATCTAGAAAAAAACTTAGCGGTGAAGATAACTTTATTAGTTTAGCAGTAATATTCCTTGAACTTGGGTGTTAAATAATTTTGTACCAAATACAAAATCCTTAGAATAAATTCAATAAAGTGACTAAGATGAAGTAAATAATGATACGGAACCCTTCGTACGCAAGTCCGTCTTGCACTTGGCCGGGTTTTTTGTTAGCTGAAACAAGCTTTAAAAGAGTCGCTTCGCTTTACTTCCACGGGGTGAGCGATAAGCGAGTGAAAATGTTCACAGTAAAGGTGTTCCACGTAAGTGGCTATTTTTAAAGTAAGGGTGAAGATTATTCAGTGTTTTAAAGTTAACATAAGGGTTTCTTTATCTTATGTGCACTTTGCAAGTTTTAATTTTTTTTAGCAGCTTTGTTGATTTTTACGTCTACTTATCCTTTACGTGTCTTGGATTCAAAGTAAGTAAATGCTATTCTCTCTGTCTTTCTTGATAAAGTTTGCAAAGTGCATAAAACTATGCAGTAATTTATATTTTTTTGTATTTCATGTGTTTGTTCCTATTATATTATATTATAGGTATGTTGCTCAGTCATGTTAACTTCGCTTATTACGATCTGAACTCTTGCTAACTTACGTCCAATATTCATAATATATAATACATATAGTATCCTTAACGTCCTATTTGCTATTAATGGAATACCAAAAGCAGACATTTTATAGATGTACAGCAAACTTAGGTAATCATCACTCCACTCTAGGGCGGCAGCAGTGCTATTGATATCAATGCCAGATGCCCTGGCTGACCGTTGACAATCGCCAATCCGCCCACTGATCAAGTTACTAACAACATAAGTACATAATATAGATAAAGAATAGATTGATTCATTGGAATACTTGTTACCAAAAAGTCGCTTCCAAAGATGTTCATAATATCCGAGTAAGGTATTTTTCGAGGGTCTGATAAAAGGTTTTCGAATAATTAAATTTAATGTTTATTAAGAGATAAATAAATCATCATTTATTCCTTACCATAACCCTTGTAGTTACAATATTACTAGAAACCAAAACACTATGGTTGGTTGACACCTGAACTAGGATGATTCCTGTATCTCAGGTCACAGATGATATTTTAAAATCAGTCATATTGTAAGTATTTTATCGACGAATATTTTTAGGCAGACCTAATGTAAGTTCAACCATTAACATTTCAAATCTGAAAACAAAAGTCTAACTACCTGTCGTAGGTTATGTACTTTACGATCTTAAGAAATTTTCACGCCTTTCGCTGTAATGGGTTTGATTAATTTTGCTACCTATTAGAGAGATCGTGAAATTGTGCGCGCATATGAAATCAATTAAGTACGTTCTAAACTTCCAATAACAGTGAAACTTTTACTGCGTTTTTTTCTAATGATACAGAACTGCATTTAATGAATAATTTATTTTTACATTGCCTCAATTAACCACTAAAGTCTTGTCAATGTTTGTCGTACTATTGGGATTTTTTATGAATCATATAGTTATTGGTTTGGATTAAATATTGAGCAGCTGTAGAACATGTGTGATTTGGCCAATCGACACTTAACTTATGACAAAGCAAGAATGTGGAATTTGATAAACACTTTGATTAAATTGTATTTACAGGGACAAATGTTTTAAGCATGTTATTGAGATTAAGATACGTGATTTAAAAAAATGATTGAATCTGATGAAACCACAAACCAAAATTTATATGTTGCACATTTGCTCTATCAACTTCTATTAAAAAATATGTTACTGACTGTATGTAGCCTTTAATTGCCAGACATCGTTGTGGCGAATTTAAACTGAGAGATAAAACTTTCACTGGGAAATCTATATCTACGCAGACGAATTTGCAGGAAACCGGATTAAAATAAAAACTTTTACTCTTTTTTTCCTATAAAATACAACAGTACTCTAAAGGTTCCATGCCGTTTTTGCCACACCAAAATTTAAAGTAGGTAAGTCATTTACTAACAAATTAGGGGTAGCATTCCAAATTTTTTGCACACACTAATTTCACGATCTGTTTGCCACAGCAAGGATCATCCCAAAATTGATGTTTCGCTGAATTTTGTCGCTCGAGTCAAAACTGGCTTTGGACCTACCGAAAAAGTTGCCTCTCCGATTTCAATGCGACACACGTGTTTATTTTCTGACGTGCGTGTGTTCTAGATAGGGCTGTTCACTTTTTGTTGTTGGACAGCAACGTGAGTATCGATAGTTTGGGAATTTGCTAAATTTCAAAAGTACTAAAAGGTGTTTTTGTTGTCTTACACAATTTGAGCTTGAGTTTGTTAATAATGGAGAACCTGGTATTTTTCTGAAAACTGGCATTTCAGCCGGCATTGTAGAGCCAGTTACAAAAATTTAGAAAAGCGTATATGTTTCTCACAAATAGTCTGGTGGGTCTATAGGTCTGCAACCTTGATTCAAATTATAAAGGTATTGATGCCATATTCATTCCTTTAAATTTTACAGTTGTTCTTAATATCGATAATAGTTTTCGTTTCTGACCGCACTAGCCCTTAGACCCTTATTTTTTTTCAGAAAATTTTGACACAGATTTTGCTAGCTACCGAGATACCCGATAAGTACATGCACATGTGCTGTGAACGCAGCGCATTGATACGGCAATTGCCGTAATATACGGTAATTCATGAATGCATTTTCAAAAATACGGTATACGGCAGGGTTTCCATTACCGTATCATTAAATACAACAATTCAACATGCCGTAAATGAAACCTATAAAGCACTTAGTTACAAACGATAACGTCTTAAAAAATATGAATGAAACGGAACGCACCCTAAGTAACGAACGCGTCCAATATGACCGAGTCACTGAGAGACCGCTGTCATTGCTCGGGTATTACCCAAGAAGTGTTTACTATAACGAAACTAAATTGAACTTGATCTATCATTTCATCTCTTTCATTTATCCCATCGGTCGGTGAAATATGTAATGATTACGAAAGAGACAGAAGTTGGTTTGTGGCACCTATTTCTATTGTTTTCAAGGGTCACGGGGTCACTCTTTCTCTTACTCTTTTGTACCTATTTTAAAATTATATTAATATGATTAGTTAATAAATAAATATGGCATTTTTTTATTTTTTTTTCCAAAAATACGGCAATTTAAGTTTTTAGATACGGCAACCCAGATTTTTTCGATAATAACACTGTGTGAACGTCATGTTTTGCGTCAGAATGTGATAGAGTGCCCTTGTGATTGCTAAATGTGTCGCATGTTGGATGGTATTTTTTAAGTGTCCTATTATCTAAAATTACATCTCAAATTGGATTTGAATGGTTGACTATGGTGTTTGCAAGTTCACATGTAGCAATTTCAATTGTGGTGATTTTTGTTACAAAATATTTCTAACCAATAAAATATAATATTTCTAACCAAAAATACTTTTGCTTTTTATCTTATACGCATGGCAAATCAATTCGCTTGTCCGTCCAAATTCAATAATATTATTACCATTATTATCTCCACAACATTGTCCGTCTCATATCCTGTAATGAAAATAGAAACGAAAACTGTGTTCTTCACGCATATCAATTGACACATTGTCGCCGTAGGTTCCCCGTCAAGCTACAGTTAAGGCCAATAATTATTTGGTGACGATTCTCTCCATGCCTTATTCAATTGGTCAAAATACCAAGGCACGCTTACACACCATGCGCCTTTGTGCAGCTCTTCACGGTTTTCACACCGCAGTTTGTCACAATTTTGGTTTGAATTTCTCAGAATGTGTCCCAAACATTTGTACCATTTCGATTTCAAGGTCCGTTACACAAACTCGAGACGTCTTTCGACAGTTAGAAGACTTTTTTTCGACGAGCTTTATGAGAACCAATAAATATTTCAAATGTGGAGCAAATTATTAGAACAAACTTCCATGGTAGTCGATAACTGTTCTTACTTTCAACGGAATGTTCTATTGTGGACTTTTGTTTGCTCTATTGTTTCTGGACCAATAAACAGTTTCGCTTTTAAAATTTAATATTAGGCACGCGATGAGTAGAACATTTTTTGTCACAAAAATAAAAATTAGCTCCCAATTTAGCATCTGAAATTGAAGCAATGTTATGGAAGCGGCCCTTCAAACCTTGTACATGAGCTTTAAAAGCAATTACCTACAGTAGGAACTAAGTTGGCAACAAAATATAGTTAAAGGATAATAAAAATAAGGGAAAAATAACGAAAAACAAGAAGCTACGAGTTTATTTTTAATTCAATAAATCAAACATTGATACTTGACAGACACGCTCTATGTGTTGTAGCATTATAAACATATCGTTAACACATGTAAGCTACTAAGTTTATTATTGTCTTATAAGTTAATGTTACAGAACGTCGATACATGTATCAGGGAAACACTTCCCCAGCTTCTTTATTTGATGTTTAACAAGACGAGGGTGTACAGTTTATAAATATTTTAAATCAAACATTTTACAAAGTTTTCAATATCCGTTTTATTTCCTCCAAAAAATAACTAAACTAATTTATGAACGCTATATTTCAAATAGGTGTTTCAAACAAAACGTTCAAGACAAATGTTATAATAGAAATTGTCTCAGTGAAAGTAACCCTTTTCGGGCCTTTCCATCTAATGGAGCATCGCTAATGCGACAGAATACTCCGCATTTCACTTTTACATCCTAATTACCCCTTCTGTCACAAAGGCGACCCCTTTATTTGGACAAAATAGAATTTATAGTTAGACAGTTTCGCGCAAACGGCACAAAAGTTCTGTCAAACAATTGTCCAAGGACGTACCGTATAAATGCAACTCTTTCTCCTTTGACTCATTTAGCGGTCCCTTTTAACTGTCTTTGAAACCGTTCGAACAAACGGTCTTAGTTACGGTGAGCTAAAGGGTAAATAATGACAAATAACTGTTAGACACTTGTAGCAGTAATTTCTTCAGAAAGGATTTTAAACTTAAAACCCAAGTGGAACGTTCTGTTTTGCGATGAGCGTTAACTCAAACTTTTGGCTGATTGTTTTTGTCAAATATTGCTAACCCTTGCGCGATTTTGAATTTTATTTCCTTTTATTGCGCAGTTTTTTGCGTTAGCTAGTTTTGGCAAACCCTTTAGTTATAAAATTTCTAAAAAACCGTTAGTTTTTCTTTGGTAAAGCTTGGTGTACAGTTAAGTTTTGTTTGCTAATGTTTGGCTTTTTATTTTGGTTCATAGACGTTTTTAGTAAAGGGTAATTAGCGAAAGGATTGCAAAAGAGTTGCACAGTAAAAAAAATACAATCACCATTTGTAGTATTAAAAAACAAACAATGTCATCTTTTATCGCGCTTAGAACATGTTTTAAAATATTTTCTGCGAAATACGAAAAGACAAATTAGAACGTATGTTGAGCTTGTGGATTTTATTTCCAGTATAATGCATACCTACTAACCAATTATGATCATTTAATAATATATTTTAAAGGTTATAAATAAATGCTTACAATTCGGAAAGTTCTAAAATTACTTTGCAAATCAAAAAGCGTCAGAATTGAATCATTGGCTGGAATGTTATGATTATTCAAACATAAGTGTGAAGAAAGGAGTCATAATACCTGGATTGATTGAGTAATCAAATTTGAAGTTGTTTTTATTATCACCTGACTGTCTCAGAAGGAGGGTAAATTTTTTTCTGTTTTTTATGCCGTTTACTCCTTTTCTACACAACAATACAAACGTCATCTCTTTTAAAGCTAATCATATCTTAGCTTATCTAAACACCACCTTGTCTCTATCAAGTAAGTAAAATAATTTTAGTAAGTAATACAGTAGTAAATTATCGGTCTTAAGGTTCCGTACCCAAAGATTAAAAATGGGACCCCTGTGACTAAGACTCCGCTGTCCGTTTGTAGCTAGAAAGTTATTTTTTTTCACAGATGATGTATTTTATAATAAAATAAATATTTAAATGGTGCTCCCATACAAAAAACATAATTTTTATGTCATATAAAACAATAACCCCATTATTCAAAAAACTTAGTAAAAACTTAGACTAAGCTATTAGCTAACCAATTTAGAAAAGCGCTTGTCTATTAGGTTATGTCACGAATGTGTCATTTATTCCTCTGGTGTTGGCTAATATTTAGACCCATTTTAAACCTGGTCAATTTTTTTTGTAATAACATCGTAACAGGTTAAAATATAGTGTCTTATTAAATGTTGTGAAAAATGCAACTGTTAATGTTGTACCGATAAACCCTGTCGGTGTTATTACAAAAATATTAGACCAGGTTTAAACTAGGTCTAAATATTAGCCGACAACAGATGAACCTAATAGCGAAACGCTTTTCTAATTGGCTATCTAATAGCTTAGTCATGGCTTAAACCCGGTACTAAGTTTTTGTAATAACGGGGTAAGTGTTTCGTGTGCCGGTCCGATTCGCACTTGGCCGGTTGTTTTAATTGAGAAGTTATAGTGTATGAACCGCCATGAAATTGGTTAGTTACCCTGGATTAAGATGTTCGTCGTCTGTCGTCGTCTTACGACGTCTAGGTACGGGACTCGAACAACGATACCGTAAAGCTACCTACGTAACTAAACTCGTCTTTTTCACCTTTTGTTGATTGAACTACTCCGGTTATAGGTAACTGTAACAAAATACAACAAGCACCGCTATTGCCTTATCGATACAAGTTTCCAAAACTTGACTCCTGGTTATTGCTTGGAGCATCCTAACTGCTTCACATAACGGCACCATTGTTACTATTGTTTGAACAGTAACCCCGTCGGCGTTTTCAAAGAACAAAATTGGTCTAACGTAAAGAAAGTAGCTGGGTTATAAAATCGCTCGGAACTGTAATAAAGCTCCTTACATTTACCGTAAGCACCTAAACATGTGCAAGGACGAAGAAATGGCCCTGTTTTAGAATATAAGAGTAATGAAAGGTTGTATAACTATAAAAGTAACGGTCTCAGGAAAAGAATAGGGTCAAGCAAATTTTAGGATAATGAAACTTTCTAATTTTAAAAACGTATTTGCAAACTGGATCGTAAAAAGCTCGTTTGCAGTTTTAGACGAGCACTTTTTTACCGTTTGTATCATGGAAAGTTGTTAAAGTAACTAATTTAGAAAAAAACTTATTGCCCAAATTACTACATTAACAGTGTCTATGAATACCTACCGAAGGGTTTTTTTAACATGATCACTGTTCTAAAACTTTCGCAACTTCAGAAATTTTATGTTCGATAACATCTAAAAGGTTGTTATAGAAATATTATTATCAAAGTATTTAAATGCCAGTTATCTACTTGGTTAGCTTAGTACTCTATCGACTTTTACTTGACTCGTGGATTGCCGGTCTGCAACATCTATAAGGGCTGAATTTTCGAAATTCAGATATAGGTAAGTTAGGATAAGAAATATTCGTCGAATCACAAATGAATATAAAACGCGACATAATAATTAACCTCATCTATTATATTATATACTTTTAATTTAATGATATTTCAAATAGGTTATCTATAATAATTATTTTCAGGCCAATATTATTTAATCTGTTAATTAAAAATTTGCCGTCAGATTATAGTGAAAAATATACTATAATTAGATAATAACTGTAGGCTCACACTTAAAAGAAAAAAAATAAGGAGCCATTAAAATACAGTTTTACGGATTGCTTCGTGATTTATTCACATTTTATTTCAAACCTGACGTTTCGAACACTTTACAGCGTTCGTGGTCACAGGCAGACAAATATAAGGAGCCATTTGCCATATCTCCTAAAATATCAATGGACCCAAGATCATTTATTCAATATCTTTCGCAATAAGGCCTTTTTTTATATTTACGGTTAATCTGGCCTGTAACAATTTAGACTAGTCGGTCATTTTCTTCTTATCGTTTGGGCTATTACAATTAGTTAGCAACCCTAGTGACAGACTCTATCCCCGTTATTCCAAAAACTTAGTACCGGGTTTAAAACAGGACTAAGCTATCAGCTAGCCGATTAGAAAAGCGCTTCTCTATTAGGTCATGTCACAAATGTGTCATTCATTCCTCTGTTGTCGGCTAATATTTAGATCCATTTTAAACCTGGTCTATTTTTTTGTAATAACCCCGTATATGAGCCGCCATTGGCGTCTGTCACAGCTCGAATGGACCAATACGATCGGTCGATATCAGTCACGAAGAAATCACATTAAAAAAATCAAATGAGCTGTATCAGTCACTGCTGCTTGGTAAAACAGTTCTTTGCAAATAATACTACCTGGCAACATAACGGTGAGATGCTGAGACGCTTTTACCATTTTGCGCAATAAACATTTCTCCAACCTAGCTTTCTTTTTTCGCTCTGAACAAAAGGAGATATTTTTATTTTAATCTTTACGCAATTTCAGTGTTTTGCGCTGCAAAAGCGTGAGGATAAAAATCTGTCCGATACGCTCTTTGCCAAAGGCCGCTAATGTGCACCAGCAATAGACCTTTACAATTCGGAAGTTTACAATGCAATAGAACAGTAGGACCCAATGAGTTTATTGTACGAAAGAATAGATGTTTATGACCACCATTCTTCGTTAGCTGTTTCAACTAAGAAATAGTTTTAAAGGTGCCGATGGGCGCAGGCTGATTTTTTCAAATCTTTTTGCTACACTTTTTCTGATAACATGCGCCAGTTTTAGTTTAAATGTTTTGGGAGTTATGCAAAATTTTGCAGCTTATCACAGGTTTTACGATCTGTTTCTACCCAGATTTGTTTCGTGGTGGTCTATGACCTTGTTGCTTTTGAAAAGATTTGAGCAATTTAAATGACTTCAATTTTAAACAGACCTGCTAAAATATCTTCTTTTATACATTTATGTGATATGTGTATATACCTAGCTTGAAAAAAGCTGAACAAATATTTGAGATCTTTTTTTATTAATTTTTCAGATTTGTCTACACAATGAATACCAAAAACCAGAATAACAAAAAATATTTAAATTAACATGTAGTATGAATGGGGGATAAAAGTTTGTATAAAAAACCTGGCATTCGTGCAGACGAATTCGCCAGGACCTAATTCGCAAGTATCATTTTAAACGTGACGACATGACATCTATCTTACAAAATATGTTGTGATATTTTACATCACTCTAATAATAATAAAAATAATACAATAATTTCTGCTATTTTCCAAAAATATTTTTAAAATAATGTTTGTGTAGTTGAGCCGATTTATCTATAATAAACATATAAAAGACGAAACTCTCTCCTTGGAATAAAGGCCATTTCAAATAGTTTAACTTTATTTCTCGGATATCAGATTCTCCTAAAATCAGGCGTGGCCTTATCGATCCGTGTAAACACGGCGAGATAATAATCCAAAGAACATTAATTAAACCTGTAACTGCCCTTCGTAAATGTTACTTTGTGACTTCCTCCCTACTTATAAGCGTATAATGGAACTAATTTGTTGTTCAAACAGGGGTCCCATAAGCACAAACATCAAACGTCAACTGAGATCGGGCATCTCTAAAAAAATATAAGGTATCTATTGCTATATAATTTGAGTTCAAATTCGTTAGTCCTTTATTCTAAGTTACGGCAGTACCAGTACCTACATTTGTCACGTAACGATAGATTGTCGTTTTCAGCTCATTGTTGGTATTGAAAGGACAATGAGGTGCAAACGACTGTCGTGATTTCGTCTCTACGGGACGGATTTGTTTTAATGGCCAAAATTTTATGTCACATTTTGTTATCGCTGTCGAATAATATTGTGAAATAATTTTGTTTTTTTATAAAAACCAAATGTGCTAAATATGATTTAAGTACATATGTACCTACTTCTGTTAATGAGTCCCTTCTTTTTATATTTTTAAGATATAGGCTCTGTAAACAAATTGTTTGTAAGAAACAGCAGATTATTATTATCTATGCAACTTACTGATTGGTATTATTTTAATTTACGGGCCGTAAAGATTTTTTAACAACACTGCGACAACTGCGACGAACCCTGCGTATTTGGTTTAGTGGCCAGCATGCTGTTTTCTGTCTCCCTAGTTCGAATCCCGGGTTTGACCGAAATGTGTATCCGGGTTAATTTTTCTGTCAATGGCCATTTTAGAGCCAGATGTTATGATATGACTTGCGCCTATTCGCTTGTTATTGGTGAAAAGTTATCAGTTCCATCCTCATCACAAATCGATTTACGGATCGATTGGAATTAGACTGACACCCAAACCGGTACAGAAAGGTAATTCAATGGATATTCATCTCACATATCTCCCTTTCCTCAATGGTACTCGACAAATCATTGTGACTGAACTACTGATCTGCGCAACCGCTTTAAAAGTACGATGTGTGGTCCTTTACACGTACAATTGCAGTCAAAATTGCGTGAAATTGCGTCATTTAATGTCGAGTGTATTTACGTTAGGTCATGACAATGTGTCAAATGCGGTAGTAAAAGTGATGAACGCATAGAAATTCGGTGTCGACTTAGCGCTTAGTTCAATCACGCGTGGCATGTATTGTGAATCCAACAGTTTGTTCTGAAACGCTTGTAAGTGACAGTTGCGTTTTATATCGCTGATTTCGGTTAGAAGTTGAGAATAGGTGGGCTATAGGTACTTGGATAGTAATTAAAAGCTTTTGTTTGTAATTTGAAGGGATAAGTAATAAATAAACCGCTCTATCTGAAACTTAATAAAACTACCTAAAAATATACACACCTGCCAATAGTCAAAACATTTCGTATCGACACACATTTGTTGTGTTAGATAGATAGATAGATACTCTTTATTGCACACCACACACAGTATCAATTTACATAAATGTTCATAGAGAATGGTACAATTTAGGCTTGTAATTTCAATGTATTAAATAGGTAATTTAATTAAGCAAGTACAAATATGTAGTCTGCTGTTTTTCTGGCCCAAGATCTTATAAAATGAAGGCTTTAAAACCTTACAATGCCATGTTTTATTTTGAAAACAATTATATGCTAGCCTCTTTTGTTATATCTACTATTATTAGTCATTTACTAACTAGCATTTAAGACTGGAGCATTCACACTTGTTAACAGATGAGAGATTTTGTTATGAAGCTATTTGTTTTTGATTAATTCATTTAAAATACTCTTTCGATGTTTGGTTATTTTAGGTGTTCCAAAAAAATAAACTGCATGTTAGTGCAAAATGTTCTACTTGGGTGGTCTTAAGTGGCGTCAAAGCATGCAACATTTCGTTTGTATACTTAAGCCATCCCATCCAAGCTTCTTTTAACAACTACCTTGCACGTAACAGAACAAGGTTTAAAATTGGTTGCACATAGTTTCTGTTTTGACACAGCATCGTAAGCAAATATTTGCTTTGGACTGTCTTTATGAATGAAATTTCCAAACTACAAAATGTTTGTGGTTAGCAACGAGAAAGGGAATTGAAACCAAACTGACGAATCTATCGGTGCTTGTTTTTTTAAGCAAGCAAGTGGCGCTTTATTTGGTGTTTTGCTTAAAACGATACATCTGCAGTCTGCCAGAATTGTTCATATTATATTTTGATACTTAATTGGAAACCTGCACATTCAGGCGACTGAATGTGTAACCATGATCCAAAACTGGTCAGGTTCCCCTGGTAACAGGGTCACGGAGGTCAGATAGCAGTCGCTCCATTGTAATTACCTAATCTGCCACAACCTGGATCGTGGTCAGCGGACCCTGGGCCCTCGCATAAGAGAGCACAACCGGGGTAACGCTAGGAGGATGATGATATTTTGATACTAGGTACATATGTGATTCAGAACCATTTTACATATAAAAAAAATATACGGCCCATTCTGGCATCGGGTGGATGCAATTTATATATCAAAAAGCAATTTCAAAAATGAAATGAAGCCTAGGTCACTCAGAAGGAAATAGGTTTCTGGTTACAAAAGAATTTTCATAATCAGTGCACAGTTCCAGTGATGATTTACCAGACAGAAACTTGCAAAGTATACCTCTTAAAAGTTGTGTAGATAGATAGATATCAAAGTCTATATTGTTATTATTGAACCATCATAACTATCATCCAATATCTTAATATTTAAAGGAAAGCAATTGAAGTCAAATGTTTAAAACACATCTCATACTACGTAATAACACAGTTAAGAAAAAATCTAGACTAAAATATGACTAATCGTTGAATCCGCACGTATAGGTGAGTAGTTTATAGCTACAGACAGAGTAACAACACCGCTACTAGCACAGACTCGTCATATTGCACATAATATCCTAATGAAACAGTAACATTATCACAGCGGTGTAATGATGTGCTAAAAACCGCTATAATTCGCTGATTAAGCTGGGATCCATTACACTACAACGCCGACACATTAACAGCGGTGTTTGTGTGTTGCATATAAGGCTTGAGCTGAAGCGAATTTATAGAAAAGTTTTGTAATAAGGTCATGAAGCCTGAAGGTACAGAGAAACGATAAAAGATATTTGAATTATTCACTGTTTCTGTGCTTCTGCTTCGACCGATTATGTGAATAGTTTCTGGTAAAAAAACTTTTCGAAATCCTGCTTCAGCTAAAAATACCAGTGCTGAGAGTAAATTAATAAAAGGTGAATTTGTATTGAGTTACTGATGCGTTTAGGTTGGCATTATTATTTTATATGTGCTTTAAATAATGTATAAAAATATAGTAAATGTTTTTTATATGTTAGTCTTTATGGCTTCGTCATAACTTTTAATAGAAAAATCATTTATTTGCACTTCAAGAATTACATCATTTAACTTTCTTGTTCGGACTCAAGACAGTTCACATTTCTGCTGGATCAATCTGGATATAATAGTTTCTGGCTAAAAATCGAAAAGCCGAATTCGTGATGAGAAAAATCCTTGGTGATATCGTGGTAAGGTCTGACAATTGCTGTACTCTTCTAACTCACACCGCACCTTTGATATAAAATTGATAGACGTCGCCGCGATAAGGCTTGACACAATAGACCAGTGATGGCTATTATTTTACCATACTGTCTTCATGATAACACTGTCAAGGATTCACCGATGAGGATTAATTGGGTCATTCCGGTCGTTTTCCCTTTGTTTTGCCGCGTTATCAGTGAAGTTGACGCTCTTGATTTCAAACTGTTTAACTACTAGATTAGGTTTGTTGTTCCGCTATTGTTGTTTATTATTATTTGCAGCGCAATTAACGATTTTTATGATATCGACTGTTAAAGTTAAGCTCTATATAACTATTTTAATCAATCACGTATAGGCAATACGTGATTATAATCTGTTTTATATTCACTCGTACGAATATAATAACTTTTACAGCTTGTAGCTCGAATTAGTTTATTGTTCGTGGTATTTCATTTGCTGTAGATTAAACAGAATTACTTACGTGGGGTGAAAAGCATTGCTGCCAAGGGTATCTTCTTGACTGCCTGAATGACTTATAACCATAACTTGGCATAAGGTAAAAGCTTTGAGTACTGAGATCCTCCTTCCTTGAGGACCCTGATTTATCCATACAGTAAAATATATTGTCATTGGGTTACTTGGAGTCGTCCAAATCCTTCAATACGAAAACCTCAGAGATCGAGGAAGAGAATTTATTAACTAGTTAATCGGCTAATTTCTCAAAGGAAATATTGTACTCGTGAGAAGAACTACAAAATTATGTTTGAAATTGAATCATCGCCAGTACTACCAACGAAATGCACTAGTTAATTTGTCGCATTATCGTGCGTATCGGCAACATCAAACGTTCCGCAATAAAAAATATCATACGGCTACCGTACGTGCGGCCTTTCAGAAGTGCGATATCGGCCGGCACCCTTTGATCTGTTATTTCGTTATCAAATACTCTGAATCGATATCAACGACTACCTGTGTATTGTTCCGTTAGTACATTACGTATAATCTGGGGTGATAATAGATGTCAGTGTAAGTAGGCGATATTACGAACTTTTGATGATAGCATAACGATGTTGAGATGGATTGGTTCAAGTATCTTTCTTACGTAGTCCTCACGCGACTAATTGCATCTTAATTTATTTGGGACTCAGACACATTTCCTGAAGTAGGTACGCTCGGCACATCAGGTTACCCATGTGACCTACGAAAACAGATTTTATTACGTAGGGAATAGAGGTGGTCTCCATGTCAAAGTGGCCCCACTTTGGTATGAACGTGCGGCCGTGTCTACAAAGATTTCCTATTACTTATCTAAACTGGTTCGTGTTTTCACTTATTTAAGGCATAATTATTAAGTAGTTGAAAATTGTATAATAAGAATTGTAAAAATAATTTTCTTTTAGATTCCAGTTTATTAAAAAAAATCTAGGTACAGATTTTTTTTAATAAACTGGAAATACACAAGAAGATGAAAGCTATCGTGCGATTTCACTTATTATTGGCAACCGCGTTAGGACTAGTCATGCGATTGTTTCGTAAAATAGATTTGTATCTTATCACAATACAGTAGGTGATGGTATATTTTGATTAACAGAAAATACCTATTTGTATGTCAATTGTACTGATAGATAAAATCAATATATTTGAGTGATCTTAGTTGAATAGACAGTTGAATTTTTCACTAAGTTAGTATTTTCTCTTGAATTTGATTAATGAAACAATGATTTACTAAACTGACCGACGAATTTGACGAATATACACACCACTAAACTATAGGTATTATGGTAACGTTTTTAATATAGAATCACCACGGAATTTTTGCAAAGTTTCAGCATTCGCATACTTGAGGAGCTAGTGAGTTGTTGAGTGCAACAACTGACACATGTTATTTTACCTGCTATTCAGTCAAAAGAAAATCATTTCAATTGTACCATTAAGTGAAGGTCAACTTATCGCAACAAAGGAAAGGTCAGATGATAACACATGTAAACATCTACCACCCATTCTCAAAAATAGTTTCAGAAAACGAATACAAAGGTAAAGGAGACCAGTTACCATTAAAAGTGCATTGTTTATTATGAATGCCCGGTCAACATAAAAAAGCATACATGTACTCGTACTTACTAGGAAAGGTCACAAGCAGGTCATTGAAAACATTGTTCTATTCGGTTCAATGGCAATCTCCTTTCAGTCTACTGATAAGCGTGCGTCAGGTACCGGCATCTTTAAAGGAAACGGTGGCAAATAATGCCTTCTAATACTATTATTCGTATTGTGAACAATAATGCAAACTGTTTACAACCTAAGACGGGCTTTGTCCATTGTTTTTGTGCGTCGCCGTGTCGGCTGCTTTGAACTAAAGGAAATTGGAGCGATAGTAAGTAGACGTTTATTGTAATGGCTATGTAAACATGGCTATGTAACCTTTCCTGTTTGGGAATATGTCGATAAGGTCCAGACTGCAGACTCGATGTTTAAAGTAGTTGCTGAATAAGTACTGATATTAGTTTAAGATTTCACAACGCGTGATGTCGAGAAATATTTGTCTCATTATGTAATTATTAAAATGTGTGATAATTAAAATTTCTTTGTTATCATCAATTTTTTTTGCATATCTAATTTTTTGACTGCCTTTGATACAAATGAGGTAGAGCGACATTTCAGCCAGTGACAAACAATTTTTATTACATTCATCAGTCAATACTGGTCAATACTTCTCGTTTTGTTGTAGCAGTTTGAGTTTACTATAACAAAAGAGCATGGCAAAAGATGATGGGCCCTAGGATTGGCTGACTAGTAATGAAATCAATCTAAAAGTATTCAAAACATAGTGTTTAGGGAACACTTCTACAGGCAACAAGTTCCACTCTTTAGCCTAACTATTCATCTTGACTCATCAACTAGTCAAGATGAATCTTGACTAGTTGATTTAATAGCATCAGGCAAATGTGTCTCTTCCAATTTACAAATAGGCTTCGTTGTAAGTATCCATGCTTTTTAAAAATCCTGGTGTATTGTTTTCGATTTTCTTTTACTGTACTGGACTTGTTTAAAACTCCTTCAATAAACTAATCTCAGACGAAAATCCACTCAATTCAGAAATAGCCATTACTAAACAGTGCTATGCAGGTGTCTATTGTCACAAACACAACTTCACTAAGAAGATGCGTGATAATTACGTCTATCATAAAGTAAATAATGGTGTAATTACCGGTATCATCTCGTCAATTTTTTATTGCCTGTTGTTTCATTTTTGATATTTATATTTACTTTGCTGTTGAAACGTACGCTACTTTTTATAATACATTATTAAATAAAGGAAATAATTATGTTAGAAATGTTCTAATGATAACGCACCTTTTAGTATCTTCCTCCTTCTGAACGCAATAAAAAGCAATTCTACTTATTTCTTTTGATTGCTTGTATGTGCCGTTCACATTAAAAATAATTTCACCGATGTTTTTAAATTCACGATTTCATTGCATTGACTTTGGCATTTAAGTAAATACAAGTTTATTGACTTTAAAATTTTAATTTCACGGATGAAAACTTCAATTATTGAAAAATCTTGCCTCAAGGCTCAATGCAATGTATCTTTACTGTGATATCTTACTCAATTTGTGGGGCAATATACCTGTCCTCTTTATACAACCTTCATTAGGATGTGTATAATAATAGATTTACAAAGAGAGCAATATTTTTTAATAATAATCAATCGAGAAGGATTCTGGATAAAATAATGAACTATATAAAAAATACCGGCCAAGTTCGAGTTGGACTCGCACAAAGGGTCCTATGCCTATACAACATTAGACAGTATATTATGATCTTTTTTCTTTTAGTTTTAACGGTACTCAGTTCACGTTTGTATGGGGGCTCCCCTTTAAATATTTCTATTTTATTTTAATAATTTGTTTATATACCACTTAATATTCTGTGAATATTTCAAGCGTCTGCCTATTGCCCTTATTAATATCAAGCAAAAAACGGAGAAATCACGTTTGCTGTATGCCCCCCTTAAATATTTACATTATTTTTATTAACACAGACAGACAGACAGCAGAGGCTAAATAATATGGTCCCGTTTTTACCCTTTGGATACGGAACCCTAAAAATCAGGCGTGGTGATGGCTGTTTTTATGCAGTTAAAGAGTTCAATGACGCCCTTCATATTTGAATTTAGATAGTATCAAAGTGTATCACATGATCGTTTGATGCCAAAAAAGCTGTACAAAACAATTTGTAGAATAAACGTTTGGCATAGCGACAAACCCTTTGACTAAAATTGTTTAATTTAAAAAATATTTCAGGCAGATGACAAAGACAAATCACATCTTATTCGAAATATGACGCATTTTTTAATTTCTAATTTATACGACTTCTCTAAACTCGTGGATTGACAAAACCATAAACCGAACACGTTAGTTTTAGGAGATGCCTTTATTTGATCTTCTAATTCCTAAATGCTCCAAACAAGATAATAAAATACTGTCAGACAGATATTTTTTATGATTATGCCTATCTGTATCAAAACCTTGTACGCCATGTTCATACGAGTAGGATAATTCTATCTATTTCCAAGATACACTGATATTTTTTTGCCTAAGCAATCCCTCTGACAGTTCAGTTGAATTAATCCCTGAGACGTGCGTATAAAAATAATAAACAAACTAAGCCTCTATCGCGACTGGCAATATAAAATATATTTTATTTATATTATGACGTGTTAATCTCAACAAAGCGTTCATACACAAGGATGTCTTTGAAACAGAAGCTATGCGTAAACAACTTGATAAGCAAGTATTTTATTTTGATGTACTCATTAGCAGGAATATAACATTATGTATGGTATTAATAGTGTGGTATTTTCATTGAGCTCTTATCTTGTAAGATTTTTTATTTTTAATAATTTCAATCAAGTTACTTGATTATAAGCGACTTACCTTGCAAGATATTATTTACGTGATATTTATTTTTAAATCAAACACGTTTTTGAATATGTATTTAATAAAGCTGTTGCCAGCGACTTTGGCTGCGTTGATTTGATAATACAAAATGACTCACACTCTTATCCCGCCCAGTCCAGTAATTATGACATTTTGCATTATAATAATTATGTCGTATGGTGAAGAGATGCCACCCTGTATTTCTGGGTGTACCTACTTATCCTATTGTGATAAAACATAGTTTATGTTGTGCACCAGATTATAAGACATGTAGGTACATGTCAACATTGTGCACTATGGTATGTGCATCAAAATTTTGATTCCGGGTCTATAGGTAACATGAATCATACAGACAAAATTTAAATAACTTTTTGAACTCCACCGAAGGTAATTTTTTAAAATCATTTGATATTTCTTAACTTTCAACAGTTTTATTATAAACTTGATTGTCGAGAAAAACTACAGCTAGATACCTTTTATTTCTACTATATCTTCAGCGGTAACGCCGAATATTGATGATGACAATCACAGCGGTACTTTGCGAAAGACAAATCAAAACAGCAAATCTTGACATCGTCAGCTCATTTATTCGCATATCACATTACGATTCACATAACAAAGCCATCACACACTGACATGACATTCATTAACAACTTTTCATTTCGCTTACATTGCTCAATCACCGTAACAAGCTCACCTAGACTCAACAAAGTGTCTACTGCCATATGACCTTAATTTGCCGCATCAAATGGCGTATCGAACTCAAAATCTTCCAAGCGACTTCTACCTTTATTGGCTTGAGTTAAAGTTGAGTTGGAGTTGCTGATGATTGGATTGCAAAGCTAAGTTTATGTTTGCGTCGGCACCTTTGAAGCCGGTACAAAGGGTACCGCGGTGTGTCGGTCCCCACCTGAGCTATGTTTGCGCTCGCCGATCCACGCGACATGTTATGCATGTGTGAGGTTTGCCTTTTGGAATTTTTGTTTCGAATGAATATCTATCAGGTTTCATTGGTAGTATAGATTCGTAATGCTTTGGCAGATGTTCGAATTTTGTTATGTCCAATATACGATAGTAAAAACGACGATATAATATATCCAATATACGAAATGGTTAAACACAATCTCTAAATTTGTTGCTCTACGAGTATTTTGGTCTGCAAGTTAAGATGCAGGAAAATATTTCCATATGCGCAATAAATCCCAAAATGTTGCAGCTCCTGTGAATCATATACTTTTCATATAGATACATATTTACGACACCAACAATTACTGACAAATAATAGTTTTATGCAATTTTGTGACTTCCAGTTTAGATTCTCGGGAGTAAACTTTGGTTTCTTAGGAAATACATTAATGTAAGAGATATTATAATGACCTCCGTCTGCAATTACTTTCTCTACATTTTTCCTAGGTCTAATTTCTATAGATTATCAGTCAATAAGGAAGCCATAATTAGTTGAATCACTTCAAAATAAATTGAATCAGATTCATTTTTTTAAATTACTTAGGTACCTACATACAATTCTGATTAAATGTCATTAACAAAGCATTCTTAATTATTTACAAATTAATTATGCAACTTTAGAAGCACTTGATCAGGTGCCAAAGCAGTACACAGTCATCATTATTAAATTAATTATTGTCATTTTACTAATGGTCATAATATAGAAGTCATAGTCCTGAAGTTGATGGATTACCTATCTAGATAAAAAATGTATTTATATTCATCAAATATATTATTTCACTCGTTTTAATTATAATTTCGTTTAAAATAAAATTAACCTAAATGTAATGCAATTGCTTATTAAATTTACATCAAAATATATATACAACTTATCAATAAAAATATTATAGTAATTTATGTTTTTCTAAATTTAATTTAAGTTAAAAATTCTAAAAAAGGTCCTTATGGCAAGGGTCCCAGGATGATGGCAGCACTATGGAAATCTCTTTGAAAAAAGAGATCCCATTGGAACCCCACGGATCCAGTGTTTTGACTCCGAACGGTACAATCTAATTGAATCAATTGAGGGACACATCCGTGGGAAAAACTTTATAGTGGACCTTTTATAATAAATTTATAAATATACTCGTGGAGCAATAATGTTGAAGCAATTTGTATTTAAATCAGGTCAGTCTGTAAATAATTAAGCCTATACAACGAATTCCGAGTCAGCTTTCACTGTCAGTCTAAATCTTAATAATACCGTCTGGTTCTGCAAGAGACCAAACGCAAGAAATAGAAAGACAAATTACAAAGAGCCCGAACAAAGCAACAGACAAAGACTTGCCTACAAAACGAAATTACGAGAGCAATTCGCTCACCTAATAGCTTCACTAGGGGACGCTGTGTCACCAAAAATTTGCATTCTTCAAACGCAGCACAATTCTAAAACATCTCAAGCGTCATTTCAGCAAAACTGCAAAGGTTCTATCTAGGAGTATAAGGAGGTCAAAGATGGGACTTTGTCTACGTGAGTGGCTAAGTGCATGCGCCGATTCGCGATTGCTGGCGATCGATTCCGAAGGCAGAACTCGGTAAGCTCCGCCTACTGGGAGGCGCGCTGCCACTCCGGGAGCCGATACAGGCGCCGGGCAACGCGGTACGTTTGATCTCCCCCCCCTTACGCGACGCGCGCGCAGGCCCCGACACCGAACGCACACAAACTCATAACGCTCCGCGCGCTCTTTCAAGCCGGTTGTCAGTTCTGAAACCGGTTTGGCAGTGACAACAGTGATACCAAAGTGCTGAGTACAGTGCCCTAGTGAACATTTTGAATGGATTGTTACGTTGAGGAAATGGAAGACAAACCTTACAGTGTTGATTCTTCGGATGATATCAACATAGAAGAGGATGAGGAACACATTGAGGATAGTCACAGTAAGTATTTGCTGACATTTTATTAAACGTTGTTGGATTTAAATGTTTGTTGTGAAGTTTGTGTGTATACCTAGATTTACAGTTATTTTATACCAATGTCATAAATAGGCCTAAAGGCAAGATAGCTAGTCAAAGCAAACACAGCTATTTATTATAATTTGTACAAAAAAGTAAAACTCTACTTTCATCATTTATTTGGATTGTGGTATTGATTTATTTTTTTAAAAATACCTAACACACCTAATTTATATTTTTATGAGGATAGGTATTTATTAAAACATCAGCAATAGAGAATATCAGAAGTCACAGGAAATATCATTTTCATTTTTGGAAAAGAGTATGTGTGTTAATTTAATGACAACTACTCATTCCACCGCTGTACATTGTATGTAAACTTTTTTATAACACAAATATTATTTTCTCCACAGGTTATCCTCCAGACTTTCCTATCGAAGCGTTGGTGAAGCTAGAGCGTCCCTCTCCCCCTTTGCCAACCCCACCGCATACGCCCACCGACGACACGCCTCCCGCAGTCGTTATCTCCCGCCATCAACCAGGGTGGACCCCACCCGCACCCCAGCACTACCCTGCCTACCCCAGGCCAGCCATGCAGACACCCTACCCTTACGAAAAGGCGCCAGTACCGCAGTACCCACACCCCGCGATGGCTGCCTACGTCCAAGCTCAAACTCAAGCCCAAGTCGCTACTCTGCCACCTTCGGCTCCATACCACGCTATGCTCGTCAACCAATGGATCAGAAACGCCGCTCTATACCACCATTCTTTACGATACCCTGGAGTAATGGCGCAAAGATTGCCTGGACGGAACCCACCCCCAATGAGGGCACCAGGCGTACCCGGTGCGAGACCTAAGAAGCAGTTTATTTGCAAATACTGCAACAGGCAATTCACGAAGTCATACAATCTGCTGATCCATGAAAGAACACACACGGATGAACGGCCCTACTCCTGTGACATCTGCGGAAAGGCCTTCAGGAGACAAGATCACTTGAGAGACCATAGGTAAATATTACTTTCAGAACTTCTTGTTTTGCATTATTATTCGTTAGGTCTAAAAGTTATTTATTTTGTTTGGCTTAAATTTTAAACGGACCCATAAGCGTATCAATGACTAGGTGCCTATTAATGGGGTTTCAATTTTGGTTTATGTTTCCACTCTAATATCAACAAGGTGATTTAGGACGTGTTTCATCGGGCTCTGTTGACGATAAGAAAGTAAAAAAATAAATTAAAACTGTAAACCTTTTTGTGAGGTCGCGAGGCGGCGGCCGCACGCGCTCCGCGACCGGTTTGATTCTTTACGATCACCATATCTGTCTTGCTCCGCCGGCGAAGAAATTACACGTTATATTTCTTCGCTTTTACGAGACAACTTCCTTTTTTTCTCACATCACGGTATATATTACCAGTCTAATGTGGAATTACTTTGAATTTCATTGGCAACGGCTATTATTCCGATGCCTTATTGAGACATTAAACCTGTTCGATAATTTGAACTTGTTCTCGATTAGTGAAAGTCCGCCTTTTATCTAACGTTTGTTTTCAATTTTTCCAGGTATATCCACTCAAAGGAGAAGCCTTTTAAGTGTACGGAGTGCGGTAAAGGTTTCTGTCAATCGCGGACGTTGGCAGTTCACAAGATTTTGCACATGGAAGAATCTCCCCACAAGTGCCCCGTTTGCAATAAGAGTTTCAACCAAAGATCGAACCTCAAAACCCATTTGTTGACGCACAGTGATGTGAGCAAGCATCACTTAGATCATCTTGAGGGTTGTCAAGAAGTTTCGTCGACGAGTCAAGTTACAGAGAGTTCTCTGTTGGACCTTTCCCAGAAGCCCTCACCTCCGCCAGCACCACAGCAACATCAGATCTTGGCGAGTCCTCACCAATCCCCTGTAGAGGCACCTAAAAGGACTTTAGGGTTTTCTATAGAGGACATTATGAAACGTTAGGATAGTTTTTAGTGTTTAAGTAGTTTATTCAGATTCGTTAATTCTCTAAAAAGAACCACTGGCGTGTCATAGAGAATGATGTTAAATCAAAGATCAGTCTTGTTATATTTATTATTATTTACCAAAGATATATCTCATCGACTGACTAGTAGAGTATTCTGTTTGTGTCTCATATTTTCTGTATTTGTCAGTATTTTGATTGTAATAGTAATTCAATGACCTCTTTGCCAAATTGTATACATGAACTTCTTGTACCTAATCACAGAGGCTGATTACGATTCAACGATCTTTTCCAAGACTAAAAAGACTGATGTTTTTGTTTTCTAATTATTATCGTTATGTTTTTTAGAGGTTTATTTATTGTGATAGCTATTAGGCCTAAGTTTGTGGTTAACTAAAGTTACCGAAAAGTATTACCTTTGTTTAAGTTCTTAATCCAAAATATGTACAAGAGATTGCAAGCCGTATTCAAATTGGTGTAGACTCAACTATTTAAATTAAGTATTTAGAACAATTTGATCTAGTTAGTTGTAATTTTCTGTACATTCCTGTAAATATAATCTATATGAATAGCTTTTAAGTCGACGAGGCTAATTCTAGAGTAATAAAACAAAGAAATACTACAAATAATTTTTATCTTTTACTTTCCCTGCAATTCCTATTTATTTAATATTATCAATATAAATTCAATATCAATCAATATAAATTAAGAGACCGACCATGATGTTCATCCTGAATCAATTGATTGAATTAACACTTATCAAACAACTATCAACACAAATAAGAACTTCATTGCTTAACATAATTGCATGTAAGTGTATGTTGTCCCATCCATAAAGAGAGTGGCCTATAGCCATATATGGCTACATAAACTCGTGCTAAACTAACACAATCTTAGATGATGATACGGACAAATTAATTATAATTATAGGTTCCAAGGCTGCTTGAAATTTGTAAGGATGGTGACTTATAAGCTGTTACGTCATGTTTCACAGTATGAGTTGTTTTGGATTACTTGAGGTGAAAGTTGTTAGAGAAGTCTGATTTTGATATATTATCCCTACATGTTAAGAGTATAAATTTGTATCAATAGTAACGAAAAAATGCACATATTTATGAATAAAATTGTATGTACTCTATTTATCATTTATTACTATAAAATACATGGAATGTGAGAAGTAAATACCTTATACCAATAATTTTGTAGATACAAAACAAATCTGAGGGGAATAAATAAGAAAAAAGAGTACTTAACTTGATGAAACTGATACAAAAGTTACCTACTTACTTTTATAAATGAAATTAATACCTTAAATATTCAATCAGTAAGTATTACAATAAGCAAGCGGTTGATTCTTATATAAATATTGGATCACAATTATATAACGATAAATAAATTTGTTAAGTTAATCAAAATATACTAGACAGGACAACACCAAATCAATGAGTATTTAGTAGACACCTATCTATACAAAAGGTAATTAAACTATTAGTATCCTTTAAATAATATAGTACAAGAAACGTAAATTGCTTCTATCTACTTCGACATTTTAATAATCTTCATACCAGCGACATCTATCTTTCACGGCGTGAACTGTAAAATGTCATTTAACTCAACGCGATGTCGCTAGGCGTAGCGTTACGCTCAACTCAGTAGTACTAGAGACCTTGTATGTATTCTGTTTATTGTATTAAAAATGCTGTGAAATTAACTTCATATATCAATTGTTATATTATTTGGCTATCTTGATTTAAAGTTTATTATCCTGTAATTCACTATCTTTAAATACCTTCGTTTATCTATCTTTTTGTAGCTTAAATATTGATATACTTATGATGTATGAGAGTAAATATAATTTGGTACATCAAGTTTTACTAAAAAATATTGATCCATTGTTCCTTGTTCTTGCTGGTAAAAATAATGATCTACACTTACACTGAATAACCAATTTGAATAACACATAACAGGTTTTATAAATTATGTAAGTACTATATTTTGTAAAAGTATTGAGTGTAAAAAACTGTGTTAAATCCTAATAATAGTTTAAGGCAGTTCGGCTAAGCCGAATTCGTAAATATCCATTGCAATCTTTGTAATATAGATAATAGCCGCATTTAAAAGCAGACAGCAAAATGGTCTGAAAATCTAACCAATTGTTCGATTCGAAGTAAAACATACCTTGATTGATGATTGAAGTTTACCAGCAATTTGGCAGTCAATGAAAATTGCAACAAAAATCAACGATTCTGCTTTGATTATGCTCGAATCACAGAATCGTTAACAAAATCGCTGCATTCCCATCACCATTTTTGTTACCTTTCCGATGATACAATATTTTTAGAGGTAGTAAGCTCACGTGTAAAAACTCCATCTTTCTTAGAAGTCCCTATATTTGCAAAAGAAGAAGTTCATACAAGTATTTAAAAAACATGGATAGATTCGACAATAAAGAATTCACACAGGAGACCTAGTTAAATTGAGCCTTCTTCGTTCTTTATTTAGGCTAATAAGGATGGTATATTGATAGCGTCAACTGTATAATGCTCCTTATTTCAAACGCAAATAAATGCTAGGTACCTGTCTAAGGAATAAATACTACTTCAGTATACTTAGATATCCTCCACATTCGAGTGATCCTTTTATTTGATACTCAATTGTGCTGATAATCTGTCTGCCCTTGCCCCAATTAAAAGAAATTCTTCGGGGATTAAAGTCAAATTTGGAAGAACTAAGGCAATATTTTATGTGTTTCTGACTGTCAGACTATGCGCCGGCATCAGTTCGGTTGATTTATTGTTATATAGATTTGATTTATCGATATTAATACAGGCAGTTCGATTCAATTGGCGTTGATCGATAATTGTTAACGCGGGCTGAACTAATTTTTCTTTTTATTTTATTTTCAAAATATATTTCATAAGTTTTTTATTTTAAATCTTGTGCAATAGCTGCTGGAGTTTTACACAATCCCCAAAAGTGTCGGTGCGAGACTTTCGTCAAAATGAAATCGCATTGAACATTACAGCAAAATTATCATAATATTTAAACAAACAAACTCAAAATCATAGTTGCAAAGATGGAAATCACTTTAATTGAAGCAATAAATTACGACTTACATGTGAAAGATTCACCTGTTTGGCATAAGAGACTTAGATCCAATGATTAAAATGGCATTAATTTATAGCCTACCTTTCAAAATAACAGCGCAAGCTTATTTGTTGAATATTTTTTTCAATTTGCGTGTAACATACTTACTTATACACTTAATAAGCAATTTAGTTAAATATGTTTTGAACCGTGATTTTAGGCAGCGAAATATTATTGCACTTTCGATATGATATAAGATTAGTCGGTAACTAATAATTGAGTTACGGATATGAATGTGAAATTTAAGTAAATGTTGGAGAGTGCGTAGCATATATTTTAGGAATAGGTACTTATATTATGCACCATTAAATTGTAAGTTATTTTGGTAAGTTACCAAAATTTTCAACAATTGAGGGGATTTGGTGTAGGTACAACAATTTCAGTATTTAAATAGAGGTAGAGTATTTTTATGAAAGTACAAATATTTGTTATATGAAACGTTGCAACTTGTTTAAAGATGCACTGATGCACACATAATTATGACGATAAAATACTTTTGATAGTAAACAAAAGACTTGCTTACTTTAACAAACGTCAGTAATAATTGTTCATGAACAGCGCCTTACTGTAAAGCCTTACTAATAATAAATAATAATTCTGTTTAACATTTGATTAAATATGAGACGGGTGAATTTAAATTTTGTTTCTGCAATATTTTATGACATCAACTTCAACTAAGTTTCTTGATTTTTTAAAAGCAATGCTATTTACTAATATCTTAGGTATTTTTTTGCTGCAGTTCATAGAACCATTCTCTAATGAACTTAGATTACCGTTCATTTGGGTGAGAGATCATACCGAAAATGCCACCAAAAAACTATCGCGTGGGTGAACAATAGTCATACTTAATGAAGATTGCATTTAGCCTCAGGATCCACATCACGTAACGATCACTGAAGTAGCACATAAACTGTGGCATTATACAAAGATTTATTACTGTCTAGATGATATAATTGTGTTCTATACTGATTATTTTGACGGTGATTTATGTTATGGCCCAAAGCGTTGTACCATTTTTGAAACAAAAGGTGCGTTTTTGAAATTGGAGATTCATGTTATTTATAGCTTACCGAAGGTGTGCTGAGTGTTTTGATTCTGTTTTCCAAGTCAGAAATCAATAAGTTTAGTAAGAAAATAAATTTTATTAAAAAAACAGTTTATGAACGAACTCTAGCATTGTATTCAGTTTACTAGAAACGTTTTAAGTCAAAGTTATATAAAAATACGTAAAAATATATAACATTTGACGACCGTCTTGATGTAGTGGTTCGCGCTCCAGACTTATAAACCAGGCGATTCGAACCCGCAAGGGGAAAATGCTTGTGTGATGACCACGAGCAATTTTACCTAAGTCATGGATGTTTAAAATGCTATGTTTATGATAAATGTATGTAAGTATGTCAATCCGTTATCCTAGTCACCATACCACAAGCTTACGCTTAGTTTGGGGCTAGGTTATTGGTGTGTTTGTTGAAACAATTTTTTTATTATTTATTAAAGCAAGCTAAAAAGCGTCAAAATCATTTGTTAGGTGATACTAGCAAGTCTTCGAATAGCAGTTTATAATCGGTAGACGCATTGTATGATAACATTTTATTCAATTATTTTAATTCTCTTCCACTCTTTAAAGGCTATAATTAGACACTCTACTCAAACATTGCACGGTTCAGTTATTTTTAATATCGTATTATTATACCCAAATATGCCAAAATGCGGAAAATTTTTACATAACTTAACCCAAAATATCCTGCTGCGCACGCGTTCCCCTCACGCGATCTGATTGACAGCTTTTAATCATCGCCAATCATCGGACATAATGCGTTTCATTTCGGCCAATTAGGACCCCATAGCAGCTGATGATATCATGATAAAACACAGTTTTAGTGGTTATGAAGTATGCGGAGCACACACACTAATTTATTTATACCGACCTAAATTGAAAAAAAATACAAGAGTTTATAGAAGCCGTGAATGTCGCAGTATTAATAAACGTACCTTATAATAGTAAGTGATAAAGCTCGTGGTAATAATTACTGATACGTCTGTTTTAGTACATGTACTAATAGATACGATTAATTTTACAGTTTAACGATAATTAAATGTTTAATACTAAACCTCAGACCAAATAAAACTACTAAACATAGTCGTCGTAAAAACAAATTACAGGAACAGAAACTCTACAATAATTTCTAGTTATAATACTAGTTATCATAACTATTTTTCTCTAAAATCTTACGAAATTAAAGCACATTTCCATGCCTAACAATTATCTAACCTCACCCTTTTTCAATTTTAGTTTGACATGCCTGTGTCAGCAAAGAAAACCGTTACCGGAGCGGCCATACTCTTTTCCTCTTTATCTGCGGTTCCTTAACCTTTATTGACATAGCCATTAGGGTCAGAATTTGTTGTTTTGTTAATAGCAGTGTGGTTTTTGACGTCTATGATAGTACCAATTTTGAACGCCCGCTTGTCAATCTGAGCGATATGTTTGACAGCTCGGTAAGGTGTTGTGTCGGAAATATTACCTTGAGGCTTAGAATTGACTAGTTGGTTTTCTTTTCATCTTTTATTAACATTTTTAAAGAAAAAATACATTTTTGTATTTACCTACCTGTGAATACATTTACAAATATGTTTTAATAGATACTCAATGAGAAAAAAGGTATTGATTATTTTGAATTTCACAAGCATGAAAAACATAAATAAGGAAAAATTAAATTTTACAAATACAATGAGACAATACTTAGATTAGTGATAACACTAATAAAAAAATTGCTAAATAGGTATATAAAGAGGCCGTAAACTTGATATTTAAAAAATGTATTTATGATAAGCTTTTATGTGGATTCTAGTCATTACAATAGAGGTAAACTTTTATTACGGCAAAAATAATTTTGTAAAACAGAGATTTGAGATTTAACAAATACCTACCTACTTTATTGCTACATATACACGCATGTAGTGGGCCCCACATGAATCTATCCTGATCTGTCAAATTTCAGCAACCATATTTCAACGTTATTTTGATCTCATAGAGTTCTATATCATTTGAGATATTTTGACAGATTTGGGACGGTTGATGCGAGGCCCACTGTACGCTATTTATTTGATTCTTTAAGCTTTATTACCCAACTGAAAATTTGTACAAAAGGTACTAGTAAATGATCTAAAAAGTTATTGTGACTATAATAACTTTTAACGTAATTTGATATTGCAATATAAAGGATAAATAATCGTGTGTAATTTATTTTATAAAATCTTTTTTAATTTCTACACGGACAACCATGACATATCCTTATAAGAATAAAATAATTTTAACTAAGGCAAAACAAGGTTTTTGTGTCAGAATTGATTTAAATAGGAAATCATCGCATCAAAGTTAATTACTAAACACCTGCCCAGATTGTTGCGTAATTGTACACTACAAACAGTATTTTGTTTCATTTAATTGTTGTAATTACTACATATAAGGTAACCGTTAATTTAGATCTAGCAATTAAATAGATAATAGTCGAGCGATTAAAATGAATTTCAATGCAATCTCTTAATCAAACCGTCTTTAAGACTTCTTGGTAGAACCAGGTAAACCGAAAAATGGTGAATCGAAGCTTGAAACAAAGTAAAGGTATAATTATAGAAGATCAAAATTTGAGTTGCACAGTTTGGACCAGTTATTAAATGTCGGGGGCAAATGCGGTTATAATCGTCCTCTGTGGTTAGAATGATATGGGCATAGACGATGTTAAGTTGTAACGTTCAGATGTCTCCACGTTTGGGCACGATTTTATAAGAATGCATTCAGAAAACGAAAGAGATAAAAAAAACACTAACCTAAATTACAAAAAAATAATCCGAATTTCACATTTAAGTACCTACAATGGGATAAATATTATGTACTTATATACAATATTAATAAAAACGAAAACATTATTAATATTGAGAGAAACAACTACTTACTATTTTCACAATTTGACTTCCTACTCGAGCTCGAAAGTACTAAAAAAACCTTTTGCCAAACGCTTTTTCCAATTTTGCAGAACTTCTTCCCGAAACGTCCCACTTATATCACTTTTCATGGTGATCCTACGTAATTACATGCCATTTTCGGTATTTCTCAGTTGCTGCGTTTTACGCTACGTGCCTTCCGTCTGGGCCTATGTTATTTTGCAAGTAATAGGATCCGACCCAAAAGAACGTTTTCATTCCAATAATAACTGGTTCCGTGACACTTTGACGTGAGAATGAGAGATTTATAGCCATTTTTGGAAGCACCGATGACAAATCTGCCACAATTTTGTCATTATATCTTTTTTTAATTGTACGGGTTGGAACAGATGTATGGAATTTGCAATTTTTTTAAGGGAAGATAAAATAAATAGACGCTATTAACAAAATGGAGTTTTAATGTTACTTTTATTTTCCAATTTATTGACCTCCATTATATTATTTTAAAAATGTAGGGATATTATAACCATTAAAAGTATCCCATATAAACCTCAAAAGTAAACTCTGTTGAACTAAGTTTCTGATTTTGGAGTTTGTATGCACAATGTCCGTGGCCGTGTTACGATACGTTATTTGGGTGACACATTGAAACGCATATGGTGTTATTACAAAAAAAAAATAGACCAGGTTTAAAATAGGTTTAAATATTAGCTAACAACAGAGGAATGAATGACACATTCGTGACATAACCTAATAGAGAAGCGCTTATCTAATTAGCTAGCTAATAGCTTACTCCTGGCTTAAACTCGGTACTAAGTTTTTAGAATAACAGGGATAATGTTTATCGTCATAATTTCAATTGACATACATCATAGGGCATACACATTCAAAAGCATAATAGGTTTTAAAAAACTTATTAGGTACTAAGCATAAACATGCAGAGTTATTGAAACACATATTTCTATGAACCTTAATCATTGAAACCTATATTATTGTTATTCATAATTTTATACAGGATGACTAGTACTGAACCCGTTAGCAAAATCACATATATAGTAAAGTATTTAGTGACATGATTTGTATGGAGAACCTTGCAGATCTTCAACAAAGGAAGCCGCTTGGCACAGACGTACCTGGTGGTCATCTGAGCTGATTTAGCCCGGTACCCACGTGGCACCTCCCTGCAGGTAGGTGGGGGGAGGGGGGGGAATAGCCCATCTACCTTGCTGCACTCTCACGTCCATATCTCCAAAAGTTTTTCAAATAGGTCGTGTTTAGTATCATTTCCGTATAATTCAAGGACGAGGAATCCATTTCTTGAACAATATTTTCACTCGTTCATACAAAAATAACGAATATAGCGCGATAATAAAAAAACTTGAAAAAAAATTTGTTACAAAATCGATTCTTACAATTTAACTACGAGATTATGTTTTATAAAACATAATCTCGTAGTTAAAATGATTGAATAGCCCTGTTCATCTAGAACACGGAAACATACACTTTATTAACAGTTTTGACTTATAAACGTGTCAAAAAAAATCATTTACGTCGCGCGGCAGAGCTGCGAGGGTCGGGAAAAGTTTGTAGTTTGGATAGGATTTGTCACATATTATTTAATGATGACACTGATTGATTATTAAAAGTGATTTTATACCTCAAGATTTATTATTAAAGGAATATCTAGTGATAATTTGTGCAAAAATTCAAACACTGACACTGACAACCATAATTCTAGCTTATTTTAATTATTTTACGCGGGAAAATTGGTACCTACTCGTATAAGAGTTAAAAGTTTGGTTAGCTAAATACTAAAAAAGCTAACTAATAAAAGTTTAAATCTAGTAAATCACCAATATAAGTTATAACTAAATACATATAAAAATACATTGCTTTTTAAGTAGGTAGTTGGTGCTTAAGATTTAAAGTGAATTAACTATTGGAATGCATATCATGTAACTTTTGTAACACATTTGAGATTTAGCATATGGATTGAAAAACAGGAATTGGTGACAAAAACAACTACTTACTATTTTAATACGGAAAATGTCAGACAGCTGGCGAACCTAGTATTTTCTGCAGAAGAAATGTATTAAACACACTTGTTGCCATAATAGGCCCTATGAATGGAACCAAGTTAGGTAGGATCTTGGTCAGTGTCCAAGTACCACTAAAACCTCTGCGGACCTCTCACTTAGGCTGCTGAAGGGAGATCAGCACCCTTATTCACAAACACTCGGAAAGTTTCCGTGTCGGATCGTTCCCATATTCGAATGTTAAAACCTTTCTGAAACGAAACGCTGTCGGTGGGATCCGAAACGATTTGACATTCGAATTCGAAAAGGAGCCGACACGGAAACTCTTCGAGTGTTTGTGAATCAGGGTGCTGTACGACGAAAAATCCCTGTTCGCATGCACTTCGTCGTCTCAGCGGTTAACCGCTCCTAACAATGCGGGCACAGCACTTGAGAGGATGCCTCGCAACCAATGAAGCATCCCTTTCGCCCATGCAACTGCCAAGATTCCCAGCCCATCGATTCTAGGTCTATTAACATCTCTTGGACCGCCGACATCTCCATCAGTCGAGAAGTACCCAGAAGAGAAAATCGTCTCTACTTACCAGACACCATTGTTTTGCTGCCCGCACTTAGCCATGCCCGCACTAGGCCACCCCCGCACCTTTGGTGGCTGAGCGATTCGTTTGGACCTGCACGAAAGATTGCATCGCCTGCCAGCGCAGCAAGCTTCATAACGCTGCTCGGCAAGTTCCCCACTCTAACCAAGCGTTTCCCGTTATATCCACATAAACATCATCAGCCAACTTCCTCGCAGCAAGGTTTCCAAAATTGTCTTTTAAGTGGTCGATAGATTCTTTAGCTGGCCTGATGCTTGGCCAATCCTTAAAATAATTGAGGGTGAAAAAAATGCGCAAAGATATTTTTCAGAGTAAATCGCTCTGTTCGGTGGCCCATTTCTCGTTACGAGAGTTACCGGGCGAGTTCATGGCTCCCTACTATCTTTGCTACACAGCTGCGTAGACACATTGCCTGATTAAGGCCAACGACCGCCATCTCACAACTGCCACTGACTGACTTTCTTGTTTAAGAACTTACATCGATCCTGCAAAAACAGGCATGAAAACGGGCTAGGCAAAAAGATGTTTAGGTTGACTCACTCCGATGCAGATACCTAAGAGCGAGGCGGTGGCGCTATAAGCGACTCCTGCCTCATAGTAGACCTAGAATCGATAGACTGGGAATCTTGGCAGTCGCATGGGCGAAAGGGATGCTTCATTGGTTGCGAGGCATCCTCCTAAGTGCTGTGCCCGCATTATTAGTAGTGGTTAACCACTGAGACGACGAAGTGCGTGCGAACAGCGATTTTTGTCGTACAGCACCCTGATTCACAAACACTCGAAGAGTTTCCGTGTCGGCTCCTTTTCGAATTCGAATGTCAAATCGTTTCGGATCCCACCAACAGCGTTTCGTTTCAGAAAGGTTTTAACATTCGAATATGGGAACGATCCGACACGGAAACTTTCCGTTCCGAGTGTTTGTGAATAAGGGTGCTGATCTCCCTTCAGCAGCCTAAGTGAGAGGTCCGCAGAGGTTTTAGTGGTACTTGGACACTGACCAAGATCCTACCTAACCTGGTTCCATTCATAGGGCCTATTATGGCAACAAGTGTGTTTAATACATTTCTTCTGCAGAAAATACTAGGTTCGCCAGCTGTCTGACATTTTCCGTATTAAAATAGTAAGTAGTTGTTTTTGTCACCAATTCCTGTTTTTCAATCCATATGCTAAATCTCAAATGTGTTACAAAAGTTACATGATATGCATTCCAATAGTTAATTCACTTTAAATCATAAGCACCAACTATACCTACTTAAAAAGCAAGGTATTTTTATAGGTATTTAGTTATAATTTATATTGGTGATTTACTGGATTTAAACTTTTATTAGTTAGCTTTTTTAGTATTTAGCTTACTAAACTTTTAACTCTTATACGAGTAGGTACCAATTTTCCAGCGTAAAATAATTAAAATAAGCAAGAATTATGGTTGTCAGTGTCAGTGTTTGAATTTTTTGTACAAATTATCACTAGATATTCCTTTGATAATAACATCTTGAGGTATAAAATCACTTTTATTAATCAATCAGTGTCATAATTAAACAATATGTGACAAATCCTATCCAAACTACAAACTTTTCCCGACGCTCGCAGCTCCGCCGCGCGACGTAAATGTTTTTTTTTGACACGTTTATAAGTTAAAACTGGTAATAAAATTTATGTTTCAGTGTTCTAGATAAACAAAGCTATTCAATCATTTTTTTTTTATAAAACATAATCTCATAGTTAAATTGTAAGAATAAAGTTTTTTTATTTTCGCGCTCTATTCGTTATTTTTGTATGAACGAGTGAAAATGTTGTCTAAGAAATGAATTCCTCGTCCTTGAATTATACGGAAATGATACTAAACACGACCTATTTGCAAAACTTTTGGAGATATGGACGTGAGAGTGCAGCAAGGTAGATGGGCTTTTCCCCCCCTCCCCCACCTACCTGCAGGGAGGTGCCACGTGGGTACCGGGATAAATCAGCTCAGATGACCACCAGGTACGTCTGTGCCAAGCGGCTTCCTTTGTTGAAGATCTGCAAGGTTGACGTCACTAAATACTCTACTATAATAAACTAGTTACTATTTTATTTTACCTGATTCTAACTACCTATTTCTTCATATTCGGTTTTATAGGGTACAAATTTTGAAAGTGATATGTGATTGCTGTAGTTGCATTTTGTGAAGAGTATTTAGACGTGATTTATAATAAGTATCATATGCACTAGTTCTGAAATATTGTGTGGATTTGAAATTGAGTCAGGTTGTGATGATTCAAATTACAAAAATTATATCGTTGGTTACATGGCTGGAAACGTAGCAAGATATTTATCAGCTAAAGTAAAATGCAAATAGTGGGCTTAATTCCAAAGCGCCCTGTCTAAGATTAAATTTAGGTTCAGTCTCTCTCTTTCTGTACCAAACAAACGAAAAGAGACAGCCTATATTAATTAAGAAACGTCAGACTAAACAGCTGTCCGTTGCTAAGGCAATTAGAGAACCCACAGACAATTTAGTAGGGATGTCATTCGATGACGACTAAAGTTAGAGAGAAACACCCAAAAACTTGTACAAATACGTTAGACATAGCATCACTTAATTTGACGTTTATACGTTATTGTTGTCTGTCTCTTTTAATTTTTTAATAGAGAAAGAGAGAGACTGAACCTAAATTTTATCTTAGACAGGGCCGCATTGGAATTGAGCCCATTATTTTAGTACCTAACCTTTTTGCATTCGAAAGAAAATGGTTTCACATATCAGTTTGTATGCGAGATAATAGTGGATTAGCGAAAAGAAGTGTACTTTATCTGAGCGTTTGCTTGGAATTAATTTTAAAGAACAAATGAGAATTAACCCCGAAAAAGACCTGGCGTTGAAATAATGTCAAAATTTATAGGGAGCCGTATTTTCTTTTCTAACCATATTAATTCCCAGCACCACGACACAAACTTGGCGCGACTAATGTTTTTCTACGAATCGAAAAAAGAAAATTTTAACAGGATTCTTTCATCTAAACGACAACTTTTTAGAAAGCAGTTGCAAATACAAGGATTTTAGAAACTTCTTGTTGGTTTGACAGACAACAAGGAACCCTTATAAATAAATAATAAATAATTAAAACTGTATATCAGTCATTATTTTTCCCTTTTATTTAATTCTGACTTTAAACTTATATTGTTAGTTAAACTACTTAATTAGTATTTTAGTTTGCATATAGCATAGGTTTGCGTACATGTAAATAACGCTGAATAAATATGTATTTGATCAATAATTTTTTTAGTTCAAACCCCAAAATTCGGTTTAGCTGTACCGACTGATTGTTATAAACAAAAAACTTTACTTTTTTGTTTATAACAGTCAGTAGGTAACTAGCTGCATCCATATTATTTAAACTCTATTCGAGTTTAACTTAGTTCTTAAATTTTTAAAATTCCTACCTTTCTCATTTAGTAGAAAAAAGATTTGCTGGCAATATTATTTCTTTACTAGTGTGCGTGTCGTGCGTGTCTCTCACGCACACATGCTTTTGAAATGTGCACGCTTTTGACAGCGATCTATTTAGGGAACTATCCTTCTAGGTGTTATTATTCTAAGCTTTTCCTACCGTAATAATGTTGTCGAATGTTGTCGTGTTACTTTTCCTGGCTGATTCTCGTATTTATTATAAGTATTATTATTTATGTATGTTTAATACTTAGCTTATGTATGTGTACGTCTATCTTGCTATCTTAGTATGTATTATTATTATTATTGTATGTATTGTATCTGAATTAAACAATAATTCAGTAGTAATTTAGTTTTACCGTAAATTATCATCTTTACTTTATTTAATATCGGTTGACTGGTAGAGAATGCTTTATGGCGTTAATTGTAATTTCTTTTTTGGTGCAATAAAGTAAAAAAAAATAAAAAAGTGGAAAAGTAGTCCCAGTTCCATACAAAACACGATCGAAAAGTCGGCTTTGTCGGCGACAAACAAAAATTATGCCCTTTTATTAATTATGCTCATCAAAATTATGCTTTCCAGATTTCTGTGAAGTTATGGTATAAAGGCTTATGCCAATTTACTATTATGGCTATTAACATTATTCATTGTCAGTTTATGACGGAAAACGTTATGCGTTTCAATAGGTAACCGTTTATTTGTACCTAACCTAAGTAAAAGAAAACTCATCTTCTTACTTAACCTTAAAAAAGTGATAAATTAGGTTTTAAGTAGTAGTTTTAGTAAGGTTTTTATTCGAAGTTTTTTCCTTATGCGCCTTTCCATTTGAATCGAACTGTTGATCTCGATTTAACACAAAAATTTTAGTAAGCCGACAGTAAACTAATATTGGCGCCACTAGCATGCGGCTCCATTGACCACAATGTCTGACCGCAAACTAATCAAATAACCGGTGTTTAGGCCGTCGTTTCCGAAAATGACGAACCGTGATAGGCCAGGTTATGAGAAACACTTTGGTGGAGCAGCCTATTCTCTGCGTGTCTCTGGGAGTATTTCCATGTAGTACGTATTTTGAAGGTCCTTAGTAATAAAACAATTATGAGTTATTCAGGCTTCAACTGCTCACACGAAAGGCAGTAAATAGATTTATTTAAATAACAAGATAAAGGTCTTCTGAGGCAGAACTACGTTTTTAAACATAAGTATGTTTAATTCCATTCTTTAACAAACTTGCTCCAGAAGAAATATAAATATTCAATAGATGATGCAAAAATTTGTCTTCGCGAGTAGATACGCTTTAACAAACGGGTCTTCTGATAATTTACTCTTTGTCAAAATTATGAGGTGTTTACGTTAAAATTATTGCGTTCTTTATTTGCGGGATCCATTTCGGCAGACCACCTATTATTAGCAAAGCCATATTTTAGTTTTTGCGCCATTTTGTCAATGGGAAACGGTTGCCGATTCTACACTTAATTGTGTGAGCAGTCATTTGTGGAATATACGGACGAGAGAAGTGGTTTCATTTTGATAGTGAAGAAGACTCCTGCTTCGTTATGAATGGAGTTTTTGCTTTAGCTAGAACAGATAAACTTTAAAATATTATATTCTACACAAAACCTTAGAAAAATGACAACATTGTTTTACTTGCTTTTTGAAGTTTCCATTTAAGTAATTACATTCGCAATTATTGATAAAACTAAAATTAAATCAAAATGATGTACCTATTTCAAGCAGAGTCCACAGTTTCAATAAGTAATGATCAAAAATAGATAGGTATAAATTAAGTACAATTCTGCTAGTCAATACAATTACAATACTGTTTAATTATATTTATTCAATATAGAAATAATTACAGTAAATAACTAACATTAACCCTCCACGACATGTTTGTTGCAGCAGCTAAGCATAGGGAGGGACAATCCATTCTGCCCGCGATGATCCTCAGGACGGTATTAGGGCTGGCCCAGACCCTGCGCACTACGTGTGCGCACACACACTTGCTAAAAACTTACACACGATAACTCGTTGAAGCATCAGTAAAATAGTTTTTTACAGTAATACCATTAAGAGGAAAGATTTGATTTTTTGTTTGTCTGTATTGAATAGGCTCCGAAACTACTGGACCGATTTAAATGAAATTTGATACAGGGATAGTTTGAGACCATGGGAAGGAGACAGGCATTTTTGTTGCGATATAAAATCATCAGGAGGGTGAAACTGGGGATGAAAATTTGTATGGAAAATCCTACTTTTGGCACGGGCGAAGTCGCGGGGAACTGTTTGTACTTTAATAAAAAAACAAAAACAAAAACCCTTTTTACTGCGTAACTTGAAAAACCTTACCGATTTTTATGACCTCACGAATTAAAAATTAAGTCCTCCCAATATCACACACTCTCATCAAAATCTTCTCATGTGAGCCCCAATGGAAGTCAAAGCAGTATAGGTAGGTATACCTCGTATCGGGAGCAGTGATAATGTTATAATTGCGAACTATTAAATTTTATTCGACCACTTTGTCGGCGTAATTGGTATACAAACAATCTTTATGACATTCTCCTAGCGGATTTCAAATAACGTAGATATTGATGAAAATTTAAAGTCATTCGCAGTGAATCTACTGCCCTATCACCTTTTACATAAATAACGAAGCAGTGGTACCTGAAATGTCACAGATTAATTGCTAAGATAACTGCCGTAGGTGCTCTTAACTACCGTTTAGGGTAATTTTCTTGTTAAGATAAAAATTATGTGAGGGCACGTGCCGTTAGTGATGATAATGCATAAGGGGCAAAAAAATATGAAGTCCTGCAAGTCATGACAGAGACTTACTTGTTTTTTTATCAAGATTGAGATTCATTTAGTGACGAAATCAAACTCAACCCGCTATTAATCACTACACACAAATTAATGCTCTGAAACGTCTGCCATAAGTAAGTAAGTATGTAGTTACTACTAAAATTGCGCTCTTTAGGCAAACAAAACTGTAACCAAAACCTAGACTGGCTCACGACCCGAAAAGGACCAAAATCACCTGCCACTAACACCCAAAACATTAAGCCAAAGGTCCGGCACGACTTCGCCCGAAGCAAACTCGGTTATTAGGGATGCTCCGGCGCACCTGTGTGAATATTTCCATAATCCTCCTAATTAGAGGTTTGCAGATCTTCCCAACCGTTGGGCCGTTACTGTGGAGGCAATAAATTGTTCGACATTTGACCCCGTGGAGTAATTTTTTTGGGAATTTGCCCTCCGGTGACGTTTGGGATGAGGAGCACAAAGTAGATACGGCACGTTTGAGAGGAATATTTTGTTTGTTTAAATCGTCAGGTGTTTAAAATAACTATCCGAATTCTAACTTAGTCCTAATTCAAATTACTTAGTGTCGTTAGACTTTTCTTATTGTTATTTACCTAGCAGACTTTTCAAAGTTCATTTTTTTGTATAAAATTTTTATTATTTTTTTTATAAGTATTGCCATAATACAAAAAACGTTACTCATGTCACAAGTCTTACATATTTTTAATGGTATTGTCAAAAACATGTAAAAAATTCTGACAAAATGGAGACGTAAGCCAACCATAGAGCTCCGTCTGTAATTTCACTTAGATCCAGTTTCGAAAGCTAGACGGTTTCACACGAAACCTCTGATGATCACATAAATCCGCCCACAGGCGCGCTGCTCTGTGGCTAATGTCGGCCACATTTATCGCGCGATCGTCAACCGTGGCGCTGCCCCGGGGCCCTCCGCCTGCCCCGTACAGTTCCCACGTGCCCTGAATGCTCGGATTGCGTGCGCGTCTGTCTACCAACCATACTTGTACACATAAAGCTTATTTTTGACCATAAACAAAATCTGAACCTTCATCTACAAGTTTAACATCACCAGTTTCTTGTACAGTATCATCCGAAACTATACCTTCTGTGGCATCGACGATATCTTTGGTACTAATATATGGTCGGGAATAAACAGATTTCGGTGCTGCTGCAGTGGGTCTACCGTTTGCTCCAGGCTAGATCTTGGTTCTCACCTCCGACTTTTATGATCGTGAGAATTTAGTTCGGAATAACAATGATTTTGGTAATGATAACGGAATTGTTTTTAGGTTATTATATGCCTGAGTGTGTACGTAGGTGGCCGTAGAGTTAGCTTGAATTAAGTTTTTTTACAATGTTTTCAGTAAATATTAACGTGATGCGAAAAAAACCAGAAGATTCACTTTAAAAGTTTTAGATGCCACAACAATAATTATTTATTGAGCAATACAAATAAAAAGTAGTTAATACTAAAATAATATTGTCATTTCAAGCCATACCAACATAATAACAAAGAGATTTGTCTGGCCGAAAAGAATCCCAACATATGTAAAATCCTTTCCTCAGATTCCAATGTTGAGAAAAAGTAAAAACATAATTTGAGATCGTAATAGCAGCATTCAGGGTAATAACGATGCTAAGCCAGAGGTGATTACAAGCATTTACCAGACGATTCGGTAATCGATCGGTAATATTGGTGGATTGGTAAATTCTGTAATCTTGGCGATAAAATTTAAGGAATCCTCGGAGAACGTCAGCCGGGGTAATAGTATTGTCTGGACACGAGGTATTACGCTTTTGGGAATTTTTCCCCGAGTAACCATTGTGTTTAGCGGTATTATGATAATGGTAGAGCTAACTGGCCAGACGATAAAAATTCCAGAAAGCTTATTAACATTGTTTTGAATATTATATGTATTTGTAGGTCAAGAAATTACAACTTATGAAGTTTAGTTTGGTTATACCTAACTTTTGTGAAAGTAAGTCGAGAAAATATATTGCCATTTGTAGATTTTCATTGATTTTATATTTCATATACAGCTTTGTGTGCAAATATTTACTTTCGTAAAAGCTTGCTAAAAATTGCTTACGCTATTAAAGTAATTTAAAGATTTTATATCAATTTAATAACTCTATATACATTGTGAACTTTGTAACAGTTTTTAATTTTTGACACCACCTACTCTTGTACTGTACTAAAGACATTATAAGATAATGTACATGCTAAGTTAGGTTACTATAGAGATCAAACCCTACCTTATAAGCATACAATTAATGAGATTTAAATTTCGCCTTGTTTAATCTAAAACCCATTTCGCGGCTTGAAACAATCATTAGCCAGTTCACAATACGTACCACCCCAACTTTGTCGGCGAGCTCCGTTGCGGCCTACCGCCAATTAGGGCCAATTTTCGGCTAGTACAAAGGGCCAACGTTGTCCTAAACACCACAGTAATTAAAACAAATAGGGTCAAAAATACCCTGGGCGCCATTGGGCGGCGACCGGCGCGCGCCCCGGCGTCGCCGCCGGCGCAACCCCTCATTATAACCATAATCTAATTATTGAATTCGTACAATGTTGTGTTTACATTTTTTTTTCTAATTTGCCCCACTATACTTAAGAGTGGATGCGTAAGCGCTAAATGGCACGTTTAGAGCAATATATCAAACAACGAGTCACTGCAACGCCGGAGGAGGTTCTCACGGTTTAGGTTTGATGAAGCCTGAACATTTTGGGGATTATGGCGGCTGGATTATTATAAGGTTACAGTTCTGCCTCTAGATGATTGTCACGATTTTATTATGTCCAGGTATAGGATACGGCGGCGTTAGAGACTCTGTTCTTCAGGCTTGTCCCTACTTAATATCATTATGTTTGAACGGGCGTCTGTTATTTAGAGAAATCGATTTTGGTCTCATTTTAAAGCAAAAAAATTGATACGTTTACAGTCATTGCAATTTTGGTAACAATAACATGAAATTAATTGAAAGGAATAATGTCAATAAAATTATATACCTACGTCATAATAGAATAAACTCAATATTTTACAAATAGATGTTAAGGGAAATATTCTACATTTCTATGAATATTCACATCAATCTGTTAAGCTGATGTGTCCGATTGTCGTAGCCCGTGTGTCAGCCAACGTTTTTTCTCTGCTGATTTGTAGAAAACGAAGTTATAATACACACATCAACACTGTCTAGGGATATACAAAACATAGTATTATCATATCCAAAATATCCCTAGACAGTGTTGATTAGTATATAACCTTTATGCCTATGTCATTGTTTTCCTTTTTGTCATTTATCTTGATAATTGCTTATTAGATAAGTATCTTATTTGAATCGTAGTGCTAGTCATTAATTAATTGTTGGTATCATAATAGATAGTAGGTACTTGCCCTTTTAAATTACATGCAACTTTTTATTGACAACTTATTTAAATAGCTCGAATAGCTGAGATGCCATACCGCCGCAGGCGCACTGTACTTCAGCATTCACGAACAGTAATATTTTGAGCTTTATTCCTATTACTGTAAGGTGGAGTAATTTTCGAGTAAGAGTACATCTTGTGATCCCATCCATCATCCACGGTAACGACCTCTATGCAAAACGCTGACGTCGCTGTCATCCTTAGGGAACTCATAGAGTGGATAATACTAGTATGCTAGTGATTATTTTAGTCTCTCATTTTTATCTGCTTTATACTCGATATTCTTCGTTGCACACCAAAAAACTTATGTTTGACATGTTTGATAATGACTTACCTGTTTAAATCGAATTATTGATATGAAAAACATTGTATTTTATATTACTTTAACTCTATATATTATAATAGTACAATTACAAGTCCTCCTCCTTTACAGTGTCAAGACGAGTTGCTAGAACAGAGTCGTCCACATCAATGATTTTATCTTGTTTTGTTTTTTAAATATGTCTTTGGAACAAGCAGCAACGTCTGTGTCATCAACACAAACCTAGCTTTAAGCTAACAGTGACATTTTTTTAATGATGTTGACATTTAATGATTGATGTACATGAGAGCTAACTTGGCTAGAGATCAAGACATAAAGGGAGTTTTATAAATCATGTGCCTGCGCTTTTGAAAGTAACAGTCTTGGGTGGAAGACTTATTAATAAAACAGTAACTGGTATGTCGTTAAAGTTCTGGGTTTTTAAAATAAAATAAAATAAAAAATGAAATAAAATAATATATTTTCATTAAAAAAATTAGTAAATTACACACCAAACCTCGCTCTTCCCTAACTAGATATACATCAATTTTGAGTCGAAAAAAAAAACAGAACGAAACTAAGCAAAAATTAAATGTGTGTGTGTGTGAATGTGTGTGTTTGTGTAAGTGCGTGTGTGTGTATGTGTGTGCAAATAAAGAAATTAGCATCAGCAATCATTATTTTAAGCGGTACAGCAAAATTTCAGTTTCGTCATAGGTTTTAAGGTGGACCCATTTTGTTACTAGTTTTTTACATTCTGTGTAGGTTTTATCAAAAAATAGCATTATGTTTTTGGACTAAAGAAGTGCTATAGTAGGTAAATAACCGTTTATGTTTAGTCGGTTTCAATAAATCAAAAGGTTTATATTTGTAAGAACGTTCAATTGGTAATATAACATTATTAAAATGCAAATTAAAAAAAACGGCAATAATATTGATTGACTGAGTTGTAACAGCTCTAAACAGATCCGCCTCTAACTTTTATGATTTCATTTCATAATTTATACATACACCGGGATCATTATTTACTGTTTCGCCTGGGGACAGGAGAGGGGTCAAAAGATGCCACCAGAAAAAATCACTCCATAACTGACCGTTTAATGGGATTGCCTTTATGCGTCGAAATAATAAGGGATTATAATTACGCGCGCTTCGATTTCAAAGCCATTTATTAAAGAGTTTGTATTTTTAATTTTATGTACATGTTTAATTAGTTTTGGAATTTAAATAATTGCAGTTAAAGAACGCAATTTAGTCTCGACAGTTCCTGTAAATTTAGTACCTTTGTCATTGGATCAATTTTAAGAAAATAATCAAATAAGATAGTTATTTTTATCTAAACAATACTATTGCTGTAAGAATATAGGTAGATTGCATTATACTGTAAAAAATGTAACAATAATTTATTATTATAACTTACCTCTCTCGTATTTCAGCAATACGGAAGAAGTTAGACTACATACACACATCAACACTGTCTAGGGATATACAAAACATAGTATTATTATATCCAAAATATCAATAGACAGTGTTGATTAGTATATTCACAAACGATGGCAAAGGAATTCTTGTATGTACTCAGCCGCAATGAATACGCATTCGAAAAATCGAAATTCGAATCGCATTCCTGAAAATTCGAGACGTGGACGAGGACATAAATATTTCAAATGAAGAATGAAGACGGTCCAAGTTGTTCTCATTAATGCTCATTTGGCGGGATATTTACAGGCCAATTATGTTATGGTGTGGCTTATTTATAGTGCGCTGTGTGCTTGATATATGATGTCTCAGCGTCGTTACTGTCAAACCGGGTGTATATTTCAGGGGCAAATGTTATGCGGGTGTTATTCCAGGTTGCCAACTATTGATGCCACTACCAAGGCTTGCGGGGTATTGTTATGTTTAGAGTTATTAAGTTTTTCATGTAGTACAATCATGTTAGCATAAATCCATTCTAATATTATAAATGTGAAAGTGTGTCTGTCTGTCTGTTACCGCTTGACGCTTGAACCACTAAACCGATTGAGATGAAATTTGGTATGGAGACAGTTCGAGACCCTGGAAAGGACATAGGCTACATTTTGTCGCGATATAAAACATTTAAGGGGGTATGAAAGTTTATATGGAAAATCCATCTCTTGCGGGCGAAGTCGCGGGGAACCACTAGTATGTATTTATTTTATTTACATCAGCGTAAGTAGTTATATAATTTATTTTTTAAGGTCGGAAGTATTCTTAACTATACGACACGGGTTTTTGTGACTATTAGGTTAAGGCCCTCTTGCGCACGTCTGGATTAGCTAATCTGGATTTGTTCAAGGCCTATATTATCTGAGATTATCTGAGACTGCCTCGTTGGTCTAGTGGTCAGCACGTTGGGTACTATCCACGAGGTCCTGGGTTTGAATCCCGGGTCGGGCCGAGAGTGTTTGGGTTTTTCTGTCTTGAAATTACTTAGACACAGCTCCGGAGTCAGGAAGTTGGTGGTGTTAACACCCCCGTGCCTCGGAAAGCACGTTAAGCCGTTGGTCCTGCGCCTGATCTCTCTACGGTCATGTCGGACTGCCGTCTCACCGAATTATGAGATTGAAGGAACAGAGAGCGCACCTATGCATTGCGCACACACTTGTGCACTATATATGTTCCGCGCAGTTGGCTAATCTCTGTTGAGATAGGCCGCTGTAGTCGAAATTCGGCTAGAAGGACATTATTATCTGAGTTGAAAGCCCACTTGTACCAGTCCGGATCAGCTAATCCAGACTTGTGCACGTGGGCTTTTAACTCAGATATTAGGCCTTGAATAAGTCCGGAATAGCTAATCCGGACGTGACGTGGATGAACACTACGATTCGGATACCTTTAAGAAAAGAGTGAATAGGCTGCTTCTAGACAGACATGTCCCATCATCGGCCGCATCGTCGCTTACCATCAGGTGAGGTTGCCGTCAAATGTCTGCCTATTAAATTAAAAAAAAACCGGACGTGCGCAAGTAGGCTTTTGACATATTGTTATTCATCATAGCATAGGTAAAAGATTCCACACTTAGACCTATCTTCGGAAACCTCAGTAGGTATTTAAATAAATACACTTCCTAAGTAGGTATTTAGACCGATTGCAGTTTGTGTTAGGTCGTCGTAACAGCTATCTCAATTAAGGAACTAAAAAATATCAAATACCTTAAATTATTTTACTATAGGATTGCTCTCAATTCGTCGCGAAACCGGATCAAACTTTATCCTTCGTAGTAAACTTCACTCGCATAACTAAACCAAAGTATGGACCCTTTAATGCCTAACTAGTGATTAATAGACCGACCGGTTACTTAATCCTTTGTGGCAATTTGTCAGCTGTCGTTTACGATAAACAGTGGATATACGAGCACGTTTGACAGGTATGAAATGTTTAGACAAGTTGACAACGCCTAGTCACGAACTGTCTTGACAGATTCTCAAGTTTATGATTGGGTGGTATTCTTTAGAGTAAATTAAGCTACATGTCACTTGGTAATTAAGTTTGAGTATTAAAATTATGATGCGATGGTAAAATGTCACCGGATTAAGTTGTGATAGCAAATGATGTTCTCGTCACATAAGAATAACAAACTTAGCTTGACCTTGATTGGAAACTTCTTGTTTTTTATGAACGTTAGATTTTTTTTGGTGTATTCTTAGGAACTATTTACGCTCGACTTAAACTACTGGAATTGTATCATGCCTTCCCGATAAAACATCGAATGAGTGCTGGTTTGCTTGTATTGGCAAAAAAGCTCAAATTCGAGTGAGTTCTCTCAGACCACTTTAAGCAAGACAGTACAAAATGTCTTATCTAGACCTTTTCTTATGTATATTTTTACACAGACCTAGATAAAATCTAGAGACGGCAGTGCTACCGTCACAGCGGCTAGCCACAGTAACGAGGGGAAGTGAACCACATTTTACTTCGACCACGCCCACCCAAGATTAGTTGCCGATTCCAGGTTAGATCTAGGGCGGTTTTTACTCATGCTACAACCTGATTTGTGTAGAAACTACCTTTTCTTACTTTAAAACTACAATTTCTGTCTACTACCCGACAGCTAAAATGACGGAGATATGCAAACTGCAACAGCGAATTATCGCTTCAAAAGGTGGCACCTGAGTACGTGGTTCTTAATGGCCTACCTAGGTAAATCAAAAATTAGCTATACAAATTCAAATATATTTTATTACTAAAAACAGACTATTGTTACACGTTATAGGAAATGAAAAGATAATAACAAGGTATTACACAATTAAATTTTAACAGTGGGCTCCACTCTAAGAACGCCTGTGTCGTGGGCACCCGATGGTTCATAGAGGATTGCGACGGTTGTAAATGGCTATGTGTAATAATAAGGGTCTAATCTAACTTATTGAAGTTAGAGTTTGTGTGTGCTTGTGTGGTGAAAAAAAAACAAAAAAAAAAGGTGACCGAAGACATTAGTAGAAAAGCTTTCTTCACTGAACGATACCTGTGTATATAAAATAAAATCACCAAAAAACAAAAGAACTCCTCTTACTGCTAACGGGACAATAAAAGTTCGAGACTATCATTGCCTAACCAAATCATCGGCTAAATAAAGAAATCACACACAGCAAATTGCACCTAATGACTAATTTGTATGGACTCCATGGGAAAGTCCGGACGGGGAGTCGAACCAGGGTCGTCACGTCTTCAAATTACAAGTCGGCATCGGACGTGTGGAACGACAGCCATCTCGATGCGTGTGCGCATATGACATAGTGTAATGATGGCTTAGTTAAACTGACCTTTCGGGCAATTTACAAATGCATTGAGCAATGGAGAGACAAGCGACAAAAATTGATTTCTGAAGCTGTGTGAATTTTCGTTAAGCATTTGTTTAAGAGTAGAGATAACGAAGTAAATGAAAACTAAGCACATATATCTTTTATTCATTTATTTATGGTATACAAACACGATATAGTCAGTACATAAATAATTTAAATTAAAACTAATATACATGACTGGACCATAGCCCATAAAGAGTATACACAACATGAATAATTTTATCTTTGTCAGCTAGCCTCAGCTAGCAGTAATATTATAACACATACAATTTAGTGAAAACAACCTTAGTTCTCGATTGAGCTATTGATACAAAAGTGAAAAATGGATATATTTTTTTAATAATATTGGTGATTCCTTAGGTTACCTAATTGACGTCGTCTCATTGGGTGGAGCATGCACGTCAAAGTTAAAAGTTGAAGTACGAGTACTATCTTAATAAGAAAAGCATGCTTTTGTGTGAACTTTTCTCTCAGACGTGACAACATAAATTATACTTATTTATCAGACACTTTCCATATCACCTGTATAAAATCCGAGAACTAACCCATATCTTAGCCCCTAATAGTTGCATTTATGTATGTATCTATATAACGTCCACGTACTCAAACCACATTGGTTTTCAAGTATGCATGCAACTGTACATTTGATTAACAAGCGGTATCACCGTCCATCGCGGTACAGGCAAGTAGAAACGGCATACGGTAATCAGACTTACATAAGCACGATCAGATACCCGTACTAGTATTGTACAGCTAGCTATCGATGTTTCGTATCGATAGAATGTAACTACAAGATTTTTAATTTTAGTCCTTCATATTAAATATTTTTTTACTATAGTAAGCTATAAGGTACGTACTACCATTAGTACGTACCTTATAGCTATATTATTTAAGTCAATACTTTGAGTTAAGTTTCTAGAATGAGCCAGCTTTTTATTATTTATTTAAGTTGGTTTACAATCATTTGTTCGTACAAAGTTTTAGGTTAGTATTATTAACAACCAGATTATATAGTTACACACTTCATAGCTAAATAAAGAGTATCTTACAGCAAAACTTATGTAACGAATTAATAAGATTTCCTTAACTACATATTTTACCAGATAAGATGTCGCCCTGAGCGAGTGCATCCTCCACGTTGACAAAATATGAACTTTCTAAAAATAATGCATCGAAAAATTTAGTCACTATCGATAGTCAAATTATCGACAGAGCGGCTCTATGATGGGCGGTAACTTAGGGCGGGCGCTGTATCCTAAATTCTCATGAACTAGTTGCAACTTGCGTAGAACATTAAAACAGAATTATGTGGAAGGCAGATAAGTAATGTGCAATGGTGATTTCAGAAGGCAGTCACGCGAGGCATTCGCTGTGAGATTTAATTTAAAATTATCTACTGAAATTATGTTGCAAAAAATTCTTGACTTTACATGGCTGTGAAAGAAGTTAATTTTAATGGCATTGTTTTAATTTTTATATTATTACAAACAAACGCCCTTATTTGAATTGTCAAAAAGTTATTTTCCGAACCGTAAAAAGTAAAGTCCGTCATCCCTAGAATACTTAGGTATCTTAAACTCTTAAGCCATGTAGGCATAAGTAAGTATATCGAGAACCAAGAATCTTTAGGTGCGGTATTATCCGCATTTTTGTCAACGGACAAAACAGATAACTCGTGTAGATAAAACATTCTGCTAACCAAGTTCAACATGTAAGGACAGTAAAAAGTAAACACGAACCAAGACAAATCTCACACATTAATTGCAATTTATTCCTTTCGAAAATTAAATTAAGGGCGTGCTGTGTAAAAATACTGAACATCGCGTGTTAGTCCCCACTTAATAACGGCTACTTCTTACTTGAGCCTTGAGGATATCTCAATCAGGAGTCAATAAATTGATTGCCATAATAAACCTCATTAGTCATTGGGGGCCGTGTTTAAATCACACGAGCATAGCTTAAGAGTAACAGTAAACTAACTTGTACTCGCTAATGACGATAAGGACTAAAATAAATAAGAAAAATAATTATAGAACCTCTACTCTGTTCTTGTCCGTATTTTTGGCTCTAGCCAACGCATTCATTCGCGCTGTCACGTTTGTGTAGTACCAATGTAAGTGACACAGTCCAATACAGACTAAAATACGGAACTTCCCTTATAGATTGTCTCCTCAGGTACCAAACAGGTACCTACTCATAGTTTTCCGATATGTAAGCGTTCAGATATTATGGCCAGAAACTTAGTGGAAAGATTGTTGGTACTTTATATCGGAAAATGCAAACAAAGACAAATAGGATTTTTCATAAACTGACATCTACACATGCATGAGTTACCAACAATGCTTTCACTTCTGCTCCAGGTAGTAAAAGACTTGGTTTAGATTTGTAAGTAAATTTAAACATCATTGACTAATAAACTCTTTAGATATTAGACGCATAAGTAATGACACTTACTCGTACATATATTTTGAAACCTTCAAAAAACGAAAATGAAAACTTTTGAATAGTTACCAACTTTTATTAAGTATGTAAGTAAATAGTGATTTTAAAATAAAACACAATAATCACAAAACTGTACTTTAATTACCATTTTGTTAATTAAAATACTGTGTTGCCTGATATATTTTTACTTTGACATGATGTTTCTATCAAAATATTTTATTAGTATTGCGTGTGTTATAGGCTACTCGTGTTAACACGCAAAGTGTTGTGCGAGGACATTTGGCCCTTTGGGCTGTTCAAAACAACGTGTTGTTTTACTTTTTATTCAGTCAGGTTCAATAACATCTAATGAATTTTAAAAATGTACAGCGGAAGCACGCCAGGGCCCGTAGCCAAATAACAATCTTTCTGGAGCGAACTTCGCTATCGCCAACGAAATGTCAAAATACGTATGCAAAAGTCACGTGATGTTTCGATAGGCTTATGTCAGTTTCATACATTTTGTTTGCGATAACGAACTTCGCTTGAGAATTAGTTACCACTTGGCTACGGGCCCAGGTTACCCATGTGAATAACGAAAACAGCTTTTATGACATAGGGAATAGAGCCTCAAGGTCAAAGGAGCAGTTGACGTGCGGTCGGGAGTACCAAGCTCAAATTGATCGTTGTTTTAAAATCGTCTTCAGAAAAATTAATTTCCAAATATTTGGTTTGCAAGCCAGGCACAAAAACAGTGTTCTCCTTATTAAAAAATCTGTCAACAACAAAAAAGATATCGTTGATCCAGTAATGGCTACCGATTATCTTTCTCACAGTGCCATGAGAATTCAATCAGATGAACTATTTTAATGGTCGATTGTATGGAACAATCAACGATGTTCCCACTGCAGTACGCTGCTATTAGCTCATAATTTGTATGGGATCGTTTGGATGGGATTAAAATAAGAGACTGATTGCGAAAAATGCTCCAAGAAACCCAATTTGACTAAATTAAAATTTGGTTTATAAATATTCAATATTTTATTTGTATCAATTTCTTAGGTACGTTTACGGTACGATGGAAAATGGTGTGTGGTATTTTTGAAAAAGTATTTATTTAAAAAAAACAAGTGCGAGTTGGACTCGCGCACAAGGGGTTCCGTACCATCATCTATAAAACACTACTTATATTATAACTTTTTTTTGTTTTTAAGACGCCTTCAACATTCACGTATGTTGTTTGGGAGTCCCACGTAAAAAAATTTTTTTCTGCTTTTGATGTTTGATGATATAGAGGCAACAGATACTCGTACATATCCGTGAAAATTTCAACTGTATAGTTATCACGATTCATGAGATACAGCCTGGTGACAGACAAACAGAAGGACAGTGTAGTCTTAGTGTAAGTTTATAGGCGATAACCGATGATCAATGTGAAGATGATCAATAGTGAAAATTGTCGTAACAAACAAGTATTATATGTCATAATCGTATCAATAAAGACGTTGTCATACGACTCACCTACTTAAAATAGGTATTTCTATTATCTGCTAATCGATTCTCGATTCTTTTCTCAAATAATACTAGTAGGTACCATCTAGTGCTTTTATATAGGTATTTCTATTATTCATTAATCGATTCTATACTCAAAAAAATACAAGTACCATTAGAACCATCTAGTGCTTTATTTATATAAGTCAACTCAAACAAAAACTTTACAAGCTTTGAACGAAACCACCTCCTGATATTTTGATTAGCGTGGGAAAATATTTCGCGGTTGAGCTTATAAAAAGAAAGAGATCCGACTAAATTTGGTCAGACGTATGATTCCACAATGTCGATTATTGTTGAGCGAGTTACTAAACTATTTACATAGAGCTGATTATAAGCAAAAGTATTGTGATAGTTTTTTAAAAAATGTCCTGTTGTAAATAGTGATTTAAAAAATAACGCCACCAGCATCGCTTTGAAGATTTACATTTAACTGATTACAATCACAATTAAAATCATATTATTATTAACAATATTTTCACTAGGCTTGTCAGTACATTAATTAGCAGTTTACCGGTTTTTAACCGACTTCAAAAAAGGAGGAGGTTATCAATTTCGACTGTATGTTTTTTTTTTTGTGGCTATGTTACCGCATATCTCAGTCAGTTGTAGACCGATTTGAAAAAAAAAATGTTCACCCAGAGGCTATACCTTCTAGTTGGTCCCATTTTGACCCGGTCGAGATCTGATGATGGGATCTTGGTGTAATCGAGGGAAACCCTCAAATTTTGAAGGCACGTATAGTGTTTTCGTACTAGTATCTTAATGTTGACATGTTGTTACGTCTGATAGTCATTATGTGGAGCTGAGCTGATGGTGGAACTCCTTAAAAATTAGGAGTTTAGTAATTAAAACACCAGATGTTTTGTCAGGTACTGTATAGAATGCTAACAAAACAAAGTCAAAGGCGCAGCTCCCTTCTCTTACCCTCCCCCCCCTCCTCCCTCTTAACATGCTATTGGCAAATTTTTTCCTGTTCTTCTTTAAACGGTCTTCCTTTTCGTTACTACTTTCTTCCAAATGACGCTGTCGCATTTGAACAGCGCGTTTAGTAGGTCTACCTATGTTGCACCTTACACTAAATTTAAACTAAAAATAGAAAAATAAATTTCTTTTAAAAGAAACAAAAACCGACTTCAAAACTGCTTACAGTGCTATTTAAAACTTAAAATGTTATAAACAAATTTAAACTAAAAAGAACAAAATAATATTTAAATTACCTAACTGTTCTACGAAATTACCTATACAAGAAACCTACTTCCAATTTATTATCTGTTATTTTTTGGAGTCCTCGAACTCCTTTTTACTACGATACTGCAATAATTTAGGTGACACTTGTGTAAAATAGTATTTAAGTTGTCCAATTCAAGTCTTATTTCAAACAACGAAAATTTTTCACAATGATGATAATTTGACAACATTTATGGTTTAGAATGAATTTACTTAGGCTTTTACATGACGTGAAACGGAAAATAATTTATTAATTTATTGCAACTAAGGATTCCCTCGGCGTGAATTAAAAATAATGATTACTCCTGCAATTACCAAACTTTGCCGTGAAAAATTCTTGCACTTATGGTTTTATCATCTCTTAGTAAATCTCGCGGCGTAATCACTGCCTTTTTTACCGGCGCGCGGCGCGCACGCGTTTGTGGGTGGATTTTTTCACGTTTCGCGGCGATTAGAATGGTAAACTCCCATCGCGTATGCGCTTTATTGTTCCGACCGAGAGCTAAACACACATGTGCGGTCAAGGTGGAACATTTTGAAAATTAATCAAAGAATAATATATTGTTTCAGATTTTAACCCCCGACGCAAAAACAACGGGGTGTTATAAGTTTGACGTGTCTGTGTGTGTGTGTGTGTGTGTGTGTGTCTGTCTGTGGCATCGTAGCTCCCAAACGGATGAACCGATTTTGATTCAGTTCTTTTGTTTGAATGATTAATTAGTCGGGAGTGTTCTTAGCTATGTTTGATGAAAATCGGTCCAAGATGGCCGCCGTAACAAAATGGCGGATAACATATATTTTTTAAACTCCTTCAATATGGGTATCAAATGAAAGGGCTTGACTAGTAAAATACTATATATACACTATGACAAATTTAAAATCCAAGATGGCCACCGTAACAAAATGGCGGATTACATCTTTGTTTAAACTCCTTTAATATGGGTATCTAATAAAAGGGCAATTTCAAATCCAAGATGGTCGGTATCACAAAATTGCGAATTGCATTTTATTTCAAAGTTTACCTACTTACTTTTCCTTAACTATTTTATAATAATAACAATTATTTAAGTATTATTGATTAAAAACCTGATGAAAAACCACATTACTTAGATTTTAAAACGCAAGAAAATAATTAAAATGAAATTTAAAAAAATATGAAGTCCCCTACAAAAAGCATGAAATAAAAAAATAAATTAAAAATTTAAAAACCCCCGACACAAAATAATAGATGCACATAAAATCCTAAAACAAGGTTTTATAACAATGGAATTATAGCTAGATACAATACAGTTGGTATAAATGGAAACCCTATAAAAAGCAAAAAATAAAACTGAAATATAGACCCTACGTAAATACACAATTTTTAATACTTATGTTGTCGCGTCGGGGGGCATTATTTATTCTTAGTAAAATTAAGAATAAATAATGCCTATTTTGCCTAATGTTGCTTTGCAGTCGCGCTTTCAAGTTAGGTTGATAATAAGGCCTGCGGCACTTAGGTATATTTTGACGGTAGAATACAATACGCGTATAATATACAAATTTTAACTGTTGCAATTTGTTTTCAGTTTCAATTTACACACAAGTATGTAACGAAAAGATAACTTCTTAGTAAAAAAAATATTATTATTTTTATTTACTTTTGTAAACTATTTGACTTGAGCCAAATGGCTGTAAAAATGCAAGTTTAATAAGACTGCGCCTTACAATACCGGGCCGCGACCTAGTGCCCTCTCACGGGTCTGATTGGAATTTATCGCCCCCTGCCCTGTAACTTGGCGCGGCGTGCGCACGCGCATTTGTTCCTTTTGCGCGCGCAGCGTTATTGTGGGACATGGCGTTGCCTTGATTTTAGATTTCAGTAAAGGTTTTACGAGTACACCTACTGATTTGCACCAATTTTACCATATTCTATAAGAACTAAATCAGGTGATCAATTAGGTTATAACGGTCATAGTTTTCGTTTTGTTCAGCATTTGATACGTTATAAAAATGATTATATGGCTAACCATATAATTATTTTTATAACTTAAGCAATTATTTTGCAAGTTTTTACGAAATTCAATTCAATTTCGCTTACAAAAATTAATACATGCTTAATTTATAAAAATAATTATAAATTAAGCTGATTTCATCTTAACTGATGGTCAAATATTTGTAAAAATATTTCCATCGGATACATGCGGGTGTACATTCCCCAAGTATTAATGAAGTCGAACGCCGGCTCACTGGCGTAGCAAGCACTTACAAAAATTCGTCGGCTGACTAACGTCCTCCGTAGCTCAGTTGGTAAGAGCATTCGCCCGGATAGCGAAGGAACGTGGGTTCAAGTCTCACCGGTTGACACAGTCGATTAATTTTTGTGAGCGAAATTTAATTAAATGTTTAGCCATGTTTTATGAAAATTAATAGGAGTGCATTAAACCTGAATCTGTTTAGATTTCAGGATGTCTAACTTTATTGTTATTCGACTATTAACTATTGATTCATTATTGATTACGACGACCGTCTTGGTGTAGTGGTTCGCGCTCCGGACTACAATAACAGCGGTTGCGGGTTCAAATCCCTCAAGAGGCAAATGTTTGTGTGGTGAGCACAAGGATATCTCATACACACCATACCATAGTCATGACTGTTTTTAAACGTATGTTAGTATGACCTTCCGTTATTCTAGTCGCCATAGCACAAGCTCACCATTCTCTATGAACATTTATGTAAATTATTACTGTGTGTGGTGTGCAATAAAGAGTATCTATCTATCTATCTCACGCTTTGTTTAGGGTTAGGTAATTGCTGTGATTGATGGGTCAATCTTGAAATTGGGTGTATTCGGTTGATTCCCCTGGCACTTTTTAAAACTTAAGAGTTTAAATTATTACTAACAAAAAGCTAAATATCACATCATCGTAAACATATTTCACAAATAGGCATCACTGTCACATGTTTAGATATAAAGATATATGACTTTAAAATTTTGATGCCAGGGGAATCAATATAAGATGCCAGGGGAATCAAAATAAAACATGTTGTATAGAATAATCGTTTATTTTAATTCAATTTTAATCAAATATCTACATTATAAAACTCTTCCGATACTGAGTGACTGACTGACAGACAATGCACAGCCGAAACTACTGAACGCAAGAAGCTGAAATCTGGCATCGATGTTACTTTGACAGTGTAAGGAAGAACTAAGTGAGGATTTTTTTAAATTCCACCCCGAGAGGCCACGCGGACGAATTCGCTGGCGGCCGCTAGGATAATACACATAGTCAGGTCATAAGTTCTCTCACACAATAAAAACTTTGGAATTTAGAATGCCGGCCACAAAAAAGTTTATTGAATTCGAATTTAGAATTTTTCATAAAAATAAAAATGTGTACTTTTTAGGATTTTTGCTCATTTTTGAATATGGAGTGTGCACTCAAAGAAGACTGTGTCGCGGTTATTGCGTTGCATCGTTGTGGTTACGCGCCAATTCAGATTTTCGACTTACTGAATTTTTTTGGATATAACCAAAAGATTCGTTTATCGTACCGTACGATACAATTAAGACTCTAGTGTAGATGACAGGTCAAGAAGTGGTCGCCCTCGCTCTGTTAGGACTCCAAAAGTGATAAAAGCTGTGAAGGTGCGCATTCAAAGAAATCCCATACGTAAACAGAAACTGTTGGCCCTTTAGATGGGGTTAAGCAGGACCACGGTAAAAATGGTGTTAAATGAAGACTTAAGGCTTAGGGCATATTGAAGAAAAACAAGACATCGTTTGGACGCTCGTTTAATGGACCTGAGACTGAAGAGATGCCGCGATTTGTTGAAGCGGTACGCGGGAAAAACGCATCGGGAAATTCTTTTTTCGGATGGTAAAATTTTCACTGTGGAAGAGAGCTACAAAAAACAAAATGAGTAGGTGAACGCACACAGTAGTGAAGAAGCGAGCAACCGTATTCCGCGTGTCCAACGAGGTCATTTTCCATCCTCGCTCATGGTTTGGTTGGGAGTCTCATATTGGGGCTAAACTGAGGTACATTTTTGTGTGAAAGGCGTAAAAACGAATTCAGTTGTGTATCAAAATACAGCCCTCAAGAACCTTGTGGAACCTGTTTCTCATACCATGTTTAATAACAGGCACTGGGTATTCCAACAAGATTCTGCGCCAGCTCATAGAGCGAAAAGCACACAAGACTGGCTGGCGGCGCGTTAAATCGACTGCATCTGGCACGAAGACTGGCCCTCCTCCAGTCCAGATTTGAGTCCGTTAGATTACAAGATATGGCAACACTTGGAGGAAAAGGCCTGCTCAAAGCCTCATCCTGATTTGGAGTCACTCAAGGCATCCTTGATTAAGGCAGCCGCCGATATTGACATGAACCTCGTTCGTGCTGTGATAGACGACTGGCCGCGCAGATTGAAGACCTGTATTTAAAATCGCGGGGGTCATTTTGAATAAACTTTATTACCATATGAATCTATGTTTTATCAAGTTCATTTTGCTATATTAATGGTTACAGATTTTCGACCCATAATCATAATATGAAAGTATGATATTAAAGAAGCTTTGATTCCCCTGGCTTTTTGACAGGGGAAACAATGCCAGGGGAGTCAAGAAAAGTTAATCTTCTTTCGATTTTGTTTAAATGGATTGATTTTTGCCAATGATTATTTTAAAAACAATTAATAGTCCTATATACCCTACTGTTAATCCTAGTAAGGAAATTCTTAATCATCAAAAATCATTTTTAAAAGTGGCCAGGGTAATCAATGACATAGTGAAACAAAGCCAGGGGAATTAAACTCTTACCTTCGTAAATCCGGCTTGGAAACGTCGAGACGCCACCTCTCCTCGCAATGTTCAGAGCGCGACTAAAGCCACCTTGCCGATGTGCACGCCTTCGGCGTAGACATTTATAATAGCAAGGCAGGTGGCATTTAGTGATGCGCCAAGGGAATCAATTGTTGAGCTCGGACAAACACAAATTATTTTTTTTTTTAAAAACAGTGATTGGCACCGACTTGGTGTATTTAATAAATCATTAAACAACTCACCCTTTAACTCTTAAATTACAAAAAATCCTAAATTTATGACTATAGATAGGTACATTTTTAATGGTTTGTTTAAAAAAATGACTAGGGGACAGCCCAGGGGAATCAAATATCAAGGCTTCGAAGATTTTTTTCAGATGTTTTAAGCTAAAATAAACACCGTTTTTGTTGTGCCCCATTTAATTTAAACATTAAAGTAACAGAAAAAAAAATTCTTATATTAAATTTTAAACGTTATGGGTAATTTTTGCCCCCGGACTTTGCTTTTTTGGCTTTCAAGATTGACCCGTATCTGAAATATGTTTGATCTATGGTAGAGAGTACATTTAGAATTAAGTACAACATTTGTACAAAATTGGTTTTTGTGCAGAAAGTATAATTAAATAAACAATTTACTGTCATGATTTAAAAATGTTTATGTTAGGTACCTATCTTTAACTTTCTAGCGTTACTACCTTACTACAAACACTCTCATCCATACTTCCATCCATACTAATATTTTAAATGCGAAAGTGTGTCTGTCTGTTTGTCTGTTACCTCTTGACGCTTAAACCACAGAACCGATTGAGATGAAATTTGGTGTGGAGACAGTTTGAGACGAAAGAACATAGGCTACATTTTGTCGCGATATAAAAAAATTAAGGGGGTGAAATAAGGGATGAAAGTTTATATGGAAAATCCAACTCTTGCGGGCGAAGTTGCGGGGAACCACTAGTAATATTAAAATTCACAAGCAAAAATATATAAGTGTACTTAAAATTACATAAGTATGTGTACAGGCCAGCATTCCATTCATAATTACCATTAATCAATATTGTTCTCTACCAGCATAACAAAATCGTTACTCTCAAAGCTTATTATGTAAAAAGCTAATCGAAATGCGCTTACTTTAAAGTTTTTTTGTGTCCCATTCACTTGCGAAGTTTCATGACGCGCCTCGGGCCACACTTGCTTTCCCACGATATTATTTTATATGAAAAATTCAACTCTACGTACATCAAAGTATTCGCACGAAAATATACTCTGACATAAACTAAAGAAAGCTCAAATTGCAGCAAAGAAAACCCACCTTTAAATCATTTAAAAACAATTACAGCAAAGTCGAGTTACATTCCACTAAGACACAAATCGTCTTAAGAATTTTAAGAGCTCGCAATCGAAAATGTACCTTAAATCGTTTCCATAAAGGCTATCAAGTTCGACTAATGAAGAGATTAGAAGTTTGGCCTTACGTTATTTTAAAAGAAAATTCTCTTAGCTCTTTTTGATATAGCACGCGTCAAAACATAAGGCAACGATCATACTTTGTGGTCATGTTGCTAGCCCGAACAGCCTGTGAATGTGACCAGCAGGTTAGTAATTATAATTTCCATTGCATAAAACATCCAAATTCGTCAAATATTAAAAAAAAATATATAAAAGATATTGCCTATCTTGTTAGTTTCATTTACATATCCACGAAAATACCAACAGCTAATTATTATTTTTGTAAGTAATAAAAGTTTGTAAGGGCAAGGCTTGAATGAAATAATAGACCTTTTTTTTAAATACATTATGTAAGGGAAACCTATATAGTATTAAGTCTCGTAAGATATTTAAAAAAAAACCTTTTGAAACAATTCTTTTGACTGGTGTCGGCTCGTAACTGTGGAAAATAAGGAAAGCACTTAATTTGGTATACAACACAGAATTAACAAAACAGAAAAATAAAAGAATGTTATGTTGCTTGTGACATATCTATCTATCTATTCATATATTTATAATAAAACTCTGTAGAAGTTTTATTATAAATTACTATAAAATGTATAATAAATTGTAGTTTATTATCCGTTTTATAGTAATATTTATAGGTCTAATTTTGTAAAATGATTTTAAAAAAAAAACAAAAATCACTCCTAGACCTTAGTTTAGTTCAGCAGAGTACAAAAATATATTTTTTAAAATTTTTGTCTGTATATTAGTATGTATGTATGGGTCTTGAACGTTATAGACTCGAAACCGCTGTAATAATCCTAATGTATCTACCACAGTTTAATTCATAATTCTTTTAATTGCGTAAGAACATGGTATAAATGGATGTTACAATAAATACAGTGCACATGTCTTGCCAAAATTGTTAGCATGCAAATACAATAAGGTAAAAATAAGCAAAAATTTACAATGTCAATAAAAAGTCATTCTAAATTCTATAAATTAAATTAAACTATTATAAAATTGAATATTTATGTCAGAGACTATTTAATAAACTGGTCGGTCAAGTAGATCTTTGAGGTCATAAATTTTTTGGTCAATAAGCCATTTATACAATTGACCCTTGAAGATATTAAGTGTGTTATTTTTAATGTCACGAGGAATTTTATTATATATCTTAATAGATATACAAACACAGCTTTTATGGAACTTTTGTGATTTTTGGATAGTACTTAAGACCAGCCTGTCGGGGTTTCTTTTTAGCCTAGCGTTTGTATCTTTAGCTTTCATGAAAAGTTCCTCGTGTTTCTTAACAAAACATCCCATTTCAAAAATGTAAAGTGCAGGTAGTGGTAAAAGGCCAAGTCTAATGAAAGCTGGTTGACAAGACTCACCAGGCGGGACTCCACATATGGCTCTAACACACTTCTTTTGCGCTATAAATGCTTTGTTTATATCAACACTGTTACCCCATATTATTAGCCCATAACGCAGTAAGGAAGCTTAAATATGTATATTCCTGGTTGTAATCTAGTGTAGGTTTCATCTCGATAGTAATAGTACATCCAAAGATACAGGATGACCTCTCTGCGCCATACTTCATGGGACAAACAAGAGGTCATGATGACTGGACAGATACAGGTGTACAATTCTTTTCAATCGAAATAAATAGCAAGTGGCGGTACAGTTTATTATACATATAATTATAAGTCTGCAATAAAAAATACGTACGTATATACATTTAGTGATACAGGATTCACCTTACCCTTCACCATACGACAGAGTACAAATGAGAGATCACGATTACTGGACAGGCGATAGGAGTATGAGGTTATTGTATCCACGAGTCCACGCAGAAGAAGCGCGGCAAAAAACTGTAGCCCAATATTTCTTCTCAAATGTAAACTCGGGCTTATATTTCGACGCAAGCGCACCGGCCGGCTCACGACGTCATGTCGCTTGAATTCCTGTGTCATGTACACGGGACACGAACTTATTGTATCCTGGCTGCGCTGCTGTCGAGCAAGGTGATAGAACAGATTGAAACTAAGTTAAACTAGATATATTATGTATTTCATAATCGTCTTTATTGGTAAAACTAGCAGTTCCCCGCGACTTCACCCCCCCCAAAACTCAGATTTTCCATACAAACTTTCCTAACCCATTTACCCCCTGATGATTTTACATCGCGACAAAAGGTAGCATATGCCCTTCCTAGGGTCTCAAACTTTCTCTGTACCAAATTTTATTTGAATCGGTCTAGTGATTTCGGAGCCTATTCAATTCAAACCAGCAAACAATCAAATCTTTCCTCTTTATAATATTAGTGTGGATTATTGATAAAATTTGGTTTAAGACATTTATTTCTCAAAACAGAATAAGTACATAATATTCACTTAGTTTGAGAAATACTAGATAAGAACTATTCATATATTAACGCGTAGCGGCGTAACGGAGTAAATGCCACACAATTATACAATGTTAAACAAATACAATAACAGTTGGATAAATATAATTCGTTTTTAGTAACATTTTTGACACTATAGGTACTCGTAATCACGCAACGTATTTCACAAATATACAAAGGTTGTCATATATATAAGCTAGGTTTAAACCAAATGTTATAATTATGTATGTCTAAAAATGTTTATAGGTATATTTTTGAAACAGCTGTTAATATTTAAGAAGAAGAAAGCTGAAAGATTGTAGAATAATTTTAAACTGTTTCTATCTTAACTAGAAAGTGACTTTCAACATCATACTGCATTTTGTCAATATTTCAATTTATTTGTTTCTAAGCCTACATATTAAGGAGCGTAAGTTTAGCTTAAAGCATATGGTTTTATTAATTTAACAAAATGATTTGATATAAGTTTCATAAACATGATGTTAAATATTCGCAGTAACCGTTAACGCCTTCCTTTATCCAGTAATTACTGCGCGATTTGTTGAAGAAACATAATTTCAAACTAATGTCCAATTCAGTTCCTGTCAAATTTAATAATATTCACAATTAAAATATGACCAGCAAGCGTCAGCATTAATAGCATTGACAAAAACACGATAAATTGTCATCGTTGTATAAGTTATAAGACGATATTTTGATATGTTTTGAACTTTAATGACAATGAAATAAGGAGTACAAGTCATCAGGTAAAGACATGTTATTTTTTCTAAAATGAACCTTACTGATTTGACAATAAAAGCGTAAATCCTGAAAGATTTAACATGAGTTTTGGTGTGAACTTATAAGGCACATAAGTCAGGGGTCGGAGTCAAACGTTCGACAAACTACGCCATTGTAACGCCATTACAAAGCCTTCAGCTGCATCAGATGCACAATTTCGTAAGGGTTTTTTACTAAAATATTTAAGCATTACTGGTTTTCAACGATTACTGTTCAGTAATGAGAAACCATATGGCCAGTATTACATTTTGACTTTTTATCGTAAAATACTTCCACAATGAAATGATCAAGAAAGAAATAAAAAAGTAAGAAAAATGTAAGACAAAGTTTTATAATATTAAGCTTCTACTTAAAGAAAGGTAAAGTTGTAAAAACTTTCGTCAGTAAAGTTACGAAAACAATAACATAATTTGGCTTTTATTTCATAATATAAATTAGAATTTGCCTAAAACTACCTTGTAAAGAATATTGTTCTCAAGAGTTGAGAATTGTAGCAAAGTTCGTACTCAACAACTCAATACAGTTAAGTAATTTTCCGAATATTATCAAAATATTTATTTATCATAATCTGTAAAACTAATAATTTACTGAACACATTATAGAGTCGTGGTTATTAACTTTAAAATGGTATAATAAAAAACTCAAAACAAAACACGCAAAAAACTATGTAACAACAACAGTTTCGAAACTGAAACGTTCTTCACTGTTTATAAATAGTTATTTTACATTAATTCAAACTTTCACTTACCCCCGTCTCTATGACAAGCGCAGCGTCATTCGTCGGGCGCGCCGACAGCTCGTTGCGTTCGCCCGCGGGCTGCGCGCGCGCCTCTAATGCTCCAGTTACATTACTAGACTTTAAGGGAAGGATAGATGTGTGGAAACCATATAATTTTTATCAAGGCAAAAAAAGCATAATGACATAACTAATTTTTTTCCTAGCCGAAATAGGCTAGGTGCGGCAGTCGATCTCAACAGGTATGCATATACAGTGCACAAGCGTATGCACAATACACCGGTGTGCTCTCTGTTCCTACGCTTTTAAATTTATTATGTCGGATTGACCGATAAATAACCCGTTGATAGATTTTACGCTTACTGATTTGCATAAATACTATTTTCTATTTTTAAACTAAATTATCAAAACTTGACTACTCTTGATGCAGCATCTGTTTTATTTTTACGGCTGATTTGAAATGTTTTTTTCTATTATGTCATGTCACCTATCTGTCATTAATTCCAAATTACTAGGTGTCTTATATTATCATTTAAGTGTTGAGCAGTGAAGAGCAGTTTAATTATTATGTCTAATGCCTTTAAAACCTGAAACTCGACAAATTATTAATCATAGACAAAAAAAGACATGCCATTACGTAAGTACACGGTAATCCTTGTTGACTGCCTCGTTAGTCTAGTGGCACTCTGGCTTCTGTCCTAAAGTTCCCGGGTTCCAATCCCGAGTCGGGTTAGAAATAGTTTTCTAGTCAGAAACAGCTCGGAGTCAAGAAGTTGTGGGTATCCTGAAAACACTTTAGCCGGCCAGTTGGAACCTGATTCCTCTTCGGTCATATCAGATTGAGAGTGACAGAACAGAGTACATCTCAAAACAGAGAGTATCTGTGTGTAGCACACATACGTACATGTGCACTAAAATATTGGCTCGGTTGATATTGGGTGGCGTGGTCGAAATATTACTCGGTGACTCTCTAGGAAGACACTAAGGGCCTTATTACAAAAAACTTAGTACCAGGTTTAAGTCAAGACTAATTAGCTGACAAATTAGAAATGAATGACACGTTCAAGACATTACCCAATAGAGAAACGCTTTTAACGGTTTTATTTTTAACAGACTCATCTATTTACCTCTAACAGAACTGCACCTTAAATAAACTGTGTAAACTATGCCAGACCTATCGGATAACATGATTTTAGTTGGAATACAGCTGTAGAGTGTTAAATACGTCGGTCACTGATTTACTGGGTGCAATGTATTGGTAATAGAAGCTCTAATATGAATAGAAGCGGCTAGCAGAAATATCGCCAGACGTTATTTATTGATTCTACTAGATTTTTTTGGTACACTTAGGACGACCGTCTCGGTGTAGTGGTTCGCGCACCGGACTACAAAATCAGACGTCGCGAGTTCACAACCCGTAAGGAGCAAAAGTTTGTGTGATGGGCTCAAGCGTTTATACCTAAGTCTATCTAAATATCTACAACAAGTCTATCCTTTATATTTGTCGCCATAACATAAGCTCACGCTTAGTTTGGGGCTAGGTAATTGGTGTGTTTGTTGCAACAATAAAAAAAAATAATGTTTAACAATTATTATAGGATAACGGATAGACACACGTATATTAAATTTATTGTTTATATATATTGTATATATGGCGCCCGCAAATGAAATAAAAAGGGGCAGGGGACTTGTTTTTTTTTCTTACCATAGAATATGGGTATCAAATGACAGCTAGTGAAATGACCATTCCAAAAAAAATATTACTTTTGCAATCGGGCATTTTGGTTTTGGCCTCTGGCGGTCATTTTTTCAAGTGCAATAATATATTTAGATTGCAAAGTGCATGCTTATCACTTAAAAAACAATAATTTATCGTATTTTGTTTTTTTTTTTAAATTATGTTTCCTAATAAACAGCAAATAAAAGTTGACCAGGGGGATTGGGGGATTAAGTTAGATGATCAAAGATTAAGAACTTAGTCAAAACCACAGTCCCTGAAAATACATAAACGCAGCTGGCCTTTCACATTATGTGCTCTTACCATGTAAAAGATACCACACCACGAAGATAATCAACAGGAAACCTCATTGTTTTCCTGCCCTTATTTGCATACAACCTATCTGCATCGACATGCATCGACTCATCGAGATCGCATCGGCTGCGTTTTGCTTCTTTTACACGCCATTCAATGTTTTGAAACTTAACACTGAATAGGAACGTCGATGTGGGTCCGTGCGATGACGTATCGATTAATGCCGGATTGGTATCGAGATTTTGGTACTGATAAGATTAAGTTAATAGTACCTACTATTACCAGGCCTGTGTATCTTCCCGCGCAGGTAGCAAAAACGTACCTACGCGCGGCGACCCCTTGGTAAGGGACTAAACAAGTTGGGTGTCGCTAGCCGGCAGCGACACGCTCCCGCGTTTTATTCACCGGCGGTGCGCGACACTAGGTTGCTGGTTGGACGAGCGTGAATAAAGTCCTAGAAAGATGAGCTAGATGGCGTAAGTAGCTTCTTGTGGCAGTCAACCCTATCGCGTTGCGTGATAGTACGTCACTGAATAGGTTTAGTGTATTATGAATCATATTCCAGAGTTATAAGAATGAAATTATCTTGCAATGTATTTCTGTAGGTTGACACACGAAAATGTGCTTAAGTCACAGGCGAACTGAATTACACCATATCGTTAACAACATTGAGTAGATGTTTCTTTGAATTTCATTGCAAATTCATACTTCTGTACGAAGTACTAGTACTTATTCTGTGCTATTACTAAGTATATTTATCTATTTTTCTATGCCTATGTAAAAGAAATTGATTTAAAAAAATGACGAGGCTTAAAACCAAACTTCCCTAATTCTTTTCGACTTTATGTAATAGACGAATTTGAATTGGCCATCTATAAAATTATAACGTACTGTACTAATACGATAAATTATTGTTTTATGATAAGCATTCACTTTGCAATCTAATTATAATAATAATAATAATAATATCTTTATTTCATCTTATATGTAAGTTACAGGTTATCTAATATGCAAATGAAAATTTAAATTACATAGGAGATGATCAATATTTAGATGATGATTATTACGTCTGTGCTAGTTAATATTTTAACTGTGTTACAGACGCTAATTCCTTCCATTGATTTACAATTTTATAGGTAGTGCCAAAACACTTTTTAAATAAACCTGTAAATTTAATACAGTTAATGGTAAGTACTACATTACTATTTGTGTGTATGTGAGTGTGTGTGAGTGTGTGTGTGTGTGTGTGTTTGTTTGTGTGTGAGTGCGTGTGTGTGTGTGTATGTGTGTAATATTTATGGGTGCGTGTGTTTGAATAAGAGTGCAAGAGTGTATCAACATTTATGTGCACAGGATGTGTATGTGTAATAGAGAAGAGAATTTGAGTTGAGTTGAGAGCCCTGCGATAAAAATCTTGGGATCAGTTTAATTATATTATTGCACTTGAAAACAATTACCACCAGAGGCGGGAGTCGAACCCGCGTTCCTCGCATACCGGGCGATTGCCTAACCCCTCGGCCACCCTGGCGTTGGCAGAGCTTGTCGAAATACTTGTGTGGCAATACATCTGTTTGTTTTTGACTTTTTCAAGAGTTCAAAATAGATTTGACTGTTGAGTATTTTTAAGGTTGTTTCAATTAATTGCAATGTCTATCGTACAGTGTACAGTAAACAAACATGAGCACATAAATAGCATCTTTCACAAAGTATAAGGTAAATTAAGTAATATTGAACCTCAAATGACTAGGCAAAATAAATGCGTTTCCAGAGATAGATAGAGGTGTGGTCCTTGGTTTAGTGATGTACTGATTTACAAAGAGCAAGGATACCAAAATAGAACAAAAAAATAAATGTAGATATAAGTCAAAATAAAATACTTTCAACAGTTCACGAATGAATATGGATTCATCATTTTCCTAGCGTTATCCCGGTTGTGCACTCGCGTCCGCTGACCACGATCTAGGATGTACGAGATCAGGTAATTACATTGGAGCGACTGCCATCTGACCTCCGGATTATGGTTACACATTCAGTCGCCTGAATGTGCAGGTTTCCTCACGATGTTTTCCCTCACCGTAAGAGCATCGGTTAGTGAAACAACTAATGTACATAACTCAGAAAAAGACATTGGTACATGGCGGCACGTAGGATCGAACCGGTACCTCTCGCATGAGAGGCAACCGCGTTAGCCACTACGCTATCAACGCTCACATCACGAATGAATATGGATTATGTGACTATAATATTGATAGTAATAACATTTACAGCAAATTAGTTTCCTAGCAAAGTCTATAAATATAAGTAATTTCAAGTTTTATTAGGCTAAATAAAAGGCAAAAAAAAATTTGAAATGATAAATCTTATAGCTAACCAAGGTCTGTTAACGTTTTTGAAAATATGGCTCACGGCTTTTCATCTTAATATACGAAACAGCCTTCGCAAAAAATATTGTATTATCAACCAGAATTTAAATAATTAAGGAAGTATATCGTTACCAAAAAGTAATTTGTAATTATTTTATTGTGATAACTTAACCGTTGGTTTTAAGAAAAAACCTGGAATCATCTTAAATAACTGTGAAGCAATGAAAAAACCTGGAATCATCTTAAATAACTGTGAACCAATGTACAGAACATTTCTGGCATCTCGCAAATTTCAGTGCGGTGGTATCGACTGCAATACCAATAATCTAATTACTTTTCCATTACGGTATGAAATACGGTATCTGATACCAGTTTTCACATCCCTACACAGTCTCGCGTGACCTCTGCCCTCGCCCGCCCGCGTCCCTCTCGCCGCGAACCTCGCCTTTAGCGATCACGCCCCACACCTTTTTGGTATCAACAAAAAAATCGATACCAAAACGAACCGATATGCGTACGATTCGATTCTCGTTCTATTTGCAAATCGAGTTTCATTGCACTTTGATGGTTAAGTCTGTAAATTACTGTGAAGTCTTAAAAAGTAAGTAAAAATAATAATAAATTGTTTCAACAAACACACCAATTACATAGCCCCAAAATAACCGTGAGCTTGTGCTATGGTGACTAGGATAACGGATGGACATAATTATATGCATTGATAAATATCCATGACATCAAATGCTTGTGCTCATCACACAAACATTTGCCCCTAGCGGGATTCAAACCCGCAACCGCCTGGTTTAGTAGTCCGGGGCGCAAACCACTACACCAAGACGGTCGTCATCGTAACACACTATTGAGGTTATTTATTTATTTTACTAAATACACAGCTCTCAAATATATCTTAAATAGAACTAACATGCAAAGCTGAAAGCAAATGACGGATTCACATTTTAGATTACATTAAAGCTATAGGACTTAAAAATACGTGTGAGTACGAGTTAAATCAAAAACTGGAATCAAATGGCCACGTGCACTGCACAATATCTTGTATCCTTCGAATATTTTTTTATTATCAAAAGAATGGTACGACAATGCCGCATCACGTTCACATCCCGAACCCGATAAAAAATAAAAGACAAATAAGCACGCGTCCAAAAAATGTGTTCATCATTAAGGCTCCTTTGAAAATAATTCGAATTCCACGCATTATTCTTTGAAAGGCATTCGATACTCAGCTTGACTCAATTAAATCTTAATTCGTACAAAGGAGTCGATTAATGAAATTAAGTCGGCATTTACTCGGGTTAGCCATCAAACTGGTACAATACCTTTAAATAGTAACAATCATCTGAAAGGATGCTCGAGTCAGATCAACAAAGGGTCTAACTAACCCGCTTGCCTTGCCGTGACTATTAAATTTTAATGACATGATTTATTCGATGTAAAAAACGGAAAAAAGGGTATGTTACGATCCATTTTTCATATAACGCAGTTGGTAGCAAATGGGCAAATAAAAAATGTTTAACAGGGCCGACACTTTATGAAAAACGGTGTCCGACTGAGAGCGGCTTTGTCATCGGGCTAAGAATTTATTCGTGTACGCCCGTTGAGCCCCGGCTGTGAATCAAATATAAAGAATATTCCATTTTTCTGGATTCGTATTGCGTAAGGTGCAGTGGATGACGAAAGTACTGGACTGGAGTTTTTAAAATCAACATTACTTTTTAATGATAAATAAATTTGAGGTTTAAGATTGTAAAATACTTTTATAAAGTTTTAGTTTAAATTTAAGTGTTTAGTTTTTTATAAAAGTAGATATGCATGAAAAAGTTTTTAAAACGATATTAAATTTTATCCATAATTATTGTACCTACAGCTAAATAAAAGCACAGTATTGTAACTACAAAGATAAAACTAGGCTTCAATTACGATAATACTCATGTATTATCGTTCTATAATCTACCCATTAGATATTACCTTTACCTATCTACAATTACCAGATTTATCAATTACATTGAAAGAAAATAAGATAAAAATAATAAACGCCCATACGCAAAAATATTTTCACAATAATTCTTATCCAGAGACAAGCTACAAACTTGGGGCCGTACTTTTGGGCAGCCATACATCCAGAAATAATATTTGGTCATTTTCTTAGTGGTAGCCGTCTCATTTATAATATTTTATAGAAATCAACAAAACAGAGCCAAGAACATTAACATGGACGGTACAAAGCGTCGTGCCCCGGTTTCGTATGGCGTTTAACTAAATTGGTTAGGGTGACCACTTCATAAATTTATGTATTGACCAACAAATTCTTATTTGAGTTCAATTTAGCTGTGCCAGTTCTCATAACAAAAGAACTTGAACAATAATAATAGTAACATGCATAGGTAATAGATTTATAATTACTTTCTCTGAAGCCATGTTAAACAGTGAATCCGCAATAGAAAAAATAATTCTAATAGAGTGCGCAATATTAGTAAGATTAATCTAGCTTGCGGTTCTGAACTGAAAACAAAATAATAGAAATATTCCCAAGTGTAAGATTACTTCGATGCCAAAAATATAATAATAAATTGCACCCGTAGTAAATCGAACAGCAATATCCATTTAAGATCTTCTAAAATATCGCAGACAATAAGTCGCCTTCATACAAACACGAATATTCCCAAAAGAGATACTGGAAGTAGCAAAAACCCAAAACTCCAACATTTACGCTCAATTTGGCAAGGTCATCATGACTTTTCATATTAGAAATACACCCCCATATGTCACCATACATTGTGTGCACATCAGAATAGCTACCACTGACATTGACAAAGGGTGTTGGAATAAACTGCTGGCAGAACAAAAGTTTTTTTTCTTCAGCATAAAGTGGCCTAAAAAATTTAAATGTAGAATTCATAAGATTTACAATATAGGAGCACCTGTTCATAATTGCCACCTTTGGCGGTGATCCTCTTTGTGATAGCAAAAAATGTGAATATTATAGTGATATTTATGGAATAAAAAGCATGAGTAGGTTGTCATTAAGCTGAATTGTTTCTGTTTTTCTGGGTGACAGCAGGAATAGTGTAGGTAGAGGCCCTATTTAGGTAGAGACTGATGGTGGCAATGCCTTGAATTTTAGATTTAATATTATCGAAGAAGATGTTGGGACGAATTTGATTGGTTAAAATATTTACGCACATTTTTATCACACAATACTAAAATTGGAAATAATAAGTGCCAGTGCATGGGCCTTGCTATTAGCTTTGTAGGAAAAACTTGTTTTTTTGTGTACCGATATGTTTCACAAACATAAAAACCTTAAGAATTTCCACTTCACCCCGTGGTGCTGAAGCCATAGCTCTTTGTCTTTACCAACTGCATGCTTAGCAGATGTTTTCCTTTGCCCCTTATCACTCATATCAACTCCATTGTTGCTCAAAACATTGAATATACAATACCTCACCCAAACCCGATACATCTGTCGACACCGGTCAAAGATCAACTTCTACCTTGGCCGGACCACGACACTAATATTATGTATCTCTATTCAATCGCATTACTTCCATGTTTCGAATAGTTATGCTGACATATCGATATTATCCGTATCGATATTGAAGTGGCATGCTAATGTCTGGGCCCGTTCCTAAAAACAAGTCAAACTACAGTATCAAATAAAAAACCGGCCAAGTGCGAGATGACGTCGCGCTCGAAGGGTTCCGTACCATTATCGTATCTATACAACATTCAACACCATATTATAAGATTTTTATAAGTGGCTTTTTAGTTTATTTAAACAGCAAAAAAATACGCTTGTGGGAGCCACCTACATATTTATTTTATTATTTTGGTAGTATTTGTGTTATAGCGGCAACAGACAAGAGAAATTTCAACGCATGATGAATAAAGCTCACGAGACAAAGCCTGGTTATAGGCAGACATATAGACGAACAGCGAACTCTTAGTAATAGAATTCCGTTTTTACTTTTTTGGTCATCATCATCATAAAATCAAACTCTTTTCGGTGGAGTAACTGCCATTCCTCTCTTTTGTTTTGATTTCCTGGTACGACATGACGATAATTATTTCCTTTATTTGGTCGAAATAACTTCTCCCTGGTAACTCAAACCTTGTTTGCTTGTTTGTGTAACCCTTTGGGTACGAGACCCTAAATCGTATAGTCCTCTGATTCTATAAACAAATTTGACAGAGACAAAACGTCAACAAATGAAACGTCAATGATAACAAAACAATGTGAAATAGGAGAGTAGAACCCCTGATTGCGAGGCTCTGTGTAAATAGTACTCGTACCACAAACTTCTGTGTAAATAGTACTCACTACGACAAGGTAAGCTATCTTTGTAGTATAGTAGTAGATGTAGTATACTTATTGTTAATCAATTTATTTACACATTTAATTAAAGTAATGATTACAAGCGCAGTACTTATCATTATGTGGGGTGATTTTCTTTAAAGGGACTAAAGTTTACATCACTTGTGTAACAAAATTAGGATATTGAATATAAACATAGTCAAAAAAGGTCACCGTCAAATTTCTTGGTTATTGAATGTCGATATACTAAATTCGACAGCACTACTCTCATGTTTCGAATCAATCATCAATTTGAATACATTCAGATCCAGCTGGTACGAGTATATCTAGTAACTTAATAAAAATTATGTACAGTGTGTTTTGATTGAAGGCTTCATAGATATGAATGGGCACTCGTTATTGTTTTATTGGCCTAATCAATGTGGCTTGTACGTATGACTTTTTATTGTTTTATTGGTACTTCTCTTTTTGCCATGTCCATTAATTGTAAATATATTCCAACAGTATCATTCTCGAAGAAACAATGTGCAGGCTCTTTGAGGTTAATTTATTTAATTTACTAACACTACATTTTAGTAATATTTGAAAACAAAGTTTTATGAGGTGGTAAGTTTAGAAATTATTGTTAAACCTGTTAATGATTTTACTATCGCAGCATGTAAATTGCGATTGTTAAAAATAAACTACTGCACCTGAACAACATGACGTTGATTTAAGTTCTATAATTTGAGATATATATATTATTTTTATAATTCCATAAGGCCATATAATAAAACAAACGTGCTATGGCCATTGGTCATGTTTATTTTTAGCAGCATAGTCACAAAGAACCCTGTATAAAGGTACTTTGCTTCGACACACATAATTTTCCAGATTGCATTTATCCAGATTGTATTGTATATTTTGTCGGCGCGAAATTACAAGTTTTCAGTAGGTAATAACGGTCTAGCCCACAGATTAGCTATTTATACTAAAGTAGCCTAGCCTTTGGTCTAGTCCGCGGATAGTTTATTTGTTAACTACAAAACGTTAGAAACGAATTTCAATGACGACGAAAGTTTACAAGCGTACCTACCATAAGAAACTAGCTACTCATAGTACAACGTATTCCAGTCGTTTCTGAGTAATGTCTAGAACTCTCGATCTTAACTCAGACCAATCAGCGCGCGCGCAACCGGCCGTGTCCCCTCATAAATACGCTACCTATTAAATGTAAATTTCCACTTTAGTAATCCATTTGCTATGGCTGTTGGTCGAACTTCTATAGAAGGAGGCTTTCATACTGCTTGTGTAATGTATGTAGACTTGTTTGAAAGGTTTTGACAAAAACGTCAACTTTGTTCGTTTGATATTTTTTTGAGTTTACGGGCGAAAATTTTACAATAGTACAAGCTCTTCAAATGTTCGGTGTTTTTGTATTCACTAATGATAAGAAAATAGGTATCACTTATTTAAAATGTTGACTGTAAACATTATATTTGTTATCATCTGGATTAATAGCTAAGGTTCGAAATATAATAGTCAAATATTAAATTATCTGTTTACTTCTCCCAAGAGAAAACGGAACTCAGACGGCCATGGCGAAAGTAAATACAAGGGTTATTTGTTGTTTACGGGGCCCTAATAAAACTTGGTAAAATATGTTAGCCAAAACCTAGGATGTAAAGTGCACTTTATGTGTATATCATACCTAACAAGACATTATGAGTTAAAACCTAGCACACAGTGCAGCTGGATTGAGCCTAGACTATAAATATGGCTGGATATAGATTGATATTGAAAATGTATGGATATAATATTCCCCTTATTGGAGGGTGTAAGAACAGAACAGTAAGAACAGTGCGTAAATATAGGACAGACTGTAGTGAGGTTGTTATAAATTGGTCAATTGTATCTAGTCTAGAAGGAGTTTGTTTTTTGTAAGAGTCATATGTGAAATTCATGTCAATAGAACATAACATAAGAATTTTGGATAATGCCAATATTAAAACAGTACTTAGGACTTTTAGGCTATTTAACTTTTTAGGCTTAAGACAGTACGTACAGAGTATTATAAGATAATTGGGATCGCAAAACATGTCAGATCCCTGTCGATATTGATAAAGACAAGAGAGCGATATCTGTCATAATAAAGATCGAAAAACTCTACTTCAGATTTATTTATTAAACAATTATCAACAAAATTATGTCAGTCTAAATAGCTTGCCTGCTGAACTAATAGTACTGATAAAACAGTTAAGCAAAGGAGAGAGAAGTAGTGTTATCGTGGATTCAAGGATAAATCATCAGAGACTTCCATGCTCCTTACATAAAAAAAAACAAAAACGGAACTGTTTAAAGCAACCCTATTTAATAAAACAGAAAACTGTAGACAGAGACCAATCTAACACAATCCCACTACTCCAATGCCGAAGATATAACATATTGCGTACCCAATTAAGGGTGTACTCCCTGCTGAGCCCTACTGACGGAGGCTCAATTTAAATAGCGGTATCACGATTCGGCCCTTTGCTTCTCCCTAATCACGAATATGAACCTTATAATAAAAGGAGTAAAGGCTATTAAAAATGAAAATTGGAAAACGAATGACCTAAAACCATTAGGTGCCCTATGGACTTACTGCGCGGGAACTTTCTAGTAAGGAGTTGACAAAGGACTTTTAAAATAAATGCAAATAGTAACATTATGTAGAGCTGCTTAGTTATATAAAATGTGTAGGTAGTATATGAATTAACACTTTTTTATACAGGGTGTATCTTTTTAACTGAAAAAGCCGAAAGTTGTTTGTTTTGAATCGATGTCAAAACATCGAGAGTACAATCCATAAAAGTATATTTCGTTACATGTTATTTCTTCAAACATTTTGATTTTTACTTGTTCAAATTTAAATCTAGCTTAAGCATGTGGTTTATTTTCGGCGGAAACTACGCCAACTGTCCAAATTGCGGATTTTTGCAAGTTGGCGTAGTTTTCGCCTCTGCTTACGACGCCCCATACGACTGCTGTATATTGATGATGGGATGGTGCATATAAGGTTATCAGCAGTAACTTCTATTTAACTTCTCATTAAACATTTAATATAATCTACGACATCGAAAATCTGTAAATCATTTCCCACGCCTTCCGCTTACCGTGGTCCATTTGTCTTGGATAGAAATGACCCTTCGCCAACTATGGCATAGCTAACTGATGTTCTGTGTCAGCTAATTAAAAGTAAACATTGCTATAGCCCAAATAAATGAGCCAAATGAAAGAACAATCTTAAAAGGAGACAAGGTGTGCGTTTACTGGGTTGATTGGTAAAGGATGTTTATTGAGATTGGCGGAGCAAGAAAAGCATAGTTCCGGAATTTAATAATGGGCAGGCCTGTGTATCTCCCCGCGTAGGTAGCAAAAACGTACCTACGCGCGGCGACCCTTACTTAGGGGCTAAAACAAGTTGCGTGTCGCTACCGGCCAGCGACACGCTCGCGCGTTTTATTCACCGGCGGCCGCGCGGCTACGTTGCTGGCTGGACGAGAATGAATAAAGTACTAGAAAGAGGCGCTAGATGGCGTTAGAAGCTTCTCGTAGCCGTCAACCCTATCGCGTCGCATGATATTACGTCACTGAATAGGTTTAGTGTATTATAAATCATATTCCAGAGCAATAAGTTAAGTGTTAAAAGTGTGTATACATTTTAAAGTTAATAAATAATTTGTAGTTTATTTGACACTTACATATTATAAAAATAGATTACGTAGATGGAATCTTCTACTGATAAACTAGATCCTATTTTAATTATTTAAATTCGATAAATTGGTGACTTAGATATTGCATACACTCTCTATAATTTTTATAACGTATAAGAGAAGTTTTGCAGTTCATAGTTGTTTGTGCAGCAAAGCTAGCAAAAGCCTGTACAGAATGAGTTGTCTGCTATATTTTAGTCCATAATACATAATGCATATCGGAGGGCAATCGCAGAAGTCACGGAGACGAATATGGCCTAGAGCTAGATTTGATGGATAGGAAAGACCGATCGCGGACAGTGGGGTGACTCACAGAGTAGGTGGATATTTAGAGTAACCATGTAGGTACTGCATTTTAGACTTTATTGTTTTTTTTGTTTTATTCAAAATGGGTTTGCTCTTGACTCTAGACTAAGCCAGACGTGGCGCAGACAGAGTCGATTCTTCAGAGAGTTTCTTTCCTCAAAATACTCAATCATTAGCTCATTAAACCTTTTTGGGGGAGCCAAAAAAAAAGTGCCCTAATATAGTATACTTATAATATAGAGTTGAATGTTGTATAGATAATGGAATGAAACCTACGTGACTTTGACTCGCACTTGGCCAGTTTTTTAGTTTTCCTTGCCACGTCAACATTCAGACAAATATACGATTTTGATTCACAAACAAAGTATTGCCTAAATAATTCTAAGCAAAATTCTATGCTTATGATTTTTTCTCATTATCTATTCTCCAGTTTATATACTGTGAGTGTACAAGATATAGATATATTTACAGAAGAATCTTAAAGAAGTTATATTGTAAAAATTTTGCCAAACCGTTGTGTCAGACCCAATAATTTTGCGAAAGGTGTAACGCAGTGAAATATGTTCATCTTTACATAGTAAGTATAAGACAAAGTCGTTCTCGCTGTCTGTAGGAACGCGTAGATCTTTAACGGAACGGATTTAATGCAGTTTACAGCAATAGAGGAGTAGAGAACAAAGTGATTCAAGAGGAAGGTAAATTATGCATATTGCATCTGTGCAAAGCCGGGTCGTTAAATGAATTGTTCTTAGGTACACACAGGCCCACTTCAACTTACCCTAATCTGTCACAAATGTCATTTCCGCAACCATATTTTAACCTTATGTTGATCACAAAGAGTTTCATATCATTTGAGATATTTTGACAGATTTGGGTAAGTTGATGCGGGGCTCACTGTACTCTCTCTATCTTTGCCTACCCTGTATCTATTCATTCATTTGTTTCCCTCATTACGAACATCGATTAATTTCTTTGTTCCAATGTGTCAGTTGTAAATTGAGAAGCAAACACTAGTTACAGGTTTTTATAACCATTGACTGATACGAACAATGTGTTTGAAAAACGACCTGTCTAATATTATGATGCTTAATGAGCTATCAATGGAGTGATTCTAACTAATAGGAAAAGTAATAGGTATCGCACGGTTGAAGTTACAATGTGTGATGGGTAACCCATTTTGATGGGATGAGTTACGAATTAATTAATTTTTGATTAGTTTTTTTTTTGCAGGCGAGGTTTTTGTAACTAAATAGAGAATTAAATGAATGAATCGAAAATTTAAAACTTTTTGTTTCATCAGTTAATGAATTAGGATAAAAATCTATCAAACTTACATGGAAAATTCCATGTACATTATACCCCCTTACAAATAATTAATTTGCCACTGCTATACCACTTGTTTAAAATGATACGGCTAATTTAGAATTAATGATAAATAGGTGACATGACATAGTGGATACAAACATTTCAAATAGGCCATCTCTTATATAATCAAATACTAAAACAATACCAAAATCATTATTAGTACCGGGGATTCAGTCACCTTATGATTCTGCCTAGGAAGCCTACATACCTTATTTTGCGATGAACAATGATAATTGTCCCGTAAATAAAACCGTGCGTTTATTATTTTCTTGGAAAGTCACAAAAGTATGTTTTAAGTGGTAAAATCCAAATAATGCCAACAAAACAAACACGAGCAGCATCATTCGGCATTAACTTTAGCATGGCTACTAAGATACCAAGATACAAGGTACCAAGATACTTGATTTCCTGTGCTGGCTGTATATTGACTCCACCTATTCTTATGAACTAACTAATTCATTGGTCTTTTCTCTGTAGGGTTTCGTACTAGGAGTTTCGTTCATTTTCAGCCCAACTGTTAATAGAAGATGTTTTAAATGGGTAAGAATTAAAGAATGATAATAGTGTCCGACCGAAATTAGTTTTACGACCGAAACCGAAACCGAAAACGAATTTCGGCAACTGTGTCTATTTCGGCCGAAACCGAAAGCGAAACTTCCTTACAAGGCTCATATTTTACGGGAAAAATAAAGAAAACGTTATTATAAATTTTAGATTTCTTTTAATTACACGCAATATACATCTACACAACCCGTCCCATAGTCAGGTCTTTTACCTTAATGATTTCTCAAAACAAAATTGGTAGTACGTAAGTTAGTATCTACTGTACTTGCCACTTGGATACCTTGGTGATAAATACTGAAATGAACTCTGAATCCATAACATTATCACCATGAAATGCACTATAGTATTTACTAACTACCTAACTAATGTTTGTTTACGTATAGTAGGATTTGCGAACCAAAAAAAATATAGGTTAGATTAAACTTGATTATACTTTTATCAGTCATATTGAATATTTTTTTAATGTTTACTACCCGCTCTTATGTTATAACGACATAAAACGAGATAAAACTTACCAAATTCAAAATAAATCACTCGAAAACTCGCCACCACAACAAAACAAAACGAACAGCAAACAAACAAGCGAGCGAATGACGATATTGGCTCTGATCGGATTCATTCGTTCATTCAACGCGCCGAACATGACCGATAACAGCGCGGAAACTCCCGAATGCACATTCGGTTTCGGTCGTAGTTTCGGCAAGTTTGCCGCCGAAAACTCAACCGAAAACGAAACCGAAACCGAACATTCGGTCGGATGATAATATCATAGTTACATAGAAAATTTCATGTAAAATTTCCTGTGTATCTCAAGATTCTGCCTAGGGAGCCTGGTCCTGTTTAAATACCGAGCATTTTCAGAACTTACTTGAAAAGTAGCAAAAGTATATTTTAAGTGGTAAAATCCAAATAATGCCACCAAAACAAACACGAGCAGCATGATTCGGCATTAACTTTAGCATGGCTATTCAAAAAACTGGCGAACTATAAGCATTTCGCACGAAACGAGAGATTAAATCATTTCCAATCCTCGGTATCTCATTAAAAATCGCATAAAAACCTAACTACAAAGGAAAATCATTGGTCCTGATTTAAGAGATATACGCATATGTCAAAGCGGTAAGTAAATCACTGACGGTCGTAACAAGAAATAATGATTTATATTAAGCAATTAAAACGTTATTAAGGGACAGAGGTCCGTGGGGGAATCAATAAAAATGACGCAATCATACCACGGGAATTGACTGGATTCGTCACGGTCACCATAAAATATTTTTCGTAAATTTTCTTAGCGTGTGCCTCGATAGAATTACGGTTGGGTTCTGTCGTGTAAATCATTACGTTTGAGGTTTTGCGACCCCCCATCAAAGGGTTAAGACGGGCACAATATGGTGCGTTTAGTGAAAACGATCGTGTCTGAGTGAATGGAGTCATAAACTCGAGGGCGACACGACGTGAGGTGACTTTCATGACAATTTACGAAGTATTGTCGCGTGTTTACCTAAACTTCTGTGTAGACAAACGTGTTCGAGACATCTTTATTGGACAACGGATAACGCTAGACGTTACCATCACTTAAATTTGAGTGCCTAGATAGTAAAATTAACGAGGTAAGCAATCGCATAAGTGATTGTCCAGGTTAACTGTAAGTTAAAATTATGCATACTGTCTTTAAGACCATAAAACAGTTACAAATTTATTGATATTAGGTACTAAGTTTAAACATTAATAGTAAATATATTTTAAAGTAAGATTTCAATGTCTAAACTAGCTTGCAAGGTCCGGTAACACATTAACCGTTGTTAATTAATACCACTAGCCTGTAGACAATCAATTAAACAAAACCAACTGCTAATTGTTTACATTTCCCGTTCAGAAGCAGGGGCGCATCAAAAAACATCATTAACAACGGAAAATAATTAAATTTTATAACATCTCCGCCTATTTTTGGCTACCAAAACCACTCCCGTTTTGAATTCTATTAAAACTTAATTAACTTTTTCTCGGGAGTTATAAATTTAAATAAGCTTTTAGACCGAAAAGGTCTCGATTTGTTTTGCTACTTCTAACCGTCACTTGTCCTTATGATAAATGTGTTTTTGGCTTGAGAAAATTGCATTTTGTTTAGCGGAATGCCGACATAAAGGCATCGTCACGGGTGTTAAGGAACAGCGGACAGCTCGTGAATTATGAAATAAGCTTATGGGCATTTCACAGTGCGTTAAACCAGGGTGATGATCGTTTTGCTCTCCTGTTTTTATGGTAATGGATAGGTGGTATTGCCAATTCGTGGTAGGTATTGTTACGGGGTAAGACCGAATACTGGCACTATTAAAAGATATACTAATGCACCACATTTAGAACAACAAAGCTCAAGAAGAATTCCAGCTACGCAGGACACAGCCCGCGGCGGTCACCGCTCAACATATAGCCCGTACCATATTTCACAGGCGGGCCCAATGGTTCGGGAACACCCGCTGTGCTTCTGAATTAAGTAAAAGCCTGCGAGCTCTTGTTTCTTGATACCTCTAGTTGGAGGTTAGGATGTGTTCATATACGAGAGTAGGTCAGTGTAAAAGTTTTTGGCCAGATGAAATGCGTTAGACATCTTTTAGGAATTATGCAGCATCTAGGGTAAGCAAGCCATCTACTCCTGATCGTCTTTTATGTTGCAGGTATAGAGCAGTTTTTCAAGAAAGATTATTGCCAACTAAGAGTATAAAGTAAATAGTTAAGAAATAATCCAAATATGTGTTGTAGATAAACAATTAGTATTCAGGTGAACTGTCTTTCAACAGCAGCTCTTTTTGATCCTTTGTCGGTACTTAATCTGCTAAGTACTAGGTTTCTTCTAAACATCTCAAAAGTAATTATTAGCTAGCCTCTTGTCGGTGGAGTTACCGCCATTCCTTCAATTTGTTGACCTGTGCTTTGATTTCCTGGAAAGACATGACGTTTTTTTCCTTTATTTGGTTGAAATGACTTCTCCGGTCTTCCTCTTCTTTTTATCCGTCAATTTTCACTTCTATGATATTTAAAAAAAACTTCCATGTCGTATATGAATCTTATTCTATTTCTTCGTCTATTCAATCGTCAATCGTCTTAAAAAAAATCTGTCCTCTTCTACGATCTCTAGCACCTCGTCATTGGTTTTCTTCTCTGTTCAATCAATTCTTTCTATTCTTCTCCAGCACCACCAAACATCAACCAGGCCCAAAATAAATTATAATATAGCTATTCATTAGGAAAACCCTTTTAATGCTATTGTAGCTAATTATAAGCTCACTCCTTAGGGTTACTCTTACTCATCACATAAAACAGTACGCATTTGTAATATAACTATCTCTTTTCCCCACCCTCTAAGCAGACAATTCTACAACACAGTAAGTAGGTACTACCTAAACGTAAAGGAAAAAAAATCCTTTTGCATGTCCTCAGTGTGACCACACCCCGCCTCGCCTTAATAGATGTCTCGGTCCAATTTACCATTTGACGTGTTTTTAATTTAGCGGGTACGCCCGCGGCTGCCGTCCGTCGCGCCTAAATAATGTACATATTTTACCAAAATCATACGTTGCCGCTCATTACCGCTCATTCGGATACTAACCCGCTGTTTATGGAATAAATTGTGACACATTTCTGATGGTTTTCCGAGTTGTAAACTTGATAAGTGTTGGGCTCTTGTTTTTAAATGGGAATGGTGATGAATAAATTTTTGTTTGGGGGCAATACTATTTTTAGGATACAGTGCTTTATTTTTTCAGTGGATATTGTTCGTTGCTCGAAATTAGGGATTTTATAAGTTATACCTATAACAAGTTAGAGTTCTTATGAGAGTGTCTTATTTTGTATCTTGTTAAATCGTCAATACAAGGACTTGCCAAAAGGTAATGAAAGCGGAACCTACCCGCACCTACTCAGCTGTCGCAGCCACACACACTTGTGTCGATATTACCGGTATACTGCGAGGTCAGCCGGGGTCATCCGATCAACTTTGACTACGGCACGATTTCTGTCGAATGTTGGATAGCCAACTTTTACTTTGGCTAAGCAATTGGATTACCTAGTGATTAAATGTGTAAAATACACTATTTATCACTCTATAGTGCAGTGATTTGATCTAACCCTAAATGACTTTAGTCATATATATTGTGATTGTTGGCCCTCAAGCATATATCGCCACCAAGAGTCGACAATCCAAGAAAATGTAAAATATCATAATCAAATAAAACTTGCCTGCTGTTTTAAATGCCCATTCATAACTGGGATTCAAACGAGACTTTGATATTAGTAGTACATTTTGAGTCTTGTAATTGAGATTTTTTTATTTTCTGTTGAATACAATCGCATAAGAATCGAACTTTATTTGCGAAGATTTTAATTCTTGCCAAACCACTCCGCCCGTTGCGACTGTTGAGTTGTCTATTCAATTATTCCAAAACGCTTAAAAACCTATTAAAGAAATTTACACTTCCTGTGTCTGTGTATAACAAAACATTTCTCAATTTGTCACCATCCATAATATTTTACAATCCTTCGACAATCACAGAACCAGTTTCTAATGACTCTAAGCTCGTTCACCAGGTGTTGTATAGTGAATTTGCACATAAATTGTCATAATTTGCCATTACGTTGTCAATCGTGCAATATTTATATGGACATAATATTTTATCATTAATTGCGACAAAGCCTTGTTCTGTGATGATATTTTTTTAAACAGACCTATTAATGACAATGAACAGTTTTAGTGTCAAAATGCAAGCCTTACTTTAAGCATTAGATTTTGACCGAAGCTTAACGGTCACGAAGAATTAAATGCTATCGAGGTTGCTAACAATCGTAAAAAAGCTCATTATTAGGAAGTTAGCTGAGGCAAAACCAACAATTCGTCTAGACACAATTTCCCATGGCCTATTTTCATACAAAGATTTTTGATAAATAAAACCGCTACTGCTGAATAACATTATTGCTGCTAATCTGCTAAGTGATAATAATATTGGTGACCTCATTAACAGACAAGAACAAGCTATAAGAAAGAATCTTGCACTTAACCAGTTAACAATACTAAATTTGCTATTCTCATTCACATATTTATTGCACCTCATTTGATTTGAATAAGCAGGGAAAATATAACCAAGACCAGATATTGTTATAATTCTACAAATCCTTCTATTATTATTAGAACCGACATAATATCTTCGAAATAGTCACCGTTGAAATGTTTATGTTTTGTATTATTTATAGCATGTTTCCTTTTTGGTAGGAAAAACACGTTACTGGCTTGCCTATTAAATATTCATATCAAATCATAAAATACAGTTTCCATAATGATGATAAATTAAGAAGTATTTGATGTTGACGTTACTAATCTTCATTAGGTCGAAACTGCAAGTTAGTAGACTACTAATCAATTAATTGGTGATTATTATAATTAATGTAATTTCACTGAACACTCACCTATTGATGGTATATAAATTAGTAATGATAGTGAATATAATTACAAGAATACCCAACCAATTAAGTAAAGCCATATAAAATTAAATAAGCCGTGTGATTGTAAGACGCTTGGTTACTTGGAACTTCATAACCATCGTGCAAAATCATGTGAATGGGACTTAAAAATGTATTGCGTAATGACTAAAAACTTTTGACTAAGTATAGTTCCACAGAATACCTAGCTACACAAAGATTAAAAATTGACTCTTATCAAGTTTGAAGAACAGATAATTGTCCTTAGACTTTTCTTATGCATTTACAAATGTACAAAACAAAAGTAATGAACGGCAACAGTTAATGAGTATTGAAATATTCGTTTACCCCGCAAACAACCTTACAAAGGCCCAAACAAACAGCACAAAGACATTTACAAACAAATTTAAATTCCTTGTCCTTTGTCAGGCAAACAAGAAAAATGTCGCAGCGAAAAAACAGACCTTACATTTCGCAATGCCTCATCAGATTTTTATATATCTCCACCCTTTTAAGTTGGAATCACACCAATACATTTGGTGTCTCTGTCTAAAACAAACAATTTGTAATCCTGAATTATGCGCTGCTGAATGCATACATTTAAGAGATATGAATCTATAGAGGCAGGGATGTGCTTGTGTCCCCATGCATTACGGTAGTATTTGTCGATGACTTTGTTTATCGACCACGCCTACTAGCTGTTCAAACTCAACCATGACCAACGTCTATGTCTATGCTTACCTCTAAACACAGGTGCAGGTACAATCATGTAAACCTTAAATTTTCTCTATTAGACTAGTCACGTTATTATCTTTTTCAAAATTTAATATCATACTTACATAATTACCAATAATACTGTGATATGGGTCTAAACTATCGATAACTGCATCACTTTTATAAAGACATCGACTTGACCAAATAAAACATCGACGTACGCCCCTGACCTTCTGCAAGATGGCGTGACTATTTGTCACCTGTTCTCGACTCCCGTACAGCGAACATTTTGATTCGCATCACTAGCCGTATTTTAAAACATCTTTTCCTCTTCTTCGCCCAAAGAATTTTTAGTCTTATTTGCATTATCATACAGTGCTAAATTAAAATAAAATTTTATTAACTTAGGACCCACAAGAAAAGCTACACAGATTTATTTGTACACACTGCAGCTAAGGACAACGTTGTTCTAACCACATTGCGATCAAATTGAATTCTTAATTTTTAGAGTTGTGGAAACAAATACAAATTAATGATGGTATGCTTCTTGTAAGTTAATTTACGAAACTAATATGTAGAATCTAAGTGATCATGACCTGTTTCTTGGAACTTTCCAGAAATTATCTACTCGTGTTTCATGATGTATTGACTAAACGAGAACCAGTTTTATCTGGATTACTAATAGTAAATGAAGCCATTACAAGGGCATCAGTATGGATGATGAATAAACATGTAACTGCCATTGATATTCGAATGTCTGTTTCAAGTGACGACTCTATAGCATCGTTATGGGACCGTTATTATTGAAACACCATTACGCCTACTTCCAACATAATAACACAGTCGTATATAACTTCTATATGGTAATTTCTATAAAATGTATCAAATGAGTTGTAGGATTTAAGCTACCTCTCAATTTTTTTTTAAAAATTTCGGGTACCAATATTATTTAAATGATTTATGATAAATTTATTCACTATAAGTATATTTGTCTGGAAATCAGTGATTGCTGTATTTTTAACATACGCAATCTGTTATTATCACTTATTATTTACGTCAGCAATCGTCTGTCTATCCTAACGAAGGCGTAGTCCAAGGCACTATGCTAAGACCAGTTTTTATGTCAGTAAACTTACTGCATTCTAAAAAAAAATTGATGAGGTGATTAAATTATCTCACTTTCTCCATTCTACATAACAATATAATGCTCTTTCTTCACCAGTCCATAGCCAATAATAGTAACAACATACTTCAACATTACTATCCTATTCCATTACTCAAACATTTTTATGAATTCAAACAACTAACAGAACGTTACCAAAACAACCATGAATCTAGTGTGAATGGGCACACGTAGGTGGAGGGTCATGGAATAAAATCAACCATTCCAATCGACCAAGTAATGAGAGGTCCAATTTATATTTACGACCCAGAAACCTTCGTATCTGGTATTCGACATTAGAGTATAATGTCACAACTAATGCACCGTAATCTTTAATTGTAGAAGCCAATGAAATATACGGATATTAACTGTTCGGAAATCTGAAACGATATTGCAAAGCAATTTAGTTTGGAGAGAACTAGTATTGATGATAAATTATTACGTTACTAAATAGTACAAGAACTGGGATATTATTTACAATAACATAAATATCTTGAAATATGCGATATACCTATTGATTGCGACAATATACGTTATAGATACTAACGGTACTGGGACATTTGAATTATAATTATATGGATGTTTAAGTACACACTTTTATAATAAATCTATTTACTGGCTCAAATAAAGACTTAACTGCTCTACATACGTCACTGCACAAATGTTTGAGATGTCTTTTAGTATTTTAAACGTTGTTAGATAGTAATTCCTACTCTAAACCCTCAATCAGGTGTTTTCTAAAGAGTAGCATACTTAACCCTCGGAAATTGATTGAATTAAACTTAATAGACGTCCGTGAGTGATATCACGGCGTGAGCATTAAACCCGAATCATAAATAACCAACAGTCAAATCTCGAATTAAGTTGAGTACCGCAAGCAGAGAATCATTACTCTTCATAAGACCCCGTACTCGTCTAATGATTCCCAAAACTCCGACTACCGAACTAATAAACATCAATCAAGAGCTAAATCGTTATTAAAATGAATCGATCACGGCATTGTCTATAACGAATCTGAATCCATGCAAACAAAAGTATTAAAAATTAAAGGGAATAACATTTGACGTGTACCTACTGTGCAATATGAGAGAGAATCGATTAGTCATTATTTGATTTAGTTCGGCGGGCCGGGTAGGCCCCTGCGGAGGATCGGCGGGGGGTTACCACGACCAAGCGGCTGCTCAGGTCGTCATCAGCCCAGCCTTCGACACTTTATATATGGCTCCAGGGGAAATGGATGACTATGGCTATTTCCATTATAGCACGACGTCCTGACTTGTAAATTGGTAAAGAGATAACATACCCATGAAAGCTACTTATGTAGTTGTGCCGCTATGTTAGACTGAGATGATATGGTACATATTCTAGAACAGAATGATAGATTTTTTGTTATGATTTTGCTTTAATTTTTTAGTAATGCGATAATTCAGTATGTCAGGGTAATTGACGCAACAAGCATTAATTTGACAATGATCCCTCAATAATAACGATAACTCTATATTTATTGATTAATTCTTATAGATAAAACATTCTAAAATGAATATTACTAAAACCCAGTCCAATTTCTTCAAAATCAGCATACTTAAATTAAAAGGTACTGACTCCCATTATGTTTTGCACTGACCTTTACTGCATGACTTCAATAGAACGTAGACTGGCTTATTACTGCGAAAATGCTTGTTCATTCAAAAGATAGCAAATAAGCTCGCGTAATTCATGGTGCGTAATTGCTTAATGCCATAAACCTTTTTTTATTGAAAAATTGAAGTCGTCAATCATTACAAATATTTTTTTACCTAACCATTAGATACAAGCACTCGAGTCTTCATTATCAAACGCGAGACGTGTTTTGTCGAAGAAACAATTAAGAATAATAAAATAATAATAGCTAGCGATCAAATCAAAGACATATTCAAGTGTAATAAAACGACATCATCAAGAACAATATATTTTGATTGAAGTTTTCCATTAATAATTTTCAAACAAAATATGTACTACCTATTTGAATAAATCATCATTCATGCAATTTATGAAGCGTTTGATAGACACTTCGCGAGGAGCTGCAGTCAGATAGCTGGTTTCAAAAGGATTGTATGCATTCATTTACTCGTACAGAAGTAATAATCTTCAAGGGGGGCTAATTATGAATAAGCAACCACCACGCAAAAAGGAAAAAACACCAGTAATATGAACTCAATGTAACATAATTTAAAGACTTTACATGCTCATTTATGATTAGTCGGCGCGAAAGGGCAAATCCTTTATTAAGATAGGTAATGAGGTTAAATTTACATCTCAATTCTAAAATGATCTAAGGCACTCAAAGGTTCAACGTAATTTATATTCTAGCAACGAGCATCACAGTACTTATTGATGACGGAGCAATCGGAGCGGCTGACGAAAATGCGGTAGAAAATCACGTACAAAAAGATTCATCGTTTAGTACCGAATCACGTATTATGAACCCACAATAAGTAGTAAATAAAGTTGATATTGTAAGAGATGGGTTTAATGAAAGAAAGAAAGAAGTTAACGATGGATTGTGTGGTAAGTCGGCACCCTGCGGCCGCGGACCCCAACCGCGCCTATCACGGACAAGACATCGATTAGTGATCGACTGAATTCAATTGCATGGCGAGACATGAGTCGATACCGTCGACGAATCGAGATGAACTGATCGATATTTACATTGTGAGGGTTTCTCAAAATTTGCATTTTGAGAACGTCACGTCAACGACAACGCTGAGTCACCTGACAAATGGAACAGTTTGATCGTGCCCTTGATATGACGCGTTGACCGTAAGCTCGTTTTTATTGTTGTTGTAACATGATTACTGTCAACCGTGGCGCGTAGTTTTCGATTAAAAATCGACACTGCATCGTCATCGATCACAATGGTGTCAATTTGTAATTCCTTTTTGGTAGGCAACGATGGCGATAAGGATCTTGGATTTGTGTCATTAAACTATTCGAACACATTTTTAGTAGCGTCGATTTGCTAAACGTGTAGAACAAGGCTTTCTATTTGTCTATATGTTCCGTTGTTGTTTTATTGCGTGTAGCTATTTTTGTGTATCACGAAAGTCGCCATCACGCATGCGTCTCACGATCACATGATATTTCACGTTTATTGGTTTAAGTCATGACATCACCGTATGTGGTAGAAGCATTGACGGCCATACTTAATTTAAAAAATTAAGAGTTTATTTTGATCGCGGCGACGCGTATATCATACGACAAGTAAATATGAGTGTTTTATGGGTCAGTAGCGGTGCATTATAGTTGTTTGTATTTATTTAATTACGTTTATTTTCTTACCTGCCGTGTTTGGCTGAAAGCAGTGGGCAAAGTTCGTAAATGTGAAGTATCTGAATGTGTTAAACCTAATGTGCAGCTGTAAGAGATAAATTGGTTTAAACACGCGAATTCGGTCGCAAGTGACTTCTTGCTAATTATTTTAAAGACTGATATAAAGTCTACGTAGATGACAATGTATTACCCAATGTAACCTACTCGTTTTGTTTGAACTTCTAGCTTGATAAGAAAACTTTCGCAATCGCAATAGCACTAATCTCTTGAGTACAATGCTGTTTATCATGAAAAAGACAAGTTGGTACGATACTAATATAAAAGCGGGATGATATTATTTATATTTTTGCATTCCCCGCACAGTAGGGCGCTCCTACTAAATCTAATAAAGGAATTTGAATAACGCTATTAATAATATCACAAGTTCGTTGTATTATCAATAGTAAGGGCATTACTGGCGCATATAGCTAGATATGTAATGTTAAGGTAGAAGTCATATTATAATAACTACAAATTTAGTAAAAAAATGTTCATTATAAACTAGGCAACGTAATTAGACTCAAATAGAGCTCTACTAATTTAGTCCAAAGTCGGCTTGTGTAAGTTTAAAAATGTTTTAGGTTTAAATAATGTATGTGGAAGTTTATTATAATGGCAAAGGTCAACCAGAATGTCCATAACTGTCACTCTCATATGACAGAATCGATTACTGTCTTCATAATCAGTTGTAATTTATCACCTACAAAATTATTCGTGGCATCCATTTATTATTATCATTTGTCAAAATTGAACATAAATAGTTACTCTTAATTCGCATATTTAAAATCGAGACGGACAAAAACATATTTTAAATATGTAGGTACTATTAACCGTATCGCCGGTACCAATGATAGTGGAGTAAAGATGTAAGTATACCTAATTTCCTAAATTGTTTCATTTACTTTCCATTCACACATAGGTATTTAATCACCAGCACATAGGTATTTAATTTGTAATCAGCTGAAGAATTATTTGCCATATTTTGAATGGGAGTTCTGTCAAATTATCCGTCAATTTTACCAGCTGTTTAAAAATCAAACAGGTTTACCGGCTGTTAAAAAAAAAGATTAAAACTTGTGAACTCAGCTTTTACTGCCAAAACTGTTGATATTGTTTTCACTTTGGTTGAAAAAAATCTTACAACCAATGCGATGCGAATTTCTTCGATACTTATTTGTCACTATACTCCAGTCACCACAACCGGTGCTCTTACGTGGCTTGGATACCTAACCAGTATCGCTTCATATGTCGCCGCCATGTTTTGATCAATCCATGCATGGTAATCGATTTAATTGCCAACGCTTTGGTGCGCCGCAGCGCTGCGCGTGCGATGTACACTTAGCTCACACACCTACTACAAAACGGTGATATTTGACAATCGATTTTGTTCTTTATTTTAAGTGTAATAAAGAGGAAATTTGAATGATATTTTAAAGTGACTTGACATGTTATCTGTACATACTTGTTTTAGCGCCAGACTCAGTAAGAGTTAATTCTCTTAGGTTAGGGTACAGTCAGCTAATCCGGTTTTAGGTAAACGCTTGAACTCGTTTGATTTTTATAAATTAATATTTCAACTGACCGTGACTTCGCGCTTAGTATTGCTAAGTAATTTATTTTAAACTCTACATATAGTTACATAAAAATATTTGGGCGTAATAGGCCACTATTAAGTCAGATAACAAGAATAAATAGCTAAGTTACATAACAAGAATAAATAGCTAAGTTACACTCATGACTCTTGACTAGATGCTTTTATTAAATCTAGAAATATTTAGACCCAAGTTTACCTATTTTTGAACAGCCACTAAACATCGATTGATGGTTAATTTGACAGAATTCCCATACGAAATATGTCAAATAATGCTAAATCGACTAACAACAAATTAAACATGTGTTGGTGTGTACTCCAGGCTTAGATGCATTTGAATTTCGAAAAAGAGTTCGTAGGCATGATCACACTAGCCCGTCCCGCAACAAAGAGCACATACCTATTTGAAATTTGAACCTGGCAGCCAAGAATTTTAGCACGAATGAAATGTAAAAAAAAGCGCGCGCTTCTAAAAAAAGAAATAAATAAAGAAATAGAAACTTTGTATTTTAAGAAATTACAAACTGTGACAAAAACAATGAAACAATGTTTTCGTAAAACTGTCGAGTGACGAAGTTTAAGACACCGGAGTCCATTACATGTAAAGCTGCTGGTATTGTTAATAATAATAATTTACTGTCAGATAAGTCCAAAGGATATATACTTATGGATAAAATACGTATTTTGTAGTACATTGTTTTTATTGCCTCGTAGGAAGTGTGAAAAGCAGAGTATTCTCCTCGGGGATAAAAATGTCTTTGTCTTGGGCGAGCTTAAATCCCTTGCTCCACTCAGGATTCTACTTTTAACTCCCTCGCTGCGCTCTGGAGTTAGCTCTCGAATCCATCGTTACGCTCGATATTCAAGATGACGCCCGTGACGTAAGACATCACTTCACCCCCTTGGTGAATAATCTTCTATTGTAGCTTTGCTGTTTACTTACATGACGTGATGAAATAAAATTTATTATACTAGCTGTATAAAAGATATTAAAAATAGACAAAACTGACGTTGAATCTGGAATGGACTCGTCGAACAATTTGACGAATTAGAAAAGCCCACTCCAAACAGAAGACGGCAAAAGTTATTAGACAGCGCAAGAACACTCATAATCCTTTACTGAAATTAATCAAATCTACTTTAGAATTTTACCTATTCCATACCGGGTACGTATTATAATACCGAAAGTTCATAATACCTACAAATGAAATACCTACGCTTGAAACGTCGAAAATCAAAATACCGAACGAATGAAATACCTATACCCGATATACCGAAGCTCAAGCCGAATTTCAAAATCCCGAAAGTTCGAAATCTCGAAAGTTCGAAATCCCGAAAGTTTGAAATACCGAAGGTTCATATCCCGAAAGTTTGAAATACCGAAGGTTCATATCCCGAAAGTTTGAAATACCGAAGGTTCAAATCCCGAATGTTTAAAATCCCGAAGATTAATATACCTACCTACAGTTAGTATACAAAAGTTCAAAATCCCGAAAGTAAGATTAACTTTGCAACTTTGCTTGCATGCAGCATGCAGCATGCAACATGCAAGCAATCAAGCAAGCAGGCATGCAGCATGCAAGCAATCAAACAGGCATGCATGTAGCAGCATGCACAGGTTTTGCTCTTCTCCGGCGCTGCAGGAAGTGCAGCCCTTTCGCCCTAGCTTAGCGAATCTCAGGCACCCACTACACTAGATTCGCTACAGCGGGCGAGGGCTGCTCTCCCTCCGCGCCTCCGGCTTTTGAATTACACTCTAGTATCGGGCAGACTGGTACCACGGCGAAGGACCACGGCGAGTCGGGGTCAATCAAAATTTGTTTTTCTTAATGAACCTCAATCTCAATGGTATACAATTTGTTTGGCGTTTCGTTCATAGGTCATGTAAAATTCGATATTTTTAATCATCGGGTTTTAAATTTTTCGGTATATTAAACTTTCGGTATATTAAACTTTCGGTCATATAAACAGTCGGTATATTGACTTTCGGTCATATAAACAGTCGGTATTTTAAAATTCAGCATTTTAGTATTCGGCATTCCAATTATAAGTCTTATAAGATTCGGTATTTTGAATTTTCGGGATTTCAAACTTTTGGTATTTAGAACTTTCGATCATATAAACATTCGGCATTCTAAAATTCGGCCTTCCGTTCGGCTTATGAAATTCGGTATTTTAAAATTCGGTATTGTAATACGTACCCTCCATACCTCATAGTTATTAATTTTACATACAAATAAACGAATGACCAGTACAAAATAAACAGTAACATAATCGAACGATTAAATTCGCACCACCATATCAATGGAACCGTTCAATAACAAATCGATGCGCACGCGCAGCGCTCTGTCTACACGCGGAACGAAGCCGCGCTTAATGGCGCAACAAAAACTCAAAAATAAGACATTGCGCTAAGTAATTAGATTAACACAGCACGTTATTTATCCGATCGCAGTTATGGTTTGAGTTTGGATTTTGTAGAGTTGGTAATACCACCACTCTCTCCGTAGCCCGTAGTCTTTTAAGTAATGTCATGGGCGGTTCAGGTTTAAAATAATTAAAATACAAGAACTTTCGTTGAAACTTATATAAAAAATTACAGTAATAGGCTGTTATTGTCTAAAACATTTAAGGACGCCAAAGTTCAAAAGATTTTTGCATTTTTAGTGCAAATGTAAATGACAAAATCTCTATATTTCAAGGTTATATAGATGTGAAAGTTATTTACCAGACACACGGACAGATATACCTGTCAAAAAAAGTTAACACGGGTCATGTCTGGATATAACTGGACAAATGACTCAGTAATTATTTTAAAAGATCTTCAATTTGCACAATAAAATTTTGGAAAGTTTTCGTTTTCTTTTGTTGTATCATCTCTTGAGTATTTTTGGTTGCAGCAACGACTAAACAGGATACTAAATTGCAGTTTAATCTATGCGAAACAATGTATTATAAATCTAGGATTAGTTTCACCTGAACTTTGTAATGTGGCAATTATAATACTTATTACTGTTCGCTTCTGGTACGATCATCTTTTATAAAGCAGACAACCAAAGAGGTAACTTCAATTCTAAACCTTAGTGCAATATGATAGGCACGTATTTGATAATATGCTGCTGGTTGTTGTAAATGTGGTGCATAAACGTTGTTTCTAGACTAATGAGTATTAAAAGTTTTTGCGCTATCAGAGTCCATTGCGCCTTACCACTTTGCAGAGAGATTGAGTGTAACTTAATAAAAGCTTGATACTCTGCGCGACATTGTATGTACATCAAAGACGTTTGTTTGCAGAAGTAAATTTCAGGCAAGATATTATAGAGCTAGAATTATTATGAACGAATTCTACTATCCTACTTGCTATTAAAACAAATATACAAATTAAATGTTTATAAAATGTGTACCTCTATTGTGTTGTTCAATGAATTATCAGATAACTTTAGCTTAATTAATGACATTAAAAAAGCTGACAAAATTGTTATTTCATCACAGCTTTTGCATTATTTAATTTATTGATTACAATAATAAAATATAACAACATAATTGTTTGTTATGACCATATATTAATATGATTGTTATGACTGTCTATTTGATTATTTTGACTGCTTCGTTGGTCTAGTGGTCACTATCTAAGAGGTCCCAGGTCCCGGGTTCAAATCTCGGGTCGAGCCAAAAACTGTTGGGTTTTTCTGTCTTGAAATAACTCAGACACAGCTCCGGAGTCAGGAAGTTGGTGGTGTTTACACCCCCGTGCCTTGGAAAGCACGTTAAGCCGTTGGTCCTGCGCCTGATCTCTCTACTGTCATGTTGGACTTCCGACTCACCGAATTATGACAGTTAAGGAACAGATAGTACACCTGTGTAATGCGCACACACTTGTGCACTATAATATCTCCCGTGTTGTCTCTAATGTTTGTTGAGATTAGCCACTGTAGTTGAAATTCGGCTAGGTGGACGTTATGATTGTTATGTTTTTGTAAATTTTGTATATATTTGCATGCATTTGGTAAGCTAAATGCACTGGACTCACAATAGTATTGTAAACTGATGTATTGAAATGTACTCTTGCAAACAAATATTTTTTAATTATTTTTGCTTGGTAGGCCTCAGACGACTTCAAAATTAGAATCATCGGTCGATGTACTTCAAAAAAATTGATTAACTGAAAGCCAGTTAAGATTTTATTGTTACGGCGTCGCTAGAATAGCAATTTGGTTTCATTTGTCCTTAAAAAACTACGATGTGATGTGCTCAAACGATTTTGGCCCTAAGACTTGGCGCCTTACCAGTCTTAGGGCCAAAATCGTTTGTACCTATAACGTTTTATAAAGTAATATTAACTTTCACTGCCTCGTTGGTCTAGTGGTCAGCACGCTGGGTACTATCCACGAGGTCCCGGGTTCGAATCCCGGGTCGAGCCGAGAGTGTTTGGGTTTTTCTGTCTTGAAATTACTCAGACACAGCTCCAAAGTCAGGAAGTTGATGGTATTAACACCCCCGTGCCTCGGAAAGCACGTTAAGCCGTTAGTCCTGCGCCTGATCTCTCTACGGTCATGTCGGACTGCCGTCTCACCGAATTATGAGAGTGAAGGAACAGAGAGTGCACCTGTGTATTGCGCACACACTTATGCACTATAATATGTCCTGCGCAGTTGGCTAATCTCTGTTGAGATAGGCCGCCGTAGTCGAAATCGGCTAGGACGACATTATTAACTTTCAATCTCTTAAAAATACGAATTAAAAGTGTATTTGTCCCTTTCGCATTTTGCAAGCTACATTAGCGATGATGTCCACACAAATCAATGCTTTTTCGTAGACAATAAATTACTAATTAAAACAGTAAACGTCAAATCATTTGCGATAATGCTTATACCCATAAATCGCGAACTAAAGATAGTGATGGCAATAAATTGGGACGGATGTCGAGACTTTTACCGTATCCGTTGGGTTTTTCGATATATCGATATCGAATAACGCACGTGCTCCTGTCAAATTTACTGACAATAAATTTTATGGGCTATCTGGTGAGTGAGGTGATGTGACCAGTTCACCTGCTTAAACCTATCGAAAGAAACGTGAAACTGTTTAAGATAATTTGAAAAAATACATTCAACACCGCAAATAATTTGATGTTTTGTTGTAACGAAATATTTATTTTCAGTGTTTAGTTATAAGGAACTCTTTTTAAATAGTCCATATTTTTAGCAAAACTATGTTCCTTTATTAAAATGGGAATTCGCAAACATTACTTATCTACCTACTGCAATAATTTTAAAATAAATATTTTCCAAAATATCTTTCATAAACCACTTAGAATTGCATTTTGTGGGGATTGACAAACTGAATAAAGGATTGTATTCAGTTCCAATTTAGGGTGCTCTTAAACAAGCAACTTTACAATCAATATTATGTTACATCGATATAAAAACCGAAATCACTCAGCACTAATCCGAGCTCGTGTGTGGTAAAAAACAAATAAAGTGATTCAAGCCTTTATTTACCCAAATGTGGCAGTAAAACATAAAAAATCGCTTTCCACCAAACTTTAATTGCCGGCAATGAAGTAATTAAATATGACAATCGTAAAACACAGCGGACCCCATAAAACATTATAGCCGTGTCGACTCGGGGTCAAATTCGCTGTAAAATATTTCTGTCGACAACTGAGACAACGCGTTTTACTTTTTAACGCCCTTTTAAAGGTAGAATTTCCTAAAATGCGGTCGTTAATCCGCTGATCGCAAAATTTTGGGTGCTGGTAAAAAATAAAGTATATTTTTATTGCGGTTCTATCAGACTGTTCGTTGTGAACTACAGTAAAATATAAATGGTAGGCATTTCTTTGTAATTTTGCGTTTAGAGCTGAAATCGTAATTTTCAAATTTCATTTACTATAGTAATTAGCTGGATGAATCAAAAATTGCACGTGAAAAAGGGCTTAATCAAATTCTTTTCATTAAAACTCACTCAACAATTTGGCTACACAATCGAACCTCACTGACCTTTATTGGTTAATCTATCATAATAAAAAAGCATTTTTTCTGTAAAATCGCAACATATAACACAATTTATAGAACCACATAAACAATTGATCAAGTATCAAGAGTATCAAGTACAATTAAGTTTCAGATACAGTGTGACTTTAAATCACTAAACATTACCGTCATTTACAAATTCAAAGTTACCATTGAGTCTCAAACGAAAATACCAGTCGATCCTAATATGTCGAACCGGTTTATGCAACAAAATGGACCCGGGTCGGAGGTCGTTCCGACAGAATCGTTTGCCCAAAGCGAAACTTAGAGGAAGTTTGTAAGGGTATTTTTCCGTGTAGGACAAACACTTGTGTACTTTAGTAGACACGGGCACATGACATAGTTTGTGTTTCTATAAATTTAATAATGATTTTTACGAAATCGATTAGTTGATTTTGTTCTTTATGCTATTTTATATGATGATTTATAGAAAAGCAGCCCTTATTTTTTCTGAAAAATCTCAAAATTAACCCTGCTCCGCGATTATATCTGCGCAAATGTCGCATTATTTATACGTTTCTCTCATCCATCCATCCCATCTTTATCCATCCGTCCCATTCATCTATCCCATCTTTATCCCTTCAAGTTTTATTTCTGCGACGAATAATAGCATTATATCCCTTTCTCAACCTGTCTTTGAGTAGAATTATCTAAAAAATATTCAGCGGTTACGGTAACTAGTAAACAGACAGTTTTACTTCTATATTTATGACATTAGTTAGCAGAAATTCAATTCCGAAGCTCAGACATTTGGTTTTCATCCGAACGTGCATCAAAATTGGCAACTGCGACCGTATCATTGACGTTTAGCAGTTGCAAAAAGGTGTGATTGTAACGTTATACGCGGCTCATCGGTTTGATGCAAATTGTTCATCGTGCGCTCGCGCAGCGTGGGCGAGGCGCGGTCACGCACGAGGAGTAAAGCGTTTGGATGGTGGAAGGCAAAGGCAAATGGAGGGAAAGGGAAACAATTCGTTTATCATGTTTTCCTTATATTTGTAGAAGGGAAAAAAGGGAATGCAAAGAAGGTCGTACAAGAACGAAATAAAGGAAAAGTTGGGTGGCATGGAATAAACAAGAATGGGGAAGACCCCACCGACAAAAGCAAAGTTATTAAGATAATAACAATAACAATAATAATAATTAATAGATCCTAGATTTCTGGCATATATTCATTTAACTAAAGTTCGGATATGGTTTGATTATGGGTAAAGCTTGACAGAAGATTTATAGTTTTACAAGGAAAGTCCCTGGTGCTATGTTTAAAATACTGTATACCGTAGACTTACCATAAATAGTATTAAAACAAGTAAACTATTCTTAAATAAGAGCTCATATAAACAACTATATACGAATATTAGATCATCATTTTCAATTTATATTCTTTGAAGCTGTTTTCGAAATTTGTAGTCGCTTAACATATGCACCAAGCTTCCAAAGGACCTATCAAAATGTATTACCGCTTTCTAGGAGTTTATGAGGTACCATGAAGTGTGGGCCATAATGATCCGTCTCGTTATGATTAAATGGATAATTTCGGGTATCAGCTGACGTATTATACCACATAAGCATCATATATATATGACACTCGTTAAAAAACTCACACAATACAAACAGTGTGATCCGCCTGTCATCATAATGATATGTACAATGTACAAACAATCGACTAATGGAAGTGGATTAGTTAAACCTAGACCTTTTTAAAATTCAATACCTACTAACTTAGGTAGACTTTATAATGTACCGGAATTTTATACAGTTTAGTTGTGTGAGTCAGAAAAAGCCTGATAGTTATCATGAAAATTATAACATTTAACCTTTAGATCTCTAAGAACTTACACTAGCCTTAATTTCTCATAGATCCGGGATGAGGGTTGAGGAAGTGAAATAATTTAGAACTTGTTCTTATTACAGTGTCAGAGCTTACTTTTGCTGACGACGATTTATATGATAGGATTCTAAGTAATTTATGTATGACAAAGAAGTGGACATGTTTTCCGATACATACGAGGCATTTTTTAACCGACTTCAAAAAAGGAGGAGGTTATCAATTCGACTGTATGTTATTTTTTGTGGCTATGTTACCTCATATCTCAGTCAGTTGTGCACACAAAGGCTTCATAACCTCTTCGTTATGAAGACGTATCTGTCATGGAGCCATCTTTTTACCCGACTGCGGTAGGAGGGTAGGTTTTTCGAGAGTATGTAAGTATGTATGTATGAATGTCTATGTATAATTGTTTGGCATGCCCTACAGCCCAAACGGCTGGACAGTTTTTGTTTTATGAGGTGTCGTCGAATTCGTCAAAATTGTGGTAGTGACACAGTCTATATACATTTAAAAAATGTCCCCGCAAATGAAAACAAACTGGGGAGGGGGAACTGATTTTTCCTTACAATATGGGTATCAAATGAAAGCCAATAAAAAGACCATTTAAAAAAAAAAATTTTTGCAGTCGGGTGTTTTGTTTTTTTTGATAATTATATTTGCTTGTTAGCCAAATATTCAAACTGCGTTCAAAATTCGAACATCGATCACACCAAATGAAATCTTGACACGTGTTGACAGAGCATCTAACCTCGGTACAGCACCGGCTTTCTCACGGCAAGCCGCCCGGGGGCAGCGCGCGCGCACGACTCGCGCCAGATATATAATTAATTTATCTATAACTGTTGGGGCCGGGTATTAGGTGATTTACCCTGTTAAAATGGTGTTTTAAACCGGCTAACTTGTTAATGTGTATTGAAGAAGATAACATAGATTTTTGCGACGAATTGGAGCCTTAGTGCTTAAACGATGAAAGTAAAATAACCTCAAATTGCCACTTGTGTCTAGAGTCTGAGAATGAGTTTTAAAAGCTAGTGAAAATAATGATCCCATAGCTTAAAATTAAATAACAAAAAAACTGGTTCGCCCCAAAAAGATAAACCTTGTTTATTGGTAAAGCTTAAACTTTAATCAAGTTACTTAAGTACATATCAATGACCTAGGTCCTAAACCCATTATCTATTCAGAAACTGATGGTTAGTGCTAGCTAAACATTAATATCGATACCTTCAGGTTCAATTGTCGTATAAACCAAAACCGTACTTTTCAGGAGAGCCAAAAAACGTTTTAATTTATAATAAAAAAATCATAACTTTTTTATTTCAGAAGTAATTAAAAAAATGTCCAAGATAAGACAATCTTGAAATTTTGCTATGAAAAAGTCTAAATATTGAAAACATGCCCATCTTCGTTAGTTTTAAAGTTAGCTTGGATTTACGTCTTTAAAAAATACACTTGGTGGTTTATACGACCCATTATAATAGATCTAAAAATATCCCTTTACGTCGTATAGAAATTTTTGGTAAACATTAGATTGCAATTGCTATCGTAAAGACCGATAGATGCAAAATTTTTGGTTTTTACAAACATTGATTAGAGCAATTAATTTAAATGTATTAATAAAACATTGCATAAAAATAATGTAATGTTGACAATAAACACATTTTATTGTTTCAAGAATGTATAGAAATATATTTGTTAGTGTAATACCTATATTTATTTGATGTAGATAATATAACAATCGTGCTCCTGAGCCACGTCTACAAGCTGTTCTCGAGAGTCCTCGCAAATCGCCTCGCCGCAAGATTGGACGCCTTCCAGCCACCGGAACAGGCCGGGTTTCGTAAAGGCAACAGTACCGTAGACCACATCCATACAGTCAGGCAGGTTATACAGAAGTCCGAAGAGTATAACCAGCCATTGTGTCTAGCTTTTGTGGACTACGAAAAAGCCTTCGACTCCGTCGAAACCTGGGCTGTTTTGGAATCCTTGCAGCGATGCCAAGTCGACTGGCGATATGTGAAGGTACTGAGAGGCCTGTGTGATATGGCAACGATGTCCGTCCAAGTTCAAGGTCACAAGACAAGACCCATCCAGCTGCTCAGAGGTGTGACACAGGGGGACGTTTTTTCCCCGAAACTATTCTCAAGTACACTAGAGGATGTCTTCAAGACTCTTGACTGGGAGGGATTGGGCATCAATGTCAACGGCGAATATCTCACGCACCTCCACTTTGCCGACGACATAGTTCTAATGGCAGAATCGCCGCAGGATCTGCAAAAAATGCTGCACAGCCTAGACTCTGCCTCGCGATGCGTTGGTCTCCGAATGAACTTGGACAAGACTAAGGTCATGTTCAACGAACATATTGTTCCGGAACCGATAGCAGTCAGCGGCGAGATGCTCGAAGTTGTCCAGGAATTCGTTTACCTCGGGCAAGTGTTGCAACTGGGTAAAGACAACTTCGACCGCGAAATCGCCAGAAGGGTGCAACTAGGTTGGGCAGCATTTGGGAAGTTGCGTCACAACTTCGCGTCGCCTCTACCGCAATGCCTGAAGAGCAGGGTATATAACCAGTGCGTCCTACCTGTCATGACCTACGGGGCCGAGACGTGGAACTTGACAGTCAAGCTGGCCCACCGACTGCATGTCGCTCAGCGAGCTATGGAAAGGTCTATGCTGGGGATCTCGCTAAGGGATTGAATCCGGAACGAGATCATCCGCCAAAAGACGAAAGTCATAGATATCGTTCAGAGGTGCAGTAAGCTGAAGTGGCAGTGGGCTGGTCATGTCTGTCGCAGAACCGACGGGCGTTGGAGTAGGAAGGTTCTCAAATGGAGACCACGTCTCGGGAAACGTAGTGTTGGACGCCCCCCTGCTAGGTGGATCGATGACCTGAGGAAGGTGGCCGGTGGTGGCTGGATGCGAGAAGCGGAGGACCGTGAAAGTTGGCGCCGTCTTGGAGAGGCCTATGTCCAGCAGTGGACTGCAATAGGCTGATATGATATGAGATAAAATAAAACTGCCAAAGTACGAAAATAACTTTTTTTTTTGTTTTTATCTTACAATTTTGCAGCCAAAATATGAAATCGAATTGAATTTCGCTCACAAAAATTAATCGACTGTGTCATCCGGTGGGATTGGGAGCGAAATTCGATTTGATTTCGTAAAAACTTGCAAAATAATTGCTTAAGTTATAAAAATAATTATAAGCAAAATTATGGCAAAACACTAAGAATTTTTGATTATTCTAAGTAGAAAAAATCTACATTTTGGAACTCAAAACCCAAAAATAATTTAGTTCTTTCATGCAATTATGGCGGAAAATTAGGTTGCCGCCAATAAAATTGATTTCAATTGGTTGTGATGTATGTAAGACTTTTAAACAGGGAAGGAATTTGTAGTTTTGAGAAGTTCTATGGTGAATTTATCTTTTGACAAGTAACCCAACTTCATTATTGATAAAAGTAACCATTTGTGGAAAAATTAAAAGTTTGGATACTTAAAAAAAAAGAAATTCAGTAGAAAGCATCTCCAAAACTTATTCATCACATTTAGTCGAAGTCAATGGGCTTATACGCCCTGACTTAAAAAATGTATAGTTTTTACATCTTTACAAAAATACCATTAGCAACCATACGGCTTTTACACTGTTTTTATGGAATTTGTTTAACTTTACGGCAATACTTTTTTGGGGTGTATAAACATTTTTTTTGCGAATTTCAACATTTTGAATATACAGATCGATAGAGAAAAAAATTCTGATCAAAATGGTATGTTTAACTCGATTTGGCCAAAATGGTTTATACGCCAATTGAACCTGAAGGTATCGATATCCAATAAGTTAACCTGCAAAATCGTTAGCCAGTAATTGTATACTAACCTAATAATAAGCTAATAATTTAACGTTTGAAGCCGTTACGTTTAAAGGCATTAACTTGATACACCTACGCGGAACAGGATCATTGAATAATAATGTTGAGTGGAACAAAAACTAGCTGTATCAAATCGAGGAACATTACAACAGACAAGCTTTGAAATTAAAATACTGATTGCATTTTAATCAAGCTATTGGTTAGCTGGCCCAGATGTATGCTAAACGAACCCCCAGATTCTTGATATATTGATTAGTTTTTGCATACAAAAAATCATCGTCCTTAGGTAGGTTGAAAATAATTCTCGCGTTTTAGAACAATTGGGCTGATTTTACCATGCAAAAATATTCTGACAGCTACTACTAATGATACGTCATGTGCATCACTTTTATTGTTAAAAAGGTCATCAAGTCCATCAGTGAGTTCAAACTTATCACTACTTTACACATGAAATTTTCTCAAAAATGGTAAACCACTTTATTTGCCAACCGGATAGCAAAGTTGGGTTCGAGTAATATCTGAAGACGTTCGATGAATTGTTGTATTAAAATATATTTACCTTCGTAAAGACAGGTTAAGATTTTGCATAAAAAGTAATTACATGGTGATGAAGATCAAATAAAAAAAACTGCAGTATTCGTACTACAAAAGTTTTTTACGCTTAGCAGCTTAACACAAGGATTGAAAAAGTATCATAGAATTACATAATCTGTGTTCAATCAGGTTAAACGGGAGACACATGAAACGGGATATAGGCAATGTAATAGTAATACCTATTGTGTATCTATCTGCTGCCAATAATGATCATTGAAATTATAGGCCTTAAAAACCCACATCAACCAGTTCAGCTAGTAAGTATCACCACAGTATACCAAATAATACATTGTCACCAAACCTTACTTTAAGATAAGGAACCTATAATTCTTTTTTAAATGTTGTGGATAGATAGACTACGAGCTTACTATGCTTTCTCTCGTCAATCGATGTAAGACGTGATTTACGTAGTCGCCAAACGTGCCTTTTCGGAACTCAAACGGTACAGTTAACCGCGATGGGTGCGTACGAGTAAATTATAGCATGATCAGGTCAGGGGTCGGGAACTACCATCTAGATAAGCAAAGATGTACAGCGAGCTTTATCGGATTCAGATTCGATGGAGCAAGCTTAGTAAATTTTTCGGAACAAGCTCTTTAGGCTAACTGCTAAATCAACATCATTTTAAGCATTTTAAAGCAAAAAGACTACATTATAATAACATTCTCCTACCGATTTTTTCGGCTAAGGCGGCCAATTCTAACAGAGATCAACCAGGTACGTAGGAGATGTTATTATATTGACTGCACAAGTTATAGTGCACAAGTACACATGTGCACTCTCTATTCCTTGACTCTTATAGTTAGGTGACATGGCAATCCGGCATGACTGGAGAGAGATCAGGCGATGGACCAACGGCTTAACGTTCTTTCTGGAGAATGGACTTCACTAACTTCCTCCGGTGCTGGTTCTGAGTTATTTTAAAACAGAAAACCCCAGATACAAATTACCGACCGATTTACCTTATACATTGCTGGCATGGCTTGGTGATGAATGCCACGGTAATGATCAATGTGAATGACTGCAAGAATTCTGTACTGTATATTTCAGGCGTTGAGTAAAAGCACAGCTACGACAGCCATTTATAGTATATATTAGTTAAAGAATTATGCATTTAACGCAATTACATTTCATGTTTCTTGGCTTTTCTCTTTTTTGATATTGATGATTCTAAAAAAAAAATTATATCACACCACTGCTAGTATCTGAGAATGATTATATCTGTCTGTTGTATAACCCTTGTGTGGTCATATTTCGCAATCATAGTTACCAAGTGAACTGACTCTCCCTCGAATTTTCTTGAATAGTTACATAGACATTGATAAACTCACACCGAACATCTAAGACACGTATCGTAGGTTTCTAAACTCCGCAATTAAGCTTAGTTTCATTGTTTCTCATGTCAATTGTTGCAATTATCACGCTCTATTGGAGCATGTTCAGTTCGCTGTCTTTTGTTTTTGCTTAGCACCGGAACGGGGAAAGACTGAGAGTCGTGCAATCAAATCGCAAGTGTAATTGCAAGACTAGAGATATACCTCCATGCACTAATTTTGCACCGATGATGCAGGGATTGGCAAATCATGCAACCCAAGGATTTAAATTTTCGTTATTAAATTGCAATGTGAATGATTGGTTACAACTCTTTTGATGTCCGAATAACATAATTAGTTATACATCGTGATGTTATAAAAGCTTAAAGAAATTAAATGGTAAAACAAAAAGCAAATATACAAATTTGTAAAATACATAGGTGTTTTACTATTTGTTACTTAAGTATATTGGCTAGTAGTTTCCTACATTGGGTATAGATCTAAAATAAACTACTGTACAATTATAGTATTACGTATTATAGAATTCAGAAACCAAATTATATATAACCTTTTTACATAAGCGTTTAAAAAGACTTCGTCGCAAAACTGACAAAATCAAAAATCCAAATAAATGTAGTTAACATAGCCACCTTAAGAGTATCTCTCAAATTGCGAATATGTTCACACGCCTTACGTAAATCAGGACATTTCAACATTCCACAATCATTAAGACTTTATAATATTTTAATTTGGAAGGCCGGCAAGATTTCAAACGAAATATAATAATTATTAAGTCGTTACTGCACATTAGCAATCAAATGCAAGTTAAATTGCATAAAAAGGCTGCTCGTAAGAGTTTGGGCATAATAATGTTATGGAACCAAATTATATATCTAAGCAAGCACTTAATTTTGAAGACACAAGCGAATTTCCGTGGCACATGCATTATTTTGCAAGCACTTTATTTATCACAAATAACAAATAAAAATTTAATTTTAGAAAAAAACTTACATAATTAGGTAGTTTACTACTACTACTAGTTACTACGCGCAAATATTGGATTTCACAATGTCTTAACTCCTATCTCATCCTGTAAAGTGTTATTTTTGCAACAAAATGTTGTCAATTGCCCATTATATCTTTCATCTCCCAACAGTTATAAGTTCAGCAGTTTTGGCGTGTAAAGGAAATGTGAATTAACAGAGAGTTTCGCATTATTTCAAATATAAGTGAGGATAATGGTATTTTTTTATAATATTCACTCATGAAAAGCCACAAACTTTAGCTTCGGTATTTATTTGGTTAAAGTCCACTTTTGTGTTAACGTCATGTTTCTGGTTTTTAACGAGTTATCTGCGCATTGCCACTTATAATTTTAATGTCCGTACCCATGATTCAGGTATAAACCACCCAGAGATACACTGTTTATATTTTATATCACAACTATTAAATGTTAGTTATGCACAAAATATAATGTAAGAGTTAAAATAAAGTGGTGTCTGCAGGCCACCAAGCCGACTCTCTGAACCAAAAGGCCTTAGAAGTTTGTGAATGAATAGTAGGAGATACGATTTATCAAATAAAGTTTCAAATGCACGTCCTAAATAGTTGTAACTAATAGTCCTACTAACCTATATCTACCTACACTTCTTTAGATATAAATAAAATCTTTGACAGTAACAATAAGTTTAATGATGAAAACAGGCACCATTTGACAAGTTTATCAATGCGACGACTTGCTGATTGCCTCTCATCAGCCTTCATTTATCTCTTTGTTGCAATTATGACACCTAATGAATTTTATGGCTCTAGTAATTATGACCTCTAATGAAGACTCACTCCTTCAGAGATACATAAATTATTTTATGTTTTGTTTTATGGTCTGTCGTTCTCTACAACACATTAGATTTGCTAATACTGCAATTAAGACTTACTTACCCATAAACTAAAATAGGTCGTTTGACTAAGTAGGTAAAATCGATCAAGGTTTACCTATCACCTGTATTAAAATTAGTCCATTTAGGTACTCTGATTGTCGTTAAAGCGTGACCCACTGACAAAACAAGCTCAGCCGACGCTTACATTGTTTTCCCATAGGCCATTCCATTCAGAATCTCATTACACTTCAAAAGGGTTACAAGAGATCTGGCGCAACGTTCTCATGGACGTGTCTGTCGTTAGGGCAGCGTGAGGTGACCATTACTGCGTACAAAGAGTTGCCTAAAATAGAGAGTCTCAAGTTCTCAACAAAAGGCGGGAAGACGGGCGAGCGGGCGGGGGCGGGGCGGTCGCCGGCGGGACAAGCTCAGTCGCGCCGCGCCGCACAGACGTCTCGCACGCCGCTGCCTCGCGTGCTATCGACGCGCACGCGCACGCGATCGCCCCCGCGCCCCACCCCGACACGTGCTCTCCAGTGCTCATGATAACAACCCCAACATGCAAGAGCAAAGCTCATCACGGTCCAAGACAACACTCAACTCCTTGGAAAGCGCCATCATCAAACTGAAGAACAACCTACAGATCCAAGATACGAAGACAGAAATGAACGGACTACTAACCGTCGACCCGCCGTCACCGGACACTAAATCAAATCCAAGTAAGATTCCTACTTCATCAACAACTACAAACATAAACTTGTCGATTGCATCAGCTGCGTTGCTACAAGAAAACATGCTTCAGAGATCCCTGCAAGGTGTAGTAATATCATTACAAAATGCAATGATGAATTCTTTACAACAAGCAGCGCTGTTACCGTCCAATTCAGCGGCAGCTGCTGCACTAAATTTACAAGCTTTAGAATCTTATTTGACTTTACAACGCTTGACCTCTGTATCAACTGTGAACACTGCAAGCCAATCTAGTACCACTGAAAATAGTTCTTCGAAGCAAGATATTTTAAGGATAGCGACGGCAAGTGCAAAAATAAGCGAAATAGATGCAACCGATAGCACATCCAAGGAATTTTCTCCGAAAACGCCGGAGGAATATCCATTATCTGATGCTATAGCAGCTGAAGACGTCGACTTATCCGAAGAAGTTGAAGAAGACTTGGCGCTATTGGACAATGAAGATGAGTTTACATTAGAGCAGCATTTAGAATCTACATCAAAAGGCTACGGTTATAGCTCTCAGAGTTTAGATAACGGTTATCCGAGTTTACTAATGAATGCTATGTATCAGCAGCAAATGAATGGGAGTCCGTCGCAAGCGCCGCTGTCACCGCAGGCAAATTCTTCGAGTTCTAAGTCGACGAATAGTTCGACGTCGTCAACCGGGAGCAGTATATCAAATAAACAAAAAACGGCCGGCAGTGGACCGAGGATAAAAAAACAATTTATCTGCAAGTTCTGTAACCGTCAGTTTACGAAGTCTTACAACCTGTTGATACACGAGCGAACGCATACGGATGAGAGGCCCTACTCATGCGATATCTGTGGAAAAGCTTTCCGACGGCAAGACCATCTACGGGATCACAGGTAAACAAAGTTTTTATAACCCCACTCACTTTATAACCACAATTTACTACAATTTATTTTGTAAAGCCTATGTAAACCTTATTATTGGTACCACAATAACACATTAGGTAGACATTTATCATAGTCTTTAATAAAGTCAATGCAGGTTCAATGAGCCAAACATGAATATTTTTCCTTTGGGTAGGTATCCGATAATTTAATTTATAAGATCATGCATAAGTCCGTGAAGACACAAAATGATTTATTATACTCTTTTGGTTTTACAATTTAGGATACAAAGTCATAATGTCATATTTATATTCAAAATCAATAAAGACATCCTTTTTTAAATCCCTAATACCCACACCCTACTTTTATAAAAAGGCTTAAACTTCATTAATGTCATTTGAGTCTTTGTTAGTTTTTTGTTTTGTTTTCAATCCCTACCATCAATACAATATCCGCATGTCTTAGATGTAGCATAATAATAATGTTATTTATTATGCAAATATTTTTACGCCAGTGATCACTATGCTTGCCTTAATTAGGATACAAACATACTTAGTACTAGAGTTTTTATTTATGTCAGGTAAAAAAGCTGTGTCTTTTATTTCTAAACTTTTTTCATCTCAAACTTGACCAGCCTTTTGATTAAAGTTAAATCAATAAACCCTAACGTTATTCATTATTTTCAGAAACAATATGTATTAACAGAAAGAAAATAGAATAGACTTCTTACCTACAAATTTGTAAGAACTGTTACTATTGCAAGATTAATTTAATGATGACTTTGACATTTTATCTTTTTCCAAAGTTTTTTCCTAAAGAAATGGAAAGGAATTTGATTAAGCAATAGTTACAATAAAATAGTTTCGATGTGATAATAAAGTATCGTGATCAATGTATATTTCCTAGTTAACATCACCTTAAGCACATTCTTATGAGATAACTTATTGAAACCAGTTTTTCTATCTTAACATTATCACTTCACACTATAAGAAAATAGGTAAATAAATCGTGATTAATTTTGTATCTTTAGCCTGGCCACTCAGATCGGATAGCCCGACCCTTCCCGAAGATAAAGTGTTCAAAAACATTCGAGGGCATCACGATCCTCATTTTTCGATATCAATAAAAGATTTTAGTCGATGGGTTTCAACGCGAAACGTTATGAACTTTTGAATAATGGCGGTGCGCTCGAAAAATATTTAGAACAAAAAGGGTTAAGTATGGCCCGAGCAGATGCTATCGACAAGTCGTTCGTCACGCTCGTAAATATTTCACAAAACCGCCGCTAATCTGAGAAGACGATGTTTTAATTTTGGTCCCAACCCTTTTTTGTTTTTCGTCTCTTACATTCCTTTTGAATCGTTCGCAAAAAATGTTACTCGACTTAAAGTCGTTGCTTACAAACTCGTTAAACCTGTAAACCCATTTACCTATCTCGAAAACAATAAATATCTTAATGCGGTTACAACAACTCATAATCTCCCATAATCTATTTCTCGAGTTATCTCAGATCCCCTCTCAAAAAGAGGTAAAGGTGTTGAATTTTAACACCTGTCTCTCGGCGATTTCCTTCCAAATCACCGTATCTCTTCGGCAATAAAATACATTTCTTGTAGACGCTGGAGGGTTAACTGAGCCGAGCCGGCCTGTCGATGTTCAATTGATGTTCGTTGACACCATACATTATAATGGACCGGAGCGAGCCTTCGACGGGTTTTAACAAAGCACGTGTGATCCTGACGCGAGGATTAATATAGAGGACAAAAAAAATACCTTTGCATTACACATCGACGTTTTTGGAAACTGCCTTTTTTGTTTCAATCGATCTGATATTGGGATAGTAACTTAAAATAAATAATGAGTACTCAATGTTTGTATTTTATATTAGACATACTCGCTATTAACATCAAATCAGAGATAAAAATCGCTTGCTTAATTAACGAACGGAATTCAATGTTGTTCGATTTAGGCCTATAGCTGCGCCCGCGCGCCACTCACTTGTGTCTTAATCACGGTCATCATCTCTGCTTTTAATATCAAAATTATTCTTTCATTCATCATCCCGTAACGCTTTATCGTCACCGATCTAACTAATCCAAACGATTATTATAGGTATTACGTTACGTTGAACACGTCGTAATTTTCTCTTGGGTTTTATTTGTTTATTCGATACACTGATAATTTCTGTACGTTTCGATTGCCGTGGTTCTCGTTATGTGTTATTATTGATTACATGTTATACAGTGTTAATTATACGTTGTACGCTTAAATTCAATTTGAAAGTAGTTCTTGAAGTTTGTTGGGTTGATTATAAGGTACGCCTTGTTTGACCTTTTAGAATACTTTTACTGTTAGGTCAAAGTTGTATAAGTTTTTATTACCAAATTAACGTTTCTGCGCGATTTGTGTATTAGGCCTAAAAGCAATAGCCAAAGATGTTATCTACTCTACTAATACAACTAACAGCATTTTACAAAAATTCTCGTTCCGCAATACCCATTTCGAAGTCGACTCTTAAATATCCAATACAAAACTTATAGCCTCAGCTGTAAAGTACAAGGCTCTAACATTTGTTATGCCCACATGCTCTCTGGCGTAAATTAATGATTATGGCAATAAAAACAAGGTTGTACGCCAATTTATTACCAATATCCCGGGGGCGCTTGTTTGTTCCGTGCCAAGGTGTTCGGGACACGCTTCGCTCTGTTTCGGCGCCTGAAGACATGATGTATTTATTGTGCTCACAGCATCCTGAGCTAAATAGGTAACTCCTTTTACGTCTTTTGCTTTATTGTTTCTGAGTTATAGTCTAGTATGTTTCGATGCGGGTTTCGCGATGCTATTCCATTTAGTTTAGTGAGGATTTTAGAGTTTGGACGATTTACAAAGATTGAATAGTGTGGTAATATGCCTTTGTTTGTTAACGAGACTGAGTTGTGTTCTTTTTTATTTTATGTGCATTCCAACTAATTTTGTAACGCTCTTACGAAATGATTTGTCTAGACTATTTTCTAGACTATTTATGATTTGTTCTTAAAGAATCAAACATTGACGGTACTTCGGAAATTGTTCTGCCATTACTTAAATACTTGTATCTAAACTTGACGGCCGTCTTGGTGTAGTGATCTGTGGTGCAGACTACAAAACCTGAGGTTGCGGGTTCGAATCCCGCAACATGAAAATATTTGAGCACAAGCATCGGACCTTAGTCACTTTTATAAACGTTTATAAGTATGCCTATCCGATATTCTAGGCGCCATAGCACAATCTCACGCTTAGAATGGGGCTAGGTAATTAATGTGATTGTTAAAAAAAGAAAAATTCGAGAACTTGAAACTTTATTATTTTTGTATGTTTAAATCCATACACTTTTTTGAATTCCACCCAACGGAAATATCATTTTCTTAACGTCTTTTATCTCTTACAGATACATTCACTCCAAGGAGAAACCTTTCAAATGCCTCGAATGCGGCAAAGGTTTCTGTCAGTCCAGAACCCTAGCAGTGCATAAGATCCTGCACATGGAGGAGTCCCCACACAAGTGTCCAGTCTGCAGCAGAAGTTTCAATCAAAGGTCAAACTTGAAGACCCACCTTCTCACCCATACAGACATCAAGCCTTACAACTGCTCCTCCTGCGGTAAAGTCTTTAGACGAAACTGTGACTTAAGACGTCACAGCTTAACCCACAATCTGGTCGGCATATCTTCAGTGAATACCTCTCCTAGTGGTAGCAATGGAAAGAGTCCAGTGTTCAATCCAAATTTTTCCATCGATAATGTAGACACGGAAGATGAAAATTAGATTTAATAGTGACATATGTGTTGACAAGACTGATTAAGCAATTATGTGGATTGATCCCTTTAGTTTTAGGATAAGAAATTATTCCGGCCATCATAAAGTGCTATGATGTTCTAACATCAAAATAAGACTACAAATATAATATTGAGTACCTACTTATAAAATTGACTCTAACGTTTTTAAAAGCTTAATATACAATCATGAAAATTGTATGTTACTTAAGTAAAAATGTAGAATATTGTTGTACTAATGCAAATGTCTGCATTGCCGAAACTAGGTTTTGACTCTTAGTATTAAGTTTTGCAATAAGATTCCTAAAATCTTTGGATTCTCTATCTAGTATTACTTAGAATAAGTTATTTCTGAAATCTTGTACATTTCTGATCTCATTTTTGTGTAAATATAAATTATACCTAAGTCAATTTATCTGTCCGTCCACCATACAATTAAGATATTAAACAGAATGTAAGTAAAAGAGTAATTTGTAAAAATGTGAACTGTATAGAAAGTAAACTTTTTATGTCTTCCTAGTGTTTCGATAAACTTGCTTTTGGAAGCTGTATTGTTTATAATAATTAAATATTTGATCAAATTTCTTTAAATTGTTTTTATTTTCATAATAAACACGAAACCTCATAAAACTTTAGCAACAGATAAAAAATAATCAGCTAATATTATGAACATTTATAAAAGATATAATCTAGATATACATTTGTAACAGGTATAATATGGATGAAAGACTATAAAATTATGCAAGAGGCATCTAAAATATGTATTAAGCCAAAATGTCTTGTAATCAAACCATTATAAGACACTATAGTATAACTTAAAACTGAAGGTGCAATAATTAATCCTACACAGAAAGATTCAAATCAATAACTTTTATTTTCTTTATGATATAAATGAGTGTGAGTATGCTTCATTACAAAAATTATAGGACTGCTGTCAATTGAAATACAAGTATTTTAACCATTCAGAGATCATGTTTCTAGACACAATAGAAAATCAACAAACATTGAACTATACATAAGACCTATAGTAGCTAAGTTTCAATTAAACTCACTTACATCCGCAGTACACAGATATTTATTGGTTTGGGATCAACAACCAAATTTCTAGACGGCAGAAAAAGAAAAACTAGAATACTTTAATAACTAAGTACCTATTCTTGGGTGGTTACTCCAACAATTCAACTCCATCCAATAGTTTATATAGATAGCACCTAATTATATATCGAAAAACAGAAATGATTTGACTCACAAATTGTCAAAATGTTCATCAGCGCAAAAAATAATTTTATGAACTATTGCAAATAAACACGAAGTTAAACACTGAATTATTGGAATTTGACTGCCTCGTTGGTCTAGTGGTCAGCACGCTGGGTACTATCCACGAGGTCCCGAGTTCGAATCCCGGGTCGGGCCGAGAGTATTTGGGTTTTTCTGTCTTGAAATTACTCAGACACAGCTCCGGAGTCAGGAAGTTGGTGGTGTTAACACCCCCGTGCCTCGGAAAGCACGTTAAGCCGTTGGTCCTGCGCCTGATCTCTCTACGGTCATGTCGGTCTGCCGTCTCACCGAATTATGAGAGTGAAGGAACAGAGAGTGCACCTGTGTATTGCGCACACACTTGTGCACTATAGTATGTCCCGCGCAGTTGGCTAATCTCTGTTGAGATAGGCCGCCGTAGTCGAAATCGGCTAGGAGGACATCAATCATTGGAATTTGACCTGGAATTTTGTACTGTATAACACGCTAAGTCTAATCTGCCGCGAAGGCATACATTGACGCTGGAGTAATATTTTCTAAAACCATGAGCAAACCGATTCGTTTCTTGATGGGCAAGTTGTAACATACGTTTTACTAATAGCTGTCTATTATGATCAGTTTCCCGTACGCTCTGGCCATATGATTAGCATGTTACCTGCATCTTCTGTCAACTGTTGTCATTGATGACTAAAATTTTATATTTGATTCTCTGATATTAAGACAGGGATTAAGTTCCAGACCTCTCTCCTACTCTAAATTTTACCCTCACGTCATTGTTACCTCAAATAAGTTCGTAATGTTTCTAACAGATGGCGCTAGTTGTCAACGTGAAATGTTGCGCATTGTCTAAAGAGGCGACTTCATTAAAACAACCTCCATCATGCGTGTGCGCACGGCGACGTTCCGGACTTGCTCCTCATGAATTTTAAGTTGCAAGATTGATGGTATCATTTGATAGAGATTAATTATGAAGCGGTTTTCACTCCTATACTCTTTTACCTAGAAAAAAAATCTTGTGTTAATAATCTCGTGCAGTCGAATAAAGAAGAGTCTTACATGAATAGAACTGCAGACTAGAACTATTCCTAGAAGACGAGGCTTTTTAGTTCATAATTCGTTAATGACATACGTTTATTTTTATCAAAGACGTCACCACTAGCAAAATGTGCTTAGAAAACAAGTGAATAATAAGAAAGATAAAACAAATTAATAGATATCACAAACTCGCAAGTAAGAAGTTAGTATTAATAAAAATTAAAATTAATTTCTTTGTGAACGAAATTTAATAATTTCGTAAAAACTTGCAAACCAATTGCTTAAATTATAAAAATAATCATAGTATTAATAGCCTAATAATGTTTCAATAGGTACTGAATTAGATTAATTATTTTTTCTAGGTATAGCCATTCACAGTCCGTTTATAAGAGTCCTTCTTCGTCTTCATAAGTTTTCATCTTCTGTCGAATTTGGCGACCACCATAGCAACTTGCACCAGCCACACCGCGGCTCAACAATGATCTTCATTCAACAGGCATCTTTCCAAACTATTATAAGAGTCCAGAACATGTCAAAATCGTAGGAGGAAAACTTTAATACAGAATATATAGATTCAAAGGTTTACAGTTATCCAACTGTACTTTAACAAGACTAATGCTTGTGAACTTTGACAGGTGTTACTGACATATCAAAACGAATGAATACTAACTAAAATTAAAAATAATTTAGTCACTAACTTGCCGGTAGTTAGATAGGTATGCAAATAGTTAAAATTGTACGCTCAAATCCGTAACCATGACGCAATGGCCGGCGAGAAACCGCGAACGTTTGTAAAAAAGAAACAAAAAACCGTGAAATCCGTACCGAATCGCATCGTTCAATTTGAATTTCGAACGCGAATCGACGTAAAATATGGCGGTTGTGCGCCCAGAAACAGGACACCGAACGGACTTGGCTTGGGACAATTTGTTACCTTTTTAACACGTCATCCGATTTGAGAAATCTGGAAAAAAACTCGAGAGACATGTGGCCCCATTATAGCTTGTTTTGTTGCGAGTATAATCGAGCTTTATGTCATTTTGATACACTCCTAAGAGCTTTTGTGCCAGCCTGCCCTGACAATGGGTTCTTTTTATCCGTGTGAATAAGTCCGATCCTCTTGCATCGATTTCTTGTTGAATTGAATCGATTTTTCAAGCTCGGTAGTCGCCTTTTGTTGCTAATAGCTCTACGTTTCGTCTTGCTTTTTACTTTGAACTTAATAATTATCACTTTTACGTCTATTAAAAGACCATATTGTGTAGGTAAAGTAATAAATGCTACGGTTTTGTTAAATTTGAGGAGAGGGTATTGTTAGAAAAAGAAAAATAAAGCCATATGTTTCTCGGAGTTAATTATTTTATCATCGGGTTTGAATGAATTTGAAAATGTTTTTGATACACTTGATTATTCGCTTCCGCAACCGCAACATCAAATGTTGGAAAACCTGAGCCCGTAGACAAGATGCAATCTATTCTAAAGCGATGTTCGCTATCGGTAACATGACATAAGCCATCAAAACATCACGTGACTTTTGCTTACTACTACTACTTGTTTTGACATTTCTTTGGCGATAGCGAAGTTTGCTCTACAAAGATTACATCATGTCTAAAGGTTCTGGACTACGCTATCACCATTTATAATAAAGTCTGTTCACATTTTGATGTATATACTATTGGTATACTGTATTGCTAGGATACATTTTTAATAAATAAACTCTATTTCATAATAATAATCTATAATTGGACGCTCCTATGACAGCTGACCACTAAACCGTTTTGTACGGTATAGGAAAATGCGCACTCCTTGTAAGAGAGTTAACTGTACTATTTAGATTATGTAGCTTATTTATTAGTCCAGTTTTACAAAATATTTAATTTTATATGGATTGAAAGATCTTTCGTCGATCATACTGGTCATCAAGGTGATATTTTTTTTATTTAATTAGGAAATTTTATATCCTTTATTTTGAATATATAGTCAGACAATAAATCTGCGTCGATTGGTCTACGTCTTGTGTCTCTACGATGAAAAATTCGTAATCCGTGTAAACATGGGCATTCAAAAAGCATTGCCGCCGTCAAAAAAAGAACGAATCGTGAAAAAAGACAAATTGTCAAAAATCACAAATCCTTCTCGTGTGAATGAGCTCTTACATATCATTATAATGCTTGAAACACGTTGGAATACTTTGGTTTGGTAGAAAAACCTCCTGAAGTTTGGTCTAACTTTGCCCTCTTGCCATGTTTAATATTGTTTGGGCAAACAAATCGGGACCTTCTCTTTTATTCTATTCCTCCGTACACAAAATCAAAATACATGGGAATACAGTTTTGTTAATTGTTTAAACTTTTATTCATCAAATTGTCAAAGACGCAATGGGACAGTTGGTCCTCAATTAGAGTTAAAGTCGCAAAAATCAAAACAGTGTGACATCGACTGCTGGGGCCGCTATGACATAATAATGATAGGGCCAAGATCCCGCCGAGGCGAATTATTCACAAATTACATAGCAATCACCCCAATGGGACGTCCCACAGAGATAACTTAAGTGCACCTTTTCCCTGTGTTATAGATGCGATCGCCACAAAAATACGACTACATTTGAAAACAAAATTGTCGTTCAACATTTATGTTACTATATTTACAGAAGGGTTTGTCCATGGGAAAAGGAAATGGTCCATGTTGATCACAGATGTTGCTGCTAAGCTGGTTGTACCCGTGATAAAAATTAGTAAACCTCAGACTAAATGTATCTTACTTTTAACTTTTAGGGATTTGATCATTCATTGTCATAAAATCCAAGCCAGTCTCACCTGTAAATAGGATACCCTGCCGGACAACAAATTGACCTTTTTACTATCTTTCTTAGTTTTACCACCGGCCTGCGATTTATATTTACTAAGATAATTTATCAGCAATAACTCATAAGTAGGTTCCACACCTATAGGGATTTTATTTATTTATTTAATTATTTTACATCAATCCACAGCTCTTAAGATTTAGTACACAATCTATATTTATTAATATTACCTACAGCCAAAAAAGGATTGTCATTTTACAAATGGCTCATTTAAATAATAACATCAAATGGTTGTAAAGGAACAGATAGATACGATAAATCGTATAGTCCATACCAACAAACGCACTGATATCATAAAAAAAAACTAAAAATAAGATGTGAAGATGGTGTCAAAAATGCAAAAATTTAACTATCTGCACAAACATTTTTAAGACACTTTTTTATTGTATGATGTCTGTACCTACTTTGCATTATCTTTTCATTTTAGTCGCCGGTTGCATCACTATGGCGTCCACACGCCCGATCGCTCTTACTGTACCTTTTTTTGCAAACAGAACATTGTCATCGACACCGAAATTACAGACGATTGTCACGAGGATTATGTTTGCGTGAAGGTGTTTGAAAAATATTTGCTTTTGGTCCTCGAGTGTGCATTATACGAATTTAGTGGCGGGTTTTATTCGCAGCGACCACACACGGTTGGGATTTTTTCATTTATTTTTTTCTCTCGTTCCTCACTCGTGAAATTGTATAAGGTGTTTTGACAATGCGTTCAGAACGTGCGTTTGCGCTGTTTCGAATGTTAACCACGGTTTCGGAGTTATTTGTCTTTACGCTGTGGGCGCTCGCTTGTGTTTTTTAATTGCTTGTAGGTATTGTTATATACTTATACGAGTACTACACAAAATAAAGAATGTAAAAAAGGTAATTTGTCTAGACGATAAATAGACCCAGTACCATACAAATTGGCAATCTATACTGCTAGTTTCCAATTTGACAAAAAAATTAAGTTTACTCCGAAAATAAATTATAATACATAACGAAAGCTCCAGAAGGTGTTTTAAAATTACAACTTCTTATATACACAAAAATATTAATTTCAGGTAACCTAAATTATTATATTTTACCTCGAAGACTAAAAGGCCTTACAACACCTTGCAGTTTCTTACTACGCGCGTTTTACTTGTTTATTTAAATAGTAGAGTCGCCAACCGTACGTAAGTAGGTGTCGTGTTATCACAAGTATGCGAATTAACGGTGACAACTGTGATTGCGACTGCCATTCCCTATTTCCCTATAGAATATACAAGAAACAGAAGAGGCCCAAGAGATCAGTTTCTTACCTAAATTAAAAGCATAGATTCAGATCAATTTGTTTTATCAGGCACTCTTACTTATCAATGACGTAATCGAGACTTAGTTCAGCTGCTTTTGCTGTGAAAATGATACGGCACTTGACTGATATTGAAACGGCCAGACTAGTCTATTTTGGTTATTTTCACAACTTGATTTCGTACGGTATTTTACTATTAGGCTCAGTTGCCGATATAGAACTAATTTTTGTACTACAAAAAAGGGCCGTATGTGCTATTTATAATCTCAAACCTCGAGATTAATTTAAATAAATTTCTAAAGAAATAAGGATATCAACAGTAGCAACAAAATGAAAATATTATGTACCTATGTGCGTAAAAACTGGCATTTATTTACAAAGAAAAGTGATACGCATAATTTAAAACTAGAAATAAAAATAAACTTGCTGTTCCACAATTCAGGCTTCAAAAAGTTGATCATTCTTTAATGGGAAAATGTGTCAATTTCTTTAACAAACTACCAAAAAATATTGTAGAATTACCAATTTACAAATTTAAATTATTTATCAAGGATACCTTAATGACAAAAGGTTATTATAAAGAAGACGATTATTTGAATGATGTAAACGTGTGGACCAGCTCACACTAGTACAATTTCTGTATTTTAACATTATTTTTAAAAGCAGCTTTGACAATAGTACAAACTCAGTCAGAGTTTCTTGCGCTGCTTCTTCTCAGCACTAGCCCACAATTTGTCCCCAAGCAGTGGTAGGGCTTAAAAAATATATGTTCGGACGTGTATAAGTGCCCTATGTAGGCCTACATACATAAATAAATGACTTTTATGACTTTTATGATGAAACACATCAAGTTGCTTCACTAACGGAATTTTAAAATTGGGTTGATCATTTACATATATTTATGTGACATTTCTTTACATATAGAAGAAAAAAATTGAACAGGTATGGTTATCTAACCCACGCAATTGATGCATGCACGAAAGATTTTGACGGTGTCTTACGCGCGGTCAATGCTTAAATATATTTTTGTCTAAAAGCGCACCATCTGCACCTTAGCACGCACAATTACCTACACTTACGGGATCTGGTGGACTCCTGCAGTCGAGAAGATGACAACCTGGTCATCGGATGTGATGCGAATGCACACCACGTGGTCTGGGGAAGCTCGGACATCAACGATAGAGGAGAGAAGTTATGGCACTATGTGGTAAGCTCTCCCCTTCAATTATTAAATTCAGGAAATAAGGCGACATTCTTCAATGCTCGTAGGGCGGAGGTGATCGACATAACCGTAGCGAACAACAAAGCTGCCAAGAACATTAATAGCTGGCATGTGTCAGACGAGGTCTCGCTTTCGGACCACAACTACATATGCTTTGGGTACAGTTTGGATACGCCTATCGAAACTGTACGCAGAAGGAATCCCAGGAATACAAGATGGGATAACTTCAAGACTGAACTTAAAGTTGAACTTAATCAACAAAGAGTTGAGCTGAACTCTATACTAGATATAGAATTCGAGGCAGACAGAATTAATAATGCGCTAGAAGTTACATGGAAAGGCAACTGCCCGGAAAACAAAGCAATTGCAAGGAGACTACCATGGTGGACCCAAGAGGTAGCTCAAATCAGAAAAGAGACAAGGAGGGCATTCAATGTAGCTAAAGCTACGAATAACTTCAGTAAATACAAAAAGGCACTAACGCGATACAGCACTGCGGTTCGAAAGGCAACGTTCTGCCTGGAGAGCCCACTGCGAGAAGATCAGCTCAGTACCAGAAGGAATGAGACTAACAAAAGCGATCTCCACCACAAAATCAGCTTCACTGTCAACAGTAACAAATGAGAATGGAGAACGCACAAAGGTCGGAGCCGAAACGCTGAAAGTAATGATTAAAACCCACTTTCCCGGCGCCAAGACTATAGGTGAAAACGAAGATGCCATTAGCCAGGAAGACCAAGCGAGAAGGACCACGCAAAGCGACTGGCTAGTGGCGAAGAAGGTAGTGGATGCTGCCAAAGTGAGCTGGGCGCTTAAATCCTTTCAGCCATTTAAAGCGCCTGGTCCAGACGGCATTTACCCCATTGTACTACAACAAGGTGTCTCGATCCTGAATCCATACCTATGTAGACTTTATAGAGCATGCATAGCATTTGGATATATACCAAAAAGGTGGAGACAAGTTAAAGTAATCTTTATTCCTAAACCAGGTAAAGCAGATTATGAGGAACCAAAAGCGTTCAGACCGATCAGCTTACAATCATTCCTACTAAAAACGTTGAAAAAAATGGTTGATAGGCATATCAGGGAAGGTGCATTGAGAAAATTTCCTCTACACGGTCTACAATGCGCTTATCAGTCCGGCAAATCAACGGAGACCGCACTTCACTATGTCACAAAAAGAGCAGAGTACGCTCTAGAACATAAGGAACTGTGCCTAGGGGCTTTTGTGGACATAGAAGGTGCCTTCGACCGCACAACATTCGAATCCATAAGAGCATCCGCGAATGAGCACGGCATATCTAAAACTATCTGCAGATGGATAGATTGCATGCTCAAAGGAAGAATAATACACTCTGAGCTAGTGGGAGAACATCTTACTTTGAAAACCACTAGAGGATGCCCCCAAGGCGGAGTCTTATCGCCGCTTTTGTGGAGCTTAGTTGTAGACTCGCTACTGGCCAGACTAAATGAAGGACCTTACTACACAGTAGGTTATGCAGATGACCTTGTAATAATGGTCAACGGAAAATTTCCGAGGACGGTATCGGAACTAATGCAAAGAGCGCTGAACATCCTTCAGAACTGGTGCGAAAGCAATCATCTGATGGTCAATCCCAGCAAAACAACAGTGGTTCCGTTTACAAGAATGAGAAATCTCCAAGGGCTTGGGACGATAACATTATATGAAACCCAGCTACAATGGTCCAAAGAGGTTAAGTATCTAGGATTAACACTAGATAAGGAACTCAATTGGAGCAAGCACACTGACATAACAATTTCTAAAGCAACAAGAGTTTTTGGAATGTGTCGAGCGGCCTATGGTAAAACATGGGGATTAAACCCAAGGATTATAAGATGGATATACACAATGATGGTGCGACCTATAATTACATATGGCAGCATTGTCTGGTGGACAAGGACAAGGCTAGTAACATGCAGAAAGGCTTTGGAAAAATTACAAAGAACTGCTTGTCTAGCGATAACGGGGGCCTTCAGAAGCACTCCAACGGCAGCAATGGAAGTAGCACTAGAACTTCCTCCGCTGCATATTGTGATAGAGACTGAGGCAAGGAAGGCACTGCAAAGACTTAAGGTCTCCCAGCTTTGGGATGCATCCAAACCTCAAACGAATCACACTCTATGGGAAGGAAATTCGGATTTGAACAGGATCCTTCAAATGGACTGTGATCGAACAAGTCCAAAATTTTACTTCCAAAGACTATACAAAGTCCACCTCCCCACAAGGGATGACTGGAAACAACGCCCACCCAAGCCGGAACCGGATAGCATAATCTGCTATACGGATGGATCCAAAATGGATAGCGGCACAGGTGCGGGAGTTTACCTGAAAGACTTCCAAGAAAGTCAATGCATGGGTGTAATGGCAACAGTTTTCCAAGCGGAAACCTATGCTATACTCTCATGTGCATTGAGGAATCTAGATCAAGATGTGAAAAACCGCACTATCTATATTCTCAGTGACAGTCAAGCTACGTTAAAGGCACTGTCAAGGGCAAAAGTGAACTCAAAATTAGTCATAAATGCCATTGAAGTACTTAACAGACTCGGCAAACATAATAAACTACGTTTAATATGGATACCGGGTCACACAGGTTACGAAGGTAACGAGAAAGCAGATGAATTAGCGAGATGGGGCTCATCGGCTAGACTAATTGGCCCTGAGCCTTTTATAGGATTGTCGAATGGAACAATTAACACGGCATTCAAGAACCACATAAAGGCCAAACATGCCCACGAATGGTCCAGAATAAATGCCCTGGATCACTCTAAAGCCTTTCTTGATCTGAATGCTAGAAAATGGTACAAATACCTAATGCTTAACAGCCGCCAACACTCGAGACCTCTGCTGGGGGCATTAACTGGTCACTACGCCACAAATAAAATGCTTCTCAGAATGGGGCTAACTCAGGACGGCAGCTGCAGAGCCTGTGGGGAAGAGCCAGAAGACATGAAGCACTTGATGTGTGAATGCGATGCACTGGCTAGAACCCGAATGGGTCTTCTTGGATTGGCTTACCCAGACTCGGAAGACTATAGGCTCTTCAGACCTAAAGACATAGTAAAATTTATAAAGGAAGTCTTTAAGGAACACTGAAGAGTAAAGGTATGGGGAGTCACAAAAGATCCTAGTGGGTCGAGGTGCTCCATGGGTTAATGCCCATGGACCCTATAAAGATAAGATAAGATACCTACACTTAAACTTGTCATAAAGTAAAAAAAACTGTTTTTGTAATGTTTGTTGATGTTTACTTCGAAAACTATTTTGCTATCCTACATTATTCTTGAGTGATATGGAATAAATTGTAACTAGCGACACCGGGACGGGTCGCTAGTTACAACTAAAGTTAAGCAGAAATTAAGAGCATAACATTTATGTCTGCATCTCATATTCATTGGTAGTTTCCCGCAATAATAAACATACATAAAGTTGTTTACAAAATTTAGGCAGAAACTAAAAGTATATGGTACGAAAATAGACAATCTGCGCGTGATATTCTGTGGCGGTTGCCCACGCGCAGTTATATCGCATCGCCCCTGACAGTAACGGCGTCGCGCGATACTCGGCCCGATACCGGCCGCACACGACGCACGACTATTATCGTATGGGATCTTTTACGCAATGCGATGTAGGTACCTTGAAGTGGACGAGACAGACTTTGATAGTAACGGGGATTCGTTTTTTTTATTGTTACATTTTTTAACCTTTTAATGAACACTTAATTACATCACCCTATAAGAAGTACGTTAGTTTGTAGGTTATTTTAACAACTTAACTTCTAGTTCAAGTTTAAGTGATTTTGAATATCATGGCTCTTGTTTTATTTTGGTAGGTATATGTATGTACTTTATTTAGGCCATTTTATTTAGATAGGTATAGGTAGGTACTTACCATTTACCTGTAAATTCAAGTTGTCAACCAATACTACGTATGTGTTGAGTACTTAATTAGACTTGTAATTAAATTATTTAGTTTTGTTTTCATTTTTGCGAATAATGTTAAATAAAAAATGTAAAAAGTTTATATTAATAGAATTAACACAAGTTTATATTATTAATAGAAATAACAGACGATCAGCTGTGGCATTTCATTATCCCCAAAATTGTGGCTATGCGTTTATAAAGGTGTTTTCGAATTTGAAACCATAATGTTTTTAATCAACGGTATAGTTTTGCATGTTCACACATTGGAACTCGATAAGCCCCTGTAACGTTATACGTTTTCAGTTTCCCATTTCAATAAAATCGTAATAAAAAGAGTTTAGAAAAGCCAGTAAAACAACCGAACTCTATTATCTGTAATCCAATACTCAATAAAAATGTTAGTTTGAGGCGGTAGGCGGGGCTTGATTTGGCCCCGCCCCTGCCCACCCGGGCTGCGCTCTGATTGGTCAGTTTCACTTGCGCACGCGACGACCTAACCGCCTAAAGAATGCAATTGAATTGATCGTAGTTTTCTTTAGCGGTCTTTTATGTTATACTCCGCTAATAGTTCCATTAAACGTTAGTTTCTGAATTGGAGTCAAGTAAATCTTTTACTTTTACTGGCCAGTTTTATAGCACCGTTTAGTCGTAAGCAAAAAACGTGAGCATTTTACCACATGTCTAGCTAAAATAAGAAGACATAAATAGATTTCAAACCGATTGATGGACTGAAATGTAACCAAGTACTTGTTAAATCCATTTAAACAGATTTAATCAGCTAACTTTCATGAATATTTCTTATCAATAACACGCTCTTGACTTTATAGTGACAAGAAACTAGGTGTAAAGTAACGCAATGTTACATTGGATTATTTTTAAATCTATCTAGACAGTGCCTACAAGGTACTTTACATTTATTTACAAGCACACATCTTATAAAAAAATATACCTACTACACTAACACATCTGATAAGTCACATGAGAGATAATAACGCTATGTAATAAAGATAAACCTACTTGCACTGTTTATATTGAGTTAACTTGTTTGTCTAGAATTTTAGCAACCAATTAAGTTGCACCAACAAAAAAAAACCCATAAATAAAGTATAACAAGTTCATATTCGTTTGAATGTCTCGAACTAAAAATGAATCTAACCTTGTATTAATCCTACATTTCTTCATCCGACGACATTGTATTAATGGCTGAATCGCCGCGGGATCTGCAAAAAATGCTGCACAGCCTAGACTCTGCCTCGCGATACGTTGGTCTACGGATGAACTTCGACGAGACTAAAGTCATGTTCAACGGACATATTGTCCCGGAACCGATAGCAGTCAGTGGCGAGACGCTCGAAGTTGTCCAGGAATACGTTTACCTCGGGCAAGTGTTGCAACTGGGTAAAGACAACTTCGAGCGCGAAATCGCCAGAAGGATGCAGGTTGGGCAGCATTTGAGAAATTGCGTCACATCTTCTCGTCGCCACTAACGCAATGCCTGAAGAGCAGGGTATATAACCATTGCGTCCTACCTGTCATGACCTACGGGGCCGAGACGTGGAACTTGACAGTCAAGCTGGCCCACCGACTGCATGTCGCTCAGCGAGCTATGGAACGGTCTACGCTGGGGATCTCGCTAAGGGATAGAATCTGGAACGAAATCATTCGCCAAAAGACGAAAGTCATAGATATCGTTCAGAGGTGCAGTAAGCTGAAGTGGCAGTGGGCTGGTCATGTCTGTCGCAGAACCGACGGGCGTTGGAGTAAGAAGGATCTCGAATGGAGACCACGTCTCGGAAAACGTAGTGTTGGACGCCAGGCTACTAGGTGGACCGATGACCTGAGGAAAGTGGCCGATGGTGGCTGGATGCGAGTAGCGGAGGACCGTGAAAGTTGGCGAAGTCTTAGAGAGGCCTATGTCCACCAGTGGACTGCAATAGGCTGATATGATGATGAATCCTACATTTTTTACTATTGTTGCAGTATTAATTACTTACTTAATAGACACCTGTCGAAAAAGCAAAAGTTTGATTTCCCAGAATGTTGTTACTTGCTCGTGTCGCCCATTTATATTGTGATACGTATATTTACTAAACATTAAATCTTTTAATTAGGCCCAATCGCTTTAAAAGTAACACCTTAGCCACAGTACCTAAAGATTTAAGTGCAGTATCTCAACTTGATGTCAAGTGGTACGATTGAATGACAGATGGCTGATTTGTTCTGAATTGTATGTATACATGTAATGTGTTTTTTTGGTGCAATTAATAAGCTTCTTTATTTTACTATCTAGGATACTGCCAAAACATATTTTATAGAATGGTAAAATTGGATCGTAGTGAAATATTCCTTAGGCTTTACGTTAGGTGCTGCAACAATAATATAATAAAGCTCCTAGCTCCTAAAACAAAATAGCATCATTTATTTTTACTTTTTGCTAAGGACAGACTGATCTCTTCGAAATCTCCTAGATTTCGAAGAAATCAGTCTGACCTTGTTTATTGTGGAGGAGATAACGTAATCATTTGATGAAATCCCCACTAATATTTTAAATGCGAAAGTAACTCTGTCTGTGTGTGACGCAATCACGCCCAATTCCAATAAAAAAATTAAAATAAAATTTGATACAGATATAGTTTTAGACCCTGGGCAGGACATAGGCTACTTTTTGTTGCGATATAATAAAATAGAGAGGAGGGGGGTGAAATAAGGTATATTTTGTATGTAAAATCAGACATTTGGGCGGGTGAAGTCGAGGGAAACTGCTAGTTTTAATATAAAATCGACTGCTTTAAGCCAATCTTACATCCTGGCATGTGATCAGTGTATATCTATCAGTCGGGGAAACTAGCTGTATATCTTGAAATGGCTTTCAGTAACTAATGGCATAGTTGAGCTACTCTTCGCAATTGTACTATGGCGAAGCTAAAGTAGCCACAGACACCAATCAGCTTGTTACCCATAACTTACACCGGACAAGTTGTTCTAACTGCTATTAGCACTGAAACGTTGTCTTGACATCAATAAAAGCAATTGTTGCTCCAATCTGTACGAGTGGGTTGCTAACAAATTGTGAAGTAGCCGTTTTGCAATAATGTCGCTGTGTGGGTTGGTGCTGGTTCTAGGAAAGCACTGGTAAATACTGATACAGTACAATTATTTTAAAGGAATATAAAATTCAGGAATTTTCAGATAAAAATCAAAGCAGGGCGTAGCGAGGCGTAGGTATTTTAGGACGTAATTAGTATAACTATTTGTATGTAATACCATTTATTTTATTACAAATCTCTATATGCAATGTTAGTATTTTTAGGGTACCGTTCCTCAAAAGGAAAAAATAACCTCTTATAAGATCACTTTGTTGTCCGACTGTCCATCGTCCGTCTATCCGTCAGTCTGTTTGTCGAAATCCTTATTCTCAGGAACCTGTGAAGGTATCAAGTTGAAATAAACACCTCGGCCACGGCCCATTACAGCTGTAAAAAATCAAGCTTCTTTCTTAGTCAAGGCAGTCTAAAGCTACGGCCCTTTGAATCATATTTTCTAACATTTAGCAGAGGGATCAAAACCTATAAAAAACTTCCTGTAGACCTAAAATAAATTCAAAACCTTTGAAGTAACATTTCTTCATCAAATGTTAGCGTGATTCATTTACTAAAAACCTCATACTACCTTACAAGCTTAAAGCTTGATTTAATCTACCTATACTAATCGCTAAGAATCTATTTATAAGTAACATTGTGTTGATTCTTAGTAGAGACAACAAACCATCGAGCACGTAACCTATAGAGATGAAGTAAGCGCGTAAGCTTTTCGTATCAGTGCCAAGCACTGAAACTTATCAGTGCTTGGCACTGATACGGAAAGTGTATATTTAAGCATATATTTTTAAATCGATATTATAAAATATGAGATATTATTTTAAAATATGTAAAGTAATAAGTGAATTTCTTTAACAAAATGCGTTGAAGAAAAAACAGAGGCATTAATTTCCAAGGGATTTTGACGGAATTTTTCTGAAACAAAATTAATAACATTTCGCCTTTATAGTTTATGTGCTCGGTGCCACAAACACTCTTAGAGACAATTACATTCTAAGGACCTTACATAAGAATACCACAATCAGGTGTTCAGACACAATGACAATGAAAACACTTAAATGCACTTAGAGGCTGACAAACTAAATGTTTCAGTTAAATTTACTGAAAGTAGATTGGTTGGCGTTGCAATACAAAAGAGATTGTATTATGCCAGTACAAGTGTAACTAAAATGATGTTTAAAATTGACTGAAAACTTGTAAACATTTTTAATCATGCGCACTCTCTTGTTAAAAACAGCATATTTATAGGCACACACATATTTCATGAGAGCTGCTGATTCGTTCTCCTTTGTTATCTTATATAATATATTCAATAATACATATGAATGTCGATGTTTGATAAATAAATAAATGCTATTTGTAACTGATATATTTTTAAAGAAATAAATAAATAAATAATCAAACTGACGAAAGTTTTGTCTGAGTCGCTTTAACACGGTTACAGTTTTAAATTAATTTGATAGCTTCTCAAAACCAGAAACTCTTACTGAATTCGATTTGCCTTTAAATAGTATCAGTAGTAGATAGGGAATAATCTATATTTATTTAGAACTCAATATTTATAACAAATCTGATTTACCTTGTTGCTAATGGACTTGACTTTTGTTACCTATTAGAGTGTCAATATAGGCAAAAGCATCTGACGACTGCCAATCACACCAAAGTTTTTTTCATATAAAACAGTATACAAGTAATATGTACTCGTATTTACTACGAGATTATGTCTCGTGACAGGTTGGCAATAAATCCTGAATTTTAATAAAAATACTTTACCTTACCTTGTTTCTGTTCTGAGCACAGATGTATCAGGAGGTTCGCCATCAAAAAGAAGGATAAAATTTTTTGTAAGAAGATATTCCTTGTATTAGTAAATTTAATTTTTACACTCGTGAATTACGTTGTTTGTTTTGAGATATCTAGTACGTGGGCTTGACATCAACAGTTATTACAGAGAGACATGAGTAACGAAGCAAGGATGGTTTAATAAATGATACGACAATACGACACACGTTATGCGAAAGCTCGAGCCTTCGTGCCGCTTTAAACTAAGTTAACCCTGACCTTGGAAAAAGTTTTTTAGAATGATTTTCACTCGATACTTCGAATAAACTCTCTTATCCACTTCTTAAGCTTGTTAGGTGTCCATCAAAAATGCACCGTATTTAGTAAGTTCATAACAGCCTTGCATTGTTGCGCATCGGTGTGACATACAGCCACCCAGCACGCGCTATCCCAAAAGGCATTCCCACTTCAAATATTGACACGACGCGACGCCCATTGTGGCGGCACAGCCCAAAGGTTATCTTATCACTGTTTGAGCGCAAACACGCCTGTTTGGTGACAGGCGCTCGCGCGTCTGTCGGTTTGTCTTTCGAACATCACCTTATCGTAATTGACGTATTGGGATTAGGGTTTCCGGGAAGTTTCCCGGATTGTTTTAGCTCTGTGGACACAAGTGTGAAGGTTCATGCTTCACACGTTATCTGTGTAGTCACGGGTTAAACCAGATGGCGAAAACTATTTTGCTATTCGACATCAGAGGTATCTTTAGCGAAATCATCTACCGGCCACCTTAATATGAGCTTTTGGAGGGCCTGCGTTTGCTCTGCGTAAAGGTGTAAAATAAACGATAATGTTATAGATAGACCTTCTATAAGAGGCCTCAGGACGCGGTTATCAAACGTGACCACAAGCAGCAGCTGCGGACGAGGTTTTTCATACAATTTGTTTGTGTAGCATTTGGCGCAAACCGAGTGTTCGAATGGCTGTCTTCGCTATTTTAGTGGCCGCGACTAGTGGTGCAATTTTGCGCAGGTTCTCAGCCAATGGTTGTGTTAAGTCAAACCCAGTCTAGTGGAGATCAGACAACATATTTATGTTCTAAAATAGCCCTAGCTAAAGTGCGCAAGATGCTATAGTGTTTACCTCGATGGCAGTCGTCCTTACCTATAAAGGGAGAACTGGTGTTAAAAGAGGGATATTAAGTTATATAGAAGTTTTATTTTTCCATCCTCATAGTCATAACACTTGCCTTATGACTGAGCGTCGTGATCATTATGTGGAATGACACACACAATACCAAATACAAAACTACAATTTTTTTATTGCGTAACGACAACAACATAACGACTTTCTTGGCAATTTTTGGCAAGAAGTGGTTTGACATTGCCTTCTCCATTTCACACACTAGCCAACTAGTGTGCATGTTTCCTGAAGACATTTACCTTCACCGTTAGGCAGCAATATTTTTAGGCAGTACTATTTGATTTCAGGCTCGTTTAAAGAAATCAAATGAAATGAATCACTCAGACAATAGCAGGCTTATAATCGACCATTAAGTTTTGTTAGTGTCGAATTGTGGCTATAAATAAGTAATAAATCTACCAGTAATAAAAAACATACAGTCGAATTGATAACCTCCTCCTTTTTTGAAGTCGGTGAAAAATAAGACCCAATCATAAAACAATTCTATCATTCGATCAATTAATTACTTAAAATATTTTTTCTTATTTACTCACCGAAAGGGCAAATCAATAAACAACAAACTATAAAACTGGGAAATCTTATTAAATTAATTGCCCTGCTTTAATAGCGAATAGCCGTAGAGTCAATGTTAAAAAGGTCTCCTTAGCTCGTCTTTTTACGCCGAAGGATCAAGTAGGCAGTCAAACTTTATGAGTTTATAGCGGCAATAGTGCTGAAGTATCTTCTTAATTAACAGCTTTATTTATAAAGAAATTAGACCACCGTCCATCGTCAGTAATTAGCGTATATAACGACAAAATAGGGGCACATAATTAAAATGTCTTAATTTTATTGGCCTCCCTTCGGGTCTGATGGTTTATTGCGCCCTATTTGACTGTGCTATAAATATATACTGGGTTCTGCACTTGATCTCAAAGGGGTTTCGGCCTTGGTACATCGTTTCCTGGAATCAACATGTAGGTAACCTGGTTTAAAGTCGTATATTTTGTTTTAATAAAAAAAAATAACAGCGTAATATCCCACCGTCTACCTAACTAATAGGTATGGTAGATTTGCGACAAGTTCACTTACAGATGAGTTTATGATAGTATATATAGCAGAGAAAACTTCAGCGTTCATCCAAGATCGTGAGTTCGATCCCCGCCTATACCATTGAGTTTGTATAAAAACTTAAGTACAGTAATTTTTAAAGATCCTATCGCTGCCAAACGGTGAAGGAAAACATCTTGACGTGAGGAAACCTGCACACTAGTTGGCTAGTGTGTAAAATGGAGAAGGCAATGGCAAACCACTTTATTAAATGTGTTATTCATTCCACATAATGATCACGACGCTCGATTTGAGGTATACGACTGTGAAGAAGATATAAGCATATCTACTTAGATAGTATATATATATATATATATATATATATATATAGCCTTAGTATTGTAACAGATCACAGGTTAGTTTTAGACCACGTCATATTTTATTACTCGAAAATGAACGACATCAACATAATTCAATTCCAGGATGTCCACTTGTGCAATCGACCTGCATCAAATTAGATCCCACAGTTATGGCTAGTTTGAAGCAACCCATACAACTTTTTTATCCAAGTTGGAAGGAGACAATTCCAACTAAAGTACGCACGCTCTAAACTTTTTTTTTTTTTTTTTTTTTTGGCGTGGTGGAAACGCATTTACGCGCGATACCCCCCCCTGGGGAAGGGAAGGGCCTGTGTGGGACTCCCGCCCTCAAAAGGGCGTCCTACCCACTAAAACCACCACGGTGTTCCCTCAGCTCGCCTCTGTGCCAGGGCCACGGGATCGCTCCGCGCATTCACTACGCGACCCTGGCGGCGATGGCTCCTTGTCGAGCCCCTCCTCGCTAAGTGGCGGATGGCGGACCCCCTAAGTCCGCCATCCGCAGGCCTCATGGTGGACGTCTAGCGCCTGGATCGGCCCTCGGCCGGCGTCTCACCCGTCTGCGGCGGATCGGGTTGGAGGTGGAAATCTCCCGTTCCCGCTCCGCTGCCTCCTTCGGCAGCATGACCTCTTCGCAGAAGTCCTGCACAGCGTTCCACGACCTGTCGCTCTCGACCATAGCTCGCACCACGGTCGGGAGCGAGAGGTGCGGCCTTAACGGGCGTTATAGGTGGCGACCTATAACGCCCGTTAAGGCCGCACGCTGAGATTCCCAGGCAGGGCACTCCACCAGCGTGTGGTCCGCCGTATCCTCGGGGCAGCCCGAGCAGTGGTGGCATACGGCAGTCGGCTCTCTCCCCGCGACTCGGTGCAGATACCTCCCGAAACAGCCATGTCCCGAGAGAACCTGCACCAGGCGGAATGTTAGGGAGCCGTGACGCCTGTCCAGCCATCCCTCCAAAATAGGGCGAACTGCCCCGATGGTGCGGAGGCCCGCACTTGGGTTCGCGAGCATCTCCACCCACTCTTCAACAACGGCCCGGCGGAGTCCGGACCGCTGTCGTTAGGTCTCCTGCAGTGTTGGCCGCTGTCCCAACCTTGCCGTCTCCCTCTCGCGCCAGAAATATAGGGACGCGAGAGCCTCGGCCTCCAGTTCCCAGGGTGGAAAGCCAGCCAACACGCACGCCGCTCCATATGAGATCGTGCGGTACCCCCGTATGGCCCTGACCGCCAGCGTTCGCTGCGCGCCATGCAGCAGCCTGACGCTCTGGCTGGTCAGGGCGTCGGCCCATACCGGGGCCCCGTAAAGGGCCATAGACCGCACGACTCCCATATAGAGCCTCCGACAGGCACTCCCCGGGCCGCCCACGTTAGGCATGAGGGCCCCTAGCGCACCCGCTGTCCCCACCAGCTTCGGGACCAGACGTTTAAAGTGGGCCGTGAACTGCCACCTGCCGTCGAGGGTGAGCCCAAGGTACTTGAGCTTGCCTGCCTCAACTCAACTGCATCAGTTCTTCGCATTTTAAGCCAACCACTCACTTAAGCTTACTAATCCGCAAAGTTCTACCCTCCGCAGGCCTACCGCCTATTAAACTGAAAGCAGTTGCGATTGTGATTTTTAAAGCTTTTATTGCTTTCCTTAAAGCTATAACTATTGCAATTTAAAAGCAATCAAGTTAGGCGGTGGGCTCTCAGTTTGGTACATTTAGTCATGAATTGTGACGTCAAAGGTTAAAACACGCACTTAGTTATTTATCACCTAAAAAACTTTTCACAAGTCTTGCGTGTGTAAAATTCATTTTTGCCATAAGGAAGCCGACCTGACATGCTATAACCCAACCTTTGGGCATTTTATATGGCATTTTACCCGAATTGCTTGCAACATTATAAACAGCCACTTAACGTCACTTTAATAAAGAATCGGTTGCGTTTCACATGAAAATTAGGCGCACGATTGTCACTAATTTACCCGCTAACATAATACAAACAAAAAACACCACCCGAAAATTAATTGAATTTTTATTTTAAACCATATTCGAGAGCATAACTTATACGTTAAAACGCAATTAAAATCATAAACATGTGTCTCTTGTCTTATGAGGCCTTAAAAATTGTCTACGGTGTCGTAAATTAGAGTTTTTAAGCGATAGAATTTATATTGAGCTCCCAACCTGATTATATTTTAAATAAACTAAGGAGCTGCTTGGACTAATTTTGTGTAGAATTAAAAAAGCGTAGCGTCCACAAATCTGGACATTTTATTGTGAACGGCTGTTGAGGAAGCTTCCAATTGGATGGATGGTTCTATGCTGTAAGGCTACATGTATTATAAAATTTAAAATAGGTAAAACTTTTCTTTATGTCCTCCTATATGAAACTATTGAACATTCAACGTCAAAGCTTTTCGCTTTTTAAATAAATAAATTTTGAGTTGAGAAAGACCTTTTCCCAAACGCCGTGATACCCTGGGGCCCCGTGAAGAGAAACCAAGGGCACCGCGTAGTATATCGTTCTGCTAAATTATTCTTCTGACTGTCTTGTTGGTCTAGTGGTCAGCACGCTGGGTACTATCCACGAGATTCCGGGTTCGAATCTCGGGTCGGCCCGAAAGTGTTGGGTTTTTCTGTCTTTAAATAACTCAGACACAGCTCCGGAGGCAGGAAGTTGGTGGTGTTTCCATTCCTCGGAAAGCACGTTAACTACCATTGGACTGCCGTCTCACCAAATTATGTGAGTAAAGGAAGAGACAGTGCACCTGTGTATTGCGCACACAATTGTGCACTCTGTTGAGATTAGCTACTGTAATCGAAATTCGGCTAGGAGGACATTATAATTTATTCTTCTTTTATTTGACATATTTTTTACATTTATGTATTTATTACATATTATCTATTCACTAATAAAAATAAATAAGTGCATACAAATAATACTGAGGATAAGTGCTGCAACAGAGTTATACACCTGTAGGTACGTGCGCCGTATACTGATAAAGTTTGGACACTCTTGTCTTAGTATGTATTTGATACTCCCACATAATTCATACTTATTATCCAAGCACTATCGTTAAAAATACAAAAAAAAGATTACTGGAAAAAAACACATTATTTTTGAAATATTTGTTCATATGTCTAACAATTTTAGATTTACTATATTTCCCTTTATAAGGAAAGTAATATTATAAGTAAGTATTATTATTAAGTCTCATTGCATGTTATTGGATAAAACCGTTCAAATTAGTGGGTCATTCTTTTTTGTGAGCAGCATGTCGCCATAAACGCAATATGATGGGCCACAGAGACGGTAATTACCAAGTTATTTATTATGAAAAAGGGTTCTTTTTAGGAGTTATTTAAATAAAACATTTTAGCATTTAAATTGGCTTTGAACCTATTTATATTTTCTCATTATGTTGTTAGCGTTTGATTTTGTTTTTTGGAGAAAATTGTCTCACCTCTTATTTCGAACATTTTACGGTAATGATTCGATTTTTGACTGTACTTTACATAAAATACGTTTTTATTTGACTGATTTTTAAATTGATAGTTCATCGATACAGTTTTAAATACCTAATTTTCATTTAATTGGACAAATTCAAGTGTAAATAAGTTAAGATAATAGTCATTTCATATTAGACGTTGGGTATTTCATTTTACAATTTGAAAGTAAATTTTGCACACAAATATTAATTTACATTTAGACTTTGATTGTACCTACTGTCTATTTTATGAAAATTTTAAAGATTTGCTGACAACAACTAATGATTTTTCACAAACTTAAAAAGGACATATAAACAGTTTAATTGGTATTCTGATAAAAAATCAAAACATACTCTTCACGTAAACAAATCATTGTGCATCAAGATTACATGGGATAAAAGCTGGAAAGATTACACTTTCTGAATGCGAGGGCTTAATGAAATCATCACCAGTATATACACGTTCGTAAAAACCGTATCCAAACGATCACAAGTAAGATAGTCGTAATGAAATAATTCGCAACACTTTATTAAGCTTACATTGCTCTAAATGAATTCCAATCGGCTTAGCGGGCGGTATTCATTAACAAATTTAATTAGCAAACCATTTTAAACCCTAACGTTGTAATTTTAAGAGTGATAAATATGAAACAAATTGAAATGTTAGCGGTTGTATTAAGTCGCGCGTCTGTAAGTGCGTCGTACCTAATTTGTGGGTAATTGATGAAGTTAAGTGTTTGTTTGCGTGTTTCAAGAATGTAAAGGCCGATTTTAATCGTCTTTTATGTTCGTTTGGATTACGGGTAGTGTAAGCGATTGTGATAATCTTATTTGAAGAATATCATATTATAACAAGTAATGGCTTGTCTATTTTTTAGCTTATCATGTTGTTCTCTACAAAGGACCACAGTGTATATAACATTTTTTTTTCAACAAACACACCAATTACCTAGCCTCAAACTAAGCGTGAGATTGTGCTATGGTGACTAGGATAACGGATAGAAATACTTAAATACATATAAACATCCATGACTGAGGTACCCATCACACAAACATTTGCCCCTGGCGGGATTCGAACCCGCAACCGCCTGGTTTAGAAGTCCGGTGCGCAAACGGTAGTCGTTGGCGCACCGGACTTACGGACCAATACGGTCGTCGTCGTCTTGTAGTTATAAGGTTATAACGGATGCCATAATTACACGTACCTAAAGCAAAATGCTTTTAATAAAAGTGACTGTTCAACACCTTACTTGTCCGCAACACTTTATTAAGCTTACACTTTATTATACAGACACAATAATAAAAGACAAGACATGTAGTACTCGTACATGTCTTTTGTCAGTGGGCCACACATCAACCTACTGATCTGTCAAATTTCCGCAACCATATTTCAACCTTATGTAAATCACATAGAGTTTCATATCATTTGAGATATTTTGATAGATTTAAAAAGGTTAATGCGAGGCCCACTGTACTACATCAACTACGTGTTAGTGCTTACATACCTTATACCTACCCTGCCTGTGAACGGATTAAATAAAAAATATCAGACAATATCAATATAAGAATATCGAGATACAACTGCTAATCTTGCATCATCGTAATTAGGAACAAAACTAAAAGCATAACAATCAAATCTCACATTTGAGATTAAAGAAATGTTCGTAGGTAGGTATTAATGAACCTCAACACACTTGACCACTTTTTTCTTCTGCAACGTTCTGCCGAACGAATAAAAAGTGTCGTAACCGCACTTCATCACACAATTAAATTCTGGCTAAGAAAGGGTATCGATGGCGGCCATTACGGACCCTATTGTTACCATTCGACTCACAATGCCTTACTTATGACCCGTTTAGGACATGAAAAAAGAAATGGCCAGACACGGACACACGCGCTGAAAAAACGGCGAATCCAGCGATGACGAGGTTGATCTGATGGATGATCTATCATCTGACATAAGCTCTAGCTCTAGCTTCTTCTAAAGCTCTAGCTTTTGACATAACTGCTACATCTCTTGCTAATCTCCGAAACAAGTAGTCTGCCACAGAAGGAGGGTAATGTTTTTCGATTGTAGTTATGTTTGTATGCCCAAACGGCTGGACAGGTTTTGACATAAGAGTGTAAGTGACATAAGCTATATAAATTTTGAAAATGGCGATCGTAAATAAAAAAGAGAAGGGTTGTTTATTTTTGTTACCATAGCAATATAGGTATCAAATGAAAGCTAGTGAATATACCATTTCAAAAATAATATAATTTTTGCAGTCAAGTATTTTTTAAATAATTATTGTAACTAACAAAAGCAATATATTAAACCTTTAAATATTTCAACATCCCATTTTAATGTTAAATCTGTTATTGGTGGAGTTTCTTCCATCTTTCCCTATCCTCCGCCATTCTCTTCACCTCCTGACAGGACACGACAGTCGAGGTCTCCCTTTCTGCTTTGTCTTATTTTTTTATTATTATATTATGTTATTTATTTTTTCACGTCAAAAAATATATTAAGTCTACATCGATCAAATTATATATATAATTAAATATATAGAGTAAACTCATTAAAACACAACTTTACGGATTACTTCGCGATTTATTTACATTTTATTTTAAACCTGACGTTTCGAACACTTTACAGCGATCGTGGTCACAGGGAGACTAAGGTATTATTTGTCATTACAAAGTTTTGAAAAATTTTAAATACCGTCACTCAATAATATTAATTTACGTTCCTATTTACGCAGAAAGAGCTAACCGTGTCTTGAGATCTTGCAGTGCTAGGTGTTGCTTTGGTATTTGCTAGAATAGGATCCCATGCCGGTGGAACTTTCCAACCATCTTCTCTATTGAAATTTAGATGTTTTCTAATTTCAATGGCTTCACGTAGCATTCGAGGAATAAAACGCCGTTCTTCGAGGAAAAAAATTTTTCAAAACTTTGTAATGACAAATAATACCTTAGTCTCCCTGTGACCACGATCGCTGTAAAGTGTTCGAAACGTCAGGTTTAAAATAAAATGTAAATAAATCGCGAAGTAATCCGTAAAGTTGTGTTTTAATGAGTTCAACAATTCGCGTAAACGTAAGAAACAAATATGTGACCCAGTACGGACTGGAAACAGCAAACAAAATTCGCCGGTTGGAAGATCTCAAGACTAAACGCGCGAGGAAAATATCATCTTTAAATTTCCTCAAGAGGTGCAGAGACCACAACCTCATCCCACGATGTGTCCAAATTTCACCAAAGAAAGACATACGCGGGAGTGCGAAGATCTTAAACCAGGCAAGTCGAAAAATGCTCCGTCATCTCATACATCAACATCATAGCGACCTAGTTTATTTAAACGCAACCGTCGAGAATCTATGTCAAGATTTAAAATTACAACTGTCCCAACTAGATTTTGAAGAATGTATTCAGATACTTAATAGACGCGAAACATCAAAATATAACGAATGCAAAGCAAACCAAATCGAAAAATATAACAAACTTTCATCTCAAAATTTAGTAAAACGAAACGCAAATGTCACTTTACCAACCATAGACAACCGGAACAGCAGGACAGTTGTCAATTTATCAAAACAAATTTTGGATGAACCTACCGTTGAGATTTTAAGTAAAGGTCTTAATTTTGCTGTAACACCGCGTAAAATACTGTATGAGGAGATTATTTGCAGCGTAGAAGATTGCTTAGTAAAGAATAACATGAAGAAAGAGGACGCGGAAGCATTACGACAAGACATATCGTCTGTCCTAGACATTGCAAAGTCCCGAAGTCGAATCTTCCTCGTGAACAATATCTAGCCTTAAAAAACCTAAAATCTAGACCAGATCTAACAATCGTGCGCGCAGATAAAGGTAACGCTACGGTCGTAATGGATACATCGGACTATAAACTTAAAATGTCGCAGTTGCTGTTGGACGAATCTACCTACAAACGCGTGAAAGTAGATCAAACAAACAAAATCCTGAAGAAAACCAGCGACTTAGTACGAAAACACAGTGACAGTTTAAGTCTAGATGCTCAACAGTTAGTACCTACGTGTGCAAAACCACCGAAATTGTATGGGTTGCCAAAAATTCATAAGACTAATATCCCGCTACGTCCCATTGTGAGTCAAATTGATACCCCAACCTACAGATTGGCTCAGCATTTAGCTAAAACATTATCAAAGCTAAGGGGAGAAACAACGGCGTATGTGAAGGATTCCTACCATTTCATCAGCGAAATTAAGAACTTACAATTACCAGATGATGAAACTATGGTTAGTTTTGATATACAGTCCCTATTCACAAGCTTACCAGTACAAGACTGCATTGAAATTACTAAAAGGAAGCTGGTTCAACTCGACATGCCAATAGAATATGCGGAACTATTGGAACATTGCCTTACATCTGGCTATTTACTGTGGGATAATGAGTTCTATCTGCAAACCGATGGTGTAGCAATGGGCTCTCCGGTATCCCCAGTTGTTGCTGATATATTCATGGAGGATTTTGAGGATCGAGCTCTGAGCACATCACCTATATCACCAAGGTTTTATAAGCGGTATGTAGATGACACTTTCACAATTTTACCCACCAATAGTGTTTCTGCTTTTCTTAATCATCTTAATTCAATACATCCAAAAATAAAATTTACTATGGAAATTGAGGCAGACAGTAAACTAGCTTTCTTAGATATTTTACTAACTAGGAATTCGGATCATACCCTTAGCCATACAGTCTTTAGAAAAGCCACCCATACCGATAAATATCTCAATGGTGCGTCTCACCATCATCCTTCACAGTTAGCTACCGTGGGCAAAACTTTGTATCAGAGAGCGAGGGGCATCTGTGACGACCGACACCTGGCTGCTGAGCTTCAGCATGTAAGGAAGGTACTACGGGACAACCAGCTTCCAGTACCACGTCGTTTCAGACCCCGTGACAAGCCTACGACAGTTGAACGCCAACCTGCAGTACTACCATACATGAAGGGAGTCACTGACAAGATTGGGAATATCTTGAAGCGTGCTTCAATCAAAACTTACTTCAAGCCGCAAAAGAAGATTAACCAATTCCTACCACCTGTCAAGTACAACATACCTTTTCAAGATACAGGGGTGTACAAGCTGGAGTGTGACTGTGGCCTCTCCTACATCGGGCAAACAAAGCGAAGTATAGGCGTGCGGATAAAAGAACACATAGCTGACGTAAAACATAGACGGAACATGAAATCTGCAGTGTGTGAACATGCCTTAGACAAACCCAACCACTTCATTCGTTTTGACCAACCTAAAATACTTGCAAAAGAACGGCGTTTTATTCCTCGAACGCTACGTGAAGCCATTGAAATTAGAAAACATCCAAATTTCAATAGAGAAGATGGTTGGAAAGTTCCACCGGCATGGGATCCTATTCTAGCAAAAACCAATTCAACACCTAGCACTGCAAGATCTCAAGACACGGTTAGCTCTTTCGGCGTAAATAGGAACGTAAATTAATATTATTGAGTGACGGTATTTAAAATTTTTCAAAACTTTGTAATGACAAATAATACCTTAGTCTCCCTGTGACCACGATCGCTGTAAAGTGTTCGAAACGTCAGGTTTAAAATAAAATGTAAATAAATCGCGAAGTAATCCGTAAAGTTGTGTTTTAATGAGTTCAACAATTCGCGTAAACGTAAGAAACAAATAGATAGAGTGAAGTAAAGTCAGCCTAAAAAGATCCCACTGCTGGGCAAAGGCCTCACCTCAACTATGAGAAGGTACGAGCTATACTTCACCACACGGGCTCAGTGCGGATTGGTGGAGGTTGTTAGGCAAGTGACCAACCTTACTGTCAGATGTTACCAAGCCGCCCTAGAGCCTCTGACTAGGCTTAACGACTAATATCAACAGATATTTGCCAAGACCAACTGGTTAACGTGCCTTCCGAAACCCGGTGATGCTTGTCATGGACGTCACTTAAATGGTCGGAATGGTCACCCATCCAATCACGACTCCCCGTGGGTTGCTTAACTTTGGTATCACTATCAAAGCGCTACCGCCACTGCGCCACAAGCACCTCAAATTAGATAACTTTAAAATATTTTTTGTGTTTAGCAAACATATCGACCGTGTGTATCAACGTTATTCCGGACCATAACAAATCCGTCAGATCAACGCCGACCGCTTGACGGCCGGTTATGACGTTGTATGAATATTATGATCGTTACTTATTGTTATTATATTAACACCAACTTATAGAATGCATCTTTGTGTTATCGCTTTATAAAACACGTGTAAAGCAACAGAAGGATGAGCTAAGATCGAAAGGTATTTGCATGTTCTTGCAAAATTTTACATCTCTCATGATGATTTTGCTGGTTCTCGACATGAAATAATTAAATGTTATTATTAAAATAGTAATAACTGTATCAATTTAGATCTATTTGACACTAAATATTGTTTTTATTGAAAATACTTTTAAAAGCAGACATACATACTTTATTATAATTTATATTGAATAAATTAACTAAGTCGATAGTGGTCCAGTAATTAACGAAACATACTCGTTAAAAAAAAAATCATCCAATCAACAACGAACAAACTCGATTGTCATTCAAACCTGATCTAGCACAACTTCATACGACAGAATTAGAAGAAAGATGGCACTATTTACAAAACTAATTTAACCCTTTCACTTACACAGGCTATTGCCGACCCTATTGTAATGTGGTTCGAAATACTCGATAGGACTGTGGTCGTATACTCTTATATTCATGTGACTACATTTCAAGGAACTATTTCAGGACAAAACTTAGAAGTTGTACAGGCTCTAATAAAATCAATTGTATTCCGTTTACAGGGTGATTTTGCTGCCCAATAGAACAAGTTTTACTATGGGACCAACATCGAAATCGCAAAAATAATTGATTAGCTGATCACTACTTTAGAGGTTTTGTAGGTAAACTATAAGTAACAATAATAGTGCACAAGAAAGTGCGCAACACACGGGTGCACACTCATAATTCGATGTGACGGCAGTCCGACATGACCGTAGAGACATCAGGCGCAAGACCAACGGCTTAACGTGCTTTTCGAGGCCAACTTTCAGACTCCGGAGCTGTGTCTGAGTTATTTCAAGACAGAAAAACCTAACACTTCTGGCCCGACAAGGGATTCGAACCCAGGACCTTGTGGATAGTACCCAGCGTGCTGACAACTAGACCAACGAGGCAGTCAAAAACTATCAGTATTTCCATGTCAAACCCATAATAATACAAATGCATGGGATACCATGATGTAAATTTTGATTACAAAAAAGCATTTGAATGTCTGTACAAGATCAATGTCTCTATTGCTTCTGAATGTCAATGTACTGTTCGTGTAGTAATCTTTAAACTACGCCTATGGACACTATCTATAATATTTAAAAACTAAGAACTGACTAAAAGATGAAGGACCTAACTAAGTACTCAATGCAGTGTAGGTCATACATATTCCTAAATCGCACAGTACTGTCACTTTAGTAGTGAAGTGCACCCATGTCCATGATCAAGATGAAGTAAAACCTAAAACGGACTACACGATGTAGGACAGTCCCCGAAAACTTCAATTTTTGGCCACATCATAGAAGTGGACTTATGACAGTTGATTAAAAGAGGCCGAAAGCGGCCCGCTCGGGGGCCATACGACAGCTCGGCGGGAGCGGCCCGGCGGGGCACCCCTGATGATTGTGTTAAAAATAAATAAGTACCTCAATGAACAATTGTGCGCGCATTCCCGCGTGTTTTATGGGCCCACGATTGTGCGCCGATAATTTATGCGATGTACCCAAAAAAGAGTCGCCGATGTCGTATGTCGTCTAAGTAAATGTTTTGGTTTTGAAATTGAAAACCTGGAAATTCATTTGAACTAACCTTTACAACCATATTAAGAAAAAGTATACTTCTAAATGTCTGTGCAAAAATTTAGGTAGTAGTCATTTTTTTTGACTAGAAAGCCAACATTTAAAAAATTCCAAATATATATTTTTAAATAGTTCTGTCCATATTAGCTCTTTATTTATTTCGAAAAAACACAACTGATTAACAGAGAGTAACATTACAAACTTGAAGTATTAGTTACTTGTGTTTCAAATTCCCACCGGCAAATGGTTGATAAAGGGTTATTACTATAAATCCCAGCATCGTGGATATAATTCATCATTACTTAGCAGGAACTATAATCCTTCAAAAGAAAACTCCTTTATAAACGATATCAAAACACTTAACAACAGCTCAATGAAATGGGCGTAACTCACCAACTGAAATTAAAACCCCATCAAATAGTGGGCAAGTATCAGACAAGAGAATAGATGCACCCTAAGTTTACTTACCACATCTGCTAGAGCAGTGGTTCTCAACTATTTTTCGATTAACGGCCATCCAGATTGTTCCCTCCCATTCCAAAGAAATACCAAGACCCGCAATGTTCTTCCAATTTGTAAAATTAATGATAATAAATACTTTATTATAAAAATTACAGACTACATAAATTATACGTATAATAAACGTTGCCATTTCGAGTCATTGAAACCGGTGGTCCGCGGTCCAAAGTTTGGCAACCAGTGAGCTAAAAGGATAGATTAGTTCATAATGGGTTTATAATGCGTCTACTTGCCTCTTATAATCATTAGTGTCGTATATTCTTTTTTTCAGTGTGTTTTCATTACAGACACAATCCGGTAACTTAACATGTAATCAGTGCAAAGGGTAAGCCCTATTCAAAGGACGCAAAACCATTTGGTAAAATACGTAATTGCAGGTTTTAGTAATGGATAAAGGTTTGAGTTAATGTTCGTTTAGTTACAGTTTAGTTTTTTGGGTTTGGTAGAAATAGTTTAAAATTAGGAAGCGATTTAAGGGCCCCTGTGGCCGTAGAGGGTTAATGATGTAGTGTATGTTTTGTCATTTTCACGTAGGGACACCAAGTATGCTGTAAAGTTTATAAAAATTGTTTTATATAAAGTATACCTTATAAAAACCTATTTTAATGAGAAGTGAAGAAAAAATATTAATACCAACTTAAACATTAAGCACGTTATAAAGGTAGGTATAACACGAGCCTGCAACGTGATAAACAATAGGCACTCATAAACCTCAACAGGTTTGTTTACATTGGCTTTGAAACGCGAATATCGATAAAACTGTTACACACATCTGAAACTAACAAAATTCAACGAATCATAAATTTTATCGTCTGAATTCACGTGAAACGCACACCTAAGTAGAAACTTGTGTTGTTTGTTTTTTGATAGGCCTGTGTAACTGCGCCTTTTCTTTTAAACTCTTTTTTGTTTATGCCTCCAATAAAAAGGTGGCCTTACACCACACGACTCGACAGTTTTTTCCTTGGAAATTGAGATATCGCGATGGCAAATAGCTTTTTTCTTATTTAGTATTAACACAAGATACAAAGAAAGGACTGGATCTTAGTTTCAAGCAAATAAAAAGATAGCAGTGGTATTTTAAAATAACTTCTGTTTATTAATAAATAGAAATAGGCATGAATAAAATGAGTACAAATAGGTATGATATTTAACAAAAAATTTTACTCAAGCTCAAACCACTCGGGTTGAAAAACAATATTAATAGTTTTATAATTGAAGGGTAGGCTACCTTTTAATTATAAAACTCCAATAAAATTCAAACAGGTGAATAATTAATTTACAGTTTGTTAGTTTGGACAATTGAAATGAAATGGTTTTGAAAGGTAATTAACAAATATATATTTTATTCCTACCGTATTTTCCTCCAAAAATTACGTTAATATAATAATGTTTACATGATATCGTCTCTCTAATCCTTGATAGCCCTACAAAATAGCGTGCTGATACCTTATTTCTCTTGCAATGTTTGTATTTTTGTAAGCACAGTTTATAAAAAGGCGACATTACCATTTGACAAATGCAGTCGCATAAAACCCACCAGGGGGCGCCACTACTTGGCCGCTGTCAACGCAATTTTTATATGTCCCTGAGAATAATACGCACTATAAGTATAGTTTTTGTTTAATAATATTTGTGGAATGAAGATAAAGTGCGGACGGTAAAAATATTGTAATAAAAAGAAGTAAATACCGATTGTAATATATCATCTTAGACCTAGCGAGCGAAGTAAAGAAAAAACTTTGATAAACGATCAATTCCGTTGGTTAAAGTTTAAAAAATAAACGAAAAATTTATTTAAGTTGTTATTATAGGGGGGTTTCTAAGCTATTTTTATAATAATCCAATTTCTTTACAAATTCTTACGAAAGTAACATTTGCATGCACAAATAGATCGACCGTGTCGTCCGGTGGGACTTGAACCCACGACCTGGGCGAGTGCTTTTCAACTGAGCTACGGAGGACGTTATAATCAGTGAAAGGGGTTTTATTTGAAAGAAGCTTCTTTAATATAACCTTCTGTAAATTTTAGCCGACTTTACTAGAATCTATGGTAGTGTATCATCAATTCTACCGGTGCTTCATCATATTAGCCTATTGCAGTCCACTGCTGGACGTAGGCCTCTCCAAGACGGCGCCAATTTTCACGGTCCTCCGCTTCTCGCATCCAGCCACCACCGACCACCTTCTCCGGGTCGTCGGTCTACCGGTGCTTACCCTTGACATATTTCATAATTATACAACTAACAAAACTGGTTAAAAAAACATTTTGGCTACAAAATAAAATAAAAACTTCGTGACAGTATTTATTATATTTGTATTGACTTTTAATATCGTGGCAATAGGCAGGTACCGACATGTAACATAGGTCCTTTGAATCATGCCGACTAAAGGCGGAATAAATAATTTAGTCGCAGCAACCCTACAGCTTGCTTCTCTGTAATGCGTCCCATTCAATGGCCACTTTTATTTCCCGCACAATAACCGTACTGTTGGTACAGTATTGCTAGGGTTGGCTATGATAAAGTTTGTTCATTTACCAATAGTCACTTTAAATATTTTGGAGCATAGTAAAATACAAGATCACAGATGTACTCTTTGGTCCCATCCTTTCGATATCTGATACATTAAATAAAGTCAAGTATTTTATAACTATGTTTGTCGCATTAAGCCCTAGAAGCCTTTTTGATATTCCTAAATGCTTCGGCTGCCCCACCACGTCTTGTCCCGATGCCATTCGCTAATATCAGCTATAGTTCGCCTATAGTGTCAAAACAGAATTTATGCAACTTGTTTATTACAATTCGTATTATAAATTACCGTAAAACGAATTAGGATGGTTAGTTTTTTTAATGAGTAGGCAACTTTTTATTTATAGAAAATTGTGTAAAACACTTCGTAATTTATTCAAAAATTCCATACTTTATCCTCATGACGTTCAAAAATCCTACGGATGACACTGACTCTTGTTTTTTTTTTAATTTTATCTATTCTGTGCAACCCTAAAACGGGTGACAGCCCTACCCAGGACATGCGCGCGCGCCTCTCTGGGCGGGGCGGCGCGACCTGCGATTATGCCCGCTTTTTTATTATTTGCGCCGTAGATACCTTTTACATCGCCGTTCAATTACCGAAGCGCGAGTGTGGTGGCCTTTGGATGAATGTAGATACGTATTTCATTTATAATTATTCTAAAACTTGTACATGATCAACTGCTGATCTTGGTGGATGCTTGTTTATGTTTTCTTGCAAGTTGATTAGACTAATCGCGTTTTTCACAGGATAATCGCAAATGTTAATAAAACAGATTAAGTGTTTTTGCACTATTGTTATAGTTAGTAGGAATATTAAGAAGGTAAAAATTTTCAGTATAGAACTTATGTATATGTATAAATTTCATTTTATAGCAGAATCTTGAAGCTAAAGTAAAAGAAATTGACCAACAGGCTTTTCGATAATTGTTTTTATAGAATAAGATATATTTTAATTCGTTACATCAGTCTACTAATATATTCAATGTAATTAAATCTACTCTAATTGACTTTTATCTGATAGAATTGAATTTAATGTAATATGAATAATCGAATTTTGGCACGTCTGCGAGCAGACTAAACTCATACACCTACTTTAAATATTTGTTACCTTTTTAAATATGTTTTGGCAAAGAAACGTTTGCACTTTGTAAGTTTCTACGTCTTTCTAAATATTTAGGTATTTACGTCTAAGTATTTACGTTCTAAGTATTTACGTCTTTGTAAATATTTACGTCTTTCTAAAGTCTTTCTGTTAAACAAATTTTCTCATAAGCTGAACAAGAATGGCATGGTCTTTTTACACCAAACTTTTTTTGTAATTTCTCCAATGATTTATTTTCTTCTTCTTCTCAGCCTTCTTCTACCATTTTCTTGGTGTAGGCCTCCTTTCTTTCATGCCAGTCTCTTCTATCTTGAGCCACTTGTATCCACATTGATCCGGCTTCTCTCTTTATGTCGTCACTCCATCGCATTTGGGGTCTTCCCACCGGACGTTTCTCTCCCCATGGTCTCCACTCAATAACTGTCTTACACCAGGAGTCATGTTTGCGGGCGACGTGGCCTGGCTATTCCCACTTAAGTTTCACAGTGATTTATAAAATTGCTAAAATAAAAAAGGCGGCGTGTCCACACAAATCTTACGCTGCGCCCACGCGCGCTGATTGCGCTCGCCTTGACATTAGTTCGACTGTCGCGACTTGCTTGAACCCGTGTGCTTCACTTGTCTGCCTTGAGTTATGTAACTTATTGTGTTTGGGGAATTCTTCTTCTTCTTCATTCTAAATGGAATTCCATACGAGTACAATTGTATCGAGGTCTCAAAAAATGAGAATTTCTGAAAACAGAGACAGATCCTAGTGGTATCTTTAAATACTTCAAGTTCGTGTTTCCAGATCAAATAGGCATTCAATTATCGTCAGGATACCGGCGTTCTTATGAGATTCGAGGCGTCAAATGATTTCTTTTAATTCTGATTTTGTTTGATGCGGCTGCTAATAAAAAAATCAAACATTTTAGTCTTATTTTGATTTGCATTCATAATTATTTCGATTAGCGTAGGTAGTTTCTCAATGTTAAAATCTCTAACGTCATTTTTATAGGTCACTTCAGCAATTTTTTCATAAATATTCTACGACTTCATATTAAAGTTCACTCTACAGGTATTCATTTATAATGCTTTCAACTTCTACAAACCTTAAAAAATCTTATACCTTCTCCTGTCATTAATATTTAGTTAAAGTTACAGACATTTCCGATACACCAACACATCTTTATCAACACACGCAACACGATAATTATCTTGGAATATCTACATCTCAGAACCTTTATCTTAAAGTAACCACACACCGAGTCTTTGAATCTTAAAATCAATGCTATTTGATAAGATAAGACGACGCAACCAGAATCGATAGACCTCTTAGTTTCTTCGCTGATTCGTTTGTACCTTTGTTGGTTTCTCGCGTTTGGAGGAGGATGGGAGGTTGAATTATATTGGTTTTAAAATAAGACAGTCGGGACCTTAATTAGAGTTTGTGGTGACCGTCAGGGCGTATTATGAGCTCGCTTCATCAGGTGTTGTTTTCGCATGAGCGCTCCGGCGTTTGCGCATACCTGTTTAGGCGCCAACTATTTCTATATCGAGTTACGGGTGCCTGGTGGCGTCAGTGTATCATGCTTAGATCAGTCTAGTATTATACATGAAAGTGGTTTTGGTAATGGAGTTACCTAATTTTAAGGTCGGGTTTCATGAGTAAGCATTGAAAGATTTGGGCGACAAAAAAATTTTGGAGCTAAAGATTTTGCTAAGAAGGAATTTCATACGTAGATTGCAGCTATTTTATTTAGTTCAATGTATTCTGCTCATATGTGTATTTAACACGTTTAATAGATGAACAAGTATAGTTTGTAGAAATAACTCAAAACAAACGGCAACGTTGTGGGTCCATCACTGGATCACAGGATCAATAAAAGCTTTTTCTACTATTAATGAAAACAAAGCTCTGCACTATATGCATTAAATGGATTAACAGCGTGACACTATTTCGCTTTCCTAGCTTTCTGTTTCTCTCTCACACCATGACGTCCATTTGGATTGTCGAAATTCAAAACCACCAACGTGTTAAGGATTGTTCAAGTCAATGTAATTACAACTTTCTATAGAGAATATGGTATAATACTACGACTCAATGTCTCACGGGAAATAAACGAAGGTTTATCTGCCAAAGTAGAAAAATAAAAGCTTATCCCTGTCCTACTGAGTTTGACAATCCCTTAAACCTTCACAGGTGATATGCTTTTGACAAGAAATTACGTACTTTCACTATTGTAAGTTTATGTCAATATTTTTAGTTGTCACTTTTAAATCTCTGTCTGTCTGAATATTATATTTTTGTTTTTGAAGACGTGCGTTTTGGATACATACTTTTTACATACTAAGCTTTTTGTGAGTTGTTTAAGCAGCAGGTAATAGCTGAAGATAACTTACCTAACCTGTGACGACTATCATGAACCCCAAGAATAGGTAAGGCCATCTTGTATATTCAATATACAAGACTAATCTTGGGTCTCAACATAAGTATGGTAGAAAAGAGTATTATTTTCTGTATTAAAAGTTATTGTAAGTACTAGTAGTAGACAGTGTTCCACCAAGAATAAATACTTAAATGTTTACAGTTTTGATAGTATACCATTAAAAAGACATGGCAGTGAAACGGTATATTTTAATTAATCTCCTCTTACAAACAAAGTGTTAACGGTGTGTAGATGGTGTAGGCTTTACTGTTAGACACCTAATCCAAAATAAAAAAGACATCTTTGTTAAAACTACAAATCTAGTGACAACAAACGAATTAATCAGTAGCTAGACTCCAACGCTAGTCATAAATCATATTTTTCAATGAACAGCGTCAAAGATATTTCTTTACGGACGAATGAGTTTCATTAATTCCATTAAGGATGCGACTTAAGTTGTAAATCCATCAACAGAAAACATGATTTCTTTGTCGTCAGTGTTTTAGAAAACTGACTAACTGGGTGGGATTATGGTCCGAAGGCTTAAACAATATGTTTACATAGAAAATCCGATTAACTTTCGTTGGGGCAGAGACAAAGTGTCTGTTGGGTTATTTGAATTTGCCCTTTTTTTAGTCCGTGGATTATGAAAGTTTGCGGTTGCCCTCAAATAACTGTCAGTTTTTAGATATCCACTGTTCTTCTAAACCTACCGCTAAAACTAACAGGGATATTTAAATATACGATTACCATTGGTACGTTATAATCTTCAAAGTATTCTACATTGTTATCGACTCATAGATACTTTTTAACTCGTAAATGTTTTACTAAACCACACTGAGTCCAGTTACCTCAAACATTGAATGAACCATGAACTTAACACCTTCGCCGACAGCCCCGTACTATGTCACTGCTATCACGTAATCTTATATTTTGGGAGATCGAAGCAGGCGGTCTACCTGTTAACAGGTTATAGCTCAATTCACTGACGAAATAAATTTGTAATGTAAAACCCCTATTTAGCATAGAGATTGTATCAAGAGAAGTAATAGTTTCTTTGTATGATTGAAGCAGACCCGCAACTGAAATATGAATGGGTTTTCATTTAAGGTTCTATTATTATGTATTTTTTTCTTTTACTGATAGGTTATTTCATGAGGCTGTTCTTTTGGCACTCATGGAAATTTAGTTTTCCAGTTTAAGTTAGGTTATATTAAGTGCCATATTGCACTAAGTTTTAAAAGATTTGTGCTTGACGATTCGTAAATGCGTCTATCTTATATTAAAATAATAAATGACTATAATCTTGATTACATGATTAATTAACATTATGTTTTTCATACTCATATCCTTAAGATCAGAGCAAGCCGCAGCGAATACGTTTTGTTGAGTATAATTAAATATGTAATTATTGTTGCAACCTTATTCGATGTTTTTATTCAATCGACCTAACGATACATAAGTAGCTTTTTTTTTTTAGAAACTGATTAGGTTCAGCATTGTTAAAAGCTAACAGGGAAAATGTGATTCGATATGCAAGGAGCTTTATACAGATTTATTAAATTGCATTGTTGGTATCAATTAAAATTTTCAAAAACATTAACAGCTCTTAATCTTTAATACGACCTTAAATTAAATAAGCACAGCAGCATAACTCTCAGTAAAATTAAACTTTCTAGTTTCATCTTTTGTGTCTATGTGTGTGGACGGCGGCAGTGCTCAACAGGTTAACAATACTAGCAACTTCAAACAAGATATGTACCTAAATGCTATTTAAGATTATACCAACCCGAGCATTTGTCCCACAAATACCAAAGTGTGAAACCAAACATATAACATAGGTACATTTTGTTTTCCAAAACCGGAAAACGATCCTAAAATTGGGACCACCGTCCACCGAGGTGGTCCCTTATCACCAATGCGTTCGTCGATGCTTCCAATGAGACATTTCACCTTTTTTATAGCCTTGCTCTTCGCGACTTAACTATACTACCAACTTAACTCCTCAATTGCTAGACATACCATAAGTTTTGAGTCCCTAATTTTAAGGGTCATATTTCTTTAACTCTATAATCAGAGCAGGTAGAGTTGTAATTGTTTCAAGCATAGTTTTATCTCTGTCTACTTTCCCACCTTTTTACGAGGGAACGTGTGAGACGAAGTGTCGTAGATACAATTATCGATTAGGTATTGTTATCGGGGCCGATCATTGTCTTCCGGCAGATTTTTGTTGATTTAGGTCGGTTTTAGGTGATTTAGTGGCGCTATAGTGGTCTACGGTCAAATCTCACGGTTTTTTTTTGCGATTTTGGAACGAAGATGTCATTCAAGGGTTTTCTGAATGAAGCGCCAGCGCGGCGTCCTCAAAACTGTTTACTTTGTTTGTTTTCGTGTAGTTATTATGGTATTGAATCTTTATATTTGTGTTGGATTTTGTCGACCCTAAAACAATAGACCACATTTTAATATCCCGACTTATATTCGTCTTTAGTTATAATAAGCGATTACGAATTGTAATAGAACCCTTAGGTGTGTGTGTATTGTGTCCAAACAATATTAATTTCAAAACAATGCAACCGTAAAGTGTTTTCAATGTTGCCATACACAATATTTCTAGCAAACCCATCGTACATTTAGCTCGAGTATTATTTTCGCCGCCCCTACATCTCGGCTACTTCAGTATGAAAATCAAGAGACATTGTAAATAAAATCCACAGGGATCAAATTGCATAAAAGCTTGCTTAAATATGTGCATATTATTGCTTTCATACGCCTAGTATAAAGACGTCATAATGTAACGATAGCAAACAACATTCAGTTGTGATAGATAATTGTTTTTTTAGAAATAAGTCTTTCTAGTTATAAAACAATGGGGAATAAATTTCTAAGCCAAAAAGTGTTTTCATAAAATTTATATTTGCACATGAAGCTACAAACTGTATAACTAGGTATTCAACTATTGCAAACTATATTAAAGTAGGTACAATAAAATATCTTATGTTAGGTAGCTTCTGTTCCGCTAACATGCTGAGAGAATCATTTTCCATTGTTTTTTCGAATTCGTTAATAAGTAGTTTAAAGATAAACAGGTCCTATTTTTTTATTAAGTATTTTTTTTTTTACTAATATTAATAACTTCACTGTTTACAAGTTATTTCAACCATTCAGAGGTAACAGAAGATACACTTTTACAAATGTTACAACGAGTACTGTGTACAAAGTATTGTCTTACAGTTACTATGTTTTGCAATCGAAATGTCTTTTTCAAACTTTAATTCATTCATAAGGTGACCCAAATGAATGTAACCATGACATATAAAAAGGTTCTTAATATAATATGAATCAAGCGACTCGAGGAGTATTTGTGCAAAAGACCGTATAAATTAAAAATACTTTTTTATATTTTATTTTAATTTTTCTGCGATCATTACACAAACGATCCTACTAGAAAGTGATATGACATCAACGCAAGCTCACGCGCACCTTACACTTAGTACCGATTACAGCCAATACATTTTGTGGCTATCGCCGTTTTTGTTTAGATGATATTTAATTCTATTGTTTTATACCACAATGACATTGAATTGCAGTGCGTCTCGAGTGAAACTTTATAACGATGTGTCGTGTGCCGTATGGGAAAATTATTCGGACCATTTCTTTGCGGTCGTAAGTGGAAACGTTATTATGTCTGTGAGCAGTTTTTCAAGAGAGTAGTAATGTGTTTTACAGTTCTAACTTAGAAATACTACTATTTATATAAATGTTTTCATCGTATACTTATTCATTGCTATAAGTACATTGTTTAAAATAAAATATATTTCAAGCACAATTACACATTAGCAATTTACTATTTCGCGTTTATTGTTCTTTTCCTCATTTTAGCTAAACTAAACGGCGAAAAACCTGTTTCAAAAAAATATGTAAGTACCTATGTCTCTAAATACGTATAATTAGGTATTGCTATTGTGTTCCTATCTTATCTATCATACACAAACTATGACTTATACAAAATGGTATCTTTGTATACTCTATTGAAAAAAACTTTCATTCTGGCATATTATAGATATTAGACTAAACATCTAAGAAGATGGTTCAAGAACAAGACCATTTATTAAACCATGTAACTTACGTAGTCATATCATTATGACTGCCACCCTCCAAGCAACACAATTATCATGTTTGTGGTCGTTCTAGTGCATTCCGACAGTTTAATGGTTTTAATATCGCGTATATTACGTAAATGTAAACAGTTTTCAGTTGATATTACCTTTAAGCATTACTCTTGATACTTTTAACGCTTTTCTGCATTTAAATGGTATGATAGCGTGCTGTGTAAAGTAGAAGTAGGATAATATGAGATTGCTACAATATTTTTTTCTCTATGCATTTTTGGCAATGAATGCACCTTAAAGAGTTTCGGGTTATACGGATTCGGAAAAACAGACACAGGCAGGGCATTCCACTCCATGGATGATCATGAAAAGCGAAAGATTTGAATGTTAACCAAAAAGGATGGCAACTGAATCCGCATTACGTCTGGTGTTCCGATGGAAGAATGGAGATGGCGTTATGTGTGCTTTTTTATTTATTATCTTTGGTTCCTCTGAATTTATTTATTTGATTTTACGAACATAATAATTTATTATGTGTTTTACTTTAACTAGTATTTATTTGTCGTGAAATAAGTTAAAATTACTGACTGTGATTTACCTTTTTTATTTGTGTTTAAGGGATCGATTTTTGCGTTTACATATTCTGTATTTTTAAGCATATTAAATTAAAATATTTATTCAATTTGTTTCCATAAAGTCTAGTCATTATGTTGGGTGTTCAAAAAGTTTCTCTCGCTTCTTAACCTTCAGTCAGACTTTACTCGTGAATTAATTACTTTACCACTAAATAATTATCTCTTTACCTACATGTTACTCAATTTGCATGCACCTTGAGACCCAAAATATCCACTACCAAATACAGTGTGAAGAGAGTAAATTAATTACATTATGACATATAATTAGTGGGGTATAGGGCGTGACAGCACCAAAATATTATGGTGATCTGTGCTCCCGCCCACAATGGTGTCACTGGCTGAAGACAAAAATATGCAATTAAATGTTAAGCAATGATAAAATGGTAATTATTTTATAACTTTTTTATCTTGAGGATAAACATGTTAAAGATGTTTCGTATTTTATAACATTATTGTCTTTATTCAAGCCTCAGTTGCTTAATTAAACAAGTGATATAATTAGGAAATTTAAAAAACACGACTGCCGTTAAAACGAATTTAGCTAAAAAGTCAACTTATCTTTTACAGGTAAACTCCCTCATTAAACCATACTTAATATTATAAATGCGAAAGTGCGTCTGTCTGTCTGTCTGTCTGTTACCTCTTGACGATTAAACCACTGAACCGATTGAGATGAAATTTGGTATGGAGACAGTTCGAGACCCTGGAAAGGACATGGCTACATTTTGTCGCGATATAAAACATTAAAGGGGTGAAAAGGGGGATGAAAGTTTATATGGAAAATCCATCTCTTGCAGGCGAAGTCGCGGGAAACCACTAGTGATGCTATATTTAAGATAGCCGCATTACGACCTTTCAAATGATGCCTATAGTGTAGTAGCATATAGTGTAGTAATTAGCCCATTTTTTTGTCGCTATGATATAAATGACGGTCAATTTGCCATTGTTGCTTTTTTTTTAACAGTAGGTATAGGTACCTACTTATCCTATGACTCAAGGGATGGTGAAAGAAATCTAACGATACCACACTCATCTAAATTAGCTGAGGCGTTTAGAAGTAATGGTGGAATGAAGAAACGTACCTACATAAGTACATACATGAACCCTGATAACAATACACTCGTTTTTTTGGACACCCGTGTAAACAATCAGTAAGCTAAAATCAAATGGCCTTAATTGTTTTTATTTTACACACTACTTATTGGTATTATAGAACCTTCTTTTTTGAGGTTGGTCAAAATTAAAATGCACAATACAGATGTATTATCATTAGTATATTTATTCATTACTACATATTTGCCAACTGGCCAATAAGCTTTGTAGTATCTGTTAGTTAACCCAAAAGGCCCTATTTGGCCTCTTTGTCTTTAATACAGAGGTACGCAAGTACCTAAGTATCACTAAGCTCCAACTTACAATTTATCAAGTTCGCAAATAGATATATTCTTACCAAAAAAATGAAACAAAATATAACCAACTTGATCTTTCTCAGCTATTTTAAGAATTAGATTTTTTAACTACATGCGATTTTAACTATCCCATGACATCAGCCACTTAACGACAAAAAATTTCTTTTAAATTAAACCGTCAAACAGACCACGTATATCAAAACATTGTCTCTCACGACAAATTGCCAGCCGGCTAGACGGAAGCCGCAAAAAATTCGCCCCATTTTTGGGAAAAAAACCTTTTTATTGGGCTTAACGAGGCAACCCCGATGTTATCGTACGTATTACTTTCATCCCTTAGCTGGAAGTGGTCGGTGACCGCGCCCTTATAATTAGTAAGGGGTAGGCATACATGGATGCGTGACGATGTTGTTTTACTGTGAATTTTCTATTTGGTTGTAACTAAATACTTATTATTTATATATTAAGTAAAAACGATCGAATGGGTAGAGAAGAGAGTTTATGAAATTAAATATGCAAATAAATTAAATATACAATAAAGCGTGAAGTAAGAATAATAAAGTACTCATTCACACTTTTAATTCAGACTCCTCGTCATTAACTGAACACTAAATGAAACTTTATCGTATAAATCATTTCTTTATTTTAGCTTATTATAGCAAATCTATTGTCTCTCTATAAAAAAAACTTGTTCGTGAAAAACACTCAAGTCCACGCCCGCATATAAACCGTCCTTTACATTTTTTGTGCATAGGGTTACCGATAATCATGTCACACATTTTTTACATGAAACCACACAGGACAAAATGGCGTTACCATCAGATTATCATAGGCTTGTGGTCGGATTATTACTTCATTTTTTCAACTCTCACCTACCTGTCCAAGAACCAAGATTTTGGAACAGATAGGACAACCGCTTGTGAATTGGTGGTAAGAAACCAATAAAACGTGATACTTTTTTTCTTTTCTCAAACCCTATCGTAGAGACCTTCTTATACCGGAGGTATTATACAAATTAATAAGGCAAGCAAGCTTCTTAACCGGGTGAATATTCTGTTTATTATAACTATTAGAGATTTGTCGAAACATTTAAGTTGAGTGTGTTAAGATAAACATTATGATTTTCATTTTTCTGCTTGGATCCCTATTAAATATTTGTGTAATCCGTTAATACCTGATTAAGATGGTTGATCTAACATTTCTGAGTGATAAAATTCCACTCCAATACGATGAATTGACTTTGTGTTCTCATGCTTTTTTTTTATATTTAGGTTATATTATTTTCAAAGCCAAATCTTTTTTCGGAGTAGGAGAATGCCGCTATTCTATTTATTTATTAAATAGTCTTTAAAGTCACAGTGAACGTTGACTTACGACAACGTTCACATACTGTACCGAGGTACTTACATCGCGAGTTTTTGCAATATTGATTTTTTTATTGTTTTTTTTTCATAATCTGCTTGGGTCTTTTTACATCACTGAAAACGATATCTGAATTCTAGTATTGTTACTTGCATTTAAGCCTCAAAACTACGTGTCATCAATCATGTCCTTTTTGTATATATCAATTTGTAAGTTCAATACTGGTTTTGTCTGTATGATCACGCAGTTCTCCTAAAGATTTGTTGCCTGCATAGATTTTACTTAGAGTCACACAACCAACCTCCAGCTCAATTTCAAGCTACCAAGTATTGAAATGCTAAACATTCGCCCATTCTAATTCCATCAAAGTGATCTTAGAGATTCCAAAAATAAAAAGTGCGCATTAACATTAACGCGGCCCGAGCCGACGCACTTCAATTTCGCCGATGCGTCGTAAAAGCACGGGGCGTGTAAAAGGGCCGTAAAATTCAATTGACACCCGTCAAAGGCTTCAATGTAAAGTCGGACAAAAAAATGTGTGTATTTTTAAGCGTGGAATAAGGTTAAGTACGTGTTTTTGTAACTCGTACATATAATTTCATTTCAAGATTTCATGGGAGATGATACAAATAAATTTTCAGTATATTTCACAGATAGGTATAACAGCTGTATGTTCAGGGAGTATTTTCTTTGCAAATGAATCAAATAATTAGGTATCACCATCATACAATAGTATAAGTACACTTTTTTGTTGTCTGTCTGCATTACAGTTCTAATGCTGTAGTCATAGTCCTTACACTTAGTGATATCAATGTAGTAGTTCCGGATCGAACCATGTTTAATACTTGAACTAAACAACTCAAGAGCTCCTGTCTAAATATTTGTTTGTTAAGCGAAATTGGATTCTATCAATTTCCCCCTTTCCTATCTCAGCTTTCTAATCAAACAGTGTCAAGATTATGGAAACAATAACAATCTGACCTCTCCCCACGTAGTCCACTAAACTAACGTTAAGAGCGGCGTGAGTGACAATCTTTATTACGTGGCCTGCCCATATATCAGGGTCCATTATGGTCCGGGTTTAGCAACCGAATAGCTTCCGCGACCACCTTGTCAGCAGTGATGGGACGGTATTACCACGAGTCCATTTTTTGCGATAATCGATCATGTGAACTTTTTTCTAACTTTTTAGGTTGGCTGCGTAAGAAGATATCTACATTATGTAGGGTAAGTTTGTGATTACCTACTATCGAGCACGTAGCCTATATAGGCGAAAGTAACAGCGATTTTACTCCGCAACTTATCAGTGATTGGTACTGATACAAAGTGTCAAGTTGATCGTATATTTTTTAATCGGTATTATGAAATATGATATATGTTGATTTATTTAAAAATATGGAGAAAAGTTTTTTTTTACAAAATGTTTTAAGACAAAACGGAGACATGAGACATGACGGCGTACCACGGGATTATGGCGATTTTTTTATTAAACAAAATTACATTTCGTCTCTATAGGTTATATGCTCGGTGGTAAATGAGTGTTTAAAGTTACAGACCTTACAATTTAAGCTTTACAATTAAATAAATTTAATTACTCGGAACAGTAAGATGCGACATAAAAACCTCTTAATTGGCACTTTATGGCACATACTTAAAACTAGGTCCATAAACAGTTCTCTGAATGTCCAGCAAATTAAGCTTTCTAAACTTCTTTTGCAAATCGACTAACTCTTAGAAAATCGACTAACGTTATTAATCAACGCACATCACTAACTACTCAATAGAGAACACAATAAAAGGCATCGGTGTGGGTGTTCCAAACATCGCTTTTGTTTTATGATAATACCGTTTTTATTATGGCATAGCTATATATTCTGTGCTATAAGTGTCTAGTGTTAGTAATATTTTTTGTTCAGCTAGCTGATGCGAAGTATGAATGAGGACATCACTAACTGCCCAATAATGTGTTGAGATTGAATCATAAATTAACTGTTGAAGTTGTGTCATTAGCAGGAAATTATTAAAATTAGCTCTGGTGCACATTTATGACATAGGAACGAAATGTTATCATTTTATTAAATCAAAGCTTGGCCTAAATTTAAAAAGCTAACACAGAGACAAAGACAATGTCACTATCAAGTTTAAAGTAAACTTGTTTTGCTTTTAATACTACTGAGTACTATTAAGAATAAGGGAGGTACCGTACTTATTTCGCCTACTTTTTTATTCTATTATGTACTTGATTGCACCAAAACCGTGTCAAATATTTCAATGATACCCGTAATCGTAATAAACGTGTTAACGGATATAGTTCAGACGTTACAACGATGAGCATTTTGTTTAGTTCCATTTCCTCAAAAATGAGTCACCCAAAAATGATTTATCGGCTTTCCTTCAAGCGTGACGTCACTATATCGTCCACCGGCAAATCCTGTTCCGATTATATCAAATCTCGGCAAATAAAAATGTAAAAACAAAAGAATTCGAACGTATCTCAGGCGAGGCAGCTCAATCGGGTACACTCGGCCTTATTTATGAGTGTAGATTATCACAACAAATCACCCGGCCGATTGCTATACCGGAATCATTTGGTGTAACCCGAGAACACCCCTTATATTCGATGATTGGACAAATAAATATATTTCCCGTATCCTGTTTATCAGGTTTGGGGTGTTAATAAAAATGTAGGGGAGTTCTGGGCGGATTAGATGGGGTACCGAATGCTCCATGAAAACCAAGTCAATTGTTTTGTACTATCTATTTGTTATAATAATTATTGTTTATTTATTACATTTATTATCTATTCGTTTGCGTTACACTATTAGTTTTCTTAAAAAAAGTCTTAAAGGACAAAGTTTTTTTGGATTTCTCATAATCTTGCTGAAGTATTTTGGATTTGAATTTTGAAGTCGAAGTGTTGATAAATTTTAATAATAATGAAATTAGATGAATAATAAAGTAAATGCATATTATTTATTATTTACGTTTAAAACCTACCCATGTTACTTACGCATTACAGGTTGTGTTTATTTTACTAAAGTATTAGTATGTACTTATTACACCTTTTGCTGTTAGCTCTAAGTATAGGTAATTCGATGTATAACTAGTTTATTATAATATCTATGTTTATATATCGGAGTCTCTCTTCTTGAGATACATACATACATAAAATATGTTGCCTAGGTTAAGAATTTTTAAATATGTATTTACTATTTTCTGTTCCAGGTCTCCCCAACCCACCCAGCCAGTGTGAATGGATCCATGGCCGGGGTGGCCAACGTCCGTCGTCCTATCGTCCCAATAAATTAGGGGCCACTAATACAAGCTGTGCCCTCACAGGAGACTGGTCGTGTCAGTCGCACTAATGTACTACTGCGATAACACCTTCAAAATCACTTTTGTGCAAGTAACCAGTAAACGCTGATCTCTCAAATATCAATGAATACCAAGAAAACGCAGATCATCTAATTCTGGTAGGGATAACGTCCAATTTATCTTGACCTCTTATTAAGAATAAGTAAAAGGGGTTTATGGCTCTTTGAATTTTAGATTTTATGAGCACATTGGTGTTATTGAGAGATGGTGCTGGCTCGTTTTATAAGTTAAGGATTCGCTGTCAACTGGCACACTTTATTGACGCGACAACGAATTGATCAGGATTTATTGGTTTATAAATATGTGCCTTCCACGACTGGACACTATCAGATGGTGTCACACTTATAGTTTATATATATCACAAACCTACAAAGGTATAAAGTTACATCATGATGATGTTTTAAACGGTTTTATTCTATATTTTCTATTACATATTTCTAGTACATATTATTCTCTATATCTGGTACCAGGGGCCCGATTCTCACGCCTTCGATATTATATCGCATACGATATTTATTGCAAAAAACATGGCGGATATCACAAAATTTAAATGTTGCGTATTCTCGAAATATAAAAATGTCGAACATTTATTACATTTTGTGATATCCGCCATGTTTTTTTCGATAAATATTGTTTGTGATATACTATCGAAGGCGTGAGAATCGGGTCCCAGGTAGGTGTAGATGAAATTATTTTTGTTGGCCATACACCCAGTTGATGTCTAAGTTTATTTAAACTAACTCATATCATATACCAAACTTAGGGTACAAAAGCCAAAAATAAAATGAAAAATTAATACCGTTTTTAAACGCCTTGGTCTACGCCAGATTACTATAAAAATAGTACCTATGTAACTGTAACAAGATGGGACACAGTGCGCAGCGGCGTAGAATGACTGCGCGCACGCATCGCGATTTGTCGCCGCGATCTTGTCGCGATAGGAGAGCGACTAGCGTCAGCTGGGCTATCATTATGCAGAAAGTACGATAGCAATAGTAGGTACTATATTAATAAGTTTTGTCCAAAAAAATATTTGTTCATTATACAAGCATAGTGTAAAAATAAACTTTCTCAGTTCATATTATTTTTTGTCATTAGACATTTTCTTATGTATTTTTTTTTAATAATTAAAAAACCTAAAAAAATACAAATGAAAATATAAAAAGGGAAATATAACAAAAAAAAAGCAAAAAGAAATCTCTCCGGCGGGGAATCGAACCCCGGTCTCCCGCGTGACAGGCGGGGATACTGACCACTATACTACCGAAGACTTGATAACACTGGCGAAATTATGGTTTTTAAAATAGGTGTCGACTGTGTGGCCTTCATTTACCATTGACGTACTGTTTTTCTTTCAATTGTATGGCTGCACATTGTAATAAATTTCTTGGTACTTTAGAGTGTAATTTTTATAAATAAATTTAAGTCTTAGGTAACTCGATGTTTGGATGGATATAATGGTAATATTAATCAGAGAAGAATCCGTTGATTATGTAAATCTATCAACTAAAATTTACTTAAGCTATTTATCCGTTAGTTGGTGACATCCCGCATAAAAACGGGCATAATTCGATGCAAAAAGTACGACATCGCAAACCCCTTGTTAAATCTTCGCCCATCCAAGAACATCGGACTCGGCTGATCGTCACACGCACGAGCCGCAACGCGAAATGGTACAAGTAAAATATCTATTATTTTCAGGAAAACTTTATTTTGGGAATATTTTATTGTGCTGATACTTTATTACGTAACTCGTACCTACTTTAATACTGAGAATTAATGATAGTATACCTTCACTATAATTGGATTTTAGGGCTATTTAAGAAGGTAAGTATTCATTACACAGTAAAGTACACACCATTATTATAATGCAATTTTTGAATAAGTACTAAAATCGATTAAATATAACCTTTCCTTTTTGAGTTAAACTGCGTTTGTCTTTTTGCACAAACATCACGATTCTTTTATTTTAATAAGCGCCTAACTAGGTAGTTAGGCGCTGAAAATTGCAAAAATAGTTGTACATACTTATAATAAGTAGGTACTTATTTCAAGTATGTACAACATTTTTTGTAAAACACTCTTAATCCTTTTTATCACTAGCATTTTTGCAATAAGATTGATTCCCGTAGACAGTAAAATAATAGTTGCTGCAACAACATATTTTTTTATAAAACGATCATATTAATCTAATTTTGCACTTGCCTCATTATTCCGATCAACCCCGATCGTACTTAGGAGCGAACGATGTAATCGATTCGACACACGATGCTTATTCAATAATCGAAACATGGCCGATGTCGCGGCTCCTCTCGTAACTTTCTGCATGATGCGTAATCTTATTAATTTATGAGTGTGTTTTAATAAAGTATCCCCAGGCAATTGTTGTTTGATAAGTGCTTATGCCTGTCGTTACTTTTGGGAAAAGATCTTTTTTTTATACGAATAATAGATGTATTTTGTATTTTAACCACGGCTCATCATGATCCGCGATTTTTATTCTATAATTAAATCTAATTACTATTTAATGATGTTTTTTTTAGAATTAGATTATTCGTGTTAGGGATTGCACTGAGTTAATAAAAGTTTTAATAGGTAGGATCATTTGATAATTATAAGCAGTCTTTCTACGAGCCTGCCATGTCTTTACTTCTGGATTAGTAGTTCCTTTAAGTCCAAAGCAAGTCTATCCCAAAAAAACTAATACATTTATCCATCAAATAAGCCTCTGGCACTGAAACTGAAATTAATTACAACACACGAAAACTTGTGAATCAATGTTAACAATAGATTTAACGAGGCAGTCGGAAGTTAATATAGTACATACATGTCTATGCCCACTTATTAGTACCTTCTTAATACCAAACCCTTCGCAATAGCTACTAGGGTATTATGGCTACACCTTCGCATAATATTGTTTAAACTAATTCCTTAACCGATCACTCATCATAACATCTAATCTCTACTCAAATCGCTGATGCTTAACATATATTTTATGACGTTGCCAAATTATAGGGGATTAGTAAAACCTAATATTTAAGCTCATTTTTAATAAGCAGTTTCGGTAGTAGTAACAAAGTTGCCGAACATAAAATTATACCCGATTTTAATCTCTGTTTAATTATTATAGCAGTAAACGTTTACGGGTGCAGTTTTTGCAAAACAATATCGTCTGTGAACTAACGAAGTATTGTTAAGGTGGATTTGATAAATTTATTTAGAAAAAAACCGACTTCAAAACTGCCTACAGTGCTAATTAAAACTTAAAATTTACATAAACAAATTTAAACTAAAAAGTACAAAATAATATTTAAATTACCTAACTGTTCTACGAAATTATACCTATTTCCAATTTATCATCTGTTATTTTTTGGAGTCGGTGCCAACCAAGCTAGATATTCTATCTACTCTAAGCAGCCAAGAGATGGTTTAATCCTGTCCTTACTTGCAAAGAAACATTAGAATTAGAATTTCTGGCACCGACTCCAAAAATAACAGATAATAAATTGGAAATAGGTTTTTTGTATAATTTCGTAGAACAGTTAGGTAATTTAAATATTATTTTGTACTTTTTAGTTTAAATTTGTTTATTTAAATTTTAAGTTTTAATTAGCACTGTAGGCAGTTTTGAAGTCGGTTTTAAAAAAAAAAACATTTATTTTTCTATTTTTAGTTGAAAGGTCTACCCATGGTAGACCTACTAAACGCGCTGTTCAAATGCGACAGCGTCATTTGGAAGAAAGTAGTAACGAGAAGGAAGACCGTTTAAAATTGCCTTCAAAATTTGAGGGTTTCCCTCGATTACACCAAGATCCCATCATCAGATTTCGACTGGGCCAAAATGGGACCAACTAGAAGGTATAGCCTCTAGGTAAACATTTTTTTTTTCAAATCGGTCCACAACTGACTGAGATATGCGGTAACATAGCCACAAAAAAATAAAAAAAACATACAGTCGAATTGATAACCTCCTCCTTTTTTGAAGTCGGTTAAAAATAATTTTATTTTTCCTATTTTTAGTTGAAAGGGGAGGGGAGGAGGGGGGGGAGGGAAAGAGGAGGGAGCTGCGCCTTTGACTTTGTTTTGTTAGCATCCTATACAGTACCTGACAAAACATCTGGTGTTTTAATTACTAAACTCCTAATTTTTAGGGAGTTCCACCATCAGCTCAGCCCCACATAATGACTATCAGACGTATCAACATGTCCACATTAAGATACTAGTGCGAAAACACTATACGTGCCTTCAAAATTTGAGGGTTTCCCTCGATTACACCAAGATCCCATCATCAGATCTCGACCGGGTCAAAATGGGACCAACTAGAAGGTATAGCCTCTAGGTAAACATTTTTTTTTCAAATCGGTCCGCAACTGACTAAGATATGCGGTAACATAGCCACAAAAAAAAATATTAAAAAACATACAGTCGAATTGATAACCTCCTCCTTTTTTGAAGTCGGTTAAAAAATACTATGAATTTACCTTGCAAGAACTTTACTGAGGCTTTGCAAGAATTGTAAATTAAGTTAAAGCTTTTCAAATATAATTTGAATAAGACATATGTAATCAGTAAATTCTGCTATGTAAGGCTTTGATAAATTGAAAGGATTATTCGGAATACCAAAAGCAATGCGATTTCGCGAAAGACATATTTTTTAGCGGTGGTACCTACCCTCACAGCCGAAGTGGTGCTAACAAGGCTCTATCAATAAACTAATATTAGACGACCGTCTTGGTGTAGTCGTTCGCGCACCGGACTTCTAAACCAGGCGGTTGCGGGTTCGAATCCCGCAAGGGGCAAATGTTTGTGTGATGAGCACGAGCATTTGTACCTAAGTCATGGATGTTTATATTTATTTAAGTATTTCTATCCGTTATTCTAGTCACCATAGCACAAGCTCTCGCTTAGTTTGGGGCTAGGTAATTGGTGTGTTTGTTGAAACGATTTATTTATTTAATATACCCCGCTGAAAACTAGTTTTAGAACAAAATATATTTTTTAATAAACATATACAAAGCCGAAGATCATATTGAAAATATCCTGTACTGCAAATAGACAAGCGACATATCTGAACTTTTATTCGTTTTCTTCACTCATAAACGCAACATTAACGATTGATTCTCAGACAAGAGTTTTATGACAGCGCGTACGACGTCGGATTATATTTCTCGACCTCGTTAACAGTATACTTTGACGACATTGTTGTAAATGGTAATGGTCGCAAATATATCTGGGAGCAACATTAATGTGAACAAGCAATTATGGCTTCATCGTAGTACGAGCGAAGCTGTAATACTATAGCATAGCTTAAGTTATAGTTACTGTTTGAATGGCACTGCTTTGTTGCGCTATTGTGTTACCGACTCGAAATAATTGATATTGCTCACGGTTATCGGGTTCCTAAATAAAATTACTAGCCGCTATCTTACTTACCGTTTATATTCAGCTTGACTCATACAAATGTGCATTGACTTACCTTTTGAATTTCAAAGTCGATATATTGAGAATTGAGGGCTTCACATTGCGATTTTTTAAATAATGCTTCGACAAATTGCTGATACCTACTAAAGGACTGCCGCAAGCTAAAATCCAAAGAACTTTCTGAATCAAGACAAACTATACATTTAGTCCGCATTGGTGACAAAATTCAGCAATATTAGGTAAAGCAGAAAAAGCTAAGATGTTGTTCTACATTTTACCTGTGGCTGTGACAGATGAGGCAGAAGATTTATTGCCCACATCTGCTGCCACTAAATCACCAAGACGATGCCACCTTAAACTGTAAACTGCAAAAATCATCAGCGTCAAAAAAAATGTCCAATGATCATGACGGGTGCAAACTACATCCTCGCTTAGCATCTACTGTGCTTCTACCTCAAATGCACACTGTTTTTATATTATAAGTTTCTCTCTATTGTGATGTCAAAATGTTATGGCATTTACTTCGGCAAGTTGCCTGTAATTATGGCAACTGACTACTTAGCGCTGAGACGAGAGCCATCAATCAGTGAACAATTGTTTGGGTATTGATTTATAGTTGCGATGAGCTCGATCATTTTCCTGTTTAAAGATTGCTGATGCAAAATCTTTGTAAAAACAATAAATTAATTTGAAGAAAGACTTTTTTGCTATTGTTTTGTGTATTGGTGTAGGTTTGTTATAATATTACGTGGTTCAATATTATTGTAGGTAAACGAACGTATATTCATCTCAACCGTAGTGAAATAGGTTTCTACATTTAGAGGCATTAGCTTATACGTTTAATTCTAGAAAAATTGTCAGTGCCTGTTTCAATCCTTCACTTGTAATTTTCAACATAGGTAGTTTTTTTTAAACAATGTTAATTAACTCTTTTCAACTTAGTTAGTATTTTTCTTGAAACAATGTTAATTAACTCAATACATAAGAGAGCGATTTAAAGGTTAGTCCGCTAGCCCGCTTTCTTCTAAAGAGAGTGTCAGGTGACCTTTGACTAATGCGCTGTCTGTCCATAGTGATAGTCAATAGCCAAAACCAGTAATTAGCGTGATTAAACGCCGGTACAAAGTTACATCGTGCTCCCACGATCTCAAAAGATACGCTTCTCAGAAGTCACTTCTCGCTTCGCTTAAAAGGTTTTAGATTAGATAATTATACGTAATAGGGGATGGGTGATAGCTCGTTCGTTTGGGGTTTTATGAAATTTTAGGTGAAGGCAAACAATAGATAAATATCGTTAAACCCAATATAAATTATTTCCATTTTTGGAAAATCTAATTGGAACTGATTAGCTGTTGCATCGCAGACTTTTAATGCGAAAATGTAAACCTTATGGACTGTTCTGTTAACTAAGTTTTTTCATAAATTCAATCACTTCTAGAATCCATAATAATGTGAATTTATTTTGTTTACTTTGGAAACTAGCTATTGGCCAGAAAATTTATCTTAATTTCGTATAAGAAATTGAAGAGCTATATTTGTTATAATGCGTTTGGTCGACAAATCAGAAATAAGACTGGCTAGTTAAAACCACGTTGGATTAAGACACAGGGGTTCGGTGTTGTTTTCCTCTAGTTAATCCTGTAACATGAGGCCTTACTCCCGTTGACGGTGTCCGTATTTTCGAATGTAGTCCCTTTCACTCACGACAGAATGACAACGCGAACGAGCGTGACGGCTAGATTTGATAATACGGACATCGTCAATAGGAGTAGAGCCTCTGGAAAGTCTTAATCCAACTACGAATCGTTTACGGCGCAATGTCTATGAAATGTCGTGTAAGCCGTCATGGCACCGAAATAAGCGACTAATTGCGACAGTAGATTTTCAAAAAATGCGTGCATTTTTCTTTATCTTTATCCCCTCTAAATGTAGCCATGCCACTTTTTGTCTGGAAACGATGATTGATCTAGTGAACGCGTGAAATCCCCTTAACAAACAAAGTAAGATCAAAATTATAAGATAGAAGAAAATATTGAAGTTGGTGGTGTTCTCATTCTCATCATATCTACTGGCAGAGCCATAATATTTCTCGTTCTTTCAATTTATTACAATCAGGGTAACATAATTGAGGATGATTTTACATCGATTAAGCGGTAGCTAATAGCTTTTACCTTTCAAATATTGATGGGTAATTTTGCTGTCAGAATTAAATTCTTTGGTGTTATATTTTCTATTTAACTTAGAGTGGTGTTAACATGTGGTTTTTAAGAACTTATGTGTTGCGTGTATTTTTGATATAACCTAAATTTGTTTTTTTTTCTCCATCTTTTAAAACGTCGCCAACGAATTGTGTTTTAGGTTCTCATATTTTAATCTTGTATAATTGTAAGCTAGAGTTTAAATTACGGAAAAACCGTAGCAATTGTTAATACCAGTTAATACCAACTACAGCATACACAGTCACGATCGAAGTCAGTTGAACTAAAATTTTAATTGCTTACCCAACAAACATTGTGTAAAACAGTGTTCTTTCAACGTAAACTCAAGTACTCACAAATAATAAATTAAAACAAATTGGCAATTATGAGGCGAGTGATCCCGAACGGTTGGCGATCGTTTCAAATTGAGCTTAAGAGGCAGACATTATTAAACTTACGCCACAGCCCGGTAAGAAAGGTAATGTCAATCAGAAATAGAAACTTCAAAACTCAACCTGGCATTTATTTAAAATTCTGAAAACAATTCTTTGTCATCAAAACTTTTCTATTCCTTTGCTTAACTTTGCAATGCAATTACTAGTTCGGCTTCTGTTTACCCAACTAACAACTTTGTTCCTGATAGGAGAATAAAACTACTCAGGATCAAGACTGATTTCATCTTAATTACGATAATCTGGACTATCAAGCGTTGATTGAGATGGTTCGGGTTTAATAAAGAAACAAGACTAAGAATATACTGTAAAAAGGTCTAATTGTTGTTGTTGATATTGCTTGACAAGTGGTGGTTATCCGTCAATCAAATTTGCGGGGTAAATATACAGATAAACAGACATAGAGCTGGCGTCTAGGATTAAGGCCGACTGACCCCAAGTAAAGAAAACAGGTAAGGAAAAAGAATGGTATAAAATATAGCTGATACAGACATACATTAACACTTACTTCATAACATGAAAAATATTTAAATAACACGTTTTTACCCGAATAATAAAAAAATCCACTTTCGTCATCAATTTCAGAGAGTGGAAAAAGCCCGTACCATACAATGGAATACCACACCACAGTCTCTCATTTATTTTATTATATTCTTAGGATTCCACACAACAACGGAGCTGTAAAAAATCAAGATTCTATCTAATTCAACGCAATCCAAAGGTATTTGACCCTTATTTTCCAGAAACCTAGAATCATGAAAGATATAAAAAAAGACAACCCAAGTAAAAGACGAAATCCAAACATAAAAAAGTTGTTCAATTCAATATTCTGACTCGCACAATTTATTTGTGCTGGCTGTTTTCCTTGATGTGTGGTTAAGGGCCAGTCATTAGCTGCGTTCCATTTGCGCCGGCTTCTGTTACGCCTTTTTGTGAGGTGAGCTCGATTACCCGCCGATAATATATTGACGATACGCATCTTTCAAAGAATACTTCATACAGGGTGTTGAGCACATCAGCTTTGGTTATCTTATTTAACACAACTTAAACTTTCTATTTAACTGCCTCGTCAGTACGCCGGATTTTGTCCGAGAGGACCCGGGTTCAAATCCTGAGTCGGACTGGAATTTGTTTTATTTGTGCAAGTTAAATATTTTTTTCTGACAGGTATACAAGTATACGGTATACGTCAGGGAGCAATCTAAGCGATTATATGAATTTAGAATTTTATAAGATTAATGCTATGTTAAAAGTAGGGAATGTAGATGGGCTTTCATACCCACAATTGCACGAATCTTAAATATCTTAGTCATACAAAATAAATAATAATTAATTTAAAATTATCCACCCTTGCTACGCACTTTTACAAACATGCTGTACATCTGTGTTAGGAATAAAATCCGTCAGTCTTGTCAAAAAGACGTAGTGGCCGCGTCAATCAGGCGCATGCCTCTTTACAAACAAAAAATAAAATCGCCAATTATAGTAGGCTTACCCTTAATGGCTTTTAGTGGTGTACTGATTAGCGAAAAACGAAAAGTGTACAATTACTACGATTTTTTGAACAGATTCCTTTGCTTTTGATGGATGACTTTGACTCCCTGTTTGGCATAGGTATTTCGATTTATGAAGCGCTTGGATGAACTGGTGAATTTTGTTAAGATCTTCATATAAATGAATAATGATAAACATTTTTTATGACAAGAATGAGTAAATAAGTTATTTATAGTTGTTTACTGTTAACTGAATATGTGTTAGCGTTATTCTATAATAATAATAAATAATAAATTGTTTCAACAAACACACCAATTACCTAGCCCCAAACTAAGCGTGAGCTTGTGCTATGGTGACTACGATAACGGATAGAAATACTTAAATACATATAAACATCCATGACTTAGGTACAAATGCTCATGCTCATCACACAAACATTTGCCCCTTGCGGGATTCGAACCCGCAACCGTCTGGTTTAGAAGTCCGGTGCGCGAACGACTACACCAAGACGATCGTCAAATTCTATGTAAGCTACGTAGGTAGGTACATACTAAGTCGATTACTTTACCTACTAAATCAGAAGTAGGTAAATAATGGCAATTGCAGTGACAGCTGTCCAAAATTGCATATACTAAATATGCATTTTTTATAAAATAGTAAAAATGAAACATTAGCGCCCGTCAGTCCATGACTCAATATAATACCTACACACGACTGTGGCACTACCGCAAACAATGTTTTATTGATAAATTAATAACCTTTGCATTGTTTCACTCTTTAAATAACTAAAGTCAAAAGGTTAACCAAACTTTTCCACCTTCCGGTATCCGATCAAAAAATACTTCCGTACAATACTTGTAATACGATTGATCATTTTAATCAATCAATCGATTGCGCCCGCGACAGGAAATCACGAGCTGCTGACAATCGAATCTAATTGATTAACGAATATTTTGTGTGGTTATGATGAACTTTTGAATCCAGATATTTTAGTAGCTAGCGTTTAATTTTTAATAATAACTATTCGTGAGTGGGCTTTTTAAGAATCTAAAGCTACTCGTACTTTTGTTACACAAACAGTACCTATATTAATAATGTAAAACACATTACAAGCAATTGAAGTGCTTAGAAATGGTATTAGAAACTTTTCGGAAACAACAAACATAATTATTAAAAAAACAAAACATTCGACTGCAAAAATTATTATATTTTTGAAATGGTCTTTTTACTGGCTTTCATTTGATACCCATATTGCTATGGTAAGAAAAAAAAACAATTCCCCTCTCTCCTTTATTTCTATTTGCGGGCGCTATTTTTTAAATGTATGTGGCCTATGTCACTCTCACAATTTTGACAAATTCAACGACACCTCATGTCAAAAACTGTCCAGCCGTTTGGGCTGTAGGGCGTGCCAAACAATTAGGTATACATACATACTCTCGAAAAACATAACCCTCCTTCCGCAGTCGGGTAAAAATCAAAGTACGGACACACTGTACGGTAATTGTATGTTATGATTTGTTTGCCTACTGCAACATAATTTACCGAAAAACTTATTCTTCTTTTTGTGTAGACTCTGTCGTCATATTTTTGATGACCAATACTCAGCGAATAATGTCCTTCTAGCCGAATTTCGACAACCGCGGCCAATCTCAACTGAGATTAGCAATCTGCGCGGGAAATATCATAGTGCACAAGTGTGTGTGCAATATACAAGTGCACACTCATAGTTTGTTGAGACGGTAGTCCGACATGACCGTAAAGAAATCAGGCGCAGGACCAACGGCTTAACGTGCTTTTCGAGGCACGGAGGCGCTAACACCACCAATTTCCTGACTCCGGAGCTGTGCCTGAATTATTTTAAGATAGAAAAACTCAGAGAAAAGCACTTTTGGCCCGACCCGGGTTTCAAAGCCGGGACCTCGTGGACCCAGCGTGCTGACCACTAGAACAACAAGGCAGTCTCAGCGAATAAGAGAGAATTATCAGTATGGTCCTCACGTGTGCAGGTAGAATTGGTGTGCCATTGTCTGTGGAGAGACAACACACAGGCTTGCGTCGTTGCTGCGCAACATAACCCGATCAAAATAATCTTGGAAAATATAATTTACGCTTAGTAAAGATTGGTAACTAAAAATTTTACATTACTCACCTACTTAGATGATTTTTTTTCAACTGGAGCTATGTAAGCATTTAATGACAGTCCTGAGTTGTGACACTGGACTCTGTAATTAGTATTTTCATAAAAAGATGAGTCATAACTTGTTACGAAGGTTTACAGTCCCCCATACTTATTTTCAAGGTTAACAAACCGACAAAATACTTATAGTCAGTGGAAGAATAAACAGGTAAAAATGCAATTATTAATTTATATTTACTACAAAAATAGTTCTTACAACATTATGCATGCAAGTGAGTGATACAAAAAAGCCGAAATATTTTCATCACACTTAATTGCCTCGACAACTTGATGTCGTAATGATAGTGTCTATGAATCAAGCGTCGCAGGTTTGAGTCCATCCTCTGCCACCGACCGTGACGTTTTGACAGACCGACAAAAAATTTAATTGCATATTAGGTCGTGGTGTACGATATAATAGGCGGAATAACAAAACCAGATGCTGCAATGTACGGTATTATAAAAATTATAGTGTATGCGTATGACAGCATTTATGTACAGTCGGCAGCACGCCAGGTTACCCATTTGAAATAAGAAATCAGCTTTTATTACATAAGGAATAGAGGCGGTTTCTGAGTCCAAGTGGGGTAGACTGACGTGCGGCCGTGTATACTTACAATCATACAGTGATACAGTAATCATACAATGAGAAAACCTGCGCACTGCTGGTTGGTTGTTAACTATTGTAAAACATTGAGAATGCAAACCACTTTAGCAAAATTGACAATTTTAGTACACAAAAACGAAGTAAATCACAGTTTGGTTAAATGCATTATCGCTCTTGATGAGCTTTTGGCTTACCAAAATAATCCCACAGGTGGCGCTCCAATCCAATATCCTTAATGTAATCAATTCGCCCAATAGAATTCATAGGAAACAGCCCTGGGCCATAAACGATCCATTTATGGCACCCGTTCTTAACCCTCCACCGGCCGTGGCAAATCACACAATAACGTTCGGATCATTCTGTCTAATCACATCAATGTACCGACACTTCTCATCAACCATTTCATCAATTCGGAATACGTAATGCGTGAAGGGGGCACTCAATAAAATTTGTTTTTTAATTACACTTTATTAGACCAAATTGGCTTTGTTTTTTCTCAGTGAAACTGTGCAGACGGCACCCTTTGTTGGCCCATCGGTCCTATTGATGATTTTATAAGGTCAATAATCATTATTGACTATGATCATATAATTAACTGGTTTTGGTAAGGGTTAAGGGTGCAATAAGGCTAACGGGCGTGATTTTACCGGTGTTAATGCGCGAGCCAAATAGGGCCTCATCAAATTTCATAAATTGTGTAGTTATTTTGTCTTTGAAGTTAGAGTTAACCCCTTTAATGACAGGCCGGCTTAATAAAAAAAATACAAAGCGTTAATATTAAAATATTATTTAAAATGAAATTGTTGAGTTTCCACAAGAGTTTTGTTACCAAGTAAAAAGAACGAAAAATTCTTTTTTTTTTCAGAAAAGCATATCAGTATGTAGAAAAAATTTAAGAAATAACAACTTGTTTAACATTTTTAACAAATATTTACATATTTTGACTGATCACTTACTTACCTACCTATTAAACATAAAACAAAACAGCAAAGACGCTTTTAAAACGTGCAAATAATAATATACAAAATATCGTAAATTTCTACTTCAAAAGCGTCTTATCTCTGGTTCCATTAATACATGCACACCAAGGTGGTCACTCGATAAGGCTGTTTGGACAAGTCGTATTTATGCAGTGTTCGGGCTAACACCTTTTTATCTAAATTACGGCGTTGGAAGCCCCAAACATATCTATTTAAATTCCAATCTCAATTAAGATTTTTCTGAGAAACACAGACAGATTTTTTACGACGCACCATCTAGTAAGTATTAATCAATCGACGTAATTTGTAAACGGATTCATTGGTATGAACCAACTTGGAGAGTAATGTAAAGTATCTATCTCTTAAGTTCATGGAAGTGGCAAAACTGTTAAGATTTGCAAAATATGTTTAGAAAATGCTTTACATTTTTCCTTAACTAATTGCATTTAGTGCAAATACAAAAAAAAAGCTTAAAGAAGTGTGTTCACCTGAAAAAAATTAAAACAGAGATAGATATATACATATTCTTTACTATGCAATAAAAGAAAACAAAGGCACAATTAATTTCAAAAATAAATAAACTTTAGTTACAGCTAAAGTACAATTTAGGTAGGAATAAAGAGTTAAATTTTTGGCGCAAAATAAAAAAGCTTTAAGTTACCTAAATAAAAACGTTGCTTTAACTTATGCCAACGAAACACAAAGTGGAATTAACCAAATATGCTTAATCTAAATCGCTAAATTTGACCTCGCGTAAAACACAACAGCGCCGAAAAATGTGTTAACTACACATTAATTACACGGAACACTATCAGCCAATCGGGATGGTGACAAATTAATTTTGTTAATCAAAAGCAGCGCGGTCGCAATGCATCAAACGGACAGCGGGCAGAGATAACATTAGTGTGATATACTGGATCCGAAAGGCGTAAGATACACTGGTGCATTATGAGGGTTAACACTTCACCGAAATAAAAACTGTTTTATATCTGCTGCTTTTAAAACATTTGAGAGCTGTAACCAAATTACCTACTTGTCTTCAATTCGTTGCGCGGGTTTCAAAAGAGGAAAACCTATACTAAATATAGGTAAATAAGAGTTGTAATAATGGCGAAATGTCACAAATGTGGTGAGAGGGTCCCGTATTTTAGCTTTTGGATAGAATGCAAGAGGTTTGGGTTTGTTGGCACAATAGAATTTCATTAAGAATTTTTAACTGCCAGTGTACCTACCTAAGTAAATAAAGATATAAAATATTGTCTACATACAACTCGTTTGGGCTTCGTTTTTCCAAGACATTATTCAAAAACTTATGCGTTACGTCATACCTACTGAGTAAGTCCATATAACGTAATAGAAGTACAACTTATAAAATTAATTTACATCAAATTCATTCATATACACATCTAACAATTGATCATGGTTCATACATAATATTTTTTTTACGTAATAGTTCGAGAAAATTAAGTTGTCCTACACAAGAATACAAGTTTATTAACAAGTTATTTTATTGAAGTTTTTACAGAAATAACTTATTATCTTCTATGATAGTACAAGAGCCAATAACCCCACATTTTGAATACATTTATATAAAGTACTTATTGTTATAGATTGAGGTACCTACTGAGAGTGAGACACTAGCTAAAACGACTGATTTCTCATACAAAAAATATTTAAAATTTCATTCTCTTCAACGTAGCTTTCGCAACAAAGTTGTCTATAGACGAAGTAGGTACTAGTATTTATTCTGTGACTTTATAACAAGGGCTTAATTAATTCTAAAACACTCGGTTTAACTTTCTCAGGCTAAATGTTTGAGATACGACTCTCGGATTCTTAATATTAGTAGGGTAGTTGCACACACTTGTGCACTATAATATGTCCCGCGCAGTTGTAAATGTTGTCTTTGTTGAGATAGGCCGCCGTAGTCGAAATTCGGCTAGGAGGATTCTTTCATAGTATTAGTAGGGATACGTTGGTTTTATTGTTTGAAACAACATTATCTCCGAGCCTTTTGCGATTTCAAATAGTTCAACCGTGCTTCCAATTTTTTAGGCTCTAATCTTGGGTCCATCGACAAAAAGTGTCGAAAAAAGCGGTGCACGACGTATACATATTGACTACAAGATTTTGCAATTCGATGGCGCTTTTATTTGGGTAACGATTATGAGGAATTAAAAACATTTGGATGGATTTATTAATGACTAACTTTTATTTTCCGAATACCAATATTTTCGAAACTCTATTTTATTTCATTTAAAGTTATTTCTAATCTGAGAGTTCCCAAATTATTATGCTCTCTTGAGGAAATTGTGATTATTATTATTATTAAATATGTAAAAACTTTAGGGTATTTTTTCCTTTACTAAATATGTATGTGTAAATACTTTGTAAGAAACTTATATTATTGAACTTGGTAGATATTCATTTATTATAAAAAAATGACTTATTTTTCCTAAAATAAGTATTTTAATATTCATTATTGACAGTTTTCATATTAACACCTCGTAGTCATATTAACAATTTTCTGAAATGTTTCTAATAATAATATTTTTAAAATATTATGATTACTCGTAGGTATGTTTGTTTAAACAATGCCCAAGTTAAACGCCCAACTCAACGGAATTCACCCGGAGGCCATACCTCACGTATAATCACGACATCTATCAACCGAATGACTGATCGCTTATTGTCCTCCGGCTACCTGTATTACACACTTACACAAACGTTGTAAATACAGCATTTATCCGACCGAATTTGAACCCAAATTAAAGAGTCAAAGATTTAATATCCTTCAGCAAAAGCTTACGTTAAAATATCTAAGCTTGCGTGATACGGCTCCCGGTCTTACGCACAAAACCTGCGTTGTAAACGTAACTGTAAAAGCATTAAATTAAGATTTAATTTTGGCCGGGTCGGTAATTGTTTGTTCCTCGGTGTTTGAGCATCAATTTACAGGCGATGCACCCTACATTTAGGCCCGAGAATAATGCATTGTTCTCACAAATATGCATGTCGCATCAGATACTACAACCTGTGAGTGCCAATTCTTAGAGTATACATAATTTGATACTTGAATATAATAACCCTAATGTGACGGAAAAAGTTCTTAGTACCATAAGGTACTAAGTGACAAGAAGGAACAAAATTGCATGTTCATAACTTGAATAATATAAGTGATATATATATATATATATCAACTTTTTTCATCTTACTATTTTCTGTCATTTCTAATAATATAGGTGTTCCGTTTAATGAACAGGAGGCGCATCTGTGTTGAAAACTCAATGTGTATAGAAATAATTCATTCCTGCCGGTGCATTATTTATAGGCCGATTTACTATCCACCAATTTTCTTCTAAATAAAATGAGTTAACTAATACGGTTGAGCCATGAAAGGTGTAAGCAGCGTCTGTCAAATTACTTCTCAGATACTAACCTGAACTTTTGTGCTACTAAAAAGTAAATGATTGTTGTCAACTACGTACATCAATTTTAATAAATAAAAGAAACTGGCGTCTTAAACTTCTCATGGCACTTCCAATTCCAACAATACTCAAGACTTAGAAGAGAAGAAGAAGAAGAGTCAGTTTCTCGGTAACGGTATGTAAAAACAGCTCTATGCTTTATTAAAAAACGCAAAACGATCAAACATACCCGGTCGTAGTATACACATTGATTTAATAACATCTCCGGAGCCGATCGTTCGATTCCCGAACGCTTTTGATTTGCCGGAGAATTATTATAATCTGTCGCCGAGACAATGGGGGGCGGCAATGACGCGGGGCAGGGTGCGTCCATTCAAGTGCGCTGGCGCATGCCCCACGCGCGTATGGACAAAACATACTGTACATTCGATGTTCATTGCGAGCTTTTACTTTGATTGTAAAATCATCATCATCTGAGCGTTTTATCAAATTTTGCAGAAAAATCTTTATGGGACAAGAATGCATAGGTAAAGATATGAGAAATACCTTCCTACCAAATTTTCTGACAATTTTCATGTAATAAAGTTTATATACTATAGGATCCATATGGTATCAAGAATATGGCGGGCAAGAATTTAATACCAGCCTAAGCCAGAGTGAATTGTTGGAGGCTTTAACCTAATGTGTTGAAGAAGGCTTAAGATTATGATAGATGCATCTTTTGTTTATAATACATACTTATTTTCTGATTTTATAAGTTGAGTAGGTAAACCTGCCAACTTGTATAATAGGAACCTTTTGGTTTTTGAAAATATGCGTTTAGAATTACACAATGACAGCGTTGCATCTCCACATCGTAAAATAATGACAAAACGTTCATTCAAACAAAATGTATGACCACCGTTAATTTTGTAACGGAATTACAGATGTCTACACGACATGCAATAATTGTTATTAATGGACATTATTTTATCAAAACGCAACGGATTTGACAGGAGATGAAGAAAGCTGGTGATTTTGTGGAAATCTCTCTAAATATATTTATGACCTATCTACGACTTTAGTTAATAAAAATATTGATAGAAAGAAAGAAGTTTTAATTAATTTTAATAAACAAATAGGAAATTTACTGGAACCACATCCTCCTCACAAAAATAAGAGTCCCCATGTATACTACCTTTGTACGGAACAAATACGGTTTATAGTTTGAAGTTTATTTCCGTTCTTAGCTAACTTAAAGTTCCACTAATAGTGTGCAGGGAACATACACGTTTGTTTACCAAAAAGGATTGCTTACTATGACCCTCTTACCTAAGTTGTAATAGAGGTCAATGTAAATTGCTATGTGATTTCTAAAGAAAACAATGTTTGGCAATAATATTAATAAATTATTATATTATTGTTATTATATTGGACTTCTAAACCAGGCGGTTGCGGGTTCGAATCCCGCAAGGGGCAAATGTTTATGATGAGCACGAGCATTTGTACCTAAGTCATGGATGTTTATAAATGTATATAAGTATGTCTATCCGTTATCCTAGTCACCATAGCACAAGCTTTCAAGCTTAGTTTGGGGCTAGGGTAATTGGTGTGTTTGTTGAAACAATTTATTTATTTATTAATATTTATTTTATTGGGTTTACCCACCCATTGAAATAAAAATCATTTATTCAGTTTAAGGTGGATGGTCCCAGTGAAATAAATAATATGTATTTAAGGACAAAAATGCTGAAATAAAACAAAAGTACATAATTATTATATCTATTTAATTTTTGGGCCCGAACTTCTAGATATTTTTTTTATTAAATCTATTTTTTATTAACATCATAAAGCATCTAATTCAATAAGGCCCAACGTAAGTAAAATTGTCATAACACCATAGCATCTATAGATCCCACCATTATTTAAAATAAACTCCGATAGCTACACTTGCACACTTGCTTTCAATAGAGGGGTATTTCACCAACCGATGGCCCATCTGGGACGAGTTGCATATTTGATTAAATTCTCTCTAATATTATTTTATTAAATTCTCTAAATTATTAAAAACTCACACAAGCCGCAAAAATGGGAGTTTTATAAGCTTCGTGGGGAATTGAAACATAAATATCAGAAACTAGACAACTAGCTAAATATGGCTACCCACAAGAAAAAAGTATCTGCAACTCGTCCCAAATGGACCGCAGCCTGGGACGAGTTAGTGAGTCAACCCACAAGTGCACTCTGAAAATCGAAGATGCAAAAGCTATTCAAGCCTGCATGGGAGACGGCAAATGAAATGGCATTAGACATTTAACGTACAAGGCTATATATTTTAAGAGCCGCGCTTATGGGCCGTTTGTGACCTTATGTTGTCTGTCGCCACAGCCGCTACGGGTTTAGCGAAAGATTGCGCTTGCGCCTCTTAGTGATGTGATAGGGTATCAGCGAATCGGTATCGCTTCATAGAAAACTACACCGTCTATGATGAAAATGCTGAATTCCTGTACACTGACAAAAATGATTGGTTAACAGTAACCAAAATTTTGCTACTAGTAGGCCGTAATCTAGTGACTTACGAACTTCTGAACAAAAATTTACTTCCCTACAACGAAACCTTCAACTAACAAAACTAGTTTGGTTGATCCTTTTTTTTTCAGTGTAGGTGACCCTTCACTTCGCACTCTTGCTTATTTAACGCAATAGCTTCTTTTTAAACTGTTACTATCTGATGTAATGTTTTCCGAGTATTTGGCAACTATGAATAAATGAACAAAACCATGCCGTTTCTTGTCTAAGTAGGTATTTTAATACACATAGGTGCTTAATTTATAACAGTAAAGTCAAACTTCATAACAAAATAGAACCCGTTCTCTCATCGGACTAACAACACACGGAGAGAAAGCAAAAAAAACAAGAACACATTAAAACGGGCATTAACTCGACGGGTTTAAAACGGGGATTTATGTGTTTTTGTAATGAAACGCGAAAGTTTAAGAGTGAAAAAAATTACACACATAATTAGAGACACTGAACGTTGTAAAACTAAGCTGCAAAACCATGAACATAGGCATAAGGTGACATGCTTTTCAGTATTTTCTAGGCTACGTTTCGGGGCGTGTGCGAAGGAATTGCACGGATTGATTGCACTGCAATGCCCCCTTTTTCCTATCAGCACACCAAACGGCGGGGTTTCTACCCTTATGTCGTTGACATATCACCTTTTTGCACCAAATGTATGGCTAGAGAGTGAATTTCGTTGCCAGTTGTAGTATTCCCTAAACACTATGAACTGGATACTTTCAAGAAAAAGGGATTTAAACATGACCAACCCCCGACCACATCGGCATACCTTTAGGTAAGATCGCGGTCAAATGCCTGCCTGTTAATTTTAAAAATGTCAATCCAAGCGTGTATGATACTAAAATACGGACAACGTCTTGCAGAGCAATTAAACTATCATTACAGGTTTATTCAATGCGATAATATAAACACAATCAACTTATTTTATATTAATTAAACTAAACTATTAATAACAAATTGTATACACAGCAGCTCGTGTCACTCAGAAAGCAACGAAATAGGACTATGCCATCCGCTAATCGATTAATAAATCGCGTTGCGCGAGTAATCTTTCGATAATATTCCATAGTAAGCGTGCATCACTAGCCGCCGCCGCCCACGCGGGTCGATCGGCGCGCGCGCCGCCCCGTGTTCGTGACATAACATCTCCGGATCGTTCAATATCTTTCACAAGTCCGCACCGCACATCCTCAACCTTCGGACTTTGAAATTTTTTAATTACAATACCGTTTACATTTGAGAGTTAATGGAAAACGCTTGAGCCAATACATGTGTGCAGAACCTTTGGGTTAATATTATAATAATTGATACTACAAGTTTAAATAACCGTATAATCTAAATCGTTTTTTATTATCACTATTAAAAAATGTAAAATATATAAGACTTGCCGAAGAAAAACTGCAAATAAAATTTTCGGTCATAGTCCTATTTTCGTAGTCTAGCTTGTTTTAACAAAACTGGTAAATTGGTAAAAATTGGCATTCAAAACACAAGAATGAATACCGAATTCTAAAAAAACAGGTCCTGTCAATTTTCTTCATTAGTTACAATTACGAGTCAAGAGTGATTGGCCGCCCAATTTAAAAAAATAAACACTCCCAAAATTGCTGTAGACGTCGCGACGAAACACCCACGAAAAACTATTATTAATGTCGCCATATCACATCCATTGAGGTCCCAATTAATGTATCCATTGACTGGCCACCAACGGGACCGGCCAGTCACAATATTGTAATATAATATCAGATCATTAAGGCACTTAAACGCGGAAATGTGTGGGTGCGAAACCACCGTATCTAAACTATAATTTGAGATCTATCCGACGTCACAAAGTAGCGATACACAGAAGAACCATTTTCCTGTCAACTTATCACCAATTTTTGTGAGATTTAATCTATCAAAATTATTATAAATACTTTCTTAAAAGAGCCCTTAAAAACGCTCCCGAACGGCACGCCACAGTAGTAGATACCTCCTACTTAGCGTGAATTTGATTTTTAAAATATACCTTATGTCGATAAAAATTAATACAGTTTAATAACGCTTACCTAAAGACTAAACCATATTTATTTGCATAGGTGTTGTTTGACGCTATTCCGCCAGTGTCACGTCTAAAGCATTGATACGGCTGATTAGAAAAACTGGCCAAGTGCCAATCGGAATCACGCACGACACGATATGTTCCGTACCATTATCTAATACAAATTAAAAACGTTATTATCTAACCTTTTTTTAGTTTAAATAATGGCAAAAAAACATAAGTCAGGCCCACCACAACCTCACAATAAAATAAAAATTTTATTCTATTGTTTTGGTTGTATTAGCGGCAATAGAAATACATCATCTGTGAAAATTTAAACCGTCTAGATATCACGGTTCAGGGGATACAGTCTAGTGATAGACAGACAGACGGACTGACAATGGAGTCTTAGTAAAAGCATCCTGGTTTTACAATTATGGTACTGAATTGTAAGATGAAAATTAAACTAAACGAACTGTATAGATATTTGCTGTTTAACTTTGATTAATCATGCAGACAAAAAATTATGGTCATTCACATTTCTAAAGACTTAATAAAGTAGGTAATATTATTTATTATGAGCAATGTATCTCGAGAGCGAGTCTACTATTCCTTCCTATATTTGGTCTATGGCCCGTTATGCATCGATAATCGCCATGACTACGTTTAATTGTGAAGCGGTGGTTTGTTAAACCAAGATTTTAATTGTTAACACGTGCGTCCAAATTTGTATGCTGTCGGTTGATATTCATGGCACTCTGTGATGTGGGTTTGTTTGCGCAACTTTCTACATACAGTCTTACTTGTAATTTTTTTTTTGTACAAAAGACAGACATTTGGCTGGAATCTCACCTGAAGGGCAGCGACGGTGCAGCCGAGATAGGTCATGTCTGTCTACAAACTATTGCCCTATTTACTCTTTTCTTAAAGGAATCCAAATCGTATTATAACGCCAAGAAAGAAGGATTGTGCAAAAGAAAGCTTTGTGTTAAAGGAATCCAAATCATAGTGTTTAGGGAACACTCCAGCCGGCAACGAAATCTTCCCTTTAGCCGTATGCAAGAAGAATCACATTAATTGTGTATTTATATCATTTATCAGTATTCATATTATCAGTGCCTGTTCACTGCAACGAATACAAACACATTATTTTGCAACAAATCTCAATGAAACATGTAAACTAGATTTCCAATTCGACAGCGTATTAAGTTGCAAAAATTTGTCCGGGCTGGCTCCCAGCAGGCTATCTTATATCGGGTAATCGGGCAGATTTTTTAAGAAATATTTCTTTTTTCTAATAACTACGCAACGCAAATGATTCAGTCAAATGCGTCACTTCCAAGCACATGGCTGACTTGACCTGGTGATCCCCGCCCACCGGCCCTTCTTACCTAATTCCCAACTGTCGCTAATAGAAAGCAAAGCAATATAAATTTAATGTTTATGGTCGCACTAGAACAAAAGTAAACAGTAATATTACTGTGATCAAATTCAAATTATATCTTAAACTAAACTCACTTTATAACTGTTTACCCTTACCTGTAACCTTATTATTCACAGTCACACAATATTAAGTATATTACGTTTTTAATCTTGTTTTACGTTTATTTTTAGGTTCGTTTTTTAATGTATTTAGTAGTAATTGATTTTTTTCTATACCATACTACTGCTGGATTGGTAATCTACTGTTAAACCTATTGTGAGCTTGTGTCCTACTGTTCATATTTCTATTAAAGCCACACCAATCTCTTTCGATGTAAGTCTAATAGGCGCCTAATTATTATTGATTTAAGTGATAGATTTTAGAAACTACAGCCTACATACGCGAAATGTCAGCAACAAATAAATAACTGTAATCGGACGGAAAATTAATTTTGAACTCTGACTCCTTTGGTATTCATCTAACGTCATATAAAATGAAAATAATATTTTTAAATCTCTACTGTCGCCAATCACAACATCTCAATTAAGATTTAAGCTTTATAGAATCTTATCTTTTTATTTAAGACAAATTGACCTACTCCGCTTATTTTTACCTAGGACCACTTTTTGAATTAATATAATAGGTATTAATACTTACACCAACACAATAGTCGTTCTGATTAAATTATTTCCTATGTCATATCGTTTTCAAAACAAGACGACTTAGATTGAACATCCCAGGAGAACCTGACCTACCGTCTATTTTGATGGATTTCAAAATGGCTAGCAAACTGACGTTTCATTGCCGAACTGACGTCAGTTTCAAAGCAAGTACGCATTGGACATGCAGATTAACAACAAGCAAACGAAAAAACAAAACACATATAATATTTTTAAAATGGTATTTTCACTGGCTTTCATTTGATACCCATATAGCTATGGTAAGGAAAAAATTAATTCCCCCTCCCCCCTTTATCTCCATTTACGAGCGCCATTGTTTAAATGTTTACAGCCTGTTTCACTATCACATTCAACGACACCCCATATGTCAAAAGCTGACAAGCCGTTAGGGCTGTAGGTCGTGCCAAACAATTATACATACATAGATACTCTAGAAAAACATAACCCTCCTTCCGCAGTCAAGTAAAAACTAATCGGTATCAAACAGTTGGCAACCCCTGCAAATTCGGTGCCACACCGCCGCAGACGGGCGGCACGCGCGCCACACCGCCCCTCTTGATACATCCGCACTATTTATTCAATGGAGATATTCGCTTCGGTTACACTCGTGTTCGTATTGATAGCCCATCTCGCTAGGGTTAGCGTACATTCATTAATTTAAATAACATAAATTAGGTGGAAGTTGTAAGTGATATCTAAATAAGATACTTTAAGGGTCGTATTATAACGCCAAGAATATAGGATTGTGCAAAGAAAGCTTTATGTTTAAAACCGAGTCAGTCGAGCATCTTAATATTTTCGACTTCCAAATTGGTTTAGATGGAACCACCACGAACTTCTTAAAGAATTCATAAACATTAACTTCTTTATTACTAGTATGAAAGGACACGAATATTATTACACGCTGTCAATATTTCCATGCATTTAGAAGTGTCATTACTTCAGCTAGATGCAGCCCTACGGCTGCACAAAGCGAATACCATTTTTCCTATTGAATACCACTAAAGACCGCTCAGCCCGTCCCGTGTCCGACAGATGTACCCACACTCGCGGTACAGCGCGCAAAATGTCCCCAAGTTATTTATGAACGATAAACCCGCTTTGTTTTATCGTCCCATTTCAAAAATCGAGTTGGAGTCACTGGCTTTATACGATCAAGAGCGATGAGTGCAATCTCGTACTTTATGTGAGACATTAACAAGAACCGAATGAATATCGACCCAGCGCTCTATTTATAAACGTTCTCACGTTTTGTTTATGTTCACAGTTGAATTTATAGGTTTTTGGCATTGCGGACGAAACATGAATGAAATACGAAATTGTTCTGGTAAACATTTCGACAGAAATATGAATACCTCGCTTTTTCAAGTAGGTATAGTCGTTCGTTACCTGAAGTGTTTCAAACACTTGATCTTGATACTTTAAAAAAAAAGACGGAATAGGCTATTACTAGTCAGACCCTAGGCTGCAACTTCGCTTACCATCAGATGAGATTGCAGCCAAATGTTTGCCTATTAATAAAAAAAAGTTTTGGAAAAACTCAAGGGTAAAATACAAACGAATTAGGTCGGCACATTTAGTGGGCGTGACGAAAAGTTTCTCCGAAGCACTGCGTTGCGCGAGCGCAGGGCCGCGACCACAGAATTATCGTGATAGCATGACACCACCGACCGCACACTCGGTATCGTGACGCAGAGCTAAGAACATTGGAGACGGCTTTTGACTAATTAACAAATAAGGAATCAAACCTCTTATTGGTTGGTATACAAAACAGGAGTAGGTGGTTTTTTTTTCAACTTCTTCCCCCTTGAGGGAGCAGTCAATGAGTTGGAAACCCATGACTAGATGAATCTTATGGGTCTCTAAATTTCTGCGTTACAGTTTATGCAGAGTCCGACGGAGCGTCAACAGTATCCTGGTGGCTATTAAGGATAAGCCCTCATATCCCCTATTTAAGCACTGGATTATTCAGAATGCTCAGGGATCAGGGAAAAAAACTTTTTTTTTTCAATAAATAATAAATTGTAAGTACTAACATAATTTTAAGTTTATTTTATCGTAACTAACAAAATTGTATGGACTAAATCTGAAATAAATGATTATTATTATTATTATTTTATACCACCAATGGCAAGAAAGTGATTCAATTTCTACGGTAGCAACAAAGTGGCAAGTTTGATTGTTTTTTTTTTACGAAATACGTATATGTAATAAATAAGTGGACACAATTCAAAAGACCTGCCCATTGCATTTTAAATATTAAATTATACTTCACGGAGCAAGTTTTCTTCCACACACAATAGAAAATCAATTGTTATTGAGACCGCGGCGGTTTTCCGATGCTCAAGGGGAATGATTACATCTTTTAACTAACTTAAAAAAAGAAAGAGGTTCTATGTTCGAATGTACGTATTTTTTATTATTATAATAAAATTTGTTGTTGTAAATTGTTGTGTTTATCCGTTACTATACGATGTCGAATACTTTAAATATTCTTAAAAAATTACGAAACCTTTTTGTAACTTTGGCGTAGTATAGGTTGGTGTGCTTTTGACTGTATCTACATGGAACTGGTGGCTAAACAGGGTAGTAAACTATCGTGTCCATAAATCTTCACAGCTCCTGGTCAAAGCAGATGTACGCCCCACTTTATATTGCAACAGCTGATTTACTGTGTATAGAATTTCTTCCTGCTGCGATTGCTGACATTATACGCACATCTATCTATGTTATGTCTTAATCATAATGTTTTGCATGGGGTATATAGGTTTGCTCGTGAATTCAAAGTAGTCTTAATATTGTTGCAGGCCATAATCCTACCTGTTTTGTTCAAGGGCTTCCCTTTGCTGGAATTATTTGACATAGTTTGCTACTCAACTGAAATCTGGCATTTTCCGTATAGTTTCTTAAGGTGGAACTAATGTAGATAGATCACGCTTTGAACTAAGCAAAAACGATGATAAATACCTAAGTGTTTCGCGTCAGGAAAATCATTAAATTAAATGCTAAAATATAGTATGAATAAGCCTTTAGAATTTAGTAGTTAGAACAAAAGGTAGAACTAGATAAATTCATATTTAAAGACATCGGGTCTTTAAATATTTATTTAGTCTGTGAAAACCCGGCCTGAAATTTAGAACCCACTGAAAAGTTACTGATTGAAAGCTTAGTAGATTTCACTAAACCACTATGGCATTAATAATGTAAAATGATGATGAAGGTGGGTATTAATGATGTAACATGGTAGTAGTAGTCAAAGTGATCTATATGAGTGCATAGGTTTTTTTATATTAACGATAGCATGATTGTGGTTACAGCCCTGTATATTTCTGAATGAAGATGAACCAGGTTAAGAACATTTTTAACGATCAATTTGCACGCAAACCTTCTTAATGGACCGAATGCCTGAATGAGGGTGTAATTATCTTGATTCACGAGAATATTTCATTGATAGAAAACAATTTAGTTTGCGGTTAGCAATAATTACTTAGAAAATTGGAACCAATCTTTCGCAGAACGAAATATTCGTTACAACACATTAGCGAGTGAGAGTTATCTAATTTTGTAAAAATCAAAGTTACCTACCTACTTTGCTTTTGCATGCCAGCTTCAATATTCTATCAGCGTCAATTAATGTTTCAGAAAAGTATTTTGGGGGGTTGCTTGCGTAAAAAAAATAAAACTGCTAGTGGGATCACGAGAGTCTCTACTTTTATGGAACTACTGGTCTATTTATCTCTGTAAATTGTGGTTTAAAAGTGCTAGTATTTGCCTACGTACAAAAAAACCTTCTGCAAAGAGTTTTAAAGTGAATGGTTTTTTATTAATTTACGTTACAATTTAAGAAACTTGACTGCTTACTTGCTCATATCATCCTAAATGTAAGTTAGTCCAAACGGCATTCTTAGAACAATTAAGAGAAAGACAATTATTTGGTTTCGATTACGAAACGGTTTGTTATCTGGCGCATATAATAACTTGATGTTTAGTTATCTACTATTTCTAATACCCTCAACCGTGTCAGGAACAAAACTAAAGTTGAGCCTCACACGCAACGCAACGCAAGTTATTGTATACAATATATAGTATTAACCGTGAGACCGCAATTGCGAAACATTCAGTAGGCACATTATTTGCAAAGCTCCTTCTGACAGTAACATTATCATCTAGAATTCTGGAATACTGGAATACTGGAATTCTGTAAAAACCAATACGATTTTTTCAATAATTATTTAAATGCCTAAGCGTATTGCTACGTGTTAATTGAAGTTATATCCTTAGTTACTAAAACAGTTCGAAACTCTCTGTAATATACAGGGTGTTCGGGTTTTGACTGGCGATAATTGAAGGGACTTTTATTTACCAAATTTTAAAGACAAAATTATAATGAAAAATTTTTTGCCAAAAAAAAGTATTTTTTCACAAAAAATGCATTTTTGGGTTTAGTTTTGTAATAGGTTTATAAAACTATTTACCTGTAAATAAATAAAAATATAATAATATAATTTTTAGCAGGGCTTAATAAAAAAATCCTCTATGTCGGTTAATAATTTTGATTTGATCTTTTTTTTACTTGATAAGCCATAGCGTTACCTTCCAAAAGAATCATTTTCATAAGATTTAAAACCTCCAAATCCATAGATATAGCAATTTAAAAAAAAACTCCGGAGGAGGAGTTAGACCCCCAACATGGGGGTTTTTCGTCGATAACTTTGTCTGTTTGTTACACTTGAGCGCTTTTGAACCGATTTAGATGATGAACGGAGATAGTTGGAGAGCCTGGGAGAGACGGAAAAGTTTAATCCCGGAAACTAATGCTTTAGGTGAAAAGAAAAAAAAACAATCCTTACTATGTCGAGAAACACTGAGTAGCAAGATCAGGTTTTAAAAGTAAAGTAGTGACTCAGTAAGCCTACCGAGTATATCTTAATGCTATGGTTTGCTGTCATCTCCAAACCATTCACGGATCTTCCATTGATAGAAAAGCAATTTACTTGTGGTTTGACCATAAAACCATTAAAATGTAATTGCCTAAGCTCTGGGCAGCAGGTTATACCAATTTAACAGAACCAATGAATCGAACAATTAATATAGCACTCAATATAAATATTTCCTTTATGAAATCAAAACTATTATTTCTCGTTTCTAATGTAAGCGTAGGCGTTAGGATCAAGGATCAGGCTATAAAAGTTTTTTTTCTCTCTATTTACAGATTAGTAATGGCTATGATTATCAAGGCTGGTCAGTTCAATGAAAAACCTCTGTTGTATATGGTGGGAGTGCCTAACTTAAAATACGCCTTGCGTAAGTTGGTTTTTCCTTGGATGATGAAGATAAAATAATCGCTATACTAGTTTTTATAATTTGAACAATTTCTTTATGAGTTTTTAAAGTTTTCGCCTACAAAATCATTCACTAGAGGCCGGTTGATAAATAATTTTTGTGTGCGAAATTTACTTTTGATAAAATCGATTGAATAAACATATTTTTACAGAACTATGTTTCAACTTTCACAATCGATTGGTGATTAGCGTTTATTACATAATCTATACATGAATTCAGTTTTTTTAATTAATAGGCATATGTACGTACTTTTAATTTTGACCACAATTTCACCTCATGGAAAGCTACAATGCGGAATTGAAGATGAGTCATGTTTGACTAAAAACAACCTATTTACTTTTTTATTGTGTTTAACATTATGGAGTCGCATCATACTTTATCTCCAGTAATCTTCTTTGCCCGCATTCCTCCAGTTTATTTCAGTGCAGAAGCTGCATTTATCTAACACTAAAAGACAATGTGTGTGAACCGAACTCATTAGCTGGTAACAAGAACACCTACGCTCGCCTACTCGCTGACCGGCCGGGATTACAACGTATTACTGTAATACGGGATGATAGACAGACGAAATGTTTGTAATTACTTGTTGTATCAAGATGGACGATGTCGGCTCATTTTCGGGGCTTATTTGCTATTTATTTAATTCGAGAAAAAAAAGGTTTTTTTTTTTCATTTTAATTTCAGCGTAATTCGCTGAAATTAAAATAAGAACAGTGGCCAGCTCATCGGAGCATACATTTTTCTTGCAAAATCAGCCATATTACGAGTACAGCTCCATAAGTTTCTAAACACAATATGCCGAAGGTATTCACCTTAAGTGACACAAAATAAGTGCCGAACGGGGCAGAAATTTAGTCGTGCAACTTTTTGTGTGTATTCAGTGCCTCCCCGCCCCCGGATCTTCGTCGGCAATCGAACCGAACTTCGGTCGCGTATGATGTGTGCTCTACAGAATAAGTTGCCGCCAAACTTACGCCCGACCGAAATTAGGCTGTACGCTATAACACAACGTAATTTCGGCATAATATGTCGTCAGTAATTCAAATAGCATTGCAGGCGTAATCATGCCGAACTTCGGTCGCGTACCTTCGGCATAGTGTGTTTAGACACTAAGAATCACAGTGTTTACCTTGATGTGCTGTCGTCCGTACATTTTAGTCCGACAAGTTCATGTGACCCTCCTGCGGAACAAAGAAAATTCCCTTCCCGACAATGACACCTGTCCCCGCTGACATCTAGCATGCCTCGCCCCTGTACGTCTTTTGCACCGCAAAAATCCCAAAAACGCTTTGCCTCTTGCGTACGAAGAGAGCGGAATTCGTTGCAGGCTGAAGTGTTTCCTAAACACTACGATTTGATTTTCGTCGCTTACCATCAGTTGTGATTGCGGTCAAATGTCTGTCTATTAATAAAAAAGCCTTCTACTCTTCTATCAACTAGGCACAATTATCTATCAAAGCTTCTACTAATAAGGCCATTGAAATAGAAACCAAATACTAACAGAAACGAAATCACAGAGACCCTCTAGTTTCGTATATTTCCAACTAATGTCCGTTTTTCATTGCTTTTCCAACATTATAAACAATCTTGACATTCCTTTTTAACGAAATTATTCATTTAAAAATAAGATTACATCCAAATATGGTTGTTCATCGTTTAATATATTCAGCTTTTTAGGGCTATTAGTAATTTGGTTTTCACCAGTATTCGTTTTAAAAGTAATAAAAAGATTTACAATGTTTGACATGCAAAGAAAAACGGAATTTAGTGATCTAGACTTCCCAAGTCGAAGGCTAACAAACGCGGCAGAGGCAGCACAATGCGCGGAAGGCGCTATGTTGCGCGGCGCCAGAGGTGACGCGTGACGCTCGTGCGCATTCGATGCTTGCACAATCGGGGATAGCTGGGGAGATTCTGTTTGGTTTATTTTATTCATTCTTATTGGGCGGATTGGATTCTGGTAGCAACATCTAAGTTCATTCTTCCTAAATGCAAAAATAGTAGCTGCGTCTCTACAGTATTAGCGTTCTAGTTGCAGCTACATAGAATCAAAAAGCTGCAACAAAAATATTGTTTCCATAATGTACGTTTGTTCGCTAGAAGATATGATAGTACTCAATAAAAGTATTAAATAAATAGCTTTGACTACAAGTTCTTAAGAACTAGAATGGATTTCTCATTCTGTGCCTTAATTATGATTGCCATTAAGCAATGCGAAAACTAGAAGAAACTACAATTTCAAGGATTGCTTTAAATCTTACTTCATCATAATAGCTACTTGTAGAAAGCTTTACATTCATTTCTGTTCCAGAATTATTTGTTTCTTCACCGATATCATGCCATCGTCAGCCAAGTGACCATACAGAGCAACGTTTCCATCGATCAGCACCCATCCATTCTAGTCCACAGTTCCACACGTCTCACCTACCCCTCCAACCATCAGAAGCATGTCGTGGGAACTAGTTCATCCTGTGAGTTACAACGTAAAAATCCAACTTTCGCCCCGGGCCGGCTTCCGTTGGGTGACCCGAGATATGATCGCTGATGACCGATAAGGTCGCGAAACGGGCGCTGAATCACGCGTCTTGGTGTACGGATGTTTCAGAGCATGAGGATCACGGATGTGGATTACGTAACTATAGATAGAACTTTATGAGTAAGACGTACCTCTTTGTAATTAAGAAAACCGAGCAAGTTCTGCAGAAGTGGCTTATTGTTTGTTTTACATAATTGTAAAATAAAATGCTTTGCACTTGCAGGGTGCCTGTGATGCGCTATACTTAGTTAAACACAAGTAATGCAGATAAATGATTTGATTTCAAAAATTGGCGTCTAGAATTTAGGGGACATCAAATATCTTGTATTTTTACCAATCGTTTATTAGAACACTGCTCGTAATTTACCTTTCGAGCTTGAATAATCATAAATTATTTTTATCTAAATACTAGGGTCAGCCACGATACAGCTAAATGAAAAATAGTTGCAAAGGACGTAAACTATTTTTCTTCTTGGGTGTGCCATTCAATATACAAACAAAATTTCATAAGCAAGCATCGGTCAGACCGTTTCAGGAGTTTTGCTACGAATACTGTGACACGAGAATTTTATATATTACAGAGGAAGATCTTGTGTACAAAATATAAAAAAATATGAAATTAAGAATTACTTGAAAATTGTATTGCCGTCCGTGTTTCTAAGCCAAACAGTTACGGGATATCCATGTACATATAGTACATACAGTGTCTTATAGGTAGTCATATGAACCATCTCCGGGAGTAATGAACACGGCTCACGGATGCGCGATTACGTGACGTAGGTTACAGAATAATAGGCTACGGGTGTAAGCTCGTGACACGTCTTAAGGATGGAGATAATGCATGCAAATGTAACTTTGAGACGCTAAAATTCTACTTCATGTTACTAACCTTACGATTGGCAGCTTTGGCATGGCAGGACTAAAAAATCTGGGTTTTTTTTCCTTTAGAATAGTTTTTAGTTTCAACATAACATGCCTATAACGAAATGTTACGTAAAACTCTGTCACACTCTACTCAAAACAAAGGTTAATCACACAGTTCTGATCACAAATTTTGTCACTTATGGTACTTTAATGTGACATAACTTTTTTAATCATTCATTTATTTAGATGCTATTTCTACCACATTAGTATAACATTGTATAATTTTTTAATTTATCAAATTATAACACACAATACAAAATTTTCGCAACATCAAGGCACAAGTAGGAATCTGCGACTACCGTAATTTTTTTATAAAGAAACGTATATATGAGCATTGCATTTTTATGAAAAAATACAAAATATAAATATTTTGCTATATTTCTGTAATTTCAAGGACAGCCAACCGGATCTTTCGTAGATACAAATAAACGATGACTAATACACGGCGCCCAGACTGCCACTGCGTTACGCGGGATCAGGAACCAGTTTTGCAAAGCAAATAACCTCATTGTAGGGCTGATAATTTTATTAAGTACTATTGATATAGAGCTTCAAGTTCATATATGACCTCGTAAGAGGCAACGTGTTATGTTAGTGAAAATAAAATTAGCAATTATGGGAAAGTAAAGCGCTTTTCTAATTGCCATATACCTAAGAAATTAATTGTTTTCCCAAGGTCTTACATATGAAACTTGTATCACAATGTAAGCCTCTTGTGTAAACTTAGGGTAGAGTTCGCCAACGTATGTTCAATTCTTAAACAGCAGTTATAATTGTGTCAACTGAACAGTCGGTTTAGGATCAATGGTTGTTTACAAATTGGTGCACTCGGGTCTTAGTATCCCCCCCATCTAGCATCATAGAAGCAGTTCAGCAGGCCTACCACCTAACTCGCTTGCTTTCAAATTGCAATAATCATTGCTATCAGGCAAGCAGGCAATAGCTTTTAAACTAACGTCAATGAAGCAATTATGCAAAATAATGAAATGATGTGTCAGTTTATATCTCATGGCTTTAGAGTTTCAATCGTGATTGCTATAGCTTTTAAGTTAGGCGGTAAGCTTGCAGGTGCATGTCACAGGTTCCTTGATTGAAAGCAAACAGAATCGCCAGCTTTATGGGTATTTCCGCAAGGAAAGTGTAAGTCCTCACTATCTTTTTTTTAGTAAAGGGTTTATTCATATTCACTGGTTCTCGTCGTGATGTGACACGACATTCACGTAAAGTTAAACCTACACCCCTTTGACACGCACTTAATTAATTCGCAAGCGCTACACTTGCGTAAAGGATAGACAAGATGCAATATATTCTACGTCCAACTTCGCTATCGCCAATATAATGTCAAGATATGCATGCAAAAGACACATGATGTTTCTATGCCTTATGTCAGAGTTTCATACAGTTTCAACTTCGCTGTAGCTAGCAAAGCTACAGCGAAGTTCGCTGTAGAATAGTTTGCATCTTGACTAGATAAGTATCCTGGTCGACTGCCTCGTTGGTCTATTGGTCAGCACGCTGGGTACTATCCACGAGGTCCCGGGTTCGAATCCCGGGTCGGGCCGAGAGTGTTTGAGTTTTTCTCTCTTGAAATTACTCAGACACAGCTCCGGAGTCAGGAAGTTGGTGGTGTTAACACCCCCGTGCCTCGGAAAGCACGTTAAGCCGTTGGTCCTGCGCCAGATCTCTCTATGGTCATGTCGGACTTCCGTCTCACCGAATTATGAGAGTGAAGGAACAGAGAGTGCACCTGTGTATTGCGCACACACTTGTGCACTATAATATGTCACGCGCAGTTGGCTAATCTCTGTTGAGATAGGCCGCCGTGGTCGAAATTCGGCTAGGTGGACATAATTATCCTGGTCCAACTCATCCTGTTATTGTAAGTATGCGAAATGTATGATCCGTAGATTACACGTCACGGCTTGAGTGGCGATGACTAACCCGAGCCGCGCAGTCTGCCACCGCGTTACGCGGGAACCAGTTCCGTGCTGCAAATGACCGCTGCTCGTAGGGTTGACACAAATATTGAACACTCAAATAACACAAAAAATATTACTTTCTTAAAATTGCTACTGTGGTTCAACATCAAAAAATTGGTTATGTGATAGCGATACAGTAATTTTATTAATTCTTGTATTTGTTCAAATATTTTATTGACTATCCACAATGAGCCTGATTCTTGGCAGCCTTTATTTACCAGTATCATTATCTTCTGTATAAACCAACTAAGTAGATGAGGCACAGTATAAAAAATAAAATAGACCAAATTATAATAAAATCAAAGCCAATAATATAAACATTTCATAAAAAATCTAGTAAATACTAAACTGCGTCGTCTTACACGTATAAACACATACCTATTTACTTTTTCTGTACCTATACATTAGCAAAATTGGTGGTTACCAATTTTGCTAATGTATAGGTACAGAAAAAGTAAATAGGTATGTGTTTTGGGTTCAAAAAGAGATGTAATTTAACTGTTTCTCTTTAAAATCATAAGTTTATACTGATACTTCATATATATTTGCAGCAGGTTAAATAGCATTATTGATACCTACTAATCCTTAAGTAGCTAAATTGTTCACATGTCATATCGACAACCCTGCCTAAAACACTTGCGCAGAATTTATAAGGCTATATAAAATTTATTCCGTCGCTTCAGAGGTCAGTACGAGCCCGTGTTTTGGTCTCGTTAAGGTTTGTGACATCTGAATTGCTGATTTGCTGAGTCATGCTTATGAGTTATAACGGCTGTTTGACGAATGTGCCACCCCTTAAGGTAAAATATGTTAAGAGTAAAAAAATAATTTTGTGGCTATGGTGACGTAGCCGTGTCGTCAATTCACCACACACTATAAGTATCTGTCTAAAGCATTTTTGGTGGATGATTTCGTTACTGTGGTGAAATGTTCCTTGTTAGCTCATCACCCATTTTGCGGTACACATGCGGAAAAGGGATCTTCCCAAATAATACGATCATCTGGTAATTAATAACGTACAAAGAACTCGCAAGTAAAAAGATTTTTTTTTCGCTACTTTTCATTGATCTTCGTCATGTACCCTATTGTTTATCGTGATTTGTTACAGTAGTGGCTTTATTGTAGTAATCAAACACATATAAATATTAATGTTTGATATCATTGGGATTCGAACCCGATCATTAATATTGTCTTGAATACATACCAAAAGGTAATAAGAGAAAAGAAACAACAATCGTTCATTATTTTTCAATCGTTTATTATCATCGATCTACGCGTAATAAGAATAGATACATATAATAAAAGTACTAAAAAATATTAAATATAATTTTATACATCTAAAAACTATGTCAAAAATATGGCTAATGACAGACTTCTGTCCATTTATTGGCACATGGGATATTAATTTTACCATCTCTAATTTCTTTATATAAAATTATTAAAGCATAAGCGGTTTAGCTACTGTCTTATATGACAATTCATATATAACATTATTTATATATCGTGTATATAGACAATTAAAACGTATTTTTTTTTTATTAACCTTACCGCAAGTATTTCGCAAAAGCATCGAAATATGGCAAAGTTCAGGGAAAGCCAATTGTTTGGAATATAATTATAATAATTTTCCAAATCGAATGTTACAAACGAATATTTAGTACACTTGGTGTAAAAAAATCAATCAATTTTGATACACATTTGAACTTTCAAGTTGGAAAATTTTATTTTTACTAAAAGTTATGCAAAGATGCTTAAAAAATGAAATTGGTGAAACGCGCAAAACTAGAGTAAAATGTAAATCTATTTTATTAATGAAAAACATTTCTTCATAACTATGGCTATACATTTTCACTGTCAATATTGAAAATGTGCTTGAATTATTTCAAGTAAGCTGATATAATAAAATATTTCAAACATCACTTTTCAAATATTAACAATATTTTTTAACGAATAGCAGCCCTATTTTCACATCTCATTCATCTTTCATAGGAACAACCATAAATATACAATAAGCGACACGTGGAATGTAAAATACAATTGATTGATAAATAAATACGAAATCGACGATGTAGCATTATTGTTAACTAACTGTAATGTTCAGAACTGTATACGTTCTACGTATTAGACGCTTAAAAATAATAACAATAATTTTAAATATAATATAAATATTATTTTACATTAAAAATATAGCTAAGCAGTTAAGCTGTTTAATCGCTAACTTATCCTAATAAATACTATTTACAAATCACCAGAATGTATTCTGTATTCAGTTGAAAATAATAATATAAATGCAAATACTCTACGTTATAGAAAAAATAAACGTGGAAAGAGAAATTAGGAAGAGAAGATAAAAATATAATTTGCATTTAGATTATTATTTTTTTTATAATTTTTGCCACCACACAACACAGAGGTTTTTAAATGTATCACAAATATAAATTTGGAATATGGAACCGAAATGCTTACACTATTAACGTTAAAACCAAATTGCATTTTCCCATTCTGGCGGTGTTAATGAAGAAGCACGAATACTGTTATGGGAGATAATAAATTCCTATATTGTAATATGATCTCGTTGGTGGCGCTAGCCATCACCACCTCAAATATACGGAGTCCCTTGTTGAGTTGTAGTGGACATCTCTGAAACAAGAATCGGCTAATTAATTACATACTCAAACGTATTGTCTATTTTCACCTCCTTACTCTTGAAACGCTTTACACAATATAGGGTTCCTTTATTCAAAATATGAAACTGTTTTTACGAATGCGAATGGTGAAAACGTTTGATACGTTTACGTTTTTCGAATATAAGAACCGTGGATCCTATAATTATATTTGTCAAACACCAATATACTAAAATCGTGTTCAAGAGTAGGAGGCATGTGTTAATATTATTTAGAAGATGTTAAAATAAAAGATCTAAAATGCTTGTAGGTGTTCTAAAATGTTTTAGTGCACGATCAGTTATTTACACTTTTTTTATGATATGCGGTCCTCGTCCAATTCGTTTTTTTTATATTTACAGAAATAATGAAAACGTAGGCTTACAATAAAAAAACTGTCTTTAAGGTGACAACCCTAAACTTTAACATATTGTAGATAGGGTTGACATTCAAAAGTGAATAGTGTTAATAAAACAAAGTGTTCCTTACTCTATTGTGTAAGAGAGACCGCTGTGCTTGGATCGTGCTTACTCCATCACCTTCACCGCCACAAGCATTGACTACATCTACAACAATTGAGAAAAAAATATTATTAGTCATTCTCAAATACCATCAAAAGGGATCAAGTTTCAAATAAATTATTGAGTTAGGGTATTTTTTTAATTATGCCCTTTTGATAATACACAGTATCACAACTCATTATATTCTTCAATCACAATTGTAAGTCAATAACCCACAATTTACAAAAGGTACGTGGAAAAAAATAAATTTATTTACAATTTGAAATCTGAATAGTTACTATGTCAATTCTACTTTATATGCATTTTATATACAGTTAATTTGGTGCAAAAGAAAAGTGTGCAAAGAACATTAGTGGTACGTTAGTTAATAGTTAAAAAGAAGTAAGTATTATCTTATCCTAAAACACCGTTACCAAAACAAAAACAAACAGCTTAAAAATCATAATTTGAAAACGGTACACATTTTAAAACATTCTTAGTATACAAAACCGTTACAACCTAAAACAAGATTAAGTTTAATCTTACACGCAGAATCACCGTCAGATATTGGTTGCTGACAACAAAGAGATTTTCAACATTTTAAACGGATTAAAGTCGTCCCAACGACCAAACGTCTTCTTCAAAAAGCGTGTTAACCGTAAAATCCCTAAAAGTTCGTAAAAAACTCGAGGTATCAATATTAACCACAATGTGCGTCATTTTGCCTGAGGCGAGTTTTTCGACTTTGTATCTACAAAAAAACTAAAGAGTCATTTACCTGGTCTATGATTATAACCAATTTTTAGCTACTGTCAAGTTCCATTTGGTAATCTTTGGAACAGCTTAGTCATGTCAGATTTGCAACTAATCCCAAACGAAAGATAAAAGCTGATAATTATTTTGTTTATTTTTAAAAAAGCCGCCTATGTATTTATTTACAACTGGATTTCTACTTTTTTTTCATTTATTTCACTAACAACGTAGTACATTTTCTACCAGTCAACCAATGGGCGAAGCAGAAATAACAGTGGCGGCGTAAAAAGAATAACAAAAATCAATGCTTCGCCATTCCAATACCTATCATAGTTTCAAATTCTAACAGAGAATAAAACCTATTTGTACTCAGAAGATTTTTCACGGTCTCGATAGAACATTAGATTGTTCCAGCGAAGTATCTGGTGTTCCCGCAATCTAGGCGATATCGGCTACACAATTGTTCGCGAGGTGCTGCCTGCGGTTAATTAGGCGCTCCTTGAGAAATCTCGCTCAGTGTACAGGGTGGTACGAAATTATAATATTTATTTGTTTAAACTGGTGATTGTATACTACAGCTGACATGACATCATTTGTAGGTAAAAAGGTTAAGTTATTATCATATAATCAATTTTTAAAGGATAATTAATTTTATTTTAAATACTCTCATTTACAATAATTAACAGCATAAGTTAGTATTACAGCCTGTCCCCATAACAAAATGTATATTTAAATAGAACATTTTAAATTTCAGCAGAGGAATATATCGGCTATAAAGATAATAAAAAAATATATATTCTGCTAAGTTATATCACTTCTAATTATTAACGACACAGATTGATATCTTTACCATTTCCATACTTGCCCACCTGGGAAACAAATACAGGACCTCTGATCGTCGATTACTACAAGAACATAGATGCATTACAATCAATAATTTTGTTTTAAACTAATCTGTATCACCCCGTATACACCTAAAAACAAAGAGCCGTTTTCCCACAGTCGCACATAGAGGGTGCTCACGACGTGGCCCAGTGTTGCCAGTGTTGCCGCGCGGAAGTGAAATAAATGCCGTCACCTCCGCCCTTTGGTGAGATCAGGACGATTCTAGTTAGAGTTCCACTGATGACAATGCTAGGCTAAGAGTTGAGATACTTTCGGTTTTAATTGACCTGACAGCAAAAGTCGATCGTCAGATGTTTTTACGGTTAAATCTTTTACCAAAAAATGCGGCATCACTAGCAGAGGTCAAAAGAAACGATGAATCCTGACACTGGACTGCACTGGATGCAGGCTGCTTGCAAAATGTCACTTTTTACGTCAATGTCACAATCTATGACGGAGGCCTATGTTAGTGGACGTCCTGTAGTAATGATTATGATGATCCTTACAAACATAATTAAAATGTAAAAGTACGTTTTTCATTAAATAACGAAAAGTAATTATTTAATCATAAAACCCTGTTGAAACTTCAATATGCTACTAACAAGCACTCAATCAATCTAGTGCTCTGAGCCGTTCAAAATCTGCACTAGTTTAATCGATAACCGATTTAATCGATACACGTCAGCTCGATTCGCACGAGTCGTGAATCGAATGGATCTATCGGGATCGATAGCGATGGCGAAACAGCGCGGGCGCAATGATGACCCAGTGCGCTAACTAAATAGGACATCGGGCTGAGACTGTTTCTAATCTTAATTAAGTGAATTGGATCTGTTGTTTACGATCGTCTAGTTAGATTAAAGACTACTGGAGGTAATGGAATAGGTCCTACTGTATTGTTGAATTCAAATTATTCTCATTAGATGCGTTCTCTTGCTTATAAGACTGCAAAAGAACTAAGATTTAAAATACCCACTAGTTAATTACAACAGTAATCAAAATCACGTTTCTATGCTTGAAAACCAATAACTATATTTAATAATAAGTAAATACACAAAATTAAATACAAAAACTGATGGATCTATCTAGGAAACAGACGGATCAGGGAAGAAAACTCCAAACAAGCAATTTCTACAACGGAAGACATGTACGGTTATTTAGCGAAAACAATCAGTAGCGTACCCTGAGGGTTTCACGTTGCTATCAGACAGAATGATGTTTCACACGCATCCCTCATTACGGTCGTGTACTTTTACCGCTTCTGGTTAGGGGGCAATGTTGTGCTGATGACCTTACTGGTTTTGGGTTCAATCTTGGTGAGATTTTTGGGATCATTAACAATGAAATCGGAGTTGTATCAGAGACAACTTATGAATACAAATTTAAAATAAACAAAGACATTAAGGACATTAGACTTCGAATTACTAATGTAAAAATAGATGTTCAAGAAGGCATAGCAAGTAGCAAGGTTTACTTAAAGCTGTTTTTGCTACCGAAACTATCATTCTACAACACCAAGCTGCTTGCACATTACCAAAGGAAGCTATCAAGCCAGAAAAGGGATGTACTAGAAAATCAGAGAAATCCTACGTTTTCTTTATTCATTTTAGCTACCTCAACAGAACATTAGAGTAACTGCGCACACCGTAACCGTTTACACAGTTCAGCCGGCAGACTATAAAATACCCGAATAGGAAGTCTGCGCATCACCCACATATATGGCCCTCAGACAAATTGCGGCAATCATCGTGAACGGTTAGGCTCTGTGCACAATGTTGCCCCATTACAGGGGTAAGGTTGCCAAGATTGATGAAGAGATCAGAATTTTCAGGAAATGTGCAAAATTAACGTTAATAAAAAAAAATTTTCAAAATAATAAAACACTTGCAGATTTAAACGTATATATCTACGCAGTAGTTTAACCATTTGGTAGGTAAATATGTATAAAGCTTCAAGAATATTTTTACAATTTCACAATATGCTTAAAGTCATCTTTGTATGACAGGGATGAAAGGAACCGCCACACGATTTAGCAGATAAAGACTGCAAACTCACAGGAAATTATATTAATTAGTTGTTGATAAATATAGCTAAAACAATGGGAATTGTTGAACTAATGCAACCAAATGCCGAAACAACGGGAACTGTTGCAGTGCAGGCAAATATCAATCTCCCTATTGGAACTGACGCAAGCGCCGTGCATCCGATAAAATATTTCATAACTGGTAACCCTCCGTGCCCTGCAAATTATACCAGGGCAGTCACGTGTTAGCTCTCGCTACCGTCCGCGTTCGCACAGTTTCGGAAGCATTAGGGCCCATTAAGAACCGTTAACACACGAACGCGTCACGAGCTCACGACTCGTACGCCGTGATCTATCGACCATCTCGCGGTAGCAGGATCTCGCCCTCTCAACAGATTCACACGGAAACTTTTGTTGTTGTGTTGGATATGTTTTTCCTGATTCCGGGCATTCCAGAATCTTTCAGCTAGGATGTGATTTGGGAGAAATTCCACTCTTTTTAAATAGAGATGAGACCAATTAGGTCCAGTAGTAGTAAGTATGTTGATAGAGGCCAAGACTTAAAAAGGATATTTTTTTAGACTAGACAGATTAATTGTTTTTAATGAATTATGTAAGCTTTCTATAATGACTGCATCGGATGACATTTCATTCCTACTAGCTCTTGAAATGCCAATAAAAGAGGTTAGTATAAATCTCGTGCGAAATCTTCAGCGTGGTGTAACGAATCGGATGGTACCGCAACTACAGCCGTGTTTGCATAAAGTTGGTAGAGAATCAATTTAAGTTATCAATTAAGTACTATAAGTGGCTCACGCTTCTAAAAGATGGCGCAACCTACACAGTCTGAACTTTGGATCGCGATGATCGGAGCAATCCTGAAACTCTCTAAAATAAATCAGCGTAGCAAAGCAATTCTTTGTTGAAAAATCGTAAAAGAAGCAATTTACTACACTTCACGACACAAACGGGATTTAATGCAACTAATTAATACTTATTTAAAAGGCAAATTTGTATTTACCTTCTCGACGTTTCGATTCGGTTGCACGAATCATGGTCGCGGGTTGACAACAAAGTTTGAAATCCTATAAAGCAATTTACTACTTCAGCATTTGCAGCTCATTAGTAATGTCTGCTGAATAAAATTACTAAAAGGGTCTGTATCTGTCACATTGGGTTTAGACATAGCGGATCTAACGATCCTTCAACGAGCCGCTACCAATTCATTGTATGTTAATTACTGTGACAAATACGAACTAACATACTGAGTGATCTGTTGGCGTGTGAATGGCCCTTGAATATGAGACAAGTGAATTTGCCTCGGTATGTTTTTTACTTTGCCTTCAATAAAAAACACGATTTAATATGAGGTGGACCAGACATGGATTTAAAATGAACGATAGGAAGCGATATGTAATTATGGTAAAAGTATTTAAGTACTATAATTATTTTTATAACTTAAGCAATTATTTTGCAAGTTTTTACGAAATCAAATTGAATTTTGCTTACAAAAATTAATCGACTGTGTCATCCGGTGGGACTCGAACCCACGTTTTATTACGTACTACTTCTAATTCTGAATGTCCTCGTGGCCATAAGAGTCAAGGTATTGCAGTAGGTATTTGGAATATAAATAAACCTCTTGTTACAGAGAGATAAGAAAACAAACAAGTCCGTAATTATTAACGGGCTTCAATTGTTCACCGCTTAGCATTTCATTGCCAGACAGATTTTACGACGTCATGGAAATTTTCCTTTTTAAAAACTATTTCGGTAAACTGTTAAAACAGAGAAGCATCCCAAAAATTTTGTTTTCTCTAAATCAAAAGATGTAGAATTATAAGATATTATCAATCTGCAGTGTCGCCCTTGCTTTATTCACATACAAGTTATTTTATAGCATCGGCAATACGACCCACTTGACAACTTCAGGTGAATTGTTTCCGTTTACTTTTGCGTAATATTTTATGAGGAACCGTACAGTTAAGGGTTATTGTCAGTATAAACATACTATTAGTAATCTATAGTATGAAGCTGAGTTGGAAGATATTCGAAGCTGGGCTAGAGTTTCGGACGGACTACACAATTTAGTTGTTTAGAGAAGAATTTGAGAATATTGAAGCAGATGCCTTACCAATTTGTAAATCCTAATAATGAGAGTTTTTGCGTAATTATGTTAAATCGTAAAACACTTTCACTAAGTGAAATAGCATCGTAATTAAATTGCGTAGAAACTTCGTCTATTTTGCATTTCACAGAATTAATAGATCTCTAGAGCACAAGTTACAACGGCCAAACAACCAAAGAATTTCAAATTCTGACATGACAAAGTTAGACATTTTTATTTTTACTAAATTTGCAACCCTGGTGTCCACACCACATAAGTCAGCAAACTATGGGAGTCCTAAACTATCTTCTTTACCAAACAATTGAGTCAATTAGGAAGCAGCCCCCATAATTTCTTCAAAAATTTAATTTATGAACAATTTAAAACATCATCAACTCTCATAGTCAAGTAGTTATACCTCCAGTAATAAAAGAAGTGTCGCACGTGTTGTATCTAGGTTCTGTAATGCTAGTAGTCACTATTGACGGGTGGCTGCCTCCATGATGGGTCAGGCCCTAATCATAGACGACTGCGCAGCCACAGCCTTGTCACACCTGACCGTCCTAACCACTGGTATGTGGGGTAATGATACAACAGCAGTTAACCATATAGCGATGTTTATAAAAGGTCGAAAAAGATGTTTTTGATTGGAGCGGTTAGTACGATTTTTATTATATTTTTATTGACACATCAAACTTTTGTGATGGTAAACTAATTTTGGAATAAAAATTGTTTTTTTTTTTCAATATCCTAACCATTATAAATAAGTGTGGTAACGGCAAAAACGTGATTTAATAATCAGGAACAAAAAGTTTTTTCATAGCTGTAATAAATTAGATATATGTCGCATTCACAGACGTTAAGTAATAATAAATTAGTTAACATAGATTGCTTTAATTGCTTTTAAATGAAGTTTTTATTATTTTACAAGCTAACAGATATCATCTAAGTAAATTTTGAGGATTGATTCAGTTTTCCTCCAACAAATGCGTTTCGTCTTTGAATGCGGCATAAGTTAGTTCCTGAAATAAAAAAATATATAAACTCGAAATCAACTTACCTGTGCTGGCGCAAATTGTCCTGCCGTTTGAAGCTCTTCCCGCAGACCTCACAACTGAAGGAGAGTTCCGGGCTCTTATGTGTGCGTTCATGTATCATCAGGTTGTAGGACTTGGTGAAGCGCCGTTGGCAGTACTTGCACACAAACTCGCATTTCGGACGCAGCTTGCGCCTAAAGTCCCGAGTGTGGTCTTCGTCAATCTGCATCACAGCGAACATTTTGCTTGGGCTATGATGTGATGCGTAGGGCGGGGCTTGCGTCTGCAGATTGATAGCTTATCAGTGGACGCGCAAACGAAATGCGACTCTATTGCACGGGGATACGGTTGGGGCAGATAAGGTTGTAGGTTGGTACTGACTAATGATAATTATCATTTGGGGCGCTAATTACGGATAGTAAAGATAGGAATGAAGTTGAAAACTGTTTGATAATAAGGGAACCCGAAAAATGTGTGAAATGTGATTAGAAGTTAAATAAAGATGAAAAGCAGATACTGTCATGCAAAGATCGTGGGTAAAAATTGTAAAAGTCATAAGATGATTATGATTAAAAATGAAATGGCACGAAACAAAGAAATTTCAGAGATTTTCAATCAAATGTCGCTAAGAAAAATCTTTGAAATTTCCTAACACAGTCTTAAATATAAAACACAATAAAGATACTGTATAATAAAGAACATTAAAAGTAAATAAACACCAAGTTAAAACAGTAAAGGGCACTTGAATAAAATCAATTATAATAACACAAGCTCTTAGTGACCTGTGGGTCAAAATAATTTTACTCGGCACTAAGGAACGAGTACACAGAATATTAAGTAGCAACTTATCAACTTGATGTTTTATTATATTACTCACTTAACAAGTTTATTAACTTGAATCTAAATAAAAAATTCAAATTCGAAAAATACGCACCTCCGATGTAGAGATTACTAAAACTTTATTGCTTTACAAGCGGTGCTAATAACACTTTCACTGAATAAAACATGAAGTCCGTTTGAAAACCGATTCTATGTTTGAACACATAAGATTGAGGTTTGTGTTGTGTGCGTAAGAGCAGGCGTGTGTCAATATGATAGACGTGCGTCCGTGAGCGGGTGCGTTTGGCAACTGCGCGCGAGGGTGCCGAAACTACTGATAACGTTACGCGGAAGGCGCTGCGCGGACGCAGCCCCCACCATGCGGCCGACAGGTAGCGCGGAAAACGCTAGGTAGGCGGTTTATACGACATTTATCTGTTATTAGAGGCCAGTCTGATGGTTGCGGTCGTTGCTTTGTATGGACATGACTGGAATGGGAAATTGAAACTCTGTCGTTGTACAGGCTGTCTTGTTTTGGTGTTTTGCTGTATTCTAGAAACAAATCATTGTAGTTCTATAATGTTTCACGAATGATGATTAGAAAAATGTAAAAAACATTTTAAGTATGACATTTAAAAAAAAATTTAACTCGGGAACCCTAGTGACAAGTTTTGCTTAAAATTAAAATTATATTCTAACCCTCTTAATACGAGGGTCAAACTGAAAGTTCTTAGAACTGGCCACTTATAAACAATATAATAAAAAAAATATTCTAAAATTTGAAAATAGAACTCTTTGCCAATATTACTGAGTATATATTTCATTCATTTGTCATTTGTTTTACGACTTGGCGGCAAATTGAAAATTGTCTGTGTCACGTCAAAATGAATTTAACACGAGAAAATTTTCGTGCAATGATTTTTTATGACTTTCGATGTCATTTAAGTCAACAAGAAAGTTATGATAGACTACGATTGGCCTTTCACGATGAAGCCCCATCTCGTGCGACTGTTTACAACTGGTTTAATGAGTTTAAACGTGGTCGCACTAATCTCACTGATGATGTACGTGAGGGACGGCCTTCTACGGCGACGACTGAAAATAACATCTGTGTTGTGCGGCGTATGATAGAGACTGACAAAAGAGTGACCTATCAGCAGATTCGGACAAGCTTAGGCATCGGTATGAGTCAAGTGCACAAAATCCTCCACGAGCATTTAGCGGTCAGGAAGCTTTGCGCCCGGTGGATACCTCATAATTTGACTAAGGCTCAAAAACTCCATCGTGTGGATTGGTGCCGTAAAATGATTGAAAGATTTAACGGAGGTGACTCAAATGCTGTGTTCGACATACTAACAGGTGACGAAAGCTGGATTTACTGTTATGATCCTGAAACCAAAAGACAATCTGCTCAGTGGGTGTTTCCTTTCGAGGAGTTGCCAACTGAAGTGAAGAGAGATCGAAGTGCGGGAAAAAAAATGGTGGCCTCGTTCTTTGGAAGGATAGGTCATTTCGCAACAATTGTGTTAGAGGATCAAAAAACAGTTTCTGCAGAATGGTACACTACCAATTGTTTGCCACTTGTCTTGGAAAAAGTTCGAGAGAAACGACCTCGCAGTAGGATCCTCCTTCACCACGACAACGCCTCGTCGCACACCGCCAAGCGAACGATCGACTATTTGGCGACATCAAACGTTGAATTACTGGGTCACCCGCCGTATAGCCCCGACCTCGCGCCTTGTGATTTTTATTTATTTCCAAAAATTAAAGAAAAACTTAAAGGAAAGCGGTTTATGAATGCTGAAGAAGCGGTGGCTGCGTATCGCGATGCCATTGAAGAGACCCCTAAGGACGAGTGGGCAAAGTGCTTTTCCCAGTGGTTCCATCGCATGCAGCGGTGTATTGACGTTAATGGACAATATTTTGAAAAGATATAATAAAACTAATAACTGGCTAATGTAATCAGTTTTTGATTTTCTAAGAACTTTCAGTTTGACCCTCGTATAATGATTTTGACATTGCTAAACACTCGAATCAATATGAGAGTCATCTATCTGTCATTAATCCCAAATCACCCGTCTCATATTTATGCAAGTGTTATATAGCAGTGGCAAATTTACAATTAGTAAAAGGGGGTTAGTAGGGGGTATATTCGGTAATGACTCTTTTATAGCATTTCGATGACACTAGAGTTAATTTTCCTGTCATTTCGACGCATAAAGCAGGAATAATGGTTTCATCAACATAATAAGAACCAGTCATCTTTGCTGTGATCATGAACAATATATGTATGTTGTAAAAATATTGCGGATTGGAAAGGGTCCATTCTGATTTTTACACGTACTTTCTATCAGTTGTGGGAAATGTGGGAAGCTGCCGGTAGCTCGCGGCGCCCCCGTATGCCTTGCTCACGACACTACACGTCCACTTATTTCGGTACTCGGTAAATTGATGATGATTTTCGGCTTCTGTCATTACCGTGACCGCAGGGCATAACGTGTAAGTACTGTCTAGATGGCATGTACACTATGGTATAATAAAGGTTAGTGTTTGGCTACTGTGGCTACTTGCGTGATAGTTTGACGATTTTAGAGAGGACATATTGTTTGAAGTTTTGACGATTTTAGAGAGGACAGATTGTTTGTAGTTTTCACACTCTACAATATCTCATTCTCATTCGATTTCACAATCATTGTCAACTCGCATTTTCTTTAAGCATTGTTATTGTGATTTTGACGACCGTCTTGGTGTAGTCGTTCGCGCAACGGACTACTAAACCAGGCGGTTGCGGGTTCGAATCCCGCAAGGGGCAAATGGTTGTGTGATGAGCACGAGCATTTGTACCTCAGTGATGATATGTATTTAAGTATTTCTATCCGTAATCCTAGTCACCATAGCATAAGCTCACGCTTAGTTTGGGACTAGGTACTTGGTGTGTTTGTTAAAACAATTTATTAATTTATTGTAATAGAATAATATTGACCAAGTAAGTATTTACTCGCCGTTATTTTGCTACCTAGGTATTATACGTATATAGGTAAGATAAGGTATTAAAAATTCAAAAGAAGCTACCGCTACGTAATAAAGACGAGACTTCACAAAAAATCCACCGAAATTCGCATTAACCTCTCGAGCGTCACAACTATGATAACGATACTTTCGGCTAAGCACCGCATATCACGAAACACGCTTCTTGCAAAAACTTTAATCTCACAACTCCCCTTATGGCTCAAAGAATGCGACGCAAGTTCGCCGATAAGCATCAACTCACGAGATTCTACTTTATACAGCATTAAAGTGGTTAAGTACCGAGATAAAGTCTTGGGGGCAGCAAACAAAAATCATAGATGCATGTCTTTACGCAAATCGAGTGTCGGATTTTGGAGTCACAACTAATGAGACGAAATAAAAAAGATAATTACTAAATATAAAAACCAAATTCTAAGAACTGGCAAACTTATATACACATAATTACTAAAGTCACTCATCGATACTGCTTGACAAAATACTAAATAATACTTACATCTACTTGACATTTTTTTTTCGTGTGTGGTAAAAAATAAGTATCTGGGATTTAGATACTAGGACCATTACTTTATCATCGAAATGTCTACTTTATGTAAGGTATGACATAAGGTTCTCTAAACAAAGTAGACCAAAATACATAACCTGTATAGCTGTGTTTGTTTCGCTGCCACTTTATGCTTCTATGCTTTGATTCCTCTCTTGGTAGGAGTTGGCAGCGGCATGAGCGGCAGCTACGAACCTCACGGATCTCCAAAAATTTAACTTATGGCGTTTTTGTTACATAATAAGATTATTACCAACCGTTTGAAGGATTATCTCCAGATTATTTTAATCCTAAACAAATGGTCAGAATTAAGACTTGACAAATCCAACCCGCATTGGGTTGGATTAAAACGTATTTAGTTTTGATCTGTTTAGAATACTAAATTTTTAAATATGTTTATTCAAAGAACTTAGCAATAGGACTCTTCTCTTACTACCGCAGTGTCTTTTAAACAATAAACTTTTTTGACGATATTTGGTATTAAATTATTATATGAATCACATCCTGTAAAGTAAAAGTAAAGTCAGCCTATATAGATCCCACTGCTGGGAAAAGGCCTAACCTCAACTATGAGGAGGTACGAGTAATACTCCACCACGCGGGCTCAGTGCGGATTGATGGAGAGGTGTCTGTAAGGCAAGTGACAAACCTTACTGTCAGATGTTAACAAGCCGCCCTAGGGCCTCTAACTAGGTTTAACGACTAATACCAACAGATATTAGCCGGGACCAACTGCTTAACGTGCCTTCCGAAGCACGGAGATGCTTGTCATGGACGTCACTTAATCAAATCCTGGCATATGAAATATTAATCATTATCACAGTAGCGGAACCCACTGACTGGCCGTTTGGTAAGTAGTGACACAATATACTGATTGCCATTAACTACCTTTACAATAGAAAGTGTCTTGAGATAACATCACACGACTCATTGCCACAGCTTATTAAAATTTAAATTCGAGTTTCGCGGATCTTCGAATGAATCACTAGACCGCAACTCTTGTAACTCGCAAAACATTCTTCAAACACATCCCCAGATGAGTCATACGAAACATGACGCCTATCCCTTGAACTATTGACATGACATTTTCAAAGAACTAACACGAAATCGTGTACGCAATTGTAAAACCCGGTTTGTTCAATACCTGGATGCAAATCTGTGACTTGTTCTAAGAAAGTAATATTCCATTACAGTCACAAACTTTGCGGCTAATAAGTCACAAAATTCTCTACAGGTACTTCACACGGCATTAATTTAAGACCAGTATAAACTGAACTTTCACTGCGCTATCAATGGCTTAGGTCAAGGTTTAGCTTATACTGGGAATTGTCCCTTAACCTGTCGTTAAATGTTAGTCTTTTTTTACCAGAGCTTTCCCCGCAACTCTGTGTGCATAATTAAATGAGATTGCAATGTCTGTGTCATTTTGTCTCCGCTATGCAATTTCGACCATTATCTATACTACATTCATTATAAATACTATGCTCAGTATACATTCATTCTAAAATGTTTAATCAAGGGAGGTAATTTTAAAAACTACAAGATTGTGATATGCCCCGTCAAACCTTTGCCATAAAAATACCATCTAAACCTTGGTGGACCTACTCTATTGGTGCATTAATAAAATATATTAGTAACTTTATCGGCTAGTTCACTTTTTGTATGTCACATTCAACGTCAGAGGTCCTCCCAAACACGTAATTCAATTGGGAAATCAAAGTGATGAAATCTTTAAGTGATTAGTGATGAATCTTTATTGCATCAGGACAGGTAAAACAAATTCGCGTATGTATGATGCATGATCCCTAAATGTGTCAGTTGTCACGTACAAGACTCTAGGTCTTTCCCAGACGTGCGTAATTTTGCATTTAATTAATAAAGTTGCAAACAAGTCCGTCATGAAAATAATGACGTTAGGTTATGATATTACATATGACAGTGAAATAAACAAATAATTTCCAGAGTACGTACTTTTAAAGAGTTTTGCCAATTTTTAAGCGACTTTTGGACACCCAAGGTTAAACAAAGAATCCATTTTAATTCACGTCTTTTAATGAATAATTAAATTGAGAAGGACAACACGTTTATCGACAAAATACAACTTGAATGAATGATATAATTTGTTTAGAAAATTCTAAATTTGTGCGGTCAAAGTCATCAAAGGCACATAATTTTTCGTAAGCCTTATAAGGTTTACGTAATACGGTTATGATTATGAAGGCACCGGTTTTATAGCATCTCTTGCTATTTTATGCGTCACGAAAAGCTGCGGTTAATTAACTAATTTCAAAATCTGAGTCAATGATTGTATAATCAGCAGTTTTATTTGTATATCGCTAGCACACGAAGGATCAGGGCTTAATTTATGATTAGCATTTGTAGCATTTATAATGGATGAAACAATTAGGTACAAGGGAGAGCCAATAAATAGCTGAATGTATCTTGATATAACATCAGCCCAGCCTGATGATTTTATTTTATAATTGTCACACAAAAAAGGAATCCCATCATATCTAAAACCAATCCTAACGTTTGTATATTGGCTCCAACATTCGATAAACACCAATATGGCCATTAATATGACCGCAGCACTAAGGCGAGTGTGTGTTATTTCAAAACATAGTAGGTGTTGATTTGTATAAGACTGTGAATGACATCACATGTTTCAAAAATAATTGGTGACCTTTCCTGTCAAATAAAGCTGAAATTTTAAAATTAATTTTAAGACCTAATATAATTTTTATAATTATTGCAATTGATATTTATAAACTGATTACTGATTAAATGCAATTAGGATTGATTTCGTTACATAACTTATCGTCAGCATGCAATTTTTAATGAACTCCTGTATCAGTATTATTACTTACTAACGAGTATTTTAATTGAGATAGAAAAGTTCTTAATATGTACGAGTATTTATCAATCCAATCAGAACAAGAATAGTCATTCTCAACAGTGAATAGCGTATTTTGCAAAAGACATCTACAACTTAGTAGTACCAAATATATTCCTTTTACGATCATTAGCAACATTGCAATAATAGCACAACGTTGTGAACTCACAATTAGCTTAATAATTACGCACAAAAACTGCCACTTCAAAGTTAATTACGCAAAATTCCTCAAAGTAACAACCATTTGTACTACTAAAGCTTTTGTGGGCAACATAGTAAGCTGCACAATACACTTTTAGCTGTTAATATACATGCTACAGTCTATTTCCATTGTATTGATGCATGCAGTACAAGTGTGGTTTAACATTAAATCATAGTAACATAATCATAAAATTCACATATTTTTTAATAAGAGCAACGAAACCTGCAATGTTCGTGTAGATTGTGATAAAATATTCATTTACGGTGGCAGGCACATCATACAATTTTGTTTTGCAAAAATAATGTCCTCCTAGCCGAATTTCCACTACTGTATATTGTTCAAATGTCATCAAGACGTTTCAGGTACCTACAGGTAAGTTGTCTTGGAATATTCCAATTACAAACAGGGACCTGTAAAACTTTGTATCAAAATACCTTAACGTCATATGATTTCAATATTTTCAATTAATTAAATTGTTTAAATCTGATTAGAAAAGCGTTCATAGTAATTTAAAAACCGTTTAAATAACAAATAATAATAATGTCCTCCTAGCCGATTTCGACTACAGCGGCCTATCTCAACAGAGATTAGCCAAGTGCGCAGGACATATTATAGTGCACAAGTGCATGCGCATAAGGTGCACTCTCTGTTCCATCACTCTCATAATTCGGTGAGACGGCAGTCCGACATGACCGTAGAGAGATCAGGCAGGATCAACGGCTTAACGTGCTTTCCAAGGCACGGGGGTGTTAACACCACCAACTTCCTGACTTCGGAGCTGTATCTGAGTAATTTCAAGGCAGAAAAACCCAAACACTTTCGGCCCGCCCTGGGATTCGAACCCGGGACCTCGTGGATAGTACCCAGCGTGCTGACCACTAGACCAGCGAGGCAAAGGTTTTATCGATTGTATTTTTCTTAGGGTGGACAACACATGTTTAATTTTTATTTTTAACGCCGTTTTAGCATTATTTGACCTATTTTGAATGGGAATTCTGTCAAATAAACCGTCACTAGAGGTTTACCGGCTATTACAAAATTGGTGAACTCGGGTCTTACTTAGAGTATCAACATCTTGACGATCCGAAATTAAATAATGGAAACGCGTACTTACTCCAAGTCGCAATATCGCGGTAACTTCAATAAATCTCGAGTTGCCAAAGAAAACTAATGAATCCAGAATTGAATTGAGCTCATTAGCCATACGACTAGACTGTCTACGACCGCTGACGCATTTGTGTGCCTACATATTTACGAGTCTTTTAATATTACTAGTCGTAACTAACTCCATACATCCTTACTCAGACATATTTTTTGTGTAGATACTGGTTAATGTTTTTCGCAATATTGCCTGCAATAAGTTGTACTCCACACACAAGCTTCCCAAAATCACCTATATTACTAGTCGTAACTAACTATATACATCCTTACTCAGACATATTTTTTGTGTAGATACTAGTTAATGTTATCCGCAATATTGCCTGCGATAAGTTGGATTCCACACACAAACTTCCCAAAATCACCACTTCTAGCTCTTAAAAGGTAACTTTTGAATCTTTCATGTTGCATTGTTTATCATTAACATTATTGTAATACGGGAATTCATACAACTTTTTTGTTTTTAACCCTTGTAGGGTATAGGGGAAAATAACATAAGTCTGTCTGCTTGTAAGACTAGCAGGCATAACGCCCAAATCGATTGCTTTCACATAACAATAGTAATAGTTATCAGTAAAGTCATAACAGCCTTCAAACTGACACGTTTACCTATATAGACGCTTAGAAAGCGTCTATCCCGATTGTTTTAGCATTTCAATTGTTATAGCTCTTAAACTCGCGTCTGGAACACAATGATAGCTGTCAAAATAATTAGAAAATGACAATTGGTATGTCATCGAATCCATCAATCGTAGATTGGATTTCATATTGCATTTGAATTGGATCAGTAAATTGCACAGAGTTAGTCACTGATATCTGATATTAAAGTGCTGGAACAAAATAAGTCATTAAGTTTAGAGATTATAAATTATGATTAAGAAGGTCCTCGAAGTAGGTATGGGTTACCGATAGAGTAGAGAACGTTAACAACAGTCAATTAGTTTCGTAACAACAGAATAAAGACTACTTTTCCGCTACATTTAACAAGATACCACAGAATAGTGTCGGATAATCAGACAAGTATCTTCAGCACCAAAAAGGGCCGTCTCAAATATTTATCAAGCTATTGTGGTGTGCGGAGGCCCTACTGTGTGAGACATGGTCCACATTTTCGGGTCTAGCCATCACGTTTGCTCGCTGTTATTCTAGCATGAGTGACAGGGACAGAGTAGAAAATACTGACATCGTCTTACAAAGTAAGCTTTAAGCATCGCCTTTATATTGGCGTCTAATACGGTCTATTACCCATTGAGCCCATTGTACCGCTTTCAATGAGAACGATATGCCGAGTCAGCGTGAGTTCGGCTTCGGCTTTAAGCTTTCGGCGTTCGGCTTTCTAGGAATTCGAGGCATTGTCCGTTTGTGAATAATTGTGTAATCATTGTGAATCTATGTGTTTTGTGGATTCTTTGGTGTAACGATAGAGTGTGTCAATAAGCTTGATTTCCCGTGCTTGATTTTTAAAGAGGTTATTAATGATATTTGTACCAAGACAACAACATTGAAAATTAAATAAAATGCGAATACTGATCGATGTTCATATCAACAAAATGTTTATCGTTTTCATAACGCAACCTAACCGAATACCTTTTGATGGAACTGATTTGAATAAAATTATTGCCTCTGCATTGTTCGGCTCATCGTACATTTTGACACGATTTTTATGTTTATCATTGTATTTGACATTTTTACGAACAATGAGATGAGCCTGTCTCCCTCCCACCGATTACGATCTACGGAACAGTGAGAAGGATGGAATGTATTTGTTAGATTGCCCTTTTAAAGTTATAATCAGAATTTCATATGGAAGCTGAATCATGCCACTGTAATCATCAGATTTATTTCATGAATTTTTAGTTCGGCACAAATGTTCTATAAACCAAATTAAGTAAATGCATATCAATTTATATACACATATATTATTCATGGGGTCCTTACAGACATGGGTAATGTCTACAGAATTATTTTCACATAATTATTAGTGAATGTACCTATTATATCTTAAGTAAGTACTCAGTCCGTACCATGTAACAGAACCAATTCACAAAAAAAAATGATGTGAGATACCTACTTGCACAATAAAACACAACAAGCAAAGTTATTTCGGCCTCTAACTTTTGTCACAACACGATAAAACCTGTTATAAAATAAAGCGAATCGTCTCGCCAGAAACAAGGTATCACAAAGGCTATACATTACAAAAACGCAACCTTTCAGCGAGATCAAAGCATAGGATAATGGGGGTAATAATAACAATTATGTGGATTGAACCCGGCTGCACTAAGCCGGGCCAAATTATAATATACAAATGAACGGGTGAGCAGAAATAACGAAACAGTTTATGTCTCGATGGTTCCCACAGGAACGGTATGCGCCCGCGCCGGACAGGAGATGCGTGGAGTCTTTTTCGGTCTCAGTTTGGTTTATTATTTTTTTCATAAAGATGGGTATAAGGATACCAAATGTTAAATTATTAATTACTTAATACCTATTTTTATGTTTTTATAATACAATAAAAAGGGTGCGAGAACGCCTTGAAAATAATCATGAAATGCTATCGATATTAATGAACATAGTAATATTCCATACTTATCAGAATAGCCGGTGCATGATTTAATAATTATTTAAATTAAATTATTAAAGTAACAGGCATTTCACTAAGTTATTTACATGCATGTCACGCAGTAGCAAAATTAATGAATATTATTAGTTGAGTATTTTTTTTTTGCTTTAATTACTTATAGTTCATATCAAGCAATGACAACATTTATCATTGACAAGTTTAATTTTCTTTATTAAAATTCACCCTATGTTATCAATAATATAACAACTTCAGGCTTAAATTTAAAATAACATATAGCAATAATTGGTCATCACCAAATTTTATTCAACAAAAAGGTGCTCGGCAAAACGTGTACTTCAAAAAAAGCATTGACCAAAGTCGACTCCACACACGGCTCTGTCGCACACAGCGAAGTATCTGTGAGTACCGGCTGATATATTGGGGCTTCGGTCGAATAGCCCCCGGCGCCGCAAGCGCACCTCCGAGGTCTTAGCTGGGACATAGCCTTTACAGGGGATTATCTCCTTTATACTGGCTTCAAAATTGATTGCCCATGACCGTATGTTTGGGAAACCAAATTAAAATTTTCATGATGGCATTCAAGCGTTTTTAATTATAGGCCAAATGATGCAACGATTACGGAGAATATCAACTACTTGCATTTCGCGTTACAATCAAAGCTATTGTCAACGAAACAATATGGATTAGAGGAATACTATCACGAAATCAACAGATACGCAATTATAATGTTTTAGGATGATTATTGTAGACAAACGATTATTGCAAAACCCCAAGCTTCAATATTTTTCCTCCTGAGTGTTATAGTCTAAGAAAATGTCAATGTAAAACTCCAATGTACGAGTAAGGTAAACTCTAATATTACTTTTGTAAACCAATTTACCTAATAAATCTGTTAGCACACCACTTCAGTTCCAACAGAATATAGACGTCTGAACTAAAAATAACAAAAGACAATCAGCAAGCCTTAAAGCCAGTTCAGTAAATAAGACTCTCCCGAATTCCCTCCGGTCCATTCCCCTCTCAATTCCCTCCGGGTTAGGGCGGGCCCACACAGTAGCACGCATATAATGTGCGTGTGAGAACCCGCTACTGGTTTACGCGGCCGCCAATCAAAGAGCATTGTAAATATAGTGGGCATGTAATGAAAGCGCGTGGGTTGTGTACATAACTTTTTCGGCAGTGGATCCGTGGCTTATGTTGAATTTTGAACTAATGTCCGACTATGTACTGTTTGCATTATATTATTACATTATTTTTGACCATTGATCTATCTATATTAAAATTAGATAAAGGTAAGGTGTGTAGGTAAATAATGTCTGGAACGACTCAACCATTTTTGAAAATTATTTTACCAGTAGAAAGCTACGTTGTTTCTGAGTGACATAGGTTATATTTTGTTATTTGGAAAGTACCCGTGTAAAGCCGGAGCTGGTCTTTAGATGAAATAGTAAAAAAAACAGATTTGGTTATTCTAGGGCCGTAGCTTACTACCATTTAAAAAAGTTGTCAATACATGTAACATGACAATCACCTAGTACTTGCCAATGAGTGTGACATATGTTTAAAATCTGTTAATACTCGTACTTTCCTAAAAACTATAATTATTACAATTTAAAAGAAGTCGTTTTAGGTGGTAGGCCTACTGATGTCCAAAAAGATCTTACCGTCCTAATATTTACTATATTTTCAATCAAGCTCGAATAACATTTTTTTTTATTTGACACAAAGGTCTTAGTAGAGAAATAAACTCGTAATAGTTAGTGGTTTACTACATACATGAACCAGATGTTAGTTTTTTTAAGTGCTACCGTATTACGCGCCCCGCCCCCGCGCCCTGATTGGTCCGGCCACTGGATTACGCTTTTTAGTTGCGTACACGCACGTGTTCCGAGTAATGATTAGCTTTTGAATGGGCGGTTTTTATTTTAGTATGAAATGATTGAGCTTTATTGGACTTTTTGGACGATTTTGGGACACTTAGGTTTTTTGTTATTTTGTTGTCTTTATTTTTTTAATAAACATTTTATGGTTTTAATATTTTTAACACTCACAGTGTTCTTTCTTATTTCAATAAATTTAAATAAGAAAACAAAAATTCGCACACAGGACGGATAAACATTTTATATTGATCAGTGACTAAGTATACCTAGGTACTTTGATCAGAGACTATTCCATTGGTCACTCTTAGGTCTGAATACAGTTTTTTTTATAACGTGAGCGATTATTGGTATCTTCAGGTATTATTAATTTTAAGGGTATTATAATTACAAATACCAAGGGGCTCTGAAATAGGGTCCGCTGGTGCTGTAGGTAGAACCAGTCCTAATTTAATTTTCGCCATGATATCTCAGTTACTTTTCCAATTAATATTGAGCGTAGAACAACGTACACTACATACATACAGACTACGTAATACAGAAGCTGTTGCCCGCGACTTCGTCAGCATAGATAGACTAGACGATACAAAATGACACTACGCTGCAAGGAATGTTTATTTATTATTTATTGCACAAACAAAGAAGTACAAATGGCGGACTTAATGCTTTAAGGCATTCTCTACCAGTCAACCATTGGGCGAGGCAGAAATAGTCGTGGCGGCGTAAAAAGAACAACACAAGGATAAATAAACTTAAATATAAATATATGTATATTTTAAACAATAAACTTACATAAACATACATAAACTTAATAGTAATAAATCCATACATACTTGAGTTAAATGTAACTGTACCTAACGTTGACAAGAAAAAAAAAGTAATGATAAGTAGATAGCTATTCGTTGATCAAACTAGTAATGAGCGTCACAAAATTGAATCATTACCGTTTGAAGGTGAATTTGGATGTAGATGTTTTGATCGCATCAGGAAAGGAGTTCCAGAGCCTTATGGCACAAATGGTAAAAGAATTAGAGACGTAAGAGGTCTTGTGGAATGAAGAATGTTATTGTGCCATTAACTAGATATAGGACTATAGAGTATCGAATTATGAGTGTTAAGGAACAGAGAGTGCACCTGTGTATTGCGTGACACTATAATACGTCCCGCGCAGTTGGCTAATCTCTGTTAAGATAGGGCGCGGTAGTCGAAATTCGGCTAAGAGGACATTATTATTATAGATTAGTCTGAAATGCGTCTCACATCCAAAAATGTTGATACCCGCGTAACTCCGATAGCTTACGGATATTTACCGCAAGTATACCGTGTGGGTGTAACTTTCCTAGCCCTCGGGCATGCTCGTGGGACGAGCACCGGTCGGCCTGCGCTGGCGCTGAGTTATGTGAGATCTATCCAAATTGCTCCATCGTCACGCCTCGGTTGATTTTGTTTGGAATTAGAATGTTCTGTTTGGTCTCTAAGCTATATCGGTTATGGTTTGTGAGACACTGTTTTCCTTAAACATGAATGAGGTAGAAAATGTCTACTTTAATAAGTTAAGGCCAATAATTGAGCAGAAGAAGCAAAAGATCTCAAACGCATTTCAAACTAGCTTAGATATGGGCATAACAAAAAACACTCTTGGAAAGTTGTTGCATCAGTCAAAAGATGCACTCTGTCTTGCACTCATCAGGTGTTTCATAATAAAATCCTCTTTTTAGGAATAGACACAAAATGTTAAAGTATTAAAGTCAGATGGTAGGTATAAGGATAGCAATAATAAATTGCCATGATATGTACGTTGTTTCGTATCCCAGTCTTACTGCTACTTAAAAAGTATTTTACTCTGACTAACCTGTTTCAAAGACTGAGTAACACAGACTACATTAAACTAACATACAACATTTTTATCTCAGAAATCGGCCAGCAACTTAGAATTTAAAACAATAAAAAAGCGCACACTTGTCAATCACATTCCTCACCACAATTTAATCTTCCAGGTCGAACCGACGGATATTGTCTCAAGTAAAAAACGCGTTTAAAGCTGTAAAACAAACCGAACCTCTAAAGTTTTAAACAGTCTAACAGCCTATGCATACACGCAAAAACGCCAGGAACAATCGCCACAAGAGTACCAAAAATTATGCTCTTTATGTTTAAACCTATAAGTGTGAATATACGCTTTACTTCAGTTGACCACCGTACACCACACCTGTGGCGCTTGCCACTCGGATGTTTGTGGTCAAGTATCGTCAAACAGAGAAGTGGACTCGCCTCTACAAACAAACGACAATCAATGGCCCAAACCGATGACGTTTCGTGAATGGACATGTTTGCTAAAATCAATCGCGTAAGAACAGGTAGGTCCGTTTTTTCTGTTTGTAGAGATCTACTAATCGAAATTGGTTAGCAATTGATGAATTATCCTAATAGCAATAGGTTGACGTTTGATTTTAAGAAAACCTTTTCGTTCTAAGAAATAATGTAAGACCAATAAAAAGACAGTAGGCCTGCCTATTTAAAAATATGCCTACTTCATGAAAACCATTTAGGTCTTCTCAAACGCTGTCTAGGTTAAATTATTAACATGGCTACTACGCATATAAAAAAAGATATCTAACATTGTATCTAATCGTATTTTATAAACGCAATAAATTGGCACCACCTACATGTTTAAAACAAAGACTAACATAAAACGATCAAAAGGAATCCCCGTTGAATAACTTTGTTCGTCATAAAATTGTATCAGTTTCCATAAAGCATTATCAATGAGGTTTTGAAAATTTTATTTGCTCAAGTTCTCGGAATGTTATCAGTTTGCGTCGGGAAATTTTCAAAGGAAAGTCACATAAAGTGGTATTTTTGTAACGTATAATAAACTTTGAGGCCTTGAGATAAAGTGTAGAATCGTGTAGGTATTGTTTGTGTAATCGATTGTAAAACATACACGAGCCCGGGGCGCGCTAACAAATAGCTCTGATAAGAAGCTTCGTACTTTAAATACCTATTGGTTAGTAAAAAAACGTTGCTAACACTTGACCGAGTCTTGAGATAACTCATTGCATATTATAATATTTTAAAAGAAGAAAAAACTACAAAAGCTATTGTTATTTTTCAGTTTTGCAAAACTTTGCGCTTTTGTGTAACAAGCATTATTTTTCATTCTCTACATAACGCAATTTTAATACAAAGATTAAATTGTATGGGGCAGTAACAAAGAAATAACTAATTTTATATTTCAACAAAGCAAACCCTCTGCAAAAATCTAGAGCACACGTTTTGTAGGCGTAATTAGATATAAGATTCTAAGTTAAACTCAATGGTAGTTTTTCACGAGAAAAAATATATTAAATTATAAAAATTATCTGAAGCTAAGGTTTGGTCCTGAGTTTTGATGTTGTATCTAAAATATACGCTACCCAAGCGCCATAGAAAAGCAGGGCCCTTGAACGAAGTGTCACAGTTCTATTTGTTGACATTTAACACGTCTCAAGAATGCCTTTATCTGAAGATTACCAGATAACCAACCCAACCTTTGTCTTTATCTCGTTCAAACAATAGTTTCCTGTTTCTTTCTCGTTTGTCGGACAAATTATGTGTTGAAACCGTGCTATGTATTCACGAGGATATACCTTATTGACTTTAAAGTACCCTCTGGGTCCATTTTCCATATTTGTAAGTATGAGAACACCGACAATGAAAACATTTGAAGCAATCGACTAAAGCAAATAGTTGTATGGTATTTTTAATGATCAGCAAACAGAAACCTGCTATTAAATAGGTAACTTCTAGCACAAAACGATCAAAACCTGAATGATATGGATAACTTCAAATAACAGTCTGTACAAGTTGCAAATGTTATTCGGTATCCACATTAAGTTTCTGCCCAAGCGCCTATAATTATCTTAATGTTAGTAATATCTACATATGCCTGACCTTTACTGTAACAAATGTATCTTAAATCTGACTCTAAACCTAAAGACTAAAGGTCGGACACACAAACATTTTATCACAGATTGTGTAAACATTACAAATATTTTGAAATCCATAAAATATTCTTGACCGCTCAAAAATCGCTTATTTACATAATATTATAAATGATCTAACATCGGCAGCTTTGTAGTCGAAAGAATCAAAAGAATGTTAACGTCACAGACGGCAGTAATATTAAAATGATTAAAAAACTACGAGGTATAATCAATTCTGTGTCCTCGATCAAGTTTGGCTTTATAAATGGGTGCTGTGTATGAGACGCGGCGTTATGACAAAAGCCCTCCCGCACAATAAATAATCATTGTCTTCCACCCCGTGGCTCGTAAACACGGAGCAATGTGTTAATATAGAGTACGTATATGTGACAGAGCCTTTTTGGTCGTAGTCTGGATTGTTCAACCACAACTCAAGAAAAAACAGCTAACTAAAATGTTACAAGATACCTACAGAAAAAAAAACTTATTTTGGTAACGATGCCATCACAAGAATAAACAGCCACTTCTACTACTTAATGAACTGAACGTAAACTTAATCAGAAATAACCGATTAAAGGCTTGAAAGTGATTAGAATAGTGGTTAGTATCATATTTCTAGCCTAAAACCGTAATCACGTTAAAATATTGCAAATGTTTCCTAATAATTACATACCCATTTGCTCATGATTCTAAAAAATAGAGCGTAAAAAACAGGCTGTTCTATTTATGCTAACCAGGTCAGATCATCGTTCGGCGGATTTGAAAGGGTGGCGCGGAGACGGCGCCCTGCCGAGAGTCGCGGTCGTTCCCGAAACGTTCGAGAGTTTATTTGAAATTGGAATATTATCTGTGCGAGTTATCGCACTTTGGCACTTTCGGCCAATTTGATAGGGGTTTGAAGTTACGCGTTTTATTGCTATTTTTATTTTTAAATCTGTTTACGGTTCATTTGGCATGAGAATTAACAAGTTAGGAATAAATTCAAGAATTTCATAAGAGTACATAAATTTTACGACTTAAGTTAGTTAGTAAATAGAATAGATCCTACATGACTAACATTGTTTCTTAAAACTAGCCGATAGCAATAAAATCAAACTTCACATACAATTCTCCGCCTATTCTCTCCGACATTAAGTAACACATAAATAATTCGTAAAAATCTAAAACGGCATGGACGGCTTGTAAAATGGGCCACATTTGTCCATTCTCCCTAATAGGATGTGCGTGGGCGTCGAAGCGAGACCGCCGGCTACCGTGTTACTCGTATAGTTCAGGAGCCAGCTGTATTACATACAACATTGTTGACTTATATTTTCTTGCGAAATAAAGGCAAATGTTTATAAATAAATATTAGGATAGACAAGTGAAACGTTTTTATTTTTATGACTAGCAGTTCCCCGCGACTTCGCCCGCGCCAGAAGTCGGATTTTCCATACAAATTTTCATCCCCCATTTCACCCCCCTGATGATTTTATATCGCGACAAAAAGTAGCCTATGTCCTTCCCAGTGTCTCAAACTATCTTTGTGCCAAATTTGATTTGATTCGGTGCAGTAGTTTCGGAGTCTATTCGATGCAAATAAACAAACAAACAAACAAACAAATCTTTCCTCTTTATAATATTAGTATAGTTTTATGATAAGTAAGTTTATATACTTTGATACTACCCTAAAAGAATTATAATTCTACTAGCCTTTCCCCGCAACTTTGTCGGATTTCCCATACACACTTTCATTTCATCCCCCATTTCACCCGCCTTATGATTTTATATCGCGACAAAGTTAAATAAATTATAGTAGCCTATATCCTTCCCAGGGTCTTAAACTGTATCTGTACCAAATTTCATTTGACTCGGTCCAGTAGTTTCGGAGCCTATTCAATACAAACAAACAATCAAATCTTTCCTCTTTATAATATTAGTGTTGAAGTGTAGATAAAAAGTATAGCACAATACTACTTAATTTCGTAGACCGACTACGTTGCTACCGTGCTACGAAACTTCGTAGCGTGATTTTATCACGTATTTGTTGCCCCAAATACTTCAATATAAACATTACTACAAAACCCGTCTCAGATCATTATGAAAATGTTGAAAAAAATTACATAAAAAGAAACATTCCTAATCAGGTGCGTAGTCGCGTGTATATCGCTACTACTGGGCTACGCGATTCAGCCGATCTATTAACATTGCTATCTTTGAATTTACACCCACATTGCCGTGTAGATTAAACCTAGCAAGGACTGTCTAGATAATTTATGGAGCAGCTCCAATACTACTGCTCTGCCTGCTTTAATAGCTTGTACAATATGTCCTTTTGAGAGATAAGAAAGCTTATGAAGCTTTTACATATTGGTTGATAAAGTTCTGAGATTTTTTTACGTAATTATCTTAGAAGGACTAGTCAAATATAATAATGAATATGAACTACGTGGTTTAGTTTTTATTTGTTCCACTTTATACTTTTGAAACTATTTATATTTTTGATTTTAAATAGGAATTAATAAGAGAGAGTGACTTGGCATTTTTTTAAACAAAATATATTAGAAAATAAACATCAAATAAAACTCCGGAATTCTGTTAAAACAAAGACCTTTAGGATAAATATAAAACAAGTTTTCATATCATGAAAAGTATTTCGATCAAATATGAAAAAATAAAGAAACGGCTTATTCAATAAACATTGCACATATTAAATACATAAAGCTCTCGGCTCTTAGACTAGTAGAATCGAACCGCGTATCACGTAATTACGGATGTAAATTCGTTTCCCCTCCGGCCGCATGTGTAATGACTAGAATTAGTGCGATCAACATATTGTGGTCGCACATTTATACACTTAGTGTCTGTATTATTTGCAAAGAAGTATTTTAGAAATCTTGACAAGAAAAGTTTTTTTTTACCGCATCAAAATAATGTTAGCTAGACGTCAATATGGTCTCATAATGAATGAACAATATTAATACATATTATAACATTTAAAACGTTGCAATAGTTTGTAAAAAAAACTGAATTAAATAATACCACAAAATCACGAATCTTAGACCAGAAAATCGAGACAATTGTTATAAGTTATGATTGTCTGTAAACGTGTTTAAAAATATTTACCAGCGCAACTGCGCATATGATATTCCTGCCATTATCTAGATACAGACTCGTGATCGCGCAAAAAGGTAAAAAAAACCTTGGTAGATGAAAGAATGAGTAATAAGTAACTGACTGTGTAACTTAAGGTTATGGTTAAACACCGGTTTTCTTTATACCACCACTCGTATTATGAACTTTAATTATAAATGCTCATATTCACGATTAATACTGGTCATTTTTGATGCGATAAAATCTGTTTTTAAACGGCTTGCATTGTCTTTTGCTTACTATTTTTGATGGCATTTCCTTGTCTTTACTTTTTTTGAAAATCTGATTTATTTAATCGAAATAGCTTGATATGGTTATACCTTTGTATCAATTTAATTTGTTATTATTGTGAAAATTGATTATTTAAAAATAAGTTTAAAAAAACAATTAAAATAGTTATTCATTTTGAGGTTAAAAAACTGTCAAACGTAGGCGGAGATACATCAATTAAGCAGAATCATTGCCTTTAGAAAACCATGAGAACCACTTCAAGGTGTCAAAATTTGTATCTAATGATGCGTGCGATACCAATCCTCAAAAGCGGACAAAAGTTATGAACTGCGCGAGTTATATTTCAAAGTTTTTTCATCGCTTCTCTTATTGTTAAATAAACCATAAATCGTGATAAAATGGACACTATTAGACACTGAATGGAGCGGCCAAGTCGGGTGCTCATGATTTTAGTAGAAAAAAATACTTGGGGACAATAATTTTCGATTCCTTTTATGCGCTTCTAGCGCCGTGAAGGCGCTAAGGGCAATTTACATGATAATGATTCCGATTATTTAAATAATATCTGTTTGTAGATACGAAAGGCTGGCCATCTTTTTAATATGTCCAATCCTTTGTAATTTATATTAATGTAAGTTATGCTGATTGGATTTTTTATAAGAAAATTTCGGTGGTTCTCTACAAACGATGGTGCGTATTTCTATTTGATTTAAATTAATATACAATTTTAAAATAAAAAGTAAAACATAAGTAAACTATTAGTAAAAATGGCAATATGATTGCAGTTGATGAATTGTTGTCTTGGACAGTAAAAATAAATTAAACTAACAAGAAAAGATGAAATCATTTTACCACTTCATATAAAAAAAATAAAAAACAAAAATTTAAGTAGTATCCTATTCTCTTTTAATTATGAGAGAAAATTCATATTCTACAGATTTATTGGAGTTCAGAATGGAATATTAGTGCCTAATGGCTTTTGGATTTAAAGTTATAAATTAAAAGAGAATAGATATTATAAAAAAATAATAACAGATGTTTGTGTACTCACTCGATTCAGCCGCTAACAACTGCGATTATTGCTGATTAATGTTTATTTTTACGTATAAATTAGCTGGTTGCGCGTCGTTGACTGTTCGGCGTGTTGTAAAAAACAGTAATTTATTACTGATGACTTCTCGTGTTGGCAACTTGGCACTGGCTTAACGAGTGTGTGGCGTGCGGTGCGGTGGACAGAAAAAACTGGCTCGCTTGGTACGTAGCTCGATCAGTAGTGGCCTAAGGAAGAATAACCCCGGGAGTCGGTAGGAGCTGGATGCCACCGCTTCCGAACGGCCCCCGCGCCCCGCGCCGCCTCCGCCCGCCCGATACAGATCACGCATTCTACGAATACCTTTAGCCACGGTGCAGGCCGACGATGCTTGTCTCTTTCTCTCCTTCGCGAAGCTGGATGCTCACTTATGCGGGGTGAGGGGTTCTAATGGACGTTTCACAGCGGACGCTTCCTAAGTTCACCAAGTAAAGGTCACACGGGCTAAGCCGGACGACGCGGCGTGGAACTCAGCCACGGCGAAGTAGCAACGCGTGCGCAACACCAGCAGCGCCCACATGAACGACAGTCGCGCTTCGAGCGCCGTCACAGACAGCTATCCATCTCCGTCGCTCGTAAGCGTTTGTGCCGTTCTCTCCCTCGCACACGACGACGTGGAAAAATGTATCTAGTTCTGAGTCGTCGCGCAATGCAGTAGCAGTCGATTTTTTTTTCGTTTCAATAAATTTGTGGTTGTTCGTCTCGCGCGCCCGGGGCGTTGTAGAGCGAGACGGGAGATTGCCACCGGGTTACGCCTTCCGCGCGTTCTGGTTATCAAGTAGGTTGCGTATTAGAGCCTCCGTGTACTGGTATAAAACATAATGTAAATGGTGTTTGCGGAGGCCGGTTTATGTGGCTACCGTGCTACGCGCCGCCTCTCACACGCTATAACTCAATGATCGCATTACGACTGTGTGAAGTAAACATGTCACTTGAGCTTTTTTGTTGTACTTACACTTTGACTTTGATCAATGACAATCAGCGATAGATTTTTGGTTCTAGTTGTAACTATTTTAAGTTAATTCACAAAAAAAAATCTACAATCGTTTTATCATAACGATTTTTCTATTATTACTCCGCAACGGGCCGAATAAAAAAAAACGTTCAAATATATTAATTAATTGCACTGATTTTAATACGACTTGTTTCATATGAATAGTTTATAAGGTATTTTATTGACAAGACATTCTTCGTTTACAATAGTGCAAGACGCGGGAATGCAAGCAATGCAAGGCTCTGCAAGATTTCAGATATCAGCTTTTATGGTGCCGGTAGCGAGTAGTCGTTAGTACCTTTCCACCTCGATGTGGTATCGATTCAATCGATGCTCTATCGATTGTTAAAAGCTATAAATAGACATTAATCGCGTACACTTCTCGTAACTGTTCATTATACAAAAATAAACTTAGTAATGGCAAAACATTAAAAAAAACTTAGTATGGCCATAGATTATGATAAAGATTTTTTTTTTAATTAGAAAACATACCACGACGAATACAATTAGCAAGCAATTTAAATCCAGATTATAAAGTATACCTACCCAAAATTTTTAAATAAAAGGTGGCACAAAAGTAGCGCACTGAAATATATTAATTTGACATAAATATTGCGATAAAACCGAAAAATACTCCTATTATACTTGTATTACCTAAACGAAATCTTATATTTCTCTGTTTTCCAATTACAAATGTTTTTGTGACAAAAATACTACCAAATAACTAACATTCTCAGCCAAAAGACATCAACGCGTTAGTTAGACAAACCTTTATCAAAGTTCTTTTCTCCTACGTGGAAGACTGTGATGTGCAAGACCACAGTCACGGTGTAATCAATCCGAAATAAGACTCAACACCGCCACATGAGGCTACGGTAATAATGTTTCCAACGAATTCCATTACCGAAGATATACCTCAAAGAAAACGTCAACTTACAAAACCCCAATTGTCGGCTTATTACGAATTAAAATGGAAAACATTGCATTTGACACGTCCATCAGGTACTGAACGTCGAATTAGCAACGCACGTCAACGTCTAGTGTGGTCGCTGACCATTCAATGAACACAAAGGTAACACTATTCATATCGAGTGCACTTTTTCCCCCCATAAAAGTCCCTTGATTTTGTAAGCAAACATTGGTTCTTGCTACAATGGGTCTAGCTACCCGCAGTGTCGCATAATGCCGTCCAATTTCGAAAACAATGTCATCCCTAATATGTTTTGATGTTTTGTGTTTTATGTCCGATTTACGGCGTGACGCTGGAAGAATGCAGTTGCCTTTTGCTTGATATTGTCCCATTGTGCCAATTGTGTTCTTTGTCGATTGTCGCGTGTCTGTCCGTTAGTTTAGTTGTTTGTGTAATGAGAAAGCTTTAGGAACATAGGTTTCATTAACTCTCTGGTAACTATTTGAGTGTGGAATTTTGATACCACTGGTGCTGGTAGGTAGTTGAAAATGCAGGTCATACAATAATAAAGAAGATTGCAGAAATATGAAATCTCGTCACTTTTCTTATAATTAATGGAATCAGGCGTTACTTTGCGGAAAGCCATTATTAGATGAGAAAAATAAAATAAAATTATTTTGCTTTAAAATTATTATTTAATGTCTTAGCGGAAATTTAAAGCAAAAAAATTATTTTATTTTTCCCATCTCACGTTTCTTATTTCAGATATTCAACTGGATACTACATTTAGAATAATTACTTGAATTGATATGTTTTTAAAACATTGCCTCTTATTAAACCAGGACTACATATTTTATCGTAAATATTTGTCGTTAATATCTCACAGAATATTACTAGTAAATGTTTTAATAGTTATAATGTCAATCAATTAGGATCTTTACTAGACAGCTACTACAATTATAAATATATAGTTATTGTGGTAGATTTAAAATAGCACCAAAATTATCATGATTTGAAAACAATCCATTTATTTTTCGGACTTCCCATCCTTCAACTTGATGACCCTGAGACGAACACGAGTAGTAATCGGAATACCATCTATCGATAAAACCAAATATGGCGAATCGGCTAGTCTAAAAATAATGTTTTAGCTCATCATTAGGCCGGACAATACAACGCGATCGCTTCATGCTTTGTCTTTTTAGTTGCTGACGCAATGCATGCCGAAACGAAACGAAAAAGAATATCAACCAATGGAAACTGAACTACAACGGGTAAAGATTAAAGCTTCAATTTAGTTGGTAACTTTCGTTGTTGATCTCCAAAAGAATTGTCCGTTGACAACAGAGACATCGATGCAGTCCTTTTTTTGAATATCGATTGTAAAAAGCATTCTCATGGCGCTGTGAGAACTCTCAAGAGCCAGAAATACAGCCGGGGTTTAAATTCTTTCTATTCAATCTACTGTCTTTGTGTCGGTTTAGCTTTGGCATTATAATGCTTGTCAATAATAAGCTTGGAGATAGGATACAATGTCTTTAACCAGATATCTACTCGCGTAGGTACAGCTTCGACCGCATCTAAATGTTAGTTTAAAATACATATTTTGACATATTTTTCGATATGATTCTTTGGTTGTAATTTTTAAGTTATGATATTACGAAAAATAAAATGACACAAGAGAAAAATTATAAATAAATAAATGGCGGCGTCATCAGCACGATTTGTAAGGATCTATTTATTATTCAACTAGGTAAGTAATAATAAGAATTTGGCAATCACTAAAATAAAAAGTATGATTTCATACTGCAGTGTTGTCTTTAGCTTATCTACGCCATTATCTATTCATGGAAATCCCACATCACAAATGTCGAAATGGTCAAAACACTAAAACGAACAAACTCAACACTATTTATAGTACTGCAACTTGCATCCAATATATTTAAAAGAGAACAAAAATGTAACCCTGCATTTTCAAGAAGTCTATATCGATTGGAGGTCGATTAAAAATTTATGGAATTCGGTATTTGAATCGAATGACAAATGTTGTTAATCTAATATCTGCCACTGGATTCCCGAATTCGCACAGGTAGTTAGAAGACCTTATTAAATCAAAGCCTTTTTGTATTATTGTGTTTTTATGGCCGCGAATGCACTGCAAGATATCTTCTGTAGAAACATTAATTGCTAATCAGGCGTATTGAATTTCATCTCTTTTAACGGATGAAGTCATTATGATCATTTGCATTAAAACATTTCGGTGTAAAGTGATTTGATTTAATTACGAACGATAGTAATTGAAATGCATTGCGAGAAAAGCTGTTTGAGATTGCAAATATTTAACAAGTCGTATAGAAGAGTTACTAGAAGTCGCTCGCTTAGTATTTAGTTTTTTCACAGGGTTATATTTTCACGCGTATTGAAAGTATGTAATATTAAATGGGTATGGCTTATATGGGCATCTTTAAAAAATGTGTTTTATCATCATCACTTTTAATATTTTGGAAATACTTCGGAAAAAAGTTGATCAAATCTGTCTTCAACAAATTGATGTACGGTCATTTTATTTTATCAAAATGGTCACGGTCCACTAAAAAGGTGCTAAAATTCAAATCGTGGCAAAAGATCGATTTCGAAGGACCAACTCGAATCAAATTGATTCGATCGCAAAAAGAAATCAAACGTCGAATAATTGTGTTTTACAATCGAGCCGAATAATAAATAATTCAATTTTGCGGTTGGTCGATTAAATTACGGTCTTTGCCCATAGAGGGTCGTCACTATTGGGGTGCATTCTTTAGTGTGTTAAAAATAAGGTTGTTTTTTGCGTGTGGCATGCAACATTGCGGTGTTTAGTGGATGTTGGCGACAATAAAAATGCAAATGTTCGACAACAATGTTATAATTTACGGCGCTGACACTAAAACAATCTCCCTGGTTGTTAGTTGTTGACCGTTTTATGGCAATTCGTCTTTTTGCTACTTAATTCATTAGGAGGTGAGCCTCTTCAATGTTTCACTGTGTGATTGCTGCGACTGAGCTTCATGGGTAGGTTTTGTAAGACAGACTAGTCTACAACTATGAGTATAGACGAAGAGTACAAGCTCTTCTTTCTTCATTTCCTTTCTTTCCTATAGTATGAACGATATTTATTCTACTTTTTTAAAATTTAGTAATCAACTTCACTCGAACTTTCAAACCGAAAAACATAAGAAAGTTATAGTCAAAGGAATACAATAAGACAGCTCTATATACGAGTATTATACTAAATCATCAGTATGTATTTTGATTAAAGAATACTTAATTCTTCATGAGCAGCAGGCCTTTCTCTCGAGTAATGCCAATTCCTAAATAGGTATTTAAAAAATACTCGATTTTTTCTTTGATGACTTCATAATATTATAATGGTTTTCGTCTTATTTCCTTCCTTACCAGTTGCCAGATGTTTCTATTCGGTGCCTTATAGATGGATAAACAAAAAAAAACAATTTGCATGTTATTAAATGTATGTATTATGCAAATACGGTGGTTTTTATTCTTCGAATGTCGATAAATCGAGTGGGGCGAGACAAATAAGTCATAACATTGGGAAACGAAGCAAGGACGAGGTCAGGTTTATATTTTTTGCACCTAAAAATACAAGAATCGACATGTTTGGGTGTAAAAAGTGCTAAGTGTGATTCAGATTCGCTCATAGAGGGTTCGGTCCATTTCTCATTCTCTAATTAAGACTTAGTCATAAAAAAGCAGATAACACTCAACACTGGTTGATATATTGAACTAACACTACACTATTTTTCTTCTTTATTTCGCATAATTATACTATACCAATTGTAACTAATGTGAGATTTCGATCCCAATTACAGCACGTCTGCAATGATTTTTTATTTCCATCAAGGTTTTCGGTGGTAATTGCTAGAAAATATAAGATATCACTGTACGGAACCCTAAAAAGTGCAATTAATTCATTGAGCAGATCTAAGTGTTAGTGACTGGAATAATAATAGTTTTTAATCAGACTGAAGAATGAAAAGGTATCTGATCAGCATTAAGGCGACAGTTAAAACTACTCAAGTTCAGCATCTTATTTTGTGTCACATGCAGTGCAAACAAAGTGACACAAGTTAAATAAGACGTAAAGATACATAAACATACACAACATTTTGTTTCATTTTGTTATGAAAACTGATATGCGCAGGAGTATTCTGATGCACAAATTTTCGTAACTTTTATACTTAAGTCTGGTCTTTTGAGTAATTATAAAATACTTATAATATCATTGATAAAATATGGTTTGCTTGTTATTATAGATGAATTAAGCATTCTATTCGGTTTACTGTTTCCTTATTATTATAGGATTGAATAGTATTTAATTCTATAACTTACATATTTCACGTTATCACCACAAACATTTAGAGAGTGACCGCTGAAATGTGCCAATAAATGTTAGTCCTTACCTACTATTTATCTTCTCTAATTTTATTTACTTTAGGATCCCAATTTTAGAAGATTTATTAGGTGATTATCTAATATACGTAGCTTGTGTTGATTATTTCTTGGAAACATATTCGTTCCAAAACCACCTGCGCCTGCGTTTGTCGCTCACCGCAGAGGAAGTACAGTATTTATCTGGTGTATCTTTACACAATCACGTCAAACAACGCCAAAATAACGTGAACAGAATCAATACACATTCTCGGAACACCGCGGAAAATCGATAGGGTGCCTTTAAACGTTGCAACTTTAGCATAATATTGCTATTCGAAATTGGACTTTACACTTCACTTGTTTCTTGTATTTTATGGTTTAGATTGCGTTGTGTATGTGGTGCTAAAGTGTTGCGAATCGTCGTTGGTGGTGACACCTCACGAATAATATTGCAATCTGTTGGACCACCGACTGAAGCGGTACGTTTGACTACCCTCGTTGGGCGGGCGTGGTTGATTCGCAGTTTGCTATTCGGTTTTAATATTTGCATGCGAGATTACATGCCATGAATGTGTCGTTATTTGGAAATGCAATGTCAGATAGTTAATAAGGAAGTGGGTAGGTATTTAAAATAGATTAGGAGCTTTAGAATCAAAGTGCTTGAAAGTTATTATGACAGAAATCACTCCAAAGTAAATAAACAGAGTTTTATATATCAATATGATAAATTCGTTGTCCGTCTGTTTGTTTGTCCGGATAAATCCGGAAGCCGTAAATTTGTGGTAACATCTCATAAAAACCTTTGGTTACCTACTATTTCTTATGTTTATACCTTGGACGAAATAACATTTAAAGGAACCCTTGCCCATTTCCCCTTAGCTCGCACTTGCCCAATTTCTTATCCCTTAATACAGCTTTTGTAGAGTAACGATTGCAAGCAATCCACATGAGTTTTTTACCCCTGAATTATTTGTCTTAAAATGTAGATCAACATCCAACACAGACATAACTTTACAGGCAGCAATGTGACAAAATAATTTTCAAAACTCTTAAGTAACTTTTCTTTATATCTTTAAATGTCACATACTTTTAGAAACCTTTCGATATAAATGAGCAAACGGCTAGCGGGCCCTGTCGCATGTTGTATGACAATATCATCTCTGTATGACGATTTATATCTTACAGTACATAATATATCTGCGACGCCGCCATCGACGTCGCCCGACATGACGCGCGCGGGCTTATTTATACCGGCGTTATCACGTGACGGGGGCAGGGCCGCACTAAGGCGAATAGGGATTTATGTATCACCAATACGCATTTTGAGTACGCACTACTTCTGGACACAAAACACTTAAATCGTGAAATTTTACTGGAGCAGTAGCATCTTTGAAAACAAGGGTATTTAAAATATTTTAAGTACCCTTGTATTCAAGATGCTTCTTATATTATTTATTATAAGAGTTCACGATTTCAAGATCACAGTTATTCTGTAAAAGAATAACGTGGCTATAACATCGCTTTTCTTAATCTTTTTATAGACTTGAAAGCTTGACCGAAAGAACACCTTTGTAACAACTCTCGTTTATTTATTACTTATTTTAATATGAGCAGACGGTAACAAGTATTTTACGTTCCTAAGGCAGCTTTCATGTTTTGTAAAACTACTATTTTGCGCCACTTAAAACAAAAGGAGCCCTTTGCGATTACAGGGCGCAACTGTGCGCAACGATGTAACCTCTGCGTTCTACTTTTAAGCGTGCCGCTCTCCCGAATCCGCCCCTGGTACTTTATAAAGGGCCGCCGCCACAATAATAGGATGACAGCCCGCCATTGAAACCACATGTACATTGGACCATTCATCTCAACCCGTTGAGCATCGAGTAATGGTTCACAGTACCCCATAACTCCTAAGAGTTTCGCCGGCTGTAGTTAAAAGGCTATGTTTAAGAGCAGGTACAAATCTAAACTGAGGTAGTGTTGGGTACTAAGATCATGTACATTCAGATTGCATGGACTTGTGGAAAGTGAATACATTCATTGGCATAGTTTTATGGGCGAAGTCAAGTAATTCCCTGTAAATATATACACACGCCCCACATCAACCTTCCCTGATCTGTCAAATTTCCGCATCCATATTTCAACAGATTTGGGTCAGTTAATGCCCACTGTATACGTCGTAACCAATTTTTAAGCATCAACTTTAATATTGGACGGACCAATATAGAAATTAGTCGAAAAAAAACATTATGTCTAAAATACATAATGTATTATCAGAACAACATACCTAGTTACAACAATAAATAGTTTTTCAATCCTGCCCATCTTTGAAGATGTATTGAAACCATGCAAGCAAGCTCTCTTTCAGCGAAGCAAAGTTCTCGTTCCATTTTTACTTTTATGATCCCTTCAAAATCTTGATAATCTTGTTTCTCTGATTAGTTCTCTATTTAAGTGTCGACATACTGAACCACACAATACAGCACTAACCATACAAATCTAAGCTGAAGTAAGAGGGACTTTCTCGTTTGGACGTAAGTAAGTACCTCCACTAAGCTAATGAGTTCTCGTCAGTAACTGAGCAATGTTTATCGACACTAAATTTTGATTAGCTAGCCAGTGATGCCGTTTTGTTGCCGGAGCGCATTTGTTAGGAAAATATAAATATGCAGTTAGCAAATTGACTACAAAATGCGCATTTCTCGTGTTAGAACTTGGCAAGTGGGTGTTAGTTGTTATTTTTATTTACACAACAAGCCAGAATAGTAAAAAGAACAGACGATTGGGGATATTGATTTCAATCTACCATAACCTAGTGGTTAGTTTCACTCTAGCTCCCGCGTTGCATTAATAAATCACATAAAAACGGGGATTAACTCAACGATACATTATGTACTACTTACTTAGCATAAACATTATTTACTACATTGTTTATTTATTAGGCAACCTACCTACTTTAATTATGTCTCAGAATAACTATCATCCGAAACAAAAACCTACTAGCAAAAAGAAAGCCTGCACGTCAAGGATAATTGAAATCCTTAGTTCCTTTTGTACACTTAAGCAGTGAACATTATCTATCTAATAACGTTTTTTAAGAAAGTTGTGAGAGTCTATTTTATTTTTGCCATCTCTTTTTGTAAGTACTCATGCAAGTGGAGTAGTCGCATATAATTTTCCTGCTTCCGCCAGGACGTTTCTGTAAAAAACCGACATTAAAGAATCGAATACCAAGTTTATTTTTCAAACAGATTAACACGAGTACTCAGTTCCCACGGCAAAACGCCCGCGGCAACTGAAACCCTGAAACTGACAGACATGGGCGAGCAACTAGAAAATTACTACGAAGCCAGGCTTGTTCTAGTTGGCAGTTAAGTTGTTGCTTGTAAATCTTGGCCACAAATATGAGTTAGACGAGTTAGTTCAATGATAAAAATGATATGTTTGGATTGGTAGCACAATAATTTACCTTCCTGTTGAACTAATACTGGGATCTCAGGTCATAGAATAATATACTTACTTAAACGAATCAAATATAATCGAATTAGGTTTTACAAAGCTAAGAATTTGATTACGACATCAATTACAAAGATTCTAGTTCAATGGTTTTAAAATGGAACAAATGCTATACGGATCCGATAAATATCAGCCAATAAAAATAATATAGGTACCATAAGTTCATCTTTAACTACTGATTGTTTCTATCCTGTTAAAAGATAAGTCGCACGCGAAATATGCAAACATTTCAACAAGACACAAAAAGCATCCAGAAATTCTAAACATTCATATGGCACAAATAAACGAAATCGCTATTCAGCTTTACACGGGGGCATTCTGTTTATACAAACGCGGCAGGGCACCTCATGCTTCTGATACTTTATTGCAGTCCTGACCTAGTCTTAGGTTTTGCATTTATGAGAAACAAAACAAAAATAAACTCTAAATACGAACAAATAAAGACTACGGTCTATTTGATTCACGTGTTAAAGGTCAGACTACCGACTGAAGTGAATAAAATTATAACGAGGATTTACTGTGAACTTTATGAGTTTTGGATGATAAAGTAATTTTAATAATGCATGATTGTTCTCGACGATTGGTCTAAGCGACCAGTGTTAAAAGGTTCTAACTTTAAAGTTTTTATTTTAATTTATTCAATAGTTTGTTTCTTTACGGGAAAATGTTAGTAGGTAAGTAAATACATCAAACAATACCGTATGTGGTAATGGGAATTTTATGCAATCTTTCTGATTGGGTGAGTACCTACTGTACTTTCCAACACCTAAATAATTTTATTACCAGAATAGAAAATTTTATTTTGCACAACAGACAAAACAGAAAAAAAAACAAAAAAAATAAGACAAGATGCCCAAAAAGGATACTGAACAAAAACTGTTCTTTAACATCAATAGCCTTTCCAAGGATTAGTCGAGAAAATTTTTCAGTGTTCATAAAAACTATAATACACCTAAAGTAAAATATCCAACTTTCTAAAAGCCCTAGAACAATCGAAGCTATCCAAGACCTCCCTAGTGGTCACGCGTCGCCACTCTGTCGATAGAATTCCTTTCCTCTCCTCTAAAGCGTTCATTCACAACCCTTCAAATAGCTTCGATTCATTAAATGCGCTGCGGTGAAACTTGTCAGCGATTCTTCTAATTATCACAGCATCTTTCTAACCACCCACACCATTCTAACTCTCGTAACATCCTTAAGTTGTGAGCTAGAAGACTGAATTTTGTTTGTTCCGTTAAAAATGTTGTTTGTCCGTCTATACAAATATTCGTCACGGTGGAAGAACGGTTGATAAAAAAAGGATGGCCGATCGCCATGTGAGGCCTAATTAAGATATGTATCCGATGAGCCCAACCCTTCGCTTTCAAATACTATTGTCCTTAAGAAACGAAGGATTGGCCGGACATGCACAAAAAGTATATACTTTATAAAGAATTGAAGATCTTTAAACAAAACCTAACCAAAAATATGAATAATACAGTTATTCACGATGAAGACGAACACATAAGCTTACAGACTCTTTAGATCCAAACTTTGCTTCGAATAGAGCCATCCAATTAACAGTCTTTATCTCTTTGTAACCGTATGTAACATTATTCTAATATTAACATATCTCTAATGTAATCAACACTCATTGTTCAATCGCCTAACAAAACAACGTAAGAACATCCGCTTTTGTGCGTTAGTCCAATCATTTTTTTACTAGGCGGTGCGGCGAACATCATAAACACATTTGCATCCCAACCGAAGCCCACCGCAGAATCCACCTCAATCGATCGCTAAAAAATTCATCGCATTATACTCGACGCAACTACTTACCTATATAGTTCACCCCCCATAACAAACAACCGAAATCTCAAAACCAAAATTAAAAATTTGAGCCTTATTCCGTTTGTGTAAAAGCCAAAACGAAGCGATAGGCATGATCTTATAAGCTTTTACGAACAGGAGAGATTCCAATACAATAATACGTGCATTGGGCCGGCGCGCGCGCAGTCTGATCTGACCACTACTGTGCATTTCCCACGGGCTGCGTATTGCTCCGTCCCGCTCGCTCTGTATAGCGCCGTCTCGCTCACGCCTGATGGACTGGAGCTCTTTCGTTAAACGCAGACACCCACACACGCTGTCGGTATTTCAGTTTGTTCCGAGGTGGAGACCGACATAGATTACGTCAGCCCACGGGTTTGCCAGCTAGGAGTTTGTTATCGATGTAGCACCGCGGTTGTTACACGACTAACCCTATGTTTTGTACAGCAAATCGTTGGTCGCACCGATTTACGATTTAAGCGAACGTCAAAATTCTTCCGTAAAAGGAAAACTATTTATCACACGCATTATTGGCTATTCAAATGTTTCATTTTATGATACTACACGTAAAATAAGAGAACTCTCGAATCTCCCACAAAATGGCACATACCTTCTTTTATTTTCATGAAAGGTACCAAACAAACATCCTTGGCTAACGTCGCAGTATATATAATTAAACATAAGCTCGCCCAAGAACACTCCAATGTTGTTGATTCTGAATGAAATAGAACAATTATTGACGTTTTAAAAAGATTAACTGCCGCACTCAGAGACGTCAATTAAATTTAATCTATAGTTAATAAGTCTCGTTCTGTCACTTTCTTTGTCAATGAACTAGAAAAAAGGACGGCATTAGACTAAATGAATGATTAAATTGACGACTCTGGGTTACGGCGACGAGACGTTACGGCGTAGAGTATCATATGAAACCATAATTAAATTGATAATACATACATACCCTATTCTGATAGTCTCACATCCCCCGGAGCAGTCACGCACGTGTCTAGAATTAGAATGCTTTAACCTAATTTCCAGAAATGCTCTAAATTGGCAGGCAATAATTTCAGGCACGAAATAAGCTAAAAGAATTTCCCACCAACTTCAAATTGCAAAACCGTGAGTAATAGTGTGCCAATCTGCGATCCATTCGATGCTCTTGAAGCCTCTAAAGGATTCGTATCGTATCCATTGACTAGGTTATAGAATCCTATATTAAGACTTCAAAGCAAAACCAGAGAAGGGTGCCGTACAGGTAAAGATATCGTCATAGGATCATTGTGCTGGGGATGTCTTGGTACAGGGTTGTCTAATTCCCATCTGTCTAGAGACGCGTGCGCATCGCGTCCGCTGTCAAGCTTTGCCGCGGGCAAATCCATTGCAACTAATTAGGACAACATATTTCGGGCAGATTAGTAATCTGTTCTCATCGGCGGAGTTACCAGTAAAAGTAATTGCGGCAATTTAGCGCTGTGATTTTTATTAAAGAGTTTAATCGATGCCCTAACATTTTAGCAATTTTAATCTCCTACGGAATTAGATGTTTCAATTTAGTCTGCTTATCTTTCATTAGGAATTAGGTATGTCAATGGAGTTAAAATAAAATATGTTTTTAGAATTATATGAACTTTATTTTTTTCCCCTTATGTACTAAATCTGGTTTATACATTTTATAAACCAAAACACACTGGGCTCAATTCCAATGCGCTCTGTCTAAGATAAAGTTTAGGTTCAATCTCTCTCTTTCTCTGACAAACAGACGAAAAGAGACAATCTATATTAACTTAGAAATGTCAGACTAAACACCTTTTCGTTGCAAAGGAAATTTAAGAATCCGACAATTTGGTAGGGATGTCATTCGATGACGACAAAAGTTAGACGAAAACACGCAAAAACTTGTAAAAATAAGACAGAAATCGCATAACTTAATTTGCAGTTTTTAAATTCTGGTAGTATGTCACTTTTCGTTTGACGGAGAAAGAGAGAGACTGAACCTAAAATTAATCTTAGACAGAAGGCATTGGAGTTGAGCCCAGTCTTTAAAACAATACTTAATTGACTAAGTAGACAAAAATACTAATAAACTTGACTTACAAATCCAAAAAAGAATAAAGGAGTATTAAAACACCATTGATTTAATTTTAAAAATCGTTTTAGTCAGCTTAATCAAAATATGCTAGCATTCACTACCTACCAAAATAACCATGAATTTGGAGATTTATGAAGTATTTATGAAGACTTAAGAATTTAGTAGCCTCCATAGTTAGCTCAAAACACTTTTATTATGAATGAAAAAATATGATAACAAATTATAAATGTCATGATGCCAACTCCTTACACTTAGGTTATCTATCATATTATTAAGTTTCATGACAATTTTAAAGTAATTTAGGTACTCAGCGAAATACAATCAAATCAAACGAATATTTTTTGTCAATTTTTACACAAAAGCGTCACCTAGCGTAATTCTAATCATTTAAAATAGTAGTAAAATCGTATCCCGATTTTTCCGACTACCAAAGGAAAAGGGTTTTGTTTTTATTTTATCGCAATTCGAGTAAAAACAAACATGATATGCGTCTAGTTAGGGTTAAGTAGCATTAAAGCTATATTTGACTTGACCAATAGCACAAATGTTACCACGTTTATAAGTTACTATGAACTATCATATACCACTTAACCCTACGGCAAAACGATAAGCTTTACTGGTCGGAGATTTCACTGAGACTAGGCTGTAGATATTTTCTGCTCATGAGTCAAGGTGGAAAAGAACAGATAATGTCCTAGCCGAATTTCGACTACAGCGGCCTATCTCAACAGAGATTAGCCAACTGCGCGGGAGATATTATAGGAAAAAAATATCATACTTAATTGTCCTAATTGTCCTTATCTGAGACGTCAAAATGTGAACCAAAGATACAGAAAAAAATAAATGGAGTTCAAACGCTTTATGAAGACTCCCGTCAGCATGGAGCTCGGAAGAGTGGATACCAATGTTTTAAAAGACTGTATTGGTATTTTAATGATATTTACGTTTAATTAAGGCAATGTAGAAAGGATCCATATTTGTATGAAGTAAAAATAAAAGTAGCTATAATAATTACAAAGAAATTGAAAGAAATAAAAATTGAACACTACTAAATAATCAAAAAATAATATTGAAAATGAAAAACTAAACCTAAGTATGACCTAAAGGGGTGTTCTCCGTATTTTGACCCTAACTTCTAACTTAACAATTGAAATCGAGCAGATTTTCAGTAAACATTATTTATGTTCTTTACTAAGCAAATTAGTACAAATGGCAAACTTAATTCCTTAGGAGATTATCTACCGGGTATTTGCTTTACTTTAACAAAGTAATGATTCGGTTTTATGTATATTTTTAATGTACAAAATACCAGGATGGCAATATGAGAATTAAATCAATGATAATACGACTCAAAATTGGTTCAATACGAATATACATACATACGGCCATATACTCAGCACCACATCGACCTACCCTAACCAATCAGTCAAATTTCGCAATTAAATTTCCACCTACTATAATTAATCACATAGAGTTCAATATCATTGGAGATATTGTGAAAGATTTCGGTAATATAACACCTGTTTTGGAGTGTTTGTGACTAGACAGATTTGAGCAGTCAATGTTGATAGCAATGACTGATAAGAATTTGGCAACAAAAAAATAATTTCACTTGTAACTTATGCAGTGGACAACACATCAGTTTACCCATGCGAACCACGAAAACAGATTTTATTACATAGGGAATAGAGGTCTTATAGTCAAAATGGGGAAATCTGACGTGCGACCTAATCATACTAAATCTTACACCTACCTTTATGCACAACAATAGTGAAGTATTTCCTAAACACTATGATATGAATGCTTTGAAAAGAGTAAATAAGCTGTTACTAGTTACTAGCCAGAAATGCACATGACCCATCCTTGGCTACATCGTCTTTATCATCGGGTGAGATTGCCAAATGTCTGGCTATTTTTTTAAGATATGATAGATACAACACTCAGGAGTGGAAACTGATTTCATGGTCAAAAATACTGACCATTTACTGACCGAATCTCTAAAAATTAACATTGACAAACGAATGTCAGGTGCTGTTAGTAAATAATATATTCAGATTTTTGTGAATAAATAATCATAGCATCCATGACTTAGGTACAATAAAAATGCTCAAACATTTGTCCCTTGCGAGATTCGAACCCGCTACCGCTGGTTTTGTAGTTGGGAACGGCAAAATCGGTCGGTTGATTTCACACGATATGGAAGTCGAAACAAGGACACGAAATGCAAGAGAAGCGAATGTAAAAATTTTTAAGTTACACACGATGTTAGGGGCAAAAAAAGACTACAAAACGCTAGCGAAGTGAGCTCGGAAAATTTTGGATAGGTAGGTGCCATGCCAAACGACAGTGGCAAAAAACAGACCATAATCCGCGATTGAAGTCAGTGCGAAATTGTTTGGGTTCCACAGATATGAGGGTTACAGGAAAGTCACAAATCGCGACCGAAGCTAGGGTTAAATTTTTTGGGTTACGACACGACGTAGGGGTTGAACTGACTAGCCACAAAACGTGACTGTAGCGGGCGTTGAGTTTTTTTTTAATACAAATTACGATGAGTAGGTCGAAAGAAGGGCACAAAACGCGAGTGAAGCTAGCGCGGATTTTTTTACAGTCGGGCGGGTGTATTTTTAGGGACCTACTAAAAGTAAGAGATATGTTAAAAGACGTGGCACTGCAAAATTGCAGTTTTCTCAGCTCTATAAAAAACAGTCCACTTGTGGAAATGTTTTCCTCAAGATGTCTTCAAATACCGACTTTACTGTCTATTTTTCGAAAATACTGACTTTAAGCCTGACCAGGAATATATGGAACCTGAATTAAGGGCGCTTTGAATTCACTTTATATCACTCACTCACGCACTCAGTATAATCATACCAGCGTATATCATAATTTTATATAATGTATAGAAAATCTTGGACAACTCTACGAACTATTTTTGTTGTAATATCCAAGTAGAGTTGAAATAAAGAAAATAAAACGCAATACAACTATTTATTATAATTATTTTTCAAAATCGTTATTAAAATATTCTCCGTAGCTACCAATAACCAATTTTCACTATTCGCACTATATGACGAACCAAAAATTCGTGATGACAACTATATCAGTAATTAATTTGAAAAAAAACCGTGATGATCACATAGACTTCCTAGTAGAATAATACTACAACACATGTTAAACCACTTTTCTTTTACGAAAACGAATAGTTCTCGGTATTTTTATCACATAAAAATTGCACTTGGTCGAGGGTCCACATTGACACTAATCATTATGACAACTGATGACATGTCAGTGACGATTTGAGGTTTCTGTTGCCAGTAAAAGAAATTGGTTCCAGTTGTTTTCCGCAATATGGCGAGGTCCCATATATTCCTGGTCAGGCTTTACTGCCTATTTTTCAACCCTGCACTGTGAAACGTTTTGGCAATGTACAGTCGGCAGCATGCCAGATTACCTATTTGAACGTAAAAAGCGTACTAAAACTGCTTTTATTACGTAGGGAATAGAAGCGGTAAGGTCAAAGTGGGGTAGTCTGACGTGCGGCCTTGTGTAAACACTGGGTTTAGTTGTTATATAATTCATCTGATTTAGTTGTTAGGTTTAAAGACTTTTCTGTGTATAAGTACAAAACCTCATTACGTTATCGACTAGGTATTTTAATTTTAAAATTAGGTTCAGTACTAACACTAACTGCAGCATTCTATTATTATTTCTAACCTCACCTTATCATATACAGGATTACCTATTTGTATTTTTTTAATTAACCCTGCACATCCTAACTACGCTTGGCTTACTTTCGGAATGGTATCGTAAAATATCGACACTAAAATAATGAGCAATATTAATTGAGATTTGTTTATTACACTTCAAGCATCATTTACAATGCATCCATTTTTATGGCAATCAACATATTCATTTGTAAGCACAAGTGCAATATCCATTAGGATAAAGTGATAATATCTGTTTATTATCTTGATATCATAATTCTATACACTAAACCCTTTATTCATAAAACTTATCAGATCTCTAACTTATATGTGGTTATTTGACCCTTTCTGACGAAACAAATTTCAAATAACAAACAAATACATACGAACCTTAGTGTCAAATCCGCTGTAACAGTCGTATTGGACGTTTATGAATAAGACTATAAAAAAATAGGTAAAAAAACTTTTTAAGTTAAACGGTTTTATGTTAAAAATACATTGCAATGTTTAAGATAAATGTACTAAAAACCAAAAAATAATAAAATAGATACAGTCGTGGGAATTAAAACATATGCATAGACTAGACTAAAATAAAACCGTGGGGCACGTCAATTGTCTACAATCGTTGATTAAAATGTTTGTTTTGTAATGTTACACTATAATTAGGCAGTTGTTCAACCGACAACTATGGACGTGTGATAAGTAGGGCTAGAATGTGGAAACAAGCTAGCAAGCTCGATTATAAGCGAGTTTTAGGGTTTTATAGTGGTGAGCGAGTAGTACTTTTATCATATGTTTTGTCCCCCCCAGAGGTCCAATAAAGGGGCAAGGCTATGTACAACAAGATGCGCCTGAGTCTTGAGGGGAAAACGCTAACGACATATCATTGTTATCCACCCTAATGGCAAACAGTTCTCGGCGCGTTTTAACCTTTCACCTTAACTTGGGTGGTGTACCGCTAACGACGTATCATTTTTAGCCACCCTAACGCCACAGTCCTCAACACGATACAAAATCTTGACTTGGGTGGTGGATTCAGGCTGGATTAATCAGATACCTAAATTACAGATTCAATTTCTAAATTTAAATCTTATTATTATACGCCAATTGGTGGCTGCGCCCATCTTAAATATTGAGGTTGTATAGTGCACTGTATTCTTCTTGTCAAGCCCTTTTATTTGATACCCATATTGGTGGGATTGATAAAAAATTGTTATCAGCGGCGGCCATCTTAGATTTCAATTTTGCATAGTAAATTGTATTCTACTTGTTGAGACCTTTCATTTGATACCCATGTTGATGGGATTGAAAAAACCTAAGTTATCCGCCATTTTGTAGAGGCCGCCATCTTGGATTTCAATTTTTTGTAGTATATTGTATTCTGCTTGTTGAGCCCTTTCATTTGATACCCATATTGATGGGATTGATAAAACCTACGTTATCCGCCATTTTGTAGCAGCCGCCATCTTGGATTTCAATTTTTTATAGTATATCGTATTCTGCTTGTTGAGCCCTTTCATTTGATACCCATATTGATGGGATTAATGAAACATAAATTATCCGCCATTTTGTAGCGGCGGCCATCTTGAATTTATAATGATAATGAATAAACATAATTGTATTGTCACCAAAATTTAAAGTGTATACAAAATTTCAGATTAATCGGTTGACAGGAAGAGGGTGAAATTTGAATTACTAAATTTGACCCAAGAATAATAAATAAAACAAACGGGGTGAGCTAAATAAAACCGTTTAAAAACATTACCAGAAAACTAAAAGACATTGAATTTAACAAAAAATGTATTTCTACAGGCAATGAAAGTTTTTTTTAATCATAACAATCTATATCAGTCACATTTTATATCAATACACACATAAGTGCTAAAAAAATAAGTTTTTTAAAGCATTATTTCTAGATTTATCTTGCAATTGAAAAATGTGACCGCTTAAGGCCCTATCCTGCCCTTCGCATACGGGCGACTTGTCTTGGCTACTAGACTACTCATTCGTTGACAGAGCTTCCTAAATTTTGCGATATCTAACCACGCCGACACTAGTAAAACTTAAGCCGCCATTTCCAAACACAATGATGGACAACTGATTTTATGCGTGAATCTGTTCCGGCATGCCAAAGGTTCAACAGACGCGAAGCTCCCACAGCCTAAATGTTGCTGTTAGCCGCTTTTTGAACGAGCGTACATATACGAGTAGAGGAACCAAGACGATTATCATTGGACCTTAGTCCCTGACCATAACACCCGGTCGGTAGAAAACACATTCTTTTTCTTTCTAACTAATTGCACTAACTGGTAAAGAGGAACTTGGAAATTTCTCCTTTAATGCATTTTAAAACTAATGATAGAGATGATGCTTTACAAAACAGATTCAAGCCGATTAGCTATCTCTTTCTTTATGAGGGCCAAAGTATACCAAATCACACCTGACACACGCACCATATAACGTTAATGTAAAACTAGATAATCTAATTTATCATTAAAATTTGTTGTCACGAGGTACATAAGGCACTTAAAACTAAACAACAAGAGTTAAATCGATCGTCAAAGTACAAAAATAAACGAACCTAACTGGTTCAAAACTACGTATCGTTCGATATCTCAATCAGTTTATTTTAACACTAATAGATAATTTATATAACACTTGTCCATAGACAACTGATTGGTGGATGTTGGAATGTCCAATATAATATTATGTTTTGGCACAAATGCTAGTATGACCACAAAATAGCATATTATTTTGAGGTAGTAAAAAGGCACTTTTATAACTATACTAACTGCCTTTGCTTACTAATAGCTCTGGTCAGAATTTTTAAGAACAATATATACTTGTCAAAACAAAATAAGGGCCACGAGGTATTTTTTCATTTTGGTGTAAATTATTAAACATTTTCATATTGAAAGTAGTAAAATATTGAGTATACAAACTCTTTGATACCTAAACTTTTTAATATTGTAGTATTCATCTAATGCTGGCAACAATTTTAAATAAAATTTGATTTAAAATTCTTTTTGAAAATTTTGTTTCCATTTTCTTTGATGTTTTGCTTTCCTTAGCTTCTTGGTTTATTAGAAATTATCAGAGTTCATTGATATCTCGAGTCAGAAACATCTTTTGCAATATGCCACAAGCACGCAGGCGTCATATGGACTCGCTGACAGCAACCAGAGCCGTTACAATGATTGAAGAAGGTCATTCGCAGCGATCTGTGGGTTTGCAATTGGGATTTTCTCGAAGAGCTATTCAAAATCTATGGAATCGTTTCCAAGAGACCGGCAGTGTTAGAAGAAGACCTGGTTCGGGCAGAGTTCGCATTACAACAGCTCAAGAGGATTGTTACATTCGATTATGTGCGCGCCGAGATCGCACAACGACGGCCCGCAAGCTGCAAAATCGTTTACGGCTCACAACGGGTACTCGTGTCAGTGACCAAACTATTCGTAATCGATTGCATGAAGACCAGCAGGCATCAAGAAGGCGAGTTGTCCGTGTTCCATTAACCAGAAATCATCGTGCAAATCGTTTAAGATTTTCCCGTCAACATTTGGACTGGGACATAAACCAATGGGGCATGGTGCTCTTCACAGACGAATGCAAAGTTAAATTTTTTAACGACGATCGGCGTATTAGAGTATGGAGAAGACGCGGCGAGAGATTTTCAGAAGCCTGCATCCATGAAGTCGATCGTTTTGGTGGTCCAAATGTAATGATTTGGGGCGGGATAAGCTTACACGGCAAAACTGAGCTCGCTATTTTAAATGAGGGTACTGTTACTGCTAAGCGGTATATTGAGGAAGTTGTCAGACCACATGTGATCCCATTTGCGCGCGGGTCCTGGATTCATCTTGATGCAAGACAATGCTCGTGCACACACGGCTCAAGCGACTCGGTTTGTACTGGAAGCCTCTCAAATTCAAGTCTTGTGGCCGGCGAACAGTCCGGACTTAAATCCAATAGAGCACATGTGGGATCAGTTGAAACGAAGAGTTAGAGACGGTGATCAGGAAATCCACAACCAACAGCAACTCATCAACGCTGTTAAAAGGGCCTGGGAAGAGGTTCCAATGGAAAATGTCAGGCATTTGATTGAGAGCATGCACTCAGGAGTGCGTAGCGAAACGAGGGGGGCATACCCGTTACTAAAAGATGAGCATGGAGTATTTTCTTTTGTTTTCAGTAACTTTACATTCTTTTTATTTTTAACCTTAAATGAGTTTTTTCTTTCAAAGCAAATAAACTTTTTAATCATTATTATTGGAATAAATTTATTGGTCTACACGTTAAAAACAACATTAGTTTTCGTTATGGAGACAAAAAAATATATATTGGTATTATTATTATAATGGTACAGACAAAATACCTCGTGGCCCTTATTTTGTTTTGAGTAGTATATATTACGACAAAAAATCAAAGTCGTTTTTCAAACCAAGCAGATCATTCGAGATCATGAAATCGATTGCTGAACGTAGCGGCCTCTAATTTTAATTCAAATCACCATATCAACTAATCATTTTATTCGTCAAATTCTGTTTACCCTTACCAATCAATCTTTATAACAACTTAAAGCTAAGGTATTTGGCTGTTTAGTGGGCTTACTAGCATAGCATTTAAATCTACTCGACTTAAAAACTAATAGCTTATAAAAAGAACAGCTTATCTGACAGAGCCTCGGAGGGTTGCTGATGTATATTCTGGCCAACTAAATAGGCCAGTTTGTGTGCATACTGGCAGGGAGCCGGTACGCGGACTGTGCCTGGCCAGTTGTAGTACAAATGGCACATTTTGTACGTAAGCCGTTGGCACTGGTCGGGTGTCATGCCACTGTCGTCGTGGACTACTACGTAGTGGGTCGGTGTTACGGTACCTTGGTTCACCTTTTGGGAGACGATCAGAAAGTCGTACCTGGAGATAGAAATTGTTTTGTTGACATAAAGACAAAAATATAAGGAGTAACGTTAAGAAATTCGTGGACAGCTAATATATTTTTAAAAATAACTTCTTGCTTTAGTTCCCACAAACAAATTTATGTGCACCGAATTAATCACACATTTCCCAGAAGACTAAGTAAAGTAAGAGCTATGGTTGCATTTGAGGAATGACTTTTACAATATTTTATAAAATAAATAAATATTGGACAACAACATCACATACATTGTTCAGATCCCAAAGTAGGTAGCTAATGCACTTGTGTTACTGAAATCTAAAACTATGAATTTCTATATTGACCCGACCGGGGATCGAACCCGGGAACTCAGAGATGGCGACACCTTGAAAACCGGCGTGCTAGCCACACGGCTACGGCAGTCGTCAAAAATGCACCAACTTACCAGTCACGCCTCGTGATGTCATGATCGACGACAGTGCCGGGGAAAGGGTTGTCGTATCCCTTGTGGTTCTTCATGAATATCCTTGTGTTGATCCGCTTCTGAACCACCACGTACGTCAGTGACGGCTTGTAAGTAGTCCCGAGGAGCGAGAAGCAAATCTCCATTTGCGGTATCTCGTAATCTTTGACCAGCTTCAGTTGGCCGTCGCCGACTCCGTCTCTGTGATAATCAACGTTAAAAATCATTTATTCAAAGAATTTTTTAATCTGATCCTCTCGAACTCATTAAAACACAATTTTAAGGTTTCCTTTGCGATTTATTTACATTTTATTAAAAACCAGACATTTCGAAAACTGTAAACTTAAGTGACATTTATCATTACAAAGTTTTGAAAAGTAAAACTACCATCACTCATTATAATTTACGTTCATTACACAGAAAAAGCTAACTGTGTCTGGAGATCTTGCAGTACAAGGAGTTGCTTGGGATTAGTTTATCATTACAAAGTTTTGAAAAGTAGAACTACCATCACTCATTATAATTTACGTTCATTACACAGAAAAAGCTAACCGTGTCTGGAGATCTTGCAGTACGAGGAGTTGCTTGGGTTTAGGAGTAGGATCCCCTGCCAATGGAACTTTCCAACCATCTAATTTTTAATTGAGCAATATATTAAATAATTAATTAATTATTATATTAATAAGATAATTAATGGATTTTTCCTCACGTAGCAATGAAGGAATGAAACGCCGTTATTTTGCAAGTACTTTAGGTTGGTCAAACGAATGAAGTGGTTGGGTTTGTCTGGCATGTTCACACTAAAGATTTCGTAAACGTAACGATCTCAAACAACGACAACATTTAGACGAAAGACTCTCTCAGTTCTCTCTTCCTTCCAGTGTCATTATCTGTCTTTGGCAAATCTTTCCGGCTACTTAAGTTATCGCTATAGTCCTTGCGCGATCCTCCTGCCTGCCCGCTTGATGTGCGAGTGGCAAGTTAGCGCCAATTGTACGCGAATGTCCTGGAAAATTCTTTTTCCCTCAACACCACACGTCCGCTGATATCTAACTTGCCTCGCCCTCCGCAAGTCTGGCGCGAAGCGAAATTGTCGGTCCATAGTCTATAATTTACCTGTATATGATAATCCTGTCGGGCAGTTTTCCGTTTGTGCGCAGGTAGTGCTTGAGCGAGTCTACCAGGCAGGACTTGAGGCTGTCCACTATCTCCTGACCCTTCTCCTGGAACACCGCCTTGGAGTACCAGTGCGTCATCGTCTGGTTGTACGACGCTATGAAAGCTGCAATAAATATATGCACAATAATGTTAGCTGGAAGCTAGTCTGCATAAGCCTAATGAGACCTGATACAAGAAAAATGTGCGCAAAAGTTGGGTGTATCGTGTTGAATCGAGTTGTCAAGAGAATGGTGGAGGATAGGAGTAAATGCATAAAACTCTACTGACAAGAGAATAACTCTTAATTATTGTGATGATGACTCACTACTCACTCTGCCCTACGCTTATGAAGAGTTGTTAGCCCTGCCCCTTTTTTTTTAATTCACTGAAAGATTTACAGGAGTCCATTCCTTCCCACTGACCTTTCAGGATCCTTGCGTATAACAAAGTGTCAGGCTCAACGTGGAGTGTTGATTAGTGTGAATTGCCATTCAATTTAGCGCGTCACAGATGCAGTGTCGAAAAAATCAGTGGTATTGTATTAATTTCAAGAATATTTATTATTTAACCATAACAAAATCAGCTGTTAGTGTTCCTATTTTTTTCGTCAGTGGCGTGGTGTGTCTATTAATCTTGAGGTGAAAGATAATATTTTTCACTTATGTAACATAGTGTTCATTTGATCAGCGTGTACTGAATTTGAGCATCCTATATAGGGAGCACGCGCGCTCGGCGTGCGATGACTGGACGAGTAGCTTGTTTACGTGCAATATGCACCGGCCAACCGGTTGGTATGTATCGAACGTCGAGCTTCGCTGTAGCTGTGCGCGCTCGCTCAATAACAATCATGCTTATTGTAAATGTATAAAGAGATAGTGTAGTGTCTAGATAAACCTAACATAATCTTTAAGACACTATTTACTAACAAAAATGTATTCTTTGAATAAAAAAATAAATAAAATAAATACACAATCGTGGAATAGGTACTCACAGCAAACGCTGCGCTTCTTCCGGCTAGCGTCGTGGTACGAATCGATGCCGATGACCATGGCAGTCTTGTACGGGATGCTGATATTCCACAGAGTGCCGCCCAGCTTGCAGTTCATTTGAAGCAGTATCTTCTGCGTGATCGCACGAATCTTTTGCTGGTTTATTATCGTGCGAGCGTTTATTACCTGCGAATTTATAAGACAATGAGCCCAGCTCTTTTTACCTAAATAAATAAATTGTTTCAACAAACACACCAATTACCTAGCCCCAAACTAAGCGTGAGCTTGTGCTGTGGTTATGGTACCTGCTTAATAGATGGCCTATTTGACTACATATTGACGTCAAGCTTCTGAGCACGATGTTTTTGTGATCAAAACAAAAGATCTCAAGGCAACAATTTTCTGTGAACTCTACTATATCGTTATTACTGCCACAACGACTGCTTGTACGAAGAAAACACTACAATAGAGCAAGCCTGGCACAGCTCCGATCTCATATCAAGAACCTTACAAGTAGTAGTAATTCGACTAGTCATTTATAATATATTTAATTGATACGGACAATATAAAGTGAAATGTGTAGAATTTTTATACAAATTTTCACCTGTTATTCAACAATTCTTAGCTGATCGTCAATTAGTTGTGAAAAAGGTACTTCAGCAAGACTCATGGTTTATGGTTTAAGAAGAACTAAAAGACTCAATGCTGTTTAACGCCTCAGGATCATAAAACCGCGAGCGGGGCGATAAAAATTGATTTTCTATTGTGTCTGGAAACATGATTCGCGAAGGATTAAACAGTGAACGAGTAGAGCACCTACCTGTGAAGGCACCGGGTTGTCAGCGCAGCAGATCTTCTTGATCGCGGCGTACCTATCGTCTCTAGACGTCGGGCATATCGCCACGATCATTTGCAGCGACGAAGAGAAGCACTTCTTCAGTGCGGTCACGTAGGAATCAGTCCGGTCATTAGGCAGACGAATCAGGTCTGGGTTCGAGACGTTTATGCCCATGGGACGGCACGATCGTTTCAGCGTGTCAAGGAAATTCTGCATGAATAGTTTTGAACGCTGATTAATTTCAATAGACGGATGAAATAATCTTAAAAGGGAATCGGTTTATAATGGGCCTAATTTCCAACAGCACTCTCTATTCTCTCAAACTAAATTCAGATCAGTGCCCTCTAAAACTACACGCCATCTCTTTCTCAGGTGAAGAAAGGGAAAGAAACAAACTACAATAATTTTTGAAACACGTCTAAGTAAGCAGCTTTCAGTACCTAAGGAAATTATAGAATTCATCATTCACAATTTAGTATTGATATCAATCGATCACGACTAAAACGAAACACGAGGAAATATAACAAGCGAAATGGCAACCCATTCTAATTTATTATTGTACCCTCTCTCATTTTACAGCGAAGAAAGAAACAGATTATACGTCCAGCCATAGCACCTCCGCATTGAGTTCGATATAGTGTGTGTCAGTGTGGCGGCGATTAAGACCTCTGCGGTTCGCGCCCCGCATTTTAGAAGATTTTATTTTTCATGACATTTTTACATCTGTCATTCTTCTTCTTTTCTGTTTTTCCTTTTTGTATTCTATTTATTTTTCCTCTTCTATTTGTAATTAGTGAATATACATAATATGTAAATAAACCTGTACAGTGTAACGTGTTAGTATTCACTCTTCGCTAAATCAGTGTATTTTTGTGTCAATGCAATGAGCTATAAACATACCATGGTTGGATCCTTGTCTCTCTCGGTGTACAGAATGGCCCATCTCAATATATCCACGGCCTGCATGACCGCATTCCTAGTGACCTCGTTGTTCCACTCCGCCTCAGGCTTGCCTTGCACCTTCACGTTGTTGCCGAAGTACAGCGTCTCGGGTGGCAGGGTTCTCGCGACTATGTTGATCGTCTCCGGAGCTATGCTTAGGCCCCAGCCGGCTAGACGGTTCTTGGCAGTCTCGTTTTCCATCACGTTTTGTATGTACTGCGAAATAATTGATTTTATTGTATAATGTATCATGTTTAAAAACTGTGAACGTGATGCTATCACTGAGAGCCAGCAGGCCAACTCACATCGCCTTCGAATGTGTACAAAAACAAACCATTTATCTTAACGTTATTAATATTCGCAACTACTTGCCAACTTTGAACAAATACTGAGAGCCGGCAGACCAACTCGTTTAAACTTTGTAGACACCGTTGTTTGAAGCGGTACCAAAACTGTCAATTTGGTAGATCATTTTTTTCGCGACGATAAAGCCTCTTCTAAGCGCTGTAACTCTTAATTGCAACTACTGAGAGCCGACAGACATTTACCATTTTTCACATCACGGGACTGCCGTACACAACCCACAGAAAAGAGCTTTAGAACGGAGCGAGATTAGCCGCAGGCGTAGCGTGCTTTACGAAAAAAGTATGTAACCGCACACTTCCTGACTGCAAGCTGTTTTTGTCAAATTGTAAGATATCTGGATCAGCTTTTCGAAATAATTTCTCTGGTTACCTTCTTGAACGCAGCATGGCGCTGGTTGGGCGTGATCCGAGTGTACGTGGCGACGTCCTTCATCAGCCTGAAGTTGCTGCGCTGGTCGTCGGTCAGACCAGTGAGCTGGCACAGCTCAGGGACCAGGCATATCATGAAGTCAGTCGGTGCCTCCGACCCGGGCATGCGTTTTGACTCTCTGTGAAACGTGTAATTGTTTAAGGATTTCTGAATACGTAACGGGATAATACTACGGATAGAATGTGGTTTAGAAAAAACGGCCGAGAGGTTAAGCAATCGCCCGGTATGCGAGGAACGCGGATACGATACCTGCCTCTGGTGGTCATTTTTTCAAGTGCAATAAAATATTTAAATTACAAAGTGAATGCTTAAACGGTCGGACGGACGCGGAGCGCGCTTACAATTACCCTTACAAGCTACGTACCTACCTAATTATGTATTTGCATGCTATAAGTTGTAATAACGATTCCACTGAGTGACAGACGTCGAATCGCAGTGTGTGCTAAAACCAATGCTGGTTTATAATCACACTGGTATTATTGTACCTAGATTAAGTCTTTTTCTGTATGATTTTTAATAAATAAAAATAAATAATTATCACTTAAAAAACAATAATTTAGCCCGGTATGCGAGGAACGCGGGTACGATACCTGCCTCTGGTGGTCATTTTTTCAAGTGCAATAATATATTTAAATTACAAAGTGAATGCTTATCACTTAAAAAACAATAATTTAGTACAAGTAGATAACAAATAGAATATCGATAGTGGACTATCGAACGACAACACAAAATGCAAGTAAAAGGCAAAAACAATACTACATCGATTGTACATTGTATAATACTATCAATCAACAGATATTCGCCGTGGGCGACTGCTTAACGTGCATTGCGAAGCACGAACGTCACTAAATGGTCACCCATCCAATCACGACCCCGCCGTAGGTTGCTAACTTTGATATCACTAACCCGCGGTTTGGAGTATGGCTCGTACCTCCTTATAGTTGAGGTGAGGCCTTTGCCCAGCAGTGGGATCTATGTAGGCTAACTAATAATTAATATAAATACCATCGATAGTTTGGCAACACTAAGAACAGGATTCTATGCCGTCCACCCTGTCTGTGAATTATGCTCTTTCTTTAACCTTTTTAGTAAAACGGTATTTCAAAATTTCATTGTATTAATCTTTCGAAATAAAAACACTATACTTAAGCAGAGACCTTAATCATCATTGGCCTTCTCTCTATCACGTTTTTATTTAAGTTGTATTTTACTATGGTCACAAAAACCTGACAGATTTTAGTAAGATGCCTGCCTACGATCACAGAATACTAGTACTTCGTACAGAAGTATGACTTAGCAATTGTATTCAAAGAAATGTCTACTCAATGTCGTCAACAATATGGCGTAATTTAGTTCGCCTCAGAGTCAAGCACATTTTCGTGTAGACACCTACAAAAATCCATTGCAAGATAATTTCATACTTATTGCTCTGGAATATGATTCATAATACACTAAACCTATTCAGTGACGTAATATCACGCGACGCGATAGGGTTGACTGCTACGAGAAGCTTCTAACGCCATCTAGCGCCTCTTTCTAGTACTTTATTCATTCTCGTCCAGCCAGCAACGTAGCCGCGCGACCGCCGGTGAATAAAACGCGCGAGCGTGGCTCTGGCCGGTAGCGACACGCAACTTGTTTTAGCACCTACGTAGGTGCGCCGCGCGTAGGTACGTTTTTGCTACCTCCGCGGGGAGATACACAGGCCTGCTACGATGCATCATAGGTGCTCCACACTACAAAATGGTTCAGTAGTTATTATAGGTTGAAATATTTAGAAATACCTAATTGAGTGATTGTTGCGACTCAGCTGTTGATCTGAAAATCTTTTCAATTATTGTTTTCTGGCAACCCTGATTCCGACACTTTGACCAGTCACTCAAAGCTGACATTCTAGTCTTGTGTTAAACCTGAGCAATTTATACTGTATGCCTAAATAACTATAATTTACCTGGATATGAGCATGGGTTGATCCCAGTCCATGATATCGATACCATAGTTCTTTTTGTAGTAGTCGATATAGCTGATCTTCACTACCTGACCTTTTTCGTTTTTCTCAAATGTTGATCTTGGTGTCATTGTGTCGTCGATACTGTCAACACTAAAAACAAACAAAATACATAAACTGGATAAAAATAAGATGTAAGACACATAATTGACACAAAACCAAATCTTTTAAAGAGAGGTTCAGACAATTATCCTTTCTACTAGCGCCCCCCTCCGCCGCGCGCTGTTGTCAATGGTTGTTCCCCGAAAATCTTCATTGATTCAATAGAAAATTCTTAACCAATAAACTTATTGGACAGGATCGGAAAGAGTGGAGTCTTCTGGTGTTAGAAGCCAAAATCCTATTAAAATAAACTTATAAAATATATGTATAAATAACCTGCATTAGCATTACTTCACATGATTAATTCAGCTAGGACACATTGTCTGCCAGACATTAGTGATACAAAAGACATGCGAACAAAAGTGATGCAATTGGCTTATAAAATCTAGGTAATGCAATACTAGCAGTTCCCCGCGACTTCGCCCGCGTCAAGTCGGATTTTCTATACTAACTTTCATCCCCCATTTCACCCCCCTGATGAGTTTATATCGCAACAAAAAGTAGCCTATATCCTGCCCAGGGTCTCAAATTAAATCAATCCAGTCGTTACGGAGCCTATTCAATACAAACAAACAAACAATCAAATCTTTTCTCTTTATTATATAAGTGTAGACTATACAGATATTATATCCACCACTTACCGGAACAGTCTCTTATTGTAAGTCGTCATGACCGAACACCCGACGAGTGTCTCCGCCATCGCCCGCTTCCAGTTGGAGCCTTGAGACTGGACGGTTTCCTTGATGAAAGACAAGACGCTCTGCGTGCGAAGGACCCGGTGGGTTGAGTCGAGAGTCAACATGAGACCGCCCTCGTACTCGTCTACTGCGGTAACGTAGCTGTAAAGGATCAGTTTATTAAGCACACAAAAGTCACAATCAGTACAACACAAATTCATCGTGTTGTGCAATCTTTACTGTGTTATTCAGTCATAAATAGCATACTATGTGGTCTTCATTGATGCTAAAAACATTTTAAACTAAGCTGTTGGTCATGGAACCGGTAGGTACAGTGAGAAAACTAGACGAAACTGTCATAACGCGAGTAAAAAGAAAATTTTAAAAAAAACTTCTTAAATGAAAATCACCCATAAAAGTGCTGTTGGCGAAACTACCTGGGGGGAATAGCCTTATTTTTTCTAGGAATCTAGTAGAACATACTCATGTTTTTGCTTGAAGGGCCTGTACTTCAAGTCAACCGGACAGCAGTGCTGTCTGTCAGTTCTCAAGGCGTTTCGCCATCTCTGAAGTCGCGGGTTCAATCCCCGGTCGAAAAAAAAGATAAACATATTTATTATCTTACCCTGGCCACACTTCAAGTTTATGCTGCGGTATCTGTATAGCGGCGTGTTCGTTATAATGCTGCCTGCCGAACCGGACCAGCTGCAGATCCTTCATTATGTGCTTAAAAAGCACGTTGTAGATGTGTATCATCTCACTGAGGCGACGCGTGCGACGGAATATAATCTGTTTTGAGGGAAGAAAGGTTATAGCTGGCGGTCATAAATGAAACGTCATACAAAAACAAACTCAAGCCCATGCTAATTAAGTGCTTGAAAAGCACATTGTAGATGTGTATCATCTCACTGAGGCAACGCGTGCGACGAAATATTATCTATTTTGAGGGCAGAAAGGTTACAGTTGGTTATTATAGTTGGCAGTCATAAGTGAAACGCCATACAAAAACTCCAGCCCATGCTTGTGCTTGCAAGTAGAAACTTGTAGAAATATTTGATAAGTGGCAGGATATCCGTTACTGGTAACATTGAAGTTTTAGCGACAATGTACACACATAATTGAACTGTCCGCAACACATGATAATATTGTGTAACAACCCAAATCTATATTGTATTCAAGGGTGGCCTCTAAAAACTTTTTTTCTTAAGTAGTTTTAGTGATTAGTATCCTGGTAGGATATTTTCCTTGCTCTCAGACTGTGATAACTCGCACAGAACGCTTCCGGTTCCCACGTTACTATCGCAGGGCATTTCTCCATTGATTCTATCTAACAAAAAGTAGTAGAAATACTTACAGATATAGAGACTTTGCTATTGTCAAATGGATTTATTGACACCAAGTTGGTAGCCTCATCTGGCAAACGATGCGGGACATACAACGTTGTTCCATCGAATGTCTTTTCTTTGAAGTAATGATTGTGTTCTGAAAAAATAGGTAACCTTACTAAAAGCACGTCAGCAAGCATATTAATTAACAATCTATCTTTTTTTTAATCTGATAAGTAAATTAATGGGATATCAAGAAGCAACTTCATAAAAAAATATTTTATTAATATCCTCCGAGCAGAATTTCAACTACAACTTTCAACTAGTTAAAATGGATGTAGATGTGAACATAGATTAGCCAACTGTGCGGGAGATATTATAGTGCACAAGTGTGTGCGCAATACACAGGTGCATTCTGTCCCTTCACTCCCATAGTTCGGTGAGACGGCAATTCGACAACCGGACAGAGATCAGGCGCAGGAACAACGGCTTAGCGTGCTTTTCGAGGCACGGGGGTGTTAACACCACCAAAATTTCAAGACGGAAAACCCAGAATCTAACTTCGGCCAGACCCGAGATGCGAACCCGGGACCTCGGGACCGGGACAGCGTGTCGACAATTAGACGAACGATGCAGTCAACTATAATTTTAATTACTTAGCAGATACAACACATCTGCTATGAAATGGTTAGCTGAGCTTTAATTTACTTTCTTAATTTGCTAATATGAAAAATTTGTGTACACATGAAATCGAATAAATGATTTATTTTATTATTATTAATGATTTCTTGTCTATCTTTTAGTATCTACCTACTAAAGTTACTTACCATTTAAAAGCTTGAACCGCAAATGCCTGTAGTCCTGGTCGGGCTCAAACTTGACTTCGTACTCAAACACGTTGTTCTCTTCGAAATTCAAGTAAATAAAATTGGCGGTCACTTCAACCTGTTTACCAGTTTCACCCTTCATCACCACAGGGGGAGTTTCTTTTACTTCTCGCTAAAAAGGAAAACGGTATGTTTTAAATACAAAATGACTATAATGCTATTTTCCGTTTAAATTCTGTTAATAAGCATGTCATCAAGTAAAAACATCACCACTTTCTGTCAAGTTCGCGATAGCTCACGTGGAAGATAAAAAGACCATTTCCATACGAAATACATCAAAATCCATCTATGTAAGTAAATAAGCTAATAAAGCTAATGGAACATAACAGGAAACAATGATACGGGTCAATCAAAATTCTTATCTGTTTTGCATGTGCAATGTTAGTTAACAAATGCAACATAAGCAGAGGCCTTCCTGTATTCTTCCCGAGCTGATAGGACGCAATGCACATTGCAAATTCATCATCAATCTCATTGTTCAATGTATTGATTAAATACTATTGAATAAACATAGTTTGAGAGCATTTCATTCGTATTTATAAATATGTGTGTACTTAAATCACATTATTTATACATTTTATTAATTAGTCAAACAAAGACTTGTGTGTCTCTAGGAAGCTACTGCTATTCTCAAAGAATCATGGGACTGAGAAAAGCCTTAAAGAAATCAAGACAGTTTACATAAGTATAGGAAATATTATAATAAAATACATAACTATAGAAATAAGCCATATTAATATAGCAATAAACAAAACACTTACGAAATATTTGTTTTTAGCCACTGAAGAGGGCTGAGCAGTGGACGTCACGGTAGATATTGTGCTCTCAGCCATCTTAGTTGTCACTTGCTGCACAGGATCGCCCTGTCCACCCTGCGCTGCTTTAGCTGCTTGTCTAAAAAATAATAGTAACCATACTAATATCATGGCTAATATTAAACTCGTACCCATAATAAGCCTATATTAAGGCCAGCGTCTATCAGGCGGATCGGGGCGGGTCGCATCGTATAAGGTAACGCAAAAATCCGCCTGCCTATGTTTTGTATGAAACATCGCGGCATCGTACACTAGCGAGCAGATCGGGGCAGGGCGGGTCGCAACCGCAACGCATTTCTCCGAAGTTACTTACATACAAAACACAACACAGCAGACGGATTTTTGCGTTGCGGTCCAACCGGACCCGGCCCGTCTAATGGGCGCCAGCCTTTCAACATCGGTGTTTATGTAAATCTTTACAGCAGTAACTAGCTGTTGCCCGCGACTTCGTACGCGTTGACTTGATGATATAAAATATTTATACTCCCGCCGCCATCCAGCTATCATGATCTTTTAGTCTACCATGTCGTAAGGAGAAGAGAGGAATGAAAAATCAAGGTCAATTGGCACTCTTTTTTAGATAAGTAACTATCACCTCGCCATCCGCCTCTGGTAAGAAAATTTCGCATGGCAGTGACACCGAATTCAAAACTAAATATCGTCGTATATCTTTTGTAAGTTAAAGTGTAAAGGTATTTTTTTTTAATTTTTAGGTTACTTTATTGAAGGCAGTTTTATTCCTTTGTAAAAAATGTTTTTGTTTTTCGTTTGTTTTCGTCATTGTACTTTATTTTTAGCTTAGTAAGAGTTTCTAGATGGCTCAAAAATAATCTACTTCCGTTAAACACGTCAAAGACCAATTACATTTGTTTCAGTATTGATAAACGCACACAACCAAATCCGGACTTTGATCTTAAAATACACACGTCTCGTGTGGTCATGTAAATGATACTCACTGTAGATGTCCTTCAATAGATAAATTAATTAAATATAGGTAACTTTAGGTTTTACTGTTTAGGTCAGACTCAAACCTCCTTACGCAATAGATGAATGTGGTTTAGCATCTATTTATTGTGTCCCTTGCCTACTCAATGGTCGGTTTGTAAGTAACAACTATCGTAAAGTTATTATTATTAGGAGCCTGTCGTGTCCACTGCAGGGCAAAGGCCTACCTACCCTTTCCCCTATATCATAAAGTAAGTTAGACTATATTATAGTTCAATTTCCGTTAGTAGGTGATAAGTAGTATAAAAAAAGTGCCAATAGACTTTGATCTTTTATTAATGAAATTAACAAATACATTAATTTAACAAAATTTCGACAAACTGTCTGTGGTGAAAGTATCCACGAACTACTTAGCGTTAAGGTCAGCACCATAAAATTATCTGAAGGATTCTCTCGATTTCTCCAAGTTTCCGTCACCAGATCGTAACTTAAAGACAATAGGATTTGCTTGGGAGTTTGAAAAGCAGTCTTAAGTAATTTAGCATATCAATTGCTCCAGACCTTCAATTTGTGTTAGTCATTAGAAAATGCTCATCAAACTGAACAATGATCCCTAAGGCGCTCTTTTCATATGTCTTATAGTTGAGCTGAGCTGCTAGAGTTCTATATCAGTTGCTCCAAACCTTCAATTTGTGTACGTCAATAGAAAATGCTCATCACACTGAACAATGTTCCCTGAGGCACTCTATTCATATCTCTTATAGTTGAGCTGAGCTGCTAGAATTCTATATCAGTTGCTCCAGACCTTCAATTTGTGTACATCAATAGAAAATGCTCATCACGCTAAGCAATGTTCCCTAAGATGCTCTATTTGTATCTGTTATAATTGAGCTGAGCTGCTAGGGTTCCATATCAGTTGCTCCAGACCTTCAATTTGTTTACATCAATAGAAAGTGCTCATCACACTAAGCAATGTTCCCTAACGTGCTCTATTCGTATCTCTTATAATTGAGCTGAGCTGCTAGGGTTCCATATCAGTTGCTTCAGACCTTCGATTTGTGTACGTCAATAGAAAATGCTCATCACGCTAAACAACTTTTCTTAAGGCGCTGATATCTCTTTTAGTTTAAGTGTTCTGCTAAGGTTCCACGTCAGGTACTCCGATCTTCAAAATAAGTTATAGCCTAGTATTTGCCCAGATTCATTAGCTACACAATAAAAAAAGTTTCATTCAAATCCGTTCAGTAGTTCCAGAGATTAGCGTGTACAAACAGACAAAAAACTTAATAGTTGTAGATTCCTATTATGTTACTATTTTAACATCACCCTCAATTAGTTTTTGGTAAAAATACTCAATGTACAGACGCATTGGTTTTACTGTTTTATTATATGTATAGATATAGATAAAGGCTTTATTTTTATTATTAATAATAATAGTTACCTAGCCCGCATTGAAAACTAGTTCAATCAGGAAACCACATTAATTAAAACAGAATAGATTATGTCACTCAGGTAATGTTTTTGTATTGATTGATTCCGTCACTAATATATAGTTTAATTTATATTAAAGGTAGAAATCTGAAGCCTTACAAACATACATTAATGTGAAATAGAGAAATCCATAAAAATTTTTATTTATTTTACTGTTTATTATTTAAATGTTTATTTCTATAGTCTATTTTATTATCTAAATGTTTATTTATCATACTAACATTTATCCTTTTTTTTTATGCAACAATACTTACAAGCTCTGTAGAATTTTGATTCCTCGACCGGCTCCCCTAGTCATAGTAGGTACAGGGCTTGGGCTGACGTCTGATGCCGGGCTGAATGTAGCAGCTAAAGGTGCAAAGCAATGTATTTTTATGTTAAAAGAAATGTAACAATCTTATGTGTATAAATCACCATATTTCAGCTGGTAAAGATAAAGTGTAATTAACGGTTGGTGCACACTGCATTTGCCTGAACGAATACTCAATGCAGTGGCGGTTGGTGTGGTTTTGGTGCCTACTCTAGCGTTTCTTAGCGAAAATTTAAAGCAAAATAATTTTATTTTTTCCATTGTAATTAAAATGAACAAATCTTATATAGCTTATTTAATCAATTTTACTATGGTGAACATCAGGGGCTCAAGTACAGTTGCCTAAATTTCGGCTGAACTAATGTTAGGAGAACTGTCAAAAATTAATTCTAATGATAATAATAAGTAAACTTACCTCCAGGTTTTGGCTGCATCTTAGCAAGCATCATAGCAGCCACACGCCCTCGTCCACCAACCGCAGTGCTAGGTACACTGACCTACATGTACAACAAACCATCAAAAACATGGTCAGCACAGCATGCAAACATTTCTAAGTAAGCGAACTGAGCCATAAGTAACTATCTAATAGAAATATATTCCTTTTGTTGTACTTTTAGGTCAGATTATGACAATGTATACTTGTAATTACACAAAATAATGGTTATCTGAAAGAGATTTCTCTTAGCAATATGATTACCTATTTTGTTAATCTGTAAAATTGTGTCTTAATGAATTCCACTATTCACATGTACACAAATACTTTGTTTATCTTTTTGTGTAAATCACTGTTTAAATTCATTTTATAGTGTTATTTATTCATTTCTAACAAAAAAAATGAAAGCCTGCTTAATGGAAGGGTATTTTATAAAGACTATTTAGATCAAAGTGTAATAGGGTCCCGTTTTTCCCCTTTGGGTAAGTATAGAACCCCTATAAGCCCTTAGAAGTACTTAATTGTATGAAGATATAAATAACAGAAGTTACTCACATCACTTGGAGCTACACTTGGTCCAGGAGTCGCATCAGGTGACGGATCTTCCGAGGGTGGAGGAGAGTCCATCATTTGTGATTTCTTTAGGGCCTGGAGTAGGGCCAGACCCCTGCCTCGACCTTTACTGGGGTCAGCCATTTTAGCCTATAACCAAGTTTATAGGTAAATCTAAGGGTGGATGAATCTGTACATAGACTACAAGGTCAGGCAATAATTTGATTACTCAACGATAGCTTTTAATTGATAGACTTTGAAACGATAACGTAAACCGTGAAAGAATTTACGTGCCAATTAATCCAGCGCTAAAAAAATATGTGAAAGCATCCTTCTTCATAGATTTTGCTGAAGTAAACAGAATTCAGTTGTCGTGTTAGCACGTTAGAGGCGCAGTAACAAGTCACCACTTACGGCTTTTAATACATAGGACTGGATTAATTACCTACTGTTGTTACTAAGATATTGTTAATTCATTAAATAATATGTTTTTTAAATTTTGCAGGTAGGTTAAGGTGCTCACAATGTACAAGAACTTATTTCGCAACAAAATACCTAATTCATAAAACAGAACTCGTGGAAAGTCAATGAGTGAAACTTTTTCAAAATAGATATTTATTACTACTTACCAAACAAAATGTTCAATCGTTTTTCCTATTTTGTTTAAATACAATTTAGAAATAGTTAAAATAACCATGCATCAATCCACCATCAAAATTTAACTACAAATAAAATAGTTTTTTTTTTCAAGCAAACACTTTTTTTGTTAATTTAATTTACGGCGTTGGTTCTAGCCATCCAGCCAAATCTTTTTTAGGGTTCCATAGTCCTGGAAAGGAACCCCCGTAAAGGCGGGATACTTTAGCCCTGGGGGTTAACTTTAGCCCAAAACATTAAATTTGACGCCACTAATTTTTGCAAAGTTTTCTATGAGGGAGGTATCAATTACAAATCATAGATTGTGTTACAGTGACAATCAGAAGTTCTGTTCTGAAAGCCTAGTGCGAGTTTTCATTTGCTACTCACATGCACTCACGATCGACTGAGTCAGCCTCTTTCACTCCATGTACTTGAGCGCGCTATTCACCTACATACACGCCGAGGTACCGTCCACAGTAGAAAGGATGACACAAGGGTTTCTATGAAATCTGGTTCCAATAATGATGTGTCATTGGAAAGGCATCATTGGAAAGGCATTATCGTGTAAAACAAGAATTGGTATGGCGCCTATTTTGATTTATTGTCCGATTTGATTACCAGCCTAAAATAAGTTTAACAAAATCAAGTCAAGTAATGTGGATTTTCCGTTAACAAAATGAAATCAAATAAGACTAATGTAAGTACGTTTAGTATTGGTTATTAATATAAAATTTTTTAGTCATAATTAGAAAAAATACATGACGGACCCAGCTTAATATTATATGAGATTACATTACAAAATAAAATAAAATGATTAAACAATTAAATAAATGAATGCAATAAGCTATATTTTACAATATTATCTTCTAACACATCAAAGGGGGAGGGCATAAAGCAGAAACTATAAATCTCTCATAATGTTTTCAGGTTTTTCTGCGAGATAACGGTCTCCCAGAAGAACAGAAATGCCTGTCGTGCTTCCTTGCTCTCTAATATTTTAGATATGACTGCCCTAACAGACAAGTATAACTTCCAATGCCCTCTTTTCGGACGTCACGCTTAGTCTAGGTACCACTTAATAGAAAACCCCCTTCCCCGCAATACCCATCCATCCCTGCTGACATGCCTAGCATGACATTAGCCTAGCATGCCATTGTAATTATCCAAATACGTAACACACATTTCTATTGGAAGTGGGTACCAAAAGTATGTAGTTGCTTTTTCTAATTCTGAGATTTTTGTAGGTACTGTGTAGCTATTACCGGATTAACGATCGAAACTTGGTGCCCTATAAAAGCAGTAGTTACTAATAGTTATCCGACGACGTATCAAACATTGCTATTGGTGTTGGCCACTATGAGTAGGTGCTAGTTTTTATTCTGAGACCTTAATACCATATAGCTCTGAACGGACTAACGATCGAAATTTGGCGCCGTAGTAACTTTTATTTAGATTACTAAGAGCTATCCAACGACGTATCACACATTGCTATTGGTGGTGGTTACCAAAAGTAGGTGCCACTTATTCTGAGACTTTAATACCGGATAGCTCTAAAACTAACGATAGAAACTTGGCACTATAGTAACCTTTAGTCAGGATACTAATAGCTGACCAACGACGAATCACACATTGCTATTGGTGGTAGCTAACTACTAACAGTAGAAGGTGCTAGTTCTTATCCTGGGAGTTTGATACCGTATAGCTCAGAACGGACTAGCGATTGGAACTTGGCGCCATTGTAACATTTATTAAGGTTACTAATAGTTATCCAATGACTTATCAAACATTGCTATTAGTGATGGTTACTATGAGTAAGTGCTAGTTCATTTTCTGAGACTTTAAAACCGTATTGCTCAGAACGGACTAACAATCGGAATTTGGCGCGATAGTAATTTTTATTTAGGTTACTAAGAGCTATGCAACGACGTATCACATATTGCTATTGGTGGTGTAGCTGAAATAAAGACTAAGAAAGTGTTTAATAACTAATTTTGGCTGGAACTCCTGTCTTTCAAACCGGGAGCTACCAATAGAAAAACCTTGTATTTAAAGAAGCAGCCCTGACTTTATTTGTTTTGCTCCAAGGTCGCGTAGTTGCAGAGGAATAATAAAGTAATGTTTGAAACTGAAGGCACATTTTCGGGGGCAGCGGTCTGCGACAAAAAAAATTAAGTTTATTATAAGAATAGGTAGGTATGGACGATTTTCCTTGGAGTGATTTATATGTTGCGTAGTAACTATTATAATCATTGATTTATTATATATCGGAATATCTCGTCACATTGACAGCTATGGCACATGCTCTAATCGGTCGGATCGCCATTTTAGACCAATTAAATATCTAATGACGCGTGGTCCGTCAAACAATGAACATGCCGAAGTGTGTCGTCAAAAACTGCAAAAATCGCAGCTCAATGAATCGTAAAAAGGCTGCAATTAGGCTGGTATTCGGGGCACCCAGCCTATGTATTCTATTTTTATGTTGTATTTCACTTGCTTAGTGTTTAACTGTCATATATCTTAGCCATCGGTAAAATCCAATGTAGTAGTAAGGTTAGAGATAGGCGGCGGGAAAATACCCTGTGGGAAAATACCGGGTAAATACAGGGTTTTTACCCGGGAAAATACCCAAAGCATGGGTAAAAACGATTATTTGTTTATATGGGGTGATTACAGACCGGGATTTGGTATTTCTATTTCGTTTATATAAAATCTAAAGGTTAGATTGTAATGACGACATAAAATTTAAGTTTACGTAATGCCTTAAATCACGTAACATAAAACGCACTTGGAAAATACAATGTTTGAGTAACTAACTAGTTAAAGTAGATATCAATAAGTGGCATGTAACAATATTATCAAAAGCTGCCACTTGCTATTGTTTAAGCGCACTGACAAAAGAGATAGATAAGACAGTCTCGGTTTGCAGATTTCTTGAAAACAAATAAAAAAGATTGAAGGGGCTCGTAAACAATCTCTTACCCAGAAAATAACTTTGTGATATGAAAAAACAAAGGTCTTATTAAACATATCTAAGAGATAATGTACGATTTTTAATGGTACAATTCATGATAGTTTTTCAAATACATGTATTATGTTGATCATGAATACAATAAGTAAAGAATGTAAAATATCATCAAAATCCGTGGGCGAAGCAGCAGTAATAGTCGTTAGTCAAAAGGGTATCACGATTAAATCACAAGGCACTCGAAATCCATACGATAAATGTCCAGGTTGCCAAAACTGGTTGGCAGAATTAGCACGTGCGCACATTACGGAGACAAAAACTTCGTATGACAGATAATAATCGCGTAATGGTCGATTCAAAGCAAATACCACAGATGATATAATAGTTACTACGTAACAGATAAATCACTCATACAAAAAAGTACATACCAACCTTTTATAATAGCCTACAGTTTTCTGTCGCAGACCACATGACTTGAGAGTGGAATAGGTGCTTTCAACCGAGTTAAACATACTATTTTTCATTTCGACTGTGAGGAAAGAAATAGTGCATTTATTTTTTTATGTGGTGCAATCGAAGGTGCTTTCCATTTTAAATCCGCGAAGCGCCCGACCGGTATATTTTGGCGTTTCACTTGGTCCGCAAGCGGTGCCAAAGTGGTTAGCGTTGCCGCTCGATAGTCCACTATCGATAGTTTTTCGATATATCGATAGTGTAGGCAAAAGTAATAGTATCGATAGACTATCGGTAGTATCGATAGACTATCGATAGTTTTGGCAAAAGCAATAGTATCGATAGTTGAGGCAAAAGCAATAGTACCGATAGAGTATCGATAGTATTGATAGTTGAAGCAAAAGCAATAGTATCGATAGAATATTGTTAGTATTGATAAACTACCGATAGGCAATAGCATCGATAAAATATCGATAGTATCGATAGAAACAACATTCTACATACTACTGTACTAAAGTACCTACCTACTTACAAAAATAAACAAGATTTGACTACGTCAGTATTTATACTTAAATCCTTAAATGCCTATGTGCTGCAGTATACCTACATCAAAATATATGAGTCATATTATTGTAAAGCTTCGTCAAAATCTATTGGTTTTTGTATAAAAGGACAACAAAGTCGAAACAACCATTATATTAGTAGCACAGGATTAGTGTACTCAGTCAGTTAGTAAGCTAAAGTATTTATTAGTTATGTCCCGTCCCTACAAAGTTTTGTAACGACATTTTTTTGTAGTGTGCTGAACATAGTTGTAAAAGAAGAAGAATACAAATGAAAAGGATAAAAAAATATTATATAAAATAAAGATACTGAAGACGTGGCTGTATGGACGTGATCCTTTGCCTACCCAGAATGGGTAAATTGAACAAAAAAAATGTCACTGTCTTTCATGTCACTGTCAGAGCAGAGCGTGATCGGTCGGACGGACAGACGTAATGTTATGTTATCGCGTAAAATAAAAACAAAGTTGTACCTTATAAATTAGGTATAATTACGTAAATATTTCATTCCTAACGTAAAATGCTTCGTAATTCTTTGAAACTACTCCGAAAATCCCGTTGGTGTGGGCGACTCTGCGCCACCCCCGTACTAAGGTATCAGTAATAATAAATTGTTTTTTTCCACAGTCTTTGTCTCTATCTAGATTTTTAAATATTACCTTACATTAAAATGTACATTTGGCTATAACAATTCTTACCTTTTACCGTAGGTTTGAAGACAAAAAGCTGTTTAGTGGATTTCAAGGAATTCGTCATGGGCTAAATACAACAACATTGCCGCTCACGGTTTGCCAATGTCGCACTATGTTTATTCAAACTCAAGATACTCCAAATCCTAACAGCTTGAAGTTTCTACCTGGGACAAAAGTTCTGGAGCCTGGGCAGACGATGGATTTTCCTAACATTGGTGCAGCTCAGTGCAGTCCGTTAGGTAAGGGTTTGTTCTATGATGTGCACTACAGATGTTGTTTCATTTTCGAAATTATAGATAACTACAAAACGAACCTTACACATTTGATTCTAATGTGGTTACTTTCAATTCATTGTTTCCAGAAATTGACACTATACAAATTTCTGCCTTAATAGATTTGATAGTTTAGTTCTTTTAACAGATTAAAGTAATAATCGTTTCTTTTGCAGCTAAAATGATATTTAGAATAGATGGGGTAAAAGCTGTGTTTTTTGGTCCCGAGTTTGTTACAGTCACTAAAAAAGATGATGATGTTGAGTGGAGAATACTGAAACCTGAGATATTTGCTACAATAATGGATTTTTTTGCAAGTGGCTTACCAGTAGTGACAGATGCTAAACCATCTGGTGAAACGCGTAAGTTTTGATTTTTTATTTGTTTGGAGTCTTCTTCTGTTCTGATGACATAAGTCAAGTCATTGGAAATGCATGGACCAGAGTATCAAGAGACAGACTTGAGTGGAGATTGCTTTGGGAGGCTTGACCAGACTTACAACTGAGGAGCAAGGCCCAAATGTTAGAATACTACAAACAGTTATGAAACAAGAAAGTTTGAATAAATGGTTTATTATAATTAGGTAGGTAGGCATTTGGTATGGGTATACTTTTTTATAAGTATTTCATGTATGCTTTTTAGCTCATAGTTATTTCTATGGTTATTCCAATTATTCTACTTATTCAAAATCACTTAATAGCAGCATTTTACCTGAAATAAAATGCATATTAAAATACTTACCTCACTGGAAGCTTTATATTGAGAAAGCATATCCATATCCGTCGATTTCTACCAGTTCTAGTACCTTTTTACCCCTTCCCTTGTTTCCGGGACGCCATTTTTGTTCATTGGCTCATTTACACCAGGCAGAAATAAGTGAAAGCTTCCAGTGAGGTAAGTATTTTAATATGCGTTTTATTTCAGGTAAAACGCTGCTATTAAAATACTTGACCGTCACTGGAAGCTTTATATTGAGACCTGTTTGTTATCGCCTGGTGTCGCCACTTGTATCTAACGGGATACAGTTACGCCAATGTGATTATAGAACTTTATAGTTTAAACTATGGTATATAATTGCCATAAATTTTATATAATCTTAGGCTAGCTTATTGATTCAAACAAATTGTGTGATAGTATACAAGGTACTATTTTCTCGTCTGCAGCATTTTGAAACGTAAATTATCGCGGCTCCAAACAGACACATTACTTGTGTAATAAATACATTTAATGACTTAGCTGAGTCACGTAAATATATTTACGTCACGTTATTATATTTTAGCGGATCAATTGTTTTGTCAAACCACAGCACAGGATTTAAGTTTGAATTAAGTGTTTGAAATCAGTTTACAGACTGCCTTAAATAGGAAAAATATTACTCTTAATATCTAATACAGTGACTAGAATCTATTGTCAGTAAGATCAAGTCATAAATAACTCCAAGTACATGTGCAAAGAAGTAATAAAATAGCAATATTTGAAAATCATTTGTAACATCAACTCTGTGAGCTTAAATTACCAGATGCTTCAGTGTTTTAACGTGTGGGACTTTTGTAAAAGTTGTATTATATGACAAGTAATTGTGCACTAGATGCAGATTTGACACAAACATTGCTGATTGCGAACCATAAGGTTATTTTGTTTATAACGTATTTATATGAGTTTAAATAAGAAACTTATATAAATAAGAAAAGAACACTAAATGTTAAAAATATTAAAAACTATTGTGTTTACGTTTTTGCACTAAAAGGTCTATCGTTTCCAGGCCACCTCATCTGTTTTATGGGTAGACTTCCGCCAAGAACATCTTAGTAAGGTCAACTATTCAGGGTTTAATGTTTTTATCGCCTGGAGGACCAAACCCCACATTTCTATACCCGAGAGCTTAGTCTTCGACCCGCGATGGTATGAGGCCCGTCGTCAATTCGATAAAGAGTTTTTGCAGTGCTGCCGAACCCTAGGTTCGGTTTTTGAGGGCTATTTAGGCCAATACCTTCTTCCACTGTAGTGAAAGACGTTGACTGATTTAGATGACCCAAGACTCTGGATATAAGAAATGGTGGCAGAAACACCTATGCGATGCGTTCCATGAAACACTGCTGAACGCGGTCATGAAAAAGGGCTTGGCGGTCTTACATCATGACACAAATTGTAAACAACATGCGCGGTCTTGAGAAGAAAAGGGATTTAGTATTCAAATACAATTTTTGCACAGGCCGGCAGTAGATGCCATTCTAGTCCGGAGAAAGGCGACGATGCGAAAAGTGATCGGCATCGTTGTTATGGGTCGCTCTATCAGAAGTAGCGATATCGTGCCTCCCCTTTTTTCGTGCATGAGACACTGCTGTCTTGATGTCGCATTGGACAAAGAGATATCAGGACTGAACTTTGATGCAGTTCTTGGGCTTGGCTCTGAAGAGCATGCAGTATAGTTAGCATCTATTTTTGTTTTCAGCGCAACACCCCTTCTCCTTGTGGCCCATGAGAACTAGATCGTTTGGAGGAGGTTAATGAAGTTCTAAGTAACTAAATTAGTAGCAATTTAGTTCGTAGATCTTCGAAGATTTGGTAACGTTAAAAACTGTTGATGATTTAGCCAACTTCGAGAGGCAACAAAGCTGGCAAAAATTAGAAGCCCAATTAATTATAATCATTAGTCCTTAGATTTATTGATCGCTGTATTTTGCAACCGACTTTATTTTCGGTAAGGAATTTAGATAGTTCCAAGTCCTCCAAATTATTACTAAAAAAGTCATGCTTTGCGGATATAAGACATATTTCAAACTTGATCTTTCATCCAAGAACCTGTGAACTTTCAGTTAAACCCACTCGCGAAGCATGTGTGTGTTTGGGCTATAAAAAGTTGTTAAAAGACTCATAAACAATTATTTTTACATTCCATCTGTCACGCAGTATTTAGGCTAGCCAATTCGTGATAGTGTAAAAGGTCTCTGGAACCGTGCTAAAGCCGAATAGCGGGCACGTGAGTTCCAACAACTTTTTATTGTACCTCAGGCGTAAGAAAGCGCCTGTGTGTGTGGGTAAGGCACGCACACACTTTCAAATGGCAATATGACTGGGAACTTGCACAGCTAGTCTTGAGGTTGCTATCACGTAGTCGAATATTGGACAGGCTGATCCATCTGATTTATTTGGAAATGTAATATTCAGCTTTGATACAATGCCTAGTGCTCCCATTTTCCTCCACTGTCGGTGATAGTACGTAACTTACCTGCTTGAAACGAGTCATTGTCTAAAGTTTTTCAGCTTACACTAGAGCCACTTGGAGCGTCCTCAGATGCCTCTGCGAGCGGGCCGAAAGCCTCTGTTGTGAAATGAACCTCTTCCACTAGAATTCTGACTTTCGTATTGATCATTTAAGTGCGGGGAGCTACTTTGCCTGAATCCATCCCGCGAGGGTAGGTTGCTATATGATAAGAATGCAAGAACATAGGCATTAGGGTTTGGTTCATGGATAAAATATTATAAGTTCCACGCGATGTAACTGCTGGTTTTCACAAGCCATGCCCCCGCGAAGGGCGGCTATATTGAGCATTTAAGTGCTGACCCATATGCAAAAACTTACCTTGGTTGGATCCACCCTGCGAGGGTGAGTTGTTTTATGAATAAGAATGTATGTGCATAGGAAGTAAGGGTTGGTTCATAAAAATATTATGAGTTCCATGCGATGTAACTGCTGGTTTTCGCAAGCCATGCCCCCGTGAAGGGCGGCTATATTGAGCATTTAAGTGCTGACCCATATGCAAAAACTTACCTTGGTTGGATCCACCCCGCGAGGGTGGGTTGTTATATGAATAAGAATGCATGTGCATAGGAAGTAAGGTTTGGTTCATGAAAAATATTATGAGTTCCACGCGATGGAACTGCTGGTTTTCGCAAGCCATGCCCTCACGAAGGGCGGCTATATTGAGCATTTAAGTGCTGACCCATATGCGAAAACTTACCTTGGTTAAATCCACACCGCGAGGTCCCATCCTCGCGGTGTGGATTGTTATATTATGACTATGAATGCATGTGCATATGAAGTCAGGTCCGGTTCCTGAAAAATATGAGTTCCACACGATGGAACTGCTGGTTTTCGGACGCCATTCCCCCGCGCCGCGAGGGGCGGCCATTAGTTACACTAGATTTAGATTGTAACCCGACTTTGATGGAAAGAATGCTTTGTAAAACTTTTTACAAATAAATGATATTTTGATTTGATTTTTACTGACATTACATTACCCTTTCCTAAAACGGTTGTAAAAGGTGCATGCAAGCTAAAGTTACAGACAAATTTCAAGAAATTGTTACAAAAAGCAATTTAAAACGTAATTGGTTCCACGTAGTGGCTACCGTGCGTGCAGAATATACCGAAAGCAAAAGCATTGAATTAATATAGCAGGTTAAGACCTATAAACATATTATGCCTGGTAGCGGAAGGTGTCATAAATGTTTTTACCTTCTTGTTTGTTTCTAGTTTTATGACTAGTGTGGTTGTAATTATTCTATGTATCAGCATAAATCTAACTTCTGCCCAAGAGAAACAACCCAAGCGTTGGGTAGCAACATTTTCAATATCGTAAGTAAAGATATGTCGTTCGTCGCCATGACAGTCATCAGTGACGTTGTTTTTCGCTAAGCTCTGAACAAACCGAACCCCGTATTGATAATCTATATCAACACGTACAAACTTGTAAAGAAATTGTTTAATTTGTAAGAGAAGTAAGCACACCCAGTGAACACGAGCCAGAGACAAAACGAGCTTGATATTGAACTGCTGTCATTAGAACTACTCTGAGCACGTTTGCGTCCCCGTCGCGTTCTGCTCGATGCGATGTTACTTTAGTTTTCATGCATTACAAAAAACTAGGTAGGTAGGTACTTATTTTATTTGATTTAGCAAGTGAAAATCTATAAATTACGAACTGGCAAATCTTTAAATAACTTACCACGAGATCCGAACGGAAAAACCGTTGAATGTCATGACTGCGTGGTATTTTCACTGTGAACAACATTTCGTAAGGTAGAATTTTTTCTACTTACGTGGTTTTATATTCACTCACTTTGATTATATTTACTTTACTTAAAAATTATTTTTAAGCAATTACAGTGTGGCAGAGGCAGAGCCTGCTGCGCACAAGTTGCTTCGACGGAATACAAAACGCCAATGAACAAAAATGGCGCTACACACTTAAGGAAACTAAAAATGTCGCGCGGCCGCCAGGTGTCGCCACTGTCCCGGAAACAAGGGAAGGGGTAAAAAGGTACTAGAACTGGTAGAAATCGACGGATACGGATATGCTTTCTCAATATAAAGCTTCCAGTGACGGTCAAGTATTTTAACATGACATTATTTAGACCGGCCAGTCCAGAAGAATCATAGATGACACTAGCTAATCTAACTAGGATTTGGATATGTTGGTTTGAATAGTCTCCCAAACTACAATAACATTGTGACCATTATTAACATATTTTTTTTACATTTGCAGAGGTAAACGAAGATGATGATGAAATAGTTCAAATGATCAAAGAACTACTTGACACACGCATCAGGCCTACAGTCCAAGAAGATGGTGGGGATGTCCTATTTGTAGACTTTAAAGATGGAGTTCTTACTCTCAAAATGCAAGGCTCCTGCTCATCATGTCCTAGCTCTATTGTGACTCTCAAGAATGGGGTATGTAAAATCTAAACTCTTAGGTCATACTGATGTATTTTGCCTAAAGTACCTATAGTAAGTTTTATTGTTCAATCTTATAGTAAGTACTCATAATTATAGACTAATAGGTTGTGCGTAACACATATCTGTTAGTTTTAAGTTGCTTCTTGTTGTAATTTTTCATGCTTGAATATTTATGAATCCTAAAAAATCTATTTCCAGGTTCAAAACATGATGCAGTTTTATATCCCTGAAGTCTTGTCTGTGGAACAAATAGATGATGAAGGTGACAAGCTAAGTGAAAAAGTCTTCAAGGAGTTTGAACAGCTCAAATCTAAAGAAAAAAGTGAATAAAATGTCAACTAGTAACTTAAAAGCTGTAAGTAGTATGTAAATACTTTTATCAATTTGTGATAGTCTTGTTCTTTAAGTATTTTAAATGAAATAAATATTGTTAAAAAAAATGCTTCTAAATTCTAAACCTCATGCTGTTTGCAGAAATGAAAAAACACATTGACAAGCTTAATTTATTTTGTATGATATAAATACAATGAGTAAATTGGTACACACTTAAATTAACTGTAAAGCTATTGTTAGTAGGAGAAATGGTTTCTATTTTACAATTGCATCTTACAATAATTTTGATGTCAGACTACACTATAAAAGTATCTTAATTTAAGTACTATTCTTGATACTTATTTTGCCTGCAGTTTCACAACCATAGCTGAAAAGTAGATGAGTAAAATTTTGACATATTGGATTTTATTCTAATACTAGCTGTTGCCCGCGACTTCGTACGCGTGGACTCCATGATACAAAATATTTAACACTCCGCCATCCAGCTATCATGATCTCTTAGTCTACCATGTCGTAAGGAGATGAGAGGAATTAAAAATCAAGGACAATGGGCACTTTTTTGATAGGTACTATCACCTCGCCATCCTCCTCTGGTAAGAAAATTTCGCATGGCAGTGACACCGACTCCAAAACTAAATTTTGTCGGATATCTTTCTCAGTAAAAGTGGAAAGGATTGTTTTTTACTTTTTAGTTTACTTTATTGAAGGCAGTTTTACTTGTTTGTAATAAAATATATGTAAGTTTAGGTTTTAGTGTTCAGAAAAAGGCAGACTCAAACTTCCCTGCCACAATAGATGGATGTGGTTTAGCATCTATTTTTTGTGATCCTGTGGTGTCCCTAGCCTACTCAAGGGTCGGTTTGAAAGTTACTACTATCGTAAAGTAAGTAGGTAAGACTATTTAGATTTCGACAAACTGTCTGTAGTGAAATTATCCACGAACTACTTAGCGTTAAGGTCAGCACCATCAAATTATGACTCCTGAATGTGAACGCTTAAATACCTAAATTAATGCTGTAGCATATATGGTATACATGCCTATACAATCTGAACGATTCTCCCGATTTCTCCAGGTTTCCGTCACCAGATCGTAACTTGGAGACAGTAGGATTACATTGGGAGTTTGAAAATCAGTCTAAAGTAATTTAGCTCAAGTTTACTAACATAGTTTATAAGCAAATTGTCACTAACACCAATATGGATTTATGGTCCAAAAAGTATAAAAGATTTTTAATTTAATTTAATTGCTCCAGACCTGCAATTTGTGTAAGTCAATAGAAAATGCTCATCACGCTGAACAATGTTCCCTACGGCGCTCTATTCATATCTCTTAAAGTTGAGCTGAGCTGCTAGGGTTCTATACCAGTTGCTCAAGAACTTCAATTTGTGTACGTCAATAGAAAATGCTCATCACGCTTAACAATGTTCCCTAAGGCGCTCTATTTATATCTCTTATAGTTGAGCCGAGCTACTAGGGTTCTATATCAGTTGCTCCAGACCTTCAATTTGTGTACGTCAATAGAAAGTGCTTATCACACTGAACAATTTTCCCTAAGGCGCTCTATTTATATCTCTTATAGTTGAGCCGAGCTGCTAGGGTTCCATGTCAGTTGCTCCAGACCTTCAATTTGTGTACGTCAATAGAAAGTGCTCATTACGCTGAACAATGTCCCCTAAGGTGCTCTATTCATATCTCTTATAGTTGAGCTGAGATGCGAGGGTTCCATATCAGTTGCTCCAAACCTTCAATTTGGGTACGTCAATAGAAAATGCTCATCACGCTAACTAACTTTTCTTAAGGCGCTGCTTTCATATCTCTCTTAGTTTAAGTGCACTGCTAAGGTTCCACGTCAGGTACTTCGATCTTCAAAATAAGTTATAGCCTAGTATTTGCCCAGACTCAATAGCTACATAATAAAAAAAGTTTTATTCAAATCCGTTCAGTAGTTTCGGAGATTAGCGTGTACAAACAGACAAACGGACAAACAGACAAAAAAATAAAAGTTGTAGATTCCTATTCTGTTACTATTTTAACATCACCCTCAATTAGTTTTTGGTAAAAATACTCAATGTACAGACGCATCAGTTTTACAGTTTTATTATAGTATAGATTAGCGTATACAAACAGACAAACAGACAAACGGACAAACAGACAAAAAAATAAAAGTTGTAGATTCCTATTCTGTTACTATTTTAACATCACCCTCAATTAGTTTTTGGTAAAATACTCAATGTACAGACGCATCAGTTTTACAGTTTTATTATAGTATAGATTAATAATAAGTTTCAAGACTTGCGTCAATGAGTGCGTAGTGTGAACAAAAAACAAAGTCCCTAGTCTTGATATCATCCATCATACTGCCATGGGCACCTTCCATGCCAAATTGCTGTAAAAATTACAAAGTTGCGAAATATAAGTACTGATATGAGCTCTGTTTAGAGTCACATTCCATTCTGGTAACTTATTCTAAAAACTAGTTAACTATTATACAAAAATGAATGATTGCAGTTCTTTTGGAATTAATTCAGAGGTCCACTGCATTTACATAAATATTCATTCACCTGGTAAATAAAGCTTCAAAATAAAAATTGCAATCCTAAATTATACAGTTCCAATAAATGAAATTTTACAATGGCAGTGACAAATATTAATGATACTAGTAAATATAATACTAACTTAATTTACTAAATCAAAAAAAGTAGGTACATCGTTATTGCTATTTCAAAATACTTAACAACAAATAAAATTAAGACGAAATATCAGCTAAAATATGAGTTTTATTATCTGAGTTGAAGTGGGCTCACTTTCACAAGTCTGGATTAGCTAATTCGGAAGTACCACTTGCGCCAGTCCAGCTTAGTTAATCCGGATGTGCGCAAGTGGGGCTTAGAATAAGTATACTTAGCGGCTAACGTGTGATCTGAGAGATCAATCTGTCAACTAAAACTTAGGTGCTTTTCTTGTGTATGTGTGTCATGTGTGTGTAGTAAGTAAAAAACTGTAAAAAAGTAAACTATGTAAGAATTGTCCATATATTAGGATTTCGTCCTTCTTGCCTGCTTATGGGTGCGACTGAGCGCTACAGCCGAATAGCTAGAGCCTAAAATGCTGAACTCTCAAGCGTTTGTGCTGTCCATGGTTTTATTTTACGTATAGCACGGCCTGCTATTAAAATACTTGACCGTCACTGGAAGCTTTATATTGAGACCTGTTTGTTATCGCCTGGTGTCGCCACTTGTATCTAACGGGATACAGTTACGCCAATGTGATTATAGAACTTTATAGTTTAAACTATGGTATATAATTGCCATAAATTTTATATAATCTTAGGCTAGCTTATTGATTCAAACAAATTGTGTGATAGTATACAAGGTACTATTTTCTCGTCTGCAGCATTTTGAAACGTAAATTATCGCGGCTCCAAACAGACACATTACTTGTGTAATAAATACATTTAATGACTTAGCTGAGTCACGTAAATATATTTACGTCACGTTATTATATTTTAGCGGATCAATTGTTTTGTCAAACCACAGCACAGGATTTAAGTTTGAATTAAGTGTTTGAAATCAGTTTACAGACTGCCTTAAATAGGAAAAATATTACTCTTAATATCTAATACAGTGACTAGAATCTATTGTCAGTAAGATCAAGTCATAAATAACTCCAAGTACATGTGCAAAGAAGTAATAAAATAGCAATATTTGAAAATCATTTGTAACATCAACTCTGTGAGCTTAAATTACCAGATGCTTCAGTGTTTTAACGTGTGGGACTTTTGTAAAAGTTGTATTATATGACAAGTAATTGTGCACTAGATGCAGATTTGACACAAACATTGCTGATTGCGAACCATAAGGTTATTTTGTTTATAACGTATTTATATGAGTTTAAATAAGAAACTTATATAAATAAGAAAAGAACACTAAATGTTAAAAATATTAAAAACTATTGTGTTTACGTTTTTGCACTAAAAGGTCTATCGTTTCCAGGCCACCTCATCTGTTTTATGGGTAGACTTCCGCCAAGAACATCTTAGTAAGGTCAACTATTCAGGGTTTAATGTTTTTATCGCCTGGAGGACCAAACCCCACATTTCTATACCCGAGAGCTTAGTCTTCGACCCGCGATGGTATGAGGCCCGTCGTCAATTCGATAAAGAGTTTTTGCAGTGCTGCCGAACCCTAGGTTCGGTTTTTGAGGGCTATTTAGGCCAATACCTTCTTCCACTGTAGTGAAAGACGTTGACTGATTTAGATGACCCAAGACTCTGGATATAAGAAATGGTGGCAGAAACACCTATGCGATGCGTTCCATGAAACACTGCTGAACGCGGTCATGAAAAAGGGCTTGGCGGTCTTACATCATGACACAAATTGTAAACAACATGCGCGGTCTTGAGAAGAAAAGGGATTTAGTATTCAAATACAATTTTTGCACAGGCCGGCAGTAGATGCCATTCTAGTCCGGAGAAAGGCGACGATGCGAAAAGTGATCGGCATCGTTGTTATGGGTCGCTCTATCAGAAGTAGCGATATCGTGCCTCCCCTTTTTTCGTGCATGAGACACTGCTGTCTTGATGTCGCATTGGACAAAGAGATATCAGGACTGAACTTTGATGCAGTTCTTGGGCTTGGCTCTGAAGAGCATGCAGTATAGTTAGCATCTATTTTTGTTTTCAGCGCAACACCCCTTCTCCTTGTGGCCCATGAGAACTAGATCGTTTGGAGGAGGTTAATGAAGTTCTAAGTAACTAAATTAGTAGCAATTTAGTTCGTAGATCTTCGAAGATTTGGTAACGTTAAAAACTGTTGATGATTTAGCCAACTTCGAGAGGCAACAAAGCTGGCAAAAATTAGAAGCCCAATTAATTATAATCATTAGTCCTTAGATTTATTGATCGCTGTATTTTGCAACCGACTTTATTTTCGGTAAGGAATTTAGATAGTTCCAAGTCCTCCAAATTATTACTAAAAAAGTCATGCTTTGCGGATATAAGACATATTTCAAACTTGATCTTTCATCCAAGAACCTGTGAACTTTCAGTTAAACCCACTCGCGAAGCATGTGTGTGTTTGGGCTATAAAAAGTTGTTAAAAGACTCATAAACAATTATTTTTACATTCCATCTGTCACGCAGTATTTAGGCTAGCCAATTCGTGATAGTGTAAAAGGTCTCTGGAACCGTGCTAAAGCCGAATAGCGGGCACGTGAGTTCCAACAACTTTTTATTGTACCTCAGGCGTAAGAAAGCGCCTGTGTGTGTGGGTAAGGCACGCACACACTTTCAAATGGCAATATGACTGGGAACTTGCACAGCTAGTCTTGAGGTTGCTATCACGTAGTCGAATATTGGACAGGCTGATCCATCTGATTTATTTGGAAATGTAATATTCAGCTTTGATACAATGCCTAGTGCTCCCATTTTCCTCCACTGTCGGTGATAGTACGTAACTTACCTGCTTGAAACGAGTCATTGTCTAAAGTTTTTCAGCTTACACTAGAGCCACTTGGAGCGTCCTCAGATGCCTCTGCGAGCGGGCCGAAAGCCTCTGTTGTGAAATGAACCTCTTCCACTAGAATTCTGACTTTCGTATTGATCATTTAAGTGCGGGGAGCTACTTTGCCTGAATCCATCCCGCGAGGGTAGGTTGCTATATGATAAGAATGCAAGAACATAGGCATTAGGGTTTGGTTCATGGATAAAATATTATAAGTTCCACGCGATGTAACTGCTGGTTTTCACAAGCCATGCCCCCGCGAAGGGCGGCTATATTGAGCATTTAAGTGCTGACCCATATGCAAAAACTTACCTTGGTTGGATCCACCCTGCGAGGGTGAGTTGTTTTATGAATAAGAATGTATGTGCATAGGAAGTAAGGGTTGGTTCATAAAAATATTATGAGTTCCATGCGATGTAACTGCTGGTTTTCGCAAGCCATGCCCCCGTGAAGGGCGGCTATATTGAGCATTTAAGTGCTGACCCATATGCAAAAACTTACCTTGGTTGGATCCACCCCGCGAGGGTGGGTTGTTATATGAATAAGAATGCATGTGCATAGGAAGTAAGGTTTGGTTCATGAAAAATATTATGAGTTCCACGCGATGGAACTGCTGGTTTTCGCAAGCCATGCCCTCACGAAGGGCGGCTATATTGAGCATTTAAGTGCTGACCCATATGCGAAAACTTACCTTGGTTAAATCCACACCGCGAGGTCCCATCCTCGCGGTGTGGATTGTTATATTATGACTATGAATGCATGTGCATATGAAGTCAGGTCCGGTTCCTGAAAAATATGAGTTCCACACGATGGAACTGCTGGTTTTCGGACGCCATTCCCCCGCGCCGCGAGGGGCGGCCATTAGTTACACTAGATTTAGATTGTAACCCGACTTTGATGGAAAGAATGCTTTGTAAAACTTTTTACAAATAAATGATATTTTGATTTGATTTTTACTGACATTACATTACCCTTTCCTAAAACGGTTGTAAAAGGTGCATGCAAGCTAAAGTTACAGACAAATTTCAAGAAATTGTTACAAAAAGCAATTTAAAACGTAATTGGTTCCACGTAGTGGCTACCGTGCGTGCAGAATATACCGAAAGCAAAAGCATTGAATTAATATAGCAGGTTAAGACCTATAAACATATTATGCCTGGTAGCGGAAGGTGTCATAAATGTTTTTACCTTCTTGTTTGTTTCTAGTTTTATGACTAGTGTGGTTGTAATTATTCTATGTATCAGCATAAATCTAACTTCTGCCCAAGAGAAACAACCCAAGCGTTGGGTAGCAACATTTTCAATATCGTAAGTAAAGATATGTCGTTCGTCGCCATGACAGTCATCAGTGACGTTGTTTTTCGCTAAGCTCTGAACAAACCGAACCCCGTATTGATAATCTATATCAACACGTACAAACTTGTAAAGAAATTGTTTAATTTGTAAGAGAAGTAAGCACACCCAGTGAACACGAGCCAGAGACAAAACGAGCTTGATATTGAACTGCTGTCATTAGAACTACTCTGAGCACGTTTGCGTCCCCGTCGCGTTCTGCTCGATGCGATGTTACTTTAGTTTTCATGCATTACAAAAAACTAGGTAGGTAGGTACTTATTTTATTTGATTTAGCAAGTGAAAATCTATAAATTACGAACTGGCAAATCTTTAAATAACTTACCACGAGATCCGAACGGAAAAACCGTTGAATGTCATGACTGCGTGGTATTTTCACTGTGAACAACATTTCGTAAGGTAGAATTTTTTCTACTTACGTGGTTTTATATTCACTCACTTTGATTATATTTACTTTACTTAAAAATTATTTTTAAGCAATTACAGTGTGGCAGAGGCAGAGCCTGCTGCGCACAAGTTGCTTCGACGGAATACAAAACGCCAATGAACAAAAATGGCGCTACACACTTAAGGAAACTAAAAATGTCGCGCGGCCGCCAGGTGTCGCCACTGTCCCGGAAACAAGGGAAGGGGTAAAAAGGTACTAGAACTGGTAGAAATCGACGGATACGGATATGCTTTCTCAATATAAAGCTTCCAGTGACGGTCAAGTATTTTAACATGACATTATTTAGACCGGCCAGTCCAGAAGAATCATAGATGACACTAGCTAATCTAACTAGGATTTGGATATGTTGGTTTGAATAGTCTCCCAAACTACAATAACATTGTGACCATTATTAACATATTTTTTTTACATTTGCAGAGGTAAACGAAGATGATGATGAAATAGTTCAAATGATCAAAGAACTACTTGACACACGCATCAGGCCTACAGTCCAAGAAGATGGTGGGGATGTCCTATTTGTAGACTTTAAAGATGGAGTTCTTACTCTCAAAATGCAAGGCTCCTGCTCATCATGTCCTAGCTCTATTGTGACTCTCAAGAATGGGGTATGTAAAATCTAAACTCTTAGGTCATACTGATGTATTTTGCCTAAAGTACCTATAGTAAGTTTTATTGTTCAATCTTATAGTAAGTACTCATAATTATAGACTAATAGGTTGTGCGTAACACATATCTGTTAGTTTTAAGTTGCTTCTTGTTGTAATTTTTCATGCTTGAATATTTATGAATCCTAAAAAATCTATTTCCAGGTTCAAAACATGATGCAGTTTTATATCCCTGAAGTCTTGTCTGTGGAACAAATAGATGATGAAGGTGACAAGCTAAGTGAAAAAGTCTTCAAGGAGTTTGAACAGCTCAAATCTAAAGAAAAAAGTGAATAAAATGTCAACTAGTAACTTAAAAGCTGTAAGTAGTATGTAAATACTTTTATCAATTTGTGATAGTCTTGTTCTTTAAGTATTTTAAATGAAATAAATATTGTTAAAAAAAATGCTTCTAAATTCTAAACCTCATGCTGTTTGCAGAAATGAAAAAACACATTGACAAGCTTAATTTATTTTGTATGATATAAATACAATGAGTAAATTGGTACACACTTAAATTAACTGTAAAGCTATTGTTAGTAGGAGAAATGGTTTCTATTTTACAATTGCATCTTACAATAATTTTGATGTCAGACTACACTATAAAAGTATCTTAATTTAAGTACTATTCTTGATACTTATTTTGCCTGCAGTTTCACAACCATAGCTGAAAAGTAGATGAGTAAAATTTTGACATATTGGATTTTATTCTAATACTAGCTGTTGCCCGCGACTTCGTACGCGTGGACTCCATGATACAAAATATTTAACACTCCGCCATCCAGCTATCATGATCTCTTAGTCTACCATGTCGTAAGGAGATGAGAGGAATTAAAAATCAAGGACAATGGGCACTTTTTTGATAGGTACTATCACCTCGCCATCCTCCTCTGGTAAGAAAATTTCGCATGGCAGTGACACCGACTCCAAAACTAAATTTTGTCGGATATCTTTCTCAGTAAAAGTGGAAAGGATTGTTTTTTACTTTTTAGTTTACTTTATTGAAGGCAGTTTTACTTGTTTGTAATAAAATATATGTAAGTTTAGGTTTTAGTGTTCAGAAAAAGGCAGACTCAAACTTCCCTGCCACAATAGATGGATGTGGTTTAGCATCTATTTTTTGTGATCCTGTGGTGTCCCTAGCCTACTCAAGGGTCGGTTTGAAAGTTACTACTATCGTAAAGTAAGTAGGTAAGACTATTTAGATTTCGACAAACTGTCTGTAGTGAAATTATCCACGAACTACTTAGCGTTAAGGTCAGCACCATCAAATTATGACTCCTGAATGTGAACGCTTAAATACCTAAATTAATGCTGTAGCATATATGGTATACATGCCTATACAATCTGAACGATTCTCCCGATTTCTCCAGGTTTCCGTCACCAGATCGTAACTTGGAGACAGTAGGATTACATTGGGAGTTTGAAAATCAGTCTAAAGTAATTTAGCTCAAGTTTACTAACATAGTTTATAAGCAAATTGTCACTAACACCAATATGGATTTATGGTCCAAAAAGTATAAAAGATTTTTAATTTAATTTAATTGCTCCAGACCTGCAATTTGTGTAAGTCAATAGAAAATGCTCATCACGCTGAACAATGTTCCCTACGGCGCTCTATTCATATCTCTTAAAGTTGAGCTGAGCTGCTAGGGTTCTATACCAGTTGCTCAAGAACTTCAATTTGTGTACGTCAATAGAAAATGCTCATCACGCTTAACAATGTTCCCTAAGGCGCTCTATTTATATCTCTTATAGTTGAGCCGAGCTACTAGGGTTCTATATCAGTTGCTCCAGACCTTCAATTTGTGTACGTCAATAGAAAGTGCTTATCACACTGAACAATTTTCCCTAAGGCGCTCTATTTATATCTCTTATAGTTGAGCCGAGCTGCTAGGGTTCCATGTCAGTTGCTCCAGACCTTCAATTTGTGTACGTCAATAGAAAGTGCTCATTACGCTGAACAATGTCCCCTAAGGTGCTCTATTCATATCTCTTATAGTTGAGCTGAGATGCGAGGGTTCCATATCAGTTGCTCCAAACCTTCAATTTGGGTACGTCAATAGAAAATGCTCATCACGCTAACTAACTTTTCTTAAGGCGCTGCTTTCATATCTCTCTTAGTTTAAGTGCACTGCTAAGGTTCCACGTCAGGTACTTCGATCTTCAAAATAAGTTATAGCCTAGTATTTGCCCAGACTCAATAGCTACATAATAAAAAAAGTTTTATTCAAATCCGTTCAGTAGTTTCGGAGATTAGCGTGTACAAACAGACAAACGGACAAACAGACAAAAAAATAAAAGTTGTAGATTCCTATTCTGTTACTATTTTAACATCACCCTCAATTAGTTTTTGGTAAAAATACTCAATGTACAGACGCATCAGTTTTACAGTTTTATTATAGTATAGATTAGCGTATACAAACAGACAAACAGACAAACGGACAAACAGACAAAAAAATAAAAGTTGTAGATTCCTATTCTGTTACTATTTTAACATCACCCTCAATTAGTTTTTGGTAAAATACTCAATGTACAGACGCATCAGTTTTACAGTTTTATTATAGTATAGATTAATAATAAGTTTCAAGACTTGCGTCAATGAGTGCGTAGTGTGAACAAAAAACAAAGTCCCTAGTCTTGATATCATCCATCATACTGCCATGGGCACCTTCCATGCCAAATTGCTGTAAAAATTACAAAGTTGCGAAATATAAGTACTGATATGAGCTCTGTTTAGAGTCACATTCCATTCTGGTAACTTATTTTAAAAACTAGTTAACTATTATACAAAAATGAATGATTGCAGTTCTTTTGGAATTAATTCAGAGGTCCACTGCATTTACATAAATATTCATTCACCTGGTAAATAAAGCTTCAAAATAAAAATTGCAATCCTAAATTATACAGTTCCAATAAATGAAATTTTACAATGGCAGTGACAAATATTAATGATACTAGTAAATATAATACTAACTTAATTTACTAAATCAAAAAAAGTAGGTACATCGTTATTGCTATTTCAAAATACTTAACAACAAATAAAATTAAGACGAAATATCAGCTAAAATATGAGTTTTATTATCTGAGTTGAAGTGGGCTCACTTTCACAAGTCTGGATTAGCTAATTCGGAAGTACCACTTGCGCCAGTCCAGCTTAGTTAATCCGGATGTGCGCAAGTGGGGCTTAGAATAAGTATACTTAGCGGCTAACGTGTGATCTGAGAGATCAATCTGTCAACTAAAACTTAGGTGCTTTTCTTGTGTATGTGTGTCATGTGTGTGTAGTAAGTAAAAAACTGTAAAAAAGTAAACTATGTAAGAATTGTCCATATATTAGGATTTCGTCCTTCTTGCCTGCTTATGGGTGCGACTGAGCGCTACAGCCGAATAGCTAGAGCCTAAAATGCTGAACTCTCAAGCGTTTGTGCTGTCCATGGTTTTATTTTACGTATAGCACGGCCTATAGTATGGAAAGTCTTCTAAGGTACAACATACCATCAATTCACAGCAATTGTCCTCCTTGTTAGACTTGCCTGCTTATAAGTGCGACTGAGCGCTATAGCAGGATAGCTAGATTGCATAGCTAGAGCCTAAAATACTGACAACGTGGTATTAACAAGCGTCAGTATGTTGTACTATCAATGGTTTTAATTCACCTATGCCAAGGTACAAGATACCATCAATTCACAGCATTTTTCTAAGCTACATACAACATAATTGGCACCCATCGGAAGTTTGAAAGAAAATTGATAAGAAGCTCAATTCCGAGTTGCCAAGGTTTTTGTTTGCATCAGCATAGAAAGAGACGCCAAATTAGTCTTAGATAGGGCTGTCAGGAGACGGGCCAAATAGGTAACCAATGTACTTAAGTGTAGAAAAGCCCACCGTCGTCATGTTTCCACCGTTCACGGGTTACATCTGCACACACAGCAAGACGGGAATAGGAACCAATCCATGAAGATGCCAGCGCAGTCGTCGTTGGGGTCGTACGCTAGCAGTCTGTGCCATTTGTACTTCTGCTCGCAGCCGCAATCGCTCGAACACCGGGCCGTGCTCTTCTTACTGAAATTAATTATTAGGAATTAAAAAAATGTAAACGGGCACTAGTGGGGTTGTGATATGCCTCTAACTAGTATACTAGGTTACTAGGTAAGGTCTACCTAACTGGTTCTAGCTGGGAGGAATATTCTTATTATTCTAGACGACCTCCGTGGTCGAGTAGCTTACACGCCTGTTTTCGTGGTATTGCCATCTCGGAGGTCCTTAGTTTGTGGTTGATTTATACAATACATGTTTTTCTTTTCCTCGCAAGTGTGTTGAAAAGATTCGTATGAAACTCGTGAGCAACTTGCTCACTAGACACTCGGCTGATTTACGCCCTCGTCTACGGCTCGGGCTGCAACCACAGCCTCGTGTATAATGGAGCAACAGCATTACTTGTTTCATTATACATATACTTATTACCTACGTGTATAGGTAAGCCTGCAGTTTGCTACTTTTATTGGCGACTGAGATTTTGAATTTCAATGTTACTACAGGCACAGAATAAGTACTAGTACTGCTACAGGGCCCTAACTACTTCCATTATAAAATATCAAATAAGTGTACCACTTCTAATTAGAAGATGTGTTCGCGAATAGTAGGGCTGTTTTTGAATGCCAATATGCCGATACCTTCAAAATACTATCGTTACCCACATCAAGTTTTAATTTGCAAATTGTTTTTTAATAACGTTACCTTAACGGTAAACATGATAATAAATTGAGATGGCAGAGACGCATACGGTAGTATGATGTTAATTGAATATTTAAACGATTTTTATCTATAATCAATATAGAATATTTTAAATAATCTCACTAATTTTTATTAGATTTTTAAAAATAAATCTAACGTTACCGATAAATCGTACTATGACTACTACTTTGTACAGTTAGTAGCATAAATAAATAGCGACAATACCTAATACTTACGTTTATCTGTTTGTCTTGGTCTTAAGACACAAGAAAAACCGGTTAAGTGCGAGTCGGACTCGCGCACGAAGGGTTCGGTATCCATTATCTACGTTAACTTCGCGTTACGTTATCTTTATCTTAGTTACTTTAGAGAATTTATTCTAAGGATTTTTTATTTGATACAAAACTTAGAACTTACCCAAGTTCTATGAATATTACTGCTAAACTAATGAAGTTATTTTAACCGCTAGTTTTCCTTATAAGTTTAAAATGAACTATCATCATGATTTTTTTCAGATTTTCAGGCCAGCAGTTAAGCTTTTAGAGGGGAGAGGACGCCCTACTCAATTAAAAAATTGCACTTTGAAGTTTATTATTTCGTAAATGGAGCAATAAATCGAAAAATTGTTTTAGAAACCCTCTAAGTCATTTTAAAAGACCTACTCGACGATACCCCACACGATGGGGTAGACGACGAAACAAAAACATCCCCTCTTTACACGTGGGGGAGCTACCCTAAAAAATATTTTCCAAAGTTTTAATTTACAACTTTGTCGGCGTAATTGGTATACAGTATACATACACATACACGATTACAGCTGTCTACTACTAACGGTCTCTTAGCAAACCCTCGGACAGACAGACGGATTTTTTATAGTTTGGTATTTTTTATAGCAAAGGACTGTTTAAGTTAGTTACTACTTTTTAAAAATAAGTAGGTATAAAAAGAAAGAACTAAAGAGAGAACGATTCACAATATATGAACCTCAATAATAGCATGGATATTAGATTTATACTGCTATTAACCGAGTACCTAACGTATGTAGTACTCACCTGCAAACTTCTTGATGTATCGCTTGCTCGAAGTGCATCGTGTTGACTATGGCTCGTAGCTTTCTACCTGAGTTGAGGGCCCAATACGGGGTCATTATTTCTGTTTTGCTCTCACATGCGTCTATTCTGAAATAAGCATAAAATGATTGATTTGTCTACAATTCGTGGATTATGGGTGAAATAAATAATTGTATGTAGTACACTTGACGTAAGTTTCGTGTCATATTATAATACACTAGTGCTCGGTGTTCGTCGATGCATCGTTCTGCCACTCAAAACGAATACTGCGTTTATATACTTTGAACTTTAACTCCTGTGTTTAGGGTTAAAAAAATCAAATGTGTGTTTAATACGGTCCTGGCACGGTCATGGTATGGTAACCTGTATTAATAAGTAATATGCATAAGTTTATTTGATCCAAATTGTACACAGTATTGTTGTAGTGAACACAGACCTTTATTGGAATGAAAATGAAAGCTTTTCTTACCTGCCAGTACTGTTAACTGACTGCGCATCAGGCAGTTGTGTATTAGATGCCTGCCTTCGCCGTCGAAAGAAGGATTCATCTACTTCTATATCCATGTCTGGCACTCCTGGAGCCCGCCGCACCCGGTTCCCCCCGGGGGTCGCAAACGACCCATACATACGCTTTATAAGCGCCTTATTCTCGTCTATGAAATTTTCTATTTTATCTCTGGAAACGGAAAAGAATCTTCGTTAATATTGGATGGATCGTGACTGAAGAATTTATAGAGTTTAGATACAAGTCTATGGATTTATCAAGTAGGGCACAGAATAAATACAAGTAAAGTTATGCATAGGATTTACTTATCTAATTAATAAATAATTAAAAGTGGTAAACAAAAAATAAAAACAAATGCTACGACGTTACTAGGTTGCGTACGTACCTAGTACCTAGTAACTTCGTAGAAAATTACCATTATCCATCAGTAAAAATGTCGTCTTAAGATAACTTTGAAATGTGTAAATTAAAACCCATGCCGATTGTACATCATAACACATCCCGTGCGCTAAAGCTATAGGTACTTAACGAATTAATTATCAGTTACGGCTTAATACAATAGCACAATACGTGAACTTAATGAGTACGTTTTACAGCATACATGGGTTAATTGGTGGGTGGTCCATTAATTTCCTTGACACTTCGACACTTATTTTTTTGTTTTCATAAAACTGACTATTAAGGGTTTAAATTACAACTTGGTTGTCATCAAGATGATTGATGACGACTATAAAAACAAATTTTGATTCATAATAACAATGTTTTCGCAAAGGACGAGTAAAAAGGTGCAATATATAAACATAATAACAGTTCATGAGATAGGTAGGCATTTCGCTTGTAGTAAGACAGGCGCATACAGACGAAAAACAGTCTTAGGTAATAAGTTCGTATAATAAAAGGGTCCCGGACCTATTAGGAACCTAAATATACTTACAAAGGATAAGTGTTCCCAGCTGTCGGACAGTAAAGTTGAAAGTTGCGTTTGACACATGGAACTCCCCTGATGATTTGGCCTTGCAGCTCGTAACCCAGCGCTACTGAGAGCGCGGTCCATAGAATCTGGAATTAATAAGAACACTCATTTAGACTAAGCATTGTGGGCTTCAAGTTAGTCCAGTACACACTGTTCTGCACATATATAACTAACCGAATTTACTGGGATCCTGGGATCGATTGAGCCCGGGTACCCCAGTGGACTACGAGATCCACTAGACTTTGTTTTTTTTCTATACAAAATAATATGTATGTAGTGGCATAGCTATTAAAATATTTGTTGAAGTCTTTTATCTGGACCATAAATAAACCTAATATGAAAATAACAAATATGCTTTATGAATGTCAGTAACAATTGTTACATTTAATTACATTATCATTGTTATGTGTGCATCTCGCCTCGCGCATAACAAACAATTTAAAACTATGTATCTACTCATTATTAAAAACCCAATGCCCATAATTTAATGCTTACGTAAAAGAAGTTTTGAAGCTAGACATATTGTCCTCACTACTTCTAAAGCGAATAACAGATTCTGTACAAGTATTTTTACTCACAGTTGTACTTGACCATAACGAATTCATATCCGCTACTGGTCTAACACGTCTGCCGCTGCCAAGCCTCACTAATTAACTAAACTAATTCAAAACAAATCACCAAAAAAGTCTCCGTACCTCCAAGCGGAACGTCTTCCAAAGAACTTCCTATGATATGCCCTATCATCTGTATTATAATATCCGTCCTTGATTTTAGCTTTATTGTGATTGGTGTTGGGTTTACATTTGAAGGTCTGAAAGTTCGATATTTTAGAATAAGGCTACATAATCTGGTTGAGTCTTCTTGAAATTTCTAGTATGTTGTTGTTAAGATATATTAAGCTTCTTTTATGTATTATATATTATGAATTAAGCTTCTTTTATGTAGAGTTCTTTTGTTTATGTCTATTATAACTAGGATCATTATGATCATTATCTTCAGACATCACCAAAATCATGTCACACTCTGATATCGCACTTGGTATTGATTACTAAGCTTTTATAGTTGTGTGCACCGATGAATGGTATTAGATGTCTATTAAAATTCAAAGCCGCGACTGCCACAGAACGTATTCAAACAGAATATATCATGTCGATTCAGAATTTATTTATTTATAAACTTGCACGGCTCTGGCAAAATTGTATTGCTTTGCCACTCGTTAGTTGAATCATTGTCTGTTTTCCTTAACCACGAGAAAATCATATTTGTTTCACCAAAATAAGCACCTAGTTTGTGCTTGTTACCGTAGATTATTTATTAAGGAACACTACTTTGAAATCTAAAAATAGGTAAATAATAATAGATACCTAGGTATACAATATAATTGGAGGTTCCAAAACCAAAATTATTGATTTTGTAAGATTCAAAGATAGCCAGCTAGGCATAATATTCATCGATCTTTTTCTTCTCACTTTGGAATATGATGATGATGATGAAGTACCTACTTAAAGACACTTCTCAATTCCGTGACTTCCAAGTTAATTTCTATTGTGCAACTCACAACCAAATAATAAAAAACAGTTGAGTGAGTTGGACAGTTGTATTTTGGCAATTCTTAAATATTTCGCAATCCAAAGTTGTCCAGTGTATGTCAATAACCTTGCAATGTAAATAAATTTACATAATTATTTGATGGCAAAAAAAGACGCGGCAACGTGATGGCGCTAGACGCGTTCAAAGGTGATTTATTATTCGTTGTATATCAATTATGATATGGTAGAACGAAAAGTATCTAGTTCTGGTTTATATTCAAGTCATCACACACAGCCGAGTAGCTTATAGTTAAAATAAAAACCACATATTAATGATAGGTATAATAATAAAAAAAACAATGAAGATTTACTCTTTAAAAACTTTTGTCATTATATCAAAAATCTATCACAGGTTCGCTTTTACCATTTTTAGTATTTTATACTTACGTTGATGTACGAACGAGTAGTTAACCTCAACTCTAGAACACAGATCTAAGCGAAAAAGACTTGCAGTAAAGGGAAAATGTGGTGGAAAAAAGGCCCTTTCACCCCCGAAGAAGTTAAAAATTAACATTAGATATTCAGAAGCCTTTAAAATCATGTAAATGACGCACACACTATTTATCTTACATCACGTCATTAGCCTAAGTTATCACATAAGGAAAATAGTACTCATTGATGCTATAAGCTATAAGTTACTTACATACTTATGTATGTAGATATATCCGAAAATATAAATTTAGCTTTCTCTTTTATTCGTAGTTTATATAATATTGTTAGATAGATACCTTACGATAAACGATCATATTAGTTTATTCATAGAATAAAGTAAGCTACTGACCGACCCTTTTTGCATTAGACCTGTTACACATAATTAAAGGCGTTTAAAGAAGCTATTTAATTTTATGTAACGGCCGACAACTATTCTGAGGTCAATTACCGTCATCAAATTGAAGACTTCTTAATCATTTAGCGCGGAATTAAGTTAAATCAAGTTTAAGACATTACGAGATGTGTCTAAAGATAGAATCTTACGTGATTTTTGCTACATAACTGGTACCATACAAGCATAACAAGCATGGTCAATTGGTCAACGAAAGTTGGGACGGGCTTACAGCTTGGTACCTACTGCTGTAAGAGTATAGGGACTCGGGTAATGATAGGCCCCATAAACGCATTCATAGAACTACAATAAATGAAAACTGCTTTACTCGTATTAGCAAAAGTAATTTATAATTGTAGCATCTTAGATCAATTATATATCTTCCCAGTGTAGTGATTTGTATTTGGATGAGCCAAGTGTAGGATCTTGTTGATACTACTGTCTGTATTACTATTATTGTTAGAATAGTTATTTATGGGATTGCTACCATGTACAGATATATTTTTTATTTGTGCGTTTCTGATTTTTCGGTGCTGTACTGCCTTGATCACGGAATAACTAAAAATCTTGCGGGTGTTTTATCAATGATTTCATACAAAATGACATTTATCTTCACGCTTAGCATGCATGAGTCACCTGGCCATCGTTGAACTTCTATCAATGACTTACTTGTCTGAATGGTGCGTTGGCACTACGTCGCGTTTTTAAGTCCACCATATTAATGTGTATTTTCTTGTAGAAATTGACATTTAATAAATATCTTCATGTAGTTTAGGCCTTCGGGTCTTCAATTGGTTTGATTATAGGTATTTAGCACTAGTAAAAGTCGTCATAAGTAAAAAGGTACCCGTGACTAGAAATGCTAATATAAGACACGCAGTAGCAATAACCCTGCCTTCGCGTATTTGTTTTTGTCACAATTTATTTTTTCTAGGTGTCATTCTATAGGTATCTTTTAAAGCTACGTACATAGATGTCTCCTACTAAGTAAAAATGTTTCGCAGTAGGTATAGGTATGGGTTCGGTTAGGTCATAGTATAATTTTTAAACCATGTTTTATGCAGTGCGTGTTAGAGAATATTCGCAGTAGATTGCAATTTTTGAAATTTCAGCGGCTCTATAACCGAGGTGTTAAAGTCGTTTTTAGAATTGTTGGGTATCAAAACTGAGTCAAAGACGCGCTTAGTTTTACAATTCCGTGTGTTCAAGTGATTCACACTAAAATGGGTTCGTTTACATTGTGGTCAGAAGTATGATACCTATAGTACCAACTTGTATCTGTTTTACCCAAAGATTTGTGGAAGAGTTGGAATACCTATTAAATAAAAAAAAACTTTACCTTGTTTTTATTCAGAGGTTTAGAGTTCTACAATCCAAAAGAGAACAATTCATTACAGTACTCTGACATCACTATGATTTAGTTAAAATCATAAGCCACAATCATAGTGGCACAAAAAGCTAGGATTTTCGTACAAAATTGTACCTACTTATACGTTTTATGTAAATCTCCCGACAGTGACACTGATTCCATACCACTACTAAGCAGGTATTTTAAAGCCTGTTTAAGTAAGCCCTAGGTAGTACATAAGTCTCCGATAGTGACACTGATTTCACACCACGCAGTTGAACACTAGTCGGGGTATGAATTACCACCGGCGAACGAATGTCGTAAATTGGTCACGTCTCAGTTTTATCTGAACCCACGCGTGACTCAGGCTTAGAACAGGCGTTTCCTGCGATCCTACGCTTTCGCAATCCTAATGTTAGTGTACTTTAGAATCTATGGGATTTCGCATTTAGGTAAGTACTAGCGGGGCCCTGCGACGTCGCCCATGCAAATGTCGTATTTCCTATATTCTACTTACTCCACCCCCGATGTCAATTTTTTAAATGTTTTTTAAGTTATTCGGGCAGGCGACAAATTAAACAAATTAAGATCTGAGAATAGGTCCAGCAGTTTTTGAGTTATAAGTGTTGTAACAAATCCGTCTTTATTGTTAGGTATATAATAAGAAAAAAATCAAATATCTATACACCTGGAAGAGGTGTTCTGAGATCTAAAACTGATCACAATTTAGTCGAAAAACTAAATTTTTGTATTTTGCAACAAAAAACGCTTATTTTTAAAAGAAACTTAGCTTTGAACAGGTTTCTAAAAGTGTTTCATATGGTAGAAAATTAAGCTTGTGCAATCAAATAGGTACCTTGTATTTTGCAGCTGAAAAAACTAGCCTATATAAGCTAGCCTTGTGCGTTCGCAATCCTAATGTTAGTGTACTTTAGAATCTATGGGATTTCGCATTTAGGTACGTACTAGCGGGGCCCTGCGACGTCGCCCATGCAAATTTCGTATTTCCTATATTCTACTTACTCCACCCCCGATGTCAATTTTTTAAATGTTTTTTAAATTATTCGGGCAGGCGACAAATTAAACAAATTAAGATCTGAGAATAGGTCCAGCAGTTTTTGAGTTATAAGTGTTGTAACAAATCCGTCTTTATTGTTAGGTATATAATAAGAAAAAAATCTAATATCTATACACCTGGAAGAGGTGTTCTGAGATCTAAAACTGATCACAATTTAGTCGAAAAACTCAATTTTTGTATTTTGCAACAAAAAACGCTTATTTTTAAAAGAAACTTAGCTTTGAACAGGTTTCTAAAAGTGTTTCATATGGTAGAAAATTAAGCTTGTGCAATCAAATAGGTACCTTGTATATTGCAGCTGAAAAAACTAGCCTATATAAGCTAGCCTTGTGCTTGTATCAGATTTAGTTTGATTTAGTTTCCCTATTGGCTAGAAGCTGTCACAAAATATCAACAGTGATTTATTGCACAATAGAGTAGCGGTATATTGTTCAGTTTGCATTGAACGATTTAGTAGACAAAGCGCCGATATATCACTCTCGCCTACACTCCTCTAAACTGGATTGATTTATGTAATTTTAATCTGTTACACTTATACAATACTTACATCACTTAAACAATTTAGGTTTCCTGTGTATTTTGCTGTTGAAATCTTTTTGTTATGTTTTACTCATGGTTTTACTTACAGGAATATGAAAGTACCTACATAGGTATTTGTTGATTTTCTTATTTCTTATCTAGATGCGAATACTACGTTGTTATCTTTCATACAGATAGGTCTTTGATACATTGATTTCTTAGGTTAGTTAAGCAATTAAGTTCGGTAATAGGAACATTACCTACAACCTACTGAAACAGCCGGTAAATTACTAAGTTAAGCAAACTTAGGTATGTAAGATAGATTGCTCTTTAATGCTTACTAAACATAGTGTTACGCTTCTATCGTTTTGTCACATTATTTCTAAATATTATAAACACTTTTAGTGTAATCACACGGGAGAGTAATAAATGTAGCCCCTATGGTTTAAATCGTTTCTCAGTCCGTAGCTATGTTTGGTGCTACTTATTTTATTAAAATGAAACCAATCTTTTGTCAAAAGTTTTTATATAACATCTCATATAATGTCTTGTTTGTTTTGTTATATTTTCATTATCAGTTATTTTTTAGAAGTTTCAGCGTAATCTCCGTAGTTTACCTACTCAAGTCATAAAAGGTGTAAATCTTAGGTGGCTCTATTTCATGACTCCCAAGTGTATTTCGTATTTTTCGCTGTCATCAGACCCGAATTTTATTTCTTAGCTCTACACAGTATGATCTACATAGTGTAGTGTAATAAAACGGCTCTAGCAACAAAAACTTGTCCTCAAGAAACAACGTGTTTACACTGATTTGACTCACTCATGTGTAACTTAGTGGGTAGTAAATGTGGGCTGATATAATGACGATGCTGATGTTAATATAGGCAAAATGATAGGTCCCGACAAACCAAAAACAAACCTTGTTAAAAACGTTAATAGAAATTACCAAACCAACTAATTTCGTAAGTAGTCCTTTTGTTGGCCAAACTTAAAATACTGCCTTAAACTTACACTGTGTCATGGGTCAATTACTCTGAGTACGTTAGTAGAGACATAAAATCGTTCAGTGTTGCGACAGAACAAGTTATGTGTGTAATTTTAATTAACTTAGGTACTGCCTGAACTAAAGGATTATTTACCTACAGTTCAATAAATTAGTAAGTAGGCACACTGAAAAAATACCTACATCATAGATATTTTAACAGTAATGCCAATAAAACTTAAGAAAGTTTGATCGAATTCTAACAGCTCATTTGAAGTTGAAGTTAAAGTATTAGATGCAAAAATTTGAGGTGTTGTAGTTTGTATGTAGGTAAATGTTTTAATTTATTTAGTCAACATTTAGTAAGTTTAGCTAAATCGTCTTGAAACGTGCATTTGTCTTTGCCTTTACACAGGCTCTGTTAGTTTAACCCAGCTAAGAGCATTTCGTTTCGCAAAACGTTCGCGTACGCTAATACACACAAAAGTGTTACCAAATGGTTAATAACATTGAAAATATTTAAACACTAGTGACCCGCTCCGACTTCGCACTGGTGCAAATTAAATAAAAAAAATATAGTCACTCGAAAAGAGTTCGACTGGTGAATTTTTTTCCAAGTAGGTAATTCCATAGATTAGTTTTTACAAACAAACATACTCACTCACAAACTTCCATACATCATCAAACTAACTTCCAATGGCCTTGGTTATCCGTTAGGTATGTACTAGAATGGACCAATTGTAATTTGTGCAGGTACAACATCATACAATATTATTATTTATTAATTGGAAGCTTTAGCGACAGTAGATATCTACTTATAATTTGATTTAACCCATTCGCTGCCAATTTCGAACACAATAGAAAATCTATTGTTATCTCGCACTGGTGGGTGCTGTGGCATGGAACCAGTTGTCCACCGAATACGTGTTTGTAAACTTAAAAGTCCCGTGGTAAATTTTATGCAGAAGTATTTTATCACAGGCGGTACGTCACAAAGTGGAAGGTTCAACGTAGTTCTACGTAGTAAAACCAGAACTCACAAATATCATTAACATCGATACAGGAACTAACACAAACGTCACTAGCTTCAGCGTTATCGTATTCCATTTCATGACATTTGTTGGACCTAGTTTGCTTTGCCGACCCAGAACACCCGATCGAAAAAAAGAGAAGAAATAACAGGTGCTCAAATTCACAAATTATCTTAGCGACCATCGACATCTTTAAAACAGCAGAAGGGATTTAGTTAACAGGGTTTCTAGGAAATAAGTTTGTAAACTTACAGGTATTTGGTAGAAAGATCCATTATTGACTGTAGGGTAGGAGGTCAACGGCACCACAGGAACGGTGCCATTTCGTAGGAGAATTGGCCCCTGGAGTGGCGTCACCGCTGGCTGACCGGAATCTGAAATGTAAACTTTATGTTAGTGGAAATAAAAGTTAGGTCAACTATCAGTTTCTCCTTCGTTTAGGATCTTATTTCGCTTCATCTTCTTCATTTCAAAAGTTACAAAACTGATGTCACCTAACTTTACATACCTACTCCTACTCCTAGACACGACCTCTGAAGCATTTTTCTAGTCTTTCAATCAAAATCTTAATTCACGACCTATCTGATTTCAAGTCAAGGTCCTACTAGCGTTATTTTCACTGTATTTGGGCAAATTTGTTGTCCGTCTCGCTTCGCGCGTTCGTTGAGACGTCATTTCAACACTGAGGTGCGACTTCGTGGGTCAAAGGTTACGAAACCATAAATAGATAAGTGGATGCTATTGGGGGGATATGGAAAGGCACGTGCCTTTTTCGTCGGCTTCCGTAGACTAGTGGCGTACAATGACTGACTGCCTCGTTGGTTTAGTGGTCAGCACTCTGGTTACTATCCACGAGGTCCTGTGCTCGAAACCCGGATCAGGTCAAAATTAAATTCTTTCTAGGGTTTTCTGTCTTGGAATAACTTAAGAACAGCTCTGAAGTCAGGAAGTTGGCGATGTAAACGACCCCGTGCCTCGAAAAGCACGTTAAGCCGTTGGTCCTGCGCTCTCTGGTCATGACAGATTGCCGTCTCACCGAACTATGAGAACGAAGGAACCGAGAGTGCACTTATGTATTATGCAAATACCTGTGCATTATAATATCTCCCACATATAGTTGGCTGATCTCTGTTGAAATTGACCGCCGTAATCGGAATTTTGCTAGGAGGACTTTATGTTCACTGATTTCTCCGTCCTACCTGAATGAGGATGATTCTTAACGCTTCGTAGTACTACGCCACGAAGCGTTAAGGATCATCCTAATTCAGCACACTTTTTTCTACGTATTATTGCGGTATTTTTAGAGAGTAGGTACTGAAAATTATTCTTAACGGTTGTTATTTTTGTATAAAAAAATTAATTTTTGAGAAAAAAGTGATTGGTTCAGTTGGAGTGGTTGTTCAGACCAGGAATTTTTTAGGCTTTGACCTAAAAAAAAAGAATAGTAAAATAAAACACTTTTTACCTTTCACATAGATGGATATACTCCGGCTCGTATGTTATTCGGAGCTTTTATAACTAACTAGGTACTACTTTCCCGACTCACTTTGTAGTTCTAAGTGGTAAACATAGCTTATCGATATCTATACATATAATAAAACAGTAAAACCGATGCGTCTGTACATTAAGTATTTTTACCAAAATTTAATTGAGGGTGATGTTAAAATAGTAACAGAATTGGAATCTACAACTTTTAATTTTTTTGTCTGTTTGTACACGCTAATCTCCGGAACTACTGAACCGATTTCAATGAAACTATATTATGTAGCTATTGAGTCTGGGCAAATACTAGGCTATAATTTATTTTGAAGATCGGAGAAACTAACGTAGAACCTTAGCAGTACACTTAAACTAAGAGAGATATGAAAACAGCACCTTAAGAAAAGTTAGTTAGCGTGATGAGCACTTTCTATTGAAGTACACAAATTGAAGGTCTGTAGCAACTGATATAGAACCCTAGCAGCTCAGCTCAAATAAAAGAGATATGAATAGAGCGCCTTAGGGAACATTGTTCAGCGTGATGAGCATTTTCTATTGACTTACACAAATTGAAGGTCTGGAGCAACTGATATAGAACTCTAGCAGCTCAGCTCAACTCTAAGAGATATGAATAGAGCGCCTTAGAGAACATTGTTCAGCGTGATAAGGTTTTTTCTATTGACGTACACAATTAAAAGGTCTGGAGCAACTGATAAAGAACCCTAGCAGCTCAGCTCAATAATAAGAGATATGAATAGAGCGCCGTAGGGAACATTGTTCAGCGTGATGAGCATTTTCTATTGACTTACACAAATTGAAGGTCTGGAGCAATTGATATGCTAAATTACTTTAGACTGATTTTCAAACTCCCAAGGTAATTCTACTGTCTCCAAGTTACGATCTGGTGACGAAAACCTGTAGAAATCGAGAGAATCCTTCAGATTTTATAGGCATGTATACCATATATTTGCTACAGAATTAAGTTAGGTATTTAAGCGTTTACATTCAGGAGGCATAATTTGATGGTGCTGATCTTAACGCTAAGTAGTTCGTGGATACATTCACCACAGATATTTTGTCGAAATTTTGTTGAATTACTTTATTATTGATGAAAGATCAAAGTGAATTGGCCCTATTTTTATATATACTACTTATCACTAACGGCAATTAAACTACGAGTGTAAGAATAGTCTTACTTACTTAACGTTATAGGAGGAAGAGTATGGAAGGCCTTTGCCCTGCAGTGGGACACGACAGGATCCTAATAATAATAACAACTTTACGATAGACATTTGAGTAGGCTAGGGACACAATAAATAAATGCTTAACCGCATTCATCTATTGCGGTAGGGTGGTTTGAGTATGACTTTTTTCTGAACACTAAAACTAAAGTTACCTATATTTTTTTACAAACGAATAAAACTGCCTTTAATAAAGTAAACTAAAAAGTAAAAATAACCTTTTCACTTTTACTAAAAAAGATATACGACAAAATTTAGTTTTGGAGTTGGTATCACTGCCATGCGAAATTTTCTTACCAGGGGAGGGTGGCGAGGTGACAGTAACCTATTTAAAAGAGTGCCTATTGACCTTCATATTTCATTTCTCTCTTCTACTTACGACATGGTAGACTAAGAGATCGTGATAGCTGGATGGCGACGGGAGTATAAAATATTTTGTATCATCGAGTCCACGCGTACGAGATCGCGGGCAACAGCTAGTTGTATAAATAAGAAGAATATGCTATAGTAATTAAATGGAAACTATTAAATAGAAATACCTACTGCATTGTCATCTCATTATTATGATGATTGTAGGTCGCGTCGTAACGAAATGGAAATTCCAGTTTAAAAAGTTTAACGTCATTAATTTTCCAGTTAATATCAGTTAGCTGTGTTATTGTTATGAAATAAAAAACAAACTGGGATTTGTTTTAATATAACGTATTTTAAGTTTATATATTATATAACAACGGTAGAACTCTCACCTTATGTTTAGGTCCTAACTCCTATAGTTTTAAAAATTAGAATCGTTTTAAAACTTTTAAATACAGTATACAGTCGATAAATCTTACAAATCGACCTTTGGAAAAAGATATCGAAATTAAATTAAATTTCGCACATAAAAATTGATCGACCGTTTCATCCGGTGGGACTTGAACCACCAACCCTGCGCAATTCGGGCGAATGCTCTGAGATGACCATCAAAGCTACGGAGGACAAAAATTATTCGACTGACTAACGTCCTCCGTTGCTTAGCTGTGTGAGCAATTTAATTTGATTTCGTAAAAGCTAGCAAACAAATTGTTTAAATAAATAAATAAAAAAAAATTGTTTCAACAAACACACCTATACCTAGCCCCAAACTAAGTGTATTATAAAAATAATTAAACACGCATACAGACATCGGCTAATTTCGGCTTCAAATAGCGTTAACTGTGTCGCACACTACCAGACGTTTGATATTTCAAAATAATAGTAATGTACGTACATAGTTCTAAATAATTTTAATTTCTCTTGTAAGTATTCGGAAATGCGATGATTTCAAATGTACATTGTTTTCCGCGCCGGGTGGTAACTAAGTACAATAAGTAAGACAAGAAAAACTTGGTAGCATCAAAAAGTTTGTTCGTCCTATATTAGCTAGATTTAACGACCTTTTTCCTAACTTCCACTCTAGATTCTACCAAGCTAAGTGCTAACAATGATATTGATTTTATTTTATTGTACTTCGTAAAATAAACGTCAATGTCAATGTTATTTGATGTTTACATTATTCGCTTCCTTAGTGTTGTCCTTTTGGTGTAGGCTGGTAAATATTTACTGGTAGTAAATATGCTTTAGTTATGATTATGAGATTAAACGTTTCGTATGCCAACATGTGGAAATGTTCAGACATATTGCGCGCAACCAGACGCAATTTAATGTTGGAGCTTGTAAAGGGCAAGAAAGGTCTGTGTTTTGTAAGTTATATAAAAAGAACAAAAAAATGCAACAGTCTTATAAAGATTAATATATTGATACGTATACCTAGTAGGCAAAAACAGACAGTTGCAGAGGTCTGTTAGAAGAGTGAATTATCAAGGAGGCTAATCATTGTAATTGTAGGTAAGTGTGAACATAAGTTTAATAGTTATAAACACTCGTCATTTAGTACATCAAATTTAGGCTGGATAATAGGTTAGGCTAGTTAAATGACGGGTTGGTATACCGTCTGATTTGAAAGCTATCACTATAACGATTGCAAGTCCAAAGCAATGCCATAATATGAATTGTAATTTTCTCATTAATTTGAAAGTTAATGTCTACCAGACGTCAGTTTAAAAGCTAGTATTGCTTTCCTGAGAGCGACAAATATTGCAATTTGAAAGCAATCGATTTATGCTGTGCTTGAATCTAGATGAAGATAGTGCAGTGAAGATCTTTGGGGGACGCATGTCCAGGTGTGGAAGTGTGACTAATGCGAAAACTAGGTACCTAACAGCTTAAACGTCTTAGCATTTATGTTGATTATACAGTTTATTCATTCATATTTTTTTTACCATAGCAAATAGGTACCTACTAATTGACCATCCCTAGTTTGTATAATATCATCTAACCTGTACACCAAAATTTAAAGATAGTAATCATACAGCTTCCGTCCTTGCTTCCGATGAGAGATTAGCTAATGCCAACCTCAAATTTCCACAGTTCACAAAAAATTAACATAAACAACATTGATCCGATCTTAATATATACGGAACAGGTGATTCTGCAGAGCAGAGGTTCATAAATATTAACTTTGCAAATTGATTTGTGGCCTATATTCGCTATGTTTACATGGTTTCTATCTATCAAATGCAAACTTCAAACCACAGCTGAGGTTTAAACAGTAAGCTTGAACTAATGATGCTGTGAACAGGCACAGGATTGGATTGGTGACCATTCCGACCATTTTAAGTGACGTCACGTCACGTTAAGCAGTTAGTCTCGGCTAGACGGCTACTATCAGTTTATATAAGTCGTTAAGCCTTAGTCAGAGGCCCTAGGGTGACTTCATAACATATAAATTGCCTTACAGACACCCCTCCACCAATCCGCACTGAGCCCGCGTGGTGAAGTATATATGGCTCGTACCTCCTCATAGTTGAGGCTTTGGCCTAGCAGTGGTATCTAATGTGCTAACTTCTACCAACTTAAAAGTCGAACATTCTGTCAACCTAGTTAGGTTTTAAATCTATCCTTACTTTCTTGTGACCCTACTTTATCCTTGTTTCATGTGTTAACTTTTAGGTCGTTAGTGACCCACTGGTTGGACTTGCTAGAGCTATTAAAATTTGCAACTAAAATTGTTGAGATAATTTACAGATTTAATAGTCCATTTATTCAAGTTATAGGTACCTACTCCGTAACTGCCAAGTTCTACATGGCTAAAAGAAAGACTGAGGTCACAAAACTGATTCACCAGTACAGTAAGTAATAGGAACATGAATGAATGTACCACATATAGGTTAGTTTGCATTGCTGTTATACCTACATAGTTAATTATTTTCCTAAATTAACCAAAAACATTTTTCGTAACGTTTCCTTACCTATTTATGTAAGTGTACATTCAGTGACAGATACATTAACATTGGCTGACCTGCCAAGAATGTTTACTATAAGCAGCAGCACCCAGCGCTGAAACATGCTATATTACTACGCTACCGACAGTAATGTCTGCTAAATTACACTAGCTTATTGAATATATTTCATTACTAATACAGTGACTGATTAAAAAAAAATATAGGTAAAATTAGCGGTACCCCGCGACAACGCCCCCGCAAATGTCGGATTAACCATATATTTTTTCATTACCAACTTTTTTCACTCCCTGAATGGATGATTTCTTGGATAAAAACATAGTAGTATAGATAGTTTTAGTCCCGGGCAAGTACACTGGAGACCATTACCGGGACTCAAATTCTCACTATACAAAATTTAATCTAAATTGAAGGGTGAAGGCTTAGGCTATAGTCGTATTGAGCTAAATAAGCGCACGCGCATGTCCAAAAAGTATTTTTAGACTTATTACGATTATGTAAGGACTAAGAAGGTAGGATCAACAAATTATTTTTATTACAATATATTACTTAAAAAAAGTAAAATAAATAGTTACTTAGTGCGCCTTAAAATTAAAAGTAACCGTTTGTCGTTAAATTAAAAAAATAAAGTTGGAAGGAAGCTCAAATATCTGTGTAAGTACAATAAATATGTGTGTGAGTAAAATCACAGAATCACAGATCACCTACGCTACGCATAATAGGCGGTATTTCATAGTAATGTCTAAAGTACGATATTTCAACGAACAGAAAAATACTTCGTTTTCGTGCTTCGGTTTCATTGAATTTTTTTTGGAATACTCAACAGCTTTACTGTCAGACTCAAAGCTTATTTTATAGAATGATGTCAAAATGATTTCCTATCCCGGACTATAATAAAGTATCACACATCATTATCAACTACCCGCTTGAACGGCCATGGGTACTGGTAGTACCCAAAAGGAAAATTGTAGTTGAGCGGCCATGGGTAGTAGTAGTACCCAAACGAAGTGTTTGAATATAAAGCCTTATTGCTCTCAAAATAAAAGTCATTTTACCTGGCAAAAATTACGTATCGTTCCTCATAAATCATCGGTTATTTTAAGGTATGACAATACTAGGAATCATTCACTCAACTCAGAAAAAAAAAATTCAAACTGACATTTCATTGTTTGGTGTGCACAGTGGTGTGCACGTTCAAGTGACTCAAAGTTTTCTTGTATTTTAATCGTTTTTATCCGTTATAAACACGAAGAATTTTAGGTGAGTGTTAATTAGTTACTACATAATCAAATTCAGTGAAAGATTCAAGTCGGTAAGTAACTTTTGTACCTAATTTCCATTATATTCCGCAACGTGTATGGTTCGAAGAAGATAGTTCATAATGTTTTGTGGTTTTTTGGTGTGTCTTCTTTACCTTAGATTGAAGACAGTTTTTATTGTACTGCCACGATTGTTACACAACATATATGTTAATGTATTAAATCACCTACAAACTGGTAATAATATTTTAATTCTATGTAGCAGATGTACTTATGAAAAAATATTCAGTCTGGTTGCAAAACTTCCATGCGCCAACAATTTTTACGAAGTTTTAGGAACGTTTTTATTAAAAAATATTATACTAAACGAAGTGGTTTTATTTATTTTTTACATTAAGCGTATACACAACATGCATTTTAAACCTTAAAACATATAGGTCATCACTTGTTTTTTTATTTATACAGCCATTTATTTGAGAAATAAGCAAAAAATTTTCAATGTTCATATTTATAACCTATTTTATAAATGAAACAAATCATAAACTCTAACGAAATACACACAGTTTAAATGGTCTGTTCATCAGCATTATAAAAAACATCAAGTGTTAGCTAACTTCTTAAAACGAGAGTCATAGATCGTCTTTGTTTACGACATGTGCAACGCGCCCGGCGTTATCGGCGATACGTCAGCGCTCGGGTCACTCGACTGTAATTTGAGACGCGCGGCTGGCCGCTCAAGCGGATAAAGGATGGCGACTAATGAACAAAACTGACCTGTTGCAAGCGGAATGCATCCAGTTCAATCCTGCGACCTTTACAAGTTCGTCTGTCCATCTTGGCGGTGGACGCCCTACGCTAACGCTACATACATACTTTTCAACACATTTCAGTAAATATTTGAAATTTCACGAATCGCAAAATCTTTTTTGCGCACCGTAGTAATTGAAATAAGTCGGGCACAAAGAAACTGGTTGGTTGGCGCTCGTAACGTAGTAAGGTCGGTATTTGAAAGGTCCAGACGCGTTTGTTGCTCGCCATTGTATTAAAGCTCTAACTGAAATTATTCAAACGATTTATAGATGGAACGATATTTAACTTTCAAAATTAATTGTAAACTCAATCCCATCAAAAAATTGGTATTTAAGGCTAGTTCGTAGTTTTTACATCAACCATTTCCAAAAATGCATGCAATCGGTGTACTGAGAGAAAATTACTTGAAAAAGAAACTGTCATAAATGTTAAAAGTAATAAATTACGCGATCATAATTACAAATAACAGGTTTGTTTTCGTCAAAATGAATGGTAATAGGCTTTTTAGTGTAATATTAATGCAAAAAAGAGTAATTTGCATTGTCTTTATGACAATATGCTCAGACATGAAGTGTGAAAGTACAAGAGACATTACTTTTAATATCTTTAACCTGGCACTTGGGCCAGTAATAAATTTATTAATAAGTAACGTCCTGCCATCAGCATATTGTGGACAACAACGCGAATCGATTTCTTCGAATTTCCACCAACATCAGCAATGAATGACCATAATTTAATAAAAATAACATAATGTTTCTTTCTCGCTTTTTAATGTCAACATTTTATTTTGATGTAACTTTAAATAAGAAACCTAAAATTCGAACACGGGTAGTATCCTACCAGTGTGCGAATATTTCCTATTTAAACTTATATAAATAAGAAAGAACACTGAGTGTTAAAAATGTAAATAATAATGTTTGATTCTGAGCTGATGAGATAACATAGGTAAGCGGAGAAGGATCAATATTATCGCTTATCTACGCGAAGAACAAAGAAAGTCAAATTAAAAAATCGCTGCGTTGAGTTCCGATCTGGCTACGTGATTTCCCTTAATTTACTATAAGATTACCATATAACTTTAAAGAATATAGATAACGTCAATACAGTACACGTTCGAATGTGAGACATCTCAATACATTATTTCATATTACACGCCATTAAACAAAAGAAAAAGAGGTAAGTAATCTAAAGAAATTAACCTGATCTGTCCTTTTTGCGTGCTCCGCACATCAATTTAGATGACGACGAAAAAGCGGTATTCTCAGGCTGTTACGAAGCCTACACCCTATTGCGACATGGTGTTACATAAACAATGTCATCGATGCACGACAAACCTGTTCTGGAGACGATAAAGAAATAATTCTGCGACCTGACGAGACAAGTGGCGAAACTGTGTTAGATGCTGACTTAGTCTTGTGTCTCTCATGGAAAAAAAATATCAAAAAGTTTTCGTCGTAAGGACTACACTTCTTTTAAGACCAATAAAAGTGGTAGCTGAACTATTAAAAGGACTGCCTTATATTCTCGTGGAATTTATTAAACATATTCGAAACGCATGGAGAAATTATATAATTAATTCCCAATACCTGGATCAGAAACAAATCTGTCTAGATTCATGCTCAGACGATACAAACGGGTCACTCTTAAAGACATGCTGAGCCACAGTAAATACCCACCAAAAACAAAATGGTAAGTTAACTTTTGAGGGGCATGGCATGACCATTACAAAGCGGATCAAATTCACAAGACGTTGCTTTTACGGGCACATCGTAGGGCGAACACGCCCTCACAGGCAATAAATTTTAAGACACTGCGATAGAAAATTCAGGGCAAGATTCCTTAGCGCAAGACTTTATTTATTACAACAGAACCCGCGAAGAGTAGATAGAAATATCAAAAAACAAATCAAAACTAAGATAAGCAGTACAGGAAGTATTTGACTTAGCAGAGACCGATAGCGAATCTGATTTAAGCGCCACGTCGTAAACAAACAAATGATTTAGCCTGTCCATAACCATACAAATTGAAAAAGGCGTACGAAGGGTTCCGTACCTTGTCAGGACTACGAAACTCTAAAAAAAGCCTGGAAAGCCCCACACGGAACGCTATAATGCCACAAAAGCCAGAATGCCATCTCACGAAAGCTCATTCCTAACATCGATATCAGTCTTTACCTATATTCCTGTACCGGGGTTCGACTGGTCGGTCTTTCTTCCCATTTCCAGAGCGTGTCTTTCCCCAAAGATTGTGCTACTCGGTGTGCCGGTTTTACCGGAGCAGGCTTTGATCTTGGATAAGTAGCACTTCGTATCGTATCGTATTATCGATTATCGACCACGGAGGAATAACGGGTGGCTGTTGATCAATCCGGTTCAACTGGTATGGTATTATTTTGGATGGGCATTTTGTTTGACCAAATTAGGGTACTTTTAATTTCTTCCTTGTACTGTTAGGTATGGTGTCATATTTTGCCTCTTATTGTTCCTTGTATTAATGTGTCGGTTCCTTAAATTATGTCAAGTTTCTTTAAGTTTTTTGTAGATTGGCACTATCTTTATATATATAATATATTTGAAGATAAATAGTTAAAGAGTTTTTGTATATTTACATCTTGTCTTTAAAAGAATGTGACAAAAAGTTAAACCACAAAAAGCTATTAAAATATTTGATAAAAATAACTGGTGATTCAGACGCCATGTCCGAAAAAATCTAGATCTTCGTTCAACGAAGTGCAATGAACGCAGCGAAACCGAAAGTTGTCGATTCGACAACGGGTACCAATCCAATATAAGAAGCGATCAGCACACATGCCAATAGGGTTTGAAAACAGAGCGGTAAATAACGTTAAAATGTAGGTATGACGCAATTTAACCATCAAGCTGCAAGTTCACAGATGCTTTCTCCGCAACTAGGTCAAGGTTACATGCCACTAACTAAAGACGTAGTGTGAGTGTTGTAATACGATCGTCAGGTGATGTTTGAGATCAAAAGATGCGCTTGATTTTCTACTCTCGGTTCTCGTGTATGAAAGTGAAACCAAGGTCTCTACGAGAGATGTGAGCAAGTTGCAATAAGCAGACTTTATGTTAATGAGAATTTGGCACTTCACAACTTGGTTCGTTTAGATATAACCCTCTTGTTTTAAGAGTAAGCCAACTTGCTAGTGCCTAATAACACTTTTGCTTGAGTACGTATGTTGTCGTAGTGTCATCATAATAGTAGTGATAAAACTAATTGCAAATAAGTACAAAATGAACTACATCATCATCTAAAAATATAATTTTCCTTTAAAACACCTAATTTATGGTGTATTTCAAGTGCTCAAGCTATTAAGCAATTTGGCAAAGGAAGGATGATACAATATGCATCATCACCTTCAATAATATTAAGGAAGATATTTAATTTGATGACTTATACGTAACTCTGTGAGTCCTCTTTATTAAGACACGGTGGCATTGACCATAAACGTCGTTCTATATAACGCTCGTTAAAACATTTTAGTATGGAGATCGTTATCTTTATTGGTGCCACTGATCACGTTTCGGCAGATTTAGATGATTTGAATTGTGATATCTTTGCAACAACCAGCAGGAGTGTCATCGCCTGTATTCTAGGACACTCATTCATTTCCACGTGTCCACGTCTACTTAGACTGGCTATTGTTACTTTGGCATTGGAATCCGGCACTAAAGTAATCGAAGGTCTCACGAGACAAGACAAGATATAGACGTAAGCGATTAGGGATGCTGATTTTCTTGGCTAGTCAAAGTATACAACTTTGTATTATTCTTAGGAACAGGCAAAAAATCAAATGTCATTATACTATTGTGGCCATGAAGTGGTCAGTGGTCGAACTCACTAGCGATTGTAATTTGATTTCACGGTATGCAGCTAAATATATCGTCAGTTATGCGGCAATCACATTGAATGATGAAAATATGTCTTGATATTTATTCTGCTTAAAGTTTTAATTCTAACGTTGCTGATTAGGAATGTCATCATGACTTTATCATATAAAACTACCGATTAGAAGTTAAAACCTCACGCTTTCTTTCATATCTTAAACCAGGCCTAAAAACACTTCGTGCTCGACTGTGATAGAATGGGAGCATGGCGCTACTTGTAAAGGCTGATGATAACTATCAGTGTCTTTGCTCCAATTTAAACCATTTAGCTATTTGCTATCACGCACATAGTGAACAGGATTTATTTGTTGGCTGACCACTTTGGCGCATGGTAATATCGGCAAATGAAACCTAATGCGGTGGTCTTTTTGTGTCAAATTATCTAGGTAGCTCTGAGCAAGTAGTTTTATTCAAACGGCACTCAACAACGCCGTTCTGCCTGGCAGTAAAAGCTTTATTGAAAAAATAAGCTATGTTTGTATGCTACAACAAATTACTAAAATCTTTTGTATCTTACCTGGTCCTGGAACATCGTCGTAATAGTCATCATCATAGTCTAGCACCGCATGAAGTTGTGTTTTTCCTCCCGAGCCCGAACTGCCAGTTTCCACTTTTGTAAAACCCCGTGGCCGATCAGGTGGTTGGTTATTACTGCTTCCCATTCCGCCGCTTGTCTTTATGCCAGGATCGCTGGGTCTAGGTGGGGGTGCCGTCGGCGGCGTCGCTCTACTAGCGAAGTTAAAAGTATTTACATTTTGGTTCGATTTTGTATCGAAATTTCGACTAGAAGGGGGTGTCGTCGCGGCCGGGTATGGCGCGTCCGCGAATCCGCCAAACGGTCTAGGTGGTCCGTTAGGATTCAGCCTCCTTTGCTCATAATCATAATCTCCCGTCGGATCGTGAACATACTGTCCCGTGTTGTCAAACTGTGGGTTTCCCTGCACACGCTGGTTCTGTAATTGTAAGTCTAAGCGAGCGTGCTGTTGATACACTTGTGTGTGTATTTGACCGTTATAAGGATTGCGTGGGACGTCGTCGTGTGGGTAATGAGTGTATTGGTTCGGTGGCGGGAGATAAGCGGCGCCGGCTCGCTTTCGGAGCTTGGATCTCCTTTGTTGGTTGGCAGGTGGGGCGTAGGGTTCGTGGCCCGGTTGAGGTGGGTACTCGGCTTGCTCTGGAGAGTAGAGGAGATCATCGAGACCGACGCGTAAAGGAGTAGCGGTGGTTGGGACGATCGCCGGCGTGGCCCCGGCGGCCGCCAGCGTGAAATTCGCTAATGCCATTACTTATTCCGTTGGCATTGGCGGCAAATGTCAACTCGCTATGTCAATATAACGTACGACGTCTATTACGGCCGTGCTTGCATAATAATGTGAGCGGGCGTGGGATCGTCTAGCTGCGGGCGCGTCTTCGCATTGTCGGAACAGAGGACACTGCACTGACACACTGGTTCACTGCGGCACTGCACTTTATCTGAAACAAAAAATGTTATTTTGTTAACAATTTTAGGTATAATACAAAATTTTCTGTACGGAGAATTTGGTGATAGTGAGCTCTAGTTACGCTGTCCCGATTTTTAATGATATTTTTCTGGTCTGAGATTGAATGGAAAGGACGTAGTCCAAAAATCGTCGTAATTTTCAGAATTACATAAGTTTTACATGACGAAGACTGAGTCGCTTAATCAATGATGTACTGTGTATTATTATACTTATACATTAGTTTACATTATTTAAAGATCCGTCCGAGCGGCGACGTTTACGAGTGGTTTTCCCCCGTCTCGCGATATCCTTGCTTCGCGGCATTCGCTTCCAAAGGCTAGAGTCGTGAAGCCGGTCCAATTTTATGGACAGTTTGGGCACAACGGAATAAGCTAGGGTTATAGCCGGTAAATAGGCCAAGCTAGTTAAGTACCAATATTACTGACTATTTGAACGAGACTTTTCGTATTATTGATATATGACCTACGAGTAAGTTTGACATTAATAGAGATGGATACATTATCCATTTTCAATTCAAACTTTTATATTTATAAATTTTATTAAAAAAAATATTAATACGGTCTCATCTTATATTATTATTTGTTTCATGCATTTTAATTATTAACTAATTACATTTTTATTATTTTACCACTCCGTTATTTCAACCGTGAATATATTTGTATGTGCATTTTAATGTACGAAGATCACGATCCGCTTTGAAGGACATGACTAAGAAGAAAATATTTGAATAAAATGTACGATATTTTTGAACTATACGCACCTAAAATGTATAATTTTTACAGGTATAGACAGATGTTCATTGCGTACTTGCATAATTATTCCTATATATCTCTCTTAAATTAAAATATGTAGGTGCTGCTACTTAGATTCACGTGCATCAAGTAAATTACTCGTATGCTACTATGGGACTACAAAATCAGCGGTTGTGGGTTCGAATCCCGCAAGGGACAAATGTTATGTGATGAGCACGAGCATTTGTACCTAAGTCATGGATGTTTATAAACGTATTTATGTACGTCTATCCGTTATCCTAGGCACCATAGCACTAGCTCACGCTTAATTTGGGGCTAGGTAAGTAATTGGTTTGTTTGTCAAAACGATTTATTTATTATTATTTATGTGAACTAGCCGTGCATTTCCATAGTTCGATTCTATACGTATCATGCTGTGTATCATTGGGCAGCAACATAAAAATACCATCAAGCTACTTTGAAATTGACAACGATAAATATTTCGTTAAGTAATTAAAGTTTCAATCTCAAAAATCTAACCAAATAAAACCTGTAAGAGTGCAGAACAATACACCGAGTAAGATCTATTCTGAATCTTTATTCACAAACACTAAAAGTTTCCGTGTCGGATAGTTTCCGTATTCGGATGTCAAAACCTTCTTTCCGTACGGATTCGAAAACCCTATTCACTAATGTTGTCGGTGGGATCCTATACGATTTGACATTCGAATTCGGAGAGGATCCGATACGAAAGCTTTCCGAGTGTTTGTGAATCAAGGTGCTGATCCAATTTCATTCCGAGTTGATCCTATCTCCAACCACGATTCCGAAAAACCCAAATCGCTAATGCCTCAGCACCTTGCTCCTTGACATTCGCAAAGATTGTTCTTGAATTCTTAAAACTGATGTGTTTGGCGCAAGATTTGGCCTCGCACGTTCAGCATTTAATTTTACTATCTCGCGCATCTGTATCACGACGGAGGCGATGCGCTTGCGTCGTGGGAATCGCAGTCGCTCCGCATGGGAATTGATACAGTAATTAAGGTGAAAGAGAGGTTACTATTTTGCAATGATTCGTTCTGATTTGTAGTACAGTCTATCTCAGGTAAATTAAGCTTAATGCGAATGGTAGTCTTTTAAATTTCATGTTTTAAATAATGTCTAAAAGTTTAAAGTAGACTACACACTATTAAAATAATAGTTTGTCGAAATGGAATTTTTATTTTTCGCTGTAATCTGTAGCATGATATGAGTACCTACTCACGATTGTATTTTTAAGAACCTTGTTCGTTTTATATTATATATTTTGTCCAGTATTTATTAATATTAATTAGACATAGGCTATAACCTACATAAGTATAATATTAATTGACTTAGAAAAGTCAATCTTAAAACAACATTATATCTCCATTGAACTACATTTCAGTTATACAATATCCGGTGTTCAAGTATTTATATCCGATTTAAATAACATGGCAGTAATTAAATAAGTAATATTATGGGTAATAGGTACCAACTAGATACAAAATTTAGAAAATATTTCGATTAATGCTGAGCAACTAATAAACTATAAAATATTTTATGCAACCGAAGTATTTCCTGCCTGGCCCACAATATAAATCATGAGTAGATAGACGTAAGATATTAAATATTACCTGATTTTGCGTCTATTGTTGGTTGACCAAGTTCCAATTAATTATGAAATACAGGCTGTTAACTGTAAAATTTAGGTTTATACAAAGGGCGTTACAGAAAATGGAAGGCCAAAGAATGGCTGGTGTGACGACAAAAAAAATGGCAGACTGTGACACTGGATAGGGATCTTTTGCCCAGCGGTGGGATGAATCAGGCTTTTATAAAGGTATCTTTGATTTATGTATAATGTTACTGTAGAACTACAATAATTTTTAAGTATACCCATGTTGAAAGAGTTGCTGACAGAATCTTCTACTTTATACTTTATTATTATCTAAGATGTTGCAATGTAGAGGTATTTACGCATCTAAACTGCATTTTTATTGTTCTCTGATCGACAATCACTAGTTGTCAAACGGTGGCTGAATAAATTAGTTTTTCGATCGAAAACTGCTCTTCAATGTCAGTGTTAACTGTCTGCAAGAGTACATACTATATACAGGGTGTGGCGTAAATAGTGGTCCAAAGCAAAGGTGTGGATACACTGTACACTGAAGCACCACATACCAGTATTTTAAAAAAAATTATGTACAGGGATTTCAAAAAAAAAAAAAAATTTTTTATTTTTTTAGAAATCGTTACCTTGCCTTACAAATTTGGTTATAATTTCCAAAAATGACGGTTTTTTTTATCCATTTTTTTATTATTATTGCTGATCACTTGTACTTAGTACTCCATTCGTTTTTTTTTTTACAAACTGAATTTAATAAAAAAAATTAAGTTTCTTTAAAAATTCAATACTCACTGCTAGCAAATCGTTTGACTTTCAATGCTTTTGGTGCAAAAAAAATTTACCACACTGTCAGTGCCCATTGTTTAAAAAAAATGCCCATCTTTTGCAGATTCTAAAATGGTGCAACAATAAGTGTTACGACTTACAGGAAAAAAGTTATTGCTTTTCGAAACAAAAAGGAGCCCAATTCAGAAAAACAATTTATTTGAAGTTCAAGGGTTTACAAGGGTTGTAATTTTTTTCTGTGTGGTCCAAAGCAAAGGTGTGAATACACTGTACACTGAAGCACCACATACCAGTATTTAAAAAAAAATTATGTACAGGGTATTCTTCGTGCAACTAACTTGTCAAGTAAAATATTTTTGGGAATTCTGCCTAAGTGTGATACATAGACTTTAAATAGGTATTCATTTCATGTTTTCTTTTATTCGAAATTGGTAATATATGTATTGGTAATAAGTGTGCTTGTATTTTTCGATCGAAGAAGAGCATCAAAAGTACCTAGAAAGGGCATTTGTTGTTTGAACCAAATATCAAATATCGGTGTATTATAATGATCATTCAAAGCAAAGGAATAAAACTACTGAAATACTAAGACACCAATTACAAACACGATTTCCAATACATTGGTATTATGAATATATGGTAACCCCTGTAATCTAAGACCCGTTGATTTGACAGAATTCCCATTCAAAATACTAGTGGTTCCCCGCGACTTTGCCCGCAAGAGTTGGATTTACCATACAAACTTTCACCCCCTTTATGTTTTTATATCGCGACAAAATGTAGCCTATGTCCTTTCCAGGGTCTTGAACTGTCTTCATGCCAAATTTCATCTCAATCGGTTTAGTGGTTTAAGCGTCAAGAGGTAACAGACAGACAGACACACTTTCGCATTTATAATATTAAGTATGGATGTAAAATAATGCTAAGCCGGCTGACTAAAAATATGTAAGTCAACTCCAGGCTAAGGAATGCTGCACCGACAACGAGTCTGAAGCAGTGTCGGAAGGCTTTTTGTCAATTATACATAACATAGTTAACGTATATATCATCAGTAGGTTTATTTGTTGCTTGTAACTAATTTTACAACTAACCATTAGTCAATAGCTAATTAAATAATTAGAGGAGCCAATTCTTTTAAGATACATTTTACATAGTTCAATATTCGAATACTTAAATTAATAGATACCTATGCGCATAGGTGTAAGTAAATATCTATCCAAAATCTACCTAAAAAAGAAATCTCTAAGGTAGGCCACATTTGATTTATTTGAATCATAAATAAATCATAGTTTTCTCATAATCATATGCTTTGCCAACATTTTAAGAAATGAAATGTCAAGAACCAAATACAGTCATTGGCTGCAAGGTTTAGCTTTAATGTGTTGCATTTATGATGATTTGGAAAATAACAAACGTTTGCTAGCTCAAGACACAGAATAAATATAGCAAAATCTTACAAAGGAAAATTTAGCTAATTTATTAATTGATACTCTTTATTGCACACAACATATGATACAAAAAATATTTTTTATGTTCAGTTGCCAATTTACGTTGGTATGATTATAAAGAGTGTTGTCATATAAAGTGGATTCGAAGAGCCCTTTTAATGTAACTATATTATTCTGTGAAACTATAAAGGGCACACAACATACAGTAGATATTTACAAAATTTTCATTGTCGTACAATTCAGACGGTTTCATTGCTAAAATAAATTTCTTCTATCTAGCCTTAATCTGGCTGCTTTAACAAGCTGAACTAAAGAACAGTTATTTTCTAGCCCGGCACCTACGCTTTTTTTGACTATTAATCCATTCTAATATTATAGGTGCAAAAGTGTGTCGTCTATCTGTATGTTACCTTTAAACTACGTAACTACTACACTTACGGTTAAACTGTTGAACCGATTTTGATTACATTTGGAGCAGAGATGTAGTTTAAGTTTCAGGAAAGGACATTTGATAATTTTTATCCCAGAAATCATTCTTTAAGGGGGTGAAAAGGGGGGAAGTTTGCATGGGACATCCGACATTTGCATTAGCAAACGCGCGGGGAAGAGCGGCTAGATCTACAATAAATGTTAAATATTATCTGATTGTCTTGGTAACGATTGACTAAAATATCCAATAAAAACTACCCACGCTGTGGTATTTTAATATGTTATGACCACTTACGACTACCAATCCACTAAAAAAACAGCTTTTTTTGGCTCAATTTGTCAACGGATTGAAGTTGATCACATAGCGTGGCTTTTATTTATTAAAATAGAATCACAAGTTTGGCAGTTTCTTTTTGGGGTGGCCTATCTATACCTACCTACATGCATCCTGCTATGGAATTTATTGAGCTGCCATAGTCATCTTCTAGATTTCAATCGGTGCGCGGTATGAAACCCATAGTAATATTATAATGCGAAATTAATTGAATGCAGAAGTGATTTAGACTAGGTGTGGAGATATTTTAAGACCCAAGAAAGGACATAGGCATGCCTACATGTTGTTGCGATAAAACCTTTAAGGTGGTAAAAAGTAGGCTTTATAGGAAATTCGAAATTTACGCGGGCGATGTCGCGGAAACCTAACTAGCTAGTTCTTAACAAAAAAAAAACATTAGACAATCAAGTCACAGTTTTACCTACCAAAACTTATGTTTTTATAATTTTCAGCACTAGCCCCTGAGAATTAAATGTTTAGAGTTAGGAAAGCCCTTTTTCTATGAGACGCCTCAAAAGCAAAAGCTGTCTACGCCACGTCCCAATAGATTAGATTCAAGAGTAATCACATTCCAAATAAAAAATCTGCTTTATCCTGTCTTTATCAGTGAGCCTGAAAACATTTAATGAAATAGAAGTTTCATTAAATGTTTTCAGGCTCACTGCTCACAGGCAGCCTCTTTGAACCAGATACTGCGGAATACGATTTTATTGGGCCCCTGACCTGAAATAGAATTTTCCTATAAAGGGTAGTAAACTAATTATTTTAAATATAACAAGAATTAAGCCTAAGTCCCACCAAATTGGTTTATGTATTAGTCACTGCAATGAAACAACTTAAGCATGGCGACTGAATTCTTATTTATTAGTCCTTAACATAATATAGACTTATAATATTTTTATAACTTAAGCAATTATTTTGCAAGTTTTTACGAAATTAAATCAAATTTTTGTGAGCGAAATTTGATTTAATTTCGTAAAAACTTGCAAAATAATTGCTTAAGTTATAAAAATATTATAAGTTAAACTGATAACATCTTAACTGATGGTTAAATATTTGTAAAAATATTTCCATCGGATACATGCGGGTACAGTCCCCAAGTATTGATGAAATCAAACGCCGGCGCACTGGCGTAGCAAGCACTTACAAAAATTCGTCGTCTGACTAACGTCCTCCGTAGCTTAGTGGTAAGAGCACTCGCCCGGATAGCGAAGGGACGTGGGTTCGAGTCCCACCGGATGACACAGTCGATTAATTTTTGTGAGCGAAATTTGATATAATATAGACGGATAAAGATCAGTAAGCCTGATTCTGGCTACGTAGTAACAACTGCTCTAGTCATCATTGCGATGTTGTATGGTTTTGATACCCGTGGCTATTCTGTTTTTGACTTATTTTATGTCTCAATCTTTACATGTCTACGTGACGACGACCAAAAATGTAAAGCTGATTTAATAATTAACTCCAAAAGCGGGGGCGGTCGTTTATATGGCGATTCGAATTAGTTGATTACTGATATTACTTTAACCATAGAAAAGTTAATGCTGATGAATGTTAACAAATGTAATTATTAATGTTGAGTACAAATTGATGACTGTCTTGGTGTAGTGGTTCGCGCCACGGACTTCTGAACCAGGCGGTTGCGGGTTCGAATCCCGCAAAGGGGCAAATGTTTGTGTGATGAGCACGAGCATTTGTACCTAAGTCACGGATGTTTATAAATGTATATAAGTATGTATATCCGTTATCCTAGTTACAATAGCTCAAGCTCACGCTTAGTTTAGGGCTAGGTAATTGGTGTGTTCGTTAAAACAATTTATTATTATTATTAAATTCATTGATGAATGACGAATATAAATATCTACCTATAAACGTTCTGTGGTTTTTTTATAAAATACTTCTAGTTAAAAAACCTATAAACGTTCTGTGTTTTTTTTATAAAATAATTTTTGTAAAGAAAACCACAGAACGTTTATAGGTAGATATTAAAATTCATCATTCATCAATGAATTTGTGTTCGCTGACAAATGTAATTGTCCCTCAATCCTTTTTAATCAAATAAAATTACCAAAAATATTACCAAACATATTGTGCAACTTGTAATAATCTCAGGCTTAAAGCTCATTACTCTTTGTACTAAGGTTTAAAACAGTGGCGTTAATAAAGTAACTCGTGATTTCGTGAGTACACACCCAAATTACAAGAGACATTCAAGCAGTAACACTTTTCGTCTATACAACTTATTAAGAAAAATTAAGAAAAAACATTTAAAACAAAAGAAAAACAGAAATTATATAAAGGGTCCTTGTGGTAAGGTTCCCAGGATGCTGGCAGCATTACCACACTGGATAGCTTATACGTTTTTGTCTAGTATTTGGTGTAAAAATAAAAGTTAAGCGCGTTTGATTAAAAAAACATATTTTGCTTGTAACACTGGGAACGCTGGTCATACAAATTACTAAAAAAATTTGGATTAGTAGACAAGTGTACCATGTTTGTACATAAAAAAGCCTCCACGATTTTCCTTTTGATGAGACAATAGTTAGCAGTTCAACATACTCAGTTAATTTATTCTTCTTTTTTCTTTCTTTTTACTGTTCCATATGCCTGCTGCATCTATCTTCGTTGGACCCACACCGATTAAGTAGTATTTGACCCGGTTATGTCAATCAGACAAACGATCTTGCGTCATTTTGATGGCTGCGGTCGACTTCTTATGGAAAGTGTAACAGGTTTTATAACCATTAATGAGATCATATCCGATGTGGAATCTTTGTGAATGGGCTCCTTAATAGTTACACCTATTAGAAGGTCTGCTACGGAATACAGAAGACAGTGTTCCTCATCTTGACATCGGTACTCTCTTAAACTACGGAAGCTCAAATACAAACGTGCAGTGAGAAAGAAACAAACAAAGAGTGCTACAGATTGTAAAATTCTTGTAGGAATGCAAATTAACGAAGTACATCATTGACAGATTTCTTTATCATTAATTGCTGCAGTGGTAGCAGGCCATACAAAAATATCTAGCTTTGAAATCAAATTATATATATTATATTATAGGATATTTTAGGCACTTGCTAATTTTCTTGTCAAAATAATTATAAAATTTCAAATTAGGAATCAGAATCACAAATTGAATTGTGAAGATGGATAATACCAAAAACCAATTATTTATTTACTCCTTATCTGTTCCAATATCCGTAAAGTTATAAGGTTCGATAAAATAAACTTTGTTGCTTTCGTAAAAAAGTTTACAGGGAGAACAAAAGAGATTTTAAATTGGCACTTTTTGCTGCGAGATTGAGATAATTTCTTCGAAATGTCATTATGGAGCAAGTGTCAACGACTTGACAAGGCTACCCGGAAAATGCTGTGATATGTATATGAACTGCGGTATTTCTTTGTTAGCTCTTTTTAAGTGACCTGGAGCACGATTCTCATGCAGTGGAAAAAAGTTCACACTCGTAAAATTGCATACATTTTTACGAATGTGAACTTTTTTCTACTGCATGAGAATCGTGTCCCTGTTCGGTGTTCGAATTTTAATCTATCTGGCTTTCTTGCTTTTTATTTACTGTTATATCTTGACCATACGTTACGTTTTAAAATTACGTTAAATATAATAATAATGATGTTATAAGGAAAATCTGCAATAAATTAATACTAAAATTTAACTACCTATCTAAATATAGGATAACATCTGCTCAGTATATTTGTACATTTGTTTAAAGAAGATCCTCTTTTCTGAAGTCGGTTAATAAAATATTCTGCTACACTTAATACAGACCACCTTAACAACAGGTTTAATTGGCAGACTTTCGATTTAAGGCTAGCGATAAGAAAAAATGCCTTTCCGGGTTGAACAAAAAATTATAATGACATGTGGAGCTATACATGTCAATTTCTACTAGGATATACAAGTGACAGTTTATTGTGCTGAGTAATTGATTGTAATCACCTCATTATCTTTTAGATAAGTAGGTACTTTATAATTAGTAAGAACTAAATTTACAAAAGATTTCTTCGAACAGTATTACGCAAGCTTCCCTTAATTTAGTATCCTATGACACTGTCTAGCGAATAATTAAATTGTATAAAAATATTTAAAGATTGGTTGATGAATCAGTCTTGTGGCTTGTTTTTCTTTTGCGCTAGGGACTATTTTAGAGGAAAAAGTTTAGTATTATTTTTTCAACTAACAATATTATACGCAAAATTGAGTAAGTAAGCTACATACAGTGCTTTTATTTTTTTTAAATAAAAAACATTTCACAGATCCTTGATTCCATCTTAAAGTCTATCTACAAGACCCCACATCAACCAACCTTAATCTGTCAATTGCCGCAACCATAACAACTATGTTTTTTTTTTAAATCAATTTTTAAATACTTATTACTAAAAAAAATCCTTGCTTTACAAGTTATTGAAATTGCGTAGTATTTACGTTTGCAAGCAAGTGTATTTGAATCCAAAACATGCACTGCTTAATCTTTACGTTAGGTATTTATTTATACAATATACATATAGACTTACAGTTATCTAAGATACCAGTAAGCTAGTGACATGATCAAAAATTATAAAAATGATTCAAATTAATACAACAGATATACATATCAGATAAGACTATAAGTTAATTTGTCACAAATAATAATCACGTCAGAATTAGTGGTATATAGAGCATGTGTGTACAGTCAGCCTAAAACCTACGTCTTCAGTTGTGAAAGTTCTACAAATAGTTACTTTTACACTAAGAGATTCCGTGCGAATCGGTCGCGGAATAGTTAATTATAGGTAAAGATATTTGGTCCATTAGTAGTTACTGTTTCAACAATTAATCTATATTCTTTCCTAAGGTTCTTCCTATCTTTACACCAAAATGTATCAAAATCGGCTTAGCAATTTCGGGCATAACATAGAATTAGAGAAGGAATATGGAAACATACGTTTGGATTCGACTGTATAATGATGTATGTATAAAATGTAGTTGCGTTATGTCATTGACAGTCGATCTGGACAGTAGTGTTTGCGTAAAGTTAGCGACAGAGCCCCAAGGTTGTACCACTTCAGACGGCTAATAATAGCTATATAAATTATTACCAATAAACACCACATAGTTACGCGCTTACGCGTAATTTGACGGAATTTATTCATACTGACTATACTTAAATCTACCACGAAAATCTAATAAGTAGAATAATCTGATCAAGTAATCAGAGCTTTAGTTAATTTAAAGCTAAATATTGTTTTGTTAATAGCAAGATTATTTTCTGTTAATGTTAATAAATTCTTACCGTTTAATTATCATGAAAGGTCTAATTGACCAGCAGACAAGACATGTTTTTCACGCAATCACTTAATCTTCCATAAAGCAAAGCTTATATTATTGATAAGGTAGTTTAAATTTTGCATATTAGTAATTAATAATTTTGCAAATTCACCGGTAATATTTTAAATTTTTTTAGTTTACCAACATTTTTATCTATCTCCTTAGATAAACTGCAGTGTTAGCAATAATAAACATGCATTTCTACTAACATTTTGTTTTAAATTGATTGAATATATTATCTTACAAAATAATTGCACAAACATTACCAAATTACAAAGTTAACATTATCAAATCAACACAATTTGTATGTAGGTACATTAAACATCGCTAGACATTATGTTTATAAAGTGAATTAAGAATTATAATAGCATGTCTTACCTATCAGTCCAAGCAATGCATGAAAAAACTATCTATCCCTCCAAAACGGTCCACACAACTGTCACGTTAAAAATAAACACACGAGAAAAAGTTTAAAAAGCTGTATACGCGGGTGTACGTGTTGCCGCCAAGGCGTTAGCGCGGGCACTGATAGCTTGAGGCTTTGGTTATTACCACCACTTACTGGCCAGTTACACTTTATACTATTAACTTCCGATGATGCATTGTTCCGTTTCGTACAGATGATTGGACACAATCCGTATAACACGCGGAAATGTACGCGGATCAAATGCGGTCGGTTTCGCCAAAAAACACCTAGTTGTTGTGACAAAACTAATTGTTACCTGTACTTTATTGGTAATACATGCTGAAGAATAAATAGATTTTGATTGTGTAATCAACAATACCATGACTCGGACATCAAATGTTTTATAGACAACTTGCAATTGTTATCGTTGATAATTTCAATGTCATATTATTATTTTTCTTAAATATGAAATGGATTTAACATATTGAAATTATAATTTCTATATCACAAACTATACGTGGTATAGGAAGGAATCCCAAAAATAAGGAAAAAAATCTCCATTCAAAAGACATCAACGAGATTTGGTTCTACGTTTTCTTAAAATTTTCATTGTTTCCGATTATTTTTAAATTTTTGACGTATGTGACGGTAAGTACCAGATTATCTGATTATGCACTAACTGATTAGTTTACATGGTAAAATTTAAACTGGCTTATATGTATCGTAGCTTCGTAGCAAGGTTTTCGTAGTCATCCCGTCTCGTAGCAAACTTCGAAGTTATCCCGTCTCATAGCAAATCTGCTAAAAACTTATATTCCATTTTAAATAAAGAACCTCTTTAAATTAAGAGTTATTAAACTACAAGCATACATATGTTGTTTTTGCCATTTTTTATTTATTATTGCGTAAGTGTGTGTTTGATTTCATATTTAATTTTTTACATGTATATACTTCAAATAGTCTCATTTAAAAAGATACAAAGTTGGCACACCAATAAATAAATAAAAGATGTCCGTGTAATAAACTTAGACATGCCAATACTGGGCATAATAGTTGTGATACGAAACAAACTGCTACTTTTGCTAGGGTTATCAGAAATTTATCAAACTTAATGATATGGAATTGTGTTTAATTCTCTATCTATATAGTCTTAGCTTGCACAGTTAAAATTCCCTATCTTTAGACTGTACCTTTGTTACCATTCTCTCGCTAGATTACATAAAATCTCATGATTGTAAAGTTGTTCATTTACGGCGAGGAAAAGCTGCTTAAAATGAATTTTAATGCACAAGAGCATTAAAGTATTTTTTTAAGACTTTAAGCACCAATTAGGCCCCTCAGTATCCATAATACATCTTCATTTAGTAGATATATTTTTTTATGATATCTAGGCTAAGTATTTCTTAGTTTAATTACGACATTGTAGTACCTTTTACACATCACACACTAATACAGGTGTACATTTATATAAAAAAACAAATAACGTACATATTTATTTATAGCTTGGCATATTATTATTTTTATAACTTCAGCAATCATTTTGCATTTTGCAAGTTTTTTACGAAATTTAATTTGATAGCTTTAAGAGTCTGACATAACAAAGTAAAATGTTACAAGTAACAAATTATTAATAATTTCTTCGAAATTGAAGTGAAAAGCAGGGTGTAAAACTCGAGCATAAAACGAGCCATTTTACCCTCGATGTCACCATTTACCTGTTCGGACGCCTCGTGTTAAATGGCTTGTTGTACAATCTACTATTATCTTCAGAGACCTAAATAAAAACACGCATTTTGTACACTTTTTGAGGATTTTTGGAAAAATCACAAGTCATCCGGTGGGACACCGAACCCACGTCCATTCGGCCGGATGACACAGTCGATCATTTTTTGTGAGCATTTAGTTTAATTTTGTAAAAACGTGTAAACAAAATGCCTAAGTTATAAAAATAATTAAAAATCCTCTAAAAGTGGCAACCCTAGACAAAATAACCTTAGCATAACATCCGCGAAGCTGGGTGGCGGGAAAACCGCGGCGGACACAGAATCACCGTCGTCTGACTAGGTTGGACTAGTTGCTAACGCGTGCGCCACTTACGTCTATCGAAAAGTTCTAGGTTCATTTTCCAGGTGATGCTCGTAAAAAAAGAGTACATGACGGCACTCAGGCTGTGTTTTGTCTTTTGACATATAAATCGTCTTACTTTGCTTACATTAAATCGTCTTTCTATATTCGATATTTATGCGAGTGAAATACTAGCCAGTCCCCGCGACTCGTCTACGCAAAAGCCAGATTTCCCAAACTGTTATCCCCCGTTTCACCCCCTTATTATATTCGATGTTTTTTTTTATTATTCTGCTATTCTAGGAGAGTCTGACTGTTTTAAAAGATCAACAGTTCGTGTTCTAAATTATATGAAACTTGTCAGACAAAAGGTTCATTTGTGTGGCCAAATCGATCTTACAGAATTCAACTGAGTCACCTGTCCACAGGAATGTGACATTTCACTTCTAAAGGTGGTGATTCATGCTGTTTCAAGTTGGTAACCGTCTGGTAAATTGTAAGAGCATAGTCAGTCAAAATGCATCTTTATATCAATCAAGATTAGAATCACGGTGTCAATAACTAAGGCACATTGTATGTAAATTTTAAACGACTATAACACACCCTAGTTTTTTCAGTAGTATCGTTAGAAAGTATGATTGTTACCTGATACAATAATGAAGAAATAGTAAATTGCTCAATATTGGTTAGTTATTCGTAATTTATAGGTATCTAAATCATAAACGTTTTCTCGGCATACAGCTGCAGGCCTAGTACCGCCTAAATCGATTGCTTTTAAATTGCAATCAGTGGGTAACCTTCAGTACCTACCGCCTTAATTGTTGCTTTCAATGGTTATACCTTTCAGAAAAGTAATAATAAATTTAAACTCACGTCTGGAAAGCAATGACAACTTTCAAAACAATAAGAAAATTATAATTCATGTAATTGCTTTGAAACCGGAATACTAATCGGTATTGTTTCAAATTAGCAAATGATGGTGGGTGCTTATTTTCAGCAGTGGACTCCCTGATAAAATTGGTATCTAAGTACATACTATAAACTTTTTTAAATGCGTTATTATATAGCACATCACTAATGGCAAATTAAAAGCAATTTTTTTAACAGCCTGTTAAATTAAATAATTAATCCACAATCTGACACAAACGAACCGTATAAGTGAATTGACATTGTCCGATCAAGATTAGCCTTTGTTCGTTTAGCGAAGTCATTTTATACACAATAGTTCTTACAATACAATGTGTACTTACATAGAACCTGTGTAGCTAAATAACCATGTCACAGAGTAACTTAACTCCTTACAATGGCACTGCTACACTTCCAGTTGGCAACTGAATTATATGATTTTTTATTTTGCTTTTTTTATGTACTTAGGTGGAATAGTCGACACGGGATTTCCTCTCTTCCTCCAATGCCAAGTAACGATTTTTTTATTTAATGCATGGTTTTGTGAGCCGGATTTATTTCTTAAGCACATCGGTTTGGAGTGTAATTTGATTTTGATAACTGAAATTAGTCAGCGGAATTGTAATATGACGGTACTTGAGTATTTATTAAGAGTCCTGCTTAAAATCGGGCTTTCCACGATTCTTGCGTAGATAAAACTTTTTTCTATGTTCAGTGTTGGTTTAAGGCAAGAAAGCGTCCAGAGTCTCACTTGCAATTATGCATCAGAGGCACCAAATTAATTTAAATAAGGTAAATAATACTTATAGTAATTACTTAATTAATATTAGTCATTCGCTGCGAAATTACAAATTGGATCTTGACAGGACAGGGTTTTGTCGCAAAAATATTAGCTATACATAGACCCCTTCTAAAAAATAGGGTCTAGGAAATAGGGTTTCCATGAGAAAAATGAAAGACGGTAACCAACTAGATACTTGTATCAGTAAGTCCATAAAACAATTTGTCATATGGATAATTATACAGTATACAATGATTATTTTTACCTTGTGTAAGTATCAAATACCGAAGTGACAGTGGTAATGTATGGCTGCATAAGTTCAAATGCATGTCGTGAGAATGTTAACGCTGATGTAGCTATACTCAATGACGTTTACTTCATACGGAAATTTTGTGTGACATGCGGTGTTATTACAAAAAATTAGACCAGGTTTAAACTAGGTCTAAATAGTAGCCGACAACAGATGAATGAATGACACATTCGTGACATAACCTAATAGAGAAAAGCTTTTCTAATTGGCTAGCTAATAGCTTAGTCCCCTCTTAAACCCGGTACTAAGTTTTTGTTAAAGTTTAATTACTTATACCATCCGTAACCTCTGATATGGCAATTGTTGATGTGGTGTCAAAGACTCAGAAATAGAACAGCGGAAAAAATCATTGTATTGTATGTATATATTTTAAAGCTAAAATATACTTTTTACCTCCTTTAGGTGCAGTTAAGTACATAAACAAAAACAATATGAAAAAAGCAACCTACCTTGCAACCTAGCATGCTTGCAATGATCAAATTATAATTTTCTTTAATAATTTAATAATCCCACCATAAGTCGGTTTAGCATCCGGTTGTTTATTTACCGGGTTATGATAATGTTATCTTGAAATAAGAACTCAATAAAACTACGCGACAATATGTCACGGTTGCGATTATATTAACTCTCCAGTTAAGGCGATGACCTTATTAGTGTTCAATCATAAAATCTAATTAAATTATCTATATAAGAAAGTTGTTCTATTATTGTTAGCTACAGTCTACAATGTGGCACTTTATGCGCTGCCTGGACAAGTTTTCACTAAGCACTAATAATAAGATAGGCACACTAATAAATTAAGTCCTTGTTATCAAAAGTGGTTACAAAAAAAAGTTCTGTCTTCGTACATCTTAGACGTTCAAAACTGCAGCCATGCACCATAATGGTGAATCACAGATCGTATTACTTAGCTGTCTGCTGCTGTTGTACATACATAGGTACTTAGTATTACTAGAACAAGCTTGAAAGTACTTAGAGACTAGACTAGAACAAGCTTAATTTTGAGAGATCGATTGAGATTCCATAATAGTAAGGTAATACGATTTAGAAGGATAGGACGTACGTTTAACAATATGATCCTATATATATACACACATAAAAAAAACGATCACTTTAAAAATATATTAAACGAGTTAAACAGTATTTTCCTTTACATCAGATTCCTCTTACAATTACATTATGGTTCATTACTCAATTTTTGTTATCAAAAAAATAAAATAAGTTTTATTTCTTAATTTCAAACAGGGTTTCTCTATCTATTTGAAGAAAACACACAACAAAACATTTTTCTTGATAAAGTTAAATTTAAAGAATTATATCAGTTTATGCTTGTGATCCCAAACTTTATTTGATGTGTGTAAGTTCTTGAGATGCGGAGTTCTGAAAATACAATTTTTGTGAGCCATAACGATTTAATTTTGTAATGAAATTGAAAGTACAATGATTTTCTCCCAGTATTTACGGAATACCGATTTACCCTATATCGATGTAAGTACATGCAAATATTACTTTTGTAATATTATAAATTCATATAATTCTAACAAAAGTTTCGCAAGTTATTCGCAACCAATATTTGCAAGCCAATGATAATAAATTTGCCAGACAATACTCTTGGCCTTAACTCTACCGGTAGCTTAACACCTGATTATAAGGGCGGGGCTCCGTTCACTGTGCATTCCCGCTTAGAGCTATTTTATTGAGATCAATTTAATCAGACACTATTCATGTCTAGCATTCTCAGGTATGGTGGCCATGGGATGACTTAGCAGACTGTCTGTCTATGTCCAACTTCAACTTTGAGTAGGTTCAGCTAAAACAAATGTATATTCAGTGTGTCCGGGTTTCGACTGGCGATAATTTTAAGGTCCTTTTATTTATCAAATTTTAGAGACATAATCTTAATGTTTTTTTTTTATCAAGAAAAATATAATTTTTGGGTTTACTTTTGTAATAGGTTTAAAAACTATTTAAATGTTTTCAATCTTTGCAAGATTTCTATTAACTGATTTTTATTCTCTATGACAGTTGATAATTTAGAATTGATCTTAATTTCACTTGATAGGCGATAGCATAACCTTCCAAATGAACTATTTTCATAACTTTTAGGACCTTCAGATCCATAGAAAAAATATTTAAAAATAATAATAATAAAAATGGCTGCCATTTCAAGAAGGGGGAGTTAGAACCTAACCCCCATGGTTTTTTGTCGATAAATAAATTAATGGCCCATAAATTATCCCCAGTCAAAACCCGGACACCTTGTATATTATCTGTGCAAATTATCACCTCTTTTACAAGTAGGTACACGTATCATTTTGATCGAAATCTGAAAATGAACTACCTACTACTTATTATTTTCTAAGTTGTGCAAATAACTATATACTGTCTTTTTAAGTCTAATCTTTGTAAATAATTAGTCCGTGGAGTTGTTAAGTAGATATTGTCAAACAAGAAGCAAGAACAAGAAGCTATGTGACTATTATTTCTAAAGTTAAACTATCGGCAAAGGACACTATTTAATAGTTTTATTGCTTGTAATATACACTCATTGATATGTTATTTACAGCAATTTACATACATTTTTACTTTATGTTTTATTTGTAGAAACTTAAAATTGATGAATGATGGAACTTACAACAAAATATTTCCTATGTAAGCAGTGATAGTGCATTTAAAACATTGTATGTGAATTAAACTTTCTGAGGCACGGACGTCAGCACCACCAACTTCCTGACTCCGAACTATTTCAGTTGTATTATAAGACAATGATCGCCTTATTGATCTAGTGGTTAGCGCGCTGTCTTTCGTCCAAAAAGTTCTGGGTTCGAATCTAGAGCTGGGACGAAATTGATACACATTTTTTATATTCATGGTTAGTCCCTTAAAAAAGTTCCAAGGGACTATTTGAGTACCTACGTTATCACGACGTATAAAGGATATAAATAACCTTTAAGTTACTACAGAACCCTTACGAAATGTGTAAAAAATAGGTATTACTAAGACTTTCCTGTCCTTAATATAAATTCCACTTGTCAATATTAATTTGATTGATCAGTTGTATTTGCATTAGTTTTACTAAACAAAATTATAAATTACCATAAGGTTTTCATCACATGTCCCAAGTCTTGTCAATAGTTTTGGGTTAATTAGCCATCGAATTTAATTGTATAATTAATTAGGCAATACTTCATTACATTAGTAGATAATACGTTAAAATAATACTTAATGTGATTATTCAAAAATGATTTAAACACTTAGTCAAATTAAGACGGATTTTTTAGTTGTGTGAAAATTACTTAATTACCTACCTACTTACGAGTATAAGGAAGTAGTCATTATTATAACCTTGACACGTGCACTGTATGAATGAAAGTTTTAAATGATATAAGCCTATTTTGTGTGTATACATAAATGTATATACATAGTTTCCACTAGTTATAAACCAATACATTACAACCGTCGAAATGGACAAAAACGTTTTATTTTGGTATTGTGTTATAATAAAGGCGTTGTATGAACTTGAAGTTTTGTGGGTAGTGCAATACTATATTTAAGAATGCATGCAAATTGTTCTAAATCTGATCAGGATTTTTAAGTGCAGAACACACATTGGCGTTACTGGAAGCGCCGGGTTTTGGTTACTCGAACATTACAAAAACTCCCGCCCCTTTTGCGCCTTATTTGCGATTCATTCCTAAAAGTGACATTCATTACACGTGACAAGTAAATTAAACTAAGATATTTACTCATTAAAACAGAATTTTACGGATTACTTCGCGATTAATTCACATTTTATTTAAAACCTGACGTTTCGAACACTTTACAGCGTTCGTGGTCACAGGGAGACTAAGGTATTATTTGTCGTTACAAAGTTTTGAAAAATTAAACTACCATCACTCATTAATATTAATTTACGTTCCTGTTTACGCAGAAAGAGCTAACCGTGTCTTGAGATCTTGTAGTATCCTGGGGGATCTTGAAGTATAGGCGTGCGGATAAAAAAACACATTAGCTGACGTAAAACATAGTCGGAAAACGAAATCTGCAGTGTGTAAACATGCCCTAAACAAACCCAATCACTTCATTCGTTTTGACCAACCTAAAATATTTGCAAAAGAACGGCTTTTTATTCCTCGAATGCTACGTGAAGCCATTGAAATTAGAAAACATCCAAATTTCAATAGAGAAGATGGTTGGAAAGTTCCTTCGGCATAAGATCCTATTCTAGCAAAAACCAAAGCAACACCTCGCACTGCAAGATCTCAAGACACGGTTAGCTCTTTCTGCATAAATAGGAACGTAAATTAATATTAATGAGTGACGGTAGTTTAATTTTTCAAAACTTTGTAATGACAAATAATACCTTAGTCTCCCTATGACCACGAACGCTGTAAAGTGTTCGAAACGTCAGGTTTTAAATAAATCGCGAAGTAATCCGTTAAATTGTGTTTTAATGAGTTCAACTATTCGCATAAACGTAAGAATCTAATATATTTACTTATGTAATTACAGGATTTCCTATAAATGATAATGAACCTTTTCTACAAAATATTAATTAGTTATTCAACAATACCACCCACGCTTATGCAAACTACTCTTAGAACCATACGTATCAATGACTGAAATTATTCCTACGAATGTTAAAAGATACCAATCTGTCATAATTAAAGTCCGGACTGTCGTATGATTGTTCTATTTGTCAAGTGATTCCGAGGTGGACTTATTACGAATGGGGAAATCGTGGTATTGACATTATAGGAGTTAACACATGTCTCTGCAATTCTGCATTAGGACATACCTACCTACCTATCCCTGAATTCAAGTTATAAAATGTGTAGATGTACTTTTCGTTAGGTAATAGGTACCGTATCTGTATAACACTTCGATGAATAAAAAATCGTATCCTCTACTCTTTTTTCGTTGAGTAGAGTCCCTGTAAGTAATGAAAAAAGAAACATACTGCGATGATAAAATAGAATAATAAATAATAATAACAAAATTATTTATTTCTCACCACAAACAAGCAAATAACAATGTTAACAAACAATCAAGTTGTGATGATGAAGAAATGTAAACCGTAACTGATAGGAATGGAGCATATTTAAGAACTTAACTATTGCCCGCGACTTGTCTTCGAAGATACTAAAAAAAGTTAAATGTATATTAGATAATAATTTCAATATATTGTGATTGTGGTAATAAATTCCGAACACAAGTTATCATAATAATAGGTTGTCCTTGAGACATTTAAGAGTAAAAAGATCAAATTAGTTTACCCCAATATCGCGAACCATCACTGATATCAGCGTCAACACTCTTCACGATAGATAAAACCCCTACATTGTATTTAAAAACTAATAGTTATATTCTATAGTTATGTTTCGTTAACAACAGCTTACGAGAATAGGCCTCGGGCTGTTACAATTAATCCGCTACCGGATCAAAATAGTTTCAATCGTCGATATAAATATTAGATTACATTTATAATTCATAAGGCTAGACGGAACAGTAGGGACCGACTCGCACGCTTGTTTTGTCTCTTATTGTTCACGTTATTGTTGTCAGCAAAAATACTTTTACACTTATTTAAACATGAAACAAAAACTATTCATCTGCGAACCCTTTGGAAAGTTTTGTATGGAAGTAGGTAATGGGCAGGAAAGTACGATATATGATGCGGAATGCGGAATCCAAGAATAATTATCTTGAAAATTGTTCCCACTTACGCTTGAATTGCGTCCGACGTATTTTCCTAAATTTAGGTATTTTTTAGACCCGTGTTCCCTAATTGATGGTTAATTTGACAGAATAAAAAATATTTATTTAAGCTTTATTGCACAACAGTAATTTTTGTACAAAAGGCGGACTTAATGCCAAGTAGCATAATCTACCAGTCATATTTTTGGGCTAAGCAGAGAGTAATATTATGACAAACAATGCTAAACCGGCTGATTAAAAATAAAACATATGTTGGTGAACCCCAGGCCTAATACTTTTGAGAAATGGGTAGGTACGTATAACAGCACGTTAAGGTAAATACCGGACTTATAACGCCTTAAAACCCAAGTTCACCAATTTTTAAACAGCCGATGAACCCCAATTAATGGTTTATTTGTCAGAATTCCCATACAAAATATTTCAAATAATGCTAACCCGGCTGATTAAAAATATATTGGTGAACACAACGCTAATATGATTTTGCGACAAAAAACGTAGTCTGATTTTTTGTCAGTCAGACAGGCAATGCAGACATGAGTAATGGAAAGTATGTAATAATAAGGTTCCTAATCGGATTCTTTTGGGTACATTTCGATGCTGTAGGGTGTAAATAACTTATTCAATTTTGGAATATGATGGAAAAACCATTTTCTTATGAAATCATTACCACAAAACTACAATGCCTTTTCATTATTCTATGTTCTTTATAATTGCACAAAACAAACTGGATCGATTATGACCGGTCTAACCACTTTTCAGTTCCATGAATTGGTATCCTCCGCACGGCGCAGGAGTCATTTATTAACAATTAATTGCTACTAATATGGCTAAAGACACGCACTACGGTATTATGTGTAGATACTTGGCGTCTAAGGGCGAAATGATTAGCATAATTTTCCTTTTATTGCTTGGCATAAATGGTGGCAGACGACTTTGGTAAGTGGGATTCGGCAAAAGTTTTTCAATTTACTTTTGTAGGACGCTATCTTCACCGTAAAAATGAACATCGCGACACGAATGTGTTTACTTTCCCTGTGAGGCTTGATGGTAAATAATCAAGGTATACCTTAGTACGTCGTACCCGTCATACCCATCTCAATATGAGAATGTGAATAAAGAGTTTGGGTACAAATAAGATGTCAGCTATCGATAGACTATGGACAGGGCCCTTAGACACGATGCAATCTATCTATAGCGGACTTCGCTATCGCCAACAAAATGTATGCAAAAGTCACGTGATATTTCGACGGCTTATCTCAGTTTCATACATTTTGTTAGCGATAGCGAACTTCGCTTTAGAATAGATGCATCTTGTACGGGCTCAGCGATAGTCTACTATCGATAGGCGACACTAATGAGTGTAATTAGGTTTAATCAATTGCTCAGCCGTCAGTGTTCATAGGGCAATTAAACATATAATAAAATAAAAGACTTATTTTACTTTGGATGACAGCAACTGTTATAAATACTAAAGTTAATTCTCTAACATTATTGCCTTATTTAATTCTAATATTATGCCATATTCAATTATATAGCTACATTAAATAACTGAAGAAGAGTCGCAGCTCGTGTTTGAAGACAGGGGGACACCTTTGGAACCTATCATACCTACGGGATTAAACTTGATTTCATAACTTATTTAATTCTACTTACGACTGGGAAAATATTTTAACAAAACGGACAGGAACTCGTATGTTGGTCGATAGGTTACATTACTGATTTTAAAGAATCCAAAGTTTAAATTCCGACAACATGATAGTAGTTTAATTATTTTTATAACTTAAGCAATTATTTTGCAAGTTTTTATGAAATTAAATCACATTTCGCTCACAAAAATTAATCGACTGTGTCATCCGGTGATAGTAGTACATATTTACTTACTAAAGTTCAGACCATTTACGCCCAGGCCATATTATGAGCATATTTATTAAATGTTTTGACAAGTTTAAAAATTAATGAGAACGTTAAACTTTGAGCTTCGATTCTTTGGTATGAAAGTAATCGAGTAATGTCAGTAGTCAAGTGAGGTTGTTGCCTTTTGAAAACTTCCCGTATGGTTTAAGTGGAGTATCAGATTATTAACGTATTATTTACTCTGCAGGTCACAGAGAACCGGTAGTGGAGTGAGGCAAGCTCACGTGCGAGACTGTATGGAAACGTAAAGAACTACGATAGAAATCAAAAGCGTACTACCTACTTACATGAAGCCTGAATGAATATTAAAAAAAAAACTGTTTTTGTTGATTAGCAATCACTTTTTAATGTTCTGCAAATAAGAGACATAATAGTCCTTTACAAAATATCGATCAGTAAACGAAAAAACACATTCACATATATAGCGAACGTAGAACAAATCAACATTTAAACAAACATTAAAATCATAGTAATGTTTGGATGAAATAGAATAAAACAAGGCTTAAAAATAACGATTTGTTCTACGTTCGCTTAAAACAGCTGATGTGTTAATTATACACTATGGTTTTATATCTTAGCATCTTTTACATTTCTCAGAATGACACGGTATGCTGGCGGCAGGAAAATTCTCAAAAAAGTCATTTATCTACGATAATTATACTTGTCAGTTAAAAACCTAGGTACCCAAGTTTTAAATCTTTGTAAATAAATCGGTCTTATTGATGAAGATCTCTCTCAGTCCACTTACCACCTCAGCACGGCCTGATCAACAGCACATTACCCTAGTATTTATCCAACAAAACTACTTAGCTACAATCCAAATCTAATTTTAAACAAAGTTGCCTTATGTCATATGATTTAGCCTAAAACTATACAGTCTGCCTAATTAACTGAGTAATACTTAATATAAAATGTATTATTGCTAAGTAAAGACTTTTATTTTTAGGCTTTATAAATTACACCTTTTAGTCTCTAAGACATACTTTTATTCAGTCAGCGGAATGTATGATATTAGATAGATCAATAGATACAGACAGAACGATCCTCTCTTCCTGTAGACACGTATAAGGAAGCAATGTTGAATAAAAAGGCGGGTAAAATAGGTAGTAGTGAGTGGCAATATTGTGCATTCTCAAAACAGCAAAGCACAAAGTTTGTACCGACATTCCTGAACCCGCGACCACTGAACCCTTTCACTCCACAATAAGGAACGTACAGCCTAGACAAATTCTGAGAATCGTGTTCAGTGCTAGACCTTGGAATAATTTAGATTTTATCTTCAATTTTTTTTAAAGTTAAAGCTATGAGCGCTTTGAAGGATCTGGATGCCCTATCTAGATATTTTTATACTTCGCATTGAAAATCTCGTATCTTCAGCATCAATTGCAGCGTAAGGTTGAAGCCATCTTGTAGCAGAAAGCAACACCTACCTACGCATATAAACAATCGCTTGTTATTGTCGTCAAACTGTTCAAAGTGTCGCCTGAATCACTCATCAACTCATTTAAGTATTCATCCATCACAGTAATAGTAACCAATATTGCAATTGTCTTCTTACTTGCGTACTTGTACGTACTAGTTACCTTCTATTTCACGATTGCTGAAGACTCTTGCATTATGCAATCAAAATTGTAATCGAAACTTTGAATTATATTCCCTGCCATCACTTTAGTGTTATAAATCTCTGCAATGGGCCTGACAGAATAAGCTGTTACCGCTGTTATTAATATCAGACGCTCGATAAATTTTATCGATAAACTTAAGTGAGAAAACAACGCCTTAAGCACTGTAAATCATTCTGTATTTTTTTTTTACGCTTATGAAGCCATTATGATTTAAGACAATGTGATTGCCTTTTCCACAGTTCTGGGGTAAGACGATCACTTAAATATTCCATTTATGTAACGAAAAATGTGTCGCCAAAAACTTACGTGTAAATCAAACAAATTATGATTTCTGTCTGTAATATATTGCAAATGACTGCCTCGTTGGTCTAGTGGTCAGCACGCTGGGTACTATCCACGAGGTCCCGGGTTCGAATCCCGGGTCGGGCCGAGAGTGTTCGGGTTTTTCTGTCTTGAAATTACTCAGACACAGCTCCGGAGTCAGGAAGTTGGTGGTGTGTACACCCGTGCCTCGGAAAGCACGTTAAGCCGTTGGTCCTGCGCCTGATCTCTCTACGGTCATGTCGGACTGCTGTCTCACCGAATTATGAGAGTGAAGGAACAGAGAGTGCACCTGTGTATTGCGCACACACTTGTGCACTATAATATGTCCTGCGCAGTTGGCTAATCTCTGTTGAGATAGGCCGCCGTAGTCGAAATCGGCTAGGAGGACATCATATTGCAAATTGCTATAATTTATAGATAACCCTTTCCCCCAATCATTGTTAAAGTCATGTTGTGTCCAAATTTAAATTTATTTAAAACATCATAGATCTTGAACTTTATAATTAAATGTAACATAAACGATCGGAATGGTTTCTGATGCACGGCCCGGTTTGCATTGAACCATCTTCGAATTTCTCATTCAAGGTTACTGGGTTACCAAATGTATCGGACGTGTTATACATTAAAGTATAATACCGCCTTATTTGTTTGTAGGCTTGGAGCTGGACTGCACGATCTACACGTTTCAGATTGTAGGTAGATAACTACTCGTTTTGTGCTTCGACGAGCATCTATTGGAGTGGGGTTTGTACAGCACTGAAAATATAAATTTGGTCCTCTTATATAAATCATAATGACCGCTCACCTATTTAAGGACGAAATAGTAAAATAATATTGGTAAACATTCGGTTCTGCGACTTTTTGCCAATAACTTATAGTTATTACATTATCTTAAAAAAGGCTTTCAGCAATCTTGATCCCTGACCCCTGAACAGACGAACTGTTATACCGGTGATGAACTGTTACATTTTTGCACTTATCTCCACATAAACTACTGTAACGTAACGTAACGAATTTGCTGGAATTTTAGGATAATACTTTTTTTAGATTAATTGAATATATGTAGGTACATAGAATTGTATTTTATTAATATATACAACACATACATGTATGCATTGAGAGTACAGTAAAAATAGTATAACTTTTTCGCCTTAACAATTTCTATTCACCGTTGTCGCACCGGCCACTTTTTATTACAGTTTAGCCCAAAGGTATGACTGGTAGAGAATGCAAGAAAACCACCTTTTACATTAAATCTTAAATAAATAAATATGTCGTCCGGCCCCTAGCCTATAAGTGTGATTGTGTAACATCGATGTCTCGCCTAAAGGTCACAGTGGGAACCGTTCGCGTTCGAGACACATTCAGCTAAACAGCCGTGAACTTTCCTCAATCCCAGCGATTTCCGATTCACTTCTGAACTAGTAAACTGACGAAAGGTCACATGTCATGTCGATAACTCAACTCGATAAGGGACTTCTGTTTGATAATAATATCATTTATTTCAGGCAAAGAATTACAACATGATTGTGTATTATAGAAGTAGGTAACCTAAATCTAAGAACATAACCACAGAATACTAGTACTTCGTACAGAATTCGACTTAGCAATTGTATTCAAAGAAATGTCTACTCAATGTCGTCAACAATATGGCGTAATTTAGTTCGCCTCAGAGTCAAGCACATTTTCGTGTAGACACCTACAAAAATCCATTGCAAGATAATTTCATACTTATTGCTCTGGAATATGATTCATAATACACTAAACCTATTCAGTGACGTAATATCACGCGACGCGATAGGGTTGACTGCTACGAGAAGCTTCTAACGCCATCTAGCGCCTCTTTCTAGTACTTTATTCATTCTCGTCCAGCCAGCAACGTAGCCGCGCGGCCGCCGGTGAATAAAACCCGCGAGCGTGTCACTGACCGGTAGCGACACGCAACTTGTTTTAGCACCTACGTAGGTGCGCCGCGCGTAGGTACGTTTTTGCTACCTCCGCGGGGAGATACACAGGCCTGACATAACCTAAAAATAGCTATAATAAAGCCAATAATGAAGTTCTCAGAAGTGTCCGTCAAGACTTATTGTTTTTACATATAAATAAATGTCATTTCGAACCTAGAAAGGTACTTTTTATCACTGTTGGTTTTTAGGTAAACAATCTATGGACGCAGAACAATGTCCTTTGGTCGGCTTAATAAATCCTTTATTTATTTATTGAATGTCGCTTCAAAGTTTATTGAGCACTTAATTAAATAATAACTATAATATAATTTATCGAATTCACCAAATCATTACAGGAAATCAGCAAACTCAAATAATACCTTAAAAGTTCATACCTGTACCACTCCATTTAGTCGCGAAATAGCTTGTACCTGTGCTAAATTAACCAGGTCCAGTCAAATCAAGTACCTAGGAATTATAATTGATCAGAGACTGACTTGGAAATACCATATAGGTATTTTGTCAGGCCGTATTAGGAAGCTATTATATGTTTTCAACAAGTTAATATATGTGGGAGATAAGGACCTTCTCAGAAAAGTCTACATTGCGCTAGCGCAATCTCTTCTCAACTATTGCATTGACACCTGAGGTGGTGCATGCAAGACCCATCTCATTCAGCTTGAGCGTGCACAAAGATCTCTTTTGAAAGTTATGTTCTTTAAACGTTATCGACATCCCACATCAGTACTGCACTCTGAAACCCATATACTTACTGTAAGACAGTTGTTTATATTCACTGCCGTTCTGAAAATACACTCTAAAACACCATTCGATGGGAAGTTGTATAATGCTAAACGCAGAAAAATTAAAGTTTGTCCGGTTAAAAAATGCAATACAGTGTATGCTCAGAGACAACAAGATTTTCTTCCTCCTTTTTTACTTAATACCACTAAAGATTGTAAGGAAAAACTTACTAAATATTTACTAAGTCTGGATTATGACGAAACCGAGTCACTTCTTATTATACAAAAATAAAAAAATATTTTTTTTTATTTTTATAATTTACATTTTTGCCATCACGCTTTTAAAAAAGTAATTCACTTTGATTGTTTTGTGAACCTAATTTTACTTTATAATAGTTTTGCTTCATACCATGTAACATGTAACGCAGTGTTACGCAGCAGTCTAGTTTTTGTGTCACCGGAAGTTTAATTGCCTACGATACAGGTTTCACCTAGTGTAGGCAATTATTGATAATCCTAAATGTACTGCTCTGTAATTTGTGCCAAATAAATACTTTTTACTATTTATTATTACTATTTTATTACAGGAAATAACAACTAGGTACTCAAAGAGATTATGTTTGGTAAGAAGTGGAGTTTTCTCAGCTGAACTAAACAACTTTACATACAATGAGTTGTAGGTTAAAGCTTTAGCAATGTATTAAAATAACCGATAATGTTATTAAATATGAACTTGTATGAGGAACTACCGATAGTCGAATGGCAGGCGACAGAGCTGTCGAGTTCTTGCCTACTTGGCCGCATAATATCGTGACTGGGGTGACGCTCGAGCACACAACTCTTTTATTGTTTGCTTTGTTTAAGTTACAGTATAAACCCAGACGTACTTACCTACTGCGATGTCGTCCTCGTCTTCAGAACTTTTTAGGTTTCCGTATCAAAAGTAAAAACGGAACCCATATCTAAAACAATATAAGATAGGTACAATTTTTTTATCGATTTAGCTTAAAAATAACGGAGTTTCATACAAACATATCTCCCCTTTTTACCCTTCTAAAATAAAGGCGAGGAATATTTAAGTTTTTTTGTTGGAACTGAATACTCTTGTACTTTTAAATGCATAAAATAATCAGCTTCGTAGCTTTGATGATCGTATGAAAATGTTTGCCTAAAGTTTGAAAAATAAGTAAAAATAAGTACGTGAACTATGATTTCAATATTAAATTAAAAAAGGTGACCAATTAGTCAGTCTCAAAACGCGCTTGATTTTATGATTATTATAAAAAAGTTGTACTTTAGGCGGCTATTTTGGCTAAAATTGGTCTTGAAAGACAGCTAGGTGTAAAAATTCTTTAAATTAGTCACCTGAATATACACGCTGAAATTTTAATGGTTGTTTTCCCGCAGTAAAATAAGAGCACTTTATGCTGTATTGCTTAGTTCTTTTGCTTTAAAAATTGATTTCGTGCGGCAAGCGGTACCCAAATACGTCAATTCTCGTAAAAGAAACTATTTTTTTTCAAGGTTTCGAGTTGATGATATTTTTTTCTGATTACTTTGAGAACAAAAATAATTTTAATTTAAAAAATATCTCGCATGATTTGATAGTACTACTAAAGGTAAATCGTTCTGCTGCGGGAAAACAACCACTAAAATTTCAGGGTGTATACATATATGCTATAAAGCAAAGGACTAAGAATGGAGCCTTGGGGGATACCTCTCCATACAGATCTTACAAGAGTTTCTGCACCAGAAAGGGTAATAGTTCGGTTAAGATATTAAGAATAAAATTTGATAGATTTTGGGGAACTCCAAGGGCTAAAAGTTTGTTTTTTAAGATATCCAAAAGTACATTATCATATGCTGCTGAGATGTCTAAAAAGGTAGCTAATACAGTCTCGTTAACGGAAAAAGCTAATCGAATATCTGAAACAAGAAGACTGATACTATCAAGAGTACATTTTCCCTTTCTAAATCCATATTGACTGTCTGCTAAAAGCCCATTGCTTTCTAAATGCCATTCAAGGCGGTTTTTAATTAAATGCTCAGAAAGTTTTACTAAAACAGACGATTAGGCTATTGGGCGAAAGGCTGACGCGTCGGTAGGGGACTTATTGGGTTTTAAAGCTGGCAACACCGTATGAGTTTTACAAACTGACGGGACTGTTCCTGTAAACATCATATTATTTACAAGGCCTAAATAATAAGATGATATCAATATATATTCTTATGCATTCTTTTCTAACTTAAGCGACAATTCGCTTAAGTTAGAAAAGAATGCATATGGTAATCCATCATCACCTGGAGCTGAATTTTTTGTATTGTAGACAATTCCTTGTAGTTCATACAAAGAGAAGGGTGAATCTAATTTTGAGAGGTTATGTATTGAATAGGATGAGGTTTTAGGTAAAGTTTTTATTAAATTTTGAGGGACCCATGGTGGTGCTAGTTTATCTAGAAAATCTTCAGCAAGTGTTGACGGTATTGCTGGGCTAGAAACATGATTAAAAGCAGATTTAAATCTCTTAATACAGCGCCACACTACAGACGGTGGAGTATTAGGAGAAATTTTTAGGCAAAAGTTTTTCCAGCTCTCAGATTTCTTTTTTTTTAGAAGTTTATTTGTATTTTTACCTACCAAAATTACTAAGTCGAAGTTTGCCTGAGTCATGATAAATTTATATGTATTGACGTTCAACTTCTTTTCTCTGTTTTACTGCTGTTGTACAGTCTGCATCCCACTAAGGCGGAGAGGGTATTTTACTAGGTGTTCTATTTTTAATAGGAAATACTTTATTTGCAGCCTGTATAAGAATACCTGCAAGGGCATTTGCACATTCTATTTCATTGCCTAATGATAAGTCAGGCAGTGAAGTAGATTTACTTTCCACACAATTTCTATATTTTTCCCAGTCATCACTTGTACTATATGGTAATTTATGTTTTAATTTTGAAGTATGTTTTAGAGTTACTGGCTTGCTGAATGGGAGTGAAATTAAAATTGGAAAATGGTCACTTCCATGAGAAAATGGAAGTCTATCAAAAGACAGAGAAGCTGCCAAATTTGGTGAAGAAATGGAAAGATCAACTGCACTTATAATTTGATCTGGTGATGTGCGGCGAGTCGGAGCACCATTATTTAATGCACAAATGTTCTGGTTTTTAATAATTTCCAAAAAGGCTTCACCATAACAATTAGTTATAGAACTTCCCCATGCCTGATGATGAGCATTAAAATCTCCTACTATCAAAAATGGTCTAGGTAGAGACGAGATGATTCGATCTAGATTGTTAAAAATTGATAAAGAAGGATAGGGTATATAAACAGAGACTATACAAATATTATTTACAACACAGGCAGCAATAGTAAAATCATCAATATTATGTACAGGTAAATTTACAGGATAGAAAGGTACAGAGTTCCTAATAAGTAAAGCGACTCCACCATACCCATCAGGTCTGTCCTCTCTAAGGTAGCGATGGGCGATTATTACTAAATTAATCGAATTATTCGAATGGAGGGACCATTCGAATAATTCGATAAGCAACCGCAGTCATTCGATTATCCTTCGATTATGCGGCGAGCAATACCGGAGCGTGCGGTGCGCAGGCCGTACTACTAACGAATGAATCGTCATTCGTCGCGTCGATTAATCATTCGTTCGCTGCCTGTCCTGTCGCGGCAATTCAATCGAATGCATCGAAGGGCCGAGTATAGATTATCATTCGATTGTCGATTATTATTTTTCCGAATTACTAAATCGACATTCGATAGTTCGAATGGTCGATTGTCGATTAATTCGATTATTTTTTTTCGAACAATCGCCCATCGCTACTCTAAGGCAGTGGTAGTTTTTTAATTTAAAAACACTACTTGGTTTGAGCCAGGTCTCTGACAAAGCAGAGACCATTGGCTCGTGACTATTGAGCAAGTATATTAACTCACTCTTTTTGCTAGCAACACTTTGACAGTTCCACTGTAGAACCTTCGCTTGGGCTATCTTGAAATATTTGACTAACTATTGAACTTATTAAAGGGGCTACGTTGGACGGTGAACTATTATTAAACTGTGACAATAAATTAATTAATACTATAATTAAATCTGTTATTTGTTTAAGATTTGAGTTGGGTTTTTCCTCTGAGTTATTCCTAATGGCACATCCATTACTTGGGGATGGGATTGTATAATCATTAATAATATTTTGGTGGGCATGCTTATCATAGCCTTTACTAGATGGTGGAGGGGAACGTTGTTTTAAAAATACTGTCTTTTTGTGTGAGTTTACTGTGGGATGATGAGAGACTTTATTCACATAGGAGTAACTTTCTTTTGCTTTGTTAACAGAACCTGATGATACCACATCTGCAAAAGACTTTAATACTGGCGGGTGCAACTTGGATGCTTCTGCATATGAGCCACAATTATTTGCCATATAAGGTTTGATCTGTTTTTGTCTTGCAAGTTCTGAACACACTTTACTAGTGGCGAAATGCGCGCCAGTGCACAGGCAGCAATACCCATTGTCTTCATCCAAGTTACACGAATCGCCAGAGTGGTCTTGACCACACTTGTAACAGCGTGGTTTTGACCTGCATTGAACCTTTGTGTGGCCAAATCGACAGCAGTTATAACATTGTATTGTAGGGAATATATATATTTTTGCCGTTATCAAGCACCAAGGGGAACCCGGAAGGGTAATAACCCTTCCGGGTTCCCCTTAGTGCTTGAGTCCGACTCTTACTTTGCCAGTCCTAAATTCATAGTCTGCAATATTTTTACCCTTCCACTTGTATGCGCGATATTACTTTGGGCCAAGTTAAATTACTCTACAAGGGGTCAATTACTATCGTTATGAATTAATTAGAAAGGCAATTAAATCCTATTTGGTATTTCTTTGTTGAATTCGTGATTAGTTTTTGTTTGGCAAACGGCGCCTGTTAAAGTCCTTGGATGTAAAAAATCTGAAAATCATTGTTGCGAAATAAGGCAGCATGTGTTTAGATACTGTTTAACCGGATAATGAGTCCTTTAAATAAAAAATAAGATGTCTGTAGATAGAAAATAAATAGATCCGTTTAGACAATGTCTGGTGGTAGAATTATCATAATTAAGTAGAACACGAGATATATTTTGAAACGTCAGACGTTCGTTTTATTTCAATTTTAGAATGATTGTTCAGAGTTTAATATTTATTTTGCATGTAAATTGCAATCACTGTAAAGTAAAATGTATACACTTTCGTTGTCTGTTCAAGTGTTTTCTTTCTAAACTTTATGATCTGGATTCCTGTTAATGACCTAAGTTGCCCTATTGAACTCTGGATCTGAATACGTGTTTTAGGTAGCTTATTGTAAGTCATTTGCTTTAATGGTTCGGAAAAATAAGTACATATCGCGATCTACTTTTGACACAGCGCCATCTATTAATACAAAATTGAACTATACGTATATCTACGAATATAGGTCGTAGACAATTCCTTTGATAAAAGACTGCATGTCCATCCTTGGCCGCATCGTCGCTTACTATCCGATGACCGATGCCCTGAGGAAGGTGGCCGGTGGTGACTGGATGCGAGAACCGGAGGACCGTGAAAGTTGGCGCAGTCTTGGAGAGGCCTAAGTCCAGCAGTGGACTGCAATAGGCTGATATAAAATGATGATGAACATAAATAATTGAAATTAGCTTACTGCCAGGGAATATTTCTTAATTGAATCCAATTGCTATGAACGCTAGGGTCTAGTACATGTAAATCCATGTAGCCTAAACAACAGATTAACTAATCAAACTTGATACGAAGGTGGTTCTTAACCTTTTAGGTATTATAAGCTTTACATTTACACTAACAGTAGGCAGTAGTTGAGTCAGCCTAAACAGGGAACTAGAACGGCCACGCCCGAACAGCTGTTATGGACCGCGCGAACAAAGCGCACGCGCCGCTCTACTGGTGGCTAGTGATGTAGCCACAACGATATGTTCCGCGTTATCGATACTAGATAGAAAAACAAAAGTAAAATTAAAATGTTTCGTTCTTTCTTTTCTCTTTAAAAATAAATGAAGATGTTCCGAATCGGTTACGGTTTTATCATGTAGTTGCCAGTTACTTCGTCTGCGTGGACTTAATGATACAAATTGTTTTATAATTCTATCGCCGTCCAGTAATCGTGGTCTCTCATTTGAACTCTGTCGTATGGTGAAAGGAGGTCACTCTGTATGACTAAATGTATATACCCTATACAGTAGGTTACTGATAGAAAATAAAAAAACTAATCACTGTACCGCCACCGCTGCCATTTAATTCAAGTGAAAAGTTTTAGTACACCCGTAACCGTCTAGTCATCATGACCTCTATTTATCCCGTGAAGTATGGCGCAGAGGGGTCAACCTGTATCTCTGGATGTACTATTTAAAATTATAATTTCTATAACACAAACTATACGAGGTATTGGATGGAATTTCAAAAATAAGGAAAAAATCTCCATTCAAAAGACATCAACGAGATTTATTTGTACCACAGCATAAATAATAGTTGTTTGTACGTGCTTTTATACTTTTTCTGATTTTCTCTAATACTTAGATAAGAATAATATTAAGACTGATAACATTTTTTATGGAAATTTTATTTGACAGAACGAAAGAATGCTTTTGCACTACACCGAGGTGGTGTTGGTAGTTTTTTAATTCTAGATAAAATATAGTCGAGAGGTACAGCGGCAGCACGTCAGGTTACCCATTTGAACTACGAAAACAGCTTTTATTACGTAGGGAATAGAGGCGGTCTCAAGGTCAAAGTGGGGTAGTTTGACGTGCGTCCGTGTGTAGCTATTTGATTTCTTATCGATTCCAAAATAACAACATTACTTGCAAAACCTATGCAAAATCGTTCGTGATTTGAAATGCGTACCGCGTGCGACGTACATAATTATTTCATTATATATACATAGAACGGTCGATAAAGTAAATAGTCTTTACGACTGACCGTACAAACACTGTCGCTATAAACTAAATAAATCGAATAGCTCTTTTATTTTTAAATCATTTTCAACCAATGACAAAACACAGTCACTAAGTTTTAGATATAAATTGCTCTACGTCTACCTACTAAATCGCATATATGAGGCACACATATATAAGACTAGTGGTTCCCCGCGACTTCGCCCGCAAGAGTTGGATTTTCCATATAAACTTTCATCCCCGATTTCACCCTCTTAATTTTTATATCGCGACAAAATGTAGCCTATGTCCTTTCCAGGGTCTCGAACTGTCTCCATACTAAATTTCATCTCAATCGGTTTAGTGGTTTAAGCGTCAAGAAAGACAGACAGATAGACAGACACACTTTTACACTTATAATATTATAGTATGGATTCCTGAATTATGACAAACCAATAAGGCATTGGTGCAGTGCAAAAGGAGGTTGTTTTCTTGACCTCTTGATCATAGCCAGAAGGCAAAGATTATAGATTCGTTTAACTATTTCAAACGAACATATTGTTTGTCACAAAAATTTAATAGTTAAAACTTTGCCATTAAATAAACGAGTTTCGTTCTATTATATTCTACGATTAATCAACTCCCGTTCAATTAAGTTTTTAATGGTCTATTATCGTTATAATTAGAGCTTTCGGCTTTCGGCAGACAATAGTGGTCGGCCTCGGCGTCCAGGAAGGTGAGGAAATGATCAATCAGGCCCTCGGCCTTGCTGGACTTCCGGTGACAAATCGATGACGAAAATGTCGCACGCGGTTTGACAAACAAGAATTCTGCTTGTGTTTACGCTCGTGTACACAAACCTTTTCTGTTATGTTACACACACTAGGTTATACGACCAAAGCAATAATAATAATAGTCGTTTATTTCAGGCAACAAATTTTTACACAAAATTTTGGCCCATATTATAAATGTAAAAACAAACGACTTATGTTATAACACTCGTCAGCAACTTTTTCTATTTTCTGATGCACTATATTATTAACTTATTACAGCCGATTATGCGATTGCCAGATAAAAAGTTACTTGCCGAATAATTGTAATAAAAATATTCAACAGCCATTAGTCAAGTCATTCATTAATAATCTTTTAATGAATGATATTATAAATCATATCACGGTAAAGCAATGCTCATTTTTAAAATCAGTCACATCGGTTTTTATCCGATGATTTTTTCTTTGGTTGGTTTAATGAACAAGATAGGTAATAAAAATTATCAAGCACCCAATATTGAAATCGGGGACAATAATTATTTACTTATACCAAGCCGAGTTTACAGTTAAGAAAGAAAATTCTTGGAAAATCCATAGAAAAGGAAGTAGTTGCTATTTTGCGCCCTCTACATTTTATTACCGCAACTTTAACTCTGGCTCTACCGACTACTGGAATAAGCTACGAAGTGTAGTGGTTGTATACGATGTTGTTAAATCCACTATTCATAGATGGCAGTACCAGTTTCGTGCTAAAATTCTTGATCTAAGAGCAAGTTTTCTTTTGTTTTCATTTGTAATATATATGTAACTACCACAAACCTTTACTAGATACCTACCTTACCTGCCTGGAAAAACTTTGGCCGTGGGAACACAGATCACTTTGAAGTAAGTGAGATGTATGAGGTTCACAGAGGATTTATGTTTCAGTTCAGAGATTTTATATTTATTTATTATTTTGTGTCGTGTAATTATGTCAGTAATTATGTCCTCGTATCCAAATTTCGACTACAGAGGTCAATCTCAACTCAACAGAGATCAGCTGATTGCACGGGAGATATAATTATAGAGCGTGTGTACGCAATTCAGAGGTGCACTCTCTGCTCCTTCACTCTACTAGTTCGGTGGGAAATTTGACATGACCAGTGACAGGACGTGCTCTCCGAGACACGGGGGTGTTACCACTACCAACCTTCTGACTCCATACAAGCCTGGGTCGAAACTTTCGAATTGACCCGGAATTTAAACCCGGGACCTTGTAGATAGTAGGTACCCAGCGTGCTGACCACTAGATCAGCGAGGCAGTCATAACTAAATAATCATAATAACAAATCTAACACTAATGTCATAGCTATTTATTTAATACTTAATGATACACAAATAGGTTAGGCAATTTAATTATAGATAGTAAAAAACTTGCTAAACAAGAAAGAGCCTACCGGCAAGTAGTAAGATACATTTTTCGAAAACGAGTAGGCCATTTATGATTAGAAGATAAATGTTTCCTAAACATTTGGATTCTTTTATGAAAAAAAGAGCGAATAGGCTGTAGCTAGTAAAGTGGTAGATTTGCTAGAAACAACTAATTGTTTCTAGCAAATCTACCACTTTATCTTTATCTTTATCTGTCTAAACAGACATGACCCATCCTCGCCCGCATTGTCGCTTGCTATCAGGTGGGATTGCGGTCAAATGTCTGCTCAATTAAAAAAATATATAAAGATGATTTCATTGCCACTGGCTGGTCTAAAGAAAGATGTCACTTGGAATTTACAAGTATTGTCTGGCAGGTTAATACTTTTTTACCTACAGTATTTTTTCTTCTCTGAAATACTTTTTCTATTCATAGGTTAAGAGAGAAAGAAAGAAAATACATTTATTAATGAATGGATATCACATAACACACGAAAATAGACAACGTAAAGGTTAGGTAGATTTTTTATTTCTACTATATACATGAAAACTATACGTTTCTAAATTCATTGATAACTTAAGAGCTGTGCTCTTGTCGGTGGATTTCCACGCTTTTCTAGATTTCTCTTCCACGTTTCCCAAATATTACAATAAATCACTAAAATCTCGGCCATATACCAAGGTGTCCAACTTTACGATCGGTTTAAGTTTTTGTCACACATCAATACTATGACGTCTTTTGATGATGCCATTATCCTGGTAAGTGAGTACCTATAAGTTAAGTACCTATAAGACCTTGGTGTACGATGAAATCATCTTCAATGCATTGTTTTATCCTTTCTATCAAGCAACAATCTTCGAGTGATGATTCACTTCATAGACAGTAATCATAACATTTTTATTTACTAACGCTTTCATAGAATAGATTTAGTAGATACCCCAGGATTAGGATGGTGGTTCGTATGTAAAAGTTATACCTACCACGCCTTGCGCAGCCGTTTCAAGTCAAACATGTAAAAAATACAAAATAAAAAGAAAATATTTAAAAAGTAAAAAATAATACGACAAGATAGGTTGGGCGCTATAATGTTGCCGCCGGCGTGGTACCTAAATTAACTTTAACAGCTAGGATTCCACGATGAACTCATTTTTTTCCAGATTCCAGATTACACCTGCCTTATCGATATTTCAACAAATAGGTATTTTCAGTAGTTGTATCAAGTAGGTATCCTTCAGGAGGAGGGTGGTATGATTCAGTAACTTTTAGTGTGCCCACTATCTGGGGCAGTACGATTTATTAATAGCTAAAAGTTATTTATAGCAATGTTATTTGTTCCTTTGATCAGACACCGTGACGGCAACGCACTTCCCCCACCCTTCCACTGAACTTTGAACTTTGACCCCCAAAATGTTATGTTATGACCATTGATATCATGATTGGATCTTAAAAGTGAGTTGCGTGTTGTAATAGTTCCTTTTTATAGTGAGACATGACATTACACACAAAGTAGATAATGTTTCCATTAAATATGTATGTATATACATGTAGTTACCTGTGCGCGATGTAGGGGAATTCGGAGGATAAATTATAAACTTTGGGTAATATTTGTAAGAAATCAATGTAATTCGTGTGAAGTAAAAGAAACAACTGGTAAAATAGTAAAAACGTCAAAAAGAGAAGGAAATTGAAACATTAAAAAAAGTATAAAAACAGAAGAGTTCGGTCTGCCACATTCTTCACAAATGAGCTATGTCCTTAGCGTTCCTATTTTTTATATAAAGCGCAGTGAACGGACTAGAACACGCACCAAAAATAACAGACGTCATTCTAAATTCCTTTATTGCCCTTCTAGGATCTGATCTCCACAGGTAACGAAGGGCGTTGCGGTCTTGGTTCCTTACCTTTACTTGTGGAAACATCTCTTTAATGTCAGCTGTCATAGCTATGCAACCCTCCTTGAATCGGAACAAAACACCTAAAAGCAGCTGAAGTAGATCAGGCCCCGGCAGCAACAAAGAATTCAAACTGACGCCGTGAGTTTTCGCAGCCGCGTCATGCACCACACGAAGCTTCTTTTTCTGAGGGTGGAACACGCCAAAGTGTGGAAGATACCAGCGAGGAGAAGTTTCGGAAGTGTGAACTACGCCTTTAGTATTATCGTTCGTGTGGTACGTGTCGACGGCACATTGCTCTGCGTAACCTTTCTTGATCATCTCAGACATGTAAATATTGTATGACTCCGCGAAAACACTATCCTTAGCCATTCGCTTTTCTAAGCCTTTAAGACGCGTTTCGGCCTGGTAGTAACTATCCGGAACGGTAGTGCTTTCTTGGCGCCATGGTAAACCTACCATAAACCTACCTGAAGGCAGGCGTTCGGTTGTGGTGTCGAGTATATCAACAGCACGTTGATCTTGGGAATTATAAATTTTGTGTTTACTAATGCCAATCGAATCTAATTTATATCGTTCTTTAATAAGAAATTCCAAAGAATCGACTGATTCGTTTTCAAAATAAGGGGTGGTACACACAGTGTAATTGACAAAAGTCATCGGAATAGTTCGCCTACCTAAAGAGCCATATAAAGTCCAACCTAAAGCAGTGCGACACGCAACTGGTTCGTAGCGGCGGCCCTTTCGGACCTCGCGAGTGATTGACAAGTGCCAGTCCTCCGCACCAATAAGTATAGTTGGTACCGCATCAGTATACGTAAGCATGTTCGATAAATCAGCTAAATGATTGTATTTTGCAATATCAGAATAATCTATGGTTTGCTTAAGCAATGTCAAAGAATCGATAGTTCGAGCGTTTTGAATTTGATATGACTCATGGTGTATGTACCTTTAATATCAAAAGTGACGTAAGAAATATTTGTGTTTTTGTTCATTCCACCTATTGCATTAATTTTAATTGTATCAGATGGACCCGTAGCCCCGATCTTGTTGGCTACCATAGAATCTATAAGTGTGGCAGTGCTGCCATCATCTAAGAGTGCGTACGTATCGTAAGAACCAGCAGGGCCGGTGACGGTTACGGGTACAACTTTTAGCAAAGTGGTACATAAACGAGCTGTAGTATGTGAAGTTGACAAACCTACAACCTCTTCAATCTGCGGTCGTGACGTTGATGAAAACGCTGGTGATGCAGCAGCCGAGCCGTGCAGAAGTGCGTGGTGCCGCTGAGTGCAGCCGTCGACGCCGCATGCTGCTGCTTTACAACTGTTCCATGTGTGAACGTTGCCCTTAAGGCACTATAGCAAATCTTTTTACTACGTAGCCAACACCATCTATCCTCAATAGACAGAGACTTGAAACCAGTACAATCTTTGACGTTGTGTATTTTGTCGCAGTAAGTACATTTATTTTTAGGTTTCGAGTCGCCTACTGCGTGTACAGATATTTCAGAGCGTCCGTTAGATTTGTTAGTAGAAGATTTAAATGTAGAAGCTGATTGGATGGATTCAGGTGACAAACCAAACTTAATATGACGGTCGAGCTCACGTACTAAGAAATCACTCAGTAACTCTAACTAACTTTTGTTGGTTTGATTGTCAAATGCAAAATCAGTCCATCTCATTCGCATAGTATAGTTAAGCTTGTTCAAAATGCAATAAAAAAGCTCTGGAGAATGTAAATATTCGTTTTGGTGCAATAGCCGTATTGTAGCTACACTATTGCGTACTCGAGACGTAAAGTTAGCCAAACCCTACAAATCCAGTGTGAGATTTGCCAAGCTCTTCAAGGACGTCACTTCGTGGAACACGATCACCTCCGGACGTGCGAAGCTGTGCTCGAGGAGCTGCAGAACATCCTCGGGCGCCTCCGCCGATAGCAGCAGCGACGCGACTGCCTCGCGTGCCGCCCCTTGCAGTGCGTGTTGTAGACGAGCGATGTTCTCTAGCGGAGAATAAAAATCTTTAGTATTGTCGTATGCCTTCTTAAATTGCAGCCAATGTGACGCATCGCCGGAAAATTGTGGCAAGTCTATGTGATGCGGCTTTTTGTGTTGCGTATGGCTTACAACAAGAGCCCTTGTAGCTGAAGCTGATTCGGTTATGGCCTTGACCATATCAGTAAAAGCGGGAGACGTAGCATTGTGTTGTGAGACCTCAAATGTGTTGTTTGGTATATCAGTCGGCATGGCTCGGGTTACTGATGGTGCGACTACCGGATTTGCGTGTGATAGTCGCTCAGTGTTACCCTCGTGAGCGTTCGTATGCTCGACTAATGGAACTACATACTTAAAAGTCGACGTTTGTGCAACAGCCTGTGTTACAGTCGGTTGTACAACCTGTGACTGTATTGGCAGTGCATCATTTAAAGAAACAAAATCATTTACCTTTGATCTTTGAGTTACATCTTTTACCCAAGTCTCAATCCGTTGCGATGAGCAAGAGCTCGCGCGAGAGCCGTGCGATCCACCAGATGAAGCCTCGATCATGGCTAACTTGGCGCGCAGTTCGTCTTCGTCTGCCTGTGCCTCTAAGGCGGCAAGTTCGCGTTCTCGTTCGCGTTCTCGCTCCACCTGCTGTCGTTCTCGCTCCGCCTGCTGTCGTGCCCGCTCGAGCTGGCGACGACGGAATTCGGCTTCCGCAGCCAACTTCTGGGCAAGAACCGTCGCGGTTGAAATGGTTGAGTTCGCACGTTCACTTAATGCACTCACAACTTCACTACCGCGATCCTCATGATCCCCCTCGTTTGTGACCGCAGGGCATGCCCCGGGATCAAAAGTTGAAACCTGCGCCATCGGAGCCGCTTTTGCCTGATTCCTCGTGATGGGCATAGGAAAATTGGTGAAAATTTGGAATTTGGAAGAAATTTAAAAAACTGGTTCAAGCGTTACGTGGAGAAGGACCAAAATGTGCGCGATGTAGGGGAATTCGGAGGATAAATTATAAACTTTGGGTAATATTTGTAAGAAATCAATGTAATTCGTGTGAAGTAAAAGAAACAACTGGTAAAATAGTAAAAACGTCAAAAAGAGAAGGAAATTGAAACATTAAAAAAAAGTATAAAAACAGAAAGAGTTCGGTCTGCCACAGTACCTATGTTTTTACTCCTCATAGGCGAAGCTACCGCGGTACCCAGAAATTTGTTTATAGGTAGTAACCACTGGAACTACTAAACCACTTAACAATATTTTAACTTGCCAAATCGATTGGCCGTTTGCGCTGCAACAAAATAACCCATTAAATACAGGATGGACTGTATGAATTATTGGTGCTTTAAGAATTTGCCAGGGATACTTAACAGTGGATTAACATATCTACACCTACTTTTATACACCTAATCTTTCATTTGAAGAAAATTTGATCAATTCTTTGGTAACAGCAAAAAAAAATGAAATGATTTTACATAATATTTGTAAAACACCTAATATATATGTATTTTTATAAATAAATACCTTACCTACCACCATAACTACGTCTATTAACTTGTATCCTAAGAATTTAATAACACCTATTTTTTAGATTCGAAGTTATATTCAATAGTTTTCCTCCATTTCATTATTTCTTTTACAATCCTACTTCAGTCACTTTTCGGCCATAATTTTCTTTTCTTTACGCTCCCTAATCTATAAACTCGAAATCTAATTCGCTGATGTATTGAATAAAGACATGCGAAATCGACATAACGACACTCTATAAAAAACAAAAATTTTTAGCAAATGTAATAATAATGATGAGTGATTTTTTTCTCCTCTTCTTACTGCAACTGTCTGGTAGACATCCAGCAATATTTTTATACTCAATTTAATCTTGTTTGGGATAAGGCCAGTGCCCCACCCTTATATTCGTTTTCGCTATTTATTTTTAAGTAGGTCTTGAGGAGCACTTCGTTTTAGTCTTCTAAAAGTTATTTTATTTGACATTAGCTCCGATGCTAATGGATTAGGATGATTCTTCAATCTGTTTGTGCCCTTAACACAGGGTTTTAATGAGTAGCTGTGCTACTCAGGTCTTGTTTTGAGCGAATTTTCGATAACCGGCAGGTGTATATAGGCGGTTCAACCAATTGGTTGAACCGCCTATATACACCTGCCCTATCCCTAATTGAGTCGGGGAGGAAGCTAGATAGAAATTGCTTCCTTACCGAACATAGTTATTTGTTATACATACCTAATTACCTAACCAATCTTTAAAATCATTCAAGCACTAAAATGAATACTTGGGTACTTACTTATCAAAAAACTTGGCATTGTGTAACAGGTTGGGCTAAGTCTTGATCTTCATCTTAGCCCGAAAGGTCTACGACGGAGCGAGCTTGCCTAGGAGAAGCCTATTTACATGCACCTTAAAGAGTTCCGGGTTATACGCACGCGTAAAGGCAGCTGCAGGCAGGGTATTCCACTCTTTGGCTGTGCGTTGTGCGCTTTAAAAATGATAGGTACTGATAGATGAATAAACGTATCTTTCTAATTTGTGCGTTAGTTGGCGCCACTGAATCCAAGCCATCATTTCAGATGTCGTGTCTGTCAGACAATAATACTCAAAAAATTTCGCGGGTGTTGTATTATTCTAAAACTTCATAGTCCCAATGAGTTGATAATAATAAAAAAAATGTTCTCCTACCGAATATTCGGCTATGGGAGTCAAGCCAATGCTGCAAGCATGCTGCATGCCTGCTTGCTAGACATGCGCAAAATCGTTCACTGAAGTGAAATGAGTGATATAGTTCAGTGGGAGCTAAAGATATGTATCACTCATCTAGTTCAATTAGTTCAGCAGATCTACTATCAAAATCTCACTCACTACTTCATTCAGTTTAAATGAATCTTGTACTACAGATAATTCTAATGACTTAAAAATAACGTTTATAATACTTAAGCAGTCTAGAATTACGAATTAAAAACATTTTCATTAATTTCGAAGATATTGTTACACGCATCAACAAAGGATGTAAAGTGTTATTTATGTACGTAATGTACGTACGTTACGTATTAAAAACGTATTAATTAGTACCGAAAATTTTACATACAAAATTGCAGTGCAGTAGCAGAATACTGCAGCCTCGCTCTTGCAGTACTAACAAATATGTCCGTACGTTTTACTCTCATATCACTGAGTTACTGAACTAAATGAATTACTTTGGACTATAGTAAGTGAGTGATACATATGAACTAGATAGGTGAAGTAGTTCAATTATATCATTCATTCAGGAACTACACATGTCTACTGCTTGCATGATGCATGCTTGCCTACGTGCTGCGTGTTTGCCTGCATTCTGTATGCCTTGAATAATGCGTATCCACTTGTATGTTTAAATAATGATTAATAGAAATAACCGTCAATTAATATAACCTTCGCTTATATTAAATAATTATTATATGTTTTTTAATATTATATAAAAAGAGTGTTATCGGATATGAATGATAAACTAAATAAATGTTATTTGTTTTAATTATTATATCATGCAAATGTAATATAAAATATTGTTATATTAATTAATTTTAGCTCAATCTTTTGTTATATAATGTTTCAAAATTATATCATTTAAAATTATCATTTCATAATTATATTAAAAAGTGTTATATGAAACAAAATTAAATCATCAGATTTTTTATGTTTTGAACTTTATATGATATGTTGTTATATTATAAATTACACACTTCCATTGAGGCAGAGTACTGCTTACCTTAAAAACACTATATTTAAAATTCATTTTGAATTTAGAAGACGTCTTCGTCTTCTAAATTCAAAATGAATTTAGAAGACGAAGACGTTCTTTATATATTCCTAATAAAAGGTTTCATTTATATCTACCAGAGCCCTAAATAAATCAATTGCGTCCCAATATGCGACGCACAAGACTTCTATTCCGAAAACAGTTTTCTATACACGTTTGTGTTAATATAGATTGGCCGTACAATAAACCATTCAGTAATCGTACACAATAGTATTAAGTAAGTGCTACGGGTTACACGAGGGTTTTTAAAAATGACTCATAAAATGTCGTGGTTAATTACGTACTACAACCATTACGTGGTTGTTATTAGTTGGTAGAGTACCTACAATATTTGTTTTCCTTAAAGTCAGGCAGGTGTACAAAGGGTAAGAATCATAAATTTCTTGCTTATGTAAGTTATATAGTTAGTGGACTTGTGCAGGAAGACTCACGAGTGGGAACCTACTTCATAGAAATGATTGTCAAAGTACGTAGCATTCAAGGAAAGTACTCAAAGTCCCACTATCCAAATTACAACATAAACATATAATAGGGCTATCAGTATGCCTATAACTTATAAAACAAATTTTATTTATCCTTAAACATTTATTACATATTTTGAATAATTGAAACGCAACATACTTCAAGGACGCTATTTTAACAAATGGTATCTACGTCAAAATCAAATGTAATTATGTTTCGCAGAACCAGCGGGCGTTGGAGTTGAGAAAGGTTCTCGAATGGAGACCACATTTCGGGAAACGTAGTGTTGGACGCCCCCCCTTCCTCAGGTCATCAGTCCTCCTTGCTAGGTGGACTGATGACCTGAGGAAGGTGGCCGGTGGTGGCTGGATGCGAGAAGCGGAGGACCGTGAAAGTTGGCGTCGTCTTGGAGAGGCCTATGAGAGATAAAATGTTTTGTAAATAAGCATATATGAAAGTATAAAAAAAATATCTTTCTGATAGCATGGCATGAGTCATTTAGTACGAAAAATTGTGGGTTCTTATTCTGGAGCCTATTTTACAATGTTAAAATGGTTTGTACGGGATGGCTATTGTTGAAGACCGATGCTTTAACCAACCTTTTTTGTAGTTATTTATGTTTTTATACATTTTTTTGGTAAAAGGTATTAATAATATAGGTAATAATTGTGTTTTAGTTTTTGAAGTTGAGTAGTTAGTTGTGCATTGTGTGTCAGTTGTGTGAATAAGAGGTATTAAGTCAATACAAGTTTTAACAGCCTGATAGTTTTTAATTTCGTTCACAACAGCTATTATGTTCCTTTTTTAGGGTTCCGTACCTGAAGGGTAAAAACGGGACCCTATTACTAAGCCTCCGCTGTCTGTTTGTCTGTCACCAGGCTGTATCTCATGAGCCGTGATAGCTAGACAGTTGAAATTTTTCGTGATCATAGCACTTGAATAGCACGAATAAAAAGGTACATGGTACAAGCCCCGTTACAAACTATTATAATATTGGCCACGTGTTATCTTTTTTTACGAGAGAGCACGATAGTTTCATTGTTATCATCAAAATACGTCAATTACGTTAAGTAGAAACCTCAATAAAATGTGTATTAAAAATCGATTAAATACATGTATCTTAACTACAAAGGCCTTTTCCTATAACATTTTATTTTTATTCACAGATAGGTACAGATACAATAAAACATATTTTTTAAATTACATCAAAAGTTTAAATGTATCTATTAGATTTAAGGAAACGAATACTACTAGTGAATATTAATTATAGGCAAGTCATTGAAAACACCAACATTTTAATGTGTCGTCGGTTTAAGTACTTAAACAGGGTATATTTTCAACATACCCTGTTTTTGAGAAATTAAGTTACGCAATGGATTCCTTTTTTCTATCTAACTATGGTTTGCAATTGCATAAAAATTGGTTCAGACATTAAATAAAAAATTGTTTGTATGAAAACATATTTTACCTCAATTTTGTTAATACAAATCTTCAATTTCATAGGTTTGTGTTATGGTTACGCCAAAATCGCGTTGTTTTAAATACTTACTTTGACGAACTCAACAACCACCCAATCCGAATGTCGAATAACAACCAACCAAGTGACGTTAGAGTTAAATACCGAATAGAATAGAACGTGGAAAATACGAAACTTCTCTGTCCCAAGGAAGTCAATTTAATCTTTTATTCTCTCCTCGCACCATAAAACTGACTTTGTTGTAGCGATGTTCTTAGCAGCAATTTACATTTATCGATAGTCGATAACCAAATTTCAGTAGCACTTTAGATGTACTTAAGTAGCGTACTATGCGCTCTCTCGCTAGCTGCAGCTCTAGTAAATAACTGCCAATGATCTTTTAAAAATATTGTCGGGAGCCCCATTTAACACACAAAATGGCAGTGTCATTTGAAACGTTGCTAAAACTAGTGATATTATTTGTATGTTTTGTGACAAACTAAATAAAAGCTATTGTATCTTAAAAAATCAAATTGATTTTCGCTCACAAAAATTCGGGCGAGTGCTATTACCAACTAAGCTACGGAGGACGTTAGTCAGACGACGAATTTTTGTAAGTGCTTGCTACGCCAGTGAGCCGGCGTTCGATTATATATATTTTATATTATAATTTATTATGTAGTTAAGAAACTCTGGCTAACGACGCTTTACCCGAGCATCGAAAGTGACGATAGTAGTAGGTAAAGGTAAGATAATGTTTATTATTTTGAAAAAGCAACCAATTAACGAGTCGTTTTCAGTACAGAAAAATGTAGTCCGACTTCACTATCAAGCAAGTAGAAAATCTGTTTTGGTACTTTTATTTCAATCAATATTTACTTAAGAGAAGCCAGCAAAACACAGCCCCTTCACCAGACCAGATTCACTTACAAAGTTGCAACCATCGATAACTACTCTCAACTCTTCGTCCCAACACTTAACAACATTGTTGCTCCCGAACTATCTGACCTGTAGTGCTAAAAACAAGGTCACAGAGGGGTGGATTTAATAAACAACGCCATCGACCCACATATATAGGAGCCGCGGCGCCTGCCTTCCTGTTCTTAATGCCCAGCTGATTGCGTGACGTCACCACTAACCCTCCACGTGAAATATCCTGAGGGGTCTGGTCACCCATAACTAAAGCAACTCGCATTACAACAGCGCTTTAGGGTTCCGGCCAAGGTGGGACGCTTGAAACACTACATATTGATTTGTCTGCCTTATCCAGTAGGTAGGTAATTAGCGTTTGAACAGGGTTAGATGCTGGTACATCATCATCGTCAGCATCAGCCGGTGGCAGTACACTGTGAACATAGACTTTCCTAAGGCGCGCCATTCTACTCGATCTTCGTTTCACCATGCTCATTCGCACTTTTATACCAGAAGGAATAGGATTTGATTAGGCAGACCAACATAAGCTTAATGGCCCTATGCTATACAGTGGCATTAGTGTCATTTCGGTTTTTGTTGTTGTTGTCAGTAATGATTGTACTTGATATATAAATTATTTGATTTCATCAAAATCTTTTCAGCTGTTCAACGTAACTTCCATATTTGTAAAATTATGCTATTGATATTCAAACATGCATTGGCATAATATATGAGTACATGGCTATTTTCCTACTTCCATAGAACACAGTCGATTATTTGATTCACACAATGACGTTAGCGAGACCATAGCAATTTGTAACACTGGTAACATCGACAAATGCCACCGACATGACACTGCCAATAGAAGCATTTGATAGTGATCTCTAAAGCTGTGATTATAAGGTGTAAAGTCGCAACAGGGTTAAAAACTATAGGTGCAAAAGCTACGAGAGTGCCATTCATTGTCTTTTGCCCCATTTCCCACAGTAGTGTACTTATTTACTATATGGAAAGTTTTCGATGAGCACAGACGGAGCGCTATGATTGCTGTAAACGAGTTTGCACGAGTAGCTATAAACACAGATTGGACTAGTACAGTCGAGATCGAATGGTGTCTACTTTTTTCCTTACCGTTGATTAGTCGAAGAGATCTTGATGTTTGATAATAGAGACAAACGTAATTCAAACTGCTGCACAGTGCATAAGAGTTTTTTTTTTTATAAATACATATTACAAAAAAAACAAATTCCACCAACTCTGAATGACTGTATGTTCGCGATGAGTTGCAGATGGGAGGATATTTCTCCTAAATCTAAGTCTAAGAAAAACCAAAACCTATCCGTAAAAAGTAAAATTTAATGGTTGGAGGAAAAGTCATTGCATGATAGTTTACGCGTTGTGCCAATAAATATACTGTAATTAGCTAGCTATGTAGGACAAAGGGAAGCAGCTAATAACAGTGTCTGTCACTGAAAATCCCCGTCACGAAATATAGGTAAGGATGTATTATAATTGAATCATGTTTGTTACCTATATTATAATAACAATAGATGTGAAAGGAAAACTGAAGCTTGATTAATGGTAGGTAATTAGTAGTGTATAAATAAAAATATTACTAGCCATTGCCAGTAACGTCATACGCCTATTCCAGTTTTATCTGTTCCCGTAGAAACTTCGGGGAATTCACGACAGGTGTTTCACCAAATGTCAAAATCTATTCAGCTATTATTACGATTAGTTTAAAAAATTGTCTTTACGTCTTTGACGGAAAACAATGAATATTTGATGCAAACATTTAAACCAAGCATAAACATTAGTATCTAAAACTACGTTCAATAATTTCTTTCTATAATTTTAAGGTTGTACGTTCTTAATTCATAGGTTTGCATGCCTCAATATGTTATGACAAATATGACAAATATGTCAGAAAGTGACAAAATTGTCAGTGTCATGACAAAAAAGTCAGAAAATATTTTCATAAAGATTCGACAGGTAAAATGTGGAAATTATCTCTTTTATTAAACACTTACATCTTGACAATGTTGTCGTATTTACCTGTCGCATTTGGATATAATTGAAATCTTTATTAAGCGCCACTTTCGCGACAATTTGACTTATTTGTCATAAGTGACATATTTGTCGAATTGTCACGTTTATTACATGGGGCCCAGTTAGTTTCGCTCTACGTTGTCAGTCAGGTTTCTTTTTAATCAAAATGGGTTTGCTCTTGACTTTAAACTAAGGCAGTAGCGTAAACAGAGTCGACGGTGGAGCGAGCTCACCTAGAAGAAGCCTGTTCACTCTGATTTTGAAGGTTTTTAGGTTTTAATCACTGACGCGGGTAGTGAGTTCTACATCTAAGCTGTGCGCAATATAAATGTCGATGATAAGAGGTTGTACTTATTTTATAAGTATACTTCTATACTAAAATTATAATTTACGAAGGATTTGGATTTATGCATGTGTATGTAATGAATAAACTCAAAGAGTACTAGAAAGATTCCACAAAATAATAATTCCAACAGAACGTAACATAATTCCGGTCTGACATAGGGTATTTGTTATAATTTAGATTTATGTAGGTGTGTGTATGCAACAAATTAAAAAAAAAAGTACTAAACTGGTTTCAAAAAATATTTTACCAACAGAATGCTCTGTAAATTTCGTTTTGGGATATGACATATATTTTAATTATAAAATATGATTGGCTGTAAATAGAACCCGATCTTAAAATACATACTGTGTTCCTATTGAACTGTGCTGAAAAGAATCAATGAATCAAACTCAGATAAACGATTCAGCGATGTCAGTCGCCCCAGGCACTAATAATACCTAGGCTGGTATGTGATTGTAGGTAACCCCTCAATAGATGTTGTGATTGACTACAACGTGAAGCTATAACAAATGAACTGACCTATAAACATGTAAGTTACGGTATTGACATAATTTATGACATAGTCAACTCACAAAGTAATCGCAACTAAGGTTAGAGGCTCTAACGTGGAACTATTACTGATATAAGGGCCTCTGTCCACCTAAGCGAAATGACGTTAGATGGTGTGACAAACGGAAAAGTGCTCAGATATATAGTAAAGTCAGCCTATTAGATCCCACTGCTGGCAAAAGACCTCACCTCAACTATAAGGAAGTACGAGCCGTACTCCACCACGCGGGCTCAGTGCAGATTGGTGAAGGGGTGTAGGTAACTCTTTAATGCTCGAAATAAAGTAAATTACATAGCAGTACATAAGTTATTAACTTACTAATTAAAAAAAGAGTGCAGCGATAGCTGAGCGGAGAAAACTTCACTTCTCATCCGTGGGGTCGTGAGTTCGATCCCCACCTGTACCACTGAGTTTGTACAAAAACTAAAGTACAGTCTTTTTCAAAGATATCGCTGCCTATCGGTGAAGGAAAACATCGTGAGGAAACCTGCACACTAATTGGCTAGTGTGTGAACTGGAGAAGGCAATGGCAAACCACTCCATAAACATTGCCAAGAAAGTCGTTGTGTGTGTTTCATTCCACATAATGATCACGACCCTCAGTCATGAGGCATACGACTATGAAATTAAAAAAAAACTTTAACAATTTGATAGTTTTTAAATATCTGCTATATTTTTTTGACGCCACGGTAATTTTCTGCGATTTCTTTTTCACATTTTGATTTCCGCTTTATTTGAGATTTAAGCATCTAAACTTTATTAACAAAAAAGTTTTTTATTTGATGCACTGTATTTTCTCTTTTGAATCGTATTACTTTAATAAAAGAAAGTAATAATTAAGATAACAAATCTTTTTACGTTCGTTTATTTTTATTTCATGTGTCTTTAAATATTATTTGCTTTATTTTAGTGGACAGCAAGTTTGAGATTGCTTCACCCCGAAGTTGAGAAAGTAGCCATGATAAAGTGTGCTATCCTGTTGATTAGGTATGTTATTATAAGTATTATATAAAGTTTAATAACCATGAATAATTATGATATGAATAAAGATATGTACTTACACAGAGATTCACAGAATCAGCAAGGGTCACACATGAAATCATGGTAGTTTTTAAAATATACAGAGTTTACTATTTGTAAATGCTGCGTTTGTGAAAAAATCGATACTTTACACATTAGTCAAAACACAGACACCATACTAATATTATACATACTAATATAATGACGTCCATACTATAATATTATAAATGCGAAAGTGTGTCCATCTGTCTGTCTGTTAGCTCTTGACGCTTAAACTACTGAACCAATTGAGATGAAATTTGGTATGGAGACAGTTTGAGACCCTGGAAAGGACATAGGCTACCTTTTCTCGTGATATAAAAACATGAGGGGGTAAAATGGAGGATGAAAATTTAAATGGAAAATCCAACTCTTGCGGGCGAAGTCGCGGGAAACCACTAGTAATTTAGTATAATATAAAAATAAGCATACATGCTTCTTGCCTTTTCTTGCAAATCACAACAACGAAAAATCGGATGCACTGCCAACCGTTTGGTCAATTAACATCAAAAAACTGCCAGCATAAAACGTCTAAAATGTTTCAAAGCTTAGTAACTGGCCAAGTGGACAGGTGCCCAACGAAGTGTCGTACCCTGGACTAATTGCTTGAGCCTACGCCCTAGTTCAGATCTACATAGATATACCTGTATATGCTGCTAATCAACTGCCTACACAGTATGTCACAGTATGCCGACATTGGACAATCTGTGACGAACGCTTCCAGATTTGAAGATATACAGTAATTTGGAATCCTTTGGAATGAATCCCGGATATAGAAAATAAGCAACAAAGCCTATTTAAAAATACGATCGCGTTTTACATACAAACTATTGTTCATATAAATCATACTTTCATGTATTGTCATCACGTCACGTCAACAAATCATGCCATGGACGAATCAATTACCAACGAATGATTTTCAAACACTAGCTATGCAAAACTAAATATGTATTAGGTGCTAAATTACTATTGTTAAAATTAGAGAAACATTTGACAATTTATTTACATCATGTTATATTATAATATATGCAAGTTTTACGAAAGTAAAAACAAAATTGACAAAATTGAAAATTGACGTTCATAATAAGAAGTGACTTCTCCGCCCTAAATTGAATAAATGATTTTTGACTTCAAAACAATTCGTGTTTTAAATATAATAAAACGTGGACGTAAAAACGTATATATATGAAATTGTATAGGTATTGAACTCGGTATTTTGCAGCGGCGATCTTTTGATTGAACCATGTCCGCTGTTTATGGTAGGCAGTTCATAAAGTTTAGTATTCCAAGCGTATAAGATTGTATGACCCCACACGAAAGAAATCCATTCTCAGCCAAATCAGTTATTTCCTAAAATACGAAAAAACGTAAAATAAAGCCATCAATAGTTAGTAAGCTTTGTGTCTTCTTAGTTAACGAAAGACAAATAATAAGAAGAATGAATATCCTCAAAACTTTAATGGAGGAAATAACAGGTTTTCAACTATACCTACTTAACGTGATACATACAAATAATTATGACAAATGTTTATACGATTGTCACAAGTATAATAATACCTATATTTCTACTATATTGAAGACCTTCCTAAGTAGTAATCAAGCTAACGTAACAATCCATAGATCACGTCTACATTTATACAACAAAGTACCTCGCCGTGTCTGTATATTCGCGATGAGCTTAAAAAATACTACTAAATGGATTTTCATGCGGTTTTCATCACAATAAACAGAATTATTCCTAAGGAAGCTTTCAGAATGCATTATTCATTAAGGTTTTGTATAAATTAGTAGAAAAAGATGATTGTTGTAGATGTCGAAAATATCAAGCTAAATTTATTTCATTTATTTTAATAGAAAGACCAAGCTTTGTGCAAACAATGATAATAAAATAAAGAGAGATTAAAATGTATGGTGGGATTGTTGCACTTTTAAGCTCTACGAGAAAGCTCGCATATGACAGAGTAAAACTAAACAGATTTAATATTAAAATAAAACATGTAGTTTGGTTGGAAAACACATGTCTTCGAAAGAATGTGAATATATTTTTATTTACTTCAGGCTACAGGTCACAACGTAATACATGCCAATGTATATAGAAGATACTTTATTTTTGAAATATAAACAAATCATTCATTAATTTATAAGAGGCCGTGACATAAGAACTTCACTTAAGTATATCATATATCTAACCTTTTCACTTTATTTATTACACTTAGGTGTTTTTAAGATATTATATAGCATTTAAATGTCGTCAGATACCTTACTTAAGTACATTTTTTCTTTCTTTGAATACGCAAACATTTAATATTTCCAGGTGAAAAATATCCACAAACTGCCCAACGTGTCCTCACCCTACTAAATGTGTAAATGCGTTAGCCGGCGTCGCTCCGCCGGCGGGCGCGGCATTTTCTCAGTCAGTCTCCTACACCCGTGACAGCTGATCACCCGTCTCTTTAACAAACTGTGCTTAACTTACTACCATGGCCCGAACCGGAGTTACGGCATTGAGCTTCGCCTTATTACTGGCAGTTTTCGAAATCGGTATGTTAACATTATTATTTTTTATTAAGATGCAAAACTAGCCAGTGTGTATCGTCGATTTCCGAACTCAAAAAGTAGGTTACATTATTGCATTTATTTTTAATGGAGTGCATTCTTTAATTTTAAATTTGGTAACAGAAAAAAAATCTTTTTTGTTTTTTAAAAATGCGTGTCCTAAATACCGATGCATAATATTGGCAATTGTACAAAAAGTAGGTTGATTGTGACTTTTAAAAATATACTTTGAAGCAACACATTTGCTGGCCGGTAGTAGAAAGTGTTGTTTTTAAACAAGCTCTTGTAAGTGGGTAAGTCGTAATATGTGAACTGCGTACGTTATCATCAGTGGATTTGATCGGTAGAGTTTAAAGCTTATCTTACTTCCGCTTTAACTATTAAAGTGTTTTATGTATCAAAATAAATGTAGCTTGAATCTTTGATAAAGCTTTAGGAACGTAGCTCTACGTTGGCTCGAATTTGTAGAATAACCATTAATAATTGTTTACTGAAATGGAAACTTGATTTACGTAGAATTTCAGTGCATAAAACAAACCAGTTCTATTGTTTTAATAATAGTTATTATTATTAGTGGTATTTTGTGATTAATTACCCCTAATCAAATATTAAAAATCTATTCGATTACTAGTTTCCTATCGTGTCTGTGAATGTCGAATGAACTATTATTTACTTTATTTCTTTAGTTGAATTACAATACATTTCTTGATTACATTAGAGATACCTATTCGATCTCAGGAAAAATCCTTTAACATTTAACTGCATTGCCTTGAGATGATGATGTCATGCAACCTTCGATGCGTAGGTACCGTTTGCAAATAAATGCTGAGATATTTATAAAGGTGACTTGTTTGTCAATATCAGCCAGCAGTCACTTGGTTGTTATTGTATTAAAATATTCTAATGCAGTGATCGCACATAGATCTGATCAATACATTATTAAGTATGGGAGAATATACTAAATGTAGTGTGCGTTATTAGGATTAAATACATATATACCTAATACATATATGGAAATAAATAAATTGTTTCAACAAACACACCAATTACCTAGCCCCAAACTAAGCGTGAGCTTGTGCTATGGTGACTAGGATAACGGATAGAAATGCTTAAATACATATAAACACCCATGACTTAGGTACAAATGCTCGTTCTCATCACACAAACATTTGCCCCTTGCGGGATTCGAACCCGCAACCGCCTGGTTTAGAAGTCCGGTGCGCGAACGACTACACCAAGACGGTCGTCAAAATGTATATGTAGGTAGTTCTTCATGTGGGCGCATAATTTATCCAAATAAAAATAGTTAGTTACCATCCGACTCGACCGTATTCATATAAGATAGCAAATTAGTGTAATAACCTATTTAACTACTTATTTTTTTTATACGAAACATAACAGTGAATATTATGGACCGTGTAGGAATGGCTGGTAGAGAATGCAACTGGGCATAAAGTTATTTATTTGACAAATAGTTATTATAATAATTATTACAAAATAGATGAATTTTTAAATGACACTAATAAAAATGTATGGAATAGTTTTAAGGAACACAAATCTTGTAAAACTTTGAAAAGAGGCTATGACAATAGTGACTGAGTTTCTTTGCTGCTTCTTAGCACTAGCCCACAATTGTCCCGAAGCAGTGGTAGGGTTCTATTTCATGTTGGGACGTGTATAAGTGCTCCTTGCGAGCCTATGTACAGAAATAAATGAATTTTATGAATTTTATTATGAGTTACGCAGGAAAGCTTTTGTCAATAAATATTATCAAGATATCTACCTATCTGTTTAGGTTGTAGGGAGTTCGGGAGACTTGCAATGGTTGTCACCAGTACTTCACCAGACTTGACCCATACTTTCAAATTAAATAAAAAAATTGTTGTAATGTTATACCAATGAGACTAGCACAAATTGGCTGCGTGTTTTTAAAATGCCTTTTCTATGTTGCTGATGATCGTCATTGACATTAGAATATCAGAACATTTTATTGGATTTTTTCTTGTTTCAATGGGTAAACTCCAAACAGTACCTACTTACATTAGCCAGATCCAACCGTAAACATTGGGATTCTATTGCCATCATTTGTTTATGAATAGGGATAGATATATTATATAACTTGTTCAACAAGCGATAAAAAAGGATACTAAATTACAAAAAATTTTGACCAAATGTAATTTGAACAAATTGTTTAACCAAATGAAATTTGAACAAATAACAGAACCCTGATCAGAAATTCCAATCTCGTAATAAAAAGTTGGTCCTCTACAATAATAGCAGACGTCACGTCACAAACTTTAAAACCCTCGGCAGTTTAAAATTTCGTTGTGTATATTTTTCACTTTTTATGTAATGGTTACTGAGTAGAAAATAAATGCCCTTAAGTTTATTGGTTTACAATAGTTTTTAAGGCGAAAAATCCGTTATGGGTTTAAACCATATACAGGGTGTCTCGTTAAAAAAAGATAATCCTTTAGGTACAGATTAGTTACATCATGCTTTAATATATAGCAAATATTTTTTAAAGAAAGTATTGCTATTTTTGAGATTTTGGTTTTGAGTTTTTATTTTATTTTTTTATTTTTAGGAGCTTTACTGACATTTCACACACAAAAAAATATATTGACTTATGTTTGAATTATTCACGAGTATTAAATAGAAACAGACATTTAAAAAGTCATCTATTGTAGAAGTAGTCATACAAAAAGCAATCAATTATATCTCGGAAATGGTAATACTTTTACTTAAAAAAATTTGCATGATTTAACTAATCTGTACTGTTGATTATCCTATATTATTTACGGGACACCCCCTGTATATCAATTATCTATGTGAGTAATTTTATAGTTTCTCTAACAAGTGGATTTGAACGTGTCTAATTTTGTTCGTAAACATAACAAAAAATATTATAGTTAGGCCATCGAACTAGCTCGAAACAATTTGTGGATACTTTCGTCTGGATGATAAATGTACTAATAAATTCAGATACTAAGTGCAGTTGCCGTCAAATGTATCAATTTGAAAATCTCATAATCGGGTGATGTATTGAAACAATCTGCCCTAGCTTGTTTATAATATAGCTAAGCGAGATTTGGGCTGGAATTGGTCCAGTTTTTTACGTCTCTGCGCAATGTTTGTCTGTTTTAGACGTCCTTGTCACAATTCAAATGGATCTACTTAGATCCGTTTTTCGTAGAAAAAATACGCTTTAAAGATGCAGGAAGGCTAGTTTGATAGATTTAATAATTTTCCTAAGTACAGTCACGAGCATCAATATGTATTATATACACCTGCATTCGATTTAAGACCTTATTACAATGGCAAAAAAACTTATTTGTATATATTTCATTGCTTGTGTCTGTACATAATATGCATTAAGACCGCCTAAAACAATCTTTCTTCATTTTCTTAAAAGTACATACTTATTTATTAAGTAGCCCAACTGATCTCCTAGCTCCGTGTCAAACTGTTAATTGGCAAGTTGTCTCTTTTATCACATCTAAAAATATTTCATAATACAAGTATGATTCTATTCGTGTTGGAATGCGCCGCATAATATATGCAATCATCTGATGGATAGCTTTGCTTGGGGATACATGAGACAGGATTCGCGATATAATGAATTGTTTGATCACAAATAGAACAAGCTAATTCGAAACTCTGTTTACAAAATGTTAACAATAAATTGGTATATTACTAAATATACTGTTCGATCAGAGAATAACTGAATGATCTCACGCTAGAAACTCATTTGGGCTAACACGTCTAGACTAAATTGGTGATTCCATTACCAATCAACTAATTTGATTTTGCATGTACGTACGGAGTCACAACTCCAATAGTAACACACATAAAAGATGTGTTTTATCCATTATATTATAACTGCAATGAAAGTTCTGTGATCTCTTAGCGAGCTTTACCTACTTTTATAACTTTGTTAGTAATTCTTTTATCACAAGTAGTTCTTTTAGAGAACACAAAAAACATTTTAACTCTTGGCACGCGTTGCGAAGACATTTTAACAAATTATTTTGTTTAACTTAATTAAGACTGCAGACGTCAAAGTGCGCTTTTGTATTACTCGTACCGTTTGACTAAATAAATACATAAGTAGGTACTTTGCTTCCAAATGATTTAAAATGACTCTATTTGTTAGTGGTACCTATTTTGTCATAGCATGAGATCACTTGAACAATGGTTATTGACGTTTCACATGACAGCTCCTAAAACGAAGAGCTCATTAGAAGAATGACTAAACAGGATATACTTGTTATGTCTATCAGTTATCGAAGTTGCCATAATACAAGCTTACTCTTAGAAATTATTTATTTATTTAGCCTAAGCCACTACTCATGAAATTGCCACCCTTCATTCTACGAGTACCTACATGCTTTAGGAAAAGTTACATATTTAGGTTATATCGGTGATGATGATGCAATCCTGTTGTCCCTCATCAGGGACATAGGGCTCGAAGAAGGGATTTCCACTGCTCTCTATCTTGTGCGGTAGCTTCCAAGTCCTTCGAGCCGAGACCAGTTGATGCAGCCTCTGTCTCAACTGAGCGCCTCCAGGTGGTACGAGGGCGGCCCGGCCTTCTCTTCCCATACGCTTGCCATGTTAGCCCTTGTTTGAACAGGTGGTTATCAGACTTCCGCAAAACATGTCCAATCCTTTTGGTTATATCGGTACCTACTTTTAACTTCATCAGTTCATTTCCGAGGTTTCAAGACCCAACACAGAACGAATCGGATCCAGGACCTCTTTAGGGTCTTGTTCACTAACGCCAAAAGTGTGACAAACGTTTACCGGCTGTTTAAAGTTGGTGAACTAGGTACTTTACTGAACTGAGAACCGAGGATTTAAATTAGAAGGCCGCCTAACCAGACGGCTTTTAAAATTGGTGAAAGAAAAGCAATAAGAAGTCAGTTTAAAAAGTTTGACTACCGTCTTGACGTAGAGGTTCAAATCCCCAAGGGGCAATGTTTGTGTGATGAGCACGAGCATGTCCTATGTCATTGATGTTTGTAAAGCGTATTATAAGTATGTCTATCCGTTATCCTAGTCGCAATAGCATAAACTCACCTTTAGGTTTAGGGCTTTTGGCAATTGGTGTGATAGTTGGAATAATAAAAAAGGCATTTTGAAAGCAATCGTCCTAGGCGGTAGGCATGTAGGTGCTATAAGTTTATGTCAGTTAGTGAAGTCAATCACAGAAAGTCATCGCTTAAATCTTCATCAAAGACATCCATTTCCTAAATAAGCTTTTTACAGTCAAATGGTCTCCCAAATAACGTGTCTTGGAAAAGTTTCAGGTAATCTGTTTTATATTACTCTGTTTAACCTGTTTTTCTCTCGGCCAACAGCAGGATTTACGATTGCGTCCTATTAATTGTGTAATGTCTTTTATACTTTTTTTTTTGGAGTAATAGCTGAAAGCGCTAGTTGTTATTGGGAGTTTATATTTATGTTTATAGAGGAAACAGATTATGTGCCAGAATTTTTAACCAATCTGTCAAAAAATCTTGTCTTTTAATTGTCATTGATATGTGATAACCATTGATTTATATGTATAATAAATCAATGGTGATAACACTAATACCAAATATATTTTTATGCAAATTTCTCTATTGGTCCTTATATTCATACCACACATTCATTTTTGTAATGACACATACACCAGTGTACCTATTTGATGGAATTAGAAATTGTTACTAGTACTAGTGTTGCAATGGCATGGTCCTAGGTATGGCAGGGCTCCGCAGTAGGTCAATAACTCTACTCACTCAGTACTCAGTACTCAATATAAACTAACCTAGTTGTCTTTTCTTAAAATATTTATTTATAAGGGTCCGTGGAATCTTTAAATTGTAAAAGTGGTCAGTTATTGCAAGAAGTTTGAAAACCTGCCCTAGGCGTTCGTAAACTAAGTCACTATTACAGAGCCAGTGTCTTGCCTAGTATCTCCTATGTACGCAATAAATAACAGCATAGCATTCGTATACATGAATCATGTACCATTTGACATATTTTAAGGTCGCTTTCCTTAATAAAAAAATCACTTACAAACACCGCCTGACTTTAGATGGACTCATTACAAACGATACATTTAATGTAAGCCTTATTATGAGGGCTGTATAGTACAGTTTGCCTCAGCATTAATCGTGAGACACGACGACGCGACGGCCTTTCGAAATATTTTGTGTGTTGTCTACATACTAACTAGTTATCCCTATTAGGAAGATGAGGAAATTAGCTTTTGGCTGCATGCTTAAAATAAACAATGAAGAAACTACTTTATTTGTTCTTTTTCCCGGAGTCTAAAGAATATTAAGAAATTTTTATTCATTTGAACAAGTGGGAAAGAAATCAGGAAATACATAAGACTAATACAAATCCGTATTATTCTACTCACTATACATTCCATCCAAGGCAATCTTACGCTAAAGTTATGCTTGTGAATCACGTTTTAAGAAATAATAATGGAATACCAGGACACCTTATCTTATAAAACACGGTCATACTTCCATAGCTGGGCCATTGCCAAAAATGGCTAAGAAAAAACAAAACGCAGAATAACATTGCGGGTAGGATAAAATGTTGTTTAGATTAAGTAGCCCCATTATTTTAAACGTGGTATCACTTGAGTACATTAATAAATAAGAATTAGAATAAACAGTTTATCTTAACAACTTTTGTAAAGTTTTGTAGGTAAGTATTTGTAATATCGTGTTATATCATTCAATTTTAATATTTACACCTTATATTTTTGTAAGTAGGTATCTATTAAATAAAGGCATAATTTTATCTATACTAATATTATAAAGAGGAAAAGTTAAGTCACAATAACTCCTTTTTTAGGTAAAAATATGAAATTTTTGCGGCGGCAAAAAGAAAGCCACAGTTTCAGTATGTCGGTATTAATCCTTATCCAAATAAATCACGTCATATTCATGGCTATATCAGTACCTGTAAATTACTTTTTGAATTATTCAAATCGGACATACCATTAAAAAAATATCACGAGTAATATAATATTGTATCGAAGTTAGGACGGCAGCAAAGTTGGCCTTTTGCTATATCGTCAATAGATTTATTTTCTTATTTAAAAACTTTATTGCACTTAGAACAGTGTACAAAAGGTGGACTTAATGCTAAAAGTATTCTCCCCCAGTCATACCTATAAGTCATGCAGAAAAATTGTAATGTGCAGGATAATGTAGTCGAATAGAAATTAAAAGACGCAACAAAATAATATAATGGCGCTGTACGTATTTAACTCGCGGGTCAGCTTGAGTTTTTCCCAATAACTTAATAAGTAAGTAGGTATTTACACGGATGTACGATGTGTTGAATTGAAGTTCAAGCAAAGATATCTCTGACGCCTCCCTTACTCCACTCACCTATTGTCGCTTACACACAATACGACAAGACGCAATGCTATAAATTATTGTTTTTAAGTGATAAGCATTCACTATGCAATTTTAATATATTATTGCACTTGAAAAAATGACCGCCAGAGGCGGGAATCGAACCCGCGTTCCTCGCATGCCGGGCGATTGCCTAACCTCTCGGCCACCCTGGCGTTGGCAGAGACGCAATGCTCTTTCTTTGGCCATCGTGGTAAGGCGGTGGTGACCAGGATAGTACTTTAATATTTCTGATTTCTTCTTGACTTTTCTCTAATTGATTGTTTAAATGCACTTATCTCAGATCAGAATTACCTATTCATGGTCCGATTTTGAAAAAAACCTTTGTGTAAGGTACAACGTATCTAGCAAGGCTATAAGATAGGTAATTTTAAAAAATCACGTTATGTCTTTCAGGAATGGAGTAAAATCAATAGGTGCGCATGAAGTCCTCGGGGACTGCTATTTTTTCTATACTAATATTATAAAGAGGTTAGGGTCGGTTGCACCATATCTCACATTATAACTGGAAAAACGGAGGAATTATTTTTTTTGTTTAAACATGCTAATTACAGGAACTGCTAAGCCGATTTGAATAAAATATTTTGTGTTAGATAGAGCTTATTTCTCGGGGAACGCTTTGTATGAGCTATAAAATGCATGATACCTACCTAGAAATCAACGGGGAAGCAGTTAAATCAAAAAGCACGGATGAAGTCGCGGGGGACCGGTATAATTAATATTAGTTCATACGTATTAGTTCATATTATTTATTTTCGCTTAAGCATACTGTCAGGTACTATACTCAGAGGGGGACGCCTGTTTATGCTGCTTTCCTGGATCTGTCCAAGGCATTTGACCTGGTTAATTATAAGTTATTATGGTCGAAACTATCTGACATAGCGTTACCACCTGAACTAATTGCCACTTTTCAGTACTGGTATGGTAATCAAATTAGCCAGGTCAGGTGGTCTGGAGCGTTGTCTGACGAATATGTCCTCGAATGTGGGGTAAGACAGGGTGGTTTGTCGTCTCCCGCTCTCTTCAGCCTTTATGTTAATGACCTTATCGTGGAGCAACACCAGGGTCGGCTGCTCAATAGACGGTCTCATGGTCAACAGCATTAGTTACGCAGACGACATGGTGTTGCTGTGTCCCACGGCGAATGGTCTGTGTAAATTACTGTCAGTGTGTGTGAAGTATGTTTCCAAACACGGATTTCTCTATAATGTTAAAAAAAGTGAGCTAATGGTTTTTCGTTCAGGTACTAGGAAGTCGATTCCTGCACCTCTAGTAAAACTTCTAATTACTGAACTGAGGAGAGTTAGTCAATTTAAATACCTGGGACATGTTGTTACTAAAAATCTATCTGATGACTGTGACATAGAACGTGAGAGGAGGTCGTTAGCGGTCCGATGTAACATGCTCGCTCGCAGGTTTGCCAGGTGTACAAGAGACGTCAAGAGAATTTAGCAGTAATGCAACAATAATAGAAATAAGTTCATATAGTTACCTAACGTAGTTTCAGTATTAAACAGTGTTTTTGACAAACACCACATTTTTGTTATTAAGATGTATGTATGAGTATGAATGACTCTACATAACTACGCCTAAAATGACCAATGACATCATCAGACAGACGTTTCTTCCAGCCAGATGTAGAGGTACAATAGGTAGTTGAATTTTACAAGGCGCGCTTACATTACCAGCTACGTGATGTTATGATTTTCGATAGGTTAACACTACTTTATTTCGCAAAAACAAATACTAAGATACTTTTACGATAATTATTAAGTAATCGGTGACATCATACTGTCAGCCTGTTCTGTATAACAACCTCAAAGCAGTAAGTCATGGTCAGAATTTGACCTCAGCTTATCTTAATTCTCAGTGTCTGTTTATGGTCAACACTACCTACATGTCACTATTTACTGACTTGAATGCGAGTTACTCGTACCTATATGAGTAAAGGGATCATCGTTTAGATGTGAAAGCAACTTTAGTGTATTTTACAAACCGTACTTACCGTATTAGATCGTATTTTAGATTTAAAAATAAATACTTATATCAGTTAGTTATCTTTTCACACCTTAAAATTTTTTTATAGAATGTGTTTATGTCACACTAAGTATAAAAATTGTTATAAGTTGTTAGTGTTAACAGTTTTACTTATTATGAATACCTACAACTTTGGGGTCATGAACTCTACAAATAAAAAAACAAAACAGGTCCTTCATACAAAATAATTTTGGTACCTTGATAACAATATATGGGAAAGCAAATTTATTTTACGCTTTCGGTGATGCATCCATTGTAAAAGTTGTAGGTATTGATGGCCATATTCACATAAGACTATTAACATTAACACCCGGTATATAATTTATTAATAAGATAATATAGAGTTCAATAGTGATATTTGCGAAGTCGCGGGGAACATCTAGTAAATTATTAAGTAGTTAATCGTTTTTCAGTTAAATTATTATTCTATAATAGGTTTAAGCAGCGCTATTATTAAGAATTGAACTTTTAGCCAAGACCGCGTGAACTGCTGGCGGGCTAAAATTAGAAAATAGAGCATTATTCTTGGCTATCGTTTTGCAACAGTAAACACTGCTCCGCTTCCCAGCAGTGTGATGTCACGGATGCTCCTGAAAATTTTATGATTTCTTGTTCTCAAATGAAACATCGAAGGTACCATTATTCTGTTCTATTTATTTGCCACAATCAGAAATTGTAAACTTTTATATTGCAACTATTCCTTCTGTCTAAATCAGCAACCGGGAGGTAAAGACCGAAATCAGATTATTTGATTTAATTTCAGATCTGAATTTGAACGGTATACCTGTTTTACGAAAGGAATGACGTTTTAAAATGGTGTTTTCACCAATTTCTTACCAGAGCGACATAGCCATCACAATACTACTTATAAAACGATTTCAGTAGGTGCCTACAATATTTCAAAGTTTGGGTAGATTGAGCCCAATTTAGTCAGACTATTTGTCACATCATTACAACCTCTACACAATGACATCACTCGCCATATTGAAGGTTAACAACTTTGACTCTGTTTCCGTCAGGACTTATAGTTGTAAATACGTGAACATCAGACTCTCCATAAAATATTATTAAAAAAATAATGGTTTACAACTTCTTGACAACATTTGGCTTGTTATAGGAAAATTATTGATCGTGGAATCATTATAATTCCTGGGGCTGATTATGTATTTTTTGGGTCCTACCGCACTGTTTTGATACAAAACACATCAAGTGCTGAGAAGAAACGCCGGAATTCTAATTGACGTACGTCATTTGTTTTTTAGTTCTAGCTTATCTCTGAGTCAATTAACGAATATTGCAGCGTTGTCTGAGTCTATCTATGGGTCACTGAAGTCTAGACTCAGTTTATTTGTATGTTTCTATTCGAAGGTTATCGAAATAATAGAAGGGAAAGAAGAAACTGTGTCACCCCAAGCATTCCGGACCGCAAAAACAGTGCTATAAATTCCCATCACTTGTAATAACTTTGTTTGTTCGAAGTAATATCCTTAAATGTGGAATAAGTTCTATCCTAGTTCGGCTGAGGTTGCTTTATACGAAATCATTGCCTTTTCTAAGATCTCTGGTAACTACTAACTATTAAGCACTTACCAATAGATAGAGAACAAAGTTCTAGTCTTTGTTGCCTGTATTTGGCAAAAAATGCCTTTATTATATTATATACCTAAGTAGTCATAAGTAATTTTGTATTTTATCCTACTGATTTTTTATGAATATTTAAAAACAATATCGATAAAAATTAACCTTAGTAAATTGTCCAATCTGAGCCATAATTTTCAAAAACCACGTATCACAATTCTGTATATTTTTAAATTTGATTTGTACGATTATAAACTTACGTAAGTTCTCTCTTTAAAGATTTGCTAACCTACAACTATAGTAACACAATTTTTTGAGTAGCATACGAAAGGTGTTCAAAATAGGTTTGCATTTAAATTTAATTACTTTCTCTTTACTTGTGTATATTCAAACCAATAGATGATATATGAACAAAGTGTCATTTTATCGTTGCACTTCTAGTAGACAACGACGAACAAAGTATGAATTAATCCAATTGAATCCTTAATAAAATGATCGCCTTTGTTTCTGCGACATTATAGCTCAAATTGCATTTGCAATGTGAACTCACAGGTCATAGATAGTGACTAAACACTTGTGAGTGCCAATTATCCGTTTAACGATAGAATCTGCGATCCATGCAACCGAGCACAGAAAGATCACTGAGGAAAGTCATTTTAAGTAAATAGCGACTCTTGCTACGCACCATAAAGTATTTAGACCCATCATGGTTGATCGATAAAAAAATTGTACAATAAAGTTTATGAAAAATGTTTAAATAAATAAATGAAAATATTTCATTCAAATGCTACACTAAGATCTAACGACTGAGATAATAAGGCAGCATTTGTATGGTAGCAATGAGCAATGAAAATAATGAATTACATATTGTTCTATAATTAAAGTCTAAAGGAAAACTTCTTTACACCGTCCTGCAACGAAATTGCGGTGTCATTTGTCTCTTGTGTAAAAATACGCGGAGCCTACGCTATGCGCAGAATATTAAGATTGCTTGATTCCTTGCATTTACAAACTGTTTCTTTTGAAAAAAGTACTATTTGAAGAGGTTGTTCTTGATCACAACCTTACCCTAGCATGTAGAGGTAATTTATAATGAAGTAGGTACTTCTTAGATAAGCTTGCATAGGAGCCGGCTCGTAGGTATAATGTACGTACTAACTCCTTGCCGAATTTTGACTACAGTAACCAATCTCAACATAGATTAGCCGACTGCGCGGGAGACATTATAGTGCACTGGTGTGTGCGCAATATACAGGTGCAATTTCTGTTCCTTCACTCTTATAACTCGGTGAGACGGAACACAGCAGTCGGATATGACTGTATAGAGATCAGGCGCCGGACCAACGGCTTAACGTGCTTTCCAAAGAACGCGTTAACACCACCAACTTCCTGACTGCGAAGCTGTGTCTGAGTCATTTCAAAACAGAAAAACCCAACATTTTCCGGGACCTCGTGGATAGTACCCAGCGTGCTGACCACTAGACGAACGAGGCAGCCAACTATTGAACTTACATAGTGTCGCTATGTCCCTCGAAATATGGCAAAGAGCGTCCCCAGTAGTCCTCCATCTCGTTCGATTTTGAGCTTCGCCCTTGACTTCACTCCATGTCTTGCCGATCCTCGCCTCGTCTGCTACAGTGCGCCGCCAAGGCCATATCCATATTTTCGACTGTAGTCGTCCCTGTCTCTCATGCATGCATGCATGCAGACAGCGCGAACGAGCGTGGTGGCTTTACTAAAAAATACGACTATTGTCATCCGGAGTAAGGACTCTGGTGTCTCGTTGATTGAAATGGTATCTGTGATAGGTACAAATTTGATTAATGAAGCAGACAGCTAGAAATTCCACACCCAGACTTGGTATTATGACAGATGAATAATTGTAGTACAAGTGTTTTTTTATTATTTGGAATAGGTTTGCTCTTGATTCTAAAGTAAACCAGATGTAGCGTAGACAGAGCCGACAGTAAGTGAGCTTACCCAGAAGGTACTGGTACTCCCACTTACCTAGCTATGGAGCACAGCAAGCTGCTTGGCGCCGGGCTCCGGTGGGAGGGTGGTAGCTACTTCTGCCGCTGTTAGGATCCTTCAGCCGACATCGTTGCCCGGATGGTCCACCTGCTAGGAGATAGCTCCTAGTAGGTGAACCATTCTTCATCACCACCCCAATTACAAGATACGTTTTTTTGGTAAACTCGACCCATAATATCAGCGCAGCGTATCGTAAAACCACAGCTGGTTTTTGTGACGTTGTTAATAGCTTAGTATACTCTTTGAGTTTTATTTGTAATTTCTGTAAATAAATGATTTAAAAAAAAAACTTTTTTTTATTTACAGGATTGTGTCTCCGTTGCCGTCAGTGCAACAGCCAGAATGACCCGACCTGCGCTGATCCTTACACCAGCACCAAACCTTCAGTGGTAAGTATCCATACTATAAACGAAAAACAGATTTTTTAACAGCCTTTGCGATTTACTGGTAGAGAATGTCCTGGGGCATTTAGTCCGCCAGTTAGATTTTTTCAGTGTAAATTTTTTAACAATTATTACATTCTACAAAAGATGCGTAATAATTATTGTTGCAGTCCCCAGGTATAGTAAAAAAAACGTTTTAATCATGTTCATTAAAAGGATAATAAATTGATTAAATTCAAGTGTAAAAAATCGTTCAATAACGCGACGTTAAATTAGGCGTAATACAAATCCGCACTTACTGTAAGCTTGTCCTCATTTAAGAATGCATTTTACTTACTTACCTACCTACCACAGTGCAAAAATGACTCTAATTTGTTTTCATATATTTTTCAGGAATGTTCTACTCAAGATTCCTTGAACTACAACAACTTGTACCTTCGCAATTTCCTGCCAAACGACGCCAACACACACCTTGCAGGCGCGCCCAGATATTGCCACAAAATTGTCACTTGTAAGTACTGATTTATACCCAATCTAAAGGCACTGGCCACAAGTTTAGGAGCTTAGCATTTATTGTAAACCAATGCGAGAGTGACCGGACATTTTAGCTGTGTGATCAAGACCTAATTCAAACCATTCCAAGCACCTGACGAAAATGGAATAGTTCCCTCTGGTGGTGCAGATATGTTTTCCACTCAATTTGCATTTCGACTAATTATGTGTCGAATGCTTTGGTCGACCTTATTACCCGAAATAATTTCATATTTTAGGGTACAGAAGCAACATCTTATGGACAGTAAAAACATTAGGTATGCCATCAAAACAAACTTGTAAAAAAAAAACCTAGTCTCGCAACTCAGTTATTCTACCCTAAAGAGTTGAGATCCGTATTAGTCCGTTAATTTAGTTCCTACTTTAGGTCTTTCTGTCTTAAGTATTACGTAATAAGCTAACCTAACAACATCTTATAGTGACCATTGTTAATGTAAAAAATCTTTTATCTTTTAATATAAATATTTGATAATTATTTCTATAAATTAAACAATTTGTTTGCCGAGCATCCGCGAATATAGCGCAGAGTCGTGGGATCGAATCCCACCAGATGACACAGTCGATCAATTTTTGTAAGCGTTTAATTTATTTTGGTATAAATCGTTGATTTGGCCATCGCATGAAGACACAATTTATCTCACAAGTAATAAGTACATAATTTTTATATTAAATTAGATTGTTTACTGTACTACAGTAGTAGTAGTTAACTATAGTAATATAGAGGAATTTATACAAGATTATTTGTTTTTATCTCGAGTGAAAAAGAAAGTTAAAAAGGTTATAACTGTAAAAAGCTGTAAAATGCATATTTACATACATCTAAAAATCAAGATACAAGTACAGGCAGATCGCCTCCCGGTACCACTTTGTACCGTTTGGAGTCGAAACACTGGGTTCGTGGGGTCCCAACGCTATCTCTTTTTTCAAAGAGATTTCCAAGAGGCTAGTTGACATCAGTGGTGACCTAAGAGCTGGCAGCTACCTTGCTCAGCGTATAAGCATCGCTATCCAGCGCGGTAATGCTGCCAGCATCCTAGGAACCTTACCACAAGGACCCTTTTTATAATTTTTGTTTTAGTGTTGTATTAAGTCATTTTTCTTAATTTTTATTAATAAGTTGTATATATAGTTAATTCTAAAAATACATATAGCATATAAGTACACTTATGCCATTAATGATACAGAGTCTGTCGTGAACATTCATTTTTCTCTTGAATTCCTCCAAAATCAGCAAATGAGTTTTTTTACTTATTATTAAAACCAAATTTACTTTTTTCCAGTGACCGGCACAGTAATCAGAACGTGTCTCGACTCTAACCCGCTCAACCTGAACCAGACTTGCCAATTCTTAGACACGGCCTCCCAAGTTGACCCTACCAGAAGAATCAAGCACTGCAGCGCTTGTAACAAGGATGACTGCAACGGTGCCAGCTCCATCGTCGCATCGTTACCCCTTGCGCTCTTAACCCTTTTCGCGTCCTACCTCTACTACAAACAATAATAGCCAACAGGCTGGTAACACGATGTCATTGGTCATGCTTCCAATTGGCCGCTTCGCTTCCCTGTATAAGCGATGTAGTGATGTGCCAAGTCAGTTTATATGTTGAGGGAAAACCAATTTAGGTAACTCTTACCAACTCTTTAACTTTGCTATTTGGATGACGAGAAGTCACTTGCAAAAGTAGTGTTAAAACTAATAGTGTACCCCAATTTGTTTCTATGTCGTATAAGTAAAGGAAAACTTTTTTACATTTATCGGAATATTTGATTTGAGTGGCTAAATTGATAGAATTGATAGAATTTTCAGAATTATTTGCCCAAATTAAGCACAAACACATCAAAGTTTTTTTTCTCTGATTGACTCGGTTCATCACTGTCTACAACCCATCTACGTACCAACCACCAATAATACCAACTATGTGGGGTAATTAGAATTTAATCGCATATTACAGGTGAGGCTAATGTCGAGAATGCCTTCAATGACCGTCCAATATCATTGTTGTTACTTTTGCTTTGTTGATTTTATAATTTTATGTAAGTCTTAGGTAAGCAATGTTAACACTGTCACATACTGAAATATTATGTTTTGAGTCTTGCAACGGAATCTCTTTGCGTCTTTTTAAATTTCTCTCTACGTGTACGAGTATGTTAACCTCTTTAAAATTAAAGAACTGGAATACGTTTATTATGTAATAATAAATACGAATTAATAAAAAAATATGAATTCTTATTTTAAATAACTCTGCTATGAAGTTGTCTGTTATTAGTATTTATGTAATTTATTTACTTGGTATAGGTACATACTTTACATACAGATCTGAAAGGCTAAACACAGTAGTTATAAGATTACAGGAATTTCTAAGCATCATTTTTTGTTTCAAATTACTACATTTGTTTAACATTATGAGGGTCCGATAAGGATAATTGTTTTTAAAATTTGTACAAATTGTTAAGATTATTGTTGATTTAAATGTTTGTGAACATGACTATAATTGTATAGTTAACATACATAAGGATATTGCTAGGTAGGTACAATTAATGTGTTAAACAAAATATTAGTAGTTGCCTTAAAACATACTTAAACCTACCTAAAATGTACGCTCTTTAATAAAATGTGTCTACTAATCGTAGTAAGTATAAGTATTTTTGTTTCAAATTCTTAGTAATTTATCTTACACAGATATCATAAGCTTTTTTTTCGTTTATAGTACAAAAATCACTTATTTAAATCTGAAATTAAAAGAACTTTTTGAATTTGATCCTTAACACTCTTGTTGATGTAGATATTGGTTATGTTCCCAAATTATTTAGCGCCTCAGGTATAATATGATTAAGCATTTATATACGGATATTGATATTTTATTTGCATTTGTAATTAAAATAATAAAACCAAACTTTGCCTTTTAATAGTAATTATAAAAGTTTTACGTTAACACTTTTCTTGCATAAAATAAGAGACCTACTAGATAGTTACACCAAACGTAAAAATATTTAATTAATTGTCATACATTTTAACTAATAGACAAAAAACTATAGTTTAGTAAGACTAGAGAAAAAAAATTGTGAGCGTTTTTGCACGTTTTTGGACCTTCTACTCCGAGCTCCTTCAAGCTTTGTTTTAATTTTTGAGTGCAACTCCCTACATGTAACATGTAGGTAGTTGCACCTGAGTTGCATTTTTATTATAAGAATGTCAAAATTAAGTAACAACGACTTAATGACTAAAGAACAGCTAATTTAAGCCAATTATTATGTCGTTGGGATTGTCCTTTTTGCTAATTCTGATAGAGAGCCACGCAACTTTCAATCCTTTTATCTGAAGGGCTTTATCATTCGATAATAGTAAAGTGCAAAGTAAAACTAGGTGTTCTCGTTATAGCAGATACAGCATGTTGCTTTTTACCAGTTGTCTTCAACGAAGTGCTAAGATATAAAAGTGCGAGTCCTCAAAATTAGGTTCTTGCACTCATAACGTAGACGCTAAAAAGTAACAAAAATTTTGCAGAAACCGAATTGTTTTTTTTTTCGAAACCTGCATTTATGTAGGATTAATTACAACCTTACAAAAGATGGCCCAGTTAGGTAAGTGTCGAAATAGGAATACGACAAATCAGGAACAGATCAATGCAAACTCCGTAGATGTCTAACCCTTTTATTAGGTATTCGTAATTTTCATATTGTCATTTATTTGAGCTACAGAGTATGTGTGTTACAGAAATGAAAGAGATGGATGGATGGAGCTGGATCTGTTGCTTTACTTATTTCTTAAATTACGGAGCATTCAATGCTTTTTTACCCTATCATAAGATAAAGAGCATTGTAAATCTGATAACATTTGAATTAATTATGCAAAATGGTTTGGCATTGAATTGATGGATCTACATTTTACTAAGTTCATGATTTTTTCTATTTAGTATAACATAGGATTGCATTGCGAATGTGAACACCATATATATCAAAATTACAAAGTGTATAAATAAGAAGTCATAAACAGACAACGCGCTTGTAGTGATAGCTTGGCATCCGAGTGGTTAACTGCGATCCATCGATTAAAATAGGATTTTACACAATGAACCTAGTAAATGTTGTGCTTATCGTGGCAGCCGCCGCTGTTTTGCAAGGTAAACTTTCTTTACCATCAATCGCAGCCTCTTTCATAAAGATGTATACTGCTGAACATTAGGCCTCCCCATCGGTACCTTAAGTGACCGGTTGTAAGTGGCCTGCATCCATCGCAGAGAAACTTAGCATAAGGTAAAACCAACCAAATAAAGAAACCATCAAATAAAAAAAAAATACAAGTCAGTACTGTATTTAACCATTACAGGATGTCCACAGCTGAACATTATACAGGTTGTAAGTGTAAACAGTCTTATCCTCTAAGGGGGTGAATATGGCCATAAATACCTACAACCTTTACTATGGACACATCAAAGAAATCGTGACAAAATTGACTCAGCATTCATTGTCATTAAGTTGCAGAATTATTTGTTTGAATGGCCGGATAGTTTTCTTTTAGATTTGATCAGGAGCCCATAGTACAAGTTCGAGGTATTGATAACCATATTTACGCCGTTAAGACTTATTACATTACCGAGCACATAACCTATAGAGATGAAAGACATTATCAGCTAGGTACCTTATACCAATTTTATTATTGCACGCTATAGTCAAAACGATACTTGTAAGCTGGATAATGCGTCCCAGATATATATTTACAATATCCTATCATAATTACGTAGTACTTCAAATGACAAACATTTATTTTATTTTCAGTGGACACTTTAAAATGTTATCAGTGCAGAAACTGCAATACAGTTACCAGCCAACAGTTATTGACTTGCAATTTTACATTGCCTGTTCCGCCTACGGAGAAACCGCCAACTAATCCACCGACCAATAGGCCGGGGACATCCACTACTGATGTACCAGAGTCATCAACAATCACAGATGGGCCTCAATCATCAACAGTTACTGATGGACCTCAGCCGTCAACAGTAACCGATAAACCCGAGTCGTCAACAGTTACAGATGGTGTACAGTCATCAACAGTTACTGATTCAAATCAATCATCAACTGCAGATGACGTTCCTCAATCATCAACAGTCATCAATACACCTCAGTCATCAACAATCACTGATATACTGCAATCATCAACAGTCACCGATACACCTCAATCATCAACAATCACTGATATACCGCAATCATCGACAATCACAGATCCAGATAAATTCATAGTTACGATGGTAAAACGATCAATAGATTGGGATGAGCATGATGAAGAAGCATTCATGGATGACGAATGTATTTGTGAAAATGTACGTATTAGCATCTTAGATTTGTTAATTCTTAGGGAGTTTTCAAACATTTGACCGAACAGATTGACCCTCGTCACATGGTTTATCTAACTAACCAAACACGTTATAAATTGTCATGTGTCATTGTATGTCATTGATGTTTTAGAAGCTAGGTTAATTTTGTATTTTTTAGGCGTACTGCAACTGTGGTGGGCGAGTTTTCTTCTCTTTATACGGCGATATCAAAGCTCTAAACTTTACTTATGTCTGCATTACGGACACTATTACTAGTAAGTATAAAAATTAGCCATTTAACAATTAACGTACAAGGTTAAAATTATCCCAATTAATTAACCCACTTTAGAATATCAATGAATTATCTAATCCTTATCCTGCACTATAGTGCAAGTCCAGTGAAAAAATACATTAAATTAAATTGATTATTTTGATATTACTATTTTTGTGCCAGTTGTGAAATCTAACTTAAGCCTTTGGCTGAAGTAATTCAACTCTCCTGCATCACAACACGTTAAAGGAAATGTAACTACCTCTATCTCTACTGGATTTAGAAAAAGCATCTATCTCTATCTCCACAGCATTCAGTAAAGAAATCTTGCTATTGTTTGGAAGGGGTAATTCAGGGTTTGCTTTCAGATAATGGGACTACAATCACCAACAGAGGATGTGCAATAAAAGCCAACACAACAGCGGAGACTTGCAGTTTTTCAAGTTACAGTACAAATTGTACGATCTGTGAATCAGACGGATGCAATCAACCTAGCTCAGCTATTACTTTCCATTTCTCTTCTCTCCTTCTAATACCAGTGTTATTGGCGCCATTTGTAAAAATGTAGGCTAACATTAACATTTGGTATCACATATAATGTTGTCGACTTATTTTTTCTCTTCTTGCGGCTTTATTTACCTGCATGGAACATATATTTGAAAATTGAGTTATTTATGTAACGCAGAATTGTGTTAATTCCGAAGGAAACATTTTCATAAATAAATAAATTGTTTCAACAAACACACCAATTACCTAGCCCCAAACTAAGCGTGAGCTTGTGCTATGGTGACTAGGATAACGGATAGAAATACTTAAATACAATTAGATATACAGAATCAGTTCTTTCAGTCTGTCCGCGGTCAAGCGCAATAATCCTTAGTACTAGAAAATTGTAAAAGAAAAAAACAGTAAAATAAAATTTAAATTAATTTGATAATATCTGCTTTGTATATCTTTATCTTAAACATAAGATTTCCATGCTGCACATAAATTAGCTGAAGAAGAGAATCAACACTATTTTAAGACCTAAATTTCATTTAGAAAAAGCATCTTACATCTACACTTAAGCTACAGTAAGATGGTATGTTTTTTTTGGGCTTATGAGTGACGCAACTAAGGAACCATACACTTGGTGTGACCCGACACGCACTTGGACATTTTTTTAGTGGCACATGTTTAGTTTTTTTAACCGACTATGTTGGACCATCAGACCAAAGTGCACACTATAATTTATGTGTCTCCCGATTGCACTGGTCTACTAAGGGCAAAGATGTCGTTGCCAATGTTCAAAGAATGCCTTCTTCACCCTGAGGCTCGAACGGTTGGAATCTCGCCACAAAATAAATTTTACTTCGTTTGTGGTGAAAGTACTGACTCATCATCTTTATGAGGGAGAAGTTCTGGCCGCGGGGAGTCGTGTTTTGGATATTCCAAGGACGGCTGCCAGCCGACACCGCGTGCATCAAATCGCGTGTGCGTGTAACTACAGTATTTGTTTTAGGGTCTGTCCGTCGGTCTGTTAAGATCCTTTTTTTCAGAAACACATATACGAGTCGAATACGAATCAAATACTTATGAATGCGGTTCCTTGAGCTTTAACAAAGTGTAACATCCGCTTCAGCCACCGTTACGTCACAACCGGGGAATATCGTTTATTAACAACGCTACCGGAAATTCCACTCGACACTAGCGCCACCTTTATCATTTATTTATTTTATTTCAAATTGTAATGGTTAGAAGTTACTATTTTGACTGTCTTAGTTGTGCGTAGAATTTGACATAAAAGCAAGATGTTCGGTTGATTCCTTCTGTTATTTTCACGTTGAGAGTTGTGTATAGCAAAGCTCTGTCCAAATAAATACTTATCAAGTTCTACTTTATGTTATAAAAGTCGTGTTTCTAATTCAACGTAATCCAAAATAGGTACTACAACGTAATCCTGTTTTTAGGGTTCTGTAGTCCTGACAAGGAATTTTTGTCATGTCTTTCTATCTGTCTGCCTGTCCGTGGTTTTGCTAAGAGACCGTTAGTACTACAAAGTTGTAATTTTGTAGATGTATTATAATTAGGCTGACAAAGTTGTAGAGTAAAATTTTAGAAAATAAAAGTAGGGTACATGACCTCCCCTAGATATGAAGTAGGTATTTTTTTTGTAGTTTACCCCGTCGAACTTCCCTGGGCGTTAGATGATTTTGTACCAAATACAAAATCCTTAGAACAAATTCTCATAAGTGACTAAGATGAAGTTGATAATGGTACGGAACACTTCATATGCAAACATTTTGCAGAGAATCAAAATCTAAAATTTACGCAAGTCCAACACGAATGAAACATATCACAGTTAGTTTGTTACACTAAGAACTACACGTTCTGCATAATCTCACTTGATACTTTCATTATGTCACGTGAAATCCTGTACTGTGAATGCCCTACGGGTTCCACGGACAAAAGAAATAAAAGAGAAACTTGGAATTGTTTGTTTTATTTAAAATAATTAAATAACTGAATTTACAATGACCAATTCCCTATGAATAGCTTATGTAATAGCTTAAGGTTATGCTATTATACCTCAATCACAGAAAACTAGTTCATCGGAGGGGTCGAACATAAATGGGTTCTGATTAGGCGTTTACACTTTACTTCAAACTCGAAAGAAATACTAGTAAAAATAGTATTTACCACCACTTTGCTTTGATAAAAAGAATACTAAAGGGATACTAGTTGTCCTAATTAAAGTAATGGAGTTGACCGACCTGCATTCCCGGTGTTTAACAAATTCCTGCGGACAGGCCAAAGCTTAGCATTGGCTATAAGCGTGATGGAAGGTGTGCAGTGGCAGCTGATTGCAGGTTAATGTTCCACGTGGAAGCTGGTCTCACATGTCCCCGTCAAAGCATGTGGAACTCAAACATGTGCTTAAGTTATTTATAAAAAACAATCTTGTGAATCTGTACAATTTCAATGTTAATGTACAATAATAATAATAATAATAATGCTAATAATCCCGTGCAGCTGAAATGAAAAATGAAAAGCATTAGGGACACGTTTGCAACAAGCCTCTGTGGGACACGAGGCTTTGAAGAAATTGGGTGCAGAGAGGGCACGTGCTTGAAAGCAGCATATTTTGACATGGTATGTCATCGCCGTCCAAATATTTAGTAAATCACTCAAAACAAATTGGCGACTCCACGCTGCTCCTCCCGCCCTGCCGTGCCATGTGGAATAGTGGCACGGCAACCATAAAATTTAGGTTAAATCAGCCTGAAACAAGAACGAAAATCACAGGGGCTGCTCGCACCGAGCATTGAAGACATTCAAGCCTTGAAACCTGAACTCACCAGCGTTTCCAAAGACTCGACGTCTTTGAGATCGTCGAGTTAAACTTGGCAATAAAATTCCTCTATTTTGGTAAATAAGGAATTGCAATGGCAGCCCCGACTGGAACAGTGGATGTCATTGGGCAAAGGCTCCGAGTGGCCAGCTACAAAATAAGATCAAATTTAAGTCAGGAATACCAGACGAAAAGTCCTGTGGCATTCGCGCGAAATTCAAAAGACAAATGCGCAAGATTCGAAATGATTAAAATCCACAACGTTACAGTTAATAACTTTTCACCTTCTTCTTTTGCACCGCCTGTATCTTTTCTGTGTTTGACCTATGGTTGCCTGGTAGAGAATGCTTTTGGCATTAAGGGCCGAAACACATGACCGTGTTGCGGCCTTGCGGCGCCGCGCTGCATTTTAACGCGCCCCCGAACGTTGCATTGCGGCGCCGCAAACAAAGCGTTCTACTGCCGACCTGGCAACCATTGCTTTATGAGTTTTGAGCGTTGGTGAACGTATCTGTAGCATGGATCGCAAAAAACGTATTGTTGTTAAAAAGTTACTCTTTTGTTTTTAAAAAGACATGACACCAATTTAAATACACAACAGAGAAGATACTGAATACATCCATTTAACGAGGCAATGATTCCTGACAAAATCTAGTATACGAATATAGCGAATATAGTGGCGGGCGGCGCTGCCGATTTTGTCTCGGCCCTAAGTCTGCCATTTGTACATTTTTTTTATTTGTGCAGTAAAGTATCAATAAATAAATAAAAAATTCAAGAGTATTTTTTTTTCTTATTAAATATTAGTTGCAAAACATGTAGGATGAGCTCCCGGCAGCCCAGCCACTCCAGGGTTGTACCCCGGGTTATGATTGCCCGGGTAGTTGCCTTGGTAGTTCCCGCCCGGATAATACCCGGGTCCACTCGGGTAGTTCAGGTAGTACTGCCCGTGGCTGCCCGCTAGTAAAAAGTCCAGGAAGTCTCTTAGTCCAAAACCTGTTGGGAACCGTTAGTGATGAGATGAGATACATTCATTCAAGTTGGATACAGTCTCTGTAGAAGCTTTTGTTGTAGCGATAGTCATAAGGTACCTTGCCTAACTAACTAACCCATTGAATCAGTCAAACGGTCACAAAAAAAAAGCTCCATCACCAGGCCACCAGATAAAATTGTACATTTACGAATTTTGTAGATAAATTAAAAATTCTGTATCTCCTGAACAGAAACATAAGGCAATATTTTAGTATTATTTAGTGTATTCTTTCTTTTCCACTTTAATTGTTTTTTTTAATAAGCATATAAAATTACGAAAACTAAGATGTCTCTTTTGTGTCAGGTCTGGGTCACAAATGATTTATTTATTTAACAGTAAACATACTGACTTACAGTCGCCAGTGTGCTATATATAGAAAATCAAATAAAACAAATAAGATACATCAGGATTACAATAATATATGTCACCAATATTAAATATTATATCAGAAAAAATACACATTAGAGTCAATCAGAATAATTAAAATTAATCAAATTCTTATGTCAGGTTAGGTAATACTACTGCGAAAAACTCAGAACACAAACTTTGTATGTAAAAAAAATAGGTAAAAAAACTTTTTAAGTTAAACGGTTTTATGTTAAACATACATTGCAATATTTAAGATTAATGTACTAAAAACCAAAAAATAATCCAATTTGTAGCGGCGGCCATCTTGAATTTATAATGATAATGAATAAACATAATTGTATTGTCACCAAAATCCAAAGTGTATACAACATTTCAGATTAATCGGTTGACAGGAAGAGGTTGAAATTTGAATCACTAAATTTGACCCAAGAATAATAAATAAAACAAACGGGGTGAGCTAAATAAAACCGTTTAAAAAACCGTTTAAAAACCGTTTAATAAAAACAGCTTTGTGCATGAATTGACCAAAGCTGTCTGCAAATATGTCAATATCATAGTCATCGGCGAGTATATCTCCTTTATAGGCGTAGAGCCCGAACGGTGGGAGCATTCGCGGCGTACTTTGTGCGCGCTGAGGGCCAACACAACAGGCGCGGTCGCCGTCGCGCCGCCACCAACCCTTCCGCGTTCCAACTTAAACGATTAGGCACCTGCAATCCTATTTGGCTCAGAATCGACGGGCTATCTATCTTGTTGTATATGATACACAAATAGTGTACAATCGTCTGCATAACCCTTCTAAATTTTAACGTATCTAGTCCTACCATACCACTAACAAATAAGGACGGATATAGATGTTGATACTACCCATACTTTCTTTTGTATAGCCAAAGTGCGAATTTGCGCTGTACCTTTTCCACCAGGAGAATATATTTATCCTCTTAAGGATCCCACACAGGTGCGCCGAATTCAAGTTGACTTCGGACATACGCATTGTACAGAATCATTGCGACATCCAATCCGTCAAACTGAGAAGAGGTACGGATAACGAAGCCTAGCATTTTACTAGCCTTTTTACTGTATTCACGTTGTCATGAAAGTCTAATTTAATGTTTAATATCAATCCTAAGTCACGAGTTTTATTTTACTTTTACTAACGTATTGCGGACACAACTGACGTGTAAATGTGATGATTTTACACTTTCCTGCATTAAATGGAAGATGTTTCCGTTGACTCCAGTTCAAAACTGCGTCAATATCGTTCTGTAGTGCTTCGTAGTCAGATGGATCGTCTACACCGAGACTTAATTTGAGGTCGTCTGCAAATAATAGGCATTTGGCAGTAATGACGCTTTCGGAAAGGTCATTGATAAATATTAGAAAAAGTAACGGTAGACAAAGTTATGATCGTCTTACTTTGTATTTAGATAGATACTATCAGATAGAACCATGTATATAATGCATTAAATCGTGACGTTTTGATAAAATGAATCAGTTATTATCAAGGTTACCAGACAAGGTAATTACCCGTTTTGTTTGAAATGAAATGCTATGCCTACATACACGGTATCATTATCAGTTGGCATTACAAGCTTTAAGTACATTATTTACTGAAAATACTTGAAATTACACGTTTATCGCTATCATCTATCAGTTTTTAAAATATTTAATTTCCAATTGATTGAAAATAAATAAATAAAAATTGACAAGACTGTGTTTTTGATCAAACATGATGATATATATAATAAGCATTGATTATGTTGCCTTTATTTATTTATTGCATTATTTACTTTTTATTTATCATTACATTTTTATAAGATTGTGTAGTCCATAAGGAGTCCTTATAATTTTACCATGGTCCATCAGTCTGTCGCCATATTATATAATGTTAATTATGCGCTGAATGTAAAAGGAGGACTAACACGGCTATAAAGGAATTACAATGGGGATCCACTCTGCCAAATTCTCCCTGTAGGTGGCGCATTGTTGATGCGGCCAAAGCTATCTGTCATTCCAGTACAGAAGTTGTTTTTTTGAGTATTTTTTGGTGTTTTCAATCTACGAAAGCATAATGCCGTTATTTGCTGTGCCAGGTTGTTACAATAATAGTGTTCATTTATTTCCAAAAGACTCAGTTTTAAAAAAGAAGTGGGAAACAGCTATAAGAAGAAAATTATTTAATTTTAGGTAGTTCACTGGAACTATTTACATCATAATAAGCTTCTGGATCGGGAACATTCATCGTATAACTAGATTGTGAAGCTACGACACCAAAATTCCCGGTATCATCGCAGTTCCGATCGTAGAATTCTAACCTAAAAAACAAACATGTAAGTGTTTTATTATTACAAGCTTTTATTTAGCTTGCAATGTAACTAACTATGTATGCTTGTTCGGGTGGAATCTTGCAACTCAATTTTGAAGCAGATATCTTCAACCGATTGAGCTGAAATTTTGTATACACGTTTAGTTTGGATGACAATACATGGTAAAATGCATGATGTCATCCTAAATTCAACATGGCGGACCATCGAAGATGGCGGACTCGTTATTTTCAATGCACTTCTACAATATTAGTATTAAATGAAAGGGCTTGCTGAGAGTAACTCAAAAAATAAAGTGACGTTACTAAACAAAACAAAATGGCCGACTTGTAAATCCTCCAATATGGGTATCAAATGAAAGGACTTGCTGAAAATAACTCAATAAATAAGGTGACGTTATTCCAAATCCAATATGGCAGACTTCTGAAGATGGCAGACTAAGTTTTCTTTGCTTTCTTACAATGTGGGTATCAATTGAACGGGCTTGCTGAAAATAACTCGATAAATAAGGTGACGTCACTCTAAATCTAATATGGCGGACTTTTAAAGATAACGGACAAACATAGTCATGTTTTTAAAGCTTTCCTACAATATGGGTATCAAATGAAAGGGCTTGCTGATAACATATCCATAAATAAGGTGACGTCACTCCAAATCCAATATGGCGGACTTTGATTTTATGCTTTCTTGCAATATGGGTACCAAATGAAAGAGCTTGCTGAGAATAACTCGATATAGAAGGTGACGTCACTCTTGATCCAATATGGCAGACTTCTAAACCAAGCGGCCTTAGATTTTTATGCTTTTCTACAATATGGATATCAAATCAAAGTTTTTGCTGAGAATAATTGGATAAAAAAGTGACTTCACTGTAAATCCAATATAGCGGGCTTCGAACGATGGCGGACTAAGTTTTGTATATTTTCTTACAATATAAGTATCAAATGAGGGCTTACTAAGAATTACTCGATACATAAGGTGACTTCTCTCCAAATCATATATGGCGGACTAGCCGCAACAGCGGAGAGGTAGCCGCAACAGCACCCTGAAAGCATTATTATACTGGACACGGAGAACGCTATAAGCCTTTTGAGTATATCTAGCCCAGAGGCTGCACGTGTAAAAAGATGTACAGTAAGCCCTGAACAAGGTTATCTTTACGTCGCATGTGCAGCGTGCAAACCTTCGAGCCAGCATGTTCGCTCTGACTGACAGCGCTCTCCGTTCCCTTTCAATATTTTCGTCGTCCTTGAGGTCGGGAGTCAACACATGACCAAGATATTTGAATTTTAATAAGTTTGTACAAAAACTTAAGTACCTACAGTCTTTTTCAAAGATATCGTTGCCTAACGGTGAAGGAAAACACCATGAGGAAAACCCTGCACACTAGTGGCTAGTGTGTGAGATGGAAAAGGCAATGGCAAACCATTTCATTAAATATTGCCTAGAAGTCGTTGTGTGTGTTTCATTCCACATAATGATCACGACCCTCAGTCATGAGGTATATGCCTGTTTCTTGGAGTCCTCGATTATAATTGAGGTTTGACGTTGAATTTTTTGAGTCTGTAGCATCGGTAGGTAATCTTTGACGAGTTTAATTTTGGTGAGATATGCGTCAACAGCATCGGTTTGCCTGTCTAGGAGAAGGATAACTTCAAATCAAACTGGAATTGTGTTTACGCTGCGTAAGGTTTAGCTTGAAGTTACAATAATTAGGTTGAAGCTTACTTATGCCTTACGCGGCGCTTTTCTCCTAACGCCCAAGACAAGGTGTTGTACCCAGACGGGTGATAAGTTATGACACAAATACTTATTGCAGCTCAATTTTAAAGCGATTGAGCTGAAATTTGTGTAATTTCGCGAGAGGCGTCAACAGCATTAGTTTATAACTTGCAAGTGGCATACAAACATTAAGCCTAAATTGTTCAACATAAAAGCAAGCATTAGGATGCTCTCTCTTTGCGCCTTCGGATTTTTAATTGCACTGTTTATTAGGCAGACTAGTACCTACCACAGCGAGTCGAGGTTAAAATAATTGGTTTTCCTATTTGCTGTATTTTTGAAGGGATTTTAATACTTCAGGGTAAAAATTAGTGCTCTTTAACTCTTTGGTTTACATTAAATTCGTAGCCAAGTTTTTACTCGTCGCCTAGCCATTATATTAGCCGCCAAGCCGGTATTTGTTGTTCATTACTTACCTATGTGTTAAGTAAGCGAGCTTAAAACTTTCGCCACCTTTAGGTCACTGTCGTTATTCAATTTTTAAAATAGCCCTTTTTGAGGCTTACCTAATTTAATTGTCACCGAAAAAATATTTTGATAAACAGATACCAAGGTATGTTAGATATTAGTTGCACATAGTTAGTTACCCTTTCAGTTTTTAGTCGATCGAAAAATAATAAGCCTATTGAATTTAACCGACAAACGCCCTTGCCTCAATGATGCGTTGAATGAGATAAACAGTGAGATATGCCTTCAGACAAAGAAATCTGTCCAGGGATAACTAAAAAGTAAAAAATAAATAGCAAGTAAAAAACCCTTTTTTAAAACAAGCTATTATGTCAATACGCTAGAAAGTATGAAATACATTTTCCTTTAAAACTTTTACAATCAAATAATAACATCATTACACAATTTATAATTAATTTTATTGCTTTTAACATTGGATTAAAGAACAATGCCCACCAGCCAAATATTGTTGGGCCTACAAATACACAGTTGTGAAGCCGCTACTCGGAGGGCGTACTGGTCGTAGGTCAAGGAATTGACAAGACGGCATGATCCGTGTTGTACAGGTGTTAAGTCTCTCAAAAATATGGGGGACACCACCGACTTAGCGCCGATGCTTAGTGAGATCGGAATTAACTTACAACTGTACAGGTTTATTATTTGTACTACTTGGTGATCCGTTCGCGTGAGTCGATCGATCATCAGCGCCATCTAGTTTGTAGTACTTGAAGTAGCGAGTGCGAGTCCTTATTGCTAGAGTTGTAAGGTAGTGCATGCTATAATTGAGTTGCTTATTAATTTTATGTGGTGGTACACAATTACATATTAATATTATTATTTGTGTTGATTAGTTAGATAACAACTAAAATGAATATCAAGAAAGTCCGCCACGTTGCTTTTATCGCAATAAGTGGAGTACTTATGTATGACTTAGTTAAAGTTTATTATGCTATTCACTTTCAACTCATATCGGCCCAAAATGCAGCAAATAACTTTGATGATGCGACCATTTCACGGTTAAATGCAACCATGATATCACTCTCCACTTAAAATGGTTATTATCTCGTAATCTTAAGACACTTATTAATTGATTAGTCACATAAATGATTACTGCATTTCTATTGAGCAATGAAGAGAAATGTGAAAGTAGGTTACTTGTGTAAAAGGTACAGAACAACAGCGCGTTAAGGTAAATATTGTGGCATTTTATACAGTTGCAATAGAGGTCAATTTGTGACAAAAATGTATGGTCTATTTGCTGGCCACTGTACTATAATTTTATGCTGTACGCCTTAAATCAAAGGCTCCAATAAAAATAAATTGTCACGACGGATTAAACATTGTAACACTATGATAATGTAAGACAAGAGAAACAATCATAATAGATATGATCTTTGAGAGCTTGACGCAGCACAGCAGACCACATTTTGGCAGCGAGGGAATAAAGAAAGTTGTTGCAATTTGACTTCTTAATCACCTCGTAAAGGCTCCGACACCGGTAACCAAACGTATAATAAATAAACGTATGTAATACATTTATTTTAGTAGTAGTATGCAAAACTCGTTACATGAACAAGTACCTACACGTAAGCAAGTGATAGGAAGTGTTATCAAAGTGATAGGAATTTTATCTTTTCACTAACTACCTTTAACTGATTATTGATTAGGGAACCGTAACACTGCGGTCTATTTATAGGTAGTACATGTGGGCCAATGTTTATTATTTTGATATTCATAAGTGGCATTTTCTGTCCTAAATTGAATAAATGAGTTTTTACTTTAATTTTAATTGAATCTAGGCTTTGCAAAAAAATATATATTATGGTGTATATAAAAGAAATTTTTAGAGAAATAAGCTTAGGTCTTAAAATGCGATGCCACAAAATATTTTTCGGAATGTGTATAAGGAAAAGACCGGCGGTAAAAGTGTCCTTAGCTAATCTCAATGACGCAAGTTTCATTTAAATAGTCGAAAAAGAAAACAAACACTGCTTGATTACCTATATCAAAATAAGTTAGACACAACACGTATATACATACACATATGCGATAATTTGGGCGTGGATATTTTGAGATAGGTATTTAATAATAATCTCACTATCACAAGTCAATAAAAATATTTTAAGTTTTTTTACATAGAGTGAGTTAGTCTACATTTTTGATCAAAGGTCGACTATAACTATACATATCCATACTACTATACATTATAAATGCGAATGTGTGTCTGTCTGTACGTCTACTTGAACCGATTAGATAAAGTATGCCATACTAGATAGAGATAGTTTGAGACCCTGGGAAGGACATTGGTCACTTTTTGGGGGTAAACTGGCGGGTGAAAGTTTGGGAAATCCAAATTTTGCGCAATCTGCTCAACTGATCTTAAACCGCCATTCATCAGTTTAAAAGTGTATACAGGGTCTAACTATATTAACTGCATTTCTTTTAGGGGGTGATTCTGCTTCACTGATACAACTTTTAATGTGGGACCAAAATCAAAATCACAAAAAAAATATCCGCTGATCACTACTTCAGGGGTATAGTAGATAAATTGTCAGCATTTCGATGTCGAACTCATAATAAAAGATATTTGATAAGTAGAAGCACCCCTAAACACAAAATTAGAAAAACTCTTTTTATCAGCAAAAAGTCTTTTCAAAATCCAGTCTTTTTGCAAAAATCATATTTTTTTTGAAATTTTGTTCTTGGTCCCATAGTACAAGAGATACCGCTAATTAGGACCTTATATTGTCTAGCTTAATATAAAGTTTCATCCTGATAAAAAATAGTACATAACATACGCCACAGTACGAACAAGAGGTAGTGATGACTGGACAGTGACGGTTACGGAAGTAAGTAGGTACAATATATTTTTCACGAAACGCATTTGTATAAAACAGTGTTTCTTATTTTCTTTCGTTGAACATTTCATAGTCGTATGTAATAATGGTAAGTAGTTATTTAAAAGAAAAAATATATAGTGCTGAAATTTAATAAGTATATTTTTTTAAGATCAAAGATATATAACCTAATTATCTGCCTATTATATTTTTTTCATCAGTCTATATACGTAGACGAATTCGCGGGCAAAAAGCTTTCAAAAAAGATTAGGTTGTAATTTTATTGATATTGATAAATATCTATCTGTTAAATTATTCAGATAATTTCAAAGTTATTTACTTATTACCAAATATTTTTACAGTCGATTTTTTTAATCTATTTACCAACTTTCAGCGATGATCAGCCGTTGTTAGACGTACCTACTCATACAAGGAATTGACGGTCAATCAGGAAATCGTGTTTCTTAATTATAAGAAAATCAGAAACCTACAAATACTGACCAATTATATTTTAATTCAATTGTAAGTTTATTATTCCCATAAATACTTAGAAGATCGTCTCAAACTTGATGATTTACTTCTGATTATTGTGCTAGGATTAGCACAGTGTTCATAACATGACAAATCATCTTTAAAAAAGTCCCTCTAAACCACTGCACTTACAAGTACCTCCTATATCAATTAATGAATGAAACTAATTACGTCATAATTTACGTATTATCCTTGCGAATTACCTTTATCACCTGTAGATTGTACATATAAAGTTACTAACAAAAGTTTGATACAGCATTTGAAGTGAGGGCATCACAGGTTGTGTATCAGTGCTACTACTAATGGACCGATTTTGAAAATGTATAGTGCGAGATACATTTTGTGTGTTCAAATATTAATTTTAAGTCTGGGTTTAAATAAACAAAGTAAGTGAAAGTTCTTGTGCAATAATGTGCAATAGATAATGCTGTAATGCGAATTTCTAATACTCAAAAATAATATTTCATGAAAAGAATATGGTGGATAACTATTTTGCTTCAGATTTGAAACAAAGCGGACTGTTCTCAAATAGAACATATTACCCGTAGGCAAAATATGAATCAAAATTAAATGATGCCTTTCGCATCTCAATTAAGTCATTTCCACTTTATTGTACCTTTTCTGTAGTATTTATATAAATAGGTTCTTAATATTCATCGTTTTTATATTGTATTATATTTATAGTTTATTATTTTTGACAATCTGCGGCCCAAAAGCGATAATAACAAACTCGTTATCATATCTAAAACTTAGCATTATAAAAGGTTTAACGGATTATTTTCGTGTAATATTAAGCTATAACAGATTAATTACAAAAAGTCCCTTTTTGTTCGATAATAATCGTAACTATAGTGATAGAATAAAATAGATAATTCGTCATCCTCCTAGCGTTATCCCGGTTGTGCTCTCTTAAGCGAGGGCCCAGGGTCCGCTGACCGTTAATCAGGTTGTGGCAGATCAGGTAATTACAATGAAGCGACTGCCATCTGACCTCCGTGACCTTGTTACTAGGGGAACCTGACCAGTTTTGGATCATGGTTACACATTCAGTCGCCTGAATGTGCAGGTTTCCTCACGATGTTTTCCCTCACCGTAAAAGCATCGGTTAGTGAAACAACTAATGTATATAACTCAGAAAAAGTCATTGATACATGGCGGCACGTGGGATCGAACCGGCACCTCCCGCATGAGAGGCAACCCGCTAGCCACTGCGCCACCGACGCTCTAAATACAGAAAGAAAGATACAACGAGAAATACACACGGCGGCACAACATATTATACATGCTGGAATTGAGATCGCCTCTATTCCCTACATAATAAAAGCTTTTTTCGTAGTTCTAAATGCATAACTTGACTTTCTGCTGACTGTACAATATAGGTGGTTTTTGTAGTACATTCAAAATAACATACTTTATTTACAGCGTCCGCTTTGGAATGTTACGTTTGCAACGGATGTCACACGGTTTCAGCCAATGATATAGCCACATGTCCTCCAAGAATGCCAGCAAACACTGAAAATCCTGACACTGAGAGTACCCTTAGCCCTCCAGTAACAGACCCAACAGTCACTAGGGAACCAGAAATAACTGAGACCCCAAATACACAAGAACCCACTGAGAAGACAACAACTGGCTCAACTACAACAAATGTAGCCGATACCTCAAGTACTTCTGAGCCAGAAACTTCTACACCCTTGTCAACAATACCATCAGTAACTGATCCTTCAACAAATGTACCAAACACCGATTCTACTCCCTCAACGGTTACAACAACTATAACTACCGAAGATACGTCGTCAACTAGTGCTTCTACGCCTAATTCTACTGAAGAACCATCCTCAACGCGTGACGTATCATCGACTGTCACTAATGAAACCCCAACAACTATTTCTATTGAGACTCCAACAACTTTAACAACAGTGATCCCAACCACTGTTACTATTGAGACCCCAACCACCTTTACTACTGAGACCCCAACAACTATTACTACAGAGACACCAACCACCATTACTACTGAGACCCCAACGACTATTACTACAGAGACATCAACCACCATTACTACTGAGACCCCAACAACTATTACTACAGAGACACCAACCACCATTACTACTGAGACCCCAACGACTATTACTACAGAGACATCAACCACCATTACTACTGAGACCCCAACAACTATTACTACAGAGACACCAACCACCATTACTACTGAGACCCCAACAACTACTACTACAGAGACCCCAACCACCATTACTACTGAGACCCCAACAACTATTACTACAGAGACCCCCTCTACCGTTACTACTGAGACTCAAACAACCATTACTACAGAAACCCCAACCACCATTACTACTGAGACTCCAACAACTATAGCAACAGAGATCTCAACCACTGTTACTATTGAGACCCCAACTACCATTACTACTAAGACCCCAACCGCCATTACTACTGAGACCCAAACCACTATTACTACAGAGACACCAACCACCATTACTACTCTGACCCCAACCACCATTACCACAGAGACCCCAACCACCATCATAACTGAGACCCCCACTACCATTACTACTGAGACTCAAACAACTATAACAACAGAGATCCCAACCACTATTACTATTGAGACCCCAACTTCCATTACTACTAAGACCCCAACCACCATTACTACTGAGACCCAAACGACTATAACTACAGAAACTCCAACCACCATTATCACTGAGATCCCAACCACAATCGCCACAGTGATCCCAACCACCGTAACTATGGAGAACCCAACCACCATTACCACAGAGACCCCAACCACTATTACCACAGTGATCCCAACCACCATTCCAGAGACCCCGACCATGATTACTACTGAGACCTTAACAACGATTACTACAAAGACTCCAACTACCATTACCACTGAGATCCCAACCACCATTACCACAGTGATCCCAACCCCCATTCCAGAGACCCCAACCACCATTACTACTGAGACCTTAACAACTATTACCACAGAGATCCCAACCACCATTACAGAGACCCCAGCCACCATTATCACACAGACTCCAACCACCATTATAGAGACCCCAACCACCATCACTACTGAGACCCCAATCATTGTTTCTACTGAGACTCCAACCACCATCACAACTGAGACCCCAACCACTATTACCAAAAAGAACCCAACTACTATTACTACTGAGACCCCAACTAGCATTACGACTGAGACCCCATCGACCGAAACTAGTCTTGCCTCAACAATGGAAGACGAAATGATAGATTTTAGTGGCAGTGGCGATCCAGATTATGATGAGGTAGGCATTTTAAATTTTCTGCAATTTGAGATGCTTAACAAGGTAACCTAAGATATTATTTACGAAACTTTGCTATTCGAATTCTAATTGATAGAAAACAGATAGTCAAAGTTTTAAATAATATATTCATCTTATCGATGTTTCATTTTTCAAGAAAACAGTTTGAACAACTTCATGTCTGCTTGTACATGCTGCATGCCTGCTTGCATGCTGCATGTATGCCTGCTTGCCTGCTTGCATTCTGCATGCCTTCTTGTATGCTGAATCCATTTTAGCATGTTTGTTTTATAATATAACATTGAAAATATTTTCCTGGAAACTAAATAATCTAGCAATAATAGTTTTGTACAAACGATGAGATAAAATACAAAACACAAGGAATATGAAAAAAAAACTAATGTAATTCGGACTTTCAACACTATGTCAATCGTGTTTTCGGTCAAAAGAAAAATTATGGTTAGTAGGAAAAGGTTAAACTATTTCGGCAAAATAAAATTCGTACTAGAAAAAATCGAATTTAAGATCGGTAACCGCTCAACAATGAACATTAATAGAAGTCCTACCGTAACAGATTTACATAAACGAAACAGATTGACGTGAAAATTTCAAATTTCAGATGCTGAACAATAGAGCCAGGAGATATTACGGTTTAGTGCCCATGAGAGCCTTGCAGGAATCGGAGGGCGATATAGAAGCTGAAACTAGGTGTCTAGTGGTGACATTCCTTGAAGGTAATTTACCTGGCTATGGTAAAAGTAAGATTTAAGTATTTTTATAGATATCAATTAGCTAACAGGTTAATATACAAACCTATGCACGGCACAAGTTTAAACTGACACATCAAGTGACAGTTATATATTACCACTTTTCAAGAACAGATGATATTATTTATCATTACAGTATTCACGATGTGTAATAACAACCATCTGTGCCCTTTTTCTTCCATGGTGGCAGGGGCCCCCTTCAACTTTCTCTACTCTGTTGTTTTGGGCCTCTTATCCAGTTAATCATTGGCAAATATAGAAGACGGGGTTAGGGGGGGGGGGCTTTTCACATACATCAAGTTATCAAAGTACTTATACAAAAATCTGCTCTTTGTTGAGTGTCATCATAATATTTTCACATTGTCGGGTGGCCCCGGGTTCGCACGGGTGCAATTTAAAAAATTAAATATAGTTACTCCATGTCACTCTGGAATAATGTACCTTCATCTTACTTTCATTCTAGTGGTAAATTTAATTCAATTTAAGTTTATTCCTTACAAAAATAAAAATCTTTTCTCCTTGTAATGATATTATGTATAATAGAAATCGTTTTCCTCAAGACAAGATACGTCAAAACATTTGCTCGTATATCGATTTAATTCATGCGAAATTCAGCAACATGTTTAGACTTTTTTTTTCAAAGGTCGTAAGTTTCTCTGATGGACGGTCTTTTTTTTCGCGGAGGATTTCTTTCGCGAAACGCATTTGCGTTACGCATACCTGGTGCCCTGGGGATGGCAGCAGGTTATGTGGGACTCCTTGGCAAATGGCCAAGTATTATACCCACTAACACCTCCGCGTGGTTCCTCAGCCCGCTTATCGGGATGACGAAGGATCGCTGTTAGCATGCACTTCGTCGTCCCTGCGGTCGGTCGTACCTCCCAGTACGGGTATAGCACCCGGCAGAAGCCTCGCAACGGCCACCACTTCGCCTCCTGTCGCTAGCTGGAGCTTACTTCTAATTTAACTTATACTTATTTGTTTTCTTTTTTACAGCAAACGGCCAGACCAATGTATTTCGAGGATGCTCTTATGAATCAGACGACATAGAGGAAAGATGTCGCGAAGCTATGGGAACCAATTCCAGTAACACAATGCAAAGTTGTAAAGTATGCAACGGACCCTTATGCAACTCTTCAGTTAATAACAAATACACTTTATCTCTTCTTGTATTCACAGTTGTGTTGACAGTGAAAATGAATTTTTGCTAAATAAGTTTTGTAAAGTCTTGTATGAAATGCAAAGTACAGTGTTTGAAATGCATTTATGAGCAGAAACTACTTGGCACAGCACTGCTATGATGCAGTGATAATGAATAGAGATTGATATTTTCCGAATACTAGTAACATATATCTACAAATATTATTTTCTCGATCAGTTTGAATTTTTTTTATCCCAAATAAGAGTTCAAGTATACTTGAGATTAGGCGTTTTAGTTAAGCCTCACGTGCTTGAGATGACAAATCTAACTGAAGCAAGTGTACGAACGAAGCGCGTCAAAGTAAACAAGGTACACCAGGGCATCTGCAGATGTGATAATTTTGCAATGAAAATGTATAGTCTGATGTGCTGCGGCTGACCACTGTTCATGACAAGTTGATAGATGAGTGCTGTAAAGTAATTAGTTAATTTTAAAATTTAGTCGAATATTTTTAAAATATCCGCCTCAGTATTATATAATGAACATTACATAAATTAGGTACCTATTTATATTTTACGACTATTTCAGTACATTTTTATCGAACCCAGCAGTAATGAAATAAAAATTATGAGGAAGTAATATCCTCTGAGTTAACACTTATTTTTCGAAGAAAAATTCGTCCCAGTTTCGTAAGCAAAGGTTCTTTACTTATGTAAGATTTAAGTTGTATCTTAAATTATGAATTCGTAAAAATAAATAAGTAAACTACGTAGATAGTTTTATTATTTTTAAGCAACTAAACAGTCGCATTAAAGAAAAATATTTAATCATTATTTCACAGATGTAAATATTATTTCATTTATGAGTAGGTTATGTTAAAAATATAAACGCTTATGTGTTTATATATTTAGGTAGGTAGGTAAATATTGCAGTTGCGTTATTTAGACAAACTTGTATTAAATATTAGGTTACACATGTTGTTAAGGCATTATTGCTTTGCAGGAAACAATCCAATAAATGAATTAACAACGATAATGTACATTAATCTGTATTATCCGTCTGTATACACTGTAATAAAACAGTAATCATTTAATAATTAATGGGTATTACTATCTATAATATTACTTTTTTCTTTTTTCATCACTTATTTGACGATAAGGCAACAGCCTAGTTTACAAGTTCGGAACTGACTGCTGTTCTCAGAGACTTCAATTAAAGTTAATCCTTCATTGAGTCTTATGCCGTCCTTTTCTATTTCATTAACAAAGAAAGTGATAGAACGATACTTAACTATATATACAGGTTAATTGATGTGACGTGACGCACTCAGAGGAGTGCAGCAGGAGTCTTAAAAACTAGCACTTTCACTATTGTCGGTGTTACCTTTATCAAATGTGTAAATTTAATGGTTTGACTAGATTTCATTCATTAGTTTTTATAAATAAACCTTTATACATATTCTAGAGATTAGAGTATTTTTAGAGAAAAAACGAGACCCATATCTATAAATAAATACTTCCCAGGTAATATAAAATCTGACAGTGAAATCTTAAAGGGTTTGTTTAAAAAAATAGCAGCTACAGAGATTGAATACGTACGAATACAAAAATAAGCAAAAATTAACCAAAGCTAATCCTTTCATTTATATTCCTATGATCTTCCTTATTAAAAATACTAATCAATCATTAAGTACTATGCAAATTAACGCATGGATCGTTTGAATAGTAGAATTATCAAACTTCAAGAGAAAATAACTTGACGCAACATAAAACTTGAATAAAAAACTGAAACACACGACACGCTTCTTGACACTTTTGTTCTGACTAGCCCAAGCATAATAAATGCAACCGGTAAAAATAGTATTTAATGTAGAATATTTTACTGCCGGCTGCAGGTCCACTTAGTTTTTAGGACAAAAATGAAGTTATTCCTGGTGTTTTTTGTGTGTGTTACATTAGTGAGTTACTATGGAGCGCAAGGTACGTTATAGATAGAAAACTCTTTATTGCACAACATAATAGAGAAAATAAAAGTACAGCTTATGCATAAGTATAGCAAAAGTTATGTGTACATATTAAAAATGTAATAGTGTAGGCAAATGATTAGATAAATTTAAGTATGTATTTTTAAACTATATTTATTGCTTCCTATCTAGATACATGCGTTAATTTTATCTATTAGATAATTTGAATGCATCAAAGACGGAATTATCGAAGTTAAAGAACACCTTCGTCGTATCAAATAAATAAAACATGCGATAATGTGACTAATTATTTAATTTTATATTTCTGTACCTACGCAATAAACATATTTTCTTTCTATCTACGAGTAGCGGTTGTTTCTATAGAAATGAAAGAAAGTAATCAACACACTGACTCCAAAGCGTTGAAACACATAAATAAAAAAAATACCCATTTTCTAGGGGATGACAAAACAGATGAGAAGGACGATGTAGATGACGACGATGAGAATAGACGCCAGTTCCCTGGTCCATTCTCAATGGGATTGAATGCTGCTCAGGCGGCCGCGGCTGCCCAAGCTGCCGCCGCTGCCCAAGCCGCAGCCAACGCGAACGGACATGGAATCTACCGTCCAACTCCTAGGCCAAATGTCAATCCTGTTGCAACCATGACGAAGTGTTACTCGTGCGTCGACTGCCCAGACGTATCAAAACTATCACCGAATTACCACACTTGTAGTGCCTACAATGACGCCAGATGCGTCACATACGTCGAGAAATACAGTCGTAAGTTTTATTGGTTTGTTCTACACATCACAGCCGATAGATAGCTCCCAGGCACCCTCCTGCAGGTCGCCTTAACTCGATGGATTTTAAACTGGACGTCTCATTGCTAGTCGAAAGCCGTTTTGAAAGCCATCGATTTATAGCACCTGCTGGTATTTCTTAAACTTTTGTTTTATTTAAACAACCTGGATCATGGTCTAAATGCCAGGGCCTTCGCGTGCGAGTGCACAATCGGGATAACGCTAAGATGATGAGAGTTTGACAATTTTTTGGAAATCTTACAGCTCCCTACGGGTAGGCCGAAAAGGCCGCTACAACTCATGTCCTGTACAAATATCTGCTACTAGGTATAGCTCAGCTTGACAACGAATCTCAACCATTTGACAGTGGTAGAAGATGGTCAAACAAATTGTTTAGGACAGCATGTGATAAAATGAATGTAACTAAAAAGTTTTTAGTACTTATATTAGCCGTCATTTGTTTGCAGCTAAAATTATATCTACTTTCAGATCTGAAGAAGCCGCTGGTTGTACGAGGATGCGTCACTGAACGTGGCACTTGCGATGAAATAAAAAGGTCTCATGAACACCAGCACGTCAAACTGTTGGGCTGTAACGAATGTTATGGCCAACTGTGCAACACAAATGGCGTATCCCGATCCCTTTCTGACCTTACTGCGGCTCTGTTTTTCGTGGTTCTGACGCCCATACTAACGAAGTATACGCTTTCTTAAACCTGCTTTGGTACACTCAGCTCGTTAGGTATTTTTGTTGTTGAAAAAATGATTACTCTTGGCGACTATGATGGAAATGGCGCATATATTATTTATTTATTTACTTAGTTTTTAAGGCATGGGTCTCATGAGTCTGTTAAAGTTTAAAATTAAAATAAAGCGATTCTCTTCTTTATGTGCGTTTTGATTTATATTTTAGCCATACTATAAATAAATTATGTAAAGTTAATATCATTTACTCAATTGAATTACTTAATTATTTTTAGGTTTTTTGACAATTTAAGTTGACTATGTATCGAATAGTAGGTAGTCTGTACGTACGAGTAATGCTGTAGGTACTTTAACTACCAATCTTTTAAACAATTCCACCATTCAGCATTATTTGTATGTCAGCTTTACTGGTAAATTATATACTGAGATTTGCAAAGGTGTAGGAAAACACCATGTTGAAACCATTATGAAAAACTTAGTATCTGCACCATAAAAACGTATGACTGCAGTTAACTACTTTACTAATGAATCGAATAGTAGATGCAAACTTGCCTAATTGTCTGTTGCTTCATTTTATCATTAAGGCGTTAAAAAAAACAAAAGGCTTGTTGTTAACAAAATGCTAGTGGAAAAATTGCTCTATTTTGCTCTATCCATCGATAAAATAAATAAATATTGAGTATCTAGTAATTTAAAAAAACACAGTGGGTGTTTCATAAATCTCCGAAAGAAATGGTTCTCTGTGATACAACCCCTGAATGAAGTTTTCTGTTAGAACATTCCTGAATACTTATTCAAATGTAATTTACCTCCTTACACACGTAGGCGTTCAATGTCAAATAGTGACAACATTCACTAGCTCAGAGTAAATAAAGTCGGTACATGACTCATTACAGAGAATAGAATACTTCATACACTGAGCATGAACATATTTATGTTTCATAATCCGAATAGTGACTTAGACGATTTCATATTGCAAGAGCTGAGGATTTAGGTGTTTTAATTCTCCAATAATAAACAGTATCAAAAAATTAATTTTAAGTCGTCACGACATCCGTCAATCGGTATAAAAATGACAATATCCCTTTGATAATAGTAAACTTACTGAGCTGTTTTCTTGATAAATAAACCAAGTATTTCTTTACCTAAGATATGAAATTAGTCACGACTATGAAAAACTTAGTCATTGATAAAATGTTTTAGCACATTTGTGCAAATTGTTTTTATTGTGTTAAGTATAGATCTAACTTGTAACCTCCTGCAATGTTACTGAAGGTGTCAGAAATGTAGAGACGTCTACACATGTCACAACTTCAAGCTTTTTGGCAATAACACGTTCTTTAGTAAATATTGCATAGCGAGTTAGCGACCAAACAAACATTAGGTAAGTAATTGCCACCATAAGAAAATAAGGCACTGCATTTTTTTACTAAAACTCTATGCATGCGACCTTGTCTGTAGCACTAGCAGCATAAAAAAATAAAATAAAAATAAAAATCGAGTCGGCCGTGCCGTTCTGTGCACCATAAACCGCTCGTCCAATTGTTTCTCTTCTCTATAAGAAATCACGTAGCTGTAGGGTACACACAAAAATTCATTACTGTCTTCGGGTGGGATTTGCCTAATTACGCGAATTTAATAGAAGTGTATAAAATATTACATGGCCATTATGATCTAAATAATTATGACAAAGAATTATTCCAACTCTCTCAAAATGAACACTTAAGGGGCCACCATCTTAAACTAGCGAAGACTGCTTCTGCCACCAACCCCCACAAGCAGTTCTTCAGCAACAGAGTAAACGAGGCATGGAACAAATTGCCAGTAGAAGTGGTATCAGCGAATACTACGATCCAATTTAAAAACAGACTTGACAAACATATACATACATATACAGGAAAGAAAGACTAAGCTATGATAGCGAGATGCAGACTGTATCAGTTGTTTCAACTGCCTGTTTGCCTAAAATAATAATAATAATTACATCGCATTTTGTAATTATCGCTAATTTTTTAAATAATAACGGCGTTAACGTCAAACGGTCTCTTTTCAATTTCACCATATATAAACCTGTGGATGGGTGCCTAAATTAACAAACGTCATTAAGAACACGATAGCAACAAACAGCTATTTTAGTCTTCTATAAGTTGCACTTTATATAAAACAGCCAATAAATATTCTTGCTACTTTAAAAAATAGTCCAAACAAAAATATTTAGGTACCGACACACTTTTAGTACCCATGTTAAAGTTAAGTCGCATATTGGACTCATTTTAGTTGCCAAATCACTCCTAATATGGACAAGCAACTGAATTTACTACCGTATTTTAACGTGTTGTCTAGAAAATCCAGCTAGTAATAAAAACTTATTAAAGCCAGGCACTGCATCCGAGATTTGGAAACTTATGCCTAATCTTATGATGTGGAATCTGGAACAGAATGCTCTTGTTTGTTTCAGAAATAGAATGAAACAAACATTTCCTGCTCCCTCTTTTATGGCAGACGAACAATGTGAAGATACAAAATTATAACTCCGTAAATTTGATGACGTTAGCGAGCAGAGCTTGTAGATACTGAAGCATTTTAATACTATTCAAATTGTGTAGTAAAACCACAGCCAACAACGTTTGAATGTAACTGATGTATTGTAGTTTTATGTTTAACCCTATGTAATGTGTACAATCCCGCCTTTAGGAACGTGACACTGATGAAGGTACAATAGTTGCGATTCTGTATAGTTCTTAGGAGTTAAGTAGATTTTAGTTCTTTGATCTGTTAGAGGTTTAAGTTTAATTATGTAACTATTTCCCCTGTTAACGAAAATAAAAGTGAGATTTTGATATAATTGATGTCTTGCGTCTGCACTGTTTTAGGACTACGCACATCGATTTTGTTTGGAATGATAGCAACTTCCATCAGACGCTCAAACTTATAAATAGACAGGTATCAAAGATTGCGAAATAATTAACCGTCGCACAAATTGACCGCAGCTGGATAAATAACATTTAGTGATTACATAACCTATCTGCTTTGAAAAATGTGTACGAGAGACTGTCTTTCGTAACGCAGTGCCCCACACAACACTTGGCAAAGAATAAAGAAATGTAGAATATTTTATGTTCAGAACGAGTACCGAAACAGCAAGATTGATGAGAAACCAACTGCTACCAGTAACAACAAAACACAATCCACCAATAGGAATCATTGAAAAAATATTTATTTAAAAATATTTTTATTGCATCGTTGACCAGTTCCTTATATTTTTTATACGTGATAGTAAAACGATAACATCAAGTCCAACTCTGAATGAATTTAATTGAAACAAAAACGTTTAAGGACAAATTATAGCATTGACTCAAGTACGAGTACCTACACACAAAGACACTATTGTCTGCCTGTAGTCTTTACTGAGTCGATAGTACCGACTACAATTTTAACCAGGCAACCTGTATCCAAATTTTCTAGATATATGTACCGTGATAATAATAAGTTGTTTATATTTTTCTCACACTTGGGTAACAACAGGAAAATTTTGACGCGTGTTATTTTATTAAAATAATAACTAACTTCCTGGTCTACGTGGTAGTTACTCTTTGTCACGTAAAGTCGTAAAAAATACACACAGAACCGTATTCGCGCCAAAACGTAGTATGAAAAACGTGCCACAAAGCTGGCAGATACACGCAAAACTAGATATTTTAAGTGCTCTACAACAAAACTTATTAGTTGTCCAATCCAATCTTATTTTGTAGTCACAAACACTCCAATCTTATTTGTAGTCGTTAAAGGTAGGTTTTTAAAATTTTCTTATGGAAAGGCGTATTTTCGCGGCTTTAAAAATTTTCCCATTGGTGATAATTTATTTATTAATGTATGTATGTATTTCAAGTAGTATTTAATATTAGGTTTTCCTTCGCATCGCTCGGCCTCAGGTGGAGGTTGAACCTACTAATTAAAAAAAAACTTTTTAATAAATTACATGAAACAGCTGCAAATCGAAATGCCATGGTGCTTTCTATGACATTGTACCATGTCCTATACTCTACTAATAGGTACTTAGTTACACCCCCCGATTCATGAATATTCCTTAATATTCTGTCGTCGTCCACTGATGGCGGTCGAAACGCAGCGTTTTTCCGCTACTCTGTGAGGCCCTTGCGCATTACACGGATTGGTAGTGCAGGCCACGGTTCGCGCTGTCACCGCTCACCACGCCACGCTCATTCGCCATTTAGCCGCCGAGCTCGTATCAAGTCGATACAGCGACCACGCGATTTTTGAAACAAGTGACAGTTGACTGTGTTGTTTTTTTTTCGACAATGGCAAACCTCTGTCTGTTTGTGCCAGTACTTTTGCTCGCCGTTTTCGTGCAAGACGGTAAGTTCCTTTTTTTTAATGGTTTAAAAGTTTTATTTTCAGATGCGTATTTGTTTACAAACAATCAACATTGCGAAATTTTTGCTTTTGTGTGCTATTACTCGTAATTGTACAAACATAGGACTAGGCCTCATATTTTCATAGCAGAATAGAAAAATAAAATAATAATAAAAATCGAGTCGGCCGTGCCGTTCTGTGCATTATAAACCGCCCGTCAATTGTTTGTATCTATTTATTAAGATTAGAATTTGTGTCTTAATTCCTCGTATCAATTTTACAAATCAAGTTAATACATCTAAGCCAGCTAGAGCTTAAGTGAACGTTGGCGAACCTTACTTAAAATAAAGAATGCAATCCGTTTGGTACTTGGTACTGGCTCTTCGTTCGTTCTTAAGCGGTTATTCTTGACCTCAAAACAAAGCTGCGTAGAATGTCGACACCATAATATCACGAACCAAAGTACCTACTTCTTAAGTTTGTTAGATACGATAGAGAATTAAATAGGTTCGTATTTTAAAATCCGACATAAAAATAGAACGCATTGAATTTATGTATTTACTTACTTAATAAAATATTATTGGCCAATTTTAGACTGAAACTGTTACCTATAACTATATATGCGTAATAACCTTTTACCACACTTTTACTAAGTTTTGTTAATCTATTTAAAAATTATATTACGGGTATATACAGATGTAAGTAGGTATCTTAGAAACCGAATTCAATATAACTACATACATTTACATACCTACCGACAATTTTCAAAATTGCAACAATTTTTACTTACGCTATGATCATAAAACCTAATATACTACTTTTTCATAGTAGGTACCTAGTGGATAAGGATAATCTTAAAGTATTACTCATACCAAGGAGTAAATACTTTACCTACTCGTGACGTGGGTTTCATATTTTTATAAGACACTGTTGTTTTCTTGTCCTGGCCGCAAATAAAAAACTAAACCAGACCTAACAGACGAGCAGTTTAGCACATAAATATGAATGAAACCAGAAATACCAGTTTAAAAGAGATAAACACCCTGCTTGGGTTTCGCTGAGAAAGTACTGTATCAAGTCCAGGGACTCTACCGCGTGGTAAATGAAAATGCACCCTAAACCTTAGGTTGTTAGATAGAAAACAAACATTATTTAGAGTGCTTATGCTATTTTTAAAACGAACTTATGAAAGACCTCTGAATCTCCTCGGAGCAAGGTGAAATTAAAACATTTTACTTATTAAACCAAATTTTAGTGTAATATAATGTCCTCCTAGCCGAATTTCGACTACGGCGGCCTATCTCAACAGAGATTAGCCAACCGCGCGGGACATATTATAGTGCGCAAGTGTGTGCGCAACAAACAGGTGCACTCTCTGTTACTTCACTCTCATAATTCGGTGAGACGGCAGTCCGACATGACCGTAGAGAGATCAGGCGCAGGACCAACGGCTTAACTTGCTTCAAGACAGAAAAACCCAAACACCCTCGGCCCGACCCGGGATTCGAACCCGGGACATCGTGGATAGTACCCAGCGTGCTGACCACTAGACCAACGAGGCAATTTTAGTACTATGAATACGAAACCTATTTACTTATTTGTAAAATTACAGATATAATCCCTAGCACCTGTAAAATTATGGAATGTCTATTATTTTCGGAGAAGTGGCTGATTTTATTTATTTATAAATTATCCACCTTACTAAAAATAGGCATCTTTCAGCACTTATTCGCCCCATCCCCCAATTAAAATAAATAAAAGGAAATAAGTAAGTCGGCCACGTAGATACTAAGTTACAGCTAACTTAGCTCTCTGATCTAAGTAAGTACAAACAAAGTACCTTACATACTAATAGCAAATCAATCATCCAATTAACATAAAAACTAGTGATCCAAGGTCAAAGCATAAACAACCAAGGATCGGAGCAGTCTTGTTGTTAATATAAATGCTCACCTTGAAGGTTAAGGTTATACTCGTAGCTTCTTTTTCTTATTATGACTTTATTGAAAGAGGAAATCCAAGAATCAAGTTCTAATTTCGGCTTGCTAAATCTTGCGAAACGCTTACTTATTTCATTTGTTTATTGATTAAGCTTTTTCAATAACAAATATGGTTTGGGTTGTTGCTTTATCAATGTCATTCTCAACTAATTGTGAATTGAGTCAAGTAATCTTGTGTTGTATGTACTATTCAATAGTAATGTGGTAAGCACAACCTACTGAGTTCTTACAAATAAGCCGAATAATTTGCTGGTCTTGTGCAAATGTACGGCTACGTACCTATTTCTCTAGTGCATAAAAAGTATTTTTATTGAACCCTGTCCTCGACATATTTACTACATAAATACTAATAACTTTACGAACATGAGATGTGATAAACGATGTTTGTCTTAAGCAAAGACCACTAATATAGATAGCTAATAATAATGGCAACAAAATGTTATAAACGGAGATGGTTGATTTATTTCCTCCCGTATGTATTTATTATCAAGGTTTTCTCACCTTATCAATATCATGTAAACAAAATAAGTTTGACTTAGGATACGTTTTTGGACATGTTAATAATACACAGTATGCAAGTGTAATCTACCAGATTATGTAGGTACTATAGTACAATACATCATTACTTAGTTCAAACGCATTTTATTAATATAATACCAATCAACCAAATTACAGACACCGCGAGCGGTTTTTATTATAAAAATATCTACATGTCCCTAAAACTTATCCTAAGTTGACCTTATTTTGTTTACATGTATTGATAAGGTGAAAAACAAACTTTTGTAATTTTTTTGTTTATGTAAAACGTATGTTTTATATATTATTCTTACGGAAAATCAAATTATTTACATCCACAGACAATTTGAATTTTTATTTACTATCCTGCCACATATTATAACAGCATGTTCACGATTAGAGAACACAGTCTAATATTATATTCATCTAAGTGTATTATTAGTGATTATTTTTATGTGATTTAATAAATAGAATTAAAGCATAAAAAAAAAATCTAAGTGTTATCCCACGCTATAATTCTGTAGAGTTAGTTTCTATTCTGCTCATCAAGGTAGGCGGTAAACAATGACTAACAAGTCGTCAATTGTTTTTTTCTATACTTAGGTACACTACATAGGCACATACGTTAACTGTTAGTCTATTAGTCAGCAGTTTAACAACTTTGGATTACAGACAGGCTAGTGATTAATACAACTAATATTACAATTAAAAATAAAATCAAGTAAAATAAGAACTATGTGGCATACTCGTTTGTTATACTCTTTTTTGTTTTGTGTGGTTTGTTTACTTTTTTATTTGAAGTTTAGCATTGTATTTGCTAGTTGTTCGTAGCGTAGAAGTCGTACTATTTTCATTAGTTCATTTAATTTCTCCCAGAAATCCCCCACCATTCAACCCATATAATGATATGTATTTTATTTTAGATATAAAAGGTAGGTACAGCCATTTATTGTTTTCGTAGCCTATATAACGGTCATTTGCATCCTGACCTTGCTCTACAATCAGCGTTCTGTGACTTATGCTTACCGAATGAAAACTCTAATGATAAACTCTTCGCAAATCTTATATTTTAAAATAAATATAAAACAAGATGCCTTACGGTTTGACGGGAAGAGCAAAAGGTGAGGCAAAAGAACGCAGAAAAAATAAGAAGAGTGTAAAGCTTAAGTAGGATTTAATGAAAATGCAGCTTTGAGAGGTATCTAACTAGTACTTATAACGGCGGAGAAGGAAGGCGCCAGCTTGCACTTGCTGAACACCTCTAGAAAACATAACCTATTTGCTCCGCATATGGACGCACAAACTCGTCCCTTATAAGTACCTGGGCTGTGTATTTTTTTTTTATTTATACTATCTGCACGACACACCTCTGACATTTCCGTCCACGCATACATTGCGTAAACACCGCTTTCGCTTTCGTGTTATCGCGTCGTGTCTGACACACTTTTTAGCCCTTTTCTATCGCACCTACGACCATTAAGCCCATAAGAATATTTATAACTTTATTCCGACGACATACAAGCCAAATTCAAATGTAAAAACCGTTTTGTAGGGACTGCTTTCTACCGTGACGTGCGCATTCCTATAGCTCTGGTTATACGAACTGCATTGTTGCAATATAATGTTTTGTAGTTTGCATTTTGTACGTAGGTACCTACTTGCTGATTTCAATCAGTACATGGAAATGAACTACGCACCCATTATCAGAGCACTATTTTAATTTGTATCATCTGGTAGAAGGAAAATGATAATTTTCATGGAAAATCTGCGCTATTATTATGTAAGCTTTTATAGCATATTATTATTAGTTATCATGTATAACTATTAAAGTAAGCCATAAAATAAGTCTAAAAATAACTATTAATGATTATCTTTAGTTGTAACAAAACTGCAAACGCTAAATACATAATAATAAGTATCAATAAAATATAACTTAAGACAGTATTAAATGTATATAGGAGAGAGAGAGATAACCATATATTAATACACAAGTAATAGCTAGTTTAACTTTCATTCTCCAAAATACAATCTATCACATAACATTTTACACTGTTACACAACCAGAGAGAAACAACGCCATAGAAACGGTAAGTGAAAGTGTAAAAATCACTCTTCTACGTATAACCAGTCAAATTCCTAATGTAATATTTCTAAGTTAATTTACACACAGTAAGTCTTAGGTATCTGTAGATGTAAATATTACTAAATATCATCCCTTTTTATCGCTAAACATTCATACGTAAGTGATCCCTAAACAAGCTCTTACGCAGCACCACGACAAAAATAGCTGAATAGTTCAAGGACAGGTTGAACGCATCTGCATTAACAGATTTGAGATATTAATATTGCCGATTCAGAAATGCATTCAATTGAAGACATAAATCATGTATGCTCAAAAGATTACGGACTACGGAGACGTTAGCTGTCTTGAGTATTTTTAAGAAATACATGAAATACGTAGATATGACAACACGCGTTAAAAGTTAACTGTAAGTATTGATTAAACTAGCGGTTGCCCGTGATTTCTATGCGCAAATGTCGAATTTTCCACCCTCTTCGAGGTTCAATAAAAATGCTGAAATACATACGTTATTCTCAATTTCTAACTCTTAGTGATTTATCTATCTTAGTGCTCACCAACACTATGAAAGGAAGGATGGTGCAAAATTTCAAGTTTCTAATCTCAGTAGTTTTAACGTCTCTTCAATTAAGTTAGTATAATATTTTTAAATGAACGGAAGTAAAAACGCGAGCGACACGTGGTACAATTAATCACGAGGTTATAAAAAAAACCATAAGCCATTAAAAAATATTGGCCCAGTTCCACGGATTTCCAGTTACCCGTGACGTCAGATTAACTAACTGACCCAAAATACCGCCCTAATTATAAATTTAACTGCTAGATAAACGAACTGACATCACGAGCTCAACAAAAAACTTATTTAGATAAAATGCTATTTTTTACTAGTTATTATATTCATTATAATAAACGCCCTTTTTGCCATTGGTCCAGGCGTTCGCAATTTATCGATACAATTAAACAAAGAAAGCTAAATAAAAAAAAAATAAATCTCTACGTATTTTTAAATTATAATCGGATCAAAAATATTTACCAAACGTTAAAAAACATTTCTTAAAGTCAAAATCTAAATTACTTATCAAAAAAGCTGATTCGAAAATAGTTACTGATCTGGGATGTATCGAGCCCGCATAATCCAAATGAATTCAATAAAAAGCCGTGACCCCCATAAGATGCGTTGACCGGCGCCATTGTGCCGAACGATGGCAAATCACACCATTGATTCGTTTTAATAGACGCTATTCATGACATTCGACGTAAATTGATTGTCTACTTTCCGATGGTTGTGGATATAAATTTAGATAAATACTCATAAATTCTGATATAATTAGATAAGTTCTTTGGGAAATATTTCTAACTGCGTCTAGCAATTTGTGAAAAAATCATCAGATGTAGTCCTCAGTTTAGTAATGAGTACCTACTTACTCATAGAACTGTAAAAATAATACTTATTAAGTACATTTTACCTACCCCTGTTTCCCTTCTGAAGAAATAAGTATTAAAACTAGGTTCTTGCCGTTTATAATGTTTTGTAACTGAACAAAGTTATGATTTCGTAGCAATATAAAGAATGATCTAAGTAGAGTAAAGAACAACTTGATAATTTAGCATTAGCATTATTCAGCAGAATAAGTGTAATGTCACAGATCACAATCAGCAATAATCATGTATGTCAGGTCAGTCAACAAGTTTTAAGACTCGCTTACGTGACTTAGCAAGATGTATGTAATTACTTATGTAGACACGACTAGAACAGAATATATAATTTTATTTTAAACACTTGCCTGCAGAGAAGAAGCAACATGGCATATAACACGTTTTATGGTACAAAACAGTCGTGTAGAAGAGGTTTATTATTTTATTTTTATTTTTTCTTGGCTCTTTTTTGTTTGGCTGCTAAGCTACTTCTTCTTAGGATCCTACAATATTCCTATTTATTTATATTGTTTCCGTTTACCTACGTCCTCTTTACTACATAAGTACTTAATATGCTTATAGAATTTCTTGAAGTAAGTACCTTCGACCTTAATTTAAGTTAAATATTAAATCTTTAAGTTCAAGCAATTTGATATTGCCCACCTTAATGTAAAATGCCCTCAGCCGTATAGATTTTTTATATGTGAACACCTTTCTAAAAGAGATCTTCGCTTGGAGTCTTACAAAAGTGGTTTGATTAATCCTCACATTATCCACGATGCCACTTGGCATCACAGCCATGACCCTCCGACCCCGGCGCATTGCCCGGGCCATAGGCCACTTGACTCATCCTAGACTGTCTGTAATTAGAGCAGTCGCACGACCGTAATTATTACGAAATTGACTCCAGAAATACTTGATGACGAGAATGTTTGGGGAAGGCATCCTGAATCATGCCAAGTAAGGAACTTGGAAGACACACCTAGAAGATATATTCTGATAATACTTAAGAGTTGATTTTACCAACGTCAGATAAGGAATATTCTTCGAATAGAATACAAAACGCCTAATTTGAAAACGTCACCTATTTGTCAGCAATAATAAGTAAATGTCATTTTAAGATCGGTCGTTGTATGCTTATTCCGTCGGATAAGTCTTGTCTGACGTTGGTAAAATCGATTCTTAAACAGATAAGCTCAATTCAATTAAAGAATAGGTTAGGTTGTCTAAAGACTTCTAGGTTTAAGCCAGGTTTAGGTGTAGGAGAAAACTTGAAAGACAAAAAGCTTCATTCCGCAGTTAAAAAGCTTAAATTTACTAGCCAGTGTGTTGCGTTTGGACTTACTTTCAAGTTACTTAACCAACCAATTTATAGCAAGAAGTAACGTTAAGACCCGGATTTTTTAATGGCCGGTAAACATAGATTGACGGTTTATTTGTCACAATTCCCATACAAAATATGTCAAATAATATTAAATGGTTGCTTAAAAATTAAACATGTGATGGCGAACTCTACCCCTTAGAGTTCCAGGAGTCATGATCACACAAACTTACCTCCACATGCCTTCCTTCTCGAATTGCAAACTAAATAAAATTCAACTGCAAGAATGGTTTGTCGCGATTGAAAATGATTACCGAAGGGGATCTTAAACGCCGGAAGGGAGCCAATTGCTCTTTTCAACGCGCTTGTAATTTAATTAATGATGAGTTGCCCCTCTATCATCGCCATCATTATGATTATTGCCCATTATGCCGTTTTTAACGTAATTTTAGAGGCGTGTTTATTTGAAAATCCAAAAAAAAAATTCGTGTTTTCATAAACATGTGGAAAGTGTCTTTTTTGTGTTTGTTAAGGAGGGATCCAATAAACTTAAGATTTATTTGAATGACGCTATTAGCGCCCAATTTTTCGACAGTTTATGAGTATCACTGGTAAGATTGGTAACTAACTGTATTTTACTTACAATCTTACGATGACAGATAAAACGTTGGCTTTGATTATTTTATAAGAAACAAATATATGATTATTTTTTTATTGGCAATTAATTGATTATAACTTTTCTTTTTGAAATTCATTTCGTACGGATTATGAACCATCTACACAATAATTGGTTACATAATCTTGAATAACTCAAAGTTCCACCAGTCCAATTCATAATAATTAAACAGGTTATAGGAAATTTACGGCAAAACCGGAGTTGCTGTGTTAAATGAAAGTTGCTCAAAGATTTATTTTATACGTATTTTGACTAATCGACGACGTCTTGATGTAGTGGTTCGCGCTCCGGACTACAAGACCAGCGGTTGCGGGTTCAAATCCCGCAAGGGGCAATATTTGTGTGATGAGCACGAGCATTTGTACCTAAGTCATAAATGTTTATAAACGTATGTATGTATGTCTATTATGTCTATGTATAAATAAATAAATTGTTCCAACAAACACACCAATTACCTAGCCTCATACTAAGCGTGAGCTTGTGCTATGGTGACTAGAATAACGGATAGACATACATAAATACTTTATAAACATCCATGACTTAGGTACAAATGCTCGTGCTCATCACACAAACATTTGCCCCTTGCGAGATTCGATCCCGCAACCGCCTGGTTTAGAAGTCCGTGGCGCGAACCACAACACCAAGACGGTTGTCAAATATGTCTACTAGGATAACCCTAGTCACCATAGCACAAGCTTAAGACGCTTAGTTTGGGTTTTGGTGTGATTATTGGAATAATTATCTATTTATTTACTACTTAAAGCGACTGTAATGTAAATATTGCATAAAGTTTTTATTAGACCTAGCATACTTACAAAATTATACTATATTATACTATTATATAATCCGTGCCCTAGCTATTGCTTCATTTCACTATTAGTTAGTACATTAAAAGTAGGTACCTGCCCATCCACTACACACACGTGACAACAATCCGGTTGAATCATCATTGACGAAGCGAGTTTTACAACCGGGTCTGAGGTGTGTGCCAAAACATTGTGTGTACTTAGGTGCCTAAATTGAGGTGGACGTTTATTCATCCACTTTATTGTGGTGGAGTGATTAATGAAACCGCCACAACAATCGAATGAGCTGGCTCTAAGTACCTAAGCACCTGATCCAATAAGAAGTTTCGAATCGATCACTTTTATAAAGGCCTAAAAATTCAACGGCAAGGCATGTAGAGACAAATTGGTAAAGTCTGTAGACGAAGTCATGAACAAAATGTTGCCACTTAGAATTAAAAAGTAGGTACACAGTACATTTACATACTAAAAACATCGGAAACAAAGAAAAATAAATACCTAAGTAAGTAGGTATCGCATATTCCGTCCATCTTTTCGTCGATGTGTTGTAGATTGATCGTTAACATGCGTTAATGCCATGTAATTGGATACCCAGAAGGACAAGAGCCAAAAAAACACGTACTAAGGCTCACGCAGAGTAAACATAAACAGGAATGACATCACAACACAAACGTAGTATAGTGTTGTGTTAAAAACGATAAAACTATCGAGTATTAATTATTAGAAAGAATATGACAATTCAAAGCTCATAGAGCCAAGTATCTCTACGTTTTACAGAAATTAACTATTTTCACGTTGCAGATAGGTATGTGCTTGTAATTTAACAAAATTCCCATACAAAATAAATATGTCAAATAATGTTAAACCGGCTGATTAAAAATAAACCATGTTGGTGAACTCCAAGCTTAGTGATGTATAATTACTAAAACATTAACTACGTATTAGTGGAAATTCGTATATGGCATTACTCTTCTAGTGTATTAAATACTCGATACCAAAAAAGATTACTAAAAATTGATAAATTAAATAAAACTAAAATATTTTTAGAACACAGTAAAATATATGCTACAGTAAAATATATGATACTAGCGTTCCCCTGCGACTTCGTTCGCGTAAATTTAGGATTTCCTGTGGGCATTGTTAGGAGCGGAATATTTTTTAAAACTGTGATATCTTTTAAGAATCAAACTTCGTCCGTGCTTTTTGATTTAACTGCTTCCCCGTTGATTTCTAGGTAGGTATCATGCATTTTATAGCTCATACAAAGCGTTCCCCGAGAAATAAGCTATCTAACACAAAATATTTTTTTCAAATCGGCTCAGCAGTTCCTGTGATTAGCATGTTTAAACAAAAAAAATCCTCCGTTTTTCCAGTTATAATGTGAAATATGGTGCAACCGACCCTAACCTCTTTATAATATTAGTATAGAAAAAATAGCAGTCCCCGAGGACTTCATGCGCACCTATTGATTTTACTCCATTCCTGAAAGACGTAACGTGATTTTTTTAAATTACCTATCTTATAGCCTTGCTTGATACGTTGTACCTTACACAAAGGTATTTTTTCAAATCGGACCATGAATAGGTAATCCTGATCTGAGATAAGTGCATTCAAACAATCAATTAGACAAAAGTCAAGAAGAAATCAGAAATATTAAAGTACTATCCTGGTCACCACCGCCTTACCACGATGGCCAAAGAAAGAGCATTGCGTCTTGTCGTATTGTGTGTGCAAGCGACAATAGGTGAGGTGAGTGTAGTTAAGGTAGGCGGCAGAGACCTCTTTGCTTGAATTTCAATTCAACACATCGTACGGCCTAGTAATTACCTACTTACTTATTAACTTATTGGGAAAAACTCAAGCTGACCCGCGAGTTAAATACGTACAGCGCCATCTATATCTACATTATAATATTTTGTTGCGTCTTAATTTCTATTCGACTACATTATCCTGCACCCATTACAATATTTCTGCATGACTTATAGGTATGACTGGGTGAGAATACTTTTAGCATTGAGTCCACCTTTTGTACACTGTTCTAAGTGCAATAAAGTTTTTAAATAAAAAAATAAATCTATTGACGATATAGCAAAAGGCCAACTTTGCTGCCGTCCTAACTTCGATACAATATTATATTACTCGTGATAATTTTTTAATGGTATGTCCAATTTGAATAATTCAAAAAGTGATTTACAGGTACTGATATAGCCTTGAATATGACGTGATTTATTTGGATAAGGATTAATACCGACATACTGAAACTGTGGCTTTATTTTTGCCGTCGCAAAAATTTCATATTTTTACCTAAAAATTGAGTTTTTGTGACTTAACTGTTATAGTTAGACATGTTATTGCGGACTTTATTGTAGATAATGATGTCCTCTACAAAACTGTAGAACATTACTTTGCTCTATTGTCAATAGTTTTCGCAGCGTTCGCAATTAATTGATTTTCCTTTTACACCTTTGGTTACATAATCGAAGTTTTCATACGGAACCCTAACTTTTTTGATATTATAATATAGCCTATGTCCATCGCAGATAATGCAGGATTCTAATGGTGAAAGAATTTTTCAAATCGGTTCAGTAGTTTCGGAGCCTATTCGTTGCAAATAAACAAACAAACAAACAAACAAATCTTTCCTCTTTATAATATTAGTATAGATTAATAATATGATATTAATAACACAAATAACTACATTCGTTCAGGTGAAAGCCGATAATCAAAATGGATGTGAAAAATTGCAATTTGAATAAAAAAAAGTTTTAGAAAATTGCAGTGTTGTGTAATTTTACTATAAGTTTTATGTACGAGTAGTAACTATTTTAATTCATAAGCTAAGAGGCGGCTTATTTTCATCACTCACTGATATTTACTATCGACATCGAGTCGCCGCTATTTATGTTAGGTATTTTTGTACCTCGCAGTATAAATAGGTGATGTAATCACTGCCCATAGAGCCTCTGAGATGAAATCAGCAAATAAAAGAGGGGTTTGTGTTGATATTTACTCGTATATCATGGGTTTTCTATCGCATATCATACCCACTGGCACCCGTATACCTAAACAATCATAATACGATGCCTAAACAAAGTTTAAAACTAGAAATCGTGAAATTAATGGGAATCCACACGCAAAGCTTTATGCAGATGGCGCTGGCATAGATACGGCTATATCAAACATTTTGCTATTGTTTTTGTCGGGCTTTTTCGTATTTAATTTACAGTTTTTCGTGACTATCTAATGTTATTTCATCATAATGTATTCGTCAATGAAGTTATCTGAACTAAAAGACGAATTTCGGAAACGAGGATCAAAAGTATCTGGTAATAAAGCCGATCTTATTTCGAGGTAAACATTTGGGTGTTAATCCAGTTTTATTACTGTAAATGTTACATTTAATTGGTTGTTGCATTGTTTTTGTTATATTTGTGTTACAAATTAACTTCATAACAAGGTTTTTATTAATATAACTGAAATAATAAAACACGTACATGTTTGTTCTTTAGCTTATGAATTCTACGATCGGAACCACGATGATACCAGGAATTTTGGTGTCGTAGCTTCACAATCTAGTTATACGATGAATGTACCAGATCCAGTAGCTTATCATGATGTAAATAGTTCCAGTAAACTACCTAAAATTAATTAATTTTCTTCTTATAGCTGTTTCCTACTTCATTTTTAAAACTGGGTCTTTTGGAAATAAATGAACACCATTATTGTAACAACCTGTCACAGCACATAACGGCATTATGCTTTCGTAGATTGAAAACACAAAAAAAATACCCAAAAAAAACACAACTTCTGTACTGGAATGACAGATAGCTTTGGCCGCATCAACGATGCGCCACCTACAGGGAGAATTTGGCAGTGTGGATCCCCATTAACAAACTACTTTTTTTTTACAAAAACAATAAGCACCAAAATTTACTTAGCCGCAAAAACACAACTTAAAAAAGCCATGGATGCTATGATACTAAGAACTAAGTAACTACCTGCCAAGCGTGCGTCGATGCATTATCTTAACTAAAATTTCACTAAGATACATTACTGCTCAGCAGTTAGTAATGTTTTGCTCTATAAAACTAAGAATGATATGGATGTTATTAACGAACTTATACTGCAATTGAACGAGATCGTTACCGTAAGGGAAAACGGTTTGCGGTAACAGCTCTATTACGTATAATCAACTGTTACAAATGAATAAATCGCACTGCAGATTGCCGGTCCACTGCCTAGTCACTAAACAAGCTATTATCAACATCCTTGACGGAAAGAATAAATAATTAATTAACAAATAAATTGCTTTCCTGTTTGACTCATCGGATTACATACCTACCCAATTAAAAAGACCTTAAAAATACTTATCTGTTTTGTTTGAGTACATAATTCGTACTCACAATTAAGAAAATGAAACCACTCGTTTTAATCTATATTTTTAAATGTCGGTTTACAGACTTTTTAGGTTTATAAAGTAACTTCTTTCTATTCGCCAAAAACAGACTAGCTGTTTTTGGCGAATAGAAAGAATGAGATTTTGTTTGACAAACACCGACGTTCACGTTCAACCTTCCTCGTCAAACACGTCATCAATCAAAATTTTCTTCTTCTTCTTCTTTGGGGGTAGTGGCAATGTGCGTTGCCGCAATTTTTATTCCGCCAGTGTCACGTGTGTAGAAATTGCAAGGTGAGGGTAAACTAAAAACTTTTTTATTGACAGTAACAGTATCTATTTAGCTAAGCAGGTTTATCCTAAAACAAACAACACAAATAAATACAACATGGTTAAAACAAACAACACAAATAAATACAACACAGTTATTTAGGTTGAGAATAATAAATAAAATATATAAAGATAGTAACATTTAGTGATAGATTAGAGTATGGAGAAATAAATATTAAATGAACTGGGGGAGGTTGATTACAGGGAACAGATTAGAGTTTAATATGATGTTTTTCAATAAATTTTGCCAGAATGTCAAGAAAAGGGGAGTTTGTTAGGGAAAGGATATTGTTAAGACTACAGGGAAGGTGAATATAATCAGGAAGGAGGTCGTAAAGAGACTCTCCTATATTCGGGCAATTAAAGAATATGTGTTCGGCAGAACCTTCATCCAAGCCGCACTCACAGATTAAGTTATCCTTAATTCTGATTTTGGCTCAGTAAACGGGAGTAGTGGCGTGTCCTAAACGAAGCCGGCTGATAACAGATATAACTTGTTTTGAAAGATGTTTTTATTTTTAAAACCAGGGCTTAATTGGGATAAGACTTTGGATATTAAAATAGTGTTTTCCTGTTGATCTCCTAGTATTTTGCCAATCTGTATTCCACGATTTTAAAAAAAGAGAATGGGCTAGGCAGGAGAGGTCGTGGGTAGTAGTTTTTGGTAATGCCAAAATTAAGTAAGATGTTGGATTTAAATGTCAGAGATTCGAAGCTGTTTTTAAAAAGTGGGTTGGAAGGGAATTTGTGGATGGAGGATACATGGGATTTGGGACGAATTCTCGGGGTCTATTAGTGTGGATAAGAGCCGGAGTTTTTCTACTAAGGGGTGGGAGGAATTTTGAGTTATTTTAACATAGAAGCGGTCGCTTAGGTATTGCCTACGAAGGTATAGGGGAGGGTCGACACATTCTACTTGAAGAGCGTTGATAGGGGACGATTTCATTGCGCCTAGTATAATACGTAGGCACTTGGATTGAATTTTATTGAATTTATCTAAAGCGGCTTTGGTGCAGGGGTCTATAAGGAAAGATGCGTAATCCAGGTGGCTCCGTACTAGTGCATTATATAAAAGTTTCTGGCAGTAAGGGTGAGCACCCCACCAGACACCGGAGAGAGCGCGTAAAACGTTAACACCTTGTTCAGCTTTTTGAATTACTAATTTGGAGTAGGGAATGCCTGAAAACCTTGAGTCTAAGATCAATCCGAGAAATCTAACTTCATATTTCAGGGCGATGGGATTGTCGTTAAATTTAATAATTGGGTTCGGAATTACACGTTTCTTTGTGAAAACAACTGAGCTGCACTTATCAACTGAAACGGAAAGGCCATGTACTTCCAACCAGTCGCTTAGATATTCAAGCGCTCTGTTAAAACGAGACGAAGCATCGGAGATAGATTTACATGATATGTAGAGTGCAATATCATCAGCATATTGGAGAATGTTGACAAAAGGGAGGACGGTTCTCTCCAGGTCATATGTATAAATGCTGTAGAGAAGGGGGCTTAACACTGATCCTTGAGGGATGCCCTTCCAAACTAAAGAAGGCGGTAATTGAACAGATTGGCATCTAACTACTATTGATCTAGACATCAACGTATTACAAATAAATCTGACCAACTTCTCTGAAACACTCAGCTGTAGCAATTTTTGCCTGAGTACAGGAAGGGGGACGTTATCATATGCAGAAGCTATGTCTAGGAAAACCCCAACTAGATATTCCTTGTTTTTTAAAGCTATACGGATGTCAGTTGTCAGTATTGCCAGGCTGTCAAGAGTGCTAAAACCTTTTCTGAAACCGAACTGAGAATTACCAAGAATATTATGGGATTCCATGTGCCACTCGAGGCGATTTCTAATCATATGCTCCGTGATTTTTAATAGTGCCGAAGATAAAGCAATTGGACGATAGGATTTGTGGTCGAGAGGGTCTTTGTTAGGTTTCAGAATCGGGATGACAATTTGTTGTTTCCAACAATCAGGGACAGTGCCCTGTTGGAAGAAAGAATTTATTATGTTCAAAAATAATAGCTTAGAGCGGTCAGATGATTTGATGAGGAAGGGATAGGGGACACCGTCCAGTCCTGGGAAAGAGTCTGTTAATCCGTCTAAAGCAGCTAGGAGTTCCTCGAATGTGGAGGAGTCATCTGGACAATTAAATGGGGAAACAGAAGAAAGAGCATTAGAAGGAAAACAATTAATATATGGAACATACGGGGAAGCTAACTTATCTAAGAAATCATGAATCCAACTTGAGGGGTCATTCGCTGAGATATTTTAAAAATTTTGAGATTGGCGACAACGTTTTAATTGCATCCATACAACCGACGGAGGGGATCTGGGAGACATGCTTTCGCAGAATCTCATCCATCCCATTTTTTTCTTATTAGCAAGGATCCTCCTAGTATTAGCAGCTGTCTGTTTGTAATAAAGAAAATTGTCTAAGGTCATAGAGGTATTGTATGACTTTTCTGCCTCCTTACGTCTACGGATAGCTGCAGTGCATTCTTCATCCCACCAAGGGGGGGGAGATTTTTTTACGGGAGCGATTTTTTTGAGGGATATGAGAATCCGCTGACGTTGTTAGGATGTCGACAAAATTATTGTAGGTTGAAATACAATTTTCAGGATTAGGAGAAGGAAGGGACTCAATTTGATTATCGACTGCATTGGAAAAAGCAAACCAGTCAGCTTTGTTGAGTTTATATTTTAAAAGGGGAGGAGGAGGGGGAATGGGTGGTGAGCATGGAAATTAGGATTGGGAAGTGGTCACTGCCAAAAGAACTCTTCAATGTACTCCAAGACAATAAAGATGAAAGGTTAGGGGAGCAGATCGTCAAATCAACCGCAGAGGCAGGGTTTTGAGACGGATAACACCTCCTCGTTGGACTGCCGTCATTTAAAATGCATAAATTGAGGTCATCTAAGAGATCCAAGAGTATTGAGCCTTGAGAATCCGAGTAATAACAACCCCATGAAATGTGGTGGGAATTAAAATCACCCATCACGAGAACTGGAGGAGGAAGCGAAGATATAATAGAACCTTTTTCATTTATAAGAGGGGTATTGGGATGGGGAATGTATACAGAAAGGATGGAAATATCAAAGATCCTCACAGCCAAAACATTTATGCTCGGGCTATGAGGAGGAAGAGGAATTTGGCGGTAAGAGAGGGAGCGCCTTACGAGTAAAGCGCTACCAGCATACCCGTCGTCTTTGTCATCTCGGAGACATGAAAATCCTGAAACACGGAAACGTGTGTCAGGAGAGAGCCATGTCTCCGAGACAGCAAAGACAGACGGGGAGTATTTATTGATTATGTACAAGAGCTCATGTTTCTTTCGAATGATGCTCTGGCAGTTCCACTGCACCATTGACAGCGCGAAGGTGAATGTCTGAGGGGATTTGAATTAGTTTATCGGCAACGTTGTTCGGTAGGGAGGATTGATGGCTGGATAAAAACTCCAATAACAAAGAAAGGAGGTTATCCAAAAGGAGGTCCCTTGGGGAGGAAGAGGATGAAGGGTTTTGTTTTAATGCACAACCATTAAGGAGGGAGGAAGCATTGTTTCCAATTATAGATTGGTGTGCCTGGCGGTCATAACCTTTCCCTAGAGGGGCATGAGAGCGGGGGGAACGAGCAATTGTCTTTTTATATGAGATTGTTTGAGGTTGGGGAGTGGTTGGAAGGGTGGTTGGGGCTGTGACCATGAGACTTTGGCTGTTTCGGCGTAAGAGCGCCGTACAGACGGGAATTGGGATGCAGCTTCTTCATAGGAAATGTTGTCCTGAGACATGACCAATTTTATAGATTTCTGTCTAGAGTGTTCTGGACTTGTTGAGAGCAAAATGGAGGCCTGAACAATGGATGCATGTGGCTTTATTTTCAGTGACGTCACAGGAATCAGCTGTATGGGGTTGGGAGCAGCGGAAACATCTAGGTTTAGACCTGCATTGAGCCTTCACATGACCAAACCTGCAACAGTTCATGCATTGGATGGTAGGTAACTGATATGTCTCAACTGGGACGGATGTGTGGTAGCAAAATACCCTACTGGGTAGGACTTGACCTTTAAATGTCACAACAACAGCTTGAGTAGGAGTCCAAGAGGTCTGGCCATCAACTACTCTTTTCTTGTTGAGACGTCTGGCTTTAAGTAGGATGCCGCAGCCTTCAGGAACCTCCAAGGAGTTTGCAAGTTCATCCATTGACCAATCTGTTGGGATGCCCTTAATAAGGCCAATTCGGGTTACATTGTAGGAGGGGATTGACGCTGTGTAATTATGTTTCTCAAGAATATCATTTGCCAAAAAGTTATTCGCTTCAGTAGCAGATTTAAATTCCACTGATACGCGGTTTCTACCAATTTTTTTAACTCCATCTTTCACAACGTTATAAATTTTGTTCTTGAAAAGAAACTGACCGAATTTGATGGCTTGGAGGAAGGTTCCGTCAGAGGGATTGTTTTCCACTCGGGAGACGTGGACGATGAATGGACCCTTATCGGTGTCACTATATGTTTTAGGAGATATGACCAAAGATGGATGGGAGTCAATTGATTGATTCTGAGAGATCTCCGTGGATGCTCTCTTGGCAGGTTCAGGGGCATCAGGTTCATCGACAAGACGCCTTTTAGTGGCGGATTGAGAAAACAAAGGAGGAGAATTAACCTCCATCGGCGAGGGCGATCTATCAGGAGGATCAGGGGGATCGGGGGGCGTTAGCTCCATGGTTAGTAAACACTTACCTTTACCAGGACAACACAATTATAAATATGCTTGGAACTGAGACAATAACAAGGAGAAAATCACTCAAAACACTCGAATCCCTATTACCACGTGCAATAACTATCACTCGCGAAGACGGAATCTCCAAAATTTTCTTCAAACGCGTCAAACACGTGACGGACACTTCAAACACAGCAGCACACTATCAAATAATTTGACAAACACGTAAAATTTGTTAAGTACACGTAAAGTTCAAACAATTTGGTTGTTAACAGGGCACTTTAGTATGTTGTTTGTCATCAGATTAACATACGGTTACCTGCCAAAAAAATATTTTTATATCTTCCTTCGTACGTAATCGTATTTGTTGGTGTTAATAAAAGAGACCTATCTTAATAACGATCCGTGTTTTTGTGGTCTATTAAAATGCAGTTTCCTTAATAAAGCTAAACATGCAAGGTTTCATTATATATTTTCATATAATAAAACGGTAGAGAGACGAATTCTTTACATTGATGAAAAATCAGCTAGGTAGGTACTTCATTTTAGATTATTTATTTATTTGGCTTACTTACAGTCAACTTACACAACAAAGTTAATTACATTTCCAATACTTAGGCTTAGTGTAGTGACTACTTACAAGTAAACACAGCATGCAATATAATATTATTCCAAAAGAAGAAACAGAGGAGTAGGTACAAATAAGGTATATAGACAATACCTATAAACTTTATATCTTAATTTATTTATCAAGGAAGACATAACTTTAAAGATAACTTTACTTACGCTACATTCACCACTAAAATTGTAAATCAATTAAAGCTAATTACTACCTAAGTACGAGTAGGTGTACAAACTTAGGTACATCGTGTGTTACGAGGCGAGGTTAGTACACGTAGTACTTTGACAACGTCTAAAATATAAATAGCAAGACATTCAAAGAGAAATCATCTAATCTGGTATTCTATTCGCATTTGTATAAGTTGAGAATGATTTTTTAATACGGACTGGAAGTGGCGTCCGAAATATCGTTTACCATTACATTAACATACTTGCCGAATAGGCTGTACCTATCTACTTACATCATCACCGGCTTGGCATTATATAACTAGTTATCTTAGTACCTTCTCTGACAAGCAAGTTGTAAACTGGTTTACGAATAACATAGGTAACAGTCCACAAAAAGTAAATAAGTATACAATTTCTCGAAGTAATTGTAAGTAGGTACTATCTAACGTATTAATGGTGATAAATAATGACCTATTAACTTACATACTTATTTAGGTAAAAACAACATAAGTCTTTATTTTTAAGGTACACCCTAGACAGGACACAATTTAACTGAACAACACAAACAGTATGCCATTAAATATAACAAACGTAATATTTTCACGCAGCTAGTGACCCAGTGCCCCAAAAAAGTATAATAAGCTATCCATTTGTATGTATAGATTCTATTTACTATCTTTAGTGTAGGCAGTATTCTTAATAATGTACAATTAGGTCATGGTTACATGCGAAAATATTGAAAGCCTCAATATTTTCGTGCCTAAGAAGATAGGCAGTTGATTAGTCTTAAAATAAAAATTACCCAGGCACACATTAACAAACAGTGATATGCAAATAAATCATTACATAGGCACGCATGTTATGTTAAAATTATGAACGTGATATTAATTCATATTGAGTCTGACTGTAATATTAGTACCTACTAAAGAATCAATGTGTAGAGCACACATGTGTGCTCCTTAAAAGTCTTCTTCGTCTTATCATGTGGGTGATTCACATCCCTGAATATTGTCAGACTTCATGAGACGTGGTAATATAGGTGCAGGATAGTAGATAGATACGTACGGATTGACTATAATAAGACTTAAATACCTAGATCTCATAAAGTTGACCATTATCTAGGTAGACTAGTATCTACCTAATCGGTACTAGTCTACCTAGATATGCCATATTTTTTTTGCAATGCAGTTGAACTGCAAAAAAACATCAGCACGTTCTTAAATATCTTCATCGTTCTCCTGAATAGCTTCGAAAATCAGCTTGAAACATTAAAAAAAAACTATTAGTCGATGTTCAATTCACCGTGGCAATACCAATACCGTAAACAGCGTGAAGCGAAGGGCCTTGCGGGACTGCTATTGACTATTGAGTTTTTGTATTAGCATGGTGGCGAAGGCCGGTAGATACAGAATGAGAAAAACAGATTAGGTGCGTGAAAAACCGTTGTATTTCTACTCGAAAGGTTAAAAACGCAACGGGACGGATGGTTCGAACAAAAAAGTTTAGACTGTTCTGTTTGAAATATTATGTAGGAATATTAAGACAGTTGTGTAGGTAAAAATAAATAGGTACCTATTACCAATTTGCTATCTAGGTACATCGATTTGAAACTACTCTATCTAAATATGGCAATTAAATTTGAATGGTTAGGTTCTAACGTACTTAATGTAGGCAAGTACTAAAATACACTTAGTGGAAAAAATTGCAAACCGAATATCAAACTTTTACCTTCTTAGATCGAGTTCACCAATTTTAAAACTGCCGGTAAACATCGATTAATGGTTAATTTGACAGAATTCCCATACTAATTTTGTTAAATTTTGCTAAACCAGCTGATTAAAATTAGAAATGTGTTAATGAACTCCAAGCTGTAAGTTTGTAGGTACCGTTATAAATCAATCTGATTACATTATTACAGTCAGGTAGAGGTGTCTCAAACCAAGTTCACTCAAAAAGCCTAAGAAAACAATCTCCTAGCGACCATAGCTGATTGATCTGATTATTCATACACGTTCACATTTGGTTACTTATATAAATATATTTAAATTTTTAAACCACCACTTTTCTTAACAACATTTGATCGGTCGAGTTAGGTACAAACGTTACAAACAATAAGAACAGTTACGCAAGCGGTAATCGTGAGAAAACTCGTGGAAAATTATATAAAGAAACTGCGCAGTAGAACATTCATAGCTATTCTAAGATGCTACCTGCATTTCATCTGCATACAATAAACGCTACTGGAAGACATGGCTCCGTTATTTTATTATTATTTAAGCAATTTGTTTGCAAGTTTTAACGAAATTAAACTAGATTTCGGTTACAAACATTGATCTTATCAATTTTATTTTTTAAAATTTAGTTTAGCTAGGTTCTAGGTACTCTGTTTCATCATTATTTAAAAAAATTGATTTTTTTGGTGCACATTATTTCTAAATAGAGTTTATTATCAAAACGAAGCTTAGAAGCTTAATCATAATTTATCGTCTTTACTTTTTGGATGTAACATTTTCAACAAAGGTTGGTATTATCATAACTTGTCGAGGCGTGATATTATTATGACAACGAAGCTAACGAGGCCATTATCCGGTAATAATAGATACAACTTATAGCTAGTTATGTAACTTACCTAATCAAGTAGATAAGTGATGCAGGTTAATTGATAGTGCACGAGTTTCCTTGTTACGAGTTCCTTTACCTAAGAAATATTTCTTCTTGGAAACCTATCATTAACACAAACAAGTCGAAAACACAGCAGAAGCAGACAAATATCTAATTAAAAAAAACGTGTTTCCTTTGACTCAAACTGCGTCAATCAACAAACATTTCGACTACGCAGGCTAATTCATCCAACCCCTACAAAAGTACCTAAGTACCCAACCATCTATGAAATTTTAAGTGTAGATCACGTTCCTAAATGTTTTTTGGCGTTCCCAACTTCAATTTTAAATTGTCCTCTACCCGAAGGTTGTCTGGACGAAATTGCTTTTAGCAATAAGCCTGCCTTAATTTTATGACAAAAATAGTGTAAATCTACTGTGTGTGATATGAATAAAGAGTAGGTATCTATCTAATTTTCCCTCTCGTTCTATTTCAGGCGAGTCAGTGCGATGCTGGACCTGCTCCTCGGACCTGAACCCCTACTGCGGGGACCCGTTCCCTGGCTCCAGATCCGACTACCAGCCGGTCAGCCAGTACCAGTTCCGGCTGGAGAACTGTGACGCAAACACCGGTGCCACATACCCGTACCTCACGTCTTCAAGGTCGGCGTGTAAGAAGCAGAAGAAATACAGTGAGTACCATTGATCTAATTCTGTAACTCTACCTAACTATTTTGATTGAGGCCCTGGAGCTCTATTTTTGAATCACTCGCGTGCAGATTTCTACTGGTTTTCGTTCGTCATCTAAAACTCCGATCTCGATCGACTGCACTCGACCGACCGCGACCGCGACCGCTCGAAACCGCAACGAGTGCCTCAATACATTAATTTTATCGTTTTTCTATCCCTCGCCTTTTGAGCCGAGTGGGTATAATTAACGCTAAAATGAATGTATTGAGTGAAAATTATGTCGCATTCGCCAACAGAATGTCATACAAATGATTAAAAAATAGAGCCCCTGTGGAAGACATTGTCCGTCCGTATTTTCGATTCCAACTTACGGTAAGGTGTGTACCTAGTTTACACTAAGTTGGTAACCTGGCATTCTTTGACTTTTAGAACGTGTTTAGAATGGGTATTTCGCTTTTGAAGCTATCGCTGTTCCAGTCAATTACGAAGGCGCTGGTTCGTTTTGTTTTCCACGCATATCTGTATGCAAAGCCGCACCTTTTGCACCCAACTACGGTAACGCCATATGGAATGATTTAAAACCTTTTTAAACAATTGTGTCACACATTCCAGTTTTCACGATTTTACTATTTCCTTACCGTAAATAAGTTGTAGTAGGAAAATATCTCCGTAGAGCCAATTATTATAAACATGTTAGTACCTACTCAGGTATTTATTAACTCAGAACACAGGTAGGACTATAGCAGCTTTGCATCTACTCTTTGTGAGATCACATCACAATAGGTAGGCTAGGTAGGTAAGATTAGAAGATCCTAACAAGTATTACGTCAGAACCATATCGTTTTCTGCCGAAATTCATTGTAGCCCACCTAAGCAAGAGCTCTTCTCGTATATATATATGTATAATGCCAGAGCCGACACGAAAAGAAGAAGCACTAGAAACTAGACTTGACATAAAATAATAAGGTATTAAGTAATACTTATTTGTCACTTTGTTGAAGAGCGAGCTATTTAACACAGGCATTGCCATGCTAAAAAGACGACCTCACGCACATTGTATAAAATACTTAACTGTTGTAAAGGAAATTAAAATATTTATTCTTTTTTAATCCATTTAATTTGTGACTAACACCTTTTACGAGTATTTAAAACGTACCTACATTTCGGAGCAAGTGCACAGCTGGCCCTTCAACCCAGTTTGCATTTGGTACCCGTTTGTACCGTTATGTATCGCACGACTGGGCAACTTTTAATAGCTACATCTACGTATTTGGTTACCCGAGCCCTTCACTCGGTATTAAATCCTAAAGTAAGCTTACAAGGTTTCCTAGAGTCTGATTCAAATTATTGTCGGTGCCTACTGGTAATTTTTAAGGTATCTAAACTTAATTTCAAATGCTCAAACGGCATTTATAGTTAGGAACTTTTTAAGTTGCCTCTGAAGTACCTAAGCCTCTTAATCAATATATCTCTCGACTATGAGAGTTTATGTTTAGGCAGGTCTATCTATATAAATAAATATTTAAAACTATCAAGTGGGTTCCACCTACTTAGAGGTTGGACATAAGTACCTAAATGACAGATACATGTAGTAGGTACATAGACCATTTCAAACGACGTATTTTTTGCATCACCTTGTGTTAAACAAAGGAATCTTATCTACCCACTGAACGGACTGCCCAACTGCCTATTAACTTAGATGCTTGACATGCAATGGGAACGCCTTCAATGTCAAATCGTTCAAATTCGCACAAAGACAACCAGTCAAGTGACTATGACCCGCCGGCCTACCGCCTGATTTGAAAGCTATAGCTGTTGCAATTCCAAGTCCAAGGAACGACATAGGAATTGTCTATTTTTCAACTGTACCATTGCGTCGTTGCTGCGCTGATTTTGACATGAAAATGGGTTTTTGGCAATTTTATAAAAGAAAATTCAAAAATGTATTCCCATAGTTTTCGTCTTTGTGTAAAAACAGAATAAAGGAGAAGGCTCCGAAACTTTAGCACCAGCAAACATAAAATAAATAAATTACTTATTTAAAAACTTTACAAGGATTTTCTATCTAAAGTCCGCTAATTGTCTGATGTGACTTAATTTAGAAAGCTTTTTCAAAGGTTCTTAACTGTTATGCTATATATTACTACTAGCTGTTGCCCGCGACTTCGTACGCGTGGACTCTATGATACAAAATATTATATACTCCGCCATCCAGCTATCATGATCTCTTAGTCTACCATGACGTAAGGAGATGAGAGGAATTAAAAATCAAGGTCAATGGGCACTTTCTTTTTGATAGGTACTATCACCTCGCCATCCTCCTCTGGTAAGAAAATTTCGCATGGCAGTGACACCGACTCCAAAACTAAATTTTGTCGGATATCTTTCTTAGTAAAAGTGGAAAGGATTGTTTTTTTTACTTTTTAGTTTACTTTATTGAAGGCAGTTTTATTCGTTTGTAATAAAATATATGTAAGTTTAGGTTTTAGTGTTCAGAAAAAGTCAGACTCAAACTTCCCTACCACAATAGATGGATGTGGTTTAGCATCTATTTTTTGTGTTCCTGTGGTGTCCCTAGCCTACTCAAGGGTCGGTTTTTAAGTTAATACTATCGTAAAGTAAGTAGGTAAGACTATTTAGATTTCGACAAACTGTCTGTGGTGAAAGTATCCACGAACTACTTAGCGTCAAGGTCAGCACCATCAAATTATGACTCCTGAATGGGAACGCTTAAATACCTAAATTAATGCTGCAGCATATAAGGTATACATGCCTATCAAATCTGAAGGATTCTCTCGATTTCTCCAGGTTTCCGTCACCAGATCGTAACTTGGAGACAGTAGGAGTACACTGGGAGTTTGAAAATCAGTCTAAAGTAATTTAGCATATCAATTTTACTAACATAGTTTATAAGCAAATTGTTACACACCAATATGGATTTATGGTCCAAAATAAAAGATTTTTAATTTAATTATATTGCTCCAGACCTGCAATTTGTTTAAGTCAATAGAAAATGCTCATCACGCTGAACAATGTTCCCGACGGCGCTCTATTCATATCTCTTATAGTTGAGCTGAGCTGCTAGGATTCTATATCAGTTGCTCAAGAACTTCAATTTGTGTACGTCAATAGAAAATGCTCATCACGCTTCACAATGTTCCCTAAGGCGCTTTATTTATGTCTCTTATAGTTGAGCCGAGCTGCTAGGTTTCTATATCAGTTGCTCCAGACCTTCAATTTGTGTACGTCAACAGAAAGTGCTCATCACGCTGAACTATATCCCTAAGGCGCTCTATTTATATCTCTTATAGTTGAGCCAAGCTGCTAGGGTTCTATATCAGTTGCTCCAGACCTTCAATTTGTGTACGTCGATAGAAAGTGCTCATCACGCTGAACAATGTTCCCTAAGGGGCTCTATTTATATCTCTTATAGTTGAGCCGAGCTGCTAGGGTTCTATATCAGTTGCCCCAGACCTTCAATATGTGTACGTCAATAGAAAATGCTCATCACGTTGAACAATGTTCCTTAAGGCGCTCTGTTAATATCTCTTATAGTTGAGTCGAGCTGCTAGGGTTCTATATCAGTTGCTCCAGACCTTCAATTTGCGTACGTCAATAGAAAGTGCTTATCACGCTGAACAATTTTCTCTAAGGCGCTCTATTTATATCTCTCATAGTTGAGCTGAACTGCTAGAGTCCCATATCAGTTGCTCCAGACCTTCAATTTGTGTACGTCAATAGAAAATGCTCATCACGCTAACTAACTTTTCTTAAGGCGCTACTTTCATATCTCTCTTAGTTTAAGTGTACTCCTAAGGTTCCACGTCAGGTACTTCGATCTTCAAAATAAGTTATAGCCTAGTATTTGCTCAGATTCAATAGCTACATAATAAAAAAGTTTCATTCAAATCCGTTCCGTAGTTTCAGAGATTAGCGTGTACAAACAGACAAACAGACAAAAAAATTAAAAGTTATAGATTCCTATTCTGTTACTAGTTTAACATCACCCTCAATTAGTTTTTGGTAAAAATACTCAATGTACAGACGCATCGGTTTTACAATTTTATACATAATAAAAAAAGTTTCATTCAAATCCGTTCAGTAGTTTCAGAGATTAGCGTGTACAAACAGACAAAAAGACAAACGGACAAACAGACAAAAAAATTAAAAGTTATAGATTCCTATTCTGTTACTATTTTAACATCACCCTCAATTAGTTTTTGGTAAAAATACTCAATGTACAGACGCATCGGTTTTACAGTTTTATTATAGTATAGACAAAAGAAGATATGCTAAGAGTGGGATTCATAGCCGCTTCAATCAAAGTAACTAAGCTGTTAATAAATACCTATATACCACCTACTTTGATTCTTGTTCCTAATGAATGACGGTAACCAATAATAATCTAAAGATGAAACGACCCTACTCCGAATTAGGTTTCAAAGCAAGCACTCTTTAAAGCTATGACGTTCTCTTTTTCAATGTCAAGATAATTTAAACGATGCCACGATGTCCATATACGGAAGATCGTCCAACCAATTCTATTGTTCTACCTAAACATAGCTAATTAAGCCGTTTTACTTTGAATAGCTTTGCCATACCCTCATGCGTAGGTACTTACATAAATGTTTTACTTACGTAACTCTTGTTTAGCAGAACATGTTAAAATGATTCCTCCATATCTAAGTAAAAGCAGTCTTTTCTTTGATAAACAAATATACCCAAATATAAGTCGTGTAGCATAGGTAAGGAATTAATAATAGAGTTAAGGAATCACCACGATGAAGGTACTAAAGAAAGATTTGGATGTGACACTCTAATAATAATATCAGAATTCCTGCTACACTAATTTCGGTTTCTAGCCAAGAGTTATTTTCAGATCGGTCGCACAAATGTCAATGATCCTATACCCTATTATTATATTATTGTCTTGTGTTTCTATTTCACCGGGAAGTATTAGGGCACGATAGGCCGACAGCTATGGTAGGTGGTTACTCCTCATAAAGTCTAAACGCCTGTAAGGAGTTCCTACAAATCCTACACGGGTGAGAACTCTGAAATGCTTCTAATTTGACTTAATTCTATTTTTTTCAGTCAACGGCCAAATCGTCGTGTCCCGAGGCTGTACGTGGAAGAGAGCAGACGACTACAGCGTGAGCTGCCCCAGCTCCACCAACGGGCCTAACGAAATCACTCAGTTCTGCGAAACATGCGACTACGACGGTTGCAACGGCGCGTCCGCTATTGGCAAGACCATCGCCTTACTTCTGGCCCCTCTCGGCGTGTTACTCTTCAAGTAAGATACTTATACAGAACAGCTCATTTTGCCAAGAAAACTATTTCTTAAAACCAAGCTGTTGATAAGGTTGGTGCTAGCAAATCGCTCTCTCACACAATCCAACGAAAAGCATCGTTTTCAAGTGCTTAATGCTTTAGTTAAGATATGAGAGTCATCATGAAGTTTTCTATCATAGCACCAACCAGAGCAATAAAGTAATACAAGTTACAATACAAGTTATCGCCCTGTTTGATGGTCCCTATAAAGTTTAAAGAATTTGGTTTAAAGATTTAGAACTCTCTGTGCGATACAAGGCTAGGTCTAACTAAGGCCTTCTAAGTGGGGTCTGCGACATACTGCACAACTATCTGGATAGTACAATTCTTGGCAAAAATGCAATAATAAAGACGAAAGCAGAAGAAATTTCGTAGCACCATATAGTTTTTGTTTGTATTTGAGTGCAGACACAAGTGGTTTAGCCTGCTAGACTAGTGAAAAACATGTCAATCGGGAAAACAGCGGTATTCGTTGCAAAAAAGTGCTAAGCATGATGATAACCATGCAGTTATCTACGAGTAGTAGCTATGACAAGATTATACCTACCTGCGTATTTAATATGCTAAAGTTCAAATCATCTACAAATATTAAAATAAACAAATGACTGCAGTTTTTGAATCAGATAAATAAATATGAGTTGTTTACGTTGGTGTGTAAGGTAAGGTGTTAAAACAGTATAATAAAGTACAAACATTTATGTTTCCAGTCCATTACGGGACCATATCAATATTATGCTTAACTTACGAGTAGGTGCTCACCGTGACAGTACGCACTTTATAAATTAATTTTAGGACCTTAAATTATATTTACTAGCTTTATCTTACCAAATAGTCCATAGCCAATATTCAAACCAACTGGTTTGAACATACGTGTCTACGTTTGTTCAATGCCTTACGAAAAAAATACGTTTAATGTACCTACATTTGTATTTGGTTACCTAACGTTAGATTTTTACACATTTGCGAAAATAGAATTATTTTTTAAATGTTCTTAAATGCATAATTTATATGTCAATGTAAATATTATTTGTTACTTACTTATATATTGATAAGAAATTAATTTAATTTGTGTTTAAGTACTTTTATTAAGTAAGTACATACAAGTTCTTCCGTTAAAAGTCTGCATTTCTACAATGATAACATTTTTTTATTGATCAACTGATTATTAATTCTGAAAATGTTAGAATTAAAGTAAAGTGCATGGAAAATGGTTGTCAGCCCTCCTCCTATAATAATCATATAATAATAATGTTATGATAATGTGATTTTCTAATAAGTAGTGTTTGTTTTGCTATCATATTGATTCCGTCTGAAATAATTGATTTTTATTTATGTAATAATGTTTTCAAAAATGTATGTATTTGATTATTTACCTACATAAGGCACTACTAATGTTAAATGTATTGTAAAAAATAATAAAGTTGTTCACATATTTCACTTGTTCTTATTTGCACACTAATTATTAGTCTGTTGTTGTGATAAAACTCTTATAATTAGATTGCACACACACACACAAAACACTTGTCTTGTCAGTGTGTCTAAAAAGTGTTCAGTACCTACTGTACCTGTTTTTACTTACAAATGTAGCTGTTTAAAAACACAAGTACGCTGAAAATAAGATTGCTACTTGTCAGAACTAAAGGAAATAGGTATCCCTATTACATGTAAAATGAAACGAAAACTGCATAAAAATTGTATACAAAATTATTTATTCTTAATTGTATAGTAAGGCAACATATCCTAAATGCAAAACTAATGGACGGATTTGTGCATTAAAATGGATGGATAGTTTCAGTCTTAAACACAGATGTATTATGACCTACATACACACCTGACATTCTTATTAATATAATATCTTCTACTGACTCTTGCTTCACTGTTACAAAATTCATTCTTTATCAACACAAAAACATAAATGATACATAAATTCATGGGTTCAAATAGCAAAATCATATACATACCTATTATAATATTTTTTGTTTATACAGCTAGAACTTTCTTAAATCCACAATATTTTTCAAAATACCTACTAGGTAGAACTGCTGAGTTAGTGTTGCACACATATCAAAATTAAAACTGCTAAAAAGGAGCTTATTACTTAAATATTCACAAACTCTGATTTATTGTAGTCTACAGAACATCATCATATTAATAATCATGATGGAATTAGACCTTGATTTTTACTATTTTATCAGAGTAGTTCATTTAAGAGAATAAAAATAATTTATTTATGTTAGTCACCATTTTTTTTACTGAACCTTTCATTGATCAAAAATCCCCATAGTTGTATAGTAGCAGTATACATACTATTAGTTTTTACAGATTTTGACAAATGTATCTATGTGTATCTAAGCAAATATAACTTTAAATGCCGAGTTAAGCTGTAATTAAAACTGTACTTTTATAAGATTTTCCTTAACAAATAAGATGCTGACAGCAATAAACCTAACAACATGGGCATAGGAGTAAACAAAGATGAAGAGTTACACCCATCCTTACTGTTGCAAGTGCAGTATTCAATGAAGATGTTGTATGTTCCCGTTCTCATGAGGCAGAATCTCTCATCACCTTGGATACCAACTTCACCTAAGTATGCACAACCTCTAAAGTATCTCCAGACTCCATTCACTGAAATAGAGAACATAACAATTTTAATAACATTAAGACCTGAGTTCACCAATTCTTAAATTGATGGTTAATTTGACAGAATGCCTATAAAAAATATGTCAAATAATACTTAACTAGCTGAGTAAAAATTAAACATGTGTTCATGGACTTGATGCTAAGGGATACTTATATTCTACCATTACGTAAATTACTTATGTCATTAGCATGCCCCCCCCTTGATTCGTGGTAGACATGCGCAAAATTGTTCACTGAAGTGAAATGAGTGATATAGTTCAGTGGGAGTTAAGGTATGTATGACTCATCTAGTTCATTTATTTCAGCAGATCTACTATCAAAATCTCACTCACTACTTCATTTAATTCAAATGTATCATGTACTACAGACTATTGTAATTATTAAAACTATAAGATTTCAGCACTAATCGGAAACAAATACTGAGTCTTATTTCATATTCATTAAAGGATATTTCCGCTTGCACTATTTTAAATATTTAGGATTCGGATAAGACCGAGTTTACCGAGTTCACACGAGCCGGGCTGAGCAACTGTCTCGCTCTTGCAGTATTGACAAATATATCCGTACTTTTTACTCTCAAATCACTGAGTTACTGAACTAAATGAACTGATTTGGACATAGGTGAAGTACTTCAATTGTGTCATTCATTCAGGAACTTCCCATGTCTAATTCATGGATGCATAATGTAAATTCCTTCCCACCATTGTTTCTGAGCTAGTTATTTATTTTGGAATCAGAACAATATATGTCATGTTGTTCAATATTTAAAATGAAAATTAGGCATCAAGCATGCATGCTTAAAGTTCTATTAAACTAGTCACTAGTGGCATATGAAGCCAAGTATTACCTAGTTCAAATAGTATTAAGTACGTAACCTAGTAATATGAGTATGACCTAGTAAATAATTACCTTTTTGTCTTATTTTACGGCACATGCTCGGTCTCACGCCAGGTAGGTGTGAAAAGCCTTTTTCTTGATTACAATCGGTTATTGGCACTGTACTGTTGTCAAACGGATCCGCACACTTGGGATCATTGCTGGAACGGCAGTCCCAACACTTGATACTAAAAACTGAAAAGTAAATTGAACTTTAACGAGTTGTAGGGCGTGACCTGAGTCCTGATAGTATTTGAGATGGTATTGTACTTACCATAGGGCACCACTTGCAGAACAAAAAAGAAACAAATAACGTATTTGTTAAAATACATCATTCTTTTATTTTAAATTTGCTTTTAACAAATTAAATTGGAATAATTTTCCCAAAAAAACGAACGCGCCTTGCTTAACAACCTGTTGCTTGTTTACTGTTGTTTTCTCTTATTTAAACGTCTGTCAGTCAGTCAAACACTACAACTACAATATGGGCTTAGTGCGAGACTTCATTTGTCAGTAACACGCGCTCACGATCGACCGAGTGTCGAAAAAAACTTGTATGAGCGAGTTTCACCTTCGTCTGTGTAACGAAAAACTGTTCTTTTGTTTGGCACGTTTCATTGAGAAGACAGAATGGAAAGAGCATGGACGGCCTTCCCCTCTAGCCAAAAATGTTGACCATATAGTTTGAGTGCTGATATAAAACTATTTGGTCGTGACCGTTTAACAGAATCTATCGCGACTTGTCGCAACAAACATCTCCGTGTAGAGAATTGAAAATGATAAGTTGTGCAGTTTTCTGACCCAAAAACCGCTCATCATTAGTACATTTTCGGTTTCATGGCGTGACTTACAAATACTTTTATTTACAACAGTATTAGTTATTTATTTTCTTATTTAGTATTTCGAAAATCATCGTTCTTTACTTTGAGGTTATTTCGACAAGTTAGCGATACATACGTTGAGTTTTTTCTTCATAGTAGGGAGGCTAGTAGCTTCATAGTATGGGGACAGCAACGGTAACTAACTTAGCTAGTAATTAGTTAGTTAGCTTATCGCCACAATTATAAATAATAAAGTGTATGTTATCTAAATATTTAAACATACCATAGACATGTAGGATGATAAAAGTAAGTTTTTTTAAAATTTCCGATAGATCCCTTGAATGGCTTTCTTCTTACACAAGTGTGATTTATTCAGCATCAGCACACTTTGAGTCAAGATGTTTCCAAGAATGTTCGGACGGAAAAATAATTTTGTCCGTGCAGCAGTGCCTAGGTACTTTGAAACTTCTTAGCCAAGTGTGTAGTTTTAAGGGTTTCTAACGGGTAAAACGGGACTTATTAAGACTCCAACGTGATTGCTAGACTTGAGTTTTTTGCTCGATAATATGAATGGCAACAGGTAGACGCTTAAAATACCCGCAGAATATTTAGTTGTATAATATTCTTATATCTATATAATCATGTGAGTAAGTCGTGTTAGTTACATTACACCACATATAACACAAGAACGGTTGAAACAATTATTATGATTTAAGTGTTTTTTAATAGTATAATAAGTATTAAAATATGATATTCATCGAAAAAAATACATAATAATTAGACTAAATCTTTCACGTAACATCACCATGATTATTCTCCTAAATTCCGATTAGAGTTGTAATATACTTTTCAATAAATTAAGCAGTAGTATTGTGCTAAAAAGGTACATACACAAACAACATTCTAGATACTTCTTTACTTTAGTAAAGTAGTATCTTGACTAAGACTTGGTCGTATTATCATAATAAAGAAAGTTAAATAGTTTTAATATATTGAACACTCATAGTGTTCTTTCTTATTTACATAAGTTTATTAACAACAAAGTTAAACTTAGTCTCTCTTTTTCCTTCAACCTTCTATCTTATATATATCTATTGTGTTGTTTAAAAAACTGCCAAGGTGTCCTATCATATATCCACGTCTATTCTCGATCGTCTTCAAAATGTTTCGCTTATACAGCCATAATATTAGTAGTAAAGGATGATTGCATTTAGTTAGTGAGCTAACGAATTAGTTAGCCATGTCCCGTCCTTAGCAGAAAAATGGAAGTGGCAATTAATGTCAACATTTTTGTAGTGTGCTGTACGTGTGCTTCCTCGTCCCCCGCTAAAAGTGGCGAAATTTTCTGAACTGGGATTTTGACACATGCTCTCTAGAATGGATATCATCTCAATGGCACGTTTGCGTAACCTGTTTTTTTTTTAAGAAATTGCCGACACTGTCGATCGTGAGCGCCTGTTACTAACAAATGAAAAGTCACACTAAGCCCTCTGATGACAGTGACATATGTGGTCAGGTGACGCATGGGCGTTATAATAGTTAAATAAATAACTACGCTTCATTCATCCGTTCGTTCTGTCTGTTCCTCCGAGTCCGACCGTTTCTTCTTGTTTTGGGCGTGTTCAACAACAACAGGCGATAGCCTAATTCATAGAATAAAAATAATAGGTGTTCAAAATGAAAAGCATGAATAAAATATGTATTTTGATCATGATATCTTCATTTCCGGCAGGTATGTGCTCTCTTAACTTTTCCCACATAAAGTTATAAGCAGTTAGCATTTCCAAAACATGACTCTTTTTCACAGCTCTCTCTGTGAGATGTTACCAATGTGCGTCGTTTCAAGATCCGAAGGGTGAAGACACTTGTGGAGCATACAAGAAGTTTGACCGTAACAGTCATGTGGCAGTGGAGTGCAACAGTGATGAGTCTCATACACCAGGTTCTTTCTGCATGAAGTTAACTCAACAGGGACCTAAAGGATTTATATGTAAGTGCGAATCAAAAAAATACTTGCTGAATCAGTAGAACGTAAAATTTCACTCCACATTCAAAACCAGAGACAACTGTTTGTGTGGTTTTCACTACACCAAACGAATTGTAGACTACAAAACCTGAGGGGCAAATGATTGTGTAAAAAGCATATCGTCAGTTGCAGGTTCAATTGGTGTAACTAACAAAAATTCGTCAAGTGAGATAAATATACAGTTTTCCTTAGTTTTTTCTGTTCTTTCGAATGGTATTTAAAAAAAAAATTATCTTCAAATAAAATACAATTACATCACTTTTTTGGCCATGTACTTTTTAAATTTCCTTTACAATTTTGTTGTAACTGACATGCTATTAGTTTTGACAGGTTAAATTGGTGTATTTTTATGACTGTAACTATTATGGTACAATAGGCATGTAAAAGAAAAGGATTTGCAATTACACGAATGAACTAAGTCAAATTAGACGTTAAAGATTAAGATCCAAATGGAAAAGATATAACAAAGAGAAAAGGAAAGGAAAAAGAAAAAGGCAAGAATAGAGGAGAAGGAAAAAAGACAACTGATGAAGCGTCAAATTCGACTGCAGATACGTTTTAAACAAGACAGAAAAAAACATTTCAGAATTTGAAACCGCTTTATAAAAAGAGACTGCAAATATCACAAGTATAAGGATTTAATAAATTATGCGATGTTTGTTTTTTTATTGTGTGTTTTTCTAGCAGGTTCCATGGGGATTTCATGAATCTACCTTATGCTGCAAATGTGCGAGACACACTAAACCAAAGTGATGAAGAAGACTCTTTGTCTTCTGACGTAGCTATAGATTTATCTTTAGAAGATTTGATAAAGTTGTTTTTTAATTATTTGTCAGAAAACATCTGAAAGTTCATTTCTATTAAGAAGTTATGTTTTTATTTTCATAGTTACTACAATATTTTGATTTGTTTGTGTACCCTATTGATACTATGCCGCGCGCACTCGCGCGCCTGCCTGCCTTATTTTTATTTGTTTAAAACGTACCGTGAGAACACGGTACTAGATATATGCATGCAGACATACATGTACTAGACCGACCAGAGCGCTTTCGCCGCGTGTGTATCCTGTGAAGCTCCTTACAGACATTTCGAGTGATTGTGGCCTGTGAAGTTATACCCGAAAGCTGATGTGGCAAGTACCTAGCTATAAGCGCCAAGACATAACAATTTTCCACCTATCATTGTCGCCCTCCACGTGTAATCCACTGCCTAAACTCTCAAACAATTACCAAAGCAAATTCCAGAAGCTTATAACTTTTTTTTTTATTTCTCAATAAATGTCTCAAAATTTTTTCTATTAATATAATAGTGTTTTATTCAAATAATCCTACGTTTTTCTTAGAACTATAGTACAATAAACAAACTATTGTGAAAATGGCAACAGGATGATTTTTCAGTAATTCCCTTGATTTTAATACTTTTACACAAATTATAAAGCAACTAAGTATATAAAAACCAGCCAATGCACCAAAATGTATTTAACGATTTTAATTTTTGAGCACACTTACACCAATTTTCCTGAGTTCTTCCAAAAAATATTATGTAAAGTTAGTGTAACTATCAAGTGTACAAAAAAATTTTTGGTGTAACTGAAATTTATTTTCTTAATTAAGGTTTATTGGAACATTATTTATATTTCAGTTAAATCCGCGTTGAATTCTAAGCATTTCTGTGAAAACATATTTAGAAGATATAAGGTAGGAAAAAAGTTATGTTAAATTTTTGACGAAAAAAACCTTCAATCGCTGCTCCTAACAAATCGTGTTTTGTCAGTAACCCCAATTGAGCCTGCAACTGACGATATACCAAGTCGTGAATGTTCATGAACATATTAGTATGTCTATCCATCAGTCACCATAGCACAAGCTCACACTCAGTTTGGGGTAATTAGTGTGTTTGTTAAAACAATTTATTTATTAAAAGTTTTGTTGGTAGCATACCAAATCTGTAATTTTGTGATGATTTACTTTCTCAGGGGATGGACGATGGCGCCAAGTTATTCGCCGTTGTGCATCTGTAGCTGACACTGGTGTGACTGGAGTGTGCAACTGGGGTGTGTATGCCAATGGAGTCTACTGGGAAGAATGTTACTGCTCTACCGATGACTGCAACCATTCCTCATTCACACAAGCCTCTCTTTTACTCGTATCAAGTGCCATAGTGATGGCTCTGTGTGCATATAAAATGATGTTATAATTTTTATTGAAATGTTAGTATTTTAGATGTCTTAGGCCCACATGTGCAAGTCCTTAGCAAGGATTAGCTCATCCGGACTAGTTTAAGGCCTATTATCTGATTTAATAGCCCATTTGCGCAAGTACTGATTAGCTAAACCAAACTGGCGCAGGTGGACCTTACTTTGCCAAGTAAGAATAATATGACTGAATCAAAGATAATGTTCAATTCCGTCCATAACACATAAGGATTTTATGTTTATATTTTAAGTAGGTACCTAGACCTACTGCAACTTGTAGTGTCTACTAACTATTGTAACTAGCGTTGGGTTTACTCCCCGGAATATTTCCAACTGTTGGGTTTATTCCCAAATTCGGGGAAAGTATGCGGAATATTTCCAATTCGTCGGGAAAATACTCAAAAGTGCACTTAAAGTAATAAAATGCGAGAATTTTGCTATTTTGACAATGGTTTTACGCCTGTAGCACACCTTCACAGAAAACCATAACAGCGGGACCACGCTAGTTTTACCTGTTTGTCAGTTTTATTACATCAAATGTAAACGGCATGTTCTAATGCTAAGGTTTATCTGAGTCTCTCTTTCTTTGAGATTCGACGATCCCGTTGTATACTTCCTACTACAGTGTCCACGATTTCACGAATTGGTGCAGAAATGTAGACGTTTGAGAAGGATTGGAGAAATCTCGACATAAACAAACAGGGTCATAGTAAAATCTCTACATAAGAAACGGCAGTTTGGCTTCTGTTAAGTTTGAATATTTGAGACAAGTGATAATAAAGTTAGATCTTCGTTATTAAAAACAAGAAATTCAGAAAATAAAACGTGTAGATTTGTTGTCTTCGAGGTGTCTAGGTGAACATACTTAAAGTCCCGAGTGTGGTAAGTGAGCTATTAACGGAACAGTAAATTATATTTTTTTGCTTGAAAACTCGAAAACTGCTTGTTTTATTTTAAGACACATTCATTTAGATTTTTTTTTCTATAGGTCCATAAGTGAACAAGATATCAAAAAGTATCTGATTTGATAACAAGTTTAAAAACTTAATTCTATATGCGGACAAATCGCGCAATACTAATTTAATGTTTAAAACATATTAAGGCGATTTTGCACGTGTAATAGATGTAATTAAAGATAATTGTAAGTTTTTTTTTAGTGTTTGTATGAATAACAAAGTTATATTTGCGGATGTTGAAATGTGCTTTACACACATCAAAAAAAGTTTGAGATCACTAGCATAAACTGATATAATTCTTTAAATTTAACTTTATCAAGAAAAATGTTTTGCTGTGTGTTTTCTTAAAAAAGAAAACCCCTGTTTGAAATTAAGAAATAAAACTATTTTTATTTTTTTAATAATAAAAATTAAGTAATTATTAACCATAGTGTAGTTGTAAGAGGAATTTGATATAAAGGAAAGTACTGTTTAACCAAACTTAAACGACAATTTATAAATAAAATGTTTTATTCAATATAATTTAACTCCTCCCCTGCCTCGAACACATGCAAAGATCCTCCTGGACATGCTGAGGATCAAGTTATACAGCATTTCTTGGGGGTAACCTGACCGATTCTTAAATAGCGGCTTCCATGAGCTCTGGCACTGTCTTGGCGCGTGGCTGACGGTTCCAAACAGCTCGCTTAAGAGCATTCCACGCGTGCTCTATTGGGTTTAAGTCAGGCGAGCCGGCAGGGCAGTCTAAACTTGTGATATATTCTCGGAGAGCAGCATTCAAAGTCAAAGTCAAAAATAATTTATTCAATTTAGGACAGAAAATGCCACTTATGAACGTCAAAAATTTAAAAATCAGTATAATATTGGCCCTTAGGGGGCCCGAACATGTCTCCTTATCTTTTGGGCCCTACTAGTGCTTCGAGACAAAACACAGACAATCAGGCAAGTGCTGAGAAGAAGCACCGGAACAAACTCAGTCACCACTAGCTGCCATAAAAAAGTAAAAAAATAACAATAAAAGGTAGGTACATCAGTTTGGTGCAGGCTGGACTGTCCATACATTGTCGTCATCAAGATAGTCTTGAATTTTATAATACCCTTTAGACATGAGGGTAGTTTTGACATGCAACTTAAACCTATTAATAGGTAGTTCGACAATATTGTGTGGTATATTGTTAAAAAAATTAATACAATTTACCAAAAATGAATTAATTGTTTTGGCCAATCTAAAGTCTGGAAAGACAAGTTTGTTTTGGTTTCTTGAATTATAAGAATGAATATCACTATCACTTTTTTTCGTGAAAAGATCAAAATTTTTGCGTACGCATGATATTATCAAAAATGTATTGAGAGGCCACAGTAAGTATATTAATTTCCTTAAAGAGTTCCCTCAGGGATTCGCGCGGACTCAGTTTGTAAATGGCACGAATGGCTCTTTTCTGTAAGATAAAGATGGTATTGATGTCCGCAACAGAACCCTACAAGAGGATACCATAAGACATAATACTGTGAAAGTAACTAAAATAAACAAGCCTTGCCGTTTCAACGTCAGTAAGATGTCTTATTTTTCTAACCGCAAAGGCAGCTGAAGCAAGTCTCCCAGCCAGAGTGTCAACATGTGGTCCCCGTTGCAACCTCGAACCCAATGTAATGCCCAGAAACACAGTGGAGTGAGATAGATCTAGTTTCTCACCATTTAGTAAATTTGCCATTGCCTCGTTGAGCTCGATGGCGCATTATCATCGACCAGTAAAAATTGGTGCCCATGGTTTACCCGGAATAGTCTGACAATTCAATCAATAGAACATACATGTCATGCTTTATGTATACGTCTGATGTCATGAAGCCTCGATACGGGATCAAAGGTGTTATATTTCCAATCATAAAACCACCCCAAAAGGACACCGATTTTCCGCCTTGCTGAACTGTTTCTGTGGCAGTTCTTTGCCTTTTACGGTCTCCTGGTCTTCTCCAGATACGGACACGTCGGTTATTTGGATGAGTACTGATTCGCGATTCGTCAACGAAGAGACAGTTTTGCCAAATGTTTTCTTCTTCATTCTGCCGAAGCCTAGCCCACTTCAATCTCTGTCGTTGACGTTGCCGGGAATTCAGAGACTCTCGCCAAGACCTCCGTGCTCGTAATCCAGCCTGGTGCAAGCAATTCTGAATGATCTGAGTGCTAACTTCAAGCCCAGAGGCGGCCCAAACTTCTGCTTTTTTTTTAGTAGCATTGATTGTTGGGTCACGGGCTGCCAGCAATCTAATATAGCGCTTTTGGGCAGCAGTCAAAACAGTTGGGCGACCACTGCGGGGTCGGTCAGCTAAATTACCCATCCCGTGGTACCTCTGCAACGTGGTCACGACACAGGATTGGGATATAGCAAGTCTGCGTGCTATATCTCTTGCTCTTCTTGCTCGTAAAACGTTTGATAATCCTCTTGGCATTTTTTCAATCACAACTTTTTGCGAAAAAATATTTAAAATGCGTGAAAATTGACTAAATCAGATTTCTGAGTGAGCGTAAGTTAGTATTAAGTAAATTATTAATAAAAAAATATTAATTAAGCCTAGAATTAAGTAAATAGATTTTACTATGACCCTGTTTCTTTACGTCGAGATTTCTCCAATCCTTCTCAAACGTCTACATTTCTGCACCCATTCGCGACATCGTGGGCACAGTAATAGGAAGTATACGACAGGATCGTCGAATCTCAAAGAAAAAAAGACTTAGAAAAATCTAAGCATTTGAACATGCAGTTTACGTTTGGTGTAATAAAACTCACAAACAGGCAAAACTAGCGTGGTCCCGCTGTTATGTTTTATGTAAGGGTGTGCTACAGGCGTAAAACCATTGTTACAGTAGCTAAATTCTCGCATTTTATTAATTAAGGTCCACTTTTGAGTATTTTCCCGCCGAATTGGAATATTTCCCAATCTTACCGTTTTTTTCCATACTTTCCCGTATTTTTCTTTCCATCCCAATTGTAACCATCAATAGTCAGTGTTCATATAATTTATTAATAGCTTGTGGGTATCTGTATGATAATATTCTAATTTTATATGCTGAGCTTGAACCTGCTTAGGTTCAAGCTTTGCCTAACAGGTAGGTTTATTATACTGACATTGTTCTTTGTATTTGTAAAACGTTATTATGATTCAAAGAATATATTAAATACCAAGCTAATGCTAAGATGAAAATATAGGATCTGATGTTGGAGATGATAGTATTTATAAAATATACAAGAGATGTTAAAATATGTTAACGAACATTTTTGATGACAATGATGTAGAATCGATTAGAGAATACAGAAAAAATATAATAAAAAATCTAAATAAAAAAACGTTCAAAAAAAATCACGCTGATTTTTTATTGTTGGTCACTGACCTATAAATAGAGGAGAAAGGAAAATTCGTGTGAAGCGCGCGCGTTGGCCTCTGCCCTCCCGTTTGCCGCAGTTTGTATTCGCGTGTTGTAGTTCATTGCAATCTCAATCATCGTCTTTTATCCCTTTGAGTGCTTAGCCAGGACCTACAATATATATATGAATGAATTTTTATTTAATATTTTCTATTTTATTTTCATGTATTCTATGATCAATTCTACTCTACGTACCTACCTCGAAATTTTGTCACTGAGAATGTACTTTGAATGTAATTTAATAATGTGAATAACATTTTATGGTGGTGCATTTTGTACCTACTTTCAAAAGTAATTATAGATTATATTTTTAATATTTGTGTTGTTTTCTATATCATATTAATTGAAATATTTAATAAATACTAACTTTATTTATACCATTTATAACCTACTTACTGTTTCAAACGTGCAATCTCAAAAATATGAAGGTATTAAGTAAGTTTTAAAATACCATTCCTATGGATTGAGAGGTCCTAAAAGTTAAGAAAAATGATTCATTTGAAAGGTAACGCCTATCAAGTGAAATAAAGTTTAAAATTATTAACCGTCAGATATTTTTTTAAATTATTGCTAAAAATATAAAACAGTTAATCGTAAATGGTTTTTTAAACAAACCTATTACAAAACTAAACTCAAAAAAGCATTTATTCGCCAAAAAAATTTTTTATTAGGATTTTGTCTCTAAAATGTCGTTAAACTATCGTTAGTCGAAACCCGGACACCCTGTATACCTTTCTTAGAAATCTTCAGTCACTCTGTTGATAAGAGATGTAAGCCGAGTAAAATTTGTTTGGTAGTTTTCGAGATTCAGGTTCCCCTGTTCACAGGGTCACGGAGGGCAGACGGCAGTCGCTCCACTGTAATTAATACCTGATCTGCCACATCCTGGATCATGGTCAGCAGACCCTGACTCTCGCTTGCGAGTGCACAACTGGGATAACACTTTCTAGGAGGATGATGAGTTTTCGAGATCATAGCGAACATTAATTCATACCTCCCTACCTACAGACAGACGCATCTGGCGGGGGATTTTGCTCAATTATTGGTAATATTGTTATATTCGCCTTTTTGTTACACCCAGTAGTTGAGGCCTTTGCCATCCTTTGCCCAGCAGTGGGATCTATGTAGGCTAACTTTACTTATTGTTAAAATATGTAGTGATGCCCTTTTTCAACACATACATAATATGAAAACTCTTGAAAACTACACGTAGTGGCGGTAGCGCTTTGTTGGTTGTGATATCATATCAAAGTTAAGCAGCCCACGGCGCGGTGGTGACTGGATGGGTGAACATTCCGACCATATTATAAGTGACGTTTATGTTTAGAAACAAGATGGCGGGATCAAGCTTCTGATTCAAAATGTTTTATAACAGGGTATAAGTGCATCATTTGTACAATTTGTACCCTAGACATTTGTACATCTAAAGACAAAAACGGCACATCGAAATTTTTCTGGCCCCGCTACTATGACGTGAAAGTGGCGGGACCAACTTAAAGCGCTGCCACAGAATACTAGTACTTCGTACAGAAGTATGACTTAGCAATTGTATTCAAAGAAATGTCTACTCAATGTCGTCAACAATATGGCGTAATTTAGTTCGCCTCAGAGTCAAGCACATTTTCGTGTAGACACCTACAAAAATCCATTGCAAGATAATTTCATACTTATTGCTCTGGAATATGATTCATAATACACTAAACCTATTCAGTGACGTAATATCACGCGACGCGATAGGGTTGACTGCTACGAGAAGCTTCTAACGCCATCTAGCGCCTCTTTCTAGTACTTTATTCATTCTCGTCCAGCCAGCAACGTAGCCGCGCGGCCGCCGGTGAATAAAACGCGCGAGCGTGGCTCTGGCCGGTAGCGACACGCAACTTGTTTTAGCACCTACGTAGGTGCGCCGCGCGTAGGTACGTTTTTGCTACCTCCGCGGGGAGATACACAGGCCTGGCGCTGCACACACAACCATAGTTCATTGAACTCGATTAGTACTGCATTTGTACATTTACCGACAGTTACACGCCAAGCAAGTGAAATACAACGAGGCCTGTCTAACTCTCCGCATAGGTAGCAAAATTGTACCTATACGCGGACACCCACCGTGGTAGGCTTATCAAGTTGGAACTCGCGAGTGAGACTGATACACACGCGCGTTTTTTTCACCGGCGCGCGGCGTGTGGCAATACGTTGCTGGCTGGGTGAGCATAAATAAAGTGCTAGCAAGGCGCGCTAGATGGCGATAGTAGCTTCTTGTAGCAGTCAACCCTAGCACGCCGCATGATATGACGTCTCTTAATAAGTGTATTGGGAATCGTTGTCCAGAATATAAGAATTAAATTCGCTTGCAATGGATTTTAGTAGGTGTCTAACGAAAAGGTGCTTGACTCTGAGGCTTACACCATAGTGTTTAAGTCATAGACATTTCTGTGAATACTATTGTAAAGTCATGCTTCTGTACATAGTATGTACACCTACCTACTAGTTTATTCTGTAATACAACCAAAAAATTGATACTTACCTAAGGGTATGATTTAAGCTGTCACCAATTTAAGTCGTTTTCTGTGTCCTTAATAATAGAGTTTGCCCCCAAAATAATAGATTTGTCACCAAAATCTAGTCACCAAACAATATAAAATCAGTTCCACAAAAAATCACATAAAACCATGGAAATATAGGGTCTAGTATCAAATTAATATTTTTGAATGTATTTTAATAGGTTTGTCCTAATAAGTATTGAAGCAAATTAATTTAAAGTGATCACCAATAAATCATATTTTTGTCACTAGAAAATTTCAAAAAGTTAAAAAAAAAATAGGAGTTATCATCATCATCGTTTCAACAAAAACAGTCTACATACTACTTTACTGGACATATGCCTCCCACAAGGTTCTTAATTCCCACAGGTAAAAGCATACTGCTTTTACCTGTGGGACCTACCTACCTACCTACCTTAACCTTAGATTAAATTTCTAGTAGGATAATAAATAAAACACATAGTTTACGTGAAATAATCAACATTTATTATTTAATAAAACAAGTATTACTGAATAATTAGGGCTGGTTTGGACTTCGCAGGGCGCCCCTTTTTCTTTTCTGGCCGATAAGCACATTTTTGGCTTCTAATGGGGGGTTAGTCAGCTTCAAGCGTATTGCTAATCCGACAATATGTTTGCGCTAATTTGGCTCCGCTAATTGAAACATATTTTTATTCAAATTGACAATTGTTGTATAAAATTGGTAACGAACTATATTATTTTGAAAACTCAATGAAATAAAATGTTACCACTGTATTGGTGACCTGAATAACAAATTAAAGGGATTCGCAGTCTGGGATCGAAAATCAATTTATTTGGTGACAGATCTACTATTTTAAGGACAAACCTATTATTTAAGTAACAAAACTATTTTTATGAGAACGAAGTTTATATTTAATCAATGCACTACAATTTCTTTGGTAATATATCTTTTATTTTAAACATAAATTAACTTGGTGATTCATACCTGGGAACACATTTGTTTATCTGAGAACGAAAATATTTCGTGGCGATAGATCTAATTATTTAGGGATACAACTTGATGACAAATATAAATTTTGTTGACAGAAAATATAGTTCCCCTTAACTAATACCTACATAGCTCTTTCATAAAAACTATTTTCCACTAGGCTAGGTACTTTGTCACTTGAAGCAAATGTCGAAGTTAAAACAAACCACCATTCTTCTTGTAGTGAGAAAAAAAGGAGATTTCTTTACTTACTTCTTAGATTTTGATGTTTTACAACCATTTACTGCACATGAATACGGAACATCTTTCTTGGCTAGGAAAACACGTTCACGCGCGCTCGCTTTGCTGCCGGCAACCTACTGAATTTTTGTCGTGGCCGATACAGTGGCGCGTAGGTGAATAGTGCGCTCAAGTACACGGAGTGAAAGAGGTCTGCCTTGTGACCGCCTTTATTCCATACGTAATAAAAGCTGTTTTCCTTCTGTGTGCTATACAAACAGAAACAGAAGACGAGTTGCAGAAAATGTATGATTTTATTATTTCCTGCATCTCGTCAAGTTAGCTGTAAGCATGTGGGACGAGTTAATGAATTACTCAATTTTCCATCCAAAATGAAATGGGGGACGACTTGTCGAATAAAGATATAAATTTTCTGCATCTTGTCTCAAATGGGTCGGAGGCATGTAGGACGAGTTGAAAAATTAATCTGAGTAAGATTATACTCTAGTCTAGTACCTAACTGAAATTAGCAGTTATTTCCAAACAGTCACACTAAACCCAAAAAGTAATAATTAATACATTTTCCTTTATTGGCGAACTAGTTACCTACGTAAATACGTATTTAAATAACAAGGCAATCAGCTTTTGTGAAACAGAGGCATTTTTCACTATATTGGTTTTTGTATTCCTATAAAAAGAGCGAAGAGTGGTTACCCTAATGAATCAATGTATGGAAAATAATTGAAATGCTTATAACTTTTGTTTGCCGGCACATAGAGCCGTCACATAACGAAATTCGTATTCACCATCGCCGTCACTAAGAATTAAATGATATTCCAACTACGTAGAACACCTGGAAGTAGTAGAACTGGCTGGCTCAGACAGCTAGCATCCGGCCGTCTGAACCATCAATCTTTTTAGAATAGCTCCTAAACGCGTGTGTTTTAGTGGTTCGAATCTAGTTGAGAGCCGTCACATCACACGTCACATTAGTATAATCCATAACGATTAGTCCAAAATGTGACATTTCGTGAAATATTGAGAAAAAAAAGTTGGTTCAGACGACCGGATATCAGGCTGTCTGACCACACGTTTTTTAAGATACCTCGAAAACTGTTGCACCAAAATGGATGAAACTACTTAAGGTGCCGTCAAACTTTTTATAAAAAACGGGGCTCTGAAACCCTCTGGAAGTTGAGATCCAGAGTGTCCAAAAAGGTGAATTTCTGGCTGTCTGAGCCAGTTTTTTTTCAATTTTCAAAGAAACTATTGCGTCACAAACGATGAAACCTTGGTATATTGCCGTCACCTATGATTCGTTATCAGCCTAGATATGCGAGATCTCTCTAGGACTCTGGCTCAGACGGCCGGATGTACACCGTTCCGTCGGTGAGTGAGAGTAGTGCCAGAACCAAAGGCCAGAACCTTCTGGGAGAGCTCACTGCACCGTCGACTCTATCTACACCACGTCTGGTTTAGTCTAGAGTCAAGAGCAAAAACCTATCGCAAATTAAAAAGAAGTCTTTCAGACAAATATTGTTTCGCTGTCCTCCCGGGTAACGAAAACCCCTTATCTGAACAAATTGGTGGCCAATGTTGTGACAATTTAGATTTTTAGCTGACACTTTCATTTAAGAATAACCCTCTCGACACGCTGCCTAAACGCTTGGCAGTCGGCCCGTAGAAAGGCCGTACTACCGTACTTACAGCATTTGACAATAATAATCCTACGTTATCGCCTGATGAAATAAAATTAACTGCTGGGTTCTTGGTAAGGTTGGGTTTATTATTTTTTTAATTAGGTAGCTATGACATTGCTCTGAATTTTATGATCTAACTCTCAAAAATTATAATTAAATCCGCATCGATTAATTCTTCGACCAACTGTGTATCGTCTCACATAAAAAAATCCTGGTTCGTCCCAAACAATAAGCTTCTTTCGTCCCAAAATTGAATTTGAATTATTTTATTCTCGCTTCGTCCTATTTTGTATTCCTTCGACAGCTGTACAAAACGGTAAGAGCTATGTGAGAGTCTTACGTATTAATAATATTTTAACATAATCATGTCTTAAATATTGTTTTAATTGTTTACTGTTTAGTAGTATACAGCGTGTCCCACGATAAAGTGCAATCCTGAAAGGAGGTAAAACTAGACCTTAAATTATCGACAAAAGCAATAGAAAGAAAACATTTGTTAACTTTAATCATGAAATGACAACAGTTCTTAGCAAACGCGCAAAAATAATCATAATGCGCAACTTTGAAAGGTCGTAAACAGAGTGTTACTTTTGTTAGATCGTAGAAGTTTTTATTAGATAAAGGGTTAATAGGGAATAATAATTATTAATACAGTTTTCCTATATTACGGGTCTGATTTTGAAAAAAAATGTGATCATTGAAAAAAAACTGCAAAAAGTACCTTTATTACAACAAGCAAAGTTTAAGTCCTGCTGATAGCTACTTTTTGCGAGCAATTTGTTATTTTATCTTTATTGTAATTCATTTGGCTCAATTCCTTTTGAATGTCTACAGTAAAAAATCAAAACATTAATTCATCAATTGAAGCCACTTTTACCTCCTTCCGGGATTGCACTTTATCGCAGGACGAACAGTAGTAGATAATGATAATTAGTAATATTAGTAGTAGATGATACCAAACTTGTAGAATTGTTTTAATTTTGAATTTGTTTACACCTACTTTGCGTATTATTGTTTTGAATAAATACTTTTTTGTTTATTGTACCTTTAAAGTACCTAGTTGTAATGTGGGACGAAACAAAACGTCAGTAGTGATATGGGACGAACTAAGATTTTTTGAAATGTGGGACAAAACTTTAGGACGAACGAAGAATAAACCTCCGCAGATTCATCAAGTAGGTAAGCTTAGGTGGTAGGTCTGCAGATTTGGCAGGATGGGTCAAGTCTCTCATCTAGGCAAGTCTCCTGGACTCCCCCTAATTAAAAAAAAAACATTTCACTTAACTGCTAAACGGGGTGCATCTTACCCTTACACGTAGTGTGCGGTGCCGCCTGTGCCTTACGATGTCGCAGACTTTAATAATATAAAGATTTTCATCGTATTAAGCTGAAACAAGTACTATTAAGCTGATATTACGCAATTTAGTCGGCACAAGCAACTGTTATAACTTATTTAATTACATAAATAGGTTATCTATAAATTATATCTACGTTCTTTCGTTACATAAAGTATGGAATCTCTACCTACAATTTATGCAATTGCCTTTTGATTGATTACTACTTAATTCTGCCTTTTAATCCTAAGATACCTAATTTAATTAGCCTACTAGAAGGATTTTAATTTAAACCAACGATACTCCTTTTTTTAACTGTTTGTCTTCCTACTTAGGTAATCCATACTATCCATACTAATATTATAAATGCGAAAATGTGTCTGTCTGTCTGTTACCTCTTGAGGCGTAAACCACTGAACCGATTAAGATGAAATTTTGTATAAAGACAGTTCGAGACCCTGGAAATGACATAGGTAGGCTACATTTTGTCGCAATATAAAAACATTAAGGGTATGACATGGGGGATGAAAGTTTATATGAAAGATCAAACTCTGAGTGTGGATGTGGATGAGAGTTGGATTTTCCATATAATTACTAGTACGAGTATACATATAATTTTCTTAGGCAAGCTAGTTATGTTGTACAACAACTAGTCTAAAGGAGATTGGTTCATTTTCCAAAAGTACCTTTAATATTAGTTCACATGATTTTATCTAAATAACAAGTTTCTCTAGACATACAACATAACAAGTTTCTCTAGGTAGAGACTATCTTCTCATATTTTTAAAATACTTTCTTATGTTTTATTAATGGTTGTAAGAGTAATTATGATTTCATATTCAAATAAGCAACTGTGTGTCTTCATATTTAGCTGTATAATTGCTAAGTATCTCAGTTAGCATTATTTAGATTTTTTTGTGCCTGAAAAAGTGCACAAAGTTTTGCAAAAGGTTCTCATCTTATTCAAAACAATCATTGTTGTGACTTCTATAAATTTCAAGCAGGCTACAAGAGGGTGAAGGAGGTATCTGGGAAATGTCCTTTTCATAATAATGCATTATCGTTGCTCATTGAGCTCTCGTCCGTTCGTCTGTCGCCGGGCAAGTTCGGAGAGTTTCGTCAGCGGCTGACGCATGCGAGAGGGAACTTGCGGTATACATCGGACCTCCTCTGACTCATGGCCGACTCATTTCGCTGAATGAGCCAGTTGACGACCGCCAGCTCTGACGCTAGGTTACTTTTCTCGGAATCCCGGTCGGGGGTGATATTTTCCCGTAGGCTCAACCCTTAGTCGGCTAAAGTCCCGCCGAGGATGCCCGCGTGGATCTAACAACCGCGCGCGGCTACGGAATTTGATGTGGAATGATTAAGTAACCATTTCTGAGGGAGACCTGTATCCACTTGTGTGATGCGACTGGAAATCTGTGTTCGTTGATGGTGTGTGGTTTGTTTTTGTTAAGTTTTTTTAATTGACTGGTCGTTGTGGAGCATCGGGCGTTAAATCTCTGGTTTAGTAGTTGACTTTGGAGGGCCGAAGATCTAAGCGTCGTAAGTACCTACTTATTTAACATATTTTTTTCTAATAAAGGGACTACAAGAGTTAAGTTACTTATTTATTGATCTGCCCTGAATGTTATACCTAAAGGTCATGATGACCTTTAGCTCAGACCTATCCTTGTCTAGTCTAGCGAGGATACCTACTTGACTTTTTACTTCACTAATTACTCTTTTGGATACAGAAATGTACCTTTACGATAATAAAATAAATTAGCAAAGTAGGTACTTGTAGGTTGTAGGGTAACGAACAAGTCTGGGGTTCTGTACTAGCCAGCCAGTGCTTATAAGCCCAAAAGGGAATGCTAAAGACTTCACGCCATGGGGGGCACCAGAAGCAGCACAAACAATATAGCACATGACACGTAAGATTTGAAAATTCGCGCGTTTTTTATTTGACGACAGCGTTGACGTTCGGCGTGATAATTTGCCCGCGCTTGCTCAGCACAGCGGCACTAGGAAATTCGAATCTTTCCAATTTTCGCTTAGCCAATCATCAAGCCTGCCCCCGCCGATTTCCGCGCTCGCTTCGCTCGCATTTTTGCTTTTTATACTGAGAACGAACCTCATTGCAGAGTCACAGATTGCCTTTTTTGTCAGCCACGGACTACCTACTGCTTTATTGACGCGAAATTAGGTTTTATACCGAAAGGCAATACTAACCTACCTAATAAATAAAAACAAAGGCCAAAAACATAATAAGTGTTCGCTTCCCTCGCGCATCTATCTATTACTATGTAGTGTCTGTCTGAGCCGAAAATTTGAAGGCACGCATATTAATATTTACATTCTATCACTTTAAAAGGCGATAGGTATTATATAAGCCAAAAAGTTAGGTGCTTGCTACGTAGACACTACAGTTGAAATAAATATTTCAACTCTAGTGTCTCTTCAAAAACGCGATAACCTTGTCGTGCTACTATTGGTCAATTATTATTCACTAACTAATAAAGCTGAGTTAGCCGTGATAGTTTTTCTTTTAAATTCATTATACTTACTTAAAATATTATTTAAAAAACATGAGTTTAGTAGGATGATATTTTCAGTTTTCATGCACCCAATAGTAGCAGTTTGTCTGGAAGATAGGGAAGGGGGTAATAGACACTTGACTCTAACAAAATTTTACATAAGCTTTCGCATAAAGAATAATTTAGAGATATCAAAATAAATTCTTCTTTACAACGTATAATTATAATAAATAAATAAATTGTTTCAACAAACACACCAATTACCTAGCCCCAAACTAAGCGTGAGCTTGTGCTATGGTGACTAACAGATAACGGCTAACGGATAGACATACTTATATATATTTATAAACATCCATGACTTAGGTACAAATGCTCGTGCTCATCACACAAACATTTGCCCCTTGCGGGATTCGAACCCGCAACCGCCTGGTTTAGAAGTCCATGGCGCGAACCACTACACCAAAACGGTCGTCAATTGTTTTTTAACAAACCTTTCTCAACGTCTATGTTATGTTATCTATGTTATATTTATGAAAAAAAAATCTCGCCTGTACAATTACTAAGAAAAATTTCAAGATTTTTATCTTCTGTTTTCTTGGCATGGTTGTTTCTTGTTTTGTACCCTACAAAATAATTTGCTATAAACAGCACAGACAACCCAACACAGTCCCAAACTATTAATGAAAGTTGGGCCAAGAGGTCTGAAATCCGGACATTTTGTTTTTCCGGCTTGGTGTAGTTCGTGCTCCGGACTAGAAAACCAGCGGTTGCGGGTTTAAGTCCCGTAAGCGGAAAATGATTGTGTGATGAACACGAGCATTTGTACCTACCTAAGTCATGGATGTTTATAAACGTATACAAGTATGTCTCTCCGTTATCCTAGTCGCCATAGTACAAGCTCACGCTTAGGTTGGGGCTAGATAAATGGTTTTTAGAACAAATCCCTTTAGGATCGGATTTCGACAATCATAACAATTGATTTTCTTTTGTGTCTGGAAACATGATCTCTGAAGTATAAATTAATTTATACTAATGCGCGTATTTTAGGGTATTACTAAAAAAAGGTAATTTCCGAAAATCTGTTGTAACAGAATACAACGGGAAAACCTTAAAAATGTAATAGTAGGTAGAATGTGCTTATTCGAAATCACGACGTCTAGATACGTAACGATTTACGACGTATAGTTCATTTAAAAATAACTTTGGTCATCACATCACATATATAAATATAGTTAAATCAGCTCGTCTTTTTCCTGTTTACTCACTTATTAGAGAGAGACTTAAGTATTATTCATTAGTCCTATTTTTTTTATAAAACGTTTAAAATATATATTTTTCTATTTGTAACCTTTTATACAAGTATATTATGTATTAAGAATAATTATCTGGCAACATCCTTCCACAGATATTATAATACACTAGATTCTTCCAGGCCTTAGCGGAAGGACGCGAGCCTCATCAGATCATTTTTGCGCGGGCGCAAAGATTCGGATCAAATCCACAGAACAGTACCACCAGCACAATAATTAATAAATCAGTAAATTAGGGTTAACACCAGGGGCCGAATTCTCACACCTTGGATATTATATCGCATACGATATTCATCGAAAAAACATAGCGGATATCACAAAATGTGATAAATATCAAACATTTAGATACATGGAGAATACCGAATATAATAATGTCCTCCTAGCCGAATTTCGACTACGTCGGCCTATCTCAACAGAGATTAGCCAACTGCGCGGGACATATTATAGTTCACAAGTGTGTGCGCAATACACAAGTGCACTCTCTATTCTTTCACTCTCATAATTTCGGTGAGACGGCAGTCCGACATGACCGTACAGAGATCAGGCGCAGGACCAACGGCTTAACGTGCTTTCCGAGGCACGGGGGTGTGTTAACACCACCAACTTCCTGACTCCGGAGCTGTGTCTGAGTTATTTCAAGACAGAAAAACCCAAACACTCTCGGCTCGACCCGGGATTTGAACTCGGGACCTCGTGGATAGTACCCAGCGTGCTGACCACTAGACCAGTAGAGTCAATATCTGAATACGGAATATAACCTAACTAACCAACCTGTCTCATGGTCCCGAATCCCGATGATTACTTAACAGAACTTGATAATCAAGATTAGATAGTGTTATTTTTTAGTATGTGTGTAGCCATGTATGAATAACAGCACAGGCTACCTGCCTATCTTTACTAAAAAATGGGTATCATTAATAAATTTATCGGGTTTTAAACTTTCATGGTCATTATCATTAGAATAGTTATTTACTAAATAACTGTTATAATAAAATCAGGGTTATATGCATATTTCATTCAAAAATATAAGACAACATGTAAGTAATAGTTCGTTTAATGATGGCATTAAGTTACCTATACAATCATTTTAAAATTTACCTTACTTAAAATTACACTCCTCAACCAATAAAACAATTTCAGAAAAATATCATAATAGTGACAATATTAGTGACCTGTTAATAAAAACCCATTATCTATTACGTATGTGGTTCCAGTGATTCTAACCGCTTTATTACTTGCTAAATATAATGCAAGCTCAGCAATTTCAGCCGTATTACTAATTCTTTTAAGGGCGGTTTGTTGAAGCCATGCGCCCATCTTTTTTGTAATAATTTCTTCGTTGTATCCTGAATTCTCTAAAATATCAGTCTCCACCGGTCCTGGGCTAATCGTATTTACACGAACACCTAGTGATGCAAAATCAAGCGCGATAGACCGCGAGAAGTGATCCAACCCTGCTTTTGAAGTGCTGTATGCGAAACCATTTTTAAAAACGATTTGACCAGCTGCGCTTGAAATGTTTATAATATTTCCTTTTGTTTCGATGAGCGACTTGCTAGCGAGATGGGTCAGATAAACCACCGACCTAAGGTTCGTAGCTGCAATATGATCGTAAACTTGCATAGCATTTTCTGCCGTGATATCAACGGATCCGCCAACACCTGCGTTGTTAACTAGCACATCTATTTTTCCGAATCGATGAAGAGTTTCACCGACGAGTCTCGTGGCATCTTCGTCTTTGGTCACATCAGCAGCAATTACAAGGGGATTTTTACCTACTTTAGCGATGTTCTCGGCCACTTTCTTTAGTTTTTTTTTCTTCCTCCCTACTATTACCACGTTAGCTCCTTCTTCTGCAAATTTCAGAGCAATAGCTGCTCCAATACCTGAGCTGCTTCCAGTTACTAGAACTATTTTGTTGACTAAACTCATTTTACACTTGCCTTTACTTTGGGGGAACTTTGTACGACTATACTTAAAACAATTTAGCTGCGACTCACAGTATTACTTATTATCTTATCGTAATCTGAAAACGATAAGAAGATTATTGCAGAACAATGAGTTACTAATGAAGAACGATGAATGTTCCAAACAGGTCTCATCTTAATGTGAAAGCCTGATTGCGCGCAACAAACTTCCTGTCAGATTAGGGGTTGTGTTGCTAGGCTAAGACAAAGATGCAATCGGTACGGAGGAGCCTAATACATAAGAAAAACCATCATTGTAGCGTGAGGCAATGTACACGCCGTACGATCTCTTGGTGATTCCTTAACTCACGATGACCAAGTTCAAATCAATTGACGTTGAATTAATGAATCACCACTTAGACATATTGTGGACATGTTCATTCATCAACATGTTGTAAATGGCTGTGGGATTGCCAACAACTACCGTAGTTAATTAGTACCCGTAATACAATGTGACGTTACAAAGTTCTAATATTCTAGAAACGTTTAGCACAACAATAGGTATTATTTTTTAGACCTACTTCTAAATACCAAAGAGAGCGTTTTTATACAAAAGTCGTAAAGGTATATCATATTTTGAATATTGATAGTGAAATCATGATATAGAATAGATGTTGACTTGCATTTTCTAGTTATCCAAAATTATGACTGATATTATCTTTACTATATAAAATGTACCTTGGTAGTTTTTTTATAATTTTTAACGTTTTTATAAAAAAAAATAGGATACCTTTTTAGCAATAAAATCACTATGTTGACTTTGCACTTTCTACTAATCTACTTAAATCTACCTACATAATATGATGAATCCACCTTACCTATTTATAAAACTTACCGACCCGCACCGGCTTTGGACGGCTACAATTAACAATCGGTCAAGTGCGAGTCGGACTTGCGCACGAAGGGTAATATAAATTATAACCTATTGTTTTGGTTTTAAAAATGGCAAAAAATCACGTTTGTTATATAGGAGTCATGCTTAAATTATATTGTTTTATTTTGTTTTTAGTATTTGTTGTCATAGCGGCAAACAGAAATACATATCTGTTATCAATAGCTATCACGGTTCATCGGATACAGGCTGGTGACAGACAGATAAACGGACAGTGGATACCGCAGAAAAATTTTGAGAACATTGTGAACATACGAGTACATGACAGACGCGGCGCAGATATTTATTGCCTTCTTAGCATTTTATTCGGGGATGCTAGCGGGTCACCCTCAATACCAACTATTATTATTGTCTCATTTTATTTAAAAGCAAAAGCGTATTTACCCGGTTAAATCAACAAATCTTATCTAATAAATAATAGTTTTAAAAGGATTCCTCCGAATTTGGCCAATTTTCCGAGCTTAGTAACGATCGAGTATTTGTTTCTTACGTTTACGCGAATTGTTGAACTCATTAGAACACAATTTTACGGATTACTTCGCAATTTATTTCCATTTTGTTTAAAACCTGACGTTTCGAACACTTTACAGCGTTCGTGGTCACAGGGACAGAAAGAGCTAACCGTGTCTTGAAATCTTGCACTGCGAGGTGTTGTTTTGGTTTTTGCTAGAATAGGATCCCATGCCGGTTGACCTTTCCAACCATCTTCCCTATTGAAATTTGGATGTTTTCTAATTTCAATGGCTTCACGTAGCATTCGAGGAATAAAACGCCGTTCTTTAGCAAGTATTTTTGGTTGGTCGAAACGAATGAAGTGGTTGGGTTTGTCTAAGGCATGTTCACACACTGCAGATTTCGTGTTCCGTCTATGTTTAACGTTAAACAAACAACACCTCGCAGTGCAAGATCTAAAGTCACGGTTAGCTCTTTCTGCGTAAATAGGAACGTAAATTAATATTAATGAGTGACGGTAGTTTAATTTTTCAAAACTTTTTGATTGACAAATAATACCTTAGTGTCCCTGTGACCACGAACGCTGTAAAGTGTTCGAAACGTCAGGTTTTAAATAAAATGTAAATAAATCGCGAAGTAATCCGTAAATTTGTGTTTTAATTAACGATCGAGTACCTATATCTATATTTTAGACTGTCCTATACCTAAAAGTAGTCTGGAAGAATTTGCAATAAGACCACCTAAATTGTACAACTCTCTTACATAGAGAAATTTTGTAAATGTCTACCGTGTGTCGTAATATCTTATCAATTCTATGAAATAAATGTATCGCAAATAAACCTAAATATATACGCAGTAGCATAAGTTAGATACATTGTTATCGTATTGTTTGCGTTCTTTAGACTTGCTACTCAAACATCTATTTAATTGTTATACTCATCATTTAATTTTAGTAAATAAAAAAAATGCTAGTACCCTAACTAACGCTAGACTAGGATCGTGCCTTGCTACATTTTGTAACAATTTTGAACGCCGTTCTGGAGTATATTCTCCTGGCTTAGAAGTCCACTGAGCTAGAATTATTTAATTAGATGCTTGGTTAGTCTTATAAGTACCTGCCCTAGAACGTTGCTCAAGCGTTGAGTTATGTTTGAACAACCTAATTATTAAAATATAACATAGGTACATTCGTTCAGTAGAAAAATGAATACGCTGCAGTTTTTAATAACGTAAGTGTTTACTTTAAATAGAAAAGTTTTTAAACAAAAAGCCGAGCAGAGAACAAGCAAACATAATTTTTGAAAAAACAAAACACCCGACTGCAAAAATATACAACATATTTGAAATGGTATTTTTACTGACTTTCATTTGATGCCCATATTGCTATGTTAAGGAAAAAATCAATCTTCCCTCCTCCCTTTATTTCCATTTGCGGGCGCCATTTTTTAGATGTATACAATATGTAAAAAAAAACCCTGTCTGACCCGTTAAGGTGTTATCAGGTATAGAGTCAAGGTTCTATTTGTGTAATTATTTTCATAAAATATTAGAAAAAAATTACGCCATGAAAAAAAATAAAAAAAATACTACACTTAAAAAACTTACATGGCAACGCGAAGGGCGGTGACGGGGCGCGCGGGGGCGCGGCATAGCGCCGGCACTCGCAGGTAGCGCAATCATGACCCCAGATAACCCCGGCTCTTATTATTAGCCAGATAATAATGTGTCAATCGTAAGAAACAGATACTTTTTTTGTGGTGGTGATTAGTGTTTGGTGGACTCGTGGCCTGCCTGCGTCAAACCGATGGCTTTCCCGACCCTGCGTTGTGAACCTGCGATTGTGCAAACGCTGGAACGCACGCTCTGACGGCACTGTGATACCCAGCGGAATAGCAAAATGCACTTCATAGTCTCTGCGAGCTTCACAATAATCACAGTCACTCCTATCCAGACACATGAGCATATTAAAGTTCGTATACGACATTTCGCGGGTTGATCCGCGAACGGAACGACCACTCGGAAGTAATGTCATCGCGAAACTGACCTGTAATAATATCAGGATAGCCGCCGGCACGTGCCGCGGCGATGTCAAAGGCCGCGGCTACGTTTATTGTAGTACCGACAAAGCGAGTAGGCGGCGTCAAAGGAGCCGCGCGCCCGCCGGGAGTGTTAACGTATTTTGAAAATTACCCCGTAAATAAATGCTAAACTTGTTAACTTTAAAAATCGCCAAAAAAAAAGTATCAATGAATTACGTAATTTTGATACTTATTTTGGTAACCTTATTAAAGCAACTTTATGACCCTTTCGGCTCGGACAGGGTTTTTTTTACATATTGTATAGGTAGCCTATGACACTCTCACAATTTTCAAAAATTCAACGACACCTCATTATTCAAAAACTGTCCATTGCAGCCGTTTGGGCTGTAGGGCGTGCCAAACAATTATACATACATACGTAAATACATACTCTCGAAAAACATAACCCTCTTTCCGCAGTCGGGTAAAAAGGTCGTGAATTCGATCCCCGGCCTGTACTGACCCCTGAGTATGTAAGTACACGCCTAATTCAAACCAAACATAAAAAACCGGCCAAGTGTGAGTCGGACTCACGCACGAAGGGTTCCGTACCAAAATCTATAATACAACAGTAGACTTTGAGCTTTATTTCGACCATAAAAAAAAGCAATTTTGTATGGGAGCCCACCTGAAATATATTTTTAATTTAATTATTTATTTTTAAACTGAATAGGTAAAACACATACCTCACCTTGCCTACCTCATATAACATTCTGTGAACATTTCAAGCGTCTACCTGTTACCATTATTAATATCGAGCAAAAAACGACAAAAACACCTTTACTTAATAATATAACCCCCCTTGAATATTTATTATGTTTTGTTTTTACTTGTTGTTATAGCGGCAATAGGTATAAAAATATGTATACTAGAGCATTATCTTTCAGCCATATCACAGAAGAAAATTAAATATTTTCAAAACATATCAAGTTTGGGTTAATGGTGTATTATATTTTTAAAACCGACTTATGAAGTCCTTTCATTTGATACCACATACAAATGATGGATGATAGGTTTCTGAAAAAAAATATTGAAACCCCATAAAAATAACAGATGCTCTTCATTTTAGTCTGAAGCAAAAGTGGTATAATATGTCTTTTGCACCAATCACCCCCTTCCTGTGATTAAGTATTTCCTATACCCAAAGGTTGTCTGGAAGAGATCGCTCTTAGCGATAAGACCGCCTAATTTGTACATCTTTCTATGTAAATTGTATTGTTGTTACTTTTATGGTGTGCAATAAAGAGTTATCTATCTATCTAACTAGGCGGATCACCTGTCATGATGAAGATAAGCGATGGACTTACCAAACAACTAAATGGCAGGGCCCAAATAGCAAATGAAATGTTGGAAGACAAAAGAACAGCTGGGTCGACACAAAAATATCAAAAAAAAATTGGTGCATGTGGCCAAAGATGGAGGTTTTCACCCACACTTTAAAAAAATAATAGAAATAATTGATAATTACTCGTAATATGAACATTATATTTGTAAAGTGGAAATATAGCTATAATAATTATTATTAAATTGATGGCGTCATACTGCCTCCCTAATAGGCACCGTAGCGACCGTATTCTGCGTCGAACAATGCGAAAGAAACACGCATGTAAACTTAGAAATACGCGTTTTATATATATATATATATATATATATATATAAATATGCGAGAATTGCTCGTTTAAATGTATTAAAGATAATTTAATGAAACCACATATAATATCAAGATTTGAAGAAATGAATGAATAACGATTTCAAGTCTTGCGACAAAACAAACGGTTCAGTTCTGATTGAAAATAACATTCTGAAGCCACAGGCGTGCTTGGCAATCCTTAACTTTCCCTCCCTATGAATCATTGATTTCAATATTCAACCTTATTCTTTTCTAGGAATGAGTCGGTAATCGTTCAACTCCATTTTCAACTTAAAGAAAACTTTTTACAGGAGTTTCTTGATTAGTGTTGAGGGAATAGATGAAGTTAGCCGAGCGAACGCTGGTTTTTAAATGAGATAAACTTAGAAACTAGAAACCCTCAAACGTTGTTATTGCTTTATCCTTTAAACGAATATAATCGCAATCTTCGGATATGAATGTAGAAACTACATCACGATATGAATGTAGTAGTTACATCAAACATACAATGCATGCAATGTTGATAAATACCATTTAATGATAAGACGATGATCCAGAACAGTTTGTGCTGCCTATTTAAAAGACTACGGTTGGTAAAAACATTGACATAGGATTTTGACACGATAGTACCTCTAGAGCACACTATGATATCCGTGGTAGCCAGACGGTTGAAACTTTCACAGATAATGTATTTTTATTGCCGTTATAACAATAAACACTAAAAACAGAATAAAATAAATATTTAATGATAGTTTTGTTTTTACATTTTTTACTCGCTATTAATAACGGCAACAGTATATATTCACTTTAAAAATAAATATTTAAGGGGGGCTCCCATACAACAAACGTGATTTTTTGCCATTTTTTGCTCGGTATTTATAATGGCAACAGGCATACGTTTACAATATTCACAAAAAAATATGTTGTATTTCACTTTAAAAAAAAGATGAGATGATGTCTAAACGTCTAGTTGAGGAATTTCACGATCCAAAGGCTGGACTCATTTAAAGAGGCATGTGGCCAGCCTTTTGGGTACTTTTCCGCAAGAGGTTGATCTAAGTCAGATATTCTATTTAAACTTATAGCGGTGAATAGAATATCTGTCTTGATGTGTATAATTAAAGTTTGTAAGTATTTGTGTATATATTTGTTAGTTTAATAATGTAGTAACATAAATAAATATAATTTTAAAAATAAATAACAGCGGAGGCTTAGTAATAGCTTAGTAATAATAAAAACTAAAATCTACCAGAATCTTCCAATCTCCTTAAAAGTTCCTTAGTTTGTCCTCTTTCTAATTATGTGCCACATGTTATAAAAATCTTTTAAACTCTTAAGTTTTAAAAAGTGCCAAGGGAATCAACCGAATACGCCTAATTTCAAGATTGACCCTAATACTTGGCGAAATTTACTAAATTAGTGAACGATGTCGCATAATGCAAAATGTTAAAAAAATATTTTGGGATTTTAAATAAAATAAATTTTAAATAAAGTACTAAATTTTATTAAGAAATCATAAAATGACGCATTCAGTAAGTGTGGAGGTTGTCGACCGACAAGTTTAAATCCTGTTCAAAATTGTCACTTATCTCCAGTGTCAGTTTGGCACGCTCTTTTTGGGGCACCTATACAGGGTGTCCGGGTTTCGACTAGGTGTAATTTAAGGGCCTTTTATTAATCAAATTTTAGAAACATTATTTATTTTAATAAAATTATTTTTGGCCAAAAAATTTTTTTTCCGCTATTTTTTTTTCAGTTTTGTAATTGGTTTAAAAACTATTTTATTGTTTTAAAATTTTCTTAGTATTTCTTAAATATATTTTTTTCTCTATGACAGTTAATAATTTTTAATTGATCTTTATTTCACTTGATAGGCGATAGTGTCACCTTCCAAATAAATCATTTTCATAACTTTAAGGACCTACAAATCCATAGAAATTGTATATTTTTTTTAATAAATAAATTGGCTGCGATTTTTAAGAGGAAGGTTTATACAACCCGATATAGGGGTTTTATTTCGATAAAATTTGATGATCTTAATAGCCCATAAAGTATCGCCAGTCAAAACCCGGACACATTGTATCAGCATCATCCTCCTAGCGTTATCCCGGTTGTGCACTCGCACGCGAGGGCCCAGGGTCCGCTGGCCATAATCCAGGATGTGGCAGATCAGATAATTACAGTGAAGCGACTGCCATCTGACCTCCGTGACCTTGTTACTAGGGGAACCTGACCAGTTTGGATCATGGTTACACATTCAGTCGCCTGAATGTGCAGGTTACCTCACGATGTTTTCCCTCACCGTAAGAGCATCGGTTAGTGAAACAACTAATGTACATAACTCAGAAAAAGTCATTGGCTGCATGTGAGATCGAACCGGCACCTCCCGCATGAGAAGCAACCCGCTAGCCACTGCGCCACCGACGCTCTGTTTATATGTATAGTATAAGTACCGGTAAGGTATGTCTATCCGTTAACCTACTAGCCATAGCACAAGCTTACGTTTAGTTTGGGGTTAGGTAATTGATGCGATTGTTGAAATAATTTATTTATGCTTACACAATAAGTGAAAAATTAGGAGGATCTACCAAAAAACTCTCAACGTATCTCACATGTCTGGGTCCACATGAAAACCCAAACAAACCAATAAATACTTGCCTTAAGCAATATTCAAAAGAGTTCACAATGATCTATTTTTAGCTCCACTCCATTACAGTTCTTTGAAACGGTACAACGACGTCCTCGGGCTGCACTTGCATTGATGCAATTTTCTAAACATCGCCTTTGTCCACTATATCTCTTTGTATCTTTTTATGTAATAGTATGATGAGCCGCGCAAAATGGAAGACTAATATTTTTGAGGTTCCGTACCTCACAAGGAATCCTTGTAGTATCACTTTGTTGTCCGTCTGTCTGATAAGCCCCTTTTTCCCAGGAACGGGAGAAGGTATCAAGTTTAAATTAACATCAAATACTTATAGCTGCGGTCCCTAAATCTGTGAAAAAATCAAGCTTTTAAGTTAATGTAATACAAAGATTAAATTGCTAACTTTACGCAGGGAAATCAACCACCTACTCAGCAAGAACTTCATATAGAGAATAGAATATGAATTGGGCAAAAGAAAGGTCTTACAGCACAAGTAAAGGAAAAAGTCCGGAAACCGCTCTTGTAACATCGTATAAAAACTCTTTACGAAACCCTCAGTCCGCGGGTCTGTTCGTTTTTTTAAAAGATGCTAGAAAATATTAAACACAATTCAAGAATCCTGAAAATGATTGTAAAATATTTTTGTTTTCTTGAAGTCCTTACCTTTTGCAACTCTAAAATATATACGTATTATTTAAAGCATACTGCTACCAACCCTATCTCTAACACGTTATGTGATTGCAATGTTTCCCCTAAAGCATTCAAAGACCTAAATTCTACCCACAACTTTGCGGAACTTTCCCTTAACTCAAAGCATTTAAATGAAATGACGTCAAGTCAGTGTTTAGTACTTATGTTAAGTAAGGTCTACATCGATCATATGCCATAATGCTTTGCTGGTAATACTTTAACTGTTAAGGTAGATAAAAAACAATGACAGGTGCATATACAAACCAGTTAAGTATAACATAGTTTATAACTAATGTATTGTTTGGACTTATGAATAAGGTCAAGATCCTGGCAAAAAATAAAGCAATATTTATGTCCTCCAAGCCGAATTTCGACTACAGCGGCCAGTCTTAACAGAGATTAGATGACTGCGCGGGAGATATTATATTGCACTAGTGTTTGCGCAAAAGACAATATTATTATTTTATGGCCCTTTCTCTTATATCAAATCAGCAGCTAAACTAGCGATCATCATCATTACTGCCCTTCTCTATATACGATTTATAAAGTGGATGCACTTATTATTAGACGACACATCTTGTAGTAGCAAGCAGTGTAAGTCTATGCGGGAACGGTAAGATCTTCCGCACGCTGCGCTTCGTAGATATAATTTCTCGAAGGACGCAGCGTCCATCTGATTGCACATCTCTCTTCTAGGAGCCAATTTAGCGATTCAGACGGTATTGTGGGCTTTTCACCCATCCGTCACTATACTACACCGAAAGTTTCTTTTGGCTAAATTCTCCCAATTGCCTACGTTTATGTCAAAAGCAATCATCGTGATGCGCTTTGCGCAATTCTGAAAAAAATAGTATCGGTCTTCCCGTATCTCCGCGTTTGATACAGAACCAAGAAAACTACGACGAGGCAACAGTTGCGCAACTTTACTGTAGTGCTCATGCAGAGACAATTTATCTGTGTCTTATCATTGTCCACAGTGGCTGTTCTAAATCAAAATATCGTGTAGAGAAAATATGAGTCTACGGAAGTGCGGTAGCGTCATAGCATTGCTACAAAAAGAATAAAAAATACCCGTTTGCTTCGCGTCTAGGGCTGAAACCGACTTTATGCATAATTCAAAGCCTATTATCATGTAAATACACCTAGTTTCCGAAGCAGACTGTGAAAAAGCGATCTTCACTGCTATCTATTTTCTAAAGTTGTTATTACTACGTGTAACGGCGATACTGGAAGAATAGTCGAGTGAAAGAAAATAAGAAAGGGACCTCACACTATAGCTTATTATGAGGCATTGTCTAACAAGGGTTCAGAGGAACAAGTTTAACTGACATAACAGATTAAGATATTTTCAATTTAAAAAAACTGGCCAAATGCGTGTCGGGCCACGGGCAGTGTAGGTAGGGTTCCGTAGTAGCCCGTTAAACAAGCAACAAGTTACTTCATCTTAGTCACTTAAAATAATTTATTCTAAGGATTTTGTATTTAGTACAAAATTATCCGACACCCAAGTTCAACAACTGTAACCGCTAAACTAATAAAGTTATCTTAACCGCTATAGTTTTCCTTTTAAGTTTATGAAATGCACTATCATCATATTTATTTTAGATTTTTCAAGCCAGCAATTAAGCTTTTAGAGGGGGGACGAACAAGACTTCAGCTTTACCTTATGTTATTATTTATTAGTTACTGTTTACCTTATGTACACAAGGTTGCAAGTTATATGCAAGACTATACATATTGACTTTGAGTTCGCCTCTTATTCCCTCCTACTCCTACGTAATAAAAGCTATTTTTGTTGCTCCAATTTATACTTAATGTGCTGCCGACTGTACTTTTTTCATTAAAGAAATAATGCATTATATGGACTTTTACAGTTAGAACAGCAGCAGTATTCGCTTTTACAGTTAATTATACAAGTAGAAAATGTAGATATATACCTACCCACCGATTCCCATTACGTCTGCACAAACATTCCGTCGTCATTAAAATGGATAGGATCAAAATTGCGTTCATCCAATAAACGTTTCCTTTGAATCGTTTGGGCTGAGACATCCCCGAATTCCTTAAACTGTTTCAAAATCACCACTGAAATAAGATGGTGAACAATTTGTCACTGAGAGTAAATATCCTGGCGAATAATTAACGTTTTCAGAGCAAACTGTTAAAATAACTGACAATGATTTAAAACAAAGGCTCTGATTGGTATTGTTTTTTGAACTATTTGTATTCATTCGGTACCCAAATCCCAAACCGTACTAGTTACTTATAGTGATCCGGTTATTTACTAAGGCATGGTTAAATTAGGTATAAATACAGTGCTGAGTTCTACAATAATGTGGCACACAATGTGTAAGACACATTACGTCGCCGACGATATCGCAGCACATTAGCTGAATCATCCATACAATTAGAGGGTTTGGTAACAGAAATGGATGCCATATTTTAAGCGTTTGGACTTAAAATTAATTTTACAAAAACTAAAACCTTTGATAACTGCAAAAACTTCATCGAAATATAATCCAATTAAGTTTGACACTAACATAGAACAAGTCAAATACTTCAAATATCTCGGTGATCTCGACAGCATAGTGACGGATGATTCCAGATGTACATCAGATATACGTTCAATGTTAAGAGGCACCTGTTTAGAGCCCGAATATTGAGGCGAATTCGATAAAGACTCGTAAATTTGTACATCTGGAGCATCGTTTTGTACAGCAGTGAGACGTGGACGATGAGCCAGCGCGACAGGGAGAGAATAGAGGCCTTTGAAATGTGGTGTGGGCGCAGGACGGAAGGGATTAGTTGGATGGAACAGAAGACCAATGAGGAGGTTTTAATTGAAGATTGTTGGCGATAAGAGACAAATACTGCAAACAATCGAGAATAGGAGGGAAAAGATTCTAGGACACTTAGTGCGACACGATGACCTGGTCAGAGTGATTATAGAGCGAAAAGTAGAAGGGAAATCGAAAAGAGGAAGGCCAAGAAGGTCCTACATGGACCAATTAAAGGAAAAGTTAGCTGTCGTGTCGTACCGAGAAGTCAAGGAGGTGACATGGAATACAGAGGAATGAGGAAGACTCCGAGAAGAAAAGTTATTTGGCGTGATGAGCATTTTCTATTGACGTACACAAATTGAAGGTCCGGAGCAACTGATATGGAACCCTAGCAGTTCAGCTTAACTATAAGAGATATAAATAGAGCGCCTCAGGGAACATTGTTCAGCGCGATGAGCACTTTCTATTGACGTACGCAAAGGTCTAAAGCAACTGATATAGAACCCTAGCAGCTCGGCTCAACTATAAGAGATATAAATAGGGCGCCTTAGCCTTAGCGTGATGAGCATTTTCTATTGACGTACACAAATTGAAGGTCTTGAGCAACTGATATAGAATCCTGCTGCTGGTGCTGAGCTTAACGCTAAGTAGTTCGTGGATACTTTCACCACAGACAGTTTGTCGAAATCTAAATAGTCTTACCTACTCACACGGGGCACAAAATTACCCATAAGTTAAATTATAGTTGAGGAAGTGATATGTATTAATATATTGAAATTATGTAGGTAGATAAATAGAGAATATCGAGATTCAATGCTGATTGCTGTACGGATTTATTGCTTTTTTTTCCGTCTTTTATAAAATTAATTTTAAATTAAGTAAAAATTCTTTAAATGACTGGTTACGTAGAGGAATTCAAGCGGCTGCATGACCGTATTCACAATTTTTTTTCATTGTTTCAGATCCAGGCATGATTTGAACAGTAAAGGTAAGTTTATTTTTAAAGGACCGTTACTTAGAAAGTCACCGCTTGTTCATATTTTTAAGTATCTACGTGAAATTGAATGCGCAAATTCGTTTATCGTCTACAGACAGACACAAGCTATACATTTAAACCGGTAAATAAACCATATTTAGGGTTCCGTAGTCTTGACAAGGAACCCTTATAGTTTCGTCATGTCCGTCTGTCTGTCTCTGTCTGTCTGTCCGAGGTTTTGCTAAGAGACCATTAGTACTAAAAGCTATAATTTTGTAGGTGTGTGTATGCCAATTACGCCGACAAAGTGATAGATTAAAGTTTTGGAAAATATTATTTTAGGGTAGTTCCCCTACATGTAAAGTGGGGATGATTTTTTTTCGTCGTCTACCCCATCGTGTGGGGTATCGTTGAGTAGGTATTTTAAAATAACTTAGGGGTTTCTTAAACATTTTTTGATTGAATGCTCCATTTACGAAATATTACAATTTAAACTGTAATTTTTTGGTCCAGTAGGGCGCCCCACCCCTGCTAAAAGCTTAACTGCTGGCTTGAAAAATCTGAAGAAATTCATGATGATAGTGCATTTCATAAACTTCAAAGGAAGGTGCTTGTGGCGCAGTGGCGGCAGCGCTTTGGTAGTGATACCAAAAGTTAAGCAACCCAGGGCGCGGTCGTGATTGGATGGGTGACCATTCCGACCATTTAAGTGACGTCCATGACAAGCATCTCCGTGCTTCGGAAGGCACGTTAAGCAGTTGGTTCCGGCTAATATCTGTGGTATTAGTCGTTAAGCCTAGTCAGAGGCCCTAGGGCGGCTTGATAACTTCTGACAGTAAGGTTTGTCACTTGCCTTACATACACCCCTCCACCAATCCGCACTGAGCCCGCGTGGTGAAGTATGGCTCGTTCCTCCTCATAGTTGAGGTGAGGCCTTTTCCCAGCAGTGGGATCTAATAGGCTGACTTATTACTTATTTTTATTACAAAGGAAAACGGCGGTTAAGATAACTTTATTAGTTAAGCAGTAATATTCGTTAAACTTAGGTGTTGGATAATTTTGTACTAAATACAAGATCCCTAGAATAAATTCTCTAAAGTGACTAAGATGTAATAGATAATGGTACGGAACCCTTCGTGCGCGAGTCCAACTCGCACTTGGCCGGTTTTTAGACTTTAAGACTCTTGCACCAATTACCAAATGGTAATAGAAAAATGCGTTGTAGCCTCATAGCGTTAAGTTTACCTAACACACCGTACTAATATCTCATACTACTTGTTATAAGTAGGTAAGTACTTAAATAAAGCCTTAAATCACCGGCATCATAGTAAAAGTATATAAATTTATCCAGACTCATGAAAAGAAAACGATGTCAAGTTACATGCAAAAGTTTTCATTTCGGTTGTTGAAACTTTGAAACGCAGTACTCGTATTATGCTCGTGTTCTAAGAATGAGAGCGTTACTACGGAAGTGGATATTTCAGTGCAGTGAAAGTTGGCCGTAACAACGGCCTCTTTAGTCCAAGTGTGCTTGCCGAGCTTTACAACTCAACAAATTACTCTCTCGTACACTTGCATTACAACTTCGTCTAGCTGAAAAGAACTTACAACGACCTCTATGGAAATGAATGGGAACACCTATCTATGGTCAACAGTCCACGTTTTGTGGTTGTGAGAAGGTCCTACGAGTATAATAATACGTAATGTTGTGGTGACTGAGATTATTGCTCTCATGGCATTGGTCGCGTTGGTCAGTTAATATAAGAAAAACCCTAGTTTACTAGTCAAGTGATTCTACTTACGTCTCACTACTAAGATTAGCGACATGCATAAAGCGATGAAAAATAGATCCAAAATAAACTAGTTCTACTACCACGTCAAGATACATTTTGAAATAAAAATTGCCAGAGCGGAAGGTATTGTTCCACCGTCCACTTCCACCGCAATTTACAATGTTGTCGGATTACAGATATTAAAAATATTTATTGCGGACTCCTCGCAGCAAAATGGCGGATTAATTTTCCAGGAAAACAGTTGATCTCGCGAAACTTCGAATGATGATGCAATTGGGGATGTTGTCATCTAAGGGATAAAGCAGTTTTAGTTAGTTTTATTAGCCAAAGATTTTATTCTTTTCGATACACGCAGAAAAGTACCTAATCAATAAACATCAAATTGGAAATCAATCTATTTAAATAAAAAAGAAAACAGACTTGATGACTTACTAACTGACATAAATATGAACGCAACGCACAGCCCAAAATACTGGGGTAAGAAACTTAAAATTTTGTAGTGTAGATGACCACTTAGAAAGGATTTTTGGAAATTCACTCCTTAAAGGGGTAAAAGGAAGGGGTATATTAGTTTTAAACCTAAATCAATTTAAAATTGGCATCAAGCCATTTGGTTAGTTAATTAGGAATAACTACGTATTTCAGGATTTTTGAATACTGAACCTCTAAGGGGGGTGGAATATTTTATGGGAATTGCGACGTATATGCGAAGTCGCAAGCAACCGTTAGTAATAGTATAAAGGTCTCAATTATAACTCGTATAGTCTCGTATATGTACAGTGAGAATAACTAAATCTGTTATTAGTAGATCTACAAACAATAGATTCAGTTACTGTTACACTGCATGTTTAACGCTCGTCGTACATTGAAAGTACTTCCGTAATCGCCTGATCAATATAAAATTAACTGCTGTGATTGGTTTTGTAGCTCTCCAATCAATCACAATAGTAGCCAGCAATGTTCGAGTATCACGTAGGCAATCAAAGGAATTTAATTAGCGTTCGGGAACCTAAGAAGTCTTCAGTTTTACTCATAGTTTAGTACTGTAGCCTCACTCTAACTTATATTTCTACATGTAATTCATTTAGCGATGTCAGTGATGTTGATGATTTTAGTGAGTGATGATAGTGATTGATGATAGTGTATGGTGGTATTTAAACGTGTAGTCACAATTATTATTATCAGAGGCTACAGTCTCATAGGCGTTTATATGTAGGTATATGTTGCAGCAAATCGTGTGGCATCAATGACATGCTATTTTTATATGATTATAAAATCTATCGGTTCCCCGCGATTTCACCCGCGAAAAGGTCGGATTTTTAACCCCCGACGCAAAAACGACGGGGTGTTATAAGTTTGACGTGTCTGTGTGTGTGTGTGTGTGTGTGTGTGTGTGTCTGTCTGTGGCATCGTAGCTCCCGAACGGATGAACCGATTTTGATTTCGTTTTTTTTGTTTGTATGATTAATTAGTCGGGAGTGTTCTTAGCTATGTTTGATGAAAATCGGTCCAAGATGGCCACCGTGACAAAATGGCGAATAACATATTTTTTTTAAACTTCTTCAATATGGGTATCAAATGAATGGGCTTGACTAGTAGAATACTATACACCATGACAAATTTCAAATCCACGACGGCTGCCGTAACAAAATGGCGGATTACATTTTTTTTTAAACTCCTTCAATATGGGTATCCAATGAAAGGGCTGACTTGTAGAATACTATAATATACTATGCTAAATTTCAAATCCAAGGTGGTCGCTATTACAAAATTGCGAATGGCATTTTATTTCAAAGTTTACCTTACTTTTCTGAACTATTTTATAGTAATTATAATTATTTATTATTGATTAAAAAACCTGATGAAACACCAAACTACTTAGAATCTTAAAACGCAAGAAAATAATTGAAATGAAATAAAAAAATTAGAAGTCCCCTTCAAAAAGCATGAAATAAAAAAATAAATTTAAAATTTAAAAAACCCTGACACAAAAATAATAGATGCACATAAAAATCGCGTTGGGGGACCGCACTAATATTAAACCTTGCGCGCCGTCCACCAAATTTTTTTATTTTTATTTGAAATGGGTTTGCTCTTGACTCTAGACTAAGCCATACGTGGCACAGACAGAGTCGATGATGGAGCGAGCTCACCCAGAAGATCAACGCGATATGGGTGCGGTGGTAGAACGGGGCCGGTGGAATGAGTTAATGGAGCTCTTGAGCACACTCTCCGAAATACAGCCTGTAAAAGACCGACAAGCAGGCAACTTTGCGGCGATGAGCCAGGCTGTGGAGTCTGGCGCATAGATCTTCGTCACCGATAAGCCTCCTTGCTCTGCGCTTCACCGCGTCAAGTGCAGCTAGTTGGTACTTAGCTGATCCATCCCAGAGGTGACTGCAATACTCCATGCAGGATCGGACTTGCGCTTTATAAAGTGACAAAAGCTGTCCTGGCGTAAAGTATCGCTTCACTCTGTTCAGGATACCCAGTTTTTTTGCCGCAGTTCGAGCTTTGTGCTCAATGCTGGCACCAAAATTAAGACTAGCTGTCAATTCCATGCCCAAAAGCTCAAGATGGTCGGTAACAGCAACAAATTTGCGCGAGTCGCGTTCGGGAAGCAAAGTAAATGGATTGAGGACAATTATACAAAAACTTTATAATAATATGTTACGTAACTATTATTTTAACACAAAGTTAGTCTAATATTAGTGCGGTCCCTCGACGCGACGACATTAGTATTAAAAATTGTATACTTACGTAGGGTCAAAATTTCAGTTTTATTTTTTGCTTTTTATAGGGTTACCATTTTAACCAACTGTATTGTATCTAGCTATAAATCCATAGTTATAAAACCTTGTTTGAGGGTTTTTATGTGCATCTATTATTTTGTGTCGGGGGTTTTTAAATATTTTTTTTTCTTTACAAACTTCTACCACCATTTTCACCCCCATAGGCTGATTTTATCCTTGTCCTTTTCACAGAACTCAACATTTTTCTATAAATTGGTTTAGCGTGAAGAGGTAAACACTCCAACACTACTGGAAGTATACCTCACCTTAGAAACAATGCGTTAACATGCAAAACATAAACCGTTATTCTGTTTCGGTCATAATAATATAAAATATTGGCTAAAATATATTGTTAACCAGTGCAAAATTAATAAGTGTTATTTGCTGCGCTGGTGACCGGACCGGTCATATGATACTAGGTATATATGATAAAGTAAGTGCCTAACCGACACGGTGAATTTGGGACTTTAGATTTTCTAATTGATTTCGACATTTTTAGCCGAGGCCAACAAGGCTTTCACACCACCTTTTATTACTACAATACAACCATGCAAGTTTCCGGACGAAATTAAATCTCTTTGTGCATGGCATGGCCCAAAATAGCTATCCTGAATATTAAGCTGAATTTAGCCCTCCACACAGTAATTAATGTTTCTCGTTCTGCAACTTGACCGGTATATTATTTTGTACAAAAATCATGCTCTAGCATTGAGATTTTAGGTAGGTATGATTTAATAACTTAAATGTCGGTACGATTCAAAGTAAGTAGTAAATCAATTAATAAACTCTATTATAAAAATGTACGACCTTTACACTTTTTTACTCTTAGTTAAAAAATATCAATTTTATTTTCCTTATCCTCAATCCATTTTTTTGTGCAAATGCTGTAAATAGGGCTGGCTATTTTTAAACCACATAGATCTTACAACTAAAACATAATAATAACATTAAGTTGTTGAGACATTGCACAGAGGAATATTTCGCAGACTGAAACTTGGCATGGACACATTTCGTTACTAGTTCAGTTTTAGTTTCAGCGGACTCGTTTCCAGTAGAAAGTACAATCCGTCAAGTGAATTTATTCATAAAGGCTTACAGATAAATCTTACGTGTTTATGGATCTTACTGGAGCTGTGCTGGGGTAAGTGAAAAAGTCATTGTCATACACGCTTGTTTTTATAGGGTTCCGTAGTCAACAAGGAACTCTTATTTTATTTAGAATTAGTAAAGGATGAGGATAATCCCATTACTTTAAACACAATGTTAGTAGTAGTTCGTCACATTGTCGCGTCACCGTGTTACCTACAATCTACAAATCAATGGCTAAGATTAAACATCATACTAATGGATATTTGGCGAAGTCGATATATGTATTGCGTATACAAACACAAGTGAAAATGCTAGGGTGTACGTAAAAGGGGTTGAAAACAAACAAAGTGGAGAAAAGCTTAGACGCACGGGTAAAATCCGGGCAGGGTCTTCAGCTAGCTAGAAAACATCCCGGCAGGTACTCGTATAAAGCTAGTTATACATGAAGGCCTGAGGGTACGTCTCTTTGAATCGGGGATGACCGGAATAAAGAGAAAGACGGGCGATTAGGTAAGCCTCGTGTGTAAACATACACTAGATGAGAAGTTTTAATGCCCAGATTTGTGTGTAGGTGATGTTCGACAAAAAACTATAAAAGATAAATAAGATAAAAATTGATATATTTGCCAAAAAATGTTATAAGAATTATCTAGCAATATAGGAGTACTTATTAGGGTACCGTAGTCCGACAAGGAACCCTTATAAGATCATTCAGTCCGTCCGTTCCGTCCGTCCTAGTCTGTCACAGCAGAATATCTTCTACGTTTATGGACTGATTTGCATGTAACTTGGTTCGAGGATACTTCACATATAGATTCGTTTTGACCAACCTAAAATACTTGCAAAAGAACGGCGTTTTATTCCTCGAATGCTACGTGAAGCCATTGAAATTAGAAAACATCCAAATTTCAATAGAGAAGATGGTTGGAAAGTTCCACCGGCATGGGATCCTATTCTAGCAAAAACCAAAGCAACACCTAGCACTGCAAGATCTCAAGACACGGTTAGCTCTTTCTGCATAAATAGGAACGTAAATTAATATTATTGAGTGACGGTAGTTAAAATTTTTCAAAACTTTGTAATGACAAATAATACCTTAGTCTCCCTGTGACCACGATCGCTGTAAAGTGTTCGAAACGTCAGGTTTAAAATAAAATGTAAATAAATCGCGAAGTAATCCGTAAAATTGTGTTTTAATGAGTTAATGTAAGTCGATCTCCGGTCCGAAATGTTTATTGGAGGCACCTTGAGGCTGGCGGCTTCGTTCGTTGCCAAGGAAGGCCACGATCTCGGGTCACAACTGAAAGGCAGGATCACCTTACCTCCATTTAGATACAAAACCAACTTCGCGACTTCCATGGAGTATCTGTGAGCGCTCGAACTGTTCGGAGAAGGTTAAAAGAACGCGATATGGTACCACACAAGCCAGCTAATGGGCCCAAACTAACGCGAGACCACCGAACAGCGCGCCTTCATTTCGCACGCAGTCATTTAAATTGGACACAGCAAGATTGGAGCCGTGTACTCTTTTCTGATGAGTCTAAAATTGTGTTACATGGCAATGATGGAAGGAAGAAGGTCTACCGACGTAAGGGAGAGCGTTTCGCACAATGCTGCTTTGAAGAGAGGGTTGCTTATGGCGGTGGCTCATGGACTGTCTGGGGCGGTATATCCGCGAGCGGCAAAACTCAACTTGAGGTTGTTACAGGACCACGGCTGCCAACATTAAATGCTGAAAGGTACATTCGTGAGTGCTTAGAACCTCACGTGATACCATACGCGGACTATGTGGGCCCAAATTTCCTTTTTATGCATGATAATGCAAGAGCCCATGCGGCCGGCATCGTTAGGGAATATCTTCGGGATGTGAACATCACAGTTATGGACTGGCCAGCCAGAAGCCCAGACATGAACCCCATTGAGCACATGTGGGACGAGCTAAAAAGACGTGTTAAGGCTCGTCAGCCAGTTGCCCAGACGATGCAGGAGTTGAAAACTGCCATAGAAGAGGAATGGGAGATGATCCCTCAAAATTTCATAATGCGGGTGATAAACTATATGCCTAATTGTATGAGAGCTGTGGTAGATGCCCATGGAGGCAACACGCGTTATTAAATTAAACCTTTATTTGATAAAACATGTTTTTTATTAAAAAATCAATTGCCTTTAACAAGGCGCATATCCGACTTGTTAGGCGTAGCTCCATGTCGTATGGTATTCTGAATTCAAATTTAAAACAATACGATCGAAAAAGATGGGAAAATGTATCAGGTTTAAAACTGCATTAACAGTTTTTGTGCAATCTAGCAATCATATTTCGATAGGGGCCATCGAAACCTAAACTCTAAGGTGGGCCAATAGATGTGTCTAGAAGTGTTTAATAAACAAAAAGATTTTCAAAAGGGGTTTTAAACAAAACCGATTTTCTATCATTTTCGTTTCTTTAAATAAGGAAATTTCATTGGATTTCCAAAAAACAAGTTAGACAAACAACCAAAGGTTTAAATCGCCAGATTTAATGCTCAAAGTGCAGACCATTAGCGAATGCTTGTCGTCAGATGCAAACTTTGTTGGAAAGTAATGAATCTAATTAGCTTTTTGCCCTTTTTAACACTAATGGCGCTGTAAAATGGAGAACCTGGGCATTGCTCCAAGGTAGTCGGGGTAGAAAAGAAACAGTTTCAAAATGGAATAGAAATTTCTTGTACAAATCAACAACAACAATAGTGGTGAAAATAATTCGGGAATTTTCCCCAAAATTATCATGGGGAATATTTCTCAATAACGTTTTGTTTTCTTATTAAAAATAAAAATAGTTAGATTGACGCAGTGGCGTCTCAAGTTCTACTTGAGTAATATAATAAGTGGTTCTATTAAGGAAACTTTAGGTACTGACTGGGTTTATTAAAGGAAATCCTTACATGAATAAATATCGTAAATGGGTACCTAAGTACCTCGTAACGGTGAAGGACATTTATGATCTTCGTTATGGTTGGCATTAAAATGTTAAGAGTGTTTGCTTTGCTTTACGGTGCTTTTTAAACAGTGTGTCCCTCGATCAAATGGAACAGGCGGATAATAGGTGTCATTTCCAAACTTTTCGGCGTTTGTAATTGAGGAATGAAATCTATTCTTGACGGATAAGCGCAATGTTGTCATATTTTTTTCTTAATATTACTAATTAACAGCTGAAACAATATTAATATTTTTGAAATAAAATCTGTCTAAGGTAACAAACAGCTTTTTTTCTCAGAACTATGTAGGGAATCATACATTTCTTTGGATAACAAAAAAGTCAGAAAAACCTTTAAAAATGTTTTTACTTTCGGAAGTTACCAATTTTAAACTTCATTACGAGTAAGTACTTATATATATATTAATTTTAGGGGGTTATTCTCAGAACTTTGGAAGAAATATGGGCATTGAAATCAGTTCTTAGGTATTTCGAGACATTATTTTCACCTTTCGACTACATACTTATTTTTTGGCTATCCAAGTTTTAGTGTGCCCGCTGGTCAAGTCGCCACTAGCCAATACTCAGACTTATTATGTCCAAGAACTTTAGGGCCCAATTCCCGGACCGGGCCTAAAATGATTTCTAGTTTTTTTTACTAATTTACAAATACTTAACTAGTAAGCATTTACGATGCATCTGTTAACCCGTGGCATACCTATGTATGATACAATCGTGATCGAACTCGTGCGGCTTTGTTTGTTCTATACGCGAATATGACTGTACCGTATAGGCAGATGAGAGCGATGCAATGTATGGGAATACTATTGCGAACAAACAGCGTGACCTAGTTAGGACTGATCAGAGAGAAATCAAAGTCCAACACGAAAAAATCATTTTACCGGGCTGTAAGTACAAGCTTAAGATATTTCGTTTATGCTGTTTGATACATTTGCACACAAAAAAATACACATTTCACTTATAAATAATAGAATAAATAGTAGCGGACTATATATGTACATACAAACACTTTATGCAACAGTAAAACTTACCTGGAAGTAAAAAAAGCAAAATAACAACAAACCTGAGATCGCCTAAAATTAATAAATTGAAAACGGAAAACCGTGTAGGTATCTTGTCTAAAATACTTTGACCCGAGTTCACCAATTTTTAAACTGCCGGTAAACCTAGGTCGACGGTTAGCTTGACAATTTCCCATAGCAAATATGTCAAAAATATAGCAGGTAGACCAAGGTAGGATCTGATGATGGGATCCAGGAGAAATCGATTTAACTCATAAGATTTTATAAGAACGTATACCGTTTTTTTCTGTCGCATCTTTAGTTATTAAAACGTTGAGCTGATTATTTAAGTCGTATGGAACTCCCAACGAATAGGAATTCGCAAATTGCGATTGCGGTATTGTGTCAGGGAGTACGGGCAATAATTTTCGTTTTTGGATATATTTTTTTAAATAATTAATTTGTGTTAAAACAGTAATATAAATGAACGTGATATGATAAAACATATATTTTTGTAAGAGTCTTTCTTGCTTCTCCTCTAACTTTCATTTGTTATGGTTTCGCACCACAAAAGTAGAAAATAAACCCGAGAAACGAAATTTTGTGGTTACATCGTGGAATAAATCCTTTTTACGGAACCCTCAATGCGAGAGTCCGGCTCGCGCTTGTCCATTTTTTCATTAGCCTTTCTCAATAAGTATATTGACTATTCATGGCGCTACCACAATTCTGATGGATTCAACGACCCCTCACATGTTAAAAACCGTCCAGCCGTTTGGGCCGCAGGGCATGCCAAAGAAATGGGCATACATACCTACATAAAATATAAACTCGAAATATACTCGTATTACCCTCCTTCTGACGCAGTCGGGTAAAAAGGGGAACCGTTTTAGTTCACTCAAAAAAGAGAGGTACCTCTTTACGAAATATAACGCCGGAAGAGTTGTGAGCGGCACAAACTTTTACAGCTCGAGATTGTACGAATAATAGTACGAGTAGTTACTTACTTATGACAGAGTTCAGCCGATTCTGCATTCAACTGGAAAAGCAACTTGGCCAAGTATGTGTCGGGTTACAAAAGAGAAAGACTCTAAGAAAATTTTTAACTTTATTATTCGCAAACTGATCTTAAATTGATTCCTTATTGGACCCTAGAAAAGGGCATTTACTTGCAATCTATAAAGAGGGTAAAATCGAATGGATACAGCTTGGAAAAACTTTGATGGCTGTAAAAGTGTTCATGATCATGAATAACTTACATCGAAGAGCTGGGTAAGGTACAATAGAAAATGAAAGCAGTTAATCAATTCTAATGAATAATTTGAAGTTTTTAACCATGTTTGGAATCCTGCACCATACATTTTATTTAAAAAAAAGGCTAGTACAAAGTTTTATAACAATATCACAATATACGTTCGCACTTCGCAGTAACTGCCACAGAATCGTACACCATTATGGCACTGTGTTATTATAATATGACATCCTAGACGTTCCCCTGATATTCGCGGTATGTAGCAAACATTTGCTTTCATTCTGTTTACAGCCCCGCTTTATATTCGTGTGGGAGTATTTGCGGACAGCCGACAGGAGAAGGATGAAGGGGTGAAATAGGTAAATGAAACATTTTGAAAGTCAATCATACCAGGTTCAATTTCCGCACTACATACTTTCATACAGTATTAGTAGGTTGATAGGAATAGCCTTACTTATTCAAATATACCATGGGAGCATTTTTTAGTTTTGTTTTTTCATGATGTATTTAGCTGTCCTTTATCGCAATCTGTAGTAGGTAGGACATATAATATGCATGGAGATTTAAACAATTTATTGTACTCGAGTCTTATTCGATTTGGGAGTCAAACTTATCAATAAACAGTGTTTTACTTAATCAAAAGCAGAGTGAATACACTACATACAATAATGTCATCTACCTACGTAACGGCAAGTATACCTAAATAAGCGGCATTTCTTCAGATGCGGTATGCATGCCGCCCAAGGCTTCTACCTAATTAAAATACAGCTAACGTTCATCAAATATTTTAGGGGATGAGGGTTAATTAAAAGCAAAAATGACAATTGCACGGAATAAACAAGTTCTTGTTAAGATGACAAAGGTGGGCTGTTAAGTACTTAATTAAAAGTTCACTACATGAATAGCCCGTGCTAATTAGGTTTACCACTGTCCCGTGTTTAATTGCTTTGGTATCGGTAATATATAATAACAGTGATGGTGTCGATAACCAAAGTTTATGAAGTGGGTCATTCTATAACTGGTTGTTTGAATAAGTAATTAAATGATTAATTAGCAAACATTTGGTCCATTAATGTTGGCTGAAATCTACATTATACCAACCATGAACTCTTCAAACATTCTGAAATATACGAGTATGTATGACTGACGAATAATGGCATAGACTATAATCATCAACGCCATTTTTCATTTCCGCCTTGGACGGTCGCATTAATTTAGCCAGTAGGTACCTCATAACTGTAAGTTACTTTAAGCCTGTGAGTGGGCATTCCATCTTATATATTACCACTTAAGGACTTGGATGAAACATGTTATTTTGGAATTAAAATCTGCCTGTTACTAAGAGAGTGTCGACGTCAGTAAAACTCAAACAACAATAGTATTAAATGTTGTTATTTCAACAGTGTGAGGTGTGTTCTACTGCTAAACTGTAATGTAATTGGCAGCTTTGACTATCAAACTGTACGTTATGGTAAGACATTGATGGTGATTGAGACATTTTTCACAGACTTTTGGGATGTGGTGACAACCACCCAGTTTTTTATACAAATAAGCTAAGATACAAGTGATAGGGTAACTAGCAGAAGGACTAACAGGTAGAAAATAGCATAGCACGATCATTTTTCCACATGTCAACCGCTGCTATAATAACCTTGCGTCTCCTCTGCCCCATGGGAATATGGGAATAGCTGACGTCAATGTAGAGCGAATGGAAATCTGGCCCCTTGCTATCCAATGGGAAAGTGTCATGAGTAGGGTTGTCAAGTGACAAATTTCCACCTGCCTTCTCAGCAAGGCATTTGAGAAAATAAAATTGCAGACCGCCTGATTCGTGTGACCTATTTCTCACAAACGATAGCTGAGCGACCGATTTTCATCTCAATATCGTGAATTTTTTGGGATTACTCTAATTGTATTTAAGTAATTACCTACATCTTTTTTTGCACTGTGTTGTTTTGGTACTTTTGATGTTTTAACGTCTATTCGGAGATCTTGTTGAAATAATAATATTAAATTAATTCGAATTAACAATTATATTTTTTGTATTTATGCAAATCCTGTATACCACTTAAAAATAATATATTATGTTTTATTTAATTGAGTTGGTTCCGGTACACTCTGAAATAAAATGAATATTATAATGGTGTTTTGGAGATTTTTCATGACAACATTACACAAGAAAAATATTTAGAACACCGACGATTATATTTCTTAGACAGTCATTTTAAGAAAGTTTTGGAATTGAACAAATTTGGCTAAATACAAAACTACTAGATCTCATTTTTGCATAATGTTATTAAATAATGCAGATTGCAAGCAATGCATAATATTTTGAATGATTATGTATGTACTATGTAGTTACTTGTTAAATTTTTTAATTATTCCAGCTCAACTTTATACTTTCCTGAAATTTCCGTCGTTATTAAAGTCGTACTTACCTACTTTGCGCTCCGCATTTACTTGCTTGCTGCTCATTATTTTAATTACGAAAGTACTGCCACGTAACACCCCTTGGTTTCGTGGCAAAGACATTTTGAAAATGGTTTCTCTAACTAACCAAGGTTTACGAGTTGATTTAATTACATAAAATGGCAGGCCAAAACCTGATTTCACATCAGCACCTAATAAACTAGCCCTAAAGCCATAAGATGAAGATACTACAGACAGCCTATAATAAGGCTGATAGATAATCTACAAACTCAATCTTTACACCATTAAACAGTGGCTAGGTTACGACTCGGATCCTCCTCCGTCAAAAACCTTTATTTAAATAAAACATGGTCTATGAGCATTCATAACAATAGGTACGTGGTCATAACAATTTAACCACCCCTGCGGGATAGGTTTTGTGTCCCCGTCCCCGCGCTATCTCTGAAAGCTGAGTTAGGTACGGAAGCGTGGTGCACGGTGGCACGGAAATGTTTGCCGAAGCTTTCGTAGCGCCACCCTTCTCGTAGCGTCGTAGACTCGTAGTCGTAGTCTTAGGTCGTAGTCATCTACAGCGCTATTATAGTATGTAGCAAATTGTAACACGTAGAATGTTATATTCATGATTGAAAATATCTAAGAATCCTAAAACAAGGTTTAATAACTGGAATTATAGCTAGATACAAGGGGAAGTGCGGTCCCCCGACGCCACAACATTAGTATTAAAAATTGTATACCTTTACGTACTTTACGTAGGGTCAAAATTACAGTTTTATTTTTTGCTTTTTATAGGGTTTCCATTTTAACCAACTGTATTGTATCTAGCTATAATTCCAGATATAAAACCTTGTTTTAGGATTCTTAGATATTTTGTGTCGGGGGTTTTTAAATTTTTAATTTATTTTTTTATTTCAAGCTTTTTGTAGGGGACTTCTTATTTGTTTTATTTCATTTCAATTATTTTCTTGAGTTTTAAGATTCTAAGTAATTTGGTGTTTCATCGGGTTTTTTTTATCAATAATAAAGAATTATAATTATATAAAATAGTTGAGGAAAAGTAAGTAGGTAAACTTTGCAATAAAATGCAATTCGCAATTTTGTGATAGCGACCATTTTGGATTTGAAATTTATCATAGTGTATTATAGTATTCCACTAGTCAGCCCTTTCATTTGATACCTGTATTGAAGGAGTTCAAAAAAAATATGTAATCCGCCATTTTGTTTACGGCGGCCATCTTGGACCGATTTTCATCAAACATAGCTAAGAACACTCCCGACTAATTAATCATTCAAACAAAAAAACTAAATTAAAATCGGTTCATCCGTTCGGGAGCTACGATGCCACAGACAGACACACACACACACAGACACGTCAAACACCCCGTCGTTTTTGCGTCGGGGGTTAAAAAGGGACAACATCAAGAAAACCAAGAAAAAAGAGAACGAAAAAAGGTTTGTTTTTATTTTACTGTTGTGTTGACAGTAATAAGATATTGAATATTTGATATGAAATAAAATAAAAAGTTTTCATTGTATAATTTCCATATAATTTAGTCGATTTAGAACATTAAGATAATTTTAAGTAATAAGTAAAACGTTGCTAATTCATTCTCTCCAGCTTCAGTAATTAAGTTTTATTTATTCAGGATGAGCGTTTATGCTGTTACGAGACCGTTGTAAACCTACTCTATTAGAGCGTTTTTGTTACTATCTTATTTATGACCTGCTGAACAATGCGGTAGAGCTTTGTTTTAACTTGAATTTGATAGCTTTTGTCTGCACTGACCGCTTTTCACATTTCGTGAAAATTTTACTCAAATAAAATAACCAACATCTTTACATTATCTTCATACAATGCCTACTATACATCATATCTAGGTAAATATTATTTAAGGCACCCATGATGACTTTCCTCCGTACTTTTGAGGGAATATTTATTTCCTATTAAATACATACACTATTTCTTTCTCTATTCAAGTTGATATTTACTAAAAACGTATATGTATTCTTTTTGTGTTTACTCTAACATACGAGTCAGTAATGCATGTACCGTACCTTCCACTGAATTCCTTTGACACAATAAAGTAAACAAACATTTCACACACGCGAATTCCAGTTACCTACGCCACGTTCGATTAAAACAGTGTTTCTCAAACTGGACGATACCTACCTCACCTCTTTGGGGAAGCGCTTTAAGCAATTAATCTCCGCGCTGATGGACCACTGACCACTGCCACCAGTGGTTGTCGCGGCTACCTTTTGGTCCCACGCAAACGAAGGTGGACGGTGGCCGCTACAACTAGGTAATCACCTGCTAAATCCATTAACCGATGTTTTGTCAAAATGGCGAGTGGCCGCCACCGCCACTCTTGTCCCGACAATTGTAGAAAACCTTCAGATACATCATGATTTGCATATAACTATGATTGATAGTAAAATTTCCACGGTGGTTTCTAATACATCTTCTGCAGCAGTATGTAATATATGTGGTACTCCACCAAGTAAAATGAATGACTTGGACTTTGTGTCAAAACAACCTATCAGAGATGACATTTACCAATACGGTTTATCCTCGCTGCATATGTGGATAAGATGTATGGAATGTATATTACATATTTCCTACAATTTAGATTTTAAAAAGTGGGCAGCCCGAAATGATGACAAATTGTTAAAAGAAACCAAAAAAAATTGACCCAAGAAGAATTCCGGGAAAAAACTGGTTTGTTAATTGACATAGTTAAACAGGGATTTGGCACCACTAACGATGGTAATACAGCACGTAGGTTTTTCAAAAATGTTGAACTGTCTGCTGAAATAACAGGTATTCACCCTGATTTAATCAAAAGATTTGCAGTTATTCTTCAAGTGATTTCATCTGGGCAACATATTAAGGCCTTTTTAGGGAATATTGCAGAGAAACAGCAATACTGTATACTAACCTATACCCATGGTATTACATGCCTTCTAGTGTACATAAGCTGTTGATTCATGGCGCAGATATTTGTGAAAGTGTTTCATTTATACCTATAGGCATGCTTTCCGAAGAAGCATCCGAAGCACGAAATAAAGATTTCCAAAATGTTAGACGGGCCCACACAAGAAAAATCGGCAGAGTTGAAACTAATTTGGACATAATCCACAACTTCCTAATTAGCTCGGATCCTTACCTCGGACCGCGATTCTGTGTAATTGGAAATTTAAAAAAAACCCAAAAACAAGAAATAGGTCATACCCGGGTTAAATTGGTATCCATATTAAAAGGTATTTATACCTTTGTTGTAATACTTAAAAGCAAGCTTCTACCTTGATAGGGGGAATGAATAATAACATAGTATTAAAACATTACAAATAGCCAAAGACTCGCTCTTTGCAGCAAAAGCAAAGCGAAGCGAGCAGATATTATTTGAAAGTTGAAAACCACCTTGAATAGCAAATTACTCTACCAACTAATTGAGTGTGCTTCTCGTGCTAGAGAAATCGGATTTAAATGTGTTGAACTTAATTTATAAACAGAAAACTCGCGATCCTTAGAATACAAAACAAAATATTTTGTGCGAGTGATACTTTCATGCACACTTTCACATTCTTGTTCGATTGTTCCATTTCCGAAATAAAAATCATATAGATGTCCTTTCATGATTCATCTAAATCGGTTCAGCGGTTTGTAAATAAATAAAATAAACAGAAATGAAGTTCTCCAACACAGACATGTTTATTATTATTATTAAACAGCTGTTATAATGTTACTCGTATTTACCATAATATTTTGTAATTGTGTCTAATTAACCGGGTTTACCGCCTGTTTAGAGATTGGTGATTCGGTCTTAGTATTAAATTAACATCACATAGGACCTACTTTGCTCTGACCCCAAAGTAAAAATAAAGTACTTGTGTTATGGAAATCGGAAAAAGCGGTGGTAACATAACAACATGATAACTCCTAGACTCAAGACAATATAGAAAATATGATTATATAAATTGACCCGACCGAATCAAAGAATGCTTTTAGCGTTAAGTCCGCCATGTGTACAATAAACTGTGCAAAAAGTTTAAATAAATAAATAAAAAATCGAACCCTCAACCTCAGAGATGGCAACACCATGAAAATTGCTAGCAAGCCAATCGTCTACTGATGTCACCTGAATGACAGATAGTCGTTTGTTGCTTTCGGATTTATAATAATATTACTTGGTATAACTCCATCTGCTGCCGTCAGGGCCATTTTGTTGACAAAATCTTTGTTCGCGACCTTAATCTTAGGCTCCGCGCAGATAGGTCACCGACCACATGGTGACGGTGGCTAGCGACAAGGTGTTTACATTGTTTTTAATACGTTTTGTATGGAGTCGCCGCACACTTGAAGTTAATGGCGTCCACTCGCTCAGAGTTAGCGACGGTTTTTTAGTTTGTTAAATTACCGTTTTTTATTTTATTAGTTTTAGCTTTATTATTCAAAACAAAACACCAGACTGCAAAAAATATTCTATTTTTGAAATGGTCTCTTTACTGGCTTTCATTTGATACCCGTATTGCTATGCTATCCGTATTTCCATTTGCGGGCGCCATTTTTGAAATTTATATAGCCTATGTCACTATCACAATTTCGACAAATTCGACGACACCTCATATGTCAAAAACTGTCGAGCCGTTTGGGCTGTAGAGCGTGCCAAACAATTATTCATACATACATACATACTCTCGAAAAACTTATCCATCCTACCGCAGTAAAAATAATATGCTGCCCTCAATTATTGCGAAAAAGGAACACAGTTGGTTGTAACTTGTAACCACAGATAATATAGGTATACACTAGTACTTGTAACCAACCATGCCTTATTAAAATATTACATAGTCAAAAGTAAATTATTATTTATTTAAAGAAATTACAATGAATACTTAAAATTTATAATAATCCATTCACAGCGTAACATAAACCAGCTGTGGTTTTACCGTACGCTGCGCAGATATTGAGTCGAACTTCAGTTAGTATCTCATTATTATATATCTAGTCTACCGACATTACTGACAACCAAATACGTAATACATATCAGTAGGTATTTAGAAAAGAATGTACGCTGATCCGATAAATGCAACTAAATACTCGTTACTGCTCCACCCGACCAATACGCGCGCCAAAGCAATTGGAAAACAACAATACCAGTTTCAACTTTGTGGGTCCACACAGGGTGATTATGTGCGTTTTGCTTAATTTATTTATTATTACCTGACGTCATAAAAAACAACACACTCCAAAGTACACTCGAAACAATTTTCATTTTATGTAACTACTGTCCCTATTTTCAAGTAATCGACAAGCGTAATCTGATGCAGCGGCAGATACATCGATGATAAAAATATCGTCGCTTCTAGCCGCCCGTTCTGACCCGGATACCCGGTCGCTGCACCTGGCGTAAACTGGCATTTCGCCTTTTGAATTTATTAGCTCCAGCCTAGCCTGGCTTTTGAACTAGCGCGCTATTACCCTGCGACACGTGTTTTTTAAAACTCTTTTTTCGTGCAAACGTAACGGCCTCATTGATACGTCGTAATAGAAAAGGTACGAGTATTCTGCTTTCGCGGGCTAGAAAATAGAAATGACCACGCGAGATTTGGGATATTTTAAAAATTCTACACAATTCGTTAAGCCTACTAATACCTACCAGTTATTTCGTGATCACGGCGCTTGCAAGTTCCGAAATGTTGGAAGGTCACAAATAAAAAGGTACATGGTAGCAATCCCGTAAATAACTATTCTTATAATAAAATACGAATAAAATAAACAGATTTACGTACAAAAATATAGATAATATTAACTTCTTTGGAAAGAAGGTTCTATCAATATATTAATAAGAGTAATTATGTGTAATAGGCAAGTACCATCATCAAACATTTTGTAGGTATTTCCCTATTCTCTTAACTTTATAGATAGGCAAATATTTCCTAAGATTGCTCGAAACATAAAAAGACTTTATCTGTTCTTAAAAACATCTAAAGTCCCAAAGCAATCGAAGTATCTCAAGGACAGCAGATTTATATTCATGGCCCATACACAAATCGTTAAGATGGGTGTTGCGAGACGGGCATTCGGATGGTTCCATTCAATAGAACATCACTAAACTTTAGACGGGTGTCTCGAAATAGGAACAAACGACACCAACTTACTCGCAGATACCTACCTAGCACTGAGACATTTATCGCGACGATACGGAATAAATCTTTGAAAGGAACTGTTAATCAGTTTGTGGTAGTTTCTTGCTGTTGCAAGGATCTAAAAGGTCTGTATCTTAGTAAGAAAATATTTTTCTTACCAAAGTTGAACATACCTTCTTCTGAAGGAGACTGTATTGATTGTAGATAAAGCAATAACTCAGAAAAAGGAGGTCAAAGAAGCAAGCAATTTGCGGCCCGCAGAACTTTCTTTCAACTGTTTTGATAGGGAGGAGCTGTTTACAGTTAAATGTTCGCGTCGGAACATCGCGTCGATATTGATGTCTCAGGCAATTTTCTTTATGATTTGTGATTATACTTGACCTTATTTACGGTGAAAAATAGCAGTTTTAATGTTAATATTTACTTACCTTCTATTGTAATTCCCAATGCTCGTCATCGGCTGCTATTTGTTTACCTTACCTTATTGCAAATAAATTGAGTATTTGTGCGTTCCACATACGATGGACGTTCGGGAATACTCGCATGTTTTTTAAAACAACTTTGGAGTATTATCTGATACAGAAGTGGTTTATTGTTGATTTTGCTTTTAGAGCGAGCTTGAGACCTGGATTTTTTCTACTTATCTCGCACTAAATGTATGAGAGTATTTAATGTTTTATTTTTAACAAGTTATTGATGTCCTTTTACTCTTAAGGCAACATACTTCCGTTAACAGTTTCAAGTTTTTTGATATTACTAGTTTCGGAATAATCGCCTGTGCACCCTTAACGATTACACCCTGTTTACTACAATATTTTGATTTGTTTGTGTACCCTATTGATACTACGCCGCGCACACTCACACGCATACCTGCCTTATTTCTATTTGTTTAAAACGTACCGTGAGAACCCAGAAGATCGAGTCGTCATCGAGACGTTCCATATGACACATGTATTAGACTGACCAGAGTGCTTTCGCCGCGTGTGTATCCTGTGAAGCATTACAGACATTTCGAGTGATTGTGGCCTGTGAAGTGATACCTGAACCCTGAAAGTACTGCGGCAAGTACCTAGCTATAAGTGCTTAGACCTGACTGATTTTCCACCTATCATTGTTGCCCTCCACGTGTAATCCACTGCCTTAATTCTCAAACATTTTGGTAGCAGAGCGTAGTTTTTTATTAAGACCCCTTATTAGTAACGTAATTTGTTTGATTGAGAGTTATTTATTTGCTACTTTCCTTTGTAATTTGAACAAAACGTCTCGTCATATACCTAACCTATTTACAGTAAATTCCTTAATAACATTCGAGTACAACCCCTTTTACATAAGTGTCGAATAAATCGATTAGCGCGTTAATTACCTACACTTTGAGTGCAAGTGAGGTGCGCGAGCGCTTTGTTTCCCTATTGATCACGCCATTGCCTCGTGACCGCGTGCGAGTTGTTTACGAGTTACGTTTGCTATACCCGGTGCATCTGTGCCGTCCCTTACTATTTGTTCCTTTACGCATCCTATTGGAATCTTTTGTGAGTTTAATTTACCTACCTTGCTTCTTACGATTTAAAGTAAGTAAAATGTCGGATACCGAAACCGGCAACGAGACCGTAAGGGCCGTACTTTACACGGATACAGCTGAATACCGTGAAGCTATAGGTGAACTCCGTTATATTAGTGACTGGGTTGATGATTCCCACCGAGTTCTTGAGACCTTTTCCTCCAATCGTATGCGAGCGCGTCTTTCCGACCTGCCACTAATGTGCGATAAGTTTTCTGCCGCTTGTTCGAAGCTGTTAGGTAATCTCGATCCTGCGATTTATTAACAAGAATATGTGCAAGTTAAGAACGAGATGCGCGTAGTAAGGGACAAAGTAGACGACTTAAAAATTAAGTTAGACGAAATACGACCTCACCAATTTGAGACGTCCCATACTAGCACCCCCTTCAAGGAGAATAAATCCCTGGCTATTGATAACCCGGCTAGTAAATTACCTGACCTACCTATACCTAAGTTTGATGGCCGTCCCAATAGTTGGATTAGTTTTATAGACCAGTTTGATAGCGTGGTGGACAACCAGCCTAGCCTTACCCCGACTTTGAAGCTACACTATTTAGTAGGAGCCTTATCGGATGAACCTCGTCGATTGATACAACACCTCAAGATTGAGGCGGGCAATTACACCGTGGCCCGTGACCTCCTAAAACGTAGGTACCATAACCTTCGTGTTTTAGCGGATACCCACATAGCTCAAATAATGATGCTCCCTATTATAACGTCTAAACTTTCCGGGTTACGTGTGTCGTTCCTGAACCCGCTGCTTTCGACTTATCGATGCTTAGAGAGATTGGAACTTCCTGTTAAGCATTGGTCATACCTATTAGTTCACTTATGCCTTGCTAAACTGCCTTCAGAGTTAAAATCGAGATTTGAACGTCGTTATGGCGATAATCCTAATCACCTCCCTACTTTTGATCATCTTATTACCTTTCTTGAGGATGAATGTAGGCACCACGACAATGTAGGTAGTGCTTCTGTCGTTGACACTACTACCCCCCCTACTGCGAGCTCCCCTCGTTTGTCTAAGCCTAACCAGCGTTCCCCACCTCCTGCGAGAGCCTTTGTTACTTTTGCGACGACATCTAAATGTCACCTTTGTAATAGTACTTCGCATTACTTACGCGAGTGTCCCGATTTTATTCGCCTTCCTACACGTCAACGTGTTACTTTTGTAAAATAAGCCCGGCTGTACTATCGATGCCTGAATAAACACTCCATATCCCAATGCACGCGAGATTATCGCTGTCGCACGTGCCGCCGTTCCAGTCATCACACGTTACTGTGTTATGATGACTCCTCTCCTGTGAATTACGATCGCGAGCGCTCATACCGAGACGTCGCAGCCTTAGCTTCTAACCAACCGCGGCAATATCCCAATGTCACTTAACGGACCGTGTGTCACCCCCACGTACTGAATGGCACCGTGTTCGCACCCCACCACCTAGTGATTCCCGTAGAGCATCACCTCCCCGTTCGGGCGGGCGATCCCCACCTGCACCCAACGGTAACCGTACTTATAATGCCCCTCTAGGTCAAAGAACCCAGGATGAACGTGCTCAGGGATGAAATCATAAGTACAATGAGGCCCCACAATTCTGACTAGATAGCCCCCCTTCCATACCCGCTTTTACATCTTTACCTCGCAATTCTCTCGTTCTTTTACCTACGGCCTTGATTCATGTTAAAACCTCGTCTGGATATTATGTGGAAGCGCGTGCCTTATGTGACACTGGTGCTCAGGGCTGCCTTCTTACTACTGAGCTTGTTGTTGACCACATGAACTTACCTATCATTCTTTCTCCAGTTCCTGTTCGTGGAATAGGTAATGTTCAAGCAATTAATTCCCCGGGCATTGTATCCGTTTCATTTAAGCCAGTTAATTCTGTCTTTCCAGAAATCTCTACCAGTGCAATAGTTGTTGATGTGATTGCTGGTACCCTCCCAGAGGTAGACTTACCTAAAAGTGTAATTACCTGTACTAAGCACCTCCCTCTTGCTGACCCTGTATTTTACAAACCTGGTACTATAAGTGTACTTCTTGGAGCTGACGTCATTGGTCGCCTTTTAAGGTCCGAGTTGTTTGTGTCCCCTGATGGCCTTACTGCTATCTCGACGATATTTGGTTATGTCCTGTGTGGCCCTGTTTTTGGAGGATTTACTGATTTGGAACCCCCCATGACTGGAGTCTCGCTGTCCCAAATAGTTGAAAATTTCTGGAAAATCGAAGAGGCCCCCCAATCTCCAGTTGCGAACCCCTTGGATATAGAGTGTGAAACCTTTTTTAAAGCAACTACCACTCGTGAAAGCGATGGTCGATTTATGGTTAGACTCCCTTTTCTTCATGATCGTCCACCTCTCGGTGATTCTAAAACCAATGCCTTACGGCGATTCCATAATCTTGAGAAGCGTTTGCAAGCCAATCCTAATTTTCGAGAGAAATATATTTCCTTTATGCGCGAGTACCTTGACCTAAACCATATGTCCCTTTCTTCATATGACTCGACCCGGGAACATTATTTTATCCCTCATCATGGAATTTTTAAGTCTGTTAGTGACAAAAATCGTGTTGTGTTGGTTAAAAACCACTCCTCACCTCCTTTCGACTTTTGAGGCTAATCGTGTCTCCCAGATTAATAATAGTCCTACATCTAGTGAATGGAGGCACGTCCCAGGCTACATGAACCCTAGTGACTGTGCATCGAGAGGTATGTCAGTCACCCGACTGGTCGACCACTTCCTTTGGTTTTCACCTTTGTGGTTGACGCAGTCTCCTGACAACTGGCCCGGTATTTCGGAACCTAACCCAAGTAGTGATCTCCCTGGACTACGTTGCTTAGTAGTCTCTGCCAATGTTCCTACCCCGGATCCCTCATTCTTATTAGAGCGGTATAGTTCTTTCAACAAGCTAATAAACGTGACTTGTTACCTAAGGCGGTTTTTATTTCCTAAATCTTACTCGTCCTACCTGAGCCCTAAGGAACGTAGAGATTCCCTTTTGTTTTTAGTGAAAATTGTTCAATTTACCTCCTTTTCTGATGAACTTGATCGCTTACGGCGTGGCGATCCTATCGCTAACTCCCTGAGAAAATTAAATTTATTTCTGGATGACGGAGACCTAATTCGAGTTGGAGGCCGATTACGAAACTCCGATCTATCCTTTGATGCGCGCCATCCCCTTCTACCTAAGAATGGTAATTTCGTGAACATCCTTATTTCACGTTACCATCGCGAGAATGCACATGCAGGTGTTAATGCAATTCTTGCCATGTTAAATAGAGAGTTTTGGATCTTGTCGGCACGCAGAGCTATTCAGCATGTGATTTTTAAATGCCTTCCCTGTTATCGTCTCAAGGCGGCTGTATCTCAACCCTTCATGGGTGATCTACCTAAAGACCGCGTCACGGCTGCTAGATCATTTGACGGTGTAGGTACCGATTTTGCAGGACCCTTTTTTACCAAAGTCTAGGCCTATAAGAACAAAAGGTTAGTGAAAAGTTACCTGTGTATATTTGTCTGCCTTTCCACTAAAGCTGTCCACCTTGAGGTTGTGTCAGACCTAACTACTGAAGCCTTCATTGCGGCCTTTTCTCGATTCGTGTCGCGTCGTGGTGTACCTCGCCTAATCCGATCCGATTGCGGTCGAAATTACATCGGTGCCAACAATTACCTGAAAGAGTTAGAGTGTTTCCTGTCTCAAAACCAGGCGGCTATTGGTTCTGAGCTTTCAAAGCGGAACATATTCTGGGTTTTCGATTCTCCTGTTTGCCCTCATTGGGAAGGTCTTTTTGAAGCTGCGGTTAAATCGGCGAAATCGCACCTAAAACGAGTAGTAGGCGATACCCCCCTTACGTTTGAAGAACTGACCACTGTTTTTGCTGAAATTGAAGCAGTTTTAAATTCACGCCCATTGTGCCCACTTTCTCCGGACCCTAATGATGTCGAAGTGCTAACTCCCGGCCATTTCTTAATTGGACAACCCTTAACGCACTTTCGGAGTACCCTTATAAAGACGTAAAGTTGCATCGCCTTACACGGTTTCAGCTAATCCAACAAATTACCCAGCACTTTTGGTCTCGCTGGCATTTAGAATACATTACAAATTAGAAATAAATGGACCTCTCCTTGTCATCCTCCTAAAGTAGGTGAGCTAGAACTCATAAAAGATGACAACCTTTCCCCTTTGCAGTGGCGTCGTGGACGCATTATTAATTTATACCCTGGCCAAGACCAAGTTGTTCGTGTGGTAGATGTTAAAACTCCTACCGGTAGCCTAAAGAGATCTTTGACGAAATTAGTTCGTCTTCCTGTCCAGTGAACTTCCTTTCCCTTGGCTTCCTAACCTTCTCGTAAACACTTGACGTGTTTAGGGCGGGTGATATGTTTACTACAATATTTCGATTTGTTTGTGTACCCTATTGATACTACGCCGCGCACACTCACACGCATACCTGCTTTATTTCTATTTGTTTAAAACGTACTGTGAGAACCCCGAAGATCGAGTCGACATCGAGACGTTCCCTATGACACATGTACTAGACTGACCAGATTGCTTTCGCCGCGTGTGTATCCTGTGAAGCTCCTTACAGACATTTCGAGTGATTGTGGCCTGTGAAGTGATACCTGAACCCTGAAAGCTGATGCGGCAAGTACCTAGCTATAAGTGCTCAGACCTGACTGATTTTCCACCTATCATTGTCGCCCTCCACGTGTAATCCACTGCCTAAATTCTCAAACACACCCGGTAGGTAGGTACAAAGACAACGATGTGGCTATGTTACAGAGTTGTCCACTCAATCCAGTGTTATTTAACCTAACTTAGGCCCACTTTCGTAAGTCTGGATCAGCTAATCCGGACTTGTCCAAGTGGGCTTTCAACTCAAATCATAGGCCTTGAACATGTCCGGATTAGCAAATCTGGACTTGCGCAAGTGGGCCTTAATGTCTGAAGAGTTGGGTTGAGTGAGAGAAGAGCAAGAATTACCTGGATTTAGAAAAAAAAACCTTTATTTTCAAAATCCAGGTAAGGTAGGCCAGGGGTAAGCTACACGAGAGAAACACTTGATTCTATTTATCGATTCTTTGTTCCAGGTGTGCGCGCTATAGCGCGAATGGTGCGCCGACATGGGAGGGCCGCGGCGCGTGTCGAGTGCGCTGCTGCTGCCCTTCGCGCTTCTCGCGCTCCCAACATCCGACGCCGCCAACGCCACCACCTACCGGGTGAGAATATTGTAATATGTATTATAACATAGCTGTTGCCTGTGACTTCGTTTTAATTATGTCGTAGCGTGGAGGGAAGTCACTCCGTATCTCTGGGTACTTGTCCTTTTTAAAATTGTCTTCTCACAAACATCGTCCTGACAAAATAACGAACTCAAAAAAAAAGAATACTCCAATTACTAAGCATGAGTAGGTTACTCATGCTTAGTGAGTTGAGTTTGAGTTAGTATGCTAAGCGGCAAAGTATGGATTATGTCTGACTGTTAACAGCCTATTCACTCTATTCTTGAAAGTATCCAGATCATACTGATTAGGTATGAGGAGGAAACACTTCAGCTGGGAAATTTTTTAACTCTCTAGTCATATGCAAGAGGAACGTAGATTCTTATATTTAATTAGTTGATAGATTCTTGGCGTTATCCCTGTAACTCGATGAAATTTCATGTCTCACGGGTACGGTCCGAAGGTATTGAATGTGCTACTGCTGCGCTTCAAGCTCCACGCGCTTCCAACATCCGACGCTACCAACACCATCGCCTACCAAATAAGACAAATAAAATATTGCATATAAGGTACTTGGAACTATCTTCCGATAACTCGCTGACATGGGAGGGCTGCGGCGCGTGTCATGTGCGCTGCTGCTGCTCTTCGCACAACACCAACGCTACCTACTGATGTGGAAAATAAAATATTGCCTTCTCCTACTATACTTGGTACTATCTTATTTATTTAAGTATTTAAACTTTTTGTACACAGTTTATTGTACAAATGGTAGACTTACTGCGTTGAGCCACTTTTACATTATGTGCAACAAAAACAGGTATATCTTAACAGACATTAGAAGCTTTATCGCACATTCACTTTGTGAACAGAAGCTCCTAAGCTAGAAGCTTCACTTGCCATTTTCCGAAATTCTGCCCTAGCTCCACAAGCCTAGAAATTCAGAGGCAATACCGCAGGCTGCCAACTGCAGACTCGAAAATAGCCGAAATCTAGCTAGAACACCCGCCAGCCGGCAGCTGGTTATGTGATAAGGAGTGCAATAGGGTTGCCCTGCATAAATATTATTATGAGCTCTTGACAAAATGTGTCGCTGGCGAATTCTACAATTCAAATACGTACAGGTTCGTAATTTTAGAGATCGTAACGTAATATTATTTCAATCAAATCACCGAAAACAAATTGTGTAGATGAAACCAATCAAACTTAAATATATATCAACGTAATTCTCCTACCGAATTTCGGCTCTGGCGGAATCCCAATACATTAAAGTGCACAAGTGTGCGCACTACGGTGCACTCTCTATTCCTTAACTCTCATGTCTAGGTAAGACGGCCAGTCCCACATGACATGGCCGGAGAGAGATCAGGCGCTGGACCAACGGCTTAACTTGCTTTCCAAGGCACGGGGGTGTAACATCACCAATTTCCTGACTCCGAAGCTGTTACTGAAATATTACAAGACAGCAAAACCCAGAAACTTTCGACCCAACCCGACCCGGGATTTAAATCCGGAACCTCTTATGCCAGCGTGCTGACCACTAGACCAACAACGTGGCAGTGGATATGAGGGTGACCACGATAAACAAACAAGCATTTTAAATTGACATTTGTATTAATTTACTATTTTGAAGTTACACTACATACATTTAGGTTAATTTAATAATAGCAAAACTGTGAATGATAAAATATTAGCAGGTAGGTATACCGGTGCAACATGGCACTTTTGCGAAAGTTCTATAGAAAATTTCTTAAAAACCGAATACTCTTCTCTTAGCCGAATCCCAGCGGACAATTTAATCTGAGATAAGCCGCAAGTGTACAAGCATTTGCACTGCACACAAAATAAATTTCCTTTACACTCATAGATCAGTATGACGGCAATCCGACACATTACAGGCAAGAGATCATTCGCAAGACCAACGTGTTTTCTGAGGCACGGGATGTCAATCTACTTATTACCAAACTCAGCTTTTTCAAGACAGAAAACCCTGAAATCTAGTTTGCGGTCTGACCCAGAATTCTAAACCGAAACCTATTTTACCTGAACCTTAAAAACCTATGTGCTGATCACTAGACTTACAATAAAATGTATGTGAAGGTAGTTTTTTCACTAATGATGATGATGATGATGGATGTCCTCCTAGCCGATTTCGACTACGGCGGCCTATCTCAACAGAGATTAGCCAACTGCGCAGGACATATTATAGTGCACAAGTATGTGCGCAATACACAGGTGCACTCTCTGTTCCTTTACTCCCATAATTCGGTGAGACCGCAGTCCGACATGACCGTAGAGAGATCAGGCGCAGGACCAACGGCTTAACCTGCTTTTCCGAGGCACGGGGGTGTTATTAACACAACCAATTTCCTGACTCCGGAGCTGTGTCTGAGTTATTTCAAGACAGAAAACCCAAACACTCTCAGCCAAACCCGGGATTCGAACCCGGGACCTCGTGGATAGTACCCAGCGTACTGACCACTAGACCAACGAGGCAGACACTAATAATAAGGTAATAACCGCATATATTTATTTTGTCTTATATTGTAAGTTGAATTGAAATTTTTGAAGCTGAGGTATGATTAAATAAAATGAATTTACTGCACCAGTTTTTATGGACACCATTATTCAAGTGCGTTTCAGAATAATTCCTGTTAAATACATATTCTAATGATCAAGACACAAACACTGGCCCTTAGAGTCGGCGCTCGAACCCGTCACCGTACAGTGTTATTGAACAAATAAAAAATAAGTAAGTAGGTAGATCAGGACATCTATTTTATAGATAATTGGGTAAAGAGAAAATGTTGTCTGAAATATATCGCTTATAGCATTAAGACCGACGTATCAGGTGGCAAAGGCAGTAAGAACTTGGTAGATCTTTGAACGCGGACCTCGGAGCTTTGACCTTGGTTCTTGTTACCGCAGAGGACCTGAGGCCATTTTGTGGGAACCTTGGATGATCGGAACTCGGCCTTCGGAACTCAGACTCAGAGTCATACTGACTAAACCTAGTTCGGTCAGTACTCGAATGGAACGCCTTTAGTTCGGAATACTCTGATCGGAACCTCGGGTCACGGAACTCGGACCTCGGAACTCGCACATGTTGATCACCAGAACCTTCTTTACCACTTTTAACACTGGCCTTGGAAACTTGGACTCTGAACTCAGATCTTAAGTTCTTACAGGTAAACGACAGCAATAGAAGGAACAGTTTAAATCACATAAACTTTAATTTAAGTGTCCTGATAAACCTACTGTCAAGAATGAAAAAAAATCGGTAGCAATAAAGTTAGTAACCCGGTTATATTACCATAAATTACATAATATTACAATGTACTGAACTGATGGCTACGAGGGGTTGACATATGACTAAAATTCATCCCAGATGCACAAAAATGTAATGATTATCAAAATAGCAGCGCTACCTATTGTGACTGACCTTAAACTGTTGATGATATACAGTAGCTATACGAACGTCTCAGGCAGAATCCAAGCTGACTCGTGATCGTGTCGGTAGGCACAATTAGTCACCATATTTTTCATAATATTTCACTTTCATCATATTTTTTTTTAAACAAAATGATGATTATTAGGTTTTTTTAACTAACGTACCTATTAAGCGTTCACCGCGCGCACCGAGGGAAACAAGAATGAGATCAACCGCACAGCGTCGCGCCGCGGCTATTATGAATCTACGAGGGTCAAACTGAAAGTTCTTAGAAAATCAAAAACTGATTACATTAGCCAGTTATTAGTTTTATTATATCTTTTCAAAATATTGTCCATTGACGTCAATACGCCGCTGCATGCGATGGAACCACTGGGAAAAGCACTTTGCCCACTCGTCCTTAGGGGTCTCTTCAATGGCATCGCGATACGCAGCCACCGCTTCTTCAGCATTCATAAACCGCTTTCCTTTAAGTTTTTCTTTAATTTTTGGAAATAAATAAAAATCACAAGGCGCGAGGTCGGGGCTATACGGCGGGTGACCCAGTAATTCAACGTTTGATGTCGCCAAATAGTCGATCGTTCGCTTGGCGGTGTGCGACGAGGCGTTGTCGTGGTGAAGGAGGATCCTACTGCGAGGTCGTTTCTCTCGAACTTTTTCCAAGACAAGTGGCAAACAATTGGTAGTGTACCATTCTGCAGAAACTGTTTTTTGATCCTCTAACACAATTGTTGCGAAATGACCTATCCTTCCAAAGAACGAGGCCACCATTTTTTTTCCCGCACTTCGATCTCTCTTCACTTTAGTTGGCAACTCCTCGAAAGGAAACACCCACTGAGCAGATTGTCTTTTGGTTTCAGGATCATAACAGTAAATCCAGCTTTCGTCACCTGTTAGTATGTCGAACACAGCATTTGAGTCACCTCCGTTAAATCTTTCAATCATTTTACGGCACCAATCCACACGATGGAGTTTTTGAGCCTTAGTCAAATTATGAGGTATCCACCGGGCGCAAAGCTTCCTGACCGCTAAATGTTCGTGGAGGATTTTGTGCACTTGACTCATACCGATGCCTAAGCTTGTCCGAATCTGCTGATAGGTCACTCTTTTGTCAGTCTCTATCATACGCCGCACAACACAGATGTTATTTTCAGTCGTCGCCGTAGAAGGCCGTCCCTCACGTACATCATCAGTGAGATTAGTGCGACCACGTTTAAACTCATTAAACCAGTTGTAAACAGTCGCACGAGATGGGGCTTCATCGTGAAAGGCCAATCGTAGTCTATCATAACTTTCTTGTTGACTTAAATGACATCGAAAGTCATAAAAAATCATTGCACGAAAATTTTCTCGTGTTAAATTCATTTTGACGTGACACAGACAATTTTCAATTTGCCGCCAAGTCGTAAAACAAATGACAAATGAATGAAATATATACTCAGTAATATTGGCAAAGAGTTCTATTTTCAAATTTTAGAATATTTTTTTTATTATATTGTTTATAAGTGGCCAGTTCTAAGAACTTTCAGTTTGACCCTCGTACCCTCCATTTTTAGCTGTATTCATAATTACTATGATTTAGGGAGATGCCAATGACTAAAAGTGTGATTTTGGGAGTGTAAACTAAATATCATCTTAATCGGTTCAGTCGATCAGGCGTGAAACAGAACAGGTAATAGATACCAGACAAAGTTACTTTCGGTTGCGGTTTAGAAATTAGTGGCGATTTATTTATTACTATTACGTTAACATTATGCCAATTTTTTCGGAACAAATGCATCTAATTGGTTCTCCTGTGACAACGGATGGGGACTGCTTACCCAGAAAAAACCGGGAGAGTGCGAGTCGGACTCGCGCTCTGAGGGATCCGTACAAACAAAGGCTTTTTTGTACGATGTAACCACAATTTTCAGTTTTCGGACTTTTCTCTTTATTTGTGTAAGTACAGTAAGACCTTTCTTTTTGCATGATTGTAGATCCATGAGAAGAACCCTATAGGTTTGATTACCCTGCGAAAAGGTATAACTTTTCGTAGGTAGGGTAGGGTTTCGGCCATTTTAGCCGTATTTTGTAAAATACAGCTAAAATGGCCGGATCTTTGCGGTGCATTAACAAGAAGCTTGAATTTTTACAGCTTCAAGTACCGCAGCAGCAGTAGTATTTCATGTTAATTTCAACTTGATGCCTCTACGCGTTCCTAAGAAAAAGGGATAGACAGATAGACGGACAGACAGACAACAAAGTAATCCTATAAGGGTTCCTTTTGAGTTACGGAACACTACAAACAGTTGAAAACAAACTTTTGTCTTTGCCATGATATATAGGAGATGGAGATGCAGCGCCTCAGGCATGTTTGCGGAGGCGAGAATTGATGGCTTTGCTGCTATCGTGAGAAAGCGGTACGCCTCTGCCATGGCGCGTCTTCGTGGCACCTCCAACAGTATCCTGAGTCTGAGGGTCTTTGTGGATCGGTGGGAGTCACCACTCATCCAAAAGTGGGTGGTCTCTCATACCCATTTTTAAAATTCTTCATTGTATTTCATTGTATTTTACTAACCACAGTTATAAGTTAATTTGTATACTAACATTGTATGGGCCTGCCTGAAATAAATAGATTGAAATTGAAATAGTACTTTCTTGAGGTCTGTCGTTCAATATGTTCTTTATTTCTTATACTATGAACTTAGGTAGGTACATTTAACTTTCTTTCGAGTAAGTAGGTGGTACCTACTGTTATTGCCAAGTTGAATCAAACTGCTGAAATTTCTGGCTTTTATTTAAGACAACCCTAGCAAAATTCCGTGGTAAAGGTTAGCGGAGGACGTAATCTGAACTTATAGGGTTGCCACCAATATGGATTTACAGTGCTGTAGAATATCCATGTTGGTTGTAGCGTTATTGGGTTTGAAGAGTCATAATCTTTCCTCGCGATTTTAAACCTCGAATAGAAATGCATTTTCTTCAAAACAAAACATTTAAATTCACTTTGAAATATGTTCTATTACCGATACTGATTGCGTGGACAAGAAATGTGCCCAGGTAACCCTGTATTTCCAAACAATAAATACAAAGTTACACCCAATTAGAGCACATCGACTCGAATTTCAAGTGGAAACTTTAGCTAGACTCCTGGGACTAAAGTTGGTTATGAAGGTATTATGCCACGACCGTAACTTAGTTGTTTGGGCATATTACCATTTTGCCACTGGTATTACTAAGCAGAATAGTAGGTATTTATTTATCTGTTTGATAACTTGGTAGCTATATTTTTTTCATACAATACACAAGTTTAGCTATACTCGTAAGAATTAACCTAGTTTATAGGATTAAGCAATTCTTATGTATCTTTTTTATTTACCTTCTAAATTTTAATAAGTACCTAAATACAAAAGCCCTATTGTAGGTTCTGGTTAAACGCGTTTATTAGACTGCTAATGATTTTTTCAACTTAAAAGACATTGGTGTCTTTTAAGTTGAAATTATGAATGAAAACACCAATTTATTATTGGGTTTTATAGAGCTTTTTAAAAGAGCTTCTCGCTGTAAAATATTTTTTATGACATTTTCTAAAGTGCGTGTATTTACGTAGAGGGAGGGTCTCTTTGAATAACTAGGGCCCTCGTGTGTGCCTGGCCGAGTGGGGCGACGAGGCCGTATACACATTTAGCCCTCATGAACGGTCCGATGGGCTTTACGTCAATCATATCTAACCTAAGCAATATTGTATTAACTAGGTTGTCTGGTTGTAAGTAAAAATCATACCGGCGGAGAATATAAAATAATGTCATGTAGCTTCAATTAAATAAATAGGTTGATCCCAGGTAGACTATTTTTGTAACATGTCAATGGCTGAATGGTCCTGCTAAGCTTAATCTTGAAAATACTAAGCCCAGTCAAAATACTCACGTTAAATTCTAACATTTAACGTGAGTATTTTGACTGCTATTTGTCTTTTACAAAAATTACCAATTTTATCAGTCAGTACCAAAAGTCTGAAGTAGGCGAAATACCCTACGTATTTACATTAGGATTCAGAATGACTTTTTTCAGTTATTTCGTTCAACACTGTAAAACTACCTAACCAGCTCCATTTAATTAATATATATCTAGGACAAGATAAAGTATTTATTTTGGCACAAAAATGTAAAGAAATGATTGATATCGACTCTGCGGGATTCGTTATATTGCTTTGCTCCCCATATTCTTCCGCACATTGTCCCTTCCCTAAGTCTCCTCCGTATTTAAAAGAGCGTTTTTAATTTATGCAGCCGCCCCTGGGTCACGATATGCGGTCTTCCAAAGAACTCCGCCTCATATCTCCCCATCACGCTTCCCGTTCCTACACCCAATCATTTACTGTCCAATCCATCCGCTTATGGAACTCTCTGCCACTGTCTATCAGGCAGTCTGAATCTCTTCCCATCTTTAAACGCAAATTAAAAACTTACTTCCTCTCACGCCTCTAGTTTTCTTTCAATTCTTACCTTCTCCTTTAAATGTTGGTCAAGTCGCACACATCTTTATATATATCTTATGTTATGTTTAGTATATAGTATGTATATTTTATGTATGTATATAGTAACATTATAATTTGTATGTACTATAATTATTATTGTATGTCTATGTAACTCAGAATATTTATTAGCGTTATTAACATTTAACAGCCTTAGTAATTTATGTATATGTATGCTTATATCGTTTCTTTTTTTTTCTTTATTATTTTTTATTCTTTATCCATTTCTGTTAGTTTTCACCGCCGACCTAATTTAATCTTGGACTGTCCTCTTCCCGAAGGTTGTCTGGAAGAAATTGCTTTCAGCAATAAGACCGCCTAAATTGTACCATTTTCTATAAACATTTATGTAAATTGATACTGTGTGTGGTGTGCAATAAAGAGTATCTATCTATCTATCTATCTATTGTCACTTCGTTTTTTTTATTTTTCAAATCAGGCGCCTATTCAACATTTTTATAATGCGAATACGGTAGCGATTGATTCCAAGTATTGTGTAAGCTCATTCGCTACTCGCCCTATCTCATTATAATAATACCTTCTCGGGCACACATTGCGGTGACTTTCCTTTTCAAACGTTGCGTTCCAAATTGAAACAGCATTTAGCTAAAACCTACCTATAGTAGAGTATTTAGTGACATGGTTTGTATGGAGAACCTTGCAGATCTTCAACAAAGGAAGCCGCTTGGCACAGACGTACCTGGTGGTCATCTGAGCTGATTTAGACCAGTACCAGTATACCGCGAAAATAAAAAAAACTTATTTTTTTTTGTATCTGGCTGGTAGGATGTGTTTCTTGTGAATACTATTCACAAGAAACTAGACTGAGAGACTAACGTGGAAAGTGCGATAATTTTATCACGACATTTCTATACTAATATTATAAAGAGGAAAGATTTGTTTGTTTGTTTGTTTGTTTGTTTATTTGCAACGAATAGGCTCCGAAACTACTGAACCGATTTGAAAAATTCTTTCACCATTAGAATCCTGCATTATCTGCGATGGACATAGGCTATATTACATTATCAAAAAAGTTAGGGTTCCGTATGAAAACTTCGATTATGTAACTAAAGGTGTAAAGGAAAATCATTTAATTGCGAACGCTGCGAAAACTATTGACAATAGAGCAAAGTAATGTTCTACAGTTTTGTAGAGGACATCATTATCTACAATAAAGTCCACAATAACTCCTTTTTTAGGTAACAATATGAAATTTTTGCGGCGGCAAAAAGAAAGCCACAGTTTCAGTATGTCGGTATTAATCCTTATCCAAATAAATCACGTCATATTCAAGGCTATATCAGTACCTGTAAATTACTTTTTGAATTATTCAAATCGGACATACCATTAAAAAAATATCACGAGTAATATAATATTGTCTCGAAGTTAGGACGGCAGCAAAGTTGGCCTTTTGCTATATCGTCAATAGATTTATTTTCTTATTTAAAAACTTTATTGCACTTAGAACAGTGTACAAAAGGTGGACTTAATGCTAAAAGTATTCTCCCCCAGTCATACCTATAAGTCATGCAGAAAAATTGTAATGTGCAGGATAATGTAGTCGAATAGAAATTAAAAGACGCAACAAAATATTATAATGGCGCTGTACGTATTTAACTCGCAGGTCAGCTTGAGTTTTTCCCAATAACTTAATAAGTAAGTAGGTATTTACACGGATGTACGATGTGTTGAATTGAAGTTCAAGCAAAGATATCTCTGACGCCTCCCTTACTCCACTCACCTATTGTCGCTTACACACAATACGACAAGACGCAATGCTCTTTCTTTGGCCATCGTGGTAAGGCGGTGGTGACCAGGATCGTACTTTAATATTTCTGATTTCTTCTTGACTTTTGTCTAATTGATTGTTTGAATGCACTTATCTCAGATCAGAATTACCTATTCATGGTCCGATTTTGAAAAAAACCTTTGTGTAAGGTACAACGTATCTAGCAAGGCTATAAGATAGGTAATTTAAAAAAATCACGTTATGTCTTTCAGGAATGGAGTAAAATCAATAGGTGCACATGAAGTCCTCGGGGACTGCTATTTTTTCTATACTAATATTATAAAGAGGTTAGGGTCGGTTGCACCCTATCTCACATTATAACTAGAAAAACGGAGGAATTATTTTTTTTGTTTAAACATGCTAATTACAGGAACTGCTAAGCCGATTTGAATAAAATATTTTGTGTTAGATAGCTTATTTCTCGGGGAACGCTTTGTATGAGCTATAAAATGCATGATACCTACCTAGAAATCAACGGGGAAGCAGTTAAATCAAAAAGCACGGATGAAGTCGCGGGGGACCGGTATAATTAATATGTTCATATTATTATTTTTTCGCTTAAGCATACTGTCAGGTACTATACTCAGAGGGGGACGCCTGTGTATGCTGCTTTCCTGGATCTGTCCAAGGCATTTGACCTGGTTAATTATAAGTTATTATGGTCGAAACTATCTGACATAGCGTTACCACCTGAACTAATTGCCACTTTTCAGTACTGGTATGGTAATCAAATTAACCAGGTCAGGTGGTCTGGAGCGTTGTCTGATAAATATGTCCTCGAATGTGGGGTAAGACAGGGTGGTTTGTCGTCTCCCGCTCTCTTCAGCCTTTATGTTAATGACCTTATCGTGAACACCAAGGTCGGCTGCTCAATAGACGGTCTCATGGTCAACAGCATTAGTTACGCAGACGACATGGTGTTGCTGTATCCCACGGCGAATGGTCTGTGTAAATTACTGTCAGTGTGTGAGAAGTATGTTTCCAAACATGGACTTCTCTATAATGTTAAAAAAGTGAGCTAATGGTTTTTCGTTCAGGTACTAGGAAGTCGATTCCTGCACCTCCAGTAAAACTTCTAATTACTGAACTGAGGAGAGTTAGTCAATTTAAATACCTGGGACATGTTGTTACTAAAAATCTATCTGATGACTGTGACATAGAACGTGAGAGGAGGTCGTTAGCGGTCCGATGTAACATGCTCGCTCGCAGGTTTGCCAGGTGTACAAGAGACGTCAAAATTACTCTCTTTAGGGCATTCTGCCAGACATTTTACACTTGCAGCCTGTGGTGTACTTACAAACTCAGAGGACCTATAACGCTCTCCGTGTTCAGTACAATAATGCCTTCAGGATGCTGATGGGGTTACCTAGGTTCTGCAGTGCGTCGTCGATGTTCGCTGAAGCTCATGTGGATGACTTCTACGCTATCATTCGAAAGCGGACGTCGTCGATGTTTGCTAGGATACGGCGGAGCCCCAACATCATTCTGATGGTAACCAGAAATAGGCCATCATGTTCCATCTTTAAGCACTGGATACAAATACATGTGCAGGGATTCAGGAATCGTTTTTTTTGACTAAGCACTTAGTAGTTTTTATTTTGTATGTGGTAGTTTGAAGTTTTTATTTTTAAGTAGTATTAACAATAATTTTAAGTTATATGTTACTAACAACTATCTGTAGCTACGGATCTTTGATTTGGTCTGAAATAAACGTTTTATTATTATATTATTATTATTATTCACACGCGTTTTGATTCTTATCTTAAAAGATATCACAGTTTAAAAAAATACTCCGCTCCTAACAATGCCCACAGGAAATCCTAAATTTACGCGGACGAAGTCGCGGGGGACCGCTAGTCTTTTATAAAGTGTGGTTGAACACATAGTTCTTACCGAACAGAAGAATTAACAAACCTTCAACAACTTTTAAGCTCATCATTTTAAATTAAAGGAGCTTAATTAAAAGTTATTTAAAATGGTAACGCAAGTCTTAAAATACAACACTTATTAAACAAGGTATAGTAGAGAGCTACTTACGTTATATTAGCATTGATAATTATTCAGAAGAAAGGCTCGAAAACAAATACCTTTGAGTAAACATTTAAATCAATTCCAGCAAATACATTACCCACACACTCCGGTCGGGAGTGGAGGAAATTACAGATAAATGAAGTAAGAAACTTTCCCGACAGGCAGCACGGCTCATTCGGAACTCGTTAGAGAGTGCCGCCGTCTAATAGTTGACGTTAGCGAACACCTTCATACCGCAGTTAATTACATAACAGACACCGTCGTCAAGAGGCATATTTCATTAAGCGTGAGTAAATCTTTATGTCGTGTAAGGGTTAGGAGGTAATTTGAAAATTAGGGGTTGGGTAACGCTTTAATAATATCATTGGATCTGAGTTTATGTTTAAATATGCTTGTTCTTCTTCGCCAGTTCTTTTATATTTAGTCGTTGTACCTATCACAATTAGGTAAGTAAATCTTTCAAAAAATAATCAGGTTAATAAGCTGGTTAAAGTGAAAAAAGTTAATCAATATGAATGTCCAGTACACTGAAAAAAAATAATTGTTTAACAGTAACCGAATTTGGCTTACCCGTAGCCAAACCTAGTTACTTGCGAACTTCTGTATCATCAGCCGTCAGCCAAAGCCAAAAGTTTGTTTATATTTAACAAACATTTACTTCCATACAACGAAACTTTCAACTAACAAAACTAGTTTGGTTGATCCTTTTTTTCAGTGTAATTACCTACGTGTACAGATACAGTCGTGTCTACTTGAAATAACAATACATTACACAGTAGATTAAAACTACCACAGATCGATTTTATTGCTCGTTAAATTTTGTTGCTTTAATTGTGTCCATTCTAGTATAACACATTAATTAATGTTACGCAAAACGTTAAATACAGTGTAGTAAATAGCCCATAGCGACACGTTTCCTGTTTCGCTACACGTAAATTTGGGAGCAGTCATGTCTGCATCCTTAATTAGGGACCGTTACAAATGGGCTCCTGTTGATGACACAGAGGCGTTACACGCATCATTTAAAGTACAAGGGAATACTCAATGTAAATCAAACACAACACCTAAATTCTACTTCTGCGTGTTAATTATCCTTTCCAGTCTCGACGCTCTATGCTGTGAATTTACTGCTAATTGGGGCTACATTTGAGTAGGTACCTATGTTACAGGAAATGTATGAAATCAGGTAGTTTGTTGATTTCCTAGGAATCGCATATATTTCGAATATCGATCGGAAATGTATTCTTAGAATAATAGTAAATAGTATTTTACACATTCAGTTACGAGTATGACCTAATTCTTTAATTTGCAATAGTCTTGCTCTTAGCTAGGTACCTTATATATGTAGGTTATTACTTAGTTAAAAATAAGGAGCCTTTTTTTATTGGAAATGGGTTTGCTCTTGACTCTAGATTAAGCCAGACGTGGCGCAGACTAAGTCGATGATGGAGCGAGCTCACCCAGAAAAAGCCTGTTCACTCTTAGTTTAAAGGTCTTTGGGTTGTAATGTAATCCGTTGGAAACACTGAAGCGGGTAGTGGGTATTCCTTATTGCATATTTATTACTTAACATCCATCCTTAGTATGATGTTAGCCGATTACCCTGACCACAATAAGCATTTCAAAGGGACTAAGTTCACTTCTACTTATAAATGTTAATTAATCAAATATAGCGCCAGCAACATTCAGCATTATTATGAGCTGTCTAAATGCTACTATCTGGTTACTATATCTCAGTAAAGCCACAGATTATATAATAGTTACTGTAAAGCCACGTTAATAAACTGTCTAACATGTGCATCGAGAACTTTAAGACCATACAATTTTACCAAAGTGTCTTATATTACTTCTTATACTTTAATCTTACTAACTTAGCCGGTCTTATGAACGCATAAATAAATTTTACATAGCTCTTGAACAGTCCATGCAGCTGGTTCAAATAATGCCGCGTTTTCTGCGACAATAATAACAAATATGTTTGCTAAACATTATCAAACATGAACTGAAAACTTGAACTGCCGTATACTGTTTTAAACTTTCATATCATTGTATTATCTATCATTAGAATAGTTATTTACGGGATCGGAAACTCGAAAATAAAAAGGTACATGGTAGCAATCCCGTAAATAACTATTCTATTGCACTGCCGTGTTTTAAAGGCTAGTTGGTTGATGTACTTTCTTAGAGCTACGCCGCAGTCGGGTAAAGAAAAAGTACTACCTAGGCTCATGCGTGCGTACCGAACGCCAGGCCTACCGTCTAATTTGACTGACGATTACAATGTCAAACCAATGACATAAAGTAAAAGTTAGCCTACGTAGATCCTACTAATGGGCAAAGGTCTCACCTCAACTATAAGGAGTTACAAGCCATACTCCACCACGCGAGTCAACCAATGACATATGAATTGATATTTTCTCATTATTTTGAAAACTGAAATAGCAATTTGAAAGCAATCGGGATAAGCGGGCTTGTTTAATGACTTTACATTTTGTAAGTTTCCTATAACTTATTCGACAGGAAAGAGTGGAGTCGTCGTTGCGTCTAGTGCACGCGGTTGCGTCGGGGGCAACTGGTGCCCTGTGCGTGACGCATCGGTACGGGAGACTGCGTGCGCCACTTCACGCGACTCGTTGGGACACTGCAAGGGCGCGGGCGGATCTCGCCGCGAACGTGCTCCATCAGCTAGGGCTGGAGACTGCTGGTCAGTGACGTGACCTTTCTTTATACCATAAAGTAAATTTTGCACACAAAAAATAGACCGTGTCCTGTCTTGACCGTCTTGGTGTAGTGGTTCACGCTCTGCACTATAAAAGCACAGGTTGCAGGTTCAAATCCCACAAGGGGCAAATGTTTGTGTGATGAGTACCAGCATTTGTACCTTAGTCATAGATGTTTATAAATGTATATGTATGAGTATGTCTGTCCGTTATCCTAGTCGCCATAGCACAAGCTCACGCTTAGTTCGGGGCTAGGTAATTGGTGCGTTGGTTGAAAAAAAAAATATAGCTATGGTACTGGTAACGTAAAGATAGTTTTCTTACTACCAATTCTTTAGGTATTAGTAAGTATTAGGTAGTAATAAACGTACGTAACGTAGTTTTAAGCATAGGTAAGGTAACTAATCAAGGATTACTAACCAGCAGACATGTAAGAAGGACAGATCCTGGCTTCCAACTCAGCAGCTGCTCTCTTCCTTGTCATGAAGGCTCCATGATTTCTCTTTCGTTGTGCTAAATAAAACATGACAAACGAATAGGTTACATAAGTACTCAAATTATGTCATCATTATCATCATCCTAAAGTTATCCCGGTTGTGTACTCGCACGCGAGAGCCCAGGGTCCCTTTACCATAATCCAGGATGTGGCAGATCAGGTAATCACAATGGAACGACTGCCATCTGACCTCTGAGACCCTGTTAACAGGGGAACCTGACCAGTTTTGGATCATAGTTACACATTCAGTCGCCTGAATGTGCAGGTTTCCTCACGATGTTTTTTCTCACCGCAAGAGCATCGGTTAGTGAACAACTAATGTACATAACTCAAAAAAAAGTCATTGGTACATGGCGGCACGTGGGATCGAACCCGGCACCTCTCGCATGAGGGGCCGCAAGCCACTACGCCACCGACGCTCTTAAGTAGTTACCAAAATTATCTATAAAAATGTGTCATGTTACTGTATTTATAGAGCTGTGGTAGGCAGAAAAAGTAACACAAGCTAGGCTGAATATAATTGCTATTAAACAATTTCAGCACTAACGCTGATCAATATCAACGTTGCATCTGAAAACGAACTATGTACATAATTAACTATCGGACTCGAGTGGGGGTTGGTAAAATAAACGTATGTAAATTAATGCGAGCTGAAATGTAACGGTGTCAAGTAGATTTAATTTATATGCAAATTATTCGGAATTATCTGTATAAGCCCACGTAATGGAGTGCCTATTGCATTGCTCACTTTTTACGAATTTTAACGCCTACGGCACACTCACTCAATACGATAAATCTTATTTGGTAAATAAGATTGTTGAGACTCCAATATTTCAAAGAACGAATCGGAAAACGAACACAGACAATATTGTGAGAAAAAATCGAACAGTAGCTGTTTTCCTTATTGGGATGATGAACTACTAACTCACCTACTTATTTGCCTTTCTTTACCTACCACAAAATTTGTGTATTTTTTTTTACTTATTTACACGTCTTAGAGCTCGTTCTCACGAGTATCGTGTTTTTAAAAATCACGAATCGTCAAAATACACGGATTTTTGACCAAATTTAATAAGGATATTTTGACGAATCGTGAAAAAACACGATTCCGTATGCAATGTGGTCGTCCATCCGTCATGACTTATCCTGTATTTTGACGAATCGTCAATGACGGATCCTGTGTGAATGAGCCCTTATACTAAATACACCTACTTAGAACATCCTAGATATTTTTTTTCTTTCTACTCAACTTGCGTTTTATGGCTATTTATTAGCTCATTCATTCCTCATCATTCAATTTTTTAAAGTACAAGTAGGTACCTAACTATAGTTAATACTTTTAACTTACCGAAAAACTTTTCTTTTGATTATTGAATTACGTTACCACGGCCTAGAACAATACGAAACCATTGCTCTATCTAAATACTATCTGGTAGCATAAACATAAGAATTTTACAAAATGAAGTTTCATTTGTTTCTTTTTCAATCAGTTTAGAAAATATTTTTTACTTACAGAAACCCTGATGGCAGTGTCTCAAGGGCTGGTGATGGGTGCGAGTCCGTCTGAGCGTGCAGTGGGGTCCCGAGCCCTAGCGCTTCGGTCCGACGGCGTGGTCAACAGCGCGGTGGCGTGGGAGCGCTACGGCACGGCGGAACCCGTGCCCGTAGTGACGCCGCAACTGGAAAAACCACCAGATCCTGAATATCCCTGGTATATTTCATTGTTTATGATAAATTCAACACCTAGTTTTACTATTACTAGAAATCAGTGTTTTTACGTACTGAATTTAATTTAACTTATTATTTAAAACTTATTGGCATCATCGGACTTTGAATTTGCCGCTCAACGCTGCCACAAATTAGAAAGAAAAGAAGAACGTTGGTTTGCCACAAATAAGGAAGGATAAGGAACGCTGCCTTTATTTTTTATATTGGATTTTACGGCTTTGGTGTGAGCCATTTGGCCATAGTGATTATTTTACCGTTTTTACTGTATTTCTTCTACTGACAACAGAAACCACAAATCGTCATCTGTCATGTGATGTACATTGTCATGTCAATTGTCTTAGTGATTTGTGTCAAAGAGGAAGCGTGATCAAATTTTCGAGTATGTGATAATAATATTCTAAGAACATATTATGTGTAAAAACGACGAAAACTATTCGCTGTCGTAAAACAAAACTGGTTTAACATATGTTTTAGTCTTGTGTTTTGTGTTGTTTTGTGTAACGGAGAATATTTTAATAGTGATTTTGAAAAAAAATATTTATACTTATTTTGAGAGTTTTTATTTTATTTTAACCCTGCTTAGATATTTTACTGAAATTGTTCGTAGATATTTCATATATAATAATTGTTATAGTCTGAAAATACAATAAATAATATCACCTGACTGTAGTTTAGCTAAAATAATTCCAATTTGGTCCAAATTTCAAGGCCAATTACAAAGAGCCACTGAAATTATTAAGTACTTAATTTGCACAAGTGTTCTGTTTTGTTCTTGTGTCGTAGAATCTGTTATCAGACTTAGAAATGTAACATAAATGTAAACATATAATATATTATGTATATTTTTGAAATGTTCAACTGCCAATCTACGCTAGTATGATTATATTAAGTGTTTTCATATAAAGTGGATTCGTGGCGCCCTTATTTCAGGTTCCATATATTTCTGCTTAGGCTATACAGCTTGGCAATAAATATTTTTTCATTAATGTTTTTTTTTTTTGTATTTTGGTTTCAGGTACGTCTCGGCACATAATAGCGAATCTCTGCGTTCATCAAAATTCATGCCTTCTCCTCTCGGAGTTACAATGGAAGGCTGGTGGACGTATCCGTACTACAGCTGCGAAGCGAAACGGTGGCTACTTTCTTACACTGTTCCTGTTCCAACAATTCGTGGGTAAGATTATTAAATTATCTCTAATATATCTAAATTACCTCTAGTTCAAACTCCGTAATTATAAATATAGTTCTAAATATTATCATCAGGTTAATATTTTTATTGGCAGCTTGAAAGGAGTCGTTTCATTAGACATTGACATATCTAATTTGGAAATAAATCAGTGTGAGGCGGATGTTGAAGACGATTGCAGCAATCAGATTTATTCATTCCATGGCACACATAAATGTCCAAATGAAACTACTTACGTAAGTATTTATTCTTTAAGAGTAGGAAACTATTCTTAATTCTGTGGTGTAGGTACAAAGGGAATACAAATAAAGGGAACTCTTCAGATTTTTTTTGATTGGGAAATTTCTAGATTAGTTAGGTACTCAAGGGTTTTCATCCGGGAGTTATAGTTTTATGGTGCTGGCCTGTTGATGATGATGATCTTTAATGCTTAGGAGTTCGTGGATACTTTCACCACAGTCTTTTTCAAACTTTTTGGGATTGTGTTATGGAATTTTTAAATTTGATTTTTGTATTTACAGTGTGAATATAAACCGAATCGGGAAGTAAGTGCTCGGCATGCTGGTTGGGCCCGCGGACTATACATTTGCAAGTGTCGACCTGGATATTACTCTATAAACCACCCTGAAGGTTTTAATGGATCTTTAGTAGAAGGTTTGTAAAAAAAAACTTTTACACAACACCTGCTGCCTGCTTGAAAACATCAAATTACAAGACAATATGCATAACGATATTTATGGTAGAAATACCGTAAAAACGACCGTCTTGGTGTAATGGTTCACACTCCGGACTACAAAACCAGGGCTTGCGAAGTCGAATCCCGCAAGGGGCAAATGTTTGTGTGATGAGCACGAGCATTTATATCGAAGTTATGGTTGTTTATAAACGTATTAAATGTCTATTCGTTATCCTAGTCACCATGGTAGCACAAGTTCACGCTTCATTTGGGGCTAGTTAATTTGTGTGACTGTTGGAATTATTAAATAATATTAATTAACTCCTTCCTTGAGGATCGTAAGACCGCCGGTGGTCTCATAATAATCGATTTTCTATTGTGTCTGGAAACATGATCTCTAAAGTACAAGTAATAAGGAGGTCATGATTACTGGACGGCGGACGGTGATAGATGATGTATGACAGTATTAGTTATTTTTTTTAAATCAGTGAGTCTCTAGTTCGACGCAGACGAAGTTGTGGACCTCGCAACGCGTGGGCAAAAGCTAGTTAGACTTAGACATGCGCAAAATCGTTCACTGAAGTGAAATGAGTGATATAGTTCAGTAGGAGCTAAAGATATGTATCACTCATCTAGTTCAATTAGTTCAGCAGATCTACAATCAAAATCTCACTCACTACTTCATTCAGTTTAAATGTATCATGTACTACAGTGAATTCTAATGACTAAAAAATAACATTTATAATATTTAGGCAGTCTAGAATTACGAATTAAAACGTTTTCATTAATTTCGAAGATATTGTTACACGCATTAACAAAGGATGTAAAGTTTTATTTATGTACGTAATGTACGTACCTTACGTATTAAAAACGTATTAATTAATACCGAAAATTTTGCAGTCTCGCTCTTGCAGTATTAACAAATATATCCGTACGTTTTACTCTCATATCACTGAGTTGCTGAACTAAATGAACTGCTTTCCACTATAGTGAGTGAGTGAGTGATACATATGAACTAGATAGGTGAAGTAGTTCAATTGTATCATTCATTCCGGAACTACCCATGTCTAGTAAGACTGTAAAATTTTGCCTCAAAAGGCTTAGTGCAAGTTTTCATTTTTCGGTCACGCCCTCACGATCGACCGAGTGTCAGAAATTGCTATAATCAGCGATTTTCCTAGTATCATAAATCAGTACTTAAAATCCGCTAGATGGCGGTAAAGTCAGGTAGATTTTTAACGTAAGTACTTCCACAACATATCTATATTCATAATATCACAATAATTTGTTTTTGTTTTAAGCTCAATTATTTCGACGCAATATCTATATAACTTAGACGAATAGCGCCATCTACTAACATAAAATAATAAGCAGTATGTCAGAAAATCCCACATTTACGTCACACGAACGAAGGTGAAACCGTGAAAAAAACTCGCACTAAGCTCTCTGCCCAATGCAGTGTAAGGCCGTGTACAGAAAAAAGAAGGAAAAAAGCCACTGGTCTGACGCCACCTATTTGACAGCCGTTCAAATAACTCTTGCCAAAATAAAGGTTCATTTTGTTTGGCGGGTTCGGTTTTTGTTTTTCAGAATTTAATCTTTTCTTTCGATGCTATTTTGTTTTATTTAAAAAAAGTACCACTATTAAACGAGTTAAATAAACGCAGTCTCTTTTTTTGGCATAATGCCTTATTTAAGCTAGCAAGAAGATAGGTACAAAGATATTTTTTTTATTGTAAATCACATTCAATAATTTTTCTTCCACTAGTTGCCTATCAAGAATTTGAAGAAAGTGGCGTTGATAATTGGAGTGAACCCTACGAGTGTTTAAAATGCCAGCCTGGATGCGAATCATGCAAGGGACCGGAGCCATGTCTTGCCACTTACAACTGGCCATTCCGGTAACACTACCTCTTTCTCACGACCATATGACTTAACGAAGTAAACACCAGGTTTTAATATACTGATTTATCTTTCGAACATTTTAGGATATCTCTACTAGTGATATCAGTGAGCTGTGCAGTGATGACGGTCTGCCTGACGATTTACACACGCCACCATCGCCGCGTAAAGGTCTTCCGTGTCGCAAGCCCTGTGTTCCTGTCCATCACGTTGCTAGGCTGTGCAATTATGTACATGGAGGTCAGTCTGTGTTATTATAAATTTCTAACATTTTTATTCAAAAGGGAGACCAAGAGCTTACAAGTAGGAATTTCGTATTTGTCTTTAAAGTCAAGCAATATATATCTAAAAACCAAGTAGCAAGAGTAAGCACCCAAATAAAAATAAATTACTGCCCTAGCACATAACACATTGTATGTATTATTACTTCCTATCTTTTTGTAGTCTAGTCTAAACTCAAGAATTCTAGATATTGGATGTAAGATAAATAATGGTGCCATAAAAAAATTGTGCCACACATACAAGTATTTAAGTAATGTAACTGAGAGCTAAGCTTGTCATGTAACTGTAACCATTGTACTTAATTTGTGTGTTTCTGTTGGACACATTCAAATTTTTCATTACCAATTTAAAAGATAAAAATAGTTTACTATTGTTCGCCCATGTAATAATAGTTTGGTGTTCTTTGCAGATGGCAGCTATTTTTCCAGTTCTCGATCGATATTCATGCATAGCCACAAAATGGACTCGCCACATGGGATTTTGTATAACTTACACTGCCTTACTTATGAAAACTTGGAGGTATATATATTGAAATATTAATATTAATTAATACATTTACATTAGATATTATTGCACTTGAAAAATATCTAATATTTAATACATATTAAATAATTATATTTATTTTTCATATACTTTGCCTACTAGACTAACCTGTTGTTATTTTTGCTTATAATTGGGAATTTAATTCCAGGGTGTCATTAACATACCGTGTCAAGTCAGCACACAAACTGAAATTAACAGATAAGCAGTTGCTGCAGTGGATGGCACCAATTCTGCTGATAATGTTAGTCTACTTAGGAACTTGGACCTTGTCCGCACCACCTGATGCCGAAGTTGTGAGTGTGACAATATTTTGCATCATTCAATACACAGGCGAAATATAGTATTCCTTACTGAAAATAGCTGTTCCTTATAAACCAGTGGTTGTACCATTATCTTGCAATTATAATAAATTCCTTTTTTTCCAGATAACAGACAACAAAGGTCTGAAGTTCAAACAGTGTACCTACAACTGGTGGGATCACAGTTTAGCCATAGGTATTATGAATATTTAAACAGTTTAGCTATAATGAAATTTTTACATAATGGTGGATTAGGTTAGATCCAATAACAAACATCCACCATCAATAGGTGGATGTTTCTGTTCTATTCTCTCTCTCTTCTATACATACACTAAAAGTTTTATATTATTTTCAGGTGAAATCCTATTTCTTCTATGGGGTGTCCGTGTGTGTTACCGTGTGCGTCACGCAGAGAGCCTATACAATGAAGCGCGATTAATCTCAATCGCTATTTACAACATATTTACTGTCAACTCGCTTATGATAGCATTTCAGTAAGTTAATTTTAGTTTGTTAACATAATCTTAGAGCTATATTGCTAACATTAACCAGTAAGGGCCTATTTCATCACCAACAAGCAAGTTTCCTTATAACAGTTTAATGACTTATGCCCATTTTCTGAGTTACTTTTACAGAAGTATATCTTTACATCTTGTATGGCTATCTACTGAATGAAAAACCGTGGTCAACATAGGTACTTCGAAACTTGGCGATATTGTTTCACATGGAAAATGTATCAAGGTTATGTAACAGATACTGTGTCTCGCACATAAATACTGCGAGTACTACTGCGAGTGCTACTGCTATAGGCTTGCTTTTGAAATAACAGTATCTTTTGATGATTTGTTTATCTAAGCCATAATCTTATTTCTTTCTAGTTTACTCATCTTGCCCCGGGCAGGGCCAGACATCAAATACTTGCTGGGCTTCATTAGAACTCAGCTATCCACATCCACGACAGTGCTGTTAGTTTTCTTACCAAAGGTAAATATTTTAATAAGTCTAAGAATTGTCATGGACAAACTTTCAGCTTTTATAAAATAAAGAAGGTCTAGAGTTCACGGGCTATTATTTAACAGGTTGACTGCCTCGTTAGTTAGTGGTCAGCACGCTGGGTACTATCCACGAGGTCCCGGGTTCGAATCCCAGGTCGGGCCGAAAATGTTTCTGTCTTAAAATAACTCGGACACAGCTGCAGAGTCAGGAAGTTAGGTGTTAACACTTCCATGCCTCGGAAAGCACGTTAAGCCGTTGGTCCTGCGCCTGATCTCTTTACGGTCATGTCGGACTGCCGTCTCATCAAGTTATGAGAGTGAAGGAACAGAGAGTGCACCTGTGTATTGTGCACTATAATATCTCCCTCGCAGTCGGCTAAGAGATTGGGCATTATGGTCACATTATTTTATATCGTATTATTTAACAGGTTCTACGCGTAGTCCGCGGGACGGGCGACACGTGGGACAGTCGAGCGCGCGCCCGCGGGATCCCGGCGTCGTCCTCGCTCAACGGGATAGGGCTGGTGCCGGACGACCCGCCCGACCTGTACCAAGAGAACGAGGAGCTCAAGGTGACCACTTGTCTATGGCTGCATTTAAAATGTTTGGTTTGAAATTAAGAACGTATCAGGATTTTTAAAAATTCAGCCTTTAAGGGGGTCAAAGTTTGTAATAGGGAATTCGTCATTTGCGCGGACAAAGTCGCGGGCAACCGCTAGTCTAACTTATGACACGTGGGACAATAGAGCGCGCGCCCGTGGGGTTCTCGCGTCGTCCTCGCTTAACGGGATCTGGCTGGTGCCGGACGGCCCGCCCGACCTGTAGAACGAGGAGCTCAAGTTGACTACTTTTCTCAAGCTGCACTTCCACCAGAAATCTACATCAAATAATATTTACAATATTATGTACTTTTGAATGAATAAAAGGTAATTATTGATAGTAATTGCAATAGTCAGGGCCAATACTATCAATAGTAATTCAATTCGATTGTGAAAGTGATTGAGCTGTAAAATACTATCAAAACTCAGACAGAGTTTCGATAGTATTTAGTATTTACCCTAATGAAGCTATATAAGCCTATATATATTGTAGGTACATGATTTTATATGATAGTCAAACTATCGATAGCTGACCTCAAAAAAGTATATAATACAATGACGTCTAAGAAATTTCATCACATTATTTGACGTTTCGTAATTATTCTATTCCGTCTCTTTTTATTTCTTTAGCACAGACAAAAACGGAATAAACTTAAAATTTGTGTTCGAGAGGTCAATTCGAATCAAGCCCAGGGTCTTCTTTTTTTTTACGTCACATATGCTGTCTTCCTCAGAAAATAACATGTTGTTCAAAATGTACTAACTTTTTTATTTTTTTTATTATGACTATGACTTTTACACTATACAAACAGTTAAGAATTTAGATAATACGGTCTAACTTTACGAATTTCTGACAAAAATCAATGTGACGAAGGAGTCAAATCATGTGACTAAGGTGTTTTCATACAAATTTTACGTGTCTCCCAGCTCCAATCGCTGCTTTCAAATACCTAGCATAAAAATTCTTTTATGGGATTAAAAAATGTTTGAATGCCGGTTAGTGAGCGAAATAATAAGAATTAAAATAATGTACGATTTATGAAGATATGAAGTAAAATGACAAAAAAGTGCTAATATGAACTTTATGTCTCCGACTGAAGAACGAATTGAATGGTTGCCTCGGTCACACATTTTGTTGGATTTTACTTGCAACTATTGCGTTTGACCTTGGATGGACGGGACGCGCACACACTCCACTCCTCCCCTCTCTCCACCCGCCTTCAACCTCCCTACGCCTGCATCGGTCGAGTCAGTTGCCCGAAATTTGTCACAGGAGGTGTGTGTTTTAATTCGGCGTCTGCTCTGTCACGTAAGTTTATTGTTGCAAATTTCATTTTATTTGTTTAATAATTTGTAAATTGATTGTTATTCTGTTCATCCTAAATTTAGGCAGCTAAGTTTTATGATTCGTTAATAAATAAAAAAGTGAGAATCGTAGTTTCTAAATATTTACACCTCCGTCACACTACACTTCTGTCACGCCAGGCGTGACGGAGTGATTGTCGTGTTTTTGGTTTTTTGAGAGTAACAATTTGTTACATTTTTTGTTATAGATGTAACTAGATACTAATGGCATTGTCAGCAGCTGAGAGGCAGCGATGTTGTTGAAAATTGTTCCAACACCCAAACAAATCAAAAGAGGAAAGCGTGTTTTGTACGAATTTGAAGAGCTGATCGATGTGTTTGAAATGTAGAAGTTTAGATCTAGTTTTAAATTACAGAAAGACTAATTAAACAAGATTATCTAATCAAATCATAATGTACAAGACTGACAAAAGCTTTTAGTATTTTGAAAATTTGTTAAAAATTTAATTCAGTTGATTAAAATTAGTAATTATTGTTTTTTTTTTGTGTTTAAAAACACGTTCCTATTTCTAAAATACTATAAGTAAGCATACGTTTATTGTCATTTTAGTTAATTAATTACCACTCTGTTACAATTGTTACCACTCCGACACAATGTCTCCCTACGACAAATTATTTAAAGAAGTCTGGTGGGTTAATTGATGGTTTTTTCAAGAAATTAGTTTTAAGATATGCTAGAAAACATTGCAATTAGGAGTTCATTTGAATTTCAATGCAAAATACGTGCTCAAAAACGCTTATTTTTAAAAGTTAGTTTACTTAATGGTACAAAAATGTGACAGAGTATTAAGAAAGTTAAATAATATATTGTTTTTTTTTTAAAGAAAAAAATGTTACTAAATTAAAGATTTTATTTAGTAGTACAAATAGTACATATTAAAAACTTTATGTGATTCTGTATGCCATAATAAAACTTAAAGTTATATTGTGACATAGGTGTTTGATTTTTACTGTACCATCCCAAAAAACTAGGCATTTACAAAATAATTAATAAGAAATCATCGCTGCTCAGCATGTTTGTGAAATGGTAAGTAATTAAATTACAACCCCAGATAATCAAAAACAAAAAAAAACAAAAAAATTTTTTTTTGAAAATTGATTTAGGAGGGAGCTAAATATGACGTAAAAAAGAAGAACGACCCCCCAATGCCTGTCCACTAGTTAACCGGTCTAAATAACATACCGTAACAAACAAACACTGTTCTTTACCACTAAAAAATATTTTAATGTTACAGGAGGAGGTCCAAAAGCTGGCAGCTCAGATCGAGTTTATGAAGATAGTTCAGATGGAGATGCACAACAGGCACTTGCGGCCGCGGCCGGGCGGGTACTTCACGACTCCCAACGCCGCGCCGCAGAGCCCTATGCACCCTACAGTCAACGTGTCACAGGTAACAACTTAGTACTAAGAAGATAGGTAGATAAATCCCAATATAATCTTTACATGCTCTTTACTCCATAGTTCATGTTACACACTTCAAGTTGAACATAAAAAATCTTCTCCGGATTTACTCCTGACTCCTGAACAAAGACACCGAAGGTGCGTGTAAATGGGCTTCTCCTAGGCAAGCTCGCTCCATCGTAGACCTTAACTTTGCTCTCGGGCTAAGATAAAGATCAAGTGTTAGCCCACTACTTACAAAAAAAAACTATAAGGGTACCGTTTTTTGCAATGGCAATGAAACCCTAAAAATACTTGGGTAGTGAACTGCAGTTCATGAAGATAGTTTAGGCCGCGGCCGGGCGGGTACTTCATGCACGAACCCCAACGCTGGCAGAGCCCTATACGTAGTAACTATTATATAATCTGTGCCTATACATAGGATGTAACGTGTCACAAGTAGATATAACTTAGCGTGAATTTCATAGATAAGTATTCTTTTCACACTACCTACTCGGTAATGTTCAATTACACATCAAGTAAACCTGACTCAAAGTGAGTCATTGCATCCCTAGGGACGTAATGTTGTATGAAATTTCATTACGCCCCTAGGGAGGCAAAGTGATTTGAATTTCGAATAAGAGTTCGTAGGCATGATCACACTAGCCCGTCCCGCACCAAAGAGAACATATTTGAAATTAAAACCTGGCAGCCAAGAATTTTAGCACGAATGGAATGAAAAGAAAGCGCGCGCTTCTAAAAAAAGAAATAAATAAAGAAAAAATCCTATGTACTTTAAGAAATTACAAACAATGTTTCGTAAAACTGTCGAGTGACGAAGTTTATAACACCGGAGCCATTAGATGTAAAGCTGCTGGTATTGTTATTAATAATAATTTACTGCCAGAAAAGTCAAAAGGATATATACTGATAGATTAAAGAAGGTATTTGTAGTACATTTTTTATTGCCTCGTAGGAAGTGTAAAAAGCAGAGTATTCTCCTCGGGAATAAAGATGTCTTAGTCTTGGGCGAGCTTAAATCCCTCGCTCCACTCAGGATTCTACTTTTAACTCCCTCGCTATGCTCGGGAGTAAACACTAAACTCTCGAATCCTTCGTTACGCTCGAGATTCAAGATGACGCCCGTGACGTAAGACATCACTTTACCCCCTTGGTGAATAATCTACTATTATTGCACACATAAAAAAATTAAGATGTATCTTTACCGCCTTGTAGTAAGTTATCTCGCAGGGAGCGATATCTTCCCTTTGGGTAAAGGAAAATAGTAATTACGCTATAACTACACCCAAATAAAATTAATCATTAACAAACTCTAAAAATACGTTCATATTACACACTTTAAGTTGAACATAAAAAATCTTCTCCCGATTTACTCCTGACTCCTGAACAAGGATATCCAATGTTGCCCTCTTTAACCGAGAGCAATTTATCAATGAATGTGACCCATGTCTATTGTCATGCTATTTTGTATTGTAATAATATTATTGTATAGGCTTAAGCACTTATTAAACCATCCTATTCGTAGCATCTTACTTAGGATCCTAACTAGGAAGGTAGAAATCGAAGTAATGTGAATAGGAACCTTACTGTGATTACATCTTTTCTATTTCCTAAGTAGGATCCTGTTAGGATGCTTCAAATAGGAAAATGTAATAAGTGCTTTACATTTAGGACTTTGTTTCGTTTCCAGGATAGCACAGAATGGGCCGGCCCCGTGTGACTGGTGGCGCTGAGCGACAGTGGCTGGTCGTGGCCCGGGCCGGCCGCGCGCCGCGTGACCACCGCCCGCGACCCGCGCCCGCCCGCCTTCGTCTAGCTGGTCTAGCACAGTGCAGGAAGACATGACTCCATTGCACGCGTCCTTCTTAGTACACACAGCCAAATAAAACACTTTAAAACAACACGCGTCTACCTAAGCACACACACAGCATAGCGTAACCGCAGCACGCTGCAGCACAGCACAGGAATACACCCCAAAACTACACGCTTCCGTCTTGGCACACACAGCAAAGCACAGAAATACACCCCAAAACTACACGCGTCCATCGAAGCACACACAGCATAACACAGTATTACACGAAGAAATGTGACGCATCCACCTTAGCATACACAAGTACACCGCTTTCGTGTAGCACGACACAGGACAACAAATTACACGCAGTCGTCTTAGCACACACAGAACACCATCAATTGACTAGATACACGATAAAATTACACACGTCCGTCTTATTACCACACACGCATTGGAGGAATACACTACATAACTACACGCGATAACCCTTGCAAGCACAGCACACCGCCTTCGTGTAGCACACACAACAAAACACTGCAGAAGCACAGTACAGATTACAACAAATTGTTTATTTTTTTTTGTATTGTTTAACAGTTTCATTATCGTCTATTCATGCTCGGTTTCATTATCCTATCATATCCTATTCATTATACAAACTAACTAAAGTCTGACCGCTTATCTGAGACCTGGCCTGCGGGGTTTAGGGGTGCGGGAGTAGACAAGAACAGAGATATGATTGGGTCATTTGAATGGTGAAAATAAATGCTAATTTCGAATTTCAAAATTCAAATCACCTAATCAATTCGCAAGCGTCCTCCGCCCTTACCTCCATTCTCGTCAACCCCCGTACCGCTGTTACCCACAGGCTCATGTCTCAGATAAGCGGTTAGACTATAACCACTAATTTATATATTTATATTCAAATTAAACGCAAAAATCCTCTACTCTTTGGCTTATCCGATAGGTTTAATTTTGTAGATAGTCCTTAGGATGTCTTTTGCACTGTAAAATTTTCTTAATATGCTTACCCACCTAAATTTTCCTTAAATGTGTCTTCCTACATTTTATAAACACATTTTCAGCCATTGGTTGCTCATTCGCCACATTTAAGTCGAAACAGTATTAAATGTTTAGTCATTTAAGTTTGTTAATACATGTTCTGTAAGTACCTAACTACTTACAAATAATTTTATAGATTTAAGTGTGTTATCAACGGGAAATATTTCTTTATAAAAACACGTGAATAGTAAAAAAATAGTATTAATTACTTCGCTAAAATAAAGCCAAAGAATACATAATTATTGTTAGATGTAATGTTATGAAAACTGTGAATTAAATGTTAAAACCTGATACAGGATGTTAGTTACGTGCGCCAAAGACGCATCCATAGTGTTAGGAAGTGATGTTTAATCACATAACATAGTCCTATGTATTTTTGTGTAATATTTATCGTATTAATCTAGGCCACTTATTATTACTATCGGTAAACTTTGCATAACTTTTTTCAAAGGCTGACATTCCATTTAGCAGTGCGATCGGTGATGCAATGCAACATAGTAAATTAAGTAGGTCCTATATTTGTTTGATGTAGAATTATAGATCATGGATGTATCTACTTCTGTACCCGGTTTAATTTAAAAATACTTACTATGGATTGATAACAACAGGAAGAAACTTCGATGAAGAGATCCACCAAAACCATACCATACCCCATACTAAACAGCCGTTCTTTTATGGTTGGTTTAAACCAGAGCAAAAGTTGTATTTGATTGAGTAGTAAAAGGACAAAACTGCCTCAAGGGAAAAACGTTTTGGGATTAGTAGCAAGGGTAAAAGTAGGTACATATTATAATTTTGTTAATATCTAACACAAATACATATGTACTTTTACTATTTGGCTATTGTCTACCGAAATACATAATAAACTAGATTTCCTTAGGCAAAATTTTATTGGGTTTAATGGGTGTACTACATACGGGTGAAAAAATGACAACACAAATATAGTTGGATACTACCTGAAAAATGTTGCATTGTAGTTCCAACCTTTACCTGTATTAAGGCATTATTATAATAGTAACTTAATTTATTTTAATTAAATGATTATTTTTGAGATATTTAATTAATGCCATAATTAATCTAGTCATCATCAACTTATAAATAAATTGTTACGTATGCCATGTCAAAGATATTTACCTGTGTAAAAACTGTAATTATTTTTGTCGTATTTTATATTGAATGTATTTAACTATTGGTAAATGATGAGTATTGAGTAGGTAGGTGCTCATCAAATAGGCAGACAATAAAAAGTTGCAAATTTTACTTTTGTAAATCATTTTAGTAGGTATATCCGTTTATGATTTAGATTTAAGAGTATAATTCTATGTAATTGCTCTAGAAATTTAATCTTACTATTTTTGTCTTTGTTACTCATTATTCTTGTATTGTAAAATTTTAGATGTAAACAAAATTGTAAATAAATATAAAACGTAAAGCATACATTCTAAAGTGTTGTACATAGATTCATTAGTATTTATTTTTTACCTGACTGCGTCAGAAGGATGTTTGTAATGTTTTTTTAGTTAAATTTTCATGTCTGTGATAAAGAGAACAGTATTTATCAATTATAGAGATTTAGGCGGTTACCACATTGCTTCACTCTCCGCCACGATCACAGTATGCAGATCAGCATATTTAAACATTTTTTGCGCCTTAGTTTGTATAGAAAACGCCAAAGGCCATATTTTCGACTCTAGCCGTCCCTGTCACACATGCAAGCATGCAGTGCGAACGAGCGTAATGGCTGGACTCAAAAATACGGACATGGTTACCCGGAGTAAGACCTTTGGACAATACATCACTGACTTAACGCGTTGTCACACGGGATTTCAATTTAGCCCTGCGAACCGTGACGGAGTTCATTGCTAGTGTGTAGGCAAATCGTATTTTGCAGAACTTTCTTTGTTTGGAAACTGCACAATTGGAAAGAACATTTCTATCACTTACCTACCATCCATGTTATTCATGTAGCATAAAGTTACCGGCAGTACCTATTATAAACATGCAAAGCATATAGTGATAGATAATATATTGTTCTGTGGTAATAATCAAAAGTGGTTAATCTATAATTGTTACATTACATTACATCATGCTATTTTTATATAATATTATTGACATATTAGGTAGTAGAATTTTTAATTTATTCTGTGGTAGAATTACATCTATAGGTATATTACTTCAGAAATGATTTGCATATTGTGTATACTGCCCTGCACGACCACAGCTGTACGTATTCTTGATAAACTGAGAATGTTTTTGTACCTTAGAAAAAAAATTCCCATAGTTGTTTTAGCATAGGGGGTTGTTATAGGTTGTTTTGTCAGGTAGATCCAATTAATGTTATCAAGCCGCCGTAAGGCCTCTGAATCGGCTTAACAACTCATGGCAACAGATATTAGCCAGGACCAACTGCATAAAGTTCATTCCGAAGCACGGATATGCTTGTCATGGCCGTCAAAAACACGACGAGAGTTACGATGTCAGTCATAATATCGTAACTCTCGTCGTGTTTTTGTATGTACAGTCGACCAAATTGAATCATGACCCACCTTATGGTCATTTTTCTACTGTCATTCTATACAAGTAAGTTGAAATTCGCTTGAACATACATTTCCTAGAAACGAACGTGTTATCATTTTATTAGACACTGACAGTCACTGACAAGGCAATGGTCGCTATCAGTACGAATAAGTTTGTATAAAAATCGGCGAGAACTTCATTTCATGTGGGTAAGGGTTGCAATGCAACACACAAGTAGGTAGGTAGATATTCGGGCGCCAAGTCTGTATTGGGAACCAGTTTCTTTTATAAAAGTTCCACTGGAACTTGTGTTTGCCATGATGAAATAAAACAGTATACTTAGTTGAAGAAAATAATATTTATTTTAAGTATATATTTAACAAGCGGCATTAAATTGGTACAGTAAAAAGTAACCCGATTAGACGACAAATGTCACTTCCCCAATCCAAACACCACAAATTTTCATCTGGGGACCTAGACGGCCATGGAATAAGAGTGAATGCATCTTCATGCTGGGTAAACCAATTCGAGACAATTCTGGCAGTATGCACTGGACAGTTATCATGAACAAAGGAGAATACTGGCACTTCTTCACGCAAGTAAACTGTTCGCAAAGTCGGTAACATTGATTCTTCCAATAAATTGTCATAGTTTATAGAGGTATGACGAGGAGAAATTTGAACAAGTTTTCCGACACTTCCGGCATCCATCCAGGCAAATTCAAATTCAGCTGGATAATTAGTTGGGCACAACGTGATCCTCTGTGTATCGCGTGTTATCGTAACGCCACGAAGTTAAACGACCATGTTGAGAAGAGCGAAATGATTTCTTGTCTGTAAATATGTTATCCGTAATAATGTTGCATTTCCGTTCTCTTCCGTTCCGTTCTTAATTCGACGAACGCCATGAATATGTCGTCGTCTGTCTTCGAGGGTACCCTCTTTAGCATGCCGGCTGATCCAGGTTCTGACTGTGTTCCGACTTATTCTTAGCTGTTTGTTCTGCCAAATTGGCCATTATAAAATTTGTTTGTAGATATTGACTTAGGTTTTTATACAATTTCAGACTTACTAGGTATACTTGACATTTGACACACGACGTTTTTTATTTTTTAAATTATAATACATTTTTCTTCGTACTCGTCGACTTATTTTAAATTCATATAAAGACTGGTTTATCTAAAACATGTCTAGTGCAGTGATAATAAAGGTTAAACTTGCATAGATCTCTGACCTGTTATGACGCATTTTTATTCATATTTAAAACGTACTATGTGCAACATGCATAACAGCGAAGAAAACCTTACATTTATGAATGCAAAGGAATAATCGGCAAAGTGGGTCATGATTCAATTTGCTCGACTGTACAGGTACAGGATGGAAAGGTTGTTATAGTCAAATTACTTTATTTGACCCTTGGAAGATACTTCCCACCACATTATCTATACTAAAATAACTAGGTACTTACTATATTAAGGGAAAATATTACTATATTTACGTGTTTATTCTAAGATACAAAAAGTAGGCACTCTTTTCTTTCATGTGTCATACATTTACTGCATCACAAATAAAATAAGGAATTCAACTGTAGCTACGTGCAGGGTAGCTAAACATGTCTGATTGCATCCTCTAAAATCTCTAATGAAATAAGTTTTTAGCCGTGCATGCATGTACCTGTAAGTATAATCATGTTTCATATTAATGTTTTTGTCATCCTCTTTTCTGAATCAAATGTAAGGCAGTTATTAAAAATTTTTAGTACTGTGTCTTACTTAGTTTTCATGGCTATATGCATAGTTTTTATGTTTATGCATAGTATTGCTTTGTTTTGGTAACCAAAAAAAAGCGTATGTGTTAGGTTTAGAATCTGATGAGTCATAAATTGTGTGGGATATCAATAAATAAGTTAAAATAAAATAAAAATACATGATAAATTCTTTCTATTTTATTGCAGTGTTCAGCCTAGTTTTATAGTACCTAGAGCGAGGCTCATCCATTTTTAGATGTGGTAGTTTAAGAGTCATAAATGTGATACCAAATAAAATTATGTACTTAATCATAAGTACAGTTAATTTACAAAAGTTATTGTAATAATTTCAATTTAAAATACTCCCTAAAGCCCTCCCAGGAGATTTGTGCCAAGTTAACATTTTGTGAGTTTTTGATGTGAATTGAAATCACACTATACATTTTTGGTAAAGTTTTTTTGGATATTCAAAATGTATGAACTAATATAATATAAATTGGTGTTGTTATAAAATAGACTTGATGTAATATTGTTATTGACTTGGTTATGTCTAGGTAAGAACATATTCTTTAAGGAATTCTGTTTTTACATTAAAATTAAACTGACTGTTCTTGAAGTTTAATTTTATTTATTTATCCTTATAGTCTTACTCAAAACTTACACACAATCACACAAATAATATTAATTATTAAAATGGTCAAGGAGGAAATGAACATCAATTCTGCCAAGTCCGAAAAACGACTATCAATTCATCCCAATAAACTGGCAACCAAACTCATCCAACCATCTGACTACTGCAAAAGCAGACAAAAAAGGTGCAATCCTTAGTTTCAACAGCATCTTCATCATCAATAAACAGGCACTGCATTGCTTGAACAAGTATGCCTATACTATATGTTATATGAAATAATGGTGATGATGATGATGATGATGTTCTGTAGTAGACATAACTATCAGTCGAAAATATTGCTGTCATCATTTTTCTTCATGAAAGGCACACTGGCGCAGAGAAAATCAGTTTCACTCTGTATGGTTTTGACGCTATTACTACCTTCAGTGTGCTTCAGTAACAAATCTAGAACCTCCATATCTTTTTTTGCTGTTTCACAAACTTTTTCAATAGTTGATAGTTCTTCCTCTTCTGCAGTAAGTAATGCCTCCATCAATGCTCCACGTTCGACGCGCTTTCTTAATGCTGCTACATCTTCCTTCAACTTCGCGTGATCAGCATCTGACATATCCTGCAAGTGTACCTCGTCTTCAGGAAGTAACACATTCTGTGGGATTTTCAATACCCTTTCAATCTCATTATCTATGATTTCCAAAGAAGGACCTGCACGCTCACAATACAATCTTATTAGTTTTTCACAAGAATGAGTAAGGGTTGCTTTATCGGTTTCGTTGAGATCTAAAGATTCCTGCAAGTAGGTTTCCATGTCCTTGACTCCTGCTGTGATCTTTTGTTCGACCATTTGTCGCACCGCAATTTTAAGACGTTGCGAACCGAAACCAAAATGTTGAGTTTCATACTCTTCATCTGTGCCACCAGACCAGGGTGTTACTTTAATCATTGTAACTATAAAGAATACAGACAAAAAGGCAACGTTATAATTTTGAATTCATCAACAAACAACAAACTTCGAGCAGTTGGACGCAGTCTGTTTGACAGTTGATTGACATTGACACTTGACATTTTTTTTGCTTAATTTAACCATTCTGGGCAGCCAAAGGATCAAGTTCATACAGCCAAGTCTTCAGTATTTTTATTTGTATCATTTTTTTCTTAAGTTTTCTTTTATTATCTACACTAACACTAAACTACAAACTAACCTATCCTAACTCATTGAAATGCGAGGATGGTTCACATTTCAATGCTCTTACGGAAATTTAGAGCGGGAAATCGAACCGGATCAGATAGGAAAGCTGTACTTTGTTTCTCACTTTTACTTCATTAGGTCTCCTCTGCAGCACATTATTAAGATTATTCCACCACACAAACACAACAATGACCACGCAAAACGAATTCCGCTTTTCACTACCAAAAAATTTTTAACAATGTTTAGCCACATTTTGGAAATATCACAAAAAAATAAAATAATGCCTGTTCAATTTTGAACCTACTGGGCCCGTACTATCAGAAAAATAACTATCCTTCGAATTGCTAACAATCCGAAAAACATCCTGTATTAGGATGGCTAAAACTCGCACGATGAGCATTTAAGAAAAGGTCTCAGGTAAGTAAGGAGTGTGGAGTAAGGAGGTCTAAAAAGATATTTTTTTTGCACATAAGAATAAATAAGTAATAAAAATAGGCAATGATTTTTTTCTTCATTTGATTTGACATACTCAACAATACATCACATCTGTCTCCATCAATGAAATCTTTATATGCAGAAAGTCGAAGAGTAGCGAAACAATTTAATTATAAGTTTGTGTGGGTACGGTACGGGAAAATGTTCGTCCGCTGTGACGAGTCCAGTAATCCAATTCAAATTAAATCTCATGAAACCCTTAAAAAATTAGGCCCTACTTGAAATTATCCTCCACTTAGGTATACCCTTTATTTCCTCTTTTTTGTATTGTGTAAACAGTTTATTTTGAATCAGCTGTGTCTGTCTTTCTTTAATCATGTTAAAAGTCTTTTATCAAAATGTTAATAGAATACGATCTAAAAACAAATGAGGTTTATATAAGCATATTAAATAACAATTATGATATAGTCTGCTTAACTAAAACCAATCTCAATAGCACTATATTTGATTGTGAATTTATAGATAATCGATATAATGTGTTTCGTAGAAATCGAGCTACGACTAGCAATAAGAAAACTGATGGTGGTGGTGTACTAATATGTATTAAGAAAAAATATAATGTATTTCGTCGCAACACTTGGAATAGCCAGATCGAGGATCTGTGGGTCAGTATTATTACTCCTGTCAAATCTGTCAACATCTGTGTTTGCTATCTCCCGCCTGATATATCAACTGATCAATTAGACGCGTTTTATGACTCTTGTGTTGATACAATAATGGAGAAATCTAAATCTAATGATGAGTTTCTTCTTATTGGCGACTTCAATGTACCCAACTTAAAGTGGTCTATTAGCATCGATTCACTAAGTCTATCTCCCAGCACGGACGTGCCAGATAATAAATCTAATTGTTTGTTAGAATTTCTTACTCTATGTAATCTAAAACAATATCAAAAAGGTCGCATTTTGGATCTGATTTTGTCGTCTTTTAACTGCACTGTCAGCCTAACTAATCCGGTTTGTCTTGAAGATCCTCACCATCCGCCATTATCAATAGACTTCAACGTGCCCACCCCTTTTAAATGTCTTGAGCGTAGAAAATGTAAGAGTTTCAACTATAAGAAATGTAACTATCCTGAATTAGACAAGGACATTGAACAAACTGACTGGCACCGAATACTCTCTAGTGACAATATTGAATATGATGTGGAATGTTTTTATGTCAAACTCAATGAATTAATTAAAAAGTATGCCCCGATGACCAAAAATAATTCGCCGTCATTTCCACATTGGTTCAGCAATGGACTTAAGAACTGCTTAAAGGAAAAACAAAAATATCGCAAATTATATAAAAGATATAAGAATCCACGTGACTATGACACGTTCGCTATGTTACGTACACGGTGCAAAAGTCTCATTGTTGCCTGTTATAGGGATTATGTGCAGTCTGTGGAGGGTTCCCTCAAAGATAATATAAAATCTTTTTGGAGTTTCGTCCACAACAAAAAATCTTCTTCTAATGGCATTCCTAAAACAATGAAATTTGGGAGTCGAGAGGTTTCGGATAGAAGAGGAATATGTAATCTCTTTGCGAAGTATTTTAATTCTGTGTACCAAGAAAAATCCTCTGGTAACTTACCCAATTCTTATGACTTATTCCCTGGTTTTAATCACGATTTTCAGATTGGGTCAATCAGCTTGTCTGTACAAGAAATCATATCTAAGCTTAAGAATCTGGATGAAAATAAGGGAGCGGGGCCAGATGGCATACCTCCTCTACTTTTGAAGCGATGTGCAGAAACCATGTGTGCCTTTACATATTTGATATAATAAGTCTTTATCTATGGGTATATTCCCCCCACAGTGGAAACAAGCTCATTTTATTCCTGTGTTTAAGGCTGGCGATCGATCTCTCTGCGAGAACTATCGTCCAATCAGTATTCTCTCTAGTTGCGCTAAACTTTTTGAAAGATTTGTCTATGATGCTCTTTACCATCACTTTGGACCATTTCTATCTCCATGTCAGCATGGATTCGTCAAGGGCAAATCCACTACTAGCAACCTTTTGGAATATAAAAATTACTTGTGTGGTGCTTTTGCCAGGAGAGGGCATTGGAAGCATTCGGCATACACGGTGATTTGTTGCGTTTGATTAAATCATATTTGTATAGAAGGAGTCAGTTGGTGGCACTGAGAGGTGATCTTTCTACAGCTTTTACTGTACCATCCGGTGTACCTCAAGGATCTCATCTGGGCCCACTATTCTTCATAATTTTTATTAATGATCTTGTAAGTAGACTCTCCTGCCCAAGCCTCTTGTACGCTGATGATCTAAAAAAAAATATATAAGTCCATCACCAGTCTAAACGATGCTGTACTGCTTCAGAGTGACTTAGACTTGGTTTCTCAGTGGTGTCAATTTAACGGCATGACGCTAAACATCAAAAAATGCTTCGTTCTGACATTTACCAGAAAACATAATGTCATTCAATTAAATTACTCGTTAAATAATCACTCTTTGATTCGTCAATCCGAGGCTAGAGATTTAGGTATAATTTTTGACACTGAGTTATCTTTTCGTCCCCACTATGAACACATGGTTAACAGAGCATCACGGATGTTGGGTTTTACTTACAGAATTACAAAGCACTTTAAAAACATCTCATCCTATTTGACTCTCTATTTTTCATTGGTTCGTAGCTTGCTGGAATACAACTCCGTAATATGGTCACCACTCTATAGGGTTCACATTGACGCCATTGAGCGTATCCAGCAAAGGTTTTTGAGAATGCTATGCTTTAGATTGAATGTTCATCGCACATTGAACTCTTATGAGGATAGGCTTGAGAGGTTTCAAATGATATCATTGTCTAGTCGAAGAATACAACTTGACCAGATGATTTTAAACAGAATCATACATTCTCAAATTGACTCTCCATACTTACCATCACAGTAAAATTTTAATACCCACTATCGTGTTCGTAAGCCTAGATTGTTTACTTTGAACGTGTATGTTAATAATACCTCTTATTTTAGTCCCATAACACGAATGTGTCGCCAACACAATGAACTGGTTGCTGGTTCACCAAACATAGTCATTTTTACTGGTAGTATTTATAAATTCAAAAAGGAAATTGCGAAATTGCTTGAGCAGTAGTGCAAAGTGATAATAAGCATTTGTTATTACTTTGCATTTTATTGTGTTTAAGGTTATTATAGTTTTACACTTTTAGTTAAGTTTATTTTTAATGTTTTGTAGTGTTTGTCAGAATATTGCATGGTACTTCTGATACTTCTCTGCTTGCTAGACTATTTATAATAGTATGTACATGTTAAGGGTTGCAAACTAGTCCCTAAGTATGTTTCATAATTAATTTGCAATATTGTTTGTGATCATCTGTTTTGTACATCTTAAAAAAATTAAAAAAATACCCCATCGTGTGGGATATTGTTGAGTATCTCTTTTAAAATTATTTAGGGGTTTCTACATTTTTTTTTTATTTATTGCTCCATTTACGAAATAAAGGAAAACTATAGCAGTTAAGATAACTTTATTAGTTTAGCAGTAATATTGGTAGTACCTGGGTTTTGGATAATTTTGTATCAAATACAAATTTATTAGAATAAATTCTCTAAAGTGAATAAGATGAAGTAGATAATGGTAATCTTTAGTGCGCGAGTCCGAATCGCCCTTGGCCGGTTTTTACTAGAGCTATTTGTACAAAGAAAAGTAGAACTAAATTAGACGTGGCTGTTTAGTCCTGATTTCTTTGCCGACCCAGAATAGGTAGATGAAATAAAAAATATTTAGGAGGGAGAAGAACGTAGGTATATCTATCTATCGCATGTGGAACGTATATAAGTAATTTTGAGAGGGAAAAATAACAGAGACTGACTGAATGTTCAACATTAAGCTATTTTTAATTATGAAAATGAAAATAGACATTATTACAGAATCTACCGGAGCCCTAACAGGCGAACGAAACCCAAGATCTAATCACGTTTCTGTATCTCACTGGAAAATCTTTGGTTGTGTTTTTATATGTGTTTTCTTTAGTGCCTTAAATGTTTTTTTCTTATCCTGAAAAAATAAACAACAATTTGTAAGATACTTAGTTACTTTACCTACCTACCTACTGATTACCTAGCAACAGCTAGGTGGGCGTTTGCAATTTTAATATTTACAATTTTATCATAAAATTTAAGTAATGTATAGGAAACCATAGAAAACTACGAATTATTTTAGTTAAAATATCCAAGTAGGTTTGAAATAAAGAAAATAAAACTCAAAATAAATAATTATTAGGTCATTTTTCAAAATCGTTAAATATTCTCCGTATCCACCAGTAGCCAATTTTCACTATTCGCACTACAAGACGTACCAAAAATTCGTTATGACAACTATGTCAGTAATTAATTTAAAGAAACTGTGGTTATCACATACACTTTCTTGTCGAAAAACACTACAACACCATATTAAACCACGTTTATTTACGAAAACGAATAGTGCTCGGTATTTTTATCACATAAAAATTGCAGTTGGTCGAAAATTAGATCACGCGTCCACTTTGACACTAATCATTATGACAATTAATAACATGTCAATGACGATTTGAGGTTGATGTCAATGGTGATTTTGAAACATGATTATAACAAATAATTGTTTTGAGTTAATATTTTTTTTTTTTGAGTTTTATTTCTTTATTTCAACCCTATTTGGATATTTTAACTATAATAGTTCGTAGAGTTTTTCAAGATTTCCTATAGATTATTTAAAATTATGATAACATTTTAAATAATATCATTTAGAAAAACAATGGATTAATGTTTTTTTTACCCGTTAGTGGTTTTGCAAAAATAACATAAAGTTAATATTCCTAACGGAATAGAGGAACAAACACGAGCTGTCAAACGAAACCGAAATTGGATGACATTTGTGTGTGTAAAATTGTTCATGAATGTGTGTCAGTGATGTATGTCATGTCGCTTGTTACATTAGTATCGATATCGATAAAATTAATTAGTAACTTAATAGTAGGTATTAATAAAACGAAAATAGGATGGGATGAGATTTTTTATGGCTGAGTTTATGCTTCTGGAGTGAAATAAAAACGTTTAAGAAATACTCAGAAGATACGTTTCTTCCAAAAATAATTAGTGAAATAAAAATTGTTGTTAAAATCGTTTATTTAAAAAAAGCTTATAGAGATAAGGTACATGACTCTCACATCTGCCAACCTGCATAGCTGTTTGTCAGCAATAGTTCTCGTCTTATTTTTTAGGCACTAAAATAAGTAAGTAAGAAGGAACACTCCAAATTATTTCTTATTTATTACATTACCATTTAGTCTATTACTACGACTGTATTGTCAGTGCGAAGGAAAATTGCCGAAGTATGAAATCTATTTTAGAGAAAAATCACAAACCAAATTGATATAAATCAATTTTATAAGACGGTTCTAGATATCATTCGTCATATTAACTAGACAAATCATTTTGATTCATGTGAATGCCTCTGGTACAATATCTCTGTAAACGTAGGACGAAACTGTGCGTCTAGGCTTTATCTTGACCTGTTAAAAAGAGAGTTACTATTAAATAATATGTGCCCAAACTAAGCTATATGTATAATATATAGACATAACTATAAGTACACATTGCTATCCAATGAAATAACAGCTGTTAGAAAACCTCCTTTGCACGTGGCAAAGACTTGTCTAGTTTTTTGTAGATCTGACATTGTCATTAGAAAAAAAAGAAAAATAAATGTCTTTATGAACCAGATTCCCAATACGTGGCGACCGTAAAAAATATAATTAGAAGTTCAGGAAGACCTGCAAAAACATGGATAAATTGTTCTCTATGAGGAAGTCCGCGCGGCGGCTGTTTACTCGCTCTGCTAATAAGTTGGCGGAGTGCTTGGAAAAAACAAAAGAAGTCGACGGAGAGGACGAAAGAGATGTTTTGTTCCAATTGGTGCAACAGAATCACGACAATCTTTCGGAAATCAACCAACAAATTTTAGTAAAATGGTTTGAGATGGAAAACAAAGATGAAGAAAAATTTGAAAAAGACGTAGATGAGACAGAAGAATACGAAATGAGGTGGATTCGACTGAAACATCAGTACAATAAGCTACAAGAAGAGGGCTCCATCGCGCAGACTACTATCAGAGGAACTCCTCACCACACGTCATCCTTACCTCGTCGCCACGTATTGGGAATCTGGTTCATAAAGACATTTATTTCTCTTTATTATCTAATGACAATGTCAGATCTACAAAAAACTAGACAAGTCTTTGCCACGTGCAAAGGAGGTTTTCTAACACTCTCCCCCCCTTGCGCTTGCGCAACATATACTACACAATTTAAAACTACACCGCTCTAAAACTGAAAGCGAGCGGGAACGCGCACGACTCGCCCGGAACGCGTTGCAGGTAAATCCATCGCTGCTAAGGAGGAATGAACCTCTAGAGGTATCAGGCGCTGCAGTGGTCGCATCAACTCTCCACGTGCCGTCTTTAAACGCGCTACGCGCTCTTCTCCGTCAGCTCCCGCTATGAGCTCCTTTACTAGCGCCAACGGCCAATGAATGCGCTTTGTATCACTCTGAATGAGAACCATATCTCCAACTTTTAAACATCTTGACTTCACTCTTTGCTTTTCTTGTACTAGCAGACCTAAATATTCATACCGGAACCTTGTCTTAAAATCTGCTTTGATCTTCTGGATATATTTTAATCGGCTGTTTAACATGTGCTCGACTGCACTACTGTGATGAATGGACGGTGGTGCGTTGTTGTGAAGGAACATGGCGGGTGTAAGGGCCTGAATTCCGTCTGAATCCTGACTGAGGTAAGTGAGCGGTCTGGAATTCAGAACCGACTCACATTCGCATAGTACAGTCTCTAACTCAGTCCTACTCACAGCCGCCTTGCCTAGCATGCGCCTCAGCAAGACCTTCAATGCTCTAATCAGCCGCTCCCAAAACCCTCCCCACCACGGGGCGCGGGAAACTATAAACTTCCAGTTAATCTTATGGACAGCCGATTTCTCTGACACTTGTTTCCAGTCTATACTTTCTAACAACCGATTTGCTCCACAAAAATTGGTTCCGTTGTCGATCCAAAGAGTTGATACGTTTCCCCTTCTAGCTATGAAACGCCTAAGTGCTAACAGGAAATCCTCGGTGGACAAAGAAGTGCAAAGTTCAAGGTGAACTGCTCTGTAAGTGGCGCAAGTAAACAAAACTACCCAGCATTTCTCACCCGACTTTAAGATCAACGGACCATCCAAATCAACACCTGTTACTTAAAAAGCATTACCACATTTTGTACGATCTACGGGAAGTGGAGCCTGCGGAACTGTACATGCCGGTTCATTATGTCTCCTGCAATTGACATATCACCGATTTAACTAAGCGTCTAACTCCTACAATCCAATAACGCTGTCTTAATCGGTTGGTAAGTATCTGATTGCCTGCATGCAGAGAGTGTAGATGATGATCTAATACGAAACGTCCTACTAACTCGTGCTTACTCGGTAATAATATTGGAGTTATAAAATCTCTCGCATCATCGCTGAATATCAACCGAGTCTTGACTCGAAGTAGATTATTTTCATCTCTAAACACCTCTAACCTTAAGTTCTTAAAGTTTTCATCATTTTCAAAATATTCACGTTGAATCAATTTAAATACTATCATTTCACTATGCACTATTTCCTCAACGGAGAGATCTGTCAAAACATTTCCGGCTTTGCCTCGAATACCTAACCATCTCAAACACCAAGCTACAACCCTGACAGTTTTAGAAAATCTTGAAAAAACTTAATTGTCTGAAAATGGTCTTTCAGAACTAACAGACAAATTCTCTAGCATAATCAATGTGGTGTCTATGATATCAGAACCTTTTATAAAGAAAACAAATGTGTCAAATGTCATTGTGTCAATTAGCTGAATAAAGCCAATATTTAAATTTGGTTGTATCTTATTTCATAACAATTTATTCAGCTAATTAAATATGCTTAAATATGTCGGAATCAAAAGAAGATGTCAATATTACAACTGATTTTATCAAAGAAGCAAAACATTTGGACAAGATGATGTTGGGTGGACTTTCAAGATTTTTACGGCCTGACAAGTTTGAATCAGAGCCTGGAACCAACCTCGCTGAAATCAGGTGGGCCCGTTGGCGTCACACATTCTTAAATTTCATCGCAGCTGAATGCACCGAATCAACACCCGATTTCATAAAACTAAATTTACTTATAAATCATCTTGACGTAACTGTATATTCACATGTTCGAGATTGTAAGCAATTCGACGAAGCAATACGCTTATTGGATAAACTATTAAATTTAGAAGAAGCTCAAAACCAAGCACTTTCTCTCGAAATGGCGGAAACAAACTGCAAATCTTTTCAAGTGTCTGGCGATATACATCTAAATGCTCAAAATATTCGTCAATCCGCAGAAGTCTCTAGAACTATATCACTCCCACAACAGCGACGGAAGCGATGCTTTTTTTGCGGTGGTCAGGCATCAGAGAGTCAAATGTCCTGCGTATAATGCTACCTGTCAACTGTGTTCTAAATCTGGTCATTTCGCAAATGTATGTAGAAGTCAAAAGCAAGCAATGAACCTAGTCGTTTCCAAGCAAGATACAGCGATTGATAAAGAGGATACAAATATGCCTTCCACTAGTTCTTCTTCATACACTAACGATGTTCTATCTGCATCACCGGCCAGTTTACAAAAATCAACTGTATCTATTACTATTAACAATCTACGTGCTGATGGCCTCATAGATACTGGCAGCTCTGTCAGCTTCATTGATAAGGATTTAGCGCACAGTATGAAGCTTAAAAAGAAACATTGTGATCAAATTATCACACTGGCCTCCTTGAATAATGTTTCTCATGTCGATGGTGCTTGTTTTGCAACACTGCAAATTGGCGATCACATTTATAAAAATCGTCAACTTCTGATAGTAAATAACTTATGTGCTGATATAATAATTGGACATGATTTACTTAAAGATCATTCAACATTGGAATTCAACTTGGGTGGAGACAAAGAACCCCTTAAAATCTGCAGTGTCATGCAAGCTTCTGTACCGCCTGCTTCAGTTTTTGGAAATCTATCTCCAGATCTAAAGCCTATTGCTGTAAAATCAAGGAGACATTCAGGAGAAGATCAGAAATTTATAGAAAAAGAAATTGGTCAGCTTTTAGAAGCCGGAATTATTGAACCTAGCATGTCTCCCTGGAGAGCCCAAGTTCTAATAGCTGGAGGAACTAATCACAAAAAGAGAATGGTAATCGATTACTCTCGAACCATAAATAAATTTACCTATTTAGATGCCTATCCTCTCCCTCACATCGAATCTATAATTAACAAAGTAGCAACGTATAATTACTTTAGTCAAATCGACTTATCATCAGATACCGATATTAGTAAAAGAAAAACCATTTACAGCTTTTGAAGCATGCGGAAACTTATATCAATTCACGAAAATTCCGTATGGTGTCACTAATGGCGTAGCGGCATTCCAAAGGTCATTACAGTACATAATAAAATCAGAGAATCTAACTGACACGTACGCTTACCTTGATGACGTCACCGTTTGAAGCCAAACAAAAGAAATTCACGATCAGAACCTCGCCAACTTCATGAACGCTGTAAAGAAATACAAATTGACTATCAACTAACAAAAATCTACTTTCTGTACGGATAAAATCAATCTTTTAGGCTATACCATTCACAATAATGAAATAAAACCAGATAAAGACAGATTAGATCCCTTACTTAAGCTCCCAATACCGACTGACATTCAAGCCTTTAGAAGTACTACGGGTATGTTTGCTCATTACTCCAAATGGATGAAGAATTTCTCCGAAAGAATAAGTCCCTTGTCAAATGCCGCTTTCCCACTCAATGAGGAAGCATGTCGAAGTTTCAATTCCCTAAAAGAAGATATAGCTAAAGCGACTTTAACAGCAATAGATGAAAACGCTACATTCATTATTGAGACTGACGCATCAGATCATGCCATTTCTGCAACGCTCTCTCAAGGTGATCGTCCAGTAGCATTCTTCTCCAGATCTTTATCTGACACAGAACGCAGACATTCTGTCATCGAAAAAGAAGCTCAAGCAATTATTGAGTCTTTAAGAAAATGGCGACACTATCTAATTGGTAGACACTTCCTACTCATAACTGACCAACAATCTGTTTCTTTCATGCTCAACCAAAATCACACAAGCAAAATCAAAAATGATAAAGTAGAAAGATGGCGTCTCGAGATGTCTTGTTTTAAATATGATATCGTTTATTGGCCCGGAAAAGAAAATGTGTCTGCAGATGCACTCTCTAGAGTAGTAAGTGCCAATATTAATCTTGATAAACTGTATCAATTTCACGATGCTCTTTGTCATCCAGGGGTTACTAGAATGGCTCATTGGATAAAAGCTAAAAATTTGCCATATTCTATTGACGACATAAGGAAAATGACGGCAACGTGCTCTATTTGTGCTCAAATAAATCCGAGATTCATGAAATTTCAAGGACAACTTATAAAAGCGACATCATGTTTGGAGCGGCTTAATATTGATTTTAAAGTCCCTTTGCCATCTAGCACTCAGAACAAGTACATCCTTACGACGGTAGACGAATACTCACGGTTTCCTTTTGCTTACCCCTGCAAAGATATGACGTCTGGTACCGTAATAAAGTGTTTGGCGGATGTTTTTTATACTTTCGGAATACCACAATATATACATTCCGATAGAGGTACGTCATTTATGTCGGATGAAGTTCGAAAATTTTTACAATCCCTTGGAATATCTAGCAGCCGAACGACACCATACAACCCAGAAGGAAACGGCCAAGTAGAAAGACTAAACGGAACACTGTGGAAAACGATACAGCTTTGTCTAAATTCAAAGAAGCTCCAAGCGGAACATTGGGACCAGGTGCTACCTGCCGCTCTACATTCCATTCGATCTATACTATGCACCTCGATAAATATGACACCGCACGAGCGTATGTTCACGCATCCACGTCGCACTCCAGTCGGAGAAAGCATACCTTCTTGGCTACTTTCACCGGGCCCGGTACTAATGAGAAGGCATGTCAGAAATTCTAAGTACGATCCAATAGTAGACGAGGTAGAGCTGATTATGCCTAACCCATCATACTTATATGTCAAATTACCTGATGGCCGTCAGACTATTGTAGCTAATAAGTTCTTAGCGCCTATGCCTAGGGACGAAACAGATGATGCAGAGCAAGATGATCGGATCCAGAGTGATCGCAACTGCAATGGACTATTAGACATACGTCCCGATGTGGGTCCAGATCCAGAGCCTGGAGCTAGTGAAGTACTTCGGCGATCGTCCCGTATTCGTCGCACTCCTACTTATCTCAACGATTACGAGATATGATTTGTAGGCGGGAAGAATGTGGAGTCTATGATATCAGAACCTTTTATAAAGAAAACAAATGTGTCAAATGTCATTGTGTCAATTAGCTGAATAAAGCCAATATTTAAATTTGGTTGTATCTTATTTCATAACAATCTCTTTATTAACATCTTCATCATTCGGTTCTACGCTAGATTCCGGCCACTCTTCCATAGCTAAATACAACCAATCCTGACCATTCTACCACTGACTCCTCAAAAGCGTCTCAGCATCACATCCACGTGATGGTAAATCAGCCGGATTCTTAATACCAGGCACATGACGCCAATCTTCTAGATTTGTATTCCGTAAAATTTCCTGTACCCTATTATGTACATAAACACAAAGTCCAGACTTAGTTAGCCACGCAAGTACGATACATCAGTCCAGTAGTATTATTTACACGCACTTAGACCCAGTGAGGCCTTAGCGTGGCCTGCTAACCTCGTGGCCATAAGGGCTGCTAACAACTCTAATCTGGGCATGGTCAAAGTTGGCTTAACTAGAGCGACTCTACACTTTGCAAAAACTAACCGAACACAAATACTACCATTAAATTCGCTACGTAGAAAAACACAACCTGCATAAGCTACCTTACTGGCATCACAAAATACGTGTAAAGTATTGCTGCTTTGAACTAAAGGAAACTCGGATAAACGTCTTGGAACTTTGCAGTTATTTAATTCATGTAATTTGTAAATCCAAACTAAAGCAGCTCTTTTATATCTTCTGGTAATTCTGTGTCCCAAGCTAATTTTAAGTGCCAGCATTTTTGAATCAATACCTTAGGCACCAACGTTGCTGGACATGTGAATCCTACCGGATCAATAATACTATGTGCAAGTGACATAATTGATCTTTTCGTTATCAAAACAGGTAAACCAGAAGGCACTTTACAGTACAATACATCTAAACACGGGTTCCATAAAAGACCCAAGACCGAAATGGACTCCCCGCTTCCATTCAGCAGTTCCGGTCCAGTAACCCAACCTCTCAAATCAAAATTTCCCTCTAACATTATATTTTTCGCTTCTGCTATAAACCTATTCATATTATCTATATTATCAACACTAATGACACAATTATCCACATAAAACGCCTCTTTTAACAACTCAGCCGTCTCACATTCATGCTTCTTTAAATGATGACGTATTGTCGCAGCTAACAAGAAATGGCTTGTAGTAACACCAAAAACAACTCGTTTATGTCTATATGTGATTATGTCGTCGCAAATGCTAGGATCTTGCCACCATAAAAACTTAAGAAAGTTTCTGTCTTCCGAATACAATGAAATCTGTAAAAATGCTTTTTTAATATCAGCCGTAATGCCTATAGCATTTTTTCTAAATTTAACTATAAGTGGAGGTATAAGTTCAATTAAATTCACCCCGGTATTCAGACATTCATTAAGTGACGGCTCACCTTTTTAGAAGAAGATGCGTCAAAAACTGGCCGAATCTTAGTTGTCAAACTCGATTCCTTGACAACCGCATGATGTGGTAAATAGTAACCTTCTCCCGGATTCGAATCTTGCACCTCTTCGATTATACCACATTCACGCCATTCCTTAAATATCTCGTCATACTCTTTCATAATGTTTAACTTTTTGAGCATAGACGTAGTCGAATTTAAGCGTTTTAATGCATTGTCAAAATTCGAAGGTAAACTGTCTGATGTTTCTAACCAAGGGAGCTTTACTTCATACCTTCTCTCTTCATTCATTCGTACTGTACTCTCAAAAAACTTCCATGAATGCAGTACCTCGTCCTTTTTAGCTTCGTGGGCATCTCGTTTACCTAAAGTTTCTAATCTCCACATGTAAGAAATATCAAAGGAGGCTTTTCACAAACTTTTCACAATGTTTGTGGCCGTTACGCCATTACAAGATTCAGTTGATATCGGGCCTTGTAACGTCCACCCTAATTTTGTTTCCACGGCTATCAAATTTTTATTAATGGGCACTACCTGACCTGTAAGCAATGAGCCAGCGACATCCGCACCTAATAACACCTATCTCTTTTATATCACTGCTCATATCACTAATTAGATTCTAATTAGTGATATGAGCAGTCGCTTCTGTACTAAATCTGCTTCTACCGTACCGTGTTTCAATTTTGGCAGAAAATTACATATCGACTTCTGTTCTAGCACTTCTATCGTCTGACCATATGTATTTTCTTTATTACTTATTTGAACAGAAAATACCCTATGAGTTTCCATTTTTGTCATAACTCCCCCAAATAAACTATGCTGCAATAGCTCAGAGCCAATAGGAGAAATGTTAAGCTTGTCAATCACGGCTTTTCCGATAAATGACCTCTGTGCCCGTGTCAATGAGCGCCCTAACAGGCGTAATCCTATTGTTATGAATCAAATTAACGACAATAGTTTGCAGTAATACTGTACTTGCCCTTTGAGGCACATTACCATAAGGTTGCATCGACAGAGTGGTTACCTCAGCTGTCGAACTTGTCGAAGGAGCAGACTTGCCTGCCTCAACATTAATATTACACATTGAAGTAACATGTCTTCTCGAGCATATTAAGCATTTAGGGTGAGTTCTACACCTATTCGCGCTATGGCCTACCTTAAAACAGCAAAAGCAAGCTCGTTTTTTCCTCAGCAACTCCTTGCGCTCATCCAACATCATCTTCTGAGCTCTAAAGCATTCGGATGAGACGTGCGATACTTTCTCACACCAAATGCAGGCACTGGCTTTAAACTCGCCTTTATTTTCGCGATAAGTAGTAGGCTTATGCTTTGAATCTTTTTCGGAGACCATAAAACAAGCTGCTGAAGGCACTTCCGGTTCATTATTGCCACCCCTATCGAAACCAGTACGAGAAAGAGCTATGCGCTCCTCAGCCTCCACTTCCACACGTAGAAACGACAATAACTGTGATAGTTGACTACTGTTTTCATCGACCTGAGCACGCGATCTTGCATATGCCTTAAGCACGTCCTCAGGCAAGGCTGACTCCACCATCGGGTATAAAAATGCTGTGTATTTATCTTGAGTGACATCTAGTGACTCAAGACCCTGTATTTGGGTCATTAAACTATCATACAGATTGCGCAAAGAACACTTACCCAGTCCACATTTTACCTGCCTCAATATCAGCTCGAGAAGTTCCCGGATGTAGTATTCAATTATAATCTCGTCCCGAGCAAACCTCTGTTTGAGATGTTCTAGAGCTTTAGTGTAGTTTTTCCCGGAAGGCGGAAAAGTATCAACTAATTGCCGCGCACTGGAACCAATCTCCATAGCCTGAAGCAAAAACGTAAACTTATCATCAGTGTCAATTGATGTGTCCGAATCAATCTTCTTGAATTGACCCCAAAACCGTAATCAGCTCTTTATGCTGCCGTCAAATTTCGGTATATCCAACTGAGGCAGTCTTATCCAAGGTGAGGATGACGTGTGGTGAGGAGTTCCTCTGATAGTAGTCTGCGCGATGGAGCCCTCTTCTTGTAGCTTATTGTACTGATGTTTCAGTCGAATCCACCTCATTTCGTATTCTTCTGTCTCATCTACGTCTTTTTCAAATTTTTCTTTATCTTTGTTTTCCATCTCAAACCATTTTACTAAAATTTGTTGGTTGATTTCCGAAAGATTGTCGTGATTCTGTTGCACCAATTGGAACAAAACATCTCTTTCGTCCTCTCCGTCGACTTCTTTTGTTTTTTCCAAGCACTCCGCCAACTTATTAGCAGAGCGAGTAAACAGCCGCCGCGCGGACTTCCGCATTGAGAACAATTTATCCATGTTTTTGCAGGTCTTCCTGAACTTCTAATTATATTTTTTACGGTCGCCACGTATTGGGACATTAGAAGAATAGTATTAGGTATTTTATTTAAGCTTACCGAAACAAAATTAGTTGGAATTGCAGATTTCTTTAAATTTCGTTTTGCTCCTCGCGTGTTAAAATATTTTTGTTCGAAGTGCTTTAATACTTGAATTTTTGTTTAGAACCCAGTTTGGAAGATATATTTATTTAAGCCTTTTTTTATCCAAGTTAGTCGGAAATCTGAAAGATACATTTATTACTAACTTACTAACTATTCAAACAGTCAAAAACTGCATGGATCGGCTAAGCACATATCTTAAATAGTAGTTATAGTCCCAGCTGATTCATGTCAAAACGTCATAGTTATAGGTACCTACTTTAACAACAGTAATACATATATTCGTTATTGCGTGATAGACAGTGGAAACGAAATATCGATAACTTGATACAGCCCTAGTGTAAAACGAAAATTATTTCTTTACACAAAATATTCGTAAATTCTGCATTATGTGTATTGGATCTTTGCTTCTTAGATTAATAAATGTTTAAAGAAAAGAATTATCACACTAAGCACTTAAAATTCGAAACGTATTGGCAAAAATAAACCTAAGTTAGGTGGTGCCGATTTGGAACAATTTACCTGTGAAATGAACATTTTGCGGGGTTATTTCGCTGTGTCGTACAACAATCAATTACTGAACAAGTCACCATATTTCAACAAGAAATATTTCAAAAAATATCCACGATTTCATGTAATATTTGAAAATTTAAAATAGCTGAAATTCTCAGCGTGCCGATACGTGCCGACAAACTGTTTGACGTTTCCAAAAACGGTTCTGTTATGTCGCATCACACATCTCTTTTTATCATACAGTGTTGCCGCTAGTGACATCTCGCTCGCTCAGCCCTTTGTTCCTCTATTCCGTTAGGAATATTAACTTTATGAAAAATAATTATGTTTTGGTCCAAAATTCAAGACCAATATTACAGAGCGCTACTGACTTTAATAAGTACCTACTTTATTTGCGAGTGTTCTGTCGTGTTATTTTATCGTAGAATCTTTTATCATAAGGCAGCATGCTAAACAATTAACATGAATGTAAACATATAAAATATGTTTTTTTATGTTTAGTTGCCAATCTACGCTGGTATGATTAAGCCGAGTGTTGTCCTATAAAGAGAATTCGTAGCGCCCTTAATTCAGGTCCCATATATTTCTTGTCAGGCTATACATATAATAAGTGTAGGTTGGTAGGTTAGCTAAGACTAGATATTTGTGAGATTGAAAGTTTGATCATTAGTCATTTCTGCTGGTTGGGACAAAGTTTTCGCATAAAGAACCTAGGTAGTTACTGCCTAGGAAAATGAATATTCACATCTTGCGGAAGTAGGTATAGCCTGACTAAAAATATATGGGACCTCGCCATATTGCGGAAAACAACAGGAACTAATTTCTTTCACTGGCAACAACAACCACAAATTGTCATGTCATTAATTTTGTCATAATGATTTGATTACATGATCAGTGATGATTTGTGTCAAAGAGGAAGCGTGATCTTTGATAATTGGATGTAATTTTCAAGTATGTAATATTATTATGTGTTAAAAACGATGAAAACTATTCGCTGTCGTAAAAGAAAAGTGGTTTAACATGTGTTATAGTCATATTCGACAAGGAAATCTGTGTAATCAACATAATTTCATTAAATGAATTACTGATTTATTTGTCATATCACATTTTTTGATATGTCATATAGTGCGAACTGTGAGAATTGGCTATTGATAGTAACGGAGAATATATTAATAACGATTTTAAAAAATATCAATTGTTTATACTGGTTATGAGAGTTATATTTTTTTTTATTTCAACCCTGCTTAGATATTCTACTGAAATAGTTCATAGAAGATTAAACAGTTTCATATACGATATTTGCAATAGTCTGATAACATTATTAAAGATATCATTTACAAGAACAACAGGTATTTTTACTTTTACCCGACAGTGGTTTAGCAAAAATAATTTCAATTAGTCTTGTTCTTGTATCGTAGAATCTGTTATAAGACCTAGAAATGCAACATAAATGTAAACATATAAAAAAATAGTGTTTTAAATGTTCAGTTGTCAATCTACGCTGGTATGATTATATCAAGTGTTGTCCTATAAAGAGGATTCGTAGCGCCCTTAATTCAGGTCCCATATATTTCTGGTCAGGCTATAATCCTTTTAATCCTTTTGTTTAATTCCTATGTTTTTATTGTGGTTAAAAAAGACGGTTAAAAATTAGCAAATGATTCACAAAACTAAAACATTATTTTTAGTGTTAACGTACTTATGACGCAATATGGTAGTATTAACAAGACCCTTTATATACAAAACTTATTATTCTGGGAATTTTTCAAGCGCCTGTCTGTTGCCCTAATATCGAGCAAAAATGGCGAAAAATCACGTTTGTTATATGGTAGCCCCCCTTAAATATTTTAATTTAAATATTTATTTTTTAAGTTTATATACCTATTGATATTCTGTAAAAAAATATCAAGCGTCTACCTGTTACCGTTATTATTCTAGAGTGAAAATGAGATCTATATGTGAAGTATCCTCGAACCAAGTTACATGCAAATCAGTCCATAAACGTAGTAGATATTCTGCTGTGACAGACTAGGACGGACTGAACGATCTTATAAGGGTTCCTTGTCGGACTACGGAACCCTAATAACCGTTCCGTAGTCCGACAAGGAACCCTAAAAACACTTGAAATTGTAATACCTATTTCGTAAATGGAACATTCAATCGAAAAATCACGTTAGAAACCCACACGATTAGGTAGACGACGAAAAAAATATCATCCCCTCTTCACATGTAAAGTTAATGTTTGCATGTTTTTTTTTTTTAAATATTAAAGACACTCCAATAAAAAATATTTTCTAAAATTTTAGTGTAAAAAACCTTTTTTTATTTGGTCTGACCTACGTAAGTTATTGGTCTACATACACCTCAGACCAAATAAAAAAAGCAAGACGGAACGCGCTCAAACAATAAAGTGAAGCTCACTGTGCAAATCTGTGTGCGTGAACAAATGTGTAGTACAGTGATTGCGATTGTGTGTACAGTACTTAAGTGATACCATCACTCTGAAAATAATTAACCCACAAACGAATGAAAATATTAAGTCTAGTATGAGACTCTTATTCTCACTCAGATTAAAAATTAATAGTGGTAATTGAAATAAGTATTGCACAATTTTAATTTAGCAAATGTATTTTATTTATTTATAGAAACACCAGCACATAAATTACGTATATTAATCAAATGTTGTTTATACATTAGCCAAAACAGTTTCGTAAATTTTGTAAACTTGCAATAAATCAGTATGAAATTGATAATGGTTGGAAAAAAGGAAATCGAAAGTTCAAAATTTGGCACCCTTACGTTCTCAATATACATAATATATATTTTTTGATAATTCGTTTATTGAAACCATTATTTAAAACTAAGCCTATCATGTAATATTAATAACAAATATTTAAGTTGAAGGGGTCGTCGCTATTGGGCTACGACCGGTCCGTCAATTACAGATTGGGTTTAAACTAAAAAATAAAACTTACATATTTTGCGCTGTCACTCGCCGGTCGCGCGGAGCGAGCCAGCGCGCCACTAGCTGACCGAGCGGAGCGTGAGCGTAAAAATTACCCCACATTTGTGGGTAAACTTTTCGGACGGCATATTGGTAACACTGACTGCATTTGTTGAGGTCTTGTGTTTCAAAAACGTAATTGTAAACATTTAGGAATAACATTGCAATTATCAACGGTATATATTACTTACTAATGAAAAGTAATTCCAGAGTGTTTCTTCTGATCAACTGAGTTGTTTTTGCACGATTTTATCACGCACGACGGCATTGTTAATTATTTTATGAACGGGTGGTAGCGCGACTATTACGTCAGAAGTTTGACAGGGCACTGACGCGCGGTCGGCTTCCTATTTCGAATCCGGCTTTCTATTGCCGGCTACACTTCTTTAGTACGTGACACTACGTCTTCCTTTTTTTATTTGGTCTGAGACATACACCTACAAAACTACAGCTTTTTAATAGGTACGAACGACAAACGGTCTCATAGCAAAACCTCTGACAGACAGACTGACATGATGAAACTGTAAGGGTTCCTTATCAGGACTACGGAAGCCTGCAGATATGATATTAAGAATAAATATTCGATCGATTAAGTTTATTTCTTACTTGAGTTCCCCGCGACTTAACCCGCGCCAATAGTCGGAATTTCCATACAAACTTTCATCTCCCATATAGGTATGAAAGTTATATAAAATCCCCCGAAACAAAAAGGAGCCTATATCCATACCAGCCAGGGTCTCAAACTATACCTATCAGTAACTACCAAATTTCATTTGAATCGGTCCATTAGTTTCGGAGACTATTCAATACAAAGAAACAAACAATCAAATCTTTCCTCTTTATAATATTACTGTAATGAGATGTAGATTCGTGGAGCCACTGGCGCACTGCACACCTTATCTTTATTTTTTGGATGGTCCGTCAATTCGCTGCTGCGCAAGAAGCGAAGCTACAATTCCGCATTTTTTTCAGTCCAGTCAGTCAGTAGCGGCGCGGATTTCGAGGCGTGGGGACGTATTTGCGGTTATCCGAACAAAAACATAACCTCTCGTCATCGCGGAAACTTTCACTATAATAACAAAAAAAAAACTGTTTTTGGGTGGTTGTGCCGATTCCAACTCACCGCTGAGTTGTCTTTAGATTTTTGTTTGCGTTGTGTCTGTGTGAAAGTGCTACAAAGTTGATATTGTTTAAATTTTGTGAATCGTGTTCGGTCTTGCGTAGGTACGCTCAGCGTGCTGACCCTGAACTTGTAGCTTGAACTGTTCTTTGCTTGCGGTAAGTTAAAGGATGCATTTTTATTATTTTATATTAAGTTGAACGTAATATTCAACAAAAAATTGGGTCAGAGTTGCCAAAGTAGGTACCTGCCTAGCTGCGCTTCCTTCACGCCTGAATTGAACTTACTAATACCTTCATGTGTTACAGTCACGATGGACGGATCTACCTACTGCTATCAATGCATGCATGCATATCCCCTTCCTGCTTATAAGATGATGAGAGCTCTTATCTACCTTCTCATGCATGTGTTTTTAAAACGGGCACCTGGCCAGCCACCAGCACGAGGTGATGGCAGGTAACGGGTGAACACCATCATATTCTTAACTATATGTAATGAGAATTAGGTAGGTACTTAACAATACCTTTAGGTAGTCTTGATAAGCACTTGCTTGTGCAGTGTCAGTATTATTTATTATGTGGTAATTAGATGTTTTTTTTAGTTAACAGTTTTGGAATTAATTAGGTAGGTAATTCTTACCATATTTTGACTATTAATGCATGAGTTCAAAAATGAACAGGATTATTTGGATGGTGTGGCAAAAATGAACAGGATTATTTGGATGGTGTGGTCCAGTTTGTTTATAACTATTCTCTATCTACCTACCTGCCTTACTAAAACACTAATTACACCATCCTATTTGTGCAATCGTAACTAGGATCCTAATTAGGTAGGAATAGAAAGATGAAATCGAAGTTATGATCCTATTTATGCTACTTAAATTCCTACCTTCCTAGGTAGGATCCTAGGTATGACTTAGGATCCTACAAATAGGATGGTGTAACACCTAAGTGCTTAAGTATGTTACCTTTACCTACTTACCTAGGTTTCTGTTTATTCGGTTGTACATTTAGGTATAGTAACAGTTCTTATATTTGTTTTTTATCTTTATTAAAGTGTGTTACCTATTATGATAGTATAGGGTTCCTTTTCCTGCTACTGACTGGAGTATCAGGCAAACCACACTGGGAGTAAGAACTAGGAAATGATAGCCTTGAACTTCTGCTGTTCTTATCAGTTACATTTGTTATCTCTTACTTATGTAACTAACTACCTAATAATAAACAAAAACCAAAAGTAGGTAAGTTAGCTATCAGTCAGATGAGTTGAAGTCATTCATTATGGTTCGCTTTAACTACCTTATCTTCATCATTGATTGTAACAACAAACTTACGTAGGTACCTAATCTACAACACTTGTACCTAAAAGTAAATTCATTTTAACTTTTGTTACAGCTTTAAGTTGAATTATGGTATCTCACCACCAAGCCCATACCTATACAAAGTCAAAGATGATACACTAACTTATATGTATACAAAAAAATAATTCCTATGTATTTGACAATCACGAATGTCAAAATAGCGATTTGTATCATTATAATATTGAATAATACCTACAGATTTCCGAATACGAGTAAGTTCCTATCAGAAATCCAATTTGTCATAACATAAGTCATAAGTTCTAATATTATAAAACCTACATTATAAATTTGTAAGTTTATAAGTTACCTAGGTAGGTAGTTACTATTGTCAGAATTCAGAATTTCGTGTAAACTCCGAACACATAAACCCGAAAACTAAACGATTCAATAAAAGAGTACATTTTTTGCGATGTATAGTTGCACATATTTCAAATTTTGATTCTTTTTCTTCTGAAATTAATCTATATATAAAATAAAGTTGTGTTTGAGTTACCACACTTATAAATCAAGAACGGCTGGACCAATTCTTATGAAATTTGGTAATGAGGTAGTTTGAAACCCTGAGGAGGATAGGATACTTTTCGAGTTGGATTGTCGCGATATAAAATCATCAGGGGGTCAAATGGGGGATGAAAGTTTGTATGGAAAATCTTACTTTTGGCGCGGACGAAGTCGCGGGGAACTGCTAGTATTAAATAAAAATTAACTTTTAGTATTATTTTCCCGGACCATCGAAGTTTGTTTTTGTTTCTTGTGTTATACGAATGATGTCACTGTTTTTCGTGAAACATAAGTACATGTACTGTAAAAGTAACTAAAACACATAAGCCTTGCCGTTTCAACGACAGTAAGATGTCTTATTTTTCTAACCGCAATTGCCGATGATGACATGGCAAACAATAAATAAACAGTTTGTTTGATTTTGTAAAATCTTTTTACAAATTAAAATGTAATTTACGAGATAGAAACTGAAAGAAAGTCTACTCGAACATTATTAATGTTCGAGTAGAGCGCTTTTCCACACCCTATGTGTAATAAAATTTATGTGCGAGCGAAATTAATCATCGATGGTTTAGCCAAGCCTTTATTTATAGAGGTCACGTCACGTCATATTCATTCTACGACCAACCTATTTCCGAACATGTGATGCATATTTTTGGATTGTCAACAAGTGTGTCGATTTTTCTCTTGTTTCGAAATGTTTGTGGAGTCGACGTAAGAACTACTATGAATGACTACTATGAAAAAGCAACCAACACCTTTCTTTTACATTTATGTATATGCGAAACAGGATCTTTGATAATTTTACTTCTTATACGAGTTTGTCTGCTCCCCAATCAAATGAAAATCCAGTCAACCATATCTGCCTAATGCCTGGCCTAAACCTTTCTATTTGCCAAAACTAAAAAAAGGTAAAATTCATGCATACCTATACTAGAGCTATCAGTAGGTTAATAACTGAATACGGTTCATTGCACTATACTTTATGAAGAATTGTCTTATCACTAGGGTATGACATACTTTTCAACATCGACTTATCTGTTGAATTTCATTTAACATCGGCTTGTCATGTCGCGTTCAAAGATTAAACCTATTACAAGTAGGTAGGTACATTATGTAAGATTAACCCATTGGTGCAAGTCGATTTCTTCTATTAAGTACTCGAAACATATTAGTTGATTAGATCGTAATTTGTTATTATTGCCTAACTAACAGTTCGGCCAAAAGTCGGATTTTCCATACAAACTTCCATCCCCCATTTCACCCTTTATATTTTTATATCGCAACAAAAAGTATCCTATGTCCTTACCAGAGTCTCAAACTATCTCTGTACTCTGTGCCAAATTTCATTTGTAGGTTCAGTAGTTAATGCGTGACACACAGACAGAGTTACTTTCGCATATATGATATTAGTTAGGATTGGGTCAAATAAGTAGCTTGAACAAGTAGCATTTTCATTTATTGTAAAATTACGTAAGTAGGTACCGACACAAGTTGGGTGAATAATTATTTAAACCCTTTAACGCTACAATACGGAATCCTTTATCTTAATGCGATATTTTATCTGCAAAACAAACCCAAAGCAAGGTTATCACGTGTTTGTCGTAGTATGTGATATGTCATACGGACTCCGTACTGCGTATGAATTTGTGAAATGACAAATAGGTACGTTATTCCTACTGGCTTTATCATTTAATATTTGTGTGTTCGTGTCTTGTGATATATCACACACTTGGTGAGGATATTTAGGCACCAACCACGTGGTGCAAGGAAATTTTAATTTCTTTATATAATTATTTATGGTCGTACTTACATCGTGTTTATTTTATCTATGCCAATATGCTTATAGTAATTATCACTATAACATCCGAAGTAATATTGATCAATAGTTATTCTTAGGTGCGTATGCCTTATTATTGTAAGTAGCCAAATCACCAATTTATCTTATCTTCAAGGTGTTACGTGTAAATTGTAACAGCATTGCGTGACATAAGTCGATAAACGTACAGCTATGTAATCTACAATTAAAATAACCGAATTACGTTCGAGTTCAAGATGTCCTTAATTATAATTTTCGTCGTTCTGTCCCTTTTGAGTTAATGGCCTCGTTCCATTAAGGCCACCTTAAGTAAAGGTTTTATTAGCGTTTCAGGCCATACCATTTGAAGAGCGTTTTATCTGGCTTTAGGGATACGATGCCCATTATGTTAGGGGTTATTGGCCATCACCTCCAAACGTTAATGACACTATAACCACAGAATACCTAATACCATAACTGAGAATGTAATGCTACGAACCGCTCCTATGGAACCGAATATGGTGGTATAACGGTTGACACTGCCATGCCGTGACGTGAAAATGGAACTAGATAATGTGGAAGCCTTTAAAATAATGTTAACAATCAATGTTTACATTATTAAATCCTAAATGCTGGTTGTATTCATACTTACCTTATTTATTTGTTAGAAGGTCGATTTTCGCTTTTAGTCCCTACCTACGTTGGACTACAATTTGATTAGGTTAATAATACCTAGCCTAGGTAACAAAACCTCCTTTCTCACAATATGTAAATGTGGCGTCCTAGCAAGCTAACATAACAACGTTGTACGTACGAAAACCTAACCAAAATAATAATTCAATTGATCCTAACCAACTAAAGAATTTATTTTTTATGACTTTGGGTACCTAATCTGAGGGTAGGTACTGGTAAAAAATACGATGTCAAATTAAAAAAATAAAAGTAAACAATTGTTATCTGAGATAAAATGCCGCGATTTTTTAAACTGATGCTAGTAAGCGCCACTGATAAAATTGTTGATTACATTATAGTTTTAATACAAATCCAACTTCCTATTGTCAACAAAATCGAGTCTGAAGGTCAGCGAGGCCGAGTGAGCGTAAAAAGCGTGTTTACTTGCCATCCAACGGGCGCGAGTCACAACATGAATAAGATGCCCAACTCAGGCTCCTTTGTTTCCATTTGGCTGTAAGAAAAGTTATGGGAACAAGCCAAGAGACTCTTGTCTTGTAGTAGTCAGATTAAATGATCTAAAATCAGATTGTGATTCAGAATGACTGCTAGCCTTTAGATTTTAAACTTATCCTGGAAAACTGAAAAATCCAACTGTCCTACAATATGTGTTGGATTAAGACTACCTAATCTTAACGGAAATAATATTTGAATACTTACACTATTAAGTTCGGGCTTTCAAATGACCGGACGCGTGGCAACCCTATATAGACCAAACACTTGTGCTGCGTTCGATGAGGTCATGCGAGCTACCGACACTGTCAAATGTATAGCAAACTTCGTTTTACGTTAGTGACATGTGTGGAGATACAATGTTTGGATAATATAGTAAACCTACCTACGCGTTTAACAGAGAGCTTTGTTGTTGTTTGTTGGGTTTGTACATCGCGACCCCGAAATACACTTTGCATTGATGACGGTCGGCGACTGTGCGTGAAAAAAGTTACTAGAGTAAGTATCGATTTGATTGTTTCTCATGTTGTGCCCATTGTCATAATATTATGAACATATGGGAGTTCCAATATTTTTATTTCGGGTCACATAATTCTACGAGTACTCTGCTTTTTAGGGCTCCGTTCCCTAGTAGTTTCGTCTCCGTCTGTCCTTCTGTCCGAGGTTTTGCTAAGAGACAGTTAGTACTAGAATGCTGTAATTTTGTAGGTGTAAGCATACTAATTACGCCGACAAAGTAGTAGAATAAAATTTTGGAATTTTTTTTAAGGGTAGCTCCCCTACATGTATAGTGGGGATATTTTTTTTGTCGTCGTCTACCCCATTGTTGGGGGTATCGTTATAGTTAAGTAGGTCATTCAAAGGACTTTGGATTTTGAAACAATTTTTCGATTTATTGCTCTATTTTGGTGTAGTGGTTCGCGCCACGGACTTCTAAACCAGGCGGTTGCGGGTTCGAATCCCGCAAGGGGCAAATGTTTGTGTGATGAGCACGAGCATTTGTACCTAAGTCATGGATGTTTATAAATGTATATGTATAAGTATGTCTATCCGATATCCTAGTCACCATAGCACAAGCTCACGCTTAGTTTGGGGCTGGGTAATTGGTGTGTTTGTTGAAACAATTTATTTATTATTATTATTTACGAAATACCTGGGTCAATCAACTTTTAAGGGCACAGATGGTGAAAATTTTGATTTTAATTTTTTGTACAAATTTTCATCATCTATATATTTTATGTAATAGAAAATTTTGTTAACTTTATAATAATATAAAGAGCAGAGCTGTTTTTATTTTAACATGTCGGTTTTTATAAAAAAAATTCAACTCCACCATTGAAATCTGTCCCCTGGACCACTAGCTCAATATAGTTTTTAATCAATGTAGACATCGATTTAAATCAAAACAAAACATTATATTTGTTGTTTATTGGATAAATTGTTTCTTTCATATGATTCTATTAAGAAATAACTTTGAATTATGTAAATTTTTCAGTTAATAGTGTCCCCTGAACAACAGTTGTCTTCAACGCAACGAAACTTTCCATTAAAACAGGAAATAATAGTAAAAGCAATGTATAGAATCTCATGCGCATTTGTTATAAAATACTGTTATTAGTCTTTACATTTTGGGTGGTTTTAATTGCAATTTAAAATAGAAAGTTGAATGACTACGTTTACTGTGTGGGGACAACTTAGTTGTCCAGTGGACATATTTGGTTGTCCAAAGGAAACTTTAATATTTAAAAAGTATTATTCTTTTATTTAAATAGGTAATGATTAAAACCGATTTAAGAAGGTATCAAATGTATTTTATAATGTTTTACATGCCTAGAAACATTAACATTCTCAGTTAAATTAAAACAAAATTAAATAGTATTACTTAACTTTTCTTACACTTAATACACGCGTCATCAGTCTTTATTGGCCAGTCTCATTATTATTTGTAAGATTACTGATAGTAAATACTATAGACCTTAACTACTATAACCTTTCTCTCAAACGCCCATCGGTTCTGCGACAGACATGACCAGCCCACTGCTACTTCAGCTTACTGCACCTCTGAACGATATTTATGACTTTCGTCTTTTGACGGATGATCTCGTTCCGGATTCTATCCCTTAGCGAGATCCCCAGCATAGACCTTTCCATAGCTCGCTGAGCGACATGCAGTCGGTGGGCCAGCTTGACTGTAAAGTTCATGACAGGTAGGACGCACTGGTTATACACCCTGCTCTTCAGGCACTGCGGTAGTGGCGACGAGAAGATGTGACGCAACTTACCAAATGCTGCCCAACCTAGCTGCACCCTCCTGGCGATTTCGCGCTCGAAGTTGTCTCTACCCAGTTGCAACACTTGCCCGAGAAAAACGTATTCCTGGACAACTTCGAGCATCTCGCCGCTGACTGCTATCGGTTCCGGGACAATACGTGCGTTGAACATGACTTTAGTCTTGTCCAAATTCATCCGGAGTCCAACGCGTCGCGAGGCAGAGTCTACGTTGTGCAGCATTTTTTGCAGATCCTGCGGCGATTCTGCCAGTAACACTAAGTTGTCGGCAAAGCGGAGGTGCGTGAGATATTCGCCGTTGACATTGATGCCCAATCCCTCCCAGTAAAGAGTCTTGAAGACATCCTCCAGTGTATTTGAGAACAGTTTCGGGGAAATAACGTCCCCCTGTATCACACCTCTGAGCAGCTGGATGAGTCTTGTCCTGTGACCTTGGATTTGGATGGACATCGTTGCCATATTATACAGGCCTCTCAGCTCCTCCACATACCGCAAGTCGACTTGGCATCGCTGCAAGGATTCCAAAACAGCCCAGGTTTCGACTGGGTCAAAGGCTTTTTCGTAGTCCACAAAAGCTAGACATAATGGCTGGATATACTCTTCGGACTTCTGTATAACCTGTTTGACTGGTTGGATGTGGTCAACGGTACTGTAGCCTTTACGAAACCCGGCCTGTTCCGGTGGCTGGAAGGCGTCAAATCTAGCGGCGAGGCGATTTGTGAGGACCCTCGAAAACAGTTTGTAGACGTGACTCAGAAGTGCGATTGGGCTGTAGTTTTTCAAGAGCGACTTGTCGCCTTTCTTGAAAATTAGCGCCACAACGCTAACACTCCACGCCTCCGGGGTAGTCCCATTTGCAATGACCATTGCCCATTGCTAAGCTGTCTGAGAGCCCCCGCAACTTCGTCTTCGTCCTTTGGGAGGTCTTCAGTGTAGTGGCGTGTCAGCGTGGCTCTTGGCTCAGTCGCATCGGGAGGAGGCTTCGAGACCTGCGAGGCATATAGTCGGCCATAGAAACCTTCAACTTCGGCGAGAATCTCTGAAATTAAAATGACTGTGACGCCATCCGAGGTTTTGAGTTTCGTCAGATGGCTCTTGCCCAATCTTTTAGTAAAGATTTTTGACCCCCAATTTTGCTCAATCCCTTCTCGTATGAGCTGCGTATTGTAGCATCGGAGGTCGCGTCTCACCGATTGCCGGATCTCTTTGCTAAGACGCTGGGTATCTGACGAAGCTCCCTCCGGCATTTCGCGTCGAATTTTCATCAATTTTAGAGTCTCCCCCGATAATTTAGACTTCTTGCTTCCTGGCTTTCTCCTAAAGTGCCTATCTCCCACTTCGCGGATCACCCTAGTCACGCTTTCGAGGTCCTGGTCAACGCTTTCCGTGGTTGCTAGTGCTGCGAAGCGATTGCGATGCTCCAGCTGGAAGTCTTCGGTGCCAATTTCGGTTTGGAGCACAGTCGGACGAAGAACAGATTTGACCATCCGACTTCTCTCGACCTTAAAATTAATATTTAGGGTGCCTCTTACGAGTCGGTGATCGCTACTGGTGTCAAACCTGCTGATCACAAAGGCATCCCTATATATGCAAATTTTGTCCGTCAGGATGAAGTTTATCTTGTTTTTAATATTAAAAAATTCAGAACAAACTAGCAGATAGAAATTAAAGTTTTTCTAGTCCAGTATAAAACAACTTAGTTCTATATCAGTCTGCGGATTTTTTTCTTCCTCTTTCTTTATCATCATGAAATCAACTTTTTGTTATTTGATAACTCTCTCTATTCTTTCTCCTTCGTTCCGCCAATTTTACTGGGTCTGCTTTAAGTCTTTTTCTATAGCGTCTTGATTTTTCTTTCTCTGAGAGTCCTATTCTCTAAAAAAAAAATTACAGACAATAATTTAATGAGAAATTATTTCATGAAATCTAAATAAAAAGCCTATTACCCCATTTTTGTCCTATGGACAACCACACTGTCCTACGACAACCAATTTGGTTGCCCAAGTGACCGGTTGTCCCAGTGACTTTTTTGCAACATTAAGCTATCAATTGATTATTAATTCCTTTGTGTATTATATCTCACCTCCATGGGTAAATATAGACAAAAAAGCAACTGATGCAATATAATTCATTGTAAAATATTAATAACTTACGTATTTCAGGCGGTTGTCCGATGGACCGACAATAAACACACCCACTCTCACTCGGCCAACACGGCTAACTGACGCCGCGTCTTTTGCGAATTCAAAATGGCGGCTGGCCGTGTCCGCTTAGCGGAACGTCAGACTTGTTGCCACTTGTGTATCACGCCATCTATATTTTGAATCCGAAACAAAATTATGGTTGTCCGGGTGACTTGGAACTAGGGATGGCGATCTGAGATCGATTAATCGAAGAATCGATTTTTGTAGCCAAAAAGATCGATTTTTTAAATCGATATGTAGTACTGTATCGATTCAGTGAATCGATATTTTACCCTTGAAAATCGACATTCGATTTTATTTTATTTTTCGGTATAAACCAAAAAAGTATTTACAATTAATTGAATATTCCCGTATTATAAGAGTGCTGCCGGCTGCCGGTTAAAGAGTTAATTATTCAAAAACTCGCGAGATGGCTGTATGTTTAGATTCTTTCACCTCTCATTAATAAAAAAAGTTACGTTTATATATTTTTTATCATCGAATTACCTGATTTTTACTGATGAGAGATCGTTAAATTATAATATGTATCTTGTTTTTTAAAAAAATAGATTTATATTACATTATAAACAAAAACTTGAGAAAAAGATCGATTTTTTAGAAATCGATCTTATTGGCCTCGATTTTTTTGTGGATCGATTTATTAGGTCACGATTCGAATCGATTTAAAAATCGATGTTTTTCGAAAAGAATCGCCATCCCTACTTGGAACATGTAGACGTTTATTAGGGACGAAATTAAAATCAAATAAAACAGTGTATTTGTAAAAGTAAATAAGAATTAGACAATATTTCTTAACAATATACATGACATATTTCAGTGTGGCGAATACTTAGAGATGATGGTCAACACCCGTACCACTACCGTCGTACCCAGGAACTAATTCCGAGTGACTTCGCGACTCGGATCACGTTTTGCGAGTGGTATCTCGCGCAGCTGGTAGCTGACCCCAACTACGTGAACCGGGTAATTTGGACGGATGAGGCTACGTTCACCAGGTCCAGCATATCAAATGTTCACAATGAACATGTTTGGGCGCACGAAAATCCCCGTGTATCACGGCAGGGGAATTTTCAACACCAATGGCGACTCAATGTGTGGGCAGGAGTTTACAACGGCCATGTCATCGGTCCGGTCATTTTACCCGCGCGGCTAAACGGTGATAACTACCTGACGTTCCTCCAAACTGAGTTCGAAGACGCCATTGACGACATCCCGGTAATCGAAACCAATTACTTCGACCAGCAATCAGACATGGTGTTCCAGCTCGACGGTGCCCCGGCACATTTCATTTCGTGATGTACGAGCGCACCTATCTACTCGGTTCCCAGGAGGATGGATCGGCCGCGCGGGACCTGTAGCTTGGCCGGCTCGTTCCCCCGACCTTACGCCTATGGACTTTTTTTTGTGGGGTTATGTGAAGGACAGGGTTTATTTTACGGACTGCCATACAGTGTCTGGAATGGAAACCCGTGTGCGGTCTGTGTTTGCTGCCATAACGCCTACAATGGTGCGAAACGCAACACAGGCCATAACAAGGCGGGTAAGATTGTGCATCCAAGAAGGAGGACAGCATTTCGAGCCTCTATTGTAGGTAAAGTACCCAAATAAACATAATTCATTGAATTAACGTAAACGTCAAGATAATTAGTGTGTTTTGTGCAAATTTTTGTTCATTTGTTTGATTTTGACTTTTGTCTCGTACCTTCGTGAAAAAAAAGATAAATGAGCATGTGCGTGTGTGTATGTCTGTGTAGGGATAAATGTACTAGGCGAACATGACTTATTGGCGGCTATTCCAAGTTTGTAAACACGAAAAAGATAACCAGGAGGGAGGAAGTGGTTGTTTATTATTACTCCTATCTAGTAGGGTAATGAACCTGAATTAGTGCTGAGCTGCACGTTATCGATATTAATTTTCAACATTTTTTTTACTCGAAATTCAAATTTAACGCTATAAATGTAAGAAATTTACTAAGGACTCCTCAAAGGAGTTTATTCAACACCCTTCAGTTATTACTCGTTTTTTTTTAAACACCTTGTATATAAATATGAATGATTTTGTATAAGTTTTAATTAGTGTGTAATAGCTTTATTTTTCGCTATAACAAGTTTTGGTGTGCTTAATTGCTTGGGGACAAACTTTGATACTTGAGACTTATATGTTTAGTCTTTTGGACAACCACTAAATAAAGTATAAATTGCAAAAAATATATAACTATTTTTGATTGTTAGTTAATAATTGTTAATAATAAGGACAACACATGCAAATATACCCCTTATTTCATAATAGAATTTTTATTATCAACCAGGGACAGGGTAAGGTGATCGTGGGACAAATAAAAGTTGATTGACCCACCTATTAAACTTTAAATTACAATTTTTTGGTCAATATCAAAAGCAAAACTTAATAGCTGGTCTGAAAATACTGAAAAAAATCATGATGATATTTTCATAAACTTTAAAGGAAAACTATAAGTAGTGTTTAAAATAACTTTATTAGTTTAGCAGTTATATTCGTAGAACGTGGAATTTGGATAATTTTGTACCAAATACCAAATCCTTATAAATTCTCTAATGTGACTAAGGTGAAGTAGATATTGATACGGAACCATGCGAGCGAGACCGGCTCGCACTTTGCCGGTTTTTTCTTTTATGGCACTGTGATTCACCGCATAGCCCATGAAGTGATTTGCGGTCATTTGTCGAGCTAATTAAACCTCGACTTTCTTAACCATGGATCATATTCTGTTGGAAAAGATGTTTATTTGTAATTTGTATTAAACAGGAGTTTAATTGCAGACTAGATTTAGAGTTCAAAGCAACTTATTATCTTTTAAGACCGTGCACATATTTTTCAAGAAGTTTAATTTGTAAGTAACCAAAATGATTTTGCTAATAATCATTTTTAGATAGGTACCTCATAATAAATAAATCGTGTGCAATAAAGTGTTATCTATTTATCTAAGATCTGTAGCATGATAGCAACGCCAGGTTTATGTGAAGTGTGATGTTTCATTCATGAATGAACACAAATATCCATACTTTAACGGATGGTAAGCAAACTTGACTTAACAGCTAACTGACAATAAGAACTTATTAACAACTATTTGGTAAGGTTAGCTTTGTAGGTATAATAACCACAATATTATTATCTTATATAATAATAATAATGAGCCTTTATTCTGAAGTCAAGGATTACAATACAAGTAACAATACAGAGTATTTTCTCATTTATTTATAGGATATCCCTGATTTCAGTGTGCTTCTTGGCATAGGCCTCCTCTAACACCTTCCATTGAGTCCTATCTCTTGCAACTCTTCTCCAGTTTGGATCTCCTGTCAGTTTTATGTCGTCCTCCCATCTGACAGATGGTCTACCGCGACTGCGCTTTCCATCTCTTGGGTACCATTCCGTCACAGCTTGGCTCCATTTTCCCTTAGTGTCACGCATCATGTGCCCTGTCCATCTCCATTTCTGTTGGTCTATTCTTGCCATTATATCAGTTAGTTTTGTTTTGGTACGAAGATTGGATCCCACATGGAATATACGTCAAGGAAGATTTCCCTAGAGAAGTCCTGGAAAAAAGAAAACAGCTGCAGCTACAAGTCGAGGAAGAGAAGAAAAAAGGAAACATAGCCTTCATAAAATATGATAAAATAGTGGTGAAGAAAAACAGAGACAACAACCCAGAAAAAAGGAAAAGAGAAGAGTCAGGCTCTCCCAACTCCTCAAACCAAAAAAAGACTATTACTGCAAGCCGGCAAATCAACGCTTCTAAACAAACAGGCAAAGACATTATAAGTCCTAAAGAACTGAACTAAACTATGTCGATCGAGGAAGATCAGATGGGAAAAATAAAATACAATTATTTTGCTTTAAATTTCCGCTAAGAGACGCTAGCGCAGGCAACAAATCACGAAGCATCAACAAATCGAGGAAGATCAGCTTCACTATCGGATGTATCAAAAAACTCGCAAATTGTAACAACACCCGGAACCAGTTTACAACAACATTAGCCAATTCAACTAGCTGTAAAAACACCCCAATCCGGCTGGTCACCGTGGGGGAAGAAGACTATTACCCTCTAACAAAAAGAAATAAAAGAAGTGAAGTCTATAATATTGCAACACTCAATACGAGAACACTTAGAACCTCTGAAAGCCTGACAGAGTTAAGCAAGGCTCTAGAAGACATTAAATATGACATTCTGGGCATTAGCGAAATAAGAAGGCTCGGCGAAAATATTGAAGAGCACAATGGTTTTATCCTATATCACAAAGGGGAAATATCCGGAAAAAATGGTGTAGGTTTTCTTATCAAAAAGCACTTTGTTTACTACAATATTTTGATTTGTTTGTGTACCCTATTGATACTACGCCGCTCACACTCACACGCATACCTGCCTTATTTTTATTTGTTTAAAACGTACCGTGAGAACCCCGAAGATCGAGTCGACATCGAGACGTTCCCTATGACACATGTACTAGACTGACCCGAGTGCTTTCGCCGCGTGTGTATCCTTTGAAGCTCCTTACAGACATTTCGAGTGATTGTGGCCTGTGAAGTGATACCTGAACCCTGAAAGCTGATGCGGCAAGTACCTAGCTATAAGTGCTCAGACCTGACTGATTTTCCTATCATTGTCGCCCTCCACGTGTAATCCACTGCCTAAACTCTAAAACATTTTGGTAGCAGAGCGTAGTTTTTATTAGGACCCCTTATTAGTAACGTAATTTGTTTAATTGAGAGTTATTTATTTGCTACTTTCCTTTGTAATTTGAAGAAAACGTCTCGTCATATACCTAATCTATTTACAGTAAATTCCTTAATAACATTCGAGTACAACCCCTTTTAGATAAGTGTCGATTAAATCGATTAGCGCGTTAATTACCTACCCTTTGAGTGCAAGTGAGGTGCGCGAGCGCTTTGTTTCCCTATTGATCACGCCATTACCGCGTGTCCGCGTGCGAGTTGTTTACGAGTTACGTTTGCCATACCCGGTGCATCTGCGCCGTCCCTTACTATTTGTTCCTTTACGCATCCTATTGGAATCTTTTGTGAGTTTAATTTACCTACCTTGTTTCTTGCGATTTAAAGTAAATAAAATGTCGGATACCGAAACCGGCAACGAGACCGTAAGGGCCGTACTTTACACGGATACAGCTGAATACCGTGAAGCTATAGGTGAACTCCGTTATATTAGTGACTGGGTTGATGATGGGAATCATCAACCCAGTTAATCCGAGTTCTTGAGACCTTTTCCTCCAATCGTATGCGAGCGCGTCTTTCCGACCTGCCACTTATGTGCGATAAGTTTTCTGCCGCTTGTTCCAAGCTGTTAGGTAATCTCGATCCTGCGATTTATGAACAAGAATATGTACAAGTTAAGAACGAGATGCGCGTAGTAAGGGACAAAGTAGACGACTTAAAAATTAAGTTAGACGAAATACGACCTCACCAATTTGAGACGTCCTGTACTAGCACCCCCTTCAAGGAGAATAAATCCCTGGCTATTGATAACCCGGCTAGTAAATTGCCTGACCTACCTATACCTAAGTTTGATGGCCGTCCCGATAGTTGGATCAGTTTTATAGACCAGTTTGATAGCGTGGTCGACAACCAGCCTAGCCTTACCCCGACATTGAAGCTACACTATTTAGTAGGAGCCTTATCGGATGAACCTCGTCGATTGATACAACACCTCAAGATTGAGGCGGGCAATTACACCGTGGCCCGTGACCTCCTAAAACGTAGGTACCATAACCTTCGTGTTTTAGCGGATACCCACATAGCTCAAATAATGATGCTCCCTATTATAACGCCTAAACTTTCCGGGTTACGTGTGTCGTTCCTGAACCCCCTGCTTTCGACCTATCGATGCTTAGAGAGATTGGAACTTCCTGTTAAACATTGGTCATACCTATTAGTTCACTTATGCCTTGCTAAACTGCCTTCAGAGTTAAAATCGAGATTTGAACGTCGTTATGGCGATAATCCTAATCACCTCCCTACTTTTGATCATCTTATTACCTTTCTTGAGGATGAATGTAGGCACCACGACAATGTAGGTAGTGCTTCTGTCGTTGACACTACTACCCCCCCTACTGTGAGCTCCCCTTGTTTGCCTAAACCTAACACGCGTTCCCCACCTCCTGCGAGAGCCTTTTGCGACGACATCTAAATGTCACCTTTGTAATAGTACTTCGCATTACTTACGCGAATGTCCCGATTTTATTCGCCTTCCTACACGTCAACGTGTTACCTTTGTAAAAGAAGCCCGACTGTGCTATCGATGCCTGGATAAACACTCCATATTCCAATGCACGCGAAATTATCGCTGTCCCACGTGCCGCCGTTCCAGTCATCACACGTTATTGTGTTATGATGACTCCTCTCCTGTGAATTACGATCGCGATCGCTCATACCGAGACGTCGCGGCCTTAGCTTCCAACCAACCGCGGCAATCTCCACAAAGTCACTTAACGGACCGTGCATCACCCCCACGTACTGAATGGCACCGTGTTCGCACCCCACCACCTCGTGATTCCCGTAAAGCATCACCTCCCCGTTCGGGCGGGCGATCCCCACCTGCACCCAGCGGTAACCGTACTTATAATGCCCCTCTAGGTCAAAGAACCCAGGATGAACGTGCATTTCATCATAAGTACAATGAGGCCCCACAATTCTGACTAGATAACCCCCCTTCCATACCCGCTTTTACATCTTTACCTCGCAATTCTCTCGTTCTTTTACCTACGGCCTTGATTCATGTTAAAACCTCGTCTGGATATTATGTGGAAGCGCGTGCCTTATGTGACACTGGTGCTCAGGGCTGCCTTCTTACTACTGAGCTTGTTGTTGACCTTCTCCAGTTCCTGTTCGTGGAATAGGTAATGTTCAAGCAATTAATTCCCCGGGCATTGTATCTTTTTCATTTAAGCCAGTTAATTCTGTCTTTCCAGAAATCTCCACCAGTGAAATAGTTGTTGATGTGATTGCTGGTACCCTCCCAGAGGTAGATCTACCTAAAAGTGTAATTACCTGTACTAAGCACCTCCCTCTTGCTGACCCTTTATTTTACAAACCTGGTACTATAAGTGTACTTCTTGGAGCTGACGTCATTGGTCGCCTTTTAAGGTCCGAGTTGTTTGTGTCCCCTGATGGCCTTACTGCTATCTCGACGATATTTGGTTATGTCCTGTGTGGTCCTGTTTATGGAGGATTTACTGATTTGGAACCCCCCATGACTGGAGTCTCGCTGTCCCAAATAGTTGAAAATTTCTGGAAAATCGAAGAGGCCTCCCAATCTCCAGTTGCGAACCCCTTGGATATAGAGTGTGAAACCTTTTTTAAAGCTACTACCTCTCGTGAAAGCGATGGTAGATTTATGGTTAGACTCCCTTTTCTTCATGATCGTCCACTTCTCGGTGATTCTAAAACCAATGCCTTACGGCGATTCCATAATCTTGAGAAGCGTTTGCAAGCCAATCCTAATTTTCGAGAGAAATATATTTCCTTTATGCGTGAGTACCTTGACCTAAACCATATGTCCCTTTCTTCATATGACTCGACCCGGGAACATTATTTTATCCCTCATCATGAAATTTTTAAGTCTGTTAGTGACAAAATACGTGTTGTGTTCGATGGTAGTAGTCCTACATCCTCTAAAGTGTCCCTGAATCAAGTTTACATACAGGCCCTAAGTTTCAGCGAGATATTTCTCACATCCTCCTAAATTTCCGCAGGTACGAGGTAGTGTTTGTAACAGATATTCGTATGATGTTTCGTATGACTTGGGTACATCCTGATGATAGAAGGTACCAACTTGTGCTTTGGCGTGAGGATCCCTCTCAGCCACTTCTTGCCTATGAACTTAATACCAATACCTATGGTCTTCGTTCCAGTCCATTCATTGCAATTCGTGCCCTTCTTGAGCTCGCTGAACAAGAGAGACTTACCTTCCCTCGAGCTGTTGTAGTCCTTGAGAGAGATATTTATGTCGACGATTGTCTTACTGGTGCTGATACTATTGCGTCTGCCCGGGCTTTGAAAACTGAGCTTATAGGAATAATGGCCTCTGGTGGTTATGAGCTCCGTAAGTGGATTAGTAACAGGCCCGAGCTCCTAGATGATATGCCCCCGGATCATTTGCAACTTCCTCATTCATAACACATACATACAGGTCTTAACGCGATACTGGTTAAACAGTTTGAAGGTAAAAATGTTAACCTCCAAATTCAGCCTGACGTTTCGAACGCGTTGCAGCGTCCGTGGTCGTGGGTAAACTGGCGCGGCGAGATGTTAACTATTATTGCCAGGGTAGATTTCCTACCCGCACATCACTTATATTATTTGTCCGGCACACAACACTCACAGTATCCGCGGATGAGACTCAAGACAGATCGCGAGGCTTACACATATTAATCACTGGGTTCCACGAAACTGATAGTCTAAATCCGTCTTCCCGGTTGAAGTTTTATGTTTTTTAATTTCAACCGCTTCACGCACAATCCTTTTATAGTAGTGGCGATCGGTGGAGAGGATTTTAGGCTCATGTAGTTCAATCCAGTGATTGGCCCCGCCTTCCAATAAATGTTCTGCTATTGCAGATTTACATGTCTGCCTGTTTTTGACTGCAGCTATGTGCTACTTGACCCTGTCAGCGATTGACCGTTTGGTTTGGCCAATGTACGAGCTTCCACAACTGCAGTCAATCTTGTAGACTCCCGCCGACAGAAAGGGTATGGTATCCTTCGGTGTTCGTAGTTGGGTTGACAACTTGGAGAACGGAACGTATACAGTCTTCATGGAGTATTTATTTAGTACTGTTCCAATTTTGTTACGGAAAAAGTCGCAGTCTCCTGACAACTGGCCCGGTATTTCGGAACCTAACCCAAGTAGTGATCTTCCTGGACTACGTTGTTTAGTAGTCTCTGCCGATGTTCCTACCCCGGATCCCTCATTCTTATTAGAGCGGTATAGTTCTTTCAACAAGCTAATAAACGTGACTTGTTACCTAAGGTGGTTTTTATTTCCTAAATCTTACTCGTCCTACCTGAGCCCTGAGGAACGGAGAGATTCCCTTTTGTTTTTAGTGAAAATTGATCTATTTACCTCCCTTTCTGATGAATTTGATCGCTTACGGCGTGGCGATCCTATCACTAACTCCCTGAGAAAATTAAATTTATTTCTGGATGACGGAGACCTAATTCGAGTTGGAGGCCGATTACGAAACTCCGATCTATCCTTTGATGCGCGCCATCCCCTTCTTCTGCCTAAGAATGGTAATTTCGTGAACATCCTTATTTCACATTACCATCGCGAGAATGCTCATGCAGGTGTTAATGCAATTCTTGCCATGTTAAATAGAGAGTTTTGGATCTTGTCTGCACGCAGAGCTATTCAGCATGTGATTTTTAAATGCCTTCCCTGTTATCGTCTCAAGGCGGCTGTATCTTAATCCTTCATGGGTGACCTACCTAAAGACCGCGTCACGGCTGCTAGACCGTTTGACGGTGTAGGTACCGATTTTGCAGGACCCTTTTTTATCAACGTCCAGGCCTATAGGAAAAAAAGGTTAGTGAAAAGTTACCTGTGTGTATTTGTCTGCCTTTCTACTAAAGCCGTTCACCTTGAGGTTGTGTCGGACCTAACTACTGAAGCCTGTATTGCGGCCTTTTCCCGATTCGTGTCGCGTCGTGGTGTACCTCGCCTAATCCAATCCGATTGCGGTCGAAATTACATCGGTGCTAACAATTACCTGAAGGAGTTAGAGTGTTTCCTGTCTCAAAACCAGGCGGCTATTGGTTCTGAGCTTTCAAAGCGGAACATATCCTGGGTTTTCGATCCTCCTGTTTGCCCTCATTGGGGAGGTCTTTTTGAAGCTGCGGTTAAATCGGCGAAATCGCACCTAAAACGAGTAGAAGCGACCCCCCTTACGTTTGAAGAGCTGACCACTGTTTTTGCTAAAATTGAAGCAGTTTTAAATTCACGCCCATTGTGCCCACTTTCTCCGGACTCTAATGATGTCGAAGTGTTAACTCCCGGCCATTTCTTAATTGGACAACCCTTAACTGCACTTCCGGAGTACCCTTATAAAGACGTAAAATTGCATCGCCTTACACGGTTTCAGCTAATCCAACAAATTACCCAGCACTTTTGGTCTCGCTGGCATTTAGAATACCTAAATACATTACAAATTAGAAATAAATGGACCTCTCCTTGTGATCCTCCTAAAGTAGGTGAGCTAGTACTCATAAAAGATGACAACCTTCCCCCTTTGCAGTGGCGTCGTGGACGCATTATTAATTTATACCCTGGCCAAGACCAAGTTGTTCGTGTGGTAGATGTTAAAACTCCTACCGGTAGCCTAAAGAGATCTTTGACGAAATTAGTTCGTCTTCCTGTCCAGTGAACTTCCTTTCCCTTAGCTTCCTAACCTTCTCGTAAACACTTGACGTGTTTAGGGCGATATGTTTACTACAATATTTTGATTTGTTTGTGTACCCTATTGATACTACGCCGCGCACACTCACACGCATACCTGCCTTATTTTTATTTGTTTAAAACGTACCGTGAGAACCCCGAAGATCGAGTCGACATCGAGACGTTCACTATGACACATGTACTAGACTGACCAGAGTGCTTTCGCCGCGTGTGTATCCTTTGAAGCTCCTTACAGACATTTCGAGTGATTGTGGCCTGTGAAGTGATACCTGAACCCTGAAAGCTGATGCGGCAAGTACCTAGCTATAAGTGCTCAGACCTAACTGATTTTCCTATCATTGTCGCCCTTCACGTGTAATCCACTGCCTAAATTCTTAAACACACTTGAAACGTCATATCCATGAATTCGTCGGGATCTCAGATAGGTTCTAAATATGAAGCTGCCAGGATACAAAAAAGTGTGGTCAATAATTCAAGTGTACGCTCCAACTGAGCAAGCAGAAAAAGCTGAGCTGGAAAGATTTTACGAAGCAATAGCAGCTGCGATTGAAAGCCATACAGGTAACCACATTATTCTAATGGGTGACTTTAATGCACAAGTGAGAGCCAAGGAGAATAACTCAGAAAGCATCCTTGGGGAATTTGGGTATGGTAAAAGAAGTATCAATGGACAATCGTTAGTAGAGTTTCTTATGGAACACAATTTAACAATACTGAACTCAACATTCAAGAAAAGTCACAAAAATAAATGGACATGGATTTCCCCTGGTGGCAAATACAAGAATGAAATTGACTTTATAACAAGCAACTTCCCAAAAGCATTCTCAGACACAACTGTAATATAAAAGTCATTTATTTATGTATGTAGGCCCACAGGGGGCACTTATACACGTCCCAACATATTATTTTTTAATCCCTACCACTGCTTCGGGACAAATTGTGGGCTAGTGCTGAGAAGAAGCAGCGCAAGAAACTCAGTCACTATTGTCAAAACCTCTTTTAAAAATAATGTTTAAATACAGAAATTGTACTAGTGCGAGCTGGTCCACACGTTTACATCATTCAAATAATCGTCTACTTTATAATAACCTTTTGTCATTAGGGTATCCTTAATAAATGATTTGAATTTGTTTATTGGTAATTCTACAATATTTTACGGTAATTTGTTAAAGTAATTGACACATTTTCCCATGAAAGAATGACCAACTTTTTGAAGCCTGAATTGTGGAATAGCAAGCTTATTTTTATTTCTAGTGTTAAAATTATGCGTATCACTCTTCTTTGTAAATAAATGCAAGTTTTTACGCACATACATAATATTTTCATAAATATATTGAGAGGCTACTGTTAATATCCTTATTTCTTTAAAAAAATCTTTCAATGAATCTTGAGGTTTGAGGTTATAAATAGCACGTACGGCCCTTTTTTGTAGTACAAAAATTGATTCTATATCAGCAGCTGAGCCCCATAGTAAAATACCGTACGACATCAAGCTGTGAAAATAGCTAAAATAGACTAGTCTGGCCGTTTCAACATCAGTCAAGCGCCGTATCTTTTTTACAGCAAAAGCAGCTGAACTAAGTCTTCCTGACAAGGCCACGATATGAGGACCCCATTGTAGTTTTGAATCTAAAGTAATTCCTAAAAATGTTGTTGAATTTATAGTATTTAGCAGTTTGTCTTTTATCAAAACATCTGTTGAGGCCTGTCTGACATTAGGCATCGTAATCTTAACACATTTAGTCTTATTCCCGTTAAGCAAAAGGTTGTTAACAGGCTGAACTTCAATACAAATCACCGTATGGTTCGCAGCACTCTTAAATTAAGTCCACCAAAAACCTCCCGAAGCAAAATAAGTAGAAACGTATTAAATCAAATAGAAAACCCACCATGCACAAGGAAGGCAACATTCATAGAAACAGCAAGAAGCATCGCTAGTGAAAACATCGAAGTGACTCAAAAATACGATAGACTGGAAAAACTAATGCAAAACCACCCATCTATGAGCAATGGTAGCGTAAACAACATTAACAAACTAAGCGATAAAACTTAAAAACTGATCAATGAAAGGAAAGAACTACTAAGTAAGAATAAAAGTAGAGAAAACCTCAAAACTATAGCTGAACTAAGTAAAAGTATAAGAACTAGCATGAGATATGATCGCAAAATCAAAAGGCTACAAACCCTGGAATACCACATCCAGCGAACTGGTGGTGTGAAGAAAGCACTAAAAGATCTTCGAGAGGCAGGAAAGGAATGGGTACCAAAACTGAAAGGAAAGTCTAAAACTGTCACACAAAGAAAACACATCAAAACTTTGGCAACAGACTTCTACTGTCAGCTATATGAAAGGCAAGAACAAAATACTAAAACGCCATGCACATACACCCAATTAGCTACAGAACCCAATGCAGACCCCGTCCCTTCGATCCTTGCAGGCGAGGTTGAAAAAGCTATTAACAGCCAAAAAACGGGAAAATCTCCTGGCACAGACCGTATCACTAATGAACTGTTACAAGGGTCTATCGACGAACTGGTGCCAATGCTAACTAAGATCTTCAATGAAATTCTAGAGACCTGTGTTATTCCAGAGCAATGGGTAAAATCCCACAACATTCTGATCCACAAGAAAGGTAGCAAAGAGGATATCGAAAACTACAGACCCATCAGCTTGATGTCAAACATCTACAAAATTTTTGCAAAAATTATACTGGAAAGAATCAGCCTTAAAATGGATGAACAGCAACCAGTTGAGCAAGCTGGATTTAGGAAAGGGTTCTCGACCATAGACCACATCCACACAGTCAAACAGGTAATTGAAAAGTACAAAGAGTACAATAAAACGATATATTTGGCATTCATCGATTATGCCAAGGCATTCGACAGTCTGAGCCACAATTACATCGTCGAGACTCTCTTACAACAAGGAATACCCGCAACATACATAAACATTATTAGAAACATCTATTTCAATAGTAAAGCAAGAATACAATTGGAATCCTTGGGAAATGAATTCGACATAAAAAGTGGCGTAAGACAAGGAGATCCACTGTCTCCAAAATTATTCTCTGCTGTTCTAGAAAACATATTTCGCAATTTGAACTGGAAAACGTTTGGCTTAAATATAAACGGGTCTAAATTAAACCACCTGCGATTCGCCGACGACTTGGTACTATTTGAAGAAAACCCAATCAATCTCTAGACTATGATTCAAAGCTTAAACGAAGTAAGCGAAAAGATCGGCCTAAGAATGAACACCAACAAAACAAAACTAATGACAAACTCACTTGAAGTCGAGATAAAAATTAAAAACGAAATTCTCACATATGTCGATAGCTACATCTACCTTGGGCAAATCATCTCTACAAAAGATCAAGCAGCACAAGAAATAAACACGAGGATTGCTTTGGGATGGAAAAAATACTGGGCCCTCAAGGAGATCATGAAATCAAAAGACCTGAGTATGAAACTGAAAAAGAAAACTTTTGACGCATGTATTTTTGACTCCCATGCCTGACATATGGATGCGAGACATGGCTGACTAAATCCCTGGGTGACAAACTTGCAAAATGCCAAAGAGCAATGGACACACAGAATAAATTTTAATATGGGTAAGTATTTAAAAGATTATGTGTACCATCGCGGGTTTCTTTATACAAATTTTTTTTCTTCTTTTTTTCCCTTTTATCTCTGTGAATATGGCAAGGATGCAAAGTAACACCGTTTTTTGTTATCGAACGGATTAGACAGCATTTTTTAGTTATCTGCTAGTTCGACTAATTCGCCATCATTTTGTTTAGTAGAACTTCCATGATAATTTTCCGTCAAAATGTATTTGAACAGTGTAGGCTTCTGCCAACGACGCACTTATGTACCTTTGATTTTATTAAACCCTCTGACGCAAATCTGATAGATTACATGACAGGACATTAAAGATAATCCGTTCGATATACACGTTAGGTAGTGATGGACAAAGCTAATTTTTCATTAGCTTTGTTAGACAAACACCGCTCCATTGCGCTGCCCACTTAACATTCTGTTAGGCCAACAGATAACTGTAAACGAAGTTATTAAGCTTTTATGATAATATTTTTTTATTTTTCCTGGACAAAATAGCTACCTGATGTGGTGTTGGTTTGATTGCACTGACATTATTTTACTGTATTGGCAACGGCCATTGGACAGATTAAATCAGATTATCCAAAAAAAATGAAAAAATGATTTAATCTATATATATAGATCTAGTTATGTGTAGTCATTTTTATACCTACTATATATACCAATACTTATTCGGCCTTTATCCCCTAGAATCTCAGTTTTCTTATTGAACTAAAATCCCAATCAAATCCTCATAATATCCGGGAAAAACCAATAAAAGCTGATATTTACACCTGAAAGCTGCGTTTGAACTCTAAAAATATTCTAATACTTACACGGAGTTTTCTTACACAAAAGGCTTGGGAAAATGTCGTTACATGTTATCAGGGGTGGTAATAAAAGAATATTTTTCTCTCTGCAGTTTCTTGGATCGACGTTATTTGATGATTGTGACACATGTGACGGAATTTGGAATTGGATACTTACACAAAGGCGTTTTTCAGGACTACACGTGCTATGGCGATACACGGTATAAAATTACACCACTTACGAGATGGTTGTATGCGGCTGGTTGGGTAAAGTAAAAGAGTTTAAAAAGATTTTTTTAAACTAATATACCTATACAAGTTGTTGGTAATTCGGTCTGGTATGGTAGGCTAAAGTCGTGTTTATTGCTAGATGAGGGCAGCGCAGAAAACCTACTTATACATGTGTAGGTTTGAATATTGGGCAGCTTTCAGTTCACTAAGTACGTATAAGTAGTATGATTTTTATCTGAGGTTTGCATATTAACAAATAATAGTTAGAAGCAAGTTCATAATATGCTATCATTGGTACTACGACCGAGCAGAAATAACTTGCATCCAACTTGTTTTTTCTACTTTTATTGAGCTATCATGGTAATTATGATGAAATGCTTAAAACTTTGGGCGCTCAATTATTTTGCATATAAAAAATAAAGCATTAAGTAAGTACCTAAGGAAAATGACAATGCATTGTTTGAGCCCAACATTATTTCCTATTAAAATATACGGCTGTACGAATATACACACAGGTAACCACAGATCCTTGCGTCCGAATTGTCCACTTTGTGACAAATTAATTTCCCCTACCTTTGCCAATCCAATAACGTATAAGCGTAGCAGACGTAAATGTAACCGAAACAAAAAGAAAACGTCTGCAAGTAGGGAATCCAATCCCGCATAAAAATCGCAATCCCGCAAGCATGCGGGATCAAGGTCATCAATCCTTGCTTTTGTTTATTATTATTTTTGTTTTGTGTAGTTAAATGAAAGAAATAAAGACAAGTATTTTTTTATTATTATTATCAATATGAAGCAAAGTTATTACTCATATTATAAATTGAATATAATGATGTTTAAGAAGCATAAACAATCAACTTCTTTTATGAAACGATATAATACAATTTTTAACGTTTCAAATTTAAATTTGTATTGAAAATAAAACATATTCATTGGTTTTAGAGGCGTAAAGAGGTGAATTCAGTAAACGCCGGGTAAAAAGTTAGCTTATTTTTTCTGAAAATGCTTTCGAAGAAACTATTTTCCTAAATTATTTTCCATACAAATTCTATATAAAAATCACGAGTTCTATGGGAAAGTTGTTAAATCACTTATTAATTAGCTGTGCTGAGGTGTCTTATAAATAATTAGATAGTCACCTGAGCCCATTTTTATTAATTTTTTTTTTCAATCCCGCAAACCTGCGGGATCCTGCGGGCGCAATCCCGCATTTCTGATCCCGCAAAAAAGGCGCGGGATCCCGCGTTTGCAGGATTGGATTCCCTATCTGCAAGAGAATGGCGGACGTTGCGTTGCGCGTTGCTTCCATTTGGTCCTTCGGTGGCTGATTCGTCACACGCTTTTATTAAGGCGCGACTCGTGTATGGCGAATTGTGTGTGAAGTAATCGTGCCAACAAGTTACAGTTATAGTTTTCATTTACCTTTTCAGTTTTTCACTATAAACTTGTTGATATTTTGTCTGAGACTTTCCTTTGCGTTATAATATTTATAGATTTAGATAGAAGTGAAGCTCTAACGCAGTCTAAGTAATGACTAGATCATCAATCCCAAGGTACTTTTTTTCTTATTTTCCCAAATTGCTCAGCAGATAATATGTATTATGTAGAAAGAACTAACCTCTAAATTTCGATATTCGATAGTCACGAAGAAAGGAATTAGTAATAAAGTTCATTTATTCATTAAAAGTAGGGAGGTACTGTAATTTAAAATATTTTACAAATTGTTTCAGTTTGCAATCTATACTTCTGCAAGTTCTGAATCTGACATGTTGAGGACAACTTCAGCCGGTCGTTTTCGGACATTAAGAGTAAGAAGAGTTTTTGTTTTGGCCACCAAATTACAGTCTTAATTTTATTGTGTCGTAAACATTTTGGAAGGGCGCACGCTGTTTTTGATTCAAGAACATAATCAACAGTCTAGCTGCTTCGAAGTCGCACTTTGAATTCCAATCAGTTTCCCGAATAGTCACTTGGCGGGCTGCTATGAATAAAAATTACAGTGGAGCGAACTGATACGACTTCCTGCTTTAGAAAAGAAAAAGGTTGTTAAAAAATTAAATAATGTTACCTATTCATAAACTTTTAACATAATATACTAATAACTAAAAAAAAATGACATTGTACCTCGGGTGTATAATTTTAATGCATGCATCACATCCGCAGAATTTCTAGTACATCATTTATTACAATTAAATAAATTAATGTATAATGACCGCCTCGGTGAAAAGAATTCAGCTTTGGTAGAAGGCACCGCTCAGGGATACAAAACGGAGACATAGGATCACAAGATTCACAAGGCTTCGGTCGTAATCGTAACACGCAAGGATACCCATTTAAAGCCTTGATAGCTGCACTATTTCTGGGTCAGCTGGTCCACTACACACAAACAACCCTTGTTGCTGACTGGCTAAACACAGTCCCTTTTTATTTTTTAGTAAAAGGCAAAGTAAGATTATACGAGTCTTACATCAAACGTTATTTCGTATGTTTTATTTACTTTTTTAAAATATAACGTTTACGAAATCCATAATCAATAAATGAACGCGCTTTATAAATTATAATTTGAATCGTATAATCGCATCAACAGATGGCATTCGTCAATGATGTGATTGAATATTTTTAACCGGTCGATTTTAATGTATTTCATTTACATAAGATCAGACAAACTGTGTGACGCAAGAATATCAAATCAAATGATTTAGATTCAGAGGAAAATATGAATTGAATTGATTTTACATTTTACTGGTTTTATTAGGTTAGGTTTAGCCAGGATAGGTTTGACACAGCACTTATTATGTTCCACCTGGCCGTAATTTTGCCTTTTAAAAAGCGATCGAATCTAATATTGTTGGTCCATGATAATAAACTCAACTAAAAGACTGAAACCATGTAACAGTGAACTGCTGGAATAAACAAGATTCAGAAGGAATTCTCCAAGGATTTTCACGTGATCAGTCTTGTCTTGCGCTGCCCTCATTCAGGTTAGGTACCTATAATAAATGAAGCTAATATTCTTAATCAATGTTCTTAATACCAAATCTTTATGTCACTTACATAAAACGAAGCCAAATTCGTGTAATTACAGTGACACTATATAAACACCCACACGTTTCAGTAAGACGACGGAAATTCTAGGAACACGATATTATGTTATTACTGGTCATAAAGACTGTGTGATGCGATTAAATTGACTTAGCTTGTCGTAAAGCTCAGATTTTCGGAGTAGATAGGTAGGTCACGTGGGAGTACAAACGTATGTCAAAAAAACAATCATTAATACGAATGACATTTTTAATTGATTCCTTTTACAGGTTTATGGGCAATGTGGGTGGCCCAACCAACCTGATGAATTAATGACATGATCGAATTTATTTGTTTTGTTATCCCCCTCTTTAAAACGTTTCATTGTTTCATTTATTCGTTTCGTAGTTTCATTTAGAATGTGTTTTCCTACCAGGCCGCAGGCATAGTACATTTAAATGAAGAGTTATATATAGTATTACAAGGGCTACCTTCTTTTTAAACTTGGGAGTTGAGATAGACAATTTTAGCAAGGGAAAGGCAAAAGCAAGTTTTAAAATTTATTGTTATAACAATAAGCACACATGGAATAAACTCAAACGTGGGATCTACATGTTAGCCTAAACACAGGTCGCTCATCATGCTCCAAATAGTATAAACTTCAAAAAACTATGGTTAATAATAATTAGTTAATCTGTCATAACGATCAGTTAATTGAGTACAGGTATTTAAGACCGATATACTATGCCGATAGCAAATATCAAAAACACACACTAAAATCAACATACACTAGTATTGAATTTCATTGTATCTTGTGGTCACTGGCGCGGGCGGTAACGGTGACTCATTAATTAGTGTAGAATTACATACTTGTTTTATTTACGTAGATAATGCGTGGATAATACATCTTGACCAAGACTCAGGTATTGGACATAATTTCAATATTTGAACTAAAAGCTTAAAAATTGTTTTCCAAATATGAATTTGAATACGTTATAAAACTTATTTGCTGCTTATCGAAAATAAATAGATCAAATTAGAATTGTTACAAAACATCGGTAAAAATCGGTATTTTTTTATTTGCGCGACTGGTGCTGTTTCTGCTCTTATTATTACATTATTTATTTAGTGTCACGAATAAAACACGCATAGACTTCGATTTGTAACCGGTTTTATAGGTAGGAACGAAAAAACATCAGCTATTAAGGAGATAAGTGCCGTCGTAAATTACGTTACATATCTACTACACTGTTTGACTATTAACACAGAATAAATAATAGTGCTAGTAGTTTATCGGCTTTTATGAAGATACAATCATGCAGTTTGATTCCAGTACTTGTACGTCTCCGAAACCATTAATAAATTACTTTTGAAACTATGCTTTTATATTACTTATGTAATTAATAATAACTTTAATTGCCCACTTTCACAGTTTTCAGATACATTTCCAAAGAAGTATTACTAAAATAGAATGCCGGCTCGATGGCGTAAAAAATTCAGTGACTAAACATCCTCAAGCTGGAAGAGCAATTGCCTGGATAGTGGGTCGGGGGTTCGAATCCCAACAGAAGACGGTGTATGAATTTTTGTGAGCGAAAACTCTCAGTTTTATTTATTTTGGAAAACGTCTTCGCTTAAAAACTGTATTTGTTGCGGACTGTATTTATTATGATGGTAAGGTCGCTGGAGCTTGTAGAAATTGGTTGCAAATTAATGAAAACACTGCTTGGAACTTACTCTTGAACTTATTCAGTTTTGAGAACACGTACACACGCCGGTGATGGCGGAGAGAGAGAGAGCGACGTCCAAGATAAAAAAGAAAAACTGAGTGTTGGAAGAACAAATATTGGGGTTGCAACAGTATTCATAGGGTTGAGTTCACCAACACTGTTTAATTTTTAACCAGCCGCTATCATATTATTTGACATAATATTTTCTATGGCAATTGTGTCAGCTAAACCGTCAATCTATGTTTACCGTATGATTAAAAACAAATGAACGCGGCTCGTAAAGGTATTATCACTAATATTTTTTTATTCTTTGGTATCACATTAGTAATTACTTACAATATTAACCTCAGTTCAGAGACCTCACCTTTCGATTGTTCCGAGAAAAAGTTAGGTACATATTTATCTTACAATTCGGTTAAAAGACCTTCCAGTTTTTGTAAGGCAGTTGTCAGTTATAAAGGTAACAGAGAAAATTCGAATCTATTTTCAGCGTTGACCTTATTTCAATACCCAGTTAAACTAAATTGGTAATTTTAGCTCTTCCGACATTCAAGTCAAGTGTTAAAGATCTTCCGAGCCCTAAACACATTTACTCAAGAGGAACCTCATTATAGAATTCCTCTCACATTGCTTAGTGTAGTGTAGAGTGACCACGCTTTTTAGTAACTCAGGGTCTTTTGTCTCTTGAATTCATGCATAAGTCAAATCAAAAAGACTCTAGCGGTAGAAAGTAACATAATTTTATGATGGGCTCTTCAAGAGCCTATCATAAAATTATGTTACTTTTACAAGAGCCGCTCTTGCTCGATCATAAATCTTATGAACAACCAGTACCTAATTAATCGTTGTGTGTGCAATTGATATTAAAGACCGTTTATTCTGTCTCTATTCATTTCACTTGTTCCTCGTGATTTGGTTACCCTTATCATACAATTTACTTTGGTCTACAAAACTAGCACATCTATGGAGTTTGAAGTGGGTATCATCAACTAAATACAGAGCTTATTTAACCTATGAATGAGTAATTATACGAAGATCGTCTTATTTGCTTATTTCTTGCCAAGACTGTTGTAATTCTATGTGAGAACCTAGATTTGGCATTTCATTTTGCTGATAAATGGCGTGAGAGTTGATATTAGGGTGCCGAACCCAAAAGGTAAAAACGGGACCCTATTACTATGCCTCTGCTGCTGTCTGTCTGTATGTATGAACCGTGTTAGCTAGATAGTTGAAATTTTCACAGATGATGTATTTCTGTTGCCGCTATAACAAAAAATACTAAAAACAGAATAAGTCGAATATTTAAGGGAGGCTCCCATACAACAGAAGTGATTTTTTCGCTGTTTTTTTGCTTGATATTAATAAATGCCAACAGGCTCAAGTCAAAGTCAAAAATTATTTATTCAATTTTGGACACAAAATGCCACTTATGAACTGACGCTTGAAATAATTAAAGAATATTAAGTTGTATATTCGCTTCAAAAATAAATCCATAATCCATAATAATATAAATGCGAAAGTGTGTCTGTCTGTCTGTTTGTCTGTTACCTCTTGACGCTTAAACCACTGAACCGATTGAGATGAAATTTGGTATGGAGACAGTTCGAGACCCTGGAAAGGACATAGGCTACATTTTGTTGCGATATAAAAATATTAAGAGGGTGAAATGGGGGATGAAATTTTATATGGAAAATCTAACTCTTGCGGGCGAAGTCGCGGGGAACCACTAGTATCTAATAAAATTAAAATAAAAAAATATTTAGGGGGGGCTCCCATACGAACGTGATTTTTAAAGTCATAATATAGTGTCTCATGTTGTATAGATAATGGTACGGAACCCTTCGTGTGCGAGTCCGACTTGCACTTGGCCGGTTTTGTTTTAACGTATTGTAGGCATAAGTTTTTGTCATCTTTGAAATAACATTGATTAAGTATTTCCTAAACCCGAAGGTTGTCTGGAAGAGATTATTATTGTACAAATTAGGCGGTCTTATCGCTCTTAGCGATAAGACCGCCTAATTTGTACATCTTTCTTTGTAAATTGTATTGTTGTTACTTTTATGGTGTGCAATAAAGAGTTATCTATCTATCTACATTATACCTATTTCTAAACTTAAGAACTACTGTCTGCTTAGGATCGACTTTTATGTGATTTCATTCATATACTGTAAGTGACTAACATTGTTTACAATGGTCGCAACTAGGTTTAACATTTATGATGTAACAGAAAGACCTAATTTGCGTCATGATTTCTATAAATACTACCGCACATGACAGAATCCCGCCCAGTTCGTGGTCATTCTGTGCCTACTAATAAGCACTAAAATAACTTCTTGCTCGTCTAAACTGTTTCTTTAACAGGAATTTGATCTCTTTTCGTTAGGAATATCTGTTTAGCTCAGGGATTCCCAAACTTTTGTGCGTCAGAGACCCCTTTTTCAAAATGAACTGATACCTCAGACCCCTATTGCTATTACCCCTATTGCTTTTAGTGGTTCCTCTTGACGCTAGAAATCATTCATTTCACCCTTTTAGCTCCCAGATTGGAAAATTTAAATTCTCATATTGCTTACACTATTCTGAAATCATGATTTTTTTCCAAAATTCCCATATTTTCTTCGTGCAAGTCCAATCTGGAAAAACTTCTAGAGCTTTTCGATACCACCCTTAAAAAAAGGCACCCTTTTCGACTGCGAGACATTCCGGGTATGTGTGGATTGCGAATCGGACATAAAGTTTGTGAACCTTCTACGTGGACCTGTGACCGGTCTCCATGGTCTTTGTTGCCAGCAAAGTTTGGGCGTCTCGCCTGCCATAAGCATTGCTATCCGACGCGGAAACGCAGCCAGCATTCTCGTCCCCATATGCCTCGAGGACACGAATTTTTGAATAAGTATTTTTTTTCAATAAGTAGGTATGCTTTTTTTTGTTTTAGGTTAGATTACTCGTGTGTCTAGTTTAATTGTTTTTGTAAGAGACCCAAGAGTTTTACCCAGTAAAAATATTGATACAAAATACAAATTTAACCCTCCAATAGCAGTTTTCGTTTATTTTGTTATATCTTGGAGAATCTCTAGCAGGGCAGAGGCCTTACTCCGGATCTTAATGACGATGTCCGCATTTTGGAATCTAGCCACCATGGTCGTTGGTGTCATCCTGGCATGAGTGACAGGGACGGCTACATTTGAAAATACGAAAATATGTAAATATCTGGCTTCAGTTCTTACGATACTGTTAAGTTTGTACTGCGTAGGTAGGCATGTGATCTTAGAAGCTTAATAAGTATAAGTGGATGATAATAATGGGTCTTAAACCTATGAAATTGGAGATTTGTATGGACAAAACTACGAAAAATGTTATTTTCGTTTTTATTTTTGTATTTAATAAACTATTAAAACGTCTGCACACCAATTGCAAACGGAGAATGAGCTATGCACTGCGTATTGCAATTTCTCGACATCAGAGAACATGATGAAAATATGTTGTTATCATGTTTTCATCTGTTTTCTAGAACTAGCCAACCGCATTATTGAGTAGGAAATACAGGAGCTATGGTATAAGGGGCTTTGTAAGAACTTGGTTTCGTGATAGACCTCACTTCTTTTATCAGCGAAACCGTTAAGTACTTGGCATCTATTCACATTTATGTTTGGATGGTCTATTATTACTCTTAAAAGCATTAAGCATTGCCTTTATTACATTCTATCTAAAAGGTTTAGTATTATTCCAACCAACAAATTGTTTGCTAAGGCTCGTATAAAAATAGAGTAAAATGATTACACCCATAGGAAAATAAAACTCTTATTTCTTCTAGCAAACATTGTTTCTAGATCCTTAGTTAACAACTTAACAACATGTAAGAAAACTGTTTACATGGAAACATCTAAGTTTGTTATTTGTTTCATCACCGTAGCATAATCTCAGCTTATCTTGTAGATATAAGTATATATGGTTTCAGAACAGTATAAATAGGTAATAAACTATTCGTCATTTATGGTTCGAGATCTGCTTGAGGCGGTTTTTTTACGTAATATCTATTACGAGTTTGATGTAGTTAAAAACTTAAAACGTTTAACGGGAATACAGGATCGATTTTTCATTTATTCCTGAAAATGAGGCTGAAAAACACGATAAACATCGTTTTGTTCAGTGGGGCCAGTGGGTAGCGTAATGAAGCCAGCGTCAAGATTAATGGGTCCGTTGCCTTTACAAGTTCGCGGTTCGATCAATCAATTGACCATTCAAGGGTTTCACGATATTTTCAACGTCAAAAAAAATTAAAAAGTTAGTAATTTACTAAGTACATTAGTAGGTATTTTAAATTAAGGGTAAACATAGGTATACCCATAACAATATAAATATTCATACCTTCTTATTTCACGTTTAAAATAAAAATAGGGCTAACAAAACAATACGACTACTTATTACGTAAGTACTTGCTAAATGTATATTTATTTTTAACTTTATTATTTAGGTATGTTTTATAGGATCATAGGTAGGTCAGTACCTAATCATAGTTCCACCTGTTCAGTATTCTGTGTTCAGCTGTGTTACGTACTTACTAAATGTATATTTACTTTAAACTTTATAATATACTTAGGTATGTTGTAAAGGATCATAGGTACCTAATCATAGTCCCATCTGTTCAGTATTCTGTGTTCAGCAGTAGAAATCAAATCAACCACACAAGCGGGCCGCCACTTTGTCTAACGGTAGTCGGTACAAAGTACGGATTTCCAGTGTTTGCGTCTCTAATTCAAGATCCAAGCTTGGTTGAACCTCCACCTAATTTGCATGGCAAACGATTGCGTGACAAGCCAATACACCTGGACCGGGCTTTATGCTGCCTACATGTGTCCATCAATATAGTATTCGGTAGTGTTGATTTGTACTAATAGTAAAGATCCCGGCTTCTGTGATCTGAATGTGATGTTCTAAATTATCCTAAGACTGGAGGTAATATTCTGATAAGTATAAGACTCGACATAAATATCATGACATCTTCAACTTACGAATTATCTATTAGATGTACCTAATTATAATGTTTTAACTTTGCTTTTACAGTGCAGTATTTCATTTAACAAGACTAAGGCCTTGTCCAGGAGGGCTAATTCGCTGCGAATGTCGTTGCGCGAACACGCGCGTATGTTGCGTCCAGAGACGCGATTCGAAACGCGAGCGTTTGGGGAGGGATTCAGTAAGTAGTGCAAAACATGGAGTTGGACGAGTATTAGAAAATATAAATACTAGTTCTTCCCACGCATTCCGTTTCAAAGTTCTAGTCCCATAAGCGGATGACTCCATGTCCCAAATTGCCGGTCTTTTCTCTACTTCATCTATGAACAATTCATTATAAAAATTTTGCTGCTCCATGATCCCTAGATACGTGCACTCGCCGTCACGTTCGCGCGTTTACTGGACGCAACACAGAGGTCCCTAGTATCTCAACTCGCGCGTCGTGCGCGCGAGTCGAGAGTCTGGCGTAGTGCACGCGATTTACACGCGAATTTTCAACTCGCGCGTGTCTTGTGGACGCAATGTATTAGCTGCTAGTATCTCGCCAACGCGCGTAGGATTCGCGACGAATTCGCCCGTCTGGACAAGGCCTATAAGTGAAACAGCGTCTGTACACGACGGCCGAAGTTGTTTATGTATAGTTTATAGTTTCTACTTTGTTTATCGTTTGTTAAATTGCCTTTCATAATTTCTGTAAAATAGAATTCCTTGTTATGTTATGTAAATAAAGAAATAAATAGGTACACTGAACATGGATAGGAGGGTCAGGAAATACCGGCTCTCTATACAGTATTGCCCGATCCAACGATAGGAACAAGATTAGAAAGAGATAGAGGTATCTCCCTTCTCGCTTCCAGGCGGCGGGGGTGGAAGCGGGATACCCTGCCTCCCTCAATTAGGCAGTATAAATATAGCGCCAGCTTTCCATAGAAACCACACTTCGATCTCAGCTCAACGACTGCACACCAAGAAGACAGCATTCACCAAGAAATCCGGAGTTTTCTTTACCAAAGGAGCCCTTCTACCATACAGTCAACCTACATAGGCGAACCATCACCGATACGGACACGACGCTCCGAGGATTCATAAAATCCAGGGCGTCCCGTACATCGTCTAATTTCGGTTCGTAGTAATCTATTCCTGAAATCTTATAACTTCATTTTCCGTACCAATTAAAGTGAACCCATTATTATATTAGCTAGGGCTATCCTGTATTGATATGAAAAACGCTGATCTCTTATTATCATAAATCACGTGTGTATTAGCCTGGAGTTCACCAACAGATGTTTAATATTTTGCAAGCCAAACGGCTGTTGAATTGCTTGAATATTATTTGTCATTGTTGTATGAAAATCGTGTCAAATAAACCGTCAAATTAATTTGACCGGCTGTTAAAAATTAGTGAACTCGGGTCTTAATTTTTAATCAAACCAGTTTAGCATTACCTTTTTGACATATTTTGTATGTGGCCTGAAATTGTTCTTAAAGCCAGAATACTAATGGTTAAATTCAATGCAGGAACTTCCCTAATTTCCAATCTGAAACTTCTACAGTCACGCATAAAAGCTGTTTTCAAATTGAAATTGCTAACAAGCTGTTTGCAGATTTCTGCGGAAAGTAGGTAGGTATTACGAGTGTGTATGAATGCAAAATTGCTAAGTCAAACCGCTCGCTGCCTGCAGACTCTTCTAGCAATACAACTTGCGGCTAGGGTTACCTCATCAGAAAATTTATGCGAATACTGAATATCGTAATGTTACCTTCTGGCAAAGCTTCACAAATTCGTTTGCATTCTTATTCGTTTTAAAGTTTCGTAAAGTTTTTTATTTAGTGTATCTGATTCTCTCAAATTGAACGAAACCATTTTAAAATGTGTTTTAACACCTGTGTATGTTCCATTTCAGGATTTCCAGGACGATCTAGCATCATTTGGCAGCTCTAGTGCTGCCAAATGATGCAAGATCGTCCATGCTAATTGCAATTAGCATGGCAAACGATTCCCGGATTGCACTGCTTTGCTCACCTCAGAAGCGCTAAGATTAATTCAGAATTTGTTCGTTCATACGCTTCCCAAAATATTTCAGATTTGATGTTCGAAATTAATTAGCAGGCCTTACTTTATTTTTTTTAATTTATTTACCAGGTACAAAACATTACAATATACTCGTATGTTAGTAAAATCACGTACTTTTAAACCACTAAGGTTTGTTATGACATGACCCGAGTCGACGATATAGGTAGGTACAATTTCCAACGATATAATATATTTACGCATTTAACTTTTTAACCAGTAGATAGATATTGTGAATGTGATTGATACAATATTCTATACGGGTCTCCTTTCGCCATAACGGAAACGGTATCCGCAATCTGTTATTATCGGACGGATATACAATCCTATACATATAGAGTTCCTATTAGATACCGGAAGCCTATCCTATGTTGCGGATATTTATCGCTGGATCCTCCAAATTTTAGAAGATATTATTAGGTGAATCCTAATATCTCCTAAAATATGGATCTAGCGGTGATCTGTAATTTGAGTCAAAATTTAACGAAGACCCAATTAATTTATTCTCGGCCTAACCAGATAGATAACGACAACGGCGCTTGCATAATTAGAACTTTCTATTAATCTACCCAAGATGGTATGTAAGTGTGTTGTATTTTTTATTTCGTGTTCATGTCAGATCCTACCTTCGAATCGGTAGATCACTGGTAGATCAGATCATGGCGTTACACCGCAACGTAGAAGTTACCAAAGTTTCACGCACATTTTCTTATATATACTAGGTATAAATCTACCTAAGGAAATACCTCCGTCTTTTTCGACAACAATTCTTTGTTAAATTAGCATAACACGACGGAGCAGGGTGTTTCTCTGACGCAGTACATAACAATATTACAGTTTACAAAATACCCAGTTAGTTAGTCACGCGTTTCACGTGTATGCAAGTGAAGCCTCTGTTCATTAGCATATATGAATCAATAAGGTACTGTGTAGTAGAGTAGGTCATAGTTACAAATTCTTCAAATAAACTTATCTGAGTATAGTTTTAGGGGCCAAGGATAAACCTAAGCTGTTTCCGAGTACCACTTAACCCTTGGAGCGGTAAATGCGAATGCACAGAGTTTGCCTCGGGGTTAAATATTACTTTTAAACGTGCATTCGTTGGTAGAAATTGGTCTTTCTAAGAACCTATAAAAATATGAAAGCCAGTAAGTACGAACAATCAACGTTATTACCTAAGCAGAAAGAAGATGTATACAGTTTGTCCGGGTTTGGACTGGCGAAAATTTATGGGCTATTAGATCATCTAATGTTACCGACAAAAAACCCCCATGCTGGGGTATGGTTAAGATGCTTGCCCAATGCCCATTGTTGCGAACGCACATCAAAATAATATTTATGGTTTTCCAACTCCTTTTTTGACTTGTCTTTTTTGACGTATAGATAAACAAGTTGTCACCATGTATTTCGTGCCTTTGTACTGTTCCCTAAAAATTTAAAAGCCCTAGTTTCACGAAAATCTATAGCTATCCTGCACACCCATCCTGCAATCCATCTGCTATTAGTGATTGATTGAATTGACACCCAGCAATAATAAGGGCGTAAAATACGATGAACTTTGTGTTAAGTTTTCAGGGCAATCAAATGTATAATGCGAAGATTGATTAGCTATAAATTAATAACATACATTAATGTCAATATCAGATAATGTTAATGCCGATAAATGGTCAGCGTGGTTTTCAATTTATCTTTATGCTGAATTAATACAACTGAGACTTCACTGTTCTTTATGTTATAAACTATATTATAATAGTTACTACTATTAGTTAATATGGTAATAGTAATACGGTAATATCTTCCATTCTCTGGCGCAATATCATTAATATTTTAGTTAAATACTTAGGTACTTACTTATCAAATTCCAACTTTATCATGTTTATTACCTTAACGGTAACGTACTAGGGTTCCGTATCCAAAGGGTTAAAAAAATGAACCATATTACTCAGTTTCCACAGTCCGTCTGTCTGTGTGTCACCAGACTGAAATAGATATAGTTTTAGTTTTAATAATACAGATCGTTTTGTTTTCATCCTACGTGTGGCTGCAGAATATTCAGATAGAAGAAGAAAAATTCAGAAGATATCAGTATGTACCTATAGGTAATTGTGGAATAATTGTTATTTAAGTGTTTCCATCTCAATAGGTCAAAAACGCTGTGACTTCCATTTACGAAGTGCTACTTAGTTGAATTTATTTTGGCGCTTAACGCTTTTTCAAGTATGTATTTAGCACGTTCTTCGATTGCCGATTAGTGTCGTTTTACAATATATATGGCCATACTCACTCATGCCCTACGAGTACTTACATGCGATTTGGCTATGAATGCTTGTGTGGCGTGAGGTGCTGTGCCAAGGAAGCACGTGACAACAGTCTAAAAGAAATGTCGGTTGATTACATTGTACGGTTCTATAAACAGAAATCTGTGGTTCTATACACAAATGTGTGTGCTTGAAAATGGCACCCGTAAAATATCCAGTTATTTCGTATCGAAAAAACAAATTGCCTGCCTTGCACTTTGGATTATCGGGATGCCGCGCTACAAAAATGTATACTTATCAACTTATATCATTTATTTTTCAAAAGTTTAAGAAAATTTGATGAACTAGGAGAGTTCCTTTGCAAGAGGTAAAATAATAAAGTTAGAGTTTTAGTTTAAGAAGCAACATCAAAAGTTATTATTATGAAAAACCGGCCATAATTTCCCTTTTTGTACTAGACGACCTTTCTAATTATTATAGGAGGAATAATATTTGTTTCCAGTTTTCCCTTCTTTAATTAACTTCTGAAGTGAGCGGAGGAGGTATCATTTAATTAATGTTCAGAATTAGTGAGCTTGTTTTGGACTTCTTCGTAATACGAGTAGGTTAGAAAATACAGGTAAGTAATATAAAAATAAAATATGGTAGGGTTTTTTAGATAAAATCACTCATTCAAGACGTAAGCTTTATGGTTATACTCGTAGTGCGGAGAAAGCTGTAAGTCAATGCTAAGGTTTTTTTTTTAATTGTAATTTTTCAATTTGTTTTAATTTGTCTAAGGTTACTTGTAGGTATCTAAAACTCCGATAAATATAAATACACACTTTCTTGTGCCTCCCGTCATTCAAAATCGATAAATATGAAATAAGGAACTCAGAAAGAATTCGTTGAATTGTGTGTGTATGTTATCAACAAATGGATTCCCGCGATTTTGTCCGCCTCAAACGTGCTCGTGTCCCCTCCTCTGAAATGGGTTTTCGTAAATCTTTTTTTTATTTATTTACCTACACTACTCTTTAAGGTTACCTTAGATGTTTCTATCTTGAACGATATAATACTGTGCACGTGCCACTAGACACGGTAGTTTTGATAATCGGAAGAAAAGTGCGTAACCACATGTGCATCTCGTTGTCCAAAACAGAACTAGACTAAATAAGCCCATAACAAACAATGATCTCTCAAGTCTGAATTATACTGAAGCGGGAGTTCATTTGCATTTACCAGTCAGGTCAGCATATAACACTATACATTTTTATTGCAAAATGTTCCTTATTGCAACAGCATAAGATACCGCAGTGTTTACGTTGATTTGCTGTCGTACATACGTGACGGAATGGGAGCAAGTGGGTACAAGAATATTTATGGTCTGCTCGAAGAGTCGAGGAGTTGTGAATTGTGTTGAAAGGGGTGGCTGGCTCTACGTACTGTGTTTATGTATGTGAATTCATGCATGTTGCTAAGTTCTACGCGGTATGTGAATATGTTATTCAAAACAAAGAGATAATTTACATACACATTTTACTTCTTAAAATTAGATTTAGAGGCACTAACCCTTAAAAACGTCTGTATTTTCATATTTGTATTTGTTTTTATAATTTGAGCTATTTCTTTGCAAGTTTTTACGAAATAAATATCGAAATTTATATTTTCTGGTTCACACGGTAGGTACCTACTTGTTATGTTATCTCATCTGTCTTTTCGTCTCATTCGTATCGCTCGTAAAGACGAACGAGAGTTGAAACTTAAGTTTCCGCACTGCAGCGTTTCCTAATTTCAACTATTGGTAACTTGTGTCGGGTTTTCAGGAACTGATTCCGTATTAGTTACAACCGCATTTTTTAGTAGTTTCAGAACTTGTGAACGCCTAGCACGCGCCGCCTAAATTTTATCAGGACTTGTTACAGGAACTGTAAAGTTTTCATCACAGTTCTATCTCAAAAGTCTGAAACTTCGTATTTGGGAACTTCTACGCTCGCTTTTAAAATACCAAGAAATGTGGCTACCGTGGTTTTGTTGAAATTTGGTACAGAAAGTAAAGTTTTTAAGCTCATCTTACCTATGTACCTCCTTGTAGAACGGCAAAGTTATTTGATGCTCCAATCATAGCTAATCTTTGAAATAACCTAACCTAACTCATTGAAATGTCACATTACAATGCTCAAAGAATTTTTGAGCGGGAAAGTCAAAGTTCACGTTTGCTCGTTTTGTTTTTGCATCCTTGAAGACGTTTTGTTGTTAATCGTTTATACATTATGTTTTTTTTAATTTCCTGCTTTGTAAATTATAAAGCAATAAAAGCATACAAAAGCCTGCGAATAAAGTGATATTTATATTTTATCTATGTCTTACTTAGTATGGTTTCTCTAACTATTGGGTCGATTCATGCCAGTCTTATGCGCATTTTCAACATTCCCTAAAGGTATTTGTTTGCATGATATGATTCTCTTCTGCACAAGTCGGGAAGATATGAAATGCTTCTAACTACAAGTGTAGTTTGTTGCCTCAAGGTAATAACGCCCTCATGCGTATTGGGAAACGCAATCTGAATAAAAAGTACTTGGTTTTTATTTCAGTGGCGTATTTTTGCAAGGTGAGAGAATTTCAGATAATACAGAGTAGCAATAAAAGTTTTCTTGGTTAAAGTTCCAAGTCAGGGGAAATTTTATCACCCGAAATATCCTGGGTTTCAACTTAGAGATTAAGATGCGGCCAAAACTTTCAATATAATGTGAGATTTCCTATGCCTCTCCTGCCTGGTACAGTTTCTGTCGTGTCGTGGGTGTTTAATCATGTAGAAAGGTCAAACAAGATTTTATACAAACATAAGCATCGTCATCGTAGAAGCAGTTCAATGTCAGCAAGTGTTTTTAGTAATTAGTGAATAATTTCGCTTTCAAAATTGCATAATCTAAGCAGCTAGATTCTGACGCTCAATTAACGATAGTTACATACAACGTTTAACATTTTTAAACATCTTAAGAAGGTAAGTCTTAGTTTTATTAATTAGGTCGACTGTCAGTCGAGTTGATCTTATCAGAATAACTTGGGGCCTCTATAATTTACACCCTCAGGTAAATTGACATTTTGACTTAATAGGCTTCTTGTCAATAAAGCCGAATTGATTTAGCTCAAGAAAATTTAAAGGGTGATTTGATTTTTAGATCTTCTACGGCTATACAGCTTTATTCGATTCTAGATATTGATCCGATGTCCAGATAGTAAACTTTTGTGTAGAAGAAGCTAATAAAATATTTTTTAAATAAGACCTTGTGTTTTAAATAAGATCTTGTGGCTTTTAATGATAATGTTCATAATCGAAAAGCTTTGCCTAGAGTAGAGTACATCTAGGGAGTACGGCAACTCAAGACAATTCTAGTTGGGAGTCTAATCTTTACCACTGGGTAAGATTAAAGTCTATTGACTTGACCCAAATAATTAAATTCACTGAGAACATTTTGGTCTTGGTAAAATAACTTAGGTCTCCAAAGTAAATAGTTCACAAATACCACACTGTCACCAAGATGAAATGTGTCAAGCGTCGGTTATAAGTAGGCCCTCGTCAAAGTATTAACGTGAAGGGCGATGAAGGTCCAGGATAAATTATAGCCTCCCTTAATAAAACGTCGGATATTGGTGTAAGCTTAGCGATTAGTGCCTTTCAAAAGATCTGAACTGCCTTACCAAACACTTTGAAATTAATTAAGCAATTAAGAAAATTAGTCTCTGCTTTTGATTCGATTTTTTTTAATTTACATTTAATTTGAGTAATTCAAGTGTGGGATTTAATTAACTGAAGAACGCGAGGACTATTTTTCCTGATAAAGTGTTATAATTTCTTTTCATGAAAAAAATATTTAAAAATGTAATAAACACTTGATTGTCTAAATAAACATAATTAGTCTTTCTTAAAAAAGTGGTTTATACGTACTTAATTTATGCTGGCAAACTCAGAGAAGATAGACAACGCTGAACGCATCCAATATTTTTCCACCGATCCATAATAGGAAATCCGAAAACGGTTAGTATTTTTTTACTTCACTTAACGCTTGCCAACAAAAACATTCTGCGAAAAGGCACGCTCATTTGTCAATGTTCCGAAACTCAAGATTTTCCCGACGAAGATTAGGGGACAAATCCTAATTGACCAAAAACTTCGATTTCACACTCGTTGACAATAGAATAAGCGATTTGTGACCTTTGTAATAAGGTCGAATCTTGATCCTACGATTGGGACCTCTGCATAAAATTGCCCTAAAAGTACCCAGGGAGTAGCTGGTTTAAATCAGCCCGGATTTAGTAAATGCGGCTTTGTCCGAGAGCTTAGTTGCCCGCATGAGTGAAACCTCGTACATACTGCCATATACACATACAGGGAGATCTAAAATTGAGTTGGCAGTTAGTTGAATGTCGGAAAAGCACACTAAGCTGAGCTTTATTAATTGTTCTATTATGCGGTCACCAGCTCATCAAACTACTAACTACCATAATATCTAAGACTAAATTTCAGTAACAGACCCTTTATCCTAAAGTATATTTTTTTCTGAAAGTGTTTACAATAGAACATTTTATATTCAATAACCAAAAATTTACCGTTAACAGTTAGGTACCTCAAAATGTTTTAAAGATAAAAAAAATACATTTTCATTTAACCCTGTATAAAGGGTCTCGTGCGTCGCGTAGTTTATGTTACAAATGACAGGCACGTTTGGCTGTCTGGATATTTTGGAAGGGATAAATTCAGACTTCAGATCGAGGCGAGAATTTAAGTTTTTAGGGTTCCGTAGTCCGACAAGGAACCCTTATAAGATCGTTCAGTCCGTCCGTCCTAGTCTGTCACAGCAGAATATCTTCTACGTTTATGGACTGATTTGCATGTAACTTTGTTCGAGGATACTTCACATATAGATCTCATTTTTACGGGTACCTCCCCATACATGTAAAGGGGGGGGGGGGGTGAATTATTTTTTTGAGTGCACCCCTTGTGTGGGGTATCCTTAAAAAGAACTATGAAAATAAGATAGGGTTATACGATACGATACGAGGTGCTACTCAGCCAGGATCAAAGCCTAATCCGGTAAAACCGTAAAACCGGCACACCGTGTAGCACAATTCTTGGGGAAAGACACGCTCTGGAATGGGAAAGGAAGACCGACTAGCCGAAGCCCGTCGGCCACAACCAACTAGATATGCATCTTAAGCTTGGTATAGGAATATAGGTAAAGACGGGTATCAGTATTAGGAATGAGCGTTGGTGAGATGGGCGTCTGGCCTTAGGTGTTTAGTGTAGGAGCTTTCCGGGCTTCTTTTTTCATGTTGTATGTTTCGGACCGGGCTGGATCATTTTTTAGGCAAAATGTTAAACTAGACTGCCGTAAAAACAGAAAATATCCAAAATAATTGAATGTTTCTAAACGTTAAAGCGTAATTCTGATTACGATTTCATCAAAACAATATTGTCTACAGGGCGTTGGATATTCATGAAGATCCTTTGAATGTACGACTGGAAGGGATGTGCAAGAGTTACTCTACTTACGACTGTCAACAAGGCAGAATTAATTAGTATGAATGAAGGGAAATGAGAGCGTCGACGCGTCGAGTCGAGACCACTTTGAACTAACAAACATTTTGAGCGATTTCTTTCACTTTTAGTAATTTTATTTTATAAGTTTTGGTTAACCTCTGTCTGTATTTTTTGATCTCAGTATAATAAGTTTACATCAGTATAATAAGTTTACATATAATTTTGTGCTCCGGTACGATAAACTTTAAGCTTATACGAACCCCTGCATAGACACATCCAGCTCCAGCAATCTGCATTAATTAAAAACTCGTTTACGACTTCCATATCCTCGTTGTTTGATCACATGATATGTATAACTATTAGTCATTCAACGGCGCCATACATTAAAAAAAATGTTAAGTAAGCAAAGTAGGTATTACGCGTAAGTACGCATTATTGACTTTTCAAGCATTTTGAAGACCTTCTAATACCGGAGTGAGGCGAATTTGACATTTTTAACAAATCCACACAATAATATTTTGACGTGGCGACAAAGCCCTTATATACCTTAAAATACCTAGACCTTACCTAGCCCCAAACTAAGCGTGAGATTGTGCTAGTGACTTGGATGACAGATAGACATCATAAATAAATACGTTTTTAAAAATCCATGACTTAGACAAATGCTCGTGCATATCACACAAACATTTGCCTCTTACGGGATTCTACACCAAGACGGTCGTCATATATCATATAGTAATTTTGAATCTCCCATATTCTATTAAAAAAATCTGGAGCCACAAATGACGAACAATGGTCAGTTGAAAATTAAATCTGCCATGTGGAAATCATAATATTATTTGCTTTAAACAATTCGTTTTAATTAAAGCTAACACGTCTTTTATGAGTTCACTGTTTGCGCATTTTCGATGATTACACATACGAAAATCCTTTTGTTGAAATTCAATGTTAAAACAAACATTGGTGTTTGAAGTCAAATATTATGCACATGCACAAGCACATGTAGCGTTCATTCGTTGCAGTCGTACTTTAAACTTTGATCATTTGTAATAAAGTTAAAAACCAATTAAAGTTTTTCGTTGTTGTTGTTTTACAAACAATATGATAATGACGACGCAATTTGGTGTGAATAATATCTTTGCCATCTGTACAATCGACTCCCGTTGATGGTAATCAATCTTTACTTACATATTTTATTCAATTTTACTATGACGTGTAGACAGTGTAATTTGGACGATGCTGATATTATATTATTTCAAGATTTTCAAGTTCACTAGTAAATTTGTAAGAATGGTAGGTAAAGTAATTGCGTAGAATCACCTATTATCGAGTATATGCGCCAAAATGTTTAGTATGATCACAGAATCAATAATAGTACAAGTGTGTGTGTGTGATGGGCAATTCGCTCTATGTTTAGCAAGTACGCTTTAACAGAAATAAAAATGAATAAAATTCGTTCACTTGTCTATCTTCTAAGTATCATCTTTGCTACTTACAAATAATAAATAAATATAATTTATGATTTAATTTAGTTTTGTTGAAACGTGCCATGGCACGTAGTTTAATAGTGCAGCGACAACATGTTGTCGCTGCACTATTAAAATAAACTTACTTCAGCTGCATTTGCGTTGCTATAATTGCTCACTGTGACCCTAATGTCGGGTGTGTGTAACGACTAACAAGCGATGATGTCACGATTATCCCCAAGAAACACATGTTGTAAGAACACAGGGTCTATTTTCTAGCAATTTATGTCCGTTGTCTGTTAGTAGAACGTTCTGAAATAATACCTACTTATGCTATGCCTTCATAATAATGTTATGCCATCATATCATATGCCATCAAATATGAAACTATTGTCATGAAACCACTCGGGTTTTGATGGATGATACCTAATTATTGGTCATTCTTACCGTTATATACCGGGGAAATATGGAAAAGTAACCATCCTATGTAGCCAACTGCTGAGCATTATTAAAAAAACATTTATCATTCATTAGGTTTTTTTCGATGTACCTAATCAATGTACAAATTAATACCCAATGTGGATACAATTAGGTTATGAAACATCGGTGTAGCCTCAAAATCAAAATGTTATGTAAATAGCGCGCTGAAGTTTAAAAATACTTCAAACTCTTGTCATTTTAATGTTGAACTATGAATTTCTAAGTGGTTCTTTATCTTTAACAATTTCAGACAGAGCCGAAGGGCCCTAATTACGAAGCTTTAATTTGCCTTATGAAGCCCATTGCTGTTGGACTTTCTTACAACGATTACTTTTACACTGCTTTCACACCATAGTTTGGAATCTTTGTTATTATTGTGAATAGGAAAAAGGGACATTTTAAGTGTGTCGTGGGCCCAGCTTAGAGAAAGACAGGCAACAGGCACGAAAAAAAAACGCCAGTTCCTAACATTAAACTTAAAACTATTGCATGCTCAGGGATGTTGTGAATATTGTATTCAAAGAAAAGTGTTAAATATAATGAAAGAACTCGTAATAACGAATCGAGTGGAATCGCGATCCAATAAGAAATGACTGTTATTAGATTTGCCGTAAAATAGTTTTTTAGGTAAATGAATGTATGTACGAAGCGAATAAGAATAGATTTTTTGTTGGACGTGATATTTTATTACATTTTAGTATCCTTAAAGCGAAAGGTCAACGCCCAGTCCCGGGAAACTTAAGCTACCTATAACAATATTTTAGTTTGTCTTGCTCAAGGAAACTCGCTAATTGGATTTGCTCAAAGGTAGTGCTGTATGAACCAAACCCTAGCTATAATGAATTTGAATGTCTTACACAGTACCAGTTAAAACATTTTATGACTGTTATAAATATTTAAATGTTTTCTTGTTGATTTAAGCTGTGGCGCAGGTAGACCTACAGACATTACCTATCTAGGTACGTAATGTATCTAAAACTTGTTAATTCAATAAACTTAATAAAATAAAGGTACGAAGCGTATTTCATCGTCATAACTTAGTTCGAGTTTCAAAAAGCGTTGTTGAGAAAAGTTTCAGCCGCCCCATTCCATGGGGTTAAATATCACAAACTTGTTGCCTTACTGCGTCACCGACGCCAGCGATATTAGATAATACCTGTTTTCTTTGAGCTTGTTTCCGCTTTAGCACTTTTCGAACGTCAATTAAAATCGGGTCAGAAACTTCTTAGCATGGTTGGCACGGACCACCACCTTAATTTGTTGTCTGTCTGATGCAACAGAATCATAACTCACTCGAAGTGAAGAGGCCCACAGACTCATCTTTCATTCATGTCTTGTCACAAGACGCCCGATTTTCAATTGTTTTCCATATCTGTCAAATTGAAACGTGAGTGATCCTGTCCATTACATAAAATATTTTAAAGTGATCAGCGTCCAAATACTAACCTTATTAAAACTACAATTAAAATGATAAGTGTTTTTCTGTCTACCTACGACGTCTCCATCAGAAAAAGTAATAAACAAACCAAAACCACACCTTTTTGGCGTACAGCACTAAAAGGACTGCCAAATACGAAACTTAATAAAGCAGTTTCAAACATTTATTGCATTCTAAATGTAGACAAATGGTTCTCCCAGTGCATTAGTGCTCACGTGATGCACTCAGATGCACACTGGTTCACGGCTGGCTCAGCATGTTGTGCCTGTCGCCCCCGTCTAGCTATAACAATGGTTGAATTAGCGATTCTCAACCTTTTCACAACATATTTTGAAAGTTTTGTTTTGCACACAAATTATTTTATTTTCTTATTTATTTTCTATTTTTTTTTATATCGTGACGTGTATTGTCTAGTAAACCGCCTTATTTGTTATCGGTGAATGGTGTTTTTCTGAATTTAAGAACCAGACGTGATAGACGATCAAGCCCCTTTCGGTGAACGTTAAGTTAAAAATGTTTCCAATTCTCTTCTTTAAAACTTAGTGTAGTGATATTATGTTTCTATTGTGTTCCTTATCTTTGAATAAATAAACCATAATTTTGGAGGCTATTCTTTGAGAGCCGTTCGAAATTCTACAAAGCGAGCTTATCATTTCAATAAACGTGTCGCTGTCAACTACAGTGGGTCCACAATTATGTAAAATGTTTTAGTTATGATTAGGGTCTATGTGTCATATCACTCTTACCATAAAAGCTACGACGAGTAGATAATTTGCTATTGAGGTTTCAGACTGAAAGTTTGTTTTTAAACTCTTGTGTTAGTGGTTTTTTCTATAGGTAAGTACATACCTCGGGGTCAGAGTTTATGGCCTTGACAGGCTTCATGTATGGTACCTACAATCGGACCAAGATATTTACTGAGTTTATATATCAGTGTTTACATTGACAATAATTATCTTCTATTCTATTCTATCTTGTGAACGTGCAACTCAACTTAGCATTTCTATTTTGTGAGTGTCGTTCGTTATTTTTAGTTGGTCGAATTCCTTAGCTGTATACAGTAAAGTAACCACGGTTACGTTAGTTTTTGTATGCCTGATTCAGTAATATATTTTTGATAGTGATGATTTCGGGATGATTGGTTTCATTTCACGTTTTACTTAGTTCTACTTAATATTATCATTTGTTTTTCACCGTCTAAAATATATACTCAGTTAAGTTCAGTCGAGTCGAGTATATGCTTAGTAAAAGCGGTAAAGCTAAAATATCCTTACTGAATATGATATTTATACCCTTTTAATAACATCTTGATTATATCAAATAAGTATCTCGTCTCATGAAGGAATCTAGATTGCGATTGTCATGGACATACCTGATTGTCCATCTTTGTTAACCTCTACTACGCCTACTTTTTTTATTGCCGAGGCAATAAAGTCAGTTAACGACTACAAGTGTAATTTAGAAATACCCCAGTTCAGTAAGAAACTTCCATTTACTGAAAGTACTTAAACATTCAGTTTATTTATCTAAAGTAGATTAGATATACACCTACTGTAGATTTGCATAAGATTTTTTTCTTCAGTGTCGGATAGTCTATTTTAAGCACTTTGAACAAGGTTAATATTTTATTTTTGTATGCAAAAAGATTATGGTAGCGACGATCATTAGATCCTAAGTTAGTCGCTTGGATACTACCTTCTAGATATGAATATATCTACAATATATCCTAATATAATATACATAAAAAACCTAGTGGTATAAATTTATTATTTTCTGGAATTGATGGTTATATGTCGTACTCCTTAAGATGAATCAATAGATTTAGGTCCTGCTGTTTAATTATTACTTAGTTTGCTTGATATCTTAGCCCTTTGTATATAACGTTCGTACACATCATACCTACGTGTGACTCTACTGTATCTTTAGTCATACTAAAAATAGCTTTTATCTTAATTTTTATTAATAAGTTATATATATGTTACTAATGAACACGATTAAAAGTAACAACTTTTTAAATAGTTTATGTTATGTTAACTGTTGACTCAAATAATGACGTCAATGAGTTTCAGAGAACCGTATTAAATTAGGCAAACTTGTCGACCAAGTAACAAGATTAAAATATGAAAAGACGTAGTTTTTTTTTAATGTGTATGCCATACTTAACTATCTATTGAACTCAAATGGGGTGTGATTTAACTAAGGCCAAGATGGTTTAATAATCGAGCGATTTAAGAAACACAATAAGCCAGAATTTCTCGGAACCTTTAGAGATTGAAATCGACACCAGTTTTGTTGTATCCATTATAAACGGTTTCACTTGCATATTTGTTTGTATTGTGCCGACTGCGCAGTAAGTGTTTTTAGTGCAGATTTCATTGTCTCTCCGTCGTTAAACTACATATTATTTATTATACATAGGCGACCAACTAGAATATTCGCGTATGAGTGAACAAACTGGCATATATTATAGCAGGATGACATTTATGGCAGGAAAATATTCTTACTACACATTTAGCGTTTATTACCGTTCTCATTAATTTTCTTAGTTAGGAAATCACATCGAGGACATATCCCACTAGAGGGGAAATGGCATTAATTTTGTTCCAGAAAAATTCCGCCAAATCCGAAAGATTCCGAATGACCCGACTGAATGTCAAACACCGTATTAGTGATGGTCAATAAGAAATTAGTATCGATAGTCGATGTTATTGTTTAATTTAATGGGAACAATATTTTATTACACCTAAGGTTAAACTTTTCACTAATGTGCAATATCCTAAATATAATATCTGATTTTTGTTCCTAAGAAATTTTAGTTAGTCATCAAATTAACCATTTAAAGTATGAATCATCAAAATTGTTATCAATCTATCCCTATTTCCCTTGGTCGCCATCACGCGTGAACGGCTGGACCGATTTCACTAACTCTTTTTTTGTTGTTTGTTATTGTCAGAAGGAGGTTCTTATGAAAGAAAAAAACAAGAAAATTGCGCGGAAAATTATTAAATTCAGGAATACTTAACCACCATATAAAATTATTTCTAATCAAACCTTAGCGCTTTGGACGTTAAAACACCTTATGACGTTCGACCACTGACCTCTATAATACAAATACGCTGGACTGCATACTGTCAACCTAACAATGAAGCCATTTAATTATCGCAATTTTGGCGCTGACGGCTATAGTGAGCGTGTGGTGACCATCCACGGAACTAATTTGACATAAACATATGGTAGTTACTCTATCTTAGTTTCCTGTACACTTGGTGGGGACGCTTTGATTTGGCACAAAATTATGTGTTATTTCTTAGAGAATATTTAGTCCAGCGTGTTTGTACTATAGAGGTCAGTGCGTTCGACATAGAATTGACAGATATCGTCAAAGAGGATTAAAAAAAAACTAAATAACAGAACAAAGTCTGTCGGGTCAGCTAGTATATAATAAAAAATAAACTTGTTCGTAAAACAAATTAACTTCCATAATAACTTGCAAATAAATTGCTAAAAATTATAAAAACATGAATTTAAAAGCCAAGCACAGAGAAATTACATTGAAATCTAAATACAGTAAGTATTTTTATTAAAATGCGTTTATTGTTTTGTAATTTCTATAAATTAAGAATATGGCTCATACTTTTTATACGACAGGAAACAAGTTTCTTAAAATCATGTTTTCCGATATATATCTACCTATTTACCTAAGCACAGAGGCATCACTTTCAAAGTTTTAAAGCCCGGACAAGGTTTTTTTTTGAAAAAACAGGCTGAGTGCGAACTCGCACACGAAATGATATCATTATCTACTTCATAGTCACTTAGTCACTTCAGGTTTTTCAGTGAATAAGAATGTAGGTAAATACGGTAGGTATTTTGTCTGGAAGGGATTGTTTTAATAATCAATCCACCTACATTATACATCTTTCTGTGTAAATTGCCTTATTTCTTTTATTGGTATGGTTTGCCATAAAGATTTTCTATCTATTTGAAGGCTCCAATTCCTCATTCGCTTCTCATTACATCCATTCATCACCTTTATTATCGTCACACACCTTACAGTAATAGAATCGATACACATATATATTTACTCACGCAAACATTCATACTCTTTGCTTTCACTACGCATCTCATTGTTCATAATCCATTAAACCAAGAAAACTATCAAACGTCATGTCAAGTGTCAGCGTTTTGTTATTTGCAAGAAAATCAATAATTCTAACAAAACCTTCCTCGGTATAGGTAGGTTAATGTCATTTTTGCATAGGTATTGATTTTAGTGCGCGAGTGTAAATATTTGTGTTATCGATTATATCACTATACCTCCGTGCTGCCAAAGTACTAAAATAATTATTGTGTAATGTAAACTGTGCACATAAATGTCGATAAGTCGTATAACCAATTCAGCGCAACACTAGTAACGAGTGTTAACGAATAGAATGAGATGACATTATGTGCTAACCACTTAGTGGGAGCAAGATGAGACTTAAACGTCAGTACGCTTGACCGATTTATCTTGAGCCGTAGGAAAATTTTATGAACTTTTTAAAATTGCATAATTACTATTACTTACCGATGAAATGACGTCACATCCGTTTTAAAATACGATTTTTTGCTTTTTTTCTTACAACATAGTATAGAACAATACGACATTATGTTAATTATTTCTCAAATCTCATTTTTTCGTAACAATTCAAGTATTCACGTTGACATACCACACAGATCAATTGGTTTTTGACATACGGTTTTGACAGAACTGACAACTTCTATTGCGGTTGTCAGAGCAGATAAAGTTTCGGAGTAAAATAGTTTTTACTTCGCCTCTAGTAGGATATGTCCTCGATGGGAAATCATCACTATGATGTACTATGCTAGTGTAAAATGCAACTGAAAGCTGATAGGACTCATTCATTTAGTCCGTATAATGCATAGCTCTGTAACAAGGCTGTCATTCATGTTTTTAATAAAAATGTAGTGGGGTAGTTCCGGGTATGAACAGGGTGCCCATCCTCGCCGCCACTAAAGTAGGTATCTGCGAATAAGTGGCGTCATCGTGGGCTACCGGTCTAAGGGAGAAAATAATGAGACGCGAGTTACTCCGTTGACTATTAATTCCAGATTGTTTGGTATTGGTGTGCCGTATTTTTAACCGATTAAAAAAGGGTCTCATTTCGTCGGAATCATATTTCGTCTTTTGTATGTTTGTTCATCGATTACTCGAAGATTACGTCTGTAGGTGGGTACACTTCTACGCTGACACTGACTTCCTTCCATACTTCTTTCACTTGGTGATACAAAAGTTATTTCTTATTTTTTTGGTATTTTTAAGGCGGTTATTTTTTTGTTACATAAATGTTAATTAATTCTATCTACCTACATTATCTGGGTAGGTATATCTAGTTCGTAACTTCCTATCTTACGATCGCGACACGTGGCACCAACACATCGACACGCGCAGCAGGACAACAAATTGCACTGTGTGTTATTATAAAGGAGTACGTAATACTCGTATGTAGTATGTTTGTACCAAGAATATTCAGCGCTAACGTAATTACTAAAATACTAATGTTTTCTGTATATAACTATTTGATTCATCTAAGGGTTCATTCAAACGGGACATTGACGATTCGTCAAAAACCACCGTACGACATAATGACCGATTGGACGTTCACATTGAATAAGGTACATCGTGGTTTTTCATGATGCGTCAACTGATCAATGTTCACATTGGTTTCGTGCTTCTGAGTTCAGTCTTGGATAAACTTTTGAACACAAACAAGCTGATCCTTCACCAAAAGGAGTTGTCCAAAAGTGGTATTTTATTTATCAATATTTCTAAACGAAATAAATTTAATTATATGGAAGAGTTCCCAAAACCTAGCCCTCTGATTTAGATAAAAAAATATAATTAATTCTACTGTTTAACTGTACATAAACCGCACCTTTGGTTATAACAATGCATGAGAAAATTAATTTGTCATCAAAAGGGCCCTGAAAGACTTTTTCTTTGGTTTGCACAACTTATGCGTGCATTGCTACTTTTTGAAAGATAAGTTACACAGTAGATTTTATTTTTAATGTATATGGCGTGTTTCATATTTTTGTGGATAAAAAAATGTTTCATGGTGGTTAATTAGGTATATCTTGGAATAAAAAACAAACCTCCATAGGTACAAAGACTGGACATGTCCTTTATAAAGATTCGTGTTTTATACGAATGTCAGATTGATGATTAAATGATTTATAAAAGGCTTGTTATAAGACTAAGTCATTTCAGACTTTCCTATGAATTCTGCATCTGTTTATGTTCAGCAAGTCCGGAAATACAGTGACGACGATCGATGACGTCACAGTTGCGATCGGTCATTCACCCGCGAACTTTGCCCGAATATTATTACGAGGGTTTGCACTGTATTCGAAACGGTCAGCTTCCACCTGATAGATTACATAGCGCAAAATAAACGTTATCCTTCAAGAATAAGGTTTTGTTTTGAGTGTACGTGTGATACATTTGGGTCGCTTAATCGGCGCTTATCTTCAGCTGGCTTTACGGGTATGTTCTATGCTACTGCCCCGGAAAAGTAAAACAAGCCGTTTTCACTTCGTTAAACTAGTTAGGTGAAGCCACAAAGTGCTAATGGATGAATAGATTTTTTTTCTATTGTTCAAAAAAACTCGTTAGGTAGGTTAGGACCTACTTAGTAAGGTACCAATCGCACCGAAATGTTAATTTATAACTGCCACACTGCTTTGTCAGTGAACTGAAAAATATTTGTAGGACTCGTACTGTCTATAAATTTAACCTAGACCTACTTATAATTAACGCTTTTGGTCTGAGGTACCTATAATATCTCAAATTATTATGATACAGAATGAACCGAAGTGCTAAGTATAACACTTAACATCATTTTTTTTAATGTGTGGTGCGTGCTTTCTTACGACGGATTTTTTAATCAAGTTTTTAGCGTTCCGTACCCAAAGGGTAAAAACATGACCCTATTACCTATAATATCTGTGCTATTACTAAGGACTCCGACATTCATCAGGCTGTATTTCATCAACCGTAATAGCTAGACAGTTGAAATTTTCACAGATGATGTGTTTCTGTTTTGTTTTCTGTCCGCTATAACAACAAATAGGTTACTTTACAAAATACCATAGTGTCTAATGTTACATACTTAGATAAATGGTACGGAACCCTTCGTGCGCGAGTCCAACTGGCACTTTGTCGGTTTTTTCTTTGTTGCCGAAACAAAAAAAAAGTTTTATTCTTCACAAAGTTATTCGTTCGTTTTTTTCGTTTCGAATTTGATTGTTAAAAATACAAGTTTTTTTTAGTTTGCAGGCACCAATTTTATTGGTCTAAAAGCTGTGGACGTATTTCTTTCATTAGAAGAACTATTCGAAATAAGTCGTAACTCGAGAGAAAGAGCTTTTTTTAATTAGTTAAGGTTTTTTGCAGGTTCCTCAGACGGTCTCAATTAGACTGACAATGTCAAGACTAGGGCTGTCTAACTGAATTCATAAAGTGCACTGTGGACCATAATAATCATCATCTTAGCGTTATCTCGGTCAGATTGTTTACTCGAGGGCCCAGGGGCCAGGGTCCGCTTTAGACCATGATCCAGGATATGGCTGATCAGTAATTAAAATGGAAGGTCTGGCGTCTGACATTCGCAACCCTGTAAACAGCGGAGCTTGGATCATGGTTACAGGGTACAAGTATAATAGCTTGCCTTACGATGTTTTCCCTCACTGCAAGAGCATTGGTTGTGTAACAACTAATGTACAATCACTAAAATTACCTACCTATAAGTCAAGATCGAATCTATACTAATATTATAAAGAGGAAAGATTTGTTTGTTTGTTTGTTTATTTGCAACCTATTCGTTGCAAATAAACAAACAAACAAACAAACAATCTCCGAAACTACTCAACCGATTTGAAAAATTATATCACCATTAGAATTCTGTATAATCTGCGATGGACATAGGCTATATTACATTATCAAAAAGTTAGGGTTCCGTATGAAAACTTCGATTATGCAACCAAAGGTGTAAAGGAAAATCATTAAATTGCGAACGCTGCAAAAACTATTGACAGTAGAGCAAAGTAATGTTCTACAGTTTTGTAGAGGACATCATTATCTACAATAAAGTCCGCGATAACATAAGTCTAACTATAACAGTTAAGTCACAATAACTCCTTTTTAGGTAAAAATATGAAATTTTTTCGGCGGCAAAAAGAAAGCCACAGTTTCAGTATTTCGGTATTAATCCTTATCCAAATAAATCACGTCATATTCAAGGCTATATCAGTACCTGTAAATTACTTTTTGAATTATTCAAATCGGACACACCATTAAAAAATTATTACGAGTAATATAATATTGTATCGAAGTTAGGACGGCAGCAAAGTTGGCCTTTTGCTATATCGTCAATAGATTTATTTTTTTATTGAAAAATTTTATTGCACTTAGAACAGTGTACAAAAGGTGGACTCAATGCTAAAAGTATTCCCCCCCAGTCATACCTATAAGTCATGCAGAAAAATTGTAATGGGTGCAGGTTTTTTTAATATTTGAAATGGGTTTGCTCTTGACTAATGTAGTCGAATAGAAATTAAAAGACGCAACAAAATATTATAATGTAGATATAGATGGCGCTGTACGTATTTAACTCGCGGGTCAGCTTGAGTTTATCCCAATAACTTAATAAGTAAGTAGGTAATTACTAGGATGTACGATAAATTGAATTGAAGTTCTATTAAAGAGGTCTCTGCCGCCTACCTTAACTACACCACTGATATTATAATACATACTACACTCACCTATTGTCGCTTGCTCACATAATACGACAAGACGCAATGCTCTTTCTTTGGCCATCGTGGTAAGGCGGTGGTGACCAGGATAACAGTTGAATATTGCTGATTTATTCTTGACTTTTGTCTAATTGATTGTTTGAATGCACTTATCTCAGATCAGAATTACCTATTCATGGTCCGATTTTGAAAAAAACCTTTGTGTAAGGTACAACGTATCTAGCAAGGCTATAAGGTAGGTAATTAAAAAAAATCACGTTATGTCTTTCAGGAATAGAGTAAAATCAATAGGTGCGCATGAAGTTCTCGGGGAATGCTATTTTTTCTATACTAATATTATAAAGAGGTTAGGGTCGGTTGCACCATATCTCACATTATAACTGGAAAAACGGAGGTATATTTTTTTTTGCTTAAACATGCTAATCACAGGAACTGCTGAGCCGATTTGAAAAAAATATTTTGTGTCAGATAGCTTATTTCTCGGGGAACGCTTTGTATGAGCTATAAAATGCATAATACCTACCTAGAAATCAACGGGGAAGCAGTTAAATCAAAAAGCACGGACGAAGTCGCGGGGGACCGTTATAATTAATATGTTCATATTATTCACACGCGTTTTGATTCTTATCTTAAAAGATATCACAGTTTAAAAAAATACTCCGCTCCTAACAATGCCCACAGGAAATCCAATTTACGCGAACGAAGTCGCGGGGGACCGCTAGTATACTTATAAGGTCATTTTATTCTACCCGTATTTCTCCTTGGGGCCTCCTTGAGACTTCTATGGGAAATTGTTTTCTACATTGTATATTGAAAAGAGCGTCACTCTCTTAAGCAGAGATGCACACGGAAACATTTCCATATTTTACACAAAAAATTATGATTACTAAAAAAAACATTAATCGGTTTTTTAACCGACTTCAAAAAAAGAGGAGGTTATCAATTTGACTGTATGTTTTTTTTGTGGCTGTGTTACCTCATATCTTAGACATTTTATCGATTTCAAAAAAAAAGGTTTACTTAGAGGTAATACCTTATAGTTGGTCCCATTGTGGCCCAGTCGAGATCTGATGATGGGATCTTGGTGTAATCGAGGTAAACCCTCAAATTTTAAAGGCACGTATGTATAGTGTTTTCGTACTAGTATCTTAATGTTGACATGTTGTTACGTCTGATATTCAACATTGTGTGGAGCTAAGCTGATGGTGGAACTCCTTAAAAATTAGGAGTTTAGTAATTAAAACACCAGATCTTTTGTCAGGTACTGTACAGGATGCTAAAAAACAAAGTCAAAAGGCGCAGCTCCCTCCTCTCTTCCCCGCTCCCTCCTCGCTTCTTTAGTTTTAATTAGCACTGTAGGCAGTTTTGGCGTTAAATAAAAATTAGCTAGGTACAATTTAAATTGACAGCAGCCCTAGTCTAGTCTAGACTGAGATAATATCGCATTACGGTCGAAAATTCAATATTCAGGGTCCGTGCCGGGCATGTATTGTTTAGTGAAAGAAATATTGGGACTTCAAACTCAGTTAACGAACGTCAGTCCGTCTTAATGTGCAGAATGACAAAACACTGAAGAAATAACGTCGCTGAGTAATTCAATTCGAGCTAAAAGTTTTTGAGTTGATTTTTCAGTAAGTAGTTTTTGCTTGCAGACATCTAAAAGATACTTGGAGAAAAGTAATCACAGGCTGGACTTGCTGATTTAATCAAATAATATAATTTGTCTTTGTCTATGAAAGGAAACTCACTTATATTAAGATAAGTAAGTTAAATATTTTTTAACATTTCAAACACTGTTATATCATCCTAATATATATAATTGTTTATTTTAGTACTAACTATTCCAATAAATTGGTTATGGAATTATGGATTAGCAGTGTGGCATAATTGACCACGTTGCATAAGAAAAATCTTAGACATTCAAAGTAAACTTTTTATTGGTATTCGATAATAATTATTTGCAAAATGTTCCACAACATCAAGCATCACAGATTGTGTTTTATTGAGTCAACATAATGATTGCATATTATCAGGATTGTATGACTTGGTTTTGCAATTACGAAGTTCATGAAGGTTTGGTAAAGTCTTAAGACTTTCAAGGTTATGGCACAGAATAAATAATAGGTTATAGTAACTGCAGAGCTCAGAAAAGCCGAAAACCGTGAATAGCGAATAGAATTGAAGAATAGACAATGAAGAAGAATATAAAAGTTCTTATAGATCGTTTACATTGTAATGAAAGTAGCAACTAGGACCGTAACATAAATAAATTAATAAATACAATTTTTTCCTATTGGTACCGAGATGAGCTTTTTTTTACTTTTAATTCTAACTAAGTATAAGGCACGTATAGTCATCTAGCCAAGAACTTGATATTTGAAAATGTAATGTTCATTCTAATTTTGGTAACATAACCCAATGTTCGGTTTTCGTAATTTACAGTCGGCTATCGTAATTCTGCTGCCCAGCTCGCATAAATCAATCAGGTCTGCTTGTCCGCCTTACCGACCATGGGTAATTAAGGCGGCGTGTGAATAGACATATTCAGTACTATCTGGTCTGCGAAATGTCTTGCAGAGTACGAGTAGTTAATCATTGTTCATCTATAGACAGGCAATCATTCAGATGGGTGAGGTGATTTCTGATGTCTTCTGATGAAATCTTTAATTATGCAACGCAGAGAATCTTTGTAGTAAGTACAAATATTACTATGTAATAATTAATTATATTTTTTCTACGGGAGATTTGGATAAGTCTTATTATACGTCACCAGATCTAAAGATAGCTAAAAAAAACATCACGCGATTCTTCCACAAAATAACTCTGTAATTCTGATAAACCAATATTATTTAAAATATGGAAATTGAGTAGATCTGGAAACAAATCTAACGAGTTTTAAGCTCTCTAAGTTTATTGCAATAAGACATTGTGGTCCCTGGGGCTTACAAGTTTTCTCTCTGGGCGTGGGCGAGTGCTATTACGGTTGTTAAACTTCTAGTCAGGTATGCTCAAAATTTATGAATATTTGAATGTTACTGTTCTCTGTAAAACTCCACAAACTCCATCATTATGAGAATGTTTTATCGTTATTAATGGCACGACTGAAAGATACCGAAGACGAAGAAACCAAAACTTGCACGGGCAGGACTTGCACCCATGACCCTCGGCTTTGGTTTCTTATTTAAACTTATATAAATACGATAGAACACTCATCATCCTGCTAGCGTTATCCCGGTTGTGCACTCGTACGCGAGGGCCCAGGGTCCGCAGACTATGATCCAGGATGTGGCAAATAAGGTAATTACAGTGGAGCGACTGCCATCTGACCTCCGTGACCCTGTTACCAGGGGAACCTGACCAGTTTTGGATCATGGTTATACGACTGCATAGTCGCCTGAATGTGCAGGTTTCCTCACGATGTTTTCTCTCATATAAGAGCATCGGTTAGTGAAACAACTAATGGACATAACTCAGAAAAAGTCATTGGTACATGGCGGCATGTGGAATCGAACCGGTGCCTTCCGCATGAGAGGCAGCCCGCTAGCCACTGCGCCACCGACGCTCTCAAAATAAGAAAAGGCACTGTAAGTGTAAAAAATTTCAAAACAATTGAATAGCGAAAGCGTCATCATTCAAGTTGAATTTATTCTGTAAAGAATAACTACCTACTTAGCCCACTGCTGTTGCAATACAGCTCGTGTGGATGTCGCTGACGTCACGCAATGACGTAGGTATTCAAAAGAGACCAAGAATTTCGTACTGGTGGATGCACTGCACACTGGCTCGGTTGGTGGGAGCATTGGCCCGGTTAGCAGAGGGTCGTGGGTTCTAGTCTAACCCGTGTGCGAATTTTTGGTTTCTTATTTGAACTTATATTAATAAGAAAGAACTTTGTATGTGTTAAAGAATATTGAAACTATTACATAATGAATGGCTTACAAAACAAATAATATTATATCATAAAAATATTATCATTCATGCATGAAACAATAAAATATTACAGACAGCAATTGGTATACAAGTATTTAATTGCAATGATATTAAACAATTTCATGTTTAAATAATAAAATACCATTGTCGACCCCACAACGAGTAAAAGCCTTCTCCAATTTGCTCTACGAACGTCTGTCCTTTGCTTTTGCGATACAATATTCACCAGCTTTTCTTATTATCGCATACCCATTTCTCTCGCGGTCTACCTCTGTTCCTTTTGTTTCTTGGTCCTTGCCACCAAAAATACCACTTATATAATTTATATTCGACGTACAGTCGCCAGTATCTGCATTAGGCCATAAATTTGCGTAACTATACAATATGCCGCAGTGTATATGTCGCAGTAAGATAGATAAAGCCGTAATATAGTTATATCCCTAGGGATATAATTATATACCGTAACATAGTTAAACGAAAGCGATTCATTACTATCGTACTAGGAATATAGTTATAAAACGGTCCCAGTTTAGTGATATACTTATATTACTAGATTAAGTTCAGTGTTATAAATATATTACTTGATTAAGCTTAGTGAAATAGAAATCTACCATATATAATTAAATAAAACAATATTATATTGGTTTATCTTTATTAAAAAATCTTAAACTTGTCCGTTTTATAACTATATTCCTAGTGAGAAAGTGATGAATCGCTTTCGTATAACTATGTTACGGTATATAATTATAACCCTAGGGATATAACTATATTACGGCTGTATCTATCTTACTGCGACATATACACATTGACGCGTTAAAGAAACTGTAGGGGTAGACGGTTCCAATACTTAAACCGTTGTCACATCTATATTTTGTAATTGGTTGATTACCGACTAAATGTTGCCGTAGAGCCAATCACAGCAGTTATTATTGCACGTGACTAGGCGATTACGTAATTCTCGTTTGCAATAGTGACCTTGCCAGATAACATCAGTAGAAAAATGCCTTAGCGATTAGTAGTAATGAACCAGACATAAACAAGGATTGATATTACTCGTATAACAATTCTAAGAACAAACCTCTGTAAAGATACGTGTGCAATGCACATGCATCATTGTTTCCATGTATGTATAAAGGCATGTGCTCACATATAATTTGTTTCCCTTACGATTTGCAAAACAATCTAAGAATTTGTTTTTATAGCTATAATGCCAATAATGGAAAACTAGTTTTTGTGACACCTTATCCAGCGTGTAAAATTCGGTACAAATATCTGTTTTCTTTATGATGCGATTTTACATAAATGAAGCTGAATTTTAACCGAATATTTTAAATATCGTTAAAATATTCGGTTAAATTTATGCAATAATACAATCATGCCACCATTATTAGTATGTTTTTAGTACTTTTTAGTAATTTCTGTGACTATTTTGATGATCATGTAAAATGTTTTTCACGAGTGGTTGTTACATAACAAAGGTTTTACCATTTAGTTATTATTCCAAAGGTAAATCTAACTATTAAATATTTTTTTGATACTGAACTTCCTATACATTTGCAAGGCATATTTCGTCTTAATTATCAAGTTTACATAATCTAGTTTACCTACACTCGCTACAGCTTGCTGACTACTGAAATTCTATTTTAGAGTTCTGCCTCTTGCTAACTGTACGAAGTGGCTTCGAATCCGCCCATCGACGGTTTAATTAAAACGGGCCACGGGTCTTAGACTTGGTATATGTGTGGGAGGGAAAACTTTGTTACTGAAGTTACCCTGCTTGACCTTCTGCGACTTGTTAAATCAAGAGATAAATCTTAGAAATTAACCATTTGATGCATAATCCTTATTGCTAAAATACGGAAGCATATATAAGCTTGCAGTCGTATTCATTGTCATTCTCATGAATTTGAATTTTAGGTATAATAATGCACAAATGGATTTCGTTATAATGACCACCATTACCACTCGAGAAGTCAAGTTAATTTTCGGTAATATCCACAAATAGATTTCGTAATCCTTCTCCTAGCGTTATCCCGGTTGTGCACTCGCACGCGTGTAGGTCTCAGGGTCCGCTGACCATGATCCAGGATGTGGCAGATCAGGTAATTACAGTGGAGCGACTGCTATCTGACCTCCGTGACCCTGTTAACAGGGGAAACTGACCAGTTTCGGATCATGGTTACATGCTGTTGCCTGAATGTGCAGGTTTCCTCACGATGTTGACAGAAAAAGTCATTGGTACATGACGGCATGTGGGATCGAACCAGCACCTCCCGCATGAGAGGCAACCCGCTAGCCACTGCGCCATCCAATAATGGTTTTTATTGAAATGCCCGAATTTCGCTTAGGGGCAAAATCTAACATTGCAACTTTGTTTATAAGTACATGTTTACCGCTTATGAAATTCGTCTCAAGAAAATAAGTACGCTTGCCAAAGAAAACGCAGTAATTCAAATCTGAAGTAGAGTTTTGGTTCCTATCTCGAATAACATCTAAACGAGAAAGCTGCACTTTTCTAAGTCTTATACAAAAATTTCATTTTATTTGACAAAATGTGTTGAGGTTTAGCTACTTTCGTGTCTTCATTTCCGTTTAGTGATGAGTTGGATTCCCGAACAAAGACGAGTCGGTTTGAGCATAACATAATTGGGGGTCTTTCTCTACATATTCCAACTTTGTGCTTTCAGGCATTATATCATTTTTATAACCTCATTTATAAGGTGAAACAAACAACGTATATTGTGGAAGATTGATGGAGAGAATTAGGAACTTCTTTTGTCTGTAGAATTTTACTTATGACTTGAGTAAAATTCATTCTGTCTAAGCGTATTTTGTGTGGTCATTCGGTGAATAGAAACTCTTATCGTTATTTTTTGTAGTAGGCATTTAAGTGTCTATCTGCTGAAGATATCAATTATATTAATCATTTACGTACAACCGTCGCCGTATAAAATCGATCACCCCTTTTACAGCAAGCAATTTACGAGTTCTGTACTTTATCGCCAGTGAAATTGTTAATTAAGAACGTTTTATGTGGATTATTTTCAACATCCCTCCGAGTGACGTCGTGAAGCGATGGAAGTTAAGTCCGTTTTCTTGCCAATTTGGGACATAGTAGACGAAGATATAGAAAGATCGTTAGTCTTAGTGCGTAATAGTTTTTAGGTAACTTTATTTATAGTATTTTTAATTATATTTAAGGTCCACATTTTTTGATTCCAACGACCGGGCGTTTACTTATATTGGGTATCTATAGTGTCTAACGCTTTCCTAGCCAGCCGCTCCTTAATATTGCAAGACATGGCTTAGGAATCGGAACGAATCTGTCAGTCAAACAGCAGAACCCAGTACTTCTGCGTTTGATCCTGGTATCACCTGGTATTTCGTTGCTAATGTATGGACGTTATTAGAAGACGTGATCTTAGTTGAAATGATTTCTTTGTCACCTACACAGCGATATGTATCACGTAGTACTGGTCACTGAAGTTACTGAATCTAATTATATTTAGCAGAGCCGTGTTTGTACGTGTTTCGTGTAATTTCCCGCCGAGTGGCGCTCCCCTGGGAATTGCCAGGAGCTAAATAAGCTTAGTTGGTGACCGTAAAGAGACGACTGCACTGGTGACCACGTTTTCCACCTTATTTAGTTTTCCTTGGCCTTATATGCCAGCGCAAATGTTTCTTCCTCTAATCCGGAACGAAGTCCAATATCCAAGCACCTAAACGGTATTATTCTTCCGGACATTGTATAAGTGCTTAATTCTTTTTCAGCTCTGTATTAATGATCTGCCGTCTCACCGAATTATGAGAGTGAAGGATTAGAGAGTGCACCTGTGTATTGCGCACACACTTGTGCACTATAATATGTTCTGCGCAGTTGGCTAATCTCTGTTGAGATAGGTCGCCGTAATCGAAATCGGCTAGGAGGACATCATCATCATTAATGATCTGGCTTACGATTCTCATGCTAATGCATGTAGGTACCTAATACTTTGTCAGCGTGGTAATTTGTATTCGAAGTTGTCCGTTCTACTGAAAAGTTCAAACTAGGTTTCGATTGTGAAGTTTTAAGATTGCACAAAACGTTCAAAAATTTTATGAACTATTAGGCTAGTTTAAGGTAGCTGTGAAGACGTGTGTATCTAATTAAAATTGGGGTATGGAATTTCTTGGGCTGAATTAAAGTACAATCAGTAAAAGACATACACTCTATCCTTTTACCTGTTGGGTAAGCATATTTGCATGCTAGGCATTCAAAAGTAGAGTCAGTTATTCCTACAATCAAATTCAAGGAAGGTATAAATGTTGATAAAAAATTAAACTATTTTGAGGGAAATAGTAATTTAATGAAAATCTGTCTTGTGGCGGTCGCCGAGTCGGCCAGTAATAATTATATTGTTACTGTTCTTCGTTACGTTATTTCTATTTAAAATTAAATTAATGACATCTTAAACTTAATAATTAAATGACAATATTGTATCGACTAAGGCCTGCTATTGCGAATTGAATGTTTAACTTGCCCGTCTCCCAATTATTAAGTTTAAGCTACCTACGGGTCCGCTCTTAAGTTAACAAAGTCATTCGTAGGTAGGTGTTCACTTCTAACATAATGCTGTATATAATATTAAGTTAGTCACTTTCTAATGTCTTAGTGGAATTTGTGCTATTAGTTATAGCCAAGAGCTTTGAATATAATATTATCTATGTTCGTCCTACCACTTATATAGATAATATAATATCCAAAGCTATTGGATAAGTAGTGGGACCCATTAGTGATTGCTATTATAAATGTTCGCAGATAAACAGAGTGAGAACGTACAACAAATGTCGTTATCAGTTTTATATGTAGGTAGATGTTAGGAAGTAATTGTTGTATCAAAATTGAGCCCTTGCTTGCAGAGCAATAACTAGGTACTGACTTATATAATTCATCATCAAATCTATTTTATCATTAAAATGAAAATTATGATGATACTACTAAAATAATGTTAAAAAGCAAAGTAAAAGTTGAGTGGAGCTTTTCAAAAAACTTAAATACCTACACGTTTGATAGCGATACAATTTCCAAGTGCAAGTATTTATTTTAGTGAAACATAAAACCTTAATAATAATAATAATGTCATCCTAGCAGAATTTCGACTACGGCGGCCTATCTCAACAGAGATTAGCCAACTGCGCGGGATATTATAGTGCACAAGTGTGTGCAAAAAATCTTAATTAATAAAGTGACTTGAAAAGTAATGTGGGAGCAATTATTGGAGCACTCTCGATATTAAAACGGTCAATTTCCACTCGTCATTTTATGCTTTTATGAGTTTCAACCGGGTTGATAAGTGTAATAGATAGGTTTGCGTATTTGACTATTAATTATTGCAGGTAGGGTACAAAGGCAGACAGGGAAAGCTTATAACCTAATTTAATTCGTTGTTTTTTGAGTAGTGCCTAGTTTACAGAATTATTAAATCAACTGTCTAGCTATCACGCTGCATGAGATACACCCTGGTGACAGATAGATAGACGGATAGTGGGTTCTTCTTAGTAATAGGGTCCCGTTTTTACCTTTTGGGAACGGAAACCTAAAAACTATGTACACTATACCGACCGTCAAGTTCTGTAAAAAATATGAAATTAACTTTTTGAATATCCTATTGAATAGCTGCGTAATGCCTTTTGTTTGTTGGAATTGGGAAGTTTGGCGATTTATCATAAGAGGTAAAGTTAGTAGGACTACCTCAAATACACGAAAAGTTATAACGAAAAAAAAGTCAAAGTTACGATAGTTCACGAAACCCAAACAAATCAGTATACCAGTAAATAATCAGTATACCTTTAATTGATTTCATGGGATTTTATGCCACCTATGTAAAAACAGGCTTGAAAAGCTAAATCATTTCCTTCGTGGAAATATGATTAGTTTCATCATGACCGTCCACATGCGTGTGTCCACAGCTACGCCACGGTATAAAGATGAAAACAAATAGAATATAAATATAGAAAACAAATCTGTCTATTAATAATAATGATAAATTGTTTCAACAAACACACCAATTACCTAGCCCCAAACTAAGCGTGAACTTGTGCTATGGTGACTAGGATAACAGATAGAAATACTTAAATACATATAAACATCCATGACTTAGGTACAAATGCTCGTGCTCATCACACAAACATTTGGCCCCTGCGGGATTCGAACCCGCAACCGCCTGGTTTAGAAGTCCGGTGCGCGAACGACTACACCAAGACGGTCGTCTATTGTGGCTACGCTGAACATGGCCTTCCATAGATTTTCACGATTGAATTAAATCCTATGTTAATAGATAAAAAGCCGTACAACTTATAATAAAGTAGGGTTTGGGACATAACTTATGACCCGACTTGGTATTAATTTACCTATACTTAGATACCTACCTATGAATCAATATTTGATTCATCTAAGACTATTGGGTATCTATTATAGTTTTAAAGATGGTAGATAAACGGATGACAATCTTATTTATACATACAATGAGAGTTGTTGTACCTACAAGGCATTTAAGAACTTTTCTTGGACGGATTACCTATTGAATTAATTTTAAAAGACAGGTGATACCTCAAAGTCTTATGTAGACACGTCTTTCATGTGACTTAGTGGTTCGTAGTGACTTTACTTTTACTTGTATTCTAGGTAAGTATTTACTACGTTTTAATATTTCTGTACTTGTAGTGACTGAAAATCTACAGTAGTAGGTACAAACCTACTGAATATTGTTTATCTACCCTATTATGTACACCAACCTATTCATTTGATGTTAGTTAATTAGCATCTAGGTGATATTTGGATTGAAATTCACACCTTGTTTACTATTAGGACAGTGAAGTTTTGGAATTCGAACATGGAAGTGTTATATTTTATTTAACAGTTTTCGGGAATCTTACAGCTAGGAATTGAATATTTAATACAGTAGAAGTAAGGCCATTTACAAGTTTACATTTACTCTAGTTAAGACTTTTGTTTTTGCTTGTTTCCCAAAAGCAATTTCAAACGGTTTACCTACCTACCTATTTATTACCTCTTTGGAATTCGAAGTATGCAACTATGCTATGTCTGATGATGAGCAAAAAAACACGATTGCCTGAATATGTTTAAGTTAAGCTATGATTGAAAGGAATATTTCCAATCCATTAAAAATATGTAATCCCGAAATGTCGGAAATAAAAACTTTGTTTTGCATACAAACGAAAGGTTACGGCTTGTTGCGCCATCTAGCGGCACGGGTATCTTACTAACACGCAAACAAAAGCAAGCCTCTGTTTTTTTTCCGGTTCCAGTTTTCATTTTCCACCGTGATTCACTAACGTAATTGTTGGCCTTGCTGCCGCTAGATGTCGCTCTTAGTCTCGTTTGACTTGTTGAAAATAATGAGAACCGAGGGAGTTCAAAAAACAGACGGAAAATCATATCATAATTAGCGACACAATTATCACGTTTGTGCTTTTGGTTTCGCATGAGGTTTTTAATTAAAGGAACTAAATAGTATTCAAAAGTCACTAGCGAGCAAATGTTCTAGGTGCAGCGCCGAGGCACCAAGGAGGAAGATGATTTCGGTTTTGAATATTTTTTGTTGCATGGCGGATACTTACCTAAACAATATTAACATCCTTTTTATCGATATTATTCATTTAAAATAAGATTTCACAAAATAACAAACTACTATTTTAAATAACCATATAAAACATAAAACTTTCATATTATTTCACCGATATTAGGTATTTTAAAAGCCATAAAAAGATTAATAAAGCAATATTCGCCAAGTAAATAAAAACGGGCTTAAAAAGCTATCTCTTATTTGCATAGAATAACGGTGTATTTAAATAAAACCGTTGGTTCCAGGAGACGGCGTCAAGGCCTCAAGCTGGCATCGTCGGGCCCCGGCAGCCCGGCGCCGCCGCCGGTGCAGTGGCGTATGCGCAGGAAACCAGGTAAGTAACTTATTCTAGTCGTTTCGGTTCGTGTTAAAAACGGATTAAAGAAAGTTTAAATTCTCTGAAACATGAAATGCTGGTCTCCGCCAAAAAGGTGAGTGGTACACGTGGGATTCCCTGTTTGTATTAGTAGTTGTAGTATGTATAATTATAATATTTGATTGTGAAAGCGTGGGGCGCTGGAGCAGGAAAGACTTTCTTGTAAACAAATACACGAACAAGAACTCTACATTTTGCCACTGTTGACTGGTACTTTGAACAGACTGTTTAATGTAGAGCCTCCTACTAGTCGTGCTGCAACTCTAGTTAGAGCGCCGATCTCTGTAACCTGCTTCCCGAAACATCGCTTAACTTGATTTCTCAGCAAGGTATACAAAAAATCTTTCCTGTTCCAGCGCCCCACGCTTTTACAATCAAATATTATAATTAAAAGCACATAGTTTACACTTCAGCCCAGAAATAGAGACAACTTGAACGATCCGTAATTTATTTTTTACTTTTACGTGCACCTATAATAGCGTGTTTTTTAAACTATTAATTTATTTTATACTTTTTAGTCTTTTCTAATGGCATATTTTAAACATTTATTTAAAATAGTAATTTATTTTAAATATTAATTTTAATTAATCTTGCGGCTCCATCATCAGATCAGCTCGACAGTACCATATTATTGTATACAGACCTTGAAACCTAATCATGGTCAACGTTCATTACAAGACCTTTCTAACAAGTCCAAATACGGCTATGATACGATCATCCATCATGACGTTCCAGTTCATATCTTCCGGCTCCATCATCAGATCACCTCGACAGTACCATGTTATTGTATTGTCATCAAAATCATATACAACTACCCATTTTCATAACGCTACGATCTTTAGAAGATAGTTAAATTAGTTTTCTTAGAATTGATTACATAGTTACATACATACAGGTCGACCTATTAAAAGTGTGTTAATTACACCCGTTTTAGCACGTCAACAAGACGGGTAAAAGACCTATCGATATAATAAGTGTACTTACTATTAGCTTGTAAATCTTGCACAGTCGTCCCCCGGACAGATTTTATAGTTTTTGGTTTCAATCAGTTTTTAATCTGACTGTACTTTTAACTCGTGAGCGAGTTGACGACAAGAAAATAGGTAAAATCTTAAGGTGCTAACTCGTTCAAGTGGGCGATTTATTGTCGACGAGTTGACGACTAACTCTGCAAATTCTTAATAAGCCTTTGCCAGATCTGTCGCTTATAAATTGCTCTCAAAACCATTCAGAAATCAAGTTTCCAGACACAATGGACTCAAAAGGCGGTCCTATGGTCCTTAAGGGGTTAATGATAAAATGTCAGTGTACCTGTAGTAATTGATTAGAATTTTAATGGCGATAGCTTTCAATTTAGGCGGTAGACTTGCTAGAATAAAAAACCTTTGATAAAAAACTAAAGATGGACGTTCGGTGCAGGGTGCAGCTAGCGATTGTGACTATGATATGACGAAGGAGGCACAGTTCAACAATGAACCTTCATGGTTCAGTCAGCAGTCCACGAGTTCTGTGGCTGAATATGATGGTAATGATGATTTGAGGGTTTCAATTAACCGTGGCCCATTTAATCTAATTTCATTAAATAAATGATTTGTTTCAACAAACACACCAATTACCTAGCCCCAAGCTAAGCGTGAGCTTGTGCTATGGTGACTAGGATACCGGATAGACATACTTAATACACAGTGTGTCCCGCCACCGATGTCGGAGTTCCCCTGCAACATTTTTCTCTGATACAAGAACCTCAAAAACAGACCAAAAAATATCACCTTTCCATACAAAAGTACCTAGCCGATTTACTAAATAGTATGGGGAAGTGAAAAAATATTTTGGGATTTCAAAGTTGATCCTATTAAGAAAGTGGTAGCAATTTTGCTTCTTAGTCACCAGATGAAGGCTCGGACACCGGTGCCGGGACACATTGTATACATTTATAAACATACATGACTTAGGTACAAATGCTCATGCTCATCACACAAAAATTTGCCCATTGCGGGATTCGAACCCGCAACCCCCTGATTTCGTAGTCCGGGACGCGAATCACTAAACCAAGACGGCCGTCTGAATGTTAGTGATATATTAAAACATCTTTTCTTATTTTCACTGTGCCAGCTGCACTTATCTCTCTTTATTAGTTTTTGCAATTCTGGTAGCCAAGCTATCTGTTTTGAATCCAAGGAAAAGTCATTATTTTATGTAAAATAGCGTTTGTCTGTTACTCCACTCGCCTTTATATTTTATCCGATAGCTGCGAAAAATAATAGTGCCTTAAGTACTTACAGTCAAAGTTCTTAGTACGTACATTACATGATCATTTGAATTCATATGAACAGAATTATGCGATAAAGGGACTCGTAAATAGCTTTCGAGGGAAATGTTTTCATGAGCCATAAAATCCTTATATTATCTTCAAGATTATTATGTGATTCGAGCTCGCCGCGGATGCATTTCCTTTGGAGATAATAAACTTTACGATGTTGTTTAAAAATGATTTACTTCACGTTTGCTCGGAAGACATGAATAGTAAAGTTGAAGCCCTATTGGGAGGCGTTTTAAGTATCAGAAGAATTACCTTCATTTGTGGTGGGGAAATATTAACAACTTTGTCTGGCCACAGAATACAGTCTAGCAACTGTAGGTACTTATACGTCACTTTTAACCGTAATAACTATTATATAATCTGCGACTTAATTAACAATCTATGCGTAAAGTGTAGAGTAGTTAAAATACCTATCCAATTTAAAAATGCAAAAGATGTTTGGATTACCTGATTCAAATGAACCATAACGACCAAAGTATGTAGAGCTATGCTCTTAAATTAAAACGTATTAGACAAATTGCCACATAAATTGGACGTGACGCCTCTTCCATCACGCGAAGTTAATAATTCTTAATTTATTTATCAAGAGCTGCCAACAGTGCTAACTGCTCTTCCTGGCTAAAGAAAGTTGTGTAACATGAAGTATCCAAACATTCACGCAAATTGAGTAATTTTTCAAGTTGGTAAATTAATTTCCAAATTAAAATGTAGTCAGTAAAAGCTGTTCGCCAAATTGGATGACTGAAACGACGTCATTGTTGTTCACGTAAACACTTTTTAGGGTTCTCTCGGCAAATGGGTTTTACTCTTCATGGCGGTGACTATTTGGTAGCTATGTCTATTTTCGCATTTAAATCGCTTTATTTCAGTTCTTTCATCAAACATATTTTTTTTGTTTTATTTTATTAGGATATGAGCAAAAATAAAATTATACTTCTTAAAAATGTTTATATGGTAAGCAAGAACCTTTTGACCTTTTCAAGCCCGCTAGGCTAAGGAACCTTCAACCGTCCGCCCGCATTCCGGCTCCTACTTGGTAGATTTTATCAAATTAGTGACGTCGGTAACCGCTACCACTTCAAGTCTAATATGTGACTTTCATTTGATAGATAACATCTTGATGATTATTAGGTACCTAGATAGATCTCCCCCGGGTATGTGTTTGTGGCAATAGCCATCGCGTGATAGCATTTTCCTTTACGTCACCAATTTTCCTCGAAAGTGTTTTCGATATTCCTAATTTGTGCGACACTTCCCTCAAGTTGGTTGATGGGGCTTTTAACTAAATTTGTTTGTTAACACCTTAATGGAATAAGGCGTTGGCTTCGAAGCCATTGGAATGGCCTCGTGTCAATTGTGCTTCGTGTTACTTACTTGAGGGGTTTATTGTTTAAAAGGGAGACTGTTTGAAAGAAGAAAGACGCCCTTTTTTGCATGTGCCTCCTTCAATTTGCAAATTAGCAGCATGATACTCGTTTTCGTAACTTGTTACTCGATATCAGCTGATAAAAAATAGCAACATAGGTGTTTTAAATTGATGCAGATTGAAAATCTCGCAACATCAATTCACTTTAAACGTTGATCGAAACTTGTTAGCGACGAGAAAACTTAGTTTTAAGTAGCTTTATAGAAAGAAAATTATGATTTGTTAACTTAGTTAGGAAGGCATCTATTTGATAATGTGAAATGATTAGGTTTCATGCTTTGTACATAGAACAAGTTTTCCAAGTTAGAAACTTAGGGAGAAAACATATCTTCTAGTCCATTTACACATATTTAGCTATTTTCTTCACACATCTTCTTGAAAATGGTGGAAAATTCGAGATACGGATAGGGAGGGGATGAAAGTGCTGGAAATCCCAGAAAGAAAATTCTAGAACGTGAAAGGCAGATATGTTTTGTCCCTTTCCCGCACGAAAAGTCCCTTGCAAGCGGCAATACCGTAAAGAAAGCCGTTTCAGTTTTTTAGCTATAACTTCTAAACTAATTAGAATATTGTAATGATTTTAGTACTATTAGATAGCTAAAATAATGACTCAACTTAGAAAAATAAGTTTCTGTAAGAATATTAACTGCCACCCAGGAAAACTAACGAAAAACTGATTTCCTCGCATTAGAGGGAGATAGCATGATCCGAGGGAGGGAGAAAGAATCCCGGAACCATATAAATATGGAAAAGGTTTTTCCGGATGGCAAGTTTTAGTTCTGAAGTTTTAGTTCTGAAAAGCTCTCAGAATACTTCTGAAGAGAAGAAAGTGAACAGTGAACAGTGAATACCAGTGAAATAGTAGTGACAATAAGTGCCATAGTAGTAAATAACAGCTTTGTAAGTGCAATAGTGAGTGAATAAAGTCTGCAAGTGCATAGTGCAATAGTGTTTCAATCAGGACCCTATAGTTAGTGCCCAGTACATTCAGTTAGGCAGCTTCAGACCGGCCAGCACACCACACACCCAAATACAGTCCACTACCGGGGACCGCACCGGATAAACCGACCTGCCGCACCCCGACAACACGCTACCAGTTTCAGTGGTCCTTCGAGCCGGATATCGGAAGAAAGAAGATGCCTGTCACGAGATCGGAAAAGCAACGAGAGGCCGCAACAGGGTCTACCACGGACTGGAGTATGAACACGCCGACGGATACGGAGACTTCGTCGACGCTGACGCCCGGAAGAACCTCACCCCAACGCGACGTCACAGAGGACGCCACGGCAACAGCTTGCACCCGGGTCGGATCTCCCACACGCTCTTTGGGGGACCCCGCCGTGCTGGCAGAACGGAGGGAACCGGCCTTCTCCAGTACGACGGATTATGAAATACCAGCAGACACTGTGAACCCGCTCGAAAAGCTGAGAGCCCGCATCGCAGAAGCAGAAAGGAGACGAGCCGCGGCTGCTTTGGGAACAACCGCCGCGCCCGCTGCCGCAACCACTACTCCTGCGGGTACTACTGCTACTGCAACTGGTCACGAAAGACAGTTCGCGCCGCCTGCCTTCGAAGGGTATAAGCAGGTACCGCAGCCGTCAAGGATGAGCCAAGATACGCGCTCAATACGCTCCGCCAGACGAAGGGCAGAATTGGAGCTAAAGATGAGAATCACCCAGCAAGAGTTGGAACTCTCCAGAGCCGAACTAGAAGTGATCCAGCTGGAAAACGAAGAAGAAGAATTACGATACCAGCACATGCAAGTCGAAAACTGGATTAACCAGACAAGTGCAACGGAAGGGAGGACACCGCAGCAGCCACCGCAGCCATCATTGTCACCGCAGTTGCCCCCGCTACCACAGCTGCGACTCGCACCACCGCAACCGCTCCCGCCAGCGCAACCGCTCCCGCCAGCGCAGACGCTGCCACCAGCGCCGCCGCTTCCACCAACGCAGCCACCACAGCCAGACCGAGCGCCACCTGAGGAAAAGCGGGTAGATATAAGGGAATTAGCCGCGGTTATCAGCAAGACTAACCTCACAAAGCAGCTGATTGAATTACCATATTTTGACGGCGACTGCGAAGAATGGCTGGCGTTCAAGAGGTCATACGACGACACGGCACAGTCCTTCACACCCACACAGAACTTAGCCAGGATCAGGAAATGCCTGAAAGGCGAAGCAAGAGAAGCTGTCAAGAACCTCCTGTTCACAGCGGAGGGACCCGAAGAGGTGATGAAGAGCCTGGAATCAACCTTCGGAAGACCGTCAGCAATAGCTCTGGAAGAATTGAAGAGGCTGGAAAGGCTACCTAAGGTAAACGACGTGTCCAAGGAGATTTGCACGTTCGCCAATAGGATCCGCAACACTGTAGCAACGATAAAAGCGCTCAAGAGATTCGACTACCTCAATGCACCAGGGGCAATAGAGTGCATCGTGCAGAAGATGCCGCCGACTATGAAGTCAAGATGGTTAATGTATTCGCGAGAGCACCGAAGCAGTGAAAAGGCCGCGCTCGAGCTGATGTACGACTTCATGGAGATAGAAGCTGATATGAACAGTGAGTATGCTCCCCCTGGACTGGCCTGGGGATCGAAATCGGGAAGAAGCACATTCAGAAGAACCGTCCATAATGTACGAGAAAATGAAGATGTGGGCGGTAACACGAAGCCAAAGGGTAAGAAATGTCCTGAATGTGAAGAAGAACACTGGCTATACGAATGCAAGAAGTTTAACGATGCCAGCATTGACAACCGATGGGAAATTGTGAGGAAAGCGAAGATTTGCTTCAAGTGTCTACGCTTCAGGCACGCAAGGAACACCTGCAGAGCACCCGTATGCAAGAAGTGCTCTAGATGGCACCACACCACTCTTCACTCTAACAAACCCCCGGCGAAAAATAATTGTAACGCTCTCGTCGAAGAAAGCGACGCAGATGAAATAGTATCCTCGGTCAACGCGACTAACGGAGGGAAGGCCTACTTGAAGATGGTCCCAGTAGACTTGTACGGGCCGAAAGGAAGAGTCCGCGTACTAGCTTTACTGGATGAAGGATCCACTGTCTCGCTACTCGACTCAACAGTCGCTAAGAAGATTGGAGCAGAAGGAAGAACGGAAGAAATCACTATTGAAATGGTCGGAGGGAAAGGCATGAAGAAGAGTGACTCACAGAGGATTCAATTGAAGATAAAAGGTGCCCACTGCCGGAATGGTATCAAGATGGAAGCGCGAACCATCGACAACCTGAAGCTAGCCAAGCAAGGAGTCGAAGAAGAAACTTTCCGAAGATGCCATCATCTACAAAAGATCAAGGAACAGCTGGTCTACGCCAAGGAAGAACCACAACTGTTGATCGGGCAAGACAACTGGGGGCTAATAGTCACAAGAAGACTTCGCAAAGGGAAACCCTCAGAACCTGTAGCCTCACTCACCAGTCTAGGATGGGTATTACACGGTTGTGACGGAAGAAACCAAAGACCAGTAACATTCATCAGCCACGTCAGAACCCTAGAAGATGAAACGGAAGCCTTGGTCAGACAACACTTCGAGCTAGAATCGATCGGAGTACAACCACGCCGCCCGAGTAATGATGCCGATAAGAGGGCTTTGGATGTCCTGGAAGCAACCACCAAGAGACTATCAAATGGGAAATTCGAGTCAGGACTTTTATGGAAGAGTCCAGAAGAGGCATTACCAAATAATTACAGTCAAGCACATCGGCGTCTCGTCAGCATCGAGAAGAAGCTAGACAAGGATCCGGAACTGAAGGCGTCATATGAAGAACAAATAAATAACCTGCTGAAGAACGGGTATGCAGAAAAGGCGCCTCCAACTTCCACACCGGGAAGAACATTTTACCTGCCACATTTCGCAGTGATGCACCCTGTCAAGAAGAAGCCAAGAATAGTTCTCGATGCTACTGCCAAGTTCGATGGGAAGAGCCTCAACGACGCCCTACTACCAGGCCCTGACCTGCTCCAGTCTCTCTTCGGTGTGCTAGTCAGATTCCGGGAAGGACCAGTCGCGGTAGTAGCGAACATCAAAGAAATGTTCCTACAGATACAGATGAAAGAAGACGACCGCGACAGCCTACGATTTTTGTGGCGTGGAAACAGAAGAACCGGGAAACCCGAGGAATATCGCATGGCATCAGTAATCTTCGGAGCAACATCATCGCCATCGACAGCGATCTACGCGATGAATAAAAATGCAGAAGACTTCCGAGATGAATACCCAGAAGCCGTGGAAGCAATAAAGAGAAACCACTACATGGACGACTACCTCCAAAGTTTCTCAACCATCGAAGAAGCAAGGAAGATAGCTAAAGAAGTGCAACTAATCCATGCCAAGGCAAGCTTTCATTTGAGAGGATGGGGAAGCAATCGTCCGGAAGTACTCGAGGGGATACAAGACCAACGAAAAGAGGAAGTCCTAGAACTTAGTAAAGAAGAGAAGACACTTGGACTCAGATGGCTAATTACGGAAGACGCTCTGGCCTTCAATGTTGGACTTCGAAGCGCGCCGGTGGAAATCCTCAATGGGGGAAGAACACCGACGAAGAGATAAGTCACCAGTGCTGTGATGTCAACATTCGACCCACTTGGATTCGCCTCACCGGTCCTCATTCAAGGGAAGAAACTTCTACAAGAAATATGGCGCTCGAAGATTGGTTGGGATGACAAAATCTTGGAAGGACAACAAGCTATGTGGCTGAGATACTTGGAAGAAATTGCCGTCCTAAAGGAGTTAAAGATACCAAGATGTTTGTCACCGGGCACCAGAAGGGGACAACTCCATACCTTCAGCGACGCCAGTGAAGAAGCATACGCTGCAGCCGTATATTGGAGGACGGTGAGACCTAACGGAGAAGTCTTTATCACATTAATCGCCGGAAAAGCCAGAGTCACACCGAACAAGCCAGTGTCTATCCCGCGATTGGAACTTCAGGCAGCACTATTAGGAAGCAGATTGGCTGCATCAATAGAAGATGAACTTGACCTGAAAATAGAAGAGACTGTTTTCTGGACAGACTCCAGCACCGTCCTTCAGTGGTTAAAGTCGGACCCAAGAAAGTTCAAGACATTAGTAGCTCATCGTCTTGCAGAGATTGAAGAGAAAACGAGACCGCAAGACTGGAGATGGGTCCCAACCAAGGAAAATCCCGCGGATGACGCAACAAGAGGTACACCCTATGAATTCGACGAGAACGCTAGATGGTTCAAGGGTCCCGCCTTCTTGTATCAGAGAAAAGAAGATTAGCCGACCAGGCGCTTCGAAGCCGCAGAAACCAACACTGGGGAAGAGAAGAACACTTATACTGTGGCCGCATTAGTAACAACTACACCATTCACTCCAGCTCCGGAAAGGTTCTCTAGTTGGACAAGGCTACTACGCAGCACAGCACGCGTGTTCCAGTTCATCGATGCGCTGAAGACACGGGTCAAAAATAAACAACAAGTGAACGCTGCTAGACACGACGACTGGAAGCCCTACAAACGCGCCACGAAGAAGAAGAATAGTGTTCCCCAGCCTTACAAAACAAAGGAAGCAAGAAGTTACCTGCAGCTGGAAAGCGAACACCTCCGGAAAGCTGAAGAAGAACTCATCAGAAGGAGCCAACGCGAGAGTTTCAGCAAGGAAATAGCCTGCTTAGAAGAAGGAAAGCCAGTAGAAAAATCAAGTCGGCTGAAGAAGATAGACGTGTACCTAAACAACCGCGGTATAATGAAGCTAAGAACACGAATAAGGAAGATCACTAAAGATCAAAGAGTCAATCCAGTGGTGCTGGATGGGAAAAATCACATTTGCCGCTTGATAATAGAATTCTACCACAGGAAGTTTTACCACGGCAACACTGCAACTGTCATCAATGAAGTAAGGCAGAGATATTGGATTTTGGGTCTACGCACCACAGCCAGAGGGATCATTTTCCGGTGTCAATGGTGCAAGGTACGCAAAGGAACACCGCAGATTCCACCTACAGGCGACTTACCTGCTGAGCGACTGCAGCACCGTCAACCACCGTTCACCTGTACGGCGGTGGACTATTTCGGCCCAATGAACGTGACCATCGGCAGAAGAACAGAAAAACGATGAGGAGCCCTCTTCACCTGCTTAACTACGCGAGCGGTACATTTAGAACTAGCTAACTCGTTAAGCAGCAGCTCCATGATAATGGCACTCCGAAGAATGGCAGCACGAAGAGGAACGCCGAAAGTGATCTTCAGCGACAACGGCACCAATTTCGTCGGAGCACACCGAGAGTTAGAAGAGGCAGCATGTCAAGAAGGGATCAAGTGGAAGTTCATCCCACCAGGATGCCCGAATATGGGAGGCGCCTGGGAGCGAATGGTTCGCTCAGTGAAGACTTCGTTAATGGCAGTCCTGGAAACCAAAACGCCGCCTGAAGAGGTCCTCCACACCTTGCTTTCTGAAGTAGAGCACATCATCAACTCGCGTCCTCTCACAGAAACCAGTGCGGATCCCAATGATGAAGAAAGCCTCACGCCGAAACACTTCCTCCTTGGAAGATCATGTGGGATGGCAGCTCCAGGGGAGTCTGAAGACCGTAACCTCATCGGGAAAGCGAACTGGAGAACAGCACAACGGCTCGCAGATTACTTTTGGAAAAGATGGTTAAAAGAATACTTACCTACTCTCATGCCAAGGAAAGCAACCGGAAGAGACACAGAGGACCCACATGTCGGAGATATAGTCCTCATCGTCGACGCCTCGATGCCAAGGAACACATGGCCTCGAGGAGAAGTACAACAAGTCTACCCCGGACCAGATGGAAGAACGCGAATCCTCGACGTACGAACACCGGGAGGAGTCCTAAGAAGACCGACACGTCGAGTCATAGTTTTGGTCCCTGCTGCATCGTCGCAACCAGGAGTTGGAGTGCTTCGCACTGCGGGGGAGACTGTTAGCGACGAGAAAACTTAGTTTTAAGTAGCTTTATAGAAAGAAAATTATGATTTGTTAACTTAGTTAAGAAGGCATCTATTTAATAATGTGAAATGATTAGGTTTCATGCTTTGTACATAGAACAAGTTTTCCAAGTTAGAAACTTAGGGAGAAAACATATCTTCTAGTCCATTTACACATATTTAGCTATTTTCTTCACACATCTTCTTGAAAATGGTGGAAAATTCGAGATACGGATAGGGAGAGGATGAAAGTGCTGGAAATCCCAGAAAGAAAATTCTAGAACGTGAAAGGCAGATATGTTTTGTCCCTTTCCCGCACGAAAGGTCCCTTGCAAGCGGCAATACCGTAAAGAAAGCCGTTTCAGTTTTTTAGCTATAACTTCTAAACTAATTAGAATATTGTAATGATTTTAGTACTATTAGATAGCTAAAATAATAACTCAACTTAGAAAAATAAGTTTCTGTAAGAATATTAACTGCCACCCAGGAAAACTAACGAAAAACTGATTTCCTCGCATTAGAGGGAGATAGCATGATCCGAGGGAGGGAGAAAGAATCCCGGAACCATATAAATATGGAAAAGGTTTTTCCGGATGGCAAGTTTTAGTTCTGAAGTTTTAGTTCTGAAAAGCTCTCAGAATACTTCTGAAGAGAAGAAAGTGAACAGTGAACAGTGAATACCAGTGAAATAGTAGTGACAATAAGTGCCATAGTAGTAAATAACAGCTTTGTAAGTGCAATAGTGAGTGAATAAAGTCTGCAAGTGCATAGTGCAATAGTGTTTCAATCAGGACCCTATAGTTAGTGCCCAGTACATTCAGTTAGGCAGCTTCAGACCGGCCAGCACACCACACACCCAAATACAGTCCACTACCGGGGACCGCACCGGATTATCCGACCTGCCGCACCCCGACAACACGCTACCAGTTTCAAAACTATTTTGATTTAGAGATACAGGTATTATATTTATTACACCATGGTTACTAGTAAAACTTCTCTTTCCTGAAATCTACGTAGACCATCTGAGGTGATCAAGAGAAAGCCATAATTGGCTGGTTGGCATAATTGCTTGGTTTTGAAAAGCTTACATGGGTTTGAGGATGTGCAGAAATAATATATACACACAGTGGGTTACTTGTCACATTTATGCTTTGGCGTACTTTTAGTGTTGATTGAGACAATGCCAAAAGTTATTATCTAATAATATTGTGTGTAGAAATAAATTAAATCATCCAAGGGAAAACCTTTAGAAATATAGCGGGTAATGTTTTGTGTCGTTTTGATTTGTATGTATAGATCATACTCGTATAAGAAGTAGTGCTGTTCACTTAATAGTAACCATTTAACAGCATGATCTAGAATTTGGATTGCATTATGATTGTATGGTGATCTTGTTTCAAAAGTGGCATTTTCTGTACTATATTGAATACATGATTTTTGACTTTTGACATACTTCTGAACTTTGTTTCATCAACGCAACTCCAGTTTAAAGTTCGTTATTAGTTGTGACTGTCTAAATATTCAGGGTTCTCAACATTGTCAAGGTTTTCAGGGTCGTTTGTACGTTAATGATCATGTGAGTAATCTCATGGCAGTTTGATATAAGTTAGTCAATTGATCTGGAACAAGGAAATACTTTGGTATTTCCTTGTTTGTCACAGCTTCCAGCTAATGTTTAGTAAGATAATTGCTTCCATGATTAATTGGAACAGATGAGCATGTTCCTTGGTGAATTATATAGGTTTTATGATGACGATTGCTATTGAATATTGTCTGTAAGTTCATCCTATTATAGCAACGCAATATGTATACCTTATTTGTATAAAGTAAAACCGACTGATTTATTTTTAAATTAAAGATTCCATAAAATAACCTATATTAAGTTTTTTTTTCATTTCAGTTCTGTTTCCTATTTTGTTAATGTTAACAAAACACGTCATATATTTAAAAGTCGCTGTCAAACTTCTGACTTGCTTCGTGAAAATCCTTACAATTCTTTTCAGAAACCAACGATCCTACAGCTCCTATTCCTAATTTTAACTTTTAAAACTTGCGTGAAACATGTAAAGTGCTAATAAGACGAATACTTGCTACGATTCGGTTTTATTCACAAGCCTGACAACTTACGGAGTTCCCTAGTCCTGCTTGATGTAAGGTGTACAGTCGCTGACATTTTCATTTATTTCACTTTACTCCCAACGTTTTTCAAGCTTTACACAGGCTTCATTTTTTTTCAAATAATTTATTTATAGCTCTGTTCTCAAACATATTGTATTTGCAAATCTTGGGATCCGAAGGCCACAAATATTGACAAAAATAATACAAATTCTTCATTACGCTCAGAATTTGGCACCCGTAATGTAAGACATTACTTTACTTCCTTTTGGTGAAGAGCTTATCCAATATAATTTTATTGTTCAATATTTACTGTCATTGCTAATAAGTAATAATTAAATAACGTCCTTCTAGCCGAATTTCGACTACTTCTACTACTTACGGCCGCCTATCTCAACAGAGATTAGCCAACTGCGCGGGACATATTATAGTGCACAAGTGTGTGCGCAATACACAGGTGCACGCTGTATTCCTTCACTCTCATAATTCGGTTAGACGGCAGTCCGACATGACCGTAGAGAGATCAGGCGCAGGACCAACGGCTTAACGTGTGTTCCGAGGCACAGGGGTGTTAACACCACCAACTTCCTGACTGCGGAGCTGTGTCAGAGTTATTTTAAGACAGAAAAACCCAGCACTGTCGGCCCGACCCGGGATTAGAACCCGGGACCTCGTGGATAGTACCCAGGCTGACCACTAAAGTTTTTAAAACATTCATGATATTTTAAAAAAGCCTTGGGTGTAGTACATGACACATAAAAAAATTTCTAGACCGTACATTGTTTTTGAAAAATATATTTTTTGCTTGTGACTGTAGTTATGTAAATGGAGCCCTTTCTTTGAGCGTTGAGAGTCCCTGAGTTTAATTTGGAAAGGCATCCTCTTTAATTGTTTCTGTCCTGAGTTACAGTCCTCTTAAATCCTGGGCAGGCCGCCTTGCGCGTATGTTACGGACTAAGGTATTAAACGTTCATAATTTATCGTACTGACTAAATTGTCCAACCCCCAGATTAGAGTTCTGGCTTTAAGGTTCCTTCGTTTAAGGAATGTATTTAAGCGTTATTGTAATTTTGTAAAAAAGGCGGAATTGATGCCAAGCGGCAATTTCTACCAGTCATACCTTTGGGCAAAGCAGAAATTAATAGGTAGTGGGCGGTGCGAAAAAACTATAGTTACAATTTGTGTTCTTTTATCTACTTCTAATATTGTACAGATTAGTTTAAAAAGTAACCCAACTTTTTCAAATAAGTGTTGCCATTTTTTGTAAAACAAAGCATTTTTATAATTTTTAGTAAAATTATAATATTGGTGTCTAGAATAAAAAAAAATAAAAAAAAAAACCGTACAAAAATAAATGTTAAACACTTTTACTTCAATTTTTTTTGCTAATTTGTACAGCATGATGTAACTAATCTGTACTTAAAGGATTAGGCGATTGACTTAACAGTGTGTTAATCCTTATCATTTAATTACGGGACACCCTAAACGTTTTATTTCCTTGAGTTGTTTGACAGTTCTTTTATAGTAGTATATTTGGCCCTTGTTTTCAGTACCTACCTAACACTGTAGTAAAGTGAAGCGAATCCTCAGTTTATGCTGTAGAACTTTGAATGTAATGAGTGAATGATGAATGATCATGTTTTGTAACTTATAAGTTTTCTTTAATTTTACCTAAACTACACCTATCGCGTTATTCGTCCGTAAGTGAGCTTGCAAGTAATGACTGTGTTTTGGAAGTTCTCTTATTTGTTGTTAATTACTGCGGTTATGATTAATGCCTGTCTAATTTGTCTGAAGGCTCTTCGATAAATTACTCGAATCCACGCAACGAAATGTTTTGTTTCCGACGGCTCCTTACTAGTACACAGTAGGAATTGAGGAAGCAGACCCTTGCGCGTTAGTAGTTTCGCATATAGAAGAATACTTACGCAGTAGAATACTTTTTATAGTTTATAGGGCTTCTAAAAATAGAAATAAAAGAAAAAAATACCCTATGTATTTTAAGAAATTACAAACAATGTTTTCGTAAAACTGTCGAGTGACGTTTATTTGACACTGGAGTCCATTAGATGTAAAGCCGCTGGTATTGTTAACAATTCACTGCCAGAAAAGTCAAAGGATATAGGTATATAGATAAAATAAGTTTTTTATAGTACATTTTTCGACATTTGCTTGGAAAACGCCGGATACCTCTATTAAATACTCTATACTACTATGAGGAAGTGAGAAACCATATCGACGAATACAAAAGAACCTTCTTAATGTACCTATTTTGTGTAGGGATCTCTGGTAATCCACGTTAATTCATCATCCTAGACTTTCCCGACTTTCTTTCGGCTCAAGGTTTTTGCGGAAAGATAGCCTGTTGTAATTAATGGTGAGCATTAACAAGAAGTACCTTCGTGCCGCTAAAGAGATTAATTTACAAAAATTTTAAATATTTTTTTACGGCGCGTCCTTCAGGCGGCTTTTGATGATATAATATTACATTTTGTTAATTAAAGCTATGTTTAGCTGTTGTTCAGTTTTATCAATGATGAAAGTTACCACGATAATAGTTTTGCATTCTGTACAGGCTATAAAATTGGGTTGGTTAGACTTTCCAAAAAATCTTTAAATATTTTTGGGGTTTCGTAGGCCTTACAAGGGACCCTTATAGTTTCGTCGTGTCCGTCTGCCCGATATTTTGCTAAGAGACCGTTAGTACGAGAAAGCTGTAATTTTGTAATTGTATTTTGTGTATGTATACCAATTACGCCGAGAAAGTGGTAGAATAAAATTTTGTAAAATATTTCAGGGTAGGGCTGTGGTGTCGGGATGTTTTTTTTTTGTCATCTTCCCCACCGTGTTGGTATCGTTGAGTAGGTCTTTTAAAATTACTCCGGGGTTTTAAAATATTTTTTCGATTTATTGCTCCATTTATGAAATATTAAACTTCAAAATGCAATTTTTTGGTCTAGTAAGGAGTCCCGCTCCTCTAAGACTGTCTTATTTTCTTTTTTCGCTAAAAAGGACTTGTCCATTAATGGTTTTTTATTCGTCAATATTTCTAACCAGAATAAACTAAATATTATATGAAAGTGTTCACAAAAACTAGCCATTTTGCATAATTAATATATTTTTTAAGATTTAAGATTTCGATTAAGAGAAAAATTGAAATCATTTTTACCCGACTGCGGAAGGAGAGTTATGTTTTTCGAAAGTATGTATGTATGTATGTATAATTGTTTGGCACGCTCTACAGCCCAAACGGCTCGACAGTTTTTGACATATGAGTTATCGTTGAATTTGTCAAAATCGTGAGAGTGACATAGGCTATATAAATTTCAATAATGGCGCCCGCAAACGGAAATAAAGGGGGGAGGGGGGATTGATTTTTTCCTTAGCATAGCAATATGGGTATCAAATGAAAGCCAGTGAAGAGACCATTTCAAAAATATAATAATTTTTGCAGTCGAATTATAAAACTAAAAATAATAAAATAAAAAACGGTAATTTAAAAAACTAATCAACCCGACTGCGGTTCTGTGTAATTGAAAATTTAAAAACACTAAAACAAGAAAGAGTTCATACCCGGGTTAAATTGGTACCCATATTAAAAATTGTAGCAGTCGGGACCCATGTTAGAAAGTCAGCCGTCTCGTTAGTAGATTGGAGTAATCTGCAATGTAATATAGAGGGTAGGTATGTGCTCTAAATTTACTGAGCCTCCATTTCTAGAATGGGTCCCGACTGCTACAATTTTTAATATGGGTACCAATTTAACCCGGGTATGACCTCTTTCTTGTTTTAGGGTTTTTAAATTTTCAATTACACAGAAACGCAGTCGGGTTTTTTAGTTTTTTAAATTACCGTTTTTTCTCTTTGTCTGTACATAAACCGCACCTGCGCCTATATCAATTAACGCATGAACAAAAAATTACAGCAAATTTTTTATTCCATTGACAGTAGTACCTATTATATAATCTGTGGTAGTACCTAGTAGTATTTATCCACTAGTGGAAAGGCAATGGTACATAGCCATACAGCCAGGAAATACAAGTAAGTGATCAATGGATGATGCCTGTTACAAAACATATTTTTTCTCAAAAATGGAGGCGTTTAAAATTCTGATTTCTATGGTTACGTGTTTCATATTTTTGTAGCTTAAAGCACAGAATAAGTACTAGTACTTCGTACAGAAGTATGACTTAGCAATTGTATTCAAAGAAATGTCTACTCAATGTCGTCAACAATATGGCGTAATTTAGTTCGCCTCAGAGTCAAGCACATTTTCGTGTAGACACCTACAAAAATCCATGGCAAAATAATTTCATACTTATTGCTCTGGAATATGATTCATAATACACTAAACCTATTCAGTGACGTAATATCATGTGACGCGATAGGGTTGACTGCTACGAGAAGCTTCTAACGCCATCTAGCGCATCTTTCTAGTACTTTATTCATTCTCGTCCAGCCAGCAACGTAGCCGGTAGCGACACGCAACTTGTTTTAGCCCCTAAGTAAGGGTCGCCGCGCGTAAGTACGTTTTTGCTACCTACGCGGGGAGATACACAGGCCTGCTTAAAGACAAATATAGGTTATTGGTGGTTGGTGATATCTTGGAATAAAAAACCAGCCTCCATACAAAAAGAGGACAAGTCCTTTCTACAATATCTGTAATTTTATCTGGTTGCCTAATTCACGGTGTCTGAAGGCGCAATTGCAGTAGTTCCACTTTCCACCCGCCAGGTTCACACAGTACAATATCTAAGGTAGGTCAAATATGCCCACTGACTGCGAACAGAGAGACTTCCAAAAGGGTAACGCACATTATACCTCTTCTGTGACTATAAAAGAAGTTGCAAAATGGCGATGTAAAACGATTTCGAAAAATAAAACTAATTAATTTAAATAGTTCAGGTAGTAACTTTGGGTGCTTTGACTTTGAGGAAATAGCGGTTTCCCGCAACTTTGTCGGATTTCCCATTTACCGTTAAAGTTAAATTTTCGCGACAGTGGTATGTAGCTCGTGTTACCAGGGTGCACACATACATACTGGTAACACGAGTTACAAAGATGATAATAATGAGAGATGAGACCTTGGTACCAAAAATCATGAAAGCAGGTTCATCCTATTATGCGTTTTTAAGGTTACTTACAAGCGAGCACTTTAAGACCTATAAATACTCGTAGGTATTATTAGAATCAAAATCTTTATCTATTTGCCCAAAACAAGCTTTTAGTAAGATTTATGAAAATATACCTTTTACGAAAATAAGATATTGCAATTCGTCGAGTGTCTAACGTCCGTGGTAGCTTATATGGGAGAGCATTCGCCCCTATAGTTTTGGTTCGTGGGTTCAAGTCCAACCTTAAGACTGAACCTTAAGCTGATATGATTCTTTGTGTCAAATTTTGCTTTCGTAAAAACATAAAAAAACATATTAGCTTTTCGACTAGATACGAGTAGACGACGTTATGTGTGCAAACCTTACTAGCCCAGAGCCAATTTACACTCTGTAGCATCCAGCTGTGTTTCCAAGCCGTTTGTTTTATGAAAAGATCACGAAATTAATATGACAGGTAATGGGGCTAGCACACAGTGAGAGCTCGTCCAGAAAATGAAAATAACATGAAAATGTAAGCTTCCTCTGAACATTTGTGTTGCCCCAAATAAGCGTACCTCTCACATATACAGGTTGTCCCGATAATGAAAGATAATCCTTAAGGTACAGATCACTTACATAATGCTCTACTATATGCCAAAAAATTGTTCAAGTAAGTGTTGCCATTATTGAAATTTTGGTTTTGAGTTTCTATTATTTTTGGAAGCCTTACTAACACTTAAAATAAAAACTTAATATTGATTTTAGTGTTTGGAATATCCAAGAGTATTAAAATAGAAATAGATTTTTAAAAAGCCAACAATTGTAGAAGTAGCCATACAACAATTAAATATTAATATCTCGAAAATGGTAACATTTTTACTCAATCAATTTTTTGGTGTGTACATAGTAGAGCATGATGTAACTAATCTGTACCCATGTATGTACCTAAAAGAATCATCATTCATTAACGGGACAACCTGTACATACATGCGTGTGTGAGTATTTTTAGACTGTGGCTAGATGGTTGTCCTAAAAAATTCGAAAATGTTATTTTTGGAAGGAAAGTGAGCGGCTTGTGGTACGTTCGTTTTGGGAGATTAATAACCGATCAGCTGTCACTGAACCTGATGGTGTGTTTATAACGAAATCGGTACAAAGCCATGGAACTGTCTACAAAAGTAGCTACTCAAAAGAAAAAAGGGTTGCATATTTGGAAATGGTTGTTGTCGAAACCCTGCAAAAGCACCTTGTATTTCATCCTGTATATCAGCACTGTGGTTAATATGTTTGTATGGGTGTATGTTTGCAACGCTTATATTTTAGCTATATATGCATGAAGCCGTCGTAAGGCTAAAAGCCGTGAAATATAAACACACGTATTTCGTGAAACAAGAACATAAGGCCTTAATGCAAGGTGAAATCTCAAAAGGTTTTGTACGAAAATAAATATGTACACTCACACACAAGCATATCTGCATTAGTGAGAAATACTGCAACTTTAGGTCAATTAATCTCCTTTTTACCCGACTCGCAGTCGGGTAGACGTATGTACGTTGTATTATAATAAGTTTTGCAATCGGGTTGATTGTTTTTTTAAATATTTAATTAGGTATTAATTTTTGCACAAAGATATAATCAAGTTTGTAACATTCTTTTTTTCTGTATTAGTTTAATGGGAGATTCCCTCATAATAACTTCATTTATTACGTGTCAATTGGTTATAAACTAATCATTTACCTTGTTTATTTCGATCAGTATATTGTTAGGATAGAAATACTGCACTAAAAAAAGGATCAACCGAACTAGTTTTGTTACTTAAAGATTTCGTTGTAGGGAAGTAAATTTTTGTTAAATATAAACAATTTCAGTAACAAAACTTTTAGTTTGTTACTGATAACCAAAAGTTCGCAAGTCACTAGATTACGGCCTACTATTAGCCAAATTTTGGTTACTGTTACCCATAATTTTGTTGTAAACAATAGTAAAAGGTTATGTTTTACATTTCCATTGACACGGGTTGTTCGTCCGGCAAACAGATCCTACTCTCAGTAACCGTCAATGATTTATTACTTCGAGATAAGGGGCTAATGGCTACCTTAATTATGGAGAAGATAATGGCTCTAACCGCGAAATTTCAAGTACGTTAAATTATTACGATCGAAGTTTGAACGTGTTAGTTCGCAGAATTCAATCTTATTGCCCCTTGGCTACTCGATCATACTATATTTTACATGATGTAATTTTTCAAATATCTCTTTAATTTTTGGACAGCACTGTCCTAACTAGCACTGCTTTCCCTGCTTGGATAGGCAGGCACTAGGCGGCATCAGTGTTAATCAGTGAAAGCTACAGGAGTACCAGGAGAAATCTTAACTGTCTAAGTCTAACAAAACTGGTCACAATCTAAATCCTCATTGCATTTGAAAGATTTTTAAGGGAAACTGATTTATAATAATTGAGTCGTTTAGTTTCAAAAGCCGCTAACATATTTTTTAGTCAACTATTGCTAGCTTAAAAAAACTTATAAGGCCGAGTATAATCGAAAATAAAAATGAAATTCTATATTAATTCATTGTATTTTAGAGGTGGCAACACTTTTGAAGCGTTTGTATTGCATAAAACCCAACGATAGATTCAAAATAAACGTGTTTGTTTTTGTTTTAGCGGACTTTGAAACGTATATGTCATTTTAGCGCCATTTGCAACCGACATGTTCTATTTTAGCGGATTTTGATTCCAACTATGACAACCGCTTGGATGGTGTTATCCACCAAGTCGTAAACAGTGTCATAGGTTAAACAAAAAGAACATAAAATTGCTATCAAAATAATAAAAAAAATATTAAAAAAAAGAACTTAAATTTATAATGATAAGATATATAATGGTAAGATAACAAATGATAAGATTTTTTCAATTGACATATAGCACAAACTACATGTCTCATTTTGCATAACATAGTCCAAGTCATGTAATAAGTAGATTCTGTGATGGTTTTCACTTACCGTTTTTTCTGTGCAACCGCTCGTTTCCACGTTGATTTATTGCAAGATTTTTTCCGGGCACTTTTGTGATCACATTTTTTCACATTCAAAAGTAATTCGTCCATTTTATCAATTAAAAAAATAATTATAACCGGGAACAGTCCTTGGCCTTTATTGCAAAAACGCCATATTGTTTATCTACCCTGGTGGCACAAATGCTGTGCCGTGATTGGTCGCTTTCGTTTTAGTGGATTGTGAAACATACCAAGGCAATTTTAGAGGGTTTTGCAACGAAACCTAAATTTTGAAGCCAGTTTTTTGCGGATTTAGGTGTAAACTCAATGCTTAAACTAATAAGAAATTCATCACACTTTCTTAATAAAACCAAAATGTACTTTGCGCTTAAATCTGTTAAGTGGCTTTTGAAACTATACCACTCAATTATTACAAATAGGGCATTTGCCACCAACCGGCATACATCACACAATACATTATATAAATAGATTATGAATTCTCTATTACGCTAGACATAGTGTCTAATATAAGTTTGCATCTCTCGTCTCATCTAATAGCTGTAAGTTCCCAAATTAATTGAAGCGGTTAGGCTCACACATTGTAAAGGGCTAGTTTGATACAACAACTAAATAGTTCAAGACCAGACGTACTTACCTAATTCACGTTTCTTGTACGTAATATGACCAATCCAATCAGGTTGATGTATTTAGATTAATAGTTTACTCGTACAGTTTGGGTATGTTCCACAATATTGAAATCCATATTCAAAAGTGAACTAACAATGTTTTCGACACGAGTGACAACACTATCGTTAAATAACTTGTGTTACAAATCATTTATAAGTAATTACTATCTTAGGTGGGAAATATCGCAGTAAGAATTGTCTAGAGGTAGGTAAGGTTAATATCAATTAATTGATGACAGCTCTAGGTAAGAACCTAGATAAGTGCATTCCCGGACAGTGTGTACAAGCCAGTTTACTTATAAGTACAGTATTCATATAAAATACTTAGTCCAGCTTTTATCAATCAGTTGATGCCTGACGACACTGTTAGTTCCAAAGTTTGCTGCTTCTTGCTGCTTGACCGATGCTCTTACTGCATAGGCAGACTGCCAATTGCAAGAAATAGATACTACAAACTTGTTTGTGACATTTTAGCTAGTCCATTTTTGTTTACATCAACAGACAAACACCAGACAAGAAAAAGTAGTAGGACAAGTCAGCAATCAGCGATTGAGTGTTATTAGATAATACGACTTCATAATGATTTACAATCGATGTCATTGACCTTATCGTTTAAAGATCAACGTCTTTTTAAATACCTACTCGTGGAACTAATTGCATCTAAGTCAGAATTTTAACTCTAGTAAATAGAAGTGTAAGTAAGGTGTACTTTTTCAATATTCTTCTTTTTTCTCTTTCTTTTCAATAAGTATTACCTAATCTCCTAACTACTTACACCAAAATACATAAGTAACTATTCAATAATTAATAGTTACATTATCTATCACTATTTGCTGATAATATAAAATATCAATTTAAATTCCTAAGCAAGCAATAATTCGCAAGATAGATAGATAGAGCTCGTAACATATGAAAGATAGACATTAATTTGACGGAATGTCCTTAATATTGTACAAACAGTTTTGTCACCTTTGCCACACCCTTTTAGACCATATAGACCATCATAGAGGACACATTTTCAGTGTCCGCCAATATTGTACGTCCAAAGTGACACTGATTTGACAGCGGTTAGGCCCATTTCAATATCGACATTATTAAGTGCGTCTTGTGACAATATTGATATTGTAATCTTGTAAGATTTTTTATTATCGAGACAAAATATTTTACCTGCGTTTTGCGGTACTACGCATTTTGAGGATTTTATAATAAAATAACAGAGAGCCATATTTTGGTTTGGGACCGATAAAATAATACGTATCTTCTCGTTCCTCACTAAAAGATTACAAGATTACAGTATGTCGTTATAATTTAATTTATTTTATCAACAAAACCACTAGTTACTAAACTATAATAGTATAACTTATTAATAAAAATTAAGATAAATTATTTTTCACACTACTTACTCGGCAATGTTCAATTACACATCAAGAAAACCTGACTCAAAGTGAGTCATTGCATCCCTAGGGACGTAATGTTGTATGAAATTTCATTACGCCCCTAGGGAGGCAAAGAGATTTAAATTTCGAATAAGAGTTCGTAGGCATGATCACACTAGCCCGTCCCGCACCAAAGAGAACATATTTGAAATTTGAACCTGGCAGCCAAGAATTTTAGCACGAATGGAATGATAAAAAAGCGCGCTCTTCTAAAAAAAGAAAAAAATAAAGAAAAAAACCTATGTATTTTAAGAAAATACAAACAATATTTTCGTAAAACTGTCGAGTGATAAAGTTTACGACACCGGAGTCCATTAGATGTAAAGCTATTGGTATTGTTAATAATAATAATTTACTGCCAGAAAAGTCAAAGGATATATTCTTATAGATAATAATAATGTACTTTTAGTACTTTTTTATTTGCCTCGTAGGAAGTGTGAAAAGCAAAACTTAAATCCCTCGCTCCACTCAGGGTTCTACTTTTAACTCCCTCGCTATGCTCGGGAGTAAACACTAAACTCCCTTGCTGCACTCGGGAGTTAACTCTCGAATCCTTCGTTACATTCAAGATTCAAGATAACGCTCGTGACGTAAGACATCACTTTACCCCCTTGGTGAATAATCTACTATAATATAATAGAAAAACAATAGAAAAACTTTTTATAATTTATAAAAAGGGTCCTTGTGGTAAGGTTCCCAAGATGGCAGCATTACCACGCTGGATAGCGATGATTGCTTATACGCTGAGCAAGGTAGCTGCCAGCTCTTGGGCCACCACTGATGTCAACCAGCCTCTTGGAAATCTCTTTTAAAAAAAGAGATAGCGTTGGGACCCCACAGACCCAGTGTTTCGACTCCAAACGGTACGAAGTGGTACCATTAGTCGATCTGCTTGTCGTAATTAAATTAAAAACCTACCTAATAAATAAATGGTTTTGACAAACACACCAACTACCTAACCACAAACTAAGCGTGAGCTTGAATAGACATACGTATATACATTTATAAACATTCATGACTTAGGCACAAATGCCCGTGCTCTTCACACAAACATTTGCCCCTTGTGGGATTCGAACCCGCAACCGCCTGGTCTAGAAGTCCAGGGCGCGAACCACTACACCAAGACGGCCATAAAACTAACTTTACATACTTTTAGGATTACCCAGATCACGGTGTTTTGTAATGTTAACCGTAAGGCGATATTATTTTAACACTACAACTGACGCGTGAGCAGGTACATTATGTAACCCAGCACATAACATTGTCAGATATTTTTCTAGTCTTCTGCGCTAAGGTGCCAGCGTCTTATGTATTCCTTGAGTACTTGACCCTGAATTTATTATAGGCGTTCCGCACCTTTCAGCATACGTATATCTGAGTAATTAACCGTTAAAGTGCAGGGCCTACGGAAGTACGTCTTTTGATCAAGCTGGCTCTAACTAACTACCCGTTAGAGCGATTAGAGTTATGAGAAATTCTAGCTTTTTTAACGTACCTAGCGAATGTAATAATAAAATCCAACGTACCTCAATAGTTTAGTAATAAATGGCGTGTAAACTAATTTTCGATCCAGCGGGTGTGCTTTGTCGTTGTAAGACCAAACTAATAAAAAAAATGCCAATGGATACTCGATCATACATTAGATATTACACGAGTACATTATTATTGTACCCTCATGATTATACCCTCAACACTCGAAAGAAATACTATTACAAGTATTTAACAATCGAAAGATGAAGGGTATAATCCCAATAACATTGAGGAAAGCAACGCGGCATTACAGCGTTAAGAAGCACTTGAAAATTTCGAAAGGCTCAGCCAACGCCAGGGTGGCCGAGAGGTTAGGCAATCGCCCGCTATGCGAGGAACGCGGGTTCGATTCCCGCCTCTGGTGGTCGTTTTTTTCAAGTGCAATAATATATTTAGATTGCATAGTGAATGCTTATCACTTAAAAACAGTAATTATCTTATTTGCAAGCTTCATCTTTCGATTGTTAAATACTTGTAATAGTATTTCTTTCGAGTGTTGAGGGTATAATCCCAATAACATTGATGAAAGCAACGCGGCATTACAGCGTTAAGAAGCACTTGAAAATTTCGAAAGGCTCTGCCAACGCCAGGGTGGCCGAGAGGTTAGGCAATCGCCCGGTATGCGAGGAACGCGGGTTCGATTCCCGCCTCTGGTGGTCGTTTTTTTCAAGTGCAATAATATATTTAGATTGCATAGTGAATGCTTATCACTTAAAAACAGTAATTATCTTATTTGCAAGCTTCATCTTTCGATTGTTAAATACTTGTAATAGTATTTCTTTCGAGTGTTGAGGGTATAATCCCAATAACATTGATGAAAGCAACGCGGCATTACAGCGTTAAGAAGCACTTGAAAATTTCGAAAGGCTCTGCCAACGCCAGGGTGGCCGAGAGGTTAGGCAATCGCCCGGTATGCGAGGAACGCGGGTTCGATTCCCGCCTCTGGTGGTCGTTTTTTTCAAGTGCAATAATATATTTAGATTGCATAGTGAATGCTTATCACTTAAAAACCGTAATTAATACTAAACTGTTTTCGTGTTTTAATAAAATAAGGCTTCACCAGGATTTAAATGAGTACCTAGACAGATCAATTAAAACATTCGCTAAAGATACACTATGTCATTATTAAATAAACTTTTTGTCGTTACTGTTTATGTTCGTTCCATTCCATTTAACACTAAAATTGCAACACCAAAGAAAGGTTCTTAAAAGCCTTTTCTTGTTTCTTTCAGACTTTTAGATAAAGTAAATAAAATATAAAGGCGTTGACAGCCCTATGAGCGAGCTGTGATTGCAGGGACACGTGTATCGGAGGTGTGGCGAATTTCCTCGAATGGCGTTTACCTATACATGGTTTTATCGCCAAAACTATCTGCGCACTATTGGAATCGCTGATTACACCATCATGCTGCCAGTACCAAAAATATAGTAAAACAATTGATTGACGTTGTCTAGAAAAAAAAAACTTTTTGTATAACTGAAGGTCCCACCAAAAAAATATCAAGTGAAATTGATCACTAAGACTTACAAGTTAATGTTTTTAGGCCCAAGCCACAGCTGAGCGCCCTGAATTTAATGCTGTTCGAAGTCCAATCCAAAGTATAGCGCATAGTGCTTGAAACGCCCGACATGAACTTGGCCATTTTTTGCCAAAAACCGTTTGGCATTCTTAGTTTTCCACCAGGAAAAGGTGTTTTTGTAGTACTAGTAGTATTTACAACCTTTTCGGAGAATTTTTCGTGTACGCGGAAATGTCGGCGGGGCGACCGCCTAACTTTATAGGTACCAAAATAGGTGTACAAGGCCAGAAATGTTTACGTGTAACCTATCTCCGAATAGACGGTAGGAGTTGGCTGTTCCTATTTAACCCTAATATTAGGTAACTTATGTAAATTGCCCCAGATGAAATAAATAGTGATAGCTAAGGAGTCTCAATGTTGTTTAAGTATAGGCCGGTACTATATACAGTACTAAACACCTGACTGCAAAAACTATTATAATTTTGAAATGGTCTTTTCACTGGCTTTTATTTGATACCCATATTGCTATAATAAGGAAAAAATCAACCCCCCTCCCCACCCTATGTTTCCAATTGCGGGCGCCATTTTTAAAACGTTTATAGCTATGTCACTACCACGACGAATTCAACGACACCTAATATGTCAAAAACTATTCAGCCGTTTAGGCTATAGGGCGTGCCAAACAATTATTATTATACATACATACTCTCGAAAAACAACCTCAACCTCCCTCCGCAGTCGGGTAAAAAGTGAATTTCGTGGTCAGGTAAAGCCCGTACTGTGCACTAGTCAACTTACGAGTTAGGTAATGATCACATCTATAACTGAAATATTATTAATGTGTTTTTGTTTTTCTCGGCAAATTCCACGAGACGTCACGCCAGTATCGTTTCTAAGGCAAAGATCTAGAAGCTTTGATGGTGGAATAACGTATCTAAATAATCAGTAAATAATAAGTGTTGTGATAAATATTATTTTACTTTAGAAGTAACGAACTAAATCTTCTAAGAGATCCTTAGGTCATAATAATGGTATTTTAGGTTGACGTAATGGTTGTGTTGATAATAAAATAGGAATAAGTGTAACAAACGGTTGCGGTGTTTGAAATAGTGAAGTGATGTTCCATTAATCATCATGCAAATGCGTAAGTACCTTTTATTTGCATTAGTTACGAAGTCGGATAGTATTGTTAGATTGTTTTATTTTATTGTATGTATTAAACCACTTGGTGGTAAATAAAATTATATTATGACGTAGGGTAGGGTGTAATATATTTTCTATTCTTTCTACAGTATTCCAAATAAACATCAACAAGCAAACTCGTCAAGTGCAGGAGCCGAAATCTTAGTAATTACACTTTCGGTCTTGCCTTTAACCTATTACTGAGTGTTCGAAATAGACTTGTTGGCTAATTTTACCTGAAACCTAGAGTTTGAACTTCCTGTTACGTCAACCAGACTTTACACAAAGTGCTTTAACTTGTTTTGAGGTATCAATTTAGAATATTAAGGTGTTAAGTTGGTGCCTATTCAGGAGTTTGGCAGGTGCTTAATATAACTTAAATAACATTTATTAAGGAATCAATATTTATTATGTAATCGAGGTGAATGAAATTGGTTTTGTCTGATGGATAATATTGCATCTGTAACTGGTGCCTCAAGGCCTTTTACCAATAGCATAAAAGTAAGACGAGATCTTATGAGTTACGGTACCTTAGGTTTATACAATATGTTAGACAACCGACCCGAAAAACTTTAATGGCTTCTTCAATTGTAAATTTTAATCATGAACTAGCATAGATATGTGTGAATGGCTGCATATTAATTATTTGGTCTTCGTTTAAAAAAATACTGTCGGATGCCCAAAAAGAGTGGAAATCCAACAAGTATCACTTATGTAATATTTTATATTGTTAAAAATATATTTAATATTTTACCCAAAAAATGCAGAAAAAAAAAAGTTTCTTCAATTCATTAAAAAAATCTTAAGTTGACTTTTTACCTCACAAAGGGGTTATTTTATGATAAATTAAATGTAGAAGACGCCCCTTACAGTTTGTCAGTTCGGTGCTTTAACACATTGTATAGGCCAACTCATACGACAGTAGCGGAGAAGGGGAAATTGCGTAATAGCTCCGTCGAAAATCAACTGCATCAATTCCTTTGTTTTTTTATATATGATGGTTTGTTTCTCCACTATTCTATTATATTAGGAACTATTCCCATAACAAATACATTATTGTGTGTTAGTAGCTTCCAAAATAAATACGATTATGTATATACTGTGATACTTTGTATGTGCAAAATGTTATAATTATGCAACAAAAGGCCTCGAGTCAAGTTGCGAAACTGGATGAAAATTGGGAATATTATGAGATATATTTCCCTCTGGCGACCAAAGCCGTTGGTTATGAACATAATTTGAAAATTCGTATGAGCTTTTTGATATTGCTAAAACCGCATTGCGTGGAAACTTAACTTGTCGACAGAGTTTTGTTTAATTCAAATATATTTTTATTCATATTCATATATATTTTTTATTGTGGAACACGGGTAAAAAAATAAGGTGTTAACATGTTAAAACTTAGAACTAACCAGGTCTGAGGCATACAACAATATTAAAGGGGAACTAATAAAATAAAATAATGCTATTTAAATAAAAAAATATGTCAACAGATCTTATGTCAACAATTCATTTATGGATTAAAAACATTTAGCACTTAAGTATTCATGCAATTTAGATCACTATAGTCTGGTCTATAATTATTAATTAGAGTTTTAATTTCTTTTTTTTAAAAGCGCCCGAAAAACTTGTCGGGAAAAATTAAAATATGTAAATTTATAATATGACTCATGACCATTGAAATGTACTTAGAGACATCTTTGATTACATTTGTAGCAATATCTTCGTACCCGATGTTGTAAGAATTTTTAATGAAGCTACTTTCTTTTTTAATGTCGTATGGAACATCTTTAAAGCCGAGAAATAGCCGTTTGAAGATTTTGCCTTCAGCCAGTGCCACGAACACACGCGGCGTGTTCACTGTTTTTCCAAGTCACATGCCGCGAACACCTAGCGTGTTCGCAACTTTTTTATACGGCGCATCTCGATGAACGTCAAGAAAATGATGATCAACAGTGAAAGAGTTAAATGCGGCCATGCGGGTGAAGTCTTCAAAATTCGATGCGTGCAGTGATTGTTTAACCAAAAAGATTAAGTAAGTAAGAGAAATACGTAATAAACAATCACTTTGGTATTTAGAAAAGTGATCATGTTTAGCTTAATGCAAATTTTAGACAATTCTATAAATATAACTGACAAATACTAATTTAGAATGTATTAGCATCTTCAGAGCTACCCTATAAAAAAGGCCCAGTCTTAATTGTATATGTTTCGCAGCATATATATCCATTCTCTAATTTTCTCGTCTAAAATCTTAGTATACCTAAAGCAACCTAACATATGTTATTTTTTTTTTTTCTAAAACGCGAGATCAAAAGTTAGTCTGTTTCTACATAGAATTCTGGTCAAAATACAGAGTACGCGGAAAATAATGTCGAGAAACTTTCTTCAAAGTCCGCCCGAAAACTACGAGTGGTGGAGAAACTTAAAAGAAACTCTTCCTATTATTTATTTATTACTTATTTTAACTCAGATTACAAAGATCCATAAAAGTTAGTAGTCACTTAGCCTATATTAGTAAATAAATAGTAACTAAACTGAAATAAAATAGCACAGGATCCCAAAAATCATGCCCCAGAGACATGAAGTCGGATCCAGTGCTTTAAAATAGGACAATCCACTCTGCTAGACATAATTTTTAGAATGCTTTTGGCACTACCTCGCACGCGATGGAGCAGTGAAGCCACTCTGTTCCTGATGATGGCGGTAAATCCATCAGTACGAGCCTCCGCGAACATACCGGAAGCGCTACACCACCTCGGCAACCCCAACAACATACTAAAACCGTTGTTGTACTGTATACGAAGGGCGTTGTATGCTTTCTGCATATAATCGACCCATAGGCTGCAGGTATAAAAGCTCTGGGAGTAGGCCTTAAAAAGAGTAATTTTTAACCGACTTCAAAAAAGGAGGAGGTTATCAATTCGACTGTATGTTTTTTTTTTTGTGGCTATGTTACCGCATATCTCAGTCAGCTGTGGACCGATTTGAAAAAAAAAATGTTTACCAAGAGGCTATACCTTCTAGTTGGTCCCATTTTGGCCCAGTCGAGATCTGATGCTGGGATCTTGGTGTAATCGAGGGAAACCCTCAAATTTTGAAGGCACGTATAGTGTTTACGTACTAGTATCTTAATGTTGACATGTTGTTACGTCTGATAGTCATTATGTGGAGCTGAGCTGATGGTGGAACTCCTTAAAAATTAGGAGTTTAGTAATTAAAACACCAGATGTTTTGTCAGGTACTGTATAGGATGCTAACAAAACAAAGTCAAAGGCGCAGCTCCCTCCTCTTTCCCTCCCCCCCCCCCTCCTCCCTCTTAAAATGCTATTGGAAAATCTTTTCCTGTTCTTCTTTAAACGATCTTCCTTCTCGTTACTACTTTCTTCCAAATGACGCTATCGCATTTGAACAGCGCGTTTAGTAGGTCTATCCATGTTGCACTTTACACTAAATTTCAACTAAAAATTTCTTTTTAAAAAAAAACAAAAACCGACTTCAAAACTGCCTTCAGTGCTAATTAAAACTTAAAATTTTATAAACAAATTTAAACTAAAAAGTACAAAATAATATTCAAATTACCTAACTGTTTTACGAAATTATACAAGAAACCTATTTCCAATTTATTATCTGTTATTTTTTGGAGTCGGTGCCAACCAAGCTAGATATTCTATCTACTCTAAGCAGCCAAGAGATGGTTTAATCCTGTCCTTAGTTGCAAAAAAACATTTGAATTAGAATTTCTGGCAACGACTCCATAAAATTACAAATAATAAATTGGAAATAGGTTTCTTGTATAATTTCGTAAAACAGTTAGGTAATTTAAATATTATTTTGTACTTTTTAGTTTAAATTTGTTTATAAAATTTTAAGTTTTAATTAGCACTGAAGGCAGTTTTGAAGTCGGTTTTTGTTTTTTTAACTGCTTTACTACATCGAGCAAACCTACGGGCCAACATATTGCATCTTACAGCCAGCACCCTTCGTTCTCTCTCAATATCTGCGGTGTCTGAGAGACTACCCGAGACCCAGTGACCCAGGTACTTAAACTGGTCCACCCTGTTGAGCACTGCTCCACACATACGAACCGGGGGGACGCTAGCAATCTTCATACCCTTCGGCTGAAAGATGAGAAGTTCGCTCTTGTTTGTGTTGTACCTAAGCCCATGCACCTTCGCATAGTCCTTACAGACACACTAGTTTTCTCAATGCACCGATTGAGGGACTTAACAGGACCATATCGTCAGCGTAACTTATGTTATTGATAAAAGTACCATCTATGGAACAGCCTACCTTAGTCCTTCCAAGTCGCCCAATCAGCGCATTGACGTACAGATTAAAAAGACGAGGAGAACTCAGCCCCCCTTGTCTTACCCCACATTTCAATCTGTACGCATCAGACATTGCGTATTGCCCAGCGTACAACAATAATTTGGTTTTTGTACCAATAATCAAAAATAGCTACGACTTCGTCGGGTACATCTGTCTCATTTCTCATCTTTGTCCAGAGCAACTCATAGGTTACCATATCGAAAGCCTTCGAAAGATCAAGGTCCTAGATCCTATAAATCTTTATTAGAATATTATGTTTGGCAAATCATGCCCTTAGATTGTTTTCTTGTGTCAAACTATAGATCACGTTTAATTTTAACGGATATGTTTCACTGTTGACGCCAAACAAAATTATTTTATGTGAAGAAACTGTTTATCGCATCCTTTTTGTTGGTGGTTACTGGTCTTTGGTTAGCCAATCTGATTTCCTATTTACTATTATATCATTTACTTACAGTATACAGGTTATTTATGAGGCGGAACGATAAGGTGGGCACAATATCAAAGCAGGCTGAGCACATGTTCATTTTATTAAAATATCCTAGTTAGTACTCAAGTAGGTATATTCAATGGTACAATTAAGAGTAATTGCAATTGCAATACCAGTGCTACGCTTATTTTAAGATTTTAACAAATCCGTTTCACGTAATCACTTCGGCTTATGATATAACCTAGTTTAGCAAGCCTACCTATTGCAATCTTAATGATACTTATTTTTCTATGACTACACTAATACGTAACTTAAGAAATCTTTAAAATATTCAGACCACAGAAATAAACTATGGCATATTGGCGCTGACACTGCGTACACAAATTTATTTATTCTGTGACTTTGTTAAGATAAAAAGTAGATTTCTTATAATACTGGCGCCCAACGTGTTGTTGCATTGCACGTAGGCAGTGCGCGGCCGCTCTCGCGCGCTGCATTACCGTTCATGATTGTGGTTGTTTTTATTAAATAACATGTTCAAACGCCTGTATGTCCAGTACTTAGTAAATTTTTTGTTAGATAGTAAGATAGTAAGAATATAAATTTAATAGAAAGAAAAAGTATTTTTGGTCTCTACATCAGGATGTAAGAGACCAACTCAGACTCAGGAGTCTCCGGCATGCAACTTAAACTCGAGTTTGAGTTGCATGCCGGATCTGTGCATGCCGGATCTGTGATCCCAGTCCATAATTTGTGATGTCCAGGGACTTCTACTCTATTTCCTAGAAAGTACATATAATTGAACATGATTTGATGGGAGTCTCATGTTTAATAAAAGTGTTTAAGTATAAAACATCTCTTAATACATTTTTCTTTATTTTGTGGTAGCAGTTGTCCAAATCAAATTAAATATTATAAGTTTAAGAGTATTGTAGCAGACTTCACTTCATCAAGGTCTACTGGATTGACTTTACTTATGGTGGCTCTTTAGTTAAATAAATAAACAAACGTGCTGTATGACATTACTTCACTTTATTAGAACTGTCTACTACCGTCTGGGCTGTTCTGTTCTGCAATGCAATTTGAGGCTTAGGCCACAAACACACCGCAAGTGGCAAGCTCAATTCTACCATGCTAATATAAAGACGCTTAGCGTCCTAATAAATTAAATTAAATTAAAATCGTTTCAACAAACACAACAATTACCTAGCCCCAAACTAAGCGTGAGCTTCTGCTATGGTGACTAGGATAACGAGAAATATGCCTGGGCTCAAACATGCGTTGTCTTGGTTCATTAGGATAAATCATTTAAGCGATCAACTGAGCGACCTCTTGGCTTGGCACTAAGCGTGCTGCCTGCGGTGTGGCCGAAGCCTTAGTAGTGGGCAGACAAATTAGATGTGTAATGAGTCGTGGTGACACCATGAGTTATTGCATACTCTATTCATAAGTTCGAGCACGTACCGAGTACGTTTTAGCTAAATTAGATTGCTACGTAGGTACTTAATGGGAATACATGTTACCTTGTTAGTTCTTTCTGGGTTAAATGTAGTGTTATAATTTACGTTTTTCTGCGCATTATAATTTTGACCGCAAGGTTAAATAGTTATCTATGATACCACACATGTAATATCTTGTACAATAGGAATGGATGACTTTAGAAAAACGTTCCAATAATGTTTGGAAACGTGTATTAATAACAATGAATAAAATATTTTTTATTTACATCTAGTTTAGTAGGAAATAAAGTGTTTTAGTTTTTAAATTTGAAATTAAGACCAAATCGCTTGTTATTATGATTGAATAATTCAATTATTTTGTGTTATAATAAAATATGCATTTCAAAGTTAACAAGTGTTGCGTCACCTTAGTGTCATCATAAAACATCATTCTCTCCTTCTAAAAAGTTATTGTTTTTCAAAAAAAGGCAAGATTGGTATATTAAGTAGGTATGTGTTTTAATATAAAGAAATCGAATGTATGCCAAATGAAATATACGGATAAATGTAAAAATAGTTTTAAAACTACAATTCAACAACAGCGACATAGCCTACCATGAATATAATATGTAAAAGAAAGCATTGTTTGAAACCCTTCGGATATATACAAGTATAATGCTTAAATTATACGATCTTTAAATATTATCCATATACCGACGTAAATAATGTCAAAGTTCCGTATGAGTTTCACGTTATTCGATCCTTAAAACTCTTTCCAACTAACACATCGATTTTAGGTAAATTAGCACTGTTTGCCTACCAAATCCTGATCCTGACTAGTAGAGAATGCCTTATGGCATTAAGTCCGCACATTGTACTTTCTTTTTTGGTGCAATAAAGTTTAAATAATAAATGAATAAATTCTTATTCCATGATTCGCTTTATTGTACCTTTAATTAAATACCTATGTTATATTAAACAAATTAACTTATACCTACATTTAATATCACAACACAGCGAACTAGTCGTTTGCTTGCTTGTTTAATCGAAAGAGACGTAGAAGTGTAGTTTTATTTTATCAAAATGATAATAAATCTCACCTTTAATTAAAGAATAAAATAAATGGGTGTTTCGTATTCCATGACTCAAGGTTTCAGTTAGTGGACATGTGAGTAGGTACAATTTTTTATTGATTTTTAGGGTTCCGCACTCGAAGGGTAAAAACGGGACCCTATTACTAAGCCTCCGCTGTCTGACTGTCACCAGGCTGTATCTCATGAACCGTGATAGCTAGATAATTGAAACTTTCACAGATGATGTATTTCTGTTGCCGCTAAAACAACAAATACTAAAAACGGAATAGAATAAATCCTTGAGGGGGCTCCCATACAACAAACGTGATTTTTTTACCGTTTATTGCTCGCTATTAATACCGGCAAAAGGCAGCCGCTTGAAATATTATTAAGTTGTATATTCACTGAAAAATAAATAATTGCATTAAAATAATAATAATATTTTAAGGGGGGCTCCCATACAACACACGTGATTTTTTTGCCATTTTGGCAACAGGCAGACGCTTAAATATTTACAGAATATTATGTTATATTTCACTTTGCAAATAATTAATTTAAAAAAAACTTAGCGGAGGCTCCCAAACAAACATGTTTTTTTGCGTATACTGTCTAATATTGTAAGCTATATGTACGGAACGGAGAAAGAATGGTAAAGGGAAAAATGGTACGGAACTCTTTGTGCGCGAGTCCGACTCGCAATTGACCGGTTTTTTAATTACATGACTATTGATTGATTAAAATACGAATGACCGTTATTATTTTTACGATAAAAAGAAAAATCTGTCGTGCCTACGTTATATTCGTTTCGTCTAATTGACACCCGTAATATTAGTGAACTTCGGTTTATTTATTTAGTTTATTTGCTCTCGCACACTAATTAACCTATCTGCATTAGGACCGGTGCGTGTGTCGTTCCATATAGGTAGTAGGCTGATCTAACTTATAATTCAAGTGCTTTTTATTACATTATATATTGGATGTTCTTGCTTGTTTTTTTCACTAAAAAGTAGTGTTACTTCGTATGCAAAACATCTCATCCCATACAAGTTGATCATCGAGCGGGCAAGGCTGACGTATATAGACTTCACGCAGTAAATTTCATAACGTGCAATATGCAACGCTCTTGTGTATGTTATCGCGTTATGCAACATTTTTATTGGCTATTCTCACTGTAGGTATTACTTCGACTATAATCCGTTACAGCGTCTTTTGTTTGTTCGTATTTCTAATAACAATCTAAGAATAACAATTAAATGGTGACAATTCATTTCAGGAAACCTTTTCTGTGATTCAACACTGTAAAATATTATACAATTTTTATGTCGAGAACAGATGCACCAGCAGGGTTCATGTCAACGATCCGATCTCATAAAACTCTTAGTTGTGGCGCTGTCAATCACTGAACACCAATTTGAACCTTAACTCGTTCCAATAAGAATTTGGCAAGCGAATGGGATCGCGACTCGATTTCATCACAGTAGCGATATCGATCAGCTGTTTGTTTGTATTGCCACACGGGGGTCGGTAACCCAGTCTTACTTACATGCCGATGGCACCATTCCTATAGAACGGTGGCCGAAAATACATTCGTGAATGAACGGAACCCAGCGCAACGGGTAATCCTGGAGAGGCCGTGGAAAATTTCACATCCGGCATACTATTGGAAAACTTGCGCTTACGTCATACCAAAGTAATCTCTAAATTCATATAGCAAGAACCTAAAGTCGTGTGCAGATATTCAGGTACATTTTTTTGTGAACACACACACGAGATTGGATAACTGACAAGGTGTAAAAATGGGACAACGAGATATCACTACAGATATTGAAAGAATAAAATACAATTCAAAGGTAAAACTAAACTTTTTTTAGAAACATAGTCCGATTGGGAATGTGGTAAAGTCGCTGTAGTGTGTGTATTTGTATATAATCTATCTACTTATTTGTACCAATATTAATCATTTACCGACCATTTAAGTGACGTCCATGACAAGTATCTCCGTGCTTCGGAGGGCATGTTAAGTAGTTGGTCCCAGCTTATATCTGTTTATATTAGTCGTTTAGCCTAGTCAGAGGCCCTAGGGCGGCTTGATTACATCTGACAGTAAGGTCACTTGCCTTACAGACATCCCTCCACGAATCCGCACTGTGCCCGCGTAGTGAACGCTCGTCCTTCCTTATAGTTGAGGTGAGGCCTTTGCCGGCCCAGCAGTGGGATCTACTATATATCTAGGCTAACTTTACTTTTGTTAATAATTCATCATTTCGAAATACGTAAGAGACTCTCATACAAATATAAGACTATTTATTATACTGAGCCAAGATTTTGCCTCGGCTATCATATCTGTATGAAAATATTTAAAATTAATCTTCAATATTATTTTTATTGTGAGCGTGTGATGTCCCACTGCAGAGCAAAGGCCTCTTTTTCCACTCTCCACGATCATGGGCAGCTGATTCCCAGTCGTCCATCAGGCATCCAGCTCGTCACGCCACCGCCTTCTGGGTCTACCGCGTGGCATGTTTTGGCACAGAGGTTGTTAGACATGCGGCTGACATGTCCAGCCCAGCAGTCCCACTTGTCCCACAGCTAAGCGGATTTCTGGGAGATAAGTAAATATTTTATTTCAATAAGTAAATATTTTTTTTATTGCTCATTAAATTATTTAATAGGATTTTGTCAGTTTGAAAAAAAAAATAATTTTAACGAGAGAAAAATAATTTTGTAAGCGCACACAGACTGACTACAGAGTTAGTACCGGAGACTTAAACAGGTGGGAGAGTTTACCCACTTCCTCCAAATTCAATTCAAATGAAGTAATGTAATATCAATGGGTAACAAAATTGGCTGCGTAGTTGTACATCGCCTTTTCAATGCTTCTTATAATCGATGTTGACTTTAGATTACCACTAATTATCAACCTCCTAGCGTAATCTTGGTTGTGCACTCGCACGCGATGGCTTAGGGTCCGCTGACCATGATCCAGGATGTGGCACATCAGGTAATTACAGTGGAGCGACTGCCATCTGACCTCTGTGACCCTGTTACCAGGGGAACCTGACCAGTTTTGGATCATGGTCACACATGCAGTCGCCTAAATGTGCAGGTTTCCTCACGATGTTCTCCCTCACCGTAAGGGCATCGGTTAGTGAAACAACTAATTTATATAACTCACTTCTTTACATGACGGCATGTGGGATCGAACCGGTGTCTCCCGCATGAGAAGCAACCCGCTAGCCACTGCGCCACCGACGCTCTCTTTAGAGTACCACAAAATTGAAATTTAAATTATTCAAGTTACAATGGGTAAACTCTCCCACCTGTTCAAATCTCCCGGACTCTCCTGTTAAGCTTATTCAAAACATAATCGAACACGAGACTGAGATAGGGGAACGGTTCTTGCAAATGCCCGTCATTTAGGCCCTGTTGTCACCCAAATTGCCCAGATATACACAGGTATAGTGTGGTTATATTGCCACAGTTAAATAGGACTTGGCAAGGTCTCTTCTCCGTTCTTAGGTTTTTAGGTGAATTGATTTCTTTGAAAAAACAATTGCCTTTTGAACTACATTGTTTTTGAATTTCTCCCGGAGCTACTCGTCTTGATATTCAGGTTATGCGTGCATTAATATTGTTGTTTACCTAGAAACACAAACAATATTATTATTTCGTGTTTGTTATTTTCAAATCATCTTTATTTCAGTTTATTTTATTTTTCCTGTGAAGTAGTTTTCTAAGACCCAAAATATCTATTATATGAATTCTGTATATACATCGTTTATACGAGTAGTTGTTATGATGTCCAATAACAACAACATCATATTTAAGCCCGTTATAACATAACTATTAAAACATATTTTGGACTGTACTTGGTTGAGCTACTCTTTCAAGTAATTACTATGGCACAGCTCGCTCGTAATGACTTACTGATACCTAAACAGTGTGGAAATATATTCCCAAAAGTTTGTGATAACTGATGAGACTTGACCATACTTAGGATTCCTTTTTTTAGTTAAAAGGGTTTTTAATTAAAATCTCTACACTAGTTAAACGTGTAGAGTAATTTATAACTTTACTTTTAATTTTTTAAACGTATTTTAAAGCTCATCTAACTTGTCATAATTAAGCATTTGCAAAAATGGAGCTGAAAAGTTAAATCAGAATTTATGTTACGCAGTCGCTCAGCTACCGTAGTGACTAGGAGTGTATTAAAATAAGTAGCTCTTTCACCCTTTATTCTTGCGTATTTATTACGCTAACATTTTAGGAGTCATTCTCTTTTTTGGATCGCTATTTTTTTCGTACGAAGTTTAGCCTTACTATTATTAATTCACCGGACGATAATGATGAATCGATCGTTAGAAACTTTTCACCAGAAACACATTACAAAACATACAATTAAAATTAAAATATGTTGCTAGGTACAATGTAGGCGATCTCAGCGCTGGGAGCGATCTCTTCTAGACAACCTTTGGGTAAAGGATACTACATTCATTAAAACTTATTCATTAGATTGCTACAAGACAACATATTGACTCGTACATTAGACTGCAGAAGTCACAAACCTTCTGATAAGATTTGTAAAATTTTATTTTGTAAATTTTACTCCCAATCCCATAAAAAGAGTTCAGTTCTTACATAGTGTTTCGAGTACATATATATTACCGCATGCCCTTTGCTCTATTGCTCAGTGGTGACTGTTGACGGAGCACACCAAACCAAAATATACTTACTAAGACGAATTGGGAAAATTCTCACTTCAAAATTCAAGAAAATATCAACACCAATTTATTAAAATGACAACGCCGCACCGGGAGATAAATAAGCCTAATTACTAAGACGATATTATTTGTAATCTGCGTCTTTTCCAGCCTCTTTGTAAGACTAGCCACTATAAATTTCGGACCCTTGTTAAATATTTCTACAGGCACTTAGAATTTATTAAGGCATTGAATGACAATTAACGCAACGAGATATGACGGCGTTAGATTTATCTTCAGGGATGGGAACTACGATTTCGAGTGCTTCGCTTTAATGTTATTTAATATAAGAAAGGTAAACCTTGTACAAAATATAAACGATACACAGTTGAAGCTGTTGCACAAGTCGACTTTATTTCATATGTACGCAGACAGTCAACTTACATTATTATTCTACAACTAGATCAGTTGTTATTGATGGGTGCAGCGCGAAGCAAGGCGAGTAAGTCTAAACGATCTTCAAACAGAATCGAACCTATTAATATTAGTAAATAGATCCATTTGCTTTAAAGTTTTAGACTTGATGATTTAATTAGAACAATAGTTTTATTCTGCGCAATGCGCAAAACCATCAAACATTTGTGTTAAAAACTGAAAAGTGTTCATATTTTCTTATTTATATTTTATTCGTGTATATTAAAAAGATGGGGACCTGCGGAATATCAATACCATCATTTTCATATACAAACTATTGTTTCATGTGTAAAAATCACCAAGTTTTCGAAAAAAAAAAATGCCCTTAGATATCATTAGCTACAATTCATGTTTATTATATCACTAGCTGTTGCCCGCGACTTTGTACGCGTGGACTCGATGATACAAAATATTTTATACTTTTGTCGCCATCCAGCTATTATGATCTATTAGTCTACCATGTCGTAAGGAAAAGAGAAATGAAAAATCAAGGTCCATAGGCACTCTTTTTTAGATAGGTGACTATTACCTGGCCATCCTCCTCTGGTAAGAAAATTTGGCATGGCAGTGACACCGACTCCAAAACTAAATTTTGTCGTACATATCTTTCTTAGTAAAAGTGTAAAGAATTTTTTGTTAACTTTTAGTTTACTTTATTGAAGGCAGTTTTATCCGTTTGTAAAAAAAAGGTAACTTTAGTTTTAGTGTTCAGAAAAAAGTCAGAATCAAACCTACCACAATAGATGAATGCGGCTTAGCATTTATTTATTGTGTCCCTAGCCTACTCAAAGGTCGGTTGTTAAGTTACTACTCTTGTAAAGTTATTATTGTTATTAGGAGCCTGTCGTGTCCCACTGCAGGTAAAAGGCCTCCCTACCCTTTCCTTAGTGATAAATAGTATAAAAAATTGTGCCAATTGACTTTGATCTTTCATTAATAATACAGTAATTTAACAAAATTTCGACAAACTGTCTGTGGTGAAAGTATCCACGAACTACTTAACGTTAAGGTGAGGTCGGGTGTCAGCACCATGAAATTATGACTCCTGAATGTAAACGCTTAAATACCTAAATTATTGCTGTAGCATAAATGGTATACATGCTTATAAAATCTGAAGGATTCTCTCGATTTCTCCAGTTTTCCGTCACCAGATCGTAACTTGGAGACAGTAGGATTACCTTGGGATTTTGAAAATCAGTCTAAAGTAATTTAGCATATCAATTGCTCAAGACCTTCAATTTGTGTAAGTCAATAGAAAATGCTTATCACGCTGAACAATGTTCCCTACAGCGCTTTATTCATATCTCTTATAGTTGAGCTGAGCTGCTAGGGTTCTATATCAGTTGCTCCAGACCTTCAATTTGTGTACGTCAATAGAAAATGCTCATCACGCTGAGCAATGTTCCCTAAGGCGCTCTATTTATATCACTTATAGTTGAGCCGAGCTGCTAGGGTTCTATATCAGTTACTCCAGACCTTCAATTTGTGTTCGTCAATAGAAAGTGCTCATCACGCTTACTAACTTTTCTTAAGGCGCTGCTTTCATATCTCTCTTAGTTTACGTGTACTGCTAAGGTTCCACGTCAGGTACTCCGATCTTCAAATTAGTTTTAGCCTAGTATTTGCCCAGACTCAATAGCTACAGAATAAAAAAAGTTTCATTAAAATCCGTTCACTAATTCCGGAGATTAGCGTGTACAAACAGACAAACGGACAAACAGACAAAAAAATTAAAAGTTGTAGATTCCTATTCTGTTACTATTTTAACATCATCCTTAATTAGTTTTTGGTAAAAATACTCAATGTACAGACGTATCGGTATTACAGTTTTATTATATATATATATATACACATATATATGTATAGATAAGAATTTGTTTCAAATTTCAACAACACCAGGACCTTGTGCAATGATTAGGCTAACGTAAATAAGTTTTTTAAATGTATTTAACTAATTCAGCTCATCGTACAAGTGATTTAGAAATACGTTAACTTTCTCAATTTCGTGCAGGACCGCCTTAATATAAAACATCTTCATGGACGTCATGGACGTGATACAAATCTGTTATTATTAAAGTATCCATTACATTTTTTTTTTCAAAAAGGGCTTCAGTTAGTTCTGCTTTGTTTGTTTTATTTCTTGATGAAGCTTTTAGAAGATACTAAGCACCTTGCTTCAGCGAACCCCGGAGACAGACATTATTCATTGGTGCATTTCTCACAGATTGATTGTCTTTGTCGCCGAACAGTTACTCACTTTGAATATGAATAAATTGTACTGCGCACATTTTTATCCGAGACTGAATTCATTTCATACACTCCAGATACCGGTACCAAGAGCCCAGACTCCGAGGAGTCCATGATAAATGACGAAATCTAATGCGAACAATGAAATGAAGAGGGTCTAGACAAAGTAACTAGGTATCGATTGTCGAAATAAAAAAAAAGATTCCACTACTTTTCACTAGGTTCAATGATTTCGACTTGTTTTGAATTTCGAAGATGTAAACAAACAATCAATTTACTTCCTACTGACCAATAGACCTTCCGTTTCACGTATAACGCTTTTATGCGATTCCAAAGCATTGACATATAAACTGTACTTTTATATTTATTTTGAATGCTATTTATAATTATTTCTTGACGTTTGTTCAAATCTAAGTATAGATTACAATTTAGAACCAATCAAGATAGGCCGTAGGCCTGTGACCGTCGGCGGGCAGGATTATTTTTTCTGTAGTATTACATATGTTTAAACAATAGTTTATAAGAGAAGTCGTTCCTGTAATCCTTTCTGAAATAATGAGATGCTTCATAATATTGAATCAATTTGTCGCGTATAACTTTCTGATACTGATTGCACTGTAAATTAAATCGCTTTTGGCGTGTTACTTTTTCTTCAGCCTGCTTTTGTTCTTCATTTAGATTTCTTGGCAGATCGGCACTGCAGTTGAACTTTAAAAACACGAATTCCTCACTGACCTACATTCCTAACTTAATAAAGCCTGATTGTAAATTCGGATCTTGGCAGAAGTAGCCTGAGCTTGTAGAACGTTGTTTTCTGCCACGGATTGACCTTTTAAGATGACCCTATTAGTTCGATTACGGAAACCTAAAGTTTTGGTGAGAGTAAATTGAGAATTGGCACAAGTTTATTTTCCAACTTATCTAATCTAGACTGCAGCCTCACGATTTGGACCTGAAGTAAGCCCATACCTGAAACTATGAAAACGCGTTCCTGAAATATCATGGCATGGGCCGCCGTGGACGTCATCGAACACTTATCTTTGACACCAATTTGACCAAAATTGCTGCTATTGCATGCTAACTTCATTATACGCTTATACGCTTTTGACACCTTGTTTGAGCTATGTTATGAATTATGGTTACCTACTATTGTTGTTATTGCTATAGTTAGTTGGTGCAACTTCGCCTTAATGTACTGTCATCTCATCAAGACCAATGCTTATTTTCATGGCCGTTTTCTAAACTCTCATTATTGTTAATATTATCTCGTCTCTTCAGTCTCATAAAAGTGTTTCCTTTTGTTTTTTGTTCAATGAACTTTCGCTCGCGCTGTTTTAATGAAAATATTTGTAAAAAAAATAATTGTGAACTCGAATAAAGGCTTTGGTACCAACCATTCGCTTCTTTTAAGTCTTTGTCTTTGGGGCTTGCTTTGTTATGGCTAACAATCTGGGAAACATTTGAATTTAAAGCAAATCGTCTGTTTGTTTGTACTATTGTACTTCTATTACTAGATTAATAAATAGGGACTTGTAATGTTGTAATATAGTAAAGTCTTTACCCTTTATCGATTAATTCCACAAAAAATACAAGCTAAACTTAAATGAATAAATTCGCCAGACAAAATGTATGTCCGCCTGGCCTCAAAATTTGCTTCTACCACAAATATGCGAGGCAGAATTGTAGCTCTTACCGGAAGTCAAGGTCGTGGGTATTACATCAAAAGATATCTATCGTTTTGGGATGATTCGCCTCTAAAAAATATTGTCTATGGTAGACATTCTGTTCTTAGGTAAAGAAAGTTGTTTAAAACAAATTCACAATTTTCGCCGCCCCAAAAATACTGTATTAACACTCTTTGATACATAATCTTCGATAGACAGTTTTCGATGCTTTGGGACATTAACGTCTTGTCTCGAACCTTTATTCTAAAAATAGTGATCCGCCAAAAGCCTCTTGTACGGGACGTGTGTAGGAGCATAATCTATTTGATGAAAGGTTAAATCGAATTTTTGCTCTTGACACACTCGAATTTCTGCTCTTAAAATGTAGGATGTCCTGAAAATACTCTTCATTCACCGAATTGCTTAAAATATTTATAGCTGGTAGACATAAATGATACGACATGAAACATGATGACAACTGACTAAAAAACATAAGTAGATAAGTCTTCGTCGTGCCCTGCACACTCGCATTACATGTGCAATCGCTGTGGAAGGAAATGCTGCGCTTTAAGGCTGGGTCCAGGTACTCCCGGCCACAAGTTAGACTACCTCACTTTGACTTTGAGACAGCCTTTATTCCCTAAGAGAATGCCTGAAGGCATTAGCTCCGCTATTTTGAACTTTTTCGTACAAAGGATTAAATATGTAGGCAATCAATCTGAGTATTATTTACAGATTATTATTTATAAATAGCAGTTCCCCGCGTCTATGCCCGCGCCAAAAGTCGGATTTTCCATACTTTTTTCCTCCATTTAATCCACTGATGATTTTATACAACGACAAAAAGTAGCCTATGTCGTGTGTATGTAGTATGGGAAGGTCCCAGGGTCTCAAACTATCTCTGTACCAAATTTAATTTGAATCAGTGCAGTAGTCTCGGAGCCTATTCAATACAAACAAACAAGTAATAATTTTTTTTTCTCTTTATAATATCAGTGTAGAAAAACATATACAGGTATAGTCATTTATTTTCAAATATATGCTTCTCGTAACGTAGGACTTGCGTAATATAATTTAAATAAAATATCGGAAGGCATATCTCAAATAAACTGTTAAGTTTTTAAAGAAGTTATAATTATATAACGATAACATAAAAAAAAACACTTTGCAGTAATAAAAATCCAAAATAGTGTGTTTAGTATTCAAGCAGGAGTCGCCAACCTTCCCCTGGGCTTGAATAAACCTTTCAACGTTTTATTAGAAAGCTTGTGGAAAGTTTTACGAATACAACAAAGGACGAATGCATGTCAGGGATCAGTGATGTCTACCTGTATTCAACTACACTCTGATCTAAGAAATTCTACTCTCTATTCTTTGAAGTCAAAATCTGTATCTATAAAATTCTTTAATTTGCGGTTCATAAAAAAGTACTAAAACACACTAAATAGTATTGTACCCTTAGGTTAGTTGTTACAGCACAGCAGTTGTGGTCAACCACGCGATATTTTTGAGTGTTTTTGATATTAACATCAATTATATGAAAAAAAAAGGAGAAGTGTAGGTATTTAGACAGTAAAAGTAGTTTTATTCTAATAGAGCCATGGAAAAAAATACCCGCAAGCCTGCCTAATTGGAAAGCTATGGCAATAACGATTGTTATTTCAACCCAAAGCAATACCATATGCCTTGACATTTTTCCAATTATTAAAAACAAATGGAAAAATGTCAAGATATTATTGCTTTCCAGACGCCAGTTTGTGAGTGTTATTACGCTCCTGCGAGCCATACTTGTAATTTGAAAGCAATTGAATTAGGCGGAAGGCAGGCTGACAGGCTGACAAAATACCCCTTAAGGCTCGTTCACACGGGATCCGTCATTGACGATTCGTCAAAATACAGGATACGTCATGACGGATCGTGTTTTTTCTTGATTCGTCAAAATATCTTAATTGAATTTCGTCAAATATCTTAATTGAGTTTTTAGTAGCAAGTATAATTTTGACGATTCGTGAATTTTAAAAACACGATACTAGATTTAAGACGTATCGTCATTTTTCACGATTAGTCATCCGTGTGAACATGGGCATTCAAAAAGCATTGCCGCCCTCAAAAAAAGAACGAATCGTGAAAAATGGCGAATCGTCAAAATCACGAATTATCCTCGTGTGAACAAACTCTTAAAAGCTTCACTTTAACACCGTTTTTATATTCTGAAACACCTGAACTACGAGTTTAACCTGTTATTTATAATAAAACCGTAACGGCTGAGGATTGAGCTCTACATTATTCTGTTTATTTTCAGGTAATTTCCACACAAGTCGAAAAAACAAGAGATTTCAAATATGTGAGTAATAGGCTTAGAACGTGGTTCTGGTAAGTTCGACATAAAATATGGTCTCCACATGCGTTTACCTAAATCGGTCGTAAGCAAGGTATTTAGTACTTCATTTATATTTTAAACTTTCAACGTCAATAATAATATCAGAGCAATTTTAATATGTCGTTTTTTAGGGTTCCGTACCCAAAGAGAAAAACGGGACCCTATTACCATTACTAAGCCTCCGCTGTCTGTCTGTCTGTCACCAGGCTGTATCTCATGAACCGTGATAGCTACATTGTTGAAATTTTTATTTTTTGTTTATCGTTGCTTAACGTGTTTTGCTATATTAATAACGGCAACAGGTAGACGTTTGAAATATTCACATAATATTATATTGTATATAAACTTTAAAAATAAATCATAAAATTAAAATATTTAAAAATTTTAAGGGGGGCTGCCATACAACAGACGTGATTTTTACGCTGTTTTTTGCTTTATAATAATAATAGTCGGTCTAGCGGAATTTCGACTACATCGGCCAATCTCAACAGAGATTAGCCAACTACGCGGGAGATATTATAGTGCACAAGTGTGTACGCAATACACAGATGCACTCTCTGTTCATTCACTCCCATAATTCGGTGAGACGGCAGTCCGACATGACCGTAGAGAGATCAGGCGCAGGACAGGACCAACGGCTTAACGTGCTTTCCGTGGCACGGGGGTGTTTTTTATAGGTATGATTTAAGCTGTCACCAATTTAAGTCGTTTTCTGTTTCCTTGATTATAGAGTTTGCCCTCAAAGTAATAGATTTGTCACCAAAATTTAGTCACCTAACAATGTAAAATCAGTTTCACAAAAAATCACCTAAAATCATGGAGATATAGGGTCTAGTATCAAATTAATATTTTTGAATGTATTTTAATAGGTTTGTCCTAATAAGTATTGAAGCAAATTTATTTAAAGTGATCACCAATAAATCATATTTTTGTCACTAGAAAATTTCAAAAAAATTAGGAGTTATCATCATCATCGTTTTAACAAAAACAGTCTACCTACTACTTTACTGGACATATGCCTCCCCCAAGAATCTTAATTCCCACAGGTAAAAGAAGTATTTAGATTAAATTTCTAGTAGGATAATAAATAAAACACATAGTTTACGTGAAATAATCAACATTTATTATTTAATAAAACAAGTATTACTGAATAATTAGGCTGGTTTGGACTTTGCAGAGCGCCCCTTTTTCATTCAAATTGACAATTGTTGTATTAAATAGGTAACGAACAAAATTATTTTAATAACTCAATGAAATAAAATGTAATAATATTGGTGACAGAATAACAAATTAAAGGGAATCGAAGTCTGGGATCGAAAATCTATTTATTTGGTGACAGATCTACCATTATGAGGACAAACCTATTATTTAAGTAACAAAACTATTATTATAAGAACGAAGTTTATATTCAATCAATGCACTTCAATTTCTTTGGTGATCCATCTTTTATTTTAAACATATATTAACATTAATTTGGTTATTCATACCTGGGAACACATTTGTTTATCTGAGAACGAAAATATTTCGTGGCGATAGATTTAATTATTTTGGGATACAACTTGATGACAAATATAAATTTTGGTGACAGAAAATATAGTTCCCTTTTTTATATAAGTCATATATATTATAGTGTCTAATGTACGGAACCCTTCTTGCGCGAATCCGACTCGCACTTGGCTGTTTTTTAAAATAAATGCTTACTTATATTATTACACATTAGAGTCTTATAACAAAAACTATTTTAATAAAAATATTAACATTTGCTAAATAATCTACGTAATATAAAAACTAACAACTAATTAAATAAAATATACACTTATTGTTAAGTTTTACAAATGGGGTCTTATTTTGTTTTGAGTAGTAAGTATAATATTATTTACATATCTAAAAGTAAGGGACAGCTGTTTGTACGCAGGTACCTATAACGTTTTCCTGGTTGAAAGTTTGACCGTGAGCCAATTATAATTTTAATCATCAGTACTGGTTTATCACGAATATTTCGTAGGAAATCGAAATTCAGCACCCTCAGAATAAGATTTCTATCGGGTTTTTATATTTTAAGTAATGAATTGCTCTTAATCATTAGGTATTAAACAACGTTGCTGTTGTATGTATCAGTACTGTTTATACGGAGTTGTTTTGTTTGCTGGTTCTGTGGGTTCATTCATTCATTACTTGTGTCCGTCTTCTATCGCGTCTGCTGTTGATAAAATTATTGTATTCCTGTCCGTGTCATATTACTTCTCTCTACGCGGCACTAAGTGTATTTCGTCACTGTACAATGGCTAGTACATCAGACTATTAATGTTTGTTGCTAAATCAACCTTTATTAATTACATACAATGTCACAATATTTACCTTGACGTGCTGTCTGTATATCTAGTGCCATCTCATAATGTCTAGTATTTTTTCTAGAAGTTTTGACTGGCTTATAAATGAACCGGCTGTGTTTTGTGCTAAACCCTGTTTAAAACTACGAATTACAGGACCGCCCGACCATCGAAACAGATCAAGGTAATTTGCAACTGCTTGCCATTCCAGATTCCTGTAGTATGTGTCAAGTTCGTCTGAATTGTGCGTAGAGCAGACGCAGTTTCCGTAATCACCAGTTTCTGCTGCTGTATCTAATGCAACAGGAAAACGATGTGTGCAGTCGCGGGTGTTGTGTTTTTATGCTGTTTATCAGTTTGTGAGGGCGTGTGTGTGCGTATAGTGGGCTCGAGTGTACGGTGCACTGTGGGTCGAAACGCCATTTTGAGGGACTTAGCATATGACTTTCTATTTTCACTTTTTTCTTTTTACCAATGGATAGCCTATTATAGCCTTAATCGAAAATGTCATAAGGCATTTTGTGCTAAACCTTATAGTTTAGCTGTAAAAAAATAAATAGTTTTTTTTTGTATGGGACGGATTACTTAAGTCTATATTGTTGTTGACCCAAGGGTGATCACGCGTTGAAACCTTTTTATTCTTGTTATTTACCTATAGTACTATAAATAAGCACTAAAAGCTTGTCTATAAGTCTGCAATTCTCTGAGTTATTGCGATCGGAAAATAAATATATTTTATACCTTATAAAGCTTGATTTTTGAATAACATTTATCAAATTAAACGTTAAATAGTAGGTGCAGGTTAAATATTACACCATTTGTGATTCGGTAATAAACAAAACCATTAACCCACACAATCTTTAAGTACTCAAAAACATACAAAGGATTAAGAAATTAGTTAAATTACTTTGAAAACAAATACTTACTATTATGTTTACGCTAATTGGTAATGTTTTCTGCTAAAATAGCTAATGATTACGTGATTAACTAACTATGTTTCACATTATTATCTATTTATGAAATAAATTAAGTGATACCACTAATCACTTTCAAGTACTCATTATTTTAGGTTTCTAATTACTAATTAGGGTTGTTATTTTATTATGAAAATTCAATAGTTGCTGGTGTTACAAAAGGTATATAATATCCGTAATGAGAAAATCATAACTAGTATTCGTTGAACCTTCGTTTAACTGCTATTTAAATCTCTTGTGACTGTGAATTATTTTCTTTTCGCTAAGATGGAAAATATAGTAAATAATTTAGATTTGTTTGTGATTTTGAGAGAAAACTTGGGATCACTGTCGGACAGTAAAAAACTTTTTGATTTTCTTCAAGAGAAAATGAATGTGCCGGAGAAGACCAGTGCTGTACTTAAAAAGTTCTGTGAGCGATTTTGTTCTATTGTGAGTGCTAGATGGAGAAGGAGTAGTCGCGTTTTACCTCAGTTTATACGGAACAATGGAGATTGGCTAGAAAGTCCAATAACTTGGCCTGAAGAAGTTATCTTAAGCAAAGATCATGAAGACACGTGTGATGATACTGATAATATAGAAAATCTGCCACCATCTACATCACAACCCTCTACGTCAGAACCATCTACATCACAACCTTCTACGTCAGAATCTCCTACATCAGGACCTTCAACAGCTATGTTTACACCAAGAAAACCTTTTGAAGATTTGGGCTCCAAGCAAAAGCGAAGACGTGTGGAGGAAATAAATAAATCGCTGTCATTGTCCCCTGAAGAAGTGAATGCGGTTGCTATGAGGAGCTTAAAAAGTTCTGGAAACGAAGATGTGGCAAAAATTATGCAACATTTATTGGATAACCCAGAAGACCTTGAAAAAGTAAAAGATTGTATAGGTAAAAGTGAAGACAAAAGAAAAACATATACACCCGAAAAAGCATTGGCTTTAATAATTTCCCTTAAACTTTCGAAGTGGCAATACATAAACCTAAGAGAGGCAGCTAGCGAAAATGGTACAGACTTGTACCCTTCGTACTATAAAGTTAGACAGGAAAAACAGAATTGTTATCCAAAAACAGAAGACATCTTGGTTACTGAAGACGGAGCATCAATTAAGTTGCAAGCTTTGCTGGATTTAACTGTATACAGACTTTTGGATTCGATTACTTTGGACCTGAAACTTGCCACTGATTTACAACTTGTGAGCAAATGGGGTTTTGATGGTGCTTCAGGTCAAAGTAATTACAAACAAAAGTCTGATACAGAGTTTCATGAGAGCAGTATATTTATGGCCAGTCTAGTACCGATTAGGCTGCAGAAACCTGATGGAACAGTGCTTTGGGAAAATGACCGACCTTCTTCAACCTTTTATTGCCGTCCAATTATGTTTAAATTTACAAAAGAATCTCAAGCAACTGTAACAGCCATAAAAGCCAGCATATCCGGAGAAATAGAAGCACTTTTACCGTCAAGAATTGAACAGATTGCAGTAAAACACCAATTACATTTGACAATGATTGACGGCAAGATAGCCTCCTATTTATCAGGGACTTCGTCAGCTGTCTGCGATATTTGTAAAGCGAAGCCATCGGAAATGAATGATCTGGAATCCCATCCCCAAAGACAGCATAATGAAGATATGTATCAGTATGGGCTATCATCTCTTCATGCTTGGATAAGGTGCATGGAGTGCTTACTACATATAGGTAAGAAAAAAAATTATAATTTTCACCACGCTAAATTACATATTATTTGAAGTAATAATTAGTAGTAGTATTAGTATTTTTAATCATTATTTTTCATTATATTTTTGCTTGTTTTGTAGCCTACCGGTTGGAGTTCAAAACATGGAGTTGCAGAGGTGATGACAAAGAAAAAATGAAGCTACGCAAAAGCGCTATTCAAGAAGCATTCAAAAAGGACAGTGGTTTGCTAATTGATGTGGTCAAGCAAGGAGTTGGCACCACTAACGATGGCAATACTGCAAGGAAATTTTTCAGGGAAGCAGACACAACAGCCCGTATCACTGGAATTGATCAGAATTTAATTGAAAGGTTACACGTGATTCTCCAAACTGTTGCGTGTGGAGAACGCGTTGATATTTCTAAATTCTCTCAATTTTGCAATGATACTGCGGAATTATATGTAAAACTGTATCCCTGGTATTATATGCCTTCCAGTTTGCACAAACTTTTAGTGCATGGTTCTGCCATTATTCAGCATTTTGGTTCCATTCCAATTGGTAAACTGTCGGAAGAAGCAGCAGAAGCTCGCAATAAAGACTTCCGTAATTATAGAGAACACCATTCTAGGAAAGTAAGTAGGATAGCGACGAATGAAGATATTTTACACAATTTTCTTTTGTCTTCTGATCCTAAGATTACCAGTCTTAGACCTCGGATGGTAAAACGAAACCTATTGGTTCTCTCTTCGAGAGCCAAAGAGCTTCTTCTGGATTTTCCGACAGAACCAGCAATAGATTTTATTGATGTAGATAATTTACAAGATAGTAATAGTGATAGTGAGTAAGTTTCATTGTATTAAAATTCCTTGTGATTTAAGATAATTGTAAATACTTGTATTAATGATATTGGAATGGTAGCTTTGTACATATTATTTTATTAAATTCTTTGTTATTTAAGTGTAATTTATGATTTTGTGTTGTTACATTTATGATATATTTGTGTAAATGTTTTAAAATATTAAGGCAAAACGAGAAGTCAGTGGTTCGTTGATGTTTGTATGTTTTGTTGGCTTAATTTTAAGTAATTTTCTAATAATTTTTATGTTCTTAATTATGCACCTACTTAAATGTTTATATTTTGTGTCAATGAACAATATTTTAAAAATAAATGCTCAGGTGCTTAACGTTTAATTTTATTGTATTTATCTAATCCAATTATCTCTGAAACATGCAGAGCGATTCCAGCATAAACGTCTATAGAATAGCCACAAACCTTTTTTCTTTTTAAAGCAGCATCTATAACGTCTCATTAACATTCAAGTACTCAAAGATTGTATGGGTTCATGCTTTTGTTCGTTTCCTAATCACAAATGGTAAAATACGTAACCATCAGTTACTATTTTACGTTTAATTTGATAAATGTTATTCAAAAATCAAGCTTTGTAAGGTATAAAATTTATTTATTTTCCGATCGCAATAACTCAGAGAATTGCAGACTTATAGACACGGTGTTAGTGCTTGTTTATAGTCCTATAGGTAAATAATAAGAATAAAAAGGTTTTAACGCGTGATCACCCTTAGGTCAACAACAATATAGACTTAAGTAATCTGTCCCATACAAAAAAAAACTATTTATTTTTTTACAGCTAAACTATAAGGTTTAGCACAAAATGCCTTATGACATTTTCGATTAAGGCTATAATAGGCTATCCATTGGTAAAAAGAAAAAAGTGAAAATAGAAAGTCATATGCTAAGTCCCTCAAAATGGCGTTTCGACCCACAGTGCGGTGGTGTGCTGTGGCGCGCGTGTGTGGGTGTTCCTGTCGTCGAGGCGCGGCGCGGCGGACGGAGCGCGGTCGGGCTTCGGGCGCCAGCCGACAGTCGTGTTCAGAACGCTGCGAGGCTGCCGCGTCCCTATCGCGTCGAGCCCCTACTCGCGATCCCAACTTTGTGCACTGGAAACTTTTCAAAGCAATTTCGGGCGGATTCGATTGTCGCGCGTCACTCTCGCTTCGAATTTCGAGCCGAATCGTGAAGTACCCTGTGCGTTCGTTTGTACATGCACTGTCGCTCGTTTTTACGTCTTTGTCGGTCTATTTTTGAATATTCTCTAAACGCTTCACCGCGAAGTTTTCGAAACGCAGCCCGCGCCGGAGCCGGGTTAACGGCCTCAGTATATGCACGCCTGCATCACGTCTCTTGTGTTTTTGTTGACGGATAACATTTTGTGCAGTTAACTTCGACCGTTGAATCCGAGAATCGTTATCTGTAAGTATGACCCCGGTTGATTTACGATACTCGCTGTTCGTTTATCCATGTGTTCTGCTATTTCTTAGATGTCAACTTTTATTGACTTGTTGATTGTCCAGTAGATACTTATGACATATTGTTTGAGGTGTAAAACTTGAAGTATTGTAAAAATATATACAATCTTTGACGTGGTCTTATTGACGGTCGCGCTCGAGTGGTGTGCCGTGTGAGCTCTCTTTATATGTGTGCGATACACATACCTTCAATGTACATAGCTACCGACGATCTGTGTTCTGTTGTGTGTACATATTAAAGCATTTATAACGCGAACCTTTATGCCTATTGTATGGTCTGAGTTTATTCTTCTCCGTAGAACGTTTCGAATAACGTAGTATATGTAGAGTTGTAGATCTCTGGCATGTAAGAAAATCATCTACAAAATCACCTAAAAATATAAATACCATTATGCAGAAATTGCCGAACTTTACATGGTACCCGTCAACATACAGATTAAAAAAAACTGTTTCCATGTGAGCTACCTTACAATAAATATGCGAAAACATTAATTCCTATAGGTTGATAGTACCTACTTCTGTAGGTAATGAATGATTCTTATGTTGACACATTCTGTTATTCGTTATTCGCTTAGTTAGGTAATCGAAAAGGTTGGCAACTTGAACATTCAGTAGGTATAGGTATTCTTTTTCAATGTCAGTTTATCGTATAATCGCAAATTATATACATCAAAGTGACTGTTTAATATTTACATTAGTATCTACCTATTCTTGTTTTGATATGCAAACCATCATTATTTTTCACCAGCTGTCTTCGATAAGTATGATATGATAGCAATGTGCTATTATATTAGCCACTCACGTAAATAAAGTGTCTTTTGGAATACCTTACCACATATTTTCTTTTTCTTTGTTATGGAGAGCGAACATAAGTTTCACCCTGTTCTGGGCTCACAGTTCTGCCAAATATCATTTAGTTTCGTCGATGACTGTTAATTATTTATTGAAGCCTGCTTAGTTAGCTATACTCGTACTACTACAATAGTTTTTTTTTACCGACTGTAAAAAGAGGTGGAGGTTCTCAATTCGACTGTAACTATATAGTTTTTGTAAGTTTGTTACGCGATTACTCCGCCGACTGTGGACCGATTAGCAAAAATATAATATCTATCTTTGAAATAGAAGGGGAAGTCATTAATATAGATCAGAAATAGCAACGGTCCCAAAATTGTGCCTTGGGGCACTCCCATTTGAAGTGGGGCACCAGAAGAGTTAATACCCGTAACATTTACTGTATGTAATCTGCCTGAGAGGTAAGAATTTAACAATTTTAATGCATTATATGACACATCGTAAATTCGTAATGCTTTTTACTCGTACTTAATAATCAGAGTTTGGTGATCAACACAATCAAATGCCTTTGATAAATCATAGAATACACCTATCGCATCGCATGTGTTTGACAAGTGCCACCCCAGCATCGGTTGTATTTCTACCTTTAGAGAAACCAAACTGTTTCTTGTGCAGCAAATCATAAAGTTGAAAAAATGGGAGATCAGTTAGGTAAATACGAGTTTTTCAAAAATTTTGCTAAATGCGGGTTGTATGGCAATGAGCCTAAAGTTGCTCGTGTTACTTTTTTCTCTAGGCTGAAACAAAGGTATTATATTACTATATTTTTTTAAAGTGGGAAATTTACCTTGATCAATACATTCATTAAATATATGTGCTAAGTGATATGCTGCGAGAGGTATAATGGGTTTTATTGTGTCAGTTGATTTGCCTCACATATCGACAGTTTTTTCTGTTTCAATTTTTTTAAAGGTTGTATCTAACATTATAGGATCAATATGAATAAAATCAAATGAGGCGTTACACCTGTCAACACATGCATGATTTTATGCTATAGTTTTCTAGGTGTTAGTTACAGACAGCTCTCTATTACTAAGGGTATCTGCGATAGGCAGATAGAGAGACAGACGTGGTGAAACTATAGTGGTTCCTTGTTGACTACGGAACCCCAAAAACGGTCGGATTCGTCGAATTAGTAAATTGTTAAGATAACTAAATATTTGAAGGCATTTGTCTAATGTCAGACGTTCTGATATACATAAGTAGATTGTTAAAATTCCATATTATATTTGATAAAGTAAATGGTTTTTGTCTGTGTTATTTTTTATTTGTAGTTAATTGTTAAAATAAATAAATATGTGGTGTTACTTTAAATATCGGTTATCGTGTGTTACAAGGGTGAGCCGGGTTGGATGGTTTAAGTCAAATATTTTTTTGCCGCCCAAGCTGGGTTTTGTTTTTGCTTTTTTTCCTCTTAGTGGTAAGATCTTCCTAAACTTCTTCATGCACAATTCTCTTTGTACATTATTTGGTCATGTTTGTGGATATTTAAAAACTGTTGATTTGACTTAACATCATTTTAATTCAGTTAAAACGTCGCTTTAGAAAACTATCGTATCTATCTTCTCAGCCGTCGCTTTGAAGATGTTTAATAGAGCGGAAAAATAGCTGGCTGGATACAGGTAAAAGTGAATATGTAAGTGAATTCTCATTCCTTATTCAGTGGTTTGGTTTTAAGAGTTAGATTTTGTTTCGCATATTTTCTTTTACTTTTTAGTACCCATTTATTGCGGATAGTAAAGTTTTTTAAATAATGACAATTAATATAAAAAATACATTTCATTATATTTTCATTTAATTTCTAAATAAAGTAGGTACTAATTAACTGATTTCTCAGAAACTGTTAGACCGATTTCGACATTTATGTATGCATGTACTGTAGAACTTCCTCTGGATGTGAAGTCTTCTATATCCTACGAAAGTATCTATTTACTCGAGAAGTTGTGTTTAACTATAAAATACTAATAATACTAATCTTTTTTCTAGTTGTTTTATTTCCTCATTTCACTTTTACAAACGAAGTCTTATCAACGACTTATCCCTTTTTGACATTTACTTGATCTTTTCCAAAAAACTCCAAAATCTATAATTCTCTCTAAACTTTGACGTTATTTCAAAATTGACGTACAATGAAACTTTCTTTTTATTTATTCATCGAACGAGCAAACGAGCAAGACATAGAGGTTTTACGCGTAGCTCCAAACCTCTACATCCCCCCCGGTCGATAAAATTTCAAAGCATAGCTGTGAAATTTACCTATCAGTCCATTACTTACAAAACCTTCCTATGTGGGAACATAATTTACAATACAACAATGTCTCATATGGTTGCAGCTAGCAACTAGTTGGAACGATATCAAAATAAAAATTAATTAATTAATAAGTAAAACTAAATTATTTACAAGTTACAATGGTTCAAACTTTAGGTTGAAAAAACCCACATAAAAATCAAACTACACAATCAACATTGTTGTCTACTATTTTAACCAGATCAGACATAATAGTATAAATTTGGAAAAAATCAATTACTTACCTACCATTAAATTGAATAAGTCAAACAGTCAGACTTGATATTATACATTGACAACTCGTGAAACCAGTAAATCTGATCACACAACCAACTGTTTGAATATCCAAGACCTGTGATGAAAAATTCCCTAACTAAACTCTTCCCCCTCTTCTTCTTCAGAGAATTCGGACACAAATTTAGCTTTGATTTCCGTAAAACTTAATAAAGATTTATTGGTAATCTTCCTATAAAATGAAAGAGCAGCGCCCGATAAATAGGCTCTTAATACACTGGTTTTGGTCTCGTCTGACCAACCATTAAGACACGCTATTGTTTCAAACTGTTCTAAAAATTTATGTACATGTCCTAAGTGTCCGTCGAAAGTTGATGCCATGTAGGCTGTTATATATCTAGTACTTAGCTTTATAATCCTGGAGATAGCGGAGTTAAAATTCTTCTCGCTCTTGTATCTGGTTATGGCTTTTTCTTTATTATTGATTTTCTTTAGTCACTCAAGCTTCCATCATATAGGTATGTATTCTCCGATTTTGATCGTTTGTCTGAAATTAGATAAAATTGTATATTTGTCCTTTTTTATGTAAGTTATACCACTCTGGATTCTTGATTGGGGTGCGGGATCGGAAGGGAGCCTCCACTGTAGAACTTCCTCTGGATGTGAAGTCTTCTATATCCTACGAAAGTATCTATTTACTCGAGAAGTTGTGTTTAACTATAAAATACTAATAATACTCATCTTTTTTCTAGTTGTTTTATTTCCTCATTTCACTTTTACAAACGAAGTCTTATCAACGTATCCCTTTTTGACATTTACTTGATCTTTTCCAAAAAACTCCAAAATCTATAATTTTCTCTAAACTGTGACGTTATTCCAAAATTGACGTACAAAGAAACTTTCTTTTTATTTATTCATCGAAGAGTCGAACGAGCGAGACATAGAGGTTTTACGCGTAGCTCCAAACCTCTACAGTACTTATTAAGTATTATAGTCCCATATAGTCCCTACTTGGGAACCCGTGAACATAGGTAAAAAAAGATTTCGACGAATTGAGAACCTCCCCTTTTTTCAAGTCGGTTAAAAAGATATTTTGTTAGGGACTTTCTTAATACGAGAAGTAGGATGACCAGATTAAAATATTGATGGTCGGTTGCATTTACGACTTTTTGTTTCAATAATATGTTCTGTTTTGTTAATAGCTTCTAACTTCTTTAGTCCGGTACCTAAGGTTTTAGCGCATTGCTATTGTTAGGATTAAGTTAGTCAGTGCTAAATACTGATATTCGATTAAGGCAGTTTTTGTGTATTGATTGCTGATTATTGATAATATACTTCTCTCAGTTCCTTTAAACTTTCATTAAAAGTGTTAAGGCTTTACAAGTTCGCAATAGTATTCTATGGAGTAAGTGACGTTGTAACGTAAAGGATCGTAATATTTATCGTGACGCAAACAAATTCACACAATTTAAACATACACTGCGCAGTTCTAAACACAAAACAAGCGTTCATAACAAACAAAACCATAACAATAATAACTAAAATCTTTGATCTGTGATATGGGAAAACAGAATAATTATCATATCAAATCAAAGCAATTGAACTACATATTATATTTTTTAAAACGAAGCACGCACTTAGCAGTAGAAAATTAATAACTACATAAGTAAATACGCTTAAGATAAGAATTGCAAATTATAGCATTTCAATAGTATATTTACTTCATTGGGATCGATAATAATGATGAGTGGATTTTTTTAAAATAAGACGGTCGTATCGGACGATTGAGATTGCCGATTTATTTGATTTATAAATTATGATTGATAGCGAAATAATAAAAGCCTGATTAAGATGATGATAGACATAAAAAGGAAGACGGTGTGGGAGAAAAGTAGTTACTTACCTCAGTATTAATCACGATTACTTTCGATTGATAAGATGAATCATGTCTCATTAGTTATCCTGGTATTCAATAAAGACAAATTACTGGTCACGTTGAATAATTCATAGGGATAGCGATGAAAAAGAAAAGTAGGGGTCCCATTTTCATATCAATAGAAACTGATTAAGGATCTTATAAAAGCACCTGATTAGTATTACATTGCCAATTTTACCAAAAGGAAAATTTGGTCGAAAAATTGTTACGCTAAAAATAACCCGTAATGATAAAGTTATTTCACAATGAGAGTGAAATGTTGGCATGAAAAGTTTTTGGATATGGTATACATAATAATAAATAAATAATTGAGTTAAAATGCTTACAAGTGGTTTTTACAGTACAGACAACAAACAGATAGCCGCTGTTTGTTTGTATTGTAACTTATTTAAAAAAAAAAAAAAAACAAGGTTCTACATGAATAATACCTAACATAAGAACAAATTATTTACAAATTTGACCATAATAACAGAATTTGAATTTGCGTAATAAAACATTCAGAAATGTTTATTTCTGAATTTAGGACGATAAAGATTTTAGTCCAGTTATAAGGAGGATTATAATACCAGAATATATGGAGGTGACCATATTGGTAAGGACTGTGAAACTAAAGAGCAATTATGTCTGAATGGTCCGACGTAGGCAAGCACTCAAAACGTTCAAGGCAATGTTACTAATTATAATTGACAATTTAGTCCCCAACCTCCTAATTGACTGAGCGATTAAGTTTCATTACTTCAATTTTCACTGTAAATATTGAGCTATTTGAATGTTTCCATTAACTACTGTTGATGATCTTTCTATAACTTAAGTGGTTTTTGATGGCATATCTTAATGCAAGTTTAAACGTGTACGTTCTGTTTATACTCAATGTTTACTAAAATATAGATTTTCATTCTCATTAAGTGACTAATTGATTTATAAGTTAATCTGTTTTTATTTTATTTGTGACAGTATATTGATATTGAAATATACGACCCTCATGAAGTGCATATTATTTACTAACGGCGCAAAATTTTTACAATTTGCCTTTGTATTAAGCCTATATTTTTCGTAGTGAATGAGCCATACAACAAATAGCCAGCGAACAATGAAACGAAACGGCTTTGTAACCAAATGAATTGTGATGGTCGTAACGCAGTAGCGGTTATCTTATCATGTATACGTTTTAGATGGTAAACTTTCCCGTATTTACATGAGCAGGCTTGACGACGTTTTCCATTTAATAACATAGAAATACGATTATGATAATATAGCCGTGTATGTTGTAATGCTTTAATGCAAGGCAGCACGCGATCTCGGCTAGATAGAGTAAAGACTGGGCGCAGTTGAGACAAAGCATTTTCAAGTGGTATAAACCAGATGTACAAAGTTTTTTTTTCATTAGCTGTATCATGCCATCAGCCCTTCGGTTATGAAATGTGTTGAAGGAGATTTTATCAGGTCGAGATGCACCTCATCAGGTACCTACATCGCTCAATTTAGAACCGAATGTCTATTGACTTTCGGGGTGAAGCATTTTACGCCTCTTGAAGCTGCTTATGCAGTCGTCCACAGTAAGTCGCACCAACTGCCAGCCGGTTCTGATGATTTTTTAGTCTGGATTGATGTAAAAAATTAGACGGGACACATGTTAATTAATTATCATGTTAAGTAAAATAAGTATTTAGTTGCTTTTCTACTTGCTATCTATGTTTGTATGGATAAGGTGATCCCCTTATCTATAAGAGACTACTAAGGGACTATGATATGGTTTTCATTAATAATTATTATCTTTTATTAAAAAAACATAAAAAATCTGTAAGCTTTGGGCTATTAGATATCCGCGTGAAGTCGGCGATGATTGTTAGTAATATAAAACTAAGTCCATAGGTCTATTAAATTTGAAGTACTCGTATCTACTGTCATATTGAAAATGATTGCCTATCTATACCGATACATACGTTCTCCTAATATCTCTTGTTGCTAGAGCTAAACCGACAGAACAATATTTGTAGTAAATTTTCCACTAGGAAATTGTTTATTTACTCGTGAACCGGCCATTTATCTCACAAGAGCACTCTGGCTAATAAATCCATTTGAAGCGCCCCTCTTAATTTGAACTATACCATTACTAAATTGATTATTTTGCATCATAGTCTACTTTGAATAGCATCATTACAATTTACCTATGCGTAAAAATAAAATAATCCTCACTGCATTTAGAAGCACTAGATTTCATAAACGCTTATACATTTTTGCCTGACGTCATTTTCCTCGTTTATAAATGGCACGACTTATTTCAGTCAGACCTAAGTACTTACTCATATTGTAAAAACAAAGCTCTCACAGCTTGGTCTACTTTGTTGCACTTGAATTCGCTCGAAGTTCACAGTATACACTCTCCGGGATCTGATCTAAAACTGTGTCGAGGTGTCTGTCGGCCTCTATACCCTCTCAAGTCTGCCGCTATATCATCCATGGCGTATATCTGGCGCCTCTTAATTGCTACAGACTAATAATTATTATCAGTTCTCGTACGCCTCCCCACCCTTCGCGCGGCACGCAATAACGACAACACAAGAACACTCACGCACACACTCACACGCAGCACGTGCTGTGCTACACCAGAAACCCTCGAGCGTTCGGTCACGCGGTGAGAATAGTATCAACTTGACAAGGGATTCGGGGATTCGAAACACATTTACCCGTTCCCAATGTTGATTGACATGCAAATCACACTAATTGAGAGCAAATTTAAATGCTCGATAAAATAAATCTGAAGGTGCAATGGATCAATGACTCGATAGCAAATGTTTTTGTTTAGATAGGTAGGTATATTGATCTGATACTGAGGTCAGTCGCGATGACTTTAGGAAATGTACTTGACAAGTTACGTTGCCGGTATACTTAGGTACATTTTCTGTTGCTTTACTTAAACAGCTTCTAGAAATTTCTGAATATCATTACCCCGCGCTCCGTCGAGTTCTGCATTTCGTCGTGTTGCTAGTAAATTGAAATATTTTAATATTGTTTACGTGGTATCGGGGAAACCAAGATTAAGTGCTAGCTAAGACGTTATAAAGTTCAGCCATTAATTCTTCGATAGGGGAACAACCTCCCTTTCTCGGACTTGTCTGGAATAGCAATTATTGTTGAGTTTGAAACTTCGCCATGTTGTTACCTTAATGTTCAACCCACAGATGTACCAACTCAAATTGCGAAAGCATTTAGGAAATTATTGTCATTAATAATATATTTTCTGGTAAACACTTTCTGTAGCGTTTCCGGAATCACAGCAGATTTTATTTCTTGCTATGGTTGTATAATTCACCACATCCCATCTGTTTTCCTATAGTAATAATGAATGTAGGTAACTTGTTTGTTATGCGTGCGTTGCGATTGTCTTATTGATTTTCATTCTAGAACCGTTTGTTCGTGTGTTGGTAACACAGTAAAAAACAAATGTTTGCAAAAAATTTGGTGTGTGGAAATTTAACGAAATGAATGCCCGTAAAATATTAACATTGGAACGAAACTATGTATAATCAACGTCATTCTGAGCTGATAAGAGATGACTTGTCGGTTGGCGATGACGGCGGGGGCTTGCCACGATAACGGGGTCAAACAACAGCGAACTTACAATAACCACTGTATTCATATGATTTACCTACTTTAATTTCAAGATATTTGCTTAATTACCTTCTCGTCCAACCTTGGATGCTGAATAGCGCATTATCCTGCGCTGCGTTATAAAGGCGCTTTGAAATGATTACGTGCTGTTCTTCTTCTTTTTAATTATACATAACTAGTACAAGTATTATGTAATATTAACAGCAAGTAGTTCTAGCTGTTTTTAATTGATCATCTACTGCTAATTTCTTCAAGGCTGCTTTGACAATTAATGATGATGAATATCATGATACTTTTGAGCAGCCAAACTTGTTTGTTAATCATTCAAGTAGTCCACCTCGACCTTGCCTTAGACATTAACTGACTCCCAATCCTGGACACAAAGTAATCATAAAGGGTTTATGATGAATAAAAAACAAAGGCAACGTAACGACGTGGCTATATAATCGTCGGCACATAAAACTGAATGGGCCCACGCACTGCTTATGTCCTATCTACCTGGGCTACTAAATCTCCTGGAGGATTACAGGGGACACCAGGCCTATCAACATTTTGTCAGGGCTAAAGCCGACATATGTTTGTAGCTGGTAAATCGACGGCTACGATTTTTTTTCTGCTCCATGATTCTACAGTCATTCGCACCAAACTTTACTGTTAATTTGAATAGCTTGCTAAAACTGGACAGTTTTTTCTTGTTAAGGAATCAATGTTAATTTTTTATGTTTCTGCATAAGATAATGCAAGATTGAAGTGTCTAAAAATTTGCACTGTCTATGATCAAACTTTTATTTAAACCCGTCGTGACAGTCTTCTAAATTGGGCTCTTATTTTGACTCTGAAAATGAATTTTAACCCGACAGATCAGTGTTTCATTGGTTTAACCGACTTCAAGTGAGTTCGGCTCAAGGATTTGTGATGGTTTTCGATCTTGCGTCTGAATCATATCCGAAAACAACGCCATATAAACTCGTACAAAAGGCGCTGCTATTGTTCTTAATCATAAAATGGGTCATAAAACGGCCTTAACCGATAAATGGTCGATTTGCAGTCGTATCTACGATCCGGGACACGACCACACGTGAGCCCACATCTCATTAATTCAGCCAACACGCCCTACTAAAGCATTATGTTGCTAACTCCACTACTTTATTGCCACTAGAACCAGTTGCATGCTGATGCTTCATTTCGTAGTTTGTTCATGTTTCATGCTTTTTGATTGATGCAGGCTTCGATTGTTTTGTTGTGCCGGCTGAACTGCCTATGCAGTTGCTATTCGCAACCTGGTTTTGAAAGTCCGTCTCATCAGAGTGTCATCTCATCAGTATTATAATTTACGATTCAGAGATGAGGACAAGTGGTTTTCCAGAAAACTTAAGTTTAAAAAGTGGAAAGCCACCGACGGAGTATTTCATTTTAATATTTTTTTGAGCGGCTTATGGTCAATGTATAATATAATGAAAATAATTACATAAGTCCAACCAATAACTTATTGGGTGAAAGATGGCTAAGACAGCTTTCGCCAAAGTACAAAATAGAATTGCAGATATATTTGTCCAGCTGCTCATTCTCTCACCGCGTTTTAAAACCTATTGCTTTAATTTAAGAGACACATTACAATGTACGTACTCTTGGGACAGGTGTTGGAAATGTACTTTTAGCTGCCTAGTATGTGCAAGTATTTTATTTTAAAGCGAAATGCAATTTGGCACCACTGTGCAGCTGACTCAGGATTTGCAAGTCCGCAGAATATTATTCAAACATTGAAATACAATATGAAAGGAAATCCAAGATACCAGCGGCGCCAGTCCTAGGTATTAGGTATAAAAATTACATAAAATATTCATGATACATATTTTGTCTGTGTTTTAAAGGTGGGCTGGAATGTCATGAAAATGGGAAAAATAAAATAAAATTATATTGCTTTAAATTTCCGCTAAAATCTCTTATGTAATTATTTTATTTTATTTTTCCCATCTAATAATGAATTTTCGCAAAGTAACGCCTGATTCCAATAATTATGTCATGAAAATTACAGAATTAAGCCCTTGGTATATCAATAAATAAATTGTTTCAACAAACACACCAATTACCTAGCCCCAAACTAAGTGTAGATAAGTTTGTGCTATGAAAGATAGGTGCCATGACTTAGGAAAAAATGCTAGTGCTCATCACACAAACATTATCCCCTTGCGGGATTGAACCCGTTACCTCTGGTTTTATAGTCCGAAGTGCGAACCACCACCTGGTTTTACATATATTAAGAACCAAATCTTCGCAATATAAAGCAATATGATCCTGTACGCCTAATAATTTACTGCGCTATGTACGTACACCATTAAATAAGTCTGCGTGTGTCTTAATCATATTCCGTGTCTAAAATTAAAAAGGGCTATAAAGTCGGTGTTGAGTAGATTAAAACATTAAAAAGGCGTGATACGTCCAGTGTTCTGTCGTTTGCGAGGGCACGACCCCGCGTGACGTCACGTCTCGGATGAATGAACAACCACCCTTGGACTAGGGATGAGAGGTAATGGGAATGTATCGACAAATGCATCTGTAGCCAACCATTAGTCTGATGGACTGTTGTTCTAGAGCTAATTCCACGGCCGATGCACAGTGACAGACAGTTGAATAGTGACAAATGTCCATCAAACAAAAAGCTACTGTCTATTCTAATGAAAACGATATATACAGAATGTTCATAAATAGCACAGAATAAATAACTAATTGTTAATAGGCAGACATTTGACTGCAATCTCACTTGATGGTCAGCGACAGTGTGACCACGATGGGACCACGTCTGACTAGAGCCTATGCACTCTTTTCTTAAAGAAATCCAGATCATAGTGTTTAGGAAACATTTCAGCCGGCAATGATTTCTACTCTATAACCATACGCAAGAGAAACGTAGATTTAAAACGTTAAGTGCTTATAGGTAGTTAAGTTTTATGCACTGAAGATTCTAGTTGTATTATTGAAATATCATGATTGTATGTAGGCACAAAAATGTTGCACTGAAATAATTTTGATGGAACTTCGTATATATTTAGAAAGTACTAGAATTCATAGTATCAACTGTGAAACAGCAGAGCTAACATCTCTTTTGCTGTATGAATTCTCAATTCTCCAATTCAAATTTTATCTTTTTCGCACCCCATTTGGCCAAATACAGCCTTCTCTACTTCGGACCCCCTCACCACCCACTGGTCAGTCTCACACGAGCGATGATCTCTAATATCAAACCACAACATCTGCTGCTCCAGTCGAATCAACTTTTGCCGGCGCCCCGGGCATTACGATGTTTTCTTACTTCAGCAAATGTTGTCAAGAAATTGAAAGGATACCTATCCTGTTTTATAAAATGTCGTCTATTAATCATTTCTTTGGGTTGTTAGTCCTTTTTGTTCTGTAAGTTTGCACATTATATTGAATATTTGTAACATGTTTAGTGTTGTTGTGTTACGTTATCGTAAATTCGTATGTAATAAAATGTTAGTATAATATTTTCGCAAAAAGGTTTGAACTGCTTGTAGTAAGTAAAATATCTAAGCTTTAGTTTGTGAAATGCCCCTATTCATCCAATAAGGCTACAATCTGATTACTCGAGTAGAATTTTGTAATTAGTAGGTAAAGAACTACTGTATATTCTTGTAGTTTATTATTATTGAATATGAAACTATAAATCTTCCGAAAATTTATAATACCTAAAACCCTTATTATCGTCTTTATTCTGTAAACTCCTGAAATAACATTTGAGAGATAACGTACGTACCGTAAACGTAAACTTTTTAACCGAACAAAGTGATGGAGAACCTCAGTTTTACCTAACGTATGGTGTTGTTAAAAATGGCGCCGTCTTATTCCTTTAACTTTGTTTACGATGGCTGAAGATTTCTCATTAGAAATGATTCTGATCCGATTATTCCTGCTGACGATTCAACCAGCTAGTAATTTGGGCAAATGTATGTGTATTGTAAATTGAGTTTCGACATCTGAATGTAAATCCACATTAGTATGATAATCTCATTGTATAGTTAGCACGCGAAGATTACGGCCGCAACAAAACAGGAGTCTGTGAATTCTGTGAAATTTTCATTCGAATATTAATTTCCTACTCTTTAGTTAGTAAAACAATTAGCGGGGCTGTGGGCAAGTTACCAAAAGTTGCGGTTGCGTTTGCAACAAAAGAATTAAGGAAAATGTATCTTTCAGATTTAATAACCAAGTCATTACCTTGCAACTTTTGTCTAATAACCTGAGTACTTACGTACTAGGTTATCGGCGGCTTAGCTAAATAAATTGTTGGAATTAATTATTACGGTCACTCCCAAGTCCGGCTTCGTTTCTCGGTGGAGCTGAAAGAGTCTTGGTCGGGTGCCATATTTGGTCGCGCCAACTTGTGACTCATCGAGCGTAGGGTACCTAGGTATATCTACTAGGTATACTCGTAGATAGACGCCCTAGTAAGTTCTCTAGTTAAGGTGATGGTGGATTGCAGTCCACTGAAAGCTAAAACATTGTATTGGTTAAATACAATTTTGCTTGACTAAACACAAAAAAAAAAACATCGTGGGTTACCGTGTACTTAATACAAAAGTTTCAAAAATTAATCGATAATTATTAATGACCTGCCAATTATCATTTTGTTCGTGGATCCACAGCAAGTAAGATTTTGAGTGCCCTAAGCCCCTTAGGTAGTCTCAGTTGATCAGTTTGTTTACGTATTGCACGAGTAGTTATTTTTCGACATGCATATAAATTAATAGTGGCATTATTCCGAAGAGGTAATTTTAGGTGTTAATACTTACGTTAAGTTTTATATGACAACGTGCGAGGTTTTCGATTAAATTTTCAGGATTGTGACAACAAAGCAGATCGAGTTCACGCCGCATGACGTATTACATGTATTGAAGTGAATTTGGCCCATTTATTGATGCTAATTGTTACCAAAACGTTATGTTTATACGACCACGTAACAAAGTTATATGGTTCCATCTGATTTTACTTTGTGGGTTTTTATAGGATTTTAATTTATTTATTGTTACTTCAAACCATACGGAAAATGTTAATACAATACATTTTGTTTTGGGATATTTAATTTAATATCTTAACTGGTATTTTTAAATTATTGTGCAGAAAATCTTGGCGATTATGGTATTAATTTATATAGTTCATAGTTAACTTACTCGTATATTCCAGACAATTGCAATAAGTCCGTTAGTAACAATGATTGTTTCTAGTAACTTGACTATGTTACCAAATATAATTATTTCTGGGCACTAGTGCATGTGGCATTCAGTGTCTCAGAGAAGGAATATCCATCCGCCCTGCGACCTCAGTCAGAAGACAAAAATCGAAATTTAAAGTATGTAGGTAACTCGAATATCTCTACGCTTTCTTAGAAAACCAACCTTATTTGGTGCCATATCAGCTTAGTTAATTGGCAACAATCGATATCGTTGACAAAGGGTAAATATGGGTACTTTGATAGATGATTGTGCTTGGACCTCTTCGAGTCTTCAAACATCTCTAACGTATCGTTGGTGCAATAAAATTTATTGCATATTCTTAATGCAAACATAAATATTTGATCGAACTCTGTCACACACATGCGAGGTAAATAAACTGCGGTATTAAAACTTATAGTAAGTAATGAAGTGTTTGGAAATAACTTAGTCTGACAAAACTTTGAATATAAGGATTTCCACGGACTCATAAATAATTGAATGGCTTCTACTTAACGTAAATAATGCTAGTAATGTGGCTCTATTTGACGTATACAGAGTAAACCTAAAAAGGAAGATGCTCTTTATTGTTAAACAACCCAGTTTTTTCTCGTCAAGTGTAATTTGTAATGACCATCCAGAGCATGTCACCAATAACCTTGGCCAATAGTATAGGTAGAATACTTGGAGATGACAGGTATTTTAAAAATAGAAACTACTTGCACTATTCATAAATCCCTATCCCATTCTTATTAAAGCATCTTTCCGCTTTTATTATAATTCTGTCATACATTACTGTCATACATTTGATTAATTTTGTAACAGAATTGTTAAGTCTCTATCATTGTAGTTTTAGCTATATACGAGACTCATGCTTCGTTTAGACATTCGAAGGATCATGACGACATTCTGCCTTGCTAATCTTGCTATTAACCTCGTGTGGATGTCGCAGGAAAACTGTATAATCTGCTTAATTTTAACCGTTTACAAACGGATCACGAAGATGATGCGGATTACACAATGCTTAACAAATTGCAGTTTTGTTTTGGGCTTGCACTGTCGTCATCTGTATTATATTAAAGAACACAAAGTAGTTTTATATTTTCCTAAAGTATGAATTACAAAATATGATTCACCATTATTGGTTTTTTTAACTAAATCTGGTGACTTTTAAAGCCGAATAACCATGAGAATTTTTTGAATTGAAATTTTCTTAACCTTAAAGAAGGCTTAGTTAAAATAACTTGGTTTAATTCTGTCAGTATTACATTTTATACCTTATGCCTCAGTAAATATTTAATTTAAAAATATGAACACGTTTAATATTTTGAATGGGTTGATTATTGATTAAAAAACAAAATGGCGGCAAAAATCTACCTAATTTCCTATGTTTACCGAACCATGGGATGATATTTTGCAAATAATGCCCAAATATACCTTTCCACTAACATCCTATTTAAGTTTGTTCTACCGTAATTTAGCTCTAAAACTGTACAAACTGTGATTACCAACAAACTTACAATGAAAACTTCTATTAAAAGCCTCTCTCTAATTTGTCCCGACTTACTATTATGGGCAAAACTAAGCTATTAACATTCTCTGATAACGTGATCCCTGGGGAAATAGCGTAGTAATCACATCACTGTGATTAAGCTTCCAAACTGTTCCAAACATACTCACTACAAGTCCTTGATTTCAGAATTATTAGATTTATTACGGTTACGATCATGTGATTTTACACTGACAATGTAACTGGAACTGGTATTAAGTGCTGCTTTAAGCACAAATTATATAATTACTACATCTTTAAAAGCCTCATCTAATCAAATCAGTGTGAAATGTAGTTACATAAATACCTTTTAAAAAAATGATCTGCCATCTTACTCACCTCTACTGTTCTATTTAATAGAGAAATGCGCTTCACTATTGAACGTAGGCTAAGAAAATACGCAAACCGAACTAACTTGACTGGTGACGTCACTTAGTTATCTCATTAATAACTTCAAGAGCAGCAAAACTTGATATTGTGTCTGCATAATTCAACTTCCATTGTTTTTGTCTTAATTAACTGTTCAAAACTGTTTCATTTGTTGCAAACAGGATCAAAAGCCTCATTAAGAGTAATATTGTTTTGTGTGATATTTACCGAAAATTTTGTAAAACAGCACCAATGACCTCATGGAAAAATGGGAGAACAATACGTCGAAACGAAAAATTTTAAACAAAAAGTAAAAAGTTTATCTGCAGACTAAATTGTTTTAGGTTAGCGATGATCAAAAACTTTTAGAGAATGACTACTTAATCATTCTCATGCGAATAGTCACGCATGTTTTAAAGAACGCGCGTATTTATATGTTTGTTCAAGTGTTTCTTGACCTTCCGCAGGCGCTCTGTGACCGAATGCTAAACAGACTGGGCGACACGCATTAATTGATTGTAGTTTTTTAAAGTCACGTGGACGTCATCGTGACGAACCGTGGTGTTTTTGATGTCTCAAACTTGAATGTTCGCAATCGCAACGCTTGGTTCTCGGTGCCAGTCTAAGACCCGAGTTCACCATCTTTAAAACAGCCGGTAAACATCGATTGACGGGTTATTTGACACAATTCCCATACAAAATATGTCAAATAATGATAAATCGGCTGATTAAAAATTAAACATGTGTTGGTAAACTTCAGGCTAAAAGTTTCTTTTGATGATATTCACGATCAAAAAATATCATATCGTTACGTCATACAGTAAAAAAATACACTCCTTCTGACGCATTGGGATCAAAAAATTACTTTAACAAAATACTCTTCAAGTGCTACTAGTATCACATTTATAGTACCTTATTCATACCGTCTCATTGCCATGGTTTGGAATATTTAAATGCTTAACAAATTAGGTACTCGCGAAAGATCTACCGGTAGGGTAATTTTGGTAACACTATTTACATCTTCTAGTACTTTCTACGTGATACTTGATTAACATTGTCACAGATCTGCAATGCAAATTTCTTTAAATTTTGTTTTTATTTAGTCAGTCTCATTCAAGAGGCTTTTTGAAAACTAGTCTCGATTAAAAACTTGTCGCAGTTATAACGCTACTTTGATTCTATCGATTCAATTGTATTCCACATAATCAATTTAGATAAAGACAGTAAATAGGCTGAGTACCTACGACTTTTCACAGTTCCTACATCGAAATAAACTCGAAATCGTTCTTTTGTGCCTCTCGCACTCAAGAACTATCCAATACGTGTCAACCTCCTTTACGCGATCCTAATTTTCCGTCCGCAATATTTATGTTTGTCACGGTCCGGACGGGAGAACTACATTTTTCTTTTTTTTCTTTTCAGTTGCGTATGTGCGGGTCTCTATAGTGTTGGACGGTGATGGCTACGGATGACGTAGTGTGTTGTATCTGTGGATCGTGTCAGTGAGTGGGGTGGTTGTTGCCTGCCAGTGTTTCTGTGCCAGTGGTGCCAGTGATGTGACAGTCTATGGAAGTGTCAGGGTCTCGGAATGTTCACGAAGCACGGCAAGACCGCTGAGCGGTGCCTGCACTCGCATAGGGGCCGCAAGAAGAAAAAGCCAGCACCGCACACGCCCTGGAAGTACTTGATGAATTGCCCACTCGTTAGGAAATGCTTCGGTATAGTACTTATTTTTATTTTTCTTTCCTTTTGTTATTTATTTTTGTGTTTTTAGTGAGGTGTTAAGTTTATTCAGGTTTACGTGAAAGCTTTTTTTTTCAAATACTTATTAAATCGGTTCAAAATATAGAACTTTTTTTCGAACAAAAGTTACTTTTGCTCGAACATTAATCATAGTTTAAAAAAAACGATCAAAAACGTAAAAAGATGAGAACTATCAAAAGTTAACGAGGTTATCATCTCATCAATTTTATTGGCAATTTCCATTCTAAAACGAAGTTCGCGTCAAAAGTAATTGTTCTATCAAAACGGATAGAAGTTTCAGTTTTAATAGAACTAACTTTGGTACAGTACCAGACAGATGGATTAAACCGTTTAAGTAGGGAACTTCGATTGATTGCAATCTCTAAAGTGATTACAATTTCCCAAGTCCGCCAAAGGATTAACGGGGTTTTCTTTATTGTGATCGTTAAAGGTTGCGTTTTAATTTTGTAAATCGTAAAATTGTGTTCGAGATAAAAGTTAACGCTTTGTAACAATATCCATCCTATTGATCAAAGTTGGCAAAGAATTCGTAAAGACACTGGTTGTAAATTACTAAAAAGGGATATATGTGTGTGTGCGTGTGTACGAATTAATTTCAAAATTAAACATGAAGACTAATTAAATCAACGTTTAATGTTTTAAAGCAGAATTGTGATCAAAAATTAAACTTTTTGGTCGCAATTGGTAAAAAGTAAGCTGAACACTTGTGACCTTATCCCCAACCAAACTACCTTCTACTTTTTGATGAGGGAAAAAAATCGTGCCAGTAGCACAAAATTAATTTAAAAGGACGGCTTAGTAGGCATTAGTAGTGAATTAGTAAAATTAGTCGACCAACTCATATTACATAGCTGGAAAATGCCGTTCCGTAATAGCTCCATAGAAAACTTACTTCATAAATAACTTTGTAATTTTACTGTAAGTTATGAGAGACGAGGAACTAGGAGACGCTACGCTTGGTTGGGCCGACACGAATTTAGCATATTTTTATATTTGATTTGATATCTGGTTCTTCTTAACTTCCTCTGCGTTTAGTCATATTCATTTCAAAATATAATTTCCTTTTCCTCACATTTCAAGTATTATTGTTGAATAACATCGCTGAATTACAGCGGCTTTGATCTTTGAACATCTTGCTATGTTTGGTGGTTGTTTTGTTTTTTTATGATCTCATGTTTCTTTTAGGTAGCTTAGGTAGACAGCGTAGTGTTTCACATTCATTTCAGCCAAATAAACTAATTTCAATTTCGCAATTGTATCACATTTCTTAAACACTATTCTTTATTCAGCACGATTTTTATTGCTTCATGTATCTGTATAGGTGATCTCGTGCAGACGAGCACGTCAAGATAATCACTGTGGTATCGTAAGCTGTTATAATAGGAGCGGTTTTGCAATAAGAATGTATAGTCTGATGTGCTGGCGACTGTATCATCCTCGGCCGATGAACGTACCCGACCTTGCAGCGGCATTCCTGTCGTGTCGACTGGTTGGTCGATCAGTATAACGACTGGTCGCTGGTCTGATGAATCTGTTCAGGCTATTCTTTGTATGGCGACCGATTTGCACTCCATTTCGGGCGAGTTGTAGGATGACTTATGACTCATGCATGAGTATCATGGATGGTTGAGGAAGGTTGGAATTAGCTACACAATAAAAAGATAAATTTTGCGTGTTTTTTAGCTAAGCCTGCGCCCAGCAGAGGGACTCGTACCTATTAGACGCATTAGGTTAGTGACGGGCCTTGAGTTTTTTAAAATTTGTTCACGGAGTAAAATTTGCATAGTTTATGTAAATTATTATGTTAAATGGGTTTGAATTACCTAGTCGGTAGGTTTAATTACCTAGAGAACAGTGTAAGACAAGCGGCCATCTGTACATACATACTATTAATTAATCCCTATGGCGTCTAAAAATCACAGCACCTATGATTTAGGGTATAAACCAAGATAAAGACTAGTAAATACAGATTAGATCCGTTTTAAATAAAATAATCAAAGTTGTTATTCGGAGTTCAACAATATGTCAATAAATCACTGCTATCTATGTTTATTAAATTAAAATGTTATCACCTCGTTCGCCATTGCGACGATAAGACAAGAAAATTTAAGAGTTGTGTATTTAACAAGCTTGATGATAAATAAATAATTGATAAAAATTGGTCATGTGAAGGTATCCGTACTATAGCGATACAGTACCGTTACCATGAGTTTACGGCGGCTTTTCTCGCTAGCGACGCGACAGCGTTAAAAAAGTGTATGGAAAATTGCACAGCGCCTCTAGCGGTTACTTGGAGAACTAAAATTTTCCATACACTTTTTTTACGTCGTCGCTAGCGAGTAAAACAACCGTAAACTCATGGTACAGGATTGTAGTTTGTTTGAGCAAAAATGTGTATTAAAAAAACCGTAACTGTACATTTTCGCTCAATAAAATTCATCGATCCTACCGCACAAATATAAACGTACTTAACTGTAAACTACTATTTTCTTCCCAGTAATAAAATAATCAGTTTATGATTGACAATAATGCTACCGACATTAATGAAAACTTGTAAAATATGTAACGTACACTAGGTAGTAGGTAGTACATTTGATCATGCCGATATCTTTTATTAATGTCTCTGTACTCATTTAAGTCATGTGACATAATTTCGTAATTTTATTCCATTGTTATCAATTAACAATACCTACACAGTTATCTTGGAAGTAACGTTTTCATGTGGTATAGTATTGCTATGTCATATTAAATAGGATATTGTATTCTTATGCACTCATAACTCGGATTGAAATGTTTCACGATAAATCTAGGACGGAAGCTACGCTCTCAGTGTTTGTAGAGTTACCTAAAGGTATAAGATATACCTTTAAACAAGCAATATTTATTTATTGCGCTTAACTTCTAAAAGAAAGAACATAACCATCTTATTTTGCACTTCAATCCCTTGTTAGAGGTCGATAATTAATAACCATTATATACATTTTACCATGTTTTACATAGATACCAAAAAAAAATGAACAATACTAAAAACAATACGACCGACTATTTGCACATAATTCATAGAATTTTACTATATAGCGGCGTCAAGAAGGTCCTTGCAAGGTAATCTTAAGAGGATTGTGAAGTGCCGATACGCGGCGGGAGTACGTATAGGTATTTAAAAAAATGTTATCTGTTGCAGCAGCATACAGTTCTGCTCCCACGACACGACCCGTATCGTGCGAGAGTTGCAAATCCGGGAAGCAAGGCAATACCTTACTTACATTTTCCATTCAAAATATAGGGCGATAACCTTTTTACCCCCCTAAACAGACCTACAACTTTTCAAAAAAAATATGAAAAAACTAAGCTTAAGGCGGGTAAAGGTTATCGCTTTTGTATGAAAATTTACAGCTTCACAAACAAAACAAACAGTATCTTAATATTTTGTAGCGTTTGGGCAGACGTAGACCACTACATGCAAACAAGAAACTAAACTTGAATCAGCCGGATGACTCACAGCACAGTCATGTTTTAGTTTACCGCAAACAATTTTAGAAACGAGTCTCTAATATTATCCATATTTTTTCGTATCTAGTGATACAATATTTTTTACGCAGTGCAGTGGTATTACCTACTATTATTTTTTTAATTATATGCTCCCGTAACTTAGAATCGCTCAAAGGTAGCATCATTCCTTTCATGCATCGAATAACGTCAAAAAAGTAGCCAAGATAGGAACAGTCGGCTGCACGTCAGGTTATCCATGTGAACTACAAAAACAGTTTTTATTACGTAGGGAATAAAAGCGGTTTTAAGGTCAAAGTGGGATAGTCTGACGAGCGGCTGTGTGTACTTGAAAATATAGAAGTGTCAAAATCGCGAAAAGGATCGTTTAAATAAGTAGGAATTTTTAATTATTTTAATTTTAAATCGCACTTGACCATTGCTCGCTCGACTGGTTGCCCGATCAGTTGAGTGAGCACACTTGTTGCAGTTCGGCGACTGTCCATCCCTCTATGTTTTGCTATTACAAGCCGCAACCTCCAGTTACAACCGCATTGCAACTCTTTGCGTCAAAAAGTGAGAAATGTTCAATATAAAACTTTATGAGTATTTTTTGTAGTGGTTCTGACAAATGTTAAGTATAAATAAAAAAATACATACCTAGTACGATGTGAACATTAACATTGTCTGGATTTTATTAAACAGAATAAGTGCATGCTCACCAGCCATTATAGTATCGTGTTTTTTTTCGATTCGATTCAAAAAGTGTTCACACTATAAGTTAAACAATTTTATCACACCATCAAAATGTTTATTTACTGTGCAATACGGATGAACCTATTTTAATTCTTACGTTTTGGATCCTCGTTATTTTCACTAAACATATTAACGTATTAATCATATATCTTACTATTACCTTACTATAAGTCTCTAGTAGATGGTTTTTAGGTAACATTTGAGGCGGCAACAAAATTTGCTTTCTAGCTATGAGGACAAACGTAGATTAATAATAATAATAATAAATTGTTTCAACAAACTAAGCGTGAGCTTTTGCTATGGCGACTAGGATAACGGATAGCAGTAGCGTGCATTGGTTTTGTAGTGAGGTAAGCACATACAAAAAAAATCAAGTCAGTATTGATAAAGATCATATCAAATCAATATTTCATTACATAGTACCACAAAATCATGTCCGCTAGCTAGACGCCTAGATCTGTTAAAATTAAGGTTAAAATACGCAACGGATTTTAATGCAGTTTTCACCTATTGGTGATAGAGATAGAATTATCCAAGAGGAACATTAATATGTATAATACATGCACCATTAACCGCAGTTATAGAATTAAGTTATTTTGCATAACAAAAACAAGAAAACAAAGTTCAATAATGTCCCGAGTAAATTACCTACTTACCTAAGTTTTTGAGAACTAGCAAAGAACAGTATTTCTTACCTAGTTTTATTTTTATCGGTGCATCTTGTCCTAGTGCGCTGATTTATTAAACCACAACAGTTAATAAGCAAAAGAACGAATTTATAAGACATGTCATTTAACTGATATTAATTTTTATAAACAAACTGAACATTAATTAGGTACACTTGTTTTTTCTCCATCTTTTTGAATGTAAACACACTGCTTTGAATCCCGTAAACACTTCAAATCACTCAAAACAGCAAAAGAAATCGCGTAACAATAAAACTACGGTTTAAAATACTACTTTTTTTCTAAAAAACTTACTTAATCTTTTTGCTACTTGTGGAACGATTTAATGTGAAATGATAAATAAAATTATGATTTAAGCACTTACCATCACATTCATTCATTTGATAATGTAATGTTTATAATAAAATAATACGCGGCAGTAGGGAACGCACGCCATCTTGTGTCGAGAAACATGGCGCCGCCATATACTTTTTAAGTTGTTTCTTTCGAATATTACTTCAAACAATAATTTATCAATACAATCAATAAGTAAAAATAAAGATATGATTTATTAGTGTCAAAACAAACTTTTAGATAGTTTAAATGTTAAAGTTGTTCGTAATAGTAATAAGACGTGTTTTGATTGCACTCCGAAGTGTTAACACGCCACGTGTGAGTAAGACAAAATACTATTTAGTTCGAGATTTGAGCGAGAAAGGAAGATGGTAGGCTTGCCTACTTTACCGAAGTACGGCGAATGTCACGGTTTTTAGCTTTACCAATATGAAAAGTGTGTCATTTTTAATTTGGTCGGCTTTTTTATATAAATACGAGGGTCAAACTGAAAGTTCTTAGAAAATCAAAAACTGATTACATTAGCCAGTTATTAGTTTTATTATATCTTTTCAAAATATTGTCCATTGACGTCAATACACCGCTGCATGCGATGGAACCACTGGGAAAAGCACTTTGCCCACTCGTCCTTAGGGGTCTCTTCAATGGCATCGCGATACGCAGCCACCGCTTCTTCAGCATTCATAAACCGCTTTCCTTTAAGTTTTTCTTTAATTTTTGGAAATAAATAAAAATCACAAGGCGCGAGGTCGGGGCTATACGGCGGGTGACCCAGTAATTCAACGTTTGATGTCGCCAAATAGTCGATCGTTCGCTTGGCGGTGTGCGACGAGGCGTTGTCGTGGTGAAGGAGGATCCTACTGCGAGGTCGTTTCTCTCGAACTTTTTCCAAGACAAGTGGCAAACAATTGGTAGTGTACCATTCTGCAGAAACTGTTTTTTGATCCTCTAACACAATTGTTGCGAAATGACCCATCCTTCCAAAGAACGAGGCCACCATTTTTTTTCCCGCACTTCGATCTCTCTTCACTTTAGTTGGCAACTCCTCGAAAGGAAACACCCACTGAGCAGATTGTCTTTTGGTTTCAGGATCATAACAGTAAATCCAGCTTTCGTCACCTGTTAGTATGTCGAACACAGCATTTGAGTCACCTCCGTTAAATCTTTCAATCATTTTACGGCACCAATCCACACGATGGAGTTTTTGAGCCTTAGTCAAATTATGAGGTATCCACCGGGCGCAAAGCTTCCTGACCGCTAAATGTTCGTGGAGGATTTTGTGCACTTGACTCATACCGATGCCTAAGCTTGTCCGAATCTGCTGATAGGTCACTCTTTTGTCAGTCTCTATCATACGCCGCACAACACAGATGTTACTTTCAGTCGTCGCCGTAGAAGGCCGTCCCTCACGTACATCATCAGTGAGATTAGTGCGACCACGTTTAAACTCATTAAACCAGTTGTAAACAGTCGCACGAGATGGGGCTTCATCGTGAAAGGCCAATCGTAGTCTATCATAACTTTCTTGTTGACTTAAATGACATCGAAAGTCATAAAAAATCATTGCACGAAAATTTTCTCGTGTTAAATTCATTTTGACGTGACACAGACAATTTTCAATTTGCCGCCAAGTCGTAAAACAAATGACAAATGAATGAAATATATACTCAGTAATATTGGCAAAGAGTTCTATTTTCAAATTTTAGAATATTTTTTTTATTATATTGTTTATAAGTGGCCAGTTCTAAGAACTTTCAGTTTGACCCTCGTATGCGGCAATGTCGTTAAGGGCTAAAATTGCGTGAGTGTATGTGAATCTGATAGGCAGCCGCGAGAATGCCTACTGCTCATACAATGGTGCAAGTTGAGCGGTTTAGCTAAGAGATAGGACTGGACATAGACCGACGACATTTTTCTCACAATTATTTTAATGACAATCGAAAAATTTTGGTGCTGCTTAACTGCCTATATGGACTGCACGCCACTGACGGATAGACATACATATATACGGTTATACATCCATGACTTAGATACAAATGCCCGTGCTCATCACACAAACATTTGCCCCTTGCGGGGTTCAAACCCGCAACCTCTGGTTTTGTAGTCCGGAGCGCGGACCACTACACCAAGGTCGATTAAAAATGTTGTGCGTATTCTCGTGTCTACTCGTAGCCAACAATCGCGTTCAGTCAGTCGCATGCACAGTCATGCTGGCAGGCATAAGAAGGGACGCCTACTAAATTCAAGGATTTGGGCCTGCAGAGTAGGGCCCCTTACTGAACCTACTGACATTTGATTGTACACACCACAGCAAGTAAACTACACATGATGACCTTGAGACCGCCTCTGTTCCCTACGTAGTAAAAGCTATTTTTGTAGTTCTAATGTATACCTTGACGTGCTGCTGACTGTACTGCAACTCGTACTCATATTGCAACACGTTTGTTGTAGTGGTAAGCTTACGTATAAGTAGGCACATTAATGCCATAATTAGTCCTGATGTATTAACTAATGCAACTAAATGTAAAGCTTGTGAAATGTGGAGGCGAGCTTTGTGGTTGGTGTGTGCGAGAGTAAGAAATCGCTGAAAAATAACGAACATCGGTACTTCAAGATTTCATGAATGTGTTTAAAATACATATAGCATTTCAACAAAGTCACCTATGTACAAAAACCGCATATTTTATGAGTAATTATTTACATAATTGCATGTAATATTCTAACAGTGTTAATTTGGCAAAAATATTTACATTGCTTTCATACTTACGAGTTATAAGCTGGTTGTAAGTAGTCTTAATTCTTTTTGCTTGTGTTCATTGTAGATACAAATTAAAAACTTTTTTCTTTGACAGCGATCATTCAAAATACTACTATAGGTTCCTTTTTATTTTTCCGAGGGCATAATCAATTTTGATGTTATTTTCCTAATTTTTGCACATCTAATGAACATAAGTCCACTCAATTTATAGATGTCATTTTCAAGAGCCTAAAACCCTACTCAGGAGTCATACGTCCATTATCTAGTATAGCCATCCCTGTCACTCATGCTATGCTAGCAAGGTGATGCAATTGAGGGTGATAGAAAGATATGAAAATACGGACGATGTTCTTGAAGAGTGGGTCCTGATTCCAAAGGCAGACTTGCCAATACTGGAAGCGTTTTAACGAGATTTTAATGTTTTCCCCTGCTACATTTATTATCTCTGGCGCCAAGAACCTTTGGATTTATGGCTATACATAATTTTCCGAGTCGGTGGTTTTCTTCAGTTAATTAGCCCCTTCCTGTTTTATTTCTTTAAACTAGCAAAGTTTATGCCGTGGATTTTTATTCGCGTGTAAATTATATTGGAAACTTTGACGAAGGAACGATCCGTAAAATGTGTACGCTTGCAAGTGTTAATGGTAAAACATTTATAAATAACTAACCTCCTGATTTTTGATTAGATTTACAATAGTAGTATCACAAATGGCAAAAAAAATAAATCAAATGAATTTGTTTGAAATGAAATCTTTTTTCTAAGCTTGAGTGCAATTGAAAAATCGGGATCAGGAAGGAAGCAACACAGTTTAAGCTTCCTCGCTTTAACCTTGTAGCAACTAATAAAAGTCGCAGTAATAGAAGTAGCAGAAAATCCCCAAGCCAGCTAGTCCAATATTCTTTGTGCGTTTATATTTAACGTTAATAATCGTGGTCGGTCAGGATTTCCTTTGTTAACATTGTCGCCAAAGGTCGGCGCGACCTATTTGTAACTTGAACAAGTGTGGTTACTCCGTCTAAGACGTTTTTGGTAAGTATTTTTGATTCTGTATGCGTTTCGCTACTTACTGTACGGGATGGTAGATTGAGTGAGTAGGAGAACATGAATTGGAATCATTAATCACCTCTTAAGGGCCGATTTTGTTGCTCAAATATTATAGCAAAATAATATATGAGACCAACATCACAATCTCGAAAAATTTTGTTGTTTCCCACATCGCCAATCACGTAGGTATTATCTGTTGTATGGAAATGTTTTTTTTTAGATTTCGATGTTGGTCCCATAGAAAAAAATATTATACATGTATTCCAGGTGGTATGTATGGTCACTTGATTCACTCGTGCCAGAAGGATGTTGGTAGAGCTTAGAAATATGTTGGGACGTGTATAAGAGCCCCGTGGCTCTACATAAATGAATAAATGTTTTTTAACGTAAGAAACAAATAAATGTTTTTTATGCTGTATTTGAGCAACAAAATCCGGCCCTAAGAGGTAATTAATGTTTTTCAAATAACCCTGTATAGACTTACAGAGTTGGGTCACTGTTTCCTCACGGGGAAATTGGTTTCCACGCGTGACTCCATTACATGGTGGTCTGTTGTGTTGCCACGCGTTGTGTCTTTTCTTTTGATTGGCATTTGTAATAACGATAATATTTGATGATGTCATTAACATTAGTAGTATTTGATTGTTTCATTATTTATTGGGGTTTTCTTTTGAGAAAATGGGATTTTTTGGTAGATTTTCATTTCTTTGGTTAGTATACTTATCTTACATCTATTTTGGTCTATGTATCAAAATTACAGCCGTCCCAGTTTTATGAAAACATAAACAAAAAACATTAACGTTCAGTTCCCATTCTGGAACACATAACATAAAAGTAATTTACTATCCGTCCACAGGTCTGCTCTTATTTAGGCTAGCAAACTGATATATGTCGGTCGTTACTGACTCTGATGTTTTCACCAAAAATCTTGTTAAAAGTTAAAACGAAATCTTTTTCTCTGAAAATCATGATTACGTATAGTACACACGCCAGCACGCCAGACTACCCCACTTTTAACTTTGAGACCGCCTCAATTCCCTACGTATTAAAAACTATTTTTGTAGTTCACTTGTGTAAACTGACGTGCTGCCGGCCGACTGTACCTAAATCAGCTACGATTAGGCCATTGGCCACCAATTTTAGAGTCTTACAGCAATTTATTTAAAATTTTCCTACGTATACTGTTCTTTAGGGTTCCATACCTATCCAAGAGCAAAAACGGGACCCTATTACTAAAACTCAACTGTCTGTCTGTCTGCCGGTCTACCAGTCACCAGATCTCATGGACCGTGACCGTGAGAGCTAGACAGTTGAAATTGTCACAGATGAAGTATTTATGTTGCTGTTATAACAACAAATACTCAAAACAGAAAAAAATAAATATTCAAGAAATAGCTTAGTGGCTCGTCCATACAAAAAATAAAAGGCCAAGTGCGAGTTGGACTCGCGCACCAGGGGTTCCGTACCATTAAAATACGAGAAAAATTGTTTTTGAATGGGAGCCCCCCTTAATTTTTTTTTCCATATTTTTAATGTGAATATACATATTATGATTCTGTGAACATTGCAAATGTTGCCATTATGAATATCGAGCAAAAAACGGCAAAAAAAATGTTGTATGGGAGCCCCCCTTAGATATTTATTATTTTCTGTTTTTAGTATTTGTTGTCATAGCGGCAAAAGAAATACATAATCTGTTAAAAAATCAACTGTCTAGTTATCACGGTTCATGAGATACAGCTTGGGAACAGACAGACAGACAGCGAAGGTTTAGTAATAGGGTCCCGTTTTTACCCTTTGGGTACGGAACCTTTTAAACGAACATAATTATTTTTTGCTAGATATTAATAACGGCAACAGGTACCTAGAAGCTTAAAATATTCACGGATTTTTTAGTTAGTTGTATATTAATTTTAAGAATTCATAGTTTAATTAAAATAAAATTATGTTTTAGGGGGGCTCCCATACATACAACAAAAAAATTATTTATTGTTTTATGAGTAATAATGCAGAGATAATGGTACGGAACCCTTTGTACGCGAGTCCGACTCGCACTTGGCCAGTTTTCTATCAACGGACATGTCATTTGCTCTACAACAAAAGCCATATCGGTTCTATAAAACATGGACGAATAATTTTGTAGAATGAAACACAATCCATCTTTCTCGTCAGTTTTATTCGATTAGGTACGATTGTTTGAAAGAGTAGTTCCGGAAATTCAAATTCAATTTATTTATTTCAGATTACATATAAATGGCGAGAACACCTGAACTATAATGGTTCACGAACTCTTGCCAGCGCACGAAATTATTGACACCACCACCACAGTCAACGTTAATATAGCCTTGAGCATTTGATCAGTAGAGCAAAGGCTAGATAGGTAGCGTATTTCCTAAGCAAGCGTTTCTTACTTTCTTTTTCCGATCTTCATCACCACTTGCCATTAGGTAAATTTAAACGACCAATCAACTTCTCTATATATTTTTTAAAAAACATGTTTGTCTTTGTCATAATAATCTTGGATTTATTGCACGTTGCGTCGTAGTTTCTTTAACAGCCGAATTGTTATTATTGCGCCTGAAATAAAATTTGCGTTGATAGATAACCGAACTCCTAATAGAATGCTGTCGAATTGATTTTTCGTTGTTTTCAGTGTTTACGAAAAATAAAATAAAAACTTTACTTGAATCTCCAAAGGAGCGTTGGCGAATCAGTCAGCGTTTTGTTAAAAAAAAAACTAAAATGTTTCGCTACTCCCAGAAATTGAATCCTAAAAACGCTGACTAAATTTGTAATAGGATCACAGAACCACACTTAGAGTAAAAAGAAACTAACGCGGAATGTAGCATATAATCATATTTTTGTTCATATTACATTCGGGACGCGTGTACCTGGGACGGCCGCGATTTTTCCTGGATGAATATGTTACGGGCGTTTAGTATTCAAGCCAGGATGGTCAGATTGCGTTGCCCTGTCGCCTGCGGGGCACGCTGCATATTGCAGCTAAGAAATTACTTTGACGCGCACCAGAAAAGGTATTATTTTCGCCAATTTTTAGGTACACGCCTAGACTGTGTTGAAAATGCATTCATTTTTACGGGTTAAAATTTTTGCGGAGAGGTTGAGGAAAGTAATATCGTGAAAACTAAATTATTTTGCGTTGCTCGTGTACGAGTACATTACGCGCACAATGTTTGCTGGTAAGTTTTTGTTTTAGCTAGCGATTAATAAAACTACATAGTTTTTTGTGTTGTGAGGTCTCTTTATAAGAAAGTTAGAATCTTGTTTTAATAATGGACGTAAAAAGCGAGGTAAATTATCAAGTAATATAATTATTTATTTCTGAGAAACACTGGCAGTGAAAATGCTTTATTTAAAATAAAATACTTTTCAGAGGTAAACCCTTTTGTAATTTAATTCGTTTTAGTAAAAAATACTTGTTCAGTTTACAATTTTTTTTTCTTTACTGCTTTTTCTCTTTAGAATTAATGATTGGACAAAAAATAAAAAAACACATTGATAAGGGTCATTCGCACCGTTAATCGCATCATCATGACGTACAGATGTACCTAGCTGCTGCAATGCAACACAGATTGTAATTAATGACTTATTTAGATCTTATTTAGATAGTTAATACAACAACTTTCGTTTCAAACGTTTTCCACTTTCTAAGCTTTATTTTGTTCTGTTTAAAAAAGATAACTTACGACTAAAAAACTATTTTTGCAAAATTTTAATGTACCTAATCTATTTTAAAAACTGTTTGAGATTGGAACATTCTAATTTCGGGGTGTGTAGCGACTATTATCCATAAAACCCAGTGTGTCTCTAGGTGTTTTGGACACAGCAATTATGCTAATATACCTATCGTTACGTTGATAATTCCGTCGAGCTGGCTTTGTTACGTGAAATAGTGGTCTATTGTGGGGCTAATTGAGTTTAGTTAGTGACGAGGTTAGTTACACATAAATCTCTGAGCCTCTTTTTTACATTTACATTGTTACACTAGTTGACATATTGTAAAACTAAGGATTTGAATTAATCAAACCGAAACCGTGAATTACAAAACATGCTGACGTAGTAATAATGTACACATTTATAAAAGGTATTTTATTAGACCAACGCTAAAAACGAGTACCTCCGACTCTATAAACTAGATTTTGGTAAAAGAAGAACGGAGAAGTCCTTTGAATCGTAATCGTAATCCTCAAAAAGTTAGATGAAATGATTACAAAAACAAATACTTAGTTTTTATATGGAACTTACATAACAGCTGTGCGTTTTGTTTTCACATTCTTCAAGACTTACTTGTTTCTAAAATATTATTTTTATGCCCTTCTTTGTAAATTACTATAAAATCACAGAAATGCCCGCCAATCAAATGATATTTATATTTCATACGTCTCACTTAGTACCGGTTTCTTAAGGCCCTTTATGCTATGCGCTATGTATGTTGTTACCCACTAGATCTACCAAATCGTACTTATGTTTTAAAACACACTAAAATGTGATGTCAAACAATATTTATTTATTATATTCTTAGAATCCATCAGCTGTTTGGTGAGGGTACATAATAAAACTTATCTAATTTTGATCACTAGTTTGAGACGGGAACTTTATTAAAGTTATGTAGTTGTAAATTTATATTGTCATTAAATGTGGTTGGACAAAATAGTTAAGGTGCCTACTGAAATAAGGCTTTTGTTACACAAGCAATATGCGGAATATTCCTAAATTCGAGAAAGCTAGCTTAGGCGAAGCCTTCTATGCAAAATGTTTTAAGATATAAAAATACTAGGCTGAAATACTACAACGTGCTATTGGCAGGTCAATCTGCTGGAAATGGTTTCTACTGAACGTGGAAGGGAACAAAGTTCAATTTAAATTGAGGTAACGTGTTGTAGGGTTACTGATGGGCTTAGTATTACGACGCTCTCAGCAGACTGTCAAAATCTTTATTCATAATTTTTTGATCATCAGACACACAACATTCATAATTTTCTTGCCCTGTTCCAGTTTATCTGGGGTCGGCGCAGCATGTTTCTCTCTTCCATACTAAACTATCATTCGTCAATGAATCATCTACTCCTTTCACTATCATATCTTGTTTTATACAATCCATCCATTTCGTCCTAGGCCTGCCCCTTCCTCTTAATCCATCAATATGCCTTTGACTGCCACGAAACTAGACACAATAGAAAAATATTGTTTGGGGGTCACCGGTGACCACCATGGTGCTCAATGTGATATGCACACTTATCACTCTTTTCGTCACATGATCCTTCTCTCTCCTCGTTACATGACGGTGTTCCATCACCTTTTCCGTCACCGGTGCTACTTTCAAACTTCCCCTCATATACTCATTTAGACACACATCACTGTGCTAGTGAAATCGCTAGTAGTGTGTGATATTGCCCTTAGGTAGAATTTCTAGTAATTTTCCATTAAGATGCCCAGGATTCCATTAACGCAGACAGTCGGATTCAACATCAATATATTCCTTGGCTGTATAAACTATTGTTCGTTTTATTGATAAATGGTTGAGAAATGTGTCGAAGAAATGTTTTACCAACGGTTTTGTGCAGTTATTGTTCAACATTTATCACTGATATTAAAAGCGATACATTATTTTAGATGTGATTAATCAACTGTTAAATAATACACTTTATCTTTGCCAAAATAAAACGAGACTAAATAAATGCTTGTACTTCAAAATCAATATTCTACTTTTTCTTCTTTTCGTGTAGTTTTTTTAGTTTGAATTTTTTCGAAACCGCGCGTAGTCGTCATTCGAAAAAGTTTGGCTCATTCAAAATTTGTTTATAATTCACACAACTTACGAATATTCTATAAGTAGATAGTTATAATGTTATTTTATTTGACCTCTCCAGCGGATAACTGTCTATCATACAAATGATAAAAATATCCAATGTGATATGTTACGAATTCTTATACTCTACGAACGTATTGTAGTTTTTATAAGTTCTCTTTTATATACGTTTCTAAATTATTTGAATTTATCACATTGTATTTGCCATTTGTTGCTAAAGTATATGCGTATTATTCATATCAGAGTTCAGAGGTGAAATCAAAGCTGAAATATAACACCTTATAAAAATCACCCAATGAACATACTTTTAAGGCAGAGACTCTCTCTTTCTTTAGTCGCTCCCTCATGTCTGAACTAAATTGTATTCTTGTATGAATGAAATGTACGTTAATCGTGCTTTCAACGTAATTGCAATTAAATTAACAGCGTAGGCATTAAATAGTTTTTTTCCGTCTGGAGCAAGCAAAGAGGTCGAGAGGGTCACCTCCACTCGACTGCACAATTCAGTGAGAGGACTGTAATTAATTTGTTCAGTAAGCTGTCGATAGATGTGTGTTTTACCAAATTAGGAAATACTGATCTTATTGCTATGCTTTTAAGAATAAACTTGCATACTTCATGCTTCTATGGAATACTGTTTTTCATGGTCTTTAGAGCTCATGCAGAAGAGAGTTTTTGTTTGAAAAAAAAAGCTTAATTTTTTACCTATATTATGTTCTAAAATTTAGTAAAGTAAAACAATGTGTACAGCTCTCATTTCTCATGTGTACAGACGTCATACTTACAATTATTAACTAACATTTAACATTAATTTTGAAATAAATTTTATATTCTCTGAGTATGATTATTTACTGCGTCTGCTGGGGTATAATAATCCACGCTAAATTTTATTTTTATTCTGTCATCTTCTTTATAAGACCTTCTAAAACAACTAAAAGAAATCCTGCGCCATCTTAATCGCACATTATGTTTGGCTCTTGTTTGCTCTCAAAATGGAAAATATTTAAAAGGTTGGATCAAAATAACCACAAAGGAAAATTAATTCAAGACTCGAAAAAAATAGTAAGATGACCATTTTATTTTTTGTTCTGTCACGCGCCGAATACATAAGAAAAATCAGTGACGCAAATATCGTCCTTGAACTTGGGAATTATTGAATTTTAATGGGTAATACTGAATCTGAATGTTATCTACATAAATAAAACTACATTATTTTTTATTTAGTCACAGGAGTATAGCGCTTCTTTAACTCCTCTTACCTTTGCATTTTCTTTATTTTAATCTTAACTAGCGACCCGCCCCGTTTTGTACGTGTGCAATATTCATGTATTATACATATAAACCCTACCCTTGAATCTCTCTATCTATTGCTGAGAACTGCATTGAAATACGTTGAGTAGTAAAAAAATCTAAGCGAACAGAGAGTGGGCATGAAGGCATGAGGCCTTCATGTGACTTGGCGTGGCGAGAGTGTTAAAATTATGATACTAAAAAATGTATCTTAGAAGCAATCGATCGAAATTGTAAAACTAACTCTATTCATTTCGCATTGTGGCGCTCTCAGTATGAATCTAGCAATTGATTGTATAGTGATTATATGCTGGTTCACTGACTGACGTGTTTGACAAGGCGCAGAGGGGGTGGACAGACGCGGGCGGGTGATCGACAATGATTTACAACCGTTTACTACAGTTACACTACACTCGTTAGGAAGAAAGAAGGGCCACTAGTTTGCGCTTGATTATTATGACTAGGTATGGTGGGTCATATAAGTAGCACAATAGTTATAAGCGTTATCTTCGTATCTTGTAGCTACGCAACGCTATCGTATCGCGACATATCTACCATGCTGTCTTGTCGATACTCAAATTCCTGATCGAGGTGGTTAGGACTTGGCTAGAAGAAAAGTTTAAACATTTGCTTGCTTTATCCATTTCCGTTTATATTATTCCAATGCTTCTTTTCTATTTTACTTGTGCTTGTTCGTACCATAATGAGGTTTCACCCTAATTAGAAAAACGACTAGGACTTGACTTCACTTAATCATACTCAGCATACAGAATAATGCTACTGCTGTTTCTCAAGTTATGGTCACTATACCTAAATTTCAAGAATGACACCAGACTCAGTGCACCTCGCTCGATTAATCAATAACTTATCGTCTACGAGTATAGCGCCGTTCGCTATCATCATTTGTTATGCACTTCCCCAGTCATTTGTTTGTGTTCCACTTTCCCGTGCTGGGACCAGGGAAGGCATCCATTTACATTGCACACTGCGTTGCACAAACGGATACAGAAAGTTTGAGTTTGTTGAATTCTGGATTGACTTTTAACACTTTTTTTCATACGTATTGGGCGAGCTCTGGATCTTCAACTTAGCCCGACATATCTCACCGGATGGCAGTCGATCAATTTTTGTCCAAGTTTTTACGAAATTTGATTTCGTAAAAACTTGCAAAACAAATTGCTTAAATTATAAAAATATTGGTCTGCTACCAATATACAAATACAAATACAAAATACAAAATATCTTTATTTAACTACTAGTAGTTTTTACAATGTGTGTGGGTCTCATCTTTTAAGTTTAAAAACCTGTATTAGAAGAGACCCCTCTCTACTGTGAATTAATTTATCTGTAGTTACATAGGTACCTTAAATTAACAATATTTTATTAAGTAACAAAAGCGCATGCTTAACTATGCTAAAGTTAATTTAACATTAACAACAACTTCTGTATATAACATTGTGAAAATACGTTTTTATACCATTTTACTTTATATTAGTAGTAGTATTGATTTTATCATTATATGCGTTAAAAATTAATTCAACAGCAATAAATACTTGTGTAAGTACATTTTTATACCTTATTTATTTATTTCATTTGTAGTTTTCAACCACTATTATTATTTATGCATTACATGTACAAACAGATATTATTATATATATACCATGGATATACCATGGATATATACACAATACATATACATAAACACATAACATTGTCAAATTATAGCATGAACAATTTATCCCTTTTTTATTATTCATAGTATCAATGACTAGAAGCTAGAAGGTTTTCTATATTTTCGTAGCTTTGCAATTTTAACCATGATGTTACTTTTATTTTACATGCTAAGTAAGTTAGTGAAATAATGTTTAAAGATCTGTTTATTTTATTATATATTAATACATGGCACACTGTATAATATACAGTGTGTCCTGTTTTGGACTAGCGATAATTTATGGGCTGTAATTCAACAAATGTTTTCGACAAAAAACTGCCATGTTGGCTTCCAACTTCCAACCATCTTGAAATGACCGCCATTTTTTTAAATACTATTTCTCTACTGGTGATCCTAAAAGTTATGATAATGATTCATTTGAAAGGTAACGCTATCGCCTACCAAGTGAAATAAAGATCGATTCAAAATTGTTAACCGTCACAGAGAAAAAAATATATTATTTAAAAAATCTCGCTAAAAATTTAAAACAGTTAAATAGTTTTATAAACCTATTACAAAACTAAACCCTAACCTAACCCAACCCAACTCTAAAATTTGGTAAATTAAAGGCCCTTAAATAATAGCCGAAACCCGGACACACTGTATATGATAAGCGCCAGTATTGTTACTGTCAGTGACCCCACTTTGAATTCACATGGGTTTTACCATCTAATTACTTTGAAATTATATAATTTTAGCTACTTGAAATTCTTATTTCCCCGGTGTTTGCCTGTCTTTAGCATTCATTATCATAGGCATTTGTCACGGTTCATGCATGCGTTATCGAAAGGGATTTTAAAATTGCATCTAATCTTATTGGTTCAATTTTATAACAACCTAACATATATAGTATAAACTATTTTCATACTAAATCTTTTGCCAAAGCCTCCATCACAACCACTTCGACGTTTTTTCGACTGTTGGGCGTTTGCACGCCACGTTTTTATACGTGCTGACGCTGAAGACAGGTGTTTAAGCGTTGTTGTACAGGATCATGAAAAAAAATCCAACATTCCAGCGACGTCGTGATTGTGTTCTGCGCGCATCGTCAGGGCAAAAAAGGCTATTTGCGTCATTGGCGACCTCGGTAAATAAAATACTAAAAACTACCTTTCCCCTTCAACTCCTCAAAGATCATACCTACCTACATAAACTAATTATTACAATACCTTCATTCAAAATCCTTACTTCATCCAAAATACTAACACATCATACTTACACGATTAATTTATTTAAAATAACTTGTTCCTAAAGAATCCGAGATTGTATCGGTAATGTTACGTAGTGTAATACAGTGTTCAGTTCAGATTATAATAAATTGCCGTTGTTTGCGATATATTGCTGGTTTAAAGCAGATATTTGGAAGGGGATGGTGATCCCCAAAATCCTTGACAAATTAGATAAGCTCGGGAACGTGTCCGAATGAGCTAAAGTAGAGTTTTAATGGACGTTTAACACGATTATAGTTCTTGGAGAATATATTATAATAGCCCAAGTACATGGGGGCTCAAACTAGAAGAGTTTGATAGCAATTCAACAATAATTTATTTTAGACTAATTATATTTATACTCTGCATTTCACAACGTGACTGTTTTTTTATTAGGTCAAAGGTTGAATAAAATCAATTATATGAAAGAGAGAGAGAGTATAACCTATCTTTATCTCTACATCTGATACCTTAAGTACATACCTACATAGAGTCTGGACATAATATTTTTCAGATACATATTTTAAACGAAAGACTCATTGAAAAGATTAATTATTGTTAAATGTTTCAGCTGACCTATTTTACCTATGTCAGCTAACATTAAACTACAAGACAATACGTTAAATCTTACGCTTCCCCTTTTAAGAAGATTAAAATCTACATAAGTGATAGCTTTTGAAATGGTGTACCGAATTCTGGTCGAGGCGGATTGAAGTGAGTGAGTCTTTCAGTAAACCTTTGAAGTGCGTAAATTTTTCCGTAGCTCCAAACCTTTTCGAGAGGGTTTGATGCACTTTACTTGGATCTTCAATGTCCAATCCACAGTCTTGAGTAGATGATACTCCAAATTCTTTACATTTTGATGTGTAAAAAGAAACCATTATCAATGACAAATAATTTAAACATAAAATAATCCCTAGTACGGCGACCGAGTCGCTTGTCACTTCTGTTAGAAAAAAGTGAAGAAGATCCAAACTCATTCAAGCAGTAGCATAGGCACTACCTAGCTCTGCAGTGGTGACTGTCACTATTTTGTCAACACTGTCATAATCCTCAGAGTTATTATAGTTTATATCATAAAAACATAAGTATGTATTACTTGTCTTACTACTTACTGTCGTGCAGGGTAGTAAGAAAGTCACTTCATCTATGTGCTATGTACCTACTATGTTTGTCATGTAGCAATATGTGACTTGATTCATCGAGTTAATTAATTGCCTGATTGGAAATCGGGCAATTAGTACTATACCTACTCGTAATGTTCAATTTCAACGTGGAAATTTATTGGACAATCAACACGTTCACGTTCGCTCAATTTACTAAATACACTAAATTTCGAAGGCATCGTCGCGTATTCAGAGGATATTCTAGGCTATAAATACATTTTATAAGCGAATTTTCAACCACTTTTACATAGTCGTAGAGGTTCCATATATTTTCATAAGAGAACGCGTTTTTTTGTAAGATTTCGAAGTATGTCTATGAATATAAGTTGTTATGAATTCACTTTTAAATTTTAAAAGTACCATATATACAACTTATCAATAAAAATTAACATAAATTATTTAATACAACAGAAACCTATTAGACCTATTTAGGTATGCAACAAAAAACCAAAATTTATAAATATAAGGTTCCTTATGGTAAGGTTCCCAGGATGCTGGCAGCATAACCGCGCTAGATAGCGATGCTTATAAGCTGAGCAAGGAGCTGCTAGCACTTTTAAATTCGTTCTTAGAATATTAGAACTTCATACAATATCACATTGTACCTACATCGTGTCCCGTGAAGAGCGCGCGTACCTGTCTGACACTGGAGATAGTTTAGCTATAGGCCTTTCAGATATACTCTAAAACAGTCTTTTGGTTTGGCAAATAATGTCACTATTTGTCCAAGAATGCCGCGCCAGACTAACAATATAGATAATGGCTTAGCCATAGACCTTTTGAATAAAAATAACCTGAATGTAGTACGTGTTTAGGAGATAAATGCCTAAATAAAATAAAAACCTTTTAAATAAAAATAACCTGATTCTAGTAAGTAAGTGTAATGGTTTAGGAGATAAATGCCTAAATAAAATATAATAAAGTGGCATTATTTTCCAAACAATTAGACTTTTATACGGGACATGATATTTTTAATAGGGACGCGTTATTTAAAATGTCTATGGAAAAGCTATCAGTGTCAGCCTGGCACGCACTTTACGGGACACCCTTTATATATCACTCGTTATCGTTGTTATATTAAATCCATGCGAGGCCGGGGTGGATTGCGATATAATTACCTTAAATCAAATCACTGGAAAGAAACTCATTATGTAGGAACTTAAAATAAAATGCAGAAAGATCGACAGCGAGTATCAAAAATCAACCAGTGCTGGTTGTTCGTAGTGTGAATGAAAGATGTAAAGTGCGATTACACGGCCAGTGAAGTGCGAGCGCAGTGCCGACAAAGTATCGAGATGTAGACCGTGGCGCCGCTTGTGGCGCGGATGGAGACTACGGCGAGGTAGCGCCCGCATGGGGCAGACGGCGAGCATGTGTCGCCTCCACGGATCATGTCTCCACCACAAGAAAAGTAAGTTTACCTTGCTAGATTAGATAGATACTTATACACACTGGTTTATAGCAGCTTTTCAAAGTCAACATAATCCGATAGTAGACGACTTTAGTTAATTAGCATGTGCAAGATTCACAGTAAGTACGCAAATAAAACACCTTTGATCTAAGACATGGAAATGCACAAATTCCGTACGAAAGTACGTAACGGATTGAATTGTTTATTTGCATATTATGCAAAATTAGAATGCGAATTTAGTAAAGCCTGTATCTTTTAAGTATTTACTGGAAGCTATTGACGATGATGAGATAGGAGGAACCTCAGTACGATGTTTATTATTAGAAGGCCATTTTTGGTTTGCATTTTACGACGATAGATTCTTGTTTCAGATATTTGTTTTAAAATATCTCAATATTTTTAATAATTTAAATGATTAACTTTTCTCAACTTTCAATATATTAATAATTTTCAATATTTTAATAATTCAAAGCTTTCTAATACTTTAGAAGCTTTGAATTAATAGCTTCCTAAATTAAAAGTGTTAATTTGATTTGCTTTTATCTAATAAACTAATTATTTATAAGCTGAAATGGGGTAATTCATTTTTTGGGGAAAGATTATTTTGGAAATGTAGACTGATTAATTAAGCTCATTAGTAGCACCGATACAATTTTTGTGATCTGAAAAATTATTGCACTATAATTCCAAAGACATTGCCTAAAACTATTTCAATACCTACTAACTATGGCATCCGCTTCAAAAAGATTGGTGTAAACTATACGTCTAGTCTTGCAGACTTTTCAAGCGTTTTTTAGATCTGCCACTCAAAAACAGTAATTCCTAGCGCGAAGAAAACAAATTAAATTGAGTTCGCCGTTTTCATCTCCCAGTGCGCAATAAAGACGCAACCGTTAAATATTAAAGCCATGATGAGTATACCGTGCATTTGTGTATTATAACACACTCATATGAGGCTATAATATGAATAGTCACTGCTATTTGCAGAACCGAGGATTTCTCTTATAATTACAGAAGCCAATTCCTTTTGTGTGAATAACTAACCAAATAGCTTTGTGTGGTGTGTAAATAAACCGGCAAATGTTACAAAATTTATGTTAATCTTAGTCCAACCTCTAAATATTCGGATTGCTTTGTGCGGAGAGCCCCGGATCCCCAGTTTCAACTTATTTCAAGCGGAGCAAACCTTGAGTACCTTAACGGTATACAGGTTGAAAGGTTACCAAAAACAAAATAAAATTGTGATAAGAAAAGTTAAAATACTTACCAATGCCTAATACAGTTTTTGAGATGTAAGGTAAAGAAAGGACTGCAGAAAACACATTATACAAAGACAAACAAAGCCAAAATAAAAAATAAGACTTCTATAATGGTAAATTTTAGGCGATTATTCTTTCGTGATCGTTATTTTTCAATAAACTTTGTTACCATTTACATTTCTATTCCATTTAATAAACCCTAAAGTTTACAATCACTCAAATCCATTCCCCCAAAATTTTTATTTTCAGGAACAGGCCGATTAATGGATTTGTAGAAATTCTCGCTTGTCTAATACGGTTGTTTTAAATAACTCTGATCGTCGCGAAGACCGTGAACCCAATAAAATTTTCAAGTTAGATTACATCATGGGCCACTGTTTGGAATGAGCTATTTGGAGAAATTCTATACTGGGTTCGATCGAATAAGATTGAATCATTGTAGTTCACATTTTACAAACAATTGTCCGCTAATCGTAAAATACTATGAAAAAAGTTGAGAAAAGTTAATCATTTAGATTCAAAGCTTCTAAAGTATTAGAAGCTTTGAATTAATAGCTATCTAAATAATTCTCGTAAACAGAACTAACACCCGTATTCTTAGATGTTTACTTGAGATTTCTTCCTCGGCCTAAACTAAGGTAACCTCAAGCTAGTCCTCGAGACCATCTCGAGAATAGAGTCTCTAAAATATTAAGTAACGTTTCTGTTCTAGATTTTTCCCACAAAAGCATTTAAAAGACACTGGCGCAGTATAGTGACAGCGAAGACTGATGGTCTCCGTAGCCTGTTGTATTGTTCGCCCAATTTATTTTTGCCTAAAGCGTTGGAATAGTGCTAATGTACAAACGCGTCGGACGTTGAATACCAATTTATGATGTGTACCTATATTAGATGTTTTTTGAGTTATTCCCATCCAATCCCCCAAAACCGATATCCGGGTGGATCCATTTTATATTGTATTAATTTATATTTACCTCGATTGCCAGTGTTCTAGATCAATGATAAATATTTTATTACCAGATGATCCCCTGGTTCTAGCTATTTTTGGTAGGTGGTATGTCTGTTTTACCTTTTTTTTCAAAAAATAAATGGGAGAACTATTGAAAAATCAAAATATTGTGGGAATCGGATTGGAATGACTTATTTTTTAATTTTCGCTCTATACTTTAAAACCTATAATTTCACATTTAATTCTATACAGAAGGTATTCAATTCTTTCTACCCATCAACGCTTATTGTTTCCCTCAATCTGAAGAAATGTTACAAAACTCAACTTTATCATACTAATTTGTAATAACGCTTAACACTTTTTGGTGGCCCAATAAAATAGATTTTGCGAGACCGCAAGCAATGAATTTCTTATGCACGCATTTTGCGAAAACGAAAGAAATTCATTTAGCGCTATTGTGAGCTAAATGGCTCGCTCGATACTTAATTCTATAGGTAAACTTTTTGCTTTGCTAAGTTTATTTTGTGCTTTTCATAATAATCTGAACCACTTTTGGACTTGAAACAAAGTAAGTCACATACATACATAAATTATTCGCATAAATCTGTATTATCTATGAAGTAAGATAAGATAAAGAAGCGGAGTTTTTATTGCTAAAAAGGAATATATAGTAGATATATTTATTGCACACGAAAAAATAAATAAGATGATATTTAGTTCATATCATTAATATTTAAACGCCGAGAAAATCAAACGCATCTTCTTGTATGTAAAATTTTAAACAATTAGGTACGAAGTAAAGCTGTTGCTTTATGAAGATATCAGTGACTCGTTTATGCAGAGACACGTTGGTTGGTCTGGCTTAGAGCGTTAACATGATCGATAAGCAGCTTTATGGCAGCAGTATAATTGTAAGTACTGCTTATTTCCTGATGCTGTAGCTACTATATATATTTATAGCGATTGAGTTTTTTTTTAACTTTATTAAGTAATTCGATAGGTACACCTTGTAAAATAAGAGATATTCCAATATGCAAATTGCGATCAAACTCACTTGAAAGAACAAAAATCTCACAGCGCTATATGTTTTCCTTAAGAATACTTTCCGGTGCATCTTTCTATTTCCGCAACCTGATCTTCGGAACCAAGAGTGATTTTGTGTTTTTGGACATGATTTTTCGCGTTTGTTATGTTCATCTGACATATTCATTTTTAAATTCTACATTTGGTGATTCACGTTGGTCAGGAGAGGAGGCCTGTGTTCATTAATATAGCATTTGAGCAATTGCTTCGTTATTGACATTAGCTTTATCAAGTGTTGTAATTATTGTCATTTTTTTCTTAAAACAGGAATTCCGGGCTGGGGGAAAAATACTCCAATTCTATAAACGCTATGCCTATTGTGCTGAAAATATTGTTATTTGTTCTCCTCGAAATTTCTTCGTCTACAGCTTTCATAATATTTGAATCCTTGACCTATTTTTTCTTCTTCATACACTTTGTTATCAATTTAAAAGGAATTATTTCTTATTACAGTAAACGTTTTCTCAAATCAATTGCTTTGTGGGCTTACTGCCAATAAAATTGTAATTTTCCTTGAGTGTTATATTTTACGTAGATAGGATATTTTCAATTTCTTGTTGATTGCTTTATATTTATAGGCTAAATATAAAAAAATATGTTTTATATAATTTTGGGGTCATCTTAAATGTAGGTAGCTGAATAGGTGTCCTCGTTTGGGCATAGAGTTCTGAATGGATTGAAAGCCACCAAACCGTTTCTGTGCCAAATTAGTGATTAGTTAAGTAATTTTCCCGTCCATTGTCTTCGCTATTTGACCCATTATCGTGGCAAACGGCTCAACTTCCATATTGATTGGAACAGTGCGGCAGTTAAAATTTGTTCTGCGCTATCTGAAATGTAACTTAGCGCGAATGCGATAAATAGGAACAAGGATCTGTAGGTCGCAGACGGCGATTATTTATCTGTTGTCGTTCCAGACTTTAGATTGGCCAAAACGATTAATTCATTTTTGGGAAATTGTATTAAATATTTTAACAATATACCACACAATATTGTCGAACTACCTATTAATAGGTTTAAGTAGCATGTCAAAACTACTCTCATGTCTAAAGGGTATTATAAAATTCAAGACTATCTTGATGAAGAGAATGTATGGACAGTCCAGCCTGCACCAAACTGATGTACCTACCTTTTTATTGTATTTTTTTTTCACTTTTTTATGGCAGCTAGTGGTAACTGAGTTTGTTCCGGTGCTTCTTCTCAGCACTTGCCTGATTGTCTGTGTTTTGTCTCGAAGCACTAGTAGGGCCCAAAAGATAAGAAGACATGTTCGGGCCCCCTAAGGGCCAATATTATACTGATTTTTAAATTTTTGACGTTCATAAGTAGCATTTTCTATCCTAAATTGAATAATTTATTTTTGACTTTGACTTTATTAATGTTTGTTAGTTTGTGTCAACTTACTTCGTCTTTACCTCAAGATGTTGATCTTTTTTTAGCCACAATAACAATTAAAATTGTTGTCAGTCTTACGTTGACTTATTTTACTCTGATCTGATCACAATAAAATCCAATGAATTACATTGGTTTTCTACTTGTGATCTGACTCAAAAGCCTTGGCAAAACCAAAGCGTTCAGCATGCGTCCGCAATAGCGTGGATGTTTTTTTTGAACTTTTAATACAGACCTATAGGTTTTTTGTTTTTTTCGGACTGCCTCGTTGGTCTAGTGGTCAGCATGCTGGGTACTATCCACGAGGTCCGGGGTTCAAATCCCGGGTAGGGCCGAGAGTGTTTGGGTTTTTCTGTCTTGAAATTACTCGGACACAGCTCCGGAGTCAGGAAGTTGGTAGTGTTAACACCCCCGTGCCTCGGAAAGCACGTTAGGCCGTTGGTCCTGCGCCTGATCTCTCTACGGTCATGTCGGACTGCCGTCTCACCGAATTATGAGAGTGAAGGAACAGAGAGTGCACCTGTGTATTGCGCACACACTTGTGCACTATAATATGTCCCGCGCAGTTGGCTAATTTCTGTTGAGATAGGCCGCCGTAGTCGAAATCGGCTAGGAGGACATTATTATTATTATTATAGGTTTTTTTTGTATATTTATGATAAACCATAATGAAGAGCAAACCTCAACCTTCTCCGTCTCGCTACAAAGCATTTTAAACTTCGGGGACAAATCGTCTACGTTGCGGTCACTATTGTTAAGCATTCTTGCTGTTCAAATTGCCTTCATGAAGTTCGTTAATAGCTGAGTGTAATGTTGGAACTATTAGTAATTGACCAACTTAACGTTATTAGTTACATAAGTCCCTTGCTTGGGACGTTGACGGATTTTCAATACAGACGTGGTTCGATAACTATTTAGCACAAACTGAAGCTCTATGTATTAACTTTCCAAAATATTCAATATGTCTTCCTTAATTATTCATTGCTATTACTTTTAGGCTGCTTTTAGGTATTAACCTACCATGTTATTAGTAAATAGTAGGTATGTTCCAAGTCAAGTCACTATTACTGTAAAAGGTAGTTGCTCGTTGGTCTAGTGGTCAGCACGCTTGGTACTATCCACGAAGTCCCGGGTTCAAATCCCGTGTCAGGCCGAGAGTGTTGGGTTTTTAGGGTTCCGTAGTCCGACAAGGAACCCATATAAGATCGTTCAGTCCGTCCGTCTTAGTCTGTCACAGCAGAATATCTTCTACGTTTATGGACTGATTTACATGTAACTTGGTTCGAGGATACTTCACACATAGATCTCAATTTTAAAAATACCAAAAATTAAAATTACCCTTTTTTAAGGGTACCTCCCCATACATGTAAAGGGGGGAGTGAACTATTTTTTTTAGTGCACCCCCTTGTGTGGGGTAGCGTTGAAAAGGACTATGAAAATAAGGTAGGGTTTCCATACAACACTTTTTTATCAGCTTTACCATTTGCGAGAAATAGCCCGCCATAGTCGTTTACACGGTGTCCCCCCCCTGTAATTTCTAAAATCTTGGACCTATAAACTTCAAATCACTCACGTAAAGAAACAGGCGCAGAAACTCTTATTTAAAATTGTTTTGGGTATCCTGTGATGAATACTTTTGAAATTATAAATAAAATAAAAATAAATACTTTTTTTGCCTATACTGTCTAATGTTTTAAGTTAATGGTACAGAACCCTTCGCGCGCGAGTCCGACTCGTACTTGGTCGGTTTTTTTCTGTCTTGATATAACTCAGACAAAGCTCCGGAGTCAGGAAGTTGGTGGTGTTAACACCCCCGTGCCTCGGAAAGCACGTTAAGTCATTGGTTCCTCGCCTAATCTCTTTACGGTCACGGCGGACTGCCGTCTCACCGAGTTATGAGAGTGAAGGAACAGAGAGTGTACCTGTGTATAGCGCACACACTTGTGCACTATAATATGCCCCGCGCAGTTGGCTAATCTCTGTTGAGATAGGCCGCCGTAGTCGAAATTCGGCTAGGAGGACATTATTATTATTAAAAGGTAGTTTGTTTCGCTCTCTAAAACCTTAATGCTATTGTATTTCATTGTTTATGACCTGCAAAACTGCACCTGTTTTAAATAAGATGCTAACGGCTAAGTACTCCAACAAGGTGTAATGTTTCCGTTTTTGTTGATGCAGACGCTGCAATTTGCATGTTAAAGACTTCCCCTTCCTTTGCGAGTTCAAGGCTAAATAACCAAAGCCGGTTTGCAAAGATTTGCAAAATTAACATTATATTCTGAGACAACACGTGTATAAGTATGTCACCCACCACACCAATTATGTCTGAAGACCCCGTTTTGACCATGTCTTTTATGCTCTTTTTAACTGGTGCTGTTCAAAATATCGGAATGCAGCTTTGTTTCCAATCGGTGTTTCGATCCTTTGATTTTGACCTTTGCGGCACCCTATAATTCTTCATGCCGTGTTAGGCTAAGAAACCAACTGCCATTTTTGGCGTAAAAAATACAGCTACCTAAAAAGTCCCCTGGGTTTTAAAAGTTCTTGGAAGTCGACGTTCAGCTGGAATGCCTTTATAAAAAAACAATGTTAAATCAAAGCGATATTGCTTCTCAGAAGCATTGTAGAAGTTCAAGTTATTAATTGGTATTTTTCGCATTTTGGAATCTAACCGGATTCCACTGTATCTGATTTCGACTTAGTTATTGTATGTTACGGCTTTGGTCCCAAAAGTATCGCAACTCGGCACATTCTGTACAGCTTCAACAGAAGTTACAAATATGACAAGTATCCATCCAAACTCTTCAAGAAAACCGCTACCAGCCAAAAGACTCCAAAAGGGGTTGTAACCACGAGTCGTGTTGGCATTGTTGCGTGTCCGTTCATCATGTAAAGTTTGTTCATAATGGGATTCTTTCGATAGGGATGTACAAAAATACTTAAGGTAAAAGGCAGGCAAATGTCATTGAATTTATAGTCTGACAAATTCGTGCGCGTCCTTTCTGCTGTCACCGAGGCATGCTAGATGACGGCGGGGGCTGACATCTTGCATGCCTAAAGTGTTGTAGTGGGGAAGATTTATTATGACAGTCGCACATCTTGGGAGGACGCAGAAAGGTCGCGGATGGACTTCTCGATCTATAATCGATAGTAAAATATGTTATCGATAGTACTTTTATGTTTTTAATAGCATTGTTTTCTACTATCTAAGTTGCAATTGTGTGATACGTTTTTCGAACTTTTTGTAGTAAAACAAATTCTCCTCACACGTAATTGCAGTGGGGGGAAACGTTCTGTACCTTATCTGGTGCTAATGCTAATCGACAATTCGTGAAGTGACATGTATTCATCCGGGTCAAATGCGAGGAATTTCGAATAAAACAATATTTTACTTATGTTTGCGGCTGTTTCTAAATGAATAGGCTACGTTAATCTAATTAACCTGTCTGCCTTTCTCAGTATACAGGTATTACCTGCACATCACTACACCTGAGTGGGCAAACTAAATTTTCCAGCGCACTCACACGAAATTAAATTACTTTACTAAGATCCAGCTCTGAGCTACGTCAACGGAGAGTTCGGCTATAAAAAGATTTCGGGGTGTGTTTAATGTCTTTTACTTTCGTCAGGATTCTCTTCATTGCTTTGAACCTTCAATTTCATTTATTTCGATTTGTTGTGCTGAGCTGTGACGTGGATTAAAATTTTTCGGAGAAAATAGTTATTGGTACCAAAACTGCATTGATCTTGGATTTCGTACGGCTTCAAGAGACCGTAGAGATAATGTTCATTTTATTTTGATAACTCTACGCGTTCCTCAGAAAAACAAACACATAAATAATATAATAAAAATTTTATAATTTAAAACAGATTTTTATTTCGCAGCGATTCAAAAAAGCAAGTTCAACCTTGTATGTATATCTACAGTTGTATAATATATTATATTCTTCATAAATGAGTTTGAACTATGTTAACAAAAGTGAATTCCCGTGGTAGTATAAAAACAAATCGTATATTATGTGATTCCGTTTGAGTCTGTTTTTAAGATAAATCTCATAAGATTCATCGGAGCAATAAATCTATCACCTATCTGATGTATACTTATATCTGATGTAAACAATACTTTTATGATGTATATTTCTGTGATTATTTCCTCCTGTCTAGGAGCTCCCAAAGGAAATCTTGTACACAGCTGTAATCTCTTTATGGTAAACTTAATTTCCTCTATTGAACATTTTATGGGAAATAAACCAGACTTCGTTTTACGAGGCCGTATATTTGGGTATTGAGTTATATCAGAGCATTCTCCTCAAATCGATAAGCTTGAGTGTACATTTAAGTATCAATGCTACTGTAAGCACAGCCTGTAAAATTTTATCTGATGCATCACGAGTTTATGATTCTTCTCCCACGGTGTAAACTATTTCTATGATAGCTACCCAGAAGCTACCATATTCTTCAAATTATGAACTTGAAGCATGATCGACGTTTATATACAAGTTCACCAACACATGTTTAATTTTCGACCGTCTTGGTGGAGTGGTGCGCACCCCGAACTTCTAAACCAGGCGGTTGCGGGCTCGAATCCCGCAAGGGGCAAATGTTTGTGTGATGAGCACGAGCATTTGTACCTAAGTCATGGATGTGTATAAATGTATATAAGTATGTCTATCCGTTATCCTAGTCACCATAGCACAAGCTCACGCTTAGTTTGGGACTAGGTAATTGGTGTGTTTGTTGAAACAATTTATTTTTTTATTTTTTCAATCAGCATGGATAGCATTACTCGTATTTGACGTAACATTTTGTATAGGAATTCTGTCAAATTAACCGCCAATTGAGATTCATCGGCTGTTTAAAAATTGTAAACTTGGGTCTTAGTACATTTCAAAAGAGCTTTTATCATGGAAATTATAATACCCAACAGTCTTAGATATAATACGGGACGACTAGTAGTGGTAGACCACTACCTTTTATGCTCTTTATATGAATTTCTCCATAAATGTTTCTGTAGAGCGTATGAACATTGACATTATATTACAGCATGGATCACAGTTGTAATATGTCCCAGTTTGAAGACTTGGGATTATGACTAATACGTTACAAAACAATCTTCCATTTCATTTAATGTAATTAATGGTTACACGATTGCCTAGAACCGTTTTAAGTATCGTAGTGCTAGATGACTTAAAATTCCATACTTTTAATTCTTTACTCTTTAAAACAATACGTTATTTCACTATAATGTAATGACTCAGGTATTTTCTAATAAAAATAAAATAAATTGTTTCAACAATCACACCAATTTCCTAGCCCCAAACTATAAGCGTGAGCTTGTGCTATGGTGGCTAGGATAACGGGTAGACATAAGTACTTATATACATTTATAAACATCCATGACTCAGGTACAAATGGTCATGCTCATCACACAAACATTTGCCCCTTGCGGGATTCGAACCCGCAACCGCCTGGTTTAGAAGTCCGGGGCGCGAACCACTACACCAAGACGGTCGTCAATAGATTTCATAATGTGAAGCTTTTGGACTTGGGTAGGTAATTCTTTTCAATTTCTCAGTAAATGTATCACACTATTGACGTGAACCAAAAGACAAGATGTTTTCTAAAATTTATCACCACTTTGCCCGAGGTCTTATAAAAACTTAGTGAGTATTTCTAAAGTGTTCAAATAGAAAATGGAAAATTGGAGTGTTCTTAAGTTTGCGCAGCTTTTCTCGTAATAATAGAAGAAGTTACTGATATAAATTTGATAAAGGTAACCTAAATTCATTTTCGAACCCGTTTATTTATTATTCTCAAACGAATCAGTAAAAAAAATCAAAATTAATAGGAGGTGTTTTACCAATGAAATTGGAGGTTGGTATAATCAAAATTACGAAAAACCGGCCAAGTGCGAGTCGAACTCGCGCACGAAGGGTTCGTATAGACAAAAAAAAAACACGTTTGCATGGGAGCCCCCCCCCCCCCCCTTAATATATATTTTTTTAAAGTGAAATACAACATAAAATTCTGTGAATATTTTAAGCGTCTGCCTGTTGCCATTATAAATATAGAGAAAAAATTCACGTTTGGTGTACGGCAGCCCCCTCAAATGCTTTTATTTAATTATTTATTTTTAAAGTGAATATACAACTTAATATTCTGTAAACATTTCGAGTGTCTAGCTGTTGCCGTTATTAATAGCGAGCAATAAACGGAAAAAAAATCACTTTTGTTGTATGGGAGCCCCCCTTAAATATTTGTTTTATTCTGTTTTTAGTATTTGTTGTTATAGCGGCAACAAAAATACATCATCTGTAAAAATTTCAACTGTCTAGATATCGCGGTTTATAAGATACGGCCTGGTGACAAATAGACAGCGAAGGCTTAGTAATAGGGTCCCGTTTTTACCCTTTGGGTACGGAACCCTAAAAATAATAGGTGTTTACCTATGAAATTGGAGTTTTGTGAGACCACCTTTAATCAGATTTAAAGATTGCGAAAGTTTATTCCAACAACAAAAGCAAACTGTATCGAGTAGGATTAGAAGTTTAGCTCTAAAGCATGTTGTTTTCCGAGTGCATTCAAATAGCAAAGGTCAACCGGTTCAAACTCCGGTCGGGTCGTTACACTGTGCACTTTATGCAAACTGAATTAAAATGCAACTTGCATCAAATGTTTTGAGTGCGCGCACAGTAAACTCATCAACTTCGTTGAGATTAAGTTATACAGTGAACCTAGGCAACGTTTACTCAATTTTGTAACTTATTTTACTCCGTTTAAAGACCAAACGTGAGTACATTTTTTTGTTGCGGACTGTACATGTTGCAAAGAGGAATAGTTGCATCACTCCAGCGAAGAAAGGGTATCTGTGACCGCTCATTTCGTATTCTTACACTTATTACAACATTACTAAAGCCAAAGCGAGTTCGCGTAAAATAAATTAGGGACTGCAGTTTCTGAAAGAGGATTCAAGTCATGGAGCACGTAACCTATAGAGATGAAGTATGCGAGATTTTTCTCCGAAACTTATCAGTGCTTGGCACTGATACGAAAAGTGTGAATTTTAGCATATATTTTCAAATCGATATTATGAAATATTTCGGTTGTGATCGTATATAACAATCTTTTAAACAGCACTTTTATCTTAAAATATGTAAAGAAATAAGTAAATTTCTTTAAGAAAATGCTTTGAAGAAAAAACAGAGGCATTAATTTCCAAGGGATTTTGACGGAATTTTTCTGAAACAAAATTAATGACATTTCGTCTCTATAGGTTATGTGCTCGGTGATTCAAGTCTTGTAAGATTGTATGATAGACTCTCGTAGTTTGTCTGCATACTACATTATCATTGACCTTTTAAAACAGTAAAAATATGCGGTAACTATATCTGAGCTATAGCATGGACATAACTTGTTCCAACTTTGTGTGAATTATCGTAAATACCTAAGCTTTTGCCGCAAACCTCTAAAATATTTTAACATTAAGATAATCTAGTGTTCTAGTTAAAGTGGTGTAAAAAACGGCCTTACCTAAAATAATAACTCCTAGAGTCTGGAGACTATCCAATATTATCCTTTTTAGGGTTCCCTACCCAAAGGGTAAAACCGGGGCCCTATTAATAAGACCCCGATGTCCGTCTTTCTGTCTGCCGTTCACAAGTCTGTATGTACTTATTTAATAAATAGGAAAGCTAGACTTGAAATAGCTAGAGTTGAAATTTTCACAGCAGATGATGTACGTCTGTTGCCGCTTAACAAAAATACTAAAAATATAATAAAAGAAATATTAAATTACAACAAACGTGTTTTTTGCCGTTTTAAAAAGGTTATATTATAGTGTGCTAAATGTTGTATAGATGATGGTACGGAACCCTTTATGCGTGTATCCGAATTGCTTTTGGTCGGTTTTTAAATAGCAATTTAGGCTTTTGTAAAGATCCTATTATAAACATGTAAACGAGAGTTCATGTGATCTTTCTTTTTTTCTTACTGATTATTATTGATATACTATTTTTAATTTTAAATTGATTTGAATTGGTGATTGTTTAAAAGATAAGAAGTGTTTCATAAAATGTCTGGAGTAATCATAAAAACTACCTATTTTCTTGTGCTAACTTTGTAAATTTATAACCAAGGCAGAAATTAGAATATTTCTTGGAATAAAAAAATATTTATATTCATAAACTTTTTCGGTATGTTATTAAGTACACAAACAACATCCAGTAATATAAAATCGGTAAGCGAATTACTCCACAACTTTTGTGTGCAAATAAGAATAATTCCGTACAAAGTTATGATGGATCGCGTTCCGAGTGCTCGGTCTACGCTAGTCTCTGCTTATTTACTTTCTTTTGCAAATTATTATGTACGGATAACAACAAATTGTTTGCACAAAATCTTGACAAAGCATAATTGAATGGGTGGATTATGTGTGGGAAACATATTTATTATGTGAGATAGACGAAAAATATATATCATTTTCTTCGAGTGAGAAGGACCTGCGCGCGTGAACAAATAACCAATTGGCTAGAGATTGCGAAGCTGCGTAGGATCGGAAAGTGTGGCATCTTCTAGTGTCGAAGGACAAGATACACTTTGGGTGGGTTGCTGAGTAAGCGAAGTAAGTGCAATTAAAATGCGTATATTTAGACTGTTTTTGTTTTTTGGAATGGGTTTGCTCTTGACTCTAGACTAAACCAGATGTGGCGTAGACAGAGTCGACAGTGGCGCGAAGTTTACAAGTCTGTCTACTCCTTTTCCGTGGTACATCGTTGTAATTTCGGTGGAACATTATTTTGTAATTAGTCACCTACCATAAAGTGAGTACCATATGTACTTATTTCTCTTGACTGAAAACCAATTTTATCTACCCTCAAATAGCCTAAACGTCCTATCATTTTATGATCACGCGTGTGTTTGTGATGTCCCAAATTAATAAACTTATTTAAGTGCATATATCATTTATTATGTGATATCTATCACAGCACAGTAGATCACTAACAGCTAACATATGACGATACATCTAGCTAGAGTGTGTTGACTGTCTGGAACTTGTGTTATTCTAAGCAAACGCAAATTGTATTGTTCTCAGTGCAGTCGATTACCATCGATGGATTTATACTTGTTTAGGAAACAAGAAAGTTCGAGCAATGCGGCTTACGTCAAGCCGCATGCAGCTCCGGTGGCCGCGCGGGGCTATCACGGAACTATACGCATGTACATGGCCATAATGACGCATCACTCGGAAAGGGTTTCATACACTCCTAGTTCCATAATGCTTTGTTAGTCGCCGAATATTGATTCTTAAAAATATAACGCCAGTGTCGACACGACAAGAAGAAGAAGTTCTATGATAGCAGCGCGGCTTCGAGGACCGCATGCGGCGAGCCGCAGCCGCAAGTCGCATTGCTCGAAAGTGTACCTTGCCTTTACTTACCTACTGTAATATAATATAATTTAAATTTCGTGTTTCGAGCTATATGCATACACACGTGTAAGTTAGCCATGAAGCAATAAAAATACTTGTTTTCTTAATATTAATTAAGAAACCAAGTATTTTTATTGCTTACGAGTACGAGTAAGTATGCGTACACTGAAGGTACAGTGTATTTTACGATGCCGCTATCGCAATGAAAGTTGCGGCGTAGGCGGATTAAGAATTGGCAGTAAAATAACTTTTTATTTCTATGTAATTATTACACTGTGTTCGTAGAAATATTTTTAAGTACTTCATGCATTATTTGACAAGTGCTTTTTCAGTAGTCTTGCTTTGAATTTGTAGCTATATTAATAAATTATACTGTATGGCGGCGCTTGCCTCATAGGTGAAATATCACGCTATCCTCTTCAGAAAATCTAACTTCTTTCTACAGTGACGCTATTTCAAACAGATTCTTTAATTAATGAATTCAATTCATTTCTATTTTCTGCGAGTTATCATTGAATATATATTTTTTTATAATGTAAGCAATTTCTTTGCATCTATCCAATTTTTTACTTATGCAATTTTCGTAAAGGGTTCTAATTTCGTTTTTTTTTTCATTCTTGACATACATTCTAGAACCTCGCTAGCATATTAGCATTTCACGGGCGGTGCGAACATTTGTCTCGTACTGAATTTGTAAAGAAAATTTGTAGGACATTGGTATTTTGAACCTACTGTTAAGTGGAAGATAAGAACATGCAAACATAATGTAATTGTGGCTAGGTTAACCATACAATATAGGCTGTTCCGTTATCATACTGACTCATGCAGTTGCTGGACGGAAGGTGACAAACACACTGTAGTATCGTCAAAATAATTTTCTCGATGACAAAAAAAAATTAAACGAAATTGTGTGTTTATTACTTGGAAAATGTTCATTTATTTATTTTCAGGTCGGCTTTTACTTTTAATATTTGGTTTATTCTTCGGCAGTAGTTGCTTCTTTTATCTGTCATTTATCGAAACACAGGGATGTTTCATTTTTCTAATCTTTTTAATTTTTTTACCACATAAGTAGTAACAAATGAATACAGCACGAGTAAATGGCTGGATCGTTGATCCGAGTAAAATTGGTTTCGTACCACTTTTATTAACTTTAAAACTAGCGATAAAAATGCAAATATTATGCAGATGTGAAACATCGAAAATTGTGTTAAATAAAATGGAGATTACGTGAAATTGGATGCGTGTCATATTGCCGCTGGTAGATATGATATCATTTAGTTTATTTATAGGGAAATATCTTTGATAAAACAACGGTTACTGTTTTAAATTATTAAGTTTTATTTTGAACTTAAACATAATCTTAAGAACTAGGGGAAATACAAAGCTGCGTTTAAGAGATAATGAATTTAATCATGATGTATTTAATTTAAAGCTTAGAATATGCAAATTTTATTTAGGTTTTTGAGTGAGAATTTTACGAATACTGTTTATGTTACATGTTGCAACATTCTGCTTTTGATTCTTGTTTGTTCGTTGTTTAGCGATTCTAAACCATACGATATATTATCAGACATGCATCTAGTTTTTAACCGACTTCTAAACCGGAGGCAGTCAAGCAGTCGTTCACTGTTGTCAAGTAAGTTTGTATGGCACGCATAAATTTTTACAGAGAAGGTGATAATTATTATTATTGAATTTTTATTATTATTGGTACACTCTTGACGTGGACGCATTGTCTGTCACAGAATCTAAAGATGAAATCCCGGAGAAATCGAGGAAACTTTTTAGATTTTGTAGGCACGTAGGTATACCGTATTTGCTACAGCATCGTTAGGTAAATTCAAGGGGTTACAGCCGGGAGTCATAGTTTTATGGTGCTGGCCTGATTTTGATGATCTCTAACGCTTAGGAATTTGTGAATACTTTCACCACAGTTTTTCTGTACTGTTTCGGAATTGTGTTAGAGAAAACAGGCAATTAGTGTGCCTATCACAAAAAAGAAAAAAATTTAACAAACAACACAAGACACAACCGCCTTTAAAATAACGTAGTACACAATAGACGTACACGTATGTATGATATGAATACTTACCTTGGCACCGACTTTCTTTCTTTAAAATAAAAGTTGTTAAAAAATATTTGTTGTCATTGTAAACTGACGGCAGCATGAGAATTCCAAAAGCTTGTCCCTCGGATACGCGTGTTTTGAAATCAGACATGAATCATTGTTATTGGTCTTTACACCATTGGTAGTAGGTACACCTCAGTATTATATATTTTTAATTTATTTATCCATTTGTAACATCAAGGATAAAAGAGAACACTGTTAACACTTGACCGAAAGCTTATCTATGATACCATCGATTGTTTTACCCTTTAACGTCCTTGTTGGCACATTAGTGGTTGTGCTCTGACGTGCGTAATTTCCCCAAAGATAAACCCTATCTAAAAAGCATAAGTATCCTGCTTTTATCTAGATCGATATAGAGCTGAAAGTGGCTTAGCTATAGACGTTCCGATTTCCAATTAACTACAAGTGCACGCATACATTTGCATCATAAAATGCTATGAGTAAGCCGTGTTTGAGTGTGTTGACTGAATTTTCATTATGTGACTAAACGCTAATTAGAGTCCCATTTGACTGTTTTAGTATCAGGGCGACCGAGCTTTGCTCGGTTACTACTATTTAATAAAAAAAAGCTTTATAAATCCAAAATCTTATTTATTAACAAAAAAAAAAAACTATTAACTGAAATAAATACACAAAGGAAAAAGAAAAATAATTTCGTCACGAGGGGGATTCGAACTAACGTCTTCAACGATTCTTCAATCCGACGTCTTACGCATTACACCACGACGCCCATGATTGCCGCTTACGTACGAGTACATGCGCTACGTGCTGGTAGTGGCACCAAAGGTCCACCCTCTGGTTGGGCACAGACAGTAATCTTACCATCAAAAAAAATTATACATCATTTGGCTCTTGACTTACTTTTTGTACTTTTGACAACCAACAACTATAAGCTTTTCGATATCTTAATCTATTAACTGTTTACACCTGTATCAAATATTTACATCTTGTTCTTGTCGTCAAGCTATTTGCTAACAACGCACGTCTTAATAAAGTTAGGCACCCGGGAGCGCTTATACAGGCAACATAGGCATACCCAGAGGCATGTGTCAATTTCAATTAACAGAAAGCAAACGTACTCGTGTTTAATTAGTATCACGCAATGTTATGAACGATACTCAGATGGAACGATAAGGAATGAGCATGCTTCAGGCAATTGACGAAGTCTGTTTTATGGCCTCGCTTGTACCGCGGGTATTAGCGTACACGTAATAGGTTTGCTTTCAATTAAAACTTATTGCTGGTTCTCTTTGAGAAAATACACTCGTTGGCCTATTTTCTCCTTCCCTTTTGAGCTTCCTAACCTCAGGTCTTTAATTGTCTTGCAGTTGTCATGCAATGTATTTTAATGCACTAATTGAAGTTATATTTTGTTTTTTATGACACGTTATTGTAAAAGCTTATGACACTCTTGGTTGTCGAATTTACAAATTGCTGAAACATTATAATGAAACCCTTTGAAATCAAAGTCTGAGTTTTAGGTTCGTGATATTTTCCAGACATTCTCTCAAAAAGTTCTCATTTTCTTTAAATTGTTTCACCGAATAATTTTTTGTCCTCCACTTCGATCAAGGTTATCCGAGACACCTTCGAAAATTTGCCTCCACCTTTAAACTGCTTAATGTAATTATTACATCGATTTGTGTTCGTCGTCTGGAATGAAGAGTGATTTTGGGAATTTGTTTCTTGTTACGGTGTCAATATCTACAGTCGACCCTTATTGCCAATGCTATCTTTATTGCTATACGGGTAAAGATATTCGTTAAATGTGTGGCTCACTGTACACATTTCCGAGTACAATCACGATTAGTGTCGGGTAAGCTTCGTAAACTGATCGTGTGGTGCTTCCGAGAAACAGCTCAACAGGTTCTCGAATAGTGTTCAGTCCGATTACCGATTATACAGCTGTTTATTTAATAAGTAGCTTAGTAACTGACAACCTATAGTTACCTTGTTAACCCATGATCGCCTTATGGTTGTAACATTGTTAATCGGTGTAATTGGCGGCGAAAGCTATGGACAAACTTACACAAAAGCAATATACAGTCAAATGAAGATGCCTTCTTTTTTGAAGTCGGTTGATAAAGCGGCTTTTTTTAATATTGTTAATTTAGCCCGAAAGTAAGTAACACTGCTAAATCTGAGCTATGATTGTCCCACCGTCTAATCGGTCAGTCTCCTGCCGTACTTGGGCATAAGAGGATTTGCGAAAATCCTTACATACTTTAATTGATTCCGAAATGGAACTAGCTAGTTCACTGAGCTGAGCTCAAAAACAATTTGGAGCTTTGAACAAACAGCTCCGTTAATTGGTTTACGTTCTCTTCATCTATGTATAGGTATCAATTGTACCTACTCGTAATGCCGAAATGTTAAAACTCTGTATTTTGTATGTATTATATTCTATAATATTTTAAATATTTGTAACGAATTAACTCAAAAACACACGCTTAGTGTGCTATGGCGACTAGGATAACGGATAGAAATACTTATATGCGTGTTATAAACATCCATGACCTAGGCACAAATGTCATCATCACACAAACATTTTTCCGTTGTGGGATTTGAAGAATGCTACGTTATTCCCGGTTTGACAAAAGCTATATGTACTTTATTTTTATAGCAGTTTCCCGCGACTTCGCCCGCGGCAAGTCGGATGTTCCATACAAACTTTCATCCCCCATTTCACCCTCTTGATGATTTTATATTACAACCAAAGCCTATGTAGCCTATGTCCTTTCCAGAGTCTCAAACTATATTTGTACTAAATTTCTTTTAAATCGGTCCAGCTTATTCAATTCAAACAAACAAACAAATAAATCTTTCCTCTTTATGATATTATTGTAGAAAATTTAGATTTGTGTCGAAAAAACTCAAAAAGAAATAAACTGATTTCCAAAATAATATAACCAATACAATGCTACGGTATTGCGGTCTGATAGAGGCTATATTTTGTTTATTTTAATTGTACCCGTGGAAAGCCGGGGCGGGTCGGTAACTCAGTATAAAATAGATAGTAAATAAGTTTAAAGAGTTGAAATAAATAATATTTGTATTAGCTACGCACTCGAGCCAATATATAGACGATCGTTCCCCCGATGTTATGGACTGTATTCTTCAAATAAAACGCTTCTTGTTTCTTTCTTCTTTATTGGAGACCGATGACCGTGAGAGCAGCTAACAAAAATCCGGCGCTCACGGCCCTATACTTATACTAATTACATAGGTTTTACTTAGTGACTAAAGCACCCTAGTGTTTACCGGCGAAAGGATAAAGATAGCACCTACGTTACTCTTTCCAACGCGTTCAACAGCCACCCTCAAAACATCGAAATACTGAGGGAGGCAACCGATGCGTATCTCCTATCTCTTTCTACAACGTTTCACAACTACCTACCGATAGCCTAACAATTCCCACTCACAACATTCTACCTCTGCGGGTTTTCCTACCTACCCTCGGAATGTGCGAGATGGGGGACAGGGACAGACTATTGGTCTTACCGGTCCCACACTGCCTGAGTGGGACGACCAGATAGGGTCTCCTTCGCCCCTGTACCAAACTACCTACTTTAAATTTTATTATTAGTTCCTACCTGCCTAACTTACTGCAAGTGGGAATCACCTATAGATAACCGGTTTGCTATCTTTATTAAATAAAACAAGCCCTGAGCTAATTTACATTGTTTCTTATGCTAAGCCCTATGAGAAAAATAAACTTTATTGAAATCCACAAAATATCCTATACTAAATTACAACATTCAAATATAAACATAAAGTAACTGATTGGGTGTCCGTAACAATTTGAATTTGTGCGTATTTTCCAATAGGTTATTATCATGATATTATATTATTGATGACTGCCTCGTTGGTCTAGTGGTCAGCACGCTGGGTACTATCCACGAGGTCCCGGGTTCGAATCCTGGGTCGGGCCGAGAGTGTTTGAGTTTTTCTCTCTTGAAATTACTCAGACACAGCTCCGGAGTCAGGAAGTTGGTGGTGTTAACACTCCGGTGCCTCGGAAAGCACGTTAAGCCGTTGGTCCTGCGCCTGATCTCTCTACGGTCATGTCGGACTGCCGTCTCACCGAATTATGAGAGTGAAGGAACAGAGAGTGCACCTGTGTATCGCGCACACATTTGTGCACTATAATATGTCACGCGCAGTTGGCTAATCTCTGTTGAGATAGGCCGCCGTGGTCGAAATTCGGCTAGGAGGACATTATTATTATTATATTATTATGTATTTAATATAAGATCATCTTCATGATCATTAGTTGGCTCATAAAGTGCCAAGGTAAATTGTTTTGTAAATAATTTGCATCTAAGAATTCATCGACTGTCTTTGTCAAGTATATTGTTTGTATTTCGTAAACCTGCCGAATAAGGGTCACCCAAATACGGCAGCTTATTTGCTAATGTTTTCCCGTTACCCAAAACACATTACGATATTAATGGTGTAATCACACAGGCCATTTAAATTCACCCGGCGCTTATCCCAAATACAGGAACAGAAGGTTGCATCGGCGTCTCGGTAAACAATATCAACAGGTGATCGGAGGTCAAGCCAGTAATATCGCTGCTTCGGTGCAACAAAGTCTTAACTACCCAAAATTTCAATATAGAGTTGAACATGCCAAATTGTTCCAAAACCATGCCTCTATTCGGGGAAACAAAGACAACCGTCAAAGTACCGCAAGTTTCTTCTAGATGGCGCTAGTGCCTTTGTAGCAACAGGCTTTTTATTGTAACTCGTGGGTCAACAAAGGCTGATTGGTCAGTATTGACCCCCGCGCCCGCGCGCCGCTTTCGTGTTGTGGAGCAACATACGCTTAAAGGTACTTATGACCAATTTTACTAAAAAATTTTGGTGAGACAAGGGCTCATCTTACCTTATGTCTCCAATTTGCTTTTAGCTATTCAAAAAAAATGGAGCTATAAAGGCATTGATTATAAAAGCGCTTTTGTTGATCCAATATTCTCGTTTTGGTATCAAATGATAGTGCCTTAAAAGTTATTGTAATGGCAAAAATGGCCTTTTGTGTGCCAACTATTCGATTAGCTATAAGTGTAAGTTTAAAAGAATGTTTTTATTTCTTAAATTTAAAATAAACGAAACGTATTAAGGTTATAAAAACTGAGTATAACTTAATTAAGCATAGGTAAATACGTATGCTTAATTAAATTATTAATTTAATAGAGAAATACTGTGTTTTATACCTTGGAAACAATTGAGAACAGTTATTTTAAACTTACAATCAAATATGTTTGAAAATAAATTGACATTTCAAACAAAATACACACATAACAATAAAAACAATTATGTTATTGTTCTCATTTTAGAAAATGCTAAAAAAGGTTATAAAGAGTGATGTAGGTATCACTGAATTAAGCATAGGTATTTACATACCTATTATATTTATTGTACTTATTTTAGAAACTGCTAAAAAAGGCTTAAGTAATTAAGTTGTACTCAGTCTTTATAACCTTTTATAGCATTTGCTAAAATGAGTACAATAACATAATTCATTTTATTGTTAGTTATTTTGTTGGAAAAGTCAATTAATTTTCAAACATATTTGATTGTAAGTTAAAAAAATATTACATATTGTTTGTAAGGTATAAAACTCAGTATTTCTCTATTAAAAGACTGGTAAAACGGTTAGAGCTAATATAAACACAGTGTTAAGAAGTTTGATTTTCCTATAATTTCACACTTTAACCGTAAAATAATGGTAATATATTCGATTTTGTTTTCATATCTTTATTTTTAGTGTATATTTTAACAGTAGTAGCATGATAAACAAATGTTTCCAAAAAAAAACTTGTTTTTATTTTTAAAAACTAACCTGTTAATTATAATGCACATAAGGTACAAGTTACAATATTTTTCAAATTCTGACGCAACAAAGTCACAATTTAGGGCATATTTTTGTTTTTCTTGAATTTTAATTAAGTTTTACAAAAAAAAAAAGTCTTAAAACTCCATGTTGAAGCACCGTTAATAAAGACTAAAATTTCATTTCAATTTTAAACATACTAAAGTGGGTTTTGCCCTTACAAGAAAACGAAGTTTTAAAAAATCTTAAAAGTCATTTTCTGTAAAATTTTAGAACAAGTTGATGTGACTTTGTTGCACCGAAGCAGCGATATGTAGAAAGTACAACAAGTGTAACTTTTTCGTGTTATTCAGTTTTTGTTGAATAAAATATGGTGCAAAAATAAACAATGTAATTCAAACCCACTGCCAGCTATTGTATACCTTTATATGTCTCTTGGTCGTTTATGTGTAATTACAAAAATCTTATCTTCCGAGTCCCTTCGTAACTGTGCAAGTAATAAAGCAAGTAGAAACGTATCCTTTGACCAACCAAGTCTGATACAAAGAACATGATCAGCAATCAGTACAGGCAAGAACCGCTTAAAATTCTTACGGCAGTGCAGTAGGCACAAACTTAAGCTACTGTTCTAACTGTGCTTACCATTCGTAGAAAAGGTCGGCTACCTAGACACGTACCAAAAATATGTGACTCACGTCGTGTCGTTACTTGTGACACGACCAAATGAAAAGGTCGACATTCAACTTCGCAAGTCCTCGCAATAGTATGCTGGTTAAAGTGTCCATGAATGTTGTATTGGTGCCTTATTGGTCTTAAGGATAGCCAATTCGAGGCCGATGGAATTACCGTAATGTGTTTTTGGTGTGTCAGGGTCTGATCCTTGTTTGAGAAACAACTTACAAAATGATATTTGGCTTCTATTTAGGCTAGATCAGCTAATGCTATCTATTTGCAGAACAAATAAAAATACTGTTTTGAATTTTTCAAATAAAAATAATGCTAAATACTCGTATAAAGTCTGGCATGCATGATTTGGAAATACCTAACCTGTTTGATTGAAACAGAGATGAACGATATTATTAGGTATACTTCGTTGGAAATAAATGTACCGCACAATGATGACTTGATTACAATGATATCATGATTGATTGATTTCATTGAAACAATCGACTTTTTATCCATGCATTGTATATAGTTGTGATTTTCATAGAGAATCACATAAATACTCTCTGATGTTTTTAACATTTACTAAAAAAACAACCATGAAATTGAAATATCTCCTCCCTAGAGTTTTGCGTCAGTTTGGCAAATCGTGTTGACACTTGTTTACTTTTTACATTTTACAAGAAAATACATTAGTACAAACAGCTAATCTGTGATGTCTGTGATAAATAAATGTTCTTGCACACGTGTGTTTACAGAGTGTAATAATAATATTTGCGAAGCTTAAGGGACTTAAATGGCTTTTAATTTTTGTGGCTGCTGCGATTTGTGGAACAAAGTCCCTGGTAAATTGAAAATGTTTATGAATGTTTGTTTCAGTCTGACTCTAGAGTTATTTATTGATTATCAGGGTGTTAGGTCAGGAAAAACATGTCCTTGTTGTTCCTTAGTGTTTTATTCTTTTTGTTGTAGAATACTCTAAAAAATCCCGTACGACACGGTTGTCTGAGCGAACTTAAGAGTAGGAATATCCAGAAATGCGTAGCTGGGCAGGAGCTGATCACCACCAACTGATCCGATGTTTCTGAGTTAAAAGACAGAAATACCCAGAATCAAATTTCGGCCCGAACCAGGATTCGAGCCCGGGACAGAAGTCAGCCGAAGTTCAGCAGAAGTGACCACTATACTACTTAAGCAGACTGTTCTATGAGTCACGCCAAGTTAAGACGCCATCTCTCTTGTTGCAGGTCTACAGTTGCGGAGCATAGAGGAGCCGGCAGGCGGCGCGGGCGGCGGCATGCCCGCGCCCGCCTGCTATGACGCCGAGTGTGCCCGCACTGAAGCCTGGCTGGACGAGAACCAAGAGTTCGTGCATGACTATTTTCTAAGGTTGGTAAATAATAAATCTTAATCTATGAAATGTAAGTTTTATCCTACAATAAAACACAATTTTACGGATTACTTCGCGATTTATTTACATTTTATTTAATTGTTTTGCGTAAATAGGAACGTTAATTAATATTAATGAGTGACGGTAGTTTAATTATTCAAAACTTTGTAATTGACAAATAATACCTTAGTCTCCCTGTGACCACAGGTCGGGTTTTAAATAAAATCTAAATAAATCGCGAAGTAATCCGTAAAATTGTGTTCTAATGACTTCAACAATTCGCGTAAACGTAAGAAACTAATATTTTATCTCACTTTTTATTACGTGACGACCTCCGTGGACGAGTGGTGTACACACCGGTTTTCATGGTGTCGCCAGCTCTGAGGTCCCGGGTTCTATTCCCGGTCAGGTCAATGTAGGAAAATATTTTTCTATATTGTCTTGGGTCTGGGTGTTTGTGGTACCTTCGTTGTTTCTGATTCCCATAACACAAGTGCTTTAGCTACTTACTTTGGGATCAGAGCAATGTATGTGATGTTGTCCACATTTATTTATTATTTATTTATTATCTATAGGAAATTCATTGAAACCACCTATTTCAATGTTTTCAAGTTCGAGGTTATGTAGGTACTGTGTTTTTGAGAAATACGCAGTGGATAGCTCTTTTTCCATCTAAGTATGCGTAAGCGTTTACGCCATAGTTGTGCGATGTAGCTAAGCGGAGCTGTTAAACGATGTGATAGATTTTTTTTCGACCAAAACTCTAAGCGGTGCGAGGATGTATAGCGGACTCTTTTTAGATGTCACAATATAGCAGAATTTTGCACACAACCGTCGCGAACATTCGTATAAAATCACCTCAGGTATAAAATATCCTTAAAATAGTTATTTACGGGATTGCTACCATTTACCTTTTTATTTTCAAGTTTCCGATACTTCGGCGCTGTTGCAAGCGCTATGATCACGATAAAATTATAATGATACAAAGGTGCATGGTAGCAATCCCGTAAATAACTATTCTAACGATAATGATCATGAAAGTTTAAAACAGTATAAAATAACCTTAGCACACATCTTTCTTTCGTTTGTTTTGCACGTACAAAAACCTCGCTCCGCTGAACCGTTTCCACCGCAAGATGCGCTAAGGGAGGCAAGGCAAATGAAGCTTTGCTGTTCGTTCTTAACAAACGCATTATCTCGCTACGAATCCTCGACCAACTCTGATTGAAACGCAGAATTACTACGTAGCTAAAGCACTTGTGTTTTGTAAATTGGGTCCACAACACCCAGACCCGTGAAAGTATTAGAGAAGTCTTAGAGATATCGACACCTTGAAAACCAGTGCGCGAGCCCACGGAGTTTGTCAATATATCGTATAACTTAAGACATTTGTTGATCTGCTTTTGATGGTTCATAGTGTAAAAAGAAAGCCAGATAACTTTGGAACGGTGGAGTAATCCCGACTTTAGCACTAAAATTCAGTTGTGCAATAAAGCTTAAAAAAATAAAAATCTTTCTGTTCCGTGCAGATTGTTCTGTGGTGCAGCTAACACTGCGCTACGACGTAGCATAATATAAAATTATTGGGTACTCGTAGCATTCAAAAGTCAGCAAGCGATAGTGCTCCTACGACTGCAGATTATAAATAATAGTTACAACCTACGACGCCGTATTTACTGTTACAGATACGAAATATTCTGTAGCTTTGGACTGAAGATGCTACAAGCTATCCTGCTATGACTTCAAAGATCTTCGCTACTCATATCTATGTTTCAGTTGAGCATTCTTTATAATGAATGACGCAGAGACATTTTTATGCGATGTTGGCTGATTAGGTGTGTTTAATTAACACATAATATGGTTTGCAACACTCGTAGTTTTTACGATGGCATGGAAAGGTACAATCCTGCTAAGGCAAGATTTCGTAAAAGCGGGGGCATGTATGTATTAAGAGTCCGCAGGCTTAGGTCAGGTAACTCTTAACATATCCGGTAACTGGGATGTAAACTAAACTCAGCATTTCTCGGCCAAGCCACTAGTATAAATTGTTTTCTTTTCGTAAAATAATCTTTGATGGGGGGTGTGGAGGGCGGGGGATAGTTTAAATTGTGAATGTTGTCCGCGCCTGCAAAAAGTTTAAGAAACAGTGCTCAGGCGTAGCGTCGCTCTATAAAATAAATTATGGGTGGAAGGGGGAAGTTACAACTTTTACTACTATTAATTCAAATTAATATGTTTATCTTTACCGTGCTAACGTTTACAATTTTCGTTACTCAATATTATTTTACGTTATTATGTAGGAATGTTTAACTTGTAACTATTCGCTTAAAATAGAATTCATTCGTTATTTCACTGATTATTTCCAGAAGCTATTGATTATAATTAATGTTACTAATTCAGTGTAAGTTGTTATGAGCTCAGCTCAAAAGTACGTTTTGTAAAAACTATTAATATGAATAACATCTAATGTAAAAAGTAAATAATGTCAAAATAACTCATATGATTTAAAAATGTATACATATTATACAAATAATATAGTAGCTCAAATATTTATATGTAAAGTTTAAAGTAGATTATAGCGAGATTTACAAACAAGAAAAAGCAGTATTTAAACATGAGCTTATTAGCAAAATAAACACTGAATTGTGATGTTATGCGAATTGTACCTACTATGGGTAGCGTAGCAAGTATCTTGATTAGGTAAACGGACTACGTGGGTGTTTTATAGGAATACCAGTGTTAGGGTTTGTTTCCATTATACTGACGGGCTGCCAACCCGCCAAATTTTGACAGTTAGGTATTATATGGGCCAAATTATCAACGATTATCAACGTTAAGCTATTTAACTACGATTTTGCTAGCAGAATTAAGGCCCAGTAGTATGCAGATTTAGATCCTTAAGTGTGACTTTTCTGTTTTTATAGTTATGCTAATATTCGAGGATAAGACTAATACTAATAATAATCCAAAAACCTAAAGATCATTAAAATAGCTCCAACTGCTCTTATAAGCCGAATTTTATACCTGGACGCAGCTCGTGCAAATAAATACATGATAATTTCAATGGAAATGATAGCTTTATTAGGAGAAATTCCTTTTCTCTTGTTCGTGCAACTCAGACAGTGGATACAGTTTTTTTTAAAGGTGTTCTTGTCTGCAATCTTTGTTGGCAATAACTTCTGCCTACACATCTTCGCACCAGGATTTACTGGCCTCAACCGAACGTAACAGATCAATCCGTGTTTTTTCCAGTTCGTAATTTTAAAAACATACACTGGAATAGTTTTAACAGAACAGTAATTACTTTTGCGCGTTTGTTTTCCGAGAAAATCCAGGTTATAGTTTTGCTTATACTGGCGATCGTGATTCATTTATTGGTTTCCTGGTAGTAATTGGGTTATCTGGAAAATTACAGTGTACTTTTGCCAATTGATATTTTGCGGCTGTGAGTTCGGAAAAATGAATTCTAGAAGGATTTTTTTATCTGGGAGTTTCATTATTTATCATATTTTTTTACTTTACAAATAAAATGTTATATGCAACGTGGTCAGCACGATTGCATCAATTTGCATTGTGCATATGCGTTGCTTAATTTTTCACTTTTTAACGTTTGAAAATGAACTCTAATGTTTTATTATTTCATTGAAATATGTTTTCGCCGTCAATATAGTTAATTACTTGTTCAGTTTACGAACCGTGAAAACTGTGCATTCCTCTATGTCAGGTACAAAGTTTCAGCAACTTGATTTGCCAGTTTGCGGTTTGAAGGAGTATTTTCATTTTGTTAATTTTTCATGCAATACTTTCTTACTCTAAAGTCAGTTGCATTTAGTGCTAGTGCAGTGAAAAATTATTATTAAATGTGGCTATTACTCTGTTCAAGTTACATGCATAACACTGTATGCATAATAGACAGTGTTTTGACACATACACATAGTATTTTTTTTCACGAATCTACCGCTCTTTAAATATGTAATCTGATCTCTACTTTAGACTTATTTGATTCCACAGCTTTTTGCTTTTAGAAATATCAAAGCAATAACATTCCGACTCTGTAATAATAAATATAGCTAATTACGAAGTCGTTCTCCAGTGTAATGTGAACATTAATTGCACTCTTGAATCCTAATGTTATACTTAGCCTTATTAGTGAGTATATTCCCAAAGTCGTTTGCAGAATGCCAAGTATGCCAATTTTTATGACAATAAAATGCTATTAGGAGAACTAAGAGAAAAGTTGCTGATAATACGGTTATTGTAAATGTCTCGTACGACATTACATATCTGCATATTTATTACTAGAAGAGAATAATCCAATGCGTGCTTAATTTCCCGATCAAAGTTACGAGAATGGGAAAGGAAATGTCGCTCGTTCACAAATGCGACGATGTTTTTTGTTAAATCTTTTTGACGCGTATCGCAATTTTTTGTCAAAATATCTGTTGAACTTGTTTCCGACACATCAAAGCTGACAATCGGGAGGCCATGAGGAAATCAGAGTTCCTACTCTCTATGACGATATCCATATTTTCGACTCTTGCCTTCCCTATCACTAAATACGAGGCTAGTTATTTAAGCCAGGATAGCAATTAAATTCTAATAAGCTAGCAAGCAGGTGCCTCTAATAGTGTTAACAGAACTAGCTTCTTTTCTAGAAACACAGGCACTAGCTTATTAGCGCTAGTTTACTATCCTAGCTTAAAAAAGGAAGAAAAAAAAAATATTTATATAGCACCAAAAATACAATTGAACTTAGTGCTTAAAACTAATATTTTGGTACCAAAAAGGCTTCCGCTCAGTATATGTCAGTGACCGCAAGAAAGCACGTCACGACTACTGGTATTCTGCGGAGGCCATTTTGGAGATGGCTCTGGGTGAACATCCAGTTCCCAAAGAAAATATACAAATTTGTTACTCTTAGTACACAAGTATCTACATTTAGACTATTTATTTAAAAAATGATCCTTGTGTATATGCGCTTCATGTCAGAGCGCGACTTCAGTGCAAGCCAGTGCGACAGTCAGCCCTACAAGTTTATGCGCACCTCCCTACGGAACTAAAGTCGTGCCAATAACACGCGAGTGTCATGGAAATTCTTTTCCCTGTGACATTGACATCTAGCATGCCCCACTCTCCGTACGACTTTCGTTCCGCAGGAAGGTCACGCACGAACTTGTCAAACAATGGAGCCGATAATACAGAATACTCGTATGTATGACAGAGTAAGGCTTCAGACTCGAAGAATTTTACTGATGGCTTGCCGTTAGCGGCCGGGAGTGTCGTAAATTGGGAACTGATGGAACTGAAGAATGATTTCTCTCATTTCTTTCACAAATAACCTAGTTTATTTTGCTCTGGAAGAGCTGAATTCGTGAGTCGTTTTTCCGATCGGCTTAAATGTTTTCGTTATCGGTTGCACGCAAACTTTTTTTTTCTTTAGAGAATTTGAGTTAGGTTGTCGATCAATCGATAATTAACTATCCACACACAGGTTATACGAGTAGATCTGATCATAAATTTTATTAATGTACACTAAAATCTCAAAAAGATCTTTGTTGTAGATACTGAAATAAATACAAAATCATCTACGGGATTGTAATCCCAATCTCAATACATTGAAACTCGTAAATTGATTGAAATTTGGTAAAGGACTCCTGTCGAGACTGGATACTGGACTGGTATAGAAACCTTGTTTAATATTTCCTTCGCTATTTATTTTCAAAAACTAATAGACTGTTTTATCCATAGAAAAGCGACGCGACAAGTGGTGGACGCGTGGTTGGTTTCGCACGCAACGCCCCCCAGCGCGGAGCTCGCGTCACCGTCGCGAGCTGGCTCCGGGTCGGGAGCTACAACACCCGTCAGGTAAATTAAATATACAATTCGATCTAGCATAATAAGGCTGCGTTGCGTCCAGTTCGCGCACCATTTCTTCGCCTCGTGGCAAATGTGCTCTATGCCCCTGGGGCTGTGCCTTCAACACCAAATACCAAGCGTCTTTTCCAAGAGTTTGTCAATAGTTCACAGTAAGTCAACCACCCACAGTTGTAAGCAACCACAAGTGTAAGACTTATTTTAAGCCTAGCCTGGAATTTTAAAAGCATGATCAATCCCAAGTCATGCAAAAATTACATGCAACTTTATCCTAACACCGTCGAAGGTTGTCTCTTGTCGTATAAATGAGATAAAGCAAGATTAAAGTCGAGTTGTCACTGTCTTCAAGGGAATTTTCAGCAAAACTCCTCTGCTACAGATAAGGATATCAAAATTCGCTATGCCCCTGGGACACAACTCGGGAATTACGACAAAACCGAGCGAGTAAATAAACATCTTCTGACACACGGAGATAAATACGTACCTAATGCATTCCAAATGAAGTCACATGGAAGTTGTTACATTTTGAGTAAGAGTTATGATGAGATCCAGTGACATTTGCATGCAAATATCTTAATTTCATAATTAACATGCATAAATGCACATAAAATAGTGATCTAGGCCATGCTCCAGTAGATGTACGGTCAATGCATTTCAACGAGTCGAGATAAGGAATTTATATCGTAAATTACTTCAGCTTAGGAATATAAGCTATCGATCTCGTCGCTCTTGGAAAGTCCTTGGATTTAGCTGTTCCCAGGTTTCCTTGGGGATTGGTCGAGCTAACCTTATCGGGTACGTGTCTGTTACATTTAAGGACAATATATCTTGACAGCATTGAGCTTCGAGCCGTACTAGTGAGGTTTATCCATTTTAACTTCACTACTGCTTGTCATTATTAGTAATATAATAATATTTTAGTAATTATATCAAGATATAATAATCGTATCAAGATACGTTAAACCTCACTAAAATAATCGATACCAAGCTGACACATTGTTGACACAATTTACCAAACTCACTGGGTACATAACATTAGTCAAATACGAATTCGACGGTTTTCTCTCATTTCTAATAAAGGCGTTACGTATAATTTATTTTCATAAACGTTCAGTTTATCTTATATCATTTGCCATAATTATTAATTTCACCTTATAATTATTTGTTCATTCGTTTGAAATAAATATTAATTTCATGTTTATTTTCAACAAATTTTCACTTAGGCTAATTCAGTTTCTTCATAATCTCATTTCAATCGTTGTTATGTGAAACAAGGTTCGTTAAAACAAAAAATATATGAAGTGACTATTAGTCAGGTGAAAGAATATTCTTCCAATTGAATATTAGTATAACTGTTGTTTTAGGAAACAAATAAAACAAAAATAGATGAATTGAAAGTAGGTGAAGCTATTATTATATGTTCTAGTTACATGTATCAAACGTATTCAGAAGAAACAACCTTCATCAATCGTCTGCCATTCTCACTACTTGACTACTTTGTAACACTACGTTTTGGATCACCTGTGAGAATTCATTCTCATTTACCTTTAAAAACAATGTAAAGCTTCATGGGTCGAAAGAGATTTGGGTCGAGTTTGGTAGCATTTGCTACACTGTAATGTAATTTCTGATTGAACTAAACCGTATTTTTGCTAAGTATTAGTTAATTACACTTGACATAACTGGGAAAAATAATAATATTACAAAGTTAACATCGTCGCAACCGGCATTTTATTCTGAACCGGATTCTAAATGTAATCCGGAACTCTTACATTTCAATATTCGGAAATGAGGCACGCACACGGGCAAAACCTTAAAAACATTTTGATGAGCCTATTCTGCCGCTTTTTTCTTTAGTATTATTTTGTTTCACTCAGTTAAGCATTTGTTGATTTAAATGAGACAGATCTTAACATTGACAGAAGACATCTTATTCGCTTATTTGTAAAAGTCTGGTCAGAGCTGTCGCCGAAGTTGTAGGTAATCTATGTAGAAACTACACTAGCAAAAGATCGAACATAAATTTTCGAGCGTACTTACATCAAGTCCAAAATTGTATCCCTTCCAAACCGTAAAACCCTCCCTGGATGATATAATAGAGACCGCCACCAAAACTGTTCGGCTCCAAAGACACTTGCAAATTGTTGGAACGTGCGGTGTTAAGTAATCACACTTCTCAAAATACCTACAGAGTTTGCTACAAATTCTGATACGGAATAAAAAATCGACGCGAAAGGTAAAACTTCCTTTTCCTTCGTTATCTGAGAAACTCGGCCGTCCGTTTCACTGAAGTTTTCTCACGGGGCCCAATTCTACGATAAGAATACAATTTGTGTGTACCGATACAATGGCTAGTAAATGCTTTGTTAACTTGATAAGGCACGTAGTGAGGTGCTTTTGAAAGTAGGTTACTCACACTGAAGGCGCTTATACACTTTGCTGGTCAATGCATCGAGTGCAATGAGATTTTCCCTCCGGTATACATTCACAGTTTATAATGGACTGAATACAGGTTCTCCTATGCCATTAAAATGATTAAGATGTAATTTCTGCGACAAATCTCTCATCGGATTTGTGTTGCCTTTGTATTGCATCTTGATACACTGTAATCTAGTGGCTTGCGACACGTATCCATCCTAACACGAATTCAATCAGAACACTAGTTTTGGTTAACATAAAGCTGAAACTACACTATAGGCCTATGCGATTCGTTTGGTGGACCAATAATGCCATTGAGAAAAGATATTACAGACAGACACAGTGGTTCCTGTTTACCAGGATCCAGTCTACTAGAAACATTCCTGATAATAAGCAACAGTGAAGTAGTGGAGTTTCAGTGTAATATTTTCAAAAAGCCTTTACTTACTTTGGCTCTCGTTACTATCTTTTCTTCAGTAGCGATTTGTCGAGTCAATAACTTTGGTAGTATTTCGATTAAAACAAAGACTCGTCGGACGGCAGCCAAAATCTAGAAACTTGGCAGAGCGCCCGTGGGTGATAGACTATTCTCAATTTTGCAATGAACGCAATGAGTGTTGCGTTTTCCAGTATTTCCAGACACATTTGCTTAATCATTCCGATGAGGTGTATGGCCAAAATGAAAAGCTTGTTACTGGACTATGTTGCATACATTTTCTGGTATTTAACCAGAAAATGTGTGCAAGGCTACGCTCCTACATTGTATTGTGTTTCTAACCCACTTCTTAATTGACAGGAAGATCTCAGCGCACGAGTTTGAGCGCGGCGGACTACTGAAACCGTTGGTGACGACCGTCGACGGAACGCCAACCTTTCTGGGTGATCAGCCGCACGCGACGCCCGCGCGGCCGCAGCGCCGGTCCAGACATGAGCTGCGGCAGTTGGATGAGAAGGAGCTTATATTTGAATTAGTGAGTATTTTTTATTGTTCACATCACATTTTGATGATGGATCCACGGTGCGGCAACAAGACCCGAAGGCCCTTTTATACAAATTGGAGACGAATTTGAGCTGGTTACCAATTTAACAAGGAAAGGTCAGGTTTGAAAAAAAAAACACGTCAATTTATCGCGCGTTGATGATCTCATTTAAACATGTTTGTAGGAGTATACTCCTATGGCGGTTCGTACAGAAAATGCATATTATTTAAATCTGAACGTTTAAGGGGAAATACCATTTACTTACCTACTTTAATAACTCGTAACCCTGACCTCTATTGAAGCCAAATGTGTTTAGAAGCCATACAATAAAAGTGTTAAGCAGTACATCCACATGTGAAACGGTTATATTACATAGTTATATTAGGTTTATAAACAACTGCACTTGAAAGAATAACAACTCGACTAGTTTTTGTGATTTTATCCAAGTAAATGTCATATTTCCGTACCCTCTCATTACATTGTATGCTACAGTAAGAGGGTACGTACAAATGTAGTACCCTTTTAGGGATAAATGTGTTTTACGTGTACGTAATTTATATATTCTGTAACGTAATTTTAAGATAATCTATTGTACCTTTTTGTAGAAATAACCTTTGAGAAATATTCTCTATGGTTAACAACTAAACCAAAGCAGTTTTAACTATTTCATCTCTCAAGCGTTAAATTGTACCGACCCGTTCCAGTTAAGATTGCCAAATAATGTGCTCCAAATTTGGTTACTCTCCAATTTTTACATTTTAATGCGCCAAACGGAGTGAAATATTTCAGTTAAATATTACTTCCATCGTCTGGTCTCCAATTATTTTTATTAAAAGAGGTATATAACACACCTAAGTTAAATAAAGTAGCTGTACTTAAGTTAGGATCGTAGGTAGTTCGTTTCTGTATTTTTTTACATCAAGCACTTAAGATGTGTGAAGGTCGTCGGCGAGACTTCAGTCAGATAGTAAATCAAATTAACAAGACATATCACAAGTTTGAAACTAAATTACTATAACGAAAATTGTAACTAAAAGTACAATTGAGTTGGTATAAGTTTTACTAGTTAAATTACATTTGCTAACTCTCAGATCGCCTTGCTTAAATTGTAAATTGAAATCAGGTACACACGCCATTATTTAACCATCAGAATGGGTAAGACAATGATGTTATACAATTGGCAGTAACAATAGCTGACAACCTTGGGCTCGTGACTTCATTCAAACGAAATAAGCCATCCGTCGAAATCCGTAGCGCGTTTTGTAATTTATGGCAAATAGAACATTCAACTAACTACTCCCAACATTTTGAGTAATAATAAAATTATAATAAATGGTTATTTCATAAGTTATTATTTAAAGTGACATATGATAGATAGACAGGCCGAAATTGTTGTAAATAAACCGTTTTAGTCATTTGGCTACGGAACCCAAACAATAAATATAAGTTATGCCACCCTAATTTTAGTTTCGCCTGCAAAATTTTCATAGCCAGACGAGTCAGGTTTGTGAATCTCCAACATTGACCGTGTTAACGATATGTTGACTATACCCCTACCGAATAACGAAGGTACTCCTGCGTTGAGAGCAACTTTTAATTAATTCAGATGCCCTCTACAGAATCATAGCCAAATAAGGAGCGACACCGCGCACACTAAGATTTAATAATGTACATGAAACACACATAAAGTTATCCACGTGATTTGCAGTCATTTTCTGAGCAGTATCTCGACAAATTCTAGTGTAAAAAACTAGATTTAATTTCCATTTACCACGATTTCAGGGCGTTAACGTGGCGTGTCGCTAGTGAAAGCCGTGCGTTTTGTCACCAATATCAACATGACTTAAACAGGTGAATTGTGGGTGCCTATTCGGCCGTATATAGTTTTTCGAATTCAAATTTTTATTTCAGACACATCAGTCCATACATTTGCATAATTAAAAAAAAGAAAATACAGCCAGCAATTTACACATAATACACCACAGAAAAAGGTATTATGTATGTAGTTTATATAGTTTAGCTTAGTTCGTAGTAGTATATGTAGTTTTTATGCATATTTATTGTTATGCATAACCTTTGATAAGCAGAGTTTTCTGAATGCGTACTAGTTTCATAGTCATACTCTTACTCTAATTTTCTTTAACATTATTTTAATAAGCATAAAAGTAAAGGGCATAATTTTTATACACATACGTTTTTTGTTATAAAATACAAAACTCATAATGAAATGGAAGCTGCCAAGTCGAGCAAAAAAAGAGGCAAGGACGTATCTACATATTCACGAGACTGCACTATAATTTTAAATCTTAATTATTTTAAACTACTTTTTATTTGTTTAATTAAATAGAATTGCCTAAATTACGTTAAATTTAATTATTATTATTTAAATATTTGATGAATTAAATATGGATTAAACTGGCTGTTGTTAGTTTGATATGCCTCTGGAGTGTGCCGGTTTGTTTACACGCACTCATTATCAGCCGGTAGCGTTTATCGGCAATGACCTCTGCGCTCGAGTGCCCCGAGGGCCCGAATTAGGTCCGTACTCTTACGGACCGCACTTTACATTTCATTCAGGGTTTTAATGGCGGGCTAATGAGTTTTTGCCAAATAAATTCTGACGTGACATACCTAGGAGAACTGATGGCCAATGAAATAGAAAAGTTTTGGAATATTTAAATACCTACTGATGAAATGAACAGGTACTTCGTTAAAAGCTAACTTCTCGCCGTAAAAGTAGTAGATTTTTTCTTTTCTTTAGTAGTTCTCGGTTTACGTCAACATGTGCATTTTTTTCTAATTTTCGTTGACTATTTATAAGAGGTGATTTGTACGTTGTATTAAAGCAATGAATACTGGTAAAGCCGATGTTAAAATGTTGTTTTGGTGCACAATATAAAAGCCGACAAACTTTTCGATATAAATTAACTTCGTTCACAGAACAATTGGCGTTGCTGTAACACGCAATTTTCGCGTAACTTTGATCTCGCATCAAAGCCAAAAAAGTAATGTTTATAAAATAGGGGTAGATTTGTTATTGAGTGTGACCTGTTTCACTGCAATTAAAAATAAAAACTATGAGAAACGTTCAATTATTGTTTCATCCTAAAAATAATTAAAGAAATGAATTGCAAGGATTTTATAACTAGTAGAGGTGTTGATTCTCCAACACTTGTAGACTTGAATGGCGAAAATACGACCTGCACGCTACTCTGGTTCACATATCACAAAATAAATACACTGCACTGGCGTAATAGCTATAAAACTCGGTATCAAACATGATTCTGGTTACTACTGTACTGAAATGATGAAACCAACATTTAGTTGGTTAGTTTTATCGCTTCATATCAAGTAGGTACTTGCCACACATTCCTAACTCTGCGAGCAATTGGCCCCACAACATCATCTCGTTTGATGAACGCGCGCCAAGCTTGAAACGAACGTCAGTGCACGCGCACTCATACACTCGATCTTTTGTGGTTAAAAACTTGGAATACGCATCAATTTAGGTACTTTTCTCATGTGACATTTGTAACATTATTCTAAAGAGAAATTCTTGTCATCTCGGTTATAATTATTATCTTCTCTGCTTTTTCCAAAACTTTAATCAGGTTTGTGAAAATTTCCTGTTAGTTATTCTTTAAAAACTGGTAAATTCGAGCCGGTTTGGTTTGGCGCACTGAGGGTTCGGTACCAAGAAAGGTTTTTTTCAACAATGTAGGTGACTAAACATTTTCGGTTTTCGGAGTTTTTCCTTTGCTTCAATTGTGCCGTAAGACCCTTCTTCTTACCACATGTTTCTAGATCTATGAGAAGTACCCTGTAGGATTTGATTCCCTTGCGATATATTAGAAAATACGGTTAAAATGGCCGTATCTTTGGATTGCGTTAACTTGAAGCTTGATTTTTTTACAACTTTACGGGACCGCAGCCACAAATATTTGATAATTTATTTTTCACACTACCTACTCGGCAATTTTCAATTACACATCAAGTAAACCTGACTCAAAGTGAGTCATTGCATCCCTAGGGACGTAATGTTGTATGAAAGGTCTTGTCCTCTTTTTGTATGGAGGCTGGTTTTTTATTCCAAGATATCACCAACCACCAATAATCTTTATTTATCTTTAAGCTACAAAAATATGAAACACGTAACCATAGAAATCAGAATTTTAAACGCCTCCATTTTTGAGCAAAAATATGTTTTGTAACAGGCATCATCCATTGATCACTTACTTGTATTTCCTGGCTATATGACTATGTACCATTGCCTTTCCACAGGTTGATAAATACTACTAGGTACTACCACAGATTATATAATAGGTACTACTGTCAATGGAACGACAATTTTGCTGTCAATTTTTTTTCATGCGTTAATTGTTATAGGCGAAGGTGCGGTTTATGTACAGACAATGAGAAATATTAATTTTAATTTATCTCTAAATCGGAGGCCCTAAAAATATATTAATTATGTAGAAAGGCTAGTTTTGTGAACTCTTTAATATAATATTTAGTTTATTCTGGTTAGAAATATTGACGAATAAAAAACCATTAATGGACAAGTTCTTTCATTACGCCCCTAGGGAGGCAAAGTGATTTGAATTTCGAAAAAGAGTTTGTAGACATGATCACACTAGCCCGTCCCGCACGAAAGAGAACATATTTGAAATTTGAACCTGGCATCCAAGAATTTTAGCAAGAATGGAATATATAAAAAAAGGAAAATAATTAAGAAAAAAAAACCTATGTATTTTAAGAAATTACAAACAATGTTTTCGTAAAACTGTCGAGTAAAGAAGTTTATGACACCGAAGTGCATTAGATGTAAAGCTGCTGGTATTGTAAATAATAATAATTTACTGCCAGAAAAGTCAAAGGATATATACTCGTACTTATAGATAAAATAAGATTTTTGTAGTATATTTTTTATTGCCTCGTAGGAAGTGTGAAAAGCAGAGTATTCTCCTTGGGGATGAAGATTTCTTCGTCTTGGGCGTGCCTAAATCCCTCGCTACACTCAGGAGTCTACTTTTAACTTCAACACTCACACAAAACTCCTTCGCTACGAGTCTACTTTTAACTTCAACACTCACACAAAATTTGCTGCGCTCGGGAGTTAACTCTCGAATCCTTCGTTACGCTCGAGATTCAAGATGACGCCCGTGACGTAAGACATCACTTTTCCCCCTTGGTGAATAATCTACTATTAAACTAGTGGTTCCCCGCGACTTCGCCCGCAAGAGTTGGATTTTCCATATAAACTTTCATTGCCCAATTTCACCCCCTTAATGTTTTTTATATCGCAACAAAATGTAGCCTATGTCCTTTCCAGGGTCTCGAACTGTTTGCATACCAAATTTCATCTCAATCGGTTCAGTAGTTTAAGCGTCAAGAGGTAACAGACAGACAGACAGACACACTTTCGCATTCATAATATTAGTATGGATTGATACCTCCAGGCGTTCCTGTGAATAAAGGTCTCGGCAGCACATACACAGACGGACAGATAAAAAAATATGTTAATTAAATTAAGGGTTTCCTTTTTCCGTTTAAGGTACGAAACCCTAAAAATACTTCGAAACAAATTGAGCAGCAGAGTGATAATTATTGACTATTTCACTGTCGCTAAGAATAGTTTGTGAAATCACGTGCGCATTAGTGAATGAAAGTTTATGGCAGTTATCCAAGTTGTAGGTCGTATAGAATTTGTTCTGCTAGCTTTTTGAACTTTTGTAGGTATAGTATCGTAATCTAGTTTTGTCTACGACATGGCAACACACACGGCCATAACCCTCATTCAATCATTCAAACTTTCACTCAAGTGTTCCCCCTCATTCAACTCACTGCATTGGCCGGCTGGCCGGCCATCAGTCATTATCTTCTTCTATCTCTTCAATCTTCGAAGGCTATGTAATTTGTTAAATCTTTTCTTTATTAAAAGTTAACTTTAATTCAACTCATCATGATCTCGGACAAGTTTGATTTTAAAACTCATCTAATATTATCAGCGTGGCGAAACAGTTATTTAGTAGTACGATTAATAGATACCTACATCTAAGTAGATTAATTTTTTATTACATATTTTCTTATTATTCGAGTTATTTGTAAGTGTATTCTTACAGGTGACATTTAAAAAAATGTCCCATGTCACTCAGGAATAATGTAGCATTCTAATGGGCGGCAACTTTTTGGATTTGTTTTCGTAACCTCCTTGTCTAGGATTTCCTAAATATCGTCTGGCCCAGTATTGCTCGTGAGAACTGTAACCTCCTTGTAGGTTAACCCGCGACAGCTGGCCGCCCGCACTCGTGCCATTACTCAATTATGGCCTATTTGGTACCGAGATACAGCCGGGATGATAAGTACATCTGTGTCAATTCACAGAATGAGTTAAGTTTGTTGTTGACTGGGGATTATGCTTACAAAGTAAGGTAGAGCGAAGCAACTTTACAATTTACGCGAATAAGAGTTTTTGTAGACACGACGTATTTCAGAGTAAGCCATTTTTGTAAATGTAGTTTCATTTACAAAAATGTTATGTCATTTCCGATCTGCGCATTTTTTGATAGCACGTGTCTAGAGCTGAACCACAGAATAAAATGAATAGAAGGCTGAACTAAAAATGCAAAATTCTTCGCTAAAACTGACTTTTAAACTGGCGATGAGCGCATCACAATCGCAATTGGATTGGAATGATAGACGCTCACTAAATTGTAGTTTGCAGATGTATGCTTGTTAGTCCAAAAACCACAGTCGCCTAAATTGCTTTTAAAACCAATTCAAACTAGTCACAGACATTTCAAATAAATAAGTCGTCTACGACTATTAACTACGACGTTTTTTGAATAAGAACGTGGGAAAAAATTAAGTCCTACTCCTACGCATCAAGGTCACATCATTGGCGATATTTCTATGTACTACCACTGACTACTTATTTCAAGATCCTTTAATAAATCTATTTTTGAGTTCAATCCATAAAGTTAATATTCCTAGCGGAATAGAGGAACAAAGGGCTGAGCGAGCGAGATGTCTCTAGCAGCAACACTGTATGATAAAAAGAGATGTGTGATTAGACGTAACAGAACCGTTTTTGAAACTGTCAAACAGTTTGTCGGCACTTATCGGCACGCTGAGAATTTCAGCTATTTTAATTTTTCAAATATTACATGAAATCGTGGATATTTTTTTGAAATATTTCTTGGTGAAACATGGTGACTTGTTCAGTAAATAATTGTTATACGACACAGCGTAAAAACCCCGAAAAATGTTCATTTCACAGGTAAATTGGTCCAAATGTTCACCACCTATTTTAGGTTTATTTTTGCCAATGCGTTTCGAATTTGAAGTGCTTAGTGTGATAATTCTCTTCTTTAAACATTTATTAATGTAAGAAGCAAAGATCCAATACACATAATGCAGAATTTACGAATATTTTGTGTAAAGAAATAATTTTCGTTTTATACTAGGGCTGTATCAAGTTATCGATATTTCGTTTCCACTGTCTATCACGTAATAAACGAATAATATGTATTACTGTTGTTTAGGTACCTATATGACGTTTAGATATGAATCAGCTGGGATTGTAATTACTATTAAAGATACACTTAGCCGATCCATGCAGTTTTTACCTGTTAGAATAGAACATTAGTAATAAATGTATCTTTGAGATTTCCGAATAACTTGAATAAAAAAAAATACATGCCTAAAATTTATAAATCGTCTAAACTGGGTTCCAAACAATAATTCAAGTATTAAAAATTCAAGTACAGTAAGCACTTCAAACAAAAATATTTCAAGACGCGGGGAGCAAAATAAAAATAATACTATTCTTCTGTGTATGTTTCATTGGATAGTAATGTCTACTTATGGTTATGTCTACATATTATATGGTTTGCTTAGTTTGGGACTAGATCATTTGTTCTATATTTTTTTACAGGTCAAGATAAAGCCTAGACGCGCAGTTTCGTCCTATGTTTACAAAGATATTGAACCAGAGGCATTCACATGTGAATCATCGTCATCGCAGTCTAGATCGACACCGCCGCTATTGCAACAGTCCACACCGTCAACCTCTCTTCAACTAGATTTGATGCCAAGGAAAAATGAGCTTTTGTCTAATCTAAATGCACTAAGTTGGATATCTATAAGTTTTTTTTTTAAATAAACGATTTAAACAACAACATTTTTCATTTCACTTATTATTTTTGAAACAACCGTATCTAAGTTTTTCCTAAATGTTTTGCTTCACTCCAAAAGCATAGTTTCAGCCATGAAAAATCCCATCCTATCCTATTTTTGTTTAATTAATACCTACTATTGTTACTAATTAATTTTATCGATATCGATACTAATGTAACAAGCGACATGACATACATCACTGACACACATTCATGAACAACTTTACGCACACAAATGTCATCCTATTTCGGTTTCGTTTGACAGGTCGTGTTTGTTCCTCTATTCCGTTAGGAATATTAACTTTATGGTTCAATCACACAAACATATTTTGACATGACGACAGATTGTTAGAGGCCAGTGTTTGTTTACAATTTGTTAATCACAGAAGATATCCGATTTGATAATGATTGAATCATAAATCGATTGCATAATATTGAACAACGAAAACAAATTGATTGTCATCGTTCGTACACACGCAGAGTTGCGCACGAACGAAGTACGAATAGTGATTCACTATTTTTATTGCAGATCCATTGACTCGACTTTTGGCGTAACCTTGTACACAGCTTGTACCCAAACGCTTCCGAGAAATTTTGTTGTGAACTAGATTAGGTACATTTTTACATTACAGTTGTGTGTGCGAGTGCTTGACATTGAAGTCTGATAACATTTACAATAATAATAATAACCTTCAGATCTAGACAGGCTTTTAGACGTTTGCGTTTTGTAGTGTCATTGTAAATGCAAACTTGAATCGCAAAATAATAAATAGTGCAATATAACCCGATGAATTTGTGTTGTAGCTTCACCGGATAATGTATAGGAATCGGTACCAGAGAAAGAATATAACTTTTCTGTAATGGCCTTTTAAAATACTGCACCTAGGGAAAAAAGAAACTATAGCTTTAATAATAGTTTGGATTACGTAAGACTTTGTAAGTAGTTAAATTTTAGAATAAGTCGAAACATTAGTGTAAATTATTCCACGCAGCTATGATTTAGGGTTTTCCTAATTACTTAAAACAATCCATTGCTATTCTACTTGCACGTCGTTTGCAAAAAATGTTCGCCCGTGCCGTGCATACTCAATGTAAGAAAATTTATCGCTCATTTCCCATGAAAAACTTGGATCCGATTTGAATAATGTTTCCATTGAAGATACTTTTTGTTTAGGTTTTACGTCTTATAAGGTTTCAGTTAGCGTTTTGCGAGATTTATGCTATATTTTTCGTCCACATGCGTGTTTTGTTAAACTAAAAGCATTCTTACTACTTTTAGCTAATTATTTTTTTAGGGTTCCGTACCCGAAAGGTAAAAACGGAACCATATTACTAAGCCTCCGCTATTTGTCTGTCTGTCACCAGGCTGTATCTCATGAACCGTGATAGCTAGCGAGTTAAAATTTTGACAGATTATGTATTTCTGTTGCCGCTATAACAACAAATACCAACACCAGAATAAAACAAATATTAAAGGGGGGCTACCATGCAATTAGTCATTCTAAGCATATTCGTACTTCTAAGCATGAATAATGATACGATGAATGTTAGACCTATACATTCAAGATAGCTAGTTAAAACAAACACGGCCTAAAAGTTGTAACATCCAAATTGGTCTGCATGCTTTTTGCATCGAACTTTTCGAACATTCATAGCGATGTTCCTAACTGTTTTTTAGGGTTCCGTACCTCAAAAGGAAAAAAGGAACCCTTATAGGATCACTTTGTTGTCCGTCTGTTCGTCTGTCCGTCTGTCCGTTTGTCCGTCTGTCTGTCAAGACCCTTTTACTCAGGAACGCGTGGAGGTATAAAGTTAAAATTAACATCAAATTCTTATGTCTATGGTCCCTTAATGATGTGAAAAAATCAAGCTTTTAAGTTATACTGTTTTAAACTTTCATGGTCATTATCATTAGAATTGTTATTTACGGGATTGCTACCATGTACCTTTTTATTTTCGAGTTTCCGATATTTCGGCGCTGTTGTCCATAACATCCCACCCGCAAGATCTTCAGTTATTCCGTGATCATGGCGCTTGCAACAGCGCCGAAATATCGGAAACTCGAAAATAAAAAGGTACATGGTAGCAATCCCGTAAATAACTATTCTAGCTTTTAAGTTAACGCTGAAAAAAGATACGGCCAATTTTGTCTAATTTTCTATCATTTTTCCCCATTTCTTAGGGGAATCAAAACCTATAGGGTACTTTCCATAGACCTAGAACCATGATATTTGGCAAGAAGGAAGGTCTTACAGCATAAGTTAAGGAAAAAGAAAAGATCCGAAAATCGTTAATTGTTGTTAAATCAAATACAAAAAGAGCTTTTTCGATCGTCATCGCGAGGACAAAATGCTGGTCCAAAAAAAATAAGTAGATAGAACACTAGCGCTATGCTTATTATACTGTTCTATAATTATGTTGAGGTAGATTTAAAAATAGACCACGAAACATCGTAATTCCTATTAAATATTGATATGGTTTTACAGAAACATTTTATCATTTACCAATAATTTTATAAAATTCTCGTGCAACTGGGCGCACGGTGTATGCAAATAAACGAATATTAATAAAAGTTAGACATTCGTCACTAGATGGCGTCACTTGGCATTGTTGTTTTTTAAGTTCGCGCTATAATGATTTTTTCTTGGAGTACGTACTTCTTATTACTTTCGTTAAATAAGCATAGGCACGCTTGGCCCAGTGGTTAACATCTTGAATATGATCTTAAGAATCTAGGATCGATCTCAGGGATATAATACTGATGTTTTCGAAATGTACGCTTTTTTTTCGAGGTATATTTAAATGCACAGCAAAGACACAAAAGCATTTATCAAATTTGAATTATACTATTTTTACTTGAAATAAATTATTGAACTGCAAATATAAATATTGATTAACAAAACTACTACTATCTATACTAAGATTATAAAGAGGAAAGATATGTTTGTATGTTTGTTTGTTTATTTGCATCGAAAAGGCTCCTAAACTACTGGACCGAATCAAATTAAATTTGGCACAGAGATAGTTTGAGACACTGGGTACATAGGCTTATTTTTGTCGCGATATAAAATCATCAGGGGGGTGAAATGGGGGATGAAAATTTGTATGAAAAATCGGACTTTTGGCGCGTGCGAAGTCGCGGGGAACTGCTGGTAAACAAGAAATTTGTTATATATACATTTTTTTCACAAAAAAAGGTGCTAAAAAGTTGTTTAATCAATATACCTACAGAAATTTTATTTTCACAGCGAATACCTATATTAATTGCACGTCAAATTTATCCGAAATTGGCCTTAGTTTTAGTCAGCGGATTGCATTTTTTTTGCAATTTTAGTCTGTGTGTGTAGGATTTAAAATCTGTTACACTAATTTTGATGCTCATACCAATTCTTGTTTAAAAAAGAAAAAAAGCTATGAACTTGAATCATCATTTATCATCATTCGCTTGCCCTGTTCCCATTATATTTGGGGTCGGCGCAGTATGTTTTTCTCTTCCATACAATCCTATCACTCGTCATTGACTCATCCACTCCTTTCACAATCATATCATGCTTTATACAGTCCATCCATCTCTTTCTAGGTCGGCCTCTTCCCTTCCATCCACTAACATAAGCTATGAACTTGAATAATTACAAAAAAAATACCCATAAAGATTCGAACGCTCGTCTTCTAAAATTCAGCATTCTTAATAACGTCTTTCGCACTGCGCCAAGACATACATAAGTACCGTGACGAAATTAGCACACTTAATGTGAGTTAACCAATTGCGAAAGAAAAACGCATTTACTTCTTTTTGTTGTTTTACGCTATCTATTGTACGTTTATACCATAGCTCAAGAGCTATGGTACATGAGAAACGTTCAATTTGTGTTCGATATGCATTGCGCGAAGCGCAGTAGTTAGTTTTTATAGCAGTGTAACAGTTATCCGAGAGATGGCGCCAATTGTATGTATCAACAATAGTTATTTAATGGCAAAGTTAAAGCTTTTTTTAGAGATTAATTATTGTCTTTGTAATAAGTGTTATTGTCACCTACATACCTACTTCATAATTCATAAATTAGGGCATGGTTATCCATTAAAAATAATTTAGACGACTTTGCTGATAATTTCATACTATAAACGGAGCTCATCATCCGCGCGGTATAGCTGCGCGACATTCGCATGCGCTCTCTGCATTCAATCAAGGCGTTGAGCTAGTGTTGTTTTATTATAGGACAATAATAACAATTTTGGAGACACTTTTAAAAAGCTTCGACAGCGCGACTGTATACGCCAAAGACGCGCTTTAAAGACGCCTAAATGTAAAAGCGTTTTGAAGTGATTGTAGCCACCCTAAGGAATACGGAACCCTTCGTGCGCGAGTCCGACTCGCACTTGGCCGGTTTTTTTTCATTTAAATTTAGTTTACAACTGAGCAGCAAACGTTTGCGTTTTCGAAACTGCCAATTCACTTCTTCTCTTTTGGTCAATATGACTGCAAAAATATATAGGGCTCTCGTTGCCTGGTTGCAGCAAAAACCGTAGGACGTTTCCCTGGTTGAATGGTTTCGTTGCTTTGATGTATCCTTTATAGTTTGAAAATACGCGACTATGTTTGACGAACTTTTACCATTCGTTTTCGGTATTTTGAAATCGTCGAAGTTCCTCCGGCTCTGGAAAAAAATACGTTGTGTAGGTGTGAAAGTTTTTATTTACAATTCCGAAGTCAAAAGTCGTGATTTTTGTTGCCTCGTGAAGTTCATGTTAAGTGCAATGTTTGTTATTGCGCATACTTAACTAGCTTTTACTAAACATTGGAAGTAAATTATTTTTTGTTTCCGTGTGATATAGATTTTAAGAAGATTTATTTAATGAATGATGCTAATACCCTATCATTCCATGGTAACAGTGTTCCATAATATCATCTCCACAAGTCATTTGATGTATGTGCTAATTGAAATGATTAGCGGTGTCTCAATTGGCTAGTCTTGAACTCTAAAGCGTTGTGCTCATGTGTTAATAAATCTTACTGTCTAGGACATTCGTAAAGTGTAACAGTAGAGCAATGAATGTAAAACTGTTACAGGCCCCAGTGATATACAACTAAACAAATACCTGCCTTCAGGGTTGGGAGTGTCGTCTCAAGATTGGGTTTGTCAACCAGTGAAATTTTGATATTGATTTAATCAATATTGGAACGTATTAAATTACACCTTGCTACTGCCACTCTCTGAGCCCCACTTTACAGTGTTAATTACGTTAATATTAAACATGTTATTTGGCAATGCTAACGACCCAATCTTGTTTTTACCGAAAGTTATTCCGTTTAATATTTTATCAAGTAAAGCATAGTCCAGAGTTCCTTTTAGAAGTTAACTTAGAATAGGGACAAAATTTCAACTATACCGCAAACACCCTCTGGTTACATAAGGTAATGTAAGGTTTTATTCATACATACACCTTATATATTTTTTTATTAATCAAGTGCAAATTTGAAAAATACTAGTCATGCCGATTTTCCTGGCAACCCTAAACGTACAAGTAGGTACTTACACACGACCGCGATTGCATATTCATAACACATCCATTGCTGAGCGCTTGCTGAGGATTTGATCTAGCTACGAAGATAAAATTTTCCTATTCATTCTAATTAACAGTACGATTTCGAGAAATGGCCACTTGCAAGTAATTTAGTCTAACATTGTTACCAACTACAGAAAGGTAGTACTTTTCTCTTATTACTTCGTTCATTTGCTCACTCATTTATCTTCTTACTTCACTATTTTGTCTTCTTTTGTTCTCAGCTTTTTTTAATCAGTAAGTTACTAAAATAAATTGCTTTCTTTGACATGAAATATATTTTGCATCGAGCTCAGTAAGAACTTAGGAACTGCTACTCATGAATAATTTGGTACTCTACAATGAAAACATTCTTGAATAAAGTCAACGCAATGTAAAATTTGTTCAAACTTTCAAAACCACTTTGAATTTTTGAGCACTGTTAAAAGTTGCTTTCGAAGTAAGTAGGTATACGGAATATCAATTGTCTGGACCTATCTCGCTGCTAGAAACTACAGAAATATAATCCAGGATAATCCAAATGGCAAAATTATATTCCAGGCATCAGCAATATTCTAGCACTTTAAAAGACATACTAAGGTACAGTTAAGCTCTATCGGAATATTATTTAGTGGTGTATTTTTCATTTTATCTATGTTTTCTACTTGCTATTGTTTTTTTTTATTTGAAGTTGTGCAATATTTGTCCTATATTGATATTTTTAGGGTTCCGTAGTCCGACAAGGTACCCATACAAGATCGTTCAGTCGGTCCGTCCTAGTCTGTCACAGCAGAATATCTTCTACGTTTATGGACTCATATCTCTACATATAGATCTCATTTTTAAAAATACAAAAAGTTAAAATTACCCCTTTTTAAGGGTACCTTCCCTTACATGTAAAGGAGAGGAGGGTAAATTATTTTTTGAAATGCAGGGTGCATTTCAAAAAAAAAGTCTCGTTCTGTCACATTCTTTGTCAATTAAATAGAAAAGGACGCGGACGGCATGAGACTAAATGAGGGATTATCTTTAATTGACGTCTCTGAGTACGGCAGATAGACCTTATTAGGGTTCCGTAGTCCGACAAGGAACCCTTATAAGATCGTTCAGTCCGTCCGTCCCAGTCTGTCACAGCAGAATATCTTCAACGTTTATGGACTGATTTGCATGTAACTTGCTTCGAGGATACTTCACATATAGATCTCATTTTTAAAAATACAAAAAATAAAAATTACCCCTTTTTAAGGGTACCTCCCCATACATGTAAAAGTGGGGGTGAATTAATTTATGAGTGCACCCTCTTGTGTGGGGTATCGTTGAAAAGGACTATGAAAATAAGGTAGGGTTTCCATACAACACTTTTTTTTCAGCTTTACCATTTGCGAGATATAGTCCGCCAAAGTCGTTTACACGGTCCCCCTCCCCTCCCTGTAATTTCTAAAGTCTTAGACCTATAAACTTCAAATCACTCACGTAAGGAAACAGGCGCGGAAACTCTTATTTAAAATTGTTTTGGGTATCCTGTGATGAATACTTTTGAAATTATAAATAAAATAAAAAATATATACTTTTTTTTGCCTTTAATGTTTTAAGTTAATGGTACGGAACCCTTTGCGTGCGAGTCCGACTCGCATTAGGCCGGTTTTTCTATTAGGTGTGTTGATTAATGCATACTTATAGAAAAAATATTGCATTAATATGAATTATGTCAAGGACCTATGCCATTACTAAGTATATAGAAAAAGAAAGTAATAATCGTCTAATATATACAGATTTTTAGTGCTATTTTTACATTAACGTGCTTATTACACTGTGGTTAGCGGACCGTAATACAAAAGACTCAAAGATTTATTTTACAAATAGCAATTATGTACTTGAATTACCTACAGGCACTAAAATAATTTAGCTGATGTTATTTGTAAGTGGCAATAAACCACTAATCAGATACAATAAGACTAATTCCCACCATTGCATAAACAAAATTATATCGCACAAGATACAATTTCACCCTTATCAAGATGCTCGTATATTTTGTAGCTTTTACCAGTCTACAATGGAAAAGGTAAGGCACATAAATCTTCAGATTTTAGTGGTGAATTCTCTCAAGCGTCGACAAAACGGTGCGACAATGTGAGGTGCTATTGTAAATGAAACACATAAATATTAATTTATATTACCTTTTTTCACTTAAATTTATGTCAGTTTTGCACACGTATAATTTTGTTTCTCGAAAAGCCACTACTTAGAAAAATCTATTTTTTTTCGTTTTTATCGGTAACCATATTTAGTAACTGCTGAAACCTGTTTTCATCAGTATTATGAATACCACCAGTACTTTTGCCAAAGTTCAGTTCACTTGGTTGTTTTTGAATCGAGCACTAAATCAACCCTGTCAATCCGCGCTATATAAGACAGGGCTACCGGTTTGTATAAATACAAAATGTGTTTAATTTAGTTATCTCTTAACCTTATTGTAATGTGTAGATTGCCTTGTAAAAATTCAACTGTAGAAAAACTTTACATTCAAAAGTTTTGTTCTCAACTAAGCAATGTGCATAAACAAACATTATTTTATATTTTTTGTGTAATTTAATAATGTGATTCGCTTTTGTTTGTACAATTTTAGTAGTCTTGCGGTATGAAATACCTTGGTGCTTCTGGCAGCCCTAGTAGTACAAGACGTCCTCCCACGTGCAACTTTGTCGCTTGAAGACAAGTTTCGACTACCTTTTCTAGCTAATTTCAACTTAAATACTGGAAAATTGTGGAACGCGGTGTCTACCTAAAGTTATCCCAGATTTTATCTTCAGGGTTCATATAACATATAGATTCATAGATATTTAAGTCGCTTTACCATCGACACGATAGTAATACCTATAGATACTTTGATCGTCATTCTGATATTTTAATATTACTGGTGTCCAGCAATATTAAAACAAATTATCGCGTTTCATTTTGGAACAAGGTTATTTTCTAAGCCAAACATGAATTTTCATAATGACTCTCGGAAGATGTGCAAGTAGGTATTGCGTATTCTTCATGGCACCTTTTCATATAAAAGAGTTACGATAGTATCAAAAGACGAATATGGAGTCAATAAGAACTGCGTCTTATGGCCAGAATAAGGTTAACGAATTGTCCTAAATTTTGAAACGCAATCTAATCCTGAGCCCGCATCAATGTCATGAGGGTATTTATATAATTTGCCATGGCAATTTATACACGCACCGACCGATACCCACACGAAATGATTAATTATCTACGATTTGGGTCGAACGTGACGCCCCAGTAATCAGGGGTACCTTATGTAAACATTCAGGAATCCTCGTCTAAGAATCTAATCAGTTGTATTTGTAGAGATAAGTTGTAATTTAAAGTTTAATTGAACTGGTATTCTGCGCAGTAAACAGAATTGTTTGTAGTTTTGAACCAACTTTAAAAAAGAGGAGGTTTTATGCTTAGGAATTCGTGGATAATTTCACCCCAGTTTCTTGTATACTGTAGCGTAAGAGTATTTATATACTATAATACGTGTGTTTGACCTATGTTTTTTTTTTGAAATGGGTTTGCTCTAGACTAAGCCAGACGTGGCACAGACAGAGTCGATGATGGAGCGAGCTCACCCAGAAAAAGCCTGTTCACTCTGAGTTTGAAGGTCTTCAAATGTGGGTACGTCTGCATTAAAACACAATTTTATGAATTACTTAGTGATTTATTTACACTTTATTAAAAACCTTTCGAACACTTTCATCATCTGTGGTCACAGGGAGACTGAGGTGTTAATTGTTTTTTCAAGATTTGATAAATTAAACTACGATCTCTCATTAATAATAATTTACGTTCCTATTTACGCAGAAGGATTTCATTCTGCGTATGAAACGTGAAGGCATTGAAATTAGAAAACATCAAAATTTCAACAGAAAAATTCGATAGAAAGTTCTACCAGCATGGGATCCCATTCTAGCAAAAAGCGACACCTCGCACTTCAAGATCTCAAAACACGGTTAGCTTTTCTGTGTAAATAGGAACGTAAATAAGCTTACTATCAGATCTCATATTGAGTATATGGCGGAACAGTAAACCTTGTGGTGGTGAAAACTTATGTTGGCTCGCCATCAAAAAGAATAAGAAGATTATTGGCAAACGTGGATGAATTAAACGAGATCCACCTCCTTTTGTTGTGCTTTATAAAATTACCCTTTTGCTGTGGCTTTATTACGTCCGCTTTGAATTTGATTTTAATTGAAATTTGTGTCTGCTCCCGAGCTGAAACAAAACGTTAAATAAAAGTAACTTAGTATCGGCAAAATAGGTACCAATAGGTAATGGCATGGGTACTGTACTTGGGGTACGGGTTACGGGATTTTTGAAAATTGAACTTCTAATGAGTGAAAGGGGGAGTGGACCCTTTTATGGATAGTTCGTGGGAAACCGTCTTATTTAAACCAAAATAGATATCGATATCCATAGAACTCCAAATTGTTTGTAAGGAATATTTACTAAAATGAATTCAACTTAGCTGGTAGTTAGGATTAGGAGATATATTAGGAAGAAATTTTGATTATGCATAGAAACAATATCAGTACTATGATCTAACATATTTTTATAGTAAGTATATTTCAGTGGTCGGTTACTGCTTAAATTGATAAACCATTAAAAAATTTGCGTACGTATAATTCGTTTATTTTCAGAGGTTTCGTTAGACAGGACAAATGTAATTATCACCCTTTTAGTATCTCTTTACCAAGATATTTTTATCGTTCTATGTAATACTTATCTCCGTGTCGTGATTTTAAAAGCATATACCAGCTTCTGAAGATACTCGTTCTTTTTGGAAAAAAATATTGTGTAGTTAGCGCCGAAAGAATAGTTATGACTTGATACTAATACGTAATACCGCAGGAAATCGCCTGAAGTGAACAGTTTTAACGCTGACTCTACTGTAGCTTAGGAAACTGTTAATAATGAAAGAATCATTACAGATTAGCTTAATTCATCCAATAACCACGGCAACATTATCACAATATTCAAGAACAATGGCTGTGCGCAATTATCTTCATAATTTAATCTCGGACCTCCTAATTGTCTCATTTCTTTGTCTTCCCCGATACAATTACAGTGGGACCTGAACATTAGTTCTCGTAATTTTCTTATTGGGCGAGGGATTTCAAGGTTTTCCCGTGTGTGTAAAGTAGTTATTGTACTTTTTTAATACCTATTATGGCTTAAAAAAGAGGAGGTTCTATGTTAGACCATATGTCTATTGTTTAATGTATGTTCACCGATATCTCCTCCAATTGCGGACCGATTTTCAAATGTTTGCTTAATTGAAATATCATACTCCTGAGATTGTCCCATTGTCACCAAGTCAGGTTCTGAAATCGGAGAAATTCGAGGGAATATTATAGGCACGCATAGTTTTTTCTACAATACTAAATACTTTATATCTAACTTACGCTAGGTGCTAGGTAATTGGTGTGTTTGTGGAAACAATTTATTATTATTATTAACTACTGAAAACGGTTAATTATGAGTACCGGTAAAGACGGGTTACTTTGTCCCGAACTTTGGCCTTTTTTTTCTGGAAACTAACCACAAGTATTCTTATTTGAAAATTGGGTCAATCTTCATTTTAGAGAAAGGTTTTTGTCCCAAAACATTTTCTTTCCTATTATCCGCCATTTTAAAAGTACAGGGCTAATGTAACGCATAAAGCAGGGAAACGTATCTATTCAACAAATCCTTAAAGGTAAAATAAAACAGTTGATAACATTGAGTAGTAATATTAAATAACTTACCATAGCGGATAGCTACCAGGATATGATGATGATGTCCTCCCATAGCATTAAGCAAAATACAGGGTTCCACCTGAGTTGTATATGTGTAATCGTAAGAGGGCTTAGACTGGGTTTTCTGAATATGGCGTTTCCAGGATATAACGTTGTTTGCATCTACGGAACCCCTTCTCTGTTATTGCTATCTGCATAGGCACAATCGGGGTCAATTGCGCTTTACCAGTTTGCAGAGAGATTCCCTCGGCAGGCTTCGGACGATTTCAAAATTCGAATCACTCCGGTAAAGAGAATACTTAAAAAAAAGCGAACGCACGCACTTCTTTGCTCACTTTTATCGTAGTACTAGTATTTATTCTGTGCTTTCATTCACTTTTTGGTAAGGCGCACTGGTCCTTGATAATACGTAGCTACTCCGTTTCGTGTTTAGCTCGTTCTGGGTGCTATGTTGGATTATGCATACTTACTGCATCTTTCTGACTGTGGTTGATATAAGCATTCGAATACTGCGAGTGGAAACAGTATTGAATGCGTAATTGCATCGTTCGACTGTATTGCATGGGAATTTTTAACCAGTCATACGTAGTACGCGTGTTGAATATGAAAGTACTTCAAATGGATTGTTGACGTAATAATTCAAAGAATTCTACCAATTTAGTTCTTGGTTTGTTATTACGGTGTGCTATTGTGTAATGATTGTTTTTGAGAAAACTATACAAAATAAGTCATCGTTAGTAAAGGCAAATACTTGCTACTTATCTGCATATCTGAGATTTTAGTGTTGTAAGAATCTTTCAAGTCCATCTTAACTGTTAGTAAAATTCCACACTTTGCAAAACCGAAACCTAATTTATTTCTGTTTTTCATGTTCATGTAACAATAAGTTAAACGCGGAGTATTTTTAACGATTGAAATCACTAATCACTACAGGAGGACAGACTACTGCGGGTTCTTGACTTCTTCAAAACACGAAATATCAAGAAACACTACGTCGTATTGTACAGCATTCAGAGACTAAACCGCTCCTGAACCAATTATTTCATCACATATTCAGTTTTAGGAATGTCCACCACGGTTCTGATGAATTAAAAGTATTTGATTTTCATTTACATCGACACACGGTTACGTCACTGAGTCAAAGCACGTTATTTCTTTGGATTCGCGTAAGAAACTTTAAGTATTAGATATTTATTTGCAACTTTGGACTTCTTCCCTGTGACTGTCAATATTTTCGTTTGAAGTTCGCAACTTGGTCGGTACTCTTTCTTAGGCATGAATTTTTAAGCCCTACCTATACCCTCTCAGAAATATCCTGTCCAATTATCATATTTCTATCTTGTTCTTGTCATGCTCCGTATGGATTTTATGGCGGACGGCCATTTGATAATAACTATAATTTAAATAAAGAAGCTCAGATTCAGAGACCAAATTAAGCTCAGATCAAATAAGTATAAAAATACACAATTATTTGGAAAACACTAATCATACAAGAAACCTTTTCTCATAAATGTAGTCCAAATTTTAATTCAGAGATGGCGCAGTGCATATCTAGATCGATCGATGGGTGCTTCTCTACAATAATGGGTATATTAGTGTGATCAAACTTCACTGCCTTATTTGATATCCCTGTACACTGCCAATTTACAGACTGTTCAAGTATCAATCTCAAAGACAAGTCTGAGATAAAATCATTATGGATAGCAAAAATGGGATAGAAGTCATTGGAAATTTTCGTGTCGGTATCACTAGTGCGTGACAAAATTGAATGAACACAAAATGTAGTGTGTATAGTTTTAGTAGCATGTACGCATGCGCACCGACCGAGTGGCCGCGTTATCAGCGTGAACTGCGCTCGCGTCGGTCTAGCGCGCCGCGTGACTCATACTATCACAATGTCAGCTGGTTTTAGCCTAACGGAGAGAGTTCTAGTAATATCACCTAGAGGCATTTTCACTGGTCTCTGGACAGTTTGGAAAACGAATTCGTATGACATTTTTACTACTGAAAAATAACTAATGGGAGAGGAATTATTTAAACATAATCTCTCTTGGTAAAATATGCGCAATGATGTAGCACTAGTCCCACTTAGTTTATGACATAAATGATTCGTAATTAGACCTTCAAAGCGTTGAAACTTGTAGTCTATAGCATAAAAATGTAGGTAGTAGAGAAAGTACTTACCTACTGACTCAAAACACCGCGTCGTTTATACGGGTTAGTATCTATTAACGGGTATGTATGAACTGGTAAATTGGCATAGCGTGTCAGTACTTTCAATGTGACTGACTCATGAAATAAGTGTGTCACCTAGTTTTAAACACCATTGCGAATCTAACGTTTTTATAATTTGTTTAAAAACAGATTGGGTAAAAGTAAACCATGTTTTGGAGAAGGTAACCGTTAAAAACAGTATGATTGGCATTGAAGATTCAGTCAATTTAGCCTAGAAATTAGTTTTTCAGACCTCTTGTGAATACTTGTGCCATATATGTATTTACTAGGTAACTACTAGGTAATATTCGGACGCTCATTACTGGTAGGTATTTACTTAATATGTAAATATTACTACCACGTTTTTTTTTTCAAAAGTATACAAAGACGAGACCTCCATATCATACCATAGCTAATTTTTACATGATTTTGAAGATCTATTTACATTGTTGTAGGTGAAAGACATTTGCAACGAGCTGGAAGTGCGAGTGCTGTGCCACAAGATACTCCAGAACGTCTCCATACTCCTGGACGCTGATCGAGGGTCCCTTTTCCTTGTGCAAGGAGAGAGAGCAGCGTCACCGCACCCACAGAATGGCAGGTTAGTTAGTTTAACATCATTTACAAAATGAAGAAGGTTATTTATCAAACCGAGCCTGCGTGGTGGAGTATTCCCTTTTTAGTTTACACCATTAAGTGAGTATGTGCCCAACCTGAATTTAAATTTTTAATGAGTGCTTAAAGAATATTCGTAATTAAGATTCATTAGGAAACACTGGACTTTTGGACATATTTTGTAGATATATCTATAAAATTAAATCTTTCCATGGGAATCGTAGTATTACATGCTTGAGTCCGTTTGACTGTCCTTCGAGTAAGTGTAAAGGCTTTCTCAATCTAATTTGACAAACAATAAGTCACAAAAAGCGGAATTCATACTTTTGTTAATGTCTATCAATGAATGATTTCGTAAGGTGGAATCGGTTGGCGTTAAAAACGTTTTACATGCATACCTCTTTATTCATAAAACTTATCAGACCTGTAACTTATATGTGGTTAGATGTCCCTTTCCGAGAAAACGAATGTCAGATATGACAAACAAGGCACTTTAGTCTCAAATCCGCTATAACAATCATGTTGGACGTTTATGAATAAGACTATTATACTGTAAAATTAACATGAAATATAATTTTGTAACAGTCACAACTTCGCACAAGTGGCACGCTATAATGATGTTATGTAACCCTCGTCTTGAAGCTGAAATTATATTTGTCGCGTTAAGAAGGTGCTTAAATTAATAACCTTTCTCTTATTAAGTTCGTTATTAAAATTATCTAATTCTCAAAAGCTGAAGCAAAATGGTATTCAAAAGCCAAAATGTATTTCCTTTGAAGGTAAGCTTAAAATTATGTGTCTACACCCATATTTTTTTAATCTTGATGACGAGAATGAAAAGGACAGTCCAGCCTGGACCAAACTGATGTACCTACCTTTTTATTGTAACTTTTTTCACTTTTATATGGCAGCTAGTGGTGACTGAGTTTGTTCCGGTGCTTCTTCTCAGCACTTGCCTGATTGTCTGTGTCTTGTCTTAGAGCACTAGTAGGGCCCAAAAGATAAGGAGATATGTTCGGGCCCCCTAAGGGCCAATATTACTGATTTTTTAATTTTTGACGTTCATAAGTGGCATTTTCTGTCCTAAATTGAATAATTTTTTTTTGACTTTGACTTTGAATTGAAGAAATAATTAAAAGCCATGTACCCTGTCATGTTACTGTCCGTTTTTTTTCTCAAATTCATTTACGAATTCAATTTGTTCCCTATCAAACGAATAAGAAAGCTTTGAAGATATAACGGGTTTTAAAAGGACCTCGGATAGATTTTTAGCGATTTAAATGAGAAACCTGCCATTCAGTCTATGGAATGAGAATCGGGACCGTAGTGATGTGCAGTTTGTAATCGAGTATTTTTTTATTCTTCTATTGCGTTTGTTTAGTTATTTATTCATCTCGTGATTATGCTTAGGTATCCATCATTGTAAAACAAATGATATAGAGTCAGTCGATGTTCGCGTACCTTTTACTTGAAATTTGTTAAAATTTACTATGAATTTTACATAAATCCAACGTAAATGTTTTGCATTGCATAGACATCGTATATTTATAATCATCATTGTAGTTGAATTCTAGTAGGATTATATTAGTTCTAGATTAAGTTGCAACTAAGCACATCACTAGTAAATTACAGCTCTAGCTATAATCAGGATCTATTGCGGCTAGATCTGGTTTGTTTTACGGTCAGCCTGCTTGGGCACGTGTTTTTGTCTCGAGTGATGTCAGAAAATATAGCACTGATGATGTTAACGATCATGAGTATTCATTAGTGGTGTGATTAAACGGAGGGCATGTCTAGAATAACGTGATTTTATACGCAGGAGTTGATGGGGTCAATTGTATTTTAAGATATACAATCAAAGTTATTACCTATGTACTATTCCTTCTAGCACTCGGTTCTCATATTAGTTGACCACTGATGGAAGTTCTGAACTTGGAATAATGAGGTCTAATAACTGTTAAACGATATGTTCATATTGATTTAACTATAAGTAAGTAAAACACTCCGTACTTCAGGTAATAGGAATCTGAGGGATAGATAGTTCATAAAGTTTGGGGGCTATCAAGATATTTTCAAGAAGACACATGTAAAAAAGCTGAACTCCGAACACTAGTAGCAAGTTGGACGACCTTTAGAAACTTTTCTTACACTTCGTCCACTTTTAGAAGTCAAAGAACTCCTCTAATTAGCTTTAGGTGTTTCGTGGGTTGGCTTAATTATGTCTCGCTAACTCTAATTACTTTCACTAACTTGATAACAAGAATAAAGGGTAATTATTAAAATGTTACTTAATGAATATAACCATGCGACTGTAGATCTTAAAGTGAAGTAGTTTATCAAACCAAAGCATGAATACGAAAGTTTAGAAATAATTAAAATATAAAAATATTTTGGCTTAATGTTGCTAAAAATCTGTTTCATAATTTTATATGCGATGTAAGTTTGCTATCTATAGTCGTCATAAGATAGAAATTCAGTTAAAAAATAAACCTGGCTGATAATACCGGACTGTTTAAGGGTGCTTGGTTCATTTCCCATTAATCTCAGTAAATCAAAGCACCCATAAAACACAAACTGCACTACTGGTCTGAGTGCTTAAGAAATAATTGCGTCCAGCGTCTGTTGGCGCCCAGGCCCAATTAGTCGGAAAATGGGTTTAATTACTACAATTAATTTACGATTGTGCTATCGGTGACTCGGACTATCTTCACTAGGTATAAAGACGTCAAAAAAGTCTAGGTCACGGTCTGTGAAACTCAGCCGACCGAGATATTTTAGGGCGAAATTTAAAAAAAATGCTTCCATTCCAAATTCCAACCGACACATCTGCAAGCAGTATTGGTTCTGCAAGTATGTATCTTAACGAATTATAACGATAATCCAGTCATGGCCTTTGCAATCGCTTGGCGTTGACTTTGGATTTTATTTTATTTTCATACAAAAATTTATGACGTACTCACATCGGAGACGGTGTCGTCATCGAACTCATAAATATAGTGGTGATTCTAAAACGCATTCTGCAGCAGCTTGAAACAAAGGTTCACGTCATATTCGAAACGGCTTAACAATTTATACCTTCTCTCAAAACTTTGTCTGAAGAAACCCGATTACTATGCTACACCATAAACACAATGAACATTTAAATGCAAATATGAAATGTGGATTGTCTCGGCAAACTCCACAGTGCAGCATCGCCAAACTTCCAGTGTTATTCTCGTAACGGCATGAATATTGCATGAGGTTCTAATATGAAACATTCATTACATTTTTCAAACGTCAATAGGATTTACTTAAGTGCAATCCTGTATGTTCAGAAATAAATTTTACCATTTTGTATTTTTAAACTAAGGCTTTAAGACGCATTTTACACATTGACTGTTATTGTATAAATTTAATTAAATGTACCTATGTTTGTTTTTACCGATTAAACTTAACTATTTGCTTGTGCATTCGTAAGTCTGGTAAGTAATGAGATTGCTTTTAGTTTTTATGCCACAAAAAGAGTATTCCGAAAATAATACAAAGGTGCGATTTTTATGTCAAAATTACTAAAAATATTTCTTTTGTAATAAGTCGTCATCAATACGCTGCAGAACGTTTACTGCTGCAATATAGGCCCATAGATTTTCTAAGTGATTTGCGATTATGCAACATAATCAGTTGTGGCAAACCGAACTCTTTCTGTTTTTATACTTTTTTTTAATGTTTCAATTTCCTTCTCTTTTTGACGTTTTTACTATTTTACCAGTTGTTTCTTTTACTTCATACAAATTACATCGATTTCTTACAAATATTACCCAAAGTTTATAATTTATCCTCCGAATTCCCCTACATCGCGCACATCAGTAATTATTATAATATTTTACTAGACGATTCCCGCGACTTTGTTTGCGCTAATGTGGACTTTACTAAATATTCATCAACTTTTTCAAGTGCTAAGTTTCAAGTTTCTAATCCTAGTAGTCCGTGCGTTGATATGTAAGTCAGTCAGTCATTGAAGTCTGTTTTCCTTGTTATATATTTAGATTAAAGTGATTAATTAAACGATAAAACTATCCATACTAATATTATAAATGCGAAAGTGTGTCTGTCTGTCTGTCTGTTACCTCTTGACGCTTAAACCACTGAACCGATTGAGATGAAATTTGGTGTGGAGACAGTTCGAGACCCTGAAAAGGACATAGGCTACATACATACGGCATACATTTAGTCGCGATATAAAAACATTAATGGGGTGAAATGGGGAATGAAAGTTTATATGGAAAATCCATATCCAATCCATTGCGGGCAAAGTCGCGGGGAACTACTAGTGTTAAATAAAAGGCAAAGCAAGCAATAAATATAAGTTTACTGTCGTTAAAATACAACATGGAGCGCGGCTATCACAGTTTTTACACAGGTTATTCGTGGTTTTCATTGTCATCTCACAAGTATTTATGCTTTATCCAAGTGCTATCTCAAGTCTTGCACACGAGTGAGCAAATGTCTGAGATGTACTTATGGTGGAATCAAGTAAAAAACGATGATATTTTTATTTTATTTTGCTTGTTATATTAATGTTTTTGAGTTGAATTGAGGCTTTGAAGTAAAACTGCTATCAATACGCACCCCATTACCTAATAAGGTTATTTAATTCAATTTTTGTTAATCAGTCTAATCAAAGGTACTAAATTCCTAGATTTAGTTTGGGCGGAACGAAGCATAACAAATATGTAGATTTATGATTTTTTTTATTGAATTTAACTTTTAAATTCGATTTTGCTAACTTTCAACATGATGCGATAAACTAAAAATACTCTTTGTATTGGCTCTTGCAAAATGTGCAACTTAGTAAATTATCTGGGTGTTGCTAAGAACATGAGAATCTTACTATTATTTTATTTAAATTGCGAAGATACGTAAACGAACTAAATACTAGTGGAAGTTATTTTTTTAACGAACTTCATTCATAATTACAGTAGTAGCGTGTGTCTAGAACCACAGATAATTTATCACAGATTATTAATGTAATAGTTACTAAAACCATTGTTGACATTTAAAAAAACCTATTTTAATTCCTTTTTACCCGGCTGCGACAGTAGGAGAGTAATGTTTTTAGAACGTATGTATAATTAATTGTATAATGTTAGTAGTTTTCGCAGCGTTTCATTTCCGCTCTCTCATGTTGACTTCCGCAATAACGGATTTATTTATTATGAATAGTTTTAATAATTTTTTTAGTAAAAAATAGACAAATAACTATTCGCCATCAAATATACAGCTTAAATTTGTTAAAGAATCAAAGAAATAATGTTATACTATTTACTCATGTATGTTCACGAACATATTTTAAGGAGTTTCAGAAACTCAAATAAAATGCGAATAATACCAACTACTTCTCAATGCCCGGGCTTGCTTGCAAAAGCTAGTGCAAACAGTATGCCCTGCGCTGGTGTTGTATGAGATCATAGGATCATTAATAATCCTGTCATTCAAACGCTATAAAGCCACTTTACCCTCGTCTATAGCTATGAGCTCACATATTGAACAAAACAAACGTATTACATAATATTAAAACAAAATGTACCTTTATAACGGTCCAGTAAAGTGAAACGCGCAGTAAAAATAATCTGAACATTTCATCGCAGGTGCTTTTATACTTTTGAAAAACTCTGAAGCAACCCTTTGAAGTACTCAAATGGAATTTTCATATAAAAACAATTTTTACATTCTGAAAGTACTTTTGTTAGCTGATTTTTCACAGTTTCGTAGAAAAATTGCGCTTACAAAGCATGTTATTCAGATTCGTAGAACATTATTTTTTAATAACTTTACAATAGCATAATTCTGCAACATTTAAGCGGTTGTTCAAAAGTTTTAAATTTTTATTTAAGCAAAATTTGCATGAACAGATCAATCCTAAAATGTAAAAATAGCAGTGGCAACATCATAAACACTAAATGAATATCTGTCTTACCAATTCACTCGTATCATTAGACAAGTGGGCACAAAATTGTTTAAACTTTTGGCGATTTGTGACTAATAACATGTACCCATGTAACTTAATTTTTAACATTTGTGTACCTTTGGTTATTTATTTTGATATATGCATCATGTTTCTCATTCAAAATTATTTCAAACTAAGTTTACGCGTTTTAGTTTCCTTAGTAAGGATCTATGCTCCAAAACAGACGTCGACGCACTATAACGAGGTTATTGGCGAATAAATAGTGGCAGGAAACTGACTGACGTCGCGGAACCGTCTGCCCGTAAGGAAAAAACAAATTCCTCTTTCGGCAACTTGGAGTGGAACGCTATTTATAGGATCCCAAACTTTCGGGTAGGTACCCCACTTCTTAATTCGATTACTAGTGCCTTTGGCAAATTCTTTCAGGTGGAATACCAATAAAATGGGCGGTCTGAAATGTAAGGGTCTGCCGATGGAAGCAACATTTACAGAACTACAATAAATGTAATAGGAGGTAGGTTTACGAGTACATACTGTGAATTTCATGTTAAGTTACTATAGCTAGTTCTGATAGCTAGGCTGTTACCTTTTTTAATGTTTGAAATGTTTACTGTAATATTATTTGTATATTATTAATACTGTATTTTTTATTCATAAATTGCGTGTGTGCTTACACGAAGAGCTTCTGAAGGTTTCCGCTGAAACCAGTGTCGTGACATGCTATCCATCTGATGTCACGATTCTAACTGAGCCACGATTCAAACTGGCCACAAAGGCCCCCGTTTTTGGCACACCAGGTGTAATCGTTATGTGCCAAATAAAGAAATTACAATGTAGAAAATTAAACAAATTATGTTGCAAAATGTAAGCAAGTTTACAAAATGCAGTTTTTAAAAATAATGGTTTCGTAGTTTTTGAGAACCAATGCTTTAACAAAGTATCTTACTAGACCGTGACAGAGAAAAATCAGATATTCGTTCATCGGAAGTCCAGTTTCCTAGTCAGCTACATACAGATAAACAGATTTAGCCAAATAAATGGCTGAACAGTTAAGTATTTTTTCGATACAAACATGTTTTGTTGAGTATGAATATTGCTTATTTGCTCTTGACTTGACTCTGGTGGAAAACTCTCAAAAACATGTTTTATCTAAGAATGTCTGAGGCATTTTAAAATACCGACTGTATTTTGTAATCTACCTAGCCTGGAGTTCACCAAAATATGTTTATTTTTTTAATCACATGGTTTAAAATTATTTGACATATTTTTATGGGAATTCCGTCAAATTAACCGTCAAGGTTTAATGTCCTCCTAGCCGAATTTTGGCTACAGTGGCCAGTCTCAACACAGATTAGCCAACTGCGCGGGAAATATTATATTGCATAAGTGTGTACGCAATACACAGATGCACTCTCTGTTCCTTCACTCTCATAATTCGGTGAGACGGCAGTCCGACAAGACCGTAGAGAGATCAGGCGCAGGACCAACGGCTTAACGTGCTTTCCGAGCCACGGGGGTGTTAACACCACAAACTTCCTGACTCCGGAGCTGTGTCTGAGTTATGGTCCGACCTGGGATTCGAACCCTTGACCTCGTGGATAGTGCCCAGCATGCTGACCACTAGATCAACGAGGCAGTCAAGGTTTACCGGTTGTTTAAAAATTGGTGAACTCGAGTCTTAGTTAATAATCACTGACTGTACTTTTATGGCATTTTTAGGAGACATGTGCAGTTGGCATACTTACATTTTTTACGTCTCAATTCAGAATATTGATTGTACTGTGTGCCCTCTTGGTAAAAACTTAGCTTAAACAATTTAATTGCTTCTTTGTACGAATCTAACTAGCATTGTTTAGGTAACCTCCTGTACAGTGTGTAGTTGCAATCGGAACCAATAGGAGGCTCTGCAATCTGGTCCAGAAATGTTTGCTACTGTATTTTTAAAATTATTAATAAAATTACTATCAGTAGTAATATGAATAGTAGTAGTGACTATCCACATTTTTCCCATGGCACAGAGCAGTGTGAAGTATCATCGTTGCTGGCTGGACATTAATGTGTCCTCGATACACGATTTAATATACTTCGATGCGAGAGCGAGCGCACCGTTTAATATTTATTTTTAATCCTATTCTAGTTTCTATAGCATTTGCAGGCAATTTATGAACGAAAATAATGACGTTGGCTTTTAAAATAAAAATCACTGTCATGTTGTGCACGTTCCTTAGTAAATTTTATTTATGTAAACAACTTAACTAATGCAAATATTTCGTTTTGTTTTACCTATACGTTAATAATTAAACTAACTTTTCAAGGGTGCTTCTTAGCACTTTTGTTTTTAAGATGACTATCATTAAGTCTCTTCGCGATGAGTTTTACACAAGTGCTAATTAAACATTGCTGTTTTCATTAGTAAAACAACGTTCGTGCCTCGAGATAAAGGAATATATTACGCAGCTACTCACAACAGAATGACTTTTGTCGTAGAACAGTAAGGTTCAGAAAACATACGAATATGTATATATTTATATGGTGAAATCATGAAAGAATCCACGAGGAAAAATAATCTCCACACCCGTCATGTAAAGTGAGTCATAGCGTGGTGTCTGTAGTCAAAGGGATATTTTCAATAATGAAAAATGAAAACTTTGTGACACACGCTCTCTGCACCCCTATTGTATCTGTTGTACCTATTTGTTAATTTTATGAGTATACACAGTTCACTTATTATTAATTTATTTCAAAGAAATCTATAAGAATAAGTTTCGTGTTCATAAGGCTAATGCTACACTACAAGGCTAAGGCTTCGCGTAGATAGTCAACTTAGATAATCCTATCTTAAAACCGAGTTCACAATTTTTTAAAGAGCCGGTAAAACTAAACTGACGGTTAATTTAACACAAGTCACATGCAATATATGTCAAATAATAAACTGTTAAAAACAATGATTAAAAATTAAGCATGTGTTCGTGTACTCGACCCTTAGGCTCCGCGCAGATGGGCCACCGACCACTGCCACCGGTGGTCAGCGACAAGCTGTTCACATGGTATTTAATACGTTTTGTATGGAGTCGCCGCACACATGAAGTCGGTGGCGGCCACTCGCCATTTTGACAAAACATCTGTCAAGATCTAGCAGTTGAGTGTCAAATTGTAGCGGCCACTGACGACTTTCGTTTGCGCAGGACCAATGGGCGTGGCGCGCGACAGCCACCGGTGATGGTGGTCGGTCGGTAGCTCATATGCGCGGAGCCTAACGGTCGAGTTCACGAACCGAAACTTATACATGCCTTATTTCTAAACAGATAATTATTATTTGACATATTTTGGGACAATTGACTGATTCAACTTTCTGCATCTCCAAGCGGTTGACTGGTAGATAATGCCCTAAGGTACAACATTAAGTCCGCCAATTGTACAACTTACAGTGCAATAAAGTTTAAATTAATAAATAAATTAATAAAATTGTTAAATTGGCCGGCAGTTTACGGGCTCTTTGAAAATTAGTTAAAAACCGAGTTGTTTTAAGATAGGATTAACTTGGTTACAAATGACAAATATCCCTAGTATATCTAATACAATATAGTTTATTTGCAATTTGAAGTATTATAGAACCTTGAGTATTATCTGTGAATGTTTTAAGCATCGCTCAAAACAATCAAGTCAATCGGACACACGGTCGAACAATTTGTGTGTGCAATAATTTACTTGATTATAATAAAAAAACAAATTATCCAAAAACAGCTAAACGAAAAAGCAGCAGAGCTAGAGATTAACTCGTCAGTCTTTTAACAATAATAGGAATGCACGAGTGTACCATCGGATAGTAATGAATGATAGTAGGTAATAGGAATTATTACAGGTCTTAAGTCTGTTTTAGGGTTCCGTACCCAAAGGGTAAAAACGTGACCCGATTACTAAGCCTCCGCTGTCTGTCTGTCACCAGGCTGTATCTCATGAACCGTGATAGCTAGACAGTCGAAATTTTCACAGAAAATGTATTTCTTTTGCTGCTATAACAACAATTATACTAAAAACAGAAAATAATAAATATTTAAGGGCCATACAACAAACGTGATTTTTATTGCCGTTTTTTGCTCGATATTAATAATGGCAACAGGTAGACGCTTGAAATATTCATAGATTAAGATATAATACGAGTATGTATACTTACTTAAAAAATAATTAAATTAATATTAAAGGGGCTCTCGTACAAAAATTTTTTTGTATTTAAAACTAAACAAGGTCATAAGTATACTGTTGTATTATAGATAATGGTACGGAACCCTTCGTACGCGAGTCCGACTCGCACTTGGCTGGTTTCTGTTGCATGACAAATAAGTATTGTAAACAATATATTTTTTTAACAAAACTATTTTTTCCAACTTCCAACTCTTTCGTCCCAAAATAAGTCAAATAATATAAAATAAGATAAATACAAACAAAAACCTACTGTGGTAAGTTATCTCTAACGCATAAAACTTTTTATATTTTAATTTTTTTAGTCAATAAAAATCTACTACAATATTCACCAAGCAAATAAAAACCGACTTTATATAGCAGGTATCGGTGCGGATTACACTTTAACTCCAACGAAAAAACCGCAGCAATTACGCGTACCTTTCCCGTGTTATTTTCAATTATCTCGGATTTTGCTCGCAGCTAAAGAATGTTATTTTTAGAGTACAAATATCAAAGGAAACTTGAAGGTGGACTTAATTACAATGTAAACATAAAAAGTAGGTTATATTACGATACTAACTAGGTAATTGGTGTGTTTGGTAAAACAATTCATTATTATTATTATTAAAACGATGAAGAAATATAATGGGTATGTTTGTTTATATGATGTCGTAAAATCAAATAATTTAGGTCCTAAAGTCACAAATCAGTATACTATTATCATTAATCTATACTGACGTGCAAAAGTCTGTAGGGATTTTGTGAAATAAAAAGTATCGGAAAGTTTCAAATTATTCATTAACACAATTTTTATCAATCTCAGAAAAAACATTGTGAAAATAAAATCCAACCAATCCAACCGTTACTGCGTTTTGAGGATTATAGGTATTCCGGCAAATGCAGGATGCACTGCCAGCCTCCCTCAATACGCATGCGTTGCATGTTACATTACAGTAAGTACACCTAACCCCAACATCTCAACCACGTTGGTGTAGGGTAATTATTAGCTGTACTGTATGCGTATTGCGGTGGTATCGTTAGTTCTGCGCCAGCGTCGCTTAGCAGAAAAAAGCTAAATAACTATCGGAAGGCAAGTACAGCCCATCGAACAAAGTGCGAATGTTATGTAATGGTGTATTCAGTAATCACATTTTATGTTCAATGATTTTTTACTCAAAATTCTATAGTTTAGAAGCTATGTGGTGTTTAAGCCTCCAAGTGCGGTGTTGGATGAAACAAGTGTTTTTAATGTTCTACTTTTCAGGAACATGTGCCATACATAGCACTAGCAATTTAATCTGATTTCTTTGGATAGTGCACCCACTACTTTTCTCTGTTCGCTGTGGTTTTATTAGCTCTAATAATAGACACGTACCCGTGTGTTACATTAAGCGTTTTTAGTAAAACTATTAATTTCTTAGCGACCCTAAATATTCTTACTGCTGGGTATGCGGTTAAGTAACTTCAGTTTATTAGCCATTTTAACTAATTTATATTTGATTTACTTAACAAGTTATAGTTTTTTTTGTAATCTAGATCGGTTCTAGTTTGCATCCTTTTAAAGTCAGTATTTTTTTAGTGATCCTTATGTCATAACATAGGGTAGCTTCTAAATTTCAACAAATGACAGTAGCTCAAACCAAGTTACTCTATAAAAACTGTAAAGATGTTACTTTTCATTATTACAACTTCATTAATATATCTTGCTTGTTGGCTTATTAAGAACTAGTGGTTCCCCGCGACTTCGCCCGCAAGAGTTGAATTTTCCATATAAACCCCCATTTCCCCCCCTTATTTTTTTTATATCGCGACAAAATGTAGCCTATATGTCCTTTCCAGGGTCTCGTACTGTCTCCATACCAAATTTTATCACATTCGGTTCAGTGGTTTGAGCGTCAAGAAGTAAAAGACAGACAGACAGACACTTTTGCATTTATAATAGTAGTATGGATATGTCTTTAATGGCAGTAATAAATGCCATCCGACGATATAATTAACTGATGTAATGTTGTTGGATTATGACGCAAACAAAATTTACGTTCAGTACGAAATTATAAATTTCTTTGACCTAATTTGCTCGTCTTAAAAGCGTCGACATCAATACAATTGGCCGTGACCGCATTTTTTTCTTTTGTACATTTTATAATCTTCATAAACTTCGTAACTGGACAGATTTTGTTTCGAATGTGTGATTTCTGAAGCTGTTTAAAAGCAATATTTATGTGCTGGGAAAAGGTGTCACTTATTGAGCATTTTGAATATAGAAACGAATCCTTTGGTAAAAATACTGGTAAAGGTCACATCTCAGGGCGAAATTTCATCAATTCTGTGACGATGTCAAAGATAATCGTAAAATCTACCTTTAATAGTAAAAGATTTTGTCTAGCTTTCAGAAATACATGTTCTGCTATGCAAGACATTTAAAATAAGTAAGCACAAGTTGAAATACTAATATTCATATGAGTTAATTGCTTTTGTTAAGTTCACCGTAGCTTTCGGAAACTTTAACGTCACTTGAGGAACAGTACTCCAACGTTTTATTATAAACCAGAAAAACTCATTTAAGTTTTTATTTGTTAACTTTTGTGATGAAACTGAACCGCGCGTTTCGTGGTAGTTTCAAAATGTTCTAAGCAGGTTCAGTGAGGCTAGAAAACCCACTCACACCTCCTAGAGGATAACTAATGTAAGACTAACTATTGCGCGATGATACAAAATGACTTATACCCCTATGGCCGTCTAGTAATCGTGGCATATTGTACCATGTCGCATGGTGAAGAATAATCACCCTGTATCTTGAATGACTTATTTGGTTGGGATGAAACATAGCTTTTTGTGCTAGGTATCTATCATCTATCTAAACTAATTATGTTCAAACTTTGGTTCCTATGCTTAAGATAGGATTACCTTGGTTGACTACCAATGTTTTCAAATATCCCTAGTATATCTATTACAACATAGTCTCTTTGCAATTTTAAGTATTTTAGAGCCTTGAGTATTATCTGTCAATGTTTTAAAAACCAAAAAAGAATCAAGTAAATCGGACACACGGTCGATCAATTTTTGTGTGCAATAATTTATTATTTAGCATTACAAATGCAACGAAATTGCTTATGTATTTATAAAATGATTGTCTCAAAACAGCTAAACGAAAAAAACAGCAAAGCTAGAGCTTAACTAGTCAGTCTTCTAACAATAATAGGACTGCACGAGTGTGCAATTGGATAGCAATGATAGTAGGTAAGTTTTTAAAACGTTTACCCCGTTATTACAAAAACTTAGTACGGGGTTTAAGCCGGGACTAAACTATTAGCTAGCAAATTAGAAAAGCGTTTCTCTATTAGGTTATGTCACGAATGTGTCATTCATTCCTTCTGTTATCGGCTAATATTTAGACCTATTTTAAACCTGGTCTAATTTTTTTTGTAATAACACCGCTTGTGTTCGGAATTCTAAAGTTAAAATTGTGCTTTGTGCAGTTTAATTGTAGGTATGTACTATGTACAGATAGAAGAGAATTCAAAGTATATAATCTAGACATATTCAGTTTTACTTACATTCGAATACCCCGGCAGAGTAATTTTATCTGTTTGGCGTTAATCCAAACCAAATAACATATTCTTCAATACATATACATATCCTTAAGTAGACGAAACGCCCTCTATCTGTGATTTGTCGAGGTTAAACTTTATTGCTTTTGACATCAAACTAAACTATTTTTTTTTGGCAAAAACGTACCTTTGCATTATCTACTTCAATTGAGCCTTTAACATCATAGGTACCTTATAATTGTTTTTTAATTAAAGTTTTTTAGCTAGTTTTTACAAAATAAACGCTCGCAAAAATTCATGGGCTGTCTTCTGGAGGTGAGACTACTATCCTTGACTTCTCGCTATCCGGGGGATTGCTCTCCCAACTGAGTTACAGGTGACGTTAGTTACTCTATATTTTTTTCAAGTGCTTGCTACGCCATTGTGTGATCGGCGTTTAATTTCATAATTACTTTAAGAAATGTAGCCGTACTTACTACATTACATTTGTGTTAATATTTAACCATCAGATTTATTTTATTATAGGAAAGACATTAACATTCTTGACTGATGGTTAAATATTTGCAAGAATATTTCCATTGGAGACTTTGCCGGTTGTTGATTAATGAAATCAAACACCCGGATAAGCGGCCGTAGCAAGCACTTACAAAAATTCATCGAGTGGCTAGCGTCATCTGTAGCTCAGTTGAGAGAGCAATCGCCCGGATAGCGAAGGGTCGTGAGTTTGAGTCCCACCAGAATACGGTGTATTTTTGTGAGCAATAAATTTATTTCATAGGTTTTTAAAAAAATCAATGAAGGTAATATGCGATATTAAGTATATCGCTCAAAACGACACCATAAAAAATAACGGCAGACATTTCAAAAGAAAATGTGAACTGCAAAATTCCTCTCAGGCACAGACACGATATATTCAAAGCCGAAAGATAAAAAGTCCTTATATTGTATCCTTTGAAATCGACCGAGTTCGTATTGTATCGATTGTTATTATTCAGAGAAACGACATCGGAATTCCATTCTGACTTGAACGAATCAGATGAAAGAGTTCGTCTGTGACGAAAAATGGCGCGCCTACGTCTCAAGCTTTAACCACAATGTAGCTGTAAGTAAGTGCTAGATTCAGAATTTCTTGTATTCATAAGGTCTTAGAAAAATATTTTACGTCATTGAAAACTACGAGATAGGACGAGGTTCTTGGTTATCGTAGCCAATCATTTGTGTGAACATTTTCATAGCTGTAAGTATATTTTTAAAAGTTCGTAAATAAATTAGTGACTAACTTATTTAAAAATTTTTATCGTCATGATCATCATAATCTGAATAGACTTCCCCTTCTAAAGTGACCGGTTGCAAGCGGCCTGTTTCCAAGTAATCTTGCGATCTTTAAAGGGTCCCAAATGTTTAACCCGCATAATTATTATGAGTTTCATATTCAAGCCTACTGAAATTCGCGTACCTTACTAAGAGTGTTTCGAACCACAGCCTTCTAGGTGCTGAACTTTCTCGATTATAATAAAATTGAGAAGCATAATGTCGCGTTCGGACCAAATATAAAATTATTAATGTTGGAAGGAAATCTTTTCCGTAATTTTACTTTGGTCTCCAGCTGGGTACAAAAAGTTAATGGGCCGGGAAAGTTCGTTATTGAAACGTATTTCGGCACTGGCTTAGGGACGTATCGAGTTTTTTTATTGACGACAAATTTAAAATTACCTACTCATCATTTTGTCACGCTTATCGTTGCGTATTCTTTTGTTGCCTTTCTTTACTTTTAAGAGTTTATACTTGTCTAAATACCTTACATTATTATTAATAGCACTTCTCTTTACTGTATCTTAACAAATCTTAATCTATATCTCCAAACGAACAGTCTTGTTATTTTTAGTCTGCAAAAACGAATAACTCTAAACTGGTATCTGTGAAGACGAGTATCTTGTGTCAAGTATCTGTTCCGATGCTGTATTTGTATTCTGTTCTTGTATTCCAAATCTCTTCTTATGGTGGCTCATGAATGCGGATATTCTAAATGAGCCAGCTATAGAACAGAAAAAATATAGAAGTTATTAGCATTTTTTAGCAGAGGCGGATTAGTGGTATTAGCTGTTGTACCAGCCGCCAAATTCTTAGCTTCAGTATTGAATGGAGAGCAATATTTTTTCGAGTTTTGTGTCTCTTACTAGCTGATCTTAATTACTGCATGGTTATCTAGGTAAATGTCATGGTATCATCTGTATATTAGGCTTTTACCCCATTATGATCGCGATAAATTTATTAAAGATGCAACAAATTAATTCTTAATTCGTTGTTTAAGTGACTGACTGCGAAAAAAATGTGACTTGTATCGGAGTCTCTAGTTGTAAAGGCCTAAATTCAGCAACTTTTTTTTTGCAAATCCGTTTCTATGCTTTGGTCTGGGTTGTGTGTTGGCTCCCGCTGTATTCTCGCTATTATTTATGGGTGTTCCGACCTTTTGGGGCCATGTTAAATGTATACAATCTGCGAAATGTTACACAATGAGCAATATAAGGCGCTGCCAAGGCCAAGGATGTGCGGGATCAATATAAGAGTGGAAGTAATGTTTCCAGTTCTGTATACGATTGGAATATAAGTACTAAGGAGGATATGAAGTTGTAATACAAAGCTATAAAGGTAACATCACGTTTTAAGCATTCACGCGACTACATCAAGTTCACTCCGTATAATGTTTTAGTTACGATATGTAGACAAATCAAATAATAATAAAATCAGCACGCAAATGTAGTCAAAAGTATTTTTATTCCTGAGAGTCTGGATGAGTCTAGACTTGAGAACATTATTTGAAGGCCCATATTGACCAAAGAAAGTAACGGAATACATCTTAGTCTGAAGTTTCATCCTTTTGAATTTTTAAATTGCTTTGACGTAAATTTGATAGCAAATATTGAGGTTATATAAAATAGACGTCTACAAACTAGGCCCCCCTAATCTTAGTATCGTAACTGTAACACCTAAAGGTAAACAATATTGTATAACGCCGTCCAAGGCAATGCAAGATGCACGTCTTAACTGAAGCCGTAGGACTTGGTGCGCCAATTTAAAAATAGAATTGTGGCCATTGTAATATGTACGTTTTGAATCTTGAACCTAAGATGGTAAAAAAGTTATAAATTCGTCCACTAATAAATAGAAATATGCGGACTAATTGAGATGATGCCACTATCTTCAAATAATTACAATTACCTATTTTTAGAAATAAACAACTTTATTCAGATATAGGTTCATTGATCATTTTTAATTATTTATCTGTAGTATAGAATTTTTAATCACGTTAAAACCGTTAAAAAGTAACTAAGTTGAGCACAGAACCGTAAAGCGTGACGTCACCGTTGTATAGCGATTTGATAGTCCATAAAAAGTACGGCAACGATTGATGGTAGCATGTACCCTATTATTGCAAATTGAAAAACTTTTTTATTTGTTTTAGGAACCTTATTCATGAAGCATTTATTTATTTCCCAATTAGGTGAAATGCTTACAGTTAAGATTGTATTCTTGATTAAAATAAGCGTAGGATAAATTATTGATGAATTAAAACTTAGATATGTGTGTGTGTGTTACATTACAGCAAGGTAAGTTATTTATTGTCCATTGTGTATTTGAAACTTATAGAAATGTGATCCTTTTATGCAATGCTTTTACATAATTTTTTTATCTGGTTTTCCCCCAAAAGTGATTGGTTTTGTAAAATCACATAAGTTGCCCAGCTTAAGATGTTAGCCTTGTGTGAAGTAGACAGGTCAGGTAGTGGATTATGTAACTTTGAATGAAATTATTTCAATCAAAGTTTTGTTGCTAAAGTTGGCCATTCACGGCCAGTTACACTAATTAGTCGGTCTGAGGTACGACCAAAATTTTACGTTTTCAATATCGGAAATACAAATCTAGCCTATAGGCATAAGTACTGAAAAGTAACTTAACGTGATTATTTTTTTCCACAATTGCCCATATTTTACCGGTTCTAAGACTGAACTGACCGTGAATGGCCAGCTTAACAGAGTAACTGAAGTTGTCAAATGTGTCATTTTCAAGCGATTTCAATCCTGAATTGTTAGCAACAGAGTTACGTAATTAGTCCCCAGGTCATTGGATAGATATGCCCTTAAATGCACACAACACACAGAAAATATTTATAAGAACTATTGTGCTATATCAAAATAAGCCTAGCGCCATCTATTATTACTTTTGTGTACTTGTGATATTGTCTATGTTGTTTCAATAAATAAAGTTCAGTTCTTTTGTTGCCCCATCCGTGCGCGTTTCATTTCAGGTTATGGGCCCAGTCACCCCATGCCTTTTTCTTAGAAAGTAATTAAAAAGTAAAGTTTGTGTTGGCGGAATTAGGAGTTCGAGATAAGCTGTACGTGTGTTGGTTTTATTATGGCTGCGAATTACCTGGTCAACGTGCCTAAGTTAAAAGGCAGGGAAAATTACAGTGAGTGGACTTTTGCTGCGGAGAACTTCCTAGTGCTAGAAGGAATGCTTCATTGCATCAAGCCAGTTGAACACAAAGCAATCGATCCAGCGGATGATGTGAAAACAAAAGCAAAACTCATTATGACTATTGACTCCACGCTGTATGTGCATATCAGGGATGTGTCGACGTCTAAACTTCTGTGGGATAGGCTGAAAAGCTTATTTGATGATTCGGGATTCACAAGGAAAATAAGCTTGCTCCGTACATTAACCTCGATTCGTCTAGAAAGCAGTGATTCAATGGCGTCATACGTAACACAAATGATTGAAACTGGACAAAAATTGAATGGAACTGGATTTCATATCAGCGATGAGTGGGTTGGATGTCTGTTGCTGGCCGGATTAACTGAAAAATACATGCCTATGATCATGGCCATTGAGCATTCCGGGCTTAACATAACAACCGACGCCATTAAAACAAAATTGTTAGATATGGCGGAACCGGATACCGGTTATAACCGTGAAAATGGCGCAGCGTTCGCGAGCTCTCAATCTCAAAGGTGCCAACAGACGAATAAAAACAAATCCTCTATGAACTATGTCAAAGAAAAAGATGGCGGCTCATTCAGAAAAATGAAGTCCAATGTTAAATGTTATAAATGTAAACAACCCGGTCATTACCGAAATCAGTGCCCCATTAAAGACGTAAATGATAAGGAAATCTCAAGAAAACAAACAAATGCATTTAGTGCTGTGTTTTTGAATGGGAACTACAACAAACAAGACTGGTATATTGACTCGGGGGCTAGTGCACATTTGACTGCAAATGAAAGTTGGGTTATCAACCCGTGCTATGAACAAAAGGATGAAATTGTTGTTGCAAACAATAACAAGCTACGAGTTTTGTGTACCGGTGAGGTAAATATAGTCACGCAGACAGAGGAATGTGAATATGAAGTGCCAGTTACAGGAATACTTTGCATTCCAGAATTGACAACAAACTTATTGTCTGTGAGTCAGTTGATGAAAAACGGCAACAAAGTTACATTTACCGACAGTGGCTGCAGCATTTACAACAAGAATGGTCATCTAGTGGCCGTGGCAGATGTGTATAATGGAGTATATAAGGTGCGGACTCCTAAGTACGTCTTGGCGATTTCCGCGGTGTCTGGTAATGTGTGGCATCGCAGGTTAGGCCATGTAAATAGCAATTACCTCAACCAGATGACATCTGCTGTGGAAGGCATGAATTTAGAAGAAAATGTTAATATATCTAAGTTGACATGCTCCGTTTGTTGCGAAGGTAAGCAGTGCAGACTTCCTTTTAAGCATGTGGGTGCACGAAGTACTGAGAAACTGGAATTGGTGCACACTGATATTTGTGGGCCTATGGAAGTGCCATCGATAGGCGGATCAAAGTACTTCTTGTTATTTGTTGATGATTATTCCAGAATGATATTTATCTACTTCCTTAAAAACAAAAGTGAAGCCTTAAGCCATTTTAAAACTTTCAAGGCACTTGCTGAAAATCAATCTAATAAGAAAATCAAAATTCTAAGAAGTGACAATGGCCTGGAATTTTGTAATAAAGAGTTTGATTTGTTCTTGCAGAAGGAAGGAATTAATCATCAGAAGACAAACTCGTATACACCTGAGCAAAATGGCTTGTGCGAGAGATGTAATCGGTCAGTAGTTGAAAAAGCAAGATGCTTGTTGTTTGATGCAGATTTGGGCAAGGAATTTTGGGCCGAAGCCACAAACACAGCAGTATATCTACAAAACCGCATTGTTGCATCTGCATTGAATGGAAAAACACCTTATGAAATGTGGACAGGAATCAAACCAGAAGTGAGCCATTTAAGAATTTTTGGCAGCAAGGTTATGGTCCACATTGCAAAAGAAAAGAGACAAAAGTGGGACAAAAAGTCTGTTGAACACATACTAGTCGGCTATCCAGAGAATGTCAAAGGGTACAGAGTATACAATCCAGTCACCAGAAAGGTTGTAACCAGCCGAGATGTCATAATTATGGAGCAGGAAAAGGATGAAGTTACAGTTCCAGTGGGAGAGAGTGCAAGTGAGCCTGTACTGAGTCAATCATCCTCAGGAGTAGAACAAACTCAAGTGGATGAAGAAGTACTTACCACGGATGAATCCTTAGATGAAACTTATGTACCCAGTGAAAGTGACTATGAGGATGGCGAAGACACACCTATTTCACCCTTGTCCAGACCTGTAAGAGAGAGAAAGAAACCAGAGCGGTATGGATTTACCAATATGTGTGTCAGTAAAGAAAACAGAGATGATGTGAATGACTTGACCCTCGAAGAAGCACTGAAGGGATCTGAAAGAGAACAATGGTTAGAAGCTGTAAATGAAGAAATTAAGTGTTTCGAAGATATTGGTGCATGGGAGCTAGTCAATGCTCCGGCTAATGCCAATATAGTGAAGTGTAAGTGGGTGCTCAAGAAAAAATATGACAGTAAGAACAATGTTCGCTTTCGTGCAAGACTTGTGGCGAAAGGTTTCATGCAAAAAGAAGGAGTGGACTATACAGAAACTTTTTCACCCGTGGTGAGACATACAACACTTAGACTCTTATTTGCCTTAGCTGTTCAGTTAAATATGCATATGAAACACTTAGATGTAACTACTGCTTTTTTGAATGGGGACCTTGAAGAAACCATATACATGCAGAAACCTGATTATCTTCCTAATTTCGCAAATGATAATAAAGTTTTGAAATTAAATAAAGCCATATATGGGCTAAAGCAGTCTTCAAGGGCCTGGTACAGAAAAGTTCATGATTGTCTTGTTAGTATAGGATATACAGCAACCAAAATTGAGCCTTGTTTGTACACAAAAAATACTAACAATTGTAAAACAATTGTAGCATTATATGTTGACGATTTCTTTGTTTTTTCAACTGATCTCTCTGAGATGGAAAATTTGAAAAATGTATTAGCTTCACATTTTAAACTCAAAGATTTAGGTGAAATAAAACAATGTTTAGGAATGAGTGTGAATTTAGATAAAGTTAAGGGATTTATTACTCTCAGCCAAGAAAAGTATGTGAATGAATTACTTAATAAGTTCAATTTAAGTAATTGTAAACCTGCCGACACTCCAATGGAGCCAAAATTGTGCCTAGATAAAAGTAAAGAATGTGACAAACGGCTTCCTTATCAACAACTTATTGGTAGCCTAATGTACCTTGCTGTTTTAACTAGACCAGACATTATGTTTTCCATTGGTTACCTTAGTCAGTTTAATAACTGTTATAATTCAGAACATTGGTCTTATGCCAAAAGGGTCCTAAGGTATTTAAATAAAACAAAACATTTTGGACTAACTTATAGTAAAAATGGTAATGCTAAATTGGTGGGTTTTGTAGATGCAGACTGGGGAAATAACCCAATAGATAGAAAATCATACACAGGCATATGTTTTACTCTGTCTGGTGCTGCTATTTCATGGGCCTCAAAGAAGCAAAAATCGGTTGCCCTATCAAGTACTGAGGCAGAGTATGTGGGTATCACAGAGGCTTGTAGGGAGGCAATATACTTACGCCAATTGTTGTCAGACATCACTGGAAATATGTATACCATAAATGTATTCAATGATAACCAAGGGGCTCTAAAGCTGTCTTCAAATAATATGTTTCACAACCGTACCAAACATATTGATGTACGTTTTCATTTTTGTCGTGATTGTGTTAGTAATAAAATTGTAAAACTACAGTATTTGCAGACAGCCAAGATGCCAGCAGACGTTTTAACTAAAAGTTTAAGTAACTTAAAACATTATCGTTTCTTGAAAGATTTGGGTATAGAAAGTACTCAATAGTAGCATTTGCAAATGCCATAATGTAATGTTTTGTATATCAAAATATTTTGATATGTGGGAGTATTGTGCTATATCAAAATAAGCCTAGCGCCATCTATTATTACTTTTGTGTACTTGTGATATTGTCTATGTTGTTTCAATAAATAAAGTTCAGTTCTTTTGTTGCCCCATCCGTGCGCGTTTCATTTCAAGAACGTGTATGTAGTACATTTTAGGCGATTTAGTGCTAAAAGCAAATAAGAAGCAAAAACAAATTAATATGTTGGTAGTTATGTAGCTTAAGACACGACGTGCTTTCACTAGGGATTCAACCAAACGAAAGGATCCACACACTCTAAAATATGAAAAGTTTTGATTAAGTTTAAGTGCTTGTTGCAGCTGCTGTTTATTTAGTTTAAAATATTAATGCAAACACAAATAATCGTGTCTAACTCTGTCTGCAATGACGCAGGATACTAAGGTCACGGCGAGCGGGTGCAGGGAATAAGGACGCAATGAAAGTAAAGTGGCATTGGGAACTTTATCTAAACTATTCTTATTGCTGAATGGACTTTCTATTTGTGATTGGATATCAATGAAAAAAGATAAATTTAGAAATAAGGAGTTGAAAGATAATTTTAAAAGCGTCCGTCTAGCTAGATGTAGTGTTTTTAGCGAATCGTTATGTAGACACGGGGTATTTTGCTCCCAGCGTTATCAACTTACGCGGCCTTATGGCCGCCTAAGTTGTACCTAATAATATATTTTAAATTGTATGTTTGTAATGTGTTTTCTAGTTGCATTAATGGAAAGACAAATCTGTAAGCTTTAAAATGGTATACAATATATCAGTGGCCATGAATATTTGATTTAGAGTAGGTATAGCTCTATATAAACTTTGGTTACTTCATTTAAGGGTTAAAGTCATTTTTTATCCTTTTTCCTTTTTATTATTAAATAAAAAAAATCCCATTTGAATTGATCTGGATAGACTGGATACTTTCAATGTGCATCATCTTTAATGAAGGCCCGTTCACTTCAGCATTACCGTATTTAAACTATTATTACTTTAAGTAGTAATTTATACCGTGATGACGCCAATTGTCGGTCTAAACGAGTCGTAGCACTGTAGCGAGTCGTAGCGGTTAAGGTCACGGTCAGCGGGGAGCGGTAGGGGAAAACTGGCGAATCATAACGAAACGAAAGGATCCCGGGGGAGCGCGGAAAGTTTGGATTGAGTTTGAGTGCCTATTGTCGATAGCTGCTCACGTCACGCACAAACCTCAAAACGGGGCTCTTTGAGATGAACGAGCGCTTTAACAAAGAACAGATCAAACAATTATATCTCGTGACTTATCATCGCTTTTCTGATGCTCAGAATGTTAATTAACGTTGTTCTTGTTTAGATAATTACACGGTTTATGCGTAATGGAAAATCATTGGTGATAAATTGCTATTGTCCTGTGTGTCACAAATTCATGTTGAATGAATATAAAAAAATGATACTGTAAGACTGTGGCGAAGAAAGTGGCCAAAGAAAAAAATGGCTTAGTAGGATTTAGTAATTAGCTTAATTATGTAATTAAGAATCAACCGTTTGCAACCAATAATCATACCGCTTCCGCTCCTTATTTTACTCGTAATGTTGTATTACCATCATACAAGGCAGCGCTAATACTCTATAATGCGATTCAGAACCCATCTAGTTATGTTATTTCCATGTGAGAGACGGAATGAAGTTACAACATGTGTAGTCGTCACTTAAGGCTCTCGCCTGAGGGATTTTATTGAGTTTCGGAGTGCTCTTAAAGGCAGAGAATTTGTAGGGTTGCGAGGGCTAAGAAGGAGACAGTTTAGTGCAGAGTCAAATTGACAACACGACCCTTGAGGAAGAAAAAATCTAACCCCCTACTCTCGAATACTCGAAGGATCATGCCACTAGTCTGTACTGGGCTCGTAAAGTTGAGGTTTATTCTTAATCTAAAAATAGCTTGTCGTGTATTAACTTTTTTACTTGAATGACATTTCAAGTCTTTTCTATACCTTTGCCTGCTTATTTTTCTGTCATCAAAACACTTCGTTGAACGGAAACGGAACCTTAGTATTAGCAATTTACGTCGGAAATTACATTTAAAGTGGAAATTGCTAATATCGGTTTTTCTTGTTATTGCAATCTGTAACTTTACTAACAAATATGGTTAAAAGTTTTCTATTTGCGTAACCCTAGATATGAAAATTCGTTATTATGTATGCTGCTCGTAATATATCATTCTTATTCACAATGCATATGAGTTATATGTTTGCTTTCTGATAAATGTTCGCACATTAAACATTAATCTAGCTTTGTACTGAAAGGGAATCAAAATGGTGGATTGTTAAATGAAAATATAGCACTTTGTTAAGTAAATGGGGTGTTGTAGCTTTATGTGTATTTACCAGCCTTATGTTAAAAAGCTCTAGCAAAAGTTTTTGAAGCGTTCAAGCCCTCCAAAACTATCGCACACAACTCCTATCGCACAATAAATTATCTGTAAGTATTAATTTTACAGTTCGTTTATAATCGTTATATGTTCATTGGATGGGTGTCTTTGTCTTTATATCATTGAGCGTTTTTTATTTTATTTCTAGTGCTCCATTGAATAACATCATGGTTGGTGACCCGGCTATCTATTTACAAGGGTTAGTGTGCCCTAAAAATTTGAATGATAGTAAATCCAGAATCCGTACGTGATTGCGACCCTTTTTACTACTTCCCTGAATCGCATTATAATATCGCAAAGCTTGAAGAATAGCTTGTCATTTTGAGAGGAAACATAATAAACAAGGTTAGGATGATGCCTATTTTTGGTGTAACCCTTCGTTAGTTATTTTGTTTAAAGTACTTAGATAGTACATCATCTATAGTTTATATATGAGAGTTTCATGGGCAGAACAAGCCGTCTTAGTTGTATTATCCTGTAAAGGATCGAAGCCACTAAGCAGGGCACAACCCTCACCCCATCAATGAGGTAGATGGATGATACCATGCCTATCACGTTTGGAGGTATTATGTTACATACAATGTTTGTAAAGTGATACATTGTATCACATCACACTACCCTACAATGCGTCGAGTGGCTCGTTTTATTAAACGAATTCTTCCTACTTGTCGATTGGAAAATTCCCGGGGCGGCTACTGGGGAATTCGATTATGCCTGTCCTGCGCCTGTCGTGTTTGCGCACTGATAGCCATTGTAATTTGCTTTTTGCACGACGCGGATCCAAGATGGAGTTGATCTCATTAGGATTCAGCTACGTTTATCTGATTGGGATCTGCTATAACGCGAAGTGCTGTGGGATATCGAGGAAGGGAGCAGTTTGTTAAGTCTCTAGCATATTTTTCGTTTATGGAACTACTTAATTAACTCAGCACTTTCAAAATTGAAGAAGCTATTGTGTAGTCTGGTGCGAATAAAAAGTAGTTTTTATTTATTGCTTTGTTTGATTTGTCGATGTTAGTCCCACACTAAAAGATGTTGTCATTGAGGAGCAGAATCAGCCTCTAAGAGGTTTTACATTATTTCAATCAAACGTCCTTGTATATTTTGCTAACGCATTATTTAAGAAGCATAAACACCAATCTATGGGAAGCGTAAAAAGTTTTTGTCGACTGTAATTCTGAATGCGTCAGACATAAATCTGAGTGTGAAGTACATAATTTAATTACGTTCTTGACGAACTGGTGATAACTCTTATCTTCATTGATTTATATAACTTAAGAGCTTCGTTCTTGCCGGTAGAGCAATTTCCATACCTCCCTGGACTCAACCAGTAACTTTAACTCGGCTTTTTCCTTTAACTGCTGCGAATATGCTCTTCTTGATATTTCTCTGCCTCTTCTTCTAATTTCCCTTAAGTATTGTTTATAAGTGTCTTATTAACTAACCCTTATGACTACTAACTTATTTCAAGTCAACTTATCACAACCCTATCATTGTTCACAGATGCCTCGTGTCCAAACTGTTCGACGTGTGCTCAAAGTCGACTCCCGAGCAAATGGAGCACCTCGATGAGATCCGGATACCTTGGGGCAGCGGCATCGTCGGCTACGTTGCCGAGAGCGGCGAGCCCGTCAACATACCTGACGCTTATAAGGTAAGGTAACTGGCTGCATTAAACTTGATGGAAAAAAGAGAGTTGTGAATTATTGAAACATTGTGAAACCAAGCTGAAAAGTCTCGAACAAAGGCAAAATGCGGCGTACATACCACCAATACGCACCAAACGTTTTGAATCCACGTTTCTCCACGTTCATCCAGGAATTTGTTGGCGCCTGAGGTGTTACCTAAAACACTATAATCTGGAGACTTTCAAGAAAAGGGTGAATAATAATAGGCTATTATAGACATGATCCAGCCTTGGCCGTATCGTCGCTTACCATCATGTGACATTGCGGTCAAATGTAAATAATAAAAAAGAGTGTACGCCGTTGAAGTAAATCCTTGATGGGTTGTCACCACTACCCACCACCTCGTAAGACAAGACATGTCGATCAGATCTTTAAAAGTTATTCCGGGCTAAGTCTCTAACTCGCCCTGAATTGTTTTTATGGTGCAGATCTAATAAACGATGTAAAATGTCTGCAAAGTCTGCGCAAAGTGATGTATCATGCGAGCGGGCATAGTTTCAGTAATTTTTCACGCAATCTAAGTCTCAAATCCCGCAAGTACACTGGAGCAACGGAGGAACAATGAGTTTTATCATATATATTCGATACTAGTATGAATAAAGCGATTTATCGCACCGGGACTATCATGATTACTCTCTTGTTCATCATCAATACTTTAGATTTACTTTGGAAAGTGACATCAAGCGTTGCTTCTGTTAGTGACATAGCATTTGTATCGTATATTTTCGGAACTGTTTACTATACACGCTGAAGGAAATAACTTTCTTGACATTATTGAACGTATTTTTTTTTAATGCGTTTTCAAATGTTTGGAGGGAATGATATTTTTTCATCAACTGTATTTACACATCCTTTTACATTTATAACCTGCCAACCAAACGTGCTAAATTAAGTTTAAAAATTCTTTGGAAATCTTATATCGCCTTCATACCTTACCTAATATTAAAATGGGTATTTAGATTAAAAGTAAAATAATAAAGAGAATAAATTTAGTAAAGTCAATAACAATAAAAAGGCAACTGTAAGTTAAATAAGATGAATAGTTACTGAAGCATTTGTACTTAAGTTCAAGACGGTTTGATTTGGGACACAGAATTGTCTATTTCAGCTCTGTGAACAGTTCGCAATGCGAAAGTGATCGACATTCCCATTCAAAAGTCAACAATGGCCAATCAAAGTAGAGGACAGGGTGGGCACCCGAATAAATTTAGGAAAATAATATTCCGATTTTGAGATGCCACCAACTCCCAAGATAGCCTGACACAAAAGTCTGTCACACTTGGGCTTTCAACGTGGAGATGAGATTTCTCAGAATCTTTTCAAAAAGTTATTTCACAAAAGAGTTTACACCGTTTATTTTAAGAACGATAGCACAAAGACAGCGCTCACATCTATCATAGCTAGTGTTGTGAATATTTATGTTTCAACAGACGAGGTTCTTTCATCTGCAAACTGTTATTTGTATGAGGGACCAGAAATAAACACGAAATGCAAGTCATTTTAAAAAGCGGCTCCTATGCCGATTTTTAATGTAATGAAAATCCGCATTCGTTTAAATTAAATAATTAGGCGAAAAGTTTGTCTGATGTAATAACTTGTAATATACAGGGTGTCCCGTTAATGAAGGATAATCCTTTCGGCACAGATTAGTTACATCATGCTCTCCTATATGCCAAAAATTTTTCAAGTAAAAGTGTTCCGAGTTCTCTGACCATTCATGAAGTGGCTATTGCCAATCAAGTTTCCATTTAAGCAAATTAAATATAATTAGTGTTTATAAAATCGTAAATTCAACATCAATAAGAATATTGCGCCTTAATGGTAAATGCAACCTGTCTCTGAGAATTTATTACCTTGCTTGCGCTTAATCCAAGGCCGAAACATACATTAATTCTCTTTACCTTTGTCGCATCAGCAGTATTTCTTTGATACATCATACAAGACGTAAATTTAATTTTTGTTGTTTTCATTTTCTTTCTCCCTTATGACACGTAAGTATGTAATGTCATCTCCAATAAACGCTTCGAAAATGGAACAAATCGTTAACTCAGTACGTGTCGTCACATGGGTATTATTTATTTTTATATTTTCCTTGCGATACGACAGCGCCTAAAATATCATGGGAATTGTTGTTTCTGTTTTTCCTCTTTATTTAGTCTTTTTGATTAATCGATCTATGGTTTACAGTTTAATACCCTGATGTAACGATAAGTTAACATTTTAAATAACATCAGTGCTTTAAAATCACAGTTGTATTTACATAAAATATAAAACAGTTTTACTGTATGTGTGTTGTACTGTATAGTCCCTTAGCATATGACGGGAAAATAAAAAATGAAACGATAATGCTCCTTTACCGAGTCCCCATTAAACAATGACAGTACCAGAGCGTATGCCCGTATGCCACCCCGCCATTAGGAGAACACTTTCAAATGTGGACGATTCCCTTACGGGAATTATGTTTATGTATGCGAGAATTTCTACCTTAATGGAATCGTGTTTTTATAAATTTGTGAAGTTTTATTCATTGTATCTTTAGTTTGAAGACTTAAACAGTGTATTTTAAATCATGGCTTGAAAGTGCTATAATAAATCGGATCTTACTATTATAACCTTAAAGTGAAACTGAAAGTAGGAAAATGCAAAAAAGATACACGTAATTAGGTTAGTTTCAATACGGAACCTTACTATAGCTTCACTCGCTCTTGCCATGTTTTTTAACGGTGAGACTGCACCGGTTCATGTTATTTTGATAAAGCCATCATATTACAACGATCCGAAATTACCGACCTATCTTCCTGTTGAGTTTGTAATGGCTACCATTTTTCAAGCTGAAAGGACCAGTCAGTTACATAAAAATATACTGAAGTCTAATTTGTTGGCGGTACTCGCGGTGAAATTGATGCCCATGTTAATAATATAACTTGGCTCAAATCTTTTAATGTTGATTTTTTAGTGTATGAATTACTAGTTAGACAAGCAAGTTAGTAGGCACTTACTGCGATTTTAGCATTTATTTGCACATAACAGACCGCTCATACGTACCTATCCCCACCCCTATGTCACAACATTTCATTCTCATAACTCTCTTTTTTTGAAATATTGCTAAAAATTACCTATTACAAAACAAACCAAAAATGCAATTGTTCTAAAAAGAAAATGTTTTTTTTAAATATGATTTCCTTAGGATTTTGTCTAATGATGAAAAAGGTCCTTAAATTATCGCTAGTCGAAACCCGGACACCCTGTGTATTCATTATGGAAAACTTGCAACATTAAAAAGTAGTTATTTAAATTTTGACTTGCTTGAATTCAAAATGCTATCGTTCCATTACACCATGATCCCCGATGATTTAACTCCTCTTTACGCAATTTTTTTTTGTTCGTTTTTAGGGTCCGTAGTAAACAAAGAAACCTTATAGTTTAGCCATGTCCGTTTGTCTGTGTGTCTGCCGGCGGCCTAGCACAGAGACTATGTATAGCACTAGAAAACAATATACCAATATCCCAGATTGTCTCAATAACAGTTTTTGGTATTAAAAAATTTTCATTTAAATGTTTAGAATATCCCTTCTACTTACAGCCCAATCTTTACCCAATATTCAGGAGTCCTTTAATAACATGTTATGGTGTTACAACTCTTTTCAAGTTTCCTCAAGTCATCATCATCCAATTTAAGAGCTTAGCTCTTGTCGTTGGAATCTTTTCCCTCTCTCTCTGCTTTCCTGCTCTTGACGTCTTGACCTTCTCCGGATTCTTGACTTCCTTAGGGGAACTTCAGCAAATATTCTGTGCCACAGAGTTGCTAGGTTCAGTTTTCCTAAAAGACGGCATTTTCTGTAGTTGACTCGCAGTAACATCAGTAACATAGCGATTTACAAGTGTTGCCTTTAATTAAGGCAACACTATAACTATGTGGTCATTCCTTGTATTGTGTGTTTGTGAAGTGTATGCTTTGTTGGTTGCCCTTAAATAATTAAATAAATACAAAGAGAATTACACAACATTATATAACTGTATAATTTTTGGATAGAAGTGTACCTTATCTCTACTGTAAATAGGATTCTCAATCAAAGCCTTTTTTTATAGATGTGAATAAATCTTATAGTTAATTTAGGCGAATAAAAAAAAACTATATTTTGGGCACCATACACAATATTTCAGTACGAAAACAAGGTTATGACGAGCGAGGTTTATTCTCTTCGCGTCGGTCGCATTATATTTTGCTCCATCCTTCTTTTATAGTTCGTCTCGTAAATAATTGAGGAAGCTTATATATTAAAGGTTCTTTGGTTGCATATGAATCTTGACTTTTATGAGTCCTATTTGTAAACCAAGGAAAACATCAAGACAAGCTCCACGTTGTAAAATCAAAATTGCGGATTTTTCTGCAATCGTGGTTACATACAAACAGGTTTAAGCTTTTATGATTGCATTCTTTTGAGGGTGGATTTTTTGTTTCTTAACTACTGTGGCATTAATGATTATTATTAAATACAAATTTATTAAACTGTTTTTGTCTGTAATTAAAAAAACTAAGTAAAAAAAATCTACAAAGTAAAATGAAGTAAAGTAAGTAAAAATACTACTAACTACAGTAAGTTGATACATTATGTTTTTAAATTGTGTGAATTGGGAGGTCTGATAAGTGCTTAAAATTATTATTTCTAAAGTACCTTTGAAGTATAACTGAAGGAATGCTACAAAATAGAATCAAGAAGACAAAATAATCATAAAATTCCCGCCAGAACGTACCGCCCAATGTCCCATGAAAAGATTGATAAAAGTTAATGGTACGACCTCTGAATGCTCTTTGCATAGTACAATACTCGTTTCTGACGCCCTATTCTGTAATACGTATGCGTATCACCTCTTTCCGTCCCCCGCATCGCATGGTAGCATGAGCAACAAGGACAGCTACTGTCGCAAATACAAATATCGTGATACACAGTAGGGCTTCTGAGAAAACCCCGCCTTCCCTTTTACCTGTAGGAGTCTTCACATAAAAAGAATCACCCATAATGCTCCCATGTTGCCAAGGTTGGGAATCGTTAAGAACTCATTACGTTTTACGACTCCTTAGCTTTAAAAGAAACATCTCGGGATATCTGCATATCTAATGTCAAGTAGAATGGCAACCTATCAACCTGAACTTAAACCTAATGATCAGTTATGATGGCACTTTCTATCTACACGCCACGTTCTTTGTAGTACGAGTTATAGATATCTGATAGGTTTATTTACTATTACGAGGATAACTTAAGCCATTGTAAGATTTGTAAATATATACATCAACATTTATTTTCATCCGCCCCAGTTTTTTTGGAACGCCTCATAATTTATGCCGACACCAATCATTTGAATCTCAAATTGGTACAAGAACAATAAAACTGGTGCGGAGTGTGCCAAATTTCACTGCACTTGAAGTTTAGAACAAATAACTAGAAACGAAGTTGGCACAGTAGTTTCTGGAATGATAAACCGCATTAATGTAACCTACATTATAGTGCCCTTTTACTTATAAGTCATTGCCAATACAGTGCTATAGTAAAGGCAACAAAAAGTGTAATAGTTGAAAATAAAAAAACTTCAACTCAGTAAACCTATTTTCAGCACCAACTAAGAAGTGTTCTTTAAAAGGATTTCATGCTATTTCTTAACGCAACTTCAAATGTGGTTCAATCGCTCAATGTCTGTCACCCGACCCAGGGTCTTCTTCGGACAAAATTATACGAACGATTTGTTGTCGACGAATAGATGTGGGGCCATCTTTTTAAAGCGACACATGTAGGGCTTGACGTTTATTTTTTGTTGTTGGGTGGTACAGGGAAACACAGTGGATCGGGTAAAACTCTTGATTTATTAATGTGATGTAAGTAAGACTATAATGTAAGACGTGTTTTTTATTGAAGAAGTTCAATAAAAACACGTCTTCGCTATCCAGCAGCCATCAGCGAACAAAGACCAATCGTAATACTCACGCGTTCCAAAGAAATTCAAATCATCCTCGCACACAGCCTTCCATGAAGTCTTCAACCAAAGAAATTCCATCCCACATACTTATTATTGTTTCAGCTTGAGTATATATGGAAACAAAAAAAAACAATCAAATTACATATCTTACATAGGTTATTGTTGACAATAAATGAAGCGTATACCTACTTGTTAATTTGGTGCCTTCCTTAATTCAAACAACTTGAATGCCAGTACCATAAACCAAACTGTGGTAAACTGCCTGTTATAATACAAACGCAATAAAAATAATATAAGGCAGAATCTTACGAAATTCTAATACAACAATGGGCTGATTTATTACTGTCTCTTTTTGTGTGGTTGAAAAATATTGCTATTTTGATATGCAGTATCCGTAAGGTCAAATAATTTTAAGTATCGAATGGTTTAGACGCCTTCCTTAAAATATAGGTTTAAGTACGGTCGGCAGCACGTCAGGTTACCCATGTGAACTACGAAGACAGTTTTAGGCACTAGAAGCGGTCTCAAGGTCAAAGTAGAGTAGTCTGACGTGCCACCGTGCGGTAGTCTGACGTCTGTACTTCAGATTACTTAATAGTAACCACATCTGCAGTTTTGCAGTTGACAAAAAACCAATGATTTTTTAAAACTTTTGTAACTATCTGAATAACATTTTTAGTTTCTTAATAAATTATACACCTACACCTATCTTAGTCACACATACCCGTTCTTTTAATCTTTTTTTACACGTGGAATAGTAACTAGTCTGCCTGTCAGCATTACATTTGGACAGACGTTTTTCGCTACGTCGATTTTTCACTTTGACTGAAAATCGGGCCGACCATTCTTCAAGTGATACGAAATCTCGGTTGGAACGCGGAGAATCGTATATTTTACACTTCCTCAATGAGCTATGGTTTTTACGAGCTGAATAATGTGTGGTTTTAAAAGAGAAGTAGCGTAAAATATTACTCAACATAGGTACGTATGTACATACATTGCGAGAAGTCGCACCTAAAATCATATTTGTTTCTTACGTTTACGCGAATTGTTGAACTCATTAAAACACAATTTTACGGATTACTTCGCGATTTATGAAACGTCAGGTTTAAAATAAAATGTAAATAAATCGCGAAGTAATCCGTAAAATTGTGTTTTAATGACCTAAAATCATATTCAAAACTTGGCAGATGTGCACATGAACATACATGGTTAATAGAAGTTAAATTGCAGTTATATAATTATTATTACCTTGAAAATATTAACTATCTTAAGATTATTTTGCTGCCTGATTTTTTAAAGAAATAAGATTTTTAAACTTCATTTTTTTGCTTAAAATATTTTTAGTTGGTTTTAGCACTTCAACCTCAAAAAGTAATAATTTTGCATAAGTATCAAATAATAGAGACAAATAAAAAGTTTGATTACTTAAAATACTTAGTAACGAATCTTCGTCGTCTCTACAAGATAATCCTTTAATCTTGTTTAATCAGTCCAGTTTTAATCAACTTGTAACATGTTTTTACGAGTATGTTAGCGTTTTTGTATTACTTCCGTGTACCACATAACAATTTACTGTTGTTCTTTTTGTGATGTCTTACATTCCATGTTTTTCTTTCTGTCTTTCTTTTGTGATATAATATGGTGATTTCCATCCTTTTTCTGACCAAGACATGACCATCATTATTGCCGGTGATGTGGTACCACATCGTTGTTTCTGGCATATTTGCTATCATAGCATTATAGCTTTAGCAACTTACTTGGGATCAGAGCGATTATTTATGTGTCCAAGTTTTAAATTTAATATTATTTTTGTAGTTAGTACTTCTATCCCTAGATGATTCTTTTAAAACTTTTCAGCCTACTTTAAAATTCCAGCTTAACCGTCTGGACAAAACACCCAAATTTTTGTTAAATATTTTAATTCGACCTCAACGAAGAGAATTTTCTCATGTAATCCGCAAAACATCGAGGGTCGGTACACACGGATTCCTAAATGACTTGCGTTACAATTTAGCTTCAACGTTAACTTTTTACTCTATTCTGTATTCTCATTTAGTGCTTACACGAAGAAATTAGTTTTGTATAATAAATGGTTTCTGTTTTTTTCTTTTTATCGCTGCCTTCTGAAATGGCGTAAAAGAAGTCTGTATTACAAGTGTACATTAGGACGTCTTAAAGAAAAAAGAAGAGAGTGGGACGTCTTGAGAAAATTTCATATATACTCTCAATTTTTCTTAATTTCTGCGACTTGACTGTACGAATGCAGATATTCGTATGCGGGTCCTGGGCCTGTAGACGAGATGCAATCTATTCTAAAGCGAACTTTACTATCGCCAACAAAATGTGTAGAACTGACATAAGCCATTGAAACATCAAGTGACATTTGCATACATATTTTGACATTTTCTTGGCGATAACGAAGTTCGCTGTAGAAAGTTGGCATCTTGTCTAACGCTCCTTTATCCAGTGTTACTGATGCGTCTAAACTTGCTTGGATTAACGCTTCAATCTCCAAAAAGGTGGCACTTAAAAGAAAATAGGCACACCCGTATACTCTATTCGTATACAGTGCTTAGTCGAATTTGTCAGTACGAGTGAACATAAATTATTCTAGCCTCTCCCCGCAGGATAAATGGTGTGCTTAAAAATGCTATCCCTCTTTAGTCACCTCATGAATTCTTTGATGCTGCCCGGATTTATTTATTGGCTGACTAGCATTCTGATTTTTAGATTTGCACTTAAAATGTTACTTTAACCAGCTTGTATTTTTCTGTAAACATGTAATGAGTAATTCCGTTTGCTTTTTTGAAAATATATTACGTATTCCCGATTGCTTTATTCACAACATGTCCTAGGTCACTTGTAACTATTACCTACTTTGTAACTTGTAAAGCTATTTATTTACAATGTTTACTATGACGTGCTAGTCGTCCGTATCTCCTACGTGCTACAACAGCAACGAAAAGTAACAAACGATTTTACCTTATTAAAATTAAGTCCTTTACTAAAATAAATGGTTCCAAAAATATCTACCCCTCGTAATCCAATTAAGCCTGTAACTTTGTTGGCGTGCTTGCTCATAATTTTAGCAAATTACGATAATGTTTTGTAAAATCCAAAAGTTTATAGACATTCTTTAAATTTTGTCGCCAGACATTCCAAAGATGTGATAAATCGATAATTAGATATCCAAGTAAAAAGAATTCATTAAAAATTTCAACTTTTACCACTGTGTACTTTTCCAAGTGTTATTTATTACTTGGGCCTAAGGACAGATCAGGTTATTTTGACTTGACCTGCTCAACCTTAGATTTCATGCAACATTTAATTGACAGTTTACAGTTGAGTTATCCCAAAGGAAAACTCGAATTCCGTCTGGTAACCGATTTTTTTTAATCGAACATCGGTCAAGGGCACCAATGTCTCGACTTATTTTCATAGCTAATTTACTGATGGGATGCTTTAGTTAGCTGACTGTCACATTATGTTCTGGCCCGTCTCCAGAAGCGCGACCTTGCCAACACTGGTAGTTTGTGCGTGCTCACGTTCCGCTGGTTTATGAAAACATTTGCATATAAACGCTTAAGGCGTGTATCCTGAGCTGGAACCGCGAAGCAATCCTAGGACGAACTTGTTAAAAAACCCACTATACTTACACGCCACGGCAGAGCGTAAGCGTATGGTTGGTTGGCTTTGGCCGATCTAACCCCAGTTATATCTAGCACGTTAATTGCCCAATAACCTGATCAAATAGTTTATAGCAGTTGCTTAATGGTTTGCTAGGCTAATCACCCAATCAATATTGTGGGACAGCTCATCTACCTTACTAAACGTCTTCGCTTATCACCTGAAGTGCCTGAAACCCTCCAAAGCGGGTAACCTTGGTTATTGTTACGTGATGCATCGTTTCGGACAAAAAGTATGCTGGACTAAATGTGATGAGATGATACGCCATAACAACGATATATTTAGTTAGGTCTGCTTGATTTTCCTACGCCATTTAATGATATATTGGCATGCTGTTGTTACAATAACTACTTACTTACTTAACCCTCATTTTTAGCTTGCTGTTAAGGTAGGTTGAATTCTTTACGCAGGCTAGTGTATATGACGAAGCCAGCTTGCTTATATGGCCGTTCAATCAACCCCCTAGCCTCTTTACTAAATAGCGCTGTTAACTAACGGCCTGAAAAATATTCAGCCATTTGATCAAACAGCTAGGCAAATGACTTGGATCGTTGACGTTTAATCACCTAGCCTGTTCATTTCAATTTAGTTTCCCTTACTGCCACCTAGCGCCGAAACTCCAAACTGGCAATATGGCGTCGGCAAACAAAACGTTTGATGGTGTTTTCCAAAGTTTAATGAAAAATAGGACAATAGTAGAGTTAAGTGACAATAATGATGTGAATTTAGCTAATACTGACTCGAGCAATTAATTTTTAAAGCTAATTTCTATAAAAAATTGTTAATTATGACGAAAAGCATCAAGATAAAAAGTTTGTTTTGTATGGCCTAAGCATTAGCCAGCCAGGATATTAAATGTTGTTACAAACGCTACGGCTGAATATCATTCAGGCCGCTAGTTGAACGGCGCTTTTTAGTAAAGAGGCTAGGCTGTTGATTGAACGCCTAACTAAGCTAGTTGGCTGCGACATATTTACTATCTGTGACGTACGATAGCGAACGACCTTACTAAAGGACTATACCTACTCTAATACAGGACGCCATACTAGATTTGGCAAATATTTTCTTCTAATTTTAGACTTTATGATTCAGTGATAACAAATACTTTACATTAGCATGGGTGTGGTTGTGTAAACTGGGTCCCAACAAAGAGCTTCTTCCACATGTTTTGTGTTATGTAGGTACAAATTTCACTAGGAAATTGTTCGCGCGTCAATCTTTTCCCATTTAACGCTCGATATTTAAATGTGATGATTGCCTTAGCAATGTGATTTCCGTAGAGATATTGTTCGCCAGTTTGATATTAAATATCATGTCTTCTCTAGTAAGTATTGCTAACATTCTATACTATAACATTTAAATACCTATACACAGTTATCTACCAAAGCTTATGCACAGTTTATGTTTATAAAGTATTTTGTTTATCCGTTATCCTTCCTGACCGATATGTCGTAAAGTTGTGTTTATTATACTGTTTATACGCCTAGCGATAATAATCGCGTACGTTCTTATCTTCCTGGTGCCAGTAAGTAAAGAAAGCTTGAAAATACTTTCTGCCTTCTTCGCTTAACAAATAAATATAATTTATACATTACTCTCATTTTTGGCATGAAGTGGGAGTTGAGCAAAAATTACTTGTAGTTTTGTAAACATTGAAGTTTTCATTTTAGTGCTAAAACTAACGGTTGCGTAGCGGCCTTAATGTCATTTGAAAGGCATACCAATAGCTGGCTACCACTTGCAAATTCTATGCATTTTCGTTCACCATACCAAGAGCCTTTATTGAAGTAGGCACAACAAAGTCCCTGGTATTATCATAACAATATCGGAGCTTGAAGGTTGAAGAAAGATCCTTTCATAGGAAAAGATCTTTGTGGGCTCAAAGAAAATGAATCTTAATTTTAGTAATTAACTTTAACAAGTACTCGTAAATTTATGCAAAATTTTGTTTCTAAACTTTTGCTGTTTTCTACAATTCTGCCAGCTATTTTATTTTATTCTGTAGTTTCGGTTTTCTCAAAAGTGAATCTTGCCAAAATCCAGAAGACCATTTTAATTATTTAGTTCTTCGTTCTGCGAACTCTAAAATCTAGATACAGCACCGTAACAAAAAATTTCGTCGAAGAAGAAATAAAAACATCTCAAAGCCGGAGAAGTTTTACTAAAGTTACTATCAAATTTCATACGCTGGTTTACGGCTATTGAGTTCATGCCACGAACTTTTGCTTTAAACAGTTTGGTAAAGTATACTCTTATTGAAGAACATTACATATCCTTTGCATTCATCGTTTATTTTCCAAGAGACTCAAATATATTGAACTCATATTTTTGTAAAGCTACCCTTATCTTAGCCGTTATCCAATAGAAGGTACCTACATTTGGTCGTACAGTTGGATTGTCGAGTCGAATCCACCTCAGATGTAATTTAATTTGGTGGGTTCAGTTTGCCCAACCTGCGGAGAACCAGTGAACGATTTAAACCCAATTTGGCCAGTTGTCAGTAGAAGGTAATAAACAGTACCCCCAGATACGGCGATTTTGGCTTACGGCCATACGTCCGAATGTGGTTTTCCACAACCATGCTCGTGTTCCAAGCATATTACGGAACGTATTGTGCCAGCCAGCTCGCGGTGTATCGTAAATTCAGATGCATTCGTTAAATTGATTTCTTTGTGCACCGAAACACTGGCGCCTGTTTATGCGATATTCAGTCAACGTTGTATGAAAACTCTTGGAGTCTCGCCATAATTTGCTACTGTGAATACCGCTTTGAAAATTGAACGGGAACCGAATTTTGTTATAAGATTTATGGTCTCTTCTCCGCTGATAAGCTTCGGACGGAATTCTAAAATGCCAATTTCATTTGTGCAGTAGGTAAGGTATACTTTAGTGAGATCTATAAGTAAAGGGATTTCTCGTACAAACATGCTACTCTTATTTTAACTGAAAATTAATGCCAACTAGATGTTGAAATTCATTACTTGCAAACTTACTCTCGTCACCAATTTAACTAAGCTCAGTTAGTGTTGAAGAAGCAATTGAAACGTACAATAGGCATTGAAAGGTACGGCCTGAAGGACAGTTGTGGTTTGCGGCCAGCACCGTCCGACTCTGATTACGCTCTTACAGAGCTCCTTTTATGCGACTTGCTACTGTTAACGCAGTAAGCCATAACCATTAGCCAGTTGAGATAGCTGTTAAAATTCTACCTGTATCACAAGAATTTCTTGGAACAACGCCATTGGTGATAATTCGATGACAAATGAGAGGTGCCAATGTCATTTAAGTCGTCTTATGAAAGTATTTGATATAGTTTCGTCTGATGTGTAGTCCTAGGCGTACCGTCTGTCTATTTTGGTTTTGATTTCAAGATACCTGTCTAATGTATTTGTGTTTGTGTGTAATGTATTTGTTCAGATAAAAGTAGGTGACTTAACATTATGTATTTTATTGTTACAGGATGAGAGGTTCAACCACGATATCGACCAACAAACGGGCTACAAAACAAGATCGCTGCTATGTATGCCGATCAAAGATATCAATGGCGAAGTTATTGGGGTTGCACAGGTAAACAGTTTAAATATTTACCTCTTGAAAATTATTACTTATTTATTTTTGGTACACAGACAGGTTACAGTCATAACATATTAAACTAAAAATATCACTTAATTCTATGAATAGTCATTCCTAATACCATTTCTGATCTCAGGGAGATAGATGCCAACATTTGTTATTATTGACGTGCATAAGTGGCATTTTCTGTCCTAAATTGAATATAATATTTTTGATTTTGATGTATTAAGGTGAAATATGCTCGATGCCTACCTATGCAAATGCAAGAGAAGCTCAGCCATGAAGGAGTGCGATTAAAAAGTTTATCCCGAAGTTTGGTCCTCTTTGCATGTATAATATTGTCAATTACGTTTGCTGGTGCAAAAATTTCGATGGCTTCTCTTTTATTCTGTTTCTCAGTACACAAAGACAAAAATAATGGGAATACATTTTTGTTTTGTTTAAGTTTTCATTTTCATGTGGGAAATCTGCGCATCAACGACGCAATGAGATGGTATAATGGTATAAATTAAATAAAAGATTTGTCACTCTGATGTTTTTTAATGTGAAAAGCGTCTAACACCATCAAACACCTACATCAGTTCCCAATTCCAGGTGATAAACAAACAGAACGACGGTCCATTCACGCCGAACGACGAGAAAGTGTTCTCGTCATACCTCCAGTTTTGTGGTATCGGCCTACGGAACGCGCAGCTATACGAGCGGTCGCAACTCGAGGTGAAGAGGAACCAGGTGCTGCTGGATCTCGCGAGGATGGTGTTTGAGGAACAGAGCACCATCGAACACATGGTGCTGAGGATACTGACGCACACTCAAAGTCTCATCCGCTGTCAGCGAGTGCAGGTCAGTATTTTGATAAGAATAGAGTTACCAATGGTTGACGCACTTTTAAGATACTATCAAAACGATATTCTTCCATATCTGTATGGAATATAACTGTGCATCTTTACATCGCGCTTTGATTTTATCAATTGTCGTACTTTTTATCGTAATAAAAAAAAACATCAAATATGGTGTGAATTCCTAAAAATTGGTTTTTGGGATTATTTGCGGATAGCGTCATCATTCCTTGCGCCCTTGTGCAGGAAAATCAAACACTCACATTCACATCACATCATCATCGAAGTCAAAACAATCTTCCACCCACAGAACAGTTACAAATAGTCTATTACACGATGTACAAGCATGTACGATTCTTTCTCTTATCGCGTCAGTCACAGGACTCAGTAAAGTGCATATTGCATAAATATCTCAATGTTCTGAACTGCAGTTTATTTGATTAGAACGATGATTTTGTTGACGACGACGTACTGAATCTACCTCCTCTTATTAATATATTTCGTATTTTCGGAAGAAAAAGCACTACAATTTGAATTTAATTTGCCCAAATTGGTCTTGACGCGACGGTAGGTTATTTACTTAGTAGATTTTTAAGCAAACATTGGAAGCAGTTTAAGTGAAGCGTCGTTTCATATTTTATTTAAATCTCAAGCACGTTTAATTCCCTTCAAAAACAAAAAGAGAGTTTTACTCGTAAAATATATTCTTTTTTGTTGCATTTTTTAACGGACTAGACAACGAATTTGAAGTCTGAAAACGTAATATTTTGAAGTCTATATTTTTGTTTTATTCGGTAGTCCATTGTTATTCAAATACAACTTTTGTGAATATAAAACGTGCCTCGTACGAGTATCGGACTTACTTATTGAATCGTATTGTGTCGTGCATCTTTTTTATAACTCTGTGTGTAGGTAACTAACTTTAGTAAAATCGCTGGTAAATCGAGTAATGGAGGGATTAATAAATGAGATGGTTAAATTGATTGATATAACGGAAAATTATGCACTGTCAAATTCGGAAAGTGTTTTTATTTTAAAAAAAGGATCTTAGGGCACTCTCTGTTGCTATTTACACACGTGCTGACGCGCATCACTCTTAGATATCCATGTTACATCGTTACATTTGAAACGTCGTCCTATTAACACCTCTGCGAACTCGAACGATAACAGCATTTCGTAGTAATTGATTCCGTGTTTAATCAACCCGCAACCGCATTTGCAAAACAAAAGGCTCAAACCAGTCGTATTAATCGGATATCCTTTACAAATGGTTGCGCGTTAGGTACGAATGAAAATTAATTCAATATTTCCACCGACGAATTAGCCGGTTTTGAACAAACACAAGCAGCAAGGTGTTAAATGATTTGTTTTACAAATTATGATTACATTTATAAGTGTTTTAGGCGCTTGAGGATTTTGTCATGAATACCTTCCTGGGAAAAATGTCTTTGTAAGATTGTTAAAATAATAAGATTATTATTGCTAGCATAACATTTTAATAAAATATAGGTGACGGCTAATTGGAAATGTTTTTCTCCACTGTGTCATGCCACCTATGTGTCATTAATACCAAACAAGCCCCTCTTATATGCAAACATGGAGTTATGGCAGTGGCAAATTCACTATAAGAGAGGTTAACTTGTCTATTTAAAAAAATAGCACAAATGGTTTGTCTTCATCGTGTTATTTTCTAGAGTACCAGCAAAGGCTTCACTTTTATTTTGCTGTTGTACTAGACCATTCATTGTACTTCATTGATGTAACGGATTAATGGTGATATAAAATACGTGTTGTATCAATACAGTTGAACTTTTATAGGACAGGCTGTGAGTTATAAGCTGTAGATGAATGGCTCCAGTTTTTAGGGGGACCTTGCGTCTAATGGAGATAAGAATGGAAAAGACTCCACGGACAAGATCTATGCTTGGATGATGATGTTTTATCGCATAAAATACCTAATAATAAACTAATGAAAGTATCCAACTTACTTACTTTTTGCCTCGAGTATAGTTCATTCGTGGTAAAAAAAAACGAAAACACATTACACATCTCAGTCTTCTGATTTATTGAATAAATATAAAAAGTTTTTTTCTACTGTACAGAATTCGACCTTCTACAGTTTCATATAGATTGGACTTAAGTTTACAGTAGGTAGACTCACAGTATCCGGTCTATTCTCAAGTATAGTGGCTGCACTTGCCCTGTTTTCTTTGCCCGGCTTCAGTGTCGGTCTGTCGCCTGTCCGACGCCAGTAATCTGTATTTAATCGACACCATCTCTAGACACAGACTAATTGAGTGCAGAAGTGCAATGACACTCAGTTGGGTAGAATTTAATAACTTTATTCGTTTTTTCCGTGAATTTGATCGATTTGTTATGTTAGTCCTGCATAGAAATTAATTCTGGTCAATTTTATGCGAGCCTAATTATTACATCGAAAATAATTTATTCAATGTGTTGGTCCCGTGGTATCTATTCTAGTTATATTTTGTTTAGTATACATTAAAATACCTAGCTAGCGCAATAGACATTACTGATTATGACATCGAGTCGTGCAGCGCAATAGTTGATTATTAAGGGTCGTCTATCAGTTGTCGGTAATATTTTTTTTATTGACTTCTTTCTTTCCACAAATTTATTAATTGTACCGAGGTTTGACTTGAAATAAGTACAAGCCTAACAAAAAAATATCGAGCTCTAGCACACTACAACTTTCAGAAGAATCAAAAAATTATCTGATAGTTTCATCGGAATCTGATCTATGTCTAGTAACTTGTGTCTTTCAATCTGTCCTGTTCCTGTACTTTCTGGAAAAATATCTTAGATTTTGGTTATTTTGAATCTCACTACCTAAATAAAGATAATTTCTATCACTTTTCTTAGCTTGTTTAGGTACGAGCAGGTACTTTAATCATACGGCAACAGTACCAAGGATACCCGTTTGTCATATCTGTATTACGTTTATCTATAGAAAAGCTATGATTACAACGTCAAATGGCGCCAGAGCCTTATCGCGGTCATCAAAGCCACTGGCAGATTCTAATTGTGATTCATCTGTCGCCTGCCATTCAACTGCTCTGAATCCTAAATTAGGTGACAAGAAACTCGATAAGGAACATCTGTCTAGAGATCTATTGTAATATACGCAAAACTATATATCCATTGTGTAGCAACTGAACTAAGGCTACGCAAACTGAATAATACGTATAGAAAGCTTAATCCAATAATGTTCTTTCCCTTGTAAACTGCGATCTGTTGATACTGGTAATCAAAGTTATCACTATCCTTTGTAAACAATTGAGTTTCTATTTCAAGGAGATGAGCAGTGCACACAAACAAACGTTTGTTCTTCAAAGTATTAGTATAACAAATGAGATTACCCATCCAGATACCATTTGCAATAATAAAAAGGACATTACAGAAAGACGGGAGCCGAAAAATGAGATTCTTTTTGAGGCTGTAACTGTACAGTGGGAGATAACGAAAATGTTTATTAGTAAATCCTTTTTGCACTTATCCCTGTGACTTGTGTCTGACACCCATTTCGAGATTAAAATCGCTGAGCCAGAAAAATTAATAAAAGATTAATGTTTGCACGGATAGACAGAAGTTATGTGGAATTGCTACATTGGTTTGGGAATAAGTCTTTAAAAAAAAGATTTCGGTTTCGGTGGTCCTCGTCAATCCCGTCCAAAACTGAAGTCAGCGACGTATACAGAAGATATTAACTACAGTGCACAAGTGTGTGCGCTATAACTTTCTTCACTCTCATAGTTCGGTGCGACGGCAATCCTTCATGACTGGAGACAGATCATGATTTACCGTGCTTTCTGAAGAAGCAAGCTAGAAGAAAGAAAAACCCAGAAACAAATTCGGTCCGACCTGGTTCCAACCGGTAACCTCGTGGGCATAATTAGAAATTGTATAAGTTTATTCATTACTACGTACGGTCGGCCAAGAAAGTAGTCTGCCATTTTTGGCAAAATTTCATGTGTAAGTAAAATAGTGATAATAAGGTTGAACTCACTCATGGACTTATTACCTTTTTTATGACGTATTATTAGTAGTAGCTGTGAGAATATTTTTGCATTAAAAATGAACCTTGTTAGCTTATAATGTGCGGGGATGACTTCAAGCTTAGGGTGATAGTTAGGCAATATAAAACGGATATAAACTTATCTTTAATACTAACATTACTGAAAAAGTGTTTTGAGTCTTTTTATTACAATTTATGATGTACAATTCCCAATTTAACCATAATACTCGTACAATATAATGCTATGATTGGCGTAAAGCCAAGATATCCTTATACGTAAGACGACAACATTGTGTTCGTACGAAAATGTATAACATAACCTATTTCTAGCACATCCATAATGTAGTAGAAGTGAGGTTTTGGCACTCGTTTTAAAACAAAGTACATAACAATGGTGCAGTGCTTTGAAATAAAAATTTCAAGCTTATGAATAAATATTTCTGAAATTTAAATCAAGTTTTGCTGTAGTGGTTTCAAACTTGCTTGTGTATATTTTAATTGGTCAAATTTAAGTTGGGATCAAAACCAAGTAATTTTGTGGAAGAATGGAAATTCTATTACAATCGTATTTAGTTATTTTCACACAGTTTATTTGGTTGGTAAGCAGTTAGGAATAAAACTTATTTTGTTTTTATTAATCTTTAGGTTGTTTAATCGGCAAACAGATTTACAATTTCATTAAGAGTATCTATAGTATGAAACAATCTCTGGTGTGAAATTGCAAATGACAAAGCGATTTTATGCAAAGCTATCAATTTTAATCTGTACAAATCCCCTCCTATAGACAACGATTTGGATTTCCCGAGAGCTTTTTTGAATTCAGATTTTAAAAATATTTTTGCTTTGATATTGTCCCACTCAAATTGCTACTCGAAAAATAATAATCTATTCTTGAAAGGCAACATATTCTAAGAATAGTTTAGATTTTTTGCGGTAAATCAAGTTCCAGTTAGTATTTCGGCATAATTTCATTATAAACGAAATGTTCTTTACACAGGGAGCTTTCAAAATAATTAGGCAACACGATGCCAAGTATCGTATGTCTTGATCAATCGTGCCATTACCCAGACAGACTTTGAAATACAAGTGGCCGAAAAAATATGATTATCTACGATTTGTCACTGACGAAACTGGACGTTCAACTTGATACTTTCTCTGAGAGAAATGATGGATCATTCTGATCGATGGTTATCTTTGGAGATAAGTTAGGCAAGCGCGATTGATAGTGGATCCTTTTAGAGGCTAATCAGAGTCGGATTTGGTCAAAAGATCTTGTTGCTACTTTTTATGCCGTGTCAGAAAATTACGTTTTTTTAATCAATAATAAGTATGAAACACGTAACCTAGAAAAAAAAGGGTAAAAAGAAAGGGTTATTGCATTAACCTACTTTATTTTATTTATCCAAATATTATAAATACTTACTACTGCGATTTTGGTCAATATAGATGACCACTTATCTATTAAAAGTTGTATGTCTAGTGCAAGTAGTTATTATTTAATTATTTTTCCATCAAATGTCTAAAAGTTGTTAAAAAATTACCCTTGAAACACACCCATACAATCATGTTTAAGCGCCATACGCTTCTAAGGAGAGCAAAATTAATATTAATAGTTTACTAACCCACATTCGCGATCCGTTGCGAAACGATATAAACACGATGTAGTAAACAAAACGGGTGATAACACAATTTGTGCTTGTATATGTATACATTTCTGTAAAATAACATCGGAAATAGTTATAACTTTATAGAACTTAAGAAAGAAAATTAAAGGGTTGGCTCTCTTATAAAGTATTCCGAGAACATTTTTGTAATTTTCCCTTGCACACATTAAAAAAATGGTAACAAAGCTGCTGTAAACCGCAGAATTTGTTCAGTTTGCTGAAGTAAACGTCCAAGCGTCCAATAAACTTTTATAAAAGCTAAACGGTACAGAATGAAAGTTGTAAACAGTGGTTAGCAAGTGAAAATATGTTTTGGAATAGCGTGAAGTAAAAGGGTGGCATGCCCTAATGACAATGAGTACGATCCTGGCACTTCGCCCCCAGGGGAAATACTCCGAGAGGCTTTACACTTGTCCAATAACTTTTAGAGCTTGCTTTTTAGTGCTAATATGGGTTTTAGTAGAAAACCACTTTTGTGTGTGTTTTAAGGAAAGTAGTGTCGTAACTAAGCTTGATTCCATAGTAAAGGTTATTATTACACTAGAAAGTTAAAACGGTAATTTGAAAAATGTATCTATATACTTTGGATATTTTTTTCTAACATTTTTTGGAATCAACGACATAAGAATTACGTATCGAGTTTCGTATGATTGGTAGCACTGATTTTTTTGATTTGATGATTTTTTTTCAGATTTTTTTTAAGCATTCATAACTTTTTTTCTTTCAATTTTTTTAATTTTCTGGTAGTCATAAACATCGGTGATTAAAATATCTTGGCACTTACAAAAACAGATATTACCTACGCTTTATAAAGTTTAATTGCTAAAAAATTACTTTGCGATCAAATTTAACCCGAAATAATAATAAAAAAACTACGGTGTTTATATAGGTCCCTTTCTAAATTAGTTCTCTAGTTCGTAACCTGCTTAAAAATGAAAGTAACATTTTGGAAAATTTTATGTAAAGTATAAAATTATCATATCGCCCAAACTATAAAACTTCAGTTAAGGAAAGTAAGGTCCAATAATAAGCAAATGACCTCCTCTATATGTGAATTTGCTATGGCGGGTACAGTAAAGTCACCATATATGTTACGTTAAATTTAGTACTTATTTCTGATATTTATTGTAAACCTATTTGCTACCATATTTAGTCCAAAAATTTGTGGGTATCCATCCACAAAATTGTAATCACAGTCTGAAATATTGCCTGCATTGTAAATCATCGTGTTAAACGAATATGTCCAATTGGAGGAGGTACGCGTAAATAATGACTTTTTAATTGTAACTGTTGACAAACACGCTGTCGCAATATATTTAAATATTGTATGTGCCTTATGAGTGTTACAGCCATCGCAAATAATGTTTAGTGTTTATTTAAAAGTACTTAAACGTTATTAGGACATAATAAATGTTGGTGTCGTTTATTTCTTTGCTTTTCTATGTAAGTGTAACCACGTTTAATTTAAATAATTTTGATGGGCCACTGCAAGACGTCTTTGGATTTCTTTTGTTCGTGTTTTGCTCAGCCTACCTACGCAAAGATAAAAACTGCACACGTGTAAACATTGCCTAATCTGCCAGTAACATGACGTCTTTTATAACGCCAAGTTGCGACCGAATCGCCTCCAAGCAATATTTTATTGGATATCTTCCAAGAAAAACCCAATTATTGAAGATCCCTTCGAAGATAAATAGTGTGACGCCCGTCGATGCCTTCTGATGACACTTTAGTTAGTTTTTGCGATATTATTATTCTTATAATACCGTTTGGTAAGGAGTTATGGCTGATTTTCGCCTATTCGACATCCATTGTGGACCTAAGACATTACAGATATTGGTTTCTTTTAATGCGATTGTTTACTAAGTATATTTTTCGAGCTTTGCGTAGTTCAAATATAAATCAGATAAATAAACGTTTCGAATGTCCTGTGAGTTATTTATTACTAATACAATGTTTGAAATAGTTACTTGAATTATTACAATAATGAATAGAACTTGATTAAGCGTTTTTTGGGGTCCCGTAGCCAAATGAAAAAAACAGAAACCTTCTTAGATTCGTCATGTGTCTGTCCGTTCGTATATTTTTACGTCCTTTGTTTTAGTAAGTGGACGGTTTATAAGATCGTTATAAACACGAGACCAACTCTACTTGTCCGTTTTTATTTTTCTTTCAAACCATACCCACAGAATCCTCGTACCTAATTAATAGATGCTGGAACTGTTGGTCTTGTAAGGTTTCGATACAAAAACAAACCATAAAACCAATTTAATGCTACAATCTCAATTTACACACTGCAATTGAAGTAAGTATTGTGGAAACCCAAAAGCTTAAAAATTGCTGTGACAATATTTACCCGGTTAATTATTTCCACGATACGATTTACAATAAAATTTGCATTCAAATCGACTCGGAAAATTAGATTAAATCGGTTGGTCGGCCAATGTAAAGTTGGCCCAAAATGAAATTTTGCGGACTGAATTACCTTTGTTTGCTGGCTGATATTGGAAACGGAATACATTTACTTTCGTCTACTTACAGTGACAGAATTTCCGTGAATTCTAAAGAAGTTATGATCTTTTCTTTACTGAATTTATTGTCTTGAAGTATTATATGTTCTTTCAAACAAGATACTTGCTTTGAGACCCAATCCTTGTAGGGTTAAGTGCAGACTTACATACGTAAGGGCACTTACACAAAATATGTTTTCCGCAGGACTACACAATTATTCTGGACTTACCTATAGAAATATAAAAATCCCAAATACTAATTGCTCCAAAGTTTTAAGGAAAAATAAAGCTATGAATAGAATTAAAATGATATTCATAGTTTAGAAAGATTCTGTGGATTAATCATTTAAAATTTATTGCTCCATCCTGAGAAATATTCGATAATTTTTTTCGTCGTTTTTAACAAAATTTTCATTTTATGTGAGGAAAGTCGTTATTCTTTTGCATTACGAGCTGTCTAAGTGTCTTAAGACTATCGTAAAAGGGATCAAATCGCATTAATAGTCACTTAAAACGGCAATATACTTTTACTGACGATGGTTTCATATTGAAAATGATCCTAAAATATCTGCAGAGGTAGAATACTAAAAAAGAGCCTTAAATGTAGTTTTTTATAGTAAAATGTTATAAGACAACATAATAATATTAATAAGATTTCTTAAGGGTCATTCAGCGTTCATATTACAACAACTTTGACAAATTAAAAAAAAAACTATTCATAATTTTGATATGTAACTAATTATTTTATAGGCATTACTTTAATTAAGTTTTAAAAAAGCATAAATTATCTCTATGTCCAGAGATGTATAGAAATAAACAAACTGTAGCAAACACTGTTCGATCTCTAGTGTAAATAAACTTGGGTCTAGAACTATTTGTTGGTCTTGCCCCCTGCAAGACTAACAAATAGTTTAGATCAATAGACATCAGCCGGAGGACTTTGGTCCTTTTCATGTTAACTTTGCGACTTAGGTTTCACGTCAAAAAGAAAATCGTTTAAACTTTATTAAAGCACAATTATTGAATCATTTTAATGCACCTTTGATTTCTTATGTTGGAGGCTATAGTAAAAATTTTTTGAGAAAATTAAGTTTAACCTCCACAGATTCCACTAGAAAATATTTTTATGATATAATGAGGTTATGAGATAATATTGCATTTGTGGCCGTTTTTTTGTTATTTATATACTTAGTGTGTCTATAACCTACCTAGGTACCTTGCCTACCCATAAAGTAAGGTTACCCAATTGTTATTTATCAACATTTTAATACAACAGCTTACGCATGTATCATTTTATGTCTGAAAGTGAAATTTCATGTTTAACAAAATAAACATAAAATTTTATTTCATATACACGTATTATAAGATGTCGAATCCAAAAACATAAAGAGTAACTTAGTAATAGGGACTTGATAAAATGAAATATTTGTCCGTTTTACACAAAATAAATCAAAGACAGTTGATATATTTTCTTTCGTTAGGTTTTGTGAAGTGATTTATAGTTTTTTTTAACTTTAAACTTATTTTTAACTAAAAAACTTGTTTAAATTCAAACGTTTACTTCATAGTTTGGTGTTGAAATTATTTACTGATTTTGTAATTTACGGAAGCTGGCAGTTATGTAAGTCAGATTTCTTGTCACACCGCATACCCCTGTTTTAAAGTTAAATTTATACTTTAGTTATTTATACTTCGGACTTTCAAATTATGTTTGAACTCAATTTCCATTTAAATGAATGAGCTTAGGCTACGGTACTGCATTTGATTTACATATTTTCTGCTAATTTACATTGTTTCCGTATCAATCATATAATGTTTTGATGAAAATACGAGAACCTGTGTTGTATCTTGAAGGCTTATTACTAAAATCAATGCGTGAAATAATTTGCATAGGTAATACTGATTAATGATATACCTACATTAATATACAATTGGTTAAAAATAAAATTTTAGCTAATGTATTTATGTTAAATATGTCATATGATTCAGTTTTGAAAAAGTAAATACATACGAAAACATAGGGAGGAAAGTATCAAAAACCACCGGCTTCTACTAGAGTAAAAAACCATAGAAAATAAGCACCAAGTATTTGATCCAATCTAACAGATAAACTCTTTCTCTGGACGTACAACCGTATAATTGTCGCGGTCACGCGGACGCGCAAGTGGTTAAGATTAAAAACGTCCGTTATTTATGAATGTCTGCAATGCAATCTTTGGCTTTTATTCTTAACCCGCTGTCAGAATCTTAGGGCTCGCGTTGGTTGGATTAACGTTGACCGCGGACGTATGCACACGGCATTGGTCTAGGACTTATCCGCTGGTTCTTGTCTCACTAATATAGCTTGGGAGAACGCCGTCAGGTTTTTTGTGGGTAGGCGCGCTGCAAGCCCGGAGCACATTACATATCGACTGCCCTCGCGGTCGGCATTTCCCTGACGAAATAGAAGGTTGGATAAACATGGCCTGGTATTAATAGCGGATAATTAAAAAAAAAACTTTTTCCATCCACCAGGTGCTCCTAGTTCACGAGGCGTCCAAGGGAAGCTTTTCTCGGGTCTTCGATCTGGAGGCAGGAGATGAAGCAGAGCCTGGCACCCCAAGAACATCACCCTATGAGAGCCGGTTTCCTATCAACATCGGCATTACCGGCTACGTCGCTACTACTGGCGAGGTGAGGTTTATATCTACATCATTCTATGTAAGCCCACACAGTTTGTATACAGGCACAACACAACAGATTAGTGATGGATTTGAGTCTATAATACCTTACAACAATGGACCTAGGGTTTAGAAGTTAAAATATTTAGTATGTTTAGTTTTTGAGAAGTGTCTGTTGCAGGAGCTATTTTAAAAATTCGCCCTTGACGTGGAAACAGTGAAAGAAAGTTTGTATGAGCAATTTTTCATAATTGCGGTAACGAAATAAGTAAAACTCATCATACCTGATTGATTAAAAAATCCGTATATTTTTTTTTAAATCATAGGACACCTCTAATTGTTTAAATACAAAATAGGAACAATTACTATTTCGTAAGTACCTACATAAAAAGAAGCCCAGACAGTTCTTGTATCTGCTAGTTAGATTCGTTGTAACCCAAATCTCGTGAATTTATGATACCCTTAATCCAAGTCGTTGTATTGTAACAAGCCCATAATTTTCACAGACGGTGAACATCCCAGACGCTTACTTGGACCCTCGTTTCGACCCGTCAGTGGACGAAGGCACCGGCTTCAAACACAATACAATCCTTTGCATGGCTATCAAAAATTCTGAAGGCAGAATCATTGGAGTCATACAGGTAAAAAAATATATATTGTTTAAAAACATAATATGTAGTTTAATCTATGTCGTATATACGACAATCTATTCATCATACATATACCTATTTAAGTATGTAGGTATATGTATGATGAATGTACTTACATGATGCTAAGCATCTTTCATTTGTTGTTAACTATTGTGATTGGTTTCTAGCTATCAGCACCGAACCGCTCACCAATCTTTATCGTTTCACATCCGTAGCTTCCTCAACTTTTAGACTTGAAAAATATTTTAATATTGACTTCCATTTATAACTTTAAGCCTGATCTTGAGTAATCGAAGTTTGCCGGTTGAGTTATAAATGTTATTTATAATCTGTGCGAGGAAGCCCAGTGCTAGCACGAGATTTATTGCTACCCAACAATATATCGACTACGGCTATTTTAGTAATGATTTTCCAGCAGTCGGGAAACTAGGAACTGCATTGACGTCATAGGACGATTATTGTAGCGGTGTTATGATTTCAAATTGAGCACCAGTCAAGTGATCATTGATTACACAGACAGTCTGACAGGGATTCCATTATATGAATGACGTGCGTGTTAAAGAGGGCGTAGTGTTACAATAGATATAGGTCTAGAGCTCCATTTTTGAATCACTGGTATGACATTCTGTTGACGAATGCGATATAATTTTCATTCAATAATAGGTATTCATTTTAGCGTTTCTTCTATCGCTTACCGTCTGTGATGAGTGGGTAGGGGCACTCGTTGCGGTTTCGAGCGGTCAAGTGCAGTCTAATGTTTCAAAGATGCGAAGTTTCAGATGACGAACGAAAATCGGAAGAATCTGCACACAAGTGCAGTATTTAAAAATAGAGCTCCTTGGTTCTAAACACAAATCTATCTATTTGTGGTCGTGTTATCTCATTCACGGTTTCACTATGTCAATTTAATGTCTTATCTAAACACTTTTTAAGTAATAGGGATTTGCCTGTTTTCTTTTACATAGATAATGCAAACACCAATAGTAATTGCCCAATGCCCGTATTACAAAGTCTCAAATGACTAGAAGTTGCGATAGCGAGATGGAAAGCGGGTAGTTGGTGTACTATCAGCCCAATGGTGTTACTAATGACAACTAGGGAGAAACTGTGGAAAAAAAACTAATAGCGATTAGTATTATGAACCAACAACAGTAGCAATTACATTTTAACTAACTATCGTTTGTAAAATTTACATATTTGTAAATTGAAATGCACATAACACTGAAACAAGTGACTAGTTTCGCGTTCACGCCCCAAAATTATCAGTACTTTACGCCAATGGAGACCAAACTAAACCAATTACGTATTTTATCCGGTGTTAAACGTAACTGGCTCTCAATTGACTAAAAGAGTTGGTCATAAATATAACATAAAAAAGTTTAATGTATCGTATAAAGTCACAGCCATCGGGATGCTGAAGTTATTCGGATTATAATGAAATATTCACGTGGTAATAGTGACCAAAAACAAAATTGTTAATAAAAATATAGCGCATTGCGGTTGTATGCGACACACCTACTCCTTTACGCATGGCGTACTTAGCGCATATTTTATAGAGTCCTTAAATCTTGATAACTTTTTTATAAGGGGTCTTAAATTGCTTTACGGTTGGCTTTAATATTGGCAGTAACTCTACTAGCTTGAGAAAGAGAAAAAGTCTTATTTTATGTTTAACAACTAGAATTATTATTAATAAATAAATTTATTTATAAAAAACTACTTTCTACATAGTAGCTTGTTATCAAATACGTAAACGAAGCTCGTTTATGGATACGTATATGACTTTATTTTCAAAATTTTATTTTATAGTCATTTTACGGCAACGGTAGTTTGAAACAAGTACTAAAAGCTTTTGACTTTTTATTTCACACTCTGCTCGTACGACCTACTTTACGCACATGACCTGCAAGTCTAAATTAAAAAGCTTATATCCCGAAAATTGCCCTGCTAAAAAGCAGAGCTGAGTTTAAACAACCGTTGAAGTTGTCCCAATTATAAAATTTCCGACATGTTAAAAAAGCTTTTCGCACTCTCAGATTAATTAAACAGCGCGCAATGCGACACTACATTTCGGCGGCTTACTTTGTTCGAAGTTAATTTATTTGCGAAATAAAACTGAACTCCCATGCTTTCCGCTCTAAACCCATTTGTTCCTGTGAAGGCTCGGAACAGGCTATTCGAACAGCATAATGTTAGTGAGATTTTACGAGGCCATTATGCTCCTTCATTTCGTTTTAGATGTACTGCTTTAAAATGCTAGTTTAACTATTAATTTGAACAGGAAATGAGGCCTTTATTTGTCCCCTGTTGACTCTGTTATTAAGTTTACATTTGAATAACTTAAAAACACATTTTTTTTTCGTTTTTTTGCTTTTCTTTCATGCGTTGGGTTTTTTTTAAATTTGTAAGTTAATTTTAATTCATCATTTTTTGTTAATAATGTACATAGTGGCGTGTCTTTTGTTTGGTTTGATAAAAAATGTTAAAGAACCATCGCCGATAAGCCTACTTTCAAATTTATAAAATAAAACTGCATCTAAATCGGTTCGCCCGTTTAAGAGCTAAAGTGCCGCAGACAGACACACATAGAGTAGCGGTCAAACTTACAACATCCCCTATTGCGTCTGGGGTTAATAAAACTACCGGCAAATGTTCGTTCATATCATCCAGTATTATTTTCCCCTATAAGTACTTGGAATAGAATAAAATAACATGAGATAGGTAAGAATTAGGTGTAATGGAGCATACACCATTAAACTTTTGGCCTGCCATTCAAACGAGTTTGATTGTGCAGAATTTTCACGCCTTATCAGTCGACTAAGTAAAAAATATATTTTATTTTTAAGAAAAATATCAAACTGGTAAAAATAACCTACATATTTGCGTCATACGTATAACTTGAATTTGAATGATAATTAGGACCATCAAAATATATCTTATTTATAAGGATAAGTTATTGCACTTTAAAATTTTACTGCATGGTAATCAATCATTTTAATTGAAGTATTTTTAAGTTTCTATTGTGTTTCATTGATTGCAAAATTTATACGCGAAAATGCATAGCATAAGTAAGCTATTTGTCCAAAATGTATCCATTTTAGTAAAAGTGAAGTTTTCCACCAAGGGGTTACGAAACAGCTTTTCGTTGGAAATGAGATTCTCTGATTGCATTTCACTTACTTCAAAGATTCGTATTTTTTGATGCATTGGTTTATTAGCCTACATTAATTAATCCGACTACATAATATTTTTATCGCTTTCTAAAATATTGTGCTAATGACTTACATAAAAGTATGACAATGGTATACACAAAGTACATACATAAGCTGAATAGCAGATTATGCCCCGAGGGGTCGTTGAGAAGGGGACTTTGCAACTTGTTTTCTTAATTTCGTTATTATAACACTTTCTCGGCGGGAAACTTTTGTGGACTTGGTACTTAACGCGTTGTGGGATGCATTATCAGTCCTACCGACTTCTGTGTTCTGCAGAAGTTGGTTGACGGAGCCGTAATTAAATCAACGAGGAGAAATGCTAACGGCTCGACTTCTGAAAATAGGAGAATATCGCCTTCATTTTCAGACCTTTTGCGTCATGGTTTTTGATTTGTATAGCCATAACGTCGGTACGTTTTCGACCCCTGCTTTCCTGAACATTGATTACCTACGCAATGACCACTATCATAGTCAGCGACAGGTCGTCCAGTGTTGAATATAGACCTGCTCCATAGATTCTAACTGCTTTCCTTAGGTAGAATAGATAAGAGAAATATTTAACAGATTGCATGCGACCTGCCAGCATCGCGGTCCTGATACCTTTACTAAGGCACGTGACCTACTGTGCTAAAACGGTACCGCATTAAACAATCGCAATAGTTGACAAGATTGGACTACCTACCTATCCAATTATGTAATTAGAGTTTGATCAGCTTTAACTGGCAGTAACTTAAGTAATAAGGTCGAATTGAAACGATGATAACTGCAATCTCACGGCCCTTATGAAATTGTACGTTTGGTCAAGTCACTACTTTACCAACTGTAGCTTAAGTACAACTGATTATTGTTCGGCCAAACGAAATTAGTTTTTTGGCTTTTTTGTCTTGAATCACCTACTTGGAAACGGCTCCTGAGTCAGGAAGCTGGTTGTGTTGACGCCCCCGTGTCTTGGAATTTCAAAAGCACAATAAGCCGTTGTTTCTGCGTCTGATCTCTACGGTTATTACGGATTGCCGTCTCATCAAACAATGAGAGTGAAGAACTAGTTCTTATAAAGGAAGTGTATTGCGTACACTTATCAAATCTCCTGCGTACCTTTTGGTTGATCTCTGTTAAGATTGGCCGCCGAAGCCTAAAATGAGTAGGAAAATTATAAATTTATTGTTTGTTATATTTTCCAGCTGGTGAACAAATTCGACGAGCTGTTATTCACCAAAAATGACGAGAATTTCGTGGAAGCTTTCGCGATATTCTGCGGTATGGGCATCCACAACACGCATATGTACGAGAAAGCCATCACAGCGATGGCTAAGCAGAGCGTCACGCTTGATGTAAGTTATCTTTTCTATCATACATTCGTTCATTCAGTTCAGACATTGCTGTGAAAATATTACAAAACAACGTACACATGGGTTGACCCTGTGTACTTCAGTTTTATAAAATAGTAAGCAGTTTCGACTTCTCTCGCCCTACTTGCTAACTGCGTCCTTGTGTGGGCAAAAAAAAATACATTGCGATTGCATTTACACGATGCATGTGGACAAGATAGTTTTCAGTAGAGTCTTGGACATAGATTTTCTCCAAAAGAATCGGGATACTTATAGCTTTGACAATTTTATACTATTTCCGTTGCGCCCGGTGACCTTCTTTTGTCAAATTCATTATAGCAGGTTGACAAAATAGCCATTACTATTATGGTATTAGTCATTTGGGACGTTTTAAGTCATAAATTATTCAAACAAGATCAAGAATAGTGAACCCTTATTCTCGAGAATGTTAAACTCGCGATTAAATAAAAATATGTCTTATTAGATCATTTAATACTTATATCCCGCTGTCTTTGATCATGACATCTCTGCGAATTCCATTCGTTCATTAATGCGAGGAAACTCGATTTTATCGATTGGATATCGGTTTCATTATTTTTAATGAGCGATTTGTGTAATTCCAGGTGTTAAGTTACCACGCGTCCGCTTCGTTAGACGACGCTCAACGGTTACGGGTAAGATTATGTTGATTATTTTTTAATAAATTACGTTTTTCACGATCACGTATTTTGATAGATGTAAATGATTAGATGAAAAAGGTAAAAGATACTGGCATAAACATTCAACGACAGAAAGAAAACCATTTTTTGTCGAATTAAAAAAAACAAACGCCATAATATATATGTATTTCTTTGACATTTTAAAGATAAACGTTATGAGAAAATCTCGCACTTTCTAAACATTTGCAAGGCTTTTTTTTTTGCTGGTCTGACTTGAACATATCGACAACAAATGTTATGTCCATCTGGGTTTCTCTCGCCGAATAATAGATTCTTAAGAATTTGTTATAAGTTACAGGGAAGGCGACCATTTTACACCAAGTAACTACTTAAGTTTGAACAAACCAAATTCGCATAGACAGTTCATGAGATCATAAACTACTAATTATCAAGTAATTTATGAACATTGACCTACATAGTCAGTTACATCTTTAGCACCTATTGTCATTTCCATCTACCATTCTTCCAGACCCTAAGGATACCCTCATCAGTCCACTTCAACCTACACGAGCTGGATTTCGACGACATCGATCTATCGGACGACGACACCCTCACCGCGTGTCTCCGCATGTTCCTAGACCTTGACTTTGTGGAACGTTTCCACATAGACTACAGCGTCCTCTGTCGATGGCTGCTAAGCGTGAAGAAGAACTACAGGAATGTCACGTACCATAATTGGAGGCACGCCTTCAACGTCGCCCAGATGATGTTCGCTATACTGACGGTGAGTGGAGTTTATTTGGAAGATATACTATTTATAGGTAGACCGCTTAATTGAAGTATCTGATTTATGAAGGCCGCTTAATTGATTTAAGAGACTGATTGCCTGCGGGGAAGGTGAGAGAGGTGCAGTCAGCAGGCGCTTTGATTTGATTAGGTGATTTGAATTTTGACAAGAAAACTCTTGCCGCCTGCACCTCACCAGTCTCCGATCTTGTCATAGCTCTACCTACTCCTGTACCCCGCAGGAGAAGATTCCATTAGACGGTTTACTTATAGTGCTAATAATCAAAAAGATTCTAAGATGTAACTTTGTAAAGGGCCAATTAAATTGTCCCCTGCTGTTAATGAAGGTGTAGGTATTACATACATTTTTAACTGAAAGTGAGTTTAGTTTTAGTATTTTATTACAGCGCTTTTGCATGTTCTTAGATTTTGTTACCGTGTTTTTTTTTTTCATTTGGCTAAAAAGGCTCTTTTGAATGAGACACACGTCTTGTAGGCATTCTTGTTATTAAACTATGTTCTGCGAAACTTTTGAATGGAATGAATTTCTTTAACTTTCACTAAGTAATTTACGAAACAACTACCTCCCATTGTACATAATGTCTGTACGGCATGCCTTTATTGTCTTACCCTTTTTACATTTTCTCTAAGTGCAACTATGTGATATGTGTGTGTATGCAAATATTTAATAGTTTGTTTTCACAGCGGTTTAAATTCCAGGAGACACAGTGGTGGAAGATATTCGGCGAGCTGGAGTGCCTCGCGCTGATCATCGGCTGCTTGTGCCACGACCTTGACCACCGGGGGACCAATAACTCTTTTCAGATCAAGTGAGTATTTGAAAATATTTACTGCTTTTTAGAAATATAAGGAGAAACGTGTAGAGCTGTTTGCAGATGTCTTTTGATCGACTGCACTTAGTTGACATTTCGTTTCAAGGGTTAAAAACAGGTCTAATTACAATTCCAACGTAATAAACAGTAAATGCTACAGTTTACTTTGCGACTTCTGTCAGGACACAGCTTTTTTTTCTCCCCATTAGAGTCGATATTTAGTTTTCTTCTATTCAAGTCGACTCTGGCGTTATATTGTTATTTAATATTTATTATGATTACCCTATTGCTAGTGGTGCTTGTCGCATTTTATAATTGAATGGTGAATTCCTCTTTCTAGAGCATCTTCACCGCTGGCACAGCTGTATTCCACGTCAACGATGGAACACCATCATTTTGATCAGTGCCTGATGATCCTCAACTCACCTGGGAACCAGATCCTGGCCAACCTGTCGTCGGACGACTACGAGAGGGTCGTCAAAGTGCTTGAAGATGCTATCCTGTCGACAGATTTGGCTGTTTACTTCAGGTTAGCTATAAACTGAATGCTATGGTTGTTAACCCTTTAACGGGAAGTGGATGAAATTTTGCTATCACAATTTGAACTTTAAGCCATTACGATACGGTTTAAAATATATGAATTAAATTATTGTTTAGCCGTGGGAGTTAAAGCATTTTGAACTGCAAACTTACCATAACTCGATGCAACTTTGACCTACCTCCTGGATGGAATAGTTATTATGCTTACATATTATTTTGCCGTCCTAAGCTTCTCATTATCGTACCGTCATGCTTCAGATGAAGTCAAATGTAAAATAATTTGCAAATAAAAAACACCTTTCTGCATTTATTGATACTTACCTTAATCTTACGACACAAAACTGTTGTTGATCAATTACTATTTTAGCTAGTTAGCTTCCTCACATCTTACCCATCTCTGATTTATGTCGTATACTGTTTTCTGCAGTTTGCTGCCGTTGCGTACTAACTATGTCAAAATAACGGAGAATTTGGTGTTTTAAAGTAGAGACGTTCGATACTTGCCTGGCCTTGTTAAAATATTTTTTCAAGGTTTTTTTAATGCCATTGGCATCTTACTTTACAGTAAACGCAAACCATTCATCGAGCTGGTCAGCAGCGAGCGCACGGTCACCCCCGCATGGGGCGAATGCGAAGATAAGCGCGGGCTACTGCGGGCCATGCTGATGACGGCCTGCGATCTCGCCGCCATCACCAAGCCGTGGCCGGTTGAGCGACGCGTCGCAGCATTGGTGGCTGGCGAATTCTTCCGCCAGGGTGATCTGGAGCGACAGAACTTGAACCTGACGCCCATAGTGAGTAGCACTTGAAGTAGTCTGCAACGAACAAACGGTTACATCGCGGCGGCATGATGACGGGTTTTCACGAGCTAGCTACCGGTGAATTCTTCCATCAAAGCGGCCTGCACCCGATTCACAATTATTTGATAGCGAATTGACAACCGATACGTCGAGTGACAGTTATTTTAAATCCTATAGTGCACTTGACACATCCTATAGAGCGTTGGCCCGGTTAGCCAAAGGTTGTAGGTTCAAATCCTACCGGTGTGCGAATATTTGGTTTCTTATTTAAACTTATATAAATAATTTAACTTCTACATTGCACTTGCTTGGTTTATTAGTTCCACATTTCGTTAACAACAGGTTGTGTATGGGGGCTGTAGCGACAAAACCTTAACCTGTCGGTGAGCAGCATCATGTATCGCTACTAGATGGCGCTACTGGTAACGTTCTCGAAAACGATAAACTTAATCCTAATTCCTTTAATCTGAGAAAGAAAATCTAATCTGAGTTGAAATATGCTGTTAAATTTATTAATTAATGGCATAATTTTGTTTCAGGACATAATGAACAGAGACAAAGAAGACGAACTCCCTGCTATGCAAGTGAAATTTATTGATACGATTTGCCTACCTATTTACGAGGTAAATATAAATATAATCCATATTCATTTTCCCTTTAACTCATAAAATTGATTGTCACAGTTGAGTGACAATATAAACTTCTTTTTCAGGCATTCGCAGTACTGTCGTCAGCTTTACAACCAATGCTCGATCGAGTGAAAAGCAATCGAGCGCACTGGATCGACCTCGCGAGCAACGAGAAAAACAATGATAAGATCGAGTACGGTCTAGAGAAGAACCACATTAATGAAAGGAACGACAAATCAAGCATCAGCTCACAAAACGTCGACGACACAGAAAACACTTACGAAGGCGACAGCAGTGGGGCCGTAAGTCTTTCCTCAGAATCAAATTCTAAATACGAAAATATCGAGAACCCTGTCGTGGGTCTCGTCAACAACGTTCTCGCGATGCCTCGGGATTCGAGCAAGTTCTCCAATCTGAACGAATTAAATTAAATATAAAATGAGACGGACCATTGTGATAAAGTGAAACGCGTCTTATGTGGATTGCGTCTAAACCTCATTTCGAAGGCCAATAGATAAGCCAAATCGTCCATACGACGTTAAGTTTTTTAGTGTAAAGATACATTTTAGTGTCTATTAGCACAATATGTTGTTACTTTGATGTAACTTTGCAGGTATAGTTTTGCATTTTAGACATTGTTTCTCTTTTATTGCATACGCTGCAGTTTTGTCGTCGATTGCTTTTAATTATGCTTAGGATTTTACCACCTTATTCTTTCATATCATGTTTCTATTGGCTTGAAATAGAGGTCCATACGAGTGTGAATGGTACTTGTGTTGCGGTGGAGAATGTGTGATATTCGTGTAGTAGGTAGTTAGCTGATTTAGTTGAATTCAGATGATTCACCAAGCGCAAGGCGTGTATGCTTAAGTCGTCAGGACTGCACTATTTTTGTACACTTCACTTAGCTTTACATCCTAAATAGTTAATTTAAGGTTTTTTTAAAATATGTACCTAAATAGTTTTGATTTACCTCATTCGTCTATTCCTACATTACATGAAGTTATTCGTGTGTTGATTGATGGTTTTCGTATCATTTTCAATGATACCAATGAACATTCGATAACATAAGAAGATTTATTTTCTTGAAACTAAAAACAGGGCCTAACTGTCGTCTAACGTAGTTTTATCAAATAAATGACCAAAATACCAAAAATTTTGAATAGTGCTAAATTGTTTTGTTAATAATAAAAACATATATTAAGACATTCAAGCTTTGAGTATTATTATGACGATGATAATATTTGACATTGTTAAGTTCTTGAGAAATTTCGAAGTGTGTGATAAATCCACCTACACATATATAAAATCATTGCATATCGGGAAATTGTTGGACAACAATATAATAAAATATGTGTATGTGACAAGGGTATAGTGAATATTTGGGAGTATAATGTGCACGTGATCATTGTAACAACATGTATTTTTGGCTCTTAGCATTCTCATTTCAAAGTCAAACAAGGCTACCACGTGTATATTATGAGGCCTAAAAATTTGATTCACACAACATTTGAATGTAAATAATATCTATAAATTATTAACGAAACGTAATTTTTGGTAAGTATGTACTTATATGAATTCGGGTTCTAATTATTATTATCTATTTTGCTGTTATTTTGCAATCGCATTATACGGAACTCCCGCCTCGCAATACTTTAACACCTAACAGTTAAAACACATTAGTAGTAAGGAACAGAAGGTCCATGTGCATATTCAAAAGAAATGCTTTTAATTAAATAAATAAAACCTGTCAATTAAAGCCTTTGACTGGAACGGAACTAGACACAATAGAATTATATTGTTTGGGGGTCACCGGTGACCACCATGGCGCTCAATGTGTTAATAAATAATCCAGCCCGTGTGCAAATTTTTGGTTTGTAATTTACTTTAAAAAAAAAACCTTGTAATTCCTACGACTGTGCATTAGGTAACGGTAATGTTAGGTACTTACATAAATTATTTCGAATATCAAGTATAAGGCTCCGTGCAGATGGGTCACCAACCACAACCACCGGTGACTAGCGACAAGTTGTTTACATATTTTTAATAATTTTAATACACACGGGGAGCCAGTAGCGGCCACACAACATGAAGTAAAAATATTGTAGGTTACTTACGGTAATGCTGCATCTACTGCACTATTGATTGACTCAATGTAATAGGTATTTAAGATTTATTGTGGCGATTATGTTATCAGTTTACGAAATTTTAAAAGTGCATCTTATTTGAATTGGACCTTCTGACCCTAGTACTTTATTGTGGTTACCGCATATCCATTCCAGTTAGTTTTTTTTAATTCTGTAATATTTCTATTTGTGAAGTTATTAAGATGAGTATGATAATTATGTCAATTATAAAAGCTATACAAATGTAAAATCTGATAAGTTTTCTAACTCTAATTATATGAAATTGAATGAAACTGTAAATTTTTCATATGTAATTATTTCACTACAATTAAAACGAATTGCAGTTTCACAAAGTCATTATCATGGTAATAGTTGAGACTTTATTAAAATATATATACCTACTATATTTTGTATTATAATAAATTGATGGATGAGATTGCGTTTTGGAAAATGTTTACTTAAGTAAGTAGGTACTCCATTTTTGTTCAGATTTTTCAGTTCTACCTTTATTTCAATCAATAAAATCCCTTATGTTGAAGAAACTGAGAAAAACATATTGCTAATGTAGCAGAAATTTAAAGGCTTTCTCGCGCACTCGGACATGTTTTGTTTCCATTCAAATTATACTATCCAAATAATAACATTTGACCAATTTCGCCATGAAGGAAAATTGTATATTAAAATATTTTCAAATTGGAATAATTCTCTCTATAAGCGTTAGATATTTACTTGAAAAAAAATCTCAAATTATTGTGGTAATAAATATGTACAACCCTAATCATAAGATCGCTGTAAGTATTATTAGAAAGTAATTAGAGAATTAATAACTATAATTCACTAAATGACGAGTTGTATGGTGTGTGAATAAATATGGAGGTTGTTTTGTTTCAAACAAAAAATGTTATTTATTTATGATTAAACAAATTTTGAAATTATTTATTGTATTATTACCAAACTACATACTTTTTCCTGACTTCATGCATGTCCTAAGTTAGTTCACTGCCACAGAGAGATTGTACGGACAAGAGTAAATCAAGATCAACACAGACACTGCACACCTTATGCGCATTACACACTACGCAGATAGGTACGATAATATTTTATCAGCGTAAAAAATACATTATAGAAAAGTATCACACAGTACGCAGATTCAATAATACTACTTATGTATAGGGGCGAAACGTCAAATGATACATTCACTTAAAATCCTTTAAACTTTCAAACTGTTATTGGTGCGAAATGTCTTACGGTTTTTACGGTTTAGTATTTGGTTTTATGGGGTGATCAATAAACTTCGAAACGAAAAGGTGGTTTTTTACGTTTTGTTTCCAGCTTCCTCGTAGGCAATAAGGAGAGTCTAGTGCTGTAATTTGGCTAAGACTTTTGAGGTATATAGGTTTCTCCAAATAGGCTTTAAATATGGCTTGCATAATAATATATGAGAAGCTGGAGACCAATCTGGAGACACACACGTTTTTATTATGTATGAGATCGTCAATAGAATATTTATACAGGGTTTTGCAATGAGTAGCGACTATATCACATGTGTTTAAAAACGGAACAGAGAGACAGCTTCATACAAAAACGCAAATTAATTGCACTACTACAAGCATGCGGGGCATGATGTGTGCGTGACCACTAGCTGCTTGGACGTAGGGTACACGAAATTAAATTTCGCTCGCAAAAAATAATAGACTGTGTCATCCGGTGGTACTCGAACTCACGTTCCTTCGCTATCCGGGCGAATTCTCCAACTGAACTACAAACTGCAAAGCAAAAAATCTTTTATTTATCGACCAACTTAGATCATTAGTTAGTAATACATGAGAATCTTAGCCTATGTTAGTAACATTCAAAATTCAAATACTCCAGCCTCCTATAGTCCCAATCCCATAATCAAATCCCAAAGGGCTTGGATAAGTCGGAAATTTTCGTTATTTTTGGATCGATCAGCCGCATGATCGGTTTCGGCTTTAAATCGGTGTCTGGCCGTTGGAGTCTTGGATCCTCCTTGGGACCTCCGACATCAAAGTCGACAACGAAATGCCCTCGGCCGAGATTCGCGACTCCAGGGTTGAACGTTCCATCTCGTATCGGAGACTTCTTTCTATTGTATCCAGCGACAATGTGATCCCTAGTGATTGTAGCCATACCCTTTATCATGTTATGCGCAGTAAATCGCCCTCTTAATATTTTGTGGGCTTGAGTTAGAAGAGTAATTATGGGAAATATGGTTTTGAAGATGAGAACGATGAATATTTTTTATGCAACTTTTACTCCAAGTTCTGACAGAACATTCTTATAATAAACCTAATTTATAATTCGCTCGGCTGTTGATTTTTTTACGATTCTCATGCGTATGATTGATCATCAAATAAAATAAATCTGTCATACTGATTTTGTTCACCAAAAATGTAGCCTATGTTAGGGTCATCTTATCAAATTTATTGAAATTGAAACCCTTTCCTTACAATTGGTTCAATAAAATTAGCAGTGGTAAAATACACATGATACTATCATACATCCATATACATACTGCTACATAGAATCCTTTGGTTTTGCCGTGGTCGGTTAAATAATTATTACCTAGAGGGCTTCCTAAACCCCCTGAATCAAGGGAGTTTTTTTTTTGCAGTGGCATCCCTAATTAAACAAGCACCCCTGTCAATGTCATCCACGTGCCAAAAGATCCTTGAATGAGGGATTTTCTGACATCTCAAAATTTTAGTTTTATTTTATGTTGATAGATAGCACTATTCATCCATCTAAGTTATATAAATATTGCGGTGAAATCATTGAGCATAAAACTAAAAAAAAAATGTAATATTATGTGTAAGTAAAGTCATGTAGTGGAAGTACTTAAGTTAAATATTAGTGAGTTTCAAATACAGTTAAAAATAAATTTTAATGGAAAAACGGCTTGATGATCACTAAATAGTTAAAAAAATCCTGCGTGACTCTAAAACATGCTAAACATAAACATTATAACACAATAAACGCAAAAAACAGCCCTTTTCTTAAATAAAAATCTACCTGACTTAGGTTGTTCAACGCCATCTAGCGGATTTTTAAATACTGGTTTTTGACACTAGGAAAAATCTTCATTAAACTTCTTAGTAGGTTTTAAAACCATATCGAAGTTTTAAATAGTAGATTAATTTATTAACATAATATTGTATATAATACCTTTAAATTCATTTGACTGATGTGTCTTTTCCAGAAAAACAGTTATCCGAATATCAAGTGTTTCTTTTATTTCATAGATGTTTTGCTTGTCATAAACTTTAATTATTAGACAGTTTTATAGATCGAAGTTACCTTAAATCTTCTCAATTTGGGGAATGTTCGCTTTCCTTTTTTATCGTTGGGGGTTTCTTAGTAAATATTTTTTTATTGCACCATACTAGGTCAAGCTCTTTGAAAACAGTATTGAAGGAGTTGTGAAAAAATAATGCATTTTGCCATATTTTGGTAGTTGCGGTCATCCTGGATTTGAAATTCGTTAAAGTGTACCGTACCTGTAGTATTTCAATCCCTTTCATTCGATACACATATGAGGGGACTAGCTGTTGCCCGCGACTTCGCCCGCGTAACCTACTATTTCTGTATCCTACAGGAACTGTGTTTTTTTTTCGGGATAAAAAGTAGCCTATATATTATTCCAGACTATAATATATCTCTGTGCCAAATTTTATCCATATCCGTTCAGTAGTTTTTGCGTGAAGAAGTAACAAACATACACACTCACAAACTTTCGCATTTATAATATTAGTGGGATTAGTGGGATAGTGGGATATCCGTTCAGTAGTTTTTGCGTGAAGGAGTAACAAACATACACACTCACAAACTTTCGCATTTATAATATTAGTGGGATTATAAAAAAGGTAATTTGCCTTTTTGTGGTAGCGGCCATTTTTGGTTTAAAATTCCATCATCATATCAGCCTATTGCAGTCCACTGCTGGACACAGGCCTCTCTAAGAATTTAAAATGTATCACATTAATAATTAACTGTTTTAACAAACACACCAATTACCTAGCCCCTTAGCCCCAAACAAAGCGTGAGCTTGTGCTTTGGTGACTAGGATAACGGATAGACATACTTATATTATAAACATCCATGACTTAGGTACAAATGCTCGGGCTCATCACGCAAACATTTGCCCCTTGCGGAATTCGAACCCGCAACCGCGTGGTTTAGAAGACCGGGGCACGAACCACTACACCAAGACGGTCGTCGAACATTGTACGAGTATACCTATAGCATAATGAAACATGGCTAAGAACACTCGGAATAAAATTTTCTATGACACAAAAAAAAACTAAACAAAAATCGGTTTTGGAGGTACGATACTACCATTGACTAATACACAGACAGATACGTTAAACTTATAATAGGTACCCCTCTCTTTGCGTCTGGGGTTAAAAAGAAAAATATCTGACTTTGACAGCCAACGACGTATGTTTTGTTGATACTATCCTATCAGGTAATATATTTATCATAATAATAATTAAGCAAAATGTCTCTTCTCGATATAACAAACCCGGCAGTAATCATTTTCCTAAAAGAAAATTATGAAAAGGAGAAGCGTTTGCGATTTAATTGGATCCACAAGTATAGGGCCCAGATTCAACAAGCAGCTACTTTGTCCAGGAAGCCCACAAATTATTTAGAGGGCGATATTACTGCGCATAACATGATAGAGGGTATGGCTACAATCACTAGGGATCACATTGTCGCTGGATACAATAGAAAGAAGATTCCTATACGAGATGGAACGTTCAACCCAGGAGCCACGAATCTCCGCCGAGGGCATTCTGTTGTCGACTTTGGTCTCGGAGGTCCCAAGAAGGATCCAAGACTCAAACACCCAGATTTGAAGCCGAAACCGAACATGCGGCTGATCGATCCGAAAATGACGAAAATTTCCGACTAATCCAAGCCCTTGGGATTATTGGATTGGGACTATAGGAGGCTGGAGTATTTGAATAAGGATGGTTAAATCAGGCTTGAGAAGGAGTTTTACTTTGCAATTGGTAGTTCAGTTGTAGGATGGACGACAGTGTCCTGCATTTGACCAAGACGTCCAAAAGCTGCCTGGTCACGCAGGCCAACCCACCGCAGTAAAAATTTTCAGACCCCTTGCCTGTCCAGAAGTCATGCTACGTTTTTTTCTCGTTATACCATATTATTTTATTTGGTAATTATTATTAATGGTTTTAGTATAATTTGCTTTGCTAGGGAAACTGTATTAGTAATCGTTTTAGATTTTAATTACACTTGTTTCATTTAAAAATGTATTTCAATAAGTACTACAAATTATTTCATTGCTTCAACTTAAGAAAGTAAGTAGGTGGGTGCATGCATGGTAATACTGTAAAACTTGTTGCAAGGGTTCATTGATTCTGATTTAGGGCGGTTGGTGATGATAAGTTATGTACAAGTATGATTTGTATGTGTCTTGAAAAAAATGATTTCCGTGAGCATCTATCGATTTGCACTACCAGAACCAGACAGAAACCACATTATTTATTAGTTATAAGGTACTTACCTCCTTGAACTTTTTATAGCCTGCTAGCTGGTAGACTTATCTCTCTCGGTACAACCTACCTAACAGAAAATTAATTACCTACCTACAACCAACGTTCTATTTTTCAGCACACCCAATATTCTGTTAATTTTACTGATCAATTGAATCTGAAGAAGTGAAAACTTGATTCGTCTATGGGAAAACTACACGTTTCTTCATCATACATTGAATGTTTTTGTTTATGCATAACGCTTCGCAATGAACAAAATCAAGCAATGGAAACAACCTTACTTGCCGCAATGTGCTCCTTGCCTAGTGCTCCGGCCAACAAAACCCATCAATAACACTGCGCATGTCCTTCTGGAAGAAACCTCGCTCTTTCTTGTGTTCCTAAATAGTAAGGGATAAAGCATAACCTCAAAACTCATGCACATGCGCAAAACACAGCAGGACTAAAATCGCTTTACTTTGCAGTGCTATTGCTGCGAGAAATAAAATCGAAACGCATGCAGTGGCAATAAATAAGTAAAACACTTTGTAGTAAAACTAAATAAAAAAATGTGAATATAGTTAAAATTAACATTTACCTAGCCTTATCTGTATATAGCATTATCAAATCAATGTGTAATCAAGGTGATTTTAGTAGTGCAGTAATGAAATAAGTGAATTTTAGCATAGTTTTGTAAGAAATTGGTAATTTCCAAAGTGATGTGAATATTACATGAAAAGAAACTCGTAACTACCTAATTAAAAGTAAGTATTACCTGGAATAAAAGTCAGCTACAACATTAAAGAAGGTAGTTAACACATTATACGATTTGTAGAAACTCTGATTAGGAAATCAGAAGATGTTATCAAAGTTAGAACACATTGGATCCGATTTAGTTAATATTTTAGTTTCCGATCGCTCTTATTTTTTTTAGATTAGGTAATATAGTGTCGAGTGTACTGCTTCAGTGTGATAGTATGGTTCAGTAGGTACTTAGTAGTTAATACACTATACGATTTATAGAAACTCTAATCAGGAAATCGGAAGATGTAATCAAAGTCAAATCCGATTTAGTTAATTTTAGTTTCCGATCGCTCTTATTTTTTTTAAATTAGGTATGGTGAGGAGTGTATTTGCTTTAGTGTGATAGTATGGTTAACTAAAGCGGTTAATCTACCAATTTAAATTTAGTTACTAAATTCAATTAAGTGAAATAGCATTTAGAAAGGAATTTAGGTTCCTAATGAATGAATGCTATTACCTACATTGGACTGTAAAGCTACTGGACCATTAGGACCACTAAATTTAGGAGGTGGAATAACCGCATACGTACCTACCTACCTATTCGATCATTATATCTAACCTGTATCTAACAGCTCGGTTAACTTTTGTTTCTTTCTTATCTTTTTTTCGTTTTGTTTGTTTTTTAATAAGTGGTTTCTTTTTTTGATAGATAGAACAAGTACTACTCGTACTAACCTACTTATTATGCAATACAATGCCAAAAGAACCTCCTTCTTGATGTCGGCCACAAGTTGTAGGTAATACCCTTACTGTAGGTACCTGGTTGGTCTTGAAAATATTTTTACTTAATAATACCACGGCCAGTAGCACTTCTATGTCAGTATTACACGTCATGTTTAGCGCCAAATGTTTGCCAAATGTTCTTTTGCGGCAAAGAAACGTCGAGTTGGGCTAATTTGTATGAAAATAATAACACGATCGTAACAGGACTATATTTAGTCTTCATCTAGGTATGTCTACTGAAACATAAACAGAATAGTCAAAATGTCCACAATATCATTATCAAGTAGGTAATAGGCGCAGGAAAAGCTAAACAAGAAAAGAACGGATCCCAGCAATCGTATTTCTAGCGCGATGGATAGGTATTAGGTACTGGAAGCAAACATTTGTATCTAATTAACTTCTTTGTTGCTGGTTCGTTAACACAGGGCCCTTAGACAAGCTGCAATCTTTCTTAACCGAAGTTCATATTAGCTAACAAAATGTATGAAACCGACATGCTATCGAAACATCACGCGACTTTTCCATACATATTTGTTAGCGATATTTGCTGTAGAAAGATTGCAACTTATGTAACACCCCAACCCTTGCAAATTAAAGTAAAAAAATATTTTTTTATACAAGCTCAGCATAAAGTTAAAATGTCAGTATGGATACGAATTCTAGTTCTAATTTAATAGAACATTTATTTTGTCTCAAATGTTTTTCGAGAAATCATGAATAGCTTCATAGTTTGGTTCACGTTTCATAATGAAAAATATGTGGCGCAAAAACAATGCGACCCTTTCAAGTGGTAAGCTTGGGTCCGACGACACCAATGGTTGTCAACATTTGGATAATATAATGATCAGGTCTATTTTACAATTATTTATAATTTATTAATGTTCACAATAACGTAGAACAATTTTTCATTTCATTACAGACAAAAATTTAACAAGGAAATAAAATAATAAGGAATACTTAATAAAGTTCCTTATTTGTAAATATTATTATAATATATCATATCAATACACATGTTGATCTAAAGATGAGTATCATTAAGTTAAATAATGTTTTTTTATTTAATTAGGTTATAATTGACTACAATTATTTGATTAAAATTTGTGCATTTAATTTCTCTATTAAAAATCATGCGCACAATAAAAATGTTGAGCACTTTAGGCAAATGTTTTGAGAATTGGCTTGTTACTGTTTAAAGTGGGGTTCGGGAGAAGAAACAAAACCGATTGACACGGTGATTGCAGGGCAGACCTAGGAAAGAAATTTGGGAATTCGGTTCAATACAATCCTGAATACGCGTTACTTATTTCGAAGTCCTAGGACAGGTTTCGGGTGTGTTGGTAGATTTCGCGTTTAGTGTAGGTAGGTGATAACCAGGTTAGGACCGGCTGAGTTTCAAGCTCAGACACGTCTTACGGGTCATTCGACTATGTAGGTTTGGCTGATTATATTGGTGAGTGATTTTTAACTAAGTAGTTAAGATATCTGTTGAAACAGTTTTAACATCTTATTGATGTAAGTAATTATGATATTAATTTTATTTCATAATGTTGTCTACTATTTGGTGCTATTAGTTCAATTTGGGTTCGATTCCTAAATTGTTATCAGACTCGAATCTGGATGTGCTGGCGGCATATTTGTATGAAGTTATACATTCACCGTAAAGAGAACTGGGTTCAATTCCTAGTTGTATTAAACAAATTCTTTCTACAAATACAATAGTATTTTAGTAGGTAATTTGCAGTGTAAGTAGAATGTTTTAGGTTCGATTCCTAGAACATTGAATTAAATTATCAAATAATGGATGTATAAGAATACTATATGTTACAAATACAAGAGAGTATATTATTGGTGGGTAATTTAAAGTGTGAGTGAAATGTTTTGGGTTCGATTCCAGGACATTGAATTAAAAAGAAGTTGTTCAGAAGTAGATGACTTTAGAAGGGTTTCGTATGAAAGTGTATATTTTACTAAGCTAATATTTCAACAGATTTCTTGACATTTTATACTGTCGCTGGTATATGGAAAGATTTACGATCATTATACCCTTATAGTGGTCCCAACCTTAATAACGAAATTATCTTTTATTTAGAAATATTAACAACGAAAGCTTTTGATCATATTAAATCTTTTTCATATTTTGGAGAGACAATCTTTTTGTTTTGTGTTATGTTTGATTTTAGATATTTTTGTGATTTTATTCTTTTTGAATTCTAATAATCACCTTGTCAATCGTTATTTAAATCATTTCTCGAAACTGCTATTATTTTAATTTTATTTTATAATTTTTAATTTTAATGCTCAATTATGATGATATCTATTCTGACATACTGATATTCTATTAATCGGTTAATTTTAAACTCATCAAATTATTACCTACTATTTATTTAGCCATTTTATTTTTAAGAGATTTATATTGACATACTGATAATCATCTGAATGAATTTGACTTATTTAATCGAAAACTCTTGAATTTATAAAATTATTATTTTCTCATTCCTATTAAATTATTACCAATTACATAGATACTTAACCATTTTATTTTAATGAGATCTATGTTGATGTTCTGGTTATCATTTCTGAATTTAATTTACCTGAATAAATATGTTTTAAACTCATGAAATTATAATGCCATCAAATTATAACCAGATTCTCTTCTATCTTCGAACCAAACTATGTTATCTGTGAAATCCAACCGATTATTTTAAATCTCCATATCTATAAACTCTATTTATGCAATGACTGAATGATTTTATTTAAAATACAAAACTATCTTAATTTTGAACCAATTTACTTGACTTTATTTAATTTATTTTGAACTTTAACCTATATAATCTATACATTTAACCTCAGAACCTTGACCAAATGATTTTATTTTATTCTCTTTGAATCAAAATTACACCAACTAGTAAGCCTTTTATTCAAATGATCTTATTTGACCTACTCTGACTTTGATCTCACTTCATTGACTTTGTTTCTGGATGTTTCCAGTTGATATTTATTACAATACTCAAACCTTCAAAAAGTTTTAGGTAGGTAGTGTATTATAACTACTTCTTAGTTATAATACTGTTAGAGGTTTGGTAGGGCCCCAAAACAGTAGTTACCTTCCCAATCCCAATGTCTTTCTTATTCCTGTCCCCTGAGAATTGGTCCTTTAAGTATGTTAGGAGTTAGGTTAATTGTGGACTATTTTCAGTTAGGTATCCATCTTTAGTGTTAATCCTTTCTATAATACTTTAATCCTCAGATCTGAGCATAGATTTTAATATAAATTTTATACGCTGTTTTGTTCACAGCATTAATTGACTCAATACATTTAAATTTCTTTTATTAATTAGATTTTCATGAAGGGGCTGCGAAAGGTCATTAAACACTTAAATTTTGGTATCCAAAATAATATGGGCTAATGTGAGCATATCAATGGTTTCATAGGACAAATTGAAAATGGTTAGGTTTTCGCCCTATAAAGAAGTCATTGGTATCTTTGGATTAGTTCTGTATTATTAACGGATTATAGAAACACAGGAATACTCGTAATTCCTTAGAGATCTTTGGTTGACTTTTCATGAAGTTAAGTAATAAATCAAGAGATATTTATATTGTATATCTTAAGTTCAGGTCTTCCTATATGCGCTCCTTCTCACGTTTTAAATAACGTGTTTCTATAGGGCCATTCTGAGAGGTGACAGACGATTATTGGTTTACCGATGGTAAAACATGGTCACCATTTCTTAGGGGATGACCAACCTACTACTTAGTTACTCTTGTACGAGTATATTAAAGACTACTCAACAGTATTTTTATTTCTATCACAAACAATGGTTTTTGGGTTATTGTTTTTTTTAGGTGATATATTTTAACCATGCAATCAAAGTTCATCGCAAGTTTTGCGATGAACACGGCTTCGATTTAAGTATACCGCACTTAACTAATTGAATACAATAGCACGTTAATAAGTATGTACCTCAGTACTTGCGTAATTAAATCTTAATCTTATCAATAAACATGAATTATTACAAAGAGAAACTTCTGCAAAAATACTACAAACTTCAAAGAGGTTGAACTACAGTTTAACCTTCAACCACAGCCTAAACGCCTATACGATAATGATTGACGCTGTCAGGAAAAATCCAAAATGTCCTAAATTGTTACAAGTACTGCTATGCTGAATTCTGTTTTTTTCAGCAAATCCCCTGAGGGATAGGACATGGAGTTTTCATCCACAAGTAAATATCAAACATAGTCGGATAAGTTAGGTTTACTGTGTGGAGACTCTAGTAACCTGCTTTAGTGTGATCTTTTTCTCCAACTATCATCATCATCAATCATTACAGTGTTATGTTCCATAAAAATGGTTGGACGCCTTAAATCATTGGCATTGTGTAGTAAAATAGGTCCATAATAGACCAAGGAAAATGAAACAGCATAAGACTCAAGTGTTTTAGGAGTGATATTGGATTGGGATTTTATCTGCGACGATTAACTAAAAGGTACGCGGATTTAGAAATATTAAACTTTGATAAACAATACTAATGATTTTTATGGGTACAGAACCACGGTACTTGGATTTTCCATGAATTCATAGTTTATACCCAACTGACAACGGGATGAAGAAGAATACTTTTTTAAATGAAAAAGTCTTGCATTTCCTACTTTTACGAGTACACTAGTCTAAGTAAAGGTTTGTAATAATTAATGTTCGTCTGAGCTTGTCCTGTGGAATCGAACCTAACGATAAGTTAACGTGGCATTGGGCCAAATCGATCGTTTGACCTACATCAATATTCAACATACTCTATGACCTACATTCTGAAACTTATTGTCATTGTTTTATTGATTGATATTAATATAATATTGCACTAAGCCTTACCAGTAGCTTACCAAATATAAATACTTGATTCAATAAATATAAGTCAGAAGATGTCGCTTTTCTACGAAGTAACATGTGTTTAAAAAATAATAATACGCCAGCCAAGAGTACAATGTCATAATAGCTAGGTGAATACATGTATATTAAACATACATCATAGTATAAAGGTACCTAACATTAAATGTAATTATTTTCCATCACATGCATCAGTGATTTACATTTGTACATAGGTAATTTAAATATAATTTACGTGATTAGATTAGCTATGTTTCGTGGATCATTATTGCGTTTAGTTTAAAAAAAAGGATAATATGTGTATACAACACACAAAATATTTTAAATTGCTGAAGCTTATATATTTAACTAGTGGTTCCCTGCGACTTCGCCTGCAAGAGTTGGATTTTCCATATAAACTTTCATCCCCCATTTCACACCCTTAATGTTTTTATATCGTGACAAAATGTAGTCTATGTCCTTTCTAGGGTCACGAACTATCTCCACACCAAATTTCATCTCAATCGGTTCAGTGGTTTAAGCGTCAAGAGGTAACAGACAGACAGACAGACACACTTTCGCATCTATAATATTAGTATGGATTGTTTGTGTTATACAGTTGACTGAAAATTGCGGTAAAATCAATACTTTTGTGATAGAAAAGCCAATCATATTGCATCTGATTTAAAAATCCAAGGCCGCAACTAATGGCTGGTTTTATTGGGATTTGAAGTTAAACCGCGTGGATATTTGATGTGAAGTAGGCGTGTTATGCCACGTCTATATAAATTTTGTTACAAAGAAAACAAACTAAATAAAGCATCGGTTTGCGTGAAACTAGCGTCACATTTGATCAGTACGTTTTGACCTCATAAACTATTGTTTCAACATTTTCGCGTGATAAAAACAAACCGAATGTTCTTATCATAAACGCAGCCATCGCAATCCTTAGCGGACGTCTACACCTCAATTTAAAAATAATCTGCTATACACAGTTAGTCTTGATCCGGCGAAAAAGTTGCGAATAACGGCGTTGTTTAAGTGCTTTTGTATTTTTAAGGTGCCGAACTCATCGAGATTGAATTTGGCTCAGCGAGATGTCGAAATGTGAGTATTTTATCACTTTTATCTATCGCTACAAACTACAAAAATACTGTTCCAACAACACTAATGTAAACATGACGTGTACCGTAAAGTGTGCGTTCATCACAAATGTTTTGGTTTGGTTCTTAAATGAAGTCGAGCATACCAACCTAGTTAGCCAAATATAATATCTTCTTTGTGCGTAAATGTACTGTGACAAGCTGACTGACTAGATGACTGACAAATAAGGCCTTGCCATGCCAATAGATACTTACACCTAAGGTAGATTTGAGAACAATACACCTTAACTAAAATAGTAGAGGTAATTTAACTAGTCAGTGTATGGGTTTTTCGAAAATATACACAGATTACATCAGAACTAGATAGATACAACCGTCTCTATAATATTATAAGAACAATGATCCGATATCTGGTTTGACAGCTAGTTAACAACATTAGCTCAAACAGCTCAACTACCAAGGTTTAAAATAGTCTGATCGTGCGAAATTCCTTAGTAAATTTGCCATTTAACTTGTGAGTGTTATCTTATCCACATTATGCTTTCACAATAAATCATTGACATTAAGAAGTAAGAAAAACAATGCTCACAATGTCCTACGGTATTTATGTTTTTCATAGGTACTTGTTTATCTTTATAGACATAAAAATAGTAAAAAATGGGAAAAACATGCAAAGCCTTGACATGCTTTTTCCATTTTTCACATAAATAATTGGGAAATTATCGTGTTTTATTATTTATAGGGTTATGGATGGCGTATACTAATAAGTAATTAGATAAATATTTCTGTTTTATGTAATAAAAGGTGTAAATTACACAATTTTATATGTTGCGAAGTTCTAATATTTCAGGAACGTATTTAAATGCTTTACAACCATTTTATTGATAGACTAGCTGTTGTCCGCGACTTCGTACGCGTGGACTCGATGATACAAAATATTTTATACTCCCGTCGCCATCCAGCTATCATGATCTCTTAGTCTACCATGTCGTAAGGAGATGAGAGGACATTAAAACACAATTTTTCGCGATTTATTTACATTTGCATTTTGTTTTCATGAGTCCAACAATTCGCGTAAACGTAAGAAACAAATAAGAGATGAGAGGAATTAAAAATCAAGGTCAATTGGCACTTTCTTTTTGATAGGTACTATCACCTCGCCATCCTCCTCTGGTAAGAAAATTTCGCATGGCAGTGACACCGACTCCAAAACTAAATTTTGTCGGATATCTTTCTTAGTAAAAGTGTAAAGGATTTTTTTAAACTTTTTAGTTTACTTTTTTGAAGGCAGTTTTATTCGTTTGTAAAAAATATAGGTAACTTTAGTAATACTGTTCAGGAAAAAGTCAGACTTAAACCATACCGCAATAGATGAATGCGGTTTAGCATTTATTTATTGTGTCCCTAGCCTACTCAAAGGTCGGTTTGTAAGTCACTACTATGGTAAAGTTATTATTATAATTAGAGTCCTCTCGTATCCCACTGCAGGGTTAGCCCTGAGATTCCTTAGAGATCAGGCCTCCCTGCCCTTTCTCTTATAACGTAAAGTAAGTAAGACTATTCTTACACTCGTAGTTCAATTTCCATTATTTAGTGATAAGTAGTATAAAAAAAAGGCCAATTCACTAAGATCTTTCATTAATAATAAAGTAATTTAACAAAATTTCGACAAACTGTCTGTGGTGAAAGTATCCACAAACTACTTAGCGTTAAGGTCAGCACCATCAAATTATGACTCCAAAATGTAAACGCTTAAATACCTAAATTAATTATAATTTGCTACAGCAAATACATGCTATACATGCCTATAAAATCTGAAGGATTCTCTCGATTTCTCCAGGTTTCCGACACCAGATCGTAACTGGGAGACAGAAGGATTACCTTTCGAGTTTGAAAATCAGTCTGAAGTAATTTAGCATATTAATTTCTCCAGGCCTTCAACTGTAAGTCCATAGAAAATGCTCATCACGCTGAACAATGTTCCCAACGGCGCTCTATTCATATCTCTTATAGTTGAGCTGAGCTGCTAGGGTTCTATATTAGTTGCTCAAGACCTCCAATTTGTGTACGTCAATAGAAAATGCTTATCACACTCAACAATGTTTCTTGAGGCGCTCTATTCATATCTCTCATAGTTGAGCTGAACTGCTAGGGTTCTATATCAGTTGCTCCAGATCTTCAATTTATGTACGTAAATAGAAAGTGCTCATCACACTGAACAATGTTCCCTAAGGCACTCTATTCATATCTCTTATAGTTGAGCTGAGCTGCTAGGGTTCCATATCAGTTGCTCCAGACCTTCAATTTGTGTGCGTCAATAGAAAATGCTCATCACGGTGAATAACTTTTCTTAAGGCGCTGCTTTCATATCTCTCTTAGTTTAAGTGTACTGCTAAGGTTCCACGTCAGGTACTTCGATCTTCATAATAAGTTATAGCCTAGTATTTGTCCAGACTTAATAACTACACAATAAAAAAAGTTTCATTCAAATCCGTTCAGTAGTTCCGGAGATTAGCGTGTACAAACAGACAAACAGACATACAGACAAACAGACAAAAAAATTAAAAGTTGTAGATTCCTATTCTGTTACTATTTTAACATCACCCTCAATTAGTTTTTGGTAAAAATACTTAATGTACAGACGCATCGGTTTTACAGTTTTATTATATGTATAGATATATAAGTAACTAGTTCCTTCGAAATATAAAAACAAACGCTGTTTCATACCTAAATCGTAGAGATACCGCATATTTTAGTATGAAATGCGATTTCTAAAATTATGTTTATAATTCGTAAAAGTTGTTTGCTTATAAATTCGTTCCTAGAGTATTGGAACTTCGTAACCACAGAACAGAAAAGCAATTTTTTTCTGTTCTGTGTCCGTAACATATCGCATTGTATATTGAAATTCTTGATTTTTAAACAGGTTAACGGTAGTGATTCTCTATAAATTCCTGACTAAGTATGTAGTTTGTTGTGGCAAAAACAATGTGGTTTTTTTTTAATCTCTAATGGAAACATTTGCGGAATATTGTTTTGTTAAACATTTCTTCAAAAAGGTCTTTCCATTGACAATTCCTATAAGCCTAACTGGGCTTTTAGAAAATTATTTAGCTATTACAATAACAAAATAAACACCCAAAACACCTGCTTTTTTAGTATTTACAATAAGGCCTAATTACGGCGTAATGACGCATATAAAAAGCTGAGTCATGGTTTTGTTTCCACCCTTCCCAAACGTTCCACCTTAAACAATGTTCCCGTGCTTATAGTACAGAGTTGGCGAGGGGAGAATAAAGTTAAATATCACCAAGCGCTAAGTAAAATGTATACGTTCCCCTAAACAGTTCCACATTGGGCATTAAAGTGAATGTAAGAATATAATTAAACATGGATAATGACACAAGTCAATAATTCAGTGGTCAATTTTACTGCAACGAAGTACGAGTGACAGCACATCAAGCTAAACAATGCGCCATTAAAGTCGAATGTGAAGACAAAATTATAAATCATTTATTTAATTTAGTACAAAAAATACCACTTATGAATGTCAATAATAAAGAAAATTAAATATTGGCCCATATGGGGTCAGAACATACAGTATGTTTTTAGGCCCTACTAATTCTGCGAGACAAGAGACAAAAGTATATATCTTATTCTTATTTTTATATTTTGTAAATATATATATATTTATACATTACTTTTAGTTAAGTTTTAGGTTATTGTATTAGTTTTAATATTTGTATATTATTTAATATTCATTTGTATTATTTTGTATCTTATGTATTAAATTAACCGTGGATCTTTCTTATTCTTTAGGTAATTAATATTAAATTCTTAAAAATTGTAAGACTTTCACCTAAAAAAATAGGTGATATAATAGTAGTTTTAACATTTTATTTGAAATATTGTTTGGTTCCGTAGGTAAGTAGTAAATTGATCTAAGCTATATGTAGATACGATTTAAACTCTACATACCACTTATGAACAAACACATTTACTTATTTACAACTAATTTAGACTATCAATAATTAGCCAGGCTTATCTATTTTAACGAGTTTCTTTGCCCCGACGTAGGTATAAGTTAGTAAATATCAATTTCTTAAAGCAAAAAAATATGCAGCTCTACAAAGTTGCCTACTACTTTGATCCTAGTTAATTGTGTCCAATAGTGACTGCATTAGAATTAAGTATTTACGATTATGTTGTCTGTGGATTTAGTTGATAGCTATTTGTCGTGATCCTTATAGTTCCCTTCCTCACTCGCATCATTGCTCTAGCTATCAAAGAGAAATAAACTTTGTCGAATCTCGTATTAACCATCAAAGGTGTTAACCAAGGCAAAAATTTTTCGAGTCGAACCGACATCAACCTCATATCCAGTCCACAAAGCCTTACCACTCTTAAACTAAAGGGTAAATTGCGAGAATGTTCTCCGCTTAATGCGAACGGGATTGAAGTGTCAATGAGATAATTTGCTTCCAACGAGCGCAATTTCTCCGTGCAATTGTTTCCCGATCTCGCTGGAGATAGCCGGTCGTTGCACCTCGGTAATTACCTGAGTTGCCATTATTACGGGACATCTCCCGTTTTTTGTGTATTTTGACATATTTTATAGTTCACGATAAACGTGTCTTACTAAACAACACTTTACGGAATAGCAGTATATAAAGCAGCGTTTCCCAGTAGCATATTACATGTCATGGCCTATTTTGCGGTTTCCAATAAAACAAGTTGAATTAGTTTTCCTAGGCATCCAAATAAAAAAAATGTGATCTCTTTCTCTACTATCCTTAGGATTTGCAAAATGAATGGATGATTTAATACGAGATTAATCATAGAGGGAAAAATAGAAGGAAAAAGAAAAAAAAAATGTTAGTAAAAAAAGCATAAAAATTAAATGAAATTACGTGTAAACAGAAATGCATCTGGTAACCCTCACGTGATTGAAAATGCAACGGTAGTCGGTCAGCGCATGTTTGTGTGTCACCGGACCTGCTGCATCTCGTCCACCTACATAATTATATCGTGTGAATACGTGAAATGCGGAAATAAGACGTCTTTTTACGTTTTATTGGTGGGCGAAATAAGATTTTCTTTAAGATGCTCGATGGGCAGTGGGTACATTGATCTCTGTCACAGAAAGAGGGCGTAAATATGATTTGAAGTGGTACATGCTTCCTTCTTAGGTACCTAATCACTTGATGAAATTCTATAGGAAGACACAATATATCTCCTCTACTCTATTAGGCACAACTTATTAGGAGGCACACTATTTGCAGCTCAGCAATTTTACGGTATAGATTTAATATTTCAAGGGAGAAACATCAAAGATTTCGGTATCTACTGCTGTTAAGTTTTTAGTTCATCAATTGCTTTACTAACGTTACCTTAATCCAATTTAACAGTTTTGACTGGTTGATGACAGATAGAATTTTGATTTCATCACCAGCAAAGTGGAGCTACCATCTTAAATGAAGGCCGATACCCTCCAGGAGGTCATCGGTGCAATTATATGCACACCACTGGTAAATTGATAATAATTAAGTTAATCTATTCTGAATCTTATTTCTGAATGCGAAGGTGTAATTTTATATCTTTAAATGTTGGTAAGCTGCTTATTTATCTTATAGTAGATACTGCGGTGTTGCTTATTGTCTTAACAAAAGTGGTATCAGCTGAAGCTATAATTATATTGACAAGGCATTTATTCGAATTCGCAATTATATTAGAACTGATGTAAAGTACCTAAGTGAGATAGTTTTATCTCACGTTTTATAAAGATAGGTTCGGAATTTACCGTTTTTTGAAGACCAAACGTTTTATTTCTTGCTTCCTCTTGAGCAAACAAAAAAACACTCAACATAGGTAAGTATCCGGTTTCCACTACGGAACTTTTCTACATTTCTGCCAAACCGTTTCGCCTTTTGACATTTAATATCGACTAACAGTGAATAACAATAATTATACTGATTGCCACTCCGAATAAATTCTAGTTCCAAAAAAGACTAGTCGATTCTACGAGATACGGTCGTTCAACCCGGTCCTACCGCAAGAGATATGATTCGATAGATAACTGTTCTAATATTTTTTACTGCCAAAAAATCTGGGTTATGCGTTTGATTCGTGATACAGCAGTTTTTTTACTCACTACGTAGATTATAAGGCTGGTGCCGACGTGCGTAACTATATCCTTAGACATGACAAGGTAGCTGTTTTATGTATTTATTTATTTTGTATGTTAGTATTTAAGATAATTATTTATAGTAAAGGGCTTGTACTATGTCAGTCATCTGTAGCTTGTGATATATTAAAAACATCAAATGAAAAATTAGGAAAATTGTCTTTCGCTTTTTAAGATATCATTACACAAGTAAAATTTACATCACAGTAATGATAAACCAATGAAACCCATTTCCTCGCAACTTTAAAAAAAAAATGCGTGTGCACGGGTTGTTGTACATTTGTCAATTCGTTACCAAAAAAAGTGTGTGTGAAATCGTCACATTGTAATTTTTGGTGTAAATTATATTATACTAGTGGTTCCCCGCGACTTCGCCCGCAAGAGTTGGATTTTCATATTCCATCCCCAATTTCACCCCCTTAATGATTTTATATCGCAACAAAATGTAGCCTATGTCCTTTCCAGGGTTTCGAACTGTCTCCATACCAAATTTCATCTCAATCGGTTCAGTAATTTTAACGTCAAGAGGTAACAGACAGACAGACAGACACACTTTCGCATTTATAATATTAGTATGGATTAATATAAATATGCATTTTTTCAGACGCATTGGTTTTACTGTTCTATTATAATTGTATAGATTAGTTATAAGCTTAGATCTCAAAAGGAATTTCTAGAGTTATAGTTCATATACCTACTTAAGTAGCAGGCGACCGATTTGACTAATTCCACTATGTTCAATGATCTAACTAATTATATGACTTTTTGGACTCGTCACATTAATCATTCTATAAGAATAGCAGAAATATTTAAATAACGTTTATTCCTCGTAAGCACTAAGCTTTACTTTCTAACTGTGCTCTATCAAATGAGGTGTCCGCGAAACGCGAAAATGCTGTAATAGACGCGCAGTAGCTGCATTGCTGTTAGTTTTTTTTATTTTTTTTTAAAATAATCCCAATTGGCTTGTTTTTTATTCTCTACATAAGTGGTTACTTTTAAGAAATTCTTAAGTTTTGTAGATGATATTTAGTTTCTGAAATTGAATTGAACTTATAATTAACAGAAACAATGTAATTTTCTTAATTTTAGGGTAAGGGTAAGCTGCCTTGTAAGTACATTGTTTTAAAATTGTTTTACAGAGTAATAATTATGATAGCTTGTTCAACTTCTTTTCCATGCAACTAAAACACACAGTAAATGCTGAATGTTGAGGGAAAAATAATAAACGCTCGAGCACGAATTTCAGCCTGTAGTTAGGATTTATTTGCAAACCGAAATGAAACCTAACAGGGGCGGCTATTACAAATATTACAATCACCGTATCGAACAATGGTCAGCATAATGTTTTTTGTGTGATCACCATCGAAGTGGGTCAGAAGCGTCGCATAACTCGTGCGCATGACACTAGCGCCAAGTTCAGCACGCATGCGGCAGTGATCAAGCCATCAGATACCGCAATAGGCAATAAATACGCCCGTTATGATGAAACTATTGCTAAGTAGTGCTTAAATACCTATAACCATCACATACATTGCTGTGATACCAAAGTAAATTGCTTAAGCACTTGCGGTTCGAAAATCAGAAACGGAGGTGGACGACACAAAAGAGGGTAGATGTGTCGTAATTGATTTCAATATTTAATTTCGCTTATTTATTTATAAATAGAAAATGGACAGCCTTTTTGTATAGAAAAAGAAAAGGGCATCGGAAGCAACTATTCACAAGAGTTAAAACTTTATGCACAATCTAACGGACGAATAATGATATCTGGGCACGAGACACGGTTTCGTGTTGACTTAATGTAACCCGTATTATGAATTCAGTTTTAGGCTGTATCAGACTTTATTCCGAATTTTATGTCAAGGTGGTTCGTGCCTTTGGCAAAACATTAAATAATAATATCACTCTATTTCAGGAATTTCACTGCTGGTTAAAGCTCAATGTGAAAATGAAATAAGTCTATTTTACTGCATAATTCATGAAACAAACTACACAACTTCAGTAATCGATCCCACAAACAGCAAAGTGGCCATTTATTACTCATAGAAAATAGTTGCTGTTGTAAATATCTTAACTAACATACTACACGCTTAAGGTAACGCAGAGGCAGCTTTACAGCTTTTTAACTTCAAACAAATTCAAACAAAGTCGGTCTTAAATTATTCTTCCCTGTATTTATCAAATGAAGTTTAAAATACTTAGAAACTGTTACAGGAAATGAACGTAGTGTCCTACCGTTTACCGCTTTTCTTGGCGGAGGCACAACTAACCTTTATATAGAGAAAGAAAAATCTACAAACTGATATCGGCATCACAAAGTAATATTAATTAATAGGTACTGACTCTGGTCTATAGTGAAATACCAATTAAACTTGCACTTCTACAAGTGCATTGTCTTTGCTGTCGAGTAGGCGCGTGGCTCCATCTGCTGCGGTACCGTTACTTGACACAGTAACCGCAAAGCGGGAGATTAATGTAACCAGTCTGCGCCAGCGCACAGAGGGCGGCTGCGAGCGAATATCATAGAGCTTGAGTATTGAATTCTAAAGGTTTTACCAGCTTCGTTATGAAAACGAATCAAAAATTTTTTTGGCAAATACAGCCTAGTATGAAGGTTCTTCCCGCTGACAAAGCGCTATCATGGCGATCGTGCAAACTCAGATACTTTTCAATGCAATAAATAAAGAATCATTAGGTTCAAATTAATAGGTCACCTCTTCTACTGGGAAAATTAGGTTTTGTAAATTAAAGAAGCGCTTGAAACTTTGTCGCTTCATTGTAAAAGTGTGCATTTACACACTCTCTCTTTTTCAACCTCTCACGCCGCAGAAGTAGATAATCATAATCTTATATCAGTACTGTACATGCATGGTATGATAGTTTACTTAGTGTGTAGCTGCAAACAATAAACCAAAGGCAAAGAAAAAGGCCATCGAAACTTGATAAGGAACTTCCTGTTTCCACGCATTTATCGTAGTAAATTTAAACGCAAGTGTGCACCAGCCATGCGTGCAGCTGCAAGCGTAATAATACGTGCTGTTAGAATTTCACTTGGTTCAAAATTGCACATTTAAACGACTTAAAAATGAGTTTCTCCGTTTGGTTTTATCAATGTATGTATGTTTGTTTGTCCGCGATTGTCTCGCGTTTTGCTAAACTGATTTTATGCGGGTTATTTGCAAAGTAAATGAAATCGAATATAAGACTCAAAGCATACATACATAGAGTCAGTTCCAAAAAATTGAAATCTTATCTTATTACTTAATTTCTGTTGAATGTATTTTAATATCAAATATAAGTATGTCACACATACAGCTTCCTACTCAGGGCTGATAGTATTCATAAGTTTGATGCCAAAAAAATATTTAAAAAATTAAAAATCAAAAATATTTTTGGACTTCGTCATACAAAATCGTTTTGTAATCGACCAACTTTGTATGAAGAAGTCCAAAAATAATTTTGATTTTTAATTTTTTGAATATTTTTTTGGCTGATGCCAAACACTGATGTGTTATGTAATACTACCAGCCCTGAATCGGAAGCTGTTGACCAAAACAACACCCTGTATTAAAAAAAAATTGATAATAAATGTCTACTTACGTAAAGCCAGGACGGGCGGTTAATAATTTAATTTCAAAATAAATTTGGAGCTATCTCAAAATAAAGTGATTTATCAAAAATGTACCTTTGAAATGAAATATTTTATTTAAGTATGTCTTTTGAAAATTAAATGACTTTCCATAGCATGACTGCTTGCTGGTGCAAACCACTTAAACACTGTATCAATCGATTTAGGGTCGTTGATAGTGTCACTACGAGTTTCCCAGAAATGTAGATTTTAATCGTTGTCAATATTTTTATAGCGCCTATTGCACTGTAATAGCCTATTTCTAGATCAGTGTCGTATGTACCAACTCTTTAGTTGAGTTGAAAACATTAATTGTCGTGTAATTCCCCGACCAGTGGCCCTAGCATGAGTTAAACAACATATCATTATCGCGGCCGTTTATCGTATTTTGACAGCGTTATATCATTAGTCTACCGCTGCTAACATGTCATGCCATTTATGTCATGTCTAACTGTCAAAATACAAAATACGATAGAAAACGATAAAATTGTCTACACACTCTAACATGAGTCTCTTTTATTTGTCTATTTTAATCTATTTTTGACATTTTCGCATGACATATTATCGTGGTCACTTGGTGCTAACGACAAAGGAAAAAACTTGATTAAAGTCGGTAAAAAACTGTGTAAAAGGCGAACAATATGTCCGTACCATAATACCATTATATATTTTGTGTTAAACGCATATGACGAACGACCAGTGTAAGAAATACGACAGAAACGCATCGGTGATATTTGCGATCAAGTCGATTTTTGAGAGTGTATTTCAGTCACTTTGGCGAATATTTAAGCCCATGGATACTGATATTTCACATCATTGACAGGCTTAGCTTGGCCCCAACTAGTCTATAAGCCTTCTAGCGGCTAGAAGGCTTATAGAATCTAGCCTATTTGAAGGTGAGATCTCCAATATAAACACTTACGGAAATCATTTATCACAAAGAGCTCTTTCACCTACACAAAAGCAAAGAATAGCTGTTATTGTTTTGTTTTATAAACTTACAAAATACTGTATTGAAAACAGAACCTAACCTTTTATAATGTATGTTATTTTACATAGGTAGGATAGGTTAGGTAATCATTATTTTTGTTTCTTAGGGTCTACCTATGTTGCCTCCTTTTGACCCATGAAAACAACAGCAAATTGGACAACACCGCTCTCTGTGCTAAGCCCAAACTACTGTAAGCAGTGTCTACAGTCTAGGACCAGTAGTAGGAAGCATATATTAAGTGTATGTAAATCGGTGAAATAAATTGTGAAAACTTGCACACAAAAATATCTTAGATATGTAAACTTCCTTAATGTAGCTTTGTGCACTAAAAAGTATTCCAGTCAATATCTGCGCCTAACTTGCTTTTAAATAACTTATGGGGAGCCTACTTTTACCTACGTACCATATACTTATATACCTTATTATATATAAAGGTGGATAAAAGTAAAATTAATTGAAGTAGAAAAATCATTAGTCAAATAAACAATAATATGTAATTTTATAGAATAATAATAAGGTATTACAAACGATAAACCTTTTCTTAAAATTTTAATACGATAAGTCTTATCACCATAGTCTCCACTGCTTCTTACAAGTCAACGTTGACTGCGATGACATTTTCTGAAAAATAATACATACTCTTTAATACTATGTTTTTCATGATATCTTTTGATTTTGTTACAGGTGACTCAAGGTATCTATTAAAGGTGGAAAATGTTGAAAGCAATTAAATCATAATAATTATGAACAATCAAATGAACATGTCAATAGAACCTGCATATTTACTAACATATCACAAGCTTGAAGGGATCAAAAATTATTCACAATTACTATCAAAGTGATGCATGTTGGTACTACTACAAGTATTCTGTGAAATAAACTTTTCCTTACATTTGAATCCAATTTTGTTCTGTTCCAGCGTACCTTCCAAAATTAAATCCTGAAATACAATGTAAACACATATTATTATTTAATAAACTAATATGTATTTTCTTTTTGTGCATACTTAAACGTCTAAGTATGTAGGTATAGTTGGTTTAGTTACTACCAAATTTTCAAATACCAAAGAAAACACTCTATGACAAAATGTTGCATGTCTGCTTAAATGCTTCAATACTTACTGTTTTTCACTGCTCTACTGAGCGATATGGACCCAGTTCGTCCAACCAATATAGGCCTAAGGTAATCCTACTGGTTGCTCCACCTTAGCAGCTCCTTGAGGAGTCAGGAAGGTAGCAAAACCCAGGTGCGCTTTCATGTATGATAAGTAATCTGTACCTATATTACATCACAGTTTTAAAAGTAAATGATCATATTAGTTTATTTTCCATTTGTTAGTTTAATAACACAATTTGTTGGAAAATATTAATGGGTACGCCTTTGACTTTGATTTATAAAACAGAGGCCCTACTCCGATTGACGTTGTCCGTATTGTCGACTTTAGCCGTCCCTGTCACTCACGCCAGAATGACATCGCTACCGAGCGAGATGGCTATCGGACATCGTCAACTAGAGTAGGGACTCGACTGTCAAAACTATCAATGTCATGTCAAAAACAGATGTAAGTAATTTAGTTTTAAATCGATAGTCGTGCTTGGGATTAAGTGTTTAAGCCAAATCGGTAGTAAAATTGAACGAATGATTGAATATCAACGAAATGTTGTATATAATCTGTGGTCGTGTGGATAAAGGCTTCTCGTGGGAAGTATTTCTATCGTAAGTGGTGGCCATGTTAGGAAAAATGATAAAATAAGACACGATGACAAATTTTCTTATGTCTAACGACAATTTAATGATGTTGTGCATCTTAGCCCAACAGAAAGCTAAAACAGAGTTTACGCTTAAAGTCAGGATTCCGAAATACAATATATCTGCCTATGATAAAGTGGACGCACCCCGAATATTTAAATAAAACAAAGAGTTCATACCAACGGAAAGGATAAGGAAATAAGAAGGCGATCGCCAAATCATACATAGAAAACAAATGAAGGGAATACGGATAATACGAGTATCAAATCAGATTAAGGAAAAAACAAAATGAAAAAACTTTCAAAAGTTTTAGTGTTAGTTTTTAAAGCAAATTCACGATACTCTACATCATCCCATCCCCACGGTCATCTTATGCTTTTGTAATAGAGACTATTTTGCAACAAAAATGTATAGGTAGTCTACTGAGCTGGCGCTGCTCAACGTTGATATCAGTCGCCGACATGTCGAGTCGCCCCACATCTTAGGTTACCAATTATGCACAGTTGCAGTGCTCTCACAACACACAAGACATGGCATTTTCTTCGCCGTTCGTGATTCTTACTATTCATGAGATGCATACGGAAATGGCGCTATAACCATTTCGAATACTGAGGATTTGCTACGAACTTCAACTCGAATAACCGGAGGTTCGTGATATTCGATTATAATCTTAAGAATGAAGACAATACTTTTTCTATTATGCCACAAGTAAAAATATTGAATGCAGTTGCAATTTAGATACAGTAAGATTAAGTACTTAATACTGGTGATGGGTTTTGAAGCTTTATTGTTTGTGCTTAACTTCAGCATGAGCAATTAACGGTATCGAATAAAGAAAAACAAAATGAATATGGACGCCTAAACCATAAACATGCATGTATGTCTGTCTGAAGCGTTAAAGGCATTTATCTATGGAAAAACTTAGTGTGATACGTCTATTTAATCTATTTCAAATGTTTGGTACATTCATAGGCATCACCAAGTTGTTACGTTAAAAAGTTTTTTTAACTAAGCTACCAAGTTTGAATTGGAAACTCCTTACAAATACACCAATTGTTTATAAATTCATCAAATGTATTCTTAAGCTATACCTATAACATACCTACTATGCCTTAGTTAGATAAACAGAGTTTAGCTGGGCACGCCCTAATAGGATTACCTATCCGAATGATCAAATGGTTACCCATAGTTCTGCGGAGCTGATTAGCGTCACGTAGGCGCCGCCCTAGGCGCTTAGCAGTAGGGTAAAGATACCGGTTATCGGCCAGTTAAGCGACTTGTTGACTTCAGAGTTGATTTCTATCATATTGCTGTGCCTCAAGGCTTTTTTAAAAATAAGTCATTTGACCCTACAATAGTCTAGTTTCATAAAACCTAACGTTTATAGACGTAGGAGTGATACATCATTTTAAAATATATGATTTTCGTAAAAATTGCGCATATACCGGTTATCGGCCTCGTTAACCAGTTATCGTCCACCAGTTTACTGGTTATCGGCCACCTGATTCAAGGTAGAAAAACGAGTCTTATTTGATAGCTCATAAGGTTTATAATAGTATGACAGTTAATCAATTAATACTTTAAAAGGGGTGGTATAGTTTTACTCTCTTCTGCGACTTAAAACACAATTAGGTAACAGATTTTAAAATCTCGAGTCAAACAAATAGCTATTTTTGCCGTTGGACGAAAGTTTAGTGGCCGATAACCAGTAAAAACAAAACCTATTTTCGGCCGTCTAAAATAATTATAACTTCATGTTATGTTTGAATTTAATTTTTATACGATTCTGTTGTGGGATGTTCATTGATTAAATATCGCCTAAAATAATCATATGATAAAAACACCGTAAAATTCTAACTATTTTAAACGACCGGAAATAGGTTTAGTTTTTACTGGTTATCGGCCGCTAAACTTTCGGTATTTTGGAAGGTCATATCTCAGAATCTATGAGGTATACAGGCGGCCGGAATCTAGTAGTCAATTCACAAAATTCTAGCTGTTTACTAATATAATGAAATCAATGTTGGTGAATCTAAGGTTTTCGCAATGCAGGCAAACAGAAATGACGAGATTAAACCGGTTTGCGACCACCTGGCCGGAAAGCGGTTTTTGACATAAGTCAAAACCTATTGTCCGACCACTAAAAATATTACAGATTATGAAATGTTTGGTGAGTTTGGGCATTGAAATATTAAATTTTAACATGTATTTAAAACATAAACCATAAACATTCACCAATAAAATAATAGTAACACTTAAAAACTTAACTTATAAATTCATCCACCTGCAATTTTTTTTGTTAAATCTGCCACGCATACACACCAAATTTTAAAATGACGACCGAGGGCTTAACACGCAAATGACGAGGTCATGCTTCAGGATTATGAAGCGTAAAGTTTATCCGGGTTGAACGGCGCAAAATTAGAAAGGAGTTGTCTATTAACCTACCTATTATTCAAAATAATGTGCAAAGTGGCCGAAAAGGGGTATGTTTACCCTACCTCGAGCATAACGAAACTTAGTCACGTAAGGTGCTAACTTGTTTTATACGAGTATACTTACACTATAAATAAATTGCCTATTGGTGGTCTAAGTACCAACTTCACCATCACTCTGAAAGATGAGCGATCTCTGAATTCCAGTCAGGTACTGTAAAATAACTACTCAAGATGTACATAAATAAAACGTTTTCTATTTACTAGTAAGTTAATCATCAAGTTGTTTCAACTAATTTTCATTTCAAACAAAACAGAAGCATTATATTTTTCATGAGATCATTTATTTATTTGTAACATCATATCAGACTTTGTTTTTTGCATGCAAATCTTTGCAAATAACTACTATGGGCACAAAGGTCTCCTTCTGTCTGCAGAGGAATCCTAAACGTTACTTTGTTAAAAAGAGTCACCTCTTTTTGGGAGGACGACTGTGGTGACAGTTTGTACAATCTTTTGATAGTGAGGTGATATTAAATTAGGCATCCTTTTAAAGTCATAAAAGTCACCTATTTTTACATGTAGCCTGCTACTACTACATAACTAGCGACATTTATTCACGTCCCAACATACCTTTGGAACAAATAGTAATTAGTATAGATCCACAGTATACTGTTGCTGTTTAGTGAATAATTGAAACTGTAAATCTTCCTAAAATAAATAAACAAAACCCCGGATAAAATGTTTTGGTGCAATATTGCTGCAGCACCTACTTACAATGGTCATAAGAACACGGTACCTTCATGATGTAATTTGTACATTAATCATATTTTTTTGTAGAAAAAAATCACCAAATCATCATCAAATTTAAGAGCTAGGCTCTTGTCGGTGGAGTTTTTTCCATTCCTCTCTGCTTTCCGCCCTTATCTTAACCTCCTGATACGACCCGACATTTATCTTTTCTTTTATTTGCTGCATGTAGCTTATTCTTAGCTGTAGGAGGGGACGAATGTTAGGCCACCTGATTCGACACGACAATTTTATTAAAACGATAATAGAAGGAAGAATAGAAGGAAAAAGGAAGCGAGGAAGACCAAGAAATCACCAAATACTTATTATAAAAAATCGATGTCAAACATTGTCTTCCTTCGTCTCCGCATTGTATTTTAAATGCACACCGCAAGAAATTTAAATGCGTCTATTTTCCTGCTGAATGTCATGCGCAAGACTCGCCTCAACTTCCTCAGTGGGGTTTCTTAATTTGCGAGACTTGCCGCAAAACAGAACAACGGGCATTTTCCATTACCATAAACTCGCTAACCTATTGCAATTATAATTACGAGTACCTACGTGCATTTTGTAAAGCACTGTGCACACAAGTTCAAGTTTGTTTGTTTGGTATGCATAGTGATGATTTAAAACAATTTAATATTTTCGTATTTGTCCCGTCATGGTCCAGTGTCCACTGTTTGTTATTGTCATCATTTGCATAAGAAAGCTTGCTACTTACCTTAAGTAAGAGTAAGCGAGATCCTTTTCAGGAAAATCAATTATATAGTTATTAACCGGACACGCTGTATAGAAATCGGACTCGTGCAGGCAGACTCTAATAACCCACTTGTGACTTGCAATAAAAAACTAAAACTGAAACTCTTGTGTGTTCGCATACTATCAGGTGGAGAAACACGGTTGAACTTAAACCTGATGATCGTATCAGGAGTTGCCTATTACAAGCTTCCAATATCGAAAGTAAATAGATTCAGTAGATGAATGCTTTGAATTTTAGTGCTAATGCAACAGCAATAATTATCACTACAATGTTTTGCATACTTCAGGTTCCTGGTAATAATTTATCATCTTAAAAATGTTCTGCAATAATCACCCGTTTTATACACGTCTGCTAAAAAATCTTATTTAATGAATACATGAAAGACTGTACATGTGATAAAACACAGCCTAGTTTAAAATTTACTACTGCTCGAAATATTGCATAGTAGTCTGTGTAATCTGGATACCAAAATGTGATAGCGCATTGAATGTGTAACAAGCTTTATATTAGCCGGTTGCTCTTTGCCCTATGCCTTTCACAAAGCTGCCTTACCACCGCGTTTCGCAGTTATCATGATAAATATGCATACGGATTGCACCAGCCATTTCAATGTTGCAATTAATAAAAGTCAAGCAGAAAATACGGTAAAGCACGGAAGTGATGGGTCACGACGACTACATAATAATATATGAAAGCCCTTTTTGAGTTAACAGTCAGTTTTATCACCGGAAACACAAACACACAACAATTATGAGAGAAAAGCATACCGATATAAAATTGCCAAAAAAGTAGCATAAAATTAGTCCAAGAAGCTTTGAGGTTTATTTTTGTATCAACTATAAAAAAGTAAGCAGCTAGTCTGCCACATAAAATTCAATGTAGGTAGGTAGGTACTACCACAAATCCACAGTCCACAGCACTCCATGGGTACTTCAGGGTTTAGGACCTGAAAAGGTACTACGTACTCTTGTTTTGTTAGAAGTCGATAAAAGTCCAAGAGCTTAGCTTTAAAATACATTCATGTATTTCATCTCACTTAACCTTACATTACAATACCTACGGACTTTGGCCGGTAATTTATTTACTCATGAATTTTTTACCTGTTAGCCCTGCATGAGTATCGATCGGACTTATCGAACTTGTGATTCAACAGAGCGTAACAATAATCACAAGTTGCAAAAAGGCAATTTCACAAAAACGCTATAGCGTTTTACAGCGGTGCGACTATCAAAAGTGGGCCAAGTTTGGCTTACTACGCGCCGCCTGCAAAGCTCACGACCGGTTGTGTGGTCAACGACCCCTCAACCTACTGGCTGCCTACCCCGACAATTTGCGAGTGGTACCAACCACCTAGCAACATTGCTTTTCTACTAAGTAGAAATTATTAGGCCGCCTATTATGAAAAGTCTTCTTGTTTGAAACTTTGAGCTAGTTTTTTTACTATAATTTTGAAGTTTGTATTTGGAGACAGAGGAAGGAATCATGAAAGATAGGAAACTATTTTTTCTAAAATAGGGTTATCTCCTTTAGCATGGTCACTTCACTATCAAAAAGAAAGGATTAAGGTCTATTCATTTGGTAGGTAAAGTGTGCATTAAAATTAAACTGTGTCGTCGTTTGAGCTATATTAATATATTATAATCCTATAGGCACAAATTAAATAAATTAGTTAAATCATGACATAAATGGCACAAAAAATCACATTTATTTGTTTTCGTTATGAAAATTTCTACAATTATGACTGTTTTTAGTTTAATAGGTACTATTTAATGTTCTAGATACCAAAACCGATATTTTCTTTTTACTAAAAATGTTAATAAAGGTTCCAAAAATAATAAATAATTAGTCACAAAAATGGCAAAATGGCAACACTATTACTTGAAAAAAAATATTGTTTATAGTATGTAACTAATCTGTATTTAAAGAATTATTCTTGAATTTACGGTACACCCTGTATGTTTTATTTTTTTTGGAAAATATATATTTTCAAAAAACTTTTAATAGGTGGTAAGTAACTGTTGCCCTTTACAATAAATTATAAGTTTTCCTGGTCCATTTGTATATTTTTCGCGAAATAATAAAACAAACTCGGTGTTAGGCTTATTTATGTAGGTACTTGTTTCTGTCCTAACAAAAGTTTTGTTGGCTGATTTCTGAAGACAAAGGGTCTATAAGTCCATCAAAATTCCGCGAGTTCAGTGCTCGCTGAACTGTAAGTGAATGAAAATACAATTTAGATTGAACACAGACGAGGAATTGTTGTGGTCGTTGTGACGACTCTTGCATGAAAATGTAGCTATGGGCATTCGATTTATTGTTAACAGAATGTTTTTTGCTGAAAGCAACACAAAGTTATTTACTTGTTGCAGCATTATTGCTGATAAAATAGTTAAAATTTATAATCAAATTTAATGTTTAAAGATTATAGGTACCTATCTATAATCTTTAAACATTAAATTTGATTCAGAGACGTTGACATTATTAACACAGTTAACATTTCCAAAACAAAAACAATTGAAATGATTAAACTATCTTACACCTGGGAGGTCAAATCGTTCATTTTTTATTTACTGTATTCAACCACTTATGAGTCTTGAATATAACTAAATAAACAAAAAGTTCATAAGTAATTTTTTTGTCATCATAGGCCTTTTCCTACATTTTCCATATATATTTTTTAATTATCTATAGTTGCGCAAAAAATCCATACAGCATCGACACGTCTGACTCCAACAAACATGACTCGCGCACTACTCAGTACTCGTAGAAATGGCGCTCATTTTGCATTCATCGCCGCATAGAACTGCATACAAGTTCAAGGCTGGCCATCCCCCGCTTCCCATTGCATGTGCATGTATTAATTCCGCTCACAAACACGACTACCACCATTGTCTATCACTCGGGAACGGAGGTCGAGGAACCCATAAAGGATTAATGACACTATTGTATGGAACACGGAGTACACTCTTGTCCCTTTTTTCACATGCCACCTGCAGCTTGCGTAGAGTAGTTACAGCGCGGTTATGTCAGCCCATGTAGTTTATTTAATAAAGAAAATTGCAGAGGAAGCTTTTAGTTTTATGATCGCTGAGACTCCTTAATGTGATGGAAAAATTGCATACTTACCTCATACAGCATTTGAACTTGATTGGGGTTCGAAATTAGATGCGTGTCGGTCAGAATCATCGAACGAAGTGCTTACCTTTCTAACTAACTTTCTAACTAGAGATGACTTCTGTTTAGGAAAATTGATTTGAGTCTTTAATCCGTCAAGTATCGTGTTTCCAGAAACAATAAGCAAGCTAGTGTTATCGGGACGCCGGCGTCCTTTACGATACTTGAGGCGTTTAAATATTTCCTAATAATATTTATCGATATTAGCTCACAGTTAAATACACATAGGACACGCTCTATTGCGTCAAGTGCCATAAATTTGCATAGTGCATTTGCAGTTTCTCGTAGTGGACCCGGGCAAACAACAGACAGACAAATCATGTCACTTCATTTTAGTCAATAACGATGGCTTAACTTGTTTACACACGTAGTCATTTGACTAAGCTGACGCTTACGTTGCTGAATTTGGTATTGCAAACGATAACTAATTCGCCGAGCTATCTTATCCTAACCTAATCGGTATGCTGACCGACTGTCCATCTACTTAAGATTGGTTATTTAGTGATTATTTTTCCCACCTGCACATAATTGAAGCTGTCCTGTTGAGATATTAAGGGTATGATTCTGAACTTGGCTGCACACAGCAGTGCTGCTGCCTGCCTAGCTGGTATCGAGTTGGTAATGCGTGACATTGGGGTGACACTGCCGCTCAGCAGCGCTACTGCAACTGCATTACTGCCGCGAAATTGCAGTTAGAAATGTAATCACGTAAACTTAGAGATAAATTAGAGAATATACTTGCGGCGATCAGTAGTACTGCGGCAGCACTGCTGCGTGCGAGTTCGGAATCATACCGTGAGTCTCAACAGAAAATGATGCCTACATACTTGGTACCTATCAAGGTGTATATCTTGCAAAGCATACAGACTTTCTCATTTTTATTTATAGAAGTGTGATTGTTCACACTATCGCCCATTTGTTTTACCGCTTGTTTAATATTTTATGACCTCACGAAGGCCTTTTCTAAAATAAAATTGTGCCTAGTTTCATAAAATATTCCTCCCGCCGACGCGCGTAATGCATGCGCCAATACAATATGCAAAGACATTTCGTAAGATTGCGCGTTCATGGTAACATTGTAATACAAACAGTCATCAATAACTACAATGACTCTGCTGGAATATAAATGGATAGATGTCGGTGCAGCTTATTATTTATTCAGATGCATAGTTTTGTTAATTTTATATGGTAGGCTTTTAAGCTTCCATTCTGTGCTTTCTTATTTGACCGTTTCAAGATCGGTTTTCGGAATCGCAGACTTTTATTATATTTAAAGTGTCCCTTGGTATGCCACTTGGAAAATTATTGTTTGTGCGAACTTTTACTGTGTTATTACAAAAAAAATTGACCAGGTTTAAAATGGGTCTAAATATTAGCCGACAACAGAGAAATGAATGACACATTCGTGACATAACCTAATAGACAAGTTATTTTCAATTGGCTAGCCAATAGCTTAGTCCTGTCTTAAACCCGGTACTAAGTTTTTGGAATAACGGGGTTAGTGATTAATTACGGCTTAGTAAAGTAACGTTTACTTACTTATTAGCATTTTCTAGAAGGCGGGTATTGTTTTTGAGAGTGTCTCCCCATTGTGATTCTCTAAAAGGTCTTTTGGCCTTATGTCATATAGGTACGTCTGCAAGCCAGCTTTTACCTTTTTTAGTATAGATGTCTTAAAAATACCTAATAAATTATTTCAAGCTGTACGTTTCACTGCTACGCTATAAGCTAGCTAATCTAGCTCCCACGAAGCGCATTCTACCGTGTAATATTAAACATGGGCCCGGTGTAGTGTGTAATGAAAACCATATTATGGATTATGTTGGCATTTTCTGTGCACCCCCTTCACTATGCATTTGACACAGCAACAAGAAATATGAATCTATGTTTTGTAGTAGTAATATATTTTGATTTCCGAAAACATTAATTAATTATTAGATTTTGGTAACAGTCGTAATTTGGAACACATCATTATTTATAAATTTTGATCTTCGCATAACAGACGATTTTTGTGTGATTATACGGAATCTTAAAAAATCTCAGCATAAATCATATTGTGGTCTAAAATAGGGCTGTTTATGGTATTCTTTCTTTCTCCAGTTGGTCTCTTATTACTGAGGATCTTGGTCACTCGAGCCTCAAGTTTATGGCACATAACATTTGCAATCCATTCTTTAGAAGTAGCTACGGCATCCTGGTAGCACATTGCGCTAGCTTATCTTTACAGAGAGTCGTTTTATTATATTCTACATAAAAGAGCATTTGTTGGTGGCTAGTAGTTACTTCTGTAGAGATAGTCTTTAAAGTAATAACAACTTGTGACATTATTTATGTTACATTAATATTGAAATTCCTTAATTTATTTTTCATCAACTTTCAATCGTTTCTTTAGTTACTGACCAGTAATTTCATACTCAATTATTTACTTACATGAAAATTTATACAAGTAAACCTGCTAACAAAAAACGAAAAAATGTAATATATATGTGTATCAATATAACAGACTATACTTATACTACTTATATTCCTAATTGGAAGTCCATATTTATTCGTTAGGAATTTCCACAAAATAGATTATTTTCGTATAGGCAAGTAATGAGAAATAAGAGACAGGATAGTTAATATTTTGATCTATACAAGTAACAACGATAATGTTAATAAAAGACAAACAAATTAAAATTATTTGCTTTCAATCGACTATTGTGTAACATAACTCTAATTAGAACAAAATTGATAGCCACTATCAGGTCCTTACCGGCGAAAAGTCCATTAAGCCACCGGCTACTGGAACACACGCATACATGCGTCTCGACCCGTATTCGCTCGAAAAGAGAGAGGTGGCCAGGCATGGCACTCGGGGAGGCAGTGATCGGCATCATGGAACCGAGTGGCGCATTGTCGCGAACGCCGCCGCATCGGCCGCGCGTACTAGACGAAACCTGCGCAAGCGCATGGGACGCGGACAGACAATAAACAAGTGACGATACAACCGCGCGACTGTTTACCACCCGGGAAACGCGTAACAAGTGACGTTAGCTGAAATAAAAAAACAAAAGAAAAGGACCATTAAAACAGTGAGGTACTTTCGGTGATAGGGGTACACGCGTTCGTCGTAATCGTAAAGATTTGCGATAGTATTTTTTTTGCGGTTATTGAGGTCGCTAACTGTCCATGAAGTATGGCAAAAACAAAATTGCATACCTTTGTTGGAACGTTGATACTTAATCGTAGATAAAGTTTGATGGTACTATTGGCTATAAAGAATACGACCCGCAAACACATCTAGCGTTGATGCAGCGTGCGATTAAACACGTCGTTGTTTTCACATACGATTTTATCGAGGCAAGAATGTTTGCTTTGATGGCGTATCATAAATACTTTTATTGTAAATGTAACGCTTTTTCTATTGTGTCAAACTGGATTTGAAACTACTGTATATTTCTTACGTATATATACTAGCTGTATATTTCAAACCTAAATATTAATATGTAAAATGCAAAAAAATATCGAATAATCAATATGTGTAAACACTATTGCGTTACTTATTATTATAAATACAATTTTATATTAATCGAATTTATTGTAATAGATTTCCCGCCTCTTCTGGTGGTCATCAAGTGCAATAGTATCTAATATTTAGATTGCAAGTCATCACTTAAAAACAATAATTTATAGATATCCTATACCTAGAATTTAAAAGTCACTTTTGCAATCTTCTCAATACATTTTTCGGTGTCCCATTATTGTGTCTGATTACTTCCAAATGTTGTTATAAATCTTTATAGTCCACTTGAAAGTGTCGCATAAACACAAGAAACAATTTCCTTTAACAATTTACAGCCAATTTGCATCTCACCACAGACTCTTCCTTTACCAATTACAAGATCTTCACAAACGCCGCTATTTCGTTGTCGCTTCCAAGGCTTGAGTGTATATTATTTTAACAAGTACCTACAAAGCGGTCGTGCTTTAAGATCCAAGTGGTCACGAATTAGACTGGTATCACACTGTCAAAACTTAGTGAGCTAAGTTTTGAAACTCTATTTATCCTGACTTGATTGTGTCTTTTTAAAGATCAGTCGCCTTTTAAAAGCTTCGAGAGTTACTCTATTACTACATCAAGGGAATGCAGATTGTCACAAACTACAAAGTACTAATTCACCTAGGGAGAGGTCTTGGAAAAATTAGAGTTCTTAACTCTTTAGATATCTCTTCTAACTTCTGCTAAAACTCAAACATAGTCTTCCTATGCATGGTCTTCAATTTCAGCATTGCTGGTTCTTTCAATAAACTGCCATCACTAAAATAATATTAATTAGAAAAAAAAGCAGTGTTTGCTTGCCTTTTAGCCAAAGATTAACCTAAAGCCATTTTCGCACTGGCTTTATAAAAAAATAGTTTTTTAGTATCAATATTAGTTTCTCATACGTGTGGTCAAAGCCCTACGGTAGAAATTTGATAGCCATTGTGTGTTTTTAGGTCATGCCTCTGATCTCGCTTCCAATAGCGATTCTTTGTTCTATTCAAAGTATGAATTAATGATGGCCGACTAGAGACGATTATTGTTTTGCTTTTTTTGCGACTACTACCATACTTGTTTTTAAACTTGTGTTAGGTTTAAATAGCTTTTTTTTCGCACACTTCACTAACTTTGTAAGCAACCAGAATTGGAAAATCAAAAACGTTTGTGCAAACATAGCACGTTTATAAGTAGGAAGGTTTATTATCACGACATACATAATTAAGTAATATGTTTTCAATTAGACGTGCATGTTAATTCTTGTAAGCTAGTTGGCAAGTTCACTGCATACAAATTTAGCCCGAGGTGCATTACGTATCTGATGCATTTCTACTTCCTTGTGATAAGAAAATCCGCTGCAGGGTTGCCAATTGTTCCAACTTTGTGTCATAAATATTATATTGTACTTTTAAAAAATGTGCACTCAATTCCATTAAACTTACCGTTACATGGTAGACTAGAGTTATTATATTTGTTAATCGGAAAATTTTATGATTACAAAGGTGCCTAAACGCGTAATTAATCGCGTGAATATGTTTAAGAAAAACATTCTAATAACACATAAAAGTAGGTATGGTAACTGTGGTTGCACAAATAAATAGTGGCAGTGTACAATGAAACTTTTAAAAACTTTGAACTTTGCTGTTTCCTTGATGATTACAAATGACATAGTAACAAAAACATAAACATTGCAATCATCACTGATTGAAGAGCGCATGATTGTTGCTATTCCTGAGTAGAAATTACTTCAGTCATCACGTCAATCAGTTTAACAAGATGAATGGTCATGCACTTGTACCAACCGAAGGTCTTCCATGCGAATCGTCGTCATTGCATACAAAACAAGTGAAGCGAGAACAATATTTTCACATACAAGGTTGCACGTGACACACAGATTGAACTTTATCAGTATACAAATCTGATGTTCTTTATTTATGACTAGATCTCGGTTTATTATGAGCACGTTGTAGGAAGTGTAATTAAACAAGGACGATATCTTATTAGCCTTATGAATATAGCGATTCATTCTTGTCCCCTGCCTTTCGAGGTTTCTTAAATGTTTTTGTCGGTTCTTACTTACATTTTCAATAATGATACCAAAAAAGTTCTCCCTCTCACTCTCTCTCTCTCTCTCTATTCTCTTTATCATTAAAATAAGATAATATTTTCCAAGATCAATGGTAAATAAAGACGCAATCTAAAGTACCTACTAATGAGTACCTAGATAATTTTATCGCAATTAATCTCACCTGCAATCAAATTTATGTACAGCAATTACCGACTTATCGACTCACGAGTCAGTTATTCCGCAATTACAATCTACCTATCAGAGCAATGTTCACAGTCTGTATGACAAGTTTCTCAACATCACAATAATTTATGATTAAAACCCGGCCAACTGCAATTCGCTGAAGCAATAAAATATTACCATAATAGGTTTAGCAAATACAATGTTGTGTACTTCAAATAAAGGTTCAACAAAACTTTCAAGTTAAAGACATCCTGTACGTACACGTTTGATGTTGTCGTTTGAAAGGATAAAGTCGACACGATAAGGATCATTATTGTCTCATAGCTGCTCATAATGAAATAACCCGTCCAGAAAAATTCGACTTGCAAGCATAGCCAAGAAGCCTTTCTTTATGGTAAACAATAGTGGTCATGATGATATTAAGGTTTTCAAATATGATAAACTGGTCATCTAAGAATTTTGCTAGTTTGTAATTTAAAACTTAATTGTGAGCGTTAATTCGCGGTTGTGAGATTTTTATTGCCTTCCCTATAAGAAAGAGGTACTTAAGATGATACCGGTAAATGTATGAAACATCTTTGAACTAACATGTTTTGTCAGATAAGTGTGCTCACTTTCTTACTTCTGGATGATTGATTATAGAAAAACGTCAATGGAATATACCTAGCGTCCTTTTTTACAAGTACTGGAAGATTTTCGACAAGTCGAAATAATATACATCAAAATATTATTTCATTCTCTTTATTATACCTTAATCCAAAAATTTGAAGTAGGTAAAGTACCTACCTATTTAAAAACCGTAGTCGGATACTTTCAAGACTTGACTCGTACAATAACATTCAATAGGTACCTAGTAAGTGAAATAAGCGTGTGCATATGACTCACTAACGTGGGCGTCTAATTTCGTATGCGCGATCGCAACACCTAGGAAGTGCATTCGTGTAAGTACATCAATGATATGAACTAGTCGTGCAATATAGATTCATTCTCTATCGGTAAATTGACTTTAAAAATATTCGCATTTACCTACATAGCAATGATAGTATATTATGTAATACCAATGATATCAAACGATTCTGACAAATACAGGCAGAATATTCTGTTCTTTCTATTTGGTCCGATAACGCGGCATCAGTCATAATTGAATAGAGTTAGTAAGAAAATCCAGTAGTAGAAGGAAAATGAAATTCTTATTTTTGGCCGGACCTGTGATTATTTTATCGTCCACTTGAACGCAAAATACTAAAAGCCTGTTATCGATATACTATTATACGATTTACGATAGTTTCGATCCGGTACTCGAGCGCAAATTGCATTGAGACTTTATGGACGGGATTTGTCTCTTGCGAACTTTTAATTAAAACTTTTTGTTCATAAAGCAGTGATTTGCGGTTGGTACATCGTTTTAGTTTCTAGTAAAAGGAGAACTTGTTCAATATTAACAGTTAATGAACTGTACATTGTTCAATACAATCTAGATTGTGTGAGATTATTGGCAGTGTATTTCTAATTCGTAACAGCTTCAATAATATGGCAATCAAACATAAAAAAAAGAAAAAAATAAGCAGATCTGAAAGTTTATATTTCTATAATTGCTTTTAAACGTAACTGTACCTACGCTTGACAGTATCGCGAATAGAATGGCAATAGTCGAATTTGCATGAAAATAGTAGGTACAAATCGGAACATAGTTTACTGACGGTAATATAAATGCAAATAAGATTAATCAAGCGTTTAGGCACGCGGATATGTTTGTTATGGTTTGTAAAAATGATTTACTAACTGTTGCCATGACAAGAATAGAAAACAGCTAGCAACAACGTGTGTTGGAAGATGCGGTCGCAAAAAATGTTCAATCAGAGTCCGGTTTGTCATATCACTTTCCATTAACGGTATATTTTACTACAACTCCGTGGCTATGAAGTAATTAAAACGGTCCGCATTGGTCGCATAGCGCTTTTTTAACTGTTATTCGCGGTTCTCTAGAAAAAAAAGTTTGGATGTCGAATTGGCGACCTTATCAAAATACGCTGTACGAGAGTTCGTTGAACTGCGTTTGTTTTATAGCCAGGTTACTACATGTAGCTTTGATTTGGTAAAAAGTTTTACAGCTTGCAAAGTAGACAAGTAGTCATAGTGTGCACTTTAATTTGTAATCAAATGCAAACTTAATTTGGTTTCGACGTCTTTTTCATTTTGAATTTAGACCTGCTAAATTCATCTGGCTCTGGCTAGTCTGATTTCAAAATATGACCTGAGGAAGTCAGGGTACCTATTATATTTTCTTTATTAACATAACTTTGCAGCCTATGAGAACACCGACAACTTACTTAAGTCCTGTAATTATTCATTCTCTAGGTACTATACGCACCAACACGTCCGTTTTCCATCATCATTCATTCATGATGCTTTTATGACTAGAAATGCTTTTGTTGTAACAGAAGTGCAAATTGTAATGCCCTTTATCGTTTGGTAAAACGCGACGAGCACAAGCGCAACCTGCATCTATCTTGTTGCTAAATTTTGTGCACAGACGTCCACATGATTTATGAATAGGTACAATTGTATTTCCCGTTGCACTCACCTATGGTGATAACACATTTTTCTTCAGTGATTGACACTGAAATAAGGATCATGGTGCATTATTGACGCTGGTAAGCAACCTTTGTCACCATGACTATACTTACTTAGCGCATTTAAGTCACATTTAAACTTTGGAGTTTTCAGATCTCGGTGCATTACTAATGCTGGTTAGCAACCTTTTTCACCATGAGTATCCTCACTTATTATGTCACATTTGTAAACGTCACGATAATTACAAAACTAACTCTCACGTTGTAAATAGTCTTCTGTATTGGCAATATCTTTCATCGTCCATCTGTTGATGAGTGATTGCATACCTAAATCGTAAAGCGGATTGCATAGTTTTGTATTCTTTTGTTGTTGGATAGTTCCAGTCAGAAATTAAAAGAGATTGGGAGACTGAAGCTTTATTTCCATCACCATTCTGGTATTATGTACTCCTTGTAGCGGGCCATGGTGAACATTAACGTCAAAAATACAACGAAGTCTAAAAAAACTGAAAGCCACCATGAAAGATATCTGCTAATGGATATACTTCGTATCAAGCACCAATAAATTTGACAATTTTTACTAAAAAGTAGTTGCTACCGCATTACGCAGGAAAGAGTAACGTTGTCAATTCTAAAAAATCACATATCAAACAGTTTAAATCAAACACGTGGAGTTATCTCTTTGTTTTATTCTCTTTTGTCTTCTATAACAAAAGAAGATGGTATTACCCATTTTTGTTTATAAGCAACAAGTTATAAAAAAAATTGTTGGTCACTGATCTTGACATGACAGGACAGTGCTAATAATGTCAAATAAACAATTTTCTTGTTGGTCATCCGCAAGGTGACACGCTTACCGTTTGCCATCGCAGTGTGAATGAAGATATCGGTCATAATCGTACCGTTTACTTTGCGAAAAGTAAACAAAACTCGATCATATCCGAATTGTTTCGCTTGGCAACCTTAAACGAGAGGATGATGACACGCGAATAGTCTCACGGAACAAGTTTGGTTGGTGACATCCGAGCAATTTTATTGTTTCGTGAACCAGATCGAAATGTCAGAACCACCGTTAGGTGCGAACGGTCCGATAGCGGAAACTGGCTGCTACTTTATTAGGGCCTATTTGATTTGATGTGGATAACCTGTTAGGGTTGTCAGCTTTGATTAAGTTTTTAAATGGTCTAACTTAGGACTTAAAATAAGGAATGTTTGCGCAAATAATGAGCTCAATGGATACTTAACAATAACTAATGAATTTGACAACATGGTCTTTTCCATTTCAAGAGTGCAGCAAATACTTGAGAACCTGTAGTACTTGATAAAACTCAGATAATTTATTTAATCGTGTTCCGGTATTGATACCAAGTCACTAAGTGTTTGATTCTGTACGTATGGCTCAGAGTTTGAGCTAAGAACTCCGATAACATTAACTGGCACAGAAATTCTGCCCTAACTATAAATTCGGAAACAAACACTTTCGAAATTCAGGTTAACGTCGTATCAAAACAACCGGTACCAAATTCTTGTTTCCACAACATCTGTCAAATATCCCGCAGCCACCACCGTATAAAATATGATGAATTTCGCAACAATACGCAATGGTTTTATTGGATAAAGCTAGAGATACACTAGTAGCACCTTTTGATTTCAGTCTAGGGTCAGTAGGTAATGACCGTTCAGAGATCAAGTTTCCAGACACAATAGTAGATTCTAGATAATCTATTGCTATACGACCGCCGGCGGTCTTATAATCCTTAAGGAAGGGGTATGACCATTCCCTTGCATTTAGTCTTCAAGTGAGTTCAGACGTCCAACCTGGATGTTTACCTAGGAAAACATAAACCAAACAACGCAATCGAGGTTCTTAAGTCCTGGTATATCCAGTTAACCTAGAGTTCACCAACTCGTGTTTATTTTTAATCAGCCGGTTAACCATTATTTTAAATATTTTTTGTTGGGAATTTTGACAGAATAATCAATTGAGGTTTATCGACTGTTTAAAAAATTGCTGAACTCGGACCCTGCATATGTGTTGGTGAACTCTAGGCTTAGTGTATACATTTGTGTGGTCTAACCCTAAGCGTTCAGTATAGCTCCCTTGTTTCTGGTAGTTATTTGTGATATATTGCTTTGGGGCGGACGTGAATCACGCAGCGATTAACAAGCATATCGTTTGTTTCCTTACAAAGACTTGATTCAGATTTCTTGTGACCCGTTTCTTAGATTCCTCTCGTCTATTATTTTATTATTATTACAATTTTAAGTCAGTACCTATTAGTAAGCATATTTATTTAGAACAAGTTTTTGCCTGCGACTTTGTCCGCGTGGAATTAGTTATTCAACTGCAAATTCAAAGTTCTGCTGTTGATTGGTATTATCATGAAATATGAAAGAAATGTTATAATGTAATAGTGATGCTTAACGTACCTATTTATTAATTGCATACGCAATGCACACTTATGCAATTGCCTTGAGATGTAACCATTAAATTTTAACCCTTACAGTCATCACGATAGGTACAGTAAACACAGTCCTTTCCATTACAAGTCCGCTAGTAGTTTTGAATTTATTGGGTCAAAGCGCTTTACGCACTCGCAATGAGGATTAGATGTAGAGATTCTAAAGATCGTCGCTTTGAACTAATTTAAGTCGTACCAGACTCATATCCGGGCTGTCTACTAAAACTGGAGTAGAGATTAAGGTGGATTTGCTGAAACATGGAACTTCTGGTCACTGACAAAATTACTTAGGAGAAGTATTATTCAACAAAGACATACGGTCTCTGTTGAATAATACTTCTAGATTCAGCTGAACCGAATGAATTTAGGTATCTCAGCAATTTGAGAGTATCTTACAAATGCTGAGATTGCTAAAACAATTTAAAACATTATCCACAGACCTTATTTAATCCCTCAGTCAAGTGCATCATCTATATCTGAACACAGCAATATTTACTTTTTTAGTTTTATTTTTAGCTGGTAATTTAGGTAGGTACTCTCATATTCATCTCAGTTTTGATGTACTGATTGTTAAGGTTTTAATGATATTTGAAGCCTAGAAAATGCTGACGCTTTTTATGAAAGAAGAAATTTTATAATCGGCCGTATAATTATTCTTGCCTAAATTGAATAATTAGTGGCAATTATTTATAGGTAAGTCATCAAACGGTTTCGACGGTTATTGCGAACGCAATAAATATTTACAGTCTATAATAATAAGGTGCCTAAGGCACATTGAGCCTCAAATAAAGAAGACCCAGTGGAACGATGGGGTATAATTTTATTTTTACTGTTGCTAGCAAAATTAATTAACTTAGCATTGTGAATGTTAAGTTGAAATTATAAGCTTTAATAAAAAGTTTGAGATTGTTTGTAATAAATATAGCACTGATTTTACATGAATAATATATTCACGTTCACGTTACTTATTAAAATGTACACATTTATACTACCCTTTAGGGCCACGCTCAAACAATCGGCTTTATATCGTAATGGTTTGATGTATTATGCAATTTAGGTGTGAGAGGATTCTTGCAGATGTTACGGCATAGATAGTAAAATGCTTACGTGACTTTACTTACAGCGCATAGAGCAAATAAATAACTATTACTGTGTTTTAAAAATATTAAATATTAGCGGGTTCCCGACTTCGCCCGTGCAAAGTTCGGATTTCTCATACAAACTGTTATCTTCCACTTACTCCCTCCCCGATGTGATTTTTAACGTTTTTATAGTTATTTTCCTATTTGGGCAGAACACAGGGAACCCAGCGATGTTTAATCTGCCTTATTGGAATTCATTTAAACACGATTCGTTCTTCTAAAACTTCAATAAAAGCGCTGCTTTCTTAAAGTTCGTCTAAATTGTGATAAGACTTATTTTCTTTCTAAATGTTTGCTTCATTTTGGATTTTTTGGCTTTATTTACGTAGTAACTTTTATATAACATTTTGGATATAACTTGTAAGCAAGCCTTATTTACGTAGTAACTATTATATAATATGTGCTGATAGACACAGGTAGTCAGTAATATCAAATCACAGCAACAAATTGGAAAAGTAATATGAAACTTATGAAAAACCGTCTGGCCAGCCACGGAATCAACGTGAAATCAAAAGTATCTTGCAGTATGGACATTGAAACGAATGCGGGTATCATTCGTCGGCCAAAGATCACAACCAGACTAGTTAAAATGGCCGTAAACTTAAACGCAATCTTGGGATATATTATTGAGTATTACTCCATGTAATTGAACCTTCAACCATTAAAGTTCACAGTGAAGCCAAGCACAGTCTTGTTTTATAGAGAATAGGGCTGGCGATTCTTGCAAAGTGCCATAGACTTTCTTTGGATTACTATGATCAATCATAGTTGCTTTTTAGATAGGTGTAGAAATTATTACAAATATATGGTCAGTAACAGAAAAAAAACAATATTAAAAATATTATTTTAACGACAGAGTTTGGCAATCAGAATTTCGAAAAAATAAATAAAACGAGCCCAGCTTAACGGTTCATGAGATAGAGCCTAGCGCCCGACAGACAGACAGACGGACAGTGGAGTCTTAGTAATAGGGTCCCGTTTTTACCTTTTGGATACGGAACCCAAAAAACTACACTAAGAAGTGTTTATAAGTAGGTAGGTAATACATAGGTATGTACGAATATACTATGCACTCGTTACAATACTTCAAGTATACTCTTTTATTTATTTAATCTTTATTGCACAACTAAAACTGTGTACAAAAGGCGGACTTAATGCCTAGTGGCATTTTCTACCAGTCATACTTCGTAGAAAAGAGCTTTAGTTACTTTGACAGTACCTATTAGATTAATTGATTTTCCACCTGGATTTCAGGTTGCCACAATACCATCCCTAAATACGATCAACAACAGAATGACGTTTAACTTTCCCACTTTTAATAACAGACGGCATGGCTGTAAAAGTAATTTACGCCGATGATTTGTTTTGACTTGCGTTTGTATACTTACTTTATTTCTCTGGCAGTCCCGCCATCACTTACCTACAACAACATATCACGAATTTTATTGCCAGATAAAATCGACGTTTAAAAAGATTCTTCCGCGTTATATGAATAAAATGGACGCTTAATCAAAAGTGTAATAATTTTGATTGGCTGTTACGTTCAGTGCAGTGGCTTGTAGATCTGACAGTTGAATAATATTTTTTTGCGATCTTTACTAAAGTTCTTATACCTAACTCCGAAATATAATTCAATGTTTTCTTGTTTTAAAAAAAGAAATGGGAAAAACCCTGCAATTGATAGGTATCCTATCTTGACATAAAAATTATGCGGTCCAATGGTGCAGAAAATCTCGAAGCATTTTACCGACCTAGAAGGAAAGAAATATTTTTTGTGACAAATGGATCAAATGATTCATAGCATATCGGAAGTATTAAATTGTTAGGAAAACTGTTTTACACGTCAATTACATAAAGGATTATTCATAAGCATGCAATCGGTTTAATGAACATGAAAAAATAAGGTGTCCGATGGAATCAGACGCTAGATTACATTTCAGTTATCGAGTGGTAGTGTTAATGAACCCTACAAGGCCAAAGCCTCCTCAAGATAACTCTATAAAACCTTGTAGTTTTATGGATTTCGATTCATTCCGCAACAAAATAATTCGATATCGAATATCTTTACGACAATCGAACGGCAAGCGTGTTTTTATATTTTTATATTAATAATGAATTTACTTTATAAAGGCATTGAACGATACAGGCGTATCATGTCACAAGTGCCAACGATGGTAATAAGAGTCGCTGAGTGTTAAAGACTATGTGCAAAAACAACAAAATGGGTAGCGGAAAGTTTGGTTTTAACGCTAAGAAGGACAAAGTGGCAGTGGGTAATGCAAAGACTGAATTTAGTGTTAAGGAAAAATTTCACAAGATACAGAAGAAACTAAAGAAGACTGAAAAACAGAAGACTGAGGTTGAAACACCAGAAAAGAAGATTTGGTGGAACCAGTGCGGTAGTTGTAAGTACCTTAAATGTTGTTATATTAAATAGCCTCAGAAAATGTATGTAATTAATCGGAAATGATTTAATGGCTATAAACACCCTTTCCTTTACACATTAATTAAAAATAAAATTATGCTGATAAAGATGTGTCTGTTATTAATTTTATCAATTTCAATGCGAAAAATGCATTTTGTAGGTACTTAAGTATCTAACCTTTAAGAAATTGCTGACGCTATGTATAAATCTACAAGTAATCATATTGTGCTTCATCGTAGCGTGTTATAAAGGTTCCCCCATCAAAGGCCAGGTAGACTCTATTAAAAGGAGGGAGGCCCTTCAAGGGCCAACAAGCTAGTTACGCCTTTTGAATTTACAATGAAGGGAAATTGGGGCACTAAGTATATCGAGGTTTGAACTTTTGAAATATTAGATACCTTCGAGAATAGTCCAGGGTATAGAGGTCGCCAGCGCCGTGACCTAGACGTGGACGCCTTCATATATTTAAGCCCTTCTAATACTTGAAATGCTGATTTCGACATTGAATTTTGCGATTGGTTGCGCCCTTAATAACATGACAGTTTGATTAGTCACATGCTCTGCATATTTCAAATGGCAGTGCACAGTACAAAACGTAGTCATAGTTTATAAAGAAAATAAAGATTTTTAATATTATTTGTTTACCTAATATTGTGTTGCTGTGTGTTAAGTCAATTTACCTATATTAAAAGATATAGAAATTAAAACATCACTACGTATAGTATAGGTATTTTAATTAAGACTAGGTATATATATTAAGGCAGGCCTAAAAACCTACAGTAGGATTTAGAAATTACCATTCCTCCATTTTTTTTATGTTTCCTTAATTTTACTGTTCGGGTCAATAAATAGCTAAAATTTCACTATCATTAACCTATAACTGCGCGCAAAGCCATATACGTGCATAAATATCTCCGTAAAGTGTGTCAGTGGAAAGCGCGAGAGATTCCCGAGAAATCTATGCGCAAACGCGACCGTCGCACGCGCCCCCCTGTTTCCACTTTCTAAACTGGCAATAGTGCGCGCGCGTTTTATAGTTCAGGAACTGCTGTCATATGAAAGTAGCTGGGCTGCCATTTCCTTGTACGTCGCTCTCTCAACGGTGATCTTTGATTAGGGCTCGTTATACGTAAGACTCGGTGGAAGTGAGTTGGCCTGTTATTCAATACCCTTTAGGGCTAGTCTGGATGTACATAAGGTGCTCACGTCAAGAATCAAGTAGTCTTGATCTTGAAAGATGGTAGAGTTGAAACTGTAGCAATATAATTTGACAGTTTATTTTTCAGGAACCGCTTTAGCTATGTAGCCGATCCTGATATAATAATGTCCTTCGAGAAATAATTATCGCTGTATCATTGCTATAAGGAATCGAAGTTCTTAAAAGAATGCGTCAATCTTCATTAGCCGACTTGAGATTGACAACAAAGGTCGTTTCAGACAGGTCATTATCGAAAGTACCAACCCTAGGTCTTTTGTTAACATTTAATGGACTCTGTCATTACTGCGCTACCATGTTTGGTCATGACGATTTATTAATCAGGCTAGCAGACAGTTAATTTTAAATTTAACAGTTCGAGATAATTTTTCGACGTATCGGTTAATGGGTTCCATTTGGAAAACGTTCGAAGAACATGTTAAGACAATTAATAAACCTACTCAGAAACAATTCAATTAGTAAAGGGTAAGGATAACAAATAAGATGTTGAGGTAGGTCCTGTATGTAGGTAATGAAAAATGGTTAAAGCTTTGTAATTCTTGTTGTATTTTAATCCAATACAGATTATACTTAGAAACTAGACAAACCAAAAAATGTTACATAGTGGTGTTAAGTAAGTACTATTAAAAACACTAAGTAAAAGTACTAAATAGCACTAAGCACCAAGCAAAGACCCTTCCCGTTGACGTGAGTCAGAACTCATTCACACTAGGACGATTCGTCTTTTTACACGATTCGTTCTTTTTTTGACGGCGGCAATGCTTTTTGAATGCCCATGTTCACACGGATCACGAATCGTGAAAAATGACGATACGTCTTAAATCTAGTATCGTGTTTTTAAAAATCACGAATCGTCACGTCAAATCATATACGGATTTTTGACAAATTGTGAAAAAACACGATTCCCTGTGCAATATGAACGTCCATCAGTCATGATGACGTATCCTGTATTTTGACGAATCGTCAATGACGGTTCCCGTGTGAATGAGCCCTCAAGTTGCTTCTGCTCATCAATATCATAATTAGGTTTATCATTCTTTATATTTGGGTTGACTTTTGAGTTTAAAGATTCAATAGCTATTGACCTATCCTTAATAATATTTTAGTTTAACATTTTAATAACATTTTATTAGGCTGTTACCTTTTTACGTTTAAACCGCTGAAACAAATAAGATGAAATTTGGTATAGAGATATGTAGTTTGAGTCCCGGGAAAGGACATAGAATATTTTAATTCTAGAAACCATCCTTAAGGGGGTTTGAATAGAAACTTCCACATTTGCAGCGGTTCCTTTTGGTTACGTCCTACGTAACCAAAAGGAACCGCTAGTCTGCTTGATCTTCCAACTAACGCATGTCATCTCTTGTCCACAGTGAGCGAAATAGACCAGTACCTATGGATGGTAGGTGGTTCGGCGGGTGCTCTTGCGTTGACCGGCGTTGCAGCCGCCTCCGCGTTCTACCTCAGCACGAGGCCGAAGCCAGAGAAACCGCTCGTGACACTACACGAGCAGAGCCTGCTTGAACCGGTGAGTGACACTTAAAAGATAGATCAGGGACACAAAGGAAATGTAACGTCACCATATCAACGAGAGCTGTTCAGTATTTCCTTGTATGAAACTCTCTACTGCAACGCACATTTCATATCGTAATGTAATACTCGTAGCATCGCCTTCGCACTCATGAAAAAAACCCATACGTTGACGTTTGGTTTCTGAGTAGATACAATGTTCTATGACTATGACCTTGAAACGCCTTCATGTATTGCATGCAGAGGATGCATTTGCGTATTGCTATTAGTAAGGGCTAAATCCCTACTTATACGAGGGTCAAACTGAAAGTTCTTAGAACTGGCCACTTATAAACAATATAATAAAAAAAATATTCTAAAATTTGAAAATAGAACTCTTTGCCAATATTACTGAGTATATATTTCATTCATTTGTCATTTGTTTTACGACTTGGCGGCAAATTGAAAATTGTCTGTGTCACGTCAAAATGAATTTAACACGAGAAAATTTTCGTGCAATGATTTTTTATGACTTTCGATGTCATTTAAGTCAACAAGAAAGTTATGATAGACTACGATTGGCCTTTCACGATGAAGCCCCATCTCGTGCGACTGTTTACAACTGGTTTAATGAGTTTAAACGTGGTCGCACTAATCTCACTGATAATGTACGTGAGGGACGGCCTTCTACGGCGACGACTGAAAATAACATCTGTGTTGTGCGGCGTATGATAGAGACTGACAAAAGAGTGACCTATCAGCAGATTCGGACAAGCTTAGGCATCGGTATGAGTCAAGTGCACAAAATCCTCCACGAACATTTAGCGGTCAGGAAGCTTTGCGCCCGGTGGATACCTCATAATTTGACTAAGGCTCAAAAACTCCATCGTGTGGATTGGTGCCGTAAAATGATTGAAAGATTTAACGGAGGTGACTCAAATGCTGTGTTCGACATACTAACAGGTGACGAAAGCTGGATTTACTGTTATGATCCTGAAACCAAAAGACAATCTGCTCAGTGGGTGTTTCCTTTCGAGGAGTTGCCAACTAAAGTGAAGAGAGATCGAAGTGCGGGAAAAAAAATGGTGGCCTCGTTCTTTGGAAGGATAGGTCATTTCGCAACAATTGTGTTAGAGGATCAAAAAACAGTTTCTGCAGAATGGTACACTACCAATTGTTTGCCACTTGTCTTGGAAAAAGTTCGAGAGAAACGACCTCGCAGTAGGATCCTCCTTCACCACGACAACGCCTCGTCGCACACCGCCAAGCGAACGATCGACTATTTGGCGACATCAAACGTTGAATTACTGGGTCACCCGCCGTATAGCCCCGACCTCGCGCCTGGTGATTTTTATTTATTTCCAAAAATTAAAGAAAAACTTAAAGGAAAGCGGTTTATGAATGCTGAAGAAGCGGTGGCTGCGTATCGCGATGCCATTGAAGAGACCCCTAAGGACGAGTGGGCAAAGTGCTTTTCCCAGTGGTTCCATCGCATGCAGCGGTGTATTGACGTCAATGGACAATATTTTGAAAAGATATAATAAAACTAATAACTGGCTAATGTAATCAGTTTTTGATTTTCTAAGAACTTTCAGTTTGACCCTCGTATGTGCATGCTTTTAAACTTAATCTACATATTATTTAATTTTCTACGAAAGCTTGGTGAAAAAACATGTAGCTTTTCTAATTTCAGCTAAGGCCAACTAATTGGTGCCGTAAAAAACCTATCAAACCATAAGCCATTACAAAAACATTACTTACACACAAGATCCCCACAACCACGCCAAAACTTCATTTTAGCAACTGGCTGTTGATTTTGTCAATTTTTTTAAATAATGCGTAAGTTGTAAAATCTGTTTTTATTGCCACTTTTATAGCATTCATTTAGCTATTAAGACTGTTAGATTCTTACACTGGTTATTTTAGTGCACTGACCTTTGCTACGATAGCCAATTGGATTTGATTTTAACAGTTTGTAGGCATTTTAACTGTTTTTTAAAAGAACTTGTTCAAAAATGTTTAAGAGTTCAATAAATTTATTTAGTTCCTACCTATTCTTACGCTTGAACTTAGTTAGACTTAGGTGCCTTACATAACAACATGCGACTACGTCCGACTAAGTTCAGAATTATTAATAATCACACAAAAATATTCTTTAGATACTTAGTACATTATGAATGATGATGATGGTAATGACACATAACATCAATTTACAGTTCTCACTGGCTAGGGTAGAACGAAAACGACAGAAGCTAAGATTTATCTTGACATGGACCGAATTCTAGGCGTTAGGTACTGTAGTAACTGATTCACCTAAATTGTTTATTGTTTTTTAATAACTACTAGGCACCTACGTTGCTATTGGCAGCAGTAGTGTCATGTGACATCTAATTTAGGTATATCAACATAGTAACAGGATTAGTAATAATGTTCAAAGATAAAATACGATACTATGCAGTCTGGTTTAACAAATTCGTAGTTCACAACCGATAATGATGATACCTCTTTGTTACGTTGGTAATTGAGGTGAATGACCGACAATGCGAACGGCAGGTGATATTAAATATAATACCTTAAGATAGAAGTAGAAATCTGAAGGGAAATAGTTCGAGGCCAATGTAAGAATTTTAAAATGCAGCTCAATAAATATAAGCAATGTGGAGATTTGGTACGATCTTCATAGAACTAATAAATAAATTAAGTACATAACAAACTGGTATGTACGCATCAAATTATAAACAATAAGAGATTCATATGGGCGATATTTAAGTAGTTATTGACTTTCTTGTAACCACCATTTTGTGATCGTCCTCGGACGATGATCACAAAAGTGGCGTACGCCTCCTAACGGGGTTACTGCTCACTCTAAGTAATTAATTAAAGTTTCAATCAATAAAAATATTAGGTTGAATGATAGCCGCTAGATCACCCTATACTCAGCCTTCACATTTATATTGAATTAAATCGTGTAGCTATTTCGGCAACGCTGCAAAATAAGAAATTGTTTGTTTCACAGTACAATATACCCAAATCCTGGGGGATAGGCATCATTAAACCGTCGTCAATGGGCAGCCTATATTTAATTACTTTTTATTTATACATTCTTTCTGTTCCGCAAATTCTGCTCGTGTGTGTAAAGTCCGCATAAAATGAGGTCCTCAATATTAAAAACATGACCTACAACACGTACGTTGTCGAAAAATAGAAATTAGATTGTGACTGACCAAAGGGAACTCCTTTATATCACTGTATCAAAGTTGAAGTTGCCCTCATCCAAACGGGAGCGCTGTAGAGTTGGCAAAGCGCATCCCAGAGCGATATTTTTAACTCATTGTACCACGGGCAGCCCTGGACGATACTCTGCTGTCAGAATTAAGAAGTCAGCGAAAGTGATGGAACACTGAACTTTGGCAAACGCGAGCCTCACCGGAATCAGGAACCGAAAAGTGAAAAGTGACCAGAGTGACAGAAAAATAAAAATTGACATTTATGACAATGGTTGCGCAATGCAACAAGGCGTAATAAACATAAACGGTGCATTTTGTGTTGTGATAAAAGATTAGAAATTAATTGTAAGGATGGCGTGTTGCGATTGCTGCGTCGGAGTGCCTCCGATTCGAGCTCCGATAAACCTCAACGAACAGTCTGATTCCCTAAAAGTAAGTCAATTAAACAATGCAAGTTACGTTTTCCTGTAGTGACTGCCTCAAAGGTCATAGCTCATGCGATTACTCATTCACAAAGTGTTATGAGGTTTAGATGAATGAGTTTCTCGTAATCAAAGATGTTTCATTTTCATATAATCACTGACATTGAGTTCGAAAGAACTATCATTTTCCAACGGCTGGTTTTATTTTAATTACAATCGTTATTGGCGGAATAAAATGATAGAGGTCGAGGAATATTGTTAGATGTTACTCACGCCCGATAGTTGGCAGAGCTTCTTAACATTCAGAACCGGCAAATGTAGGCTTACTGTCGAAGACATGAACAGATTTACAAATAGAAATAGCAAGTTCTAAATCATTTTGTTTTTTTCCAAAATGTGAATTAAAAAAAATATCTACAAAATTAAAACTTCAACTCAACGTACTTGTAAATAGCGTTAAAATAAGAAATAAATGAATAAAAAAGACAGATCGCAATTACTTCATTTAACGACGTGACAATGTTATATAAGTACTTCCACGTGTCACTTTATTACCTGGCCTCTGAGTACACAATGAAACTATTAAGATACTTAGTATTTTATAGTCTGTATTTTGTGGTCAATAAATTATCAAATTTACATTCTCTTTTGTTTTCATATTGATTGTAAATAAAGATAAGTTACTGTTTTTTATACAAGAGCTTGCTTTACCTCTTTTACTTTTAATAGTTTAGTTAGTTAGAACTTGGGCACTCAAATAAATTAATAATAAATTGTTTCAACAAAGACCTAGCCCCAAATTAAGCGTGAGCTCGTGCTATACTTTGATAAAAAAACATCCACGACTTACGTATAAATTCTAGTACTCTTTACACGAACATTTGCCCTTTGCGGGATTTTAACCTGCAACCTCTGGTTTTGTAGTCTGGAGTGCGAACCACTACACGAAGATGGTCGTTAAATCAAATCAAATCAACTTCGACTACGTCTCTTAATGTATTAATATTTGTATTCAAAGTAAGAAAGAAGGAAGACAGAAAACACATTTATTAATAAACTAGCTGTTGCCCGCGACTTCGCCCGCGTAAACTACTAACTCTGTATCCTACAGGAACTGTGTTTTTTTTCGGGATAAAAAGTAGCCTATATGTTATTCCAGACTATAATCTATCTCTGTGCCAAATTTCATCCATATCCGTTCAGTAGTTTTTGCGTGAAGAAGTAACAAACATACACACTCACACACTCACAAACTTTCGCATTTATAATATTAGTAGGATTATTAAGTATTTAATGTAATATTAAAGGTGGTTACGGTACAGCTGTACCAGCTGTTAGTACCAGCTTCATTTACTAACATTTGCCTTTGCGCCTGTTGAAAATAAATAATGTTTTATACCCAAAAACTTGCACACTTGATTAAATTAGGTTTTACTAAACATCGCAGCGATATATATCAAGTTCACTTCAGTTTAATGTTTTATTTACGAGTGTTTAGTCATTATTGTGACCAATGGTGGGGAAACAAAGAGACTGTCTAACAACCGAGAGAAATCAGGAGCTGTTAAATGTGCTCGGTTTCAGAGACTCATAGACCTGTAAAATCTAACGATTCGTACTTTATGTCGGCTGTGACATAGAACAGGCGACCTTTTCGTAGGAACACGCCAAATGTTCCAAATGAAATACCTCATAAATCGAGATTAAGCGGTGACAAGAAACGTTATGGGCGTCAAAACAACTAACATACAGATAAATAATAAATCGTGGACTAAATAGATCATGCGATATTTAGCCCTTTTCGATTCGGAATGTGGAGCCTATTACGCGTTTCGTTTAGTGGTTACGAGTACTGCGGCATTAAAGTCTTGTTTGTTATTTTGTTTATCGCATAACGCCGCGCATCAAGACTTCTATTTCAGTAAATGGCTTGGAGACTTGGTGATCTCAATTTGTTCCTCTGTCAGTCTGTGTCATTATTGTTATGCATGAATTTTAACTTCCAATAAATCTGCTAGCTATCTTTATCTGTCTAGGCGTGTGTGTTCACTCTATAGTGAAATTCAAGCCAATTAGCCAATAGATGGAATGTGAGGACAGGTTCAAAAGTTTTCTACACAATAAATTAAAATCATCAACCAACTTAAGTCAATGATCGTTTTGTATGTCCATTGTGTATTTCGCTTTTAATTTCGGGTGCGGAAACAAAATACAGTTTCGAATATCCACTTTAAAAGATTAAATCACTCGTGTCAAATAAATCACTGTGAACAAGGCACAATAGAAAAATAATTTTCATAGAGTTCTTAATTTACGAAATGTTTATTTATATCTGTAGTTCAGTAGATTTGATCAGATTCGTAAAACTGTAATATGATAAGAAAATTAGGACAGGGATAAAATATTCGTGAACATGTGCCTGATACATTGCTACCTGTATGAAGATCAATAAGAGCGTAGGCGTGATCTGATTTCCATATTGCTTGATCCTCTCGAGTGCAGAATCTAAATAAACACTCCAATCCGTGAGCTACGACTGCTTATTATGTAAATTTACTGTAGGAAATATAAATTTTGTTATAAGTTACATATTTTGCTATTCTTCGTATCTATCTATGCCAATAAAATCAGAACATTCGCGTTTTCGATATGCTGTATTCACATATTTTAATTGAAAATAATAATATTACATTAGTCAACAGTGACGAAAGTTGTGCTAATCGAAATAAAAAAGTTATTAAAAATTCCCGACGCCAAACTTTACATTTATCAAGCCTTTCAACTATTTCAGACTTTCATCTATTTTTGTCAATTCATGACCTACCTTACGTTTTGGCATTTTGTAAGACCATTTTGTACGGCGTTGCTTAAAATTTAGAACGGACTGCTATGAATACTTCTTTCTCGCTATCTATTCGTAATATTTTGGAAATCTACATATTACTAGAAAGCTTGCTCTACAATGGTAGATGTAAATAACACTCCTGCATCTCAACGGATACCTTTTGGATGGAGTAATCGAATATGTTGAATGACTCTCGAGTATTTTCACGCTGTTTATGTGCCTCACATAAATACTATCCACTCGAAATATTCGTAGCAATATTTTAATCGGTTTATTTTTGAATCTGTTTTTCAATTTGAAATTTAATTTACCATGTTACTATTGGCTGTAAATATTGCTCAGTTTCGCAGAACGGATTCTTATAGATAAATTTATTAATCCGATGTTGCTTCTAGATAAATATTATGTCGCTGCTGAAACTACGTGACATGATATTCCATTGCCACTTACTTTCTGTTTTCCTTTATGATAGTTACCTATTCATAGTAGGTGTATATGAAAATTCCCTAGTTGCTATAGAGATGTTAGCATATTGGTAAAGAGGAAGAAATGAGAGTTTATAAGCTGAATTTTTGTAGTCATTCATTTTGGTGGTTCTAAAAGTTGTGTCCAGTCTTATAAAATCATGTGTCTGTGTCATAAGACAAAAACTTATTCTGTACTTACCATAGTAACATATTGATAGACGACTTCAGAAAGTTGTTGGCGAATAAGTAGGTACATATGACAAAAATGACTAGCTTAGTTTGCCCCATAAAGGTTAAACAGCGTAGCTTTAAGATTTTTTAACACTAATAGTATAATTATTTTTATAACTTAAGCAATTATTTTGCGAGTTTTTACGAAATCAAATTGAATTTCGCTCACAAAAAATAATCGACTGTGTCCCACCGGATGACACAGTCGATAATTTTTTGCGAGCGAAATTCAATTTGAACAATAATATAGTGTTATTTTATTTTTATAAGTTTAAATATGAAACCAATAGTTCGCACACGGGTAGTTTTTGAACCCACGACCATTGTCTTACCGGGCCAACGCTCTGACCAACTGAGCTACCGTGCAGTTAACCCACAGCCATGCGAAATTCCTGGTCTCTTTTTGAACACGTTGTTGTTGGTAAAGCGTTGGCCCGGTTAGCCAAAGTTCGTGGATTCTACCCGTGTGCGAACTTTGGTTTCTTATTTAAACTTATCAAAAATTAAACAGCTCATTGATTCGAAAGATTTTCTTATTAATAATATTTTAATATTTTTTCCACTATTGAGACGAATATACGAGTAATAAAGATAAATAGGTTGCCTAGGGAGCAAGAATCCCGTGACATGCTTGATCGGTTGCCAATTTCTACGCCTCTACAACACATGACGATTGACGTATGTCATTATTATCTGTAATTAAAATTGATGTGTTATATATTTAATACTCTCGCATTTTCTAATAACCTTAATGAATTAATTTGAGAAAGCATGTACTTATAAATAACAGTTAGATTTGTACCGTAGAAGTGATAAGTACCATTTTAAAATGCTACATACAAATAAAATAACTATTTCGATAAGTTTATTCATTAAGCCCGGAGTTAACCAACACTAATTTAAGTTTGAATCAGCTGGTATGGGCATTATTAAACACATTTTGTATAGAAATTCTGACAAATTAACCATCAAATAAGGTTTACCGGCTGTTTAAAAATTAGTGAACTCTGGTCTAAGACAAAGCACCATAGCATAGGCTCTACCTTTATACTACATCAAATGTTATATAATTTTAATTGATCCCATCATATCAATTTATAACCCGTTTCACCGTAGTAGGATAAATCTGTTGATAGCAGCTGTGTTTTCTTAAAAAAGTGTGTTATGCGGAAACCGCGGCTAGCCATCACAATGTCAACTATTTTGGAGACACCTCGCGTCGTGCCAACCGCTGCATCATCGCACGCCCTTCTCAGGGGTTTTCTTCTCGTACTATGAGAAACGTTTACGAATTTCATACAAGTGGCAAATCCACTACTAGGCGTAAATAATTTATATTAATGTTATATAAGCAAGATTCAATCAGAAATTCTTGACGTTATCAAAGTCAAGCTAGACAGAGTGAGATGCATACAAGGAGGTCAGTTGAAAAACATACAATTCATAGATGATAGTAAAAAAGAAAAACTGAATGAAATAAAAGAGAAAATCATTAAATTCGTATGAACTAGAAATAAAATCAAATACTCTTATTTCTAAAGTTCGTAACAGTCTACGTTGGGAGACGCAAATAGCGTGACACTGTGGGCATATCACGCAGTTTTTATAAATACTCGGTCAGAACCGACACATTTTTCACTCGGCGTCGTGTGACCAATTTCCTCTCGACCTTGTATGCTAAATTCAAGATCAAGTTCCCCGATATCTACTACTTACTTTATTTTCCTTGATACTTTACTTTAGCAATTACTTGATTTATCAAGATTTTTGAATATCACGAACTGTTGTAGCATACCCATTTTTTCACACAACTCGCTGCCAATTATTACGATCGTAATTGCCGGCATCATTCAAACGTCATTAATATGTCTCAAGTGTTATCGTTCTAAAATCTTGTTAACATACGTTTTATAGCTCTTTAATGCGCTACTATCGCCGGGATCTAAAAATGAGCAATAAATATTATTTTAAGAATAGTTACAATATTGTTTGTACCACCTAGCCGCCTACGTACGTATTAAGTAGTTAATTTGAAACTTTTTACAATTCACTTTGACAATATTTAAAAGTTTTTTTTAAAAAGGTCATTTAAAAACAAAACTAGTGACCTACACATATAAAAATTAAAGTATAGGTACATGTCACCGTAGTAGGTAGCTAAGGTTGGTAAAATAATTTTCTGAATCGGTTTAGTGCTTCCAGAGATTACTTACAAATCCTTACTTTTAATGACTTTCAAATCCTTACATTTTATAATAATTAGATAGTATATAAATATAAACTGTGTATAACATCTGATAATTAAGCTACCCTTTTGTATACATCTCAAATTAATCTTGTTTTTGTTTTTTTTGTCTGATTTGAATGCCCTTAACCTCAAGAAAGCAGTGTATTATCATAATGACATAACAATGTAATCTTCATCAATTTGCTGCCAAAAATGTTTTCGTATTTCTCACCGGTGACTTTGACCCGTTCATCGTTCCATTTATCATTGTGCAAACTGTAATAATATACCGTAACGTGTAAAAGTGCTTCATCCTCCAAGTCAAGTTTCGGAGTTAGTGGGCCAAATATGTCATTAGGTTAACGAAGAGTTGTTTGAATGTAGTTTAGACATGGTAATGGTTCAAAACAATCATTTAAAGGAATTTCAGTGGCTACGCATTTTTTTCATGTAGAACTTTGCTTTAGAGGAACGAAATAACACTTTAATAACACGAAGTAGATAATAAACAAGCGTTGTTAATAAGATTACAACTGATTACTTATCCAGATGTTGCAAGGTTTCTGTTTATTGACCTGAAGAGCATGTTGTCATAGCATCTGACCCACCTTTGTCGTTAATAACATTTTGAATTTCTATCTTTACAGGGACCTGAAATGGTGCGGGTATCAAAATTCTACAAAGATGCAAAAAATGGTCGTTATCTCCGCTACCTACATGAAGACACACGTACATTATACGAAACTTTCCGTAGAGGTGTTAAGGAATCAAGTAAGATATTATTTTTTGCTTTTTATTCAACTTGGTCTAGTGTATATTTCTACTTCATTAGTCTCGACAAACCAGACCTCATCATTATGGCACTTTGCTCAAAGTTTGTATTCGTAACTGAAGTCTTAATACACTTATTGCGAAGCAGGGAGTGCCACAAGGTGCAATTTTAAGCCCACGTCATTTTCCCTCGTTTCCGCTCGTTTGTGATAAATACGATAATACCCGTATAATACAAAATATTGTTAACATCATTCACTAACTGGTTCGCAGGGTACAGTTAAACGTAATTTGTGCCACTAGAGTAGTCTGAGACAGTTGTTTTCGTAATTTTGTTTCTCCAAGCTCCTTAACTTACGATGAAAATAAAGCAAAACAGGCGGGAAACTTTGTATCCTGTGAAATATTTTACTGCCAAAGCAATTTTAAAGTTGTTTAAACACTAGTTGCTATATTAAAGAGATTGGTGGAGATAATATCATTAATAATTATGGATTGTTTATTTATTTATTCAGTACACATTTTATTTTGCAGATAATGGTAACTGTCTAGGCTGGCGGGAGGGACCAAATAAACCCTACATATGGCAGACATACAATGAAACCTTGCTCCGGGCAAAAAACTTCGGCTCTGGGCTCATATGCCAAGGGCTCGCCCCAGGCCAAAATACTTATGTGGGTAAGTGATTACATCGGAATTAATTACTTAAAATAATTGTAGTTTTTTTTAAATCTACATACGGGTTTTTCAGACCAAGTAAATATTTTTAAATAATTTCTGAACCTTTAATAAAATATGTACCTTAAGTGTTCTATGCGCTAGTGCTATATCCATATATATTTTGATCAATCACACTTGAATATAGAGCCGTATATAGCCTTGAGATTGAATGTAACAGCGTTTCTATTTTATTTTCAGGTATTTATTCACAGAACTGTCCCGAATGGATCATGACAGAACAAGCCGCCTACTGTTATTCAATGGTCATTGTGCCATTATATGATACGTTAGGGGCTAACGCATGTGCCTTCATTGTTAATCAAAGTACGTATTTACTTGTCTTATTTTATCGAATATGTCATTTCTTAGATGTTTAATAAATTACATTATGAACGTACTCTTAGAAAAAATATTTTCTCGGATGACTCGTTAATTTTCAAACTTTGATTCCAGCTGAAATGACTGTAGTAATATGTGAAGATGATAAGAAAGCCAATCTGTTGCTAGACCAGTCACCTCGTTGTTTAAGAAAGCTGGTGACAATCAAAGAAGTGTCTCCGTCGACGCACCAGCGCGCGAAGAGTCGAGGTGTAGAGATCTTGAAGTTTAGCGATGTAGAAATACTGGGAGCGCAGAAAGATCATCCTTGTGTTGTAAGTTTAGTCAAAGAGTCAATTATTCTACTCGAACAAGCCAACTAGGCGAATTTCTAACCACATACGACGACGAATACAACAAATATACCGATGGAAATTAAAAAGCAATGGTGTTTGCAAACTTTGGCATTTTATCTAAATTGTTACAATACTTAAGTATTACTTTTTAATTGCCTTCGGAATTTTCGTTGTATTCGTCGTCGTAAGTCGTTTGACATTCGTCTAGTTGGCTTGGTCGACTAGTATGAACTTATTCCTTAATCTACCGGAATTTTATTATTTTAATTAATATGACATAATCAATCACCCAAACAAAATCCATGATAAATATTCACTTGTCTACATTTTGAAATAAGAATAAGATTCCGATCAACCATTTTATGTATTTGAGTCCTGTTGCAATAATATCGCATTCTTGCAATCAGCTGACTACTCCCTAAACGGTATATTTTATACCTATCAGTGATACAGATCTCAGCTTGAATTTCCAAATGCAAAGAAAAAGTAATAAATGTTGTTATCCAGTCTTATAGATCTGATAATAATAATAATGGTGTAGAGCCTTCTAAAAACTAATATTTCGTTAAGTCCTCGGGTAACTACCAAGTGTTACGTCGATGTTGAGCAATGTTTTAATGGTGTTTAGTTTCAAGCTCTTCCTTCCATTGAATTCTACGTCGGATTCCGAACAATACACAATATGATAATGTAAACAAACATGGGCTACTTAAACAGATCAAGTTCAGCCAACGATGCTTTTGTGTTGATAGGTATTTGTAAAATAATATGTCGTTGCACAATTGCAACATACATTCCTTCTTGTTTACTCGGGAAATATACGAACTAATGTTTTTGTACAAACGTATTTTTTGTATCATGTCAACATTTTGTTTCCATTAACATACAAAATGCAAATAGTCAACTAGTTACAAACCCGTTCATATTTATGTCTATTTAAAGCGGTCGGTATGAGAAATTTTAATATATCGCATAAGGAAAACCCGACTGGTAAGGGCATTTCTACGAAGTGATTACACGCGTCGGATCTACACAGCTTAAATAAAAAATGCAAAAGCGCACACGATTTAAAACAAAATAGCGCTAGTGCACAGTGTCTTATCAAACTAGGCCCGAGGGAATAAGCTGTTTGATGAAGCTTTGCAATGTTTCACGTTCTGATGATCTTTTAGGTTTTATAATAAGTACTGTGCAAAAAATGGCGTAGTGTTGTAATTTTATCCTTTTTAGAAATTACAAAATGTCCGATGTTCAGGCTGATATGTTGAAAAGAGTTCACTACCGTAGTAGTTTCACCCGTCTAACAATGACACGAGAGTAGCAATAAAAATTCATTATCGCATTATGACTTTAAATCCAAAGTTTTATATCAGACATACAATGCACATATCACAGGTATTCGTATATTTCCTGTCTACTGACCCTGTCCCTTTCTAAAAAGACGGCTGATGTATAATAAAATGTAAAGTTTAAACGCATCAAAAGTTTATTCAGTTACGCCCTATCCCCCTTAACCATATAGAAACGAATAATTACACATTATAATGTATCGTAATATATCCTTGCAGCCACCGAAACCGGACAGCCTGTGCACAATTTGCTACACGTCAGGCACGACCGGCATGCCCAAAGGCGTCATGTTGACGCACGAGAACGTAGTCGCATCGATGTGCAGCGTGATAATGCAACTTGGCGAACACCGGCCCGCCAAGACAGACGTGATGATATCCTTCTTGCCGCTGGCGCATATGCTCGAGCGGTGTTGTGAGGTAAATAAACCATTTAATAAAAAATAAAACTTAAAAAAGACGACCTTCGTGGTCGAGTGGTTCTCACACCGGTTTTCAAGTTGCCATCTCTGAGGTGCCGAGTTCGATCTCCGGTTTCGTCAATAGAAAACCATAGTTTATAGATTGTATTGGGTCTCGAGTCTCGAGTCTCAATTCGTCGTCGAGTTCATTAATTTATGAGCATTTCCAAGGCTTCAAATATTACATGGAAGGGTAATTATATCTGAGCAGATTCATTAATCAAACTTATAACAATCTACTCAGATATTTAAGTACCCTTCCATGCACATTTGTATTTGAAGCCTTGGAAATGCTCATAAATTTATTTTATTGAACTTTATACTACCGTTGTTTCTGATTTCCATAACACGTGTATAATTACTTACCTATTTTGTTATCAGGTCAATGTGATGCCGTCCAATATTTATTTATTTTCATTGACAGTCTAGCTAGAGCACCGACATTTGATAGCTTTGTAAACCGGAGATGTCTATATGGAAACTTCTACTTTTTCCAACCCTGACTCCATTAATGTGGTGCCGTATCTACTAGCAGAAATAAATTCGATCCCAGCTGCGAGACCTCTAGGTCTAGCTAAAATATTGTACCGTCTCAATTCTCGCAAAACGATGACATTATAACCTAAGAATGGCAAATCATCAGTCAGATTTTAGTAATGCCAAGAAATATTATGTTACATCTGTCGTTTCTAATGCACATTGCCGAGCATTAGGAAGACGGTGACAAATGATAACATTTCGGCGAATTGTTTACTTTGGAAATTGTTCGAAATCTCAGAAGGAACTGTCAAGGACTAATTGCTAAACAAAACTAGAGATCTTCTACAGAAATAGTAGTGCTACAAATCAGTCTTGTTTATTTATTTATGTAAAGATTTCAACAACAGTGCGCTTCTGATCAGAAGTGCGAGCGAATCTTATGAGGCGACGTACTAAAATGACCCGCTGCCCCTGAGCTATCGCTTAGCTGTTAATGCCATCTATCAACACAAACTACTACAAATAACTCTATTTACTTCTTGCGACAATAGAAAAAAACACAATTTTATTCCTATAATGTTTCTCTTCTAGAATGCTCTCTACATGGTAGGAGGTGCGGTGGGTTTCTACAGCGGCGACATCAGAAGACTAGCTGATGACCTGAGCGCCCTCAAACCGACCATGATGCCGGCCGTACCCCGACTGCTGAATAGATTGTACGACAGAGCGCAGTCAGAAATATCCAACTCAAAGATTAAGAAGCTTCTGTTCAACATGGCTCTGTCGGCGAAGGAGTCTGAACTAAAGAGGTTAGTTAAATTATTTTTTGTCTACGGCTGAAGGTAGGCTTATCCCATATCCGTGCCTTCTTTAAAGATTTTCCTTTTATGGCTTCAATATAGCGTAACGTGTGTCAAGTAAATTCTCAATAGTTAACTTGCCCTCCTCTAGAGTTTTTACCATATTTCACTTCTGTATCCTGGAGGTTTTAGTTCTTTTCAGGAACCTCTTTCTAATCGCATTATTTCATTTATTTAAGAAGTGTATTTAAATAAGTAATATTTCATTACAGAGGAATCATCCGTGGTGACTCGATATGGGACAAGCTGGTGTTCCGCAAGGTCCGTGAAGGGATGGGTGGCCGGCTGCGCATCATGGTGGTGGGCTCAGCTCCGCTAGCGGGGAATGTACTGACGTTCGCTCGCTGCGCACTCGGTTGTCTGGTGAGTCATCATCATCATTTGGATAACTACCGCTTGTCATCTTGTTAACACTAGACGCATAGAATTTTATACAACAATTGGCACAATAAAAAAATAAATCAAATTTCGCTCACAGTAATTAATCGACTGTGTCATCCGGTGGGACTCGAACCTACGTCCCTTCGCTATCCGGGCGAATGCTCTTACCAACTGAGCCAAGGAGGACGTTAGTCAGTCGACAAATTTTTGTAAGTGCTTGCTACGCCAGTGAGCCGGCGTTTGATTCCATCAATACTTGGGGAATGTACCCGCATGTATCCGATAGAAATATTTTTACAAATATTTGACCATCAGTTAAGATGAAATCAGCCTAACTTATAATTATTTTTATAACTTAAGCAATTATTTTGCAAGTTCTTACAAAATTAAATAAAATTTCGCTCACAAAAATTAATTGATTGTGTCATCCGGTGGGACTCGAACCCACGTCCCTTCGCAATCCGGGCGAATGCTCTTACCAACTGAGCTACGGAGGACGTTAGTCAGTCAACGAATTTTTGTAAGTGCTTGCTACGCCAGTGAGCCGGCACAATAATTCTATCATGACGAAGACGCAAAACAGACTTAAGATAAAATGGAACGGCATGGTGGAGTGCACTCACATCATGCGAAATGCATAAAAATATTCTATTACTTCCTTGTTTATTTCCGGGGCTAAATGCAAACTTCACAAATATTTATCATCATCATATCACACTTTGATCCCGACGAATATATTTTTATACACGTCCATCGCACAAATAAATATCCAATGAAAATATGAAAATATCCGTAATAAGCTTCGGTTTATATTGGCTTCATAAATGCGTTATCGGTGCTGTATCATTTTATCTGATATTATCTCACAGGCGTGGGAAATAACCTTAGCTTTATACGCAGCAGCACTTCGCTTTTAAAACAAACAGTCCAATGAATTATTTTAATAACAAGTCTTATATATGAAGGTTGCATTAACAAACCCGAGAATATTCCCGTAACAGAATACTGAGATAATGCATTGAGGTGTTTGTGTTACTAAATTTATGGTCGGATTGCATTCAAACTTGAAGGAACGGATTGAAGCTGCTGGATGACGTATAACAGCAAATAATGTAAATGCAGCAGTAGCAGATTTGCGGCATATCCAATTTCCGTAAATGAGTAGCACTTTAAAAAGCATAAAAATGCCTTTCAGAAATTTCAAAACGAATGTTACTTGCTGTTTATTTTTGAATTATCTTGCATGAAAAAATAATATGGCTTCACTGCATTTACGTTCACTTTAATCCTATAAATAAGTTGTTTGAACAGACCGCCTTTTCACCTTAGCCCTGTATATTTCGTTTGGCTATTTCTCTTTTAGTTATTAATATCTCTCATCGTCACGGGTTCAGCCTTTGTTATTTTTCATTTCCACTTGGCTCTGCCCACGATATCGGCGGTGGAAACTCTCCGCATTCCCTCATATCATTCAGCACTACATCCCTCCATTTTGTTTTGGTTGTGCCTCTGGATCTTCGTCAGGTGATAGTTTGCTATCACCGATTTCCCAATGTAGTCTGGGGGCCTCCTCTTCACATGACCGTATTCTTAGTTTGTATTGTAAAATCTTATACTTTTTTCACAGATCGTAGAAGGCTACGGACAGACAGAGTGCACGGCACCGGTGACTCTGACCGTTCAGGGCGATCACGTGCCTGAACACGTAGGGCCTCCCGTCGCTTGTTGCAAAGTGAAAGTAAGTTCCATGTACTTTTGATGTACTTTTTCATAGGCACTACCTACAAAATATCTAAAGAGCTTTTTGGGAAACCACCAATTAAAAAAATAGTTATAATCGTACGTAAGCTGTAAGCAGCTTAGTTGGTGTATAGCTGTATTATCATTGTAGGTATTTGATCTTCTAAGATTTATGTTTTATCAAATCCCTTACATATATTTTTTACAGTTAGAAGAAACGCAGCTATAAATGATAGATAAAGCACGATTTTATATAATAATAATAATAAATCATTTATTCATAATACAAAGGTAAAAAGAAACAGCAAAAAACTTAAGTTTAAAATACAAAAGGACAGAAATTAGCATTTTATTCTGAACTAGGTTAAACCTGTGAGTTATATGTATTAGGGTTGTGAGAAAACTAAAAGTTAAAAGAGCTAAAGGACTGGTAGGAGATAAAGTTGTGATCAGTGGATTAAAAATAGGAACTAAACAAACTTTTTTCTCTGTCAGCTAGTGGATGTGCCCGAAATGGAATACTACGCAGCGCAGGGTCAGGGTGAGGTCTGCGTGCAAGGCGCCAACGTCTTTAAGGGCTACTTCAAAGAGCCAGATAAGACGCAAGAAGTTATCGACCAGGACGGATGGCACCACACCGGCGACGTTGGCAAATGGCTGCCGGTAAGTAGACTCTATTGCTCAATAAAGTTCATACTTCGTCTTCTTTCGTAGCATATTAACCATTAATGCAAGACCTACTTCAAGTAGTGTAAGATTGAAAATGGATCTCTGTTAAGGGATGGTGAATGGATGGTGAATACCTGTATGAAAATATGACCGCCGATCATTACCAGTACACCTCATTGTTTTGGAGTTCAATCCAGAGCCTGTTCAGCAAAAAATTATTTCATAGGGCAAAAAAAACAATTTAGCTTAGAAACTAGTTCACATTCAAGTATTGTCCAGTTCCTTATGCATGTAGACAAGAAAAATAAGTTTTTTTTAATTTTTTTATATTTTTTTCTAGAACGGCACACTTAAAATCATTGACAGAAGAAAACACATCTTCAAATTATCGCAAGGCGAGTACATAGTTCCTGAGAAAATCGAAAATATTTACATAAGAAGTCAATACGTCGAGCAAGTCTTCGTGCATGGCGAATCGTTGAAGGTATGCGAATTTGTTGTTATATCTTATCTATATTTACCTACCTACTTTTAATTAGTTTCTTGAGGCCTCGTAAGGTTAAATTTTGTTTCATTCACTTGCAGTTGATCCTCAGTTGTTTTTGTTTGAAGCTTTACCAAAAGTACAGTCGTGTAACTTTTGTAATATGCGGATATTATTTTTTAGGACGGGCTATCTAAATACCAGCATACTATATATACAATATATATAAGACGTGCAAGTGCATTGGCATCAATAAAATTCAAATAAAATGCATTGAACCATTTTGAAGAACATTTGGCAAGTGTCCCGCAGCAATGTTAATTTATTGAATGGATGACCCACAGTCATCGTAAATTAATTAGTATAGTGCATACTAAGTGCCAATACGTAAATTAATTATTATTGTTATATAATTAAATTAGTGCTACTAATGTGTTAGGTATTTAACCCTTAACCGGGCAGCGTCTGGTGACACTTTGTAAACATTCTGTTAAAATACAGCTGATAACCAACCAATAAAACCAAACCAACTGGTTGATATGAGTATCTTCTGCCCCAATAATTATTGTTTGTAAAACTTACAAAATAAATTATGTTATCCATACTAATATTATAAATGCGAAAGTGTGTCTGTCTGTCTGTTACCTCTTGACGATTAAACCAGTGAACCGATTGAGATGAAATTGGTGTGGAGACAGTTCCCCTGGAAAGGACGTAGGCTACAACTTGTCGCGATATAAAAACATTAAGAAAGTGAAATGGGGGATGAAAGTTTATATGGAAAATCCAACTCTTGCGGGCGAAGTCGCGGGGAACCACTAGTAAATAATATATTTGTGCGTACATATATCCTGATACCCGTATTTAAATCATCAAAATATCTCATTTTTGCGTTTTACAATTTGAGAGAGACAAAACGACAGAACCCATTTTATTTCGACACGGAAAAGCAAAGGCATTTAGTCAGAAGTTCAGAACTACAGCAGAAGTCCCAACCAACGAACGATGAGAGAACACATTCCAAGTGCCTCCATTTTTTTAAATTTACCTATTCATATTGTCTTTAACAACCACATATTCTTTCCAGTCGTGCGTGGTAGCAGTCGTTGTGCCTGACGTCGATGTGGTTAAATGCTGGGCGTTGGAGAATGGCATTAAAGGAACCTTCTCCACTCTGTGCGAAGACAAGCGAGTGAAGAAAATCATCATGGATGACATGCTTCAGTGGGGCAAGACCGCTGGTCTGAAGACTTTTGAACAGGTAAATATACACGAGTAACTAGTTTCAGCAGACGGAACTTAAATTAGACTATAGTTAAACGTGGGGCGTTGGAGAACGCCATCAAAGGCACCATCTGTACTCTGTGCAAAGACAAAGGAGTGAAGTAGGTCATCATGAACGCCATGCTTCAGTGGGGCAAGACTGGTCTAGACTTTGAACAGGTAACAAATATGTTCATCCGCTATATTAACCCCTTGAGGATCATAAGACCACCCGCAGTCGGATTACTATTGATTAGGTATCTATTGGGTCTGAAAACATGAACCTGAGCGATCAAGAAGGTGCTAGTAGTAGTTCTGAACTACGGTCGCTGCTAGTTTCCAATGTTGTTCATCAACCTAACCACAGTCGACATTTGGACACTGGAGAAAGCCATCTAGGAATCTGGTGCCGTAAAGGGCGTTTTAATAAAAAAAACACTGTATTAGGCACTTATTACACTATCCTATTTGTGTAGGATCCTACTTAGAAAAAAGGAAAATGTAATATCAGTTCACTACTTACTTTGGGGCTAGGTAATTGGAGTGTTTGTTAAAACAATTTATTATTATTTATTTTATTACTAATTAGGTTCCTACCTTCCTAGTTAGGAAGCTCGCGACCTAAATAGGAAGGTGACTAGTGATGGGGCAGAGTCAGAGTGGGCTCTGTATGACGATATCCGTAGTTTCGGCTGTAGCCGTCCCTGGCCACTAATGCCAGCATGTCAGCGCGAGCGAGCGCGACGACTAGACGCGAAAATACGGACAATGCGTTATAGAGTAATGCACCTGCCTATCCACCCTGCCTTCCTAGTTAGGATCGTAAGTAGGATGCGACCTTCTTAGTTAGGATCGTAAGTAGGATGCAACTTTCCTAGTTAGAATCCTAACTAGAATGTTACCTTCCCAGTTAGGATCGAAGTAGGATACAAGCATCGAGGACATATCCTACTAGAGGAGAAATGTTATTAATTTTGTTCCAGAAAAAATCCGCCAAATCCAAAAGGTTCCGGATGAACCGACTCAATGTCATACACCGTATTAGTGATGGTCAATAAGAAATTAGTATCGATAGTCGATGTTATTGTTTCATTTTAATGGGAACAATATTTTATGACACCCAAGGATAAACTTTTCACTAATGTGCAATATCGTAAATATAATATCTGATTCTTGTTCCTAAGAAATTTAAGTTAGTCATCAAATTGACTAAAACGAACTTTAAAGTATGAATCATCAAAATTGGTATCAATCTACTACATAAATGAATCCCTGTTTCCCTTGGTCACGCCATCACGCGTGAACGGCTGGACCGAATTCACTAATTCTTTTTGTTGTTGAAGGTTCATATGAAAGAACTAAATTAAGAAAATTGCCCGGAAAATTATTAAATTCAAGAATACTTAACCACCATATAAAATTATTTATGTTCAAACCTTAGCGCTTTGGACAATATAAACATTTTAAATGTAACCTTATGACGTTCGACCACTGACCTCTATAATACAAGTACGCTGGACTGCATACTGTCAACCTAACAATGAAGCCATTTGATTATCGCCGTTTTGGCGCTGACGGCTATAGTGAGCATGTGGTGACCATCCACGGAAATAATGAGAATTGACATAAACATATGGAAGTTAATCTATTTTAGTTTCCTGTACACTCGGTGGGGGCGCTTTGATTCAGCACAAAAATTATCTGACATTTCTTAGAGAATGTTTCGTCCAGCGTACTTGTACTATAGAGTTCAATGCGTTCGACATAGAATTGACAGATATCGTCAAAGAGGATTAAAAAAACTAAAGAACAGGACAAAGTCTGTCGGGTTAGCTAGTATATAATAAATTTTTAGGTTTTGCTTGCAAAACAAATTTACTTCTATAAAAACTTACAACTAAATGGCTTAAATTATAAAAAATATGAATTTATAAACCAAGCACAGAGAAGTCACATTGGAATCTAAATACAGTACTTAAGTATTTTTATTAAAATGCATTTATTGTTTTCTAATTTCTAAATATTGAAAATAAGGCTCATAATTTATAGTACGACTGGAAACAAGTTTCTTAAAATCATGTTTTCCGATATATATCTACCAATTTACCTAAGCACAAAGGCAATTCTTTTAAAGTTTTAAAGCCCGGACAAGCGCACGAACGGTTCCGTACCATATCTACTTCATCTTAGTCACTTTAGAGAATTTCTTCTACCATATGTACTTCATTTTAGTCACTTTAGGATCGTTTTAATAAAACCGCCTACATTATACATATTTATGTGTCAATTGCCTTATTTCTTTTATTGGTATGGTTTGCTATAAATATTTTCTATCTATTTGAAGGCTCCAATTCTTCATTCGCTTCTCATTACATCCATTCATCACCTTTTTTATCGTCACACACCTTACAGTAATAGATCAATACACACATATCTACACACGCAAACATCCATACTCTTTGCTTTTACTACGCATCTCATTGTTAATAATCCATTAAACCGAGAAAACTATCAAACGTCATTATGTCAAGTGTCAGCGTTATGTTATTCGCAAAAAAATCAATAATTCTACCAAAACCTTCCTCGCTATAAGTAGGTTAATGACATTTCTGCTTAGGTATTGATTTGAGTGCGCAAGTATAAATATTTGTGTTATCGATTATAACACCTATACATACCTCTGTGCTGCCAATGTACTAAAATAATTATTGTGTAATGAAAACTGTGCACGTAAATGTCGATAAGTCGTATAACAAATTCAGCGCAACACTAGTAACGAGTGCTAACGAGTAGAATGAGATGGCATTATGTGCTACCCACTTAGTGGGAGCAAGATGAGACTTAAACGTCAGTACGCTTGACCGATTTATCTTGAGCCGTAGAAAATGTTTATGAACTTTTCATAATTGCATAATTACTATTACTTACCGATGAAATGACATCCCATCCGTTTTAAAATTCCATGTTTTGCTTTTTTTCTCACAACACAGTATGGAACAATACGATATTATGTTAATTATTTCTCAAATCTCATTTTTTCTTAACAATTAAAGTATTCACGTTGACAACCACACAGATCAATTGGTTTTTGACATACGGTTTTGACAGAAACATCTTCTATTGCGGTTGTCAGATCAGATAAAGTTTCGGAGCAAAATAGTTTTTACTTCGCCTCTAGTAGGATATGTCCTCGATGGATACAAGTTAGGAAGCCACAAATAGGATGGTGTAATAAGTGCTGTAGTTCTGTACAGTTTTAATCAACGCCATCTATAGTCTCACCGCCTTACTACTATAAGTCCCGGGTGCTTGTGATCTTCTTCTTTTCGTGTCGACTAAGTCCGTTTTTCTTTGCGTTTCAAACATTGTAAACAGTCTTTTTATGACTTTTAAAACTAAGACTGGTGAAAAAAATAATACTAATTGCTCTAAAAAGCTGCATATATTAAACGATAAACTACCATATTTGGATGTTATTTATGTATCTATCTTATTTTTTAATGAATAATTTCGGTAAATAGGAATGTCAAGATTGTTTACAATGTTGGACAAGCAATGAAAAACGGACTTTTGAGAGGACCTGTAGGGCTATTACGTAAAAGATAGCCATCGAGTGTATAACTGAGGTTAGTTGGTAACCGAACTCAGTTGACAACTGATTAATTGATATATTCGGTATTACGTAAGCAGTGCCTATCATAGGATAGGAAAGTGGCTATGCGGTGGTGGACAGTGGATATCGACCATAGATCGACACATCACTAGTGTCATTGACAGGTTATGTGGCTAAATTAAAGACCATTGCGTTTAATATGGAATGATACTTAATTCAGCAACGTTTTCAGTAAGTTGGGTTGTAGGTTAGCAACTTTTATTCGCGCCACTTTTTTAAAGTTTAGACTTTGAAAAATCATTACGCGAGAACGTGATTTTCAGCGGTTATTTATAGGTACATAGAAGAAGTTGTGGTGATAAAGGTTAGGAACTACTCGTAACTCCAATGGTTCATTCTATTACTTAGCTAAGTTAGTAATTACACAATTTCTAAATAATAAATGTTTTATGTTTTCCTATTTTAGATGACTCCTAGGAGAAATATATCTCTTAGACAAATAATTTTATTGATTTAGTTTGCCGAGGAAAACCGGGACTTTTCGTTAGGTCGCTTTACCGGTGGACTAGCCAAACCGCTCAAAAAGCATGAGAGTCCATAGCGATTCGATTACGAATTAACGCTGTCTTAGCACATCAGAAGCGGCTGTACTAAAACAGCAAGCTGATCGATGTATTTGAAAATTTTTCTATACGACTTCATTCATAATAGTAACGAAATTTTTTTCTTGGGTCACTACGATCGTGAAAACAACGTGTTTGATCCTCAGCTCATTTATTTTCCTTTGTTTCTCGGCATATCCCATGCATGTCCTAATAAAAAAGCTTGAGCCATTATTAGCAGAGTGCTTTATTTATTTTACAAACTTAATTCGATTGCTGGCTGAGTGATATCCGTTACACCATCCAAAATTAAATAGGTATTACTATAACTAGTAATTACGTTGTATTTTACGTACGTTTTGACTTGGTAGGTTAATAGTGACTATCACTGTTTTTCCAATAAACACTGCTCATAAGTAGTTTCTATTAATGGCCACTTGACAGCTTCGGTTATCAGAGATTTTGATATCCACTGAGCGAGCTTACATAATACGAAAATCAGTTTATCGATACATAAACAGCTGTCAAAAGTTGGACAGTAGATATGCCTGTGCCTATCAGCATATCCACCAGCGATGACGTCATTCTAGTTAGTAACCGAAGTTCGGTAATACGAAAACCATGTTTTGACAGTACTCAGTTAGACACCAAGGCATAGTGATAATCACTTTGGTTGTACCAAAGCATAGTGATAATCACTTTGGTTGTCAAATGAGATACGTAATATACAGGGCCCTATTTCACCAAACGTGACAAGCGCGATAATTGACATAAATTATTTTTTAAATTGTCACAAATTATTTTTTGACGACCGTCTCGGTGTATTCGTTTGCGCACCGGACTACTAAACCAGGCGGTTGCGGTTTCGAATCCCGCAAGGGGCAAATGTTTGTGTGATGAGAACGAGCATTTGTACCTAAGTTATGGATGTTTATATGTATTTAAGTATTTCTATCCGTTATCCTAGTCACCATAGCACAAGCTCACGCTTAGGTTGGGGGCTAGGTAATTGGTGTGTTTGTTGAAACAATTTATTTTATTTTATTATTTAAAGTTTTTTTCATTTATTACATATTCTACCGTGGTTTTAATTCTTCGATATTTTGCTTTAAATACAAAGTTACAGATTTCAATCAAAATATTTATCCATTCTCTATTATTTCTTCTATATGAGAACCCGCCCAATCGCTATCACAGCCGCACCTTTTGTTTGCACGGCGAATACACTACAATTGTCACGCAAAACAGACTCAGCTCCGACCTCATGTCACTGACAGTTGAAATAGGGCCCAGTACTCGACGACTGATTGAGCATTATCAGCTTTGATTTGATTTGAATTTTAAAAGAATTCGCTTGCCGCCCTCAGGCTCCCGTTCCCTGTTCTCAAGTATCCCGGCACCCTTGTACCCCGCAGGCGAGGTTTTGAGGCTTCTACAAACATTCTTTTTTTTTCAGGTAAAAGACATCTATTTACATCCCGATCCATTCTCAGTGCAGAACGGCCTCCTGACCCCGACACTCAAGGCGAAAAGACCCGAAATCAGGAGCTACTTCAAACCTCAGATAGAGGATATGTATAAACAACTCGAATAACATTAGCACACTGCCAATAGCATAAGAAATGAAGGCTCGGATTCACAAACCAATCGCACTTTTGTGATTGTTCTTGAGATAGTCGCCTAAGGGCATCCTTGCAAGCTTACGATCGCAAATATATTTACACAAACAAGAAAAATTTTAGGGAAAATCCAAAAGGATTTATACCTACATAATGTTTGGAATTTGACCAGATGTCATAAAATTTTATTTATATCCAAGGACACCTGAAATAAAAACTATTTTAATGAAATAATTTGGACGCAAAAGATAATTTATGAATACTACATTTACACTTGAGTTGGTAAAGTTAGAATTGGTTACGGGCCTAAAAGACCTTTATAGTGCAAGTAGGGGCAGTTTGACACTTGTGTACTTAAGCTGATAATATTTTACTATGGGTAACAGACAATATAAAAGGTTTATCGTTTAAAGAAAACGAGTTAGCAGAACCTTAAAAAACAGGTTGTTTATATTTGGTCACTGCCTGTAACTATACGTATTTTCACAATTTTTTTTTCTTACCTCCATGATTTTAATAAACCGGTATAGGAAATCTTAACTTGTAACCATAGTCGTATTTTTTAATAAAATACGCTATGTAAAGCATTGTAATGACGAACACTTTGTTGGATCTATGAGCGAATTACAGCTGGCTTGAATAATTAGTTAAAAATCCATGAGAAGTCTGCTATCTTCATCATAATAACTTCGCTTTGTATGCTATAATATCAAGTGCTAAAAAATCACAAATTGTACTGACTGACACAACATTTTTGAACTTTGTCTTGCAAAATTGTAAAATTAAATATTTAACCCTTAGCCTTGTACATACTTGTATTCTATTGAATAATCCTTAACTATACATTTTTGCAATGGCAATAAAACTCGGAAACATTGTTTCTTGTTCAGTCAATTAATAATGATATCTACAGAATTAGGCGTTTGGCTCTTAACCGAAATTTTATAAAAGCAATGCAATTTATACATTTATTCCTTTTTTTGCGTTTTTGTAAACAATTTCTTAAGCCTAGTCTACACTGCAGCTAAAACAAAGATGAGCCGTCTTCACTTCATGAGCAGATATTTTTGTCATTTAAATAAATATAATAAAATAATGTTAGATTACGGATTAGATTTACTATCACGTTTTTGTAAATCTTCTATCTAGAAGCATGATTGCTTTTTACAAGTGGTCTTGGCTCGTCTGAAACAGTTTACGTCAGTGAGATATTGCAATTGTTTATAATATGTTATATTTTCAATTTAAGTTTAATAGAGGTACCCTATCCTCTAGAAACCTTAAATTGTAACAATAATTAGTTTTAGGACAATTTAAAAGCAATATGATATGACTCACAGAACTGTAGGTCTTATGCTGTCATGTTCTGGTAACACGACAATTTTTTAACTTTTACTTAGGCGTGTTTTAATCATTTGAACTTGCGATCATTGTGTGATCAGTAAGTTGGTCGTTTGTATAGCAGAATTACGTGATTTCGGTGCAAATACTAATAGTCCCTAGTCTAAGTAGATGAAATACTCGTAAATACTTTATGCCGTGCCTTCTACCTAAATAATTTGTAATTCAAAGGTAATAGATACGCAACATTTTTGTTTGTAAGGCGCAAGAATCAAGCTGTTTTTTTTTCTTTATTGCGATAAGTAGAACTTTATAAATTACTATAATGTTTTTTTTCTTTTGTAACTTTATTGTGTGTGATTGTTTTATGCTTATAGCGGGGTTATGCTGTGTATTGTTAAAAATAATGAGGCTCTAATTTTATGTATAGCTCTGACAGTGACAATAGTGTGCCCCCCGCTTTATTTTGAGGTCGAATCTCCGTTTATGTTGTTGCGAGTGTATAGTGTGTTTTACACCAGAAAGGCATAAAATTAATACAATTGTAATCTTAGGACAAAATATATCGCACCGTGTAGATTAAATATTTTTTTTATTATCTACGCAATATTATAGGTTGATTCATGCTTTGAGCGAAAGTTAAGGTTTCATGTTGTTCAAAACCAAAATTTTGTTGTTATTGGTGCAAGTTGTACGATAATTTATTTTTAAATAAAAACTTCAAAAATATTAATTTTGTTGTATTTATTTGGTTTCTTATCTTTTCTAAAGTCATTTCAACTTAGGATGTAGAAAATTATAGGTACTTAAACTTTTGTTTAGGTAGGTAGTAGGTTATTCCTTAAGTTAATAAACAGAGAATGCATTGTTATAAGAAAATTAAAGTACATTTTAGCAATTTTTTAATTCCTCAAAAGGACAATTGAAATCCTAATAAAAAGGTCCACTTCGTTGTCCATCTGTCTGTCTGTCATCAATTTTTTTTTCTTAAATGTAGTTCATGGCTTACATACAATATGAGGAGCGAACGGCATGACAAGGTAAAATAAATTATCAAAGAAATTTGAGAAACATTTCAAAGTAGAACATTATTTTGGGAACGGTTTGTTTATGCTGTTTTCCATCGTTATGATGGTCGATGGTTGAAACACGTCACGTTTCATAGTGCTTATTTCATCATAAAGTTTTACACAAAACGAGAAAAATGCTTTTGCGCACGTGTCAGTGTTTCCAGGGAAGTAGCAAATGATAAAATCAAACAACATTTTTAGGGTTCCGTACCCAAAGGGTAAAAACGGGACCCTACTACTAAGCCTCCGCCGTCTGTCTGTCTGTCTGTCACCAGGCTATATCTCATGAACTGTAATAGCTAGACAGTTAAAATTTTCACAAATAATGTATTTCTGTTGCCGCTACAATAACAAATAAATAAATATAATATTTAAGGGAGGCTTCTATACAACAAACCTTCTTTTTTCAGTTTTTTGCTCGATATTAATGAACGGCAACACGCAGACGCTTAAAATATTCACAGAATATCACGTTGTATAAGTATTCACTTCAAAAATCTATACACATAATAAAACTGTAAAACCAGTGTGTCTGTACATTGAGTATTTTTACGAAAAACTAATTGAGGGTGTTGTTAAAATAGTAACAGAATAGGTTTCTACAACTTTTAATTTTTTTGTCTGTTTGTCTGTTTGTACACGCTAATTTCCGGAACTACTGAACGGATTTGAATGAACTTTTTTTTTGTGTAGCTATTAAGTCTGGGCAAATACTAGGCTATAATTTATTTTAAAGATCGAAGTACCTGACGTAGAACCTTAGCAGTACACTTAAAATAAGAGAGATATCAGAATAGCGCTTTAAGAAAGGTTATTCAGCGTGATGAGCATTTTCTATTGACGTACACAAATTGAAGATCTGGAGCAACTGATATGGAATCCTAACAGTCCAGCTAAACTATAAGAGTAAGAGATATGAATAAAACGCCTTAGGGAACATTGTTCAGCGTGATGTTCCTCCGTACGCTCCGTAACGTGCGATTCTTATATACACTCGTGCGGTTCTTTATGCAAGAATTTAAACCTGATTTTCATAAGGTCATTTTATTTGAAGAGTTTTCTTATCAATATTGTGTGCCTAGTATGTTAAAAAGGTTATTGGAAGGTCGTATGTATTCTTATCCTATTAAATGTGGTGCGTCTTTGCTTATTAAATTTACTGGCCCTATTATATTTGTGTCTAACGAATTGGATGATGAGATGGATGAAGCATTAAAATCACGTTTGTTGTTTGTTAGTGCGAATGAGGAATACTGGACGTCCGAGAGCGCGTGTGTTCCGAAAGAAGAAAGTTTGGAGACGCCGCCGTCCTCAGAAGCGTCGATATCGATTTTATCGTCGTCCGAAGAGGAGTAATCGTTTTGTGGTCCCCCAACGTCGTGTCGGCTTTTTTATTGACTTACACAACTTGAAGGTCTGGAGCAACTGATATGAAACCCTAGCAGCTCAGCTCAACTATAAGAGATGAATAGAGCGCCTTTGAAAACTTTGTTCAGCGTAATGAGAATTTTTTACTGCCTTACACAAATTGAAGGTCCGAAGCTAACGAACAATAGCAGGTCAGCTAAATTACTTTAGACTGATTTTTCATTCCTCTCTTCTCCTTACGACATAATAGACTAAGAAATCATGATAGCTGGATGGCAACGGGAGTATAAAACATTTTGTATCATCAAGTCCACGCGGACGAAGTCGCGGGAAACAACTAGTAAATTAAAAGAGGACTGCTCCCATACAAACTTGTTTTTTTAAAGAAATAATATAGTGTCTAATGATGCATAAATCTATAATACTACGGAACCCTTCGTGCGCGAGTCTGACTCGCACTTAACCGCTTTTTTTTTAATTATATAATCACTAATTACCCCAAAAGCCACAAGCCCGTAACGCACGTATCGGATTATGGTACCTATGTATTGTGTAAAAGCTCATACAACAGCGTCCGTTTTTGTTAGTGTCTATTAAAATGTTACATTACTTTAAGTTTTTTTAAAATGCTAAATAAATGAAAAAAAAACTGAAGCGCTTTAGGCTGTTATGCATCGCTCCCATACATACTGTAATAAGCCTCATCACACTATGTTCCTAAATTCTAAGCATTTCTGGTCCGGGGGACCAAAAAGGAACGTGCGGCTAGCAGGGGCAGGAGGGGACAAAAACGGCCACAACCTGCACCCGTCATCTCTTAAAAAATCTATGAGTGTCCACCTACAAAGGGAAAACCTTGTATCAGTTTTGTATAAACAGAAGACGTAAAATAAAATTGCTGTTTTTTTAATATTAAAATAAACTGAAATTTAGCATATTTCTTAGTTTTTGTAGACTCACCCTTCCTGTGCTAACTCGAATATACGAAAAAACTATAAATAGTAACATAGCTGTGATTAAAATAAGAGTAGAAATACAAGTACTTACTTTTTATCATTCAAAGCTTACAGAACCTTTGAAATCATTATCATCTTAGTGTTATCCTGGTCGTGCACTCGCGCATAAAGGCCCAGGGTCCGCTTTGGACAGCTGTGGTAAATGTTGATTTAATAATATAAAAAATGATTTTAGTCCAAATCCAGTAAGAAAAGGAGTTACCTAGTATGTCTATCCGTCCGTATCCGTTGTTTTTTAAAACACTAGCGTCGGTTCAGATAATAAGAACTTGACAAAAACAACTTCCATAGTTTGTTGCCAGCAAAGTGCTGGGCGTCTCGCCCGCCACGCTACTCTTAATGACGCCATCAGGAGAGCTCTTGCCAGCATCAATGTTCCTTCCACGTTGAAACCACGTGGTTTGGTCCGCGATGATGGCAAGAGACCCGATGGCCTCACGCTCATTCCCTGGGAGCGGGGCCGGGTCATAGTTTGGAACGCAACTTGCGTTGATACTTTGGCCCCATCTCATCTTAGTCAGCGCTAAAAGCTGGAGCGGCGGCGAAGTTAGCTGAAAACGCCAAACGACGCAAGTATGCATCACTTCCAAGTGATTATGTGCTTGCGCCGTTTGGCGTTGAAACTTTTGGACCGTGGGGACCATCCGCTAAATTACTGTTTGGGAAAATTGCACCTAAATTAAATTCTGTTTTGGCAAACAGTAAAGCTGGCTCGTTCCTCGCTCAAAGGATAAGTATAGCTATCTAACGCGGTAACGCAGCCAGCATCCTCGCCTCCTTGCCTCAAGGACACGGGTTTAATTTTGATTAGGTAAGTTGGTTTTAAGTTTACTTATTTTTATTTCATGCATATCTTTGTTTTTCTTTTCTTTTATTGAATAAAGTTTGCACATGTTGACTTCCATACTTGAGTTAACTACAAATCTACATTTTTTACTTATTTAGTCATAAAATATTTTGTAACTTTTCTTTTATCCTTCGAATATTAATATGTTTAATTAAATCGATGCCTCGACAGGTAAGATTAGTACTATGGATCACGTTCCACCGTGCCCCTTATGAATTTAGTTCACTCTCCTCTACAAGGTAAATTGAAAAAATATATACTTATTGTAAAATGACTATACAACAATAATCTAAGGCAAAAACTTTAGTTAATGTAGCTGATGCAATGGTTATTTAGGAAATAATTGGTAAAACATGCGATCCAAACAGCTGAAATAATTGTAAAAACTTTAAAAGTTTTTTTTTTAATTGTGATGAAAAAAAATGCCAACTAACGTTTTAAGAAACGGCTGCACGCGATTTCTAGCGGCGAGAGCGTGGCAGCACAAAATACCGAAAGGGACGGGTATTCACTCGGTCGAAATATGAATGGTTAACCACTGTGGCCCTTGATTCACAATGCCCCAAGTTCCTCTCGGGATATTTTTTGAGGGAACCATGACACATCCTTATATACGGCCTAAGTTTACGGCACTGTCTTGCATTGCTATTTGAGTGTTTAGCATACCTAGTATAGGTGTTTATTTATTTATTTTGCGTCTTAACCTCCACTAACTCGTCTTGGGTAGTTTAAATTCTTATGCGTTATTATTAGACCACTTTGCTCGCACCTACGCAGTTTTTAACCCCGTGCGAATGTAACGTGTAGTGGTCTCAAAATAGTTCTAAATAGAACGTTAAATTTATTGCAAGAGCAAAACCCGTTAAAAAGGATATGAAGAACTGACAGGTTAAGTGTTACGCTCGCAAATAAAATAAAATAAAATGGAACAGAAATTTTAAATGGGTTGTTTTACATCATCCGCTAAAATATAACAGATAGGTAGGTAAGTATTTCTCAAAGGTGCCAGAAACTGACACCGTTATTTTCAGAGCAGGAAGTGAAGCTTTCACTCGGTAAGTGCTATATAAAACATGCCTCGTTGGTCTAGTGGTCAGCACGCTGGGTACTTTCCACGAGGTCCCGGGTTCGAATCCCGGGTCGGGCCGAGAGTGTTTGGGTTTTTCTGTCTTGAAATTACTCAGACACAGCTTCGGAGTCAGGAAGTTGGTGGTGATCACCCCCGTGCCTCGGAAAGCACGTTAAGCCGTTGGTCCTGCGCCTGATCTCTTTACGGTCATGTCGGACTGCCGTCTCACCGAATTATAAGAGTGAAGGAACAGAGAGTGCACCTGTGTATTGCGCACACACTTGTGCACTATAATATGTCGCGCGCAGTTGGCTAATCTCTGTTGAGATCGGCCGCCGTGGTCGAAAATCGGCTAGAGGAACAGAGAGTGCACCTGTGTATTGCGCACACACTTGTGCACTATAATATGTCGCGCGCAGTTGGCTAATCTCTGTTGAGATCGGCCGCCGTGGTCGAAAATCGGCTAGGAGGACATATTGTGGATGTTTTATATAAAACATCCACAATAACCTTACAGTTAGAGGATATTTTTGCTCCAAGGGGAGAAATGCTAAATCTCAGACTCGACTCTACTCTCTATCAGTTGAGGTTGAGATAGGTACTCAACTGAGTATCTCAACCTTAACTGATTAAGTATAGTCAAACCTTTAAATACAACAATATTCATCACAACTTTAGTAAGTCTACTCGCCACTAGATGGCAGTAACAAGTGACTCCGCTGCTGTCTGTAAGGGTTCCCTAAGAAATGTTACTTAAGTGTTTATAATTAAGCTGTTTGGTAAGCTTAAGAAACACTTAGGTAATATTTAAGGAATTCTTAATGACGACGTTGTTAGAAATTAAAATTATGTACTAACTAACAACGCGCTGCCGAAGAAATGATAATTTATAATTATTATAAATATTATGTCCTTAGAAGATCCAAGTTTCCAAGTCCACCTTGCTTAATATCCTGCCTACTGTGAATATTTTCATAATAAATAAAGGTAATCTAGGTAGGAGATACCTAATAAATTTAACTGATGACTGATCTTATCAACGACCTCCAGATTCAACAATTAATTTTACAGCTAATTTTTACTATGTATAGGTGTCTTACTGGCTTTAAAATTATATATTTAACACAGCGTACCTATTAGAATAAATTTAACATGTAATTTAAGATTCCAATTGCGACCCATGTATTGGCAGAATATAATGACGTACAGTTTCACGGTATTCATTCATTCATATTCACAGCTCGACGCTTTTTATTTATAATACCTTATACCGCTTATCGGCGCATCGCCGGGGCATAGGTACACAGTACCTACACAGAGTTGTTTAGTTGCTATACGGGCGTCATAGTAGTAGCTCGCATCGCCGCCCGCGCCGCGTGCTGCCCTCTATCGAGAGCAGCCTGCCGGTTCTGCCTCCAGTGACCTTCGCGCATCGACCGCTTCGTTCATTGGCCGCGAGGAGCCAAGCAAGACGAGTTGCGGTCCCGAATACCACTCCCTAAACTATGCCTATTGACGCGACAGGAAAGTAATCGAATCCATAAACGCGCAGGTGGCAGTGACATCGCGCGTCACCTGTCAAAATGACGTGACGTTAACGTTACAAACTCATAACCTCACAGACAGTGAATTTGTTACATTTAAGTGCTAAACACGGACATTGGAAAAATGTGGGAACCACTTCAACCGGACTACGGTGAGTGAGACGTTAATATTGTTAATGCATCCGATGTGGACACGGTTTGAGGTTATGTAGATAATGTAATGTTTTGATAAATAACTCCGCCGGTTGTGCGAGACATGAGCGTTTGATAGTCATTTACATTACAGTAGACAAAGACGTGATCTCTGTGTGGATTCTATAAATAGAATACACTGTAATGGCGGTTAATCAGCAGTTTACTAGTGGGTTAGGTTTTATTGCTAAGTACTTTAAAACGGATAGTTATGTTTATTGTTATCCTGCCCTTATTAGCTGATCGTGACTTGGATTACGTAAACTTAATTATCTTATTTATTCTAAGACCACTGTACTGTAATTAAGCGGATCTGATTAATACAAATTTTGAATTACTTATTTCTTTTGTCTTTATAAATACTTAAGGTTGGTATGTAACTAACCTATTTAGGTACCTATTATCAGACTAGATGCCTACCGACTAACTTACATACAAAGGTACCAAAGCCTTACCTAATTTAAATAATCATCCAGGAAAGGAGTACCAGTTTGGAGTCGGTTGGAAGTAGGTACAACTCAAAAAAAAAAATTGCCATTAGCTAGGTACCTCTCTCTTATTTAATACTCCAACTGACTATCAAGGTAAGAGTCTACAGCCATAACACGATATATACAAGCAAGGAAAAAATACAATAAAGCTTTATATAGGTAGTTCGTAACATGGAATGGATTACCTAATATTTCTTAACATTTCTACATATTACACTACTATGATGATAATGCGTACACCGACTATGATAGAACTGAGTACAGGTAGGTCTTCCTACTAAAATGCAACTGAAACAAATGTCAGAGCTGAAAGAGCGGCTTATTCAAACCGATATCAAGGCAACCAGTTTACAGCTATAAACTTTGTTTACGAGAGTCAAATCTTACATGATTCTCAATTCCTTAAAGAAAAACTCAAAATAAGCTAGTACGAACGAACCCCGGCCGGCCCTAAAATTATTAACGAACTTATAAAAAGTTCGTTAATAATTTTAGGGCCCGGCCGGGGTTACGCTCATATTTTCAAATGATCTAAGAATAAACATTTTAAAAGCTGCATCAATGTTTTACGCATAATATTTTCAAAACACAATTTACAATCTTATATTCGGTTACTGTAAATGCTTACCATACCTACTGAACGCTTACCTCCGAAAAAAAACATTTTGGTATCCTTTACCCTTTGGATCAATTGTTGTACAACTACACACAATTTTCAGTCGAAAATACCAATTACATACTATCGGGACATATGTCGTTGACATAGCACTAATATGCAACAAATGTTTCAAATCTACTGCCAGTTTAAGTTTTCCCTAAACTCCATGATTTGTATTTCTTTGCGAAAAGAGAGAATAGACTGTTTCTTGAGAGACATGACCTATCCTCTGCCGCATCGTCGCTTACCATCAAGTGAGATTGCGGTCAAATGTCCGCTTATTATAAAAAAAACAACTGGAAAATATTAACTAGGTTAGTATGCAGATAAAAACGTATAAATATCAACATTTTCTTAAAGTAATCTTAGCTTTTGTAACTTCCCTACTTCCCGATAATGAATAAAGTGCGCAAGTATTAGATAATAATGATATTTACAAATAATCAGATAAATATTGCAGATTTTTATTACGACGTATCGTCCTATCAGTTAGCAAGTAGAAATCAATACTTTACGCTTATCTTGACGTCATGGAATAAAATTTAGGGCAATGTTTACCTGAGTATAATTCAGATCCATTATGTTTTGAAGATTTTGTATATCTATCTAGAATAACCCCTAGAAGCCCAAACATTATATTTTGCGCCCGCTTTCTGATGAATTATCAGCTAGCTAATTAAAATTGCTTAAACAAATTCAAGAGAAGTTAGTTTGATATTATTTCAGTGTCATAAAGATAAAATTTGCTAGCGATATAAAATATCTATGATGTAATGACTTAGTAGGTAATGACGACTTCTCAAAAATTTTGATGCATTATGAGAGTGACAGGATGGATAGTACATTTTATAATCCAAATAATTTTGGATCTTGTTATAATAATTACCAATTTATGTTGAAAAGGAATATCAAACACGGTTCTCCTAAAATATGAGCAAATAAACCTATTTAATTAAACAATGTTTTCCACATAATCACTGGTAAGTAAGAGGTAGTACATTACCTACGTTTAATATAAATAGGTACCCTAAACTTTATTTCATAGAACTTAACCATTAATTTAACAAATTACCAATATAATGGCAGCTGATGCCATCATGCCATTAATATCTACCTACTTTGGCATGTATCAAAATTAATTCGAACAAACAATGATAATAGTGGAAATGTTTTGTATCAAAAACAACCGTTGTTTGTAAAGATGGGAAGTTTTCAAGATAATTATCAAGGCCCATATCTATTTTTTGTCTGTCGAGTGTCGTTTAAGGTCAGCTGCATCGTCTTTCAGTATCGCGTGGAATTATTAAGGTTAGATTGAAGCTATTTTTATGCTGGGAATGGGAATTCTTATCGACTTTTTAGCTATTCAGTTATCGCTAAACACTCCATTAACTAAGATATCAAGGTAAATATATTTTGAGTAACTTTTAGCATGGCTCTTCTATTAGTTAAATCGAATAGTTTTGATAGTTTTTTGCAATCGAATATTCAATGGATTACAAATGTTCCGTTAACATGCAAAAAACGAGTTTCGATGAAGCGGGACGATCTAATTTTTTTTCTTTAGAATAGTACAATAAATCGCCATACAAAATGAATAATGCAACTATGCAAAACATTCGTGGCGTGTTTCTCGTTGAGACACGTGACCCGGGTGGATATCAGCCATTCGAGGTACCGCCGTGGATGGAATTGCAAACGGTATGCTATGGTAATTCTTTTGAAATGTCTCATATACGATATTTGAAATAATTGAAAATAACGCTGCATTGCAAGTGTTCGAAAAACACGGTTCACCGTTTTATAAATAGATTCAATTTCGATTAAAAATACTATGTAAATTAATCGATCTATCATTTATTGCTTCAAATAATCAATCAAAGTTAGGGAATTTGAGCTAATAAAATGCATTGAAGTAACTAAGACAATGTATTAGTATGCTCAATAATATTAAGTATCTTATTTCACTTCCTTAGTTTGCTTATTTCTACATTCAGCTGATTCTGAGGCCACTCTGAGCCACTGATATTGTACACAATTTTTGTTTTTTACAATAAATGATGTATTATTATTATTATTCTTTCATGCTGTGATACAAATGACTAATATTATATTTAAGGTAAAATAATTTTATAATGCACCACAAAAATCTTTAAGTCCATGAATATTTTAAAGCAGCATAGCGTAGGTTAGGTATGTAACATCTTGCATTAAATTTTGCATTAGCAGCGTTTCAAATTCTTTCGCGTCATGCAATGTCAACATGCAAACCACGATCCGGATTACAACCAGGACACGTCGACATTTCTCAATTGAACATAATCAGCATAATATATCCTTTTAAATTACCTCACATGCTGTCTCATTATGGGAGAGTTAAATTTTGACCACGTTTACCATTGGAATTTCGGCGCGCAACCAAGAAAGCCGATTTAGCAAAATTTACATTCAATAGTTGAATTTTTAGACCCGTAAATTGTACTCAAAAGCGCTCTGGAAAAACCTTCATCAATATAAATAAACGCTGCTTTACTAGGACTAGATTGTGAAGTAAGAAACGAGGTTTTAGTACCTACAAAGCGCCTTTCTAAGCCTGTTCTGTTGGCACTAGCATTGGTTAAGGATTGACCTAAACTCTAAGTTAGTAATTGTACAAATAATCTTGTCACGATTATTCAAAAGGAAAATGGTCACAATTAGTTAAGTTAGTTAAGTTGACAAAATACTTACAGTACTCTAGTTATAATATTATATCTAAGATACCGAATGGAAATTGTGGAAACCGTCAAAACTGAAATTATAGCGAAACCAATGTTAATATTTCGTGCGCATTAAAATAATTACCCTAACATCCTCTATTTAAATCTCAGTTATGAGCCGTAGATACTTCAAAATCTTAAACCAATCGAACTTTTATTTGCAGGAAGATTATAGTAATTTTATCTTCTCCTTACTCGATCAAATTGTGGCAAATGGCCAATAAATTATTTATTTTATCTATGTGTTACTTTTGGCTTTGAACTCCAGCTTCCTATATTAAATATAATCTAAACAGACACCTCAAATTACATTCTGCAGTATGTTATGATTATTATAACGTTCTAAGATCTTCGGTTATTCCGTTTATTATACTTTATATACATTGATGAATATAATGAAATAATAGGTGATATTACGCTGTCATTTAATAAACTACAGATTCGCTTAGAGGAAAATGTTTTAATAAATACCAATGAGCCATGACCGAGATAGCTAAAATGTTTTCGCGATACGCGCGATCTCAGTAAAGATAATTTTCTAGCAACAGTTTAATAGGTTCCTCACAAAATTACAAGGTACTTGCAAATTATCTCGTTGCTAAGTTGTTGAGCACACGGGCAAATAAAATTTACAGCAACATCTTTTGAACCCAAAATATCAACAAGTATACGTACCTATATGTATGCGGGTGACGTCTATTTGTGTATTTAGAATCAGACGTAAGGATCAATAATCAGCTGAGTTTATTTGCTCCCGCTAGTAAACCAGTTGAAACTAGAATTTACCGAAGATTAAAATAAACTTCATCACTATGTTTGCAAGCCAACCAAACAGCAATTTGCAATCTCGTATGCAGTAGAAATGAGAGAGAGAGAAACAGACGAAACTCTGATTTATTCTTCTTGTGTCTCCTTCTTGTGTCGTAGCAATAGTAACATATTAATAGGACTTCCTCTTAAAAGTTTACTTAAAGTAAGTATTTTTATCAAGTTTTTATCTCATTTTAGCGTATGCAATATACTCGTATTAATATTAACTATAGTTAGGCTTCATTCACACGGGATCCGTCATTGACGATTCGTCAAAATACGTCATGACGGATGGACTTTCACATTGCATACGGAATCGTGTTTTTTCACGATTCGTGTATTTTGACGATTCGTGATTTTTAAAAACACGATACTAGACAAGACGAATGGTCATTATTCACGATTCGTGATCCGTGTAAACGAATCGTCAAAAATCACGAATCGTCTTCGTGTAAATGAGCTAAGAGCCCGTTCACACGAGGACGATTCGTGATCCGCTGATGCCACCAATATTTTGACGAATCGTGACAAGACACACTACTAGACACACTACTAGACACGATACTAGGCAAGACGAATGGTCATTATTCACGATTCGTGATCCGTGTGAACGAATCGTCAAAAATCACGAATCGTCTTCGTTTGAATGAGCTAAGAGCCCGTTCACACGAGGACGATTCGTGATCCGCTGATGCCACCAATATTTTGACGAATCGTGAAAAAACACGCTTCCGCATGCAATGTGAACGTCCATCCGTCATGACGTATCCTGTATTTTGACGAATCGTCAATGACGGATCCCGTGTGAATGAGCCCTTAGGCTTCATACTTCGTAAACATTTTGGTATTTATGTTTTGCGAAATTTGTAATTTACTTACCTACATAGTTCACGAAATTTCTCATTTGAAATATATTTATCAGTTGTAAAATATTATCAGACAGGGTTTGGTGTAGGCAGAGAAATTACTTACAAGATTTATTTCACTTTTCGGTAGAAGGTAGGTTCTGACATGGTTCTGCCATAGCTTTGAAACAAATATAGAAGTAACTAACTAAGTTTTGTATAAAGTTGTGCAATGATAAACCAGTATTAGCACTTCTGTTAATGCAACAAACGCGTTAACATTTCTCAGTCAGCCATAAACGCCGTGACTAAAAGTGGCTAACGTACCCGTATTTACTGACAAAGCCAGCAATTTGCGTGTCCTTGATTGCATCTAATTTGCATCGACGTGTTGCATCGAAGTGTTGCCGTTAATGCAACACTCACATAAAAAGCAAAAGTAATTATCGAACATCATAATTCCCATACAAATATATCACATTACGCTAAATTGGTTTATTATTATTTGACATATAATATATGAGAATTATGTCAAATTAACCGAGTTTTTAAAATTTGGTGAACTCGGGTCTAAATCTGTCTCACAGCATGCTATGCAAGTTCAATGGCACTCTTCGAGTAAATTGTAGATGCATTATGTAAACATGGATTTGTAAACCTCTCATTACACTTGAATACGTCATCTCTGTAGTAAAACATCCAAGTAGGTAATAATAACTAACAAAAGAGGTAGGTGAATGCATAAATATTCAAGATAACGTAGTATTTAAATTTTGTCCCACATTGTGAGGATCGAGCGCTGATGATAACGAAGTACAGAACTTAAAATAAAGTTTACCTACCTATTTTATTAATTTAGAAAAGACTAGGCGGTATATGGCCATGTGCACTTGCAATGTCAAGGTTTTATGTGTACCTTAACCACCACACCTAAAACTAGTGTCCCTTTCACCACGCTGATACCATATTTTCTTTCCTTACCAACCACCTCTTGCGTTGTATACAGGGTTACATTGCAAAGGGTGCCAACATTAAATTACAAAAAAAATGTTAAAAAATCAGGGAAAAATATAAAACTTTATCACATTAGGAAAAACTCACAAAAACCAGTGGTTTCAAAATTTGAATATTTTGATTAGATTTAGTTCAAAATTGTGTTATTTCTTATTAGATTTCTAAAATTAAAGATGAAAAGAAGTATATAACCTTATTTCTATTTAGTATATCTTTAATGTTTATTGAAATATAAGCATTTTAAATAAGGTAGGTACCTAGTCCTCATTTGTATCAAATACCTTAGTTTGTCAATCATGGGATAGTTTTTTCTTAAATGCTTTTCCTTGACTTAAGTACTAAAAGGTGGTGTTAGGTGTTTCGACTTCGGAATTACTTTATCACAGAAATCTGAACTTTACAAGTTAGGCTTTTTAAAGCGAGTCCCAAATGGGATAACTTAATAACAGTGAAACTCCATTATTAATTGCAACACTGTGACTGTGAGCTACATTCGCCCGAGATATTTATATGACCAGTTTGGTTGGCTAGGCCAGTTATCTCTATGCCCATCCCGGGTCTGGAGAGTTATATTTAGACCTGTTTAGTCATGTGTGACCGTTTACATGGCGATTGCATGCAATAAGTGCTCGGATGGCCGAGTCGAGTGATCACGGATGATACGTTTCCTATTATTTGCGTCGAGAACTAGCATTATGGGATTTGTAAATACAATTTTTAAATTTAGTCGTCAAATATTGCATGTCTGCAATTGAGTCTTACCATGCAACAGTCATATTAGCAAAAAACTTTGATTCCCCTCAAATCATTCAAAAATCCCGTAAGTGTGAACTTATGTTCACTGGAAGGTATTGCTTACTGCTTGAGCATCTTGAGCAAGGTCTAATTTATGGTATTTACTTGATTAATAGTTCCTAAAGTTTCAATTTTGTTATTTTCTGTTGGTCGCTAAGTATTGGTCCTCAAAAATGTCAGAGTCGACACGAAAAGAAGAAGAAAATTTTGCTATGCAGTTAGGTATTAACGGGCTTACTTCTATTTGTGTATATTTCTATTTTTCAACATTTCTGTCAAATTCTTAAATTATTATTGGAATGAACGAAGTCATACGCTGTTATCTGAATTGCGTCAGTTATCATTATAATAAATAAAGACCTGCCGGGACCTTTAATATTAATTAAAGTTATTTAATTAGATCCATCGTCATTTTATTTATGTGCATTTATTTTACATCATTACATTATCATCGTGTGTGTTTATGTTTATCACCTTACGTATCGTGCCTAGTTTAAGTATTACTAAATAGAAATACTACGTATTTATTAATGACAATTGATTTTAATATAGATGAATGTTAGACATACTTATGAGAAACTAGTGGTTCCCCGCGACTTCGCCCGCAAGAATTGGATTTTCCATATAAACTTTCATACCCCATTTCACCTCCTTAATGTTTTTATATCGCGACGAAATGTAGCCTATGTCCTTTCCGGGATAAGAACTTTCCAGAACTGTCTCCATACTAAATTTCATCTCAATCGGTTCAGTGGTTTAAGCGTCAAGAGGTAACAGACAGACAGACAGACACACTTTCGCATTTATAATATTAGTATGGATATTATCTCAAACATTTACTATAAATTTTCTTTTTCAACTTGTCTAAAACATGAAAAAGGAATCAAAAGATATAAACCTAAATAAATGCAAAGGTATATATATCGTCATCGAGCGAGATTCGAACCCCAGACACATATTACTATCAGGCCTATGTCTAATCCATTCGGCCACAACACTTATGTATACTCGTAAATAAATTTACAAGAATTTCTCGTTTAAAGGTATAACATAGGTACTTGTATTGTATTCACATTACATTTAAACGTTCACATTACATAATATGATATTGTGTAAAGCCATTTAGATATAAGTAAAAGAGCATTTAGTTTACCTACAAACATAAGATCTTGACGGCTTCAGAGTCACAACTGCATACATCAGTAATAATTCCGCTTTTAGTTTCGTAAACTAATATTGTAATTTGTACTGAATTAAACTTTTGAAAGAGACAGAAGATAAACTGAATGAGCGAAGATATGCCTAGTAGGTTGAGAGAATACGGACGAAAACCACCACCGATCGATGCTGACCATTCCTAAATTCCTATGGTTTAGATTGGGCAGGAAAAAAAAAGGTTTATCCAAGATGAGGATATTGGAGAACATAAGCTACGTCTTTAATGCTCATTTGTACTAATTAGGAGTACCCAATTATTATGTAGTATTTTGATGAGGCAATGCTCCGGGTTTCGGATTTAGGTATTTGTGGATAGTTCGTAGATAGGGAGTTTCCCTGTGACAACGAACGCTGTAAAGTGTTCGAACGTCAGGTTTTAAATAAAATGTAAATAAACCGCGAAATAATCCGTAAAATTGTGTTTTTATGAGTATTTGTTTTTTTTATTGATTAAGCTTAAGCTGTAGTTGTAATTTTATGTGCATACGTCAACGATTAGTGGTGTCAGATAGCCAATTATAAAGGGTGTAAGGGCGAGCTGTGGGCATTATAAAATGAATAATGATGTTTTTGTGAAATTGAATATTTTCGAAAAGTTATTAACTTTTGAACATATTTAGTTATTGAGAAGCTTTAGGCATAAATAAAGTGAAAATAAATAGTATGTTTTCCGTATTTAAATAACGACAAATACTTCAATAAATAATTATTATTTATCGCTATTAAAAAAAACTTTTATATTGATTTGTTAACACAATTTTTTACTCAAAATCATTCAAATCCATGGATTGCACTCGCGCAGAGCATTTTTAAAAATGAAGAAGAGCAAAAAATTTTAAAATACCAACACTCAATAACTTTTCCGACACATTGATTTGGAATTGTTATTTTGTGTCTTTTTTGGATTTTTGAACTGACTGTATTGTCATATTACCTTTTAATATTCATAATTTTGCTATCTATACCTATAGACTGTCTGAAATCAATGTTTTTAATTGAATTGAATTTTCATTGTTTACTTATAATGTTGCGTTTCTACACTGAAATGATGCTCACAACTCTTCCTTACACCCTGCATAATAAATGCAATTGCGAGCCCTAATTATTCATATCAAATGAAAATCACTATGTAAACGTGTTAGCACAATTGTCAAGTAAGTATGCACAACGCAAACTTCAAACAAACCGTATGCACAGTGTAAATGCGGGCGTGCAGTATAATATTCTCTATCTATTGTATTCAGAAATAGAAAACATGTGTGTCATCCTTAACCATTGGACTATGTCCAACTGAGACCCGACACAATTACGCAGGTTGGAACCTGATGACCTAATTTCCCTAATCTTTTGATAACGGATAAATTGCTATTGCATGTAAATGAGATGAGTTAGTATTCTCAAGCATATTTATTAAACATCGAGTATATTCGAGTTTATATTATGGTACCATAACTTTTGAATCCGTTCATTAATAAAATCTACCTACGACCTTTGGCTAACCGGGCCAAAGCTCTTACCAACTGAGCTACTGTGCAGTTCATCCAACCGTGTGAAATTCTTGGTTAGCCAAAGGTCGTAGTTTCAAATTCTACCTGTGTGCGAATTTTTGGGTTTCTTATATAAACTTATATAAATAAGAAAAACACTGTGAGTGTTAAAAATATTAAAAACTATTGAATATCTTGTTGGTATGCATATATATATATATGGTATGCAGTACAAAATATACGAGTATATTCCTAAGCAAAAGCCAAGAAGCAGTCTTTTCAGTCACCAGCCTGTATCTCATAAGCCGCGATAGCGAGGCAGTTAACATTTTTACAGATGATGTATTTCTCCTGCCGTTATAACAACAAATACTAAAAACTCCGATACATAAAATGTGATTATTTTTGGTGTTTTTTGCTCGAAATTAATAACGGCAACATGTAGACGCTTGAAATATTCACAGAATATTAAGTTGTATATTCTCTTTTAAAATACATAATAAAATTAAGAAAAAAAAATATTTAAAGGGAAACTTGTTTTTTTGCCGTTTTTAGGGTTCTGTAGTCCGACAAGGAACCCTTTTAAGATCGTTCTGTCGTCCGTCCGTCCTAGTCTGTCACAGCAGAATATCTTCTACGTTTATGGACTGATTTGTATGTTACTTGGTTCGAGGATACTTCACATAGATCTCATTTTTAAAAATACAAAAAAATAAAATTAGCCCTTTTTAAGGGTCCCCCATACATGTAAAGTGGGGTGTGAATTATTTTTTTGAGTGCACCCCCTTGTGTGGGGTATCGTTGAAAAGAACTATGAAAATAAAGTAGGGTTTCTATACAACACTTTTTTATCAGCTTTACCTTTTGCGAGATATAGCCCGCCAAAGTCGTTTACACGGTGTCCCCCTGTAATTTCTAGTTCTAGTCTTGGACCTATAAACTTCAAATCACTCACGTAAAGAAACAGGCGCGGAAACTATTATTTAAAATTGTTTCGGGTGTCCTGTGACGAATACTTTTGAAATTATAAATAAAATAAAAATATATACTTTTTTTGCTCGATATTTATAATGGCAACAGGAAGACGCTTAAAATATTTACAGAATATTATGTTGTATTTCATTTAAAAAATATTTAAGGGGGGCTCCCATACGATCGTGGTTTTTTTGCCTACTGTCTAATGTTTTAAGTTAATGGTAATGGAATATGATCAGTCAACAACAATAATTGCACATGGTAAGATTCAAATATATTCATAAAAATTGTTACCACTGTAGCTATAGATAATTAAGATACTTAATTCACCGTTTGTAGGTACAGTATTTCATCCTTTACCATTTTTTTTTATTCGAAATGTGTTTGATCTTGACTTTAGACTAAGCCAGACGTGGCGCAGACAGAGTCGATGATGGAGCGAGCTCACCCAGAAGAAGCCTGTTCACTCTGAGTTTGAAGGTCTTTGGGTTGTAATCCGTTTGCACCACTGAAGCGGGTAGTGAGTTCCACAACTTAGCTGTGCGCATTATAAATGTTGATAAGAAGCGCTTAGTTCGTATCGTTGGAATATCAACGCGATATGGGTGGTATCCCGCGGTGCGTCTAAAAGTGTAACTAAATCTAAAAGTATATCAACAGTTGGGAGTAATTAACTTTCTCACTGTTTAAAAACTATTCAACGTTTTGTTTATAGTACTTATGATCTGTGGTGTTGTCAACGATTTCATAAATTCCACATTTTGCTACGGGCTTAGTATAGCAGCTGTAAAAGTCATTTTTAGCAATTTATTATACTTTTCATGCGGGCTTGAATGATCGTAAAAGTGCGATAGTTTTCGAATCTTACGTTAAATACTAATATTTTCATAAATCATAACCTTTTTTATTCATGAACCACAAAATAAATAATGGTCTACTACTAGTAGTAAGTAGATACTTACAGGAATTAATGTTTCTACTTATTTCCATAGCAGGTAAGTGATTTCTTTTGGAAGCATTATAATTTTATAGAATCAAAGTCACGCCAAGGACGTTAACGATCTTCATAAGTTGTATCTTCGTACTTATGTGTTTATCTACCGATTCTTAAAAACCAGTTTTAAGTATGCACCTGACAATTTTATCACTCCCTTCTCTGTCGTGTGCCGAATCAGTTCAACCATATTAAACTACGAATACAAGATGGTTAAATGAAAATCCTCAAATTTAAATGAGAATCAAATACCTCCTCTGCACTCTGATTTTGTGGACACTCAAATCCTTGTCCAGCTGGTATACTTATATATCTGATATCATGAGCCTGCATGTTAAGTATCCTAGCTGGAGTCAATGATCAATCGAAACTCGATCACTAATTTCCAAAACTCTTTAAATTATTTGCACGCGTCGGAATGTCAGTTCACTGTATCCTAAATACATTGACTTCTAAAGGACATACAAGTGCGATATGTCAACAGAGTGTCAGAGTACCGAAAGCTATGCGTTTAAACGTTATCACATTTGGAATGCGCGTGGACCGGTTCACAAGAGATCGTTGTGCTGTGCTTATAAGTCGTTTCTGAAATAATTCGAGCTGGCGGAGACTTGGGCTCGGAGGTTTTTCGAAACAGGTTATTTTAGTTCGTCATTTGTCATATTATTATTTACTAAAAAAAAAAGAAACAAACTTAACCCTGTTTTACATAAACATTTCAAGTTCGGCTCATTCGCTCAAAACTGGCATAAAAAACATCTAGACAGCAAATTGATTTTTAAGTGTTATCTTAACGTATGTAGTAGTTTTTTATCCTTATATTTTAATTTATTGGTCTTTTGGATATCCAAATGTAATTTGTAAATTTTGTAAGCAGGCAATGGCTTTGGAACTATTTCGAGAACTAAATTAATCATTTTTCCTTCATGAAGCTAATTTTATATTGGCCCAATGTTTATTTTTAGTACCTATAGTAAATAAAATAACTTATTACGATTATTTGACAATTGATAAATAATAATGGAACTAAGAGATCAATTGCTTTCTAATACCTGTTCATTATAGGAGTGACAATCGTTAGGAATATAAAATTAATTACGATACTACCTGTTTTTAGTGATGCCCGAAATTTACATTTTTTTATTGGACCTAACAAACCTATAAACTTAACATAATAACGTCATTTTAGAACTGATTTAAAAAGATATAGGGAGGTACCACTTGTAAATTGTTTGTCAAGATTTACGTGTGCGTCAAACTTTTCGTTAGCTTAGTTAGTTTCACGTTTGTCAAATAAGTAATATTGGTATGAATAGTTGAAGAATTGGTATAATAAAGATATGGTAAGTGAAGTTTGACAAACTTTCTTAATTGATCGTTGATCGTTTGATGATCGTTTTCGTTCTTTGATCGTTGTTACCAGGACCCTTAGGAATAATACAGAACAGCTCCTCCATTCAAAACCTTGCGTTAACAAATAATATAGACAACATTGATGAAAAACAACGTGATAATTATAATAAACACCCGAGCTACGGCGGGAGCGGATAGTGCCGTAGAAGGTGTAAAATGGGTTTTATGCTCGAGTTTTCCACTCTGCTTTTCACTTCGATGGCGAGATCAGACTAGTTTTGACGTAATTCTCACGAACATATTTCTGATTGTAGGCACCTAACCTACAATTAGAAATATGTTTAATAAGATTAAATTCCTTTCGTTGTGCAATGCATTACATTTTTTAATTTCATAAAATTAAAAAGTAGGTAGTTGCGTTATTTTCTAAATAATATTATACATTAACGCATTAAAAGCTATTTTTTGTGCGTAAATGACTATTGTCAAAAAGCGCCATCTTACATACTTTATAAGAAACCATATTAAAAAGTTCAGCTACCAGACGCTAGATGGCGTTATACGTCATAAAACATTATCGCTGTTCTCTAACAAGTGACGAATAATTTATTAGATCTCACTTAGAAACATTCGACTGAAGCGATTATGTGTCCCTAGAACTTTAAAGAAATAATAAAATGATCTTAATCATTAGAATTGCAAAGCATTTATGTATTCACCACCGACAAAGTGGTAGAATAAAATTTTGAAAAATATTTCCCCTACCATGTGAAGTGGAGATGTTTTTTTCGTCGTCTACCCTATCGTGTGGGGTATCGTTGAGTAGGTCTTATGCTCCATTTACGAAATATGTATTCAGCTTCGCCCCCCCCCCCCCCCCCCCGCCCCTCTCTAAAAGCTTAACTGCTGATAAAATTCAAGAAGAAAACGAAAGCTGTTAGATAACTGTAGCTTTAGCTGTAATATTCGTTGATCTTGGATGTTGGTTAATTTGTACTAAACCCATAGAACAAATTCTTTAAAGCGATTAACATGAAGTAGATAATGGTACGGAATCCTTCATGCGCCAGTAGGACTCGCACTTGGCCGGTTTTTTTAATCAATATATTCTTACTTCAGTTATCTTACGATATACATCATAATAGTTAAAAATATCAATTAAAATAATTTGGCTCGATTCCAATGTGCCCTGTCTAAAATTTAATTTAAGATCAGTCTCTCTCTTTCCATGCCAAACAAACGTCATTTAGAAACGTCAGACTAAAAAGCAATCAGTTGCTAAGGAAATTACTGAATCCAACAAATTAAGAAAGGATGTCATCGGAGGATCGTAAGAAATCGCATCCCTTAATTTGACTTTTTTAAATTAATGTAGTCTGTCCTCTTTTCATTTGTTAAGCGGAGAAAGAAAGACTGAACTTAACTTTAATCTTAGACAGGATACATTGGAATCGAGACCAGCATTATCACCATTCATGCATGGACTACTCTTTCAAGATTGTTACGATTGAGTTGAGAGTTTAAAAATTGGAATTCTTTTTTTGAAAATTGAACAGAAATACATTTACAATTTATTTAAACTTATATATATCTCTCTCTCTCTTCCTGGCTATATATCACACATGGTGGGATTATAAATATAAACAATAATAATATTTAATACTTATATTGAACAAAAAATGAACCGCCTTCAAAAAACAGGAAATCGGAATGATCATAACATTTGTTTTGCTTATAGCCTAATCAATATTACACATAGATCAGATTTGTGCAATAAAAAATAGCTTTGTTTTAAAAATAATCCTGGAGTTTGTTCAAAAGAAGACTGGCATGAGTCGACCCAATAGTTAGAGAAACCGTACTAAGTGAGACATATGAAATATAAATATAACTTTATTGGCGGACTTTTTTATTATTTTATGGTATTATACAAAGCTGGGAATCAAACATAAAAATATTTCAAAATACAGTACAAATGAATAAAAACAAAACGTTTTCATGAAACCAAAATGCACTACGTGAATTTTGACGTGTCAGTCAAATATGAAATTGATGTTTTATATCCAATGTCAATGTTGACAGGATCATGTATTGTTTTAATGTCAATTCCACATAATGCACCAAATAAATGTCGCTCAAAGTTAGTTATTTTATATTTTTTTCTATTGAGTTTTAGGCTTTTCACCGAAAACAAAAACATGCCAGCATTTGGGGTTGAGCATCAAAGAATTTTGCCGTTCTTCTTTGTTTTCCATATTCAAGGACTTACAAAACGGCCACTATAACAAGCAGATTTTATGAACTTTTTAATAGAACGGAAACTTTATCTCAATACATTGGCATGGCTGAAAAAAAAAACATACATTCGAATTGAGAACCTCCTCATTTTTGGGAAGTCGGTTTGTAAAGAATTAAGAAAGAATCCCGTCCGTTGTCATAGTTGACAATGTTTTGGTTGTTGCTGGAGTTGGCGAAATTTCAGGCGCCGCTCAGTGTCCATCGAGGTAAATTTTAACGGATTAATTTCGTAGCGCTATCACTTTTTAATTTAATAATAATTGGCAAAACAAAAAAAAAACAATTGCTTTCATTACCTACCACTGAAGATTACTATATCTTTTGTAACCCTGTATTATTATATTTTACATTGTACTCAGAAAAAAAGGTAAGGGCAGCAAAGGTAGGCTAGAACTTTTGGTAACCTTTAGGTACTTGGGGTAATGGCTAGGTGAATGTCGTCGTTATTAGGGGTTAAGTGGATCTCTTGGTTTTGCTTCAACCAATTACTTAATATTTAAATTATTTCTATTACTTAACTTAAAAAATAATGGACCAATAATGTTAAAACAAAGGGAGATCACATTTGCATTTCATTCAAAGTAGATTTTAAAGTAACATTAGATACCTTGGTGCGCGATTTCGGTTTGCGTATCATAAATTATTTATACTCGTAACAAAAAAGAACTCATCTAAACACCACACATCAAAACAAAAAAGAACATAAACGCTCGAAACAAATAAATAAAAAAAGAATAAATGAGATAGTTTTAGGTACTACATTACTTTACCTACTTACTTACTCTGAACACATTTATGTAAAGTATAAGATCGTGGCAAAGAAGTGGAACTACTTACCTGAATACCTACTTGTCATATGTCAGAAACAGGTAGGTAGGTATATCTTTATAAAAACTTAAATAACATTAGTTATAATTTAAATAATAACAATATTCAATGTATAGCAGTGCCGTTTCATGACAGTAGCTCTCATGACTTGTGCCGTATCTCAAGTGGTTGGGACTAGTAAATCTGTCGGGCTGCGCTTGCGTCGGCGACTCAATATGAATTTATTGTCCAACTGACAGTATCACGTGCGCTCGTCTTCACAATCGTCCTGATAAACATCTCAAAAAATCCCCAACCGTCTCCAATCTCTATCCAACGTAAAGTATCCCTCGTGTAAACAACTGAATCAGTGATCGATAACGATAATATTGCGCTAGTTGTGTTTGTGTGTAAATTGTGTACCTCTTCAGGAATATTTGAAGCAGTAAGTAACAATTTTAGCTGAGGATATGGGTCAAATCGATTGTGTTGTGGAACATCCTTTTTCTTCCTGCCGCAGAAGGAACTATTTGGCAATCGTTCTATGCTATGACTAGTTGTAGATAGCAACAGATAGCATATTCTTTCATTTTACAGTTTAGAAACTCATTGGCATGAATAGTTGCAGACAGCAACAGATATCATATCCTTTCATTTTGGAGTTTATACCTAATTTAAAAACTCATTGACTATTACCAATTATGCGACTCTGTCTTCTGTCAACACAAACGGTTTTATAAAGAAAGTGATACGTTGCGAGTATAAGGCCTATTATTTTCTACGCTCGTAATTATAACTTCTAGCCTAAAAATTACTCCATCCTGCAACTTGCAATTCCATATCAGTATGCAAAAGTTTTAAAATAGCGCCAACTATGAAAGATAAATAAAAAATAAACAGATAGTGTTAATGCTTTTATCACAGTGATTAAGTACCTACTATTAAAAGAGGGTATTAATTTAAATTGCACTTACTTTATCTTTTGATAGAACTGGACTGAGGCCGGAATGCAGTAAAAGTACCTAATATATCATTCATGTGTCGTTAGGGCTCTTAAATGGAGCTTTTTGATATGAATCAAGATACATGTTTAACAGTACCACGGATTAAATAATATCATTTAATGGTTAGAAACGGGATTTAAGTAGATGACGTTGGATTATGTAATTTTTAGTTTCACCAGATATTCCCACAATATATACGACTATATAGTCGTACTATTCAAGTACAATACAAGTGACCGCCTAAATAAATAGTTCACAATTGTCTACACATGCTTTTAAAATAAAATATTTAAATAACCTATTTCAATTCTGCCTCAAGATTAGTTTAAAGTGCATAAGTCCTACTTGCATGCGATTGTTCTAGAAAGGAAGCAGGTCTACAACTGGTTGGAATACTTACTAGTTTTTAATAGTTTTAATTATAAGCGATAAGCCGCACGTTGATAAATGCTTCGTATCTCCGACTCTAAGCAAGCAGCTTAAGGTCAATGACCATAAAGAAGATAAGATAACAATTCAGCTTTTTTTAGAATTTTAGGGCGAAGAAATTTTGTCGCTTGTAGAATTAAGAAATTCTCTTTATGGGCAGAATAAACAGTGTTTTCGGTATTAGTAACGTTAAGATACACGTTAGCCAAAACAAAACAAAGGCATATACGAAGTATTTTTATTCATTTGGAACCAGAAGTAAAACTGACGTAAGTACTCGTAATTGAAACAAATACAGATTAGCTAATTTAATTACAATGTGTTAGCCATTATATTGTCGACTGACAAAAGTCGCCAGTGACGTTGCTTAGTACCTAATACTGATCAAATACCGTCACTGAAGTTGTTAAATAAAGATTAGCTTAAGTGTAAGCAGAAGCTTGAGATCTTATTTCATAAATAAGTAAAATGATTATCTTTTTGCATTCCCACGCAGTTGACTGGTAGAGAATGCCTTAAGGCATTAAGTCCAATTATACTTTCTTTTTGGTGCAATAAAGTTTAAATAAATAAATAAAATATTCAATACCTATAACTTTTGAAATATCTTGTTGCTTTGTTTATTTAATATTAATTAGAGATAGCACTATAATAATTCCATAAACCAGTCTGCCCGTGACGTCACAAGGTCCATGCAATTGACAACATTTCATTTTTATAAAGGTACTAAAATTCAAAAACCATTTCGAGTTTTGGCGATGCTTAACACGTTAAAAATATTTAAATATTTTTTACGCTATAAATTCAGAGATGCTATGATACCGGCATTATAGGGGGACATGCCTTTGCTTGGTTATCTGGTCTGACTTAAAAAGTATTTTACCACACATACAAGCTAGCTGTCATTTTGATATTGATATTTGACACTGACACTATGATGAGTGAGTGAGAAAAGAGATAATCGTAGTGTTGTTCTATAAAAGCGAAGTCCATCTAGTTATCGATAGGTTTTTTGCTTGGTTATCTGGTCTGACTTAAAAAGTATTTTACCATACATGCAAGCTAGTTGTCATTTTGACATTTATATTTGATACTGACACTATGATGAGTGAGTGAGAGAAGAGATAATCGTAGTGTTGTTATATAGAGGCGAAGTCCATCTAGTTATCAATAGTTTTAGTATAGTATAGGTATTTAGGATTGCTAAAAATACACATGCATTTAAATGATTATCTTGTTTGGTGACGAAATCTTAAAAAAAACCTTAAATCATATTATTGATGTTTCATTTGATTTTAGAAACCATAAAAATGTAAGTAAGGAAAATGGCAACGTAAGCTAATAGTAAGTAGTTAGTAAAGTTGTGTTTGATTAATTAAAAGATTATTTATATACTTTTCTATTTAGACTTTTGAATTATGATATACGTGCTTAATAACTGTTTGGATAAACATACTCACTAAGTCACTATCTACTTCTTCATTTAGATGTGTTGTATTTTGATATACGTGTCGATATCGATATCTTACTTCTACAACATACAACATGGCAGAGGCGTGAAGTTGTCACATCCTTACTCTTGTACTTTTTATGCTCTTTTAAAATTGAGAGTTTTTAAAGAATTTAATTCAAGGGTAATAAATGGAAAGAAATGAAAAAGAAAAAATAAGTATGTCTTCTTTTTGATGTACTATTAGGAAAAAAATAAAAATGTGCATGTAAATTTTTTGAAATGTTGTCAATTGGGCTGAAACGTCGGAATTAAAAACTTAATTATCTATAGATAGTTACATTGCATGAATGATTTCGTTTGATAATCAATACCTAATCCAAAAATTCATACATTTACTTATGCATTTTACTCAGAATTGTTACAGAGTAGTTAGAAAGCTTACTCTATCTAGAAATTCGCTGATTTTGAAGTTAGGCTTTTATTTTCTAATACCTAATTAATATTCAGATAAGAACTTTACTAAAATATTATTTTGAGCATATAAGCTTTTCCTGACAATGTTCAGACTGAATCACTTTGATTGAGAAATATAGGTATGTCTATACACAGTCCTCAGATTTAGTTATTTGTTTGTACTTGAGCGTTGCAGCAGCGGCCATTACACAGTAGGTATTTATACATGTTTACGATATGTTTGTATATAGTGTGTGTAATATAATGTATCACGAGGTTTCAATTACCAACGACTCGCTAACTGGCTCCCGTCGACACGTCATTCTCTTACGTTCACAAAAAAGCCTGATATATTGTTTGGTTGGATACATGTAAGTATTTAACAAAGAAATGTTTTTTTCCGAAATCTGGTATATTTTAACGAAATTTGTAGGAGGCTTTTAATTTTATTTGAGCAAGCAAACGTCAATTGCTTAAATATTAAAATTCGTAAAAAATAAAATTAACGCAATAAAATAAATTTAACTTGTAGATTTTTTATTCCCCGTATTAGTTATACCTTTTGATTTGGAAGGTTGATGTGAAGGTTTTATGGTGGTTCGTTATACACTTAACTTTGGTTCGTTCAAGTATATTTTAATTATTATTTTATGACAGCTGGCTAGTCTAATTAATCTATGAACCACTTTACAATCAGTCTATCTTTGTGAGGTGACCTCTCGGACAACAACGTTACTGAAAGCAAAACATTTCAAATTATAATAATATTTTGTTTAATTTTTCATTCCAAATTCTGTATCCGAGCTCGATGTGTGTCCGTCAAAAGACCACGCCCGTAGGTGGTACAGTCAGATTCAGAAATGTTAATATTTTAAGACAGTCATAATCAATAATTTGAGAAAATAATACTGCTACTTATACGTAACCTTTCCCACCACTGCAACTCTTGTTTGGCCAGGATCTACAGCTTGACCGCAATAAACAAATAAGTATTGGGCAACATTAACTCTGAAGAACCCGAAGAAAGTAGCTAAAGCACTTGTGTTATGGAAACCAGAAATAATGGTTGTACCATATTTCTGTGGTGGTACCACTACATCCAGACCCAAGACAATACCTATAGAAAATATGTGTGTGAAATATGATAGGTACTGACCCGACTTGGGATCAAACCCGGAACCTTAGAGTTGGCGACACCTTAAAAACCGTTGTGCGAGCCACTCGACCACGGAGGTCGTCAATGAACGGGTAAAGAGTAGGAATGTAAAACCATAAAATTACCCTGGTAAAATACGTAAGACTTGGTATTTTTAGGTTATATTCGATGAATTTGTGTTGTACGTTCCAAAATACAACATTTTATCGGAGTTTTTAGTAAAATTGCGTAGTTCTGCAACCCTAGTAGGTAGAGGCCCGAAGATAGCTAATTATCTTTGTCGAACCCGCGAGAAAATTAATCAAAAACTTTGAAAGCATAGTATCGACTTCCCTCCAGTGCTTCCCGCCTGTTATGTATTAATAAGTAGGTAATTAACTACAGGTGTTATTTTATGTAATACAAATTATTTACCCAGGCATGTATTTATAAAATAAAAAATACCATCGCAAACACAAGTTTTTTTTAATATTGCATTTTTAAATATATTTTGGTACTTTCTTGCACCTTCTTTACCGATCGTGCTCTCTGTGCAGCAGTGGTGACTGTATCAAGAGTATACCGAGTCAAGCATTTAAAATATAATTTTATGGCACAATATTCGGCCCGACTGTATGTATATTATTCCGACACCACCACGAATGAACTGTCAATCAAACACAGAGGCGACCTTTGGACCAACCTGCTTTTTAACCTCTTATGTTTTAACGCAAATTAAACGTTCCACGAGGAAAAAATTAAAAGAAATGTAAGTTTAATTAGTCGTAACGGTCTCGACTGCACGTTTGCATAAACTTTGCAACGGATTTTTTTAAAGTTTATAATTCTGGTAAACACAATTCAGAGTAAAAAGCTGCAGTTACATAGACAGTCGCAATTAATATTGTCTTTAATCTAAACTTTAGTCACCCTATTTATGTATCGTGTATGATACGGCCCTGGCATATCGTGACCTGGATTCCAAATGTCGTTGCATACTAAACCTCTTCAATGACTTAATAACGACGACTACGGAAGTCCCTTATTTTGCCGCAAACTATTCCTAAAGTGGACACGCATATGAGAACGGACATTAAATTTCGCTAACTCGTGAGTATTCAGCTATAAAAAGAGCAATACAGCACCTTTGTAGAGCCTCTTCGGTTCTATAATTAATAAACTCATTTGATCTTTAAGAAACATAATATCGATGTTTGTTATAATTTCTCTCAATCAAATATAAATTTATTAATAAATAAACTGCTTACATAACTGGCGGTAGGTACTGACGTAAACTAAAGTTTTTTTTTCGTATGAATGTGAATGTGTATTTGAGGCTATTTAAAAATTTAACACAAAATCTGTTGTTGTGTCTATGGTAAGTGTAGTTTTAATAAATAGAATGCGGCGGGATAACAATAAAACTACCAAACTGTCGTTAAACACTTTGTTTAATAACCACGCAGGCAATGAACAACAATTATTCTCAATTCCAAGCAAACGCGCCTTCTTCAAGACCCGCCAACCAGACAGACGCTAGTTACAGTAAATCAGATAATTGAACATGTGACAACCCTCGGGCATCACTGAATTGAATTTAATTGACTAACGCTAAAAATAGACGGGAATCAGAAGAGAAATAGGTTTAATACTTTGTTGGCAACAAAACTGAATCGGGCTCATGATTTGATTTATGAAAGTACTGTAAAGATATACAGGATATTGTCTTATCTTTTAAGGGGGTAAATATGGCCACCAATATCTACGAATTTACCATGATATGGTCGTGGCAGAAATCTAAAAAAACAAGTCCTTCATACAAATTAAAATTTTGCTACCTCGATGACAATGGAGAGCCGTATTTTGTCACGATTTCGAAGATGTCTCCCCTTAAAGGATAATACTGTTTACATACACTCTGATAGTTTATTAAGAAATCAATCCTTTAAGCTGAATAGCGCAAAGGCTGTTGGGGTAGAAAAGTTGGGAAAAGCCTATGTTCAGCTGTAGACGTCCTACGGCCGATAATAATGATGATGAATCCTTTAAGCGACTCAATAACTAAAGGACTGGCAGAATTAATCCTATTACTAATGTTTTGCCCGGAGTAAGAGTAGTTGCCAACCTTGTTTAGTTGCTATTGCTAGTAAATCACAATCAGAATATGCTTGTTTAAATTGTTTTCATGAGTGAATGATATATTTATTATTTATGTTCATGTGACCCAAGCGCAACAGTACCTCTTAAAAAATTTTACTCTGACACCTTCAGCCAATATCCACTATTGCCTTTTATTCGTTTAAAATAAATCCAAGGGTTTTCAACCGTTCCTTGGAACGACATATAGAACGCTGCTTTATTTGTAGAGTTAACGACCCATTCGTTAATTAATGATGACATATAAAAAGCGGTTATGGCACCAAACGACATTCGATATAAGAATAAACAGCAATAATTATAAATTGTGTTGACACCCAGAATATAATGAAAGTCATTATGTGACTTTGATAAATTGAGAATAACTTCATCCATCCGTTAATGCCACTAATGACCTGTTAAATTGTGAAACATAAGTTTTAACTAGATAAAAAAAGTCTGGTGAAACATAAATTGATACATTTAAGAATGTCTGAGTCAGAAAGAGATCAATAATAGTAACGCTGTTGTTGCCTTTGGTTATACTTAAATTCCAGTGTAATCCGGAAGTCGTAATTTTATATAGAACAATACTTCTCTGGGATAGTATATTAGATAATTATGTCAATAAATACTTAATCTAGTTTCTAATTATCTTTACTACATAACCTTTACATTACCTTATAAATTGAAAGTGATTTTTCAAACTCGTTTAAATTTAATATTCACATTTGAGGTAATTTATCAGAAGTTAACACCTGTTAAACTTAATATACGTAAATACTGCTACATTTAACCTTTCAGTGAAAATTTACCGAAACAGCCGTTTTGCCATTTTAATTGTATGTGATATGAGAATGATTTATGTTTAGAGTTAAAAGTATTAAGTCCAACGACTGGTATTTACAACACTTTGCGTTGATCATAATCTGGCTACAGTGGGAGATTAAGAGCTGCATGAAATTATTAACAATAAATAACATTATTGATGATTCTTTTACAAATTACAGGCTTAACTGTTTGTGAGTAATGCACTTCCATTAAAGATGTCAAAACCAGTAGAAATAACAAGAAAAGATTTATGGTAACATATTAATTTTACTACGCTTCGGTAATAATATATATGGTACTGAGTAGAAACTTTATGATAGCGGTATTTCCTGTAAACCATATCTTCTATCAAAATAGTCTCGCTAGAAATAGTAGGCCATTGAGGCCTTTAAGAAAACAATGCTGACCGTTTGTAGTTCAGACTTTAAATTCACGAACTAGACTATTTACTGCAAGAAATTTCGTTTTGGACATAAGACTTCTAAATTCATTATACGCCTTCTTACTACGAAGGGCATTTATATCTCATAAGATAATCTAGCTACGGACTGTGGAGAATCAAGCTTCCTGGCCATGACTGATCTGACATTTAGCCCTATGGCATGAACAATTGTGTGCATATGAGCGCCCTTCAAGTCAACATTTTATGAACACCCACTGTGACAGTAAAATACGGAACAAAAACACCCACAAACTGAAGAAGTTGAAGTAGGGTAAGTTCGTTTAGGATTATCATATCATTAACTACGAAAGTAATTCCAGTATCTTCTAGTAAAGTATCTTCGTGAAATTTTATTAGCCATGTTTAGACTATCTAGATTCAATTAACCTTGGATTGTTTATATTATAATGCCGTCGGTACTATAGAAATAGCACTTATTAGTGTTGGCTCTTTGCCTTTCGTTTGTCGTATTTGATTTATTTTATACATACCTACAAACCGGATCTATTTGTGTAGTTGAATCATTATGATAATTGCAAATAATCTGTTTGAAATCACTTAGGTATTGTTTACTTTGCGCTTGCTTGTTTTATGGCCTATTATTATTCTATATCCTATCTTAGTAATTCCACATGGTTTACAAATTATAGCATTTACAGTCTTTAATTTAGAATGATTTAAAATCTTCGAAGTATTTTTGTTTTATGTGTGTCGTGTTTTTAGAAGATCCAGTAGGTCGAATGTTCCAGAAATTATCTTGGTATAATTTTGCGTATTTATAAAAGCCAGGTGCAAGGTATCCAGTCGTCTGAAGCTGGGTGAACGGAAAATTTGTCTCATGACGTGTGTTATCGTAAGAGCATTAGCATTGAAGCTAATAGCTCGAGACACTTTCAAACTCATTATCTAAGGGCTCAGGCGTCAATTAACGACATTTATATGCTGGGTCACTTTGTATCGCCTACGCATGCTTAGAAGTTTTAACAGTAAATTTCGTTTATTTACGCTAAATTGATAAATGAGAATTCCGAGTTTTGGAATATATTGTCATTTATATAACATGTCTTCATAACATTAAAAACCCAACCTGTATTACTCGTATATCTGCAGCGCAGAAGTATAATACGGTGCAGAAACTTGATGCTGCAACAGGGCTGATCTCAGACAGATTATTTCGGTCTTAAATGCCTGAGATCCATTCATTATATAAGGTAGGAAGACCGCACCAATATGACTCTGACTGTTTGAAACAAAGTTTGGTTTTGCTGACCATTTTAGAGCCCCTACAAAATCAATAACAGAAGACCTCGTTGCCGAATACAGCATGGAGAATGAAGATGATAAGTATTTAAATGGGGTAATATAAATTTCTTTAAAGATTAGGGCATTTACGTGTCCAACAATACTAGGGCACCCTTTTAACCGTTAACATTTTAATACATTGATTTCTACTTTACGTTGATTAGTTTTAATTAAAGGAGATTTAAAACTTTGGCCATCTCTTGTACATTACACCGAAAAATAGAAAAAAGGCTGCGAAACCCTTTCCTTATATTTATTTTTACAATTTCTTCGTTATTTTTGTGCACAAATAAGTTTTTTTTACATTTTGCGGCAATACTATCTCAAAATGACGAAACGGCGGAAGCACGGGCTGCCACAAATGACAGATGACAGCTCCTTTTTTACGCTTGGAACCAAATGCTTAGTTGCTAATCGTTTAGAAAACTTATTTGGCTATGCATGTCAATTCAGATAAAATAATAGTTAAGTACATCATTCGAGTTATACTATTTTTACTTAGTAAAATGAATATTGATAACATAGTTTTCTGATGGTTAAGGTAAAACAGTAAAACTAGTTTGATTTTTAAATTACTACACTTCATTATATTTGGCAATTATAATGAAGTGTAGTGTAATATATATTGATAGATTACACTACACTTCATTATAATTGCTATGAAATTTAAAACCGGCAAAATATTTTTTTCCAAATATTTTCAAAGAGTTGAAGTGATTTTTCGTACTTTTTTGGTTGCCAAAATTGTGCTTATTATTTACTAGCAGTTCCCCGCGACTTCGCCCGCGCCAAAAGTCGGATTTTCCATACAAATTTTCATCCCCCATTTCACCCCCCTGATGATTTTATATCGCGACAAAAAGTAGCCTATGTCCTTCCCAGTGTCTCAAACTATCTCTGTGCCAAATTTCATTTGATTCGGTCCAGTAGTTTCGGAGCCTATTCGATGCAAATAAACAAACAAACAAATCTTTCCTCTTTATAATATTAGTATAGATTATTAGTTTTGATTTAAATTATTCTGTCTAACATTTACTATGCAAAACATACACCACAACAAAAATAAATGTAATTAATGGTTTTAAAATGTAATTCAGTGCTTCTAAATAAATATCTTAGTACTCATCTTTATCACATATAAATAAATAAATAAATCGGTGACACATTAAATCGTAATGTTGTTCGTCATAATTTCAATTGACATACATCATATGGCATACAAATCAAAAAGCATAGTAAGTTTTGGCAAACTTATTACTAAACATAAACGCAGAATTGTTGAAAGACATTATTAAAAACCATAACTGTTGAAATTCATAATATTCTAAGTCATAATTTTTAAAAGCATACATTAATACGCATAATTTTACAAAGCATACATGCTATATTCATAATTTTATTTGACATTATCTTACAAAGCATAACTCACTTCATAACTTAATGTAACTTATAAGTATAACTATGTGTTAACTGTAATGTAAAATAAAAAAATCTTAAATTAATAATAGGTAATAAATAAGAATAGGTCATAGTTAGGTTAGGTTTGATTACATTAGATTAGGTTAGGTTAGAAGTGTTGACCACAACACCGCGCGAGCCGAGTGAGCGAAGCGAGTGGTGCCGCGGCAGCGGCCGGCGAAGCGCCAAAAATAGTTAGGTTAGGTACTCAGTAAATAAGGAATATAATAGGTTTGTTTACATTAGGTTAGGTTAGAAGTGTTGACCACAACGCCGCCTAAAAACCTAATTTATTTACTTCATAGTAAAAAGTGTGAAAGTTATCATTTCTTAAGAGTTTAGGGATTTTGTCTAATATTATGGCAAACAAAAAGTAGGTATGCCTGTTAATAGTTATGCTTTTCGAATTATGCCTTTCTATGATTATGCCTTCCAGATTTCGGCCATTTGATGGTATGTGTTATAGTTATGCTATAAAGGCTTATGCCAAATTACTATTATGACCATTAACATTATGCATTGTCAGTTTATGACGAAAAACGTTATGCGTTTCAATAGGTAACCAAATAAATCACCATCATTATCTGTACCACAAAAATTGTATTTCATGCTTGTTTCAAGATATCAATTATATTAGATAAATGTTGTGACAAGATAGTTCCATCAACTACTGACCAAAATTCAATTTCAAAACTAGCGTCAAACTACAAATAGAATCATGTAAAATTTTCACAGTGACATGAACTTGGTGCCATATCAATCGTATCTTGCCGGTCGTCAAACGGAAGATCAAAACTGACTGATTAGATATATCCACAGACGATCATGTGATTAGTTACATTCAAGTCAGGTGACCATTGATATTTTGTTTGCTATCCGAAATTGTCCTATTTTAGATCATAGACATCTGCATGATTTAAAAAATAATAAATCTATCATTGAGCATTGTTACTTGTTATAGTTACTTGTAGCTAGGATAACATTAAATAAAAATAGCGTTTAATGAAACAGAAATCCTCCAATATACGCTATCTGGCTGATAAAACATTACGTTTTCTGAGGGGCGTCTGTTTTGGCATCACGAACATGCATACTCGTAAAATATTTGCAATTTCACTGTCATATACATGTTTATACAAAAAAGAAGTACTATTGTACGTACTGGTACTATATGTCTATCCGTTATCCTAGTCACCATAGCACAAGCTCGCGCTTAGTTTGGGGCTAGGTAATTGGTGTGTTTGTTGAAACAATTTATTTATTTATTTATGTAAGTGTTTTCATGTTATGATTAACCTAACTTTTATCACAGCATAAACGTTAGTACCTAACCTAGACAGTTATAGTGATAAGAAGAGTAATTCTTAAATCACTTGAAAATCATTGTGTCAAATCTCCGATAGTGTAGCAGAGTAGCTATGTTAAGCAAACAATATTTCCACTGATTAGTAACGGCACACAGATTTGCTTTCAAAAATCATAACCGGTAATCATCTATTGTGCTAAGTGATTTCTTAAAATATCATGTTTAAAGTATTGAGGTATTGGTATTCAGTTATTAATTATTGTTTATCTGATATACTACATTTCCTTGGTATTATGGTTGATTTAGTACCTACGGGCAGGGCTAGTTTTATAATTAGATTAATTGTAATTCATTATCCTTTTTTGTGTCAATTTCTAACACATCACAATTTGCAGGGTGTCGCCGAGACACGCGGGGCTGACGGCAGCAGCGACCGGCGCGCGCGCATCGCACTGTATCGCCTGTCCGCGACCGCGCCGCACGACTCGCACGCACCAACCTACACACATCCTGCGCTTCCCCTCTAAATTGTGACCACGAACCCGTTACAAACAGTGCAAGTGAACTCTAAACGCTAACTTTACCCCAAGTGATACCCGGATCCCTAGTGGTTCTGTGCAGTGCTCGGTAGCCGAGTGAATGCGCGTGTGCTTCGACACCCTCTGCTTTGGATCGTCACAGCGTGTAGCTGGTGACGATGAGCCGAGGGCCGTAGTGAATTCAGGTGGAGGAGCGCTAACCGTGGCGCCCACAGTCAACGGCGATAGACGTGCGTTAGACGAAACTTATAGAGAAGCAGAAGTTAATGGTATAATGGGGACTCCGAGCGCGATGAATACGGATTCAGAGAATTGTGTTGCTAATGCAACACTGACAAACGATATGCAGCCGCTAATTGAGAGGATAAGGGAGTTGGAAGCGCTGCTAAAGCAGCGTGATCAAGAGATGCTGGAACTGCGCTCGCAGTTGGATAAACTGCAGAGCGTGTTCCCTTACCAGCAGTATGTAAGGGCATCCAGAGCTCCGAGGAAGCAGAGAGCTCAGGGTATCTCTGCGGAGCCGCAGACGAGCTCGTCTTTGCAAGACTTGGCTCACCAAACATTTCCGACATATGACAAGAGCGAAACGTAAGTACTTCCCTTTCTATTGTTATTGTAAACTGATAAAACTTTTGATAGGCAGCGATTGACGAGTATTCGAATCATAACAAATATGGATCACATGTTTTAGTAATAAACTATTTGTGCAAGTATTAAAATTCTTGAGGTAGTTTCGATAGCAGTAAAAAAATGAGATGTTTTCTGCTGTTTCCATATACGTAATTGACTTGCGCTCGGAATGACAGCGGCAAAATGTTTAATGACGTCATTAAAAGTGACATATTGATTTAAACTCATCAACGGATTCTTATTATATGAGGATATTATCCGTCAGCTTTCCATATCTGGTTTTTTGTTTATCTTGGACTTTCACCGTTATTTATGCGTCACAGGCTTATTTATTTGACCTAACTTTTGTTATCTTTCGTTCACAATTACGTGCCGGCTATCACAATTTGATACGATGCCATTACCTTTCGATGGTTTGGTTACCGAGCGGATGGTGCCCTGAGACTTGCTAGAATTAACTCGCACTTGTTTGAATGTCAGGTGTCAGGCTTTAAATATTACTTGGACGACATCATGCGTTACATGACATATGATTATGCTTTAAGCTAATTAAAAACGTATTATTATAATGAAAAATATGAATTCTCCTCGAGATCTTCCTTAATTTCAATACGTATTATTTACATTGTCTCGAATACATTAATCACTTGCAATGTGATTTAATTTGGTTACTTCTGACACGACTCCACATAACTTTTACTACTTTACTAGTTTAATGGTAGGTTACACGTATAAACGTATATTTTTTTGTTTCTTTTTGTAAGAAAACATAAACGTATAGTAAATTCCTCGTTCTATTTGGACTATCTTTTTTGGTTCAAATATTCAAAGTTGTTCCGTAGAGACGAATAATACATGTTTTGCAATAATGGATATGCCGGGAAATCCTGCTTAGGCTAAATAAAAATTTCGTGACTGTCAAATAAACTGTCCAATATTTACTTTAAGTTTAGGTGTTCTGACGCTTATACTAAATGCTCGAACATTAAATTTTTTTTATGTACTTTGTTTTAGACTTACGAGTAAGAGCATTAAAATATAATTTGTTCAATTGACGTATAAACATTGCACACAAATAACGTAGTCTGTTCTCGCATCAGAACACATAACAATCATCCGGCCTATATTATAGCTTTGAATGTCAACCAACATTATAGATAATAACACAACCTTATCATTATTTCTATTAACAATGCGTTTGATCATTTTAGTATTATTATTCTTGATAATTTGATAAATGATACAAATCTTATCCAAATGATTATAATTTAAATAACTTTATAATCAATCTGCTTTTAAAAATTTCCTATTAGCACATTATTTATTCTCGCAATCATTGACGACGATAATGATGTTCCGCCTGTGTCAAAATAAAATATAAATTATCATCGGTTTCAGAACGTTTTAAATATAGCATTAATGTACAAATTTTGTTTATGATAACCATTTAAATGGTAAGCTTTTGGTCACCTCTACTACAGTAATAAGTATTATAGTTTAATTAAGGTGGACTTTAAGACCAAGTAAAAGTGTTTTTGCTTAAGAGTGTGACCGATCAAAATATGATTACATTAAAGTACAGGGTATGGTTGTTTCAACTTCTTGAGCTGTTTATCTGTCAACGAGTTTGTGTCTATATTTCGCAGTTCTACGTTAACTGGCCTACAATAATAAAGTTTATAAATATTTGTTATTGTTATTATGAGTTTATCAAAAAGAGCAATTATTTAGAGCTTCTGAGCAAATAAGCCCTTATTTGATAAAATGCATAAACACCCATTTGCTCCGAAGTTCTTAAAATTGCTTGACATCTGCGGGTATTAAAACGCATTGATTCCACAGCCTTGAAAATATTATTTATGGTTGTTCACCCACAGGATAAGTAATTAGTCACCTACAATTCACTATAATTTGCTCTTATTGATGTTTGTGATATGTGATCTTCCTGTTTTTCTTCATTTTGCCTTGTTCTTTGTAGTCACTGCTGTAGCTTACAGTATCAGGCTACACAATGGAATCTAACAAAATGAGTGTATGTATTGCCTATGTTAGTTATTGCTATTATCTAAATATGTTAAATAAAAATACTCTGTCATTTCAATTTATTAAATTAACGATAGAATTATCTCTGATAAAAAAACTCCTATTGGTATGTTGTTTTTACTATGGTTGTAAGTAGTTTTATCTCATGTCATAAACTTTACATCTCATACTACTAAAATTGCTACAAATGCTCACATCTTAACATTGTTTTTGAAAGTGTTAAATTTATTTATTTTTAAACACTAACACGATTTAAAGAAATGTGAAATAAGTCGGGTTAAAGTATAATTCATATCTTTTTATTCTCCTGTACGTCATAACAAGACTTAACGTTGTGATTATCTCAAAGAGACCCGACCGATAACATGAATAACTGGTTGAAATCAGACATCTCATTTGCCGCACCTATTTAAAAGTAAGAAATTAAATAAAGAGGTTTTACTTACATCTAAAAATATGCAATTTAAAGAATAAATGCTTGTCAATTTAAAAAAAATCTTACAGCAAATTATTTTTGTTAACCTATACTACATTGGTTTAACAAATCGGTTTTATTGGAAATATCAGATTAACAAGAACCTATTTCAACTCATTTTCTTTGCGAGCGATATTCTTGGTAGTAAATGACTCTGATGGTTTTATGAGATGAGATGTGCAGCTACAAACGAATTCATTTCAAAGATACATATTAATATTCCATTCTTTGATTGCCCTAAAACGGCTCTTAATAGTGTGAATGACAGGACGAGTCAAATCTTCCACATTAGTATTCGAAACGGAGACATGCGGGAAGGACGCATTATCTATGCCCTTCGAATGAACATGGAATGTTTATCGGAGCTATTTTTGTAAATACGCATTTAAAAACGTGCTTGAATTTAGTAAAGGAGCTAAAATTTCTGCATTAACAAAATTTTTCGTAGTACTACCAATACCATCTTCACATTAAAAACTCTGTTTACTGCTCTTTCTCCATGTCTTTAATTGATTAGCGTTGTCCTGTTCTGTTAAATGTAACTTTTTTAGATTCCATTCGGTTACATGCGTTACAAACTAATGATACGATTTACGAGTGTAATGATGTCGATCGATTTGCTTTTTTTTACAAAGACTTGATATTGATTAACGAATAGACATATAGGGCATATTTCGTTGTAAACCTAATCCCTGATTAATCTACCATAAAAAGTTGTATTGGTTGTTATATATACCAATGCTCTCATCCCATTTACGTTAGAAAATTTGTGTTTTACTATGTGCTATATATTAGATTACTCAACATTCAATTCGTGGCTTTCAAAATAATTGTCATAAGCCCAGCCAAGTCCAAAAAAACCTGAACTGTTGATTCTATCACCAGCCCAAAACAGCCAAAGGCGGCAGTTCAAGGTGCTTAGATAACCTTTGTGATTGTTCTATCTGCCATCGCACGTACAAGCAATTCCGCACTAAAACCACTAAAACGCGCTCAAACAATGTCATCAATGTAATTAAGGCTAAAGTTTTCCCTGTTTTTCGATTGCCCATTTAGGTAAAACTGCGGAAAATATTCGTTTCTTCACTCGTTATACAGATGTCTTTTTTGTTCTTGAATATTTATAAGGTACAATTTCCTTTGCGACTTTAAACGTGGTACATGTGGTAGCACAAAACACACTTTGGTGGGGACAAGTAATTAACTTCAAATAAAAAAATTGGGTTATATTAAAATACACATTTTTTTTTCAGAAATAAGACCAATGGCAATAATAGTGCATTTAAAAATATGTAGATGCATCATTATCGCGCGGGAATAGATTGGCTCAAATTGTGTAATTTGCACAATTTGGCATTCAAATGTGACATTTGACAAGTAAAATAACGTGTGCTCGGAGCATCAAATTCGAATCGCCGCGCAGTAGGAGATGACAGGTCTTTTTTAAACAAATACACTGTCAGCGGTTAATAGTAGAAATTTACTAAATTGAAAATAGGTTTTCAAACTCGGCTAATAAATACTACTAGAAGAAAATAAAAAAATATTTTAAGTAAGTAAGTAGGAACTTAACACAGAGTGAATTCCAAAACTCCAGAATTGTATTGAAAGAGACGCTACAATTGTCGTGAAATTATTAGCTTATCAAATTATCATGATTATCATCTTAATAGGCCGATAGTATCAATTTTAGATTTTTAATTACATAGTAACGGAAAAACTTGTAAAAACCGATAGGCGATATTTTCAGACTGTAAAATTTATCATAAAAAGATTAATTACCCTATTACTATCACTATTGCTTTATTGTATAATATCAGTTTTATCTTTAAGTTGTGTTGTGGTTATTCCATTTTCAGTTTTAAGTAATAGTGTTTTACAGATAAAAACAGTTCATAATTCATATGACAAGTACTTTAATATTGATGGTCACCTCTCATATTGTGCAATTGGAAATTGCTCTAACGCTAACTTGACTCCCAAAATCCCGTTCTGGGATATCTGACCTTTCTGTTAAATTATCAAATTATGCTGTCTTAAAGTTTCCGAATGTTTTGTTTGAGTAACATATTAGTACTACTTTACTTATGTCATTTTGTTTGTCAGCATTTACTCAGATTGTAAAGTTAAATATAAAAAAGTAAAAGTCGCAACCTAAGTCGAATCTACAAAGCTAGTAGTATTCTAACCAACAACAGAACTTTAGGCAACATTTTATGATTTTGTGAAAATCTCTCAACACGAGCCTTATAAACAGTCGGTAATTTTCACCTTTAAGGTTAAAACGATAGAAATAACACCTATTCCGCAGATACTCGATGAGAAAGTGGGAAGAGGCATAGCAAATAAAACGCAATATGGAAGCCTATCGCGCTACTGGCGCTAAACATGGTTAGAGAAATCTTTATTTTCATAACCTAGTATTTTCGCTGTTTGGTTGATCAGCTCTATTTATATCAATCAAATAGTACAACCTAATTTATAATAACATTCCTTGAAGCATGGTATGTGAGTAAGTTCAAAACTTGGAGGGTAGATGATCGAAGCTTCAAAAGTTGAAAACTACAATTTTGGAACCGGTTAACTTAATTAGATACATGAGCGGTATTTTACATGCTGCTAAAATTATTTTACAGTGCTTTTCGTAAGAAACCAGCAGATGTACACACATCTTTGGTCATAGCAGTACGTGGGTATTACTGTAATAATGTCCTCCTAGCCGATTTCGACTACGGCGGCCTATCTCAACAGAGAAGAGCCAACTGCGCGGGACATATTATAGTGCACAAGTGTGTGCGCAATACACAGGTGCACTCTCTGTTCCTTCACTCTCATAATTCGGTGAGACGGCAGTCCGACATGACCGTAAAGAGATCAGGCGCAGGACCAACGGCTTAACGTGCTTTCCGAGGCACGGCGGTGTTAACACCACCAACTTCCTGACTCCGGAGCTGTGTCTGAGTAATTTCAAGACAGAAAAACCCAAACACTCTCGGCCCGTTATTATTACTGTTTAATTAAAGTATAAACGTGGTCCTATTTCGATTTAACATCACTTACCGTCAAGTGAGATTAAAGTCAAGCACTGATTGAGTCACAAATTAAACAATTTTAATCAAGACATGACGTTGATGCTTTGTAGTATTGAAATTTTAAATTTTTCCACCACTTCAAACAATCGGGAAGAATATCTCTCTTAACAAAGTGTGTCAAGTGGCAGCGATGTTGATTTTATTGCCCAAGTGCCAATACTGAGTGCAAGGAAGGACATCAGGGCTTTAACTTTTAATGAACTGTAAGGATATCTGCAGTATTACCCGTTTTATTGCTGATGGAAATTGTTGTAAAATTAGGTCGCTCTATTACTTGGCATGCTAATTCTATTTTAATTACCTTATATTTTAATTTAATACCTATGAAGATCTAACTAATAAGAGTAGTAATAGAGGAAAAAGCCACACTAGAAATATCTAACTTCAACAAAACTAAAGCTGCAGTAGGCATCTAATATAACAAGTATCATAAATCATTGAACTAATACTAAAGAACCACAAGACTAGTTTGTATTGACGTGTAGACATTATTCGTATAATAAAAGTTACAATATAAGTTTTAGACTTGCTTAGTTCGTGCTGATTGGATTTGTACTTCCTGTCTAACTTTGGCCTTTCTACCTATCATCTTGTGTACTTATCTCCAATCCACATATGCATTTGATTAAAAAAAACCGGCCAAGTGCAAGTCGGACTTGCACACGAAGGGATCCGTGCCATTTTCTGTACAACATTAGACACTACATTATATATATATTTTTTTAAAGAAAAACACGTTTCTTGTATTATCGTTTTTGTTTTATTATTTATTTTAAGAGTGAAATATAATAAATATCTGTGAATATTTTAGTATTAATTTAATACAGAGTTAATAATAAAGCGCGAAAAACGGTAAAAACACATTTGTTGTAATAGCCCCTTAGATATTTATTTTATTCTGTTTTTGGTATACTTCACCTGTTAAAAATTTTAAATGTCTAGTTATCATCGTTTAAGAGATACAGCAATGTGACAGATAGACAGAGAAACAGACAGACAGCGGAGTCTTAGTACCAGGGTCCCTTTTTTACCCTTTGGTTACGGAACCCTAAAACATAACAGTACATTACCACTGTCGTCATCTCTAGACAGGACAAGGTCTGAGTTGGTTTAATAGAACATGAGCCTCCTACTAGTTTGGGCTGGCCTGCACTTGATACAAATTCATTTACGTACGTACACAGTACGTCTATATCATTGCTCTCTATTTCTTAAACATTAAAGGCGATTTTAGTATGTTAAGTTTCTGGAATAGGACTTTGGGCTATTATATAATCTGTGCTTTGGGGCAAGTCGGGAATACTCGGCTGTAGTTTTAGAGCGGTCACTGCAGTTACGTCATGTCGATGACCCTCACTTACCTTTGCCCGATGACAATGTAACACATTTACGGTAATTTCAACATTCGACAATCTTTAAATGACAACCTGGCCAATTGATATGTACTTATAGATATTACTACGTCCGTAAAAGGTATGCGAAATCTTCGAATTCGTGAAATGTAAGTATAGGTGTGTGAGTTACGAAATTTCGTGTCTTGCTTTGTTTTTTTTTGACAAAAGTCTTAGTGGTTTCATTTGTCTCATGGAGCTTACGGTGTACTACCACGAGTAAAACAGTGTGCTGATTTTGGGTTTTAAAGTTATCTTATTATTATTATTATGAGATTTTAAATTATACTCTTCGCGTTACGAATAGAAGACCCAAAGAAAGCAAACGTATTAGTGCAATAAAAGTCCGTCGGTATCGAATGATAAAAACTGCAAACTAATTGAAATTAAGCTTCTCAAAATATTTTATTAATTGGTATTCAAGCCGTGATAAGTAGCTTAAATGCTAATTAATTACGTAGCGTTTATTAATTCTGGCTGGTTCTGGTTCTGACCCGTTGACAGTGTAAGTACTTAGTACTGTGGTGCTGTCAAAGTTGACATTTGATGCCTTCCAATTAAGAATATTGAGTAGCATTGAGCCTTGATTGGTCGAAATTCAATGAAAGCCGTTTCAGAGGCATTGATTTGGCTTTAGTGGACATACACTAGTAATTTTAGGTTAACTATCATCATTCAGAATGATTTATTTTTATACAAAACCAACCTAACAAGGACTGCGTTACAAATGAAGATAATAAGTTTTAGAATCCTTAAGATTATGGAGAAAATTTCAACACTTTTTTCAGGATGGCCTTTGACTTCCCTTAAATTTATAGCTCTAATTTTATTTGGCCTAAACTTCTAACGCACAATTATTGCCTACTCTAAGAGCTTTTTTCGCATTATTATTATAGTTTGGTCTTAAATTGGTACAACTAATTTCAGAATATCTTATATTAAATGCAAGTATCTATTGGCATAGGCTTAGTGTGCCACTGAACATTGTAGTTGATTGAGATAAAAAGGATATATTGCTTTATCAATATAGGTACTTACCAGAGTAATCCATTAATGTTTTGATTCATATGATTGACATGGATCAGTAGCAGTGAGCCAGATAACTGATCGCCTCGCCTGTAAACAGACACTGTACCACTATCAGTTACTTGCGATCTAGCGTAAGTCATGACTTTGAAATTTTAATTGAACCCAACTCTTGTTTGCTAAGTGATATGCCCGTAGATTGTGATCTTGGTCCATTTTAATGACATTTTAATCCACACCGTAACGTAATGCTTGTTTCAACGCGTTGACCACCTTTATAGTCATTGTAGTAATCTACTCGCAGATGTCGAATATCATCTGATTAAATTGAAGTTTTCATCTGATTAAATTGCATAGAAAGTTAACAACTTCTGGATATACATACTATTTCTGTTTGGATTTCTTCACCTACTAGTAACAATTCTGTATTTCCCTCCAAAATTTACTTCTGACAGTTTTTACTTTCATGTAACTGCATGTTTTACTAGTTTTTCAAGTCCTAGTAGATTATGTTTATTTTGATAGTTATCGTTACTTAATCCCACTTTAGATGTTAATTTAAGAAATAGTTGTTAAGCGTCTCCGTATTTGGAACGCGTAATTCGCATTACAAGTGCCAATGTTCACTAGAAGACATTGCAATGTTTCGTTATTGCACCCTTTGCAAGTTAATGTTACCACAAATACATTAATAGTACAAAATATGTTACTGATTAATTAAAAGCATTCTAGCTTTTTAAGTTTACCTTTTAAAAAAACATGTTAAAACAGATGGTGTGTTTTTTTCGTTTGGATGGTTCATTTACAAATGCTAAGCTTGCAAATAAACAGATGTAAGTATAGAATAATTTTACATCATCATATCATTAATTTAAGCTTAAAGTCCAGATCATGGGATAATTATTTTAGAAAATAATTATTATTTTTCAAAATCTTGATATAAGCCCAAACTACTAATAGTTTGAAGGTATATTTTCTTTCTAAAGAAAATAAGTGTCTAAAATTGCAAAATTGATATTTTTATTATTGTATGGGAATTGGACAGATATACTTTATTCCACTAGTTATATGTATACTCGTACCTACTTGTTAGTTACCTACAAACAAAATAGAACTCGTTTGATTTCATTTAATTAAATTGCCTGTTAGATGAGTTTCAAGAGTACATAATCTGTTTTATTCTTATCGGTTTCCTAATGAATGAGGAAACTGTATTATTTACTTGATATATTGAAATCCTTTGTTTTTAGTAGAGGCAACTGGCATTTAGTATAGAAATGAAACAAAATTTTAACAAAGAATATCTTTTCTGGTCCCAATAAAGATAAATAATCAGACTACTTTTCACGGGAATCTTGGGTTTGCAAATAAAAATATTCGTGTATATGGTAGTGTTTAGTTTCTATATTATGTACATAATTTAAGTTTAATTAAGTTGTTTTAATTTTTTTCACACTACCTAGTCGGCAATGTTCAATTACACATCAAGTGAGCCTGTCTCAAAGTAAGTCATTGCATCCCTAGGGGCGTAATGTTGTATGAAATTTCATCACGCCCCTAGGAGGCAAGAGGCAAAGTGATTTGAATTTCGAATAAGAGTTTGTAGGCATGATCACACTAGCCCGTCCCGCACCAAAGAGAACTTATTTTAAATTTGAACCTGGCAGCCAAGAATTTTAGCACGAATGGAATGAAAAAAAAAAGCGCGCGCTTCTAAGAAAAGTAAAAATATATATTTTAAGAAATTACAAACAATGTTTTCGTTAAACTGTCGAGTGACGAAGTTTATGACACCGAAGTCCATATGTAAAGCTGCTGGTTTGTTAATAATAATAATTTACTGCCAGAAAAGTCAAAGGATATATACTTATAGATAAAATAAGGTATTTGTAGTACATTTTTTTATTGCCTCGTAGGAAGTGTGTATTCTCCTCGGGAATAAAGATGTCTTCGTCTTGGGCTAGCTTAAATCCCTCGCTCCACTCAATATTCTACTTTTAGAGTTAAATCCCTCGCTGTGCTCGGGATTTAACTCTCGAATACTTCGTTACGCTCGAGATTCATGACGCCCGTGAAGTTAGACATCACTTTACCCCCTTAGTGAATAATCTACTATTAAAGTTTTAAAATAGGCACTGAAGATATTCTTTATAATTTTAAAAACAGCCTTTATGACTGTCCTGTCGTAGCCATGTAGGTAGTTATCGCGCTTTGTTTTGAAAACAAAAATAATTTGGATTCCGAAATGTGAGGACGAAACCGACGGAAACATTTGACCTGCTGGTTTCCGTCACCCATTCATTGAATGATGTTTTGTGAATTCATTCATGAATTATCTTAACCGGTTGAGTGTCCGTCTTGCTGTAATTTGAATATTTTGATACCTAGTTTTCCGATATGGGGCTGTTGTTTTATTTAGATATACCTTATTTATGGCATTTGCGCGAATCCTCTTTTCATTTTAAGTTAAACTTTGTTGATCGGGGGTTTTCGTTCAATCGAATCATTTTAAAGAATTTATTAAGTTAAGTAGGCAATGATGGAAGTAGGTATGTTGTGAATTAAGTGAATTAATTAAGAGCAACAAATACTGTGGGATTCCCTTGTAAATTTTCATATTGAAATGAGTAGATAAATACCAGAATATTTTACCAATTTGCTAAATCTGTAGCTATTTTACCTATATTTTCTATTAATATGTGTTAAAATTTATAAGTAAGTATATTGTAAGCCGCTAGCTTAAAATTTATATTTGTAGAGACTATAATATTTTCTATTTTCGTCATTGAATTGTTTTTAGTATATTCCAAATAAAAATACACTAAAATATCTACAGAAGAAACAGATGACTTCAGGTCTACTCCAGTAGTTCGATTTAGGCTTTAAAACTTCCTATATTGAACAGTGAATTAAAATGCGGGTGCTAGCTGATCAAATTATGCGACCGTTTATACTCAGTGCATGTAACTAATTACACCCACTTCGAATTATGTATGTGCACGTTGCTTATCTTCAAATGTACTTAGCCATGTGACTGACACATTGTCTGAATATATTTAGGTAGCTTGAATGGTGATGACTAAATATCTCAAAGGAGCTCAGTATTTTTTAAATTAGTACTTAGATGAATTGGTAGTTAGTAGTTTTACCCTATTTTTCTGATTAATATGCAAGTAAAGAAAATGATACTCGTATTTACTAATATTATTTATAGTAGTTAGTGATTTGACTACATTAACCTTACGAATTCACTTTTGTTACAGATATATAAATCAGTTGTTCACTGGTATAAAATAAGAAAAAAACCCGGCCAAGTGCGAGTCGGACTAGCGTACGAAGGGTTCCGTACCTATACAACATTAGACAAAATATAATGCTTTTCTTTAGTTTTAATACGGTAAAAATTACGTTTATGTGGAAGCCCCCTTAAATATATATTTTTATTTATTTTAAAAGCTTTACATATTGATATTCCGTGAACATTTCAAGTATCTGTTGCCGTTATTAATGAAAGCCGCAAAAAAATCACGTTTGTTGTATGGGAGCCCCCTTATATATTATTTTTATTCTGCTTTTAGTATTTGTTGTTAAAGCGGCAACAGAAATACATCGTCTGTGAAAATGTTAACAGTGTAGCTATTACGATTCATGAGATACAGCCTGATAACAGACAGACAGCGGAGGCTTTATATAATAGGGTCCATTTTTTACGGAACCCTAAAAACCATAGTAAACTTAAGACCCTGATTATAACACGACATCTTCTAAGAATTAAATGATATTTAAGTACACTGACTAATTCAAGTTCCACTAGCCATATATCAAGTGTTTGATAAATGTGTAAGTCAATCTGGAAATAAAATATGCATCTAATGGGCCCTTTTCTTGATAGAATAACAAGAAAACAGAGCCTACACAATAAATTATAAAATTTGCGTAATAAATTCACTATTGCCGTTCTGCGGTTTGCAGTTGCAATAACCAGATAAGCGACGTCTATGGTCAAGATGTATGCGGGTCATTGAACTTTGTAATGGTTTTCTAATAACTTTCCTGGAAACGTATTAGTAGAATGTACAGTTGCCAGCACGTCAGGTTACCCATGTGAACTACGAAAACAGCTTTTATTACGTAGGGAATAGAGGTGGTCTCAAGGTCAAAGTGGAGTAGTCTTACGTGTGGCTGTGTGCACTTCTGGATCTGTGGATGCGTTTATTGCGTTTGCACATTAAGGATACGATCCTTATCTACATAAGTGATCTCTTACATCTACTTCAGATATACTCAAATTTTACGTAATTTAATGACAGAATAAAATGCAATAAAAAATTAAGTACACTAGGGCATATATCAAGCAGTCGGACGAGCCAACTGACAACTCAATGTTCTCTGAAACAAATTATGAATTCGGTCGCAATCAATCTTTCCCGCAATCTTAAATCAAAATGTGATAATTTGTTATTAAACGGTTTCAAATTTGTATTTCATGCGTGCTTCAAAAACGTTGCGGTGTGGTCAGTAGGTATGTAAAAATGGATTCTCCGAACATGCAATTATGTTTCAATCTTTCTTTTCTTCACTTATTAGCAGAAATTTCGTGCGATAAATCAATTTCAGTCGAAGTTTTACAGCTTTATAAAAAGTGATAATATCTTTAACATATTCAACGTGAAATATTCGAGCCAAAATTTTAATGGCAAACAAATAACAACCACATTTAATTATAAATCGATCAAGCTATTTTAGTGGAAAACGACATTAAAATTACCGGCCACCGAAAGCCCACCGTTGTACAATTACTCGAGCAACATAAATAAAATTATGGGCAATTACCCAAAAAAGTGTCCAAGAAAAAATGCCCTGAGACTCGAGTGAAAAACCTTAACTGGCTTATTGAATTCCTTAATTATGTGAGACTCCCAAAAGTGGGGCGTTTATTACGTTGATATTTCATACAAAAACCGACAGAGGCATTTTAAAAGGTTACGCTCATGTCAGTAATTTGATAATAACCACCCAAATTTCTTTTAAAGGCAACACTATTTACGTTCCAAGACCAATGATATTGCGTTTCACAGATTCGTAGATATTATATCATTCGTAATGATTTCCGCATTAATGTGTCATTTTTTTGCGAAAAATGTTACTGAACACACCCGCTTAATAAATTTCAGAGAAACTCGAATAATCAGAGGGCCTTTTCCGTTAATGTTTCGACGAATTTGTACAGAGAACTCAAACTGCAATTTGTGATAAGTAATAAATCAAGTAAAACTACAAATCAAGATCGAATTAAACGTATACTTTTGATCGAATCTGGCAACTTTTGATTCCAATGAAACTCATTCGTAATACTTTTTGTAGTTATAACAACCATGTTAAGTAAGTAACCATGGTAGATACTGGATTGTGCGAGACAATGTTATTCACTAACTCAGTGGACGCATTTAAACTACCTTCTCTAACTAAATCCTATACGAGAAGGTGGGAATTTTTAAGTTACAGTAAATGCCAGTCGAAGTTCGCAATTTGCAATGGAAGTGATGCTCGAGTTATTCCGTGGCATCTATTAAGATTATAAAAGAGGGAGACCTACGAATTACATAATAAATAAAGATAACATTTGGAGTCCGCTCCTTCACAAACCACCATCTTGTACCGGCTCCGTGAGTTTAAATGGGGTAGAGAGGGTGTCAAATATTAGCCCCGACCAGGAAGATCGCCTACAGCAGTAGTTCACGTAAATGTCCTATGAGTGGAGTGGTTAATTAAATAACGGGAAAAAAATCTCCACTGCGAGATTCAGGATGAACCGCAAATTAAAACAACAGTCGTAACAATTTTGCATGACCATCTAAGGGAAAGGAAGGTTGCTTCTGGATGGATACCGCATTTTCTCACCGATGAATGAATAACCTAGCTGGTTTACGAAATTAAATCAAATTTCGCTCACAAAAATTAATCGACTGTGTCATCCAATGGGACTCGAACCCACGTCCCTTCGCTATCCGGGCGAGTGCTCTTACCAACTGAGCTACGGAGGACGTTAGTCAGTCGACAAATTTTTTGTAAGTGCTTGCTACGCCAGAATTTGTCGACTGATTAACGTCTTCCGTAGCTTAGTTGGTAAGAGCACTCGCCCGGATAGCGTAGGGACGTGGGTTCGAGTCCCACCGGATGACACAGTCAATTAATTTTTGTGAGCGAAATTTGATTTAATTTCGTAAAAACGTGCAAAATAAATGCTTAAGTTATAAAAATAATTGTAACCCAGCGTGGTGTTTAGTGTCATTTTATGACGGCAAACTTCGACAGAGGCAATTCGCAGACTGTGTCCTATGTCCTTACAACTACTGAATTATGGATAAATTGATAGGATTCGCTAACGAAAAAAAAAAATCTTCGCACTTTTAAGAATTGGGACTAGACTTTGAACGAAAATCGCAAATATTTTTCACTTTTATATAGTTGAACCTACGTATCGTATACACGCTTTACGTGGGTGCTATTATGTATCTGATAAACATCAGCATCATCAAATTGATCATGGCAATGGCTCAAATAACTTGCTAACTATTTATCTATGAACTATTGCTGAGTTTCTAAGGTACTTTTTTAACATCTCTCAAAGCTCAGAAACTGGGCACATTTGAAGTTTAACTTTATTATTGCGTTCCTTTAAACTTTCTTGTATTTTGTGTAACCATACGTTTTATTTTTTCTTCATTTTCGTGTGTAATATAATAATATCATATCCATTGAATAATAAATGTATTTCTTTCTTTAGGGTTCCGTACCTGAAAGGAAAAAAGGAAACCTTCTCACTTTTTTGACCATCTGTCCGTCTGCCTGTCAAGGCCCTTTTTCTCAAGAACGCGTAGAGTATATCTTCTAATATTTCGAGGAAATCAAAACCTATAAGGTACTTCGCGTACGCCTGGAAACATAAAATTTGACAAGAAGGAAGATCTTACGCTTAAGTAAACGAATATGTCAAAAAACTGCTTTGTTCACTTTGCTTTTGCTTTTTTTGGGGTTCCGTAGTATACAAGGAACCCTTATAAGATCGTTCAGTCCGTCCGTCCGTCTGTCACAGAAGAATATCTTCTACGTTTATGGATTGATTTGCATGTAACTTGGTTCGAGGATACTTCACATATAGATCTCATTTTTAAAAATACGAAAAATTCAAATTACCCTTTTTTAAGGGTACCTCTCCATACATGTAAAAGGCGGGGTAAATTATTTTTTGAGTGCACCCCCTTGTGTGGAGTATCGTTAAAAAGAACTATGAAAATAAGGTAGGGTTTCCATTCAACACTTTTTTATCAGCTTTACCATTTGCGAGATATAATAATAAAAAAATAAAAAAATAAAATAGCTTTATTCAGGGTAAGTTTTTTACAATGAATGCGGTGGAGTCTTCCCATTAAGTATTAAAGAAAAACTTGTGTTGGGAATGACTCGCTACTTCCCGTCGGTTCCATTTAACGTGAGAAATATAATGTAATATGATAAATGATAAAATATAAACAAGGTAAGCTATATAAAATAAAGTAAGTACTAAAGAAACATTAACAGGTATTGATTACACATGGCATGGTAGATACAATTCTATGTGTATAGGTATGTGTGTGTGTTTGTGTGTGTGTGTGTGTGTGTGTGTGTGTGTGTGTGTGTGTGTGTGTGTGTGTGTGTTCGTGTTGAAGTGTGTGAGTGTGGGAGAGTATGTGAAAGTGTGCGCGTGGAGGTGTGTGTGTATGAGGGTTTAGTTTGGTGTAATGCAATGCATGAGTGAACTGGTAAGCGTAGACTGTATGCCCTACGGATAGCTATTCCTTGGGTTCGGTTCTAACCACATACAGCTAGGCCTAAAGCAGTTTTAAGAGATATAGATAAAGTATAGGTATTGTTAAGTTACTTTCTCATAGTCAAGTAGTTTTAACCAGTTTGTTACAGAGAGATCTCCCATCCGTTATGTCATATGGTAACCGATCTTCTTCTTCGCCACAGGAGGTGTGTCAGTTGTTTAGTGAATATTTTTATTCTACTTTTCAGCCTGATAACTTTCACACTCCTAGTCCTCAATGCAAGGTTGATACAAGCACCCTTCACTCAACGGCAGACATAGGTTCAATTGAGGTACTTGAGTCGCAGGGGTTGGTATTGTTGAAAAGTCTTAATCTGAATAAATCTGCCGGCCCTGATCTTATACCGCCTACTTTAATAGTGCAGTGTGCAAGGAGTCATGTCGTTCCACTAACTCTTTTATTTAAGCGCTCCCTGAGCCTTGGTGAGCTACCGCTTATCTGGAAACAAGCTTTTATTAGTGCTATACATAAGAAAGGTCCAAAAAATGTTATTGAGAACTACCGTCCCATCTCAAAACTATGTATCTTTTCCAAAATATTAGAGAAAATAGTTTATGGCCAACTTTACAATTCCTTAAAGCACACCTTTGACGAGGCCCAGCATGGTTTTCTAAAGGGAAAATCCACGACCTCAAACCTCATTTTATGTAGTGACTTTATATCGGAACACATACCGAGACCTTCGCAAGTGGGCGTTGTGTATACTGACTACAGTAAAGCCTTCGATCGAATTAATTACGAACTACTTCTTGAAAAGCTAAAACTGGTGGGCGTTCACGGTGATCTGTTCAGGTGGTTCTCGGCCTACGTTCGAGATAGATGCCAGGCTGTTGTTCTTAATGGTTACACGTCATCTATAATCTCAATCCCCTCAGGAGTGCCACAAGGTTCTTTGCTTGGACCTCTCCTGTTCATCATCTTTATCAACGATATTTCAGCCTGTTTCATTCATTCTAAAATCCTTCTTTATGCAGACGATATGAAAATTCTTCATCCAGTTAGCCAAGTAGACGATGCATCTAAATTACAAGAAGACTTAGATAGGTTTCAGGAGTATTGTGTGAGAAACATGTTGGATCTTAATGTATCTAAATGCCAGGTTTGTTCTTTCACTAGAAAGTTAGTTCCAATTCATTTTAATTACCTCTTAAAAGGCAGTACAATCACAAGAGTGACAAGCATTAGAGATCTTGGGATCATCTTCGACAGTAAGCTGTTATTCGATGAACACGTTGAGTCGATAATTAAAAAGGCATCTAAGGCATTGGGCTTTGTCCTACGGGTTGCTTCAGAGTTTAGGAGTGTTAAAACGTTCAAAATTCTTAACTGTGCATTCGTACGCAGTCATCTTGAGTACGCATCACAAGTTTGGAACCCTAACTACGACACTTATGTTTCGAGATTAGAAAGTATTCAAAAACGGTTTCTCAGATTTATACAATATAGAACAGGCAAATACGACACTGACTACTTGTCCCGATGCAGGAGACATCATATTCTGCCTTTATACAAAGCGCAGAGAGATAGCAGATTTGTCCTACATTCACAAGATTGCGAGCAATATAATTGACAGTCCTGAGCTGTTGAGCAAGCTGAGCTTTTGCACACCAAGGAAGCCTTTAAGGAACCCTAACCTTTTGCACGTCCCTAAGGTAAACACAAATTACAGACGGAACTCATATTTACTTAGAGCAGCTGATCTATTTAATGAATGTCAATTTACTCATGGCTTTGATTTGTTTTGTACTAGTATAAGTCAAGTTAAGAAACGCATGGCTAACGAGTTTTTTGAGTGTTAAATTTGCCTATGCTTTTATGATTAAGCTTAATAATTTATGTGTATTTTTTTTATTTACTAGTGGTTTAACTCTAACCTTAAAAACTCTAACAGTGGAAACATGTAAATGGCCTTCTTTCTGTTTACAATTTTAAGCAATCATGTACTAGCTGTAAGTTTCCCAAAAATGTAAAATAAAATAAGATATAGCCCGCCAAAGTCGTTTACACGGTGCCCCCCCCCCCCCCCCTTGTAATTTTTAAAGTCTTGGACCTATAAACTTCAAATCACTCACTTATTTAAAATTGTTTCGGATATCCTGTGATGAATACTTTTGAAATTATGAATAAAATAAAAATATATACGTTTTTCCAAAAGAACAATAGAAACTTAAAAAGTTTTTTTTTGTCTATACTGTCTAATGTTGGAAGGTAATGGTACGGAACCCTTCGTGCTCGAGTCCAACTCGCACTTGGCCGGTTTTTTAAATGAATAACAATTCCATCGTAAAAAGAAGGTTTTATTTGTACGGGTACCGTACAAATAAAACCTTCAGTTGTGTGAATCCGACTAGCACTTGGTCGGGTTTTTACTGGATGATTGTACTACTTTAATACCTAAAACTACCTAAAACTTTATTTGAAATAAAAACTTTTTGAATGGCATGTTGATAAATCGCGGTACTTACCTCAGAAACATTCATGACTGATTTAGTAAATGTAATTCATTTCATTTAATATAATTGATCTCCTATATGTCATAGTCAACCGACATAATGATGTTAGTTAACATTTATGTTATGTAAGCCATTAATACTCGTATTGCTAATAGCAGCATTTTCTTTAGATACCTACTTGTAAGCTGCAGGTTTTACTTAGTATGGTCATGCAGGCATTGTATGTAAGTACATAATTTGATGATAAAAAGAGCATTTGTTTATTCTTAACTAAGATATTTAAAATAATTTCAACAATTTATTATACAATTTCAGAAAATTTCAAACTTTATTTAAAAAATATTTATTTCAAAGTTAAAACTCCCTCGTTAGTGATGCAGATGCAGTCAGTACCTTCGACTTTATTATTTGTGTAAATCAATAAAAAAATACGTAAAGATTACTACATGTTCACTTTTAAAGTCGAGCAACAGCTTAATACAACTTATCGGCACGCGGCACCAATAAATTTGCATAAAAATTAATTGTTTACCAATAAAGAGTGATCGATAAAAATTAAAGCTGTAAAAAATTAAAACTGTGAACACCCATCGAGGTTGCGGCTTTTTCTCCTTTAATTAGTCTCACCTTTTACGTACTTGATACAATTTCGTTCGCGAATGGTTTATCATAAGTACGTTTATTTCGAGCACGAGTAAATGACCAACTGGAAAGATTTTATGGACGAGGTTTATTGAATCGAAGGAGGATTTTATATCTTTCGTTGAGTAACACTTTTATTTTATACTGATATTTCTTGACGCTTTCGAAAACATCTTATATTTGAGCTTGATGTTTATGCCTTAAGATTTCCAAGCTAAGCTGATTTAAGCTTGGAATAGGTAAAGTGTATCTTATTGAGTCTATTTCGGATAATTGGCTACTTCTATTGATTAGTGCTATTAAGCTACGAGTAGGTCACTATTTACTTACGTATATTTTATTATTTATATTTTTTAATCCAGTCTTTTTAATAAACTTTTGCGTTATCTATCGTGTTTCTAGGAGTTATTATTTATAACCTTACAAATATAGAATTAGTTCCTCCCCTGTTAGTCGAAACATTATTAGGTACCATTTCATATTCCCTGCACTTTTGGCTCCGCACTGCAGTAAATTATGAACTGCCAGTATTTTTAATGCGAATATATATTTAGTCCCTAATTATGGTTATTAAGGACTCTACATTTTGAGCGCATGCGTAATTAACGCGTCCCTTTTAATTGGTCAATTTTATTTATTTAAATTGTACATACAGATATCCACTTTGCCTTTCTGTGTAGCTTTCGTTATTTGGGCAGTAAAGTACAAATTGATCGCATTGGATATTTTCACTAAACGATGTCGATTTATTTTCATTACTTGTTGTATTACCAAAGATGGTTTGGTGGCAGTTTAAATGGAAACTTAATATTTATTTTGCAGAGCAATAAACCAAATACTACTTTAAATAATTTTATTTTTCTTCTGGGTTACGATTTAGCGGAATTCCGGTCGCAAAACCTCTAAAAAAACCGGCCAAGTGCGTGTCGGACCACGCATAAAGTAGGGTTCCGTAGTAATTTTTGGCACCGCGCTGTTTTGCATTTCTTGCATCAGCATCATCTCCCTAGCCTTTTCCCGTATCTCACGGGGTCAGCCACCTAATCTAGGAGATTTGACGAAAATATTTCAATATCAGGTTAAAAATAATTAAATATTAAGCTTAATTCAGTCCTAACAATAAAATACGTAAAAAAACTTTTTAAGTTTATACTGTGTATTTATAATTTCAAAAGTATTTATCACAGGATTCCTGAAACAATTTTAAATAAGAGTTTCTGCGCCTGTTTTTTTACGTGAGTGATTTGAAGTTTATAGGTCCAAGACTTTAGAAATGACATTAAACGACTTTGGCGGGCTATATCTCGCAAATGAAAGCTGATAAAAAAAGTGTTGTATGGAAACCCTACCTTATTTTCATATTCCTTTTCAACCCCACACAAGGGGGTGCACTCAAATAACCAATTCACCCCCCCCCCCCCTTTAGATGTATGGGGAGGTACCCTTAAAAAGGGGTAATTTTATTTTTTTGTATTTTTAAAAATAAGATCTATATGTGAAGTAGCCTCGAACCAAGTTACATGCAAATCAGTCTATAAACGTAGAAGATATTCTGCTGTGACAGACTAGGACGGACGGACTGGACGATGTTATAAGGGTTCCTTGTCGGACTACGGAACCCTAAAAAGCCGCAAAACGATCGACATTCTTTTGTTCGATTTATTTTCCACCATTGGTTTAAAACAGTTGACGTTTTGATATAAATCGATAAGTAACTAGGTATTCCGACGCGTACATATTTTCAAAGCATGAATCGATAAGCCCTGTAATATCAAATGCCAGTATATTGACTGGTTTAATCGGCTTATTCGAGACACGTCCAAGCTGTCCAGTTGGGCGAGTCTAATCGCTGCTGTCAAGACCTGAGACACACTTTAAAATAAAAAAGATAATCCACACTATGTGTGGATAGAGCTGCTTTTTCTTTATATAATAACTCTGTTTTTTAAACAAGGTAGGACATGAAATGGGAAATATAGACTTGACTTAAACTAAGATTTGTAAAGTAGTATTTTTTCACTAAATCCTGTATCGACAGGATTTAGTTTTTGAGAGCCTATCGGAACGTTCTGTTACTATTTTTATGGTTGTGAACTTGCCATATGTTATATCTGTTCTGATTCAGCTATTGCTTTGTTAAGCCAAGCTGTCAAACCCGTGCGTGCACCTGGCATAGTGGCATGACTAGATGCAAATAAATCTGCGTGTATCGTGCCCGGCAATCAGTCAAGGAGCTTTGTGAGATCTAATCAATGATAACTGAGAATGGGGACCGTCTAAAATGACCATTCAGTTCTGCATAGGTACCTTCGTGGGTTTTATAGGTAAAAGTAAAGCGAATTTTTAAAGGTTGTATATATTATTCGAAGGAGAAAGAACTCAGTTTCGTAATTTTTATGAGTTTTATTTTGCATTATTACTTTAAATAAACCTTACAAGTGCAAGTCGGTTTCGTGCACTTAGGCTTCCATCAACAAAAGGTTTTTTTTGTTACGTGACCACTTTGCGTGAATTGTGAATCTTGCTTCTTGCCAAATTTGGATTTGTAAGAAAAATGAACACTAATGTTTGTATCGTTTGATTACGTTGACTTACAAAGAATCTTTAGTTTTCACACCTCCACGCTTTCTTAAAAAAAAACGGACGGCGTGTCCGCGAAGTGATTCTATAAGGATTATGGTTTTCATTTCAAGGCATGGCACCCTGAAAAGCATCTGAAACAGCATTTCAATGAAGGTCCAAAAAGCTGTTTTTTTCCATCCTAAATGCAGTTAATGGCAAATACTTTTCTTATGAAAACGTCTTTACAAGTTTGATTTAAATACTACAGGAGTACGTTATTCTTGTTTTCATAAGTAGAGCATTTTTCCTTATTGGCCAATACCTACTTAATATTGAAAGGTTAAATAAAAGTCGATTTATGAAAGAACTCCTTGAACGCGCTTCTCAATAAATCTATTCATCAAAAGATGTATCATGTATACTATTGCCCTGGAAATTCCAATTACGATGTAAATATTTGTTGGTGGATCGACGTCACAAAGGTTATCACATAAATGTGGTCAATTTATGAGAAGGGTATTCTTTGTAAAATGAGTGAATGAAATTCCGGTACAACAGCTACGTCACAAAGTGTTGTTTACGGCTAATACGGCGGTAGTAAAACGCTGAAGCTTCAAAATCAATGTACCGTCCTATTAGCAAAATGGAAAATTATTTTTGGATATTATACTTTAAATTGACACACCTTATCCATACTAATATTATAAATGCGAAAGTGTGTCTGTCTGTCTGTCTGTTACCTCTTGACGCTTAAACCACTAAACTGATTGAAATAAAATTTGGTATGGAGACAGTTCGAGACCCTGGAAAGGACATACACTACATTTTGTCGCGATACAAAAACATTAAGGGGGTGAAATGGGGGATGAAAGTTTATATGGAAAATACAACTCTTGCGGACGAAGTCGCGGGGAACCACTAGTATGATATATTTACACTGACTGACATGCTCTTGCAGCCGTCAGGGATACAATATAAAACAGAGGAGGTATTTTAAGCAGCAAACTAGTAATGGCTACAAAATAACCTACTAAGAGACTATTACCTTTTACCGTTTAGTTAGGCACATGCCTAGGTTACCTAGGTAGTTGTATTTTTCTCGCTTAGCAAGCTCTTGCCCACATTTATCTAACGCTTAACCAATACTTAAGTAGATGTATTTACTTCCTACTGTGTTGTTATTGTAGTCATATTTTCCAATACTTGTCGCACAAAGTATCGCATGAAATAATTTAATGACATGTTTTAAAATATTCCATTAAATACCATTGTGATTATGATAGTTACACTATGATAAGGTGGTTCGAAAGTCACTACTTACTTGCGACGTTATTATTAATTTTTGATGTTAAAAAATACTTAAATATTCCTATTCTACGTTGTTACTTAGGCACGTTAAGCTACGCTACTCTACTCTACGCTTTTATTACAATACCTAGGTCCTTTTTTGTTTTACTCTATGTACGTCCATATAAGATGCCTTAGGTAATATCACCGAATAATAGTACAAGATTGTAACAATCTCGAATATCAAACTGAAAATATAGAAATTGTTTTAGCAATTAGACTTCCCTAAATTTTACCATTATATCTAAATGTCTATTGTGTGTGGTGTGCAGTAAAGAGTACCTATCTATCTGTCTATCTATCACTGTAAGTGCCGTTTGAGAAACTACCAAACATGCGTTGTGTCGTGTCTCGTGTGATAAAGTGCTATATTATTGTCATGTGAGTGGACGAGCTATTTTTAGAATGCTCAACAAGGCACACACTGTGAACTGTGCATCAACAATAAAACACAACCACACGCAATCAATTTGACCCATTCAACTATTGTTACGACCATACATTGAAGAATAACTTGGTATATTTTTAATGCTATTTAAAACATGAAAAGGCATTTTTATAGTTCAGAAAAATTATATTCTTTTTTAATTAAGTAGTTTAAACAAAAAAAAAGGAATAAAATGTACAAAAGCTAAGAAACAGTACTGTGTTCACGCCATCTAGCGTTGAGTAGCGGAACCAAAAGAAGCATGCTTTTGGTTTCGTGCATTAGTTTAGTTGCGTAATTATAAATGGCGCTTAGTACATTAACATCGTAAAGTGTTTCGGTCAGGTTGTTAGCTCGCTCGCTGGGAGGTCTCGGGTTCGAATCCAGGGCCGGGGCGAAAAAAAGTATCCAGGCTTTTTTATCACCATTTGACAAAAATAGTATTGCTATTCCGCGGAGACCGAGACACACAACGTATTCTTTAGACACAAATTAAAATAAAATTAAATATACTTACGCCTCATTTGTTTTCTATTCTACATTGCCGTAGCCGTTTATTTTCAAAACCGATACTTCTTATTTATTTATACCCACCCAGTCTCAGTAGTTCAGTACCGGCTGTAATAAAGTTTTCGTTGAAAGGAGTGCCAACTGCCAGTCTATGTCATTACCTATAGTACTACAAGGTTTTATGGCGTTGTTTTCAAGGATAAAAATAAGTACAACATGAGGTTGTCAAGTTTGCTAAAATTAGCGCTAGTAGCTTGAACCAAATTAAAGTCGATCTCAATAAATTTTAATAACACATTAGCGGCAATTCGTATGCATACTAGTAGAGGTGTTATAGTCTACTTTAATATAGTGTGCCTTTATAGATATTCAAACTTAGTGTAGCAAGGTCAAGGCGTAAAAAAACCCATCACCTAACATAGTTGGATTTAAAGTCTATAACATATTCAAACGGTGACTTGTAAATGCTGCACAGTTTTCTTTCAGTTGCATGCAGTATTTTTAGGTATCTCTAAGATTATGAAACGAAAATCAACATGTGTGCTAAATTCACAACAACTTAAATGTCAGAAGAAAAATCTAAATGTGTCACATATTTGTTTGAGTGACGAATTTACCAGTGTGACGAGTTACAAAATCCACACATAGTAAAGTAAAGGTAATAATAATAAGTAAGTCACCGTTTTAATGAAACATTTCATTTATTTATTTAATATATTAACAGGTGTTCAAAATGAAGTTTCAAACTTGGTAAATTTATTGTACCTATATATTATTTAAACTACAATATTTCAGACCGCAGCTTGTTCCCAATTTAAATATACGCGCTATTCGCAAAATTTTTACATTCTTGGTACGCGCTGAGTCAAAGGAATAACCTCTCCTAATAAGGAATGAAGCCAAGGTAAATGCTTTTTATTGAGTGGCTACATTTCGTGATATTTGGCAGCGAAAAACCACAAAGGACCTAGTAATGAATCAAAATAAAAACGCCTTTTACGGAAGAAGTAACTTGGTTATAGGGAAGGGATCTCTATTTCAAAATAATCCTAAGAGCATTTAGTAGGGGAGAGTGGGGATATTGCGGACACTTAAGGGAAACCTTCAATAAAACATAGATTACCAAAGATAATCAGTTAGTCTTTATTATCTTTTAAACTTTGGTTCTTACTCTACAAAATCAACATATAACACTATGAGTATTTAATCAACAAGTATACTTTTCATAAAAAAAACAAAACCCCTAGTGTCTGTATTTACCCGGAAGGCAACAGGTAAATACGGATAACAGGTGGGGTAATTGCGGTCAGTCTTATTCTCCTTACAAAAGTATGATAAAGTCACGGCTTAGGCTCCTGCCTGTGCTACTATCGTGTGCCCAATTCTGGCACACCAAACACATTCATCACCCAGTTTTAGTGGGGGGGGGGGGGGGGCAAAATATTTTTCGTAACAAAATATACAATAATATCTTCATTTTAATCAAATTTTCTGAGAGTTTTGATTTTTTTTTTCTTCGATTACGGTTTTTTACCTTTAGTTACAGTTTTAATTGGTTTTTGCTTAATTCTTTTTCTGTCTTCTTTATTTACTTCTACTTGCTTCTTCTCTCATTCAATATTTTTGGAATATTAGTAAAAAAGATTTAAGAGTACATTTTTGGTTCGTAATTTTGCTTAAATATTTATTTAATAATTCTTTTAGACAAAAAATTTCAAATATTTATAAAATTTCTTCTTTTTTTTCATAAAAGTGATTTTTTTACTACCTTTCTAGGGTTTTTTGAAAACTTAGCTTATTTTCTTGAAACTCCTTTATAGTTACTAATTTTAAAGTTTTAAGCATGTAGGTACATTTTTTCGACTTCTTTTTGTATAAGTTACACGGGGCATCTGAAACAGACTGGGTAAATACGGACGTCCGTGTTTAACCCAAAAAAGTGTCCGCAATCACCCCAATTAGCACTGCAACGTTTAAGAGCAAAAAAAAAGATAAGTAATCACACACTACGATCTCAATATCACATTATAGAGTTAACTAGCCTTCTAATGTATAGTGAGTTTTTACCTAAAGCAATTACCTTTGCATATGCACGTTACTAAAAATCTACAAAAAATTATAAGAAAGTCCTTAAAAGCGATTGATCGTTCTTACCTTAAAGTGAGTGCGCGGCTTCCTGGATTAAAGTTCTGCCAGGCACTAAAGATAGCAAAATGAATCCCACGAATCGGGTTGTGGGGCGCAGGGTGGGTTGTAGCTGATAAGGTACTGTCCGCAATTACCCGCTGTCTGTAATCACCCCACCCTCCCCCTTTCTAAAAGAGAAAACTCACATCGTCTTTCGAAAATAACTTTCATTAAAGCAAAGGTTAAAGCTAAATAGCGTCACCATTTTTAATTTTATTCGTGTAACGATTGAATCAGGCAAATTTTTTAAAATGTGAAAACTTGGTGCATTAGAAAAATGCATTTAATAATAATTAATACTCTATAAATTACTTTTCTTTTGTTTTATCTTACAAAATTTGGTAAAGTGGCCACTTCTTTATAAGTTCTGTTTTTATTTTACTGCTGTATGCTAGCGAATTGAATATCATGGTAGGTAAATAGGTATTCTGTCATGGAAAAACCATTGATTTATGACTTTAATAATATCCGTCTGTATTGTTATCTGCGCAAATGATTTTTTATATTCGGAAAATGTCGTAACTGTTAACAACCTGAGCTCCTATTTGGTTATTTGCGATATACCCTCTGGCTAGCTTATTTTTTTAGATATTCTTTTCAAAAATATACGAAATAAATAAAAAAAAGGCGGGTATTTAGCCTTTATCTCGCCTCCTAATGTGACCGAAATCAAATTGAATTTCGTAAAAACTTGCAAAATGATTGCTTAAGTTATAAAAATAATTATATCCCAATGTGGCGTTAAGACCACACTCGCCGAAATGCAGCCCGTAGAAGACCGTCGCGTCGCCACTTTGCGCCTATTACCTATGTTAAACAATAATTAACCGATCCTTATTCGTCTTGGGTACAGTGGATAGGTACTCTATTTGCGAACTAAATTGCGTCAGTATAACTATAACTCTACGGAGAAACTCCTGGCAGTATTGGCATAGCGACTAATGTCTTGTCATTGTTACCTTCTGTCACTGATTATGTTCCTATTTTTGTTCTGCACTTAATTATTTTTTTTTTCTTCTTCTCCATTCCTAAAGATACTTAATAAATAGGTACTTACAATATTCAATTGTTTTTTTTATTATTAATCCTCATGCATACATAATATTAATTAATAATACATTTACTATATAACGGGAGGTGGAGGGTGGATAGCCTGTGGCACAGGATTTTTCCTTGTACAGGTATAATCAAAATATATAACACCCGATACACATACATCATACTTAATTTACAATACCTTGATGTATGATTATGGTGAGTATTAAATGATGATGATTATTATTATAAGAGCTTTAGCTGGCATATATTTTGGTATATTGATAACAATAATGGCAGCACAGCTAAAGTTTGCTCCATGACTTGTTTCAATGTGCTGTTTCATTCTGATCTCTAGAAAACAATCATTTTGGCATTTCATTAAACGGACGGAAGGAAAAGACAGGCGTTAATAACGACTACCTATCGAAAAGTGAATATAGGAACAAAAGCAATCGTCTAAAAATAGAACATTCAACGCCAGCCATTCAACAAAACAGCGGTCATAGGTAAATATTATTCTAAATTAATGCAATAAAAGCAATCAAATGTTTAAATGACGAGGAGTGAAGGAGGAATGAATGAGGAGTGCTTGCCTCCATTACGTCTAGAGTCCAACGCTACAGCGAGATGGGCTAGTCAACGCGCGCCGTCCAAACCTGTATGACGCATTAAAAAACGCGCTCGCGAATTTAAATTTCGAAGCTGTCAGTGTGTTTAGTTTTAAAACAAAACCGGTCGGTGCATTTTAATTTACGTATGTGAATTTCCAGCCAGTGTTCAGAATTTTCTTGAATTTCAATTGTTTTTTTAAGCGCAACGCTCTTGAAATATCCTTTTGTTTTTTTTCTTCATTTCAAAAACAATTTTATTGGTGTTCTATTCTAAAGTTGTATTGTGTAGGTACATAAAGATCAATATACATCAATCAAAACTGTAGTTATTTGAAAAGTATCATTTATCAACACAAGCCGGCAGCCGGTGTTAATTTTACGATTCGGTCATGGCTATAGCGCAAAATAACAAATAGGGGTCAAGTAGGTAGATATTTTGGAACTCTTAAGTTTATATCTTTGTCTCTGTTTAAATTCGTAATACTTCCAAATTCAAGTCATGCCCTGCTCGTTGCCTAAACGACGTAATTCCAGCTTAAAATCTGATAAGATGCTATTACTTCCATCATTACGTTCTGGAGTTTCCTTATCTGGCAAATTATCGTCGATTTCCACACAGCCGTCTGCAGTTTCACCACTTATAATAAACAAGTATTTACCTGCATTTCTACAAACAATGCACCACGACATAGAACAATATTGTAATCATCATTTCTAAATTACTGTTTTGAATTTAGTTAAAAAAACCTTACTGGAGACCAAGAAGACTTGTTATTAGAATCTCGTGGTTCGATGCAAATAACTTACCAGACGTTTGCCAGACGGTAACCAATTTCATCTCACGTTCGTGAAAAGCAAATTTTTGTCAAAGGTTTATTTTCGATTATCAAGCTACAAATAAGTGCTTTACCAAGCTTTAAACGGGCTCAATCAGACCGATTGTATAAGTGATCAATATCTGTAGTAAGTACTCTATTTACGTCTTCTAGCAATGTCAATAAGACATATTTGTTTCTTACGTTTACGCGAATTGTTGAACTCATTAAAACACAATTTTACAGATTACTTCGCGATTTATTTACATTTTATTTAAAACCTGACGTTTCGAACACATTTCAGCGTTTGTGGTCACAGGGAGACTAAGGTATTATTTTTCAATTACAAAGTTTTGAAAAATTGGACTACTGTCACTCATTAATATTAATGTATGTTCCTATTTACGCAAAAACAGCTAACCGTGTCTTGAGATCTTGCACTGCGAGGTGTTATTTTGGTTTTTGCTAGAATGGGATTCCAGTTAAGTTTCATTCAGCTTGTAGTTTCCATTATCATGGTTACCTTCATCCGTTCGTGCATGCAATGAATAAATCTACGTGGTCAACTAACTAGCCGGCTACAAATCTGTCCAACGCATTTGTTCATAGTACTTCAGTTACGCATCATTGACTTCCGATAGTATCAACGGACCAGCCTTCAGTAGCTTCCGTGATACTCCCTTTTTGTTAGTCCACTTCTGACTCTGAGGTGTTTATAACTGGCTGTACATTTTTGTTAAGCAATTATCTATATCGATGACTTAAAGCATATTTACTAACATTGGTCATTTGACAGATTCACAGACATTCTATCTATATAGGGGTTTATTTTGTTTTGATGGTTGAATTATAAAAAACACGATGAACACTAGAATTATTTTTTGAAAAACTATTTGTTTTGTCTATTATTGTCCTGTTAACGTACCTATGTGTCATCAAATCCCCACTTCACATTTACCTCCAAGTATCATTGTTTAATATGGTATTTACCTACCTGGAATTTTTGTTTGTTACGACTAAAACCAATCAACACGCATCATGTTCAATTCAAAGCTGAGTTTTATATTCCTCCACCTAAAATCCATAGTACCTATTTTTTCAATTTTTTATTTCAAATTTCTTCAACAGTGTAAAACTATTTACTAGTGCTCTACTACTGCCACAGCTCCTATGTTATCCATTGAATCTAATTTACAGTCAACCTTCAACCCGGGAGTCGCGGCAAATTATAGCTACCAAGAAACAATGGGGCCTCTGTTGCTGTTGGTTAAATCTTTCATTGCTAAAAATCAATCTGTTTCTCTTTCATGCAAGTTCACAATAGATGCCATGAATATTTCCGGTTGATTTGCATTGAATGTAATTGGTGCTCTAATGACTGTCACTGACTCTAAAAGCGCTAGTTCCCTTTATGCACAAACAATGAACGCGGATCGTATTGATTCTAAATATAGATTTATGATTGTTTCAGGCATCGAGATTATAGTCATTATTACACCTTAAAGTTCATTAATTTGCAAATTTTCCATAAATTTAATTACTGACCTCTATAAAAGTTTTATGATATGCAAATTAGACAATAACACCATTTATCCTGTAGCGTTTTGTTGATGCAATAAAACTTAAATTTGTTTATGTAATATTTTTTGAAAATTGTTCAAACAAAACATTGCTGAAATATTTTACAAATAAAATACTAAAAAGTTTATTTTATGTAGCTTTTTTTATCTAAATAGACTCAAATGTTTTAAATCATTCCATTATCATCATCAAGAAGTTTTCAACAATTTACCGCCTAAATTTTATTACGCTTGAAAAACTTGTCACTTCATGCATATTCATTTCACTTGTGTGATGTGTCCTCCGTCAACGAAAAGACAGAAATAGCGACCGTCGAAAGATATTTTCCAACGCTGACATGAACCTGTTCACTTTTTTTCTGACAATCGTGGCGAACTTGAGTTTCAATTCCACAATTTGTGTCAAGGTTAAGTTAAAATAACGCGGAAGATATTAGAGGACACTTGCACTTTCTTTCGACCCTTGTTATTTTAAAATGTTAGATAAAGAAGACAGGAAGGTAGATAGGAACTTGTTTAGCGTTTGTGTGTCGAAGATAATGTAAAACACTACCTATGGTTAGAATTACTTATGTGAACGAAATTGTCATTGTTAAAATTTTACTTTAATGTCGGATCCGATTGTTATAATGTTTTAATTTATTTTACAAATCCGCTGGCATTCGCCTGTTTGCTTGGATCTCCTTGAAGAAACCTTTACCGTACTGCCGATCTAGGCATCTAACAATAATATTTATCTTTTGCTTGGAAATAGGAAGAATCTTCCCGTCAGTTATGTTTTCTTTGGAACACTTCACTAAAGTAAATGACTAATGATAGTGTTATTAATAGATCGCTATTTGCTATACCTAAACATGCTTCTACTTTATATTGTGGCAAAAAGCTCCTTACTCTTCCTCATTTTATTATTACATCGTGTTAGTGTAAACAGTCTAAGCCTATATCTCGTTTTCACCGCCCTTTAAAAAACTCTTTTCAATAATTTCATTGTTTAAAACTTATTACAAATCTTTGATTTTTGGAAGTTCATCAACCTTAAATTAGTGAACCAAATACGGATTTAGTTTTTTCGTTTGTCTTATACATACCTAAGTAAAATTCTTGCAAGTAACATACGCGTAAAAGCGTTTTTGATGACGTTTTTCCATAATGGTTTTGGCCATAACGCTGCTGTCATGATAATGTCACCCCGTAAACAGTCTGTCAACTTTGGCTGAAACGGCTTAGCGTGTGACGTCAGCACCCCGTAATGTAAGATTATCCGTATTTTAGATAACATTTGAAAATAGTTACGTACGTAACATTTACACACAAGTAAGGTAGCGTGGACGGTCCATTATCACTCACTCATGAATATGAGATTTCATAGTAAGTATAATCGAAAATCAACTAATAATACAAGACATCTCTAACGATATGAAAAAGAAGAGATTATGAAATATTGATAAAAATAAAACAATTGATGATAAATAGATAAATAAATTGAACTCCGTGATAAATGGAAATCTTATTTTGTTTACAAGATTTGAAGCAAGCAATTCATCAACCATCATTAGAGTTATCATCAGCAGCATTTATCATTTCTTTCTTAAGCGTCGATTGCCTTCCATTGGCTAGTATTACACATGTTGAGAGTGGTTATATCATTAGTTATAAATCAACTGCTCACACTAGTCACACATTTACAGCCATTAATTTCAAACGTTCCAAGAGAATTGATAATTTATCACTCCACTCACTATTCTAAGTTACTAGACTACATTGATCAAACTTATGATGATGTTAAATGGACGGTAGGGACTAGAGAGGCAATGCTGTCCGAGTAGAGTAACATTTTACTTATTTGACAAAATTATGAAAATTTGATTTTAATATCGGGTTGGAATTTTGAAAGCATGAGGTAGGTACAAATAGGAATAAAGATAATAACTTTTTTGGACTAATTTAACAGTGAAAACCTATTTGTTTCTTACGTTTACGCGAATTGTTAAACTCATTAAAACACTATTTTACGGATTACTTCGCGATTTATTTAATAAAATGTAAATAAATCGCGAAGTAATCCGTAAAATTGTGTTTTAAGGAGTCAAAACGTTCCACATACTCATCGTTGTATAGTGTTATATTTAAAACTAAAAGTATGTTACAATAAGGTTAGAATATATCCTCCCGATTTGGATTCATTTTGAAACGCCACTCCCACGCTGAAAGAAGCCAATGTCTTCATTATCGAAGCTACGGATCGTCACTATGATAAATGAACTGCGACTAATCATATTAGAGCAAAAATGCCACTAAGATTAGGCTTAATGTACCAGATCGGGGCTCGGGCTCGCGTCCAAAATCAAAGAGATTCGGGTCTAGGTCGGAATCGAGATCGCAGCAAATATGCTAATCGCCACCGCTTCTTACGTTGTTATTTGTAAAACAATACCTACGTCTCCATGAAGTTGACTCCAACTTCTTGTCATGCCAAGTTAGTACTGAAAAAATATTCGTTGAATACAATCGTAGAGCTTACTTCCGTATTTAGTGAAAATTCTACAATGTTTGACATGGAAATAAGCAGGATTATCAATTAACGCTAATGCTCCCAAAATATGTTTATGCCAATATAAACTCATCATTATTGATTTAAATTAGGCTGTTAAACATATCTTATCTACCAATAAAGATTTTGATAATGGTAATAGGTATGACGTTATTAATGGTATCTACAATGATTTTAGAGCGTGGAATAAAGTTCATCGGCTGCTGGTGTATTTAACCAAAGATGCATTTCATAAACATTGCGACGTTTGAGTTATTGAATAATGTGTGCCCATGTGTGCCCATTTATGCTGTTACATTTATCAACTGACCTTCCTGGACTTAGAAAGGCGTCAATGTATTAGTTGAACGACCTTTACGAAATTTTTCACCCACGCCTTCGTACATGGGTGTACTATTGTGGTAGTTTGACAAATAGTTCTATTAAAGTGCTAATTAGAGAACAGACGGCATAACTAATGTCAAGAGCATGACGATAAGAAATTTTAACGGAGCAAACTGGATCACGAATCCTGCTACGAATACAGACTGATAAAGTAAATTTTAAAATGTCTAGTTCAAAAACTTGCTACATGCTGTGATGGGGAAAATGAAAATACTATATTAAAATTAACTAGTAGGTACCATCCATTAAATAAATTAACCTAATTTATTGCACCGGATTAAAACATCGAACCGAAACCATTAGAAAAGTTCAGTAAAGATACATATACTATTTAATTGCACACCACAAACAGTAAATATTTATGAGAATCGTCTAATTATAAAAGAAGTTATCAAGGTTAAACCAAAATCTATGTATATAGGAGATATTGACTGCCTCGTTGGTCTAGTTGTCAGCACGCTGGGTGCTATCCTCGTGGATAGTATCCATGATAGTTTACACTATCCCGGGTTCGAATCCCGGGTCAGGCCTTCTGTCTTGAAATAGCTCAGACACAGCTCCGGATTTAGGATGTTGGTGGTGTTACCACCCCTCTGCCTCGAAAAGTCGTTAAGCCGTTAGTCCTGCGCCTGATCTCTCTACGGTCATGACGGACTGCCGTCCCACCGAATTATGAGAGTGAAGGAACAGAGAGTGCACCTGTGTATTGCGCACACACTTGTGCACTATAATATCTCCCGCGTAGTTGGCTAATCTCTGTTGAGATTTGCCGCTGTAGTCGAAATTCGGCTTGGAGGATTATTATTATTATATAGGAGATGCACTACAATATAAACTTACTGTTATTATTAGCGCTTAGTAAACTAGACGTATAATATTCTACGAGTAACTAGACAATAAAATGCAATGTCACATGACTACGAAAATACCAAATGATTACCCAATTTAAGTGGTTAGTTCCTTTATTATATTGCAATACATTGATTTAATATACTTATATAGGGATATCTCATCACACTGACAGCTATGGCACATGCTCTAATCGGCCGGATCGCCGTTTTAAGCCGATTAAGTATCGAATGACGCGTGGTCCGTCAAACAATGAACATGCCTAAGTGTGTCGTCAAAAATTGCAAAAATCACAGCTCAATGAATCGTAAAAAATATGGAATGACGTTTCATCGGTAGGTTAATATTATTGATAAGGTTTGAAACCGAAATAATACTTGAAACCTGCCTTAATATTTTATTTTCTAATTTATTTACGTAAAACATTGCCAATCTTCTATTACTTTCACACCCAAAGCTAAAATGAAACAAAATACGTGACGTCATCGGAACAAAGTCAATTTTAAGGATGGAGTCGCCAGTGAATTTTTTTTGTTAAACAAAATACTTGAGTTTTTAGGTTTCCACAAAATTATGTTTGTAAAGAAAATGAAGCAAATTTATCGCAATAAACCAGGACGATGAGTTTTATGAGAAGGGAAAATATAGCGTTGTGTGTTCGTATATTTTTTCTGAATCTGATATGTAGGTATTACACTACACGTAAAGGGATGTAGATGCAAAAAGGCTGCAATTAGGCTAGTATTCGGGGCACCCAGTCTATGTTTTTATGTTGTATTTCACTTGCTTGTTCTTTAACTGTCATATATCTTAGCCATCGGTAAAATCCAATGTAGAAGTTAGGTATAACGAGTACCTAGACTAAAGAAACGGTTTTTAATTTTAGTACAGCCAGCAGTACGTCAGGTTACATGTGAGCTATAAAACAGATTTTATTACGTAGTTAATAGGGGTGATTTTAAAGTGAAAGTGAGGTAGTCTGACGTGAGCCGAGTGTACTTACACACCGCAAGTCAGACTACACGTGTTGACCTTGATACCGCTTCTACTCCTTACATGATAAACGCTGTTTTTGTAGTTCAAATGTATGCCTTGACGTACTTCCGACTCAACTTAACTAGGTTACCTTATTCACCTCATTTTTAAATTAAGTTAGCCAACCGTTTAGAAGAGAACCTTCTAGCTACCTTAGCAGTAAATCTTACTTTCATAAAACCACACTATAATAAATACTGTAGCTAAAATAAAGACGAAAAAAAGTGTTTTATAAATAGTAATTTCTACTTGAACTCTTGTCTTTTAAACCGTGCTAACAATAAAAACAGCTGCAGAGAAATAATAACGTAATGTTCAAAGCATAAGATACATTTTCAATAGAATAATTTAGTAATCCGATTATAATACGATTACACTCATTAATTAACTAAATTAATACCTGTGGCAGTAGCCTTATGCTTTTTATAAATCTGTGGAACATGTTGTTGGTGTGTGTGTACTATAGTACCTATAGAATATTTTGCCTCAAAATCAATTTTGTACATTATCGTTTGTGTCATTGTCGAGCATCGAAATGTGAACCATCCCCGCATTTCAATGAGTTAGGTTAGGTTAGTTTGTAGTTTAGTGTAGTTGTAGTGTACCTACCCAGAATGATCTGGTCAATTGTGTCAATATAATTATTATTGGTTGTAGTATGACAAGTTTGGATCTGTATAGTAGAAATGTTGAAATATGATTATTATGAAAGTGTCTTCATTAAAAAATACTCGTATTCTCATACACATAATATACCTAATTTTATGAAAAGTAGTAAATAAAATATAAATCATGACTTTCATCAGTTACTTAATTTCATACAAAACATGAACAAACAATCTACTCCATTACTTCTTTGTTTGTATTTTTGGCTTATGAATCTTCAAGTGAATGATATTTGACATATGACGTAGTGTCGTCATCCATTGCTGCGTAATTACACATGACAATTTAAATAGCTGAAGCTTAGGCGGCAATGTATGAACTTAGCCAGTTGAAGCTTCATAAGGTGAATAATAACATGTGCCATGTTTGGGCTTTGATTTTGTATGGCGTAGTGCATCCTTATATATAATAAATCAATGTTGCAATAGTAAACAGAGCAATAAAATAGCATATCTCGATTAAAATTCGCCGCAATAATTTATTTTATGTTCAAGTTATCCCTGTAGATAGCCAAAATGATTTACTTATATAATTTTGCAACAATTTAGTCCTTGCTTGCGGCACATTTGGCAGCGCAAGAGACAATTTGCAACGAATCCAGTTCTGTTTAGTTTGTAAATGGCATTAATCATGACCAATGAAACCAATTAACCTAACATATTGATGGTCGGTGCACGCCTACTTTAAATGCTTAATATCATGTTTCATATTCATCTGTTTATTACTCTCGCAAGTATCCTCCGGACCGGAATTTCGCAAAATGTACGATAAGCATAATTAGAAAACATTACGTTTAAATCAACAACCTTGGGTGATCAAGGTAAATTTTTGGTTCAGACGTAGGTATCGCTTAATATCATTAATTTTATTAATATGACTAAGCATGTGAACGACATAAAAGTCTTAGTCGTAATCAATACCCCGTAAGGAACAAAAGACAGTTTCTATATATTTATTTATTCTGAACACGGGTCGGTTTTTCACTTGGAAGTAGGAGTTCCACAAATAAGATCCTAAGAAATTGTGTGTCAAGTGCCCACAATAATAAATTATCTTTTATCATTGATAGAGCGCGATAAGCTAAACGCATTCATTATTGACAGTTAATATTTTACTTTAGTCAGAACGTCATGTGCTAATGTTCGGTGTGAAATCGTCACCGCCTGCCGGTGTTTGAGTGATGATCCAAAATTAGAAGTGACACAATGAGACAGTAGTCAAACATGGCTCAACCGAAACAGTGTAAAATGGACTACAATTTCCAACTGGAAAAGAAATATTTGGAGCTAAAGCGAATGGTAATGGAAAAAACTGAAGAGCTGAGACGACGAGACAAGATAATAGCAGTGCTTGAAAACGAGATCGACGAGAAAGATGCCACAATAAGGTATCTCAGAAATGAAATTGACAAGTTTAGGCAAGTAGTGAAACCTTTGACAAAACAACTGATTGGGAATCACAGAAATGGGCTAGAAGAAGAAGAATGTTTTGTCATGAAATCCCCTGGTATTGAGAACACGAGGATTTTGCCTCTCGGTGAACCCAGACTAAAGAGAACAGCTATATCGGCTGAACCGCTTTCTTCACTTTCACAAGATCATGAAATGAAGTTGGTGAAGATACCTAAGAAACAAAAGTAAGTATCTACATAAACGAGCTCTGTTATGTAATACGATATGTTTCGATTTCGAATATTTTAGGTTGCCTCGTTGGTCTAGTGGTCAGCACGCTGGGTATCCACGAGGTCCCGGGTTCGAATCCCGGGTCGGGCCGAGAGTGTTTGGGTTTTTCTGTCTTGAAATTACTCAGACACAGCTCCGGAGTCAGGAAGTTGGTGGTGTTAACACTCCCGTGCCTCGGAAAGCATGTTAAGCCGTTGGCCCTGCGCCTGATCTCTCTACAGTCATGTCGGACTGCCGTCTCACCGAATTATAAGAGTGAAGGAACAGGGATTGCACCTGTGTATTGCGCACATACTTGTGCACTATAATATCTCCCGCACAGTCGGCTAATCTCTGTTGAGATTGGCCACTGTAGTCGGAATTCGGGGGTCACCTTGTTTCACATAATTTTTACTGTCATAATTTTATTTGGCATATCATCAAATAGCATAAACTTCCTTTCGCAGAACATCAATTAGCATTCACTCATTTATCAGATGGTTAAAACGCATAATCGTGTAAGCTAGAATCATCTTTAGGCAGAAATTATATATCCATAATAGTCTTAAAGCAGAATCATCCTAACGCAGAAAGTTCACAGATAGAATCGTCTTGTGGCATACAATTCGTACATATAGTCATTAATAGGCAGAATCATCCTATCGCAGAAAGTTCACAGTCCGAATCGTCTTTTGGTATATTTTTAATATTTAAAATCGTTACAAGGCAGAACTATCATATCTCAGAAATTTTACATTTATAATCATCTTTATATATTTCTCTGTGTATCCCAAGTAGTTCTATCTCAGCAATACTAACATACAACATGCATGGCAAATCAAACATGCAGCATGCAAGCAAGCATTCAGCATGCAAGCAAGCAAGCAAAGCATGCAGCAAGCAAGCAAGCATGCAGCAAGCAAGCAAGCATGCAGCAAGCAAGCAAGCAAGCATGCGGCATGCAAGCAAGCATGCAGCATGCAAGCATGCAACATGCATGGTTTCTGTCACGGCTCCGGCGCTGCGGGGCTCCAGCAGTCCCACTCGAGCTTATCGTCGCAGATGGTTTTCGCTCACCACCTGCTCGTCAGCTCGCGGGCTGCCTCGCCCCTCCGCGCCTACGCGATTTTGAATTACACTCTAGGGCTGGGGTAAACAAGACTGCGTGGAGTCGGTTTTGCACCGATTCGCTTCTGTCACTAACTTTTGTACCACAACTTAATGACTTTTTAATTTAATTTTATGGTAAAATACTATTTAAAAGAAATAGCAATATGCGTAGTGAAATTATTCTAAACGAAATTCTGCTTTCTTCAAAGTATGCCTAGTCAAATTATGCCAAATAAACATCGTACTTAATAAACATTATGCTTAGCGAAAGTATGCAACGTAAAATTTTGCCAAAGATAATTATGCCTTATAAATTTCTGCTGTCTTAAAAGTATGCCATTGTAAATTCGGGCATATAAATATTCGACCAAACAATAATTCTGCCTGAATAATATTCGACTAAAGAAAATTATGCCAAGTGTGTTATGCCAAGTGACTTTCGGAGCAAAAAGATTCTGCCAGATAGAGGGAACCCCATTATTATTTTAGGTTCAAAAAGTTTGAGTTCGTTAAACTTCTTCTATTTTTTGTTTAAAAGGTCTTTGACAATAGCGTGTTTGTTTAAACATGTTGACATACTTTGGCTACGTGCTCATGGGGCAGAACCATTTGTCAAAACATGCTTTGAATGTAAATCAGTAAATGAATTCTATTTTGTCCTTCCTTGCCATGTAAGTACAAAAACACACACCATCCTGTCGCGCGCCGCCCCGTCCGTGTAAGACAAACTGAGTATACAATGAGTAGTTTAGGTAAAGGCTTGGCCTCACAAAGTCAGACACAGTCAACAGATACCAACTCGTATGAGACCGTTATTAGCTTAAATCTTACTTAATAGTAAGGTAAGTAATCTGCTCCTGACTGCATCAAAAGCGCAAAAGGCACACGTCCATACGATGGCAGTCAGGCTCAACTGGAGCTCTTTTTTTTTAAAGTTTTTTCTTTGTATTTTTTCTTCTTCTTCCGTGCCTCTTCCCATTATTACCAGGGTCGGCCATTATTTTCTTAAAGAAATAGATAAGTAGAAATAGTTGTCACTCCTACATTTTGGTATTTTTACAAGCTATGTTCAATTGTACTCATTACCACAAAGTTTGACAACGTTGCACTTGCAACGTGTTGTATGTGTAGTGCTATTGGTGTGACAAAGCCCTAATGGTAACGTCACAAATCAATCACAGTACGATTGAATTTCTTCTTTGTACCTGCAATGGCTGCCCGAGGTCGACCTGTGTTAGCCGGTGTGCCTTCGAGCGACACATTTGGTATAATTACGTTCGAACTTTACGAGTGCGTATGTCCTCGCCATCGGCTGTGTCACGAAGTTCCAGTATGTCATCGTTGACGACGAAAGAGCTGACGTTACTTTGAGTTATATCAATGGTATTGTTTGCGCTATTAATCGTCCTGTCGTCTGCTCGTGGTTCGCTTCGACCTTTGCCATAGGCGCCATCATTGATTTAGTTTCATCGATGTTACTGTGATTAATTATAATGAATAGCAACCTTTGTTGCGCAGTCATTAATGTACAACGAACACCTTCATTATTGGAGCAGACCCTAAATAGTTATATATTTAGATATTACAACTGTATTTATTATTATTTCAATATGTTTTTCCGTTTGTTGCGTCAGCTGGTACACTTACCTGGTGTTGGCTGGTAAAGTAAATGAAATTTCGTTAAATGTTTTAGTTCAGATCTTACTCTTTAAGTACCTAAATACGTTAATCCAAGTCAAAAATAAAAGTTACACTCAGTCGTTTAATTTTTTTGTCAAATAATACACAGCTGACTCTCTTCTCAGTCGATACGATCTTGACAAAACGGTCGTGTCGTCAGTAGTGTTCCGAGCAGCTATGTTTTTTTTACAATTTCTCGACATCTCTGCCTGTAAGCAGTTTACACTTTTCTTGAATGACGTTGCTAAGGAATTTCGTAGTGACGTGAACCTAACATCTTATAAAGGTTAATGTAGGTCGCCTGAGAATCCAGTCTTAATTACTGTCAATCTAGATTATACTAGGCTTAGCTAATGGATTTCCTACTAAGATTAATTTCAACTGGTTTGTGCTAGAAAAATGTAGACACCGAATAGGTAAGGCATCTCGAGATGGTAACGACAGAAACATTTCCATACTAGTATTAAACAGTAGAACACTTTATAAAAAAAAAAAAAAAATGTGGACACATACATTGTTCTGATCCCAAAGTAAGTAGCTAAAGCACTTGTGGTATGGGAATCCGAAACAACGAAGGTACCACAAACACCCAGACCCAAGACAATATAGAAAAATATTTTTCTACATTGACCTGACCGGGAATCGAACCCGGGACCTCAGAGCTAGCGGCACCATGAAAACCGGTGTGTACACCACTCGACCACGGAGGTCGTCCACTTTGATGAATAATACTCTCCTTTTCATAGTTTTATTACATAAATTATAGTAAAAACCATCTGCCCGGCACCAATCCATCCTTTCCCCCTCTGACAGTTCTAGTGATGTCCCCCTTACGCTAGTGATTTCCGGAGTCGCAGTCTTATAATAGATGTGATTGATTTTTTGTCTAACACTAGGTACTAACATAGATTCCATCTATTAGTTCTTGAGTTGGAAGTATCGATTGATTAGACGGTGGCCGTGCATTTCTTTTTAACGCGTGTAAACGTTCTTTGTATAACCATGAGAGGTCAGATACTATAATAACTAATATTAATTTGCTCCTAGATCGAGTAGATAAATAGCCTATTACCAAGTGACCGGTATTGTTCCGCCGACCTTATACGTCAGGGCGTGTAATGATGTCTAGATTATCATGTTTTATGGTCAATTTACTATAATCCAAACAGTGACTATTTCCATTATACTTGATTGAAGCCCCCTTGTAATAAATATGTCACGTGTAATGGTAAAATTCTTACAATATAAAATATTATTGCCTCTCATTTAAATTTTTCCGGCATTGACAGTGAAAATAACTTCAAAACAATTTATCCATATATTCAAGATGTTTTAGTGCAGACGATTAGAATTTATGCCTAAAACATACCAACCCAAATAAGTGATAGCATTTAGGTACTAATCCAAAATTAGGCCGAGAATTTTATTATTTGCACAAATGTTTGAAAGTTCGTTTACCTCACACGACGTTAGTACCTACGTTTTGTTATGAAAAAGTTACAGAACTTTGATTATATAAACACACGCTTGAGGTTAACTTAGCTATTTTGCATTTCAAATTACATATTTGTAAGAGTAAAATAAAGCTGTTACTAATATAGTCAGACATCATGCATGACCATTGCATGATGTCTGACTATATCGGCCGCAGCGTCGCTTACCATCAGGGATTGCGGTCGAATGTCTGCCTTTTAATAATAATAAAAAAAAAACAATTAGATTACTGAATTTTCACATCTAATTCTAGTTAATTAAATTTTCAGGTCTCGGGAGCTTATAAAGAGCGCGATCCTGGATAACGACTTCATGAAGAATTTGGAGATGACACAGATCCGCGAGATAGTGGATTGCATGTATCCTGTTGAATACGCAGCTGGAAGCCTCATCATCAAAGAAGGCGATGTGGGCAGCATTGTGTATGTCATGGAAGGTGAGTGTTGTTTCCGTTTATTTATTTAATTTAATTTTAGGAAACTGCAGCGCCATCTAGAGGGAGGTAGAATAACCGATAAATCTTAAATGCTTATAGCGCCATCTATGGACTAGTAGAATTACTACTAGCGAAATGATATTGTAGTTCAAAAAGCGTTCACTAGGTGGCGTTAAATAATCTTATGTCTACTTGACGATAGATGGCGCTAATTGGCTATAGCCCCATCTCTTATATAGGGTTAAAACTAAATAATGTTGAAAGCACTAGTCCTCAAGTCTAAACTCAGCAAATTCAGTATTTATGTAGTTGGAAAAATAAATAAGGGAATAAATGCAGTGTCGTTAATGACTTATGATAAAACAGTTTTTAATGATGCTAGATTATTAAAACAAACGAACGAAGTTTTATTGAGCAAACCAAAGACCACTAGGAGATTTTAATTGCAAGCACAGATTTTATCGTAGGTACATATGCAGTAGTTACGTACCTTCGAAATGTACGTATTCTCAAGTTAAATGTTAGTACTTACATTATTGACTTATTCATGCAAACATGATCACAGGCAAGTGACATCTAACATGTTCTTAAACACTTTCCCGAGTGTGCGATGACCATACGTTTTCACTTCAAGAGATGCCTACGCCGTATTTTTGTGCCTTGTGAACGTAGTGTTATACAATTTTATTAACTTCATTATGCTTGCTTGCTTCATTATCCTAAATGATTTTAGTTAATCAAGCAGCGACCTTTACATCAATATGCTTTATGGAGGTTGATTCTCGTTCATGTTCGACCCGTAAGCAAAGGATGTTTTTGTCCTAAAAAACTATAAATAATTACCTATTTAACTTTAAAAAAACTGCTTATTTAACATAATAACAGAAATATGCATCGTTTGATATGTTTAAACGATTGTTTGTTTTCCGAACCGGTTATTGCAAAAAAATAATTTGAAATTGAAACAAGTGCAAAGTCAGTTATGTTGAAATAAAACCGGATTCACCGATTTATAACAATGATGTAAAAAATTAGTTTAATGTTTAATGTAGTGTTACATAGAGTTCAGTCTGTTGACTCACAGTTCTCATTATTATATTGGTACCTAATCTGGTATAGAATTGATTATACGGTAATCCCTAATATGATGCATACGGCATATGGAGAAACTAACATGGCTTCAATTGTGCTTTATTTGACCATATCGATTGCTCTTATTCGGTGTCAGACCGTAACGACCGGAATTACGCATCTATGTTAATGTCTAGATGATAATTTACTGTACAATCCTTACTGTACCGTAAAATCCAGTTTTTTTAATGCAATTCCAATACACCTTCGTTGTAGGGAGGTATTGTGATTCAAAGTATAAATAACCCAACCGATATGATAAATAAAGCAATTTACTTCGGTAATCAGGTGTAGATAGAAATCCGTTTATTATATTAGTAACATGGTCACCCTTTACGCATAGTTTTGCTTGAGAGAGCGGAAAAGTCACCGGCGTGACAGGACGGCTTTTCCCGCCTAGCCTGACTGGCTAGGTCTTAGTCGTTTTAATTATTGCTTAGGCACAGAAAGCTATTTATATGTTTACTACAGCATTTGTCTAAAAATGTTAACCATAGTCTCTATAAATTATTTTAATTCAGAGGCTTCAATTTCTTGGGAAATTGAAAATTAAGCGTTGACGTAGAGAAATCAATTTTCTTTAGTTGGTAAAGCATCTTGTTAAATGATTTAACTCGTGTGTCGTGTATGAAGAATCTCTATTTTCTATAAGGTCTTAGTGGTCTTACATCAAATCTTATAATAAGCAGTAAGTGACAACGTGCAAGGGCAGTATTACTCAAAATAAGACATAATCATGATAGGTAATAGGTATTAAATTTATTCTGTGGTATAGTAAGCGAGTACACGTATGATTATTAGATTTACTCATCCATCATTCAAAACATTGTGAAGGTACATGCGGTGTGAGGTGGTGCTATGAAGTACCTAAGTACTCAAATTATACAAAAAATGAAGCTTAAGTAGGTATTGGTATTGGTAGGTATAAAACATAAAATCGTGACTCGCCAAAACTAGGCAGCAAATTATTCGTTCTAGATCAAAGTCTAAATTCTTGTTTTGCGGTACACTAGCCCACAAACTAGCCTCAGCAATTACAACCCAAGTTCGTGTTTCTAATATTATTTAACGTTACGCCCAGCTGAGTCATCGGACAGAAGAAAAAAAACGGAATTGATCCACTTTCGTCACCAAAAATGTAAGAATTGTTATGAAACTTGTGTAAAAAACTATCAAACAATGCGTGATCCAACTCGACCTTGGGAGACGGAGCTTGGCAGAGGCTGAGACCTTGTGCGCTTTTTGTCGCTACACTTTCATTTAAAATCGCTCTTAGTTCTATTGAGATAACGATCAAACATTGAGAAGAGAAGTCGCTTGGACGGTGTGACGTCACGAGATCAAGTTATTTTCGAGCTGAAGTGAAAGTGATGACCACGTAGTGCGGTTTATTTACTGACACTACCAGTTTTGGTATGGTTATGACTTATTACAATGTAATAGATTGTGCGTTATTGGATAATGGTCACTGTTTTGATTTTCATGATGTCATATCGTGTCATAGAACACTGTGCACTATGCCAGGCCTGTGTATCTCCCCGCGGAGGTAGCAAAAACGTACCTACGCGCGGCGCACCTACGTAGGTGCTAAAACAAGTTGTGTGTCGCTACCGGCCAGAGCCACGCTCGCGCGTTTTATTCACCGGCGGCCGCGCGGCTACGTTGCTGGCTGGACGAGAATGAATAAAGTACTAGAAACAGGCGCTAGATGGCGTTAGAAGCTTCTCGTAGCAGTCAACCCTATCGCGTCGCGTGATATTACGTCACTGAATAGGTTTAGTGTATTATGAATCATATTCCAGAGCAATAAGTATGAAATTATCTTGCAATGGATTTTTGTAGGTGTCTACACGAAAATGTGCTTGACTCTGAGGCGAACTAAATTACGCCATATTGTTGACGACATTGAGCAGACATTTCTTTGAATACAATTGCTAAGTCATACTTCTGTACGAAGTACTAGTATTCTGTGACTATGCAAAAACAAGCAAACATAATTATTGAAAAAACAAAACACCCGACTGCAAAAAAGAATATATTTTTGAAATTGACTTTCATTTGATATCCATATTGCTATGGTAAGGAAAAAAATCAACCCCCCCCCCCCCCCACCCCATTTGTTTTAATTTGCCGGCGCCACTTTTTAAATGTAGCCTATATCACTACTACAATTCAGACGAATACAGCGACACCTCATAATATGACAAAAACTGTCCAGCCGCTTGGGCTATAGGGCGTCCAAAGAATTATACATAAATACATACATACATTAGATAGAGAGTATTCTCGAAAAACGAGACATTAGTTATACTTAGTGTATATTTTTTATGCTTTGACGTCAAAACGTGAATAATCTGTGTGAGAATCCCGTACCCATGCACATTTTCATTAAACACAAGGTTTCTGGATGTGTAAGTGGGGACTGTGGGTCCGTATTTTTCCTCGTGGGAATTACGAGGAAAAATACGGATGCATCATACATAACTAAAGTTTTCCAAATCTGAGTTTCAGATCATATTCAAGTACATATTCAATTCATATACAATATTTCTTAATAAAAGAGACCTTAAGAAGTTAGTAAATATTACGAATAAACAAATTGAAACATAGTTCAAGTTGTTTGATCAGTGTGCAATCTAATTATTTAACACTAGCGGTCCCCCGCGACTTGTTCGCGTATATTTAGAATTTCCTGTGGGCATTGCTAGGAGCGGAGTATTTTTTAAAACTGTGATAACTTTTAAGAGATAAGAATCAAAACGCGTGTGAATAATATGAACATATTAATTATAACGGTCCCCCGCGACTTCGTCCGTGCTTTTTGATTTATCTGCTTCCCCGTTGATTTCTAGGTAGGTAGGTATCATGCATTGTATAGCTCATACAAAGCGTTCCCCGAGAAAAAAGATATCTAACACAAAAATTATTCTTCAAATCGGCTCAGCAGTTCCTGTGATTAGCATGTTTAAACAAAAAAAAATCCTCCGTTTTTCCACTTATAATGTGAGATATGGTGCAACCGACCCTAACCTCTTAATAATATCAGTATAGAAAAAATAGCAGTCCCCGAAGACTTCATGCGCACCTATTGATTTTACTCCATTCCTAAAGACATAACGTGTTTTTTTTTAATTACCTATCTTATAGCCTTGCTAGATACGATGTACCTTACACAAAGGTTTTTTTTTTTCAAATAGGACCATTAATAGGTAATTCTGATCAGGTAGTGGATTATGTAACTTTGAATGAAATTATTTCAATCAAAGTTTTGTTGCTTAAGTTGGCCATTCACGGCCAGTTACACTAATTAGTCGGTCTGAGGTACGACCAAAATTTTACGTTTTCAATATCGGTAATCAAAATCTAGGCTATAGGCATAAGTACTAAAAAAGTAACTTTACGTTATTATTTTTTTACACAATTGCCCATATTTTACCGGTTCTTAGACCTTCTCGCCCATTTTACCCACTAAATTAAAAAAACTAAAAGACCCCTTTGCGTAGGGAATGGCCCACGTTCTAGCAGCACTGAATGAAAGTCAGTTTTCAGATTATTTTTATGTTAGTAAGTGGAGTCATTTTTTGAACTGACCGTGAATGGCCAGCTTAACAGAGTAACTGAAGTTGTCAAATGTGACATTTTTAAGCGATTTCAATCCTGAATTGTTAGCAACAGAGTAACGTAATTAGCCCCCTGAGATAAGTGAATTCAAACAATCAATTAGACAAAGGTCAAGAAGAAATCAGCAATATTAAAGTACTATCCTGGTCACCACCGCCTTACCACGATGTCCAAAGAAAGAGCATTGCGTGTTGTCGTATTGTGTGTGCAAGCGACATTAGGTGAGTGTAGTTAAGGCAGGCAGCCGAGACCTCTTCGCTTGAACTTCAATTCAACACATCGTACGTCCTAGTAAATTACCTACTTACTTATTAAGTTATCGTACAGCGCCATCTATATCTATATTGTAATATTTTGTTGCGTCTTTTAATTCTATTCGACTACATTATCCTGCACCCATTACAATTTTTCTGCATAACTTATAAGTATGACTGGGGGAGAAAACTTTTAGCATTGAGTCCACCTTTTGTACACTGTTCTAAGTGCAGTAAAGTTTTTTCAATAAAAAAATAAATCAATTGACGATATAGCAAAAGGCCAAATTTGCTGCCGTCCTAACTTCGATACAATATTATATTACTCGTGATAATTTTTTTATGGTATGTCCGATTTGAATAATTCAAAAAGTAATTTACAGGTACTGATATAGCCTTGAATATGACGTGATTTATTTGGATAAGGATTAATACCGACATACTGAAACTGTGGCTTTCTTTTTGCTGCCGCAAAAATTTCATATTTTTACCTAAAAAAGGAGTTATTGTAACTTAACTGTTATAGTTAGACATATGTTATCGCAGACTTTATTGTAGATAATGATGTTCTCTACAAAACTGTAGAACATTACTTTGCTCTATTGTCAATAGTTTTCGCAGCGTTCGCAATTTAATGATTTTCCTTTTACACCTTTGGTTACATAATCGAAGTTTTCATACGGAACCCTAACTTTTTTGATAATGTAATATAGCCTATGTCCATCGCAGATAATGCAGGATTCTAATGGTGAAAGATTTTTTTAAATCGGTTTAGTAGTTTCGGAGCCTATTCGTTGCAAATAAACAAACACACAAACGAACAAACAAACAAACAAATCTTTCCTCTTTATAATATTATTATTATAGATTATAATATTAGTATAGATTATAATATTAGTATAGATTGCCATAAGTAGGTAGGTACATAATATATTTGGTATCTATCTACTTGTAGCCGCAACCACAGAATAAGTACTAGTCCGCAACATTATTAAGATCAATCATTACATTACATGAAAAACTATTTCGGAGCAGCGAGCATTATTGGTTCTACGTTTTTTTTAAAGAAAACACACAAGCCTAAAATAATTAGAACTTGCTACGGCCACTTCGAAGCCTGCAATCACCTAGCAAGTCTAATTTCCCAGGAAATAAGCACGCTCGCATCAGTGTCACAGTGTGATTTTAGTATTAGGTCCGATTTCATATGACCCTGTTATTATCGCTTTTCATACGCATTAAGCGATTTGTATCTAGTGGGGTGGGACAAATTGGCATCATTATGTGTCGTTAATGTAGCCAGCTCAGCAGAACTAGTGAGTTAGAAATTTTGTGTATTTTACAGTGCTTGGAATCAAACAAAAAGATGAGTGCTTTTTTAACACTTGACCATATTGTCATGTTCAGCTTTTGCGTCTCGCGTAGGTAAGCTGCACCCACAGTATTGCATTTCGATTTCAGTTCAACTCTACAGGGTAGCACCTTATGTACCTACTATTGGCCACAATAAATAATTAAAAAATAAATACTATGAATATAGGGATTAAATGAGAAATGATAAAACGGAAGGTTCTCGAATGGAGACCACGTCTCGGGAAACGTAGTGTTGGACGTTCCCCTGCTAGATGGACCGATGACCTGAGGAAGGTGGCCGGTGGTGGTTGGATGCGAGAAGCGGTGGACCGTGAAAGTTGGCGCCGTCTTGGAGAGGCCTATGTCCAGCAGTGGACTGCAATAGGCTGATATGATGATGATGAATACGGAACGAAAACCGGTTTCACGTTGAGTGACCCTTCTTCTAAATCATGCACATACCTACTTATTTCTACTCGTAGTAAACAAATAGGAAAGGACTTCTAAAAAATATGTTGTCGATTTGATATTCTGCTGAATTATGTTGATAACACACAGTCAATAATATACGATTTATGAACTAAATTACGAAAATCTAAATCCTTTGTTGTTTTTCAGTTCAAATATTTACGTTTAATTCGGATAGATAACACAAATTTATTAATTCTGTGTCCGTTAACTTTATTTTAGAACAGATAGCGATTTGACCTACATCATCAAATTGATAGAGAGAGATAGTGTTATCTAAGACCTATTGGCCCAAGGAATCTAGAGACTGTTATGAGGTCACTTTATGTTCATAGCTATTATAAAGTTATAATACCAAAATGAACGAACATTTTATCATAAAGTTAAAAAGTTTGAGATATCAGTGGTTTTTATTGGAATGTTGTAGATATATCTTTACCGAATAGTTAAGTCTTTTTTGTATAAAACATACATCCCACCGGATGACACAGTCGATATATTTTTGTAAGCGAAATTGAATTCAATTTCGTTAAAACTTGCAAAATAATTGCTTATGTTATAAAAATTATTATAAAAAATACATCATCAATATTTTTTGAAATCCATACTTTTTGGACTAGCCCACAATTATTGTCCTGAAGCAATAGTAGGTGTACTGTTTCTCTCTCTGTAGGTATTTACAGGGTCTTTATGAAAATGAAGTGTAAAGCTGCCATATGATTTAAGTACTCTTGCTTTATAAATTATAGGGGATTAGTAGGACATTAATAAACGATACCGTACGTCTACCATCTGCCATGTTTGATCAAGCCAGCAGTTATTCGAGGCTATGTTATTTTTTTGTCGTGATAGTATTCTGCACTTGGCCTTTCTGCTTAGCGAGATTAATGATGAGATGAACCATGCTTGCATACAGTTAGGTTTATGTATATTAATGACTAGTTTAAAAACAGCATAGACCTGTCATGATCAAGTGATTTACGGGTAATCTAATCAGGTTTTGGTATAGAACTATGCCTATAGAATGTAATGATGTTTGGATAATGATAAAAAATAATAAACGGTTTAGCAAATGAAATCTTTACAAATATCTGGGCACAAGATTTGATATGTGCATACAGCCACGATTTTTCTTACAACACAAATAATCAGATGACATTTCACGTAGTTTGGACGTGTGTTAGCCATTATTGAGTTGCGCCATCCATCAGCTGATTTTAGAGGTACTTATTACCAGTTTTGGTATAACATATTTTCTAAAATAGAATCTTTTAAAGTATCTTCTATTTATCAGTATACCAGTATTGCTGTATTAATATTATCCTGATTCTTAGTCTTGCAGTTTGATGCAGATATTATTTTTCTCCTGTGATTAGTAAAGCAAGTAATTTCATGTCGATTTCAACAAAAATGATGCGTGAACACTATTCGGTTGCCTTAATTGGCCGAAATGTCGGCTTATAACAATTAAACTGCTTAAAAATTTCCAAATGGCTTGTTTTTCGTCTATGTGGAGGTTACCAAACCAACATAGATTTCTTTCATCAACAGTACGTTGTATGTACAAGAAAAAGCCTGTCAAGTTAACTATAATGATGAAACCACATCACTATTGAACTGCATCGTGAGGAGAAATGACGAAATTCAAGTCATGTCTCTGTGCTGATGCGCGTTCAATGGCCAATTTTCGACTAGGTTCCGCTGCCAACACATTACCCAATGTGCCCTTAATGTAATCCTTATTGAGATAAAATTATGTTTTGTGACGATTCCTTCAATGTTATTGTTGGTGTAGATATAAATCATCAAGATAGCAGATAATGTCTTGGAAGTTATTTGTCAAACTCGTCCTTACTGTGTTTTGATATACATTCTGACTTCTTGGGTATCGTAAAATCTTTGTATTTGATGCTATTATAATACTGCTTTGCAGAATTTGTCTATATTTTGTATTTGTTTTATGACTTATAATTAATTTTATAACTTAAGCAATTATTTTGCAAGTTTTTTACGAAATTGAAATTAATTTCGCTCACAAAAATCAATCGAATGTGTCATCCGGTGGGACTCGAACCCACGTCCCTTCGCTATCCCGGCGAGTTCTCTTACCAACTGAGCTACGGAGGACGTTATCCAGCCGACGAATTTTTGTAAGTGCTTGCTACGCCAGTTGGTAAGAGCACTCGCTGGGACTCGAGTCCCACCGGATGACACAGTTGATTGATTTTTGTGAGCGAAATTAATTTCAATGTTTTATGACTGTTGTAAAACTTCAGAATATAATTTTGCTGTAGTAACATTTTCACTCATAATGATGATGATGAATACTGTAATTAAAGCTCTCGACACCTAACATTTCTTCGAGATTATTATTTTCATGCAGTTCTTTAAATATACAAATTGAGATACGTTCTACTTCCTAACTTAATTAAGTGCAGGAGCTAAAAACCATTATAGTGTGAGCTATATTTCTCTCGTCAGTTACAAAGACATGAAGATGTTCAGAGATTGGTTGTCTCAGTCTATGCAACATTCTGAAGGTGTGGCCATGCATAAAATGAAGTTTCTCTCTAAGTAACTGCATACGATTTTGACCATTACTTAGTTGTTACAATTTTTACTAAATATACATACCACGTCACAAGTATATAATCTTTGTTGTAGAATTGCTCTTAATCGGTGACTTTCGATCAGATTTTATTTTAAATCAATGATCCTTCTAATCATTAAAGTATTTTTTTTTCTTATTTTGTCATCACGTGATTTGAATCTAAGGTGATCTTAAAACTTTGTCTTTGAATTAAAATGCATTGTCCACATTCTCATCACATAATTGATTGCAAATGTAAGCAAAGTATGTATACTGATTGTAAGACAGGGCTTGATGGTATTTGAAGGTTGTGAGTGTGTAGTTTTATTTCGCAAACTGTTTTTTTAATGCCACATTTGTTTATTTATGTTTCCTTTTGATATATTTTTTGTAACCTATTTAACCTACAAGGACTATCGACTTTTTGTATCTCGTCTATTCTTCGTTGCAATAATATTGCGTCGTACAATGCGCAGCAACGGTCGCCGGTCGTGCGTGATGAACGCAACTAGAAAATTACAAGATTTTGACGGTTTTGTCGTTATTAGGTGCTTGGACTTAAAATTTTATAAAACAGGAAATATTCTGCCAAAACATCTAGTCCTTTTTCATTAGAGAAATATTTCATGATTGAGAATTTGATTTTTTTTTATACAAACTGTTCAATGTTTTGTCAAATGTCCATGTCGTGTTATATTATTGTGATACGAGTGTACACGTCTCATTATTTCTTCATAACAGACAATTGGGAAATATTAGAAATTAGGTTTGATAGGCTCAACAGTTGCAAAATACTGCTAGTTGACTAGCAATGTACGAGTTTCATTACATCCAATTAAGGTCTGTTAATTCGTTTTTATTTTCGGAGTAGTATTTGGAGTACGGAAAACATTTAGAGACCGCCATATTTTAAAAATCAGTATTATAAAAATAAAATTGGGCCCTAAGTAATTTGATACAGTAAACACATACCTATATCTATAATTAGACGAAAAGAAGTTAGTTAGTTTTGTGCTTAGTCACCACGGCTTACATTAAAGTTCATGATATATTTATCTGACGCCTCTTTCGGTTGGTCACCGGATAAAAATAGCACCACTATGACTAATACTACTGCCATTTACATACTTGGAAACGTCTCTTTCCTTGAACTACTAGTAGGTATACACGTTTACAAGACAAAATCTGTCCTCATACTACTGAAATTCTGAGTAATTCATTTAAAACAGGACTGGTTAATCACTCTTAAACTTTCGCGTTTCATTATTAGAACACATTAAAACGGGGATTAACGCGACGGATAGTAGGTAAAACATTATATACCTTTAATTTTTGCCTGACGTTTCGACCGGGTTGCACCGATCGTGGTCACAGGCAGACTGGCTGGAGAACTGCGATGTCTTCACTCCGTATGTGGGGTAGATTCATATTCTTCTACCCTCACATTATTAACAAAATTCGTACCGCCGCTGCACACTACGCTAACCGTGTCCCTATTCTGTAAACCGGCCGCCGCGTCCGTATTCCGGTGGTTACTCAACTGCGACCCAAAACGAGGATGTGTAATGCTAATTACTGGATTCCATGTCGCAGATAGTTTGTAACTCTCTTCCCTATTGAAATTAACATGTTTTTTAATTTCAATAGCTTCACGCACAACTCTTGAATAATAGTGGCGATCTGTGGAGAGGACTTGCGTTTTATGAAATTCAATCCAATGATTAGTGCCCGCCTCAAGTAAATGTTCTGCAATCGCTGATTTTGTTATTTGTCGGTTTTTCACAGCGGCGATATGTTCTTTGACCCTTTCAGCCACCGTCCGTTTTGTTTGGCCTATGTATGAACTACCACAGCTGCAACCGATTTTATACACACCCGGAGTTTGTAACGGCAAGACATCTTTTGGTGTGCGCAATATACTGTTTACCTTTGATCTCGGAGTAAAAACAGTGGGTATGGAGTATTTTCTTAATAGGGAACCGACCTTGTCCGTTACTCCTCTCACATAAGGTAAAAATGCGGGATGTCTGTTTACGCCTGGACTTTTACCTTTCTTAATCGGTCTTTGCAAATGTTTTGTTGTCATTTTGTATCCATTATTTCGTAGTACCTCCTGAACATGATCCAGCTCTTGCTTTATATGCTCAGGGTCACAGAGGTCAAATGCTCTGTTTATAAGTGACGTCATAACGGATTGTAAATGTCTAGGGTGGTGGTGTGAGGTCGCATGTAGGTATCTGTCAGTGTGCGTTGGCTTTCTATAGACACAGTGTGATAGTGATCCATCAGATCGCAATGTTACTCTAACATCCAAAAATGGCAACGATTTGTCCTTCTCTAATTCACATGTAAATTTCATCTTTGGATGAATTGAATTAAGATGTTCTAGATATTGATCTACCTCTTGTGTGCCGCCTTTTACAATACTGAAAACGTCATCCACATATCTTTTCCAAAGCCTAATAGTTTTCGGACCAAGGCGTAGCGCCTTTTCTTCAAAATGTTCCATCCAGAGATTAGCCAGTACAGGGGCTACGGGACTTCCCATTGCGACGCCATCAATCTGGAGGTAATATTGACCTTGGAAAAGAAAGTAGTTGCCATCAAGACAGTTCTTCAGCAGATCAATATAGTTAAAAGGCATTTCATTGTCACTCAACCTGTCCTTTACTATGTCCAAACACTCTTTAATTGGAACGTTGGTAAAAAGTGACTCGACGTCAAAACTTACCATGATCTCGTCTGGTTCCAATTTCAGGTTGCTTATAATCTGGACAAAGTGGCGAGAATCTTTTACAAAAGACGGTGTCCTTCCCACCAAAGGTTGTAACACAGATGCTACGTGCTTTGCCAGGTCATAAGTAGGCGAAGCTATCTGACTGACAATTGGTCGCAACGGCACGTTAGTTTTGTGTATCTTAGGCAGACCATACAGCTTCGGTGGTTGGTGTGGTTTAGGGCTATGTAGTTTTTCGTACTCGTCTTCTGTAAAAAGGTCTTGATTTTCTTGGATGAGAGCACGAATTCTACGCGTTACTCTGGCCGTGGGGTTATATGTTACTGGTTTGTAGACATTTTCATCACTTAGTAACCCACGTATCTTTTCCTCGTAATCGTTTGTGTTCACCACTACAGTGGCATTTCCCTTATCGGCCTTAAGTACTAAAATGTCTCGAATTTCCCGAATGCATTTTAGCGCTTGACGCTCTTCTGTAGTGATGTTACTGGCTGGAGGTCTTGCTTTGCGCAGAATAACTGCAACATCCTGTCGTAAAATATCTGCCTCAGCAGGCGGTATCTTGTTACGTACAATTGTTTCCTCCATGGCGCCGATTACTTTTTCGTACGGAATTCGCTTAGGTGTTAGAGCGAAATTCATTCCTTTGGCCAACACGTTTACAGCATCATCGTTCAGACTCACGCATGATAGGTTTACTACCGTGTCCCTCGAACTTACTGGTGACGTAGTATTATTCGAGTACCGCCGATTATACAGCTTCGAAAACTTACGCTCATGGGTAGTGTTACTAAGATTAAAAGTCTGGCACGCTTGCAAATATGTTACCCTATCACACAGATCGAAATCTTCCCGAGATAACACAACACTGCAATCCAAATGTAACGCATACAAATCACACTGTATTCTATCCAATTCACGGTACTTGTTTTTTATTAACTGTCTCAGGAGCCGTTCACTCGCGTTTTTTAGAATTCTACGAGAAAATGCGATGTCACTACGCGGTTTAATACGCACACACGTAGGTATTAGTTCCCAATCGCGACACTTTGTTAGAAATATTAACGATGTTTCTACTCTCGCTCGTTTTTTCCGTAGGCATTCTAGTTGACGTATTTGTTTTGCAGTATCCGACCCGTAGCGGTTTGCAATAATCACTCTTAAACTTTCGCGTTTCATTATTAGAACACATTAAAACGGGGATTAACGCGACGGATAGTAGGTAAAACATTATATACCTTTAATTTTTGCCTGACGTTTCGACCGGGTTGCACCGATCGTGGTCACAGGCAGACTGGCTGGAGAACTGCGATGTCTTCACTCCGTATGTGGGGTAGATTCATATTCTTCTACCCTCACATTATTAACAAAATTCGTACCGCCGCTGCACACTACGCTAACCGTGTCCCTATTCTGTAAACCGGCCGCCGCGTCCGTATTCCGGTGGTTACTCAACTGCGACCCAAAACGAGGATGTGTAATGCTAATTACTGGATTCCATGTCGCAGATAGTTTGTAACTCTCTTCCCTATTGAAATTAACATGTTTTTTAATTTCAATAGCTTCACGCACAACTCTTGAATAATAGTGGCGATCTGTGGAGAGGACTTGCGTTTTATGAAATTCAATCCAATGATTAGTGCCCGCCTCAAGTAAATGTTCTGCAATCGCTGATTTTGTTATTTGTCGGTTTTTCACAGCGGCGATATGTTCTTTGACCCTTTCAGCCACCGTCCGTTTTGTTTGGCCTATGTATGAACTACCACAGCTGCAACCGATTTTATACACACCCGGAGTTTGTAACGGCAAGACATCTTTTGGTGTGCGCAATATACTGTTTACCTTTGATCTCGGAGTAAAAACAGTGGGTATGGAGTATTTTCTTAATAGGGAACCGACCTTGTCCGTTACTCCTCTCACATAAGGTAAAAATGCGGGATGTCTGTTTACGCCTGGACTTTTACCTTTCTTAATCGGTCTTTGCAAATGTTTTGTTGTCATTTTGTATCCATTATTTCGTAGTACCTCCTGAACATGATCCAGCTCTTGCTTTATATGCTCAGGGTCACAGAGGTCAAATGCTCTGTTTATAAGTGACGTCATAACGGATTGTAAATGTCTAGGGTGGTGGTGTGAGGTCGCATGTAGGTATCTGTCAGTGTGCGTTGGCTTTCTATAGACACAGTGTGATAGTGATCCATCAGATCGCAATGTTACTCTAACATCCAAAAATGGCAACGATTTGTCCTTCTCTAATTCACATGTAAATTTCATCTTTGGATGAATTGAATTAAGATGTTCTAGATATTGATCTACCTACCTAGAATAGGTATGCAACTGCATACCTATTCTTGGTTACCTTTTAATGATTTAAAAAAATCTATCTTTACGATAACTACTGTGAAATAGCCGACCGTGTTTTTTAAATGCTGCGGAAAGAAAAGTTGTATATTCATAATGTTGAAAAAAAACTTATAAATCGTTGGCAACATCAATATCTCAAAATAAACATTAACTTGATTCGTGTGTTTGTTCGATATCACTCAATCATCTAATCAATGAATACACAATGTAGCCCTACGAACGAATGCAGCGTCTAGTTTCTTTGTCATACAATAAAAAACCATTAGCGGAGGGTTTAAAGCCTTCAATTGAAGTTTAATGAACAGGCATAACTTTTGTGTAGTAGAGAGATTGCCCGCATTCACCCAGCTGCATTGTTCAATTAAAGAGACCTCGTTTAATGCCCTTCAAAGATTAATTCATATACTGTCCTCTATACGCCGGTCTTTATGAATATAAACCTTATGTAGTACTAACATGCTTGCAGCTAAAAAGTAAGCTTCATCACTTTATCAGTAATAATGTTTAAGAATAAAAAATCTTCATTCGGAGATTTCAAAACTTATGCCTGAAAAACAATAATTGTCTGAATAACAAACAACATAAACAATAATAATTAAACGAATTAAATACCTGATGATAACCTTATGTTAACTTTCAATATTAGAGCGAATCGATTCGCAAATGATAGATCTATAGACAAAGTTCACGGTTCGAAAGTTCAAGTAAAAGTAGAAAATGCAGATCGAGCGGCATCTTCACATTTCATTTGTGACGCAACGCGCGGTCAAGGCTGAGACGCGGTTTCACTTTTACGGATGCAATTTCTGTTTTCAAAATATTATGTGTTTCAAAACTTATTAAAGTTCATATTTTATCTCATTTAATAAGTTTATAGTCTTATTTAAGAATTAAGACTGCCTCGTTGTTTTAGTCACGGAAAAGATAAATAATATTTTTACCGTATATTGTAATATTGTGATAGTGGTTGGCACGATGTCTTCTATTTGTTTGTCTTCTATAAATATAAAATTTGACAGTACGTACAATTTTAGAGTTTTAAAATAAAAACCGATACCAATATGTTTTAAAACCGTTTTAAAAAGTTCAACAAACGTATGAATGAGAAATCGGTTTAGATACTCCTTAGTTAGATTAACAGAACTAATCACAGCTAATATGACATCATTTAAACCATGGCATAGATTCCACAGCACGGATAGTGACGATTGCAGACAAAACGTTGGGTAATAAACTTCTTAGTATTCCTAGAATGTCTTTGCTACATTGCTGCGATATTAAATTAGAATTGGCGAAATTTCACTAAAGTATTTCATTTACTGGTGATAACGGATTTTAGATAATATCAGATCGTGTAAATTATTTTGTTTGACAAACATGAATTTAAAATCTTATGATAGCGTATAATAGAGATATATGTAATATAACAATCATGTTCGACTTTATTTACTTACTAGCTGTTGCCCGCGACTTCGCCCGCGTAAACTACTATTTCTGTATCCTACAGGAACTGTGTTTTTATTTTTCGGGATAAAAAGTAGCCTATATGTTATTCCAGACTACAATATATCTCTGTGCCAAATTGCATCCATATCCGTTCAGTAGTTTTTGCGTGAAGAAGTAACAAACATACACACTCAGACACTCACAGACTTTCGCATTTATAATATTAGTGGGATGTATTACAGTTCCTTTTTAGGGGAACTTTGTGTATGTAACAACGTTTCTAAGTATTTTGATGGGTTTTACCTGCCTGTTGATTTCGTCGAATACAATTAACGTGAAATCGAAACTTAAGCCAATCGCATACTCAACTGAATTAGAAATGAATAGCTTCATTCGCTCCAATGAATTCTGTTTGTTGTTAAAATTGTTACCTTTTCTCGGTTATTGATGCCTGACAACACAACATTGATCGGTTTACACTTTCCACGACTAATATTACGAGTACCTACTTCATATTTTTATGCTTTTCATTGCGTCTCCTGTTGTGACCGTGACTAGAAAATAGCGAATTAATAATTAAAAAAAATACAAACATAGCTGGCGAAATTCAATCACGTTATTAATTCTGTCCCTTGTTTAATTCAAATGTCATTAAATCCGTATCAGCATCGAGGAGGTGAACCAGTTTTGGAGTCATCATCACTGATCATATCGCTGTAAACGTGAGGCGTCATTGTAAAAAAATATACTAGTGATATGATTTTCGCTTTAACTAGAGGTCTAAAGTATCCTTTAATCAAATACAAATACAAATACAAATCGTTTATTGTGTATACAAGATTCAGTTTGTACATACTAATAAAATACATAAAACAGAAATACTGTTATTCACACTTATAAAGAAATAACATAAGAAATCCTTAAAATAAAAGGTAAATAACATTTCCTTTTATTTTAAGGATTTCTTCTTCAATCGGAAACATTTAGGTAACAAAATCTCGTCACGGGCGATGGTCTAAAACGATTCACCATTACTAACATGAACAAAGGTGTCGTTCTAATTTAAGCATATTTACGGTAAGTTATTCGTACTTAACGCTCGATTTGAAAAGTCTGAAAAACTAAGTAACATAATGTCTTAAAATCTTTGAAATGTTGCGTCATTTTTCAGGGTTTTGTTCTCACTTGTTCAAGTATCAAACGTGAAATGCTTAGACACATTAAATTACACACACACGTGCCGTATACCAGCAGCGGCTGTTATGTTGAAAGTAAAGTTTCACTAATTTCGTTTTATATCACATTCATTTATCCGTCATTTCTGTAATCAAAATCATAACGTCTTACTCGTACACCTTTTGTGTCACAAAAAGGGAGCTTTTTGAATCCAGGTAGTTTATGTCTCTTTCTGTTGTTCGAGGCTCGCATTCGCGCCTCGCCGCGTGCGCTGCGCAGGAGTCGATTCGATGTGACCGCGGCACAGCAGTAAGCGGGGCGACGCTTTAGTGATTGGTCGCCGCGTCCTCGATGTCTCGCGTTTAGAATTTAAACTAGTCGCGATCGAGTTCATTGTGAGAGAAACAATGATTAGTATACCGATACAAGTTAACGTTCTCTCAACAAAGCCGATTTGAGACAGTTTTATTTTCGTCATGGTAATTGTGTTAGTGTTTTGTGATGCTAATCTGTGGAGATGTGTTTTTTTGTGGAAGTTGCAGCTGTTTTGCTAGTGTTACCTGAATATGAGATACAGGACTAAGAATATAACTCAGGATCTTAATTTTTTGAGAATTTACAACAACGTTTTTGTTACATTGTTTTTATTTTTTAGGTTTCGTGATGTATGAACAATTTTGTCCTTTCGGCAAATTCTTTGTCTTCAGAATTTTTTTTGAGTACTTTTGGTTTAGTTTTATCAACGTAAGTGGGAATTTAAAATTTCATATAGTTCTTTCTGTCTTAGCTAGGTATTGTTACAGACTGGTTTTGTGTACTTGAAAGTTCTATTTCGAAGGTCCTCATGTACAAGGTTAGTGCAGCGTTCGCATTTGCGTGCACAACTCGTATGCCGTGAAAGTATTTCGGAACATTATCTTCACAGTGAAGATTTATTAGCATGTATTATATTTATGAGCCTGAGCTTTCTATGTAAAAATGACAACGGTTGCTGCAAGTCCATTGATATTTCGCTAGACTTGCATAAATGCATATTCTCCTTTTGCAAACACACTGAAATTAAAATCAGTCTAGAAAACGATTGTACCATTTCAAAACTATGCTGATTAACTAAGTGATTAGTTTGTGTAATTTTGAAGTCATGCAAAGATACAGTATTTAAATTGGTATGGCCTGCTCACATAATTTATTGTTTATCAATTGGTTAGCCTACTATGCCTGATATCCGAGATCATTGTCACGTCTCGCTACTTAAACAATGATTAGAAAGTTGCATCGATGCCATTGGATCTTTGATAAGTGATTGCGTGACTGACAATAAGCCTGGTAGTGTTCAATAGATTATAGTGATGTTATCGTTTTACTATCATTATAAAGGTCATCGGACCATAGAAAGTTGATTTATTATGATGCTGCTCACATTATTACATGACAACCCCTGTTGGTGTTGGAATGTTTGAGAGAACTACTACGTGTATTATTATGATATATTTACCAAACGATTCAACGTTTCAAAACCTGTGTAATCATTTGCGAGATAGTATCTTGTCAAACAATGTAGGCAGGTACATAGTAAAATAGTTGCTATTCAAATAGTCAACCGAATCAAATCGTGTTTATTAAATAGCTCCGCGAATGTTATTGTGAGCGGTCAAGCTAAAATTGGTCAAACGAATACCATTGTTTACGATCGGTGCGAGTTACCGTTACCCACGCCCAAATCCAGGCTGTTCTAAGGCAAGCATCATAGGTACTCCAGATAAGTCTGAATCATGCAGCGATGGCTTAGATTTAAATTGAGGTAGAGTTTTGTTGATTCCGGACTCTTACTCATGTGAATGACACATGCTTCTCTTTTTCATGAACAATCATCTATTGTTTACCAGTGAAAAGTGAACATTCTTGATGACGCTATAAATCCTACTCACAACGGAACAAATTCTTGTATGTTACTAAGAGTTGTTTTATTCGTGGATTCCACTGCAAAGAAAGTATAGAGCTAGCCAAGCACCGGCCAGTGCTTTCTCGAGTTCCTGGATGCGTTCTCACGTATCATCGTTGGCCAGCCGACTGGATATGTGGACCAATGAACTGGTTTCCACTTGGCTCGCTTGATGTCTAGAAATCGTTTCCTACTAACTCGATCATGCGTTTAATGATTGCCACTAATTTGTTACAAATGCGCGTGTTTCATTGTTCAGATATGTATAAGTTGTGTATTAAAGAAGGCATCTACGTACGTCTTACTAGTCAGTTGTATTAGCATAACTTTCTGTCTGAGTGTAATGTTCAAGATTTGCAGATTTAGAGAAAGTCTTATTTGTTATAACTATAAACGCTCGGTTGACTTCTGTGCTGCAGCCCATTATTTAATTCTTGCGTAATTGTATTCCATTTGCATTCGTTTGATAGGCTCTAGGGACCCAGATACTGTTTCCTTGTGATCGTCTGCGATGGTTCAAGTATTGTGCAACCCGTGCTTGCGTCCCGTGACGCGTCCGCTCTTGCGAAGTTCTTAACTGTTATGTTAGGAGGTCTAATCTGTTGCGCAATGCGCGTAAAAAAATTGAGATATCTACTTTTGTTGAAATTATTTTTTTCACAATACCGCAATCATTTTTGTTGTGATTGGAGCGATTGCATAGTTCGCAAGATACGCATAATAACTTAGACTTATAAACATTGTTTCTATTTTAACTCAGACAAAGATTTGAATAAAAACGTTGTTGTAAATATAACTTCAATAAAATTTTTAGATCATGCAAATTACAAAGATGTTTTGTGCCTGAATTTGAAGCTCAGCGTAAGTTCTAATGGCTCAACAAATTGTAGTCTGACCTCGTATAGTGGTAAATAACATTAATAAAACGGTAAAATGGAATTACCCTCATCTGCTCCTCGGCGTGTGCTAAGAAGACAAATATCGATTTACATGAATGAGGTGACATCGACAGTTGTAGCGGCAGTATGAAAATCAAGCATTACCCAGGCAAAGCGGTCATGGAGGACCCGTGGCTTTCAATAGGTGATAGAACTATGGACTTGGTGTATGCTGCAAACTGGGTCGGAGCAAGAAATCTCAGTAATTATAATGAAAACGATAGAAGTTCAGAGACCAAGTATAATTCAGTATCACGAAGCAAGTCCTGTAGAGACGCAGGGCGCAGTAATGATAAAAGTTACGACAAACCATACTCTGAAGACAGTGGTTACTACTCTTGCAACGTTCCTAATGAAAATATATCTCAATTAGCCAAATATCAACAAAATATAGAGGAAAAGGCGCGAGCCAACAATAATCTCATAGCTCAAAATAAGTTGAAGCATAGTTATAGTTTTAAAGACATGCCAAATGGGTATAGACCATCCACGCTAAGGCGTGTCAAGCGGCGCAATTTTACGGAGTGGGATATTGAAGCATTTGGAGGCAATGGTAAGCAACAACCGCCCGTGCCCCCTCAGCGTAAGGACTCGTTAAAATATGCACATAGACAAAGGAAAGTAGATTCTAAGAAAAATGGCTATCCTTTACCTGACCCCGGGCCTGTACCACCTGACCCGGCATCAGAATCTTACTACGAATATTACTCAAGAGTTAGTCAACAAAACAATGATACTGATAGTGATAAGATTAAGCTGCTAAAAAATGACACCAAAAAAGAAAAATATCCACATAATGGACAATCTATAGAAGGAGCCCCAGGGAGCTTTGGGAACGATGCAATGTATCAAATAATCAACACAATGGCGACCTTAGACTTGACGCCAATAAAATCCAGATCAGGGCAGCAAAAAGCCGATGTGGACTGTGAGGCGGAAGATTTGGGGCTTTACATGCGGCCTATTAATGGATCGTTATCTACATGCGAACCACTTCCTAACCACACTACGCAACCAGTTAACGAACGAAACGGACGCACAGAAGATGTTAAGCCGAGCTTCCGTTCTAAATCATTGAGAGTTAAGAGTGAAGGTAGAGCGCCATTACGGGCTTATTTGGATACGGTGCATTGCGACAACCTGCACAATGGCGTCACAGTCACACAGCCGAAAAGGAACCTGTCTCCCAGCGAGCAGCTGACCATGATGCAGTATGACATGTACAACGGAAACCAACATCCCCCTCTATCAACAAACGGGTTCAGCGCCGTCGATTTAGGAAAGGAAAGTGACTGTCGGACTACGAACAGTGTTACAAAACAGATTAAACGTGATAGGTTTGGCAAGTTTTACAATACAGTGAGAGTGAAAAGTGATAATAGGTATGATAGGTATACAGATATTATGTCTTTCGGATCGCCAAATAACCGCATAAGCGAGGAACGAGTGCCAAATGTTACTAGTGGTGTGTACGCGAGAAGTGCGAAAAGTTCATCAAGTGGTTCGGACTCTGACTTTTCTATACCACGACCGAAGTTGATAGTGCCTGTTCACACGTATGGGACAAGGAAGAGAAGGACAGGAAATCTGTGTCAACGGGACAGTAACGCAACGGAGTCCTCACTAGATGCTGGAATAATCTTGGATGTGACACGTTTGGAAGATGCGAAAACTCCCGAAAAACCCCAGCGCAATGAAGAACCAGGTAATTTTATAGAATTTTTATCACAAATATTGTTATCGCCATAGCAGATGATATTATTCTATAAGGTGTTTGCTTAACGTTGATCGATGGCAGATAAAGCAGATAGTGCTTTTATGATTCGTTTTCACGTGACAACCTTTCTGTATATACTCTACATAATCATTCTTTGTTCCTAAACTAGCTTCAACTCTACGTTATGAATTAGTTTTAAATAAATAAAAAAAAACACCAAACCACGGGATGGATTAGACTAGTTTACGATCTACTTTAAGTTCTTACAATGTGCCTTCAATGTTACGACATAGTAAGTGCAATTACGCCTCAACCTCAAAATTGATGGAATATTTAAAGGCATCGTTGCGGTTGCTAAAGCCGCCATATTTGAGTGCATTTAGCAAACTGCGCATACGCATTGAGCCACTACACCAAAAGTTGCTAAACTAAACGAGGCTGGTATATCAATTAGTTAACACCACACTGCCCTACATTCGAAGTAAATCATGCATGAATATGAGAAGTACGGTGCAATTATCATGCTTAATAGCTTAAATAAATTACCAGATAAGAACTCTATTACAAAACTTAAATGCCCGTTAAATGTAGTTTACGAGAAACAGGATATAACTTAAAGTAGAGCGGTCGGATTTTACATTCATTTTGCTGATTTAATAAATGCAAATTGATTAACTACAAATTCATTTTACTCATTCAGGGTTGTAGACTAGTATTGCATGAATTTATTTGAGTATTTAGGCTCACCTCACCAAACGCCGCGTCCTTCAAAATTAAATTTAAAAACATTAGTGTTTCTTTAAATATATTGTAAAGCGTGTTATATTACACAAGAATACCATTGCATTGTTGAAACATTATCCAATTAAGTTTTCACTCGAGTTACTTTGGTTATCAGATTTAGATAGTCAAAGAAAAATACTTTATTATAAAGCAGGTCTTTATAAAGTGTTAACGCTTGCTGATACTCTAAGATAGAAACATCTTGCTTGCAAGTATTTACAGCAATTTAAACTGGCAGTTGAGTTATATTTTTTTAAATGACTGAATAAGTAGTGGTTCTCATATCGTTGGGTTAATACTGGCTAAGTTTACTGATAATAATAAAATTGGTTTTAAAGCAAAACATGATGAAAATGCTACGTTGTTAACAACTTTGTTGTTTTGGATTAGTGTTAACCTCAGGTCATAGAAACCAGGTTATACCAGTGTATATACAATTTTATTAAGTATTTATGTTCATATACAACTAAATCTGATGCTTTACATTTGGCCAGATCTAAGTTGGATGCTCATGTGTGTGTAAATAAAATCCCCAAAGCTAAAATAATCCTTATTATTTGTCACGATCAGTTAATCTCCGTAAAATCATTTTCCACGCGCAAGATTGTCGCGTGATTTGTCGCTCTGCGTCGATTTCGCAAATCGTGTGCAGTGTGACTTTCGATTAGCTACGTTCGTCCAAAATGTTGAAAGAAGCCGACATGTTTTAGACCACACTCGAATAACTTTCTAGAATTCAGCCTCTTACATTGCAAAGTTAATACTAATTAAGAACCTACTTATTTAATATATACTAGTTATTTCTTGTAACCATTTTATATACATAAGTTTATTTATTGTTAAAGTTAAGATCGCTCTAATTCTACGATATGAAAATTTGGTATCTGCTACGCTATCGGCAAATGCCACGCGATGCATATTCAGAGTAGTGTTGTTAATGTCAAGGAAAATCAGATGTATAGTCTGCATTTATTATATTAATAATAACGTAGATGTATCTTATGTACTGTAATTGAATGCTCACAAGTTCATTTTTTTTTTAAATAACTGCGAAAAGGGAAACTAATGAACAAGTACGGTGTGTTAGTTTTGAGTTGACAATCACAAAAGTGACAAATATCAAGTCAACGTTATCTTCGTGTTAATTTCTCCTATTCACACTTAAGACTTAAGGTTCGAAAAAGTAACACTTTTTTGTTGACACTCCGAGAATCTCTAAGCTGTGTTGAACACGATTCTTAAAGCTTCTGTGTTTGACGTTTGAATAGTTACCATTGTCTTTTAAAGTTTTGAGAACAATGGTTTCTGGTATTCACAAATAGAGGTCCAGAACTTGGGTTATTTTCATGACCCGATACAAAACTTCAAAGGTGTATCAGAAAAAAATTAAGCATTTGTGCTTTAGCCAGGGTAATTTTTTTGTTAATAGTAAGAATTAAAAAGTTGCGCTTCTTGCAATAACTTGTAATGCGTGACGTTCTCGTGTTGTTCATCCATAACACAGCACAAAATAAAAACGTTTAACACTGACCTGCTTTTGTTTTCAAGGGCAATTACAAAAATAATGCCGGTAACAATAATATGTATTGTTTTTATCGGGACATGCACAGTCAGACAGTTAATATTATTTTCAGTATAATTAGCTTCACTTCTTTTTAATCAGTATGAAATTAGTTTGAAAATACTTATTCAATCATGTTATAAGTAGTTTCCTTAATGGATTTTTGGCAATATTTCATAAAGAAAATATGTTTCAACTTATATTTCAGGCCGAAGCCCCTAAGGGTTACGTGGGATTTTAATGTGCTCAGAGAGCATAGTGCGAGTTTTTGGACGCGCTCACCTTCGTCCGCGTCACGAAAATTTGTATAAAATTTAAGTCAGGTAGGGCATCAGCATGTTAGGGAAACTTGTTTCTTTCTATAGACATTTTCGTTACTTGGTGAGCGCAATGAAAACTTGCACTGAGCCCTCAGGTTCATTATCTACTACTCATTGTAGTAATTTTGAAAGTTACTTACTGTCTGCATACCTAATTATAATTTCTTAAATCCTCTAAATATCGTCATTAAATCGTCTTCTGTTTTCTATGTTTGCGTTTCTTATCAGTAAATTAATGATGACTTCATTAATTTGTGTACATGAATGATATTCATTTATTTGTGATTGAAACAATTATGATGAAAACATGTATCTTTTTTGCTCTTATTCACGACTTCAAGGGTTTGAGATTCCGCCATCTGGCAAAATTTTTTAGCAATCACCTGAGTTGATTGACATGCAGTAGGACAGTATAATGCATTGTGATTCCTGATAAAATTTGTAAACAAATAACAATCGAATGAATTTTATTGATAATTATAACGGTCGTATGATAATTCAGTGGCTTAACAATAGCAGTGCATTGGCATGGATACCCGCTAATACCATATCCGGGTCAGTAGAGTTGACCGTGTATGGAATAATTGATTGTAGTCTGTCCGACTGTACGTCGAAACAATCAGTTCGCACGACCATGCATTTGTTCGCACGCTTATCGTCACTTCAACCCTGAAGTACCCACTTATTGTTGATTACCCAATCATTAAATTGTCGACTTTACATTGTAAGACTTAGAATAAAATTTTAGAATACTATACGTTTGAATTTAATGGAGCTGTAATGACATGCAGAGTTTTTTGTTGTAAGGTTTAGTCATGGAGAAGTCGCTTGAAAAACCTTGAGAGGTGCTGTTTTCAAACCGATTACATAGTTGATTCGTTAAGGAGCTTGAATTCGGTGTACAACAAGATGAATTAATCGGTATTTTCTGTTATCAAAAATATTTTGGCTTACAAATTCGAGTATTGATTTTACTTTGTTTTCCGGAAATTTAGTTATTATCTCGTTCGGTTTGGTGGTTGGATAATTTAGTTCATACTGACGTTATGAATTTAATTCCCTAGTGTCGTCTTAAGCCTCCTTAGCCAACAGCCTATTGCTATTATTTTCCCATCATGTCGACCTTGACATATTTTAAAAACACTTACTTAATACCTATGATAATTTTGATTCATATTACCTATACTCGTATGTACATTGTACAAGCGCAACTTTCAGTAGCACATTTTCAATGCATAAAATAATATATTATAGATAATAACCACGCAGTTCAATTAGGCGTAATTAACTTTAAACGGTTAATTATTTTAAATTAACAATTAAATATTTTATGTTCTTCTCAATATGACCATGATATGACGAAGGTAATAATGCGAAAATATGTCTGTAATTAATAAATTATAGACTTTCTGACTGACTAGAATTATTATTGTAATAGGCACTAAAATTCCTCGAAAGTTTATCTAAGATTTGACCATTAAAGTATCTTGTGCATATTGATAACTCAATTTATTTTATATATTCATCAAATGTTATGATAGTGAGTTGCTTAGATTTTGGCTAATGAAGGTTACTTGCTCTAGACCACCCGCGCCTATGAGCCTCTTTATTTCTAATAGGTATTTCTATGGCAAAAATTTATAACAATTTGTATTGCTGCAACCTTGATAAAACACCTTGCAACTGCTTAAATAACTAGCGCTTGTTTATAGAGTTATTTGATTGCTTATTTAAGCAATGACACTTCTAGTGTATCCTTTATGGCGTTCGTAGGAATTTTAAAAATGTATGTGTTAAATTTTTAAGGCATTAATGTGTCGGTCTTGGAGTGCATGTATTTTGAAAAATTATTTATAGAATCTAGTCAAAGGAACATGGAGTACTTAAAGGTCTCTATGTTCTATAAGATATAAATAGCTGATTAAAAAACTTCTAACAACTATTTTGGGGGTCAGAAGACTTAGAAATAAACATTTTAAAACATTACATACTATTCTTTAATTTGCGCAATAAAATCGTTCAACAAACAATCGATTAGACTTTTCAAGAATAATACTACACTTATATTTGCAACTTCCATTATTGTAATGTGTATTGTTGTACAAAGTAATTTATTTAACCACCTAGTCGATAAACTGGTAATGTCACGCAATTTAATTAAATTTAAATCACGTTCCGGGTTTATTTAGTATTTAGAAAAACAATATTTATTTTTAATATAATAAAATTGTGAGGTAACTTAAATTATATCTTTGGAAAGGTAACAAAATTTGGTTAGTTCAGAAAATAAAAGATTTAAAAGCTATTTAATATTACATACTCGTACATATTATGTCCTACGTTCTTATCCTTTCCGTTTGGAATATTCTCACGTTTTTCACTGACACTAGTCCTGTTCGTACTCAATTTAAATAAATAAATAAATAAAAAGTGTTTATTTCGAACCACTTTACAGTTCATATTGTGGTTAGTAAACAAAACACCTTAAATGCTAATGTTAGTAATCATTATCGTGAAATCATTATTATTATTTTTCAAATTAATATTCAATTGAGTCAGATTATATAAATACAGCTAAAACAAATTCAATGAAATCAATTTAAATTAATTCATCAAACTTAATAAAAACAAATAAAATTAAATATGTATTCATCATCGTTAACACCATAGTCACGCTATGAAGAAGAGGTGCCTAAAGGCAAAAAGCTTTTGATACATTGCTGACCAAATGTATTCTTCCACAGAGGGTCGCGTGGAAGTCTCTCGCGAGAACAAGTACCTCAGCACCATGGCACCCGGCAAGGTGTTCGGCGAGCTGGCCATCCTATACAACTGCAAGAGAACGGCCACCATCAAGGCAGCTACGGACTGCCGGCTGTGGGCCATCGAGCGGCAGTGCTTCCAGACCATCATGATGAGGACTGGGCTCATCAGACAAGCGGAGTACACAGACTTCCTCAAGAGGTATGTGCAGTTTTTTAATAGATGTCTATTAACTTTATTACTAAATATATTATTGCACTTGAAAAAATGACCGCCAGAGGCGGGAAACGAACTGGAGTGGAGGATCTGTCACATGTCCAACAATCGCGTTCAGTTGCTTGATGTATTGCAGCACTAAATGCCATCTCCAGCACCTGCAACATCAGGTCTGACCAGGCGTTTGGAATTTAAAGCCTATCGCTCTCTTTTCCATTCAACTTTCCCAATCAATATCAACTAATAAGTACTAGTCATAGAATTGTTTTACTAGCCAGTCTCCAAATCTTTTGGACTTATTTTTTTTGGTGGTGAGGGCCTTCCATTCGCTACAATATTCATTTTATAAAAACATAGCTTTGTCATGATTATAACATCTGCTCTCAATCCCATAATAAAAGACGATAGAAAATAGCTGAAACTTTACAGTGCACCTCTCATTTGACGTTTATAGTACGAACGCAGGATACAATAATTTAAGAGACATATTTTACATGCCTGTGTATAGATAACATCATAGTTTGTTTTGCTTATACTGATATTTGGGCTGACTGATAAGTGGATATTAGCATAAGATAGTTATTTTTAAAGATACTCGTAAAAGTTATTTTTGAACAAAAGATACACCGGAAACACCAAAAAGTACTTATCAGTAATACTGTAGTGATATTGAAAAAAAGTGTTGTAGTATTTTCAAAATATTATAACTCAGATTTTTAAAAAGCCTGAATCAGAAATGACTAAGACCCGGTTGGGTGATCGATAGTTAACTTTACTAATGGTTAAATAATATCGTCACCAGCGGTTGAATATTTACGATTGTGGGTGTTTTGAAGAAAAAATACCCTAACCAAATGGCTATTTTAATGACCATTGTTTAAGGTATTTTTTCTTCAAAACACGCACAATCGTAAATATTCAACCGCTGGTGACGATATTTAACCATTAGTTAGGTTAACTATCGATCACTAAACCGGGCCTTAAGAGTACTACCCGATTACCATTTTTAACGTAGTATAGGTAATCTTTTCACTCTCTCCATTTTAATTTTATTTCATTGTTGCAAAATCATTCAATAATTTCAGTTCGTAAAAAGTGAAATCTTACAAAACCTCTGGTTAATAATATTAGCGATTTACAACCTCAAAATCATAAGAGAAGATTAAACATCCTACTGCATGCTCCACAAAATTATATTTTGAATGTCTAAAACTTGCGTATCACGCTTATAAAGCAAGCTGTAATTTCGAAGATTCTTATTACCTCGTAATTTCTTATTCGAAAGTGTCTATTTTTAAAAGTTTCTTCCAAATAAGACTTTTTGTTTACAACGCAAGTACGGTAGCTTCGGAAAATAAAACAGTCAGTACAATGACCTGTCCGAGTAAATTCAATTTGATTTGAAGGCATGTGTTTATTGCGCCCTACATCCACCCACATGTGTTTTATCGTAACGTTTCTTCTAAAAGCACGATAGTAAAAAGGAATCTCAAAATAGTACTTACTTACTACTCACTGGTATATTGCGGTTTATACTACAATAACTAATGTTGTCAACAATCTTTACCAAAATATTTCTAAAAAATATATTATGTTGGTGTATGTTTCAGCTTGGCATAATGTTACATCTTATGAACTTGTCTCTGTATGACTAAACGTAGACCTTACAACTCTACACAAAATACATCTTTCTGGTCGAAGTCAACTTTCTCAAATTGTTTTCCAACTATGCATATTAGTCCTTTGTGACCATGTTAAGCCCTATTGCTTTCTACAATGAAGCCAAGTAGTGTACAAAGCGTCTGCTTTTGCGCATTACTATAACATAGGCAGATAGAGTAAGCTCTTATTTCCTTTGACACAATATCTATTTGAAATCGGGGACGAGAAATGTTCATCGTTGTTTTTGGAGGAGCGAAATTGGAACTTATTATTGGATATAATATTGTCCACTCACTCCAAGTCACCATGATCAAAGGAAGGTCTACATATCTTTCGATTTAGGTTATAAACTTTTATATATGCTTTTAAACTTTCGCGTTGCATTATTAATGATACAAAATAATATGAAAATTAACGCGACGGATAGTAGGTAAAACATTCGTATTTACCATTCATTTGCCTGACGACGTTTCGACCGGGGGTTGCACCAATCGTGATCACAGGCTGACTGTAGGTATTTGTTTTACAGTATCAAACCCGTTAGCGATTTGCAATAATCACTTTTAAATTTTCGCGTTCCATTTCGGTTATAATATAGCTAAGCACGTCAAATAAATGCTGTGTGCCATACATATACGCATCACATACATATTGGTGTGAGCTTACTGAGCCCGTCTTGAGTAGCATCACCGATGACAGAGCAGGATATTGAACCCGAGACACTTATGCAAATGCACTGGGCGTGCAGCGGCCCATTCTTCAGCTTTCGTCCGTTGACATATTAGCATTTCTATCTGAGACTATTATGGTATTGTTCTTTTGTTGTGAGAGAATAATAAAGTAATCAACCGCTCTGATTCATAAAGATTTGTTTTGCCATTAGTAACGATCCATGGTATGTCCATTGAGAGCAATCTGAGGTTATTGTTCTTATGTTATTTAATATCTTGGGCTAATAATATAAACAATAATAAAGCTTGAAGCACAGAGAAGTTATGGTATGAATTCATGCATAATTAATTACTAAACAACCGGCGATAAAATATTTGAAGCCGGTAAAAAATACTTGCGGCAATCACCAAAAAAGATTGTTGCCCATATCAAAAAGTTTCATTGAAACCATATACCTATTTTTGAACAGCAAGAGATACACTAGTTTAGCTACAGCCAAAATTCGTAAATATTCGCCAATAAGCTTAAAATATTAAAAATATACGTCATGCATATATAAATATTACTTAATTAACTTTTTGTTGAACTCGACCTTCGATTTAGTTAAAGTAATTAATCAAATAGATGATCCATCATTTATATTCCCTGGAGTTTCTAACCGAAGTCTGGGTTCGATGTGTCTTTTTGCACTAGTAGCGCATTATAAGATTAATAAACTATTAACATTGATTAGACCATAAAATACTACTGTTAACATACATACTTGTCTAATGGGGAAGCAAACTGTCAAATTAGTTCCTTATAGAGGGCGCCCAATGTTTGTTACTTAGGAACTGTCAAAACCCATACAAATATTTGTTGTTTTGTTGTTATTAGTTAGTATTTTTTTAAATGGGGCGCTGTGCAGCTATTGGGTGTGGTGAAATAGGTTCCTACAAATTCCCCAGTAATCCACAGCAAAGGATAAAAATGGGAAAGGCATTGAGAAGAGGAAACTTTAAATCAAGTGTCTTTTCAAGGTTATGTGGCAAACATTTCGAAGAAACTGATTTTGAGACTACTTCTAAGACTACAAGTAGGTAAACAATAAAAGCTAAAGATACATACTATTATGCTAAGCTTATATTTATGCTTTTAGAGGTTATGTGGAGTTTACAATTTTTTAACCTTTACAAATAATAAAACTGGTATTTTTGTACAAGAAGCTTTTAGTTTAGACTTTATTTTAACAAATTTAATCCTAGATTTGCTATGAAAACGTGTAAAAGTATAAAAAAACACTGTTATCTTACCTGTCGACTAGGTCAGCTTTTTTTCCTTTTAACGAAGCTCCACGTTTTCTCAATTCTTCCTTTAGCCTATCCACACGCCATCAGAAGGAATACATTGTACTAAGTCCACAAAAAAAGGGTCTAGAGTCAAAAAAGTTCACAAATCCACAAAAGCAAAAAAGTATTCAGAGTAACAATATTTGACATGTAACAAACACACAGCGCCCTCTACCAAAAAGTTTTGCGTAATCTTCCCCATTAAAGTAATATAGTAATTGAAAAGTACATATGCACATGGGTCTAAGTCATTGATGTTTATAAATGTATTATTTTTGTGCAAATTGTCGAACAGCCGTTTAATCTTATTCCTATAGCTTAGTTTTCGCTGGAAAATTTTATGCATCGGCTTATATATTAAATATTTAAATGGGGTGATGCCGCCAACCAACATTATTATTATTTTTAATACACTCAAATATTTTGTTTCAATATACCATACCAATGATAACCACAGTCGCTGGATGAATTTTTATTAATGTGCTTGTATTCTGACAGCAGAACGAACATCACGAACGATCTTTTATGGTGGCTAGTAATTCTAGACGCTGATACATTTAGGTTCTTTGTATTATCTTCGTCGAACAGTACCTATTCTGTGTATCAGTTAAATAGGGTCTTATATCTGTAAAATATATTCATTAAAATTATTAATATATGCATGTAGACTCACAGGGAGTGCTTATACACGTTCCAACTTATTTTTTAACCCTACTATTGTTTCGGTACCAGGACAAAATGTTGGCTAGTGCTGAGAAGAAGCAGGGCTAGAAACTCTGACACTGTTGACCAAACCTCTTTAAAAAAGAATGTTCAGATACAGAAATTGTGCTGGTGCGAGCATTAAACTTTAACCTGTGAAGTTGTGATTAAGATAGAGCGAAGAAAGCGGAGATGGACCGTGGATCAGGAGTATGATTGAACTTAGGGTATCGTAAAAATGTAATTACTACTTGAATGGAAAATGTTTATGCATACTTGGTAGGTCAAACTGCATAGCATTAAAGTGAAAGCAAATATAAAAACATACGTGAGAAAATCATAAATATAGTAAAGCGTTTGATAATGGGGATCTAGATAGCTGACTTGTAAGTAGTTTTACCGAGAATAAACTGGTTAAGCTTATGGTCGACAATTGTCATTTAAACCTACCTCTATACTAACTGGATGCAATTTCCAAGAATATATGTAAGTACTGGACGGAGATACATATTTACTCAGTATTGTGCTATTACTAATAGCCTTTATTTACTTTTGGTGACTTATATGACTTAATAACACGAAATAAATGATTATTTTTCGATAGAAAGTCAAAGATTCATTAAAAGCTTACTCAAGATAATGTTTTTGATATAATATTTAGTAAAAAATGTTATTATTTGCAAAATGTTTCATAATGATACTGATAATAACCATTTATGTATTTTTGTAACCATTAAAACCATTAGTAAAACAAAGGTATTGTTGTAATTCTATCATAGTTGCTTAAGCACCCGTGCGCACGATTTGCGAAATATCCCAACTTGATACGTGGTTCAACGACAGCGGATACAAAAAAAAAACTCTCTGTATCATTTTTTCTGTTTTATATTCTACTGCTGTCAAACTTCTTTACTCCGTTAAAAGTCTACAAATTCAGTAGACCAGCAATAAAAAAATAAGCCCAAAAAATAAGAGCTTAACCCTGGGAGCTCATTCTAGCAACCAGTTTTAATTTAGGTCTTATTATAAAATAGAAATATACCTAAATATTCATAAATTATTTTCAATGCCATCATTTCACCATGATTGCTGCTGACCTACTGCGTTACTGAATCAGCTCTTAAGAGCAATTTTATGGTAACTAAACCCCTGGTACACGCTACAATAATACCACAGCCTTACCCATTACGTACTGTGTGCTGACATTTGAAACAAAACTCCTTTCACTCTGCCTTATTATACTTCTAGGAAAACAGGACTACATTGAGAATGAGATGTTGTAACGGGATGTTTATCTCTCTGACGTTTAGTATTGTTAATTGACGAAGAGGCTTCGTTCGTCTTATCTAAATTACTGGTAATCTCTAGTTAGTCTGTATTACGAGGAGCAACAGTCACCGCTTTAGTGCAATGTTAACCAACGGTCATTGTTTTTTATATTAAACAGTAACTTGTGGCATTATTTAAGGACTTGCATACTATGTAATTATTTGAATATTTAGATTGTTATATTTTATTCATTAAATTACCATCCATATTTGGATAATCGTTACGGAAAAAACGGCTTATGCATTTTTTATATTGAACTTTTATTATAATTTTATATGTAGATGGATATTGATGGCTGCAATAAATTTTGTTTTTTAAATTAATTGTGTAAATTAATTAATTAAAGCTGTCAGTTATTTATAACTACGTGAATAAAACAAAAATAAAAATCAAAGGTTATTTTAAAATGCATTCAACAAGGTCACATATCCTGTCTATTACGTCAATTTCTGTAAGGTATATATGATGATGTGATGATGATGTCCTCCTAGCCGAATTTCGACCACAGCGGCCTATCTCAACAGAGGTTAGCCAACTGCGCGGGACATATTATAGTGCACAAGTGTGTGCGCAATACACGGGTGCACTCTCTGTTCCTTCACTCTCATAATTCGGTGAGACGGCAGTCCGACATGACCGTAGAGAGATCAGGCGCAGGACCAACGGCTTAACGTGCTTTCCGAGGCACGGGGGTGTTAACACCACCAACTTCCTGACTCCGGAGCTGTGTCTGAGTAATTTCAAGACAGAAAAACCCAAACACTCTCGGCCCGACCCGGGGGTCGAACCCGGGACCTCGTGGATAGTACCCAGCGGGCTGACCACTAGACCAACGAAGCAGTCAAGGTATATATAAAATACTATTAAACATACCTCCTTGGAGGTTAAAGTTTAAATATTATCTGCAATTGAATGAATTGGACATATTGTATTAGTGGTCGATAATTTTTATCATTTGTGTCAAATAAATGAGCGTAATCTTTTGTAGATTACGCTCACAAAATAAAGTTAAAGTGAACTTAAAGTGAGTTTCATTCGATGTCTAATGTCTAATAAATCAAAAACAACTAGGCAGCCACTATTATTACTTATTATCAAATGATCGAAAAAAATGTTTGATAATAGGACAATATATTGTTTTAGTAAGGCACAATTATTAGAGGAAAATAATTAACTGCACATACTCGAAATAATTGATTGTACCTAAATCTCGTAGAGGTGCTTGTGGCGCAGTGGCCGCAGCGCTTTGGTAGTGATACCAAAAAGTTAAGCAACCCACGGCGCGGTCGTGATTGGATGGGTGACCATTCCGACCATTAAAGTGACAACCATGACAAGCATCTCCGTGCTTCGGAAGGCACGTTAAGCAGTTGGTCCCGGCTAATATCTGTAGTATTAGTCGTTAAGCCTAGTCAGAGGCCCTAGGGCGGCTTGATAACTTCTGACAGTAAGGTTTGTCACTTGCCTTACATACACCCCTCCACCAATCCGCACTGAGCCCGCGTGGTGAAGTATGGCTCGTTCCTCCTCATAGTTGAGGTGAGGCCTTTTTCCAGCAGTGGGATCTAATAGGCTGACTTATAAATCTCGTTAGTTCATCGGCTTCTGATACAAAAACATAAATGATGTCGCCTTAAAACTTGCAGCTGTTAAATATTGACTAACTTTAAAATAACTTTTAATGAAAATTCAGTCTTAACGTAAAGTTAACTACTTAAAATCCTTTTTAACTATACAGTCGAACATAATATTGTAGTAAGTTTTTTTTTAAATCTAAAATTATTTTTATTTAATTTATAATTAGGTATTTTGGATGTTGCATATAAAAAAAATACCGATGTTTTTTAAATAACTTATTAGAAGTGTCCTTAACCTTTTCTAAACTTTTTTCTACAGTTAAGATTGTTAGTGATAGATTTTACTAAAGGTATCATGACCAATTTGTTACTAAAGCAAAATGTTATGAAATCGTAGATACAGCTACAAAACTACAAAAAAAAGTTTATTAGGTCCCGTGTGGTGACCGTGAAAATTACCGAGCATTACGCTTTGAGCAATTTTCGTTCGCACTCTCTGTGGCAGACAGTTATGTTGTACTGTTTTGTTGACGGTACACGGAGCTAGTTCTACGTATACTCTAGGTAAATAATTAAAATATGAACAAACATTAATAGCATAATATTATTTTGTACTAGCGGTTTACCCCGACTTCGCTCGCATAACTGTCCAATTTCACATACATATTTAGCCACTCTTTTTCACCTCCAAAGAGGTCAGATTTTCACGAATAACGAATTACCACTATAAATAAACCGATAAATTTTAATGTTGGTTTAAAGTCAAAATTAAGACCTCAACTTAAACTTCATCTTATCTTCAAACTTGTATTGCTCTAGACACGGTAGAAACCAATCAGAGCAATTGTTAACGATAAGGATCGATAAAAGCGCGATAAAATACTATATTGAATTTAGATTACGGCCATAAAAAGCGGTTCCATTGTGTTGTAAAAGAAATTCAAAATGTCTAACTGGTTTTATCTTGCCTCGATGACTCATTTTATTAAAGGCAATCTATCCATATACTGATTAAGCAATCAGTTTTGGTTCAGATACTTTAAGATATAAACTAATTTACATAACGTATGTGCTAAATGTCCAAACACCGTTTTATTAAGTTACATAAATTGAGTTACGTTAGCTAACGTCAGGTTTGTTTTTTAACACTTTTGCAATTAAAATCAAACGTAAAACTAATTCTGTACCTAACTTCAAGGGAAGTCGCGTTTGTTTTGCCTCATTTAAAAATATTTGTTGCGTTACGTTTTCGGGTGCTTGAATTGATTTATTATTATTCAAAGCACGTAGGTATTGCTCTAGAAGGTACTTGTTCGGATGCAACTTTGATACATATCTCAAGATTTCTCGAATGATGTCAGCACAATTATAAAGTCAAACTACGTCTGCGTATGCAATGTTAAATGCATGTAAAAATGCACTTTTGAACTGCAACTGAGGTAATAAAGCAACAGTTTTATCGTTGCAATAAACTGAGTAAGTAAAGGGATTGTAGATTATCATCAACAATGTAAGAATCACCATAAGTTACATCTGTTGTTTTAAATATAGTGTGGGATTTCTGTCAAGCAGTATTATAAAAAAACTACTATGACCTAAACTAGACCTCTAGAATACTTACTTCAAATATGACTCGCAAGCGCAAGATTTTGCACAAATACTTTCGTCTCTATTTTGTTTTGTAGCACACACATTTGCTTTTCCCATTTTTAGTTTTGCCAATAGTGCTCATACCAACGGCTGTACTCTGAAAGTCTAAAGTCAATCGTAGGTGTAACCATAAAATGTAGGAAAAATAATATAAGTCGGAAAAAACTTATATTATCCGCACACGTGGTCTTCATTTTAAATAAACCGATTGGTTAGCGAGGAGTGAAATAACCCGAGTAACGAAGCTATGAAGATAAAAACGTTATAACTCGCTGATTGAGTCAAAATATATTGTGTGCTAATACGTCCACTTTGTGTTTACCGCATACAAGTTACATAATAGAACTAAGCGTTTTATTACATAACTATGAATGATTACTGTACTAAGTATATTATATTTTATTACACTGTGTAGCACCTTTTTAGTTTCGTTTATAAGTTTCATAACTCGTTCGAATACAAACCATTCTCTGCGTCGTAGTAGTAGGATGATTGGCTGTTTTAAAGAATTACACAAAATTTGAGCAATTGGACCTACATTTTACTTTCAATTTCATCTAATGTGCCTTCAAAAGTTGTACAACATTTACTGGTTTTCTTGTAGTAGACGGTGTCCAAGAATCAGAAACAACAAAAAGACAAATAATGGAATGAAGACCTGTATCTTTTGTAGTCCGGTCCACCACTTTCAATAGCGAAGGATCGAGATATAATAAATGATATTTAAGAAATCCGTGTTCCCAATACAAGGTAAATCGATTTAGGATTTGATGGTGATGATGGTAGTGGTCGAAATATAGGGATTAAAGGAAAAGAAACAAATTTCTGGTACCTTATGGGCTCATTTATTATTAGCATATTGATTTTGCGGCGTGTTTTGATCTAAATTGAATAAATAATTTTGATTTTAAAATGCTAACGATCGAAGATCACCCTCAAATCTAAAAGATCTATATTGCACCTAAAACAATTGCGTAACAAAGCAATGACAAAAATGTTTGCTAGCAAAGTAGCAGACAAATGCTAGTTGTATAAATAAGTGTTAGCAAGATTCAAGTAACGACAATAATTCTGAGCAAGATAGTAATCAGTGGAAGATTCCATAATGCTCTTGCTCGGTCGGCTGGCAGCTTTCTACTCGTAATGCGTAACGCTTACTACAACTACTGTTTGTAGGGTTCCGTTCCGAATGAAAATAAACGGAATTATTAACACTATCTTAGATATGTTAGCAGGTTACCGTAATACCTACCTATTATGATGTTACCTCTTGTATTGGAGCGCATCGATCGAGGCAACTCCGAAGCTACGAGTATAATGAGATACCAGTTGTATTTTCGCTAATTTTTGAAGAACCTACTAAAAAAACGTTATTCATTCGTCTTAAAAATCAACTGCTAATCTTTTGATTTTGTAGGTAGGTAGGTACTCCTGAGGTTAAGCCAAGCCGTTTCGATTGAGATATGTCGATGCTCAATATTCGTAAATTGTGATTGTATTTGTATTAGCCAATGTGATACTTGATACATAAAAAAGATACAACAACAAAAGAAATGCTTAATTCAGCCTATGCGTACTCACTTTGATTCGACGTGGCTAATGTTTAAAAACACTATTAACTACTGTTCACTTATTAACGCCTCGCTCGAGTATTATTTTCCTCTAACTGTTTCCATTGATTTCTTTCTAGTGTGGAACTAGTCCAGTATTCACTTATTACTGTGATATTATCTCCCGTACCAACTTGAAATTTAATTTCTTCCGTGAATCTTATATTTTTAATTTTAGTAGCGTTAGGCTTGAAGTAAAATTTATTTTAGTAAAGCAATGTTTATTGCGGCTACTGTGGATTTCCTTACCAGCGCGCAGTGGCGGTAACGCACCTACTTTTCATTTGATTATTTCTATCTACAGCTTGCAAAACTTGTATACGTAGTCTACAGAACTAAGGCTGTTAGTACGATGAATATTTCAGTGTAGGTCCTTGGGCCCTTGCTTCACAATGCATTTTTTTATTAACTCCAATTAGGATTTCTCCCAGCCAAGTTTCCTTATTAAGGTGGCGGGCGCAAAAGTTGTCACCCAATGTCGTTTGACTATTGGATCATGAATCGAATCTACTGTGTCTGATTTGCTTCCCTTTGCTGTAATTCTGACGGTTACCTACTGTAAATTGTCTGCTTATTATTACCCTATTTGTTGATATATTTTTTTCTTATTGTCCACAGTGTTCCCATCTTCAAAGATCTTTCAGAGGACACGCTCATAAAAATCTCAGACGTGCTAGAAGAGACACATTACCAGAATGGCGACTACATCATCAGGCAAGGGGCACGGGGTGACACGTTCTTCATCATCTCTAAAGGACAGGTAATTTACTAATATTTATTTTCCACTTACGACGTTCTTCTTTTTTGATCATATTGACGCTTGTTTTAGTGTTTTTTCGAATAGCCACTCAATTTACCTGTTTTATTTGTATTAGGGAAGACCAAGGGGAGTTGAAACAATTTTCACATTTTGTTTCATACACGAAATACTATAGAGAAATCGTATGATATTAATACCAATCGATAAGTCATTCTTTACACTTGCGAATAACTAACATAAAGAAATTGCAAGCGTCAAATATTGTGGTGAAAAATCGACTTAACCGTTACAAGTCAACTTGTTTCAACTCCCCTCTTACCGAGGTAAGATGAAACAGAGGCCGAAGAGAGTTGAAACATATGATTTTTGACAAGTATTGATGGCTTTAAAATTAAAATGATGATATAATTTAAAGGTATTTATTAAAATTATACTTTTCAAGTCATTTTATCAACATTTTGTACAGATATATCAGTTAAGTAGGTAATTAATAAACTAAAAAGTTTTCCCTCGCAAAGTTACTTCTTCTGCTGCGAGATCATATATTTCGCGACTCGTCATACTTCTGTCAGTCTTTCTTTTATAATCAGGCATTCTGAAACAAAATAAACAAATTAAATCAAATGGTGTCTTGTGCCCGTTATTTATTGACTTCTATCTGGTACAAAATTGAAAACGAGGAGAGTTGAAACAGCCTGTTTCAAATCTCCTCAGTAAGAAAAAACCTCCCATTTTTTTTTTAATTCACAATCAAGAAGCAAATACACAGAAATCAATTAAACCAAACATTTATAATAAATCTTTAGATATTGAGCTTTCGAAATATATATAACTTAAACCAAAATACAAAACCCTAATCACAATATAGGCATCGTAAAAAAATGTTAAAAACTTACTTTCCACGATTTTTGTCACATGGCACGCAGAACTCCACAACCGCACGACTTACGCCACCGATGCAAACTGACACGTCCGCGGGCGGAGGGAAGTGAATAAAAATCGACGTTACCAAATCGCTAACGGTTTTAAGTTCCTAGAAATCTGCTTTGTTTCAAATCACCTTTGTTTCAACTCCCCTCGGTCTCCCCTACACGCTTACTATATTAGCTTTGAGTTGAGACAGGTAACATACAAGAAATGGTTAGTTGTTACAGTCAAAAATAATAACAAGAAATATTTTGGATAAATAATAAAACAAAAATATTTTGGAATCTTTATTTTTATAACAGGTTTAACTAGTAGTGATTTATTAAAAGAAGACGATAAGGTAGGTACAGTAAATTCACCTCTCGTATAGCTATATTTTTTTGTAATTACTTATTAAATTCGATGACACAGTGTTAGTGCAATATTAGTCGAGCTTCTCCAACGTACGAGTAAATTTCACTTTCGATAGCGTCAACTTTCAAGACTCGTCTGCTTTGAATGGTGTAAGCTTGGTTCACACTAGGTCAGCAACACTAAACTCGTTAAGATGGTTAAGTATCGAGCAAAAATAGATTTAAATCACGAGACATGATGTTTTTTAACGAGCAGTATAAAAAGATATTAAGGCACAATGTTGATAGTGAACACTTGTTTCACAAATATTAAAAAGATTTTATTTAAATCGTGACTCATATATATATATATTTTTAAGCTACAAAATTAATCTGAGTCATCCAGTTTAGTTCTTAGTTTCCAGAGTTAGAAGCAAGGTGTGAGCTATTCCTAACTTTTTACCAGAACAGTATTTTGTAAACATAATTCTAAACCCATCATATTGTGATTACTTTATCTGTAACCATAACAATTACACTTTCAAAATCTCTCACGTAATGTTTTTGTTTCGTTCACGACTTTAAACAGAAAATATTTAAGTGTAATAATAACTTATTTGAATTACATTAGCTTTCTAAAATGTAGAGATGGTTTACTCTTTTAATATTCATAAAGTAGAATCCTTTGTGTTGCCATACCCGTGCTCATCTGTTTGCAATTTTGTTGCTATTTTCAAAAATATACACCTACAATCATTATACAATACAATACAATCATACTGGCCAGCAGGGTTTCTGTGTGTTCAATTCACTGCTAGTAACAATACAAAGAAAACACACACAACAATTCACATTACACAAAGACACTTCTAATATCTAAGGTTTAATAATATTTGTATGGAAACAAAAAACGAGGCCACAAAGAATCAGCTGAACCCATTCTTGCATCAAATATCAGTTCAAAACCAGAAGTCAAGTTTGTCTGTGTGAGTAGACGGCTAAGTTTTAAGTCAGACCGAGTGACTGTACAAGAGGTTTGCCTTGGCATTTAGTTAAGTGTGCATTTCTGCAAACTATTAGTGTTATTGATTGCATGGCATTGTTGATATTTTTTACTACGCTCAAAAGTATGTGCTATGCGATAAAATATTTCAGCTATTTAGATGTTTAGTTTTACATCATTTCTTTTCAGTGTAGTTACACCATGTGAAAGCTAGATAAATATCTACCCTATTATTTGAGTCAATAAACCACTTTTCTAAGAAAGAGCATAAATTGTCTGTGGTTCCGTCAAAACCCTTTTAATTGCGTCAATATAACGGCAATACACTAAAAATACATAGGCAGAACATAAAATGAATACTGCGAATCGATGCTATCATAATTCAACCACTGGAAACTGACCATAATGCGATTGAATTTTGTGTGCGCAAGCGCATAGTAGGCTTCAAAGGCCAAAACCCGGGCTATTGTGCGCGCAAGGTCAGCGCACCGAGGGCTACTCGCGTGGTTTTGAGGCCTTTTTATACGTTAATAGTGAACTGGCTAATAATAGCTTTTGTCATTTAAGGGTTAGCAGGCCTTATGTTGATGGATCATCATGACAAAATAATTGCTTCGGTCATTTAGAAATTATCTGACCTTACTTTGATCGGTCAATGTTTTTCTTTGTACTGTGAGTGAAGACTCTATCAAAAAGTTGTGCGTCTGGTTTACAACATAAACCTTACCTTACTAGTTGTCCGGATCATAATTTTAAAACATGTTTTATTTCAACAGAAATTGTCAATTAATTGATAAGTAAAGTATTTCAAATTTTATTTAAGCAAAAGCAGGTTTTCACAAGTCTATGGTTTATGGGTTTAAGTCTGTGTGTAATCTAATACATAGTAGTAGTAGTGAGTAGAAATCGAAAGGGGTCTTGACTGACTTAATGGACATTCCACATTTTTTGTGATAATTATATTGCGTTAATTTACAATTACTTATAGTCGTTAACAAGCTAATTGTGTTGTTTTCATTAATATAACTCTAGCGTTTGCTGAAGTATCAATCAGACAATCAGACAGATATACGTACTCAAATATATATCATACATTATTTTGCAATCCTTTTGTTGAATATTTATCAAATACTGTTGCTGAATTAATTTCACCATTAGTTCTTTTAAATATGTCAAAGGTTAGAGTTATACAAACACAAATTCTTACAAATGCCAATGACAAAATTATGTAAGACTTACTTCCTGCTTCGAAATCTATAATGGATTTAATATTATCACGTCGCAAAAAGATAATAAACGAGAAATTTATTGAATCAAAGAGAGAAAGTGCAAATTATCTCGAGGTGATTGAAGTCCAGAAACCATAATACGATATAAATATCTGCGTAATCGAGTACGATGACTCGGAGCGTTTCCCGAGGCTAATATGGTAACTCGTCTTAATGCTTAAGTCCATTCAGAGCAATCTGTGGGTTTTTGTTGATTTCAAGGTACATACATCTTATTTCTTAAATCTTTTAACTTACTTCCAACTTACGCGAAGATTTTGAACAGACTTGTTGACACCATTTACGCGTAGTCTTGAAATGGAACTTATTTTGCACCAGAATGTAAATTCAGGAATAATTGGCTAATAGTCATTGTTTATTTACATTACGTATATACCTCTAATTTTAATAAGTGTAACTCAAGGTGAGTCAATACACGGTAGAGTTTCTACATCAATATGTACTTCTCAATAGAAGTCCGTAAGTCTTCTTAAATATTTAAATACCCTTAAGGGGTCTTGTCTTTTTCAAAGGATATCTTTCTCGAGCTTATAAATAATATACTTACGGAATTCTACGGATTCTTTTTTTGGAATTGACCAGCTTGTTTTGTGGGCTTATTGGTTATCTCACCAATGTTTGAGTTTCTTTAACACCTTGACAACGTTGTTAAACAGCTTCGAATATTGGTTGACACATTTTTTAAAGATGGTTAAACATAAAGTTCTAAATATTCTAGGAACGTATTTAAAAACGAATATATAAGTTTACATTTTAGTAACCGAGGTGCTTGTGGCGCAGTGGCGGCAGCGCTTTGGTAGTGATACCAAAAGTTAAGCAACCCACGGCGCGGTCGTGATTGGATGGGTGACCATTCCGACCATTTAAGTGACGTCCATGACAAGCATCTCCGTGCTTCGGAAGGCACGTTAAGCAGTTGGTCCTGGCTAATATCTGTGGTATTAGTCGTTAAGCCTAGTCAGAGGCCCTAGGGCGGCTTGATAACTTCTGACAGTAAGGTTTGTCACTTGCCTTACATACACCCCTCCACCAATCCGCACTGAGCCCGCGTGGTGAAGTATGGCTCGTTCCTCCTCATAGTTGAGGTGAGGCCTTTTCCCAGCAGTGGGATCTAATAGGCTGACTTATATAACCGATGAAAAATAGAGGGCAAATGCAACAACATTAAATAATGTTTGTAAAAAAACATTTATTTTTATACGCTAGGTTTCGAGAAAAACGTCAAAAAACATTATGATTTCTAAGTAAAAAGTGTTGTGATTACTCTCTTCCTTACGTTTGGTACACAAATTTGGTGTACGAGTACATCAAAACAAGGAAGGCAGCGGCAAAAACGTAGTTTTTAAGGACGATCTTAAAAATATTTAATATTTTTGTTAGGAAAAATAAAACAAATTGCCCGTTTTTTGGAAAATAATGTTCAGGTCGTATTTCTCTGACTTAGTAAGAGGCTCTGCTAAAAAATCGTCACTTGCTAAAATGTAACCTTATAGAACCACTTTTATAAACAGAAGACATTCTTCGAAATCGCACGAAATAAATAGCATTTTCATACTAAAGTCGTAGAGTTACCGCATGTTTAAGTATTTAAGCGTTTTATGGTATTTTGAAGTATTTCGATTAATAAAAGTTGTTGTTAATTCCCTTTAAAAAAACTTCCCCTTTAAGAATATTAGAACTTCGCAACACATCACATTGTATATTCTTGAAATCGGTTTGAATACTATTATAAACATGTTATTTAAAGTAATGGTATATTGTACATACCATAAAACTCATAAAAATCCTCAAATCTATCAAAAATCTTTATTTTTAAATTACGAAAAAGATTTTATTTTAGTTGAATTTTGTAATAAGGTCTAATTGCATGGTGTATTGAAACACTTAAAAGGTTAATGCTTTTTACCACGCGTTAACAAAGAGGTAAAGAGCCTTGTAAACTGAATAGTCATGTAATGTAGCATAATTACATACGTATACTTGGTTCGCAGTAACTACTGGCATAAGTAGTGTGATCGTGGTGTCTCATTTTTTCCGCAGATGTTCACCACTTAGTAATGGTGACTTTCGATGATAAAGTGCCCCATATTTTAAACCAATACTTAGTAATGATCCTGCCAAACCGGTCAACTGTGGTGGTCTAGTATCTTTGGATTTTTAATTGTTTTATTTATCAACAACAACTAAATACCTCCTCTTGAATGTAGTACAACAGGACATTTTACCAAATCACCTTATTATCTTCAAAGAACTTTGATTCCTTTTTTATGTTTCCAACATATCTCGAAAGACCCGAAAATCCGATTGTTCTAGCATCGCAAAACCAAGTAGCTTAATCTTTAGTGCATTTCAGCATTACTAATAATATTCGTGATTTTTATTTCCAGGTCAAAGTGACCCAGAAACAGCCCAACAGTAACGACGAGAAATTCATTAGAACTCTCACGAAAGGCGATTTCTTTGGCGAAAAAGCACTGCAAGGGTATGTATCGATTAGATTTGATTCTGTTTCGAATTGATTGTGCGTTAAGAACTCTATTCAATTGTTGGACTAAATTATAAATAACAGATTACGGTATTGTTTTCGTTGGTTCCGTATACGCTTATCGATAGTCGATATTTCCTTTTTTTTTATTTGAATAAGGCTGCAGGCAGGCTGTTGATTACAAGTAACACAGGCCTATAGAATACATAGGCACCGTACAGACTAGCAAACATAAAAAATAAACATAACTAGGTCCCAACACGCGTAAGCGAACTGATACGGTGTTGCCGTCCTCATATCTATATCCTCCCTCCGTCCTCAAGAAACAATTTTAAGGTTAATTCAATTTCAAACCAAGACTTAATAAATAAAAAGTTTTTTCTTTAACTAAAAAGCCTGATTATTTGTAACATTCAACTTACATGAGTAATTTGTTATTGAGCAATTTAAACAACTAGCTGTTTGAGGCTTACTTCGTCTGCGAGAACTTATGACCCCTTTTGTCTTACATACTTATCTTCAATTTCTTTTGTGTCCTTTACTATTGTTAAAACTTTTTTCAGGGACGACCTCAGAACGGCAAACATCATTTGCGACTCGCCAGAGGGCTGCACTTGCCTCGTCATCGACAGGGAGACCTTCAATCAGCTGATCTCCACCCTCGATGAAATACGTACCAAGTACAAGGATGAAGGAGACAGCAGAGCGAGGTATGTATCAAGTTCAGTTTTATTTTATCAGTTTGGGCGACAAACAAAAATATTTTGGTCCCATAGAAAAAAAATGCACCAAAATCACAAGTGTGACAAAAGTAATACTGTTGTTTAGCAATAACTTTGGCATTTCTCCAAAGTATCAATTGTTTGGTTAGAGGTAAGGTTAAAAAAAAACACTTATACATAATCTATTGCATATACTAAAATTCGCTAACGATACATTCATACATTTATTTTAATTTCATTGATGATGATTTTGCAATAGCATTTATTAATCAACGTTATTTTTATGCATATTTGGCATTGGTTTCAAGGTTTATTTAGATGTATAGTTATGATTATTTGCAATGCACATCAATATAACTTACTTATTTTCAAGTAGGCACTTTGACTAAGGTTAAAATTACGCAGAGCAAATAGTCTATTAGCGATTGTTCAAATGTGTCGTTAGACAAAAAATCTAAGCTTGATTGGATTGTATTCTTAAGTCATATCCGCTTTGGAATAAACTAGCTAAAAACTATAGTAACATTTGCTTTAATCTAAAAATAAACTTTGAGAACCGAAACCAAGTACGAAAGAAACTTATTAAGAAAAGTTTTTTTTTAATCTGTGCTACCTAATATTATAAGGCTAAGCTTGTTAACCTCGAGAACTACTGAACCGTCTTTGAAAATTATTTTACCAGTACATATTAAATTACATTATTTTTGAGTGACATTTGAAATATAATCTATATTTTTGCATTGCACCCGTATGAAGGCGGGCCGGGTCGCTTATTCAGTATAAGAAAACTAAAGCCTTCCATAAAACCGGGTTCGAACCGTTGCATAAGTACAAAATTCAAACAAAACACATTGCACAATTTTGCTAATGTATGTTTTTAGGGATTGAGTTTGGGGATTGAATGATGACGTCTGTAGTTTTATTTTAATTACCTAGATACTTAATTTTTCACATGCTAATCGATTAAAAATAATTAATTTCTCATAGTGGTTAAAGACACAGACTATAAACTTCTCAATTAGCAATGTAGTTTTTAATGGCATATTATTGTACTAGGATATAGCTAATTATGAGTTTTATTGCGTTATCTGTTTTCATAAATGTATTTCCACATTCATTTCTTGTAATAAAGCAAAGTTGAATTATCAAGGTCTCTTTGGTTCAATTGCAAGAGCTTGTGTTGCAAGCATGCGAGAACTATGCAACGATTTGTATTATAAACATGCTTTCCTAGTCAAGCCACAATGTACATGATAGTATTAAAAGGCTCACTCAAAACTGTTTACGAAAAACATCATCTCATCATGAAACACAGAAGTAATGATTTCTATTAAAACAATTATATTATTTTAAGAAAGTTAGGTGTGTGACCTGTAAAACATATGTTGAAAAAAAAAATGAACTCTGAATTCCGAACACAATTTAAATCTTTATAAGTGTACCACCTCTAATTGTAAATGTGTATGTTTGTTGTTTAAATAAAAAAAAAAGTAAAGTGCGAGCCTTCTTAACTCATTCTGTAGTGTGGTGTGTAATTAACATATGTCCCGAATCGACCAATAAGCCTGACAATGGCCGTATGCAACATAACTCCTTTGTGTCAGCATCGGCATGTATATTTTTTGCAAGCTAAACAATAGCCAATCTCAGCAATGAAATGTCTCGATTTCACTCAGTTTAATCCTTTCTGTTTCTTTTGCACACAATCACGAGGATACATAAACGTGGTAAGTTAACACTTTCGTCGAGAAATCAAAATGTCAATGTCAAATTGTCATTAGATAGTGGAAGTAATTGACGGTTATTAACTTTCCGATGCCATAGAAATACGGATTAACAACGACTAGAACTGCTAAAAAGTGTTATTCCCAAGTTTTTGCAATGAGGCTCATAGACACAATACAATAGGACTAGCACGTGGTAAACAAAGACATATCAATTAATATAGGAATGATCTTAGGAAAGTTGTTATAACATTGGTTACAGCAATGTTTCTCACAGAGTACGATTGTTGGCAATTATTTATATAGCTGTTAAAACAAAAGATGGAGAAATTGCTTTTTAGAAGCTTTCAACGCCATATATTAATATGAAATAATGTAATATTTTACGCATATTTAGCGTATATTATATGCAAATATGTACTAGAAAGCACTAGATAAGCTGCTAAACATAAATAAATAGCAAATTACTAAGCAGCATGTTGAATCTCCAAAATTGGTTACTCCTCAGCAATTTTCTAACGTCTGTAAATGTTTTCACCTATTGTTATTCTTTGACTTCAACTTTTACAATTCCGTTTCAGATTGAACGAGGAGTTTGCCAACCTCCGTCTGTCTGATCTTCGAATAATTGCGACTCTAGGTATAGGCGGGTTCGGGCGAGTAGAGCTGGTACAGATACAAGGCGACTCCAGTCGGTCCTTCGCCCTTAAACAAATGAAGGTAAAATTATTTCATTTTTAGACGTTTTTGTTGTATTTTTCGATCATTGAGATTGTTGGCGATAGATACTTATTAAATCATTTTTTATAAATCTTTGTTCTTTGTCTATGACTTTTATTTTGATACTTTTACTTGTTTTTATTTGCTAGTTTTTGAAGATACAATAAACAGTAAAAAGTGATTTATTTGTTATTTATTGATTTCAATTACGTTGTGTTGCATGCAACAGAGATGATAATGTGGACTAAGGTTAGAAAGAACCTACAAAACCCTGAATAGTGCTATTTTCGTCTGGATTCCTTCATCGCCCTTGCAAAACTGGTACCAATCTTAAAATAATTGGAAGATGATGCGCAGATGAGATAAGATAAAAAACTATGTACCTTTACTGGTAATGCTTACCATTAGAGAGCGTATGTTTGGATGTTTATTAATCTAAACTTTATTATAGCCATTATTCTGTGATCAAGCCTAAATTCTAGGCGAGCAGCCAATAACACATGTTGCCGCGCTTTTGTAGCCACTTTCACGGCCCGCTTTGATGATTCAAAATAAGTAAGGATAGAACTCTTTATTGCGTACCATTAAAGTAACAACAATACAATTTACACAGAAAAATGTACAAATTATTGCTAAGAGCGATCTCTTCCCGACAACCTTTGGGTATAGGAAATACTAAATCGCAGAAAGGGGTTGTTAGGTGCAAAAGACATAAAATTCGATCCCTTTTATCATTTCCTTTGTTCTAGCAGAAAATAACCAAAATTTATTTTTTTGCAGAAAGCTCAGATAGTTGAAACAAGACAGCAGCAGCACATAATGTCTGAGAAAGAGATCATGTCAGAAATGAACTGCGAGTTCATAGTGAAACTGTTCAAGACGTTCAAAGATAGGAAATACTTGTATATGCTGATGGAGACTTGCCTTGGTGGTGAATTGTGGACTATACTAAGAGATAGAGGTGAGTAAAAGACTATTTTTACACGTTAAATATGCGAGACATTTGATAGATGACATTATCTACAGATTTTAGCTTTTGAGACTATTATTTTATTATGTTCGAGCAATGGCATAAGACACTCATAGAGGCTTAAAAAGGTTGTCACAAAGCTTATAAATAAAATAAAATCCACACATTATGAAAATTTTTTCTCATTTCAGGACAATTTGACGATGCCACTACTAGGTTCTATACCGCGTGTGTCGTTGAAGCTTTCCATTATTTACATTCTAGGAATATTATTTACAGGTAAGTTGAAATTAAATCCTTTAATTATGTATAAACTAGCTTTTTCCCGCGACTTCGTCTGCGTGGACTTTATGATACAAAATATTTTATACTCCCGCCACCATCCAGCTATCATGATTTCTTAATATATTATGTCGTAATGAGAAGAGAGGAATGAAAAATCAGTCTAAAGTAATTAAGCTGACCTGCTATTGTTCCATATCAGTTGCTCCAAACCTTCAATTTGTGTACGTCAATAGAAAATGCTCATCACACTGAACAATGTTTCCTAAAGCGCTCTATTCATATCTCTTATAGTTAAGCTGAGCTCCTAGGGTTTCATATTATTTGCTCCAGACCTTCAATTTGTGTACGTCAATAGAAAATGCTCATCACGCTGAACAATGTTTCCTAAGGCGCTCTATTCATATCTCTTATAGTTGAGCTGAGCTGCTAGGGTTTCATATCATTTGCTCCAGACCTTCAATTTGTGTACGTCAATAGAAAATGCTCATCACGCTGAATAACTTTTTTGAAGGCGCTATTTTGATATCTCTCTTAGTTTAAGTGTACTGCTAAGGTTTAACGTCAGGTACTTCGATCTTCAAAATTTATTATAGCCTAGTATTTGCCCAGACCCAATACCTACACAATAAAAAAAAGTTCATTAAAATCCGTTCAGTAGTTCCGGAGATTAGCGTGTACAAACAGATAAACAGACAAAAACTTTCAAAGTTGTAGATTCCTATTCTGTTACTATTTTAACATCACCCTTAATTAGTTTTTCGTAAAAATACTTAATATACAGACACATTGGTTTTACAGTTTTATTATATGTATAGAGATAATAATAATAATTGTTACAGTATCTTAAGATGAATATAGCTGAAGTTATGAAAGAGCGGAGTCTCGTGGCAAAGGCATTACAACCCAACATTCAGCTGTTACACAAATCAAAATTTTTCTCAGAATATAATTTGAACTTGGAGGGGGTGAACCGTTCTTTTATCGCTATTAAATAATTAAATTCCCTAGGTAATTTCGGAGGACCTCCGTAGCCGAGTGGCTAGCACACCAATTTTCAAGGTATCGCCATCTCTGAGATTTCGAGTTCACTCCCCGGTCGAGTCAATATAGAAATTCATTCTATATTGTTTCGGGTCTGGGTGTTGTGGTACCACCGGTATTTCAGATTTCTATTACACAAGTGCTTTAGCTCCTTACTTTAGGATTTGAGCAACGTTTGAGTTTGTCTAATATTTGAATTTAATTAAAAAACCCTTATATTACAGGGATCTCAAACCAGAGAACTTGCTGCTAGACTCGAAAGGCTACGTGAAGCTGGTGGATTTCGGGTTCTCAAAGAAGTTGCAGGCCAGCCGCAAGACTTGGACGTTTTGCGGCACGCCGGAGTACGTGGCGCCAGAGGTCATTATGAACCGGGGTCATGATATCAGCGCGGACTATTGGTCCTTAGGTGAGTAGCTACGAGAAAAACATGACAATACAACACAACTTTTCTATATTAAATCGTTCGCTAAAGTTTTAGACCTTGTAACTCCGTAAGATAGAATTTTACAGAAGGCACAAGAAACTAAATGCTTTCAGAAATTTGTAAAAAAATATTGAGTAACGAGGTTGACACTTTAGCCGACGAAATGCTAGACGCTGGGACGAAATCTCACTTTTATCTCTCGAATATCTATAAAGACGTCATATTATTATTTATTAATAAGACCCGCAGGCCTACCGCCTAACTGATTTGCTTTTAAAAAGTAATAGTTATAGCTTTCAAACAGCTATCAACGAATTCCAGAAGAGCAATGATAGCTTTAAGCATAATGAGAAAATGATAATTTACTTGTCATTTCTTTGAAATTGCTATCGTAATCGCGATAGCATTCAAGCTAGGTGGTAGGTTCAAACACTTAGTTACTTATCACTTCTAACTTATTTTCTTGGCGATCGCTGTCTTCGTTTCACTACATTAGTCCAATGTTGAATGTATTGACATTACACATTATTAACTTACGCGATGGTACCAGATATATCAGGATCATTCTAAACTATGAATCGCTGACGCGTGCGGTTTTTGAATTTTTTTTATCAAATGTTTTATTAGAGTAAGTGATTAATATATTGGCCAATGTCAAATAAAAAAACAAACACATTCCAGGTGTACTCATGTTCGAGCTGCTCACTGGCTCGCCGCCGTTCACGGGCGCCGACCCCATGAAGATATACAACAAGATACTGAAGGGTATTGACGCTGTGGAGTTCCCTCGATGCATCACAAGGAACGCAGCCAACCTGATCAAGAAGCTGTGCCGGGACAATCCCGCTGAGCGGCTCGGCTACCAGCGAGGAGGCATCACTGAGATACAGAAGCACAAGTACGTTGGCACTTATTCATACTGATCTATACATATAATAAAACTGTAAAACCGCTGCGCCTGTACATTGAGTATTTTTACCTAAAACTAATTGAGGGTGATGTAAAAATAGCAACAGAATAGGAATCTACAACTTTTATTTTTTTTGTCTGTATGTCTGTTTGTCTGTTTGTACACGCTAATCTCCGGAACTACTGAACGGATTTGAATGAAACTTTTTTCATTATGTAGCGATTGAGTCTGGGCAAATACTAGGCTATAACTTATTTTGAAGATCGGAGTACCTGACGTGGAACCTTAGCAGTACACGTAAACTAAGAGAGATATGAAAGTAGCGCCTTAAGAAAAGTTTTTCAGCGTGACGAGCATTTTCTATTGACGTACACAAATTGAAGGTCTGGAGCGACTGATACGGAACCCTAACAGCTCAGCTCAACTATAAGAGATATAAAAATAGAGCGCCTTAGGGAACATTGTTCAGCGTGATGAGCATTTTCTATAGACGTACACAAATCGAAGATCTGGAGCAACTGTATAGAACCCTAGCTGTTCAGCTCAACTATAAGAGATATGAATAAGAGCGCATTATGGAACATTGTTGAGCTAGATGAGCATTTTCTATTGACGTACACAAATTAAAAGTATTGAGCAACTGATATAGAATCCTATTAGCTCAGCTCAACTATAAGAGATATGATGAGCATTTTCTAATATTTTCTATTGACTTACACAAATTGAAGGTCTGGAGCAATTGATATGCTAAATTACTTTAGACTGATTTTCAAACTCCTATGGTAATCCTACTTTCTCCAAGTCACGATCTGGTGACGGAAACCTGGAGAAATCGCGAGAATCCTTTATATTTTATAGGCATGTATACCATATACTATGCTACAGCACTAATTTAGATATTTAAGCATTTACATTCGGAAGTCATAATTTGATGGTGCTGACCTTAATGCCTAGTAGTTCGTGGATACTTTCACCACAAACAGTTTGTCGAAATTTTGTTGAATTACTGTATTATTAATGAAAAATCAAAGTCAATTGGCACTTATAGGAGAAAGGGTAGAGAGGCCTTTGCCCTGCAGTGGGACACGACAGGCTCCTACTAATAATAGGTAATAACTGTACGAGATAGTAGTAACTTACAAACCGACCTTTGAGTAGGCTAGGGACACAATAAATAAATGCTAAACCGCATTCATCTATTGCGGTATCTATTAAGGTTTGAGTCTAACTTTTTTCTGAACACTAAAACTAAAGTTACCTATATTTTTTTTACTAACGAATTAAACTGCCTTCAATAATGTCCTCCTAGCCGATTTTGACTACAGCGGCCTATCTCAACATGATTAGCCAACTGCGCAGGACATATTATAGTGCACAAGTGTGTGCGCAATACACAGGTGCACTTTCTGTTCCTTCACTCTCATAATTCGGTGAGACGGCAGTCCGACATGACCGTAGAGAGATCAGGCGCAGGACCAATGGTTTAACGTGCTTTCTGAGGCACAGGGGTGTTAACAACACCAACTTCCTTCCTCCGGAGCTGTGTCTGAGTAATTTCAAGGCAGAAAAACCCAAACTCTCTCGGCCTGACCCGGGATTCGAACCCGAGACACCCAGCGTGCTGACCACTAGACCAACGAGGCAGACAAAGGATTTTTTTTAAACTGAAAAGTAAAAAAAAACCTTTACACTTTTACTAAGAAAGATACTTATATGACAAATTTAAGTTTTGGAGTCGGTGTCACTGCCATGCTAAATTTTCTTACCAGAGGAGGATGGCGAGGTGATAGTAACCTATCTAAAAAAACAATGCCTATTGACCTTAATTTTTCATTCCTCTCTTCTCCTTACGACATGGTAGACTAAGGGATCATGATAGCTGGATGCCGACGGGGTATAAAATATTTTGTATCATCGAGTCCACGCGTACGAAGTCGCGGCCAACAGCTAGTTTTATAATAATATCGGTCAGTCTGTATGATTTTTACCTCTTCACCATTGGCCCTAGATAGTGCGAGACTCTGGGACCTTGGGACATATCAAATTATATTTTCTTTCATTATCGTATTACTATGCATATACATAGTGTTATTTTGTCGCCATATAAAGGCATTAAACAGGTGAAATGTGGTATGAAAGTTTAAACGGGAATTTCGACATTTGCGCCGACATCAAATTATATTTTCTTTCATTATCGTATTACTATGCATATACATAGTGTTATTTTGTCGCCATATAAAGGCATTAAACAGGTGAAATGTGGTATGAAAGTTTAAACGGGAATTTCGACATTTGCGCCGACACACCGCGGGGCACCGCTAGTCTTTAAAATCAGTTACCTAAGATTTATTTTTTGAGTCCGCACCTTGGATGGACGCATCTATAGTGACACTTTCGTAATCTGTCTGTTTATATCTGTCCCATGATCTGTCAAATTTTGCGAACCAAAATCTATAGGATACTGGATACTATTTTGTTTCATGCTCATAGCGAAAATTTTAAGGAAAAGTATATCCAGTCGAGTATCAAAAGAACGCCAGCGTCCCGGTAACAATTTACTGCCTATTGTGACTAGAAACATGTTACTTAACGGAATATAGATAAGAAATGTCAGTGGAGACACAAAATCTACCAGTCTCAAGGTATAGGTTCAAAACCGACTTCATGAAGCAACAGTAGCGACGTCTCGTCGTGTCACTACTATTTTCTATGTACATAGTTCTATTAAATAACTAACTTGCTTCGAGTCGCTAAGTGCGAATAGATCTAATTAAGTTACTTAGTTACCATGGGCGTAAAAGTAAATCTGATAGAGATGATTCTAATATTCTTACTATTAAATAATAAAAAAACAACTTTCATGCTCTTATTTTAAAGTCTCTTTTTTGTATTCCAGGTGGTTCGACGGCTTTAACTGGGAGGGCCTTGCGCAGCGTACTCTAGATCCACCAATCACACCTGTCGTGAAGTCCGCCATAGACACGCACAACTTCGACCAGTATCCACCAGATGCGGATGAACCACCACCCGACGATCTGTCCGGATGGGATGCGACATTCTAAACAGAGCGAGACAGTATCGCTGTGAGCGAGACGGAACATCTCCGTTGCCACGGTAGGTAGAAACGAGGCGACACTTGAAGCGAGCGTCACTTCTGTACGATTCTTTGCCATCCGAGCAAGACAAGATATCGCTTTAAGAATGAGACGGGACGTTTGCAATAGTTGACACATATTTTTGTGATCGTAAAGTGTTACGAAAGTTACTAATCGAATATGCGGTTTACTTACTTTTGTATATACAGTAAAACAAGGGTAAGCTATTTCTCACGTAGGTAATAAGTTATCTACGCAAATCGATTATACAGAATCTTAAAGTTACGGATACTTTGTTTATAATAAGGCTTGCCAAGTATTTATCACGTGTAAGAAAATGCACTTGTAAATATTACACTGTCATTAAACTGTGGGTTTTCTAATTCATTGATGTCATAAAATTGTTAATTTTCATTATCATTTTATTAAACCATTTAAATTTTATCAAAAATATCTTTGTAAATTGTATTATAAATACTACCTGTGTAGTTTGTTGTTGATTTTCATAAAACCAGCATTTGGCCTTCCAATTAAAAAAATTGTATGTTCATTATTTTAGTACCCCACACACTAACATTTTCTTTTTGTATTTAAATAAACCTTTTTTATCAATTTATTTGGAATATTCGGTGCGAAAATGTGATGAATTTAAAATGTTTATGTGCCAAGTGTAGTTTTGTTTAGTATTAAGAAGCGTTGTTGCCAATCGTCTCTTTTGTAATGTAAAAATTAATCTATGACAGGGTCTTCCCAAAACCAAAATACTGTTACCACGATTTATTGACTTACCTTTAACCAGGACTAATCAAATAATAGCATTGCCCTAATTTATAATCTGTACGATAGCGATGGGCGATTGTTCGAAAAAAAAAATCGAATGAATCGACAATCGACCGAACTATCGAATGTCGATTTAGTAATTCGGAAAAAATAATAATCGAATGATAATATATACTCGGCCCTTCGATCGAATTGCCGCGACTGTGCGCACAGGACAGGCAGCGAACGAATGATTAATCGACGCGACGAATGAAGATTCATTCGTTAGTAGTACGGCCTGCGCACCGCACGCTCCGGTATTGCTTGCCGCATAATCGAAGGATAATTGAATAACTGTGGTTGCTTATCGAATGCATTCGATTACAGAGACCATTCGAATAATCCGATTAATTTAGTGATAATCGCCCATCGCTACTATACGATATTCTATAATGATATTATAAGCAATTTTTGATCTAATAACCAAACAGTTATTTATCAACAGATGCAAAATTACGTTTTTTACGTAAATATTACGTTTTTTTTAAATACAAACTTCAACGTTTTAACACGTTTTCTTAACTATTTATTAAGATATAATTTAATTTACCTACTATCGAAAATTAAATATCTAAAATTCCACTAATAGATTTCCTTGTTAGGTTTAGCGACTCGTTTAGTTTTGTCATGTACTAAACACTAAAGGTGGTTTTAAACGGTAGCTATCTCCAAAACATGACATAATTTTAAGACTTACCTATCATCATACGATAAATAAACAGTAAAATAGTCAAATTAAACATAATTATCTAAGTAGGTATTCCATTGTATGTGACTATGTTAACAATGTAAATATGTAATGAATTTTAAAAAAGAAATTTAACTAAAAGTTGAGTTTTGTTCATTTTGCGGCGAAAACTGTATAATGTAACTTGTAAGTAATGTATGAAATGAATATTTTTCTAAATATCTTAAGGAACAACTATTTTTGTAATCATAGGCTATTGAAATGATTATTTTATTGATTCTGAAGAATGTAAAAATATACATTATTTCAATCACGTTACTATTGTTTTATTTCGTTTAGGTGCAGCGCAGACGACAGACTACAGAGGACTTTTAGTCCGCGGGACAATCTTATTATTAGGAGGGTAAGGTTGAACATGATGGCGCGACTGTGGCGTACTTTTCATGTTTATACGCGAACTAAGTTCAACCTTATTTCCTTAAAATTAAAGTCTTGCCGCGCACTGAAAGTCTTCTGTAGTCTGTCGTCTGCGCTGCACCTTATACAGCTTACTTTAGATTCCATAATAAAATTAAACCACCATTAATATTATAGATATAGGCTATCTTTTCTTCATTAATGATTTTTTAAATTGCACCCGTGCGCAGCCTAGTGGCGCTTATTGAATTAAGGGTATCGCACTATTATTACCTAAAGCACAGATAATATACTACATACCTATGTAGGATGGCATTAAGCTAAATAATAACTGAGACAGTTATTATTAAATATTTAAATATAACCTGTAAAACCCTATTAGACCCGCGGGCGGGATGATTTTCTATTATGTCTGGAAACATGATACGTGAAGGTAAAAACGTGAAGGACCATGAAGGGCACAAAGATTTTTGAAAATTATTTTCTTCAGACAGATACAGTATCTAGGTATATTTTTTTTACATATTTAAGTTTTTTTTACTTACTTGAGTTCGTTCGATTTAAGAATCCCTGTCATTTTAACCACAGTGAATTTCAACGATGCAACGCTGAGCTCGGTTTCTGAGGCCTTACTCCGGTTGACGATGTCCGTATTTTCGAATGTAACCGTCCCCTTCACTCACGAGAAAATGACAAAGCGAACGAGCGTGATGGCTAGACTCGAAAATACGGACATTGTCAACAGGAGTAGGGCCCCTGTATTCAATATTCGAATAATGAACCGATCATTAGTTTTACCGAAATTTCTTTTCTAATATTTACTAAGGCATTGCAAATATTATATCAAACTATCACCTTTGTGTGGCATGCCTTTGTTTAACCAGGGCCGTGACGCTGCGTTGGATCCAATCAATGCCATTGAAATGCCAATACCCGAGGGTCGGACCCCTGCACTGCGGAACCAAATTATCCCATTAGCCACAGGAATGGCGTGATCAGCGCGCGAAAACGCATGGCTTCCTCGCCACACGGTTAGTAACAAACTGATTGATATTAATTAAGAAAGGGCAAAAATATTATCTGCATGCTAATTTACAGAAAAGAAATAAAAAAAACAAAAACCGACTTCAAAACTGACTACAGTGCTAATTAAAACTTAAAATTTTATAAACAAATTTAAACTAAAAAGTACAAAATATTTTTTCAATTACCTAACTGTTCTACGAAATTATACAAGAAACCTATTTCCAATTTATTATCTGTTATTTTTTGGAGTCGGTGCCAACCAAGCTAGATATTCTATCTACTCTAAGCAGCCAAGAGATGGTTTAATCCTGTCCTTACTTGCAAAAAAACATTAGAATTAGAATTTCTGGCACCGACTCCAAAAAATAACAGATAATAAATTGGAAATAGGTTTCTTGTATAATTTCGTAGAACAGTTAGGTAATTTAAATATTATTTTGTACTTATTATTTTAAATTTGTTTAAAGATTTTTAAGTTTTAATTAGCAGTTTTGAAGTAGGTTTTTTTTTTAAAGAAGTTTATTTTTCTTAGTTGAAATTTAGTGTAAGGTGCAACATGGGTAGACCTACTAAACGCGCTGTTCAAATGCAACAGCGTCATTTGGAAGAAAGTAGTAACGAGAAGGAAGACCGTTTAAAGAAGAACAGGAAAAGATTTGCCAATAGCATTTTAAGAGGGAGGAGGGGGGGGGGGGGGAAGAGGAGGGAGCTGCGCCTTTGACTTTGTTTTGTTAGCATCCTAATTTTTAAGGAGTTCCACCATCAGCTCAGCTCCACATTATGACTATCAGACGTAACAACATGTCAACATTAAGATACTAGTACGAAAACACTATGCGTGCCTTCAAAATTTAAGGGTTTCCCTTGATTTCACCAAGATCCCATCATCAGATCTCGACTGGGCCAAAATGGGACCAACTAGAAGGTATAGCCTTTAGGTAAACATATATTTTTTTCAAATCGGTGTACTACTGACTGAGATATGCGGTAACATAGCCACAAAAAAAAACATACAGTCGAATTGACAACATTTCATTTTTATAAAGGTACTAAAATTCAAAAACCATTTCGAGATTTGGCGATGCTTAATACGTTAAAAATATTGTAATATTTTTTTACGCTATAAATTCAGAGATATTTGAAAAAAAAAACTGATAGGTGCTATGATACCGGCATTATAAGGAGACATGCCTTTGCTTGGTTATCTGGTCTGACTTAAAAAGTATTTTACCATACATGCAAGCTAGCTGTCATTTTGACATTGATATTTGACACTGACACTATGATGAGTGAGTGAGAGAAGAGATAATCGTAGTGTTGTTCTATAGAAGCGAAGTCCATCTAGTTATCGATAGTCTTAGTATAGTACATTTAGGATTGCTAAAACTACACATGCATTTAAATGATTATCTAGTCTTGTGACGAAATCATAAAAAATCTTTTAATCATTAGTGATGTTTTATTTGATTTTAGAAACCATAAAAATTTAAGTAAGAAAAATGACAACGTTAGCTAATAGTAGTTAGTAAAGTTGTGTTTGATTATTTTAAAGATTATTTATCTACTTATTTATTTGGACTTTTGTATTATGATATACGTGCTTAATAAGATTGTGTTTGGATAAACATACCCACTAAGATTATTTATCAACTTCCTCATTGAGACTTTTTGTATTTTGATCTTACGTGCTTAGTAAAGTTGTGTTTGGATAAACATACTCACTAAGATTATTTATCTACTTCTTCATTTAGACGTATTGTATTTCGATATACGTGTCGATATCGATATCTTACTTCTACAACATACAACACTTTAGACGTCAGTTGTTTTTTTTAAACTTTGAATATGGCAGAGGCAAGAAGTTGTCACATCCTTACTATTGTACTTACGCTCTTTTAGAATTGAGAGTTTTTAAAGAATTTAATTCAAGGGGAATAAATGGAAAGAAATTAAAAAGAAAAAATACGTATGTCTTCTTTTTTGATGTACTATTAGGAAAAAAAAAATGTGCATGTAATTTTTTTGAAATGTTGTCAATTGATAACCTTCTCCTTTTTTGAAATCGGTGAAAAATAGTACCTACCTGAGCGACCGGTACTTTATTACGTAAGTCTTATTTTAAAACCAAAAAAGCTATAAACTTGAATAAATAAAAAAAAAAAACAAAAGAAAAAAACAAATTTTTCATCACCGAGCGAGATTCGAACCCACTTAACCACTTTTCTCAGGCCTGCGTCTTACGCACTCCGCCACGACGCTCAGTTTATACAATATGTAAAAAAAACCTGTCCGACGTTAAGGTGTTATCAGGTATAGAGTCAAGGTTCTATTTGTGTAATTATTTTCATAAAATATTAGAAAAAAATTACCCCATGAAAAAAAAGATAAAAAATACTACACTTAAAAACTTACATGGCAACGCGAAGGGTGGTGACGGGGCGCGCGGGGGCGCGGCGCGCGGCATAGCGCCGGCACTCGTAGGTAGCGCAGTCATAACCCCAGATAACCCCGGCTCTTATTATTAGCCAGATAATAATGTGTCAATCGTAAGAATCAGAGACTTTTTGGTAGCTCTGAAAAGATTTTTTTTTTGTGGTGGTGATTAGTGTTTGGTGGACTCGTGGCCTGCCTGCGTCAAACCTTTTCCGACCCTGCGTTGCCCGTAGTGAACACGCGTTTGTGCAAACGCTGGAACGCACGCTCTGACGGCACTGTGTACCCAGTGGAATAGCGAAACGCACTTCATAGTCTCTGCGAGCTTCACAATAGTCATAGTCACTCCTATCCAGACACATGAGCATATTAAAGTATTCTTGATTCGTATACGAGATTTTGCGGATCAACGGAACGGAACGACCACTCAGAAGTAATGTCATCGCGAAACTGACCTGTAATAATATCGGGATAGCCGCCGGCACGTGTCGCGGCGATATCAAAGGCCGCGGCAACGTTTATTGCAGTACCGACAAAGCAAGTAGGCGGCGTCAATCGAGCCGCGCGCCCGCCGGGGAGTTTTAGGGTAAATAGGTGCTAAACTTGTTAACTTTAAAAATCGCCAAAAAAAAGTATTAATGAATTACGTAATTTTGATACTTATTTTGGTAACGTTATTGAAGCAACTTTATGACCCTTTCGGCTCGGACAGGGTTTTTGTTACATATTGTATAATCTGTGGCTCAGTTGTACATTGTAATGTGTTACGAACTCCTAATATTCTAGAAACATATTTAAAATTGAATTTACAACAATTTTATTAATGTACCTAGGCACTTCGAAATTCTAATAACAAATTCGCGTTTTCATACTCATTTTACAAGGTTTTGCGTGTTTTCATCTAACTTTAGAAGTTCCTACTACTACTAATGAAATTCCTACTAAATTGTCTATGAATCTTGTAATTTCCTTAGCAACAGCTGTTTGGTCTGTCTTTTCTAAATTATTACACTTTGTCTCTTTTTTTGTTTGGCAGAGAAAAATAGAGGCCGAACTTAAAATCCTAGACACATTGGAATAGCCCAATATATTACATAGCTCGTAACCAAATTGGTGTAGGCTTCCATCGACCTCCACTTCTCTCTGTTTGCCCCGTAAAGTTAATATTCCTAACGGAATAGAGGAACAAACACGAGCTGTCAAACGAAACCAAAATTGGATGACATTTGTGTGTGTAAAATTGATCATGAATGTGTGTCAGTGATCTATGTCATGATGTCGCTTGTTACATTAGTATCCATATCGATAAAATTAATTAGTAACATTAATAGTAGGCATTAATAAAACGAAAATAGGATGGTATCAGATTTTTCATGGCTGAGTTTATGCTTCTGGAGTGAAGTAACAACGTTTAAGAAAAACTCAGAAGATACGGTTCTTCCAAAAATAATTAGTGAAATGAAAAATGTTGTTGTTATAATAGTTTATTTAAAAAAACTTATAGATATTAGGTACATGACTCTCACATCTGCCAACCTGCATAGCTGTTTGTCAGCAGTAGTTCTCGTCTTATATTTTATCTATTACATTACCATTTAGTCTATTACTACAACTATATTGTCAGTGCGAAGGAAAATTGCCGAAGTATGAAATCTATTTTAGAGAAAAATTACAAACCAATATTGATAAAAATCAATTTATAAGACGGTTCTAGACATCATTCGTCATTCAAATCAATATTTGACAAATCATTTTGATGTATGTGAATGCGTCTGGTACAATATCTCTGTAAACGTAGGACGAAACTGTGCGTCTAGGCTTTATCTTGACCTGTGAAAAAGAGAGTAACTATTATATAAAATGTGCCCAAACTAAGCTTATAATATATAGACAACTATAAGTAGACATTGCTATCCAATAAAACATCAGCAGAAGAATGGTATTATTTTATTTAAGCTTTCCGGAACAAAATTAGTTGGAATTGCAGATTTCTTTAAATTTCGTTTTGCTCCTCGCGTCTTAAAATATTTTAGTTCGAAGTGCTTACTGCAAATACTTGAATTTTTGTTTGAAACCCAGTTTATAAAATTTATTTATTTAAGTCTTTTTTTTTCAAGTTAGTCGGAAATCTAAAATATACATTTGTTACTAATGTTAGTAACTATTCTAACCATTTTCTAACCGTCAAAAACTGCATGGATCGGCTAAGTATCTTAAATAGTAATTACATTCCCAGCTGAATCATATCATATCTAAACGTCATATAGGTACTTAAACAACAGTAATACATTATTCGTATATTGCGTAATAGACGGTGGAAACGAAATATCGATAACTATACTCGGCCCGGCGAACCTTGATCCCTATGACATTGACAGTTATTCCTACGACACAACATTGTAGTGGCGTCACCGTTACATTAGAATTGAATTGGAGGCTTCAAAAAATGCCATTTATTAAGGTAAGGTAGATATATGCCATAACAATGATATTCGTCGGAATTATAACAATTCTTAACATTTACAAGAAATTATCTCAATCAGACTTTACGTTTACGTCCTGCAAAAGTTACTTCGTTCGGAAGATATCGACTAGTGCGGAAAAATATCGATAAACAAATGTCGATGATGGAAACGAGTGTACATGATTTATAATCATTTAAGTTATAGGTGCTGAGCTGAATGTTAAAAAGTTGCATGAAATTGTTTTTATTTCACTCAAATTTATAAAATATTTCTGGGGACACCAGGTTTTGTTTTATTTAAGATTAGATTTTATTAGTATCAGTTTTTATGTGTGGCATAATTAAGTGATAAATTATGAGCGTCATTGCTTTTTCATACTTAAATATTAGTACATTCTCTATTGAATAGAACGGAGCGCGGCATACATGCACTCACGATTGTATACCCAAGATAATTAAAAATAAACTTTTTTTTTTGGTAGGACAAAACCAAATAAAACAAAAGCTGTACAGCGATCATTCATTTATATATTTTAATCTGAATCTGATAATGACAGTAGGGTTTGTGTCACGAACTCGGAATCTAAACTGCAGCTGCTGTCGCCTACGTTTATCAAAAACGGCTCATCTACAATGCTGTCGTATCGCACGTCTCGATTCCAATCATCAAAACAAAGTTTTAAAGCATTATATTGGCAGTGGTAGGGCGGTAGCCAAATCTGTGCATGACCTTTGGATTTTGCTATTTCATCCAAAAAATATGTCCGCTTTGTTTGCTGTTTCTGCAGGTTCAACAGTCTGACCAATTCTTTTTTGAACATTTGAATGTTAGCTGCCACACCATTGCGTTGCAACCACTCTAGGATTTACCCTTTATTATTGTTGCTGGTAGTGCTTTATTCACTTGGAAGGAATGGTATGGGGCGTTGTCCATCAAAATATGGTGGGGCTCATTTAAATTATCCATCATCACTTCGTGATCATCGGTCGTTTTAACTGATTTGAAGGCCCACAAGCAAATAGGCGCAAAACCTTTGGCTGTATTGATAATCAAACGCTGACCCTTGCCTTCTGGCGCTTTGGTACAGGTAAGAGTTAATTGATTTCTTGCAGTTATTATATATTATTCTTGAAGTAATTATATATTTTTATTGTTGGGGGCGGGAGGGAGGGGTTAGGAGGGAGGGGGGGGGGGAAGAGGAAGGAGCTGCGCCTTTGACTTTGTTTTGTTAGCATCCTATACAATACCTGACAAAACATCTGGTGTTTTAATATAATAAACTTCTAAGTTTTTAAGGAGTTCCACCATCAGCTCAGCTCCATATAATGACTATCAGACGTAACAACATGTCAACATTAAGATACTAGTACGAAAACACTATACGTGCCTTCAAAATTTGAGGGTTTCCCTCGATTACACCAAGATCCCATCATCAGATCTCGACTGGGCCAAAATGGGACCAACTAGAAGGTATAGCCTCTAGGTAAACATATGTTTTTTTAAATCGGTCCACAACTGACTGAGATATGCGGTAACATAGCCACAAAACAAAAAAAAAATTGGCTATGGTATCAGAGGGACCGCATTGGAGTGGTTTGCCAGTTACCTAAGCGACAGAAGTCAATGCGTCAGGATTGGAGACTATTATAGCAGCTTGAATCCAATATCATTTGGTGTACCTCTGGGCAGCATCCTGGGACCTACGCTCTTTATCATATATTTAAATGATTTATGCTCAATCTCTGCTCAAAACGCTGAAATAATTTGCTACGCTGACGACACGGCTCTCATTTTTGGTGACACTTCCTGGGAATCGGTTAGGCTCCGTGCCGAGATCGGTATGGGACTTGTCTCAAAATGGTTAGACAAAAACCTCATAACTTTAAATACTGAAAAAACTAAGTTCATTTGCTTCAGTAAGACGTCAGATTCTGCTCCCAGCGCTAACTTAGATAAACTAGTAATACAAACCTGCGATCCAGTCGATAACACCACTTGTAAGTGCGATAACATCAGACGTAGTGACAACATAAGATGCCTGGGAGTTATACTGGATGAAAAACTCTCATTTAAGCAGCACATTTCCTTAACATCTGGACGTGTAAGAAAGATCATCCACGTCATGAGAAACCTGCGAGAGTCAACTGACGGCAGTACGCTCAAAAGTGTATACCTGGCCCTATGTCAATCTCTGATCACCTATTGTATTCTCGCCTGGAGGGGAGCTGCAAAAACCTCTCTTATGCCCCTAGAGAGAGCCCAAAGAGGGGTCTTAAAAGTAGCTCTATTCAAGTCAATAAGATATCCAACTGCCGCCTTGTACGAGGAGGCGGGGGTTCTGAGCGTTAGAAAACTATTTCTTCTGAGAGTTGTACTTCACATTCATAGAAGTGTCCTATCATCAGACGAATACAAGAAAATGCTTACTAAGCGTCTATTCAGGATACCCGTCTCCGCTATCAAGACTATTTTCGTGCAACGTTTCTGTAGGTTTCTGATGCCTCACATCTACAACAATTTGTCTGCTGTGTTAGACTTTAGGAACCAACCTATTCATAAAGTCAAAGCGATAGTAACTAGGCTGCTCTTGGGATTGTGTTACGATGAAACAGAAAAAATCATAAAAGTTGAAAAATAGTCAATAACTTGCCTCATTAACAACAAACAAACACAGCGCACACACAAACACACACACACATACACACACACTAGCGTTGCCCTCTTTAAAGAAGATTGTAATTGTCCTGCAGATATTTTATATAAAATGTTTTTTTTTCTTTTTTTGTAAATGTATTAATAATTCAGTTTTTGTCTCGCTTGTATTTTGTTTAACATGCAAAAATGTTTCTGTGTTGTGAGCAAGTGCTGTAAAAATTACATGTAAATCGTACACTGTTCCCCATAGGACAGGCATGCCTAGTATGGGGACCGGTAAAACCTATTTGTATTTTAATTCTGTCAATAAACATTTTTCATTTTTTATTTCATTTTTTTGTCATTTTCACATACAGTGGAATTGATAACCTCCTCCTTTTTTGAAGTCGGTTAAAAAGTTAAGTTTCATCGACACGCGACCCATCACTAACATGAACTGTCATAGGGATCCAGGTTCGCCGGGCCGGGTATAGATACAGCCCTAGTGTAAAACGAAAATTATTTCTTTACACAAAATATTCGTAAATTCTGCATTATGTGTATTGGATCTTTGCTTCTTACATTAATAAATGTTTAAAGAAGAGAATTATCACACTATGCACTTAAAATTCGAAACGCATTGGCAAAAATAAACCTATGTTAGGTGGTGTGATTTGGAACAATTTACCTGTGAAATGAACATTTTTTGGGGTTATTTCGCTGTGTCGTACAACAATCAATTACTGAACAAGTCACCATGTTTCACCAAGAAATATTTCAAAGAAATATCCATGATTTCATGTAATACTTAAAAAATTCAAATAGCTGAAATTCTCAGCGTGCCGATAAGTGCCGACAAACTGTTTGACGTTTCCAAAAACGGTTCTGTTATGTCGCATCACACATCTCTTTTTATCATACAGTGTTGCCGCTAGTGACATCTCGCTCGCTCAGCCCTTTGTTCCTCTATTCCGCTAGGTATATTAACTTTATGGTTTGGCCATTAAGGACGCAGTTGCTTCTCGCTGTTTTAATTCAAGCATTAATTCGCTCGTGAAGCAGGACTAGTGGGTAGTGTACACTTTATGTCCCCGATAACTCCAAGGACGGATATCCGTAGCGCGAGCCTGCGACTACTGTCCAGCTAACTTGTAGCAGGCCTGTGTATCTCCCCGCGGAGGTAGCAAAAACGTACCTACGCGCGGCGCACCTACGTAGGTGCTAAAACAAGTTGCGTGTCGCTACCGGCCAGAGCCACGCTCGCGCGTTTTATTCACCGGCGGCCGCGCGGCTACGTTGCTGGCTGGACGAGAATGAATAAAGTACTAGAAATCGGCGCTAGATGGCGTTAGAAGCTTCTCGTAGCAGTCAACCCTATCGCGTCGCGTGATATTACGTCACTGAATAGGTTTAGTGTATTATGAATCATATTCCAGAGCAATAAGTATGAAATTATCTTGCAATGGATTTTTGTTGGTGTCTACACGAAAATGTGCTTGACTCTGAGGCGAACTAAATTACGCCATATTGTTGATGACATTGAGTAGACATTTCTTTGAATACAATTGCTAAGTCATACTTCTGTACGAAGTACTAGTATTCTGTGCTTGTAGTTTGCATTTCCACAAACAGTAAAACCGTACTCGTACATAACGGGTCCGGTTGAAAGCACGTCGAGCTAACACTGCGGCGACTTAAGCGGTTGTGACAGGGGTAATTTTGCAACTTAAATGTTTACTCCGATGTGCTGTAGCTGTTAATACAATAAATACTTACCATAGGTAATATTATGAAGAATAATGCGGGAACAATTATTTGTAATAATATATTAACCCATTTACTGATAATAAATTTTCCACTGCTTGTATAAATATGAGACGACTAAGTTGGAATATCCTTTGGAAAAGTCCTATGCATAATTAACCTCCGACGCAAAAACGACGGGGTGTTATAAGTTTGACGTGCCTGTGTGTGTGTGTGATTTAGTTTTTTTGGAATGATAAATTAGTCGGGAGTGTTCTTAGCTATGTTTGATGAAAATCGGTCCAAGATGGCCGCCGTAACAAAATGGCGGATTACATATATTTTTTTAAACTCTTTCAATATGGGTATCAAATTAAAGGGCTAGACTAGTAGAATATACACCATGACAAATTTCAAATCCAAGATGGCCGCCGTAACAAAATGGCGGATTATTTTTTTTAAACTCCCTCAATATGGGTATCCAATGAAAGGGCTGACTAGTAGAATACTATAATACACTATGCTAAATTTCAAATCTAAGATGGTCGCTATCACAAAATTGCGAATTGCATTTTATTTCAAAGTTTACTTACTTTTCCTCAACTATTTTATAATAGATCATTATAGTTATTTATTATTGATAAAAAAACCTGATGAAACACCAAATTACTTAGAATCTTAAAACGCAAGAAAATAATTGAAATAAAATAAAAAAATAAGAAGTCCCCTACAAAAATCATGAAATAAAAAATAAAATAAAAAATTAAAATCCCCCGACACAAATTATAGATGCACATAAAAATCCTAAAACAAGGTTTCATAACAGTTGGTTTAAATGGAAACCCTATAAAAAGCAAAAAATTAAACTGAAATTTTGACCCTACGTTAGTAGGTATACAATTTTTAATTATAGTTAGTAATCATAAAGTCAAAGATAAATAACACTACATAAATTAAAATAATTCATTAACTCAATATCGTTAGTGGAAGCTACATGGGATGAAACTTTTATAAATATTTTCTGTTCGTGTGAAAGCTGTCTCATTGAGGGTATTTCCTGAAATTCTAGAACCACTCGACATACAAACCACAAATTACCAGTTCATTTATTCATTATTGCATAATATTCGGGAGATTGAAGACAAACAGCAGTGGAACAAAGGCAAACATCATTAATTGCACGAGCGTAAAGTTCGGGCCCACTGAGTTCTTAATGGAATCGGGAGTTATATTCCAATCTTGGAATCTATTAATTTAAAACGTTAATTATTTTCTTGATAAATAACTTATTTCATTGTTTTTCGGTCAATTGTTTTTCAGTAAGGGGAGTGTAGAAATTTGAGGGAATTAATTAAGAGCGACCTCGCGATAAAAACAATTCGATTAATGCCCTAACCTTACTTCGTGTTTTTCTGATAGTGTATTAGTGTGTGGTAAAAATAAAATTAATTTATCTTTACGTTTCTAAGAGGCTGGTTGACATCAGTGGTGATCCAAGAGCTGGCAGTTACCTTGCTCAGGGTATAAGCATCGCTATCCAGCGCGGTAATGCTGCCAGCATCCTGGGAACCTTACCACAAGGGCCCTTTTTATATTTTTATTATTGTATTGTATTAAATAATTTATCTTAACTTTTAATAATAAGATGTATATATATATGACTATCATAGTTTAGTTACTAGTGCCTTTACGTTTACCTTGTAACAAATAAAACTCTTTTTAAATCTGCACCAATCAGAGTTAGGTAATAACAAAATATCAGAGCATCTTATCCTAAGCCTTCTCAATATCTGTTGACCTTTAATACCTGTGGCTAAGTAAGTAAGTCATCTCAGGAAGTTTGGAGCAAAACAACAGTGGCGTGACTTTGCTTGATCAAATTCTCCTTAACTCATGGAAGTTCCGCAGTAAACAATAATGAATGTCAAAACTTTCTTACCTGGCTCAGAATCTTAGATCGAGTTAGCGGTTTTAAAATCTAATGAAAGCCGGTTACTCCAACGGTACCTTAAATATTTTAGGAAGGTATCCAGAGTTCCAGAAGTACTGAATAGGAGTAGCTTTAGGATTCGCTTACGCACAGGTCTAGGCTTTAATTCACAGTTGTGTCAGTTTAGAAGATCGGGATCGAAGTCTTCTATCTTATTTGAGTCTTGGTGTGCTGAGAAATGAAAGAATGTACCTATTGATTTATATAATAAATCAATGAATGTACCATACACAACTTGTATACCTACGTAGAGGGTCATATAAGTATATATATTTATAAAAAAATGTACACATTATCAATTCTAAAAAAAATTAATTGCTTTCAGCGTCGTCGCGTCGTGGCTCACTTAACAAAAAATACAACTGCAAATTCGCAATATCCTACCTCATTTCAAGCACCACTTAAGTGTGATGAAGAAACGGATCTATATTATTCCCAAAATAACCCGTCGTTGGCTGATGACCCATGGGAATGATTGGAAAACCTGAGTCAATGTTAACTCTTTTTTCCAGCTAAATTAAAGTTGATACCGGGAATCGCATTTTTCTCCAAGGCTACGAGTAATAGGAAAATCTATTAAAAATGTAAGTGGTAATTGCCGTTAAATTTATGTTTTTGACAATTCCTAATTGTATTTTTGAAAATCAATGATTAAAAATGCGCTTTTAGTCATTAGTTCATCAATCCTTAAATAGCCGGTGAACTTCGATTGACGGTTAATTTGTCAATAATTCCTATATGAAATACCTACTTTTGTGAAATAATTCAAAACCGGCTGATTAAAAAATAACCATGTGTTGGTGAACTTCAGGCTCAGTACACGACTTAAAAGAGCTCGAGCGTAAGTATTATTCCGTTTGTAATTTGTCAGTAAGCCACGCCTCTTTTTTATCAACGTTAATTCAAGTTACAAAAACATCATTTCGATTAACGCATTAGGATTGGAATTGGAGTTTAAAGTATCCTTAGAAGTGTTTATTCCACTTATAATTGTGTTGTACTAGTGTTAGTAGTATTGAAGTCTAATCTTTTTACCCGACTGCGGAAGAAAGGTTATGTTTTTCGAGAGTATATATGTATGTATAATTGTTTGGCACGCCCTACAGCCCAAACCGCTGGACAGTTTCTGGTGTATGAGGTGTCGTTGAACTTGTCAAAATTGTGAGAGTGACATAGGCTATATAAAATTAAGAATCGCCCGCAAATGGAAATAAAGGGGGGATGGGGGGATTGATTTTTTCCTTACTATAGCAATATGGGTATCAAATGAAAGCCAGTAAAAAGACCATTTCAAAAATATTATAATTTTTGCAGACGGGTGTTTTGTTTTTTCTTAAATTATGTTTACTTGTTAAGAAATTTATCAGTTTAATACCAGCAGGCTTACCGCTTAACTCGGTTGCTTAAAATTGCTGTACTGATAGTTTTCCGTAAAGGAATAACTGCTTTAAACTGAGCGTCTGGTAGCAATGATAGGTTTTAAAATAATTATAAAATGCAATAGCTTTAAAATTGGGTGGTAATGGCGTAGTAACTATTATATAACCTGTGGTAATGGTAAGCCAGCCCGACCCTACGCCGGTGATGCACACCGCTTACATAGTGCTTTTTAAAAGCAATCGAAACAGACTCTTCAATAATCTCCGAAGCTTGCGCTGCAGTTCCACAGAATAAGTACTAGTGCAGTACAGCCCCAACAGCACCCCGAGCGTATTATTATATGAACGAAGGGCATCCAAATGTTTCTTTCTGCGTATTTTAACCACAAACTGCATGTATGCAATGAGATAGGGAATGATCCAAAATACGTTTTAGTTAGGCATTTAACGCCACTAGGGCAACGATGATATCTTACTGATTTTGATCACGATAAAGAATAAACGAGAAACCTCTAACTCAACGTCGAGTTATCTAAACGCTTTTTCCTTGATTAAGTCCACACTTTACCTTGGTTCCAAAAACTTTTATGAGGGTGATAAAGGTGATAAAGGGCACCTTAATAACTGGACTAAAGTCATGCCTTCTTTGTGAATAAATTTTAATTTCTTCAAAGATACTCGGACTGTCGCGACGGGAATAATCAAATCCAGGACTTTGTAAGGGTCGTATTAATTTAACGACCTTTTTCCCAGTCTCTTTGAATGTACTTCCTTAATAATGATAAACGAAAGTTCCTGAAAGGATTCCTCTGGATGGGTTTGGGAGTCTTCGTTTATACAAGGTTATATGCCCATACAATTTTCAATCAAAGGTTTGCTTGAAATCAACCTGAGCTGGGGTTGTAATCATAGTATTGCGAATTGCGATTCTAACTCGACTATATGTTCTGTAAGATTTTTCAAGCTTCGTAGTTTAATTGTGTAACTAAATTTTTAGGATCATTTTGTTTTTAGTGTGCTATAATTAGGCATGAACTCATTCGATTCCACGAGCTGTAAAAATTAGCGTTTCTCCAATATGGCGATTGGCTTCGAAGTTCTTGTGACTTGTATTTTTTTTTAGAAAATCTCATTGTTACAACAATGATAATAAGTAAGTAATAAATTTACTTTACGCATGGACATAATTCTAGTTTTTAAATTCTAGATAACTTAGTTTAATATTTCTTAACAATGACTAGAAAAATATTATTGGTTAGACAGATAGCCCCATTCACACGAACTAGTAAATGAATTATCAATTTATTAATATACGTGTATCTGAACTAAAATAGGTCACGTCAATTTGACTTCACTTGTTTCACTGGAAGTACGGGGAGAACGACAAAAGCATAGTGCAATTGCAAGTAACGGTACATAAGTATACCAACGTACAGTCGACCAAATTGAATCATGACCCACCTTATGGTCATTTTTCTACTGTCATTCTATACAAGTAGGTTGAAATTAGCTTGAACATACATTTCCTAGAAACGAACTGTTATCATTTTATTAGACACTGACAGTTACTGACAAGGCTAGGATCGCTATCTGTACGAATAAGTTTGTATGAAAATCGGCGAGAACTTAGGTTGCAATGCAACACACAGGTAGGTAGGTAGATATTCGGCATTCGGCACAGCCGGGCGCCAAGTCTGTATCGGGAACCAGTTTCTTCATAAAAGTTCCACTGGAACTTGTGTTAGCCATGATGAAATAAAACAGTATACTTAGTTGAAGAATATAATATTTATTTTAGTTATATATTTTACAAGTGGCATTAAATTGGTAAAGTGAAAAGTGACCCGATTAGACGACTACAAATGTCACTTCCCCAATCCAAACCCCACAAATTTTCTATTGGATTAAGATCTGGAGACCTAGACGGCCATGGTATACGAGTGAATTCATCTTCATGCTGGGTAAACCAATTCGCGACAATTCTGGCAGTATGCACTGGACAGTTATCATGAACACTGGCACTTCTTCACGCAAGTAAACTGTTCGCAAAGTCGGTAACATTGATTCTTCCAATAAATCGACATAGTTTATAGTGTTCTGACGAGGAGAAATTTGAACAAGTTCTCCGACACTTCCGGCGTCCATCCAGGCACACATGTTAGCTGAAATTCAGCCGGATAATTGGTTGGGTACTACGTGATCCTCTGTGTATCGCGTGTTATCGTAACGCCACGAAGTTAACCGACCATGTTGAGAAGAGCGACATGATTTCTCGTCTGTAAAGATGTTATTCGTAATAGTGTTGCATTTCCGCTCTCTGTTGGTTCGTGATTCAACGAACGCCATGATTATGTCGTCGTTTGTCTTCGAGGGTACCCTTCTTAGCATGCCGTCTGATCCAGGTTCTGACTGTGTTCCGACTTATTCTTAGCTCTTTGTTCTGCCGAATTGGCCATTATACGATTTGTTTGTAGATATTGACTTAGATTTTTATAAAATTTCAGACTTACTAGATATACTTCACATCTGACACACGACGTTTTTTATTTTTAAAATTATAATACATTTTTCTTCGTAGTGAAAAGAGTTTGGATTATGGACTTATTTTAAATTCATATTAAGACTGGTTTATCTAAAACATGTCTAGTGCAGTGATAATAAAGGTTAAACTTGCATAGATCTCTAACCCGTAATGACGCATTTTTATTCATATTTAAAACGTACTATGTGCAACATGCATGACAGCGAAGAAAACCTTACTACATTAATGAATACAAAGGAATAATCGGCAAATTGGGTCATGATTCAATTTTGTCGACTGTACATGATAATATTTTCCCACGCGTGTTAGCTACTAACTCTGCGACTGAGAACGGTTTTAATAAGTTAGTTATTCTGTATGAGATAGTTTTTGTCCTCTCGTCGTCCCACATAAATTATCAAAATTTCCAAATTACCCGTTTTGAATGCACCCCTTATACTAATTGAAAAGGAAAGGTTTAGTTTTCAGCAATTGCTTGGCCATTTTTCAAAGATAATAAATCCCATAAAAATTTGTTTAAAATACAAATTGGTTCTATGCTTTCGTCTTTCGCTGTGACTACTCTCGTATTCAACGTCAGGGTAGACATATTACATTGGCCGGGCCACTTGTTGTTGCTAATTAACTATTAATTATTTAAACATAACAGTCTTCCTACATGGCATTTAAGGGTAAGCTTTAGGATTCGTGCTTAGATTCTGAATTATAAATATGATTTAATTACAAAGATGAAAAGAAAAAAAAAATAAAGGTACAATAGAAAGTCATTATTAGAATGTGGAATACATTTTATACGCGAAAAGTGGTACAATTAAATGCTGCAGAGAATTTTATACTGCGAAAATGTATGAAACTTACATTAAGCCTTTGACTGCCACGAAACTAGACACAATAGAAAAATATTGTTTGGGGGTCACCCACCGGTGACCACCATGGCGCTCAATGTGTTAAGAAAATAAGTGCTGTAAAACTTGCTGAGTAATCCAAAGGGTAAACTCCCATTGACTGTCACCAGATGTGCTGATGGTTTATTTAACACGTTTCTGTTTGTTGTTCACCCCAATATTGATCGTTATCAAACCGGAACTCCATTCTTGACACCCCTGCAACCCTTATTAGTATGAATACGACAAAATGAACCTACCACCAAACTAATAAGTTTATACGCGGCTAACCATAAAGGTGATCTATTTTAATGCGTTAAGGTTGATATTTAAGTAGCTTGACAGTTTAATAGGTCAGAACAACGTAATTTCCTCGAAATGTGGTTGAGAGAAGCAAAATCATCCTCTCGCGAAATAATTAATTTATAATTCGGGGGACTATAATTTGTAAAAAATTATGTACTTGTTTTTACATCACACCAAATTGTTCTAGTGATTTTGTTTATGTCGTTTGCTACTATGTTAGTAGCATTAGTGTACCGGTGAAATTCTTACAATTACCTTAATCATAAAAAGTATTATAACAGGAAAGGTACCAGGTCGTATTTTTCACGATCTTTTTAGCTTTATCCTGCGCTTTAAAAATACACCTCTGTTTACAATGTTAGGCAAAATTAAAAATAGCCGAATGCAATTATTATTTCAGAACCCATTATCAAAATTAAAAGAATACAGCAATTAAGGGTATGTCAATTTAATTAGCCGAAACCGGATACACAAAGGAAAATTAACTTACATCGTGTGAGGTCAGTGACCCTTCTAGTGTGCGTGGAAAAGCATTGCCCTAGCACGTGACACTAGCGTGACTGAAATTTACTTTTTAAAGTAAGCGAAATGAATATTTGCAATAATTATTTTTTTGGTGTTTGCTGTAATTAAAGTTAATTATATCTACACCTACATTTTGATAGCGAGGGATCAAATACATCCAAGTGATCTACATACGTGTTATCAACTCGGTCAAATTTTTATACTTGACGTTTACAAAAAAGGTATCCAACATATTTATTTTGAAAGTGACACTACGAGACTTAGTTATAGATTAAATTTTATTGACGTCTCTGAGGGCGGCAAATCATGTAATCGATTTGTTATGGGAGTCACTCCTGAAAGACTGTACCAGTGAGGACTTTCATTCTTCTTAAGTTGCGGTTAATCTAGTCTTTATTTATTCTTTTTCCAGTCTAGTATGCTAAAAACACAAACACACGCACCCTGGGCGTGACTGAGCACTCATTTCTTCGCTCGGTGGTTTTTTTCAATTGCCATAAACGACTCGTAACTTTCCGCAGGGGTACTATTCTGAAACTCATACTTAAGACTTGATATAGCTTGCTGAACCGTATTTAAAGTAAACATCAAACTGGCTAAGTAAAATAGGTTAAAATGTTTCTACTAATTAAAATTGATTTGGAGTTGAAAACGTGAAAGGATTGAACAAATTGAACGATAGATAAAAATATATAAGCATAAATATTTGATTCAGTATAAATCTTTTGCAGGAAGTTAAATTTTATATAGTCTTTACAGATACTGTTTTATAAGTACAGTCGGCAGCACGTCAGGGTTGATATGAAGTTTGAAAACAGCTTCTCAGTCGGGAATAGAGGCGGTCTGAAGGTCAAAGTGGGGTAGTCTGATGTGCGGCCAAATGTACCTAAGTATATAAAAAAGAAACAAGATTCTGATCTACCTTACGAGCATAACATAAGAAAATCGAAAAAGCTGTAAGTTTATTTAATAGTAATATAAAGTCTAAATGTGGTTAGGCCAGGTTTTGTTACTTATAATTTATTAACGTATCAAAGTTACTTCCCTAAGCTACTCGTACTTTTGCCAGAAATCTAGCACTTGTTTGTAATTCTTCAAACTCATTAAAATTCAATCTAAACAAAACAAAACAAGCAGGCTTAAGTTTTAAGTTTGGTTTTGCTTAAACTTTTCTAATTTAGATTTAAGTTCATTTCTTATTTAGATATAAACATCTTTGGATAGCTGGATTTTCCATTATGTAAGTTATAAGTCAGCCTATTAGATCCCACTGCTGGGAAAAAGCCTCACCTCAACTATGAGGAGGAACGAGCCATACTTCACCACGCGGGCTCAGTGCGGATTGGTGGAGGGGTGTATGTAAGGCAAGTGACAAACCTTACTGTCAGAAGTTATCAAGCCGCCCTAGGGCCTCTGACTAGGCTTAACGACTATACCACAGATATTAGCCGGGACCAACTGCTTAACGTGCCTTCCGAAGCACGGAGATGCTTGTCATGGACGTCACTTAAATGGTCAGAATGGTCACCCATCCAATCACGACCGCGCCGTGGGTTGCTTAACTTTTGGTATCACTACCAAAGCGCTGCCGCCACTGCGCCACAAGCACCTCCAATGTAAGTTAATAATAAATATTCTTGCCAATTCTAAATTACAACTTAAATTACATTTCCACGAAGATTCCAACTTATGTAGTAGGTACAGTGGGTGAATATATTTGCAATTCATAATTTCTTGTTCCTAACTTTACCTTTTTTGTGATGTAACATAAATTCGAAACATTATCACAGACATTAATAAAATACCAAGTGTTTGAAATAATATTTTTTATGGTAATTCAACGATAGCGAAAAAATTATGTATTAGAATATTTTACAAAAACGTTTTTCAAGTAAAGACGTAGCGAATAACAGCGAGCGTCTATCTTATACAATATTAGACACATTTGCAAAATAACGTCTATTTTCTAATAACATTATATTATTAAATATTTTCTATCGATTCAAGAATATCACTCTTTCGAAGCCTATTGAAAGTTAGCACGCCCCTATCAGCTGCAATATCCAGTATCGTCTGGTTTCCACCAACGAAGCCTTATGAAAACCCTGAGCTTTTTAATAGCATTGCAATTAGCATATGTGATATAACAATTTGCTTTAAAACTGTTAACTCTTAAATTTAAAAAATGCCCTCAAAGTCATCTACATTTAAAAAATATATGCTTGGATGCAACTTTGATATAAATTTGCAAATAAGGAGTTTTCAGCTGTCAGTTTCCAATCGGTTGGTAAGCTAGCACTAGAAAGTTTTGTAATCCCACATGAAACTTAGGATACATACATAGATAGGTATAGGATAGGTAAGCAGCAGTGTAATAATGTGAACTCATAATCTCCTGCGTATTATGCATCCTTAAACCTTTTTAAGTTTTTTTTGAGAAACACAAGATAGTAAGATCTTAGATGTACCTACGTCAAATGCGTCAAAGACTCATTTCACGGGCACGCATGAGACGCGACGCGCATAATGACGCGGAGAGTAAAACCACTGGTTGCGACGCGCACGAAAAAACACAGCTAAATAAATAAAGATCCAGAAGGCAGTCAGATAAAAAGCAAAAAATGATTTTTTAGGGTTTGAGAGAGGAGTCATGAAAAATAATAATACAACGTAAATACCAATTTACCCGTATCACAGATTAAATAATAGTTACTACGTCCCGTAGTATTACTTTAGTTAAAAAAATATGATTTTTTTACTTAATTTAATGAAATATTATATGAGTTCTATTTACCAAAATTATTTTTAATTAATTATTAGATATTTTTTTACATTTTCTATTTACTTAATTTTCATCTATGGCAACAAAAAAAAATAACAAAAAGTTGTTTCTCAACACAAAACAACCAGCAATTTTATGAATTTTCAAATTTCTCGTCAAAAAAGGACTAGTGAGTCATATAGTTCTCTGTTTGCTACGAGATTTTCCTCGCGTTTTCATGGCATTGCGATTCGCGATCTACCCGCCAGTACAACACACTCTCCCGACGAGGCCGCACGCTCGCCGGCCGTTCCGTTCCGCGCGCGTGTGTGACGTGATACGTTCCGCATTTCGAATTTAGAATTTTGTGCTGTGAAATGAATAAGCATTTGTGACATAAGTGCACTGGATTTTTCGACCGGTGAAAACAAACGGCTGCAACTCATCAGGTAGCGCATGCGAACTTTTTTCAATGTTTTGATTTCACCTGAACGTTATTCGGTTGTTTATTATTAAATTTACGGCCAGATATAAACAACCGCTAATTGGAAGCTGATAATTGTTGTTTCCGATTTGTAATTGTTTGATTTACAAAACGATGCTCTTGTAAATGGGCTGACCAATCCGCGATTCTAATATAATACTAAAACGTGTTCAATTATGTTAACTCTATGACGATAACGGTAGAAATATAACTTCCCGTTTCGAAAGGAAGATATCCATTTATCAAAGGTCAAATGTAATGTTTTGTTATTGTTGCATAACTTTTTGGGTAACTAAAATGTATTGTTCAACTGTAAGCCATATTCTTGAATCGTAAAAACGCCGGTGCGAACCGTAAAAGTAACAACATAGCCCACATTAGTATGTCAAGACAGTCATGAATAGTAATACCGAACATATGAACTAGAGTTTATCCCTCCTGTCGGTTGTGAGCCGGTAAAGGCACAGGGTAAAGGTGCTTTATTATTTAGAACCCCCAATGCTGGCGGTATTTTACCATGAACAGAGGATTTTAACTTATAAAAATCTTGGATATACGCAAGAGTAAACAGGAATTGGTTCTGGAAATGATGATAAAGAAAATTATGACTTCATTTGGTTGTTATCAGAGTACTAGTTTTATCAAAGAATAATACAAAACCACACGTTGCGTTGGTTTTCATTTGCATTTCATTCCATATTTATATCTCCATCTCTGGGTCAAGCAATAAATCCTCAAACTTTTTAGACCGTTGGTTCCTATTAAAACGTATTTTTTTAAGTTTTAAATTAAAACTTTATACAGAAATTGAATCATACAAAACTTAAAAAAATATTCGAGTAACATCTCTCAGAATACATACTATAACTAATTTGTCTAGTGTTGTCCATCAAGTACCAAAGGCAGTGGGAAATATTTCAAGAATGCTTTCATGTTTTCATGTAGATACGTATAGATTCAATCTACCCTAACACCCCAAAGAGGCGCAGTGAATAGGCTTCGCCCAAGCAATTACCTGAACTCTGTGTATACCACCACAGAATACTAATTACAAAATGTCTGTATGCTCCTTCTAGATTCAGGCAGTAAATAAGCGTATTCAGTTTCAAAGGCTAGATCTACTTTTTTATTTCCACGTTTTGCCGTAAAATATTATTTTTACTTGGTCAGCTTCATACCAACTGAAAGCTAGCACGTAATAATTTTAAGATGTGGAAATAGTTCAGCTATAAAACGATGACGAAATTGTTATACAAGAAGAATGCGTGTACTTGCTACTCTGATAAGTTTGGTTTAATCTGCTTAGTTGGTATTCATGACATATACTTTGCCATTCATTTTGCTCTTAATTCTCAATAACATCGCATACATATAAGCAAAACTGTAGCTCCAGATCTTAGCAGCCAGTTGTTGTTTCATACAGATTTGTATTCATGACATATACTTTGCCATTCATTTTGCTCTTAATTCTCAATAACATCGCATACATATAAGCAAAACTGTAGCTCCAGATCTTAGCAGCCAGTTGTTGTTTCATACAGATTTGACCGATTTTTTGAAAAGTTGAAATATAAATTGTATATGGATATTAGGTTACGTCTTTAAGTCCAAAATCGTAGTTCATAATATTGGTAACACGCGATCAGCTAGGTTTTTAGCATATTTAATAAATAATTACATATTTCGTTATTAAAATACTCACAGTGCAACTAAGTTTGTTAATTATTTATGCTCGTTTAATTAGGGGCGTTTGTTAGTGTTAATCAGTAACAAACAACTGCAAATGCTGTATTGAATTTATCAATACCTCATTAAAACCTTAATAACAAATAATACATTACCAATATTAAAATAACTTTACACGCGAAAATATTACTCATTATTTACATAAATCGTTGTGCCATATAGTTACTACTGATATAATTTATTGACCAGAAGTCTTGTTAAGTAGTGGATTAATATACTTTTTTTTTTTTTTCATCTACTACTTAAGCCTTATTTCCTCTAAAATTTACTTAAATAAAATACGGATGCTATAAACAAAGGAATCTTTCTTACACCCGCGTTGATTTGATCACGCAATGTGCAGTAGGGCTGGCTGTTAGTAGAAAAACGTACAGCAGAACGAAAAATACAAGAAATACATAATACACACATTTTTCATCATCCGCCATCTGAATTTAATTTTTTAATCTTCTATCCAATGGTTGTCTAGAAGAAATGCTTTAGGCAATAATATCACCTACATTCAATTATTGTTTTTTAAGTGATAAGCATTCACTTTGCAATCTAAATATATTATTGCACTTGAAAAAATGACCGCCAGAGGCGGAAATCGAACCCGCGTTCCTCGCATGCCGGGCGATTGCCTAACCTCTCGGCCACCCTGGCGTTGGCAGAGCCTGTCGAAATTTTCAAGTGCATCTTAACGCTGTAATGCCGCGTTGCTTTCATCAATGTTATTGGGATTACACCCTCAAAACTCGAAAGAAATACTATTGCAAGTATTTAACAATCGAAAGATGAAGCTTGCAAATACGATAAATTATTGTTTTTTAAGTGATAAGCATTCACTTTGCAATCTAAATATATTATTGCACTTGAAAAAATGACCGCCAGAGGCGGGAATCGAACCCGCGTTCCTCGCATGCCGGACGATTGCCTAACCTCTCGGCCACCCTGGCGTTGGCAGAGCCTGTCGAAATTTTCAAGTGCATCTTAACGCTGTAATGCCGCGTTGCTTTCATCAATGTTATTGGGATTACACCCTCAACACTCGAAACAAATACTATTGCAAGTATTTAACAATCGAAAGATGAAGCTTGCAAATACGATAAATTATTGTTTTTTAAGTGATAAGCATTCATTTTGCAATGCAAATCCGGCATGCGAGGAACGCGGGTTCGATTCCCGCCTCTGGCGGTCATTTTTTCAAGTGCAATAATATATCACCTACATTTTACATATTTATTACAATCCTGTGTATATCTGTCTACTGTGTGTGTGGTGTGCACTGTGCATATCCAAATCGTGAGGAAATAACTGTTTGAAGTAGGCGTAACCAATAAAAGGTGTCATATTTGCTGAGTAGTATTACTGAGTAGTAGAGTTATATGTTTGGAAAAAGTTCGAAAATACATTCGTACATAGGTAACGCCCGCGTTTTTCCAATAACTAATTGTGTACAATAAGAGGCAACCCTAAGTACCGAACATAATTTACGAAACAATGACCGTTTGTTTGAAAGACGTTGTGCGTACAACTCTAAAATCCGTTGCGTAATTTTTTACAGATCAGCGCTTAATTATTTTTGAAAAATCATAACTTTGCGAACATAACGTAACATCTACGAGAATTTAACAAAGATTTTTATTTTTGTGGAAAGATAATATAAATTCAATACAAATAATTATTTACCGATTAAATTACCCTAAATACCAATTCAAGAGCAATTTTGTTTGTTCTTTACCTGTACCTACCATGGCTTTTTAATTTTCCTTATAGGACTCCGCACCGCATAAAGTGTGAGGCTGCATAGATTCTGACCAGCAAATGTTAGCTTTCTAAAAAAGTATTTCTTAATTGACAATTTGATTAGTTCTAGTATGTAGAGGCCATCCCTACATTGGCGGGGCTAGTATTTTATAATGGCAGTTTTAGTACTTTTAAAGTAATACTCAAACACTTTGATATTTGACCTAATTAAGATCGAAACATGTCATCATTGGATCTGAGCCGTGCGTTTGCGAACTCGTTCTAGCAATTTCCGGTCTAGCAACGTGCTAACGTAAGGCTTGTTTTCCACTCAAGACAGAAAAAATAGATTATTTTTTTCGCCAAAAGACATTTTGGTATTAGGTCTTAAAGTACATCCACTATAGGAACTTACACAGAAGTAATAGGATTGATATTGCAACAAAATGTTCAGGCTGACTTGCTGGCGATTCATTAACCCACCTACTTACCATAGAATTGTCGTCCCTAGAATTATGGTATTTCAAAAGGAAGTCTGTTCAGAAAGATGTAACAAACCAAAAAAAGTTAATGAAGTGAGATGAACAGAGGTTGCTTAATACAATTCGTTGTACAATAACGATGGACAAAGGGAAAAATATCTGGTCGCAGATTTGAAAAAATTGGACCTTTCCGCCCGGTGGCTTCGTTTAACGAGGGTCCTGAGGGATTCCAGCTCAGGTGGTCGAAAGGATGCAATACGGTTGTCTTTGTAGCGATAGATTACGTTAGGGTTCCGTAAATGAGGGGTTCTAATGGGACCATTTACTGCCTAAGCTGTCCGTTTGTCTGTGATTGGGTTATATCTCATGAACCGCCATACGGTACACATATAGGTATATATAGTGTTTGTCGTATTTTTGTCGGTAAAACTAAAAAAAAAAAAACAAGTTGAAGAATTTTAAAATAACACCAAAACAATTAAAAATGCTGAAAAAAGATGTGGTGTGCGTCACGATTACGTAATAGCCGACTTCCACTCCAGCTAGTTTATTTTTACTGAACCATCACAAAAGAAATTTAAAGAAGTCTTATTACTTACACTCACCATTGTCCTATAAGCCAAATTCAAGCGAAAAGAAGTGATTTCAGCTATATTTCACAAGAACCAACTTTGAGTGTTTGTTTTGTGGTAGTTAAATAATAGGAACAAAAAGAAACCTCTGTGCCTCTGGGCACGAAACTTAAAACAGTTGTACAGAAAACTTTCCGTTGTTCTGTATTCAAATCAATTGTTTTATTGTACTTCTATATTCTTGTGTTTTTCCGTTATGTAAATATGTGTTTGTGAAACCTAGCAAAATAATTAGTTTGAGGCACTGCACTGAAACCATGTAAGTGAAATGTTAGTAAAGGGTTGAAATATATTTTCAACTAGACGGTTTCCACTACGTCATCCTCCAAAATGACGAATTTCCCTTTTAAACGTTCACCCCCTTAGAGGTATTTTTTTTGCTAAAGGTTGATTTTTCGAAAATTTTATAATTTCGAACCAAATAGCTAAATACCCATTTTATCTATTCGGCTTTAAAACTGTCGGAGTTTATCCACCACACACACTTCCTTTCTTATTGGTTGCTTGCTTCCTAACCAAATACCGAAATACTACCAATATTTATTTATTTAACGCCAAAGCTGACTTTAACTGACGGAGTTTCATACAAAGTTACCCCCCCATTTACCCCCTTAAGAAGCGATTTTCTAGCAATCTTTTATCTAATATCATATTACACTAAGAAATATTTGTACAAAATTTCAGCATCCTAGGTGCAAGGATTTGGGCATGGCGTTGAAAGATCAGTCAACTTTAATTATCATTCTAAATATATTTAGATTTTTCTCAAAATATTTAGATGATTCGCTGTTAAAAGCTAGTGTCAATTTATTGAGATAGAAAATCAATAAGTAATTTAGATTCATATACCCCAAGCTCTTTCCAAGAACGAAAGAAACGTGGCTCACAATAAAATCCTGTCGTTATCAAAGGTTTCCTTTACTAGTACAACGAGTACAATTGTGAAATCATTGCGCGATTCAAGCTTGGTCTTTACAATTTCATTTTCACCAAACGTTATTGGAAATAGCGGAAAAAAACTTTATTTAAAATCTCTACTTACTTGATAAGATGAGGTGACTACACACACAACTATGTAGAACATATAAATATTGTGTAATTTCTGTAGATAAGCAGATACTATAAATACTTATAATTCATTAATATGATGTGCAAGTACCAGATCGTTTAAGTATCTTAAAAGGACACAATGATCTCATAATGAAACAGGTATTGAAGATAGATACTTTTATTTCAACATCACATCATCCTTGAAACCCGTCGATAACGGTGCATCCGATAAAATTTTAAAAGAAATTCTATACTTTCGCTAAGAAAATGTGTTGGAACTCCTCTCGATTATTTAAATTTCTACTTCATTAAGGGTTTTCGTAATAATTCCGTAAATTGGGAAATAATATGCATATTATTAAAAAGCGCGTTTTCTTTTGTTTTTGGAGTCGCTAGTCAATATTGCACTTTGTCCACTATTTCATGTAAATGTCACTAAAAACGAAATTAGCCATTGAGTTAAATGCAGCTTTTAGTTCAGAGCGTTCGAAGCATCCTTTTTACAAAAGTCCAGATTTCGGACACAGAACTAGAGCATTCGATACACTAAACTAAGAAACTACTAAGAAGTTTTGATTCTTATTTCTAAGACCGCCTTACTCAGTTATTCAAGGAATCTTAGCAGTACCATAGCATTAGTCAATTCAATTCAATTCAATTAGTGGCCTGCTCTAAAATACGATGTAAGTATTTCAGACTTCAGCTACTTCTTTTTCTCACGCTCTGCTGGCTTGGGTGGGTGAAACAGCAACAGTTGAAAATAGGGATTAACGTCTACAGAGTATCGGCGTAGTAGGGGCTCAGAGGCCAACTCCTGGTGACAATGTATGTATTTTTGAGGGTAACCTATCTCATGTTCGAAACTTTGCTGTTCAAATTTTAATTAGTCGAAAACGGTTTGACGAAGTTATAAATAATAGATTGATTTCTTTACATAATATTGTAAGACTATAAATTCATTGCTCCGATGTTTCATTTTTCAGAAAAACAGTTTTCCGAATATCAAATCAACTTTTTTTTTCATTTTGTAGATGTTTTGCTTGTTATAACTTTAATTTCAAACAGTTTTAAAGATCGAAGTAACCGTTAATATTCTTAATTTGGGGAAACCCGACTCGCCGTGGTTCTTCGCCGTGGTACTAGTCTGCCCAACACTAGAGTGTAATTTAGAAGCCGGAGGCGCGGAGGGAGTGCAGTCCTCGTCCCCTGTAACAAAGATCTGAAGCTGCGGAAGCGAGTATGGGTGCCAAATATTTGTTACGGAAGGGCGGCAGGACTGCACTTCCCGCAGCGTCGGAGAAGAGCGGATCATATGCAGGCTGCATGTCTGCCTGCATGCTGCATGCCTGCCTGCATGCTGCATGCCTGCCTGCATGCTGCATGCCTGCTTGCATGCTGCATGCCTACTTGCATGTTGCATGCCTGCTTGCATGCTGCATCCCAGCTGGGATGCTACGAGCTTGCTTGTACAGTGCATGCCTGCTTGCATGCTGTATGCTTGCTTGCATGCTACGAGCTTGCTTGCACAGTGCATGCCTGCTTGCATACTGTATGCTTGCTTGCATTCTACGAGCTCTCTTGCACAATGTAAGCCTGCTTGCATGCTGCATGCCTGTTGAATGCATTTTTACTTGTTTGTTTGTAATAATATAATATTGAAAACATTTTTCTGGAAACTGAAACATCTAGAAATATTACCGATTTCGGTAAAATGAAATTTGCACTAGTAAATTTCGGATTTAAGATAGGTAACCATTTTTGAGTCAACCCATCACGTTGTTTTGCGCTGAGTGACAGGAATAGTTGTAGTCGAAAATATGGGCATCGTCATCCAAAGGAGGGACTGAGAAACAAGTCAGTATATAGGTACTCAAAGTGTTCCGCTTCCAACGATTAACGCGTATTAGTAACTTATTGCCGTCTTATTAGCATTTCGCAATGTTCTAGTTTCCGGATTAGGGCTACTATTTGGAATACTTAGATTTAGCAGGAAATATAAAACACACAAATTTTACCTTTTTTTTCAAATTTGCATTGAAATAATTATTATATTTTTATAACTTAAGCAATTATTTTGCAAGTTTTTACGAAATTAAATCAAATTTCACTTACAAAAATTAATCGACTGTGTCATCCGGTGGGACTCGAACCCACGTCCCTTCGCTATCCGGGCGAGTGCTCTTACCAACTAAGCTACGGAGGACGTTAGTCAGTCGACGAATTTTTGCAAGTGCTTGCTACGCCAGTGAGCCGGCGGTCGATTTCATCAATACTTGGGGAATGTACCCGCATGTATCCAATGGAAATATTTTTACAAATATTTAACCATCAGTTAAGATGAAATCAGCTTAATTTATTATATTTTTATAACTTAAGCAATTATTTTGCAAGTTTTTACGAAATTAAATCAATTTTCACTTACAAAAATTAATCGACTGTGTCATCCGGTGGGACTCGAACCCACGTCCCTTCGCTATCCGGGCGAGTGCTCTTACCAACTAAGCTACGGAGGACGTTAATTAGTCGACGAATTTTTGCAAGTGCTTGCTACGTCAGTGAGCCGGCGTTCGATTTCATCAATACTTGGGGAATGTACCGCATGTATCCAATGGAAATATTTTTACAAATATTTAACCATCAGTTAAGATGAAATCAGCTTAACTTATTATATTTTTATAACTTAAGCAATTATTTTGCAAGTTTTTACGAAATTAAATCAAATTTCACTTACAAAAATTAATCGACTGTGTCATTCATACATACATGCGGTTACATTCCCCAAGTATTGATGAAATCGAACGCCGGCTCACTGGCGTAGCAAGCACTTGCAAAAATTCGTCGACTGACTAACGTCCTCCGTAGCTTAGTTGGTAAGAGCACTCGCCCGGATAGCGAAGGGACGTGGGTTCGAGTCCCACCGGATGACACAGTCGATTAATTTTTGTAAGTGAAATTTGATTTAATTTTGAAATAATTATTTAAAAAGCGCATTGTGCATTTATTTACTTTCCGCCACTTCATCGTTAAAAACTTCGGAAAGTGTGACACAATAAGTACATGCATACCAATTTACCATTGCTCTCATTAAAAAAAAAACAGTTTACACTGCTAAGTAAAAATATTATTTAATTGTATACCACAAGCATCGTTCATACTTCGTGTTCAGCAGCTGGATGTAAGCCTCCTCATCATAACCCAATAAGCTAACATAATATTTTTATCGTTTACGTATCTCCACGTGACAACCCTATTGCCATTACGCGTCACGAAATTCGTATTGCGGCAAACGCGAAGTATCATCTAACTTTGCATAGATCATTTCAGACGAAGAAGGCAAGTTTTATAGCGTACCTACAGATTTGAGTAAGAGAAATGAAGTTCACGAACCCGGAAAAGTGATCCTATATTTAAGGATCACTCTTTATCTGTACCTACGTCAGTATGTCACAGCCAACTTACTACCCATAACAAAGAAAATGATCAAAGCAAACGTGGCCAAATCTTTAGTTATTTATTTGTGGACATAGTGGTAAGTAGAAACAATATTGTAACTTAGAAGCTGCAATAAGACATTATGGCTAATCCCCCAGCCCCGCTCCTAAATCCTTTTACTCTTATTTGACCCGATTGTCTTTATCTTTGGATTGTACAAAATCAAATCAGTGAACGAACGAAAGACATAAAAGTCAATATGCATGAGTATGAATATTCTTGTCTTTTATTTGTATCCACTTAGGATTCTGCTTTGCTCGTAGTGCTGGCTTATATGTAAAAGGAAATGAGTGTTAATATTGTCTCCAATTTCCTTTTCCACGATTTCGATTTTATGTGTTCTTTGACGACTCTGCCGTCGCCGATTTTTGAATTCATATTACCAATGGAATGTTATGAGAAAAATATATTATAGGTTGGTATTGTTACTGATTTTAGGCTCGTTATTCTATCCATTTTAAAGGTTCCGCACCTCAAACGAAACCCTTTATAGGATCACTTAGTTGTCCGTCCGTCCATCAGTCTGTCTGTCCTCTTTCTCAGGTACGCGTAGAGATATAAAGTTGAAAACATCAAATACTAATGTCTGCGTTGCGGTTCCTTGAATTGAAATTGTAAAACAATCAAGCTTCTAAGTCGCAATTAAGAAATACGGCCATTTAAGAAATATGTAAAACAACACAACTTATTTTTAAAATTCGTACAAGATCTATGTTTATGGTAATTGTAGATTGAATTTTTGAAGTATATATCTTAAAGAAGAATTTATAAAGAGGATTTAAATAAATATAAGTTTCCGATTTTCCCCCATGATATATTGCAAAATGCTTATCACTTGTAAATAATTGTAAGCAGCGGTCGTATCAGAGTGGATGTAATAAAACCTGATTTATGCGTAGGATTGATGTGTATTTCGCATGCTTATCAGTTGAATGTGAGCATGAAAAAGATTTGTTTGGCTATATTTTATTTTGACTTTTAAGATTTTAAGGCAAATGATAAAAATCTGAAGGTCTATAAAGAATAAGATCGAAATTCTATGTTTTAGCTGTTATTAGTCGAAACGATATTAAAAAGAAATGCCAATGTGAATAGTAGTTAAGGGTTGATTCTGACTGTTGCAAAAACCTAACAAAAATTCTCCATTATAAATTTCCAGGATCTATAAAATGAGTACGTACTTACATTAAAAATTTCAACTAACGTACTGTCTCTAAGCTTAATATAAGTGACTTACAAAATTGCAATTTGTCATTACAAACTTAAATAAAATAATACACTAAGTAAATTGATCATGATCGTGAAATATACCTATTATAGAATTAAAGCCTCTTAAAGTCTCTTGATGTATTACTTTTAAAAGTGGGTTAGTGTTTATAAAATATTATTACGTTTGAGCTATAACGAGCAATAACTCAGTGTAGCAATAAGTAGGGGAGGTCAGCTCAAAGCGGCTACAGAAGGCAAAGCGGCCATGGCTCCGAATACGGTTCTATTAAATGTATTAAATAACTTTACCGGTTCGTCTCACAGCTAACCTCCCGCCCCGCCCCGATCAGGGATTCGGCAGCGTTCGCAGCAAGCGCGTGCCTGCAGTGACGATTTTTAAATATTTGGTGGTTTCCTTAAAAAAATGCGAGGTAAGTCCAGTCCAGCCTGTTTTGAGGTTAACCATGCATAACTCATTTTTTTTTATCTAATGTGCCTTGTCACTCATTTATTAGACAATTTTTGTGTATTACTTGCTTACAAAGTTAATGTAAAATATGACAGCAATTAATTTTTAAAATAAAGTGCACGAAAAAGGCAAAGCGGCTCGGGCAAAGCGGTCAGTTGGCCGCTTTGCTCGAGCCGCTTAAATAAATGTGTAATACTCTGTTGATTATTTTGTTTAGATGGTCAACAATTATAAAAGAAAAACTACCTAAGGATCATGGGGCGAAAGTACAATGGCGCAAGCAATCAAAGATGTGAAGGAACAACAAGGCTCAATTAAAACTATAACAACTAGATATGGTATCCCGCACGACATTGCGGAGACATTTAAAAACAGGATAATACTGTCTTATTATTTATTGTTTGTAAAGTTTTGTTTTTTATAACGTTTAAAAAGACATATTTTAGTTATTAATAACATAGTTGATAAAAAGTGCCAATAATTTCAAGAGTTTAAATGTGCATTTGACAACAAAGGTTTTATAAAAAATACATGTCGATTCAAACTATTATTGGCAATCTTCTTTTTTTTGAACACTACCTATATTCTTTTGTCAAAAAATTTACATTTGTCATGCACTACTGGACTGGCCGCTTTGCCCCCATGGCCGTTTTGGGCGGCACCTTGGGCAAAGCCGCTTTATGCCACTTTTCGTAATTTACGTGTCATATATGTATTTTCAACTTTTTGCAAATTTGGACTGTGCACAATGAAGAACAAATATTTTTTCTACCTATTAATATAAAAATCTTTTCGAAAATCATTTTATTCAATAGATTTTTTACACCTCAAAGTAAAGGTGGCCGCTTTGAGCTGATCTCCCCTAGTGATAATAACGTAAGAGCATCTATGTTGGTTAGTGGTTTATTAGGCATCTATCTAGGATTTTATTTTATAAGAATTAGGGGTTGTAAGTCTTTTGTGGCTCTTATGACAATAAAATTAAAGTTATAAAAACAAAAAATATAGATGTAGACTATTCATGTTATTGAAAAATAACTAACACAAAATATTGTAAACACCTTTAATACCTTCCACTCTTCTTCTTTGAACAAGCTCGCGGGTCCGTACATTCCACCAATTTTCCTTTCCATCACAAATCTAATAGCAAGAAAAAGCCCATTTATGACATCAAACATATTAGATATGCATAGACAAACTCGTCTTTATTAAGCAACACTGGTGCATTCACGTTGTCATTTGCCGAGACAAATTGTGTCTAGCGGGGTGAGGAAAATGCTCCATCCTTTTGTATTTTTATTATTTTTCTTTTCTGGCGTTTGTCTTTCCTTAATTATAGACTACAGGCCATGTCCAAAATGGATGGGTCATATAAACCACTAGGTGACGTATATAAGACGATATAAGAGCATAAAATAATAAGATTCAGCACTATGCCGTCACTTGTAAGCTGTCTAACTGAGTGCTGGTGAGAATTTAAAAGTGCAGGAGAGGAATAAGTACATTTTGGTCATATATTTTAGTACGGCATTTTCACCATCGATAGGTCCATGAAAAATAATAAGAAAGCTGAAAACAGCTTACAAGTGACAGTATAGTGCTAAATCTTATTATTTTATGCACTTATATCGTCCTATATACGTCACCTGGCGGTTCATATGACTCATCCATTTTAGACATAGGCCTATTGTCTATTACATTTGTTAAGACAATTTTATTTATGAAATTCTTTACGAACCCTACGCACAGATTAGATAGAACCCTAGGATTAAATTATGCATAGGGTGGCAGTGCTGAAATAGGTTTCGTTGTAAAATAAATAGCATTGTTACTCTTTCAATAATTTATTTCTTGCTTTTGTCTTAAAAAAACATCTATCTTAAAATGGTGTGATAAAATGCTTAAGTTTAGATTCTTCCAAATTGTGATACTTGTTATGCGATAAAATAAAAAACGCTTAATATTTTTTATGATTTCCTTCGTTTTTTAACCAAACAAATAATAATCAGGCACGGCACAGGTCAAAATTTTCATAAGTTACCGTTCCATATTTTATATCATTCAAAACGAAAATATCCAATAGGTATACAATTTTCCATATTAGCCGAATCCAATATTAACTTAAAAAGTTTATCGCGTAAACTCATTTATATTAACAGTTTCATTAAAAATGTCTGCTTCGCGCCAAGTTACAGAATGTTTTGGTTGGACGAAATTTGTCATTATCAGAATACCGCAGATGTAATTAAACATCTCATGGACCCAAAAGTTATAAAGTCCAGTATTATAATTATTTGCTTTGTAGCAAAATGTTCGTTTGGGCTAGGTATTTTGCCATCATTAAAGCCAAATGAATATAACAGTATAAGAAAGGACCGAAGAGAAATTATTGTGATAACTTTTGATAACGTGATAAAAATATACATAGGTACTTGCCCTTATTTCTCCTAAACGTAATAAAAAATCAAACAAATAATAACATATACATAGTTTCACAATTTTAACAAGCCAAGTGTGAGCGACTAGGATATGCATACTATACCTATGTATAGAATACCTACCTACCTGGTAGAGAATGCTTTTAGCATTAAGTCCGCCATTTGTACAATAAACTGTGTGCAAAAAGTTTAAATAAATAAATGTATACGTTCATACATTCATGACGTAGATACAAATTATTGTCAATGTGAAATTACATTTCATTCATCACCAACCAACCAACGCAGTTCAAATTAACCGTTAATCGAAGTTCACCGGCTGTTTAAGGATTGGTGAACTCGGGTCCTAATTTACTAGGTATGTACAATATTTCCGCTATAAAGAATAGTAGGTAATTTTGTGTGTCCGTCAAAAAAACCGGCAGCACTTCGGAACAAGGCCGCCGTTTGATGTTCTAACGAAATCGGAAATGTTAAACATTTCATTAACATCAAGCTGCTTAAAAAGAAATCGATTCAGTGTAGTTGCAATAAAAGTAATAGTCGTACAAATACCTAGAGTATCTAAATAATTCCCTTACCCCGAGCTGAATTGAAACGTGCCTTATCTTAACTATACGGAGTACTTGATTAGGGCAAAAAAGAAATGGCAAGGGTGGGTCGACCAAGCGATCTGACTCCTATGGGTTCCGTAATATACTCTATAACTAAAAGCGATTTTCAATTATTTTGGTCCCAAAATGTCAGCATTGCGTTTATGGCCTTTTTGTTTTAAAATATTTTTTTTTTCATGAACCATCTTTTTGTTCTAAACCTACTTCTACCTAACCTACTTGTACTATTCCAGTTTTGCTAAAAATAATTGTTGTAAAAATATCTAGTTATAAGTTTGCTATGTATTTTATTTGCGAGGTTATAAAGACCATTTATGGAAAAAGTCACTTTTATAATCATTTTGACCATTTTTAAAAAAGTGGGGGATAAATATTTTTTTTGTAGCTTATACTTACTAGCGATTTTTCTACCTTACGAGTACAACATACAGAACCCTAAAAATCTTGAAACGTGTTATAATATTCGAGGGCTATTTAACACGATGGTTAGGACTGCGCAAGACGCTCTTGAGTTTTAAGCACAATTTATGTAAGGTTTTGGGGTTCTTCAGGTGATTTGTAAGCGGTTTTATGTGCTGTCTTCAGAAGTACTTAAACGTCGCACTGTGATACTTTTTTTACTAAGTTTTTTTACTTCGGTGAGGCCTGTCTATCTTCCCGCGTAGGTAGCAAAAACGTATCTACGCGCGGCGACCCCTAGGTAAGGGACTAAACAAGTTGGGTGTCGCTAGCCGGCAGCGACACGTTTTATATTATTTATGCACCGGCGCGTTTATTCACCGGCGGTGCGCGACACTAGGCTGCTGGTTGGACGAGCGTGAATAAAGTCCTAGAAAGATGCGCTAGATGGCATATGTAGCTTCTTGTGGCAGTCAACCCTATCGCGTTGCGTGATAGTACGTCACTGAATAGGTTTAGTGTATTATGAATCATATTACAGAGTTATAAGAATGAAATTATCTTGCAATGTATTTCTGTAGGTGTCTACACGAAAATTTTCTTGAGTCAGAGGTGAACTGAATTACACCATATCGTTAACAACATTGAGTAAGATATTTCTTTGAATTTCATTGCAAAGTCATACTTCTGTACGTAGTACTAGTACTTATTCTGTGCTTCGGTATTCAAGAATTTCAATTGAGGACATTTAAAAATATTGCTGAAATTTAATCCATCTTCTTGCGAGTCTAACCCAGTTGCGAGAGCAATTGCTGGATAGTGAAGGGTTTTGGGTTCCAATCCCACGTGAACAGATCGACCAATTTTCGAGTCCAGTGTTTTAATTATTAAGTAATTATGGGTACCGAAGCCAAACTCCAAAAAAGTGTAAAGTTTTTTAAATAATAAAAAAACACCTGGGCGACCCAGCTTTGCTCGCTTTATAATTCGTAAGTCTTGTTTAAAAAACAAAGAAAAAGCTATAAACTTGAATAAATATTATAAAATATTTTTCGTCACCGAGCTAGATTCGATTCCACGTCTTCTACATTTCTTCAGTCTTACTACTTTGCCTACGTCTTACGCACTGCGCTACGACGCTTATGCTAACCGGTGTGAAATTAGCGACTATATTCTGCGTCGAACAATGCGAATGAAAAACTCATGAGAACTTGAAAACACGCGTTTTTCCAAACATAGGACTAAACTAGATCAATTTTAGGGGTGGAAAATTGAAACATACTACATTTCAGCTAAATCGTTAGAGCCGTTTACGGGATCACAAATAATATAAATAAATATGCAAGTATTGATCGTTTAAAGGTATTTTAAACGATCGTTTAAAATCAGAAATTTAAGGTTATTTAATACTCGTTGTTCACCTACATTCTGTTGAATACTAGTTTTAATAACAGTACGCAGTTAATCATTCAGTACCGTACTGAATGAATAACTGCGAAAAGAAAACTTTTTTAATTACTGTGTGAACTTTTACTGCGGTATCCTGAAATGGCTCATTTAGCTTTGGTACGGATAGTATCGACATAACGTACACACATAAGAGCATTAACTTACGAAAAATGATTAAATTTATTTTTGGAAGTTGAGCTCTAGTACTTATTGTGTTAAGGTGAAAATTGTGTGAGTTTGGCCTTATGGGGTAGTTATGAAGGTTTTTGAAGTAAATTGTACTTTTTTAATTATAAACCAAGTGATAACCTATACTGTGTATCTGCCACGTGACCAGCATTCTCAGAAAGTGTCTGTTATAATTATTTCCCAGTATCGACTATTGTTAGGAAATTATATCTGTTTTCTTTTCTCTGCTGCCTAATTGGTTTATGTCGTCACAGAGAGTACGTATAGAAGAAAATGCGTAATACAAATTACGGAAAAAAGAAAACCAATCAAGTAGTCAAAGCCTTAAGTACCTATTTATTGGATAGTACTTATAGATACATACGGGTATTATTATGTTAAGTGCCCTCAACTCCAGGGATGATAGGGTCAACTTCCTTATTATTCACTGGAGTGATTCCTGGTCGGCGCGTCCACGTCGCGGGGGTGGGCACCTCTCACCTCAGTAGGCCGAGGTGATGGGGTGGCTGAGTTCGTCCAGGGACCCAATTCTGTGGGGTATAACGTGGAGCCCTTGCTCAGGGTCACGGGTGAAGACCTTAACGGCAAACACGGCGGAGAGGCCAGGCTTCGGTACGGCGTGTTTGGCGGATGGGGCACGGATCTGGAGTACCGTAGGCGACAGTAAGGTCCAACCTGAAGGAGTCGGCAACTCCTGCAACCAATCGACTCCGCACGTAGCGACATGTCGCTCCCGCGGATACAGTTGACGAGGTCGAGAGGGAGCCATAGATGCTGGGCAAGTTTGTGGTTTCGTAAAAGCGTCCCAGGCGATGCAGTGTCTGCGGAGAGGACACTCTGCTCGTATCTGCAAAGATGCGAATAACAACACGGGGAGTCGCAGTCACCGGTTATAAGTCACGCGCTAATGGACGTGTGCGCGGACGCCAGGGGTGATTCTCGACGGTGGGATAGTTCATCGTGACTAATTGACTAGTTAACGCCCGCCTTAAGCTGGGCAGCCCCCGGCCAATAAGGTACTAGTCCATCCCCCATCTTACGCTTCTATAGGTGTGTGAAGCAGCAAGCATGTCAAGCTGTTTGAAATAAGATGGGTAATTAAGGCACCTAGCACTAAAAATAAGTAAAAAAAAAAAACAAAAATAACACGATTTGCTACCTGGAACGTAAGAACTATGCTACCTGGATGTGACGCTCCAAGGGACGATATATCCGTTAGTCGGAAAACGGCTAGAATTGATAGGGAGTTGTTTCGCCTCAACATAGATGTGGCCGCACTGCAGGAAACACGTCTTTCAGATGAGGGCAGCCTACGTGAAGACAATTACACCTTTTTCTGGAAAGGGAAAGATGCCGGTGAACGACGTGAGCATGGAGTTGGCTTTGCGGTTCGTAACAACTTGGTTGCCTGCTATTAGGAACCAATTTCTGTTTCAGAGCGATTAATGTTCATCAGATTAAGGACTGTTTCAGGTCCAATCACATTAATATCAGCATACGCACCTACTTTGAAGGCACAATCAGAGAGCAAAGACATATTCTATGAAGATCTCAATCAACTTATAAAGAAAGTTTATAACGCGGACAAACTTATGTTATCAGAAGACTTCAATGCGAGGATTAGGCACAATACCAACGACTGGCCTGACTGCATTGGTTCGCAAGGTATAGGAAAAATGAACGAAAATGGTCAGCGACTTCTTGAGTTTTGTAGCTCTCACTCTCTTTGTGTTGCAAACACCTATTTCCAGAACAAGCTTGCCCATAAAGTGTCATGGCAACATCCGCGCTCACACCACTGGCACCAAATAGACTTCATAATAACTCGGAGACGAGTCTTACGCGATATTCTTAATGCCCGAACATATCACAGTGCAGATTGCGATACTGATCACTCACTGGTATTGGTGAAGACCTGCCTTATCCCTAAGAAGATTCACTCTAGGAAACCTGCTCGTCGTAAAATAAAGTTGAACACAAAAGCAATCCAGGATGATGCTCTATATAAACAGTTCTTGGAAAACCTAGAGGCCAAATTGACTCATAAACAGTTATGTGACTCCCGGAACGCGGAAGCTATGTGGCACCTGACTAAAGCTGTTCTCATCGATACATCTTTTCAAACTTTTGGAAGACTGGGACATGCTCAGAGTGATTGGTTTGCTGACAGCGGAAATGAACTGCGTCCTTACGTAGAATGTTAACGAAACGCTCGTATACATGCAATGAATAACCCTAAATGTGATCGAGCAGTGTCTGTATACAACTCTGCTAAGGCAGATCTGCAACGTGTTTCACGGGTATGTGTAAACCGGTACTGGAACAAACTGTGCCAATCTATACAGCACTGTCGAGACATTGGGGACTACCGGGGCATGTATCAAGGCATAAAAACCGCCACTGGACCGCCAGTAAGGAAGCGCGCACCAATCAGAGATCTTAATGGCGATCCCATCATTGACAAACACGAGCAGCTTGATAGGTGGGCGCAGCATTACACTAATCTGTACTCAGAAGAGGTGAACATTATACCAGAAACCCTTAATGATTTACCAACTTATCCAATTATGTCAAAGCTCAACGATCTACCGACTACTGCTGAGCTACAAGATGCACTCAATGAATTAAAACTGGGCAAGAGTCCAGGTTGCGACAATTTACCGGCAGAAATCATTAAGCTTGACTGTGTAACGCCCGCTTTATACCAGATACTTCTGCGTTGCTGGGACGTGGGCACTATACCTCGGGATATGAGAGATGCAGACATAGTCATCCTCTACAAGGGTAAAGGTGACAGAGGAGACTGCAATAATTACAGAGGAATATCACTCTTGAGCATCGCCGGGAAAGCATTCGCCAAGGTAATTCTGAGAAGGCTGGAAAAATTAGCATTTCAAATTTACCCGGAATCACAGTGCGGATTTCGAGCTGGCAGATCCACTACTGACATGATATTTACTCTTCGTCAGCTTCAAGAAAAGTGTCGCGAACACCATACACCTCTGTTTATGGCTTTTGTCGACCTGAATAAAGCCTTTGACACAGTCAGCAGAGAGGGCCTCTATAAAGTACTGGTGAAAATTGGTTGTCCGCCTACTTTACTATCTTTGATTAAAGCCTTCCACGATAATATGCAAGGCTCAGTGATTTTTGATGGTGATACGTCTGCGCCTTTTAACGTGAACCGTGGTGTGAGACAGGGATGTGTGTTAGCGCCAACGCTCTTTGGGATTTTCTTCTCAGCTCTACTGTTGGTGGCCTTTAAGGACTGCGACATCGGGGTTCATCTGCATACGAGGAAAGACGGAAAACTTTTTAACATCAACTTATTAAAGTCCAAAAGAAATCGTTGTGACGTAATTGCACGTGAACTTCTTTATGCCGATGATGCTGCACTGGTCGCTAACTCAGAGGAAGAATTACAGGAGCTAGTTACTAAATTCGGTTGAACTTGCCGGCTGTTCTCGATGAGTGTCAACACCAAAAAGACTGTAATAATGGTACAGGGTACGAATGAATTGCCCAACATCGTTCTTGATGGCGCTGCGCTGCAGGTTGTGGATAGTTTTTGTTACCTGGGGTCCACCACAGACTCCAAGCTTTCTAACGACAAGGAACTTGATACTCGAATAGGCAGGGTTGCAACGACGGGGATACCGCACTATCTCCTACGAGGTGGCGTGCGCTCTCGCCGGGTCCCTTCCGTGGGACCTGGAGGCCGAGGTTCAGTCCTCGGTCTACTGGCGAGTAGCAGCGCACGCCCAGAGTCAGGGCTGCCGGCCCCCACCCGACACTGTAGTGCGGTGGCGCCAGGCGGCCCACGAGGTGGCTCTGGAAGAGTGGCGGCGGCGACTTGTGGAGGGACTCGGAGACCATCCTACCGAGTCCCGTCGCCGGGCAGTGGAGGCCGTCCATCCCGTCCTGTCTAGATGGGTTGGACGGAAACACGGTTCGGTTACTTTCCGGCTGACGCAGATCCTCTCGGGGCATGGATGCTTCGGGAGGTATCTGTGTGTAGTCGCCGGAAAGGAGCCGACCTCGAGATGCCACCATTGTGACTGTGTCGAAGACACGGCACAGCACACAATGGTGGACTGCCCGGCGTGGGCGGAGCCGCGGGCGGAGTTGGCCGCGGCTCTCGGAGGTAGAGACCTCAGCTTACCGACCGTCGTGTCTAAGATGGTCGGAAGCGAGGGGTCTTGGGAGGCGGTGGCCCATTTCTGCGACGTGGTGATGTCGCAGAAAGAGGCCGCCGAACGGGACCGGGAAAGAGACCCGGCCTCCCTCTGCCTTCGGCGCCCGCGGGGCGCGCGCTCGGGCCGCGGTGCCAGAACGAGCGGCGCCCTGACGGGAGGGTCTCGGGCAGACGGTGTGGGGACACCTCTGCCCAATCACCAGGGACCCTCCTGAGAGACGGTGCACTGTACGCCGAGTGCGCCGTCTGGAGGGGGGGTGCTCCCCCCTCCGTGGAGATTCGCCCTCTGAAGTAGAGGGTGGAAATTGCCGCTGGCAGGGTCGCGGGACTGTCGAGATACCGCGGCCCCTGCTGTCACAGCCAACACATGCGGCGGGCGTCGTCAGGTTTTAGTGGGTATACCCGAGTCCGGGGAGTCCCACACACGCCTCTTCGTTCCCCGACGGAGAGGTACGGTGCGTAAGGCATTTCCTGACGTAAAAAAAAAAAAAAAAAAAAAAAAAGGGTTGCAACGACATTTGGAAGGCTTTCTGCACGTGTGTGGAAGAACAACAAGCTAACTATTGCCACAAAAGTCCTCGTATACCAAACATGCGTCCTGAGTGTCCTCCTGTACGCATCGGAAACGTGGACTACTTATGCCAAACAGGAGCGCCGCCTTGACGCCTACCATATGCGATGCCTACGATCTATCCTTGGAGTTACGTGGGAGGACAAAATAACAAACGAAGTTGTTCTTTCAAAATCCAACTGCAACAGCATCACAGCCATTCTGAAGCAGAGACGAGTCCGCTGGCTGGGTCATGTCTATCGGATGGACCACCAAAGATTGCCGCGCGAGATCTTGCTTGGACAAATCGCTGATGCCAAGAGACCCGTAGGCCGTCCTATGCTGAGGTTTAAAGATTCCTGCAAAAGGGATATGGACTCTTTCCGCATCAGTGTAGACAATTGGGAAGCACGCGTTAGCATGAGACCAGAATGGCGTCATGATATTGCCCTCAGAGTGATACAACACGATGAAGCCTGGCTGGACCACCTGAAGCAAAAAAGGCTTCAACGCAATGCTGCTTCTCCCCTTGACTCGCGTTTCACCTGTGAATACTGTGGCAAGAAATGTCGTGCTGCTATCGGACTTCTAAGTCACCGGAGACGATGGACCCCCCAAAGCAGACCACCTTAATACTGCAACAATCATCTGTCAAGATGCTGTGGCCAATGTGTGTATTATGTTAAGTATTGTGAACGAATTAAAAAATAAATTGTTTTCAACAAACACAACTATTAAATAGCCCTAAATAAGCGTGAGTCTGTGCTACGGTGACTAGCATATCGGATAGACATACTTATATGTATACAGTTTGTCCCGTCACCGATGTCGGAGCCTTCAAGAGGTGATAGATGAGTTCCTCTGCAACATTTTTCTCTATTACAAGAACCTCGAAAACAGACCAAAAAATATCACCTTTCCATACAACTGTACCTAGCTGATTTACTAAATAGTATGGGTATGTAAAAAAATAAATTGGGATTTCAAAGTTGATCGAAAGTGGTAGCAATTTTGCTTCTTAGTCACCGCATGAAGGCTCCGACACCGGTGCCGGGACACATTGTATATGTATATCCATGACACCTATATTTGTAGTCCGTGGTGCGATCCACTATACTTAGACGGTCTTCAAAATTGTTTCTGTTGAATGAAAATGCAATGCAAATAGGCTAAAGGCATAAGTTTAATGTTGAAGATTCGTTTAGAAGAAACAGATCGTTCTCTCGCTCGACAGACGATCGCTCGAGTCGTGGCGCATCACGTCAAAATACAGCGTAGGTATATTCATTCAAAATCTCTCTTGTCTCAAAAAGTCTCAGGCTTCCTCATATGCAGCTCGTGTGAACAATGTGAAACGGCGCTTATACCATTCGCACGCACAAAATGTTGTGTTTATTTGTTAGTACATACAAGTACAACTGTGTTACAACAAAAACATTAAACACGCGAGAGCATTTTCACATCCTTGTGTGCACGGAACTTCCTTGCCCATTGTCCTTGCGTGGTCTGATTCCTCTGAATACAACCCGTGCTATTGTTTGTGTAACTGTTAACTTGCTCAATGTAATTGATACATCCTTGTTTAAATGGCTTTTATACAGAGTTTAAAATCAATTAAATGTTCTATTGCTTTCTTAGAAACTTTATATTTAACTTTAGATATATTGCTTTAATAAAATAATACAGTTTTCGATCAATCACAAAACAAAAGTAAAATATATGCGGTTTAATACGAAATCAAATATTGTACTAATACTGGGAGCAATATTGTCTGTCATATATCTTGTTGTTTTAACTGACTTGTTTAATTAACCGTGAGATGGTTGATAGATAACCAATAAACACGATAATTAGTGATCAATCTATTAATCACTCACATGAATCCCACGACACGCCTCTTTACAAGTTCGTGTATGGAGTTATTATTACAACAATAAGCTATTTGATCGCGAATACGCTTATAAATCAATTTGCTGAAATGTCTTCTCCACTAACTTTTCATGATACGATTGGGTAAAAGGTAGCTAGCTAAATAGTAATAGCTATATGTATAACTATTTAGCTAGCTATATGTAACGAAAATAATGTTGAAAGAATTTCGCTGTAAGAATAAAATATTACTTATGGATATTACTACCATGTCATTGTAAGTAAGCACGCTACACAAATTGAAGTCTATGGTATTGGATAGAGTAAATGGACATTCACTTATTGATCCTCTTTAACGCATAAATTGTAATTTTCAGTCTGACTTTTTACGTTCCTCTTGCATTTGCATTTCCGTGGAAGCGCAATAATGCTAGCTGGCGAATTTTCCGAAACAAATCGTAATGCTCTGCGGGTTGCGTGAACAGAACAGACCGCAAACAATCGTTGTGGTCGCCTCTCAAACTCGTGTTATATTAGGTACATTCGGTTTTGAATTTAGAAATGAAATTACTTACTCTCACAAATCCATTGAGTGTAAAATTGCTTATTTATTTGACTCATTTACGTTAGATAGTTTTAATATTTTTAACACTCGCAGTGTTGTTATAAGATACCAAATCATTTGACGTTTATTTTTATTATGTTTTTACTTTTTATCTTAGGTCAATCGGTAACTTACCATGGACGAATTAATTATACCATGGAATACAAAACTTACGTACTTATTGTTATCATCACAGTATTATCTATTACTTTACCTAACTGTAACCAATAAATACTATTAGTGTTTGTACAGATTTTGACTTTAGATTTGATATTAGGATTTAGAATTTAATTTTACTACCTCGTTGGTCTAGTGGTCAGCACACTGGGGACTATCCACGAGGTTCGGGGTTCGAATTCCGGGACGAGCCGAGAGTGTTGGGTTTTTCTGTCTTGAAAAAACTAAGACACAGCTCTGGAGTTAGGAAGTTGGTGGTGTTAACACCCCCGTGTCTCGGAAAGCACGTTAAGCCGTTGGTCCTGCGTCTGATCTCTCTACGGTCATGTCGGACTGCCGTCACACCGAATTATGAGAGTGAAGGAATAGAGAGTGCACCTGTGTTTTGCGCACACACTTGTGCACCATAATATATCCCGCGCAGTTGGCTAATCTCTAATGAGATAAGCCGCCGTAGTCGAAATTCGGCTATGAGGACAATTGCGATTTATTCTTAAATATTTCCATTCAAAAAATTGTATATATGGTATTGAACCATAAAGTACACCATGTTGTTAATAATTGATCACGGAAATAAAGTATTAACAAAATTAATTGATTTATTAACTACATCTAGATATTCTAGTTCTAGATAGTGCTTACTTCTAACATTGTTAAGCTTTACAAAAGGTACAATTATGATTTTCAGTTGGACTATTTCCACCTATCTTCTTAACACATAAAAAGCAAATAGAGTATTTGTTGTACTAAATTATCTAGTCATGCCTTTTAAAAGTAGCTTTTAAAAACAAATTTGCAGCAGCGTAATGCGAAATGCAACAGATTAAATTCCCTCCCGGTGTTTTGCTCAGATTAGAAAATGGGACGAGCGCAAAATGCGCTGCTCGGCCGGCCTGCCCGCAAACTGTGGTTAGCGTGTGCTTATGTGTGCAGTGTTGTCATGGTGATAGGATAGAGAATTATAAAAAAAATATATATACACGCTGAAATTTTAATAGTTGTTTTCCCGCAGTAAAATTAGTGCAGTTTATGCTGTATTGCTTATTGCGTAGAGCTTCTTTTGCTTAAATATTAATTTCGTGCGGCAAGCAGTACCTACCCAAATACGTTAATTCTCGTAAAAGAAACTGCTTTCGAGTTGATGATTATTTTTTTGATTAATTGAGAACAGAAATATTTTTAGTTTCAAAAAATATCTCGCATGATTCGATAGTACTACTAAAGGTAGATCGTTCTGCTGCGGGAAAACAACCACTAAAACTTCAGCGTGTATAATACAATATACATACGTACTTAGGCTCATGTAACGTACATAGGCTCGTGTATAATACAATATACATACGTATGCGGGAATGGAGGTTTTTATTCATTTCTAAGGTCATTTTCGATGATAAAACCCAAGACGACTTGGCCCAAATATGTGAGAAGTCCCAACCCCTAACTTCACGAACAGAAGAAGAATTATCGATGCTTTTGTAGAAAGATCAACTATTAAGGACACCGGACAAAGTGCCAATTGAAACTCTTAGTATTTAAGAAAAGGATCCAAACTAATCATTTTTTTCAACTTTAAACAAGATTGAAACTGTAGGTAATATATACCTAGACTAGCAAGTTCATTTCTTTTCAATATCCGAAAGTTAAATATGCCGACGGATATTACATCCCAGCATTTGCCTTCAGATAATTGACTTTGCGGCTACGTATCACGCTGTCATCATCACTTTTCCTTTTTTTTAATCGAAAGTGTTTAAAGTTGCTTCAAGATGACAATGATTTAAACAGATGTGTGAACACATGATTACAGATTCTGTTCTTTATTCTTGCGACATTCGCAACCATTGTTTAAATTACTATAAGCATAATAATACTCGTATGACTAGAAATACCTAAGCATCCGTTCTTTATGCTAGGTGAATCGCTCTTGTGTAAATATTTGTGGAAAGTGAAGACTCTGCGATGGTGAACTCAAATATTGATTGCCTGGATTTGAGAGCTGACATCTTTACCTAGTTAGTGTATGCCACGAGATAAAAAAAATTCCGTCTGTGAGATTTCATAATTTATTTATTTATATTTTCCTTATTAACAGCAACTTTGGCGCGATTGGCGTGTTTCATACATGTTTACTGACAGGGTTTTCGATTGGTGCGTAATCAACCGCAGAGTTTATTCCATTGATCAATATGTGAAAATAAATGTGCAACACACAAATGTATACAAGTAACAAGTCCGAAAATAAAAATTCCAAAACCGTCTCCCAGTCATGGACAAAAACACCCTATGTGTTTATGTACATCGTGTATGTTTTAGGCACATAACTCTAACTGTAATCTGGGGGCATGGCAATGCCCCCGCCAAGTCGAGCAAAAAACGGCACAGTCGTACCATCCTTTTTTGAATTAAATATAACTATAACTACCTAGAACTTCGCTGTGGAAAAAAAAACTAAAGGCCTGAATTTCTAAACAATATTATTGAATATAATATGCATTGCTTGTGAGAAACATTGTGTTTTCATGCGGTGGCCAAGTCAATAGTCAATGTTATTCCCTTTGCGTTTCTTATTTTTGAGGCTGTCCAATACTGTATCATTTTTGTTATAAACGCATTTCTATGCTCTGCTATATAAAATTAAAAGATGTAGATTTAAATTATAATAATACGTAAGTTCGATGTAAAGGTGCGAGTATGTATCACCGAATCTTTTTTTACTTGCAAAGTTCATAATCAATACGATTATGATGAAGTAGGTAAGCGTAATAGTTTTCACAAGAATTATCACACTTAATTGCCTCATTATGGTTACTTAAGTCAGAACATTCACAAAGTAGTATAGTACACGTATCATAATTCATTAGGTTAATTGAAAAACCCATTAAATTCTTCATTTTTGAAATATATTAGAAATAAGAAAATCTAATTTCAGTAGACGCCCCATTTCATATTCACATGTGAATTAAAATTTTCTTCTGCGTATATTCCCCTAGACTTTGAAAGGAATCTAATTATCTTTCAAATCAATTACAGATATTACTAGTGGTTTGCTTAGAGCAGCAGGTCTTGGAAACAGAAATTCAACATTCTTCAACTTATAACTTTCTTGATTTAGTTTATTTGAGGAGATACTTTAGAGTTCAATAAAGATTCGTTTTGTAGCCTGTTCATGATTAAAAAGCATCATTGTAATTTATGATTAATCAAACAAAATCATATTCTTTTAAAATAAGCTCGAAAAATCTAACATGCATTGAAAGAAGGGTACCTATTTGCGTAACAGAATAAACAAATTATATTATCTCTTTGTCCGACACCACTTTACATGTGTAGTCTATGCTTCTATGCTAGCGCCATCACAAGTTTCCAAGCTCTAAAAAAAAAAAACTTCTGGTTTCTGAACGTACTGTCACCTGTCAACTTCATTATGTGTTTTGTGCGCCATGTGTTTGTGATATGTTTATTTACGATTATGGTGAAAGATAATAGTTATTTTGCTGGATATGTGCGTGTTTTCTCAGCTTTACTTCATAGTTTTTACAATGTGTTAAGTGGGGCTCCAGGGGAGAGTGGTATGTAAAGCAAAATCATTGTCATTATGGATACCAAACATCGAGATATTAACAAACAAAAACAGATAAATCAGGGTAAGTGTTAGTTGTAACTAATTGTAAGTCATGGAAGAAGAATTTTATTAACATTGATGTACGAGTTTACAAAATTGGCAAAGATACATGCCTTCAAAGAGGTTATGAAAGTGACAATCTTCAAAAACGATTTTTTTTCTTTCTCTACTTTTTCCTATTCCGGTTCGTCTATTTCCGTCCGGATCCGGTGAAAGAAGCCTAAGCCTCCAAACTTTAGACAAAGTTCATTTCGTACTTTTGGTTGTTTGTTATAAAACACTTGCGAAACGTATTCTGCACGCTAAAGTGCTTTATCAATTTATAATGGGGAAAAGAAAGCAGAAACACTCGGAAGAGAAGATAAGAAGGAAGATTAGGAAGCTAGAACGCAAATTGAAAAAACAACAAGAAGAAGAAGATGGAACATCAAGCGATGAAGAAAAGACACCACCAGGGAGTCCACAGAAAGATAGATCAATTCCAGGGAGCCCTATTGCTGAAATAGAACTACTCTGTGCAGGTGGGTGATTCCTAAATAATTGAATTTTAAATCCATTTAAGTTTATAATTGAAATCTGGTTGAACCGGTAGACAATTAGCGCTGCCACTTGCGGGCAGACATTGTCTTCAAAAATTCCGAGTGCTGCCACATAGCGGGTAGACAAAGGAATAGTATTTGTTTCTTACGTTTACGCGAATTGTTGAACTCATTAAAACACAATTTTACGGATTACTTCGCGATTTATTTACATTTTATTTTAAACCTGACGTTTCGAACACTTTACAGCGATCGTGGTCACAGGGAGACTAAGGTATTATTTGTCATTACAAAGTTTTGAAAAATTTTAACTACCGTCACTCAATAATATTAATTTACGTTCCTATTTACGCAGAAAGAGCTAACCGTGTCTTGAGATCTTGCAGTGCTAGGTGTTGCTTTGGTTTTTGCTAGAATAGGATCCCATGCCGGTGGAACTTTCCAACCATCTTCTCTATTGAAATTTGGATGTTTTCTAATTTCAATGGCTTCACGTAGCATTCGAGGAATAAAACGCCGTTCTTTTGCAAGTATTTTATGTTGGTCAAAACGAATGAAGTGGTTGGGTTTGTCTAAGGCATGTTCACACACTGCAGATTTCATGTTCCGTCTATGTTTTAATAAAGGAATAGTCTTTTTTCATGTGATCTCAATTAGCGCTACCACATAGCGGGTAGACATTGTCCTCTTTAGTCCAAGCGCTGCCACATAGCGGGTAGACAATGGATTTATGTACTTATGATCTGATTTCTAGTTCTACCAGAACAGCACATGGTTAAACAGTGGATTTCATATATAATATAGTAAATGTTGCAAAATAATTCTTCTCTTATCTTAAAAGGAACATGTTTTTATTTTACAGAGGAAAATATTCCTGAGGATCTTCTGGGGGCATTAGGACCTGAAGGTCAAGAAATAGTGGAGAAAGGAGGGCCACTTCAACAGCAATTAAGCGACCGTTGGACAAAAATAATGTCAGAAGGCCTCGGAAAAGAGTCTAGAGAGACAATTAACAAAAAGTACCCAACACCAGAGAACTTCCCTGTGCCGTGGCCCCAGAAATGAACCCAGAGATCGCCGCATCTTTAACTGAGGTTACCATCAAAAGAGACAAAAGGATAATATCTAGACAAAATCAGTTAGGTAAACTTATGTCTTCACTGGGAAAATCCCTAACACAAATTTTAAAAGGAAATATAAATAATAAAAAATTGGTAGAGGAAATTAACGATGCAGCAAAAATAGCTGCTGATTTATTTCACCAAGACACAGTTTCAAGGAAATTTTTTGCCTTGTGAAATACCACATCAGCAGTCAGGGAAGCTATAAAAGAGAAAAAGCCCGATAAATATTTATTTGAAGTTGATTGTGGAGACAGAATCAGAGCTGCTCAAACTGTTCAAAAAACTGGAAATCAGATTAAATTGATTAGAAGGAAGGAGGGAAACTGGAAGAGCCCGCTGCAGGATCAACAAGTACGCAGTGGGCAGTATCAAACCCAGAAAGCTCGAACTCACCAAACACCTTACAGGAGAACACAGCAGCCTCGCAGTGGGAATCAACAACAATCTCACAAAACCCGCTCCCACAATCCACCTCCCAAGAGGAAATTGCAGAAGTCGGCACCTCAATCCAGACATCATCAACGTTAGATCAGGTACATGCAGGACAGACTCGCATTTGTTTTGAAAATTGGCTTAAAATTACGAATGACCCAGTAGTTTTAGACTGGGTGAATGGTTACAGAATAGAATTCAATTCAATACCTGAACAATGTCACTTTCAACCACAAACTTGGTCCCAAAAGGAAAAGACTATTATACAACTTGAAATTTGAAACTTATTGCAGTTAGGAGCTATTTCTCAATGTACATTTTCTGAAGGGCAATTTGTATTTCCTGTATTTATAGTACCGAAGCCTAATGGTACATATAGATTTATACTTAATTTGAAAAGACTTAACAATTTTATCAATACCTGTCATTTCAAATTAGAAGATTTAAGAACTGCATGTAAACTTTTAACCAAAAACTGTTACATGGCAAAGATTGATCTTAAGGAAGCATACTTTAGTCTGCCAATCGCAGAGGAGTCCAAAAAGTATCTGAGATTCCAATTTGAAGGACAATTGTTCCAATTTTATTGTATTCCGTTTGGTTTATGTACTGCGCCTTTCATCTTTACCAAAATTATGAAACCAATATGTACCTATTTACGAACTAACTACAATATCATTTTGACCTCATACTTAGATGACTGTATTTTTTTCAATCACTGTATCCAGATGTAAACAAGAGATCAAGTTTACTTGTGACCTACTGGAAAGTTTAGGATTCACAGTCAACTATGAAAAAAGTTCACTTAAGCCAGAAAAAACATGTAAATATCTGGGTCTAATTCTAGATTCTGTTAACTTATCTTTATCTGTCCCTTTAGAGAAACAAATGTATATTATTAGAAAGATTAAATCATTTCAGTCAAGATCTCATTGTAAAATAAGAGAATTTTGCCATTTGTTAGGAATTTTAAATTCTATTTGTCCGGCAGTCCCATATGGTTGGGTCTATACAAAAAGGTTAGAAAGAGAAAAATACTTGGCATTAATAGAATCGGATGAAAACTTTGACGTCAACATGCAATTGACAAGGGCAATGAAGGTAGATTTAGAATGGTGGATTCACAATTGCAAAAATTACAATCCTATTAGACAACATGACTTTTTATTAGAGATTCATACAGACGCATCTACTACAGGTTGGGGCGCGGTCTGTGGTTCAGAGAGAGCATCAGGGTCATAGTCTTTAAAAGAAAAAGAGTTTCATATAAATTATTTGGAAATTAAAGCAGCCTTTTTGGGGCTTAAATGTTTTGCTATAAATTATCACAATTGTGAAATTTTGTTACGAATAGACAATACTACAGCTGTAGCTTATATTAATAAAATGGGGGGGGGGGGGGGGGGGTTCAGTATGTCCACTTAAATGATATCACTAGAGAATTTTGGCAATGGTGCGAGTCCCATAACATTTGGGTATTCGCATCTTATATTAATACTAAAGAAAATTCAGCTGATTCAGAGTCAAGAAAGATTAATATTGAATGGGAACTGTCTCAAAATGCTTATCAAAAAATTATCACAAATTTTGGGGTTCCTAACATAGACCTTTTTGCATCAAGAATAAATAATAAGTGTGAAACTTTTGTTTCATGGCAAAGAGATCCAGAGGCAATAGCCGTTGATGCTTTTACTATAAAGTGGAGTAGTTATTTTTTTTTTATGCTTTTCCACCATTTGGTCTGATTCTAAAATGCATTAATAAAATTAAAATAGATAAAGCGACAGGGATATTAGTTTTCCCATATTGGCCTTCACAGCCATGGTTCCCACTCATAACCCCTTTACTTCAGAAAGAGCTAATTATTTTCAAACCATGTAAAAGTTTGTTATCATCACCTTACAGACAAGAACAACCTCTGCATCACCAACTTACCCTGGCAGCAGGGCTGCTATCAGCCGAGCATTTGTAAGACGTGGGACTCCAAACTCTGCCCTTAAGGTCATGATAAATTCTCTATCACTAAATACCATTAAGCAATATGACTCCACTGAGACTTTGGTGGATTTTTTGTGAAAAATATAACATTGATCCTTACCAAGCATCCATCCCTTATATATTAAAGTTTTTAAGTGAAAGGTTAGAGGCAGAGGCTGCATATGGTACTCTTAATACGGCTAGATCAGCCTTGTCGTTAATAATTAATCCAAACATAGGCAATGATGACAGAATAAAACGCTTTTTTAAAGGGGTGTTTAGGCTAAAACCTCCCACGCCGAGATACAATGTAACTTGGGACCCAGGGCAAGTATTAGATTTTGTGGAGTCAAAATTCCCGAATGAAAATTTAAGCTTACAAAAATTAACTAAAAAATTGGTTACAATATTAGCTCTTACTACAACCCATAGAGTACAAACTTTAGCCTCTATAAATCTAAAAAATGTTAAATACACTCATAATGGTATACAAATTAAAATATCGGACCATATAAAGACTTCGAGTAGAAGCGCTACTCAGCCAGTTTTGTATCTAAAAAGTTTTGAGGAAAAGATTGAGATTTGTCCAGTAAATACTCTTACATCCTACATAAAGATGACAGAAAGTTTAAGACAGGGTGCTGAAAAATTGATTTTAACTTTTAAAAAACCCTATAAATGTGCATCATCTCAATCAATAAGCAGATGGATTAAGTCAACTTTAGAGGAAGCTGGAATAGATGTGTCAATATTTTCAGCACATAGTACTAGGCATGCAGCAACATCTGCAGCTCAGAGGGCTGGACTAAATATAGATCTAATTAGGAAGACTGCAGGGTGGTCTAGTAACTCATTGGTTTTTGCTAGATTTTATAATAGACCTGTTATTGATGACCCTCACTCATTTTCTTATATTATTTGTAATACAAGTAAAAATAATACTTGAACATTATTTTGCCATGGTAATTTCAGTATGTATAATTTAATAAGAATATAAAAATTTTGTAAGTTTTTTTTTTTATAATCAAGCTTTAATTGGAAGAGATTTATTTTTTAAATTGTTTGATTGATGATTAAATAAATGAATGTTTTATTTTATGAACATTTATTTTTGTATTTTATTCACAACCCCAGCTTTAAACATCTACACATGTAAAGTGGTGTCAAACAAAGAGATAATATAATTGTATGATTTAACGAACTTACCATAAGTGAAGTTCAATCATAATTATATGAATCTCTTTGTCCGACACCGGACTCCCTCCCAACCCAACCCATGGTGTGGGTTGTTCATAAAATATTGCTTTGAACTAATGAAGTTGACAGGTGACAGTACGTTCAGAAACCAGAAGTTTTTTTTTTAGAGCTTGGAAACTTGTGATGGCGCTAGCATAGAAGCATAGACTACACATGTAAAGTGGTGTCGGACAAAGAGATTCATATAATTATGATTGAACTTCACTTATGGTAAGTTCGTTTAATCATAATTTTTTTGGTTATTTTCTGGGTTTCGCACCAATAGTATGCTAGTCGATAAAATTTTAGAAACTCAAATCGCTACAGCTGGCAAAAACCTTATTACATATTATTATTGCGTGCAATGTAAATAAGTAGGTACAAGTACACACTGCCGCACGTCAGACTACCCCACTTTGACCTAGAGAATGCCTCTATTCCCTACGTAATAAAAGCTGTTTTCGTGCTGCCGACTGTACTATGAATATTATTTTTCAATACCTCATTTTCAAAGTTTATGTGCTCTACTTTTACTTAGTTACGAGGGTCAAACTGAAAGTTCTTAGAACTGGCCACTTATAAACAATATAATAAAAAAAATATTCTAAAATTTGAAAATAGAACTCTTTGCCAATATTACTGAGTATATATTTCATTCATTTGTCATTTGTTTTACGACTTGGCGGCAAATTGAAAATTGTCTGTGTCACGTCAAAATGAATTTAACACGAGAAAATTTTCGTGCAATGATTTTTTATGACTTTCGATGTCATTTAAGTCAACAAGAAAGTTATGATAGACTACGATTGGCCTTTCACGATGAAGCCCCATCTCGTGCGACTGTTTACAACTGGTTTAATGAGTTTAAACGTGGTCGCACTAATCTCACTGATGATGTACGTGAGGGACGGCCTTCTACGGCGACGACTGAAAATAACATCTGTGTTGTGCGGCGTATGATAGAGACTGACAAAAGAGTGACCTATCAGCAGATTCGGACAAGCTTAGGCATCGGTATGAGTCAAGTGCACAAAATCCTCCACGAAAATTTAGCGGTCAGGAAGCTTTGCGCCCGGTGGATACCTCATAATTTGACTAAGGCTCAAAAACTCCATCGTGTGGATTGGTGCCGTAAAATGATTGAAAGATTTAACGGAGGTGACTCAAATGCTGTGTTCGACATACTAACAGGTGACGAAAGCTGGATTTACTGTTATGATCCTGAAACCAAAAGACAATCTGCTCAGTGGGTGTTTCCTTTCGAGGAGTTGCCAACTAAAGTGAAGAGAGATCGAAGTGCGGGAAAAAAAATGGTGGCCTCGTTCTTTGGAAGGATAGGTCATTTCGCAACAATTGTGTTAGAGGATCAAAAAACAGTTTCTGCAGAATGGTACACTACCAATTGTTTGCCACTTGTCTTGGAAAAAGTTCGAGAGAAACGACCTCGCAGTAGGATCCTCCTTCACCACGACAACGCCTCGTCGCACACCGCCAAGCGAACGATCGACTATTTGGCGACATCAAACGTTGAATTACTGGGTCACCCGCCGTATAGCCCCGACCTCGCGCCTTGTGATTTTTATTTATTTCCAAAAATTAAAGAAAAACTTAAAGGAAAGCGGTTTATGAATGCTGAAGAAGCGGTGGCTGCGTATCGCGATGCCATTGAAGAGACCCCTAAGGACGAGTGGGCAAAGTGCTTTTCCCAGTGGTTCCATCGCATGCAGCGGTGTATTGACGTCAATGGACAATATTTTGAAAATATATAATAAAACTAATAACTGGCTAATGTAATCAGTTTTTGATTTTCTAAGAACTTTCAGTTTGACCCTCGTACATAAACTGCAATAATGTTTACCTGGTTCGTATGTATACCAAATATCATAACTATAGGATTTTTAATTAATTTGTAATTTAACTAACTACCATTTTTACCCGACTGCAGAAGGAGGGTTATGTTTTTACGGTTCCGTAGTCCGACAAGGAACCCTTATAAGATCTTTCAGTCCGTCCGTTCCGTCCGTCCTAGTCTGTCACAGCAGAATATCTTCTACGTTTATGGACTGATTTGCATGTAACTTGGTTCGAGGATACTTCACATATAGATCTCATTTTTAAAAATACGAAAAATTAAAACTACCCCTTTTTAAGGGTACCTCCCCATACATGTAAAGGGGTGGGGGGGGGGGGGGTGAGTTATTTTTTTGAGTGCACCTCCTTGTATATCGTTGAAAAGGACTATAAAAATAAGGTAGGGTTTCCATACAACACTTTTTTATCAGCTTTACCATTTGCGAGATATAGCCCGCCAAAGTCGTTTACACGGTGTCCCCCCCCTGTAATTCCTAAAGTCTTGGACCTATAAACTTCAAATCACTCACGTGTTTCAGTCACTCAATTTTTCGGGTATCCTGTGATGAATAATTTTGAAATTATAAATAAAATAAATATATATACTTTTTTCCAAAAGAACAGTTTTAACTTAAAAAATATTTTTTGCCTATACTGTCTAATGTTCTAAGTTAATGGTTAGGAACCCTTCGTGCTCGAGTCCGACTCGCACTTGGCCGGTTTTCGAGAGTATGTATGTATGTATGTATAATTGTTTGGCACGCCCTACAGCCCAAACGGCTAAACAGTTTTTGATTAATAAGGTGTCGTTGAATTTGTCAAAATTGTGAGAGCGACATAGGCACTACACTTATACACTTAAAAATGGCACCCGCAAATGAAAATAAAGGGGGCGGGGGGATCGATTCTTTCCTTACCATAGCAATATTGGTATCATATGAAAGCTAGTGAAAAGACCATTTCAAAAATATAATACATTTTGCAGTCGGGTATTTTTTTTAAATAAGGCGTTACTTGTTACAAACTTACTTATTGCAATAATAAAAAATGTGCCTCAACAAAATGAAGGAAAACAAAATAAACAAACAAAACAAAATAAAAAATGTGCCTCAACATAATAAAAAATGTGCCTGCATTGTTTTCAGATTCATAAATATGGAATAGAGATCAACATTAAAGTACATAAATATAATGTAACAGATCAATTATATTTAAATCATTCCGCGAACAAAAGACGGCCGGCTTTTAAATTAATTAAGATATAAAAGGTGGGTATGAACGTATACTCGTATTACGCAAGTGTTACATGCACCGGTCAATGAAACATATGCTCAATTTTTTTACTAAATTGTTTTCGTATCCTTTTTTTCAATTTACGGTTTGTTTTGTAGCCAAAAGGAAAAAAAATGCCAAACCATTTATGAAAATGATGGTTTCTTGATTGTATATTTCTTTGCAGAGTGCAAAAAAGGAAGCTTACCACAGAAGAAATACGAAAAATTATAGCCATATTTTTTAAAAGATTTTTTTATCCTTTAATGGTTTCCTTTTTTCAATCCAGAAAATTTTCTTTGGCAGAGATTCGATTTATGTCAGTCGTTCGTCCAAGTTATTTATATACCTACCACTTTTGCACCACCCCTTGAGTAAGCATTAGCCTAGTGCTCACCAATTCATGTTTAATTTTAATCAGCCGGTTTAGAATCACTTGACATATTTTGTATGGAAATTCTGAAAAATTAATCAACAATCAATCGATTTTTACCGGCTGCTTAAAAATTGGTAGTTACCTACTGTGACTTTTTTAATAAACTGGACACTTAAAAACAAGAACTAACAAGGGCACCATGAGAATAACTACCAACTCAAAAAAAGGATACACTATAAAATGGTCATAAAAACGCTTTTTATGGAACAATAACAAGACGTTATTAATGTATTTTATAGAGATCGTAACTCTTGAAGAGTATTCTGTGATCAACAAAGCTCAAATGCTAGTATTTCATATGTTTTATTAGTAAGCTTTTTATGGCAGCCACTATCTTCTGGTAAAGTTACTTAGTAATGATGTGCCACTGCGGATTCTCTGTTTCTGTTTATCTGTTGTCATTATTTGGGACATGGTGATTAATTAAGTATTTACATGGATAGTTATTAGTTATTAATGTACCGAAATGTATCATAATCAGATCAGCTGTATAGCTTTCTTCAAAATATCTGGTCTTTATTTTATTTTATTTATTTATTCAATACACTTACAGGTCACAGTCAGTAAGTTATAATACATAGAATCCAGTTCATAATTAGATCTAAATTGAACCTATTAATAGCGACTTTAATAACGTAGGCTTCTTTTTGTTGCACAAATATTTAAAGAGGATGATATGAGCGTGCATGGGTACCTTTTTATTTAATTATTTGCATCTGGAAAAAAGCGGTGACGCATTCGCGCCAGCCCCTGAGGAAGGGGGGGGGGGGGGAACCTAATCTAACATCCTACGCAGACAAAGTTGCTGCAGATCACTGGTAGAAGTAAAATACATACAAGCTTTTTCATTAATCACGCAATTTAATACTCTATTGACTTTAAAGCAGCGACGTTGTTCCGTTACGTTTTTACGCCGGTAATCTTTACGGTAATTAATATAGCAATAACTGGATGCCATTGAAGGCTGTGTTTAAACTTGGAGGTATTATTAGATTACCGTCATGGGTGTTACACATGGCCACATGCATAAGTTTCATAGTTAATGCGATTTTTGTAGGCCGAATAAAAGGGCCAGATCATTACATATTAAGTTATAGCTATGTTTTAGAGAAAAAGTATTTACTACGCGCTTCTGTCTATATCGAGTGTATCATAGTACAATCTATTGTACTGTCACATTTTTTCAACTTTTGGTGTACAGTAACCAACACACACCACCCATTTTGTAACGAAATCGCATCATATTATTACTGTGTTAGAAGTGTTTACTGTATCAATATTTAAATAATGTATCTTTAAGATTTAAAAAAATATAGTACATCATCAAAACTACAATTTATTTAGCTATATTAACTTATTTAGCGGTTTATGGGATACAGCCTGGTGACAGACGGACAGCGGAGTCATAGTTATTCGGACCTTTTTTACCTTTTCCACCCCTTGGATACGGAACTGTAAAACACTTTATTACTAGGTTATTTATAGAGAAGTCATTGAAACCACCTATTTAAACGTGTCGTTAGTTTGTACTTCAACTTGGTATATTTTTATTGCAACTCTGTTTTTGAGAAATTGAAAAAACGTTATGGATACGTTTTTTATATCTATGGTTTGTAATTGCCTCAAAATCAGTCCTTTCAAAAACATTGAATAAAGTGTGTATGAAAATTAAATTTAAGTGAATATCTCAATTTTGTTTATAAAAATCTCCAATTTCATAGAAGAGAGCTACACTTCTGGACACATCTATTGGCCCACCTTAGAGTTTAGGTTTCGATGGCCCCTACCGAAATATGATTGCTAGATTGAACAAAAACTGTTGATGCAGTTTTAAACCTGATACATTTTACCATCTTTTTCGATCGTATTGTTTTGAATTTGAATTCAGAATACCATACGACATGGAGCTACGCCTAACAAGTCGGATATGCGCCTTGTTAAAGGCAATTGATTTTTGAATAAAAAACATGTTTTATCAAATAAAGGTTTAATTTAATAACGCGTGTTGCCTCCATGGGTATCTACTACAGCTCTCATACGATTAGGCATAGAGTTTATCAACCGCTCTATGAAATTTTGAGAGATCATTTCCCATTCCTCTTCTATGGCAGTTTTCAACTCCTGCATCGTCTGGGCAACTGGCTGACGAGCCCTAACACGTCTTTTTAGCTCGTCCTACATGTGCTCAATGGAGTTCATGTCTGGGCTTCTGGCTGGCCAGTCCATAACTGTGATGTTTACATCCCGAAGATATTCCCTGACGATGCCGGCCGCATGGGCTCTTGCATTATCATGCATAAAAAGGAAATTCGGGCCCACATAGTCCGCGTATGGTATCACGTGAGGTTCTAAGCACTCACGAATGTACCTTTCAGCATTTAATGTTGACAGCCGTGGTCCTGTAACAACCTCAAGTTGAGTTTTGCCGCTCGCGGATATACCGCCCCAGACAGTCCATGAGCCACCGCCATAAGCATTGTGCGAAACGCTCTCCCTTACGTCGGTAGACCTTCTTCCTTCCATCATTTCCATGTAACACAATTTTAGACTCATCAGAAAAGAGTACACGGCTTCAATCTTGCTGTGTCCAATTTAAATGACTGCGTGCGAAATGAAGGCGCGCTGTTCGGTGGGCTCGCGTTAGTTTGGGCCCATTAGCTGGCTTGTGTGGTTCCATATCGCGTTCTTTTAACTTTCTCCGAACAGTTCGAGCGCTCACTGGTACTCCGTGGTAGTCGCGAAGTTGGTTTTGTATCTCAATGGAGGTAAGGTGACGATTTCTCAAGCTGGTCGTCACGATGAATCGATCCTGCCTTTCAGTTGTGACCCGAGATCGTGGCCTTCCTTGGCGACGAACAAAGCCGCCAGTCTCTAGGTACCTCCGATAAACATTTCGGACCGCAGATCGACTTAAATTAAGTTGAGCACTCACGTTTCTTTGGCTGTGTCCGGCCTGAATAATTGCCACAGCTTGGGCGGCGACTTCAGGTGAAGTATCCATAGATTATTGATAGAACCTCACCTTAATGTTAAGAATAAGTAATTTTTGTTGCAAAACCAAAGATATCAATCACTTTTTCAAGAATTAAATCCAAGTAAACCAATAAAACCAAGTTTTCTTAGTATTCGATTGTTTCATATCAACAAACAGGCTCCAAATGGTCTTTTGTTTCTTTAAATTCTGTGTTCGAAATTAAAAAAAAGACTATTGAATGAATTTGTGAATGTGCCAGGTTCAAAAATTTGTGAATGTGCCAGGTTCAAAACTGCATAAAAACTTTTTGCTCGACCTAATATAAAATTTTAGCTAGGACCAAACGAAACTGAAAATACAAGGTGGGCCAATAGATGTGTCCAGAAGTGTAGAATATTATCCTGAGTGTCATTTTTTCTGAGACTGATGTGCACCAGTCGGGATTTATATTGTAGCTCAGGTAATATTAACGGTTCGCACGAATTGTCAGTTTTATTATCACCATCACCACTATTCATTTCTGAATTCTTTCTGAGATGCGCCGAGTAGCACTTTTGCTGAGTAACGAGTACCGAGTTTTACTCGGTTCAATTTTTTTCCAACCGAGTACTCGGCCGAGTAACTCGGTTCAGTCAAATTCCTGCTTCGGATGCGTAAAGAAGTACAAACAGGTTCGCGCGGTCATCCAGAGAACTATGAAATTAGCATCACTAAAAAAACATTTTAGAGAGTACTAGCACAGATTAGATAAGTACTAGCAGCAGTGAAAAAACGAATTTGAACGATAACGACACAAGATCCTAATGTGTACTTCTTTACGCATCCGAAGCAGGAATTTGACTGAACCGAGTTACTCGGCCGAGTACTCGGTTGGAAAAAAATTGAACCGAGTAAAACTTGGTTTTATGAATTAGCTTACACTCAGCCATTAGAGCGCCATGATCCTATAAGACCCATTGTTAGACCGTTATTTAAAATAAATTGGTTTTTTTTACATTACCGTCTTCCCATTTTTGTCCGTTTACTGCTCATTCATTATCATAACAGAGATTTTTAAAGATTTCTCGAATTAATTAATTATAAATACTTTTTACCCGACTGCGTCAGAAGGAGGGTAAATGTTTTTTGATTAACACTGTTGCTTTACTAATATCTATCAAGATATATTGCTTTACTTTAACCGAGCATACTCGGCATAAAACCGAGTTATTCGGCCGAGTACGAGTATTAAAAAACCCACCGAGTACGCCGAGTACCGAGTATTAACCGATTACTCGGCGCATCTTTAATTTCTGATAATGAGAGGTTTAAATCTGTGTAAATAAAAATCAATGTGTGCTTGTTTGCAGGGACGCCTGCGAGCGTTTTTGGCCCAAATAATATATACCTATGGTAGCAACAATTGCCGGGTATAGCTAGTATTTACAATGTATTGAACAGGCTGGTTTTTTTTAGCTACGTACTGCTGTAACTGCTCGAGTGTTGCGATCTGCAACGATGCATTCGCCTTCACCACTCATTCAATACCTACTTTAGTTAAGCGGTGAATAGATACTAGTACTCGTATTATCTAGGTTTCCCTAAACCTAGAGAACCCTAAAATATAAACGAGTAGGCTGGGACCCAAATAGTTAAATAACATATTCTGACCCCATATGGGCCATTACTATAATTATTTTTGTCGTTCAATAAATGGCATTTTGTGTATTAAATTGTCTTCAATTTAAAAAAGAAATCAAATCATTTCTTAATGATTTTGACTTTGACATGTTCAGAGTTTTTGAATACCGACTTGCATTTAGAAACAACAATTTTTGAGAAATGACTTTTACCAAAATGTATCTTGCTTTACGAGTAAGTACAAATCTATATTATTTTTAACTTTAGGATTTTTAAGAAGGAGCTGATTATGAAATCCTCATTTTAAGGCATGTTGAATTTTTTGCGTAATTTTTAATCATTATACAATATTTATTATGTTTTTTTTTAAATTTAACAATGATTTACTACGTATCGTTTACAGCGCCTTAATAAAAACCGTTTTTACGTAATACTACATTGTTTAAGACCTGTGAGTATTGCCGAATAAATCGTTTAAATAACCAACCAAAGAAAAAAAACGCAAGATGCGCTTGCGCGTAACCAAACAAAGTTAGATTTTTGTTAGCGATTGCATAATGGCGATTGTGCATAAATACCTGTAGCCGCATTGAAGGCCAAATTATTGTAATTAAACGATTAGGTATTACAATACTCACTATCTAATGTTATATAGTGCAATAACGCAGATTTAGAAGCTAAGTTTTTTTATTGTGAATTTCGGCTTGAATAAATTGGGTGTTTACGACTTTGTAGTCCAAAGCTTTGTAAGTATGTTTTAAGAAGTAATATTTGGAACTATTCAAGTGATTTTTAAAATCTTTTCGCCAATAGAAAACTTCATTATTTCTACATTTTTCCTTGAATTTTTGAAATTGAACCCATGCTTAGTCGATACAGGTGGTAGTTTTACGTAATTGTATTTATAATGATGAGCTGTTGCACTTAAAAAAATGACTACCTGAGGCGGGAATTGAACCCACGTTCCTGGCATACAGGGCGATTGCCTAACCACTAGGCTACCCAGGCGTTTTGACAAAGCCTGTCTAAATTTTCAAGTGCTTCTTACCGCTGTAATGCCGCGATGCTTTCATCAATGTTATTGCGATTACATTCTCAACACTCAAGATAATACTATTGCAAGTATTTAACAATCGAAAGATGAAGTTTTCCAATAGTACAATAAATTATTGTATTTCAGTCACTTTGCAATCTAAAGATGAGATATTGCACTTGAAAAAATAACCACCCGAGGCAAAACTTTAACCCGCGTTCCTCGCATACCGGGCGATTGCCTAACTTAACCCTGTTTTGGTTTAAATAAAGTAATGAAAATATTACACATTTTGTATAACTTAACTCTATTTTGGTTTAAATAAAGTAATGAAAATATTACACATTTTGATATTAATTCAACTCACTCCAAGATGAAATTATTTTTTTCCGAATTTGTCATGCTACTCTCACTTTGTGTATGTTGTGATTTTTTTGTATTTGACACGTGTGTATCAAGGACATACGTACGATCATTAAACAATATTTGTTAATTATTTCACGCACCAAGAAACATGATGTAGAATACAAGCTTATGTTGAACACGCTCATTAGTTGTATAACGTAAAACGTGTTTCGTGTTAGATTTTTTAATTACTGATGAAATCAAAACTAAGAGTTACGATTCGAAATAAAGTATTTATCAAGCTTTTTACAAGAATTTTTGAGGATAAGGCGTTACGTCTTTCTTACAACGTCGTACATAGCACTTAAATAATTAAATTTGACCTACCAGGAAAAAAAAAATATTTGATACTGATACAACATACCTACACGTACCTAACTGAATACAAGTTAATATAACTAGACTGATAAGGACTAACACACGAGCGCGTGATTGTTCTAAATTGTTTAAGTACTGAACCCTAAGAACTGCGAAATTGCATATCTTATTGCCTACAGTCGGTAAGGACAGGGTTTCTAGGCCAAGGCACCTGTGGGTAATCCTGAGGCGTCCCTTTTCCAAGTGTTCCGGTTTGCGGATTTTGTTTTCTGACTCGATTGCTCTAAGAAAAGATTATTTGCTTTGATTTAGTTTCAGATGGTTTAATATAAAACGACGAATATGATTTTAAACGAATTTCATTCCGACAAGCACTTGACTTTGATTCTTCCTGATAAATGTAAAAATAGAGCATTAATACCTCTTCTTCTAAGATAGAAAAAGCTACAGTTAATTATCAGTTTCTATTCTAATAGAGGTATAATACCTACATCAAATTCTTAAGCTTGGTTTATTTTTGGTCCATCACCGCAAGTGGATCTTGCTTGTGCCTATATATTTAAGGGGTAAGTGGTAAACGATCAATACTATGAGTGTGTATAAAGTCTGAAGGAGTAGGGTTTCATTAATAGGCCAAGCGTATATTTTCACACGTTTGCTAAGATTCAATTTGTTCTTACAAACAAGAGCGATTTATCGTGAAAGAACAACTTAGCCCTTATCACTATACCATACCTATTTTCACTTTATCTGCGTGCGTGAAAAGGCAACCGCAATATGTCTTCCCAAGGTATAAATCAGGTCTACCATGAATTTGTATCATAGTAAATATTGGGCCAGTAAGTTAGAATAAGCCTGGATTTGTTACCTGTACTTTAAGGGGAACTAATACGAATAGATGGCCTCAGTGAAACTGAGGTAACCCTCAAATTGCAGTAGAAGCCGTAGACAAGATATATGGGTACCACAGAGTGCACAGACCACATGGGCAATGGCTTAATTCTGCTCGCTCTAGGATATCAATGACTTTATTACTGTGAGCGTTTAACATTGCTCTTTCTATAGCAACCAAACCAAAAGCAATGTGATAATATATAAGTAACATAATTTGGCTGTTTTCTATTTCTTTTTTTTATTTGAATTAACTTACTGGTGTTGGTATTGTTCTGCTTCATGCTTCAATCTCAAAGCGCTATTTCGGAATCTTACGTCGATACACTCAAGGTGCTTTTTTGTGTTACCATTTTTTGGACACAAAAAGGGTGTTGAAAGGTCATAGGTTACCATACCTGCTGACTCACTTGATGGCAGTATATCACCGTCAAGGGCCAATTTTTAACGTGATTAGGTGAAAGAGGATAATATGGGTGTTTTCATAATTGGAGAATATATTTACTTACCTGATAAACCACTATTTCGTTACCGAACCTTTTTAGCTTTCAGGGACACGATTCTTATGCAATCGAGTTTTTTCAGTATGGTAATTTGCCTACGAATTTCACCGTTCTACTGAAAAGTTCGAGTGATATGTAAAACACCTATTCTGGCGCACCCATCGAACAATTACCAACCGAATTATGTAGTCGGACATAGATTAGACAATAACTTGCTTTCCGTTACGGCGTTTTCAAAAACGCCGTGGCAACTATATATTAGGTAACATCTAAAAATAGTATTTTCGTGAAATTTTATTACGAACTCCACTTATATTTTCAATATCATATTATTTATAATCTATTTTTAGAACTAATAGATATAACAATATCTCAAAATAATTAATACAAGTTCATTTTTAAATATTTCACAAATAGCATTAACTGAAATGGAATTCGGTAAACTGTCATTCTTGTTGTCATTGTCAACAAAGGAGAGTTTTTGTTTGGAAGCGAGACGGAAAAAAAGACTTAGTTTCTTAATTTTCTAAATTAGTTTGTTGTAGTTGTGTGGTGGAATAATTCTAATAATGTCCTGCATATTAAAATGTGACCTCTGTTCAATAACTGGCTCAATCATTTCAATAATAACTCCGCATCGCTCAAATCGAATGGTTCGTGGTTTACGACTACTCTTCGTCGCGGTGGCCCTGCACTTGCTGCCTCTAACTCTTCCACTAAATTGGCGAAGAAGTCCATAACAAATTATTCCTCATTCATTTTACCACACAACCTTTACAACATTTACACCAAACAGACATACTTTAATGGAAAACCTCAGTCAAAATAACCTCAAATCACACAGCTACATTTACAATTTTGACAGCTTTTCGTATACAAACTTCGACTTCGACCGGTCTTTACCACTGTTGCATTCGGGTGATGTACGATCGAACTATTTCGATTGTGAAGTTCTGAGAATGCCCAAACTGTGTTTCGTTCGAAAAAATGTCGAATTTCGAACTTTTTTACGAATGTGAACTTTTTTCTACTGCATGGGAATCGTCTCCGTGGGCCATATTTCACGAAGATATTAGTTTACTAGTATATTAGCTATTAGTTACTAGTGTAAAAATGACAAGTCCTAATATTTTCTGTTTCTCAAGAACAGGTACTAGACTAATAACTAACAGTAGTAGACTAATAGAAAATATTAGGCTGGCTTGAATGTTCATACACATATTCTTCATCCATGTTTTTTTTTAAAACTGGCATGTGCGACTCGCATAGTGTGAGTTGGACTCGCGCATTACTGCGTTACTGCAACAAGTTTTTTTTTCTCAACGGGATAACCTCAAAATATCGTTTTTTTTTCTATACTTGTGCTGACCGTGCTTGCTGTATTTTATTAATTTTATTGTTGGGCACAATGCCGGTAAAAGCGAAATGTTTTATTCAAAGCAACTTTATATAATTAAATTGACATATTTAGTAGGTGTGTCTGGTTAAAAAATCAATAATTTATTCAATAAAAACAGTTGAATTTAAGTCTATAAGTTTGAGCTAATATATTGTACAACCCTTCTGAGACTAATAGCTTTATCAGTGTTACAAGAGTATTTAAAACATTGTTTTTCGAGAAGCCAAAGGACTTGTCCTCTTTTTGTATGGAGGCTGGTTTTTTATTCCAAGATATCATCAACCACCAATAACCTATATTTATCTTTAAGCTACAAAAATATGAAATACGTAACCATAGAAATCAGAATTTTAAACGCCTCCATTTTTGAGAAAAAAAAATGGTTTTGTAACAGGCATCATCCATTGATCACTTTCTTGTATTTCCTGGCTGTATGGCTATATGCCATTGCCTTTCCACTGGTGGATAAATACTACTAGGTACTACCACAGATTATATAATAGGTACTACTGTCAATAGAATGTCAATTTTGCCGTCTTTTTTTTTCCAATAATTGATATGGACGAAGGTGCGGTTTATATACAGACAAAGATGAAAATTTATTTTTAATTTTTTTCTAAATCGGAGGCCTTTAAAAATATATTAATTATGCAGAAAGGCTAGTTTTTGTGAACTCTTACATAAAATATTTAGTTTATTCTGGTTAGAAATATTGACGAATAAAAAACCATTAATGGACAAGTCCTTTAATTTACTCTAGTAATTTTTGCTAATATTTATTAGCTGGCAACTACCGTAGCTTTGAGAAACGCACACTAGTTAACTTGTAAAAAATATTAGTTCATGGACTAATATTATTAGTCAATAAGTTTCGTGAAATGGGCCCTGGAGTGTAAAAACTTATTACGAGACTTGTCGTACGTTATTTGATCAAAGCGATCATAATAATATTATTTGAAGCGTAATTAATATGTAGCAATGTCCATCTATATGTATATCCAATATTGTATCAGTGTTTTTTCGTAGTCAATTTAGTAGAATTTTCTAAGACGCATAAAAGGTATTAAGTTCGAAGATATTAATGTTCCAAAGTTAAATCAGTGCAGCACCTCAAGTGCACTTTGTAATAGCACCTTTCTCAGAGTCTTTGAAAAATGCAAGGTATCTCAAATCTTTATAGAGCGAAGCCATTATTCAACTTCATAAATAAAATCGTCTCAAACTGTTAATTTCTCGACGGAACGGACGTGCCGACCTTATTGCACTCTTACTTATACCACAGAATACAAGTCTTATACTATTGTTAAGACAGCTCTTACATTATCAACATCGTTAAAATGTAATTCATATTATTTAGGTTATAAAGTTCCTTTTTGTCTGTAGAGTCGACGTATTTAAGGCCATGTTACACGATAGCAAGACCCTAACATAGGTCAATTTTGCTTCCGACGAAACTAATTAGTGTGCAACATTTCATTAGGGACAATGAGGGCCTGTTCTCGATGAGTTTGCAACAAAAAACATGGCCCGTCCTTTGGAACATCACGTGAAACAGACTGGATGATTTTAATTGTCTACGCAGTTCGTTTAGGTGCCCATGCATGCGTCTTTGTTAGAGGTTATGCCATTTTGTTTATATAGCTTTCTGCCTTTTTGTTGAGAAAGATACCAATACTGGGTGATGTAAATCATATTCTAACATCTTTCTTGGCAGATAGTAGAGTGACAAAACTAATTACATAGTGTATATTTTTTACTATTCTGCTTTGAGGCAATTATTTAATCAAACAGGGCTAAAAACAGATAATAAATTGGCGAGTGCGGCAGTGATCGCTCAGTTTAATATATCCTTACATTATGCACATCATGATGTTGTATACCTAAATCGTGCGAAGAAAACTTAATTACTCTTACAAGATGTACGATATAGGTTCAGTTAGCGTACGACAGTCATTATATCCGCCACGAATTTAATTTCGTTTTCGTTTGTCTCGTGAGTATATCCAAGATACGCACAAAAAACTGTTCGTTAAACATTTATGCAATGAGTTGGATATGAGATCATATATTTGAATATTTCTTTTACACGAGAGCATCTGTAAATAGGAACTGACGAAGTCAATATAGATTGAAAATGGTAAGTAATACGATTATACACCGATAATACGATTTAGAAGAAAATTTCATTTTTAATATTCAGAAAAATACGTGCGAAACTTAACAGTCCTGTTTTAAACAAGAAGTTTAGCTTATCAATCCATCTAATATTTATTCTGTGTAATTATCGACTTCTTAAAGAAAAATCATTTCTTTGGTTTGTCTGTTTCTTTGTAATTAAATAAGGTTTTAAATTGAACTTTTATGGGGGTAAAATCAGATGGCGACCTTAGAGGTCAATCAAGGAAACCGAAGTCTATCTTGATAGCAATTTTTCACATAGATGGCCGCAATTAATCACAAAACTAAGTCGACAGCGACCGGTCGATGTGATTAATACATGTCTCGTGTGACTTTTGCACTGCGGGCAAGATGATAAAAGATCATCAAAACAGAAAATGTTTTCGGGAATGTCTATTGAAATTTATGGCGTAGGGATAACTGTCGAACGGTCACGTGACACGGGGAGAGTTAATAAAAATATCGCATGTCTATCGGAAATAGCATATAAGATGGATATGCGCGGGGAATTGGCCATCTATGGAACCTAAACAGACACCTGTATTAATTGCATTTAGTTGGAATGTTTTCTCTACTCTCTTCTCTACAAAGCGTTTTACGCTTCTCTTGTGGCGAGTTAAACGGTTTCAATAAAATTACATTTGCCTTTATTATAAAGAGTTTTAACTTAAAGTTCGCCATTCGTAACCTTATTTATAGGTGCAGTCATGTTTCAATGACTACTACGCAAAACCATTATATTTCGATAAAGTATTAAGGTTTAAGATACTTTATTTTCTCACAAAGAATTACAATAATAATTCACTTCTTGAGAAAACGAAAACTTATCTAAGTAATATTAATTATGGACTAACATTATGAGCGCACACAGATTGTTCGACTTAAAGCGGGTAGACACATAAAATTTTTTACATTGCATTCGGATGTCGTCGATTCGTGTTGTTTACTTGATCAGCAACCACGGATATAAAGATTATTTGTGTTCTGGAGGTGGCATTAAACTAATAACATTTCGATTCATTATTCCAGCATTTCTACGTCAAAAATATACATTCTAAGTTGTTTTTTGAAACTTTCTATTGATTGCGCGTCCTTAATTTTAGTTGGTAGTTTATTGTATATTTTAACACCTTCATGTTCTATGGTTTTTTTACCGTAATTCGTTCGCGGGAAACGAAATATTAGGTGACTTGCATTGCGTACTTTCATTTTCTGTATTTGTTTTTTTTTACAGAAAGATAATGATGTATGAATTTGGCTTTTTAAAATTTTGTAGATCAAGATACATGTATAGTATATATATGTTTGTTTAATAGTCATGATTTTAGTATTATTACAGTAAAACAAGTAAAACTTTGTAAATATTCGGTAAAATATCGTAGGAAAAGAATATCGACTGAAAAGTTACACGTACATAAATTTATAGACCGGTTTGTAGATTTGAGCCTTGACTTTTATTCACAGGGCATAAAGGGTATTCTTAGTTAGGGCAGTTATGATTGATTGACAGTTTATCTATGTAGTGTTGAACTGTTGACCTTTGTTACACTAGGTTTTATTATAGCTAATAATTATTATATGCACGTACAAAGCCAATTCTACATGAGTACTTATTAAAACATAACCTAGTGATCCTTCCGACCGATTTCGGCCATGGCGACCACTTCAACTCCTAGTCGGTACGGCCCTCGTGCGCCCGAAAATGGCTGATGTAGCCAATTTTCGCAGTGAACTTACGTGCGCACTTAGGGCACGTGAGTACACCTTGTTCATAATGGTATTGAATGGCAGCAGGTTGGCGGGACTTCAGCTCATCGCGTTTAATGTCGAGGTCAACTTTACGTTGCTCCTCGAAATCGCTGACTCGCTTCTGTACCAGCCTGCGCCATTCGGGACGTTGTGCTGCCAAACCCTCCCACTCTGAGGGCTAGATATTGCATCTCTTCATATGCCCTTTCTGAACATCCTTAAATCTGAGGAGTTGGCCACCATGCTTCCGCTTGCCATCCTCCAGTAATAACCTAGTAGATAATAATTTACAAATCCAATCTCTTTGGAGAGTAAGTAAAACCCTTTCTATGAAACTTCAATAAACATTGGACAAAGGACTTGTCCTCTTTTTGTATGGAGGCTGGTTTTTTATTCTAAGATATCACCAACCACTAATAAAACTATATTTATCTTTAAGCTACAAAAATATGAAACACGTAACCATAGAAATCAGAATTTTAAACGCCTCCATTTTTAAGAAAAAATATGTTTTGTAACAGGCATCATCCATTGATCACTTACTTGTATTTCCTGGCTGTATAGCTATGTACCATTGCTTTTCCACTGGTGGATAAATACTACAAGGTATTACCACAGATTATATAATAGGTACTACTGTCAATGGAATGTCAATTTTGCTGTCAATTTTTTTTTCATGCGTTAATTGATATAGGCGAAGGTGCGATTTATGTACAGACAAAGAGAAATAATAATTTCAATTTTTCTCTAAATCGGAGGCCTTAAAAAATATATTAATTATGCAGAAGGGCTAGTTTTTGTGAACTCTTTAATATAATATTTAGTTTATTCTGGTTAGAAATATTGACGAATAAAAAACCATTAATGGACAAGTCCTTTCGGCAGGTAAGTTAAACGAAATTCTGTAATTTTGTTTATATTTCCACCCAGATTAATCGAATTCATTTGCGTAAAGGTCAACGCAAACAAAAATCCGGTTCATCGGTTTTTGAATTAACATTAATTCAATTTCGTAAACGAAGTTCTAACGAGATAGTACTCTTGGGGAATTATTCAGAAATATTCTGCATCGTATTAACTAAAACGAAATTTCAAGACTTTAGGGTTCCCATGACGATGATTGACGCTTTTATTAGAAGTTTAGGTAACTTAAAGTAGTTCACACTTGACCCTTGTTCAGACGTGGAAATATCTGCATAAAAAACGTAGCATACGGTCTCAGCAAGAAAAATGGACAGAAGATAACCTTGTAAAGATTGTAAGATGGCCATTTCACATCGTCCAACATTTGGAAATCTATGAGGGAGACATGCTTTGCGATGTCCAAATTGGACGTACGCTGTAATAATGTGATTACTTGAATATAAAAATCGAAATAATTAAATAAATCTTTTCAAAAGTAATACCAATTTCATTTTATCTGATCATATTGTAAGAAAATAATGTGTCCCAATATTGAAAAAGACAGCGCACACTTGACCGGTTTTTGCGTAAACCACACGTATCCGAGGATCGTATTTAATATCGGAGGTAAAAATTCCCGTTCATATCGTAATTCCCGTGATCATTCCCGGCTTGAGGGACGCGTGGAACTCATATGTTATTATAAAAAAGTGCCACGTCAGCTATGACGCCTTACAAAACAGATTTTGATATGGGATGACATTAATAATACGTTTAACAGGTTGACGGTCGATCCGAAATTGTAATTTACAATTACCTTCATGTATATTTTGAACTTTGGCAGCATAGCTTAGGCAGATTTTTATCAAAGGTATCTGGGCACTCGCGCGCAAGTGCACAACCGTGATAACGCTAGGAAGATAATGATTGTAAATTCTTTAAATAAAATAAATAAATATAAGGGCAAATTTAGACCACACTTCGGGAAGATTTTCTATCGAACAAAAATCGTCTATTCGTATTTATATATGTACCGTAATCGTAAACCACTACAACCAATTTTCTTAACGGTGTCCTAAGTTTTTGATAATATAGATTTGAAACTCTTACGGTTAAATTCCTATATTAAAAATGAACTTTTTGAACGCGGTCCTTCCTGACTGAGCTTCTCATACAATTGCAAGGCATCGAGCATATTACGTCTTAAGTGGAAAAAAGGGTCATATTATGTTTTTGCTACATAAAATTACTGATGTTAACATGTAAAAGTAAAATTATATTATTATTATTTATGCTCATACAACGTAAAGGTTAATTCAAAGATTAACTGTATCTCCATCAACAGTAGCAGCATTGATTAAATAATCCAGTCGTACAAGAGAAAAACCTTTAAGGTTTGTGAAAAATTATTTAATCATTTTCAAGAGCTGAGGAGCCTTCTTGACATAAAAACTTTTTCGATTTCGGTTAAAATATAATTTTGAGGTTATCTAATAGAACATGGCGTCAAGGGCAAGAAGATTTCATCTGCCAGATAAATTGTTTAGAAGAACTTCAAGTCTGAGACCGGTTTATGTAAATAAGTACTTAAAATAAATAAACCTAGTCGAGTCGCATTACTTACATCTGAAGTAATTTCGTTAGTAATCCCAAAAAATAAGCTTTCATAAAAAGTTTTTATAACACAAATCTTCGTACAGCGTTTTTAGAAAAAAAAATCACCGACACAAACTAAGGTTTTTGAAGCAATTAGTTTTATAATTATCTTAAAGCGGAAATCTGATTTATTTGATGTTGTTATTTATAGTGAAATGTAGTAGGCATTTTAACATACGAGTACCTACTCGTTTTTTTTATTTCACAATGAAATATAATAAGTCAGCCTATTAGATCCCACTGCTGGGAAAAGGCCTCACCTCAACTATGAGGAGGAACGAGCCATACTTCACCACGCGGGCTCAGTGCGGATTGGTGGAGGGGTGTATGTAAGGCAAGTGACAAACCTTACTGTCAGAAGTTATCAAGCCGCCCTAGGGCCTCTGACTAGGCTTAACGACTAATACCACAGATATTAGCCGGGACCAACTGCTTAACGTGCCTTCCGAAGCACGGAGATGCTTGTCATGGACGTCACTTAAATGGTCGGAATGGTCACCCATCCAATCACGACCGCGCCGTGGGTTGCTTAACTTTTGGTATCACTACCAAAGCGCTGCCGCCACTGCGCCACAAGCACCTTTGAAACCAATGAAATAGATTTAACTCAATATTTCATTATCATTACAGTAGTCTTTTTTTTCTAAAATCCATAATTTCGTTGGTAATTCACTGCTACAATTAACATATGATATTAATAATAATATAGATGGATAGATAGATACTCTTTATTGCAACCAGAAAACACTTTACAAACATATAATAAAAGAAAAACCATGTTGGTAGGTACAAGGGTTAGCTCTTATCGTTTAAATAAATTAAAAGCTCTAACTTATGCGTCTACCTTCACTGAATTGGGTCAAAGTGTCACAACTTAATTCATAACTATACTACTGCGAACGATGGACAAACCTCTTTAATGAAAGGATTACAAGTCAGACACCTCCAATCAAATGCATATCACGAAAAGTCGAGCTAAGTCCTCCAATCAAGAATTGCGAGGAATGCAAGAGATAGCGGTCTTGGCTGGTTGCTATTCAAAAGTTTATCTTTGTGTTATAACAATAAGAGCTTGCTATAATTGTTGAACAAACATAGCTTAAATTAACTGACTTTTGATTTAAATTTACCTTTTGTCAGATGCATTTTTTCCATTCGTAATATGTCGGACTTTTTGAGACGAATCCTTAAGACGTTTTCTTCAAGTTGGATCTTTTATGTACAACTTTGAGCTTAACCTTCTGAAACTGAGGTGGTAATCCCACAGACACCACTACTTAATCAGAAACTATGTAATTTAATTGTCGTTGTTAACGTTGCGACTCTCGTGATTTTAGTACCTTCCTGCATTGCTATGCGAACGATGCTTATACAGAGTGTACAGCTTCGGATGACTAGTCATGTGTATTTTTGAAAAAAGTGTAATCGAGTCTACCATCTCAGTATTACTGTTTGTTATTTTATGTTCTTGTGATTACTATGGAAAAATGAAATTTTATAAAAGCTCTAGATTTTATTAATGATATATGTTCTTTACTATGTGCTTATTTAGTAAAAAATATAATTATTTAAAAAAACTCAGTAACAAAAACTATGTATAATTCGGATCAAGTAATACCGTGTAAAAATTGATGTTCTGAATGTACCATTAGAAATATTTGTGTAATTTGCTTATTTAACTGTGATTTCACACTTTTCTCATTTAGATATGTTGTATATAGTACAGTACATATTTAAGAACAAAAAATATCAACATTAAAGTCAAAGTGTAATTGGTACAACATCTCAATAAGGTGTCCACCAGTCTACCACCTCACTAGAATTTAAACAATAATTCCACCTCAGTGGCAGAAGGTTAAAAGAAAGTTATTAATAGTTATTCTAGAACAAGTGACCGATTCAAAAGATTATACTATTAATTACTTTGGAGACAAAACTTTAAAGAAGCGACTAGAAGACATCAAGACAAACAACAAAAATAAATTTAAACGTAACTTTAAATATGTAACACCTAAGATGTATAAATATTTGTAAAGGATTTTAAGTGAGACTCACTTGATCCTACAAACTCAGGAGAAAAAATTTACTATGTTGTATTAATAATAAATAAAAATATATGTATACCTACTTAAATGATCGTCGCTTACCTGAAGATGCAATTCTAACTTAGAACAGAAATTAGATTTCTTTCAACATCTCTCCCTAGCCGAATTGAATCTTTTAATACTGTAGCTATTCAAGATTTCCCATTGAATTCGTCGAGAGATTTGAAATGCACTGAGGGATGCCTAATACAAGCGTTTCAACGTGGTTTTACTACAAGTACAGCTGTGTAATCCGTAAAGTAGGCAATATCTACTACAAAGCTGTCTTGCCAGAGATGAAACAAGGCTCTCGAGTGTAGTGCGTTCATGCTGATATCTATATATCGATTTTGGATGAACCCAATTCTCGTCATATTATTTTAAAAAAATATTAAATATCTTTTGATAACAAAAAATATAATTTGACAGTGTTTCTTTATTCATCTCTATGAACAAGTGCTGTATTTAATGGAGTCGTAGCAATAGTACACAAAAGTCTTAATAAAACATTACCTATATTTTTAAAAGGAGCTGAAAATCTCAGTGTTCAATATATAAGCGTGCAAAAAATTAGGTTTCTTTATAAAAAGGCTTAGAATGAGGCCCAGAAAGGTTTATATAATTTCATTGATATATATAAATATGGTCGAAAAAGCTAAAAATATATAAGCTTTTTGAGTCCATAATTTATTGTACCTAAGTCATGGATGAATGTAAATAAACGTACTATATGTATGTCTATCCGTTATCTTAGTCACCATAGTACAAGCTCACGCTTAGCTTAGAGATAGGTAATTGGTGTGATTGTTCGAACAATTGATAATTATTAATTTTATATTTAAAAAAAACGTAGTCCCTTTCTCGCACTACTTTTATTCTAATGTTTATCTAACTAGAATCTAAATTTTAACTTACTATAATAGTTAATTTTCAGTGAATCTGAATAAATGTTTATGTTGGTCGATTATATCGAGGTCGATAAGCTGCGTCTTAGACGTATTATTCCTGACTGTTATAGGTGTTGCTTCTTATATGCGCTTGGAGAACATTATTATTCTGAACGGCGTAAGCGGCACTTCAGCGGTTCTGAACCCTTGGTTAAAGGCCTATTCGGATCTCAGCAGTATTCTCTACCGGTAGAGGTAAGTATCCCAATGCGTATGCAAATAACGCAATGTACAAACCGTACCTAGCGGCCTTCTCATGACCTGTAGCGGTTTTCGGAGCTTGAACTGGTAGTGTCGTTGTCGCAGTCTTCTTTGATACACGTGGATTTTCAATATATGGTAAACTAGCGATTGCCCGCAACTTCGTCCGTGCAAAAGTCGAATTTCACACACAAACTTCCACCCCTCTTTTTACCCCCTTAAAAGTAGAATTTTCAAAAACCTAATTCCTAATTTCTAACCAAACAGCTTCATTCCCAATTTTATCAATTTGTCTTTAAAACTGATGGATTTTATACAAACCTAAGCCCCCTTTTTAACCCCCTTAAGAAACGAATTTCGTAAAATCCTTTCTTAGAGCTTATCTACATTATGAAAGGAAGCATGGTGAAAATTTTCTTCTAATCCCAGTAGTTTAGGCTGTGCGTTGATATGACAGTCAGTCAATCAGTCATTAAGTCGGTTTTAATTTTTATATAATTATATAGATTACCGCTATCCACGGCGGAAGCGGATACTGCAAAGATCTGATTGGCCCTAAAACGAGTACAAATAATATCGATAAATCGCGAGTCTCTTCCCTAGCCGGTGCCGCAGTGTCGAAAGGGTGCAGTGCTGACATCTGACTCGAGACGGGTCAATGACTCGCCTGCTGCCCGCAATCTGCTGGCTTGCAACTTACGTACTGTTCAGTCTAGAGAACTTGTGACGTCACATTCTTGACCTCTGAGATCTTAGAATATTGATGAGACGTAAATAACATTCTACCTTCTATGCGTACCTAATAGGCTTAAACTCTCCCACTGGGGAACTATGATATGAGTAGTTACTGAATTGTGTTTACTATTAAAATATAGGTATAACAATCAAGTGGTTTAATATGTACATACATTGAAAATGGACATTATTTATTTACTTGTCTGGATATTGTTCGCCAAGTTTTTAATAATAGTTTTCAATTTATCTCTAGCACATTTGCGAATACATGCATATTCATAAAATTAAAGAGAATGCATATTTTATGATACCATATGTAGGTACGTACATCCTCGTGCGTACTTGCATATGGAAATCAAATTGATTTTTACACATTACTGTACCTAAGTACCTAACAGCTGTAGGAGCATAGGATTAGAATTTTTCCTTTGAATAAATACAGCTGGCTTTTTTTACTCATGAATTATGAAACTTGATGGAATGTCGTTAAGTTGACCTCTCTGGCTCCTTGTTGTTAAATTAGATAAGTAATACCCGGAATTCAAATCTCAGGTAAGACGAAAAATATTAATTGGGTTGTTCGTGGTTTGGTAATGTCATTAAATTGTTTTCTAGGAACCGTCTTACCTGTTTAGGGCATCGCGAATCAGTCTGACTGATACATATCAGAGGCCTATGGTCGCATATAAAATCTGACCCAGATTATAAAATAGCCAAGACGATAAATCTAGAAAGTAACTTTCAAAATTACGTCAATCCCTTCTTCGGAATACGTATATTTTCAAGTTGGGCACTTACTGTCAGTTGTTGTCATTAATGACGTCATAGTCTTGACCTTTGAGAGAGTCTTATTAGAATATTAATGATACTGGGTACTGCGTTGTACAACCTAATATTTTACCTGTTATGCATAATAGGCTTAAATTGTCCCTCAGGGAAGCTAAGAGTGAAATTCACTGTTTAAGTGAGTACCTATTGGGTACATATAACATTACGGCCCAGTTGTCTTTATTTTCGTGTTAGGCATTTTTGTGCTTCAATCAGGACCAAAAGATTGGGTGGGCTCAATTCCAATGGTGGTTCCAAATTATCTAAGATTAAATTAAGGTTCAGTCTCTCTCTTTCTCTGTCAAGCAAACTAAAAGGTACATACTATATTAATTTAGAAACGTCAGACTAAAAGCTGTACGTTGCTAAGGAAATTAGAGAACCCATAGACAATTTAGTAGGGATGTCGAATGACAACTTTAGTGGTCATCGAATGATGACCACTAAAGTTAGACAAAAACACGCAAAAACTTGTACAAATACGTTAGATATCGCATCACCTAATTTGGCGTTTCTAAATTGTTGTAGTCTGTCTCTTTCCAGTTGTTTGATAGAGAAAGAGAGAGACTGAACCTAAATTTAATCTTAGACAGGGCGCATTGGAATTGAGCCCAAAATGTTTTTTTAAACAGGAGACTACGTAATCAACTTATTATTTGTACCAACTCGTAGGTACTATTTAAGTCTAAAAGGTTACCAACATTTGGTTTTCCCTTTTGAATGTATAACAATTAAAAATGTATAACAATTAAAAATTACAGAGTCTTACAAAACACGGTCGTAAAGTTTAAAGCAATTAGAATTACATTTTGCCAGGGAGTGCTGTTAAAAGTTTACCTAATATTTCATTTTATGACAAATTGGAACATAAATTCCCGAGCAAAGTGTACACTTAATGTATATTGCACTACGGTCTCTGTTTTCGCAAAGCAAAGTCATAAACGTCTTGCTTCTAATATTTATTTGTTGGGGGAGTTAGCCCGTCGTCGTTTAATATTCTGGATAAGGTCTAGCTTTGGGGGTAGTCCCTCCTAGTCTTTTGAAATCTTGTTGTGTGTGAGCATTGACTTATATTTTGTCCAAGTTTTTAGAAAACACGTTTAGTGTATTTAATAGCTAGGGCGAACTACGTTAATGGAATAAAAAATACAGGACTCTTCATCATATAATTACATACCCACAAAGTCAATCGCTATCTCATCACAAAATAAATAGTTTTTTACACGCCATAGGGTCTGAATAGCAAAAGTTACAAGCATCAAATCGACATAAAACAAGAATAACCGAATTCTCTCTCAAATTTGCCAACTCCATGTGGGCAGGTCCGCTAAACTACGTATGAAAATAACCCTTTTCGGTGATTTCCCACGAGGTCTTGTAGATGAGATGGGAGATTTTCCTTGAGTTTCAGCAATAATACGGGATTTTGTTCGGTGACCGCTATTGCTTGCGATTTAATTTAAAAGTTTAAGATTTTCTCTTGCTGCGTATTTGGACGGGAAAAGAGTTTCCAAATTACATTTATCTTAATATATATTTGTAAATGTGTAAGCTCCTATGCTTTTTACTAAAAGTGCATACTATTGCGGATAAATAAATAACTTATTTTATAATTTTATGTTTTCAAATATGATTGGAGTATAATCAAGTTATATATTCCTTTATCATTTTTTTAAAATTTGACGCTTTAAGTCAAATTACACTTTGTTCTATAAGATGTTTTACCCACCACAACAAAGTTTGCAAGCATGGATATTTGTGATTTGTATTCTTGTTGATTTTATTTGTATTTGTTTTAAGATCAAATAGTTCTAGACAAACCTAACAGGTTTTAAAATACTATAAACCAAAAGTATGTCATAAAATTTGTGTAATAAATAATAATAAATCCATAGCAAGTCTCCTAGGTAACTCAAGACAACTTCCACAGTGACTGGCCTCCTACCTAATACCACTAATACTCATCTTCTGATTCAATGTAAACTTACTAAAATGATTTCCATTAATAAAGTTAGTCTATATACGAGTAGTTTTAAAACCCAGTACTTACTTTATAAACACTATTTGATTATTGGACAAAACTTACGTTTTTGTTAATAGAAAAAACAATAAAATATTGACGAAATGTGTCTGGCAGTTGCTTGAAAATCCAATTTTGTTGGCGCTATATTGTCTGGCAGAATAAAAGATAAGTCCTTTACTACCATTTGAACCTCAAATGACGACATTTAAATGGAACGCATTTATATGTAATAAATTTCGATTTATGAAGGCTTCTAATAACGGGTACGTATTATAATACCGAAAGTTCATAATACCTACAAATAAAATACCTACGCTTGAAACGTCGAAAATCAATATACCGAAGGAATAACATACCTATTACTGATATACCGGAGCTCAATATGCCGAATTTCAAATAACCGTTAGTTCAAAATCTCGAAAGTTCGAAATCCCAAAACTTTCAAATACCGAAGGTTCATATCCCGAATGTTTAAAATCCCGAAAATTCATATACCTACAGTCCTAATAATCAAACCTAATATATTTTCTGAGTACCTAACCTAACTATTTTTTGGCGCTTCGCCGGCCGCTGCTCGCTTCGCTCGCTCGACTCGCGCGGCGTTGTGGTCAACACTTCTAACCTAACCTAACCTAATGTAATCAAACCTAACCTTTAGTAGACGTCGGGTACTTTCGGTCATATAAACAGTCGGTATTTCAAAATTCGGGATTTTAGTATTCGGCATTCCAATAGGTCTTATAAGATTCGGTGTTGTAATACGTACCCCTAATAACAATTATATTCAAACAGGTTTTTTTTTAGCTGATAGGTTTATTGTTGTGTTATAAAAGGCCGTCTCAACCGCTCACTGAAAGAATTGGCAAGCGAAACGCGGTAATATTCGTGTTAGGAAAGGACGCCATGGCGACGTCACCGGCTACATATCAGTAATTAACTTTTCAAAAGTTTGTTTTTATTTTAATCTCTTGAATATTCCGGACACCAAAATCAATATTCTCTTTTTACTTAAAATATTAGTAGAGCCACAGATTATATAATAGTTACTACGGTAGAGCTCCAAAAAAACTCCGAAAAAAAAAATCGGGGCACGGCCCTAGCGAAAAATCCGTGATTGTTGGGAATATTTTGTTGTGGAAAATAAAACTAATTACTATGTCAAACGATTTATTGTAAGAGATTTTTGTAGTTATTTTCAAGACTTAGTTTATCAATATAATAATACGTTATTGCTAAAAGGAGTTATACTATATGACCTCATTTTATGTAAACACAATTTATTTACCAAATTATAGTATCTAACCAAACCAACATCTCTTTTGTTCCAGGTACTGTCGCCAGCATAAACCTGCTCCATCCAAAAGTAATTAGTTCCAAATCAAAGCCAAATTGGAATCGATTGGTGATTGAATACTTATCAAACTTGACGCGTTCACGGATTTCAATGGTTTGGTATTTAGTTTGATTTTGGTCAGTTTGGGGAAACAAACATTTTCAGGGCAACTACTGACTTTCAATATTAAATAAATCTAAAGATCATTCCTATTCCTAAAAGTAATTCTTAGACAATTGCTTGTGTTTCACGACATTGTAACTTACACTGCTGTTATGCCTAAATAATTTGACACAGAATTAAAGAAATAAGACAGAGAATAAGAAAAATAATTTAGTATTTGGGTCTTTAATTAAGATAAAAAATCATTCAGATGGATCTAAAAAAAGTGATAAAACAGTTGGTGAGCAATTTATACTATTCACTAGCTACTAAGATATAGATATATATTTTCATACGTCTCCTAGTACATAGGTACACATAGCCGCACGTCAGACTACCGCTTCTATTCTCGACATACTAAAAGCTTTCGAATTTCAAATATAATCTGACGTGCTGACGACTATTGTAGATTTTGCTTTAGCTAAGGAAAATCCTTACCGTAGTGTATTACATTTACAAAGAGGCAAATCAAACCCAATCCTGTTTCCATTAGCCGTGCTAATGTTATCTTACCGAAGTGTGTTGGCTCTCCACGGCTGATTGAGTCGCGTTGGCCTGAGACGTCTAATATTGACCAATGACGGTCCTCCCTACCTCAATTGTCCTTCATTGTATCGTATTTGCACAACACGGTTAAGGGACCGACTTATTTCTCGGCCCCGAGTGGTTTTGTCATTCTGCTGACAGTATTTCAATTTTGAATCAATGGCCACCGATGACAGATATTATTGTTTTCATCTTGTATATCAAGAAAAGTAACAATTGAGTTTAATCATAACCACGCTGTGTGATGTAACCATAAATAGATTCATCTATATTAGCGTTTCTTCAGCCGGTCCTTCATTGTTGAGGAGCGTAGTTATTAAAGTTCGTAGCTCTAAAGCAGACACTTGTCTCATTCAATTACAGAACGAAGTAGCTCTCACCAGGTAGAATTTGGATGAGGATGCCTTTATTTGGTCCAACCAAAGCGTTAAGGACAGAGCTCGCGTTCTATTGCCTTTAATAGCTACCAGATTTCAAATTAATTGTGTCTAGAAGACTACCCACTACACCCAATAGAATGTTATTTAAATTAAAAGGGCTTGTTCACTTTTAGTAATTAGAACCGATGTATAGATGTCAGTTACCAACTAATTACAAAAGATATTCTCATTACACGCCTTTCTGATTTAATGAGATGTGTTTCTAATATCAATAACAAATTGCTTTATTTGATATATCTAATCTAATTAGCCTGCGATAGAGTAATTTATTAAGGCTTTGTTTAAAGGTGCTAGTTGATTAAACTGCTTAATATAAAACCATGATAACTGATGCTATGGGATACTTATTTAAGACCCGAGTTTACAAATTTCTAAACAGCCGGTAAACGTAAGTTGACGGTTTGTTTGACACAATCCCTATTACAAAATATGTCCTATAACATGATAACGGCTGTTTAAAAATTAAACATGTGTTGGTGAACGAGATTCTTAGTCATAAAACAGGCTTCAGTTTTGAAATAAATTTAATAAAGAGTTTACGTAAAAATTTTATACGGCGGTAAGGGCTCTTTCAATTTATGCGTTTCTTGATGGCCGGCTGCGGTGCGGAAGCGGTGCGTTTATCGTACCGCATACGGACGGTCGTTTGTTTTTATACAAAACGCGCGGTGCGGCAACAGTGCGGCGTCGGTACCAAGAACCGAGTAGAGAACCGAGTTTTCGGTACCGGTGCGGAACGATAAACGCACCGCTTGCGCACCGCAGCCGGCCGTCAAGAAACGCATAAATTGAAAAAGCCCTAACTTTACTTGAGTTTGAAGCGATTTTTTTTTTAAATGTACTGGAAGTCTATAGCCCGACCGTCTAACTGACCACGCCCTCCGAATAAATACCACAACAGTATTGCTATTAGTTACCGGACCACTTCCCATAGAAATGTGCCCCGTCTCCTCTGACTGTGTTTTTAGTTTTTATATTCTATGAAGGTCACACATATAAGTACACTACCTACTTATTGTGAATTCCCACGTCTTCTCAGCAGCAAAATAGATAACTACTCCTGCTTACAGCATGGAGTGCAATAAATCATAGGAATGACAGTAACAAAAGATTATGGATGTTACGTGGACATCACTGGAATGGCTCCACAAATTACACTTTCTAATGTTTACGCAGAAGCGGAACTAAGGAACTAGCGGTGCTTGTTGACTATACGCTTTCTGTGCCCATGGAAAATTTATCAACCATGAAAACTTAAGATATTTACGACATGTATACCTAATATTTTGTTAAGTCAAAGAACAATAAAATTTCTATGACCATAAACAATTTTACGGAGGTAGAAGAGCAGTTCAATAAATCTAACGAAATTAAAATCCAGGCGACTCCAAATGTTACCAGTCTTGAATTACCGAATTGATTGAGAAATTACTGTACTCAAGAAAAACATTAATAAGAAATAGAAAACAGGATACTTTTTGGCTTAGACCCGAGACAATATAGAAATATGAATTTCTATATATTAAACCGACCGGGGATCGAACCCAGGACCTCAGAGATGGCGACACCTTGAAAACCGGTGTGCAAGCCACTCCACCACGGAGGTTGTTTTAATATCAGACAGTCAATCAATAGGTATACGAGTAACGGTCAGTTTTACAGGAAATTAACCTGTTGACAGCACATCACCACACCATTTATTAAAAAAACCGCCCTCCCCTTGCGGCAATTTCAGGCGCGGGTTTCTTGCGTGTTTATTTTTTGCGCGGTGTCCGATTACATTTACGCAAACAGATATATTTTCCTGTAGAAACAAACTAATATTATTCTGTTGAACGGTGTTATGTTAGTGATAAAATTGCATCTATGCATTCTCAATATTAAAAGATTACTAAGATATTTTTTTTGTATAAACAATAAAACATAAGTAGGTACATGATGTGACTATTTTTATTTTGCACGGAGTGGACCTTCCCTTTGTATCATTATTGTTTAAGAACTCTTCTGCGTATTGTCTTGAGCTTTGTAACAATTCAGCATCAAACATTTTAGAAATCATTTCACTTAAAAAATACCTTTTCACACTACCTACTCGGCAATGTTCAATTACACATCAAGTAAACCTGACTCAAAGTGAGTCATTGCATCCCTAGGGGACGTATTGTTGTATGAAATTTCATTACACCCCTAGGGAGGCAAAGTGATTTGAATTTCGAATAAGGGTTCGTAGGCATGATCACACTAGCCCGCCCCGCACCAAAGAGAATATATTTGAAATTTGCACCTGGCAGCCAAGAATTTTAGGACGAATATAATGAAAAAAAAAAACGCGCGCTAAAAGAAAACCTATGTATTTTAAGAAATTACAAACAAAGTTTTTGTAAAACTGTCGAGTGACCAAGTTTATGACACCGGAGTCCATTAGATGTAAAGCTGCTGGTATTGTTAATAATAATAATTTACTGTCAGAAAAGTCAAAGGATATATACATATAGATAAAATAAGTTTTTTGTAGTACATTTTTTTATTGCCTCGTAGGAAGTGTGAAAAGCAGAGTATTCTCCTCGGGGATAAAGATGTCTTCGTCTTGGGCGAGCTTAAATCCCTCGCTTCACTCAGGATTCTATTTTTAGAATCCTGAGTGAAGCGAGGGAGTCAACTCTCGAATCCTTCGTTGCGCTTGAGATTCAAGATGACGCCCGTGACGTAAGACATCACTTTACCCCTTGGTGAATAATCTACTATTATATACCCAAAAGGAACACACATTTAGTTGGAAAATTACTCACATTGGGCTACAAAAATAAAATAAAACCTCATCATGCAACAATAGTACATCTACGTCATCACTGTCTCATTTTAAATACAATGCAAGTATCCTACACGTGATATATTTTAACCCAAAAGGTTGTCTATTTGAGGCTGGTTATAGTGAGATATTTTAGATGCCATGTGACCTGAAACGTGACGTTGAAGGTTTCCATTATGATGCGGGTCTAATAATACGATGCTATTATGGTCAACCGATAGTTAATTTGATATGCGTACTTGGGAAGATTGAGGTTGTTCTGAGAAAGCTAGTCAGCTGGAATTGTATGTTTTTTTTAATATTTTTTGTTGAAAGGAACATTATGCGTACTTACAGTTTTTTTTGTATACTACAGATCATGTAGAGTCACGAGCATCGATATGTATACATCTGCATTCGATTTGAGACCTTATTACAATGTGTTAAAAGCTTATTTGCATACATTTCATTGCTTGTGACTGTACAGCCGCATACTAGACTGCAAATTCTTGTCGAAAATTACTCTTATTAAACCCGCATATTTTATGTTATCCCAGTCGTCATGCTGTGTCGTCCGTAAGTACTTACCAGTGTTTATTTAAATTGTTACAACAAACACACCAATTACCTAGCCCTAAACTAAGCGTGAGCTTGTGCTATGGTGACTAGGATAACGGATAGAAATACTTAAATACATATAAACATCCATGACTTAGGTACAAATGCTCGTGCTCAACACACAAACATTTGCCTCTTGCGGGATTCGAACCCGCAACCGCCTGGTTTAGTAGTCCGGTGCGCGAACGACTACACGGTCGTAAATATAGGTGTGTTGAGCACGAGCTTTTGTACATACCTAAGTTATGGATATAATGTATATTAGTATGTCTACCCGTTATCCGAGTCACCGTAGTACAAGCTCACACTTGGTTAAGGGGCTGGGTAATGGTTGTGTTTGTTGAAAACAGTTTATTTTTTATTCGTTCACTATACTTAACGTAATAATCCCTGTATGTATCTGTAAGTACTATCCAATAAAAAGGTACTTATGGCTTTAACTACTTGATTGGTTGTCTTTTTTCCGTAATTTTTACTACGCATTTTCTTCTATACGTACCTACTCTCTGTGACGACATAAACCAATTAGGCAGCAGAGAAAAGAAAAAAGATATAATTTCCTAATAATTATCGATACTGGGAAATAATTATAACAGACGCTTTCTGAGAATGGCTGAGTCCGGTGCGCGAACGACTACACAAAGACGGTCGTCGACGGTACCAGTGTTCATTGCTGATTACTTTTGGTGTCTGAGGAAAAAAACATGAAGATACTGCAAAAAGTTTTACACATAGTGATCCATTGATGAATGAGGTTACACTTTGTATTTGTGTGTAAAAATATTCGTCGAAAAAGTTTCGTTGCCAAAAAAAAGCGAAGCCCCTAATTTGGTTACTTCATTGTTTGCTAAGCAAGACGCAAGATCGAAAATATAGGTCAGCTCTTACACAAAGTAGACTATTAACCGCACGCTAACTCTTTCTAATCCCAGTATAGAAAACCAATGTCGCATTCGAAAGCTTATCTTATCATTATGAAGTCGGTTACAATAGCTCATACCTTCTGGAACGTGGGAATTTATTTCCATTGAATTTTCCCAACAGTGGCGTGGTATTGTTAAAAACAATATAACGACCGGTTAAGTAAACAAAACGCTAACGATACTGTTATGGTATATGGTGTAACTGTCTGACAGATTGCCTACAATGTGGTTTACAGTTGATTTACTGAAGTCCGGATCTAATGGGTAAATGCATACACTTCCTAGAATGCGGATTCGATTTGTAGGGTAAATTGGACAAGCATATTTTGTTTGTTAGTGGGCATTAGAGTATCATCCTAGATCTAATCTGTGTAGTAACTACTGGGTTAGTACAATATCCGTTCATTCGTAAGCCATAACACAAGCTCTTTCTTAGTTAAGGCTTGGTAATTTGTGTGTTTGTGAAACATTTGATTTATTTTTTCGCATCTGCCATAATTTGTTTTAAGAATTTGACAAATTCAACTCATATTATGTACTCGTATGATATTTTCTCTCTCACACGTAATTGTTTGATACAGCTTTTAGCTCCAAGGTCTTTTTTTGACGACGAAATGTGTTTTTGACACTATCATAACATCACCACCCAAGTTGACTCATTGACTCAATGATTCTGATTAAAAGGTAATTAAAAATATTTATTTGTTATGAACACAACATACTAAAATATTAGATACGTTAAAATACTATGAATGTGGTACGAATAATATAAAATAAAACAATTAGATTTTTTTTGCTTTATTTTCAATCCTGCTTAGAATACACCTATCAGCCTATACAGCCCAGCCTAATAGATATTGCAATAAAAAATTCTGCCGATTTCATTCATTGAATTCATCAGTACTTATATTCAACTTCACGTTTACACCTAGTAGAGCAAAGAAAGCATTCCAAACACTTTACTATGTCCACATGTACAGAATGACAACTCCGCTGAGACTTTCCAACGAAATATTTAACACATGGTGCGTATGCGCATCGAATATTCATCGAAAGGAACAATAGCGACCGACTATTTTAAAAGGAGTAGTTTATTTCATTACTCTACCATCGCATTTTAAACTTTATTATTTCTCACATACAATTGGTTTTGAGTTGTATTGTAATAATTAGTTTTTGTTAAGTACAGACAGACTGAATGGGTTCGAAAATAATGTCAAAGCCATGTTTATCATATCTAAGAGTTTATATTAGGATGTACGTAGGTAGTGTAGTAGCTCCTTTAAACAAATGAAAGGTAAGTGATTCATTCAAAGGTTAACGAATCACATTGACGTTTTCATATACAACTAAGTACCGCAATGGATGAAGAGTTAACTTGTATCTAGTAACAGCACGCAGCACTCTTAACTTTACTAAATTAGGTACTTAGCCGATACTTTATTACTTCTTTATTCTCACCACGGTAAATAGGTAGATATTCTAGAGTCTATAGTCTACTTTAATTGATTGGAAATAAACAGACATACTTTAAAAAACTTAAAAATAAAGTAAAGTCAGCTTATTAGATCCCACTGCTGGAAAAAGGCCTCACCTCAACTATGAGGAGGTACGAGCCATACTCCACAACGAGGGCTTAGTACGGATTGGTGGAGGGGTGTATGTAAGGCAAGTGACAAACCTTACTGTCAGAAGTTATCAAGCCGCCCTAGGGCCTCTGACTGGGCTTAACGACTAATACCACAGATATTTACCGGGAACCACTGCTTAACGTGTCTTCCGAAGCACGGAGATGCTTGTCATGGACGTCACTTAAATGGTCGGAATGGTCACCCATCCAATCACGACCGCGCCGTGGGTTGCTTAACTTTGGTATCACTACCAAAGCGCTGCCGCCACTGCGCCACAAACGTTTAAATTAGAAGTACCTTATAAATAATTTGATTTCATGGGACAGATATTATAATCCTAGTGAGAAACAGTCTTTTTATTTTATTTATTGTAAGAATACAAACCGGTAATGTACAAAATCAACTTATTCTGTAACAAAGTGGTTTACAGACAAATTATTTTAAAAATTAAATAAAAAAATAAATAAATTGTTTCAACAAAGGAAGTAGGATAACGGATAGAAATACTTAAATACATATAAACATCCATGACTTAGGTACAAATGCTCGTGCTCATCACACAAACATTTGCCCCTAGCGGGATTCGAACCCGCAACCGCCTGGTTTAGAAGTCCGGTGCGCGAACGACTACACCAAGACGGTTGTTGAAGATACTAATAGTACCAACAACACACCAACAATATGTTGCACAGATGTATAAGAAGTCTGTTTGTGAAAAAGGGACGTAAGTAAATACTAAGTATTCTTTTCGTACTTTTAGATACGTTTTGCTCCGTGCAGTTAGAAACTTTAGTTGATTCTTCGAAATGTTATACCTCTTATTAGAAAAAAAAGCACCTTTTGAATTCAAATAAATCCTTCTTTGTAAGTGCCTATATTGGAACAATAAAATGAAAAACTAGCATCAGACACGATCTTTTTCTATAAAGGTCAGACGTCAAGTGGCTACAAAAACATCTAGCTATGTCAACCGACCTATGTTTGTAATAACGCCTAATATAAAAATACGGCTTATGCAGATAAAATATTATATTTCAGACCTTGCCACTTTCCTCATAACTTGAATGAGGGATATTGTCAGTGTGATGTGGTAAAGAATTGAATAAACATCTTTTATCCAGGATAAGGGAGGTTATTTCACTATGTTATTGCTCCAGGCAAAGATATTGGTTTCTGTATAATATGTGTGAGTCTTATGAAGTTATTGTTTGCGATTATAGCTTTATTTTACTAGACCTTTTGATTTGAATGTTCAGTGGTTATTTTAGGACTAAAGTTAGCCATTAATATTATTGTATCTAAGTGATGATTTAGCCTGAACAAAGCCATGCTGGTTAAGTTACTCCATTTTTTACTATACTTCATCATCATCACTTTTCTAGCCGATACAAGACTTCTTCTGCTATTGCTACTATGGACCTTGACAGAATTCAAATTTGAATTGACTTGAAAATTGTAATAATCAGCCGCAGGATGACTATTGGGCAGGTGCTAAACTTGATTTCCAAAGTTATTTGTAAGTTTTGGGCCTCTATCTACTTAGTTTGTTATTACCTATATTTGCCTTCAAATATCTATGCACGAAAAGCATATTAGTAGATATAAATCCTGAGGAATTTATTGCTACCTACCGTTTACGATACTAATAAATGTAAAGCGAATACAACTCGCACTTTAAAAGAGTTCCGTATGTAACCTCGACAGGCTGGTAAACGTTTTAAATATGCCCTGCAATATAAAAATTTGGTTATAGCATGTACTTGAACCTTAATCGTTCACAGATTGACACCCATATCTCTCAAATTAACGGAACCACATAGATAGATAGATAACTCTTTATTGCACACCATAACAGAAAATACAGTAAGTACAGCGATTTACACAGAAAAATGTACAATGTAGGCGGTCTTATAGCTATAAGCGATCTCTTCACATACTTATATTTCTTCAAATAATTCGGTACTTATATATAAAAGCAAAGAAGGACAACATCTGATAAATTCATGCCGATGAAGGAATACAAATGGTCTAGGCCTAGACTAGTATGGATATGTATTTCCCATAAGAATGGATGGAAATTATTTTTGTATTTCGAATTAGAAGGTCGAGAGCAATCAAACGCTGAAAACAGATCTCTACAGCAATCGGCGTATTCTTTATGCTGCCATAAAATCCACACCGGCGATGTGCAATAAATGAGTAATAGTATAATAGTAGTATATAATAGTAGTAATACTTACAATAATAAGGGATCCCTACGTAAATTCCTAAGTGATATTCCTTTTTTATGAACTCTGGAATGAAAGAGTGAACTTCTTCTTTTCTTAAGTGATTGGCATCAATAAGAGAGGGGTAAAGGTCTGACGTTTGATGTGGAAAAGAGAGAGTAGATGTAAATGTGAACATGCCATTTTATCAATAACCTACAACAAAACACCAAAATAACTTCATTGTATTAAAAAGAAACATTCAGATTATTTGACATTTGAGGTAGTTGATGTTGCAAGTTCTGACTAAACAAATGGAATATAAATACATATATTTTGAAAACACAATAAATATTAGAATTTAATTAGGTTAGGTTATTACAACCCTTCAAAATTATTATACAAATGTAATGAAATAGATTCCGCTATAGGCTGTCAACAAGGTGACCCTCTTGGACCTGCCATTTTCAGTTTGGCTATTAACCCCTTCATTCAAAATTTATTATCAAAATTTAATGTATGGTTTTTAGACGATGGGACACTAGGAGGTGACGCTGACACTGTTTTTTTAGACTTTTCTAGAATAATTCAAAAATTTCATACAATAGGCCTTTCTTTAAATTTTGACAAATGCGATTTTTTTATTTCAGAACATCTTCCTCTTACAAGAAGATCTGAGATAATTTCTAAATTTCATAGTTTGGCCCCCAATATTAAGATTCTCACAGACTCAACCCTCCATCTTCTAGGCTCTCCTATCTTCGATAATGCAATACCCACTCATTTTCAAAAATTAGTAACTAAATTTGATGAATGTTCAGACCGCCTTTTGGAAATCAACGCTCATTCGGCTCTCTTTATACTTAAATCCTGTCTTTTAGTTCCTAAATTTAATTATCTTATTCGATGCTGCCCTATTTGGAAATTCCAAAATTTGACTAATAATTTAGACAATCTTGTTAAAACACATTTGGAAAAGATTCTAAACATTCGTCTTTTGGAACGATCTTGGGATCAAGCGTCCCTTCCTATCCGTTTTGGTGGGATTGGGACGCGCAAAATTTCCACTGTCTCCTTACCTGCCTTTCTATCCTCATCTTACAGCACGTCCACTCTCGTTGCAAGTATCCTGCAGCCTTCTACTGCAAACTTCGAAGTGGCGTGCCTGGACGAGGCTAGAAATGCTTGGAATATAGCATATGCGAATAAATTCCCTTCAGATCTTAAAATTCAAAGGAGTTGGGACCAAATTTCTTGTGAGTCTATTTTGAAAAGTCTTATTGACAGTAGCACTGACAACGCGGATCTAGCCAGACTAAAAGCAGTTTCCACCAAGGAAGCAGGATACTGGATTCAGGCCTATCCTTCGGCCAACGTGGGAACCCTTTTGGACTCAGAAACTCTACGAGTCGCGATAGGTCTGCGTGTTGGTGCTGAGGTTTGCCTTCCACACAGATGTCCTTGTGGTTCTGATGTCGGCTCGTTGGGACATCACGGACTCTCCTGTATTAAAAGTGCAGGCCGCTTTTCGCGTCATGCCAGCATCAACGACATCATCCGTCGATCTCTTGCCTCTATCAACGTGCCGGCTTTACTCGAGCCGAACGGTATCGCGCGTGATGATGGCAAGAGACCAGACGGGATGTCACTTGTTCCTTGGCGGATGGGTCGGGCTCTTGTGTGGGACGCTACCTGTGTCGACACACTTGCAGCCTCTCATCTGCCCGGGACAAGCCGTGATGCTGGTTTGGATGCGAGGGGTGCCGAAAACTTTAAAAAGAACAAGTACAGGCAGATCGACTCCCGGTACCACTTTGTACCGTTTGGAGTTCGTGGGGTCCCAACGCTATTTCCTTTTTCAAAGAGATTTCCAAGAGGCTAGTTGACATCAGTGGTGACCTAAGAGCTGGCAGCTACCTTGCTCAGCGTATAAGCATCGCTATCCAGCGCGGTAATGCTGCCAGCATCCTAGGAACCTTACCACAAGGACCCTTTTTATAATTTTTGTTTTTGTGTTGTATTAAGTAATTTATCTTAATTTTTATTAATAAGTTGTATATGTATATAGTTAATTACACAGAAATATATCACTAAGTTTAAAAGTAAGACTATTTATGAATTAAACGTTTCCGGTTTTCCATTAGGTTAATCAAACATCTTAGGGTAAATCATAGTGTAATGATTGACATGTTTAGTAGGAAACATAAAAATATAAAAAAAGTAGGAAACATAGTTGAGTTTAATCAATGTTATAGATATAACGTTAAAAAAAAGTTCATTAGGCAACTCTGAAGAAATAACACATGCAGTGCCATTAAGAATGCTCGTAGGAAAAAATGGCCTTTTTGCGCATTGTGAGCTGCATTTTCGGAATATACACGTTTTGTTAAATCCTCTTACTGTGGTAGTATTTAGTGAGTAACTAGACAAGCTCCTTTATTTTTCGTTTAGCCTAGCTTCAAAAACTTGGAATATTTAAAGATAGGTTGCTACGAATGCTTCCATGAAAACCTACCAATGAATTTCAAATACATGGGTAAATGATATTTTAACCGGTAAATGTAAACGAATTTTCTTGCTTACAAATATTTCAAATCCAGTTGAGATATCTCTGAATCTGATTCTTAGAAATATCTCGTATGCTGTAAGTGAAAAAAGGATGAAATTACTCAACCGTGAATGTTCCACGAAACAAGAGGTAAGTTGGAGGGTCCAAAGAATTTATATGAATAAATTCTCTCGGAGAGCACTTTGAAAAATTCATTGAACAACAGAAGGGTCAATTTTGCTACTGTATACAGTGTTGTATGTGACTTTATATTTGGTTCTTATTTCTCTTGTGATAAGATTTAAAATTGCCAATATTATTTGGCGCCAATTGTAGGATCACAGAGGACGCTTGGATGACAAACAAAAAACTTTCTTCTATTTTATGCTAACAGTTTACACATTACTTCTTTTAAAATATTTGAAAGATTCACAAGTAGTAATATTTATCCTATACAGCTTGTATAGGATAAATATTACTACTTGTGAATCTTCAATGTTAAGGACATTCTTATTAAATGACTCTATTCCAAAAAGTGAGCTACGCAGAAGAACTTGTTTTGCGTCATACATTTCACTGCAACTGGTGTTTTCATTATTAATTCGAGAACATAATACAAAGTCCACGAGATACCATAAATATGTGTAGGTACTTTATGAAGTTTATTGAAAAAGTAAATTATTTTTGACGATTTACCTAAATAGAATCTTTGGGAGAGGAAACGGAACTCATTAGTGGATTCATAATTCGGGCCCGAAAGAGCCCTACAGAAATCGCAAGAATTTCCCGAAGGAAAACCACTTGGATGTGTATTCAGAGTGAAGTAGATAATTTTAAAGTATTCAAAGTGAAGAAGATGCTTTTGATGTAAGTAGGTGAAAACTACATGAAATAGGTAATGAACGTGAAAGCATCTTTAGCGAGCGGAGGTACGAATTTACGTGATTAAAGATATGTTTGATAGATATTTGTTGAAGCGTTGTAGTAAATAGTTATTTTAACAGAAGTTGTAAGGTTTTAAGTATATTTTTTTGTTGTATCTAAATATTTTTCCGTTGCATTGTTGTAATAAACCGTAAAAGAAATGTTTTTGGATAGGTTTTGGACCCTAATGTTAGATTTTAGGAGACGCTGCAGTTGCGTTTGAGCGAGCGCTTAACGTGAAAAGTACGGAATTGTGTTATTTTACACCCATCTAATATTTTTTTCTGTCAACAGCAAAAAAAGAAATACATTTCTGACAATATGTTTTCATTTTGTATTCTTTTGCGTACTTTACGGCTTTCAGATCGGAAACCTAAAGAGCATTTGGTTTTTCGCGAAACGATTTGTGGTGTCAAAATTTTCTTGCTCCATTTACCAGTCGCCATTAAACTTTTATGGGAGCGAGCATTGTCTCGAACGGTTGAAATTGTATACCGATGCCCTACTACTAGTTCTCATTAAAACGTGATACTGATAAAAGAAATCCTATCTTTTATTATGACGACATCAACCAAGTTTTTTTTAAGTCAAGTTGACAAAGCCGTTATGGATGCCCTTCAAATATTTTTATCGTTCACCGGTTAAAAATCGTGTCGGCGTTGTTGAGAAAAGTATGCTGTTATTCAAAATAAATAATAATACACGAAATAAAGGTTCTCATAAGTAATACAGTGTTAAGTTATTCCTAAGGGACTTAATATGTTTTTACGGCGATTTTGGGAAGTTGTACATACAATCTAAAATCCATCTACAATTTAAAAAGCATTCAAACATGATTCTACTCAGCCGTTCAAATTATAATTTAATAGTATTTCAAAGATTGTAGTAGGGCCCGCAGAGCTCAATAAAAACAGATCATGTCGTAAAGTGAACGAAATGATATGAAGATAACGAACGCCATTGAAATTCTAAATATAATGAATGTGATAGCAGAAGGCTCACTTAAATCAATTAAATCATAGTGTTTTTACTGTATTTTCTAAACGCACATTTGACACGAGTTTGATTGGTATACATGTATGAAAACCAACTACGAATTAATAGTTGCATATTCAATGTAGTCTTACCCCCTTAATAATAATGATTTTGACATTGCTATACCTAACTCTTAAATATACAGTGGGTCTCGTCACCGATGTCGGAGTCTTCAAGAGGTGATAGATGAGTTACCCTGCAACATTTTTCTCTATTACAAGAACCTCGAAAATAGACCAAATATTATCACTTTTCCTTACAAAGCCGATTTACTAATTAGTATTAGAAAGTTAAAAAATAATTTGGGATTTCAAAGTCGATCCTATTATGAAAGTGGTTGCAATTTTGCTTCTTAGTCGCCACATAAATAATAAATATACCGGTGACCGGACACTGTAAGTGAGACGACTAATTTGAAATATTTATCTCCAATGTCATGTCACCTATCTATCTTTTATTCCAAACTACACACATCAACACAGTCTAGGGATATACAAAACATAGTATTATTATATCCAAAATATCCCTAGACAGAACACTGTCTTAGTATATAATAGCCATCTCATTTTAAACAAGTGTTAAGCCAGTGGCAATTTCCTAATTATTAAGGGGGTTAATCTTTAACCTTGAAGCAAAATCTGTAGGTACTTTGAAATCAAGGGCGACACGAGAAGTAGGTACGATGTTTGAAATGGAATACAAAGCATTAGTACGGAGTGAACTTACTGTGCTTAATTAACCTATAAAGTTTAAATCGACCTTCACCCTGCAATGGCACATGAATATTACAATTGAATAATAGATCATCCTGTAGAGTATGCCGCGTCATGCCAATTGATTTAAACCGCTATGTTGCTAATGAAACAATGCCTTCCGAGTTCCGGGTCACTTAAAAATGTGTACCTAATAAAAAACTATAGGTACACATTAAATCAATTTGTCTTTTAACAACGTAATGCCTGGAAATTATGTTTTCAGGTTATAGACACAAATATATTTTTATATATGAAATTGCAGAAATAATAATACATATATATTATAAATTTTACATAATATATATTATCAATTAATCCAGTGCTACCGTTGTGTTTGAGTTTTTAATTATTTTTAAATGTTAAATGTCATATACAGGGTGTGGCGTAAATAGTGGTCCAAAGCAAAGGTGTGGATACACTGTACACTGAAGCACCACATACCAGTATTTAAAAAAAAATTATGTACAGGGTTTTCAAAAAAAAAAAATTTTTTTTAATTTTTTTAGAAATCGTTACCTTGCCTTACAAATTTGGTTATAATTTCCAAAAATGACGGTTTTTTTTATCTATTTTTTTATTATTATTGCTGATCACTTGTACTTAGTACTCCATTCGTTTTTTTTTTACAAACTGAATTTAATAAAAAAAATTAAGTTTCTTTCAAAATTCAATACTCACTGCTAGCAAATCGTTTGACTTTCAATGCTTTTGGTGCAAAAAAATGTACCACACTGTCAGTGCCCATTGTTTAAAAAAAATGCCCATCTTTTGCAGATTCTAAAATGGTGCAACAATAAGTGTTACGACTTACAGGAAAAAAGTTATTGCTTTTCGAAACAAAAAGGAGCCCAATTCAGAAAAACAATTTATTTGAAGTTCAAGGGTTTACAAGGGTTGTAATTTTTTTCTGTGTGGTCCAAAGCAAAGGTGTGGATACACTGTACACTGAAGCACCACATACCAGTATTTAAAAAAAATTACAACCCTTGTAAACCCTTGAACTTCAAATAAATTGTTTTTCTGAATTGGGCTCCTTTTTGTTTCGAAAAGCAATAACTTTTTTCCTGTAAGTCGTAACACTTATTGTTGCACCATTTTAGAATCTGCAAAAGATGGGCATTTTTTTTAAACAATGGGCACTGACAGTGTGGTACATTTTTTTTGCACCAAAAGCATTGAAAGTCAAACGATTTGCTAGCAGTGAGTATTGAATTTTGAAAGAAACTTAATTTTTTTTATTAAATTCAGTTTGTAAAAAAAAAAAACGAATGGAGTACTAAGTACAAGTGATCAGCAATAATAATAAAAAAATGGATAAAAAAAAACCGTCATTTTTGGAAATTATAACCAAATTTGTAAGGCAAGGTAACGATTTCTAAAAAAATTTAAAAAATTTTTTTTTTTGAAAACCCTGTACATATTTTTTTTTTAAATACTGGTATGTGGTGCTTCAGTGTACAGTGTATCCACACCTTTGCTTTGGACCACTATTTACGCCACACCCTGTATAAGTACTAGCTAAGTAAGAAAGTAGCTACTAGCATAATTTTTAAAGCAGTACTTGAATTCCAAAGGCCTTTTTGTATGATAATAATAATCGAATTTACGAGCGCATAAAAAGCACGCAGGTGCAAATTATGGCAATATCTGAACGTTAAAATTAAATTGATATCAAAGGCCGACGAAAAATACGTAAATTTATTTTAAATGTAAATTCAGCCGGTACTGAATATGTTCTGAGAATTTAAGTATCAAAAGGGAGTAAGAAATCTGATTTGTTTGTTGTACATATGTTATATTGAATTTTAAGCTATTCAGTTAAGTGATAAATGTAATGTAATTTTTTTTAACAATATCAGTCATTATGTAATATGAAAATGTAATTAAAAAAGGTTAAAGTAAGTTTTGTTTTCTTTATGTTTAGTTTAAAATTAATCAAGAAAATATACTTTCTATGTAGAAATTATATAGTTCATGCGGTTTTTTACAACCCGCAGGCCCACTCAATGCAGCCGAACTCGTTGCCTTTCAAACTGGACGTCTCGTACTTACTGTATGTGTATTAGGGTGTTGAATAATAATCTATTAAGCTAGACTATTATTATATTCTTGAAATCATCTGGACTATTTCATATAATTTACAATCAATTCCAAATGCAATTTAAGGACTCTAGACCACGGTAAACTCTGAAGCACTTGCGATACGAAAACTTTGTTCGATAACTTCCAGAGTCAATTCGTTTCTATTGTTCTACTAGCGGCCTCCAGCTAACAAAGTTCGCCTTGTTAGTAACAAGAACAATAATTTGTTACCGAAAAAAGGTAATATAGCACTAAGTTAGCGGAGGAAACTCAAAAGTCTTTATCAAGAATACTCTGAAATCTACGTAAGGCCGTTTGACGAAAAAACCTGATTTATTTATTTAAGTACATCAACAGCACAATGTACACAGGTTTTACTTTAAAAAAGACATAGTTTTTTCTTGTACATTTGCTAATTATAGATATACTAGTGGTTCCTCGCGACCTCGCCCGCAAGAGTTGGATTTTCCATATAAACTTTTATCCCCTAGTGTTTTTATATCACAACAAAATGTAGCCTATGTCCTTTACAGGGTCTCGAACTGTCTCCATACCAAATTTCATCTCAATCGGTTCAGTGGCTTAAGCGTCAAGAGCTAACAGACAGACAGACAGACACACTTTTAACAATTCCCAAGTTGGATTGTTGGGAGCTACCCTCCTCTCTAAATTACTTCATCACGTCGCTCTTTATCTGCAAAGGTCGTCTGAGTTGACTTCAATCCATAGTTGGACGGATAGTAAAATCGTGTTGTGTTGGTTAAAAACCACTCCTCACCTCCTTCAGACTTTTGAGGCTAATCGTGTCTCCCAGATTAATAATAATCCTACATCTAGTGAATGGAGGCACGTCCTAGGCTACATGAACCCTAGTGACTGTGCATCGAGAGGTATGTCAGTCACCCGACTGATCGACCACTCCCTTTGGTTTTCACCTTTGTGGTTGACGCAGTCTCCTGACAACTGGCCCGGTATTTCGGAACCTAACCCAAGTAGTGATCTCCCTGGACTACGTTGTTTAGTAGTCTCTGCCGATGTTCCTACCCCGGATCCCTCATTCTTATTAGAGCGGTATAGTTCTTTCAACAAGCTAATAAACGTGACTTGTTACCTAAGGCGGTTTTTATTTCCTAAATCTTACTTGTCCTACCTGAGCCCTGAGGAACGGAGAGATTCCCTTTTGTTTTAGTGAAAATCGTTCAATTTACCTCCTTTTCTGATGAACTTGATCGCTTACGGCGTGGCGATCCTATCACTAACTCCATGAGAAAGTTGAATTTATTTCTAGATGACAGAGGCCTGATTCGAGTTGGAGGTCGATTACGAAACTCCGATCTATCCTTTGATGCGCGCCATCCCCTTTTTCTGCCTAAGAATGGTAATTTTGTGAACATCCTTATTTCACATTACCATCGCGAGAATGCTCATGCAGGTGTTAATGCAATTCTTGCCATGTTAAATAGAGAGTTTTGGATCTTGTCAGCACGCAGAGCTATTCAGCATGTGATTTTTAAATGCCTTCCCTGTTATCGTCTCAAAGCGGCTGTATCTCAACCCTTCATGGGTGACCTACCTAAAGACCGCGTCACGGCTGCTAGACCGTTTGACGGTGTAGGTACCGATTTTGCAGGACCCTTTTTTACCAAAGTCCAGGCCTATAGGAACAAAAGGTTAGTGAAAAGTTACCTGTGTGTGTTGTGTCGGACCTAACTACTGAAGCCTTTATTGCGGCCTTTTCCCGATTCGTGTCGCGTCGTGGTGTACCTCGCCTAATCCGATCCAATTGCGGTCAAAATTACATCGGTGCCAACAATTACCTGAAAGAGTTAGAGTGTTTTCTGTCTCAAAACCAGGCGGCTATTGGTTCTGAGCTTTCAAAGCGGAACATATCCTGGGTTTTCGATCCTCCTGTTTGCCCTCATTGGGGAGGTCTTTTTGAAGCTGCGGTTAAATCGGCGAAATCGCACTTAAAACGAGTAGTAGGCGATACCTCCCTTACGTTTGAAGAGCTGACCACTGTTTTTGCTAAAATTGAAGCAGTTTGAAATTCACGCCCATTGTGCCCACTTTCTCCGGACCCTAATGATGTTGAAGTGTTAACTCCCGGTCATTTTTTAATTGGACAACACCTAACTGCACTTTCGGAGTACCCTTATAAAGACGTAAAATTGCATCGCCTTACACGGTTTCAGCTAATCCAACAAATTACCCAGCACTTTTGGTCTCGCTGGCATTTAGAATACTTAAATACATTACAAATTAGAAATAAATGGACCTCTCCTTGTCATCCTCCTAAAGTGGGTGAGCTAGTACTCATAAAAGATGACAACCTTCCCCCTTTGCAGTGGCGTCGTGGACGCATTATTAGTTTATACCCTGGCCAAGACCAAGTTGTTCGTGTGGTAGATGTTAAAACTCCTACCGGTAGCCTAAAGAGATCTTTGACCAAATTAGTTCGTCTTTCTGTCAAGTGAACTTCCTTTCCTTAGCTTCCTAACCTTCTCGTAAACACTTGACGTGTTTAGGGCGGGCGATATGTTTATTACAATATTTTGATTTGTTTGTGTACCCTATATTGCTACTACGCCGCGCACACTCACACGCATACCTGCCGTATTTTTATTTGTTTAAAACGTACCGTGAGAACCCCGAAGATCGAGTCGACATCGAGACGTTCCCTATGACACATGTACTAGACTGACCAGAGTGCTTTCGCCGCGTGTGTATCCTTTAAAGCTCCTTACAGACATTTCGAGTGATTGTGGCCTGTGAAGTGATACCTGAACCCTGAAAGCGAGATGCGGCAAGTACCTAGCTATAAGTGCTCAGACCTGACTGATTTTCCACCTATCATTGTCGCCCTCCACGTGTAATCCACTGCCTAAACTCTCAAACACTTACAAAAATACATTTTTATCAATGGTAATAGAATTTGGCCTACTCTATTACTGCCTAATATCATAGTCATTTTCCTTAATTATTTAAACACTTAAGTAGTGTTAATAGGGTGAAAATGTATCAAATAGACATGAGATGATTTCATACCTTTAGATATTATGTTTAGGTTAGGATTTCCATGTAGACACTCACTAGGTAACTAAGCTATTTCAGTTTGTACATTCCTTCAACCGATTGCACAAATACTGTGGTAGATGAAGGAGCATTTGCGATGGCAAATGATGATTTCTAACATTGAAACAGAAATGTCTCAATCTTCAATAAAATATTGATGCTATCATAGAAATTTAGTCACATAAAAAAAGAAGACACTCATAACATGAGTGATTGGTTTTAAAAATCTAACGTTTAATTATTGTTTTAAGTGATAAGCATTCACTTTGCAATCTAAAGATTTAATACTGCACTTGAAGATATGACGCCTTAGGCGGGCATTGATACCTCGTTCCTGGCATATTGGCTGATTGCCTTAACGCTCGGCCATCCAGACGTTGACAAAGCCTGTCGAAATTTTAAAGTGCTTTTTAACGCTGTAGTAGCGTTCACGTTAATATCGGGGATACAAAATAAAAGTCAACATCTTTCAGTTAATTTTCTTGTGTAAAGTTGTGATTGTTATATACAAAGAAACACACGACGTATTATGACTGGAAGTGAACAATTTGCACCAATACTTTATGTTGAATACCTAGAGATACCTAGATATTTTTTCAAAAACCGGGCAAGTGCGAGTCGGACTTGCGTACCGCGGGTTCGGTACAAACGAATTTTTTTTCTGCGCGGGACGTAACCACGAAATTGCGGATTTTGGACTTTTCCCTTAACTTTCGCTATAAAACCTGCTTCTTGACAAATTTCGTGATTTTTGGTCTATGGGAAGTGCCCTTTAGGTTTTGATGCCGCCGCGAAATGTTAGAAAATACGGCTTAAATGGCCATATCTTTGAATGGCGTTGCGTTGACCGAGAAGCTTGATTTTTTCACATTTTCAAGCGATCGCAGTCAATTTTATTTAAGTTAATTTAAAATTGTAAATTAAATTGACAGACAGACGGACAACCAAGTGATCAGGGTTTATTTTTATTTTTAGGGTACGGAACTCTAAAAATTAAATTATTTTGTGGTACCTAGCCCAAGTTTTAGTAACGACTGAGTGCACTCAAACTAATGTGATCATTCTGTAAGTGAACTCTGAGTGAATATGTTTAGTCTTGCGAACGTTATTAGGGAGGGTTTTTGTCAAAGTATTTTGAGTACTTGTACTTATCTGAGATAAGAGAGAAAGTTAAGGAGTATACACAATGAGTATCGACTCTAACAATAGAGGTTGAGTATGTCATCTTTAATTAATATTATTAGTATTAATTACTTTTGGAGTTATTATTAAAATAGGTTAATGATAATTATACTTATTTCACGCTCATGTAGCTTAAAAACTTAAACTGCAATGCCTTTAATTTAAGAATGACAAATAATATCGTACTATAAAAGTATTTTATTTACATCAGTACTTTATATAATTTAGGAAATTGGAAACCAATCAAAATACTCATAACCTCTGAGAAGTTTCAAGAACTTTTGTATTTGACTGAAGGAATCTGAGAAATTACGTAAGCGCGGAATAAGAACCTATTGTATGGCTAAACTTAGATATTCAGTGAAAAATGCGTAAGGCTAAGAAAATACCTTACGCGGGAATACTTCAGGGAAATCATGGATAATACGGCGCTTTCACATCCAACGCAAACTCAAGTGAGCGTAACACAACGGATTCGACGAGCATTTGAAAGACGGGATTCATCAAGGGCTCTTAAGGTAGGTACTTCCATTATTGAGAGTGATGTTTGAATCCCAAACCTCCCAATTGAGCGAATTTTACAGCGTATCAGGTGAAATGTAATCAAGTGTATATATTTTTGGGTAATCCTTTGCATTTTTTAATCATCTTGTTGTACCAATTGGCATTCCCGATTACATGATCGTGGTTTGTATTCCATAGGGTATTTGTATGATGAGAATGGTTACCCTCAATTAAATATATCAAAAACCTTCTGGATTAATTTAAAATATTAAAACACTATGGGATAGAAAGTTTTAAGACTACATCAAATGATTTTCTTGCCATATTTTAATTCGAGAGCAGATTTTGAGTGACCCAATGGATGTTTTAAGGCTTATCGTGATATTACGAGGAGGAGGAGTATGAAACTTCATCTTTTCGAATGATATCGGATGAGTCAATATTATAAGAGAATAATCCAAGGTTGTAATAATACGTACCTAGCTAGTTACTGTTCTACTTATTAATGGGCCAACTAATCAGAAACTGATTAAATAATACTACTACGAATCACACACCGAAAAGTAAAAAAAACAACTCTTACAAGTCTAACTAAAACGTTTGCAGGGATCCATGTGTACGTACATAAATTTATAACGTTAGCTTCAGTTATTGGCCAAGGAACAGGTTAAGTTCAATTAGGGTAAAACCGGGATAGATGCCACACTTTTTAAAAATATGTTGTATCTTCCTGTACAACTATTTCATTCTTTTATTTTTATTAGTGGCAAGTACTTTGGCATTTTGTCTAAGAATTTATAAAAGGAAAAAAATATTACCTTTGACGTTGAGGATAGACGACCCGCTGCGAAATAGGCTATATATCCCGAAAAAACTTTGATCGCACCTAGCCGTCCCATGCAATCGCATAGAGACATGAGGCAAGATCTATTTGGTGGTTTTTGGAAAGTCTGTTTATGGATAAATAAAATACCACGCTTTGTATTTGCGAAAATAGAGTAATTACAATCGGGGCATCTATCCCACTGGGGAGCCAATCCTTGTTTTACCCTATATACTTGTGATATTGAAAAATATATGACGGATTCTCCAAACACCATGTAAAGCCTTATGAAGTGATATAGTTATTTATTGATTAGATATGGCACTTAACAATGACTGTCTAAGGTGGGAATCGAAGCCACTTTTATCGCATACGGGACGATTGCCTAGACCACTCGGCTTCCCAGACGTTGTCAAAGCCTGACAAAATTTTCTAGTGCTTCTTGACGCTGTAATGATGTATTCCTATACAATCTTCTAGAATCTATTACTTATACTTATACTTCAATTTAATTTGGTAAATGATTTGAGACTATTATTATGAATTCACTTATATGCAATTACGTTAATTACTGTGGTAAATATTTTGAGATTATTTAATAAATTCACTGGGTACCCTCTCTCCTAGTCTACAAGGCAAACGATGGTTTGACGTCACGCACCCTGATCAAAGACTACCGTTGCCGCGGGGCAGCCAAGTGGAACCCTTCCTTCAGCACTGGCTATGTAGAGTGCCTTTTAGTGTACCACCACTATAAATAGAATGGTACACTTACGTGAAACTTAACCGCAAAAGGAACTTTCAGAAGTTCCTGAAATCACTCTGAATAAATGATTCTGAATGTTTGTAAGTACACATTACTAAGTTTTTAAATAGGTATATAATAACAATAAAGAGGTATAATAAGGTTGTGATTTTCACCTACTCTCATTAAAAACATTTACCATTTTAATAAGCACTATGGAAAGTAAAATAATTACTTTCAAAAAATGTCTGGTCAGGATTTTTAGGCAACCCACTATTATACTTTTAACAGCTCCCTTAGCTAAAACAACTTAAGTCTTAGAAAAGTAAGTAGTATTATTTATTATTGGAGCTGTTCTCATTTCTTGATCCAAATCGAATATGTTTATGCAACTGAATATGAAAACTAAATTACATAAGGGCATTGGGATTGCTGCTGCCCTTGCAGTGGCCTTCAGTGTACTATCAGTATTTATTTTATGCAGCTCGTTACGTTACACTGGCGTGCAATTCAGACTTGAGACGTTATAAAACCGACATTGAGAATTCTTTCAGTTGAGTATTGGCAATGATATTGTGATATTTTTCTGTGAAGGTGCAAGGCTTTGTAACATGATAATAAACGTAGGTATAGTATAAGAACGGCACTATGTACTCGTTAAGTCAGCCTGTATTGATCCCACTGCTGAGAAAAGGCCTCACCTCAACTATAAGGAGATACGAGCCATACTCCACCACGCGGGCTCAGTGCGGATTGGTGGAGGGGTGTCTGTAAGGCAAGTGACAAACCGTACTGTCAGACGTTATCAAGCCGCCCTAGGGCCACTGACTAGGCTTAACGACTAATACCAACAGATGACCAACTGCTTAACGTGCCTTCCGAAGAACGGAGATGCTTGTCATGGACTTCACTTAAATGGTCGGAATGGTCACCCATCCAATCACGACCACGCCGTGGGTTGCTTAACTTTGGTATCACTATCAAAGCGCTGCCGCCACTGCGCCACAAGCACCTCATTTTAAAATCTATATACTTTAGTTTGTACTATTTTTGTTTTGAAATATTATAAATTATTTAGAGTACTTGAATTATAATTGCAGAGCTACTCATGGGAGTTAACAAAAATCTAATAACGTAGAATCTGCAAAAAATATTTTTAACGCCACTAAATTGTAAAACGTCTAAGGTTTTTACATGGGACAGAAATATTTAAAATTGAAAAATATTATTTTTGTTTCTTTGCATAGTTCGATAAAGTTAATGATTCTGAGTCACATATTTGTTTCTTACGTTTACGCAAATTGTTAAACTCATTAAAAACAAATTTTACGGATTACTTCCCAATTTATTTACATTGAAATTAGAAAACATCCAAATTTCAATAGAGAGGATGGTTGGAAAGTTCCACCGGCATGGGATCCTATTCTATCAAAAACCAAAGCAACACCTCGCACTGCAAGATCTAAAGACACGGTTAGCTCTTTCTGCGTAAATAGGAACGTAAATTAATATTAATGAATGACGGTAGTTTAATTTTTCAAAACTTTGTAATATCAAATAATACCTTAGTCTCCCTGTGACCACGAACGCTGTGAAGTGTTCGAAACGTCAGGTTTTAAATAAAATGTAAATAAATCGCGAAGTAATCCGTAAAATTGTGTTTTAATGAGATTCTGAGTCACATAAATAAAAATATATACAAGTATTGCTCGTTTAAAGGTAAAAGATTTTCAAACTCACAATCCACAAAGCTTTATTGGATGCAAATCTAATTTAGTACAATGACTACCATTAGAATTTATTCTAATAAGATATCCCTTCCGAAAGCCAAAAGTGAAGTATACCTAAGTATTCTTACAAAGAATTTGTTTAGACCAAACCCATAATATAAATGGCCTATTTATAACAAGCCCCTCTTCTCAAGTACTCTCTCACGGCTATGTTAAGTGGTATGGTAGGTACTTGAGTGATGATAGGCAAACGATAACACGTCACAAATAAAGCAAATTAAATGGGCAACAGTTATTAAGAGGCCAATGCTTTACACATACGAGTATACTCGTACAATGTTAAATTCAACATTTCTTATTTTAAATAGGTACCTCAAATCGGGGATTAAACTGAAAGCTAGTAGGTACTCTACCTACTTTGGGATGTTGTCCAGCAAGTGGAAAAGGATGCTTCCAATCAGATTCAGATTTATTTGTTTGCTTGAACTATTTGGCGAACTCCGTAGCCGACTGGCTGCACACCGGTTTTGAATCTCTGAGGTTCGATCCCTGTTCGGGTCAATATATAAATTAATATTTTCTATGTTGTCTCGGGTCTGGGTGTTGTGGTACCACTCTGTTGTTTCAAATTTTCATAACAAGTTCGCTTTAGCCACTTACTTTGGGATGAGCAAGGTATGAGATGCTATCATATATTTCTTTTTTATTTATAAAGCATTCAAAACAATAAAACTTTTACCTAAATCCAATCCTAAAAGAAAGCGTTATCAAACTAAAATAGACCTTTACTTCGGTATGAAAACCCGTTTTGTTTTATTTATTTCGAAGTAGTCTTCTTCTTATCTTGTCGATGGTAAAACGACTTAAATTTGTTGTGCCCAGTAATTGGCGACGCGGAATGCCTTTTCGTTTGCACACATAAGGTCTTCTAGAGAGCAGGAGTCAGGGCATGCAGGACAAGACAAGAGATGGGACAAGTCTTGTGAAGTTGATAAGAAGAAGAAGTATTTCTAGCGATAAAATAAAACGTTAGAACTTCGTGATATAATATCATATTGTCATGCGGTTATTAAAAGCTGCAGGCAACAACTCGAATGTATGAAATAGGTTTCTTTATCTTTTAGCCTACTGGTGCCTCGATCATCTTAAGTGTCCACTATCTGTCAATTTAGTTAGAGTGGTGCTGTACATAATAAACCCTTTCTACTTACGACTTCGTCAGTATTCGAGGACAGAAAGAGGATTGAAGCATTCTGGCCCAGTCAACATTTTGATTTGAATAATCCAAATGACGGAGGGGGTCGTTATGTCAACTTCCTTGCAAATGTTTCAAACCCCTTAAATTAGATATTTTTAAGAAAGATTATGACTGTAATGCTATGAACCCATCCGAAGTTCGTTCTGAAGTTGAAAAACAGTCGATGTAAGACGCCCAAAACGAATTTAAATCTAATTACATAAATAAGTTTCTTTTTCTTATTTGAATCTTATCAGATTATATACTGTTGAAAAACTTAAATAAATTGTTTTGAAGTTTCAATTATAACTTTATTTTGCGGCAAATAAATACGACTTAAACAGATTTCAAGAATTTATGGTCACGTTATTCTAATAGAATTTATTGGTTTTTAGATAACTGCGTTTGACGTTTTACAGAATTACTGTTATTCAACTTTCCAATAAAGAAATTTCAATGATATGTAGGCTCTATTAACTTTGTTCTTCCAAATTTATTAGATTGCCAAGTTCATAAAAAGTCAAATCTTAAGTATATTGGATTTTTTTAGTTAACTGCGAATATAGCACTTACGTATTATAAAGTTTTTTAAATTAAGTACTCAATAGGTTTTCTTTAAATAAGACAAACAAAGCAGTTTAAAGTGGTTTATAGCATTTTTTATTCTTTTCATTTTCTTTAAAATCACAAATTCATTTATATTTTGTGTTTTCTTTTAAGTTGATATGCGCTCATGGCTCTAATACTTTTACATAAAAAAACAAAATTAAATTTTCTGTGTTGTTTCAGTGCTAAAATGGCATTCTTTCTTTTACTAAATTATGACGTCGTATCACAGTCAGAAAAATCATCAAAAATTATTGATATATTGAAACGTCCTATCCAAATGACATCGAGTAAGACAGAGACAAAATCTAGGCAATCAAGCAAATGTTTATCTAAATGATCATTGAAATAAAAGTACATTAAGTACTAACATTCCGCTTGTGAATGTAAAAATGCATTCGCAGTATGGTCAATACTGTAATCCGAATCTACGTATAAAAATCATCCAAAAAGATTTTACGTTAAACATTTCCAAAGCTTAAGAGCAAAACAAAAAGAGAGGAAAAGGGATTTAACTCAAATAGAATTTGCCAGTTTATAAATTGAATAACTCAATTCGTCACGCGTGGTGTACGGGATTTTGTATTCTTGGTATCGATGCTTCCGACTCATTCAAAAACATACCTATGTTTACATACAATACATGCTGGATTGGTAGGAACAGGGTATACTTTATATCTTATAACATCTGACAGTAAGGTTGGTCACTTGGTTCGTACCTCTTCATACTTTAACAACATTGGTGCCAGAATTTCCTTGTTATTCCAAAAACTTAGTACGGTGGTACACCGTAACGGTGTTATTACAAGAAAATAAGACCAGGTTTAAAATGGATCTAAATATTATCCGACAACAGAGGAATGAATGACACATTCGTGACATAGCCTAATAGAGAAGCGCTTTTCTAAGTGGCTTAGTCCTATCTTAAACCCGGTACTAAGTTTTTGGAACAACGGGGTAAATGTTTATGTGAGAGGTTTATTGTTTAGGCACAAACAAAAGTTTATTTTTAAAGATTTACCAGGTTTTATTATGAAATCCATACTAATATTATAAATGCGAATATGTCTGTCTGTTACGTCTTGACGCTTAAACCTCTGAACCGATTGAGATGAAATTTGGCATGGAGACAGTTCGAGACCCTAGAAAGGACATAGGCTACATTTTGTCGCGATATAATAATATTAAGGGGGTAAAATGGTGTATGAAAGTTTATATGGAAAATCCAACTCTTGCGGGCGAAGTCGCGGGGAACCACTTTGTCATTTATAAATTGATAATAATATTATATTGATTCGAATGAGTTCCGAAACTATTATCTTGTTTTACGTCAGTCAACATTTATTGTATTTTAATTGAATTTATTTCAACAAATAAACTCGGTACCTATTCTAATTTATTGGAAAACTTAAGGCAATGACAATTTTTGACGATCACAAGTGGAATATTACTTTAATTTGATATATTTATGGAAGTAATTTGCTCGACAGCCTAAACGTTGTTTCTCTCTCACTTGATTATTTTGGTATCAATTTTGCCACAGTAATTTATTATAATTTAGGGGTACCAGATTGCCATTTAAATAGTCGATAGTATCGAACATTTTATTCTATTGTGTTTCAGGTAAAGAAAACCGGGCCCAAAATGCATCATAATGATGCATTCTATAATCTGTCACTGAGAAATTCGAAGAGGTAAGTATTAGGTTAAGTAGACGCCCAAATTTTAACTGTCGTCAACAGGTTTTCCAATAAATTGACCGAGATCTGATATTTTTTCATAGACGATATCTATTCCAGTTCTAACGATCTGACTGAAAATACGAATCTCTGTCTAAAACTGGGCGTATACTGTAGGTAAAGCAAAATATATTTTACTGGAATTACGAATTTACGCGTACGTTAGTTATAGCATTGTAGTGTAATAATGAGTCATTTTTTCGGCACCTAGCAAAATAAATAGTGACTCTTTTTAACATCAAAGATAATTTGATCTTCGCACTTATAAATGAGAGTAGTCATTCCCATTCGAACCCTATAATAATTTGATTTTACGAACGGACCCCCCAATAATATTTTGAAGACTCTTTTTCGATTTTCAAAAGAAAACTTAAATCATTTCTTATAGAAAAATGTTACTATTCTGTGGTGGAATATCTCGAGGACGGACTAGTTAGATAGTTAAGTAGGTAGTTATTTTTGTTTTTTAACATATTTTGTTTTTTATTCAAATTGACATTGTACATACTTATCGATTCTTTTGTAATAATGATTTGTAATATTTTAGGTTCTGACATTTTCTTATTTGTGACATTTTGTGTTTGGTTTTATGAAATACTTTATGTTCTGATACTGTTATGAATGTTCTACGCAATATGTGTTTTGCTCTGAATAAATTGAATTGAATTGAATTAACATTAAAGATAATTTGATCTTCGCACTTATAAATAAGAGTGAGTCATTCCCATTCAAAACCTATAATAATTTGATTTTCCGAACGGACCCCCTAATAAAAGTCATTTATTTATGTATGTAGGCCCACACTTATACACGTCCCAACATCATTAAAACAATTTTACGGATTACTTCGCGATTTATTTGCATTTTATTTTAAACCTGACGTTTCGAACACTTTACAGCGATCGTGGTCACAGGGAGACAGGGACGATCGCTGTAAAGTGTTCGAAACGTCAGGTTTAAAATAAAATGTAAATAAATCGCGAAGTAATCCGTAAAATTGTTTTAATGAGTTCAACAATTCGCGTAAACGTAAGAAACAAATATACGTCCCAACATATTATTTTTTAAGCCCTACCACTGCTTCGGGACAAATAGTGGGCTAGTGCTGAGAAGAAGCAGCGCAAGAAACTCAGTCACTATTGTCAAAGCCTCTTTTAAAAATAATGTTTAAATACAGAAATTGTACTAGTGCGAGCTGGTCCACACGTTTACATCATTCAAATAATCGTCTACTTTATAATAACCTTTTGTCATTAGGGTATCCTTAATAAATGATTTAAATTTGTTAATTAGTAATTCTACAATATTTTTCGGTAATTTGTTAAAGTAATTGACACATTTTCCCATGAAAGAATGACCAACTTTTTGAAGCCTGAATTGTGGAATAGCAAGTTTATTTTTATTTTTAGTGTTAAAATTATGCGTATCACTTTTCTTTGTAAATAAATGCAAGTTTTTACGCACATACATAATATTTTCATAAATATATTGAGAGGCTACTGTTAATATCCTTATTTCTTTAAAAAATCTTTCAATGAATCTTGAGGTTTCAGGTTATAAATAGCACGTACGGCCCTTTTTTGTAGTACAAAAATTGATTCTATATCAGCAGCTGAGCCCCATAGTAAAATACCGTACGACATCAAGCTGTGAAAATAACTAAAATAGACTAGTCTGGTCGTTTCAACATCAGTCAAGCGTCGTATCTTTTTTACAGCAAAAGCAGCTGAACTAAGTCTTCCTGACAAGGCCACGATATGAGAACCCCATTGTAGTTTAGAATCTAAAGTAATTCCTAAAAATGTTGTTGAATTTATAGTATTTAGCAGTTTGTCTTTTATCAAAACATCTGTTGAGGCCTGTCTGACATTAGGCATCGTAAACTTAACACATTTAGTCTTATTCCCGTTAAGCAAAAGGTTGTTAACGGTAAACCAATGCAATACTTGTGAAAGAGTATTATTCACATCGTCAAAAGTATCTTTCCCCCTGGGAATTTTGAATATAAGTGAAGTATCATCAGCAAATAATACTATATCACAAAGATCTTCCACAAAGTGTGGAAGGTCATTTATATAAATTAAAAATAATAAAGGTCCCAATATCGATTCCTGGGGCACACCCATGGTCTGAGGTGCTCCAGAAGACTCAACCCCATTTATGCATACTTTTTGTGTTCTACTTGTTAGGTAAGATTCAAGTAGATTTAATGCATTCATTGAAGCCCCATAATGTCTTAATTTTTTCAATAAAGTTTTATGTTCTACACAATCAAAAGCTTTTGAAAGATCACAGAAAATACCTAAAGCATCTTGTCTATTATCATAGGCATCAAAGATATGTTTTAATAGAGCAACTCCCGCATCAGCAGTACTTCTACCTTTAGTGAAACCAAATTGTTTTTCGTGTAGTAGATGGTTTAAAGAAAGATGTGCTAGTAGTTGATTGAATATTACCTTTTCAAATATTTTACTGAGTACCGGAAGAATCAATATTGGTCTACAATTAGAGGGGTCACTTTTCTCGCCGGATTTAAATAACGGTATAATTTTACTAAATTTAATTAGGCTTGGAAACTGGCCATCGTCAATGCACTTGTTAAAAAATATTGCTAATTGAGGAGCTATTGTGTTGATAATTGATTTTATAATATACACAGATAGTCCCCATAGATCCTCAGTCTTCTTCATATTTAAATCTAGAAATGTTTTTGTAATTACTTCGGGACTGACATGCCTAAAGTGCAGTGGAGAATCGCACTGGTCGACATTGGACTTGAGAATCGATTTCGCAAGTTCTGAAGAAGATGCAAGTTCTTTAGTTGTTGAAGGTGCAATATTAGAAAAAAATGACTCAAAGGCATTTGCAACTTCTTGATTGGATGTGATCAATTTACTTTCGACTTTTAGTGAGAATGAGCTACTTTTTGATTTATTTTTGCAAGTTTCCTTGTTTATTATGTTCCAAGTAGCTTTTGCCTTATTGTTGGAATTTAAAACTATTCTACGAATATAGTTTGACTTTGCTGCAGCACATACTTTTTTAAATATATTAGAGTAATTTTTAACATATTCAATAGTATGTGGATCCTGTGAGTATTCTCTTATACTATATAAGTCATACAATTAAATCCTACTTTTATGAATACCTGGTGTAGCCCAGTCATTCAATTTACATTTAGCTTGATTTGTCTTAACCTTCTTCAGTGGAAAGATTTCATTGAATTGATTTTTTATTAATTCAAAAAGGTCTTCGTATAATTTATCAACACTATCGCAATTATTGGGTATAGTTGAGTTTACACTATTACAAATTGTATCCCTAAATCTGTCTAACCTATTTACTGTTACAGGCCTATAAACATTCTCTACAAAACTTGAGGCATGACTGTGTTGAAATGAGACCTTTTGACCCCTATGATCGGAACTGAGATTACGTAAGATACATTTGTCGATTACGATTGCGTTGGAATCACAAAAAATATTATATATAGACAAGTAATAGACAAGTTGCAGTATTGGGAGTCACCCTAGTTGGTTCCTTAAAAATGTTAAATAAATTATAAGATGCAAAGAGATTTAGAAATCGGGTAGATATTTGTGTTTCTTTTAAAATATTGATATTAAAGTCTCCGCATACAACTATTTTTTGTTTGATCTGCAAACTTTCTCTAATGCTTCTTCCATAATGGGTTCAAAAAGTTGGTAATTTGCGTCTGGGGGACTATACACACACAATATAATATACTGATCCAGCTCCGCACACGCTTGTTCAATAGTTCGTTCCATCGAGAGTAACACAATATCCTTGCGATCTTTCCAATTTAATTCATTTCTTAATAGTATGAGTGACTCCCCTCTAGTAGTGGTCTCTCTTGAGAACGAACTACTGACCTTATAGTTATCAATATTTATCATTAATTCAAAAAATGTATACCAATGCTCTATCAGACACATGACATGCACATTTAAATCTTGCAAGACTAACGAAATTTCTAGTTCTTTGCCAGCCAAGCCTTGTATGTTTTGGTGAACTAAATTAAAACAAGACCTGGCTTTTGTCTTCCCTCTTAGTTTAAAGTCTCAGAGGTTGTCAAATTTACAATATTTAAATTAGTATTACTACTAACAAGTTGAGAACCATGTGATATGATGGTTTTGTTTCTTAAACAATTAATATTGTATGCTAGCAAAGAAGCTATTCGTTTTTTAATTTTATTAGGCAGGTGTAAAGAGCCGCCAGTCAGTGAAAATAAATTGTTAGTAAATTTATTTGTGTCAAAAAACACAAATTTGTCACTATGACGCTGGGTTAAATTGAATAATAAAGTATTCATTAGATGAATACGGTTATTTTCTTGTGCTGTATGATTTTTAGAAAATGGTAGGGCACAAAAAATGATTTTATGAACATCTAAACTTGACAACTTGACATAATTTTTTACTAAGATTTCGACTATCTCCTATCATAACTACAAGTATTGAATTGGAATTTAGGTCAGTACTTTGGATACAGTTTACTATATGATCTAAGGAGGCGTCGGGCATACAATTATTTATAATATTACAATTTATTTTTTTATGTAGTAAGGAACCATAACCAACCCCTAATTTATCTGAAAAATAATATTTCGAAGTAAGGTAAGGCTTGTTAGCCTACAGCCAGAACAAAAAGAGTAGTGAATACCTACTTACTTAGAGTTAATAAGCACTAGGGGATCTGTTTTGGGGATTTAATGGGAAAACGTTTAAATTTCTAAAAAAAGAAAATTTGACACACACATTGTAAGATTTTTATGAACTTGACCTTCCAGCATTCGTAACTTTTATTTTACTATTTGTAAAAATACTTCCAATAAAAGTTACGGTGAAAATAATAAAATATACTAATGGTGTGATACTTGTTATTACTTTAATATTATTATTACCTTTTCAATTCTTCAATATTATTTTTTTAAGTCCAATATAAAGGAAACGATTACCTCTAGGAATAAGCGAATCCGCTATGGCAGGTTCCGTTCCAGTTACCCTGCCATACTGATTCATCTGAGTTGATGACGATAATAAAAACTGCAGCACTGTACTCCTACCTTTATCGCGGAAACATATAGCTCGCAGTCGCAGGTCTCGCTCGACCTGGCGCCGGTGCATCGGGTTTTCATTTTAATCATCGGCATCGCCCGACCGTGAGCCCAGTGCATTTATCAAAACGAAGCACTGGGTTTCGAACGAAAACGAATTATGAAAGCGCCATATTTATAGTCAGTTTGAATATCTGTGGCGACTCGTAAGCTGCTATGTTAATCTAGTAGTCAGTACGCTGGCTTCTGACTAGGAAGGACCCAAATGTTATTTGCAGACAAGAAAGAAGAAAGAAAATATTAATCACTCATCATCATCCTAGCGTTATCCCGGTTGTGCACTCGCACGCGAGGGCCAAGGGTTCGCTTTGGACCATGATCCAGGATATGGCAGATCACGTAATTACAATAGAGCGACTGCCATCTGACCTCCGTATCCCTGTTAACAAGGTATTAATAATAATTAAATACTAACAAAACAAACCACATGTCAAAATTCTTTGCGCTGACCATTTTTGGAAGATGGGACAATGATGATTTTCACGTGGTCTTTAGCAACTTAAGTAACTAAATGCGTGTCTAAACATGACTTATTTATAGCCGTGATTATATTGTGTGTAGCGTAAATATTGTCTACTTTATGTAGCTATTCGAATTATGTCGGAGTACAGTCAGCAAGATGCGGTTAAAAAGTTTGAGTAATATGTCAAAGGACGCAAAGTTGTGAGTAGACGAGTATAAGCATGATAGTCAAACTCCACATTCCAGTGAATGAGAATATAACTATACCCAAAGGTTTTCTGAAAGATATCGCTTTTAGAGATAAGTACATCTTGTGTTAATTGCTTAGTAATATCTTTTATTTTGTGCAATAAATAATTTTTATCTATGTATGTTCTTAATGCGAGTTTTAAAGAAGTGTTAAATTTACTAAGATTAAAATAAAAACAAACAGACATCAAATTTGAGATTATAACTTTCTCTTTGGTTTCTCGATTTTCTATTAATTTAGTTATCGACATGCATTCATCAGTATTTATTTTTGTGTAAAAACAACAACCAGTGTTACCAAATAAAAAAATTCTTCACGTGCATAAAGCTCCAAACAGAACTGCAAAGCTTAAATTCGACGTCTTCTTCTCTGCTGACCATACTTCCTCTATATACCTACTCGTTCAAGCTTCACCACATGCCTACCTTACAAGCAAAGTCCATTTAGAAAATTTATAGAGATTTAATAAAAGTTGCGTAAATAAAACGCAACTTTGTTACCCATGTCACAGAATAAGTACTAGTACTTCGTACATGTTCACATTAACAAGACCAGCCAGCCAGTACGAGATTTAGTAAAATAGGCTTGGCTATGTATGGTTGGGATATTATGTAATAAAAATCTTGGGAATTCATTCTAATAATTAATATGGCCGCCAAAAAGTATTGGGTGATGACAAAGGCCGCAGGTAGTTAAGTGATTTTAAAATTTGATTCATCTAAGATTGGGAGTATAAAATGTTTGATGGGTAAATATATACAAAAATATTGTTATTAGAAGAAGTCTTCCACTGTCCAGTGAAACTTTAAAATAATAGTAAAGGCACCGTATCACAGAACAGAGAAAAAAGTTTTATCTATTCCGTGATCAGCAAAAACAATTAGTGAGAAATGAAAATAGATACGAGGTACATAATGGTAACATAAATTTAGTTAAATACGCCGTACATTCATTATTATTATTCATTTATTTATTCATCTTCACCCGTAACGTTAGTTCAAAAGATTAGTACTTACTTTATATGTATTATCCGAAGAGAATCAAAACAAACACTGTTTTTATGTTAGGTGTTAGGTTATTGTGTTAGTCATTACACCTACGATGAAATTCCTCTTGTTTCGGATCGGACTTATGATGAGATCATCTTCATCAAGAGTCATTCAAAGCTAATAAATGAATTATAACCATTACTTATGCCTTTTCTAATACACCGAAATTAGACTTTTTAACCGACTACAGCAAAGCAAAAAGAAAGGTTATGTAATAAGACACGTATATCTTTGTCTGTACGTGTGTAACAGTTCACCACGTTCACTTTAGACTTTTGATTTTATTAACTTTTTCACCTCGAGTACTCGTTGTGTATCTTCTTTGGAAAAGACAAAACAAAAGCGTATTTATTTAAACTAAATTAAAACTAAATTAAGTTACACCGACAAAGCACTAGATGGCTCACGGACAGGTATTTATTCAAAAACATTTCTAGAAATTATTTTAGCGTTTACGGCGACCGTAATATCGCTGAATGTTTCTAAGACTGTAAACGAGCCATATTTTTCCACTAGTGAAGTTCATTTACTCTTTAATAGAGTTAATAAATTCTTTAGCAAGCACAACAACATAAAGAAATAAGCTGATTTTGAAAAAGTAATTCAAAAAATATTTTCTGTTATAAATTAGATTTATGCCAATCGTCTTCAAAAATTCGTTCCCAAAATTTCGATTTAAAAAGCTAATACTCGTAAATACTTGTACGAATAAAAAGATGATTTTTAATATATTCAAACGAAATCCAGACTTAAAATGTTCAGAGCGAATCTAGGTCAAATGAATTTGGAGAAATCGAATCTCAAACAACTTGATTTCGAACTTCTAAGACGAAGTTACAGGTCTTATCGTATATCTAAAGCTTTATATTAATATTTTTAGGATGTTTCCATTCATGATTCCTAAGAGAGCTTTACTATAATTAAATTATTTTGTTGTCAACATCATGTTATTTATTGTGTACTTTACAAACAGATGGCTTCCAACTAAAACCGCCTCAATAATGCAACCTTAAGTTTATATAAGTTTTTTCAAAGTTTTTTCACTTTAATTCTTTATAATACAGATAGTTTAAGTTTAGATACTTTTCGGTTTAGTTTTTTGGGCACTGGTTTAAAATTGGATTTTTGGTACTTACAGCAAATACATTTTCTTCCGTCGATATTATATAGAATGATTAGTGGTTCGTCGCATCACTATTAAAACTCTTTGTAGGGGTCATGCGGGTGACGTTTACTATAGCCCATTTATAGCTGTAATAAAGTTTTGAACAAGCATACTTTGTTTGAGATCAACGATATTAAAAGTTTATTCGAAATTAACCTCGATTTATCGAAGTAATTTTAATACTTACATAAGTGATACATGTGTAGAAGCTATATTTTGCTGTTTAGCTGTTTCTTACTGAGAGTCTGAGAACTTATTTTAGTAAACTAGATTCAGTACTTTACTATACAGTTACATTTATTTATTAAATAAATTATATATTGCTAAACTATTTAATAATAATTTATTTGTCTTATTAAGGGATTAATAAACAACCATTGTAACTGTTTAACAAATGCATTCTAGCTTAGATTTCATACCTATTGTCGTAAAATATAGAAACATACGTTTTCTTATAGGTGCTGTATATCCCAACAAAAAAAATGTATAATTGCAATAAATCAATTTATTATATTATTATAACTTATTCCAATGGGATTTGAACCATGAATACTGAATTTTGTACACAGTGCGACGTGTTAGCAGCTTCTGTTTGCATGCCACTGCGTGCCGTCCGGATCAAATAGTGAACTTTTTTTGAGCGTTTGAAAAATTCATACAAAAGAACACCCCTGGGGTCCCAAAATAGATAAATAGACGCAGGTAGATATCCTGCATCTCGATATTATAGTTTTAGTTCCAGTTTTGTGTAAATACTTTTAGATCTGTAGCCCAGTGGGCGTCCGTTTCTTCGCGTGTAACCAGTCTGCAAGAGCTGGCCTAAATCTTGAATATGACCTTGAAACCAGTGACTACCTCATGTTGAGTACCAGCATTTGGCACAGAGTGTATGCTGGCGGTATCACACACGAACGACGAAGAAGTTTTGACACCCTTTTGGTGCACCTAGTATTGTGTGGAAAATGTTTATTGCGTCTTAGAGAGCGGTCGGTAGCGTAGTGGCTAGTGGGTTGCCTCTCATGCGGGAGGTATCGATTCGAGCCCGCGTACAGCCATGTACCAAAGAGTTTTTCTGAGTTATTTACATTAGTTGTTTTACTAACCGAAGCTCTTACGGTGAGACAAACCATCGTGAGGAAACCTGTACATTTGGGCGACTGAATGTATAACCATGATTCAAACTGGTCAGGTTTTCCTTGTAACAGGGTCACGGAGGTCAGATGGCAGTCGCCCACTGTTATGACCTGATCTGCTAAATCCTGGATCATTGTCCAAAGCGGTCCCTGGACCCTCGCGTGCGAGTGCACAACTGGGATAAAGTTCGGATGATGATGATGTTTATTTTGTCTATGTTTGATTCTCTGAGTGGTAGTGAAATGTAGTGTAAGTGAAAATTACTCAAATTAATAAATACTACTAATAAGTAATTGCTCATATATTTTTTAGTCTTTTTCTTTCAAACTGATACTTTGAATTTGCTTTCCATGCATTTCCATCGAGGGAATTTTCCATTTCCCGCAGAAAAACCTACATCGCGCTATTAAAGTTTTTCACCGGGCTAGGTACAAATACGCCCTAGACAGCCCTTTTGGTTGGGGGTGGGCCGTCACTACAAGGGGAAGCGAGACACAGTAACCTATACTTGTTCCGCTCTAGCACCATGTGCTATTAAAAGTGCCTCATGGACACCATAGGTCAAGAAACTGATTTTCTGGCCGACACCACCGTATGTAGCGGATTTGCCCACTCCTTTTGGTTACGAAATCTCACTGAAGCAAACTTTCTTGAACAGATTTTAACTATGTAGCGATAAAGGACTTCCTGCGTCTTTTTTTAATAGAACGGAATGTTTTGATTCAATGAATGAATGCATTTATTTGCTTAAAACACTGTACAGATCGATAAAAACAAATTATATGGGTTCTGCGTGTTTTACCGATGTATCGGTAGGCAAATATTTGACGTCGTCGTCTAAAATTAACAATTCTGTTTTAAATGTCAAAAAGAAAAATACAATAAAGTAATTAATTATAATACAATAATACATGAATAATTGGATTTCAGATTACAATTTTAGAGTGCATTATACAAAAACAATTGTCATAGATAATACCTAAATCTAAACAATACATGTCAGTCCATGTAATATGTATATAAAAAATAAACGCAGTGGTCTACCTTGGAATCAGGCGTACCCTACCACGTAATGTAGTATATTTTAAAGAAGTTTGTCTATTGTGCAAGGAACTTCTGCGTTCTGAATCGCCTTATATGTATGCAAGTGTCCATTAAATTATTGGATTGTAGATAAGTAATCTTGCGATTGCATGTGCACTTGGGAGTAAAGAAAGCGATACATTAACCGGACAACAATGACACTCAATAGTAAACTATGGTGATTGGCCGAAACCTTTTATGCAGTACAAAAAAATGAATAGATATGTTTTCATAATTACTGCACCTTTTTGGATGTTATTTAATTAACCTTTCAAAAATATAACGAAACGCATAGAACGAATTTCACAAGAGAGTAAAACGGAGGAATTGGCTCGATTTATTTGCTCCTAAGTGTATCATTATCACGCTCTAGTACTGCAAAGTTTAAGGTATATCATTGAAGAGATACAATAACTATTAGAACTCAAGCACAAAGTTCATCCTATGGTTGAACTTTAAAAAATAAAAACTACTTAACTAAAATAGGAACATTTATTTTGTATATAATGTTATTCATCACGCTTTATTAAGAAAATATTATAAGTATTTGCTCAGTATTTTTTACTCAGTCAACTTTCTTTGTATACGAGTATCATAGACACGCAATGTGGCATCGTTTTAAACAAATGCATTTGATCAGATAAGAAACAAAAACAACGATAGTCATTTCATTTATAAAAGTCGTAGTAGTGAACTTACGTGATTGTAATAATGGTAAATAATTCGATATTTACCTGGCTACCACCCTAAAAATAAATGATAATGGTGATTTTAATTACTTCCAAAAAGTGAAGTGTAGTATTTATTTGAATAATTAATTAAAATACATGTCTATAAACGCAAAAACATAAATAAGTACCTACCTTCTATTATTTATATATGTTTTTGCGTTTCGTCTAAATGTTGACAATAACAATATTCCCATCAATATATGCATTGTAAGTGATGCCACAAAGATACTACATCATTAACAGACTGCTATATACCTACATGAGTCAATTTGAAATTACTGTCTCTATTGTGTCATTATCCTATCATAAATTCCATATTAATTATCTTTTTAAACAAATTTTGAATAGTACACTTATAAATAGTAAGGCGGAGAATGTTTAAGAATTATTATAAAAGAAAAATGCGACATCGTCCCACCGCAGTTTCATGTAACGACAGCGCCATCTCTGGTCGACATGGCAAACCACAAGCTAGTTCGAGCACTTCAGATATTGTTAGCATTATAGCACGCCAAACCTTAATCCTCAGTCGTTCATGCAAAGACTACTTGAATATAGATACTTGTACATTTCTACAAGATATCGAGCGATCGTTATTCCTACATCGCGGTATTGAAGTTTTTGCGCACATTCCTTACAATTAGCCACACAGTGCTTCCTCACACGGATGTCTCGCTCTCCTCGGGCAGTCACAATGTGACAGAGTATTGTAAAGTTTGAAATTATGTCCGAGCCAACACTGTGCCGATTTTTCGAAGTGCAGTTCCAAAATTAGAATTGAACTGCTTGGAATGGCAGATTTAAGGGGGTGCTGGGAGAGGTCGCCGCCACACTCTCTCCCACACTTTCGTGGTCGGAGTTCAGTTTACTGTTCTCGCCTACACCGCAGAAGAGCAACATTGACATCCGTTTTGGCTTTAGGTATATTTTTACGAAATCTTTTTTGCGCATATAATTGGTCCTTTACCACAAAGTCAATCTCACTTTATGGCAAGTGAACTTAGTGAATTCCAACCGCGATAAGTAGGTACAATAATTTTACAGTTAAAAAAAATCCATACCTATTGAGAACCCTTTGGAGGGTAACATTTAACAGAGTGTAGGGAATTCTTAATGGTGGTGTTAGTTTTCATTACTCCTACATTATATAACTGTATGTATGTTAGTTTAAAATGTATTTATTATATGGGCCAAAATTTTCTGTAAATTCGTTGCCTGAAATAAATAATAATAATTATTATTATTAATATTAAAGTGAGTTGAATTCTGATTTCCTACTTTATTACTCAAAAATTTTATAAAACAAAGTATATAAAACTTCACAATAAATGAATATTATAATATGTACATGATTATGTATAAAAATATACAAAAAGGGTCCTTGTGGTAAGGTTCCCAGAATGCTAGCTGCATTACCCCGCTGGATGGTCCTAATTCCTAATACGCTAACCTACTAAATTATGTACATTTAAATTAAGTATTTTTAATAATTTTGGGTTCCTTACTTTATTTAAGACAATTTTCTTTGTATTTGTTTATTTTATCCTGCACAACGTAACTGGATACAACAAGAAAATTAGAAAGATACATAAATTACTCAGACTTACTTAATATTTATTCTTTATTGTACAAACAAAGAAATACAAATAATTTATGCCTTAAAGCATTCTCTACCTGTCAACCATTGGGCGAGGCAGAAATAGTGGTGGCGGCGTAAAAAGAACAACACAAGGATAGATAAACTTAAATATACCTATATATATTTTAAACAATAACATAAACTTAATAGTAATAAATCCATACATGCTCGAGTCAAATGTAGCTGTACCTACCTAAGATTGACGAGAAAAAAAGTAATGATAAGTAGATAGCAATTCTAATTAAGAAAGCATTTGTATTTATTTGTTAAACATTGGTAGCACTTTCCAGTTTCTAGTAACCTTTAAAAACAAACTGTTATAAAGATTTTCTCAAGACTTGCTTTGTAATTAGGATTTCTAATTATATCAGATACTTTCGTTGCGAATTGTGTAATACCTAAGACGTACCTTTAGGGTCTGCCTGCGAACCTTAGGTAAAGATATGGCACCATTAGTTGTAAGTTATACTCATGTCCCTTGGGCCCACAAGTATGCTTAAGAAACTCGATTAGATTAGGCTGCTTAAACGAAGACTTATATAATGGATACACGCTATTTACGAGTATGTCTCTGATGGGACTTGTATCTTACGTGTGCTTAATTAAGTTTATTATTCATATTGCTGGGTCATAAAAATAATACGTAGGTACCTTATATCCTACGAAAGGATGAATAAATGTTCCTTAATAAAAAAATACAAATATTCTTTATTCAATGATTTCAAATACAGCACAGAGTTTTTTTTCTGTTTTTATTATATTTCAAAACGGAAAGCCACTTTTGTCTTATGTTTATTCTAAAACTTTATGTAAACTACTAAATACGAAAATTATGTGCAGATCTATAGATTTCGAAGAAGATCTTAACGTAAATTTATAAAGATGTTGCACGAATAGGTACTCAATTTCCCGTAACATTAAATCGCTTTTCCCAATATTCGTTATTCAATCATTTGCTTTGTAACGTTTTATTTCACAAAAAATATGTTACATGTTGTTGTATGTATGTTAGCCTTATAAACAATTAATATTCAGAGGAATGTACGACACATGAAAATTATTATACGTCTCACAATCGCATGTATTAAAAGCACCTGCGCTGGGAAAATGACCGCAATTTATTGTTACTTTTCGCTTTGAGCTGCCGAGATATCGCGTAACATCTGTACGCATAGGGTGTCCAAACAATAACACAAAGGTTAATATATTTTTTTTAGTCTTGTTTGTAGGTATATTAAACGATTTTTTTCGCATCGAGCAGTTCATCGGTTTCTTCGGGGCTATTCGATTTGACAATCCAGGTGACGCATTTCTAACAAAAGCTCCTATACTTTCAGTCTCGAATTATAAAAGAAAAGTTATTAAAAAATAAAAACTCAACTAACGTTAAACTAAATTGAAATACCTACTTACCAAAATCTGAGAATAAAAGACGGAATCAGGCCGAATCCACGCAACGACATTACTTAGGTACTTCTGATTAAATATTCAAATGGGCCCCGTCTGCTTTCATCTTTTAATCTTCAACGAAGGAAAGTAGGTACATAATGTATGTATTATATTTGTTTTATGATTTTTAGGGTATTAAATCAAATTTCGCTCACAAAAATTAATCGACTGTGTCAAGCTGTATCTCATGAAATGTGATAGCTAGGCAGTTAACATTTTTTCACTGATGATGTATTTATTTTGTTGCTATAACAACAAATATTAAGAACATAATAAAATAAATATTTCTCCCATACAACAAACGTGACTGTTTGGCGTTTTTGCTCAAAAATAATAACGGCAACAGGTAGAAGCATGAAATATTTACAAAATATTAAGTTTTATACGAACTTTAAAAAAATATTATTAAAATAAAAAACAATATTTAAGGTGGGCTCTCATACAAACGTGATTTTTTATAGTGTCTAATGATGTAAGTATAGATTATGGTACAGAACCCTTCGACTTTTAACTTTTTTTACCGTAGTTGGTTCTTTTTTAGTTCTTTTATACCTCTTTTTTATACTTTATTTGAATACAATACTTACATATAATAGTTTAACATTGATATTTAGGTCCCGCAACATTTAATTTAAAATCTCTGTCCGGCATTCAGAATATCATTCGTTGTTGTCACCCTACATAGGCAAAAAGGACTCGTTAAGAATTGTCCCATCACGCAAACTTTAGTCTTTGAATAACTTTTCAACATCTGAGGCCATAAAGTTATGTGATGACCTCTTCAACACAAACTTTTTGTGTTACGTACCTAAGAAAATGTGTTGATTTTTAAGTAAGCAAACAAAATAACGAAATTATATTATGAGAAAGATATGAATAATAAGGCAAAAACTTCTAAATTGATTAATGTGGTGATTTAGACTTTACTACAAATATACATAGGTATAAGCGTTTATACTTGTTTTTTGCGGTCATCAAACTGCGTAATGGGTTGGTTGTAGCAATATTTTTTAATTACATTAGCGTAGCAAGCTTACCTGCACATTAATTCTTAGTACGTTTAATGAAAACTGTTTATTACATCATTAATCCATAAATAATATCAATGAAAACTTTGATTTGATAAAATTTTTGATAAATTAAAAACTTAAAAAGGACTACCTACGTAGAGAAAGATAATACTTTTGGCTTTTGCTCATACTTTTAAAATTCAGGAATGATTGCCAAAACGGTCTTTTTGTTAAACACACCAATTACCTAGCCCCAAACTAAGCGTGAGCTTGTGCTATGGCGACTAGGATAACGGATAGACATACCTTTATAAATCCATAACTTAGGTACAAATGCTCGTGCTCATCACACAAACATTTGTTCCTCGCGGGATTTGAACCCGCAACCTCTGGTTTTGTAATCCGGACCGCGGACTACTACACCAAGACAGTCGTCGATAATAATTTAAATATTATAATTTTGTATGGGAGATGTGAATTACTTTTTGAGATTTTGATGTTGGTCCCATACAAACAGTAAAGTTGTACCTACCTACTGAAGCACCAGAATAACCCCTTTCTGCATTTATTTTTACATAATTGTATGGTTATCGGTAGGATTGTACATAATATGACTTCTTTCTTAAATACTGTCACGATATTTTAGGAATTTCATATCACTATGATGTAAACCTGTTGGGAGTTGATATAAATTTTACTAATCAAATTGTGAGCTTACGCGAACATTTTGCATTTCAGATTTAGTAGGTACCACTGTTCATTTGTATGTAGTTAGTTATTATCAAAAGAGGAGTCAAAACTTCTACATCAGTGGGGTTGAGTGCGTAGGTACACTCTCTTTCCTCATCAACCAGCACAGTGCCTTCGATGCCAGATCCATACATTAGTACTTCACTTCATTCCAAATGATAGTGCGCCTCCAAGGTCACACTCCCTGTGTAGAAACGGACTCCTCATAAGGAAACCCGGCGTTTCTATATAAGGATAGTCAAATCTAAAACTTTTATAGCGAGATGCAGGATGCATAGGAAAAAAATCGAAAACTACCACTATTTTGTGTTAAGGGATGACGTTGGACCGCAGGTAGTAGACCCGACCCAAAGTTGGCAAATAATAGGATGACGTTACAAAGTTTACCTTTTTTTCACTAAATACGTACATAGCCCGCTGCCCAGGGAGTGTAAAAATGGACATCTCTGTAACATGTAGGTATGACGAACTAAAAATTTATTGTTTCTTACGTTTACGCGAATATTCGGACTCATTAAAACTCAATTTTACGGATTACTTCGCGATTTTTTTACATTTTATTTAAAATCTGAAACAAAAAAAATAACATAAAAACGCGTAATTAGTATTTACTATTAATTTAGGTTCCTAGATTGGAAATACACATTGTTAAAGTATTAAAAAAAACATTAAAGTGACTTAACTGGTCCCATGCCACAGCACGCACCGGTGCGAGATAACAATTGAGTTTCTATTTTGTCTCGAAATTGGCAGCGAATGGGTTAAAAGTATCATCAAATACTACATACTAGTTGTTGATGTCACATTTCCTAAAGCTCTTTTATTATTTTTTTTAATTTAGTTAGTACCTACGTCATAACAATCAATGTACAACCGTTAATCTCAATCAAGTCCAAACATATACAGAATACATGTGTTTATTATCAGATTTTATACAGGGTGTGGCGTAAATAGTGGTCCAAAGCAAAGGTGTGGATACACTGTACACTGAAGCACCACATACCAGTATTTAAAAAAAAATTATGTACAGGGTTAATAACCCTTGTAAACCCTTGAACTTCAAATAAATTGTTTTTCTGAATTGGGCTCCTTTTTGTTTCGAAAAGCAATAACTTTTTTCCTGTAAGTCGTAACACTTATTGTTGCACCATTTTAGAATCTGCAAAAGATGGGCATTTTTTTTAAACAATGGGCACTGACAGTGTGGTACATTTTTTTTGCACCAAAAGCATTGAAAGTCAAACGATTTGCTAGCAGTGAGTATTGAATTTTGAAAGAAACTTATTTTTTTTATTAAATTCAGTTTGTAAAAAAAAAACGAATGGAGTACTAAGTACAAGTGATCAGCAATAATAATAAAAAAAATGGATTAAAAAAAACCGTCATTTTTGGAAATTATAACCAAATTTGTAAGGCAAGGTAACGATTTCTAAAAAAAATAAAAAAAAATTTTTTTTGAAAACCCTGTACATATTTTTTTTTAAATACTGGTATGTGGTGCTTCAGTGTACAGTGTATCCACACCTTTGCTTTGGACCACTATATACGCCACACCCTGTATATGCGTAAGCAAGAAATATCATCTCCCTACTTATAAGGCACTCTGGTCATCTTTCATATATTCACCTACTTTCTTTTGTTTCAGAAGCCTCAAACAAGAAATCGCCGGATCCAGTAGTGTCAAACATACAAGTGAAATTGTGTATTTAGTGGTCGTGTGCGCCTGCGCTGATGTCATGTGACGTTCTAAAATGTTGAAGATACAAATGTTAGATTCCATCGTGAGCAATGACGCCGACGAGAATCAGGAGCAACAACAGAATGGGTAAGTTAATTTTTATCACACTGTATATCAGCCCGCGACAGTGGCGAACCTTTTAATAGCCAAGAAAATCGTTGTGTGTGTTTCAATCCACATAACGACCCCGACCCTCAATCATGGGGTAATACGACAGATCACCCCACGACACTCGCTGAACACACGTACATACTTACTCAATAAAAAACATCTGAAGAAGACAAAATATCTCGTGGTCGTGGCAGTGTTTTTTTTAAAACAAACTGGTCACAATGAATGACTGTTGACTTTGTGGATAACACGGTATTGTGGTTTCTCTCAGCAATGAATAAACTTAGGATCTGAATCATCTATATGCAAACAAAAGACAGTCCTGCACATTCCATGATACAATCAGTACATCTTAAGATCAAACAATCATGATCGCCATTGGATTATCAGTTAAGTATTTTAAACATATGAACACACAAATTATTGTGGCCAGCACATCAGATTACACTGTTACGTTGCAAAAACGTCCTTATTACAACTGAAAGATGCTGTATTGGTTTGCTTGATGTATTGTATTCATTGAACAGGCATATACTAACTGCCGCAGACAGGCAATACATTACTGAAACTTCACCTGAAATACGACCGCAGTAGCTGGATAGCAAGGTAATTAATAATATCCAACTCAACACCACTTGTCTAGTTCCTGACTCGCCTATATTCTGTTACTGTAACGATCGATACTTCTAATAACCTCACTAGGAGTAGGAACAATATCGCAGAACCAGTATTCCTGTTTCGTTAGATGTGTTAATAAACATGCATTTTAGCAGCATTTTTTGAGATTCGGTTGATTTTTACCGATTTCTGTACTGCATATTTCTGAGAAGCAAACCCATGACTGTTCTGAACTATATACTTACTATTATTACACAGTACATTCTCTGGCAATGTGATGTCCTCCTAGCCGATTTCGACTACGGCGGCCTATCTCAACAGAGATTAGCCAACTGCGCAGGACTTATTATAGTGCACAAGTGTGTGCGCAATACACAGGTGCACTCTCTGTTCCTTCACTCTCATAATTCGGTGAGACGGCAGTCCGACATGACCGTAGAGAGATCAGGCGCAGGACCAACGGCTTAACGTGCTTTCCGAGGCACGGGGGTGTTAACACCACCAACTTCCTGACTCCGGAGCTGTGTCTGAGTAATTTCAAGACAGAAAAACCCAAACACTCTCGGCCCGACCCGGGATTCGAACCCGGGACCTCGTGGATAGTACCCAGCGTGCTGACCACTAGACCAACGAGGCAGTCAATTGTCTCTGGCAATATTAAATAAATAAACAGTAGTGTCGTCTATATTACCTACTAACTTTTCAGCAGTATGACATTTATCCTATACAAAATTGAAACCACCAAAATTGAAATACTTATATGCCTATGTTTGCGACTTCAATAATTTTTTTTTAGTTTCACCTACATTCTATTACTGTGACGATCGATTCGACCAATAACCTGAGTAGGGCGGCGCCGGAATAATCGCAAATAACTTTTATAGGCACACCGAAGTACCTTGTTTGTCACTGCTGTTTGCTGGAAGATTTTGTAGTAGTGTTGTTTGTAAGGTAAGCCATATGGTAGTAATCTAAGGTATCGATACCAAAGTTTTATCAAAAGTTGATACACTAAAAAAAACTTCATACTAAAATGTACATTTATCTAAATAAACCTAAAAAAAACTACTAGAAAAATATAACTTTGTCCATGAGTCAAGGTCGCGAGTATGCTAGCTGCGTTTCCGCGTAGATAAAACTTATTATAGGTAATAGTCTCAGTGCGAGGAACGAGCCAGCTTTTGTGTCTTCCCAAATTGCATTTCAATAATTGACAATTTTAGTACGTTAGTGGGTTTTTATTGTCAACTATAACGACTATTATATAACCATGCGTTCAGAGTCAAAGAATCGAATGACAAGAGTAGCTAGTAGTATCAGTAGATAGTGGTAAATGCTGCTGTATTTTTAATTGATGAAAAAAATGCTTTTTTGTACTACTTAACTGAAAATACTTACCTACATAACTTCAATGAAGGACTGTTCAGAATCTAATCGATTATAATATAAAGGGCTCTTTAATTCTTTACTTTTTTTTACTTTGACATAATCATTGTGCCCGCAATTCTTTGTTCCTAATAAGCGGTCGAGAAGGAATGACAATACAATAATAATATTTATTTACATACATCAGATCTAACAAGCATCACTATTGTTACGCCTAATACGGTTTAAGGAGTCGTAAAGTCTAGGATGAGGCTGCTTTCGAGAATACTAACTATATCGGCCCACAAAGTATCTGCTGCATTGTGTAATTTATTTATGTAATAGGTACATTTATGGGATCCTTATAAAAATATTATCACAATACAATTAGAAAAATTAACAGGTCCCAATTTCTGAATTTTTTTTTTTTTTTTTTTTTTATTTGAAATGGGTTTGCTCTTGACTCTAGACTAAGCCAGACGTGGCACAGACAGAGTCGATGATGGAGCGAGCTCACCCAGAAGAAGCCTGTTCACTCTGAGTTTGAAGGTCTTTGGGTTGTAATCCGTTGGAAACACTGAAGCGGGTAGTGAGTTCCACAACTTAGCTGTGCGCATTATAAATGTTGATAAGAAGCGCTTAGTTCGTATCGTTGGAATATCAACGCGATATGGGTGGTATCCCGCGGTGCGTCTAAAAGTGCGTTGGTAGAACGGGGCCGGTGGAATGAGTTCATGGAGCTCTTGAGCACTCTCCGAAATATAGCCTGTAAAAGACCGACAATCAGGCAACTTTGCGGCGATGAGCCAGGCTGTGGAGTCTGGCGCATAGATCTTCGTCACCGATAAGCCTCCTTGCTCTGCGCTCCACCGCGTCAAGTGCAGCTAGTTGGTACTTAGCTGATCCATCCCAGAGGTGACTGCAATACTCCATGCAGGATCGGAATTTGCGCTTTATAAAGTGACAAAAGCTGTCCTGGCGTAAAGTATCGCTTCACTCTGTATTTTAAGTATGATAGACAAGAAGTCAGGACACATGATTGAATATTGTAATTACATAAAATGATAGACAAGCAATCAGGACACATGAGCAAGGTAAATAACTAGGTACATTATTCCCATTTTTACTGTAGGTACTTCGACAAAGGTACAGTGGGGGCCGATTGGGCATCACCTTATCTAAATCAGTACCTAAAACTTATTCGGTGCCCAAATGTGACAAAATATCTCAAATGATATAGAACTCTATGTGATCAACATAAGGTTAAAATATGGTTGCAGAAATTTGACAGCTTAGTATAGGTTGATGCGTGTTCTCGTGTGTGTGTGTACATTAAATATACTAGATACTATACTTATTTCTTATACTAAAGTTAATCTGTTTCTTCCAGCCCGTTTATCAAAGGTAAGAACTGTGATAGTCTATAAATATGTCTAATTACAAAAACAACAATCGTACCATAATGCATTTTGTCTGGCCTCATTACAAAAACGGATAGTAGGAAACTGTATTATACAATCGAGTTATCCTGCAGTAGCGGGCAGAGGGGGAGGCTTAGAGCAAAGGGGGTTGGTTTGCTGGAAACAGCAAATCCACTAATCTCACCGTAGTTCGGCCCTGTCGTACAGATAATAGCGCGACCTAGTGTCCGTCTGGGATTATGAACAAATTCAAATGTTTACGACAGGGAGGCGTCAGAAAGTCGAGTTTGAGAATTAGCTGAGTGATAAAACTTACGAAAGTCACGGACTAAAGCTATTTACTCGATGCCATATGTATGATAATGCGGTCAAAAAGGTTACGTGTTGCTTTTTATTTTCTTTTAAATTATAATACATAGTACTGATTCTTTATTGTTTCACACTCTTTTAAATTATACCTAAAGGTCTGTTTCCTTAATTCTACTTTTAGGTAAGCTCAAAAACTGTAGTAGTATGTAGTAGCAATACTACTAAGAATTACCTCATTATATCTATATAACATTTATGAAATAGTATTCGTCGTTTTATCCGTTTGATGGGTTTGATTGAAAAAGCCTCCGGAAATAAATTATTCATTTCTTCGATGGGAAAAAATAAAATACAATTATTTTGCTTTAAATTTCCGCTAAGACATGCTAGCGCAGGCACCAAAACCACACCAACCACAACCGCGTTGAGTACCAGTTCAGGCAAATGCAGAATGCACCGCCCTCCCTCCCTTAATACGCATGCACTACAGTTAATGCAGTTGTTAGTTACCAACACCAACGTGCAAAAAACCTCGACGCGTTTCGCCACTCCACGCGGCATCCTCAGGAGATGTTGTCGCCTCGGCTGATGCTGATGTCCATATTAATATTAGGTAGGAACAACAAAACTTGAACTATCCCCTTTTCATTCAAAACGATTTAAAAAAAAAAACCTATTGTAGTTACACTGTTCATATAACTCGAGGCGAAAGCAAAGCAGCAGCTTTCTGTGTCGTAAAACACGATAGTAAGTTCCTTGAATGCGTCGCGAGTCGCGACGCTACGCCCGATGGACCGGCGCCGACTGGTTGGACAAAACAAAACCATAGGACATAGCTTACTTACGAATTACTGTTACGTACGAATTGTCGACCTGCGATATATTTGCCACCCTTTGTACAACGTTCATTACCTATGTTGATAAATGACAATGAGGGAATCTAAGTGGTACAAACAGAGAAAATATACCTTTAATAATAATAATAATAAATTGTTTCAACAAACACACCAATTACCTAGCCCAAAACTAAGAGGGCTATTTTGCCTTTTAGGCTATTTTTAAGTAACTTGCATTATTTTGTATATTGACTGATCAATATACGAATCTTGAATATAAATTAAATGCATATTAAATATGTACTAATAATAAATAAATAATACGGTAAAAAAAGAAAAAAAATGCGTGCAACAGCTCTGTCATTTTGGTCGGTTATTTTCGTAGACGAAAATTCCAAAAATATATAAAGGGTCGAATTCCCTACTCAAGTGGGTCGACCGCCTAATATACAAATGCCGGCAGTTCGAAAATTCGCTCAGCAAGGCTCAGTAGCTTAACGCAGGTCTCAGACCATTGGGGGCATATTGTCGAGTCCTGGCTCAGCAGGCTGAGTGCAGGTTGTACTTAGACCAGCTACAACCAAACTGGCTTCTTGAGTAGGGACGGACCCCGAGGGGTTAAGTCAATGCAGTGTCATAACTGCGAACACCTGCTAAAACTTTAATAGCGCGATGCAGGAGTCACGCGTAAAGATACAGGCGACATTACCATCAACGCACTGCGGTATCTTATGTAGTTGAAGTAAGAGTGGTTTTGCGATAAACATTAGCCAGCATATTATATAGTCTAATATGCTGGCTACTGTACTTACTATATCAACATAAAGTTTTGTTCCATGTAAGCTAAAAAATCGTGGTAGTACCGTATGTAAAATGGGGAATGTATACTTTAATGATGGCGTAGTCAAACCTTTTGCCGCTCGAAGGTAGGTATGTAACCCAAAAATTGAGACAGCAATCTGTAAGTGTTTACCTCGTTAATTGTTTAATTAATAAAGTTTAATTAATAAAAGTAGTAGACTCTAGTAAGTAAGAAAAAGATGTAGACACATCAACGCAAACTCGTGAGATAAAGATTTGATGCAATTATTATGTTAATCGAAATGCAGCATCATAGCACTGCTAAAGCAGTGTCGGTCTTGCACGCATGAAATACGACGGTAGATGGGTAAAGTAATGTACACCGCTTACACAAGTAAATCACTTTACATGCTGATGTAAAAACTCAAACAACTATTGCAAACACGGGGAAAATGAATGTATTAACACATCTGCCGTTCCATTACTCTTGCTTGTAAGATCTCGGAGATACACTGACGTGCAAACTTATATTTAGATACGTTTTCTAGCTTAGATAGCACTTTTATAAATATACTTTTATAATAACTGATTAGGTACTTACCTATTTGTAAATACGTCACTGTGATCATTATTCAAACTAAGATGTAAAATCTATATGAATCAACACACAAGACACATTTTAAAAGTAGCTTGTAGGTCAGTCAGTTTATGGGTTTGATTCTCATGCACATTTTTACGAGAGTGAACTTTTATCTACTGCATGAAAACACTGCGGCCCGCAGGGACCTATATCATAATACATAACAATCGTAAATTACAACTACAATTCAGAGTACACATTGCGCACAGAGTGATACAAACATTTTATAATCTTATATTATTTACGTAATGAACAATTATCGCTGTAATTTACAATTGTCTCGTTTATGAAACAGTTTTATGATTATTACTACTAGGCTCCTCCAACTAGTACCTACAACTGCGTAAGGCTGACGACATAACAATTGTAGTTTTTTTTTTAAGTGAAGACTTACAGTATTGATTTACAAGTAAAAGTAAGTATTTGTATTATGACATTTGCCGTTATTCTTAATACCCGGTGATACAGTAGCAATTAAACGCACTATTACCGTCGTTACACAACGGAGATGTTCCGTTGGAGGTAACGAGCCGCGAAGCACAAGTTTGGATAAAATTTATGAAATCACTATCACTGAATAGATGAAAATTAAATAAGATCTTAGCAATGTTGTCAACGATACAATGATGACGGACGGTAACCATCTGATAACAGCAATTAACCAAAACCACACTCAGTTATGGACATGTACTATTATTTATTCTGTAGTAATGGAGTAATTGACAGATGGTAAGCTCCTGCCAATTTGGTCAGTGAATTATCAATTATGTGTTGTAAGTCCCGTTAGTTATCAAATGTAGAGGTAATATAAATATAGGAAACCTCAAATTGGTAAAAATATGGATTTTTATCGTATATCTTTCAATCAAGGCAGTAACCTAGCAAAACCTGGAGTTTAGTTAAAATACCACTTCACTGTCGGTCTGATTTGAGTAAATTTTGTCAATATCAAAAGCAATAAAAATCTTATATAATACATATTCAATTGTATATCATTTAACGAACTATGGATGGCTTGTTGGAAATTGTATTTGAGGTGATAGTGCAATAACAGTCCTCAAACAATCAATCATTTCTACAAATTTATTGAATCAGTCAATGATTGTCCGTTCCTTATTACTATCTTAGCATAATTTCAATTAATATACCGTTTAAATTATAATTATTCACACTATCTTGTCATATCCACGTTACTTTTGCCAGTAAAAAAAATATGTCACAAAATCTTAATCATTATGTTTAGCAATGTCGCACTCCCATGATATATTTAGCGTTAACAGATAAAAACTTGGTGTTACGAAGAAAAATAATACTCGCGGTAATTACACCAGAGTGAACCCGTCCAATATAATGATCTAAGTTAGGGCTGGCACAAGAAAATTCCCAAAAGTTAACCTACTAGTGTAATAGCCATGAGTCAAAAGCTGTCATTAAAAAAAAATACTAAAAGTAAACAAAACAAGGCCAGTAGTCAAGATGCAGTCTATTCTAAAGCGAAGTTCGCTATCGCTAACAACAATGAAACTTATATAAAACATCAAAACATTACGTGTCTTTTGCATACATTTTGTTGGTGATTGCGAAGTTCGCTATAGAAAGAGTGCGTCTTGTCTAAGGACTACGCGAAAGGACAAAATGTTGATTTTGAATAATATAGTTAATGAAATGTGACACAAACCCAGAAGTACTAAAAATACCTAATATAAACTACACCTATAAATAAGATTTTCTAAACCAAATATTTGCCTATCTTCTTGAAATGTTTTTAATTAGTTCATTACCGTAGAGACGGAGCGCTTTAGATTTGCACACATAATAAGACAAAACTAGAGTCATAAAAGTTGAGTTGGTCCACCCATCTAGCTGGCGCTCTTCCTCTAGCGCACTTCTCCATTTGTCCGAGAATGATGAGTTTCTCCAGGCTGTGCAATAGATGGGTGGACCAACTCGAGGAGGTGACTGGAGGCCAGATACGGGGAGCGGTACATATTATGGCGCAGAACCGGACCGAGTGGAGAAGATTGACATACAGTCACGATCCTCAGAATTGAGAGAACGACCAGAAAGATGAGTCATAAAATGTTGTTGTCATTTAATGAAAACCCTACAGCAACTAACTCGAACATACCTACACAACATAGGTGGAAATCTCGTTTCTAATGGTGAGAAAGGAAACGATAAATGATCTGCAATAGTTTTTGCTTATTTTTTGTGTTCACTTGCAATGGCCTGGCGTGTAGAAGTAATGGTCAATTTGTACTGGATAAATCCTTTTAAGGGATAAGGAGTTTATGTTAATAAGCATTTGCTTAGGACTAGTTCTTAAGATCGAAGATTTATAGTATTTACTCTTAATGTTTCAATTACATTATCTCTAAACAGATTGATCGCAAAAAGAAATATGCTATCCATTTAAATAAACATTAAAAATGCTTTCAAATCAGCTTTTGCGCTATTGTTTTGAATTCAATCCATAACTGGATGAAAAAGTATGTTTTATCCAATTATGGATAGTCCAGTAATTAAAAAGATTCTCAAAATCTTAGTAATTTATTTTTGGCAATGTCATTTGTAATAAAACATTATTGATTATTTCAATACATTTGTAAGTACGTAAACGTAAAGTTATAAAAAAATCTCTTTCTATTTACAAATTCAAACAGCAACACGAAAAAACACGGAGTATCTCTGCTGCGTTAGAAAAACAAAAACATATTTTCTACGTTGTTTTCCCCTTTTCAGAATTGTTAGATTCGTCCCTAAAGGGAAGCCAATTCAAACTTGGCGACAGCCTTTATCTCTTTAAGAAACAAATAATTTCGCACCAAATGTGTTGACACCAATAATTTTCCTCTGTCACCGGTGACAAAGGTATACCCTGTCAAAGCCAGCCTCGTTACACTGTCACTTTATCCCGAATCCAAGGTTCAAGAAAATATCGCTTACAAGAAAATATATCTTTAAATCGACTAGTATACCAAGACCTCCGATATCGCAAAAAAATCTTACTACCACTTCGCATTTAAAATACGCCGCGGTTCAATTTAGTTGGCGCTATTATAACGAGGTAAGTTTGCATTATTTGATGCTACATTTTCTTCCACGTGAATGGTATTAATATCTCATTTTTCAAATCCAGGAACTACTTGAGGGTTTTCGATCTTCAAGTTGCAGTTCTGATACCGCTTTCATTAGGAGTAGTTACCTCTCTTGAAGTTTTAATTAAAAAGTTTCAACAAAGTGCGGGCTCGATAGGGTTGGTGTATCTCAGTTGAACGGTCATTCTACCTCTATATACGCTAGTGTATACAATTTTTACGAATGGAATATTCGATAAGTCAATAATTTTTGAAGGAGGTAGATACTTCACGACCGTCTTGGTGTAGTCGTTCGCGCACCGGACTTCTAAACCAGGCGGTTGCGGGTTCGTATCCTGCAAGGGGCAAATGTTTATGTGATGAGCACGAGCATTTGTACCTAAGTCATGGATGTTTATATATATAAGTATTTCTATCCGTTATCCTAGTCACCATAACACAAGCTCACGCTTAGTTTGGGGCTAGGTAATTGGTGTGTTTGTTGAAACAATTTATTTATTATTTAACAGTTTATAGATAACAGTGAAAGCCTCAAATCGCTGATATTAGACAAGATAATACAAAAAGTTAAAAAACTTTTGGAACAATACAGATAAATGAAGAACATTTCTAGATTTTGCTAGAAATATCTCACTAACACTGCTATTATACATATCCACAGACTTAGAAAAAAAAAGACGAATACTCTTAAACTAACGGGGTCTTGCAGTAAATAAAGTGGGACACCGATAGCCTTTCATTAAAATGAATCACGGGCGCGGGTGTAGCCAGAGTCTACAAATTTCGGCGTAGGATTAGTGCTATGACACACATGGGACATAGGTACATATATGGGACGTCCCGTATTAAGTCGCACGTCCTGCTAAATTTTAACAAGCAATTTTAATGAATCTTATTACTAGAAATCTATTTTTACTAGGGCGCTGTATGGTCAGTAGGATGAAATTTTTGACTTGAATAAATGAATAGATTATTTTGTGAAAACTTAGCACCCCCCAAGGTGCTTTGGTTAGGTAATGTCCTTAGATTATTCTTTCTGCTTTTCTAAAGGTTTAGTGAGTATCTACTGTTTAAAATGGTTAGAACTTATGAGCGGTCAGTTAAGAAAATTTCATTTTTCCTACCAAAGTGCAAATTGTTGTCATATAGGTACTATATCCCATGTTATAGCACATGCACGGTTAGGGTACCTTCTAACATACATGTCCCAGAGCAGCCTGTCTGAGCTTGTTATTTCACTGTCCCTTTTCAGAAACACCGAGGCCCAGCATTAGCGGAGAAAAACAATGTACTGAATCAATTGACGTGAGGCCTATCGCACATTGGCTGTAGCTGTTCCACCATATTGAATTCTTTATTACAATGAAGGTGTTTCTGAATTCACCCAAAATATGTACCTGTATTAAAGGAAGGGTCTTTTATGGTTGTCGTTTGGGTGGAGCGGTCGATTTTAGGGAGATTGCTCTGAACTAAAGTAACCTTTATAGAATAGAACCTTCTAGTACTAAGTTGTAACAATATGTTTCTTAGCATGACGAAACAATTGCTTCTCGGCACATAGAAGAAATATCTTAGCGAGTTAGCTGAAATCATAATGAAACTTATGTATGCAACATACGCAAAGTAAAGATGATAAACCCAGTTAATGTGTAGTGTTTACAGACACTTTTTTAGGGTTCCGTACCCAGAGGGTAAAAACGGGACCCAATTACTAAGCCTCCGCTGTCTGTCTGTCTGTCTGTCACCAGGCTGTATCTCATGAGCCGTGATAGCTAGACTATTGAAATTTTCATTTTCATTTCGCTATCAATAACGGCAACAGGTAGACGCTTGAATATACACAGAATATTAAATTGTAGTATACCTACAAAAACAATAAATAATTAAAATAATAATAATAGTATTTCAGGGGGGCTCCCATACAACAAACGTGAGTTTTTGCCATTTTTTGCTTGATATTTATAATGGCAGGGTAGACGCTCAAAATATTCACAGAATATTATGTTGTATTTCATTTTAAAATTAAATAATAAAATTAAAATAAAAATAAAAAATTTATACACTATCAAAAAGAGAAAGCTGGAATATCTTGGACACATTATGCGCAACCCGAAATATGAATTTTTGCAATAAATCATACACGGAAAGATTCAAGGCAAGAGAAGTGTCGGACGTAGGAAGGTATCCTGGCTGAAGAACCTACGCCAATGGTTTGGAAGGAGTGAGATCATTGTTTAGAGCGGCGGTATCAAGGGTGCAAGTTGCTATGATGGTCGCCGAACTTCGACAGAAGATGGCACCTTAAGAAGAAGAAGAAATTTTATTTAAGGGGTCTCCCATACATACGTGTTTTTGCCTATACTGTCTGATGTTGCAAGTTAATGGTACGGAATCCTTCGTGCGCGAGTCCGACTCGCACTTGGCCGGTTTTTTGTAATTAACTGATCTATAATAATTACCTAGCCCACAATTGAGGTGAGCTGGAACTATGAAGAATAAGATAGCGAATAGCTAAAAATAATTGTAAATAACCAGTGCGATGGCCATGGTGCTTATCACAGAAATATTTGCTCCTCGCGGGCTTCTAAAACCGCAACACCCGGCTTAGCAGCAATCTCCTAGTACTGGCGCAAAGATAGTCTGCATATAAATAAGTTGATATTCAATTCAATATCTTTATTGCTTGTCACGTAGAGGTGGGCTGTTAGTAAATATAAAATAAAGTAGCATGTGACGTAGATACAAGGGCTATTTTTGAAGAACTAGGTTTTTTTTTTGTTTATTAGGAAAACAATACAGGTAACATTCAAATTGATATTATAAGTAAATACATAACAATAAAAGTTTTTTAACTAGAACGAAACCCTTAACTTGCTTTACCAACATGAAACATGTACCTATATTTATGTAAGCAAAGTCCAAGTTGATCGTCCAATTTCAAGTTCATGGTATCAAGAATCACGTTAACATTTGGCTAGGGTCCAATTCCTACGAAATAAAATCCCGTCAGACTCTGAGCCAAGGCCGAATTCAACTTCGTAGAATCAACAAGCTATAAAACCTGGATATATAGTCGGCACAAACATTTCAAAAACAAGTTGCCTAACTCTGCTTGTATGTTTTCGTTACTAAAATCAAACTAAAATGTAGTTTGTAAATTTGACCCCTCTTTCGACATAGAAAACTACAAAACCTATTGGACTCGTTTTTAGGGTTCTGTCCATCTGTCTGTCTGTCACCAGACTGTTATTTTCACTAATGATGTATTTCTGTTGCCGCCATAACAACAAATCCTAAAAACAGAATAAAATGATAAGGTACATAGGTAACAAAACAAAAAATGTGATTTTTTGCCGTTTTTAAAATTAAAAAACAAAACGGCTCAGTGTCGAACTCGTACACGAAGGGTTCCGTAGCATTATCTAGTATAATAAATAACAATAAAAATGTTTTTTTAAGTGAATATTCAACCTAATATTCTGTAAATATTTTGAGCGTCAAATGTTGCCATTATTAATATTTAGCAATAAACCCTTCGGCGTTTATTCATGTTTATTTGTTGACTAGCAGTTCCCCGTGACTTCGCCCGCGCCAAAAGTCGGATTTTTCATACAAATTTTCATCCTCTATTTCACCCCCCGATGATTTTATATCGCGACAAATGCCTATGTCCTTCCCAGTGTCTCAAACTATCTCTGTGCCAAATTTCATTTGATTCGGTCCAGTAGTTTCGGAGCCTATTCGATGCAAATAAAGAAACAAACAAAAAAACAAACAAATCTTTCCTCTTTATAATATTATATAGTATAGAAATACATCATGTGTGAAAATTTTAACTGACTAACTTTTACGGTTCATAAGATAACATCCTGGTGACAGACAGACAGATGGACAGTGGAGACTTAGTAATAACTCTTTGGGCACGGAACCCTAAAAGTTAAAGCTGGATTTTTTTTTATAAAAGCTCCATAGAAAATCAACTGCATCAATAACTTTGTTATTTAATCCATACGGTATTGAGAGACAAAAACGGATCCGTACCTTTGGACGAGGCCTGATACGCTCTTGTCCAATTTTAATTCCCAGAGTTATCTCTGTAAACGTGTAAATCGTATGTTGATGGCTCGACTTCTTTGCTTTTAAATGTAAGGTAGGTACGAGGGTCAAACTGAAAGTTCTTAGAACTGGCCACTTATAAACAATATAATAAAAAAAATATTCTAAAATTTGAAAATAGAACTCTTTGCCAATATTACTGAGTATATATTTCATTCATTTGTCATTTGTTTTACGACTTGGCGGCAAATTGAAAATTGTCTGTGTCACGTCAAAATGAATTTAACACGAGAAAATTTTCGTTCAATGATTTTTTATGACTTTCGATGTCATTTAAGTCAACAAGAAAGTTATGATAGACTACGATTGGCCTTTCACGATGAAGCCCCATCTCGTGCGACTGTTTACAACTGGTTTAATGAGTTTAAACGTGGTCGCACTAATCTCACTGATGATGTACGTGAGGGACGGCCTTCTACGGCGACGACTGAAAATAACATCTGTGTTGTGCGGCGTATGATAGAGACTGACAAAAGAGTGACCTATCAGCAGATTCGGACAAGCTTAGGCATCGGTATGAGTCAAGTGCACAAAATCCTCCACGAACATTTAGCGGTCAGGAAGCTTTGCGCCCGGTGGATACCTCATAATTTGACTAAGGCTCAAAAACTCCATCGTGTGGATTGGTGCCGTAAAATGATTGAAAGATTTAACGGAGGTGACTCAAATGCTGTGTTCGACATACTATCAGGTGACGAAAGCTGGATTTACTGTTATGATCCTGAAACCAAAAGACAATCTGCTCAGTGGGTGTTTCCTTTCGAGGAGTTGCCAACTAAAGTGAAGAGAGATCGAAGTGCGGGAAAAAAAATGGTGGCCTCGTTCTTTGGAAGGATAGGTCATTTCGCAACAATTGTGTTAGAGGATCAAAAAACAGTTTCTGCAGAATGGTACACTACCAATTGATTGCCACTTGTCTTGGAAAAAGTTCGAGAGAAACGACCTCGCAGTAGGATCCTCCTTCACCACGACAACGCCTCGTCGCACACCGCCAAGCGAACGATCGACTATTTGGCGACATCAAACGTTGAATTACTGGGTCACCCGCCGTATAGCCCCGACCTCGCGCCTTGTGATTTTTATTTATTTCCAAAAATTAAAGAAAAACTTAAAGGAAAGCGGTTTATGAATGCTGAAGAAGCGGTGGCTGCGTATCGCGATGCCATTGAAGAGACCCCTAAGGACGAGTGGGCAAAGTGCTTTTCCCAGTGGTTCCATCGCATGCAGCGGTGTATTGACGTCAATGGACAATATTTTGAAAAGATATAATAAAACTAATAACTGGCTAATGTAATCAGTTTTTGATTTTCTAAGAACTTTCAGTTTGACCCTCGTAGTTACTATAAATCGCATAAACTTAGTTATAATATCAAACCATTCAGTTTTATAAGTTGTGTCTATTCTATATAAGAATTAGATTAAGTTTCTCGTTTTTGACATGCTGGTCAAGCAAAAAATACTCTTAAGCGAAACCTTTAAAAAGCTCTTTCAAAATTTTCGTAATGACGCCAAAACGTCCTTGGTAAACTAACGCCTAAACCCCGAAGTTGAACAACAAACATTCGTCAGCTAATGACTGCTCTACCTCGTAATTACACCCACCAAACGTCGCTTTGTCCTAAGAAAGACTAATTAATCCTATTTTCTACGGCGCGAACACTAAGCAACCTCGTGAATCCTAAGCGCTACCATATTTCATGTGCGATATATACGCAGACGCCAAGAAAACCTATTTTTCATAGACGTTACTAACGTATTAATTAATTCCGGTCCACGTACACGAGTCGTGATCTTCAACTTTCTATGGAAAATGTAGTGACCTGTGTTGTCTCCTCCTTTTTAAGAACTAGCATAAACGAACCATTGTCCATTACACTAATAATGTCCTCCTAGCCGATTTCGACTACGGCGGCCTATCTCAACAGAGATTAGCCAACTGCGCAGGACATATTATAGTGCACAAGTATGTGCGCAATACATAGGTGCACTCTTTGTTCCTTTACGCTCATAATTCGGTCAGTCATTCGGCAGTCCGACATGACTGTAGAGAGATCAGGCGCAGGACCAACGGCCTAAAACGTGCTTTCCGAGACGCGGGGGTGTTAACACCACCAACTTCCTGACTCCGAAGCTGTGCCTGAGTAATTTAAAGACAGAAAAACCCAAACACTCTCGCCCCGGCCCGGGATTCGAACCCGGGACCTCGTGGATAGTACCCAGCGTCCTGACCACTAGACCAACGGGGCAGTCTTATTAACACTAGTTAACAATTAACTAACGATTATAATAAGTTTTTTACAATCTGCCAATGCAGATTCAATCAGGATTTTACCCTCCCAATGGAGGGTAAAATCCTGATTGGATGTCACGATCTTTTTGACTATAGTGCTGTCCGTTATCTAGAATGTGTCAAAGAATAAATAATAGTTACGACAATAGTGCTAACCTGGGGCCCGATTCACGCGCCATCGATATTATATCACAAACGAATTTCTCGAAAAAACATGGCGGATATCACAAAATGTGATTAATATTGGACATTTTCATACTTCGAGAATACGCAACATAAAAAATTTGTGATATCCGCCATGTTTTTTCGATAAATATCGTATGTGATATAATATCACAGGCGCGTGAATCGAGCCCCTGCACAGAAATACAGTCAATAAAAAGAAGTAAAAAACCTCGGTTTTTCAGGAGACCGCGGACCTCAGTCCTCTAGATTCAGTTTTTAATATAGCAAGTACCTATGACCGACAAATCTTACAAAACTAAAGTTGAACAATAATCATGAAAATTAACTGTTGATAAACTTATTCACCCCCAGCCTATCTAGTTTCTAGAGAGGTAGGCAAGCCAATTTAGCCGAGATCGAGGTTTTAACACGATTATTTTCAGCTGCACCTAAGGCCGTACCAATTGAAAAAGTTTGTTGCAGAAGGCTTGGTTCTATCTTTTTTTCAAGCAGAAATCTTAAAAATCATTATTTTAAGAATCCTCCCTTGCGTTTTTACTCATCTACTTACACTACACCTATCGTTGATTGACATAACTTGTACCGATTTATCAAATCATAAAGTAACGTTTCCGTAGTATTCCGCTAGATGTCGCTACCATTTGCTATCTTACGATTATATTAATACACACTAGATGGCGTTAAGCGTGAAGAAAAGCTGTTTTTAAAATGATTATTTATGCATAGATTACATGGATTACATTATTTTTTATGCAATTTCACTAACAACTTGTAAATAAAAAACGTTAACTGAAATATTAATATGGTAGTCATCACAGGTCGCCTACTAGGTATACGATGAACGATGTTTTATCTTGTTATATAGACTTACCTACCTTTAGCCATGCCTTTAGTCAAGTCTATATTTTTTTACACTGCATTCAAAACAAAGATATCATTAATTTTATCGCGATATGAGAGAAATTATCTGAAAATTTCGGCAACCCAGTCTTATTATTTTCCGTAGGTAGGTATCCACTGAAAATATATCCCTGCTTTTAGAGTTAATTATGTAGGTACCACTATATTTAAGTCTCTAAATAGATTATATCTACCTGCAAACACTCTTATCCAAAGATATTATTCGCTCTGTTATTGTAACATTATTAGGTTCTCTTAACTAACAGAGACGGCTCGTATATTGTTCATTATTAAATTACTCTATACACAGGAGTACCCTTTGGGATGCATTCACAGAGACAAATGGGATTCAATTATGTTAATTAATTATTACTGGGTAACAAGTGTGTGATATGGATAATGGATAAATACAATATACACCCTGGAACCTCTCCAGGGTGTATATTGTATTTAGTGCTCTTAAACAAAAGTATCGAAGACTGTTTTTAGGATTCCGTAGGTACCTTCCTCAAAGGAACCCAGGATATTATATATATATTATAGAATTAATATGTCCTTCACACGACTGTCTATTCTCTAATAAAACCCTCTTTGTCAGTAACGCGTGGAACTAACATCAAATATTTATGCCTGTGTTACACTGAAGCTGTCAAAAAACAACTCCTAGTTGAACCTAACTTTCTAACATTTCGCAGGGGAACCAAATCTTGTTACTACGTACTTCTCCAAGAAACATGAAATTTGGCAAGAAGGAAAGTGTAACAGCACAAGTAAACGCATACTTGTTGTTAAGTTCAACAAAAAAAACGTTTTCTTGCAATTTGTAGTACGGACTCCTTATAAATCCGACTCGCACTTGTTTTATCTTTGTGTATTGCTTCGGTTGCATCTTGTTACTGTAGCTATAACAAACGCTTATATTACTAAAAATATTAATTGCAAATTTTTAAATTTACTGCCAAAAAGTGTTCCTGAGAAAAAGTTTCTTTAATGAGTTATTATTAATGTTATTTATTTATTATATGGATCACGTACAACCCCAAAACAATATCTACTTACATAAAACAACTGAAGCAAAGCAATTCAAGCTTCGGGTCATTAGTCAAAGAAAATAAAGTCTTAAATCATTAACTGGAACCATCTGCTACAAGAAAGTTGTTTATCAAAATGCGATTAGTGTGTTAGCTCCAACGATAATTGGGTTTTCTTCAAGAAAGTACATTAACTTAATAAAACTTTGCAAGAAACATTTATCATCAAATTATTGAGATGAGCCCGAGCATAGCGAATAATATGCGAATTAAAATTTAACATGGCTCAATAGGATCAATACCCTTTGCTATAAATAAATATTTTATTATTATAATACATACATACTTTTGCCAAATACGACGTATTATGTATATGAAATTATTATTAATATTACGTATTATAAATAATTATAGTAAAAATCCTTCAAGATTAAAAATATATAGAAAGGAAATGTATTTACATGTTACCTAAGTATTTCTTTTACAAATTTTAAGTATGCGTCGTAGTTTCAAACCAAAACCAACTATTGTTTTTGTTAGCAAAATGGGTCTTCCATTGACTCCCTAGTCCCTATGCAGCAAGTTGAGACGTAGTTTGAGTCAAACATTTTTTTTAACCCTTGTGGTGCTCTCCATTTCGATAAATCACATACGCCAAAAATCTACAATCGTATCTTTTACTTTCCGTTTCCGCGGCGCACGCGCCTGTCGGACAAAAAATCACACTCCCACCTGGGCCGCACGTGGCAATCAGCCCTTCCTGTGGATCCCCTTGTAAAAACAAGACAATTCCTAAAGGGCTGGAGAGAGTAAGGCAACGATACAGTGGTAGCTACGTTTGTGCAGTGCAAAAAATAACGGTTTCTCATACACTGTTTAGGTATTGATTATGTGAATATTGCATTAATTTGAGAGCGATCGCTGTTGAGGCACCGTCACAATCATAGCAGGTAATTTTATATTTAATTGGTTGATAATGTAAGTTTGTAAACATACCTACACAAATCAGGGGTGGTTCAAGACAGAAATTGTTGATGAAAAGATGTCATAATACAATTGCTGTACAAAGAAAAAGACTAACTGCCTTTAAGTACAACGTACTTTATGAAAGTTTGTGACAAATGTGTTATTTGGATGCATCGGTAAAATTTCAGCAAAAAATTACAAACATCCAATGTTGTCGACATTAGATGTTTGTAATTTTTTGCTTATTGAAAACACAGTGCGGTTGACGGAATCAAAAAAATTATAAAAATCTCTGTAAAAAACTTCTTGGTCAGACACCCTATGGTTTTATTTAAAACGATTTAAATTGGTTTTAGGAAATCAGATCAGCTGTCTCCTCCTTCACGTTGGTCCAACTGTTCTGTCACTATGGGCATATATCGTTACTTTCTGACAAATACATAGTACTAATTTGTCATGATAGCATTGGTAGCGCAAAAAATCAGCAGACCACACTGGAACACGACCGTAAACTTCACGCGTTGTCTTCTCCCTCTTACACATATATTTTCTTTATAATTTAATAAGGGAACGCGTGCCGGCAATTGTCCATGTGCAAACACTGTGAAGCGACAATTATGACATGTTCGTTCAGAAAATATTGCTGCGGAAACGGCCAGTGAGTGTGACGAAATTATTTTTTCGAACAGAAAAAATAAAAGGCACTTTAGTTTAGTAGCCACTTTACTTTATAAAAACTACTCTATCAAATCATATTGGAGTAAGCTGTTAGCTTTCTAATAGTATAGGTTTACCATCCGTGAAATAAATGTTAAAATAGCGCACAATTTCAGTAAAAGTTTCGTCGTTTTCAATACATGAATGTTTTCAATGCATTTATGAAAGAAGGTTTTATAATGAAAGACTCAATATTGACGTTGTGCTTTATTTAGAATTAAACTTATTTACGTCAAAAAATTTAATTCCAAACTCTGGTGAAACTGCAAAACATAAATTAGATTTAATACTTTACGCTGATCTGACTTCAAATTGGCAAACCGTGCCAGTTTAGTAAACGCAATAAGCCAATAGTAAAAAATAAATGTCCCGTGAAAATATTACATTATCGTAAATAAAGAAGGGAACAATATCAACAAGGCGGCTCTCAATTTCACAATGACATTGACACTTTTAAAGTCAAACCCTTTCAATTGAATGCAATAAATTTTGGTCCAAATACGGCACTGGATGGCTTCTGTAGTTCCGAATGTGACAAAAAACATGACGGGCTCATAAGCCGGCAAGAGTAAGTTGGCTCTTAAGTCATGATGGATTCAAAACCTAAATGATGTAAATAATTAAAATTCACTTTTCAGCCTCTTTGGAGAAAAAAAACTTAAAAATTAGCCTGCGTCTCCTCATTTGTAATGAGTAACTGTGAAACAGGAAATCCAAAAATGAAAGATAATCCTGCAACTCCGAATAGATCACAGCATGATCTTCTTGATATATATATGTTACGGTAAATCTGATAAATTGAAAATTATTAATATTTTTACAAAATTATTAATAATAACCACATGTTTTGGTAAATGTGAATAAACGATCGAAATTCATTACTTTTAGTAGTAATTATTAATAATTCACGACATATATTGGTAAAAGTTATAAAATAAATAAAAACCCAATGTTTTTTGATCAGCAGGTATTTATTTATAATATTAAACACAGTCTTACAATTGTATTTATTAGAGATCACACAAACAAGGTTACTTGTACTTGCTTTAAAACGAAAGGACAACAAATTCACATATTCTGAACTAGAATATTAAATAAATCAAACTACAAGGGCACATTTATCACAAAATTACCAAAAAAAATCATATAAAAATCAAATCCACCATCAAACTTATGCAAGAAAGTCTTTCGTGGTTACATAAAATTGTACTCATCGACTATATGCCTCGCATGTCTCGAAGCCTCTTCCCTTTGCGACTGACCCAAGAGTCACGCTGACACGCCACTACACTGAAGACCTCCCAAATGTGGACGAAGATGAAGTTGCGGGGGCTCTCAAACAGCTTAGCAATGGGAAGGCTCCCGGTGAAGACGGCATTACATCCGAGCTCCTGAAGGCAGGAGGACCTCCAGTCATCAAGGAGCTCGTGAGGATATTTAATGCCGTCATTGCAAATGGGACTACCCCGGAGGCGTGGAGTGGGAGCGTTGTAGCGCTGTTTTTCAAGAAAGGCGACAAGTTGCTCTTGAAAAACTACAGGCCAATCGCGCTCTCGAGCCACGTCTACAAGCTGTTCTCGAGAGTCCTCGCAAATCGCCTCGCCGCAAGATTGGACGCCTTCCAGCCACCGGAACAGACCGGGTTTCGTAAAGGCTACAGTACCGTAGACCACATCCACACAGTCAGGCAGGTTATACAGAAGTCCGAAGAGTATAACCAGCCATTGTGTCTAGCTTTTGTGGACTACGAAAAAGCCTTCGACTCCGTCGAAACCTTGGCGATTTTGGAATCCTTGCAGGGATGCCAAGTCGACTGGCGGTATGTGGAGGCGGAATCCGGAACGAGATCATCCACCAAAAGACGAAAGTCATAGATATCGTTCAGAGGTGCAGTAAGCTAAAGTGGCAGTGGGCTGGTCATGTCTGTCGCAGAACCGACGGGCGTTGGAGTAGGAAGGTTCTCGAATGGAGACCACGTCTCGGGAAACGTAGTGTTGGACGCCCCTGCTAGGTGGACCGACGACCTGAGGAAGGTGGGGCCGGTGGTGGCTGCATGCGAGAAGCGGAGGACCGTGAAAGTTGGCACCGTCTTGGAAAGGCCTACCTCCAGCAGTGGACTGCAATAGGCTGATATGATATGATGATAAAATTGTAACAAAAATAACTTATTACATTTATCACTACTAGGGTTAAATTATTAATAAAAACCGACAAATGTGATTAATTTATCACTTTAACCTCGACTTTCGGTAATTATTAATAATAATAGATAATTATTAATAATCTTCAATTATTCACTCTTACCGTAACATATATATATTTTAAAAGCAATTGCTACTTTATTTTTCTTGTAAATTTATCGTCGGATTAACTTTATGACATTTCTAGAAATGTTTTTTTTGTGTTCTGTATTTTTTACTATCTCATGAATACCAGAGTTACCTAAAATAAAGGTAATTTTTAAATTGGAATGTGTAATAACACCTTTTTTCTATAAAAAATAAAAACTAGAGAACTATTCTGACTTTGGCTCGTGGTGTAAAAAAAAAAGTATCAAGCGAATCGTGCGAAATCCATAAAAAATGCTCATTATTGCCAATATTAAAATGAAAAAAAAAAAATTTTAAATTATTCATTATTTGAATTTTAGTTTACATAGGTAAGTTACTTACTTAAATAAAATAAAAGTTTTCAAGCAAATATTTTTTGCCGGTTTCTAAGGTGTAGTAAATAAAAGACGGAATAAATACAAAACGATATTTTTTTGTAAAAACGGACAAGCGCGAGTCGGCCTCGCACCCTGAGGGTTCCGTACATATTACCTACTTGTGCAATCAGAACTAAAGGATTTTTTTCTATGATGTAACCATAAATTTGCGGTTTTCGAATTTATTCTTAAATTTTAACTATTCGATATTGCATATTGCCAAATTTCAGAATTCGAAGTCAAAGAGGTTTGATTTTCTTGCGAATCAAGCAACTTATGCGGTATTGGAGCTTGATTTTTCATAGCTGAGTAATGGATATTAATTTGAACTTGATACCTCTACTCGTTCCTGGGTATCGTTTATCTGCCAAAACCACAATGACCCAAACATCATGATGGTCCATCGTTCTTACCTGTGTTGGGAGCATGCGCTGACACACTTTCAACTTTTATAAAATAACGAAGGTCTGGGGTTCTCGGGCTCTTAGGATATTAATACAAATAAAACTAAACTGTTTACTTAATTATACACGACCGAATTTTAAGCAATCCTGTAGTTGCTCATACTAGCAATGTAAGTAAATATTGTGTTACATATTTTTTTACTAACATGGACTGGATTTCTAATTATTATAAGACCGGTTTGTGGTAGACCAAACAACCATCCCCAAACACATCAACAATTAAAATCATGCCAAAAGTAAACATAGGCGTAAATTTGCAAAAAGCGGAACAAAAGGTAACAAATGCATGAGTACAAATATTTTAACAACAAAAAATACTATAAATAGAAATATATAAAAAAATATCCTTAAAGTACGCCTGCTACGTTTTATGAGAAATGAATTTTCAATACTTGCAAGGCAAGTCTTCTTAATTCGTCTAATAAAGTTACAATTACACTCCACTTAGTTACTCTTTAAGAGGGTGCCTAGTGACGGTGTTTGTGACGAAATCAAATAACATATGAGAAAAATCTACATTAACGACATTCAGGTGTAATTCATTTTGTTAATCGGCAAAAATACTGTTTAAAAATATCTATGAATGTGTAGTTGCTCACCTTATACCATAGGTACCTATATTTCACAAACGTAGGTCCGTAGGCTGTGCTCAATTTTTTCGTCGATACAAAAACAATAAACCGCAATCTGTTATTGTACGAAATCTATCGAAACACCCAAAGCTCACAACCATACACCCTGGATGGACAAAAAACAAACAAAGCTCTATTTGATTTGCAAGCACACGTATTCTGTTACTATATTCAGCACACTGTGGGGCGTGTTGGGTGTCGCTTTGGACAAAAAATATTTGCACTGACATTAATAAATTCAATACCCTCGAAATGGAGCGGTTGATTGTTTGTTCGACCATTGTTACATTTCTGAGTGGCCCGATAGTTTTATTAACCCTTGTAATAGGAATCTTCGTGGATTATCTCGTAGTATTGCGTAACTATAATGTTATAGTTACGCATAGCAAATGTGATGGTTAGTCTCAGTTAAAACTGAAAATCTATTTTTGAGATTGATTTTGTAAAATCTAAAAGTACTCAGGTAATTAATAATATTTTATGACCAACAGAATTATTAAATATCATGGATGTATTTCAAAATATTTAGCTGCTACAACTTTGTTTGATTACTTAGCGACATAAACCCTAACTAGTTTATTTTTTATAGTTTCATTTAAAATCTTCCTTGTAAATACTTTATGGAATTTTACATTAATTTTAAAATAAACTGTGAAATTATGAAATTAAATCCTTTCATTCCGTTGCTTCCAAATTACACGCCTGCATAACCATTTAATTGGCGTACCTTCTCAGAAATCGATTTGCTAAATCGTTATAAAGATTTTATGATACATTTTTTTCCAAAACCCACAGTGTAATTACGTAAGCTATTTTGAAACTCAAATAAATCATCTAATAAAAAGTTTGCTGTAATATTTATAAATATATAAGCAGATTATACATATTTTTACATTTAGATATTCAAAAAAAGTGATTCCCTAGTTTTCGCTGATAATAAGAATATATCGTAACTATTGATATCAGTTTATTGTATCATATCGACTTAAAAAAATATGGACTCTGTACCGCGATACTAAAGAGTGAAGCAGGTTCAAGCCTGTGTGTGCGTGATAATAATAGGGTTACAATGGCGGCCGATCGGCTTCTTACTTTGGTGTGAGTGTGTGCGTGAGAAGATAGTGTATTTACAATGATGACTGGCTTACTTTGGTGCTTCAGTTTTAATGTAGGCGACACGCAGTCTATATTTTTCTTCACGTCGATGTTGAATTAGTAAAAGTTTCATGTCAACTAATATTTGTTCCGTTTTCAAAAACATGTGAATGTTACTCAATGTTATTTTAAATGTTTAAATGCAAAAAATATACATATTCGTAACGCTAATAGAAAAAATGTATGAAAAGAAAACTTATGTGTAGAATTATAGAGAATTTTTTTGCTATTTAGCAAAAGCCGGAATTATACCATTCTAACTAGGATTGAATTAAAATTATTTTTCCTGACAATCTAAAGCACTTTTTATATTTATTAATACACACATCTACGTTATACTTTCAATCTAGTTATCTCTTTTATTTGAATGCATATATTTTATAAAAATACAACAAGTACATAACACCTATGTATTTATAGCCAAGTTATTTTTATTGCGGCCCGTATATTTTTCTAACTTTTATTACACTTGGCATCTCGTGTAGTTCACTATTGCGGCCTAAGATTAATCAAATTGCATCACATATCCGTGAAAGAGCTGTACAGTAAAACAAATTTTCCCATAATGCTAGCAAGCATTTTGATTGGACATTTCTCTTTAGATTGAGGGCAGAGTTCAGATTAGCCTAGTTGATCTAGTTTTGCAAACGCAAACTAAGTGGATTGTAGCCGTGAGTTGGTCTGCAGGGTTACTGACGTTGTTCTTTATGTTGATGACGTTTCTTTGAAGTCTTATACAAAACTGTTTAAACCTAGTAAGTTCTTTTAAACAAGAGCTTCTTCATTAATCAATAATTTCATAAAGTTAGTGAATTAATGTTGAAGAATTGATGAAATTTTGTCTCTATAAAATCTCACTGTTCCATAGTTCCTAAATTTCACAACCATTTTTTTAAGGATTAGAATAATTTTGCAAAAGAGATTAGGAACGGGAATATAACAGGTAGACCGCACTCATTAACAATGTTACCCTTAACTGTAATTGACACACAATGCATTAAAACTTTAATAAAAACATGTACAATATGCAGGAGTGTAAGAGTAAAAATTAACAATGACGTTCTTAATTTAGGGTTATTTTTTCTCACAATCTAAACAAAAGTTAAAACTCATTTGAGAAGAATGCTTTTATAAACTTCGTTATAGTCTTTGAACAATTTGTAATTGTTATTTTTCAAATCGTCAAAGCGTTTGACTTCGCAGGTGTTAAGTAGGAATTGCGGAATCACCCCTAGTTATTGGCACCCCAAAAAATTCTACCAGTCGCTTTTTTACCATTGCAATAAACCGATGTGATTAATCATCCTTTAAGAACGATGGTTTTACATCGTAGAGTCTAAGCTGATTTTTGGTTTTATTTCGTGAGAATAGAAGTTTCAATCAGCATGGACCAAAACATAGGACCAGCTTTATATTTTGCTGAATTTCTTCGTTCGCATTTTTAGCGCGTTTGAATTACAAAAAATTCTATGTAATATGTTGGTTATCAGGTATCATCATTAGTCCTTTGCATCTTCTTGGCAGATGACATAAGGGGCTGCTGACTTGTGTGAATAAGAACTAACGTTTAGATAATATTTTAAAAAACTGATCTTATCATAATTGTAACTCATATAATTTAGTAATCATGCGGACTATGAAACAATTGCTTCAGAAGTGACTTCAGTGTAAAATTTTATGTTTGATATTTCAAACACTCCTATAAAATTTTTTAGAAATATTTTTTTTATGATGAACAGTAAGCCAATCAATAGTCATACACTCGAGTCGAGGGTGCTTTTCCATTTTCCATTGTCACAGTAGACAACAAACAAATGACAAATGCAAATGTGTTTTTTTCATACAAGATGCGTATGCGCAGTGCGTATTGTCATTCGTAAAGTAGTAATATATGCGTCGAAGGTAAAAATTTACATTTGTAAGGCGTCCCGAGCCCACAATTTTATTTACGTTTAATATGACGTTCGCTGAGTTATTTTTAAAAACATTGTTCATGCGTGAAGTATTTTTGCACACTGGTGAATTTTTACAGTATTCAAGATCTATCTATGCAACGTTATCTATGAATAGTTAGACAGTGTAAAGTGGGCAAATAATTTGGTAGGATAGGGGTAAAAAATATCAAAAGTCCTTAATACGTATTTTTGACAAAAAAAATATTACTTAAAAAATAAATCTAACACAAGCAAATATACAATTCAATTTAATCCAAAAGAAATGTGAAGTATAGTCGATTTTATTATTTCTGTAAAATAAAACTCAATAGGTCGAACGCGTGCGCAGGGCGCGTTAGTATTGTCACTTTTTGATAGATTGCTGTCATATTCAAACTATCACCTATACATATGCAAATAATGTCTGGTATTTGATGAATGAATGTACGTCTGTCATTATGACACATAAATGAACACCGATAAGGGTGACTTTTTTTGGTATAATAAAAATATTCTGTAGAATGCGAGGATCCTTAATATTAGAAAATACTATATCTGAGTAATATAGCTTACATTTTTATATCTTGTAAGTTATTATGTACCATTGCAGTTATAATATATTCAAAGATTTGAGTTTTTTCTTACTGATACTAAAAAAGAATTTTATATCTCGTAAGTACATTTACTAGTAACAAGTTTTGTTACATATTGTTTAAAAAATTCTAACAGCGAATTACAAAATTTGCCAATGTTCGGCTGTATTTTCGGTCATGAATTCTTATTTAAGCTAAATATGATTGTGAACATGATGAAGACTTAAGACCATAATTGAAATTTGTACTTTTAATTATGGTCCTAAGTCTTAGGTTAGGTCTTAACGTATGAGCCTCGGATTGATCCCAATTTTTTTATGCTGCAATGGTCATCGACCTCCATCACACGTCCGTATTCAAAATATTGACCCTACACATCTCCGCCCAGCCGCTCCACGCCCGGTGCAAACGTCACAACTCGGTATTTTTTACCATTTCCACAACTAATGGAAGGGTTCACACAATACCCGAATCACGTTACATTTATTTTTTGACAAACCCGCCACGATAGTTGGTCTTTTTCAAACCCAGTGGGCCGGATCCGCTGACACCATTCAACAAAATGATTGATGGAACTAATTAATTTTGCCGTACGCGTACTCTTCAATGAACCTGGACACTCGAATTTGAAATTAAAAATTGTACTTTTCGCTTCCTATTGTAAAAGAGAGCAATGACAAAAGATTGATTTTTTGGAATTTCGGCACGCGTTTCAAGTACTTAGCCCTTTTCTGTTGTCATGGTGATGTGACGGATTTAAAAAAAAAAATCTCAATACCAACTAGTATTAATTTCACATTGTTATTGTTAAAAATGTTGGTTCGAGCTAATAAAAGAATTGTAAGTACAAGTTCACCTTTAAAGTAGTGGTAAATAAATAACTTAAATTAGCACATACCTAAAACTAAACATTTTCAGAAACCTAAAAAACCTAAAAATAAGAGACATAAATTGTATTTTCCGTTCATAAAATGTAGGTATACCTACATTTTATCTCATAAAATTAAAGCATTGAAGTACCAAATCACTATAAAAATAGTAAAAATTTCGTCGAAAGCTCTTGATCGAGTATCGTTAAACACACCCACAGTACAATTTGCGCTAAATCAACAACTAGTTCCGCTTTGTTACCGACACTTCTACATCGTCGAGCACAGTGCATACTACAGACGTGCAACAGAAAAAGGCCGTTTGTCGAAAATTCGACTTCATGACTGTGGTGATAAGTGACAACAACGAGCAAACTTATTGATGGTATCAAAATATGCAAGAATTTAGCTCCGTCACCCATATTCTGTTTCAGTTTCGGAATAAAATGTAACGATACCACTGTTTCGAAAGCAAGTAAAAGATATTCTCACTAAAACTGCACTGGACTGAAATTACTTTTATTAAATAAATAAATACATTGTTCCAACAAACACACCAATTACCTAGCCTCATACCAAGCGTGAGCCCGTGCTATGGTGACTAGCATAACGGATAGACATACTTAAATACTTTTATAATCCATGACTTAGGTACAAATGCTCGTGCTCATCACACAAACATTTGCCCCTTGCGGGGTTCGAACCCGCAACCGCCTGTTTTAGAAGTCCGTGGCGCGAACCACTACACCAAGACGGTCGTCGTCGTTATTATTGTATTGTTTCACATTTTACTTAATATTTAATTTAAAAATTGTAAGAGCAGTCTCATATTAAGGTGTAATTGTCTCACATATTTATTGTCTCTCATATTTATTACTAAAATACTACTGCATGCAAATCATGTTGTGAAAACTATTTTAGGGTATCATTCTAGTTAGATTAGTTATTCGCTTTCAAGCTTTTTTGTAATTGTTTTGAATGTTACCTGTATTGTTTTCCAAAAAAAAGTGTTAGGTTTAAGTTTTAATTAGTTTATGCTTAAAGAATGTTAGTTTGTTGATTTTTATGAACTCATTGAAATACATAAGTTAGTTGAGTTGTGTAGTATATTTTGAGTTCTTCATAAAAATTATGCATCAAAATTCTAAATTCTTAACCCAGCGCTAGCACTTTTCTTAGTTTTGACTTTGTCAAAATATTATCGTAATTTGGGGCAGTGAGGTAAACCAGAATGGAATGTGTATTGGATCTGTATATCGAAATAGAATCGGCATAGCAGAGCACTATCGCAAAACCATATCGTTTGTGTCGGCTCTTATGTCATATTGTAGCCATATCACTTTGATAGTGATTAATAATGTGTCGAAATATCAGGCTGTGCAAGCGAAAATTTTAGGAACTACACTCTAAAAAAATGATTGGTTAACAGTAACCAAAATTTGGCTACTAGTAGGCCGTAATCTAGCGACTTGAGAACTTCTGATTATCAGTAACAAACTAGTTTTGTTACTGATAACCAGAAGATTGTTTATATTTAACAAAAAATTACTTCCCTACAACGAAACCTTCAACTAACAAAACTAGTTTGGTTGATTCTTTTTTTCAGTGTATATTCCTCGAACGATGTTGCATTTGAAACAATGTATTGCATTATTTATTTTGTTTGTTACAAATTATTTTGGCTTGCCTATGTGCACATAGGTAAGTATTTTCACTAAGTATTTCCTGGTATAGTATCAATATAAGTGACACAAAGTTTCAATGTACACACGTGGTGTATTGAAAGGTAAGTGTAAACCTGAAAGTACCTAAGTTTTAGTGACAGATTATTATTTATGTACTTACTAATTTTAAGTGAGCGATATAAGCTATGGTATAAGGGATAGAAAAGATTATGCGCAGCCAGTATTGACAGTGCACAGTGCAGGCACAGATAGTACATACTTGCAGAAGTCTGGAAGAATAAACTCACGATTGATGATAATCAATTGATTCTGACCTAATTTACAAATAGAAAACAAGATTCAGTATTTAATATGATATAAGTCAGTCTGGTTGAACTTTGAAAACCATAGATTAAAAATAATGTAATCCCAATAACATTGATGAAAGCAACGCGGCATTACAGCGTTAAGAAGTACTTGAAAATTTCGACAATCGTATTTAAAAATAATTGTTCTCAAAAAATCCATTGTATTTTTATTATCTAAGCGTTGGAGTTACCAGAGCTCGGCACTCGTGATTTTTGAGCGGCAGGTTAAAATCCATTATAATTTTATACCGAGCCTTTTAGGCGGAACCTTGAACTTGTTCGTAGTTTAATTAAATTTTCGTTCAAACGACACAAAACTCAGATGAATTAATAAAGGCGTTGCCTTAGCTTTAGCATACCGTTTCGCTTCCACGCCCTCATTACCTTGACTTTGATGTGGAGATGAAAGCTGCTATTTTTAACACGTTAGGTTTTGAGAGCAGCCTTGCGATTCTTTTTGACAATTTATCAACGCACACTATTCATATAGCGGTTTTATTTTTACGTAGAAGAAAGTTTTTGTTTTGGTTATTTTTACCGTCAAACATTCATCCCTCATTTTACCACAATTTTCCTCTACATCCGTTCCGCTGGCTTAAAACATACAGACACATAATCAAATACGCTTTTTGATTTATTAGGGGTAGCGATGATGGGGATTTCGAGGATCAACCATAATTTAATATAAAAATAACTCTTCGTATATCTCTGTTTTTAGGTTACTAAAGAAAGCGGGAAGCGTGTCTTATTAGACCTTTTATTAAATAACTATGAGTAATCTAGGGATCACAGTGGCATTTTATGAATTTGTAATAGATGTGATTTTGCATCAACATTGAATAGTGTAAGGTGCTGACGACTGTATCTTTGCTTACGTATGTTAATAAATCTCTGTTTTAAAACCCTTCTGAAATTGTTATTCCTAATTATGTCCCTGGAACAATTATTACATTTTCCTACACTCAAACTAAAAGATAATGAATTTAAAAATTCCATTCCGTTTGCGCGCCGACTAATATGGCTCGTTGCTCTGCCAGATTTAATTACCCTAACAACTCCTCTGACATTCCTTAATTATTTCCGACGGAAAGTAATCTAAGATATATAAAATTTTAAAACATTTTAATTATTTCTGCCGTGCTCATCGAATTGTCGTAGGCGGAAATGAACAATACAGAGTTCGTGTTCGTAATGAACAGATTTTGCTGTAATTAAAGTAAATAATTGAATTATCGGCATTATATCCTGAATTTAAAAAAAAAAGATTTTGAATTGAATAATTCGTTTGTGTTACGTAATCATTATTTTCTTGTCAAACGAAGGAAGCTAATGTTCTTGCAATTACTACTTACAGTATAATCTAGAGTCATCTACTTAACTATAAAATTAAGTTGCTGCTGACAGATCCCGCCCCGCCCTGCTTACCTTACATATTCCTGCTTACATATTCATCTTTCTTTCTTTCTCTTTGATTAAAAGAACGAATTTGTAATATTACAAAAACCAAAATCGCTAAATCTCACTTTGAGATCAAATACAGCTCACTGTATGACAAAACAGTAAAACAACTACGATATATTTTTTGGCTTTAACATTTAAAATTTTATTTTACTAGCGACTCGAGTCATAAACTAAATTAACTTTAGAAATTTCTCATTTCGAACAAGTTAACCGGGCGGAACTGTGTTTTACTTTGCATCTACTGCAAAAAATGGTCCCGCCTCATTTCTTTTAAGAAAATAAGGGTGTGGAGATGACCTTGCCTATATAACTTCAGCCCTAGCAGAATTTGAAACACGGTAGGCTCACTTGACCAATCTTACCGTCATAATTATAAAACGAGAGGGTAAATTAGATAATCACAATTCCTTGAAATAGCATATTTATAAATTAAGATTAATTTTGTAAAATAATACTACACTGCCAAAATAGAATCATCTAGGTTCAATGGGCCCCACATCTACCTACCCTGATCTGTCAAATTTCCGCTACCATATTTCAACCTTATGTTGATCAAATAGAGGTCAATATCATCTGAGATATTTTGACATATTTGGGTAACTTGATGCGGGACCCGCTGTACATTAAAACACAAAACTCTTTTAGGATTAGTTCTTGTCTTGGTTGTTCGTGTGTACCTATACAATTAATGACTTATGTTAGCAAAATACGTTTTGTATGGAGTGAGCTTATTGGTTGAGACTATATTGTGTTAAACCTAACACATAATTTATGGAGTAACAGCAGTTGTAATTTCACTTTTGTTCGGAATGAGGTAATTGAGAAAAATGTCTCTCGGACTTGTAATGGCTTTTTTTAGTACAAAAGTAGTACGTTTAAGGACATTTGCGCATTAAAATACCATCTAAAAGACAAGGTTAAAAATATAAAAAATGTTGTGATTCAAACTGAATTTCAAACGGATTAAAAAAAAAGGCACTATATCTATAGTGCCTGTTTTTTAATAACGAATAGATAACGAAGGAACTTACTTTCACTGGACTTTAATAAATTCAAAGATGGCTTTGCACGCGTCAAATGAACTTATGCCAATAATAGTCTTGTCACTCACATTTTCTTAGAATAAACTAGTTATAAAACTAGTTTTGATTTGGATAAAGAAACAGTATCTGAAAACGGTCAATCAAATGGACAAAATGGACATCCGGTCAATTTGCCATTTGAATAAACTCTTAACACAAAGTTACAAATGCTCAATCAAAGAGGCAGATGTCATAATATAAATGGAACACCGAAGCTAGCAATTAAAGTTTCTTTAAGTAAAACTAGTTTTCGTTTAAGCATAGTCAATGTTACAGCTTAGCACACGCCTTTGTGTCGTTTTCAAAGGCGTTTCGTGTCGGCTTTAAGGTACCAATGCAATGAGTCATAAAAGTCATTTATTTATGTATGTAGGCCCACAGGGGGCACTTATACACGTCCCAACATATTATTTTTTAATCCCTACCACTGCTTCGGGACAAATTGTGGGCTAGTGCTGAGAAGAAGCAGCGCAAGAAACTCAGTCACTATTGTCAAAGCCTCTTTTAAAAATAATGTTTAAATACAGAAATTGTACTAGTGCGAGCTGGTCCACACGTTTACATCATTCAAATAATCATCTACTTTATAATAACCTTTTGTCATTAGGGTATCCTTAATAAATGATTTGAATTTGTTAATTGGTAATTCTACAATATTTTTCGGTAATTTGTTAAAGTAATTGACACATTTTCCCATGAAAGAATGACCAACTTTTTGAAGGCTGAATTGTGGAATAGCAAGCTTATTTTTATTTCTAGTATTAAAATTATGCGTATCACTTTTATTTGTAAATACATGCAAGTTTTTACGGACATACATAATATTTTCATAAATATATTGAGAGGCTACTGTTAATATCCTTATTTCTTTAAAAAAATCTTTCAATGAATCTTGAGGTTTGAGGTTATAAATAGCACGTACGGCCCTTTTTTGTAGTACAAAAATTGATTCTATATCAGCAGCTGAGCCCCATAGTAAAATACTGTACGACATCAAGCTGTGAAAATAACTAAAATAGACTAGTCTGGCCGTTTCAACATCAGTCAAGCGCCGTATCTTTTTTACAGCAAAAGCAGCTGAACTAAGTCTTCCTGACAAGGCCACGATATGAGGACCCCATTGTAGTTTAGAATCTAAAGTAATTCCTAAAAATGTTGTTGAATTTATAGTATTTAGCAGTTTGTCTTTTGTCAAAACATCTGTTGAGGCCTGTCTGATATTAGGCATCGTAAACTTAACACATTTAGTCTTATTCCCGCTAAGCAAAAGGTTGTTAACGGTAAACCAATGCAATACTTGTGAAAGAGTATTATTCACATCGTCAAAAGTATCTTTCCCCCTGGGAATTTTGAATATAAGTGAAGTATCATCAGCAAATAATACTATATCACAAAGATCTTCCACAAAGTGTGGAAGGTCATTTATATAAATTAAAAATAATAAAGGTCCCAATATCGATCCCTGGGGCACACCCATGGTCAGAGGTGCTCCAGAAGACTCAACCCCATTTATGCATACTTTTTGTGTTCTACTTGTTAGGTAAGATTCAAGTAGATTTAATGCATTCATTGAAGCCCCATAATGTCAAAAGCTTTTGAAAGATTACAGAAAATACCTAAAGCATCTTGTCTATTATCATAGGCATCAAAGATATGTTTTAATAGAGCAACTCCCGCATCAGCAGTACTTCTACCATTAGTGAAACCAAATTGTTTTTTGTGTAGTAGATGGTTTAAAGAAAGATGTGCTAGTAGTTGATTGAATATTACCTTTTCAAATATTTTACTGAGGACCGGAAGAATCGATATTGGTCTAAAATTAGAGGGGTCACTTTTTTCGCCGGATTTAAATAGCGGTATAATTTTACTACATTTCATTAGGCTTGGAAACTGGCCATCATCAATGCACTTGTTAAAAATTATTGCTAATTGAGGAGCTATTGTTTTGATAATTGATTTTATAATATACACAGATAGTCCCCATAGATCCTCAGTCTTTTTCATATTTAAATCTAGAAATGTTTTTGTAATTACTTCGGGACTGACATGCCTAAAGTGCAGTGGAGAATCGCACTGGTCGACATTGGACTTGAGAATCGATTCCGCAAGTAATGTGAGTTTGTATCGTGTACCATTTGATATATCCATAGGTAAAATTGATGTTAAGATTTTATTACGCAACAATGAATTGGAAAGTGATCTGCGGGATGCCAACAAAACCATCTTGCACTTGGAAGAAGAAAAGAAGGAACAAGCCTACTCAGATACCTTGAACCTTTATGATGAGCTGATTGGGAGCCCTGGTGGACGTGCAGTAGCTGACTTAAAACATATAAGTCGACCAACTATATTGTTAGGTAGAAATAAGATTTAAAAATACATAAAAATTAACAAATTTATCACAAAAACTAACAAAATAATAAAAAAACAAAAATGTTTTTATAATAACATTCACCTTAGAAAAGAACAGATTGAATTATTAGACAGTTTAGAGATTTACCACAATAAATTGTATGAAAGCAGGTCCAAATATGATCAGGATATGGAACGTCTGCAGGCTGACATCTCCAGGTTGCAGGGATCATTAGAGTCTATGACCAGCAAGTACACCTCAGCTCAGGAACAAATAAACGAACACATCCTAGCTGCAAACAAACTTTTAGATCTGGGGAATTCTGACTCAGATTGTAAGTCCTTACCTAATATTAAAATAGACTCAGTACCTCCTACCCCTCTTCAGGGAGGTGTTGGTCAGCGTATGCCTACTTCATTACCCACTGTAAACAGGGTTGAAAAATGTAAAGCTACAAACAAACCACATTTTTCTTATAATGTAGTTGTATTCTCCGACAGGTTAGGAGTCGGTTACGGTTTGTTATTACATAAGAATTTAAATGAATGTAACATAGTGAACCATTGTATGCCAGATGCACCACTCGATAAAATAGTTCACAGTATACAAAATAGTAATCTAAACTCTAACTCTATAGTTATAATAATGATAGGAGATAGTCAAAAACTCACTTAATCAAAAATTATACATAATTACGCAATTTTGTCTAGGCTTGATGTACAAAAAAATTTCTTTTGTGCACTTCCATATTCAAAGTGCCACACAGTACAAGAAAATGACTGTATTCATTTGTTGAATACTTTACTTTATAATATGACTCAACGTCACAGTGACAAGTTTGTGTTTTTTTGACACAAATAAATTTATTGACAATAAATTTTATTTAACTGGCAGCTCTTTACACCTGCCTTATAAATTTAAAAAAACGAATTGCTAATTTGTTAGCATATAATATTAATATTTTAGTCAGTAAATCAAAAACATGTACTAAACATACCAGAACTAGTAATTTAGTATTACCATTGACAAACCCGCAGCATTTAAACTGAGGGAGAAGACAAAAGCCAGGTCCAAATTCAATATTGTACACCAAAACATACAAGGCCTGGCCGGCAAAGAACTAGAAGTATCTCTGTTTTTACAAGATTTGGATGTGCACGTTATGTGTGTGACGGAGCACTAGTTCATTAAACATGAATTAATGATTAGCATCGATAACTACAGAGTCAGTAGTTCGTTCACTAGGGAGACCACTACAAGAGGGGGGTCATTCATTATTTTAAAAAAAGAATTAAATTGTAAAGATCGTAAGGATATAGTGGCACTTTCTATTGAGCGCACTATTGAATTCGCAAGTGTCGAGTTAGAACAATATATTATATTGAGTGTGTATAGTCCCCCCGATGCAAGTTACCAACTTTTTGAAGACACTATGGAAAAAGCTTTAGATAAACTTTGTAAATCAAATAAAAAAATAATTGTATGTGGAGACTTTAATGTCGATATTTTAAAATCCACTCAATATACTATTCGGTTTTTAGGTCTCTTTAAATCTTTTGATCTATTTAATGTCTTTTACGAACCAACGAGAGTAACTCCTACAACGGCGACTTGTCTAGATAACTTCTTTTATCATACAGAAATTACAGATAAATCAATTTTACAAAAACTCAGTTCAGACCATAGGGGACAAATGATCTCATTGGAATATAATCATATTCCCAATACAGTGGAAACTGTTTTTAGGCCGGTCACTGCTAATAGGTGAGATAGATTCAAAGACAGAATTATTAATAGTCTCAATTTGGTCAAACCTAGTACCACCATGTGGATAAGCTATATGAAGATCTTTTTAACCTCATTAAGAATGAATTTAATCAAATTTTTACCAAAAAAACAAAAAGCAATTGTACAACTAGATGTAAGTTTAATGAGTGGGCTACGCCTGGTATTCATAAAATTAGGAATAAATTATACGATTTATATAGTATAAGAGAATATTCTAATGACCCACTTTTTATCGAATATGTTAAAAACTATTCTAAAATTTTTAAAAGAGTGTGTGTTGCCGCTAAGTCTAACCACCTCCGTAGATTAGTTTTAGGTTCTCAGAATAAAGCAAAGGCTACATGGAATATCATAAATAAAGAAACGTGTAAAACTAAAACAAGAGACTGTACATACTCACTACGAATTGAGAGTAAACTACTCAAAACTAACTCTGAAGTTGCAAATGCCTTTGAAAGTTTTTTTACTCATATTGCAACTGCAACAACCAAAGACCAAGCTTCTTCTTCAGAAGGAGCCGAGTCTATCCTTAAATGTAATGTTGATAAGTGTGATTCTCTGCTGCATTTCAGGCATGTAAGCTCTAGTGAAATTATAAAAACATTCAAAGAATTGAATATCAAAAAAACTAAGGACTTATGGGGATTATCTGTTTACATTATTCAAACAATCATTGACACGATAGCCCCACATTTAGCAGTTATTTTCAATAGATGTATCGACGAAAGACAGTTTCCTAATTTAATGAAATTCAGCAAAATAGTTCCCTTATTCAAATCTGGTGAGAAAAGTGACCCCTCCAATTTCGACCAATATCTATCTTACCTGTATTAAGTAAAATTTTTAAAAAGCTTATATTTAATCAACTTTTATATATTTAGATCAAATAAACTGTTACATAGTAATCAATTCGGATTCACGAAAGGTAGAAATACTACCGATGCAGGAGTTGCTCTCTTGAAACATGTATTTGATGCTTATGATAATAAGCAAGATGCTAAAGGTGTCTTTTGCGATCTTTCTAAAGCTTTTGATTATGTAGATCACTCGACTTTACTGAAAAAATTACATCATTATGGTGCCTCAATAAATTCATTAAATTTATTTCATTCGTACCTTATTAGTAGAACGCAAAAAGTTTATGTTAATGGAGCTGAGTCTTCCGGGGCACTTCTTACTATGGGTGTTCCACAGGGTTCGATATTAGGACCTCTTTTATTTTTAATCTATATAAATGACCTTCCATACTTTGTCGAGGGTCTTTGTGAGATAGTATTGTTTGCTGATGATACGTCACTATTATTTAAGACCCCCTAGGGGTAAAAATAATTTTGACGATGTAAATAGTACCCTTTCACAAATATTACATTGGTTTACAGCTAATAACTTGTTACTTAACGCAAATAAAACGAAATGTGTTAAATTCACGATGCCAAATGTTCGGCAAGTCTCAACACATGTTAAAGTAAAAGACGAACTAATTGATACTTCAAGCTCCACAACATTCCTAGGAATTACTCTAGTCAGTAGTTCAGTGGGGTCCTCATATCGAGACCTTGTCAGGAAGACTTAGTTCAGCTGCTTTCGCGGTAAGAAAGATAAGGCTTCTGACTGATATTGAAACGGCAAGATTAGTATATTTTAGTTATTTCCATAATTTGATGTCTTACGGTTTGTTATTATGGGGATCTGCTGCAGATATAGAAACAATATTTGTACTGCAGAAGCGAGCTGTGCGAGCAATTTACAACCTCAAATCTCAGGATTCACTAAGAGAAATATTTAAAGAAGTTAAAATATTAACACTAGCTTCCCAGTATATTTATGAAAATCTGATTTATGTCCGCAAAAACTTGCATTTATTTTCAAAAAAGAGCGACGCGCATAACTATAATACAAGAAATAAAAATAAACTAGCCGTTCCAAACTATAGGATTCAAAAGGTTGGTAATTCATTTTTGGGGAGATGTATAAAAATTTTCAATAAGCTACCCGATCATATTGCTGAATTACCTATACATAAATTTAAAACAACTGTTAAATGTATTTTAATGTCTAAAGGATATTACAAAATAGATGAATTTTTAAATGACAATAATAAAAATGTATGGAATAGTTTTAAGGAACACAAATCTTGTAAAACTTTGAAAAGAGGCTATGACAATAGTGACTGAGTTTCTTTGCTGCTTCTTCTCAGCACTAGCCCACAATTGTCTCGAAGCAGTGGTAGGGTTCCATTTTATGTCGGGACGTGTATAAGTGCTCCTTGCGAGCCTATGTACTGAAATAAATAAATTTTATGAATTTTATTGGTTAATAATGATCTGAAGGATAGTTTTTCTATGTTTAAAGAATTAAATTGTTTCTTACGTTTACGCGAATTGTTGAACTCATTAAAACACAATTTAAAGAAAAAGGTGGTTGGAAAGTTCCACCGGCATAGGATCCTATTCTAGCAAAAACCAAAGCAACACCTAGCACTGCAAGATCTCAAGACACGGTTAGCTCTTTCTGCGTAAATAGGAACGTAAATTAATATGAATGAGTGACGGTAGTTGAAATTTTTCAAAACTTTGTAATGACAAATAATACCTTAGTCTCCCTGTAACCACGATCGCTGTAAAGTGTTCGAAACGTCAGGTTTTAAATAAAATGTAAATAAATCGCAATAAAATGTAAAATATAAAGTAATCCGTAAAATTGTGTTTTAATGAATTAAATTGTCATAGAAAATTGTGTTATACTTACAGTGTGTCCCGTCACCGATGTCGGAGCCTTCAACAGGTGATAGATCAGTTCCCGTGCAACATTTTTCTCTATTACAAGAACCTCGAAAATAGACGAAAAAATATCACCTTTCCATACAAATGTACCTAGCTGATTTACTAAATAGTATGGGGAAGTGAAAAAATAATTTGGGATTTCAAAGTTGATCCTATTAAGAAAGTGGAAGCAATTTTGCTTCTTAGTCACCACATGAAGGCTCCGACACCGGTGCCAGGACACATGGTAAGTATATCTATAAAGTATAATATATGGAAAATCAAGTAGTTTCTGTAACATTAGCTACGAATTTTGTAGGATATACGATTATACGTATCAATGCATAACCCCCATCTGATATTAATAGGTCCATACCATTGCATAACCATGTCCACTACCCACCCATACCCACTTCCAAATCAATATTTCACTTCTGAACACCATTGAGACTTAATTGGACATAAAATCAATTAGATTTCCATTTAAACTTATCACGTAATCGATAAGATTGTGTGTTTAAAAAGCCATATGCTCCTTTTATCAACATGGTGCCTTTACACACTACCATTAGTACTAACGTGACAAAAACTTGATAACATCTAATACTACAAACCGTTTGATAATTTTATACTTTATTTATATTTTTATAAAGTTGAAATTAGAATTGAAATATTTGGTTTGATGCACTGATGAATGACAGTCCCCAAACAGAACTGCTAACGATGAAAGCAGAAAGTTTGTTTTTATAACGAATGTTGCAAAAAAAAGTGGATAACAATAAATTCCGAATATACTCGGACCCAATGCCCCTAGCTGATGGAAGTATTATTTTATCATCGCAAATAAATTATCCAGTTGGTACTTAATGGATCTATGCAGTTAAAATAAATGTGCCATATGTTTGTCCAGTAATTGAGGACCATGGCCAACTAGATCAACAGGACAAGGATTTTGCACACATGTTATTTAAAATTGCTAAACAGTAAAAAAATGTAAAGTATATAAATGTGTTTGAAGAACTTTGTTTCTGTACTCTATGCCTTTTTATTTTACCAATGTGTTATTATGTATGTATATGTACACCTTATTTCTACCAGAGCTTCGAGGATTTCAATTCATAGTTTTTTTTTGCATAATAGGTATATCATAGATATTTGCCACATCTTTTGCACTGCTCTAAGTATTTCGATTTCAAGACATATACACATACATATACAATATTGTATCCCTTTAATATGAAAATATCAACTATCAATTTCTTGGTGAGACGCAAAATCTTTGCACTGAAAATATTTCCCGAGGACTAAAAAATAGTAATATTATCTTTAATTAAAATATTTTATGCTTGTCTTTCATCATAAGAGTCATAAAAATGGTTAGGCCATCCGTATTGTATAAAATTAATATCGAGGGTTTCTCATTTTACGCAGCCGTTGTGAATGGCGAACATATTTTATATCGTGTATTCTTACCTGTGAATGAAAGTGTCGCTCTTTCAATTTGGGCGCAGTCGTTTATGTGCGCATTATTGCCAGTTTTATTGCTCCACCACGAGTTTTGGACATTATTTTTATTACGTTTTTTCTGATAAACTTTTCAGTCATGGCTTTTTACAGTTACAAGTGGTTCTGTGTTTAATTATTATATTTGTTAGGTACTGCGTTCTTACCTATTTTTCTTCCGCAAGTGGTGTACCTAGCCTACTACCCAAGTACGTATATGTTACTAAGTAATCCATCAGAATTGCGACGAATCAAGTTGTGCAAATTCTGCCTCATTTACATAACATATCAAAATTATTCGCATATTAAAAATATTGAATCACTGTTTTAAAGAACAATACTTATAGAAATGTATCCGATAAAAGACAATTCAAAAACACCTACTCACTTAGGTATGCACGTGACAAAAATTATCACATAATAAATTAGAAAAAAAAATCATAACTAAACAACCCATGAGGTCAATGACCTCATCTCAGGGTGCGTCCACACGTCTTTAACTTTTTGATGACCTACAACGAGCAATTTCAACCTAATTGCATTGTGTTTGGATTTAAAATGTTAGAAAATATAATTCTTCCCTTCAATTTGTTGATTTTACATGAGCCCTCTATGAACTCGGAACAATGCTTAACGCCTGGCCGATTCGATTATGTTAATTTACGGAATTATGTTACAGTCTTAGAATAAAAATTTAAATCACATTCGAATATTGACATGTTAATTTTTAGGGATCCGTCCTTTGACGCTGTAAAAAATCAAGCTTCTGAATCAACAAAGATTAACCATCTGAGCATAATTTTCTAACATTTCGCAGGGTTATCAAAACATTCCTATAGACCTAGAATTATGGAAGGTAAAAAGGGAAATCTTACACCACAAGTAAAACAAATCCTAAAACTGCTTGTGGGTACATTGTAGAAAAAACACTTTTTTTGTACGTACGCATTAGTTCGTGAATCAGACATGCACTTTCCCGGTTTTTCGATTTTATTTATAAAAAAATATCTTCGCAGCAACTTTCAAAATAGAAAACATTTTAAAGCATACGTTTCGAATCTTTATAAGAATCCCGATAACAATTGATTGCCTACTATGTGTAGAAACATAATACTTGAAGGATTCATGGAAAACAAAGTCTTAAATATTATATTTACTGACCCAATCTTCGTAATTTGTATTACCGATTGGTCCGCAATTGGATCTTGGACAAATTCTATAACATATTTCGATGTTACAAGATTATACTCGAGACATGGCTGGCATATTGTGCTTAGAATCGGGTCTACATATAAGTAGGAGTGATTTTACTGAGCCCCAAGTTGCACATTGTTGACCAACAATACACACTCTGAATTAAAGGTGTCGATTCTGTGATTGTTTGCCCACACAACCCACAGAAACATTGTTCCTATATCATTGTTAGTAATCTCATTACTATTTCACCTTTGCAAATACTATCTTTTTAGCATTGCGTTTTGCATTTTTATAAAACCCTTGTAATCCTTCGTGTTATTGTAATTCAAATGCAATGTGCAACGGGTTTCGACCCTTCTAATTCAAAGTCCGAAAAAATAGGCATCTCTTGAATACGTCAAAATCTATGGTCAGTGTAACTCTACACTTGGATAGGGTATACGGGGTTACCAACATTTTGGTATTTTTTTCATAAACATTAGAATTATGAGATACTATAGAACTGAGACTTGTTTTGTTTTATTTTATGTTTTTAATTTATTGATTAGTAGAACCTTCTGTATATATGACCTCTTTTACAATTTAGATTAAAAATATCTAAAATTATTACCTACCATTACATGGTACATTTAATTAATCGTGTAAACAAATGTAAATAAGTACCTAGAAAATGCATGTCTTTATTTCAGCTCATATTTTTTGTTTTTATTTTGTCTCAGAAAACGCAATTAACTGGTATCCCTACTGCCATCACCTATGTAATTCGACTGCATATTAGATGCATATCGTGTTTGGTAATGCACAAACTGTATTAAAGTTATGCTCACTGAATGAACGGTGTGAGTAATTGAGTCATTTTCCACACGGGTTGCCGAATGAATAAAATAATTACTTTTTTGATAGCATCTCTATATTGCAGTCATATTTTCACCGTCATTGGATAAACGCTTTAATTTCACCGAATAAATAAAAAAGATTTTGAATTACTAGAAAACTAGAAAAATGTAAAATCTTCATAGCGTTTTTTCCTCTCTGCAGACGAGGCATACAATTTCCAAGCAATGGCCTTTTCATTACGATATTTTCTTTTTTTAAATTTAGCTTTTCCTCGAATTTACTTTTAAATCAAGCAGCGCCTATTCTAGGCGGGAAAATGAAAAGATTCAATAAGCCACCGTTGCATTACACTGAGCACTTCGCTGCAGAATAGGTATTTGAAAATCGAATAAATCATTTGATTTTAGCGTGTTTTCACTTGATGTGCAAGGTTTGATATAATAGAAGATAATATCAATTGATATACGTTCATATCATCGAATTTTTGTCAACTGTAAAAACAACATTTCACCTAATATATATTTGCTTTATAAATATTTATTGTAACTTTTGTTTGCTATAATTTTCACTTTGAATAATGTTTTTGCCATAAAACGTATGTAGCAAATATGCAGAAAGCATGCAACAAGCAGCATGCATTTACAAGCATGCATGCACTACGATTTCCTCGTCTCCTCGTAATAAGAAGCAGGCATCCAAACTCGCTTCTGCAGCGTCGGCCTGCTCGTCGCAATATATTTAATTCTATACAATTTACTAAAATGAATGTAATAATTGATAGGTACCTACCTACTTAAACATAAGATTTAAGATATAAAAACCCTGAAGAATCCAAGGCAACAAAGTCGCCATCGCGCGGACAAAGGGTCTAAAGACCCATTGTAAGAGTCGTGTCTAGTTTAATACCTCCCATTTCACCTTCTTTGTAAGCGAAGAATGTCTTTCTCTACGTTTTTAAATAGTGAAGCTTAAGTTATATCTTTTATGAACGCCTATTGACGTAGGAGATTTGTATTGGAAGTTGAGCGAGTGCCTTCGTGATCTCGTTATTATTTAGTTTTCGATGTCTTTATTACGCTTTTATGTTAGTTTAAGTACAACAAGCTATGATTATGAGACAAGTTGGGAAATCTTCTGACAAAGTAAATAAAGAATGACCGAAATTAGGTGTTCAAATAAATGGGGCGAATGGAAATATTCTCAACCCAGTTTTTTTTAGTTGTTAACTTATTTTCGACAAACGTGACAAGTTGCCTTTAAAACTAACCGAAACCCAATTTATACTTTCTATGGAACAGATTTCTATTTTCGCACAACTTTGATAATAGGGTTGGTAAGAACAAGTACTACTAGGTTTGATAAGTTTTGAAACTGATTATACTTTTTGGATGCGGGCTGGTAATCAATCAACCAGCCCGCACTGACTTTAACATCCAGTTAATCACAGAAAGATCCGAACACACTTAAGGGTTGACTTTTGCTTGTATTAACATGTGAGCTATTACCACAAGATTGAAAAAAAAAAACGTCGTTTCGGATATCAATCAAACCCAATATGAACCCGGAGCTATATTAATCGTAGAAACAAATATTTAATTGCGTTTAATAACCTGTCACTGCTGCTTTTGCAGTACAAATGCTGCTTGTTGTGTGTCAATCTCGGTCTAATGTATAAGGTGTGACAAAACGGTGAACATATTGTATGTGCGAAATTAAAACAATTTGTCATAGTACAAAAACAAAAGACAAACTTCTTTTCTACCATAAATAATGAAAAAAAAAGTAAAGTAAATTCTACATACAAAAATAGATAGACCGTGTCGAAAATTTACATTCGTAAAAAAACTTGCAAAGAAATTACTTTACCTTGATAATTTAAACTTGTGTAGTGAAAAAAAAAAACTTGTGTAGTATCAAGTAGATTAATTTATTCAGTTTCTACTTAAGGTCCTTCTGTCTTCAGTCATTACACGTTATAATAATAATGTCCTCCTAGCCGAATTTCGACTACGGCGGCCTATTTCAACAGAGATAAGCCAACTGCGCAGGACATATTATAGTGCACAAGTGTGTGCGTAATACACAGGTGCACTCTCTGTTCCTTCACTCTCATTATTCGGTGAGACGGCAGTCCGACATGACCGTAGAGAGATCAGGCGCAGGACCAACGGCTTAACGTGCTTTCCGAGGCACGGGGGTGTTAACACCACCGAATTCCTGACTCCGGAGCTGTGTCTGAGTTATTTAAAGACAGAAATCCCAACACTCGGCCCGACCCAGGATTCGAACCCGGGACCTCGTGGATAGTACCCAGCGTGCTGACCACTAGACCAACGAGATTTATTACGTAATAAACTAACCTCACAACATCTTATAATGACCATATCAATATTAAATCTTTAGTGTTTAATCGTTTGACTTTGCAATCGCATGAAAACTCAATGTTTCTCAGAAGTAATACATATTATATTAATTAGATTATTTAAAGCGATTGGCAAGTCAGGCAAAACATACAAGATTAGTTGCTGATATAAACCATTACAAAAGGTGTTGTTACTGGTGTTAATAATAATTAACTTGCATTCCATGAAACTTTCTACAAACAATATTTTACGCTTGAAAAAACAAAGCTAATTGCCCAGCAAAATAATGCATCATAAATGTTAATACGTTGTTATAACTTAATTAACCTAACTAGCAGTTGTCTGATGTAATACAAATTTTCAAATACAATTTAAAAAAAAAACTTCTTATTTCAACTGCTTTTGTTGACAAATCACAAGTCATCATCAATCATGGCAGCTGCCGATATACATATTTTGTTACATCCCTGTATTTTCAACATTACCTTATCTAATCAGAACTTTTTAACGATTAAATGAAATTAACAGTATTATTGAGTACCAAAATCTTTATTACCATACATTTAACTCATTTAGATACTCGTAGTATCATCCGAATGCTTCAAGTTTTTAAAATAACGATTTTAAATCCCTTGAACTTGAATTTACTACTAGACCAAAAAAGGTTAATATAATTATTGTAAACTAGTGGTTCCCCGCGACTTCGACCGCAAGAATTAGATTTTCCATATAAACATTTATAATTTTGGTCCCTTAATAATGTTTTTATATCGCGACGAAATGTAGCCTATGTCCTTTGCAGGGTCTCGAACTCTCTCCACGACAAATTCCATCTTAATCGGTTCAGTGGTTTAAGCATCAAGAGGTAACAGACAGACAGACAGACACACTTTCGCATTTATAATATTAGTATGGATGGATATCATTTCAAAAGACCTACTCAACGATACCACACGATAGGGTAGACGACGAAAAAAACATCAGCCCCACTTCACTGGTAGAGGAGATACGCTAAAAAAACTTATTTCTAAAACTTTATTCTACCACTTTGTCGGCGTAATTGGTTTACATACACCTACACAGCTTTCCAATACTAACGGTCTCAGGCAGACAGACAGACGGACATGACGAAACTACATGAGTCCTTATAAGATCACTATGTTGTCCGTGTCTGTCAAAGTCAAAACTAATTTATTCAATTTATCATAACTTACATAAAACAAACTGAGAAATTATTAACATTTGAATTTAATTTAACTCACTTATTGATAAATCAGTTAACACCATATGAAATATTTACGCGGCCACATAATAAAAGACAGTGAACATTGTATTGATTTAATTTTCACTGTAAATTCATAATATAAGTAAGCTTCGCTTTCGGAGATATATTCATTATTCAAACAAAGTATGAAGAAAGAAGGGTGAAGAGTTCGTTGCCTTTGGTGAGAAAATGTAGGGTTGTGTTGTTTCGGCCTTTTGTTCTTTTATAAGTATTGTCGCTCACTTGTCTTTCCACTTTGCTTTGTCAAAAGATCTGATGGTACACAGGAAGATGTTTAAAAAAAATCACGCACTAGCCTACCAAATTATAACGCATTAGTTAACTTGTTTAAAGTGTTCCGTCCCAGGGACACGATTCTCATGCAATCGAGTTTTTTTCGTGTGGTAATTCGCCTACGAATTTCACCATTCTACTGAAAAGTTCGAGTGATACGTAAAACACATATTCTGGCGCACCCATCGAATAATTACCAGCCGAAATATGTAGTCGGACATAGATTAGACAATAACCCGCGTTCCGTTACGGCGTTTTTAAAAACGCCGTGGCAAATATATATTAGATACCATCTAAAAATAGTAATTTTCGTGAAATTCTATTACGAAGTCCACCTAAATTTTCAATATCATATTATTTATAATTTATTTTTAGAACTAATAGATTTAATAATAACACAACATAATTAATATAAGTTCAATTTTAAATATTTCACAAATAGCATTAACTGAAATGGAATTCGGTAAACTGTCATTCTTGTTGTCATTGTCAACAAAGGAGTGTTTTTGTTGGGAAGCGAGTCGGGAAAGATAGACTTATTTTCTTAATTTTCTAAATTAGTTTTTTGTGGTCATTGTTGTGGTTGTGTGGTGGAATAATCTTAATAATGTCCTGCATATTAATATGTGATCTCTGTTTAATAACTGGCTCAAACATTTCAATAATAATATGTAACGCCAAGCCTCAGCCAAAGCCAGCCTAACCCAGCCAAGCCACCCAAGCCAGCCAAAGCCAGCCCAGCCAAGGTCAGCCATAGCCACCGCACAGCCAGCCAACACCAAGCCACCGCTTACCACCCAACTCCACCGCCAATATACCTATAATGGAGGGGGAAAGCCTTTATAAGCGACGGATAGCTCAGTCTAGCAGACTTGTACACAGCAGCCACTGAGTAAGCTGAAACTCTGCCAGTTTGAGTAACTATAATCATTATTATTTGTAAGTGTGTGATTCGGCGATTAAATCTGTGTGTTTAAGCTATTGTGCGTTTTTTATTTATGCCACTCGTTTACAAATAATAACTCCGCATCGCTCAAATCGAAATGTTCGTGGTTTACGACTACTCTTCGTCGCTGTGGCCCTGCACTTGCTGCCTCTAACTCTTCCACCAAATTGGCGAAGAAGTCCACAAAAAATTCTTCATTTACACCAAACAGACAGACTTTAATGGAAAACCTCAGTCAAAATAACCTCAAATCACACAGCTACACTTACAATTTTGACAGCTTTTCGTATACGAACTTCGACTTCGACCGGTCCTTACCACTCGTTGCGTTCGGGTGATGTACGATCGAACTATTTTTATTGTGTAGTTCTGAGAATGCACAAACAGTGTTACGTTCGGAAGAATTGCGAGTTTCGAACTTTTTTACGAATGTGAACTTTTTTCTACTGCACGAGAATCGTCTCCCAGGTTTATAAACCAAAAGAAATAATATTACCGGATACTGACTTTCTGAAAATTTATATTTTTGTGAAATCACTTCACAAATGATTAATTAACAATCGAATTATTTTTATTTCGCCTCTTCCAGTTTACTTCAACTGCAAAATGTCAAAAATGAAATCGAAAAGCATAACCGATTTATTGCTTTTTTTTTTCAATTTATTTAAGGCAACAAACAGTCATGTACATAGATAAGTAAATATGCAAATATATAGTACTTCTTTACAAAAGACCTAATAGTGCCTATATAGTAAAATATAATTAAAAATATTTGTTTTTAATAGGGCCACCGTAGTGGTCAGACATGCTGAGGTTAAATTTGGATTTAACATTATACACTATTGTAATTATGTGCGGTGTAAAACTCATAAGTAACTTATAATGCGTAGGCTAAATTTAAACAAACAAGCAGATTCTATAATTAATTGATACATATAAATACTATGAACGAGTTACATTATGTGGGAATATACCCACCTGGATCAAAGCAAGACTCAAAAAAAGTGTATGTTTTAGTTTAGATAGGGATAAATTAAACAGGTCTATATTGGTGTACTTGGTACTTGTTATAAATGGTAGTGGAACGGTATGAGAATGAGTTACGTGTATAGTTCTTATGAAAACGTGGAGGATCAAAAAGTGGTCGAGAACGTGAGGGTCGCACAGGGAGTCGCACGCGAGACACGAAGGAGAACCTGCTGAGTAGCGACGGCGAATCGACTAAGTTACAGAGTATTTTGTATAGGAACACCATATCAAACATTTCTCGCCTGCTTCGCAAGGATAGTAATTTATATCTCGTTAAAGAAGATGTGTACGATTCATTTAAAACAATAAAGCGGTAATTCATTTACTAAATTATTTTTTCTTGAACCTTTTCCACTCTGCTTATGTGAACTTCATAGAAAGGGTTCCACACAGTACTACAGAAGTCCAGAAATGAACGAACAAACGAGAAATATAATATTTTAAGTGTATTTGGTTGCTTAAATGGTTTACTTATTCGCAATATGAAGCCTAAATTTCGGAATGCCAAAGCTACGATATGATCAAGGTGTGAATGAAATAATAGTTCCGAGTCCATAATAATACCTAGATCTCTAATTGTTGTTACTCTTTCGAGCCGTTTTCCGTTGATGTGATAATCATAGTTAATAGTGGTTTTTTTGCGTGTGTAGGATATAGTGTAACACTTGTCACTGTTAAGAAAAAGTTGGTTGGAACCACAGTAAACATGAAGGGCTTGTAAGTCCTCTTGAAGCTTTTCGCAATCACCGACTGTTCTAATGACTCGAAATTGTTTCATGTCATCGGCATAAAGAAGGTGGTGACTTTGGTTTAGTGTATCACCTATGTCATTGATATATAAGGAGAAAAGTAGCGGTCCTATATGTGATCCCTGAGGTACTCCTGAGGGAACTGGCAGAAATTGTGAGGAATATCCCTTCACAAAAACTGCCTGACTCCTGTTGCTGATGTAGAAATGGATCCATCTGAGAAGGCTGCCGTGCACACCGGCCTTCGCAAGCTTATCTGTGAGCAGATCGTGACTTATTTTATCAAACGCTTTGGAAAAGTCAGTGCACACGGCATCCACCTGTAGATTATTGTCCATGGCTTGTAGTAAAAAGTCAGTAAAAGTGATCATATTCGTGTCTACGCTTCGGTGCTTAAAGAATCCATGTTGTTGTTCGGAAATGTAATTACGAAAAGAGTACGCCATTTGGGCCGTCACCATTTTCTCAAGAATCTTTCCCAGTACACAAAGTTTGAATATTGGTCTGTATTCATCAATACGATCTTTTTTTTTGTTTTTTGGAATTGGTGTTATAACAGATTTCTTTCATATTTTTGGAAAGATTCCGGACTGGATGGAAGCATGAAAAATCAATGTAATAGGTAATATAATGCTATGGCTAAAAGAAGCTAATGGTACTAATCTTTACTTAATAATGTCTTAAGTTAGGTAATTGCAACACCAAACATTATATGCAGCGGACCAAGCCGATTACCCCTTGAACCATTTAAAATAACGCCTTATTGAAACACCCTGTGTATGCAACGATTTTCAGTGTCCATATCAACATTACCGTAAACGGTGCAACATAATAAAGAGTTAACTGTGTGAATAACAGCATCCTTTTGTGCACCATTGTTGTTTTGTGAGAACGTCTAAGAAAAATAGGGGTCACTGTGGCGAGTCCACCCTACAATACAATATTGTGTAACAATACAAGCTTATCAAAAGAATAGACTAAATAGTCCACTGTGCCGCCACAAATGATATTAGAATCATAATGGAAGACAAATAAACATTTTTGCTATGGTCAGTGTAGGTACTTGATGGACGGACTTTCAGTAGGTAGGCGATGATGATGAATTGCTATTGAATGGTAATGAATGAAGTGATGTCAAAACAAATAAAAAAAGTAGTTAGATACAATTGTTTTGCCAAGCCGCTACACCGATTGTGTTACATATTCATTGCATTTAGGACCCCTGACAATAATAAATAATAATAATAAAAATCGTTTATTGCTTTAACATTTAAAAGTTAACAAAAATCTGAGGCTGGGCTGCCACAGATGCCATTTGTACCTACTAGGTATACTAGTAGGTACAAATGGCACCTGTTGTAGGAGACCCCGCTCTTCTTGTATAAGGTGAATTTAAATTTATTAATGAGGTAAGTGCATTACTATACTAAACTAACACAATCTTCTGTAAGCTACAAATCTTATTTATATAGTAAGTCACACTCTGTTTAGTAGTGTGTGTGTGTGACAATAAGGTTCAAGATACTTTTTGTGGTTAAACTTAAAAGGGATGAACCGCTAGTACATTATAAAACGTACACTCACCCATGCTCAAGCTCAATTCAACTAATTAAAGGAACAGAAATCGAAACAGAAACACTAACGTACAATAATTACTTAACTCTCACCTCAAACAAATTAATTAAGTCAAGAAATTTTACTAACGCAAACTGGTGTTACAGGAAGATCGTTTTAATCGAAGGGCCTGATTCTCAGACCCTCTCTCTAAATTGACTTTTCAGTTGTAATAAACAATCGCTCTTAAATAATTATCTCTTAAAATAATTATACAGCTTTTAGTAATGTTACTAAAAGCTGTATAATTATAAAACTCCAAGATTTTCTTTTTCTATTAATTGTCCTTATATATATTACTATTCTATTAAATAAAGTTATACGAGTACATACTCGTATAACTTTATTTAATAGAATAGTGACATTAAGTTTTTAATTTTTTTGTGATGTGTTATTTTATCATTATTGTATAAATTTTCTGAAGTAGCAGTTTATTTTACGTTTCTTTGTTTCTCTTTGTAGTCTGCCTTTGGTTTCTTCTGTAGAGAAAGACACAGTTTCACTTGAAATTTGTTCAAGAGATGGCTGCTTGGAATTAAGTACCAAAGCCTCTGTTTTCTCGGCTTAGTGAGGGCAGCACAGGGGTCGGGCCGCGAGACCATAATTTCAAATTACGCCGTGGACATAGTTGAAGATTACGTCGGAGGCAGTCACGGTGCCTGAATACCGTTGTTTAGCACGAATGAGAGATATATGCCTCCTGAACAATGCAAGGTAATGGTTAACGAAGACAGTATAGAAAATAACTTAGAGACATGAATTAACGCCATCAGAATGATGGATGTGCTACTTTGGTTGCATATTACGAGCTTATGTGGCTCGAGTTATCTGGAGCATAGAAATACCTGTGCTACGCTACATTCTCAGACGTTTACATTCCGGACTACATAACATAAGTATCGTTTGAACTCTAACACAAAGTTAATTCGATACCGAGTATTTGATATAAGTTACCTAAGCTAGTCAGAAATTAATTGTTTTAAAATGATGTTTGTTTCTTAGACACCCCTGATACAGAATCATACATATTACTCTTGTAATATAATAGAAAGCTAAAGATACGAATTAGCTCCACTTCCCAAAGTAGCGGTAAAGTAAGATATCAAGGGTTCAAACTTCAAAAAGGCTACTATAATCTACAACAAAGATGCCGTTACATGGCCTGAAAAGATATCCAAGGCTAATCAAAGTGATTCTGTTATTATATGCTACTTCCTTTGACTCACAGAAATCAATCTTGGCAATAAAATCGTTTATTTGAAAGATAAAGTCGTATACAACATGACATCTTATTCTACTGTACCGCCATGTTTTGAGATTGCAGAAATTTTATTAGTATCTCCTGCAAATAATTCTTGCAGTTGTATTTCTTGTGTAACTAAGTCCTTGTCCACAATAATAGAATTTCCTCCTTTATCTGTTGCAACTTGCCAAGGTATCTCATTAGCTTTGTGTTTGATAGTTAAAAGGAAATAATCATTTGTGCTGGGGCTATCATAAAATCGGACTGCAGATCCATTTTAACCGAAATAAGCCCTTAGGCGTCTTGAACTGCCACTTACTTTCTCTCCATCGATTGCACATTTCTAAAGATATAATTACCGTTGCGTATTGGCTGGTTTCATTCTTGCGTCGAAAGGCGTTCACGAAATCGTTCCCTGCCTTAAGGGCAGAAGGGATTACTCCAAATTATTGCCCGTAACGTACCTAGCTTGGTAAATTAGTTTTAGAAAGTTTGCTAGATATAAGTTTGTAGTTTTTGTGATATGTGATACATTTTGATACGTGACTTTAACAGACTTTTATTTTTGCTCCATCCGTATTATGGTTTGAATTTCTGATACAAAATCTACGAATTATAAAAATGTAATTATTAACACAGGTCATATTTCAAACTATTATAAAAAATCTTACTCAATCCGATTAATTGTAGAAATACGACCACATATTTAATGTAGCTTTAAAGGATTAACTGCTCACAATCATTTTTTCTGTATGAACAATCAACAACAAGATTCATTTACGGTGAATTTCTAATCCATTCTTTTGCACGTTGGAATTTTATTTTCACACACTTTTAACCAAATATGTGTGACAAATGGCAGTATGCTAATCAAAAGTCGGTCAGATCAGGTCAAACCTGGCCGCGGTCTCATCGGAATGGCAAACCAAAACGAGATTGAGAACTAGTTGATGATAATCTGAACAATTGATGATCAGGTGTTGCGTCCACTAACGCTATGGCAAAAACCGGCTCAAATGCTAATATAATTGCATAAATTAACGTTTCAAATCGAATTAGAGGCAATTTCGAGCATACTTCAGATTCTATCAACGATTTATAAATTATAGCCATTGGATTTATCAAAACATAGTGATAAGGAATTGGAAGGTGACAAACCTGTTAATGCTTGTCGACTGGCACTATTAGTGCGTGATAGTATAAAGCTCTTTTAATTCGAAACGATTGTAGAAACTAGACTTTTAGAATAACTGCCGTACTCAGAGACGTCAATTAAAGTTATTCTTTCATTAAATTTCATGCCGTCTTTTTCTATTTCATTGACAAAGAAAGTGACAGAATTTAATCTATGATTAAGTCTCGCTTAATCATAGATTAAATTTTATTGACGTCTCTGAGTGCGGCAGTTACTGTTATTAATCATTCTTTAATTGTTTCAGGTGAGATACTGGCAGACAATTTTGGGTAAATAATAACGCCTCAGTTTCTCTTTTACCATATAAATTTGCATACAAGGGGTTAATAGCTACAGTACAGGTACAGTATATTCTATGTTATTTTATGTGAAAGTCTTGCCATTTTAGTAAGGAAAATTGGCATACACAGATGTAACCATTCTGTATACAGTAGGGAATAAAGTGACGAATTTATTTATCACTCCTACATAATATTTGATAAACATCCTGTATAATCTGTGCTATAACGCAGTAAAAATAAAGTCATCCAGCTCCGTTTCGGTTTTCCTAAATATTCGGTGACGGGTAAAATTCTCATGGTACTTTATGAACGATAGAAGTTCCAAGTTGAGTTAATTATAGGTCTAACTGGACGGTGACCCTTTTGAGATGGCCCTTTTCGAAGAGAGTCTGGTGAAGAGTGTATATTTAAGCTCTTTGACCAACGTAATGGAAGGTCTTTGCCCTTTGCTAATGGCAGGTAAGGAAGAAAATACACAAAAGGTTTCCTCAGAGCGTCTAAGGCTGATATTACCACTAAAGTACGAGTAAGTGCCTTGGTCATTATTCATTTCGCATTCTTTATGGTGTGTAAATAAGTGATTTGTATAATTAATAGCTTTATTTATACATAAAAATCGCAAAAGGACGTTTTAGAGATGAACTTTAAGTTTAAGTACAGTTACATCTGAAAAGTAGGTTACGAGATACGAAAACATCGTGATCTGTGTCTTTAAGTTTAACACAATGTGATATATGTACTTATATGCACGTCCATAATCATCTAATTAGAATAAAGCTTTGGCCCTGAGTTCTAAAGGAGTGCCTCATGCTCCTTAGTATTGCAATCACGGTTATAAATGTTTGATGAGGTGATGACGTTTTCCCGTTGCAATGTAGATGATGCAAATTCTTCTTTGTATCGTACGACTCAGTTTTAAATTGCACAAACCCATGACTTTATATCGAAATGAAAATCAGAATGCTAAGTCAGCACTGATGTTTCTTTTATTCCCCGAAATCAGTTGGCTACTGCTATAGCAATTTCTTTTATACTTATTGTATTTTGAATAAGATTGCAATTTTTTCCATTGTGGCAATTCTAAACTTACGAATTGCAAAGGTTTCTTACATAACTATGTGGTTTGCGTTCTACGTAAATTCGAGTTGAAGTTTTGAATGCTTAATTAGGGTGTTGAAAACAAAACGGCGCAATTGTGAACCACTCCCTAACGTTTATCGTACAGGTGGCAGTGCTAGCACAGTGACCCCTTTCTGTTCTCCGCAGGACGTCCACACACCCTTCTCGATTGCCGGTAATCTCACCATCTCGAGGCTAAATTAGGAAGCTGTGAGATCTCGATAAGGCGTTGAATAGGGGCGCACCTAGCTGTAATAAATACGCGGTTGCGTGAGCTTCTATGTGAAGCAACACAGCCACAGACTTTGAAAGTCCTCAACAAGCGGTTGCTGTACTGCTTTTGTCACAGATTTGGCTTGAGAATTTTAAGTGCCATGCGACTCGGCATAACGGTTTTAAGGATGCGGCCCGGTGAAATTGTTTAAAGTCTTCCATTTGTTATTATGTTGCGATTAGACCAGACCGAGTGCTGTAATAAATGACTCAGGCGGAAACAGGCTTTTGATTGCTTCTATTCAGATTGAAATTATTATATCGATATTATCACTTGCGTTTATGAGCAGTAATTTTGCCATAAAACCTTTGCCGCTCCGTGATTTTAAAAGCGCTTTTAGTTTTTTATTCTAATTATTGGTATTAATAAAACTTGACATCATCTTAAATGTAGATATTTCCCGTCAGTAACAGGATTTCTAAGTGTATATAATTAGATAATGACTATTATATTCTATAATAATTGTGCCTAGCTGTATATATCTGTAACTTATCTGGGCTACACTTTTGATTAAGTAGCCCAGGTAGCTATAATTTTATAAACAATTTTGCAGACGAAACAATTACATACACGTCTCGTAGTGGATGATGATCTCCATTAGTATTCGTCTGGAGACAGAGTGAAGAGGCGTGTAGCATCAATAAAATTCGCAGGTGACTAACGTTGACAAATGATTCTCCTGAACAAATGGAATACATTACCTAATGTGCGGGATGTAATGTGGCAAATGTACAACAGAAGGGGTGGATAATATTTATTTTTATGCTTTCCCACAATTTTGGCATCGGATAATCTTCGTGACAGAATTGATTGCGTTATTAGTTTTCCACATACTTACCTGTAAGGTCATGTGATGTGTATTTATTTGAGTAAGATAGAAAATAAATTTGCAATCAGAACCTATAATATTAGCTAGACATAAATAAACTACTATCAAAGCACAACTTAATCATCTTTATTCAACCTGACGATCTAAACCGAACCAATACAGTAACTGTACTTAATAATTCAAACCGAAAAAAACCTCGGCTACTTTTATCAAAGCTTAATTATCGCAACGAACAAACGAATCACGATTTCATTCTACAATACGACTTACATTTTTTCAAACTCAATGGCAACCCCAACCCGTTCGCGTTTTGTTTGAACCGATGCGCACGCGCTGCATCTCCGGCGCGGCGACCAATCACCGCGTCAGTCGCTGTCCGCCCGTCGTCGCGTGCGTTCGTGTCGCTCGCCGCGATGTAATCGCTCGTGTGTGCCGAACAATTTAAAAGTTTTTGAATAAACAGTTGACATTCGGGAAAAAGATGTGCATTTTTGTGAAAATGTGCCAGTTTTCTCGTACGACCCTGCTTGACACGTGCTAAAGGAATTGATCGATAAACGTTACATTGTATCGATAAATCATTGCTGGATGTTTAACATGGTGATTGTCAGCGTTTTTAACAGGTCAGTGAAGTTGCATATCATTAAGGATTATAAGATGCACTGCTGCATGTATTGTGTGTGTTATGCGTTGTGATAATGATGGTCAATAATTTATGCACATATTATTATGTTAATCATCAATTTGGTTATCCGTGTGCATGATAACTCGTACATATTTGTAGGTATGTAATTTATTACGTCCGTGCAATGAGATTATTTTTGAAATATCAGTAAAATTCATTTGTGTTAGATTACTTAACATTTATCTAAAATCATAACCCCTTTTTCTGAGCGTAACTGCAGTCGGGTAAATACAAAAGTAAAAAGTCTTAACCAACTTTGTACAAGACAATACCTACTTCGTTAGGTTTTTTAGCTAAGCGATCTAATGAATCGTAACATCATCGTAGAAACTAGATGTTACAAATCATCAGTTCGGTAATCTTGTTATGTATCGAGTTGAGAGGCTATGTGAAGTAATTTGGTAGGTACCACTTGCACCTACTGGCACAAATCCAAGATTTAGGTCTTTATTGACTTAAGGTGGGTAGGCAATGTTATGATAAACTTATATATATGTAACAAACATGTAACATGCAATCCCACGTACTATTGTTCTCTAATTGATTTCAACTTCCTTGTTTTTATGACTATTCATGAAGGTAAGTAGGTATTACCAAAGGTTGGTAATCAGACTATCAATTGTACTTATAAGTGGAGTACCTACTTAAAACTCGTAAGAGTTTTCACACCCAAACACGCACACACACACAATTTTCTAATAAGATTTTACATTTAATAGAATACCCACTTTTTGATCATTTCTAATTCAATAGCGCTGTTTAAAGTAATTTTTAATCGAACTACTGTCAAAATAGGCCCCAAAAAAGATTGGAGAGAGCTAGAGTTCCAAAATTATCAGAGTGTTGAAGGTAATAGGACCTAATCTAAAATAGTTACTTAGGAAATTCATCCCTATCTACCATCATTTCAATTGGGTTGTGATTTTGATAAAAAATATTAATCCCAAAATCTAATTATGCCTATTATCGTACGTAACATATGCAAAATAATTATATGTTGTTTAAGTTGTTTTAGTTAATGGAGTAATAAACATTGAAATAAAAACATTTCCTGAGTTGCACAATTGGTCCATCTACGGCTAAGAAGCTACCTATTACACCACCTATTCCACCACTAACAACATCAGCATGAAATACGTAAATAATATTATCTAACGTAAAGGTAAATTCTGTCCTTTGTAAAACCTTCCTACTTTAGAAAAGTGTATAGGGAATGTGCTAATGTTAAAAAAAAAACTGAATTAGATCATCATGATCAAATCAGTGTCAATCGAAACTTTCAAAATTCTGACAAAGTCTGGAAACGGAAAAAAATATAATAAAACATTTTACAAACTCTGTATCTAGGTATTAGCAGAGTCCACGAACTTTGTAAGTAAATCAATATCAGTTGTATTGTTGTACGCCTTAAAAAACTGAATAAAAAAAATTCTCCGCACTTGCCAATATCTTTCAAAACATTTATCTACGTGGTGGCCATACAAACTATTTATTAAAATGCAAGAGTCCTCAGGAGTTTTTTGTCACTTATCGACACACCAGTGGTGATCGAAAACCCTTTTATTTGTGTTTCGCATCGTTGACAAAAACGTCAACGAGCGTCCCCTTTTTCCCAGGCGCAAAGCTAACTCCAAATTTGACACGGTAGCTCCAACAACATTAACAACTGGTACCTGCCAAGTGCCTAATATGGCTTGTCGTGTCACGCATCCATCACTCTCTTCCTTGAAGCTTGCCGTATCACCGTCACACTCTGACGCTCCTACTGGTCAGTACTGTTCTTTGTAATTTTCGCCTTCAACGAACCCCCCTTTTTTGCAACCTGCCTCTTCCTATTCGCCGGAGTAATTTAGAAATGAATAAATCATTGTTTGCGTTCAAACTTACAAATGACGAGGTTCCGCTTTTGTATTAAAGTCTGAATTTGATTAGCAAAGTGGAAGTTTGAATACATTTCCGATTACGCGCGCGAAATGGAAACTGTCTGATCTTTGAATATGCATGCACATGTCAGTTGCACTTGCACACATAAATGCGACACAGGTTCTCTATGGTTTCTGACCGTTTTAACTCTACATCTCCAAATTACCAAATTCCTTGGGTGATTGATTGACCTCAACTTGAATTATTCCAGTCCCATGTCTTCAGTATTTTTAATAGTCGGCAGAAATTTGACCGCAGTTTTGCCTGATAGTAAGCGACGATGCGGCCGTGGATACTGGATAGGTAATGTTTAGGAAACACTTTAGCCGGTAACGAGTTCCACTCTCTAGCCGTATTTAAAATGTTTGGTGTGTATTAGTAGTAGATATGCAACGACATAGGGTGAAAACCCCGCCTGCTTCCTATGTCCACATAGTCATACGCTTATGTTTGAGGCTTTGCACTTTAGTTTCACAAAGTTCAGTGTGTCCAATAATTCGTAAATATTGCTCTTTTTCCATCGAGTATAATGCAATCATTTAATATGTGGCAGATACTTCCTAGAGGTGGCAGCAGTCTGTAGGTACTTCGTGCAAAATCGAACTTATGCTTTCATAGTTACTTCCACAGTAGTATAATCATTGTCATCAAAATATCCTCAATGTCGAATTATGGCCAATTAATGAATAATATTACAAATTGAATTCTTTTAAAAGAAAATAATGCCTGAAAAATGTTAGGTAGATATTAGCGGATTAAATGCAAGTTCAGGACCATTTTTTGTTTGGCGGTAAAGTACAGCTTAAAAAAAAAAACCGGCCAAGTGCGAGTCGGACTCGCGCGCAAAGGGTTCCGTACCATTAGCTTACAACATTAGACAGTATAGGCAAAAAAGATATTATAATAAAATATTTTTATTTTAATCGTAATTTCAAAAGTATTTATCACACTTCAAAATTGTTTTAGGTATCAATTTTAAATAAGAGTTTCCGCGCCTGTTTCTTTACGTGAGTGATTTGAAGTTTATACGTCTAAGACTTTAGAAATTACAGGGGAAGACACCGTATCATCGACTTTGGCGGGCTATATCTCGCAAATGGCAAAGCTGATAAAAAGTGTTGTATAGAAACCCTACCTTATTTTCATAGTCCTTTTCAACGATACCCCACACAAGGGGGTGCACTCAAAACAAATAATTCACCCCCCTCCTTTACATGTATGGGGAGTAACCCTTAAAAAGGGGTAATTTTATTTTTTTGTATTTTAAAAATGAGATCTATATGTGAACTATCCTCGAACCAAGTTACATGCAAATATAATATATTACATAAACGTAGAAAATATTCTGCTGTGACAGACTAGGACGGACGGACTGAACGATCTTATAAGGGTTCCTTGTCGGACTACGGAACCCTAAAAAGGAATGAATCGCATCAAGTACCAACCAACCAACTTTTGACAAAAGCTGAGAGTCAAAGTATTCATAATAATGAATGTTTCTATTACTGTAACACATAAACCTAAACTCCCATTGTTGTCAAAAATGAAATTTTAAGTTTAATCTTAATATTCTAAGAGTCTCAAGATAAAGCATTAACCTGAAAACCGAAATAGCTGTCGTAAAATATGAATTGTTATAATTTGAAACTGTCCAATTAATTGCTACCATGCTCAGTACAAGATGTCATATTGTTTAAAATATGCTATATTGCTCTTCGTTACATTCTTTGAAATAGTATATTCTTTAAAAAACTCAAGTTGATTTCAAACATAATAAAAATACAACTGAAACACAAGTTCCCATCCGTTTCAGTTCTATCCCATAGTAAATATACTCTGTGTTGTTAGCTCATGAACAATGGGTGCTTTTAACCGCATTATTACCTCATTGGTGAATAAATTAAGTTCTTCAAAGAGTAGATAAAGCGAAGTGCTAAACAAGTAAGTTTTTAACGGCTCCTAAATCATTGCAGCTCTCTGCCCATTCCCGACACTGAGTAGGACGTCTGACTGCAATGAATCACGTAGTATCTTCGCCCACCACATATTTACCTCTCAAACTGTCCAGCTCTCATTCACCACCAATCCTTATATGGAAATGTCAACTTTATGATCTTGAGCATAAGGTCCAAGTAGGTAAAAACCGGCACCTACCTCGAGGTCATTCACAGCACCTACTCCGATGAATTTTAGTGATTCTTAAATAAAGCTAAGGACTACTTTCCAGTTAATTATTAAGTAGGACCGCGTTTTTAGTTCGAAATATTACTAAGTTGAAGATTGTATCCTATTTACATTTTATGGATTTTCTATTTTATAAGATATTTAATTCGGTAGGAAAATTGTCAATTTGATGGGAAAATTATGTTTTTACTACATTTAGTCCGTTGAGATAAAAGAGTACAAAAATAATATTTGACATGGTCATTACGTGATTGAGCGAATTGAAAATTGAAATAACCTAAACTAGTAACTGACTAATGCATCCTGATAAATGGATGGCCAGATTGCAAATGACACATAGACAGTTACAGTCTGCAGTAAAGTAGAAAATCATAACGACAACTTGTAGGCCATTGGGGAGAGATATTTATATTCACACATGTGACCATGCACGCATTAGAAACGCATAAATTGGGTCGCATTCCTTTAATGAGCGGCGTTTCATTCCGGAGCACGTCCATTGGGACTCAGGACACCTCAGATGAAAGTTTACGCCGTCTGACTTCCCGAAACTTGTATAAATTACCATAAGGTGCGGTTTATCTTCTATTGACTAAGCATTTAAAGCCTTTAGATGGAGATAGATGTGTCTTTTATTTGAGTACAATGAAAATAGCTACCTATACCTACTAAGTTCGATTTATGTTATTTGCTCATTCTCTCATCGCAGTCTCACTGATCTTACGGCTGATAACTCCTGCATCTGTTTCAATAGTTTAATATCAATATTTTATACGTTTGATGGTATCATTTTTTTTACACATAATGTCATGTTAAGGTTTAATTTCAGCTCTATTTTAAATCGGTTTAGTAGATGAACCGTATCGATCCGTCATACAAGAAAGTTTCGTATTATGCACACACAGTGCAATACACTCTGATGAAAGTGCTCACATTATGTGCGCTAAAATCATTTCTACTGTAATTTCGTATTTAGAAACTACTCGCAAAACCGCAACGTATTATGATGTTGTACCTGAATGCTCTTAAGTTGGTGTCAAATGAATGACTTTCTGCTTTCCGCAAATGACGCATTCAAAGAACGTAACAAGTTTTTAATGTTATACCTACTGTATTTATTGCTGTTTTGTTTTGTCGTGATAATCTTCTCGTCTTGAATTTTCTTACAAACTCAGGTACGGGGTTGAGTACATTTTTCTTCAATTTAGTAAATTTTAAACTGCTTTTATTAAAACTGTTTTTAAACGTTATTTAATATATGACATATTGCAATGGTGGCTAGCTGTCTGTTGATAAATCTCAGAATAGTTTACAAGACCAGATTAAACGTGATCAGCATTGTTTCAATGTTTTAGTTTGTTCGAATGTTAGACTGCACGTGGTTGCGCCGTCATTGTAGATACCCAACGCTGTATCCTTATCATGTTCTACATTCGGGTCAAATAAATTAGAATGAGAAAGTATGCTAATAGATACCACATAGTCCTTAAATAAATATGCACACGAATACATACGGTCATAAATAAGGCAAATAAAAAAAAAGTTTATTGACCCGTTCATCAAATTTTAAAATAGTTCAAATATAATAATCCCGTCAGAAGATGATTATGGTATTAACGATAACTTATTACAAATTTACCAAATCATCAAATGTATTTTTCACTATGTCAAACTGCAGCTTGACGCGCACGATCATATGCGATTAATTTTTTTTGTATATGAACACCAGATGAGTAATTTCATCCAATTATGCGCAATTTGTCGTTGCCAACATAATATTAAGCGGATTTCCTTTAAATATGTCTCAATCATGCTGTTATTACAGCCGTTTCTTTGCTCTTTAATTAGCATAAGATCAATTAATTTTATCTTAGTGCATATTACTAGATTGTCACGCGAGGAAAACTGACAGTAATGCACGTTCAGTGATTTCACTTTAGATCGTTATCTAAGATACTTTCTAGATCTTTCATATTTTTATCTTATTGTATTACACGAGGCACCTGTGGTTTCATTCAGTAATAATTTCTTAATTTATTGTTATGAGTATTTTATTTTGATACGTTAACATGACCACCTGGGGTAAGTCCGCGAGAAATTTACGAGTCTTTTTTGTTTCCATTTGAAACACAATCGAGGAGGTTTTATCAAGATGAGTAATTATAAAATTGTATATTTCTTGATTCAATAATCTCAATAAATAAGAAATATTTTTATGCTTTTTAATTGTACTTTACATATTTTTTTGTAAAGAAATAAGAACAAGAATAATATATTTTCTGGATAAAAGTACTGCATTAATAAACTGCAGTTTTGACAAGTTTTGATTTCCTTACCATGCGATTATTATATTCGCTGTTTGACTTTCGAGTAGTTCTAAATAGAACTACAAAGGATTACACTAAGACATATTAAAATAAGTAATTTTTGAACGTAATTGGGGTTACTTTCCTATTTGTAAATAAGGTCCTGTTGATCACTTCAAAATGTGCCATCATTTAGGCATCGCTAACAAGGAGATTAGACACGTCATATAACCGCTTTGTGTCTTAATCCGGGACTGTCACCGGATGAATAAATAGTAGGAAAATTCGCGTACTCACGATGAATATTCGGAATGCCCCAAAAACGATCAATCGACCCGACAATGAGGCATTCGATGGACTATTGTGCTCGCCATCTGTTTGAGGGACAGAAAGCTCGATAATCGTTGGTTATCCCGTACTCAATTGTACAAATTTCGCCTCTTATTATTAGAAATTGGAACCTACAAACGCACGCGCCAGTAATATAGTTATTGAAACCCCTGCAGTTTTTTGGTCGCTTCTCCCCACAATCCTGTAAGTTTATTTATTGGTTGTGCAGTAAAATCGGCGTAAGGGGATCGGTTTATGGCTAAGTTTATTTGGATGGCAGAGGGGTTCTGGAGCGGGATGTCAGTCAATGTCGGCTTTGTTGCTTGCTTGCTCGTTAATCTGCCGCTGTCAATCGTTTTAATTATAGATTTTTATTACTCATTCGAAGTATCTACATGTTTCATAATGATCATGGTGGTATATACCTTCATAAGTATGCTTGTGTCAATTCACTTAGCTGGAATGCACACCCATATTCTTAAATAAGGTCTACCAATTCTACATTTCCTTTAATTCTAAATACTAAGCTGAAACGTGAATAAGGTATTCAATTCTTTTTACTTGTCTTATATTTACAATATCGTATAACTTGTAGGTGTTTTGTTTTGTTTCGTAACAAACTTTTGTGTTGGTATCTATGTATTTTTTGCTGGTGTATGTAGATTGAGCGGTGTTAATTAATCGCGGTAATATTTTTTATCTTGTCATTCTGTAACTTTAATTGATCAGTAGCATTGGACTTGCTGTTACATAATTGTACCTACTACTAATTTTAGATATCAGATAGATCGCACATCCATTGAAAATTCAATTGTCAGCGACCTTCTTTTTACTAAAGCAATGCCAAATGAAAAACGGAATCACTTCATATTTATTAACTAGTAGTTTCCCGCGACTTCGCCCGCAAGAGTTGGATTTTCCATATAAACTTTCATCCCCCATTTCACACCCTTATATTTTTTTATATCGCGACAAAATGTAGCCTATGTCCTTTGCAGGGTCTCGAACTGTCACCATACCAAATTTCATTTCAATCGGTTCAGTGGTTTAAGCGTCTAGAGGTAACAGACAGACAGACACACTTTTGCATTTATAATATTAGTATGGATATAAGTGTTTTGCGAAATCTCGGGAAGAATTTGTAATTACTAGGCAAGTATTTTATTTATTAGGAAGCTTTCGCTTTTATTAGGCTTTTTATGACTTGACAAGACCACCTACTACTACAGACAATTAAATATTCTAAACAAACAGCCTATTAAGCCCACCACAACCACAAATGTATTTTATTACACCTTAAATATTTTAGGCTTTTAATTGAGTGTTTTTTTTGAACGCTGATAGAATGGAGAATGACAGGTGTCACCTGCCTGCCCAAAAGTGATCGTTTAAACACCTGACCAACTCTTTGATTTACAAGATTAATTAAAGTTAATTGCTTAACTAAGTAACCTGATCTCTAATTAGGAAGTTTATAGGCTGGCGGTACCCTAAGACAACATTTATCACAAGTCTATTAATTAAGTGGTTATATCAATACCTACATTTTCCTTTACTTTTGTTAGGATAATGAGTTTCTTTTCATAGCTGTTCTGAATACTACTTTAGTTAATTGGTATGAATATTGTATATAAGAGCTAGTAGTATAAATAATAAAAAAACAATCTCAGTACTTTAAAAAGATTTAGAAGATAATCCAGCTATTCTTTATAACTTAAGCTCAAGTTGTAATAATCAACCTTCACAAGGAAGAAATTTAATATGTCTCGGTCTAGTGGCTTTTACAAATCCGCAGTTGTAATTTAAACTGACACCTATAGATAACATCGCAACATTCTGATATATTACCAATAATGTTTTTTTTTAACTGAACAATAAACCCCCCTTTTTATCAATTGTTGATGAAAGAATAAACCCAATCGAATTTCTATCGATCTGTAATCGATATTTTTAACCCTTTCATTGTCATTAAAAGTTCATTGAAATAGTTTTGCACAACTCCAACGCATATTTATAGTCACATCTGCTCAGGACAGTAACAAAATAGAAGTATCTTTTTGCTAGTAAAGTTATTTAATCATGACTTTTTCATATAAAATGCATCGAAATAAACCTAATACGAAGCTGTGTCCAATGTAACCCCTAAGGTTACGAGCTCGAACAAAAAACTTATCACATTATTGTTATTATAAGGGTTGTATTGATTCGACATTCATTGTTATCCTAAATATGAATATTTTATAGGTTATCCGGTATTTTGCTATGAATGCGGTCATTGTTGAGCAGCGTGGGGTCCGATCATTCCGGTCATTTGACTCAGTGTGCCTATAACCTCTAGTCTCAAATTGACCGTTATTAAAATATTAGCCAATACAGTTGCGACAAAATCTTTGAGAAGCGTTCGTAATTGGACGTCACGATGTTGTTTCTGCAACGTTGATCTGTATTTAATACACTTGATTGATAAAAGCAAAACTAATCAAATCTATTAACTGGTTCAAGACCGTTAGATAATAGTAGGTGACTTTTGTGGCACTACGATACCAATCGAGGGTTCGTAGATTTTTTTGTAACCCTTTGGTTGGTTTATCATGAGTTTTATAAAGCTTATAAATATGAGAAATGTTTTCTCTTGCGAGAAACTCGGTATAAAGTCTGTTTTTGATTGCTTGTCCAACATTGTATACAATCTTAGCATTCCTTTTTAACGAAATTATTCATTTAAAACTAAGATAGACACAAAAATTACATCCTGATATGGTAGTTTATGGTTTAATATATGTAGCTTTTTAGGGCTATTAGTTTTTTTTTTTTCAACAGTATTAGTTTTAAAAGTCATAAAAAGATTGTTTTCAATGTTTGACACGCAAAGAAAAACGTAATTTACAAATCTGTGTATATTTTTATCCAGATGTGTACAAGACTGCGCTAAGACTTTAGAATAATAAACTTTATTTCGCTCGTGAGAACGACGTAGTCAGGGCCCTAACTCCGTTAGCAAAATTATAAAAGAATTGTTATTTGATAGCAAGATTATGACAGTTCTGGTATGAGCCATATTATATCAAAATCGAACTTTGTGACTCCGATGATTCTGTAATATTTTGCTTGAGAAGTTATTGCCGTAATATATTGTGAGGGTTATACTACAGAATTTCATTAATAATTCTACATATTCATAACTTTATTCAAACAGAAGATTGTAAATTACATTGCTATTCACAGAATGCTGCAAAGTCTATACACACGTACTCAGTTCATTCATTGTGCTTTTATTTCAATTCCTTCTTTAATTAACAACTATGCCTACCAAGAAGCGTCTTCGAAACGTCTCGATAAGAATCGACTTTTAGAGAATATGTCCACCATCGATAAATTGCTCAACAATAAGTAACAGATGCTTTTGTGATGATTACACCTAGCTGTAACTCGGATGATATAAAATTACGATAAGTCAGAATTACTTCTGCTTACGGTACCTTTTAACGGTAGATAATCGGGTTGTGATAAGTCGTAACAAAAAATCGGCAGCGTTCTATTCGGCTCTAGCTAATCGGAAATAATCGGATTGTGACCGCGCAGAAGTTTGTTTGGACTAATCAGTAGTGTGGTTTTCGAATCTTTCGCGTCAATAATCGTACCTATATTGTTTTCCGATGACGAATGTTCGGTCACCCTAACTTTAGTTGTGCATCAATAGAATCGGTATTGAATAGCCATCTTTAGAAAAAATGCATCCGATGTTTTGCGAAATACAAATAAATAATTATTTTGCATTACTCTTGTGGATTCATCTACCAAGTCCATTCGTTCGTAGCCTTTGTTGGTAATTCATTTTGCGAAGTATGGCTTCATGCTTAATTGATGTCTTTGTAAATAATAATTATAGAGCAATCTTTTTTTTATTCAGCGTGCCATAATAAAGCAGTTGCATAATCTGCCATTATCTCAACAAACTAAAGGTCAAACGAATCATCGTGTCGTATTTTGGAACATAATTATTACGGTTTACGTTTCTTATTATCGAAAATGAATTTCGTGTCTTGAAGTTGTTATTAACTTACGTAATAGTGTTGTTTTGACAGTAACCGCAAAGAAAAAAATCGTCTGATATACGCACGATCGATATTCAAATCATTGTGTCAGATACAGAAGTCAGAAATACATAAACACGCGATGATAAATTAATGAGTAATAGCCCTTAATCGTATGATATTAAAGTTTTCCCTCATGAATGCATTTGTGCATGAGATAAACGCACTCGGTGATTGCAGCCTTTGGAATAAAAAAATAAAGAGGTAAGAAAGTATAAACAGTGAATGTGATAAATAGCTCACTTCTTGTTTTTGTGGTCGATAAAGAATATGAGTTATCGCTTGGAAATCCATTTGTAGCATTAGATACTTCAAATGGTCTGAACGACATAACTTATTAACGACTCAACAGAATAATTTCTTATAAGGAAAGAAAGAATGAATTAAAAACTTTTCTGCGCAATGAAAAATGCATTTGTACAAATGACGGGATTAATTTCAAGGCATTTTGTACCAGTTAACCATACGTCCTAAATAGAAAATTGATCTTTACCTACATAGTTACGGTAATCCATATGCGAAAGTGTGTCTGTCTGTTACCTCTTGACGCGTAAACCACTGAACCGATTAAGATGAAATTTGGTGTGGAGACAGTTCGAAAGCCTGGAAAGGACTAAGGCTACATTTTGTCGCGATAAAAAAACATTAAGGGTGTGAAATGGGGGATGAAAGTTTATATGGAAAATCCAACTCTTGCAGGCGAAGTCGCGGGGAACCACTAGTGTAAAATAAATGGAAATTGCATTTCATTAACTACGATGAAAACCTTAAGAAGGTAAGTAACAAAAGATTTACATATGAAAAAAGTTCAATGCAACTTATACCTACTTTATTAAATATATCTTTCTGAAAAATATTTGATGCAAATATAGGTTCCAAGTATCAAACCAACGATAGTTAAAGAAAGGATAAGTCTCAAACGGTATGCAAATTAGTAAATCACAATAAACTAAGGAAGTGTTTTGCAGCAGCTTTTACGTGTCTAATTGGTACAAACGGGTGGTATCCATCACACAAAACGTTTGTAGCGGGTCTAAATTGCCTAATTTGTTCTCCGTCGGAGGTAATATGTGCTTCGGCGCACATCCATCATACATTGACCCACCTGACCACATGGGATCTAGTGATGTGGTACATGAAGTTAGTCATATGGAATGGTAGCCTTTTTTAACCGTTTTCAAAAAAAATAAGGGTCTTAATTCGTCAGAATATATTTTTTTGTATACATATTTTCACCGATTATTCAAAGACCGGGACCAATATGGAAAAGTTAAAAATTATTAAACTGTTATTTTGATTAATAAAATACTTAGGCCACATAGGATAAAAAAAAAATGTTGATGTTCTATCAATTTTACCATCGCTATTGACTCGATAAAAATACGATCGCTAGCTGTCTCGATAGTCAATATCGATTCTAAGTTATGCGAGACGCCTCCTCTGACCCTTGGCCCAGGAAGACAGGTAAGACCCACCAATTCATTGTATGCGAGGCGTGGGCACCACCGTATCCTCGTAAACACTAAGATATTATGAGTGTTTTAAGAACAGCAACATTGTTGGCGAGCTCTGTTGAATCTTGAATGATTTAATCGATTCGCTTCGCCATAGATAAAAAATGCGCGTATCTGGGTCCGCCAAGTCAAACAATTAAATATTCATGAAACATTTGACAGTTTTAATTGATTTATTGCCACACTATATATTAGGAACATCAGTGTCTATGTTGCTTTAAATTTCCTTTAACTTTTTAAATTTTAATTTATTTACTTTAATTTATATCTCATGCTATTTTTTACGAAGAAATAGTGGTAAAATAATTAACATGTTTGTTGGGTTAATATGGTCTCACACACCCACTTACTCACTAACAGGACAGTATATATTTTTTACAAATTGCTTATTTTTGTACAGTATGGAATACTTAGAAGTTTTTGAAAGAGAATTCTTTATTATAATTATGACTACGTTGATAACAGGAATATATTAGAAGGAAGTCAAGTTTTATCGCTCCCAACTTAGTTACGACCGTGATAAATTTATGCTCGCATCTATTATGTCTCATTTAATAAATGTTATTGCTTTTATATCTATTTGACTGAATTTATGTTTTGTTACTTACTTACTTTACGAATAGTTAATGTTAAATAATCTTATATTAAATAATTATTGACGCTTTAGTAGCAAATGAATCAATGACTCTTTGATTAGACTTGGTGTACTACTGCTAAAGCCAAAACTGGCTCTAACTATGACCCGATAATAATCATCTTTTTCTCTATCTAAAAAGCCCTGTGTGGTCCATAATTGTGTGAAACTTTTCAAATGTCTCCTGCCGGCTATTTATACCGATGTCTTCATAACATTATGCAACATTAACCCTTCGAATGAATAGCTCCGAGTAGATAAGGACACAATGTGCCTTTACTGCTGCTTACACGTGGGCGGTTAATGGTCGATGCTAAACTGATATTTTCATAGGAAATCGCGCATTTCGAAATGAGGCGCCCAGTCGGTTGCACAGTTAAATGTCGCCTTTATAAAGGCGTTTAGATTCTCTTATCTGACTCTTAACTTTAACTTTTGGTAGGTACAGAACTTCGTATACTTAATTTTTTTTTAATTTTTATTTCTGGGATAATGTTAATTCGTCACTTTTTCTGTCTTGGGCTTTTGCAGTTTTTATTTTTCAATCAGTCAGTTTAGTACCTATTCTATGTGGTAGATTTATAAAATTGATTAGGTATCTATCAATTTCTATTGAATCAAGTTTGTTACTATCTTGACATCACTATTTAAAACGCATACAAACAATAGCCGTTGCACACTTTGGTATACGGATGTCAATGGGTTTCCTATATGCAAACTCCAGATAACATCTTGGCAGTTGACAAAGTTTCTAGACATTGCCAAGTGATATATTGTTATTCGATAACCGTGTCACAGAAGGAGGTGAAAATATAGACAGATTAAATTCAGCCCACAGACAATGTTGCTTGCTTACATCGTTATCACTTTTACAATTGTTATCTATTTATTTTATATTTATGTATTTATCTTTATATTTAATATAAGTATGTTTATATAGGTATATATAATTTTTATACATATTTACGCACGTTATTTATTTATTAAATGTAAGCAATTTATGTTTTTTTTATATGTATATATATATATATATATATATATATATATATATATATATATATATATATATATATATATATATATATATATATATTAATAAGCTTCTTGTTTTAAAATTTAATTTAATTATTTTTAACTTCAGATTGCACCGTAACCCCCCTTTCTGTTATCACTTGTGTTCTCCTTTACCCAAAGGTTGTCTGGAAGAGATCGCTACCAGCGATAAGACCGCCTAATTGTACCTACCAACATGGTTTTTCTTTTATAATATGTTTGTAAAGTGTTTTCTGGTTGCAATAAAGAGTATCTATCTATCTATCTATCTAATGTTAAACAATAGACGCCGCTTTATGTGATACGTGTGTGCTAAAAAGGTACAAGTCATATTTTCAATTACAAGATTTTTTCGACTCGTTGGAAGCATCATCAGTAGTCAGTAGTACTATGATTTATAATGACATTAACCTTTGTTTGTTCTTGATGAGCACTTCATTATTATCATAAATATTCTTTCTGTTTCTATGCATTTCCAAGAGACTGAAATACATTTTTGCGACTAATCAAACTTTTTTTTCAATTAATTTAAGATGTACCTATGTTAGTGTACAAACGTAATACGAATTTTCAACTGTGGCGTCTATTTATGTTAGTTTGCTATGACTAAACCCGTATGTTTCGATACGCATTGATTTCTGCCTACCAGCAGGCAGCTTATTATACATTCATATTAGGCCTCGGTTATGATTTTAGTCATATTTAACTCTGGAATGGTAATAAGCCTGCCGAAGTCAACATCTGTGTATTTGAATTGGGAATATGGTTAAGTCATACCTGTTTTGTAAATCAATTACGGGGTAAAAAGTCAAAATGTTTGAATAAATTGTTATTTTATTACAATGCTTACGTAAAAAGTTAAATCGTTCACTTAAAAACTAACGCTTTGTAGAAAATAACGTAAAAGGTAAATTTCAAAAACTTTAACTTACTTTGTCTATAATAGTCGGCATCACTCCATCTATCTCAATCACTATCTTTTCTTAAAACCTTTTAGATTAAAAAATATTTGATTTTATTGTTCCACCATAATTACTAATATGCTTGGAAGGAAATAATTTCTTCACGGTGTAATGTGTACATAAACGACGTGTTTTCAGAGTTCAGAATAAGTGATTAGTTCCGTCCGTCAGTGGGTTGCAGTTTTCCGATTTCACAGTCTTTTAAGCAGTCTTAGTCACAGCAAATGGTAAAAACGCCAGACCATTTTATGGAGCTGTGGTGTACCATGTAGAGTACTATGTAGGGTACGTACTAATTTAGGGTTCCGTGGTTGCCCATCTCATGTAAACTGTAGATTAAACTACATAATTACATATACAAAGTGTTGATACAGTTCATTTTTATGGAGCTGTTAAAAAATTATACATTTCATAATATTGCTCGACTATTAGATATTCAGTATAGCCTACATCGCCGCACAGTTAATAGCACAATCAGTTTCGTGATCTACGATAAATACATTATTGAATGTACTTGTATTTAATATTTTAAATTAGATTTACGTATAAGTAATACGTAAATCTAATTTAACAAGTATGATTTGTTGGTACCAAATAAATTAAAAGCTTGTTCTAAAGGGTAGTATGAATGTACCCGATAGTGTAGTTTGTCATTATATCGTTAGTTTTTAATCCCACGTTTAAAGATTTAATTAATATCAAGCGGCGGCATATATCATATATATGGGGCGGTCCTATTGTGCGCCGTCATAGTTTTTCTTAAATCAATAATATTTGCTACTTTCATGATTTTTTCATGCACACGGCTAAAGTTTTCCGAAAGTAAAAACACTTAACTCTAACAATTATATTCACTTTAAAACTTTATATTTCATTAACAGATTTCTGAAAACAAAAGTTTTTTTAACAAAATACTAATCCTTCTCGTACAGCATATTTTTAAAAGAGCTATTTGATTATATCCCACACGATAGGATAAACGAAAAATGCCGATTAACGATGAGCTAACCGTTCTCCTTTTTCTGTGACTAAGCTTAAACCTACGCTTAATCGATTGCATGTGAGTCATCGATTCAAATCGATATCGTTATTTATTACTTGATGAGTTAAACGATCAAATGTGGATCGTCGTTGGTCGAAAATAGGATTACATGGACCACCCCGGCCGGTAACGGTGGTTTCGAAGGCAAACAAATAAATCGTAAATTACGGATTCGGGAATAGACGTTTTACTTTGCAACATAAAAAAACAATATTAGGCCACATCTAGACTAAAGTTATTTAATACGTAGTAGTATAGTATAATGTCCTCCTAGCCGAATTTCGACTACGGCGGCCTATCTTAACAGAGATTAGCCAACTGCGCTTATGGTATACGGAGTAAGCACCGCCACTGAAGACAAAAATAACAATCATGTTAGAGTTGGTAGTAATCATTTGAAAAATCTTTGATTTGGTTCAACAGTAGCAAAGCACGTCCACTATGCAATCTCTAATGATGTTAGAAATGACGTAATTTATCTGATCGGGAAGCGAACACTCAATAGACCAATTCTGAAGGCTCATATTTGGACAAAACCAATTAGGCAACCGATATTACTAATGGTCGGTGCCCATCTATGGCACATGCTTTAATTTGGACCGGTTAGGTTGCTAGGGAGGATCTTTGTCAGGGAATTGTAATATAGAATCGATAATTTATAAAAGTATAAACGAAGGCACAAATTATGGTGATTGTAACTCTATAGTAGACTCTTAAAATTAGCTTGCTGTAATAAATGGTATTTTTAAAATGTTAAAGCATGCATTTTAGTTTACCTGATTTATAAATTTAAATATTTAGGGCTTATAACTAATGTATAACATTATCATATAATTTATGATATCGTACGACGCGTTTCTCCATCGCTCTCTATACGACGCGCCAAATCAGAAACCTTACCACCTTACCTTACCTTATAGGCACTTGCCTTGAATAGCAAAATATCGATACGCCGTGAACATCACTAAAGTTTCTGGCGCCAGGTTCCGCATCATGATCTAAATAAAATTAACATATAATTGACTGTGGATAATGCCATGTAACAATTACGAAGCCTACATGCTCTGCGAGTTCAGATCTGTAAATATTAACTGCGATTATAGTAGACCATGATTTAGATTTTTTCTGTGCAGATCTAAAGAAAATACTTTTTATTTTTATTTGTAATGGGTTAGTTCTTGACTGTAGACTAAGCCAGTTGTGTCGTAGACAGAGTCGACGCTTTCCTAAAATTTTCTGGTACTACCAGTCACGACGGAACACAGCAAGCTGCATGGCGCCAAGCTCCGGTGGGAGGGTTGTAGCTACCAGACAGCATCTAACGGAGCCTACCACCAGTGAAAGGAACATTCAGCCGCCATCACAAACTAGAGTGTGTGATGTCGTTGCCCGGGGTGGATCACTAGGAGATAGACTTCACCATCCCATACTTTAGACTAACAATGAAGCATATTTTGTTATTAATAGCATCGCCGACGATTGAGCAGTAATGAGCAGCATTTCACTGTTGTATTTTCTCAGGATTTAGTATTTTAGTTACATCATAAAAATATAACACTTTGGCATATTTCGGAAGACAGTAATTTCGAGAATTGTAGAAATCAATCATAATAACTTGACTTTTAATAAAATAACACAATTGATTAATCCCGAATCAATCACAGAAGATAATAACATTCACCATCGCTGTTGGCGAATTCACTAACGCAAGTTTAAATTGATATTTCGCCATTATTTATATAACAAATTGCAGGTTATTGTTTAAAGTACTGTAATTTCGTTCTCAACAAATTGTTACAAACTGAAGTAATTAAAAGCAGCTTAGTCTGCAAGTAATGATTGTTAGACCAATGTTAATGTAGTAATATTTCTGGTCTTTATTCAGTAGCCAGCGGGGCTATAGATTAGCCCCGTGAGATTTATAGACGATGAAAATAGTAGACGAAGAAAGTGGTTAGGACGATCATGAAGAAAATAACTACGAATTCTACTTCAACAAAAAGGTTTCCTAAATTAAAAGCAAAATAGGTTTACATTTCTTTCAAGAGTTATGAAACTGTAAATGTTTGGTGAAGCATGTACAGTACGACGAGGGTTGCGTAAACGTTTGTTATTCATAAAATATTAAAGGTAGGTACTAAATGATGAAACCCTTTAAAATTCTTGCGGTGTAACTATAAAGCCGTAATTTGTTTCGTTACAAACGAACGCATCCTTTGAAATTTCGCAAGGTCGTTATTTGCTATCTTTGTTGGAATGCGATTAGGCATTCAGTTCAGGATTATACGATTTTTCAAGATTACAATCTTCAGGTATGTCATCTCATAGGTTATCGGCCTAAACTTAAATGGTATCGGAAAATTTACGTTCACTGACGCAGTTTTACAGTCAGATTTAATCTTGAATATCGAGTCCCAAGTTTAAGAGAAGCCAGAGTTTATAATAAAGGGAATAAGATATGCGTGCTCTATTGATTGGTCCGAAATATTATTAAATTTCAATATGGTAAGAGACTAATAAAAAATAAGCAAATTATCAAGCCTTTATGTACCTGTGTCAGTGTTTAAAGGTACGAGAACAGTTATTTGCTCTGTCTTCCCGTATAGAGTACCCGTAAACATCTAGCGGTAAACTTCCAACGTTTAGCTTAATGTATGTTATTGTTTTTGTACGCAAACATTATCCCCGCACCTGCATTACTTTGCAAAGCATTCGCAAGCCTCAGTCCGCACATGTGGTGATATAATTTACGAATACTATTATTTAGATAGCAGTGGCTCTGTTACTGAGTTGCCTCCTGCAGAGAACATTGCTCGCAGACTTCTGGTTTCCTACGCTCAGTTCTTTGGGCAAAGCTCCATATTTCACGCCATATGATGTGTAAGTTAGTCCACTTAATCTTATGTTAGCTGTAAATTGTTTTACTATTGGTGTGGATAGGCGCTTCGCAGTGGTAGTTTAATATTAGACGGTTTAGTCTTGAACGCATTTGAAATACCTAACTAATTTTATCAGTCAGAAGATAATCGAATACAATTACCTAAGTTTAGATGCACTTGTTTGTTGTTCGTTGCTTAGATATTGTTATATTATATTGTAATTCTTGGAATTTTAAAATTCCAAGAATCTAAAGTTTTTGCTTAATTTTGATTCAAGTGCTTCATGTGAGCAAAGATAGTGGGATTATTAAGGTTGACAAAAGTACTTTCATATTAAATGTTAGTTGGAACTTGAAAGACGAAAGGATCACGGTATCGTCGTCGAAATAAACACAAAACCACTGACGAGGGTTAGATGTCAGAACTCGTGATAATGTGCTATAATTAATTCGTCGTTCTAATTAGCTATTGAAATATTCATGACAACTCCGTTACAAAGCGAATACTTGCTAACGTTGGGTTATCTAGAGACTGTTCATATCATGTTACGACTTTAACTGAAAAAAGTAATTTCAAATGGGTTTTGTTAAAATTGTACGGTTAACTTGAAATGGATACAATTAAAATTATATCTCACTAGTGGTTCCCCGCGACTTCGCCCGCAAGAGTTGAATTTTCCATATAAACTTTCATCCCCCATTTCACCCCCTTAATGTTTTTATATCGCGACAAAATGTAGCCTATGTCCTTTCCAGGGTCTTGAACTGTTTCCACACCAAATTTCATCTCAATCAGTTTAGTGGTTTAAGCGTCAAGAGGTAACAGACAGAGAGACAGACACACTTTCGAATTTATAATATTACTAGTGGTTCCCCGCGACTTCGCCCGCAAGAGTTGGATTTTCCATATTAACTTTTATCCCCCATTTCACCCCCTTAATCCCCCAATATCGCGATAAAATGTAGCCTATGTCCTTTCCAGGGTCTCGAACTATCTCCATACCAAATTCCATCTCAATCGGTTCAGTGGTTTAAGCGTCAAGAGGTAACAGACAGATAGACACACTTTCGAATTTATAATATTATACTCGTAGTATGAATATCTTCATTGACCTTGCTTATTAATATTTCGTATAAAGCTAAAATACGATAAATTATTGTTTTTAAGTGATAAGCATTCACTTTGCAATCTAAAATATATTATTGCACTTGTAAAAATGACTGCCAGAGGCGGGAATCGAACCCGCGTTCCTCGCATACCGGGCGATTGATTTTCAAGTGCAATAATATATTTTATAAAGCTAAAAATTCAACTGCATGTTCTGTTACCTCAACTTAACGGTACTTAAGTCTTCGATACTCACTTGTGGAATCCGGGCCAAAACAATCGGATCCACAAATTCGGAATGTGATGACGGCAAAGATTACCTGGAACCATGTCCAATTACTACTGCTTGTGGCGTCTAATCATTTGCTGTATCTTTAAATTGCTTGTCTGTCTCTGGACTATTCTGAGTAGTTTAAAATAAACATTTCTCAGCATTAATCGTTGCACCTACAATCGTTTATTCGGGGGTTAGTTGGTTAATCATAGTTTGGTATAGGCTAGCAGCGTTGTGACGGTACACAATTGCTTATCTAGCACTTACTTGGTTAATTCGATTGTCATGAGAATAAAACATTTGATTTTTGAACAATTTAATTATAAAGAATATTATCTGTCACAGATATAAAACAAAAAAATACAATCGATCGAATAAAATCGAAACATAACTCAGTGCAGCATTAAAACTCTCGCAGTCTAGACCAGACCTAGATTTACGATGGCCGCATCGCGTAGGAGCTGTTAGCCTTGTGCTTATACATATTTCATTCGTATTATAAATTACTCCATAAAATCGTTAACTGGCAACTTTGACACATTGAATGCACCAATGATTGTATTATCTCCCATTCATAAAATTATAAACACTACCGTTTCAATTTGGTTTCTTTAGAAAAGCTGTTTTGGTATAGTAGTAACTGTCATAAACCTGATGATAAATTAAATTAATATTATAATCAATTTCAGAGGTGTAGTAATACAGACTATGTAGATTTCATAGTTTACTATTATGTTCTGTATGGTAAACTATGAACTCTTTTTGAAATCATTATACGCTAGTTTTGGTTACTTGATGGTATAAAATAAATCGTTCGGCCACTTTTGATAGCATATATTTGTAATACCATTTCAGCAGCCTGGTTTCATCTTAGTTTGATTTTTAGACGAAGATAAATTCCCAGAAGCGCTTTGCCAAAGTTATAAGAATATGTAATTCACTTTATAGATTCTGGAAAGTTTTGGTATCTTGATGAATGAATAAAATAATCTTTAATTGCTTTTAAACTTGGAATATTATTTTTACTAAGTAACTCTATCGGAACCAGTCGTTTTGACTTGGACTTAACAATGGAAATTAGGTGAAAAAAGTGTCTTACAAGTGAATCTGAAACTCTTTAAGGTGCGTGTAAATAGGCTTTTTCTGGGCAAGCTCGCTCCATAGCAGACCATTTCTTTGCTCTCGGGCTAAGATGAAAATTTAGAGTATAAAGAGTTAGCCCATTATATATAAAAATGCCTCGTCTCATCATATAGTGCCTTAGCATTTCGGCCTAAGTCCAGGTTTACATTATAACATCAATAGGTACCACCTATTATTGACTGGGGTTACATTTTTCACCATATTATCAAATCACCTTCACTTCCATTACGACATTTTCTCTCGACTCTTGCTGTCAACACGACATCTATTTTAGTTCTTGTTGCGTGGGTTTCCAAATGACCTAATCTCGGAGGCGTACTGAATGATAGTAAATCCGAGTGCTTGTTAAGCTATCGATACTGGATCGATTATCACTAAACCTGTCCCGTTGTCGGTTTTCTGAATCATCGAGTAAGTGAAACGCTATAAATTAGACCCGTCATTGTTGATGCGTAGAAAATTGATGATAAAAATAGCGATTTTAATCCTTTTTAAAGTGCAAATGTGAAATGTATCCTGATTGTTGAAACTAGTTTTGCTTTACACCCGGAAAACATTTTCTTTTTGCTGATAGGAAATCAAGTTTAGTGAAAGCGTGGGCGAATGTGAAAGTAACATTTAGCATTAAATCCAATAATCCTTTAAATATTTGAGGCTTGTTTGTATTAAATAAAAAGTGATGAAATTTTCATCACAACTGAAACGCAAATAAAATAGTTTTATAACGATAAACTCTATAGGTAAATTCAAAAACGTAAATAGATATACCCTCGTCCAAGTTATAAACCGAGAAACTTAATGAATCTACATAGTTGTTGCATTAGCAAATGTTTGAACAAAATTCCCAGGAACGTGTGTTCAGAGTCAGAGTTTGCTGCTACTACTCGTATAAACAGAAAATGCGCTTCTAAAATAAGCTAGATAGCAAAACATTTATCAACATTGTGTTTGTTCGTATTATAGCAACCGAGGGTTCACTGTTATTTCCCGCAGTATAATTATGATCAAATCTATGGTCAAAGATCTTGACGTGAAGCATCGATTAGCATAGGAACAGTTATAAAATATACTACTTGCTAGAAATACTTATAAAATAGTTATAGACAATTCCAACAAAGGAGCGGACTTCAAATCTCGAGATAGTAACGGTTCAGTTTCTCAATCACTATCGCCACTCTTATATCTATTGTTCGATTGATCCATCCAATATTGTTGCACCATCGATTGCGCGGTATAGATTTATTTACTTTGACCGTATTAATAATATTGAGCTAGATCTTGGATAAAATTTTAAAGGTATTAAGGAATGTTGCGCTAAGCTTGCCATGTTTGTGCAAGATAAAATCGGTTTAGAAATAATATTGTTAACGTATCTATCTACCGTTAAATTAATCAATTAAAAGTAATGTCTACATCATTGAAAGTGAAACGTCAGTGTAAAATTTTGTGGAAATAGAGTAAAAGAAATGCGTAGGCTCATTGTAGATTACTTAAGTGAGAATAATTAAAGCGTGGGCGTACAAAAGACCGATTTATTTTATTTAAACCATTACCTTATTAACTAAGCTTATCCAAATGGAACACATATGTAGATAACATGTCAATTTAATAGGTCGTCTGCTCTCGTCTGTCCTTTTATTTTGTTACGCAAAATTGGTATGTCGGCGTGTCCATTTCAAGTGATCTACCTACACTGCCATTGTTCTGTAACTGTCAGCTCTGTTTACGTTAACAAGGCCGAGGTAAAATATGATCCTGTGCAATAATTTTGCTCAACGAAAAAAAATCGATCAGACTATCTGCTATTATTTCCTCTTTGTGAGGAAAGCTGAATGTAATGGGATAATTTTGTTTTTTATCTTGTTCTTGTATTCTCATTTATATAATGTGAAAAGTTTAATCAAAATCATTTTCGAGGTCCCAATTTTTAAGGTCAGTTTCCATGTAAACTGGAACTCCTCTCACGGCTCCAATTAACTTTTGTTTATGATAACGGTTGCGTTGATTTGCCACTAATCTACCACTCTTTGTTTCCAAGTACCGTAACAAAAATAACCATTTGCCCTCTATTAAGTTGTTTAGCTAAATCGCAAAAATTTTGGCCACAATCAAGAGATAAGGCTTTTTTAAATCTAATTGGGGACTGTTGTTACATTTTGCATTTGCAACTTATCTATCATGTTTCAAGTTCGTAGCATCTACTTCACACGGACATAAAACAATATCAGATCATGAGCTTCCGTTGTTTGTGATAATCTTTTCACATTATCTCAAAGTTTATTACCGCCGAATTTAGATAATAACATGAGTATGAGAAATCTCATTAGATCTAGTTTTCTGTTTATGAAAACTTTAATACTTAACATTATTCTTTATACTTATTTTTTATCTTTCAAGCATTGTCTTTGTAAGCAGTAAATAATGTAAGAATGTTACAATATATTACAAATATTGACAGATTTCGACTAGCCGGAACATATTTCACCGTTAACATTGTAATATACAAGACCGTTAGTATAGAATAATGCTTAGTAATGATAGCTAATTAAAACACGAATAGATACCTTCGATTAATAATTTATTAATCTCTCTGGTTTATTCTATTGTTTGGAGGAAGCAATCGTCTGTTTTATATCCTGCGCCTCATTTCTATCATTCATTATTAATTTAATAGCAATAATTAACTCCCTCGATAGTATAATCGTCTCGACGAAGACAAATGTTGTACGAATTCCTTACCTGTTGCATCCTATAATTTTGTTGTATATAAATTGCCAATTATTATTTACCGCTTATTTTGCACTGCTTATTATGTTTTTTCATTTGGTATTAAGTCTAATTTCCTTATCCACATTAGTTTCAAAACAATTCTTAGCGTTCCAGCATGAGTCATCTATTATCCCGTATTGTTGACGATTTTTCCTTGTATTCTCATTTTAATTTCCTTGCTTGTGGATTTCAGACGCTTGTTTTTACCTCCTGTAAATACACGTAGTTCTTCATCCTTCTTTCTGTTTAATTTTAGGTTTTCAACAAAACGACTGGTGCGAGGTTAGTGTCAGTGGACAGTGTGGACGCTTCAAGTGAAAATTTGAGTTTTCTCGAACTTGAAAGTGAAGGTACTTCGCCGAATGAAGTCGAAAGTGGTGAAGATGAAATATTTGCCCTCGGGCGGGCCGAAGGAAACGTACACCTTGCTAACAGCGCGAAGGAAATATATGAAGAAGTTAATGTACGTATTTTATAGCTTTTTTATTATTGGTGTTCGTTATCGTTGCATGGTCTTATGAGTTTCTTCCACTTGTTTTCTCTTTAACGATCAGTGTATTTCATCGTTAGACAGTGATTTTAAATTGCGATATTTTTATCTTATATCTCGTTCCTCTCGAATTACTCTAATAATATAAAAGTAAATTTTAAAATCGTCTAAAATATGGTATTACCCCAAACCCCCAGGGGTTTGTGCTTGCAACCCGCACAATAACAAATGTCAGTCGCCTGTTCAGTCAGTACTGAGAATTCCGTTAGTCTAGAGATATTTAATCATGACAGATGAACTGCCCAGCGCATTTTGTAGGGCTACCACATTAAAACCCTTCGGAGGTAGACCTTCAAGGGTTCAAAAAGCAAATTGTGTATTAGACAGCTTCAGGTTCTTTGCTTCAACTGTAAATATCATGTAAATACATAAACACTCCTCGGTAGTCATTGTGGTCTATAAAAACATATCACAAATCCCACATTATGCAGTGGTCACCTTAGTTCATTGGTACTTGTTATAACCACAGAAAACGAATATCCTTATAGAAACAAAACATTTGGATTACAACTAAGGAATATTATTTTTACCACCCCTGACAGCAAAACCGTATATTTCGCCTCGTGCCTTGCGTTCCTTATCGGAAACTAGCTCGAAAAACTAGTATTACACCAAGAATGGTAGCGGTGCGACAACACTGAAATCAAACCGTCCAATCGACGTCTTTAAATAGACGGAATTGGAAGATTCCGTATATTTTGCTTTGCGTGGTTTCTTACCCTTTAGCTGTCAAAAGGTAGAGGAAATAAATGGAGCTCCTACCGCCTAGGTATAGCTTTTAATTTTAAGCGTACGTACCTAAAAGAATAGGGCCATATGGTAGCTCGGTGCTTATTGCAGCATCATATGCAACAAATAAATATAGTCTGATGTGCTAAACTGTACTTAAGACGACCTTCTTGAGATATATTTAAGAGCTGTGGATTTTGTAAAATAAATAAATGTTTGAGGTTTTTAATTTGCAAATCATTGCTAGGCTCCAACTTAACAAGCGAACTTGACTTCTCTGTCCACTTTGTTGGCAACAGTCTTTTGTCTTACCATTCACTGTCAGCTCACTACGCCAGACTGAAGTGGCCTTCCTAAAATATGGGGAGACTTTTGAACGTGGTTCAATGACCTGTATTATTGCTACTTATTTGTTAGGCTACTTGCCAACAGCCAAAGAATCGAGCCAACATTTTTATTATTCAAATACTTTTTTTACATTACGTTAATAGTAGTGTATGTTACTACCAGACCCTGGTATTATTTCTGCCCTTTAATACATCTGTCAGATCCTCAAAGTTCAGGCTAACAGTTTAGAGAACATCGGTTACCAGCTTTTCCAAACACCTTTTGACTTGTATTGTAACACGCATTTTTTAAACTGGTACCTTAGAACTTATGAAGTAATAATAATATAATATTAATTTTAGTAATTCCGTGCTTCGGAAGGCACGTTAAGCAGTTAGTCCCGGCTAATATCTGTGGTATTAGTCGTTAAGCCTAGTCAGAGGCCCTAGGGCGGCTTGATAACTTCTGACAGTAAGGTTTGTCACTTGCCTTACATACACCCCTCCACCAATCCGCACTGAGCCCGCGTGGTGAAGTATGGCTCGTTCCTCCTCATAGTTGAGGTGAGGCCTTTTCCCAGCAGTGGGATCTAATAGGCTGACTTATTATTTTAATTTTAGTAATGATGGTAAGCATTGTAATATTAGATGTGCTATTTTCTATTAATCAAATTGAAACTTTACACCTAGATTAACCAGCCTAATGCTTTTCATTCATGTATAAATAATAATAACGTGTTGAATACACGGTATTTGCCAAATAATAACTCAATTAATTAATGGGGCAAATAATCTCGCTATCAATCATAAGCATGATACACCCTCGCTAATCGCCCCCTATTTATTCAGGGGTGTGTTTTTACACCTTTCTCCACAGTCAGCATATAAAATAGAACATCAGGCATGAATATTTCTATACTAATATTCGAATAACTAAATATTTGGTTTACGTAACGAAAAGGTTTTTAAACCATAATGCAATGACAAATATCATAAATCCCAAAATGGATGACCACGATTACATATCTATTGTATTAACACAAGGTAGAAATATAATGTACTTACCTAAGTAAGTACACACACTTTTGGCTATCGGCAAGCATAACGATTCGTTCTTTTTTTTAAGACCGAATGGTGAGCATTCGTAATCATAGTAGCACATTTTTTAGGGTTCTTACACAAATGTCAAATAAAGTTAAACATTTTGTCGGAAAGCGTAAAGTTAAACCAAATAACTTAACGGATAACACTAAAAGCGCTGATTCACTGAATAATAATAAAAAAAGAAAAGCTCTCATTAGAAATGCTTTGATACCCCGATTTTGCTGACTGTATGCAATAGTAAACCGCCAATTTGCTCTTAGATTGCAGATCTAAATACCTTTACATTAGCGGCGCGTGCGCACCTGCTTTTGTTATTAATTGCGGCTGTTGTGAGCGAGTGAGTGAGTTTTACGTTCATCATGTAGCTTTTACCTTTATGTTTATCGAGGATGAAAATACTCACTGTTTTATCACCAATTATCTAAACTAAAATGAAAATTACGTGGTCAATAATAAAGAGGGATGAGCTTAGACTAGAAGACGAGTTAGCCATGATAAAACCAATTTCACTAGTAGTTTGAATAATAGTCAATTTATATAAGATGATAAATAAAAACCGGAACAAATAACTCGTGTAGGTACTGAGGATTACATACTGTATTGGATAAGTAAGTACTAATTTCAACTTGATACTTCAACACACGTTAGAAAAAAGAAAGATTGTCGGATAGACAGTCAGACGGAAAATAATCCTAGTCATATAAGATTATTTTGTATGGTATAAGGAAACCGTTTTTTTTTTTACTTATACACACGACTCAGTTCATAAGTTATTACTTTTTTATATATTTTTTTAATATTGTAAAATAAGTGCGACTTTTTAGATTATTTAAAAATTTACGTGCAACATATTATATTAGGTATGTATACCACCATATCTGTTTTACCGGGAAACCGGTTCGTACTTTATTTAATTCTGTTTTTCCTCTTAATTAGTTAATTAAAAGGAAAAGCAGAATTAAATAAAGTACACTACTATTTAAATTATAATAAAGTACTAGTTAGTACAGTATAATTCTTGTTGTATACAGGATGTCTATCATCCACACCATATACCATGTATCTAACTTATGTGTTATCATAATCATCCCCCTAGCGTTATCCCGGTTGTGCACTCGCACGAGAGGGCCTAAGGTCCGGTGAACATGATCCGACTTTATTAATCCAAAAATAAATAGGGCAATTAATACTTAGTTTCTGAGATTATATTTTATTAAGAAGGTACTTATAAGTATTTTAAGTTGATCTTTATACCATAATTAATTATAGGTCACGATTGTAATTCGGTATCAATTGAGCTATTTTTGATAATCAAAACAATGTCATGATGTCATGACAACTGAGCAACAGTTACAATGTCCCGTGTAATTAAAAAGATTACAACTTGAATATAAAAATGTCTTTGTAAATAATAACTTCCGTGCGGATTACCATAGTTAATTACAACGAATTACTGTAAACATCGTCCGAACAATGTGTAACTGTTACTTGTTCAACTTAATTAGTTACTAACTGACTTTCTACTTCGTCATTTACTACAACATTTAACAGAATTAACTTCTATTAGGGGGTGACACTTCCCTCTGATACAAATACTAAACTTGAACTTGGAAAACAAATTCACTTTCTCGAATGAATCGAATTCGCTATGATTTGCTATATATTGCATTACTCTTCTCCATTAAAATCGAATTCAGTATAATAATTTCTGAATTTGCTAGTGACATTGCATTTAACCACGTTTCAGTTACTGTGTGTATCTTTATGAAACTGATAAAATAACAACATTCCTGTATTATTATTTTTCCCTCCGTTCCTCTAAAACTTTCCTCCTTTCACAAAGGATCATATTAACTTCGACAAACATAAAAATATAATTCAATGACTGAAAAGCGCTCAGTCATCTCGCAGCGCTTGGCTCTCCATATTTTTCGCTCGGCCGGACGTTAATACAAATATTTCTACCCTTTATTCCTGTGCCGGAGTCAGGATATAACACTATCCCACACCTATCTCGGGGCGGAGTGCAAATCGTGACCATTTTTCACAAATTCTTAGCTAGAAACGTCAGGAATGTTTTCGGTTTGAGCCTAGGAGAAATGTTTGTTCTTTGTTGTGGCTTTTTCAATGCAATTTCTGGAGATGTAGTAAATTTTGTAATGCAGAAAATGCATTTGTGTTCAATGTACTTTCGCGAGCTTTAAAATATGAACTAATATCAAAAAAAACCTTATTGTAGTCTTTGTAGGTTGCCTGGCAAAAAAGTATATTATCTGTTTTGCAATACGAATAAATATTATATCATATTTGTACAAGAATATTCTACGCTTTTGATAAAACAATATGACTGGATTGAAGTGTCGCGTTTCAGATTGTAAGAACGCATTTACGTGTTTTAGTTTTTTTTTTAAATGTGCACTTAGTTACTACGACCTTTAGCGCACAACGCATGTAACCTGGCTTAAAAAAACTTCCTTAGTATTCTCGATTAAAACAACGGCACTCCTAATATTTCCCTTGAAAGCGACGAGGTATTCAAATGTCGCGCAAAATTTTAAACGCGCGTTAGGATCAAAGAAGAACCAGCAGAATGCTTTTGCACTTGCTTTCCTATAATCACATTATGACGGAATTTGACCCCGATTTTTGTTATTTGGTGTGCGGATAAGACACTTGAGTTAAGGTCAATAATTTTGTCATTTTTGGAAAATGAGTGTGAAATTGTAAAGAACAAAAACATATTTATAACGGGACCACCAACTTCTTTTGGTTGTCTTATTATAGGTATGTTTTTTTCTTTGGACTTATCGATACCTTTAAAAAGTACAAAAAAGGCTTAAGAGATTTGTTTTTCTGCAGACCGTTCCAACACAGCAAGCAATGACAAATATTCATTTAACTTGTCCAAGATGCATTTGTGTGTAGTATCACCTATCTCCGTCACGACTGCAGCATAGCTTATTGACTCGCTAAGTGATGCCCTAGTAAACTACGAACTGCTACGGCGCAAAAGAAGTGATGTATTGTTGGATTGGTCGAAATTATTTGAGAATTTATTGAAATGTAGACACAATGACGATCTTCTTTTTCTCTTCCCGCTATATATGGCCGCCAAGGATTAGTCAGTTTTGGATTGTAGGTGTAAGATTACAATACATAAATAAATCGAAAGTAGCTTCCAAAAATCAATTAATATTGTATAGTAAGTTAAATTAACTAGGAGATTAATTTAAATTAGGTATTAACATATAATCGACAGATCCCTCCCTAATTAAAACAAAGAAAGTGAAAATTATTTTAACATTGGTTTTCATTAGGACTTGTCGAAATATCTTATCCATAGTAATTTTATAAATGCAAAAGTGTGTCTGTCTGTCTGTCTATTACCGCTTGACGCTTAAACCACTGAACCGATTGAGATGAAATTTGGTATGGAGACAGTTCGAGACCCTGGAAAGGACATAGACGTACGTTTTGTCGCGATATAATAAAAATAAAAGGGTGAAATGGGGGAGGAAAGTTTATATAGAAAATCTAACTCTTGCGGGCGAAGTTGCGGGGAACCACTAGTACTTAATGAATTAATATTTTTTGAAGTTTTGTTGCACCCACAAATAATATTATTTGCGTTGGCTGATAGCTGCAATTCATCATGTCACGCATGAATGGTCATTGCAATTAATCCACAGTCACCACCTGGTTCTTGCTTTACATATTATACAGAGTAACTGATTTGACTTTACTAAACAAGTAAACATAATTTTTGAAAAAACAAAACACCCGACTGCCAAAATTATAATATTTTTGAAATGGTCTTTTTACTGGCTTTCAATTGATACCCATATTGCTATGGCCAAGAAAAAATAAATTCCCCTTCCCCCCTTTATTTCCGTTTGCGGGCGCCATTTTTAAAATGTATATAGCTATGTCACTCTCACAATTTTAACAAATTCAACGACACCTCATTTGTCAAAAACTGTCCAGCCGTTTGGGCTGTAGGGCGTGCCAAACAATTATACATACATACTCTCGAAAAACTAACCCTTCTTTCGCAGTCGGGTAACTAGGCACATGGTTGGCCTACATGTTAAAACAAACAGCAAGTTTTAGAAAAAATAAGTAATTGTAAACCCTAAAAGGTGTTCTTAGCATAAAATCACGTGTATTAGGGAAGCATGGACTTTCATCACTTGTTTTTTTTATTAATACCCGAAGACAGCCAGCTTGTTCGGCTAATCAGTAATATTTATCGTTCGATTTATTCGCTACAGAAATAGCGTGCGATTCGATGATAATTCACGAAAATTTCACCGGAGTGGAACCTACCAGACGTTGTCGAATAGAGTAGTATGGACGATACATCAAGCTAAACACTGCAGCGCCTTATGTAATTGTAATATGGGGTATTTTACAACGGACATGTACAGTCTTATGTGCTGGCGCTGTACGTAAACTAGGAAGTCTCAGCAACTGTCAGTAGGGTCCTAGTTTCGGCAAAGTTATTTGTTTAGCGATAACCAATAGTATTTGCACAGGGAAGGATGACGATTGCAATTTCTGAAGTGGTAGAACTGGTCCATAAAATTCGAGTAAGTAAATATTGAACAACGTCACACACCTATACATTGTTTTGAACCCAAAGTAAGAAGCTTAAGCACTTATGTTATGAAATCAGAAACAACAGTAGTGGATACCAAAACATCCAAACTCGAGACAATTTATAGAAAATATGGACTTCTTTTGCTCGAGCGGGGATCAAACCCGGGACCTCAGAGATCGCCATCACACCTTGAAAATCGGTTGGCAAGCCAATCGACCACGGATGTCGTCTAACAAATTAAACTCGTTTAAAATTCCAAATCATTTTTACCTAATTTAAAAAAGCTGTCTATTGCAGTTTTTAATAAATCGAGTCCTTACTCGATTTATAGGTACCTACCCTATGATATGCCTATAGCCTTCTATAGGCCTATCATAGGGTAGATACCTATAATTGTCACTCAATGTTTTGTTTCTCACGAGAATTAGTAGGTACAATCGGTTACAATACCTTTCCACACACAAAAAAATTTAACAGACGAGTACAATATTCTCTCTAAACTATCTCAAGTCACAACGCGTTGTACAATCGCCAGTAACTGACTGTAAGTGCATTTCTATTGCAAAACAATCCCTATAGCAACTGCATAAGATGCTGCAGTGTTTTGCTTGACATGGTCGGTACCATCTCTCCCTCGTGCGTGAAAACCTTTGTCGGGCTCGCACCTCATCACTCTGAAAGGCTTTTGTGCCTCAAGTGTGAGTGTCATCGCATTGCATTGTGCCCACAGACGCTCTATAAGTACTTCCTGGTGTACCGCTGTGGAATGGCTTTAAGGGAAAAAATCTATATAATATTTGCATATATTGCATATGGGATATGTTTGCATGTTTGTAGGTACGGGTATATGCGTTTTGAAAAGCCTACAATGTTTGCACAATATACAAGTAGATGAATGAGTAAGATGTATCAAGTAATGATTCTGTAAGATCTAATTGATGATCAAGAAGATATATTTGTGAAAGAGCTCAATAGTTCGAACCAAAATAATAAAGGAAAATAACATGTTCATGAACAATCTTAGTAGACTTATAAGATCATTTCAGGCTTCAGATTTAATATCAAAGCCTTTAAAAACAGTGTTCTAATTTTTTGCATCAATCAATCAAACAACAATGCTAAACGAAATCTGTCGCCAGAGGTCGTTTCTGTCAAGTGTCGATCATGCGTCGGCGCATGTGAGTGACATCGATCTTGTAACTCGATCGGTCGAAGTTAGAACCTTCAGAGCGAAATAAAAACTATCGTGTTTATTATGTCGCATTCGATAAATTGATGCAAATAAGGATAGAAAATCAAATTATTTAATAACCATGTAAATGAAGATATGGAAGAAAATAATTACGGTTGTAGAAGTAAATACTAGATAGAGTAGAGTAGGTAGGTACCTACTACAGTTTCATTCTGCTTTGGTACTTCTGAGAAAAAATATAACTTCGTCGGTAGAAATTTTGACCGTTTTTACTTTATCTTAGACAAAAACTCTAGTGTTAGTAAAATCGTTACCTAATATAACGAGTAGTACGAGGTAACAACTAGTTACTAAATAGTTAGTATTGCCTATTGAATTTGTTCAGATTTACTCTTGTCCCAGAAATGCTTAGCCATATAAAAATTCGATAACAAAATCGCGACATTTTGATTAAAATTTCCGACAAGTAATCCAATTAAAAAAGAGTTTTAATGGATCCCGGCAACTGGTCTCTACTAGTGTTGTTGATTGAATAAGCATCGACTATCGATATTGTTAAAATTATGGAACAGTACTTATCGGTAATTAATTTGAATCTGGGCTCAGACCCGAGCTCACCAATTTTTGAACAGCGGATAAATCGCAATTCCAGACAGAATTCCTAACTTCAAATATTGCTTAACCAGCAGATTAGAAACTAAACATGTGTTGGTCAACTCCAGATTTACCAACGTTTCTAAGACATACTAGGTAAAAATATTAATTATACTTACTACAGTATTTTTAGGATGTGTTTCGGCGGCAGCTCGTTGGCTTTTCACAATAGATATCAGCGATTGTACCCGTAAAGCTTACAGAAAACTGTCTATTAGTGGGTTTTGCCATAAACGATCATCGTCGTCAATCAACAAGCAATCAGTACCTCTAATTAAGCTATCGACACAGATACGATACAAGTGCTTTAGCTACTTACTTTGGGATCTGAACAATGTATGTGATGTTGGCCAATATTTTATTTATTTATTCATACATCTAGCAATATTATATACCTATTCTGTGTCGATACGTCGACACCACTGCTTTTGCCGCGCCAATGAGCAAACATTTGAAAGTTTCAGAACTTCGGATAGCCCGACTGACCTCTGTTAATGAATGTCGTTTAGATTTTCGGTCCATTCTGTTTTAATTTTATTTTTGGCAGGAAACACACATGTTTGACAGTTGTAGCATATCTCTGGGATATGTGGGAATAATTTATAAATAAATCTAATGATGCGTGGGAATATGGGGACTGACATTGAACTTGGGTGGGTAATGTAGGCTGTGGAACGGCAATGTGTGTTGAGGTCGTAACGGCTATAAAGTTTAGTCTACTATCCTACATAAAAATGCTTTCAAAGAGAACTTTATAGCAAACATTAACGAAATAATAATTATTTTTATAAATTAAGCGTTTGCAAGTTTTTACAAAAATTTAATTCAATTAACGGAATAAATTATTTCCTTTTCTTAAAATTGTTTTTGCGTGTTTACACGGAACCGAATCATCCTAGAAACAATATTATGTTCTTATTAGGTATCTGACTACAAACAAATAGAGGTAAATTTACTAACCGCCTTACCAATAATTAATGACAGTGCCTTATCACGTAAATAAATGTGAGACATGCCATTTATCTGTCAATCATTATTACTCATGTATAGCTTATTTTAAAAATGAGCCATTTTATAGCAATCTGAGTTTTATAACAGTGGTATAGTTATTACTAATACGATAAGAAACACATAATTATAAAACTACAGATCTTTTCAATAGACAAATATGGTGTTGTATTTATTTTGACTAGTTTTTCGGGTACGTAGGATAAGAAATACGAGTATATGTAGGTATAGCAATAATTACGACAGTTCAATTGTACCTTTACAAATTACAGGAATAACCTAACTGTATCGATATTAAGCTTTGAAGTTCTTACCTACCTTAATTTTATTAATAATGGTAGATTAATCTACATCTGACTAATTGTTTTGGTAAACTTCATAAAATCTCGATGTTTCTCAGGTGATTCTCACAGCTGGTGTTTCTCTCCTTAAAATTTAAGAAGTTTAACAATTACTGAAATGTCTGTATAAGCTGTCTACTTAATTATTATGAACTTAATTTTTTGTCAAATTTATGAAGTCATCAAGCCATTTAAAGCCGTTTAAACAGACATATAGCGGAAAGCGGAACAATAGAAATTAAAAAGATTCACATCCGAAACAAGCAGATGGATGGTTATAGATATTACAATTAACATGATTTATAACGACACACAAGACAGAGTGTTCATTTCACGGTTAAGACTACAGTTTTGTTTTTCAAATAGTACCATGAGAATGTTTAAATAGGTCTGTTGAACTTTATCTACGTTTGGATTCAGGAATCTCGTCTCAAGACACGAGTCTCTAAAGTATCATGAGATGTCCAAATCTCAGAATAGGTTTTATAAAAGGCTATTCATAAACTGAAATTGTATGACATGTAACAAACATACTAATACAAAGCTACAAAACAAATTACGATCTATGATATTATTGTACGTTAACAATATTCTGATACATATATTTCACAGAGCGAATTGTGATTCTAGGACGATAAGCGTGTACGTATTATACAATTTTACTCACATAGACTGCTTAAATAATATCCGTTCGTTAGCTGGCAAAATAAAAAATATAATGTCTGCTGTCTTAGTCTCGATATTTACCTCAGCTGCAGCTGTAGAAGTGTAGACTACAGTTATCAAAAATGCCAAGCGTCTTTAATAAAATAAGATATTCCCGACAAAAAGTAGCACCGACTTTTTGTCGGGAATATCTTATTTTCTAGGCTCCTATGAATCAGTCGACACATGTGCACTGCAATTGTATGCAGTCTGCAGAGTGAATATTTTACGCAGCTGCCGGTCGAACATATGTCGCAACAATAAAGTAGGTTGATGCGGCAGAATATCCTTCATCGGATAATCATGACAATATGAATACGGTCAAATAAGTACGTTTGAAGTAGTATAAATTACGTCTATATGGGAGCCCCCTTTAATAGTTTTACTATTGATTTGAAAAGTAAATACAACTGAATATTCTGTGATTATTTCAAGCGTCTTCCTGTTGCTATTATTAATATCGAGAAAAAACGCCATAAAAACCGGTTGCATAGGAGCTCCCCTTATAATATTATATTTATGTTTATTTTATACCGTTTTTTTGTTGTTAAAGCGGCAACAGAAATACATACCTAATCTCTGAAAATTTCATCTGTCTAGATATCACGGTGACAGACAGACAGCTTAGCATATTACTTAGTTAGGCTTAGTAATAATAGGGTCTTGTTTTTACCCTTTGGGTACGGAACCCTACAAATTGTTGAAGTACGAGAGTCTTTCCTCAATTTTGAGTTGCTTTACAAAAGTAATGTAATGTGGTCACCTACCTATTGATTTTAAACTTCTTAGCAGCAAGCCATCATAAATCTACATCTATTAGTAAAATAAATAAATAAATATTGGACATGCATTGCTCAGATCCCGAAGTAAGTAGCTAAAGCACTTGTGTTATGGAAATCTGAAACAACGGTGGTATCACAACAACCAGACCCGAGACAATATAGAAAATATGTATTTCTATATTGACCCAACCGGGAATCGAACCCGGGACCTCAGGGATGGCGACACCTTGAAAACCGGTGTGCTAGCCACTCGGCTACGGAGGTCGTCAGACCTATTTAAAATGATAGTTAAATGAGTATATGAATATGAGATATATAAGAATAGGTTTTGTTTGTCACTGTCTGGGTGCGGAACCGTGATGGCATAACTTTACATTTCTACGAGCTGGCAGGAAGCATACTTTAAAGAAAACCATTCAAACTGACATCCAGATTTATTAAATGGAAAAGGTTAAACAAACTCTTTTATTGTTTATATAATTTATGTAAATTAATAAATGTTATAAGAGAAAGATTTAAAACAACGAACAATATAATGTGCCGAGAACTATATTTACAAAAACAACCGCTCTCATTCAACAACAAAGACGGGAGAAGTCACACAACACATTAAAAAAACTTTTTACTTCCGACTCGTGTTACTATGAATAAATAAAAAAATTATGTAGGTACTCATCAAACGGAGATAAGTCGAAGCAAAACTTCGCGGAAGATGGAAAAGTTTTATAGAACGCCATGCGATCGGCTCCTTCCCTAAAATCGCATTATGTAAATGACAGTATTGACGACAAAAGTTTTATTGAACGATTTGTCTTTTGACGCTGCGATATAAAATGCTGATAAAAAAGCGGCCAAGTGCGAGTCGGACTTGCGCACGAAGGGTTCTGTACCATTGTCTACTTCATTTTAGTCACTTTAGAGAATTTATTCTAAGGATTTTGTATTTGGCACAAAATTATCCAACACCCAAGTTCTACGAATATTACTGCTAAACTAATAAAGTTATCTTAAATGCAATACATTTCCATTAAAGTTTATGAAATACACTCATCATAATTTTTTTCGGCCTACTCGGGAATGCCCGCTGTACCAAAAAAATGCACTATAAAGTGAAAATGGAGCAATAAATCAAAAAATGTCGCAGAAACGCCAAAATTTTTTTAAAGACCTACTCGACGAATCATCCCCACTTTACATGGAGTGCTACCTTAAAAATATTTTCCAAAATTTTATTCTACTACTTTGTCGGCGTAAATTGTAATACACCTACAAAATAACAGGTCTCGTAGCAAAACCTGAGATAGGCAGAAAGACAGACGGACAAGACGAAACTATAAGGGTTCCTTGTCAGGACTACGGAACCCTAAAAAGTTAAATGTACATCGAATGTCATCGAATGTGGAAGCGACTGAAACAAAACAAATGACTATCAAAAAGACAAAATGAACTTTCACAAATATATTAGAGACTCGTGACAAATATCCCACAGACAAACTATGTAAATATACATAGTTTGTCTGTGGGATATTAGTATAAGTTAATTTTGTCTATCATAACAAATATAGGTAATATAGGTTTGTGGAACTATTGTAATTTCACGTTGTCGGTGTTATTACAAAAAAATTAGACTAGGCTAGGTTTAAATTTTAGCCGTCAACAGTGGAATGAATAACACATTCGTGACATAACCTAATAGAGAAACGCTTTTCTAATTGGCCAGCTAATAGCTTAGTCCTGGCTTAAACCCCGTACTAAGTTTTTGTAATAACGGGGTGTTTGTTTAATAAATCCATACTAATATTATAAATGCGAAAGTGTGTCTGTCTGTCTGTCTGTTACCTCTTGACGCTTAAACCACTGAACCGATTAAGATGAGACCCTGGAAAGGACATAGGCTACATTTAGTCGCGATATAAAAACATTAAGGGGGTGAAATGGGGGATGAAAGTTTATATGGAAAATCCAACTCTTGCGGACGAAGTCGCGGGGAACCACTAGTAATTACATATATACATACATATATAACACACGAGAGCATCACATTAAACATGTAGGTACCTATGTTGTTATATCAAAAAGCAATAACGATGAGCAGATTATTTGGCTTTTCGATCCGCCGCCAATCAAAAAAGTTAACAAAACACCGTTTCGTTGTTAACGCGAACAAATTGAAAAACAACAAACATTTTATCAGTTGCTAACATCTGCTAATCAAGAGCAACACGGATTCGACAATAGGTCCCTTTATCGGGCGAAATTACGTCGTCCCGAAAAACAAACAACTCTGATTGAGTGGCGAAAACCGGTTATTGTAGATTAAAAGTAGGGGAGATTTAATTCGGAAAACCATTACTCGGCCATAACGTTTAGCGCAGGGAATACAGAATGGTCAGTTAATTGATCTATAAATCACGAGTCGCGCCATTATTTGGTTCCGCGCTCGACCAGCAGATGGGGTCATCGCGGACTTTTGTTTATATTCTACAAAGGCGTTAAATTGTTGATAACCGGTTCACTCCAGAATCCAGATGAATATGATATTGCTGTCACCGTATATTACGGTCTATTCAGCCTTCGAGTATTAATTATCCGGTCTCGTGCTGTTAAATGGTCAATTGAAATGAACATCATAAATATTATTACTATTGAGTTTACAAAGAGTTGAAATTCCTCTTTATTATAAAATATACAAGATATTTTTTTTTCATGCAAAACTTCTTAGAGGCGGATTTTAGTGGTTAGATACCTACATCAACTTTTACCATGGGACTAACATCAAAATCGCAAAAACAATCACCTCACTTCCCACTTTTCAGCTGAAATCAATTTGTTCGGAAACGAGTTTTTTGCAATTTCGATGTTGATATGGGACCGACATCGTAATTGCAAAAAATAAATAAAGCTGTTCTATTAAATCACCAAAATCAGCCCGTAAGAAGTTTAACGGTAACAAAAAAAACCTTGTATATTAATAATAACAGTAATATATAGCAGGTTAGATTTTTTTTTATAGAAAGCCTTTTTAACGAACCATAAGTCACTAAATTGTATTTTGGAAATTGTTTATGAACAAAACAAACCATAAACCGTAACTTTGTTGGTGCAAGAATGCAATATTGCAAACGTCATAGTAGAAGAATATTAGAATATAACTATTTATATAAAAAAGTATTTTCTCTTTGCAATTAGCGTTATCTTTGCCAAACATCGTGACTTTCTAGTTTATTTTTTATTATAACTCCATAGAAAGCTGTAATAATAATAAGTCACATAATTATTCTAAAAGTTTCACACTCGTTAACTTTAGAATGCCCTAGCTACATAAAACCTTCATTAAAGGATGGATTTTAAAATGCTCGAACGGTTGGCCCATCCTGGCTGCATAGAATTTATGGCTATTTTCCTCAAAAGAGAAAAAAAACATCATTCCCTAAGCAGTAACGAGGTCTATTGTATGGGTACTTCATTAGGACTCTTGGAGGCTTTGAAGGACTTCGAAATAAGACCAAGGTGCCGGTTGATGGATGTACTTTATTGATTTCTATTTATAAATTGACTGTATCGTGCTTTTTTTTAAAGCCTGTACCTTTTGTGTTCTTATCTTTTATGTTAAAAGCCTTTTCCATTCCAGTTACACCTAATTTATCACAAAACTTAACACACACTTTATAATTTTTTTTTATTGATATTTTGGCATTTTATTTTATATTTCTTGAACTCAAGACAAAATACCTTGCTAACGAAACGCGCGCGGAAAACAAAACACAACTTTATTTAGGATACTACTAACGCCATCTACGGAACTTTTGTTGAACTAACATGTCGCCCGCCGCAACTCAATTAGTTCCATTTCTCTCCGCAGACGACAGCACGTGGCGGCGCCATGGAGCTCCACGACGACAGGGGGCGCTCGCGCCCAGCACGAACTATTCGAGTTGCTTGAACGAGTGCAATGTTCCCGGCTAGATGACCAGAGGGCAGTGCTGCCGCCTTATTTTTCTCAGGTGGGTTGAAAATCTCTATAAAAACTTCAAATACTAATAATAACACTAATTTGACCTCTGGTTGTAGTTACTTTCCGACCATATTATTACCGCCATCTATTGAGCGTTTAGAACACTTTCATAGACAATGTGACCTACCTAAAAAGCAACCCAAACTGGTTGTTAAATTGTTAAACAACATACATGACAGTTCGTCAATTTGTCAACAGATGGCAGGTTTTAGTATTTTTTTATACACTAAAATGGGTATGAAAATTAAATGATACCTTAATTTTTGGTAAATAAGGTTAAGTTGATCAATTCCATAAAAGGCAAACTGTGTTTTTCAACTCATTTATTTATTATTACTCTTGAGCAGAAAATAAAAAAAATACAAATTTCAGCTTTTGCCGCAGCATCAAAAGTAGCTGAACTAGTTCATTTTTTGTCACAAATAATTTATCTCTGAAAGTGTAAGGCCCTATCAAAAAAACAAACAGTTAAACTTCTAAAATGTCAATGTTCAGATTAAAAGCTGATCAGAATTATACTGACCGATTTTCGTGTTAAACTACTAGTTATCTACTTACACTTATATGTAATTGGGCATTCTGTGTTAAATTTACCTGTTTACTGACTTATGGCATCAACAAAACACCAAGAACTTACTCTACTTGCATATACCCAGAGTTTACTGACCGTCACGCCAACAATATTGTTCCGGTCAACCGCAAAGATGCAATCGGTCCAACTTGACCGAATATCTTGTCTGTTGACCCTCAAGGCTCAACGGTTGGGTCACACAGTTCGTTGGCAAGACATAATGGTCGGAAGCCGGTGTGGTGGCAAAGTGGAATCCAAGAGAGGGTGGCTACCGAACCATGACGGAGAAATGTCTGTCATGGCAGCCTATTGTTCTTTTCAACGTCTCTACTTATGTGAATTCTGATAACTAACGCCTTTCTGTAATGTTTCTGGTGCTATTCTGCCAAAAGCTGTGGCTCTGTTCTGCGTAGGTTATAGTGTACGTAACTATCAAACTATTATTTTTAAGGATAAATAAAATGACACATACATTGTGTATTTTTATTTAACCTTAAACCAAGTCTGCTTTCTAACAGTAAACATATACCTAACCTGCAGTTTATTTAAACGACAATCTACTTAAAAAAAATAAAACAATGGACGGTTTTAATATTTTCTCCCCAAAGATTTGCATCTACTGCATATTAATAAGTAACAAATGTTGATTCTGTCTGAATATTGTATATTTTGAGCAAATTATAAATACTTTATGCTCAAAATTAAAATTATGTTAACAATTTTTTAATGAAAAGTCACAAAATAATACCCTATTATAAAATGCGTGCTATAAATCAGTTTTAGGGAATAAGTAAGATATGAGTACCGTTATATTCCATCTATCTATACTAATATAATATTATAAAGAGGAAAGATTTGTTTGTTTGTTTATTTATTTGCATCGAATAGTCTCCGAAACTACTGGACCGAATCAAGAGCACAGAGATAGTTTGAGACACTGGGAAGGACATAGGCTACTTTTTGTCGCGATATAAAATCATCAGGGAGGTGAAATGGGGGATAAAAATTTGTATGGAAAATCCGACTTTTGGCGCGGGCGAAGTCGCAGGGAACTTAATTATAGTTAATTATAGTCTGAATAATTAACGGGTAGTTAATTATAGTCTAAATAATTAAATAGGTTCATTTTGACAGTTGACATATAGGGTCGGGTGCTTACGAATCGGTAGGCAGAATTAACGATTCAGACATTAAATTGATTTACGATCGATTCAAAACATTGTTAATCGTTACAAAATATTTTACGTTTTAGTGACTCTTTATTTTATGAGTATATTTAACACCAACGTTCTATGTTTGAACCACAAATAAAATCAAACATACATACATACTGAAAAAATGTTATAATATATTTAAAACCAACTGATGAATCGATAATTGTAACGAGTAAAAAGGTGACAAGACAACACTAAAATTAAGAAAAATGCAGAATAGTACATGGCCGTTTTAAGATGTCTGTCAGCAATATAGAATTTTGAATTTATACTTTATGTAGTAAATATAAACTGAAATGTGTTGCATTACATACTTCTAAGTCAGAGCTATCTATTTTTTAGGGTTCCGTTCCCAAAGGGTTAAAACGGGACCCTATTACTAAGCCTCCACTGTCTGTCTGTCTGTCAGTCACCAGGCTGTATCCTTTGAACCGTAATAGCTAGATAGTTGACATTTTCACAGATGATGAATTTCTGTTGTCGCTATAACAACAAATACTTGACTGGTAGAGAATGCTTTTAGCGTTAAGTCTGCCATTTGTACAATAAACTGTGTGCAAAAAGTTTAAATAAATACTAAAAACAGAAAAAATATATTTAGGGGGGCTCCCATACAACAAACGTGATTTTTTTTGGTGGTTTTTGCTCTATATTAATGACGGCAAAAGGTAGACGCTTAAAAATTTTCACAGAATATCAATATGTATATAAACTTTAAAAATAAATAATCCAATTAAAATAATAATACTATTTGAGGGGGGCTCCCATACAACAAACGTATTTTTTGCCGTGTTTTGCACTATATTAATAAGAGCAACAGGCAGATGCTTAAAATATTCACAAAATATTAAGTGGTATGGTAAACTTTAAAAGTAAATTATAAAATTAAAATTAAAAAAAATAAGGGGTGCACCCATACAAACGTGTTTTTTATCGTTTTAAAACTAAGAAAATATAATATAGTGTCTAATATTGTATGGGTACGAAACCCTTCATGCGCGAGTCCGACTCGCACTTGGCCTTTTTTCTTAATTTAGAATCATAAGCATTTTATTTTCATTGTTTTGTGTGTTGTATATGGAATGCATGAACCCTCTGCATGAACTGCTACGTTCTGTGATAATTCTGAGTTGTCAAACTGAACCTATAAGATTATTCAGACTATAGTTACTGTACAATAGGATATTAATTCCTGTTGTAACGTTGTTTCCTCTGACCAATTCATAAATGGTAATTCCTTTGCGGTTTACAAATCTATGTAGGTATTAACATAGGTAAGTATAGGTCACTACCTATACTTACCTATGTTGTGTGTAACCTTTGATCTGCAGCAGCAGATCAAAGGTTACACACAAGCAGCAGAATAAACGTTGGTGTCGTATGATATGCATTCTTGGATTCTATTAGCAAACTAAACTAACAGGGTGGAGTCTTAAAATTATTAGTAACCTAGATCGAAATGGTATTGCAATGACAAAAAGTATACAATGTAAATGTATACCTGGGCACTAACTTTCTTCTTTGATAATTGCAAAATTTTAACCGATTTAGAGGTACTAACTTTTAAATATAAACTGATTATCGAATATCTATAAACAATATAAGATCAACTGGATTCAATCAAATAATTATTTAGTTTCACCTGTCGACGCTGTTATGAGCGCTGATTTGATTAATAGAACCACCACGATGAAGTCACCTCCCGATGCAAAAGTCACTCATATTGACACAAATTGACCTTTTGAGTCAAGCAAGAAACCCGGTCAGAGTCAAACTGCAGAATAATATTGTAAGTTTCTACTAACAATATAAACTAATATTACAAAGAGTATAGTGTATGTTTGTAAGAACACTGAACCGATTTATAAAAAAATATTTTAGATTTTCCTAGATAACTCTGTTATATTTTACTTGGAAATTGTACCCGTGCAAAACCACCCCGGTTAAATCATAAAAACTATTGAAAGTAAAAAAGGTAAGGCAGAAAAAGGTACTGGTCGTTTTTTCATTGTATGGTAGAATAGAAAGAGGATATAGGAAAAGAGGAATTGGAATTAAATTTGTATAGGTAGTCTGAATTTGGGTAGATATTTTTGCTACCTTCTCGACCACACCTATACAAGCTGTCCCAAGAAGTATGGTAAAGCGGAAGTCCAGGGATAGGGAACCTTTTGTGGTACCTGAATAACCCCCATTTATGTTCCGCGATTTACATAGTTTTCGAGATATGATTTTTTTTCTGAATTTTTAAGAATTTTCGACCTGAGCAACTAAACAGTTTTTCGAAAAAAAATAAGAAGTGTAAAATTTACGTTACATGAAATATGGCTTAAAATTTCAACTTTAAATTAAAAATCAAAACAGGTGACAAGTGACAAGTGGCCCATTCAGTGGTACTTTTTTTAATTGATTTTTAATTTAAAGTTGAAATTTTAAGTTTTTCGCTTTACCATAATTCTTGGGATACCTTGTATACATATAATGATGATCAAGGTTTTGTTTCCGTTTCTGAATTTATTATGGTAACTACCTACCGAAAAAATAATGATTCTTACCTAAGTATGTGTTGTTTTAGATAGAGAGTAGAAAAACAAACAAGAACTTCAGTTTTTGTATCCCTACCATAGCTTTTAAATGACTTAAAACTTAACGGTGACATTGATTACTGTTTGCATATTCATGAAAGCACCTTTGTGAACTCAAGTGATGGCTCTCTCGACCTTGTGGAAAATGTCAGCTCCTCTTACTTTTACACCGGTGATGAATGAGTAATACCTAAGTGTTATGCAATATTTGAGTACAACTATGCGTACATGAAATAATGTACATAATTTTTTTATATTTTTTCGAATGCTAGTGCTCTGCTTCTCATATTTTATATGAGAAGCAGAGCAAAAAACTCTATCACTTACTAATAACTTACTTATAGTAAAGTCAGCCTATACAATGTGTTAGATAACCGACCCGACAAACTTTAAGGGCTTCTTCTACATAAAATTTTAATCATAAAATGCCCCATACATGTGGGGTGAAAAAATAACTTAAGATTTTTGAGATGAATTAGAGCAACTTTAATTTTGTCGGAGTTTTTGGGTAAAAATATTATTTTAACAGTCTACGACATTGTTTTCGATACTTAAGTGATATTTATTGGATTGCCACTTGTTTTGAGTAATCCGACAATATTTATCCTAAACGATGACCAAATAATTAAAATGCCGCCATTCCGAAAGGGTTGAGTTTTCACCCCACTTATATAGGACATTTTATCATTAAAATTCACTGTAGAAAAAGCCCTTAAAGTTTGTCGGGTCGGTTCCCAAACACATTGTATATATCCCACTGCTGGGAAAAGGCCTCACCTCAACTATGAGGAAATACGAGCCATACTTCACCACGCGGGCTCAGTGCGGATTGGTGAAGGGGTGTCTGTAAGGCAAGTGACAAACCTTACTGCCAGATAGTATCAAGCCGCCCTAGGGCCTCTGACTAGGCTTAACGACGAATACCAGCAGATATTAGCCGGGACCAACTGCTTAGCGTGCCTTCCGAAGCACGGAGATGCTTGTCATGGATGTCACTTAAATGGTTGGAATCTTACTTATACTGCAGATCTAATAGTAACTTTTCAATATAGTTTCATACAGATTTTTGACATCTACATATATTATAATTTTGTGAGCTTGATTATGTTTGTTATTTCCCTATGGCTTAGTGTAACTTACCGTTTCAAGTAGCATTTAGAATGTACTGTTGTCTTATTAATTTTGACATCTGACTGATAGATAATAAATGAAATACACTAAGTAGGTACAAATGAAAATACATGTTGTATTATGATCGATCGTACATTTAGTTGTTTTTTTTTGTATGCTCTTGTTTAATTTTCTTTTGTTGATTTATACCTTAGTCGATATGCAGTTGCAAAAAGAGTGTATTGTGAAACTAGGTCCGTATTAATTACAGGATTTTGTAAGTACCGTTTTTGCGCTAAATGAAGTATGAATTTTAAATACCGACCATATACGGAATGACATGTAAAATTAACTTACCTACATAATTCATGTCATGAAATATAAACATAATACATAATACATGTACATATAAGAAACTAAACAAAAGTGTAATCTATTACAAACTTCCCTTCGTAACCCGTTAGTCACTAAATAACATCTTATCATAATTTAACGTCGATTCAACCTTCGTCACAAAAAATTTACTATACGTCCTTTAACTACTATTTTACAAGGATACCCCAAACCAAGTTGTTCCATTCTTAAAAATATCGATAATTTTAACTAATTCCATTACTTTGGTTGATACATTGCTGTTATATGATACCTACCAATTGCGGATTGACCAAGGCCAGTTCTAGTGAATGCGATCATTGTGGTTACGGCCTTTTGGCCTTGGTCTATGATCTATGGGACCACTCTACAAGAATAAGTACCAGATTTCAACGCAGTAGGTAACTTTTATTTCTTTTTAACAAAGGGAATGGCTGATTCGAAACATTATGTCACACTGTCTGGACACAAAAGAAGTAGAATGACGTTTCCCTGATATAATAGATAGACTTTTTGCTTATTATAGCACTAACGTTTTTCGTTGAATCGAACTAAAAATCAAAACGGTAGAGCTTAATAAGTAAGTAGAGGTTTAAGTTTCAACGCAATTTCATTAAATTCAAAGTTATAGTTTTTGAACTCCCGCTATCAACTTTTCAATTAGTTAGCCTGCCTGTAAACTGCCTCCAGGCTAAAAGGAACCTTGGCCAACCTGGAGAAGTTTAAATAGGCTGAGGACCCAGGTTGGTCGAAGTAAAGATAACCTGTATCGGTGGGGGTACTCAAGCAGCGCAGACGCCAGCTGTGAATGAGGAGAACCCCTGCAAACCATGGCTCACCTCACTAACTGTCCCGCGTGCACGACCACCTGCGTGAGGACTTACTTGTCAGTAACCAGAGGGCCACCACGGTAGCCGCCTTCTGGGCAAGTTAGACTTAGCCCGTGTTCATGCCAACACGAAAGAAGAAGAAGAAGATTAGTTATCCTGCTACTTTAATGACTTGGGAAAATGACTAAATAGTAAATGTGAAATAAAACCTCGTACTTAATCGCAACAAGCACAATGCAGTAATTATTCATTTGATCTCATAAACTGTCGGTAGAGTTTATCTGTTGGCAGCCGCTGTTGCTATCAGATTAAAGAAAAACTGGCAAAGTGTGAGACAAACGGTTTAACAAGATTCCGTACCCTGTTCTGTGTCAATAATAATTGAGTTTAATAATATAGGATAGGATATTCTTAATAGCATGCCACGCACTATACATAAACAATAATTATGAAATTTTCGTATAGATTTATACAATTATATTTATAAATATCGGCGGTTTTATTATTTAAAAAAGTGATTATAGGTAATAATGATAAATAACGTACTAAACCTCGGATAGAATTGAAATAAAATAAAAAACTTTCCTAAGGTTTCTGTTTTCATTCTTTTGGTTTTTGTAGTACTGCATACATACTGGTGGGGTATTTTTGATTATAGCAAATATCGAATGCTCTAAAATTTGAATCGATAATGTGAAAGAAAACAGTAAATCGTTTCAAATACGAATCGTGTCGCGTCCAGTCATGTTAAGATTGATCCTATTTTATACGTTTGTCAATATGATCGGTGAAAGAACCATCATCTGTCGATAATACTTTTCTTTTTCAGCAGAACTCTAAAACGTTATACGACAGAACTCAACTGGTTTGCGGCGCGACGATGTAGGCCAAATACTGAATGGGCTTAAGACTTGATTTATTGGATGTACACACGAGTCGTGTAAAAAGACAATAATATGGGTTTATCTTATGAGGTTATGTTATTGTTTCTGTGCTCAAGTATGCTCTCATATTACGTTATTTTTGTGGTTCTACCATATCTACTCGCGTCCCATAAAACAACTTTGATTCTTATCATGGCTACATTCTAGTAAAAACAAATTATGGGAGTAGCACCTACTGAGTTGGTTTGTGGTTTTGAAATATAATATGTATGTTTTGGATGTTTCAAAGAATACATTTAATGAATTAGCAAGTTACAGATATCGTGTGGTAAAATTTTAGTTGAATGTACCTAGACTTTTCAATTCTATAAATCTATTTTTACAAGAGATAGATTAACAAGTTTTTTTTAAAAAAACATCAACAAAGTTTGTAGGTAGAAATGTATATTTAGATGGCTAGAAATCTGTGTCATTTTTATTGCAATATTTGTGCACTGCACAGATATTGAAATTCTTTCTTCTTCTAAAGATGCGTTGTAACATCTTTGTCAATAATACGTCTTATTGTCAGAAATATGCTTCCGCTGAGCTAAGTGTAACATCAACTCTTTTCCTTTGAATAAAGTGTCAACATTTCTCAAAACTACATATAATTTTAACGCTGACTGTATGTTCTTGAGCCAGTAGTATACCATGCAAAATATTCCGATTCCCCTGGTGCAGGTTACCAGAAATACAAGACTTCGGTACCTGCACCACTAACGACCGCCAAATGAAGCGCATGCAGTTGCATAAGTGATGCATCGCTTACATAATCACAGTGTGGGGATGTGCGATTGCTTATCGATATTATTTCACCGACTTCATAAAAGAGAGTACAATTTGATATCATGTAGATGAGAAAAAAACGTTAATTATCCTGGTTTTAGAGTAGTAGGCAGTTTTATCATGCCTAGAAAAGTATTAAAAATATGATGAGGATATCATCAGCTCTCAACATAATCGCCGAATAATTGCACAAAAACCGACAAAAACCGACCACTGCATGTAGCATTCCTAGACATGGTAAAGGCATTTGATAGGGTCCCTAGGCATACGATTTGGTGGAGCCTACGCAAAAAGAATGTGCCCGAACAATATATCAACATCATAGCCGACCTGTACAGGGATGCGAGGTCAATTTGAACGGTTGTGGGTGAGACAAAGTCAATAGCAGTCACAGAAGGCGTTCACCAAGGCTCTGTACTAAGCCCCTTTCTGTTTTGCCTGGCTTTGGACTAGCTTACTGAGGTAGCACAGAGCTTGACAACATGAACCTTTATATACGCTGATGACGTGGCCATTTGCGCTGAGAGCCGAATTGAGTTGCAGGAAGCACTGTTAACGTGGAAGCGCCAGTTACAGACCGGTGGCTTAGTGCTGAGTGTTGCAAAGACTCAGTTTCTGTCCCTAAATTCGGCAGACCCGAGCGATAGTAGCCCCATTTGTGTAGATAAAATAAATAAATAAAAATAAAAACATCTTTATTGATAACAAGAATTACATCAATAATCAATTAAATACAACATGAAAGTGCTATGTATCTCACGCAATTGCCAGAGGCTCCCAAACTAGGCTCTGCCTGCATCTTGAGAGACCAGTTACAATTACTTGGCTAAGGTGTGTGGCACATTCTATTAGTCTAGATAAATATGTGTGTGTGTGTGTGTGTGTGTGTGTGCGAGAGAGAGAGATCGAATGAGATTAACGCTTCAGTCTGCTTGTTTTTAAATCGCAAATAACTGCCAAGTTATTATACGTTGCAACCTGGCAGTATCTAGGAAACCGCTTCGCAAAACTTGTCCTGACAGCAGGCACAGGTAATCTGTAGACACGACGACGAACGATAATATCAAAATTATCCAGGTTAGGAGCAGATTTGTGTATGTCCAGGGAAGCAGTTAAGATATACAACTGCCTAACGCGAAGCATTCCTATCTCATCGTATACGGCATTACCCAGGTTTTCCCAGCATTACTTTAAAAATAGCACGTTGTGCCCTTTCAAGCCTTAGCAGAAAAGTCTTAGCAGCCCCTCCCCAAACTCTCATGCAATATGCGACTATTGAGTGGCAGACGGCATAATACACAGTTTTCATGACATCCAAGTCCGCATATCTTCTCAGTATTCGCATTATGCCAGTGACTTTTCTGACTTTGTTTGCAATAAGATTGATGTGTCCTGCAAAGGTAAGATGTTCATCTAGTAATAAGCCCAGGTATTTCAGCTCACAGTAAGCTCACAGTAAGTACTTTGTATCACATCACAGTTACAAGCGGTAGGGGCGGCACCTCGGAGAGGGCAAGAATGGATACGCAAGCTATATGCTTTGTTGGGACTAGACGCAGAAGTTATATGAAAACATATGTATTTAGTTTTCTTGGTATTAAATGTCAGCAGGTTTTGATCCAACCATTCGTATACGCGCGCTAAGCCACCCTCTGCAACCGCAAAAGTACTGTCCCAATCGCTACCCCTAAAGAGAATCGCGGTATCATCTGCGTAGCAGATGAGTTCGGCTGAGGGTATAGCAAGGTCATGTATATTATTAATATAAATAATAAAGAGAGTGGGACCAAGTATGCTACCCTGAGGAACCCCGTAATTGATTGGGAGCCTATCACTCGCGAGGCCGTCAATGCGTGTCAACTGGCTTCTACCAGACAAGTAGCTCCTAAACCACTCCAAGGCTGTACCTCGAATTCCTATACCATTAAGTTTTCTAAGCAGGATAGGAGTCGACACGGTATCAAAGGCCTTGGCGAGGTCCAGAACAACCGCCATACATTTAAGGCCACCGTCTAAATAAGAGGAAACGAGATTTGACATCAGCTTTACGGCGTCTTCTGTTGATTTCTTTAGAAGAAAGAAATAGAATTTACATATACTTACATACTATAATAAATTAGAACAAAAAAATGTTTTTAGTTCCATCCAAAGTATTACAGTTTGAAATCGGTTTTACTTTTTGCAAACGAGACAACGTAGCCCTACTTGTATATTTTGGTAATGTATCTTTTGATAATTTATTGCCAACTCCTGGTTTGACAATATTTTTAATTAAAACGCTGGATGGCAACATTAAAGCAGGTATTTTATTATCTTGTTAGCATTTTTAGCGAGTCGCCTTTTACTTTTCGTTTAATTCTATTCTTAGATTCTCAGATGGACAAATAGTCACCATGTATGATCAATACTAGTACTTAGGAAGTATGATCCACAGCTCTAGGAACTTAGAATGCAACATTCAGCACCGAAGCTGCAGCGTGGCTTAAATGGCGTGAAGTAACTGGTGTCACATGTGACAGGAGAATGCCAGTAAAACTCAAAGGCCTAGTATACAAGACCATCATAAGGAATGTCCTATTGTATGGTAGCGAGACATGGGCAGTGACCCAAAAGCATATCCATCCAAGTCGCAGAAACGAAGATGCTAAGGTGGATGTGCGGCGTCACCAGACTCGACAAAATCCGCAACAAGTACATGCGTGGAAGCCTGGGAGTACGCGACATCGCCGACAAAATGCAGGAGAGCAGGCTGCGATGGTATGGTCACGTGAAGAGAAGGCCACCAGAATACGTCGGAAGTGCGGCACTGCATCTCTGCATCACCGGTCGAAGATCCAGAGGCAGACCCAATAAAAGATGGAGAGATGTAGTGCTAAACGATATGAGGGAGTGCGGAGTTTTCACTGAAGATGTCGAGGACAGGGCGAAGTGGAAGAGAAAAATAAAGAAAGCTGACCCCACCACCATGTGGGATATATAGCCAGGAAGAGAGAGAGAGATGAGAATATCATACATATACCTACCTACCTTTCTTAGCAAGTCTACAACTCATTGTAGTAGTTTATTGTCTGGTTCCCTAACTTCTAATTAAATGAAATTTAATATACTAGAATTTACAAATACTTACTGACTATAATAAATAAGAACAAAAAATGTTTTTAGTTCCATCCATAGTATTACAGTTTGTAATCGGTTTTACTTTTTACAAACGAGACAACGTAGCCCTACTTGTATATTTTGGTAATGTATCTTTTGATAATTTATTGCCAACTCCTGGTTTGACAATATTTTTAATTAAAACGCTGGATGGCAACATTAAAGCAAGTATTTTATTATCTTGTTAGCATTTTTAGCGAGTCGCCTTTTACTTTTCGTTTAATTCTATTCTTAGATTCTCATTTCGACCTAGTCTGTGATCTTAAACATAAAGTTTAACTAACTAGCGAAATCTGCTAGAGATTTTGGTAAAACTTAACTAAGGAAAATTAATACTGACTGCCGCACTCAAACCGTCAATTAAATTTAATCTATAATTAAGTCTCGTTCTGCCACTTTCTTTTTCAATTAAATAGAAAAGGAAGGCATGAGACTTAATGAAGGATTAACTTTGATTGACGTCTCTGAGTACGGCAGTTAGTCATGATGATAAAGATCAGTATAAAACAAATTCGAGATTTAATTATTATTTATTATCCAATCTATATTATGCTGTTGCACCTTCCACACGATGCATATTGTATACTTACATAAAGTTCAGTAAAACTATCGATATAAATAACATCCCTACGCAAACGTGATCTCCAGTATGCAAAATTACATCCCAAGTGTAGTCTCTAGTTCAATCAGTCACGTATACGTACTTATTAGGTCTACCTTTAGATTCTCTTCTCGTATTGAGGCAAGGCGTAAAATATTATTATAATCATCCCTATTTCAAAATAATACATGCATGCTCAATGTATGTTTCATAGTTCCTTCAACATGAAAAAAAAAAGTTTGTTTGCTGATTTCCCAAATAAGTCATTAAATGATGGAGGTTATTTGTAAAGAGTAAAATACTTTTACTATTTGAACTTGTAAGCACTACACTTACTCTTAGTAAAGTAGGTAAGTAGATGCGGGCGGGAACTAAGAATTAAGAATCCACAAACATATTGGAATTATTTCATCCTGTCCTTTCTTTCTTGTCCATCTCTAGTAATCGGTCGTGAATACCTAATTCCGTTATTAGGTCATAATAAACGAGTGTACAGTAATTATGTTTGCAGAGCATCTCTTGTTATATAATAGTATAAACAATTCATAATAATTATGAAACCCTGGGGAAATTATATAACATCAAGTTTTAATTGCTGTTTGATATATGCTGCAAACACTGTAATCATTTTCCGTGGTTCACAGTTACATAAAAATTGCGATGTCAAAAAGTGTACATTTTTAAGATTGTATACAAAACACCATATTAATAATTTCTTACTGGTATTATTATTACTAAAAACTAGTAGGAAATTAGAGAAACGAGATAAATGGGAGTAGAGATGTATATAATGATGATAGAAATACAGGAAAAGAGTGACATAAAAACAATAATAATACAGTGTCATATAAATTTAAACTATACATAAAGAATATACATACGAGTATTTACAGCCAGCAAGAGATTTGAGTATAATAAGGTTTCAACATCATTCATTGTAAATATTAAAATAAATTTTGTTGTAAACAAAAAGACAAAAAAACTTAGAAAAATAACCAATTTGCATCGGAATTTATCAAAAAGCTATCGAAATCCATTTCCAAACTGGTATTGAGATAATTTCAATATCATTAGCAAATCGATTAGTGTCATTGAGTTAATAGGTTTGCAAAGCAGTGAGGAAACCTAAAAAGAAATTAAGACAATTAATTTATTTCTTTTAGAAATCTATCATTGTTTTTAAGGTCAGAGACTTTTGGATGACCATAATATCTAGTCACCCTACACAGTACACTTTCTTTAAAAAGAAAGCAAACTTTTTTTGTGCAAAAGTTTTAAAATTTTATTTTTTGCAAATTGTCCAGTCTTTTGTTAGCTAGTTTAAGTATTTGTTTTTAACATAAGTTTGCCGACCTCCCAACATGCATAAACAGAGCGACATATTTTTTTGCGTATTGCACTTTGAGTAGGCCCCGACTGCTGACATGAACTGTTAAACTGTGCAATATTTGTACGCAGGACGTCCCGCGGTTAACCGAATGTTTTAAACAGGAACAAATGTGACATGGAAATGCAATTTGTGAATGCGATTCGGGATGTGATAGGGCTGCCACACACCAAGGTAAAGGTTCTCACCGATAGTTTTTAATATTTTTAAACACTAACAGTGTTCTTTCTCATTTATATGACACCTGACGCTGTAACTTTTTCGTTTTTACCCCCAACTTCTTCGCTTCTTCAATGTGAAATATTGTGTACAAAGTTATAGTTATTTTTCTCATGGCAAGTGAATTTCTGTAATTCTTAAAGATAATAAAAATCACCTTATATAAATTTAAATAATTAGATCTCACCAAACTATGAGAGTGCACCTGTGTATTGCGCACACAAACTTTGTACTTTACAATGGGCTCGACACGCACACACTTTGTACCATAATAGGCTCAATTCCAATGTACCTTGGTCTAATTTAATTAAAGTTCAGTCTCTCTCTTTCTCTACCTATAAAAAAACAAGAGTCAGACTATAATAATTAAGAAACGTTAAACTAAAGAGCTGTTAGTTTCTCAGGAAATTACAGAATCCATAGACAAATTAGTAGGGATGACATTTGATGACGACTAAAGTTAGACGAAAACTTGTAAAAATACGTAAAAAGTTGCATCACATAATTTGACGTTTCTAACTTGATTGTGGTTTGTCTCTTTTCGTTTGTTTAGCAGAGAAAGAGAGAGACTTAACTTAATCTTAGACAGGGCACATTGGAATCGAGTGCAATATCTCCCGCGCAGCGGCTTATTGAAATTGAGATTGGCCGCTATAGTCAAAATACAGGTAGAAGGACATTTAGCTAAAGGTGGGCACGGAAACAGTTGTGATATTTGGTTGGAGAAAACTTGCTCAGTATTTGTCAGTGTTTTGTTTTGGATTTGGTTGCACGTAGGCTATTGTGACAGACGGTTTTCTTTTACTATTCTTACCCAACTGCGGCAAAGCCCAAATTTAAGTTAAGTATAGGTAAAATGTCCTTCTCTCTAGGGTGATATGTTACCATGCATAAAAAAATAGAATGGGCTTCATATTTTATACTACATGTGTTGTTTATACTATACTATATGAATAAAATACAGTTAATTAATTTTTTTTCGTATTTCGTTTTGATTTGTTTTAAAATTACACACCTACTAATTACCTTTTGAATTCGTCTTTGCATGCTGTAAACAAAGCGTTTCTTGAAAGTTTTGTGTGTCCTTTCCTTTCTTTTGTTTTTAAAATGATTTTCTTTTTAGAGCTTAGGTACTTTCTAAATGTGACAACCCTAACGCGGACAAGTGAGTGCACGTGACGACTCTGTTGTTAGCGTCAGACCGCATTGGATTGCGTAGGTGCGTTTACAGTTTAATTACAAAAAATACTATCAGCACTGAATATCCATTTTATTTAGATTCTTTGTTTTACAAACCACAATTGTGCTATTACAGTTTTATGTTTTTATTTGAAATTGGACTTATTTTACAGGTTGAGCTCAATTATGTAAAACATGAATCAGGTGTTAGTGGTGGAAATATAACACACTCAAAAATAAAGTCTTCCTTGCTTGGTGGTTACATTAATGTTGTAGGTATTTTTGCTTTTATACGAGTACGAGGTAAAAGCAACCACAACGTTATGAAAGAAGCTCCAATCAGCCATTAAATGAGTTCAACGAATGTTTAACAAACATTTTTTTCTTTGTGATATTTTAAGGCTTTCTTCCTAACCGCGATTCGATCTGTTTCCTCAAAAATGACGTCGCTATAAGTTTTTGCGTAAAACCGCATCCTTCCTTCCGTCCGTTGGATGTGCCGGCGCACCAAAACGCTGGGGGCTTCGGAAGCAGATGTCAAAAACACCTGTTTGCACCTATTGTGAGTTTCGGTTAACATTCGGTTAAATAACCATCTTGTTTATAGATGCAGATGTAATATTAAAATATTTAACAGCATCTCCCTTACATATTTTACTTTCATAAAAACCTTGCAAAGAATTGCCTAAATTGGAAAAAATATTATTACATTTTTAAAGATACTCAGGGCAAAAAAGCTGGCCTATCAAACATTCTAACCACTTTCGATGGAGACAAAGATAGCTTTCTTGGCCACAAATGAATTTTCATTAATCAATACTGTGGTATTAGTAGTAATAATCTTTCGCCGTTGTTTTTCTACATTGCATATTATATTTCTCCCCCATCCATGATTTTGACAAAAAAATTACGTTGTCGAAGCGCTACGTTGTAACCGTTCTTGGAAAATCGCCTACGATTTGGCATACAACAGTCCCCGCCTGCACACCTGCAGGATCCCCCATCCCATCCTTGAGTCGCAGATGCGCTCCGCTGATTCCACGCACGCCCGGACATTCCCACGCAGTGCAACTGTTTCTGTATCGTTGGGAACGAATCTTTCTTAGGAGTACACACAAACTACCTTTTAGACATGTATGTTTGTGACGTAATACCTCAAGTAGTGGTAATTTTTTTGTCTTTTAGGAGCCTCTAAATCGTCACTTTTAAAGATTCGTTATTTTTTACTTAACACATACATACACAGGTCTTAACGCGATAATTGAGTAAAGTTTGAAGCCTCTAAATCCTTGAGGGGTGATAGATTTGCTGTGCGAGTGCTTATATTTGCTCGTATTGGTTTTGATACAGTCTTATTTTGTTTGATGTCAATACCACCTTAATTCAAGGCCAACACAATATATAATGTATTGTTTGTTATGTAAATTTGATATTTTTTTTTTATTATGCAAAATGTATGAGACACCTCACTTTGTGCCTTTACTTTACGTTTTTTCATTCCAATAGTTCAAATTGTCAGTGTCTAATCGTTTCTAATATAGGTACTTACATTGTTAGTATTAGCTAAAACCTGGTAGATACTTAATAATATAATTTATAAGTTTGATAAAGTGATGTTCACCTTAATATAGTTGTTTACGTAGCCATAGCAAAATGAGAATGTTTAAAATGATTGTAATGTAATACAACTGCTGGAGAACTTAAATAAATAAATAAATATGTAAACCTTCATAAATGTATACTACTTATTATCAATTTTTCTCCTTTGACCAAGGTTTATAGATAAATTAAAATATTTTTTAAAAATCACCAAAATAAAAATTAAAAAAAACACTTACCTGCTCATTTTAATAGCCACTTCTTTGTTTTTTAAATATACTCGTAAATTACACTCTCCATGTCTATTGCATAGTAAGCACTTGATTTTGTTATTACTTATAACCAGACCTTTATACTAGCTAGATGATCTAATCACATATTTATAATATTTGTGCCTTTATTGACTAGAACGTTTCTCTGATTGAATTTTCTCATCTCAACAGTTTTGCAATTTTTCTTAGTAAGTGCACAATAGAAAAATGCACTAGAAAACGTTTGGAAACTTTTTGTTGTCTTCTGTCTACATTCACCTGTCTTGTCTTCGTTGCTTCTGTAATTGAAGCCTTATACAGCTACTTGTCCTTATCTATCATATCTCGATGGGGATTTAAAGAAAGAGACGGAGTTCTTAGCCGTCGGCATCAGCATGTGGCACGCGCCGCTCCATTCGGTTTACGAACGTACGCCAGTGAGGACGCTGTGTCGATTCGAATTTCGGATTCTCGGGATGCGATCGTAATTTTGACAGTTTCAATTATAAAGTTTGCGGTTGCGGATCCTTGAAGCAGTACACCGTCTTTTTGTGTAAGAACAGTGCAACTTTGTGTGAAAAAGTTTATGAATTATTAAAAATAGTGAATGCAGTTTACTTTTCCGGTGACGATTTCGTGAATGCGAAAGAAGTGTAACCTACATCCTGGGCGCGAAACGCTTCAAGTGAAAGTTTAAATACACAGTTTTTTTGTTGGACCGTCTCGAAGTTTGATATTCTTGTGACTGTTCCGTATAATTGAAAAAGTTCCGGACACTTATATGGGAAGGAACGCATCTGCGTGACCCGAAAACTGTGATAGAAATAAACGATTTACCGCGAGATTTATTTCGTCTTTGAAGTCGGGTTCCGTAGAATGATTAATCACGCATGTTTGAGGATGCGTTTCGGTGAGAGTTAAAAAAGTGGGGAAAACGGTGGGTTCAGGGACTTTTTTGGGCTTTATGAGGGAGAGAAGGTCTTTGCCGATAAGTAGCGAAGTGGCGTTGAAGAATGATAAGGATGGAACTGGGAAGCATGTTGTGAACTCTGTTATATGTGGTGTGGTGGATGAACTGTCTAACGGTCGGACCGGACGTCGAGGGTCGTGGGTTCGTCACGCAGTCATGGGGGTTCTCAGGTGGAAGGATCTGACCGGCGTGAGGACCAGCACGCCAACTGATCAGAAAGAGGTCAGTAAATGATGATAAGAACACTAATAAACATTACGACATTGATAGTACTATCGTTACAATAACTTATTGGTACAGGCACTAGTTTGTAGAAACTAATAGTCCTCGTAAACTTGATTCCAGAGAATTACAATATCTAATTTATTACTTGCTGTACTATTTTAGGCTGTACTATTAAAGTTAAAGAAGTTTAACATCGTCAATAACCTAATGTACAGTGAGTGACCAGCTTATCAGACTATACGTTTTGGTTGCAAAATCACTCTTATTGGAACAGCATAAGATGCCACAGTGCTTACCGTGACGTGCTGTCGTCCGTACCTATCATAATATCACACTATAAAAGAAATCCCGTCCCATTAAGGAAATTAGTCATCATTTGATCGTCATCGTAACTTACGTCATGTCATCATTGGGATTTATCTAACGCGATGTTGCAAAGATATTACCTATGATGGCCATATAGTACATTAAGGTTTTTGTGGTGTAGGTTTAATAACTACTTACAGGTATTTCTTCTGAGTGAATTCTGATAGTAATCATACATTCACACAACAAGACATATGTATATTCGTTAAGTAAATTAACCTTTTTATAATATAATTATTTTTTTTATCCAGTAGTATACGTAATACGAGTAATACCTATCCTAGGTATTACTCGTATTATATCAGGCACATTATTTTCTTTAGGGTGTGGTTTGTTACATTCACAAAACATCAATTTTGAAATATTTTTCATTCATGAAGCTACTGTTGATGTTATTGGCAACATTTCTAATGTTGATGCGGAAGATTCCTTGTTGATGTTTACTTCTTGTTAATTCGTAAAGCTTGTGGGTTAATGCCAACTCAAAAATAGTGACTATTGAAAGAAATGTGACTGTTAGGATCTGGCACGTCCGGTTAGTAAGAAGAACGAATATATGTTTATTACTTGTGATTTGATGTTATAGTTTCCCTAAATTTTATTGTGTAAGAAAAAAGAACAAAAAAGTAAAGAATGCAATTCGTTAAATTTAGTATATTTCGTAAAATACATTGTTGGTTGTACCTCTTTTAATATTTCTTACACAAGCAATCAATACTTTTTATATTTATTTGTAAGTACACACGTACTAATATTTCTCAGGAAAAATTCTAGGGCCAGTAGGTATGAGGTTTCCAGATGGATTACTTTAATAGCAACAAAACAATAACGGTATTATTACAAAAAAAATGGACCAGTTTTAATATAGGTCTAAATATTAGCCGACCAAAGAGGAATGGAAAGGACATTTGTGACATAACCTAATAGAGAACCGCTTTTCTAATAGGCTAGCTAGTAGCTTAGTCCTGGCTTGAACCCGTTACTAAGTTTTTGTAATAACACCGTTATAATTCTTAATAGCACCAGTAAAAGAATCACAGACTACAAAGAAACATGCTCATCATAGTCGTGACATTTAATCATTATTCCTAATGTTTGTGTAATCAAGTGTACATATGTATGTAATTTTATCTTCTGACGTTTCTTATCTATAGAAAACGATGCAGTGTGGTTAATTTATTATCATAACAATGATGTGTCTACACTTGTTCTTGTGAATCACAGATTATGTAAAATATTGAGTATAGGTATGACGAATAGAGAAACCTGTGTTTGTCACGGCTGTTTAAAAGTCTTGCCAAATTTTATAGACCGGCTTGTGAACAGTTTTCAAAATATTTTAGCCCTAGCAAAAATATTTTCAGCTGGGTCGTGTTTTCGAAATAGAACTCAACAAAAATGACACGAATGAAGTAACTCATATTTCTATTATTTATATACAAAATAGTTTTTTTTACAATCTGTCGTCATGACAGTATTTTTACTATCACAAAATTGTGTTTAGATGCCAACGCGTAATAACTTTATTATTGGTAATTTAATACATGTCCCACCTTTATCAGCGAAAAAAACCTGTCGTGCATTTAATTTAATGTATACTATTCTTGTTTATTATAAATTTATTGATAGCATACACCATTTCGAGACACAAATACCTATGCAAATACGCTAATTAGACTTCAAAATAATTTTACTGATAATAACATCACGTATTCGCTGAGTATTACCTGTTTATAACATTATTTACTCATTGGCCTTATTACTTCCTTCAATAATTAAGATATTTAGTAATGTAATTAACTAATTTGAAAACATGCAGTAAATAAACCTTATCTCTCAGTATACATTTAAAATACTTCTGTTAATAGCTTACAAATTATTTGTTGACATTGTACTCAAAACCGTTGTGTGTTATCGGCTTAAGTATTATGAATGTCTGAAAGGTAATTAGAACTTCATTTAAGGAAGAGCTGTTAACTAGGTAATAACACATTATAAGCAGATCCTGCTAATACTTGCATTTACTAATATTCAGAACCTTCCAATTTTACTTTTACCTAAGTCATTTGGTTGAGTTTGAGATTACAATTAAGATTTCCATAAAGTTAATATATCACAAATATTAATTAATAACTCATATTAATATTACAGAATCTCCGTGCTTTCTATGTACGTATTACTTTTCACTCTATACTTAAGTAATACTTAGTAGTTGCATCATAATCCATAATGTAGGTACTTTTGTTGAATCATTAAGCCTATTAGTTTAATTTTGCTGGGTCCAAACATTGATTGTGTGTATTATTTTACCATAAAACCTTTTGACAGCAAATTCGAACGTAAAAAACCTAAAATTCCGTATCTTAAACTCCACGTTGCCAAGTCTCATAACAATTCCCAAAAATCAGGTATAATAACGAGGTTGTCTCTCACGCTTTATATAAGTTAACCTTATTCTCGCAAACTCTTACAAGCCTGAACATCAAAGCATCCCAGTCTTCAATACTGTCGCAATGTTGTGCCATATTTTTTCCACATTTAACAATATCGTGCCAATATCGTACGGTAGTCGCTGGGTCGTTGTAACGTCGTGTGGATGACGGCATGTCAAGTATAACAGTGCAACATCTTTATGTAGTCGTAATAGCATCGATTTTACTACAAAAATGTGTTACTACAAACATAACAGAAAAGATTGTGTGAAAATCGCGAATCGTCGTTGCATGACGGATGTCGTTAGGTCTCTCATAATGTCGACACTTAAATTCGCCCTGCAACTCGAATAAAAATAAAGTAATATTTTATTTACAGACGACGGTAGATCAAAGTAAACATTGCAGCTTCTTATACAATTGTAAAAGGGGCGATTTTTCAATGAAAATAATGAGTCTAATGTGCTGGCTACTGTACAACGCAAAACAAGAAGCACGGTTCGCTTTTATATTATAAAGAAATTACCTAAGCACGAAATTTTGAAAATAAACACATTGAATATCTCCTTGCTTTGTTATTAGAACGTTACGAAAAAATGTGTTGGTAAAACTTTTTTAGAAAGTGTTCTTTATTCACTTCTGAATGATGAGTTTTTGTTTTTCCCAAGTTATCGTAATCGGTCGCCCACAATCGGTTTCGGAGACACTGACGCCGATAAGTAAAAATGAAATCGATTTTGATCTTATCGATACAAGCATAACACTCGGCTTACCTACTGCAATAGATAAACGATTATGCCATAAACTAATGATTTGTAAATTACATCAGTTTATCTGTAGGATGTCAAAAAAGAAAGTTCTGAAATGAGTAGACCAAAACTAAGAATTATCTTGGAGGCATGCCTATACTAGCGCTTGCTTACAGTATGTCGCCTGGTGTCAAAGTACGCTAACAGTCAGTATGTACTCGTATGGACCACCTTAGTCACTTTTGAAAATTGTTTACATACCCGAAGAGATTAATGGCTTATTTTAAACTTCTTGTTTAGGTAGAGACCCACCGTGTTATTATACAAAAGATAGACACGCTTATTAAAATATGGTGTATTTGAAGTAAGAATCGTTATTTGTAAATATAACGTAATAAAAACATAAGTACATAATAAAGACAATGTGACAGTAATTTAAAATTAGTTGTCATACTGCCGCACTCTGAGACGACAATAAAATTTAATCTATTTATAATTAAGTCTCGTTCTGTCACTTTCATTGTCAATGAAATAGAAAGGCACTGCATGTGACCTAATGAAGGATTTACTTTAATTGACGTCTCTGAGTACGGCAGATAGACACAGAAAATACTTAAATACTGTTTAACTTTTGTAATACCTAACACCGCTAGAGTTTTAAAACATTAATATTCAAAGGTATTTTTGCCAGTTCATAGTTTGTAGTGACAACATCGCCCATTACTACAAAGTCCAACATTTTACACTCACTAAATAAGTGTGTTTGTTTATTTTCGGTAGTTTAACGGGCCGTCTTTAGTATGACATAAATCTATGTCGTTATTAACTTTATGGTCTGTCATTTAATCGATTTCGCGTTACCGTCCGCGGATAACGATTTTATGATTTAAACCCTGTCTGATCAGGCTAGAGATGATTTTAACAGTGGCCATCGTAAATAGCTTCTGATTTACAAAAAAAAACAATTAATGCTTTAATCTTAATGGATGCGTTTTAAAACTATGAATCTATTTTATAGCAATTTTGTGTTAATAAATAATTTTTCAATTCATTTGCAAAATATGTCTCAGATATTAAGTAAACTATTAAGTACTATCTACATACTACTATTAAGTAAAATCATAATATGAATGAAGAGTATTGTTGCGCTCCATAGTTATACACCCGCTTAATTTTTAAAATTACATCAACTGCCAAATCTTACGGTTTTCTTAACGCAACCTCACTAACACTGCATTATGACAACTGCAGTGTCGTAACCAGGTCAATCGGTGCACTTCAATTTCGCCAACGCAGTGTAACAGCGTACCCGCGTAAGTTGGCACTTTGACAACTATTTCACGGCACGGCACATGTCGCCGATGTAGAGTCGGTCGCTGACACCGCGGTTCGCTCGTTCGTGTTATGAGGAAGAAGTTATATAGTGTTGCTGGTGATTGTAACTGTGAATTAATAATTTATCACAATCTTAAAATATCAACATAAAGCTACAATAAGTTAACATGGCCTTACTAACCTGCAAAAGTAGGCACAAAATAATATTTTTTGTCTGTAGCTTACTTCAAAATAACCATCTCCCTAAAAATTATCAATCCACTCAAACCTCTCTCAGATAACAAATAAGTATAGGTGTGGGCAATTCATTGAAATTCGCGAATACATTATACAGCCCTGGAAAATCTTGATCTATTTATCCCCTAGCAACGTAAATTATGTAAATATGCACGCCAATCGTGGCATAAAGGTTAATCGCGTGAATATTCAGTGAGGCATCTCACTAAGTAATTTTTCCAAGAACAACCAGATTTAACAATGTGACTTGCTAGTATTTCTAAATCATCTCTTGAGGCTTGGTGTCAGAGATCAGTCGAACGACAAAACATCTTTAAGCGTTGTATATAGTATCATCTCTTTATCATGGTAAACGATTTTAAAATATATGAAAACTGTCTTGCAAACACGTATTTAGTAATCTTCATTAACTAGCAGCCATTTGTGATAATTGTTGTTTCTAGTCTCATCACAAATTAGTAGGTTGACATTACTGATCACCTCATAAATGACTATGGCGAAATCGTAACATTTTCTAGCGTGGTCACTCCCCAACAGTGTATCTATTGCAAAAAGGTTAATGCACTAAGCAAAGAAAAACCGAGAGATATCGTTGACAGAGTAATGATATATCGACAAAACTTGACAAGGCAGTTTTACGAGCGTAGATCGACGGATTTCACCGTGATACTGTTCCACAGTTGTCACAGAATTGGAAATCGCTTAGCACAAATAGGTGTGCGATTTACAGAAACCGAGGCTTAGTAAATCTTGGCTTCGGTGGAGAAAGTGAAGCTTTTGCTTTTTAGTTTACTCTATCATTTGTCACTTTTACTCTACAATGAGAATGAGACATGCCTACCTACTTACGGACCTGCTTATCTAGAAAACTTTTTTATTTTAAAATCTGTTTTGATTTAGAATTTTCAATGCCCAGGCCCAGAAAATCTTTGATCGCTTCTTCTTCTTGTCGTGTCGACACCGGCGTTATATTTTTGAGGACCAATACTCGGCGACTAACAAAGCATTATCAGTAGTGTTGTACAGGGTCCGTTGTAACGCCTAACTTCGGATGTTCTTTATCCTACGACAGGGTTCACAAAAAGATCTATTTTTTGTAACATATTTTTTCTTGGGCGCATCTGAAACATTATTTTAAGTAGGTAAATAGACTGGATACCGAAAATAAAATCATTATATTGTTATGATAATCAGGTTAAAGCGCCAAGAAAAGCGTTGTTTCACAACAAAAATAAGATGCAAACGGCATAATCTGATGATGACGTTTTATCGCTGAGATTAGAAAGAGAGAATGGTATTTGTGCGCGTTTGAAGAGATTAGGATTGTCTGAATGAAAACATTTTGTAACTGGCGCGTTTAAAATCGCTTCAGCCGCAGCCACAGCTCATTCAAGGAATCACCAATTGTTGTGGTTTGTTATGTTGTCATGTTTAAAATTAATTTATAATTATAACTCTGAATAAATTATGTCATGGTGGTTTTAATCGAATTCTGATTAGCCTTTCAAAAATAATCTATATTTTTCTGCATTTGAAGATACAAGATTACCAGAGTGTAATATGCTTATTGTCTATGTCATTTTCTTTGCAAATCTTTGACACCTCCCCCTTACTTATAATGATTTTAACATTGCTATAACAATTGTTATCTATGAGACGGCTAGTGTGGAATTAATGGCAGATAGGTGACATGCGTGGAGACAAACATTTCATAATAGCCGCCTCATAGATAACTCAAGTAAAAAAGCACCTTTGCAATCATCATTAGTAAGGGGGGTCTATAATTTTTGCTGCTTGCCCGTGTATTTTCATTTTTACCGTCATGAATTTAGATTGCGTGCGTCAACTTTGCATAATCCAATGTCGTGAACTTGTTATCCAGAAGTCGTGAAGTGTTATCATCGATAAGTGTCAGTGCTCCAATCGTGGACGGTGTCACAAAATTTATGCACGCTCCGTCTCGCGGTGAAATGGACCATGTCCGTCAGTTAGCATTCTGAACACATTATTGTCCGTCACGACTCTCGTGATCTTAGTAATGTAAGCGGAGGTGCAGGCTACGGTTTCGATGAATCAACCGATCCGTCTATTTAGTTAGCACGTGTGTCCTGTCTTTAGTTTTTCCGTTCTTTATGTTCGGAACGTACGAATGCAAAATATCTTATTCAATGCCACACACAGATGGTATTTAGTCAGTATAAAGAAACATTAATAATTTATTACTTCTTAACGCATCTGTTCATACATGTGCATGAAGTCATTAATATAGCAGTTACAGAAGCAGCCTTCTGAATTACGCCAGAACACAAAAGTTTAATGAGAGAAACATTTAACTTCGTTTTTAATTTCGCCAATCCCAACCCGTCTACAACTGTTTCCGAGTGAAAACGATTTTGACGCGGGAGATGAAAGAAAAATCTTTAACATCATAAACTTTTCCGTTTAAAGTTGAAACAGCAACTCAGCACGATGCAATAAGCTTAGGCGGCAACTCGACAACCTCTTTGTGCTGTCATAGAACAATTTTCGAGGACATTAGAAGTTTTGACGGCCCGATTGTGGCAACTTTCGTTCTGAGGACGAACAAAAGTGAGTAATTAAAGAACATTTGTGAACAGTGTTGCCAGACGTATTGTGGCAAGTGTTAGAGATACCAACCGGCTTCTACATTTACCAACCAATTTATTGTATAACTCACCCAAGAATAATTTATTATTCATCGAGCAAAAATTGATGAACATTATAAAGTAAAACTTCCTTTTTTCTTGAATAACTTAGTTCTTCATAATACAGGAAACGCATATATTAAACAAATATCACCTTTTATTCTACAAAGAATATACGTTTTAGCTTATTCGTCCCTTGCTAGTTAAATAGAGGGAGGTCAAATGCAAATTCAGTAAAGCTAGCAACACCAATCCTAATATTATCTACCCCTCGATGCTGAAACTTAACAAAAGAATACTTGTGGACGATTTTGCAAGAAGCTAAACGATGCTTTGTTTAAATAATTGAAATTAATCTTAGGTTATTACTGAAGCGAACTTTGTTTCAAGTGCCTAAAAGTAGACAATAATAGTCTTAAATAAAATATGTTGACAGTTAAGATTTTCCTTATTTATTAATTTTTACAGGCATTGTCTGTCTGAACGAGTTGGCAAGTTGAGTTTGGGTTCAATGACTGATTGTGTTAGTATCAAATACTACTCGCACATTTTGTTTACTACAAAACTTAAATATGACTTAGTAATAAAATCATAACGAAGGCTTTAACTGCCGGTGGGTCGAATCGCAAAAGGAGGTTATCTCCTATACAACTGAGAAAATCGGTCAATATATGAAGAAATAAAAGTTATGGTGTAGTTTCTCGAATAGGCGTGAAGAAAATGGTTATGTGCATTATATAAACATTGTTACGGCTCTTACGCAAGATTTTGTAATTTTAATAGCTTCCAATTAAGATAGCTTTGCACATAACGTGGTTTAACACGTGGTTTATTGATAAAAACTGCCTCGTTGGTCTAGTGGTCAGCACGCTGGGTACTATCCACGAGGTCCCAGGTTCAAATCCCGGGTCGGGCCGAAAGTGTTGGGTTTTTCTGTCTTGAAATAACTCGGACACAGCTCCAGAGTTAGGATGTGGGTGGTGTTAACACCCCCGTGCCTCGGAAAGCACGTTAAGCCGTTGGTCCGGCGCCTGATCTCTCTACGGTCATGTCGGACTGCCGTCTCACCAAATTATGAGAGTGAAGGAACAGAGAGTCGGCTAATCTCTGTTAAGATTGACCACTGTAGTCGAAATTCGGCTAGGAAGACATTATTATTTTATTTTTATTATTGATAAAAAAAATCACTGCCTAGTACTAATAGTATAGCACCCATCACAGAACGAAAACCTATGATTGCTAGGTTGGGTATAAGCCATAAGTGTTTTGATGTGCTATTTCTCACGGTCTGGTGCTAATCGTGCCCTATAAGGCGTTTGTAAGGTAACGGCGTATAAATCACTGTTACTTTAACCTTCATAAGCGAGATAATCCAATAAATATCATAATCCCGTGCTTCGTCGGTAGGATTAGTTCGGCAGAAAATGCCACTCTTTCCGAACCTGCGTTATCACTTACAAATCGGCTATTTGGAGTTCAAAAAATTTCTTCTCCACTTCGTCTCCGTAGCCGTATACATGGCACACCGGTTTTCAAGGTGCCGCTATCTCTGAGGTCGCGAGTTCGATTCTCAGTCGGGACAATATAGAAATTAATTTATTTTCTATATTGTCTCAGTTCTGAGTGTTGTGGTACCACGGTTGTTTTAGATTGTCTTAACAAGACAGATTTAGTCACTTACTTTGGGATCTGAACAATGTATGTGATGTTGTCCAATCAAATAAAATAGCTTTCCATTTATATCTGGCATATGATATGCGCAATTTTTTTTTCCTTTATCAAGTTCTTGAAGATCACTTTTTGCTTGAGTGTACCGTGTGAATCGAAAGTAAAATATAGTTTCTTTTAATGGTGTTAATCTCCCAACAATTCAATCAATGTCAGTGTGCTATGCGAGTTTTTACAAAATAATTACACTTAAGGCAACGCTTTCCAACGCAACAGGCTGGTTTCCCCCTTTTTATTCTGTCTTAGTCATGCACAACTAATTAGATAGAGACAGACATAACTGAATAACCATGATTATAAATAAGGTGAAAATAAAAATTACTATACAATGCGTCAAGCAAGCCAAACCATAATTTTTAATGTTGCAAAATAATGAAATGGCTGATAATGACATGCAGAAAATTAATATGCTAAAGTAAACACTTAATGACACTTTAAGCATAATATTATAATGTTGTTGATAGTAATTTGCATATAAATTGTTGAATAATAAGATGACTATTTTTATAAATAACTTAATAACCTCAGTTTTATTATAAGTGGTTTTAAAAAAAAAGGCACCGAAAGGTGCACCATACGATACGATACGAGGTGTTACTCAGCCAGGATCAAAGCCTGATCCGGTAAAACCGGCACACCGAGTAGCACATTTTTTGGGGAAAGACACGCTCTGGGATGGGAAAGGAAGACCGACTAGCCGAAGCCCGTCGGCCACAACCAACTAGATATGCATCTTAAGCTTGGTATAGGAATATAGGTAAAGACGGGTATCAGTATTAGGAATGAGCGTTGGTGAGATGGGCGTCTGGCCTTAGGTGTTTAGTGTAGGAACTTTCCGGGCTTCTTTTTTAGTGTTGTATGTTTCGGACCGGGCTGGATCATTTCTTTGTTTAAGACGTGGTGCTGAAATCAAATTCGCTGTCTCTGCTAAGTCAAATATTTAAGAATGCACCGAAAGCTGCACCACGTACTTTTTATCAACTTTGAGGATTTGTATCTTATTTAAACTGTAATAAATCCAAACTTTACAAACTTAATAATCATTGATATCTTATAGGTACCACAGAATAATTACCCTCTTACTAATAATGAATTTACCACTGCTATGACACTTGCTTATATGCAACGGATTATTTGGAATTAATGATGGATAGGCGACATGACATAGTGAAGACTATCATTTCTAACTAGCCGTCTCATATGTATTTAAGTGTTATAGCAATGTCAAAATTATTATTAGTAAGGGTCAAATTCTTACTTTTAGTAAGGATGAGATAAAAGTGAGGTAGCCAACAAACACAGCGATTTCACGGTAACATTGACATGAAACCTTTTCATGTTGCGTTTCGTATCCATGCCGTCTTTGAGAGAAATACCCGGAAAAGTTTTATCGCTGCGTCACCACCGAAAAGTGCCCTGAAGGTTCAAAGGTCGAAGAACTTTGGATGCCACTGGGTAATCGCTTGGAACAGTGGCCGTTATTGGTCCGATCGACACGCACAAAACTCATCTGTAACCCTGACTTCGATGGATTTGTTGACACATAAATCGCGTAAAGTCGCGAAGAGGTCATACGTCTGGTTGCGTTGTTATGTCAAGTCGAAAGAGGCTATTTTATATCAGTTGAACTACCACGGGTACTTATATTTTACATTTACATCTTATATTAATATACTTATATTTTACATTTACATTACATCAAACTATACTTTTTTAATACAAAATCACCCTTATTATAACTCCATAAAATGCCACAGTAAAATGTCATGGGATTTTCGTAAAAGAAAATGTAAAAGAAATCCTTCCATATTTTATAAATTATTTTTTTTACGAAAAACCCATCACAATTGGTTGTTCCAATTCGATAAAGAGATAGGAGCAATTCAGATTTATAGGGGTGCTGTAGATATCGTGTTCGGAATCTGACTACCTTTCTTTTAGTGTGAACCTGTTTAGTCAGCTAATGCTAATAAAAGTGTTCATGGGGTGGCCAACGGTGCGTGACATATATATTACCTTACCTTGAAACCTTCTGAACCAAACTACAGCCTTAAAGCTAAAAAGATAAGGTTTACTATAACCTTAAAAATAATTCAAGAAGCAGACAGCAAAGAGACGGGAGGTAGCAAAATGTCAATCCGGTGTAGACTTACCTTTTCCTTCATACTTTTAGTACGGTATACAGGATTTAAGGATTTTCGTTTCATTATCTTCTTACATGTATCTTACTTAAGAGCTTTTCACAGATTAAAATAAAAATCCGTTTTTTTTTCTTGCAATACAGATTAAAAATACTGCTGATACCTTGAAAACAAGGAAATTAATTTACATAGATCAAAACAATATGATAACCCGAAATAAATTGGTACCATTTTTAAGCAGCTACTATACCTCACTTCCAACACCTAAAATGGTTTTCAAAACCAGCCATAATTTTATTCTTTTATAAGCAACAAATTGCCTCAAACCCCGGTTTACATAGGCAAAGTTTCACCATACATCTTCAAACAGTGCTTTGTTTACACGCGCAATAGATTTCGCAACGGCTGTCCCGTAATATTACCCATGGTACTTTTATGTTTGTTTTCATGCTGAAAGTGGGCCACTTGACGAGAGATTATGGGCCATGCAATGTGCTATCGCGGTAAATAATCAGTAGGCTTGTTTCAAGCATTTGTTGTAATTGTTAAGAGTTGCAAACAATAAGTTGCGAAACCAAAAGTTGCAAATAATTTTGCTTTTTGACTTTGACTATGATACTTATTCGTTTTTGTATACCTAATACGTATAAGGTCGTGAAGACATGTTTATTTTGGAATATATCTAACAGTTTAATTTCTAATAGTCCGTCTTTTACTGTTCTCAAAGTATTGTTTGTATGCAATTCAAAAATATCAGTCAAAAATTCCGTTTTATGTATTTTTCAAACAAGAACAGTCGTTTCCGAGCTATATCACCTATAAGTATATAGACCGCCCGTGAAAATATGAGAAAAAATCAATTCATATTACCACTAAAGATTTTTTTAACACTGTCTTACAATTAGCTTCAATGAGTTCGTTCTTCTATCGTTACAGGGATCCTACTGAGTTACTCCTATAGCAGTTTTATGGTGAGAAAATTTTCAACATTGTTATCGAAGATCACCATCCTTACAAGCACAAACTGTTAACGATATGAGTTCGAAAATTTTCTCATAAAGTTGTATTCTAAATATTTTGAGTATAAAAGTTAACAAATCTTGTGAAAATGCAACACTGTAAAACAAGATTGAAGGGGTTATTAAAAGTAGACATAAAAGAGGTTCAAGTAAAGCTTCTATTGTTTTACGGCTTTGAGCGTTGCTAACTTTAGCACTTCTTCAAAGTTATTATTTGAAGAAGTGGTAATAAGCTACCAAGCACTAGTTACTTGTTTTTAGAAAACAATGTCGTTAATAAGATATCTTACATATCTTTTTTTAATTAATTATGAAGTTTGTGAAATTAAAAAAAAACTGACTGTAATTAACATTGTCTACCACAGACTAAAATGCTTGAAGATCCAACATCATCTTTTATTGCTATTTAATTACTACGAGGTATTTTCTCCGTCCGAAATGACAGCATTACCCTAATTTAAAGGAATAAAAATTTATAAGCCATGAGCTGCAAACATGACTCAATAAGAAATTTTAAAATTATGTGAAAGTAATAAAATAAAAATTTCCGCAATCCGCAAGATAATCCCTCCCACTACACAATATTCAAGCCAGAAATAGTATGAACACTGTTCATATCGTAAAACTGAATTCTACGGAAACGTGTCAAGCCGGCCTAGATACTTGGGGTTATTAAACGATCAAAATAATAAAGATAAATGATAGAGTAAAACTGTCGAAAAATCAGCTTACGTGTATTGTTTATGGTAGTCGTTACATACACAGTATAGCGTATAGCATGTTATTAATAAAATTTCTTCTTTTTCCAGGTAATGAAAACATGTTCATTTGATGCGGCGAAAATAAAATTGAATTTTGGTAAGTAGTTACTTTATGGCTTTATGCATATTCAATACCTACGTGTATATGAACTTTTTGGATGATGGGACTGAATTTAACGCTTGCCATCGTAAAGTATCAATTCACTTATTTGTGTATCTATTATATGATTATACCTTTTACTACATGTTCAAATATAAAATTAATTGTGCTACGGTTTGACGTCAATGAATTGTTTTGACACCACCAAATGGGTTATATTTACCGGGATACTAAAAATAAGGAAACATCTGAGCTGCATTATTAGAAACGAGTCATACTCGAATTGGTTGATTAACGGTAAACAAATTCAGTAAAATACATACTTATAATTTATTTCATTTAGTATGAAAATTCAGTTTTGATTCGTGATTCTAATGACTGAAAAAACAACTGATTTAACTTTGTATCAACACTAAAATAGTCGTTCAAGAACCCCTTAAAATAGCTGGTAATTTACATATTAGCTACTAAAATATAGAACTATTTGTGCTTAACAAAAAGCAATATATCCAAATATCTAACAACATATTACTATTTATGTTATGACTATTTCTGACTCACCCACTGATTGACTGGTAGAGAATGTCTTAAGGCATTAAGTCTGCCATTTGTACTACTCTATTTGTGCAATAAAGAATAAATAAATAAATATTTAGATTTTTTCTCCTAACTAGAGATACTCGTAAATCAAGTTAGCAAACACGGAAACATGCGCACACTGACTGCTTGTAAATAGAGGTTCGTACACTTAAAAATTTGCTATGCAGACCCCAATTACAAGCTAGTCGATAGCTGCCATAGCACGCAATGTAACGTGTAGACCGACACGCTAGATCTTTAGCTAAATTAGCCCCTATCTAGAAACGGTCTAGAATTTCTCATATTATTTACCAATTTGCATACGATATCCCGTACCGCTTTTACTTAGCATGTTCGATCTTTATCGTGAAGCAAATAGTGTTACAAAAAAAAAAACGACCGCGAACCTAAATTGATTAAAAATATATACTTTCCAGGCTTTAGCGTCCCAGTAGAGTTATAAAATATTTATTTTATTTTATTTGTTTAGTTATTTATTACAACAAAAAAACTAATATTTTTTTGTATGTATGACATGCGCAACCCTAAAAATAAAAAATAAAAAAACTTAAGATTTAGGAAGAGCATTAGATAAAAAGAGAACATAAGAATTTCGTTTAAAATACAAACATATTTTTTACCAAGACCAATGAAAGTGTGTAGTGCCAAGTCACTATAGTATCAAATCAAATTGCTCAGAATCTGAATGGTGCAATTATTTCCGCCTAGACTAGCTGGGTTAAGGTCATTTTAGTTACGTCATCTTGTCGCTGTAAACGTTGTCTTACGAGGGTCAAACTGAAAGTTCTTAGAACTGGCCACTTATAAACAATATAATAAAAAAAATATTCTAAAATTTGAAAATAGAACTCTTTGCCAATATTACTGAGTATATATTTCATTCATTTGTCATTTGTTTTACGACTTGGCGGCAAATTGAAAATTGTCTGTGTCACGTCAAAATGAATTTAACACGAGAAAATTTTCGTGCAATGATTTTTTATGACTTTCGATGTCATTTAAGTCAACAAGAAAGTTATGATAGACTACGATTGGCCTTTCACGATGAAGCCCCATCTCGTGCGACTGTTTACAACTGGTTTAATGAGTTTAAACGTGGTCGCACTAATCTCACTGATGATGTACGTGAGGGACGGCCTTCTACGGCGACGACTGAAAATAACATCTGTGTTGTGCGGCGTATGATAGAGACTGACAAAAGAGTGACCTATCAGCAGATTCGGACAAGCTTAGGCATCGGTATGAGTCAAGTGCACAAAATCCTCCACGAACATTTAGCGGTCAGGAAGCTTTGCGCCCGGTGGATACCTCATAATTTGACTAAGGCTCAAAAACTCCATCGTGTGGATTGGTGCCGTAAAATGATTGAAAGATTTAACGGAGGTGACTCAAATGCTGTGTTCGACATACTAACAGGTGACGAAAGCTGGATTTACTGTTATGATCCTGAAACCAAAAGACAATCTGCTCAGTGGGTGTTTCCTTTCGAGGAGTTGCCAACTAAAGTGAAGAGAGATCGAAGTGCGGGAAAAAAAATGGTGGCCTCGTTCTTTGGAAGGATAGGTCATTTCGCAACAATTGTGTTAGAGGATCAAAAAACAGTTTCTGCAGAATGGTACACTACCAATTGTTTGCCACTTGTCTTGGAAAAAGTTCGAGAGAAACGACCTCGCAGTAGGATCCTCCTTCACCACGACAACGCCTCGTCGCACACCGCCAAGCGAACGATCGACTATTTGGCGACATCAAACGTTGAATTACTGGGTCACCCGCCGTATAGCCCCGACCTCGCGCCTTGTGATTTTTATTTATTTCCAAAAATTAAAGAAAAACTTAAAGGAAAGCGGTTTATGAATGCTGAAGAAGCGGTGGCTGCGTATCGCGATGCCATTGAAGAGACCCCTAAGGACGAGTGGGCAAAGTGCTTTTCCCAGTGGTTCCATCGCATGCAGCGGTGTATTGACGTCAATGGACAATATTTTGAAAAGATATAATAAAACTAATAACTGGCTAATGTAATCAGTTTTTGATTTTCTAAGAACTTTCAGTTTGACCCTCGTATTAGCAGTGACTTATTAGAGTTCAGATACCTGCACCACAGGTTATATAATATTACTACGTACTGCCTGCATACCAATTTGTTTTGTAAGTTTTGTATGGATGGTTGTTACAGATGGTGGTATTTCGTTTGAAACTTTTTATTAATCTGTATCATTACTCTTAGACAAAAGCTCTATTCAATGAGAGTGGTGGTAGTGGTGTTTCGTTGGTACGGTAACACTCAGATATGCAGCAATTTCCAGTAAGTCCTAAGAGCTCAGGGGAAAATTTACAAGAATTATGTTCGACATATTGATTTTGGGGGATACATGTTCAATTAACTTGGTACTTAATGCTTTGTGTGTGTTACATAAATCAATTTCTTGCACACGTAAGTATTAACAATGTCGTTGTTAAAGACAATTTTATGTACATTTGGTTGTTTGAGTCGCGTTTTGTTACGGTCAGTTTTTGACATTAACAAGAATGTTACGATTACAGTCTGTATAATAAATGCTGGTTTATCATTATCAGCAAAATATTCTCATGATTATGTTCATCGTCATCATGTGTGATGAAAGTTATGTTTCCCACTTTCTGTTTCCATTTAAAATGTATTATGTTCAACGTCCACTGTTGTTTTTCTCACGTAATATCTGTGGTCAGTTCAACAATAACATTTTCTACATTTTCACTCTAAACACACGGAGCGAAAGTATAGTCGTTTGTGCTGCTAAGGTGCATTTACATCGTTGTACCAAGTTCTGTCTCTCTATTTAAAAAGCTTAGAGAGTTAAAAACTACGTAACTAGAACTCTAACTATTTGTTAAAGCTCTGATCATACAATGTTTACATTATTCATGGCTTCAACTTTTAGGTAATCTGTCAATCTATTATTATTAAGAGTTTGACAACGCCCACTTCTCGTAAAATTGCTGTCAGTGTAGTGTATAATGTATGCACGGAAACAGTCCAAGTGGGTTGTCTGTGGACGCACCCTTACAAAGTAAACCAAAAATATCAAAGTGCAAACAAACGATTAGTGCTTATCGTGAGTACAACAGCTGTGTCCAACTATTAATAACTGTGAATCTTTGTATGAACTTCCTCAACTGATGGTGTGTTTAATAACATTAACAATAATCTCATATTTGTTCAGTTGCCCTCTCCGATTAATTGTTTTTATCCACTTTCAAATAGGTTTCTAGTAAAAGTTTTTAATTATGTAGAAATAATTACATTTTTGTTATTAAACTTACTTTGATTACGTATTAAACTCGTACTTTGATTCCATTAAACTCGTGTAACAAAACATTAGGCTTGTAACAAATTATTGTTCAATTATTGTTAGTAAAGAATCCAAACAATCTTAAGATTTTTGGTATCTATTCGACCATGATGTTTCACTTACTCAAATACTCGTAACTCAATGCTCTGTAACCGATTTTTGTGCAAATTATAAATGCATACACGGTACAGTCGAAGCGAAAAATTTCTCACAGGCGATCAAGTAATAAGTTCGAAAATAGAACACATCTCATTATTCACGTCTGTTCTCGTTAACTTCTTCACGCAAATCTGAACACGTACGCAATGGAATTAAGGCACAGTGATTCAATTAGCAACATTAATGGAACTAATGAATGAAGATATCGGACGGTAGCCATGCTCTGTTGAGATCGTTTGACCTGATAGCATTACGCGGATCTAACCGTACTGTTTACAGTTTAATGTTGGTTAATAGTTTGCGTTTTATAGGTTTCTACGCCATATTACAGTAGTTCCGGGGATAATTTTGATACATTGGGAGTTTATTACCGTTGTTATGCTCTCGAGTTTTCGAATGGCTAATACGGTTACGTTTTTTTGTGGTATTATTATTAAAAAAAACTCTTTTTAAGAAAATAGTAATGTATTATTATCTTGCAGTCTGTAGTTGAGTCATGACTCAAACTAATTTTTGAAGTGGACCTCTAAGTCGTAGTTCCATCGTTTAGACCATACGTTCGAATCCGCTACATTTCGAAGGATCCGCTACATTTACACGGTAATTTACCTTGGCCTCTATCCTATATCGGGAGTGATCCAACCTCTTGTAGCTGGGAATGTTCTGACCTTATCAAATATGTATGAGCGAGCTAGGATTGCGAGGAACTCGAAAGGGCGCCTATCAGACAGCAATAACACAAGGCAACCGTGTCAGCAATGGACTGGTCAAGAAATAGGTGGCGGTATGCTCATTTTTCGCAGCATCAGACTCAGAACCGGCATAAATCTAGGAACCCGCATTCGTCTTGGTTCTGCAAAAGGCGGGAGGCTCATACATATTTATGTGGAAGAGGTAAAAAAGACAACGGGGCTGTGCCTCGGCAATATATAAAACGACTGCTCTATAAGGACATGTGACCTTTATATAGGGTCCTGTTTTTAAGACGGAATCCCACTGTGGTAATTGGGAAAGTAACATATTATTTTATTGGTTAACAAAAAAGCGAAGAAGAAAATAGTGTCACCTGTAGCCTGTCACTTTACAGAACAAAGGCACTAAAGAAAACAAGCACAAAAAATGCCTAGACTGGCATTTATTTATCGAGTGGTCCCGGTTTGTTTTCATAGTATATTTTTATCTCGTTTGCGGTTAGTATTTTATTGTGATCATCTTGATTTGATGTACTATAAGTTTTTGACTATTAGTTCTAACCCTCAACTTATTTATACGTTGACTTTCTAAGGATATTCCAGATAGGGTCGCATCATAAACTTTCGTCTTCGAGCTTCATTTAAACGCCAAACTCTGCTCACGTAGTGAACCCGATCGCAATGTATCTGGTAAACATTTCAGGTTATAGAGAGAGCTAACGGTTGATCGAAAGCCCCACAAGGCCCACTTGAAGGGTTATGTACTTATTTATAAGGACTTGGAACATCTTCAAATCCAAAATCCATAATTCAGTAACGACTTTTAATTTAATAATTTCATCGAAAGCTGTTATCGTCTTGCCCAATGCTTTATTATCAGTGCACATCTGTTGATTTGGTGGCTTTAGTTGTTTGATTTTCTTTAGTCCCTCAGATTTGCTTTTGATTACTAATAGTTCTTTTCTTTATTCTTAAAAAAAGGAATCTTTTATTTTTCATGTTTATATTCAATAAAAAGTTGTACACTTCGTAACAACAACGTCAACAAACTGTAAAACATCTTTTCAAGTGTTGCGATATTAATTTAACGCAGCTTTAGAAGACTGTCCAAAGAATGTTCAAATTAATAAACTTGCCCTGCTTCGCGTTTGCACATTTTTCCAAGAGAAAAAGTGTTGTGAGTACAAAGCGGTAAAAAACGTAAGTGCACCGAGAGACAACTTCTAAGGGCTTCCGCCTCAAAACTTTTCAATCGGAACACTTTGCAACGTTTCAAGTTTATCCTTTGAAACGGTACTGTCCTATTTTGGTTACCAAATAGGGTTACAGTCTATCGATAAACAAAGCTTTGACGGGTTTTTTTTTAAATTTTTGTTCAGTTTGAGTCGTTTTAGTTCATCGTGTTGCGATTACTTAAAGCGGCTCATGATCATGATAGGCTCAGACTTATTGTTATTTTTTTTAAATCAGAAATAAATACGTGTTGAAATTCACTGTGGCCAGGTTTATCGAAACTAGACTGCCATGTAAGATGTATGTTAATAGATACGTAGATAACGCTTTATTGCACTCCTAGTGCAATACAATATACACAGAAAGATGTACAAATTAGGCGGTCGCTTTTCAGACAACCATTGGATTTGGATATACTTATAACTTAATCACAAAAAGGGGGTATTTGGTGCAAAAGACATAAATAAGATGTTACAAAGTAAAATTATATATTTATTACTATTATAAAAAAATGTTAATATTTGTCCTAAGTTTTAATTATGTAGTCCTACTTCAGGTTCGTCCTCATAGTTGAAGTTAAGCCTTTGCCTAGCCGTAGGGTGTAGGTACTCGTATATAGGCTTACTTTACTACTCGGTGAATAAACGTGAGTAAATATAAATATTTGTGCGTCTCTACGTGTCTAGGACGAAGAAAGGGTAAGGAGGCCTTTACATTTTAGTATTGGCTGTTCAAAATATTGTATGTACGAGTATAAGTGCTTATTTATTCTGTGGTATAAGTAAAACTATGCCTATACCAGTCATTAAATTTAATCATCTGGATAAGCATTTCCAAGACCTTTTGGAGGCATAAGAGAAAAAAATTTTTTACCTGTTCGGAAAGTTGAACTTTTATGTGTAGATAACCAGGTTTAATTGCACTACAAAAAAAAAGAAATGCACTATTTATTTTTTTACAGTCGAAATGAAAAATAGTATGTTTAACTCGGGTGAAAGCACCTATTTCACTCTCGCTCGAGTTGGCACTCTCACGGGTGAGATAGGTCGCTTTATCCCCTTGTATAACAATCTACTACAAGTTGTGATTATAATATTTTCATTACAGACAAAAGACAAGTTTTTCTATTATAATTTCGAATGCGTTTATTCAAGAGTAAAAAATATTGATGTACTTACTTACTTACGCCTATCACATAAATAGGTATTGTCTGAATTTGGGACTTACAAACAAGATTATTTCGCTTACGAGAGTTGGAACTTATTTCAACAGAATTTTTCCAAGCATTAAAGAACACGTCTCCATAGAGTTGGAATAATTGTTTCTCGTCTTCAAAAAGGACATTGACTGCCTACTTTGACGCTGTTTTTGTTATAAACTTAGCTGTATTGAATTAAATAATAGATGTAATTTCAAAGTACCAATAATATGCAATTACGTACTTCCTTGATGAAAACGACACCACTCCTAATTACTTTATTGAGAAATACAAGAACCAGCTAAATAATAGGTTGCCAACCGTGCCGTTTCTTTCTAAAAACAATTCGGAATCATTAGTATGACATTTATAATAAAGATTCTCGCAAATGTCCTTTTATTTGACAAGTTTATCACTAAAATACAGATTTAATCCTGTGTAAGAATTGGTGGTCTTGTCACATAATTGAGTAATATGATACCGACAAGTACTCTGCTTCAAAATAAACCGGTCAATACAGTGAGATTAAAGATCATAATGTAGTACAAGTCAAAAACACTATATTTTTGAAAGTCTAATCTATTAAATGAGATCGCAAGACCGTGTCTCAATTTGCCCGCAGACTTACATCAATTTAAAAAAGGTACAAGGTTAGTGCTAATAGAATTGCGGTATTCCCATATGAATAGAAATTGTGGGTAATAAAATATTCAGAGAGTTACCTCAAGTTCGATCTATCCCCGGGCCCGCGGGACAATAATTTGAGCTAAAATAATGAAACGGTGTGAGTTTCCTTGCTATGTTTTATTCAGTCCCTTGTCTTGTCGTTTTCGTGAATAACTTTCGTCTATATAAGTGGAGTATTCTCCAGAGGACTGCTTATTTCATTTAGGTCTTTTGAAGTTTTTAGGCAAAAAGTAAAACCAAATATTTTTGACATGACTTGTTCATGTTACGTATCAAAACTTCTTTCCGAAATTGGTTTAATGATTTCTCCGACGCGCCTAGGAAAGGAAACCTATGTAACTCTTCTTACCAAATCCTAAAAAACAATTGATTTTTATAAATTCTCTCCGTGGTGGTCATTTTGTTTAATGCAACCGTCTGTTGTTTATTTTCAAACGAGAACATTAGTCTTTTGTCTCAAATAGCCCGGCGGGCAGAGTTTTCTCTGTTCATTAACTTTTCTTTCGAGACAAGTGGAAAGGCGTATGTTGCTTTTATCTGGAGCTTGTTATACAAAAACCAACTTTGATTCTTGGATGTTTGGTAGAGATTTCTTTAGCAAATGCACATGGAATATACGAGTAAAGTATGTTTGTGCCCAGACTTGATTTCGGGGTTGTTTAGATTGGACACACCTAATAACGAACGGGTTTCCTCTTTATGGTGTTTGCTTTGTAAATGAGTCTGGATAACACTTGGCATTACACACACACAACTTTCAGTTACTGTTTGGTGTAAGTAGGGCACAGTATTACCATGTAAATAGTTCAGTTACACCAATAAAATGAAAATTAATGGAAGCGATATTTTCTTTCACTGCTATGTGGTGGTGGTACTGGTGGCAGAAGTTTTAATTGCCATATTTTCAATTTCTCGTGTGAACTTTGTAAACAATGAGACAGTATATCTCGCCACCATTTTGGCTTGATTGTAGTTAGCATTTGCCAGATTAAAAAAACACACTTGATTTTTTAAATAGCGTCTGGGAAAGCAGGGACAAAAAGTTAAATTAATGAATCCATTTTGTTTCGTTTTTTTCGGAAGGATTAAAGGACTAGCAGAATTAGCATTAACGCCTTTACACCTCGCAACGGCAAAATAGTATGTAAATAATCCTTTATCACAATATTTTCCTGCTGTGTTATCAGTGCGCGTAAATACATTTGTTCAAAAAGTTTGCACCATCATTTTCCTGCGGCAATTCATATAGCACGGACGGCTTGGTGTTCGAAATTCAAATTAATATTTTTTGCGTGTGGATTTAAAATGGAAGTGATGTGAAAAGTGACAGTTGGAGTCAAAAAAGTGCCAGTTACAATGATGAAAACGTTCCCAGCTGCGGCGCCTCGAAGGCTATCGTTGAACAATATAGTCGAGAAACACTTTTTTAAACGAAGAAATTCTAAAGATTCTCCTTTAGTATCTCCGCTGTCTGATGAAGTAAGTGTTTTACTTTTTAAATATGAAAGGAAATAGTTTTAAAATTGAGAAATTATTTAATACTTTTTACTTGGCTGGAATTGTGATTGAGGCGGATATTGAAAACTTTAACTAGATTGTAAAGAATATTGAATTACAGTATCTTGTGATGTATTTCGAATTTCGGCTTAAAATATAATATCCTTTTGATCTTACTTTATAATTTTTAAGCAATTTTTTTTAAAGTTTTTGTAAAGTTAAAACGTTCCTTCGATCAAACACAACATCAATTTTAAGTTCTAAGTAATGGAAATAATACGAAAATTCGTCGAGTGACTAACGTCCCCGGTAGCTCAGTTGGGAGAGCAATCACACGGTTAGCGACGGGTCGTAGGTTTAAATGCCCCCTGAAGACGGTCGGTGGGATATGGTTTAGTAAATGTACAAAATAACAAATGTATAAAATTAATAAAATTTTAATAGAAATGGGTATTCAAGAATGTATTTCAAGGAAACTAAATAAATAGTAATATAAAGCCGGCAAAAAATGTTTTGTGCGTTAGTACATATACTTTTTAACGAGGTGCGAAGTTATTATAACCGTTCATTTTTTGCAATAAAATGGAATAATGATGTTAAGTAACGGCAGTTCCGATATTAATAAACAAACAAACACGTTATGCCTCTATCGGTCGGGATTGACATGTGTGCCCTTGAAAATTGATCCAATCTTATCGGTATCTGATAACGGTACACAGACTTTTTACGCAGAAATAGGTAAAACACTTGAAAGCACGAAATATTTTACGCACAAAAAACGGGTTTACATAAAGAAACAAATATGAAACAATACATTTTGTGTGTGTATATCATACTGTTTGATCAAAATGGACACATTAAATTTTGTTCAAAATCATGTATCTTTAAGTATTTTTTAATAATAAAAAATTTATCTACACTACTTTTTGGCAAGTTTTTTTTAAATAACCAGCATTTAATATTCGCCTGTATTCAAGCTTTTTTGTGATGTGACATTGGATAGTGTCATTAATGATAACAAATGGCCTGGTGCTGTCGCAAATTAGGCAAACCGACCACCTGGCATGGCTGCGCGTGCGCATCGTTGCCTTGGTTAGCTAGGGTTGCGACTTATCACAGTAATTTTTAATATATTTATATTAAAATTGCTGACTGCATAAAGGATTTTGTAGTCATTTCTTGTGATAGACAAGTTACATAAAATAATGATAACAAATCTTAAACAACCAGGCCACAACTTTAATTATGATTTGTTCAGATGTTAGGGTTCTGATGTTTGATAGATATTAAGTACGGATGAAGAAAGCGAAGGATTATTATAGAATTGCTTCAAAGTTATTTGTGTTACGTTAAGAAGGTATGAGTGGAAATAAGAAACAACTAATTTAAATTATTGTAACTGGTATATGGGTGTATAATTTTGATAATGGTTAACATTTAACCGCAGTTTTAATCGCGAACCGCAAACGTCACTTACTTTGCAAATTTTCATTTCACTATCAAGTAGGTACTTCAAAATTCAAGTGGCTTGAACTTATTTATTTTAGATATACGGCACTACTAAAACTTTGTACAAAGGTGGACTTAATGCCAAGTGGCATTCTTTGCCAGTTATACCTTTAAGGCAGCTAAGCAGAAATGAAAAGTTGGCCTACTCACCGTATGTTTTCGTAAAAACGAATCGTCAAATAAATTACTTCATTTGGATTATCGAATGGTTAATACCATTGAGACAGCCCTAAATACCGGATATACTCTCCTCGAACCGGTTTCTTTTCCGACGCCTTTGCCGCTTATCGTACTCCAAATACATTTTTAAACTGTCTTAATTTACCTGAAAAGGCAACTAGGCGGTTCATATGCAATTTTATGATAATCCAAATTTTAAGACAGGAATAAATTCAGCTCTCTATTTTTCGCGATTATTACTTCGCAGATAAATTTTGTTAAAAAAATACTGTTTGAAAAATGAAGATCAATACTGTATCACGCTGATTACTGCCTACAGTGAATTTTTAAAATGTCACACGAAAACCGAGTACGCCCCGCAAATTGAATAAAACAAACAGCTTTTATCGAGGTTAAATTAACCTGTACGTGTAAATTTAGGATGCATGTACCTACATACTTAGAATAAATTGATTTTGTATGTAGCAGTTTCAACTTTACTTTAACTTAATGTCATTCTCGCATTTTATCCAAGCATTTTATTCATGAACGTGCACGTACGTTAATGTAATTTCTTTTTATGTTCAGACAAGTCACTCCAAATATTAACCAGATAATCCCACTAATATTATAAATGCGAAAGTTTGTGAGTGTGTATGTTTATTACTTCTTCACGCAAAAACTACTGAACGGATATGGGTGAAATTTGGCACAGAGATAGATTATAGTCTGGAATAACATATAGGCTACTTTTTATCCCGAAAAAAAAACACAGTTCCTGTAGGATACAGAAATAGTAGTTTACGCGGGCGAAGTCGCGGGCAACAGCTAGTACCGATATAAGAACCTAACTTAGTCCTTTCAAACGAATTTTGAAAAAAAGAAATTGTTATCATTTGCGGTTTCACAAATTAATTAATCTTTGTAAACATTGACCTTAGTTTGCGATGAGGCAGTTATTGGTACCTAAACTACATAAATTGGGCAGTGTTTAAACCGATCAATATATCACGCATGACTCATAGTTCGTCGCCTCACTAAAGTCGGCCCAGGTTAATGGTGACAAGGTCGTTCAGCCTTGTACGGTAAAGGCTTTCTAGTTCTATTCCAAACGTGATAAATGAAAACCGGTTTGATAGGTAAAAAACAGGAAATGTCACTTCTGTAGCTGCACTATCTTTATTTATTTTTAATGCCAATGAATAAAAATTAGAGCACCACTTTTTACATAATGTACATGTTTACTGATAATCGGCATAATGGTACATGTTTTTTAAAGATCCAAGTCTTATCAGGGCATAAAAATACATATAACGGTCGTTTTCAACGTTTTGTTCCTCTAAATATCCATTCACCACACACCACACACACACCACGCAATATTTTACAAAACGACACATGGTTTTGTTTTTTAACATGGTTTCTATAGCAACGGTTGCGCCTACGCAGGTGTTAGTGTCAGCTGTCATTCGCAACATAAATGACATTGTCAATATAGGTGGAATGTTATTTGATAGTTATTGATATGACCGATATAAAACCTTTATTTACTCTCGTTATTTCAATGTAATTATGTTTTATTAACTCTATTAGTCGTTATTCAAATGTAGGTAAATTATAAATTTGCAACAGTAGATGTGTATGTAAATGATGGAAATATCTGTCTTCATAGTAATATTTATTGTGATCGCATGTAGTTACAGGTTTTCTGTTAATGAAATCAATAAAATTTTGGTGATCTCGTGTTGGAACTTAGGAATTTTATTTAAGTGTAGTGTCGTTTTAAAAAATAAGGGCAGAAAACATGGGTACAAAACTGTTTGGGCGTTGCGCTAGTTGGGTAGGAAAAACTAACTAAGTAATATTTTTACAGAAGATAGTACATTGATGTAATGAAGGCAGAAAAAACAACACGTTATGCTTACGAGTGCTTTTGTTTGTTACCAAGACAATGAATAGTACATACCTACTACAGAGATCATTACGATTTCTGCTCAATCTGAACAGTTATGGCTAGATTTCTCCTATTGTATGCAATTGTATGATTATTCCCATGCAAAGCTGTTAATTGGCTGTTAGTGATTGACTAGAATTTTTGCTTAATTTATGTGGGAGAGTGCCAAATGACTGATCAACTGTGAAATATTTTTTCTCTAATTTTCCTAAGTCTAATAACATCCATGGGTCCAACGTGTTAAGTAATACTTTGTTGACTAACACCTATGTAATTCATTTTGAATCCTCGCTAAGCTAATGACTGCAGTGACCATCTGCTACTAATGGGTTGGGTTAAAACAAAATAAATTTTTTAAAAGAAGGTACTAAGCCTTAGCAACCATGAAAACACACTCAAAATGAAGCCAAGCTTTTATTCATTGAACAGTTTATCAATGTGTAGTGTCCCTATTTTTTATCGTACTGGCTGTATCAACCTAAGCTGCGTATTGAGAAATTAGATTTTCTTAAAAAGCGCAGTTGGGTTGGAGTGCCTACACCGGTATACACTTATTTATAGGGTTGTTAAATATAAAACCAAGAATTAAAAAGCGAACGGTAGGTAGTTTATCTAACGGTAGGTATTTATAGAAATCGTAATTTGTCAATTTAATGCCAATAACTATTTCGACTGCATGGATTGGATTTTGAAACCTTGCGTAAAATAACCAAGAACACTTTTTTTACACGATAATAATGTACCGTACTGAACTTGACTTAGGAATAAGAATCTTTAGCGATAAACAGTCATTTGCTTATAATAAGGATCTGACAACCCTAAGTTAGGACTTTTTAGAATTCGAATGTCTGTTACGTTCACTTGTTTAGGAACTATGTAATTACCACTATATATTATGGATCTTCGAGATTCATGCGTACTCGTATAAGTCTTAGCTTGTAAATGTCGTGTATTACCGTGGATTATAATAACAATAAGCTCTCTTTATGGCTTCCAATAGTAAAACAGAACATAATATGAAGAAAGAATTGTAATAAAAGTAGATTACTATTCTTAAAAGAAACCTTTCGCGAGAAACATACGAAAAGATGGTCTGTAATATTGTATACAGAAGTTTATATAGTAATATTATCTTGATGCCATCCATTACCTCCGAGACTTGGGATATTATCTTCTTCACAATTGTTAATTCATATTTTTTATTATACTATCTTTGTTTTATTTGATGGAAATGAAAGCTAAGCTGTGAGATTTTTAATCACCTGTTTATTTGTTTTAGGTTGCTTTTCAGTTCAAAGAATCTAAACCCGTCTTTATTATTAGGAAAAACTGACGGTTTTTTTGATAATTTATCTCTACACGTAAAATAAAATATTGAAAGAAAAACGTTCCCCAATATTATGATTATTTTCTATCTACTATAAAACACACTCTACTAAAAATTTGGTCAGCTTTTATGTGGTTGTTATGCACACAGCAAACTAAATAAAAGTTGATGACAATAAAGTCTAAAAGCGTATACAATTTTTGGCAGAATGTCTGTACAAACAACATTTTTATTCCGTTTGCGTTATTCTCTATTTGCATTGCACCCGTGTTGCCTAGTAACTTTATTTCTATTTGAGTGTAGGTCCAATCCTGTTTATACAATAAACACAAACAACTGGCTTTGTCTAATCAGGATTTTCAAACGCGTTAGCTTTGTATAAAAATTAGCTCTTTTTGTGTAACAAAAACTTATGAGCGCATTTTTTTTAAACAGTGTTGTAATACAGCTACAGTATTGTATAATTTCAAAATTTCAGATGTAGTGCTCCTGTAATCACAAAATATACTTGTACCAAATCATAATTGCTGAAAACCACTCTTTGGAAGTTCAGAGTTTTAAGAATTATTCTATTCAAAAATGTATTTCAACCACCACAGATACAAAACAAACTACAATCAGACATGTGTCACAAAGTCGATAATACAACAGTACTGCCTACCACTTTGCCTTATCAATAAGAGCCTTATGTTCTACTTGTATGCTACCCCTATTTACGTTATTAACGTTTCGGTTTCTTATCTAAAGGGGTCTGGGGTAGATACGACATCGTGTTTTGTTTTGTCACTCAAATGTAACTTAAACCCTGGGAAAGTCAAACCTACTATTGTATTTGTGAGATTGCAATCTTTACAAAAGTTTCGTTGTAAATCTTCTTTTGTTTGTTTAATTAGTTTTGTTGCAAAATATTACTTATCAAACTAATCCGACTTCTCGAGATCTTATTGCGTTAATGTAGTTTTCGATATCTCAATCGTACTTAATAATCCATACTAATGATGTGATGTCCTCCTAGCCGATTTCGACTACGGCGGCCTATCTCAACAGAGATTAGCCAACTGCGCAGGACATATTATAGTGTACAAGTGTGCGCGCAATACACAGGTGCACTCTCTGTTCCTTCACTCTCATAATTCGGTGAGACGGCAATCCGACATGACCGTAGGGAGATCAGGCGCAGAACCAACGGCTTAACGTGCTTTCCGAGGCACGGGGGTGTTAACACCACCAACTTCCTGACACCGGAGCTGTGTCTGAGTAATTACAAGACAGAAAAACCCAAACACTCTCGGCCCGACCGGGGATTCGAACCCGGGACCTCGTGGATAGTACCCAGCGTGCTGACCACTAGACCAACGAGGCAGTCAGTCTGTGTGATCAGTCAAAATCCATACTAATATCATAAATAAGAAAGTGTCTGTCGGTCAGTGTCACATTTGAACTGCTGAAACGATTGAAATGTGATTTGGTATTGAGATAGATGGAGAATACTATTTGTCGTGTTACACAAACAAAGCAGTTTAAAAGAGGGGTAGTATGGAATTAGTGTTTGTATGAAAACTGATTTTCCATCTTTACGGGCGAAAACGCGGGAAGCCGCTACGTTCTTGTATTTCATAAGTAGGTATACTCGACTGTTTTGCGACATATGATTACTGCTGTATTGTTGCGTCGAATGAAAGTGAAAACGTACAATAACTTTTCCAATAACAGATCTCATCACGAATCAGGTCGTCGATCTATCTGTCAGTGACATTTCGTGGACACGAATCACACCTCAAGTTTTAATTACAGCGGTGGTATTAACGTCTGATTAAACGATCTGTCGTTATTGAACCGATTTCGTGTCAATGAACTAATCAGTTCAAGTACTGCGCGTGTGTGGTTACTCTATAATGATAGCGCTGTGCTGGTTAACTGTTGTTAACATAATTACTGAGATGCGCCGAAGACGTTTTGTTTTCTTAACGGTGATTCATGCTGGGATACTAAAGTATTAAATGCTTTTCAAATGATTTAATAATTGCTATGCGCTATCCACAACTTATGAGAGTGAGTTGTCAGTTATATTTTGGTTTGTACACATTGCTACTCCAGTCTGGAGTTGTCTGCAGAATGAAAAGTAAAATTACATAAATAGTATGAGATTAACATTCGCGTGCAGTTACTTTGATTAATTTTAATTACCCCAGCACTAATTATAAATTAAAAACATATTTTTATGACGGTGTAAAAAAATGAAGAAACTTTCGGATTTATTTTTCATTTATTAGCCATAATCAAATGGTTTTAATAATTTATACAGACAAGTATAATCTGTACTATTGTGATCTCTGTACTAATGTAATCGTGTAGTCCACGACAAATCTTGAGAAATTATTTCACCAGTAGAAAGCTACATTATTTCTAACTAACCATGGACTCGATACCAATGGGCTCAATTCCAAGGCGCCCTGTCTAAGATTAAATTTAGGTTCAGTCTCTCTCTTTCACTTTTAAAGAATCGAAAAGAGACAGACTACAATAATTTAGAAACGTCAAATTAAGTGATGCGATTTCTTACGTATTTTTACAAGTTTTTGCGTGTTTTCCTCTAACTTTAGTCGTCATCGAATGACATCCTTAATAAATTGTCTATGGATTCTTAAATTTCCTTAGCAACGGACAGCTGTTTAGTCTGACGTTTCGAAATTAATATAGTCTGTCTCTTTTTGTTTGTTTTTCAGAGAAAGAGAGAGACTGAACCTTTATTTAATTTTAGACAGGGCGCATTGGAATTGAGCCCAATGTGCCTCGTCTAAGAATAAATTTAAGTTCAATTTAAGTTTCTCTGCTAAACAAACGACAAGAGAGAGTGATGCGATTTTTACAAGTTATTGCGTGTTTTCGTCTATCTTAAGTCGTCATCAAATGATTATACTAAATTGTGTATAGAATAAGTATAATTTTTTTTTATTACAACATTTTTTTATTGCACCTGTGCAAAGACGTTGCTAGTAAAAATAAGAGTGATTTCCATCTGATTCCCTCAATAGTTTGCTTTTCCCAACGAACCTCTCAATCGTATTTCGAAGAAGGTAAGGCTGGTAAGAACTGTCAGAACAAAAGAGTAGAGAACGTGTCAACTACCAAAACTAAGTAGTAAGTACTAGAGGATCGTGTGGAAATAAAATATTAAATATTCATTATTGATCTACTACACAGGAGATCCAATAGGAATAAAAAATAATACAAATAAAAACGGATCGATCAGGGTATCGGTTTTGAGGGATCGGATAAGGAAAGTTTAGTAAAATAATGAAATCTTATCCGCAGATACAGTGAAGTCTAAAATGTAGGTTACAACATAGCTGTTTTGCGAGTTACCGTATCCCTTTTGAAAAGTTAGGTACATCTAGTAAATATTTGGTTCTGATTATATCTCAACGTAGATCTGTGGCAAATCGGTGACTCAAGATCATGAGTCACGAGGGTTTCCTACCAGTTTGATCCAGATAATGATGATTGCGGTCACAAACCGGTTATAAGATTGAGAGACAAATTTCCACATTGTTTGACTGTCGGGTTGTTGGCTATGTTTAACAAATAGGTAACGTAACTAAACCGATTGTATACCGCCATTTCCGGACCAGAATGACAATTGATTTTATATGTAGATCTACATTCCGGCATACAAAAGGTTAAGATACCTCATACATAGACATGTATGGGATGCAAAGACGTGCATCTCTGGGTAAAAGCCCTCAAATTGAGGCATTAGGCATTGTATCTGTGTTTTTTTTTCAGTTGAAGAGTTACACCAAATATAATCTTAACAACTTATTACAAATTAAGGTAACTTTCAAGGTACTTAGATTTAATATTTTCGTCTAGCTTTCGATATAATATGTGACTATTATATCGAAAGCTGTATCACGAAAGTATTTACTAGGTAGGTACCTACTAAATACTTTCGTGATACATTATTCAATAGCAACAACGGGTTGAAGGTCTAGAGAGGCAAAAGTTGAGGTAGCTGCAACCGATGACTCATTCATAGGTGCCATTTGTATCATTGCCAACTGACTGATAGACCTCACTGACACAGCATAGATCTTAACGTAAAGTCTTTGAGGCTAATTCACCGTAGCAAAATTGGTTCAGGTGCTTAAGAACTACGCAAAAAAATAAGGTACAATAAGTTTTTGTTGTACGGAAACGTAAAAAAATCAAGTGATAATTTGGGCAATAATTTTCGTAAACGATTTCTGTAGATTCTTCCTACACTTATTTTTGATTTAAAATGTTTTTTTTTTCTACAGCCTTTTCAAGAATTAAGAAAATACATAAGTTAGTTTTAAAACTTGTTTTGACAAGTGGTGTCCAAACGGCTACATTTGACAAAACCTATACTCTTATAACGGCGTGAAAACCCGTTTGTGATAGTTTGAAATATTTTTTATTTTATTTATATTAGCTAGTGAACGTATATACATATTTTTGTAAGGTTTCTTTTACAGAAATTTTCTTTTTGACGAAAAAACAAAGCTTTTAAGCAATCTTGACAGATAAAGGGTTACGGTTTTCCTTTTTATGGTGTGTAAATATAAGTATATTATTGCGCAACCAGAATAATCGGCAACGAAGTAACACAAATGTAATTTTTGTATGAATAGAATAAGCAATGAAATGCCCCTCCATTGTTAGCCTTTGTTCAATGTTTTAAAATGTATTTTTATATGGCCGTTTTTTAAGAACACTTTGTTTTTAAATTCTTTTGTCCTCTTTTTATTTCTACTAAAATAATTTGTATCATTAATATATCTGATTACAGTTATCAGTAAGTTAAGTTACTTATTCTAATCCATAAAAGTGCAGTTTTTTCTCGCTGTTTTGCTTCAATGGGCATGTAAGTAGTTCAATGGGCATGACTGCCTCGTTGGTCTAGTGGTTAGCATGCTGGGTACTATCCACGAGGTCCCGGGTTCGAATCCCGGGTCGGGCCGAGAGTGTTTGAGTTTTTCTGTCTTGAAATTACTCAGACACATCTCCGGAGTCAGGAAGTTGGTGGTGTTAACACCCCCGTGCCTCGGAAAGCACGTTAAGCAACCTTAGAGAGATCAGGTGCAGGACCAACGTCCTGCGCCTGATCTCTCTACGGTCATGTCGGACTGCCGTCTCACCGAATTATTACAGTGAAGGAACACAAAGTGCACCTGTGTATTGCGCACACACTAGTGCACCATAATATGTCCTGCGCAGTTGGCTAATCTCTGTTGAGAAAGGCCGCCGTAGTCGATATCGGCTAGGAGGACATTATTACTATTAAGTAGTATTTTTCTATTCTAGGCCAACATATAGCAAACGCTATTGAAACTTCTTTAGTTAACTGTACAATATAACAGTGTTAAACAAACCTTGAAACGTGATGACTAGATGCTTCAAAAAAATATCTGAACGGACATAGTTATAAAAAAATGTATATATTATCATAAAAATACATATTTTTTGTTTTTACCCGACTGCGGAAGGAGGGTTACGTTTTTGAGAAGATGTGTGTATGTATAATTGTTTGGCACGCTCCACAGCTCAAACGGCTGGACAGTTTTTGACATTTGAGGTGTTGTTGAATTTGACAAAATTGTGAGAATGACATAAGCTATTTTTTTTAAATGGCGCCCGCAAACAAAAATAAAGGGGGGAGAGGGGATTGATTTTTTTCTTACCATAGCAATACGGGTATCAAATGAAAGCCAGTAAAAAAGACCATTTCAAAAATATAATAATTTTTGCAGTCGGGTGTTTTGTTTTTGTTTATTACAATATTTTGATTTGTTTGTGTACCGTATATTGCTACTACGCCGCGCACACTCACACGCATACCTGCCTTTTTTTTATTTGTTTAAAACGTACCGTGAGAACCCTGAAGATCGAGTCGACATCGAGACGTTCCCTATGACACATGTACTAGACTGACCAGAGTGCTTTCGCCGCGTGTGTATCCTTTGAAGCTCCTTACAGACATTTCGAGTGATTGTGGCCTGTGAAGTGATACCTGAACCCTAAAAGCGAGATGCGGCAAGTACCTAGCTATAAGTGCTCAGACCTGACTGATTTTCCACCTATCATTGTCGCTCTCCACGTGTAATCCACTGCCTAAACTCTCAAACAGTTTTTTTTTTATTCCTATGACTTTGTAGTTCACGTACTACGTTTCAAGCTAGCTTTAGTAGTAGTTGTGACAGAAAAAAAATACGACCACCTACGTCTTATAATGCTTTAGGGTCGCGGTATCTTTAATGAAAATACACTAGAATAGGTTTGTATTCATATGAATTCCACAGTGTTATTGAACATTTCCACACCATCTGCGTTACGTTCCACGTAAGTAAACATCAACAAGTAAGAAATAAAGTAAACCGTATTTATTCTCAGAATTGGTATTCGCACTTGTTTAAAATCACTTGTACTTGGCGAATTTGGCCTTCATGCGATACATGGTAACGTCATTCAATGTTATCTTAGTTAGAATTTTACAAGACACTAAGAAATATTTTTAAGAGTCTTCAACTTTGAGTGTGTGATACGCATTTCTTTTTGTTTGCAGTTATTATATTTATTTTAACAATTTTTGGGAATTTTACAGCTAAGAAATACTTGTTACAGTAGAAACGTTTCCACTTATAATAATATGAACAGTGGGCCCCGCATTCATCTTTTCAAATCTGTCAAAATGATTATCTCAAATGATATGTGATCAACAAAAGGTTGAAATATAGTTGTGGAAATTGGACAGATCAGGGTATGTTGATGTGTACTTGTATTGGTGTATTATGTATTTTACACTAATTATCGCCATGGAAACTAGTGGTTCTGTTTTATCAGTATATGCTAGTATTTTGCCGTGGAAGACTTCCAGCAACGTGACTCCAAGAGCACATTTCAATAACAATTACAGTTTGAGGAATATTATTTGTATTAGAGCAATTAGTAAGGAAAACAAAAGCCTAATGGGAACATATTAACATAAATGACTCTGTACTCAAGACTGAAAATTGTCTGACTGTTATTGCAGCTTTAGGGGCCATATTAGCGCGTGGGAGTACAGACATTTGCATAGTTTATTAGTTCTTGAATTGCTCTAATAGCATGCGAGATTCATCTTTATTGCTTCATTCTGCTGTAAGGAGGTTGGGTCTTGTGGGTAACCTGGCATATAAGGCACCGTTTTTTAAGTTTACAATACATGAATAGGTACGCTAGCGCGGTTCTGCCATCAGTCGGCTGTGACGCCTGTGTTATTATAGTCGAGTTAAAAATAAGGTTTTGCAGCACGCTTGAATTATTTTAACGCTTCCTTATGTTCCGCAGTTAAAATGTGCGAACGTCGGTGATTTGACGTAACCTGTGTTGTAGATGTAGATACTTTGTGTTACATACGACAAGTGTACATGTCAATAATCAAAAACCACCAAAAGGAGTATCTCCAACCGTCTACCAATAGATCTTGCTTTCTAAAAAGGTTTCAAAGTGAAGTGAGAAACTAAACTTGACGTAAGCAGGTCAGCTACCTTTTTGGCATCGACGTCCAAACCGAACTATTTCCGTTGAAAACAGTGCAACCGTCCTGTATTTATTACGTGGTCCGAATAAATTTGTATCATCATGAAACAAACGTGTCCTGTTCTGAAGATTAGGAAGTGGTTATTTTCAGCGGTGATGCAATAAATGTTTGCGGTATTTTCGTCTGCGTTTTAAATGGATAACCAGGAGGTGTTTATCTTTCAAGTAAGGTGACATTGAAATTTGTCAAGGGTAGAAATAACAATTACATTTTTTTTTAATTTATCAATTACTTGAGTCAGAATGTTGAGTACATTTTTATTTTAATTCAATAGGCAGACATTTGACCGCAATCTCACCTGATGGTAAGCGACGATGCGGCCGATGATGGGACATGTCTGTCTAGAAGCACCCTATTCACTCTTTTCTTAAAGAAATCCAAATCGTAGTGTTTAAAGAACACTTCAGCTGGCAACGAATTCCACTCTCTAGCCGTACGCAAGAGGACTGACTCTGACTCTAGTAATTGATAAATTAATTTAAACAATACACCTGTCCTCAACTAACCAAGAAAGATTTACTGGCTTTAAGTCCTTATAATAAACTGAAGCATAGCTTTCTTTATAAGCCGTATATTTCAGATGTTACGGCGCTATACGAAAAATAAAGTCACAAAGCTAAAACGGAACGCGCAAAGACTGTTCCAATTGAGTGCATCTTGCATCTAACGGGTATTTTTGAAGACAGCCAAGGAATACGATCAATACCTAACCTATTCAGGTGGCATCTACATATTTTCGTTTTATTTGAAATTTGAAAGGGAAAGTTTTTTATAAAAATAAAAAGACCCTTGAATGACGAGTAACTCAGGATTTCTAAGGTACTACTATAGGTGGTATACCCTACGTAGGACTAAAATTAAAAAAAAAAACTAATATAACTTGTTTAAATTAATCTTAATATTCAATCTAAGTTTGGAGCTATAATATTTAGAACAAACAAACTCATATCAAACAATTTAGTAAAATTAAAAAAAACACATACGGAAAAGAAGCTGTAAAGCTCCATGAGACAATCTATAGTTTTGTGCTTTATTCACTCAATTGCCTTTACTGATGATCACGATAAGTTTTACGATGTTTTTAATGCAAGGGAAAGTGTGGATTTGTTCATAAAACTGACTGAACTCTATCATTCTATTGTTTCTCTTTGATATTATACGTTGTTTGTAATGAAGATATAATGAATATTGTTATAACCATGTCTCGATGGAGATAGCTGATATCTCCAATTACATGCAAATTACAACTCCGAAGTAATATTTTGCTGCAAAGTCCAACGATTTGAGTACATATTTAGATACTGATAAGGTCAATTCAATCCAGCAAGTTTTCTTAGAGTAAGCAAAAGGGGGGCTTTTTAGGTGAATTCATATAATTCAGCGAAGCCTTAGAACACAAAGATGAGTCATATTATTTTTATTCCCTGTTAAAATTAAACTTTGGTTTTGTATCTAATGTAACAAAAAACAAAATAAACTGCCGCTACATAATTATTTAACTCAGAGATAAGAAACAAGTGATATATTTTTCAATTTTGAGTTATCATCGTTTATTCTTCGCATATAATACTGAGACCGGCCCCGTTTTATTTCTGTCACTCCGGGGTCGTTGACTTCAATATTAACTTTATTGCAAGAGATTCTAGTGTCACCAAAAGTTTTCCACATTTCCAATTTGTTTTTCTTTACCATCTGTCTTACCAGCCAGTCAGTCCTTGTTGTCACTGTTTTTTTTTTAATTTACGTTTACTTTCAATGAATTTTGTTTTAAAAAGTTTGCTTTATAGATTTTCAATACTTAAATGGTTCAATACTTAAATTTTTAAAAGGGCTACATAATTATATCCTAGGTATAGGAGGAGTAGCACAATATATCATTTATAATAATAGTATAAATGACCTTTGACGAATAAAATTTTAACGGTATTGTTTAATCATATTTATCAGCATTTAATGGTACCTGAGTATGTAGGTACACATCGCTTACATTAGATGTATCATGCCTCATTTTCACTAAATTAACAATATTAGGTACCTACGGCAGTAAAAGGTCCGTCAAAACAGCTGTTTATGTACGTGCATCAGCTGTTAAATACCCATTTTTAACCTTAAACTGTAGTTCTTAGTGTGAGTAATTGTTTGAAGTATAGCAGATGGCGCATTTTTACGGCTATTGTGGCCACAAAGAGGTAGTTAACATCTGCCGATCGGCTAATCGATGAAGTTCGACAAACAGAAACACCAACACACAACATTGGAAACAAAAAAAAACACAAATTGTAATAAGTAGGTACCCCTGACTCTGTCTATTTAAGGCGTAAAGTAACATGTATTTTAGTTATTTTCAAAACTAATGCTGTATTTAATTAAAGTAGCGTGACACCACTGAGCCTGAAAAGTTTATTAATAAAATTTATTGACGTTTACAAGTGACATTTTGTGTCTTATTCATACTATTATAATAAATGCAAAACTGTCTGTCTGTTGTTCATGCTTAAACCGCTTAACCGATTCAGTCCCAGAAAAAAACTTTTTTTTTATACCAGTAATGATTCTGATACGAGGGATGAAAAGGGATGGTAGAAGTTTGTATAGGAAATCAGACATTCGCGGGAAAAGTCGCGGGGACCTGGTATTTTTTTAAATTATAGACAGACATTAGACCGCAATGTCCCTGATGGTAAGTGGCGATGCGGCCGAAGATAGGCCATGTCTGACTTGTAACAGCATGATGTCTGAGTAGAAATATGATTCGTTTGATTTAATTTATTTTTACAATTATCTGTCACTACAAATCATTTCCTATCAGGCCGTTCATTTCGTACTGCAGTGGAAGTAAACCTTCATTCAAATATAATGAAGTCTAACCCAAACATCCTTTCGGTGCTAGCCGTTTACGGTACTTATAGATAATTGTGTTTCCTCGTACTAACTACTCAGCCAAGATTACCGCTTTAGATAGTTAACTGCCAAAATTTTCTAATGAGCAAAACACCGAGTACATTACTATAGGTATTTTGATTGATTTATTGGGAGCATGTACTTACATGTTTGTAGTAAGAATATTTTATTAAGATTATAAAAGACATTAAAGGGTAAATTAATCACGTTTTATATTTCGATGCAAAAATACAATCTGTTAAAAAATATTAAAACTGATGTAAGTTGAAGCGGTTTTGTTTAACACTATAATATAATATTTTATTACTATTAAGTGCTCTTATTAAAAATAATAACGACATGATATTGAACCCTAAATCATGTGCAGTAAACAGGACATTTCGCTGCTGTGCTGTGAGCAGTAAGGTCTTTTACGGCGAAACATTTGACTTGATTAAATAAATAGTTTAGGCCGAAACCATAACCATATATCAAAACCAAAATCACTACAAGAACTACTCTATCAAACTGATACATAAAGCCTACTTAATAAATATACTAAACACTTCACGCATGAAAGGACCTGAATGACGTACCCGTTTGGCAATTCAGTTCAAATCGATTTGGTTGTATAGAATCGACTAGACTGGTTGAATAAGATGTACTTGCATAATTAACTACGTATTTTATAGCTATTCAATGCGGGCCCAATGTAAAATGGAGGTAGCATACTGCATAAATGATATTTGTAGTACTTCTGTCTACTATATTATTTTTATTCATAAATTAATGATTGTTTTTTTTTACCAAAAACTATATAATACTATTACCGAAACTGTTTTTCAAAACTATAAAAACATAAGTATTGATTTATATTTCATTAAACAGCTAAAATTATCTGTGCGTACCAAAAATACGTCAACGATATTCCCAACCTTTTTTGCCGAAGGGAGATCTTATCGTACATTGACTCCTACCTGAAAGCGAAACACGGCGCAATCGTGTAGGAAGATTGATGAATGAATTAGTGACAGCTCAAGTTTTTGTAGAAGCTTCGAGAACTATTTCCAAAAGCACAACTCTTTTGAACTCTATTTTTACAGGCATAGAGGTGACTCTTTTCGCGAATTTTGATCCAACTTCCCAATGCGAGGTAATGTGCAATGCAGTGAAAACCGATGCTGAAACTTGCTTGAAGTGTTCATTCAAGTGTGTAACCAACAGTGTACATTACGTGCCTTACCGCAAATAGGAACGGTATTAAAATCATCCGTTGTTTTGTTTAAAATTGCCTACAGTCGTTTTGTTGCAATTTTCTAAGCGCATGATCATTGCGCAAGCCCAATGATTCAATCGTTTAAGTTTTTGCGTGAGTTTACCATGTGTGTAATTATACAAATACATATTGAGTACATTGTTCAACACTTCATGAGGATTCCTGTAAGTATGCGTATGTGCCTACTTATTTAAGGTTATAAGATACGTTAGAATCCAAATAATTATGTTGTGGCTTGTGTAAGTTCACCTGACCGATAGCTTACAGTCATTTCGTATCTAAAGTTTCGCTTAAACAGGCAACTGAAATCGCTGAACTCCTGTCAAACTTGCCAACTATAACGTCACGCCACATCAAGCAATTTAGGGCGATGGCAATATATAGCAATCTTCTGCTGAGATATGGCCACACACTACCACGCAATATAGAACAACATTGAAACACTTGGTACTAGGTACTGCTGGCCTGTCCCTTCCTTGAAAACTTAAAGTAGTTGTACGTATAAACGAGATAGAATGAAAATTAAACACAAATTTTCAAATCGATTGGGTATTTCACATATTCGCGATATTGACCGATATGGAATATAATAATATGGAGCAATTAGAAGCACTATTGCCGAAATAATTGCTGCAATTTATTGCGATTACTTCAGACTACTTATTGCTTCGGATAGATCCACTACCCTTGCCAAACAATAAGTGCAAAAAAAACCTACGTGGAGCACTTTTACAGTTACATCTCGTATGGTTATAAGTGTTTTAGAAATCTATACGTATATATAATTATAAAAAGCAAACACACTCAAATGCGAAGAACATAGAACACTAAGTATTATTTCACAGGCAATTACAATTTTAATAAAAATAATTCAGAACAGAATAAGACCGTTATCAGAGTGCTTTTTGGGGCCGGATCAATATGGGTTTCGGCAAGAGAAGGGAACCAGAGAAGCGATACTAGCTTTGAGATTAGTAATAGACAGGAGACTGGATTTTGACATGGACACACATATAGCTTTTATCGACTTAGAAAAGGCGTTCGATAAGGTCAATTGGAAAATAATGATGGAAGTACTTAAAGAAGCTGGATCGGATTATAGAGACAGAAGGATTATTTATGAATTATATAAAAACCAAGAAACGGTAATAGAAGTAGGAGAGGAAAACGGAAAGGCAAAAATAAGACAGGGAGTTAGGCAGGGATGTCCACTTTCACCGCTAATTTTTAATTTATTCATAGAATGTGCGATACGCAGAATAACGGAATCAAAAAAGAGGGGTGTCAAAATTAATGGGGACGTATTTATATTCATTCGTTTTGCCGACGATATTGCAGCCATTGCAGAAAACAGATTGGAGTTGGAAGAACTGGTTACAGAAATGGACACTATTTTTAAAGAATTTGGTCTCAAAATGAACATAAATAAAACAAAAACACTAATTGCTTCTAAAAAGGAAAAATATAGCCCTATCTCAATAAATAACACAAAAATAGAACAGGTTAAAACCTTTAAATATCTAGGTAGCTTGATAACTAGTGACTTTAGATGTACACCAGATATAAAAGCAAGGATAGCGATGGCGAGACAAGCTTATAATGCAAAAAAGCACCTGTTTAAGGCCAGAATATCAAGCAAAGTTCGCAAAAAACTTGTTAAAGTGTACATTTGGAGTATAGCACTCTATGGATGTGAAGCGTGGACATTAACAAAGAGGGACAGAGAGAGACTGGAAGCCTTTGAGATGTGGTGCTGGAGGAGAATGGAGCGTATAAGTAAGACGGAGAAGAAAACAAATGAAGAGGTTTTGTCTAGGGTTAGGGAAAAAAGGAGATTGATGGAAACAATAGAGTGTAGGAGGGGACGAATGTTAGGCCACCTGATTCGACACGACAGTTTTATTAAAACGATAATAAAAGGAAGAATATAAGGAAAGGAAAAAGGAAGCGAGGAAGACCAAGAATAAGCTACATGCAGCAAATAAAAGAAAAGATAAATGTCGGGTCGTATCAGGAGGTTAAGAGAAGGGCGGAAAGCAGAGAGGAATGGAAAAAACTCCATCGACAAGAGCCTAGCTCTTAAATTGGATGATGAGCGTCCTTGTATGGTAATGTAATTTCACACATCATAATATTTTATCAAACAAGTTTGGCAGACCTAGAAACGGTGGAAGCTTTTATATTGTAGCTATAATTATAAGTACAAACAGATCCAATTTACGAAGGGTCATTGGAATAAAAGAAAAGCCGGTGCCAATCTTCATTCAGACCAAATAACGCAGGCACGACCTAATTTATTTATTGAATTAACTGAAGGCTGACAGTGGAGCCTAAATAGCGAACTCTAACAAGACGAACGACTATACAAAACCGCCACGACAAGGCGAATTGAGATCATTATTCACAAATGAATAGACACTGAATTTCGATGCGGATATCATTACAAACTCGATTAATTGCTCAAAAGTTAACATTTGTTATTTTTTACCAGTCTCCTAATGCAACTATACATACAGAGATGTACAACGCGAGGAAGCCAATGTTTTCACTTTTTTATTATTACTTGCTTTATTGTATCATTTGTTATTTGTTAAAACTTTCATTTCGTTTATCTGCTATAGTTTCAAATGAGTTACTTTTAAAATGAAGCATTACAGTAACCCAAAAAACTATTACACATTATAAGAAAACGAAATTTTTCAACAGCGGTACTTTGTCATTGTTTAAAAAACACTAAACAAGGGAATTATAAGCGTTAAGCTACTCTAAAACACATTTCGTGTCGCACGAACAAATATGCCGCGAAAAACAGCGTAAGTAAAATTATGGTTTATTTCGCTGCACTTTTCCGTGTTCACTAGCGACCTTAATGAATGCTCTCATGTGCCTATGCAGCGCGTTCCTAGTTTTTCTCGTTGCTCCGAACGTTTTACGCCCTCTTAATGTGGACGTAATTGCTACCCAACTGTACGTTTTGAACCTTTAAATTAAAAATTGTTACGGTGCAGCTCTTTAAATTTCTTCGAAGCTCTCTTTCAATGTTTTTCTTTTCTTGAAAACCCGTTGAACTAAAACAAAGAACATACTCTTACACAGTTTTCCAGGCATAACGTCATATTTACTGAAATAGCACGTCCACTGCGTGGAAACGTAGATAAGAATATCTGCGAAATCTCCGTGTATTCGATTCTATGTACTAAAGTCCTTATCTAACGAGCGGTCGGATGTAAGTCGGCTTATTGTAAAACCCGCTAAGAATTTTCCTATTTTCTGCCGGGAGATGCACTCGCCTCGAGAATGGAAAAAAATTTACTTATTCGATTTTCAGCCGAGCCTTACTATACAACTATAAGAAGCCCACTCTATGCTTCCTTTAAATCCGCGCGGATATACTTATCAATAAAATATTTTTACATAATACAAATTCCTACAAAGAAGTCTTTATCAAACTCTCAATTTGTTTTAACCATTCCTAGTCCACTATTATGGTTCATAGGTAATAATAATTAAGGATTGTCTCTATTTTCAGTAAGATCTCAATTTGAATTTTTCAATTCATTCATTTTTCAATTCAAATAATTCAAATTGAGATCTTACTGAAAATAGAGACATCTATTTTCAGTAAGATCTCAATTCGAATTTTTCAATTTGAATTTTTCAATTCATTCATTTTTCAATTCAAATAATGCAACGCGCGTTGCATTATTTGAATTAAATGTATGTGAATAAAACTCATGTGATTGTAAGTATGAATTCATTTAATATGCGTCAGAGTATTCATTCATATCATATGCCATTGTAATCAAATTTGGCGCTCGAATGCCATTTTATAATACTTACGTGGTTTGTTTACTAACCATAAGTAGAGGCCGCGCCGTTCCGTCTGCCAATTTGAGGATGTCTGGGCGTGCGTAACTTTACTTTTTCACTTTCATCACCAACATATTTGCATTATTACTTTCACTTCTGAATGAGTCACTGATTATTATTTTGGTTGGATATCCTTTTGTGTTTTGTATAATGGTTTTGAATTGCCCTATTAGTAGCTTTATATTATTGGTAGTTAAATTTTGTCTATACATTTCTCATATTTGCAATTTTATGTCTTACGAAGTTACGTCGTATAAGCGTTATTTTTCTCTTCCATTAACATTATAAGATCTTCCGATGTTACCATGGTAATTGCAAGCCCCTTTTTCTCCAGTATTAACCCCAGATTTGCCTTGGAGAACGATTTCTATGCCAATGATTGATTTTATCGCGAACGCTTTATTTTTGTATAGACAAGCCGATAAAGATTGTTTTGTTTTTTCAATATTGTTTCTATATATTTCATCATCCCGTGCACAGCCGCCTAAATTAAAAGAATGACACTGGACGAGTAAATGAATCTATATTTAGGTGATAATATGCATTGGACCTCATACAGACAGATGCATTAACATAAAATTAATAAATTCTATTATAATGAATGTGGTGTGTGAATATTCCAGACATCTATATTTAACTGCAGACTGAAATAGAGTCACCAAAGCGCAATAAAATATCGACGACTTTTGTCTATTTCTGTAAAACACATAAAAATGGAGCCATTCGTTATTTTGAATATAAACAAAGCTAGGATAGTAAAACGTATTGAGTGAATGGAGAGATATCGTAATGATAGTGTATCATATTGATTTGATCTCAATCTTTACTGAGCGAAAGTCACATTATGACACATTTGTTTTCACGAATAGGACCAGTGTTCAACGAGAGATGAAAAACATAATAAAATTTTATTTAAAAATTCGTATGAACTCTAATTGTGTCTTACTAAAAGCATAGACTGACAAACCTTTGCAGATATTACTTTCATAACATTATTACTTGGAATCGATATTAGTCCTTTGTTTTTTTTTTAATTTCACATCGAATGAACTTTTAAAAGCTTTATTCATTTCATCATGAATGCAGTTATTATTCTCTAATGGGTTTTGGAAAGTTTTATGATAACCCCAGCGGAATTGCATAAAAAGTTCTTCGAGCACCTGAGTTTTTGTGCTTTGGAAACTTTTTATGGCAAATTTATCATGTACTAGCGACTTGCCCCGGCATCGCACGGATGCAACATTCATGTATTATGCATATAAACCTTCTACTCTAATCACTCTATCTATGCTGCATTAAAACCGGGAGCGACTTTATTTTATAATATGTAAAAATTTCATTGGTTAGTATAATAATTTTGATCTTTTTCCGAAACATGTATATCAAAATCGAGTCTAATAATCTTCGTCATGTCAAATGTTAAGTTTACGTAGTACAACTATGTTGTATTTGACTTCAAAATTGAATTTGATGTAACATTTGAATTATTCAAATATATGATGTAATAAGCATGCCATGTCATCGTCATGCTGTGTGACTTGTGTATAGGATCTAGTTTTTCAGGAAAAGTATGTTAGCCTATTTTTAATTATGAATTATCATACATGCGTTTATTGGCATGGCATGCATCAAACTTATTTTTGGTTTTACATTTCTTGTTATGGATACTGACAGAGCAATGATGATTTTTATCATATCATAGCTCGCCAATGTCAAGAAGATCATCAAAAAATATGTCTGCTAAAGTAAAAGTGACAGTAAAATGATGATGGCCGTTATTGCGTATTAACTGGATAAAAAATGAGTATGTACACAGAAAATTCGAAGCGCTCCCCAAGTTATCTTTATCACTCGCTACCACAGAACCTTATACGATTTCGAGATATTTTATACCTCCAATATCTTTCAAGATAAGCTCGCCTGCACCTTTATTTCTACGATTTATTCATGCTCCAGCATAAATTCTCGGCTATAAGGAACTTCGATGGTTTTTATTTACTTACAACGTTTTGAACGGACGGGGTAACAGTTTTGATCCTTTTTGTGTCAGAATGTAGATCGCAATATTTACTGATGCGTTTAAAAATATGCGGTAAAGAAAATGCATAAAATAATTTCTTTATAGGCTTTTTGTAAAAAGTTACAGCCGGCAAATATCAACCACGAATTATGGTCTTCATTAACATCCAAGAACGTACCTACACATCGATGACATTTCAGGGTGAAGTTGTTACCTTAACTCTTAACTCAAGTTAGAATTCTGTTCTTAAACTTCAAATCTTTTGTTAATTTTTACATTATTCAGTCAGCACTGTTGTGTTATATAAGCACAATAGGCGTTCAGTCAAAATTATCAGGCAGGCGCAAACGTCTGGATTCCAGTCTAATCTGGGATATAGCGGCTTTGCCTGTCTCTACTCAGTCGAGCCGTGTACCGCACCGAACGTGTTAATATGTTCTGTATATGAATATTTGCAGTTCGATGCTTTCCTAAAGCCACACGAGTTCGAGGAAACGTAGGTTTGTCATTACGGCGCGCTGTAACGAAATTATTTCGTGGAAGAAACTACTTCTTTGAGATTATCACACGTTCAAATTTTCTATCTTAGCTCTACAATTAAAAGCTAGCGAGTTGATATCAAAGCTACAACTTGTTTATTATATTTTTTTTATAATTATATTATATTTAAGGCAAATTGTTTGCAAGTTTTTAAAAAAAAATTAATTAAAATTCGCACACAAAAAATCATCGACCGTGTCCCACGGGATGACACGGTCTACAGCTTGTAACTTAAAAAATCATATTTCCGCAAGAATGTGATACGAAAACTTTTGCTTTTAGATTTTAATGTGGTTAACATATTCGCATTTGAAATCGATCCTGCTATAAGTATTTTTAAATTACTGTGTTGTTATTGAATTATTTTCTTTGAATAAGGTATTTCTATATGATTGAGGTCTTTGTCTACAGACAAGCAATTTGACTTATATGTCAAATATATTGTGCAAAAACTTACGATTTCATTACTTTGTTACAGGTATTTTGGGACAACCACAAGTCGGTAAGCGTGGCAACATTGCTTGAACACCTTGAATTGCAAGATTAGAATAGAACTGATGTTAACAAATAGTCGTTTAAATTCAAATAGTGACCAGCCTGCATCCAATTGAGAGATCTAAAATTTCTTAAGAAGTAATAAGAATAAGGGGGATTTGAAACGGCACTCTTTGGAAGAAAGTTTGCGGAATTCGTTTCATCTTTGAAAATAGATATAATTTTTGTCAGTTTCAATTGATTTACAAGTGTTCCATTGTTTTTTTTAAACTTTTATCACGTTATTCCAAAAACATAATACCGGGTTTAAGCCAGGACTAAGCTATTAGCTGGCCAATTAGAAAAGCGTTTCTCTATTAGGTTATGTCACGAATGTGTTATTCATTCTTCTGTTGTCGGCTAATATTTAGACATATTTTAAACCTGGTCTATTTTTTTGTAATAACACCTTTACAGTTTTTCTCCATTAATATAATCCATTAAATTTTCTTTCACTAAATCAAAAATAGATAAATAGCTTCGTTCTCACCCGTAACGAAGTTGTTTCTCTATCTTTTTAAAACCCGCCTTCATCCACAGCGCGTACTAGTCGCGTAAATAAAAAAACCGGCCAAGTGCGAGTCGAGCTCGCGCACGAAGGGTTCCGTATTCCCTAGGGTGGCTACAATCACTTCAAAACGCTTTTACATTTAGGTGACTTTAGCAGCGCGACTTTAGCGTATACAGTCGTGCTGTCGAAGCTTTTTGAAAGTGTCTCCAAAATGGTTATTATTGTCCTATAATAAAACAACACTAGCTCAACGCCTTGATTGAATGCAGAGAGCGCATGCGAATGTCGCGCAGCTATACAGGGCGGATGTTGCGCTCCGTTTATAGTATGAAATTATCAGCAAAGTCGTCTAAATTATTTTTAATGGATAACCATGCCCTAATTAATGAATTATGAAGTAGGTATGTAGGTGACAATAACACTTATTACAAAGACAATAATCTCTAAAAGAGGCTTTAACTTTGCCATTAAATAACTATTGTTGTTACATACAATTGGCGCCATCTCTCGGATAACTGTTATACTGCTATAAAAACTAACTACTGCGCTTCGCGCAATGCATATCGAACACAAATTGAACGTTTCTCATGTACCATAGCTCAAGAGCTAATAGCTCAAGAGCTATGGTACATGAGAAACGTACAATAGATAGCGTAAAACAACATAAAGAAGTACATGCGTTTTTCTTTCGCAATTGTTTAACGCACATTAAGTGTGCTAATTTCGTCACGGTACTTATGTATGTCTTGGCGCAGTGCGAAAGACGTTACTAACGTATGTTGAATTATAGAAGACAAGCGTTCGAATCTTAATGGGTGTTTTTTTTTGTATTTATTCAAGTTCATAGCTTTTTTAAACAAGAATTGGTATGAGCATCAAAATTAGTGTAACAGAATTTAAATCCTACACACACAGACTAAAATTGCAAAAAAAATGCAATCCGCTGACTAAAATTAAGGCCAATTTCGGATAAATTTGACGTGCAATTAATATAGGTATTCGATATGGAAATAAAATTTCTGTAGGTACATTGATTAAACAACTTTTTAGCAGCTTTTTTTTGAGAAAAAAATTATGCACAATTTTAAATTTATTGTTTACTAGCAGTTCCCCGCGACTTCGCCCGCGCCAAAAGTCGGATTTTCCATACAAATTTTCATTCCCCATTTCACCCCCCCCTGATGATTTTATATCGCGACAAAAAGTAGCATATGTCCTTCCTAGTGTCTCAAACTATCTCTGTGCCAAATTTCATTTGATTCGGTCCAGTAGTTTCGGAGCCTATTCTATGCAAATAATCAAACAAACAAACAAATCTTTCCTCTTTATAATATTAGTATAGATAGTACTAGTTTTGTTAATCAATATTTATATTTGCAGTGCAATAATTGATTTCAAGTAAAAATAGTATAATTGAAATTTGATAGATGCTTTATGTCTTTGCTGTGCATATAAATATACCTCGAAAAAAAAGCGTACATTTCGAAAACATCAGTATTATATCCCTGGGATCGATCCCAGATTCTTACGATTACACCCAATATGTTAACCACTGGGCCAAGCGTGCTTATGGTTATCTAACGAAAAGTAATAAGAAGTATGTACTTCAAGAAAAAACTCATTTTAGCGCAAACCTAAAAAACGACAATGCCAAATGACGCCATCTAGTGACGAATGTCAGAACAAACTTATATTAATATTCGTTTATTTGCATACACCGTGCGCCCAGTTGCACGAGAATTTTATAAAATAATTGGTAAATGATAAAATGTTTCTGTAAAACCATATCAATATTTAATAGGAATTAAGATGTTTCGTGATCTATTTTTAAATCTACCTAAACATAATTATAGAACAGTATAATAAGCATAGCGCTAGCGCTCCATCTACTTATTTTTTTTGGACCAGCATTTTGTCCTCGCGATGACGATCGAAAAAGCTCTTTTTGTATTTGATTTAACAACAATTAACGATTTTCGGACTTTTTCCTTAACTTATGCTGTAAGACCTTCCTTCTTGCCAAATTTCATGGTTCTAAGAAGTACCCTATAAGTTTTGATTCACCTGAGAAATAGGGAAAAATGATAGAAAATTGGACAAAATTGGCGGTATCTTTTTTCAGCGTTAACTTAAAAGCTTGATTTTTTCACATCATTAAGGGACCATATACATAAGAATTTGATGTTAATTTTAACTTTATACCTCCACGCGTTCCTGAGTAAAAGGGTCTTGACAGACAGACGGACAGACGGACAACAAAGTGATCCTATAAGGGTTCCTTTTTTCCTTTTGAGGTACGGAACCCTAAAAATACTTGAAAAAATGAATAACAATAAAAACGGCGCTTTATGAAAAAGCGTTTCTTGTTTGGCAACGTAACCGCTTTTCTGTCGACGCGTTTTTTTTTTCGCTTTGCAAAGCGGTCTCATTCAGTCACGCTGCATTTTTCATTTGAAACCTGAACAACCTCGCCGTTTTCATCGTAGTATTGGTATAATTTGCGCCGCACCGCAGATATGAAATGTAGCGTTTAAATATTAGCGACGCGTTATTACAATGTTTTTTTTTTAAATTATCTTTTTGCAACACAAAATATCATGGATTAGTGATGATTTACATGTTTACTGTATAATTGACAAAAGATAGATTATAGTTATATCGAATATATGCAGAGTAAATGAGTTTCCAAACTCTTCACTGCCTTTCGTTTAGTCGCACAAATGGCCTATGCTATGGTTTTACGTATGACGAACTTCCAATTTAGGCAAAATTCGTAAATGTCACAGCAAAATTGCCATATGGCTGATTGATTAGACATGCCACAGTCGAATTAGGAAAAGCGGTAAAGTATAAAAAGGCTGTCACGCCACACGCCATCTAATAATCCAATTTAGCACGATTATCAACAAAATAATGCTTCATTTTCTTACTTCCGTTTATTTAGTCCCTTACCTATTTCCGAGGCTCGTCAAGACAAATACCAAGGTCCCTCATTGTTTAAATGGTGGGGCATTATATCAGATTTCCCGACACCGTTTGACTAGTAGCCTTGATATTATTTCCCTTCTAAAAGTTTATTTTACGCCATAGGTCACTGGCAAAATAAGTAGGCCGTTAGGAGTTATGAAGGTGGAAAACGCAAAGTTATGGGTAAGGGATTTTTTTATAAATTCTGGGAATTGAAATGTGGCTTGGTGAAATATGAAATGGCGCGTTAATATCTTTTATTTTCTAGCAAATACAAATTTCATTGGAAATCCAAAAATATATATCACATTCATTGTGAGAGGCAACTAAACGTGATCGTTATATTTTTACCTTACCCACCTTAAAGAATATTAATACTGTAGATTAAAATACATACAGTTAGTGTCTCAACTCATGTCTGTATTTTGTGGGAGTGTCCCACTCACTCAATTACAAATCTATGCCACAATTGTAATCACTTGGCCTAAATTGTCATGTGAACCGACTTAATTGTCCCCTCATTCGTGCCATTTGCCTAATTTGCCATTTGGTGGAATTAGAACTTTCAACTCTCAACTACACTCCATTTTGCAAAGTGTAACTTAATGAAGAAATACGTTACCGATTCGCGGTGTTTGCAACTTAAACGTTTTAATTCAAAGTTCATATTTTGTCGATGCAATTATGAGCCTCATGGAAATTGAAATTCCGAATTTAAATTCATACTCCAGTAATTTCGTGTTATTAGTCCCACTTAATCCTAAGTTGTAGTGAAAATGACCCCTTATTTTTCTTTTACATTAAAAAAAATACAAAATATACCATTTATTTGAACTTACTACTCTTGGTCAGGGTGTAATTTATTTATGCCAGTAAGCTTTGTTAAATCATCTGCGTGGCTTTTAGGTGGTACTTACATATGAAAGTTTATTGCATATGTACAATTTTATATAATGTCCTCGCGTGTTCTACAATGTTCCATAAAGTACAATTTTTATATAATACCCTTAACATTTTCCGTACCACCTCGAGCGATACGGCGAAAAATTAAATAACGTATTCAGTACGCGCCGATAACTCAGGTTATTATAAAACTTTATGGCAACGTCTCGTTGCTAGTTTAAAATTGGAATTTGAAGGCCCAAGTTGGTCGGCCGAAACTCGCGAGTGCTCGATAACGTCGTCAATTAGTTCGCGCTCGCTTCGCTCGATATCAAGCGCTTTTTAGTGTAGGGCTGCCATATTAACTGCAGTCTTCTCGTTAATTCATCAAATCAGCCTATTGCAGTCCAATGCTGGACATAGGCCTCTCCAAGACGGCGCCAACTTTCACGGTCCTCCGCTTCTCGCATCCAGCCACCACCGGCCACCTTCCTCAGGTCATCGGTCTATCTAGCAGGGGGGCGTCCAACACTACGTTTCCCGAGACGTGGTCTCCATTCGAGAACCTTCCTACTCCCAACGCCCGTCGGTTCTGCGACAGACATGACCAGCCCACTGCCACTTCAGCTTACTGCACCTCTGAACAATATCTATGACTTTCGTCTTTTGGCGGATAATCTCGTGTCGGATTCTATCCCTTAGCGAGACCCAGCATAGATCGTTCCATAGCTCGCTGAGCGACATGCAGTCGGTGGGCCAGCTTGACTGTCAAGTTAAACGTCTCGGCCCCGTAGGTCATGACAGGTCTCGTTAATTTGGTGGTATTAAATCAAGACGGATCCCGTAAGTTGATAGCGCAAGTTAGTCGGCCCCAACTTAGAAGTGATTGATAACATCGTCGGTTAATCGCTGTGCTTCGGTTCAAGTTAGCGCTGGTAGTTTAGGGTTACTGATCCCAATTTGACAGTGGGTTATGAACCGTGTATTTTTTTTTTGCAGCAAACTTAATTTAATATTCTAACTTATGAAACCTAAATTGCCTCAAGAATGTCTAGGTGTGCAATTTCTAGACTCTACAAAATTTATATCTATGCACATATGCACGTTAGGCTATAGTTTTCGATCATAGTTAATTTTACCCACAAAAAAACTTAAATTGTATTAATTTCAGTAGTAATGTATGTTATCGAACCTATTTGCCAACCCTAGACTGTAAGTTTACACTAGAAATGATGTGCTTGCTGTGCTTGACTTGTGCTCTAGGCCTCGCAATTTATATGCTCACTCCGCCTGTTTAGTACTGGAGTGAACCACCATAGTCAAGAAATAGTAGGATACCCCCCACCCCACTTATTGCAAAAACAGAGCTTTCATAGTGCAACTACGTTTTAAGTCCCTAATGTCTAAACGGAATTGATCTGTAACTGATGCCTGAATTGTTCACATATTCTCAAAAAAAAGGCCCAAAACGTGAAAAATTTTTGAGGAACAATTTTATTATTGGACACGTTAAAGAAGAACATATAATACCAAAATCAAATCCCCCAGCCTCGCATAAAACGTTTTCGCCATTAGTATAGTAAATACTTATTTACTCGCGTAAAGTGAAAAAGCGATCTATACAAATTAATTAACCATGTTGCCGATTTTCACGTAAAATTTTATCGAATTCGCCAGCAATAACGTAACGTTATGCGGTAAAACCGTTACGAGAATAGGCCCTCTGAGTGTATTTACAGTATAACACTAGACTGTAATGCTACGCTGTGCTTCGCTTCGCTAATCATTGGGTGCAAACGTCTCAAACTGATTATATCGTACGGTCATGATGACTATGGGCTGTAATTAGTATACTGCATGTTAAAATAGTTTTTATGTTTGTATAAAATAATAGAGGTGCTTGTGGCGCAGTGGCGGCAGCGTTTTGGTAGTGATACTAAAAGTTAAGCAACCCACGGCGCGGTCGTGATTAGATGGGTGTCCATTCCGACCATTTAAGTGAAGTCTATGACAAGCATCTCCGTGCTTCGGAAGGCACGTTAAGCAGTTGGTCCCGGCGGCTTGATAACTTCTGACAGTAAGGTTTGTCACTTGCCTTACATACACCCCTCCACCAATCCGCCCTGAGCCCGCGTGGTGAAGTATGGCTCGTTCCTCCTCAAAGTTGAGGTGAGGCCTTTTTCCAGCAGTGGGATCTAATAGGCTGACTTATAATTGACGTGAGACTTTGATGAAAAACGATTACGTTTCAGTTACCTGTATAGATAGGAGCCTCTACTGATTTGTAATTAAAATGTTATGTTTTCAGCAGAAACATTTGTGGTTTGTAGAACTGCAATTAGCTAAAAGGTATAAGTCACAATGGTAAAATTATACTTACTTTTAATATCCCAACAATCAATAATAAAAACAATTAATATGAGTCACTTATAGAAATAAAAACATTTTATTCTACAGTCACGCCTAACCAATACTTAAATCTTAATCACCTATAATATTAGTTAAAAAGAAAACCACGTGTCTTGAATAAATAATAGCAATCGAAAGCAAGCGTTGAATTGTATTAAACCCCACTACTGTTATGGTAAGATTATAAAAGCATTTTGCCTTACAGGCGTTCGTTTAAAAATCAATACCACCATCTTATTCAGACACAAGCATCAAATAGACAAAATAAACACCAGTGCACATCAATCGAAAACAAAAAAGAATTGAATGTAAAGCCCGTATTACACTATCGGGATTGTTTGGGCGGGCGGCGTCTAGGCGAGGGCATTGACCCCGCTAATAACTTCCGCTTACCTGCAAATAGTCGTTAGAGACCAGACTTTAAGTCTCAAAAGGCCACGGAATTATAAAAGACTTTGTAGACAACGAATTATTAATCAGAGCTGGGTGACTCTTGATTTCTTTTCATTTACTGGCGTCGCAGTTTCCTAATTGTAGGCTTCAGTGCAGAGAGCTAATGGAGATATAAAAAGTTATCAAATAAATGATATTGTATAACCCCTAGAATAGATACCAAATTATAGCTAAACATAACTTCATTTACATCTTTGAGGCATTCGTTAATTAACGAATTCTTGTTACGTAATTACATTTTCGTGTCCCATGAAAATGAGGTAAAAAAGGGTTAGTAACAAATTATAGCACGTATTTTGCAATTTAGACTTAATTATTTTGGCTTGTGTAGAGTTTAGTACCTACTTATAAAGTTTCATTAACAAAGTCACGCCTGCTTATACATGTAGTTGGGCCAAAAGTTTGTTAAACCTCGTAAACGATGACTCCTGTGCTTTTATTTTTATGGAACTTTTAAAAATATTAATCTTAACCCTTTTATTTAAGTTTTATAAAAAAAGGTTTCCTTTATTTTAGTTATGTTTAACTAAGACACAGTTCCAATGATAATTAATAAAATCACTTAGCGAAGTTAGATGAACTTAACAAACTTACACCCAGTAGAGACTAATAAGTTTTAGCTATTAGGAATGACACCAAATTAGTTTAGCTCCTAATATACTCCTAATAGCTTAAACTTTTGTGCACCATAGATTATAAAGTTAGGATTCTGCTCTATTAGTTCTTCATTTCTTAAACACAATTTAGTTTGATACCAAGTACCAAAATAAACACGTACCTAGTTAGGTAGACCATTAGGTTAATTTGGTTATGACTATATCATTGATTTCAAGATTACCATCTAACTACCGTAATGAAATTAGCTGTGGAATCGGTATATTAGTATCCATACCCAGTCAATATACCTTGTTAGTACGTAGTCGTACTATACCTACCTAAATCGTTTTACAGGCTCTGCAAAGTCAAAAGGTAATTGAACCAAAAAGAGAGTAAGTGTTTTAACTTCCAAAAAATATTAACCGTTAAAGCTGTGCCCTGACTAGGTTTTTCTAAAAAAAAAATGCTAACTCGTCCGGATTTACGTCAATCCGTTATTTGGGTTAGCAATTGACGTGGCCATAAAAGATTAAGTCAAAAGGTAAACGATACCAAAGGGCTATCATCCATAAACTGTCAATATTAGTAGCCAACTTCGACTGTCAGAAGCGCTGAAACTCTAAAGAGTATTAACCAGCTAAAAGCTGTTTTTCCTTCAAAGCGAAATCTGTTAAGTTGATGTTGAAGCTAAAGCGCTTTACAAGAGGGCAGTAAAGTTTCTTTGTTCTGAATTGATGTTTGTTTTACAAAGATAAATAAGTTTTAATAAGAAACCAAAAATGCGCATATGAGCAGGATTTGTAACCACGACTTTTAACTAGCCGGGCCAACCCTCTTACCATCCAAGCTACTTATTGCGTGATGTCAGCGACATCAACCGCTAGCGGCACGGGTCGAACACGGTAGGTTGGATGGTAAGAGCGTTGGCCCGGTTAGCCAAAGTTCGTGGCTTCAAATCCTACCCGTGTGAGCATTTCTGTTTTTTTTTTTTAAAAAGCATTGGGAGTGTTAAAATATTAAACCTTAAAAAATAAGCCAGAAATTAAACTAAACCTCATCAAACTTTTTCAAGCCCAAATCGTCGAAAATATAGCATTTTATCTGAACGCATTCAAGGTTTCTCTATTACGTGCTAAACTCATTCCTACAGTAACGCAATTTCTTTGGAGTAGTTAATTAAATGGGTATGTTAGTTAAATTAAACTAAATAAGTACTTTTACATGTCATAATCATAAACTTCAGTAAGTGAGTTTCAGTTTAATTTTAAACGGTACGTCCGTACCTACTGAATAATGTGCTAAAGTACATAGTTTCATTTGGAAAACTTTCCAACTTCTATTTATCTACAAGATATTAAGAACTTTTTTTAAAACAAAGGCACATTTTAATAAACATACCTAGCCTACCTTACACTAATGAAACTGAAAACAATGAACAAAAACATTCACGATACGTCATTATTTTCACATTTGAATTTAATTTTAAAATACAATCAATATCGTACAAATAAAGCCTCCAATACGGACTGATGCGATGCTGAATCAAATATAGTGCTCGCATAATGAATGGATCGTTTGATTGAATCCATTGTGAGCCAAGAAGTTTAATCCCACGACCTAGATCGGTTTGTAGTAGTGTTGTGTTTTTTTTCCTCTCAACTGAATCGATTTTGAATAGGTTTTGATATTGCTTTTAACCAGTTGCTCGCTCGTAGGTTTGTATTTTAATTAAAGAATTATTTATTTCTAGGAATGTCAAGCAACGAGTTTTGGCTTTGGCTAATCTTGAGAAAAGTTAGTTTTTTTTAGTAATTATTAGCATCATTAGTTTATTCCGAGTGACACAATTTTATGCTTATTAAGTGTTTCGGTTTCATAGATTTACCCTCACAGTCGATTTTCACAAATGTGATCTAGTGTTTAGATAGGTACGTCACTAATTTGCAATACGGTTTCGATTCCACTTGCCTAGAGCTAAGCGGAGCAGATTATTTCAACTATGTATGTAGTTTTAGTTAACAAACCTACTGCAATAGTGAACAAATTGAAACGCTGTTATGAAGCGCAGATTGCAAAATAGTTTGCGGACTTTGATAATATAGAGAGCATCGTGATGTTAAGATAAGCTCAGGTTTTTGATTTAGATAAGATTGTTTTTTTTTAATAGGTACCTATAATAACGTTATAGGTATGCATATTACAATAGCGTCAGCGAAGATGAAAATACACCAAGATGCATCTTTTTTACGTCATTACATCGCGGATAGTGAATAATGCTAAGAAATTAAGTCCAGGATTCCCATGCATTTGTTCCAAATGCAAATAAGTTGGCCGAATGGTGGAAATTTTCACACCATGTGAAAATCGTTGTTTCGCACGCGATCGTTGCGTTACGGTTGCTTAATCCGATTTCTATAGTCTATTACCTTTTTTATATTTGTACAAGGCATAAAATAAAAACAAATATCTTTAACTTAATAATGGTGGCAAAAACCAACACAAAAGTTTGCTCTGGTCTAATTTAAGAATCATTTACGAACGATGTTACAACATTTATGGTTTGATGGAAACAAAAAAAAAACTCATGTGATGGAAGTATCGGCATTGACGTAGTTTTATCAGAATAATTTGCGTGTAAAAATACCATTTATTATCATACAGTAACGTTTATTTTAACGCAGACACGTATTTCGGACACCAATGCGTCAGATTGGCTCGTAGCATGGTCGCCGCGAATTGATAGCTAGTTTTGCGTCCATCCGTGCGATTCCATCTACAATTTATATACTGATTGAATTTGGTTTTGATAGCGATACCTTTTTTATTTTAAACTATTTTACGCCTCCCTGAAATGAAAAATCTTAGTCAAACGAATTTCCAAAAACGCATAGTTTTGATAAATGTAAACTTCTGTCTTAAGAAGTTAAATAATCATCTTCTGTGTTAAATTATTTAATTATAACTACTCGAAATCGTTGCCAGAGAACCACCTTTTGTGACAGGTGAGAGGAAGATTACATTCTCAAAATCAGAACCGTTACTATGTAGGTAGTAGGTACTTTTACGTTATTCTTTTGTTTCGTGAATTCGACCGACTAAACACAAAAAGGTCTCAGTTGACATGCATTTAGAAATGCAACAAAGACCCAAGTATGCTAGCAGAGACAGTGTCAGAATGTCAGTTTGTCAAAGAATAGAAATTCTTTCTAGTTTTCCACCTTTGTGCGGTGGAGAAGCCTACTACTGTTGCCGGAAATCGATTGTCTGTCAGTACTGGTCGTAACTTACAATATAGCCCGGCATCGATTTTACCGATAATATCGAATATTGACCCCAGTTTATAATACTGATATTGTTATTTATGTGCTTTCGATCATATCATTACCTTGCCGGAGCATATACAATCGTTGTGATGTATTTCAATGTGTGTATATCAAACAATATTGATTTAAATAGAGAGCCCTTTAAAAAATAACAAATAAGTAGTTGGATTTAGAGAACAACATTTAGAGCAACCATTCCTATTATATACCTACCCTATATACGAGTACGGGCTCATTCACACGGGATCCGTCATTGACGATTCGTCAAAATACAGGATACGTCATGACGGATGGACGTTCACATTGCTTACGTAATCGTGTTTTTCACGATTCGTGATTTTTAAAAACACGATACTAGATTTAAGACGTATCGTCATTTTTGACGATTCGTGATTCGTGTGAACATGGGCATTCAAAAAGCATTGCCGCCGTTAAAAAAAAAGAGCGAATCGTGAAATAAGACGAATCGTCAAAAATCACAAATCGGCCTCGTGTGAACGGGCTCTAATACTACTAAAATTAGATGAACTGAGTTAAGCAGTTAATTTTATTTTATTGACAATATTGTGAGTATTATAATCAGAGGTCGGAATTAGGTAGAGTTATTCATGTACTTACACTGAATTCATACAGCGAAAGAATAAAGTGGATATACCTTAAATCCCGAGATTAATTTTAAAGAGCAGAAAATATCCCGTGTTTTTTTTTTAATAAAAAAATATTTACTTTTACACAATTTAAACTAATGCACGCGCGACTTTGCCAAACTTACATCAATGACATCATGTCCGAAGAGAATCAATAATTTATGTTGTGAATGAATGTAAACTAATAAAAATTATATATTAATTATCTTCGGTTTATTTGTCTATCTCTGAGGTTTTTATCATAATTTATTTGTAATATTGTTTGCCACACGGGATTGTCCATTAGAAATCCCCGGAAGGTCCACATTTATATCAACATTTCGATGGAAGTACATAAATAACTCTACCTAATTCCGACCTCTGATTATAATATAACAATTGTAAATGCATGTTAACTAACACACTCATTTAAATGCTTAACCGGCTTACGATTTAAGCGACAACTGAAAAACTGTTGAAACCCCTTTGTGCCATACGATGCTCGGTGCTTTACGTCCGTAGCTCTAATTACCTCCATGTTATGCCAGCTAAGAATTTGCCGCATCACTTCTTGCTTTCACTGCCGCGCCCCGTTCCGTTACAAGCATTACCAGTGTAACACTTTGAGCTGTTTGTTTTTGTTACCTTCATTATGTTACAATGATGCCCTGCCTACTTAGCGTTGAAAGCGTTGGATGCTAATCTCTGCAGACTCTGTTAATAGATTTTTTAAACTTGAAAATTAATACATCTTTTTACCTGACTGCGAAAAAAAGGGTTATGTTTTTCGAGAGTATGTATGTATGTATAATTGTTTGGCACGCCCTACAGTCGAAACGCCTGGACAGTTTTTGACATATGAGGTGTCGTTGAATTTGTCAAAATTGTGAGAGTGACTTAAGCTATATAAATTTAAAAAATGGCTAACACATTACCTGTAAATGGAAACTTGTAAATGTCCTTACTCTTCTTCAGTATTAAACATTCGATTCCTAGCTGTAAGATTCCCGAAAATTGTTAAATAAAATATAATAAACCAAACAACGATGTAACCATTCAGCGATCAAGTTTCCAATCAATCGATCAATAATAATCAATTGTTATGCGACTGCCGGCGGTCTTAATATGATCCTCAAGGGGAATACAATTTAAAGCAGCAACCCTAAGCCTAGTAAAACTCTATTGTATATGTGCATTGTGCAATCTGCATCCAATCTTTTCCCTATAAAAGGCTTGAACAATTAAAATAGCCTAAACTTAAAGTTTATTTACTTCTAGTTTTCCAACACTCGCATCGTCAAAACAAAAGACATAATAAATTTATCGTAACTGTACTTTCAGTTGACCTTGTTTTCCATCAATAACCAAAAAGCTTGTCTAATTACACCCGGTACTACAAAACGCACTCAAAAGTGATGTCATCAACAAGGCGAGACTACTACAACATACTCGTACAGTCAGACTTAAAAAAAACAATCTAAATATGAAGTGCCAAAAACTGCAAAACAAGCAGCGACTCGGTGCTTAAAACTAATATTCGTTTATACTATTATGCTTCTTTTATACGCCAAACATGATGTGTTGTAGGGTCAAGAAATACAAAGGTTAGGACAAAATCATATTTTTGATCGGTTGGTGTAAGATTTCATTATTATTACCGATTAAGTTATTCATTTTGTTACATTGACCAAAACCGAAAGGCATATAGCCAGTTATGGCTTTATTCGAAGCGATTCTCTAAATACATAATGGTAAACAATTTTGGTCATGACTGTACTCGTATGTAGTTAGCGATTCGTCACACGTTACGGGAACACCCTAAAGCCCTGGGCATATTAGCGGTGACTGGCACTGACATACTGTTTCGATTCTGGAAGTACCTGCTAAGATAATAGAGTTTAAAGTTGATGCACTTCTAAAATGTAGAGTAGTTTAGCGGTGAAAACTTCAATTATTGCAATAATACATTGTAGGGTTCCGTACCCAAAGGGTAACCATTAGGTTTATTACTACGCCTCCGCTGTGTGTCTGTCTGTCTGTCACCAGGCTGTATCTCATGAACCGTGATAGCTAGACAGTTGAAATTTTAATTTTTTTCTGTTGCCACTAACAGCAAATAAAAAATATATTTTATAAACAGAATTTAATAAATATTTAAAGGCTCCTGAGTCTCCCATACAACAAACGAATTTTTTTGGCGTTTTTTGCTCGATATTAATAACGGCAATAGGTAGATGCATGAAATATTCACGGAATACTAAGTTATATATTCACTTTAAAAAAAATTTTTTTCAGAAAATTTAATATTTAAGGGGGGCTCCCATACAAACGGGATTATTTTGCCATTTTAAAAACTAAAAAAAAAAACATAATTCAGTGTATAATGTTGTGTAATAATGGTACTTCCGTACGGAATCCTTCGTGCTTGAGTCCGACTCATACTTGGCGGATTTTTAATATAAATTATTATTATCATTAATTATAAATCATCATAATGACAACATTATTATGTAAACTAAAGATCGTCATTTATTGCCGACGCTCTTAAAAACCCTTCACCTCGGATTGAAAAAGGTCAGGTACAAACAGATAGAAAGTAATTAGGTAGTTACCGAACTCAAACAAATGAATAATTACTCCATTTACTTTACATTACCAGAACAGAACCCATCACGAGAACATTTTAGCCGACCCATTGCGGTCAGACACAATGTTGTGCGGAGCATTCTCACAAAGTTTTGGACAATGTGTGTCGACTAACTGTGTTCGTCGTGGACAACCTGTTAATGTTTTAGATGTTTTTTATGGTTCCGTGCCTCTAAAGAAAAAATGGAACCCTTATAGGATCACTTTGTTGTCAGTCTGTCAGTTTGCCCTTCTGTCAGTCAGTCAGTCTGTTCATCTGTCTGTAAAGACCCTCTTTGTCTTAGGAACGCGTGGAGGTATCCAATTGAAATCAACAGTAAACACTTAAAACTGCGGTCCCTTGAAGCGGTGAAAAATAAGCTTCTTAATTAACACATTCCAAAGAAGTCATTTTAGCCGTATTTCTAACATTTCGCACAGGATTCAAAACATTTAGAGTACTCCCTATAGATCTAGGGCGACATTTGGCAAAAAAAATGCTTTGTCTGTACGGGGAACACTCAGTGCGCGAATCTGACTCGCACTTGCCAATTTTTTAAACGAATGCATTACAATATTGTAGTAATTCGTTGGCAAACTTTATCTTTAGGCACAGATTTTATATAAAAAATATAACCAAACCAAATAACTCAGAAAATTGAAGTACCCTAGAAATTGCGTAATTACTGATTAGAAAAAAGCTTAACAAGTAGTTACCGCGCAGCTTCGTTCCAATCACCAATACCCCTTTTGACTTTACTGTGAGTAAAGTAAAAGCAAAGTTAGCCTAAATAGATCCCACTGATAAGGCAAAGGTCTCACCTCAACTATGAGGAGGTACGAGCCATACTCCACCACGCGGGCTCAGTGCGGATTAGTAGAGGGTGTCTGTAAGGTCAAGCCGCCATCTGACTAGGCTTAACGACTCATATCAACTAACAGATATTAGCCGGGACCAACTACTTAACGTGCCTTCCAAAGCACGGAGATGCTTGTCACTTTTCTGTAGTCGGGTAAAAATACAAATTGTGCATTTGTTAATGAACTTATCGGTGGCGAATTGTATTTAATCAGATTCCAACCAGCGCACCTAATTCGGCAACTTTCAGCGCTAACCGGCGTGCCCAAGAGAACGAAAACTAATTCCCTGAACTAGTTCCTGGGATTTTATTCCCTATCGTCGATTTCGGATTTCGAATGCCTTATTCTGTTTTCGAAGTTTTTGATTCGCTCTTGCAGTTCAAACTTCAAACTTGTTGTGGATTTGGTAGTTTGTAAAGCGGTAAGGTTGTTGAAATATTAAGTTAACACGCATTACTTCGGAATTTTTCGCATGTTTATGGTAGTTAAAGGCATCCCGTGTTTGAGTAATTTTCAAGAAGTTTTTTAATCGCTTATTCCAATGGTGATGTGTTCAAATGTTTTCGTTCACATAATAGAAGGTTTCAGGTTAATTCCCATGGCTTGACAATACAAAAGCGTGACGCAAGTCTCATACTGGTCATTGCAACATTGTATTCGAACGCACCCAACGCGTGACATTATGAATAATCGATTATTCTACGCGCCTATTGTAATCTATACTGTTCCAACTCTAATGACTTTAGGCTGTACGTGTAAATTAGGTATCGGTAATGTTTCTATTCTGAATGTATTAGTGCATGAGTCAACAGCGTTAATTTTGTTATAGATCCGCAATAAGACTACATAGATATGTTAACAAGATAAAACATTTTTTTTTAAAGTTGCTCACCTTACAAGCCCAACGACAGTTTGTATTAAAATTGACCAGGCTTTTTAAGAAGATACTAAGGGTATCTTCTACGTGGTTTGTATTAAAAAAAAGCTGTCAGTCTATCACGTAACGAACTACTTCCTACAGAACATACACGTTCCCAACAGCCTCGAATCTGCCTTCATTCAGGAGTTCACAACCGCGCGTATTTCCCTTACAAAGCGCTGAGCCCCGGATTGCATCATTGTGCTCAACAAAAATGGTGCAGTGCTAATTTAGCATGCACCGCGCTCCTGAATAATATTAAACTCGAATACGGTCTACGTAATGAACGCCTTTGCTAAAACTAATGCTAAAAAACCAAATACGAATTGTTGCCGGGAAATTAGCTAAGCTAAGTGATTCGCATTTTCAGTTTAAAAATGGCCCGAATGAAATAAGTACTAACCTTCTTTTGTTTTCTGCAAGTGCTTAAAGCATTTAAGAAAACTTACTAGCGTAGTCTATTCTTATTGAACGAACAAGACCGTAGATTTTAAACATTTGATGGGTATTACCTACTAAATGCCTGGTAAGTAGGTAGTTTAACAGCGTTTTTACTATTCAATCATCTATTCAATTTGGAGATAAACTTCCGGTAATGTAGGTGCCTCAGAATCAGGAAGTTCACAACATGATTTCTAAATATCTAGACAGCTAGAAGTTTCAGACTTTTTTTCATCGGGTAAATTCACTTACGCATACTCTCCAGTCGCGAGTGCATCTGGAGCACTGGTAATGGGGGACTCCGACGAGAAGCCCGCCTACCCTAGGTGTTGGTGTCGGTGTCCCAGCGAAGAGAAGTTTCAGACCTTAACCAACCTAGAGTAAGATCTGAAATTTCTGCTGTCCCTTTGTTCCTAAAAGAAACAATGTATCGACACCTAATTTAACCATAGCACGGGTAACCCTTGATATTAAAACTTAGTAGTTCCATTCAATGGTTTACCTACTTAAAGAAAGAATGGAACATATTTCTTCTCTAGTCGAAACAATGGGCAGTTGCTTAGCAACCCATTATTAGCCCGGTTTGTAAACAATAAGTTTTGTTAATAACAAGTGCGAATGCGAAACGGTTAATATGATAATGTTTTGAAATCTCTCACGGGCATTCTATTTAGGTGAAACTGAGGAGCTTATTATGAAGATGATTTAGTACACTTTGTTGCGTTTTCGTCGTGATGAGTATAGAGAACACAGATTAGTTTTAATACTATTATTTTTCACGTATAGTGGAAATGAAATAATACACAAAAAACGTGGTAATAATCCATTTGTCCTAATTTAATGGTCCAATTTACGTAAGTGTCAGATAAGGGGTCATAATTTTTCTTTCCCCTTTACGACAACGGTGGGAAAGTAAATTAAAATGAACTATAAATCTTTGGCTTCTTCAATTCCCATAAAAAAGTGTATTTGGCTGAGTAAGCATTTTGAATCTCATGTATATTCAATTTTGCGGTAAATCTTAGAAAATACTTCTTTTGTATACAACTAACACAAAAAATATGGACAACAAAGGCAAACACAACAAGATAAATAGAGTTTGGAGTGAATTGAAAAAAGAACTAACTGATTAAAGATTGCAACGCTCATTTACCGCTCCGATAAACGCAATTACTACCTTGGTTCTAGGAAACTCTCTCTTCGCTCCTATTCCCGATTTTTATACCCGGTTAAGGATTTTAAAAGTCTGGTTCTTTCTCAAATTATATTCGGTTTATAATCCTTTCCACATTCAAAGATCTGAACTGCACGTTTGATGTCTTTGAACTAGATTTTATAAAACGTGAAAAATGAATTTTATTTCTCGTGCGATGAATGTCTGTTTAATGCTGGCTGTTTAGACAGAAGTTCTCATTTCAAAATTTAAAGTTCTGAGCATTGCGAATTCAGTTCGAGCACATCCAAAAGCCTCAACAAGGTTATCTTTATGGGCAAAATGAATTTCGACGGGGTGTTCCTCCGTTCCAAGCATCATTCAGTGGCAATGTAATGCTAAGTAATGTTTCCATTAGAAACTGTATCTGCACAAGGTACCTTTATCTCGGAAACGGTGCAGCAATATCGTTACTATCTGACTGAAAACAATGGGAACACGCTCGCTCACCCCTCTCTCTTTAATGAACACGGGAAAACCCTGTTATTATGTCTTTGTGCACAATGTTTAATAGTGTACAAAGTCATGTTAATCACTTTTTGTTCAAGTTTCTGCTATAATAACAAAATTAAGTGTGTACCTGTATAAAGTACTGTCAATAACTCTTTTAAAATAGTCCTCAATCAATTAAACAATATTAGTAGGTACGATTGAACGACCAAACTACAAACAACAAAGAATGTACTTAGTGACGAACTAAATAAATCGAATATGTTGTTTTAATTCTTCTACCAAATTCGAAATTAATTCTGCTTAGGTATTTTGAATTAAATTTGTTTTAGTGTTCGAAGTTGAGTACAGATGACAGATGAATTTTGCATTGTTTGTTATTGTTAGGTATTACCATTTAGTTATTAGTAATAAACGCTTTAATTTATTATGACAGTGCAGTTTTAGACTTCTAGTACGTTTTATAAAGCGCAGTCGCTAGGCAAGCTTATCTTTTATCATGACGTGAGATAATATTGTTCAGCTTAAGTGCTGCCACTCGTCCCCTGAGACCATTACACGATTTTGTTATTAGATCTAGTACTTATGTGTAATTTTTATTGTTCCCCGCCCACATTACAGTGGTGAGCTCTTTAATCCACTTTAAAAACGTAAAATTGTTACACGATTTTGTTATTAGATCTACTTGTGTTTAATTTTTATTGTTCCCCGCCCACATTATAGTAGTGTGCTCTTCAATCCACTTTAAAAACGTAAAATAGCTCATGCGACTATGTACCTACGTGTCAGCCAACCGATGTATCAACTTGCATATTCGCAATTTTTCTTCCTAGTTAGAAGTTGAGACGCGTTCATATTAAGCTACGACATTAAAGTTCTTATTTTAAAATCGTTTTTCATGGGTATTTAAATCTGCTTAAGAATAATTTCCCGAGTACTCTGTACCTACATACAATCTAAGAAAATGTAGTGCATCGAATACATTTTTCGACCTTACGTGCCGAAACGCCTAGAAAGTTACCAACTTTTACCTTTAAACGTCTTCAATTACCGTTCAAAACAGGCTATTAAACAAGATCAATGTTGTACTTCTGCAGGTTCAATAGAAAATGCGGCCCCCAGTTTGCACAGTGTGGACAGGGACCGCATCGAAGCAATTTACTTCCCATCACAAACCAATCATCGGCGGCGACGCCATTGCAACGGTGCACGTACAGCGAAATTCGGCGTTTTAACGTTCGAATTTAGAATGTATTGCTTCATTTAAAAAGTTGGAGATGTTTTTTTTTAATGTCGCACGAAGAGAAAATTCAAAGTCAGCCAGCATCTGTTTGATTCTTGTTAAAATGTACCAACATGCTTGCATCAATAGTAAATGAATTCTATCTATGATATTTTAACACTCTTTGACTAACTGAATCTCATCTACGAGTATGGACGGCATTTCTTACAATATAAATCTAGGAATGCTGTTTGTATTGTACTTTTCACAATATTTTTTTTAAGTTTTTCGATAGCAACAGAGAAAATAACTGTTATCAAACGAATTTTCTTTAAGTTACGAAAAACATTGTTTTCTACACTGGTACCTACAAACAAGTAACAAATATGTACAATAACTTTGTAAAAAAATCAAATAAAGGAAGTACAAGGTAAATTAATATAAATTATCATAATACCTTATTATGAATCCACTCTTACAACGGAAGAAATGGCCACTGTTTTATACGAAAACTTGCCTAATGTTTCATTCTAATTAATTACATCGTCTGGAAATTTCGTGCAACAGTCCATAATGGACTCTATTAAGGGAAGATACGAATCAAAGAAGTAAAAAAAAATTTGGTCAGGTAACAACGACCTAACAATGATTTGCAGAGGAAATAATTGCTTATTTTTTCTCTTGCGCGTTAAGTTAGTTAAAAGTATGACTTATGCTTATACGAAGTTGCTCTGTTTGTCGTGTGTTTATTACTAATATTAAAAAGAGGGAATGTTTTGTGAGTATGTTTCCAATAAGTTATCTCTAGAACTACTGAACCGATGAGTAGAATGTATGTTTCTTATGATTACGCGAATAGTCGAACTCATTAAAACACAATTAAATTTTTAAGTAAAATGGAAATAGATCGCGAAGTAATCCATAAAATGTTGTTTTAACGATAAGTAGAAATTCATTTATTTTTATTATTTATTTATACTTTTGAAAGAAAGAAAGAAAATACATTTATTAATGAATGGACATCACATAACACACGAAAATAGACAACGTAAAGGGCACGGGTATAAAACAAAAAACTCAGTAAAATTACAATTTATAGAGGTAAACTATGCAGTTGTGCGCTTTTCTGCACAAATAAAAAAAATGTACAAATGGCGGACTTAAAGCCGAAAGCATTATCTACCAGTCAACAATAGGTCAAATAGAGAAGATACAGGCGGTGCAAAAGAAGAAATCTACATTATTCTGAATTGACATAGCCTACATTCAATTTTGCACGTCAGATCAAAGCCGGGGCTGTTCGCTAGTTTGTCGTACATTAGAACTTGCCTTATTTGGAGCATATGTTATGTATCATGAACGCATTAGTGTTTACTTACAAATAAAAAGTCTATATTATTGGTCATATGACACATAAGCCAGATTGATATTTTTCAGCTGGAGAACGTTATTGACCTAAATATTTGTTGTAACGCAGTGGATGCAATACAAAAATAATACAATATTTTAAATGCTCTCTAAAACATTTACGCACATGTTTATCTCGTAACAAATGATTGGTACAAGTGATTTTATAAACTAAAAACATTACCCTTTTTGTTTTGTGTTGTTAAAAAACATGTTTGCTGTTTCTCAAAATCAAAGTTAGTAGCTATTTAAGTTACTTACACAAACCCCCTATATAAGAATATCGATAACAAATGTAACAAGGATTATCTTTGTCGGTTCCGGACTAGGAAACCTCACAACACTCAGATATTCGATCCACAAAATCCATACAATTACAGAACGTGCCTGCGTAGTAATCTTGATAATTACGCTTTTTACCTCATTTCAATATTTGTTCCGTTTCAAAATGACTGGCAGTGTTGCCTCGCTCGTAATTTGCATATTAAATCATTGGATTACGAATAGATTTATTCATATTAACACAAATTATTGGTATTACAATCTTACAGCAATTTGTACAGCGGATGATCGTAATTACTTGTGATTAGAAGTCTTTAAGTGAAATTAACACGCTTATTTCCTTCACATCTTCGAAGACGGTCGTTTTTCAACTACCGAAATGATTTTATTTCTAGTATGTTCTGCCTGATTGAGCTGACATTTACATAAACCTACAATCCCGACCATTAAATTAAAACGAAACTGGTGCAATTACCGTATTGAAACAGATTTTATTTGGTAAATAGCGTCATAAAAAGCTGTGGGTGTGTATTAAACACGCTGACTAAATTTCCGTATTTACGTCAATCGATTAAATTAAAACATCGAGACCACCAGCTGCAATCGATTAGACACAACGTTCAACCCCTGAACTTTTCATAAATTACCGAAAATATCCATGCAATTTCCAATTGATTGAATATTTATTTCAAATCATTCGTTGCGGATCGCTTTAAATTGCAAAGTCGATATTTTTACCAACACTCTCGGTTAGTTTACTTAAGTTTTAAAATTAACGTGTACAATTTCAACGGTTGCGTGCGGAAGGAGTAAACATGGCGTTAGTGACGTCACATTAATTTGATCAAAGTGAAAATGCCCGGGCGTTTTCCACGCTACTCGTTTCGAGTTGCTGTCAACAGTTCGGCTAATGCTTCCGTCGGCTTCCAATTTTAAACTTTTGATAGTGTTTATGGCACCGATTTATAGGCCGGTACAATATCGGCATTCAGCTTGGTTCGGCTAAATGATTGCACCATTGGCGACACCTGGATACCCTCACCTTTCCTAATCACCTAAGTTACATCGTAGACTTGAACGAAAGTGTTTTTACAACTTGTTTGACAAAAGACTTATAAACTTTTGAAGAATTGATTAAATCTTAATCCGCAGTTAAGACAAATATTCATCAAAAGGTTTAATATAATCGCCATTTCTAAAATTCCTGCCACACATGGATGAAATGAAATCTTAAATTAGAATGTTAACTTTGAATTAAAAGCAGTCTTTTGTTTTTAATAGTATTAAGAGATGTTCACACTCTCATAAATTGACGTGGCATTCGTGCGTGACCACTTTTGTTTTAAAAGTGAACTGTGACCAACTCCGAAACCAAATCAATGTAGTAGCTTCACAGATCATGCTCCCAAATTCAATTTGCTCAGAATGGCCCCCTCCAGTACAATTGGAGCACGTTCTTAAAATGGTTTAAAGTCGAATGGGTCTACCGCGAAACGGAGTGGTACAGTTATTGTGAAAAGTAACAATGATGGGATCCCACGGCGAGGCTGAGGTCGACGCTCGATGCTCCCGTCACGGTTGGTGCATCGTACATTAGGCTCTTTGAGGTATCCAAATAGCCAATTTTAAATCACCGCAACAGGAATAACAAACGAGTCAATTAATACGATTGATCCGAAGCTAATGTTTCGTTTGATTACCGCGGCCTATGGGGGTTTGACTGAACGCCACCAACTGCATATTGAATACCATTACGTCTGAAATGAGGCGTGATTTCCAATTTTGTGTTTATTTTTGAGCTGCAAATAGATTACGATTAAATTTCTGTGTCCGAGTCAAAGATACAGAAACATCATCAAAGTAATCGAAAGTTACATGAAACAAAATAAGCCACACATTAAAAACATATTAGAATTTTGTAAGTTTCGTATTTGCAAAGACATACTCACCACAGGGTGCCGTTCTCAAATCCCCGTCACATTACTCAGTACTTTTATCAGGCAACGACTCAAGTGCCATTCAGCCTTATCTCGAAATTGTCTATTGTCATTTTTACGTAATGGCACAAAATTAAAAATCCTAGTCTTATCTTGTTTTTTTTTCAGGTGCCAAGAGCAGAGAACCGGCGGTCGGTGTCTGTTGGCGCCTCAGCAGGGGAGAGGCACTCGTATGCCGAGGGTCGGGTGCCGGCGCCGCATGGGCCGCCCCCGTCGCCTGGCGCGGCGGCGGCGCAGCGCCGAGTGGCGGCCGCGTGTCAGGCCAGTCGGAAGCTGCTGGAAGACACCCTCGCTAAGCCTGGTAAGCCTTCATTTCTTATAGAGACCGAATTTGCTCGAATGCAACAAATATAATAATAATACGAAAATTAATGCAACGTACCTATCTAAGCATTTTACTTCTTATCCTGACGTTTCAGCCCAATCACATGGGCCGTGGTCACGGGCAGAATTCCCGTATTATTATAGTGATAGTGATAAACAGTGCAACAAGAAAGTTAAATATAGCCAATATCACTCAGGAATAATGTATCATCCTAATGGTAAAATCTTTTTTGAAACAGGTTCAGTACTTTTTGGGCTTAAACATACAAAAGTAAAAATCTTTCCATTTTATAACTGTAGATTTGTGTAGATAACTAGCATGCTGAAGGGTCGATGGTGAACCTACCTAACCTAGGCTAGTTGAAAGTTACCACCAAGCTGACTTAGGACAGTATGATTCCAAGTAATGAAAATGTATAGATAACAGCACACCATAATATAAATAACAAAGCAATTACGCTATACAAGAAAAAGGTTATACGAGTAGTACACTTTTAAAGTTTGTCCTCTAAAATCTGATAACGTTATCCTAGCATCATCTGAATCGAAATAATTTTAGATACTAAGAGCATAAATTGAAAATACTCTTCCAAAATTATTCTAGTCTAAAATCTGCAGAACTGCTGTCGTGATTATTCCAAGTACTTAACTTGGACCCCAGCCAGAGGTGAAATGAGAGACCTCGTCCTCGATTTGATCCAGATTCTCGGAGCTTAAGTCAATAATGAACGTATTCGCTTACTAAACCTTGCATTATTTGAAAATCTCTGAAATAACGATTCTCTCGGTGCTATTTGCTTACCGCCGCGTTAAAATTCTTATATAAAAAGTTAAACCTCGTAAACGGTCTGTTGACCCTACCAAAACATAATTAGAGGCAGTTGGCATAAATGCTTTAGCGAAATATTTTATTTCATATTCTGAACGAAAACAGCCATCTCATTATAACTTTATGACTAAAAATATGTATTATAAATAAAAAAAAATGTTTCAACAAACACACCAATTACCTTGCCCCAAACTAAGCGTGAGCTTGTACTATGGCGACGAGGATAACGGATAGACATACTATATACGTTTATACATCCATGACTTTCAGTCACACTATCCTATCACAATATCCTTTTTTAATCAGAATCTAGAGCAAATAGTTTATTTAGTTAAACTCACCGTAATTCAAGAGTACAAAATTAAATATTACTTTTTTAAAGGCCAAACGAATGTACTCCAACCGGCCTTTCACCAGAATTTCTTTGTTAAAACGTGAAAAAAATCGTTTCTAATTTATTGAGTACGTTTGATGTGCAGGTGACTGTACTGCCAAATGCACGAGCCAAACCAGTTAGCGGATGTGCTGGCTGTCCTATTTTTGCTTCTTTAGTGTGTTGCACTAATTCAAGTAATTTTCACAGTGTGCTCCATTTATTCAGGCATTGAAATGAGTTTGTGGGAATTGCAAAACTCTAAAATGTGGTAACGGAGAGCGCGCTCAATGTCTAAGTTAATTAGTCAATGACGTTATTTTATCACAGAGCACATTGCAGTTTTAATGAATTTCGTAATAGTACTTCTAAAAAAACATCGTTTACTACTTATGTTACCTATGTTTTTAAAAATAAGATTCTTTTTAGATTGGAGATTTAAATGATCAATTACTTTGAAATTATTGAAGTCCACATGTGTGTCATTAATAAATAGCACAAAAACTATTAATAGTATTTAACTTACACCAAAACATTTCTTTTTTATTAATCATCATCATCATGGGGTGCCATCTTAAAATTGAAGTTTGGAAGTCAGCATGTAGAAACCGATACGGTCTTGGTGCCGATCTTTTTATTAATAGGAAGGCATTTGACCGCAATCTTACCTAATGGTAAGCGACAATGCCGGGGATGGGTTATATCTGACTAGTTAACAGCCTATTTACTCTTTTCTTAAAGGAACCTAGATCATAGTGTTTAGAAAACACTTCAGCCAGCAAATAATTCCACTCTCTAGCCAAGCAACAGGAACGTGCAATCGCTCGAATCGAAGGAGAATCGTTGAAGACAGTAATAAAATAAGAGAGTTAGAAAAAACATGTTTGCTTGCTTTTATGACCTGTAATTTAGGTACCTACACCTATTTGATTTCACTTATTATCCAAATTGCTTTATTGATTTCTTACAATATGTAAAAGAGTCGCAAATTATGAGATTGGTCAGGGATTGGAAACTAAATTACAATCGGTAATTCATGAGTGAGTTACAATGGCCATAACTTTCGTCATTCATTGTTGGCAACCACCGGAGAAAGTGAAGAAATGCTGAGAGCGAACTGTGAAAGTTAACTTTAAATCAATGGTACTAAAAGCTGTTTTTATTCAGAAGAAAAATATTTTATAATAACAAATAGGATGCCATTTTTTGCTTTTTAAAAACAGTTTGAAAGTAGCTGAAAGAATAACGCGCATGAAAATATCTGTGTCATGATTTGGGCCTCGTGATATTGTTCAATAAAATACAATAAATAAAATAAAATTCAATTATTACTGCATATAGATCCAACTAGGGGCACTTATGCACGTCCCAATCTTAACCCTACCACTGCTACGGGACAATTGTGGGCTAGTGCTAAGAAGAAGCAGCAAGAAACTCAGTCACTATTGTCATAGCCTCTTTTCAAAGTTTTACAATTGTTTCGTACATGCAAGTCATTCCATACATTTTTATCTTTTATATAGTCATCTATTTTATAATAACCTTTCGACATTAAAGTATTCTTAACAACTGATTTAAATTTATCTATAGGTAATTCAACAATATTTTTAGGTAATTTATTAAAAAATGTGATACATCTTAAATATGTAATCTTAATATGTCTTAAATATACATAAATGAATGACCAATCTTTTGAAGCCTAAAGTTTGGAACGGCAAGCTTTTTTTATGTCTTGTATTAAAATTATGTAAATCACTCTTTTTGGAGTACGAGTGCAAATTTCTTCGAACATACATCAGAATTTCATAAATAAATTGTGAATATACTGTAAGTATTTTTACTTCTTTAAACACTTGTTTTAGTGACTCGTCAGATTTAAGGTTGTAAATAGACCGCACGGCTCGCTTTTGCAGTACAAATATTGTTTCTATATCTGCAGCCGAGCCCCATAGCAAAATGCCGTATGACATGAGACTATGAAAATAACTAAAATAAACTAGTCTTGCCGTTTCAACGTCAGTCAAAAGCCTTATCTTTCTCACAGCATAAGCAGCCGAACTGAGTCTCCCAGACAAGGTCTCGATATGAGGACCCGATATGTTATTACGTGGGCCATAGTTTTTGGTAGTATGAAGCTACTTTCTCGTGACATAATTTCATTATAACATATTATATACAGTTAGCAACACGTACGATTATTACGTAGGGAATCCAGGCGGGGTCTCAGGCTAAAAGTGGGGTAGTCTAACGTGCGGCCATGTGTAACTTGCGATTTTTGTTCTTGCGCAAATTCGTCTTTAGTAAGTACCCGCACTGGTTTAAATTATACTTACTCCCAATTTAAGGGATGAGGTACCTAGCCATACAACATAGTTAGCATAAACTTTGGTAAGTAAGTACTTTCATAATTTTCCTTTTAGCTTCTTTTTAACCGACTTCAAAAAAGGACGAGGTTATCAATTCGACTGTATGTTTTTTTTTTTTTTGTGGCTATGTTACCTCATATCTCAGTCATTTGTGGACCGATTTGAAAAAAAAAAATGTTTACCTAGAGGTTTTACCTTCTAGTTGGTCCCATTGTGGTCCAGTCGAGATCTAATGATGGGATCTTGGTATAATCGAGGGAAACCCTCAAATTTATTTCTACCACCGACTCCAAAAAATAACAGATAGTAAATTGGAAATTGGTTTCTTGTAAAATTTCGTACAATAGTTAGGTAATTTAAATATTATATTGTACTTTTTTTAGTTTAAATTTGTTTCTAATTTTTCAGCATTGTAGGCAGTTTTGAAGTCGGTTTTTCCGTAAAGCTCATATTACTTTAAATAAAAATTTCGTGCTATTGCCACTATGACGTCTGTGTTTATTGACATGTGGACTGCATCTCTCCATAAATCAATATGAGGAAAATACCATTAAATATTGTCCTATGACGTAACCAAAATCCTTTCACCTTCAAATAATGTACCTACACCTAAGGTACTACTTAACGCCCTCACTTTCGTGATCGCATTGTTGTCGAATTGACGTCGTGTCTATTATTAGGGCGGTCATGAATTTGTAATCGATTCAAAATTGTACATGAACACGAAACGCATATCGAAATCAATAAAATAGTTCTTATCTTATCTGTGGACCTATGTGTATAGGTACTACACGTGTGGTTCTTCTGTTTCATAGCACTAATCGACTTTAGTCTTGCAAGAAAGTAAAATAAGTAGGAACCAAAGAAGATAATTTGCAGAATAACAAATTAAACTTAAAAACCCAAACAAATTACAACACGTCTTATTGTTTAGACCAGACTTCGTTTGCACATTTATCGAATTTCCCATACAGCCCCTTTTTCACCCCCTTATTGGTGCTTATAGGGCTGTAGGGCGTGCCAAAGAATTATACATACATACATACTCTCGAAAAACATAACCCTCCTTCCGCAGTCGGGTAAAAAGAAGAATGTGCAAAACTTCTAATCCATGTAGCTTGGTCTATGCGTTGAAATGTCAATCAGTCAGTTTTCTTTTCATGTTTAGATAAAGGTCAACGTCCAAGAAACTAAAATATGGTGCCAGAGATAATGAATGCAATCAGTAAAGGAAAGGTGACCTAACATTTTAAAATAAAATAGACCCAATAGACAAAATTCACAAATTACCATCTAGACTGGTAGAATTCCTTTGTTTACAAAAGATAACTGTGGATCAATCTCAACTAATGGCACTTTTACTTTGATTAACAACAAACAAAAAAGATTAAGGAAATTCACATAGGGAATAATTAAATGAAATCATAATCAACGATCTCTTTCAGGTCTGCTTAGGGTGATTCTATAGAAAAGCTTATGCTAGTTCGTTAGATAAAATGTTTAATTAAATTAAAATATACGGCTTCATCTTGGGAAATCTGTAGGTGTTGGCTTTTTCTGAGAATAGGAAATGTACCGAATTAAGGTTTAAGTAGTTTTAAGTTTTTAGAGATTTAAGTCTAAAACTTGTTTATAATCTTAACGTAGCTGTTTTCATAAATAATAAAACTCCCTGTCTTATGAATGGACCAATGTTGATTAGCAAATTCCTAAAGGCATAAAGTCTGCTATTTGTACTTCTTTATTTGTGCAACAAAGAATTAATTGATAAATCATTCAAATGGTATAGTAATTCAAAGCACATAAAAGTAGACAGGAATATTCAAATCCAAACAATGACCGTGAATCCAAACCTTCAAATATATTTCTTACTAATCTATTCTTGTATCCCAACCGACAATACAGTTGCTACAAGAATATTGGGCTTATAATAACCAAAGTTGGCTTGTATTCAGAACAAGGCGGGCTCCCGAAACACGGACTCTACTCTGTGCGCCTAACTATAGCCTTCGCTCTCACACTTACTGTCGTGGCAGCATGAATGACAAGGACAGCAAAAGTCGAATGGGTGGGCGTATTCCAGAGTAGAGAGGCAGAGTTAAAGCTTATCCCGCAATAGACACAAATGTATCCTAAAATACACATCCGAAGAAGTTACGGAGACGTCTAGTACTGAAGTTCGAGTCGAACTTGAACAAAACTCTGAATTATTAACTTCTTGTATCCGAGATTCGACTAATTTGGGTCGGGTTTCAACAAAAAGTTTATTGTTTTGTTTTTATTGTTTATTTTTGGAATTAAATACAGTGTTTTGTAAATAAAATCAAATAAACATAATTAGACTGCTTAAATCATAACCCTTTCTTTTGGCTTTATTGTGGTCGGGTAACAGCTGTCGGAGCTTTAACAAATTCCCATTAATATTATTTACCAAGAAATTTGGAAATGTTATGATACTTGATCATAACACTACCGTGCGCAATACGTTGCTATAACTTTAAACTTTCACTTATTTATTGAAAATAATGTTAAAATTGGGGAAATACTAACTCAAGTGTAAACTACTAATCGATTATTAAAACAAAATATGTATAAACGTTGTAATCTTAAAAGCGGTTTCCCGCTTTGCCGGCACACTTATCGGATTTCCTATAAAACTTTCTACTTCCTTTCACCCCCATAGAAGCTGAATTTTCAAAAACCCTCAAACACATCTTCCTTAATTTCTGGACAAATATCTAAATTACAATGTGTATCGAAGGAGTTACATACAAACTTTTATTTATTTATTTAAACTGTATTGCATAAAAAAGAAAGTACAATTGGCGGACTTAAGGCATTCTCTACCAGTACTTGGGGTAAGTTTGTACACGTAACTCCTTCTACTTTTTCATCTTCTTAAAAGGTAAATTTCCAAAAAATCTACACTATGAAAGGAATGGTGCATTCTAATCCTAGTAGTTTGGGCATTGCGTTGTTATGTCAGTCAGACTTTTTAAAGATTTCTAGGATAACAACTAAACATACGTCCTTTTTCGAGACTCATACTACCTTTTTCACAATTTCATTTTAATCGGTTTTGTGATTTCAGCGTAAGGAAGTAACAGACAGTCAGGCAAACTTTGACATTTGTAATATTAGTATGGAATTATTTCTTATATGTAAATTTAAAAATAAACATACAAGCTGGTTTTGTCATATTAATGTTTACACTCGTAAATCGTCGATCCAAGTAACTCAACCCGTCGTTGTTATAAAGAACAACCATTCAACAAAAAGTGTCTCGGGGAGTTTTGCATACGGACGTTCGTTTATGAGGCGGACACAGGAAAGCGAACAATGACGTCCCGTAGGACGATGAGACAGGATTGCCTACTGGGTCCGGTTGTCCTTAAAATAGTTATGAAGATAAGGTACTTTACATACACTTTTGTTTAAAAAAATATCAACCACGGTGCTCGATAAAAATGTTCGAGTAAGTAGATAGGATTTTGACATGTTTTAAAAAACTGCGAATCAATTTCAATGAGAGGTTATTAATACTGTAATCTTAAAGGCCAAATAAACATTTTAACATCTATTTTGACAAAATTGGCAGGTATTTTTTTAACCTTAAAGTAATAAAAAATAATTGAAGATTAATGCACTTGTGTAACGCTTTTTTATTTGAACTTATATGATTTAGATGATGGAACTATGCAGCACTTGGCTCAAACACTCAACTATCTTTTCTGATAAATTGTTGTAAGTTTTCCATTGTTCATCAATAACACTTTTTTCTTGTATCTATTAATCATTTACAAAACAGAATTCTTTGCAGTTGATAATTGTAATACTATCACGCAACAGTTTTAATTGCAAGTGTGTAATTATGACCTTGATTAAAGTGCGAATTAAATAAATATATCGACTATTGTTTTTAATTGTGTTATTCATCATTTACTTTATCTACCCATCTATACTAAATTATAAAGAGGATGGATTTGTTTGTTTGTTTGTTTATTTGCATCGAATAGGCTCCGAAACTACAGGACCGAATCACATGAAATTTGGCACAAAGATATTTTGAGACACTGGGAAGGACATAAGGCTACTTTTTGTCGCGATATAAAATCATCAGGGGGGTGAAATGGGGGATGAAAATTTGTATGGAAAATCCGACATTTGGCGCGGGCGAAGTCGCGAGGAACTGCTAGTCTACAATATGTTGGTGCCTCTTCAAAATTGTTTTCAAGTAATCATGACTTTTGTTAAAACTCTTATGTATCTACTGAAAGTAAACTTTTTTTACATTTATTACTTAACTAGTGTTGACTTAATTCATGACTTCACTTATCCACGCCAAACCCACTAAAGTGTGGTACCAGCTTTTTTACCACCACCTCATCTTTCTCATTGTTAATAAATGTACTAAACTCGAGTGTTTATTAGTCTGCGACAGCCCTAAAAGTCCGAGGGTGATATTGAAAGCTTTTAAAAAGCATCCCAGACAAAAGCCTTTACAGACAGGCACAGCCCTTGTCTGAAATTAGATGCCACAGGGAGCTTTCTGATTATCTCCGTTTGTCATAAGATAGTTGTGGGTATTTCACATCAATACTTCTTTTGAATAAGTAGCACAATATGTTGTCAAATAAAGACCTGAAAAAATGTTAATGAAAAAATATACTGTCAAACATGATTCAGTTCTTTTAAACGTCTGCGTTGAAGCCTATATAGAGGGTTTTTATTTAAATTTAAGTTAATAACTATATTAATCATTGCCTGCGTTATTTTTCTAACATTAGTAAATAACAAATAGTTAAAATTTGTAATGGCAGTTGGGATATTTTAAAATATGTGTAAGCATACTCAAATTATACCCTAAACAGCCTTAAAAATCATTTATAGAAAACAAAACTTATTTTGATATTTCAAATACTAAGTAAATCCTCTAGGCGTTAGTAAACTAAACTATTTTGTCTTTAAGAAGATCCACATTTTCCGCAGTGTTAATTACCAGTTAGTATTCCAAAATGTTGTGTTTATTGTTTTGTCAGCCGAGCTGGTATTAACAAGGACATTAGATAAACTATTTAGGAAAACACAAACTAAAACTAGTCTCATAATTAATTAAATCAATTTGTTACAGTGTGGTTTCTAAATACTGGCAACTGGTTTCAAAGGCCGACCGTTTTCGCAACTTTGAACTTATGGGTTTTCTCAAAAAAAATATTGCGGTCGTGACTTCCTTGGTGTTTTTGGTAAAGCATGTAAGCATAACGATGTTTTATGCAGTTGTAATAGAGGTGATTTTGCGATAAAAATATATAATACTTGTCGGTACAAAGAGTATTTCATCATTGTTCGGTGTCACGAAAATGTAGTAGAATGGGTTGGTGATCCGTTGCAGCATGCCGTCACGTTAAAAACGAAATTAAGTTGGATCCGAGCAATTTTATGTATTGAAATGTTCTTAGATTACCACAATACGAGTATCGGTTGAATAACATCATAGAAATATGTAAAAGTACCTGTTTAAACTGTTATTAATACTGTTAGATCGATTCATGTATCACAAAAACAAAAAAAATGGCTGTAACTTCTATCTTTGAAGAATCTGTTTCAGACAGCCTGCTACTTCGTCAAACATTGTCCATATTTTTGAGTTTGGTCATCGTGGTCATTAGGACACGGTCATGATGCAGACATGACGACTAAAGTTAAAAATACGGACATCGTCATACAGAGTAGGGCTTTGGCACATAAGTTTTGTCAACAGATTTGTGTAGGATACGACTAAAATTCCATCTTAGTTTAGGCAGGTCAAAGAAGACGAACCTATACGTAATTTAATCGTATTTGTCTACCTTGTCGTTGTAGTGGCCAGCATGCTGGCTTTTGTCCAAGAAGTCACAGTTTTTAATATCGGGTCGGGCCAAAATTAGTTTTTGAGTTTTCTGTCTTGAAAAACACGAAAACAATTCGGCAGTCGGAAAGTTGCCCCGAAAGAGAAAGTACGTTACGCCGTTGTTGGTCCTGCGCCCGATCTCTTTTCGGTTATGTCGGGTTGCCATCTTACCGAATTTTGAGGGAGAAGAAACAGAAAGTGCACCTGTGTATTGCGCACATACTTCTGCACTATAATATCTTTAACGCAGTATTCTAATCTCTGTTAAGATCGGCTGCCGTGGTCGAAATTCAGCTAGGAAGGCTTTACTACAGTTTATGTGTCGTCTTCTCCTCGGGACCACAGGGTCGTACATGGGGCCCCCAACACGTAAAGGCTCGTATAACAAGATTCTAAAAGCTTCGTGACACTATCCCTGTACTGTATGCACTATAAAAGTATACTAAAGGACCATCCCCGGCTCGTGCAGGACTATTATTATTAATCGTATTCATTTGGTCTCACCAGCCGGTGATTTTCTCTGTATGCACTATCGAAGTATACCAAAGGACAATCCCTGGCTTGTTTAGGACTATTATTATTAATCATATTCATTTGTCACAGGTACCCCGCCTATGATAGTGCAGCCACCCAGCGGCGGGTACTGGGTGGACGGCGTGGAAGAACAAGATGGCGAGGAGGCGGAGCCGCGTGCGCAGCCCGGCACCCCGCGGCAGGCGTCGCGACGTCACAACATCGACACGGATGACACTGCCAAGTATTACAGGCGGTTCTTTCTTGGGAAGGTAAATGTCATTGTCATTAACCTGTATTATGTATAGACCGCTTAATTAAGTCTTTGGCTGCGGGGTACAGGAGCGCGAAGGGCACGGGCGCTTGGGTTTTGATTAGGTGATTTGAATTTTGACAAGAATGCTCTCTCTCTCTCTCTCTCTGTCCCCGTTCTCGTCCTACCTCCGCGTTCACCGCGCCCATATATCCAGCACGTAAAGCAATTTATTTATAACCTCTAATGTATAGTTATGGATGGATGTCATCACATCAAGTTAACGCTGACTGTGGTATCTTATATGTGTAATTTTGCAATAAAAAATAGGTAATGTAGTCTGGATATTTCTGGAAGTCTTTAAACAGGTCAATAATTTATTTTGTAAGCTAAGTGCTTTTTAAACTATCAGACTACTATTATACTAAAACAGACTATTTAAATACCCATATCCATCTACGTCCACAATATGAATGTTTTAAGGAATTCCTGCTTCCTATACCTCAGGTATGTTTTTTTCTATTAAATTTCCAGCAAATAATACAAAGCAATTCTCATTTGTGAGTTAATTATATTTCTGTATACCTAAAGAGATACAATTAACATAATATGGAATCGTATTGATATCGGCAATAATATTTGTAGTCTGGTATTGTCGTAGATAAATAATTAATACAAACAATGCATTAAGTAATTAAGATGTCTTCAAACGTTTAACCATAGGTTCGTGCACTACCGCATGTTTAATTGGTATGAGTATTTAGTTCAGCTCAATATCAATGACGCCATCCATGCTCTTGAAATCACAAAGATCAGTTTCAATTGTAATTCAAAAGTATCCGTAAGTTGTAGGGATAAGTCTTAAATTTCATAAACAATTTGCGCTTCAGAACAAAGCGCAAGAAAAAGCCGATTTACTTGAGTGGTGTTGAAGAAATAACCTATTGAGTGTAGTGTGCTTTCCTCTGCCTCCAATTTAGGTTAAGTATGAAGCTGACTGCAAAAAATATGTTAGTTGTTAGTATACCTAATTTAAATGTTTTTCATTATTTGTGTCTTGATCGAGTTGATTATGAGGAACAAGTTCATCGTAGCTACTTTTTTCTCATTAATAATATTGCAAATAAGGTGGTACCTACGTCTGTTCGATTCTAGTACAGTTAAAAATTATGAAAAATATCAAGACTATATTAAAGATTTCTTATCCAGTGCATTACCACATAAAATGGATATGTTGCTAGCAAAAACTTGTAGAAAAATAAATATACACAAATTGTAACAACACGATCTAATTGCCTTCGTGACTTGCCTGCTCTTTCTTCGGCCAATCGGATGGCAAAATAAATTGTTTAGCGCGAACTGTTCGTAAACAATATTTTTAGAAAATTATCTTTGCTGCACTTTATTTCGTAGAAAAGGTCGATTAAGATAAAAAGAATTATATTGACAGTGTATTTTGTAGCCCAGTTTATTAAGTTTAATTTTGATTTAAATTAATTTCATTTTTTTTGGAATATTTTTTTTACCTTACGATTTATGTGAATATTTTTTGACAAATCAATGTTTCACTTGGTAAAGAAATTGTACCTACTATCTTTAAATCTTGTCCTCAGTACAGTCGGCCATATAAAATTATATTAATTATAATTTTACCTAAACTGATCGGATTTAAATGATTAGGTAATGGTTAAACCTAAGGTTTAATGTAATTAATCATCTTAACTTGACATAGTAAATACTATTGCGGTTAGTTTTTGATTGATCGACCATTGGTTTATAGGTTTCGATTATTGGAGTTTATTTAATAGTAGGCTGTCAACGTGAAATACATTTATGTTTTCGACTGTATATATGGTTGGAGGACGTAAGCCAGCTCTCGGCGATGACGTCACTATTACATCCAGACATTGCGAAACAGGCTCTCGCCTTGACATTTGCGCGCCACTCAGTCTGCAATAACCTCTGCCAGCCAGCTCGGTGCCAAGTCGTACGCTTAACTGATTACACGAATGTGGGGTAATGTACACAAATACGTTCTTATTACGTGTTGTGTAATGGCCGGGATTTGCGTAGCTTTCGCGTTTGGATGCAAATGTTCTTGCTGGTTTGTAATTGTGATATTTTCACTGGTACTTCCTTTACCATAAAAATAAACAATATTTAACACAAGAGAACTCTCTGTGACGCCATTTATTCCAAAATAGCGAAAACGTGTACAGAATATATAAATACATGACTTCTGCCGAAAAAATTAAAACAAAAAGTTGTTTTTAGAAAACGTAACCGTAACGTAACCTAATTTGTATTATTCCAATTAGGTATTATCTCATACGCGTCAATTATAACACACCTAAAAGGCAGATTTTAGATCCATCAGAAAATTCACTTTAATGGACACGGGACTAACTTCACTGATTGTTCTTTTTAGAATGGACACATACATGTCATTTGTTTTTTTTACATACAATTTCAGATTGCACATCGATCTCCACTTGGTCACGCTCCTCTTGACATCGTGCTGATCAACGCATATTCGACACGGTATAATGTCGATGACCTTTTAAAACCGAAACCAGAGAGATAGCGCCAAAAGAATCTAATATATGCTCTTTAATTATATTTATTTATCTTTTTTGACCCTGTATGCTGATGTTGTGCGGTCAAGTTCCATTCGCTAAGATTGATGTTTGCTTTTTGCTGTTCAAAAAATATATTTTTTTGTACGTGCCCAAAAAATCTTACTATTTACTAAACTCTTCTGCTGGCTGTGCGGCACAGTCCTCTACTACATGATTGAAACAAAAAATTATGCATAGTGTTTTTACTTTCATTCATCATTAACTCTAATGAGTTTGACACATTACCTACTATTATTTCATACACAGCCTGACATTCACATTGTCCTCACGTCAATGTCGTCGGCCTCAGTTTCGACCTTCTCCAGAACCTGATCGGGTCTCCACCCTGCAAAATACTAAGTGAAACTCCACTTACGCGTTAATTTTATTTTACATTGAAGGTCGGGTTGCATTTATTTTGTTAAAGTTTGGAATATAATACAGCCAAACTTTTTGATAATATTTTTTTGGTTAGATAACATTTATTGGCATAAATATTTTCAAAATTATTTTTCATGCAGGATAAATGATGGCCCCTGTAATATCTGTGCTCATGATAATCACAGTTAGAGACACATTGTGGAGACACAATACTTAAAGCGAATCCGTAGATGTAGAGGTAATTTGTGAAACTAGTGTAATGATCTATGAGTCGGGCTAGAGACTTTAATTCTTTAAATTCTTCAACGCCGCAAAGCAAGTGAGGCCGAGGTTACATTAGTGAAGAAAACGCGAGTAAAATCGCTTATAGCTGTCTATAAGCGAACACTTAAGAGCGTCTTGATGAGCCGTCACAGAAAGAAAGGATAATCGCGGAAAGGGAAACTGTTAGGAAACTGCAGTAAGAAAACTCACTAAGAGAATTCATTTTACCTGAGTGAATGCATGAAATTACTAAGAATCTTTCGATTCGATTAATATTATAAGCTTATTTTTAGTTTTGGCTCGCTTTCCGCTTAAGTTTATGCACCATATTTCCCCTTTAAAAGCCGTCGGTACAGTTACAAACACGTGTGAATATTCCCATACCCACGCCTACCCAGATTACTTTTTCTACTTTTTTCGTGTCATTTCGAATCTTCATAATTGCCAGCTCGAATGTACTGCACATTTTATTTACGATTTCTCATTTATTAAGACTTTTATAAGCTCAATATATAATCAGTCTAAACGGGGTTTATTAAAGAATACAATAGATTGTTTTTTATAGCAGCAACACGTTATAAGCTGTGACATAAACCTATTTTAGTTTTTAATTCAGTACATTACCAATTTTTTTCTTGATTGGCTTTAATATCACGTGTTTTTCTGTTACACGTGCTGTAGCAATTTCTAATCTAGACTCTTTTACCTAATTTTATTAATACTGCTAGATTAACTATTTCTATTTAATTAATTAGCGATATTGAGATGTTGTTATGATGATTAAAATTTATAGAACTTTATTTTTGTCTAGTTATCATATCTAAGTACTGCATTCCCAGACAAATTTTCAGTTTGAGGTCGAGTTATAGGTCAACGGGGCAAATCACATTTTATCTTACAGAACTATATGGAGTGTTCTTCTAAATGTTCACTTTTAGTAATGTTTTTTATCGTTAATTGAAGAAGTTACATTCGTACAGAATATACTAGTACACGATCGGTGGCTCGGACGAAGTTCAAGTTAGAGTCAGTTCTAGACCATTGTGGTTTAGAATGGCGCAGAAGCAATTACTGTTCTGTGGTGCTAGAAATAAATAGGTATCTATTGATTTTAACATCATGACATGGCAAATATAAAACACATTCATACCAATTAATATTTTCTTTAATAATAAAATGTAAGTAAAAGTCGCCATGCCCTTATATGGCAATTACATAAATATCAGGCTTAGATTACATGTTTTGAATAGCAAATAGACTCATTATAAGATTTTTTTTAAATTATTTTAATCAAAGAACGCGCTCATAAAATTCCACCAATTAAAAAACGCAGCGTTGCTTGCTAAGGGTCTAGCTAGCCCTACTCGTTATTAAAAAAAAACCCGCAAATGATAGTGGGAAAAATACTGCGCGCCCACGAAGTGGAACCGTCTGGCTTCACGCCCGGTGAACCGGGCCCAGCCCGCTCCGTGTAGATCGGCCCGATTACGAATAGGCCAATTTGACGTAGTGATGGGAACATATCGAAGCTTTCTATTATGCTGTTTCGATGTTAGGTTAAAGATGCCAAGTTTGGAATGCTAGGGCTACTGTATGCCCTGGTTTTTAGTAACCGGGTCAAGAGATTTCAGGATTTGAAAGTTATAGTTACTGAGAATATACTTCACACCACCCACATCACCCAAAAGGCGACCATTATAAGATAGGTCAAGAAAGTCCTGTTGTCCCTCTGCCTCCGAAGAAAATACGGAGTATAAGTAAAATGACACCACCGTCAGATGATTAATAATGCCCAAGAGGGAGAGACGAGAGAGAGAGCTAGTTGCAGAGAATATACTTAACTACATTGAATACAATGATAATGGTATATAAATGTATCAAAATGTTTGGTGTGTGTTAATCGTAATTTTTACAGATAGTTCCTTTAGATACCACCAGCGCATACGCTTTTTAGGCATTACAGTAAGAATCTAGCATTCACTGACCAGTCTTTGAATGAGGATAACATTGTTTACCTTTAAGAAATTAAAAAACTAAAGTTCACGTTGAACAAATAAGCCTAGGGAATCAAACAATGACAACATTGTTTGATTCCCAAACATAATTCAAAATGTTTAATATTTAGTCGATTTTGTATCAAGCACTTCACTAAAGAAAGACCAGCGCGCAAGCACCTATCAAGCCCAGAAATCTAAAGTAATTACGGAATTTCTTAAAAATAAAACGCAAATTAATACGTCGCTTTCGTGCATAATTTAACATTGTTATGATAGGTACTGTTACCGCATTTGATACCATCAAAATTTAAATTAGTGTCAAGTTACAAAATTGTTGCCAATGTTAAATGCAATTTACCTACTCGTATGTAATCGTCATGATTTCGTATGAATCTAAAGCTTGCAAAGATCAAGCGTTTTTCAATTTACCAGTTTATCACGCTACCAACCGAAAAATACTAAAAAACTAGGCTAATTTTTAAACTTTGATATGAATATAATCAGCATGATTATTTTATTGCTACTGCAATTCATCCTAGTAAGAGATATGGAATGTCCTGAAAAACACGAAACGGAGATGTAGTCATATAACTGAGTGAAAATCACTCTTCAATGAGCGATTTTCCTAGTGTCAAAAATCAGTACTTAAAAATCCGCGAGGTGGCGTTGAACAACCTAAGTCAGGTAAATTTTTATTTAAGAAAATGGCTGGTTTTAAGCATTTCATATAAGTCTATCCAGTCCACTGCTGGACATAGGCCTCTCCAAGACGGCGCCAACTTTCACGGTCCTCCGCTTCTCGCATCCAGCCACCACCGGCCACCTTCCTCAGGTCGTCGGTCCACCTAGCAGGTCCAACATTACGTTTCCCGAGACGTGTTTTTGCATTTATTATGTTATAATGTCTCGCATGTTTAGATTTACGCGTACTAACAAGTAATTTGTTAACAATTTAGTGATCATCAAGACGTTTTTTTCCATTAGATTGTATTTTCAAGTACAATTTAAAACTCACAATTTTTTAACGTAAGCACTTCCACTACATAACTGTAAACATAATATTAAAATTATGCTCAATGATTTCGACGCAATATTTATATAACTTAGAAACATCCCAACATCTATCAACATAAAATAAAACTTAAATTTTGAGCTGTAAGAAAAAAAAAAAAAACATAATTTTGAAGTATTTATGCTGACCCTACCTGTATTTCCTTGTGTAACTCGCAAGTGTTTTGTATAGTTCGTTTAAGCATTATTTCGTAACATGATAGCGTAATATGCAAATTACATTGTAGTGGTAGATTATCTTGCATTTCTCACAGATTTGAATGCATTTTAAAGTCACATTTACAAGGGCCTTTGAGCAAGGTTCTGTTTTGTTGGCAGGTGGTTAATTAAGATGCAAGATTAGACAAAGCTAATACGGCTAAGAATTTACGTGAGAAATAAATAGACACTTGTAATATACATATTTCATTCTGACCAATGTCATTAAAATTAAAAGCAATATCTTGCACTGTAGGCGACACGTGACTACCATGTAACAAGAAATATCGTTCTCAAAGACCTCATTTCCTCTCCCTAGCGTGTTGTTTACTCGTACCTCGCGTCAAAAAATGACCTAAAACCGGACACCAAACTCATATTTCAACGTTCACCTGAAGCATTCTAATGAATACCGTTTGCATAAAATATAAGGCCCGTTACCGGGTAAGCTCGATGGGTCATTTCGACACCGCAGGGTTAGGCGAGACGAATGCGAAGCTCTGATCGCTAAGCTGATACCCTGGCAGGAGTTGCCAACATTTTCCGGACGATTTTTCGTTCGTAATCACCCATATTTTACAGGTATCTTAGGTGTTTTGTAAAAGTCAGCTTAGCCAAATTCAAGAATTTTATACGTTTTTATAACGTATACATTGTTATAGTTTTTTGGTAAATTGTTACTCCTGGTTTACTTTTAATGTTTTTAAAGGCAACAGTGGTTAGATTTACCTTTATAGGTAAAAAAATAAAAGCGATGTAACATGAAAGTTGTATAGGTATACACGGCCGCACGTCAGACTACCCTACTTAGACCTTGAGACCGCCTTTACTCCCTCCGTAATAAAACCTATTTTCGTAGTTTACATGATTAACTTACGTGCTGTCAACCGTACAACAGCTCAGAATACAACATATTTGGTAGAGTTTCATACTCTTGAACATGCGCAGAACTTTTACAATGCTGACAACCCCTGCCGTTAGGGTTGACGCGTAAATACATCACCGAAATCACACATGCCAGTGGAAGTTTCCATTAGTTAAAGTCACCATGACATAGGCCGTGATTCAATTAAATTGATTAGACTTCCGCTCCGGGATTGTGTGCTAATGGTCCCTGAATTCTAATTAGTTGCGAGACTTTGATAAAAAAGACTTTGAAAATTGACCCAGCAAATAGATGTAAAACGACACTTAAATTAACGGAAAATCCCTCAATGCTTTGTTAAGTCAAAACATAATTATTGAAAAAAAAACACCTGACTGCAAAAATTGTATTTTCACTGGCATTCATTTGATGCCCATATTGCTATGGCAACAAAAAAAAAACTTATCACCCCTTTTGTTTTCATTAATAGGCGCCATTTTTAAAATAAATTTATATATTTACAATTCTGACGAACACCTGATATGTCTAAAACTGTCCAGCTGTTTGGGCTATAGGGCGTGCCAAACAATTATACATACATACACTCGAAAAACATGACTCTCGACAAACTTATCCTATGTATGTTTGTGTACCTAAGTGCCACTGCAAAGCACAACCTCTACATAACTACTAATAATTTCCTCCTAGCCGATTTCGACTACGACAGCCTATATCAACAGTGATTAGCTAACTGCGCAGGACATATTATAGTGCACAAGTGTGTGCGCAATACACAGGTGCACTCTCTGTTCCTTCACTCTCATAATTCGGTGAGATGGCAGTCCAACATGACCGTAGAGAGATCAGGCGCAGGACCAACGGCTTAACGTGCTTTCCGAGGCACGGGCGGGGGTGTTAACACCGCCAACTTCCTGACTCCGGAGCTGTGTCTGAGTAATTTCAAGACAGAAAAACCCAAACACTCTCGGCCCGACCCGGGATTCGAACCCGGGACCTCGTGGATAGTACCTAGCATGCTGACCACTAGACCAACGAGGCAGTCACATTACTACTAATGTGTTGCTGAACGTATCAAATCAGGGTAATAATTTAACTCCTCTGTTAACAAGGTGATACAGAAACCTGATTAACCCATTACGCCAAGCAACCCGACCACATCAATCAGATTTAATAAAACATCATCAAATAACAATTTATTTCCCAATACATTGGCCCTGTGACGAAGACAGATGCCCTCCGACAAAAGAAAAGTGGAGGCAATAAGCAAATGCCTTTTTTCATAACGAAAAATTGGTCCGAGGACAATCCGGCCCGGAGAATGGTGGACGAAGTGATTGCCAACGTGTATGGAGTGCTGCCAGGGAAAACGGTTGATGAAATTCGATTTTGTGGATAGTTTTATAGGAACCGTTGTTAACCTTTTTGCGCAGTATTATTAGTACGTATTCATATCTACATAGGATTTTGGTTTTCTGGATTTTTTAGAAACGTGTTGCATAGCTAGTTACACATGTAATTACTTTCAAGCAGCTGGATGACTGCAATTTTTTCATCATCATTATTTTTTATTATTTAATCAATGATTAACATTTTCTAAAACAATAAATTTCTTGAAGCTAAACTTTTTAATTAACATCGTACCTTATCAAACAATTTTAATTATTAGCTTTTATCTGCTCGAAATTCATGTAAAAGCGTTTTTACAAAGACTACGAGGATGATTAAAGCTTTAGCTAAGTGCAGTAGGATCACAGATACTAATCCGGGTAAGTTAATGTTTATTTGCCTACACATTAGAAATCCCTAATGGCCCAAATTACGCGTCCATTAAGGAAGTTTGCTACTAATCCCATACGAAAGGTCTGTTGTAAAAGTTATATTACCATAGAGGTCATTCAAGTATCATTACTGACGGTAGTTATGATGCTCCTTGTTTATAGGTATCTACTTATCCTAATAAATCTTATATATTTATTTTTTACAGTTAGATAAAAAACAGAAGTGCCAAAAACCACCAAACATGATGGTCAAATCATAGGATCAAAAACTTTTTTATTTCTTTAGTACACTTTCAGGCCACAGTCAATAAGTTACAATAACTAAAATCAGTTCCTTTTAGATCTAAACTGTTATTTTCTTGTTACGTTTAATAGATAGAAAACGTCCTTTGAATAGGACCTTGATGTATTACCTATTCACCCCTGACTGGCGCATTTTCACTTGAAGATGTCACAAAAAATCGCCATCTTCCATCTTGGATGACACCATCCATCAGGACTGGAAGGCATTGACCCATCCTCCAATTACCATCTTTAGCTTTCAATTTGCCGCTTTGTGGCAAAGATGAAAAAGGACGGGCTATAAATCGGTGATTTTCAAAGCGAAATGAAAAGGGACAGGCGATAAAATTTGTGATTTTCAAAGAGGCTGATGATCTTGCTTTTGATGGGTCTAACTGTATTCAGTGTAATCATAATTAGTTTGCTGTCGTTTACAACATTTTATAGGAATATTGTTTTTTTTTTTTTTGAAATTTTACTTTTCTTCTATTACGAAATGTGTTTCGTGCGTATTATTGATATATTTCACGCACTTAGTACTGAATGTTAAACAGATATACTACAATACTCGTATTTTATTATTCAGTTTATTATTTCTATGCTAGGTACATAATAAACAATTCGCACTAGACAAATCTATTTGAATTTAATTGGCAAAGCGCGTAATGACTTCCTGGCATCGTAATGATGTTCATTTGGTACCTAAAGCAAAATGAGCTCTATTTTTACATATGTAAGGTTTAATGCTATAACCATTGAAGGTTCCGTACACGATAGGAAGTTCCTAACATTTAACACTAGGGCACGTAGAACAAAACAATAATGAATTTGCCCCTGTTTAGTATAGCTCCGTCGAGACTCGAGACAAAGTGCTTAGATGGAACTACAATACTAATGGTTCTTTGTTTAGAACCTTGTATCTGTTTCTTGTGGGTAAACCGTGGTACCCACCACATCAATGTTATATAACAGGTCGTATTTATGACAAGCACCCAATTTAAGAAAGTTACGTCATTAAGGAAAAAACAAGTAGTTAAAAATATGTTTCGACACTACAAAATAACGCATACCTACATACCTCAATTTGCATCATGTTTAATAACAATATAGTTAAAAAAGATTTAAAAAAACAATCTCTATTAGTTTAGTTAGTTTGTGTGTAAGTAAGTACGAAAGCACATCAAGCTAAACTTGAATCTTACGCAGTTGTTACAGCGACGACTTTGCAAAGAAACTGTGTACTCCAAACTGTGATTTACTGGCCCCTGTACATATCGGTGACAACAGATATGTATTTAATTTAATGGCGACCATTTCTGAACTATCTTGTTTACGAAAACTCATAAGATTAATTTGTCCTTCTGAAAGGTCTTGTATGGAAATAAAAGGAATCCGGTTGACTTAACAATGTGTGTAACCAATTAACGTCTTCTCAGTGATTAAAAGCTCTTTGTTTGTTATACAAAAAATCGCCTGACCCTCGCTATGGTAAATTCACAGAAATTTTATTGCATTTTGAACAAAGTGTCAATATTCTAGTTGGTATTTACTAAAAGGGTTAAAGATAAAGCTACCAAATAGCACACTATAGGTTACTCTGTATTAACTTTAATTTAAAGGTATCTATAGTAATAAGAAATTTAAAACTAAGCTTAATTAATGAAAGCAAAAGGCGTTGCTTGTTGACAGACCCAAAGAATATGTGGACATGAAACGGATACGTACTTTTCTTTTACTGTTAAAATTTTCCTTTTTATTATAAAGTGTGTCCCGTCACCGATGTCGGAGCCTTCAAGAGGTGATAGATTAGTTCCCTTGCAACATTTTTCTCTATAACAAAAACCTCGAAAACAGAACAAAAATGACACATTTTCATACAAATGTACCCTGGGTACATTCCCTGGGTAATCCCTGCGCAATCGGCTGGCCGATTTACTTAATAGTATGGGGAAGTGAGAAATAATTTGGGATTTCAAAGTTGATCCTATTAAGAAAGTGGTAGCAATTTTGCTTTTTAGTCACCACATGAAGGCTCCGACACCGGTGCCGGGACACATTGTATTGGAGGATTGCCATGGAACAGATTTTATCAAGGTGTTAAAATGTGTTATGTTAGCAGAAACTAAGTATAACTCATACTCGGAGTTCATCATATTATCTAGTGAATGAGAAATAGTGTTACGTCCTATAACTTGTAACACAATACAAATTAAAGCACTTTTTTTTAAAATAATTATCACAATAGGTATTTTATCTCTGTGTTATTTCAAAATATCATTCCGTCAATTGATCCGCTTTATTGAAATGAATATTTGCTGAAAAATCTACATCTGAATATGAAATTAAATTAATAAATCAGGCCATTGGATAATAAGAATTGACGCATGTCACATTATCAGGGATTGTGCAAAATCAATCCTATTATAATATACCACAGTGTATAGCTTGATGTAGTGACATCCGAACGTAAAATAACCATAACAGTGAAATCATTGCCCAACTAGCAGATGCTATAAATATACTCTCTATCATACTTTTGCGGTTTATAGGCATTGGGCGTGACTGATGGACATTTTACGATTGTTCTCGATCGATATTTTTACAGTAAAAAGATATTAGTAAGCTATCGAAATACAAATATTATTTGGGGTGGCGAGGTAATTACTTACCAATTAATTGAAAAATTATAGTGGATATTGAGGACATTTTAATATCTACAATTTGAGTAATTATGTCTAATTTTCCCGTTACTTTGTTTTGATGTGTTTAAATTCATTTGTTCCTACCATCTCATCTACGCTGAAATACCATTGTATTTCATCTACCATTTTCCTGTAAATCTGTCTACATTAAAACAATCACATTTTATAATTAACTTTGGTATTCCAACCTGAATCATCGACTAATATTATGATACAATTAGGTAATATTTCTACTTTTAGATCTGTTTCAATGCATTTTTTCCTTGTTGCAGGAGCACATAAACTTGGTAGGGTTTGATGAAAACCTGGGCCCCGTGGTGATGTCCTTGAAGAATGAACATGTAGCAGGCCAAGACCACACGAGAATACTGCTGAGGCTCCGTACGGAGACGATGCATGGACTTATACCCACCACAAGTAAGTATTATATTGCGTATCGTATACACAGTGGGCCACACATCATCCTACCCTGATCTGACAAATGTCCGCAACCTTCATTAAACCTTATTTTGATTACATAGAGATCCATATCATTAGACATATTTTGAAAGATTCGTGTAAGTGGATGTGTAGCCGACTTTACTTAGGTCCCTGTTTAAGGAAGAGAAATAGTACCAAAATGTGCTTAGATATGTAGAACATAAAGTAGCTGTCTCGCTCTTGTTCATTGAAAACAAATTCCTACCTACTCTTTGCGTCAATTTACTGATGGTGAAGATTGTACCTCCTCTTAAAAGCATCTTTTTTGACCTGACCATTGCATAAAATAGATGACCACAGTACCAAAATATTATTACCAGTGAGAATCCTATGCTACTGACTGATACGTCATACCGCCGGTACTTACCTACGTGCCTTTAAAATTATGCTTTATTCCGTTCCAGGATCAAGCATAATGCCGTCACCGCTAAAAATGGCGAAAATGTTGAACGAGCAAGTAAACGTGGACAACTTCATGGCGGTGATGAGTTTGAATGCATCCCAGCTTATCGCGGCGTACGACGAACATGTGCTCGTCAATAGCTTCAAATTCGGAGTGCTGTACCAGAAACATGGGCAAACGACGGAGGAAGAGCTTTTCGGGAACAACGAGACGTCACCCGCGTTTGATGAGTTCCTTGAAATGCTGGGACAGAGGATTAAGCTGAAGGATCACAAAGGTTTGTTCGATTGATAGGTATATTTTGTTTTTAGAAATTTGCAATAACGATGTTAAAACAATTCCAAGCTGCTCAAAGACTTAAGTTTATATCTTTAAAAAAAATAAGTAGGAAAACTTAAGTATATTTCTAGATTCACCTGACTATTTTCTTGATTACCTACTGCTATTTACTTGCTACTACTAGCAATTGTTGCATTTAACTTACTTAGTCGAAGCTGCATTGCGTCGGCTAAAGTGTCAGGCCTCGTAACTCCATTACATCAAAACGGAATGCGTTCAGAAATTAGTAAAAAACATGTTTATAAAAATGAAATTTATAAAAAAAGTGTATAACGAGGTTTTACACTTTAAGCCATCCGTATTTAAAGGCTCGGATTCTATCTCAAGCATTTAAGGAGATTTTTAAAAGAAAAAGAACGGAAAAGGCTATATTGATCAAAACAGTAATTACGATCTCTTTTGAACAGGCTACCGAGGAGGTCTTGACATCATGAACGGTCACACCGGTACCGAAGCTGTCTACGAGCAGTACTACAATCGCGAGATCATGTTCCATGTAGCACCACTGCTGCCCCACACAGCTGGAGACGCTCAGCAGTTGCAGAGGAAACGCCACGTTGGCAATGACATCGTTGCTATCGTCTTTCAGGTCGGTATAAAAAATTTTTCTACTTGCCAGTTCGTCATAATCGTAAACCTTATGACTGAGGTTGTGATCTTTATGTAGAATGGCATATACACAACGACTTTCTTGGCAATTGTACCTCTTTTCTGTTATACCTTTTGAATCTTCATTTCAATTACTATTTTTTATTCTTTACGATGCTCTCTTTCACCGTTAGGCAGCGAAATCATCGAAAAAGACTACTTATGTTTGTACAAACTTAATTGTTCAGTCCGGGGTGCGAACTCAAGATCTCACGAATAAATAGGTAGAGAAGTTATCTCTGCTCGGCTATAGCCCCTCTTACTTGCCTACTAAATTAAACTGCAGTAGTGACATCTTTCATGGGAACTATGCCTGCTAGCAAAACTTGTACAAACAGATATTGCGCCTTGTGTCAAGCAGCAACTTTGAGTATCATAAAAGAATCAAACAGCTCACTGTGTGGTAGACCGCTGCCTTGTAACAATTGGACCTGTCTGACTGTCAACTTTAAGTATTTAAGGATCCTAACTTAATTCTAACTGAAATCGATTGAATAATCGTTTATGATAAAATCTTACCAACATTTTCTTAGTAAATGTCATCATATAATTTTTTTTTTATTTACAGGAAAAAGCAACCCCATTCACGCCTGACATGATAGCTTCACACTTCCTTCACGCCTTCATCGTGGTCACGCCCGTGGAGTCAGCAGGCGGGGAGACCAGGTAAAAAAATAACTTAACATACTTTACATAACCTACCTTATTTTATATTTATTTATTAAACTTTATTGCACCAAAAAAAGAAAGTACAATTGGCGGAATTAATGCCTTAGGGTATTATCTACCAGTCAACCGTATAGGAATGCAGAAATACCTTATTTTCTTTTTTGGTTTAATAAGATAGAGGAAATATCAAAAATACTACAAATATCTGCTTGCTTTATAAATTAAGTTTTTATCAAAGGAAAAAAAAGTAGATTTAACATCCTACTAAGGAATCAATTTTAGATTCTCGAAAAACCGAATCAGATGCTACATTTTAATTGAAATCTCTTCATATTTATTTGCTTATAAAAGAGGTAAAGTAAAGGACAGAATAAATATTAATCCCAATAACTTTCGTTAGTAGACGAGTGACGTCACATTAATGATACAATAAGTTGAACCATCGCTGACGCCATCCGACTCTGAGCCTTAGTATTACCTCACAATCATACATTTACTCGTGATGTCACTATTCTATTTTTAGTTCCTCTCAGTCCGCGACTCCTTGTCTTTTTCCAAATGAACTTGTTTAACATAAAGTTTGTGTTACTTTACAACAACGAACCAAGGCATTATTTGCATGAAGAAGTAGACGAAATGGCTCGGAAAGTGGAATGGAAATTCTCTAGTAATTTATATGCAAACGAATGGCGTCTTTGTAATTATAATGGCTATATCTAAATAAAAAGGTAGCAGGAAAAACAAGCAGGAGTGGGCGATACGTCTTATTAAGTTCTCAAACAGATTCGATGAGGGTAAAGGTAAGTTGCGCGAAAATAGCGAGAAAAAATGTATTTTCAGACTAAATGGGGTAAGTGCTTTGAGTGGAGGAGTTATGTAACCCGGAATGTTTATTTACTTTCGTTAAGGCGTACTTAGGAGGAACTCTTCAGTTAATGGATAGGTTTCATTACAGAGTTGGCAACATGAGTTTTCTTCTTAGTACTTAAGTGCCTTGTTTGTCGTATATTCCTGGTACTCGTATATTAATTTCCTGAAATAAAAGGTTAAAGCTCTATTTACTTGATAGACTGTTTGGGAACATTTCTTTATTAATAATGATGCTATGATTGAGGTTTTATCTATGCAGTATATTACGTAAATATTGCACTCATAATTTTCACACACCTATCTTTAAGCTGCCAGTTTAGGTCACTTCAGCATTTCAGCATTATGTTTTTTTTTATTACTAACTAATAAGTTGCAAATAACATAGGTGACGTGAAACAGTGATATTAAATTCGGCACGAGAATGCCGGGTATGAAACAATGTCAAATCAGACATTTGCGCAAATAAAGTCACGGGAAAATTCTGATTGTATCGTTCTTTGTCCACAGGTACAAAGTGGCCGTCACCGCTCGTGTGGACGTACCATTTTTCGGGCCGACTCTCCCCCAGCCGCCGATCTTCAAAAAGGGGCGTGAACTCAAAGAATTCCTTCTCACAAAACTGATAAATGCTGAAAACGCTTGCTACAAGGCTGAGAAATTCGCGCAACTGGAGTTGAGAACTCGCGCGTCACTGCTTATGAATTTAGCTGATGATTTGAAGAGTAAGACCGTGGAGTTTCTTGGGACTAGTGCGAGGGTGGAGCCGGGAGCGGTGTCTCCACAGCCTGAGGGTACACCGAGGCAGGACGGACCAGGGGCCCGGTTTATAGATACAGTGAAGAAAGCGCTCATCTCGAAAGTGAGGTTAGTTTGTAAAAAAATAGTCCTAAAATTTAAATTATTTAACAAATAGGGTTACGTTATAAACTCCTGACTACGCTGATTTTTATATCGTTTTAAGGGAATGTAATAAAGGATGTTCTGCTTTTTTATTACAGATCACCGAGTGTAGATACGAATCTCTCTGGCGATAGCAATAAGAATTCAATGACTAAAAACAAAATATCTGCGCATGAAACTCATACTCCCAATGTAAGTAAAAAACTAGCTGATTATTTTATTAATTCATTAAATCAGTTTAAGTATAGAACCACAGTTTATTGAATAATTGAAACTGTAAATCTTTTTAAAATAAATAATAAATAACTAATTCAATTGTTTATTAATGCACATAAAATAACGGCATTCACCCGGATAGCGAAGGGTAATGGGTTCGAGTCCCACTGACGGTCGATGCATTTTAGTGCGCAAAAACTAAAATCTTACTATTTGTAAAAACCAGCTAGCTATAATTGTATGAGTTGAATAAAATCAACCAAAAGACAATAATTATTTTTGTTTTGCAAATAAAACTTTTGTACTTCCAGAGTGGTCGTTCCAAATCATCAATACCATCATCATCGGCCAGCGCAGTGTCGGTGCGGTCGGCAGGCGGGTCTGGCGAGTCGAGTCCAGACGTTACATCACGCGTGGTACCCCCGCGGCCCCCGCTACACGACCACAGTGACGATTCCAGCTTGAATTCTGTGGACTTAGACCCTCTAGGTTAGTGTTCTGACATTTTTAGTTCATCTTCATTTGAAGTCTACAGCTGAACATAGGCCTTCCCTATAGATTTCCAAAGTAACCTGTTACAAGCGGCATGCATCCAGTGAGATCATGCAGCCTTTATAAGGCGTCTGTGCATCTTGCCGGTGAACACCCTACGCCTTTAGGCTTTTGATCAAATGGTCTCCCATCAAGAACCTTTCTGCCCAGATGGCCACCAGTTATTTGCGCAATGTGCCCTGTCCACTGCCACTTGAGCTTACTGATCCACAATTTTCAGTTGCATGACAGATGCAGGATTGGATGTGTGGCGGTGTCAGTCAGTATCCATCGGACAACTGATCAGTCGAGTTCCGAAAATGGCGTATGGTCAAACTGTTTTTTAAATGTCCACCATATAAATTGCCAAAGGACTTGTCCATTAATGGTTTATTATTCGTCAATATTTCTAACCAGACTAAACTAAATATTATATTAAAGAGTTCACAAAAACAAGCCTTTCTGCATAATTAATATATTTTTTAAGGTCTCCGATTTCGAGAAAAATTGAAAATTATTTTTCGCTTTGTCTGTACAGAAACCGCACCTTCGCCCATATTAATTAACGCATGAAAAAAAAATTGACAGCAAAATTGACATTCCATTGACAGTAGTACTGTAGTACCTATTATATAACCTGTGGTAGTACCTTGTAGTATTTATCCACTAGCGGAAAGGCAATGGTACATAGCCATACAGCCAGGAAATACAAGTAAGTGATCAATGGATGATGCCTGTTACAAAAAATATTTTTTCTCAAAAATGGAGGCGTTTAAAATTCTGATTTCTATGGTTACGTGTTTCATATTTATGTAGCTTAAAGATTAATATAGGTTTATTAGTGGTTGGTGATATCTTAGAATAAAAAACCAGCCTCCATACAAAAAGAGGACAAGTCCTTTTAGACGGCACCATACCATACCATAATGAAAAGAAGTGGATCTAATTGGTATGGACCATTAGTAGTTAGTAGAGTCTTCTTCTTTTCGTGTCTACTCTGGCGTTATATTTTTGAGGACCAGTACTCAGCGACTAACAGAGCATTTTCAGTAGCGTTGTACAAGTCCTCCCGTGTGCAGTTGTAGGTTTTGGATTGCGAGAATAGTTAAAATTTTGATCGTAATTTCGTAATGTTTCTAGATTTAGTTGACTAGAATAAAAGATTTAAGTTGGTTTTATTCTCAGCTGTGGTGAATTGCAAAGCAAGATAATGTTCATAACCTGCTCAAATTGGTATTTTCATTAACACATTCAAAGTAGGGGTATGATCGTAGAAGGAATTATGATGATTTATGAAGGTAGAACATAGTGTGTGTGACCTTCGAATGAATAATCCTATAGTTATGATCGAACTACACTAACAGGTAAGTTCGTTTAATCACTAATTGATCATTCAGTGCATACTTGTCACCATCATCTAAGGCCGAGAAAAACTTTCGACCATACTAAATTCAAATAGTGTTTGTAATTTAATTTTCTTTTCAATTAGATGACAAGGACTGGCTGAGTTGTGGTAAAAGTGCAACAGGTTAGTCCTGTAGACTCGGTGTGTAGAACTTTCCGTAGAATTTTCTAGAATGTATCTATATTTTAAAACGTTGTATAAGTTTGTAGGTACCTAATATACTGAACTAGCATGTGTCTACAGTACAGGCAAATAACCACAAGTAAAAGTAGATTTGTTTTGGTTTAACTATTACATCTTCTAGCACTTTGCATGTACTCGTAATTATTTTCAAAATTATTTTTCTTCTGTAGGTGACCTAAGCGAAATTACCGTAAAAATACTGTTAACAACTATGTTTATTCATTGAGCACGTATTTTGACAGTGGCAATCGTGACCACCATGGACTTTTCCAACGATGCTCTAATGGCCGAGATTGACTTGAATGTTGGTAATTAATTTCGGACGTAAAGCGACCTATGAATCCACCTCAATGATAAACTGAAGGCTAAAGACTGATTTGGAATAGTCGTGTGGTTTAAGATCCTGGTGATCTTTTAGAAACTCCACTTCATGACTACAGAATTATTAAATCAAGTGCCTAAAATGCAAATTCTACTTCTAGGTGCAGTATACGTGGACAGTGACACGGGGTTAGAATCCATGTCATCGGCCGAAGCCGGCGCTAACACTCGCGGGGAACCACTCGCCGTACCTAGAGCTGATGCTGATCAGCTAAGGCAGGAGGTGTGCCGCTTGAAGAACGACAAACTGGACCTGCTGAAGCAGAATATTGTAAGTAAATTCATCAGCATAGTTAGCTGCAAGATGACAGTTAATGGACACAGGAATGCCCACTTTTTTTTCTCTGGTCACAGAATAAGTACTAGTACTTCGTACAGAAGTATGACTTAGCAATTGTATTCAAAGAAATGTCTACTCAATGTCGTCAACAATATGGCGTAATTTAGTTCGCCTCAGAGCCAAGCACATTTTCGTGTAGACACCTACAAAAACCCATTGCAAGACAATTTCATACTTATTGCTCTGGAATATGATTTATAATACACTAAACCTATTCAGTGACGTAATATCACGCGACGCGATAGGGTTGACTGCTACAAGAAGCTTCTAACGCCGTCTAGCGCCTCTTTCTAGTACTTTATTCATTCTCGTCCAGCCAGCAACGTAGCCGCACGGCCGCCGGTGAATAAAACGCGCGAGCGTTTCGCTGGCCGGTAGCGACACGCAACTTGTTTTAGCCCCTAAGTAAGGGTCGCCGCGCGTAGGTACGTTTTTGCTACCGACGCGGGGAGATACACAGGCCTGCTCTGGTCCCAAAGTAAATATCATCGTGTTATGGAATCAGAATTAACGGTGCCAAGTAGCACAACACCTAAACCTGAGACAAAACAGAAAATATGAATTACTATATTGAACCCAACCGGGGATCGAACCCGGGACCTCAAAGTAGGCAACATCTTGAAAACCGGTGTGCGAGCTGCTCGACCACGGCCACGGCAAGGTTGTTAATATTATTAGTAGGTACTCTCGCCGTGCCCAGAAGCCGATACTGACCAGCCAAATCCAGAGCTATGGTTATAACCTTAGGCGTCGAAGAGTCTACTCAAAGTGCGAGGTCTGCACCGTGGTCTAACATCTTTTAACTGTAGCGAAGGAATCACTTACATATAAGGCCTTTATTTGGTGGTTTGGTATCTTTAATTATTCTAAAATTTTCCCACACATGACAATTTACTTTTTTCACAGACTTGGCAAAACGAGATCAAATGCCTAAGGGAGAGAGAGATGGTGCTACAAGCTGAATTGGCCGCAGCTGCCAGGGAAGTGAGGAGACTTCGCGAGCAGCAAGCAACCGGCACCACCATCCCTAACCCGTCTACTCACGATTCCACCGCTTAGGCCATAAAAAAATCCAGTGTGCGAAAATACAGCTTATTGCTACGCAATATAGAGCCTCAACTTGTTTAGCAATTGGAGATGGCTGGAAATCTGGTTACAATAACAGTGCATAAATCAATAGAAGGTGCGCAGATTTAGGATTGCATTGTGAGTTTATTGCACTGTGGTCGTAAGGTCTAATATGCAGAAACAGAGTAAGTCCAATTTGGTAAAGGAATACATAGACCATTATTGCAAGTTTAACGCGCAAATATAACCTTTACTGACGCAGAAGCGGAATAAGACTTGATTGTCGTTAATGATCAGTTAAATATCGATGCAACAGATATTGAGACATTTTATTGAGTTAGATAGATCTGAAGATTAATTTTGGTGAGAAGGATATAGGTTATTCGATGGAAGAGGGCAATCCGCAATTGTAATTTTTATTAAAAAATATACAGTAAGCAAAATGAAGATTTTGGATGCACATTTACGTAGATACCGTAGCAAGTCGATGTTGAATTTCTAAAGCACTGCTCTCTAGCAACTTGTCTACAAAATGTAATAGACTTTTCTATCTTCAGTTCTGTTTTTGCTGAGGGTGACTAACCTGTTAATATATTCTGTAATGAAAATATTCTATGATTTCATTGTCTGTATACCTACTTGTTTCTTTAAATATAGTTTCTTGTGCAATAATCGCAATTTAACATGTGCATATATTTTGTCGATTTTTATTTAGTAAAACGGTGAGAGGTGTTGTTCAGTATAAATGTTTATTTTGCATGAAAACTACAAAACTGGCAAATATTAAATCTGAATGCACCCTAATCCATTTTAAAATAATTATGACTGCAAATTATTCACCAAATTAATATTGTTTTGTGTATTTTTAATATTATTTTGACACAGTTACATGCTTTCGAGTCACCCTTGACTGACATAAATATGATGCTAACAATCTTTTAGATATATATACGAATTTCTGTAGCTAATTATAGTGAATATAATTCGAATCTTTTTATATGTCGTTATACCAAAACTGATTTGTATGTCTACTAAGCTAACTGCTTTGTAAATGTTGTGATAATGTAGACATAATTCTTTATAAATCTATATATTTATAGTGGAAATAGTTATTTATACATATTATTGTATACTTACATAATTGTATGAAAAATACCCATTAATTTTTAAAAGAATTTGACATGCGCAAAGTGTATTAGTTACGTTCATTTCACTAGTAGAAGTTTAGCAAAATATTTAGATGCATATACGTAAATTGCATACCCGTACGGTATGAAAACATCATCTACTCGACTGTGTCAGAAGGAGGGTATTGTTTTTTTATCAATTTGATCAATAATTAGAAGCAACATGAAAGTAAACCAACATTACTATTTTCATTGAATATGGATTATAATCGCAAAAATCTGTCAGCTTTATGTTGTTAATGAGTGTACTAAAAGAAGTGTATTTAGAATTAAAAGAAAAACGGTACCTACAGATTAGGCCTTTGAAATTATTTAGGAAGCCTACACACATTTAAATGGTGCATTAGAAGATTCATATATCTAAAGAAATAATCTTATACTATGTTACATAGTTCAATTTATATTGTATCGAAATCTCCCAGTATGTTTAATTATTTATATTTTCCTTATTTTCAGTCTCGACAAGTCAATCACAATTAGATAGACATTCAGAAATGTTTCCTTTAATATACAAATTAAGTTTACCAGTTGATGTAAATATATTTAAACTGGATCTAGGCTATTAATTAATCAGTATTTTCTTTAATTTATGCTTGATTTAAGTCTCGTTCGTCGAGTGTCTTTGAGTTTGAAATATGTTATGTTGTTTATAATTAATATTTTATACCAAAGTTAACATTCCCCACTAAATAGTATAGTTTTTAATTACTACAGTAAAGATGTGACAGTATTTCAATCTTTCGATGTTTTGGACAGTGGTGATTTAAGTATTTTATGTTTAGACAAGTGCCTCTACAGTTTGACCGTGAACTCTTATTATACTTCTATTTACAGGCGTGTAAAGTATTTTCGACCACATTGAAAATCTCGGTCCACTGTAGGTCCACTTTACAACAAAATATTTTTCACTGTTCCTTTGACATCGTTTTTATAGTTGACAGATCATGCTAGCATACTATCTAAGTTTACATTTAGTTTCTCTATTAAATGTAATCCATTGGATTTTTGTTTGACTGTTGATTATGGGTAAGTTAATTGTAATTTACACTAACTGTTGATTCGTCTTCACTTAGACTTAAACCAAATATTGCGTGCGCGGAGCGTTAGAGAAAATAGTTTATAATTTAAGAGATACTATTGAAATATATAAATAGTTAATACTAAATAAATATTGTGGTTTTATTACTAACCTGCACTACCTTTATTGAGTGTTAGAGAAAGGTTGACTTAAACCCATGCGTAAACCTAAGTATAATCAAGATTAAGCTTTGTATATAAAAATTCAAGACTTTTCGAAAAAGTCTTGAATTTTTATATACAAAGCTTTGTCTGACTTGCACCTTGCATCACACTACGTTAACAGTATTAGGCTATGACCGGTTATTTTTATACAGCCTTTTAAATGTTGGTTAAAAGTTACTAAGATGGTGCAACCAGCCTTCATTGAAGCTGCCTTGTAAAATACCTGTATTTGCTACTCCCCGTCAGAGGGCGTTTATCATTGTGTAAACTGCAACGAGCACTGACAACAACACAGATGGAGTCCTAAGTTCAAACTTGATCTTTCTTATTATTTATTAACTATGGTAAAAGCTCGTTACACTCCCTCAAAAGCCATAAGGAAAAACGTAAAGGTTTACTAGTGCCACCATTGATTTCATTCATTTTACTATTAAATAGATCAATTAGAAAAATTCTAACAAGTGCAGGAAAATGCTTATAATATTAATTAAATCTCTAAGTATTTTTGTTTTCTTTTGTACAAAACTCGCTCACGGCAATCGTAGTCACTTTTTTATGCAAGTTTTATAAGGTATTCAACATCAACACAAAAAGTAGTTTAAAGTGATTAATATTATTAAAAGACATATGACATAAAAGATATTTACCTATCACCGTTTTTAAAATTTATCTCATTTAGAAATAAGTAACTTGAATAAACTCAATGGTGGCTCACTCCCCACTCGACGTTACGTCATTTTAACGTGCTTACTTGGTGACTACATTTGCAATCGGAGCCCATTTCTAATCTTTTCGCGGCAGTGGTCAGACGCGTTCTAATACCGTCTTCTTTAATTTTATTTCCTAAAAAATAAAAATGCTTAACGAATTTTATTTCCTAAAAAATACTTAATAGTTTTAGTAATAATAAGTTTGAGAAGAGTTAAATTGATACCATTTTTTTTTATTTAAAGTGTAAGTGTTTAATTACCGAAGTAAATAGTGAGCAGTGTTCATTTATTGTGAAAAATTTTAATTTAAAGTGTTGGTTTACTGAATTGAATGATGGGCTGTGTTGATTTACAGTGTTTTCTTATTTAAAGCGATAAATTGTTGCTTAATGAACATGGCTTGAAGACACCAGAAGAAGAGGAAGAGAACATGTAAGTAACATTTATATATACTTATGATGCAATATAATAAAATTGAATTAAGATGTCTTAATCATCTTCTCATAAACAATGTAGGTAACATATAAAACCAGATGTTAAAAAGCCTTTTTAAGTGTTCAAAATATTGGTAAATTAAAGTAACAGTAGTATTTTAATTCCTACAGAAAATATGGATGTTGTGACTTAAGTAGACATAGTTAAGCTTATCAAGGTTAACGGTTTATTTACCAAGTTCCTATTATGCTCACCTAGTTGATGAACATCCGGGAAAATTAAACCGGTATTTACTTAGTTTATCCCTATTTTGTTCGGGATTGTAATCAGACACGGAATTTAATTACATCTTGTAAAATGACGCCTTTTGTTTAGCACTTCCCACTCCTAAGTGGCTTGAAAATAAGTGGGTGTTTACCCAATTGTTTGTCGGGGTTTTCATAAACCACTGCATGGTTGCCATAGCTAACTTAGCTTAGTAAAGGCAGCTGTTTCTAGGATAATTGAACTCCTTTCACTACGGTAGGCCTATTTCAGTTCAGAAAACTTGCAGTAGTAGGTAATAATGCTAGTAGCCTACTATAAGAAATAGGGTTACGAGCTAAAATAAAATAAGAATCAAAATGGTTTCGTGTATTTCAGTTACGTGACAAGTACAAGAAAGGTTAACGTCTGCCTCCTAGCACAGTGAACTGTAGAATAAAAAAAGAGGGTATTACGGGGTTTTTACGGCTTTTTATACTAAACTACTTAATAATATGAATAATTTACATATATTTACAACATTAAAATTATTTATTTCCACTATGACCTAACTAATGTCGAGTATCTACAGTATAAATTTCGTTAGTGTTTAAGTATTGTCTATTTGTAAAATGCGAAAAGCTTATTATTAGCTATTTCAAAAAGAAATAGGTAATTTTCCCGAAACCGTTAATGTACCGTATTTTGAGTTTATTGTCTGCTCATTACTTTTATTCATGAGCATTGTTTGGGTCTTTATTAGGGCCATTAAAACCCGATCGTTTCCTAAACCCTACGCAATTTGGCATAACGTGCCGAGTAAAGAGAAAATGGGTATAAAAATCTTAACGACACTTTTGGATTATCTTATTTTTATTGTTTTACCTACTTTCCAATATTAAAATCAGGTCGCAGGGAGTAAACTTCAATCATAGAAAATAAATAAATCCAAGAAATCGAGATCGTATGTGCAAAACAGTTACTCGAGACTCTGAGCTTACTTCATGAAATGAATACCAAAATATAAGTACAAAATCATCATTTTTAGTCTAGTGCTTAGTAAACTCGTTTGTATGAGATAACTTAATATGATTTTTGAAAAAAAAAAATGTACATTATCTACTTAGGGGTCGCCTAGGTTTACCTACTTTAAATGTACGTAACCTACCTAACCTACTAAAAACATTTTAACAAGTAACTCGACCTACATTTCAACTTTATGTCCTTTTAAAAGCACAACTTCACGACGGTTCCCAACAGGTTGCTCTGGTAATAAATCCACATAAAGTTTCACATTCTTGGGGAAAGTACACACGTCTTACATCTTCATAATAATAAATGTGTATTCTCACTCGTGCAAGACACAAAGTATTTACTTAGAAATGAAACCACGCACTTGTAACCACATGCATTTCTTTTTAACATTGATATTTAAAACGGACCCCTGGCTCCAATAAGACTAGCAACCGGGACCATGCTCGGATGATAACGATTGATAAGTGAACAGGAAATGAAAACAGAAAATGCCTTCGTTGGCTAAAATAATTTTACGGGACTGTCGTAATTTGTGAGCAGATCCGCCAGGAGTGTCTCCGTTTTTGTATTCAGCAATAAGCAATGACTTAAGAAGTGGTGGGTTCGATTATTAAACTAATTAGTACAACCTTGCTTCTTAAAATGGACAAAATAAATTCCTATCGAAAATACTGACGCATAAAGTAATATTGGTTTACCTCGGGCGGAAACAAACCTACTACGTTTTTTCGCTATTTGAAACAAACAAACGTGTGAAAACCGAAGGACGTTTTAAAGGTTGGTGTTTGCAATAAAAGGTCAGGGTTGTCAATTTTGTCAATAGTAACGGGAATTCGTTTCCACCATTGAAGGTTAGTCATCTTAATACAAAAAAAATGTACCAGGCTTCAACCAAGACTAAATATTAACAGACAAATATAAATAAATGACACATTCGTAACATAACTTAATTTAAATTAAATTAAAATTTATTTATTTCTTTATTTACACATGGTATATTACAGCGCAGAACATCAAGACTCGCCAGGTTACACATAAATATTCTCAAAAAAATATGACTTATACACATTAATTAAGAATAACAACAGATTGGTACTTAATTTCGGATAAAAATCATGTCAGGATTCAATAACATTATTATGTCAAATGTCACACAATGAAATAAGCAACTGTATAACTACTATATACTAATAGAGAAACGCTTTTCTAATTTGGTCGGCTAATATTTAGTCCTGGCTTTATGTACCAGATTTATCTGGCTCTAAGTTTTTGTAACATGGGTGTAAATGTTTAATTTGTTCCTGTTATCATATAGAAAGAAAGAAAGAAAGAAAAGTAATTTATTTGGTTCACTGACAACAAAAAAAACCATATATCGTCAGGGTTCATTTTAGAAATAACAATACTTTTTGTTTCTAAGCGTTCCGTACTTAAAAGGAGAAAAGGAACCCTTATAGCCGTAATTTCTAACATTTTGCAAGGGAATTAAAACCTTTAGTATTCCTACAGATCTTAACTCATGAACATTTTGCAGTACAATGGTACAAGTAAAGGAAAAAATCCATAAACCTCATGGTTTCCACGTAGAAAAACTTTGTTTACGTAGTTACGTAAGTATGGCTCGCACTTGCCCGGTTTTAAAGCTTGGTGAGACAAAATATAACACTAGTCGGCAACTTTTCCATTTGCATCATGAAAAATAACTAAACGGCATTATATGTTCATGACTTGCCACCGCTCTTTCCTACCAACACATTTTGGCCTTAGCGCAAACCCAAACAGTCCCAGGAGTAAACTAAGGTTTCTACAACAGAGTTAGGTAACAGAAAAGATCTATTATTAACTTCAATGTAAAACGTGACGTCTACTAAACTTAAGCCCTTTTAGGCAGGTAGGTATCACAGTTCACAACCTACATACTTTCTTTTATAGGAAACCCAATCGTGAGGCCACCTGTCAGAAACATTTTCCATAAAATCACCGCAAAGCCCTTCCCTTGTCACGAACAATGCAATAAATAAAATAATGGATAGCTATCCATTATTTAGGCGAGTTAGCGTGAACTCTTATATTGACTGCCGAAACAGTAGAGTACCTACTTTTTTTAACATCTAACTTTTCGTTGTGGCCTAATAGTTTCCGTTTTTGCAATCACCGATTTATTTTACAAGGCCTATTTACAAATTTTCAGGATTTCTGGTCAGGTGGTTTAGCAGTCTACACGTTGATCTATGGGTAAGTCAGTCACTTCCGTTTGGACTAGCGATAATTTATGGGCTATTAGTTCATCAAATGTTATCGACGAAAAAACCCTAACCCCCCCTCTCTTGAAATGGCAACCATTTTAATTATTTAAAAAAATACTATTTCTGTGGATCTGGAGGTCCCAAAAGTTATGAAAATGTATCATTTTCAAGGTAACGCTATTGCCTATTAAGTAAAATAAATAAGAGGATTTTTTTTACAGAAATCTTGCTAAAAATTTAGCCTATTTTAAAACTAAACACATTTTTTTGTCAAAATATTTTTTTTTTTCATTACGATTATGTCTCTAAAATTTGATAAATAAAAGGCCCTTAAATTATCGCTAGTCGAAACCCGGACAACTTGTATAACTAGATTAAGAGTAAGTAATTAAACGATTCTAGGAATTAATGCTATAAAATATATATATATATGTATACATATATATTTTATACCATAATAGGCCATGATTATAAAATCACCCTGTATAAACCAAAAGATAACAACACCGACAGATAATTTCAATTACTTACATGAAACGGGTGAATATTTTTCTCACGTCCAATCCATTTGGGATTCCATATTTCTATCAGGCGAGCCACGTCGGGCTGCATAAAAGTTTTATACAAACAAGCACTTTTAGCGATGTGCCTTCGTCATTGGTCACGTGGTAATAAAACAGTTACATTGTAATTTAATAGGTGCTTTTGCAGGCAAGATGGGCTTCAAGGTACAGTCGCCATCATCTCAGGTTACCCATGCGAACTGCGAAAATAGCTATTATTACGTAGGGAATAGAGGCGGTGTTAAAGTCAAACAGGGTAGTCTGGCGTGCAGCTGTATGTACTATGGTTATACTATTAAGTATCCTTAGTAAGGAGGTAGGGTTTGGATTTTTGAGAAGGTAGCTCCTCACTATGGCTGAGTAGTAAGCTATACCGACAACAAGAAATTTCTTACTCAATAATCTAGTACTTAATTTGAATATTTGTGTTTTTGTACCGTTAACATTTGACCAATTTTGACCTAAGGAAGGTGGCCGGTATAGCCAATGTAGGCACTTTTTAAAACTTTTGTGTTAACAACGCAAGCATGACGATTAAAATCTAATCAACTCTTAGAAAAGTTTATCAAAAAAGTATTTAATATTCATTATTAAAATATTTTTGTCAATTCGTTAAGTCACCTTTGAAACCAGTATTTAATTCTGGAAGACCGGAAAGTTTTAAATTGCTTTTAGTCCATCGGTCCTTATCTAATGAATAAAGAGTGACCATGAAGTAGTGATGTACAAGGCTCGAGGCGTCAGTGTCCTTTTGCCTAGAGCTCGGTTTCGTTTACAGGGCTCGCCTCGTTTGTATGGCTCCCGACGACTCGGGAGTCTTTTTCAGAGCTCGAACTTTTTTGAAGGCTCGAGTCCTTTTTAAAGGCCCTAGCCCTTTTTGAAGGCCCGATCTCTTATAAAGGCTCGAGCTCTTATGAAGGCTCGAGTTCTTTTGAAGGCTCAAGGCCTTTTGAGCACTCGATCGATCTCGAAGCATTTTAGTGCACTATTTTTAAATGATTCAGTTACATGATGTAAAGCTAGAGATTTATAAAAAAAATATCAACAAATGTATGAAATAAAAATTGTCAAACATATTCCCAAAAGCACCGATGCTCATTGACACCGCATTGCGACCGGCACATTATTGCTGAGTTACGGAGATATTCAAGTCATCAACATAAGCTTAAGCTTTTATTGAAGGCTTGCGTTCATTTTAGGACTCGACTAGTTTTACGGCTCTTTTGGAGGCTCGAGCTCTTTTGAAGGCTCGAGTTCTTTTAAAGACTCGAAATCTTTTGAAGGCTCGCGAGGTATGGCTCAAAGAGTTCGCGGCTCGGCTAGGCTCGGGACTTCGAGCCTCCCGAGCTCACTGAGTCTTGCCATTCCGCTCGAGGCTTTAAAAATAAACTGGACGCCGCGAGGCTTGTACATAGTGATGTTCATGGTAGTGACCATGAAGTGACAGAACGTCGGGATTGTCAAGGGCGAGACTACAAAACTAAAGACAAGAGAAGGGAAGTATTTGAAGCAACTTATTCAATGTGTTTGAGTTTTGACCAGCTATAATTTAGGGGCCTTTAAATTCAACAAATGCTATCAACAAAAACCCCATGTAGGGTTCTTACTCCCCCCTCTTCTTAAATGGCCGTCTTTTTAATTATTTATTGTCCACGGGCGACCGTACCATTACATCTTTTCTGTGTGTTAAGACAGCAATAGCTTCTGTCTTTTTTCCAGCCGTGATCAACCATTGAGGAGACTTTGGTAAGAGCCAGTAGTACACGATCACCAGCAACCAAGGTACTAACCAAACTAATTTCAGGTTTCTCCAATCTCTGACAAAGTATGCTATAACATCTCTTACACTGATGTCGGCTGCATACTCGGCCGCGCGTGTGATTCGAAGCTATTATATGGAGGCAGGCACAGCTGATGTCAGCGTTGTATTGTGGTGGTCCCTACTATTACATAGAATATGGAATTCGTATTTCGCACGAGCGAATAAACGCGTCAGAAGCCACTGAAGGCTTTGCTCAGTTTATCCGGGCAGAAGTAGCGGTGCGCTTAATGCCTGCACTACACTATCGCCGAGCCTCATTTGTCGTTCTTGACGAGTCCCTGTTTTGTCCAACTTACCCAGAATCAATGGTAGTCCTACTGCTAAATGCCATTACATAATTAAGGCTGATATTGCTGTTGAAAACCAACAAAGTTAGTGATTGAGATTACCTAATGCTCAATGGAATTTAGGTAATCAAACGTAACGTGGATAATGGACGATTCATTACTTACTTTTTCTATACTTATTACTTTTAGTTCAGTGAAGCTCGAGTTGTAACATTGGTGCTACATACAGGTACTAATGGATACTGCAATTAAGGATTTCAGTGGTACAATTTGAGTAGATGCACATTTTAATGAACTTTCTACAAATTTGATTTGGTTCAATTTGGATTACGTGACCACAAAGTTCGAAGTTTAAAGTATGAAGTTACAACTAATAACACACAAATATGGCCGCTAGAGGTCCATAAAATTCTATTAAAAAAATCCTGCATTCAAACGATAGACGCAGTTTTTCACTTAGATTCTTATTTCGGTTTCGTCTTAAAAAAGGTAGGTTGTTGTTGGTGTAAAAAACCTTCGTTCTGGTGTGGCACAAAGTCATAAATAAATCCTTGGATACTTTTAGAGACAAATTGTGCAGGTTGCCTATTCAGTGCGTAACTAAATCGCACCTCGAAGTTCTGGGGCCTATTTCACCAAACATGACAGGCGCGACAATTGTCACAAAAATTTACAGTGTTGTGTGTTGAGTAGTTAAAAACATTACTGTTTCACAACACTGTACTGATACTGACAATTGTCACATAAATGCTAGGAATGTTTACAAATTTTAGGTGAAATAGGACCCTGTGGTCTTAGTAAAAAAAATTCAGACCAAATTCTACTACGAAAATATTTGCCTGATAAAGGCAGCGAGGCTGTATATCAATGATTATATGGACCGCAAACCCTCATCGCGCCTTGTTCTATTTTACCACCCATTCTTTATCAAAAAGGTAATGCTGAGATATCTATATTGAGTTACCCATGTTTAAGAAAAGCTTTTGAAAAATACAGAGCGAGTTATTTATTCAGTAAATTACCTGTAATACTACAATAGTTTCGCAGTGCGAAATTCTGCTTTATACTAGCAAAGTAAATACAGTGTTCATATAATTAAGTGCTGTGTAACAAGTAGCGAACACGTTTTGCTAGCTTTGAATAACATAATATGACAATTTGTATAAGTAGTGACTTTTTACAAACTGTAGTTTCTAGTATAGCTCTACAATAAGTGACGTTTTAATAATTAACTAGTACAGTTAGCAGCACGTCAGGTTACCTATTTGAACTACAAAAACAGCTTTTATTAATTTGGGAATAGGCTGTATATTTGTTTGTAAATGTAAATAAATCGCGAAGTAATCCGTAGAATTGGGTTTTAATGAATAGATCATGTCTCAAGGTCGAAGTGGGTAGTCTGATGTGCGGCTGTGTACCTATACCTCAACTACCATTGTGCTTACGTTAACTAATGGGGTTTGCGGTACATTTTCTTAAAATTTTACCGATTCATGTCATGAGGTGCACGGCATTGATCTCTGATTGATTTATAGTAGATTATTCACCAAGGGGGTAAAGTGATGTCTTACGTCACGTAATCACGTCATCTTGAATCTCGTGCGTAACGAAGGATTCGAGAGTTTAGTGCTGCGTTGTGTAGAAGTAGAATCCTGAGTGGAGCAATGGATTTAAACTCGCCCAAGACGAAGACATTATCCCCGAGGAGAATACTCTGCTTTTCACACTTCCTACGAGGCAATAAAAAAATGTACTACAAATACCTTATTTTATCTATAAGTATATTATATCCTTCGACTTTTCTGGCAGTAAATTATTATTATTACCAATACCAGCAGCTTTACATCTAATGGACTCCGGTGTCACAAACTTCGTCACTCGACAGTTTTACGAAAACATTGTTTGTAATTTCTTAAAATACATAGGTTTTTTTCTTTTTTATTTATTTCTTTTTTTAGAAGCGCGCGCTTTTTTTTTCATTCCATTCGTGCTAAAATTCTTGGCTGCCAAGTTCAAATTTCAAATATGTTCTCTTTGGTGCGAGACGGGCTAGTGTGATCATGCCTACGAACGCTTATTCGAAATTCAAATCACTTTGCCTCCCTAAGGGCGTTATGAAATTTCATACAACATTACGTTCCTAGGGATACAATGACTCACTTTGAGTCAGGTTTACTTGATGTGGTATTAAACATTGCCGAGTAGGAAATGCGAAAAAGAATTTTAACAATTTCATTTATCATTTAACAGTACAGTGCATCAGTATAGACACTTTTAGCTGCAATCCATTAACACTACCTTAGCAAGCAACATCATAGTAATGTATAAAGTCAAAACCGTTTTATGAACCTTTTTACTTGCATTATTAATGCTATTCGTATCGCTTACTCAACGCGAGTACCTCAGTACAGTTACTAGACAGTTATAATTTTTCTCTTGCTTTATCACAGAGAAAATATTTTCCTTGTTATAGCAACCTTCGCAATGAGGAAATTTGATTTATTACAACTATTAGGTGCAAAACTGACGCTACGTAATATTTTTAGAGCGCTTATTCGACCTTCTATTTAAAGAATGACGTCCCGTTTTACAGGTAGGTATTTTATCTTTCATTTTATTTATAAATAAACACAAATATTTATAAATAAACAAAGAACGCGTTTCATTGAACAGACCTAAATTCATTGAAGCAGATGTACGTCGCTTTTTATAAGACAAAAGATATGATGGAGGTATTAGTAATAATTTTGTATCACTAAGCTACCTACAATAATATAGCATAGTTCTGGTGAACAGTATTGTTATTTTTAATTGTACCTAAATATAAATATAAAAAAAAAATGAAACAAACACAAACATACCTGTATGTTTGTGTGTTCTACGCTATGCAAAAATTATTTACTCGTCATTTATTTCGTTCTGACCAAAACGAACCGATTTAGTGATATATTTTTACGCATTAGTTAGGTACAATTAAAAATAACAATACTGTTCACCAGAACTATTTATAATACAAGATTAAATCAGTAATCAGATCAATCAATCATCGATCATGTCGATATGTTAATCATTTGATGTTCGGATTTCCTCATCTGATCCAGTGTCTTATATGCAATATTATTGTATGTAGCTTAGTGATACAAAAAATATGATTAATACCTACATCAAATCTTTTGTCTTATAAAAAGCGACGTATATCTGCTTCAATGAATTTAGGTCTGTTCAATGAAACGCGTTCTTCATTTTCGAACTAGAACGGATATCGTGACACGGGAGAGCAACTCTTTGGAACGCGACCCTTTGTTAATGGACGCCTATTGTACTAAATTGAACAAGTGCGACACTCGTACAACAAGGTTCCGTATTCACCTATGTACTACGTGAATGTGACTATGACTGCCTCGTTGGTCTAGTGGTCAGCACGCTGGGTACTATCCACGAGGTCCCGAAAGGTCGAGCCAAAAGTGTTTGGGTTTCTCTGTCTGGAATTTACTCAGACACAGCTCCGGAGTCAGGAAGTTGATGGTGTTAACACCCCCGTGCCTCGGAAAGCACGTTAAGCCGTTGGTCTTGCGCCTGATCTCTCTACGGTCATGTCGGACTGCCGTCTCACCGAATTATGAGAGTGAAGGAACAGAGAGTGCACCTGTGTGTGTATTGCGCACACACTTGTGCACTATAATATGTCCTGCGCAGTTGGTCAATCTCTATTGGGATAGGCCACTATAGTCAAAATTCGGCTAGGAGGACATTATTATGCACTACGTGAATACTTCTGAACCTAACCTATTGTTATAAATGTGTGCGTCATCAATTCTTTGAAATAAACACATTTAAAGATCCTTGGGAACTACGTATGGTTTGATTTTGATGTTCTGACAAGCATACTTGAGTTTCGAAAAGTTTGATCCAAATTAAAAGAGTTGCCAAATCCAAATCCTTAACGTAACGTAATAAAATTAAAACTACTTTTAACAATATAAAGTACTTTTTAAAACATTTTTTATATAGCAATTATTTTGCAAGTTTTTACGAAATTAAATCAAATTTCACTTACAAAAATTAATCGACTGTGTCATCCGGTGGGACTCGAACCTACGTCCCTTCGCTATCCGGGCGAGTGCTCTTACCAACTAAGCTACGGAGGACGTTAGTCAGTCAACGAATTTTTGCAAGTGCTTGCTACGCCAGTGAGCCGGCGTTCGATTTCATCAATACTTGGGGCATGTATCCAATGGAAATATTTTTCAAATATTTAACTATCAGTTAAGACGAAATCAGCTTAACCTTTTATATTTTTATAACTTAAGCAATTATTTTGCAAGTTTTTACGAAATTAAATCAAACTTCACTTACAAAAATTAATCGACTGTGTCATCCGGTGGGACTCGAACCCACGTCCCTTCGCTATCCGGGCGAGTGCTCTTACCAACTAAGCTACGGAGGACGTTAGTCAGTCGAAAAAATTTTTGCAAAATAATACATATTTTGATAAAAATATTTTATCAAAATATGTAATAATTTTTATTGACAATATTTTAAGATACAACCGCGTACGTATTAACAACCTCCTATTTGCCGTCCGACCCAAAACTTAATTACAAAAGTTTACACCATGTTTTTCCGGAGCTGAAACCGGAATTTGTTTAAGAGACGACGGCAAATAGCAAGTATACCCGAACGATTTTGATATAAGATATCCTATTTACATTAAACCTTCACGTACTCATGTTTTCAGGCACAATAGAAAATTAATTGATATTAACCCTCCCGCGGGTCTTATGGGGTTTGACAGGTTTATTAGAATAGAATTGGTAAGATACATTAGAATATACTTAGTCTGGAGTTCACCAACACATGTTTAATTATTTATCAGCCGGTTTAACATCATTTGACATATTTTGTATGGGAATTTTGAAAAATTAACCGTCAGTAGAGGTTTACCGGTTTAAAAATAGAAAAATAAAATTATTTAAAAAAAAAACAAAAACCGACTTCAAAACTGACTACAGTGCTAATTAAAACTTAAAATTTTATAAACAAATTTAAACTTAAAAGTACAAAATAATATTTAAATTACCTAACTGTTCTACGAAATTATACAAGAAACCTATTTCCAATTTATTATCTGTTATTTTTTGGAGTCGGTGCCAACCAAGCTAGATATTATATCTACACTAAGCAGCCAAGAGATAGTTTGATCCTGTCCTTACTTACAAAAAAACATTAGAATTAGAATTACTGGCACCGACTCCAAAAAATAACGGATAATAAATTGGAAATAGGTTTCTTGTATAATTTCGTAGAACAGTTAGGTAATTTAAATATTATTTTGTACTTTTAAGTTTAAATTTGTTTATAAAATTTTAAGTTTTAATTAGCACTGTAGTCAGTTTTGAAGTCGGTTTTTTTTTTTTTTAATAATTTTATTTTTCTATTTTTCGTTGAAAGGGGAGGGGTGGAGGGGGAGGGGGGAGGGAAAGAGGAGGGAGCTGCGCCTTTGACTTTGTTTTGATAGCATCCTATACAGTACCTGACAAACCATCTGGTGTTTTAATTACTAAACTCCTAATTTTTAAGGAGTTCCACCATCAGATCAGCTCCACATAATGACTATCAGACGTAACAACATGTCCACATTAAGATACTAGTACGAAAACACTATACGTGCCTTCAAAATTTGAGGGTTTCCCTCGATTACACCAAGATCCCATCATCAGATCTCGACCGGGTCAAAATGGGACCAACTAGAAGGTATAGCCTCTAGGTAAACATATTTTTTTTTCAAATCGGTCCGCAACTGACTGAGATATGCGGTAACATAGCCACAAAAAAAAAAAAACATACAGTCGAATTGATAACCTCCTCCTTTTTTGAAGTCGGTAAAAAAATGGTGGGCTAGGGTCTAAACTATTTTGATTTAATTTTTTTTGGGTAAAGAGAAAAGTTACGATGTCCTTTTGTTAGAGTGGGTAATTATTTTATTAAGTTAATACTTAAATTGGCGTGCCTGTACGGCGTCAAGTCATCTGACGGACTTTTACTATCTAGCTTTAAATCTTTTCCAGGCCTGTGTATCTCCCCGCGTAGGTAGCAAAAACGTACCTACGCGCGGCGACCCTTTGTAAGGGGCTAAAACAAGTTGCGTGTGTCGCTACCGGCCAGCGACACGCTCGCGCGTTTTATGCACCGGCGGCCGCGCGGCGTTGCTGGCTGGACGAGCATGAATAAAGTCCTAGAAAGAGGCGCTAGATGGCGTTAGTAGCTTCTTTTAGCAGTCAACCCTATCGCGTCGCGTGATATTACGCCACTGAATAGGTTTAGTGTAATATTATAGTAGAGTATTTAGTGACATGGTTTGTATGGAGAACCTTGCAGATCTTCAACAAAGGAAGCCGCTTGGCACAGACGTACCTGGTGGTCATTTGAGCTGATTTAGTCTGGTACCCACGTGACACCTCCCTGCAGGTAGCTGGGGGAGGGGGGGAAACCCCATCTACCTTGCTGCACTTCTATATCTCCAAAATTTTAGCAAATAAGTCGTGTTTAGTATAATTTCCGTATAATTCAAGGACGAGGAATTCATTTTTGAACAACATTTGTACTCGTTAATAGAAAAATAACGAGTATAGCGCGAAAATAAAAAAACTTAAAAAAATTTTCGATTCCCACAATTTAACTACGAGATTATGTTTTATAAAAAAAATACGTTTGAATAGCCCTGGGTATCTAGAATATATAAACATAAACTTTATTAACAGTTTTGACTTATATGCGTGTCAAAAAAAATCATTTACGTCGCGCGGCGGAGCTGCGAGCGGCGGGTAAAGTTTGTAGTTTGGATAGGATTTGTCACATACTGTTTAATTATTAAACTGATTGATCAATAAAAGTAATTTTATACCTCAAGATAGTATTATTAAAGGTACCTAGTAAATATTTGTAATACATACATACATACATACATAACAGGATATATACAGTGTAAGTCTTTAAAAAGTGCACATATGAAAATGGGTAAAACTAGACCCACTTTCATCGACAAAAAAAATGACAAAAAAAAAAAAAAATGTTATTTTTTTTATTTAAATTACTTTCCGTTGACTTATTGTAAAGAAAACGTTATAACTTTTGATCTAAGTAGTATATCCTGATAAAACAAAAGCAGTAATGATGCTAAATAACAGGTGATGCTAATAAAATACATAAAATACTCAGAAAACGAAAAAAAAATCAAATCTAGAGCCACCCTTAGCAACGAAGCGTTGAATGGCGCGCCCAGAGATACTTAGTTCAAATGCTTATTGCTAAAGTTGTGATAGGGATAGAGACATGGAATTTTTGGTTTTACAAAGGTGATACTATGAAAAATAAAACAAAGTAATAAGAATCACCTGTAATACGGGCATTATTTGGAGGAATTTATCAAATAATTAAAATAACACCAATTAAAATACAGATTTTTCTCATAAGTAACATTTTGTTATTACTTGTTGACGTTTTCTAGGAATTTTATGTATTTTCTTAGTATTATCTGTTATTTACCATTATTATTGTTTTCATTTCATCAGGATATACCTCCTAGATAAAAAGTTATAACGTTTTCTTTGCAATAAGTCAACAGAAGGTAATTAAACTTTAAAAAATCTATAAAAATTAAAAAAGAAAACTCAGACTTTTTTAAAATATTTTTCCTTCGATAAAAATGTGTCTAGTTTCACCCATTTTCATATGTGCACTTTTTAAAGACTCACACTGTATTTAATAATATTCGAATAAATGTTTTATTAATCACTGACAAGTATGATTCTGTATTATTTTGTTTTGATCATTTTATTTAGTACAAATTGGTAGTACTCGTAGTATTCACATAATATGACATCAAAAAAAAGTAGGTAACAAAGTACCCTACTAAAAATAATAAATTGTACTAACAAACACTCCAATTTACCTACCAATTTTTTTATTACAAAACCGCCCATATTATAACAGCATACTATATCATAACATAACATATTACAATACTATAACAGATACTGCAGTGTCTACCTTGCAAAGTGTTGTCGCCCGTACTGTGCGCGTACAACAATATCAAATTTTGTTACAATATCGAATGATTTTTATCCACTGAAACTACACAATTCGGTACACCTTAAAAAAAGAAATATTACACCTTACGAAAAATTACACCAACTTTATCAGGTCATTATTATTAGTCTAAACGCAGTCAACAGAACATGGGAGGATAGTAGATACAATCGCTTGCAAATTATCTGCGGTTTCGCAGGGCGTCTTACTGGAGTCAATTAACATCTCTAGGATCGCCGACATCTCCATCAGTCGAGAAGCATTAACAAGAGGAAATCGCCTCTACTTACCAGACACCATCGTTTTTCTGCCCGCACCTGGCCACCCCCGCACCTTAGGTGGCTGAGCGATTCATTTGGACCGGCACGAACAAAGATTGCTTCTTCTGCCAGCGCAGCAAGCTTCATAACGCTGCTCGGCAAGTTCCCCACTCTAACGAAGCGTTTCCGTCTTATCCACAATACATAGACATAATCGTCCCACTTCCTCGCGGCAAGGTTTCCAAAATTGACTTTTAAAGGTCGATAGAAACTTATTATTTACCTAACCTAACTTTTGGCTCTTATACGAGTAGGTACCAATTTTTACGCATAAAATAATTAAAATATGCCAGAAATATGGTTGTTAGTGTTCGAATATTATGTACAAATTATTGCTAGATAATCCTTTAATAATAACATTTTGACGTATAGAATAACTTTTATTAATCAATCAGTGTCATAATTAAACAATATGTGACAATTCCTATCCAAATTACAAACTTTTCCCGCCGCTCGCAGCTCCGCCGCCCGACGTAAATGTTTTTTTTGACACGCTTATAAAACAAAACTGTTGATAAAGTTTATGTTCATATATTCTAGATAAACAAGGCTATTCGGACGTGTTTTTTTTATAAAACATAATCTCGTTGTTAAATTGTGACAATCAATTTTGTAAAAAAAAAGTTTACAAGTTTTTTATTTTATTTTCGCGCTATACTCGTTATTTTTCTATGAACGAGTGCAAATGTTGTTCAAGGAATAAATTCCTCGTCCTTGAATTATACGAAAATGATACTAAACACGACCTATTTGCTAAACTTTTGGAGATATAGATGTGAGAGTGCAGCAAGGTAGATGGGTTTTTCCCCCCCTCCCCCCAGCTACCTGCAGGGAGGTGTCACGTGGGTACCGGGCTAAATCAGATGACCACCAGGTACGTCTGTGCCAAGCGGCTTCCTTTGTTAAAGATCTGCAAAGTTGACGTCAGTAAATACCCTGTCATTAATCATATTCCAGAGTTATAAGAATGAAATTATCTTGCAATGTATTTCTGTAGGTGTCTACAAGATAAAGTGCTTGAGTCTTAGGCGAACTAAATTACACCATATCGTTGACAACATTGAGTAGACATTTCTTTGAATTTCATTGCAAAGTCAAACTTCTGTACAGAGTACTAGTACTTATTCTGTGCCTTTACTAACAGTAAGTGGTAATAAAACATTTCTAAGTACCTACCTAACTACGCAGTTATCCTAATACAAAGCCGGGATAAAAATGTATCCATAACAAGTCATGTGATGGAACATAACCTTCCTCAGGTGTTACGAAAGTTTGAAAGCTTTTAGTGTTGTACCACAAAATACGTAAAATTGTACGGAAGAAAACTTCACAAAGAAAAGTTTCACGATCTACTTAGGAACGCGTTCTTAGGGTGTTGTTTCTACACTTGCTTTTATTGTTTCGAAGCGAAGTTTTAATTAAATAACTCATGAGTGTCGTTCAATGTCCACGAGTCGAGTCAGTCCAGACACTTTAGTAATTTGCTATCTCTTTCCCACGTATAAAGTTGGAAGCGCGTAGAAAAAAAGGACAGTCGGCTTTGAGTTTTTAAGTACAGAGAGTAAAATAAATACTTACTTAGAGTGTGAACTAAATAAGCTCTGTAACCCACGTAGGAACATTTTACATGATCTTTTTGCACAAAGTTTCTGCTGTGCAAAAAAGCTTAATTATAAAAACCTTAATCATAAATCAGCTATTGATGAAGACAAATATTAATTAATCTTCTAGTTTAATCCATTGATACAGTTTGAACTAACCGACTTGGTGTAGTCGTTCGCGCACCGGACTTCTAAACCAGGCGGTTGCGGGTCACACATCACAAAAACATTTGTACCTAAGTCATGGATGTTTATATGTATTTAAGTATTTCTATCCGTTATCCTAGTCACCATAGCACAAGCTCACGCTTAGTTTGGGGCTAGGTAATTGGTGTTTGTTGAAAAAAAAAACCGTTTAACAACTACGAGTATAGGTAGAAAAAGTAAGTTTAAGTCTGGAAAATATTTAACCCATCTTTTCTGAACTTGACTGTACTTCGGTGTCGCTCTTTTATTACTATTACCAGTCGTAACCGTGTTATAGCTTATCCGCTGCATCTGCTTTTATCTAAATTGATATTATACCACAGTTCTGAAAATGAAGAGAATCTAGTAAAGAAATTGTCCTTGCAAACTACAATCTAACTATAAATAGATTTTTTAGAATGCATGATACACACAAAGAATGATCTCTTTACAAAACTGGCAGGTAAACAACAATTTTCCTCACGATAATTTTTATTTGTTTTTACCCAAAATTCATAAATGAGATGTATAGTTAAGTAGTATTTATTTATTTGTTAGTAATGGAAGTAAATAAGTAAACTTTGAAAAATATTAACGAAAGGTTTGTCTGCTTAACTACGAGTATAATGCAAGTTTTCATAGTTCCGTTTGTTTTGATAGTTCTCTTGTCAAGAAGTTCACTTCGTAGATTCCGTCAAAGTTGATATTCTGCTAGCTTTGATCTTGACTGTCAAGCAATTTAAATTCTAGGTCAAATTGCTGCTAGGAGACTACGGTACTAAGCGTGAGCACTTGAAAAAAACAAGTTTCTCGCCTCTGGTGGTCGTTTTTTTCAAGTGCAATAATATATTTAGATTGCATAGTGAATGCTTATCACTTAAAAAACGATAATTATCTTATTTGCAAGCTTCATCTTTCGATTGTTAAATACTTGCAATAGTATTTCTTTCGAGTGTTGAGGGTATAATCCCAATAACATTGATGAAAGCAACGCGGCATTACAGCGTTAAGAAGCACTTGAAAATTTCGACAGGCTCTGCCAACGCCAGAGTGGCCGAGAGGTTAGGCAATCGCCCGGTATGCGAGGAACGCGGGTTCGTTTCCCGCCTCTGGTGGTCGTTTTTTTTCAAGTGCAATAATATATTTACAACCTAATGTGTTTCGGAATCACGAAATATGTATATTTGTTTCTTACGTTTACGCGAATTGTTGAACTCATTAAAACACAATTTTACGGTTACTTTGCGATTTTTTTTTGTAAACGGAACACGAAATCTGCAGTGTGTGAACATGCCTTAGACAAACCCAACCACTTTATTCGTTTCGACCAACCAAAAAACTTGCTAAAGAACGTCGTTTTATTCCTCGAATGCTACGTGAAGCCATTGAAATTAGAAAACATCTAAATTTCAATAGAGAAGATGGTTGGAAAGTTCCACCGGCATGGGATCCTATTCTAGCAAAAACCAAAACAACACCTCGCAGTGCAAGATCTTAAGACACGGTTAGCTCTTTCTGCGTAAATAGGAACGTAAATTAATATTAAATAAGCGACGGTAGTTTAATTTTTCAAAACTTTGTAATTGACAAATAATACCTTAGTCTCCCTGTGACCACGAACGCTGTAAAGTGTTCGAAACGTCAGGTTTTAAATAAAATGTAAATAAATCGCGAAGTAATCCATTAAATTGTGTTTTTACGAAATATGTAGTTAAAGAAAGGTGTGAGCCAGCGCAACAGATGGCAATCCCGCAGTTATGATTAGACAATCATTATTGAATCTATTATGTGCGAAAACCACTGACCTCTATAGTACAAGTACGCTGGACTGCATATTGTCAACCTAACAATGAAGCCATATGATTATCGCCATTTTGGCGCTGACAGCTAAAGTGAGCGCGTGGTGACCGTCCACGGAACTAATGAGAATTGACATAAACATAAGGAAGTTACTCTATTTTAGTTCCCTGAACAGTCAGTTCATGTTGATTCGACACAAAAAATATCTGTCATTTCTTAGAGAATGTTTAGTGCAGTGTACTTGTACTATAGAGGTCAGTGACGAAAACCAATCACAGCGCTATTAGAGTGGCTTATCCGTTTCAGGTATCGCTGTAGCTTTAAAGACGACCGTCTTGGTGTAGTCGTTCGCGCAACGAACTTCTAAACCAGGCGGTTGCGGGTTCGAATCCCGCAAGGGGCAAATGTTTGTGTGATGAGCACGAGCATTTGTGCCTAAGTCATGGATGTTTATATGTATTTAAGTATTTCTATCCGTTATCCTAGTCACCATAGCACAAGCTCACGCTCAGTTTGGGGCTAGGTAATTGGTGTGTTTGTTGAAACAATTTATTTATTATTATTTCGTTAAACCTTAGTCACAAACTCATTACGATTCACTTTTGTATGTATAACAAGCTAGCAAATTTAACTCTGCAGTAACATGGCGTCTGTATTCTACTGAATTTCTTGCTCTAACTTAGCTGGAAGTTGTAATAACTTATTTACTGTCTTGCAGTTGGTATCTGATGGTTAGTTAACTTTACTAACTAGTTTTCAGGTCTCTTTACGAGCTGTGAGATGTTGCAAAGGTAATTTTTAGTTCCACTGTCAAAACGAATAAAAATGGTAAGTAAAACTGATTATACATAATAAAAATTAACTACTAACTCAGGCAAAGCTTCCTAGCTTTATGAATTACAAATTATAGAGCTACGAAAAACCTCAGAATAATGGCTGTCTCTTAAGCCAGAAAATTCATTTTTCAACCACATAATTTTAGGTGGATAAAAAGTTTTTAAAGGCATTGTTTTATAACCTAACTTGTGATTTATTATCTTTTTGGATTAGTTTAATTTAAATACTTGGGTTGGTGGCCTCGCCGCTTCCCAAAGACGTAGGATTAGGGATTTATTTAGGTTAATCTTGCCTTTGAAAATAAAGTCTTGTTCTTTAAGAAAAATTGAGTAAGAGCCAGGCCGTTAAGAGGTGACCTATTAAAATTTTTATTTGGGTCATATCGTACTACGATTGCCCTTATGCTTCTGGTTTCTCATTGGCATCGTTATAGTGACAACAAAAATTTTACCATGAATTGAAGTTTAATCTAGAGGTTTGACAGGTAAATGTAAGTTTGAGTGTATCAAACTTACATTTACCTTTCAAACCTCGTAAGACCTGCGGGCGAGTTGATAACAATTAATTTTCTATAGTCCGTTTTTTATTGCTTGTCCAACATTGTAAACAATCTTGACATTCCTGTTTAACGAAATTATTCATTCAAAATAAGATAGACACAAAAATTACATCCTAATATGGTTTATCGTTTAATATATGCAGCTTTTTAGAGCTATAAGTATGTTTTTTTTTCACCAGTATTAGATTTAAAGTCATAAAAAGATAGTTTACAATGTTTGACACGTAAAGAAAAACGGATTTTATTGTGTCTGGAAACATGACACGTGAAGGTTTGATTTAAAAAATGTTTTTTTTTTAGAAAAATAAGCTTGCTTCACAAATTAATAATGATGATCACTTTTTTTGAAGCTTCTCATATTATTATACCTATATCAATTTTGCTTACTTAGCTTTTATTTTTTAACGCCATGATGAAAGTCAGTACTTTATATTATTGAGTAGGTGCCATTCTATCTCTATGACGTCACACAAGGCGCCAATCTAGGACAGCAGATTGAAATAACCGTGTTCTCTTTTCTTCTGCACTATTTTGTCAGATTATTCTTTTAGCTAGCTACAGTTTTATTACTAGTGATGTTTTTAGCCAATAAATTATCGAATCGAGTTAGTTCATGGATTACGCCATGCTATTGACGGCTTAGTGACTAAATTGTATATTTTTTTGAGATTTGATGCTTGGGTAATGAAACCCAAATAATTAACTCATCTCAGATGTACGATAATTCATTGTTAGTGAGCTTTTTTTTAACACGCAGTGCAGTTAGTATGTGTCAACATAGTTTCAGTCGTATTTGTTTACAAAAGAAATTGTTTAATGTTGTTTTTGTTAAAAGTTAAGGTAGAATTAAGTTGTTAGTATGTAAGTACCTAATTGGCAGAGGTGGAAAATAAATCTGTACTTGACATAAATACATTTAAAATGAATACAAGCTGTGCCAAAATGTAAATTATCAACTGTGAGTATAATAACCATCATATATATACTTAATTTTAAAATTTTGACGATATATTTATATTTCCTTATTTGTTCATTCTGCCAATTGGACACATACATACATAGGTAGAATTAGAAAAAGTTTTTTTTTCTTTATCAGCGAGTTTTCTTCAAAATCAGTTCGTAATATAAATATCGTATTCACACAGTGAAAATAAATACTTATAAATAAGGATTTATTGTGTTACAACACTATCTACTTACCAGCACTTCATTTAATGTTTCCTTTTCATTGCACTAATGCTAGCTACTATTAGCCACATATTGGCTCAAAAGGATTCAATTAGTTGAACCGTATCCTTTACTTAGTATTGACTCTCTCTCTCTTTTTACCCGACTGCGGAAGGAGGCTTATGTATTTTGAGAATATGTATGTATTTATGTTTGTACGTACGTATGTAAGTATAATTGTTTGGCACGCCCTGTAGCCCAAACGGCTGGATAGTTTGTGACATAGGTTATATAAATTTTTAAAATGGCGTCCGCAAATTTAAACAAAGGGTAGGTGGGATGATTTTTTCCTTATCATAGCAATACGAGTATCAAATGAAAGCGTCGGTCTTTTCACGAAAAGACCAAAATATAGGGTAAAAGCCGAATAGTTGCCTTAGTGGGATACTTGCCCCGGTTCTGAGTACACTATGTTAGGGACGTTGGAGGCGTCAGTGCTTTACTGTATTTGTAAGCGCCCCTTCCGCAGGCTTCATGGCCATGTGAACCGTTGGAGTTGGTGTAGACGCACGCGTTTCGTTCGTGCGGGCAAAAATCTTCCGCGACGAAACTTTGGACGGGCGTCGAAATTATATTGGTAAGTCATTTCTATTAAATATTTTTGATTGGTATTAGTCAACTTTTTGTTTATTTGCGTGCATTGGAGTTAAAATTACACTGTTTAATAAGTTTTATTGTTTTTATTTATTTTACAAAATAGAAAGGCAAGTATCCGTATCAAAAAGGATAGTTGCCCTAGTCACTTTTGCGGATAGTCGCCCTTGGGGCGAATATTTGCAACTGTGCATTCTTTGCAGTTTTTTGAATTTACCTTTATGATTTGACCCCTGGGTAAGAATATGACGTAACGTAAATTATACAGTACTTAAAATGATTGGCTACAGAAGTGATCTTTTGGTAATAAATGCTTTTCTGGTTTGTATTTGTTGTTCTATATTTAAAATTAATACTATTTTATTAATAACTAATTTGAAGGCTATTTTTGTTGTATTTTTGTAGTTTAAAAATGTTTATTCTTTTATAATGTTGATTAGTACTTAATCAAAGATGACGGAATATAATAAAGACTGATTACTTGATATACATTTCTTACTTACTTTCTTAAAATAGGCTACTATGAAAGATCAAAGACCTATGTTTTGATAAACATATTACGTTATTCTTCATGAGTACATATCGATACCTCTGGGCTCAAAGGTCGTAAAGGACAAAAGGCTACTTTACAGGAGAAGCAAAAAACCATTTTTTTAAACTTCAATTGAGTATAACTATTTTGTATCTTGAGCTATGTTTTCGATACCAAGGTACAAAGTTCTTAAAATTTCATGTATTTTTCGAAGGTGTGTACCACAATTGACCTACTGCTATAATTAAGGAGATAAATTTCCTTTACGCCCTTGAAATTAACATAAAATGTCCTTTACACCCCTTAAATTTTCGTTATTTTTTTAAAGTAAGAGTGTAAGTCTATTTTCACATACATATCTGTATAAAATTAGGGCATTAAATGACAAACTTTACATACTTTTAGGTGGTAAAGAATAAATGAATAATAATTTTTGATATTTTTAGTGAATTATTCAGCTTTACTTGTGACTTCTGTATATTATTTAATTAATAATGTGCTACGACTTTGTTTTCAAGAAATTACAGGCAAAAAAAAACCTACATAACAAACAGGTTCTTTTAGACCTGTTTGTTATGTAAACCAAAAGTTAAAAATAAAAGTGAGCGGCCACATCAGAATCTAAAGTTAAATTATGATATAATTAGCTATAAACATGTGCTTCATTTTTTCTTACGAGCATAACTTTTAGATGTGATTAGTTTAGGAGATAATGTTCATTTTATATTTTTACAGTCTACAGAAAACAGCACTGCGTCTTACGTACAGCTGATCTTTTTGGACATCTCTGGTGCCTTTGACAACGCGTGGTGGCCAATAATCTTGTTGAAGGCCAAACAGGCGGGAGTCCCTAACATCTACAGAATCTTGGTCAGTGTTTCCGCGTCGACTTGGGGCGTTAAGTTCCCGGCCCTTAAGATCCTGTATTCAGGGACTTATGTAGCGTCTTTAATATGCGCCGTATGGTACCGACGCTCGTCGTTATTTACCGTCAGAATAGCATTGCTTAGCAGGCAGAGGTCGGCGCTTATTTTGCTTACAAAAGCTTACAGAACGTGCAGTTCCGCGGCACTTCCGGTGCTCGCAGGAACTCTATGCCGATCTGGTATTTGCAAGCTTCATCTTTCGATTGTTAAATACTTGCAATAGTATTTCTTTCAAGTGTTAAGGGTGTAATCCCAATAATATTGATGAAAGCAACGCGGCATTACAGCGTTAAGAAGCACTTGAAAATTTTGACAGGCTCTGCCAACGCCAGAGTGGCCGAGAGGTTAGGCAATCGCCCGGTATGCGAGGAACGCGGGTTCAATTCCCGCCTCTGGTAGTCATTTTTTCAAGTGCAAAAATATATTTAGATTGCATAGTGAATGCTTATCACTTAAAAATAATAATTTACCGATCTGGAAGTTGCTCGTGCAATACAAGTTGAGAAAGAGAGAATCCAGCTGGCCTCCAGGGAGCGCTGGAATTAAAACTCCGCATCAGAGAGGAGGTGGCCGCCACTTAGCAAGGAGCGGTGGTCTTCGAGCGAGGACGGACGAGAGTTGTCAAGTTTCTTTCCCGATGTTGGTGTGAGGTTGTCTTTTGACTGGGACGAACCTGATTATGTTGTTTCGCAGGATCTTACAGAAAACGGTTGCTTCAGACAGCGTCTGCACAAGTTTGCGCTTTGCGAGAAGTTAAAAACAATCACGATCACGCACTTTGGGACTGTATCCTATACCGAAGCCAACTAAAATGTGTGACATTTACAAAATAGAAAGTAGAACCGAAATGAAAGGATAAATGTTTTCTTCTAATCTAAAGGATTATAATTAAAATTCATTATTAAAATCACTAGTAACTAAACTATAATAGTAGGTATCTAATATATATACAACTTTCACTATTCGTAGAAAATTCTATCAAAATAAATTTGTATCTGAATGGTCAATTTAGCTTTATTTGTGAAGGTACAAAACCATCATAGGCGAAGATATTTACATGGAACATTTTATTGTTATTAGTAAATGCGAAATATCATTTAATGATCTTTCCAACCGAGGTAACTTAAATAAAGGTCAAGTGGAAACAAAGATGTATGCCAGTTGTAAAGATTTCTAATTTCGTTGAATAAATCTAACAATAGAACTTTTTGGTACTAAAACTGTATGAAAACTATTTACTTCAAAACAAAGGACAGTGATCTTATTTTATGCAGTCACAAGCAATGAAATGTATACAAATAAGTTTTTATTCCATCCTAATAAGGTCTTAAATCGAATGCAGATGTATACCTATTGATGCGCGTGACTGTAATATTGTAGGGGCGTAAAAGACAGTGATATTTTTTATGTAATATTGTAGAGGCGTAAAGGACAGTGATCTTGTTTTATATAATATTGTAGGGGCGTAAAGGACCAGTGTTGACCACAATTACTAAAAATATTTTTCAATTGGTCTTTACCACTATAGTCAACATGTGTAGATAGTTACATGTCTTTTACTTCCGTAGTTTATGAGTAAATCCTGTCGAATATGAATAATTTCATGGGTCGTAAAGGACAAATAAATGCGAATTTTGCTAAACTGAATACACTGATCGATAGAGAATTTAATTCTGAGAAAAACTGTGTATATAACTCATTTTGGCCAAAATGTCCTTTACGACTTTTGAGCCCTTTGCGATATTTTTTTATAATAGAGCTTTTTTGAAAAGTGGGGCAACTATCCGGCTTTTACCCTAATAATTTTTGCAGTCGGGTGTTTTGTTTTTTCAATAATTAGTTTGCTTGTTGTACTCGTAAAGTATAATATAAAGTATTGACTAGTTAAAGTATTTAAGAGTAATAATAAAGTATTAAGTAAAATAATAAAGTATTTAATACTTGTAATCAACCTTTATTTCGTTTTAAATTAAAAAAAACTTACCATAAACAGTTTTTTTAAATAAAACAGTATTCTTAGTAATCTAAGATCGTACATAATTAAGTAAGAAGATACATAATTATGTAATTATTCTTTACATTGCCCACATTTATCTTTTCCTTCTATGATCTTAATATAAAAGTTTAAAGTTCCAACTAATGAGCCCAAAGGTAAGACTGGTAGAGAATGCTACTTGGCATTAAGTCCGCCTTTTGAACAAAGTTTAAGTTGTGCAATAAACCTTAAATAAATAAATAAATCATATTCAATCCCCTGATGAAACGAAATTTATTGTTAATTACGTACGGTATGCCAAAAAAGTGGTCTACCAGTTTTGACAAAATGACATGTATAAGAGATGCTTGTGGCGCAGTGGCGGCAGCGCTTTGGTAGTGATACCAAAAGTTAAGCAGCCCACGGCGCGGTCGTGATTTGACGGGTGACCATTCCGACCATTAAAGCGGCGACCATGACAAGCATCTCCGTGCTCCGTGCGTAAGTTTGAACTCACTCATGGACTTTTTACCTTTTTAATAATGAAAGAGATGCATATGACGTATTATTTGTAGTAGATGTTAAATAATTTTTGCATGGAAAAAACAACCCTGTAGTTCTACGACACACGAATGATTTTCAACCGTAAGGTGATAAAGCATTTGGCCCGTCCATCACTACCTAGAATAAATTATACATACACTATGAAAAAAATAATGCTGAATCCCTGCCTAAAGGTTTCCGTTCAATAATGGCAAATTTAATTATGGTCAAAGACGTTTCTTTGGCGAAATATTTACCTTTCTTTTCGTCTGTTTTATAATAAACTTCAAAGATGTAAGTAGGTGCTAGTCGCACATTGTCATGGATTGTGTCATTTTGTCCGAGCAAATTGGCTAGGCTCTCCATAGTGTTTCATTTAGAAGAACTAACAAGAAGTAAGTAATTGGTCCGTCGGTTCTGGAGGGGCAATAACAATTACCCACAACATCTTTATCCAACAAATGGCTTCCCTTTACCTGCTCAAATAAAACGGCATCTAAGTACTTACTTCTGAGTAACGCCAACCTGTTAGGTTATCGCACTTTTGTTTCATAGCATGCTTGTAAGGTTAGGCTTGAATCTTTTAGCCAATGTTTATATATTTATTTATTTATTTATTTATTCTTTATTGCACAAACAAAGAAGTACAAATGGCGGACTTATTCTTTTCTTTTTTTCAATGAAATGTACACATAAGTTGCCATGTAATAAGGTCTCAATTTGAATCCAGATTTATACATATTGATGCTCGTGACTGTACCAAATCATTATTTAATAATAGGAATGAGATTGCTTCGGATGGTACGCTAAGTTTTGCCTATCTATATTGTTGCTTTGAATAAGTACGAGTAGTACACTTCAAAAAAAAACCGGACGAGTGCGAGTTGGACTTGTGCACAGCGGGTTCCCTACCATTATCTATACAACATTAGACACATTAAAAATTGTATGGGAGCCCCTCTAATTTTAATTTACTTAATTTTTTAGTTCTTAAGAGACTTTAAAACTGTTTTTTTTGTAAATATTGCAAGCGTCTACCAGTTAGAGTTATTAATATCGAGCAAAAACGCCAAAAAACGTTTTTTTCTTTATAGAGGCTACATAACTACATCATCTGTGTAAATTTTAACCATCTAGATATCACGGTTCTTGAGATACAGCCCGGTGAAGGACAGACAGCAAAAGACTTGGTAGTATGGTCCCGTTTTTACCCTTTGGGTACGGAACCTTAAAAAGGCATTTTGGCCAAATCGAGTTAAATATACCATTTTGATCAGGAAAAGGCATTAGTTCTAATACCCAAATAGTTAAGATGGAATGGTTTATCGTTTCTTTTTGAGCAATGGTCTAACTGAGCTCACGTTTTCTCATTATTGCTGACCTCCCTCTTCGCATTTTTCTTTAGAGGTCCAAATATCTTCACCGGTTTGCCTTGTTTCTTTTAGACATCCCTTGGGATCTTTTTTATATTCGGATTAAATATAAATTATAAAGACCTTCCTTCTTTATCACGTTAACTCATTTTGTAATAAATTATAAATAAAAGTTCAACTCCTTTTCAAAAATATTGTTTCACATCGAACCCGCGACTTCGTCTGCGAGGACTCAATGATACAAATTGACTCATATTCCTATCACCGTCCAGTAATCGTGGTCTCTCATTTGTACTCTGTCGTATGGTGAAAGGTGTTCACCCTGTATCACTAAATATATATTTTATTGTGGGCTTATAGTTAAATAATAAATTAATCACTGTACCTGTCATTAATTTCATACAAACTTATCCCCCCTTTTATATCCCCTGATGTGTTCACCTACACTTTAAAAGGAAGTATTATGGTGCATTATTGCAAGTTTCTAATCCTAGTAGCTTGGGATGTACGATGATATGTCAGTGAGACAGCTAGTCAGTAATTAAGTTAGTTTTCATTATTATACAGTGTGTCCCTGGATAAAGTGCAATCCCGAAAGGGGATGAAACTAGACCATGAATCATTGACTAGAAAAATATTAAAAAAATATATAAAAAAATATTGTAGGATTTATTGGTATTTTAAGATTTTCATGTTTCATTAAGGACTCTATGTACAAAAGTATTGATTTCTTCCAAAATAATGGGTCTATTTCTTTGAAAAAAAAAACAGTATGCCTAATACCTGGCGATGACCATGAAATAATAAATAATCCGCAAAAAAGTAACTATCTTGGGTAAAAAAATGTATTTTTATGAAAAAAATGATTTTTTTAGACGTTTATTTTAAAAAACTTCAAATTACTAAAAAAATGTGCCCTATAACTATGTAATTTTATGGCTTACTTTTATTCTTTACCATTTTAGCTTCCAAATAAAAAAAAACCAATGTTCTAACTAAAAAAACGGTCTCTACCTGCACGGTAACACGATTAGGCTCCACTTTAAAAGTTCGTAGATAGCGTGTTTTTTTAGTTAGAACATTGGTTTTTTTTTATTTGGAAGCTAAAATGGTAAAGAATAAAAGTAAGCTATAAAATTACATAGTTATAGGGCACATTTTTTTAGTAATTTGAAGTTTTTTAAAATAAACGTCTAAAAAAATAATTTTTTTCATAAAAATACATTTTTTTACCCTAGATAGTTACTTTTTTGCGGACTATTTATTATTTTATGGTCATCGCCAGGTATTAGGCATACTGTTTTTTTTTTCAAAGAAATAGACCCATTATTTTGGAAGAAATCAATACTTTTGTACATAGAGTCCTTAATGAAACATGAAAATCTTAAAATACCAATAAATCCTACAATAATTTTTTATATTTTTTTTTAATATTTTTCTAGTCAATGATTCATGGTCTAGTTTCATCCCCTTTCGGGATTGCACTTTATCCAGGGACACACTGTATATTTGGATGTTAAAATTTAGCTTAGTGAAGTTCAGGATCACTTAATACATACCCTATATTTTATTGTGAACTTATAGTTAAATAATACACTAATCACTGTACCTGTACCTGTCATTTATTTCGAGTGAAAAAAGTTGTATACTCATAATCGTCCAGTCATCATGACCTCTTGTTTGTCCCGTAAAGTACGGTGCAGGCCAACCTGTATCCTTCGATGAACTATTACTGCTGAGACGAAACATACTCTGGATTATTACTACTCGGAATACCTATACATGTTTAAACTGGGGTAGGTACATCAAGATTATTTCAGCAGATTTCAACGTTCAAGATCAATGCATACATACATACTATTATATGTATGGATTACAAGTAATTGTTTGTTAAGGAATATGTTGCTGTTTAAGTAGTACTAAGTAAATATTAACCAGTATCACTTGCACTATTATAAATTCAGTGGTATATCTAATACAACCGCTTTTGTGATAAAATACAGTGTGTCCCTGGATAAAGTGCAATCCCGAAAGGGGATGAAACTAGACCATGAATCATTGACTAGAAAAATATTAAAAAAATATATAAAAAATTATTGTAGGATTTATTGGTATTTTAAGATTTTCATGTTTCATTAAGGACTCTATGTACAAAAGTATTGATTTCTTCCAAAATAATGGGTCTATTTCTTTGAAAAAAAAACAGTATGCCTAATACCTGGCGATGACCATGAAATAATAAATAGTCCGCAAAAAAGTAACTATCTTGGGTAAAAAAATGTATTTTTATGAAAAAAATGTTTTTTTTAGACGTTTATTTTAAAAAACTTCAAATTACTAAAAAAATGTGCCCTATAACTATGTAATTTTATAGCTTACTTTTATTCTTTACCATTTTAGCTTCCAAATAAAAAAAAACCAATGTTCTAACTCAAAAATTGGCTAGGTAGGAGTTATTTACACTGCCGAAGGGCACAGAGTAGGACGGAAACAATGGAAAAAAACGGTCTCTACCTGCACGGTAACACGATTAGGCTCCACTTTAAAAGTTCGTAGATAGCGTGTTTTTTTAGTTAGAACATTGTTTGTTTTTTAGTTAGATTAAATGTTAATATTAGTTATTTTATTACTATTCTAGGTAAGTACCTACCATAAGCTAGAGATGTTTTTAAAATTGGACTTGAGCAAAGAATATATACACTACACTAGGGTCAAAATATGCATGCAAAAGTTACGTGTTGTTTCGATGGCATATGTCCGTTCCATACATTTTGCTAGCGATAGCAAACTTCGCTTTAGAATTTATATTGCATCTTGTTTTCGGACCCCATTTTAAAAAAATCTAGTTTCTGATAAGTACTTAGAATAGTAATAAAATAATTCATAGTAACATTTAACATAACTTTCGATTTTTTTCATTAAGAACTAAACAGGTGTAGGTAGGTAGATGTAATCTATAGGCTGATACTTCCATCTATATAGGCTTTCTTGACTGAAAATCTTGATTTTCGTGAAATTCTTGATTGTATTGAGGATTCTCAATACCTAATTTTTTTTTACTAACGCATGGTTTGATAAGTCGATCTCCTTTTCTAACACCCACCAATAGGTATGAACTGTGTATTCGTTGTTAGAAATAAACAAACTTTACATACATGTCACATCCTCGACCGCATCTTCGATTACCATCAGGTGAGATGACGGTCAAATGTCTGCCTTTTAAACATTAAAAAAAACTTTTTAAGTACTTGGAGCTTGCACTGATTATTCTTGAAAAGCGTTAAAAAATTACAAAGGTTGGCCAGTTTTAAAAAAAGTTAACAACATACTTATGTATTAATAGAAAATAACTGAATGATGAAGATTGGATGCTTTACGATTTAATGATTATTTTGTCTGTTACCTATTAATTAATTGTATTATGTGTCTTTACATACAAAGGGAAAAGTAATAACACAAGTATCATTTCCTTTCAAAGATTAAGGACTGGCATATGGATTAGACTAGTGTCGCAAATGTCTTAATTCCCATACAAACTTTCACGCCCCTTTTGAGATAAAAGAGAAGAAAATCCCTTAGAGACAATTTTTTTAAAGATCCTAAAATATGTCACACTTAATTTCTAACTAAATAGCTAAATACGATTTTATTGGCAGCTTAGCTCAAAAACTAACGATATTTCATACAAACTTACCCCTCATTTTTCCCCCCTTATGTATTCACCTACACTATAAAATGAAGTAATATGGTGCATTATTTAAGTTTCTAATCCTAGTAGCTTGGGATGTGCGATGATATGTCAGCCAGTCAGTAATTCAGTTAATTTTCATTATTATATACTTAAATGTTGAAATATAGCTTGAGTACCTACCTTGTAATAAAGTGTTAATATTCCTAATTAGTGGGTACATAATCTCGTTTCAGCAATACTTATTGATGATATCGCTGAATTTTGCGCACATTGACATAATTACTAGCACAATGCTTGGCTCTATCCAAATAGCTCGGATGAATTAACCACGTTCCAAGCCAATTATGTAACCTAGTAAATCTAGTTTTAAGTATCTACGGTCTCACTTGAAAGTTAATGATTGTGCTATAGAAGGCATAATTACTTTTTAGAGACATATCGCCTTACTTATACCTAATAATAACACACTTAAATAAATAAGACGGATAATTCGAAATTAATGACAGAGGGGCGACATGGCATAGTGCAGACAAACATTTCTCATAGCCATATTACATTTATTCAGGTGTTAAACTGTGTTAATAATATTAAGGCAAATAAAGAACATAATTTCAAAAAGTAACAATAAAAGCAAGAACAATTTTAGTTATTTAGACAATGTGATGTTATAAGATTTCTAATGATGTCGTTAGCACACGATAGCGGTGACATCATTACGCTGCCAGTATGAAGTTACGGCTAAATTAATATCTGAAACAGAGTGTTGTGTAAGACTTAATAAATGGTTGCAATTCTGCGTTTATGTCGATAAATTGCACAAGCCTGTTAATACACATGACGTTTTTATGAACTTAATTGCTGTTGTTATTCAACAAAGTAGGTGTTGAAATTGTGTTTTGATTTTATTGGATATTAAAAAAACTTTAGTTAAAATGATGAATGATTTTCCTTCATTAACACATTGAGCGCCATGGTGGTCACCGGTGACCCCCAAACAATATAATTCTATTGTGTCTAGTTCCGTGGCAGTCAAAGGCTTAACGGCACACCCTGTTTTATAAGGTAAAAATGCACAATATATTTTAGATCGTTTTAAAAGGTCAGTCTAAATAATGATTATAAAATAAGTGTGGTAAGGAACAAAATAATTTACTAGTGAGATTATCATACAATTACTTTGAAATAAATACTTGTAGAATGGACTACGTACTGTGATTGTGTTACTTACATACACTTTTTACCAGTACACACCAGTCTGTAAAACAATATCTAGGTAGGTCTGGAATTGGTTTGTCGGAGAAAATGTAAAAATCACTTTAAATGACTAAGGTAGGTATTATCCATGCTTTAATATTTACAAATAAAGCCAGTTGTAGCCCTTCGTGACGACTGCTGTCAGTTAACAGAATCCATTAAGCCATGCAGCCGACAGCCGATTGAAATGCCAGCGCGATAAAACTGTTTCATTTTGTACAATTTTATCGGCAAATCGTTGTATTCTAGTCTTTTTATTTGTTACACGGATTTATCAGTACTCATAGAATACTCCGACTATTTGTAGTAGCAGCTCCAATAAAATGAAACAAGCACGAAGTAGGTACATACTCGCATGATTGAACGAAATATTTGGTATTCGGTTTTATTCGGTCGTATGTTTTTCGCAAAAGGGTATTTTGCGATCGTCTTTTTATGCGAATATTGACTGTGACTTAATTAATATTTTACTGTTTTCTCTTAGTTGTAAAATTATTTGTAAAACAAATAACAATCGACAGTCACGAGCAATAAATGTCAAAGTTTCATGTCATAAGGTTTTAAGTCAAAATGTACTGTTATGTTTGTGACTGTTCATACCATTTTATACGTATAAAACCTTACGTAAATAAAATAACAAAACATTTTTGTTGTGAGAATTTAAAATAAGTGTTTGTACCTTTTGTAAAATTTTATAATTGCAAAGAAATTGCTTAAATTATAAAAACTATTAAGTAAGACATCTACGAGTATCTATGGATATCTGCTAAACAAACTTGTGTTCTTTATTATGATCACTTAGTAAAATAGTTGTCGTCTTGTAATATAATCGCCCCCTAAAAGCCAGCTAATAAAATAGGATCTGTAGTTGAAGTACCTACAAAAGAACCACTGCAGTCAGAATCGTTCTATAGTTTACTTGGCTGGTAAGTAACTCTATAAAAGCCGAAAGTTCTAGGATCAGAAAAATAGCTGTCTATTATTTAAGACTTGTTTTTATCTCAAATCATTCAAATATTAATTACTCTTTGTGTCGGACAGGATTGTGTAACGACAAGGATAGATTGATTACATATTTTTTGCAGATAATTTCTAATCTGCTTACTAATATTGTTAAGCTGTCGCTGTCGCTGTACTAATAAAGTCAAGCCTTTTCCCACACCTACGCCTGTATTCAATTAATAAAACAACTGAGTATTAAACACTTTCAGGAGCTCTGTATATCAAAAGCAAGATCTTTGTAACTGTAAAATATTGTTCATTCCAATATCAGGAGACAGATCCTGCAGTATTTTTTGAATCCTATCCTACATTGATGCTCGGCAAATATTATTATAATAAAAAGTATTTTTTGGGTTCGCCAGGTGTCTTCGCAGTATATTTTTATTTTTAATACAATCCTGTCACTGAATTATCCACTTCTTTCATGGTCATAATTATCTCGCTTTATATAGTACGTCCATCTATCTCTATTGCTATTAATTCTAGTTGGGCTAAGATGGCGCTGTAATAATTGAAAAGGGTTGGTTGTCCTACAATAAATTACAAATGCGAAATCGTAGTTATCGAGACAATATCAATTTCAGATAATTCCAAGTTGACATGGCAACATTTCAAGCTGTCACTGCCAGGGGTGAGACACGTAATGGATTCTGATGGGCGACACCAACACCCACATTTCATTGGTCTACCACAAAAGGAGCACAGATAATTAAATATCAGAATCTTACTAAACACAATAATTTATATTATGTTTGAAGAATATTTGAGAGAGAGAATTTTTATGAGATCAAACATTTTTGAATGGAATCTAAAAACAAGTGAACATTTGTCAAAATACAGGCACCCATTATAACATACGAGGAAGAAATTGAATCGTCAAAGGTTTTTTTCTTTTTTATTAGAAATGGGTTTGCTCTTGACTCTAGACTAAGCCAGACGTGGCACAGACAGAGTCGATGATGGATGTGATAGTGGATGATGATGGATGATGGATGAAGGATGATGTCGATAAGGTCAAAGAGAGTTGAAATTATGTAGCAGGTAGCAGAATCTTAGATGAATTAAATGAGCTGAATTAATTTAACTACCTGACGTTGGGTTCGCTAACTAAATTATAAAGGGAAATGACATTTAACCATCACTGTCACGGGTGTCAACATCTCGTTTATACCTGTAGGTACAGTCAGCATCATCTCGAGGTATATACATGCTATTCTTTCCGTTGTAATAAGAGCTCTTATATCAGGACCACCGGTCCAAAGACAGTCCTGCTTACAGTGGAATGGGTAAATTAACTGCGGGTTCGAAGGTAATTACTCTGAAGTTTGTACACAGGAATTATCTGCTATAAAGTTGTTTCACATGACGAGTATATGGGCCAAGGTTAATAAATAAACTAGACCCAAAGTGAGTTTATAATTATATAATCGAGGAATACAAAAATGTTTTCCTAGTATTAATTTATCGGATTGGTTGACATTTTACAGATGTTGCTTTTATGTGTAGAACTCAATCGGACACAATACCTGTAGGTCTATTCCTTTATAAAAAGCTTATATATAAATTATTTTTAGTGATTGAATATTTTGTATCTCTAGGTAAAGTAAACATTAAAAATATCGTAAAATCTTGACTTGTACCCTACAACTACTTAAAAGTAATACCTAATGTGAAACCACCTAATATTTAAGAATTTTAATTTAAAAAAATACTTAGAATTTTCGCGGATGGCTAAAGCCTACTGACTGAATGACCTAATAATGTCTCAAACGTATTAATAAGCGAAATTACGTCTTAAAACCATAAACGCTATCTGAAAACAAAGGAATACAGTATTGCGTACGTGTCTACAAGCGATACAAACAAGTGAACGTGCGATCTCTTCCCGCTGCCACAATAACGGATTAATATTGTTTGCGACGAATTATTGGATTCCTACCAATATTTGTATCGCATCAAAATTGGTGTGACAACACAATAATTGTCTTTGTATCAAGTTACACGGTTTGTAGGTTTCCAGAACTGGGACGTTAATGTACCAATACATATAAAATTGCATTCCTATAGTACTTACTATTCAGGGTGTCCCAAGAAGTATGGTAAAGTGGAAGCCCAGAGATGGAGTACTTTTTGGGGTACCCGAATCACCCCCATGTATGTTGCGCGTATTGCGTAGTTTTTGATTTATTGATTTTTATCAACATTTTTATAAAGTACATTTTACGAAGATTTAGCTGCAAAAAAGAAATCTCAAAAAATCTTTTCCTTTTTAAAAAAAAAATTGTTGTTCAGGTCAAAAATTCTAAAAAAAACATAACTCAAAAACTACGCAAAATCGCGGAACATGGTGGGGATTTGGGTACCCCCAAAAGGTAACTCTATCTCCTTTACGCTTTACCATACTTCTTGGGACAACCTGTACCTCCGCCAATTCGTACTGAGCCCGCGTGGGAAGTGGTAGGGCTCGTACCTCCTCATAGTTGAGAAGAGGCCTTTGCTCAGAGTGGGATCTTTATAGGCTAACATTATTGTAGTACTTACTATGGAATAACCTGGTCTGCCATATCCTAGATCATGGTCCAAAGCAGACCCCGGGCTCTCACGTGCGAGTGCACAACCGATAACACTAGGAAGATGATGATGAGTACTTACTGAGGAATAAATCTATGGTCCAACAAGTCCAACAAGTACCTGCGCGACCTTTCTACAGCAAAAATCACGTGATATTTCGATGGTTTATGTCAGTTTCATACATTTTGTTAGCGACAACGAACTTCGCTTTAGAATAGATTGCGTCTTGTCTACGGGCTCTGATCTGCTAATTCTGTTATTTTATTTACCTCATTTCTCGAAATCATTTTTCAGTAGGTTGTGGAATATCATTGACAACGCAAGATTAGTAAATTCAGTTTCTGACATCTTCGAAAGGAGATGGAAACGATTACATACAAATTTGGGCCCAAGATGTAATATGATAAAAATGGTGTCAATTAATAGCTTAATACTAAGCAGACCTTAACAAAAAATTATGCGTGTTTTGGCAATCTGAGAGCCGATTAATTCGAGGTTTAGATCCAGACTCCAGATTGAAGGCGACACGAGTGATCCTTACGTTATATGACATTGACACCTTCAGGCAGCTGTCAGTGTCAGTGCACAGACTAAATATGTACACTATCGATTTCATTTAAATTGTCGATTGTTGAAATAAATCTTTTTTTATTTATTTAAACAGTTTTATAAGCTAAAATAATTTACTATATTTATTTTAACTCAATTAATAATTTTTTTACGTTGCTTAGAAAAGAGCAAGCGTCCCTTTTTTATTTTATTGTGTGATGGATGATCTCATTCACATAAATCGATACTTCATTAATCTATTTTCAAGTGAATGCTTAAAAATCTTGTTTTTCATAATGCTCAGTTTCCAGAAAGAGAAAGGGGCTGATTTTTTGTAGTTTAAGATGGAAAAATATGAACATTTTTTTAAACCATATATCAACTAGTTACATTTAGGGCCCAGAAGTTTCACTATCCTTTATTGGATAGATACTGTCATTTGAATGTGTTTAATTTGTTAAGGAAAAAGTAGGTAAGCCCCCTAATTTTGGATTAAGGTATTCCAACAAATTTACGAGCTATAAATTGCTTTTTTAGAATATATTGGCATACCCACATATTAACAGTTGTTCAAATAATACGGAGTGGGCAAAGAAAATGCCAGACGCTCCATTAAATGAATGGACACGCCATTCGCTAGATTTTATGACTAAAGTCATTAATAACTAGTTGAAAACAGATAATTACAGTCATGAGCAATTAAAATTATAGGTACAAACGCCCTTAATGTTGTTATGATAAGGTCAGAAATAGAAACGCGCCGGTATACATTTTAATCTTCATAACTGTAATAGGCTTTAAAATGTTTCAGTTTCAGATTTCACTAGCAACCCTTCGGATATTTTGATTAAAGGTAATTGTTAGTAATTACAATTAAGTGAAACTCAACACTATTTGTAAAGCTTAGCGACTAATTAAATCCTGGATTATGGAAGTTTTTATTACAATATTAAAACGAGTAATTTTAAGACAGACAAAAATAATAACTGAACACTATACGAGTATTAAAGAGGCTGTACTTGCTAAGTCCTTCTTTTGCAATAGACCCATAGTGTATTTAATTGAATCTTGCATCAAATGAAATAGATAACTATGTCGCTTTAATGTCAATGAAAGAGGATGTCTTAACTGTCGACAAACTGATCACATTGGTTAGCAGTGATCAGTTTGTGGAATACATAAGAATAGGGCACAGACGCAGTAGACACAAGGCCTTTTATATGATTTCTGTTCATTGCGTACGTACACACGTCAGGACATCGACCTACCCTGATCAGTATTTCCGCAACGACTCTACAAACTTATATGTTGATTAAGAAGAGATCAATATCATTTGGGATTTGACAGATTTGGGAAGATGTGCTTCTGTCTGTACAAGCAAATATCAGTTATGTTGGGCGGCCAATTCTGAATTTACTTTGAAGTCATCCTTTACTCTGGGGACAGATTGCTTTCAAGACGAGTTGTAATTACTTTTCCTTAACTTTTCTGGTTATTGCGCTTTGAACTACTAAAACTGTACAGGAAATTGTCGTCACTTTTGACCGTGTCCATTCAACTAAAATCGTAATATAAAATATGTCCGCAATGATTGGAGCCACTTCATATTTTAAAAGCAAACTTACCCTTTTTTGGTAGAATAGCAAATATGTAATTGTGTAAGCTAAATTCTGAAATTTTTAGAAATCATCTAAAAATTATATCATGTGTTATTTATTCAAACAAGTACATGAGTAATGAGTGAGTTTTTAGTTATCGCATACTCAATGTACAGACACATTTATTTTACTGTTTTATTATATGTACAGATGACTAATATTTATTTAGAATAATTATTACAATAAGGTTACGATAGGATTGATATGTTATCTCATGTAACGAAATCCTGTACAATAAAGTAAAAAAATACAATGTAACAGAAGGTGGGTCGGGGAGGCCAAATCACACTACGAAGAACTTGATAAGTATTTATTCGGGCAGAGCTTTGCCATACACAACTCTCAACGTGAAAATAACAGAAGGAATCAACGGACACCTTGCTTTTATATCAAATTCTACGCACAACTAAGACAGTCAAAATAGTAACTTCTAACCATTATAATTTGGAATAAAATAAATAAATTATAAAGGTGGCGCTAGTGTCGAGTGGAGTTTCCGGTAGCGTAGTTAATAAACGATATTCCCCGGTTGTGCCGTAACGGTGCCTGAAGCGGATGTAACAACAATCAACTTATAGAAGTCTCTAAAAATAGACAATCAAATTGAATTAGGGCTCGTTTGATAGGAACGTGGGTTGAGGGCAATTGCAAACAATACGTAGATCCATACGATACGATCATGGGTTTCCAATCGGAGCTTACCATGGCATTGGCTAAAATTATTGCTGATACGTGTTTATCGGTGGTGGTTTTAGAGGAAAATACAAAAAGGAAAAACATCCTATAAGATAAGATACCTAAACTTTATTGCACACCGAACTACACAGTAAAAAAATACAAAGGTTTGTACTCTTACAACAAGAGTTGTACAATTCCTCATTGCTACAAGCAATGTCTTCCACACACTTTCGTGAAGAGGACAGTCTGAACTGTCAAATTTAAATCGAAATGCTGCTAAAAAGTAATCGAAAATTAGTGAAGGGTTCTGTTGTGAAACTTCCGAGAACTTCAGATATATATAGGTAAGTGTGTCTGGTGGCGTTTCTGTTTTTAGGATTACTTGCTAAATTTATTGCAATTAAGAGCTGTCGGTAAATTTTTACTATTGATAAACATGTTAACCATAGGTAACTCTGATAATGCGAGAAGACTAACAGGTTAAATTTTCCTACAGAACCCGGGAGCTTAATGTGTCAACACTAATTTCAATTTCCCTTACAATTTGTTGAATAATACATACCTAACAAAGCCCAGACTTAAGTATAAGGTCTATTGTTTGGCAGTTTGGCCTCGTGGAATATGGTTGGTATAACTGTAGGCAGTGTCAATACGTAGGATTTATAGTGTAAATAATTACTAGGTACATTCAGTAGTTTTTTTTATTTTTTTTTGTACTTAAGTCCTTATAGGATCACTTCGTTGGCCATTTGTCTGACAGTCTGTTTTTTTCTCAGGACCTCTATTTTTTAATTACTCGTATGTCATTCTATTGGCAAATGCGACTTTACTTTCACTCATCTACCAAGTCGCATAACGCATTTTATATCGACACACAAAAATGACAGGTCGAGTGATTAAAAATGCGGAGTTTTAGATGACGAATCGGTATCGATAGAAATCAGCACGCGAGTGATTCAAAAATAGAGCTCTAAGAATGCGTTGTGGTGTCAAGTCAATATTTACTTTATTTTCAAGTGTATAGTGCTTTTCATTTTCTATTTTTTTTTTTTGTAAAAAACTAAGTCTTTATTATGAGCCATTCATGAGCTTAGTTCCATGACGTTAAATTATGGATAGCGTTTCCTGGCTAATTGGGTTACATTACATCTGGCATTGTTGCTATAAGGGCTGCATAAGGGCCCGTAAAGTAACATTAAGACGAAATACGATACGTCGATGCTTTGGAAATATATGAGAAGCTCAGTCAGGAAGAAGCGCGTTGGATACGTTCATTTTTATGATAGTAAATCGATCGTAAAAGTTACAAACCTCTATTATCAGGAATTTCAGGATATTTTTTACGTAATGTGTTAATATTGTTCTCGAAACAGGATTAGAGGAATTTATTCCATTGAAATCCTCCTGAAGTTAGTTTAACTTGGCCCCTTTTGCGTGTTTAATATTGGTTTACGTGTTTGTTGGTGCTAAAATTTCCGAACCAGTTCATTCATGAAATTACTAGAAACCCATTTTCATGTGAGAAATCTGCACAGCGACGATGTAATGTGACAGTTGGGCCCTCAGTATATAAATAAGTCGCTATTATATAAACACGAAATAACGAACACGGTTCGGTTTGGTGGTTCGGCGTTCGCAAAATTTCTAGTATTGCCCTCCCCGCCTTTATCTCCTCTCTTCATAGCACTGCTGGTCTTGTAGACAAAATCTTTAAACACCCTCGCCAGCTAACTGAGTTGAGAGAGGCGGAGGAATGTTGGCAAAGTCTCTGTACAAGTGAAGACATCCCAAAGGAAACACACAACCAAAAACTCTGGGATGTCCCTCTAGCAAGAGAGACTTTCAATACCCTGCCTCAAAATTCAGTCAGTAATTGTCATCGTGCAAGGCTCTTGGCAGTTTCCTGTAAGGAATCAGGTCACTGGCTTCACGCCCTCCCATCCAAAAATATAGGTACACTTTTTGACAGCGAGACATTCCGGGTGTGTGTGGGTTTGCTAATCAGGGCCCCGGCTTGTGAACCATTGACGTGTCCCTGTGGCAAGGAGGTCGACAAATAAGGTCTTCATAGTCTTTGTTGCCAGCAAAGTACGGGGCGTCTCGCCCGCCATGCAGCACTTAATGACGCCATCAGAAGAGCTCTTGTCAGCATTAACGTTCCTTCCACATTAGAACCTCGTGGGTTGGTCCGTGATGATGGCAAGAGACCTGATGGCCTCACGCTCATTCCCTGGGAGCGGAGACGGGCCTTGGTATGGGACGCAACTTGTGTTGATACTTTGGCCCCTTCTCATCTCAGGGAATGAGCTCTTAAAGCTGGGTCTGCCGCCGAGTCGGCAGAAAACGCCAAGCGGCGCAAATACGAGTCTCTTGCAGGTGATTATGTGCTTGCACCGTTTGGCGTTAAATCTTTTGGACCATGGGGACCTAACGCCAAATTACTTTTTAGAAAAATAGCCCCTAAATTAAATACAATTCTGGAAAACAAAAAAGCTGGCTCGTTTCTTGCTCAGAGGCTAAGTATGGCTATCCAACGCGGAAACGCAGCTAGCATAGAGCGAGGCCCCATTAGTGCGTTGCGCTGCGTTGCGTCGTCGCAGCGTCGTCGCTGCGTCGTTTTCCATACATTTTTTATAACATGCCCCATTAGACCGTTGCGTCGTCGCGCGCGACGTTTCAACGGATCGACGGACAAGAGACAAAGCGGGAGGGGGGGTGATGCGCTGCGTTGTCGGAGCTCCGCTGCGACGACGGACAGTGATGCACTGCTAGAGGAGGAAGCTAGACGAGCGTAACGACATTTTTAGCAACAAAAGAACACGTTTGTATCTATCCATTGCAAAGGCTGAACTGAGACGCAGCTGCGTTGCGTTGGCGCAGCGTCAACGCAACACAAGTGTGGCATACAATGCGTTGTTCCGTTGCGATGACGCGACGCAACGCAGCGCAACGCACTAATGGGGCCTCGCTCATACTCGCTTCCTTGCCTCATGGACACGGTTACATTTTTGAATAACTAGATTTTTAAGTTTTGTTAAGTGTACATATTTAGTTAATTAATTATTTTTATGTAAATGAGATATAGAAAACTATTATTGATTCTATCAATTATAATATACAATAAACACGAAACTTTATTTTACGTTTAGTAGAGCATTATGCTTTTTTAATGTTTTAGCGGGTAAATACGCGTATCTGTCTAGCGATCTCCAGGAGGCTTTAGACAGACAGCGGCTTTTGACAGAAGCCTCACCTTGTTGAATTGAATCCTAAAACATGGTAAAATAAAAGTCATAGTTTCCACCATCTTTGGCGTTATGGTTTATTGGTTTGAATTCATATTTATATGCATACTTCTGAAGTTACGCCTAAGATACAATGTATTAATATTATATTGGCAATAATATCACCTATGAAAACTATTAGACATTTATAAATATTAATATAATTATATCGATTTATTAAATATATCTTGCAAAATGATTATTACAAAAGTTACATTATATTTAATAAGGAGTCTTTTGGTAGTATAAAAACAATATCTCACAATTTGTGTCCGTGCAGCAAAAGTTCCGATTTACATGAAAATCATATTTCATTAATGGAATGAAAAAGATTTACTTACAGTACACGGCGATAAATATCGCAAATCGGCAATCATTGCATTTCCAAATTCAACGGAATACTAATTTACATCTCCATCATTTTTAAGGTTGCGTAGTACTGACAAGGAACCCTTATATTTTCTGTATATCTGTCCGAGGTTTTGTTAGTACCTACCTAAGCTGTAATTACTAATAATAGTACGGAACCCTTCGTGCGCACTGTACAAGCCAACCCGCGCTAGATGGTATTTTTTTTCATATTCATGTCTATGAATTATTGTATTTAACAGAGTTTAAATATATAATTTAATTGTTGTTTTGAGCAAAATATAATTATTAGTAATTAAGAATCGATCTGCAAATTGTGAAATATTTACCGCTGGGCACTGTACGATCAAGCTTAGGCAAAAACTTTGTTCCAAGTATCAAAATGCTGCGGTGAATTTGATGAAGATCATAATATACGTGTAAGTAGATACTTAGTTCAAATCTTAGAATTTGGTAAAGAAGCACTTTTTAGTAAGGTCTTTAAAGTGTGTAAACTTGAATTACAAAAATATTAGTGACTTCATTTAGGTAGATGATTTACTAACTCTTATTTTTATAGATATGTTACCAATATATTTTTAAATATACATAAACATCACATGTAAATGATAGGTTACAATAGACTAAAACATATTTGTTATAAGTACATCATATTAATACACTCATAAGGTAGTTGTACATTCTTAAATCAAAACTTATTCACCTATTAGTTTCTTACAAGCGTAATACCGAATTCAAAAGAGATCTTCCTCATTTTAAAATAATTAAGGTCGGGTTTTCAATAGAAACACATAGTAAGTATTATTTTTATTAATTTACATTATCAATTTTACACGTAAGCCGAGTTGTCTTATACACCGTAATAGAGCTGAGACGTTTTATTTAAAACAAACTCTTTTCACATCAGTCACGTACAAACAGTCACAGGTACATTTATAAATTGTTATATCTTTTTACCCGACTGCGGAAGGAGGGTTATGTTTTTTGAGATTATGTATGTATAATGTTTGGCACGCCCTACATCCCAAACGGCTAGACAGTTTTTGATATATGAGGTGTCGTTGAATTTGTTAAAATTGTGAGAGTGACATAGGCTATATAAATTTAAAAAATGGCGCCCGAAAATAGTAATAAAGGGGGATGGGGGGATTGATTTTTTCCTTACCATAGCAATATGGGTATCAAATGAAAGCCAGTAAAAAGACCGATTCAAAAATTTTTTTTTTTTGCAGTCGGGCGTTTTGTTTTTTTGTAGTTACACTCATGTTAGAAATGCCAAGTTACTCGGTTTCTCTTGGAAAGAAAATCGATTACCTACATATTTAATTATTCTTTGAGTAATGTTATAAGATTTCATATAATTATACAAAAAAAAAACAAGTCTAGCCAACAAATCTTTAAGAACGTTGAAAAGTTTTAAAATAATTCCATTTCCGAAAGAAACTATAATAAGAATATAAACAGAGCGTAAAAATCTTGACTGGAAAGTAGGGTTGTACATCTCAGCCTTTTCACGGCCTATATTTAATTAGTGAGCGGATGCCATTGTTTGACTTGTTCCATAGGGGTTGCCAAAGCCGAGTTCCAGTGTTGCAGCGCGCGCCCTCTAGCGAACATGTAAGAACCAAGCACAAACTTGCCGAGCAGACGATCTGAAACAATGAGGGTGGTTAATTGGCAGCGACAACCCTAATTATAAGTTGAAAAACTTTGACGTTGAGGAAAGTGGCTGCGTTTGCCGTATTTATTTAAAAGCGGCGGACTTGTTCGCTCCGTGTAGCGTCAAATGAATTGGTTATTACTTTATTTTGTATTTTAAGTTACATAAGTAAATTCATAAAACCATGCCTTTTGTTCAGTGCATTTAACCCATGATACAACTGACATTTTATACAATATAAACAGTTTTCTGCTCAACAAATCTGTTTTGCAGAGATAACTGGCAAAAAAGCTAAAAAATAACTATTGCCAGCTCGCTTTTTTAACAATTTATGCTTTAGTTTACGTTGCTGAAAATTTCTAAGTGTAAACATAATTTGGTTTTTCAGGCAGTATTGTTACAGTTAATAATTTGGTTTTTCAGGCAGTATTGTTACAGTTAAGCCACAAAGACTATGGTACACATTTTTATTACAAAAACGTCTTTTCATTATTACAAATGCCTAAGATCGATAAGATAAGATAAAAATGAGCGTCGGTTGCGCAGTGGCTAGCGGGTTGCCTTTCATGCTCCATGTACCAATGACTTTTCGCCATGTACCAATGAATGGAGGTCAGATGGCAGTCGCTCCACTGTAATTACCTGATCTGCCTAATCCTGGAATGATCCACCATGACGACCATGAGGCCGGCGGACCCTGGGCCCTCGCGTGTGAGTGCACAATTATTTATTAATATTTAAAAGTATGTGCAATATCTTTTATGCCAGTCAAAGTCGAGCCCCTATGTACTCGCATGGAACGTTCGTTCAGATCAAACCGATTCACGAGCGACACACCGTACGTCGCACTGGTGTATTTTTATCAATCCGTGTGGCTATCGTAATAAACAGCCTTTTTATTTATTTCGGTCTTTTACACCGTTTTGCACCTTCCCCGTACTCTACAACCGGGATAACGCTAGGATGATGATGATGATGATGACAAATGCCTAAGATACCACGGTTACAGCTTTGTGTGCTCGAATCCGTATCTTTTAAAAACAAACCATTTGGTTTTATGCAACTTTGTTACCCCTAAAAAGGGAAAATTAGTAATAAAATCTATTTGTTTTGTTTCAAGTCACCTTCATGTCAAGCGTATGACAAAGCCAGAAAATAAATACTTAATAAGTCAGTAATGTTTGACGACCTCTGAGGATAGAGCTTATTTCGCAGTCTCTGTGGTTTACTAAATAAATATTAGAACTGACTTTGACAGAAATAAAAATATATTCTTTCTTCTTTCCAATGTTATTACAATTGTTATTTTTTTGTTTGCGTATCTGCAAGCTGTCTTTTTACTTTTAGCAGATATGATGGAGGTAGTATTTAACTTGTAGAGCGGCTCCAGTGAGCCATCTTCTATGTCTTTTTATATATTTTTTTATTGCAACAGGAATATCTAATTAGTTTTATTAGTTATTTTTATAATTGCTTATGTTAGATTTTTTTTTGGGTGAAAGAATACTGAGTTTAAATCAACCTTTACAATGACATTATTGTCAAACAAAATGTACAAAGAAAAAATTATATGAGATTACTGTGAGAATCCATAACAGCGGATATCAGTGTCAAATTTGTTTTGTGAGTTTCATTACAAAATGGCTATGCAGAAATAATAAGCAGTTAGAATCATCACCTAAAATGAGTAATCGTACACATTTCTCATTATTTTTTATAGTTGTTATGCTGTTTAATTTTGTTTATCATACAAAGTTTTACCCAATAGATGTTTTTATCAACGGAAGTTAATACGTTGTATGCTCGTTTCGTTATAACATGCCCAGAAGGATTTATTGCTTTCGTTGCTTTAAAATGTTCCATGAAAGCAATGAATTAATAATATTAACCGCTAGACAACGACGCCTCTGGCACATTCCTTATTTTTATAGCGTATTCCGCACGTGGTGTTTTTATGGTAAAAGTAATAATGTATCTTTATTTTAGCACTGCTTTTAGTGCCTACTTATAATGGTAGGTACTACGGTACCTACACCACAATATAGCTATTACCTATATTAATATAATCTCATATAACACTTTATCGACTATTTATATGCTACTAACGACACTGCTCGGCTTCGCACAGGTATATAAAATAATACAATTTACAGGCATCGTATCGTAGCTTTCTGCAGGTAAAAAAATAATAATTTTCAAAATCCGTTTAGTAGTTGCAGAGTTTACTTTGTACAAATATACTCGTAAACTTACAAACTTTATATCTTTTTAATATCTGTATAATTAGTACAAATAAATGTACATATACAGAGTGTCCATAAAATTAAGGATAATCCTTTAAGTACAGATTAGTTACATCATGCCCTTACAACCTATATGCCAAAAACTTTTGTACTCAAAATTTAGTCATTTCGTTGTACAAAATAAGGTAGAGCATTTTCTCTGCTTGCCATTTTTGACACTTGCAGCACGCAATTATAACGTGTACCTACCCTCAAGCTCGCGTAGTTAGTTGCTATTCAATACTGACCTTTGGCGTATGCCGAATGAGGTTGCAAGGCCTGCACCGTCACGCTGGTCGTATGCAATTCGTCTGCCCGGAGCCTGAAGTGGAAGCACTCAGAGACGAGGGCGCTGCCATCGTCCGCCACCTCGACGGCAGCGGTGCGACGCGCGCGCACGCCTCGGCATGCTCGCTCTTGCGTCACTCGTACCACCATCTCTCGCTTGCTTGATGATGGGTCCAGCTGTAGGATACAAAACCGGATAACTATGCTGATCCTAGGTTTTGAGTTCATCGTCCTAATTTTTTTTTTTCGATTAATAAGCAGATATTTGGCCGCAATCTCACCCTATAAGTAACAATGCAAGGAGGAATCATATCACCCTTTTCTTGAAGATAACATAAATCGGTCGCGTTCAGAATAAGATGACTGTTTGCCTATACATGTGCGCGAAATAATCTTAATTAAAACGTAAGGCAACCTTGCATATTTTGTTGATCACGCAACACAACGCGCTATACAGGCAGCTAGCATTATTTGGGAAATCTCGTTCGCTTCGCTGTTAATTGAATGGTTTTTCCATTATTAATATTGAACATATGAATATAAAAAGCCAAAAGAAGTACGCAAAGGTTTCGTAAAAATTTGGCATGAACGCCCTTTACATTTTTATATTATCCGCAGCAGTAGAATGAAAAAATATTTTTTGCATGGAAACACCAAAGGCGTTTCCCGAAAATACCCGAATTAGGTCCAATTTTGTTCAAATTCTTCCAAGCGTAGAAACTTCTAACAAACTATCCGAGCAAGTCTTGAATACAAGACCTAACTTTATCGGACCCTTATTGTAAAGATTTGGGATAGGACTACGTTTCTATGAAAGTTATCGGCAATTCGGGATAGTTGGACTCAGGCGTAAAATGCCACTTTTGCGAGTGGACATATTATTGATGAACTATTATTCCGCACGTATCTATGAAAAAAGTTAGTTTGGCTCTTATTTACCATCTTGAAAAAAAATTGAAACTTATAAAAATTGGCCAAGTGCGAGTCGGACTCTCTCACGAAGGGTTCCGTACCTATAGATAGATAGATATCTCTTTATTGCACACCAAAAACGTAACAACAATACTATTTACAAAGAAAGATGTATAAATTAGGCGGTCGGATTTGTTGTTATAGCAGCAACAGAAATACATCATCTGTGAAAATTTCAACTGTCTACAACTATTACAGTTCATAAGATACCGTAACAACCGTAACAACTATTACGGTTCATGAGATACAGCCTGGTGACAGACAGATAGACAGCGGAGGCTAAATAATATTTTTACCCTTTGGGTACGGAACCCTAAAAATCACCCACACTTGGCTATACGCACTATTATTTATCCTGTGGCTATACTTCGGTTTGTTTTCTTATGTTGAACAAGCCGTAATTGAAATAAATGAGATCACATATCAATTTATCCTTAAATAAATAAATGAGGAGCTGACAATTAATTTAAAACGATTTTATATTAACTTAGAAGTACAAAAAAAATTAACCCTGACCCTTAAATTTTTTTTTCGACAATGTTTTCGTTTAAAATAAAGAATATCAAATCAAACATTATCCATACTCATCCCGTTCGGCGAGGTTTTGTGTTCCCGCCCCGGGAAAACCAAGCCAATTCATTTGCCGTGATTTATTTGCGGTCGACGTTTATCTACAGGGCCTACTCTAAAAGTGTCATGCGGATTTGAGATACATTTTCTGTGTAATGGATGTGTAACACCCGCAACAGCGCAGTGTTATGTGATATGTTCTTTGATATCACAGATTATGAATCTCAATCCCGTATGCGTAAGCAAGTCCACACGACCCTAAAAACGCTCTCAGGTCAACTTGCAGCAGTATTATGCTAATCCGGACTAGCGCAAACGGGCTTTCAAATCAGATCATAGGCCTTGCGCTAGTCTGGATTAGTTAAACCAGACTTGCGCAAGTGGGCTTTCATTCCGATCATAGGCCTTGTGCTCGTCTGGATTAGCTAATCCGGACTTCCGCAAATGGACTTTCGAATCAGATCATAAGCCTTGTGCTCGTCTGGAATAGCTAAACCAGACTTGCGCAAGTGGGATTTCAATTCAGATCATAGGCCTTGCGCTAGCTTGGAATAGCTAATCCGGACTTGCGCAAATGAGTTTTCATTTCAGATCATAGGCCTTGCGCTAGTCTGGATTAGAAAAACCAGACTTGCGCAAGTGGGCTTTCAATTCAGACATAAGCCTTGCGCTCGTCTGGATTAGCTAATCCGGACTTGCGCAAATGGGCTTTTAACTCAGATCAAAGGCCTTGCGCTCATCTGGAATAGCTAAACCAGACTTGCGCAAGTGGGCTTTCAATTTAGACATAAGCCTTGCGCTCGTCTGGATTAGCTAATCCGGACTTTCGAAAATGGGCTTTCCAATCAGATCATAGGCCTTGCGCTAGTCTGGATTAGATAAACCAGACTTGCGCAAGTGGGCTTTTAATTCAGATCAAAGGCCTTGCGCTCGTCTGGACTAGCTAATCCGGACTTGCGCAAATGGGCTTTCAACTCAGATCATAGGCCTTGCACTAGTCTGGATTAGTTAAACCAGACTTGCGCAAGTAGGCTTTCAATTTAGATAATAGGCCTTGAACAAGTACGGGTTGGCTAATCTGGACGTTGGCAAGTGGACCTAAGGGTTTATAGGTGTAGATATAGTTGTAGGGTTAAGATTTGGACGTATATACTTAAGTGTCCCTTGTTAGGTCAATATGCAAATAAATAAATTTTATTGAATTTTATGTATATGTAACAGCTAAACTGTTACAATAACAAGTGACAGAACGGGTGAAGTCGAAATCGATTTCAAGAGTAGGCCCTCGGAACGCGAGATAAGCTAGCACAAATAGCCATGATTGATGTATCAAAACTCAAAATTCACGGGACACTGTAATAAAATTCGGATGGGACTGAGCTGACTCTTGGTGAAGATGAGCATTTAGTAAATTACAACTTAAAAATAATAGGTGCGACCATATTCAGTAACTAGCTGTTGCCCGCGACTTCGTACGCGTGGACTCCATGATACAAAATATTTTATACTCCGCCATCCAGCTATCATGATCTCTTTGTCTACCATGTCGTAAGGAGATGAGAGGAATGAAAATCAAGGTCAATGAGCACTTTCTTTCTGATAGGTTACTATCACCTCACCATCCTCCTCTGGTATTCTTATCTTTAAAATTTTTAAAATTTTGCATGGCAGTGACACCGACACCAAAACCTAATTTTGTCGGATATCTTTCTTAGTAAAAGTGAAAAGGATTTTTTTTTACTTTACTTTATTGAAGGCAGTTTTATTCGTTTGTAATAAAATATACCTATGTAAGTTTAGGTTTAAGTATTCAGAAAAAGTCAGACTCAAACTTCCCTACCAAAATAGATGGATGCGGTTTAACATCTATTTTTTGTGTTCCTGTGGTGTCCCTAGCCTACTCAAGGGTCGGTTTGTAAGTTACTAATATCGTAAAGTAAGTAGGTAAGAGCTGAGCAGAGCTGGCTACCTTGCTCAGCGTATAAGCATCGCTTTCCAGCGCCGTAATGCTGCCAGCATCCTGGGAACCTTACCAAAAGGACCCTTTTTATAATTTTTGTTTTTGTATTGTATTAAATAATTTATAAGTTGTATATATATTACTAATGTACATTTATATTGTTCTTATTAAATTAAAGGTAAGACTATTTAGATTTCGACAAACTGTCTGTGGTGAAAGTACCCACGAACAACTTAGCGTTAAGGTCAGCACCATCTTATTATGACTCCTGAATGTGAACGCTTAAATACCTAAATTAATGCTGTAGCATATATGGTATATATACATATCTGAAGGATTCTCTCGATTTCTCCAGGTTTCCGTCACCAGATCGTAACTTGGAGACAGTAGGATTACATTGGGAGTTTGAAAATCAATCTAAAGTAATTTAGAATATCAATTTTACTAATATAGTTTATAAGCAAATTGTTACTAACACCAATATGGACTAATGGTCCAAATATAAAATATAGTCAATAGAAAATGCGCATCACGCTGAACAATGTTCCCTAAGGCGCTCTATTCATATCTCTTATAGTTGAGCTGAGATGCTAGGGTGCTATATCATTTGCTCAAGACCTTCAATTTGTGGACGTCAATAGAAAATGCTCCTTACGCTGAACAATGTTCCTTAAGGCGCTCTATTCATATCTCTTATATTTGAGCTGAACTGCTAGGGTTCTATATCAGTTGCTCCAGACCTTCGATTTGTGTACTACATACAATAGAAAGTGCCCATCACGCTGAACAATGTTCCCTAATACGCTCTATTCATATCTCTTATAGTTGAGCTGAACTGCTAGAGTTCCATATCAGTTGCTCCAGACCTCCATTTTATGTACGTCAATAGAAAATGCTCATCACGCTAACTAACTTTTCTTAGGGAGCGGCTTTCATATCTCTCTTAGTTTAAGTGTACTGCTAAGGTTCCACGTCAGGTACTTCGATCTTCAAAATAAGTTATAGCCTAGTATTTGCCTTTCTTTCAAATCCGTTTAGTAGTTCCGAAGATTAGCGTGTACAAACAGACAAACAGACAAACGGACAAACAGACAAAAAAATTAAAAGTTGTAGATTCCTATTCTGTTACTATTTTAACATCACCCTCAATTAGTTTTTGGTAAAAATACTCAATGTACAGACGCACCGGTTTTACAGTTTTATTATAGTATAGAAGATTACGTATAAAATAGCCACGTAGTAAATAAGTAAAATGTACATATACCTTCAGTCCCCTCGTTTCTATGACGGTGACCGTCAGTCGATGGAGATTTTCATTGTAAAGTAGCGACACCAAAATTTCACCCAAATCTGACGGTGGCTCTTGTAGTTCCTGTGACAAAAAAAGTTACACATGAGACTGCCACTTTTATCGAAATGCTAAAGAAAATCATAAAAACCCATACAACTCGGTAATACTCTTCCATTCCTGTAAAAACTTGAAAGCTCTGCCAGTCGTTACATTTCTAAGCAATTAAGGATTGCAAATAGAACCTTTTCAATGTCAAGTTTGTACAGCTGAGGCTCTTCATCCGGTGCCACTCCTTCCAGCTCGCTTAGTGGCAGGATGATGTGGCCGATCAGCTGTTTCCCCTTCCCCACCCTTCCGATGTCCAGTAACGATAGCTTCAGTGTCAGGGTTTCCAGTTTACCGGGTGGGATCTAAAACAAATAACGTTTAAGGAAAATATGCATCATGTAAAAGGATTATCATTTACCGCACATTAGAGTGTCCCCTTAAATCTGTCAATATTTTAAGACATAATACACACACACACAGAAACACCATACACAGAAGCCAAAATAACAAAATGGAGAATTGTTCATATAAAGTGGTCTTATTGCTATTAGTGATGTACAAGGCTCGAGGCGTCCGAGCCCTTTTGCCCAGCGCTCGGTTTCGTTTACAGGGCTCGCCTCGTTTGTATGGTGCCCGACGACTTGGGAGTCTTTTTCAGACCTCGAGCTTTTTTGAAGGTTCGAGCTCTTTTGAAGGCTCGAGCTCTTTTAAAGCCTCAAGGCATGGCTCAGAGAGCTCGCAGCTTGGCTAAGCTCGGGGCACCAAGCCTACCGAGCTCACTGAGCCTTGCCATTCCGCCTCGAGGCTTCAAAAATAGGACTCGAAGTCTTGTACACCACTAATTGCTATTGCTAAAAGCAATTTATTTTCTATTAGAAATAATTAGTCTAATATACAGTCTCTTGCAGTTGATTACCATGTCAACAAACGATGTTGTAAAATTTGCAATAAAAATAGAAAACGCATGAACATTTCACCAGAACTGTTTCCAGAAGCGATTCCATTCCGGATATTATTGCTAGGTATCTTTCTCTCCAGGCGAAGCGAAGTGAACGATATCACGAACAATAGCTACCATGAACCGGATATTTATTTCTTAGCTTTCGCAGCATACAATTAAATACAGGAGAATAGGAAATAAAGTTTTCTTTCATTTGTCTTGCTCTCACGTGACATCCGAATCGGTCAAAGCACTCATCAATCATTTCGCCAATCCGTATCCGAACTCGAGTTCTTGACGCGTTGAATTTCAAATCCCCTGCCGTGTAATCGGATTAACGAAGTTTATCCTGAGACGTTAAAAGGTCAGGCAAGTACTTAACAATGCCTTAACGTTGCCTTAAGAAAATCTAGAAGGTAAGTACTCGTATCTACTCATTTTTCCACACGTTAAAAAATCATTTCAATCGTGTTATTTCATACTTTATCACAACATGGTACAGTGAAAATGGTTGGAGGCAAATGATTACTCTGCTCACTGTACTTTATTCCCTCTTGAGTTTGAGGGATATGATGTAGTTGAAACTCTCCAGTGTCGGCATAATATCATACTGTCAAGTTGGCTAGTTGTATAATGTATGTAAGTGCTTTTCATGAGATATTATTGCAAACATTCTATTGTTTCTGCACTTCTAATTTAGTACGAATAAATGTGTTGACATTGCGGAGCCATCACGTTCGCATTTCCATTATGAAGTCATATTTTATCGATGGCAAAACAATTCTACTGGCGGAATAGTCTATGCTAACAATAGAATTAAATTCTGGATACACCTTACCTAAAATTTCAAAGGAACCTTTACAATGTTGTTATAATGTCATATTATTATTTAAAGGTATGCAAAACAGCGTATATTATGATACCATTGGGTACATGATTTATAAATCAATTGATTGATCGAGTGCCTGCCTAACCAATCGCTGCTAGAAAAAAAAAATAATTTTATATATATAAATCATTACAGCCTGAATATAACTAGAGAAACGCTTGCATTTTTGCCTACCAGATATTATTGTTGGCTGTGGTAAGTGTTGTTGTAATTTTTTCTGTAAAGATAAATGGTCAAATGCCACCTTGAATGATAAGGGTCATTCTTCAAGACACGTTTTTCAAGCGACATCGCCTTAAAAGAATAGAAATCGTAAAGTCAGCAAACAACTTTTTTTTCGGGCAAACCTTTATAATCCTCTCTTAACTGGGTTATTAATTATTATTTAATTATCTAATAAAAGAAAAGAAAAACAAAGACATGCATGAAATAAAAATAAATAAACTTAAAACCTACTTAATCTAAATTAAACCCGTGTCCTTTAGGCAAGGAGGCGAGGATGCTGGCTGCGTTACCGCGTTGGATGGCTATACTTATCCTTTGAGCGAGGAACGAGCCAGCTTTACTATTTGCCAAAACAGAATTTAATTAAGGTGCAATTTTTCCAAAAAGTAATTTAGCGGATGGTCCCCACGGTCCAAAAGTTTCGACGCCAAACGGCGCAAACACATAATCACTTGCAAGTGATGCATACTTGCGACGTTTGGCGTTTTCAGCTAACTCCGCCGCCGCTTCAGCTTTTAAGGCTGACTCCCTGAGATGACATGGGGCCGAAGTATCGACGCAAGTTGCGTCCCAAACTAAGACCCGACCCTGCTCCCAGGAAATGAGCGTAAGGCCATCGGGTCTCTTGCCATCATCACGGACCAAACCACGTGGTTCCAACGTGGAAGGAACATTGAAGCTGGCAAGAGCTCTCTTGATGGCGTCATTAAGAGTAGCGTGGCGGATGAGACGCCCAGCACTTTGCTGGCAACAAAGACAGTGGAGATCATATTTGTCGACCTTCTTGCCACAAGGACACGTAAAAACTTCACAAATAGGGGTACCAAGGCGCAGACCCACACACACCCGGAATGACTCACTATCAAAAAGGGTGCCCAAATTTTTTGATGGTAAAGCATGAAGCCAGTGGCCTAAATCTTTGCAGGAAACTGCCAAGAGCCTAGCACGATAACAATCACTGACAGAATTTTGAAGTAAAGAATTAAAGGTCTCTCTCGCAAGTTTGTTGATGACGTTCCTTTGGGATGTCTGCACTAGGACAGAGACCTTGCCAAAACTCCTCCGCCTCTCACGCCTCAGAGAGCTGGCGAGAATGTTTTAAAATTCTTCCAGCTAAAACGGAAGTGCTGTGAGAGAGGAGAGAAAGGTGGGAAGGGCAACACTAGAAATTTGACGAATTCCGACGCCACCGAAACGAATAGGAAGCGAAGCCTGAACCCAAGAATCATTGTCAAAATGCAAATTTAGAATTTTTTCCAAACAATTTCTAAGGGTGGTATCAAACATTTTTAAGTAATCCGTTTTTTTCCAGATTGGACTAGCACGAAGGTAATAAGTAAATTTAGGCACAAAAAGACAAGATTTTAGGATTGAATAAGCAATGTGAGAATTTAGATGTTCCAATCTGGGGGCTAAAAGGGTGAAATCATTCATTTTTTTTTTCATTTAATTATCTTTAAATTTAATATCATAAAAAAAACCGGCCAAGTGCGAGTCGGGCTCGCGCACGAAGGGTTCCGTATTCCCTAGGGTGGCTACAATCACTTAAAAACGCTTTTACATTTAGGCGACTTTAGCAGCGCGACTTTGGCGTATACAGTCGCGCTGTCAAAGCTTTTTAAAAGTGTCTCCAAAATGGTTATTATTGTCCTATAATAAAACAACAATCTCAGCGCCTTGATTGAATGCAGAGAGCGCATGCGAATGTCGCGCAGCTATATATACCGCGCGGATGTTGCGCTCCGTTTATAGTATGAAATTATCAGCAAAGTCGTCTAAATTATTTTTAATGGCCATGCCCTAATTAATGAATTATGAAATAGGTATGTAGGTGACAATAACACTTATTACAAAGACAATAATTAATCTCTAAAAGAGGCTTTAACTTTGCCATTAAATAACTATTGTTGTTACATACAATTGGCGCCATCTCTCGGATAACTGTTATACTGCTATAAAAACTAACTACTGCATATCGAAGAAAAATTGAACCATAGCTCAAGAGCTATGGTACATGAGAAACGTAGGTACAATAGATATCGTAAAACAACAAAAAGAAGTACATGCGTTTTTCTTTCGCAATTGTTTAACGCACATTAAGTGTGCTAATTTCGTCACAGTGCTTATGTATGCCTTAGCGCAGTGCGAAAGACGTTACTAAGAATGCTGAATTTTAGAAGACGAGCGTTCGAATCTTAATGTGTGTTTTTTTTGTATTTATTCAAGTTCATAGCTTTTTTCTTTTTCAAACAAGAATTGGTATAAGCATCAAAATTAGTGTAACAGATTTTAAATCCTACACACACAGACTAAAATTGCAAAAAAATGCAATCCGCTGACTAAAACTAAGGCCAATTTCGGATAAATTTGACGTGCAATTAATATAGGTATTCGATATGGAAATCAAATTCATTTATTTATTCACATTTGCCTACTTGGTGTATTTATTTATATCTGTAGGTACATTGATTAAACAACTGTTTAGCAGCTTTATTTTGAGAAAAAATTTATGCACATTTTCAAATTTATTGTTTACTAGCAGTTCCCCGCGACTTCGCCCGCGCCAAAAGTCGGATTTTCCATACACATTTTCATCCCCTATTTCACCCCCCTGATGATTTTATATCGCGACAAAGTAGCCTATGTCCTATGTCTCAAACTATTTCTGTGCCAAATTTCATTTGATTCGGTCCAGTAATTTCGGAGCCTATTCGATGCAAATAAACAAACAAACAAACAAACAAATCTATCCTCTTTATTATAATATATAGAAGTATAGATAGTACTAGTTTTGTTATTCAATATTTATATTTGCAGTGCAATAATTTATTTCAAGTAAAAATAGTATAATTGAAATTTGATAGATGCTTTATGTCTTTGCTGTGCATTTAAATATACCTAATTAAATCAAATTTCACTTACAAAAGTTTAACCGACTGTGTCTGTGATTTTTTCACATCATTAAGGGACCATAGACATAAGAATTTGATGTTAATTTTAACTTTATACCTCCACGCGTTCCTGAGTAAAAGGGTCTTGACAGACAGATGGACAGACGGACAGACGGACAACAAAGTGATCCTATAAGGGTTCCTTTTTTCCTTTTGAGGTACGGAACCCTAAAAACACCCCGATTCTTGGATTTTCGTGGAGTGTCCTAAGCCTCAATTTAGTCACTTAGTAAATTATATATTTTAAACTAAACGGTAATTGCTTACCAAAAAAAACACTACTTCCTAGTGCTTTGAAAAATTTGACTGTAGTTCTAAAAGAACTACTTTATGTAAAATAAATTAAAATGTAATTGTCCCGGGGTAGTTACTGATTTGCGTGGATCATTATAAAATAAACTGGCACGTCCCAAACTTCACGGCCTGATGTTGTGTCATGCTAATACACGTTACTTGAACTAGTCGCGCTTCGACTGCCGGGCAGAGTCTTGTGCCGACGGCGCGCCGAGTTTCCAAAAAATAGGTAAGAACCTCGTTGCGTGGGCATGGTTTCTCAAAACTTTGCGTGGTTCACTTATCTTCGGTGTCCGGGTTTATTTACTGAATAAAATAGCTCGCTTTAACCTCGTCCTGCCCATTGTTCTTTTTAAATCACAAAATACACTTCACACGTCCTGCCCGAGCTTAAAAAAATGTAGGACATATTTCTGCCCAGTGTCATTTTAAAATCACATATTCAAATTTTGCGCCTAATATTTCCGACTGCCTCCATAGTGCAATTTTACTACTTGCACCTGATTGGCCGGATTTTTGCCAATGACAGAGCTTACATTTTGGATTGCCTAGACAAAACACCATACGTCAGTGTCAGTCCACATGGTCAAGATGGCACGTCGTCCGTGAAGAGGTAAGATTAATCGATTTTTAGTAATCATAGATTTTTAGTGAGCAAAAAGTGTTTCAATCTTGAGTTTAATAGTTAGATATCCCAAATACAAAATATGTTTTGGTAGTTTATTATTAGCTTTATTTTTTACAAATGCTAAATGGTATTATGCCCTTTTAAAATCCCATCGGGTACAATAGGGTAATCATATTTTTGATTGTCATAGACTTGAGGGATACTGATATTGAGAATTTACTCAAGAATTTAGACATCGGTGACTTCATATCTTCAGACGATAACTGTGGAGACCGAGAGTATACTCTAGCACGGTAAAGACAGTTGTTAAGCGGCAGCGATTCCTCGGAATCTGAAGAAGTTGACAATTCAACTGAAAGAGGGAGAGCCCGTCGAAGAGCTGTACGAGGATCATTTGCAGGTCGTTCTCGTGGATGATCATGTGAAGGCTCTCTTGGACGAGGAAAGTCAGTAGTCAGTGTGCCGTCGTCGTCGGTATCAAGTCAAACAAAATGTATGGTTGGAACAACAGTTTGAAGGTATGTTAAAAATCCTAAAGTTTCATTCTAGGTAAGACTTACTGATTTCCATTAAAGCAAAAGGCTGATTAGATTTCATAACTGAGTACTTTGATCGATCTCTGATGAGACTAAATTAATAAATTCAATAAAAGTTTGATTATGCGTATTATAAGGTGTTTTATTTAAATGTACCCAATGTTCTCTATAATTGACAAATATAATACAGGAGATCTAGGTAATTATGCCCAATGTCCTTTTAAAAGAACAAAAGATATCAACCTAATTCCTACAAAAATCAGTCCTGTGCTCGACTGATTTTTTTTCGCTTTCGATTCGCCTTTGTATCCCAAAAATATAAATAAATAAAATATTTCATACGAAAGTTGCAAATTTCACCAAAAGTTGTTCTGGGCAGGACCGCTTTGAAATGTATTGTCCTTTAGGAATGACAATGGGTATATTTAGCAAGTTAGTAACTAAGCGCCTGGGCAGGACGAGGTGAAAGGTTTTTATATATGTTTAGAATAAAGGATTTATTCTGATTTCCGTGGTCGTGATTAGCGTGGTTTACGTGGTAGTTTTGTTAAATTAAATTGAGTTTTGTTATAGTATTGTATGATATTATTTTTTATTACTGTAGTTGCATGTTAATTCGTTTAAATAAAACTTAAAAGGTTTCTGATTTTATAAGTACCGAATAACAATAAAAGTAATGGCCTATTGGCGTATTCATGCCTAAAAGGAGACTCCTAACACTGATAGTATAAATGTATCCTGTAAAAAGTGAATAAAATTATTATTATTATTATATTAGCAACTTATTCTATGTTTGTTCAATCTATTAACGTTTTTAAATATATAAAATGTTTTTAGTAACTATTATATGTTTGTAATGTCTTTAACAAAGAATAAACAATGCTTGACTGATCCTAATATATAAAAGCTTTAAAAAAACATTTCTTGTAGGGTGTTTTGTGATTTGCGTGGTATTTTTACTATAATACATATTTTAATTGCAGGTTCTTAATGCTGCCCGCAGATTACGTAATTACACATTGACGCCATGTAACCAACTCGTTGCAAATCATTTTAAGCGTACATTAATAAACATTACCACCATTATTGTGTTATTGACTAATTTGCATGCAAAACGTATTTAAATTCGTTCGAAAGTGTTTAGTCCTATACAAAATTATGCTAACCTAAGCGTGAAACAGCGTTTTGAATTCTTTGCCTAGTTAAAACACTGGCCTGGCTTACAAACTAAGGGAAAAAAGTTTACTTCCAAAGACAATCCTGTAAATATGAGAGAAAGTCGTCATAGGCATGCTTATGACGTCACAAGTTTAAATTTTCAATAATTGATTACAAATTAACTACTGAATAAAAAGTCAAAATACTCAAATTGCTGTCCTAAAATATAAAACATATACTTTCAAATTTACTTTACATACCGAATTGTAAAAGTTGAGGTTTTGAGATATGTCGATATGATGAAATAAGAAAACGAGGTTAAATTTTAAATATAAGAAAAAAAATATTTGCTTTTTCCTTTTTTCCATGTATCTCACTGCTTGAATTACATACCTACTATAGTAGGTCAAGGTATTTTCTAACATAATCCTGGAGGTAGCAATAAATTTTACTTAGGTAAGTGAGCGCCCGCGCCCCGTAGTCCGTAGTGTGAAAGGTTGCGGCAAGTTTGTGAAGACATACCCAGGACTTGTTTTGTCGAATGACTTACGAATACCCAACCTAAGTTGAGGGACTAGTGACATAAAGTTTAAGCTTCTTTCTAGGTAGATAAAGTTTGAAACAAGTTTTATTCAGGCAAATCCTTAGAGAATGATCTTGTTCTGCACTGAAATTAAACTATACGAATTATATGTTACATATCACTTAGTAAGTAGGTACATTAGTGTATGTACGGAATGTTTGTGTTTTAACCACTTTATTACTAAATCTGTGATACAAGAACTTTTAACAATACGCAATGATTTGAATAACCTGTTTGACGCTGGTGTTGTGGTCTGTTATATTTCTCTGCTTTATAAAACCTGAATCGCATTGTGTTTTTTTTATTTTAATTATAACTAATGGCATTACTTACCTGATAAACGAATGTCTCATCAAAGAATGGATTGCACGTTTTCTTCTTCTGTTTCGTCTGCAGAACCCTCCTCTCATCTGGCATCAATTGAATCCTATGAACAGAGACAATAATATTCAAGCACCATTTTCATTCACATTGTAACAAAGGCAATTTTCTACAAGTAATAATTTCATATTTTTCGGTAAGTCATCAAACAATAAATTACAAAACGTAAGTAATAGGAGTCCCTTAACGTTCACAAAAAAATCTCTCTTATTAGTACCAGATAACTAACTGTAAAGGTCGGAAAAATATTCTCTCTTATTTTTACCAGATAACGTGCTGTAATTGTCAGGAGAATAAAATGTTTTCTCTACAAAGTCTCATTAGTCACATTAGCTACAGATTGTTATATGAAAGCTGCGCTAGTTTTACAGCATGCAGTTGCTTTCTTGATAGTCATTTGTTTTTAATTAAATAAAAAGCGTAAGTTTATTTCAGTTACTTACTAGGGTTATTTTTACGCTAAGGCACACTTGCAAGTACTTGAAATCAGAGGTATTTGAAATCAGATACAAATAATAATACAGGTAAATATGCTATATCAACTACACAAAAATATATTATTGTTAATTAAAACAGTTATCTGTACATATAATAAAACACTAAAAGCAAAAACTAATTGAGGGTGATGTTAAAATAGTTACAGAATAGAATTTTACAACTTTTATTTTTTTTGTCTGTACCGGGCGATTGCCTAACCTCTCGGCCACCCTGGCGTTGGCAGAGCCTGTCGAAATTTTCAAGTGCTTCTTAACGCTGCAATGCCGCGTTGCTTTCATCAATGTTACTGGGATTACACTTTCAACACTCGGGTTCGATTCCCGCCTCTGGTAGTAATTTTTTCAAATGCAAAAAAATATATATTTAGATTGCATAGTGAATGCTTATCACTTAAAAACAATAATTTATCGTATTTGACGTACACAAATTGAAGGTCTGAAGCAACTGATATGGAACCCTAGCAGCTTAGCTCAACTAAAAGAGATATGAATAGAGCGCCTTAGGGAACATTGTTCAGCGTGATGAGCATTATCTTTTGACTTACACTTACAAATTACTGTAGACTGATTTTTGAACTCCCAAGGTAATCCTACCGTCTCCAAGTTACGATTTGATGACGGAAACGTGGAGGAATCGAGTGAAACCTTCAGACTTTATAGGCATGTATACCATATATGCTACAGCATTTATTTAGGTATTTAAGCGTTTACATTCAGGGGTCATAATTTTATGCTGCTGACCTTAACGCTAACCAGTTCTTAGATACTTTCACCACAGGCAGTTTGTCGAAATTTTGGTGTCAAAAGTCAATTTTTTAATACTACTTATCACTAACGGAAATTGAACTACGAGCATAAGAACTTACTACTAACTTAATTTACGATATAGGAGAAAGGGTAGGGAGGCCTTTGCCCTGCAGTGGGACACAACAGGCTCCTAAATATAATAATAACTTTACGATAGTAGTAACTTATAGTTTTTTTACAAACGAATAAAACTACCTTTAATAAAGTAAACTTAAAAGTTAAAAAATCCTTAACACAGTTAGTTACAAAATTTAGCTTTGAAGTCGGTGTCACTGCCGTGCGAAATTTTCTTACCAGAGGAGAATGGCGAGGTGATAGTAACCTATCCAAAAAATAGTGCCTATTGACCTTGATTTTTCATTTCTCTCTTGTTACAATATGGTAGACTAAGAGTTCATGATAGCTGGATGGCGCCGGGAGTATAAAATATTTTGTATCATCGAGTCCATGCGTACGAAGTCGCGGGCAACAGCTAGTTAAAATATAAAACTTTTGGTGCATATTGATATTGGTACTTATAAATGTTCTACGATGGTATGTGCTTATCACTGCAGTCCAACTCGCCTGCCAGCTAATAGTAGAGTCTATGGACACGGTAACTATATTTCTAAAGGGGCTAATCTAGCATGGCTTTGATGATGATAACCTTCTACTCACTTTATGTAAGGATCGCATGCGTTGGCCAGCGCCGGAGTGCGCGAAGGGAGGTGCTTAGCCTTGATGATATGCACCTGTAGCCGCTCGGTACTCGACTCGTATTTCAGCGTGAACCATACCCGTCCCTTGGGAAATCAAAATGGAAGGTTAATTAACATGCCCCATCATTTCAATGTTCTACGATTTGCCACGGTTCACTTGATACACACTGACGTGTTTACCGGCAAGCAGTGTTAAAGCGGGATTTGCTGAGCTTACTCTCTACTAAGAATTCAGAATGCTTAAAAAAGTTTACACACGATTTTGTATGCATCATTACAGTTTGCAGACCTTTTAGACCTCTCGTTCTCTTATCGACTCATGCGAGTATCTTTCATACAGTTTACTACATTCCATAATCATGAAAAAGAAGAAAAATTAAGTGAATTTCAATCCGCAATATAGGATTATACTGCATTCTTATACTTAGATTTCAAAAGAAACAAACATTTTTTGTTTTGTTTAGCAAGCAAAACAAAAAACAATACAAAGTATTAACTATATAGTTATTTATCATTATCTCTTTAAACACGAAGGTTGAGCTAATTAAGATTGAAATAATTTAACGGTTCGGTTCCAATTTATACTTTCTCGATTAATTAATTCAACAGTTATTAACTATCTTGAACTTCGAACCACTTCTAGCTTTTAACGCCGTTAATTTTATTATTTAAGCTTTGTAGTTCGTGATCAAATTGGGTAATGGAGTTGAACATATGTTAATTGTTTTGTAACTTGGTTGTAGTTCACAGGTGTAAATTGCTCTACGTGGGATTGTAATTCAATCAGACTATGTCAGTAGACACAAAGGCTTTTATTTACTAGCTAAACTTAGAGTGTATGTGTACCAAACTCACGAAAAAAATAGAAATTGAGTTAATACCCATAGAACCAACGGTTGCAGGTACGAATCCTGAGCATTTCTACCTAAGTCTTGGATGTTTATGAACGTGTATAAGTGTGTTTCTCTGTTATCTTTCTTTTCATAGCACGCTTACGCTTAGTTTGGGGCTAGGTAATTAATGGGATTGTTGGAACAATTTATTTTTTATATATGTTTATGTGATAATATTGAAACCTGAGTCATAAAATTAAATCGTTTATAAACGTATATAAGTTATGTTCATTATCCTAGTCGCCTAGCATAAGCTCACGCTTAGTTTAAGGCTAGGTAATTGATGTGATTGTTGAAATAATTTATTTTTATAAATATGTTCGTCTGTACCTATCTTGGCACCTTGGGGTACCAGACCTTTGAAAGGCGAACGAGTACAAGGGGCCAAAGCCAACACGTACAGGTCCGTTAGATAACATTAATCTAAAAGCATTGTGACACCAACCAGCCGGCAATTATCCCTGTATACAATTCAAAAGTATATAAAGGACCCCCGACTCGTGTAGGACAATTGCAGGAATGCATATCCCAAAACAACTTATTATTAAATTATGTAAATAACATCTGAAGCATTAACGCTAACATGTAGGCACTGACTATTTGCTCTAATCCCATCTGATATCTACAAACATGTTTATTGACCCGTGAATCTGGAATGAATCTGCTCCCGATTGCGGCATGAATAGTGGAGTGTCCATTACGGGCATTTCAATTTCCTGATTGCCGTCACGGGAAATCAGTGACATCAATTATTTATTGCAGGTAGTGAAAGCTCTTGACGCGCGAATGATTCGCTGCGATTTTGCCAAAAATATTTGCTTGGGTAGATCCGTGTCTGAAATACTTGGTAAATGTCCGTATATAATTGTATTCTTCGTAAACATGATGACCTCGATGATTTTTTTTTGTTTAAAAATAATACCTTTTATCTACAAAGACGTCGTCTTAAAATAATAAAAAACAATCGCGTTTGTATGAAGTAGTTTTAACAGATTGTAGAGTGCACTTAGAGAATATTTTGACGGTCTCGTGGGTCTAGTGGTCGGCACGCTAGTTTCTATTCAAGACATCACGGGTTCGAATCCTAGGTCGGATCCCTAATTTCGGGGTTTTTTGTCTTGAAAAACTAAGCTGGAGTCAGGTAATTGATGGTGGTACACCCCAGTGCCTCGGAAAATACGTTAAACCTTGCACATTTGAAACTGATTAAAAATAAAGTATGTAGTCAAATATTCCAACATCGTCACTAAACATTACTTGCCGTGCGTGATCACAATGAATCAAGTGACAATTTCCGCCCAAGCCATTACAAATACCGCCCATCATAAACGAGTGCTATTAAGGTTAAAACTAACTTCATCTTGATGAAGAATGTTTACTGCTAATATATTAACATTACATTATTAAGAGTGAAGTCAACAAAGCTTTTTAATTTAAGAAATGTTAACATAGAGGAAAGAAAAGTACAAGTAATGATGTTATAGGCAATGGATTAATATTACAAATATAGGATATTGCTCGTTAATAAAGGAACTCAAATCAAGCCCGCGGTCATCGCATACTGGGCGACTAACTGTCTTACACCCAATTGCGCATATCTGGATTAGCTAATCTGGGTTTATTCAAGGCCTATTATGTAAGTTGAAAGTCCACAGGCCTAGGAAAAGTCCGGAACAGCTTATATGGACGTGCGAGAGTGGGCCTTAGGATATCATAATAATGCTGATCACTAAACAAACTAATACTACAATGCTACTTGTCTTCGCGTGAAATCAAATTAGGAAAGATATTTTTATTTTTATTTTTTTGTTAGACGTAAAAAAAGTGATTTACACATACCACATGACCCTCCGGCCACATAAGATCTTCATCCAGACAATCCGATTTGTACAGCGAGGGGTCCAGCACTCCCAAGTCAGCCGTGTTTGCTATAACAAACGAAAACAATACCGTTATTGTAGGAAAGTATATCCGATATTCAGATGTAAAAATTGGATATTCTGAGAAAAAAATGACGAATTGTAGAAACGTATAAATAAGCAACTTCTTTTTTTACATACAACCCATTCCTTTAAAGTCTAGCATCTAAAACCACAGATGTACGAGTATATAAAGTATTTTAAACATAGGAAAATTTAGGTGTAAGTTAGGTTTAAGGTTATGATTTCTTTTCACAGAAAAAAAACATAAAGCTATAGTTCAATTTTGTTAAAAATAAAATGAATGAAATAAAATTTATTTGCTTATGGAAAAGAGTAAAGCTTAGATGGAATTGTTATATTATATTGAGTTCAGCTTTTTCAGCCATATAAAAATGGCATGCAACTATACTAATCAACACTGTCTACAGATATTTTGGATATAATAATACTAATTAATAGAATCAGGCGTTTCTTTGCGGAAATCCATTATTACATGGGAAAAATAAAATACAATTATTTTGCTTTAAATTTCCGCTAAGACACGCTAGCGCAGGCACCAAAACCACACCAACCACAACCGCGTTGATTACCAGTTCAGGCATGAACTAGCAGCAACGAAACTTGAACAAGCAGGTCAGTTATACCATCTCCTCACTTTTGAATCTATTTTCAAATCAACAAAATATTATTAATAACCATCAGTCACCAACGATTAAAATTTTTAATTTTTACTTTAACTTTTTGTTTGCGTTTACGTTACGATGGTGTTAACGTAACGATTACGTCAGCTCATTAGTGGGAACGGTATAAAAGACTTGTTAGCCAGCGACTCATTTCAGTCGTCCGTGCTCAGCCGAGGCGACAACATCTCCTGAGGATGCCGCGTGGAGTGCCAAAACGCGTCGTTGGTGTTGGTAACTAACAACTGCATTAGCTGTAGTGCATGCGTATTGAGGGAGGGAGGGCGGCGCATTCTGCATTTGCCTGAACTGGTACACAACGCGGTTGTGGTTGGTGTGGTTTTGGTGCCTGCGCTAGCGTGTCTTAGCGGAAATTTAAAGCAAAATAATTGTATTTTATTTTTCCCATCTATAATAATACTATATTTGAATATCCCTAGACAGTGTTGATGTGTGTATTTAATTCAGACTGTAATAATAAAAAACCGGCCAAGTGCGAGTCGGACTCGCGCGCGAAGGGTTCCGTACCATTATCTTAAAACATTAGACAGTATAGGCAAAAAAAGTATTTTATTTATAATTTCAAAAGTATTCACCACAGGATACCCGAAACAATTTTAAATAAAAGTTTCCGCGGCTGTTTCTTTACGTGAGTGATTTGAAGTTTATAGACTTAGGAACTAGACTTTAGAAATTACAGGGGGGGGGGGGACACCGTGTAAACGACTTTGGCGGGCTATATCTCGCAAATGGTAAAGCTGATAAAAAAGCAAAATACCTATAAAATAAAGAAAATAGTAAAACAATCCTAACTATTTCACAAAACAGGTTAAAAAATATTTTTGAAAAATACTTCCTACAAGACTACTTATTACAAAAACTCAAGAAACCTTGTTGAAACTAATGTATATTGTTACTAAACGCAGCGTCATATGTCACTTGTACTGTGCGCTGTCGATCTCAATAAATCTGAGTTAATCTTCGAAAGGTGTTTTCCTTCTACGATTATTTCCTACATGGTAGCAGAGCGTAGTTGGAAACATAGGAAAACACCTTTATTTTAGTGTATTTCGAGAGTTTTCGAAGAATACGCCGAGATGGGTTCCACGACACCGGTTCACAATTACATCGAAAAACTGAAGGGAACAGAAAATTATTCCACTTGGAAGTTTTCGATGAGAATGATCCTCATCCACGAAGATTTGTGGGAACACGTAGAAAAGGAATCTGAAGATGAAAAAAAGGCTGCAAAAGCTTTGGCGCGAATTGCTTTGTCGGTAAATTCTGAAGTCATACCGTACATTCGCACCGCAAAAAGCGCTCACGAAGCCTGGAATAGCTTAAAGAGAACCTATGAAGGACGTGGATTATGCAGGAGGTTAGGCCTATTACGAAGTTTGTTTGGGACAAAACTGCGTGAATTTAGTTCGATGAAGTCCTACCTAAACACAATTAAGGAAGTCTCCCATCAACTGAGTGAAATCGAATCTCCTCTTGATGATGAATTCATCGCAGTCTTAATGTTGAGTGGGCTCACAGAAGATTATGATCCCCTCATCATGGCTTTAGAAAACTCCGCCACGAAACTAATTACAGATCATGTGTCAGCTGTACTGCAAGAGACTCAGAGGCGTGAAGAAAAACATGAAAATGTGACTGCCCTGGTCACTAAAAGACAGCCTAGATGTTATAAATGCAGGAAGCTTGGACATATATCAAGAAACTGCACTGAAGCATCAACGAACGAGCCAGCTCCGAAGAAGCAATCGTCACCAAAAGACAAGGCGCTTATCACTGCTTTTTCAGTCAAAGTGAACAGCGATTTGTGGTACATAGACTCGGGTGCTACTAATCATATGTGCAATAGTGAAAAAGTGCTAGTGAATTTAAAAGAAAATAAATCGGTGAATGTGACTGTTGCTAACGGTGAAAGGCTATCTACAGCTGCGGTTGGACAAGCTAAAGTCAACCTGAACAATTGTGTAAGGACAATAAGCGATACATATTATGTTCCTAACTTAAGTACAAATTTATTATCAGTGAGTGCGATGACACAAAAAGGTTAAATTGTAATTTTTGATAAAAAAGTCATGCACTATTTATGATGGTGATGAAGTGTTAGTTACTGGCACCCAAGTAAATGGTATCTATCAACTCGATACTGTGTCAGACAGCAGCCATATTCAGGTAGAGGCGTGTGCTGCGATGGCAGCAACAGTAGGTGACTCCAACTCTTAAGAGGTGTGGCATAAACGCCTCAGGCATCTCAACTCAAGGAGCATGCAGCTTTTAAAGAAAGGTATGGCAATTGGTGTTAATTATGATAATTCTGAATATCAACAGTGTGTTTCTTGTATTGAGGGGAAACAGACTAGGTTACCCTTTCCTAAGAAAAGTCACAATAGAGCTAAAGATGTGCTAGAACTAGTGCATACAGACCTGTGTGGACCCATGCAAGTCTCATCCTTTAGTGGTGCAAAGTATATTTTATCTTTTATCGATGACTACACAAGGAAACAACATGTTTATTTTCTAAAAACTAAAAATGAAACTTTTATTCATTTTAAGCAGTTCAAGGCACTTGTGGAAAATGAAACGGGTAAAAAGATAAAGGCACTTCGAAGTGATAGAGGTGGAGAGTACATGAGTTCTCATTTTCAGGAATTTCTCAAGTCTAACGGCATCAAGCACCAGAAGACCATTCCTGACTCTCCACAGCAAAATGGTGTTGCCGAGCGAGCAAACCGAACAGTCATGGAGAAAGTACGCTGCATGCTGCGAGATGCGGGCCTGGGAATGCGTTTCTGGGCTGAAGCGGTGAATACCACCGTGTACCTGAAAAATAGAAGTCCAACAAAGGCTGTAACAGGAGTGACTCCTGAGGAAAAATGGTCAAATTGTAAGGTAAATCTGAACCATTAATACTTCCTACAAGACTACTTATTACAAAAACTCAAGAAACCTTGTTGAAACTAATGTATATTGTTACTAAACGCAGCGTCATATGTCACTTTTGACAGATAAACTGTCATAGATTATTCATTTCCGGCCTCCATACATTTTTCTCTTGTCCGTCTGCTGAAATGTACTGTGCGCTGTCGATCTCAATAAAATCTGAGTTAATCTTCGAAAGGTGTTTTCCTTCTACGATTATTTCCTACAAACCTATAATCACTGCCACGATTTTTCGGAGATTTACGTAGGTATACTCAACAAAATAAATCTCAATAACAAAGATCCTTTTCCGAACGGATATTTAGCATTTACGTATGTGATTCAATTTACGCCAAACGCAAGAATGTGTGAGAATTTTCCGCTCCTACGCCTTATCCCACATTGGAAATACTTTCGCAGTAAAATTGTGGAAGCGCAAAGTTATTACGAGTATACGGCTACGATTGGATACAAATAAAATAAACAAAATATAGCCTATGTCAGACCGGGATATTTCTGAATTCGGATTTGGCAAAGTACTTCTTGAGTTTATTTGATACAAACATCCAAGTCAATTTTTAAAAAAAAACCTAAACAGACCAAAAGAACGCAGCCAAAAATGCCTGTATCAGACCGAAATAACACAGCATCCTATTAGTGAAAGAATTTTTGATTTGGAATCCTCAAAAATCCGAGAATACAAATATTTTCTCTCATATTAGAATAGGTTTGAACAAATGTTTTTATATGTATCAATTTCCAACAAAATCATTCATTTCATTTACATTAGTGAGGGTCCTGAAGTAGTTATAGCTGAAAGTAAGGCAACATAGCTTTCAAATACAAAGCCAGGGAAGCAATCCATCCAGCTTTCAAAAAGGCCTTCAATTTCAAAAAGGTAAAACACTGTTTATATTTCATTGCTTTGAAATTACAATCGTTATCGCATATATAGCGAAAGCAAATCGAACGATATGACCACAACACCAAGTCACCAAAAAGAACAAATATAAATAGTTTGGACGAAAATAAGTAGCAAAGGATTGGTTTTTTTTACGTCCATTATTGAAATAAAATCGAAAAAAAATGAAAAAAATAATATCTTAGATCGTTTTTCATGTAAAAGAACAAAGATTTGATTTTCTCCAAAAAGTGAGCGTAAATGTATATCTCTCGTACTTGTTTCAATTTCTCTATAGGGAATAAGAAAATGCCTCGCCTTTTTCAACAGCGACATTATTTGAGCCTGAACCTCTTTGATACTTTGTGTCACAATTAATACGCGCATTGTCGAGGCATTTATGTACTTGTAAATATAAATTATAATTTTACATGGCTAGAGAAAGCCTATTATTACGAACTATGCAGTGTCAACTTATGTTGTTACTGAAAGACTTTAGAAAACCCATTGTTTTGTGTTTGGTCTGTTCTACATTGGAAATGCACCAAGAGAGCGATAAACAGAAAAGCCGAAAAACAAATGAAAACTACAAAGAGCAATTATAATTATGAGAGCTCAACGTTAATTATTTAGTGTCAAAGCGTTTGTGTAAACAAACAAATTGCAAAATGTGACAACTCTTTCCAAATTTACCCTTTAATATATGTTTGTTGATTTACCTAAAAAGGTGTTAGGTACCTAGGAAAGTTAGTTCTTCTTCTTCTATACACCTTCGTGAATGAACACACACAATGACTTTCATGGCAATTTAAATGGAGTGGTTTGCCATTGCCTTTCTCCATTTCACATACTATTAGCTACATCCATCCAACCACTATCGTGCAGGTTTCCTCGCGATGTTTGCTATTACCGTTAGGCAGCAAAATTATTGCCGTGCGTATATTTTGCGTTTAGACATAGGTTTAGTCGTATACCGTGACAAGATGACTGTCTTGGTGTAGGTAGTGGTAATCACTCCGGCACCGAAAACCAGCAGTTACGGGTTCAAGTTCCGCAATGGGCAAACGTGTGATGGGCACGAAAATGTGTACCTAAGTCATGGATGTTTATAAATGTTACGTTTGGGCTGAGTAATTGGTGATTGTTGGAACAATTTGTTATTTATTAACATAATTATCTTGCTAAGCCCAACGCCGAAATTGTGCTATTGCAAATCAATCATGAACATGGCCGACATTTTTTGTCTATATGCACATACACATTTTCAAATAAATGACTAGGTACCTATTTAATTATCATTCATCTCGGTGGCTGTCATGAACTGTCGAGGGGCTTCAAGTACATATCGCTTACATATAAGCTTAATAGACTAACCTTGTAGCTGAAGTGACATCAATAGCTCTTGATCGAATCACCAGAATGCTGATATGTTAGTTTACGTACCCATCAGTCGGTACGCCATCTTAATTAAGAGGGGCCTTTGTTATGCATTGCGCAAACAGAATGCCGAAAGGTCCCGGGCTAGGTAAACGAAAATAACAAAAGCAGTGTAATATCTAACAGAAATTATACTTAGTAAATTAATTACCTAATTAATTTTAACCCTAAAAACATTCATCGTAAAACCAAAAAGAAAACAGTTGACATGAGTTTTGAAAAATTTCTGTTATGTTTTGAATTTGTTCCAAAAAAATTGTTAACATAAAATATGAAATCAAATTGAATTTGACTCACAAAAAATAATCGACTGTGTCATCCGGTGGGACACGAACCCACGTCCCTTCGCTATCCGGGCGAATGCTCTTACCAACTGAGCTACGGAGGACGTTAGTCAGTCGATGAATTTTTGTAAGTGTTTGCTACGCCAGTGACCCTGCGTTCGATTTCATCAATACTTGGGGAATGTACCCGCATGTATCCGATGGAAATATTTTAATAAAATATGAGTTCAAAGTCCAGCCTTTTAAAGCACACTTGCATGATAAGGTTTACTTTAAACTAATTTTGACTAACATAAAACTTTTTCTTCTTTATTTATTTGATGCAAGATAATGTGTAATTATTTTGTATTGTTGTGCTAAATAAAGATATCTTATCTTAAAAAAATATTAACTATCTACTTCTATGTTTCTTAACTAACTTCCTCAGCGTAGGTAGATCAGATGTAAGAGGTATTGTCATGAATAATAATATTATATAAGACTATTTTTGCAAGAAGTAGAATTACTTATTACTAATTAATTCAGAACTATAAGAAATGGTAGGTATAATAGTTTATGTTTGTTCACTGCTCACATCTATAATGTAGAATAAAAGTATTTCCTTATTTTGTATAGGTCTATCATAGGACCCTGCCCAAGGCAGTATAAACTTTTTTTGTAATAAGTGTATTCTCTCTGAGCTGAGATGTCTTGGGTTAGAATGGCGGCCATATTTGTTGATAGTGAATGTTTAACGAAAAAATTTGGGATATTTGTAAATTAATAAGGATATCACTCACATATACCTATTATTTATTTAATATCTTAAGTGGACAAAAACCTTTCAGCTTCAACAATCCACTGAAATTGTGTGTGACTCAATTTTATCAATTGGACTTTATAGTATAATGAGTTTATGATCCAATTATTTTATTTGTCATGTATTGCATCACAGTGCAGTATCTGCATTACGGTACTAATAAGTTATAATAAAACTGTGAAGATTTTAAAGATATTAATTTACTCTTTAATATTTACCATCCGTATATGAAATAATTAAAAGTTTAATTATTCGACTTTTATTAACCTTTTATGTTAAATGACGACTATGTACAAGGTACAAATCTTAAACAAGATTAAGTCTTTATTTATCAACTAACAGTTTTATTAAAATAATAATTGGATCACATAAAAATAAATATGTACACTTAACCAAAACTTAAAAACCTACTTACTTAAAAAAAATACCGTGTCCATGAGGCAATTGACGACCGTCTTGGTGTAGTGGTTCGCGCCACGCACTTCTAAACCAGGCGGTTGCGGGTTCGAATCCCGCAAGGGGCAAATGTTTGTGTGATGAGCACGAGCATTTGTTCCTTAGATGTTTATAAAAGTATTTAAGTATGTCTATCCGTTATCCTAGTCACCATAGCACAAGCTCACGCTTAGTTTAGGGGCTAGGTAACTGGTGTGTTTAAAAAAAATGAAGCGAGAATGCTGGCTGCGTTTTCGCGTTGGATAGCTATACTTAGCCTCTGAGCGAGAAACGAGCCAGCTTTTTTGTTTTCCAGAATTGTATTTAATTGAAGGTCTATTTTTCTAAAAAGTAATCTGGCGTTAACTAACTTTCCCTTTTTTTTCAGATATTAGGTCACAATTTTCACTTAGTCTACATGGGACTTAGGAAACATAAACATTGTGAAATTTTAGGGTGGCGTTGACTGTGGAAAACCGCCGAAATTAAGTGAGAGCTTTGTTGTTTATATTGATGAAACCACCTCAGGGGCCCTTTAATAAAGTTCAATTTAGGTACCTCATTTTCTTTGCGGTGTTCCCACACACGTGGTTTGAAAAAGTCACCTTTGAGCAACCCGTGTATTTTAGGTTCTAGCAAACGTACATACTACAGTGAAAATTTCCATCTATCAGTAGTAGTTTGTACCCCGAACTATTAAAATACGAGTATTTCAGGTTAAACCCAGTAAAGACCGAGTATTTGTGTATCAGGAAAAAGTATAAACCTTTGGTCTGCAAAAACATCATACACCATCCAAAAAATAAAATAATCTATAACAAAAAAACAAGATACGTGTTTTTTGTTTTGCCTAGTACCAAATAAAGCAAATATAATATATATATATATAATATATATATATATATATATTATATGTTAAATAAAGCATCCAGAATATGTATGAATACATTATAACAACACGAACACAACACGCAAATCTACTACTCTACAAGTTTTTTCATTCATTTCATTGATGTTTTAACAAGCTCGATGTGTTGACCATTTACACGCAAAATTTAAAATTATATCAAGAAATATTTTTATTGTATAAAATTGACCTGCGATTTAGTTTATAAGTGGGCTCTTAAACTTTGGATAGTGAATGAAAAGTCTTCCTGTATACAAAAAAATAACTCTTAGATCCGAGTACACCACCTTTTAAACAGCCCGTAAACCTCGATTGAAGGTAAATTTGACAGAATTCTCATTCAAAATATGTCAAATAATATTACACCGCTTGATTAAATATTAAACGTGTGTTGGTGAACTCGATGATTTATCCGTGTAAGATATTGCCAGTTAAAATCGATCGAATCGTGAAATGGGAAACACAGTCGTGCTTATGAGAGGACTCTACACCGAGGTCTGATTAGGTCATATCAGACGCCTGTGCAGGCTAATTAGCTGTTAAACAAGGATTGTTTAAAAAAAGATTGAGAAAATGCTCTAGATTTTCTTTTTCTTTTCAAAATTGCGCCTTATTATATGAACGCAAAAAATTATTAGGGGCCCACAATTATTTGGATGTGTCAGCTCGTTTCTAAATTCGTTCTTCCTAATCGTTGCGCAAAGCCACCCAGATCTTTAGATAATTTATTGATATGAACCTCATTCTTCACATTCAAAGCAACTAAAACCATAATAAATAGTTTAGGTGACACGGTAAATATAACACAAACCTGTGTACAAAAACTTCCAAAATCATAACTCTTGCTTTTCATAATGCCGTAGGCGGGCTAAAAGGGGCAAAATAGCGTGTTTCTATGGAATTTATCAAAGGTTTGCGTAAAGGGTGAGCCGGTCACTGACCCACAAATGAAAGACTTGTTGCTAGTCCACCTTTATTTACCGAGACCTTGGCTTTCCCTTCCTGGATTAAATTTGTTTATTTGACCACCCGGTTCAGATGGGTGGGTAATGAAATGGCCTTCGTTTGTTTATAGTGGTAATTCGATCATTAAAACTGTATCAAGGTTCTTCTTTGTAGTAAAATGAACCATATAATGGAACATTCTGATTAAAAAAAATAACTGGAGTCAGTATAAAATATTTCTCTCATTTTTTTCTCTAAGATATAAATATATTTATGTCATCCTAGCCCAATCTCAACTACGGAGGTCAATCTCAGTAGAGATTGGCCAACAAGTGTTTGCAGACAGTCAACAGTCCTTCACTCTCATAGTGCGGTGAGGCGGCAATCCGACATGACCGGCGAGAGATCAGGTGCAGGACCAATGGCTTAACTTGCTTTCCAAAGCACAGGGGTGTTAACACCACCAATTTCCCGACTGTAAAAATTTCAAGATGGTTTCTGAGTTATTTGAAGATAGAAAAACCCAGAAACAAATTTTGGTCCAACTCGGAATTCAAACCCGGGACCTCGTGGTTAGTAACCAGCGTGCTGACCAAAAACGCAGTCAGATACCTTCAACAGAAAGATACCCATAGATATGTAGATCTTAGAATTATTTCCTTAATGACAAGAAAGCTTGAAAATTTGCTTACGCGATTGAATTTAATAATATGAATATAATTTGTGTAGACTAGTTCAAGTGCACGTCATTTCGTAGCTCTCATAGCACCGTAGCATTTCGTAGAATGTGGTTAGCGGAAATACCGCTTCGTAGCACACTACGCCAGTGTGCGCTACGAAGCTGTGGTTTAATTAACTAAGTATTTACACAGATTTACTAAGTACTCATTAGGAGTATTTAGTAGTTTGAATTTAAAATATTAAAGTCAATCATATCATGTAAGATTTTGATTTACTTATCTACACAGGTAAAATCTCGCGACAAGCTTTTGAACAAACATAGTTAGTTACATTGCAAGGTAAATAAAAGCTTGTAAAATACGGAAGTTACTCTGTCTGGTGTCAATCAATCAGAGCTGATGAAGCGATTTTAATAAATTGGATTGGATTGGATAATGGGAATAAACCAGATTTATGTTGTAAAAATTAAAGATTTTTTTTTTCAAAATTTTTGTACACAAATTTTTGAGTAAAAAAAAATATTCCATTCCGTGTTTCATTTATTTTGAGTTCTCGTAGTAAAATTGTGTTAGAAGTTTATCATTTGTACAACCTATATTCAGAACCACGTTCTAAATGTACACTTTTTTAATATAAAGTGTATTATTTAAATTAAATATTCTAACGCCTTTTGTGCTCGTACAAGAATAAATGTAAGCGATATTTTTTCGTAAATGCGCAATAGAATAGGTACAATGTTATTGATGCTATTTTGTTATTTTAAGTACCATAATTTGTAGTTTGTACACTACTAAAAATATAATAAAAAAATTCAATTTTATAATTTTATTGCGTTTTATTTTGATTGATGCGGAGTAATTTTCAATATTCAGTACTATTACTATAACAGATAGTCTCAGAATTCACACTCTGATTTTTACAATAAGTACAGTTTTATTTAACTTAAGTTGTTTCGTTATTAGTATTCAAAACAAGTTTTACTAACTCGTAAAGACTAAAATAAAATCATATTCCTTCCATAGGTTTTATAGCAGTCGGATAAAAAGTAATCACAAAGGTAATTAAGGACATAGACAATCCATTTACAATCTAAATTGAATTAAAAGCTTTAGCATGTAATTATAGCGATCCTTAGTAACTATGACTACAAAGTACGTACGCGTACTATACAAAGGTAGCATCGATAAGGGAACATGAAAAATATAAAAAATCGGCCAAGTGCGAGTCGGACTCGCGCACGAAGGGTTCCGTACCTATATAACATTAGACACTATATTATGACCCTTTTAGGGTTTCGTACCTCAAAAGAAAAAAGGAACCCTTATAGGATCACTTTGTTGTCCGTCTGTCCGTCTATCCGTCTGTCTGTCAAGACACTTTTTCTCAGGAACGTGTAGAGGTATAAGGTTGAAATTAATATCAAATACTTATGTCTATGGTCCCATAAAGCTGTAAAGGAATCAAGCTTTCAAGTTAACGCAAACAAAAGATAGGCCAATGAAGTCCTATTTTCTAACAGTTTTCCCCATTTCTCAGGGGAATCAAAACCTATAGGGTACTTCCCATAGACCTAGAACCATGAAATTTGGCAAGAAGGAAGGTCTTACATCATTAGTTAAGGAAAAAGTCCGAAAATCCTTAATTTGTCTTTAAATCGAATACAAAAAGATCTTTTTGCAAATTTATCGCGAAGAACAAATAATTCTGGTTCAAAAAAATCTCAATAGATGGCGTTGTTGGGTTTTAAATCACGATAAGATGCGATATTTCTGAAATAGGAAGGTCAAGCAGCAAGATAGAAATATTTTGGCGGCATTAAGTACGACTGGTAAACTAAGTATTCTGGTCGTTTTTGTTAATGTTTTCGAGAATTATATATTTCTTTACTAATACGCATTATTTTATGAATAAGGTCGACCTGTAGTCCTGTACGTAAATATGTAATGGAATCTAAGTTAACCAATTTAATCATCTTCCAATTCGCATGCGCTCACTGCATTCAGTCAAAGCGCTGAGCTAGTGTTGTTTTATTATAGGACAATAACAACATTGGATTATAGGACAAGATTATAGGACAATAATAACCATTTTTGAGGCAATTCTAAAAAGCTTCGACAGCGCGACTGTATACGCCATACTCGCGCTGCTAAAGTCGCTTAAATGTGAAAGCGTTTTAAGTGATAAGGGTGTAGCCACCCTACGGAATACGGAACCCTTTGTGCGCGAGTCCGACTCGCACTTGGCCGGTTTTTTTAGTTTTAAACGGTAAAAAAATCACGTTTGTATGAGTGCCTTCCTTAAATATTTATTTATTTTTTATTTAATTATTAATATTTGATGTTTTTATATAACTAAATATTCTGTGAATATTTCAAGCGTCCGCGTGTTGCCGTTTATTAATATCAAGCAAAAAGTTTTAAAAAACACGTTTGTTGTAGGTTATTATTATTTAAATAACATAATTTTTTTAATAGTTTATATTCATATTGATATTCTGTAAAAAAGTCAAGCGTCTACCTGTTGCCGTTATTAATGTAGAGCAAAAACCACCTGAAAAAATACGTTTGTAACAAACCAAAATAAAAATAATATTTGAGAGGGGCTCCTATACAAGCCCCTCAAGTATTATTTTTATTTTGTTTTAATTATTTGTTGTTATAGCGGCAACAGAAATACATAATCTGTGAAAATTTTAACTGTCTAGCTATCACGGTTCATGCATGAGATACAGCCTGGTGACAGACATACAGACAGACAGCGGAGGCTTAGTAATAGTCCTGTTTTTACCCTTTGGGTACAGAACCCTAAAAATGGGAATTGATTACCCTAATGCAGGTAGGCGTCAGTACTTTGCATAAATTACGTCAGTTTTGGGAGTTATATACAGAATCTACCATTATTCATAGCAGTGGGTCTCGCAACGTAGTGGGAGGATGTAATATTTTACAACGTTTTCATTTACCACGTGTCACATAAATGCTACAAAATGAAGACGTAATACCTATTACTAAGAATTTAAATGATATGCTGACCATTAGTATAATAAGTGAGCGATTAAGATTAAAATGTTAGTTCATAACATCTTCTACAGTTCGTTCGTTCTTTGTTTTACCAACTACAAGATGCTAGTTAACGAATTTATTGTAGAATTACAAAATGAACAAAATAGATCTTATCTATTTGTTTTTTTGTCAAATGACGTAAATTTTAGGGTTCAGTACCTTAAAAAGAAAAAAGAAACCCCTATAGGATTAATTTGTTGTCCGTATGTCCGTCAAGTCCCTTTTTCTCATAAGCGCGTAAACGTATCCAGTTCCAATAAACATCAAATACTTTTGGCTGTAGTCCCTTTAGGCACAGAATAAAAGTCTTTAAAGATGTAATGATGGCTACGCTAGTTGCGGGGTTTTGTTTCATCAATACTTTGGAAAATGAACATTTGTATAATATTTAGTATGTATATATTTACTATTTAATAATTAGGCCCACTTTCGTAAGTCCAGATTAGCTAATCCAGACTTGCGCAAATGGGTCTTCAACTCACATCATAGGCGTTTCGCTAGTCCGGACTGGCGCAATTGGTCTTTCAACTTAGACAATAGACCTTGAACAAGTCCGGGTTAGCAAATCCGGACTTGCGAAAAAGGACCTTAGTAAAAAGGAATATGTTTAATATTGACCGTGACTTCGACCTTCATTTTTCACCTTTAGCTTTACAGGAACCTACGGAACAACTTAAAAATTAAATGCAAATAACTACCGCAATAATGTTTTCAACTTTCCTTTATGATGGTTGATTAATGTTCGTAATTATAAACTCGAATATTTAGCTGTTTCGTGAAACAGCGCTTATTATGCAAATACGGCTTATTGTGAACTTGGAAAACAAGAGTGGTAATAAATTATTAGCCTTTAAGTAGTTAGAAACAATTTGCCCTTTACAGTTAATTAGTTGGAATATTTTTAAGAAAGTCCTATTTATTTTTAGTTGCAAACGTGTTGTGTACTTCAATTATGTCACTTAAATATTGAAAAGTGATTTTATTTATACTTTTAAAACAAAATCATTTGTAGGTTGAAAAATTCCAAGAAGCTGTTACGCTCTCACGCCTTTTGTGCAGTTCAAAGCGTTCTGAAAAAGCGTGGGCTTTTACAATTTGTCATTATAATTGCAATTTACGGGGTTGCGCGTTCACTGTGGGCGTTACAAACACAATATACCTATGTCAATAAAAATCTACCAGTAAACTTCAAGTTCAATGAACTGAAAGTTCGATTCGGTCACAAGTCAAGGGATTCGATTATATGTTAAGCATCCACTATTTGTATCGTCTGCTCTTTGACGGTTTATTTTATTTTCGTATCAACCATTAATTTCAACTAGCGTTGTGTGACGTGACAATCTTCCAGTCTTGTTCTCTTACAATTTGCATTGTTTATCAAAGCGTTAGCGAAAATTGCCAGCGCTACCACAACTATCAGAATCGTTACGCAAACAATACGCGTGGTTATGAGAAACACCATATGCAGCTAATAAACAATGCAAGTGAAACCACGAAGGGTAGACCGAAACGAAAATATTGTCAAATCAAGCGTAACATGACCGAATGTTAGTTGAACATTTATTATCTTTAAGTGTGGATTTGTAAATTGGCATGTTTGAATGTTATTAAGGAATTACATTAAAAAACACAAACAAAACATTTAAAAAGCGGAAACATAGACATTTAAAAAAAAAACGGATCAATTGTGTCCACTTGTTGGCAAAATAAATAAAAAGCATTTTTTTAGTTGTGCTCATATCCCTTATCGTGATTGCTAAAGTGTCAATGAAAATCACGGGAAATTATTTCAAAATAATATTCTCAAAAAGGTCGGAACGAAGTTTTGTTTTGGTTCGATAGGTAAAGCACAAATCACTAATAAACTGCTAATATTCTATGTTAAATTGTTCTCATAAATTAAGCACCATTGTTTGTGATGGTATACGCATGGGTGGTGTATTAGTAAGGGTGAGTGCACAACGTAAATAGAAACCAAATAGATAAACAGCTAATGAATACACTTAAATGTGAGAATCGCTATTAATAGTTCTGGTATTTTTAAGTACATAAAGTTTGGAATCCTCATCGGTCTTTAATCAAAAAATAAAACTGATAATGCGGTGATGATCACCTATTTTAACGGTGGTCTTAAAACATACCTACTCAATTTATAATCATAATTTAAGTGCCAGTAAGTATCACCATTTCGCTCATTAAACACTTTCACTTGTTATAATAGAATGGTAGTTCAGGTAGACGTGGTAAGTAGGTAATTGTGTGTATTGTGTGTAATATTTATTATGGGTGATTAACAAACGTGTGATAATTTTAAAATCATATAAAAACTAAGCTTCATAGTTCGTGCTACTAATGTAATCACGCCCTAAGGTGTGCCATGGCCGTTGCTAATTGCAATTTCCCACGTTTGACTTATTGTGGCATCCGATATGATCACAATCACAAAGCAAGCACGTAACCAGAACACAAGGGTACTCCAAAATTTTGTGGTGTACGAAAACGAACTGATATTGCTTTCCGGGTACGCACAAAACATTCTAGAATTATATTTGTTATGAATAAAACTTGTTTAAACTTATCGTCATTATCAACTTAAGTCCGTTCTTCTCTGCTTGGCAAACATTGCAAACAATCTTGACATTCCTTTTTAACGAAATTAAAAATAAGACAGACACAAATATAATAATTGACTATGGTAATTTATCATTTAATACATACATACAACTTTTAATATCTATGTGGTGTTCATTTTTACTAGTATTATTTTTAAAGTCATCAAAATATTGTTTACAATGTTTGCCAAGCAATGAAAAACAGACTTTACCTAGGTACTTGAATAACACAACTATGAATGGAAGTAAAAGAGTGCTCGAAAGCTAGATAAACACAGTATAGATAAATCGGGTTTACACATAAGGTAGCAGACTATGTAACGACCGTTTCATGGTTTTGTAAGATTTGTGTTTTTTTTTGTTTGGAATAAGTACAAGATATGCAATATGACGACTGTCTTGGTGTAGTGGTTCGCGCCACGGACTTCTAAACCAGGCGGTTGCGGGTTCGAATCCCGCAAGGGGCAAATGTTTGTATGATGAGTACAAGCATTTGTACCTAAGTCATGGATGTTTATAAATGTATATTAGTATGTCTATCCGTTATCCTAGTCACCATAGCACAAGCTCACGCTTTATTTGGAGCTAGGTAATTGGTGTGTTTGTTGAAAATGTTTGAGAGTTTAGGCAGTGGATTACACGTGGAGGGCGACAATGATAGGTAGAAAATCGGTCTGTCTTAGCACTTACAGCCAGGCACCTGCTGCATCAGTTTTCCGGGGTTTTTGGGGTCACTTCACACACTTCACAGGCCACAATCACTCGAAATGTCTGTAAGGAGCTTCACAGGATACACACGCGGCGAAAGCGCTCTGGTCGGTCTAGTACATGTGTCATAGGTAACGTCTCGGTGGCAACTGGGGGCTCCGGGGTTCTCACGGTACGTTTTAAACAAATAAAAATAAGGCAGGCAGGCGCGCGAGTGCGCGCGGCGTAGTATCAATAAAGTACACAAACAAATCAAAATATTGTAGTAAACATATCGCCCGCCCTAAACACGTCAAGTGTTTACGAGAAGGTAAGGAAGCTAAGGAAAAGAAGTTCACTGGACAGAAAGACGAACTAATTTCGTCAAAGATCTCTTTAGGCTACCGGTAGGAGTTTTAACATCTACCACACGAACAACTTGGTCTTGGCCAGGGTATAAATTAATAATGCGTCCACGACGCCACTGCAAAGGGGGAAGGTTGTCATCTTTTATGAGTACTAGCTCACCTACTTTAGGAGGATCACAAGGAGAGGTCCATTTATTTCTAATTTGTAATGTATTTAAGTATTCTAAATGCCAGCGAGACCAAAAGTGCTGGGTAATTTGTTGGATTAGCTGAAACCGTGTAAGGCGATGCAATTTTACGTCTTTATAAGGGTACTCCGAAAGTGCAGTTAGGTGTTGTCCAATTAAAAATGACCGGGAGTTAACACTTCAACATCATTAGGGTCCGGAGAAAGTGGGCACAATGGGCGTGAATTTAAAACTGCTTCAATTTTAGCAAAAACAGTGGTCAGCTCTTCAAACGTAAGGGGGGTATCGCCTACTACTCGTTTTAGGTGCGATTTCGCCGATTTAACCGCAGCTTCAAAAAGACCGCCCCAATGAGGGCAAACAGGAGGATCGAAAACCCAGGATATGTTCCGCTTTGAAAGCTCAGAACCAATAGCCGCCTGGTTTTGAGACAGGAAACACTCTAACTCTTTAAGGTAATTGTTGGCACCGATGTAATTTCGACCGCAATCGGATCGGATTAGGCGAGGCACACCACGACGCGACACGAATCAGGAAAAGGCCACAATAAAGGCTTCAGTAGTTAGGTCCGACACAACCTCAAGGTGAACGGCTTTGGTAGAAAGGCAGACAAATACACACAGGTAACTTTTCACTAACCTTTTGTTCCTATAGGCCTGGACTTTGGTAAAAAAGGGTCCTGCAAAATCGGTACCTACACCGTCAAACGGTCTAGCAGCCGTGACGCGGTCTTTAGGTAGGTCCCCTATGAAGGGTTGAGATACAGCCGCTTTGAGACGATACAGGGAAGGCATTTAAAAATCACATACTGAATAGCTCTGCGTGCCGACAAGATCCAAAACTCTCTATTTAACATGGCAAGAATTGCATTAACACCAGCATGAGCATTCTCACGATGGTAATGTGAAATAAGGATGTTCACGAAATTACCATTCTTCGGAGTTTTGTAATCGACCTCCAACTCGAATCAGGCCTCTGTCATCTAGTAATAAATTCAACTTTCTCAGGGAGTTAGTGATAGGATCGCCACGCCGTAAGCGATCAAGTTCATCAGAAAAGGAGGTAAATTGAACGATTTTCACTAAAAACAAAAGGGAATCTCTCCGTTCCTCAGGGCTCAGGTAGGACAAGTAAGATTTAGGAAATAAAAACCGCCTTAGGTAACAAGTCACGTTTATTAGCTTGTTCAAAGAACTATACCGCTCTAATAAGAATAAGGGATCCGGGTTAGGAACATCGGCAGAGACTACTAAACAACGTAGTCCAGGGAGATCACTACTTGGGTTAGGTTACGAAATACCGGGCCAGTTGTCAGGAGACTGCGTCAACCACAAAGGTGAAAACCAAAGGGAGTGGTCGATCAGTCGGGTGACTGACATACCTCTCGATGCACAGTCACTAAGGTTCATGTAGCCTGGGACGTGTCATATGAAGAAAGGGACATATGGTTTAGGTCAAGGTACTCACGCATAAAGGAAATATATTTCTCTCGAAAATTAGGATTGGCTTGCAAACGCTTCTTATGGAATCGCCGTAAGGCATTGGTTTTAGAATCACCGAGAGGTGGACGATCATGAAGAAAAGGGAGTCTAACCATAAATCGACCATCGCTTTCACGAGTGGTAGTTGCTTTAAAAAAGGTTTAACACTCTATATCCAAGGGGTTCGCAACTGGAGATTGGGGGGCCTCTTCGATTTTCCAGAATTTTTCAACTATTTGGGACAGCGAGAATCCAGTCATGGGGGGTTCCAAATCAGTAAATCCTCCATAAACAGGACCATACAGGACATAACCAAATATCGTCGAGATAGCAGTAAGGCCATCAGGGGACACAAACAACTCGGACCTTAAAAGGCGACCAATGACGTCAGCTCCAAGAAGTACACTTATAGTACCAGGTTTGTAAAATAAAGGGTCAGCAAGAGGGAGGTGCTTAGTACAGGTAATTACACTTTTAGGTAAGTCTACCTCTGGGAGGGTACCAGCAATCACATCAACAACTATTGCACTGGTAGAGATTTCTGGACAGACAGAATTAACTGGCTTAAATGAAAAGGATACAATGCCCGGGGAATTCATCGCTTAAACATTACCTATTCCACGAACAGGAACTGGAGAAGGAATGATAGGTAAGTTCATGTGGTCAACAACAAGCTCAGTAGTAAGAAGGCAGCCCTGAGCACCAGTGTCACATAAGGCACGCGCTTCCACATAATATCCAGACGAGGTTTTAACATGAATCAAGGCCGTAGGTAAAAGAACGAGAGAATTGCGAGGTAAAGATGTAAAAGCGGGTATGGAAGGGGGGCTATCTAGTCAAAATTGTGGGGCCTCATTGTACTTATGATGAAATGCACGTTCAGCCTGGGTTCTTTGACCTAGAGGGGCATTATAAGTACGGTTACCGCTGGGTGCAGGTGGGGATCGCCCGCCCGAACGGGGAGGTGATGCTCTACGGGAATCACGAGGGGGCGGGGTACGAACACGGTGCCATTCAGTACGTGGGGGTGACACACGGTCCGTTAAGTGACTTTGTGGGGATTGCCGCGGTTGGTTGGAAGCTAAGGCCGGGAGGTCTCGGTATGAGCGCTCGCGATCGTAATTCACAGGAGAGGAGTCATCATAACACAGTAACGTGTGATGACTGGAACGACGGCACGTGCGACAGCGATAATCTCGCGTGCATTGGGATATGGAGTGTCTATCCAGGCATCGATAGCACAGTCGGGCTTCTTTTACAAAGGTAACACGTTGACGTGTAGGAAGGCGAATAAAATCGGGACACTCGCGTAAGTAATGCGAAGTACTATTACAAAGGTGACATTTAGATGTCGTCGCAAAGGTAACAAAGGCTCTTGGGGGAGGTGGGAAACGCGCGTTAGGTTTAGGCAAACGAGGGGAGCTCACAGTAGGGGGGGTAGTAGTGTCAACGACAGGAGCACTACCTACATTGTCGTGGTGCCTACATCCATCCTCAAGAAAGGTAATAAGATGATCAAAAGTAGGGAGGTGATTAGGATTATCGCCATAACGACGTTCAAATCTTGATTTTAACTCTGAAGGCAGTATAGCAAGGCATAAGTGAACTAATAGGTACGACCAATGTTTAACAGGAAGTTCCAATCTTTCTAAGCATCGATAAGTCGAAAGCAGGGGGTTCAGGAACGACACACGTAACCCGGAAAGTTTAGGCGTTATAGTAGGGAGCATCATTATTTGAGCAATGTGGGTATCCGCTAAAACACGCAGGTTATGGTACCTACGTTTTAGGAGGTCACGGGCCACGGTGTAATTGCCCGCCTCAATCTTGAGGTGTTGTATTAATCGACGAGGTTCATCCGATAAGGCTCCCCCTAAATAGTGTAGCTTTAAAGTCGGGGTAAGGGTAGGCTGGTCGTCCACCACGCTATCAAACTGGTCTATAAAACTGATCCAACTATCGGGACGGCCATCAAACTTAGGTATAGGTAGGTCAGGTAATTTACTAGCCGGGTTATCAATAGCCAGGGATTTATTCTCCTTGAAGGGGGTGCTATTACGGGACGTCTCAAATTGGTGAGGTCGTATTTCGTCTAACTTAATTTTTAAGTCGTCTACTTTGTCCCTTACTACGCGTATCTCGTTCTTAACTTGCACATATTCTTGTTCATAAATAGCAGGATCGAGATTACCTAACAGCTTGGAACAAGCGGCGGAAAACTTGTCGCACATAAGTGGCAGGTCGGAAAGACGCGCTCGCATACGATTGGAGGAAAAGGTCTCAAGAACTCGGTGGGAATTTTCAACCCAGTCACTAATATAACGGAGTTCACCAATAGCTTCACGGTATTCAGCTGTATCCGTGTAAAGTACGGCCCTTACGGTCTCGTTGCCGGTTTCGGTATCCGACATTTTATTTACTTTAAATCGCAAGAAACAAGGTAGGTAAATTAAACTCACAAAAGATTTCCATACGATGCGTAAAGGAACAAATAGTAAGGGACGGCACCGGGTATGGCAAATGTAACTCGTAAACAACTTGCACGCGGTCACGCGGTAATGGCGTGATCAATAGGGAAACAAAGCGCTCGCGCACCTCACTTGCACTTAAAGGGTTGGTAATTAACGCTAATCGATTTAATCGACACTTATGTAAAAGGGGTTGTACTCGAATGTTATTAAGGAATTTACTGTAAATAGGTTAGGTATATGACGAGACGTTTTCTTCAAATTACAAAGGAAGGTAGCAAATAAATAACTCTCAATTAAACAAATTACGTTACTAATAAGGGGTCCTAATAAAAAACTACGCTCTGCTACCAAAATGTTTGAGAGTTTAGGCAGTGGATTACACGTGGAGGGCGACAATGATAGGTGGAAAATCGGTCTGTCTTAGCACTTACAGCCAGGCACCTGCTGCATCAGTTTTCCGGGGTTTTTGGGGTCACTTCACACACTTCACAGGCCACAATCACTCGAAATGTCTGTAAGGAGCTTCACAGGATACACACGCGGCGAAAGCGCTCTGGTCGGTCTAGTACATGTGTCATAGGTAACGTCTCGGTGGCAACTGGGGGCTCCGGGGTTCTCACGGTACGTTTTAAACAAATAAAAATAAGGCAGGCAGGCGCGCGAGTGCGCGCGGCGTAGTATCAATAGGGTACACAAACAAATCAAAATATTGTAGTAAACAGAAAACAATTAATTTAAACAATATAGTAACTGTGCGCAACATAGTAGCAGGTATGTATAACCAAGTGAAACATATTGCTTTTAATCAGAATGCGTTCGTACGTCTCAGTCAAGGTGCATTTTTTTTTTCATAAATCTACTAACGCAAAATGTAATTTTTATTTACAACGTATTTCTTTCGTTTTAAACAATTATACAATCACAAAACTACAAAACAACTTATTAAATCAACTCGATGAAACTTATTACAAAATTAAAATACATACCGCAGCCGGCATCCTTAGCGCGCGCTGCGTGGCTGTAAGTATTTATTTCATGAAAGAGCCAGAGGCCAAGTTACAATACTGCTAGTTATCTTTAGCGTGGTAATTACATACAGCGAATTTCGTATTCACCTGTGTAGTTGACGCTTTTCATGGCAAAATGTGAAAATATTCGCTTTTCATTTCATGTCACGTTGCATACTATATAGCTATAACCGGGTTTTTGTTAAGAATCGCGTATGAACGTGACCTCTTATGACTTAATGTCTTCCAGCAACTATCGGTTATATGTATGTGTGTAAGCACATATGACATAGAAGTTACTGTTGACTTAAACTCATAAAAAAGGAAGTAATAATGCCAAGTCAAGTGAAAATGCTTTGACATTTATTGATGCGTGTGATGGGGTGCGTAGGTATTTCCTTTACTCGAGCGATCAACATCATAAGAGTGAGATTCGTGTGTTAGGCAAGTTATGAGCGATTGAAAATTTTTCTTTATATTTTATTTACTTATATATTATTTTATTTTAGAAGATGATGATAATCCATTCAGACCCGAGTTAACTAACTTTTGAACAGCCGGTAAACGTTAATTGATGGTTAATTTGACACATTTCCCATACAAAATATGTCGAATAGTATAACAGCTGTTTAAAAATTAAACATTTGTTTGTGAACTGCACACTAAGGATTTCTAGGTTAATAAACGGTTGAGATCTTCCGTATATCATACGCGATATGATTTTTTGGTTGTTCATACAAAGGTAAATAAGTAAACTCATCTAAGTTATTTCTTTGTAAAACTGTGTCAGGATTATCATCATAAATATTTAGTACGTTTAAGGATGTACATAAACTTAGTACTGACGTGGCTTCATCGATGCTCGATGGGCGGCTTAATACTAAGGCGGCTTGTCAATTCTAAGAACGACTTGACACCAACATGACGTATCCCACGCTTTTCTGATAAGTCAATGTGTCTCAGGTTTTCCGTTTAAATTTAAGATCGTGACGTTGGAAGGTACAATTTGTAACAGACCCTCGACGTATCGACGAAACGGCCATAATTTTGTTTTAGATTATGCTTGGCATCTCACCTTACAGCATTGGTTGTTTAATAAAATATAAAACATCTGGCAAGAGCTACGTGTCTACGTAATTAATTTACTGAACATGTCCATTTCGTGCAGGCCATGTTCTTGTCATAACCGATTACGTACCTATAAAAAGAAATGATATCTTTTTTTTGCGTTTATGCTTGAAACCTAGAATATACATTTTCCTGAAACTAAAATAAGAACATGTTAGATAGCGTGCTTCTAAGTAAAACAAAATTATTATTGCCATTACGCCGCTCTAGCCCAGTGTGTTCACAAAATTATGATTCCTGTTTCGCCGCTCTAGGCCAGTGTGTTCACAAAATTATGATTCCCATTTTGCTTCTTCTCTCAAAACCAGTGCGTTCAGCCCAGACTCTAAAAATAATACTGAAAGCAAATTATTTCATGTAAATTACTGTGATAATATCCAATACATTTTACTGCAAGCAAATTTCATTCTAATCTACATCGATTCATTGTTTGTCCTTGATAAGGTTTACACGGCAATTTATTATGCGACGTGACGCAGGACAAAGCCGGCTTGTTTGCAAATAAAACAGAATTTCCTTTACATTTATAAGCATAAAGTAAGGTGCCGAAATCTCACAGTGATCTAATAAAAGCAAAAATTAAATTTCATGAAAAATTTAATATATGGTAATGTGATTTTAATGTATTAGGTAGGTACGTATGTGGTACAATCTATTAATATTATAAAGACGTATAGTTTATAAGTTTGTTTGTAGGAAGAAACGCATAGAATTAGTAGGAAGGAAGAATCTTTGGCACTACTGAACCGATTTTGAAATTCGTTCACAAATAGAAAACTACATTATAAGTAATTGATATAAAATATTTTTGTAACCTACGTAACCGGTTTCTGCCTACTTCAATTGTGATGTCGATCTAGTTTACTATCGAATAACTAATAATTCACTGTTATTATAAAACAACTATAAATAATTTCGCTGTGGTAATTGGTGCACAGGGAATCGACATATTATTAAGCCCTCAATAAATTATGTCATTCGCGCACTGGTTTAGTTACAAGTAAGTAAATCATTAATGTTTTATGTATAGTAATCATAGTATGGTATATAATATAATTTATATATAAGAATTTTTTGTTACGTACCTATTACAATTTGAAGCACATATTTTATGACTTTTACACCAAACACCTTCTCATGATTAAGTATTTCCTATACCCAACGGTTGTCTGGAAGAGATCGCTCTTAGCAATTAGACCGCCTAATTTCTCAATTTTTCTATGTGAATTGTGTTGCTTTTACTTTTGTGGTGTTTAATAAAGAGGTATCTATCTTTTTATTAATGGTAGTAGTACATACATAGTAGTAGAAAAATGCACTTCAATAGGGACACTGATAGCAACAGTTCACACGAAAATTAAATACCAGCCACCCGCCCCGGCTTCACACGAGTAGAAGTTAGAATGAGTATGGTCAGCTTTAGTATCCTGAAAGGATAGACAAATGCCAACGCGAACTTTTCGCGTTCAAGAAGTCTCTCCGAAAATACTACCTTGACTCTCTTCAGGAGTGACCACACTTTCGTTTGTCTCACTACTTGTCCTTTTCGTCTGTAGGTAATAATGTCGTCATATCACTTTTCTTGACAAATTGTATCGTATGTTATTATATTAATATATATGTATGTGTATTATTTCACGTATATATGAGTATATTTGTATGTTTGTATCTAGTATGTACGTTTATCTTTACAGTATTTAGTTAATTTTTCCTTAAAAGTGTATCAATACTGAATGTCCCGCCACTGATTATCTTTTTGCATTTCCACGCGGTTGACTGGTAGAGAATGCCTTAAGGCATTAAGTCCGCCAATTGTACTTTCTTTTTTGGTGCAATAAAGTTTAAATAAATAAATAAACTTTTGAGCATAGAAAACAAATATTTTTCTACAATGTTACCACAATGTAGTTGTGGGAACTTTCCCTTTATCCTTTATTTGTGCTGTTTTTCCTTCTTGACAAATTTCATGATTCTAGGTTGTGGGAAGTATAGAGGTCTTGATTCGCTTGCGAAATGTTAGAAATTACGGCTGAAATGGCCGTATCTTCAGATTGCGTTAACTTAGAAGCTTGATTTTGTCACAGATTGAAGGACCGTAGCCTTAAGTATTTAATGTCAATTTCATCTTAATACCCTAAGCATTCCTAAGAAAAAAGGGACACACGAACAACAAAGTAATCATTTATGGGCTCCATTTTCCTTTTGGGATACGGAACCCTAAAAATTCCTCACTATCTATTATTTTATAGACAGTGTTTTCTATTACAGATTTCAGCCAGGCAATTTATTTGCGATATCTTTAACAATCATCGTCATGTTTTAACCAATTTCCTCAAAAACTTACCATCCTTGAGGAAGGTATATCATAATTATTTTTTCAACACACTTGCTCGTAAAGTGAGCCTTATAACATCGTTCTTAGGGCCATAAACCGAACTACAGCACACGCGTGCATTATAATATTACGCACTAGTACGTAATATAATTATACCTAAAAAGTTAAATTAGTATCTAACTGCAAGTTATATGTGAATAAACCCAAGATAATTTTCAATTTATCCGGATAATACATTTTTTTCGTAACAACAAAGAGGTGTTATGCCGCGGATAATCTATTTACATTTTTGAATTAAATAATTGTGTCCCTAATTAAGAAAAAACATTTATTATTATCAAATTAATTACAATTATTCGTTACAAAATATTTGCATTTTATCACTAAAGTTATAGGTAACTTTGTTGTAGGCTGTATGGCTATATGTGCAAACGAAAGCCTAATCTAGTGAAAAGCAACAACCCAATATCGTTTTAACAATTGTACATTCACCAATTGTTTTAGTAATAAAACGATTTTTATGATACATGTTTGTTTTTTCCTCGCAAGTGTGTTGAAAAGGTTCGTATGGTACTCGTGAGCAACTTACTCATTAGACATTCGGCTGATTTACGCCCTCGCCCACGGTTCGGGCTGCAACTCGTGTATAATGAGCACCTTTACACACTTGTTTCATAATACTATTACGAGGGTCAAACTGAAAGTTCTTAGAAAATCAAAAACTGATTACATTAGCCAGTTATTAGTTTTATTATATCTTTTCAAAATATTGTCCATTGACGTCAATACACCGCTGCATGCGATGGAACCACTGGGAAAAGCACTTTGCCCACTCGTCCTTAGGGGTCTCTTCAATGGCATCGCGATACGCAGCCACCGCTTCTTCAGCATTCATAAACCGCTTTCCTTTAAGTTTTTCTTTAATTTTTGGAAATAAATAAAAATCACAAGGCGCGAGGTCGGGGCTATACGGCGGGTGACCCAGTAATTCAACGTTTGATGTCGCCAAATAGTCGATCGTTCGCTTGGCGGTGTGCGACGAGGCGTTGTCGTGGTGAAGGAGGATCCTACTGCGAGGTCGTTTCTCTCGAACTTTTTCCAAGACAAGTGGCAAACAATTGGTAGTGTACCATTCTGCAGAAACTGTTTTTTGATCCTCTAACACAATTGTTGCGAAATGACCTATCCTTCCAAAGAACGAGGCCACCATTTTTTTTCCCGCACTTCGATCTCTCTTCACTTTAGTTGGCAACTCCTCGAAAGGAAACACCCACTGAGCAGATTGTCTTTTGGTTTCAGGATCATAACAGTAAATCCAGCTTTCGTCACCTGTTAGTATGTCGAACACAGCATTTGAGTCACCTCCGTTAAATCTTTCAATCATTTTACGGCACCAATCCACACGATGGAGTTTTTGAGCCTTAGTCAAATTATGAGGTATCCACCGGGCGCAAAGCTTCCTGACCGCTAAATGTTCGTGGAGGATTTTGTGCACTTGACTCATACCGATGCCTAAGCTTGTCCGAATCTGCTGATAGGTCACTCTTTTGTCAGTCTCTATCATACGCCGCACAACACAGATGTTATTTTCAGTCGTCGCCGTAGAAGGCCGTCCCTCACGTACATCATCAGTGAGATTAGTGCGACCACGTTTAAACTCATTAAACCAGTTGTAAACAGTCGCACGAGATGGGGCTTCATCGTGAAAGGCCAATCGTAGTCTATCATAACTTTCTTGTTGACTTAAATGACATCGAAAGTCATAAAAAATCATTGCACGAAAATTTTCTCGTGTTAAATTCATTTTGACGTGACACAGACAATTTTCAATTTGCCGCCAAGTCGTAAAACAAATGACAAATGAATGAAATATATACTCAGTAATATTGGCAAAGAGTTCTATTTTCAAATTTTAGAATATTTTTTTTATTATATTGTTTATAAGTGGCCAGTTCTAAGAACTTTCAGTTTGACCCTCGTATAACTTTATCTATTTCTTGTTAACAAAGTAGGGATAGCTGCTATGGTTGTCTGAATCAGGATTACACTTTTTACATTCTGGAAATAAACTTTGACCCCGTTATTCCAAAAATTTAGACCGGGTTTAAGACAGGACTAAGCTATTGGCTAGCCAATTAGAAAAGCGCTTCTCTATTAGGTTATCTCACGAATGTGTCATCATTCCTCTGTGTTCGACTAATATTAAGACCCATTTTAAACCTGGTCTATTTTTTTTGTAATAACACCGTAAGTGGTTAATTATAAAGAAATGTAACAAGCTTTGTAATAACAAAAGATATACGAAATCACGTCCGTGAGCTTTCCAAGCTTAGTTTCCGGTATAAAACAATCTTGGAGCTTCACCGGAAAATAATTAAACAGTCTTTGTACGTTAAAAGTCTACGACAGCAAAATAAATGGAAAAACGCCATACACACGCAAGGGAGCTGTCGTTGTAATAAGTTAGGTTAGGTTGATATCTAAGTAAACATGAGTGGAATTTAAATACCTTTAAACATTACAACTTTTGTATTGTACTTATTATCTTGTACATATTATACATCTTGCATTTGCAAACGTTATCATCATACATATAATAAAACAGTAAAACCGATGCGTCTGTACATTGAGTATTTTTACCAAAAACTAATTGAAGGTGAATGTTAAAATAGTAACAGAATAGGAACCTACAACTTTTTATTTTTTGTCTGTTTGTCTATTTATCTGTTTGCTTGTTTGTACACGTTAGACTCCGGAATTACCGAACGGATTAGAATGAAACTTTTTTTATTGTGTAGCTATTAAGTCTGTGCAAATACTAGGCTATAACTTATTTTGAAGATCGGAGTATCTGACGTGGAACATTAGCAGTACACTTAAACTAAAAGAGATATGAAATCAGCGCCTTAAGAAAAGTTATTCAGCGTGATGAGATTTTTTTACGTACGCAAATTTAAGGTCTAGAGCAACTGATATGGAACCCTAGCAGCTCAGCTCAACGATAAGAGATATGAATAGAGCGCCATAAAGAACTTGTTCAGCGTGATGAGCATTTTCTATTGATGTACACAAATTAAAGGTCTGGAGCAACTGATATAGAATCCTAGCAGTTCAGCTCAACTATAAGAGATATGAATAGAGCGCCTTAAGAAACATTGTTCAGCGTGATGAGCATTTTCTATTGACGTACACAAATAAAAGGTCTGGAGCAACTGATATAGAATCCTAGCAGTCCAGCTCAACTATAAGAGATATGAATAGAGCTTAAGTAACATTGTTCAGCGTAATGAGCATTTTTTGTTGACGTAGGTTCTCTAATTGGAGGTCTGGATATACAACTAAGTATAAGCAACTAATATCATTAAAACACAATTTTACGGATTACTTCGCGATTTATATAGGGAGTCTCCCTGTGACCACGATCGCTGTAAAGTGTTCGAAACGTCAGGTTTAAAATAAACTGTAAATAAATCGCGAAGTAATCCGTAAAATTGTGTTTTAATGAGTTAAACAATTCGCGTAAACGTAAGAAACAAATAAGCAACTAATATGCTAAACTAATATGCTAAATTACTTAAGACTGATTTTCAAACTCCCAAGGTAATCCTACTGTCTCCAAATTTACATTCAGGAGTCATAATTTTATGGTGCTGACCTTAACGCTTAGTAGTTCGTGGATACTTTCATCAAATAAAGTTTGTCGAAATTTTGTTAAATTACTGTTTTATAAATGAAAGATCAAAATATATTTTTGCACTTGAAAAAACTAACGACAGAGGCGGGAATCGAACACGCGTTCCTTGCATACCGGGCGATTGCCTAACCTCTCGGCCACCCTGACGTTGGCAGAGTTAGTCGAAATTTTTGAGTCCTTCTTAACGCTGTAATGCCGCGTTGCTTTCACAAATGTTATTGGGTTTACACCCTCAACACTCGAAATAAATACTATTTTGCAAGTATTTAACAATTGAAACATGAAGCTTGCAAATACGATAAATTATTGTTTTTATGTGATAAGCATTCACTATGCAATCTAAATATATTTTTGCACTTGAAAAAATGACTACCTGAGGCGGGAATCGAACTCGCGTTCCTCACATACCGGGCGATTGCCTAACCTCTCGGCCACCCTGGCGTTGGCAGAGCCTGTCGAAATTTTCAAGTGCTTCTTAACGCTGTAATGCCGCATTGCAAAAGAAAAGAAAGATCAAAGTCAATCGGCACAATTTTTTTTTATACTAGGTACTTATTACTTACTAACGGATTTTGAACTATAGAAAGAAACCACAATAGTGTTACTTACTTTACGTTAGTAGTAACTTACAAACCGACCCTTGAGTAGGCTAGGGACACAATAAATAGATGCTAAACTACATTCATCTTTGGTGGTACGAAGGTTTGAGTCAGACTTTGTTCTGAACATTAAACCTAAAGTTACCTATATTTTTTTACAAACGAATACAACGGCTTTCAATAAAAATACCTTTACACTTTTTCTAAGAAAGATATATGACAATATTAAGTTAGGAGTCGATGTCACTGCCATGCGGAATTTTCTTACCAGAGGAGGATGAGGTAATAGTAACTTATCTAAAAAAGAGTGCCTATTGACCTTGATTTTTCATTCCTCTCTTCTTCTTACGACATGGTAGACTAAGAGATCATTGTAGCTGGATGGCGACGGGGTTATTAAATATTTTGTATCATCGAGTCCACGCGGACGAAGTCGCGGGCAACAGCTAGTAATCAATATATTATGCCAGTCATATAAAGGATTACATCAAAAAATCGTACGTTACACAGTCAAGAACTCAATACAGTCATATTCAAACTTTATAGACTACTCCGGCTGAGGGTTAAGTTCCGATAAAAGTGTAGGAGTACGCTCTATAATAGAGCAATAAATTATGTAAGATGCGGGCAAAGAAGACTAAGATTAGCTCCGGAGATAAGGCGTAAAAACCTTTTAACTCGGCAACCTTAGTAAAGCAATTTCTTTGTTTGCAAAATCGTTAAAAACTAGCCAAGTGCGAGTCGGACTCGACATCTAACTTTCCGTACCACTTTCAATATACTGTGGTTTCATATAATGAAAGTAAAAAATACATAAACACTTTATGAATATAGGGTCTTATATACTCTTAAATTATAATAAACAATTCCTTATGGAAAACTACATTTACATGCTTGAAAAAATGATGCAAATATGTAGCTCTAGGTTCAATGGTTTTTACTTCCCCTCCACTTTTAACGTTTCTGGGTTGTACCTTACTATCTTGTGAGTCCATTTAACCTCACAGTTTGCATTAAAGTACTTGCGAACGTTGATCTATCTACAAAATGCAGGCGAAAGCATTTGCGTAGATGATTTGTAGATATTACCAGTATTTGAAACGTTGAAATACTATCATTCGTCTACCCTACTTAAATAAATGTTGTATACATGAATCTTCAAATAACAACGAAGTAAATGTATCTTCTTCTATAGCTTTTTAATGCTTACTGCACGACCACGGCAGAATTTATTTATTTGCGGTAGAAATACATGACAAAACATTTTTTTTTGGTTCCTAATATAAGAATTCAATTTGAAGTATATTTTGGTAAAGTTTACGGTTTTTTTTTCGGAAGCCAAGATACACTCTTGAGTCGTTGCGCCAGCGTAGTAGGTTTTGATTTTTTTGCAAGTCCAATTTAAAAAAAGAACAAAGTCATCCCTTATAAGTTAGGTTTTATCCGATAGGTACTTACTGAACGAGTTAGACCTCAGCTGCGAAGGCATGGGCGGGGTGAGAACCTCGCTGCCCAGACTGCTCACGCTGATGACGTCACGGAGCTCACCCAAGGACGACGAGCGGAGGGTCGGCAGTGAAAAGTTCACCTCTTTCGTCCTGGTGAAAAAATAATTGATTTAAGTAAGTAGTTACGAGGGCCGAGCACGGGCTCCCAGTGCGTAGGTTATAATATATGTAATTTTTAGGACATATGCGTTTGGGAATGGACACCCTTCTCCTATAAGCGAAGCGTGGGTGTCTGTTTACCAGCAGAATAGACGGATGACCTTGTTAAGGCTCATAATTGCACTGTATGCAGGCTACTTATAATAGACTGGTCATGACAGTCATGGGTCCGCCCGCGCAGTTGTCGAATACTCCATAATAATCTTTAATATCCAATTTAATTCCCTCAGATAATGTGTTTATATCACGAAAAAATTAACAAGGTTTAAAATGTAATCTCAAACCACCTCTTTATCTTTTCCCAAATCGGTTCTTCTATTTAGACGGGAACTCTTTCAAAGCTTAAAAGGACATAAGTTCGTAGTGTCTTATTACGATCATAAGTATATTTCAAATTGCCAAAAGACATCTCTACCATACCAAGAATTAATTATTTCGGGTAAAATACTTTTATTCGAACATTTACCATTCTGTTATTCAATTTTTATCAATAAATTACGAAACTGTAAAATAATTAAGCTTGTGAAGTGAAAGTAAAGTAGAGTTTTAAAACCAAAAGTGGTAATCTACTTTGAAAGAATAAAATAAAAGAGTAAAAAAACATAAAATTCTGGTTCAGTTTATTATATCCATCTTTTCTTGATCTATGGACGTAAAGATGCATAAAAGCCTAACTCTTTTTCATAAATCTAATAAAAGAGAAAATAATGAGCTTTCTGCGCATTTTTTGTATTTCCCTCAGGTATATCCACTTTTTTACTATAATTTTTATACTTTCCTCCTCATTCATCCAAGTAAGACGAACAAAGGATGTAAAGCTAACAATAAGTCAACAGCTGGAAAATTTGATGAGTTACTAACAAGCGAAAAGGCACGAAAAGTTTTCTCACACATCATCAAATAACAAGAAAAAAGTCAGACAAGACCCGTACTTCAAAGAACCTTCTGCATCAACAAGTTAGTTTTGAAAGTTCTAAGTGAAACTGCTTTAGAGTTATATGATCAAAAGAAAACTTAAAAGGATATTTAAACAATATTTCTTATTAACAAACATAAAATAACTTTTTTTTGTAACCAATTCCACTTTGGTTTACATAATCATTTTAATATACTTATGTAGGTTTAGATCGAATTTATTAGTAAGTAACCCTTACAATTAGGTATTGCCAAGTAAATAGATACTATTCTGAACTTCTTTTTGTCACTTTCTCGTCCATACGTCCGTCTGCACCATATCATACTTGTACGGATATCAAATATGAGCTCCAATTACTTGATTTTAGGGTATAAAATAGCATCTATTAGAACAGCAACGAGATACTAGAAGACATTAACTACGCCTGTCAGACGACCATTAATCATCATCATTCATAGCGGACGCGTTTCAGAATAATGTTACAGTAGTTAATACCGGGCCAATTTGTAACGATGAAAACTTGCAGAAAATGTTTCTATCGAAGTAGGTGACTTGTTGAACTCAATTTTGTTTCAATTAACCAAACAAAAATAGGTCATACGTAATATTTGCATGGCGATATAAAAGCTTATCACGACACTTCTATAACGCCATTCAAAAATTACGGTTGACTTATTTTAGTTCGGAAATTTGAAAATCGAACGCATTTATAAAAAAACCTATCCATTTCTTACCTATGTACAGGTAGTAAGATTTTTTTATACTCTTTATTACAATAATAATTTATTTTGCTTTAATACATGTACATGACAACATACCATGTTGATTGGTTAGTAGTGTGTTTGTAGTGTCTTGTCTTGTTTGTGTCTTGTTGTCTACTACTTACTGAATAGCTAGTCTCATTTTTTAGGGTTCCGTAGTCCGACAAGGAACCTTTATAAGATCGCTCAGTCCGTCCGTCCTAGTCTGTCACAGCAGAATATCTTTTACGTTTATGGACTGATTTGCATGTAACTTGCTTCGAGGATACTTCTCATATAGATCTCATTTTAAAAAATACAAAAAAATAAAATTACCCCTTTTTTATGGGATAAGCTGAGAAGCATTAACTTACCTGAGGAACTCATCAGCGTGTTCCAGTACTGGTACTCAAACCAATCAAACAGCGTGCGGTGGGCGGGTGCAGTGTCGGATCCGTATCGGCTTGAATGCGGCGTCAGGCAGGGCGGATTAACATCTCCGACTCTTTTTAACGTATATATGAACGACTTAATCGTCTCTCTCGGTAGTCAGCGTGTCGGATGCTATGTCGATGGCGTATGTGTAAACAACCTGAGCTACGCTGACGACATGGTTCTACTGAGTGCGTCGATCTGTGGCCTAAGAAAACTGATACGCATCTGCGAGGAGTATGCGAGTGGACACGGTCTAAAGTACAATGTGAGGAAGAGTCAATGCATGGTCTTCAAGGCGGGTACCAAGTGTCCCGGGGACTTACCACCAGTACTATTGAATAATGTCCCGTTAGAAGTGGTCGAACACTTTAAGTACCTGGGACACGTAATAACTCCTGACCTCAGAGACAATGCGGACATCGAGCGGGAACGGAGATCGTTGTCTGTTAGAGCGAACATGATAGCCCGCAGATTTGCGCGATGCTTACAGGCAGTCAAAATAACATTATTTCGAGCTTATTGTACATCACTCTATGGGGCCAGCCTGTGAGCTGATTATAATAAGCGGAGCTACAACGATCTTCGTATCCTGTACAATAACGCCTTCAGGGTGATTTTGGGGCTGCCCCGCTTTTGCAGTGCCTCGGGTATGTTTGCGGAGGCGCGCACTGCCTGCTTCCACGCGACCATGCGTAAGCGGTGCGCGTCTGGTGCGCAATGAATGGTGCGCAGAGTGCGGGCCAGCTCCAATGTCATCCTGAAGGCGATAGGGGATAGACTGGACTGTCCCTTCCTCCGGCACTGCTGCCACAGACATGTCCCAGTAGTGGCTGGGGTAAGGGGCTTCTAAATGAATAATATTTTAATATAATGGTTGTAATATAATAATAATAATATCTTTCCAATGAATTGTAATTTATATTTTTAATTTCGGATAGTATTTTCATTTTGACATGTTGTTGTTATTTTATTGCACTTATATTGATGTAATTTATTTAATAAATGTTATAATGTATGGATCAACGTTATCTGAAATAAAATAATTTTGAATTATATATACATATTTTAAGGACATGTAAAAAGAGGGGTAAATTATTTTTTTGAGTGCACCCCCTTGTGTGGGATATCGTTGAAAAGGACTATGAAAATAAGGTAGGTTTCCATACAACATTTTTTTATCAGCTTTACCATTTGCGAGATATAGCCCGCCAAAGTCGTTTACACGGTGGCCCCCCACCCCTGTAATTTCTAAAGTCTTGGATCTATAAACTTAAAATCACTCAGGTAAAGAGCGCACCCATCGCACGCGAGTCCGACTCGCACTTGGCCGGTTTAGAAATGTTAAACTAAAGTTGACATGATTGATCATAGTTATCTTTTTTCTGTGATTAGTTTACTAAGCTTTCAAACTCCTGTTAATTACTTTTTGATTAATTTTGTTACGAGAACGAAGGCACTTTAGCTTTCTCCTGGGATACCCTATCCTTAACTAGTTGGAGTTTTCATTAAAACTAAACTTATCTTACATACAGAGTGTAATCGATAAGTGTCCACAGGCGATAATTTCGTCACTCAAAAATAAAACTGATATCGAAAGTACGTTGCCTAAGGAGTAAATGACATTAATAACTAGTTAAAATAAAACTAGAAATATCCAATATTTTGACATTTAAACTATTGTGTAATAAATATGTATTAATTTTGAAGTGATAAAGATAAAATCAAACTACGCGTGCATTTCTTGATACGAAATGAAATATCCTGAGAATACAAAGAGGAGACGGAAAAATATAAGTATATAGGTGCACACAGCTATAGTGTGTACATATTAAAACAGAGCTGGATGTCTCTTTAATCATGGACGAATAAATTATAAGGACTATCAATCGCCATAATAAGATGCGTTCCCCGATTTTTGATTCATTTGTATCTCACTAGATGACTCTGGAGGTATCAGTCGCTGTTTTTATTACATATTTTTAACAGCACGGCTCCCTTGACCATCAAACGACAAATGGAAACGAGGTAAATTTAACTAGTTACAATAGATGGCACTTATTTAGAATATTTGATTTCGTAAATCTGACAACAGGCAAGTCATTCGAATTTTAAAAATTTCAAAAATGATTATCTCAGGAATTCATGGTGATTAGGCCTTCGATAATCTACACTGCTGATATAGCACACCATAGAAAAACAATACCTAAATATGTCATAGCACAAGTTTCAACTGACACTTCAAGAGAAAGTTTGTTATCTATTACTGCTTAACGTCAGATTATAATTATAAAGTTAAAGTTCTATCGTCAATGTATACCTACGAGTAATTAGGTGCTTAGTGTCGTGTGGTTGTCACTTTCATCCAATAGCCATAGGTGTAGTTAATCGACAATTTTGACATTTCAATGCCATTCTCACTCAGTTGTAGAGTTGAGCTATGGGATTTTATACAAAAAATTACCTACTTAGGGATAAAAATAATTTTACTTACTAGCGGATGTCCGCGAATTTGTCTGCTCAGCATCGACAACTTTACGATTTAATAAAAAAAAACAGACAGCGGCCAAACTAAAGCTTAGATACAAATAGTCGAAAGGTGAAAATGTGGTGTCTCGAAAAAAACGACCTTTTGTTTTAAACGCCTATATCATTAAGAGTTATGGGAATAACTTTCATGGGCAACTTCTGGTAGAAATTGATATAATATTTTTGTTAATGCGAAATTTTTGTGGGGTTTTAGTTTTCTTTTGAAGTAAACTTATTTGCTGGATGGTTATGAGAGTAACCCAACGAAAGGCCAACCTACATTATTATTGTAAAAAAAAACTGTAATCTTTGCCAGACTTTTTTGTACTTTACATTTGTTTAAAAAAAAAAAACAATATAAGTAACTTTTTTTTCTTCAAGTATAGACCCCCTATTAATAGAACCAAAAGTTTGGAATTGATCCCTATCATACGCCCGTTTGATTTCACCCTGTATAATATCTGTAAAATGATTTATTTCCTTTGTTTATTTCATAGAATAATTATTAATTCGTTTTGTTAGGTTAATTTGTGCGAGTTTTACAGCGTGACAGCCCTGGAATATTTACGCAATTTATCTTTCTTTCTGTGTTTCTGGAAATCAAAATAGAACATATTTTGACTTCCCAAGGCGCTGCATGATGTTAGTTATATAGACGCCTTCTATGATTTCTTAAAGTACTAAATCCAAAGCTAAAATCATGGGAGTCTTTCGACGGCAGCGAATTACGACATTTCATAAAAATTAAAGCCTTAGCTAGCAATAATAACAACGCCATCTGGATATTGCTCATTTTTTTGGATATTTCCGGGGAACGCTAATTTGTATGGCGATTGTCAGTCCTAGTATAATTCGTCCATGCTTTAATGCAACTCTTTAAACTGAAATACTATTCCTTTGAAAGTTTTCAAACAAAATAAAGGATTCGTTTTAATGAACTACTGTTTGCTCACTTATATTCATAAAACAATGATATTTTCTTCGAAAATAGAGTCGAACAATTGTTAGTGTTTCATTATTTGCGAATTAAGCAGTACCAGCACTAATGAATGTATTTCGTTAAATGAATAAAATGTTTGAAGTTCTCACTGTTTATTGTTTATTCTTTACTAAAGTAATACTAATCAATTTGTAATTATTGGTATATATAAAGTTAAGGAAGTTTTATTCGAAAAAAGGGTAAAACCTATATAGTAATATGGTATATTTATCATATTTACTCCATTCATTCATACCTCTACAATAAATATAAAATAAATGAATCATGTTGATTCCACTACTACAGGCATTGTCACGAAACTAACTCAAAACTTTGGATACGCTGATAGCTACATTCATTATTTTATGTGCATTGTTATGCTCCAACTGTTTTTGTTTAATTCTCGCAAACAACAAAAGTAAACAGAGAAGGGACGGTATTGAACTTTCAAATAAACAAGTTTCCAAATTCTAAAACAAATGAACGCAGCCGAAAATAAGCCCTTCACCTTTGGCCTTTTAATTTCAAATAAGCAGAACTCCAGGACAAATTCTGGTTTAAAAGAACTCGAAACCGCTTTCTCCGTGCCTCCTCAAGTTTAAAAGGTAGTATGAATATTAATTAAATGCAAAGCCCCAGGATTAATGGGAACTGGACTGAAAAAGGCTCATTATTGCGAGGAAAAAGATCACAATGAAAATAACTAAAACTCCACTTAAGCAAATCTCTCATTTGCGGAATTAGCGGTATAATTTACCTTCATTATAGTAAGTTTGTGTTAGTTCTGGCTCTACAACTTCGTTTACCAATTTACAAATATTAGGTACCTATTAAATAATTATTCAATTGTCGAAGAAATTAAGTTATCTGATTAGAAATAACTATTTACACACGATTGGAGTTCAGCTATAAGAGTATCTACAAGGATTACGTAAATAACGGGTAATTGACAAACTGATATCAAAATATTTATCATAAAAATATAGACTTATTGAAATACATTTTTACGTTATTCTAAGTTAAATTAGCTATTTTCGTCGATGTATTTATTTATATTATTATTAGTACCAGACCAAAATGCTCAGACAAAATGAAAGCTGCGTGAAATAATTCAAACTGGAAAGACTTGGAAATTTTTTAATCAAATGCGTAAGATCGACAAGAGTGGAAATCTTTCATAGTAGCAGGCACGAAAGGGCAAACGTTGGTCCCCAATGAGTAGTTACAGAATTCATCATGCTCAAGTACTCCCTTATCATTCAGATCTCAGCGATATCCGCTACTATTTAGATTTGAATGGACCTTTCTAAAAAGCCAGCATAAAAAGAAAATTAAAAGAATAAAAAACACTGTAAAATTTCTTTTCTTAACCCCGGAGTCTTTCAGAAACTGTTCAGGCTGGTTTACCTACCAAAATGGCCCACTCAACCACTTTTATGGCAAATTGGAGAAAACAATGGGATACCACTCCAATAGTTTCCCATTGCTTTCTCCATTTCAAACTCAAGCCTAGCCGGACGACTCTAGCTCGCTCGCTCGCTAGCCTAACTTTGATATTCACACAATCACACAAAAAACAGAACCAAAACATTGCGGAACTATAGGAATATACAAGAGTGAGAGTGTCGAAAAAGTATCCCCTCATTATTCGTGGCAACCGAGCCAACGGTATACCAGAAAACTGGTTATGAAAACTTGGGAGATAGGTACGGCTGGCGTAAACGACATCGTCTTCTAGAGTAGGGTAAGTAAGTACTTACATATAGCAGGGTGCGGTGATATCATGTGGCGGGTAGACGAGTATCGGCGGCGACGGCACCGGCGAGGGGCTGTTCTTGCGTCGGCGCGCCACGAACACGCCGGCCATCACGATGAGCAACACTAGCGCTGCGCTCGCGCCGCCCAGAGCAACCAACGCCACTTCTAGAATCAATCAGGATAGTTAAAAGGGGTTTAAATAAAATAAAGGGGTGATAAACAAATTTGCATGCTATTGTTTATGGCTAAATGGGCCGAACATCAAATCTATTGTAAGACCTTCAGTGTACCCTATTTAAACGCAAATAAACTATTCTATTCTATTCTAAACTGTTTGGCACATTGATCCCGCCGCCATTTTGATATTTTTTTCAAAATCGCGGCGCACAATGATTTAGAAAAAAAATGCAGCGGTGTTTGAAACTATTTTTTTAACTTTTTGTAGTTTTTCTCTAAAGTTTTGAAAATAACTAGTCAGGTCATAAGTTCTGTCGCATGTGTAATATGAAATAATTTAGACATGTTTATTATTTATGTAACCACTTATATAGCAAAATGAACTTAATAAAACATAGATTCATATGGTAATAAAGTTTATTCAAAATGACCCCTGCGATTTTGAATACAGGCCTTCAATCTGCGCGGCCAGTCGTCTATCGCAGCACGAACGAGGTTCATGTCAATATCAGCGACTGCCTTAATCAAGGATGCCTTGAGTGACTCCAAATCAGGATGAGGCTTTGAGCAGGCCTTTTCCCCCAAGTGTTGCTATATCTTGTAATCTAACGGACCCAAATCTGGACTGGAGGAGGGCCAGTCTTCGTGCCGGATGAAGTTTTCACGCGCCGCCAGCCAGTCTTCATCCGAAAAAAGAATTTCCCGATGCTTTTTTCCCTCGTACCGCTTTATAAAAGCGCGGCATTTCATCAGTCTCAGATCCATTAAACGAGCGTCCAAACGATGTCCTGTTTTTCTTCGATATGCCCTAAGTCTTCATTTAACACCCTTTTCACCGTGGTCCTGCTTAACCCCATCTGAAGGGCCAACAGTTTCTGCTTACGTATGGGATTTCTTTGAATTCGCGCCTTTACAGCTTTTATCACTGCTGGAGTCCTAACAGAGCGAGGGCGACCACTTCTTGACCTGTCATCTATACTAGAGTCTTCATTGTATCGTTTTATGGTACGATAAACGAATCTTTTGGTTATATTCAAATTTTTTAGTAAGTCGAAAATCTGAATTGGCCCGTAATCGCAACGATGCAACGCAATAACCGCGACACGGTCTTCTTTAAGTGTCTACTCCACATTTAAAAATGAGGCAAATTCTAAAAAGTGCACATTTTTATTTTCATGAAAAATTCGAAATTCGAATTATATAAACTTTTTTGTGGCCAGCATTCCAAATTCAAAAGTTTTTATTGTGTGACAGAACTTATGACCTGACTATTGTATAAGTAAAGGTATTTACTTCCTTTTTGTGCCATTACTTCAATATCCGATTGAATTTGACTAAAACGTTTAGATTTTTATTGTAAATCTGTGTTAAATCAGAGTCGTTATGTAAGGGTGATCGTTAGTATTTTAAGATGAACATACTTATAACTTTAATTAAGTCGAGTCTAGGGCCTTTCATGATTTTTAATAGGTTCGGCTAAAGATTGTTTTAAATAATAGACGTATATTAGTATAGGAAATTGACAGCCTACGTAAAACTTGAAACGAATTTACTACGGGCCTTCTTTCTACCTTCTTTACGTACTTAGAAGGTCGTTTGGCCTGGTGATCGTAAACTCGGCCAACAACTCCAAAACACACTACCTGAGCACGTATACTTAAGTAACATTTACCTTTTTTATATCAAATTAGGACCCGAAAAGAGAAAACGCTGAACAAGACTTAACTTTGTCTTAACTAAAGAATATAAAGTGCAAATATAATGTCTAGATTTGGGATGCTCTGAGTTAATTTCGAAAAGGTTTGATTCAAAACCATAACCCGATTTTCAACTCCGCGAAATATTTCTGAACATTCTCAAGGCGATAATTTCAACGAAATGAAATGAAATTTCAGTCTTCACTTAGACAGTTTATGACCTGCTGCTTTGTGAAATACCTTTGACAATATGTACTTATTTAGAAATATTGAAACTTGTCTTGTGTTAAATACAGGATCAGGTCAATTTGTGTATAATGTTCTACTTGACGCAAAAAAAACGTTGAAATGAAAACGCAATATTCTTACGACGTGTGATAGGCCTACCGACCGGTCAATACTTGTAGCTTCATATTAAAGCTGTGAAATGTGGTAGCCAGGCCTAATAGCAATAGGTAATTAATAATTATAATAAATTGTTTTAATAATCACACCAAAAAAGCCCCAAACTAAGCGTGAGCTTGATCTATAGTAACTAGAATAACGGATAGACATTACAATCCATGACTTAAGTACAAAATGCACAAGCATTTGTACTAAAGTCAATTACATCATACAAATATTTGCTTCTTGCGGGATGTCCGCTGGTTTGGTTTTGTAGTCCGGAGCGCAAACCACTACACCAAGATGGTCGTCTCGTAAATACTTGTCCAAAATGATAAATCTCTGCCCGTCAAAACCTTTCATTTTAAGGCTCCGAAAATAATTTACTTAAGCCCTTTCATACAACAGGTGATGGATTAACGCAATCAAAACAATACAAAAACTGAGCGCTTTTAATTCAAATTTTAATAAGAAGCTCAACAGCTTTTAGCTAGTGTTACAGTTCAAACCTGGTTTCAAAATATAATAAAATAAAAACGTTTGAAACCCAATCGTCCCCAAACCCAAAAAAAATACATGATCAATATCAACTTACATACATAATATGCCAAAAATTCCAAGCATTAACTTGCTCCTTTTACTGAGTATTTCGTAAAACCTGATAATATTAATGAATAGCAAGACAACACAACAACACACTACACAAATGTAACGCGTAAACTTAAACAATGTGAAAATAGCAAAATATTTTCGGGCATTGGCGAAATTCAATCAAAAGATATTACTTGTGTTTACTTTCTCAGAATAATAATAAAGGAATGCTACACCGATGGAATAATGCTTTCATAAATATCACGAGGACTGAAATCACGTTCGGCGATATTATGACAAGATTACGGCATTACGGCGACGAAATATGAAACGATCTTATGGCCGTTTTATGACTCTCATTAAAGCTCGCTTTATGATACCTAATGAATGATAGGATGATTATCCATACTATATACACTTATATATAATATAAGAGTATATAGTATGGATACTATATAATATTATAAATGCGAAAGTGTGTCTGTCTGTCTGTCTGTTATCTCTTGACGCTTAAACCACTGTTCCGATTGAGATGAAATTTAGTATGGAGACAGTCCGAGACCCTAGAAAGGACAAAGGCTACATTTTGTCGCGATATAAAAACATTAAGGGGGTGAAATGGGGGATGAAAGTTTATATGGAAAATCCAACTCTTGCGGGCAAAGTCGCGGGGTACCACTAGTAATTTCATATTACAAGTTACTCAAGGAAAGCTCCGAGGGCAGATCACTAATACATAATGTAATCAAAGAAAAAAATGATAGTCATGTTAGAGCAGAGTTTTACTGCAGTACTCAGAGTAGTCATTTAGATTTAATATTTAATGAAGTTTCGTTCTCTCACTTTCTTTGTCAGTGAAATACGAGGGTCAAACTGAAAGTTCTTAGAAAATCAAAAACTGATTACATTAGCCAGTTATTAGTTTTATTATATCTTTTCAAAATATTGTCCATTGACGTCAATACACCGCTGCATGCGATGGAACCACTGGGAAAAGCACTTTGCCCACTCGTCCTTAGGGGTCTCTTCAATGGCATCGCGATACGCAGCCACCGCTTCTTCAGCATTCATAAACCGCTTTCCTTTAAGTTTTTCTTTAATTTTTGGAAATAAATAAAAATCACAAGGCGCGAGGTCGGGGCTATACTGCGGGTGACCCAGTAATTCAACGTTTGATGTCGCCAAATAGTCGATCGTTCGCTTGGCGGTGTGCGACGAGGCGTTGTCGTGGTGAAGGAGGATCCTACTGCGAGGTCGTTTCTCTCGAACTTTTTCCAAGACAAGTGGCAAACAATTGGTTGTGTACCATTCTGCAGAAACTGTTTTTTGATCCTCTAACACAATTGTTGCGAAATGACCTATCCTTCCAAAGAACGAGGCCACCATTTTTTTTCCCGCACTTCGATCTCTCTTCACTTTAGTTGGCAACTCCTCGAAAGGAAACACCCACTGAGCAGATTGTCTTTTGGTTTCAGGATCATAACAGTAAATCCAGCTTTCGTCACCTGTTAGTATGTCGAACACAGCATTTGAGTCACCTCCGTTAAATCTTTCAATCATTTTACGGCACCAATCCACACGATGGAGTTTTTGAGCCTTAGTCAAATTATGAGGTATCCACCGGGCGCAAAGCTTCCTGACCGCTAAATGTTCGTGGAGGATTTTGTGCACTTGACTCATACCGATGCCTAAGCTTGTCCGAATCTGCTGATAGGTCACTCTTTTGTCAGTCTCTATCATACGCCGCACAACACAGATGTTATTTTCAGTCGTCGCCGTAGAAGGCCGTCCCTCACGTACATCATCAGTGAGATTAGTGCGACCACGTTTAAACTCATTAAACCAGTTGTAAACAGTCGCACGAGATGGGGCTTCATCGTGAAAGGCCAATCGTAGTCTATCATAACTTTCTTGTTGACTTAAATGACATCGAAAGTCATAAAAAATCATTGCACGAAAATTTTCTCGTGTTAAATTCATTTTGACGTGACACAGACAATTTTCAATTTGCCGCCAAGTCGTAAAACAAATGACAAATGAATGAAATATATACTCAGTAATATTGGCAAAGAGTTCTATTTTCAAATTTTAGAATATTTTTTTTATTATATTGTTTATAAGTGGCCAGTTCTAAGAACTTTCAGTTTGACCCTCGTAGAAAAGTACTTACTTCGTGAAACTTACGTGTAATAAAAATTTTACTTTGGGTTTCGTCTCTGAGAGGTACGCCAGTTTTTTAGATAATAATAAACTTTATAGAGCGTACCTACGTTTCTAAAAATACATTTGTTGATCACTGAATTTGTAATATACATAGTTTTAAGTAAGTATATTGTCCATTTAATGGAGACCTTTACTTAGGGCGAACTCATGAATATTCAAGATTGTTTTCGGGTATGAGTTAGGGGTAGGGTACTATCAAGCGTAAATGTAATTAACTGCAATATATACAAAATACTATTCCGATAAATAATGCGATACAAAATCTTAAGCAACTACTGTAAAAGTAACCCTACCTTAACCGTTAGACGAAGATCTACTCGGAAGATATAGTAACACTAAATGGTGCGTTCCCAGAGCAAGATCTGCTATTAATAATAATAATGTCCTCCTAGCCGAATTTCGACAGAGATTAGCCAACTGCGCGGGGCATATTATAGTGTACAAGTGTGTGCGCAATACACAGGTGCACCATCTGTTCCTTCACTCTCATAATTCGGTGAGACGGCAGTCCGACATGACCGTAGAGAGATCAGGCGCAGGACCAACGGCTTAACGTGCTTTGCGAGGCACGGGGGTGTTAACACCACCAACTTCCTGACTCCGGAGCTGTGTGTGTGAGTCATTTCAAGAAAGAAAAACCCAAACACTCTCGGCCCGACCCAGGATTCGAACCCGGGACCGCGTGCATAGTACCCAGCGTGCTGACCACTAGACCAACGAGGCATTCTAAAGATCTGTTATTATGTAAACACCAAAATAAGTATGGATATGTATAAAATATTTTCCGTCATCCAGATTTTAATTTGATGATAATAGGACCACCTAGTGAACACAGGGTCTACACCCTCAGACAAAAAATAATTTATAAAATCTTAGGATTAATTATAATAACAAACATTAAAAAAGCACAACCGAATTCGAAAATAAGAATTTTTAGGTTTCTACAGTATATTTACTTACAGGCAAATACAATTACTGATAAAGTTAGTAGTAAAATAAAGGTAGGAGCAAATTAAATAGTGCATTACTAAGGTATTATATGAATAAATCAACAGCAAGGATTGAATTTAGAAGTCCTATCGAAAAATATGACCCCTAAAGTCTGCAGTTCAACATAGGTAGTATAGTTTATTCATTTCATCACCACATGCGTATCATGGATGTGTTTCCATGGTAATAAAAAAACTCTCACCTCTTAAATTGACAGCATTGCCAAACGAGAACTCAGTAACAGAGCTATCAGTGGGTGCCTGCTCGAATTTCGGGTTCGGAAGCTGTGGTTCCAACTGCTCCACAGGGTCTGGCCTCCTCACTGTCACAGGGTCTACGTACTCCTGGCCCCGATCATAGTACTCTTCTTCTTGCTCCCCGTTGTACTCAGTCTCGTAATCTAGAGATGAAAGGAGAATAATCACGATCCGATCACTGGGTAAAAACGCTTGATACCAAAAAAGTATATAACATAGGTGGGGATCACCAATTTGGTGTCTTTTAGATTCAGATCAACTTTCTCTCTAAGAGCCATATTATACCAGTTATGGTGTCATTTAGTAGCTTTTCAAAATGTATGCTATGAAATATCAGATTTTTAAACTGAAAGAACACCAACATAATCAAAGATTTTTGTTGTAATAGTAAAAAGAGTAGAGAGAGAGAAGAGAGTACTAGGTGTCTACACAAAATAGTTTGTTTGTTCCAAAAAATATAAAATCCGACACTTGAGGCATACACCGAATATAAACTTTGTCCTTATTTAATAGTTAAAAAAAAACACCCAGTGCCCAAGAAACTATAAAATAAAGTTATTTTTGTTTTTTGTAGACAAAAATAAATTCTAACTACGTTTGAGAAACCCGGAGCCAGTTTACAATCAGCATAAGTTAACCTTAGTTCGTAGTTGAGCCGATTGAATTGATTCTTTTGAGAGTTATTTTCGGCAGAATTCAAAGTTGTAATACGGCATTGAAATACGAGGCACATACTTAAGTATTATTGGCTTCGTAGCCTCTTGGTGTAACAAATGACGTCAATTGCAGCTCATGAAGTGTGGACACCAGCAAGTCTCCACAAGGGTTTTCATATAAATAAAATATATTGTTCCGACAATTACTTGCGGGATTCGAACCTGCAACTGCTAATTTTGTAGTCTGGAGCCCGACGAGTCGTAGTATTAGTTACGATTACAACAAAGCACTTCGTCATAGTTGAGTTGAGGCCTTCGCCCAGCAGTGGGATCTATATATGCTAACTTTACGACAAAGCATCTTTTTCCTGCACTTGTGGACACGAGTTCTGAGGAGTTCTTATTTTGTAATTTTTTAAGACGTCCCACATAACCTGCTGCGATCACCTGGGTACAGTATAGAGGTGAAGCATTTGCTTCAACAGGTTATGCGTCCATAAGGTAAAGTCAAAGACGAAAAATTTAGAATATACCCACTTGTATTATCTTCCGTATTCTTCAGCAGCTGAGCCGGGTCAATCGGCAGTGCATACCACGGCCGCCGCGAGTATATTTTCTTGGTGTTCACCGGTCGCTCGCCATCATCAACGTTTCGATAACTTGACGGTGACAGGTTTAACATCTCTAAACATTTGTCGATACCTGTGAAAAACAAAGTTTTTTTGGTTATGATTTCTGACAAATGATGCAAGCGAAGGCAATTATACCAAGCCTGTAAGCACTTTTAAAAGAATTGGATTCGATAAATATAGCGTTATAGACCAAATGTTACAAATTGTAAATGGTACAAATTATGCTGTTAGTGGCTTATTTGCTTACAAATGTAAACTTCTTCAAACAGGCAAAAAATACCAAAAAGCGATTTCCAATCTGAACACAATTCAAAAATGGAACGAAAACATGTTAATCAAAACAAGCCCTTTTTTAGGCAAGCTAACTCCATCACAAATAAATAACAAAGTGTACCCTTGGGTGCGATTATTGGACATGAAAAATTTCAAAGGCAATACAATTATTTTTTGAAAACTTCATTTATCATCTTTCAATTATTGATTCATAAGGTAATTTTATGTCTTTATTGGCCATTCAATATTTTAGAATGCCGTCACCTCGTCACTATTGATTGTACTACATACCGATCTAATTATTCAGAGGTTTGTCTGAAATGCGCAAAAGGCTTTTCTATTCGTAAAGCTATGGCGAAAAATGTTGCAAATGTTATTGTGCTAAAAACTTCGAAATGAAGTAGCTGTTCCTACATAACGTTATAATATTTCAGTCAACATTTCGTCAGGAGTAACCTTATCCTTGTTTTAGGATTTTTATGTGCATTTATTATTTTGTGTCGGGGGTTTTTTAGTTTTTAATTTATTTTTTTATTTCATGCTTTTTGTAGGGGACTTCTTATTTGTTATAAATAATAAAAGTGATGCTAGGAACGATAGGAATAGTTTTAATATTGTATATTTCATGTTCAGCTTGTTCAAAAAGTTTGAACTAAGTGTCAAAGTCCATTATGTGAGTAAGATGATAATATAGCTTGCAAAGTACCCATCAGCCTTTCAAGTTGAAACAGAAATCTTTTCTTTGTCAGTTTTGAAACGAAAACGATCCTTTGAATAGATGATTCTGTAGAAAAATAACAAACATCTTTTTAGCATACGATACTTAGGGAACTGATATCAGAGTAAATATACGTGCCTTTCCCAGTAAAGACATTACTTCGAGTATGTACGATTGTTTGTTGGTTAGGTTGAACCTTTGTTTCGATTGTAACGTAGCGACCTAGGCAGTCGGATAAACAGTACAGCAACCGTACCGCCACCGTACTTCCGGCACGTCGCACCGTGCTGTCAAAGCTTTCCAGTGACAAGTTCCAATTCAAAAAGCCTTTATACAGTCGTGGTGGATGACCGGTGCAGTCGCATAAAACGCGCAGTTCCGTATACTCAAGTCTTAACTGATACCCATGCCGATACGTTCTTTGAAGAGGAGTTACTTATCTTTTGCTTCAATTCGCGTAAACGTAAGAAACAAATTTTATCTTTTGTTATCAATAAATTATTTTCTACGTAAGAAATATGCACGATAACGTTGCTAACATGATAAATAAATGGCTAAGCCTCTGTATTATCTTGTCTTGCCTCAAGGCCTTCACTTAGTGGCCTCTAAGGCACCAGGCTTCGGTCGGCCTTTCGAAAATTGTGTTCTTGTTATAATACAATAAAACGCAACCTGCATAAGATACTCTGCAGTGATTACTAACTTCTACTCGTATTAGTAAAAGCCCAACTGCTATATCTGAAATTGGAATACTTTTCCGTATGTTTGAATTTTCCGAATGTTTAATTCGGTAATTCACATTCAAAGTTTGTAAAGTTTGTGTACGAAACTCATCAGGACGGACCTCGTGGGACGAAAGGTTTCGTCTGACGAACAATTACGATATTAGGCGGAATGGTCTGGCGGAAACCGACTATAACTGGATTCGAACGTGTCATGTATAACAATACAGCTGGCTCTCCCTTTGATATTTTAAACTGAACAACAATTGGCAAACTGTATTTGCCAATTGTTTCAGAAACAAAAAAGCGCTAAAAGAACTCGAATAATACGGTCCTTGTTTTTTGCGTTTTTATCAATATATAAATTTTATTGGTTCTGAAAAGGTACTAAAGTATAAAGAAAGTACTTACATGTATAAAACGCGATAACAAATCGCAATATGAATTTTCAAATTCCAGAGTGGAAATTGAAGCAAAGCTACAATAAATTATAAGTAATAACATATTGCGTTTTTTACTTTGGCGTACACATTTATAAATTAAAATAATAGTTTAATCAAGCACAAGTTACACGTTATTTTATCTGAAACGTTCAAAGTGAACTTTGACCTGTTAACTCTCCATCCCAATATCCCATTACAAATATCCATTATAGTATTGTGTACACATCTATAGTTATGTTCTACGGTATTGTACAAGCGAAGCATACGAGTACTAATGAAATATTCAAGCACTGCCTAAACTCTGGTTTGGACAGCCTAACTAAAGGGTAACTCTTCAAACAAAGCTTGATTTCTGTTAGCAAAACACTTACAAACTTACCAACCGGTTAAGTGTCTAAAAGACAATGAAAGAGCCTTGAAAGTTCTAAAGGATATTGGGAAATGACTTCGCTAAAATCTTTGCATTTTAACCTAATTCTTTGATGGAATTTATGAAATCTGACACCAGAGTGAACTCTTACACATGCCTAAGTAGCTTTCAAGTCTAGCTATCACTCTCGTTTGCGTTGTCATTCTGTTGTGAGTGATAAGGGCGGCTACAGCCAAAAATACGGACACCGTCAACCAAATTAAGGCTGGTTTACTATCCAAAACCTTTGTAGCCAGTTCTGTTATTAAAGAGGTACTATTATATCACACTGCCTCGTTGGTCTAGTGGTCAGCACGCTGGGTACTATGCACAAGGTCCCAGGTCGGGCCGAGAGTGTTTAGATTTTTCATTCTTGAAATTACTCAGACACAGCTCCGGAGTCAGGAAGTTGGTGGTGTTAACACCCCCATGCCTCGGAAAGCACGTTAAGCCGTTGGTCCTGCGCCTGATCTCTCTACGGTCATGTCGGACTGTCGTCTCACTGAATTATGAGAGTGAAGGAACAGAGAGTGCACCTGTGTATTGCGCACACACTTGTGCACTATAATATGTCCCACGCAGTTGGCTTATCTCTGTTGAGATAGGCCGCCGTAGTCGAAATTCGGCTAGGAGGACATTATTATTATATTTCATCATAGCCATCATTCTCAACCATAAGACGTCCACTGCTGAACATAGACCTACCCCTTGGTTTTCCTCAACGACTGTTGGAAGCGGTCTGCATCCAGTGTGATCCTGCAATCTTTACGAGGTCGTCTATCCATCTTGCTGGTGGACGTCCAACGCTGCGCCGTATTGATCAAAGTGTCTCTCCAATTTAGACTTTTCTGCCCCAGCGATCATCAGTTCATCGCTATTAGTTACTATATCACGATTAGTTACTATATCATAGTTATTACGCAAATTAAAAACTTACTTCCTCTCACGCCTCTAGCTTTCTTTCAATTCTTACCTTCTCCTTTAAATGTTGGTCAAGTCGCATTTTATGTATGTATATAGTATCATTATAATTTGTATGCATAATTATTATTGTATGTTTATGTAACTCAGAATATTTATTAGTATTATTAACATTTAATAGCCTTAGTAATTTATGTATGTGTATGCTTAATGTCTTTTTCTTTATTCTTTACCCATTTCCCTTTATTTTGTTAGTTTTCACCGCCGACTCAATTTAATTTTGGACTGTCCTCTACCCGAAGGTTGTCTGGAAGAAATTGCTTTCAGCAATAAGACCGCCTAAATTGTACCATTCTCTATGAACATTTATGTAAATTGATACTGTGTGTGGTGTGCAATAAAGAGTATCTATCTATCTATCTATATCTACACCAAGTTCAATAATGAGCAAAGTAAAATGGTTTCGACATATTTTAGCAAAGAAAAAGCTAACACAAATTAATACTTTAAATAGTAAGCTTTATAAAAAGATAAAATCTAATGCAATGTTTCCGCTTCGTAAACAAGTTCGACCTTCTCACGAAAGAACAACATGTATTTCATTTAAGTGGTTCAAAATTACTTTCCTAATATCTTTAAAGTAATCAGTCCAAATTATTACCTATTTCGGGTATTTTTTAACTTTGAAGTTATTACAAGCGAACAGTGTTCAAAGCTACTAAAGAAGTTTGTTAAAAGGGATTGAAGATGCAAATAACTAAATAAACTAAAGGCAAATAGTATATTTTCCAATTTTATCTTGTGATTTTGATATAAGAGAACGAAAACGTATATTTTAGGAAATTCAGTTAAGAGATAGATAATGAATCTAGAATCAAGCACAATGCAATTATATTAATTCCAGGAGCTTATTTAAAAGCAAACATACAACAACTATCATTATCAGACTTACTTCAAAATGTTTAAAAAGAAATCGCAATCTCATACTTAAGTTATATTAGAATGGGTTACAACATATTTTATTATGAAAACGAAATTTAAAAAAATGCCTCCAATACATTCCTAAAATATTAAAACTTCGTAACATTTATATTTCCACTTGATTTTTTCAAATTACTAATACCTATGTCTCTTTTTTTCCTTTTTTCTTCAATATCAAAACCGACGTGGAGTCTGTCTGTTTTATCAGATTTGTCCGATCGTTTTATCATCTAACTTTGTCGTCTAGTATTATATCTGGACAAGAGAATCTTTTCAAATACAGTGACACAGGACGACAAATCGCGCCCTGAAGAATTTATTTTCTCTTGGGATATTTTCTGTCACAGCGTGTGTATGTAGAGCAAATGACCTTATGTATCAGAAATCAGAGGTCAAGTAGGTATTTAAGTATTCATATTTTTGCTGCATTAAATTGCATTGATATATAAGTCGTTTGTTTACATACCTAATGAAATCCAAAATATTTGTTACAAAAATAAAAAAATGTATTTGACACTGTATTTCGATGGACTAATCTTTGCGCCAGCCTTCAAGACGTTAGCAGTAACAGTCTTATTATTTATTAACGTCAGTTTTAAACTATAAAAGTTAACCATTGACTATAGTATACTTCTATGGTGTCAGCTCTCCCTATTATGCTTCTTCAGACTCAGAAACTTTAGAAAAAGGTCGAAATAAGTTCCCTGTTTTGTGTTTTTTTTTATACTTATATCTTTCCGTCATAAATACTTTAAAGTAGGTAATCTTAGAAAGTAAAGCGAAGCCCAACCCAGTCACATTGTTAACTTTGGCAAAAAATAATAACCGCTAAAATAAAAGCCATTTCCAAGATAATCAATAGCGGCTGACATGAAAACGTTTCGTGTCCCGTCCAGTGTATTTTGAATACAAAATACTTACGGTAAAGTTTACGTGGTTCAATGCATTGCTGAAGACGCTTTTCGTACAATAAATTGTACTTTTTCTAAGTAAAGCAAGCCCAAGTTACTTCAACCATGAATTTAAAATTTCTAGAAATCGGCTAAGTGCGTGTCAAGCTATATCCAAGTGTAGGTTTCCGGATTTGCCAGGCTCTGATCGTTATAATCTATAAAAAATACAAAGTTATGGTTACAGTCGGTTTTCTCTTATTACAAACAGCTTCAGCTTCTGCATTTTATAGGTTGCATACAATTGATAGGCATATTTGTGCCAACATAATGTTCTATAGTACTGGGAATCTCTGCGCTAGGCCGCATAAACAGACAGACAGGCATGAAGAAACTATGAGGTTCCTTGTTGAATACGAGCCCTACACGTGCAAAATTTGTCTAAAAATGTAGGTACACGTATGCAGTCTAATTAATTAAAGAAGTAAGTAAAGCACAAACAATCAAGCCTATCACTAACTGGAATAATATACTATACCTATGTTGAAAAATCAAAGTTACAAAGTCACCATGAATTTAATTTACTTTTTAAGATTCGTTTTACGTTTAAGATATAAGGTTATACAGTGTGTCCGGGTTTCAATTAGCGATAAGGGGCCCTAAAATCAAATTTTCATATTAAAGACATAATCCTTATGAAATTCGTTTTTAAAGGTTTAAAAAACGATTTAACTGTTTTACATTTTTAGCAAGATTATTTATTATTTTTTTCTACGACAGTAAATAATAATAATAATTTTGAATAGATTTTTATTTCACTTGATAGACGATAGCGTTACCTTTCAAATGAATAATTTTCAAAACATTTAGGACCTTCAAATCCATATAAATTGTATTTTTTTAAATAATTAAAATGGCTGCCATTTCAAGAGGGGGGAGGGGTAGTTAGAGCCCATCATGGGTTTTTTTGTCGATAACATTTGATGAATTTAATAGCCCATTAATTATCGCTAGTCAAAACCTGAACAGGCTAAATATATGCTAATCCCGCTTATACATGTTCATCTGTGGATTACCATACTCCAGATATAAAAAGATGCAATTCCTCCTATTTTTATTTTGTTCGTTACCGTGTTTCAGTTATGCCATTCATTATGAAACATTAGCAGATTATTACAAAATGCAGTAAAAGTGTATGGATATTACGTAATATGCATGTTAATTAATGCTTAATAATGTGAGTCCATTTCCTCGCTAATAAAAACGCACCGAGCTACAGAATAAATACACCCGAGCCACCTACAAATGTATTTTTTCGATATCATTTTAATACCAGCGCTAAGTTATATTACTTTCTTTGCTGCATCGATTTGGCTTCAGTGTTACCTAAATATTACCACCTTTCTTATTCTACTAAGATTAATTATTCTCTTTTATTCTGTCTTGTGGCAGCGTTCGTATTTTAATTTGTGCGACATGCATTTTACACACAAGGTAGCTCATCGCATTAACTTTTGCCCTTTGCGGTATTCGAATCTGCAACCGCAGGCATTGTTGACCGGAGAGCGAACCATGTGCTACCTATACCAGGCCTGTGTATCTCCCCGCGTAGGTAGCAAAAACGTACCTACGCGCGGCGACCGCACGGCCCCTAAGTAAGGCTAAAATAAATTGCGTGTCGCTACCGGCCAACGACACGCTCGCGCGTTTTATTCACCGGCGGCCGCGCGGCTACGTTGCTGGCTAGACGAGAATGAAAAAAATACTAGAAAGAGGCGCTAGATGGCGTTAGAAGCTTCTCGTAGCAGTCAACCCTATCGCGTCGCGTGATATTACGTCACTGAATAGGTTTAGTGTATTATGAATCATATTCCAGAGCAATAAGTATGAAATCATCTTGCAATGGATTTTTGTAGGTGTCTACACGAAAATGTGCTTGACTCTGAGGCGAACTAAATTACGCCATATTGTTGACGACATTGAGTAGACCTTTCTTGGAATACAATTGCTAAGTCATACTTCTGTACGAAGTACACACGGCCGCACGTCAGACTACCACACTTTGACCTTGAGACCTTCTCTATTCCCTACGTAATAAAAGCTGTTTTCGTAGTTCAAATGGGTAACCTGACGTGCTGCCGACTGTACTAGTACTTATTCTGTGCCTATACTAAAAGCTGCATACGTTACGTAATTGGATTTTTGTGACACGTTTCCGTCTCATGATACATGTTCTTGTATCACGCTTCGTAATTATTGTTATATTGTGAAACAAACACACCGACTACCTAGCCCCAAACTAAGCATGAGCTTGTGCTAAGGATTTTGACAAACATCCTCTGTCAATAACTTTATTGACTAATTTAAAGAGCAGACATTCAGTCAATATAGGTTTTGACCAACGTACCCAGTCAAAACTAATATGGACTGATTAGAAAGTCAAACGTTGAGTCAAAACTCTTAAAAAGTTGGAGTGGTTTCAGTTTTAGTTTATTGCAGTGTTTGAGTTTGAGGGAAGTATGACTGTACTTTGAGGAGTTTGGGTACGGGCACCTGCGATGTCAGAGATTCACCAATATGTTGCCGACTTATGAGAGCCATGTTAGCTCGCCTTTTGAAGGACCCCATGTTAAAGCCCGAAGAAAACACCTTAGGGGCAGTTTGGTACTGGTTCTGATTTCAATTCCTGTACCAGAACCGGAATTTTAGCCGATACCGGTATCGTTTCCAGATGTGATGCCAGTTCTGATTCCAATTACTGTATCGGTTATAGTTTAGTACTTTCTTTGATATTGCTAAAATTCCGATTCCGATTTTGGTTTTATTAGGTACCTACTAGTTTTAGTACCGGTTCCGGTACTAAAACTACGCCACCGACGCTCTTGGCTACTAATAGATGTAATAACTCATTTTTGTCAAACGACAATTCGGCCTCCTATTATCTTATTTGTTTATTTTGTGGCGATTTATTTGCTCTGAAAAGTTACAATATCTACAATTTGATGCCTACTTTCTCCATGTGCGCATGCTGGTTCTTTAAACAGAACAGTTTTGATATTCATTACCATCAGACGTACTTTTCATACAACTGACAGTTACTAAGGACGCCAATTCAGCCTTGCCGTTGCTAAGGCTTGTACCTAACTTTCCTCTGCCATTTCCTGCTTTCTAAGAAGATTTAATATCATCCAAAGAAGGTGTACAGAATAGAGCGCTACGCAGGCGGAAAATCTTCGGTGCTAGTATTGTTTCCGACGAGACTAACGTCACAGGAGTCAAAGATGTCTTCATGTGTCATTCATATTATTTGGACAGTTTTTTTAAATAGTTTTTTTTTTAAATCTTTATTTATTAGAGAGGGTTTATTCACTTAGTGAATACGTCACCCTCATTGGAAATAACAATCATAGTAAATAAACACTTATAAGGTTCTAGCTAAATCAGATACAGGAAAAGCGAGAACGCTATTACATATACCTGGAGTTCTGAGTTCGATATTGTGCTGATGGCAAATATTGACTCTTTCTGCCTCGTTTCGCACACATTCCACTAAAATATGGTATACGTCTTCAATTATGTTACATTCTGAGCATTTTGGACATGTTACTTTACCCATTAGTGCCGCGAAACTATTTAGTGGAATATGTCCGGAACGAAGTCTAAAGCTCGTCACAATCTCTTCTCTACTCATATCGGTTTTGTCAAACCAGGGGTTTCTGGGGATGGTTGGTTGGATTGTTCTGTACCAGATGCCTTTAGTTAGTGACCGTTCGTTAAAGTGTTCTTTCCAAATAGATCTAACTTTAAGCCTCGCCCCGATTAAAGCATCTGTATACCACGGTATCTGGTTAATAGCAATTCCGTCCAAAGTTGCTTCTTTAGCCAAAACATCCACCTTTTCATTTTCATCTATGCCGATATGTGCAGGAATCCATTGTATAAATATATTTTTATTTTGATTCATTAAATTAATCATAGAATTTATTATACAGTATGCTACAGGAATGCCTTGGAAGTTGGTTGTACATCGAATCAAGTGTTGAAGTGCACTTTTAGAGTCTGTAAATATAACAAAACTGTCAGCTCCTACTGATTCTAAATAAGAAATTTCTTCACAAATAGCGATTAGTTCAGCATGCATTATAGAAATGTTAGCATTTATCTTAAATTTAGCAGACATATTTTTTTGGGGGTCTAAGAAAGCGGCTCCAACATCTTTGTCGTTTCGTGATCCATCGGTAAAAATTTTATAACATTTACCATATTTGATTTCAATAAACCTACTACATACTACTTTAAGATTTAAATTTTTATAAAATTTTTTTGCTCGTATAACATCTTCAATTTGGGTTTTAATTACAGGCGTTAAATTCACATTGCTCATCCATATACTAAGCGAAAATCTTTCTAATGTTGTATTCGAGTACATTGGTAAAGAGTTAAAGTTTTCATTAATGGTGGCTAGCACAGGTTTCATTTTGTGTCTAAAGTAGTTGTTTTGACTGCGAGAACTAAGTTCATATATTAAATGAAGAGACTCGTTGTTACCAAAAGATTTAAGTTTAAACCAAAATTTTGCTGCTAAATAGTATCTTCTGATATGTAATGGTTGGAGTTGGAGTTCACATTCCATTACGTGTATAGCTGTACTTTTTATGAAACCCCCAATAACTCTTAGACACTGATTTTGAATTTTTATCAATTTATTTAAGTGGGTTTGGGGACTGTTGTCGTACAGAAAGCTAGCGTAGTCTAATCTGCTTCGTATGATAGAGATGTATAAGCGCCTCAAGAGAGATGGATGTATACCCCAACCTGAGCCCGCCAAGATTTTAGAGGAATTTAAGAATTTTTCAGTTTTTTCTTTGATCTCATTAATATGTTTAGACCACTTAAGTGTACTGTCCAACCATAAACCTAAATATTAATTTGGTGTTATCTGAAGTGTTGAATTATTTATTCTTAGTTCGATATCGTCTCGTTTGTAGCCACTTTTAAAAATACAAACCTTACTATTATCTGTTGAAATGTCTAAGCCTATTTTTTGGATGAGTTTACTGAATAGGTCCAAAGCAGGTTGCAAGTTAGTTAGTTAAGTAAGTTAGTTTTAAGCTGCCCTCCAGTATGTTTCTTGCTGTAGAGTAAATAACGAAATCATCTGCGTATTGTGATATAAATACATTGTCAATACCATTACAAATGTCTATTGTGGCGATGTTAAATAGCAAAGGAGATAGTGGATCGCCCTGTGCAAGACCGCGAGAGGTAGTTCTACAAAGTTGTGAATTGTCTAATATAATCTCTAAATGTCTTTCCTTTAAAAAGTTTCATAGATACTCGCACATTCTTGAGCCTGCTTTTATTCGATCCATAGTAGCTAATAAACTATGTATATCTATGTTGTTGTATGCATTCTCTAAGTCAATAAAACATCCAACCGTTAATAATTTATCTGCAAAACCCAATAGTATTCTGGTGACTAGGCTGACTAGGTTATTTAAAGTTGACTGACACTTTCTGAAACCTGTTGTGTAATTAGATAGAATTTTATTTTTTTCTATAAACCACTCTAGTCTGTTGAGTAGAATGTTATAAAAAACTTTGCAGATACATGATAACATAGAAATAGGACGTAACGCTGAACTGACCCGTGGGTCACGACCAGGTTTAGGAATAGGTACAACAGATATGTCCCGCCATTCTAGAGGTACAAATGCCGACGTGTAAAATTTGTTAAGCAGTGATGTTAGAAAGTATTTTGCGTTCTCAGGTAGGTGTTTTAACATGGAATACGAAATATTATCACAATCAGGAGATGTGTCTTTCACTTTTATAGATGCATTTAGTTCTTGTATTGATATCTGTGATTCTAATTGGTGGTTGATAGATTTAAATGTAGGTTTATCAAAGGATACAAAATCTGGTGTTAAACTATCAAGAAGCTCGTTCGCTTTGTTTTAGTCTTGTATCCCTTGATCCATCTCATATTTTTCCAGAGTACATTTGGATTTGAATTTTGATTTAAAGATGAACAAAGTTCTTTCCATAACTTGTTTCGCGCGTCCCGAATTAGTTTCTGGGCATATCGTATTTTGTTTTTTAAAATAATTAAATTGTTAGGAGTAGGGTTGCGTCTAAACGATGACAAGGCCAAACGACATTGTGCTACCGCTTCCGATAGAGTTGCGTTCCAATAGAGTTTAGGTGAAAACTTACTAGTTGGGTTCGGATTAATAATAATATTTGGTATGTACAACTCAGCGGCAATGTTTAAATAATCCACAAACATATCATAACCTTTTTGTAAATCTTCTGGAAAATGAAAATTGTAAAAGAGATTAGAAAGTAGAGTCATAGAAAGATGACGTCCAGTCTGCTTTTCTGAAATTTCTTCGTAACAGTGGGGTGGCTTGATTATCGGAGGTGTGTTGAAATTTTAATTATGAAGTGATCACTTCCGAGGTTTTCTTTTAAGACCTGCCAGTTTAATTTTAGTGCTATATCAGACGAAGCCAGGGATATGTCAGGTGCAGACTGTTGAAGAAACCCATTTACTAATTTAATACGAGTAAGAACTCCATCATTTAAAGTAATGAATTGATTGATAGACAGTGCCTCAAAAATCTCTCCACCGCGTCTGTCTGTTTTGTTGGACCAATTGAGATGGTGACCATTAAAATCACCTAGTAATAAAGTTTTTCTATTTGAGAAGGAAAATATTTGCTCCCAGTCAAACTGGTTAGTACTAACAGAAGAAGGGCAATATATGGATACAATATTTTCGATTTGTTTGCAATTAAAAATTTTAACTGAAATTATTTCTATGACTGAGTTACGAACCTGAATATCCTGAGCTTGTGCCTTAATAGATTTGTGTGTGAATATTGCCACTCCACCGTAGCCGTCCACTCTGTCACTGCGAAATATATTGTAATTACTAATTTTTAATTGACTTTCAGGTTCTAGCCAAGTTTCGCTTAATACAGCAATGTGAATTTTCTCCTGTAATAATAGGTTTTCAAACTCTAATTGTTTTGGTCTAAAACTTTGGGCATTCCATTGAATAATGTTTATTCTAACCCCCATATTCGTTAGAAAAATAGTCTAATATCATTTTAAGTATAGGCCAATCTGAAATATTATCCACTACAAGTAATATAATCAATGGCAATGTTGGTTATATTGTTATCTTTAAATAACTGCGCTAATGCAAATTGTTTCGGCAATTTCTCGTTACAGGAAATGTACAATTGGATATTTTCGCTGTCGTTTATTTATTTTTCTTTCCGAGTAACTTCTGTCCATTCTTCTTCATCTTCTTCTCTCGTCCTTTTATAGGTTCTCGTCTCTGTGTAGGTTTCATCTCTTATTAAGTCGGTTTCACTCATCGTATCACAGCATAGATCGGTCTCAGGTTCGTCGCTGTTATTCATTTTTATGCGTAAACTACTCACGCACAGGCAGGCGAGTATAAGTTTTTGCCGTCTTGTTTTGGGCAAAGTTTAAATGATTTACCTTCACTAAAGTCTAGTGTTAGAGTTCTGAGACATATACCCAAGGGAGCAAGGAGCCTGGCTGCCGGCAAGTTGTGTACAATCATAGAGGATTGTCTGCGTACGAATAGCACGGAAGACTGGTTCAAGTTGTTGTCTTTCTCTTTTTTGGCTTTGAGGGTGCCAAGTGAGGGAGGAAGTAACTCTTTAACTTCTAAGGTAAAACATAATATAGATGAAGGAAATTTTTACTTTCGTGAAGAAAATTCTTTGTCAAAACCATTTTCAATTTATCGTGCTATTGAGGCCAAGGTTCACGACGGCGACTTAAGAAATGCAGTTTGCTTCTCTCAGATTGCTCCCTCGCTGCGACGAGTGAGAGTACTTTAAGAGCTCTGAAGGATAAACATCCAGCCCCGTCTATGTCGAGAACATTACCACCTGAAGCAAGTATAACCAGCCCTTTTTTGACAGTGACACCGTCTGGTGTGGCTGATGCAATTGCCTCTTTTTATAACGGATCGGCTTCTGGTCTCGACGGTTTGCGCCCTCAGCACATAAAAGAGTTGACTTCATCAGCAGCAGGAAGCAATGGGCCACGTTTGTTGAAAACTATCACCAAACTTTGCAATTTTTTATTGAGAGGAATGTTGAACTTAGAGGTGAGGCCTTTCCTATATGGTGCTTCCCTGTGTGCCTTGTCAAAAAAGGACGGTGGTATCAGGCCGATTGCTGTAGGCAGCGTTTTTCGCCGCCTTACGGCTAAACTCTGTTGTAGATCTGTTCGGGAGGCAATGTCCTGCTACCTACAACCAAAGCAGGTTGGTTTTGGCACAATATTAGGTTGTGACTCTGCCATACATTCAACCCGGTCATTTGCTATGGGACATGAGGCATCGGCCGATTTGATTGTCAAAATTGATATAAAAAATGCATTCAACAGCGTCAAAAGAGACATTTTTTTAAATGAAGTACTGGAGCATACCCCATCACTGTACCCATTTATTTACCAGTGTTACTCATCTGCAAGTAATCTTTTCTTTTCCGATAATATAATAAAGTCACAGGTTGGAGCTCAACAGGGTGACCCCTTGGGGCCTTTGTTATTTTGTTTAGCCATCCAAAAAACCATTTCAAATTTAAAATCTCCACTAAATGTTTGGTACTTGGATGACGGTACTTTGGGTGGAAGCCCAGATGTGGTCCTTCAAGATTTGAAAACTTTAACTCCAGCTTTAAAATTATTAGGTTTAGAAATTAATACAGCCAAATGTGAAATTTTTCTGTGTAATAGTCAGGTCACAGATATTAGTAAATTTGAAAATCTTTTGCCTGGTATTGTTCAAATTGATAAATTGTCATTCAATCTGTTAGGTGCTCCCATTTTTCCTGAAGGTGCCAGCTCTGTTATTCAACTCAAAAGGCAGGCACTTTCCTCGGCGTGGGCGCATTTGACTCATCTTTCAGCACATGTGTCACTTATTTTGCTAAGAAATAGTCTTGCTTTGCCGCGGATGGTGTATGTCTTGCGAACATCACCAACCTGGTTATTCGATCAGGATTTAAAGTGGCTACATGTTTTGCCTTCACCTCATTTGGGTACACTGCTCGACAACGATTCCTTGAGGATAGCAGTAGCCCTGAGGCTTGGAGGCAAAGTTTGTGAAGCTCATTGCTGCATTTGTGGCGCAATGGTGGAGGAGAACGGCCACCATGGTTTAAGTTGCCAGAGATGCGCCGGGCGCTTCCCGAGGCACCATTCAGTAAACGTCCCATGTGTCTTGGAGCCACCGGGTTTGTCTCGTACGGACGGCAAGAGACCGGATGGTCTTACATTGATTCCTTGGCGGCGAGGCCGATGTCTCTTGTGGGACGCGACTTGCGTTAGCACGTTTGCTGCGTCTTACTTGAGACATACTGTGTGTTTGGCAGGTTCAGCTGCAAAAAACGCCGCTAAGTCAAAACACGCCAAATACTCCGCCTTGAAATCGATTTACGATTTCGTACCGGTCGCTGTGGAGACGGCGGGTCCATGAGGCGATGAGGCTCGTGACCTTTTTAGAGCACTGGGGCGTCGCCTAAGAGAAAAAGGGAATGATCCCCGCTCTGGATCCTGGTTGGTTCAACAGGTCTCTGTTTCCATTCAGCGTGGCAATGCGGCTGGCATAATGGGGACCTTTGAATCAGTTAGGTTGCAGAGTGGGGAAACCGCCTTTTTGTAAATAGATTAGGATTTAGGTTTTTTTTTATATATATATTATGTTGTTAGATTGTATTTAGTTTATAATTTTTAGTTATAATTGTGCTTAGTTTTAGGGTAATTTCTGTTGTATTTTTGATCTTTTCTTTTTAAATAAAATATTTTTTCATTGAAAAAAAAAATTGCTTTATCGTGCTATTGATTGTTTTGCAAGCGATATTTAATTTTCTCTCCAGCAAACACAAAATTATATTTTAAAAGATTTTCATGCCACACGTTCTTTCCCACGACCACAAAACAAAGTACTTAATTACTTTTCAGGGTTCGTCAATCACGTCCTAATTATTTTGGTGATTATATACTTAGTTAAGATTCTAGTCGCTCACTGAGGCAAAAAGTTAACTTCGGCTTATAAAAACAATACTTATCTTCTTAATGTTATTAGCTCAGTGAAGCCTGACAACAAATGTATCTGTGCAACTTTTTAGACAGAGAAGAGACAAATAATAATCATCATGATGTGACAAACGGCATAGGTTAAAAAAACACCCAAATAAAAATATTTTTTGGAAAAAAATACTGGCACCCAACTTTATTTCTTCATAACAAACCTGTGTTTTGGGATCTTTTGTTGTGTTTGTATAATACATTTTTTAAGGATTGGTTACACCCATTCTAACTTCTACCCATGCGAAGCCGGGGTTCACTAGTTTACTACATAAAAACCTGTCGCATTCCTAATATGATGTCTACTTTAGGTTTTATCTGTTTAAAATAAATTGATATCTATTAACTACTTAACTCATATCAGTAAAGTGGTATCAAATCACAAAGTACAAATGTGCTTCAATATTGGAATTTGATAAAACTAGTTTTCCATCTACTATCAAAAGAAGTTATTCAAAGTGAAGTATGTATCTAATTAAAAAGCGAATTTTCACAACGCTCTCTCATTTCCAGACCCTTTGATAATTACAATAATTAACGACGACTAAAACTTTGTTCCTACAAAAGACGGTACTAAGCCATCTGGACTTTGGAGACAATTCAGTGATATCATCTGAATCGTATGGTTTATGTCAAACGGAGAGAAAAGACGCAATTGAAATGATCAACTTATCTTTCTTTACCAGTTGTGACTTTTTTCCTTTGTTTCGTTGATGAAATAAAAAGCTTTCTAACAAGTTGGGATAGAGACAGTTTTTTAGGGGCAAAGATAGAATTCGGCTAACCATTTCGTTGTAATTAACAATAAGTATGTCAATTTGTCGGTTTGAGTTTCTTTTGAAATGTTTTCTGAGTTTAAACAAGTGACCTTTTAATAAAATGAATTGTTTTCGGAACTACGACACATTTTTAGTAGCGCTTGATCAGATTCAGTACTCAAATTACTGCAGCATCAAGGCGCGTGGATTCTATGTTCCGAAATACATATACATTACCGGCACATGGACTCACCTTTGCCATTTTTACGGATTGCATGTCATTCTTCACTCCGCTAGACAAATTGCGGGAGGAAATAAGTTAATGTTGCCAGTATGAGTAGGTAGGTTTCTTTATCTTCATTAGGTAGGGTCTAGACCCTTTTTCATTGTTTATTAATAAATAACGTAGGTGTTTCTTTTGCCAGAGTTCGGATTAGGATACGTACTCGTATTCTGGTAATAAAAAAACTTTAATTCTGTGTACATTTGTTAATAAATATACATACACTCATATGCGATTATTGATTAGGTAGGTACCCATGATACTTTTACTTACTACATATTGTCGGCTTACAGAACATAAGGATTCATTTAGTTATGCCTATCGGAGTCAGAGGTAAAAAAAATAGCTTTAGCACCGTAACGAGAGTAACCTCGTAGCATGCTACGAACTACGTTGGACTACAGTCCTAGGACGTTCTCGTAACTCAACAAACAACAACAAAACAAAGTACTTTATTACTTTTCAGGGTTCGTCAATCACGTCCTAATTATTTTGGTGATTATATACTTAGTTAAGATTCTAGTCGCTCACTGAGGCAAAAAGTTAACTTCGACTCATAAAAACAATAACTTATCTTCTTAATGTTATTAGCTCAGTGAAGCCTGACAACAAATGTATCTCTGCAACTTTTCAGACAGAGAAGAGAGAAATAATAAACATCATGATGTGACAAACGGCATAGGTTAAAAAACACCCAAATAACATTTTTTTTTTGAAAAAAATACTGGCACCCAACTTCATTTCTTCATAACAAACCTGTGTTTTGGGATCTCTTGTTGTGTTTGTATAATATTATTTTTAAGGATTGGCTACACCCATTCTACTACTACTTAACTCATATCAGTAAAGTGGTATCAAATCACAAAGTAAAAATGTCCTTCAATATTGGAATTTGATAAAATTAGTTTTCCGTCTACTATCAAAAGAAGTTATTCAAAGTGAAGTATGTACCTATCTAATTACAAAAAGCGGATTTTCACAACGCTCTCTCATTTCTAGACCCTATGATAAATACAATAATTAACGACGACTAAATCTTTGTTCCTTCAAAAGACGGTACTAAGCCATCTGGACTTTGGAGACAATTCAGTGATATCATCTGAATCGTATGGTTTATGTCAAACGGAGAGAAAAGACGCAATTGAGATGATCAACTTATCTTTCTTTACCAGTTGTGGCTTTTTTCTTTTGTATCGTTGATGAAATAAAAAGCTTTCTAACAAGTGGGGATAGAGACAGAATTTAGGAGTAAAGACAGAATTTGGTTAACCATTTCGTTGTATAATTATATAATTGACATACAATAAGTATGTCAATTGTGTCGGTTTGAGTTTAATTTAAAATGTTTTCTGAGTTTAAACAAGTGACCTTTTAATAAAATGAATTGTTTTCGGAACTACGACACATTTTAAGTAGCGCTTGATCAGATTCAGTACTCAAATTACTGCAGCATCAAGGCGCGTGGCGTCTATGTTCCGAAATACATATACATTACCGGCACATGGACATACCTTTGCCATTTTTACGGATTGCATGTCATTCTTCACTCCGCTAGACAAATTGCGGGACAGGAAATAAGTTATTATTGCCAGTATGAGTAGGTAGGTTTCTTTCCTTTTAGTTCCTTTTAGTTAGTCTAGATCCTTTTTCATTGTTTATTAATAACTAACATAGGTGTTCCTTTTGCCTGAGTTTGGTACTTTACATGATACTTTTACGTACTACATATTGTCTGCTTACAGAACATAGGGATTTATTTAGTTATACCTATCGGAGTCAGAGGTAAAAGAAAAAAGCTTTAGCACCGTAACGAGAGTAACCTCGTAGCATGCTACGAACTACGTTGGACTACAGTCACTACGGACGTTCTCGTAACTCAAGTATAGCAAATACATTCACTAGTAGGCCGAATATTTGCTTACCTGTCAAACCTCATAAGACCCGCGGGGCGGGCGGATAACAATTAATTCTCTATTGTGTCTGGAAATTAGAAGAATCAACGAAACTATAAGGTTCCAGGTCAGGACTATTAAACTCTAAAATCAGTTGATCTGCTAAAATTTTCGAAGATGATGACAATAATTAAGAGGAATTAATTAAATATTCAGAGGTATTGTCTCGAATATCAAAACAAACATAATTTTAATTTTCATAGCTCATAATTGCATAAATAAAATTGGGTATCGGAGGCACTTAAGCTGAAAGGTTGTGCATTATGAATGAAAATATCAAAGTTCAAAGAGTCATGTTGGCTTAAATTTAACAATGATTTAAAAGAAAACGTTTATTTAAGTAACTTAGATTGAAAACAACTTGACTAATTTAAGCCGGTGAGATAAAACACAAGACGGCTAAGCTTAAAATAGTTTATTGTTTAATTGAAGCTTCACCTAGTTGTTGGTACTCGTATAAATAGAAGTTCTAGACTTGTAAAACTGCTGAATCAGTCGTGCTCGACCTAGAATAAAAATATCGCACAATCAAAAATTGCTAAAATATATATGATGTTTGGAGATTTTAGGTAAGTATAGATTGCCAACAATTATTAATTAAGAACATACAGGTTAAATTGCAAAGGCGTGCCAACTTTTCAGGGTTAACTCAAAATCAGTAATTCAATCGAACTATACAAAGAAACAAATATATTTTTCACATTTAATTAAATTCATCCATAGAAAAATAAACGCACGATATTTGCGTAGCGATCAACTGAAAAGTGAATAAGCGCTAATAATCATTATTGTGCGCGGAAAGTTACGATAGATATACCTATCTCTGTCTACCTAATTTTCGTATATTTTAAAGTAGTTTTTATTTGAAATGTTCTATAGTTGAGAGTGATTGCGTTAAAGTCGTTTCTTCATATTGTTAGAATCTAGATCTTATTTTAAAATTTTGGCACCCCTTTGTGATGTGACCCTGTATTGTGAGTTATTTTATTTATTTATTACCATACATTGGAAGTTTATTTGTAAACATCAAACTTTATTGTAGCAAATACCTACCTATTTACAAACGTAATTTAATCAATTTTTTAGGGTTCCGTAGCTCAAAAGGAAAAAAGGAACCCTTATAGGATCACTTTGTTGTCCGTCTGTCCGTCTGTCCGTCTGTCCGTCTGTCCGTCTGTCCGTCTGTCTGTCTGTCCGTCTGTCCGTCTGTCCGTCTGTCTGTCAAGACCCTTTTACTCAAGAACGCGTGGAGGTATAAATATAAAAATAACATCAAATTCTTATGTCTATGGTCCCTTAATGATGTGAAAAAATCAAGCTTTTAAGTTAACGCTGAAAAAAGATACAGCCAATTTTGTCCAATTTTCTATCATTTTTCCCCATTTCTCAGGGAAATCAAAACCTATAGGGTACTTCCCATAGACCTAGAACCATGAAATTTGGCAAGAAGGAAGGTCTTACAGCATCAGTTAAGGAAAAAGTCCGAAAATCGTTAATTGTTGTTAAATCAAATACAAAAAGAGCTTTTTCGATCGTTATCGCGAGGACAAAATGCTGGTTCAAAAAAAAAAGTAGATGGAGCGATAGCGCTATGCTTATTATACTGTTCTATAATTATGTTTAGGTAGATTTAAAAATAGACCACGAAACATCTTAATTCCTATTAAATATTGATATGGTTTTACAGAAACATGTTATCATTTACCAATAATTTTATGAAATTCTCGTGCAACTGGGCGCACGGTGTATGCAAATAAACGAATATTAATATAAGTTAGTTCTGACATTCGTCACTAGATGGCCTCACTTGGCATTGTTGTTTTTTAGGTTCGCGCTAAAATGAGTTTTTCCTTTTCGTTAGATAACCATAAGCACGCTTGGCCCAGTAGTTAACATCTTGGGTATGATCGTAAGAATCTGAGATCGATCCCAGGGATATAGTACTGATGTTTCGAAATGTACGTTTTTTTTTCGAGGTATATTTAAATGCACAGAAAAGACATAATAAAGCATCTATCAAATATCAATTATACTATTTTTACTTGAAATAAATTATTGCACTGTAAATATAAATATTGATTAACAAAACTAGTACTATCTATACTAATATTATAAAGAGGAAAGATTTGTTTGTTTGTTTGTTTATTTGCATCGAATAGGCTCCGAAACTACAGGACCGAATCAAATGAAATTTAGCACGGAGATAGTTTGAGACACTGGGAAGGACATAGGCTACTTTTTGTTGCGATATAAAATCATCAGGGGGGTGAAATTGGGGATGAAAATTTGTATGGAAAATCCGACTTTTGGCGCACGTTCAATTTGTGTTCGATATGCATTGCGCGAAGCGCAGTAGTTAGTTTTTATAGCAGTATAACAGTTATCCGAGAGATGGCGCCAATTGTATGTAACAACAATAGTTATTTAATGGCAAAGTCAAGCCTCTTTTAGAGATTAATTATTGTCTTGTAATAAGTGTTATTGTCACCTACATACCTACTTCATAATTCATTAATTAGGGCATGATTATCCTTTAAAAAATAATTTAGACGACTTTGCTGATAATTTCATACTATAAACGGAGCGCAACATCCGCGCGGTATAGCTGCGCGACATTCGCATGCGATCTCTGCATTTAATCAAGGCGCTGAGCTAGTGTTGTTTTATTATAGGACAATAATAACTATTTTGGAGACACTTTTAAAAAGCTTCGACAGCGCGACTGTATACGCCAAAGTCTCGCTGCTAAAGTCGCCTAAATGTAGAAGCGTTTTGAAGTGATTGTAGCCACCCTAGGGAATACGGAACCCTTCGTGCGCGAGCCCGACTCGCACTTGGCCGGTTTTTTTTTTAAATCTAAATATCTATTTAGAAACTTAATTGTTTTGAGCACAAAGCAGGGAAATTGTGGTTACATCTTTGCAGTCCAATCCAATAATCAGCGATGTATGACTTCTGGACGGAGCGGTAGCAAATGGAGCTAAAAAAATAGATGGAACGGGATAGGTCTAGGTTTAGAACCAGTTATTAGCATACTTCAATCGAGAGATCACGTAGTATCGCAAGATTTTTTAATAATCGATGTGATTAAACACTTTTGGGGAAAGACTTCCTGCAAAAAAGAATAATATTGGTATATTTACTTTGGTTGACAAAGAAGTTTAAAACGTACGTGTCTAGCAATTAATTAGGTACCGCGGAAGATGTTATTACAAGCACAAGTATGTGCAATACCCAGGTGATCTCTCTCTCTCAAAGGTACCGCGGAAGATGTTATTACAAGCACAAGTATGTGCAATACCCAGGTGATCTCTCTCTCTCAAATGTTACGGCAAATTAAAATGTCCGAAGATATCAGGCTACAAAGGGCGTATCGTGTTTTCTTACGCACTAACTTCCTGACTCCAGAAACGGGTTAGACGAGAATACAAAACGAAACTTTATTGGTTCGGAATGAATAAAAACTGGCTTAACTATATTTATAAATCAGTAGGATCATTGGTGTTTCAACAATGTTGTTATGTTTTTACGAAGCGGTAGAATCTTTGTTGATGAACAGCATTCATTATGTTCATGATAACCTACAATTAAGTTTATACACAGCCTACATTACTTATTTTCGAAGAGAAACAAAAAAGTGGTGCTCGTTATTTTAAGGTAGATATATTCCGAATCGATGGGTTCCCAAAGCAAAGAAAGGCCCAATACATACAAAACGAGGGTGTTTACCGATACTCGATCGTTCAATGGCAAGAGCGCCGTAAAAGGTTCGGTCAAATTGAACTGGGTATCAGGTAACCAAAGCTACAGAAAATAGAAATTATTCTGATGCTGTCCGAATAGACAGCTGTGAAAGAGGATCATTTCTGATTTCTTTCGGATTTTCTTCGTTATTTTGATTCAAGGAAAGAAAAGATTATCTAGTGTTTTTATCAATTTTGCGTTTAAATTACTGAGACAGTAATTAGAAAGAAAAAAAAGGAAGAAAATAAATTTATTAATAAATGGACATCACATAACACACGAAAACAAACAACGTAACAGACACAGTTATAAAACAAGAATTATTAATTTTGACTAAGATCTATACTATTGCAACTTTACTGATAAACTTTTTATAAGTTTAGTGTACAAACAAAAAACCGGCCAATTTACAAAACATTAGACACTATAATATAACCTATTTTCAGTTTTAAAAACAGAAAATATTATTATATTTTCTGTTTTTCCCTTAAAAATATATTTTTATTTAATTTCATTATTTATAATAACGGTAATAGGTAGACGCTTGAAATACTTACAGAATTTAAATATAAAATAAATAAATTTAGTTATGTATTATCATTAATATCGAGTCAAAAAGTCACGTTTGTTGTATGGGACCCCACTATTATATTTATTTAATTCCATTTTCAGTATTTGTTGTATGAAATACATCATTAGTGAAAATTTCAACTGTCTAGCTATCACGGCTGTATGGTTATTTGTATGTTGTATCATCATGAGATACAGCCTGGTCCCGAACAGAACCCTAAAAATATTGTGTTAGGTTGAACAAAATCTTTAAAAGTTCTGTTTTTTCAACTTGAATCGCTGTTTAGTATGATTTAAGGTATTTCTAAGGTCTAATTTTAATTAATTTGCAAATGTGGCGTGGGAGTTCGGGAAAAGCAAACATTTAAGAAGGTTTTATCGGGGTGGCTCTTTAAATAAAATTAGGTAATGGCGGCTCGAGATTGGAGTGTCATCCGTAGCAAAATTAAATTTCGTGTTCGCAACGTTTAATTGAGAAATGTGCGTACAACTGTAGCCTGTTTGCTATCACACGATTTACCATTAAATAGATGCCGGAGGCTTTAGAATCCTATTTACTCGTAAATGCAAGTACGTAGGTACTCCTTATTTATGCCGGTTTTATGGAGATACCTAGTACAATCAATATACGAGTAACATGGGCATTTTCAAGAGGAATGAGATCTTGGTCAGATATTTTATTAATGGATTTTCATCTACATAAAATATCGGACATAGAGCGTGTAGAGTTTTATCAAAAAAACTGGGTAATGTTATATTTTTACTTGGATTTTTAAGTAAATGATGATTTCAGTATGGTTAAGAAGACTTTCAGGGCAAGATGAAGTCAGGTTACAACAAATACCATAACTTTTAAATAGGTTTAGACATAATTTCTTACAATAAGACAAATGCAAACGATTTAAAAGATTTTGCATAGGTCAATTTTACTTGATTAACTGCTACATAACGCAATAATTAATAAGAAATATTTGAGTCTGTATAAAATAATAATGAAAAGTGTCCGTCTTCAACTGTAGACACACAGTTTGGGGCTTTCCATGTGGTATCATTAATTTTAAACAATGTGGCTTGCTAATTTAGTTCTTACGAACGCCAGCATTTGAATAAATTATTTACAGCACTTACAAGTCCCCAATATTATACAGAAATTTTGATTTATTTTTATGAAAATTAAAAGGTGAAACAATGTTAAAACATGACATGTGTTTATTTTTGAAGAAGGCCTACCTACCAAGCCTACCTAAGTACTTCGTAAGTTAGCGTGATGATGGTAACTGAGTAATTTGATTTTGACTTATTTTGATCCAATGTTAATTAATTAATCTTAATTAAATCTACTTTTAAGATTATTTGAAGGGTTTTATAGTCAAACAAGAAACCCTATACCTATTTACGGTAGGTACTTATTTAACAACTGGGTCTGATACTTCATGACTTTTTTACTCATGGCTGTAGACTACATGAGAATATTTGCGTTTGTTTTCTAAATATCAATACTATAAAATATACCTACTCTACCGTTTGCATAATTTATGTATGTGTTTATTTGAATTTCTCCAAGGGTTGTTTATTATAACGGAGCTAGCTTATGTAAGATAGTTATTTTATGAAACTAAGAAACGTTTATATGTAGGTATCAAGATTGTAAATGTATCTTCCAAAACCGTTCATGAGTTATTTTGTAATTTGCAAAATATTAATCTGTAACATAATTTTGTGAGGTGGCGTTCGTGTGTGGGTCGGTGCGATGTGACGTCACAATAATCATGTAAAGGTTTCATGCAATGGCCGCCACCTGACGTCATAGATACCATAAGTTTTCGAATTTCAACATTTATTTTGCAGCGACTATGGGCAATACCTAGCTGAACTTAGCTACTTACAACAGCAGTAGTGTAGTAACATTTACAGCGGAGAACACATCAGACATTACATTTTAGTTGCAAAGCGTTTATGATATTATTAATATTTTATTTATTATTTTATTTGCTTTAGTCCGCATAGCCTAGGCTTTCGTATATTATATACTTACATATACGCGTGGTGTACAGATTAACCACAAAATTAGCATAATAAACTTATTTTTATGATATTTATTTAGCCTATTACATTCAAACAATCATTCAAAGACCCAAACCATCTATTTCACAAACAACAACAGACATCAAATCCTTTAAGTAGTTTCGTGAAATAACAAGACATCGTTTCCTTTGTATCTACTCAAAACTCTATGTCTAAACATTAAGTTAATTTAACAATTAACAATTTGCAACAGCCTTCAACACTTAAGGCGAAGTTCTAACCATGCATTTGAAATCCGAAAGTGACAGCTAATACTTACCCTCACAAAAATAAAACAGGCACACCTACTGAAGAGAAATGTTAGTCTTAACTTTCTATACACATCGACATGCTTTTCTAATTCAATGCTTACATATAACACTCTGGCGTAAATGGTTAATACGATGTTTCAGCGCCCCTGTAGCACGGGCAAAGAGCGATAGAACCGGCGGCAAACTGAACAGGCGTAGAGCCTTTCATACTTCATACTGCGCATGTCCTGTACAAATAAAGTTAGCACAAAGCACGCCTATTAAAAACTTCAGAAAACGTCACAGAATCTTATAATGCGACGGCATTGTTTGAAGTTCGCGCCAGTACAAACTATGTTTGAAATTTCGTGGATGAGCTAGTTAGCGGGCTTGATCTAAAATAGGTGTGACAACGTCATCTTAGATTACTCGTTTTTTGCGCAAACATTTAATAGTATTTTCTTACCGATAACCATAAAAATAAAAGTAATTAAAATAAGTATTTTAATACTTAACTTTATGAACCCTCAATTCAATATAACTACCAATTTTAAAGTTGGGATTTCAAACCACATTTGATAAGCAAATAGTCTCATTTTAAATTATGTGCACTTTGTAAAATGTGGTTGGTTGCGTAAAAGATTCAATTTAGCTTCAATAGCCGCAGCATATAATGACATGACCTTATCGAAAGTAGATACGGATATTTTGCGGTTTTGAATCTCAAGAAAACGTGGATGTATCATTACGTATACTGAAATAACGCCTTAATAAATTTAAACATGAAAGTGAATCTACAAAAAACATTTTATTACGCAAAAGACACGTAAGCCTACCTGCGTAATTGTACGTTACGCCCTACAAATACGCTTTTTAGTGTTATATTCTGGATACAGGGCAAATTATTTTCCTAAAATAGAACTAGGTTTCAAACATCGGTTTCCAATACATATATTTGGTACTGGATTGATGACGTGCCAAGATCGGGAAAAATATCTTCCCAAAATATTTGTCACACTCACGTACTTAATATGTCGTCTGTAACATCTGTAGGTAACATAGTTACTCAAGGGAAGAGGCACTCAATAGTGGTGGTACATTGGCGATATTTCACTCGGGTTTCACATTTCGTGTGACATATTATTTAATATTCTCAAGATATTATATTCGCTCGGCGTTTACTCGAAAGGTTATGTTTATATTATTTTAGTCCCCTCGTTTTTCTTAAGAAAGCTTAGTAGCTAGTCTTTTCCCAAGCGAAGATGCACTTTGTCAATATTTCATGTACTATTGTAACGTCATGTGAGATATTAAGAGCAAATTTATTAAATCTGTTGACAGTCATAAATGAAACCTGTGTAAGTGGAATTTAATTTGACACCTTCTAGCCCTAACCTACACGGTTCACGGACAATTAGGTAGTCTAAGTAAGTACTTTCATAATTATTAATCATTCTAATCTCCATTTTGACTTAATCTAAATTCTAACCACTTAAAATCTTTACATGCTTTCAAGTAGCTTAAATTATGTGAATTTAATGCGAAGTGCCTTTTTGAAGACGACAGTGCAATCATCTTTAAAAAGGTCATTACGTGTCTGGTTAAAAAAAATCCCTTTAAACTCAACAAAACGAATAAAATCCGCAAAGAATACCTACTCATGTTCAAAGCTGTCTTGCGTAGGTATTCCGTATTTGCGTACGTTACCCGTCGGTGTGCTACGAGAAAACAAACACGTTTTACGCAAAGAAAATGATTTATTGTGTATATCTACTGCCCAGGGAGGTAGCAGCTGACTTCCTTGACATCCAGGTTGACTCCGCGATTGACATTATTTATTTAATTATTACAGTTTTTTGTTAACATAAATTACATTTCTTGATGTCACTAAACTTAGTGTTTGTTGTGACACTACACATTCGAAGTTACGTGTTCAAGTTCTATGATAATATAAACAACACCTTGATTAACCTAATATTAGTGTAGATATGACAGAATTGAAATTCCATAATACAAGTAAGCAAGTAGAAACACATGCGACCGGGAAACAGTAGCAGTGACGTTATATTAGGTATATTAAACTATTATAATTACAGAACATTTGTAGATAGTTAATTCTTTTATTAATTTCAGAGGTTTGCTCTAATCATGTTCTTCAGCGAAGATAGTGGCAGTTTAGAAGCTAAGATTTCATATTATATGAGGTATTGGTGAAGCGGAGTTCATTTATATTTTTTAAATTTACCTTCCCTTTTTTATTCTAGCTAGAGAAACTGTCTTGGGCAGGGCATGAAGTTTTAATCTCTTTATAAATGAGATATAACAAATACATTTTCACTGTTAAACTTTTGCATTGTATAATGATGTCCGATTCTAAGGTACGTACTTTGGCAACGGTTTATAAATGCATTTTATGCTCTCAAAATTACTATCCGCTGTCAGTTGTAATCTCATCATCATATCAATTGCAGTCCACTGCTGGACATAGCCTCTCCAAAACTGCGCCAATTTTTACGGTCCTCTGCTTCTCGCATCCAGCTACCACCACAAGTTGTCATAATAAAAATTTATTTTTTTCTCTACGATCGTACTAATATACTTACAAAGTTGATGAATTTAAACATTGAAGCACAGACTACATTAGCACAGAAAATATAATAGTTACTTTGTCGCGAGCCTGTATCATAAACAGTACACCGGGCCTCTCTTTCTGACCTTAATCAGGACAGCAAGAAGTCTATAACAGATTTATAAAAATACCTCAGAAATACCGGATTAAATAACATACCAAATAGCAATTTTTTCCTTTAACTTGACAGTTTAGGACAGCTTATAAAATATTAATTTATATCAACCGGTCTGGCCACGGATATTTTGTGAAATGTCCATTATGTTTAGATGATAGTATTTCAATTTCTGGATATCCCTCGTTTAGAATTCATAGACGAGATCCCAATTCAATTATACCGTCTCATGTTATCTAAACTACTTCGAATACAGGGTATTTGCTTTATAAATATTAAAGACTAGCTGTTGCCCGCGACTTCGTACGGTGGACTCCATGATACAAAATATTTTATACTCCGCCATCCAGCTATCATGATCTCTTAGTCTTCCATGTCGTAAGGAGATGAGAGGAATTAAAAATCAAGGTCAATGGGCACTTTTTTTTATAGGTACTATCACCTCGCCATCCTCCTCTGGTAAGAAAATTTCGCATGGCAGTGACACCGACCAAAACGAAATTTTGTCGGATATCTTTCTTAATAAAAGTGGAAAGGATTGTTTTTTACTTTTTAGTTTACTTAATTGAAGGCAGTTATTCGTTTGTAATAAAATTTATGTAAGTTTAGGTTTTAGTGTTCAGAAAAAGTCAGACTCAAACTTCCCTACCAGAATAGATGGATGTGGTTTAGCATCTATTTTTTGTGATCCTGTGGTGTCCCTAGCCTACTCAAGGGTCGGTTTGTACGAGAAAGTTACTACTATCGTAAAGTAAGTAGGTAAGACTATTTAGATTTAGACAAATTGTCTGTAGTGAAATTACCCACGAACTACTTAGCGTTCAGGTCAGCACCATCAAATTGTGACTCCTGAATGTGAACGCTTAAATACCTAAATTAATGCTGTAGCATATTACATGCCTATAAAATCTGAACGATTCTCCCGATTTCTCTAGGTTTCCGTCAACAGATCGTAACTTGGAGACAGTAGGATTACTACATTGGGAGTTTGAAAATCAGTCTAAAGTAATTTAGCATATCAATTTTACTAACTTAGTTTATAAGCAAATTGTTACTAACACCAATATGGATTTATGGTCCAAAATAAAAGATTTTTAATTTAATTGCTCCAGATCTGCAATTTGTGTAAGTCAATAGAAGATGCTCATCACGCTGAACAATGTTCCCTAAGGCGCTCTTATAGTTGAGCTGAGATGCTAGGGTGCTAAATCAGATGCTTAAAAGACCTTCAATTTGTGGACGTCAATAGAAAATGCTCATCACGCTGAACAATGTTCCTTTAGGCGCTCTGTTAATATCTCTTATAGTTGAGCTGAACTGCTAGGGTTCCATATAAGTTGCTCCAGACCTTCAATTTGGGTACGTCAATAGAAAATGCTCATCACGCTAACTAACTTTTCTTAAGGCGCTGCTTTTATATCTCTCTTAGTTTAAGTGTACTGCTAAGGTTCCACGTCAGGTACTTCGATCTTCAAAATAAGTTATAGCCTAGTATTTGTCCAGACTCAATAGCTACATAATAAAAAAAGTTTCATTCAAATCCGTTCAGTAGTTTCGGAGATTAGCGTGTACAAACAGACAAACAGACAAACAGACAAAAAAAAAAAAGTTGTAGATTCCTATTCTGTTACTATTTTAACATCACACTCAATTAGTTTTTGGTAAAAATACTCAATGTACGACGCATCGGTTTTACAGTTTTATTATTTGTACCTAAGTCCTGGATGTTTATATGTATTTAAGTATTTCTATCCGTTATTCTAGTAACCATAGCACAAGCTCACGCTTAGTTTGGGGCTAGGTAATTGGTGTGTTTGTTGAAACAATTTATAATAAAGTGTTATTATAGTATAGATTTTATAATATTATATAGTACTTATTTTGTGACATTGGAATAAAATTATGTACTCAAATCTTTAGACGTATTTGTGTTCTATAAATTTATAGCTCGATTCGTATGGGTAGGGTTCAAAAGATCGATAGATATTTAGATAGTCCAATACCACTCACTCCAATATCGAATCCCGTTCAAAGACTTGCATACATACCTTACCTATAACTATTGTACAGATCAACGTCGCTTAGCTATAAGTACGTATATGTACTGACAATTTTATTTACGGAATCTCAGAGTCAACTTGCAGAAAATTCTTGCTTTCGACTTTATAAATACATTCCTCTGTCAACTTTTGCGTATTACTTAATTTACATAATAACGTCTTACATTTCTGCATTTGATTTATGATATAGTACGAGTAGATAGTTTTAAGCTTTAAAAAACATTTTTATCAAAAGATAAAGATTGCAAAAAATGTTCTCACTAACCAAATGAATGTCTGGAATACCTACGCCCTGCCTCAACCTGAAATGTCAGTGCGGCATTTTTAATTCGGTTTCATCCTCTTGCTACACTGTTAATATAAAACCGAGTAAGTGTGTCGGACTCACACAGACTGAGGATCCCGTACAAACAAAGGTATTTTTCTACGATGTAACCACATATTTGCGGTTTTCGGACTTTTTGCTTTAATTGTGCTGTAAGACCTTCCTTCTTGCCAAATGTCATAGTTCTAGGTCTATGGAAAGTACGCTATAGGTAGGAGTTTCCTGCGAAATGTAAGAAACTACGGCAAAAATGAAAATAAACTTCATACATAAAGAATAAAACGTACCTTTGGATTGGTCATAAGTATACTTGAAACTGGACATTTTTTTTCACACTTTCTAGGGACCGCCTGTAATATTTAATGTTAATTTCAATTTGATACCTTCACGCGTTCCTGAGAAAACTGGTCTTGGCAGACAGATGGACAACAAAGTGGTCTTTGGTTTCTACTTCCCTTTGATGTACGGAACCTCATCTCACCTCATTAACTTCAACTAACCATATCCTCTTATATTGTATCATGTAGTATGTTAAAGAAAGATAATTCCGTATCTTTGGGTGTACTAATGCAATTGCCATATTGAGATGAAACATAGTTCAGATTTTGCACTGACAATACAAATCGGCATGTACTCGACATGCCGATTTGTAGTCCATCCATACAGAAAAAAAATTAAAACCTTTTTTATTCCACAAACCAAAACTAGATCCTAAGCGGTATTTTTAGTAATGTACAGAGTTTAGCTTTCTACAGTTTTATTAAGTATATGGCTGTCCCAAAAATGGCACGCCGTACTTACACTGGAGAAAGCTTAGCCATAGACCATAATAAAATAAAAATAATGAATCATGACTCAAAAGTACTAATAATGAATTGTTTCGACAAACACACCAATGTAAGGAGTCTTGCTTTTTTATTCTATTTCGTAAAATGAGGGCCTATCCGGAGCCAGTGGTAAAACATTTTCTATCTAGTATCACAATATTTTTTGCATTACTATAAAAAATAACCCTGAAAATGGCAAAGAAAAATCTGCCTCGGTAGGGAAAATATAATATTTATAGAAAAACGTCCGCCTTAATTAGTAAAAAAAATCATTTGTCCAATTTTACTTAAAATGCCGCTAGTATTGATAAAATTATAACTTTAGAGAAAAGTGGACCAGCCTAAAATGTGCTTAAATGAATTCTGAGACGATGCACAAAGACAAAGTACGTGAATGGTGTGCGCGAGTCCAAGACATCAACATATTTTTATAGAAAGACGGACGACTGGTGTTCCAAGTAATGTACACCTACACTCTCTTACCAAGAAGTACCCTGTTTTTGTTAGTTTCTATAATAAAATAGTTTCTGATGAAGAAAGTTTTAAAGAAAAAATCTTGTCTTAAAAATTATTTACAATCTGATTTACCAGCCAACTTTTAGATAAAAGTTCCACCGTCGCGTCCGTAGCATTTCTTTTCCACAAATAAAAGCAACGTCAGTTGCAGTATTTGTTTTCTAGGTATTTCCAGTGGAAACATTTTAATACAGAACTCATTTTTCGAAGAGTTTATTCTGTACGATGCTAACTAAAAACCGAAGAATAATAAAATCGCACACAAAAGTTAGAAATAATTTTTTTATCGCTTATATTATTGGTAGACGATATTTTTGTTTAATGTGATATACCTCGCTGTTATTGCTAACTAAACGCAATGTTCCAGGAAGGAAGGAAGGAAGGAACACAGGAAGGTTTCATAGTCATCATCATCATATCAGCCTATTGCAGTCCACTGCTAGACAAAGGCCTCTCCAAGACGGCGCCAACTTTCACGGTCCTCCGGTTTCAGAGTAAACAAGTATTATCATCATTTTTTTGGATTTTGATAATTTTGTAAATGCTCAGATACTCATATCTGAATTCTGTCGCAACTTGATCGTATGTTGCTGCAGCGTAGGATGTCCATAATTACGATTTTTATTTGCGAGTGGCACTCGAGCAATTACTTACAGATAGGTATACAGTTACGAGCTATCATTAACCCACTGAAGCATAACGACACAATTCTAGGTACTTGTTTAATTTTATTATTCAATTAAAGTGTCGTTTAATTAACACCATCTTTGTACCACTTTTGCTATATTAACAAATATGCCACTTCTGGCACAAGAAATAGTCATAATCAGCAATATTTTCGAAGGTTCCTCCAATCTAAGGTTCACTTCAGAAATGCGTATGTGGCCGACACTAGTCGTGCTTATTCAAAAGTCGAAGACTGTGGGCACCTGTCTGTACCTGAAGCAATCTTTCTACAGCAAGCTTTGCGCTTAGTCACAGATAAGTACTAGTACTCCGTACAGAAGTTTGACTTTGCAATGAAATTCAAAGAAATATCTACTCAATGTTGTCCACGATATGGTGTAATTCGCCTCAGACTCAAGCACATTTTCGTGAAGACACCTACAGAAATACATTGTAAGACAATTTCATTCTTATAACTCTGGAATATGATTCATAATACACTAAACCTATTTAGTGACGTACTATCACGCAACGCGATAGGGTTGACTGCCACAAGAAGCTACTTACGCCATCTAGCGCATATTTCTAGGTCTTTATTCATGCTCGTCCAACCGGCAACCTAGTGCTGCACACCGCCGGTGAATGGAACGCGCGAGCGTGTCGCTGCCGGCTAGCAACAACTTGTTTAGCCCCTTACAAGGGGTCGCCGCGCGTAGGTACGTTTTTGCTACCTACGCGGGAAGATACACAGGCCTGGCTTAGCTTAGATAAGTGGAGTACAAAAATGTAGTTTTTGAAATGTTGTAATTTTACACTTAAATTTATCGACGAAAAAAAACAAGAAAACATTAACAAAAAATAATAAGAAAATATTAAAAAAAAGAATAAAAACTATTTTATTATTAGAATAGTAAGAAAAACATTATAGTAAAGCTTAACTATGTATAAAAATAACAAATACAAAAAAGAACACCTAAATAATTATTACTTTTTATTTTTTATTAGTTAAACTTGGGTGTACATTTTATCAAAAAATTACACTATAAAGTTTAGCGTATCATATCATTTTTGACTTTTTAAATGTTCGCTTTCTTTTTTGCGTTAGGGGTTTTTTTAATTTGTATTAGACCACAAATTTTTCTTTTAAAACGTTCAACCCCCTGAACCGATTTTTCTTGTATTGCACCTTACTAGTCAAGCCCTTGCATTTGAAAACAATTCGGTACCTCGAATCAATAGGACATAAGGAAGTTAGTCAGATCCACTCATCAAGTACAAAAGAGCTGATGATCTTGAAACGGCTGAACAGGTTTTCGTGAAACATGGCTATGAATACATTTGACACAAAAACTATATGAAAATCGGTTCATCCGTTTGGGAGCTACGATACCACAGACATATCTTTTTACATCGGGGGTTAAAAATAAAATGGCTGCCGTTTGCAGGGGATTCGGTTATAACCCTGCATGTACAATTGTTTTATCTATAAAATTAAGTGTACTCTTGGCTTCTAAAGTTTTTTCTAAATACATATTTTGTGTATGTGACTTGTCAGTTTTTGAAGATATTAATATAGTTGAATTAAGTGACTCAAAGGAAATGCATAATTGACAGCGTTTATTTAATACCGGTATTATTATTTCCTATGAGTGTAGGGCTTATGCCCACGGACAGAAGGCTGAGACTGATGAAAAAAGAACTCCAACAATTTTTCACCTAGTTTATTTAAATAACACCGTCGACTTTTACACTTAGTTTATTATAATAATATAACACACAGTTAATTACGAAATATTCTCTAACTACCACTACTGCACAATTCAAGCGCTCGTAACCGAATGTCCCGAACCGCGCTTTCTCGACCTAAGAAAAATGGTCGGCGGAAATGCCGCACCACGATTGATTTAATTCATTTATCATTAGAAAACATTGTTCTAAAAATAGTAAACTATAAGCATAATTAATTATATAACACATTTTAAAAATAAGTTACGTCATTAAATAATTATTTTAAATAACCGGATACATAATAGTATACGTTTTTAGAACCGAACAAAATGGCGGCGGAAATGCCGTGTTACAAGTAAACATTTTATTTATTTACTTTAAGAAAGCATTGATATTAAAATTAGAAAACAGCATGTATAATAATTGCAAACTACAAGACTTATTTTAGGAGTGATTTTTACAAATAAATAATATTTTGTGACTAACAGGAAACATCATTGATAAACATAAAATTAATCGTTTCATTACTAAAAACAAACTAATTTCTCAATAGAACCTTACACGAGTAAATTGGTTTTATTGAAATAAGTACCAATTCCCTATAGCAGTAGAATCAAATTGACTCAACAATCCTTGCCTTAAGTACACAACTCAATATTAAATAAACAAATTGTAACTCTCATCAATTTGTGTCAATACGACGAACAGATGTCGTTAACAAGACAGATTATTTGGTTTGCGAAACTCTATTTATCGGCAAAGTTAGACTTGTGTCCAGAAATAAAGTTAAGCTGATTGCTTATTATCGATTTTCAAAATCAAATAAGAAGTTTTACTTATTTACAACCTTTGAATTTATGTAGTAGCTATAGGTACAGTCGGCAGCACAAAGGTTACCCATGTGAACTACGAAAAAAGCTTTTATTACGTAAGGAATAAGGGCGGTCTCATGGTCAAAATGGGGCAGTCTGATGTGCGACCGTTTGTACTTACTTTTTTTTATAAAACCATAATCCCATTTGGTCCAAAGTTGTTGCATTTGAGCACCAGAAGACGTAAACCTTTTTATAAGGCACATGAGGTTACTGTAAAATGTGAAACTTTTACATTAAATAACCGTTGAATTTTTGTAACCTTTAGAATACTAAAGAATACAATTCTTAAATCCTCAGTTACTCATATCACGTATACTAACGTTCATCATTATTTGCATGCCCTCTTCCTAGTTAATAAGGCTTTATGATAGGCATCCTAGGTAAGGATAAAACAATTCATGAATAAATGTGTGAACAATTAATCAATTAAACGTTGTTATACCTCGAAATCGTATCTAATGCACCAAAAATTATAGTTCTATCATTTTAAAACACTCGCAATTAAAAAAAAAAAAAAATGCTGCAATTTTCCTTGACCTTTATCAATTTAAATTGTGTCTAGGCTAAAATGTAAATTAAGTTGGCACGTTACGCGAACATAAATGAACCAACTAAGAGAATTCTGTTATTATCCCACTATACTGAACCTTAATTAGGAGAAATGAAATTACCTGAGGACCAATTTCACCTATTTTCTTAAACCATCCAACCTTTTAATCCTGGTTTCAGCTCCAAAGTAAGTGACAACAACGGCGTAGGTCTATCAGACTTACTAATTGTCATAAACATATTTTTTTATTATCACGGTAACTCTTAAAAAAAATGGCGTGTATTGATTTGGAATTTTCTGACTTCATCACTTTATTATTATTTGCTTAGAAATTACCCGCCTTTTACCGGTATATTAATTACTACTTGATTATAAACTTAATTTCCATTGAATGGTTAATACTTCCGAGAGTAAGTAATTTAATGGGTCTTCCTTCCTATTACTTCCTTATAAGTCAGCCTATTAGATCCCACTGCTGGGAAAAGGCCTCATCTCAACTATGAGGAAGAACGAGCCATACTTCACCACGCGGGCTCAGTGCGGATTGGTGGAGAGGTGTATGTAAGGCAAGTGACAAACCTTACTGTCAGAAGTTATCAAGCCGCCCTAGGGCCTCTGACTAGGCTTAACGACTAATACCACAGATATTAGCCGGGACCAACTGCTTAACGTGCCTTCCGAAGTACGGAGATGCTTGTCATGGACGTCACTTAAATGGTCGGAATGGTCACCCATCCAATCACGACCGCGACATGCTTGTGGCGCAGTGGCGGCAGCGCTTTGGTAGTGATACCAAAAGTTAAGCAACCCACGGCGCGGTCGTGATTGGATGGGTGACCATTACTTATTTTAAGACAAATATTAGGTACTATTCGAGCAGTTTCCAAACCAAACTTCGATAAATTAAGTTGGGAAGATATTTTTGGGTAAATTCTCAAAAAAGATTTGGGTGTCCTTTTTGGTTGGTTGATCCAACTGTTGCTTTCCTACTACTTATGTATATTTAAGGGGGTGCAGCGCGAACGAAGAACTTCGAGTTCGAGTAAGTCTAAACGATCTTAAAACAGAATCGAACTTATTAATATTAGTAATTAGATCCATTTGCTTTGAAGTTTTAGACTTTATGATTTAATTAGAACAATAGTTTTGAAGACATTTGTGTTAAAACTGAAAGTGTTCATATTTTTTTATTTATATTTTATTAGTGTATATTAAATTAGAGGGGACCTGCGGAATGTCAATACAATCATTTTCATGCACAAATGATTATTACGTGCGTAAAAATCACCAAGTTTTCGAAAAAAAAAATGCTCTTTGAAATCATTAGCTACAACAAGTCATGTTTATTATATCATTAAGAATTTGTTTCAAATTTTAACAAGACCAGGCTGAGCTGAATTAGTTAAATACATTTAAAACAACTTATTTAACTAATTCAGCTCATAGTACTAGTGACTTACGAAGAAATATGTTAATTTTCTCAATTTCGTGCAGGACCGCCTTAATTGAATAGGTCTGTGACACAGAAGTTACTAAATTTGATTACATGTCAAGTCAATTTAAAAATACATACTGCTTACGAACAAAGTTGTGTGATGCCCTGATTAATGGTACGACGAGCATGTTATTTGCGGATGAAAAGGACCTCAAAATCTGCAAAACATATTTAACAACGATTTGGAAAGCTGGAATAAAAAATAAAAAAACTCAATCAGAACAAGTAGTAGGCTTTAAGAAATCGTTTTTTTGTCATTTTTATTTTAGCAAACCCTGTAAAAGCAAGTCTTCAATGGTAATCATCCCCCATTCAAGCAAGATGGCCTTTACGCAATTTCGTAGCCCCTTGTCACATGATCAATCATTGAGGAAAGCTTTGTGTGAACTGTGAGGGAGTCGTCGTTTCTATTGTCGTGCTTCGTCGATACAAACAGTGAATTGCATTTGGATTTTGTAATTTGCAGTCTCTTGATAAATTGGATTTCTTTCGTCTCGATTATTAGGAAAATAACTTACGTGTATCATGGCGAGAGATTTTCAAATGATTAGATAGACGGGTCTGGTGAGTACGTCGTAGGTATTTTTCATGCTTCTACTACTCATACAAAACGTACGAGTAAGTACATAATCATGGGCGGTTACGCACTACTCCTCTAGTCGTAGTAACGTAAACTGACTAACGGTCGTGATCATTATATGGAACACACACAACAACTGTCTTGGCAATCTTTGATAGAGTGGTTTGTTTTTTGCCTTCTCTTTTTTACAGTGTGCAGGTTTCCTCACGATGTTTTCTTTCACCATTAGGCAGCGATATCTTTGAAAAAGAAAAATGGTTCAGGCGGAGATCAAACTCACGATTTCACAGGTGAGAAGTGAAGTTTTCTTCGCTTGGCTATCGCGCCTTTTACGCATGCACTACGTCTAATCCGAATCATTTAATTTTTTTTTTCACGTAGATGTTGTATGGATAAATATGGACCAAACGATACATCATAGCGAATGAACTAAAGCGTGGATTTGGCTATCAGCCGCATAATACCCGAAGTGATGGGTAGGTTATTAATAAACAATGGGATAAGCCGCTAGCCACAAGGGCTTTTAGACATTTAGCTTAATAGTACGAGTACTACTTATAATACTGTGTAAATATCTAATGCTTAACTTAGGGAGCGACTGATGAAAAAGGTTCTGAAAAACAATATACATATAATTTTATGACTCGTGATGAATACCTACTGTAAAACACAGTGATTTTATAAAATCATTTTTGAATGTATATGTTTTTTTTGTACCAATATCCTATTTTCACAAAAAAAATCCTAATATAAATTTTGATTTCGCTTGAAAGTCAACAATTATGAATTGTTAAAGCCTGAATAAATGCTGCTATAATTAGGCCGTTGTAAAGGACTGATTTTGCAACAAAAAAAGGCTAGTCACTGTATATTGAAACAAGAACTATAATATACTCCATTATTTTCTCTTTTCATTACGAGTCCTGCGTAGGAGGGACAATAAATGTCATAATTACGGTCGTCTAAGTGACGTCATAATCTCGTGAATCTGTGGAGGTTTATTGCTAAGTCCGATAAAACTCAGTTAATGTCGCAAGTCAAGAACATTGCTTACCTACGAACAGCCTAGGAACGATGCAAATAACACCAAGTTTCTGTAATTGATGAGCACAATGGATAGTTGTGGCGCCAATAGCTCAAGAGTGGAATGGGTGCTTTCCACCCGAGTTAAAGATACTATTTTTTATTTCGACTGTGAGGAAATCGAAGGTATCGATAGACTATCGATAGTTGACACAAAAGCAATAGTATCGATAAAATATCAATAGTGTCGATAGACTATCTAGTTGAGGCAAAAGCAATAGTATCGATAAATATCGATAGTATCGATAGACTATCGAAAGTATCGATAGACTATCGAAAGTATCGATAGATTATCGAAAGTATCGATAGACTATCGATAGTATCGATAGTTGAGGCAAAAGCAATACTATCGATAAAATATCGATAGTATCTATAGAATATCGATAGTCTAGGCAAAAGCAATAGTATCGATAGTCTACCGATAGTAATGATAGTATTGATAGTAATGATAGCATCGATAGCTCCGTTATTATAAATACTATCGACACATAGTAATACTATCGATAGTATCAAAGTTCAATACTAAAATCACTATCGATAGCTGATACAGCTCTGACTATTGCAATAACTATCGATACTCTCGATAGTCGCCTTTAATTCAATAGTAGGAGTGGAGTATAAAGAAGAAGGGAAAATCTATTTACCACCCGGCTATCTACACATGAAAGTTCAACTTTCCGAACAGGTGAGATGAAAAATAATAATAATAAGTCGTAATAAGTCGATAAGAATAAAAGTCGTTTTGGATAGCCATTGGCCATAACCAAAGGTTTATTCAAATCTAAAAAATATTTTATTTAAAAAAAAAAAACTTTGTATTACATAAAATCTAAATATATAAAAATGAAATCTGACTGAATGACTGAATAAAATATCAACGCACAGCCCAAGCAAGCCCAGCTACTAAGATTAGAAAATTGATATTTTGTACCATACTTCCATTTATAGTGTAAGTGAGCACTAAAAACGGATTTTTGGCAAAAGAGCGTAGCATCTTAGGACGGACAAATTGCTGGCGTGGGCGTGCCGTTGTTAAGGACACCCAGACAACCCAGACTCTTTGACATTTCCTAACGCTATCTGTCTGTAAAGCCGCGGCCACACTGGCGGCTGTGATATGGAATTAGTTGTAGCCATAATTATTGACATAAGCTAGGTGTGTTTTTTATAGCGATAGATAATAGCATTAAGTGAATTCTACTGGTAGTGTCGCGACATCACGTTACGCAGAAAAAACTGACCAAATGCGAGTCAGACCCGCACACGAAGGGTTCCGTACAATTATTTATACAATATTAGACACTATATTATGACTTTGGTTTAGTTTTAAAACGGCAAAAATATCACGTTTGCATAGGAGCCTTGAAATATATACTTTTTTATTTTAATTAATTTATTTATTTATTTTTAATGTCAATATAGAACTTAACATTCTGTAAATACTTCAAGCGTCTGCCTGTTATATAATTGATATCGAGTAAACGGCAAAACACGTTTGTTGTATGGGTTTTTTGTTGTTGTAGCGGCAACAGAATACATCATCTGTGAAAGTTTCAACTGTCTAGCTATCATGGTCCATGAAATACAGTCTGGTGACAAACAGACAGACACAGCGGAGGCTCAGTAATAGGGTCCCGTTTTTATGCTTTGTGTACGGAACCCTAAAACAGTAATATTATTCCATAGCTTATGCGTTAGCAGGGGTAGATTGTAAGGTAGTGTGACCGCAGGCGCAGAATAAGCCGCAAGCTAAAATATTGCTTTAATATAAATTAAACTTACGAGATCCAAGACTTTTTGGGGTAACATTTCGTTAAGTTTCTGAGAAATAGAAACGGAAATATAACAATTATGTATAATTAAGGACACCAATTACGGCTCCTTTTACGTTTTAAACACGCCCTTCCCAAAATTGAATACAGGAAAATGGTGCAAATTAATTCTTCATGCGGCATTGACCTACTTACACTAATGTTATTATACGAATGTTAAAAGGACGTTGAAACACAAGTAACATTAGGTACTGATGTTGTTTCAGCATGGTTTATTTGAGGGGCCGACATATGGCTATCAATAGTAACAATTTAATATGGGAAGATTTTATGTCGCGCACAATTAATTCAGATACCTACCAAGGTTTTGAAAAGTTCTAAAGTGCTTTTTACAAAATTGAATACTTACACAACTTCACCCAAATCCGCTATTGTTTGAAAGTAGTTGCTAAGTGTATTTACCCAAAATTGTTTTCTCGCGAATTGTGAAATTTATCTCCTGAAAATGTAGACGTGCTATCAAGTTTCTATTGTTTGTTTTGGTCGGAAAATTATTTATACTTGAAGGACTTTGCAAGTCAAGATTGGTTTGGCTAAGTTTTTACTTGTTTGAGGAAAATTGAAAAGTATGTCAAAGATTCGGCGATACTGATTTACCTACCATCTTAAAAAAACGAATGCAAGAATAGCAAATATACATAGAAATATTTCTGATTGATCTTTCTAAAAGACCAAAAAAATCACTCATACCCAGCGTTACGAAACGAAAACGTGCCGATTTCGCCGATTCTCTTTGATGTGCAAGTAAACCTTTAGTTCTGTTATTTTTTTTGGTTCAGATATTTTCTATTTTAGACTTACGTTGTCGTCAAAGCAAGGTGGACAGAACGGACGCAGCTGATACAACATTCGTTGGGAATTCTCTTAGCGTTTTGTAGAGCCCTACTCTGTTATTTTTACTGATAGGCAGACATTTTTGGTCGCAATCACATCTGATAGTAAGCGACGATGCGGCCGAGGATGTGTCATGTCTAACTAGTGATAGCATATACACTGTTAATAGAGTTTAGGGAACACTTCAGCTGGCAACGAATTCTCCAGCCATACGCAAGAGAAACGTAGATTTAAAATGTTTAGTGGTTTATGGTATTTCAATAACATGGATGACACTTTACGTATTTTCTGTTCAAGTAGTTGCGTTCGCTCGCACTGGAATAAGTGATAAAGACGGCAAAAATTGGTTACTGACATCGTCTTACAAAGTAGGAGTTCAGTTTAGAATTTAACAGTATGCGCGTTCGGAATACTCGTGGCTTGCTTTTTTGCAGCGGACGCCCTCTAGGTAATTACATTAGTCACTCAGAACGCAGCAGTAGGTAAATGGTACCAGAGGCAAAGCTTTCTAAGAACGTTCAAAATTGTTACCTTATTTAATAGAGTTGTCACAAAAGATTAGGACACCTAGCTCCATCTGGCGAATCAATAAGAACCTACTGAAAATATTATGTATATTATAATAAGTTGCTTTTCCTTACTTACTTTCCTTACTCAATAATAGATTATTGATAAAGAGCCAGATATTTAGATTATATAAAGCCAAACTCGAATACTCCAAATAAATAAAAATACTCGTACACACATAAAAAAAAGTTTGAGATCACTAGCATAAACTGATATAATTCTTTAAATTTAACTTTATCAAGAAAAATGTTTTGTTGTGTGTTTTCTTTAAATAGAAAAACCCTGTTTGAAATCAAGAAATAAAACTAATTTGATTTTTTTAATAACAGAAATTTAGTAATTAACCATAATGTAATTGTAAGAGGAATTTGATATAAAGGAAAATACTGTTTAGCCAAACTTAACGAAATAAAATATATTTATTCAATATAATATACTCCTCCCTTGGCTCGAACACATGCGGAGATCCTCTTGGGCATGCTGAGGATCAAGCATTTCTTGGGGTAGCCTGTCCCATTCTTGAATAGCGGATTCCCTGAGCTCTGGCCCTGTCTGGGGACGTGGCTGACTGTTCCAAACAGCTCGCTTAAGAGTATCCCACGCGTGCTCTATTGGGTTTAAGTCAGGCGAGCCGGCAGGCCAGTCTAACGTTGTGAGGTCGTATTCTCGGAGAGCAGCATTGACTCGTTGAGCTCAATGTGCGGGCGCATTGTCATCGACCAGTACAAATTAGTGCCAAGGGTTTACTCGGAATGGTCTGACAATTCCATCAATAGCAACTGCTTTATACATGTCTGCTGTCATGAAACCTCGATACGGGATCAAAGGTGTTCTAGCTCCAATCATAATACCACCCCAAAAGGCCACCGATTTCCCGCCTTGCTGAATTGTTCCAGTTCTTTGCCTTTCACGGTCTCTTGGTCTTCTCCAGACACGGACACGTCGGTTATCTGAATGAGTACTGATTCACGATTCGTCAACGAAGAGACAGTTTTGCCAAATGTTTTCTTCTTCATCTTCTTCATTCTGCCGAAGCCTAGCCCACTCCAATCTCTGTCGTTGACGTTGCCGGGAATGCAGAGGCGCTCGCCAAGACCTCCGTGCTCGTAATCCAGCCTGGTGCAAGTAATTCCGAATGGTCTAAGTGCTAACTTCAAGCCCAGAGGCGGCCCGAACTTCTGCTTTTATTTTAGTATCGTTGATTGTTGGGTCACGGCCAGCAATCTAATATAGCGCTTTTGGGCAGCAGTCAAAACAGTTGGGCGACCACTGCGGGGTCAGTCAGCTAAATTACCCATCCCTTGGTACCTCTGCAACGTGGTCACGACACAGGATTAGGATATAGCAAGTCTGCGTGCTATATCTCTCGTGCTCTATCCTTCTTTCCTCAAAGTTACTATTCTTGCTCGTAAAACTTCTGATAATCCTCTTGGCATTTTTTCAATCACAATTTTTTGCGAAAAAGTATTCCGTCAAAATCAGATTTCTGAGTGAGCGTAAGCTATGACTGAAAGCCTTTTATATGTAAAACAATTGAACTGTTTTATTGTTTTGTATTCTAATTTTATATTTTTAAATACAGAATCTTAAAAGAAGAAGAAATCATAATTTAATCTACCTGAACAAAAAAGATTTCGATTTTTTAAAGTGATCGTAAACTTTTTTTGATGTGTGTTTGTAAATCAATTATTCAATATCATACGTACAATAATCAAGTACATTAGCTTACTGTTGTTATTGTATTTTAATATTAGTATTATGTAAACTGGGTTCGTGGGGTCCCAACGCTATCTCTTTTTTCAAAGAGATTTCCAAGAGGCTAGTTGACATCAGTGGTGACCTAAGAGCTGGCAGCTACCTTGCTCAGCGTATAAGCATCGCTATTCAGCGTGGTAATGCTGCCAGCATCCTGGGAACCTTACCACAAGGACCCTTTTTATAATTTTGGTGTTTGTGTTGTATTAAGTAATTTATCTTAATTTTTATTAATAAGTTGTATATATATATATATTACTAATGTATATCGTAAGTCATGGAAATACGAATTATATTTGAACTTTCTACATTCATCAAAATATAATCAAAACTGATTCAAAAAGTTTTTCTTTTAACTTTTACCACAAAGTTCGTACCGCGAAAAGGAGCAATGCAATAATGTTGTTCCACGTAACTTGTAACTTAGCACTTAGGTCTAATATATTCCATCACTATGTGGAAGTTTAACAGCTTAACAACTTACTTCAAAAACAAGGCCCTTAACTTTTAGCCCAATCTGGGTCTAGATGAGCCCTAACATACGTGATTTTGGTTAATTTACGGTGCTGGATTGTAAGCAAAAAAGGTAGGTACGTCTTTCTTTACGTATTGTACCTATTTATATTCGTCAACTAAATTGCTAGTTCCTAAATTTAGTCCCAAGATCAAGTACTTAGTTGTTGGTAGGTACATTTTAGTTGATTTAATTACAAAAATAAAATGTTTGTTAAAGTATATGACCAATTATAAGTCACTCGAGTTTTTAACATTATTTTAGGTCTTTTAGACAATCGAGAACCTTATTTCTAGTAATAATTACTAAAATATATATGTAACAATAATACAAAAAAAAATACACCACTAACTACTATACACACCTACCTACACACACACACACACACGCACACACACACACATATACACCCTGTCACCAACCCTACACATAATCGCACAACCGTACAGCACAGGGTTTGTTAATGTAGGAAGTTTAAAATAAGCTTATTCCTAAGAAAGAGCGAGGTCTCCTAACACAGGTATTACACTTAAAAGGAGGCCTTATCTATTTGTAATTTAAATGTGTAAAAGATACCAATAAAAAATTTCATTTTCATTTTCATTTATAACTTATTCGTTGTCAAAGTAAAGTAAGCCTATTAGATCCTACTGCTGGGCAAATGCCTCACCTTAACTATGAGGAGTGTTTTTATAGCAGCAGTATAAATTCACATTTGTGCGAATTTCTATTAACAACGGTTCATAAGAACTAATAGTTAACGACTGACGACGACTGACGAATATTGGACCCGAGACAGACAGACAGAAAACAGAGGCTTATTAATAAAGTCCTAATGGTCATCCTTTTCATTTATGCTTAGCCCAAAGGTATGTCTGGTAGAGAATGCCACTAGGTAATGGGTCCGCCTTTTGTAACAAATAAATCCTTCGGGCGACGGCACCCTCAGAAGCTCAGACCTAAGTTCACAAATTTTTTAACGTTCCGGTAAACCTCAATTACTTATTATTTTATTTGACTCAATTCCAATACAAAGAACGACAAATAATATTATAACCGCTGAAAACTTATACATGTATTGGTGAACTCGACCTTAAAAAAATATATTATATTCTGTTGACTCGTAAATGTCACTCTTCAGTCTAAGATAATTACAGTACTCATTTTACCTATTACTCGTACATCATCATTATAGTGTTGTAGTAATTATCATTCTAGTAATTTTCTATTTATAGACTTGACTAAAAATTCATTTTCTTGAATACACCTGTAGGTTATACAAATACATTGCCTACGGAACGAGTAAAGATCACATAGTAAAGAACGCAATAAAAAGAACCGTTTCTTTGAGGTCTGTCGTTTTAAAATATTTATGTATTGTTTTTTAAACGACAGAGACATGAGGTTTAGAGTCCTAATACCCTGGGCCCAGCCAAATGGCAATTTTTCTGAAGCGAACTACGCTATCGCCAACGAAATGTCAAAATATGTATGCAAGTCACGTGATGTTTCGATGGCTTATGACAGTTTCATACATTTTGTTAAAGATAACAAACTTCGCTTAGCATTTAGTTGCTATTTGGTTACGGGCCCTGATGACTTAATCCTACTGACGTAAATATTTTAATCTACAATACCAGGTTAAGGGGTTACATACTTAAAGTATACACCGAAAGTACCAACATTTATTACAGGTACACGACTAATTAAGATTATATTAAAAATTGCAACAATGTATCTGTGGTACAACATTGTGAAATGTAGGTATTTAATTATAATGGATGAATATTATTATCATTCCAAAAAAGGTAGCACAATCGATCGGGGCGTATCTAGTGTTTACATATTCTCCTGCTGTGTGAGGCGTATTTACATATTCTCCTGCTGGGTTAGACAAAAACCGACGTAAGCCACTCGATCACATCGGGTCAGTATTGTCATCCGCAGGGCTCAAAAGCCTACGCCAGCTTCGTCATATGCATAATTTGTAAGATATTTTTTTATTTACAAATATTTACATGCGGGTATTTACTAAGTGGGATGATAATGATATGAGTATGATAGGACAGTATGGAAGAGAAAAACATGCTGCGCCGACACAACATAACTGGAAACAGGACAAGAAAATGATAATGATATACTAAGTATTATAAAATATGTTAAACCGTTGACTACGGCACGATCAACTCAATGTTCAGACGCAAAATTGTATTTAGGTATTAACACCTACTTACTTACTGGTTTGGAATTGGTGCTTGTGGCGCAGTGGCGGCAGCGCTTTGGTAGTGATACCAAAAGTTAAGCAACCCACGGCGCGGTCGTGATTGGATGGGTGACCATTCCGACCATTTTAAGTGACGTCCATGACAAGCATCTCCGTGCTTCGGAAGGCACGTTAAGCAGTTGGTCCCGGCTAATATCTGTGGTATTAGTCGTTAAGCCTAGTCAGAGGCCCTAGGGCGGCTTGATAACATCTGACAGTAAGGTTTGTCACTTGCCTTACATACACCCCTCCACCAATCCGCACTGAGCCCGCGTGGTGAAGTATGGCTCGTTCCTCCTCATAGTTGAGGTGAGGCCTTTTCCCAGCAGTGGGATCTAATAGGCTGACTTATTTTATTTTATTTTATACTTACTGGTAGCACACAGCTAGCAGTGCAATATTAGGAAAAAAAGCTTTTCAGTTAGTACAGCTGACTTTAAAATCTTTATCCTTTTGGTACATTATGACACTTTCGTTGCCTAGCACAAACACCATGAATTGCGTTTACTTTTTTTATACATAAATAAACATTTTACAGCGGTTTGTTATTTTTATAAAACGTAGCGTTTCAAAATATTAAAATACCTTACTATCTTAATAAAGTAAAGGTTTCATACTTTAGTACAAATATTACTCTGCTTGAAACTCTCAAGAGCCACTTAAAACTAAAAGCAGCAGATTTTACTGCAGTATTCGTGGAATTATTAAACTCTTTCTGTCCCGTTTTAATTCATACTTCCATACTAATATTATAAATGCGAAAGTGTGTCTGTCTGTCTGTCTGTTACCTCTTGACGCTTAAACCACTGAACCGATTAAGATGAAATTTGGTATAGAGACAGTTTGAGACCCTGGAAAGGACATAGGCTACATTTTGTTGCGATATAAAATCTCGGAGGTGAAAACTCTTGTGGGCGAAGTCGCGGGGAACCACTAGTCTTTTATAAGAAGAGATAGAGCGGGATGTAAGCAAATAATTTTGCTTTAATAAAACATTATACTTACACAGTTATTGACCATTTTGTCACTTTGCAACAACTTTTATGTAATTTTATCCAATACACTTTGTAAAAATATACGTTATATGCGACTAAGACTTCACCAACACGTGTTTATTTTTTAATAACAGCCGTTATAGTATATTAACATATTTTGTATGGGAAATGTGTCAAATTAACCGTCGATATAAGTTTACGGGCTGTTTAAAAACTTTTTTAATCACAAAATTTTATATCTTTTTTGGTAGTTGGTCGGTAATATTAACCGATTTAAAAAAAGAAGAAACGAAATTACAACATAAATCACTACAACTGAGTACATTATTCTTTTTGCGACAAAAGTATTTGTCGCAAAGTAAGAATAATGTGCTCAGTTTGTTTTACTAATTATTTTTATATTTTTAATAATTATTTTTGTAATATCTTTGCAAGTTTTTTACGAAAGTATTTTTTATAAAGAAGATGGATTAGGTGGTTTGAGCGTAAAACGTTAGTGCAGCTCAAACTATAAACAGGAAGAAAGATCTTTGTTTAATTTTAATTTTAAATTGCATTTTATTTTTAACATGGGCCAAAACAGGAAGAAAGATCTTTGTTTAATTTTAATTTTAAATTGCATTTTATTTTTAACATGGGCCAAGAGAGCTACATCGCAAGAAAAAGTTAGTTTCAGTTAAAAATATCAATAATTTTGCAATTCCCATTTAATTACTTTCTTGATAAGAGAAGAGCATTTTTATTTATAAATAATATTGATATGAAACATTGTTGAAGTTCAATACACTATCGTACCAAGTAGGTGTAGGACGTTTAACGCGTTTAGCATATACCCCTGACTCGCTTGCGTAGAATTTAACTAAACAATCTTCTGATCTCATGAATTATAATCTTACATGCTATTTCCCAGAATATTGCCTAAAAATGAGTGATACTTCTATCACCGCCCAGTAATTATGACCTCATGTATGTGCCATGACGTTTGGTGTTTCTCACGCGGCGTCTTGTTTCACTGCAGTCTAGCTCTGCGTCAGCTCTAGAATAGCTTCCTGCTTGTTCCCTTAGGTCTCCAGACTACTGGCTGGTTCCCTTTGTTATGTCCTCCAAGCGGAAGCCTCCGAGGCTTCTTTAGAAACTTCAGTGTCTAAAATAATTAATACCAGCAATAACATTTTTTGTACTCTACTGACCTGTCACACTAAGGCCTGAGGGTTTTTTATGTCAATGTACGGAATTCTACTTTCTAATAGATAATTTGATAAACATTCTGGAAAGGGAAAATAAGTAAAAAGGGACAATGGTGGTTATAAATAGCACTGCCTACCACAACCTCTCTTCCAGAAGTGCTATTATAGCTGAACTGTAATTGTTTGATAGAAGAAGGATTACTTACTTGGAAAACTTGGGGTGGAGGCTCGCTGATGCTGGATTTGGTAGCACAGGCACTTATTTAATTGTTTTTATGATTTTTTATGTTGCGAGCTGTTTCGTGCGCTTGCGATCGGGCGCGCCGCGGGGTGAGGTGTGTGGAGGGGGAAGGAAGCAGGGAAGGGCTGAATTCATCCCACATCTATAAACATTTTGGTTGCGTTCGCATTCGTGTAAATTTATTGTTTTTTATTTTGGCGCTAACAGTAATAATACTATAATTAGGAGAGAGGCTTTGTTAATTCTTGAAATAGCACCAGTTTTGCCTAATTGTTTTAGATGTAGTGTAGTTGCGACAGCATTACCCATGCAGACTCAGTGAGATATCTTGGGGTTGAAATTGACTAAAACCTCACATCTCTCCCTCACATTCACATCGTGACGCTGTCGGGTAGGGTCAGGAAACTGATTAATGTGATGAGGCTGCTTAGGGAGGCTTCCAGTTCAAGAGTCCTCCAGACGGTTTACATAGGGCTCTGCCAATCGATTTTAGAATATAGCAACGCAGTATGGGGAGGGACACGTAAAACCACTATAATGCTAATAGAGAGGGCCCAGCGCGCTGTACTTAACCATGCTTGGTAAGCCACGCCGCTTCTCGACGGATTCTCATTACGATGAGGCTTGAGTATTGAGCGTACGAAAGCTTTACATCCTGAGAGCTCTCATGGCAACTCACAAAGCAGTTGTTAACAGTGAAAACTATCAGAGGCTCTTAAAAAATCGGGTGGGTGTTCCCCGAGCCTTGTCATTAATAGCTAATAGGCAAGGCAACGACTTCTTCCCTTTCATTTATAACAGGGTTGTGGCAATCTGTAAAATTAAAGCCAATCCTTAGCGTTTGGTCAAGTATCAAGTTGCCACTTGGCTTCTAAACCAGACTTTTGATGACTCAGAACTTCTGCTGATACTATTAAACTAATTTTACGTATGCTTATCCTAGACAAACATATCTTACACACACACACACACACACGCGCACGCACACACACACACACACACACACACACACACACACAAGCACAAACAGAGAGAGACACACATACACTCATACCAGACCCATGTTACCCTTTATTATTAATAACTGTTAAAAAAACTATCTAAATTCTAATTTAAAAAAAGTATTTTGATCAAGTTATTCACAGCGATCTCAATCTTTCTTTCTACTTAATTTATAAATCAAACTCGAGCCCCCAAAAGACAGGAATACCTAGTTAGTGGTAAATTAAAATTGTTGTGTATCACTTTCTGTTAATAAAGTTTATCATTTTGTGTAACGACAGTAAAAAGGTCCTAAAATAGTCAACATATAAAATCACACAAGCTTAGCAGAACAATGCTCTGAGTTAGCTTGGGAATGTAAAGAACATTCAATAAAGCTACTGCATCAATATCTAATCTTCGCAATCACAAAATATTGAAATAAACTGATTTATTAAGTAGTATATTAAATAATCATACTGTCACGGAGAAGCTATTGATTTGATTGATTGTCTACACTAATATTATAAAGAGGAAAGATTTGATTGTTAGTTTGTTTCTTTGTATTAAATAGGCTCCGAAACTACGGAAACGATTAAAATAAAATTTGGTACAGAGATAGTTTTAGACCGGAGAAGGATATTGGTTACTTTTAGAATGTAAAATCCGTCACATTGGCGCGGGCGAAGTCGCGGGTACAGCGTGTCAGAATAATAAAAATGAAACTTACTCCCGATATCCCTATTTAAATTATAAAACGTTTATTTTTAAACTACATTGTTTTCGAAATTATCCTACGCCAATATTTCCATTCCAGAAGCAATGACATTATTGTATATTTTTTACAATCTTTTACTGCACATACTTAGATAACCTTTGACGCTTTCCAACAAACAAACTGATCATAACCTGCCACAATAGTTAGTATAAAAGCTATGTGAGGCGAGTAAGAAATCACAGTTGAGTTGGAACGGGTCGGCTGCAGCATGAGGGCAGTAGCACTGTTGGTTCTGGCCATCGCGGCTATGGCCGCTGGTCGCGAGGTGGGAGACACCATGCTTGGTAAGGACATTGGTAAGGATTTCAAATGTTTTGTTTTAACTCATTTAGTCGGAGAAATGTGACTACGTTTTCAATTATTTTGTGAAATTAATTAACTTTAAAAAAGTCACCACTCAAACATTTCTTGTGCCTAATGTAGCATTGAAAACACCTGAGCCAGGCATCTCTCACTCAACGTACTTGCGCGCGTTAATAACCTACTCTCGAGCGCACCGACGGCGGTGCGTAAATCAGTAGGCTGCCAACAACCGATGGGCGCGCGCGTACGCACTGTTGAATTATTTGTGTTACGGTCGATTCGTTTTTGTGCAAAATAATTAAGTAATATGATTTATACGTCTGGTATTTACTGTACAAATGCAACCAGAAGCATAATACGTCCTGAATTAGTCTCAGATTTAAAATAAAATTCTGGACTTATCAGAGTCTTGAATGTTTGAACTTTTTAAAATCTTTTAATTAGTCATCATAATTTTACGGCAGACTGATAGTTCCTACAGGGGCTTTTATAAATACATTTTTGAAAAAAAAAATGCACAGAACAACATCTTAGATCTTGTTTTCCACACTACTACTTATTAAAACTGTTTGTACGAATCCGATTTGTTTTTTGGGACAACCGAAAATTTTGCACAGGTAAACATTTTATAAAACACTATATATCATTGTAAAACATTTCAAACCAAGAAACAAATAAAATAGGCCTTGTATCGAAAGAGGCAACCCTGAGTTTATTAGTTTTAACATAATGTTTGAAACTTATGGAACATTTTCGGGCGCAGCGGTCTACGACAAAAAATTGTAGGCTATTATAAGAGTAGGTATGGACGATTTTCCTTAGAGTGATTTATCCGTTACGTAGTAACTATTATATAATCTGTGCCTGAGCTCCTAATCCTAAACATGAGGGGTCTCTTGTACAATCGTAATGAAATTAAAAATATAAAATAATCACCACAAAGGTTATGATTTTCAAGCCTGGTTTTTCAGACTCAACAATACCTAGAGTTTCATGTTTCTTTTACTATGTAATAAGCATGACTATTTTTACAGTTACAATGGATATCAAGCAGAGGCAAATGTTCATCCTGAAATTGCTGAACCACGTTCTGGAGCCCGTCATGTACAAGGAAATCGAAGACATTGGCAAGAACTACAACATTGAGGAAAACATCAGCCTGTACACAGTTAGTATACTAAAACAATCCGATGTTTCAGTTATTTAAAGTCTATCAAATTATTTCTACACTTTAAAATGTCTCTTACAGAGAACCGACGTCGTCAAGATGTTTGTAACCAACTTGAAAGTGGGTATGCTGCCCCGTGGCGAGATCTTTACCATCCACGTCGATCGCCAGCTGAAAGAAGTTGTCACCATGTTCCACATGCTGTACTATGCCAAGGATTTCGTTACATTCATCAAGACCGCTTGCTGGATGCGCCTCTACCTTAACGAAGGCATGTTCGTCTATGCTCTCACTGTTGCCGTCAGACACCGTGACGACTGCAAGGGTATCATCCTCCCTCCTCCTTACGAAATCTACCCGTTTTATTTCGTGCGCGCTGATGTCATCCAGAAGGCTTACTTGCTCAAAATGAGAAGAGGTCTACTTGACCAAAAGCTCTGTGACTTCTACGGAATCAGGAAGACCGACAAGGATGTTTTCATAATTGATGAAAATATTTTCGACAAACGCACTACCCTTAACTACGATGATAAACTCCGTTACTTCACTGAGGACATTGACCTAAACACCTACTACTACTACTTCCACGTTGACTATCCGTTCTGGATGAAGGACGAGGTGTTCGACAAAGTCAGAGTCAGGCGTTTCGAGTTGACTCTGTACATGTACCAGCAAATCCTTGCCAGATACTACTTGGAGCGATTGTCTAACGGTCTGGGTAAAATCAAGACTCTCACATGGGACAAAACAATTAAGACGGGATACTGGCCATGGATGGTACTGCATAATGGTGTGCACGTGCCAATGAGGGACAACAACTACGTTATTCTCCGTGACGACAACGTTAACAATCTTCGTATGGTTGAGACATACGAAATGATCATAAAGGAAGCTATCGTCAAGGGATACATTGAAGTAAGATTTTGTAGTAAAATATTCCAGACTTGTTTAGTGCATGACGTTCAATTTTAATCTTACGTACTCAATACTTTTTACAGATTAACGGCTTAAGACTCGAATTGACCAAGACTGATGATGTGGAGACTCTTGGAAGACTTATCTATGGAAAGGTTGACAAGACTGATATGGACAAGATGCGCGTTGATGCTTACCGATACCTACTTATCATCATGAAATCCGTCCTTGGACTCAACACGTTGAATTCTGACAAGTGAGTATATTGCGCTTTTTAATTTAATATTTAATCTTAACAAAAGTACCTATGGTAAGTAACTACTCAAGTAAATGCTAAGAATTGAGTTTGTTCAGTTAATGAATAAATAGACAGTTTTGTCTTGATTTTAATAATGTGATCTAGATAAACACGCTACAGAGGTATGATTGCAGTCCAATACTTTACACTATTTTGTTTTTATTTTTATTGCAGATACTTCGTGGTTCCCTCTATCTTGGATCACTACCAGACCGCTCTTCGTGACCCTGTCTTCTACAAGCTCCAGAAACGACTCATTGACTTGGTGCTGCTATTCAAACTGCGACTGCCAAGCTACACCAAGGAGGACCTGTACTTCCCTGGCGTGAAGATCGATAATGTTGTCGTTGACAAGCTCGTCACCTACTTTGATGACTACCTGATGGATATGACTAACGCTGTAATGCTAACAGAAGAAGAACTCAAGAAAACCACCTCTGACATGAAATTCTTCGTCCGCAAACGCCGCCTGAATCACCAGCCCTTCAAGGTGACCATCGATGTTCTCTCTGACAAGGCCGCTGACTGTGTTGTCAGGATCTTCTTGGGGCCGAAACATGACCATATCGGTCGGCTTATTGACATCAACACCAACCGTTTGAACTTCGTAGAACTTGACACTTTCCTGTTCAAACTAACCACTGGCAAGAACGTCATTATGAGGAACTCTTTCGACATGCATAACCTTGTCCGTGACCGTATCATGACCCGTGACCTCTGGAAGAAGATTGACACCATCACTGACTTCAGGGATCTTCTCGTTAAGGACCTGAGGAACTACCACACTGGATTCCCCACCAGGCTGCTTCTGCCTAAAGGTAGGGTTGGAGGTATGAAGATGATGCTGTATGTCATCGTCACCCCTCTGAAGCTGGTTGACAACGTCGACCTGAACATCCTGGACACCAACCGCAAGGACATGATGGTTGACTTTAGGTCGACCGTTCTTTTGGACAAGAGGCCCCTTGGTTTCCCATTCGACCGTCGCATTGACGTTGTGAAATTCTTCACGCCTAACATGAGGTTTGTCGATGTCATGATCTTCCACAAGAAGCAGGTGTGTGACATGAAGACCCGTTGGGACAGATACGTCTTGAAGAACTACAACATGTTTGACAAGACCTTCACGGATGACACATACTTCGTGGACACTGACATTCACACCAAGACGTTGGTAGACCATGATGACCGTGACGTCAACGTCTTCGATACGTACTAAGCGACTTAAACTTGGTTTAGTAGGAATTAAGGCGACATTAGCTAGGAATGAAGAAGCAATTCAAAAAATGTAAAAAATAAAATCTCGAATTTATTTATGAAGTGTATTTTTCATTTTTTGCCAACTTCCTTCTGCTATTTGTAGGATACATACTCGTATTGTACACTAGAAACTCGCTCCAAGTTCGAACGGGTGCAATTTAAAGAATAGAATTAGGCCTTTGTCACTCAGACGTGTTGTAGCTCTCTACTGGTGTAGTTCCAGGGATTACTTTATACAAACATACTTAGGAACTGTACCTCATTATAATATTAGTATTAAATATTTTACATTTTATGAGACCAGTTAACCAAAAATTTAATTGCCTTCATATAACGAATCTCACCTGTGTGGCTTGCCTGTGAACCATTGCATTAAAATGAAATTTCTACATACATCCTATTACTTTACTTCCATTCAGCGTAAATAATCACATATGTCAACATTCCACAACCATTTTCTTTGAATACAACTTTATTCACACTACCTACTCGGCAATGCTAAATTACAAGTCATGCAAACCTGACTTAAAGTGAGTCATTGCAGCCCTAGGGACGTAATATTGTATGAAATTTCATTACGCCCCTAGGGAGGTTAAGTAATTTGAATTTCGAATAAGAGTTCGTAGGCATGACCACCGTCCTGACATATTTGAAATTTGAACCTGGCAGCCAAGAATTTTAGCACGAATGGAATAAAAATTAAGCGCGCGCTTCTAAAAAAGAAATAAATATAGAAAAAAAACTTATGTATTTTAAGAAATTACAAACAATGTTTTCGTAAAATTGTCGAGTGACGAAATTTATTTGACACCGTAGTCCATTACATGTAAAGTCGCTGGTATTGTTAATAATAATAATGTACTGCCAGAAATGTCAAAGGATATAGGTATATAGATAAAATAAGTTTTTTGTAGTCCTACATTTTTTATTGCCTCGTAGGAAGTGTGAAAAGCAGAGTATTCTCCTCAGGGATAAAGATGTCTTCGTCTTGGGCGAGCTTAAATCCCTCGCTACACTCAGGATTCTTCGTTACGCTCGAGATTCAATATGACACCCGTGACGTAAGACATCCTTTTACCCCCTTGGTGAATAATCTACTATTTTTTCCCTGCTGCCCTTTGTATGAGGTTATGGAATAAAATTCTTGTTATTTGAAGGTTGGCCCTCTTGGCTCCATAAAGTTGTTGTGAACTTAATTCACATAATGTTTGATATTTAAAAATCACCTTTTAAAGAAGGATTGCAGCTACCTGTCTTATTAGGAACTGACTTCAAAGATAGGACTGACTGGTACATGAATAAGGAAGCAAAAAGGTGTGCAGGACTTCAGATTATTAAAAAATAAAAGACGTCAATAGTTGGCAAAGATAGGTGTTTTTGCTTTAAAAGATAATTATAACATGTTCGATATAGTAGGTATTTTTAGCGTCTAAAGCATTACCCCAAGACATTATGTACCATGTCTTGTCCAGCGTGCCCTTCCTGCTCGCGTGAGAAGCTGATGTACTTTTTCTTTTGATATTCCTACGCACCAACTTAGTATAGAATTGTATTTCATAATCATCATCATCCTAGCGTTATACCGGTTGTGCACTCGCGCGCAAGGGCCCAGGGTCCGTAAGGATATGGCAAATCAGGTAATTACAGTAAAGCAACTACTAAGTATCTGAGCTCCGCGACCCTGTTATCAGGGGAACCTGAACAGTTTGGATCGCGGTAACAATTTCAGTCGCCTGAATGTGCAGGTTTCCTTACGATGTTTTTCTTCACCGTAAGAGCTTCGGTTAGTGAAACAACTAATGAACCTACATAACTCAGAAAATGTTATTAGTATATGGCGGCACGTGGGATCGAACCGGTGCCTCCTGCACGAGATGTGCAACCCGTTAGCCACTACGCCACCGACGCTCCTCAAACGGAATCATAATATCGCATTTCATCATAATATTATAAGTACTTGCTAGGAACGGCCCTCTCAATATAGGTCAGTATATGAGTAAAATGTTTTTAAAATTTTCATTCTAATACTTACAAGAAATGTTAGTATTAACAAGAAAATCTTGAACGTTTTAGTTAAATCCTACTTATGATTTCTGATTGAAAAGAGAACAAGTTATATTAATTTGGAAGACTGAGTTATGTTTTGGTTTAAATACCTATTTATAATTTTATAAGAAAAATATATTTTGTTGGTAAAAAAAAACTTTTTTTTTATTCAAAGTAAGTACTTACTTACCTTTATTTAAGTAAACACTGAATAGGTACCTACATACCCTACCTAAAATTTGAAAAAGTTCGACTGAATTGTGACAGCCCTAACGATTTTCTCTTAAAACCCGATTATCGTCTCTATTAACCCCTTCTCGAGTTTAAATAGGGGCGACCTATATTTTTAAGAAATATGCTAAAGTCCTAGCTTTACATTGTTTATTATAAATGTTGCCCTAATCTGCTAGATATAACTCAAATTTTGATACTATATTCACACATTGACATAATTCAAGACTTATGATATTATTGCGCAAAGTTCAATTCCGTACCCATTCACCCCGTTTGACGGTATGTCTTGTTTGAACAAACTTTGAACACGATTTTGTAACTTATTGTTTTTAAGTGATAAGCATTCACTTTGCAATCTAAATATATTATTGCACTTGAAAAAATGACCGCCAGAGGCATTACAGCGTGGCCGAGAGGTTAGGCAATCGCCCGGCATGCGAGGAACGCGGGTTCGATTCCCGCCTCTGGCGGTCATTTTTTCAAGTGCAATAATATATTTATGATTTTGTAACATTTAAACAAACCAGTAGGTATAAGATTTAACTGCTCATGGTTTTAGGCCTGCCAAGCGAATCTTTCTGCAAACCGATAGGCCCAATAAACCCCGAATAGAACAACAATGCTATGGGGATTAGCAGTAGCGACATCTATTGGAATTTTGAAAAAAACGAAGGAGTGAACGAGAAAAACGTGAGCTTCGAGCAGTGCCACAGATAGCAGTCCAAAGTTTTTTGTCATAAAAGTAATACTACTCGACGCTAGATGGCGCTGATACATTGCAAAAATTGTCGCACGATGGCAGTAAATATTTTTGCAGTTTCGCACTAGTCCGATTTCGGATTCGGAGAATCCGATCATAGTCCGTCATAATTTGCTCGGGTCGAGCGTAGTCGCTGGACTATGTGTGACAGTTCACGCACTACGTCCGTCATTCACGGTTCAGTTTTTCATAATTAAAATTAAGTGACGTACTTAGGTATTTTGACGGACTATGATCGAATTCGGATCGGACGTAGTGACGAACGGCTCTAACTGTAAAATTTTGTAGAGATATTCATAGAATTAAGGAATCGTTGTAAATCATTATAATATAATATTTATTTTTAAACTGACTGATCTGATAAAAAGGAAAAAATAACAAAGGCATTTACGAGTAGGTACTACGAGAGTGATTTACATTACTAATAAGTAATGTTAAGTCTGCCTAGACTCTAGACCCTGGAATATATAAAGCTTTAAAAATATTTAAAAAAATAAACATTTACAACTTTTAGGTATTGTTGTGGTCTTATCGTCAAGGTCAGTGGATTCTCAAACGGTGCTCCGCGAAACCCTTATTTAGGCAGAGGTTACGCGTTCCGTCTGAGAGTTCATTGTGAAACTGATATTATATTTACAATGTTATTTCTTTACAAGACAGGTATGAAATGATTTCAACTACAAAGTTAAGTACTTCTAAATAAGGATTCGTCAAAAAAGTACATACAAAATAAAAGATAGTATAATACCAATAATAACTATAAGAGGTAGCAAGATTTTTCAAAACGATAATGAAAAAACCGGCCAAGTGCGAGTCGGGCTCGCGCACGAAGGGTTCCGTATTCCCAAGGGTGGCTACAATCACTTCAAAACGCTTTTACATTTAGGCGATATAGCAGCGCGACTTTGGCGTATACAGTCGCGCCATCGAAGCTTTTTAAAAGTGTCTCCAAAATGGTTATTATTGTCATATAATAAAACAACACTAGCTCAGCGCCTTGATTGAATGCAGAGATCGCATGCGAATGTCGCGCAGCTATACCGCGCGGATGTTGCGCTCCGTTTATAGTATGAAATTATCAGCAAAGTCGTCTAAATTATTTTTTATGGATAACCATGCCCTAATTAATGAGTTATGAAGTAGGTATGTAGGTGACAATAACACTTATTACAAAGACAATAATTAATCTCTAAAAGAGGCTTTAACTTTGCCATTAAATAACTATTGTTGTTACATACAATTGGCGCCATCTCTCGGATAACTGTTATACTGCTATATAAACTAACTACTGCGTTTCGCGCAATGCATATTAATAATAATAATGATATAATAATAATAATTTATTGCTGTATAAAACTTAGGCTAAATACATAAAACTTAAATTAAGCTAATGAGATAGTGATTAAAGTACGTGATTTATTTATGTACCTAAACTAAGCAAACTGTTTTGCCTGTGTTTTAGGTATCTATTCTTATTAAGTAGGTTAGTGCTTATTTGACAATTATATATTTACACAGAAACAATGACTAATTACGAGTATGACAAAAGGTGAAAGTTTATAGTTTTATTACATTAAACCAATTTGCTGATCTGCTTATTTCTAGTGAGGTATGATTAGGTAATTACTTTTAACAGGTTTTCTGTGTCATCGTATGTTTTCCCTTTCAGCCATTCTTGCAATGTATGTTTGCACGTATTTTTATTAAGGGGATAAATACAAAGATACTTATTTATTCTATTGTACAGGAAACTTCCGAGAAAACAAAAGTTTAGTTAGTAGAATGAACAGCTGACGTACCTGAGAGGACATCGCAGTGAGTAAGGAGCTCTATTGTGGGGAAGCGGGTTGGTAGGAATGTGCTCACTTTCAGAACAGCTCTTTGAGCTATTTCCAAACTGAGTAGTGTGGTTTTGTGTGTGCCACCCCATGACGTTATACAGTAAGCAATTAACGACTGGCATAGCGTAAGATAAACATTTTTATGAAGAGGAACGTTAGCGACATGTCTAAGATTTTTAGAAACGAAGATCAATTTTCTAATTCTGGATGTAAGGGCTTCAACATGAGCTTCGAAGTTCAGATGTTTATCAATAATTAACCCCAGATATTTAATATCGTTAGTACTACCTATATTACGGCACGCACATAATGGTGGTGAATTTAAGCAGGAGTGGGCTTTAATTGTATGAAAGTGTACATTGTAGTAATGTATATTGAACACACATTGAACGTTCCTCATGTACCATAGCTCAAGAGCTATGGTACCTACATGAGAAACGTACAATAGATAGCGTAAAACAACAAAAAGAAGTACATGCGTTTTTCTTTCGCAATTGTTTAACGCACATTAAGTGTGCTTATTTCGTCACGGTATTTATGTATGTCTTGGCGCAGTGCGAAAGACGTTACTAAGAATGCTGAATTTTAGAAGACCACCGAGCGCCCAGTTGCACGAAAATTATATAAAATTATTGGTAAATGGTAAAATGTTTCTGTAAAACCATATCAAGATTTAATAGGAATTAAGATGTTTCGTGGTGGTGAAGTTTGTACGGTCTTCACCACGCGGGAGCATAACCGAATTTCAATTTTGATGTGTGACTTCGTTACATGTAGCTAATATGGACTCGTAGACAGAAGTATGGTAAGATAAAGATATTTACAGCTTACCTTATATTCAGACCATGGGCCGCTTGGAGGGTGCTGCACGGTATGTACCGACTGGCGGCCGGCCGTCCCCAACGAACCACACTCAATCACAATAGATAAAATATTAAAGTTACCAAAAGTTAATAATAGCGAACGCGCACACCACAATATGTCACAATATATTTAATAGATAATATTTTAAATTATTTATTTAATTTAGTCAATAATTTAGGCAAGCGAATATGGAAAAGTCATAAAACGAAGAACAGAAGAAGAAGACATTCAATGTCGCAATGACAGACAGTAAGAAGAAAAAAAAAGGTTTTTATTTTTCAAGAGAGTTCATAAAAAAAGGTCTGTATATGTGCCGTTTGCAGCTTGGGACCCTGGGTTCTAACTACAAGGAGCTAAAAATATCAACATCTGTCATTAAATCTACCTAAAGAGTCCACATAGCTACAAGACAGAAAAAATATAATAAATTTGTTAGTAATGCGCTCAACCATGCTCCCCCCTTTGAAGGTTCGTAGAAACTTTCAAAAAAAACAAACATAAACAATAACGCAAAACAAAAGATAAAATTATATTTAAACTTATTAAACCCTACCACTATTTATTTAGACAACGTCAGACGTTACATACACCAGGTAGTTTCCAAAAGATCTTATTGAGTCGGCAATGGATATAATTTTATTACGGGGCGCTTATAATAACCGTATTTAGTTTTTACCATCACCACGCGTATTATCCCATCTGATCCGGGATAAACTTCAGAAATAATTCCTACAGGCCAATGCAAAGGAGGACAATTATCTTGCTCAATTAAAACAACAATGCTTTTTTTAACTGGGTTCTCGGGAGTCGCCCATTTCTCTCTAACTTGCAACGTGTGCAAATATTCCAACCGCCATTTTCTCCAAAAAGATAATACCATGCTGTCTAGTAATCTTTTACGTTGAATCAAGTTCATACGCGTATCTGACAGATCTGAAGCTGGCAAATATTGTAAAGGCGTCGACATGAGGAAATGCGTAGGAGTAAGAACTTCAGGATACGGATCCGAGGCAACTACATTCAAGGGGTGGGAGTTGACTAAACACTCAATTTGAACCAGAACAGTCTGTATTTCCTCATACGATAGAAGTTGATTACCAATCACTCGTCGTAAGTGAGTTTTCAAACATTTAATATTAGATTCCCAAGCAGCTCCAAAATGTGGGCTCCTGGGAGGAATCATTTTCCAGTCTATACGGCGAGTTTGAAGTTCAGCCAAAAGACTTGCCTCAAATGCAGAACTTAAAAGAAAGTCATATAAACCATCTAGTTCAGCTTTAGCCCCAACAAAATTCGTTCCGTTATCAGAGTACAAACATGCAACTGGGCCCCGACAGCTAAACGCAGCTAAAAAAGCATCTGAAGTCAAATCAGACACCAATTCAACATGAATTGCCTTTGTAACTAGACACCTTTGCGACGTGTTAGCGTTATATTTATCGGGCCAGCGTAGTCTACACCTGTGTGAACGAATGCTTTTGCTTCAGAGACGCGGTATGTGGGCAAATCCGCCATCTTAGGTGCAAGATTTGAAGGGTTAACTTTAAAGCACATATTACATCTCTTTACTATAGACCTCACTACTGGTCTTGCGTCCAATATCCAATAACGCTGTCTTAGAATAGACATGAGAAGTCCAGGCCCAGTATGACAATTGACAATATGATAATGTCGTATAATCAAGTCAACAATACGATCGTGTTTCGGAAGAAGCATCGGGTGATTGGCATCAAACGGAAGATCTGACTTCGAGAGTCTACCTTCTATCCTCAATATACCTTCTTCGTCCAAAAAGACAGATAAGCTCAAAAGCTTTTTAGGAGGTAATTTACGAGATTTAATCAAGTTTATCTCTTGTGCAAAATATAGAGACTGCACAGTACGAATCACAGTTCGTTCAGCAATCATCAAACCTTCAATCGATCTAAGACGCACGTCATCCTTACGTCGGATAAAACGAAGTAAGTAGACCACTGTGCGCAAAAGTTTATCCCATGAAGAGATGGTAGATCACATAATAATGGTGACTCCAACTGTGAAGTTACTGTCAAAACATTCGTTTTCCGTTCCGGGAGCTCAGTATAACTAGTTGGCGTAAATGATTTAATTGGCCAAAATTCCGGAGCGTGAACCAACCATTAAGGACCGCTCCACCAAAGCTTATGAGAAAGTAACTCTGACGGCAACATTCCACGCGACAAACAGTCACTAGGGTTTTCTACACCGCTGACGTGATAATAATGCTCAGGGGCTAAATTTTCCTGGCATTGTGCGACGCGATTACCAACAAACACGGACCAACGATGTGGTGATGAATGAATCCAAGATAATGCAATCATGGAATCTGAAAAAGCATATATCTCTTCAATGGGTATACGGGTCGCATAAGAATCTTGCACGGTTTTAACTAATTTAGCCATTAACACAGCAGCACATAGTTCCAGCCGGGCGAGAGTAGTAATCTTAGTTGGTGAAACTCTAGACTTAGCGCATAATAACTTTACCTGCACGCCAGCAGGGTACGTGCAGTGTACATAAACGGCACACCCATATCCATTCATACTCGCATCACTGAAAGCGACAAAACGTACAGGACACTGAATTCGTACACGAATGTGGCGCGGAATACGTAAAGTGTCAAGCAAAGAGAATTCTTGCTTCAGTGCGACAAAACGTTTCAATACATGCTCAGGAGCAAAATCGTCCCAGCTTACCTTACTCAACCACAACTCTTCAATTAGAAGCTTTGCATACAAAATTATAGGAGCAACCAAACCGAGCACATCAAACAAACGAGCTACCATCGAAAGAATGTATCGTTTAGTGCACTCTTGAGTGATTTTTGCGGTTGTGAAGAAAAAATGATCATTACAAGGTTCCCACGACAAACCCAACACTTTTGAGGATATATCTCCTACATCAAAATCAAGAGTCTTGCGATGAGAATCAGGAAGACAATCTAAGACTGCTGCAGAATTACTTGACCATTTAATCAAATCGAACCCTCCTGCTTTAAATATAGCTATAAGGTCTTGAGCAAGATGCTTAGCAACTTCTTCATCAGATGCTGAGTGGACCAAATCATCCATATATAAAAAAGAATTGATGACTTCCGCAGCAGCAGGGTAACGTGAACTCATATCAGCAGCTAATTGACGTACAGTTCGCATAGCTAAATAAGGACTCGACTTGAGACCAAACGGGACACAATTAAACTGAAAGGTACGAACCAACTCATTATCATTTAACCAAAACAACACACGTGAATAAATGCGCTGGTCATTTAAAACACCAAAACGTAAATACATCTGCTTTATATCAGCGTTCATTGCTACTGGGAAAAGTCTGAAATCCAACAACAGCAAAAATAAGTCCGCTTGAAGATTTGGACCAATATGTAAAATATCATTCAAGGATAACCCCGTGAGTGACTTCGCGCTGGCATCGAGAACTACTCGCGGCAAGGGTTTATCAGGACGCGTAACAGCATGATGAGGGATATAATAACCATCCTCAGTAATCTCAGATTCGGCAACTTCGCTCAAGTAACCATTATCAATATAATCTTGAATCACTTTATTATACTCGACTCGCACCTCGGGTATCTGACGAAATTTTCTTTCTAATGCCATAAAGCGTCGGTGAGCAATAACACGCGAGTTACCAAGTTCAGCTGGATCTTCACAGAATGGCAAAGGAACGATGTAACGACCATTTTCATCGCGTGTCACAGAAGACGTATAAATATTTTCACATTCCGTTTCTTTAGGAGACAATCGATGAGTGTAAGGCAACTCATCTAGTTCCCAGAATTTCTGTACTAGATCATCTAAAACTAACGCGGTGAATGAAGAAGAATCAGATTCGACGCCAGTATAGGAAGAGTCTCCCATCAAAACGTAACCAAATACAGTCAATAACGCACATGGAGCGCGTGACAATGAATCCACTCTATTTCCCAAATATATGTACGGGAAGAGCTGCGCACCTAGCACAATATCAACGTTCCCTGGGATATTCCAACATAAATCAGCAAGGGGTAAGCCTTTTAAATGATCAAAACTACTATCACATTCAACGAACTGTGACGGTAATTGGTCTGTAATACTCTCGACCACTAAAGCGTGTATCCTGAAATTATATTCAGAGTCTATACGAGATTCAATATCTAAATTCACGTATCCATAGATCGGACGTGAAGTTGAACCAATACCCCTAACAAAAGAATTACTTAAAGGTACTACTGGCAAATTGAGCGATCGGCAACAGCCTACAGTAATCAGATTATTCTGAGAGCCATTATCGATCAAACAACGAACAATTATTTTATTAGAACTACCAGTCTTATTAGCGGTTATAGCGTACACTTGGGCGGTAGAAAGTAAAACACTGCAATTCTTTGACTTAGTCTTAGTATTGAAAGAAACCGAGAACTCGGGTTCGTTTCTCGTCAGTCAAACACGCAGTCACGCAAAGAACGTCACGCAAGCCCGGTGCTGTGACGCTCGTGCTACAGTGACTCTGAGCCTGAGTCCCTTGCCGAATATGCATACTCGTACTTTGACTTTGAGAAGGCATAATATCGGGTTTGGTCTCAAAATGCAACAAAGTATGATGTCGTTTACCACATAATTTGCACACAGACGACGAATCACAGCTTGAAAGTGTATGTGACGTGCTCAAGCAATTAACACAGCCGTGTTTCGATTTTATGAACTCAAATCTTATTTGAGGAGAGTTTAGATTTTTATATTCATTACAATTGTATAGCACAGTGTGATCAATCTTCTTACAAAAAGAACAACCCTGATCAGGAACAGATTTAATCTCATTTTTCGAAACAAACGATTTGTATGCGTTAGTGCGGGCTGAAAACTTCGTCCCTGCGGGAGATACCTGTTGTCGATTGTCGTGATAGAATCTTAACCTGATCCTCTAAAAAACTAATTAAATCTGCATAAGTCGGTATAGTTTTTCCACGGACACTCAATTCAAACGCTTGTGCAGTCTGCGCATCAATTTTACGTAGGGCACAATGCAGAAATATAAAATCAGTTAAATCTATTATTGCACTTGAAAAAAAAAAAAAAACGACCACCAGAGGCGGGAATCGAACCCGCGTTCCTCGCATACCGGGCGATTGCCTAACCTCTCGGCCACCCTGGCGTTGGCAGAGCCTGTCGAAATTTTCAAGTGCTTCTTAACGCTGTAATGCCGCGTTGCTTTCATCAATGTTATTGGGATTATACCCTCAACACTCGAAAGAAATACTTTTGCAAGTATTTAACAATCGAAAGATGAAGCTTGCAAATAAGATAATTATTGTTTTTAAGTGATAAGCATTCACTATGCAATTTAAATATATTATTGCACTTGAAAAAAAAACGACCACCAGAGGCGGGAATCGAACCCGCGTTCCTCGCATACCGGGCGATTGCCTAACCTCTCGGTTTTTTTTTTCAAGTGCAATAATATATTTAAATTGCATAGTGAATGCTTATCACTTAAAAACAATAATTATCAGTTAAATCGTTTATATCAAGCTGTTTCAAAGCAGCAACTGAAGCAGAATATTTTTGAACGAAATCATCTAAATTGGTAGCATTACTATTATTACAATGTTTCACATTCAATAAATTATTCAGGTAATAAGTACCTAACGCGCGATTATCTTGATACCTCTTTACTAGACTTTCCCACAAAATAGGATAAGTTTCACCTGTGGGCACAATCCCAGCGGTAACCTTCAACGCAGAACCGGTAAGCTTGCCTATCAGATACTGCACCCGCTGCGAGTTAGACAGTTGGTTATTATTATGCACATTGGTTTTAAATGACTCGTAGAACACTGGCCATTTATCAGCACTACCATCGAAGGTAGGAATTTCGATAGGAGGAAACTTGATATGCATTTGTGACGACGACGGTGAAACTTTCGCAGACGAATTTATCTTATTACGAGCGCGTTTTATATGAACAAACAAGTCCTCGAATGCAACGAGAGCGGAATAGTCAGGTGCCGCGTCACTATCATTTGACAAGGTCACGTCATTGATTTCGTCAATAATCAGCTCAAACTTCGAGCGCAAATCATCGACGGTTTCCGATCTAATCATAAACGCCTCATTTGATCGAGAATCGAAAGTCGATATATTCAAAGAGAGCTTATATAAACTATTTACTCTGTCAACAATTGCTTGTTTCTTAGAATTTAATATTGCAACGCGTTTTTGAAAATCCATGTTTGACTCACTATATACACTTGCATCTAAGCTCATTATTTCAAATTATTTTAACGAAACAAAGATTCGAAAATAAATTATTCGGTAAGGTATATTTAAGCGAGAATTAAGAAAATTACAGAAATCTTTAAGTTTTACCAATATTACGTAAAACCTATCAATTTATATGATATTCGAATTTTACCAAAATTACGTAAAATCCTAACAATGGAGAAGAAAAAATATTACTAGAATTTACCAAAATTACGTAAATCCTACTTTCAATTTATATAAAACACTGGATATACTATCCGACACGAATGGACCAAAAATAAATATGGTGAAGTTTGTACGGTCTTCACCACGCGGGAGCATAACCGAATTTCAATTTTGATGTGTGACTTCGTTACATGTAGCTAATGTGGACTCGTAGACAGAAGTATGGTAAGATAAAGATATTTACAGCTTACCTTATATTCAGACCATGGGCCGCTTGGAGGGTGCTGCACGGTATGTACCGACTGGCGGCCGGCCGTCCCCAACGAACCACACTCAATCACAATAGATAAAATATTAAAGTTACCAAAAGTTAATAATAGCGAACGCGCACACCACAATATGTCACAATATATTTAATAGATAATATTTTAAATTATTTATTTAATTTAGTCAATAATTTAGGCAAGCGAATATGGAAAAGTCATAAAACGAAGAACAGAAGAAGAAGACATTCAATGTCGCAATGATAGACAGTAAGAAGAAAAAAAAAGGTTTTTATTTTTCAAGAGAGTTCATCAAAAAAAGGTCTGTATATGTGCCGTTTGCAGCTTGGGACCCTGTGTTCTAACTACAAGGAGCTGAAAATATCAACATCTGTCATTAAATCTCTAGGTATAGAGAGTCCACATAGCTACAAGATAGAAAAAAGTTATAAATTAGTTCGTAATGCGCTCAACCACGTGGTCTATTTTTAAATCTACCTAAACATAATTATAGAACAGTATAATAAGCATAGCGCTAGCGCTCCATTTTTTTTTTGGACCAGCATTTTGTCCTCGCGATGACGATGGAAAAAGCTGTTTTTGTATTTGATTTAACAACAATTAACTTTTTCCTTAACTTATGCTGTAAGGCCTTCCTTCTTGCCAAATTTCATGGTTCTAGGTCTATGGGAAGTGCCCTATAGGTTTTGATTCCCCTGAGAAATGGGGAAAAATGATAGAAAATTGGACAAAATTGGCCGTATCTTTTTTCAGCGTTAACTTAAACACTTGATTTTTTTACATCATTAAGGGACCATAGACATAAGAATTTGATGTTAATTTTAACTTTATACCTCCACGCGTTCCTGAGTAAAAGGGTATTGACAGACAGACGGACAGACTGACAACAAAGTTATCCTATAAGGGTTCCTTTTTCCTTTTGAGGTACTGAACCCTAAAATGATTCTATAGGTAATTCCGAGATGTGGAAAATGGTCTGACCGCTCTCAGTGGTTGCAACTATCATATATTGCAAAGATGCAATAATCGTTGCTTAAAAAGAACGATCACCAAAATGATCAGGTTTTGTACTGACTCAAAGAGTGGCGTCAGTATACGTGAAACGAGTTGGTCTGCTGACTCTCAGTGTAAGTAATTGCGTTTGAAAGTTATGAATATAAAGTACTTACGATTTAGGGTGCAAACCATTGTTGTATGTTTGAACAAAGCATCAACTAGAATCTTCTAGACAAACAATAATGGTTTGCACCCTAATTGCTAAGTACTTTATATTTTCACTCACACAGGTCAAGACAAAGTAGTTGAGAGGCCCATGCCTCACCGATAGATTTCTTAAATGTCCAGTTGAAGTCGGCCTGGTTCTAGCGTGATCCTGCAACCTTTAAAAAGTCGTTTGATTATGTTACCGTTGGATGCCCTACTGATGCTTCATTAATCCAAATTTAATGACTTAAGCGTTTTACTTCCAGGTTACCGATCTCATTATAATAATAATAATAATTTATTTATTTCAATCTACAAAGGATCATTCATTAATTTCAATTCAGTTAAATTAAATTAAAAATTTCACACAATTAAAATAATATTTTGACAGAAGTCATGAACCATATTATAATGGTTCAGGTACTGACAGTCAAACCGCTCTGCAAATGCCTTCAGTACGCTACTCCGACTGGCCCGCACCCTGCGCACCAGGGATGTGCACCGCTTGCGCATTGTTGCATAGAAGCAATCCACTCGGGCCTCGGCGAACATCCCCGACGCGCTACAGAAGCGGGGCAGCCCCAACAGCGCCCTGAAGGCATTGTTGTACTGGATACGTAGGGCGTTGTACTGTTTCAGCGTAATGTTCACCCACAGACAGATAATACCTGCCAAAATTGACTTAGCAGTTATTGTTTTAAGCATTATTGAACAACCTAAACTCCCCACAACTATACAATAGCTGGACAATCAAGAAAATACATAATAACACCAACAGCACAATTTCATGGAAATGTATTAATTGCATTCGCTGATGGAAAAGTATATTTTAATGGCTTTCAATTAAATTCGACCAAACACCTCTGAGTAACTATAATATATTTATTTGTTGTTATTTACTCAAAATATGTGTGAAGAATAAGTCTGTTGAGAAACCTAATTTCAATTAGACTCGAAAATTGCAATTCAATGGATTCCTATGTAACTTAATTGGTGGAGACTGGTCAGAAATTGGCGGGAACTGGATTCAACATTAATGATGAATGGATTGGATCTTTATGGCCTAACAGTCAAATTTTCTCCGATGATTACGGCCATCAAGCATTCGGGGATGAGCATCACAACAAAACGGACGCCATTAAATCCAAATTATTGGATATGGAGTCGGAAGTCAACGGAAACGACAGTGCTGCCTTTGGCGGTTTTTACAAACAGAAAAACCAGTGGGGCCAACAGAAAAAATATGTCAAGCCAACATTAAAAAATAATAGCATTGACAAAGACAAAGATGGCGGCGAGCAGAAATCAAAGGCAAATGTCAAATGTTTAAAATGTAAACAAATGGGACATTATCGTAACCAGTGCACAAATACAACAATTCCGAAAGATGCGGAATTAAAACAGACTAATGCATTTAGTGCTGTATTTCTCAGCGGTTCATACAGTAAAACCGACTGGTATGTAGACTCTGGTGCGAGCGTGCATTTGACAACAAATGAACATTGGATTGTAAATCCGTCATACGATTATAATATGAGAGAGATTGTTGTTGCAAACGAGAACAAAGTGCCCGTGAAGTGTTCCGGTAACGTGCAAGTTACGACTTGCACGGATGGCTGCAATTATAAAGGACAGTAGAAGAGGTTATGTGTGTTCCTAGTCTCACAACAAACCTTCTATCAGTAAGTCAGCTTATAAAGAAGGGCAACAAAGTGATCTTCAGAGACAGTGGTTGTGATATCTATAATAGAAAAGGAGTCTTGGTGGCTACAGCAACCTTAGTTAATGGGGTGTATAAACTGAATTCACTAGTGCACCTGTCAGCTGCAGCAGTAGTGACCAATGAGATGTGGCATCGAAGACTTGGTCATATCAATGGTACCTACTTGAATGGAATGCAGGATGCTGTGGAAGGTCTTTTCATTGACAAGAAGGCTGAGACAAATACAACTTCATGTGTAACCTGTTGTGAAGGAAAGCAGAGTCGCCGACCTTTCACTAGCAGTGGCCACAGAAGCACCGAGGCACTAGGTGTGGTGCATACCGATGTGTGTGGTCCAATGGAGACTGTCTCTCTGGGAGGATTCAGAACCGGACAATATCAGCTTGTTTGAATAATAAAACTCCATATGAACTCTGGACTGGTGCTAAGCCGAACATTAGTCATCAGAGAGTGTTTGGTAGCACTATAATGGCTCATATACCCAAGGAAAGGAGATTAAAATAGGATAAAAAATCCAGCAAGTGTATCCTAGTGGGTTATTCCGAAGATACCAAAGGTTATAGAATATTCAACCCTGAATCCAAGAAAATTACAACCAGCAGAGATGTGGTAATTATTAAGAAAAAACTGGATATGAACAATGTGGCCATTACTGCAGAAAATAATGAACCTAGTTTAGAACATGAAGAGATAAGTTTGGATTCAGTGGGGGACAGTCAGTCAGATGAGTCATTCACCTCAGCAGACAACAGCAGTGATCCTACTTATGTACCTAGTGGGAATGAAGACTTGGCCAGTTGTACAGGTAGTCAGGAAAGTACAAGCAGTGTAGCAGAGACATTACCCGTCAGGCAAAGGAGGAAACCAGAAAGGTATGGCTTTTCAAATATGTGTACAGAAAGTATGAATGCAGATGTTAGCGAGCTGTCATTAGAGGAAGCTCTACATGGTCCAGAGAAGGATCAATGGCTAGGTGCAGTCCAAGAGGAGTTACAATGTTTTGAAGACAATTGTGCATGGGAATTCGCAGATGCTCCAAACAGTGGAACTGTTGTAAAATCTAAGTGAGTTCTTAGGAAAAAATGTGATAGCGAAAATAACATTCGTTATCGTGCCCGGTTGCAAAAGGGTGTAGTCAGAAAAGTGGTATTGATTATAATGAAACTTTCTCTCCTGTTGTTCGGCATACCACTCTAAGATTATTATTTGCTTTGACCGTGCAACTTAACTTAGATACCACCCATTTAGATGTCAAGACTGCATTTCTCAATGGGGAATTGGAAGAAACCATGTATATGCAACTGCCAGATGCTTTTGAGTGTTCTAATGATAATATATTCCTCCTACTAATATATCCTCCAGAGCATGGCATAAGAAAGTTGATGCTGTGATGTTTAACAGTGGTTATAAAAAATCTAAATTGGAGCCATGTCTGTATACAAAATGTGTAAATGGTCTCAGGACAATTGTGACTTTGTATGTCGATGATTTTTTTATTTTTCCCAACCATAAAATGGACGTGGATTTGTTGAAAGAAACTTTAAGTAGTCAATTCAAAATTAAAGATTTAGGGCATATAAAGAATTGTCTAGGTATAAATGTTAACATTGATAAAGAGAATAGAGTCATAACTTTGAGTCAAGAGATTATCTTATATATTGTTATATTGATCAGCTGTTAGATAAATTTGATATGTTTGTGTGTAAAACTGTAGATACGCCCATGGAGGCTAGATTAAATGTAGCTAAAAGTCAAAATGTCAAGATTGTCAAGAAAAGTCAGAATCCTTATCAGCAGCTTATAGGAAGTCTTATGTATTTATGTGTGCTAACCAGGCCAGATATAACTTATGCTGTGGGATACTTAAGTCAATTGAATAACTGTCATAATAATGAACACTGGGCATATGCTAAGACAATTTTAAAATATTTAAAAAAGACAAGGTGTTTAGGTTTAAAATATTGTAAAGATGGCAATGTCAATATTGAGGGATATATTGATGCCGAATGGGCAAATAATTCAATAGATAGGAGGTCATATTCAGGATTTTGTTTTATGTTGTCAGGTTCAGTCATTTCGTGGGGCTGTAAGAAACAAAGAACTGTAGCTCTTTCAAGTACCGAAGCCGAATACATGGCAATTACAGAAGGTTGTAGAGAAGCTGTATATCTTATTAATTTACAGAATGAGATTACTGAATAAATGTATACTATTGAATTATTTAATGATAATCAAAGTGCATTGAAATTATCTGAAAATCTAGTATTTCATAACAGATCAAAACATATTGATGTGCGCTATTATTATTGTAGGGAAATAATTGGTAATAAGATTGTTAATATAAATTACTTGCCATCTGAAGATATGCCTGCTGATTTATTTACTAAAAGTTTACCTTCAGTAAAACATAATAAATTTGTAAAGATGTTAGGTATTGCACCTGTGGTATTTTAATATGTAAAATATCTGTATTTTGAGAGTTTTGAGAGTGTTGTTATTTACTCAAAATATGTGTCGACTAGCGACAAAGTTCTTTTTACTTGTTGGCCGTATAATAATGTTTCCATGGTCTGCATTTCTTAGCATATCCTGTTTAATAAATAAAAATATTCTTCCCTTCCGGTTTAGCAGCCAAGCACGTCGTTTTATTTATCGCACCCAAAATAAGTAAAAATTACATTATTAACTACCTTGTTTGATGTGGTAATTTGTGAGTTTTATACAATAGATGGCATTGTCGGCCTTTGACTCGCACTATTATAGGGTTTTTCCCTTACTATAAATAATTGTCTTTATAAATGTCTATACGTTCTGGAATATAGCTTTTGCTTTACTTCCTGATTCGGTAGGCCTTTGCACAAGGTCCTACGAGTCTGAACGTTTTTTGTAGAAAGCAAAATTTTAGTTAGATAATTCTTTATGGTGATGGAGTGAAGTATGTTGTCAACTTGAACGACATTTGATGGAATGACAGATCAACTTGACGGATTGTTATGCCAAGTGAAAGTTGATGTCATTGGGTTATTGCAAACTGGAATTTAAAAATATTACAAAAAATAAAACAAAAATATTATAAAACTGTAAGTACAAGTGATTTGAAGACTTAGAATAATCCTCACAAAAGTGATACTACGGGGAACCTATGCCCGTTTACATAATGTCATTGTGAGAATTCCAAACACTTAGAAAATTTACGATCTGGATTTGGACTCAAAAAAATCAAACAACAATAATGGATGCCGAACTTAAGAGTGATATATGATGTGAAAAGTTAAATAGACAAAGCAAGAGTTAACTTCAAAAAATCTCCAAAAGAAAGAATAACAAAAACGTATGTTATTGCGAGATTGGAAAGCCTTGAAGACTTAATAACCAAGTTTACAGAAAAACATGAAGCGCTTATAGCGTCATACGACCACGATGAGATAAAGGGTAGTGGTTACATAGAAGACGACGTATTCAGTGAATGTCACGAAACGTACTTGATCTACAAAGGAAAGTTAAGGGAAGCTTTAAACACTTTCATGTCGTTACCTATCAATGATTTTGGTTCGCCTAATATTGAGTCAACGAGCAAACATAGTAATGTTCAGTTACCTCAAATATCGATACCCACATTTAACGGTGATTATACAGAGTGGACTTCATTTAAAGATTTATTTATATCCTTGGTGCATAAAAATGAAACTCTTCATGTTGTCCAACGCTTACATTATTTAAAAACTCAAATAAAAGGCGAAGCAGAACAATTGATAAAACATATACCAATTACAACACTTAACTATAAGAAATGTTGGGAGTTGTTACAAAAAAGGTACGATAGTAAAAGGTTCATGTCTAATTGTATTCTCAAACGGTTGTTTAATCAACGTGCTTTGATTAGTGAGTCTGCTCAAGGCATGAAAGAGCTACGACTTCTAGTTGTCTTCATGAATTGTGAAATTTGGGTATTAATATCAACTCTTGGGACATCATTATAATATATATTGTTAGTTTGAAGTTGGACTCTGAAACGCGAAAACAGTGGGAATTTTATGTAAATAATTGTTGTGAAGAACTCCCATCGTTTTCACCCTTTCAGGAGTTTTGAGAGGCTCGATTTCGCGCGTTAGAGTTTGTAGAACCTAATAAAACTAAATTGAAATCCAATCCTATGAAGGTCTTGCACACCACTGCTGAAGCGAATTGTCCTTACTGCAATGAAGATCACAAATTGTATTCTTGCAGTACGTTTGCTAAAGAAGATGTTTCCAGTCGGCACGAGATAGTAGTCTCTTAGGCTTTGATTCAATTGTCTGGGGAAGAATCATTCCGGTAAGTTCTGTCGTGTCCTTACGAAGTGTCGTATTTGTAAAGGTAAACACCACACTCTTCTTCATGGGAAGACTAGTTCAATTACTGCCATTTTAACCACTGAGTCGTCAGAAGATTCAGGAATAGAGCAGAGTCAATCAGAATCTTTTTGCGAGGCGAAGGAGACCACGGAGATCATGAGCCATTTAGCGTCAGGAAAGGTACCTAATCAGACCTTATTAGCCACAGCCTTGATTAAGGCTGAGTCAAAAAATGGATATCCTCAGATATTGAGAGCGCTGCTTGATCAAGGTTCACAAGCATCTTTCATATCTGAAGCAGCTGTACAATTGTTACGTTTGAAGAAGATTGCGTCCAAAAGTAGTATATCGGGGTTAGGTGGTGGTCCGAGTAACTTAACCTCAAAGTATATGGTTATGGTAAATATTCAGTCACTCTATGATCCTACATTCAAACTGCAAGTCAAAGCACAGGTACTGAATACTGTGACTTCGATTTTACCTGTGAAAAAATTTATGTTACCTGTTTGGACTGAATTAGGTAACATAAATTTAGCGGACCCGAAATACAATACACCTAATAAAATTGATATTTTATTAGGTTCCGAGGTTTATTGTACTATCCTAAAAGAAGAGTTAATGAGAAGCCCTTCTGGGTTAATAATTGCGCAGGATACTTGCCTTGGATGGGTGTTATCGGGTCAAGTTGGTGATTGTGATCAGAGAGGGCTCAACTGTCACAATGTTATTTTAAATCTACATGTCAAGTTGGAAGAAAATGAGGTGCTCAAAGATTTTGGGAGCTTGAATCGGAACCCTCTTCAATTAAAGGAAAAATCTTGACACCGGAAGAACAGGCCTGTGAAGATCACTATCAAGCAACAACTCGAAGACATGAGTCTGGTCGGTATATTGAAGAGTTGCCATTTCGTTCGAATGTACCGCGGGCATATGGTAACACACGAGCTATAGCACTGAAGCGGTTGACAAGTCTGGAAAGACGGTTAGCTAAAAATGAACAGAATAAAAAAGACTACTCACAAGTACTACAAGAATATCTGTCTTTTGGTCATATGGAGAAAATTCCAAAGGATTCCAACACAGTAAATGAAGGAGTATCGCTACCACATCACGCGGTAATTAGACTGGAAAGGACTACGATGAAGACTAGAGTAGTTTTCAATGCGTCTGACAGGAGTGCAAACGGAGTATCCTTAAATGACACACTGAGGGTGAGGCCGTCTTTACAACCAGACCTCCGTCATACCATCATGCGGTGGCGTATGCATCCTATCTGTTTAACCGCGGATATAGTAAAAATGTATCGGCAAGTCAAGGTGGTCGAAAAGGATACCAATTATCAAAAAATAGTGTGGAGAGAAAATGCGAATGATGAAATTCGAGATAACCGATTGTTGACAGTAACCTTCGGGACATCTTGTGCTCCTTATTTAGCCGTCAAGACATTGCAACAAGTAGCTATTGATGAAGAACAACACTTTCCGCTTGCGGCTAGTAAGGTAAAAATAGATTTTTATATGGACGATCTTTTAACGGGTTGTGAGTCTGAGATGGAAGCCGTTAAGCTGTATGAAGAAATGAATGAAATGCTTAAAAAAGGAGGTTTCATACTGCAGAAATGGGCTTGCAACAAGGTGGGATTACTTGACTCGGAAAAAGGGAGTGTGGATATTGCCCGCGAAATTAAAGAAGACAGCCATATTACTAGAGTAGTCGGACTTAGCTGGAATCGCCGTACGGATGAGTTTGATTATAGTGTCAAATTCTCAACTGACACTCCTGTGCCTGAAACAAAACGCAGAATCATTGCAGAAATTTCTAGGTTGTACGACCCTATGGGTTGGATTTCTCCTTGCATTATAACGGCAAAAATATTTATTTAAAAACTCTGGCTATCGGGGTTTGATTGGGATGATAAATTGCCTGAGACACTTCTGAATGAGTGGCAATTTTACCGAAAGGAAATTGGGTAATTTATCAAACTTTCACATACCTCGATGGGTACAAACGACTAATAATCGCAAAAATGTTGAGTTGCATGGATTTAGTGACGCATCTTGTGCAGCTTACGCTGCAGTTGTGTATCTTCAGTGTGTTTCGGAAGATGGTACAATTGCAACTCATCTGGTAACGGCAAAAACAAGGGTAGCGCCCATAAAACAAATTTCGATTCCACGACTTGAATTGTGCGCAGCAACCCTCGTGACCAAACTGCTGCGAGAAGTTTCTGAGGTTTTAGGAGTTGATAAAGGAAATTTACATGCGTGGACTGACTCCACAATTGTGTTGGCCAGGTTATGTGATCATCCCAGTCGATGGAAAACTTTTGTTGCCAATCGCACTGCTGATATTCTGAGTAGTTTGGATGCCGAGCAGTGGTCACACGTTTTATCCAAGGAGAATCCTGCTGATTGCGCTTCAAGGGGAATTTCCCCACTGGAGTTACGTGGTAGCACTTTATGGAAAAAAGGCCCACATTGGTTACAAACACCGGAAATTCAATATGTGAAACCGGAGTCTATTTGTACAAAAATAGATCTGGAGGCTAGGTCGATAAAAACACATACAACGGTGTTGAGTAATAAGCCGGAGGTGTCTATTCTTACCAAATTTTATTTACGGAGGAAACTAATTCCTGTCGTGGCTTACTGCAGGAGATTTTTGCTATTGAAAAATGTGGTAACCCCTAAACAAAGACCTTACCTGGCAGCCTCTGAAATTCAAGAAGCAATGTCCTGTTGCGTGCTATGTTGAAGTAGCACGCAACAGGACATTGCTTCTTGAATTTCGTAGTTCCTTTGGGGAAGACATCGCAGAACTCCTGAAAAGCAAAGATATAAGTAAAAGAAGCAAATTATCAACTTTGAATCCGTTTTTGGACACCACGGGTATATTAAGAGTAGGTGGTAGAATAGAAAGGTCACACTTACCTGAATGTAACAAACATCCTATCATTCTTAATGGTGACTCGCATCTGGCAAAACTAATAATTGCCGATGCACACGAAAAAACAATGCACGGAAGTCAGCAGCTTACCTGTAACTACATTCGGACTAAATATTGGATCACCAAGTTGAAGAGTTTTGTTCGTACCCATATTTATCACTGCGTGCCTTGTATTCGTAACTCGGCTAAAACAAGAACTTAGCTAATGGGTCAGCTGCCATTTTGTAGAGTAACACCACAGAAACCGTTCTTGCATACTGGTGTCGATTACGCTGGACCCATAAATATGCGAATCTCGAAAGGTAGAGGAAATCGGGCTTATAAAGGATATATTTGTATCTTTATATGTATGTTAACACTTGCTATTCATTTAGAGGCCGTGTCTGATCTCACGTCTGAAGGATTTTTGGCGGCGTTTCGACGATTTGTAGCTAGGAGAGGGCGCTGTAATCATCTATGTAGTGACAACGGTACCAATTTCGTAGGAGCAGCTAAGGAGTTAAAGAAGTTGTTAAGTGTGGAACGTTCTTCTTTTTCACGAGAGGTTGCGAATTTGTTAGCTAATAACGGGGCAGAATGGCACTTTATCCCACCGCATTCGCCTAATTTTGGAGGTCTATGGGAAGCCGGGATAAAGAGTACCAAACATCACCTGTTTCATTTAGACGGCTAGGTCTGTTTGTAAAAACTATTACTAAGTTGGAAGGTAGAAAATAATTGAGGATCAAACGAACTTACCGAGTGAAGTTCGATCATAATTATGTGAACAGCTTCATTCGAAGCGATTTATACAATCTGTGGTTTACATGGTGTAGTTGCGCCCTCACGTATCAGCCTTCTCCACGCATTTGTTTAAAGTTTTTTTTTTTTTTTTTAAATATATATTCGATTTCTACTGAAATTGATTTTTAAATAAAAATGGCAACACAGTGACGTGTTTCCGACTTCCCCCACTCAAGTCGAGCTCACCTTATGATGGCGTCCATTCGCTGCGAGTCATTTTGTTTACAGTTAAAATAATATGTGGTTTCATGTTTTGATTTTTTAGGATAGGGTGGGTATCAAAGTAATTTGATTTAGGGAGGGTGTGTATAAATCGCTTCGAATGAAGCTGTTCACATAATTATGATCGAACTTCACTCGGTAAGTTCGTTTGATCCTCAATTATGTTTCACAGCTTCATTCTTTGCGATTTATACAATCTGTGGTTTACATGGTGTAGGATGTTGAAAGAAATGAAAAAATTAAAATGTGAAACAACAGGTAAGTTTTTTATTTACTTAATAACATGCGAGTAAATAAAAATTATTTGAATTGATTATTAATCATATTTTTTCTTTTACAGGTATAATAAGAATTATAGATAATTATCTAGCAATGTCTCGGCAAACTGATTGCTTTGCGAGACGATTTCTTTATTATAGAATCGTGCAAAAACTGAGGAGGAATCAGTCCAACCTGCAGTCTTCCTAATAACGTCGATATTGACCCCGGATTTGTTGGCTGTGGAAGTTGCTGCATGACGCGTACTGTGAGCGGTAAATATATTAGTGTTAACGCCACTACATTTAAGAGTGTTTTTAATCCAGTGACTTAAAGTTTGTGATGTGATTTTCAAGTGGGGACGTCTGTAACTAATAAATAAAGAATCGATATTATTGCGAATATTTTGAGTTTTATTTATATATTCTTGAATACATCTAGCAGGGCAGATCTCTGGACGAGAATTATAGAAAGGTAGTCTTAAATAGGGTTGGAAAGAATTAGGTTTCGACGTTTTTATCAAATCTGGAATCTTTATAGTTATATCAGTAGACTGAATAGAAATATTGCTTAGATTTATAAGGGAAAAGGTTTGTACGCGATGAGCAGTTACTAAAGCCAACAAGGTCAGGGTCTTTTTGGAAAGAGTTTCCAGATCGAGATCGGTGTTAGGCCATTTACCTGCTAAATAATTTAACACTATATTAGGATCCCAAGTCATATTATATTTGGGTTTTGTAGGTCTCAATCTGAAAACTCCTTTCATGAATCGTTTGATACGATCATCGTCTGTAACATTACCTAATAATAATGATAAAGCAGATTTATATGAATTAATAGTACCATATCTAGCCCCTCCATCAAAAATCTCGGTTAAGAAATGAATAATTACAGGAACAGATGCTTTCATATAATCATACTGATGATTGTTACAGTAATTTATCCAAGCTTTAATACATCCATTGTACTGTTTGTATGTGTTGTCTGATAATGAAGCTAGCATAATATCGACTGATCTTGGGGCTAGGGATCTATTTAGAAGAGCTTTCCGGACAACCTCGCGGCAGCTAAGTGTAGCGTTTTGTGAAGGCTGTGGTTCGTCCTGAAAGGGAGATTGCAACAAATTAACATTAGGTTCGAAGTATATTATTTCGGAGACAATTAATTTTTGGAATAGAGGGAACCACGGTTGTGTTGGCCAGTATGGTACAACTACAATTCCTTCTGCTTTATCATTTACAATTTTTTGTAGGACTTTTACTATAATTGAGAATGGTGGGAAAGCGTAAAAAAGGGTTCCATTCCAAGATATTGTGAATGCATCTGTGGTTAAGGCATCGGGATCAGTTTTCCATGTCACATAAGTTTTACATTTAGCGTTACATCGACTAGCAAAGAGGTCAATCTCGGGAAAACCAAACTTATCAGTTATTTTATTAAATGCATTTTGATTCAACTCCCACTCAGTATCCTGAAACTTTTTTCGTGAAAGTGAATCAGCATCATAATTTTCTTTCGTATTTATATATGAAGCAAACACAGTAATTTTACGAATTTCACACCATTCCCAGAGTTGTCTCGAAAGTTTATTGAAATGACTATATTGTACACTGCCCATACGATTAATACATGAGATAGCGGTGACATTATCTATGCGAAGCAGAATTCTGCAGTCGAATCTGTCTTTTGCAAAACATTTTAGTGCCAGAAAGGCGGATTTTAACTCTAATTCATTAATATGTAAACATCTTTCATCCTCTTTCCAGTGGCCATAACAACTTTGCTTATCACAGTAAGCGCCCCAGCCAGTGGTTGAGGCGTCAGAGAAAATTTCTAATTCAAATTCTTTAATGGAAAGTGAAAAAGAACCATGATCAATATGAGCTAACCACCAATTAATGTCGTCTTCTAAAGTGAATGGGATATTGATGTTTTGTTCGTAGCTTTGATTATTAAGTAAACTTAAATACTTATGCCGTTCAAATTTTTTAGTGTAAAGCCAGGAATACTGAATGGCTGGACAAGCTGATATCAATAGCCCAATCAATCTAGCAAATTCTCGTAGCTTACAGCTGACGGTGTTTTTAATTGTAATTAACGTATTCTTTATTTTGGTTTTCTTATTTTCGGGCAAAGTAAGGATCATCTTTACCGAATCAAAAATAAATCCTAAAAATGTACAGTTTGTTTTAGGTACCATACAACTTTTTTCTTTGTTTATTAAAAACCCCAGGCTTTCTAAAAGTTCTCTCGTGAGTGTGACGTTATCTTTACATTCGGAATAGTCCTGGCCTATACAGAGAATATCATCTAAATACATTACAGAGATCATACCCCGTGATCTTAAGAATTCAAGAATTGGTTTCATCAATTTAGTGAAAACCCAGGGAGCAGTACATAAACCGAACGGAAGGCAATTAAACTCGTAAAGAACATTGTCATACATAAATCGAAGGTATTTTCTGTGTGAGTAATGTATAGGAACAAAAAAGTAAGAATCTTTTAGGTCTATTGACGCCATATAGCAATTTTCAGTGATAAGCCTTGAAGCGGTACGATAATCTTCCATTTTAAAATGTTGAGTCTTAATGAATTTATTTAGGCACTTGAGATTTAAAATAAATCGGCTAGTTCCGTCCGGTTTAGGTACTAAAAATATATTTGATAAGAACTGCCCCTCAACGGGATCGCAACGAGTAATAGCGTTTATTTTTATCAATTTGTTAATTGCATGCTCAAATTCCACTTGTTCCTTATGGGAACGGGGGTAAACACTAGGATTATCATTGCGGTAAGGAATAGTATCAAAAGGCAGTTTATATCCTTGAACCCATGATAGGATTGTAGGATCATTAGTGATTTGTAACCACTTGTGTAGAAAAAATTGAATTCTACCAGCGTACGGTACCTCATGATCTATGAGCGGTGAGTTCTCCTCGACGAGGCTGGCGGTGGCGGCGGTGGCGGCGGCGAGCGGTGCGGCGGTCGGTAAGCTCCGCTGGGGCCGGGGTGTGGCGTGCGGTACGACGGACGGCCTCTCGCAGCAACGCTGTTGTTCTTGCCGTCGGCTTTCCGTTGCTGCGGTTTGAAGTTTAAAGCGGCTTTACTTGTGCTAGGTTTGTTGGTAAAATTGTTTTTGTTAAAAGCTGGTTTTGGTACGTTTTTTAATGCTTCTCCAGACCTTTGTATAGATTTGGCGGTTTTGATCTTTTCTGTCACATTATCTCCAAAGAGTTGATTATTTCTAACGGTGTTTACCAACGAATCTTTGAGTTGGGTGTTAATTGATGTTATAACGAAGTGTCTGCGAGTTTTGGTTTCGTGAAAATGTAAGTCGCATAGGACTCGGCATGCATCACTAATCGGCTTCAAAACCTTCTGTTTTGACGTTTCATTTGAGAGTATTGAATTTATAGCTTCTCCTAAGGCCGATAATGCAACCCCAAGTTGTTTTTGTTGATACATAAGCGATGAGTCACGTTTTACCATGATCTCTCGAATAGCGGCTTTTACCTCTGGGTTAAGGGTAGGTGCCATTAATAGGTCACAGTTGTTAGGAACAGAGTACTGTTTCATAATTTGTTCCTTAGCTTCTTTTGGAAGACCTTTTGCAAGAATTTCTTGCCACCTATTGGCTACGTCCTTGTGAATAGGTGGCCCGAGAGTAGATTCCGTTTTAGGAGCGTCACCCAGCAACGTCACCGCTACATACCAATTCCTGCGGTGTCGTTTGGTCTGGTGCGTCTGTTGGTGCGTTTACTTCCGGAGTAGTTTTTCGCGGTGAGGCCGGGGTTTGAGGTATGTGTTCTGGTGACGCAGGACGTGCTGGTGACAGTATTCGCGGCAACTCATGGCGCGGTGACTCACGTCGAGGTGACTCACGGCGAGGTGACTCACGGCGAGGTAACTCATGCCACGGTGATTCAGGGGGTAGTGAAGTGCCCCTTGGAGACGCATCAGGTGTAGGGAGCACCTCCATGTCACCCGCGAACTCGTCTGGGTTGACATTGTCTGGGGAAAAACATCAAGTCTTAGTCTTGACGCATTAGGAAAACATATTTCCTTGTTAATTAAAAATAGCCAATTTTATCAATATTTGTGGCAGCGGTAGCCCAAAACAGGCATCACGTACCACATTGATATGTATACCCGACAGTGGTAGCCCAGATTCGGCAGCACGTATCGCAAATGGCAAGAGTAAAGGAACAATAACCGTGACAGTGGTAGCCCAGAATTAGCATCACGTATCACTATTGAACCAGTAAAATTAATAAAGAGTGTTACTTACGATTAGGTTCATCGTCCCATGTCATTGGCTCTTGAAATCGGGCCCTTTTACTTAATTTATTTTGCAGTTTTTCTATTTTTCGGCGTATTTCGTCTTCAGTGCGTTTCCTCTTGTTACCCATGTTGAGAGACACTAAGTTCCGAGCGAAGGTACGTGCGAAGGCTTCAACGCAAAAACGCAGAATGACTCGCAGCGAATGGACGCCATCATAAGGTGAGCTCGACTTGAGTGGGGGAAGTCGGAAACACGTCACTGTGTTGCCATTTTTATTTAAAAATCAATTTCAGTAGAAATCGAATATATATTTAAAAAAAAAAAAAAAACTTTAAACAAATGCGTGGAGAAGGCTGATACGTGAGGGCGCAACTACACCATGTAAACCACAGATTGTATAAATCGCAAAGAATGAAGCTGTGAAACATAATAACTTTGTAGGGTATGGAAATAAAAAAGTTAGTTGAGTTGTCAAACGATACGGATCGGGAGGAGCTGGGCTCCGCGGTTTTCAGGACAAATATCGGTTTTTTTCGGTAGTTTATTAATGAATAACGGTGGGTTTATCTAAATATTGGGCGGGATACACTATTATATATATTAAGTACGTATCAGTGGACTTTAACTGTGTGAAGTGCTGGAACAATACACGGGGCGCCCCCTCCAAGCTGCTGAAGACGCCAAAAGGTATTGAGTGTTATTATGTCTATTTAGAATCTTCCAATTAGTTTAGGTAGCTTCGCGTATCGCGAACAATACATTTTTTGGTAGCAGAGCGTAGTTTGGTTAGGTTTATAGGGCCTCGTGGTTTATAGGTTGGTTCGGTGTGGGATTGTACTGCATAGGTATCTATAGGTGTATATTGGTTGTAGTGTCGGTCTTCAGTTCATTCAATGACATACGTATTTCAATTCGGTCAGATACGTAGGCTCTCGGCAAGTATCGGGTGATGAAAATATTTAAATGTTTACGTGAGTTATCTGGCTAAAGGCACGACACACTCACACACGCGCGCCTATTGTTTTCAATCTATCGGGACTCGGGATCAAGTTTCTGTGAAAAGACGTTCAAAGCGGTTTCTTTCTTACGGTACTATTTGTTTACAACATAAGCGGCTGGTTTGGTATAGTTTATTGTTTTGATTAGAGAATTTCTTTAGTGAATATGACAGCTCTTAAAACATTTTGGGCGACTTTCAAAGTCAAATTACAATGGCTAATAGATAGTGCGGATCTAATAGATAAATCGGACCATATTAACCGGTTAAAAATCCGTTTGTTGACTGTGACCAATGAGTTTACAGCTTTGGAAAATGCGTATCAGCGTATTATTGAGTTTGCCGATATGACAATTAAAGCGGAAGAGGAAATTGTGGTTGCGGCTAGGAGGGAATACATTAGGGCCCTGGAAGCTTATGATAAGCTGATGATAAAACAGATGGAATCTGGAACAACTTCTAGTGTCTATTCGGAGGCTAAATCGGAGACCAATAAAGTTGATTCGGACGCTTTAGTTTCACGATTACCGGTACTTAGGTTACCTACATTTTCTGGGGAGATGGATCAATGGGTCGGGTTCAATAACCTTTTTGATAGTTTGGTCGATTCACGCGGTGACTTATCACCTGCGCAGAAATTAGCTTATTTGATGTCGTGTTTGAACGGTGAGCCACGCGGACTTGTTCAGCATATTAAGATTTCGGATGAAGGATACCAAACAGCTAGGGACCTACTATTAAAGCGATACCAAAACACAAGACATTTAGCGGATGTGCATGTTGACCAAATTTTGAAGTTGCCTATCATATCGCAACGTTTGAACGGGCTTCGCTCGCAATTTCTTAACCCTTTAATTATGGCAATTAATTCTTTAGAGCGGTTGGGTTTTCCAGAATCGGCTTGGTCATTCTTACTTTTGCACATTGTGCTAACAAAGTTGCCGCCTTCTATCAAAACACGGTTTGAACAAAAATACGGCAATGAAACGGACGTTATTCCTGCCTCTACAGAGCTAATAGATTTTTTGGAATCGGAATGTAGGTTATTGGAATGTACTAAAACGGAATCCTCGAGTAACCAACTGGAGACTGGATCTTCGTATTTGCGGCCTCAACGACCTCAACGTCGGACGGGTCACTATTTGGTAGCGGCTGTGGCTCAGAACTGTGTGTGCTGTGGGGATAGCACGCACTCGGCATTAGTAAAATGCCCAAAATTTAGATCATTTTCGCCGTTTGAGCGTAAGAGTATTGTACAACGACATCGGCTTTGTTATTGTTGCCTTGGGAGTCATGGATTTCGTGATTGTCGCAATCTACCACAATGTGATGGGTGTGGTAGTACTAAGCACCATCCCTTATTGTGCTTCAACCGGTCGGGCATTGTACACACCCGAAGGGTTTACCACGCAAGCAAGCGGTCTCCGCCGGCACCGCGCACGGGCGGCGGTGAAGGGGATAGATATTCTCCGCGGAATTATGACGGTATTCCGCGGCGCTCTCCTCACGGCTCCCCTCGGGCTTCTCCATCGAGAACTCCTCAGCGTAGTGCTCCTACGCCTAATCGCGTGAGCGTGCGTCGTGAGTCGGACGAGCGCCGTGACATCAATCGGTTCAATAGGAACCCCGGGCCAGTTTACGGACGACAAGACGCTCGATTTAATAATGATCGGCATTGTTACGACGGCGGAGAAAACCAATAGGATAAAGCCCACCACTCACTAGTTTCTTCACGGATTATATTGTTACCTAAAGCTACGGTAAAGATCTTAAATGGGGAGTCGGAAAATATTATTTTAATACGAGCGTTATTGGATGCAGGGTCCCAAGGATCCCTGATTACGGTTGATTTAGCACGGAGACTTGGTCTGTCTTTAGTGCCATCGAAGGAACTAGTGAGAGGGGTGGGGGGAATTGAAGCGGGAAGGTCATTAGGTCGGGGTATTATTACTTTCTCACCCGTTAGTAAGTCTTATCCGGTGTTTACAACGCCTGTCACGTGCTTAGAGAATTTGGTGGGTCTTCAACCGGCTTGTGACTTATCGGATGAGGTAACGGATTTAACTATGGGTTTGGATTTAGCGGATCCTGAATTTCACAAATCAAAACCGGTTGATTTACTTCTTGGGTCGGACGTATTCGGTAAAATAGTAAGCGGGAATAAAATTGAATTAACTTCGAGCGGGTTTACGGCTTATCGGACTGTTTTCGGGTATGTTGTTTTAGGACCAGTCGAGTCTAATAATCCTATCGAATCAATAGATACGGAACTTTTCGGTGTGTCACTTTCAGATACAGTACAAAAGTTTTGGAAGGTCGAGGAGCCCCCAACAATTGTTATGCCAAGCCCACAAGACGCGGAGTGTGAGGCCTTTTATAAAAATCATACATTACGGTTAGAAAACGGTCGTTTTATGACAAGTCTACCCTTTAAGTCTCATCGGCCACTATTGGGGCAGTCACGCGGTATAGCGGAGAAACGTTTCATAGCCATGAAAAGGCGCTTAATTAGGGATTCGGAACTTCGAAAGAAATATATTGAATTCATGAGGGAGTATTCGGATTTAGGACATATGTCAGTTTCAAATTTTAATGTGAACTCGGGAGACGAACATTATTATATTCCACATCATGGGGTTTTTAAAAATTCAGACAATACAAAAATACGTGTTGTTTTTAACGGAAGTTGCCCAACCTCAAATGGTATTTCTTTAAATCAATGTTTACATTCTGGCCCCAAACTCCAGCGGGATATAACGGTTATTTTATTGAATTTTAGACTTCATCAAACGGTTTTAATTACGGACATAAGGATGATGTTTCGGCAAACATTGATCAATCCGTCGGATCGGAAGTATCAGTTAATATTATGGAGGGAGTCTCCCAATGAGCCTCTCCTCACTTATGAACTAAACACAAATACCTACGGCTTAACGTCAAGTCCGTACATAGCGATCCGCACATTATTGGAATTGGCCGAAGGCGAGCGTGAGCGGTTCCCACTCGCCGCAGCGGTTTTAGAGCGCGACATATTCGTCGACGATATTTTGACGGGAGCCGCCTGAGAGTCTTGTGCTTTAACCCTCCAGCAAGAACTCATTTCTCTTTTACAATCTGGTGGCTATGAGCTACGTAAATGGCTGTCGAATTCTCCAATGGTTTTGGCGAACTTGCCAGATGCACACAAGCAGGTGCCACTCATATTTGAGAACCGAGATAACCCACAATCGGTTTCGGTGTTAGGTGTTCAATATGACCCAGTTTCGGACTCGTTTTCATACAAATCGGATATTCCTTTACACGGGCAGGTTACTAAGCGGAACATTCTTTCTACGGTTGCACGGATGTATGATCCAAATGGTTGGATCGCCCCTATATTATTCTGGGCTAAATGCTTACTACAGCGGTTGTGGTTGGGAGGTTTGGATTGGGATGACCCTTTAAATCAAGATTTAGAAAATGAATGGCTATCTTTTCGGGCGGATTTGGAAAATGTTAAGAAGGTTTCTATACCTAGGTATATTCTATCACCCCGCACTACTCATGTTAGCCTTCATGGTTTCTCGGATGCGTCGGACTTGGGATTTGCAGCAGTTGTGTACCTCCGAGTACAAACGGAGGACGGTAAGGTTTCGGTGCACTTGCTTATGAGCAAGAGTAAAGTGGCTCCAATCAGATCACGACTCACTATTCCTAAATTGGAATTGTGCGGTGCTGTGTTGCTGACAAAACTCCTCAATCATGTTTGTCTTTGTCTTCAAAGAACCATGGATGTGCAGGAGATATACGGATGGACTGATAGTACAATTTCATTGGCATGGATTCGGACACCCCCTCATACCCTTCAGGTATTCGAGGCAAACAGAGTTTCTCATATTCAAAATTCATCGGTTCCCATCACATGGCGTCACGTTCCTGGACAAATTAACCCTGCAGATGTATCATCTCGAGGATGCAAAGCATCAGATTTAATATCTCATTCACTATGGTGGGGCCCACGTTGGTTAGCTGAGTCAGAACAAGACTGGCCGGTGTTGGATGTGGATCAAACACGGGATCTACCTGGGATACGGTGCTTTGCGGTTACAAATTTGGATTCCCAGCCAGACTTCGGTTTTTTGTTGGAACGGTATAGTGATTTTGACAAATTAATTGCTGTGACAGGTTGGATTTTACGGCTATTTTATAACTTACGGAATAAAGACGATCGGGTTTTTCAAACGTATTTGACGGTTGATGAAAGGAAGAGAGCTTTAATGCACTGGGTCAGGCTTATACAAAATCAAAGTTTTGCTTCCGAAATGGAACAATTGCGCGAAGATAAACAAGTAAGAGGTTCCTTAAAGCGGTTACAAACTTTTATTGATACAAACGGACTTTTACGGGTTGGAGGGAGATTGGAAAATGCTCATTTGGATTATGATGCACGAAATCCTTTGTTATTGCCTAAATCGGGGACTTTTGTCAAACTTTTAATTACGGATTTGCATATTAAAAATGCACATGCGGGTCCAAACGCTCTTTTAGCCATTTTACAGCGGAATTTTTGGGTTCTCTCGTCAAGACGAGTAGTTAGAAATGTGACATTTAAATGCATCTCATGTTATAAATTGAAGGGGATTACAAGCCAGCCGCTTATGGGCAATTTACCACGGGATCGAGTTGTAGCGGCTAGACCTTTCCATGGTGTTGGTATAGATTTTGCGGGACCGTTTTACGTTAAAGCACATAAACTTCGGAACCCTAAAATCATCAAGGCATACCTGTGTGTTTTTGTTTGCCTAGCCATAAAGTGTGTTCATTTAGAGCTAGTATCGGAACTATCAACGGAATCTTTTATTGCTACCTTAGTCAGGTTTGTTTCAAGGCGTGGTTTGCCTTCAGTTATTCGCTCAGATTGTGGTACAAATTTTAAGGGTGCAGATAATTATCTTAAAGAGTTGTATGATTTTCTGGGTAAAGAGCAACGCTCAATCGGTCAGGAAATGTCTAAACGGGGTATTTCTTGGATATTCGACCCTCCTGCATATCCGTCATGGGGCGGTCTTTTCGAGGCTGCAGTTAAGTCAGCCAAAACTCACTTAAAGCGGTGTATCGGTGAAACGAAGCTCACATTTGAAGAGCTCAGCACGGTATTTTGTAAGGTTGAAGCGGTTCTTAACTCAAGACCTTTGTGCCCCGTATCTTCAGATCCACATGACCTCGAGGTTTTGACTCCTGGTCATTTTTTGATAGGACAGCCATTAAATGCTGTAGCGGAATACTCGTTGCAGGATGTGAAGATGTGCAAATTATCTCGGTTTCAATTGTTGCAACAGATTACACAAAGTTTTTGGCATCGGTGGCATTTAGAATATCTTCACACCTTGCAGCAACGCGTAAAGTGGACGGATCGAGTCGCCCCTCCTAAAGAAGGAGATTTAGTTTTGTTGAAGGACGATAACGTCCCTCCGCTTCACTGGCGTCGCGGTAGAATTGTTAAGTTGTATTCTGGGTCAGATGGAGTCATAAGGCTGGCAGATGTTCGTGTGTCTAATGGTGTTGTTCTTAAACGGGCTATAGCCAAGCTGTCACGCTTGCCTATTGATTAGATTTTGTGTTGCTCGTAGAAAAGATTAGTTTAGCTTAGATAAGTAAGTTTATTGTAATCAGTGGTACTGATTGGGCGGCGGTAATGTTTCATTTAGACGGCTAGGTCTGTTTGTAAAAACTATTACTAAGTTGGAAGGTAGAAAATAATAACTTTGTAGGGTATGGAAATAAAAAAGTTAGTTGAGTTGTCAAACGATACGGATCGGGAGGAGCCGGGCTCCGCGGTTTTCAGGACAAATATCGTCTTTTTTCGGTAGTTTATTAATGTATAACGGTGGGTTTATCTAAATATTGGGCGGGATACACTATTATATATATTATGTACGTATCAGTGGACTTTAACTGTGTGAAGTGCTGGAACAATACACGGGGCGCCCCCTCCAAGCTGCTGAAGACGCCAAAAGGTATTGAGTGTTATTATGTCTATTTAGAATCTTCCAATTAGTTTAGGTAGCTTCGCGTATCGCGAACAATACATCACCTGAGACGAGTTATTGGTGACTCCACTCTTACGTTTGAGGAAATGACAACGGTTCTGTCCCAGATTGAAGCCTGTCTCAATTCCCGTACATTATCTCAGATAAACAGCGACCCTGATGACTTTGCACCACTGACGCCTGGCCATTTTTTGCTCGGGGAACCCCTGCTAATTGCTCCAGATCACAACTACGATGACTTACAGACCAATCATCTGCGGCGTTGGCAGATGACTCAAAGGATGGTTCAACACTTTTGGAGGCGCTGGTCAAAAGAGTATCTTACAAACTTTTTTCAGAGATATGAATGGAAAAGTAGGGTCCCGGAATTGAAGGTAGGTGATGTGGTTCTAGTGCGGGAGGACAATTTGCCACCAGTTAAATGGCTCTACGGACGTGTAGAAGCTCTTCATCCTGGAAAGGATCACCTCACAAGAGTCGTGACTCTGCGGTATAAAGGCTCATTGATTCAGCGTTCAACTTCAAAGCTTTGTCCATTGCCAACTAGTAGTAGCGACTGAGGTAAAATTTTGTAAATAGTAAGTGTAATATGATATATTAAGAGTTGATGATTTTGTTAAATTTTTATAGATACCGTCTAGGGCGAATATTAGTTTCACTACTCTTTGTATTATAATAGGCAGTCAGTTTTCAGTTCAACTTTCACGAAGTTAATTTAGTTTTTATAGGGTTTTTCCCTTACTATAAATAATTGTCTTTTTTTTAATAAATGTCTATACGTTCCGGAATATGGCTTTTGCTTTACTTCCTGATTCGGTACGCCTTTGCACAACCTAACCACATAATATCTTATATTATTTTAGGTTATTTTTTGTCACCGCACAACTTTTTTTTCCTATACACGATAGCTACAAACTGTTGTGTATTTGATAAAGTTTTTAATTGGTATCAATATTACATTAAAATTATGATTGTAACGATTCCAAGCCCAAGCTCATATGGATATTTGTCCGTCTTCTTTAAAACTATGTCACCATAGCTGTGAAATGCAATCACTGAGAGTCAGCAGACCAACTAAAATTGCCTGCTGAAATACCATACTTTGAATATTTAAAAAAAACATTACCTTTTTTTTTTTCTTACCAACTTGGGTGAATCATAACTTTCAAACGCAACCAATAAGAGTCGGCAGACCAACTCTTTTCACGTTAGGAGACTCTTTAGAGTCGGTACAATAACAGCCTATTTCGGTGATCGTTTCTTGTCGCAATGACAAAGCCTTTTCTATGCGCGTTATCTCATAGTTGCAATCGGCTGTGAATATACAGACCGACACCTTTCACATCACGGCAATAGAAATAAAACTGGCCATATTCAATTCGACTCGAAAAGTCTTGCTACCTCTTATTCCATCGGGATGCTGTGCTCAAAAATCACAGGGTCCACGGCGATTTTATTCAGTCAACCTTAGAGGAGGTTTTTTGAATATGTTACATTAAGTAAGCTGTATTTTCTACCAAACTCTTTCTAAATATTTAGGTTATTTTATATTTATAAATAATACGCCTATTTCCATAACATAAGATTGGTGGACACTGAACCCAACGGTGTTCTTATATAAAGAGCGGGATTAAATCTCGTTCGACTGTTATGTATAAATAGGTAAAAAGTGTTTTTAATTCTGCATCGTCAGAAAGATATATTTTTCTTGATGTGATTAAAAAAAAATTAAGCTAGGATTAGTACTGAAGTTAAAAAGCCGGCCAAGTATGAATTAGATTCGCGCACCGAGACTATAAGAATATCTAATTTCAATTGAAGTAAGTTAAAAAAACGTAATCGGTACTACAATAATAAATACCCCTGACCTGACACTAATGTTGATGGTATGCCTTCTTCATACGAAAAGAGAAGAATTTTGACCTAGCAGGTCAAAATTCTTCTCTTTTTATAAATTATTAATTATAAAGAATATCATCCGCAGTGCCACCTACGCATATTGTGTAAACAGATAATTAACTTAAGTTTTGATGTTTCAAATATCATTGACCAGACTGAGGGTCAAATGCGATAATACTTATCAAAAAAACAGCCGATGTTTATTTACTCGCGAAATTATCTTTATTTACTTTGACCTTAGAATTCGTGATTATCTCAGGTGGTTATTTTTCATAAGCAATATCTAATAATGTTGAGATTTGTTCTAATGAGGTAAGTAAAAAGTTAGTTTTTAGGACAACTTGAAAAGCTTGCAGTTACACTTATGTTAAAAAGCTTACTGTTTTTAGAGTTCCGTACCCAAAGGGTAAAAACAGGACCCTGTTACTAAGACTTCAACACTGTCCGTATATTTGTCTTTCTGTCACCAGACTGTATCTTATGAACCGTGATAGCTGGATAGTTGAAATTGTAACAGATGATGTATATCTGCTGCCGCCATAACAACATATACTAAAAACAATATAATAAATATTGAGGTGGGCTCCCTTACAACAAAACGTGATTTTTTTGGCGTTTTTAAATCAAAAAAGATTATAATACTGTTTCTAATGTTGTAATATGTATACCTATACTGTTATATATAAATAGGTAAAAAGTGGTTTTAATTCTGCATCGTCAGGAAGAAATATTTTTTCTTGATGTGATTAAAAAAAAATAAGCTAGGATTAGTACTGAAGTTAAAAAACCGGCCAAGTATGAATTAGACTCGCGCACCGAGACTATAAGAATATCTAATTTCAATTGAAGTAAGTTAAAAAAACGTAATCGGTACTACAATAATAGATAATGGTACATAACCCTTCTTACGCGAGTCCGACTCACACTTGACCGGATTTTTTAAAAGCTTTATACCCAGACGACGTTAAAGCGGTCGAGTACTAACAGCTATTTGCTCTAACAACAAAAACTTGACACAAATCAAAAAAGCTAATTTAAATCATAAAATCTAGCATTATCACGGACATTATTAAACAGAGTTTATAAAAATGCGATTTTTGAAGATTTCGCATGTGCTATCATCTGATTTCTCGTCCAAACTTTTATCTTTTCACTTCCAATAATAATGATATCTATACATATACGAGGGTCAAACTGAAAGTTCTTAGAACTGGCCACTTATAAACAATATAATAAAAAAAATATTCTAAAATTTGAAAATAGAACTCTTTGCCAATATTACTGAGTATATATTTCATTCATTTGTCATTTGTTTTACGACTTGGCGGCAAATTGAAAATTGTCTGTGTCACGTCAAAATGAATTTAACACGAGAAAATTTTCGTGCAATGATTTTTTATGACTTTCGATGTCATTTAAGTCAACAAGAAAGTTATGATAGACTACGATTGGCCTTTCACGATGAAGCCCCATCTCGTGCGACTGTTTACAACTGGTTTAATGAGTTTAAACGTGGTCGCACTAATCTCACTGATGATGTACGTGAGGGACGGCCTTCTACGGCGACGACTGAAAATAACATCTGTGTTGTGCGGCGTATGATAGAGACTGACAAAAGAGTGACCTATCAGCAGATTCGGACAAGCTTAGGCATCGGTATGAGTCAACTGCACAAAATCCTCCACGAACATTTAGCGGTCAGGAAGCTTTGCGCCCGGTGGATACCTCATAATTTGACTAAGGCTCAAAAACTCCATCGTGTGGATTGGTGCCGTAAAATGATTGAAAGATTTAACGGAGGTGACTCAAAAGCTGTGTTCGACATACTAACAGGTGACGAAAGCTGGATTTACTGTTATGATCCTGAAACCAAAAGACAATCTGCTCAGTGGGTGTTTCCTTTCGAGGAGTTGCCAACTAAAGTGAAGAGAGATCGAAGTGCGGGAAAAAAAATGGTGGCCTCGTTCTTTGGAAGGATAGGTCATTTCGCAACAATTGTGTTAGAGGATCAAAAAACAGTTTCTGCAGAATGGTACACTACCAATTGTTTGCCACTTGTCTTGGAAAAAGTTCGAGAGAAACGACCTCGCAGTAGGATCCTCCTTCACCACGACAACGCCTCGTCGCACGATCGACTATTTGGCGACATCAAACGTTGAATTACTGGGTCACCCGCCGTATAGCCCCGACCTCGCGCCTTGTGATTTTTATTTATTTCCAAAAATTAAAGAAAAACTTTAAGGAAAGCGGTTTATGAATGCTGAAGAAGCGGTGGCTGCGTATCGCGATGCCATTGAAGAGACCCCTAAGGACGAGTGGGCAAAGTGCTTTTCCCAGTGGTTCCATCGCATGCAGCGGTGTATTGACGTCAATGGACAATATTTTGAAAAGATATAATAAAACTAATAACTGGCTAATGTAATCAGTTTTTGATTTTCTAAGAACTTTCAGTTTGACCCTCGTAATAAAACTGTAAAACCGATTCGTCTGTACATTGAGTATTTTTACCAAAAACTTATTGAGGGTTATGTTAAAATAGTAACAGAATAGGAATCTAAAACTTTTATTTTTTTGTCTGTTTGTCTGTATGTCTGTTTGTACACGCTAATCTCCGGAACTACTGAACGGATTTGAATGAAACTATTTTTATTGTGTAGCTATTGAGTCTGGGCAAATACTAGGCTATAACTTATTTTGAAGATACGGAGTACCTGACGTGGAACTTTAGCAGTACACTTAAACTAAGAGAGATATGAAAGCAGCGCCTACAGAAAATTTATACATATAATAAAACTGTAAAACCGATTTATCTGTACATTGAGTATTTTTACCAAAAACTTATTGAGGGTTATGTTAACATAGTAACAGAATAGGAATCTACAACTTCTCTTTTTTTGTCTGTTTGTCTGTATGTCTGTTTGTACACGCTAATCTCCGGAACTACTGAACGGATTTGAATGAAACTATTTTTATTGTGTAGCTATTGAGTCTGGGCAAATACTAGGCTATAACTTATTTTGAAGATACGGAGTACCTGACGTGGAACTTTAGCAGTACACTTAAACTAAGAGAGATATGAAAGCAGCGCCTACAGAAAATTTATACATACAATAAAACTGTAAAACCGATTCGTCTGTACATTGAGTATTTTTACCAAAAACTTATTGAGGGTTATGTTAAAATAGTAACAGAATAGGAATCTAAAACTTTTTTTTTTTGTCTGTTTGTCTGTATGTCTGTTTGTACACGCTAATCTCCGGAACTACTGAACGGATTTGAATGAAACTTTTTTTATTGTGTAGCTATTGAGTCTGGGCAAATACTAGGCTACAACTTATTTTCAAGATACGGAGTACCTGTCGTGGATCTTTAGCAGTACACTTTTAAACTAAGAGAGATAATGAAAGCAGCGCCTAAAGAAAAGTTATTTAGCGTGATGAGCATTTTCTATTAACGTACATAAATTGAAGGTCTGGAGTAACTGATATGGAACCCTAGCAGCTCAGCTCAACTATAAGAGATATGAATAGAGCGCCATAGGGAACATTGTTCAGCGTGATGAGCACTTTCTATTGACGTACAGAAATTGAAGGTATGGAGCAACTGATAAAGGACCCGAGCAGTTCAGCTCAACTATAAGAGATATGAATAGAGCGCCTTAAGGAACATTGTTGAGCGTGATGAGCATTTTTTATTGACGTACACGAATTGAAGGTCTGAAGTAACTGATACAGAACCTTAGCAGCTCAGCTCAACTATAAGAGATATGAATAGAGCACCTTAGGGAACATTGTTCCGGGTAATGAGCGCTTTCTATTGACGTACACAAATTGAATGTCTGGAGCAACTGATATAGAAGCCTAGCAGCTCGGCTCAACTATAAGAGATATGATTAGAGCGCCATAGAAAACATTGTTTAGCGTGATGAGCATTTTCTATTGATTTACACAAATTGAAGGTCTGGAGCAATCGATATGGTAAATTACTTTAGACTGATTTTCGAATTCCCTAGGTAATCCTACTGTCTCCAAGTTACAATCTGGTGACGGAAACCTGGAGAAATCGAGAGAATCCTTTAGATTTTATAGACATGTATACCATATATGCTACAGCATTAATTTAGGTATTTAAGCGTTTACATTCAGAAATCATAATTTTATGGTGCTGACCTTAACGCTAAGTAGTTCGTGGATACTTTTACCACAAACAGTTTGTCGAAATTTTGTTAAATTACTGTATTATTAATGAAAGATCAAAGTCAATTGGCACTATTTTTTATACTACTTATCACTAACTAACGGAAATTGAACTACGAGTATAAAAATAGTGTTACTTACTTTACGTTATAGGAGAAAGGGTATGGAGGCCTTTGCCCTGCAGTGGGACACGACAGGCTTCTAATAATAATAATTACTTTACGATAGTAGTAACTTACAAACCGACCTTCGAGTAGGCTAGGGACACAATAAATAAATGCTAAACCGCATTCATCTATACCGGAGGTTTTTTGAGTCTGACTTTTTTCTGAACACTAAAACTCAAGTAACCTAATTTTTTTTACAAACGAATAAAGCTACCTTCAATAAAGTAAACTAAAAAGTAAAAAAAAACCTTTACACTTTTACTAAGAAAGATATACGACAAAATTTAGTTTTAGACTCTGTGTGTGTGTGAAATTTTCTTACCAGAGAAAGATGGCGAGGTGATAGTAACCTACTCGTATCTAAAAAAAAGTGCCGATTGACCGGGAATTTTTATTCCTCTCTTCTCCTTACGACATGGTTGACTAAGAGATCATGATAGCTGGATGGCGACGGGAGTATAAAATATTTTGTATCATCGAGTCCACGCGTACGAAGTCCCGGGCAACAGCTAGTTACATATAAACGAATAACCAGTTAAACCAAGTGTTTGTACGTTGAATAGTTTATTAAACACTAATTGAGGATGGTTTAAAAATAGTAACAGTATAGGAATATATATATTTTTTTGTCTGTCTGTTTGTACACGTCACACTGTAGGTACACATTAATCTCCGGAACTTCTGAACGGATTTGAATGAAAATATTTCTGTTGTAGGTATAGCTATACTAAATAGCTATTGTGTGATGTGATTAACCGAGTGGTTAGGCAATCGCCCGGTATGCGAGTTAAATTCCCTCCTCTCGTGGACATTTTTCTATAGTATCTAGTCTGTTAAATAGCTATTTGATCTGGGCCTATGAGATGTCATAGGTTATAATTTATTATGAACATCGAAACAACTGTTATGGAAACCTTGCAGCTCAGCTAAACTATAAGAGATATAAATAGAGCGCCTTAGGGAAGATTGTTCAGCACGACAAAACCGTATGTTAAAATCGAGGATCCAAAAAACTCGATGCGGATGCATAGCAGACTAGCTACACTACAAAAGATATAAAAAGGCGCAGTAAGAAAAAAAATGTATCCTTACAAGTATTTTCTTATACGAGCAACATTTAATTATTTTCTTATGTATGTTTCGTTACATAACAAGAGAATACATTACATGTACCTACCTATTTAGTAAAATAAGCTGGTACGCCTAGCTCATGTTAACGTGGTGAAGGAGGTAACAACAATACCAAATTAGGGCTAATTTTCTTACTATTGATTATTATCCCTAATTTGGTGTTGACGGGTTTCAAAGTGACAGGATTTTTTTTATTTCTGATGCAACTTATTTCCTCACTGCCTATAAAACTCGACCTTTATAGCAACAGGTAATAATAAAACTATTATCGCCTTTCTAGGGACACAAACTATATCCATGCTTACAAAAATTAATCGACTGTGTCATCCGGTAGGACTCGAACCCACGTCCCTTCGCTATCCGGGCACTCGCCCGATTTCATCAATACTTGGGGAATGTACCCGCATGTATCTAATGGAAATATTTTTACAAATATTTAACCATCAGTTAAGATGAAATCAGCTTAACTTATTATAACCCAAGTATTGATGAAATCGAACGCCGGCTCACTGGCGTAGCAAGCACTTGCAAGAATTCGTCGACTGACTAACGTCCTCCGTAGCTTAGTTGGTAAGAGCACTCGCCCGGATAGCGAAGGGACATGGGTTCGACTCCCACCGGATGACACAGTCGATTAATTTTTGCAAGTGAAATTTGATTTAATTTCGTAAAAACTTGCAAAAAAATTGTTTAAGTTATAAAAATATAATATATCCATGCTATAAAGGCCAAGGGTCTAAATCGGTTTAGCGGCGTAGGCGTTAAAAAGTAGCAAAAAATACTTACAGAGTTGTTACGTAGCTTTGATAATAAGCAACTACAAAAAAATATTGGTTCCGTACAGAGAGAAAATGTATTCGAACACTACATTCGTCTTCCAGGGTTTGCATGATTTCGTTAACACTAAATTCAAATTGTAGGTGACTAAATAACAAAAAGAGGTTTAGGTGAACTCGAATAAACGAAGCCGCATGCAATAGATTACAGTATAATAGATAACCCTTTTACCCTTGTAAGCACGTACGTAATTTACTCACAAACAATCAGGGATGACTGTAGGTAATGGTTTAATAACCTAATAAACTTTATGTCATTCACTAATGTAAGATGTCGCAACGGTGCATTCAACTATTTATCACACTTTGCAAGACCGTGGTGTCTATGAACTTTTAGAATTGAATCCCTATAAATACGAATTGCAGGCAAAACTGACCAGTGTTAGAGTCAAGATGAAGGCAATAACATTAATTTTGCTAAGTTTAACTATAGGCTGGAGTTCAGCCTATTTGATTAGAGTTCCTACTGTGCCGACTAAAACAAGGATAGGTAAGTAAAAAAAGTTTTTTTTAATAAGTATTTCTGGCAAAAAGGATAGATACTAGTAAACTCAATCAGGGCCCACCGATAACCAGGATCATGGCTCCTAGCGGGTCATAACTTAAGCCTATGCTTCAGCTAAGTGAGGCCCGTATGGATATGACAGGCGCATAAGGCGATAATTGTACACTCCGACTAGTCACCTAAAACAAAACTTTAAATTGTAAGTATATTGTATTTCAAAATTAAAAAAAAAACTTATTTATTTATTTCAGATAACATAGATCTACATATAAAAACAATCACAAAAACAGTCATCAAATAAATTACATTGATATAATTATATTATAATAATATGTCAGAAAGAAAATACTGATCGAAATTAAATAACATTACATTTATTGACTTAATTAAAATATACTATTATCATTACGTTTTAGTATATTAGATTGAATAATTGACTGTTTTCTAGTGAAGTCAATTTCAGTTCTTTTAGAAAATGAATGTAATACTATTTGTTGCAATAAATATCGCTTATCTGATATCTCGTATCTAATAGTATTTCGGATCCGTCGGTCAGATCGATTTGTGAAAGAATCCAAATCTTGTTTCGAATATTAAAACTCTATGTGTAAGAATCCTACATTTAATACTGAATTATCGCTTAGGTACTATTAAGGTAATTAAAAGCCGAGGAAGTGCTAATATTTATAAACCCATAACGATAGATTTAACTTCCCTCGTTTGTTTATAACAGTTTTTATCTCTTTTTCAGCTCCTGTAGGATGGGTCCACATACAAAAGCTGATGCTTCCACTCTTCGAAAACGTGTGCGAAGATAGCACTAACACGATTATAATGCAACTGGCTAAAGACTTTACTCTGGATACATCGAATGGAGATTACACGGTATGTTTAAAATTTAAAACCAGTGTGTTTTCGGGTATGTAGGCAAACGAATATTATAGTGTATTGGCCGGAATTATCCGATTCAATAATTATGTCAATCGGTTGTTTTCTTAACCATGGGCTGTTCAACGGATACGCAAATAGCCGAGGTTGATTTGAATTGGATTGGTTATCAATATGGGCGTAATGGTATTTTAATAATTATTGTTTTTTTTTTTCAGAAAACTGGTGTCGTTGAATATCTTCTCAACCTTAAAACTACCAAAGGCTTCTTGCCCAAAGGCGAAATATTTACTGAATATAATAAAGATCACATCAATGAATTGAAAGCGATATATGAACTGTTCTATTACGCCAAAGATTTTGATACGTTTTATAGGGCGGCAGCATGGGCTCGTCAGAATATCAATTGTGGTCTATTTATTGATGCCATCTATTTAGCAGTTATTAAAAGAAGAGACACTGAAAAGGTATCAGTTCCAGCTCCATACGAACTAATGCCAAACTACTTCATCAATAGAGATATCGTAGTGAAAGCATCGTTTTTACTAACTGGTGATGAGTTGGATCCTGAAGATGATGTCCGAATGGAAGGAAACTCTTATATACTTGATGCTAAATATACAGCAGATTTTAATGAAGGTGAAGAAGATGCCAAACTTGCGTACTTTAGAGAAGACATCGGTTTAAACTCATATTACTTTATAAGGAAACTGAGAAATTCTCCTTGGTTAAACACACAAGGTGACATCAATAATTATTATGGTGAAAGGATGTTCCAAATGATGAAACAATTTGCTGCTCGATATGACTTGGAGAGATACTCAAATGAACTACCCGAATTAGAAGGGTTTGCTTGGAATTCTACAGTCAGTGCATATGATCCTATGCTTATCTATTCTAACGGAAATGAGTTTGACCACAGATCCTATCCAGGAGTATTGGATGATAATGATGAAGTAACATTTTTGAAAACACTCGAAAATAGTCTGGCATCTGTTGTGTCCCATTTGGTAAGCTTTTAAATAATAATTCGGAATGATTTACATTACGTAACATGCTTTACTTAAAATAACTGTTTGATAAAATAAGCAGATTGATCTATTTTATACGAATATTTCATAATAAACTGGTGCCAAAATTGGGTTTTACTATGCAACAATGTCCGTTAATTGTTCGCAGAGACAAGCTGGCCACGATAAATCTCAAATATTAAATCATCTTATTGATTTACTTGTAACATCAGATAAGAGCTATGAAACGGTGTCACGAAAATTACTTGGATATGGCACAAATGTAAACGAAAGGTAATTAAAGTAACTGTTGATAGTTATTACATTTATGCGTAGGAGGTATGCATATTTAATTTTTGTTTTCTATTTCAGACAATGTTCTGTCCTTGAGCACTACATGACAACAATGCGAGACCCAGTTTTCTGGCGTATAAATAAGAAAATAGTGCAATTGATAGATAATGCTTTAAAAGTTCTTCCAACATACACTAGAAATGAATTGTATTTCCCAGGAGTTGAAGTGCTCAATGTCGAAGTAAAGAAGATGATGACTACTTTTGATGACTACCAATTCGATGTTACCGATTTATTGAAGACGGCAACTGCTAATACTACTTTCCAAGTAAAAATTGCACAACCTCGACTCAAAAACAAGCCATTCACTATTAAACTGAATATATCATCCCTAGTAACAAAAAAATCTTTTGTAAAAATATATTTAGGACCTAAAATGATGCCAGGTGAATTGACTTTAAAAAAACATCTCTTTGTGTTATTAGACATGTTTGAACTCGGTCTTAAGCGAGGTTCTAATGTAGTTTCAAGATCCTCAGAACAAATGAGCTTTTCAGATGATTTTATGTCTTTAAGAACTTTGAAAAAGAAAGTGGAAGACGCTGAATTTGGATTAGATGCACTGCCACTAAAAACTGTTGAGTCTCAAATCGGATACCCTTCAAGGTTGACACTTCCAAAAGGTTTATCTGGAGGGCTTTCGTTACAATTGTTTGTATTTGTAGCACCAATCGCTAAAAGTACTATTGGAGGTTCAACGTCCATTTCCAACATTGAATTAAACACAGCAATTTTATCACCTGGCTACCCCTTGGATTTGAGTATAGGAACGAGACAGTTGTTTGGTTTACCAAATTCATTTGTTAAAGATATACTCATTACACATAAGACTGCATCAAAGCCAAGTAGTGGCTATGGAGGAAGACCAGGTCCAAACCCTGGAGGAAGACCTTATGACAACTCACAACCTGACCAAACTTTTAACAAAGAAGATTACAATGAAGTATTTCAAAGTGATAACGTGGAGGAATACAATTATGACGATTCATTACTAGTACATGGGTTAGTAGGTGATCGACCAGATTTCACCTATAAAAAAACAAATAACGATTACTCGGAAAAGAAAAACCAGTACAGAAAAACCAATGATTATCTTACCAAAAGAACGGAGTACAGGAAAACAGACTTCAGCAATAAAGCTACAGACACCCAATACCGCAAAGTAGATGATTTTGATGAAGTCACAGTAGAAAATGTTAAAAAGGATGAACAAGCTGATTATAGAATATCAAAAAACGATCATTACGTTTTACCAATACATGGGCTTTTGGGTGAAAGGCCTGATTTTACTTATAAAAATAAAGATACTACCAGTTATACATCAAATAAAAACCAATACAGGAATAAGGAAGATTATACTACTAAACGAGTGGAATACAAAAAAAGAGATTTTCAAGATACGTTTGGTAGGGAGAAAACAGATGAATCATTTGAGTTTTTTGATAAAAGCAATGACAAGAGGCAAGTTTCAAAAAACAGCAATGACAAATTAATTACTGATAACAGCGACAAAAAAGAAAATTTTAATATATCATATGAGGATACGTTGCATAAAAACAAACTACCAGTGCATGGTTTACTGAGTAAAACCAACGATGATCCCACTGTTATTAAAAATAAATATGAAATAAAAAAAGATAATTATGTTCAAAAAGCAGAAACTAAAAGAGTAGAATATCGCAAAAAAGCTTTTGATAAAAAAGCTAAGATTGGTGTTCTAGATTACTCGTTACTGGACCCAGAAGATTCAAACTACGTCCAAGAAATTACATCAACATCATCATCAGTTGAAGATGAAAAACAGTCTCATGAAATAAATGCTAAAAATGATCTAGACAAAAAGCTTCATAAAGATATATTTGGTGATAAAGCATTTAAGGAAACAGAGAACAAGTCAAAGCCAAAGGAAACTTTTAGGCATACAATATTAGATATAACAAGTAAATCAGTCAATAAAGCCATAAATAAGGATATTAATGGAACCATTTTACCTAATGCAGCCCAAGACAAGTATTTATATAAAAAAGTCAAGGATGACTCTGAGGAAATTGAATTTTATGACAACAATGGTTTCTCTAAAACTATCAATAAGAACACTATTCAAAATAAAGATGTAAGTACAAAATCCAATATGGTTAGAGATATGAATAAAGCAACTGAAAACACCGTAAGGTACGATATAGATGGTTTTACTAAAACGATCAACAAAGATATTACGAAAGACAAGAATCGCAATGTAGTAAAGGAAGATACAAATTTTCCTAAATTATTTACAGGTAAATCCAAAGAAACATATTACAATGACTACGTACCTAAAACTACTACAGAAAGTATAAAAAAGCGCGTGAGTGTGTATGACTATATTTTTTATCCTCAAAATTACTTTGAAGAGGATGTAAAAGTTTACGAATGAGTATTTATCTAATATGATTTGATTTTTGGTTGTTCATGTTTTGTTAATAAATAACGTCTTAACTATATTATGTTCCTACTTTTCCCTTTTATTTTATTAAAATAGGGTACCTACTAGTTCTTTATCGTTTTAGAAATTAAAGAAAATATTATTCTATCTTTTACTATTAAAGGTAGACAAAAATAATTATGTCGCTTTTTACGATGCACATTATTGCTCTTTCAAGCGGTTTCTATCATTATTTTTGGATATCTTCCAAATATTTTACAACAAACGCTACGCTTTCCCTATTTTCATCTCAGAAAATTTAAAAACCATCGGTCACTACTGTGACAACGGCTAGAATACAAATAGAAATATTTTTACAGTCGATTACAAGGTTTCTTCAAACAGTCTTGAATGACAAGTGATTTCCACATGTTTATTGAAATATTCACAAAAAATTTAAATTGTTCTTGTAATCAGTAGAAATGTATTATTTCATTAAGTTCGTAAATCCTCGAAATGTTATACTCAGCGTGCCATATTTTCATGGAAATAAAACTTTACGACTTGATATAAAGTCAAACAGTTTAGACATTTTATTAACAAACAAACATAATAAATCTTTACATATCAATCTTCATTTTATGAGTTTCAAGTTCAACTGGAGACGCCAATTCTAAAATAACGAGTTCAGGATACTGTTGGAGAACCATTAAAAAGTTTTTTCACTAGTACTAATTTCTGATATCTGATACGCAACTAGGTGCAGTCACTTTAATGCATAAATACTCTTACATGAAAATTGATGGATGTTGACTGTAAAATCTTCGTTTTTAATCGCTGCCAATCCAAGTTATAAGACCTTCTACAACTAATTGGTTAAACGCGCTATAGCCATTAATTAAATAATGTACTATTTAAAGATTAATTTACATTTGGCGTCAAGATATCACTAGTGAATTCTACAGAGAAAACGGCTGCTTCAGTGCCAAAATGAAGTTATATTTCCACTCCATTGACATCGATGATTCAGAAGTTCGGTGGGTACCGTGTTGCGAACTATCCAAACATTGCTTTTGGCTGTTGTGGCCAATTATTTTGATCAAGGAATTCCGAGTCGCTGTAAATCCCGCCGGTCACGGATCGACGAATAAATTTAATCAACTTAAAGCGATTGGAGTTGAAACCACTGGAATTTGTATTTTGAGATGCTATAAAGCATCGACTAGATGACTATGGAAATATGTATTTTCAAAGATTGCATAATTATACACAAACATAGCATACCTAATTTAGAAAAGAAAAGAAAAATTATATTATTAAATGCTATATTATTATTATTAGTGAGTTTTATAGGTAAATCGACCGTGAAAAATCAAAACCGAGTAGAATTAACTCCACATGTTCGTTCAGCTCATTAAAATCTAGTCTTAAAAGTAATAGCCAAACTTTTCCGACCATAGCAACCGATACTGTGGATTTTTGTATGTATTTAGTAATGTTTGTCAAGTACATACTCATACGTACGTACAAAGGTGATGATTAATTTATGCATTAATTTTGAAAAACAGTATTTAAATAAAATTTTCTAAAAATAATGAACTTCAAATAAAATTTTCAATATACGAGTACATCTTTTAGTAAGTAAAACACAATGGTAAATCTCGAGACACAGATGAAAACGTTTGAAAAAATTGAAAAAATCATAATTTCAAATAAATCTATTTTTCCTTGTATAATATGACATATAGCGTTATTATTTTTAAGATACGAAATTAGTCAAACGAACATATCACGTTTACATTTTCAAACCAATCGCATCTAAAAAAAGATGTGTAAACGTCCAATCGGGAGGTGTTAAAGTTTCCACAGTTAAATTAAATGTGACCTAATTTCCGGATAGACCGCAAAACAAACACACATGGTCGTCACGAGAATTACGGTTCAGACGTTTCACTCATTGTGGCATTCGCTGAGAACACAAAAATTATAGCCGATCACCGACATTCTATATCGGCCGGGCGCCGTATAACCCGTTTCACGCGCCAGTGGTCGCCAATCGATGACGCGTTTTCTGTAAATCTGCTAATACTGTTCGGGAATACTTAACGTCTGTCCAATTAAAGCTACTTTGTTATTGACGTAGTTGTCTGCTTTGATGTTGAAGGATTTACTGGTGTTTATATTTGGTTTTTGAAGCGTAGGGTTTTGCTTAGCCGATTTTATGTTCTTAGACCCATGTCACTTGTCATCTCAAAACTATGACGATACCTTGCTTGAATATTTTTAGAGATCTAACTAAAAATCGATTCAGTAGATATGTCGTGCATGTAACATGTGTAGATGCCACTCACTGCCATGAATTTGGATAAGTACCACTGCTGTTGTTGCTTGCAAAGTGTGTATTGATAGGTTCCTAAATTTTTCACAGTATATTTCATACCCACTTTTATGTGAGTTCAATTTGTGATTTGAAACACAATTTGTTTACTAGCCAAATGTTCTAAACTTCTGCTCGTGACGTGGCTCCGTGTAATATTTTCACTGGATTGTTGTGAATCGGCGCTTCAAAGGAATTTCCTGCGCTTAATCAAGGAACCTCAAATGCGTAGCGTCTCTGTTTCTTGTTATAGTGAACGTACTGGAGATGTTCCGTTTCATGTCATTGCTGGTTCCGATTTTAACTGATTTGATGTTTGCTCAATGTTAAATATCTTAAATACCTATATAGCTTGTAATATAATAGAGTTACGAAGATAATGCTTAGACGGGAAGATAATTTCAGCACTAACGTTGGAATAAGAAGAACTAATTTCGACTGACACAAGATGGCATTAGTACTGGTGCTGGTACTATATCTCAACTCAGCGGACATATTTGGGAACTTAGCTAATATGTTGGATTTAAATTTTCTTTAATACAAATTAACAAAAATGCATATTTTTTTCAGGGTTAGCAAAAATTTCATCCCGCTACGAAGCTACAACAGAATCAAATTCATCACTGGTATTATTACGGAAAATAATAAGATAAAAGACAATACCAGGGCAAACCAAAGCCTTCGTGATAATAAGTAACTTAGTGGCAATCTTTTGTCTATTCAGCTATGTAAATTTTAACACATTTTTAGTGATAATTCATTTGCCGGATATTTTATTTACCAAAGAGTCCAGTAATTGATATTTAATTTAAATATATTCTTTAGAGTTCATTCTCAACAAAACGAATAAAAGTAGAAACATTATGAATGAAGGGTTTAATGTGCAAAAGAATCTACGGCGCCAGATAGTCTACTCTTGCCTACAATCTTGATAAAATGAAAGCCAAGTCTCAAACAGATATATCTAACTAATAATTTCAATTAACATTTTGTGCCACTACCACAAGACGCTACTAGACTAGCTTTATTTATTTTTCAAATCACTAAGAATTCCTTAGACATTTTCACACCATATTTCATAACATATAGAAGTTTTTAATTATATCCTGTTATTTTTTTTATTTTTTATTACACCAATTACCTAGCCCCAAACTAAGCGTGAGCTTGTGCTATAGTGACTAGGATAACGGATAGACATACTTATATACATTTATAAACATCCATGACATAGGTACAAATGCTCGTGCTCATCACACAAACATTTGCCCCTTGCGGGATTCGAACCCGCAACCGCCTGGTTAAGAAGTCCGGAGCGCGCACAACTACACCAAGACGGTCGTCAAGTGTTAATTAACCATACAATATGAGGCAGACCTAATCAACACGTTAATGATTACATATTTGTTTCTTACGTTTACGCGAATTGTTGAACTCATTAAAATACAATTTTACCTGTCTCCCTGTGACCACGATCGCTGTAAAGTGTTCGAAACGTCAGGTTTAAAATAAAATGTAAATAAATCGCGAAGTAATCCGTAAAATTGTGTTTTAATGACGTTAATGATTAACCAAACATTAACACAAATAAATCATTCGCCGCGTCTTCTCAGAATAATGTTTGCAGTTTTTGCCAAAACGTCCCATAATGTACTTCACAGCTCCTGATGACAAAACATCGTCGCCTAGAGGCAGGATAGAGAGAGAGATTGTTTTCACTTATTTTTGTATTCCCACGTCCCGAAGCTCTATAAATAAGGGTAGCACACCAACGCACGACCCAGTGTAACAGCACTCGCACTCAGGTTCAGTTCTTGTTACAACTGCCAACACAACAAACAAAATGGTGAGGATTAGTGTGAAGTGGTTAAGTTGAAGTGAAGTGAAGTGGAAAATTAATCAACGTGCCATGGATTTATGATTTAAGGATATTTTATATTTAACAATAACTAAAGAAATATTTATTGAGCAATGCTTTTATTATTACACATTTTGTATTAGTTAGAATGGAAATCATTTGAATAATTTCGAAGGAAAAGCTATGAACACCTTAGTATTTATAATACTGAAATGTTAAAATTGAAAGTAGAGTAGCCATAACATGCAGTTCCAAAAAAAAAAAAAAAACTTATTGCACTAATGATGTACGATAAGCGGGTTTGCTACATACCATAAGACATTTCTTACCAGTCAATCTTAGGGGATTCAAAATGTACAACAGATATTTTATTAATTTCAAAGAAACAAAAAGATAAGATAAAAGTAATATTAAAGTTATTTCCAAAAAAGCTAATAAATATCATGATGTTTGGTAGGTAATATTAGTGGGACTTATTCGATTGATAGGAACAATCGTATTTGTATATCAAAGAAATATTTCGAAAGGATCAAAATGCTGAGTGAATAATCTCCTATTCTCAGGATACTGATGACGATCAGAAGATGGCGATGCTTCGCAAAGCCTTCCAGATGTTCGACACCACCAAGTCTGGCTACATCGATGTCTTGAAGATCTCGACGATTCTCAACACCATGGGTCAGCTGTTCGATGACTCTGAACTCCAGGCACTCATCAGTGAAAATGACCCAGAAGGTATTACAACTTTTTAAGAATCAAACCATGACATTTTGTCATATGATTAGGATTAGGACAGATGATCTTCCCTTAACAAAACTACGGGATTTTAAGAATGTAATTAAATTAAAAATAGTTTTGATGTTCCATTTCAAATGGCAGATAAAACAATATTTAAAATTCCTAGATGCTTACGCGTTCCAAATCCCTAAAATAAATTTCAAATAACGCTACTCTCATTCATCAGTCTGAAAATGCCACTTGTACAAAACAACGGGTATGTGGATCTTCAATCATATTCAGACTTGAAACGGCTAGGCAACATCAATTACTGCTAACTGGTCTCTTTACGTCAGTGATGCGAATCATAAAGTTGCCGTACCATTAAATGTTTACAATGCAGTAAATCATAAACATGTGCTAGTTGCAGTTCAATGTATATCGATCGTAACGATAGATGCCGGAGATAATAGTGCGATGAGTATAGTGGCACTTACATTCAATGTTTAGAAAGTCGTGAATATCAGGAACGCGTGTACGTACAGTTCAGTGTACGTCAATCAACGCGATCATAAAGCGGTGGAGAAGTGGCTATAAAAGTGAGAAATACACGTGGCGTGTCAAAAACACCTCTCGGATATTCTAAAGTATTTTCACGCGACACACTAAGCGCTGATGAAGCTATTTCCGTACCGAGTGTCTCCCCCCTGAGTTCTCTTCGTCAGTTGCCTTGATTTAGCTATTTATGAGAAAACTGTTGAAAGAAGGAAGCGGCTGCGCTAGGGAATGCCAAGGTTTAAAACGGATTATACTCAGTCGTAATAATAATGCTACAATTAGGTTATGTAGTTTGTTTTAAAAGAAGACACCATTTTTATGCCGTTTGAAAGCGAATAGCTTAATAGCATAAATAATGGTAAAAAGAGGTTCATCCGATTGGAAGCTAATAATAAACCACAGACAGATATACAGGAACACAGACAGACACGTTAAATTTATAACACCCTTCTCAATGAAAAATTAATTATTATGTTTTGTCAAAAACAAAACACGACCATGATGATATTGATAATTTAACGAAATACAAGTCCCTACCTACTTACCGAAATGAACCGGGACCAACACGACGTTGAATATGTTGTTTACTTGCTAAATAGCTCCTAATTAAATACTTGTGGTACGATGTTTACCAAATTATATTAGTTTTTCAACTGTTTTATGGATTTCCATATGAAACTAGGCTAGAATAGGCTGCTTCTATACAGACATGTCACATCCTCGACCGCATCTTCGCTTACCATCAGGTGAAATTGCGGTCAAATGTCTGCCTATTAAATGTAATCATTTTATTGATTTCAGGATCCGGGAAAATCAATTTCGACGGGTTCTGCAACATCGCCTCTCACTTCTTGGAAGAGGAGGATGCCGAGGCAATGCAACAGGAACTGAAAGAAGCTTTCAGGTTAGTTTCAAAATATAGAGTAACTTTATTTCTTGGTATAAGTTTAAATACGAAACCAAAAATTCGCCCACAGGCAGAATTTGAACCCACGACCTTTATAAAGTAATAAAAATAAGTGATAAAGAATATTAAGTACTTGGGTTTCTTTCAAACCCAAATTCAACAATCCTTAAACAGCCGGTAAACGTCAATTGATGGTTAATTTGACAGAATTTATATACAAAATATGTCGAATAATTCTAAACCGGCTATTTAAAAATAAACATGTGTTGGTGAACTCCAGGCTTAGGAGATGTTTCCATTGCTCTAGACAATTCTAGTAGATCAAATTAATATGAAACCAAATTTGAAATCTCAAAATAAATGATTTTCGCATATATTCTGTTACAGTCACATAGAAAAAAGGTGCTTCATCCGCAATTTTTTTGGGGTGTCTCTGTTGAAAGAGAGACCAATTGTTTTTTTTTCGAATTTTATGTTGGTCTTAAATTGTTGTATTTATTTATTTGTGTTACGGCCGAATACTGAAAGGCTACTCAAATCCATCACTCACTTAAAGGCCTCCTAAAATTGAGTGTCTCTCATATTTAAATGGTATACACTAACGCTACTTAGGACATTTGAAACCATGATTAGCTGAGCAGTCGTTAAATGTTTACATCATGGCAACATTCATTTTTAAAAGTATGTTCTCGTTTACATTTTTCATATTTTAAAGGAGCGTATTCGTTGTACGCAGCACTGTTTGTATAGATTCTATGTTATTTTTGGATAGGAACTTTTACGACGCGATTGATGTGAAATGAAACGTTGAGTGACAACAAAAAAAAATTTTTGCCAATCTTTTTGGCATTTGTCACAGCGCGGAATTTGGGCGGGAAATGAACCGTGACGGATGGGCTTCGTTTCTTAATTTTCTAAATTAGTTTTTCGTGGTCATTATTGTGATTGTGAGGTGGAATAATCTTTATAATGTGCTGCAATGGAGATCTAATCAAGTGAAAGTAAGAAACAAAGTAAGGCGCTCCTATCAGATCCGGTTTGATTTCCTGCTCAAAATTTCCTTGAGAGCATTGAAATGTGAACCATCCTCACATTTCAATGATTTAGGTTAGGTTAGTTTGTAGTTTAGTGTTAGTGTAGTTGTGTAAGTACACAAGAAGATTCTGAAGAAAAGAAAGAACAATGAAATGATACTGAAGACGTGGCTGTATGGACTCGATCCTTTGCCTACCCAGACTGGGTGAATTGAACAAAAAAAAAATGTCACAGCGCGGTTCTAATCAAATTAATTTCAATTCACATTATTAAAATAAATTTTTACCAGGTTGAAGTACAGTGCAGTATTTAATAACTATTCAATTAACAAAGATAAAATGGAAATGAACAACATACAATTTTTTAAATGAAGACAGAACAAATTGGTGTGCCCTATAGAACACATTGGTGGATCAAACCCACTAGCCAGATTGTCCGATGACCTAAGAGACCCTGCCGGGACAACTTGGTCTAGAAGTACCGGCGATAGAGCTTTGTGGAAATGTTTGGAGAGTACTAGTATGCCCTGCAGTGAGCAGATACATGCTGAAGAATAATAAGAACACATCAAATACTACTCGCTTATTTCGACTTTCTACTTATTGTTTTATTGATGTTTTATGATGTAATTGTGATTATATGATGACTATTGAAAAAAATGTGTACACATTAATAATATCGTGCTGACAACAAAGTTTTAATTAGCTTTGAGAGCGCAATTATAGTAAAAGCATGGGTGCAACGTTGTACAAAACTACGCATATTACAATAACTGGAAGGATATTTGTAATTTAAATTGTAATTTCCGATTTCTAGGCAAAGAAAACACCTTTGTAAGATAACAAAAAGCCTCGCTATGGGATTTCTAGTGCATTCTGAGTCCTTATTGTGTTCTAGTATATAAAAATAGGGTTAAAAAAGGGCGACATGGGTACCCACAGAGAAAATAAGGATTTTATAGACATTATTTTTATACCGTGATATCACTATCAACTGATTTAGGGGACCTCAAGACCACTCTTAGATTTAACGGCTACTCAAATCGATATGACAGTCATTTGACAGCTAAATAGCGTTAAGTTGCGTTTTCATCTGAGTGGCGTTTGAACACGACTTATTTTGAGATGGTGTTAAGTTTAACAGATGCTTACATTTTGGCTTTGAGTATGGGAATTCTGAGTTTAGGAGCTTCTTAATTGTTTGAGAAGCCGTCAAATATTTGAGTAGCGTTTCAGTATTCGGCCGTTAGAGCATCAAAATCATCCCCTAAAAGAAAGTTCATAAATTAAGATCCTGTATAAAGTTTACGAAAAAGCTCTTTCCAAACAAAACAAGCAGTGTAAGAAATGGTCGAATGGTCGGTCTAGTTTCAGACTTATGCCATGCATGCAAGGTTATTGAGGTTATTTTGATTCCATTTATAGTAGTGATTAATTCAAAAGTCGAAATAAACCAAAAATTGCTCAAAAATGTCAACCTCAAATATGTCACCGGGCCCATTTCATTTCACCCTCAAAATTTAAATAACCTCTTCTTTCTGATTTTCAGGTTATACGACCGTGAAGGTAACGGGTACATCACCACATCAACCCTCAAAGAGATCCTGGCGGCTCTCGACGACAAACTCAGCAATTCTGACCTCGACGGAATCATCGCTGAGATCGACACTGACGGCTCCGGCACCGTTGACTTTGATGGTAATTTTCTTTGTTTTTTTTTCTTTTTTATTCATGGCTCATGACTCATAATAACAAGTGACACGCAGTTAATAACAAAAGATAAAAAGTAAACAACGCTAGGCTAGACTGAAACTAAACATGTGGGCACAATATGCAACAGTTTTGTTATTGTATTGTTAATAAAGCATAGGTATAATTAATATATATTTTTTTTATTGTTTCAACAAACACACCAATTACCTAGTCCCAAACTAAGCGTGAGCTTGTGCTATGGTGACTAGGATAACGGATAGAAATACTTAAATACATATAAACGTCCATGACTTAGGTACAAAAGCTCGTGCTCATCACACAAACATTTGCCCCTTGCGGGATTCGAACCCGCAACCGCCTGTCCGTCCTCCTAGCCGATTTCGACTACGGCGACCTAGCTTAACAGAGATTAGCCAACTGCGCAGGACATATTATAGTGCACAAGCGTGTGCGCAATACACAGGTGCACTCTCTGTTCCTTCACTCTCATAATTCGGTATGACGGCAGTCCGACATGACCGTAGAGAGATCAGGCGCAGGACCAACGGCTTAACGTGCTAGGTATTAATAATGACACATTATGTTACGTTTACCTATAATTGGGTTACATACTAGAAGCAACTGGGTTTGTGTGTATGTTTCCTGTTGGTGTTCCAAAGAAATACCTAAAAGAGGGTTAAATTTAAAAACACAAAATTAGAACCTATATACTAACAAAGTATTACTTTACTTTGTTACACAATTTACAAGTGAAATGCAAGACTTTTACTATATTACTGTACATCATGATACTTATTGGGTTAATGTTGATTCGAACCAAAAATTATATTTATTATTTACCCTTTTTAGTTTAAAGTTTTATTCTTTTATACGACATTAAAGAATAGGTACACGTTCACGAAAAATATATTTAAGAATTTTATCTACGTAGTTTTATTGCAAAGATACGTTTTCTAATGCAAACTAACAGCACCTAGTTATGAGATTTGTACACTATTAGGTTTGTAATTTAGCTTGTAATTACGAACTTTTCCTTTTCCTAACAATTGTTTCTTTTATTTTCAGAATTCATGGAGATGATGACTGGAGATTAAGCATTGTCGTCGATACTACCATAGTATTATTACGTTTAGACATTATTTTGTATTTTTTACTATAAAAGGAGTTGTATAACTTCAGTATTAGTACAAACAATTGAATGCGGTATTAGCATGGGTGTAAGGTGAAATATAGTATTTTATCACTATTGTTATCTATCTTATAGATAGGGACTTGTTAAAAAAATACTTCAAATCTGAGGAGGCCAGGGTTTTTTTGAGTTCGTTTCAATGAATTGTTTACTTAATAATTCACACTTAACGAATTCTCGTAAACACAATTTGCTAATATTTATAACGCATTGCACTTATTAAACAAATATATCACAAAGTACGTATTATACACAAAACATTAAAATGCAATTTTCATATTCTTGTTTTTTATTGCGCTTGCCTTTACGCATTCGCATTTTATATGGAAAGACTTCACATTTGAAGTGGTTTGTATGGCAATTCGTGAAAGACTGCTAACGGATCATTTCAGAATTAAAATGTGGTTTTAGCGTTCTATGCTGATCTCATGTAGAGTGATAGGGACAATATATCATTGGAATTAATATTAATAAATAGGTGAGAGAGTTGGTATGATTTAAAATATACAAAAAACCTAAAGTACATCTGTAACAACGCATGATAATTTGATTATTTGTCACATTCATATGCCTCATGCCAGCTCTATATTGGACTGAATAAACTGGTTATGAAAAATCATTTAGAAAAACTGTTTCAATTTCGACCACGTCTATTTTCGTAACACCATGATGAGTTTACACTTGAAGACGGAAATAACAATCTAGACCCGAGTTGTACATCCCGTAATAACAACGTTATATAAACTTGTTTAAATATTACTTGTGCAGTGCCGGTCAAGAAAATGTACTTACCCCTTGAACTTCAAAATTATTTATGTGTGCCTTACAACTACTAGAATATTTTTCTAATCATAAGAAAAACAGTGATTCAATTCTCAACGCTCATTAGCGCGCAGTGCACGCTCTCAAATGTATGTGACTAACTGCCGCACATAGAGATGTCAATGAAATTTAATCTATAATTAAGTCTCGTGCTGTCACTTTTTGTCAATGAAACAGAAAAGGACTGAATGAGATTTAATGAAGGATTAACTTCAATTTACCTCTCTGAGTACGGCAGTAATCCGCCGATGAGATCGATAACTCCTTAGACCATGTCGCGTTCGCGCGTTTTCGCGGACACGCCCCAATTTTCTCTCTGACGGTGTGATTACAAAATAATGAGACCAGGTTTAAACTACGTCTATTAAATATTAGCTGACAACAAAGGAATGAATGACAAATTCGTGACATAACCTAATAGAGAAACGCTTTTCTAATTGGCTAGCTAATAGCTTAGTCCTAACTTAAACCCGGTACTAAGTTTTTGTAATAACGGGGTGAGAGTTTAAGCCTAGAATTCTCCAACACATGGTTTATATTTAATCAGTCTGTTAAGTATTTTTTGACATATTTTGTATGGGAATACTGTCATATTAACCGTCAATTAAGGTTTACCGGCTGCACCCAGATAATTAAGAAAAAGTAAGAACTAAGAACCAACAGGTATTAAGTGCCATAGAGAAACAAAACTACGTCTTTTTAAGTCGGTTATTACTAGTATCAAAATTATTTAAAAAGTTTAAATAGATTTGGTAACTATTCAGTTACAAAAGTTAATTATTTTATGTTTAACTATTTAAAAACAAGGCTACTTAACCACCTTCATTTCTAAATACATACATAATCGTTATAATGATCGGTAGTAGGTAATATTGTAAAAATTGATGAACTCGGGTCTAAGTTTCATACTAATATTTTTTTACAGTCTTCTTTCCTAACATGACAGTTGCATTAAATATGTAGTAAGCAAAGTTAATACGGGGTAGGTAAAAAAGCTGCGTGAATCAAGTCACACCGAGACTAAAACTGTCGGGCAAAATACGTACAATTTCTTAATAAATAAAATAAAACCGCATCTATTTTCTTTGCGAATCAGTCTTATTTACGCGGCAGTTCATTTTTCTGTGTCGTGATCTCGAACGAGAAAACTTCCATATTTAAGTAATGCAAAATGTATATTTTGGGCAGTGAGTTTAGGGTTCATAACTAGAGTAGAACATAATAGTTGCTAGACAAGGTAATAATGTATGTGTAAGTTCCTTGCCGGGTACTGTACAAGTATCCATAGCACCTCTCATCACAACCAAAATTAGTACCACGGAGCACAATTGGAAAATTGGCCACTTGCATTTTGCTTCCTGAGATTATAATGGTACAATTATGCACGTAATTCTTTTGGTAATTTTTTTGTACCGCACCTCTGCGTAGTAAACATTCTCTAGAAATTATAGAAACAGACTAAATTTTAGATTTCATCACATTTAAGCATTCAAATAAGTACTCTTATTACATAGATAGGCAAGTAAAGGTACTTTCAATAATGACAGATTTTTTCTTCTATTTACTTCCTCTTACATCAAATCAATAAGCGAACCAGTTACCAGTACCTACACCAGCATTTTTGTATAACTTACTTTTTTTTGTGGTCTGAAATGAGTACTACAAATTAAATTAAACAAAGGCTGTGCTAAGAAATTTATATTTTCGTTATGTGTCTGTAGACTTTTGCATGCGAATATCCAGAGTTACCCCAGTTCTAAATGACTCCACACTCAATTGGATAAGGAGAAACAGGGCTACGTTTCATCCACATATAAGTCATGGTAACTAGACGTTGTTGTTAGTCGGCCAGCCATGGTCTGTGTGTTGTTTGTCAGAATGTGGATATGTTTACTATATTTGGGGACTGTGTTGGCAGTTCCCGTAGATGAGTTTCGAGCAATTGTACATGAAGGAGGTATGTAACACAGATTATTATTGACAAGGAAATTAATACATTATAGATTATATGTATGTTTTTTCACGATGTTCAAAATATGCCAAAGTTCAAAGTGCTGTATCAGTAAAAAATAGGAATCAATAATTTCATGATGAATGCTCTACTGGAATTACAACAACAATTAAAAAACAGACGGTTAATCGCTCAAATAGTTATCGCTATTCTGCTAAAATACATTACGATTTATCATTCCGGATTCAGAAAGTCCAGATACATTTCCTAAGTCAATAACCAATTTCAAAAATATTAAAAACTTCGTATTTAGAATACTCAAATATAGTAAGCATCTCATAATATAGTGTTTTACTCTTTCAGAACTTTCTATGAATGATGATGTCTTACTCAAACAAATTGTTCCCTCGGGATATTCTCCGCAAGTCATAAGTGAAAGTTTTGAATCCCGTATGCCAAAAATAGATGATAAGGTATACCTTTTAAAAATATTTTAAAGTTGTTTTTATCTATCTATTTAGTACCATAATTATGTATTTAATACAATACGTATTTTACTCATAGACTCACTTCAACCCTCAGTACAAATTCTGTTTTCGAACAATAATTATCGAGCAAACTTATTTTATTTCAGGACAATGAAAATTTTAAGAATTTACTTAGTTACGTAGAAAAAGGTGTAACCGAAAAAGGACTTACTTTCAACATCTACGACGATGACATGAGAAATGCTGCCGTCGCATTATTTCGTATACTTCGAGATACAAGGATATACAATAGAATGGACTACGAGAGGTTAAAGAAATGGTCCATCAGTAATGTGAACGATGACATGTTTGATTACGCAAAACGGCTAACGTTGTTGTATAGCAGCACACGTGGACCAGAAGAACAATTCCTCCCCCCTTTTATCTTTAAGCCCAATTACTTCATCAACGGCGAAACCATTATGAAAGCTATGTTCATTAAAAACAACAACGGTAAAATTAGTGAAAACGTGTTAAAGAGCTATCATATATTTAAAAACGATGGTAAAATAGTTATTAATTCAAATTATTCTGGATGGAACATACCTCTGAATGGATGCGATGAACAAATAAGTTATTTCAAAGACGATACGTTATTGAATAGTTATTATTATGGCATTCATCTACAGCATCCATTCTGGATGCCAAACGAAGAATTAGACGAGATGAATCCTAAGCATGCTGAACATTTTTACTATAAACATCAACAACTATTAGCACGCTATCGTCTGGAGAAAGAGCATTTAAAAACAAAAGCTGCAAAATTAACTCAACAAACCTGTGAACCAGATTACAATCCATATTTGTACTATGAAAATGGACTAGCTTTTCCAACCAGATCTTCTGTACTTGGGGATATGAGAGAAGACGTTGCAAGACTAAAGTCTATCGATATTGCAATAAAAGAGTGCATATATAGAGGTCTGGTTTTTATGGTATGTTTAAAAATATTTTTACCGCAATTTTCTTTTTTGTTATTGTTAAGAAATAGTACTTATTTGGACTTTTTATATTTCGTTGTAATAGTATTTCATTTCTTTCAGGAGAACGGGACTTTTATAAAAGTAACACCAGATAATTACATTGGCTTAATGACAAAACTTATACGAGCTAACTTGGATGGTGTTAAAACAGCTAAAATTGTAAGATCTATATTTGGCTATGGAAATAACGGTTATCCAGTAAACAGGTATGTAAGATATCTATTATTGTAAAACCTAATACCTACATATATATATATATCAATAGTACTACTAAAAGTATTATAATAAGCCTTAATTTTTACAGAACCAACCCTACACCATCTTTATTACATCATCCCCAAACAACCTTAAGGGATCCAGTGTATTGGTTTTTAATGGAAAGAGGTCTTGATTACTTTTCGGAATATACCAACAACTCTGAACCAATCAATATTTCGAAATATGAAACAGATTCATTCAAGATACTTAAAGTGGAACCTACAAAATTAATGACAACCTTTGAATTTAATTTGGTAAACCTAAATAAAGCTACAGAAGGCGATAAATCAAGGTATATTTCAGGCATTGACAGTAACATTTATGCTAGACAAAGAAAATTAAATCATTTACCTTTTACTATAGACGTCACAGTTGCATCGGCAAACACCAAAGATGTAATAATAAGGTTATTTATAGGGCCTCAATGTGGAGATAACTGTTGGGATTTACATTTGAAATTCTTTGAGCTTGATTGCTATCGTCACACTTTGAGCGAAGGTTTAAATATTATTAGTTGGAATCCGGAATCATCGACGAGATATGTATCATTCAATGATAATGACATTGAAGAAAGCATTGACAAAAGTTACAACATTTTCAAATTTCCTAGAAACCTGATTTTACCAAGAGGCTTAGAAGACGGTCTTAATTTGACCGCATTTGTAATGATCACCGAAGACGACAGTTTACCTGAAACAGATGTGTCATTGAACCCATCTCTTTATCAGCAATTTTTACATGAAATTGACACCAAACCATTAGGGTTTCCTTTCCATAAACAAGCCGAACTGTTCAGTGACTCGGCACCTAACTACCGTTTCTTTAATGTAACCGTATTTCATAACAAAAGTTTGAATGTTGACAAAGATGGTTATTTTTCGCCTCAGTTGTATTGATTTCGACCAAATTGTTCACGACATTCCGTTTAGCCATACATTTTTAGAAAATAAGTAGTATGTATAAGCAGATCCAGGAAAAGCTATTGTGTTGGTTAATCTGGGTTTAGCTAGGGTCACTGAGGCCCACTTGCCCACCTTTGGATTAGCTAATCCGGACATGTTCAAGGTCTTTCATCGAACGCACTTGTTGGCCTAATAGTGGTAACAATAAATGCAGTATGAAGTAACTTATATTGCTGTTTTTTTACCGTCCGATTTACGCAGATACCAATGCCACATTATGTAATTAGCTATGATATTTATTATTTAAGCTTCTTAATCCGTCCGTTAGCAGCGTTGACGCATGATGATGCATTCAATATCAAACTTCGTATTAAACATAGTATTGCAGTGTGTCTATAGTACTTATACTAACGGAGCTAGTATTATCTTCATATATAATATATACTATCGATAGACTATCGATACTGTTGCTATTGCCTCAATTATCGATAGAATATAAATAGTCTACTATCGAGCGGCAACGCTAACTATTAGATAATGTACAAATAATAATTGACCGAGTGCGGGGTTCTGAAATATTACAAAGTAATTGATTATATTGATGAAGTTCATGCAATTAGTATTAGTTTTCTATGGAGCTTTTACGAAATTTCTCTATAAAATTCATTTTGCAGGGTGTTTGGTACATCGTGTGCCAAATTAAATATTATTATAGTGTTGGATAGCTCAATAGTAATCGTATTTCACCCTAAAAAGTATCCCTGGACACGTTGATGTTTTTATGAAAAAGAAGTATTCTAGGAAATATCCTGAAAGATCCGGTTTTGGTAAGATTTTTTTTTAAAAAGTAACGGTTTCATTCTGTTTCAGAGTCAAAGTATTTCGACTCCAAATAATCAATTTTTCATTGGGTGATAGTATCACTTACTGAAAAAGTTTAATCAAATCAAATGATGTAATAGTCGTTCATTCATTAATTATGGTATAAAAATTAATTAAATTGGTATTAAGTAGGCACAGTATAATAATAAGGAAAACAATTTGTTACCTACCTACCTACCTACCTACCTACCTACCTACCTACCTACCTACCTACCTACCTGTCAGAAAAAGAGGTAGACCTGTCATCTCGTACTGCGCGGTGATTCGAATTTTATGCTCTGAGTACACGTTCTTTTACGTGTCAAATGTCATATTTTATTGCAAAATTGTGCAAATTATACAACTTGAGGCAATCTATTTCCGCGCGCTAATGACCTATCTACCTCTTTTAAATACACTATTATTGATCATCTTATCTATTACCTAAACAATGAGGGGTATAAATATTAATTAGGAATAAATAAAAAGTATTATTCATTGACAACCTTTTATTGTCTTCTTAGGAATCGCATTTGGTCATTCTATACTTAAATAATTGAGTGTGTCTAGCTATAAATAGATTTAAAACTCTAGAGTGCCTTTTTCGGTCATGTAGACATCATCATAAGAGTAGGGGTATTCAATTCCACTGTGGTAGACCAGAGCGTCCTTGAAGTACATATTGGGTTGCATGAAGAATCGAGAGACGGGGCGGTCCAGCGGGTATCCGAAAGGTTTGTCGTCCAGCACGAACTCTCTGAGAGGTTCCAGCTCCTTAGGCAAGTCTACGCTTGGGTAAACGTACACGAAGAACTGCAGTGGGAATCCACCCTTGGTACCCCTGGGGAGCATGAGCCTCTTAGGCAGGTTGTCGTAATTCTCGTTCATGTCAACGGGCAGTTTGCTCTCGCTCAAGAATTTGTAGATCTGCTCGATGGACATAGAGTCCTCCTTGAAGAAGAAGAAGTCTTCAGAGCTGCGCTCAATAACATTCTCTCCCTTATTCAGCTTTTGGGTGAACCAGTCCAACTCATAAAAGTTCATCCAGTTGTCTTCGAACTTGATAGGGTAGCCTTTGCCGTCGTATTTCGGACCAACAAAGATCTTGAAAGTGGCCTTCTCTTCAACATCAGATTTAATATTGATCTTGACTGTGAACGGTTCCTTGTTCAGACGAGGCTGGAATACTACGAAGGACTTCTTAGGAGTGATAAGCTCACTGTCAGACCAGAACACGCCATTGGATGCATTGAATGCGTGGAAGTCAAAGTAAGTTGTCAGATTGCTAATCTGAACATCGTTGACCTTAACGCCGATGTAGTGAAGAGTATCTTGTTTGTATGGCTGAAGGAACTTCTTGTATTGGAGCATGAAGCCAAAGATCTTGTTGTAGATCTGATAGAAAGCAGGATCACGGAGAGAAGTCTGGTAGAAGTCCAAGGCAGTCGGGACAAAGGCGTAACTGAAACAAAAAAAATCATATTCAAAATTGATTGTTAGATGATGTACAATGAGATTAATTATATATTAACCAATTTTATACGTACTCTTTGTATTTGTAAGGAGCAGCGCCTAAAAGACGACGAGCAACCATTTCGTAAGAGCTGTAGTAGTGACTGTGACCAATCTTTTCGTACAAGTCGGGGTTACCTTGCCAGTAGTTACCAACAAAGTTGATGGATTTGGAGTTGTAGAAGTCGACATCTTGTTTGTACTGAAAAAGAAAAAGTAGTTGAAATACTAATCACAAGTATTTTTTAACAAACCAAGTAATGTTTTAGATTATATATTAGATCTGTTATGTTTTGTAATTGTGTTTATAGATACTTACAGCCTTGAACTGGCCCATTTCGAGGAAGTTCAAGAACATGTCTTCGTAGTTGCGGACGAAACGCAGGTCTTCAATGTTCTGCTCAGTTTGCATGACGTAGTTGTTGGGCCTCTGGGCGAAGGGGTAGAAGGTACCGGACAGGAACGGATAGTAACCGTATTTGTATGGCGTGTACCATGAGAAGGTTGGGATCTCACCCAAGCCGTTTGAAAGTCTCTCCAGATAGTAACGAGACAGAAGCTGTTGGTAGAAGTAGTAGTAGATTTCTCCACGTCTTTCCTTAAACAGACCAAAAGCAACGTCTTCTCCCTTCTGCCAGAAAGGCATGATAGAATGGAAGTAGGTGTAGAAAGTGTTCCAGCCGATATCTTCAGTGAAGTACGCCAGTTTGTATTCGTTTTGTCCGTAGGTGCGGTAGTCTGAGTAGTTGGCGTAGTAGTAGTAGGCGTCCCTTGATTCTACGATACCATACTGTTCCCAATCTTCGAACATCTCTAGTCCACGCATTTTGCCGTAGTGCATTTTGGTGAATATCTCACCGTTGACGTAAAACTGAGGCCAGATTTCGTAGAAGGCAGGGAGAACCAGTTCCTTTGTGTCAATGCGCTGAATGACAGCAATGTAGAAGGTGTAAGCGAAGTAGCCCTCGTTGAGGTGGACGCGAGCCCAGGCAGCAGTTTTGTAGAAGGTGTCGAAGTCTTTAGCGTAGTAGAACAAGTCGTAAAGAGCTTTGACTTCAGTCATCATCTTCTTGTCGAAAATTGAGAACTGCCAGTACTTGGGAAGGAAGCCATAGTCGTACAGTTTGAAGAACTTTTCTACGGCCTCTTTATTCTGAAAAGTAATGATGCGCTAATAAGTACTTTGAAACGTATTTTTTATTATTGTAGTGTATTAGCAAATTAATGTTAAAAAAGTAAAATTAAATAACAAAATCACAAAAAATTACCTCGTAATGCTCAATGTTGGCCTTAATGTCGTATTCCGAGCCAATTTTGTAGTATGCAGCATTCTTGTTGACTTGGGTGAGGGCTTCGAAGAGTTCTAACACTTTGTACTGCTTTTCCTTGGTCGCAGCTTCGACTGAAAAATAAAATTTTAATTGTTATAAAGTAATGCCTTTTGCACGCAAGTACTATTTACCTAAATAATTGATAAAAAAATGCTGTAATAACTTTTAAAAACATTCGAACAGCATACACCAAAAAGCACCGATAACTAACTTGAAGCTTTAAAAAATTGTATACTAATCAACTGCTTAGGTCAGCAAAGAGTTAAATCAGTGCTTTATAACAAACGGTAAATAATAGACAAAGGATATTGCACAATGTTTGACTTAACGCCGTGTGGCATTTTCTACCAGTCACACTTTTGGTCTAAGCAGAAATAGTATTTGAGTAAAGCTCAAAGACAAAAAATTGCAATGTAAAAACTGTTGCATTGTAAAACCAAAGAACAAAGAAGAAAAAATAATACAATTCATTGCAAAAAATAGTAAAGATCAAGAAAACTTACTCGGTTCGGTTTTGATACCGGTGCTATCGAAGAAGGTTTTGCCGGCCGCAGCCAGAGCTACCAGAGACGCCAGAACCAGGACAGTCCTCATCTTGCTTGAGCTGAGGGACAACTGTGCCTCTTCGGTGATCCCGGGGAGTATTTATACTGGCCTGTTATCTTACATCGCTGCAATCAATGTCATCAACCGTTTTGATTTAGCTCGGGGTCTTTTAGACCTCAAGTCTAGATTATTGCCAAATTGGTTAAAGATGGAGGCTTAGTTTAGTATTTTATTCATTCAGTCATTGCAGTTTTTACCATTTTTGAACTCTTTGACATTTTGATATGTAGGTACTGTAATTTGACTATATTGTCAACGCTTAAATACCTATTAATGCTATATGAACATAGAATTTCCTCCTTTTTTAGGTTGGTTAGTAAAATATAATAACTGCACCGAAAATTGGGTATCAATTATGAAAAATAAAAACATTATATTTTCTATTCGGAATTAAGACAAAGGATAAATCATATGCCATTGACTTTTAGAATGGGGTTCACCCGATCTGTTTAATTTTTAATCAGCCGGTTAAGCATTATTTGACTTATTGTGTATGATCATTCTGTCAAATTAACCGTCAATAGAGGTTATTAACCGGCTGTTTAGAAATTGGTGATCTCGGGTCTAAGTATTTTTAAAAGCTCATAGCCCAATCTAAATTATTAGAAATCTATTATTACTATTACTAGCTCTCTTATTAAGAAAATAATAAATAAGTATTCATTGTAAATGTTGTTTCAGATTTTTAATGTCATAATAATTTAGTTGATTTAAAATATTGGTAGTGAAGAGTTTAAGGTTAATGCAATCAGCTTTCGGTAACAATATCGCAGTGATTGGGACCTAAAATAGCACTATCATTCTACAAGTGGCGTTTGATGTGAGTGTTGGGTTCAGTCTTACTTGTACTAGAGTTAAACAATCCTTAATCGTGATAAATAACCAAGTATATTAACTAACTTTCGTGAAAAGAAGTTTTACAATATCTATTTAATTGACCGTTAGAATAGTATATAGTTAAAGGGTGTTAAAAAAGTGTGAGCAATTTTTCCAGGGTGATGTTCAATTTGATCATGGAATATAGGAAAAATAAAATAAGAAATGTTATTAAAAACCCTTGCAAAAAAATATTCAGGTTTTGTATGTATTGTTAGTCTTTAGCCTAAATAAGGATATGAATAAGACGATGATTAACAAATGCAAACACAAAAAATCCTTTATTCATCATCAGAGGTGGTAACAAAGTTGACACAGAAGATGGAAATTACAATAATTCACAAATACTAACAAAGAATAAGACAGGAATCAGCAGGTCAAAAATAATCAAATTTACTATCACAAACATATTCGTTTATATTATATAATGATAACGAGTCTTCTTAATGAGAAATAAAAAAAAATTCTTAAACCATTGATATTTAAATCCACCTTTATAACATTTTTTTTAATGGCACTGCAAACAACTACATACTACAGACAATTTAGAAATAACGGCAAGGGAGAGATCAAAGGCCACCGACAAACTGATGTGCGCTTTATAATATCAATTTTCGTTCTTTCTTTACGGTTATTCAGATTTTTAGTTTTATTGTTCTTGTATTCTATCTTAGATCATTAGATGATCTAAGTGTTCTATAATTGGTGATGGCTCACCCTTAAAAATTTGTGAACACTTTTTACATCCTATAGCTTTCTGTTGGAAATAAAAATTTAGAGGGGGTGATAATAATAGTAGAAGAGTTTAATGGAAATGAGATAAAGTTCGATCAATCAATCAATCGTAATTATGTTAGTGTCTACAATATCGATTATTAACTATTCTTATGTTATCTGGGACTCAGGTATAGGTAGGTGACAGTAACAGGTGGTAAAGGTGGTAAGTAAGTAAATAATTTATTTCCAAATGAACATGTTTCTTTCACGCACCACTCTCACTTTGCAAAATATTTGCATAAAATATGCATTTACAATTATAAGTATGTTACTATTTCTAAGTAGGTAGGTATATTTATGTCTCCATGTTTTGATGATGGGCCGAGACAATATAAGTTGGAATTTGAATGTATCTTAGTGAGCTTATCAATAGAATAAAAAGACGATAGGTATAAGTACCTACTTGAAATAAAATAAAACTTCATTGAAAAGAAATGTTTTATTCTCCTTATTATCTTATAATATTTTTCGTTCCTTTATTACCGTTTAATATAAGTATATGTTTACATTATAAGACATATTTACATGTTCTTACTTATATGATATAACATGTGGTGTAAATTCATAAAGTTAACTTATGTAAATTACAAAACTAAAGACAATTTATTTTCCGTAATCACACTTATTCGATCATCTAGGAACATACCCATTGATATGAAAGATATTAAATTGTATTGTTTCACTCACATTTTAATTGTTAACTATTACCTCAATTACCTAAAAATATATGGTGTACATTATTTAAGTGGTGTAAATAACAAAACTGGCTAGATAACTAATTTTCCTATCTAATTTTAATCTACCAATCAATAATTTACTCACTGGTATTAGTAAAAGAATCAAATTGGTGGTGCAATCTTTTTTAATGTAGTTTAGAGATAGCTTGGTACTACGTAGAATCACTGACGATGACTGATGTCTCATTTACATTAGCAGGCAATTTTCCTTTCCTCTCTTTTGCTTTCTTTAGATATAACATGATCGATCATATTTTTGTGCTAGATATACAGAAGTAAGTACCAAATTACTTTCTGCTATATTCATAGATCTCAGTGTTCTCAAAAAACATGTTAGGCAACACGAAGAATCCAGATACGGGGCGATCAAGTGGGAACTCCAGCGATGTGTTCCAGCTGCTGGGGTATAAAATCACAAAGAATCTTACAGAATATCCATCGGCAGTACCTCTGGGGATTTTGACACGTTGAGGCATGTCATCAGAACTGCGTTCGATCAAGTTATCTCCAGTGGCAATTCTGTAGGTAAAAGAGTCTATTTTCACAAAATCCATCCACATGTTTACGATACCAAGAAGGTTTCCTTGATCGTCTAATCTGGGGCCGCAGAAAATCTTGACAATTACTTCCTCGACGACTTTGGAAAGGCATGGTATGCTTACAGTGAATGGACTGGTCAGAAGTACCTGCTCAGCTCTATTGGGGTCAAAGTACGTAATGATATTACTAATCATTACGTCACTAATTTCAATGTGGTCGTAGTAAAGATTTTCTGGAAGGTACGATAGCATAGGTTCAGCTGAAAAAATAACACAGACTCGGTAACATAAGTATACGAGTAGGTAATATTATGGATGTTACGACTAAAGATAGGTGTGCAAATATACGTAGCTATAGTTAGTTTTTTATTAAGCGAGAGGCTCTTTTAATAAAAAACCAATTGTAGCTACGTTTATCCTATTGGCCAAACAAAACGGTGTATTAGCCAGCCAAAAATGTTGTTGACTCGAGATCTTAGTATAAGAGTAATGTTAATATTAGTTAGGTATATTACGAGTAAGTACATATTTTATTGTTATTATTATTTATAAATCTTGTTCAATTGTAAAAACCAAATGTGATATCAATATTATTATAAGACAATATCTTATTTTAAAAGATTATAATTTATTATTGAGCTATTGCATACAAAAAGGTTTAATCGACAAAATATTCTTACTTGACTGAGTGTTAGCCGTAGCTATGCCCAGGTACACACGGGTCATCAGACATGCTATAGCCACGACTGTGTTCATAGTGCTAGAGCTCGAAGTTTTGTGTTTGTAGCCTTACAGTTCGCAAGTGGTTTATAATGCAAATGCCTTTATACAGAATGATTCTTTCTTTAAACTTTTTTAATAAAACGTGGTATATAAAACTTGAGTGAAGGATTTCAAAGCGGCGTACCTACTCAGCAAGAATCTAAGCCAAAATACAATTAGTAGATTATTCATACTAATATTATAAATTCGAAAGTATGTCTGTATGTCTGTTACCTCTTGACGCTTAAACCACTGAACCGACTGAGATGAAATTTGGTATGGAGACAGTTCGAGACCCTATAAAGGACATAGGCTACTTTTTGTCACGATATAAAAACAGGGTGAAATGAAATTGATGAAAGTTTATATGGAAAATCCAACTCTTGCGGGCGAAGTCGCGGGGAACCACTAGTTTTATTATAAATAACGCCTCTCATTAAAATTGTACAGTGGGCCCAACATCAACCTACCCTGATCTGTCAAATTTCTGGAACCATATTTCATATGTTGTGTATAGCTTATGTTGATCTCATAGAGTTCCATATCCTTTAAATATTTTGACAGATTTGGGAAGGTTGATGCAAAGCATAGATTTTTCTTAAATACTTCACCACCTAAAACTAATATCACTTTACTTGTCAGCTTTAGATGAACCCGCTCCAAAGTGATTTACTAGTTTGACAGTGGACTGTTATGGGCAGGTTAGACAGCCTGTATACGTATTCACAGAATAATGGCGTAAATAAAAGTTAACAAATACCTACTCATACATACCCATACAACCACGTTATGAGTAATAATAACATATTTTGTACTTCTTTAATGAATACTGCAAAATTGCAAATAAAGTTCAATACAGCATTGTAGTTCAGTCTCATCTTTGACATTTTATTCTCATAGATAAATAATAATATGATAATTTTGACCAGAGTGTATCGCGATATATGGTACTACAAATCCCAAAGTCTAACTATATGTACATTGAATGTTCCTTTAACCAAAGTTTGTCTGGGAGATAAGTTTTTGGCGATAAGACCGCTTATATTTTACACCTTTCTGTGTAAATTGCTTTGCTATTTCTTTAATGGTCTGCAACAAAGTCTGCAATACATTTCATGGTTCTGGGTCTATGGGAAGTACCCTATAGGTTTTGATTCCCCTACGAAATGTTAGAAAAAACAATTACTTCACTATTATAGCTCAGTGATAAATCGCATCGATCGATAAGCGCATCAAGTAAAAAATATATATTTTTCCAAAAATTCTAGTTGAAAATAGACTGATAAGTCGCGAGAATAAAAACGTTGCATTCATATATACGATTATCATCATATGAGCGTTACCGTTGTGCACTCGCTCGCGATGGCCCAGGATCTGCTTTGAACCATTACCCAGGGTGTAGCAGATCAGGTCATTACAGTAGAGCGACTGCCACCTGACCTCCGGACCCTGTTAACAGGGAAACCTGACCAGGTTTCCTGCTGCGCAGGTTTCCTCACGATGTTTTCCCTCACAGTAATCATCATCGGTTAGTTGTTTCATTTATATATATCTTAATAATCGTTTTTTTTTTTTTTTTTTTAACAGCATAATTTTTTATCCTAAGAAGTTTAATTTATTATTTTTCTTGCAAGGTATATGTACTACAAGATTTTTTACAAAAATATATCGAGAGGAAATTTAATTTCACGGTCTATTTGTATATTTTTTGGTGTTCGCAGTTATTTTCTTACTCTAATAACAGAGTAAGAGAAATACTAGGTTTTAAAATTAACTAATAAGTCAAATTTATTAACTAACAAAATACCGTTTACAAAATTAGAATGACATATGTTTTCAGGAAGATTCATTATTATTCCAAATGTAGTCCGAAATCGCGCGTCTGTGTCGCGTCCCACGCGCAGGGTGCTTATTTTTAATATAGAGATCGCGATCCCTTGATTTCAACATATAGGTTCTACCCCTGTACAGTCTCAATATAATATTTTAGTGAGTTCTTGGTGTAAGTGGTTCAAAAGAGTAGCTTTATTAAGATATAATGTACCCATGTAAGCAGTCATTAATTGTATGTATTTTTACTCGCTTGTATTTGTGTGCATATTTTGTAAACAAAACATATCATTGTGTATGTAAATACATATTTGTTTTGCCACCTAATACACGTTATATTTTATTAATATTTTTGGCTATCCCTTTGTAATTACTTTACAATAATAAATAAGGTAGCTAAATAAAAAATAAAATGTTCTACAAAACTTTTATTGTTTTGTAAGCAAGTCTTTTCTATCAACATACATCAATTCGTTTAACTACAATACGCTTTAGTGCTTAGTGACTTCGTTGGAGTGGGAAACTTCGTCAAAGGAGTAAGGGTATTCGGTGCCCTTGTGGTAGACTTCAGCATCCTTAAAGTACATGTTGGGTTGCACGAAGTAAGAGCTGACGGGGCGGTCGAACGGATATCCGAATGGTTTGTTGTCCAATATGGAGTCCTTGAATGCCTCCAACTCCTTAGGCAATTCAGTGCTAGGGTACACAAACACGAAGAACTGAAGAGGGAATCCACTCTTGGTACCTCTAGGGAGCATCAGCCTCTTGGGCAAGTCATCGTAACTCTCGTTCATGTCCAATGGCAATTTGCTCTCACCTAGAAGCTTGTAGATCTCTTGGATGGAAAGAGAGTCTTCCTTGAAGTGGAAGAAGTCCTCGGAGCTGCGCTCGATCACATTTTCTCCCTTGGTAAGCTTCTGCTGGAACCAGTCGAACTGAACAAAGTTCATCCAGTTGTCCTCCAACTTGATAGGATAACCCTTGCCGTCGTATTTGGGGCCAACAAAGATCTTGAAAGTGGCCTTCTCTTCAACGTCAGACTTGATGTTGATCTTAACGGTGAATGGCTCCTTGTTCAGACGTGGCTGTAAGACCATGTAGGAGCTCTTAGGAGTATTCAGTTCGCTGTCAGAGAAAATAACGCTGTTGGTAGCATTGAATGGGTGGAAGTCGAAGAAAGTGACCAGTTTGCTGATCTTGACATCGTTGACCTTAACTCCAACGTAGTGCAGAGAATCCTGAGTGTATGGCTGCAGGTACCTCTTGTACTGGAAGATGAAGCCAAGGATCTTGTTGTAGATCTGGTAGAATGCGGGGTCACGGAGGGAAGTTGTGTAGAAGTCCAAAGCTGTAGGCACGAACTCGTAGCTGAAACAAATAGGGCCTATAAATACTAGTTCTGGTTTCGTAAAAGGGAACGTGGCTTGAAATAACTTCAGATTTAGAAATAACCGTCGTTCAATTTGTAATACTTACTCTTCGTAAGAGTAAGGAGCGGCACCCAGGATACGGCGAGCAGCCATTTCGTACGAGCGGTAGTAGTGGCTGTGGCCAGCCTTTTCGTACAGATCGGGGTTAGCTTGCCAATAGTTTCCAACAAAGTTGATGGATTTGGAGTTGAAGAAGTCCACCTCTTGGTTGTACTGGAAAGAAAAATAACGTAGGTTAGTTACTTTTGTTTATCTAATTTACATAAACATTTATTTATTTATTTAATACTTACGGCCCTGAATTTGCCGTTTTCGAGGAAACTCAGGAATTCTTCTTCGTAATGACGGACAAAGCGCAAGTCATCAAGGTTCTTCTCAGTCTGTATGACATAGTTGTTAGGCCTCTGAGCGAAGGGGTAGTAGTGGCTGGTCAGGAACGGATAGAAACCGTATTTGTATGGCTGGTACCAAGAGAAGGTAGGGATCTCTCCCAAGCCATTTGAAAGTCTCTCCAGGTAGTAACGAGCCAGGAGCTGTTGGTAGAAGTAGTAGTAGTATTCTCCACGTCTTTCCTTAAACAGACCGTAAGCAATGTCATCTCCCTTTTCCCAGAATGGCATGATGGTGTGGAAGTACATGTAGTAAGAGTTCCAGCCAATGTCTTCGGTGAAGTAAGCCAGCTTGTATTCATTGTGTCCGTAGGAGTGGTAGTCAGAGTAGTTTGCGTAGTAGAAGTAGTAGTCGTCAACTTTTTCGATGCCATATTCCTCGTACTCTTCGAATGGTGGTCCGCGCATTTTGCTGTACTGCATTTTGGCGAAAGTATCGGCATTGGTGAAGAATTGAGGGAAGACTTCGTAGAAAGCGGGGAATACTAAGTCCTTGGTATCCGCACGCTGGACTAGAGCGACGTAGAAAGCGTACGCAAAGTAGCCCTCGTTAAGGTGGACGCGAGCCCAGGCAGCGGTCTTGTAGAAGGTTTCGAAGTCCTTGGCGTAGAAGAAGAGATCGTAAAGAGCCTTAACTTCAGTCCTCATCTTTTCGTCAAAGATGGTGAAAAGTTGGTACTTGGGAAGGAAACCCTTTTGGTACAACTTGTAGAACTTCTCGACGACTTCTTTGTTCTGGAAGTATAATATGAAGTTGTTAGAAAATTATTAAACTTAAGTTTGAATCTTATTTTAAGATCTTTTATTGCAATGCGAAGTATGTTGCTAAGTCATCATTTATAAAATAATACTAACCTCATAATGCTCCACGTGGGCCTTGATATCGTACTCAGCACCAACTTTGTAGTACTCCGCCTGTTTGTTTACTTGACTGATAGCTTCGAAAAGTTCCAAGACTTTGTATTGCTTCTCCTTGGTCGCAGCCTCAACTGAAAAAATAAATATTATATATGGTTTAAGCGTCTACGCATATACTTAGCAGCTTGTACCTAAAATGGGTTGTGCAAAACCACTTGGCCTAAATACCGACGTTTAAACATACCTATCATAAAATAGTAACGAATAGATAGACCCTACTTCATGTTAAAACTAAATGTACATATAAGTGAGTTAACGCCAAAGCGACATTTACAAGTAAGATTTTTGCCATAGCTCTTCCCTATCGCTTCTTTGACTAAATCTCCAACAGAACCCCTAAAACCAGAAAAGGTTAAGTAGGAACTTCCAGGAGAACCAATTGAATAATAAATCTTAGCACCAGCCTAAGTCTTTTTAGTGGGAGAACGGTTATTGCAGCTATATTTTTTCCCTAAGTCAGTCTGTAAGCTATTGTTGCTTTTCGGAAAGCTATTGCAGGTTGAAAACAATCTGGTTAGGCTGTAGGCCTGCCGACGTTTGTTTGAAAGATATAACTATCGCAATAACAAAGCATATAACAAAAATACTGAACTAATGCAGCAGTTGGTGATGGTCAGAAAAGGATATTCAAAAGTTACTAATAATTAAGATTATGTGTTCGCACCGTTTGGCGTTGATACTTTTGGGCCGTAGTAGGCCTTACGCCAAATTACTTTTTAGAAAAATAGCCCCTAAATTAAATATAATTCTGAGAAACAAAAAATCTGGCTCGTTTCTCGCTCAGAAGCTAAGTAATCAGAGCAGACCATTCTTTGTCTCATGGACTCATGAAAGTAGATTTTTTAGTTTTGGCTAAGTGTTTATTTTTATGTCTGTTTGAATAAAATTAAATAAATAAACTCTAATATAAAGCTACTTACTTATGAGGGGCTTGACTTCGGTGTTGAAGGGAGAGACGGGGACAGTCCCGGCCAAAGCCAGGGCCACTAGAGACGCCAGAACCACGACAGTCCTCATGTTGCTTGAGCTGGGAGACAACTGTACCTTCCCACTGCTCCCGAGCAGTATTTATACTAACCTTATCATATAATACCTCCACAGTCTCGCCACAATCATCTTTTTTTACAAACAAAAACATTGGACGAATATTTGGGAAGGCATACTTGATAACGGCACGATGGCTTAACGTGATTATTACTTAGATTATATGCATTTGTGTTTTTTAATTCATGATTTGGAATGGAAATCTGGACAACATTAAATGTATAATATTATTAAACATTAAATGTTGTCCAGATTTCCTGAAGCCCATAAGAGATTATTACTGCTTCAAACACAAATACAAATTACTTTTTTCTTATTAAGTAGGTAGGTATGAAGATTCATTCCATGATTAAATAGTGGCAGAGGTGATCAAAATCTTAATTTGATTGATGTTAAATAAAACATTTCCAAAATCATTCAAATATCTGTAAAAGAAGAAACAATGCCACTATTAGATTTTTTATTTGGACCTAGTAATTGTAGTTTTTTAGAGTTCCGAAGTTCTGACAAGGAAACCTTTTAGTTTCGTCATCCGTCGGTCTGTCTGTCTGTCCGAGGTTCTGCTAAGAGACCGTTAGAGATAAAGCTGTAATTTTTAAGGTGTATGTATAGTAATTACGCTAACAAGGTGGTAGAATAAAACTTTGGAATATATGTTTTTTAGGGTAGCTTCCCGACATGTGTGGGGAAATATTTTAGTCGTCAATCGTATCGTAGGTATGAGGTATCGTTTGATAGGTCTTTTATACCGACTTAGGGGTGTCTATAATATTTTTCGATGCAATACTCCATTTACGAAATATTAAATTTTTAAAGTGTATTTTTTGTTGTACTCGTAGTAGGGCGTCTATAAACTTAACTGCTGACTTAAAAATCTGAAAGAAAACATGATTATAGAGCGTTTTAAAAACTTTAAAGAAAAACGATAGTGGTTAAGATAACTCTATTAGTTTAGCAGTAATAGTAGTTACACTTGGGTGTTGGGTAATTTTTAAATAATATTTGGTACAAAATTATCCTTGGATAAATTCTTTAAAATGACCAAGATGAAGTAGTTGCTTACCTAAAGACTTGCATTGATGATTCATGGTGGGCGCAATATTTATGTACTTAGCGTCCATGGTAAACGGAATAACTAAAAATAACAGAAACGTTATTTATTGTGAAAACAGGCTACTACAGAACCCTACACCGCGCGTGGCCTGACAAGCACTTTTTTTATTTTACGTTTTTCAAATGCATTTTTACATAATTTTTGCACTTCAATATGATTTAGGTTAGTATATTACTTATCGTAAAGTGTGCTAACAAATTGAAGCTCACAATTTTCGCAATATTCTTAACGCTTTCGTGCACCATTGCGAATCTCGATTAGGCGCTATCCGGAAACCTGGTTGCGTCGATATTGCGTCGATAGTGTATCGATGGATCGCGACACGCACATCACTGGCCGGGCGCGTCAGTGTCGCAACCCCGGCACGCGAGCTCGTGTGCGCAGTTAAGTTATTCCCATTGCTGTTGCCGTATTCGACCCTGTAACAAAGAAAGTTTTTAAAATCAGTTTTAAAATCCTGAGGATAAACAGTTTTTCGAGAAATTAATTTATGCGATTTCAGAGCCACGTGAGACACCTAAGGCGGCTCGTAGATTCCGACACCCTGGTGTACACGCTAAGAGAAAAATGATACTCAGCCATTTCTCTAAATTATAAACATGCATCGTGTGTGTGTGCGTTCAATATCTTTTTATAATTTAAGGCTGGTTTTAGTTGTCATTGTTTCAGAGTTCATTTTCATCTAGTTTCTTAGTGTTTTTGTTCATAAAAATTTACGATATTTTTACATTACATACATACTACATCTAAAAATATTTTATTTTGAGTTATTGTTTGTTACTAAATATTAAATAGCCACCTATTTTAAAGCGAAATTCGATCTTATCTCTAATACTTATCTCACATAAGTACTTACAACTATTCCAATAAAATTTTGTTAGTTTTTGGAAATGTCTCGTTGTCTATTACTTTTTACGTTCATATTTTTAGTATTCAAAATCAGTACCTAATTTATTTAAGTAGTATGAGTTATAATAAAGCACAGATCTTAAAAATCACGGAAACATGGAAATTGCGCAAATAAACCTTTATCGCGGTCATTCAATTAACATTTGTCAAATTATAAATGAAAGAAATATCACCATTTCCCTTAAGGTACTGAAAGAACTTCTAATTTACATAAAACCATTTATAACATACAATATCATGTTATTACTTAGGTAGGGCCTAAATGATATTGGTCAAATAAGTACAGGTATTTACAATACCTAATATTCAATATCTTACCTTTGTATTCAATCTTGTAAAATACGCAACGGATTTCGATACATTTTTCAGCGTATGATAGAATGATTCAAGAGGATGATTTATATGTACATAGTCAGGTCATAAAATTTGTCAAACAATAAAAACTTTTGAATTTAGAATGCTGGCAACAAAAAAGTTTATTGAATTCAAATTTCGAATTTTTCATGGCGTAAAAACGAATGCATTTTTTGTTTTGTTGTGTATCAAAATATAGTCCTCAAGAACCTTGTGGAACCTGTTTCTCATACCATGTTTAATAACAGGCACTGGGTATTCCAACAAGATTCTGCGCCAGCAACTAGAGCGAAAAGCACACAAGACTGGGCTGGCGGCGCGTGAATTGACTTCATCCGGCACGAAGGATTTAAGTCCGTTAGATTACAAGATATGGCAGCACTTGGAGGAAAAGGCCTGCTCAAAGCCTCATCCTGATTTGGAGTCACTTAAGGCATCACTGATTAAGGCAGCCGCCGATATTGACATGGACCTCGTTGGCGCTGCGATAGACGACTGGCCGCGCAGTTAGATGGCCTGTATTCAAAATTTCGGGGGTCATTTTGAATAAATTTTATTCCCATATGAATCTATGTTTTAATAAGTTCATTTTGCTATATAAATGGGTACATTAATAATAAACATGTCTTAATTATTTCATATTACACATGTGACAGAACTTATGACCAGACTAGGTATAATACATGCATATTGAACCCGTGCGACGCCGAAGCGGGTCCAATGGGTAGGTACAATAAAAGGTTTCTCCACTGATTACTTATATATTATATTATAATTATTTATGTGGGACCATTGCGTCGATGATATGTTATAATTAATTGTAGGTGTATCGTAATTAATTGTATATGTAATGGAATATCCGTCCTAACTGACTTTTGACAATTCAGTCCATAGTTTTAAGGGTTACGTATCAAAATCTCTAAAGTTAAATGCCCTAAGATCATAATACCTGTGGACGAAAGACCTATTTTGAAAAACACATCATGGTCATGATTAGCTATGGGCGATTATTACTAAATTAATCGAATTATGGTCCATGTAATCAAATGTATTCGATAAGCAACCGCAGTCATTCGATTATCTTTCGATTATGCGGCGAGCAATACCGGAACGTGCGGTGCGCAGGCCGGCCTACTAACGAATGAATCGTCATTCGTCGCGTCAATAAATCATTCGTTCGCTGCCAGTCCTGTCGCGGCAATTCAATCGAATGCATCGAAGGGCCGAGTATAGATTATCATTCGATGGTTAATTATTATTCGATTACTTATTTTTCGAATTACTTAATCGACATTCGATAGTTCGAATGGTCGATTGTCGATTCATTCGATTATTTTTTTTCGAACAATCGCCCATCGCTAGTCATAATATGTATATATTTCACTATTAAAAAATAGTTGAAACACACGGTTTACCTATTAAAAAATTAACTACTTTTAAAACCCCTACGGTAAATTCTCCTATGTTTATAATACCTAAGGTTAGGATTTTTGGTTCAACTAAAAGCACTTTGGTGCAGAAATTGAGTGGCTAAGGAAGAGACTAAGTAGGTTGGGGTAATTTTTTTGTAGATCTGAAACCCTTCGGAGCAGAATTCAAGAAATTGTTAACTTTGTTGCCGAACCTAACCTAACCATGTCTAACAATGATTAGGTTAAACGAGCATTAGATATTTTAAAATTAGACCATCCGTTAGGGTATTTAAATTTAGGCATTAAAACTTATTTTTAATCTCCTTTTTACTTTTACATAACGATACTTACATTGTAACGTTATAATTTTAAGCGAAGTAATTATTTTGACACTTATTTCGAACTCTGAGAGTGTTTTTATTTTTATTTGATTTAACGTGCAAGTTAATAAATTACATTCCGAGCCTACTAGGTACTAGAGAGTAGTTTGGTTATGTGTACTATGTAGTGACTTCTAACTATAGGTATAAATGTATTATATGAATTATGTTAATGTTTAAAATATATATGTTAATGTATAAAATATTGATTTTCTCATTTAGCTGTGATTATCTAACTGTTTCACTCAATTCTCGATACAATTGCAATTCTTTGATTTTCTGTTTCTCTCAAAGTGGTTTCAACGCCAAAATAAGAGGGAAATTGTATTTTTTGACACCTTAGTACTTGATCGCCATGTTTGTGTATGTGAATATACTGGAATATGCCCACTCTGTACGCTGTATGCGAAGTTTGTTGTTAATCTGTGCTGACTACTTGCCTAAAGGTAGTTTGTAGTTTAATAGGTGTAAACCAAGACAAACCCCAAACTACACATTGATCATAATAATAATAATGTACTCCTAACCGAATTTCGACTACAGCGGCCAATCTCCTCAACAAAGATTAGCGAACTGCGCGGGAGATATTATAGTGCACAAGCGTGTGCGCAATACACTGGTACACTCTCTGTTCCTTCACTCTTATAATTCGGTTCCAACATGACCTTAGAAAGATCAGGCGCAGGACCAATGGCTTAACGTGCTTTCCGAGCCACGAGGGTGTTAACACCCTCGTGGCTTATGTCTGATTTATTCAAGACCGAAAAACCCGACAGTTTTGGCCCGATCCGAGATTAAGCGACGAGTAGTTTAAAAAAATATTGTTTGTAGATGCTATTTACAGCAATAAACTGTGCTTGTGTGTGAAGGTGCGTAGTAAAGTAAATGTGAGTAAAGTTAGCCTATATAGATCCCACTGCTCGTCATAGGCCTAACCTCAACTATGAGGAGGTACGAACCATACTCTACCACGCGGGCTTAGTACAAATTGGTGGAGGGGTGTCTGTAAGGCAAGTGACCCACCTTACTGTCAGATGTTACCAAGCCGCCCTTGGGCCTCTGACAAAGCTTAACGACTAATATCAATAGATATTAGCCGGGACCAACGGTTTCACATGCCTTCCAAAGCATGGAGATGCTTGTCTTGGACGTCACTTAAATGGTCAGAATGGTAACCCATCCAATTACGACCGCGCCGTGGGTTGCTTAATTTTAATATCACTACCAAAGCGCTACCGCCACTGCGCCACAAGCACCTTAGTGAAGGTGCGTAGAGGATTTAAAAATAAATATAATCTAAATACTAAAGTGTAAAGAAACTCTGTCCGTTCCAACAGGAAGTAATACTGGTAGGGAAAAACTGGTTTTGACGCCCCTGTGGTATAGATGCCCCGATTATAATTACTCTAATTTCGCAAATACATAGCTTGTTTTTAATATTTTTTCCTTATCTAATTTCTTAGATAAAATACTAAAGTGCTTACTAGTTGTACAAATAAAAGAATGAAATATTTGTACAACGAGATATAACATATTTTCAAAAAGTGTGGCATCTATCCCAGTTTTACCCAACTTAAATTCAACGACCTTAAAAACGAACATTATAATCTCAAATAAACACTTCCACATAAAGTCATTTATTTATGCATGTAGACCCACTGGGGCACTTATACACGTCCCAACATATATTTTTACCTACCACTGCTTCGGGACAAATTCTGGGCTAGTGCTGAGAAGAAGCAGCGCAAGAAACTCGGACACTTTTGTCAAAGCCTCTTTTAAAAATAATATTTTGATACAGAAATTAAAATTTTACTGGTGCGAGCTGGTCCACACGTTGACATCATTCAAATAATCGTCTACCTTATAATAACCCTTTGTCATTAAAGTATCCTTAATTAATGATTTAAATTTATTAATTGGTAATTCTACAATATGTTGTGGTAATTTGTTAAAGAAATTGATACATTTCCCCATAAAAGACTGACCAACCTTTTAAAGCCTGAATTGTGGAACAGCAAGTTTATTTTTATTTCTAGTGTTAAAACAATGTGTATCACTTTTCTTTGTAAATAAATGCAGGTTTTTGCGCACATATATAATATTTTCATAAATATATTGAGAGGCTACCGTTAATATCCTTATCTCTTTAAAAAAATATTTTAATGAATCTCGAGGTTTGAGGTTATAAATAGCACGTACGGCCCTTTTTTGTAAAACAAAAACCACACATGCAGTAACAGCTGGACGACTATTTAGTACGGGGAAGTGTTTTTTAGATTTCGATGATGTTCATCAATACCTACAATTTTTACTATGGGGTCATGATCGAAAACTAAAAAAACAGGTCCTTCATACAAATAACTCTACTGCCTCGGTGACACTATAATTGATTTTTTTCACGATTTCGGATGTCTCCATAGTAAAACTTGTAGGTTTTGATGGGGATATTTAGCCCTTAAAGAATAATAATGTTAACGCTAACACCCAATATTATAAAAGATGTTATAATATATTTCTATGACTAAGTTGTTGTAAGTATTTGTTTTTGAGAACCAGAATCACCCCAATTTGGATCGTAATAATTAGTTGTTTCGTAGTTATAACTTTAACATGGTGTAAAAAAATAAATATTTATCATCTCTCTCAACGGAATCTTCCTTTACATCATTTCTGCACTATCACTAACATTTTTATCAACCAGTGTGACCTTTTCACTCTCTCACTCGATCTTGGATTTTAGCAATGTAAACATGATCAGGTATATACAATCACAAATTTATCAATTGGGATCAGGCGGGGTCATAGACAGTTGATAATTAGGTAATTGGCAACAGTAGATGAGGTCACAAAATAAAATATTTAAATAATAATCTCCTTCTGCTATCACCATGCGAAACGTCTCGGCACAGATAGGTGTTTTGTTCAATCCGATTTGTATTCACGCACATCAAAATAACTTAGTAGAGCCTTTAAATAAAGCATAAAGCTAGGCTTTTAATTTGAATTATGGCTAGAAAGGAAAATGGATGCGCAGTAAAATTGAGTTTTTCTTTGATCCCATACGTATCCAAGCGGACATTTCGCAAAGCCGTACCGACACAATATTTCTATATATATATGCATATATCTATAGTATTCGTCATTTTATTATCATATTATTTGGTTGTAGTCATAAGCATTTGTAATTAAAAAAGGTCGAAAATTCACTCAAACTAATGTTAAAAAAGATTTCAAAAAAATATTAAATATGTTTTTGTTTTATAGTTAGCAAATAGTCAATTGTACTACTTGCGAATTTAATTCCATCCACTCTGTATATAAAGCATAACTGACTTAATGACTGACAGATTGATATATCAACGTAGAGCCCAAACTACTTACTAAGACCAGAAACTTGATTTTTTTCACCATGCTTCCTTTTATAGTTTTAAGGTACACTGAGAAAGGGTTTTTTTTTAAACTCGCCCCTTATGAAGATAAAAAAGGTGATAAGTTTGTACGACATACAAAACTCCGTCAGTTTTGAAGCTAAATCGATAAATACTGGAATTTAGATATTTGGTTAGAAACTAAAAATTACATATTTTAGGTTATTTTTTAATTCATTCATTCAACTCTAAGTGTGAAAAGTTGCTGAAAGTTTCTATGGGAAATTGGACTTTGTGCGGACGATGTCGTAGGAATCGGGTAGTGATTTTATAACAGAGTCCATGATCGAAATTACAGAAACTGCATTTCCACGTAAACGACTAAAATCATATTTATTTTCAAAATTTTGGTTTTATTACAAATAATTGGAAGCTACATTATAATATAACCTATAATGCATTATATTTTCAAGATACATTGATGTATTTTATTATTGCTTTAAGTTTTGTAGCCTGGACCGTAAGTTGTAGTATTTAATTATGTATTTTAACAAAACCTCTTTTGTGCATCTAATTAAATTCAGATCCCTACCCCATCCCAGAGAAGTATTCCAGAGAATATCATCTATCCACATTAAAATATATATCTTAGTACACTGGCCCGCAAAAGAAATACTTCATTTATTTTAAATTATTTTTTTCCTGAACTACAGAAGTTAGTATTGAAATTAAAAAAAAAAAACATTTCACAGGTAATTTTATTACCTTTCTTAAAAACCAGTATTTATTATACATAAGAAATATATTAAATTTAATTAAACATGCAAACAAATAAAAATAATTATAAATAAGCACATCAAATAGGAAAAAAATTAAATTATGCCACGCTGGTATTGTCTCCCCGGACCCTAATTACAGCTTCGAGTCGATTTGGTATTACTTCGATAGCAATTAGGAAAGAACTCATATTTTGTTTTTTAAAGCTTTTTTCGGAAATTTTTAAAATAAGGCTTTCTACTATGAAAAAAATGTGATGATGATTTCTTTCTAATATTTTTTATTTCAAAAAATCCATTGCATATGTAAAAAAAAATTACATACGCAATTTTTTAAGTGTTTAGTACGTAAACAAATTTTAATGTAGCATTATTGCTACGGACTGTAGCATTAGCATCAGCTACGAACTACGATTGTTTTAGGGAATCTTATTTCGTAGCGATAAATCTCCTCTACAATGTTTCAGAAGTTATCGTAATACAGAATAGTAATATTAAGTCGGTATCTAATAAAATCTGTGTTTCGTAATTCGTGTCATTATAGTTTTACATAAAGTATTATAATTCTTTATCAAATACATAAACTATCAACGTGCCGGCTTTACTCGAGCCGAAAACTTAAAAAAAAAACAAGTACTGCCTGTACTTGTTTTTTTTTTTGATTGACTCCCGGTACCACTATGTACCGTTTGGAGTCGAAACACTGGGTCCGTGGGGTCCCAACACTATCCCTTTTTTCAAAGAGATTTCCAAGAGGCTGGTTGACATCAGTGGTAACCTAAGAGCTGGCAGCCACCTTGCTCAGCGTATAAGCATCTCTATCCAGCGTGGTAATACTGCCAGCATCCTGGAAACCTTACCACAAGGACCCTTTTTTATAATTTTTGTTTTTCTTTGTCTTAAATAATTTATCTTAATTTTTATTAATAAGCTCAAGGAAGGAAACCTTAAAAAGGAGGAAAAACACAAAAAATAAATAAAAGGGGTTTAAAACAGTTTTAAATTTTTGTTAGAAACCATTAATACATATTGAACCCACGTTATGATTCCGAATTGCACTTAACTTATCAATGTAACTTACCTACAACAACTTTCGAGTGAGTCTTATCTACGTAGCGACAAAGACGAGATTTTTATACGAGATCAAAGTTCAGGAGCTGTAGTGACAAGGTGACTTTCAATAATGCACTAATTAAATGTGTTTTTACAGATGTTATTAAAAACATCTCAATAAACCAAAGCAAGTCTAGGATGCACTTATCATCTTTATCTATATAAAACAAAGTCGGATTTGTTACAAGACTTAGACGCAAATTCGGATAAACTAATCCGGACTTACGTAAATAGGATTTCAATTCAGATCATAGGCCATCTAGCGCAAGTAAATAAATAATAATAAATAAATTGTTTCAATAAACACACCAATTACCTAGCCCCAAACTAAGCGTGAGCTTGTGCTATGGTGACTAGGATAACGGATAGACATACTTATATACATTTACAAACATCCATGACTTAGGTACAAATGCTCGTGGTCATCACACAAACATTTGCCCCTTGCGGGATTCGAACCCGCAACCGCCTGGTTTAGAAGTCCGTGGCGCGAACTACTACACAAAGACGGTCGACAAATGTGGGCTTTCAAAGCAGATTATAGGTCTTGCGCAAGTCCGGATTAGCTAATCTGGACTTGCGTACTTACGCAACTGGCCCACTTTGGCCTTAAGTATGACTCGAGAACTGCAGGACCGATTTTTATGATATTTAGTTTGTTAGATTTATCTTCTGCTTAAATAGCAGAATAACTATAAAACATTTAAAAATATATAAACTTTTGGGTGGATGGGGTTGAAGTGGGAGATAACTTTTTGTAGAGGAAATACGACATTTGTGCGGGCTAAGTCGCGGGGACCCGCTATAGTTGACAATTAAATGTATATCTATTCTTTTTATCTACAATCTGACAAACGACCAGAAAAACCGTAGCGTTGAAAAATATTGTATAACTACTTTTTTATTTTAATTAAATTATAAATTATTTGTTTTCTTGTAAATATTTCAATCGTCTACCAGTTGCCGTTAATAATATCGAAATTAATAACGGCAACTGGAAAACCAAAATTTAATAACACCAAAAAACGTCCGTTGTATACGAGCCCTCATGAATATTTATTTTATTCTGTGTTTACAATAATTGACATAATAATATAATTTTCTTCTTAAAAACAAAACAAATGTTTACAGCTGGCTAAAGTTCGAAACAATAAGAATTGTTTGTAAGGAGTTTGTGGCTAATCTGTGCTGACTTCTTAATCTAAAAGTGTTTTGTGTTTTTACCTAAAAGGTGTATAAAGAAACCCTCAAAGAATACTTCGTTGTCCCTCTGTCTGTCTCTATGTTAAGATCCTATATCTCATAAACACACAAAAATCAAATCATGTAAGTAATAAATTAACTGTAACTACTGTAGTTAGTAACTTTTTATTTTCTGAAATGTAAAACAGGCCAACATATAATAAAGAAAAGCTAGGGAGAACGAAGAAAAAGTTTAAAGCATCTTATTGGAATTTAGTTAACTGTTGTACGGTTAGCTAGCGACATCTAGTGTAGAGTAGTCGTTCCTTTGAAAGTTTTGATTCCTATTTGAATAGCAGCTGTCTACATAAAACCGCACCAATCAAATCTGTAAATTGCCTGAGACTAGATGGCGCTGCTTTTATTCTTATACGCCCGTTAGATGGCAGTAGCTTAACTTCCAAACGATACGAATGTTTTTACTGATTTTTCATAAGTTTCCAATGTTTATAATATTATTTTTCTTATAGGTTGTCGGAAAATAAACATATGAATTATTTAATAAACTAGATAATATTTTTTTTTATGCTTTGCAATTACTGAAATATTATAATTATTGTAGCCAAATAGTTTGGCCCTCAAGGTTTAGATTGAGTCTTCATGAACAGCAGATTTTTTTCAATAATATTATGGTGATTAAGTGAATGTTTTAACTGCTAGTATGAAATGCTAGTGATTAGTAATCTGTGCTGTAAGAAATAATTTTCATTGACTTTTTAAGGGTACGTCCTGTAGCGACCTCTTACCACTGTCGCCCACACTAGCAAGCAACTTCAAGACGCAACGCCCTGACTCGGCTCCTACAGGCTAGATGGCGCTGATAGCCCGCTCCATACAACACAAACCGCGATATGTAAGATTTAGCACGAGCTTGACTACATATAGCTAAACCAAGATGGTGACCATCGGACCTTGGTCCCCGACCATAACAACCGGTCGGTAGGAAGCGCTTCCCTTTGCCTTCCTAATCCAGTTGCGCTTAAGTCCTACCACAGAATAAATAATAGTACAAGTGTCATACGTTACACCTCCTAATAAATAAAATGTAAGGTAAAGAAAAAACATTATTTTATTCATTAAATATGTATATTTTGCTATGTATAAAATAAATATCAGAAACTCAATACATACACTAATAAAATAAATATCTCTGTACATTCATATTGACTATAATTGATGTCTACAACACTTCACTATTGCTTCATTGGGTATTGGTGGAGATACATAAAAGTTTGGTTTTCTGCAGTGCTGTTATAGTGGAGTATGATGATATAATAAATATTACAGTTGCTGACATCGATCAGATCGGCGGATGACGTCGTCATTCGCTGTGGCTGACGTAGATTTCGGGGGTGTGTTTATGGTGGATGAGAACATCCTGGAACCAGATGTTCTTCAGGCCATGGACCTGCCACTCGTAGAGAGGCCTGTCAAGAGGGTAGCCCAGAGGATCGCCAGTGTGGAAGCGAGCGCCGGAGCCAACACCCAGAGACCACTTGGGGTCGAATCCGGTACCGTAGAGAACGTTGGGAGCGTGGTACTCGGAGATGTAGACCATAACGATGAACGGCATACCACCAACGCGACCTGCAAAATTAAATTTTTATCAAATAACCTACCTTTGAAACTCCACTTCTCTTTCTTACTCATCTAAGTCTCTGTTTAGACCTATAGTTGTGTGGTAAATAATGTTTCAAGTCATATTTCCTGGAGATTAGTATAAGTAACATTACCTTTAGGCAAGAGAAGACGTTGAGGGAAGTGGTCGATCTTCATTGTCGTGTCGTAGAGGAACTGCTCTTGTCCATTCAAAGCGCTCTCAACCTTCTCCCACAGGGCATAAGAAGATGGCATGTCCTTCATGAAGAACTGGTTCTCGTTGGATGTACGAACGATGACATTGTCTCCTTGTGTCACTAAAATAAAAAATAGGCTTCATTACAAGCTCTTCTATTTACTATAAAACCTACAAGAAACCTATAATATCTTAAAACTTACAAGAGTATGTGAACTGGTCGAATTGGAAGAAGTTTTCAGTGTTCAAGTGGAGCGGGATCTCCTTGCCCATGCTGTCGTATTTGGGAGCCAAGAACAAGCGCACGACAACGTTCTTGGGGGCTTCGCAGTGGACGTGGGTGCGGACGCTGAAGACCTTGTGGTTCAGACGAGGGTGCTGAACAACCACACTCTTGGCGTCGAACACTTGTTTGCCTGAAATATGTTACTAATATTATATATGCGAAAGTGTGTGTTAAAAGACATAGGCTACTTTTTGTCGCAATATAAAAATAAGAAGGTAGTGAAATGGGGGATGAAAGTTTATACGGGAATTCCGACAGTTGAGCGGGTGCAGTGCATCGAATAAAGCTCATGTGTCAAAGATGCAAACAAAATCTTACTTTCGACCTCGCTCAGGTGCAGATGGTTGGTAACATTCATGTAGGTGTGCTCGAAGTATGTGACTAGCTTGTCAACCTCAACCTTCTCAATCTTAACTCCAGGCAGGGCAAGCTCTTCATGCGTGTACATGGGCAGTTTCTTCTGCCACAGGGTGAACATATGCAGTACTCTCTTCCAGATCATGTAGAATGCAGGATCGCGAAGAGCGGTCTGGTACTGTTCCAAGACTGACGGCAGAACCCATGGGATGCCCCTGTATGCCACATAATAACAGCATTAATTTTTATGCTACTTTGTGACTAGATGTATCATATCGAGTAAAAGACAAAAATACGTACTTCCAGTATGTGGGCTCGTGTACGTGAGAGTTTCCGAGAAGTGATTTCCACACGCTAATGAAGTCTTTGTAGTACTTGCTGTTTGGTGAGTCTACGCTAGCTTCAATCAGACGACCGATCACATCAATAGCTTCTGGGTGGTGAATATTCACGAGCTCGCCAGCGGGCTAGAAGAAGAATAAATAAGTTAGAACCAACACATATTTTCAATAAGCTCATAAAACGGATGGAATAAATTAACTTACAGTGACATAAAATCCTGAATCAATAGCCTCGTGGATGCGACGTTCAAAGTCCATGATCTTGTTGATTTTGTGCATGAACCAAGGCTGTTGCATGTAGAAGTAGTTAGGCCTGACAGGGTACGGGATTCCGCTATGGAACACTAGCCCAGAAGTGTAACCTTGTTCAACGAAGTCAAGTCCCAACTCGGGAATCTCACCAAGACCGTTGGACAATCTTTCCATGTAGTAACGGGTAAGAATCTGTTTGTGGACAAACCAGAACCATTCACCACGGCGGTCCTTGACCAGAGGTACAACTTCGTTTCCGAGCCATTGCGGATACAGGGCATGAATGTTGTAGTAGTAGTTGTTGAGACCGTAATCGTGAGTGAAGTAAGCGACAGGTGTCTCCTTGCTGTAGTAAGGCCACACTGTAGTGTTCCACCTAACAACGACATTGTTATCCCAAACGTATGTTGATGGGTAGTGCTCGATCCAGCGATGGCCGTGTGTGGTGATTCTGTGGGCAGTAGCCATGATCTCTCCATTGTTGAAAAACGAAGGGAAGATTTCGTATAGAGGAGGCACGATGATTCCCTGTGTCTCAGGATGGTGGTAGATGGCTACAGTCGTAACGTACACGAACATGTATTCGTTGATGTTGTCCCTAAGATAAACGGCAGTCTTGTAGAACGTGTCGAAAGTCTTGGCTGAGTACAAGAGGTTGAAGAAAGTCTGCACTTGGAAAATGTGCTCGTGATCCATCAAGCTAAAAGGCATGCCTGCTGGAAGCAGCCATTGTTGCTCAATCATATCAGTAACCAACTTGACAGCGGTAGCATTCTGAAAAATGACAAAATAGTAGGTACTTCAAATCAATAGCTAGGCTTTAATCTTGGTAGATCGATAGTAAAGAGCTCGAATAACTGATATTCATCAAAGGTAAAGTAACTTCATCATCATACTAGTGTTATTCCGGTTGTGCACTCACACGTGAGGGCCCAGGGTCCGTTGACCGTGATCTAGGATTTTGGGTAATTACAGTAGTGTCATCTGATCTCCGTAACCCTGTTAAGGGGAACCTGACCGGTTTTTGGATCCTGGTTACACATTCAGTTGCCTGAATGTGCAGGTTTCCTCACGATGGTTTCCCTCACCGTAAGAGTATCGGTTAGTGAAACAACTAATGTACATAACTCAGAAAAAGTCATTGGTACATGGGGGACGTGGGATCTAACGCAGCTCCTCCCGCATGAGAGGCAACTCGCTAGCTACTGCGCCACGGACGCTCCTAAGGGTAGAGTAACTTAATTATTGGAAAAATGTAGATTAAAATAATAAAGTAGTGGACGTACGTTGTACTTGTCAATGTTTTTGTGCAGGTCCCATGTTTGAGCGATTTCGATGTGTTCAGCGGTGTGCAGGGGCTCGTGGGGGTGGAAGAACAGCAGCATAAGCTTCTTCTGTTGCTCCAGGTTTTCATGTTTTACTGTAAACAAAATCAAACTAAATTACCTCTATTCAAGTTTTATCTCATGCCTGTAGTTAGGTCTATTCATTTCTAATGCGACCCGTAACAAACGCTCAAATAAGGCTCAAAGGTGTTCAGGGTAAAATAATTTATTGATGATGGCCTTTGTAAAAGTAGAAGATCCTACAGTTAGAAATTCACAATCAAGAGTATGGTATTATTATTATATATTGTATGGTATTATTATTAATTCCTACACTTTTATCAAGTCGCGCATTTCAATATTCTGAGGTCTTACTATTTAAAAGATGTCTGTATTTTCAAGTCTACCTACGGAATAAATCATAATTTCTATCCGTCTTTCTCAATCACGTTAGAATGCTAGGCGGCCAGAGTCGAAAATATGAACAACATCTTTCAGAGAAGGGCCTATGTTGCTAATAATAAAGAAAAAGAAAGAAATGTTTACAAATTGACTACTCACCAACAACGGTCTGTGGTTGTTCCACACTAGGCTCAGGTTCCGGGAGACAGAGCCCACTAGCCACCAGGGCCAACACACACAGCACAAGACGAGCCATGCCGAATGATGCCCAGTAACAATATCCAACCCTATTTATATGCAATATTATCTACTGCAGGTAAGAAATGTCAACATTATCGAAAGAAAGTTGATTTGTTTGTTTTTAATTTTTTAATTATCTACTCGTATGACTTTTAACTAATAATAACCATAATTACATTGGATCGAGTTCCCAACTTATCTTTATGAATAGGATAAAGGCTTTTTTTCTCTTAACAACAAATTGGTCCGCTTGGGAACCCGATTGTAAGAAAAAATCCTCTATTAATGTCTATTCTATTAACCTTTGTCATCATTGATCAATCTTTTGTTTCGTTGGTTAATTAAATAAGTGAATAAAAAGCTAACAAAATATTGAGATTTAGGAAAACTATTTTACCCATTTATACTCTCTTTCACAAACTATAGTTAACTAAACTATAGTATATGGCGATTGGCCGTTTTATACTATATATTTAACTAACATATTTGTCAATAATCCCAGTTACATGGAGTTCTAAGTAAACAGCAGTATTTTTTAATATTTCTGGTAACAAACATAAACGCCAGAGAACCTTACGAACAAACAGTGATGTACTAATGTACATCACACACACATACTAAATACTTTAATACAAACCAGCCGCGTCTGTCCGTCTGTCTATATGTTCGCGGTGATCTTCAAAACTAATAAACTATTGGCGATTGCCTAACCTCTCGGCCACCCTGGCGTTAGCAGAGCCTGTCTGGTGGTCGTTTTTTTCAAGTGCAATAATATATTTAGATTGCATAGTGAATGCTTATCACTTTAAAAAAAAACAATAATTAACATACTCTCATACAAAATTATGGTCCATATCGATCGGGTTTTAACACTTACCTACTAGTATGCGAAGGCTTTCAAATAGTTATTGATTTCAGAAAAAGGTTTCAAACTCACATCTCGCAAGCAATAACAGCTAAATAATATCAAAATAATAATAAAACCTCAAGTCATGGTTTTCGAATGATAATTTCAATAGCTTTCGAATAAGGCGGTAACTAGGTAAGTAAGTTTAGTTTCCTTCGTATCTATATTAGGGTTTTTAATGCAACATTTTTGAAAAGAAAAAAATATTTACCAAATTGGAGAAACAAACTTGGAACCGGAAAACGTAGGCATTATAATCAAGGATATGGATACAAGAACACTCGACTATTTACTAGTGTAACCTAAGGTTAGGAGGCACAGGTTAAATCGTGCGTTAACTGTATGTTGACGGTAATCAACCGCCTGCAGTGTTGTGGGGTTCCTATAGCAAAATATAATTGCGTCTTAAAAAGGAGGTTTATAGTCGACATGAGTGCATAATATTGGGGTGTGAAAAGTAATGGAAATACATGTTATTTTTTTGTTTATTTAAATATACCATCATGTTATATTTCTATGCTTATTAGTGGTAACAAATAGCGTAAGTATAAGTAAATTGCGAAATCGTGCTAACTTTGCTGACTATCTCTTATGTTTGATAGCATGTTGGCCATACAGCACTAGTCAAAGTGCATAGGGGTCTATTTTGACGTTCGAGATAAGACCTTCACGTTGGTGCCACATGAATGAATTTCAATCTGAATACACATTGCAGCATACGTTGGACGGATGTTTGATTGTGTATGATCTGACTCTGTTTTTATTTTAAACTGCATGACATCAGTTACCTACTAAGTCGATTGCAAACTTTTACTTGTAGGTCATTTTATCACTGTTTGTTTATGTTGTTTCCCCGATTTGGTATTACATAATATGTGTATTTGAATAATCAATAACTAAATTCAAATTGAATTTTGCTCACAAAAATTAATCGACTGTGTCATCCGGTGGGACTCGAACCCACGTCCCTTCGCTATCCGGGCGAGTGCTCTTACCAACTAAGCTACGGAGGACGTTAGTCAGCCGACGAATTTTCGTAAGTGCTTGCTACGCCGGATGACACAGTCGATTAATTTTTGTTAACAAAATTCAATTTGAATTCGTAAAAACTTGCAAAATAATTGCTTAAGTTATAAAAATAATTATAAATCAATAACTAATGAATGTCCAAAAACATTTTAATGCTATTTTTTGTACATATATGTTCAACGCATCTAAGTACCTATTTTACATAGTAGAGCACCTAGACTCGTCATGGTTCAAAATATCACTTTACACAAAACACTTAAAAATCCGTTTTCTAATAATGAGTCTTCATTAAAATAAACGTTTTACCCAGTATGAGTAATTTGTCAATTGGACCTTTTTCAAAATTAGTAGGAGACTGTACACTCCGCCACATATTTTTGTTTCAAAGAGTTACAAAATAATTGCTTTGGTTTTTATATATGTAGTTATGTAGATATTCTGAAATCACCGTCGTTTTTTGCTTTGCTTATTTATTAGAAAGTACCACTTTCTTAGACCAAGACCTGCTGATATTATTAGTTTCAGCAGTGGATCGTCAAACAGTTAAAATAGCGGTAGACAGTGACAAGCCGTATCATTGATTGATCCGTGAAAAACTGGTCATATGTGCAACACCCCAGTGGGTGTTGTACAGGGCTAGTATGTGACTTAAAGTATAATTTCGCTGCCGACCACACACCAACAGACGCCATGTAGGCGCGAAACTGCCTACTGGTTTCTATGTAATTCTATAAATACAGAAACAAATGTGTATAATAAATTGATTAAGGTCTTAAGTCTTCTATATAACGATATTCATGCGGTCCACTGTACATAACTGTGACAAGGGCCAATATATCACTTGTTCTGTCTGTGCCCCGGACCCGCCAGAGTCAAAGTTTTGACATATGAGTAATTTATTGGCTTAAAAAATAAATTACTGGATTGCCCGCACATTTGTCGGCCCAAGGTGGTTGATTCGGGTGCCCGCAAAAAACGATCAACGCTCCGGGCATCGCATTAACTACCGCGAGAAACCTATTTTTTCCAGTTAAAACACGAGTTTTATTGGTAAAAATATTATAATTACCATTAGAATTTTTCTATGAATGTTTCACATTAATTCATAGACACGAGAAAAGAATGTAATCACTTTTCAATAGTAACAAAATATTATCGGGAACTCAGTATTGAAATAATATTTATGCTCTAATATAATAGAAGCTCGTGTTACTTCTCTTGGTTCCAGTTAAATGTAAATCCTAGCACATTCTATGATTATGTAGGTCTGTAATCTGTATCAAATACACAAGATTTGTCTAGAATAGTTCATGAGAATGAATTCATTATAGTAAAATTATTGTTAAACTAGTTGTTAATCTTAACATTACGGCCGGTGTAATAGCTACAAATCCCAGTAACGAGGTATAAGGTTCTCTTTAATATTCATATATTTGTTTTCGACGCTCGCGCTGACACTTTACTGATGGCTGTGTATTAATTATACTAGAGATGATATTGTGGATTCAAATGTCGGATATAAACAAGGCGAATTTTTTGAGGTTATGCAACGAGAAGTTTAATATGTCCAGAAATACTAAAATAGAATATAAGTAATAACTCTAATCTGCTTACCATAAATAAATATGAAACAAAAACAACGTAAAGTTTTTTTTATCTGTAAAGAGAGTGCTATGGTGTTAAATTCACATTCAAAAAGTGATGAAGTACCTACGTAAATTTCCAATATAAAAAATAAGGTGAGGCTTAAGATAATACGAAGAAAATCATTCCACTAATACACAGGGTTATACGACATAATAATCGTGCATGACATTTTTTTTACTTGAAATGGGATAATTCTTGACTCTTGACTAAGCCAAACGTCGCGTAGACAGAGTTGACACTGGAGCGAGCTCACCCAGGAGGTTCTGGACCACCACACACCGACGGAACACAGCATGCTGCTTGGCGCCGGGCTCCGGTGGGTGGGTGGTAGCTACCAGGCAGTACATGCCGGAGCCTCCGCCACTGGTAGAATCGTTCAGCCGCCATCACAAAAAGGAGTTTGTGATGTAGTCGCCCGGGGCGGACCACTGGGAGGTAGATCCTTCACAACCCCAAAAACGTGATTGAAAACTTACAATATCCGATTAGATCGGATATTCGGATCCACTTTCGGGTATCCATCATACTAAACCTATTAATTATTCCATCCATGGTCCCGCATACATTGAGTGTGCACTTGGCGATACTCTCGTGTGTAAATAACGAAACTCTTTCGTGTAATCGCTATTCCAAGTGCGACGCATGGCGTTGAGTAAAGAGACCATAGCCACATAGCAACCAAAAATGTTTGTGTCACATATGAGATTTTATTTTAGTACATATTACTCAAGCAGTTCATAACTAAACCAAACCCTTTTTATCTATTTTATTCAAAAACTAGGAATAAGTACTGTAATCTTTTATACAGGCTGTTAGAGTAAATAGTCTTATCCTTTTAGGAGTGTGGCCATCAATTAAAATTTAAAAAAAAACGGTCTTTTATATAAATAGTTCTGCTAACTCGATGACACTAACACTCTGTCTGTAGGTATTGTATACACAATAGAAGTGTTTACCACTGTGATGCCTAATTTATAAGTGTGGACTGTTTTATTAATTAAATGATTTCATTATTTACATTGTAAACTTGTTGATTTCAAATAATATCTTTGCAAAAAGCCTCTACGGCTTATCCGTGTTTGTTTTCAAATGTTTGTCGGAATATCAGTTATAATATCTTCTTAGAAAACCACTCTCGCTAGCACAATACACTTGAGCGCATAAAGAACACAGCATCCTAATCCCTAAAGAAAGGGGGGATTAAGCGACAAACAACGGGATATCTGCAAAATATTTTGTCAAACTTGTGTCACAACTGGTGGTCTAATCGGTTTTGCTATTTTTGCATAGCAAGTGACAGTTTTTAAGGGTTCCGTTCTAAGACAGTAAAACTGTCATGATCTTTTTGTATGCAAAATGAGAACATGACAAGAACAACAGCTAAATCGGTAGCATTTGCTTTCTCTCTGAGTTAAGCTCTGTAATTAATAAAAATTGCGACTTTAAAATCCTTGAAAGACCAAAACAATAGAGGCTTAGATCCAATCTATAAATTATTCATTCAATTAACAGTCCATCAACTTCCTACGTTGAACTAATGTTATTCAATTTAAAAATTAAAATAAAGAAAGCGCTGAAAAGTGAGACTACCTAATAAGTACTTATAGGTACCTACTACGTGTAACTATTAGGTAGGCGTAAATTACAAAGGCTATCAATAATGAGCTTGTTTTTAATTTGCTTATCATGTTATAAAATAAGTTATTGACAGTGTTTATAAAAATGCATCCCTACATGCCTATAATTGCTAATTATTGAACCGCTATTTATACACAGATAAGGTATTTTATCCGACTCTAAAAGAGAAGGTTCTTACTTCGACTGTATGTAGCTTTTTTGTATGTTTGTCCTTACATATTTGTTTACACTACTCCGCCAGCTATGGACTGATTTTCAAAGTTTTTATGGCCCAAAGTATAGGCTGCGCCCAAAGAGGAAAAGCCTAAAAGTAATTAACTGTAGAACTATTTATTAGTAGGTCAGTTTCGCACTTGACCATTTTAACACTTTCTTTTTCAATACGATGAGGGTGGCAAACCAATAATTGGAATGTCAACATGACGCTCTCGAAGGGATCATCCCTTCATCCTGTTAGCTCATTGTTTTTTCCATTATCCGCTTTCACTTTACAAGTACTTTTTGACAACTTTTTTGTGTCAATATTTTGCAATAGTTGCAGTAATTTAGCTGTCAGTTAGATTGACAATTCTCGCTTGAGAAAGGCCGTTGTATTTTTTTAAAAAAATACGGAAGTAGGATAGCAGGGTGATATACATTTAAGGCTGTAATTGACCAATACATGTTTAATTTTTAATCAATCGATTTAGCGTTATTTAACATATTTTGTAACCGTCAATCGATGATTACCGGCTGTTTAAAAATTGGTGAACTCGGGACTTAGACATGACCCATCTTCAGCCGCATTGTAACTACAAAAAAGCCTATCGTACCTACCTATCTTAAGTTTATCATTTTTTACTGGTTTTCAAATTAAATTTTCAGTTCAAAGTAACTGTACAAGACTTCGTACGTCGTCAATTGTAATTAAAACGATGGTACAGTCTCCGCGGTCCGTATAAAATGAAAAACATCAAAAAATCAAATCGTGTTGACCACACATAAAGAATTCCCATAAAAATTAACGGGAACGGTTCAATCTTCAGTATTTAGTTCGATTTTCGTGCTATATGACCATAACGATGCTTTATCGTTTATTACTTGAATTATCTATTAACAACGAATGACTCTCATACAGATTGACATAGGAGACGCTTGCGACTTCGGCCGTGAGTTTACACCTTGTACTCGTAATATAAAGGTAAACTCAAGTTGCAGCTGTCAAACTTCAAATAAAAAAATCTGTCAAACTTCAAATAAAAAATACTGGATAATGTTACTAAATAGATATAGGCTTTAAGCCTTATTGCAATATTCCTATTTGATTTAATTTCAGAAAACCATTTTAGATATTCTACTAATAATAATCAACGGTCCTAAATTTTAAAATACATGTTGTAGAGGTATATTATGGACTATCTTTATGTATTTATGACTGTAGATACCAGCTATACTAGCTTTTTGTGGATCATTAATATAAACATATAAAATACATCCCAATATCATATACATCGAGTATCTTTGTCTCTTTTTATACCAAAATAAAATCCTCATAATAATTTATCCAAAAAACCTTTTGTTAAGGATCCTATTATCACATCTTACTATTTAATTGGTCAATATCAAATTAGAAATTAGCATGACACTGATAAATACATACCTACTTCGATAATTAAAACTAGCCTCATTATGAAAAAAAAATCTTTTTTTTTTATTCAGGCCTAGCAATACGTTGTAAATCTGTCTGTCTTTGTTTAATTTGTAGGCAGGCAAAAGATAAAGATAATTATCACTAAACTTTTACTCTTCAATGACGTTCTGGTCACCTTCCATGTAGTCACCAGATAACCTTTATCTCAGGCAATCGTTTAGGTACATATACAGTGTGTCCGGGTTTGGACTAGCGATAATATATAGGCTATTAACTCATCAAGTCTTATAGACAATAAAACCCCATGTTGGGTTCCTCTTGAAATGGCAGCCATTTTAATTATTTATAAAAAATACAAAATCTATGGATCTAGAGGTTCTAAAAGTTATGAAAATGATTAATTCGAAAGATAACGCTAACGCTTATCAAGTGAAATAAATATAATTCTAAATCTTTAACCGTCATAGAGGAAAAAAAATATTTATAAGAAATCGAACTAAAAATTCAAAACAGTTAAAACAGTTTTTTAACTTATTACAAAACTAAACCCAAAAATGAAATTTTTTTTGAAAATAAATTTTGTTTCATTATGATTATGTCTCTAAACTTTGATAAATAATAGGCCCTCAAAATATCGCTAGTCGAAACCTGGACACCCTGTATGTACCTATTGTAATTGAATGGCCTGACCTATGTCCACGCCTAAAGGGGTATAATTCTATGAGTATTTTTCTGATAAACCCGATCTAGACAAATATATTTTCGCTCGCTAAGTAAACATTGTAATCCTAATGGATGCGAAAATAAAAGAGTAACCATTTTTACATATTTTTATTGCTTATTTAGCACCATTAGCACCTTAGGTTTTATTAGAAAAGTGTAACAATAATGTCTGTTAAAAATAATATTCATCCATTTTATTGTACCTACAGTTCTGGCCAATTTATAACTAAAATCGTACTTATAGAACCATTTTATTTTCGTCTTGTTCTTATGTACTATGTATTATAATCGAATGACTCATGTCTAGACCTAAACGGGTCAGGTACGACTTTTTTTCGTTATAAGTATACCCGTTAATAGAACAATTATATTTTCGTCTTGTTCTGAATTAGGTGTTGTACTTGTTTACGTTTCTAAACTACCTAATGATTTAACTTGCTTGTTTACACATTTTAATATTAAAAACAAGAGATAATTATCTCTTGTTTTTAATATTAAAATGTGTAAAGGAAAAATGTAGCTCAATGCACTGAGTTAACATGTTATTACAATACAGTTCTAAAATATTGTTGTAGTTTGTCTAGTACCAGCGTAGTTGGGTCGATTCATATCTACAATGTTAAGAGCCAATCTGAGACTCGGACTCCATTTAATCAAAATCTTTTGATCCGGCAAAAATAAAAGTTATTTCACCAATACGATGCTACATTATTTTGAGCTACATAAGCTATATTTAATTTTTAATTGCACCCGTACGAAGCCAGGGTGGATAGCTAGTATATAATATGTTTGGTTCTGACTGTACGAGTATAACCAGTCTGCAGCGCTCCACACCTGTGCGCCAGCGTACCGTCGCATCACACGAGCCGCCGCGCTATACCCTATGAGAACTTAAAAGTCGATCCACCTGAATCTAGAAGGTGCTGGAAGTGGCATGTCATTTTAGCCAAACATAGTGTAAGTATGCGCTTGGTTAGCTCATTGGATAGCTATTTTTTCATGAAATGCACGAAGATAAAACTGTTAGAAACAGTAAGCTAATGCCTTGTGCTCGGTGCATTAAGATTTCCAGGTCCATTATTTTTTATATAGAGATAATCTACAAATTTTAGTCAAAGATATCTATGACACGAATGTACGCAATATTTATACATATTTATTAACTTATACATATTATTATTATGTACTTACTACTAAAAACTTTGCTAAGTACCTCCTTAAATATTCCCTTACACCTACGACATCCTTTCTCAATCCGCTGTGTTAGAAGGTTTTATATCGAAAGAACATAATATAAAGTTCTAAGTAAAGCAAGAAACAGGGCAATGATATTTTTATTAGTTTGTCCAAATTGAACGTCAATCAAATACATACAATGAAATACAAAATAATAAATATATCTACAACAATAAACATTCATTGATTTATTGAATTGAATGAGAGCAATTACATATAAAAAATGAACACTCAAAACATGGCACATCCAGCAGTATCTACATCCTTATGAATCTAAGGAGAATTATAACCTTTTCTGATTTTATTGATTTGAAATACCTAATCGGCTGATTGATTTCTTTATTGCTAGCCATGCGCTCGCGCTTAATATGCCTGATCCTATTGACGCTCGTCTTGTCTAGGTATTAATTGAGATAATTGCCTGAGAATTGATGATGTTCACGCGTACACAAGACTTGTTTTGGCACCTAATTATTTTTTATGGCCCATTGTTGACTCCATGGCAACAATCAAGGATGTTAAATATAATTTCAACGTAATTATGTGCTTATTCTAGTGTGTAATTGATTAAAGCTTATGTAAAGAATATCGAAACTTGTTGTGTTATTTTACTGATCTAGGTTCTGACGAATCATTTATTTATTTATACTTTTTTGCACTAATTAAAAAAAATACAAATGGCGGACTTACTACCAAAAGCATTCTCTACCAGTCAACCATAGGTCAAACTACCTATTTACTTATACCACAGAATAAGAACTAATTTGATTTTTACATTATGCGACATAGCAGTCGAATAGCAAGAGTGCTGCCTACTTTAGTACGGGCATGTCCTGCTAAAACAAGCTATCTTGGGAATAAACTCAAACTCAAACTCAAACGTTTATTTGCCACGAACACAGTTAACAAAGATAACATATAAAAGTAAGTAGCGCATGTGTTCAGTCATGTGCTCGCAGACGTGCAAAAACGTATCTTGGGAATAATTATCTGGCTATGTCGCCTGGCAGAAGGAGAATACAAACGTGCTAATCAGCTCACCATAAAGGACGCAGAAGACCGTCCGAAGTGGAGAAATAAGAGTAGAAAAGCAGACCCCGGGCTGGACGCAACTGGGACCACCCTCGGAAGATGATGATGATTTGATTTTTACATATGCAATTTGATTTTATTGATCAAAGTTCTGAAGGTAATTAAAAAACTATTTGTATCGACTGATCATTTAATCATTGTTATTAAATTATCATTTAAAAGAATAAATATGTATTCATGAGTTATTTAAAAAGATACACCTTGCCAAAAAAGATTTTCTTAGCCCAATCAAAAATATTTCAATTAATCTTTCAAAGAAAAATATATCAAGGCATAAAAATTATTTTATAAAATGATGTTTGTCGAGGAGTGTTGGCTTAGGATTACTCACCCCCACCCCCACCCCACCACGTTTATAGGAGCTCTTTGTTGCTGGATAAAACCCAAAGCTTAAAAGCAGTCTATACGTAATGGTATTTGATATCGCTTTGAATGTTTTTGCTAAATGTCTCCCTAATGGAATTGGTAGTCCCATATAAGATAAGTAAACAAAAAAATCAAGCAAAATAAACTCAAATGTATCATTTTATTTGGAGAATTCTAACATTGGAATTCGTGTGGTAAAATTAATCTGCAAAGCATAGCTTTTTCAGTCAAACGTAATCAGAGTAGTTAGTTCATTTTTTGACCAATCAGATACATATTGCGAAAGCTCATTTCTCAGTTTCAACAGCCTGATGTCTTTTTTTAATGTTTCGATTGAACGTAATGTCGCGATTTTGTCTTAAAACGTATCATTACGTTTTACAAAAAACGTCTTAATCACAACATCAATTACGCAAATGATTATAACGAGGCACAAACGGTAATGACCAGCTGGTAAGACCTTACACGTGTCGGACCGTGTAATGGCAGTTCGATATCTTTATTACGCATATTTGGAAAGTAAAATTACGAATTAACCACCTCCTTATAGCCGGCAGAAGAAAGGCACGAAATGATATCGAAACGATTTAATATTTAGTAATGACTTGTTCATTATGGGCAATTTGTTTCGTATTGACTGAGAAGTAGCTTTGTAGAGAGGTATTAGCGATGAAATTGTCTTTTGGAATCAGTCATGAATATTTTTAATTAAACACTTGCGGATCAATTCATATTAATGACATCATCATCATCATCTTCTTCCTAGCGTTATCCCGGCTGTGCACTTGGACGCGAGTGCCCAGGGTCCGGTGACCATGATCCAGGATGTAGCAGATAAGGTAATAAATTCATATTAATAACGTAATTTCTAAAATTAGGTTTTCCTGTTTGTAGTGTTACAACAACTGTTACTCTTGAATAAAGTAATGATTCTGCGTAATTTTGATTCAAGTAACAATAAACCAAATTGATTTGTTTGAAATAACCATTATATGAATAATTATGTCGTAATATATTTGGTAGCCAAACAGCCGTTCATAGTGCTAACGGTCCACCAACTATTCCTAAACAAATATTGATACAGGATACCTATTTATGTATATCAAGTAGAACCGATATGTGTATGTAACATCGGCTCGGCAAACAGCAAGATATTGAAGTAAATCTTTGCATTTATTCTGTGTCTTTGCTTCAAGTAGGTAAGTATATTATCTGTGATTCAGTCCGGTTTAGTAATAGAATTGTTTTTCAAATCCAAACTTACTTTATTGTCCCATCTCGTGCAACAAGTTTATCGTATGTTTTTAGACAACTTGTTTGAAAAAATTAATAGAATGTTGCTTACAGATATTTGGCCTCTCGAATTGAATTTGCATTATAGTTTTCAGTAATATTGTGGGTTGAGTTTGTTATAGATTCAAAACAATATTTTAATATATAGTCTCGAATATAAAATATAGTTTGAGAACATGAAATAAGAAGACAAAATGAGTAATACAACAATCAGTAAATAGAACACATATTTTTACTCATCGATTGCACCTCGGGTTTGACTTTCCACTAATAAATTCATACAAAATGCGCTTGCCAAAAAACAATGTATTCTCAAGTTTAGTCAGCACCTTCGGGGGAGCATAAAAATGTTCCGAACTCGAACAAAGACATCAATTGGCACACATTTCTTAGCAAATTGCCCATGTTTGTTCGTTATACAGACTTTACTCGCATCGTTTGTTGAAGGCCCAACACAGAATCTTTTGACTACAAAGGATCTTAAATCCTGAACTTAGTGTTCTGCGAAGGTGCCTTTAGGCTATCAGTAAAACATGATGAACCAGAAGAATGGAGATATTTCTGGATTAGAGTAAAGTTGAAGTGAAGTTACATAGTGAAGTTGTTGTACATATTTAGTTAACTGATTATTTTTATGTAATTTAATAAAATGTATTCTTGAGAAATGAAAAAAAAAAACAGTGAAGTTTGGTTCAAAATAAAAATGATCTCATGTGTTACAAAGTGGATAATGCACTCGTGTTTGCATAAAATCATTTTTTACGTTTAAATGGAATATTGTGCATGTAATTTTTTTGCAAAGTAATTGATGCATGGACTATTATGCATGGATTATATATTAGGTTTACTAAACCTTAATACTTGTATACCTACTATATCTAATACATGGGCATGTTTAGATACTAGGTTTTAGGAAAATGAGGTACACTAAGTAAGTAATAAAAACATCCTAAATCTGGCTCTTATTATTATTATTTATTTTATTTATCAGATCAATCAATTACATACAGATTATTTCAAAAAATCCCGGAGGTTTGGCTTGATGCTAAATAATAAGTTCAAATCAGCCTTTGTACAAAAAGCATTGTAAGTAAGTCAGGTTTACTATAAATCTAGTAGGTATATGTATAAAGTAAGAAATGAGTATACGTAGGTTTAATCAATAATATCTGCTATTCTCAACACAAATAGGAAAGTGTACGTAAAGTATAACATTTTATTAGGTATCTGGTATCTCTAAAGGACGGCTTTCTTTTGTAAGAAAGAAAGCACGGCGTTTTGCAGGTGAAAACGTAATTTTCTCGTCACGACTCCCCACGGGTGTTAACACCTGATCCCTGATATCTGATTCGTAAATTCGATGTTATTCGTCCGTAGACAACCAATTATTCAAGCATTTCGCTTAGGTCAACAGGGTTGGTGGTTTACCGTATTTTTCTATCCAGACTGCACAGATTTCTTTGGAAACTGTAGCGTTGATAATCGCAGATCTCTAGGTACGCAATCAAAATGTAAATTGCGGAAAACTGAGCGCAGTACTAATTCAAATTTTGCAATTAGAGACGTCGAGTAGCGCCTCGTTTATACGGTGAAGAATAGCATCTAGTGCTATTTACTATTCTACAACTCTACATATCATAGAATAAAATAAATAATTAATACCTATTACGACAACAATTGTTTTGTTTCTCGCAGCTCAAACTGTCCATAAGTTATTGGACTTTAAAATAAATCGTTTAAAATATATTAGCATACATCAAAACGCCTTTGAAATTTTTGCACATTAGACAACCTATAGCCCTTGATCGGTAATATCTACTAAACTTGCAAATTAATATTATTGTGCCATCGTCTTAAACCCTTTCCATCAGCTGGCTATTATATGTAACTTGTAGTCATGCGCAAAAATTTCTTTGGCTTCATTTCACAGTAACATTGTCAAATTAAGTCTTATTCCCATTTATTGAAAGACTCAATAAAAGATTGTGATTGAATTATTCAGCTCAATTCATTCTCACCATTATGACAAGTGTCGCCATTAAGTTTTCAAAAGTTTTTGTCTGGTGTGCCTTGAATTTTTCGCTTTGCGTCAATTTAATTTATGTTACCTAAGTATTTTTGCAATGAATTTCTTATTACTTCGCTTAGTAAATTTTTAATAACTATTTGGGAGTGAATCATACATGGCATGATTTCCATTTTCTATAAACTTATTTAAAAAACAGGCATTATTTATGTACAATTTGATGGTTGTTTTTATTGATGATGGCGACCGTCTTGGTGTCATGGTTCGCGCCACGGACTTCTAAACCAGGCGGTTGCGGGTTCGAATCCCGCAAGGGGCAAATGTTTGTGTGATGAGCACGAGAATTGGTACCTTAGTAATGGATGTTTATAAATGTATATAAGTATGTCTATCCGTTATCCTAGTCACCATAGTACAAGCTCACGCTTAGTTTGGGGCTAGGTAATTGGTGTGTTTGTTGAAACAATTTAATATTATTGATTTAAAGGACAATCAAAAGAAAATCTTGAAGTTTCATCTTGAAGATAGTAGGATTTTTAAACCTACCTCTATGTAGCTTATATTTGTGGGTGCAGAGAAACCCACATCAATAAACTTCTGTTTAACCAATTTCAAAGCAAAACATTAATCACTCTGAATTAACAGAACTATAACACAATCAGTAATTAATAGACCATATTTATCTCAACATAAATACCATCATCGTGTCCTTTATCATATCAAGACAACAACTCAAAATAAAATACTCACTCGAGACCTCCAGGTGCGAGTGCATAAATATAAAGCTATGGCGACCCGCTGGCAAAGCTCATGCCTGCTGTCATATTAACTGTTACATTAAATTACTGCTACGAAACTTTTCGACCTTTCGGATTCAAAACCTTCACTACCAACAATCTAAACTCAACTCTATCGTAAGCGGTTACCTCTGTCATTCAAACAAAAATGTGTCGTTACTTGCGTTTATGCTACATTTCGAATCGAAGTCGGCAATGTAACCTCGCACATTGATTTCGGCTCTTTCGAAAAGCTATCTTTTTTGTTTGTTTGTTTGTTTTAATAATATTTTAACCGGTGTGATGGAACGAGCGCATTTGTCAGCCTCGTGAAATATAGCCGCGCCCTGAGTGAAGGCAGTGTTGGCTAATTAATTAGTATGGATGTATGTTAATGAAGGGATGCCCGGTTAATGAGTTTTAAAGCCATCTCGTAGCTAGAGAGTAGTGTGGATTTACTGAGCAGTTCGTGAAAGTAAATTTTAACAGTGTAGGTATTGTACGGGAGCTCAATCAAAACATATTTTAATTAATAAATCACATTATTTCACAAGAAATATGACGCCGCGTACAGAGAGAATCGTGTGAGTGAGAGGATCACGATCACGAGGAGTGATACATGGCAAACATTAGGCGCGAATGCGCGCGCTCAGTAGCAATGGATTGCGTTCGGAAATCCCTTACAGTATATACCACCTAAATACTTGCTAATTAAAATTTGTTACCAACTTTGCAATTGAATTTTATCTCTTCAAACATGACCAGTTGACCAGTCCAAATATTAAATGAGGTTCACCTACTCTGAATACGATTTTACTTATAAAAAAGCTTCTAGGTTCACTAATTACGTTGTAGGTATCTACTACTAACTTTAAATCTATTATTGGTCAACACCGTAGGCGTTTTTAAAAGTAAATCGGGACATCACATCAGTTAGGAATCGATTTCATTAAATGTGTCTTCAATTCATTTAGCAAATGATAAATAATATTTTGATGTCGCTTTAGCGTGACCTTTGAAAATATTTTTACCAAATCCGCTATCCAATATATTGCTATCGGCACTCTTTTGAAATGAACTCAGAAATCGAGATGGTTTTTTTTCCAGAGGATTATATTGTTTCTATTTTGAAATCTCTACAACATAAATGACGTAGGTTACTGTATTCATGTTTTTCCTTTCATCTTCCAATACGTCTGGATGCTTTATTGTGTAGCATTTTCTATGTGCAAACGGAAACCTTTAACGCACTTATAAGAAAGCTTATCAAAGAATGTGTTGAAATTATTTGGACTTAGAATGGTTGTAATATAGTATAAAGTTTGCGTGCAAATTGTATTAGTTATTGAACTTATTTGTCACAACAATAATTGAAGAACATTATTTGTCAAAAAATTGAAGATTCTGAAAACTCACTCATTGTAACACATTAATTTTAAGACTCAATGTATTTTTTTGGCCGTTTTGGCTGTTTTATTTATTAATTGTTTACTAAGCGTATCTCAAAAGGAAATAGGAACCCATTCACTTTGTTTTCCACATGCCCCGTCCCGTCTGACAAGACAAGAGAAACTTTTTTTTCAGGAACGCGTAAAGATATCAAGTTGAAATTTCCAAGTCTCTAAGTGAACGCAGTCCAAAGATTGCGAAATGTTAGAAAATAAGACATAAATGTCCTTTATGTCTTATTTTCTAACATTTCGCAAGGAAATCAAAACTTACAGGTTACTTCCCGCTGACATAGAATCAGGAAAGGCAAGAAGTAAGGTCTTACAGCACAAGTAAAGGAAAAAGTCCGAAAACCTCTCGGGCTCGTGAAGGATCCTCTTGGTGGACCACTCCGACTATGGGCAGCTAACGATCCTATCAGCGGTGGTAGACTCCATTGGGCGCCGCCTAGTAAAGCTACCACCCTTCCAACGGAGCCCGGCGCCAAGCAGCTTACTGTGTCCCGACGGCGAGTGGGAGTACCAGAACCTTATGAGCTCGCTCCACCGTCTCGAATATCTACGCCACGTCTGGCTTAGTGTAGAGTCAAGAGCAAACCCATTTCAAATAAATAAAAAAAATCGCAGTAGTTACGTTGTCGAAAACATCCATTGTTTGTTTGTAACCCTCAGTGCGCGAGTCCGACTTGCACTAGTTTTTTTTAATACTGTATCTAAACCTTTTCTTCACATCTTTGATCGTGAGTCATCTACCCTACGAAGGTGATCGTTTACCAACACCGCAATTACTAATGGATGATCCATGACGTCACACACCCAGTAAACGCAGCGTGGCGGATGCGTTTCGGCGACGGTTCGTTACGTGTCGTTTGCCTAACAACTCGTAATAGGTAATGTCATTAACTACGTTAACCCTACTGACGATTCGTACTTTAGTGCAAGTCACCCGGATCAGGGTTGATCTCTGATGTTTTTTTGTTGTAATTGAACAACATAGCAAGTTGCTGCATGGCTTAACATGTTTTCCGCAGGATCAGACATCTATAGGTAGATAGCAGTGTCTTTCTGGGGTACAGAAAAACTAACCATGCCCGCCGACCGCGCGGGGGCAGTCAGGGGCTATGTGGGACTTTACAAGTTACTCGAACACTAATCGCCTACTTGGACATCTAAAGTAAATTTTACATTTGATAAGATAATTATAAAACAAAAGTACTAAACACTGAAGTTCCTTAGTAAGCGTGCTTCGGCTTCATCTTATTATCATCATTATCACCTCTGGTGATAGAAAAGATTTTGATTCGTTCACTAGAAAACATACTAGCTGGTTTTATCAGTTCTTTTTTCAAAAAGCAAGCATAAACAAAGTTTATTGAATCAAAACACGACAACCCTGAGCAGCGAATAGGACAAGCGCTCTTCCCGATTAAGAGATGCGATAGGACGGCGTGTGTGAAGCCTTTGAAATTAGTACAATAGTCTTTTATACTAGGGAGTTTCGTCACTGTTTAATATTATCAGTGCTCTACCTAGTTCTAACAGTGCAAAAAGAGAATAGGTATGGCACAGCATGAACACTTACTAGTAATATTATGGTTTAGCTTTTACACTAATGAATTTGTCTTGATAGACAAATCTAACATAGCAACACAAATTACTTAGAAAAGCTGCTGTCGAAGTACCTGAGAAACCGGGAATTACTTAGATTGTCATTGGAATAGTGTAAAGTTTTTTAATACTTGACATAGAACTCAAATTGCTTTATCACTATTGATGTTGACTGTCTTTGTTCATAGCTCGTTGCATTACTCAAAGCTAACGTGATACGAGTATTGATATTGTATATGCGAAAAGGTTTTCCAGTTCTGAGACCCTACGTGTGCATGATATCCGCCTTTACGTACGACCTTATCATCGCTCCTACTTGCTCTGCCTAACATAGCAGAATGAGCGACAAAGACAACTTGTGGAAAAAACGAAGTATCATCTTGCAAAATAGGTCTCTTTCAGCTGATTCCTGAACTAATGCAAACTGGCTTTAGCTTCGCTTCGTATTTGACTATATATATACGTAGATAGGTACCTAATAATGATTGTATTCTGTTCATATCACCCTTATTAATTGCATTTATCAATCCAACATATTAACAAAGTACCAATAAATAAATAAATTGTTTCAACAAACACACCAATTACCCCCCAAGCGTGAGGTTGTGCTATGGTGACTAGGATAACCACTCTGCCTCCTCGTCCACCTCGACCTCTCCGCTCGGGATAGGGAGCCACGCTTTGACAAGGGCTGCCTCCTTGAGCATGTCCCTGTCCAAGGCCTTCAGCCTCCACCTCGGGAATGGGGAAGTTGCTGTCCTCACAGAGGGACAGGGTGATGGCGAACCGGAAGCGGAGATGTCAAACCGGATGTACCGGTGATCGGACAATGACTCCGCTTCCACCAACACCTCCCAGCCACTAGTTCTGGCGGCAACCGCGGGATGGGCGAACGTAATGTCCACCCTTGAACTTCCCTGCGGTCGCACGCATGTGGGGGTCGTCCCTCTGTTGAGGATTGTGAGCCCATGTGAAGTGGTCCACTCCAGCAACTTCTCGCCGCGCCTGTCGGTCAGCCTGGCCCCCCAGGCGGTCGACTTGGCATTGAAGTCGCCTGCTACGAGCGCGGGCAGTGAGGACCGCTGCAGATCGGCACTCAGCCTGTTAAGGCCGGCCTCGAATGCAGCGAATCCATCGTTGGGGGGGCAATATACCCCGGCCAACAACATCTGCCCGTGCTTGACGACCACATAGCCATCGCCTTGGGCGTGAAGAGTGAACAGCAGGCCGCCAGCGAACTTAATCGCCACAAGGCCCGCCGAATCAACTGCCCAATCCGAACGCCCCGGGGGGACGTAGTACGGCTCCGACAGGATTGCCACATCGGCGGCCCATTCCGCAAGATGCTGCAGCAGGAGGTCCTGGGAGGCGGCGGAGTGCCCGACGTTCGCCTGGACGACTTTTAAGGCCATCCTAGGCGCCCGTCACTTCCATGTCCTCCCCGGACCCCCTGCCTTGGGGTGGAGGCACTGCGGCTGGAGTTCCGGCGGCCGCAGGTTTGCCTTTATTCTTTTTGGGTGGGGAGCAGTTCTTGCTCCCCACCTTATGGCCGGCTGGCTTGCCCGCATCTGCGCAGATGGGGCAATGCGGGGCGGCGCTGCAGTCTCTGGCAAGGTGACCCGGCTTACCGCAGCGATGGCAATGGTCGCTGCGGTCAACGCCGGACTTGCACTGAGCCCTGCAGTGACCGGGTTCGAGACACCGGTAGCACCGCAGGGCTCTCCTCTCCAGCAGATCTACTCGTGCGGAGACCCACCCCACCAGGAGCCGGCCCCGCACGAGCAGTTTCGCCGCTGTTATGGGGACCTTGATGACCACGGTCCCCATGCCAGTGTTGGAATGGCGAATCTCGCCAACCCTCACTGCTTCCGCCGCGCAACCGCCCTTGGTGGCCGCCGCTGCCGCGACCTCTTCCCTGGTCACAGAGTCGTCCAGCCCAGACAGCCGGACGTCTACCATGACCATAGGACGGGTCACCTTGACCTGGCCTTCCGGGAGGACCTCTCGGAGCCTGGCCGCCAGTGCATCCGCTCTCGCGTCATTCGCCGAGCCGGGGATCTCTAAGAGCTTACCCCCGGCCTTCGCCCCGCGAAAGCGGATGCCCTCGATGCATGGATGCACTGACGCACGTATGCGATGCGTCTATGCCTCGGTCCGGGCCCCTGCCACCCCGACGTCACGTCTATTGGTGGTCGGAGAGGATCGCCGAATTGCGCCGTGCGTGTATCGCAGCGCGCCGCGCATCCTCCCGCCATTTGCGTAGGCGACGTCGAGATCCGGATCTCGACGCTCCGCTCCACGAGGCCTATCGGACGGCCAAGAAGGACCTGAGGGTCGCCATAGCGCAGGCCAAGGCGCAGGCGAGAAAGGAGATGCTGGCCGACCTTTCCAGGGATCCGTGGGGGCGCCCGTATCTCACGGTTCGGGGGAAACTCCGGCCATGGGCAGCCCCGGTCACGGAGACCTTGGAGCCGGCTCTCCTGGACGCAGTCGTGTCCGGCCTGTTCCCCTCTAGGGGGGAACACGTGCCACCGGCCATGCGACCCCACCCGCCTGCTTCCACAGCGGACCCGGAGCCTGTCTCGGAGGGCGAACTGGGCGGCGCGCTTCTCAGGCTGCGCGCCAAGAACAAGGCCCCGGGACCAGACGGCATCCCCGGCAAGGCTCTGGTGGTTGCCGCTGGATGTCTGGACATCCGACTTCGGCGGCTATACACGGCATGCCTTGCCCAGGGACGTTTCCCTCCGCTGTGGAAACAAGGCAGATTGGTCCTTCTTCCGAAGGAAGGCCGTCCGGCGGACTCACCCTCGGCCTATCGACCCATCGTCCTGCTGGACGAGATCGGGAAGCTCTTCGAGCGCATAATTTCCGTGCGTCTCGTCCGGCATCTCGAGGGGACGGGGCCTGGGTTGAGTGAGTTCCAGTTCGGCTTCCGTGCCGGTCGCTCGACCATCGACGCGTTGCTCAGGTTGCGTGAGCTTGCGGAGAGTGCGGTGTCCCGCGGCGAGGTGCTGTTGGCGGTGTCCCTCGACATTGCCAACGCGTTCAACACTCTGCCGTGGGCGAGCATCAGGCGGGCCCTCGAGTATCACGGGGTGCCCGCCTACCTGCAAGCAGTGATCGCCGATTACCTGAGCGATCGCGAGGTGATGTGCGTCACCCCGAGAGGAGTGGTTTGCAGGCAGTCGTCGTGTGGCGTTCCGCAGGGGTCGGTTCTAGGACCACTCCTGTGGAACATTGGCTACGACTGGGTCCTCCGCGGCAGTCTTACTACGGGGGTGGGCGTAACCTGTTACGCCGACGACACCCTCGTCACTGCCAGCGGAGTCGACTTCGTCGAGGCGACGCGACGCGCGACTGCCGGCGTCGCAACTGTGGTGCAGCGGATCCGGAGGCTGGGACTGGAGGTGGCGCTCGATAAGTCTGAGGCCCTGTGTTTTCACGGGCCTCGACAAGCGCCACCAGCAGGGTCCCATCTCTCTGTGGGCGGCACACAGATTGTACTAGGGCGAACCCTCAAATACTTGGGGCTGACGCTGGACCCCCGCTGGAGTTTCCGCGCCCACTTTGAACGGTTGGCGCCGAGACTCCTGCGGGTGGCCGGAGCGCTCGGCACGTTAATGCCGAACTTGGGTGGGCCCTCTTCATTCAGCCGGCGTTTGTACATGGGCGTCGTGCGGTCCATGGCCCTGTACGGGGCACCGGTGTGGTACGACGCCATGTCGGATCACAACGCCATGCTGATGAGGAGGGCGCAGCGCCACTTGGCCATACGGGAAATCCGCGGCTACCGCACGGTCTCGGCGGATGCCTCCCTCGCGTTGGCCGGGAGCATGCCATGGGATCTCCATGCACTGGTCCTCGCCGCTCTTTATCAGTGGCGGGGAGACCAGAGGTCCCAGGGGCAAAGGCCTGCACCACTTGAGGTCGAGGCGGAGCGGGCTCGGTTGGAGCAGTCCGCCGTGGAGCGGTGGCAGGATCGCCTGGCCGTCAGCCGAGCCGGTCGACGCACCTGTCAGGCCCTCCAGCCTGTGCTGGAGGAGTGGATGCGTCGTGGGCACGGTCGCCTGTCCTACAGGCTGACCCAAATGCTGACTGGCCACGGCTGTTTTGGGGCGTACCTCGCCCAGATTGGTCGCGAGTTGACCGGGCGGTGTCACCATTGTGACGGCCGCGAGGAGGATACCGCGCAACACACCCTCGAGTCGTGCCCGGCCTGGGCGAGGGAGCGCGCGGACCTCATCGCGGTAGTCGGAGGTGATTTGTCACTCGCTGCCATCGTGGCGAGGATGGCCGGATCCAGGGAGGCGTTTGCGGCCGTGCAAACCTTCTGCGAGAGCGTGCTCCTGCAGAAGGAGGAGGCGGAGAGGGTGCGAGAGGCTTCGGCTGACGCCCCGATGATCCGCCGCCGACGCACAGGCCGCTGGAGGGGACGCTTTGCTCTCCTCCTGCCGCCTCCCTGAAGGACCCCGGGTGTACTCGGTGCGGGGGTACCGATACGCCCACACGGGGTCGCAGCGGCGCGTGTGTGTTCCCGCGCGTCGTTGCTTGTACCGAGGAGGGGGCTGCTCTCCCCTCCTCGAAGCCGGGCGGGGCCCTGTCAACTTCGTGGGCCGCAGCTGGGAGCGAGTGCGTGGTGGCATAGCGTTGGCTGAAACCCATGCACTCGCACCGACAACAGCACCGGAGGACACCGTCAGGTTTTTAGTGGGTTGGAGCCCCACATAACCCCCTCCACCATCCCCGCTGGCGGGGGGGGGTATGCACCGCATTTTCCTGACGCAAAAAAAAAAAAAAAAAAAAAAAAAAAAAAATGGTGACTAGGATAACGGATAGAAATACTTAAATACATATAAACATCCATGACTTAGGTACAAAATGCTCGTGCTAATCACACAAACCACAAACATTTGCCCCTTGCGGGATTCGAACCCGCAACCGCCTGGTTTAGAAGTCCGGTGCGCGAACGACTACACCAAGACGGTCGTCAATAGAATACAATGGAAGCATTTCCACATTGCTATTGGGCTATTTACAAAACATACAGTAAGAAAATTTTAAGGCCGATAATTTAAAATAATAAAGCTAATAAAAGTTAAACAGGTTTATTAAAAAAAAAATATATTACCCTCTTAAAGGTCGATTCTGGTGTTCAAATATAGCAATATTTTGTATGAGCCTAACATCAAAATGGCGGAAAAAAAATAGCTTCCCCACGCTAAATCGGTAGCCTTGATGAAGTTTTTTTAGATGTTCTTTGAGACCATAAGCGGCCCTTAAAAGAGGTTATTAGTGTTTCACAAATAACCTTTTACGGTCGGCAGCACGTCAGGTTATCAATTTAAACTACCTATGAAAACAGCTTTGCGTAATAATAAAGGCGGTCTCTATGTCGAAGTGGGGTAGTCTGACGTTTGGCCATGTATACAATGGCTGATAATGTACACAAAAAATCGATTACATTCATATCAGCCTATTGCAGTCCACTGCTGGACATAGGCCTCTCCAAGACGGCGCCAACTTTCACGGTCCACCGCTTCACGCATCCAGCCACCACCGGCCACCTTCCTCAGGTCATCGGTCCACCTAGCAGGGGACATCTTACATAATAGGAATAAAAAAATATTTTTCACTCCATCCAACTCCACTTATTATTATCTTTCAACACCAAATTTAATTCTTGCTGTTAATATTAAACACCATATTTCGAAGCGTAACTGAGTGAACTCAAACGAAGCTATTCAGATTGTTTCAGGCGCTCAAACTGTATTGTATGCGAACCCCGAAAACTGCAGTATGCAGGGAAATATGCAGCTTAATTAAGTTATGGTAGAAAGGAACGCAGGAGGTTGTCTCGTGAATATCGATAATTTGGTATCGATAGATTTTAAAATACAGATGGAATATTTTTATAATTACGGATGATGATGATGATACATAATTACGGGAGGAATCCTTAGATTGGACAATAACATTAGTAATAGTATCGATACGAACTTCGTAGGTCCTAGTCTTAAAGTATTTAAAAAAAACATTTGATGCTTAAAGATAAAACGCTCTTTGTGTAACTAAAATTGTCCAGAAATACTACCGATACCTGTGCTACCAAAAAAAACTAAATATTTTCCATTTATAATATATTTTTACACCAAATAGTCCATAAAACAGGCCTCCTATTTTTATCACAACGGTATCGATAGGTTGTATCGATAAAATGTTATATCAAATAATGCTGCCGGGAAGGGTAGACTACACATACACGGCATGCTTTTAGGAATTACTTTACCTACACGTTTCACTAAAAAGTGCTTTAGGTTATGTATGGATTCCCCCATAAGTTGTTTTATACTGGTATTAATAAAATAAATCAACTACCGCTTAGCATTCACATACCTGCAATAGTTACTCGTAATTCAGTAAATACTTTGAAATGATGTTCATATTATACTACATGACATACTCGTAGTTTCAGTAGATATTTGATGTAGCACGGATTAATTAAATCTTTATTAATTTATCTTGTAAATATTTCAATCGCTGAGTGTGAAGCAAACATGAATTCCATTAGTTTTGATTGCTTTGTAAATTTAATCAAGTCGCTATTATATGTACAAAATTAAGGTACCTACACAATTGCAACTTCAGTGACAATTTAATTTATGTGTGCCTACAGTTTTAATGAATCTAGGTATCTATAGGTAAGATTAATGTGTTATATTTATTGTACTATTTCCTTCATTTTTAATTTTATGCTATGGCGACTTGGCGAGATAGACATACCTATATACGTTTATTTATCCATGACTTAGGTACAACTGCTCGTGCTCATCACACAAAAATTTGTCCCTTGCCGGATTCGAACCCGTAACCTCTGGTTTTGTAGTCCGGAGCGCGGACTACACCAAGACGATCATCAAATTATTTATAAGTATAGGTACAAAGTAGTATTTATTTATTTATGGTCGTATAATTATTAACATGTTTAGGTAAGTACTACATTTATTTACATTTTAATATAGAACTGATAGAACTTAAAAGCTAAATACTCAATACGACCTAGAGAGAGAGCTAAAATAGCATGCTTTACAATATAATATTATCCTCCAACCCTGCAATAATTTCGCATCATCCTTAGCGTCAGGGCTTATCGAAATCATGTAGGCAGATACCGTTATGGCGTCACGAGACGAGTCCGTCACGTAACCGATCCGGCCGGCAAATAACGGCTTATTACCGACGATTACATTATTATATTCACTTTAGCGGCTTTGTCATGAATTTGCGTTGACACGATCCGACGCTTAAGCGTATAGTCAGCACTGACCTTTACATTTGCTGGAAACGCATGTGAAAATATGAGTTTACTGATGTTTTTTCCTTAGTTGAAGATTATGCAGGAAATATTTTAATCTTACAAACACCTATCAAATACATTTGATTTTTTAATCTCATTAGAAAAAAACATGACAAGTGCAAGTCACTCTCGCACACTGAGAGTTATGTACAAACCAGTGTAATTATTTTTTTTAACACAGTAACAATTTTTGGATTATTCCCAATAAGACTTAGATGTATAAATTAGTGCATTTTTTATTTAAGAACAATAACATTATTTTTTTCTCTACAAGATATTCTTTCTCGCTATTTTCAACCCTATCAGGTTTTAATTACTCTACGAAATGTTAGAAAATAAGGCTCTCTAATGGATCTCTATGGATTGCGTTCACTTAGAAGCTTGATTTTTTTACAGCTTCAAGGGACCGCAGTTCTAAGTATCTGACGTTTAATTTCAAATGGATACCACCACACGTTTTCGAGCAAAAGGGTCTTGACAGACAGACAGACGGATAGTAGACGGACAACGGATTCCTTTTAATTCTTATACGAGTTGCGTTTTTCCGTATATACGGAACCCCATAGTGGGAGGTATCTTATTTATTTAATCTTGGCAATAAGTAACTCACCCAAGTTCCCCAAAATATGAAGGCTGGAAAATTTAATAAATAACCCAGCAAATTAGAAAGATCGGTAGGTCACCTACTGGTGTTTCATTAGAGAAAGTACAGTCTCCTGCTCACTAAACAGATTTTTATTCGACTACATCAAATTATTTTAATAAATACTGTCATTAAAGAAAATTACTACAGAATTAACCTAAACATGAGGAAAAAAAAACAAAACGGACCGACTTTTTTTAGTTCATTATTCACGTTCGCGCAACCGGCTCTACAATAATGCTTCTTCACACAGATGGCGTTAGTAGAATGAGCATCCCTAGCTTTCTGAATCATAGTGCCGAATGTGTCATTACTAGTTTATTACTGTAGTGCATTTCAAATTGACGTGACCTTTTAAAACAACATGATATTTTAAATCTATTACGTATTTTACACACGTAATTTTCTTTCAGAATCTCCCATGTTGTCCTGAAAAAGTTGTTAAAAAGGTATCAAATTTACATCTCCAGAGATTTCCACTTAACAGTTTCTTAAAATAAACTGCGAGTGCATAGTACAATAGGGATTTCACACATTTTAAAATATTCCTTGGTAACAAGCGGAAAGAACAGGCAACGCGTTTTATCGTTGTATTGTTGAGAAGCCCTGGCAGGGAACACTCGATAATATCCGAGGATATGCAAGTAAAAGCATAGAAGTATCACAAATGTGCGCTAACAATGGTAAATTCGTGATCTTTAAGTCTCTCTCTCATCCTGTGAGCTAGACTAGCCTAACCATAACTGATTTTAGCATATAATTGGATAACCGCACTTAATGCCACCATTGCAGCACTGAGTAGCAAACATAACATGCATAATTTCATACATTTCGTTAATATCTGTTATACTACATAGACTCTCAGACCAAAACAATCGTGCCGGAGGGTACAACTTCTGGTCCCTTTCCAGATTGCGGTACTCTTGATGATCTAATATTTAAGGTTTAGTTTGCACTGTTAAACTCGTCAATGTCTGATTACATTTTGTTGATAGCTATCAAAACACATAGGTACTTTAACCTTTTCTGTATTTTAAGACTCCACAATATTAAAGCACATATGAAAGGTACTTCTATGCGCGCATCGTTTGCTGATGCCTTTTGTAAAATTTTCTTCACCTGTTCTCGGATTCGCCATCAAAATGATATCCTCTTGTACTCCATGACAATGGACATAAAGACTAAAGTGCAGTCTGGGTGTACGCCTGTACTCTGATTCAAAGAAATATGCTTAAGCTAACACATAGAGGTGCAGTTTAAAAATATTTTATATAATAAATTAAATAAATAAATATATTTTTATAACTTAAGCAATTATTTTGCAAGTTTTTACGAAATTAAATCAAATTTCACTTACACGGCTCACTGGCGTCGACTAACTTACGTCCTCCGTAGCTTAGTGGGTAAGAGCACTCGCCCGGATAGCGAAGGTACGTGGGTTCGAGTCCCACCGGATGACACAGTCGATTAATTTTTGTAAGTGAAATTTGATTTAATTTCGTTAAATAAATAAATTGTTTCAACAAACACACCAATTACCTAGCCCCAAACTAAGCGTGAGCTTGTGCTATATGGTGACTAGGATAACGGATAGAAATACTTAAATATATATAAACATCCATTACTAAGGTACAAATGCTCGTGCTCATCACACAAACATTTGCCCCTTGCGGGATTCGAACCCGCAACCGCCTGGTTTAGAAGTCCGGTGCGCGAACGACTACACCAAGACGGTCGTCAAATATTGGACAACATCACTTAAATTGCACTCATCCCAAAGTAAGTAGCTAAAGCACTTGTGTTATGAAAATCAGACACAATGGTGGTACAAAACCCGGGACACTGTAGAAAACATAAATTTAAGTATTGACCCGACCGGGAATCAAACCCAAGACCTCAAGAGATGGCGACACCTTGAAAACCAGTAAACGAGAGCCACTCGACCACGGAGGTCGTCAAATGTTATATTGGAATTGCGTTTGCCTGCCACTTCGGACGCACGAAGAGTTTCGTAAGAATTTCGGGAAATCCTACCATCGAGCTCGTAACCTATAGAGGCGAAGTAAGCGCAATTTTTCTCCGAAACTTATCAGTGCTCGGTATAATAGTGTCAAATAAAGCGAGTATTTTATAATCTATATTATAAAATATGAGATATTTTGGTTTTGATCGTAAATAACAATCTCTTAAACAGCACTTTTATTTTTATATATCTATAGAAATAAGTGAATTTGATTGTCAAAATGTGTTGAAGAAAAAATGGAGGCATTCAGTGCCAAGGGTTTTTGACGGAATTTTTCTGAAACAAAATTAATGACATTTCGTCTCTGTAGGTTATGTGCTCGGTGTCCTCTACACTCCCCTAGCGACCTACCAACTAAACCTACTAACCTGTGTTGTCAGTCAGTGATCGGTCGTGTGTTGTCAGTCAGTCACTTAGTCACTAACAAAAGAATTGTATACAGGGTGTTCAAAAGAGTACGAGCCAAATGAAGGGGAGTGGGTCATAAGCGACTTATAATACGCTTTGAACCACCCCCTTAAATAAGGCTCGTACTTTTTAATAACCTGTATATTCATCAAGACGTTAAGCCCGAATAAATAAGAATCGAATTCTTACTTAAGAAATATATTATTAGAAGTTACTTTATTTAACTTGCTTGTACTATTAGGTATTATGTGGTTTTAAATAGTATTTGAAAAAAGGAGTTGTAACGAAATAGAAGCAGATAAAACTTAACCTTAAAACACTAATTAGCAATATACATAATTGAACTAAAATTCATTTAATATGTGTGTATAATATTATATAATATGTGTGTATAATATAAATCTATTAATAAAAACCTGTACACAATATTGCAGCTTTATATTTTTATCAGCAATTAAATTCTAAGAACAAATGTTTATATCCATTGAGCGAGTAAATAAATTCCTAAATTAAATACATTCTTGAGAGCACCTCAATGAAAAATGTTTAGCCATAACTTGCTTGAAATAAAACTTGAAACCATATCGAGACTGTGTTTGATTAGGTAAGCTTTCAAAGGTACTTCGTAATACTAGAGGGTGATTTTTCCACAAACTGTTTGGAATAATAATACTTGCCTTATTAATTTAATTCAAGTTGAATACAAAGTCTGAAATTTGGAAACGATTGTAAAATTATAACAACTTTTTAGCGAATCTAAAGTATCCTTGAACAAACACTTCACTACACAAACGGGATTTATTGCAACTAATTAATACTTTTTAAAAGGCAAATTTGTATTTACCTTCCCGACGTTTCGATTCGGTTGCACGAATCATGATCGCGGGCACGTTAAAAGCTAGTTTCTGACAATTATATTTTCGACCCACATACATAAGAGTAGATATTTAAAAAGTTACAATTAATAATGTCTATCACAACGAGTGATGGGCGATTGTTCGAAACAAAAATAATCGAATGAATCGACAATCGACCATTATAACTATCGACTGTCGATTTAGTAATTCGAAAAAAATAATATTCTAATAATAATCGTCATTCGAATGATAATCTAAAACAACTATTACTTACGCTTAAAACTCAGCCCTCAAAAAACTCAAAATTCATTTGATCGAATTTTCGCGACTGTGCGCAGCAATTGAATGATTATTCGACGCGACGAATGACGATTGACGATTCATTCGTTAGTAGTACGGCCTGCGCACCACACGCTCCGGTATCGCTCGTCGCATAATCGAAGGTTAATCGAAAGACTGCGGTTGTTTATCGATTACAGAGACCATTCGAATAATTCGATTAGTTTAGTAATAATCGCCCATCGCTAATCACAACGAAAATTTAAACACGTTATCAGTATTAATGTGGTGAGGTTCTGAGGGTGATGTGATGTTTTGTTGACTTTTTGCAACAGTCGCTGCTTACTAGATCAATTTTATAAATGCTCACCGCACTAAACCAACCATTGTCCCAGTGACACTACTACTGACAATAACTTATTACTAAATACGATTAATCAGAAGATGACCGTAAAATAAACTTGCAAAACGTTGTGGGTCATTTGTGGATCATTACTTGCATATAAATAAACGTTTTGTCAAATGTCGTAACACTAGTAAGTAGAGTACGAAATTCTTAGTTGCCGTTAAAAAGTTTTTTTTTCGGCTTGAGTCACAATACGATTGCGTTCGAATTCGACATTTGCAAAAAACCTGAGAAACCAACAAAATAAGTGTTTAGCGCGGATTCCCACGGCTTCAAAGCGTTGGAAAAGCTTACGAAGAACATTATCTAACTATTTTACCAACTTCATTAGCGTACCTATTACTCCGAAATTGTATGCAATACTCTTTTCTTGGCTTAGTATTGTTCTGTGAGATTCCTCTTTTATATCAATTAGAACATTATTCAAAATAATTTATTCTCAATTTTACAGAAGAAAATCTCAAAAGTACCTACCCTAGGATACCTTATTTAAAAAAGTACGTTTTTTAATTTTTTTAGCATGTTTTAGAATAATTAACAAAAGGTTTCTTTTTTATTTCTAAGTTTACATCACAGGATGCCAACGAACAAGAACAAAACATTGTATGAACTGTGCCAACTTGAACTGATGCCAGTATGGATGACTAATATAACAATAACTGTACTTAGTAATCATTAATAATTTCAATGCTACTGTAAAATATAGCTAATTATTTATTTAGCAATTAAGTTAAACCCTGCTCTGATGATGAATCATCTACGTCACTACAAATTGACCTTTTCTCTAGAAAAGTGATGGTAGCGAGAAAAGTAATTTCATGGTCCCCAAAAATAATGTACTTTTTAATGGTAAACCTGATCGATCCAGCCCGAACATCTGCTGAAAATTATTTAAAAAATATATGAGTACAAAAAATACCCATGGAGTTTTCATTGAACATTACAACAATAGCCCTTCCTTCATTGGCACACTGACGGTTGATTGTCGAGGTACCGACAGCAGAAAAACGCATCGAGAATAATTAGATTTGTAACAACAGAGGTGGACATTATATATTTTAAGTGTGTACATTTTGGAGTGTACAGTATTTCCATCACTGTACTTTAAAATACAGTAAAATGTTTTTATACTTTTAAGCTTAATTTGTATATCAAGAATTTTTAATAGTTGCTCTTCTCTACCATGTGACAGCCTAGGTTCGTCGTTTGGATACAATAAGAAACATAGTAGGTACTCATAATACGCTGCCATCTTCAAAAGCACGAACTTAAAAATGTGCATACGCCCTAGCTTGCAGTAGATGCTAATTTTACTATGATGTTTATTTTCTCTTGAACTTCACAAGCTGTAACTTTAATCTGCCGACGCTCCTCACGCACACACACGCAGCTATGCCTACAACTAGTTAATTTCCTTTGTCACAAAGGCCCGTCGCGGCGGGGATGGATGCGTGGAAATCGCGATACGTCACGGTGATCCACGCACGGCGTGCACCCGGCTAGACCTGTGTGGGACGGCAGCCAGCATGCACCGGCCCTTATATTGTATTTAGAACACTAGTTGATTTCATTTCAATCCAGTATACCGTTCAAAACTTAAGAGGATCCAGGCACATGGTCGCTTAAAATTGTCAGTCTATGCTTGCAATTTTTGTATATACTTATTTACATTATATTTCGAAAATGATATTACTTACTAAGCATCGGTTTACTTATGTGTTTTATTAACCTGATTTTCAAGGAGCAAAAGTTATTTAAAATCGCCATATGTGACGGTGATCCACCGCACGGTGAGCTCACAGATAGGCGGCTATACCTGTAGGATGACAACAGCCTGAATTAGCCCTTATATCATATTTCGAACCCTAATAAATCTCGGGTAACCCATGTCCCATGCATGCCAAAATTAAAAGTAAGACAGCGCTTAAAAGCTCAGAAACATAAATAGGTTCCAAAACGATACCTACAATATCTTCTTGCATGTAGCAGCTTAGATTGCCCTAAAACGTAAGCCCGTAGAAGATAACTTTTATACACACACGGAACCCCAGTAAACGTACGTTTGTAATAATGTTGTTTTCTTGATGAATTAAAGAATATCTAATCTAAAAAATCTAGCATTTCGAATCATTGGATGAGTTCGTAGTAAAATGTATTTTTGTTGCGAAAAAAGCACCAGCAATGAAGATCACGTTATCTTAAACTGTTACGAGTAGTCTATGCCCATAAAAATCATTCGTTAGAAACACTACAAGAAACTTAACACTACAATAACCACAAGTCAGATCGCTCGAACGATCGTGAAAATTCACTGTTCTCATAAAGTGTAATGTAGTGAGAACTATATCTTTAGGTGTAGAGTTCATCATAATTTCAGCTTCAGTGGCTGTCACTCGACGATGATAGATCGATTGCAGGTGTTCAATCAGCGCGCGAAGCCCGTTCAGTAAACTTATGAAAATTGTCTGCATGAAAATACATAGTAACCGAAAATTAAGAGAGAAAACTAAACACGAGATAATATTTTGTCATAGACTTCTTCTACTTGTCGTGTCGAGGTAAAGCGACCTAAGTTTTTTGTGCCCAGTAATTGGCGACGCGGATTGCTTTGTCGTTTGCACACATAAGGTCTGTCATAGACTTATTAATGGATAATTTTATATTAAGTATGATTTAATAAGTTTTCTTCTTATTCTGTATTTTTAGCAATTATATTCGAATTAAAACATCACAACTAAGAAATGATTTATAATGTTGTGTTATTCTATAACATTCCTTGATTTTCAGTGACAGAAATAATAATGTTACAGTTTTTTCACCGCATTCGCTTTTAACATATAATGTGCATAAGAGCATAATATTAGTAAAAAAAACTACTCTCAAAAATATATTTGGTAAAATCGCTGTGTGCTTTCTGTAAGTTCAAAAGGCTAAATTCCAGATTTCATTTATCGAAGTACTAAATAAAGGTACTTAAGGCTCTCAGTAATAGACCATCAAAACACTAGACGTAAAACTTATAATTGGTTTATACAATACAGTCTTAAAACATAAATAGTGAGGTCATTAGGCTGTCTGAAGGTAAATAATCAATTAAACGTGTTTACAACTTATAAAGGAATATCTGCCGGAGTCGCAACTGCAAATTAAAGTTGTTTGTTCGCAGTTCAAGTAAATACACAATTAAAAATACAACTTTTTTACAGAGCTACTGCTTGATTCTACACTTGACGTGTGTAAACGTTGGTTCGATCTTATAATATTACGTAAACCTTCGTAATATTATAAGATCGTCTTAGAGCGTCTTTTGCCGAGGAAATAATTTGAATAAAGAAAGTTTGGACTAAGACAGCTTTAATATTGTTTACCACTGTTATGTGAAATGAAATTGGACATTCTAAATGATAGCAGAACAAAGGTTAAAACATTCCTCAAAATCTTATGCATTGACAATATCAACCACTGTTGACCTAACTCCGGTACTTTATATTTTAAGGATCGCATATACGAGTAAGCTGTGACTACACGTTTAGTTAATTACCTTACAATTATTACATTTTCAACAAAAACTAGGTATATTCATTTATGAAAAAAAACTATCCGTATTATTACAAAATATACAGTGTTGTTTAAGCCTTATCTATTTATAAGGCAATCACGTAACTTTAAATGAATGAAGCATGTGACCTACATAATGAATTCGTTGGCCATCTTATGAATTAGACAGAGGCGGTATTTTTGTAATAACACCGATTTTGTTTTAATATTTCTTAACTCGTTTGTGGATGTTTCAGAAAGATTTCCTAAACCAATACAAGTAAAGTCGTAAATGGTCCTTTATCTAACAATCCTATTTACAGTGAATTTATTCCCCTTGAAAATGTGCAATTAATTGAATAATACCGACATTTATAGCCCATCGCTAATCTCTGAATGCTAAGTTAGTTTCGCAACTCCGTTACTAGGCAGCTATTTACATAGATTAACTAAAGACTGCACTTGCTTTGTCCGTGTTTAAAATCAACGTTTTATTATATCCTATTCAGCTCTTTATGATAGGCGGAAGAAAGAATACTTAAGAGATACGAGGGTCAAACTGAAAGTTCTTAGAACTGGCCACTTATAAACAATATATTAAAAAAAAAATTCTAAAATTTGAAACTAGAACTCTTTGCCAATATTACTGAGTATATATTTCATTCATTTGTCATTTGTTTTACGACTTGGCGGCAAATTGAAAATTGTCTGTGTCACGTCAAAATGAATTTAACACGAGAAAATTTTCGTGCAATGATTTTTTATGACTTTCGATGTCATTTAAGTCAACAAGAAAGTTATGATAGACTACGATTGGCCTTTCACGATGAAGCCCCATCTCGTGCGACTGTTTACAACTGGTTTAATGAGTTTAAACGTGGTCGCACTAATCTCACTGATGATGTACGTGAGGGACGGCCTTCTACGGCGACGACTGAAAATAACATCTGTGTTGTGCGGCGTATGATAGAGACTGACAAAAGAGTGACCTATCAGCAGATTTGGACAAGCTTAGGCATCGGTATGAGTCAAGTGCACAAAATCCTCCACGAACATTTAGCGGTCAGGAAGCTTTGCGCCCGGTGGATACCTCATAATTTGACTAAGGCTCAAAAACTCCATCGTGTGGATTGGTGCCGTAAAATGATTGAAAGATTTAACGAAGGTGACTCAAATGCTGTGTTCGACATACTAACAGGTGACAAAAGCTGGATTTACTGTTATGATCCTGAAACCAAAAGACAATCTGCTCAGTGGGTGTTTCCTTTCGAGGAGTTGCCAACTAAAGTGAAGAGAGATCGAAGTGCGGGAAAAAAAATGGTGGCCTCGTTCTTTGGAAGGATAGGTCATTTCGCAACAATTGTGTTAGAGGATCAAAAAACAGTTTCTGCAGAATGGTACACTACCAATTGTTTGCCACTTGTCTTGGAAAAAGTTCGAGAGAAACGACCTCGCAGTAGGATCCTCCTTCACCACGACAACGCCTCGTCGCACACCGCCAAGCGAACGATCGACTATTTGGCGACATCAAACGTTGAATTACTGGGTCACCCGCCGTATAGCCCCGACCTCGCGCCTTGTGATTTTTATTTATTTCCAAAAATTAAAGAAAAACTTAAAGGAAAGCGGTTTATGAATGCTGAAGAAGCGGTGGCTGCGTATCGCGATGCCATTGAAGAGACCCCTAAGGACGAGTGGGCAAAGTGCTTTTCCCAGTGGTTCCATCGCATGCAGCGGTGTATTGACGTCAATGGACAATATTTTGAAAAGATATAATAAAACTAATAACTGGCTAATGTAATCAGTTTTTGATTTTCTAAGAACTTTCAGTTTGACCCTCGTATATTCTCCTCCTTGGGTAGAGGAAAGTTCAACATTGCGGGTAAAAATAGATGTGGGGGTAAGTTAAATAGCATTCATCTAAGTGAAATGTTATTGAGGGAACTATGATATAAATTACCTAAACTATTAACTTTTGATTCGCTAATGTAAAATGTTATCACGTTTTCAAAACCAAAATCTCTTAAGTTTAGGTATGTGTAAAATCAAAGTGTTTAATTCAACTTATGTTTATAACTTTGTACAGTGGACTAGACAGAATAAAAAACAACTTGATTATCTGCAGTCAAACGTACATGCACACAAATCTGTTGTAATATATTCTAATAAATTATGGAAGTATGAATGAATTAAGCGGGCGGAATTGGAAACTGTGACATCGAGCTCAAGTTTTGAACGTGTTAAAGAGAGTTAGCAAATTCAACTCAAGTAATGAATCAGTATAAAGTAGGTAAGCAATATAAGACAAAGTATGACAAATTACTTGATGATGTCACTAGATTTGCCCTCTTTTTAGTTCATTCATTCATACCTTAAGAACTGGGCTCTTGTCGGTGGAGCAATTTCCACGCCTCTCTGGACTCTGCCAGCACCTTCAACTCCCTATACGTCATGACATCAGCTTTTTCATTCAACTGCTGTGTGTGTGCTCTTTTTAGCCTTCCTTTTCATCTTCTTTCAATTTTGTATCTGTTTTCACATGAGAAATAATTACATTTGACTTTGACATGCAGCACAGAATACCTTACAAAAACTTAAAATCTCTTTATGTTTTTGTTTAAAGTCATTTTGTCTTCCTAAAAAAACTTACGATAGTATTTTATCAAAAACCAGGCATTTTTGAAGAGGTAAAAAACTCGTATGAATCTTTGGCTCTCTATTAACTGCTTAAACTGTGTCTCACAACCTCAGCCCCTTGTTCCTCGAATTTACATGAAACACGACGGTTGAATGTTACATGAAACACGACTGTGGTGTTAGCATTTTAATCACAGTTGGTGAGAATTCCATTAATCGCAATTAATAATTTTAGCTCTAATACGAGTAGGAACAAGACAGTTAAACGAAAGTGGCATATGAATAATAAAAAAACATTGAAACTATTTTATGACGATTTAGTACTTTTGGGCACTGTTTGAGCATTTTAAATTTTTGTATATAAAAATGAAGTTGAGTTTCTGCAGAAATTATAAGCAAAGTAACAAAACCTAAGGAATCGGGTATAGATTATTCAAAATAAAAAATATTCAATTTAGAACAGAAAATGCCACATAAGACTAAGTTGTTAATGTCGCATTAAAAGTAGTCTGCATTAATAATTACAAATCCACGCTCGGTGACCAAGGTGTTAAAGGTCCAACCGGAAAATATTTTGACAACAACCGATCAAAACAAAACCGCCCAAAGTGACGTCCTACAGCCGCAGCAGCCGCCTAGTCTGCCGTTCCCGGAATACGCGACACCGGCACAAACTATTTCCGCTTCACCGAGACAAATCATAATTGCTCCTTCGAGCCCACTCTTACGCACCCCCTTTGATGTTTTTATACAACGACCAAGTTAAAACAAATACGTCGCGACGATTATACGTCTCCGTTAAAACGATTCGCGCCGGTGATAGCTTTTTCGCCCATTTCTGTCCCTGTGTGGTCTCGCTCGTTTGGTTTGGAAAATTATACCTTTGTTTTTTACGGTCTAGCTAGTCGATGGTGTGACGTGTGAGAAATCAATCGGAACAACCTTAATTTAACCGACGGAAATAAATTACAATGACTCAATTTAAGCAATTCAGTATATTTATCTGTTATAAATATGTTACAAATGGGAATTTAATTGCAATAAAGACGAAAAAAAATTTAGACTGTCCTCTACTCGAAGGTTGTCTAGAATTGCTTTTAGCAGTAAGACCGCTTAAATTGTGAATTTTACTGTGTGTAGAGTATTTTAACTTATATTATTTTATAAATTATTTAATTTTTTTATCTTCAGTTTCAGGATTATCTTGCTTTTTCTCTCTGTGCGTGTGTTCCTGTAAAGCAGTGTTACAATTTTCTCGGTCATAAATCTTGCTCATACATTAAAATTTATCAAAACTGTTAAACACATTATAGCATCCTTCATCACAAATACTTATAGAGAAACAGTAGACCCATTGCCTTGTTACTTACGATTTTACCTAGTGAACGCTATCTGAGTCGACCAAGACAACCATATCTGTACTTTGAACAAACGACGAACGATTTTAGTTAACAAAATTTGGCCTCACGTCACGACACACTCATGAAAAACAAAATTATCCCAAAGAAAAGTTGTCAACGAGCGAATCTTCTGTTCCTTCTTTTTATACATTACCAACAATCCTAGTCCAACAGTTAATGTCGAACGGCACAGACAGCGTATTTTGGGTGCAAGCGGCGCGTTCACAGATGCCACATCCGTCGCTACCACGTGGAAATCGATTTTCCACGCCATGCCAGCTGTTGCGGGCGACAACTATACACCACCTTATCTCACAAACCACATAAATGTTTTTGATTCTACTCACTTCGCAATAAAGACTATATTGGCCCGTGCCGGCATTTTGATAGTGGAACATTGGTGTTGGTCTCGGCGTATGTACTTTGAAAGTCAAAAGTCCCTTTGTTGATATTTTTAATGTTTCGCGCATTGTCCTCAGACCCACCGCGTTTGATCCGATTTCAGTAGGTAGTTATTTATGATTATTAGAATAGCATGTCGATACCGAATAATTAATTTTTACGTCCACTTTATTGTTGTCTCTACATTGACGTAATTCTTCATGCTCGGTAACCATAGTTAATTCTTAATAAATAAATGTCTTCTTTACCAAAATTCATTAATATTGTTTTAGCTTAGACACATTAATTCTAAAACTTTCAAGTGATTGACATCGAAGCTTAATAATTAAATTAACTAAAACTTGTCTGGCATAAGATGTCGAGTTATCAATTAACTAAGTTTCGTCAACGTGGCAGATTATAAAAAACTAGTTGACAAAGAATCTCTAAGTTGGTAAGATATAAAGTATCTGTTTCGAACTAATAGGAACAATGTATGTCTACCTACTACTAATTATACAGTGCATTATACATCAGCTTCTTAAAAAGACTGTAAAGTTATTGCTAAGATTTAAACCTCGTAATTTTTATTCGAAAAAAAATATAATAAGTCCGAGAGTTACAAATGATGAGTTTTAATCAACAAGCCGTAAGGAAAAAAGCTACGTCCGCGTTTGATTGACGAGCCGTGTCGTCGGCCATATGCAGAAAGAGTGATTGCAAGTGCTTCAAACATCTCAGAAACGTCAAAGTTTGATTGGTGATTCCCATGTGTAATACGAGTAGCCAACAATGAGCCGTATGACGAAAAGCAAATAGTTCGTCACCATCCATCTTTGTCTGGCGAAGGTCGCACCTGAATAAAACAATATGAAACGGTTACTATGAGGGCAGAGTAGTCTGTCAATATCAAAATTGTTGGAATTGATGTGAAACTGTGTGTCTAGTACCTATGTGATTGTTCGAAAATTCCTATTCCTAAATTTTCTGGCAAAACTTTTAAACATATTTACTATTTATTAACTACAAACAGAATAATAACCAAATAATGAATTTGATACTTTTAGGAATACTCTACGAAACGGACGTACCGTTGCAATCAACTTTTCTTTGTGTATTAAAAATAAAAGACGCCATCACAAGAGTTATACAATGATGTCACAAATCCGGTTAGGCGCGACTATTGATTGAGCACACTCAAATTGGTAGTGTTATAATTAGGCATATGACATGAATTCAACGGATATCACAATGGAACCAACGAAGCATGGAATCGTATGGCGGCGTATCAGATGCGAGTTCGCCGTGCTCTATGCGAGATGTGACCGCTCAATCGAACTCACTAAATACCTGGATCTAATCAGCATTTCTACACTCATTTTTAACACTTAATTTTACACGTATCTTAACATTATACGTTCGATTTAACGCGTTCGCCTCAATGTGGTTACATCTTTAATACGGTCACTGATGTGGTTCGCGAATCGATTTGAATGCACATTACGCGTGTTAAATGTTTGTTTTATGCTTTCTTTATGATATCGGCCACCACTAATTTCTAACAGTCTCGTGGCAGTCTTAAATTCGAATATTTTTATTGATTAAGATTAGTTAGTATGTACCACTAGGTGTATGTTAGGCAATATTATCATATCATGGAGCTTCGCACAAATTTCACAAGTTTAACTTGCTAAGTGAATTATTGTTATTTAACTACTGATATCATCCTTTTCCACATTTACTACAATAAAAACATATTCGTAATTTATAAATTAAGAGTGCTAATTAGTTTCTCGTGCATAAAACTAGCCTGTATACAAGTTATTTTTAATTTAAAAAATATTACAATAACAATAGAGGTTCTGTGAGGGAAACGTCAAAGTCATGTCCCCTAAATACATACCCTCATCAACGAGGCATAACCGAACGGCGTTACTATTACAAGTCCCCATCAAATAAATTCAAACTCTCCCTAATACACCCCAGAAAAATAAATCGTGAAAAGTAAATAAACGGCTGCCATTACTGCCCTGATTATTTCGCCCCTGAACGTCAGTCGCCATTTTGATTTTAATATATTTTTTATAACAAAACGCTTCGATAAGAAATATGGCCGTTCAGTTAAATGGGGGATTATACGATTGGGAATATTATTTTAATACCGCTATTCTTTGGAAGAAAAATGGGTACGTTTTGTTAAAAGTATTTTGCGAATTTATGGTTTTACCTACGTCAAATGCAAGTTTTGAAAATATTTAGGTGGTAATATGTTTTGTAGGTATTACAATGAATGTTTCCTCAAAATAGAGCTTTTAGGTAATTACAACTTTAAATAATAATAAAATGTTATTGAAAATAATATTTGAATAATAAAAATATTTATAAAAAATATTATGTCCAATTTTTATGAAGAATCAACGGAAGCGGATAACAATTTTTCCAGTTGATAAATAGCAAAAAAAATAATATTGCGTCGGAGAGAACTTTAGCGGATATTTTCTTTGAAAATCAATTTAATAATGGAATAAGGACATTCTACTAAGTAAGAATGAGAATTTCTGCATTATTAGAATTTTAGCCTTTTAATAATATATTTATATCTGGTTGCTGCTAAGGTAGTATTAACGGCGATTTATTACTATCTTCTTCCCCACATTTTTTTTGCTATAGGATTCACCCAGACCTCAAATCGCAAACTTTCCCAAGGGGAAACCGCCCCTGGTATAAGGAATGTTGACATTGACATTGTCGAATAAGGGCGACAGAGAATCAAAACATTCTTAGTTAAGAATAAAAAATTAAAAGTTAAGGAATTAGTGTTCCTATATTCTAAAAATAGTCATCATCTTTATTATATACCTATTTAAATCGAAAATATCATGCCAATTATCTAACTACTACTTACTACTTAACATTAATGCTTATCTACCATTGGTCTAGAAAACAACCACGTGAGTTTCAGGATTTATAATAAATACAAGTAAAACTTGCTTTATTTTTGACATGATCTATCTGTTTTAGATACTATGATAAATATGTTTTCACCACATTTCAGATGGCAAACAGGTTTAGGGTTTGGTCTTTCTGTATAATCCAATATTTAATTAGTACTTAGGTACCTGTTTTTGATTTGCCTTTTTGACTTGTGTTCTTTTGTTTTCTGACTCTAGCATCAGCCTATTTTAGATACTGGGTGACATTATGGTTCTAAAAATAGGAAGGATTACAAAGATTTCAATGAAAAAAAGCGCCAAGTCTTGCTCGTCAGACAACGAAGTGAATTCGCGAAAAACTCATTTCCGCCGTCCAACACTGTTATTACATCGAAATGTTACGTTGTAGTGACGAGTATAAGTCTTATCGATTAAAATTACCTACTTAAAATTGGCAAATAGGAATACTATGTTCTCTATTTTGTTCCCTAACTTTTTTATCCATAAAGTGCAATAACTTGGCAGTAGCCTTACGCTTCTTCTGTGGAACATGTTGTTGGTGTGTACTATAGTACCTTTTGTGTCCCTTAAATAAAATAAAATAAAAATAAAATGTCACATAATTTTACATGCAATAATCCCTAAATACAAAATGCCCTTAATTTATTTTTCATTAACATTATAATGAATAACATACGAAAGCCTTTAAAAAAACGTTTTTATTAAGGGTGTCTTTAAAAAAAAAAATTACACTCTAGAATGAAATAATTAACAAACATTCGTTTCTGGCGCTTCGCCGGCCGCTGCCGCGGCATCGCTCGCTTTGCTCGCTCGGCTCGCGTGGCGTTGTGGTCAACACTTCTAACCTAACCTAATGTAATCAAACCTAAACCTACCTAATCTTTAAATCAAACGTTGAGGGAATTCGATAGAATTGCTTGTATCTCGAAAACAGAGCGTACTAACGCAAAATTAATGATTATAATTTACTGCGTATTTAATATAATACTTAAGCATGCGACTTTATTTCATGTAAAATTAGTAGATTCAACTGTTATAATTACTCGATATTATGACAGAATCATTTTAGAACTAAAGATAATTAACTAATACAACACAATATATTTATATTTTTTTGGCTACTGAAATTTATAGCAAACGTATAATGAATAATGATTTTCTGACAAACAATGTTAGAAGAAAAAACGGAGTACCATTCTTTGATTTTGATTGAAAAAATTAATTAATTTTCAATTCATATAACATCTTACATCATGTATTGTCAAACGGCCCAAAGTGGAAAAAAATGATTGAGAACAAAAAGTGTCTCATATCACGACACAAAAATTTAGTATTATTATGCTCTATTATTATTATACATGATTCTTTTCTTTCTCTAAATTTTCAGGCAGGTATGAAAAAGCATTATGATCACAACAATTTCACACACTGAAAATAACTTATGATTACAAATGGTGCCTTAAAAATAAGTAAGTAGGTGCGCGTACACCACATCGATATTCAAAAATAACATCACTAAAAAAACGCAAATTGGATATTCAGCAATGCAGAGAACTCCTAACTTGTGACGGGCGCGCAATATCTCGTGAATTCCGCTCCATACTACAGAGTTACACAAAATTCCTTTTGTCTCGCGCTCATTTGCTTTTGATGCCAAGTTCAACGCACATGAAAAACATTGCTTCCAAAATATCTGGAAAAATAAATTCTCTTACGCTTTTATCTATTATTCATTTTAATTATTGCTACACGAATTTTATGATGTACATTTTGGTTAGTAGTATCTTAAAGCCATACATAAAAAAATATGCTTGCAAGATATTAGTCAAAACATACATAAGCTTTTTAAACAAAACTTACGGATATTTTCTATTGACTGAACTACGTGATTGCCAAGATACAACATATGCTGGTTAAACACTTGAATAAATTTGAGACAGCTAATTCGGAATTAATTAAAGATAGATTATGGAAATATGTATTTCAAGTTAGTCGTCTCATATTTATTCAACTGTTGAACAGTGGTATAAATATTATTAGTAAGGAAGTTAATAATATTAATAAATTGTTTCAACAAACACACCAATTACCTAGCCCCAAACTAAGCGTGAGCTTGTGCTATGGTGACTAGGATAACGGATAGAAATACTTAAATACATATAAACGTAACGTAACGTGATGAGTAGGTACTTGGTAAAATTTTATAAATAAAACACTCAATTTATAGGGTCTTTAGAATCACTTTGTTATACGTCTGTCGAAACTCTTTTTCTCAGGAACGCGTTGATGGTACTTAAGGCTGCGGTACCTTGAAGCTGTGAAAAAATATTTTATAGTAACGCAATCCGAAGATAAAGCTTTTTCCATATTTGTATTCGTATATGTTAACCGTATTTTCGAATATTTCGCAGGGGAATTATAACATATGGAGTACTTTCCATAGACCTAGAATCATGAAATTTTGCAAGGAGGAAGGTTTTATAGCCTAAATCAAATATAAATTCGTAAATAAATTCGTCGACGTAGGAAAAATGAGGGTTAGTTAGTGTTACTACACGATTTAAAATGTAATACGGTTGTAGTAACAAAATAAAATTCATCCCCCATCTAAAAGTTTGATGCATCGATTGTATCGATGCATCGGTTTTAAACATCAATCTTGAACTTCATGAACGGAGAATCACATCATTCACGATAGCATTTCCTTTATAATAGCGAGACTACAATACACAGTTATTGAAAAGACTAGAATAGACACCGTACAGTGACATTATTGAATTTTCTTCGACTCCCACAGTTATATATGGTATCTTGGTAGATAATGTAGTAAGTATTAATATCTGTAAAGGTCTAAGATAAAACTCTCTGCATATTATATTTTTAGTAGCTATTTCATCCAACCTATTTTCATTAGTACTCTTTGTACCAATGAAAATAGGTTTTGTTGGATGAAATAAACTCAGCAATGGTTTGTTAGGCAGACATAATATTTTCGATATGGCTACTTAACTTAAAACATTATTAAGCTACTCGAGTTAGTAGACCCACCACACACTCATGTGCGACCTTTATGAACATTCACATGTCCCTATATCATTCGGTCCTCCTAATCACGATACCTGCACAAGAACAACAATAGTCGACACTTCACACCTATTACGTTACACCCCGCTTCCATTCATATCTGACGCCACACACAATGACATCGACATAAACGTCAACTTTGGCGGTATTTTTTCAAAAATCGAACAGTCTTCATTCTATTTTCTACAGTGATGCATTAGGCACGAATTAGGCGGCCAGTTCTTTCATTCGATATAATGTAATGTTCTTTTTATGTTATCTGTGGCTCATTCACGAAGTGACAAAGTAGTTACGCCCATAACTTGCGTGTGGTAGTGCTTGGGTGGCTACGGTAGACTATGAACTACGAACGATGAGTACATAGTACACAATGCTTCTGGCGTTATTCAAGTACGAACCAATGATTGCAAAAACAGTCTTGAGAACAATAAAACGTTACTTTCGATACTTGTATCTTTTAAAATGATTGTCACTGAAAACTATATTATGCACTTAGGTATTTAAAAAGAAAAGCCAGGTATGTAATTATATTATATTGTGTAATGCCTAAGAAGGAATTTAATTTTCAAGAAACTGATATGATAAATGAAGAAACTTTGAACAAAGCGGTATTACTTTTAAAAAGTCTCGTTTATCAGCGTCAAGTAATTTAATTTTTTGTTGCGTTTCTTAGTGTTTTATTGTGCCATTAATGTTATTAAAATGACACATTGCCTGATAGCAAAATTAAATCAAGATGTATGATAATTAACTTAAACATAATTCAAGATATCTATTTATATTAGTCAAATGAAAATATTAAAGAATTAAGTACGATTGTAACACCAAACAAATGATAGAAAATAAATAGAGGAATCTACTATCCGCCAGTGTATTTGAGAATTTACGCAGAAGAAATGTAAGTATTCATGGGTGCTCCAAGACAATTCATTTTGTCTCGAGGAAGCTATCAATTACAAGTAGCCAACCTGTCATCGAATAACGAAGGCTATCCGAATAAAAGACTGCCACCTACCGGTAGCATCATAGTTTGGTTTCCAACAATGACCATGACAATATACGCTCAAGACAATACCACAAAATTCCAAAAGTGTCCACCAAATTCAATACACTTGTTGTGGTTTTGATACAACACGGCAGGCGACGGGTTCGCTACTGTGCTAAAACTTTTGTTCCTAGCCCAACATGAGGTCTCAAATTGTGCGGCCACAAATACATTATTAACGAATTCGTCTCGTTCAACAAATTAAGATATTTGCCGTGACTTGTTTATACTTCAACTGTTAACGATTTTTGGAAAATTCGGAACAGCACATTCAATCTCGATGAAACAAATGAAGATCAGTTTTATCGTTCCGAATTTGAATTTCAAACAGAAATGTCTCTCAGTGATCAAGCTTCCCATACTACGTTTCAGCTGTTGCGGATTTTATTTTTATGCGGTATGTTGAGCGGAATAAAGTTGAAAACCTGTTGGTGTAACTGGTGTGCGTTAAGGGTGATTGGTTCGATCGAGAACTAGGTTTATTTGGAATTATTCCTGTAGCTCCCGTCAAGAGGGATGGCTGAGAGCCGCCGTTTATTGTTTCTTTAACGATGACAACACTCAGGTTTATTGAGGCTCGCGGATTAAGTTCCGACATAAGTGTCGGGAAGCGGGACTCCACTCTCCTATTTACAGTAAATTGCTTATTCCTTAGTTTCATCAAACCCGAGATTTGAAATCCATTTTTGTTTTTAGGGATCGTTTATTTCTGATATGTTAAATTGCTTGTCTTAAGTAATGATCTGTCTCAAAAGTTTAATTTACCCATTTACATGAAAAAGTGACTGCAGTAATAAAAAACCTATTGCTGTGTGCTTTTACGACATGATATTATCATTATCTAAATAATTTAAAAACAAGATGCAAGAAAAAAATCATTATTGCACTGATATTTTTGAAATATACTACGTATTCTAGTATTTCTTGTTTTTCTTGTATGGCACAGCTTTTTGTTCATCGAGATTATTCTTTCTTTCATAAATTACGTAATTATTCTTTTCATTACTTAAACAAAGACGGCTTAAAACATATTGTCAAATGTGAAGAGAAATCGAGTGATTATCACAAATGATGCTTTAACAAAACTGCACAGCACATTTGTCGTCGTTCCCAGAACGTGGGTAGTTGTAAATTCAGTTAATTGCCACCATTTTCGTCTGAAGGTTTTTATTTTAGGTTGCTATCTCCTGCGGCTTCGGGAGCTGGTTGTAAAACAATTAACCGATGTACTGTTACTCCTTTGTGATCGCTGACAATCGGTGACATTGGCCCTAAACTGCCCTCCATTGTTTTCGGTGACAAATGAAGACTTTAAATAATGTGGAACCGGAGCTTAGTGCACGAATATCGACTTCTTGCTAACAACTTGATATCGTTTCGATTTCGTTGTTCGAACTTGGAATTTGGAAAGTACCTACCTAAAGTTTCTGTACTCTATCAAAATTGCCAAATAGTGCTTCTGACAGTCCACATTATAATGACGGCCCTTAGTCAAGAGTTGTACGACTATAAAGAAAAAAGTTGCTGTCTGTGGCTCGTTAAAATAACTAAGATATGTTTTTGAATTGATGAAGTTTGAAAGAAATAAAAACGCCGCCTAAGTATTTTTATACATTAATTTTTAATCACTGGGGTTTTTGAATAAATGTTTTAAAATCTAAAACACAAAATATATACAAGTTTTATGTAGTTTCTGCTGAGATAATTTTAATATTCAATAAGATGAAATCAAATAAACTTTCCAAAGTTCGGTCTAGAGCGTGAATAGTCGTCAAAATCGTCAATTGTGCAAAGTTTGACAAACAATAATTAACTAAGATAAGGTACAAGGGCACCAAATGCCAAGGGAATAAGCAAAGTGTTAACAATAATTGAAACTCTGACAACATGGTTCGCTTTTGATGTAATCAATGTATTCAATGTCGTTTATTACTAAGAGAATGTCCAGATATCGTTTAAATAAGACTGAAAGTATCGTCCTAGCAGGATATCATATTGTTAGGAGCAATGATAGTCAATCGTTGTCAACGCAACAATGAAGTTCACTTCTAAAGGAGCCATTAAACATAACACCTCAATAAAATGTTTGTAAACAAGCAAAGCACTCCAGCTGGGTGGGGCGACTCTACCGACGACGCCCTAAGACAATACTAATGCTTCCCGATGACTCACATGCTATAAATAAATCATTGTTCAAACTCCGACGGCACTTACAGGAATCACGAGTCGATTGTCCGCTCTACTATGCTAAACCAGACTAATAATTTGTTCAAAACAAGCCAGGACGCTCGCGCTCAAAGGGTCACAGTATGACGCCCGTCGAAAGTCTCACGTCCATTGTTGATCACGAAACAAAACAGCGTGTCGACACCTCGTTTCTTTTATTAAAATTTGGTAAATTACAATTCCGCGACAGTCGAATGTGAGACAAAAACACGAAACGAATCTCTCGCCTATTCATACGCTCGCAACAAACGACAATAAACGCTGTTTTTTTTAAATTATAACTTCTATTTTCTCGTCAAATTCTAAACTGTGTTCTATTTCTATTCAACTTGCCAGATTGCTATTTGCCATAACTATCACAATGCTAACGATAGTCGCAAAAATTCAAACGTGTCTTTTGAGCAGAAAGTAGGCGTGAATAGATGCTTAGCAATAAGTTACCTAAAAATGGTAGTCAATAATCCACAAAAAACAGTCACCGATCGGTGTAGAAGCAAACACTTTTTGGTGGAACGTTCAGTGGACATGCACGACTTTCGCGTTTGATCGAGAATACCGGTGAAGCTAGGGAATGCCGAATCATTTCTCGTGAGAACCAATAATGGGGCCCGGAAAGCAACAAGTGCCATCGACAAATATTCTTGGGTGATTGTAGATTTTCGCTAAGCAAATGGTTTCGACACGCTACTAATCTCTCCGGCTCTCTTGAGAAGCAATTTTGTTCTGTGTCTTCTGGCATTATAATTGCCACTTCCTATCGATCTTAGGTCCTGAGAATTATGTCAAGATTTGTTTCCGATTCGCGTGACGGGTTTGGCCGATTTACTGTTTGGACACACACTATTTTACAGTCTTAAGAGTACAAACTGAATTAAACCGTTTAAATATTTCAGGTGAGATCTCGGTCATATGTCTGCCTATTAATAAAAAAAAGTGTATACTTTTTTTGATCATGTAATCGTTATAACCTAAATACATAAATATAAGTGGTAAGAATAAGTATTCCATAGTTTAACATAAGTGGTACTTCTCATAATAATATAGCAAATATGTAAACCAACCATTTAATTTCAATTTATCTAATAACATCGAACTTTAAATGACAGAGCAATGTCTATTAGTTCAATCTTTTATTTTCACAAATCAGTCTGCGCATTAAAATATATCAATTGGAAAAATAAAAGAACATCATTAATTGTTCAAAGTGAATAAATAATCCGTTCATTCAAGCAAAGCAAAGTTTTTAGCAGACAGTCTACAGGTGGCCCAGCCGAGGGCCGGCGCGGACGCAACCGGGCGACAGTGTGTCCAATCTACGGCGAGCCAACACGTGCGTGATCTATCCGCTGTGGAAATCGATCATCGCCGACTTCACCGACTTTTCCGAAAAACCGGAGCCATCGACCGATTAACCACCGATTTACGACGCCACCAAAACCGAACACGATCCACCTTCGACCACACTCGGCCCGCTATAACTGTCGCGGCCATCTTGAATCTTTAATTACCGCAATTTTGACGTTTCTCACGCGTTGCACTGTGAGAACAATTGGTGGATCAACCGTTCAGGAACACGTCCGTTATGCAAACGTTATGATATCGAACCGAATCGACGGTTTATGAATGGGAAAGCAACTGTCGTAAAAATCCCAGTGTATTTAGCATCGTTACCTGAATCTAGTGTTATTTTAATAGTCTAACCTACAGCCAGCGTGAGAAACAGGGAAATATCTAGGCTGTAAAATTTGAATGTCAATTTTATCCATGTATTGTTTACCTACATGCAATGTTTGTTTTAAAAAAATGAGTTTCGACCATTCTGGTTTAAAATCCTTGCTAGTTAACTGAGATTGACGAATCATGTGATTGATAGAATTAAGGGTTTTCTTCTAGATAAAAAAGTTAGCTTTCTTTTCTATACTTATTGTACTAACTGCTATACTTACCCACCCTCGGCCTAATATAATCGCATAAACTCAAAGTATGGTTATTATTATGGAATCATGCGAAAAAGAAGGGACTGACAAAGCTGTTTTATGTGTAACAACCTTGTAAGCAACATAGAATTCTCTAGAAACATGCACCATTACCACATACTGCAATAACATGTTCTGGAGCAGTATTATTTTTTTAGTAGGAATCAATCTCACTAGCATAAAGTTTGACCAAAGACTGCAAAATAAATAGCAGAGCTTCCACTGAAATATATTTTCTCCTATTTGCCAGCTAATGAAAAAAAGTGATATTCATTCGTATAATACAAGAAATAAAAACAAACTTGTCATTGCAAACTTCAGATTAGCCAAAACAATCAATTCATTCTTGGGAAATTGTGTCAAATTTTTCAATAATATACCTCATAATGTTATCGAACTACCTATTAATAAATTCAAGTTACATGTCAAAACTACCCTAATGTCTGTAATGTATTATAAAATTCAAGACTATCTTAATGACGAGAATGTATGGACAGTCCAGCCTGCACCAAACTGATGTACCTACCTGTTTATTTTGATTTGTTTTATTTTTGTGGCAGCTAGTGGTGACTGAGTTTGTTCCGGCGTTTCTTCTCAGCACTTGCCAGATTGTCTGTGTCTTGTCTCGAAGCGCTAGTAGGGCCCAAAAGATAAGGAGACATGTTCTGCCCCATATGGGCCATAATTGATTAATATTTTGACGTTCATAAGTGGCATTTTGTGTCCTAAAAATAAAGAATTTTTGACTTTGACTTTGAATTTCCAGCAAAGTCTCAGACAGCCCGCGCCACGTGGGCGCTGACAAAAACTAAACTTACATCCGCCTCGGCAAACAGTCCCCGCCCAGTTTTTCCAACAAACTTGATTCGTCATGTCCAATTAAAATGGAGGCACGACTTTTCTCAGCGCGACGGCTGTTGCAAAGAATAAAGTGTTGCTGGAAGGGACTCACCATAGGACTACTTGTGAATGCAAGTTGTGGTGAGGGCAAATGAAAATTTAACATGAAACGAAAAAAAACTTTTTTAAGATTTGATTCTTTGAATTTTTGATGTCATTTTGTCATTGTTACGAAATATCGTAGTAGCTAATTTGTTCATTTACGCTCAAATTGTTAAAATTACGTACATCTATAAAATATGTGAAGCTGAGGATTTGGTTTTCCCTGCAAAAATAATTTCTTCTTCTATCCGTAGGAATTAATGGCACAAAGTTCTAGGTCACACATCAGCAACAGGACCACTGTGGCCCTTGACTCTTGGTAGTAGAAAGTGCCTTTTTACCCGACTGCGGAAGGAGGGTTATGTTTTCCGAGAGTATGTATGTATGTACATACATGTATGTATGTGTAATTGTTTGGCACGCCCTACAGCCCAAACGGCTGGACAGTTTTTGACAAGTGGTGTCGTTGAATTTGTCAAAATTGTAAGAGTGACACAGGCTATATACATTTTAAAAATGGCGCCCGCAAATGGAAATAAAGGGGCGAGGGGGGATTGAATTTTTCCTTACCATAGCAATATGGGTATCAAATGTAAGACAGTAAAAAGAGCATTTCAAAAATATATAAATTTTGGTAGTCGGGTGTTTTTATGCAGGAAAAAGTTTTTTTTTTATTAATGTACCGACAAAGCAATACACCCTTTTTTTGGAGGTGACACTTTTGTTCTTCTATCAAGCTGGATCCTAAGCTATGGTATAATAAGGGTAGAAGGTAGAAGGTAATAGGTAGAAGTTATTAATTATGTATTTTAGAATATGTCACCCTGAAAACAGAAACAGTAAAAAGAAATATTCTTTTTTTGTTTACTGAACAAGCAAATATTTTAGAAACAAAGAACTTGAAGTAAACATTCTTTGTAAAACAAAAGTAAAAAATTACAATGTTTTCTATGAACTATGCACCATCTAGGCTTCTCGTGAGCAATGTATATCGGCGTCCGTACAGTTCATAGACTGACGGACACCGCGCGACGACAGTGTTCCCACGCGTGTGCCTTACCGAAAACTTTTTGCGCTCTGCATTCCGCTTTTACAGAAAAAACTTGGTTTTGATCACGTTTCCGTCGGCTTTATGCCTTCGATGATTTCCTATTCGATTATGTAACGAGTTAGCCGATGAATAAATATTATAATAATGAAACTCTACTTCTAGCGATAAAAGCTTGTAAGTTTTACATGAATTTAATACAAATTTCGTTTGAAACTTTGAGAAGGTACTAACTTTCAAAAATTACCCTTAATCAGAGTGTGATAGCTCCTTATCCATACTAATATTATAAATGAGAAAGTGTGTCTGTCTGTCTGTCTGTCTGTTACCTCTTGACGCCTAAACCACTGAACCGATTGAGATGAAATTTGGTATGGAGACAGTTCGAGACTCTAGAAAGGACATAGGTTACATTTTGTCGCGATATAAAAACATTAAGGGGGTGAAATGGGGGATGAAAGTTTATATGGAAAATCCAACTCTTGCGGGCGAAGTGGCGGGGAACCACTTGTAAAAATATATAACATAAAATTTGACTTAATGACTGATATATCAACGCACAGCCAAAACTACTAGGATTAGAAACTTGAAATTTTGCACCATGCTTCCTTTTAGAGTGTAGGTGCGCCCTAAGAAAGGATTTTTGAAAATTCACCCACTTAGAAAATAATAAAGGGGGAATTTGTATAAAACTCCATTAGTTTTGAAGATAATTCAACAATAAATATATTGAGTAGTTTACAAATAAAGGATGACGTAATAAGGATTTTAAAAAAATCCACCTCTAAGGGGGTGAAAAGGGGGTGGAAAATTGTATGGAAAATTTAGACGAAGTCGCAGGCAACGGCTAGTATAATCATAATATCAAAGTTGATGTTACATTATGTTTAGAAAACATTTGTTGAGTAGATGGTGATTAAAATTATTCGCACCTTTAGAGTCAAAATGTGAACTCGTTTAACATTCTAAATTTGTAACACAAAAACTGTATATTACTTAGGTACTTATAAAGACACTAAGTATTGTAAATGTTTAGTCTGTAGGCTGAGAAAAGTAAATATTATTATTTTATTATAATTGAATGTTTTGTGTACTCAACCAACTGCAAACCCAAAATCACAAGCAAATGTCCAAGTCGCTTACAAGGCTCAGACGTTAATTAAGATTGGTGAATGTAGATGGGCTCCAAAAGTTTTGTTTGGTCAGAATCAATCAACCTTACATTCCCTTTTAGAGTACTATTTATTAGAGCAGGTACCGAACACTTTCCGAATTTGTACTTTATATAATAGAAAGTAAGTTCGGTTAAAATGGTCATACGTACCCTATAAACTTCCCTTAAAAGATATACCATTGCAGGATTTTTTGTAGAGCTATCGCCCAAATATGTACCAGTTAATATTAATTACTTACGTCTAGTATAAACAATACCCCTAGGTATATATTTTTTATTATATCTCAGAGTTTTCGACGAAAGCTCCCACATGGACTTGATTTTTTCTGATGTCTTCTACAATCATCGTCATATTCCAACCAATTTAATTATATATATATATATATATATATATATATATATATATATATATATATATATATATACTACTCAAAACAAAATAAGGGCCACGAGGTATTTTGTCTGTACCATTAAAATAATAATACCAATATATATTTTTTTTGTCTCCATAACGAAAACGAATGTTGTTTTTATATTAAATAGTTTGTTTGCTTTTGAAAGAAAAAACTCATTTAAGGTTAAAAATAAAAAGAATGTAAAGTTACTGAAAACAAAAGAAAATACTCCATGCTCATCTTTTAGTAACGGGTATGTCCCCCTCGTTTTGCTACGCACTCCTGAAGCCTGGAATGCATGCTCTCAATCAAATGCCTGACATTTTCCATTGGAATCTCTTCCCAGGCCCTTTTAACAGCGTTGATGAGTTGCTGTTGGTTGTGGATTTCCTGATCACCGTCTCTAACTCTTCGTTTCAACTGATCCCACATGTGCTCTATTGGATTTAGGTCCGGACTGTTCGCCGCCACGGCAAGACTTGAATTTGAGAGGCTTCAAGTACAAACCGAGTCGCTTGAGCCGTGTGTGCACGAGCATTGTCTTGCATCAAGATGAATCCAGGACCCGCTCGCTGGGCAAATGAGATAACATGTGGTCTGACAACTTCCTCAATATACCGCTGAGCAGTAACAGTACCCTCATTTAAAATAGCGAGCTCAGTTTTGCCGTGTAAGCTTATCCCGCCTCAAATCATTACATTTGGACCACCAAAACGATCGACTTCATGGATGCAGGCTTCTGAAAATCTCTCGCCGCGTCTTCTCCATACTCTAATACGCCGATCGTCGTTAAAAAATTTAACTTTGCATTCGTCTGTGAAGAGCACCATTCCCCATTGGTTAATGTCCCAGTCCAAATGTTGACGGGAAAATTTTAAACGATTTGCACGATGATTTCGGTTAATGGAACACGGACAACTCGCCTTCTTGATGCCTGCTGGTCTTCATGCAATCGATTAAGAATAGTTTGGTCACTGACACGACTACCCGTTGTGAGCCGTAAACGATTTTGCAGCTTGCGGGCCGTCGTTGTGCGATCTCGGCGCGCACTTAATCGAATGTAACGATCCTCTTGAGCTGTTGTAATGCGACCTCTGCCCGAACCAGGTCTTCTTCTAACACTGCCGGTCTCTTGGGAACGATCCATAGATTTTGAATAGCTCTTCGAGAAAATTCCAATTGCAAACCCACAGATCGCTGCGAATGACCTTCTTCAATCATTGTAACGGCTCTGGTTGCTGTCAGCGAGTCCATATGTCGCCTGCGTGCTTGTGGCATATTGCAAAAGATGTTTCTGACTCGAGATATCAATGAACTCTGATAATTTCTAATAAACCAAGAAGCTAAGGAAAGCAAAACGTCAAAGAAAATGGAAACAAAATTTTCAAAAAGAATTTTAAATCAAATTTTATTTAAAATTGTTGCCAGCATTAGATGAATACTACAATATTAAAAAGTTTAGGTATCAAAGAGTTTATATACTCAATATTTTACTACTTTCAAAATGAAAATGTTTAATAATTTACACCAAAATGAAAAAATACCTCGTGGCCCTTATTTTGTTTTGACAAGTATATATATATAATACCCAGCCGATTTCGGCTACGGTGACTGCTACTGATTAATTATTTGTGGAAGAGCTAGGATCATCAGCTCTCGCATGTGCCCTTTGATGGCTACAATATCCAATCTTTTTAATTTAATTAAAACATTACCAAATCGTACACTTAAACCTTCCTCAAGAATAATTTTGTTGATAGATGAAAACAGCATGAAAATCCGCTGAAGGAGTTTTTGAGATCACCTTTGTTCGTACGGGACGGAACCCTTTTTCATACTATGTAGTAATAAAAGGTAAAAAACATAATTATGCCAAATCTCCGCTGTCTAGACTCTATCTATAGTTTAGCTGTGACATATACATAGTACAGTGGGCCCCGCTTCCAGTGGGAAGGTTGATTCCCAAACCTGGCAAATTATTTTAAATGATATGAAACTCTATGTGATCAACATACGGTTGATATATGGTTGCGAAAATTTGACAAATCAGGATAGGTTGATATAAGGTTAAAGGATATTTCTTTTCTCATTAAAAACCATACAGTCACTTACATAAGAAATTAACATTGTGGGTAGGCACAAAACTGTGTACTAAAAATACATATGAGTAGATAATAATGAATCTTTATTCAAGTCTAGTACGGTGAGGTAGAAAATAATAATCAACAACATAAAACAATCTGTATGCGATGTGGGGGCGGTTGCTAATTTCATATCTGAAGGGATTTTTTCTATACTAAAGCTACGTTTTATCTTCAAGGGTAAAACATAATGTCGGACGTCTAATTTTAGAAGGCGTCATTGAATACACGGGACCTCTCACCTTGATCAGGGTTGTTTCTATAAGAGGTCACAGGGTTTCCTAGAAATATTGTATTTGAACTAAAAATGTGCCTTAGTTGTCGTGGACCGTGAAGTTTAACAGAGCCGTATCTAGGATCCAGCATTCGTCTTACCACTACTACTTTCCAAAAATCTTGAACAACTTAAAAAACTTTATTGGAAAATTCCTTACTGTGTACTGACTTTATATGTACCTAATGGAAAAGACGGATATTTATATTTTTATTATTAAAATATGAGTAAAATAACTGTTATTTATTTGTTACTTTACAATGCTGTGTTATATCATGAGAAAATAAGTCAAAGATTTAATTTATTAAGTTATGTCCTCCTATCCGAATTTCGACTACAGTGGCCAATCTCAACAGAGATTAGCCAACTGTGCGGGAGATATTATAGTGCGCAATACACAGATGCACTCTCTGTTCCTTCACTGTCATAATTCGGTGAGACGGCAGACCGACAATTTATTAAATACGAAGGTACCAATCGGTCCTGCTTCCGCCTCTGATCGAAAACCTTCTTAAAAGCCTTGCGTAAAACTTGTATTACCTCAACTCCCACATGAGCGCCATTGAAAGGCTTCAATGCATACACAGGACTATTGTGTCACGTGAACTGAGTGTATAACCAAATAATCTACTATCTATGTACCTAAATTATTACCATATACTGGACAGACACAACTATAGCTGTCTTTGTCAATATTAAAGTGGATTTGCCAACACTTTCATTAAGGTATTCATTTCATTAAGGTAATGGTATTGAAATCTTTTCAAAAATATTCTCCAATGAACGGTAAAGTCGCTTTGAAATTCGAGTCGTCTGGTGTTATCAATCTTTTATTTACTGTTCAATAAGTTTCAATATTGCTAGAACCTATTGTTTGCGATTTTGCGCCTGAAATCACAGCATCCTGTATTTTCCAATACTTATCAGGTACCTCCACTCTCTGAATTTTCGAAGACTACATGTTTTTGATACTCAAATATACGTAAATGAAAATATAAAAATATCTTATGATATCCTTATTAGTATAGGACCTACGCTAAATATAAAATTTAAATATAAACTTTCAATCTATATATATATTTTAAGGACCGTAACGTGTGCAGCGTTACGATTTTTATGAATGCAAATGCGTTGACATTAACAGGAGTGTACCCCAAATATGAGAACAATTCAGTATTGTGACACAGACATACGTAGTCAAACAAACCTAACTACTGGGACTTGCAGTTTGAAATGTGTGTACTTGACATAAATAAATGGATCTACCGACCGGTAGGTACGTCAGTATTATACTCTATCGCCTAGCCTACATGATGCTAAAGACTTTACTGGCGTGATTCATGGTGGCAAGACCAAGTTCTAATATTATTAATAATATAATAATAATATTTTTTTAGAAAAGCGTTATATTTTCAACTCAATGGACTCATTGAATGATAAAAAAATCGAAAAGTAATAATCGAAAGGCACAGAAGGACATGAACGAATATTCTACATAATTATTTTATTCTGGGGCAGGTATATACGTTGATCACATAGAGTTCCATATCATTTCAGATATTTTTTCAGATTTAGGTAAGTTGATGCAAGGCCCACTGGACGACAGCCAACAATGAACACCGTGGCATCTTTGTCGTTGTACAAGGTTGTGTATTAAAACGAAAATGTGTAATTTGATGTGCTAGCGCCTGCACTTACCTACTTATTCCAATTCTAAAAGGTCGGGGGTGGCGAGACCTCAGTTGTTCCTTGATTTGAATTATTTACTGACCGAAAATTTTCTAATGTTGTTACAATGTTTCTTGTATGTCTCTCCCTTTGGTTGCAAAGCAAATTTTAAAAATATTTTCTTCCCTTAGTAAGTGTCTGTAATGACAGACATGTCCTATCATCGGCCGCATCGTCGCTTACCATCAGGTGAGATTGCGGTCAAATGTCTGCCTATTAAATTAAAAAAAAAGTATTATAAGTTCTCTTACGGTGATATAAAAAAACAATGCCTTTGTTTATATAAAAGACGTTTAAATTTAAATAAATGGCACATGGATTGACAATGGATTGACAATGGCACATTACATTTGTTGTCAAAAATGTGTCATTCATTTTAATTGGTCGTGGTATAGGTATATATAGGTATATAGACAAGGCTAAACACTGTTAATTTTTCTTTTGGAAACACACAATTTATAAACACATATGTACAAGAGACAGGTATGGGATTTTGCCGTGTTCCTTAAATGTTATTTACAATAACTCGAGAATAAACAACTTATATTTCGAAATAAGACACCAGATTTCATTAGGATTCATTTATTTTGGGTATACACAGCTATTTTACAAATTTTCTTATCTACTTGTAAGCTAAAATAGTGCTAGGATATTTATAAGATAGTCTTAGATAAATACATTTGCTTTAATTACATCTATTTATAAGGCATTTATAAAAAGCTCGAGTGGATCGATCGTCAAAATAATCGATTAAAATATAAACCAAAAAAAATGACTTTTTGATGATTGTGAAAACCTGACAAATATTTTCTAGAAACGGACTGTGTATGTTTTAAAGTTTTTACCATAATATACCACAAGCAAACATGTATGTATATTGTATATTTTTCAATGTATGAAAGAACTTACTTATATCACTCTACATAAAATATCAAAAACCTTACACTTATTAACAACTTCGAATTACTCTCTGGTCAATATTAGTATGGACACCAATGCTAAATTGATTTTAGTACTAAAATTCAGGAACGTTAATAACAATGACAAAATTTATTTACTTATACATCACTCTAAATAAAGCTCTATAATACAAATAAGACTAATTTAGTCTTTCAAAATATACTTACTTCTTTACAATATCTACACAAATATTCCATGCGATATTTTGTTACAAAAGTTTTAAAATTGTACTTACAATTGTATCAGCAAGGCACTGGTTAATTTTTTATACATGGTATAATAAGTAGTATAATGTTTTGAATATTGTATAAATATGATTTATTGCAGCAAAAACATAGGTAATAAATGTAAAATTAAAAATCTAATGTACTCTTCCCATATCCATGCCACCGAGTTGGCCTAAGTAGGGGTATCCAGATTTAGCCTCCGTTGGCGAGTGCGCGTGAGACGCATAGTGTGACGCGTTGGTGCCAAAGAAAGAACTGCAACAATGAAAAAATATATAAATAATGAAACACAATTATGCCACACACATACCTATACCATATGCAATTTATCCGAATTTCAGCTACGGGCAATTTACTTTAGAAACTTTTCTTCGAAATTCCATAGAGATATGCAAAAGGGAGAAGTGAGGATCTCAACAATCCCTAGCTTTTTGTTATATTTTGATATATAATGTAATATATATTTTTAATACTATCAAAACACAGATGCACAGGGCATGTACAGAAGTTCGAACAATAAATCATTCGTATAACAATCAATAAAGCTTAATTTATTCACGAGTCATATTGACTCAGAATTATGTCATGTTTTAATTAACGTCGTGATTATAAACACTGTCTGAATGGCAGGGCTAGGTTTAAATGTCCCAGTCAGACACATCGAGCAACAAATGAGATCTTTTTTTTTAGAAAAAAGAGGTTATTATAGACACCATAGAAAAAAAACAAATGAGCAGAAATAATTGACACTGGTTGGAAAGAAAATCAAGCGTGGGAGCGATTGCAAACCGTCCGAATAATATCTAGTGTAATTGATACTATCGATTATAGGAAGCTCGGACGCTGGGAAGCCATCATCCGAGGTATTAAGAACATTGTAATAATAGGACGCAAGCCTTAATATCCCAATGTAATTGTTACTTAGTTTTGGCCTACCGGAGTTCGTAATTCAATGTAAGGTCAGAACAGAAATGTGGTTTAATTATTTTAATTTAATACACAAATACAGTCCACGTAAGGTTTATGATGTGTTGTAATATTGTTCACAGCAGATAAATGTTAGCAATGGCAGAAAATATTTTTAAAATTTCTTTTTCTGTTAATCAAATGTTTTCAGTGCTAAGAAAATGTCATCGAAATGTAATAGTATACAGATAGCAAAATAATTTACCTTCCTTTACCTTAATACAATACATATTTCGTATGTACATTGCGATTGTTTTTTGACACAAAACGTGACTTGAACAAGCAATAAAATGCTAATTCGCTCATAATACAGTGGCTAATATTATGTTTAAGATTATAACCGTTCTACATTTTCTCAGAGCGAGGTCAACTTTGCATTCAAACAAATAATAATTTTAATTACATTACTTCTGTGCTAACGTTACATTTATTTTAACAATTTAAGGCCAAAAACAAAAAAAACGATGTTTAAGTGTTATTTTTCTCATACATAATTGATAACTTCTGTAACCAAAAGATTCCGTATGAAAAAATAACAAGTGGTCTGTATTACTGCGCTGCCAATTACGTGAAGAATATCCATTAAAACGATTCCATAATTAAACACAATGCATGAACAATCGACTTTAAAATTGCAATGGCAATTTTTTTTCACTTTCATTTAGAAAAGGGGAAATGATTATGTTGCTTACTCGTATCGATAATTTCAACCTTATCGATTACAAAGGTAGCAGGTTAATTTAAAGCTAAAAACGATACGGATGTATACTTGTAAAAACGAGTCAATACAAAGGAATCAATATCAAACACATTTTCATTCATCGTTTTCATTACAGTAGTAGATGTAAGTAGAGAAAATGCTAATAACAGATTTCGCGAGGGGCGTAAAAGCAAGACAAATATGTGTTCCAAATTGTTTATCTAACGCTGATAACTTAAAATACAAGATGTTATTAATCTTGTATTCTTCGTGTAACCCTAAAACTTTCTAATCGAGGCGTTTAACCCTACACCGCCAGGTGTTGTATTAAGTGAAAACGGTTCTGAACCCCTGCTGCAGCGGTTAGGAAGTCAATGCAAATAGCTGCAGATAAGTTTTAATACCAGGCCCACGATGCCTAATGCTCAGGTTCGGCGCACTAATGTCACGTTCAGCCTTCATTAATTGCGAGCGCGCATACAAAGCAACCAGTGGTTATCTGTACCGTATTGTGTATGCTCATAGCTCGTGATATGCAAAGGATACTGGCTTTATGTGATAGTGCGTAGTTATACATTTTAGATTTATTTCGTCGAATTTCTCATTTCAGTGCACGTATGTTGGTTATGCACCAAATTCTAAAGAACAAGAAGATATTATTTTGATAAAAGAAAAATTGTTTGATGTATCAAAAACAAGTGGATACTAATGGATAAATCTGCAACGATACTAGTATTAAGAACAATTAGACGCGAAATTTATCAGGCAATAAATCTTTTCTTGCAGACGTCAGGATGTCAAAATTACACGTCGAAACTTGAAGACAGAGGCATCGGACAGAGCAGTGGATGAACTTAAAGGGCTGAATCATCGCCGGCGATGATTTTAGATATTGATACGATCTGTGATGAAGTAATGAATCATTGTCGTTTTTATGACCGCCACGCAACAATGGTACAGCACCTAAGGATAGATATACTTAAAAATGCATTCTATGAAATAAGCCGAGTCGCAGACGTAGTCAATGCATTTATTTAAAGTAAGAGCGGCAAAATGTATGGTATTTATATTTAAATGTGGATTTGGTTTTTTTTACAATTTAGGCTTCGGATTATAGATTAATGAAGAATGCGAAATCAAATACACAATTTAAAATTCAAATACCCAAGTAATGGTTACATAAATATGTATATTGCTTACACGTATGATATCAGTAAGCTATTTGAATTAATAAAATGTTGACCATTTTTCAGGTTTACAATACAATTTTAGCAGACGAGATAATAAATGGCGTCCAGTCAGTCGCATTACGTCAATCAAGTCTGCCTAAATAAAACACACCGCCGAATAAACGTGTCTAACCCATATATTATTAGTTTGTCTGTCATTGTGCATTGCGAGATATTGTGTGTGGTCCAATGTGAGGTTTATAGGCATGCTTTGTCTCGATAACACAGATAAATGTCGTCGCCGTATAGAGCACAAAGAGTCAAAGTGTCGGCAACATTCTCTCGCGACAAATTTACTCTGGTAGTTACACGTCGCACCGAAGAGACTGTAACTCCGTACTACATTCTTCACAGTCCACATATGATCTCGAAGATTGAAAATAAGTCAGCAAAAAATTAATTAAAAATCGATTGAAAATCCCTACAAAATTCGCAGCCCTATTGCATTCACGATCGGATCGCAGTATTACGGAGCGCGGCCGTAATAACCACCCGCACGGCGTATAATGGCTGACTTCTTATACTCTTAATTGATTAGCGGCCGCTCCGGCTAATGATAAAGGAAGGTGAAAAGAAATAAAACGAATGCACCCTGATTTGCGATCGGCCGCGTCCGACCTATAGCCACCGGACGTTACCGCCCGGACACGCCACGCCGATACATCATAACGAATTACCACTTCTATAATTACCACTCGACTGATATGATGTCATTTAAATTGCTCACCCTAAACCTACTATTAGAAAAATAACAGCCGAGTCTACCGTAATAAATAGTTATTTAAATCGACGGCAGCAAAGGTCAGTTTATTGTAATTGCATATTCATCTGTACGATTCATGTCGGAATATGAGTAGCTGAACATCAATAATTCATCGAGCTACTTGGTCGATGCCAGGGATTATTGAGACGTTGAGTAAATATTTATATAAATCTTATAGTAATATTATGATTCAGAATTTATAAACTCACCTATAGTTTTCTGGCCACGCGCCGACTTCGGCCAACTTGTTCTGTGGAGGTCCGCTTAGTTGCCTAGTGGTCCAGTGGTTGTGGGCAGACATTGCATGTTCTTGTTTTGAGTAGTCTCCGTAGCCGTAGGGATGAGACACGGCGTCGCTGGGGTTCGCGTATGTCGAGTGCTGGTAGGTGAGTCCGCCGGTTTGATTAGCTGAAGGACTCGAAGTAGTAGGGCTGGAGCTAGGAGGCGTCGTGTCAGCCGGCGGTTGTAAAGGAGTCGTCAGTTCCGAGGAATGGGATAAGGGTGTTAGGTTTCCAGATGTGAAAGAACTAGACGTGGGCGGGTGTAATGATGATGCAGCCAGAGCTGACTGGCACACGGATGGAGCAGTCAAAGCCGATTGATGAAGGGAAGGTGCTAGTGCAGAATTGAGGACAGAACTAGTTCCTAATGCCGAAGAGTAGGATTGCTGCCAACTTGCGCATTGGGCATTGAAAGAAGATGGAGGTTCGTATTGTTGATGAACGGCAGGAAAAGCTGATTGTAAGGACATTGTGTTGAAGGCACTGAGTTGCTGAGAGTTGAGCTGTTTTCGTAAGCGGGCTCTTCGGTTCGAAAACCAGACCTAAACAAAAAAATATTAAGACCTTAGTATCGTATCGATAAAAAGGGGGCGTCACAAATAAAACAGTTCGGGAATAAATCCACTCGACTAATTGTTTCGAGGAGATCTCGCAACGTTATCCTCTAGATAACGATCGATCGCAGACAATCTAAATAATTAATTTGCTTCGACATTGAATTCAACACAAACATGCACTTGAGCTTCAGTGATTAAATTTCTTCCTGAGAATACTATTATTATTACATAATTTCAACGCATGATAGTCTCGATTACAGTTTATACAGAGGTATACAATTACTAAAAGCCATTAATTCAACAAAAAAGTGGTGGAGTAACGGTAGCGATGAGCAGCATATGGTAGCTTGCTTACAAACATTATAATTAATTATAAAGGTAATTACGTCATTTTTTAACGTTACGCCTTTGAAGGGGCGGGATGTGAGTGTGATACAACAATGGGTTTGTTTGATTGCACCCATTTATCATTAATACAATTCGTTAGATATCGTTACAAACCTGAACTCTGGCTTCAGTAAGCTTCGTCTTTTGGGCCAACTCTTCTCTCGTGTAGACATCAGGGTATTGCGTCCTAGTAAAAGCACGTTCTAAGGCTTCTAATTGATCCCCCGAAAAGGTGGTTCTTGATCGTCTCTGCTTCCTCTTCAAAGTTATGCCAGGCTCCGACTCCGTGTCCGAATCTTCACAAGACGATGGACCTATTAAGACAAAGAGAAAAAATGTTGAAACAAAATAATTCTCATAGCATTCACTTTTTGCTATAAGTACTTTTTAAAATATATGTTATCATTATGATTATAAGCGATAATAGAGTAATCATCAGGAGGACATTATTACATTGCTTCGTAATCGCTAAGTGTGAGTGCTCCATTTTCATTACAAATTTTGTTATTACTACAAACTTGTGACTTTCTAGCGCGTTGTTTTATTTTTCGTCCATTACCACTGGGCTACCGTTCTGACCACACGCCGCTGAGATTAAATTAAACGTAACCACATGATGTTGCGTTTGTATTAGCTTCAAATGAGTTCTGTGAGGCCTTAATAAATATTACTCTACGCTTGTTGATAGTGAAATAGAATTAAATTACAGGTCGGTTGATGATGATCATTTCCTACGTTTCGGCGATAAAATTGGACGACAGTTATATTGACCTGACAAAGTAATTCATTGAATGCAATTTCCATAATATGCGAGGGGGTTTCGAGAAAGCTTGCATGTGAATATTTCCACGAAAAGTCGCGACCAGAAGTACCGTTACCGTCGTCACAGGACAAGCACGAACCGCAAATTTTCAATACTCAAACCTGACTGGTATAGGCGCTTTTCCAGTGTAGATATTACTTTAGCCGCGCACAACTTAATATGCATAATCTTATCGCTGTGCAGAATCTCGCCGGCAAAACCGCACTCCACCGCTGAACCGGCATATTAGGAGCGCCATTTTATATTGGATAGCTATACGGCACAAGACGTGCAGTACGGACAGATTGTCGTAATGCAAGCCCCGCGGCCAAACGCGATGGGATAATAACACCTTTGGATACTAATTTCATTTTTATAACCTACAATTTCGAAGCCGACACAAGGGGCGCTGCCGTGGCGTGCGCCCGCTTCACTTTTACGTGGATTATTAACTTTATACGCCGTTTTCTGAAGTTTGCAAACGTTCCGACAGTCTCATTATAGGAATAAATTTATAATAATAGTGTGCTTTGAACTAAATTAAGTGATTATGGTCTCGAATCAGCGTTAAGGACTACGATGACACGCCGAGTTATTTACGCATCATTACGAGGAAGGTTTTAACTTTTTAAATAATTGAATTCTTCGTCAAGGATTTCTATTTGTTGCTAAACGCGTTCTTAATATTCTTATCCGAGGTGACCTTGCGTTTAGTAATAATGAAGTAAACCGCAGCATTAAGGTAATCCTTTATCAAGGGTACGAAGAGATGGAAACTAGAGCAATATACAGTTTTATGCAAACACACGCCACGGAATGGTTTCTCAAGTGTTTGAGAATGGAAACTATCTGCGCTTACAGAAAAATGGTACTGCAATAGCTTTACTTTGCAACAAAACCACTTTCGAAATGTAAGCGTTATCTCAAACCGTAAACTAATCACAAGTGGGTGATCTAATAAGCGTCAAGGTAAGCATGACTTACCTAGAATACCATCAATGCTGTGATTTCTTCTAGGATCTGATTCGTCACGTTTGCCTCCTCGTATAAGTCTCGAAATAGAACTGACTGACGGGGCGGTGTTTTTATCACAGATGCCTTCTTTTATTAGTTTATCTCTAATTTCCCAGGAAAATATACCTGGGTTTTGTCTCTTCAGCTCTTCGATCCTGTTCTCAACTTCGGGGGTGGCTACCCTCGGCTTTGATCCTCCGATCACGCCTGGCCTAATGGAACCGGTTTCCTGTTAGAACATAAACAAGATATTAGCTCGATGGTATACAAACTATATTTACTACCAGTTGATAAACAAAAGCTCGCATTTTAAACATAACAGATTGATTGGGTTAGTTCGGCACATCCAATCATGTGAAACTTGGTTAATTTGGCGAGTTTTTCAAGAATTGTTGTTATGTGATTATGTGATAAAGGTCTGATATTAGTAGGTGTAATTATTTCAAAGTCCTATTTTTGCATGGTGACTCGTAATAGGATTCAAAATAATAAGCGAGGTAAAAACCACTTTTAAGATTCCTCACCTGGTATCTATTGAGGATCTTGGAGACGCATCCATGGGAGACGCGCAGCTGCCTCGAGATGACGCAGGGCCGGACTCCAGCCGCCGCCATCTCCACGATCTTCAGCCTGATGTGGTTCGGCAGGGGACGTCCGTTTATGAACACCCCACCCAACTGGTTCATACGACCTTGACCTGAAAATAACAACCTTTTAGAACACAGAAGAGCAGGCAGCAGCCTAAGCAGCTTAGTTTAGCTTAGCAGTCTCTTACTTTATGTACTTGTAATACCTCTACAAATACTAATTAAGATGTCGATAATTATAATCACAGCTAATCTAGTATAATTGTGTTTGTAATTAGCTTTTCGGGGCTCGCAAAATATTCGATTAACGTCGGATTAATAAAATCGTCGTTATTCCGAAGATAAATGTAATATTGTAAGGAATTTTGATCATTGCCGAAGAATAAATCAATTTGTATAGCGCAATACGAAAACTAGTAGCTGTATTAAAACCAAATAAAGCCTGCACTATCAATGAGAACAACAATACATCAATATCACAAAGTGATCGGATTGACAGACCCGTTGTAAGTTGTGTTGTGAAAGAGATAATAAGCTCTATTTAAATCGTGTAGAGTGTATTGTGGCATGCGAGTATGATGTATTTCTTTCAAAAGCCAGCGCAGTGTAGGTTGTAAGTCGGTAGCCCTCGATCACTTGGTAATTTTACGTTCCATTGCAAGTCTTCTCAGGCAAGAGTATCCAATTTCTTCCAACACGAATGCGCTCAACCAGAAACGATAACACTTAAACTATTTTCGGTCTTTGTTGGTTTGGACTTGTTATATTTTACGATTATCGGCGACTGTTTCTTAGACAAAAAATCTTGTAACATAGTGAAGTAACTTATAGATTAAATTCGGTTTTAGTTATCGAGTATGATGAGAGTGTTGAGTCATTCTCGAAAGACGGTCATTAAAAAAATAATTAATGTTTTGTAGAGATGAGTTCGGATAATTAAATTCGTTGGTGATTGCAAATAAAAGCTCATGGGAACGATTGTCGGGGCAACTCCTGGATTTATTGAGGTATGTGTGAGTTAAAGTGTCGCTATTATAATCACATCATTCAGGCGGCGGGACCACCTATGGTCAAAGGAGCCGCCTTCCCTTGATTTTTGCAACGCCTTTATGCATTTATGTTGGCTTCTATTGAGATGAGATGGAAGTGAGGAAAAAATGAATTCGTCTATTATATTCCAAGTGTGCTATGTATTTCTGGATCAGAAAAAAGGCAAAAGCTTATTATCAATCTTTGGAAACAAGTATAAGTTAGTTAGGTAATATGATTACACCCTTAACACCTAGAAATCGTACTCGCTTGGCATTATAGCTCATTTTACGGATCAAAATATAGTAGTATATTTAAATCGATGTTTGATCTGATATCTTCATAAATAGTTCATAATAACAATTTATTAACAGTATTTACGAATAGTAATATCTATAAATCAAAATCATATCTTTATTATACATTCAATAAAGATTATTGTATTAGATACGAATATTATTTAATGAAGATTAATAATAACACAATGTGCCCCAAAATTCTCTCTTTTTTGTTTCATCCCAATTTGACTGACACAATTTTATAACAAAAAATGTAACAGTGGCATCTTCCACTTTAGTAAAGGCATTTATAGTTTATCAATTTCAAATAATTCCACAAAGATGCCGACACATGTAGAGCCCTAGACCCCTACTGAGAAACACCAATCAATTAGACAACATGTCAACAAGTATGTCCTTTGGTACGAGGAGAGACCGAAGCGTGGGCTACCACTTTGTTAAAAATTGAACCGTAACTCAAACAACATACGGTTACTAATCGTGGGAGGTAAAAACAATGATTCGTGACCACAAGAAAGTCGTTCACGCTGCTAAATTTAAACTCTATTTTCAAGATCGAAAGATGCATAATCGTTAAAAAAGAAATAATCTTTTGTGGTAAAGCTGGCCTCACGCCGTGGTTCTGCAAGCGATCCCCATATTTTTTGTTGGAGCCGGTAGACGTTGCGGTGCCTCGAAAGCCCATGTTTTTGAGTGTTAATTTTATGTTCCCGAAATATTTATGATGCATAACGTGTCCATAATAACCCTGCTATACAAATGTGGGTGGCTTTGTTATAATGTATCACTTTATTATAATATCTGTCGTATTATTGGCAACTAGGCGATGCTACATGGAGCTTCAGTCAAAGACATACACAGTCAAAGTAATACATAATAAGAAAGAAACGGGGACCAGAGAAAATAAACGTGAATGGGTTTGAAATGATTTGTTAATGAATGATTGAATAAAACTTATTGAAGAGTCTGAAATGAAAGAAGAGGCCATGCAGATTCTAAACATATCAGTAAAGAAACGAGATCAGTCAAACACACAATCGATGAAAGGTTCACAACAACAAATGGACAAAAAGAGCTTCAAAGTGCACAATGCGTAATAGAAATCGCAAACATTGTAACACTATTAACGCAAAAGGAGGTGAAGTTAACAACAAATTCAAACATTCGTTGGCGACTAATCGTCCGGAAATGCTTTTGGATCATGCACAAGTTGCTTTGCACAATAGAAGCTACCAGGGTGGCGCAAAAATGTGGAGCACCGATAATAATCGATCGGATTCAAAGTTGTCTTTCAAGAATAAACTCCGTAAATTTTTACTGGATAAATTGCAAAACGTTATGTAAGTGTATGTATATATAGGTGTATATATATATATATTAGAGTATTATATAATTTATACATAAGTGTAATTATTTTAGTTTGTATTTATATATTATAATTATATTTTAAGTGTATATGTATGTAGTATAGTATTATATATATATCTAAATTACTTTTAATGTTGCATTGTTATTAACAATTGCTCTTTCTTGCTGATGTCTCACTGCACCCGTTGCCATCTTTCTGCATGACCTAAAGGTTTGACTGGCAGAGAATGCTTTTTAGCATTAAGTCCACCTTTTGTACACTTCTATTTGTGCAATAAAGTTTTTAAATAAAAATAAAATAAATAAATAATAATACAAGTGAAAAAAAATATGCCTATATACAGAAGCTTTCGGCGAAGAGATTTTATTCTACTTACGTGTTTTATTCATAGCAAGACTCGACACCTTGGAGCATAATCACGAACTAAACAGACACAGTAAACTATAAAATTCTCTCACAATCACATAATCGTGTTCCGATTCGTTCAACCGGTGCATTCGTGTTAGACGAAATTGAAACATAGTCGATCATTTAATGCTAAACGTAAGAGGCATACCGTGACGGGAGAAATGAAGATTTCGAATTCACCACGCAATTCTGTGTCAACTTTAATTAACAATTTTCATCAACTTCGCATAACCACTTGAAGGTGTTGGGTTATGATTTTACAAACTCCATTTTGGAATAAACTTAACTTAACGTCCTATTGCAGCGGAATCACAAATAGTAAGCACGTTCCCTACGAACGTTGAGCTTATAATGCCGTTACGCCCATACTGAAGAAATAATGTTTTATGTAGGTAACAATAGCACTGATAAATTGGTATATTGCAAACAATCGCAAGCAAAAATTCTTGATTCTTTGTGTTTACTTCAGAATAAAAATTACAATTACGAGAGACATTCTAAAAAAGGAACTAAATGATTTTATTGACTGTACATATTTATTATTAATATATATTATCTTAAATATTAAGAACGGATAGGAGATAAACAAATTCCGTGTAAATCTAAATAGTTAAAATTTTACACTTATGGCATCTAACAACTGGTATATGATAGTTCAAAGTCGATATCGTATTGTGTAAATAAATCGTAAACCCCGTTTTCACAATCATAATATGTTTCTGCTTGCAAATCAATTTCACGTAGCGACATTAATGTGCTATAGTAAAATTTATATGAGGCTTTACGTCACTGTGCACCGCTTTCCTCTGCGTCGCGGCGCGGGCGCAGGCGTGATAACCATTCCATAGCGAAACTCAGCGAGCTAGCCGCATACATAATACATTTAATAAATTAATCAATGAATGCAGTTACTAAATAATGTATACGAGTTTATTAACCTATTTGATAGATATTTATTATTGTATCATTGTTTTAAATTAATGTCTTTACTCAAAGATAATCTGTTTACAGATTTATGTTAGCTGAGCAAACTAAATCGACTTTGAATAATACTTTGTTGTTAAAATTATTTCCACTTTCATCGTGTAGGTTATTTAACACAACAAATGAATTTTATAAAATTCAATCAAAATCAACAACGCGAAATAATTCTTTGCTCTGTAGCTATTTCCGAAAGGTTATCAATGGAGCACTAACGGAGCATAAGAAAATTGATTCGATCAATAGTCTTCATATTTGATATTAATAAGAAAATTCACTCATAAACTCTTAACAAAAACCACAAAAGTGGGATTGACGCGTGGTTTCCTTTCGTAACCTGTTAAAATTCATCTATAGGCTAATAAAATAAGCTATTACTATCGAAAATCAAGCAACAAAAAGGTGAAATGCCATCTGAATAGGCATTAAAATTGGGCGGCGTGCACAAAGGCTGTGTCATTCCATTAAGCCTTCTTCAAAGAGTTCGGAGAGCTATGTGTGGCCGCGCTGGTCGCGTGCGCAGCGGAATGTAGCGCAACAGAATATCAAATCAATTGTATTATACTTTGATACGTAACGAGTACAAGCCGGCTGGATAACGCCTCGTTGCTCTATGGCCAAATGTCAAACAACTATGCTTGCGTCACCAGCTCTGCATTAAAACAAATATCCTAAATATTGGTTAAATATAAAGATATTTTATCATATTCCCTAATAATATGTTTTGTCAGATTATCGCCGGTTTCAGGGTTCTGATAATAAAAATCGGGCTTACACTTTATCCAGAGTAGCTACAAGAGTTTTACGATCCGTTTAGGACAGAAGCAATAAATAAAGAAAAGGAGGCATAAGCCAGGAAGCGGCTTAGGAGAGACGAAACGCATTCTAACAATATGCTTCAAACCCGACTAGATACTCGCCATCCCCATTCAACTACAGCCAACTGTTTAAACTATGGCAACTCTTTCGGCTCCAAACGTAATGTACCAACGCAAGCAATGAATGGAGCTGAATATTTTATTTCGATATAATAGTGTGTGTTTAAGTGCCCTGTTTGACCTCATTCTGTATTCATAACGCGTTATGTACTAATTTGACGGATTCTTTTCTTTTCAAACACGAAATGGACTCTTTGACGTGGTCACTTGCCGCGGCTGGACTAATAAAGCCTTGAGAAACAAATTTCCATTACAAAACTCCGTTTTCTTTTGGGGGTGCTTTCTGCTAGCAATCTTGTTCACAAAATATCACGACTTCGCTTACTATATTGTTGGAATTAATCATGATATCATTAAATAAACCCACTCCATAAAATCGTGACTTTCCGGAGTTTCCCTAACGTTTTATTAATTGCATCAAACTGCATGCTGCAATGTTTCAAAAAACTCAAAAGAACATCTAATGACTTGTTAACCATCAGTTTCATCATTGACTTGTCAACGCAAAAACGTCATTTTCAGAGAGTGAAGACAGAATCTATTAACCAATAATCACAGTTGGGCAACTCATCCCAAGGTTCGAGTGGTATTTAACCAAAGGTTTACCGGCGGTTGGTCGGTTAACTAACCCGATGTCCCGTTAGCGTTTAGCCCTTGAATAATGACTCGCGTTTATCGGTTCTATGGTGCCCACAGGTAATTGTGGTGAATTCACGTAATTTTAATGGAACAATGATACCTTGATCGAAGAAGCTCGCACGTGAGCTATTTCGCGCTATCATACCGTTTGCGAAGGAAATACTGGCATCATTTTATTCATTTCCTATCAATACTAATAGGAAAGATGAATAAAATGATCCTTTACGACCTTTACAAAATCATCTGATTTTAAATGAACAAAGTATTAAAATCGTAGTCCAAATTCACTACAGATAACTTTTGTTATTGGTTGCGTTATTCATGTTATTAATGCGAATAATCGAGCGTAAACAGGAATTTCTTAAGGGTTCACGTAGTAAGAGAAACCAGCCATAACTCCATAATGCGTTTGTCGCGAAAGGCGCGCGCGTCGCCCGAGGCGCTGTAGATTTAGATCTTTAGGGGATCGATGAATCTGATAAATCTTTTCAACACGCTGCCTTTACATGGTAAGGTTAGCGGTAAAGAATAAATTTTACCTACCGTTAATTCTTTGTAGTTAAATGAATATTCATTCTAACTTTTTTAGTGCATTTAAAATGTTTTAAAGGTTATCAATTTCACCTATCAAATTAACATTACTGAATTATTTAGAGATCATTGTTTGTGATACGTCATGTCAACTGTTATTGATTTTTGAAGAACATTTATAATAGACAAGTCATAGTGTTAATTAATTTTAATTCAAAACTTGCCAAATCAGTTGAGCATAACGACTTCATAAATCATACCGAAATTCTCATTCCGTTATATCAATTTGTATATTAATAGATCGGCATAAGTAATGGCAAGTAAGCGCCCTGGAGGTTGATCGAGGCATTTCTGCAGCCGTCGGCGCGGGGCGGGGGGCGCGTCATATTATGCGGCTAAAAGAGCCTGTCGGTGCCTTTGATCTGCCTGCGCAGCCCGCCGCTGTGTGCGTGCGAAGCGCACCGCTTGTCGGCCCGTCATATGCGACTAAACCTTGATTATGGGACTGAACTCTTTATAGAGGTCAAAAATCCAATGTTTTGTGATGTTTGTAGTGTATTTATAATTGGCCCCGGCCAATGCATGTAATAAATCCCTAATGGGTAGTGTTTTATTGCTCGACTGATTTTGTCGGCACTGATTTTATCCCAACTGTTAATCGTAAAAACCCTGGTATATCACTTGGCAATTTTATCATTTATCGAGTCTGATGAGCTGCGGTATATACCATAGTATTCTTTTCATACTTGAAATAGCAGAATGAGGTTCAAAATCAAGAGCACCTGAATCATTATTGCTACTGGCCAATAACATTGTCATGATGACATGCAAAGTCATGTCCGATATTAACTAGTACAAAATATCGAGGACGTATGAAACTGTGCGAAACGTAGCGTGGTCGGGGCAAATTATAAGGCCCGATGGGTATCGCGAGACGTCATCGCCGGCGCATCCGATCACGACCGATATTTCTTGAGCTAGGGTCCCTACAAAAGCAAATGCAAATGAACAAGACAAATTTTAACAAATATTTAAAGTTATCATTAATTATAATATTTAAACATAATGGAAAGTAGAAAAAGATGAGGAAGACAATGAATATTAAAGAGGATGACATATGTATATTGCTATAACTGACCGAGATAGGTCAGTTATAGCAATATACATATGTAATAACTACAGAGCCTGCAATGGGACATCACGTGCTCATGATTATTATAATAATAACTACACAACAACAAATCTTGTAATAGGTCAAAAACTGTCAAAATGAAAGTAATCAATCAAATATGATAACGTCAAAAAAACCTTTCGTAGTATTTACAAGTTGATCTACGAGTATTTTTTGTAAATTAGTCACAACTGGATACCGAATAGTTTTTGCAATCTAGTCTGGTTGTGTTGATTCATGTTCTATTTATTTTTAATTTGTTTGTAGCAACCCTAGAAATATCATCACATTACATACCCATTTATAAGAGTATCTTTGCATATAATGTAGGTAATCACCTACATTATATGCAAAGTATTTATGATTCACTCGTTTAGTGATGTCGATCATTGAAAGAGAAACAAAAGCATAAGCTGCGTTAATTATTTAAATTCATTTGCAGTAGACACTACAGTTTATGGGAGGTGTTATGATGTTTAAATGAATAACAAAATAATTGACATATTGGACAGTCAGATGCAAAGTCTATTAAGTTACGTCACCATATTACCTTTTTTGTCTTAGATAACAGTAAATAAAACTTGATGAATTTGTTAAGACCCTTTTTTTTTTTTTTGATATACGAATGGAGGTGAAAATTGGAAACGATGCAACTAATTAAATAAATAATTATACAGAGATAGTGATTGTTTGTTTCAACTATTAAAATTTTACAAGAGAGGGTTGAATATAGTGTTCCAAGCTTCTACTCTACCTATCTAGCTTAAGTGAATATTCATTTTACTTTAGTTAAATGCCTACCAATAAAAATTTATAAAATGATAATGCAAATATATTTTTTAGTTTCCTAGATAACTTTTGTGCAAATGTTCTCATGACTTACTTAACTATTTTGTACTTTTGACCTATATCAGGATAAAATAATAAAATCATTTTATGTTTTTTGCAAATTATATGAATCAATCACGAAATCCTAAATATTTCAAAGATCCGGCAACAACAAAGCTATAAAATTGTATCGATAAAAAAATCGGTTAAAAACAAACAAAAAAGTACAATTGACAAATCGCTGATCGTCAAACGTTCGTGAATAATCGGCTTTAGCATTAAACAAATGTTTTTGAACGTTCACGACGCATCCGAGGGGCTTATGACACTAAACCCGACTTACAATTCGGATAAAACTCGAATAATTTGGACTCGAATTAAAATTTAAGACATTTTTAATATCGAAAAGACCGGTCCTCTGAGATGTTCTCTGACTCACGGACAATCGAACGATGCTGTGTATGGTCCAAGCGTAGATTAGTTATTAAAATCCAGTTAAAAAAAATAGTAGTAAGTCATAAAAATGCTTTTTAAACGGATGATTAGCTAGTTCTTAATGTTAGCTTTCAATTTTTTCGTACAAAAGGTTTAAGGATATGTACTTATACCTAATTTTTTAAGAAAAGTGTAAAAACAATCTTGAATCACAGTCGGGAGTAATAATAAGCTCAGAAATGCATAAAATGAATACTTAGGTGAAGACTACCGTTAAAGCTAATCAAGAAATTAGCTCAACAACAATGAAGATGGTTTAATGACGATCTGACGAACGTCCAGTTTTCGAATATAAATTCGATAACATATGAAAATTTTGGTTCACTTGTATTTTTTGCATCTTTTTGGCCAATTCTTTCTCGTTTTGTTATATTTCTCAAATAATATTAATCATATTTATTTAAATAGTATGCGTGTAATTAATAGCTTTAGATTATCTTATTATATCACGGCTGAATACCGGATCGTCTTCGGCATTCCTTTTAAGCACCGCTCTCTTTCTAACGTTACCCTTTCAAGCGTTCCTTCCTTTTCGTTTTAATTTAGTTTAGACGAAACAGGTCATAAGTTGGAATGACATTTTTAACAATGCAGTCGAAATGTTTTCGTATGGTAATGATTTATGTGTAAAACCGTCATTGCGAGAGCTTTTTGGAGCGGCGTTCGTTGTTATTTACGAGTGTACACGGCACTCTTTGAAACTCTTAAGGTCCAGCCGGAGGCGAAACAATGGAATATTTAATTTGAAATATAATACATAGGTCAAATTCGAGCAATAAGAATGTTGCGGTAAATGACCTCGCACAATAATTTAGACGTAAATAAAAACAAGGAGTCAATAACATTAGCGTATGATAAACTCGGGCATACCCTATTACCTGTCGATAGATGGATAAACGTATAAATAAGTAAGTAATTACTCGTACCTATACAGAATGGCATAGGTTCAATACCAGATGGTGTTACTTTTCTTTGCACATATGGTACAACTGTCACAATTCATTTTAAAAACATTAGACAAGAACCAAGAGGACCGATTCGAGCCAACTTGGTCCCTTACAGAAACAATTGAAAGACCCAGAAAAATCTAAACACAGAAGTTACGAACGGTTGTTGGTTAGAGTCAAATAGAAATGTCCCCTGCAATAAAATTTGATTGCTGCCGAGAAACGACAGTCAAAAACAAAAGTTGCTTACAATTTTTATGACGTGCCATAATTTTTAAGAAAAATAAAAGCTCGCAATCTGAGCTTTATAATAGAGCGTTTGTGTAGCTGTAATAGCCACGAAACATCCTCTATTCTATACAAATAGAAAGCATCATAGGGTAGTTGTGTAGATAAACGCCTATAGACATTTTTTGTGTTAAAAACAATATATTGCTCTAATGTTAAGGGGGTGCAGCGCGAAGCAAGTCGAGTAAGTCTAAACGATCTTCAAACAGAATCGAACTTATTAATATTAGTAATTAGATACATTTGCTTTAAAGTTTTAGTCTTCATGATTTAATTAGAACAATAGTTTTATTCTGCGCAATGCGCAAAAATATCAGACATTTGTGTTAAAACTGAAAAATGCTCATATTTTCTTATTTATATTTTATTCGTGTATATTAAAAAGATGGGGACCTGCGGAATATCAATACAATCATCTTCATGTACAAATTATTGTTTTATGCGTAAAAATCACCAATTTTTCAAAAAAAATATACTTTTAAATATCATTAGCTACAAGTCATGTTTATTATATCATAAAGAATTTGTTTTAAATTTTAACAAGACCAGGACCTTGTTCAATGATTAGGCTAACGTAAATAAGTTGTTTTAATGTATTTAACTAATTCAGCTCATCGTACAATTGATTTAGAAATACGTTAATTTTCTCAATTTCGTGCAGGACCGCCTTAAAACCCTAAATTTGATAGGAGTCTCGTTTTACATTAATTATTTGTCGGTATATAAGATACAATCCGGTGTATTTTTTCAAAAGCAATCCTTTACGACTAAGATGAGAATGACGAAATAATGGTCATCATCACTGATATTCATTTAATTAAGATCAAGATCATTTCAAGAATAAAGTCACAATGACAATAGGTGCGTCGTGACAGAAATGCTTATTGAAATAGAGACAATTGCTTTCTATGGCTGCAGTCCTTGACCATTCCAGAAAGTTTGAGCTAAACAAGGCTCAGTTGTGAATTTGTACTTTAAAAAAAACCTTTTTTTCTGTTCTAAAGTCAGTCGCGTGAGGGTGAAATATAGTTATACGAGAGGCAATAAAAGATACTTTTGGCTTTATAATTTCTTTATGATTTTACAGCTTTATGGCTGTTTCGAACCTTTGCATCAAAAAACGGACCATATTGTGTCTTTTTTAAATACATCCAACTCTAGTAATTGGTCGCTAATCGGCTGCTAAAGGTCTAATATATACAAAAAATGTTATTGATAGGCCGTGCGTGTGTTTATTGATTTACAGCTTGTTATGGTGTGATGACGTGTCGGCGATGTAATTAGATGTAGCATTATAATTAAATATCATTAGTGGAGATCATTTTTATATCCATTCGTAGCTTATAACAAAGAGACAAGACTGACAAAGCGGTTAGTATAAAAAGATCATAAATTGACTAAACAGAAAATAACTTAGAATATGGATTCATATATACCTAGATGTCTAAAAATATATATAAAAATGTTATGGCACTCCGTATGGGCAGATGATATAAAAATAAACGTGGAAATACTTTCCTTCCTATTGAAAAATTTTACTTCTATCAAGGATTTAAAGCATACTTATATCAGATTCTATCTTCCTGCTACATGCAATATAGGTAGCATTATTAGTTATTACTCATGAAAAATAAAGGACAGTAAAATAATTGCTGAAACCTACCTTGGAAGGAGTATCCTGTGAAATATGGCGTCATGTTCAAAGTTGAAACCGCCATCGACGTTGAAATTACAGAAAAACGTGAAAAACAAGCCGCTCCAAGCACCGAATCAGTCCGAGCACAAACAATGTCCTAGAAGATCACTATATCAGTCTTTCACTATCACAGCGCACACGCAGACATAATGATGCAAAGAAAACTGCGTGTGTCTAATCCGTGTTACTTTGAAGACAGCTCAGTGGCCACTGACGTGTGATGTAAAGATGTATTTCGACTCTCAAGTGTAATCTTTCACAATCAGCGGTCCAACAAAAAATGGTCAAACTGGCCGCCTCCGCAGCCTTCGAAGCTGGTTCACCTGATCGCTTGTCTCTTTCCCGCACCCGACTGTTGTCATTTCGCTTTGTCTCACCGGTACCCAATTTTGACTGTAAATTATCAATATAAGCATTAGCTTTTAAAAAATTTCCAATATTATCTAATTCAGATCAGTATCCACGTTCTGAATTGTGCTGAAACAGTGACATGGTGATCTAATTTCCAAATTGCGTTTGCCGACAGAGACCGGTGTGAAAACGAGACAGCACGAAGTCATGGATCCGGTATCTTCAAAGCGAAGAGCGCTTACGTTAACAATGTGTGAGTCGCGCCTGAGTCGCTGTTCCGTGACGAAAAACACGAGGCGTGTTGCCACGACGATCTATGCCTACAACCGCATGCGATTGGTCAAAATTTGTTTGGGGCGGGGTTTGCGGGCACACTAACGAAAACTAACTGTGTGTTTGTATGAGTTAATTGCAATGTCGGTCTTCCTTCGTGTACGATAAGTTTTATTCCGAATGTTGCGTGATTTTTCAGCATTATAATATCATATTAAAACTTGACATTGACATATTTGATGTCCGGTGAAAAGTGACATGGCTATTTGCGCACACGCTGTGTTGATAGAGACGTAATCAGCAGTGTTCTATGTAATTCAATGATTAATGTAATAACATTAAATCTATAAAATTAAGTGACAAACGAAATTAACTTTCAATAGCTTTCCAATTTTGGGAATTAAATCTACTGGTTTTATTTATTTCTTAAAAAAAAAATATATTTATGAAAAAATGTCGGAATTTAAACATAGTAATTACGACACATAAAATATTACAGATGATGAGTCAATTCAAACTAGGTTAATGTCACCTTACAAATTGTAACCTTAATTTGACTCTACCTAGTTAAATTTAAATAAAATCAACATCTTTAAAATTGGTATAAAAATATTTCATTGTTTTTTTACTGTACACGAGTTACTTTTTAGAAATTATATTGGATAGGTACAATTCACATGATAATACTGCAGATCAATATGTTAAATCTTATGTTTGATAATACTGTTTTGTGGGAAGAATAGAGAGAGACCAACAGGGATTTGATGTCTGTCTGATAAAATAGTTCATAGATTATCTTTGTATTATACTGTGCAAACGCCATCACGCTAATGACTAAATTTGTAAGACAAAAGGTTCTTATTTATTTCAAATTAAATATAAGTCCCTCGTAGTAATACCTACCTACTATACATTTTTGAATATCATACCATCAACTAATGTACGTAACTCAAAAAAAGTAATTGTTACTTAATATGGCGGCACGTGGAATCGAACCATACCTCTCGCATGAGAGAGAAGTCGCTAGCCATGACACCACCGGACGCTCTTATATATTTATATACATTCTAATGATAAAAAACAGTCTCTCAGAAAATACATTTAAGTTTAATGCCAAATAAACTCTTTTTGTTTGCCTTACAAATTCAGTCACAGTAGGTAGTGCCGCCGGCGCAATATCTAAAAAACAAAGACAGAGTGAAGTAATAAAAAACGGAATGTTTAACCCAAGTTTGATTCTAATTAAGTGAACGTGTCATTGGATTAGAAGTACTTGTACTTAGCATTAGGTCGGCAAGGCCGATTTCGAAACTTTGTAGGTGAACGTCAGTACGCCAATTTATACAAATGTCCTGAAACTGGGGACAAAATAATTAAAACCAGGTTATGATAACCGAGATCTCTCAGACTGCTATAAAAAGGTTTGTTTTATTTAAAATTTATTTTTATTATTAGGCAGACATTTGACCGCAATCTCACCTGATGGTAAGTGACGACAATGCGGCCGTGGATGGGTCATGTCTCACTAGTAGTAATAGCCTTTTCACTCCTTTCTTGGAAAGCAAGATAAGCCGTTGATCCTGCGAATGATCCCTTTACAGTCATGTTGGATTGCTATCTCATCGAACCATGAGTGAAGGGGCAAAGAGTGCGAGAGAGGACTGGTGTATTTTGCACACACTTGTGCACTTTGATATCTCTGGCGCAGTTGGCCTAATCTCTGTTGAGTTTGGCTGCCGTAGTCGAAATTCGTCTAGGAGTACATTGTTATTAAAGGAATCCTGATCATAGTGCTAGAAAACACTTTGGTCGGCAACGAATCCCAAACTCTAACCGTACGCAAGAGACTAAAAACGTTTGTTGCGTAATTATGGATGTCAATGATATAGGGTAGAGCACGCCTGCGTCTTATATCCCGATAGTAAAAAGGTACTGGTGGAATGAATTCGTGTAATTCCTTTGCACACTTGCCGAAAGGTAGCCTGTTGAATACTGAAAGAAGCCACCTTACGCCTATGTTCGAGGCTTTGCAGCTTAAAGTTTAGTGTCTCCAATAATTCGTATTGCTCATTTTTTCATCGAGTCTAACGCAGTCCGTTGGTATTAAGCAGAACCATCCCAAAAGTGACAGCAGTACAGCATACAAGGTCGAACTTAAGCTTGGTTAAGTTGTACTTAGAATCTGCCTCGATGTGAAGTACAGCCTGGCCTTAGAGTTTTCTAACCGCCGCTTGGGCTATGGACTCGATGAGTACTCGTACTACTGACCGAATCTCAAATGCACTGTGACGGTGTTGTTATAAAAAAATTAGAACAGGTTTAAAATGGGTCTAAATATTAGCCGACAAGAGAGAAATGAATGACACATTCGTGACATAACCTAATAGAGACGCGCTTTTCTAATTAGCTAGCTAATAGCTTAGTCCTGTCTTAAACCGGGTTCTAAGTTTTTGGAATCACGGGGTGATAGTTTTTAAGAACGACAATGTTTTATTTTTATAAATAATTTTTCAACGTTGTCACAAACATCTACCTCATCTGTCAGCAACTTAAACCAATATATAGTCATTTCCTACATTTATTTTTGTAAATCTTAAATTAATAACTAGACATAAATAGCCGAGGCAAACTCTTATTAGCTTACTAAGTGCATACTTAGTAAGCTAATAAGTTTGTCTAATTTGATTTTTAGTAGGTAGTATCGGCTTGGGGTAGGTTTTGTCTCGGTAACTTGTACGATTTTTTTTTTTATATTTCACTAAAGCTACTGCTTTTTTACCCGACTGCGGAAGGAGGGTTATGTTTTTCAAGAGTATGTATGTAGTATGTATATTCTCAAAATTTAATGTATGGTATTTAGACGATGAGACACTAGGAGGTGACGCTGACACTGTTTTTTTAGACTTTTCTAGAATAATTCAAAAATTTCATACAATAGGCCTTTCTTTAAATTTTGACAAATGCGAAATTTTTGTTTCAGAACATCTTCCTCTTTCAAGAAGATCTGAGATAATTTCTAAATTTCATAGTTTGGCCCCCAATATTAAGATTCTCACAGACTCAACCCTCCATCTTCTAGGCTCTCCCATCTTCGATAATGCAATACTTCACATGCAATTCTTTCCTCATCTTACAGCACGTCCACTCTCGTTGCAAGTATCCTGCAGCCTTCTACTGCAAACTTCAAAGTAGCGTGCCTGGACAAGGCTAGAAATGCTTGGGATATAGCATATGCGAATAAAATCCCTTCAGATCTTAAAATTCAAAGGAGTTGGGACCAAATTTCTTGTGAGTCTCTTTTGAAAAGTCTTATTGACAGTAGCACTGACAACGCGGATCTAGCCAGACTAAAAGCAGTTTCCACCAAGGAAGCAGGATACTGGCTTCAGGCCTATCCTTCGGCCAACGTGGGAACCCTTTTGGACTCAGAAACTCTACGAGTCGCGATAGGTCTGCGTGTTGGTGCTGAGGTTTGCCTTCCACACAGATGTCCTTGAGGTTCTGATGTCGGCTCGTTGGGACATCACGGACTCTCCTGTATTAAAAGTGCAGGCCGCTTTTCGCGTCATGCCAACATCAACGACATCATCCATCGGTCTCTTGCCTCTATCAACGTGCCGGCTTTACTCGAGCCGAACGGTATCGCGCGTGATGATGGCAAGAGACCAGACGGGATGTCACTTGTTCCTTGGCGGATGGGTCGGGCTCTTGTGTGGGACGCTACCTGTGTCGATACACTTGCAGCCTCTCATCTGCCCGGGACAAGCCGTGATGCTGGTTTGGCTGCGACAGGTTCCGAAAATTTTAAAAAGAACAAGTACAGGCAGATCGACTCCCGGTACAACTTTGTACTGCTTGGAGTCAAAACACTGGGTTCGTGGGGTCCCAACGCTATCTCTTTTTTCAAAGAGATTTCCAAGAGGCTAGTTGACATCAGTGGTAACCTAAGAGCTGGCAGCTACCTTGCTCAGCGTATAAGCATCGCTATCCAGCGCGGTAAAGCTGCCAGCATCCTAGGAACCTTACCACAAGGACCCTTTTTATAATTTTTGTTTTTGTGTTGTATTAAGTAATTTATCTTAATTTTTATTAATAAGTATTTATTATAATCACCTTTCAGTATGTATGTATGTATAATTGTTTGGCACGCCCTACAGCCTCAACGGCTAGAGTTTTTCACATATGAGGTTTCGTTGAATTTGTCAAAATTATGAGAGTGACATAGGCTTTATACATTTTAAAAATGGCGCCCGCAAATCGAAATAAAGGGGGTAGGGGGGATTTATTTTTTCCTTACCATAGCAATATGGGTATTAAATGAAAGCCAGTAAAAAAGACCATTTCAAAAATATATACTTTTTTGCGGTCGGGTGTTTTTTTTTTTTAAATTATGTTTACTTGTTAAAAATGATATTAAGCTTATTCTTATGACTTTGACAAAAGCTTTTTACTGGCAGATAGTATTATTAGAAGAATCATTCTGCGCTTCTGATTCCTCTAATTTTATTTATTTGAATAGAGTTTGCTCTTGACTGTAGACTAACCCAGACGTGGCGTAGACAGAGTCCACAGTGGAGCGAGCTCACAGAAGATTCTGGCACTCTCTCTCACCGACGGGACACTGCAAGCTGCTTGGCGCCGGACTCTGGTGGCTACCAGGCGGCACCTACCACCGCTGATAGGATCGTCGCCATCACAAACTGGAGTTTGTAATGTCGATGCCCGGGTGGACTTCTAGGAGGCCAAACCAACCCTTTTAAAATCCCTTTGAACACTGCGGTAGATATATTATGCAGTTCTGATACGGAAGATTTTACTACTGACTAAACCACACTCAAGACAATCTTTGTATTTTCTTGTTTCCTTAAAATTACATTAGTAACTAATTTATTTTTATTAAAATGCAATATCGAGTGATTAACAAAAAGACGGCTGCAACAGGTCATGGCGTTGAGCACGTCCCTACCGACAGGAACAATCGAATCGAACTGAAATCGACTCATTAACACGACAACCTTGAATCGAGTTTCCAACATTTTAATTAAAAGCCAACGGTTCACCGGCTCTCGCTTACAAAACCCTTAATTTGTTGTGCCCGTTTATACATAATCCTCGCCGCCGAACTTCACTTTGGCTCGATTAATTTCGATAGCATTTTAGAGGTTAAGTTTTAACAAAAGTTTTAACAAAAGTTTTCTAATTAACAGCTTTAGATAAACACAAGGCTGTGGTCTTGTTTTTGTACTAAACTGAACAATACAAGCAGATTCTGAAACAGCGTTCGATTTTCTTAGTCGAATGTATTTCATTAATCCAGTTTGAAGTTGAGAAAACAAAAATTGTTTACAAGTGGGAAACGAAGCCTTATTGAATGACCGCTTTGAAACTATTTTTGTCATAAAATTCTCTTCCTACAGATATTAATACTTACTTAGTCTACCTATACCCGCCGATAGCAAGGACTCGGTAAAGATGTGTGATTCCAGCCTCGCCACTAAAAACCTGACGGCCTTCACCCGTGCCAAAAATAGAGAGACTAAAACCTGCGGATAAGGTCCAAGACATAATTAAATAAAATAATCCCTGAGAATTAAAATATTTAATTGCAGTCCGACAAATCAGTCAGTCACCTTATAATAATTAACATTTTATAAACAACATACGAGTATGATGACAAAGTTAACGAAATCCTACATCTTTTTAAGGGCCGATGGTTTTCATTAGTACAGAAAATACCACTACATAGTTTTCCTTAATTTGATACTCATCAACTGTTTATTTACACACGACATGACAGCCCATCGTAACATTACCATAACTTTTTGTATCTAATAACCGCAAGTGCTAGCCGCATCTAAGTTGGCACTTGACAACTTACTAACCACTGAGTGCGTGGCAAAAAATGTGGTTGAAATTATTTACTTACTCAACAAACTATCTTCACATAATAACCAGAAAGCTGACGTGGCAAAAAGTTTTAACTGACATTTAATTTAATAAAACAGCAAATTTTACATAATATAAAGTTTCAAACACTAGTTTTCATCCCCCATTTCACCGTCTCTTGTTTTATTTTCAAAACAAAATCATCATTATCTTTTTGAAGTTACCATCTTACTTTATACCACAATTCATAAAATCTGGTTTAGTGTGCTAAGCATGAAAAGGTAAGTATCTGTTACTTTCTGCTGGAGAGATAATAACAGAGATAATGGAAACGATCTAGACATCAGACAAGCACCAGACCACATTAGACCGACTATTTGTGACAAAAAGGCGCGTTTGCTTACCGTCGCAATTAGCAGTTGACACTCACGCGTCATTAAACGTCACACACGAGACACGACCGCCGCAAAAAAGGCGTGAAATCTCCTGAAGTCGGCGCTCTTCAGGCCCCATTGCCTCGCAAAGACGCCGCTGAAAACGCGACGATGCCCGCACACGATGAGCTTTAACTATTTCTGTTTGTCTTAACGCAATTACGCACACGATTTTAAGGTGCCGTAAACTTATTTGTCAACTCACTTTTTGCTGACACTCTCCCTGTGACAAAGCTCACGCTGGAAAAAACTGTACCTTAATTATAGCCATGTTTTTTTAAGTATCGAATTGTAAATATTATTTAGTTACACTGAAAAAAGGACTAACCAAACTAGTTTTGTTACTCGTAGTTGAAGGTTTCGTTGTAGTGAAGTCAATTTTTGTTGAATATAAACAATCTTCTGGTTATCAGTAACAAAACTAGTTTGTTACTGATAACCAGAAGTTCGCAAGTCACTAGATTAGGGCCTCCTAGTAGCCAAATTTTGGTTACTGTTAACCAATCATTTCAATCCGGACCGAGTGGAGAAGATTGACATACAGTCACGATCTTCAGCATTGAGGGGGGAACGACCAGAAAGAGAGAAGAGAGAAACCAATCATTTGTTTCAATGTACCCTAACTTTGTTGCTTATTGCTTTTTGACATCCATACTACTCAGTCTTAAATACCGACAATTTCGTTAAGTTCTATTAAATTTTCCCAGCATACTGAAGCAGCTATAATATTTACTAACGATGCCTAAGCCTAATATTTCAAGCGTGAATAAATATTTATGGTACCCTGACTCAAAGCTATCCAAACTGGTATGTAAATGCCCATATCAATATTGCACCTTCAAAAAACCGGTGCGAATCTAAAAGTCTTAGGCATTGTTTGAAATGGTTGATATGTTGTATGAGTCATAGGGCCGGTTGTTTTTATGGGTATTCATCCAAAGGCATTTATATAAGCATTTTAGTATTATACGATACGATACGATGTGCTATTCAGCCAGGATCCAAGCCTGATCCGGTAAAACCGGCACACCAAATAGCACGATTTTTATAAGGAAAGACACGCTCTAGGATGGGAGAGAAAGACCGACTAGCCGGAGGAAGGATAGGTAGAGACGGGTATCGCTATAGGATTTGTAGCATTTTTATAAGCATTTTAGTATTCCCCATTAAATAATAATCCACCTGAGTAACATTCTCTGGAAATACCTACTTGCTTGCACCGTAGTTCTTTATTGTACAGGCGTTAGCCTGTTCGCGATATCATCCATCACTAGCTATTTACAAAACTTCAGGGGCGGCAGAGAAAAGGAGGTACAACATTACCAACATTACCAACATCAAGGGAATGTAATATAAACTGTGCTAAAATCTATAGGTTCCTTTTATTACATACTATTGGTTTTGTATGAGTGGTAGAGTATTATGGCTCATACCGTCTCAAAGTTTGCAGTTTGGCTAGCAGTGGGATGGGAATTAGGATGTATCAAATACATATAAATAAGTTAGCTTAAGCTAACATTACTTTAACTTGTTTTACTTTATTGGTTTTGTTTTATTGATTGATTTTTTTCTATGTAGAGTTCCACGTTCTCGTTCCACACTTGCCTTCGTAATCACATTTGAGTCGCACACCGCAAAGTCTACCGTCACCTGTGTCTGTCCCGTGTCCGCCGCAAAAAGTATCCACGTTTGCACCTCGCAGCGGCTAATGAGAGGGTTAATTCCCTAACTCGTCCCACAAACTACATGGACCATTTGGGATTGATAACGCTCCATAACACCAACTAAATCTCATCGTAGTTAAAACAAACATCAAAAGAAGAACGGCAAAGTTCTTTGATGCTCAGCCCCTGGCATGTTTTAGTCTTTGGTGAAAAGCCTAAAACTGTATAGAGGAAAAAATAATATAACTGACATTAAACGACCTTTTGGTATATTTTGTCGGACAGACATTTAAACAATGTATGATCCGGTCAACATTGACGTTTAATATAAAACATTCACTTCATGTTTGACTGACACGTCAAAGTTTACGTCGTTCGTTTTGTTTTTGCACCCTTTAAGACGTTTAGTTGTTAATAATTTGTACATTCTGTTATATTAATGCCCTGCTTTTTAAATTACCATAAAATCATACAAAAGCCCGCTAATAAAGTGATATTTATATTTCATGTGTCTCACTTAGTACTGTGTCTCTATCTATTGGGTCGATTTATGCCAATCTTCTTTGCAAAATTGCATATTATATATCGCAAATTTGTTGTTTATTTAACATATATTACAAATTATATACTTATGTCCTTTTTATATATTCGACGGCGCTTCGCTTATATAATCAAATAACCTAGAGCGATGTTCCATCTAGGAAGGATGTCATCGCTCTGACACAACTACTACACTAACGTGCGCGAGCAGTCCAGTTGAGGCGGCCATGATGGAAGACGTACTTGAAGTCTGACCGCGATATCCGATTGCATCGTGGTTTGCGCGTCACGTGTTAGGCGGAGTGTCATTGGTTCTCTTATTATTAAAATACTGTGAATGTGATCCATGTTGTATTTCCAAGATTAGTAAACCAATTCCTGACTTAGGTGTGAAGTGTTTTAATTTTCTCGTCCGATTATCCATGCCCATGAGATCGACCATCCGACAATATCCGTGTCAATGGATTACCTGGAGTACCTGACCTCTGATGAGGGTGCTAGACTGCCTAACTGTGGCGTTGTGCCTTCATATTTAATAGTTTTCATCGCCGTTCCAATTATTATTTTTCCCCGAAGGTTCATCTGGAAGAAATTGCTTTTAGCAATAAAACCGCGGCCTCTTTATGAACATTTATGTAAATATCTACTGTGCGTGGTGTGCAATAAATAGGTATCTATATATTTATCTAAGTTTATTTATGCAACTCGGCCCAAATGGGTCGGTGAGTGGGACGAGTTATTGAATTGCCCAATGAGAGCGGTGTCCGCAAAGGCAAAGGCGCGATAAATTATAACGCGGATGCGCCCGCGCTGACACGCGCCCGCTGATTACCGACGACAAAACGGAAAGGTGTCGACCACATTATCAACATGATGTTAACATTTTACATGTAATTATGATCATTAGAATGAGATTTGAGCAAAAAAGTGACATATTCTACTTGTTATTGTAGGTCTTTGTTTACTTAAAATATGTTATAAATTTGTGGATATAAAGAGGCTTAAACATAAAGTACTTAAAGAGATTCTTACGAATTAGGAGTGAATTGCACACACATTAAAAAAATGTTAACCGCAGATAACTCGGCTGTTTTTGGTGGAGCTTTGACAATTAAAATAAGACCGCCTAGTTTTGGTTCATCTTTCAGTGTGAACTGCGTAGTTGATACTTGTTAATTATAAACCGACTTCAAAAAAGAATTATTAACAAAAAACGTACAAAAAATTTGGAAATGACTTTTTATCGCCAAGTGAAAGAAACGTGTCTGTACTTTTCAATACAATAATAGTAAATCTTTGCATTCCTTGCCCGATTACTTTAAATATATACGGATAACTCTAACAAAAGTTTGAAGAAATTCGTAAGTTACTAATCCAGACTGCCTATTTGCATATTTCTATCTTATTAGCTGCAAATAACGTTTGAAGGTCATAACTCTTATCTATTAGTACCAGACCAGCTGCGCTGTCTAGACAAACTTAACAGAAGTAACTAAGAAATCCATAATGAAACCACTAAAATTTCACCCTTTTATAATCCCAGCCCGAAGCATACCAAGACCTGAAAGGTTTAGGCACGCTTTTTGAGAGCTACTTTGAGTGTCAGATTTTGTGAAACATCATCATAATGATGTCAAGAGCTATGCTTGTCGGTAATCGCAATTCCTCTCACTTGTAAAACAAAGTCTAACGAAATTTTAAAAAGTCGATCAACTGATGTGGCTTGGAAGGGAAAAGTAAAATATATTTTTGCATTAAGAATAACGTGTTTCAGGTATATTGAAAATTTCACCTCAAAGGCGGTGAAAGTTTGTGTGGTTTGTGTATTTTTTTTTTGAAGAGTAACTCCCTCTCATTCATTTTGTCTATTTTATGGAGTTTACACAGAAAAAGTCACCGGCAACACCTAGTCACTACAAACCTTTAAAATTCCACCCTTTTATAATCCCGAAGTTCATTAAGTTAGGCTCAAACAAACGTGGTAGTAATACTCCCGCCACATGTCACAGCACAGCTCGTCCGGTAATTATACCGATTGGTCACGCCTTCGGTTCCGGGCTCAAGCGTTATGGGCTAATTTAAGATGTCTCTGTGCGTTAGTTTTAATAACGAAGACCTTTATTTATGGTTGATCTGGTGTTTTCGTCGTGGTAGTAGAAATTTTAAAAATACTTACTTTGCTATATAAATGTGCAGATGGCACTTGAATAGGGAAAAGCTCTGTTTTTGTATTTGTGTTTAGTAAACTTTTCTTTTCATTTAGGTAAATAACATAAATTCCTAGCCTTTTCAATAAGACAGTATTCAAAACGAAAACAAAATAGCATCCGAACATATTCAAATTCTTATTCATCATTCAAAGTGCAGTTCCTTATGTTACACTCGTAATAAGTTACGTAATATGATTATGAGTAGTAAACATAACAGAAAGTTTCCTGCTGTTTACTCAAGGAAAATACATTAAATATCATAAAGATCAAAATATCCATTTTCCGGAAAAGCGTTTTCCTCTAATCAGAAAATGGCGTTTTACTCCAATCAGAAAATGTAGAGCGTGTCAAATACCTTCTTAATTAAGGCACAACGTCTAAAAAACACACACCTTTTTGAAACATTGTAAAGATAAAAATCAGCTGCATAGTAAATGTACTGAAACATTCACTGAATGACGGTTTAACGCACCGTGTGAAAAGGGACCGCCCCGAACGAAAAACAAACACTCGTAAAAATATTTCCAAATGACATGTAAAATTTTTCTGTGTCAGTATGAGATATTGTAATGATCCGTTACGAAAATCGTAATGTGGGCCATGAGGCATTAGACCGGCGGAGACATGTGCGACGGATTACCAACCATTATAGTATAGAAAACCCAATTCACTTAGTGTGAATTGAATAAGTTAATGGGCTGAACACGAATCAGCACTTGGGTACTGGATGCGGCTCACGTGTGTGGTCCCGATTTCAAAATGATTAATTTGTGATTGTTTACTCTTTGTCCAGTTGAATTTATCACGATGTGTTTGCTAATGCAGTTAGGAAAGTCCATTCCCGACATAGTCTTTTACCATACAGGGACTTATCTCCAAACAATTAATGTCAATGCTATACTTTTAAAATCATTCCTTTCTTAATATGCTCTCGGATTAAAGATCTCCAAAGCAAAATATCAAATCAACAGATTTAATCATTAATTACACGTAAATGAGGTCACGGTTGCTTACATAAGCGCTGATTGCCAATTCTAATCGAAAAGTAGTAACCACCTTATTAACGTCAGATTGAAAGTTTCCAAGACATTAATGCAACTTAATTTCTAATTTAAATGCCACTGAAGTATGAAAATAATGGTTTGTTTGCAGACTTCGATTTAGAAATTGTGTCAAACATTATTATAACTAAAGTGTATTACTAAAGTATGTTATTTTGTGAATTCATTAGTTTGAAGTCACATGTACGCGCGCACACACTTGTGCAGAAAAACAGTGCATATACACTGTAAAAATTGTATAATATAATAATTAAATAAATAAGTAATAAAAACTAAGTAATAAGTAAAATACATAAATTTATGTTACTTTGTATCAACTTAAAATGATGACATAATGCTAGTGCTACTACAATCTAATGTATACTGCCGTAAATTCTTGTTATGGAAGAGAAGATCCTCCTAACACAAGCATTTATATTGCTTAAAAGGAGTTTCTAAACCTTATGATGTATGTATTCTAAGTTGATGAAATAAACAATTTAGTTTTTTTTTGAATTTTTGAATTGTAGAGTTAGTTACTTTTACAAGCTGATATACGACAAGCAAGTCTGCTCCTTCATTGTCACTAGATAAAATCTGATCAAAAAACAAATTTTACTTACTTTAACAATGTGATACAATCTGAATGAGTTATAATGGCTCATCCAGAATTAGTTAACTCCATAATACAGTTCCTTATTTAACACATTCGGTTTGTTTCACAAACAGCGCGGGGCGGGGCGTGTGGCGGCGCGATCACACATTTTTTTCGGTCTTTTTTCCCGCCTTTTTTCTGTCGGCATCTCTCTGCTCGACTTTTAGCTAATGACTTAAATTAACATTCACATATTTTATTAATTCTCTGTAGAGATGACAGTCGGAGTTGGGTGAGGTCGCGCATCCATACGGTGCTTTGACAACTAATTAGTTCGCTTCTTTGTGATTTGTAATAGTTTACCTCATCTTACAGCACGTCCACTCTCTTGCATTTAGCAAGTTTTTACGAAATCAAATTTAATTTCGCTCACAAAAATTATTATAAATTTGATTTCGTAAAAACTTGCTTAAGTAATAAAAATAATTATAAGTTAAGCTGTTTTCATCTTAACTGATGGTTAAATATTTGTAAAAATATTTCCATCGGATACATGCGGGTGCATTCCCCAAGTATTGATGAAATCGAACGCCCGCTCACTGGCGTAGCAAGCACTTGCAACAATTCGTCGGCTGACTAACGTCCTCCGTAGCTTAGTTGGTAAGAGCACTCGCCCGGATAGCGAAGGGACGTGGGTTCGAGTCCCACCGGATGACACAGTAGATTAATTTTTGTGAGCGAAATTAAATAGGCTAGTTGACATCAGTGGTGACCTAAGAGCTGGCAGTTACCTTGCTCAGCGTATAAGCATCGCTATCCAGCGCGGTAATGCTGCCAGCATCCTGGGAACCTTACCCCAAGGTCCCTTTTTGTAATTTTTGTTTTTGTGTTGTATTAAGTAATTTATTTTAATTTTTATTAATAAGTTGTATATATAGTTAATAATTAATGTTTGAAATTAAACTTAATAGAAACGATGTTTTGTTGATAGTTTATTGGCATGGAATTTTTAAGTCATATATTAAATCAGTTCAAATCACCTTTCACATTAAATCTAGATATTGTCTTCCCTAGTAATAATCGTTCAAAGTGGTCTTAGTAGACCTTGGCCGTCTAGTGTTTGAGGATGGGTGAAAGTGGCCATAGTCAAAGCCTTAGCAAACACTACACGTGCTAGAACAATGGGTAATAGTCCGTACTACTTTATAAATTACTAATTTCGTACTTAAATACCTTATGTCCCTTGGAAATAGGGAATATTTTACAATGGCAAGAGAAGTATATACTCGTACCGAACGCCTTCTAAATGTGAACTTTCGAATAACACATGTCTTGAATTTTAAGGTCCCTGTTTTGAGCAAGTAGCTTATATCTTCTAATGAAAACAGGGTTTAACAGAAACAGACCAACTTTTGAAACACAAACAAGCAAGCATAGAAGTCTGTGGGTAACGTACTTATGATTGTACCCTGTGATGTACATTAAATACCGCCTCACTGATATTTGCAAACTCAAACTCCTTACACGAAAAAAACTTTTCAAATCTGACACGTTTGCGAAAACTAAAAGTAAGGAAATGTTCTTACATAAAAGACCGTTAAATCATTGCAACTACTGAATTCCTGCTGTGTTTAGATAATTCGAAATATCAAAAAGTCAAGTGCCTGCTTATAATCTGTTATTCATTTTAGTCACAGTTGGCGATTTTCGAGTATCGGGATTGATACTACTCCCAAGACGCCACTCGATTTTGTTTTGACACACGACAACGTGACACAATCAGCCACTGGCCACTGGATTTTAAGAATTCCTTACAAATTTTAAGGATGTTCTATGTTCATTCAACTCGTTTTTTTGAAACAGGATAAGTGACAATGGAATGCATGAGTCAGCAATATTATATGATTATAATGTGAAAAAAACTTAATCAGAATGTATTTTGGTGTTTTCCTATAATTGTGCATGTAATAATGAACGACACTTTTGTGAAGTTTTATTCATTGACTTTTATACTATTATTTTACATTTTACAGACCCGAGTAGTTAGATCTGCGCCTCAGTTTTTCAAATAACAAGGAAAGAAGCCTACGTTCAAAGTACTTCTACGGGCTTCAAGATTGTAAATAAAGTTATACACTCGGTAACATTTAGATCAAATGACTTTAATTCTTATTTCAATTTTCCTGAAACAGTAGGTACACGTTTTTGTAAGGTATAAGACCGTTAAAAATAAAGCGACATTTTGAAAGAACGGTATATTCGGGCACTGAACATAAAAAATATATTTTAACAATCCTATTCCAAATAAATAATTACCGTTAATGAACTTTTACAGCTTAGACTAGTGCCATGGTACCAAAATGTCTCTGTATACTGTGTCTACCGCGAGTAGGTTACGTTAGAATAGAAATAATCTTATCTGACTCTTCTAAAAGGATGTCATAAACAGCTGTCCTTTCAAAACGCTGAATTCAAAAAACGGAACGCGAATCGAATCACGCGCAGCATCCGCGGGACTTTTGCGTACGTTTAGGAGGAGTTATAGCCGACTCACACGCCGCTTGTTATTGAATATTGGGTTTTACTGCATGGAAATAAGAGTATAGTGAAAATTTAAAGCGAGGGCGCGTGTACATATCGAACAATACTTCGATACAATAGTTGATAATTTGCATGACGGCTTTTTATCGATACCATTGTCGGCTCGGCCCTGGCAGCAGCTGCGGCTGGACGAGGGAAACTTTGGTGACGTCAATAATGATTGAAAGACAAAATATACAAAAACTGTCATTAATCAAGCAATTAATTCTGACTTGTAGAATGGAGTGAGCAACCGAATTCACTGAACCAAAAACGAGGGTAAAAATAGTTTAAACTGAAATCAGCGAGTTAGACTTCTTAATGCAAACTCGGTCAAAGGTTTTGCTTTATCACTCATAAATAACAATCACTTTTAGACTTTTTTCCTAGATAATGTATCGTAAATGATTTCAGTTCAGATATAAAATACCAAAGATTTTCTCTTGAAAACTAACCATTCACGTAGTAGGTACATACTTACATACGTAGATATTCAACAACAAAAACTTTAAATAGGGATAAATCATGATCTCACTATAAACTATTTGCAACGCGATCAAATGCACACGATCATGCTTCGCAAGTTAGCTTTAATACATAAATTTACACCCTTTTTGTTCAGGCTCCATTCACGTAGTATCACATACGCGACAGTTCCTCATGATTTACTATTATTACCAGTAAATAAAAAGTGGTAGGGGAGAAAAGAGGTGGAGCGAAACACCATTGTAATAGCCCATGAGTAGGGAACGAAAATAATGCGGCCAAACTAGGGACATTGTAATTGATTCCAGTTTGTCCCACACATATGCGTTTATGGTGCAAACGCATCCATATCTCGACTTATTCAGCGTCACACGTAGTTTACCAAACTACAAAAATACTGTTAGTGAAATTCGAAGTGCAATTAGTTTTATAGAAAAGTGAATCAGTGTAATGAATTTTTATTTTTAAGTTCATGAAACTGTGAAGTGAAAGATCGTTATTATAAAACATAAAATGGATTACACAACAGGAACTACGTCTTCGATGAACAATATGAGACCAATTTTCGGCGCGTACGCCTTTCAAGGTGAGTCTCAAATTATTATAGGCCATAGACACGAAAGGATCAAGAGAGATGAGAAAAAAGGCCCGATATGGTTAATTACAATGTTCCCAGGTACCAATAAAACAAGCAATAATACGTCGGAATCAAAGAACCGAAATCAATATCGGCTATTGCCTAAACAATAAAAAATTGGGCACAGCACATTACATTTATTTTCCATGAACGGTTCCGTAAAACATATTATTGTAAATGATAAAATAATAAAACTTGATCGCACTTTAATAGTTTAATGTGTAAAATAATCTTTTTTTTTTTTCATTATAAGTTATAACCAGAAGTTGTCACTACATTACATATCAATATATTGATACATCGGTTCATTTAAATATGCCCGTATGTATTTTAAACGAACGTGAAATGAATTAAAAACCAGATCATAAAAGCGTAGAACCATTACTTCCATGCGTATCCCTAAAATATAAAACAAGCCTACAATAAACTAGAAAAAGACAGTCATATTTCTATTATTAGCGCGGAACTCTAAAAAACGTGGATACCTTTCAAAGTGCCGCTTATTAACCTCTCATCGACTCCGACCGTAAAATGTAAACTCGATAAAGCCACCAATTAAAACTAAATATGAGAATCTCGACAATCAAAGTTCGAGCCGCCACATCTGACACCGAAAAACTTTTCTTCCAAAAAACGAATCGCCTTTTTTGTAACCAACGCAAGGTCGCAGGCACAACATGATTTTCGCCTTTCGACGGCCGCGATTACAGTCTGGGGTGGCGAATACCTTACCAGCAATAGATTAAAATTAAACTTTACTGTGAAGACATAAAAGCACTTTCTAACTTCGAGACCTCCGTTAGAAAATTGTTAAAGAAGTTCAAGTCGGTGTAGGTGGTGATAATAACAATGCTTTATGAAAAGGTTTAGCCAGCTAATTTGTTTTTTCTCAGCTACTGTCGATCTCGGTAGCGATGCAACCTTTTTTTGTTGGTGGAGATCAATCAGTCAAAATAACAGTGTGATACCGCCTTTGATGCGATCCGACCGGCCTGTTTTAATCTCGACTGATACATGATTAGATCACCGATGATGCAGCAAACTGTAACTGATCCGAAATTGGACGAATACATCGCTCCACTTGTAGATTAACTAACAGAATCCTGTTATTACTTTTACACGGTAAGACATTTGACTGTTTGAATATTGACTACGAAACATTTAGAAGGCATGCCCAATTTAATTGCTGGGAATATTTCCTTTTTGTCTATGTTTATGTAAAAAAAATACAATCCAAAAAAATACTCTCGACGAAATGACCTGACCATAGGTTGTATTATAATATGATATTTACTTTTATTGTACGATTTGATACAATTTCCTAGCAAACATTTCTTTTAGGTTTTTATAATCATTTAAAAACTTATTACAAGTAGTTATACGTTTTTAAATGATTATAACAGTTATACAAACATTAATAATTTCCTTTAGATTCAAAATGTATAGAATAATAATTAAAATTCTTAAAAATATATTTTTAATAACTTACTAATAATCATGACTTCTGCACCAAAGTGTTCCTGTTAATAAGAATTTCTTTATACCCAAAGTAGTACGGAAAGGATCGCTCTTAGGAATTAAGTCACCTAGAGGTAGATATATTGTTAATTTTCTGTGGTAATTGCTTTGCTATTAGAGTTATCTGTCTATCATTATGTTAACGTTAAGCCTCACAACAATACCAAATCTAAAGGCAAACCTAGTATTTGGTCTCCAAATTTAGCAGTGCTTTTAAAAAACTATACATTATTGTAGGTCCTAAATAAATTAATAATTCGTGTCAATACATACAAGTATAATAGTATTGATGCACCAGCTATGAAACAAAGTCAGTAGCAAACCGCAGCAACGCGGCGTACCAAGCTGTGGTTTTTCTCAAAACAAAAAAGGAGGATCAAACAAACGATGTCAATGACATAGTAATGACCGTCCATCATTTCACGAGGCCGTCAAAACTGTCTCAGCAAACACCTTAGGTGCTTCGTCGGCAATTTTTTCGACCACTTTTTTGGACCCGCATCTGATAAATTCGCGCTGATGTGCTGACGATGGACAAAAAAGGATGCGCTCGTATGCAAGCGTCAACTGATTTGCTTCATGCCCTTTTATATTTTGCCCGAAATTTTGAAAGCGCAATATTGATAGCTATCTGACGCGCTTTATCGTTAAAAGTTTATTAAGATTTTCGACATAACTGCACTGACATGCTACTTCAGAGATGATAATCGTAATAGGTATGTCATTTAAACGTATTCGAAGACCATACGGAATGAAATCATCAAAAACTAACACTCGAAAATTTTATTATAGCTCTACTAGAGTCTACTCTAGTTTAATTAATGTAACACCGGAAGATAATCATTATAGTCATATGAATTAGGTGTCTGTATGTATGGCTACATCATTCTTTTGCTCGTACCTCCCATTATACTAAAACAGTCATTAAATCGCTCATAATAAGAGTAATAACAAAATGAAAGCAAAACAAGCTACTGTGATTGTGATTCGAAATTAAATCGGGAGCCCGTCTCATCACCGCACGTCCATTGAGAGAATCACAATGATAATCAAAGGAAGAAATGCAGAAGCTTGTATGATTAATTACATGGTACGAGATTGTGTTTTCTTACGTAGGACTAGTGAGAGCCCAAGCCGCTCAACCAAAGCTTTTGGTAACAAACATTGATGAGACTAAAAATCTATTTTCGCTTCGGATACGCACAGTTGCAAATACTTGTTTTAAACGTATCTGTTAACCTACTACGTGACGAAACTATAAATTATGTTTGTAAGGGTGAAAATAACGTGTTTGTATAAATCTTTGAAAGTAAAGGTAACTTAATTAAACACCAATTTGTTCCGACTATTGCTAAAGTCTGTGTTCATTCATTGGACCTTTATATTAAATCAGGAGTTGCTTTATCTGAAAGGATGTAATGAGAAATTATACGAGCAGCATCATCAAAGAAAGATGTGGTTATATTGATTGAAGACTACCGGGAATCTCTTCTGCTTAAAAAGGTTTCCATTTCCAGTACGATTTAATTGTTAGGTTTCAAAAACTGTATTCTGACAGAAACAAATGAAATTCCATTGCCGCAATTCACAGTACCAAACAAACTAAAGTGGGACAAAAAGCCATAAAAGTGAATTATACAGACTTAGGAACGACTTTGTAGCTTACTCGCAAAAGTCAACATGATTGATTTATAGCTTTGATTGGATTTTAATATCTTTTCATTTCAGATCTTACAAAATAGGTCAGTAATATCACAATGTTTGAGTTTTAAGTGACTCATAATCTGACTAGTTAGACATTTTCAGATACGAACCCGTAACACAACTGTACGTATACCACAAAGGCCGCGCCAACTCGTAACTATGAATACTTCGTGTGAAAAAATACAAGTATACATTTGTGATCAAAATGACAATGAATGCTGCTGTTTTAAGTTATTGTATCGTAATAAAGTTATCAGTTGCTGTATACTTATTTGTACGGAATTTTATTATTATGGAATTTTTATAGATGAAAAATATCTAAAATCCCAAAAATTTTTGATATTATTTTATTTACATCAACTCTTGATATTTTATGTACATCAACAGCAGGCATCGTGACCATTACTAGTGGTACTGCGTTTTCAATACACATCTAAAAATGTGAAGAATTTCTTACACGGCATTTTGTTTTCTCCCTTTTCTAACTCAACAATGTCGCAGCAAGTGCCCTGATAGACAGCAACATATTTGTCGCACTGGAATGCAGATAATGGTTGAAAAAGTATAAAATTCCTATCGAGCCACCGCCTACGATACGACTGATTGAGTTATAAGCTATAATGGCAATTCCATTTTGTTTTTGCACCGTTTTTCACTTGAATACCATGTGGCGAGGCGTCGACTCATATTTAATATACATTAGGTGGATGTCGATCTTTGATTTTACCTTTCTTGCCCGCGTCTTGAGAATGCGTGGCTTGTTTATTTTGATTTGTCACCTTTGATATATGAATCCTTTTTGTTATTATCTGAAACACATTATTATGGATGACCGATGCCTCGCGAGTTGATTGCTTAGCTTTTGTATGCCGGGAATTCTATCTTGTTGTGAGGAATCTAATAAGATTGCCTTAGATATTTTTGCAACAAAGATAATATCGCGAGCGACCCTTCAGATTGAAAGGAGCAAAAAAGAGGAATTACCGAAATCTGAATAATCAGCGTACGGGACAGCAAACGCCTAATATCCACACACAAAAAACAATATCAAAGTCGAGACATCCCGTCGCCGGCCGTGGGAGGTGTGAGGTGTGATCTTATTAGCGTGGGTTAGAGTTTAATTTCGTTGGTTACAAATTATGAAAATCGGGCAGGTAGCCTGTGAGGGCACAAAGCCGAGTAGCTGCGTCTTATAATCGAGAGTGCCTCCGGTTTGATAGTTAATTAAAGAAGTGAATAACATGCGGCATTGCAAGTCAGCTGCAATCTTCGACATTGTTTTGGACACGCAACGAGCGGTTACAACGAAAATAATAAAGACAAATAAATATTTGTGCCTGTAAACGAGCAATTTATGTATGTTTATTTATTCATATATATATTTGTGATCTCGGAAACGGCTCTAACGATTACGCTGAAATTTAGTATGTGGGGGTTACCAGGGGTGAAAAATCGATCTAGATTAGTCTTATGTTTGGGAAATCGCGTGTTTTCAAGTTTTCATACGTTTTTCTTTCGCAATTATTCGACGCAGATTTAGGTTGCTAATTTTGTCGCGGTAAACATGAGCGTCGTGGCGCAGTGCGTAAGACGTCGGACTGAAGAAATGTAGAAGACGTGGGTTCGAGCCTCGCTTGGTGACGAAAAATTTACTCTTTTTTTGCATTTATTCAAGTTTATATCTTATTTTTGTATTTTAAAAAGACTTACGAATTATAAAGCTAAGCTTTTTTATTAAATAGTAGTAACCGAGCAAAGCTCGGTCGCCCAGGTAATGCTCTCTGAAATGACCAACCTTTTAAATTGTATGTACCCACTTGCAGATCTAGAAATTACTCATGTAAAGTCCGTTTTATTGGCTTGGAGAATATTGTTAACAATTTTCTTGTGACTTTTACAATAATATCAGTTAAAAGAATCATTTATCCTATAGATATAAAAAAATGTGTTGAATGGTTAATTACCATAGTAGGTTGTTATTTTTGTGTTTATCTTATTTTTAAATAAACAATTTCGATGAAAAGGAATATCAAGATTGATTGCACGATATTTTCCATGCAACAAAAAACTGATTTTATATATTCAACTCTTACACAACTCTATTTCAACGTTGTATGCAAGACTTAAAAGTTTCTCCAACTACATAGGTACCTATTCGTACTTCCTCTCTTCATTGTCAGCTATTAGATCTGTACTATTATTAATATCGCTATAATGCATGCAAAACAAGTTCTTTTACGCATGGTATTTGCTATGTTTTTCGCATGGGTGTTTTATCATCTCTAGGAATAGTATCAAGTCTTTGCACTACATCGGCGAGGAGAGCCACTGATTTAAGATGAATCTATGCGGGCAGATCCTGGAAAATACTCTACTATTGCAACTTTTTGAGTTCTTTAAATAATTATATATAATAATTGCTTGTGATAGCAGATTTTAACTTTATTGCGTGTAGTACAATATTATTGTATTCCTTTATACATCTACTTCTAATCGCGTAACTTAATAGCAGACGAATATTCATCGCTAATTTTCAACTGCCTTATTACACATTCGTCGTTAGGTCACAACCATTTATTTAGGAAGAATAAAATATATAATACTTAGTTTGACTTTGGTATTGCAAACTTTGAAAAAGTCATACGCAAATAGGTAACATTTGAAGCAATAAAAACGTTATCAGCAAACTTATCGCAGCGCAACGGAACGCATTTTGCACGCTCCTAATGAACGCCTTATGAAACAGGCAATTTATCACATGCGGCCTTATCACAGAATGCACTGATAAACTTTATACGAGTACCTACAAACTTAATAAACAATAGCCTTACGATGCCTATGATTTTCTTTAGAGCCCATTGGTTGAAATGCCTTTGCAATGGTCGCTATTTGTTTTCCAAATTTCCCATCCCTTCGAACAATTGTTCGGTTTCACTTTGGGAAACCGTCCGCGACTTGTTATTCTGTAGCCTGTCACATAAACTCTCATTACCATTCCAACGAGTTGGTATTTCAAAAGGACCGTCGCTGTCGGCGCCTTCAGTCTTCAGCCTGACCATGAATAAATCAATGAAAACAAATAGTATTCGGCCACTAGTGTTCCCAAATGCTTTTTTAAATGAAGTATCATCTCCTATTGTTTCAACTCCCGTTTTGTTCAGATCCTCAAGTATGTTAATTTATTCATAGTAGAATAATAGGTAGAGCATATTTTCCTGCCAAGATCGAATGTGCTGTACATATAGATAGGTTTGAGGCGTAATTTGGTAGACACCGAAACTAATTTATTTAACAAAGGACCGGTCGAGCGATAGAGCACTTTTTATACGTGTACAAACATACAATCTATACATAGATACACTTCACGTAATTACAGATTTTGTTTACGTCCTCTTATCCGCTGAGCCGGAATTAAAGAGCTGAGAAACGGTCATGAACGTTATAGATTCAATATGTTCAAGGAAATCAATTATTGAGACTTTTCTTAAGAAAATAATTTGGTACATGCATATTTAATCTATGGTAATTATTTTTAATATATATAATTTATAATTATTTTTATAATGCAAGTTTTTACGAAAGCAAATTTTGTACACAAAAATTGATCGAGCGTGTAATCCAGAGGGACTTGAACTCACGACCCTTCGCTACCCGGGCGAATGCTCCTTCCAACTGAGCTATACATGACAATAAATAAGACTAATTTATTTAATTCTTTAGTTCATAAATAAGGTACCTACCTAACGTGAAAAGGGAGGTTACCACTAGGTATGGCACGTTATAAAACAAATCTGCCTATTATGATTATGGTATCGATGACATTACGAACTTTTGCGATGAATGAGTGACATGGCATGTGCTTGGCATTGCCATTGATTTAAATCGATTTACAATAGCATTCTAAACAAAAATTTTAATCAGAAAGACATTTTTTGATTAAATGGTCACTGAACACAGCATTCTGGGAATCGTAACAATTAAAAATGACCGGAAATTAAAAATTCCTTTCAAAGTTATAAGACCACAGAACCGACAAATAGGGATTTAGGCAAAAAGTTTATCATCGACGGAGGTCATTCTGGCACTTTTTCATTCTAATACTTACCTACTAATTATAATGTTCACATTAAATAAATACAGACGGTTGCATGAGTTTTCTTAAAAATAGAATTTCTTAATCAGTCTTTTTAAAGTTCTTTTAATTTAATGGTAAGACAACACGTACTGACATTCATTAAACCACGTGACGACCAGCGGCAAGGGCATCAAAGGCCATGACATAGACTAATTTACCCAAAATCTCACACGGGACGGAGGAACTGTAAAAAATTAAACGAGCGTTATGAGAACAGTGAAAAAATGCTAAGGAAATGAGTCATGAGCGAGCGGACGGACAGACGGTAACGAGCGCATCGCTCCACTGACCAAGCCATCCGGGTAACAGGGAAATGCACCTGCTGTGACTTTTTCACTAACCACGGACAGGAATTTCAATCCCAACCCTTTATGTTTTTCTAAAAACCTATTATTAACCCATTTGATTCATCCGGAAATCGAAAAGTTTCATATTGTTTATAAGTAATATAATTCATTATAATAATTTATCTTTGCTCGCGATTTGTGCAGACAAACTCTGTGTATTTATGTCACGTCAAATCTATAAAAAAAGATCTTTAAATGGATCATTATTTAAATTTATTTAAAAGGTTGAGTATGTAGTAACAGCAAAAATCACATTGCATACTTAAGATAATTTGAAACTAAATTCGTATTGATAAAATAACAAAAAGGCATGAAAATGATACACCCGAATGACTATTGTATTGTACCTACGAATTAAAACGAGGAAGCTAATAAGAAGAATCTGAATAACCAGGAATGCAATAAAAAAAAAAGCATTCAAAAGCTGGACTCTTTATGTCGGATTCCCGACCACATCCTAAAAAGAGGGGAGGTGAGAAAAAATTCGGCGCTAAAAAGAATAACACCGAGAGTCTATTACTTGTGTACGGCATGTCATCGACAGTTCATTAAAATACGATGACTTAACACAAACACTAGAGTGGACTTCATTGATAGCCTCTGACGTAGGTTTGTTGCACAAAAAACGCCGGCCAACAAGCCAAATAAAATCCAACTCTACAGCATAGGAATAGAACTGGTCAGCTCAGATGATGAATTTACTAGTTCGTTTTGGAATGAAAGATCGTTTACAATAGCGTTTCATTCCGTGGAATCCATTGATAAGTCGGATGCTACCAGTGTTACATGGCCGGTCTCACGAGATCGTTGGGAAAGTCAATTACTTCCGAATATCTCAGCCAGAGACTTTGGAAACTGAAAGTGGCTTGAAAAAGCTGGAAATGATTTGGGTTACCAGTACTTTAGTTGCAAACTTACAGTAGTGGCAAGCTTGAACATTTTAAAGAAAAGAAAGAAATACATTTATTCGACATTTACACACACACACGATGTTTACAAAGACAGTAATTACACAACTATTACTAAAGTGGTAATTTTCAGTTTTCATTACGATGGGAAATGTATGTGATTACACATACATTTAATTAAGTAATTTTAATGTACCAAAATAACTTTTTACTTAACTTGGCAATACGTGGAGGATATTGAATTTTTACGAATAGAACAGTGTCAATTCGCTTTACATTTTAAACCTTCTACGTAAGCTTTTTGATGATTGCTATTATTTGTGGGGTTTGATTTCCTAATACGTAATAACTCAAATTACCCTTCAATTATTTTATTTTAAAGTGTGAAATCTTACAGAGTAGCGCTATTGAAATTAAACTTAAAGAATATATTTATGAACAGTTTTCTATTTGTGGGACGGATTAATAAAATTAAAACTATGAATGTAACAAATAAATGATGTTCATACCTTTAAGTACCTTTCTCATAGTTTAACTATACAAAAAATATTGGCAGACAAAAAATTCGCGAAACGCGACCACAGATCATCATATAAAATGCAAAATCTAAATTAAAATCATGAAAAAGCCAAATAACTAGAAAGTCTAGATATAAGGCTTTCTATTAGGTACCCCGTAAAAGTAAGAAGCACTAAAATGAAACTATTTGCTTTCCAAAACCGTGAGAAAGCTATCATTTCTGAAGTAGTTGTAAGTACTGAGAAAACATAAGGGGCAAAAAACAGTAAACCGAAATTATACAGTTACGAATTATTGTGCCGTGGAAATTACCAATTCAATGCAAAATTGAATGCTTTGAAGGCACTTTGTGAGGTCGATTTTGTTTGGAATAAATTAATTAAGGCAATTTAAGTCGATTTTCCATCGTCAGTCGCAGGCGAGACCGTACAAATTACGATTTCGTTGCCCAGGTGGTAATTCTAACTTCTCCAAATATTTAGCTAAAATTTTGTTCGCTGAATTTAAAGATAAATCGGTCCAACTTTCGCCTACCAATACTTATTATCGAAATACCAACATGTTCAATATGCAGTAACTTGTTATGGTTTTGAGTGAGTAATATTCCTACTTGTATCCACAGTTATTACGCGACGTACCTTGGTAGATATTTCTTCCAAGACTTTTCCGATCATACCCCGGGTATACATTGGTATTAATGGTATTAATACCAACATATTATTGGTATTAATACCATTAATACCAATAATATGTTCGCTGCCAAAAAATATTCCTCGATTGATCAGCACCAAAGCATAAACAATTGCCGACCGATCACGTTTTCAGTGTACTCCCATTTTAGAATAGAATAGAATAGAAAACATTTATTTGGCACAACACACAAGATAGAGTAAAGAAAAAAAAACAAGTGACAAAAATAATACCGTAACAAAAATTAAATATAAAAACTTTTTCTTACGGAGGTAAATATGTCCATCAATACCTACAACATTTACTATGTGGTCTAGCTCCAAAATTAAATAAAAGTAGTTTCTTCATCATCATATAAAATTCCGCTATGGAAATCCATTTTCTTTTCACGATTTTAGTTGTCTCTATGGTAAACTTAGTTGATATTGATGGCCACATTCACCCCCTTAAAAGGATAACACTGTTTACACTAACGCCCTATATTTGTATTTGTAGTGTACTTATAAAGCTAAAAAAAGGTTTTTTCAGCAATAGCCCTTTCAACATATCAAGGTTTTGTTTTTCATGTTAGTTTTAGAGCCATAATTTTTAAAATACTAATGTAATAACAAACTTTTATGTTCAAAGAGCATCTTTAAAAAAAATGTACGTGTAAGAGGATCATAAGATCATTTAAACAAAGAACTAGCTAGCAGCTAGGGCTAATAATGTTTCGCCAGAATCGTCGTAGTCACGTTTCGTAGCACTGGCATAGCTTTCCAATCGAATTGTACCTACGACAGAACTACGAAAGTTGTGTGCTACGAATCCGCTACGAGCTACAGACCTCAATGTCTTTATTTTGATTTGTTTTCTTGGTTAATTTATTTTTATGGATTTGTGTATACGAAATCTTAGGAACACCGAGAACGATACGTCTGTAATTGGATCTTGTTCAGTTCGATGAAGGTGACCCACCATCGCCATTTTTAACTAAAATTTTTATTTCAGTTAATTTCTCAACTTTTTGCAACTTACTTTGTCGATACGAAACCCTACAGAATTAACTTTTGAGAAAAATAACTTTTTAGAAAACGCAACCAACGTAATTTTTCTAATAATTTGTTTTACTAAAGTTACAAAAATCTTGTAGAGGTTCTATTAAATGATCACTTAGTAAGTATGAAATTTAATCAATGGCATTATTTTCATGAAATCTTACAACTTACACCAACCAATTATGTTTCAGAGCTTTAAAACTGTAACTGCTAACTCTGATAGAAAATAAAGTTTTGTATTTACACATAAAGTTCCTAATAGTACAAGATACTCTAATAACCCATCATATAAAAAACAAATAAACTTACCAAAAAGCATAATCTTTTGATAGCTGCAAAACAATCGGTATCTAAAAAGGATTAAAGCAACCCGAAACGTAAGCCGGCTTGGCTTGGTTAGAGTGAGATGTGTATAGTTCTATGAACGCGGCCCGCGAGTGGGCTGATCTTACCCCCCACCAGCTGCGTGCGCGCTGGTTTTCGTGCGATACCAGGGTGACAAAGTTGGACTGTTTCCACATTTTTTGGTCTAGCTATTTACCAATTTAAAAAAATATGTACATTTATTTAGGGATTTAAATTTATGATGAAATAAATCCCGAAAAGATTTTTGTAAGGTTGATTTCCAATCTTTAAGTTTGATTACTATTTGAAAAGGATCGCAGGTATTAGCGATATAAGAAAATGAAGATCAATTTTCAAATAGAGTCACATTGAAAAACCTTCAGCTGCTTAGATTTGTATGAAATAAAATTACTGAATTTTTACTGTATTTAGATTTTTGTAAATATTTCAATAATAAATCGTAAGACAAACTTATTAAAAATGTCCGAAATAACTTGACATTTGGGTCCACTACATACTTCACACTTACACAGTGGGAGTGTCTATGCACTCACTCACACACCCATTGTGGCCCTCAGTGTAGCCTCTTTGGTAGAGCTCACGCACACTGGCACACCTCGCTCTGTCCGCACAAACACAGCGGCACTCTCAGTTCACTACACAACCTCATCTACTGCACTCACGCGCAGAAAAAAAATAACGCGATCTATCGATCTTTTTCGAATAAAAAAAACAACGCTGTCTGATAGGCTTCATGGCTATAGTTGGTCAAACCTGACGTCTATCCGAACGCGTCGCCCGGACAGTCATTTATTTCGATCACAATATTTATGACAGCGTAATTAATTAGACATGTCGTTTTAATTATGTAAATAAGGATGGGTGATAATCAATTAAAATTATGTGTTTCGATCTCGTTCGCTTAATTTAATGTAAACAGATATTTATCATCGTTCGTGACGTTTTTACGGTGTTAACATAAAGGTTTATGTTATGGTTGTTGTGCGCCCGCGCCGGTAAAATGGTTCGACTTTTGGCCCAGTGGAGTTTATAGTTTGTGCCGGTATCCGAGTTAATGGAAATATCACACTGACTGTCATACCATTATGGAACGTCACCAAAATGGTATGGATGTGTGGGTAGGTAAGGGTATATAAGTAATTATTTTACTTTTTTAGAAATAGAATCAATAAATTTCTGCTCTTCTTGGTAACACTTACAAATCCTTTTTGATTTCATAACTACACTGAGTTAAACAAAAACTTTTAATACGAGACAGCTAAAAGGTATTTAATTTTGTGGATGTTATAATAACGTTAACCGTTTAACCATATCCAAGTAAAACTAAGAGTAATATTTTTTCCACAAACAACTTATTTAGAAATATGACATTCACGTAGAGCCGCCATTTTGTAGGTACAAGGAGACTTGTAAGTACCTTAAAAATAGAGCCGCTATTTTAAATATTAAGTATTTGCATCGATTGTAAAGAAAAAAAAATAGTAACTCTGCTACTTCTGAACGCTCCTAAATACTAAATAAAATATTGAGAATATTTTTCCTTAAGGAAAATGTTTTTCGTTTGTTACCCGAAATACACTTTTCTAATTTGCAAAAAACTAATTCACATTGGAATTTAATAACATGCCTAAAAAAGTATTGATAAACAAAATTGTTTCATAAAGAAAACACTATAGTCGAAAGTATTTTTAAAATATCGGGTATTGTTTAGGCTAATCACTGACTAAGCGTGATAATAAAGCAAAGCATCGTAAAAAATTTAGGTACCAATAGGTTCAATTGCACCAACTAATTTTAACCAAAGCTACAACTTACGAGTTGTATACGATTGTTGATACTCATACGATTGTGGTTTTTGTTAAAGTAAGAAATGCACATAAACTTACTCTCAATAGCACTCTAACCATAACAAAAGCTAGAAATTCTGCCAAACTATTTCCAAAAAAGCCTTTAAAAGCAAAAAGCTCTAGTTACGGTTAAAAAACTGGCTTAAATTGATGTGGTCTTTCTTTACTTATAGTGGAGTGGTTAAAGTAAGTAAGATAGACTAGGTTGCACCGAAACCTCTGGTATTGCTAAAGTTACTGTTAAGGATAAAGTTACCTACTGTTATTATTAAATCTGTTTTTTTTTATTTTAGTTTAACTTTAAAAAGTGTTAAACTAAAACTGATTGAAAACTGCCAAACAGTTGCGGTTAAATAAGGGAGCCTCATTTTAACGGTAACTTTAGCAATACCAAAAGTTCTGGTACAACCGAGCTATAAGTTACAACGTCCAATCATCTCAGGACAGGGTCGCGTTAACCAGCTAGGAGGTCTGTTCATAAACGGACGTCCCCTGCCGAACCACATCAGGCTGAAGATCGTGGAGATGGCGGCGGCTGGAGTCCGGCCCTGCGTCATCTCGAGGCAGCTGCGCGTCTCCCATGGATGCGTCTCCAAGATCCTCAATAGGTACCAGGTGAGTAAGCCAAGTCGTATTAAAGAAGTTGCAACAGAAAATAGTGCCCGTTAAAGCAAGTGATGTCCTCCTAGCCGAATTTCAACTAGGGCGGCCAATCTCGACATACACAAGTGCACTCTCTGTTCCTTTACTCACATAGATCGGTGAGGTGGCAATTCGACATGGCCGGAGAGAGGCCAGGCGCAGGAACAATGGCTTATCGTGCTTTTCGAGGCACATGGGTGTTAAAAACCACCAACTTCCTTACTCCAGAGCTGTATCTGAGTTATTTCAAGACAGAAAGACCCAGAAACACATTTTAACACCCGGGACACAGAACCCGGGACCCTGGATAGTAACCAGCGTGCTGACCACTAGACCAACGAGTCAGTCAAAGCTAGTACAGTCAACATCAAAAGTATCAGAAATACTTTGTCTAAGTAAGAATGTCTAGCGTTGCGGTGTAGCTATGACACTTTTGGTCATAAGTAAATTGTGACAAAGTACTAAAATGTTCAGCTACTTTTGATGCTGTACATACATACTCTACCTCAAAGAGGCTTAAATAAAGCTAGCAGTATTTGACAAAGTAAGTCAACAATATCTGCACTTTAATACATAATTAATTCCATCAGTTCTTGCACTTTGCTTTTTTGTAAATAATTCAATACTATCAGAGGTAAAAAATTTGAACTTTTAAATAATTAAACTATTATTTGTGTATATTTTATCTCTAAGCAGGTACGGAACGGAATCTTTGAAAGGAGCCTAATTTTACAATCTAGTCGCGAGTCGTCGAGCTTAGTATCAACTAAAAGCTCAGAGATTTAACTAAATTCCAAGATGACAACATTCTTGAGATAATTTTATACAACACTTGCAAAGTTTTCGCTTACAAAGCATATTTTGCTCTGTACCGTAAAATGCATAGCGTAGTACACTTAGTGGCATTTAACCATTTAGATCACTGTAATTCAATTGAATGTGTCAATACAATTGAGTTCCAATACTGATAAATATTGATTGTTTCTGTGCCCTTCTAGAACGACGCCTTTTTCAGTGTAGTACGTCATACAGTATAAATAAATATAACATTTACGAGTACTTTCCTAACTTCTATGGGCTGGTGTTGATGAGCAAGCACAATATCTTTCTCTACGTAAATTTTACCACTAAAACTCACTAATGCTTCGCAAGTATTAAATGGGCAAGTCACAAGTTAAAGTACCTCAGAATATGAACATTACTCCATTTAAATTATCTTAAGTGATCATTCGAAGAGTTTATTTTCACATAGAAACTATTTAATTGGATGTTTACATAGGTATGTACTTGGGGAAATTGTTCACCAAAATTTATTTTTAATTCTCGCACAGAGTTAACTAAACAGAACAATGAAAAAAAAAACAATTTCAATCGTTCATTTTGAATTTACATAATAGGATTTTTTCATAGATCAAAACAAAAATTGATACATGAAATTATTGGTAAAAAACAGGTTATGCATCCTTCAGCCATTTTTTTTCACTCACTCCACAAAATTAACACAAAAAAACACGTTTTCTTGATCGTCAGTGTAAGTAAGAATGTTTGGCAGAGCTTCGTCGACATAACAAATTTTGCACATTTACTTTCCAAGGAAAGGCAAGGGAAACAATTCTAAATATTGTCCCTTCTTCAGAGTTTTTTTACTTCTAGGACCGCTCGCAAAATAATAAAAAATACATGATAATAAATAATAATCATTTTCATTTTCGGGGAAATTTAGCAATCGCAAAATTTCCCCGAAAATGATTATTCACTTCACGTTATATTCGATATTAAAGACATTTTTTTTTAAAGAAACACTCATTAACCACTCACAAAAATACATTGAACATATTTTAAAGCTTTGTAGGTATAGAATTATATCCAATTACATTGATAACAATCAACACTGGAAAAAGTAGCGTTTTTCTTTATTTGAAGCTTATAAGCCAAAGTTATTGCAAACTAAACAATACATATTTTTGCAAGAGTAATAAAATATATTTAAATTTAGCTTTAGATAGGCAATTTTTCTAAGGTTCGATTTCACCAATTTTTAACAGGCTGTAAACCTCGATTGACGGTTAAGTTGACAGAATTCCCATACAAAATATGTCAAATAATGCTAAACCGGCTGATTAAAATTTAAACATGTGTTGGTGAACTCCAGACTTAGCATTATTGAAGCGGTGGCGGTGGCGGACAATCGCCATTGATCCCTGCGCAGCGAGGCCTGAAGGTCCGTTTTCACCAGCTCCTATGGGCACCACAATAAAAGCATTGTTCCACCCAGGAAGCGTTTCTCTACGCTCGAGCGTGAGGTACCACCTCTGCACTATTATGAGAAGTAGGAAAGAAAGTAAACTGCGTATTATTTTGTTAAACGTAAACATATTTTCTTCTTGTAAATTCTGATTAAACTCAGTAAGCTCAGGCGATACCTACATTAAATACTAAGCCAAGAGAAAATGGCGCGATTGCCTTTATAGGAGACAAGGGCATCACTACTTTATAAGAGTTACGTTCAATTTATACAAAGCTTTAGAAAAGCCAATTTCAAACATATACTGCCAAACACTGTAATAAAGCTCTACAAAATCTTACGATAATTTCTGTTGTGTTTAATAAAGGTTGACCAACCGCTCCAAATTTAAACAAACAAATCCAGTGTACGAATAAAAAGGTGTGAAACGACGAGGTTTATTATTATCTGCATCCCACCCAAAAACAAATAATTTCACGGTAATGTCGACGTTCTAGTTAATAGGAAAGGAAAATATGCTACTAAATCAGACATTCCGCCTAACACCTGTATAAAATAAAAATAAGAAGGCCAATGTGAAAGTAGACGACTCCTATAGATGTAGTGTTTGTACTCGTAATATAGTCATTACTTATTGTCACTGCTGAATTAATAAATATTTTTTATTTTTTTATATAACTAAAGGACACTAGTAACTAAACTATATTTAGTAATATATATACAACTTATTAATAAAAATTAAGATAAATTATTTAATACAATAGAAAAACAAAAATTATAAAAAGGGTCCTTGTGGTAAGGTTGCTTATACGCTGAGCTAGGTAGCTGCCAGCTCTTGGGTCACCACTGATGTCAACTAGCCTCTTGGAAATCTCTTTGAAAAAAGAGATAGCGTTGGGACCCCACAGACCCAGTGTTTCGACTCCAATCGGTACAAAGTGTTACCGGGAGTCGATCTGCCTGTACTTGTTTTTTTATGGTTATCCACCATAAGGTCTATAAAAGTATTAATTATGACTTCACCAGTTCAAAATCTACCCCTTCGTTGGAAAATATAAAAAATTATTATAGCCTAAATTGCATCGCAAATTCAGTTTTACGTAGCATTGCCGTTATTTTCAGTTTTATATTCAAACCACGCGGTTACGAATTTGAATAATACTCGTATGGCAAAGACAAAGCCCAGGATATATCTAACCAAATAGCTACTGCCTTCTGTGCTGCGCTTAGTAGCCATTTATTACTTTGGTAAATAAAATACGGTAGCCAGAAAACATATATTTTCCTTGCTATACGAATGGAAACATCTAAATACAGTAGGTACTGCTACCAGGATTTCAATTCAATACGAATATAAAAGTTGCATGTCGCAGTGCTTTTTTTTTCATAAAAATCTGTCCGAATCGATTTTCAATTAACTCGTACTTTTTATACAGGAAAGCAAATTTAATAATTTATATTCGAAATCGAAAGCTGTATCAAGGCTATATATATATATATATATATTTACTGATTTATATATATATATATATATATACACGCTGAAATTTTAGTGGTTGTTTTCCCGTAGCAGAACGATTTACCTTTAGTAGTATTACTATCGAATAAAGCAAGATATTTTTTAAACTAAAAATATTTTTGTAATAAAAAAAATAATCATCAACTTAAAAAACGTGAGAAAAGATTTATCCTTTTAAATTATCTGTTTAAATCTTTTCTAACTTTTTTTTTTTGTTAAATAAGGCGACAAGTATGTTTTGTTTTTATTTGTAATCTATAAATGGAAGCTTTGCTCTCGCCCAGGAGACTGGATCCATCAGACCCGGCGTGATTGGCGGCTCAAAGCCCAGGGTGGCCACGCCGGAGGTAGAGTCCAGGATTGAAGAACTGAAGAGACAAAACCCCGGCATCTTCTCTTGGGAGATACGAGAGAAACTTGTTAAGGTAACAGGAAAGCATCAAGTCCTAACGTAAAAGGATGGCCTTTTCAACTTAGACAGTTGATGTCGGATTGCTCTTAAGATTCTTGTAATGGTGAGACAAAGAAAAAGCATTTATATGTTTTTTACAAACATCTCCTTCATATTAATATAAATTACAGCAGTGGCTTTTGTTTTCTGTAAATAATATATACTAAAAACATTTTTCAATATTTGATTCTTGTATTGGACGTTTGGTTACGAATGTTGTCAGTAAAAGCTACCATGAAAATGTACCAAAACAATCGGAATACAGCCTCGTTTTGTATTAGATATCAATAAAGTTGGTGGAAAATCATGTTATAAAATTAGAAGCATTTTTTGCGTTCGCTAAAATCGTGGGCGGGCTTTGAATGTTGAAGCTATTTAAAGCGAGAAAAATAGAAAAAATGCACGGTGAGACAATGAGTGCAATGTTTAAGGTCTTGAGGGCGCATAAGTAAACGAATTGTTTATCACGTTTACTGATTTTTTGAGCCTATAGTTGATGTATTTTTAATTTAAAAGATTCCGAAAACATCAAGTTCAGCGTAGGATATTTACGCGATGTATTTTGTCAAATAAGAAACAAGACTGGCAACCATTTTGTGCTACCGATATTACTGATGTACTAGGCTGGAACATTGCAAAAATTCACGCATATTTCTACTTTACCCTAAGGTAACATTCGTTGATCAATATTGTCGACTTGCGTACATTGTGGTGATTAGAGCTAGGGAGAATTATGAAGCCTATTTGCCAATCAGCGAGTTCCGGTTTCAACTTCATTACTATATTTACAACACTTTTCCAACAACTTCGAAGACGAATATGAATGTAAAACTTATAACATTTGATTAACATAGGCTTTAACTTTAAACAAAAAATACTTAAACCAACGACATTATGTTGCAGGAGGGAGTATCAGACGTCCCCAGCATATCGTCAATATCTCGGCTGCTGCGTGGTGGCGCCAGGGACCCTGATGGGAAGAAGGATTACAGCATCGACGGGATCCTTGGAGGTGAGACCAGAGCCCTACTCTATAAGACCACTAGCGGTAACTTCAACCTCTCTCTGGTCCTGTTGGATGGTCTTCTCCCCGAACTATGAGGGTGAAAGAACAGAGAGTGCACCTTTGTATACCAGTATAACGCACACACTTGTGCACTATAATATCTCCTGCGGATCTGGTTGATCTCTATTGGGATTGGCCGCCCTAGTTGAAATTCAGTAGTAGAATCACAGCGGTTCTCCGTGACCTCGCCCGCGCCAGTGTCTTTCTTCTTCTTCTTTTCGTGTCGACACTGGCGTTATATTTTACCAATACTCCGCAACTAGAAAAGCATTATTAGTAGTGTTTTACAAGTCCTCACGTGTGCAGGTGTAGAAGCAAAGGCAGTAATACACCTATTGTCCCTACGTGCAAGTGCCGGATTATCCCATACAACCACTCGCCTTTCCACCTACTTAAAGGATGATTTCTTAAATGAAAACTATCCTACATCCTTTGTCGGTTCTGACTATCTGTTAACCATTCCATTTAAATCAGTAACACACAGACAGACACTTATCATCAACCTAGGCGTGCTCACAGTCGCGTCGTTTCGGAGTCCGTGGTCTAGCAAAGTGTAGGACACTTTGAACGGTCTTCTGCATCTTTTAGGTATAGTGAGCCCTAGCACGTATGTCATTCGCTTCGACGTCAAGCCAGCACGTTTTGGATCTTCCTTTTGCCAGAACCCGAACAATCAGATAGACGTACTTTCGCATTTATAAAATTAGTATGGATTAATATGGATGTTCGTATTTTCGGCTCTAGTTGTAATGGATACGGAATCGGGATCTGGAAATAGCAGACAACTTCCTACAGAGCACGGCCATCCCCATCCGCTTAGAGGAGATGGTACTAAACACTTATACTTAACAAGCTTAGCCGTATTTAACAAAGTCGAGTTTTAATCCTGCTATTTGTAATAAACTAAAAAAAACTTTTTAAATATTATGTGTTTTCTTACCGGTACTAAAGTTGTTGCAATCATTTGCGAAATCAAACTAACCCTTGAACTTCGCAAGGCTTCCCTTAAATTTCCTTGAAATAAACTTTTAAAATGTTATGTTAATAATAACGTAAGGTTTTGCTACGAGGAATAATGTTAGAAAATTTAACGAAGTAGATAAAACACGCCTATTACACATTACAAGAAAGGTTGAATTTCATGAAACAAGGCACATATCTGAACTTCTGAAGAACTTACAACAAGAATAACTCGGATATTCGAGGAACTCCGTGATATCGTTAAACTTGATCATCTCGTAATATTATTTATCGATACAATCACGTTTAAAGAGCGCTCGTCTGTCTCCCAAAAACGTGTTCTATCGTAAACTGGCAACTTCTTGAATAACAAGCGTAATCGATCGTGCAACTAAACTAGACCTTGAAAAGAGGCATTTCATTGTGCTGTTGCATACAAACAAACAGGGCACTTAAAGCAATCTTTTTTAAAATGGGTCATTTTTTGCAACAAAATGGAGCATTTGAAATATAAGTAGTAGTCATTTTTATTTTACATTGGTTTGTAGGTTTCGTTAAATACCTGCCTCCTGTATTTATTTCCACCCGTTTAGATTGCCTTAAAATATTTTGATTAATCGGCTCGCTTTTTGCATTTTTTAACAAAACCCTTAGTCACTTCTGAATCAATAAGCCGACAAGATAAACCGCACCATATTGCACAACTTCCTGTCTCATCGAATGGTCATCGGGCGTTAATAATGCCAACCTGTCAAAGCTTTCTCACGAGGTGCGTTCAAAAAATCAATTTCCGTACACAAATCTTACGCAGTCATTGTTGCAGTTTGAAATATTGCAATTTGTTGTCGAGGTGCGGCAAGGGGCGGCCGCGTTTGAGCCAAGCGACCAAAGTAGCCCGCCAAAGCTGCCGCGGTCGCCCGCAGCGCATTTCGATAGTGCTGAAATCGCACACAATCGACATAACATATTTTCGTTCTTGTCGTATTGTTGCATTGTGCTTACCTATTCATGTCACTGCCTAATTGCCCTTTGAGATTCGCCGTGTACCTGTCTCGTAGAGACAAGCCGCCCTATTTTGCTTTTTAGGGTTAAATGCCCGGACTTTTTTCAAAATTGCACCAGATTTGTGACTCTCACTTGCTTGTGTGTAGCTGTCAATTTGGTTTCGCAAAAGACACCCATCGTGTAACTTTGCTTTGTGGCAAAACCCAAGTACCTTCTCAACTTTTAAAACGAAAACTCTTTTTGTATTTTTGTTTAATGTCATCTAAACCTAATTCTTATTAGTGTTAATGTTTATCCCGCATACTATGACTACTTTGCGCCAATTTATTTAATAAAGGCTTCTACACACCAACTATTTTAATAAAGTTAACATTTACAGACTTCTTATCTTAGCTTAACATCGACACATTTTTGTTTTATAGTCCATTGCGCGTTATCTTTACGCAATCACAAATTGTCGTGCGCTGAAAAACGCAACAATATAAATCGCAAGACATCATCATCGACTTTCACACACGGCGAAACAAAGGCTGGGTGATAAAATCTCGCATTTGTTTAATAACATGTGTCGTTAGTGGTCTAATGTGTGGAGGCTATTACCGAACCTCCGCGGTGTAGCGCAATCACTCTACATCTCGAACGAAGGAAGGTTTACATGGCGACATGCGACAAGAACGAGTAGAATAGTGTCATTAAAATACTTACTTCCTTTTTGGTCTACTGGCCTGGCTCCAAGTCCAAAAAGCCCCGGGTTCAAATTCTAAGTAGCTGAAAGTTTTGTGTTTTTCTGACTTGAAATGACTCAAAAACAGCTCGGAGTCAAGAAGTTGATTTATTTATTTATTTGATATTGGTGATAGCCTTGGAAAGCACTTCAAACTTACGCCTACGCATGATTTCTCTTCGGTCATGTCAGATTGCGGTTTTGCTGAACCCTACCTACATATACTACATTATGCAAGTGAAGAAACGGGGATTAATGCCACTTGAACACTATTGTTAACAATTTCTGAGTAGTTAGCTAATTACAGTTGAGATGGCTCATGGCACAGTAGTCGACATTATTCAATAATATTGTATTGTAGGTATTTTTAATCACTTCATCTTCCGATCATTTTGACTTTTTTTAATCAATTATCTAAAAGACATCTTGCATCAAACGCACCTATTAGTGCCCTGAATCTGAAGTTTATTTAATTAAAATTTAAATTTAAAAATATCACAGTGCATGTGAACCTACCCTTAGACGCGTAGCATCCAAACTATTTGGAGGGCATTTATCACAGTGCGTTTTGTTCGAGACCATTTTGTCGCATGGCCATACTGTGGCCCTCCCATAGAGGAACACCCGAAAGGATAGAAATGACTATGTATAGAACATCATAAAGACATACTAAGTTTTATGTTTTAATATTTATATTAACACTTTAGTACAGAATTCGTTTTTTAACCCCTGACGCAAAAAGTCAGACGTGTCTGTGTGTCCGCCTAAGATGGCATCGCGATAATTTATTTCGACTTCTAATGGAATGGCGCAGACACAGAAACGGGCAGTATCAACCCTAGAGGTGAATTTTTTTTATAGGTTATTCCATCAATACAAAGTAAATACCTATCAAAATTTTCCTGACAATGTGGGCTGGCTTTGTTTTTTGTTTACTGAAGACATTACACGATAGCGATGGCGTATTCAATTTCTTGTCAACTGATATCAACCCAGGCAAGGAAAGACTATTGCCAATTGCCAACTAATTTAATTATCGAAATTGGCAAATAAAGTACAGACTGCAGCACGTCAGGCTACCCATTTGAACTTCGAAAACAGCTTTAATTACGAAGGGAATAGAGGCGATCACAGAGTCGAAGGGCAGTAGCCTGACGTACGGCCGTATTAAAAACTTTCTAGAAAACAAAGTTCAACTTTTGCTTTGTTGCCGTCTTAAAACAGAACATGATAAACTTTGGGAGAGGTTTGATCGCCTTAATAGGACTTACTTTTTATCGTTATATATCTGATACTGCGAACCTACAATTTAAAATAAGTAGTATTTACATATCTACAAATGTTTAGAAATTTCTGTTTAGGTAATTTCCCTGATTTGTTACAATAAGTGATTATCAAAACATAAGGTGTTATCTGGCATTCAACCGAAACCGACCAATAATAAAAATCTTTTGCTCGGGTGGCCTAGATTATCCGTGCAGAGTAGATTAATATTGGTCAAACTGTATTAATGTTTTGCTAGTAAACGTTGTAGTGTGCGCATCATGTGTAGCTGTTATGGTTCCCACAGAAAACCAGCGCCATGGCTTGCCATGGCATAAAAGCTGAGCGGGTACCAGATTGGTAACATTACAAACTCTACTTTATTTTAATTTTATATGTGCTTTTTTTTAATGTGTAATGTTCCAAATAAAAATATTTTTCTTTCTTTCTTTCTTTCTTTCTGTTACTACGCACACTCACTTCCTCCTGTAGTATATAAGGCATTATATTACAATAAATCCGCTCTTAGAACGCAGTCAGTTGTGTCATTGACATCGATCCTAACGCCCATCACTGCAACGTGTTTTGAAACACTTACTACTTACACTTTTACTTTTGTAGTAAAGTTTATATGGTTTTAATAACTAGCTTTTGTAAATAAAATATTATTAATCCCATTTCGATAGAATAAAAAAAAAAACGATGAATCAAAATTCCGAGTAAGCCAATAAATTACCAAAATAATTTAAATGGCATTTGTGGCAACTAATAAACAGCTTACGCACACCGCAGCCCGCGCCGGCCATCTGTTAACATTGGAACTACATGCTGAAACAAAGGCGGCCCGGCTTTTTAATGAGCCCAGATTATGAAGGTGTTAAAACGCCGCGCCGCTCTTTCAACTTCCAAATTATGACTCAGCGCGCCCCAACTCTTCACGGGGTCACATTTCGGCAATCGCCAAAAGTTTCTCTCCCGCTTCCACGCCCAAACACCCACATAAACCTCTCCCTTTTATCCAAACATAAAATCTCCTGTAGGTTTCTTTTACGGTCCCCCGAAAACCAAAACGAACTTTACGATTCTCTTTTAAAGTTCGCTCTCGATCGTTTCGTGCGCGAGAGTCATTTAGTCTCATACGTTAAGATCAGGACTGGGAACAAAAAAGGCCAAATAAATCTGTCCCTATCTCGCTCGCGGCCGGGAATTTGAGCAATGTAAATCATTTTATTACAATACGTTGTTTTTTATTTGGTGTCGCGGCCTTTGTGGTCGGTGTGTTGCCTCGTGCTTTTTACGGCTCTTCCTACGCCTACAACGGTTAATAGGCGGTTTCCGTTGAGTTTGCGTCACTGTTTATTAGGATTTGATGACATGATTAATATGCGCGTAAGTTCTCAAAAGTAAGTTTTCGCCAAAGTAATTAATCTTTGACGTAATTGAATTTTAGCCTTAGTGACACCTACTACTGCTAAATATATTTTTGCACTTGAAAAAATGAATGATATTGAAAAAAAACTACTAATGCTTCCCAAGATATCGAAGGGGTGCCCGATTTAACTAACCGGACAATATAATTATATTAATATATAATGATTAAAAAATCATAATTATTTTCGTTAATTAAAGGTGTACAGCTTTTATTAAATATAAAACGAACGAACGAACAGAAAACGAATGAATGCATTAATTAATTGACTCGAGTAACAGAGAGTATATTGTTAGTAGTTAGGTAGGTAGGTACTTAAAAACTATGTTTGAAAGGATAATGAATTATATTTTTATAACTTAAGCAATTATTTTGCAAGTTTTTACGAAATTAAATCAAATTTCACTTACAAAAATTAATCAACTGTGTCATCCGGTGGGACTCGAACCCACGTCCCTTCGCTATCCGGGCGAGTGCTCTTACCAACTAAGCTACGGAGGACGTTAGTCAGTCGACGAATTTTTGCAAGTGCTTGCTACGCCTGTGAGCCGGCGTTCGATTTCATCAATACTTGGGGAATGTACCCGCATGTATCCAATGGAAATATTTTTACAAATATTTAACCATCAGTTAAGATGAAATCAGCTTAACTCATTATATTTTTATAACTTAAGCAATTATTTTGCAAGTTTTTACGAAATTAAATCAAATTTCACTTACAAAAATTAATCAACTGTGTCATCCGGTGGGACTCGAACCCACGTCCCTTCGCTATCCGGGCGAGTGCTCTTACCAACTAAGCTACGGAGGACGTTAGTCAGTCGACGAATTTTTGCAAGTGCTTGCTACGCCTGTGAGCCGGCGTTCGATTTCATCAATACTTGGGGAATGTACCCGCATGTATCCAATGGAAATATTTTTACAAATATTTACCCATCAGTTAAGATGAAATCAGCTTAACTTATTATATTTTTATAACTTAAGCAATTATTTTGCAAGTTTTTTCGAAATTAAATCAAATTTCACTTACAAAAATTAATCAACTGTGTCATCCGGTGGGACTCGAACCCACGTCGATAAGGATAATGAACATAAACTTAAACAAAAAAAACTAAAAGTTTACTGTTTAATAAAAGCATTTTTTTGCAGATATAATAAAATTGAAGTACCGATTTATCTTAAAGAATAAATTGAAATCTTAGTCAACTCAGAATTGTATTTAATTCTAGGTACAACTATTACGAAGTAAAAAAACAAAATTGCAATCACTATTTACACACAAACTACCATCACCGAATAATGAGAAAAGCATAAGCATTTTTATAATTATGTTTCTCCCAGATACAATGAAAATGTAGTACCCAACATTGTTAAAAATACCTAAATCGACATTAAATATTAAAACGAAATCGTAGTCGTCTTCAGCAGAATTACAACTTCTACAGCATTTTGACACATTAAACTCATAGCGCGGTATAAGCTCGCGTTCGTTTTACGTGTCATAAATCCAGATCGCGACACCAAAATATTGAATGGTGCCAAAGTGTCACCGCGCAAAGGGGCCGACAAAGGCCTGCCGCGCTGGGTGTTCCTTATTCCGCACCACACTGAGCCCACACTTTTTCATCTCATTCAATTTTGACTTCTTTCAAAAGGCTATTAATATAAGCCGCATTTTTTAAAATCAGTTTTAAGGCAAAGCCGCGTATTGTTGCCGGCAGTTTTTTAATCTGTTTCCGTAGGATACCGCTACCGATTTATAAATGAGTTCGGCCGACCCGCGCCTGACGACCCTTGATTTGCCCGAATTATAACATGATGTGGGTTTTTACAAAAAACACAAGCTTAATAAATAACGCGTGTCTTAAAAAAAGAGATGAAGACAAATTGCTACAATATAATGACAAATAAATTATAACCTCCCATCGAGAAGACATTTTTGAGATTAGTTTCTTTGTTATTAGTAAGACTATAGAATGAAATTACCTACTTAAGACTTTGGTAATGACAGTTTGTCTAAGAATGCTCTAACATACCTACACATTTTGCATTAAGTACAGTCGACTTCAGCGACGGCGGCGACAGCGGCAAGATGCTCGAAGTTGTCCAGGAATACGTTTACCTCGGGCAAGTGTTGCAATTGGGTAAGGACAACTTCGACCGCGAAATCGCCAGAAGGGGTCCAACTAGGTTGGGCAGCATTTGGGAAGTTGCGTTACATCTTCTCGTCGCCTCTACCGCAATGCCTGAAGAGCAGGGTATATAACCAGTGCGTCCTACCTGTCATGACCTACGGGGCCGAGACGTGGAACTTGACAGTCAAGCTGGCCCACCGACTGCATGTCGCTCAGCGAGCTATGGAACGGTCTATGCTGGGGATCTCGCTAAGGGATAGAATCCGGAACGAGATCATCCGCCAAAAGACGAAAGTCATAGATATCGTTCAGAGGTGCAGTAAGCTAAAGTGGCAGTAGGCTGGTCATGTCTGTCGCAGAGCCGACGGGCGTTGGAGTAGGAAGGTTCTCGAATGGAGACCACGTCTCGGAAAACGTAGTGTTGGACGCCCCCCTGCTAGGTGGACCGACGACCTGAGGAAGGTGGCCGGTGGTGGCTGGATGCGAGAAGCGGAGGACCGTGAAAGTTGGCGCCGTCTTGGAGAGGCCTATGTCCAGCAGTGGACTGCAATAGGATGATATGATGATGACAGTCGACTTGGGTATAAAATATAACATCTCATTAGTATTTCTAAGCATATCTGCTTCAGCACCGGTCATCATTCAGTTTGAAATTAATATAGTAGTATAGCATATTTGTATTAGTAGAGAGGAGTGTTCAAACACATTAACGAAAGGTCTTTACCACTCACTAGTAATAAAAAAATCTTTTTCAGGTCGGGGTTCAGATTCCTCTGACATAGAATCGGAGCCAGGTCTGACCCTAAAGAGGAAGCAGCGAAGATCGCGGACTACGTTTACGGGGGAACAGCTAGACGCACTGGAGAGAGCATTCCACAGGACCCAGTACCCTGACGTGTACACGCGAGAAGAGCTGGCCTTGCAGACAGGACTAACTGAGGCTAGGATACAAGTATGTGTGCTTTTGGTTCATGCAGAAATAAGCATACAAGAGTCGTGAGTCGGTAATACCGAAATAAACCATCGCAAACTTTTGTCAAATACTGACTCGGTATTTAACAAACGTTTCATGATCATCCTAGCGTTGTCCCGGTTGTGCACTCGCATGCGAGGGCCTAGGGTCCGCTTTGGACCATGATCCAGGATGTGGCTGATCAGGTAATTACAGTGGAGCGACTGCCATCTGATCTCAGTGATCCTGTTGACAGGGGAACCTGACCAGTTTGGGTCATGGTTACACATTCAGTCGCCTGAATGTGCAGGTTTCCTCACGATGATTTTTCTCCCCGTAATTTATAACAACTAACCGATGCTCAGACTCGGAAAAAGTCATCGGTACATGGCGGCACTTGTGATCGAACCGATACCTCCCGTATGAGAGGCAACCCGCTAGCCACTGCGCCACCGACGCCGTATTGGACAAACGATTTGCGATGGTTTCTTTCTACTTTAAAGAACGATTTTGAGGATAATATAAAATTCCAATAAGAAATATGACTGGTTGATTGAGCTATAAAATGTCAGTCAGAAGCAAAAAATCAGTTACTAAATACCCTTGGACTATAATTATTTTTATTTATTTTTTCTATCTAAATTCCGATTTATTTATTCAAGAGAACACATACAGAGCACAATCATATAAAGAAGCATTCAGACAACTTTTAATTCTAGATTGAAATCCAAAAACTGTTCCTAGCGTGTTAAAAAGATAACTTATTTGCTCAGCGAAGGGTCGTGGGTTCGAGTCCCACAGGATGACACGGTTATTACCTACTTATAATTGTATGAAATTATTGTAGGGAATCATATCATAAAATCACGTTGACTAACTTATATTTCTTTCAAAACTCTTCGACGATATAAAAGTAAAAATGTAATAGGTTTTTTTTATTTCCCTCAAAGCAAAGTTATTGAATTTTTCCAATAAGAAGATATTCTTGAAACACTTAAGTAAAAAGTCTGGTTCATTCAAATAAGCTTATGTTTGCCTCGAATATCAGTCAAAATTAAGTAGCATTTCTGTCGGGATTCTCTTTTTTCAATCCATAAAAGTTATTTTTCATTTTGTTGCCATCTGAAATCATAATAGAGAGATAACTCGTATATAACTTTTGGCATTAGGCATGCAAATCATGTTGTGAACGCAAGTTAAGAGTTTCGTCCTAGGTAAGAAACTATTAAGAAGAATTGTTATGTATTTACTATCAATTTGAATGTTTACAGGTAACATGTTTTCCTAATAAATAAAATAAAATGCTAGCAAGATTGTTCTGAACGATCATGAAAATGGTGAAATTTGTTTACATAGGTTGTAGGGAAATCTCGTGATGTGAAATACCGCTTTTTAAGGCGCAGGACCAAAAGCTTAACGTGCTTTTCGAGGCACGGGTGCATTAACACCACCAACTTCCTAACTCCGGAGTTGTGTCTGAGTTATTAAGACAGAAAAACCCAGCACTTTTCGGCCTGGCCCGGGATTCGAACTCGGGACCTCGTGGATAGTACGCAGCGTGCTGACCACTAGATCAACGAGGCAGTCGTCTACTATGGCATCAAACTAAGACAAAAGTTCCTGTACTTGGTATTGCAGTTTAAAACTTTGGATTTTCGGACTTTAAATTTCAAGAAAATATCAAGAGATTGCAATGATAATTGCCTCTTAAAACCGCCATATCTCATAGTTGCAACCACAGGAAGCAGGCAGACCGACATGTTTGACATCATTGGATTACAATATGACTTATAGAAACTAAACTTACCGTTGTTATGATCGTTACGAAATATCTTGCTCCCTCTTATACTACCTATGTAACGAAAATGTGATCATTACAAAAAAGTTGGTACTTACAGTCGGCAGTACGTCAGGTCATAAATTTAAACTTCAAAAACTGCATTTATTACGTAGGGAATAGAGGCGGTCTCAAGGTCAACATTTATAATCTGTCGTGCGGCTGGGTGTACCTTCTACTAATGGAAATCTTAATTTTCAGGTTTGGTTTTCAAACCGTCGGGCGCGGCTAAGAAAACATACCGGTTCCAACTCTACACCTAGTCTTGCTGGTTACTCTGCATTACCCATGCCTCAGATACCGTGTCCCTACCCTGCCGGGGACATACCCCCGCTACCTCAACACCACCAACACGCCGACGCCTGGCACCACCAAAAATACGCTAACTACAATCAACTAATGGCCCAATCACAACATCTCAATCAAGCCTTCCAAAGCGCTGCTTTCCCAAGCACCTCAAGCTCCACGTTCAGCCACTTAGTTACCGCAAACGTTTCAGCACCTAGCCAAATACTTGACTCCGCCGTTTCTAGAAACGACTACGCTCGATATACAACAAACGATGTCTACAACAAACCTATAAACTATCTACCAAAAGAAACGGAAACTGACGAGAAAGTCACTAGTGAAGAAGTCATTGAACCGAGAGAAGACGCATTTGTTAAAGTAGCCACTGATGATTATAGTAAGGTGTTACCAAATACTGAGTATCCTAAAGTTCCTGCTGACTACTCTAAAGTTCCTGTAGATCCTTCGGCATCAGCTAATTGGAGTCCGTCACACAATTCGCTGAATATGAGCCTCGCAGGCCTCTCGAGTGAATATAAATACATGAACGATCCTTACGCTTTCCCTAACATGAATGACCCGCTTAATCAACATAACTATCCCAATCCACCACCTAATGCTACTAATAAATACTGGATTTGACGAAGCAAAATATTAGTTATAAGGTCTTGTTTTACTTTAAATCGGACTCAACAAGTTCTAAAAGGAGTGAATAACATTTTGACATTATTAACGTTATTACTTATATTAAACTAATAATATTTAAAAAAAAACATGGTCTGTCACAAAAAAGTTTATTTATTTACTCCTATTCAGTACTATGTTTGTCCTATTTTGTTGTTTCTTTTTTAAATTATATTTAATCCTAATTTGTAGTTAATGTGTAATATACATTTCCTAAAATTGATAAATTACCTCTATTGTGCATTCCATTTAGAGATACATAATTTAAACCAAACATGTAAAAAGTTATTAGAAAAGTCATTAGTATAATATAACTTAATTGAATTATCTTTGGTTTCATTTTAAAAAATCAGGATCCTTTCTTTATTGTTTCTTGCTAACTACAAAGTACAACATTAATCTAATAACTTGCCTAAAACACATCTAAAAATTGTAGGTAAAACCTAGTTAAGCATATTAGCCTAGGGAATTGGTTTGTGATTGAGATCAGAGCAACTTCCCTTATATTAATACTCAAATCTACGTTTTAGACCAAGTAAGTGTGAGAAAAGGAAGGGTAGCCTTTTAAGTAAAACTTTTAAGTTGCTGTTCAGGATCTAAAATACTTTATTTATGTTACAACTAGTACTAGGTAGGTATTTACAAAATGCATGTTGAAATTCATTATGTTAATATACAAAAACTGAAATTAAGCCTGTGTTGTGATTTCTACGATAGAAGCACCTGGTTCCACAGGGGGATACACCAGATCAGCGACAGTATTAGATGCAACAGCCGGTTCAGCGGTCACTGGTGCTTCGGTGACCTCTATAGCTACGGTATCGGGCGAAGCAGCATTCTGTTCAGGCTGTGCTGCATTAACTGCTGGAACAATTCCTACTGGAGAATTAGTGATAACCTCATCAGCAGTTAAAGCGTCTACGCCAACAGGGGCCGAAGCGACCGGGGCTTCAGTAGGTAATACATCGCTTGTCTCAACGACACCAGTTGATGAGTCAACGACAGCAGGTTTAATATTGGTACTGTCAGTACTAGATTTTGAATTAGTGACGTCGGCAGCGAGATCTGAGGGAAGAGTGGTGATTGGGACATTATCTGTTGAAACAGATCCGGCACTTACTGCTGTTTCATCAGCTTTGGTGGCAGTAGCGTCAACAACCAAATTGGTGGTAGCGCTATTTGTAGCTGAAGTGTCAGATGTATTGTTTTCAGAAACAACGGAATTGGAAGTGGATGCGATAATTGCACTATTTTCCGAAACAGGAGAAACAGTAGGCTCGTTAACATAATTTGTGCCTGAGCTAGTTACAGTTTCAGCAACAGAACCACTCACAAGAGTATCAGAGGAGGCAGGAGCTTCTGGTGTAATTGAGCCAAGATCAGTTACCGATCCTATGGTAACATCACTAGAGTTACCTTCTGTGTTTGGTGCGGCTTCAACTGCTGTTGGGGAAAATGAATCAGCAACAGTAGGCGCAACGTCTGTTGAAGCGGCGCTAGAAGAAATATCGCCATTGTTTGTGCTATCAGTTACACCTTGTCCATTGGAAATTTCTTCTGGTGCCGTTACTACAGGGGCTGGTGTGTCATTGGTAATAGCTTGTCCATTAGACGATACTACTGAGTTACTTGCACTTGACGCTGTGGCAGTATTGGTAGCAGAAGATTCAACATTGTTTATTTCACTAGCTACTCCAGAGGTTGTGGCTGAACTATCGACATTACTTGCTTGAGCGTTAGATGTGACATCTGAGGGAACATTCTCAGTTGCACTTGTTTGTACATTGGACGTAACGTCAGAGGTTGCAATGTAGGACCCAGCTTCACTGCCTATAGTAGCTTCAACGGCAGAGCCATCAACGGTATTTGGCGATACGCTAGATGTATCGGTAGCTGCCCCACCATTTTCAGAGACGGTAGCATCAACAATTGTTTGCTCATTAGTTGTAGCAGTATTTGATCCAGTTCCAATGGTAGCAGGGGCACTTGCTTGTTCAAGAGCAGCTACGTCAGGTGCACCGGTAACTGATCCACTTTCACCTACTGCAGAACTTCCAGCAGTGGTAGCGTCAACAGCAGTGGCTTCTCCATTAGATACGGCAGCTGCATTCGATTCGGGCTCACTGCCTACAGTGACTTCAGCAGCAGAAACATCAGAAGCACTGGCTTGTCCATTTGAGGCAGCAGCAGTATTTGATACGGTAGCAGTATTTGGTTCAGCAGCAGCATTTGCACCGGCTTCATTGGCTGCGACAACTCCAACAACAGAGGCATCAGCAGCATTGGCTTGACCATTAGATGCGGTAGCAGCATTTGATCCAGCTTCACTGCCTTCAGCGACGCCTGCGGATGAGGCATCGGTAGTACTGGCTTGTCCATTAGATGCATTAGCAGTATTTGATTCGACAACCGCATTTGATCCCGCTTCATTGCCTGTGGCAACTCCAGCAACTAAGGCATCAGCAGCACTGGCTTGTCCATTTGATGCGGCAGCTGTATCTGATTCAGCAGCCGCATTTGATCCGGCTTCACTGACTGCAGCAACTCCTACAGATGAGACATCGGTAGCACTGGCTTGTCCATTTGATTCAGCAGCCGCATTTGATGCAGCTTCATTGCCTGTGGCAACTCCAGCAACAGAGGCATCAGCAGCACTGGCTTGGCCATTCGATGCGGCAGCAGTATTCGTTTCAGCAGCCGTATTCGATTCGGCTTCACTGCCTGCAGTAACTCCTACAGATGATACATCGGTAGCACTGGCTTGTCCATTTGATTCAGCAGCCGCATTTGATGCAGCTTCATTGCCTGTGGCAACTCCAGCAACAGAGGCATCAGCAGCACTGACTTGGCCATTCGATGCGGCAGCAGTATTTGATTCGACAGCCACATTTGATCCAGCTTCACTGCCTACAGCGACTTCAGTAGCAGAGGCATCGATAGCACTGGCTTGTTCATTTGATATGGCGACAGTACTTGAACCTGCTTCACTGCCTCCAGAAACTCCTACGGTAGAGATATCAGAAGCGCTTGCTTGACCATTTGATTCTGCAACCACATTTGATCCAGCTTCACTGCCTGCAGTGACTCCTGCAGCAGAGGCATCGGTAGCGCTTGCTTGTCCATTCGATGTGCCAGCAGTATTTGATCCAGCTTGATTGCCTGATGTAACTTCAGTAGCAGAGGCATCAGCAGCACTCGCTTGTCCATTAGATGCAGCAGCAGAAGCAGCATTCGATCCAACTTCACTGCCTGCAACGACTCCTACGGATGAGGCATCGGTAGCACTAGCTTGACCGTTCGATACGGCAGCAGTATTCGATTCAGCAGCTGCATTTGATCCGGCTTCACTGCCTGCAGCGACTCCTACGGATGAGGCATCGGTAGCACTAGTTTGACCGTTTGATGCGGCAGCAGTATTCGATTCAGCAGCTGCATTTGATCCGGCTTCACTGCCTGCAGCGACTCCTACGGATGAGGCATCGGTAGCACTAGCTAGGCTGTTTGATGCGGCAGCAGTATTTGATTCAGCAGCTGCATTTGATCCGGCTTCACTGCCTGCAGCGACTCCTACGGATGAGGCATCGGTAGCACTAGCTTGCCCGTTTGATGCGACAGCAATATTCGATTCAGCAGCTCCATTTGATCCGGCTTCACTGCCTGCAGCGACTCCTACGGATGAGGCATCAGTAGCACTAGCTTGTCCGTTTGATGCGACAGCAGTATTCGATTCAGCAGCTGCATTTGATCCGGCTTCACTGCCTGCAGCGACTCCTACGGATGAGGCATCGCTAGCACTAGCTTGACCGTTTGATGCGGCAGCAGTATTCGATTCAGCAGCTGCATTTGATCCGGCATCACTGCCTGCATCGACTCCTACGGATGAGGCATTGGTAGCACTAGCTTGCCCGTTTGATGCGACAGCAGTATTCGATTCAGCAGCTGCATTTGATCCGGCTTCACTGCCTGCAGCAGCTCCTACGGATGAGGCATCGGTAGCACTAGCTTGTCCGTTTGATGCGAGAGCAGTATTCGATTCAACAGCTGCATTTGATCCGGCTTCACTGCCTGCAGCGACTCCTACGGATGAGGCATCGGTAGCACTAGCTTGTCCGTTTGATGCGGCAGCAGTATTCGATTCAGCAGCTGCATTTGATCCGGCTTCACTGCCTACAGCGACTCCTACGGATGAGGCATCGGTAGCACTAGCTTGTCCGTTTGATGCGGCAGCAGTATTCGATTCAGCAGCTGTATTTGATCCGGCTTCACTGCCTAAAGCGACTCCTACGAATGAGGCATCGGTAGCACTGACTTGTCCATTAGATGCGGCAGCAGTATTTGATTCAACAGCCGCATTTGAACCGGCTTCATTTCCTGTGGCAGCTCCAGAAACTGAGGCATCAGCAGCACTGGCTTGTCCATTAGATGCGGCAGCAGTATTTGATCCGGCTTCACTAACTGAAGTGACTCCAGCAGCAGAGGCATCAGTAGCACTTGCTTGTCCATTAGAAGCTACGCCAGATGAACCGGTAATTGAAGGAGCACTAGCAACAGAGCTGGTTGGTCCACTAGATGCGGCTACAGAGTTTGATTCAAATCCACTGCCTGCAGCGACTCCACCAACAGAGGTATCAGCGGTACTGTTTAGACCATTCGAAGCGGCAGCAGTATTTGATCCATCCTCACTGCCTGCGATGACTCCAACAGTAGAGGTACCAGTAGCACTTGCTTGTCCATTGGAAGCTACGCCAGATGAACCGGTAGTTGAAGCAGCACTATCAGCAGAGCTGGTTTGTCCACTGGAGGCGACTACAGAGTTGGATCCAGATCCACTGCCTGAGGCGACTCCACCAGCAGAACCATCAGTAGCAATTGCTTGTCCATTAGGAGATACAGCAGAAGTACCAGATCCTGATCCTTCCTCAATCGGCGCAACGTTACCAAAACTAGTACCTCCAATAGAATTTGTTTGTCCATTTGATACGACTTCAGAGGTAGCTAGGCTTGATCCAATTTCACTAGCTCCAAGAGTGCTGGAAACAGGAACAATGATAGAGGTTTCAGATTGCCCATTGCCAGTATTTCCCTGTGTGCCAGTGCTGGAAGCCCCACTCTGGTTCAATGAACCAGTTGCGGCGTTTGATGTTTCATTTTGATTAGAGGTGGTTTGACTTCCGGTTACCCAGTTTGGCAGTATGTTTGTCAAAAATTGTGAAATAGCTTGAATGAAGGTCTTCTTTTCTTCGACGTACTGTACCTCTGCAACCGTGCTCACGTTATAATTATTCAAAATAATGGTTTTGTTGTTTAATTTCTCTAATTTCCTTTCCAAATCTGCCTGTATTTGTTGGATTCCTACAGCATTTACATGGCTTAAAATGTGATTCCTGAAATATTCCTGAACTGCTGTATCGTCTTGTAATCTTGTTTGTATTAACTTGATAACGGCTTGGTGGAAATCACTCTTGGTGCTATTAGCATTAAGACCTAATTCTTCACTCATGTATCTACGTACGGCCAGTTTCTTTTCCAAAAGAGTACTATTCGCGTTTACTCCATACCTTTGGTAAATGTAACCTTTCCAAATGTCTTCAAGGTCTATGGAGTCATCAGTAGAGTCTTCAACAGACTCGGAGGAAATAGGCTGTTGATTATTTTGTGCTTTTTTCTTCAAATCCTCTAATTTTTTGCGTTCTTTTTCCAGGCGTTTTTCTTCCTCTTTTTGAATTTTCTCTTGTTGCTTGCGTTTTTCCTCTTCTTGTTTTTGTAATTCTTTCTCGAGTTTTTCTTGACGTTTACGCTCCTCCTTTTCTAACTTTTCTTGTGCTTTACGTTGCTTTTCTGCAAGTTTTTCTTGCTCCTTTCTTATCTTTTCTTCTTCTTTCTGTTTGTGTTCCTCTATTTTACGCCTCAATTTTTCTTGATGTTCTAATTCTTTCCTTTCCTTTTCTGCTTGTTTTTCTTGTGCTTTACGTTGTTTCTCTTTTAGTTTTCTTTCCCATGAATTGTCATTGTCATCATCATCATTTTCATTGCTGTCTTCGCCTGATTCTAATGTGTGTTTGGAGTCATCAGAGTCTGATTTATCGGATGTCCATAACAAAGCTCTACCAGAGTTTGTTTCGTCGGGCAAATATTTCGCACTCACCACACAGAAGCAGACCTGAAATAATAATAAATTATTGTTTTTAAGTGATAAGCATTCACTTTGCAATCTAAATATATTATATTTAGACCTAAAATAGCAAAAGTACAGGTAAAAAAATACAGAAATTATATGATTTTATAGTTCGTTTCAGGTCCTACTTTTTAATTACAATAAAAACCAATTAAACGTTACGATAAAAAAATACAAAATAATACTTATATTAGTAAATAGTTTGTTAATGAGTAAGAAAATGTTTAAATAGGAAAACGACCAAAATTCCCACAACGTATTTCATTAATCACTTTTTTAAAGTCAAATAATAAATTACATAAATTAAGCACACTTTTATACTTTACAGTGAAAAAACACTAAGGACATATTTTATACTAAAAATCAAATCGTTCATATTAGATTTACATAAATTAAAAGAGGACAGCTCACTTTACTATTATTTGAGTAGTTTCATAGAAATTTTCAATAACGAATATAATATTATAATCATAATATAATAACTTGGGAATACAAAAATAAACTTAATTTAATTATTTATACATTTTACGATTAACACCAATACACGATACAATCACTGAATTATAATTAGCACTAAAAACACTTACGATAAGAAGTAAATATGTTATCTTCATTTTGTATGCTTTCTTTTACATCAACGCGAAATTCGTTCGTTATTCACTTAAGTTAAAAACTTGCGTGACATAAGAGCTCGTTCGTTATAATTTGTCTCAAGTACTACAACCCATCCTTTTATACTTCGGCTAGCAATTAACAGATAACGTTAGATAATGACTTCTGGCGAGATAACCAGCCAACAGAGTAAATCTTCTTCAAACAAAATGTTTTTGCGATCATGACTCAATACTAACAGCGTTATTATATCATGCAGAAATACAGCACTGAAGGAAAGTCCAAAACAAACTAATTCATACGGCCGGATATTTACATCCGACGTCAACAATCAGACAAACGGATGTCGAGATTTAGGTGATAGAAGGTAAGCTATTATTATAATAAAATTGAATCAAATAAATGAAAGTAAAATCCCAAAATCAGCAAAACAACATAAAGAGAAACCTCATTAGGCTTTGCAAAACATATTATGTACCTAAGTGGCGTCATTAACTAAATTAATGTTGTGACTACTAAGTATCAATATTTATTCAATAGCTAATTCAACAAATCATGTACGTATTTTATTTTTCACTATTGAATGCACTTATGAATAAGTTATCTACTTACTTAATTGCTGTAAGTTGCGACCAACATTATTTTTCAGGTTCTGTGGTTAACTAAACATATGTGTATCAATAACGGCAAGAGAACAATAAAATAAAATCTTGAAAACTGGAATCTCTTGAAACCAAATCCTCAAGGTTTTGATTCCCCTGCGAAATGTTAGAAAATACGGCAATAATGGTCATATCTTTGTATTGCATTATCTAAAAACTTGATCACAGTTCCAGGGAACGCAGCCATAAGATTTCGATGTTAAAAACTTGATACCTAAACGCGTTGTTCAGAAAAATGATCTGGACAGACAGACGGACAACAAAGTGTTCCTATGAGTATATGAGTTCCTTTTTTCGTACAGAACCCTAAATACGTTTACCCCATCGTTGAATAGGTAGTTAGAAAATATTGTAGGTGTGTCAAGACTAATTCTCGATTCCGACATCTGATTGCGAAACATAAATGTACCTATTTGTTTCTTACGTTTACGCGAATTGTTGAACTCATTAAAACACAACATGCCTTAGACAAACCCAACCACTTCATTCGTTTTGACCAACCTAAAATACTTGCAAAAGAACGGCGTTTTATTCCTCGAATGCTACGTGAAGCCATTGAAATTAAAAAACATCCAAATTTCAATAGAGAAGATGGTTGGAAAGTTCCACCGGCATGGGATCCTATTCTAGCAAAAACCAAAGCAACACCTAGCACTGCAAGATCTCAAGACACGGTTAGCTCTTTCTACGTAAATAGGAACGTAAATTAATATTATTGAGTGACGGTAGTTCAATTTTTCAAAACTTTGTAATGACAAATAATACCTTAGTCTCCCTGTGACCACGATCGCTGTAAAGTGTTCGAAACGTCAGGTTTAAAATAAAATGTAAATAAATCGCGAAGTAATCCGTAAAATTGTGTTTTAATAAATGTACCTGTGTATATTTTAAAAATAAATGTACCAGACAAAATGCTACTTCTGAGTACGTGAAAAAGATCATGAGAGTAGCACATAATAATGTTTTAATAGAAATCACGGATAAGTAGATTAAAACATACTGAAATAAAATACCTACTAATAAAGTAGTTTAATCAATAAGTGACATTCGACCAATTTAGCACTGCCGAATCGCGACGGGACGGATAAAAGGACATACGGACTACAAAGTAAACATAAGAGTTTTTTTTTGAGGTGCAGAACACTACAAATGCAGCTGGAGAAGTGCAAATTTTGTAACAGCCTCATAGTATAATAACTACATCAATAAATTTGTAGATTTACTAGAAGTTATAATAAGATAATGGAAACTTCTACAAAACCCTACACTTGGTCGTGGACAAACAAATTATTTTGCTTTCTAGTAATTTTATATATTACAGCGGCAGCAACATAGGTCACCCATTTCGACTACGAAAACAGCTTTTATTACGTAGGGAATAAAGGCGGTTGCAAGGTCAAAGTGGGGTAGTCTGACGTGCGGCCGTACTGGTTTCGGGATGCATTTATGAGAGTATTCGTTAGGAAAAATCTAAAAAAATCTAACCTCGCGGTTGCCCACAGTATTTAGTCTGAAGGTTAAACGGAGCGTTTACCTTTCTACTTTGTGTAATGATAAAAATAAAGTGTGTTAAATCTATGGGCCAATGACTTAGGCCAATATTAAATACCGTCACATATAATTCGGTAAGCCCAAACAAGTACCACGGCAAAGTCATGATTTTTATTAAACACTACAGCAATAAAAATAATGTATATTTTATCAATTACTATTATATGTATATGTTTTCTTAAATAAGTATGAACACTTTACTAACGTAAAGAATTAATATGATTCCCAAGATATTAAAAAACTTGACCTTTTAATAATACATGACCCAACATACGAGTAGTAACTACACGATCGATTCCCTACATATTGAGGAGCTTATTTCGTAGGGTCTCCTCTTATTGAAATACGTCACATATCGGAATCTTATAAGGATTCGATATTTTTACTAGAGGGGCACATTTTTATACAAAAGTTACAAATTAAATATACTAGTATGTTAAATCCACACATATTATACATCCAGAAATATTAGGTACCTTTATACATCATAAGAGAAAATATGGAGCTTTAGAAATGCTTAGATAAGTTAAAAAAGGCCAACTACTCGTAAAATGAATACAATGGTAAGTAAAGAATAATAGATAGATAGGACATTCGCATGACCCGGCAAGACTCCGTGATAGTATATTAAGTTAGTTGCTACTTCACTGTAAGTTTATATAGCCCTTTTTTAGAAAACATAAATTTGCTCGAATTATAAAAAACTAGCAGTTCCCCGCGACTTCGCCCGCGCCAAAAGTCAGTTTTTCCATACAAATTTTCATCCCCCGAAACGGTTGATCGATTTTTGTACACTATGTACACACACGTACTAGGTATCAATCGCGATCATAAACTAAGTTAATCTCTTGAATAAAAAAAACTAATGTGATTGGTTCAGTGGAAGGTCGCCAATCAGTCAATCACAACAGTGACGGAAGCATACATATCATTGGTTTCATGCCATAAACGCTTATCGTCACACTTCACAACAAGAGGAGTATGAGCGTTTGAACACCACGCAGGCTTAGTGCGTATCGGTGGAGGGATAAGGCAAGGTGACCAACCTATACCTATACCGTCTATACCGTAAAACACGACACGGCCGGACAGTAAAATATGTCTGACCAGAATAAACTAAATATTAGATGAAAGAGTTCACAAAAACTAGCCTTTCTGCATAATTAATATATTTTTTAAGGCCTCCGATTTAGAGAAAAATTTTAATTATTTTTTCTCTTTGTCTGTACATAAACTGCACCTTCGCCTATACCAATTAACGCATGAAAAAAAAATTGACAGCAAAATTGACATTCCATTGACAGTAGTACCTATTATATAATCTGTTTTGTCACTAAAATATACCTTATACACAGGTTATAAGTTCTGTCACATGTGTAATATGAAATAATTTAGACATGTTTATTATTTATGTAACCATTTATATAGCAAAATGAACTTAATAAAACATAGATTCATATGGTAATAAAGTTTATTCAAAATAACCCCTGCGATTTTGAATACAGACCTTCAATCTGCGCGGCCAGTCGTCTATCGCAACTCGAACGAGGTCTATGTCAATATCGGCGGCTGCCTTAATCAAGGATGCCTTGAGTGACTCCAACTCAGGATGAGGCTTTGAGCAGGCCTTTTCCTCCAAGTGTTGCCATATCTTGTAATCTAACAGACTCAAATCTGGACTAAGAGAGGGCCAGTCTTCATGCCGAATGAAGTCGATTTCACGCGCCGCCAGCCAGTCTTGTGTGCTTTTCGCTCCATAAGCTGGCGCAGAATCTTGTTAGAATACCCAGTGCCTGTTATTAAATATGGTATGAGAAACAGGTTCCACAAGGTTCTTGAGGACTGTATTTTGATACACAACTGCATTCGTTTTTACGCCTTTCTCACAAAAATGTACCTTAATTAAGCCCCAATAAGATACTCTGGTTGGGAGTCTCCATGGACGAGGATGGAAAATGACCTCGTTGAACACGCGGAATACGGTTGCTCGCTTCTTCACTGCTGTGTGCGTACACCTTATCATTTTGTTTGTTGTAGCTTTCTTCCACGGTGAAAATTTTTTCATCGGAAAAAAGAATTTCCCGATACTTTTTTCCCGCGTACCGCTTCAACAAAACGCGGCATCTCTTCAGTCTCAGGTCCATTAAACGAGCGTCCAAACAATGTCATGTTTTTCTTCGATATGCCCTAAGCCCTAAGTCTTCATTGAACACCCTTTTTACCGTGGTCCTGCTTAACCCCATCTGAAGGGCCAACAGTTTCTGCTTACGTATGGGATTTCTTTGAATTCGCGCCTTTACAGCTTTTATCACTGCTGGAGTCCTAACAGAGCGAGGGCGACCACTTCTTGACCTGTCATCTACACTAGAGTCTTCATTGTATCGTTTTATGGTACGATAAACGAATCTTTTGGTTATATTCAAATTTTTCAGTAAGTCGAAAATCTGAATTGGCGCGTAATCTCAACGATGCAACGCAATAACTGCGACACGGTCTTCTTTAAGTGTCCACTCCATATTTAAAAATGAGGAAAATTCTAAAAAATACACATTGTTATTTTCATAAAAAATTTGAAATTCGAATTCAATCAACTTTTTTGTGGCCAGCATTCTAAATTCAAAAGTTTTTATTGTGTGACAGAACTTATGACCTGACTATGTATAAAATGCTATTCAACTAAATACATTACATTATTACGTGATAGCTGTAGAAAAAAGAGAACCTATAAAGTAGGTAGACATACAGGGTGAAAAAGGACGGAGGACCTTCCCAAAAACGGGAGATAGTTACAAACTACATTATGTGAATATATGCAACCGATTTTTAAATTTTAGCCTGTAAACCATGTGTAAATGTATACACAAAAAGCTACTTGTGTCAAAGAACGGAAATAAGTTGGGTTCTTGAGTTTTCTCGACTTTCTTTAATAGTAGGTGTAAAAGGTAGTCACAACAATTAAAATTGAAAGTGAATTCGGTACTTTTATCTCTACTTAATTAATAATTAAGTATTATCATCACAAACGACTGTGTACCTCCTTATCTACGCAATATTTCCGGGAAGGCCCCTCGTGTCCTGCCACCCTGCATAAACAGTGTGGAGAAAGACGTGAGTATAGTGCTGTATGTACATTCAGTCAAATCATACCACAATCGTATAGATATAAGTGACAAAACTCCGCAGATAATTACGATCTCTGTCAATGCTAAGCTGTCCTGTAGTAATAATAGCATGAGTTTGTATATCGTTTGAGATGTTACCAATTCTCACGTACGATAAATTAACTATCGAAAAACATGGCGGATATCACAAAATTTTGATGTATTCTCGAGGTATAAAAATGTTGGATATTTATCACATTTTGTGATATTACAAAATGTCCAACATTTTGACGACCGTCTTGGTGTAGACGTTCGCGCACTGGACTACTAAACCAGGCGGTTGCGGGTTCGAATCCCGCAAGGGGCAAATGTTTGTGTGATGAGCACGAGCATTTGTACCTAAGTCATGGATGTTTATATGTATTTAAGTATTTCTATCCTTTATCCTAGTCACCATAGCACAAGCTCACGCTTAGTTTGGGGCTAGGTAATTGGTGTGTTTGTTGTAACAATTTATTTACTTAATATCTCGAGGATTTCAACATTTTCATACCGAAGGAACATCAAAGTTTTGTGATATCCGCTATTTTTATTCGCCGATATTTTTTCGATATATATCGCATGTGACATAATATCGAAGGCGTGAGAATTGGGTCCCTGATGACCAATGAGATTGGTCTCTAACTCTATCCATAGCATAAACACACTAACTCTCTGCCCAGCAACATCCTTGCGCAAGGATCAATTACTACGCAATTAGGATTTAGTCACGTGCATTTTGGTAGCCCAAACACACACCTTATCTTATAGATTACACTGTTAGCATTCCACTTCTGTTGTTCATTCAAGAGAACAAATAGCGGAAACCAGAGACAATTAAAATTCCGAATTTAACAGCTAATTGGATATCGATAGCATAGTTGAAGAGATTCCGCTCATATTATTTTGGTTGGAAATATCTCCAATCTACAAATTAAAGAAATGAAAATTTATAAAAACTTTCTTAAGCAAAATGAATATTTACTAGCCTAACCGTAATAAAATTCTAGTATGACTTTTATAGAGCAGTTCTAATTATATCAAAGAAAATTTGTTTGGCATTATGCATGTACCTGTCGATGTTCACGCATCATGTTTATATTTCTTCTAGTTTAAGTTGTGCAAGGCGGACTTGATGCCAAGTGGCATTCTTTACCAGTAACACCTTTGGGCGAAGCAGAAATGAAAAACGGCGCTACGATAGTCTACTTCTATGTAGGTGTGTAAGTTAATTTAAAACACAATTTGTGACCCCTTTATTTAAATTTTGGGTAGGTCAAATAAGGCAAACGCGTAGGTTGTTAAGATTACTTACTTAGAATTTTTAACAGACTAAACAGTCCTAGTATAGGTATTTCATAAGAGATTATTTGATGTATTCATCATCTAAGGGCCTGAAGTACAAGTAGTTTCGAGATTCAGTTTCACTATGCTGATAAGGTGTAATTGCGGCATCTTACATTGACCTACGTCATGTCAAAGAGGATTAGAACGCAGACAACTCGTTGCGCAAACAAACATATTATGCTCATAGCAATATGTTTACCATCTGCGTCAGCGCATGAACACACAGAGCTGACTGACTTGAAATTCGAAACGAACTCAAAGTAACTATTCTAGGTGTGGAGACATTTGAAAATGTCTTTAGTTGGCGTTAACAATGATGTGCCGCTAAGGTTATTAACATGCGGTATGTCAATTAATTATGAAGTAGCCATTAGTTTAGTTATTTCCTGATCATTGATTATCACTATAGACTAATTAGAATAGTCGACAACATACACCTAACAGAAGCTCAACTTTTAATCGATTTTGTGAATAAGACTCCGGTCAATAAATACTTAGCTCCCAGCTGTTGCGGTACAATGGATCACAACTTATATCAAAAACATTTCAATTACCTACTAGGTCACTAAGTACATACTTGGATTTCGTATGTATTATTAATATGCAATTTGAATAAAAAGTGCGTTTTAGGAATCTAAAAATTAATATTTCTAGTTAACCACAAAACCAAACAGGAAATTAGAGACATAAATAAAACGACGTTGTAATGATAAGATAAATGCTTTATTTGTAAGTACATCGGCTTGCTTGGTTACAGTTTATAAGTCGACACGTTAAAATTAAGATACACGTACCGCTCGTCCGCTAGTAACCACTGCCGGTGCAATCCGATCGAAACGGGGAGCAGAGAGTATGAAACACCCATGCAAATATTCATAATTACTCGAATGCGAAAGGATGGTTATATTTTTCGAGAGTATGTATGTATAATTGTTTGGCACGCCCTATAGCCCAAAGATCTCTAAATCAAAAATTTATTGAAAATCCTGTAATATTTTTAAAATAAATACCTATTTAACGACACCCCCTACACAATAGACTAAAAAATGTACAGAGGAACAGACGTCGTCGAAAATGGGTTTATGGCTATTTCATGAATGAAAATTTTAATAATCAAAAATACCTATATTCCTATAGTTTTCGTCTTTGTGTACTGAGACACGGAATAAAAGTAAGAAAGAAGGTTTCAAAGTTGTAGCTCAAGCCAACAAGTAAAACAATATTAAATACGCAAAAAGGGCAAATTTTAAGCAGGATTTTCTACCAAACCAACTTCCTCTAATCGTGTTAGAGATCCATAATTATTTTAACAATATCCTGAAGTGTCTTTTCAACAGGCTCCTTCCTTACTAAGCTAATACATCGAGCATATTTTATCATAAGAAGAAAGTTTTTATTGTTCAGTTTTCTTTATTTATTTATAAGGTACACCAACGATAATAACAATGATGCTAACTTAAGACTAACAATATTTAAAAAGTAATTGCATTACGGTGCTTTATGTGATTGATATACATAATTGCGCAAAAAATCATGACTTTCTATAGTATTGACGGTTTTTGTTCCAGGCCGCGGACAGAAGGAAATTGCGAAACTGTAATCGAGTACGGAACCCTAAATAGTACCAGACAAAAAGAACTAATCACACCCTGACTCGCGTCTTATCTAATCTGAATGAAGGATAGATACCTCTATAGTACCTCTTTCTACCTGCAATTTAAGAGCCACGCTATTGTCGGTGGAGTTTTGTTCCGTCCTCTCTATTGCAAGCCGTACCGGTCGTATTGTCGTACCGGTCAAGGCGTCTCCTTGACACGACACCTTATTTTTCTATTATTTGATCCATGTATGACATTCTTTGCCTTCCTCATTTCCTTTTGCCTTCTTCTTTTCACACTAGTATAATCATTCTAATAAGGTCATCGTGTTGCCCTAAGTGTCCCAGCATGAAGTTCTTCTCGTCAACAATCTTTCAACCTCCTCATTGGTCTTCTTTTCCATCCAGATAATCCCTTCCGTCCTGCTCTAACACCACAATTCAATGGCCTTTATTCTCTCCCTATCGCGTTGGGTCATTGTCGACTTTGTGACTGCCATAAAAGGTATGCCCCGGATGTAGGTACAGTTTTACAAGACTTTATTGAATTCGCCTTGATATTCGGACTCTAAACAGATGCCTTTTGGCACCTAGTATCCACAGGCAATAGTCGTGAGACTAACACACATAGGTAATTAAAGGATTACTGTTTTCGTATGCATCGGATTATATTTGATACCTACTTGCAGTACAAATATGCAGTGCAAATATTTTAAATAACCTACGCTGAGTGTCCATTCTAAGGCAGCTTTTGAACCACATTACCACAAATACTAGTAAACCCCTGGGTAACATATTTAGGTATGTGTTAGATTGTTTTGGGATGAGATCTTTAACTTGTACAGGCTGATAAAAAATACTGATAAGTCTATAAATAATAATAAAATTTAATTAAAGCTTCAATCAATCGATGCTTAAGTGAGTCACCTCATTTAGATGACAAGAAATAGCCTTATCATACATAGGTAATGAGAGTAGTAGGTACCTACGTACGCATAATTGATCAAACAACATTATTGCCTGCTACAGTTAGAGAGCAACGGAAAATTAGGATTCATTCGCAGTTTATTTACGCATACGCATTAGGAAATATACTAGAAGAAAAGATAAAAACTATGAAATAATCATTTTTATGATACCCCCTAGCAGAGGTGTTACTATGGATAACTTACTAGCAGTAAGCTAACACAGTTATGAAAATTTCCAACAGATAAAAGATTACATACAAACACATCTAACACAAAAACAGACATTATCAAATGTGATAAAATTGTACCGTCAGAATACACAGATGGCAACCTTAAGAACCTAATCATTTTATTTATTTTATGCTGATATTAATAAGGTTTGTTATCTTGCCAAAGTATGGCGCTATAATTACTTTAATATAAGTTTCTTTACCATTAATTAATATTTCACCCATTTGGAAAATTGTTACACGGAAAACCCAATTTTTTTGCTGATCGTTCAAAAGTACTCTGTTTTGAAAACAGTATATGGCGGGAAAACCTATTTGAGTTATTGACATAGTAATCAAATGTAATCCTTTAGGCAAACTCTAATGGGTATAAATTGCCCTAGGGGGGAACTTTTCAGTCATACTAGTATTCGACACAGCAAACGACGAACGAAACAATTTATAAACATGGTTTCTAAGATTCTATTAGCTCTTTGCGTAGTGGTAAGTTCTTCAATACAATAAGTGAGATAATAGCGAGGTTATAAGTGTTCTATTTCTTAAAAACCTTTTTTTTGTCAGGTGACCGTGGCATCAGCGGTGCCTCCCGGTTGGGGATGGGGCGCGCCTGTTGACGCAGCAGCAAACCCATGGGCGGCTGGAGGTGGCGCAAACCCTTGGATTCCGCAATGGCTAGCCGGCGCGCCCTGGTTCCCCCAGTGGACACCTTGCACCACCATCGGCTCGACCTGCGTCGACTGCACCACAAAGCTGGTCTGCACCAAGGTCGGAGGACTCCAACGTGCCTGCACTGACCCCACCCTCCCCTACTGCAACTTGGGAGAGTGCTCGGCTACCCCCTCTGCTGGGTGCGAACCTTCAACTGCTGCACCCCAAGCTGTTTAAATACTCAACTTAAAAACCTCCCGAACTTGTGTTCCAGTGAAAACTGCCAGTTGCTTACGAAACCCAGTACGTAGTCTACCAATTGTATCTCAATGAATATGCTGCGCTCAGCAAGCAACGTGTAACAGTTATATTTTAAAATGGTTATTTAATTTTTATGAACGAAATAAACAATTAAGACAATATTTGTAAAATAAAGCAATATTTATATAAATATACTGTATTTTCCCTTAATCAACCTGTCGTAATTTACCACGCATGTGAGTACAAAAGTTGTCGGGGTTTTTAAACAAAATTTTAATTATGATATAAGTATGAGCCATAGGTCGTAGTTTCAAATCCTACTCTTGTGCGATTTATGTTTTCTTATTTAAACTTATATAAGTAATTAATACTTATATAATATAAGTTATATAAGAGTGTAATGTAACATATAACATACTAAATAGTTATTGTGACACCTGCCTACTACTTACCATAGAATATGTTACAGTGCACAAGGTAGGTACTACATATATACTAAAAAATGGTAATGAAATTCGTAGACCTAAAATAATTAAATTGTATTATAAGATGTGCAAAATAAGTGCTAACCTGTTTATTATTCTGAAAAGATTGTCTCAGTGAACGTTTATTTGATATTTAATAAAAAAGAGATATTAATTCTTTGTATAACATTGAAAGCAATATTGGTACTTACTTTTTATATCTTCTTGCTTTCATTTCTATCACGTTCCTGCGACTACAAAGGTACAGTCAGAGCACTCGAATTTTATTGAAATTTTCAATCTTTTGCAAGGATTTTGTTCACGTTATCAACGATAAATTAAAAAGTCGACATCTTTTCATTTTTACTTTTTATAGAAATATAGAATCATTTCCTACCTCATTATATGGACGACTCCTTTTCACGTAGGTACTTTGAGTGAGTTAAGAATGAAAAAATCCCTGACTAGCTTTGTTTGAACTGAAAACCGATTACTTTAAAATTTAAATCCGTTAATTTTTAAGAGACTACCCCACTTTGACATTGAGACCGCCTTTATTCTACGTTATAAAAGCTACGTTTGCAGTTCACATGGGTAAAATTAAGTGCTGCCGACTGTAATTTAAAAACAGTTTAGTTGTGGTAGTTATTGACCTAAAGTCATGGGATTTCGTACACCCCTCTAGCTAAACAGTAGTAGAGGCTATTTTGTTTGCAACAAATGTGTCATAGCCTGTTGTGCTAGCGGCTTTACCATTATAGTTTTGAGCCATATGTTGCGTCGCATTAGTAGCTAGGCGTAGGACGTGAAACAAAATTATGTTCCTTGCATGATAATGATTGTGGCAATTTGTGTAGGCTTTTCAGTTACAAGCCTCGGAAATGTAAGTGTATTTATGCAGAATCCACGTTTTTTTAATTAAAATCCTTGCTTATGTTAAATAGACTCATAATGAAGCTAGTATATTATTTAGTTTTATTGATTAAAAAACAAAATAAATAACAAAAAATACTATTAATGACTCGAAATATTATTCCACTTCTAGTATAGGTAGAGTCTTTTAGTATAGGTAGAGTCTTGTAAACAACCACGAAATTAGCACCAGAACAGAATCTGTACCTATGAACAAAATAGAATTTGCATGGTAACATCAGAGGGACCTTTAAAACGAAAGCATTATTATATTTTTATAAGTTATAAAAATATAATAAGTTAAGCTTGCCATCTTAACTGATGGTTAAATAATTGTAAAAATATTTCCATTGGATACATGCGGGTACATTCCCCAGGTATTGATGAAATTGAACGCCGGCTCACTGGCGTAGCAGGCACTTGCAAGAATTCGTCGACTGACTAAAGTCCTCCGTAGCTTAGTTGGTGAGAGCACTCGCCCGGATAGCGAAGGGACGTGGGTTCGTGTCCCACCGGATGGCACAGTCGATTAATTTTTGTAAGTGAAATTTGATTTAATTGCTAAAGCATTATGTACGAGCAATTTGTAGAAATTAGTCTTATTTAGTTTTACGCTTGCACTAAGTATTAGGTAGATATTCTAACACAAGCTATAACAACTGACTAAACCGTGTCGAATCTATTCGTTTTTCATTCATGTACAAATGTTTTGCATTCATAGAATTCGTAAAACCTACATAAATGGAAAACCAGCACCATTTGTGTTTGCTGCACCACTGGGTTGGAAATTCTTTATAAAAGATTGGTCCGTCCTACATTTCTAGATCTTCGAACTGAAAGAAAACTAATAACTGTTCCTTAATTTGCGACTGGCAGTAGATCGCAAACAGTAAACTGAAATAAAAAAACAATATTACAATACTCCAAGCGTGGAGGTCACTGAACTCGACGTTTATCCATTGCTAAATCTCGTAAATAAACGAATCGAAAAACGAGTAGAGGTCTACGGACTTCCATTTCGGCTTGTTTTCCGTTTCCTTCCTAATCCCAATTAATAATGTTATTTATTTACTCCATTCTATCAAGTCAATATTGCGTCTATAATAATTGTGTTTATGTCTATTCAAACACTGCATAGCATACCCAACGTTATTTCATACGATAACGAATAGTGTTTTCTATAGCTACAAACATTTTATTTTATCATACATAATTAGGTTCCACGTTTTTTTACATTTAAAATTATCTTCGAGTAAGTATACCTCATCGATTATAGGTAAACACATAAAAACTAATTACTACATTAATTACACAAAAACAATATTAGATGGAAGATATTTAAATGATATTCTAATGTTGACTCTCTATAATTAACCTTTAAAACGTTTTCATAATTAGTATGGAATTGACATTGCAGAACCATATCTATTACTTATTTGTTAAAAATAGGCTATAGGCATATACATATATATAAGATATATCATCAAAATCAATGTATGAGTCAGATGTTATAACAAATGAAATCGAATATTTTAAGTGTCTATTACTCTACGAGTAAGACATACGGTCTTGTGATGTGACAATACTTAGTCATAGCTGATATGTTTAAATGAAATATGTTAGTAGTAGTAGTAGAAAAATCATATGTAGCCTAAAGAAATTTAGTCTCTAGTTTAGTTAATTGCATAGGTATTAAAACTGAATTACTTACTTGTGTTTCCACTTTCCAGAAGAGTAACTCGGAAGCGAATTTGAAAAAGTTATGCAAAATTATTCAGTAGGTAGTAGAAACGTTTCATTAAAACGCACCAATTTTGAGATTAATGCTAAAAACCCAAAAATTTAATCTTTGTGGACCCAAAACCGTTCTGGCTCACCTCCTAAGGGAGTTGAGAGTTTTAGTACATTTATAATCTAAGCAAACGAATTTCTAAAGGAATCACTTAGGTTTCTGCTCACGCACGCTACATACACTCCTAATCCCAAATGAGCAATTCATTGAGTGGAGCATTTCATACAAACGGAATATTAGTGTATGCTTATGATGGCGACGGATTTTAATAATAAGTATTATGAAATATCTTGTGTATGTATAATATTAAATTAGATACCTGTTACATTTTTTAGGTCTCCGTTAAAGCTTAAACTGCCGAGCTGAAAAAACTTCTTCACAAAAATACATCTCGGAGAGGGTGAAATAAAGAAGCAGTTTGTATGGGATATCCGACATTTGCGCGTGTAGAGTCACGCAAATATTCAGTACGCGTGACTCTGTGCGGAATCACTAGTATTGAATATTTGCTTTACATCATAATACCTTCATCAAAGGTTCGCTCGCGGTCGCACTGCCCTAACAAAATGCACATGAGAGGAATTAATAATTGTCTGTTTACCGGCGAATAGACAACATATTTTGTCATTCATGTCACTAACTTTGCACCAGCGCTGCAGTTCACGGAAAATTTCGTACAGATATGATATCGTACTTTTAATGAAGGAAATTTGACTTTTGAATTGAAATATATTTTATAGAAATCATCAAATTGACGAGGATAAGGAAACAATTATTGATTTGATACACACCAATTACCAGGGTCGTGCCGTTTGGGATAAAATATAAAGAAGAAACCATTAAAAAAATCTTAATAAACAGCAACTAGAGCGCTATCGCGATTACGATTACAATTTCAAGGCATTTCAATGACATATGAATTGTGATTGTTTTATTATTTTAAAAGCTATCATTTCATTCCTATCGTTCGTTTGAAATCTATTGCTTTCCTTAAAACTATAACTATTGCAATTTGAAAGCAATCGAGTAAGGCAGGCCCGCTGATAAATCGTAACTTAATAATAGCAGCACCTAGGCGACCGAGCTTTGATCGGTTACTACAATTTAAAAAAAAAAGCTTTATAATTCGTAAGTCTGATTTAAAAACAAAATAAACTTGAATTACAAAAAAAACTAAAGTAAAAAATATCTCGTCAACGAGCGACATTTGAATCCTAGCCACATAGAACTATCAGTCCTACGTCTTATGCACTCAGGCACGACGCTCATGCTTACCGGTGAGAAATTAGCGACCATTTATTCGTCAAACAATGCGAAAGAAAAATGCATGAAAACTGGAAAACACGCATTTTACCAAAGATCAGACTAATCTAGATCAATTTTTCACCCCTGATAAATACCCCACATACCAAATTGCAGTGAAATTTCTAGAGCCGTTTCCGAGATCAAAAATAATTATTAAATATAAATAAATATACAAGACTTGCTCATTTAAAGGTATAAGACAGTAAACTACTACTATTCTTGTTAACGCCTTAGTAAAAGGGGAACCAACCAACCAAACAAGCACATTTTATGCCTAGATACTAGAAAATTACAAAGTGAAAGCAAATATTATTGTCTTTCGCCTAGTACTGGAAAACCTTACAGCCGTAGATTTCCTTGTTTATGTTGTGTTGAAAACAGATCGTGATAACACTGATACGAGGTATAAAAGCATGGAATCGAATTCAATGTCGATAATACAACGTGTGCACGATATTGAATAAGTACAATGGCTTTTCTACAACGCAAACTCGCACTCCTAGTTCTGGTATAATATTTTATTTTTCTCCGTTATTTTAGGTTATTGACATTAAACCTTATTTATACAATAGGCTGCTTTGTAAATGCTTTGATATCGCTAAAAGGTTATTTTTGGTTCTTTTTCCTTTTTTGTTCACATGAAACGGGCTAAGGTCTGAGACTGCCTCGTCATAAGTTTGTCCATTTCTCAATTTAGAGAAATGAATGTCCATGTGATCCCATATGTTAATTAAATAATTTATATCTTTTCAGTGCGCTGTCATCGTGTCAGCCGCTAGCCATGTCTCCCAGGGTGGGACTCATCAATCTCAAGTGGGATCGCACCAAAACCAGGGTAGGGTTCGCCGTCAAGCTGACCAGGACGACGGCGTCTTTCAAGGCCCCCCTACCTGGGTTGCTTGTGACGTCACAGCGACATCCCCCATCTCCTGCCAGGATTGTAACACCCGCCTTATTTGCAAGCCAGTCGGGGGGCTCTTGAAACCCTGCAGGAACCCTCTCAGACCTCATTGCAATAATGGCATCTGTTCTGCTATGCCGGCTCCAGGATGTTGAGAAAATGAGGATCCTTTTAAAGGAATTCTGATTTAGAAATTAGAATGTTTTGGCAAATTAAACTTTTCTAACAATCGATTCTGTGTTTTTAATGTTTATGACATCTGGAGTAAGGCTTCGCGGAGATGGACCACCGAACATCGCCACCGGTGGCTGTCGTGCGCTACGCCTCTGGGTCTCGCGCAATCGAAGGTGGTCGGTGATGACCGCTACAACTGACACTCATCTGTTAGATCTTTTGACAGATGTTTTGTCAAAATAGCAAGTGGCTACCAACGGTGGCGTGTTGCGAACACTGTGTCGCGAGTTGCCGCCAATTGCTTTACGAGTGTGGCGACTCCATACAAAACGTATTAAAAGCAATGTAAAAAGCCATCCGGTGGCTGTGGTGAGTGGCCCATCTTCGCAGAGCCTTATACTCGTAGTTTATATACTGAACAAATTATAGCAAGTAACATTTATTATTGCTTTTACTTTAGACGACGACTACAACTTTAGAATCAAAACCTAAACATGGCATAACTTATTCAACTGACAATTCAATTGACAGTCATGTAGCTATCCATTACTGGTACGAGTAGGTACTACCAAAAGACGATAATTTAAAACATTGGCGTCTTAGCGACACTGTATGCGTAGACAGTGTCGCGAATTTATCTAAAATCCCCGAAACCTTGTCGAAGAGACCAATTTTTAAGACCTTATAAGCTAAACACCTATAAAGTTAACAAATTCTAATAGCAATTAATTATACTAATGAAAATATGAAACATAATATCAAACTTAGAACAAATTATTAGAATTATGAAATGCATTAACTATCAGCGTGATACAAATTGATGTACCTTTGTGCAACATAACTTGCAACGACAACTTGCGAACAGAAAAGCATTCCAGTTGAACACACCTAAAAGTCAATGATATAGCTTTGTTCTTGCCCGCAGGAACAAAGACAACAACAAACAACCGCTATTGACTCGCATATGCCGGAAAGACCTACCTACGTTGTTGCTATTCTAGTGAAATAGTTTATCAAAGGCCACGCTATGCACAGTACCAATAAACTCGACGTAGATTTTTCTTTTAACACCGTCACGTATCATGTTTCCAGTCACAATAGAAAATTAATTGTTATCAACCCGCCCGCGGGTCTTATGGGGTTTGACAGGTACGCAGTGGCCATCCTATATTTTCAGCGTTTGAACAAGTCTGGCAGACAAACTTTTAAAAATTTGTATAGCGGCACAACAAAATCCACGCAATAAAAATGGAATGGACTGTCTACGGGAAATTGTCCATACAACAGCTAATCGTACTGACGAACGATCTAGACCTACTTTTTGCGCAACCAAAAAACTAACATATTTTATAAGACAGTAATCCAAGGGATGGGCCTCTACTTCTGCGAAAAAATGCAATTATACGGCCGACGAGAAAGGTTGCAAAACAAAAAAGTTAATGAAAATTCCTCACGCCACCGTATGTGACACTGTACCCTAGGACCCGTGTCAGATCTCTTGCTGCTACATTAAATAGAGCTTGTAAATTACACGCTTAACTGAAAATGTACGAAATAAAAGACACAAAATAACTTAGCCCCGTACAAATAATTTAAAAAATATTGTAACACAGTTATGAATATACTTAAAAGAGGCTTCTCCTGTAATACTGTATTGTTACTTAAGTCACTAAATAAAGAATGTATATAATTATCATTTAGTAAATTAGATGCATTACACTTTTACGCATGTGTACTTTTTTACACTTTAGCAATCACGGCTTCAGTATTTTGTATTATTACAATATATCTTTGTAGGTTTCGGTTTCTATAAATATTTCAGTTTCAGATTTATTTTGTTAAATAAGAATATTCAAAACCTAAGTCCTAAGATTTTAGACTGTTCTTCTCACTTTATATTTTTATAAGTATTCAAATTCAAATCATTTATTTCATGTAAGTATGTACATAATAGTTTGTTTTTCTTATGGGAAGACGATATATGCTGCATTTGATCAAGATCTCACGACGATTCACGGACCCGTACCTATATCTCACCGACTCTACTGTAAAATGTGACTGAAAAATGAATACCGTAAAGACCGTAAGCTTGTAGAACTCCACTGTCATGTAAAATCATAACATCATCTATGGTAATACAACTATTTCCGCGTGCTACCCACGTCATTGTCGTTAAGTGTGACGACACAGCACGAGTAATTTTATCCGGTTTAATGTTAAAACTGTACGTAAGGACCTACATAAAGTATAATCCTACACCTACTATTAAGAGTGCAATATTGTACATCTATGAGGGTACATATCGGTAGGTATCAAAGTTGTCTACCACCGTTACTCAAAAACAGCTGGACCGGTTTTCGTTATGATGGATGTATTAGATTTGTCTCCACCTAGATTAGCAGAATAATTTTAACAACATCGAAAAAACTGTTTCAGCGAAATGAGTATAATTAATTATTAATATAATTATATGTTAAAACTATGAAGCCGTGATATTTTGCACAGTATGTAGATAAGTATTTAAGTAATTGAAAGCAAACGGGTAGGATTTTTATACTTTCTACTATATCACTAAAGTGTTCTTCGTATTGCTGTCAATAAAAAATAAGATATGTGTATTTACTTAAACAAGTAGTTAGTAAAGTATATAATTATGTAGTTAGGCGAAATAACACGCCGCTACCTGGTTCAAAAAGTTGTGGAAACAGTGGCGCAAAAAAATGAAAACCTCTTTCATAAAGTACAACCACAGGCTGTTTACAGGAAGCTTTCAACAATGTTTGCTCTACTCGTGTCACGGTCAGGGCTGCTCAAAACAAAACGAAAGAATAACTCCAATTCACTTGACACCAGCACTAAAAATTCTATTTAACACGAAAGTCAATGAAATACAAGATCAAAAAGATCTCAGAAGTCAGAATGCATTCATCGTCTTTCAAGCTTTAGTATCAGTTTAAAAAGGAAATGAAATTCTATGTTAACTTGGCTTTACAGTAGGCGTGTTAGCTTTCTCAAATAAAAACTTAAAAAATTACATCGATTTCTATGGCAGGCCATTCCAACCACTATATGGTAAATACGCTTCCATATTTACTACTTTTGTAGTTTATTTTGTAAAAATATTGGCTTTATTAGAAGGTAACATTTCGGTGAACAACTTGTGTTCTTAAAAAAGGAATGGCATTATTGTGTGCTACTAAGTAAGTTTCATACACGTGTTCACTGAGGTACGTACGAGTGCAGTATGTGCGCTCTTGTTTTCTACGGACACCCCTATGAATGGATTTGACGCACTATATTAACATAACCTTTTGTGCTTAACACTATATAAACTCGGGTCAGCTATCGGACATCAGTAGCTGGTGCAGGTTCGCCCAGGACTAAAACTATTGGAATTGTTTCAAAATGGTACTTACTAAAAGTCTTCTTTATGGATTCGCCATTCTGGTAAGATTTTAGAACAAAATATTTTATATTGACTTTGCATAAAAGCAGGCAGCAGTGCAGCACAACACAACTATATTGTGTTTTTACATACATAGTTGTCTATCTTAACAGATGATATTTTCTTTTCAGGCAATTTCTCATCTAGCAACAGCTCAAAAAGAAGAGTCCAACCAAAAATCTGCAGGTTTTCAATTTCCATCATTGGGCGGTTTTGGTTCCGGAAGTTTTGGGGGACTACAACTACCTAGCTTCCCAGGCACTGGCTCTGGGTCCGGTTCAGGCTCTGGATTCCATTTCCCTGGATTCCCTTCTTTTCCTGGCATTCCATCTATTCCTGGCCTGCCTTCATTGCCTGGCTTAGGAAGTCGCAGCACAACTACAGCAGCGAGTGAGTCTGTAACTGCTACCACCGCCGCTGTCAGGAATCGCCGCCAAGCCAGTGACGACGAAGAACACCAGCACCAAAATAGATTGTTTTTCCCTGGGTTTCCCACTATTACTTCATGCAACTACACTACACAAGCGGTAAGTTTGCATTAAGGCTCATACAGTAATTAAGGATAATCCTTTAAATACAGATTAGTTACATCATACCCTACTATATACCAAAATGTGTAATGTTCCAAATAAAATATTTTTCTTTCTTTCTTTCTTTCTTTCAAAAAAGTTTTTCAAGTGAAAGTGTTTCCATTTTTGAGATTTTTATTTAAAGTTTTATTATTTTTGGGAGCTTTATTAATATTTCTAGCAAAAAGAAAATATAGATTTTGGTTTCTAGAACATTAAAGAGCATTAACATAAAAACCTATTTTTGAAAATCAATATTTTTAAACAAATCCATACAAGAAATTAATGTTAATATCTCGAAAATAGTAACACTTTTACCTAAAATCATATTGGCAATTAGCAGGGCATGGGACACCCTGGATATGCTATTCAAAGGACAATATTTAATATTCATATTTTATTGACAGATCTACCTACTAGGCCCTGGTAATGTGTATTTAAGTTTTATCAGCGATACCTTTACTTTCATATTTGAGCTAATTATTTTTAAGAGGCAAGAAAAAAAATATGATTTAATAAAAGTATTTTTTGTTACACAGGGTCACACTTGCTCAAGCTGCTCACGAGTGCTTAACTGCCTTTCCAACAACGTAGGCATCCAGATCAGGTGCAAAGGTCTTTTCCGCCATTGTAACAACGGACGCTGCTCGCTCACCCAATCTGATGCCTGCCGCAGCGGCACCACTGCAGCAACTACTGCTTCAACTACAGCTGCAACTACTGCTGAGACCACTGCTGCTACGACAGCAGCTACGACGGCAGCTACTACTGCTGCCACGACAGCAGCTACCACTGCAGCTCCTACCGCCGGTTAAATATATAATAATTAGTTTTTGTACTCTAAGGTCCACTTGACGCTTCATCTCCTTAACAATGACACTAGTCTGTGATGATTTTAGTACCCGTAGCAGTTTGTAGTCTTATATTGGTAAGAAAAAACAAGTAGTCAGCAATGTCACAGGCATTAGGTAATCAGAGTTGTCATTGTAAGGTAAGGAAGAAGCGATCGGGGGATTGGTGAAAAACGCCCTTAGTGTACCTTCATTTCTTCAATCCTTACCAGCTTCCCAAATCAAAGAATCGATAACTTTTTTATCGCGAAAATAGTGAATTCACAGAGAAAAATCTATTGCCGTTGTGTTTATATTATTTGAACGAGTTTTGTGTCATTCGATTCGTAGTGTTAGCCAGCTAGACAAATTATAATTATGTAACCTCCCGGTTATTTAGTAGGTAGGAATGCTTATTAGAGTACACTTGCGGAATAGAAAATGTGTTTGTATTTTTTTTTCTAGCCCCTTTTTTTGATTCGTATTTATGTAAATAACTAGCTATTCTATTATCTTCAGTGTGATAAAAAGAATTAGCATATATGATGTGATGAGGATGAGAAACGTCAATGATTTTATTATTAAGTTTCAACAAATAACTTCCTTTTACTATTTTGTATCTTAGAAGATAGGGCTGTCACCAGAACATTGAAGCAAGAAAATATTAGGCTATATAAATTAATTAAATCTGGTCTTTACCTCGAAATGTTATATCTACCTAATAGACCCTATGTCTTGTTGATCTACGTACGACTTAAATCTTAGTGAATATAGGTAACATAACCATACAAATATACTATTCTGCATAAGTGTTATCTATAGTATGTATTGTTACGTTCACGTTAGCATTTTCGTTGTATGCCATCAAGATAATAACTAACAGTGCAGACTCCGGTGCGCAAGTTTACTCGGCAACTGCATTCCGTGATAGTTACCTCACGATGATTTTCAACACTCTTGTTTTGACGTTGTTGGTAAGTTTCCATACTCTCACATACCTAAGTATTTAATTTACTTACTCGATTATTTATATAATATTTTGTGAATAATATACTGACTGTGTTTGAATCTTACAGATTTCAATTCAATGGACATCGACAGATGAATATATACAGCCAAGATTTCTTCCTATTTATTCTGGATCAGGGTTTCCGCTTTACTTCAGTTCTGGTGTACAAGCACTAGGCAATGCAGCCTCGTTTTTGCCAAACAGTAATTTTTTAGTGCTCAAAGTCTTCCTAACGTAGGTTCGGCATTTTCAGTGAGTGCTCCTAGTCTATCTCATACACATTAACCGAGTTTTAATTTACCTAATGCTGCTGGTCAATCCTCATGAAATTCTACTTCAGACCCCTTAAATTGTAATAGGTACGCCTAGTGGTTTATTTGGATTACCCAGTTCCGAGAATTTCGCAGCTATCCCATATACTAACACAGATTCAGCAGGTTTCTTCAGGACATCTATCTTACCTAGTGTTTCTGGTTTCTTTGGCCAAAAGGGAGGTTCAATCACCAAACTCTCCGAATGTCACACCATCGAGTGTCAATACATAAAATCAATTAATAACTTCGCAATCCAACACCGAAAGTGACCGAACTCATGAGATAGTTTATTTTTAAATGAATTTAACCGAAATGTACATTACCTTACTTATTATCTTCTTTATTTATTTCGTGTTTACTATAATTATACCTAGTACTTATGTTAGTTTAAATTATTACGTGAGTACGTGTTTCATTTTGTCCACCATCGCCGCCGGCTATGTACCACCACCGTACCGTGCATGTAAAAAATGGATGACGGGTTTTTACAAATGAAACACAATATCCGACCTGAAATACAACAAACACGACGTTAAATTTGAATAAGTACTTACCTGTTCTGACTTTCAGAAGACAACTACAGGATATTTATAATTTAAAATTATTATCTCAAAGAATGGTCACTCCATGTTCCCCATTTATTGTCCTAGATATCATCGAAGAAAAAGATAAAAAGCTCTAAAGTTAACAATTCATGCAAAGACCTTTCGTAAAGAAGCTTTAAGCTTTCACAAGTTAAACGTATTTGGTGTACAATATAATGTAAGTAAATATTATTTGTCAAACACAGCTAATTCTAGTCGATAAAGAGACAATTTTAAAAATATAGATATAAGTAGGATATGTTACGACTTAGATGTGATATTAGGTACAAACAAAATAACTCCCAAATCATAACACTTTTCCTACGTATAGGTATCACATTTCAATATAGATAAGTAATTTAATTTTGGAAGCCTGGATAATTACTCAATACTCTTCGATAAGTTCTCTAGCTTACAAGAATTTAACAAGATAGCAATAATATTGTCGAATTCATGACAGTAATGTAAATAGACATGGTCGAAAATTTGCTTTCGTTATAAATACCAGGTGTAGGTATTGGTGCCTATATTTGCGATTGACATTTTAAAACTCTATCTAAGATAACACTATGTTAGTATACATTACTGTTACAGGCTGGCCAAGTCGTTTACAATATGAGATCACTTACAATCTAAATTCACTATAACTTACAAATTAATTGTCGAATCCATTTTTATGTTTAAATCACAACATTATAACATCAATGTAGATATATATGTCTTTACTTATTTATTGTCTAGATAGTTCAGAATCCATGTTCCCAATGAAAGAGTTGACGATGTACCTACACAAAAAGTTGTTTGAAAATTGGTTTAGAGTTCATTGACATTTTTGTAGCCGATACCGAGTAACCTGGGGTCGCCCAGCGGGCACCGGCATAGCTACTGGTTCTTACGACGTCCCGGCAGACTGCTGTTGCGGTACGCTTTCCTCAAGAGGAAGTTGTCTACAGCCGGGAGCAGCAAGTATCGCTTGTCAGATGTATGATACGGAATCTTGAGGGATCTGAAGTGGTAGAATCTCGGATTCTCTTTTTGCCAACGGTTTTTTGAGAAAGCGTCAATGATATTTGGAAGTGGAGGGGGCGATAATGGTTTCGTCTGAATCGGGAGGTCGTTGTTCAGTGGTCGGTGGAGGATCCTGCCGGTCGGGTGCGAGTAAGCAGGTACTGCCGGCGGCGATAGGTCGGAGTCGTCTGAATCGATTGTTGACTCAGCTTCGGCACTAGGGAGATATTCCCTATAAAATATAAATAAATATAGAATCTGTAAGCTACAACTTAAAAATCTAGCTTACAAAGATTGATCGACCGTGTCGTCCGGTAGGACTTTTTTTTCAATTTATTTTTGGAAAAATTACTTTGGTTAAAAACTTGAGAAGTAATTTCTTAAATTATAAAAATGTTATTAATGGAAAGGAATTTGAAGATAAGTGATGAAACTTGATATTTTCTGCGTAATAAGGAGCTTCGCAAAGTAAACAGCCTGGAAACAGTAACCACTTCCTCTTACATTTTATCGTCTAAATGTCACGACGGCAAACAATATTACCGCGGAAATGATATTAAGGGAGCGTACTTTGAAATGTGCCATACTGAGTAGTGAAAATACATTTAAGGGTATACAAAAGGTACATAAATGTATATCTACAAAATTATGCGGCAATATCACGACAAACAGAGGTATATAGGTACTCTCGCGAATAATAATTGCCTGTGTAAGGCCGAAGACGGGGGATTTTTTTTTAGTAGACTGCGATACACTTTTGATAGGCTCTTAATCAATATTAGTCTTTCAGGTAGTTAATTAACATCATTATGATCATTGTCTTTGATTATTTAAATAAGCTTTTAAAGTAAGTAACTAATTATTAAATCAAATTAAACAAGGAATTACTTTATCAAAAATCTCACCTAATTCCGAAATTCTCGTCAGTGGAATGCTTCCTGAAAAACAAAGTCAAAATTAGTTCTTGGCTTTTTGGAAAACTACATAATAACACACAGCTCTAAAACATTAATAAATATTTCTGTTAAATACTTCTGCCAAGACACTCTCTTGAGTATCTACACACAAAATTTAGTATACTCAAATTCTGGCATAATTATTTTTCTACTCTTAAGTAACGTATTACAGGATGTTCACTTCTAACATGCGACATATTTATCGCGAGTCTAAGAAGAGCACATAAATCAATTATTTGAAAAAGCACATCAACCTATCATCGTCCACAAATCTATCGCAATAATCCTACACTAAACATCAATTTCGAACATTGAGTACAGATGCACTAACACTTATCATGCGTCTAACATTTCCACTGTCTATGCACGTTCCTTTTGAAGCACTAAGCACATCTGTTTTTTTATTATTATGTACTACATAAATATCACATTGATTCTTTTTAATTTTTTTACAAGACCTGTACATTTCTTGGCTAGGCAAAAGCAGTCTGGCTCGCCCAGACCTACTATAGCGTCCTCCAGAAAACCTAAACGATGGAAGTAACCCTAAGCGAGCCAATGAACCAATATGGCGTTTTTCAAAATTATCGCGAACTTCCACATCTTCATCTGTAACATACACAAATGTCAAAGAAAATTAAACTTAATAACTCAAATAAACTAAAATCGTTACGCATCCTTTACATACCTACGGAACGCTTGTCATCGGATCCATCTTCATTTTTCGGCTCTTGAATGTCATTGTCGTCGATCACGTCAGGAAGTGATAGAATATATCTCTTTGTCCTCGTCGAGGGGTCCGTGTAAATCGGTCTGAAAAGCCCGTGAACCGGCAAGCCCAGAGATCCCCGTTTGTAGTACCAACTGTCATCCACTTCCAATTGCTTTTGGTCCAAATCGTTTACCGCTTGACCACCATACATATCGCGCTTGTACACCTGAGAGAGCGGCGGAAACATGTCCGGATTAATCGATTGTTGGAGGTCGTACATTTCATTAAAATCGAACGGCCCGTCCATTTCTGATAGAGGCGGGATCGGATTCTGGTAAAAAGGGTAATAGTATTCATCTCCGTTAGTTTCATCCTTTTTGTGGATTAACCCGTTGCGAGCCAGAGCGGCTAAATTGCGTTTGTCGTTTGGTTGATTGTATTGACCTCTGCCGACGCGGTAGCCGTCCCTAGCCAAAGCTTGGATATTCCTCTTCATGGCTGCGTAACTTCTAAGTCTAGCGATGGAAGCGACATTGCGTTTTTCGTGAGATTCCTCGTCGTCTTGCTCTTGCCTGTCCGTTTCATCGTACGGCGATCGGTAAGTCGGGAGCTGACCATTCTTAGCCAGGGTTGAAATGCTTCTCTTGAAGCCAGCAGCAGCACTTTTCAAGTAGCCGTCTCTCGCTAGCGCTGCTATATTTCTTCGCGGAAATGTCGGCCAGTGATTAGATGTTTCAACTGGGAGGCTCGTCACCTTGGGAACGATATAAAAGTTTAAAATCACAAACTGTGCTTATGTAAATAAAATACATTACTTACCCTAGAAATTTTAACTTACTTCTTCAACGTAGGTTGAAAATGCAAATGCAACAATAGCAACCAAAATAATGCAACCGGGATGTCTACCGACTCCGATGCGTGTAATCGCCATCTGAAATACAAAATTTTAGTTAACTAAGTTCTGATCTCATTCTGCATTATCTATATGGTGAATGGGACTAAACCCGACATAACAAATTCATAGAGAACGTCATTTGCTATATAAAAATATTTTAAGCGTAATATCTAATATTTTACATTAGTTTGAGGGAATTTCCGACGTTTTTAATCACAAATGCTTATGACTACCAGAAATAATAAAATAAAAAGGTTACGAATTACATATGATAAAATTTTTGGAAAATCTCAATATTTAAAGTAAAATGGGCACATCTCCTAATATAAGATTTTAGGCGGTCTTGACACTGCCCCGCACCACGCAGCTTGGCGCGTGAATTTCTTTGTATTCTCCTGCGCGTTGCGCGAACAACCAAACAAATTCACGCGGCACGCTGCGTGGTGCGGGGCAGTGTGACGACCGCCTTAGCCATGGAATGAATGGTAGGTACAATAATTTTCAAATGACCTCCTCTATATGCGATTTTGCTATGCGGGATTAAGTAATTACAGTTACACTGTAATACCTAAATAAACATCAATGCTTGTCCTCTATGCGTTCAGAAACCATTGATGAGATTGTGATAAAATAGGGGTAGAGATGTTCTGGAAATGCCCACGAGTGTTCCCAGCCCAAAGATCTATACTCGGGGTAGGGATGTTCTGGCAATGCCCACGAGTGTTCCTAGCCCAAAGATCTATACGTACTTGTAGCATTGCAACCTTTGACGAACTATTGCAACTATTGCCTATTGCTGGGTACAGTTACGTAAATGTTTAACACTGCAAGTGAATCAATGTTAAAAAAAATATGTTGAATTTACGTATTCCGTCTCGGAAAAGTTTGAAGTCACACGAAAATTTGACGCACCCAGTTACCAAACATTTATCGGTCTGGATGCTGTCCATGAATAATAAAAAGGTCGTTCGAGCGGGATGGTGCAGCCAATAATGTTCTGTCACACCGGAGGACATAAAGTTGGCAGATTCAATTATGCTGCCGCAAATACGCAGCACCTGTTCGTGTGCAATAAGGTTTTGCAAGGAAGGCGTATTTATGTACACACAACACAATAATTATATTTAAAAACCGGTCAAGTGCAAGTCGGACTCGCGCACGAAGGGTTCCGTTCCATTATCTTTACATCATTACAAGACACTCTAAGAAACTACATTATGAACTTTTTTAGGTTTTAAAACGGCCAAAAAAATTCACGTTTGTATGGAACTTGTCCGCCCACCACGGACACTATGTATGAGAGTCCCCCTTTTTCGCCCAGCATAGACGATTAGTACCTACATAATTTTGCACCCACCTTGAATCTTTAACGCAAGTCTTTGCCCGTTGTAAACAAGCCAATACTTTATCTTAGTAACTTTAAAGGAATAAATTATTCCAAGGATTTTATATATTTAATGACTAAATAATGTCCTCCTAGCCGAATTTCGACGACGGCGGCCTATCTCAACAGAGATTAGCCAACTGCGCGGGACATATTAAAGTGCACAAGTGTGTGCGCAATACACAGGTGCACTCTCTGTTCCTTCACTCTCATAATTCGGTGAGACGGCAAACCGACGTGACCGTAGAGAGATCAGGCGCAGGACCAACGGCTTAACGTGCTTTCCGAGGCACGGGAAGTGTTAACACCACCAACTTCCTGACTCCGGAGCTGTGTCTGAGTAATTTCAAGACAGAAAAACCCAAACACTCTCGGCCCGACCCGGGATTCGAACGCGGGACCTCGTGGATAGTACCCAGCGGGCTGAACACTAGACCAACGAGGCAGTCTAATACTGACTAAATGCTGCTCAACTAAAAAAGTTATCTTAACCGCTATGTTTAAAATATATGTAATGCACTATCATTACGATTTTTTTTAAACCCCTTTCGAAAAATAGTATAAGAAACCATTAATTATTAAGTCATTTTAAAAGACCTACTCAACGATACCCTAAACGATGGGGTAGACGACGACAAAAACATCGTCACTTCACATCTATGGGAGCTACCCTAAAAAAAATACAATATTTTATTATACCACTTTGTCGGCGTAATTGGAATACATACACCTACAAAATTACAGCTTTCTAGTACTAACGATCTCTTAGCAAAACCTCGTACAGACAGACAGACCAGACGGGAACATGACGGAACCATAAAAAGGCACGTCCAACTTAAAAGAACAACTTATTTTTAGCAATGCACTAAAACATTTCAAGATTTGTTGTTGTTCTACATTTATTTACACGACAAGATCAAAAACTTATAAAGGTAAGAAAATATTATAATACCTTGCTTTCGCTTATTTGGTTATGGCGTATGACTAAAAAGGTACAATTTTATAACTGTCGGGCAAATTGTAAAGAAACTTCAAAATATGTATTAAAATAAATTGTATGAGCCTGTCTGAACGAGGTATCTAGGTACTATCATACGAGAATATGTTCAAAATGAAAGCGTACTTAGATAGGTGCGTAAATAAGGAACCTGCCTATTTGAAATGCTTTTCCGCTGATTACTGATGCACATTTTTGTAAAACTTTGAGGCATTTATCAATGAATAAGAATGTAAGCAATAACTTTCAAAAACGGTATTTCAGTTTTTCAGTGACAATAAAAACCACAGCTATCTGCGCCGACATACTATCTGTAAATTAAGCGTTTATTATAATAATATTTTTTAATTTGTCAGGCAAAATTCACGAGAGCCATTGCCGGTTTAGTAACGCAGGTATTTAAGAATTTAGGGTTCGAGTTACAATGGGCTTTGTATCTCTTTCAAACACCCTATAAATTTATTACTTCAATGGTTTCATCTTAAGTTTCTAAAATTCAATATGAACTGCCCTAAAATTTGCCTAAAAGAGATCTTTTGTTAAAAAGCTGTTAAATAGTTCAATCAAGACAAAAGAAAAACTTTGATCCGCGTACACACTAATAAAACGAATAATTCGATATTCACACAACTTCAATAATGTAAATTAATAATCTAAGGTACTTTTCTGCCTCATAGAAGTGAAAATTAAGTAAACCGCCCGAGTTAACGTCCTAGGGCCTAATAAATTGTTAACCACTTACTTAATAGTAAAAAATATATTTTTCAACTAATATCGATTTTCTCCTACTGAAACTAAAGCTTATTTTTTTTTTTCGAAAATTATTTAATAATTTTTTTAAAAATGTTGATAAGTTACTTAATTATGTACACTGGTATGATGCCTAAAACAATTTTAAATAATAATTGCTATTATACTAAATCGGAAAAATCGGAAGAATTTTACTTTGGTACGGTCCAATGCCTTTTTAATAAAATATAAACTAAAGTTGTTTTTTCTAAAATGGGTACTATTATTTAATTTTTATATATATATATAAGTTATTTAATTAGGTACACTGTTATGATGCCTAAATCAATTTTAAATAATAATTGCTATCATATTATATCGGAAAAATCTGAAGAATTTTACTGTGGTACGGTCCAATACCTCGTTTAATAAAATATATCTAAGTTGGTACACATTACGATTAAATTATTTTATTAAACAATTTCCTATACCTTATGCCATAAAATATTCTTGTAATAATAATTTGTATACTTAATATTACCTACTTATAGTCGAAGTAAGTAGCATATTAAGTACCTACTATGCCTACGCCAATGTCTGCCACACACGTGCTTAATTTATTTGTCAAAGTTTTAAACTACCTAGTTTAACCACATTAAACTTTCTGACCTTAATTAATAACATAGTCCACATATAACTAATGCTACATAAATACTTACGGTTAGCTACACAATATTTGGCCACGGTTCACTTTGAAAGTTAGACCCAACTTTGTCCGCGAGATCTCGAATTTTCCGTCGAACGGGAAATTATTGGCGGGAATGCGCCCCGAAGCGAGAGTGCCAGCTTTTATACTGGCCAGGGGTGTCCGCGCATGCGTATATGGACATCACGTAGGTAAATTAGGTAATGCACGTATTGCACGCTAATTTTAACTCGAATGGAAATGTCGTAGGTGGTTTTCGTTACTCTCTTGCTTGTTAATGTTAATTCTTCTTTCGTGTACTAACTTATTTAGTGTTTGCGTAGAAAGCCAGCCCATCCTTACTATACTTATTTATGTATTTTCATTTTCCTGTTACTAAAGAATGAACCATAGATGAAGTGTTTTATAATTTCATAATCCGTATTATTTAACCCTAGTGCATTAGCATTTTTTACTAATATTTATTTATTATAAATGGTAGAAATCGATTTTCGGCTGAAATCCCTTATTAGCAACACTAGATTGCTACGACACCGCCCTAAGTAACCTCGAAGCTAGCTAGTTCGGTGCTACGAAGGGGCCTGGAAAACGTCTTACTCGTAGTTGCTACGTTTATTTCCAGTTGTAAAAATAATGTCAAAGCTTTTAACTCGTAGATATGTTCTGTATCGCAATTTCTAACGTTTACTATAATTTAATGCTGTAGATACATTATTTTCGTATGAAACAAACAATTAAAATTATATGAAGTTTTTTGTTTAAATTGTTGATTTTCTTACTAACTGTACTTACATAAGCATTCCAAAATCTATACATGCACATCCGAATTGTATGTCTAAATGTAGGATAATAATAAGAAACTTTTTCTGTAGCCTCAATGACTATCATTGAGGCTACAGAAACTACGCTTACTTACGCTACTAACCCATCTTAAAATTCACCTCTGTAGGTTTTGTACTTCGCCACAGACAGATATTGAATATGTATAAAAATTATTTACACATTCTTAAAGCAACTGCTTCATTCGCGTTAGGCCTGGGCAAATCTTGTAAAAAAATGGTGTCTAAAAAAACTCAATCGTATTTTATTTTATAAATGGGTCTATAAACGATACCTAATGCCTAGAAAAAAATTAGCCGATCCAATATAAAAAGTCATCCTGTAAATTGATTAGACAGCGCTTTCGATTAAAACTCCCAGAGAGCTTTTTAATTTCAAATTTTAATTGACAATAACCATGGTAGTAAGTACGTTATTGAAATAAAAACTTAGGTTGGATGAATTCAATACCACTTCCAGACCTCAGAAGATCGCTCCCCAAGTGATTCATGTACGGACAGTAGATATTCCTAATTGACCGCAGTGGGAGCTCTCCAATTCGCCTATGAGTGATTTATGTGTGACCTTAAGGATGCTCGTATAACTAGAAATCTTTCGCGAAATTTCCCCATACTTTATGGTGCTAGAACTGGGTCTCTAGGGAGGGAGGGACTTTGTAACACGGTTCGAATATCAAGAGCGTAAAAAATAATTAAGTGCCTACGTGTGTTTAAGATTACTGTCATGTTGTTACACATATAATGCGTACTAGGTTACCATTCTATTTTATAGACATCTAGACTTACTTATCCTCGGTAGGTGCTTATATTTTTACTCTCGAAAAAGTATAGGGTGCAACGGCAACCATCCATAAAAGGTTGAGTGTTACAAAATAATACCTAGTTGCATAAATTAAAATTAATTAGTAAAAAATAATTTATTTAAGAATAAATTACCAATCCAGCAAGCAATAAATAGTACATTAAACTACTATGTACGAGTATGTTTTGTGGTAAAAATACTTAACTTCACGTTCAATAAATTAAAGGCACTGTAGTCCGACAAATACGTGCGCGATCTTCCAGCCAAGTGCATGCTAGATCACAGCAAGGATGCGGTGTTGTTGAAAGGAGGGGATCTCCTATGACTGTCGCGTGCGATTGGCATCTTCGCTCTCCGCACATCAACATGTCGAACTTCTACTTAGACTTATATCAACAAAAACATATCACATACATAGAATACCACTCAATTTCCGATATCGCCTGTTATATTTATTGGCACTGTATCTACTATTTCATCTGCAATAACAGTGGCATTTGCTGACAATACATCTTGGTTAGTTGGCTGTACTGGATCGGCTATATGGGCGCCTCCCTGTTTATCTGGGTCAGCTATGTGTGTTTCTTGCCCCTGGCATTTCTCGCCACGGATGTAAGAACAAACGCCGTTGTAGCAGTAAGGCCGGCGGCCATAGCAAATTGCCTTTAGACCGAAGTTGCCGGCCATGCAGTGAAGGGACTCGCCGCACCCCACGCATGTGTAGCCTCGCTGAAATATAAATAGAATGTCTTTCATGCTGGTCTTGATTAAAAAAAAAGTTAATGCTTAGTGTAGTGTAGGTCTATCTTTAATGAGAAACACACTCGAACTAAAATTTTATTTAAAACGCCAGTCACCTAAAAATATGAACGATACTATCGGACTTGGAACATAATAAATAATTATCTACTCATTTTTGCCAATTTTCAGTGGAAATTCAGAATAGTCTAGGTAGTTGTTGTAAAAGGGAATATCAAGTAGGTATGGAACTGTAAAATGAACTAGCTGCTAGACCAACACTACCAACGTGGTAGGCTAAGAGAATTAATTCATTAAAATTTTATATTATCTAGGTAAGACATTTATAAAATAATTGAATTTAATGTTATACTAATAATCTTATTTTTCACGTCTGCGAGCAGACTGAAAACATGTACCTCTTTAAATATTTTGTTACCTTTTTTTAACTGGGTTTTGGCTAATAAACGTTTGAACTTGAACTTGAACAAGTGACTACCTCAAACAAAGAGTCGCATGTCGTAGGGATCCAGTAGACAACCCTTGCTTGAGGGTCATCAACGTCGTCGTCATCGGTGTCCGCTGACACCTCGTTTCTTGGTCTCTCAGAGCCCGATGCAGGCGTCGAAGTCGCATTTGAGAAGGCCCATGTGAATCTGGACGGAATATTATGAGTATTGGTCTCGTCAGATGCCTCTGGTGCTGCTGCGTCTATTTCCCCCGATTCTGCCGAATTCAAGTCTAGCATAATCTGAAAAACAAAATTACAGAAGACAAAAACGATTAGCACTAATCTCAGACCGCACGATTTACAAAACCGCATCCGCAACAGTCAAGTTATTGCGCTAAGATTCTTACAGTCAGCACATTAACCTAAGTTTGTACGGTCAGCATCAAAATTAGTTAAACCTTTCAGTACTTAGTCATAATTCATTTATAGGTACTGAAAGTGTCGTGGCTACATCATAGGCAAAGTACAACTAATGTTCACATAAGAAGGTACTTTTGATGCTGAGAGTTACTTCTTCACAAAATCAAATTCACTAAACGGTTACATGCATTCGTTTTCGTTCCTGTTTCACGTCACATTCTCGAAATCAACGCGGAAATCCATGTCTGTGATAAAAACGGTCACATTAATTCACCATTTTGAAATACAACTAAGCCTCACCAAATGTGTCAGGACGACCACCACAACTCTAGTTATATCCATCATTAAAGTAGTTATGTTTAACCATTGAACATATTAGTAAACTCGACAGTGTCGCGCGATGTGCGTGATTAAACTGACTACAACACTTTTATACAATCGGTTAGAAATTACAAATTATGCTAGATAATATTCATGAACTACTTCTAACTTCCTCAGTGACGAGTAGCTACTTAAAAGTGCACTTTCAATTTGGTCGCGTGTCTTTGATCGCAATTATGATCAGCCACTAAATTCCGATATTTTTATGGCATTATGGAAAACTCATGAATAAATAAATTATACCTACTGAAAACGTGTTGTAAACATAAATGAATCTGTTGGTTGTACCTACATATCTATCTCATCCTGTGGTGTTGTAAACCTAAATACATCTGTTGTTTTTACAGGACCATGGCAACGATCCGTAGAATTGAGCTATTTCCGCCAAAAACATGTAAATTGTGTTCTTCTTCATAATCGTTACCCCCATAGCCGAGAATCGTGACTTCTCCTTTTTAACCGACAGCGGAAGGAGGGTTATGTTTTTCGAGAGTATGTATGTATGTATAATTGTTTGGCACGCCGCGCCCTACCGTTTGGGCTAAACGGCTTGACAGTTTTTGACATATGAGGTGTCGTTGAATTTGTCAAAATTTTGTGAGAGTGACATAGGCTAAGTATAATAATATAAATTTTACAAATGGCGCCCGCAAATGGAAATAAAGGGGGAGGTGGGATTGAATTTTTCCTTAGCATAGCAATATGGGTATCAAATGAAAGCCAGTAAAGAGACCATTTCAAAGATATAATATTTTTGCAGTCTGGTGTTTTGTTTTGAATAATAAAACTAAAAATAAAAAACGGTTATTTAACAAACTAAAAAAACCCGACTGCGTTTCTGTGTAATTTGAAATTAAAAAACCCTAAAACAAGAAAAAGGTCATATCCGGGTTAAATTGGACCCATGTTAGAAAGTCAGCCGTCTCGACAGTAGATTGGAGTAATCTGCAATGTATTATAGAGGTAGATGTGCTCTAAATTGAATAAACCTCCATTTCTAGAATGGGTCCCGACTGCTATACAATTTTTAATATGGGTATCAATTTAACCCGGGTATGACCTCTGTCTTGTTTTAGGGTTTTATAATTTCCAATTGACAGAAACGCAGTCGGGGTTTTTAGTTTTTTATTTACCGTTTTTTAGACGATACTCTTTATTGCACACCTCACACAGTTTACATAAATGCTCATAGAGAAGTGTACCATTTAGGCGGTCTTATTGCTGAAAGCAATTTCTTTCAGACAACCTTCGGGTAGAGGACAGTCCAAAATTGAATTGGGACGATCAATATAATCACATGATAGGAAGTAGAGATGGTGAATATATCTAATAAATAAAAATATATATATATATGTTTAATTCGAACCAGAGTCCATATAGTGTTAGTAACAATTTAATCTTAAAACTATGTTAGAAAAATTCAAATTAAATAATTAATAAGCATTAAAATTATTGAAATTAATTTTCGTTAATATCAGTTAAAATTAACTAATAAAAAATATCACTTTTATTCAATAAATATTATTAACCATATCGAATAAAAATATTTATTCGAGTCGTTGATAATTAAACGCAACTAAAAGTTTTATTCATATAGATAAATCTTACCGATTGATAAAATTACCTAATGAATATTTTTAACGTAAGTCCGCAAAGAATAAAAATACCGTATTCAATCTTTCCGATAAATTTATTAGTTTATATAGAGTAAGTTAACTTAAGCCTTAGCCAAACGGATTAGAGCCTAAATTTGAATGCATTTTTTAGGACGCGAGTGGCGTCGCCAGGTCGCCCCAGTAAGACGAGGTGTAATGCGATAAAATGTGCGAGTCAAACAAATAGAAACAGTTGCATTGAAATTAAACTCTATTACGTTAGCTTAAGGAAGAATAATGTTACTCGGCGTATGGAACAGCTTTCTTTTCGATATATTTAATTGAGTCTGATATTTATGCGGATACAATTTTTCGACTTTAGGCTCTGACGCGTGCAAAATAAGGCACATATTATTAAATTAACCGATGAACGTTGGATTCGCTTGCAATTTTTTGTTTACTTAATTTGTGTATTACACTAAGTATACTCGAAAGTATCCATTGTTTTATGCTAGACAGTCCTAAGCCTGTTAAAGTATGAAGGGAAAGTTCATTGAATATAAAAAAACGTGTAAATAATAAAAATAAATAATAAAAATATCTTTATTGATAACCAGAATTACATCAATAATAATCAATTAAATACAACATGAAAGTGCTATATATCTCACGCAATTGCCAGAGGCTCCCAAACTAGGCTCTGCCTGTATCTTGAGAGACCAGTTACAATTACTTGGCTAAGGTGTGTGGCACATTCTATTATTCTAGATAAATATGTGTGTGTGTGTCTCTGTGTGTGTGTGTGTGAGTGTGTGTGTGTATGTGTGTGTGTGTGAGAGAGAGAGAGAGAGAGATCGAATGGGATTAACTATTACAGATTAACGCTTCAGTTTGCTTGTAGTCAAGTGAACAGAGTAACCGTACTACCCGTTTCCTAACTTCAGTTGCAGAGCAGTTTTTTAAATCGCAAATAGCTGCCAGGTTATTATACGTTGCAACCTGGCAGTATCTAGGAAACCGCTTCGCAAAACTTGTCCTGACAGCGGGCACAGGTAATCTGTAGACACGACGACGAACGATACTATCAAAATTATCCAGGTTAGGAGCAGATTTGTGTATGTCCAGGGAAGCAGTTAAGATATACAACTGCCTAACGCGAAGCATCCCTATATCATCGTACACGGCATTAGTAGGGTACAATATTGGTTTTCCCAGCATTACTTTAAAAATAGCACGTTGTGCCCTTTCAAGCTCTAGCAGAAAAGTCTTAGCAGCCCCTCCCCAAACTCCCATGCAATATGTGACTATTGAGTGGCAGACGGCATAATACACAGTTTTCATGACATCCAAGTCCGCACATCTTCTCAGTATTCGCATTATGCCAGTGACTTTCCTGACTTTGTTTGCAATAAGATTGATGTGTCCAGAAAAGTTAAGATGTTCATCTAGTAATAAGCCCAGGTATTTCAGCTCACAAGTCCTTTGTATCACATCACAGTTACAAGCGGTAGGGGCGGCACCTCGGAGACGGCAAGAATGGATACGCAAGCTATATGCTTTATTGGGACTAGACGCAGAAGTTATATGAAAACATATGTATTTAGTTTTCTTGGTATTTAAGGTCAGCAGGTTTTGATCCAACCAATCATATACGCGCGCTAAGCCACCCTCTCCAGCCGCAAAAGTACTGTTCCAATCGCTACCCCTAAAGAGAATCGCGGTATCATCTGCGTAGCAGATGAGTTCGGCTGAGGGTACAGCAAGGTCATGTATATCGTTAATATAAATAATAAAGAGAGTGGGACCAAGTATGCTACCCTGAGGAACCCCGTAATTGATTGGGAGCCTATCACTCACGAGGCCGTCAATGCGTGTCAACTGGCTTCTACCAGACAAGTAGCTCCTAAACCACTCCAAGGCTGTACCTCGAATTCCCATACCATTAAGTTTTCTAAGCAGGATAGGAGTCGACACGGTATCGAAGGCCTTGGCGAGGTCCAGAAAAACCGCCATACATTTAAGGCCACCGTCTAAATAAGAGGAAACGAGATTTGACATCAGCTTTACGGCGTCTTCTGTTGATTTCTTTTGACGAAAACCAAATTGTCTATCCGAGAGCAACCTATGCGATTCCAAAAAGTCTACCAGGCGTTTATTGACTAATTTCTCCAGGAGCTTAGAGAAGGTGTTAAGAAGGGAAATCGGTCTGTAGTTGGATGGCAAATCAGCAGGCCCATCTTTGTGGATTGGAGTAATGGAAGCCGTTTTCCATATAGTAGGAAAAACGCCCGAAGAAAGACTAAGGTTAAAAACATAAGTTAACGGAGTTGTAATTTGCTTGCTAATTGCCTTCACCAGAAGGTTCGAGATGCCATCAACTCCCGTAGAAGTTTTATCCTTCAGCTGTGAGATGAGGCAGCCCACTTCAAAGCTATCAGTAGGTGTGAGAAACACTGAGTGAAGAGGGCTATTTTTTACAGTAACTATTCTTGAAAGGTCTTCCTCTGTCTGTCCGATCCTGGCAAGGATATTCTCTGCCAGTTTCTGACCTATAGATGAAAAGTATTTGTTACAGAAACTCAATGAAGCCGATGAATCTGCCTTGGTGGCAAGCAAACTGGTAGCTACGCTCTCTTTTTGTTTGAGATGACAGATGCTTTTGATAGTGTTCCATAATTTCTTGGGGTTTTTTCTAGTAGATTTAAGTTGATTAGAGTAGTATTTATCCTTAACCTTTCTCAAAATGTTATTGCAAAAGTTTCGGTATCTTTTGTAAGAAACCTGGGTAATTTCATTGGTAGGAAAACGTTTAGCTAGGGAGTGCAAATGATCCCTGTGACGAATACAGCGTAACAGACCCGGGGTCATCCAGGGACTCAAAGCGAACCTTGATCTGCTAATACGTACTTTGCGTGAGCAGTTCTTGATGGTAGAGTTAATGATACCAACAAAAGACTCAGCTGCGTTGTTCACATCGGTTTTTCCAGTGACAAGAGACCAGTCTATTGACTCGAGGGCGTCAGTGACACTCTTGAAGTCTATGACCGTTTTACAACGACTTGGCTTCTCTCCTTTTGTCCTGCTCGATAATCCGATTGCAACTGGAAAGTGATCAGTAATAGCCGTTTCACAAACAGCACCTACAGCCTGGGCCGTGGATTTAATGAATATATGGTCTAGACACGCAGAGTCTCTAGTATGTCTGGTGATTGCAGGTCTGAAACCATAATGACTTAATAATAGTAGATAGTCAGAGGGATCACATTTTTCCTTATCGACAGATAGAAGATCAATGTTTAAATCTCCAGCCAAGATAATGCGTGACTTCTGAGCTAGGCTTTCCAGAACGCTATCCAAGGAATCGACAAACTTATTTTTATAATTAAAAGACGGGGACCTATATATCCCCAAGATGTCTATTTCGTTTTGAATAGTTAAGTGAAGTCCACAAGCCTCATTAAACATGGGTTCCACCACCGAGACACTCCATGAATCTTTAACATATGCGACAACTCCCCCGTTCTGATTAATGTTTCTAAACGTCTGGAAGATAAGATAACCTGGGATCTGTCCAATGACCGCTGTGTCCGTCAATCTACACTCGGTGAGAATAATGACATCGAAGTAAATACTCATTTCACGAAGGAGAAGTAAGAATGCATCAAAATTTTTTGAGATACTTCTAATATTGAATGTTATTAGTTTAAAATTAAACTCCTTAGTAAATATAGTCTTGCAAGTGGAAGGCGAACATAGTTCACAAGCGATATCGAGAGTAGAGTCTATATTATTCCAAAGAAGTACGCTATTCATATTCACAGACTAGATTCATAAAACCCCTATAGCGTGAATTGCACGCAGTTATCTTTACGAGCTTAATAGGAAGATCCGAGAGTGTTGATGGTGCGATCTGATTGTAAGTAGATATAATTGTGAATGAGTCACTGGGTGTGAAATTGTGCGATACATAAACTGGCGTCCTCGAGTAGACCTTACAAGTGATAATCATCCAACTAAATCTAAAACAATGACTAATCAAAATGAATACAGAAAACATATTACGATACAGGTTTCTGAAAAGATTTTGGTACAAGTGATATAGTTTACAGAGTAGTATTTGATTACATTTGTTAGGAGCACTGTTTGACAGGCGGATCGGTTTTGTTCTGTGCTATAAGTTTATCAAGGATTGCTTCCGTGGTGACTCGCATCACAGAGCTGGTCTCAGATCTTCGCATAAATATGTTTCCGTTTGATGTCCATACGAATTTGAAGTTAAGTTCTCTACCGGTCGCCCTGGCCTTGCCGAAAAGAACCCGATTTTCTTTTGTTAGGTGCTCATTGACGAAGATCTTTCGCGGATTTCCAGCAACGTCCAACTTGTCAGTAGTAATATCGCGCCGTACTCGTGCCGCTCGTAGCAATTGGTCACGTGGTGCACGCCTCACGAAAGTGACTACCACAGGCCTGGGCTGCTGAGGCTCTGCCTTTTCAGAGGCCTTTGGTCTCCCAACGCGCCGAACATCGTCGATTTCTTTAGGATCCAGGTCAACTCCAAGCTTAGCTGTCAGCACAGTTACTGTGTGGAATAGGTTTTCTTGCTTATGTTCCGTGAGGCCCGTTATCTCAATATCACGGAGATATTGGCGTTGTTGTTGAGAGGCTAACTCCTGGCGCAAGTCGGCAACTTCAAGCCGTAAGGCAGAGACCTCGCTTCTATACTGTTCCAGATCCTTTACTTGCAATTTGAGTTCATTGATTTCTTTGCGAAAATCAAAGATGTCCTCCGTGGTAGAGTTTAAAGAAGCCGTGAAGTCTAGCATTTCCTGTTTCATTAATGCAAAGGCGTTTTGCATTTCCTTCATGATTCTGTTGAATGAGCCTGGTGTTACTGGGGATGAGTCACCCCCGACGGTGAACTCATCGTCATCGAGTGCGTCAGCGCCACCCTTCTCCAAAACAGAGTTATCGGGAGTGGGTCGTATGGGTGTTGAGTCCGAGATTTGACTGCGTTTATTTATTTTACACAAGGGGCAGGATGGCATTTTGCCACTAGTTCGCACCTGACGCAGTTCCTCCCTAGTCAGGTTAAGACAAGATGCATGGTATTTCGTATTGCAGTTAATGCATCCAATTGTTGAGTCTTTGGACGTATCACCCTTCGGGCGAAGCGGTTTGTTACAAGATCCACACGGCATGATGACTAGTTATGCCCTCTAGTTAGACCTGTCACCAGATAGCGAATCGGAAGTGAGCTGCAAGCCGCTAGATGTCGTTAGTTTGTATGGTGCCCCTGAGGTTCGTTTTGCCGCAAGCACTCCGAACAACGTACTAAAGTGGTACCGTTATTTGTTCATAGATGGCGATACTTTGTATGGGATATGGCGGTCAGTTTATCGATTTTTAAAAACACAGCTGTTGGGCTAAGATGTACAACATCGTTAAATTGTCGTTAGACATAAGAAAATTAGTCATCGTGTCTTATTTTATCATTTTTCCTAACATGGCAACCACTTACGATAGAAATACTTCCCACGAGAAGCCTTTATCCACACGACCACAGATTATATACAACATTTCGTTGATATTCAATCATTCGTTCAATTTTACTACCGATTTGGCTTAAACACTTAATCCCAAGCACGACTATCGATTTAAAACTAAATTACTTACATCTGTTTTTGACATGACATTGACAGTTTTGACAGCCGAGTCCCTACTCTAGTTGACGATGTCTGATAGCCATCTCGCTCGGTAGCGATGTCATTCTGGCGTGAGTGACAGGGATGGCTAAAGTCGACAATACGGACAACGTCAATCGGAGTAGGGCCTCTGTTTTATAAATCAAAGTCAAAGGCGTACCCATTAATATTTTTCAACAAATTGTGTTATTAAACTTACAAATGGAAAAGAAACTAATATGATCATTTACTTTTAGAAAACTGTGATGTAATATAGGTACAGATTACTTATCATACATTTAAGCGCACCTGGGTTTTGCTACCTTCCTGACTCCTCAAGGAGCTGCTAAGGTGGAGCAACCAGTAGGATTACCTTAGGCCTATATTGGTTGGACGAACTGGGTCCATATCGCTCAGTAGAGCAGTGAAAAACAGTAAGTATTGAAGCATTTAAGCAGACATGCAACATTTTGTCATAGAGTGTTTTCTTTGGTATTTGAAAATTTGTTAGTAACTAAACCAACTATACCTACATACTTAGACGTTTAAGTATGCACAGAAAGAAAATACATATTAGTTTATTAAATAATAATATGCGTTTACATTGTATTTCAGGATTTAATTTTGGAAGGTACGCTGGAACAGAACAAAATTGGATTCAAATGTAAGGAAAAGTTTATTTCACAGAATACTTGTAGTAGTACCAACATGCATCACTTTGATAGTAATTGTGAATAATTTTTGATCCCTTCAAGCTTGTCATATTTTAGTAAATATGCAGGTTCTATTGACATGTTCATTTGATTGTTCATAATTATTATGATTTAATTGCTTTCAACATTTTCCACCTTTAATAGATACCTTGAGTCACCTGTAACAAAATCAAAAGATATCATGAAAAACATAGTATTAAAGAGTATGTATTATTTTTCAGAAAATGTCATCGCAGTCAACGTTGACTTGTAAGAAGCAGTGGAGACTATGGTGATAAGACTTATTGTATTAAAATTTTAAGAAAAGGTTTATCGTTTGTAATACCTTATTATTATTCTATAAAATTACATATTATTGTTTATTTGACTAATGATTTTTCTACTTCAATTAATTTTACCTTTATCCACCTTTATGTATAATAAGGTATATAAGTATATGGTAAGTAGGCTCCCCATAAGTTATTCAAAGGCAAGTTAGGCGCAGATATTGACTGGAATACTTTTTAGTGCACAAAGCTACATTAAGGAAGTTTACATATCTAAGATATTTTAGTGTGCAAGTTTTCACAATTTATTTCACCGATTTACATACACTTAATATATGCTTCCTACTACTGGTCCTAGACTGTAGACACTGCTTACAGTAGTTTGGGCTTAGCACAGAGAGCGGTGTTGTCCAATTTGCTGTTGTTTTCATGGGTCAAAAGGAGGCAATATAGGTAGACCCTAAGAAACAAAAATAATGATTACCTAACCTATCCTACCTATGTAAAATAACATACATTATAAAAGGTTAGGTTCTGTTTTCAATACAGTATTTTGTAAGTTTATAAAACACAACAATAACAGCTATTCTTTGCTTTTGTGTAGGTGAAAGAGCTCTTTGTGATAAATGATTTACGTAAGTGTTTATATTGAAGATCTCACCTTCAAATAGGCTAGATTCTATAAGCCTTCTAGCCGCTAGAAGGTTTATAGACTCTAGCTGGGGCCAAGCTAAGCCTGTCAATGATGTGAAATATCAGTATCCATGGGCTTAAATATTCGCCAAAGCGACTGAAATACACTCTCAGAAATCGACTTGATCGCAAATATCACCGATGCGTTTCTGTCGTATTTCTTACACTGGTCGTTCGTCATATGCGTTTAACACAAAATATATAATGGTATTATGGTACGGACATATTTTTCGTCTTTTACACACTTTTTCACCGACTTTAATCAAGTTTTTTCCTTAGTCGTTAGCACCAAGTGACCACGATAATATGTCATACGAAAATGTCAAAAATAGATTAAAATAGACAAATAAAAGAGACTCATGTTAGAGTGTGTAGACAATTTTATCGTTTTCTATCGTATTTCGTATTTTGACAGTTAGACATGACATAAATGGCATGACATGTTAGCAGCGGTAGACTAATGATATAACGCTGTCAAAATACGATAAACGGCCGCGATAATGATATGTTGTTTGGCTTATGCTAGGGCCACTGATGGGTAAATTTGATTTTAGGGTCAGAGAACGCACAGGTCAGCACTGAATTAACTTTAAAATTTCTTGATACACTGCAGAAATAGTAGATAACAATAGTACTTGCAAGTCCGACATAACAACACAGAAGTTAAAAGTTTTTAGCCACTTACGATCACTAAATCACTCAAAAGTTATTTTTCAAATACGATATGTTAAGCAACAGTGGTAACTAGATACAGCGCCATCTAGCAAAAAAAGTAAGTAAGTAATTACTTTATTCAACTACGGTGAAAAATATCAAAAAATGTATCTGCATAAATATATTGACTAATATTTTTAACCATATTCAACTACAGTTAAAAATATCAAAATAATGTATCGGCATAAAAATATTAACTGATATTTTCAACCATTAAAAATATCGATATTTTTATTCAACCATTAACTTTTAACGAATATTTTTTTTAACCAATAACGCCACCGCTAATAAGAAGGCAGATACCATTATTACTCTGTACTGCACACACAGCACACATTTCCAAAAATGTTCTTAGGGAATTGTACAATTTAAGAGGTCTTATTTTATTGGTAAAATAAATTTCTTCCAGACAACCTTCGGGTCTAAAAAATTAAATAATTATAGCTACTGCTCGCCAGATAAATTACTTATTGTTGCATTTTACATAATAGTGATTTAGGTAAAAGAGATTGCACCTTGCGTTTACTACCCATTTATAACTTTTTTTTACGTTTTTATAATACCGTAATATGGTAGTTCTATAGTTCATCGGAGAATATGCTGCATGGAAATACGGATACGTAACAAAAAATATAACAATAAAATACAAATATAAAAAATCTTTATTTACAATTTCACTTACATATTTAGAACCGTAAAAGGCAAAGAATTCATTGACAACCTAGTGATAATAATACAAAATGGACGGACTTCTTTAAATATACAATGGACTCGATTCCAATGGGCCCTGCAAGTTCAGTCACTCTTCTTCTCTGCCAAAAAAACAAAAAGAGACATATTTCTAAACCAGAAAATCCATAGACAATTTAGAATTTAGTAGAGATGTCATTTGATGACGACTAAAGTTAGACGAAAACACGCAAACACTTGTAAAAATACGTCAAAAATCGCATCACGTAATTTTGACGTTTCTAAATTATTGTAGTCTGTCTCTTTTTGTTTGCTTAGCAGAAAAAGAAAGAGACAGAACTTATATTTAGACAGGACACATTGGAATCGAGTCCAATGGCAAATCACAAACTTAGCACATCGATAGAGGTGCTTGTGGCGCAGTGGCGGCAGCGCTTTGGTAGTGATACCAAAAGTTAAGCAACCCACGGCGCGGTCGTGATTGGATGGGTGACCATTCCGACCATTTAAGTGACGTCCATGACAAGCATCTCCGTGCTTCGGAAGGCACGTTAAGCAGTTGGTCCCGGCTAATATCTGTGGTATTAGTCGTTAAGCCTAGTCAGAGGCCCTAGGGCGGCTTCATAACTTCTGACAGTAAGGTTTGTCACTTGCCTTACATACACCCCTCCACCAATCCGCACTGAGCCCGCGTGGTGAAGTATGGCTCGTTCCTCCTCATAGTTGAGGTGAGGCCTTTTCCCAGCAGTGGGATCTAATAGGCTGACTTATATAGCACATCGATTAGACGATCGATATGTGACCTGAAATGGCACATAAGCGCTCCTGTACAACATGCCGGCACCGCGCCGTCGTCGACCACTAGTGTTTGATTGATATTCTATTACCGGCTGCTGCAGAAAATGCAGACCTCAGATCATAGAAGGCATAGATATGAATTGGTGGCGAACGAGACATGGCTACTATCGAACTATTCCGGATATTATCGGACTGGACATTCTACCAGATTTGTGCATACACTGCGGGCCAATGAGCGTCGGGAATTTAATTACTGTGCTCCTTATGCTTACAAGAGTGTTCTAAAAGTTGTAGTAACGCACACAATTTTGGCAACAGAGGTTACCACAGGATCTGAGATGCAGACAACGTAATCATCGAAATTAGCAATGTATTACGAACAAAAGTTTATGGAAACGGTAAAAAGATGGTGCGAGATTGCCGTGGCGCGGTGGTGGCATTGTGTACATGAGCGCTAAGACAATTACACCTGTTTTTTTATTAGCTAAATTCTCAAAAACAGATTTTGATTCCTTTTCAAGTCTCGCTTGACTGATCTAGACTGATTTTAAATTTTCGAATATACCTTATTTACAAATGCGTTTCAAATTCAGACGTTCTCAAGCTGTTGAGTTTACTCTCCACCAGGTCTAAATCATTAATCCTCTCCAGTGTGGTAATATTGGAGGGATGACTTGCATCAGACACGTTCGTTGTAGATGACGTGTCGTCGAATACCAGTTCCACAGACCCTGATACTTTAACTTGAAGCGGTTTATTGTTCATGTCCTTACGTGTTTCAGTTCTCCTTGGAGTCGAGAATGTAGTCGTAATATCGTTCATTTGTTTCAGAATCTCTAAAATTTAGAAGTACATAGCTAAGTTATATAATTTTAAATGAATATTTTGACAAATGCTATGTATAATGTTGTTAAGTAGTCTATATTAACTGTATCTCATTAATAAACATAAATAGAATTAGTGCATCGGGATAGCCTTCATAATTCATGAATTAAGAGTTTAGGCAGTAAGAGTTTAGGTAAGTGATAGAGCGCGCGAAACGAATGCTCGTTGTTGTGGGACTTGTGGGTAAATGTTTAGTCAGGAAAAAAATATTGACAAATATGTACTTGTCAGACTATAGATGACTTGCGCGCACTACGTACGTATGCCGTAAAAACAATAGGTATACCTGATATTTGCAAGCTAGCAGATCCGTCCAGAAAATGGCTTCCTCTCTCATCTTCCAAGTCAAATGTGTTGTCCAACTTCTTCATAAACGGATATTCACATTTATTGAATATAGCTTTGCGCAATGACAAATTTCCTGCAGGAAAAGCCTTCTTTTCTTTCTGCTCATTGAAGAGTTCACTCACTTGGGCTGAGAAACTAAGTTCTTCCTGTAACCCTTTCTTCACCTTGAGGTGTTTAGTCAACTTTGATAAAAACATATTTCTGGTCGAGCTCTGCACATTATTAGTCCTGGCAAACATGCTCCTTGTTAAATTAACACCAGGTCCCTTTGGACAGTTGTATGTTTCTGCAGTTAAACCATTATTTATGGTATGAGTTAAATTTTTATTAACAGGCACCTCGTCCTCATCAAACAATTGTTCGTCATTGTCTTTCGGGTGGAGCAATTCGTAGATCTTTTTAACTATGCTGTACAACAGTTTGATACGTGTCATTAAGTGGTCAAATGTGATCTTGTGCGTATTCATTCTTATTTCTGTACCAGAAAATACTTTTCCATCTGTAGTAAAAAAACTTGATACTGTCTTACATTCTTTTTGAGCTGAAAAAATATGTATTTTAAGGCAGATCCTAAGTAGGGTCCAAGTTAGGATGCTACAAATAGGATGGTGTAATAAGTGCATGAAGGTAATAAATATTAAATGCTCATAACATTATACACAGATATTATAATACATGAGTACAGATGCCTCATCACCCATATGAAAACGGGGTCGCCGTAACTCGCGGGGCCGTACGGGCAAAATCGTACTACTATATTCATCCAAAGGTGGCGCTAGCTAGCAAGCAATTCTGCGCTCCTATATTACTCTCGAACGTACTTATAAACAGCAAGTTGTTAGATGCTTTGTAAGCAAACTAACTCTCACCTAGTACTGTCATATTTTTCAAAAGATGGCGCTTCTAGCTATCCCGTACCGAACAAAAAAGATACAAAATCTATTACATTGAACAAAAACAATTATATTTACACCATAATCATTATAAATATGAATTAGGGATGCATTAATGAAATTAATAGGAAAAGGAAAAAAAACACTTTGAGCATATTCATTGTCTGAGCTTGACAAAACAAAAATAGAATCTACGAGGTCTTGAACAGTCGACTCAAAACCATTGCTTAATGTGCTGCGCTACGACGACGTCGAACGAATCGGGCGAAAATATGAATCTAGTGCAACATGCAAGTTTTGGCCCTTATCGCTATTGGCTTGTTATGCAATATTCCACCCATTTCCTTGGGGACTAAAGCCTATTTTAAAATGTTAAGGGCCTTTTGTCTGATTCGAAGGATTTCAGTTTATTATGAGCATTATAATATCTTTGTTATGAGTGAGAGAACTGATGTGCAAGCGAGACGGATAATATTCTGAATAATCCTGCAGTTTATGATTTAAGTACCTACGAGCGAGAGTTGTTTTTAGAGAAAGAAACACAGTCGCAAGTCAGACTCTTTACTTAATGGTGCTGAGACCACCTCTATTTCTTACGTAATAAAAGCTATTTTCATGGTTTCAATGTATCACTTGACGTGCTACCAACTGTATTGTAATCGACATTTTTAAGACAGTTTTTTCGGTTCTTTGGTTAAGGAATGCAATTATTTGAGTACATTTACGGACACTACCAGACAATATAGTTTTTTCTATTGTTATTTCAATCCTGCGGGCGTTGAGTGTCCATGAACAAATTACAAAAATGTAAGAAGGTACTGTAGGCTGCAGATACTCAAATAATAGGAATAGAAAACATTTATTTGGCACAACACACAAGACAGAGTAAAGAAGAAAAAAACAACTGACAAAAATAATAACTGTTTCTTTTCATGCAACAAATGCGGGCCATATTACTTACATACCTACTTAGGTCGATGCAGAAGACAGCACGTCAAGCAAAACACTGCAGCATCTTATGCAGTTGTAATCGATTATAGACTCGATTACAACTGCATAAAAAACTTTCCGTTCCGATCTTTATCGGAACGGAAATTATTAATCTAATAATAAATGTCCTCCTGGCCGATTTTTCGACTACGGCGGCCTATCTCAACAAAGACTAGCCGACTGCGCGGGAGATATTATAGTGCACAAGTGTGTGCGCAATACACAGGTGCACTCTCTGTTCCTTCACTCTCATAAGGTGAGACGGCAGTCCGACATGACCGTAGAGAGATCAGGCGCAGGACCAACGGCTTAACGTGCCTTCCGAGGCACGGGGATGTTAACACCACCAACTTCCTGACTCCGGAGCTGTGTCTGAGTAATTTCAAGACAGAAAAACCCAAACACTCTCGGCCCGACCCGGGATTCGAACCCGGGACCTCGTGGATAGTACCCAGCGGGCTGAACACTAGACCAACGAGGCAAATCTGATGTGCTGGCCGGCCACTACACATTAAATTGAAAATTTTAGTGTGCTTCAGAAGGCGCGCGGGCACAGGGTCTAAGTACTACTTATTTCAATGAACAAAAATATTAATTGATGAATTAGGTAAGTGGTAAAAAAATATGGAACGCACGTGGGCATCAGAGGGTTTTAAAAAAGTTATTGAAAAGTATATCAATCACACTTTAAAATGACGGAGATTTGTATGTCTCTTAATAAAATAACTATCGGCTGCGCGCTGCGCTATGCCGATTATCGACCACCGAAAATATCAATCGATTTATGCAAATTATGCAATAGGTGCGTTCTAGGTTCTAGGGTGAAATTACACAACTAGCAAAACACCTGCGCCATCTATACACCTGCTTTTCTCGCCAAATATCATGTCTGCAACGTGGTACCATTTTATTCCGTCAGAGGTGCTAGACATGATTCATTAAATTGAAATTCCAGGAAATCTTACATAATATTGTTTTTTGTATTTTAGGGGCTGTACAAAATTTTGTTTTGATATTTTAAGGGCCTATTTGCTTGTTATTTTAAGTTTATAAACAACATCAATAACTAGGTGATACACGTGTCGCCATCTAGTGAAAATTTTTGAAATCAAAATTTTTTTCTTCGTGATGAGACCCCGTGATTATATCAACTCTGAAACGGAACAACACTGTATCGGTTATTTTCGTGAGTCGTTTCGCCTCGAGACAAGCGGTCGACGAGCCGCAAGCGCGGGGTCGCCTAGCCAGCCGTAGCAGAGTACGTGCCGTAGCTGTCGATCTGCTTTGGTTACGCCGTGATTTCATTAGGTTGACGCCTATTTGACGGCGAAGCAAAAGGCGATACGGTTACGTTACGTTTCTGAATTGATATGTGTTCTGTGACCTAAAATTCCTCCATTGATTTTATTCATGTTACCACTAATACAGACTAAATTAATAAAATCTGACAAGTCATTTATAAATAATTTGTTTATTTTGTTTAACAAAACTTGAGGTATTTTCCTTTTATTCCAAGTTATCAGTATTCATATATCAGCTCTGATTTAGTAGTAACCTTAGTAAAATCAATGGTAGTGGTAGTTACCCTCACTCTTCACCTTAATAGACCACAATTCAATAATATGTATGTATATTATAGGTAATTTCAACTGACAGACTTTAGATTTAATAAAATTCCTTAAACCTCGATTTAAGTTATCCAGAAGCTTGTCCAGCTCTCCATTATTGGAAATGGCAGCAGGTTCACACTTTTTGTATATTAAAAAGAAATCATAGACCATGATTCCTATGTTCATTACAATCCATAGTTCATGGTAGTCATGACTATCTTGCTTTCGAATTCCCAGTAATAAATCATGCATGTATTGCTTGCATTTCTGGAACCAAAAAACAGCATATCCTATATTCTTAATTAATAAGTAAGTACATTACATATCTATAGTCTTAGTTAATAAATTAATTAAAATCAAATATTATAAAAACACTAGGTACTGTCATACTATGCAGCAGCTTGTAAATGTCACTAGGTAATTTTCTACAAGATGGTTACCTCAACAAACGCAACTGGGTCAACAATCAAAAAGACGGTGTCTCTAATCTCCAGTACTTCCTGCTTCCAAATATTGATAAGTAAATTGGTGTGATGACTGTTAGGATATGTCATTACAGATGGTACTAAATGAGGGTCTAATGCTTCCAGGCTCGACAAACAACTGCGCAATGTCAATATTCCTGAAAACAACAGCAAGGGAGGAATATACAAGATAGTCATACATTAAACAGTTCAGAGATTTATAAAAAATCATACAAACTTTTTTGATCTGAAGAACATGAGACAGCAAAGGACCCAATCTGGACTAATCTCTCATTGTACAAATCGAATTCTTCTACTACAGTACACTTCTCAATATTGGAGTCATAAACAGAATGACACACACAAGAATGATCTTTACTCTCACTAAAGTGATGTTTCAGAATGTCTACAGGAGATGAACAATTAACATAGCAGTGAATCAAGAGGGCTAATAAAGCAGTGTTGGTATTCGTCTCCAAGACATACAGTACATCTTTGAGAACATCAATTAGCATATTAACATTTGAAGGCTTGATTGGCAATTTCAGATTATCTGGTGTTACTTTTACAGTTGCACTAATATCATCGTTTATTAACTCATTAAATAAGGCTTTTGTTTCTCGTAACACCTGAAATAGTATGAAAAAAATGTTATAACATTTTAATTAATTTAATAATATATTGTTTTTCACATCATACATACCACCTGACAGCGAGCTTTCAAAACTGTTTGATCTTCGAGTAAGCAATATTTACACAGTGTCATAGCAGCAAGCAGTAACTCATCAATGCACATGTGCAATGATGTTGTATTTTCAACCATCTATAAATCAATTGTATTATATTTTTAAGATAATCAGATTATTTAGATAAGTGATAGGTAATGTAATTGTAGTCATAGAAGAAGATAGTACCTGAATATAAAGAAAGAGTATCTTAATTAAGAGAAATATAAATAACAACTTACAATGTTCTTCCAGTCTGTAAAGACAACATCATTTTTCTTGTAATCTGTTTTATACACATTTTCAGAAAGTTTAGACAAAATATCAAATGTATAATCTATCCAATTGACAAAGTACATTGGTGTCACAAACATAGTATCTTCACTTATATCCTGTCTAAGGTCATGGTCAAGTTTACATCTATCCAAGTTCTTTTCAACAGCAAACAATTTAGTAAGACACCACGAAAGCCTGTCAAACATAAATTGGCGACTCTCCTGAAAAATTATTTGAAAATAAGATCTAAATATATTGAAGACATTATTAAGTGAATAAAGTATAGGTAGTAAAAAATATGTTGACACAAACCTGCAAAATTTTGTTACATTTCTCTTCAACTTTTATTATGTCAAAGAAGTTTATGACACATTTCTTTATCTGGCTCGAACTTAGCAAGAAAACGTTCTGAATCTTGGAAATATCTTCCTCCAACTCTTGGTCATCAAAGCATTGCAATCTCGTTCTTAGGTTTTGTAATATAGGACCAATTCTATTTATAAGCAAATCCTGGAACAGTTCGGTATAGTTATATTTACGCAGAAGTAGAAATTCAAGCATTTTATTGTATGTACACTAGCTAGAACATTTACCTAACTTACCACAACATATTTTGTAGCTGTGCGAGGGTCTTGTTGCGACACTTGAGCGAATTCTTTGCAAAAGTCAAAATTCATTATATTAAAAAGTATCTTATTTTTCCCTTCAGTTTTCAAACTAAGATAAATTAAATATTTATGTAATTCAACTAAGTGATTAATTTTCTTCTTCTCTAGATATTATATTCTATTATGGCTAGCGAACATAAATAAGTTTACCACCATTCCGTGGTTTGTTGGAAAAGTTTGAAATCAACCGACTTTTTTGGCATGAGACAAGACTACGGCTCCGTTCCGAATTGCGCCAATTGTACCGGTGGCGCTGTGAGCGCCAAAAGCCGTTCTGTTTTGATTCGCGTGCTGCCAAGTGACACCGTTGTTGACACGATTTTATTTTGGAACGGTCATTTATCGCATCCCGAGGGAGCGATTTGTTTTGCTTAAAGGATAACCTGAAAACATACTTAAATTTAGTGAAATGTCTCTGCCCGTAGTTTTGTCTGTAATAATCACTACTTAACACCTTTTATGTGATTTTTAGTTAAAGTTTCTTCTTTGACGCAAAAGGGAACTAAACGTCAAATTTGACAGTGCGCTCATAGTGCTAACACCGGAAAGCGATATCACCGTGAGCAGGCCTGTGTATCTCCCCACGGAGGTAGGAAAAACGTACCTACGCGCGGCGCCCCTACTTAGGGGCTAAAACAAGTTGCGTGTTGCTACCGGCCAGCGAAACGCTCGCGAGTTTTATTCACCGGCGGCCGCGGGGCTACGTTGCGGGCTGGACGAGAATGAATAAAGTACTAGAAAGAGGCGCTAGATGGCGTTAAAGCTTCTCGTAGCAGTCAACTAGAGATGGGCTAGACTAGGTAAATTTGATACTAGGTGCACCTATTCCTAGTATTTATTAATACTCGATCCAAATACCTATTCCACCTAGTACGTAGTAATTTAGCATACTTGACGCGACGAGTGCGGACTAATCCACGTAATATGACTTTAAAATACAATTTTCTTTGAAAAGATACAACCGTAATTTGAAATAGAATAATAATGTTCTTGCTGGCTGCTTGTGAATCTCTACGTTCGCACATAAGCTTAGCGAGAAATACTCGGTGCGCGTAATACACGACTACGGATTACGCAATAATAACCTCTATTACTTTGACGGTAGGGTCGGAAATCGTGTAATTTATAAAATACTAGGTTGATCAAGTATTTAAAAAATTGGAATAGATGCCGCTTAGTACGTAAAATACCTAGTGTGTGGATCTGTTCTAATAAATACGTCTCATCTCTACAGTCAACCCTATCGCGTCGCGTGATATTACGTCACTGAATAGGTTTAGTGTATTATGAATAATATTCCAGAACAATAAGTATGAAATTATCTTGCAATGGATTTTTGTAGGTGTCTACACGAAAATGTGCTTGACTCTGAGGCGAACTAAATTACGCCATATTGTTGACGACATTGAGTAGACATTTCTTTGAATACAAATGCTAAGTCATACTTCTGTACGAAGTACTAGTACTTATTCTGTGCCGTGAGTGAGCGCAAGATGGCCGCGGTAGTGACGTTATCCGTAACATCATTACAGCTATCGTTGGCTCGCTAACATCAAATCGGAACTGTTTGTGAGCGCGATATCAGTACTATTGTCACTATTGGCGCAATACGGAACGCGACTGACACTACTGACAGCTTTTTCTTTGTTCAATTCACCCATTCTGGGTAGGCAAAGGACCAAGGTTATACAGCCAGGTCTTCAGTATTTTTATTTGTATATTTTTTTATTATTTGCTTCTGATACTACAATAACTCATTGAAATGCGAATGCGAACATTTCAATGCTTGCGAAAACACTGTGACCTGCGACTGGGACTGACCGCCAGTGCAACAGTGACGGATCCTAAGAATGGTTAGAATGAAGGGAGCATGTGTCAAAATCCCGATGCAAAAATTTTCGCCACTTTTGGCGGGGGACGAGGGAGCACATGTAAAGCACAATACAAGAATTTTGACGTTTCAAAACTTTATAGGGACGGGACATAGCTAACGAATTCTTTAGCTTACTATCTGAGTGCACTAATCCTGTGCTTCTAATATTATGGTTATTTCAACTTCGTGACGATTAATTTTATTAATATTTGTTGCCCTTTCATACAGAAACCAATAGATTTTGACGAAACTTTACAATAATATGACTCATACATTTTGAAGTAGGTATACTGCAGCACATAGGCATTGAGGGATTTAAGTATAAATACTGACGTAGACAAAGTTAGTTTTTATTTTTATATATACTTTAATAAAGTAGTATCCAGAATGTTGTTGTGTATCTTGCACAATACTACTGCTTATTTATTGAAAAGTATATTAAAGATGTGTTATTTACAACTTTAATCTGAATTAAGTACCAATCCTATGTATTCTTAATTAATGTTTTCTTATGAGTAATATTGTTTTTGCGATTATAGTAGTTATATAGTTATGTTTAACCTGGTATGCCTTTGTGTTCTGCATTCTAATATACCATGTGTAAATAAATAAATAATAAATAACAGAATAATCATGGTGATGTTACGGGAAAGATTAGTATTGGGCTACCCCAATTCTGTAAAGTATTTGAGAGAAATTTAAAGAAACCGCATTTTTGCTTTGCAAATTTTTATTAAATAGTGCAACTGACGAACAAAGGTTTTTTTGGTGAAATTAGTGTAAACTTTATTTTTTCCATAATCACTTTTGCTAATTAATTAATGATCATCTCTCTCACTCTCATACTCCCCATTAATATTGTTTTCGATGAATATCATATTTTAATACTTTTTATCCTATTCCAGACGAAGGCAAATTAAAAACACAAAAATCGTTCGTGTCTAGCAATCACGGTTTTTGAGATACAGCCTGGTGACAGACAGACGTTGGAGTCTTAATAAGTCCCGTTTTTACCCGTAAGAACCCGAATACCTAACCACTTGGTTAAGAAGTTTTAAAGTACCTAGGCACTGATGCTGCACGGGACAAAATTATTTTTCTGTCCGAACATTCTTGGAAACATGACTCAAAGTGTGCTGAATAAATCACACTTGTGTGAGAAGAAAGCCAGTATTTTTTGACCACAAACTATTCTTCATTTCTTTCTCCTTTCTCCTCTAAGGGATCTATTGGAAATTAAAAAAAAATCTTACTCTTATCATCCAATATGTCAATGGTATGTTTAATTATTTAGATAACATACACTTTATTAATTAGAATTGTGGCGATAAGCTAACTAACTAATTACTAACTAAGTTAGTTACCATTGTTGTCCCCACACTATGAAGCTATTATCCTCCCTATTATAAAGAAAAAACTTAACGTATGTATCGCTAACTTGTCGAAATAACCTCAAAGTAAAGAACGATGATGAACACTTTTGGCTAGAGGGGAAGGCCGTCTATGCTCTCTCCAATATTATGTTCTCTCAGTGACGGATCACAGTGCGAGATTTTTCACGCGCTCACCTTCGTCACACGGACGAAGGTGAGCGCGTGAAAAATCTCGTGTTTTGTTTTATAAGTGGCGTCTGTGCAGCCATCCCTGTAATCTATGGGGAAAATTTTGACAACTTGTTATGTCATGGTAACGTTTTTTTGTCACAAACGCCATTTTTGCACTTAGGAATCGGGATATCGTTCGTATTATTTTTCAAATTAATATTTTTGAAAGTACGCAAAAATGAGCCAATTGGTTTGGGGAATTAAAAACGGCGACATTGACCAAGTCAAGCAAATAATTGAGAATAAGGTAAGTTTCCTTAAACCAGTATACATGCATTTGATTGTTGTGGAAATTATTGCAAAGTAGTGAGAGCGAACGTTTCTGTATCTGTGAGTTGTGTACTGCAATATTTTCGATCTATTCGATATGTGCTCGTGCTAAAATTTTAAGATTCCTCTCAATTAAATTTCAGTCTTTGTGTATTGTTTTTGGAAAACCTTTTTCTAATCTGAGCAAGCTGGGAAGCAGTCAGGTGAATCACTAACAACCCCTTTGTTTTCATTCAGAAAATCGATGTCAATGCCCTTATAGACGGCCGGGTACCTCTACACTATGCAGCAGATTATGGCCAAACAGCTGTTTTAAACTACCTACTTGATAAAGGTGCTGATCCCAACGTAAGTAAATGAAAATGAAAGCATTGGTATACCAATGTCCAAATAAAGTATATTTCACTCTTTTTTGACTGTGTTTTGATAATTTTTCAGATGGTTGATAAACATGGAATATCTGTTATTCTAGCAGCCATTTGGGAAGGCCATACAGATTGTGTCAAAACTTTACTCAAAAATGTAAGTTGCCACTTGAGCTGTTGTTATTGTATTTGTTTTATGTACTCTTTACATACATTTATATTATATTTTAACACATATTTGTTGTATGAAAATACTAGTTTTTGGCTACAAATTTGTATACCTGTTCCTGTTTTTTCCCATATATGTAGGAGTTTTGAGAAAGCCTCTCTTTGTCATATTGTTATTATTTATTATTTAAATAAATTTACTTTAATCTGTAACTTAACATAATCGCTTGGGGTAAATCTATTCCACAACTCAACTATTACAGGGTGCTTCTAAAGATGGAAAAACTCCTGATGGCACACCATATCTTGAAGCTGCTGAAAAAGATGAAATTAAGGAACTATTGACATAAGAAGAGGTTTGATTTAAAGTATTGCAAATATTAGCAAACTACATTGATCTAATTATTTTTAAAAGCTAAGATGAAATTGCTCTAGGTGAAACATTGAAATTAGTTCAACAGAAAATATTTTTACATGCATTTATTTACATTATAATAAATTATTTTTATATGCTCATGAAAGTGTAATGAAAGCATTTGCTTAATTTGTATTATGATTGCGGTCTCTAGTATTAGTTACTGAAAGGCCTAGTTTTAGAAAAAAATGTCCATGAGTCAAACTTATGACTGCAATCACTTTTGATGATAAATAAAATTTCACTTTTAGGTGATAAAACAGATGTAGAAGGTCTTCTTTTCTATACTTAATTATTCCATGTTGCTTGTAAGGTTATGATTCCAAAATAATGATAAGGTGTAATTTTAATTGCTACAGGAAAAAAAACACAAGTTGGGCTTTATATTTTTTTAATTAACAATGTACTTTTACAAAATATAACAAAACACCATTGTATCATGCATTATTATATCTATTGCAAATAAATATTACTGATAAAACACTTTTTTTTATTAACACATACAAAACACCTGCAAAAGTTCAGTCCCTATGACTAGTAGAAAAAACTGATAAATAAACCAATCTATAATTAATTGTCACAATCACAATACTTATATTATAAGTAAGTAAGTAAAGGACCCTCTTTCTTATAACATTAACTATAGCTCTCCTTCTCCTGGATATTTTTTATACTTGTTGCTCTTTGCTGGAGGACAATAACATGCTTTGTTTTGAGCATCCAAATATGATTTACATCCTAATGTAAGTGTTCCAGTAAATAGTAATTTTGCTGCACCTTTACATCCTGTAATAATAAAATGTTTAGTTTTAGATAATAATGGTTAGCTACATTATCCAATTATGTACTGTGTGTGTCACTGCAAGTTACCTTTGGTGATTGCTTCTCCAGCAACATTTACAGACTTATAAGTATCACAGTAGTTGTATAAACACCTCTTGAAATCCAAATCGCACACTTCTTTCCCACTATTGCAAGTGTCATAGCAAATATCGTGAACATCACAACACTTGGTCATATCTTCTAGGGGTAAATACTCTGAAGCTATCTCAAATCCTAGAGATCCACACCCATCAGATTTCGGAACATGATTGCGGTTTCGTACAGGTCTGGTACCTGAAATAAATCAATGTGGATTCCACTTTTTCTTATACAAAGAGATTAGCGATCATAGGATACCCATACTCACCTCCAGGGCACGTAAAAATACATTCTTCTTCGACAGCTGCGTCGAATACTTCATGCAACGATCTAAACTTTTCAGCCACCGTTATTACATTCTTGAACATATCCCCGAATACAGATTCAGCAGACAGTACGGCATCTTTTAGGTTTCGCAACATAGTTGAACCTATGCCTGTGTATGCATATGCGGCAAATGTTAGGACATAAATAAATATCTTCCGGTAGGGAATTTCCATGTTTAATTTTGTTGAATATTTATATTAATAATAAACATCAGCATCCTCTTTTCTGCTCCTGAGAAACGACCACGTTCGTTAATCTGGCATGAAGATCACTACGATAAAATTAAAATAGTTTTAGCTATTTGTACAGCAAATCACAGAAGACCCCATCATTCATCACATCACAGATGTCGACCATATTATTATTCTACCGTCTGTCACTTATAGTCCATATGTCATTGTCATTTATAATAAAGGTAGTTCTACATAATGTAAAACCGGTAATTCTCTGTATAATATTTATTATCTTGATGTTGGTTCCTATGACAACAGCAGGTTAGTAGCACATCACTTCACATCCGGTAGCCATATTGTTGAAGAAGTGAAGTGATCCTTTTCCGTTTTGTTGTCGTGAAAATGACGGGCTTTAGCAATAAGGTGAGAAGAAAATTAGTTTTTTCAAGAAAAAGCTAATGGATAATATTTTCAGTGAATATAATTTGATCATTTGAAGCAAATGCATCGTTATATATCCAGTGCTACGCTTGGAAAGTGTTGTTTCTGATGTGAAAATGCGTTGCACACGTGCGTGCGGTTTTAAAGTTCTTTTTGATACGATATTTGTGTTATTTTATCTAAACTGGTACCTAGCTTCTTTTCTGTGGCAGGAATGCAACCTATTTTTCCTAAATCACCTGTTTATTGAAATCCGAGGGTCGAAAGTACATGATAATATTTGAGGTTAGGCGGTATGTACGTCACCGAATCCCTTTTTTACTGACCATTTTATCGTATTTCAGGCCATAGTAATTGATGGCCGCGGCCATCTGCTCGGCCGCTTGGCCGCAGTCATCGCTAAAGTTCTCTTGGAAGGAAACAAAGTTGTAGTTGTTCGTTGTGAACAGCTCAATATCTCTGGCAATTTCTTCAGGTGGGTTTTCAATTTATTTTTGTGTTGTGATTATGATCTCTACCGGGGCATTTTAAGAAGGGTTTCATTTATTTAAAACCCCCTGTTTATGATAAAGGTTAAAGTTGGAGTAAATGCTCTCCAACTAAAATCATGTATTGTCATTTGTCACTAACTGCAGTTTGTTTTATGTATTAAAATTATGATATTTCATTTGTGTAATTTGCGACTGAATGTTTCAGATGTTGCTAAAGTTATTTTTTCTGATACAATAATTTTAATATAAGAAAATAGCATGCTATACACATTACTATAAAGGGGTTTAAATTTTTAGGAACAAATTGAAGTTCATGTCATTCCTGCGAAAACGTTGCAATGTAAACCCAGCTCGAGGACCCTTCCACTTCAGGGCACCTTCTAAGATCCTGTGGAAGACAGTCAGAGGTAATTATGCCTGTTTACTAAATACTAGCCTAAACTATGGAATAAATTGAATTGTACTATAAAATAATGTTTGAAAACATGAATTATTATGTATTTACCTAGTATAAAATTTGTTACTGTTTTGTAACTTTTTTAATCCACTGACATGTATTGTTACCATACTGGACTGGCTGCTGTGAAACAATTTTTGTGCCTATTTGATTACCGCCATTTTGGCGCTGTCGCCCTCGGCAGGTAACTTTGAGTGTCCATGTAACTAAAATTACGGATGTGGTCAAGTCGACACCTGTAATAATACATAGGACGTTAGTCAGTCAACAAATTTTTGTAAATACTTGCTTTGCCAGTTTGCCGGTGGTTAATTTCATCAATACTTAGGAAAGAAATGTACTATAGTAGGCTTCACTGTAACTTTGTTTTTTAAAATGGGAGTTACAGCTTAATGCTTCTGATTTGAGGTACAGCAATTTAGTTTCAACTTGACATTGGCAAAAACAATGGCCATCATCAGCCTACATAAATCAATATATTTTAGTAAGTTATGGCAAGTTAACCCTAGTATACTTAAAAATTCACTCTCGTATTGCGCAGAGACACTTGCAGATGGCATTTCAAATAGGCACACAAAATTTGCTGTCATTTGTATGGGGCAGCCTGTCCAGTGGTAATAAATTGCAGGTCAGTGGGTTAATCTTAACTAATAGTTAGCGGAATGCGCCCGCATCCCTATGATACTAGTATTAATTAATCATTCTTATTTGGACTATATACATACTCACAGTGGCCCAATCAAGAGGCTAAGTGCAGAAAACACCCCAGCCAAACTAACTAACTTGGACTATATACTCCAGAGATCATGTTTCCAGGCAGAATAGAAAATCAAATAGTTATCAGACCACTGCAGTCTTCCCAATCTCAAGGGGTTAACTACTCTGATGATTATTTAATATCTATACCTACATTATTTGATGTGTTCATGATAAAACTGCTTTTATGAAGATCAAATTTAGAAACTAGTGCTATCAATTATTCTGCATACAAACACTAATTGTATATAACTGTTTCAGGTATGATCCCACACAAGACTGAGCGCGGGAAGGACGCTCTCCGGAGGCTACGCGCCTACGACGGCTGCCCGCCGCCATATGACAGCCGCCGCCGTGTGGTCGTGCCTGCCGCTCTCCGCGTCTTCTGTCTAAAGCCCGGACGCAAGGTATGATGCTTGAAGACTTTATTGTTTGACCAAACACTATTCCAAAAGTAATGGCACAGACTAAGAGTTCTTTCATATTAGGTTGCAAGCAGTCCGACAGCAGCAGATGCCTCTTTACTCAGGGTTGGCTATTATCAAGATAATTATTTTCTCTGATAATTATCCAACTATCAAATCAAATAACGTATATATAAATGAAAGATTTTTTTTTCTATATTTAGATATTACTTTTAGTTTTACCTGTGACTACTTATGTTAATTTTTTTTTGGTTTTGTTCTCTTTGGATCGTGCGATCAGTCTTTCGACCATAAGCAGATGTGATGCAAGTCAGTTCAGGTGCAGAGCAAGCTTCCCATTGGAACTCTTCAGCAGTGCCTTACTCTATGTTGAGGCTGTCGAGATTCAGAATACTGCGCCTTTTCAGTCGGTTCACACAGTAGTCTGTTATGAGTCTATTTGCCAGTTGGTTAGGGTGATTCGCGAGTTGCTGTTTGTAATTGGCTGAGGTGTTTTTGATTTCCTCTTTAATCGTGTTGATACCCAGTACCTCGTGCAGTTCTCTGTTTCTGATAAACCAGGGTGCATTAGGGTGAGTTGCTTGAGGATACCATTTTGTGCTCTTTGCACTATGTTGATGTTGGAGTCACAAGCTGAGCCCCACAGCTGAATGCCATAAAGCCATATGGGTTTAATAACTGTGTTGTAGATGAGGAGTTTCTTGTCCAGGGACAGCTTTGAGTTTTGTCCGAGAAGCCAATACAGCCCCCTGTATCAAAGGTTGATGTTGTCTCTCTAGCGAACTCCCACAACAAGACTCAGTCAAGTACCTTGGAGTCCACCTGGATCGGAGACTCACGTGGAAAGAAGGTGTTCTTTCAAAAGAAGAGAGACAACATACATTTGTTAATAAAAAACTATTAATTTTGATATGTGTATGACTAAATTATTGCAATTTTTGAGTGCTATCAAAAAAACATGCATTTGGATACACATATATATTATTTCGTTTTGTTTTGTACAATAACAGTTACTAGTTAATTATCAACACGTACTTATCATGATAATTATCACGATAATTATCCAGGCCTTTACTACAAGAGTTCTTTCATATAAATCTACAACTGCAAATTGTTTAGATCATACTTCAAGACATAATGTTGCTCTTATTAATGTTGGTTCTCCTTCTAGTGCGCTGCTCCTGTCGCGTTGCTTGTGCGACCTAATGAACTATATTTCAGTAGTCCAGAGAGCAGCTACCAGATCCCTTTCATATTTCTTAGTATGAAGATAACAATAAAATCCTGTTATAACCCCTCATCATTAGGAACATAATATGGGATCGCAGAAAAAACTTCTACAGTACAATTTCTTCCAAGTCTTTCCACACACTGCCACTTGATGCAGCAACTGTAGTGTGTACCGAGCCCTTTTAGTTAAGGTGGTGACATAAGGTAGAAATAAGAAAAAGATAATTACAAAAGAATACCTATTTTTATTTTAAAAGAGATGTGGGAGTGAGTCCATAATTGCCAACCGAAATGATACGCGTTCTCAATAAAATCAACACCACTGTCCTCGTTCGCTGATGTCCGGGGGTACGATGATAACGCGGCACTCGGCGGTGTGTGTAGAAGCAGGGGAGGTGTTTATGTAGATATTAACATAGACCAGGCTTCCACGGAGAAAAGTAGAAGGCAGCCGGAAACCGGGACCCTGGAATTCCGGAAATTGGACAATATCAGGAAAGTCCGATTTCATTCGTATGACTGCGACATCAGACCGGAAGCGATGAATAGCGGATCAGATGGAGTGATTATTGCAAGAAATAGTTAATAATGATGCGGCAGTCATACAAAATCATCCTTAGACTAAATAACAAACTAACTAAACTAAGCACTAGGCAAATAAAGCATTTTTGCAACGTCGGTTTCTAGCTGAGAACACAATTACATTTATTAGTTTTAAGTAGTAGTAGTAAAAGGTTACTGTAATTATTATTTATCCTTATTTGATTGGGTATTACATTCAAAAGATAGAAAGAGTACAATTTTAACTGGTAAAACATAACAAAATCAGTTGACCGTCGATGGCCATGAAGGTCATGCAATGTCATGAGTACTTGACATTTTGTGTACGTGGATGAATTTAAGGACAACGGTTACATGTTTTATTCTAAGGGGTTACACTCTTGCTGTTTGTATAACAGGTACTTACTTAAGCACTACGCATGCAGGCACTAATCTAAACACTAAGTTGGTACTTACTACTAAGCACTAAAACTAAACAATAACAATAATCAATTACAACACTCACCCGATATCGGGGCAACACTGATGTTAGTTATTTAAATTGATAGAATCAGAATTATAAAAGATAATCGTAGATAAAAAAAAAGTCACTCGTAGTCCGTCGTGACTAGGCAGTTTTAACCGACCGCAGTACGTCCTCGCGTTTGGATAGCTCCGCTCGGACTCCGTGAGACGACGTTGCCGGGTGAATTCACATATTCGGCCGAACCAGTTTCTCGCCGTGTTCACTTGTGGATCGCACTCGCAGATATCTTGAAACTAGCAATTGCGCCCGAGTTTACGTGTTAGTTTTTATAATTTCGTATTTTTAAGAACTTGTTTTAATTAGGTTAGATATAGATGTAATTAGTGATACCTAGATTATTATTTTAAGTTAGATTTAGGTTGTAAATAAATGAACTAATTTTAAGTGGGTAATTAACAGACATAATTTATTAATTCTTTTAAGTCAGAAAAGCAACGAACCGTTACAAGTGTTATTTATTTATTTTAAAAAAGTCACTAGGGGTTTACTTTTTTATTCTGTGCCAAGTAGCAGCTACAATGATGTTAAACTTATTGGGTAATTTGCGACTGAAGTTATCAATGTTGTGATCATTATATTCTGAGATAAGTTTCACCTCAAGTTCCCTACAATACAAACTTAACATATCAGTAATAATGAAAATTCGTTTACAGTACTGCCACGTTGGTCGCCTGTCCCATGAGGTTGGCTGGAAGTACCGTGATGTTGTCCGCAAGCTTGAAGACAAGAGGAAGGTCAAGGCTGTCAAACGGGTTGCATACGAGAGGAAACTTAATGTATGTTGTTTTACTATACTTTAATATTTTTTTTAAACATTGCCAATATATCACTATTGAGGCGACGCCTTATTGTGTAAGATATATTTTTTACTGTTGCCATCACACTGCCTTGCTGGTGTGTGTGACTGAGTTGAACATAAAACAGTGGCAGTGAAGGGCCTTTCTGTTCTTGTGGCATTTCAAGATATCAAAACAAAATGATGATTGTCTTAACTTACCTACATTATTTGATGTTTATGAAACAAAACCATACCTGATGAATTTTAAATCCTCATACATTAGTTTATTCTTCTTTTACATAAAACTAACATTTGATGCTTTTGTTCCAGAAAATCACCAAGGATGCTGGCGCGAAAGTGACCAAGGCTACGGCTCCCTTCACGACAGTCATCCAGTCGTATGGATACAACTAGAACTAAGTGATTTTAAAAAAAATAAACCTTTGGTTGCCCAAACTTATATTTTATTTTACTCGAAAAAGTAGGGAAACCTTACACACCTACTTCCCTACTTAGATTGATTTGATCTGATCTTCCATTATAATATCCGCGCACGTTACGCTAGAAATAAGGGGTTATATTATGCGATATTCAGACAGTCTAAGCCCCATCTTACTCTTGCAACCTGTGAAAGAGCGAGATGGGGACGGACTTAAAGGTATGCTGAGTCTTGGCTTGTACTAAGACAGACTACACGGTATTCAGACAGTCGTATCTCCCATCTCGGCCTTTTGTGAAAGAGCGAGATAAGGCGGACAGACTTACTGGCTACACACTACGCCGAGTCTCAGTAAGCCTGTCTGAATATCGCGTAGTCTAATAATTGCCTCGCTCTTATTACACTGCACTGAGTCCTAGTAAGACTGTCTGAATACCGCGTAGTCTAATAACTGCCTCACTCTTATTACACTGCACTGAGTCCTAGTAAGACTGTCTGAATACCGCGTAGTCTAATAACTGCCTCACTCTTATTACACTGCACTGAGTCCTAGTAAGCCTGTCTGAATACCGCGTAGTCTAATAACTGCCTCACTCTTATTACACTGCGCTGAGTCCTAGTAAGCCTGTCTGAATACCGCGTAGTCTAATAACTGCCTCACTCTTATTACACTGCGCTGAGTCCTACTAAGACTGTCTGAATACCGCGTAGTCCAATAACTGCCTAACTCTTATTACACAGCGCTGAGTCTTAGTAAGACTGAATATCGCGTAGTCTAATAACTGGCTCACTCTTATTACACTGCGCTGAGTCCTAGTAAGACTCTGAATACCGCGTAGTCCAATAACTGCCTAACTCTTATTACACTGCGCTGAGTCTTAGTAAGACTGAATATCGCGTAGTCTAATAACTGCCTCACTCTTATTACACTGCGCTGAGTCCTAGTAAGACTGTCTGAATACCGCGTAGTCTAATAACTGCCTCACTCTTATTACACTGCGCTGAGTCCTCGTAAGACTGTCTGAATACCGCGTAGTCTAATAACTGCATCACTCTTATTACACTGCACTGAGTCCTAGTAAGCCTGTCTGAATACCGCGTAGTCTAATAACTGCCTCATTCTTATTACACTGCACTGAGTCCTAGTAAGACTGTCTGAATACCGCGTAGTCTAATAACTGCCTCACTCTTATTACACTGCGCTGAGTCCTAGTAAGACTGTCTGAATACCGCGTAGTCTAATAACTGCCTCACTCTTATTACACTGCGCTGAGTCCTAGCAGGCCTGTGTATCTCCCCGCGTAAGTAGCAAAAACGTACCTACACGCAGCGCCCCTACTTAGGGGCTAAAACAAGTTGCGTGTCGCTACCGGTCAGTGACACGCTCGCGAGTTTTATTCACCGGCGGCTGCGCGGCTACGTTGCTGGCTGGACGAGAATGAATAAAGTACTAGAAAGAGGCGCTAGATGGCGTTAGAAGCTTCTCGTAGCAGTCAACCCTATCGTGTCGCGTGATATTACGTCACTGAATAGGTTTAGCGTATTATGAATCATATTCCAGAGCAATAAGTATAAAATTATCTTGCAATGGATTTTTGTAGGTGTCTACACGAAAATGTGCTTGACTCTGAGGCGAACTAAATTACGCCATATTGTTGACTACATTGAGTAGACATTTCTTTGAATACAATTGCTAAGTCATTGTTTACTACAATATTTTGATTTGTTTGTGTATCCTATTGATACTGCGCCGCGCGCGCTCGCTCTCGTACCTGCCTAGTTTTTTATTTGTTTAAAACGTACCGTGAGAACCCCGGAGCCCCCAGTTGCCACCGAGACGTTACCTATGACACATGTACTAGACCGACGAGCGCTTTCGCCGCGTGTGTATCCTGTGAAGCTCCTTACAGACATTTCGAGTGATTGTGGCCTGTGAAGTGTGTGAAGTGACACTAAAAACCCCGGAAAACTGATGTGGCAAGTACCTTGCTATAAGCGCCCGACCTACCCGACCTGACCAATTTTCCACCTATCATTGTCGCCCTCCACGTGTAATTCACTGCCTAAACTCTCAAACATTCTGGTAGCAGAGCGTAGTTTTTTATTAGGACCCCTTATTAGTAACGTAATTTGTTTAATTGAGAGTTATTTATTTGCTACCTTTCTTTGTAATTTGAAGAAAACGTCTCGTCATATACCTAACCTATTTACAGTAAATTCCTTAATAACATTCGAGTACAACCCCTTTTACATAAGTGTCGATTAAATCGATTAGCGCGTTAATTACCTACTCTTTGAGTGCAAGTGAGGTGCGCGAGCGCTTTGTTTCCCTATTGATCACGCCATTACCGCGTGACCGCGTGCAAGTTGTTTACGAGTTACGTTTGCCATACCCGGTGCCGTCCCTTACTATTTGTTCCTTTACGCATCCTATTGAAATCTTTTGTGAGTTTAATTTACCTTCCTTGTTTCTTGCGATTTAAAGTAAATAAAATGTCGGATACCGAAACCGGCAACGAGACCGTAAGGGCCGTACTTTACACGAATACAGCTGAATACCGTGAAGCTATTGGTGGACTCCGTTATATTAGTGACTGGGTTGATGATTCCCACCGAGTTCTTGAGACCTTTTCCTCCAATCGTATGCGAGCGCGTCTTTCCGACCTGCCACTTAATTGCGACAAGTTTTCCGCCGCTTGTTCCAAGCTGTTAGGTAATCTCGATCCTGCTATTTATGAACAAGAATATGTGCAAGTTAAGGTGACGCATCGCTAAACAATTATTCTAAAACAGAGCGCTTGCGCCCCGCAACCCACACACACCCCGCTAGATTTTTACGCGGCTTGCGAGTCGCAGTCGACCGCGCATGACCACTTGCGAGAACAGAGGCGTCTTAGAGTTGCCTTACAAAATATTTTGTTTTTTTCTTTTATTTTTGTTAGCACAGACTGTGCTTTTAAACTTTGGTAATTTATTTATTGTACTTTATTTATTATTGAAACATATGTTTTTTTTAAATCTCAAGGCCGGTAGTAAAAATAGGTACCTTTTGTAGATTACAGCAGAAAATAAATAGGTAATTCAAACGTAGTCACCCTTTTACAGGTAAGAATATTATACATTTTATTTTACTAATGCACTTGTGTAGGTAATATTTTTATATATATTTACCATTGAACACATTTTTACCTATTATCAGTTTACATTATATTTATATTTTACATTTACTTCTTTACAGTTTACATAATTATTTACATACCTACTAGTATTCACCTGCGTCTTCGATCGCTTGGTACTTACCCGGATAAAAATAGCCTTTGTGTTGATTTAAATCCATCAGCCAAATCTGTTCAGTAGTTTTTGCGTGAAAGAGTAACACACATTCAGCCGTCCCCTCAAACATTCACATTGAAATATTAATTGGATAGGATCTACATTTTACATTTTACTTAACGTTATTTACGATTTAATTTTTTTGATTACTAGAATATAATGAATGAAACACAAGACATGCAAGTATGTAAATTTAATAGTCAATAAATGGCATAACGTAACTTGAGTGGTTTATGTCAACAACTTCATCAACGCCAGAAAACACAGAAACGTCAGCAATATTATCTACTTTATTGTAGTCAGTAGTTTTTTTTTGTGCTTCTTCTGAAACGTTTACAATATTTGGCACAGTATTTTCCTTGTTTTGTCCAATGACGTATTCCGGATCACGAATTGGCCTATTCCTTATATGCCTTGGATCAACTAACTCAGGTAGAAGACAATCGTAAAATAATTTTAGCAACTTCGGTTCCATTACGTCTGCCCAAAACTTGTCATCTTTTTCTATGATTTCTGTTTTTATTTTATTGTCGCCATACCATATGCCCAACAAACAATGTTTTTTTTGCAGATATGTAGTTGTCCTTGAATTTGGAAATACCAATCAGATTTTTGGTTAAGAACTACTTCACCATTATTTTTTTTTTTTTCAATTGCCTCTTCGATACCAATTTTAAAAGGCGCTATGGGACATTTAATTTCTATAAGCATATCATTTGTTATACCATCGGGCGTAGCACCTAAAAAAGGATATTTTTCATCGATGAATAATCCGCAATTTCAATTTTAACTTTATTTATTGCAGATAGTTGCTCGAGTGCTATTTTTTCGAATTTTTTCCCGTAGCATATAGATTGGACATGATCAATGCTGGGTTTATATAGCAAATTTTTTACAATGTTTTTGCAAGAATTTGTTTGCTTTCTTTTGACAATTTTACCGAAATTCGAGGCTGTTAACATGTTTCGCCGTAGCTCTAACCATTCCCCAGATTCACTTTGTAGTATGGTTCGCTTTTCGATGTCTCTTCGCTCTTCATCGGTTTTTATCAAATTTTGCACAAAAGTGGTTTTAGCTTTTTTGAAAGTATCTTCGTCTAAATCGTTCTGGGTACCAAGTTACGTTTTTTTTTCTTTTGTCATGTTTGGCCTTAACTCTTTTATTACTTGTTGCTTTTTCATGCTTTATAATGGACTTTATGGGGCTGTTCCCATATATATTTCGATGAACAGTCGATAACAAATTGCCGGTATTGAATGAAATCACAGCTCCCGAGCATCTTGCTTGATAGGAACGTCTTTGAGAATAATTTATTCTTTTGCCACCCACGAGCTTTGCTATGACTCCGTTAAATCTTTCTACAACGTTGCTGTCGACGTCTTCAATTAAACTGTGGACTTTATCTGCTAATTGTGCAAACAGTGTTTTTATTTTTTGCCAAAGTAGGCTGCCAAAAAATGGATTAAGGGCATCTGGACTGGTCCCCATATATTTGCATAATTTCTGATTACAGTTTTCATGAAGATTGAAAGCATGGAGAATTGATGCATTAATGTTTTATACAAACCACCTTCATCTTTTGTTTCTTTGTGGAGTTGTATAGCATCGCAAATATATTTTCTAGATCGTAGTATCTTTTCTTGTGTTAGGTTTTTTCTGTCCGCTGCATTATAATGGGTATCAGAAGAAATTTGTTGCAACTTATTAGTGATTTCTTAATAAATGATTGCGACAGTAAATTTTTGCAACTGTTATGCCAGGATATGGGCGAGCATCTATTATTTTAGAATATGTGCTACTGTCACCATCAGCAATAAACCGTGAATAAATTAGTCCATGCATTTCAATGGATTGTTTAAACCCTTCTGTAATTATTGTGGACTCCATAGCAGTAGATGCTCCATTGAAGTTCTTGTAGCATTCATGTTCCTTAGGAGTCTCTTTTTTCTTTTCAGACCTGGCACAAATACAACAATATTTGTTTTTTACACACATGTACAATACTTGGCCAAAACGTCTTCCAATGATGGCTGCAGCGTAATTTGTTCGATACGACCGCTTACACCAACATCCATCTACAATTACATCTATAACTGGCGTACCATCTTTACTGACTCTACCTTCCCTAATTGCTGCTTTTCTTTCTCTCTCACCGGCTTTCTTCATCTCATCCCATGCAGTATCTTCCCAATCGTTACAAATATCGTTGTGTGTTTTAGTGTACATATAGTCTGACATAAGAGGCAAACTTACAGCTGCTGAAAATTGCTTCAATTGTACATACCCACAACCTGCCGCCATCACCCCTGCAACAGCGTCTTTGTTTATATCGGCCAATGATGACTTTATTTTATTTTTGTAATTACACATTAAACAGACATACGTAAATTCCGATTGCAAGCCTACTTGATTTTCAGAAATTAATTTTATTGTAGTGTATTATTTATTGACTGTTTATGAATGCATAATATTTATGACTTACTATAAAAAGTTTATATGGAAAAACTGTTCTGTATTCGGACTGTTCTGCATAGTGGTGTATACGGACCACGTGGACCGATTCTGAACAAGTACCAAAGTATGACTATTTTCTTTATTAAAAACAAATTCTTTATTTTTAATTATTTGTAAGGACAAATAAATAAAAAGAAAGAATTTGTTTCTTATTTAATATGTTCTTTAAAAAATAACCTAAAAATAAAGATTGCTTACTGGTGCATCAAAAGTGTATTCTAATGTTATGTCTGGCGATCCGCTATTTTCTTCACATAGTTTTTCTGTCTGAAACATGAATTCAATATAAATTTCCACCATGGAATTCTTATTTCAACTTTGACACACATGACTAAAATTAACAGAATGCTAACTGGAGAAACGCTATTTTCCTCACATTGTTTTCCTGCCTGAAATATAAATGTATTATTTTAATACGTTTGAACATGAACTTTCCATCTCAAGTAAAAATAACAATGAAAGAAATACTTACTGTGGCTTTAGACGTGCTTACAACGTTGCATGGAAGGTACTTATTATTATTATTTGCAGCTATAGAATAAATATTGTTATTAGTGAACAGAGTTTATTGTTAGTACCATAATATACATATACAAATAAAATCTTACGTGCGCAACACATTTTTTAACTCTGCATATATCGGCGAATTATTGTCTTGTTTCCTAAAAAATACGAAAATATAAATAAAAAAGCTGATATTTGCAGTAAATGGGTCTTTAAAATCAATATATACTTTTACAAAAAAACATGCCATGTCATGTATACATACCCATCCATAAAATCTCCTGTCATTTTTTTATTTTCACATAAATCCAGGGACGACTCCATGACATTACTCTGCGAACTTTGTTCTAACGTTTGCTTCCTGAAATATATTTTATTACCTATTTTTACATGGTTACGGTACTCACATTCATACATTCATTATTTTCATCAAGTCGCACTATAGGTACTGTTTATTGAAATAAATAGTTTAGTAAGTAGCGACATTCGACCTTGTCAGAAGAAAAAGTGAATGACTGTTGTGAACCGTACTGCTAAAGGAATAAGTCGTGTTCAAAGCCAAAGTGTTTCCACGAACGTTCCACTATCAATACACACATACATATATAATATATGCTTAAGAATATATTTTGGAATATTATTATATTAGTAAAAACATCATTATTCTATTAGTACTGGACAAAAATTTCACGATCGCTCACCTTTTCTTAGTCATATTCTTACATTTCTCAATAAAACAGGCTTTCCTTTTCCTTTTTGAAAATCCGACAGTCTTTTTCCCCATTTTAATTTTAAAATATTGCACGATGATTAGCACTGCGATCGATGGCGCGCGGTAGCTCGACTTGCACAGACCCAGCGTTGACAGTGGTCGGCAGCGGACTGAGGCGAGACTGATTGCATACAAAAGCGCGCGCGCGCTAGCTCATACCGTAAGGTCTTAAACGACAAAACGTTTTTTTTCGTTTAAATTAAAAACAGCAATTTATTTTTAAAAATCCAACTAGTGTATTAAAGTGTGCATTTAGACTTATCTACTAAGAAAATTTAGAGGCTTAAATCAGTCTGGTTTGCTTGTAAAATGCAAATCTCTGTATTAAAAGAGGTTTCTTTGACAGTTTTTTCTCTGTTATAAAAGTTAACGAATTGTGTTTCTGTAACTAGCAAAGTGAAGTCAATGAAGTTGTTGGGTTTCGTTGTTAAATCAAAGTGGTTAGGTAGGTGTTATTATTTTTATATGTATCTACCCTCCTATTTTCCCATTTCCCGCTCACCGAACGAAACGCCATACATTAGTAACGTACGAAATCGTAACCGCAACAGTCGCCAGTACACCGCGCTCTCAAAGTACTAGGCACTCGGATCGTGTGTGATTGAACCAACCGCATGACTATTGTGCATCTCTGTGTTGTGCGTATTTATGTGATCGAAGAGTTGCGAAAGACTTTAAGAAGATACACCGCAGAAGAGACAGGAAAGCTGTGTAACCTGGGTGGCCGCCCACGTGTCTTGGAAGGCATATGTAAGAAGACCTCGAGGTGAGCTTCCATTTCCAACCTGCTATCCCTGCCCCTTTCTCTTTATTTTCATCTTCTAAAGGAAAATCCATCTTATTTATATTCCCCGCAAAATACAGTCCACTTTATTATCACCCACAGCCACGCCTAAGGCTGCATCCGCCATATTTTTTCCCCGCACCACAGTGGTGTGTTAGTTTTTAGGCGCAATACTCATCATTGTTTTTGGTCACTTCTCCCGGATTTTATCCGATTTCGTTTAATCCGCAAAGTAAAAATATAATTTCTATGCATTGACTAAAGCGTAATTAAAATAGTTTGTCCTATTTATATTTTTATTCCCGCTTGGGCAGCTATTTCGTTATTATTCCGCACCGCACTACGTTGTTCAGCATAAATTATATTTTTATAATTTTATTTTTCCCGCTATTGTAATATTTTGTAATTATTTCGATTACATTTTTACGTCATCCGCTCCGCCATTACGATCGCACAAGTACGTTGCTCGCACATAAGAAGTTATTCTACCCCGCTTTATTTTTGTTAATTTTAGTTTTTATTTTTTCTTTACCGCTATTTTATTTTAGTCCCGATATTTTTAATCAGTTCGATACTGGCTATATTCGCGTTCGAATTGATTTATTTCTAATTTACTTAGTAATATTTACACTAGGTTATTTTTATTTTTTTGCTGTCTAAGTTCATTTCATTTATTGTCTAATTTACTCGTTTTCTATATACTTACCGCTATTTAACTATAACTATTTACAATGGTTAAATCTAAAAGAAGAGGTAGTGAAGGTATTGTTGAAGAAGGTTTCGATGTTAATAAAAACCAGTTAGCTATTTACTTAGTTAAACGCGATGTTATTTATAAACGCGTACAAAACATTTTTGAACATGCTAAAAAGGCAGAAATTAATTCTCAGTATGTTCGAACATTTTCTTCAATCGCTGTTAATATTGATTCTTTACGTACAGATTATCAAAATATTTTAGATTCTTACAATATGTTAAATTTACAACTGCATCCCGAATCTGAAGCCGATTACGATTCTTGGACGTCATTCGAGGATATGTACTGTTATATTAAACAAGTTCTATTTGATAACGAAAAACAATATTCTGTTCAACCGCAACAAGTTATTCCTAAATCGAAACCCCACCTTCCGCCTATCGAACTCAGATCATTCGATGGAGATGCTAGGAATTGGCCAATGTTTTATCAACAATTTAAAAGCATGATCCACGATAACACTTCGCTCACTGATAATGAACGCGTCTTTTACCTAGTCAGCAAACTAACCGGTCCAGCCTCGGGCGTTTGCGCAGGGTTGGCACCGACTGCAGATAATTATAATATTATATGGGAAAATTTAATTCAAAAATATGATGATCCTCGTTCGCTCGCATCCGCTTATCTTAACCAGTTGTTACATTTTAAACCGCTTTCTAGTACAACCGCAACCGGGTTAGACTCATTTATTAATAATTTCGATTCCTCTATAGAAGCACTTAAACAACTAAAACTTAACGATTTAAATGATTTTATTTTCTTACATTTAGCACTACAAAAACTAGATTCAGAAACAATTAAATTATTTGAGATTACGTACCGTAAAGATAAAATACCTACTTATCATAATTTAATTGAATTTATTAAAGAACAAAGTAAAGTTTTATCTCGTTCACCTAATACAAATCATAAGCCGGTTAATTATAATTTACAACGCAATAAGCACACCCCTTCACCTTTAACTAAATCTTTTGTCAATACGGACTTAGGTTCGCATATTGATAATAATAAATGCGCTCTGTGCTATAGTAAACAACACGAGCATTTATATTCGTGTTTTTCTTTTATGAAATTGACTCCGAATGAGAGATATAATTTTATTAAAACAAATTCGTTCTGTAACAACTGTTTAAGTGTGAAGCACAAAACATTTTCTTGTACGTCTAAACATAATTGTTCGCACTGTTCTATGCGACATCATTCATTACTGCATTTTAATTCAAACGTAAAATCTAATTGCAATATCGGCGCGGTGACGTCAGACCCCGCTATTGTTCCCGCTCGCAGCGCGGGCGCCTCGCACGCCCTACCTGCCGATTGCACTGCTGGCCTGAGCATGACTCAACAATATTCGTCTGCTCCTAGTCCAGATATAGTCAATAATAATTTACCGCATCGCGTTTGTAACGATAATAATCCTTCGGTTTGTACAGTTTCGTATGATCGAGTTAATCGGTTGCAAACTACTACTTTATTAGGAACCGCTAAAATTAAAGTTATTGATACTTTTAACCGCACTCACTACTTGAGATGTCTGATTGATCCAGGCTCTCAGAGTGATTATATTACTGCTAATTGTTGCAAGCGACTATCGCTTTCTATAAATAAACAAACCCGCTTTTCGGAAGTTCAAGGCATAGGAGGAACATGTCAAAAAATTATAGGTATTACCTCACTCAAATTCACATCTCGCTTTGATGATAGTTGCGTATATTCTGTGCAACCTATGATCGTTGATCGCATTACGTCACAGTTGCCGGACTCGCACGTCGATACAGCCGCTATTAGTTTCTTGTATAAAAATCTACCGCTTGCTGATGATATCTTCTCTCAGCCCGGACCAATAGATATGCTTTTAGGTGTGAATTTATATTGTAAAATTTTACTTTTTGACAGAATTAAATCTTCTGATTGTAATATGCCCTCCGCCTTTGAAACTACATTAGGTTACCTAATTATGGGTGACGCGCCTATTGTTAACCCGCTACCCGCTTCGCGCACGCTCTGTGCTTTCACTCAGGACCCGCTTCACGAAGCTGTCGAGCGATTTTGGGCCGTTGAGGAGATGCCTTCGCGCACCTTTTTAAGTCCAGATGAGCAAGAATGTGAGGATATTTACGCTTCTACGACTGTTCGTAATTCTGATGGCAGCTATTCTGTTGATCTTCCTTTTAAAGATAATCCTAATAATTTAGGTAATTCTTTTATCACCGCTAAGAAACGGTTTTTGTTTCTTGAGAATAAATTCGCAAAAAATCCTGATCTCAAAATAAAATATGATAATATTATTTTAGATTACCTCGATAAAGGTATTCTCACCCGCACCGCACCTGAGGAGTGCCTATCCCCAGGATTTTATTTACCGCACCACCCTGTAGTTCGCGACGACAAGGCGACCACTAAGGTCCGTCCAGTCCTCGATGGCAGTGCCAAGACTGACACTGGTCTGTCATTAAACGATATCTTGCACAGTGGTCAAAATCTACAGGCTGATATTTTTCACATTTTATTGAATGTTCGCGTTTTTCGTATTGCATTTTTTGCCGACGTAAAACAAATGTATTTATGCATTTTTACAAATGCTCCGCACCGCAAATTTCAACGGATTTTATACCGTTTTTCTAATAGTGACCCGCTTGAAGTGTTTGAGTTCACTCGGGTAACATTTGGACTTCGATCTTCGCCATTTTTGGCGCTTCGCACGCTGCGTCAGCTCGCCAGCGACGAACGGCACCAGTGGCCTAAGGCGGCCGCCGTTCTCGAAAGAGACGTGTATATGGATGATCTTGCTTCTTCTGCTTCTTCTCTTGAGGAAGCAGTTAAGACAGCTGATGAGTTGATCCATCTCTTCAAAAGCGGTGGGTTTGATTTGGTCAAATGGTCGTCGAATTCACTCGAACTTCTCACGCACATACCTGAATCGCACCGACATTCTGAATCTATTTCCTTTGATATTGGAAATACATTTAAGATTTTAGGCTTGCGCTGGTTACCCGCACAAGATAGTTTTGTTTTTGACATTTCGAGTCCATCCCCCGTTTGTACAAAACGCGCCATTTTATCGGCTACCGCTCGTCTGTACGATGTCTTAGGGCTCGTCGGACCAGTCATTCTGTACGCTAAATTAATTATAAAAGAACTTTGGCTTCTCCAACTCGATTGGGACGATGTTCCTCCTTTCCGCTTCGTTAATTTATGGCAACAATATTTGGCCGAGTTACCACTAATTAGTCACCTTAGTTTTCCGCGTCATATGGGTATAGAACCTAATTCCAAAGTTTCTTTAGTTGCATTCTCTGATGCAAGTGAATCCGCATACGGCTGTGTAATATACTTACACGTTGTAAATGGCAATCAGCCTCCTATTATTACACTCGTGTGTTCGAAATCGCGAGTCGCATCCGCTAAACCTAAAATTACTCTCGCCCGTTTAGAGCTGAATGGTGTTCTTTTACTTTCACGACTTGTAAAACAAGTATTTGATACTTTGTCAACGAGACATAAAATTGATGATATTTATGCGTTTTCAGACTCTGAGGTCGCGCTTTGTTGGTCGATCGCTTCGCCTCATAGGTTCGACACTTATGTAGCTAACCGCATTTCGCAAATTCAGTTAAATATATCGGCTGATAATTTGTATCACGTCGCTGGCTGTGAAAACCCCGCTGACTGTGTGTCACGTGGTCTCACACCTTCCCAACTTGTAAATAATGAGTTATGGTTTAAGGGCCCGTCTTGGCTTTCGTTGCCCGTTCAAAGTTGGCCTATACAAAAATTTGTACCAAAACGCACACCGCTACCAGAAGAAAAAACTTTGTCTCATGTGAGTAGTCACGCACTTAATAATAATAACCCACTTATATTCCTTGCTGCAAGATGTTCCTCGTGGAACAAACTCATTCGAGTAACCGTGTATGTTCTTCGTTTTATCAAAAAATTGCCGCGTAATAGAATTATCACAGCTGAAGATTTAAATATCGCTGAAACAAATATTATCCGAGCTGTGCAGACACAGCATTTTTCTGATGATATTACTAATTTGACTAATAACAAACCGTGTTCGTCTAAGTTAGTGAAATTGTTTCCATTTTTATGTAACGGACTTTTACGCGTCGGAGGTCGCTTATCGAACTCGTCGTTAGACTATTCCTCTAAACACCCTATTTTATTACCTAAACAAGGACGTATTGTAGAACTTTTAATTGATTTTTATCACCGCGACAACTTTCATGCTGGACCGCAATTGTTAATTTCTTTAATAAAATCAAAATATTGGATTATATCCGCGAGACGTATAGTTAGACAACGCATACATAAATGTAATATTTGTTTCCGGTCGAATCCTAAACCTACGTTTCCGCCAATGGCCGACTTGCCCAAATGCAGACTTGAGCAGTGCAAGGCGTTCCTACACACGGGTGTAGACTACGCAGGGCCTCTTTATATTACTCCTTATCGCAAACGAGGCGTTCGTAGTGTGAAAGCCTACTTATGTCTATTTATTTGTTTAGTTACGAAAGCAGTTCATATTGAACTTGTGTCTAACTTAACTTCTGTTTCTTTTATTGATGCGTTCAAACGTTTTATATCGCGCCGTGGTCCTTGTAGTTATTTATATAGCGACAACGGTACTAATTTCGTCGCCTCTAAAGCCTATTTTAATGAATTATACGATTTTTTATTGTCGGATGATTATTATCGCAATTTCAGTAACGAGCTTGCAAAAAACCGCATTATGTGGCGAATGAATCCTCCTACCGCAAGTCATTTTGGTGGTATATGGGAGGCGAATATTAAAAGCGCTAAGTCTTTATTGTTTCGCGTTATAGGAAACCAAATTCTCACTTATGAAGAAATGGCGACAGTCCTTACGCAAATCGAGGCAGTACTAAATAGCCGACCTCTATACGCGCTTAGTTCTGACCCATCAGAGCCGCTTGCGCTCACACCTTCACAGTTTTTATCAACCGCACCTCTAGAGTTCCTTCCCGCGGCCGATTTGACTTACGAAAATAAAAATTTGTTGTCCCGGTTCTCTTTAATGGATTCACTTGTGCAATCGTATTGGAAGCGCTTTAGATCGGAGTATTTGCATTGCTTGCAGTCGCGAGAAAAATGGAATACCCCGTCAAACCCGGTTACCGTGGGTACTGTGGTTTTATTAATTGTAGACAATGCTCCACCCTTACAGTGGCCTTTAGGCCTTATTACATGCATCTATCCCGGAAAGGATGGCGTAACCCGCGTTGTGGAGGTAAAAACGAGAGCTGGCACTTATAAACGTCCAGTTGTGCGGCTTTGCCCGCTCCCGACTCAGTAGAGTCACCTTACTATTAAGTTTAATTTTTTTTCTCTCCTTTAAGTTTCATTTGGTCTTTATATAGACTCTTTTATATAGATTTACTTTTTAGTTATACTTTCCATCTCTAGTTTAAATTAACTGCTTATTCACCCGCTATATATCATTCCGCTTCGCTCTACATTCACTATGTAGAGCTTAATTTTTCTCTCTTTCCTTTGAAGGGTAACTTCAAGGCCGGGGGGATGTTGGGTTTCGTTGTTAAATCAAAGTGGTTAGGTAGGTGTTATTATTTTTATATGTATCTACCCTCCTATTTTCCCATTTCCCGCTCACCGAACGAAACGCCATACATTAGTAACGTACGAAATCGTAACCGCAACAGTCGCCAGTACACCGCGCTCTCAAAGTACTAGGCACTCGGATCGTGTGTGATTGAACCAACCGCATGACTATTGTGCATCTCTGTGTTGTGCGTATTTATGTGATCGAAGAGTTGCGAAAGACTTTAAGAAGATACACCGCAGAAGAGACAGGAAAGCTGTGTAACCTGGGTGGCCGCCCACGTGTCTTGGAAGGCATATGTAAGAAGACCTCGAGGTGAGCTTCCATTTCCAACCTGCTATCCCTGCCCCTTTCTCTTTATTTTCATCTTCTAAAGGAAAATCCATCTTATTTATATTCCCCGCAAAATACAGTCCACTTTATTATCACCCACAGCCACGCGTAAGGCTGCATCCGCCATATTTTTTCCCCGCACCACAGTGGTGTGTTAGTTTTTAGGCGCAATACTCACCAGAAGTGAAGAATCAGGTTCTAAAGTATCATTTACATAAACTTTGTAATTGCTGAAAAAAATCGAGATCCCTGCCACCAATATTTCCAATTCGTCGTCTTAAGAACGAGATACGCGTAGTAAGGGACAAAGTAGACGACTTAAAAATTAAGTTAGACGAAATACGACCTCACCAATTTGAGACGTCCCGTACTAGCACCCCCTTCAAGGAGAATAAATCCCTGGCTATTGATAACCCGGCTAGTAAATTACCTGACCTACCTATACCTAAGTTTGATGGCCGTCCCGATAGTTAGATCAGTTTTATAGACCAGTTTGATAGCGTGGTGGACAACCAGCCTACCCTTACCCTCGATGAACCTCGATGAACCTCGTCGATTAATACAACACCTCAAGATTGAGGCGGGCAATTACACCGTGGCCCGTGACCTCCTAAAACGTAGGTACCATAACCTGCGTGTTTTAGCGGATACCCACATTGCTCTAATAATGATGCTCCCTACTATAACGCCTAAACTTTCCGGGTTACGTGTGTCGTTCCTGAACCCCCTGCTTTCGACTTATCGATGCTTAGAAAGATTGGAACTTCCGGTTAAACATTGGTCGTACCTATTAGTTCACTTATGCCTTGCTAAACTGCCTTCAGAGTTAAAATCGAGATTTGAACGTCGTTATGGCGATAATCCTAATCACCTCCCCTTTTGATCATCTTATTACCTTTCTTGAGGATGAATGTAGGCACCACGACAATGTAGGTAGTGCTTCTGTCGTTGACACTACTACCCCCCCTACTGTGAGCTCCCCTCGTTTGCCTAAACCTAACGCGCGTTCCCCACCTCCTGCGAGAGCCTTTGTTACCTTTGCAACGACATCTAAATGTCACCTTTGTAATAGTACTTCGCATTACTTACGCGAGTGTCCCGATTTTATTCGCCTTCCTACACGTCAACGTGTTACCTTTGTAAAAGAAGCCCGACTGTGCTATCGATGCCTGGATAGACACTCCATATCCCAATGCACGCGAGATTATCGCTGTCGCACGTGCCGTCGTTCCAGTCATCACACGTTACTGTGTTATAATGACTCCTCTCCTGTGAATTACAATCGCGAGCGCTCATACCGAGACGTCCCGGCCTTAGCTTCCAACCTACCGCGGCAATCCCCACAAAGTCACTTAACGGACCGTGTGTCACCCCCACGTACTGAATGGCACCGTGTTCGTACCCCGCCCCCTCGTGATTCCCGTAGAGCATCACCTCCCCGTTCGGGCGGGCGATCCCCACCTGCACCCAACGGTAACCGTACCTATAATGCCCCTCTAGGTCAAAGAACCCAGGATGAACGTGCATTTCATCATAAGTACAATGAGGCCCCACAATTCTGACTAGATAGCAGCCCCCCTTCCATACCCGCTTTTACATCTTTACCTCGCAATTCTCTCGTTCTTTTACCTACGGCCTTGATTCATGTTAAAACATCGTCTGGATATTATGTGGAAGCGCGTGCCTTATGTGACACTGGTGCTCAGGGCTGCCTTCTTACTACTGAGCTTGTTGTTGACCACATGAACTTACCTATCATTCCTTCTCCAGTTCCTGTTCGTGGAATAGGTAATGTTCAAGCAATTAATTCCCCGGGCATTGTATCCTTTTCATTTAAGCCAGTTAATTCTGCCTTTCCAGAAATCTCTACCAGTGCAATAGTTGTTGATGTGATTGCTGGTACCCTCCCAGAGGTAGACTTACCTAAAAGTGTAATTACCTGTACTAAGCACCTCCCTCTTGCTGACCCTTTATTTTACAAACCTGGTACTATAAGTGTACTTCTTGGAGCTGACGTCATTGGTCGCCTTTTAAGGTCCGAGTTGTTTGTGTCCCCTGATGGCCTTACTGCTATCTCGACGATATTTGGTTATGTCCTTTGTGGTCCTGTTTATGGAGGATTTACTGATTTGGAACCCCCCATGACTGGAGTCTCGCTGTCCCAAATAGTTGAAAAATTCTGGAAAATCGAAGAGGCCCCCCAATCTCCAGTTGCGAACCCCTTGGATATAGAGTGAGAAACCTTTTTTAAAGAAACTACCACTCGTGGAAGCGATGGTAGATTTATGGTTAGACTCCCTTTTCTTCATGATCGTCCACCTCTCGGTGATTCTAAAACCAATGCCTTACGGCGATTCCATAATCATGAGAAGCGTTTGCAAGCCAATCCTAATTTTCGAGAGAAATACATTTCCTTTATGCGCGAGTACCTGGACCTAAACCATATGTCCCTTTCATTATATGACTCGACCCGGGAACATTATTTTATCCCTTATCATGGAATTTTTAAGTCTGTTAGTGACAAAATACGTGTTGTGTTCGATGGTAGTAGTCCTACGTCCTCTAAAGTGTCCCTGAATCAATGTTTACATACAGGCCCTAAGCTTCAGCGAGATATTTCTCACATCCTCCTAAATTTCCGCAGGCACGAGGTAGTGTTTGTAACAGATATTCGTATGATGTTTCGTATGACTTGGGTACATCCTGATGATAGAAGGTACCAACTTGTGCTTTGGCGTGAGGATCCCTCTCAGCCACTTCTTGCCTATGAACTTAATACCAATACCTATGGTCTTCGTTCCAGTCCATTCATTGCAATTCGTGCCCTTCTTGAGCTCGCTGAACAAGAGAGACTTACCTTCCCTCGAGCTGCTGAAGTCCTTGAGAGAGATATTTATGTCGACGATTGTCTTACTGGTGCTGATACTATTGCGTCTGCCCGGGCTTTGAAAACTGAACTTATAGGAATAATGGCCTCTGGTGGTTATGAACTCCGTAAGTGGATTAGTAACAGGCCCGAGCTCCTGGAGGATATGCCCCCGGATCATTTGCAACTTCCTCATTCATTCTCAGACCCAGATAATCCTCAGACTGTCGCTATTTTAGGTGTGCAGTACAATCCTGTGAGTGACTCATTTACCTACAATTATACCTGTGATACCCGTGATGCAGTTATTACAAAACGCAAAGTTTTATCTTTGATTGCCCGTATGTATGACCCTTGTTGCTGGATATCTCCCGTCGTATTTAAGGCTAAGGAATTTATCCAACGCTTATGGATGTCAGGCTTATCCTGGGATGATCCTTTAAATGAACCCCTGTCTTTAGAGTGGACTGCATTTGTTCAGGACCTAGCGAAGGTTAGTGAAGTGGCCATTCCGCGACATATTCTTCCCAGAGGTTCCTCCTCCTTATCCCTACATGGGTTCTGTGATGCTTCTGAATTGGGATATGCTGCCGCTGTTTATTTACGTGCGGAACTTCCGTCTGGTGTTTGCTCCGTCCATCTTGTTATGGCTAAATCTAAAGTTGCCCGTGTTCGGACCCGTTTAACAATTCCCAAGTTGGAATTGTTGGGAGCTACCCTCCTCTCTAAATTACTTCATCACGTCGCTCTTTGTCTGCAAAGGTCGTCTGTGTTGACTTCAATCCATAGTTGGACGGATAGTAAAATCGTGTTGTGTTGGTTAAAAACCACTCCTCACCTCCTTCAGACTTTTGAGGCTAATCGTGTCTCCCAGATTAATAATAGTCCTACATCTAGTGAATGGAGGCACGTCCCAGGCTACATGAACCCTAGTGACTGTGCATCGAGAGGTATGTCAGTCACCCGACTGATCGACCACTCCCTTTGGTTTTCACCTTTGTGGTTGACGCAGTCTCCTGACAACTGGCCCGGTATTTCGGAACCTAACCCAAGTAGTGATCTCCCTGGACTACGTTGTTTAGTAGTCTCTGCCGATGTTCCTACCCCGGATCCCTCATTCTTATTAGAGCGGTATAGTTCTTTGAACAAGCTAATAAACGTGACTTGTTACCTAAGGCGGTTTTTATTTCCTAAATCTTACACGTCCTACCTGAGCCCTGAGGAACGGAGAGATTCCCTTTTGTTTTTAGTGAAAATCGTTCAATTTACCTCCTTTTCTGATGAACTTGATCGCTTACGGCGTGGTGATCCTATCACTAACTCCCTTAGAAAGTTGAATTTATTTCTAGATGACAGAGGCCTGATTCGAGTTGGAGGTCGATTACGAAACTCCGATCTATCCTTTGATGCGCGCCATCCCCTTCTTCTGCCTAAGAATGGTAATTTCGTGAACATCCTTATTTCACATTACCATCGCGAGAATGCACATGCAGGTGTTAATGCAATTCTTGCCATGTTAAATAGAGAGTTTTGGATCTTGTCGGCACGCAGAGCTATTCAGCATGTGATTTTTAAATGCCTTCCCTGTTATCGTCTCAAAGCGGCTGTATCTCAACCCTTCATGGGTGACCTACCTAAAGACCGCGTCACGGCTGCTAGACCGTTTGACGGTGTAGGTACCGATTTTGCAGGACCCTTTTTTACCAAAGTCCAGGCCTATAGGAACAAAAGGTTAGTGAAAAGTTACCTGTGTGTATTTGTCTGCCTTTCTACTAAAGCCGTTCACCTTGAGGTTGTGTCGGACCTAACTACTGAAGCCTTTATTGCGGCCTTTTCCCGATTCGTGTCGCGTCGTGGTGTGCCTCGCCTAATCCGATCCGATTGCGGTCGAAATTACATCGGTGCTAACAATTACCTAAAGGAGTTAGAGTGTTTCCTGTCTCAAAACCAGGCGGCTATTGGTTCTGAGCTTTCAAAGCGGAACATATCCTGGGTTTTCGATCCTCCTGTTTGCCCTCATTGGGGCGGTCTTTTTGAAGCTGCGGTTAAATCGGCGAAATCGCACCTAAAACGAGTAGTAGGCGATACCCCCCTTACGTTTGAAGAGCTGACCACTGTTTTTGCTAAAATTGAAGCAGTTTTAAATTCACGCCTATTGTGCCCACTTTCTCCGGACCCTAATGATGTCGAAGTGTTAACTCCCGGCCATTTCTTAATTGGACAACCCTTAACTGCACTTCCGGAGCACCCTTATAAAGACGTAAAATTGCATCGCCTTACACGGGAAACCGTGTAAGGCGATGCAATTTTACGTACGTACGGTAAAGTGCTGGGTAATTTGTTGGATTAGCTGAAAAGCTAATCCAACAAATTACCCAGCACTTTTGGTCTCGCTGGCATTTAGAATACTTAAATACATTACAAATTAGAAATAAATGGACCTCTCCTTGTGATCCTCCTAAAGTGGGTGAGCTAGTACTCATAAAAGATGACAACCTTCCCCCTTTGCAGTGGCGTCGTGGACGCATAATTAATTTATACCCTGGCCAAGACCAAGTTGTTCGTGTGGTAGATGTTAAAACTCCTACCGGTAGCCTAAAGAGATCTTTGACGAAATTAGTTCGTCTTCCTGTCCAGTGAACTTCCTTTCCTTAGCTTCCTAACCTTCTCGTAAACACTTGACGTGTTTAGGGCGGGCGATATGTTTACTACAATATTTTGATTTGTTTGTGTACCCTATTGATACTGCGCCGCGCGCGCTCGCTCGCGTACCTGCCTAGTTTTTTATTTGTTTAAAACGTACCGTGAGAACCCCGGAGCCCCCAGTTGCCACCGAGACGTTACCTATGACACATGTACTAGACCGACCAGAGCGCTTTCGCCGCGTGTGTATCCTGTGAAGCTCCTTACAGACATTTCGAGTGATTGTGGCCTGTGAAGTGTGTGAAGTGACACTAAAAACCCCGGAAAACTGATGTGGCAAGTACCTAGCTATAAGCGCCCGACCTACCCGACCTGACCAATTTTCCACCTATCATTGTCGCCCTCCACGTGTAATCCACTGCCTAAACTCTCAAACAGTCATACTTCTGTACGAAGTACTAGTATTCTGTGGTCCTAGTAAGACTGTCTGAATACCGCGTAGTCTATAATAACCTCCTAAGGAACAAGACAGCTGCGCTGTGGTGATGGTCTATGTATTTCCGGGTTCGATTCTAGTTCTCTTTTCGTTGCGCGAATCCGATAGCCAGTAGGAGTGGAGTGGGCACTGTCGGTGGATTGTTTTTTACACATACCTACATTCGCCCCACGTAGAATGAATGCTGCTCTATGAATTTGCAGGAAACTATCTCTTCTAGACAACCTTGAGGTAAAGCCATTAACTAGGGGTCGGAAATAATCGCTTCCCGAGGGAAGGCATGTATCTCAGATACAGGGTGCCCTAAAAATCTTTGAGGTCCAAAGTCCAAAGAGTATGTTCTAATACTTTCGAGATATTTGCAAATAAGTTCCTTACAAAATCTTAGACAATTTAAAACTACACCAAGACGGTCGTCATTAAATATAATAAATCAATGGAAATTTGAACCTGGCAGTCAAGAATGTTAGCACAAATAAAATGAAAAAAAAGGGCGCGCTTCTAGAAAAAGAAATAAATAAAGGAAAAAACCTAGTATTTATTTTAAGAAATTACAAACAATGTTTACGAAAAAAAGCGCGGGAAACGGTGAACGGAGTAGGCGTCTTTATTTTGCTCTCGAAAAAATTATTATAAATAGGGATCAGCGGAGGTGTTTGTGTACATATTTAGTTAGTTTTTTACTTGTATATAATTATTTTATTGTGTTATTAGTTTATTTCATCGAGTATTGGGTAAGTCATCCAACTTTTCCTTTCTACTGCTCGTTCATAATGAACGAGCCAACTGACGATCCTGGCAGGGGATACGTTCCCCAGGCATCCAGTTTTGTTACTATTCCTCAAGCTAGGTCTAATATGGACACTGATAGTTTGTTGTTTGACACAGATAGTTCTGACAATAATAACTCTAATCCTAAACGGAAATGCACCTCACCACGTAAAGTATGCAAACACTGCAACAAAAAAAGGAGGAAAAATCATCGTAAATCGAACTTAGATGGTTTTGTTAGTGACTTTGAATGTCAATGTATAAATGAACAAAGTAATCCAGGTAATCACTCTCAAGTTGACAGTTCAAACAATCACCCTTCAGACCACCTACACATATCACAGGTCAATGACTCTATTGATATACATGCTCCAACCCCAAGTAACTCACAAAGAGCTAAAAATTTGGATGATCCTCATACTCCTGTTGGTCGAACAAAGTATCTTGCTACTGACTTGTCTCCTTATGTAGTACACATTCAAAAAGAACCTTCTACTCCAGATGAGAATTGTATTATGCACCCAATATCGTTCGGACACTTTCTCAAAAGAAACTCTTTTAAAAATATTATAAACGGGAGTCTAAAAAAGATAGGTAGGAATAGGCTATCAGTCTCATTCACAAATTATGAAGATGCCAATGCTTTTCTTACCAATGAGACACTAAAAGTGAACTTTTATAAAGCTTTTATTCCAACCTTTAATGTCACCCGCATGGGTGTAATTAGAGGTGTTCCTGTTAGTTGGAGTGATGAAGACATAATTGATAATATTAGTGTGCCTACAGGATGCGGTAACATTTTAAAAGTCAGACGTCTGAAGAAAAAAAACACTTTAAATGGAAAAACTGAGTTTATTCCAATAGAAACAGTTGTTGTTACATCCGACGGTCAAATTTTGCCTAAAAGGATTTTCCTATGCTATAATGCTTTACCAGTTGATCTTTATATTTACCCATCAATTCAGTGGTTCCAGTGTTGCCGATATGGACACGTCAAAAGTCAATGCAGATCTTTGCCAAGATGTTTCAAGTGTGGACAAGGACACACTGGAGATTCCTGTAACATCGAAGATGATATAACATGTTTCTTGTGCTCGGGTTATCATATGGCTACAAGTCGAAAGGTTCCGGAATACGGTAGACAAAAAAGCATTTAGGAAACTATGGCAAAGAGCTGTGTTACATACGCTGAAGCACTGAAGTTACACCCCCCGATATCAAAAGTCGTTTGCAGATGTGTTAGTGTCTAGCCGATCTGTTCAACAGAATATACCAACTTCTCAACCTGGTAATCGTCCCAATTCTCCAATACCAAATTATACACTTGGTAATACAAGCCCTAATTCTCAAAAAAAAGACTTGTGTTTTTAAAACCGAGAACTCTTCCTAGACCTGGTAGAGGTTATAATCGTGACGAACACGAATCACTCAAGAAAGATTACAACACACCTTTTGCACCTAGCAAAAGTGTTTAAATTAACAGTGAATCTAGTAATAATCTTTCTGATTTATCTCATAATTGCGCTTATTTCCTCTTTGACACAGAATAATCTATTATCACCGTCCAACGTTGCCACACCAAAAAATGATTCTTTTTTGAAAACAAATTCGACTGTCTATGGGAAAGAAGTCCGTAGTGCAGTGGAATTGCAGGAGTATTAGTAGTAAGAAAAGCGATTTAGTTTACATTTTAAATCACGCAGAGCCCTTTATTGTGGCTCTGCAAGAGACATGGCTACGGCCAGATTTTGTTTTTAAAGTCTCTGGATACTCTTGTATCCGAGAAGATAGGTATGATAACTACGCAGGTACTGCCTTATTAATCAAACATCCTATGACTTTCTCACGTATCCCCCTCCCTCATCACAGCGATGATATTTCGATCGTAGCTGCCTCTGTAAATAATATTTCGTATGTTTCAGTGTATATACCTCATCCTTCAACAACTGTATATAATGAATTAGAACATCTTTTAGCTAGCATCCCTCGTTCAGTTTTGTTAATGGGTGATTTTAATGCGCATCACCCATCGTGGGGAAGCACACTGCATAATCATTACGGGAATAGAGTATTGGATATCTTAGAAAAAAAAAAATTTTTGTATATTAAATACTGGCAGTCGCACTCGGCGTACTCGCGAAGGTATTAGTGTTCCAGATATCACAATTTGTAGTCCAAGTCTGGCATCTTCTCTAGAATGGTCAACTATGTCATCAACATACGGCAGTGACCATTTTCCAATTACTATAACTTTTCCTGATAGTAATAAACCACCGATTATTCGCCCCCCACGCCCTAAATATAAATTGCAAGATGCTGATTGGAGCTTATATAAAGATAGAATAGAACAAAAAATTTCTACATTACCATTTGTCAGTAATAGTAATCAGGCTGAGTGTGCTGAAGCATTAGCAGCATTGCTCGTAGATACTGCGGATGAAACTTTTCCCATAAAAAAAAACTCGTAGGAATAAAATACCTTCTCCTCCCTGGTGGGACAGTGAGTGTTCTGAAGCAATTAAAAAAAGGAAAGAAGCAGAAAGAACTTACATGTCCAATACTACGGAAGAGAATCTTGTTAATCTATCTTTAATAACAGCTAGTACAAAAAAGCTTTTTAAGCAGAAAAAATAGGATAGTTGGAGGAACTTCTGCCTGTCTATTTCTCCCGACACTTCTCCTTCTGCTATCTGGACCCAAATAAGACGCTTTAGGTCAGCTTACAAAGAATCAAAGCCATCTTTCTATCTGAGCAATTAACTGATTCATGATAAATTGATAAATTGGCCTCTTCATCTGTGCCACAAGCTTTTAGTTTAATGTATAAGACTTTACCTGATGTTGAACAAACTGGTCTCAGCACTCCCTTCACGCTCACCGAACTTAAAGGTGTCTTATCTTACGTTAAGGACTCGGCGCCTGGTCCAGATGGGATTCCCTATTCTTTTCTTTCTAATATGTCCGACTTTAGTTTGTGTTATTATTTATCTTTGATCAATTCTGTTATGATGTCTGGTAATGTTCCGTCTTCATGGAAAGTACAGGAAGTCGTTCCAATTTTAAAGCCGAATAAGCCTTCTTCTAATCCAGAATCATATCGCCCTATAGCTCTTTCTCCAGTACTAGCGAAAATTGCGGAACATTTAGTAAAGAATCGATTGGAATGGCACATTGAAAGTAAAGGATTATTAAGTAATAGTCAATACGCGTTCAGAAAAGGCAAGAGCACGGCAGATAGCATTGCGATTCTTACCACAGATATAAAATTAGCTTTTTTCAATTAATCAGCATCTTTTAGCAACTTTCCTAGATATTTCCTCTGCCTACGACCATATTGTGTTATCAATTCTTGTTAGAAAATTGCACATACTAGAAGTTCCCTTAATGTTAGTTAACTTTATTGTAAATATTCTTCTGGGAAGAAGTATACATGTCCTTGATGAAAACTTTAAAAAAAAATTTAGATTGTTATGGAATGGATTGCCACAAGGGTCGGTTTTATCACCTATACTTTTTAATATATATGCTTACGATTTAGAACAATCTATAGGTGACAAGGTCAGTGTATTACAATATGCCGATGATCTTCTCTTGTATACTATATATATATTGTACTAGTGGTTCCCCGCGACTTCGCCCGCAAGAGTGGATTTTATAAACTTTCATCCCCCATAATGTTTTTATATCGCGACAAAATGTAGTCTTTTCCAGGGTCTCGAACTGCCTCCACACCAAATTTCATCTCAATCGGTTCAGTGGTCTAAGCGTCAAGAGGTAACAGACAGACACACTTTCGTATTTATAATATTAGCATGGATTGATTTGATTGTGATCTCGGAAAAGGCTGTAAAGATTTTGCTGAAATTTATTATGTGGTTATCAGGGGTGCAAAATGGGTGGGTTCAAATTCCGCTCGGTGACAAAACATTTTTTCATTGTTTTTAATTTATTCAAGTTTATAGCATTTGTGTTTTTTAAACAAGACTTACAAATTTTAAAGGTTTTTTTTATTTAATAGCAGTATTAACCAAGTAAAGATCCGTCGCCCAGGCACAGATTATATCCCAGGTAGGTAATGCAATTAAAACTTTACTGTGATTAATAAGTCTACTCACTATTGCCATTACCATCATATCTGGAGAGATTTGTGTAAGTATCTGGTATAATCCAAACCACAAAATAAATAATATTTCTTTGTATCTAGGAAATCGCCCGGGAACGCAGGTTCGATCCCCGCCTCAAGCAGTCTTTTTTTGAGTGCAATATCGTTAAATATTGGACCACAAACTTAGAATACTTAGGCTTTGATCCCAAAGTAATAATAATATAAATAAATACCTACACATAAAACCTTTTCTTATGTCCCCCGCATTGACGTCATCGTATAAAATTTATAGATTCCCATTTGCTGCTTCAAAGAATTGGATCAGATAATTATTTTCTGGTTCGAAACAAATCTTCCTTCGCAGCTGTGACCAGCCGATAACATGTTGCATATACGCTGCCATTTCGTCTTGATACTTTACACATTTTTTAACAAAATAAAATTAAAGTATTAGTATAGGGCAATTTACCTACTTATTGCATACCTAGGTACTTGGTTTAGTTCTATGTAGGTACAAACTTGTCTTATACTTGAGTCATAATCCCTAAACTTACCCCCTAAAAATACTGCTCCTACGCTTAAATAAACCGCGTACATAACGTAATTGATCATTGATACGAAAGTAGGTACCCTCCTACTTCACGAAGCAAAGATACTTACTTAACAGTTGATCTAAAGCTGTCCTTTATTCATCCAAAGTAAACGATCAAGATTATTTGGTCGTAGTAAGAAAATGTTTCAGTGGAGCCTGTTGATAATTGGGTTCGTTCTTGCGCTTAATAGATATTGAATGGGATTCGCCAGGATGCGGTATATAAGGGGACGCTGGCTTGTTAGATGTCACTCCAGAAGAAGCCTCCAACGGTCCACTTCTTACTCTTACATCGGCCACGAAGAAGTCCTCAACAAACGAGCACCCAGTTACTATGTATAACTGGCGTTTACTACTGCTTGCCTTTGTCGCGGTATTCCAGCCGATTGCGTCTTTCACTGAACGCAATCTCGTTGATGGAAGGCAACAGTGCTGTGACCATCGACTTTCGAGGGAATCGGGAAACTCCCTTTATGGCGAAAACCGCTTTAAATCCGAAAACCGCCGCGTAAACGATCAACGCCGAGAAATCCGCGAAGTCCGAGGTGATGATAAACCTATAAACTCTTTTCGGGACTCCTATCGGGAACGGGAAATTAGAGCATCCCCAGAGCTAAGGACGCATCTGTCTCGAACGCGAGAATTTAGGCTTGGGGTTCGCAATGCTATTCTAACACCAGAAACGGCAAGAAACTATCGAGCAGAAACTTCAACCGATCGAACTCGAAACGCCGAGAACCGTCGCGACCACCAGCTCAGGGTTTTAAGAACCGCCGCAAACAGAATATTCCGAGCGCGCGATGTTAATGAGAACTTAGATCAACGTCATAGCGAACGACGTACGATAACCTCCCGACGAGAAACCAGACTTATGCGCGATAATGTCGATGAAGTCCGCAGGATCAGAGACATTAGAGACACACATGAGGAGCTTAGGCGAACCAGGAACAGCATAATTCGAACAGACAGACTTAGAACTATGAACAATGAGCGCATACAAGACGAGTCTCAAGACCGGCGTCGCTTTGTTTCACTTAATCAGCTTACTATTCAATCTCGGGATGTATTTTCACGAGCAAATAATGCTCACAGACGACTTTCTTTTCGAAATGTTAGAATTGCTAAAGATGAAACTGAAAATCGCGATGAAAGGTCACAGGATCGAGATGAAATTAGGAATATAGCTGAACGAAGAATTGAAATCCGTGTTAGAGAAAGGTCAGGCGTTGCAGAAACCACTTCACGTTTTTCGACAGCACGACCGATTGTTGTAAGCCAGCGAAGCGTTCGATCCTTAGATAGGCTATCAAGGGTAAGCAATAACGAGCGAAGAATGTCATATGAAAACGTTAGGGTTGCCAAACAAGAACGGGATGTAAGGTCACGAGAACAAGACCAAGCCCGTAATGAAGCTGAACGAAGAAATATTGAAGGTCGTGGTAGAGATAATTCAGACGTCAACTCCCGTTTTTTCACGACACAGCTGGCAAGGAACAAGCGAAGTGTACGATCTCTGGACAGACTTGCGAGGGAAAGCATTGAAGATAGAATGCACTTGTTTAGAACTCTAGCACAGAAACGCACAAATCGCGATAAAAGTCCCCAAGAACGACATGAAGTCAGGAGTGAAGCTAAAAGAAGGAATATTGATATTCGTGTTAGAGAAAGGTCAGAAGAGGGTTCTTCCACGATACGTCAATTCGCCAGGAACCAGCAAAGTGTGCGATCTCTGGACAGACGTTCAAGGACAAGGAATGACGATAAAACACTTTCCTTTGAAAATCTTAGAATCATTCAACAAGAACGTGAAAGTCATGAATCTTCTTTGATCTCTCGTGACGTAAAGTCGCGAGAACGAGGCAATATAAGGAATACTGCTGAACGAAGTATGATTGAAACTCGTGTTCGAGAGAGAGCACAAGTAGATCGAGAAACTGCCTCACGTTGCACACTGACTCAACAGGATGTCAATAACCAAGAACGTAGGATGTCAATCGACTCTTCAAAAAGAAACAGGGAATTTAGAATGACCTCTAATGAGCGTGATCGAGCTTATCGAATTAATCGTGAGAGAACGAATGATGACCGTTTCCCCAGTGTCCAACATGTTTCTCGAGAGCGAAATGACTATGATCGTCGCACTGATAATTCCCAATTCGCAGCTAGATCGCGCGTGGAAACAAACAGGGCGCGAACGGTAGAACGCCTATCAAATCAAAAGCGAAATGTTATAGAAAATACACGTAAAAACTATCGAGACGTAAGGTCAGGAGCCCAACGCACCCGTGAAATGAGCGGAAGGCATTTATCTCGCAGTGAATCTAGGCTATTTGAAAATAGGCAGCAACGCTTTTTGAATGCCCGTGAAAGGGAAACCAACGAGAACAGGCGTACCCTCGATGAAAGGACAGTCGAAAGAATGCAGAACCAGAGGTTACGCGAACTTACAAGGAGTTTCGAACGACGTGAAAACACTCAACGAGAAATGAGAGAGCAACGCGTTGATGATAGGGCGTCCCGTGTTAGGTCCGGCTCAGAACCACGAGATACTCGTGAGATTCGACGAAGTGTTTCTGTTTTCGATTCACGTTTTAGAGACAGTGAAAATAGATTCCGAGCAACATCAGAGCCGAGACTCTCACCGAGAATAATTGAACGCGATAATGCCCGCAATGTTGACCGAAGAAAGACTCGCGATGTAGACGAAAAAAGAGATACCACAAGATATGTTATTGCTCCTAAAACCACCGAGCGGGTAAACAATGACAGACGAACGAAATCAAATGCCCCTTCCGCAAGAAGCCCCTATACATTTAGTGAGAAGACGGGCGAAAATGAGGACAGAGCTTACGAAAATAACTGGCAAAATCTGATGTACACAATACAAGGAATTTATCTGTGCAGCATTTTCATACCAATGTTAATGAAGAACAACAGCGACAAAAAGAAAAAGTAAGTTTACATCCATACAAATATTATATATCCCGGGTCGGGTCGAGTGTTGGGTTTTTCTGTCTTGAAATAACTTAGACACAGACATCTCCGGAGTCCGGAAGTTGGTGGTGTTAACACCCCCGTATATAATTTGTGCCCCCGTGCCTCGGAAAGCACGTTAGGCCGTTGGTCCTGCGCCTGATCTCTCTGCGGTCATGTCGGACTGCAGTCTCACCGTTTTTTTTTTTTAATAATATATATGTCCCGCGCAGTTGGCTAATCTCAGTTGATATAGGCCGCCGTAGTCGAAATTTGGCTAGGAGGACATTATTAAAATTTATTATTATAAATACGAAAATGTCTGTAAGTACCTCTTCTATATATAGACACTTCTGCTTAAACCGCTGAACCGATTTAGATAAAATCCCGGAAACGTAGATATGGGATAGTTTTTCTCACAGAAATCGTCTTTTAAGTAAGTGAAAATGAAGATAAGATATTATAAGGGGAAGATGTTTTATTTAATTACCGTACAAAAATTCTACGTTTTCCTCTTTTGCAGGTTATACCCGGGCATATGGACGCCGCTACAGAAGCTTATCAAAACTGATTGAAAATACTGTACCTACATCGCAATATTTTATGATACCTTGCTTACAATCTGATGTTGAAATTTTAACGTAATTAGTAGAAGAATATAAATGTGTTAATAATACCAAATCGTTTGATTTACTTATTGTTAATCCCCAATCTGTCTGAGCCTTAAACAAGAACATAACTGTTCAAAAATTCGCTTACAATTTTACAAGGCGATGATACTATACAAGGCAGGGTTTTTAGAAGTTAATCAAAGGATTATCCTCTCTTACTTACTTGTTTTACTCTCTTCAATATTTAATACACCAAAATCAAGATATTCTAACTACTAAAAATGATAATAAAGCTCCTTAACAATAAAACTTAAAATCAAAACATCAAAAATGAAGACTTTTCTATAAAAAAAATGTAGGTAGTCATACTGTAACCAATCTGTACTTATAGTATAAAATTATCCTTCATTTACTGGACAGGGCACCCTGTAAAATAGTTAAGAGGCTAATAGTTATGATGATTTCAGTATTACTGCACATATGCTTACACTCACACACTGCTGTTTAAAATGGGCTAAATTATGTGATCCCTAAACAAAAATCTCTATCCATACTAATATTATAGATGCGAAAGTGTGTCTATCTGTCTGTTACCTCTTGACACATAAACCAATGAACCGATTGAGATGAAATTTGGTATGGTGACAGTTCGAGACCCTGGAAAGGACATAGGCTACATTTTTTCGCGATAATGTTTTTAACATTAAGGGGGTGAAAGGGGGGATGAAATATGAAAAATTCAACTATGGCGGGCGTAGTCGCGGAAAACCACTAGTAAATATATAAATATTACAATGAAAATAGAAACCTCAATAACATTTAAAATTTTATTAAATTAAACATGAAGTAAGAAATTAAAGGTATTTGATTTTATTGGAAACTGATACACTTAAGTTTGAGAGTAAACTTAACAGCTATGGGGGCAGAACAGTTACTGAATTTTGTGCCACTAATTGTAGGAAATACATTTACTACACCCAATAATAATACATTATATTATTTAAGTAGGAATAAGAAGTCACACAGTAATAATGTAAAATTTTCCCAAAAACAACATAAAAGTACCAGTCTTCTGCACTAGGGTTCAGATTTGGACAAACAATTTATAAATCTGCTACCACATCAGTTTTTTTCTTGTGCTGTGACTCATACATTGTTTTTGAAATCATCCTCTTCATTTCATCATCACCAGTTTCGTACCTGAAACAGGAATTTAAATAATGTTGAAATATTTTTAATGTCATCAAAAATCCAGAAATTCTATTTAGTTAATACTACCATAACTACAACTGACTATAAAAATAACTCATTTATTTGACATTGTTATAATTAAAATAATGGATTATGGAAGAGAGTTGCAAGCCTATAATTTTTTTACAAGCTTCAAGAATATACTTACATCTTCCTCATAAGATTCATGATAGAGTCCTGAGGATCCTTTGTATCCATATCATCAGGCTTGAAGCGGCTGTTGCGTTGGTCTTCAAATTTCTTTTCTATTTCTGTCACATGAGACCACTTCACATTTGGACGGGACTTGGCCAAAAATATAACTACCATATCTGCAACAGATTAATAGCACTGAGAAACAATGTAGCTTGAATCTAACATACACAGAAAAATAAAACCATATTTTTTTCTAATCACATTAATTATATCAATCTTTCGAGAAACATTTATTGCATAATGTAAGCAATAAATAAAGTTTTTATGACAAAGTCCAATCCAGCTATAACCGGCCACTTCTATCATTTACTTCTTCTTAATGATGGTAGAAAGTATATATTTTTTTACTATTAATACAAGAAAATAAATTACCAGTTTTTTGTTTCCAATGGCTGTCTTCAACACTTATAGGCTCTAGTAGCTTGTTGATCACCAGCAAGTAGTCTTTGTTCTCCAGGTTTTCAACGTGAAGCTCCATGGACCGATCTGTTAGTTTACAATAAACCTGCTCTTTTGGCACGGACTGAACATTCTTCAAGGTGACAAATATTTTTATGTATTTGTCAGATTGATCCCAACCTGTAAAACACAATGAATAATAATCATCATATTTTTCTAGTCTAGTCTTCACAACATAGGGTAACCTAGTGTGACTAGTGACACTGTCTTGTCCTAGTGATTTTTAAAGCTATTTATTAGCTCATAAGCCTAAATGAATCAAAATGTACAGTATTGCACATAGGCAAACAAAACCCACGTCTATGTTACAAATTGGGCGATACCCAGGTGCAGGAGGTTGGGGTACAGATAGACTTGGGAGTAAAAATTACAGAAAACCTTAAATGGGAAGAACACATAGCAACAATTACTAAGAAAGCTAACAGTCTGATTTACCTCATTAGAAAAGCCTTTGGTACCCTGACGCCAGAAATGATGCTCCGGATCCACAAAACATTTGTAAGACCTATTCTGGAGTATGGTTTTCAAGTGTGGAACCCCTACTTTGTCAAGGACACAGACTGCTTAGAGAAAGTACAGCGCAGATTCACAAAAGTACCACTACTACTAAAAAGAAGACCATATGAGGAACGCTTAGATATTTTGAAGCTAACAAAACTAAAGGACCGCAGAGATCGTGGAGACCTGATTGAGACATACAAGATCCTACATGGTCATTACGACCTTCAAAACTTTGACCAACTATTCACGCGTAACAAAAATGACCATATACGAGGCCACCATCTCAGACTCTGTACCGATATCTCAAAGTGTTACCCTTACAAGCATTTTTTGAGCAATAGAGTAGTCAAAGCTTGGAATGGGCTTCCAGAAGATGTGATCTCTGCCCAAAATATCAATCAATTCAAAAACCGACTTGACACTTATCTAAACTCGCTTAACTTAATGTGAAGAACTAGATACAGGCGGCTATCAGTTGTCTCAACTGCCTGCCTGATAACTAATAATAACAATATTTCATAGTTTTTCTTTACTTCTTCAGTGTATTTGTCTGTGTTTAACTGTTAAGAACTGATTTTTTTTTCTGACCAAGCCAATTAGACAAATCTCAAATGACTTATGATGAATACAACGAAATTACCGAAGGCAATAAAAAGGATTTTTTTACAATTTAGATAAAATGCCTAAGATTACTTTAACAGCTTTTTAATTTCCATTGGTACTTTTGTTGTATTCGTCGTCGTAAATAGTTTGACATTCGTCTAGTTGACTTGTACATGTATTTTGACTATGGTCGCCCATACCCAACAGAAATCAACTAGGTTTGCAGGAGATTAGTACACATAACACAGAAGCTCTCTCTATACCTTCCCTCTCTTAGTTTGGTGAGACAGAAATCTCACATAAACAAAGAGAGAGGCGCAGGGCCAATCGCTTAGCAAAGTAAATGTAGGAAGGTAGGTAGCTAACTTACCATAACCATTCAGCTTAATCTGATATCTTTTGTTTTGAGCTGGTAGATTTGAAGATGTAGAAGGTGCGACTTCCATAGGTGTAGCACTTAGGTTTTCACTCTCTTTTAACTTTATCCATTCTGTCTCCAATTTGCGGATTTCCAGTGATAGCACATCTTGAACCTTCTTACGTTTGGCTTGTTTCATTAATTCATTCAACTCGTCGATGTCACTGCGTAACTATAAAGTAGTAGGATAGAAAACTGTTTACAACAAATCACGTACTTCGAAAATTAATTAATTTTCGAAGTACGTGATTAGTTAGGTAGGAAATAAAATGCTTGTTTTTTACCTCTTTGATTTTTGCATCAGCCATTTTTAATGTTCTTTTAAAGATTAAGTATAGATTTTTCAATATAGCTTCCCAGTCAAAGGGCGGAGCACGTAATTTAAATAAATTTACAATTCATTCGCACATGGAATGGATCAACAAATCACAGACAGAAAGAAATCGAAATCAATTAAAGAAACGAAACCGACCAAAAGGAATCTAAAGAATTGACGATACTTTTTTTTAATTTACCCTTGTTTATGGGAAGACGAAAGATCAAGTTTATACAGCCAAGTCTTAGTTCAGCAACCTTACCACAGATTATATAATAGTTACTAATGCCTGACACTCCATCTAAAAAAAAACGATTGTCAGTTTGCAGGAGCATCTTACTTTGTTTCACACAATATTTTCATCACAATAAAGACCACAAAAAACTACATAGTAAAGAAACAAAGCCCTTCTCTTCTCGATTCCTACTTCCTGCGCAAAACTCCTTTTATTCAACTATTTCAAGTCAGCAAAGGAACCAGATCAATACAGCCAAGTCTTCAGAAATTGTTGACTATGGTACATTCACATTGGCAACATTGATACTATTCTTATTATCTTTGGGTTCGGTCTCTGTTAGAAATAACATGGAGGAGATTTTGTTTGTGTAAAAATTAAGTTCTTTTAAATAAATGCTCACGTATTGTGAAACAAGTGTTTCTTTATTAAAATATAATAACAGAAATATCTTTTATTTCAGTATTCGTCTTTAATACATAGGTACTTATGTATGTATGTATGAACAGTATGATGTATTCTAAGGATGTATCTTAGACTAATATGTGTGTATAAATATAAATTAATGCTGCCAGCATCCTGGGAACTTTACCATATGGACCCTTTTTATAGTAAGGGATTTTCTGACAACTCAAAATTTTAATTTTATTTTAAGTTAATAGATGGCGCTATTTATCTAAGTTATATATATATTGCGTCATAAAACAAAAATAAATTATTGTAATATTATGTGTACTGATATGTCCTCGTCCATTAGCAAGTTTCTAATTGCAGTTAAAAATAAAATATAATGTAAAAAACGTCTTGATGGTCACTCTATTGCTAAAAAACGACCTGTTAGTACGCGTGAATCAAAAACATGCTAAACATAAACATCTTAACATAATAAACGCTAAAACCAGCTTTTTTCTTAAATAAAAATCTATGACTTAGTTTGGTAAACGCCATCTATCGGATTTTTAAGTACTGAGTTTTGACACTAGGAAAATCCCTCAATAAATTATTTATCTTAATTTTTAATAATAAAATAAGGCAGTTATTACTGTTTGATTCGATTTAGATTCAATAATTCTCGGATTTTCGGTCGAATCCCATTTCTAGTAAGAAGGAAGCAATCGGATTCTACGTAGGGGAGGTAGAACCCTAAAGTAGTGTGAACTGTGATTACATCTTCCAAATAGGGTCTTAGTTAGGATGCCATAAATACGAGTACTCGGCCGAGTAACTCGTTTCAGTCAAATTCCTGTTTCGGGTGCGTAAACAAGTACAAACAGGTTCGCGCGGTCATCCAAGGAACTATAAACTGATAAAGAATATACAAATTAACCACCGCAACGATCACAGGAAGAATGTAAAAAATATATTTGGAATGTAGTATACGTTTATTTGCAAAATAAGTTTACATAATTGATTCTAATGAGGTTCACATACAGTAGACGCTTAGGTAATAACAATAATATCACTGACAGCCGGTACATACGCCGAACTTGGCTGACACGCTGGCGTGGCGTGTGCCGAAATACAAGAATAAATTAGTTCTTTCGATGGGCGCGGTTGCGGCGCATGTTGTTCTGGCACTGAGGGCAGTACCACTTGCCTTTCGGTGGGGCGGTGATACCAACGCACGGGTAATGGAACCATTCGTACGGACACTGGAAAAAATAGACAAATACTTTAAGCCATTAAATAACAAGATGTTACCTGAATAGAGAATAAATAATAAGGTTCAATTTAAACAATTAAAATTCCGCTTCTCCATCCTCAAGTTCGTGACTATTTTGAGCTTTTAGATTGTTTGTTGGTGGGACATTTTAACAATCTATAAAGAGACGCGTTACTACGGATGACGATGTCCGTATTTTCGAATCAAGCCATCATGCTCGCTCGCGCTGTAATGTTGGAATGAGTGACAGACAAGGTGGCTTGGCTAAATTCGGACTTGGTTATTCTTTCGGCGAAGTAGGGCTTCAAAAGCCAAACGATTCGTGCATCAAAATTACAATTTGCTGGGACCCAGATACTGATGTCACATTGTAGTTCCTTACGGTTTAAAAAAACAATAGGTTTTTAGGTCACTTACGTCTTGGTTGTCGCATGCAACCATGTCACCGTAGGACACTTGGTTGCAAATGCAGTAACGGGGCTCGTTTGGATCGTAAGTCCATTCTTCTTCCATTGGTTCCTCTATAGCGACATTTGCCGCTATATTGTTACTGCAATTAAAAAATGTGGGTTAATTTTGAGCAGGCATACAAATTTTCCGTTAATTTGGAAACTCCACTTTTGCGCATTGAATTTCCCCATCAATGCGAGGATATTATAAAGTTTTCAATGGTACAGTTCAACGGGAAAAAGTGGAAAAACAATGACGACCGTCTTGGTGTAGTGGTTCGCACCCCGGACTTCTAAACCAGGCGATTGCGGGTTCGAATCCCGCAAGGGGCAAATGTTTGTGTGATGAGCACGAGCATTTGTACCTAAGTCATGGATGTTTATATGTCTATCCGTTATCCTAGTCACCATAGCACAAGCTCACGCTTAGTTTGGGGCTAGGTAATTGGTGTGTTTGTTGAAACAATTTATTATTATTACCAGAATTGTCGGTACTTACACGACGGGCGATGAGGAGCGACTAGCAACAGCAACAGTTTGCTGCGTGTGCGTAGACACACCAGAAGCTGACGCGTAACTGCTTTTCCTTTAAAAATAAAATGCTGGTTAAAATTACATGTTTTCAACTTTAACTTTTCCGTACAGTAAACTTATTACATAAGTACAGTCGGCAGCGCGTCAGGTTACCCATGAGAACTACTGAAACAGCTTTTAGTGCGGTCCCAAAGTCAAAGTGGCGTAATCTGATGCGCAGTGTTTTGATGTGTGATACTTTTTTTTTAAAGTTACATACTACTTAAAAAAAGTATACACGGAACCATATCATCCTAACCTGATGATGTTTTTCCGTAGCTCTTCAACCTATAATATTGATTTCCTTAATCACAAATCAGTTCAATAACATTTGGGATATTTTGTCAGATATGTTGTGTAAGTCGATATGGTGCCGACCGTAAGTTACCTGAATTTTGGTACTATATAAGAAGGAACTTAAAAGTAAACTAGCAGTTTTCCGCGAATTCGCTCGCGCAAAAGTTGGATTCCCCATACAAAATTTCGTCTTTTGACGTCATAAGGATGATATCTGGGATAAAGGGTATCTTACGTCCGAACGTAAATCGTTCCAGCGGTTTAAGTGTAAAGAGTTAAAAGACAGACGGACACATTGTCCCTATTATTATAATATTATAATTGTGAAAGTGTGTCCTTATGGATCCTATTGATAACGTTAATCAATTAGAAGGGAATGTAGATCTTACTTTTGCTTCTGTCTCTTATTGGACACCGAGGTGGAGCTGTGGCCGTGTGAAGTTGTATGGTGCCCGTGTACAGTGCTAGTCTGACTGTGACCAGAAGGTATACCGTGACCTGTAATAAATAATAATGATTATACTGTTTGCAGAGACTCCTATCAGTCAGGGCCATTAATCACTTTTGATAAAGCGATGTGCACGCGCAAATGTCCAAATAATATGTATTAATGAACTCGACTGTACCCTATACAAGAATTACAGATTTTATTTTAGTTAAACAAAAACAATGTATATTACTTTTTATTCTTTTGCAAGCAGCTATATATTAGGGAAGATATTGGCAGATAGTGAGTTCCAGTGCCTATTGTCAGGTGAGATGAGGTTACGCGAGAGAAAGAGAGGCAAAGTTGAATGATATTAATAAGGGCAAAAACACATAACCGCGTTGCGGCACCGCGCCGCATCTCAACGCGCCACCGAGCGTTGCGTTGAGGTGCCGCAAAACTAAGCGTTCAGTAGGGCAACCATTGCTTTATGAGTTTTAAACGTTGGTGGACGTATCTAGTATGGATCGCAATAAACGTAGTGCTCTTTTGTTATTAAGAAGTCATTACATCAATTTAAATAGAAGACGGAGGAGATACTGGTTACATCCATTTAGCGAGGCAATGAATCCTGATGGGGAATAGCATTAAAGATAGATGAATTTTTTTTATTGACTTCTTTAGAATGAGCGTATTATCATCACAGGTCGGAATTAGGTAGAGTTATTTATGTACTTGCATCGAAATGTTGATATTAATGTGGACCTTCCCGGGATTTCTAATGGACAATCCCGTGTGGCCAACAATATTACAAATAAATAATAATTAAAAACATCAGAGATAGACAAATAAAACAAAGATAATTAACATACAATTTGTATTAGTAAGACGAACCGAGGTAAGCGAATGAGCTGTGTGTAGCGTTGGGTTTACTCCCCGGAATATTTCCAACTGTTGGGTTTATTCCCAAATTCGGGGAAAGTATGTGGAATATTTCCAATTCGTCGGGAAAATAGGGAAAATACTCAAAAGTAGACTTAAATTAATAAAATGCGAGAATTTAGCTACTGTAACAATGGTTTTACGCCTGTAGCACGCCCTTACATGAAACCATAACAGTGGGACCACGCTAGTTTTGCCTGTTTGTCAGTTTTTTTACACCAAACGTAAACGGCATGTTCTAATGCTTAGATTTATCTGAGTCTCTCTTTCTTTGAGATTCGACAATCCTGTAGTATACTTCCTACTACTGTGTCCACGATGTCGCGAATTGGTGCAGAAATGTAGACGTTTGAGAAGGATTGGAGAAATCTCGACATATACAAACCGGGTCATAGTAAAATCTCTACATTAGAAACAGCAGTTTGGCTTCTGTTTAGTTTGAATATTTGAGACAAGTGATAATAAAGTTAAATCTTCGTTATTAAAACAAGTAATTCAGAAAATAAAACGTGTAGATTTGTTTTCTTCGAGGTGTCTAGGTGAACATACTTAAAATCCCGAGTGTGGTAAGTGAGCTATCAACGGAATAGTAAAAGAACGGCGCCTTTTTTTAATATTTTTGTGCTTAAAAATTTGAAAACTGCTTGTATTATTTTAAGACACGCATTTAGATTTTTTTTCTATAGGTCTAAAAGTGAACAAGATATTACAAAGTATCTGATTTGATAACAAGTTGAAAAACTTAATTCAACAAATCGCGCAATACTAATTTAATGTTTAAAACAAATAAAGGCGATTTTGCACATGTTATAAATGTAATTAAAGAGAATTGTAAGTTTTTTTGAGTGTTTGTATGAATAACAAAGTTATATTTGTGGATGTTGAAATGTGCTATACACACATCAAAAAAAGGTTGGGATCACTAGCATAAACTGATATAATTCTTTAAATTTAACTTTATCAAGAAAAATTTTTTGTTATGTGTTTTCTTTAAATAGAAAAACCCTTTGAAATTAAGAACAAAAACTAATTTTATTTTTTTAATAACAAAAATTGAGTAATTAACCATAATGTAATTGTAAGAGAAATTTGATATGAAGGAAAATACTGTATAACCAAACTTAACGACAATTTATAAACAAAATGTTTTTATTCAATATTAATATAACTCCTCCCCTGCCTCGTCACATGCGGGGATCCTCCTGGGCATGCTGAGGATTAAGTTATACAGCATTTCTTCAACCTGTCCCATTTTTGAATAGCGGCTTCCCTGAGGTCTGGCACTGTCTGGGGACGTGGCTGACGGTTCCAAACAGCTCGCTTAAGAGCATCCCACGCGTGCTCTATTGGGTTAAACTCAGGCGAGGCAGTAGGCCAGTATAACCTTGTTATGTCGTATTCTCGGAAAGCAGCATTGACTCGTTGAGCTCGATGTGCGGGCGCATTATTATCGACCAATAATAATTGCTGCCCATGGTTTACTCGGAATGGTCTGACAATTCCATCAATAGCAACTGCTTTATACATGTCTGCTGTCATGAAACCTCGATACGGGATCAAAGATCCAATCATAATACCACCCTCAAAAGGACACCGATTTCCCGCCTTGCTGAACTGTTCCTGTGGCAGTTTTTTGCCTTTCACGGTCTCCTGGTCTTCTCCAGACACGGACACGTCGGCTATCTGGATGACTACTGATTCGCGATTCGTCAACGAAGTGCCAAATGTTTTCTTCTTCATATTTTCCATTCTGCCGAAGCCTAGCCCACTCCAATCTCTGTCGTTGACGTTGCCGGGAATTCAGAGGCGCTCGCCAAGACCTCCGTGCTCGTAATCCAGCTTGGTGCAAGCAATTCCGAATGGTCTGAGTACTAACATTCAAGCCCAGAGGCGGCCCGAACATCTGCTTTTATTTTAGTAGCTTTGATTGTTGGGTCACGGGCTGCCAGCAATCTAATATAGCGTTTTTGGGCAGCAGTCAAAACAGTTGGGCGACCACTGCGGGGTCGGTTAGCTAAATTACCCATACCGTGGTACCTCTACAACGTAGTCACGATGGATTGGGATATAGCAAGTCTGCTAAGTCTAAGCTAAGTCTGCTGCTTCCCTCAAAGTTACTATTAACGTAAAACTTTTGATAATCCTCTTGGCATTTTTCAATCACAACTTTTTGCGAAAAAATATTTAAAATCCGTCAAAATTGACTAAATCAGATTCCTGAGTGAGCGTAAGCTATAACTAAAAGCCTTTTTATATGGAAAAACAGTTGAACTGTTTTCTTGTTTTGTATTCTAATTGTGTATTTTTAAATAAAGAATCTTAAAAGAAGAAGAAATCATAATATAATCTACCGTAACAAAAAAGATTAGATTTTTCAGTGATCGTAAACTTTTTCTGATGTGTGTATTTAAAAACTATACTGAATTTACCAATTTAGCTTTTTTTACATTTTTAAGCAAGATATCATACCACTTTGGAAGTGTTTTCTTTATCAAAAAAATTGTATTGCGAGATTTGTCCGCAGTTGGAATCAAGTTTTTGAACTTGTTATCAAATCAGATACTTTGTAATATGTATCTTGTTAACTTTTGGACCTATAGAAAAAAAAATCTAAATGAATGTGTCTTAAAATAAAATAAGCAGTTTTCGAGTTTACAAGCAAAAAAATATAAACAAAAGAGGCGCCTTTCTTTCACTATTCCGTTGATAGCTCACTTACCACACTCGGGACTTAAGTATGTTTACCTAGACACCTCGAAGAAAACAAACTTATACGTTTTGTTTTCTGATTTTTTTGTTTTTAATAACGAAGATTTAACTTTATTATCACTTATATTATTGCACTTGAAAAAATGACCGCCAGAGGCGGGAATCGAACCCGCGTTCCTCGTATGCCGGGCGATTGCCTAACCTCTCGGCCACCCTGGCGTTGGTAGAGCCTGTCGAAATTTTCAAGTGCTTCTTAAGTGATAAGCAAGCAGTTATGGTTCCTACGGCTATGCGCAGCTTGTCTCTTGTTAGTCGGGTGAGGTTGCGGGCGAACCTTTTTGAGAATTCCGGGATTGCGTCCTTTGTTTGCCTACAACCTTCACCGTTTCTCCACTCTGCTAGGTGTGTTGCTTCAGTTTCTGCACGCAGCCATGTCTTTGTTTGGGCCTGCGGTATGGCCAGTAACGGCTCTGGTCCGTGTACTGTTGTCGCTAGCCCCTCTTGGCTAGTTCATCAGCTGCGTCGTTACCTAGTGAGTTACTGTGACCTTTGATCCATTGCAGGGTTACTTTATTTGTGCTCGCTATGAATTGGAGTGCACTATGGCATTCCAGTATAAGGACAGATGTTATGCTGTTGTTTTGCAGAGCTTGAAGCACTGAGGCGCTGTCTGAGACAATTTTTATGGGCACAGTAATAGAAAGTATACTACAGGATCGTCGAATCTCAAAGAAAAAAGACTCAGATAAATCTAAGCATTAGAACATGCAGTTTACGTTTGGTGTAATAAAACTGACAAACAGGCAATACTAGCGTGGTCCCACTGTTATGGTTTTATGTAAGGGCGTGCTACAGGCGTAAAACCATTGTTACAGTAGCTAAATTCTAGCATTTCATTAATTTAAGTCCACTTTTGAGTATTCTCCCTATTTTCCCGCCGAATTGGAATATTTCCCAATCTTTCTGTTTTTTCCCATACTTTCCCGTATTTTTCTTTTCCATCCCATTTTTTTCTTTCCCTTGCCCATCGCTAGCTGTGTGAATTGAGGCATATCCACTTTATTCTTTCGTTGTATGAAATCAGTGTAAGTATTGTATGAATAACTCTACCTAATTCCGACCTCTGATTATCGTATGAAGAGCTTTGATGCAAGTTATCCCCATATATACAGAAAAATAAACTCAAAGGAAGGAAGGAAACTGCATGTTGTTGTCACCTTGTGTGATGTCATAACGCTGGAATGCGCGGCGCGGTGCGCACCGCAAAATTCTTTTTCATCTCACCTGTTCGGAAAGTTGAACTTTCATGTGTAGATAGCCGGGTGGGAAATAGTTTTTCCCTCCTACTATATACTCCTACTATTGAATAAGGCCACTATCGAGAGTATCGATAGTTATTGCAATAGTCAGAGCTGTATCAGCTATCGATAGTGATTTTAATATTGAACTTTGATACTATCGATAGTATTGCTATGTGTCGATAATATTTATATTAACGGAGCTATCGATACTATCATTGCTATCGGTAGACTATCGATATTCTATCGATACTATTGCTTTTGCCTAGGTTATCGATAGTCTATAGATACTATCGATATTCTATCGATACTATTGTTTTTGCCTCAACTATTGAGTCTATCGATACACTATTTCTTTGCTCACAGTCGAAATGAAAAATAGTATGTTAAACTCGGTTGAAAGCACCCATTCCACTCTCGAGCTATTAGCGTTCTCACTTCGTTCAAGCGCCAGAAACTTCTTAAGTGGAATGTTCACTTTCGGCCCTTGTATAACAATCCACTATATAGCGGCGATTTTGGCGGTGCGGTGCCGCAACGCGGTTAGATGTCTCGGCCCTAAGTTACCGTGGTCGTGCGCGGCGTGGTGCGCGGCGGCGGCGGCGGCGGCGGCGGCGTGGTGCAGCTCGCCGCCCGCCAGCGCCTCGTACGACGCCTTCAGCGACGCCGTGCGCCGGCCCTGCGCCATCTGCGGGACGCGACACCACCGCGCTTGTTAACCCCATTCGTGTATCGTTGCCCTAACTTTCGTGAAACTCCGTTGTGGCGAGTGCATAAGTAGTGCAGAGAGCCAACAATCCAAAAAAAAAAAACCTTTCGTGGGCGAAATTATAAGGTTTTCAACCATGTTGTAACGGCATAGAGCTCAAATTAATAATAACATTTATTCACCATAACAACATATGTATACAGAGTATTTTTTTTCGTTTTGGCTTGTTTATACATAGAGTTAACAGAACTTAAGAGGAAAGACTAAGTGCCATTTCTCCATACAGACTTTCTCCCGTTTTCTGCTTGGATAATGCCTAAGGACAAAACTTTTTTTACCCTAAAATCTACATTTACCACAGCTCCTTTTTTTTGGTTTTTTCTTATATTCGAATTAACAGAAGTAAAGTGAACATTCTAAAACTAACAAGATGACAAACAAAATCTACACAAATTAAAACTGTTTAAACATTTTAACATGATCAACGCTAATACCAGCCTTTTTCTTAAATAAAAATATTTTTGACTCTTGTAGTTCAACGCCATCTAGCAAATTTTAAAGTACTGATTTCTGACACTAGGAAAATCACTAGGAAATTCATTGCATGTTGCCGCCACAGTGAATCATAGATACCTAAGTTTTACATGGCTTGAAATATTAAACTGTACTCACTATTATACTTGAGCCAAGTTCCTTGTGAAATACATGAAACATTTGAGTATTTCTAAATAAAAAAATAATGAAGATTAGGTCCTACTAACCACAAAAATAATTTTTAAACGTCAAAATACCCAAATGCTTTAATTTCAGCAGTCCTGAACTCCTGACCGTACATTAAAACTAAATCAGAAAAACTTCACTCGCACAAATATCAAGAATGTTCAGTTTTGTATGGAGCTTCGGCCATCTCTTATACAGTATATCAAAAAATAGGAAAAAACCTATGAAACCTATCTTCTTATTTATTTTAACTATTTTGCGTAGTTTTCATGCACTTAAAAATATTTCTTAACATTTTGTAGACAATACCTACTGACTCAAAATGGCGTCGATTTCAAAACAGACAGACACACTTTACAAATAGATGATGCTGGTAACTTACCTGTTGGGTGGCTGCGATGGCTTGACTGGCAGCTGCGGCTATAGCGCTGCCAGCGTGGCCCAGCGTGTATGTATCACGACCAAGAGCCGCCTGGAGAAAAGAGTCGGTAGTTACAAAAAACACAATTCTATAGTCAAGTATAGTATTCTATAGACAAGTTCGTGAGTGACCGTCCTACGGCAAGAGGTGCGGGGGGCGCGGCATGCTCGATGTCAGCGGAGACGGCTGGTGTTGCGGGGCAGGGTATTTTCTAAGTGCATAATATTTTTTTTATTGTTTGCCTTGTTCCCAAAATATGGGACTTAGAAAAAATGGAAAAATTCAAAGAACGAAATTTCCGAAAGGCATTATTGGCGTTAATAAAATGGATTCAATAATCAGTTTGGAGTAATTTTTATAGAAAAATAAGTGAATATTAAAAAAAAACATTAATATTTTGGAATTTGTTTTTTTTTCGTACATTTAACCGAAAGTTAAAATTTCAAGTTGTTTACTTCGCCTATTTTTAAACATTTTATTTTTGCCTTAAATTGTAGCTTATAGTCTAGAAATATTATGTGAAAAAATCCAGAATGGTATCTGGATTTGTTTCGAAGAAAGACGTACTAAAGTACGGAAGTATCGCATGGCGCGGTATACTGTGCCGTTCCTTAGTGTACCACAAAACACAAATGCTTAATATTTCTAATGAATTATCGTTAAATAACCAGTATAACAATTATATAATTAATTTCGTTTATTCCATTATGATGTCATAAAAAGATAATTAAGGTAAGTTTCCCCTGGTTCGGTAACTTAAGGGTTTTCGATTTTAAGATTTTTTTATTAAATTTCTGAACATGATATCAGCTTATAAGCATTTTTGCGATGAATATTGGTATTTTGATATTCAATTTCTGTGTGAATTATATAGATAAAGGTGTATAACATTAATTATTTTAATAATTTTTAAACCTCTTTTTTGAACCCTGAGTCGTGATAAAATTTCGGGACAAGGGTTTTCACAGTGAGTAATAATAATTTTAGTAATAAAAAACGTAAGTTATCAAAGGATTCATTTTTATAAATGAAACAAAAGTCAAGACAATGATAATTGTAGACAAAATTAAAAAGAAACTTCTGTTCTGTTTCACATACATTTTAGGCAGCGGGAATATAGTTGCTACTATAACATGATCTTTAATACCTTTCCTGTCACTGTGTATTTGATATAGTTTACTAGTTTTTTTATCAAGTAGATTTTTAAAATAATTTAATATTGAATTACATATTTACAGGCAACTTAGAGATATTATAAAACATGATTATTTACAAAATAAAAATTATAAAAAGGGTCCTTGTGGTAAGGTTCTTAGGATGCTGGCAGCGTTACCCCGCTGGATAGCGATGCCTATAAGCTGTGCAAGGTAGCTGCCAGCTCTTGGGTCACCACTGATGTCAATCAGCCTCTTGGAAATCTCTTTAAAAAAAGAGATAGCGTTGGGACCCCACGGACCCAGTGTTTCGACTCCAAACGGTACAAAGTGGTACCGGGAGTCGATCTGCCTGTACTTGTTTTTTTTTAAGTTTTCGGCATTTCCCGCAGCCAAACCAGCCTTACTTGTTTTTGTATATTTAATAACATTTTTTTTTTAATTAAACAATAAAATTAGTGACGGAAATTTCTAAAAATAAGTATCACGAAATAAGGGACTCTTTTTTTGTCACTTTTTCTTAAGTTAGTGATAGATTTTCAATACTTAAAAATTAGACATTTTTGGATTTAGTTTTGTTATAGGTTAAAAAAAACTATTTAACTGTTTTAAATTTTAAGCAAGATTTCTTTTAAAAAAAAATTCCTCTGTGACAGTTAATAATTTTGATTTGATCTCTTTTTCACTAGATAGATAGGCGAATACGTTACCTTTCAAATAAATCATTTTCATAACTTTTAGAACCTCTAGATAGATAGAGTTAGAACCCAACATGGGGGTTTTTTGTCGATAACATTCGATGAACTAATAGCCCATAAATTATCGCTAGTATGAGCCCGGGCACACTGTATATGACCGCTAGTAACTTTCAAGCAAGAACCTTAGCAACTTACTATGGGATCAGAATATTGTGTAATTATTCGTTACTAGCAACTCACCCCAGCTTTTAACGGGTGCAATTTTAGAAATAAAATATAGTCCTTGTAAGTCTAGAATAATGTAGCATTTAAATGTTAAATGAATTCATGAAATCAGTTCAGTAGTTTTTAAGTTGATTCATAAAGTTACAAACATACAAAAACTCAATTTTCTCTTTAAAATATTAGTATGTGTACATGAGTAGATTGTCAAAAGGTAATACATATTAGATACCTGTATAGCAGTATCAGTTCTGGACTGGTTGCTAGTGGTGGTGTGGGCTCTCGAGTCCTTGGGCACCCAGCTTTCACGTCTTTTCTCGTTGCGAATGCGGTATCTATAAATATTTATATAATTAATTACTTTCAGCTCAAGATTGGTCTCCAGTGTGTTATATTTACTGTAGTAGGTACGAGGGTCAAACTGAAAGTTCTTAGAACTGGCCACTTATAAACAATATAATAAAAAAATATTCTAAAATTTGAAAATAGAACTCTTTGCCAATATTACTGAGTATATATTTCATTCATTTGTCATTTGTTTTACGACTTGGTGGCAAATTGAAAATTGTCTGTGTCACGTCAAAATGAATTTAACACGAGAAAATTTTCGTGCAATGATTTTTTATGACTTTCGATGTCATTTAAGTCAACAAGAAAGTTATGATAGACTACGATTGGCCTTTCACGATGAAGCCCCATCTCGTGCGACTGTTTACAACTGGTTTAATGAGTTTAAACGTGGTCGCACTAATCTCACTGATGATGTACGTGAGGGACGGCCTTCTACGGCGACGACTGAAAATAACATCTGTGTTGTGCGGCGTATGATAGAGACTGACAAAAGAGTGACCTATCAGCAGATTCGGACAAGCTTAGGCATCGGTATGAGTCAAGTGCACAAAATCCTCCACGAACATTTAGCGGTCAGGAAGCTTTGCGCCCGGTGGATACCTCATAATTTGACTAAGGCTCAAAAACTCCATCGTGTGGATTGGTGCCGTAAAATGATTGAAAGATTTAACGGAGGTGACTCAAATGCTGTGTTCGACATACTAACAGGTGACGAAAGCTGGATTTACTGTTATGATCCTGAAACCAAAAGACAATCTGCTCAGTGGGTGTTTCCTTTCGAGGAGTTGCCAACTAAAGTGAAGAGAGATCGAAGTGCGGGAAAAAAAATGGTGGCCTCGTTCTTTGGAAGGGTAGGTCATTTCGCAACAATTGTGTTAGAGGATCAAAAAACAGTTTCTGCAGAATGGTACACTACCAATTGTTTGCCACTTGTCTTGGAAAAAGTTCGAGAGAAACGACCTCGCAGTAGGATCCTCCTTCACCACGACAACGCCTCGTCGCACACCGCCAAGCGAACGATCGACTATTTGGCGACATCAAACGTTGAATTACTGGGTCACCCGCCGTATAGCCCCGACCTCGCGCCTTGTGATTTTTATTTATTTCCAAAAATTAAAGAAAAACTTAAAGGAAAGCGGTTTATGAATGCTGAAGAAGCGGTGGCTGCGTATCGCGATGCCATTGAAGAGACCCCTAAGGACGAGTGGGCAAAGTGCTTTTCCCAGTGGTTCCATCGCATGCAGCGGTGTATTGACGTCAATGGACAATATTTTGAAAAGATATAATAAAACTAATAACTGGCTAATGTAATCAGTTTTTGATTTTCTAAGAACTTTCAGTTTGACCCTCGTATGTTGAATGTTAGTTCATTGATGGAAAGGATAAATATAGGTTGATGCACAGATAAATAACTATAATACAACATCATACATTGATCCCAAAAAAGAAAATAGCTAAAGCAATTGTGCTATGGAAATCAGAATTATTTGTGGTATCCCAAACAAATAGTTCATTCAGACCCAATACAATTTATAAAAAATATAAATTTCTATTATATTATATTGATCCAACCGGGGATCAAATCTAAGACCTCAGAGTTGGCGGTCCTGAATATAGTGTGCACCTTGAATACTGGTATGCAAGCCTCTCCACCAGAGGTTGTCAAAATCATATCATAGTTTTATTTGTTGTATACCTACATACCTCAAGACGTGAATGAATTGTGATTATTATGTGTACAACTATTCTGGCAACCACTCCACTCCAACCAATAATGGATGGAAACAGATTGCCATATCCCAAACATAGGAAGAAAGTTATGGGTTTATATAGTTAAAATTACATACAAACCTGTTTTCTTTATAATGATTATTATTAGAGGTGCTTGTGTGGTTAGTGTTAATATCTAGCTCAAGTGATCTCTTCTCCAGGAGTTCGGTTATCCCCTTATTGTCTGCCTCCAGTTCACATTTGAATTTGTGTAACTCGGTATCTGTAATAATATCATGTAGGTGTTTTTAATAAGAAACAGATCTAGTACCTACATGGAATTTATCAAATAATAATGACTAAAATGGTAAGTTTATTTATTAGAACCAGGAGTTAACCATAGGCCTTTATTTAAAATGTACTTATTTTGTTACTCTTGAATAAAAAAATACACACCAAGTCTTCTCAGATAGCGATCAACTAACTCTCGCATTTGATTGGCTAAAGCCACCTTCTCATCGGCTTCCTCAAGAGTCTTGTTATATCCATGTTTTATGTCAGCGAACTCTGTGTTTGCCTGGTCCGTGTTTACTTCTCCTCTTCGGCATCCTCCAAACAGTGTTCGCACCCGTTTTTCCAATGTATCCATATTGTCTATACATAAATTTGTTTTTAACAAACTAACATAGATAATGCTAATGATAACCTATATTATTTATATGAAAATGTATACTAACTTTGAACTGATAAATCCATTTCTCTCATTTCTGTGAACCGATCCCTCAGTTCCTGTGGTAGATGCTCAATCACTAAAACAAGGATAATTGTTTATAAATTATTTAGTAATTAACATACGGATCATGTTTAAACGTTTCCTATTTGTTGCGTCCAATCTAAAAACTTGTTGGTACCTAAAGAAACCCTGTGACTGTAATAGGTACCACTTGTTGAGTGCGATTTTTTTTGGATCTCGCGCCAATACACAAGTCAGTGGAGTACGACGCTTTATCGTCAACGCTGCCAACTAAACGAAAGAACTTACGTCATCAAAGCGATCAATGCAACAAAACTACTTACTTTCCAAGTAATCCTCGAGATACAACATTTTGGTATGTTATTTTTTCACTTTTAAAGTAAATTAACACTTCTTTATGATACTAACAATCAATATTAAGCTACAGCATTGATCTAAGCCAAATATTTGACAAAGCTTAAGCAACGTGTACAATAATTACAACGTCATTGAAATGAAATAGTGTTGTATAAGTAGTACATAATAGCGAATAATAATCGATTCTAAAATCATCGTACTAAGAACAGGATACAATAAAATATAAAGCCTGACCAGAAATTTTAGAGACCTGAGTTTGAGTTAAGGACGCTTCAAATTCTCTTTATATGACAACATCAACACTCGTTATTATTATCATACCAGCTAAGATTGGCAACTGAACATAAAAACATATTTTGATATTTATTTTTTTACGCGTGATGATAGTGTAAGACTACGACAGAACACTTGCAAATTGAGAAGGTACCTACTTTTTAGAGTCAGATCCTTGTAAAATTTACCTTGAAATTTAGAGCAAATTGCAAATATTCTTGCTAAGCCGCAGTCGGAGAAAAGTAATATTTATCATTATTTTTCTAAATGATATTTTAACTAAATCGGTAATTAATTGAAGGAAACTATGTTGATCGCATAGACTTTCTTATCGGTAAATACTATAGAATATGTTAAAAACTTCTCTTTTACGACAGCGAGTAGTTTATCACATAACTCGAAAATTTGATCACGCTTCCACTTTGACACTAATCATTATTACAATTGACGAAATGTCCATGACTTTCTGTTGCCAGTAAAAAAAATAGTTCCATTTGTTTTCCGCAATATGGTGAGGTCTTATATATTTCTTGTCAGGTTATAATTTTATTGATTTGTAGGATCCTTCTTAGGAAATAAAAAGGTGTAATCGAAATTAGCTAATTATACTACCTATGTTCCTACCGTCCTAATTAGGATCGAGGTTACGATGATACGTACGAATAGGAGGGTCTAATAACTGCTTTATTGCAACATACAGAGTTTATAAAACTTACAATCTGCCAGTACAAAGTACCACTGGGCCAAATTCCCGACTTCGATTACGCATCTTAACGGTGTCCTTGTCGTCAATATTTTTTTCATGCAACACACAATACCACTATGAGGTCAATAAGTTTGGTTTAATAACAAGTGAACAGTGCGTTTGTAATTCAGTAAAGGGTTATTCGGCTCCGGACGACTTTTCACGAGCGCTAACATCACTAATAGTGCCTTCTGTCGCCCTAAATATTATTATTTTATTTTTAGTATTTGTTGTTATAGTGGCAATAGAGATATCATCTGTGAAAATTTCAACTGTCCAGCTATTACATACAGTTCATGAGTGAGATGCAGCCTTGTGACAGACAGAGAGACAGCTGAGGCTTAGTGATTGGGTCCCGTTTTTACCGTTTGGGTACGGAACCCTAAAACGGTTACCGTTTGTAAAATTGATGGATATCTTGCGATTTTATATACGAAATCACCGTAACCAATACACATAAGGTGTAACTGAAATAGTACGTTATCGAAATCGATTAAAAAACTAAGCAGTTTGGTTTTTTATCATCAACTTCTGTATCGAATGTACCACTAAATCGCTCCTTACTATATCCAATGTTCCCAACAAACAGGAAAAAATCTTCGTACAATACGAGCGCGTTCACAGATTAAATTTTCGGGTGCGTTTAGATTTAGTACAGCGCTTGCTAAAAAAATATTTGTAAGGTAAGAAAGAAGGGTAAGGTCCAACTGTGGCCAGAGTTGGGAGTTAAATGTTATTCACCTTTCGTTGCCTGGAAGATAATGATTTTAGCAATAAGACAACTTAACCAATTTCTTTTTTCAGAGCTATCAAAATGATTCGAAGACCCCTAACCGAAATAACTTTAAAATTAGACGATTTACAAGAATACGAGACATTCCGTAAAGAACAAGCGAATAATACGTCTGTGGCCTCAGAAATGCAAGAAGATACTCCGAAATCTTTAGCTGGAGGAACCAAAACAACCGAGGAAATCCATTACAGAATTGGATATGCACCGAAGAAAAAGACTAGTGGCCCAAGTACCGTATAATAAAAGTAAAGAAGGCATTATTTATTAATTTTGTTAAATTTATTTCAACCCCAGGAGTAGTAAAAAAAAGTGTACAGGCCAATTTCGTGGAAAATTTTCTAGCTTTCAAATTTTGAGATGGAAGCAATAAAAACGGGACCTTCTTGGGGAGGGCTACCCTGTGCGGCTAACACCTCTGATGGGCGGGAACTTTTTGGATCACACGCATGTTGTTGTCAGAAACGCATTTCGTCAATATACGCAATTCGACAAAAACGCAACTCGTCAGAATCGCTACTTGACAGTACCTACACAACTCGTCAGATGCGCATCGTCTTGAGTCTTGACAGGTACGATACTTCGACAGACTGCCCCCCCACCGCAATCCGCATCATATTTTATTAGTTACAAGGTACTTATAGTTTAAGCACACACACCATCCTATTTGTAGCATCCTTATTAGAATCCCGCCGATCCTAATTTGCAGGAAGGTAGGAACCTAAGTAATGCAAACGAACTGGTACCTCTATGAACTCACCTGGTCTTGCGTGTCTTTAAGAAGGGAATATTTCCCTGTCTATTAAAGCAGGCTATAATACACCCAATCTTTAAGTCTGGGGATAGGACAAACGTCAGTAACTATCGTCCTATTTCTGTGCTAACGGTCATATCGAAAATCTTGGAAAAACTAATTAACAAACGACTGTTTTGCTTTCTGGATACTTACAAGATACTATCAAACGTAAAATATGGCTTTCGTCAAGGTAAAAGTACAGAAAACGCTATTTTAGACCTAACTAAAAATATTACACGTTATCTCGACGAAGGCAAAAGGTCGCTGTGTGTATTTTTGGACCTCAAGAAGGCGTTTGATACTATATCTGTACCTATTCTAATCCGCAAGCTTGAATCAATTGGGATAAGAGGATCCTTTCTAAAACATTTCACTGATTACCTCAACGCAACAGCCGGAAGCAAAAAGTAATGTTGTCGAACAACACTTTTAGTTCATTCTTGTCAGCACATGGCTATAGTGTCCCCCAGTACTAGTATTCTGTGCTTGGGCCTACACTTTCCATCATTTATATTAACGACCTGACCAACCTACAACTGAGACAGGGTCGCGTTTTTTCTTACGCAGATGACACCGCCCTTCTTTTTCATGGCAAGGACTGGCAAAAGGTATTCACAAATGCTGATCTTGGATTACAAAATGTTGTAGAGTGGTTAAAACCTAACTCACTAAACTTAAATAAAAAAAACAAATTACATTATTTTAGCATTAACGACTCCACTCAACCGGCCCATAATTATCACTTTGACTCCACATGTGTGAAAATTCGATAATATAGCAACTTGTAACTGTTCAATAATAAAAAAAAAATTCTACAAAATATTTGGAATTGTAAGCGATCAAAATTTAAATTGGAATGACGCCGAGGTTTTAACGGTTTGACAACTTTACATATTACAATGTATTTTAAATATCCACAAACACACTCCAGTAGAACTTTCGTAAAAAAAACGTAAACGTTTCACCGTTAAATCGCAAACAATAGTGAAAACTATATTTGGTCGTAAATCGTAAACAATATTCCGCGCAGTCAGTAAAGTTATATAATAAAATAAATATTTTTTTAAATATCTATAACATGACCTACCCTGAATGCATAAAAGCTGTTACAAATTGGTTATTATATGATAAAATAGAAGTTTTATTTTTTAATGGTAAATAGTTATTCTGCACAATTTAGCACACTTATACTCACACACACACACCCACACGCTCACACACACACAATTACTGTTCAAAATCTTTTTTAAAATGTTATTAAACTAATTAGTCATTAAGTACTTACCTTGGACTGTGAAAGAGCGGGCTCCCCTAACACAAGCGCTTAGCTTAAAAGGTGTTCCGGGGGGTGAAATTTTGAATTAAATTTTTTTGTACGATTAGATATTTTCGGTAGATATTTCATGCTACAAATACCTAGGATGCTGTAGGTATTTAGTGCTTTAGTCCCGGCGACATCGTGTGCACCAACTTCAGATTTCTAATGCGACTGTTATCCCCCCTAATGTAAAAAGTTTTTTTTGTTGTTTTATTTATTTTAGTACTTATGTATTGTTTTGACTTAATTCTACTGATTAAATTAATTTAGGAAGAACGTATAATATTGTCGTTTCTTTCGTTTTCCGTGTCAAAATGCGTGTTTGATAAGTAGCGAATATGACAAGCTGCGTTCCTGTTTTTAAATGGACTGATGTTAATCTGACTAGTTGCGTCTCCGTTATAGATAGGTCGGTATGATTGACTGCCATACTCAGAGACGTCAATTAAAGTTAATCCTTCATTAAGTCTCATGCCTTCCTTTTATATTTAATTGACAAAGAAAGTGACAGAACGAGACTTAATTACAGATTAAATTTAATTGATGTCTCTGAGTGCGGCAGTAAGTCTCTTATCTTGTTCAAAGTTCTGAAGTCAATTTAAAATCTGCTTTCGATATTTCAATCTAACGCCCCTTTTGATTTGAGACATAATTTACTTATTTACATTATTACTCTTAATGGCTGATTGATGTACATTTCTTAATGCGAAGGACACGCCCACGTGCGAGGAGGACTTGATCTAGACTTGCCGAAAAAAAAGAAAATCATTCTATTCTCTGTACTAAATCGTTAAGATACTACCTACTGAACTGGCTCATTCCTGTCCAAATATAATAAGAACTTGACTCAACAGGAGCAGAAGTTAATTGTAAATCAGCCATTAAGAAAGTGTTAAGTCAACCAACCGAGGCGAAGTAAGAATTTATAAATCAAATAATTAATGAAACAATTCGTGACATTAAAATTGTTTTATTAAATAAAAATGCAGGTAGGGAGTATCTTTTTACTATAAAACAATAATATCACGACACTCAAAGCTAGACAATACTTTTTACTTATTAACAAGGGTTGGTACGTATTCATACAATATAAATTTGAACATTCATAAATGCACACCAAATTCTGCACTAGTACTGCACGCTAATCTTGTTGTAATTTTTCAGGTTTGTTGTAGTCATTGTTCAAACGTTCCTGTATACGATTTTTCTTATTTCGACGCCACATTACACAAACAAGTCTGTAATTAATAAAGAAAAACCTTTTGTTAGCCATCCACTTGAATGATATCCTGCTCTCTGCTTACTAAATGAATATGTGATTGTAAACGCGTAATTTTTAGCCAGAGCAGAGAATAAATAATAGGCCAGGTCACGTCACATCAGAGGCTAATTTTCTTATTGTCACACTTACCGTAAAGTTAAAAAGTACATGATTTCAACCACGCTAAGTATGGAGAATCCCATGAATAAGCCGAGAAGACCACCGCAGTTGGCGAGGAAGTCGGTTTGGCCATACAGTTCTGACCGCCGCGATGTTATGAACTGGGGATCTCTGAAGTATACACTGACACGAGCGTACATCATGCTGTAATAGAATAAGAAATGCTAAACTACTTAAAATTATTAATTTAACTAAATTTTTAAGTTAAAGAAGTTAGAGCGAAGCGTGCGGTTGAGTAGTTAACTTAAAAGCTGTTTGATACAATATTTATTTATATAGCAGAACTTGTATTCTCTATCCAAGCAAGCGTGCATGCAGTATTTTTATTTGCGTGTCAATAAAGATAGCATTTTGCGATTTCTTTGGATTAAAAATTAAAAAAAATAGGCGATTGGGCAAAAAAAAAGTAGCTGATAGCAAAAACAAAACTAAACCGATAGAATTAGAAAATATGTTTACTCTTCTTCAGATTTAGGTATTGGTTCCTTAAATGCGTAAAATATCGCTTTCCAGTCGTAATCAGCCTGTGAGAGCTCTGCGTCATACTCGATGGAGGTGCAAGCAGGCAGGCAGTGGCACTTTCTAGCCACCTCACGTGCCCTTTGGAGGCTTTCGTTCTTACTTATTTCCAAATTAAGCCCCGTCTCTATGTCAAATAAAACCAGTTCACCTGAAAAAAATATGTCTTGTAAGATTCCGTAGTAAACAAGGAACCCGTACAGTGCCATACGTCTGTATGCCAGTCTTTTCGTGGCCTAGCGCAGAGATTCCTTTATTTTGGCACAAATAGTATATTATTATTATGTGTAATCTTAGGTTTGTGGTTACATGTAGAAAAACTTTTGTTTGTATGGAACCCTCAGTGCGCGAGTCCGACTCGCACTTGCCCGGTTTTTTGTATCTCAAACACTTTCCAGATCCAATATAAAGAACCCTGAACCGCACAAGAATGTCTGAATTGTAAAGATTGCCTGTAACATGTACTTACTTTGGGCTGCCGTCATGCAAGATACTTTACCAGTGTTGCATACTTTCATGTCAGGGCCATCTGCAACAGAAATTAAATACACATAAATATTGGACAACATTGTAAAGAAGGCAAAGTTAGACCTAACTTCAGGAGGGTTTTCTATCGAACTAAAACTGTAATTGTGTTTCGAGATCCATAATATCCTCACGAGATGTCCTGAAGTTTTTAATAATTTTGGGTTGAAACTCTCACGATCAAATTCTTACCATAACAAAATAAACTTATGTTGAATAAGTTTATTTTCTCTCCTTCTTGACTGATCTTTTCATACATTTGCAAGGCATCGCGTATATTTTGTTGTGGTCTGTCTCTTTTTGTTTCTTTAGCAAAGCAAGAGACAAAATAAACACAAAACTTAGAAAACCACATAATTTTTACCCTACAGACCCTCTTTACTCTAAAGAGTATAGTAGAGATTAAAGTATTTTCAGACTTACGGGGCAAACCAAAGTGTACGCAATCACACCTCTCATTGGTAAAGTTGGCTAGGCATTCCATTTCGCAGTTAGACTGAGTATATATTTTGAAATACCTGAGGTACCGTTCAGTCGGGAAATAGCATTTACGTCTGTAATTTCAAACAAGATAAATCATTATGTAAACGCTCAACTATTATCACTTACTATGGAGATAGTGCAAAACCTTGAATAAGCCAGTCGTACATTTGAGAATGCTTACCTACCTCTCAGGTTTATATGGTTTTAGACCCTCGGAAGTCGTCATTATATTAGGCTTAACTGCTACTACTACTTCTTGTGATAAAGGAGATCGGAAATATTGTTGAGATAGACGGGGTAACTCTGCTGGATTGTGTAGAAGTATCTAAAAAATAAATAGTCTTGTTAGTAACTATACTTTACCTTGTTATGCAGATACCATATTGGTCTTCAAGCTAATGGTCTTCAAGCTAAAGTTACTTTTCACTAGAGTTAAGGAACCGACGCTCGAGCGGCAGACTTCTGAGGGTCAAGGCATGCTAGATGTCAGCGAGGACGGGCATTCTTCCTCGCCCCGTGCACTTACGCCTGGCGGAGCGCAGGAGGCACATCATTTTTCTTCTAACCTCCACATACTTAACTCCTATTTATGAAAAAACATTGCCAGGCGATGATTATAACTCACCTTAAAACCCTGCACAGGACCTCTACATAAATAATCTAAATCGCTTTCCTTTGTATGCATCAAAAATGCTAGCCCCGATTTGGCACCATATCCCTGAAATATTACAAGGAAGATAAATCCATTAAGTAGGTATATTATCAACTCATGTCCTCATACCTGTATGTTTTAGGCATATACAATTGCATGAAAGATAACTATGGCAATATTAAAACTAACTGTTCCCCTGTGCGGGTAAGTTTCGAGAGCTTCGTCCTTTTTATAACCTTCTTCTAAATTCCAAGTCGTTTTTGTTACATTATTCCGAGCTCTTGAACTTAAATCCAGATAGGCGTAATCTTTATGTAAGCTGAAAAAAAAATGTGATTAGACGTAGTAGTAGTTACTCGTACTCCATTCCAATATGCCCCGTTTCAGATAAAATTTACGTTCGGTCTCTCTCTCTTTCTTTGCAAATCAAACGAAAAGAGACAAGACATCAACAATTATATAGAAAAGTGATGCGATTTCTTACGTATTTTTAGAAGTTTCTGCGTGTTTTCGTTTAACTTTAGTTGTCTTGTCATCGAATGACATCCCTACTAAATTGTCTATTGATTTTGTAATTCCCTTAGAAACTGACATCTGTTTAGTTTGACGTGTCTAAATTAATATAGTGTCTCTTTTCATTTCTTTTGGAGAGAAAGAAAGAGACTGAACTTGCATTTGATAGGTAGGGCACATTGGAATCGAGCTAATTATTAGATTAGTTGAAAAAACCTATTAGGAATGTACTAAATTTTTGAAATAGAGCCGTGTCTTCTCAATATACCTAATTAAAATCTCGATTCTTGATTCTCTCTCACTTCTTCTCTCGTAAGCCTAGGTAATAGAGCAAGAAGGAGAGAGACATGTACATAGATTCAAACGGATTAATAATAAAACAGTGACCTAGGTGGAAGTATAATGTATAACCACAGATTATAATAATTACTCTAACTTACTTTTCAAGTCTAAAGAGATCTTCAGGGGGCAAAATGTTGAAAGTGTAGCAAAGCCCCTCTTCCGTTAGTATAGGTGAAAATAGATGAGAGCAATCTTCTTTAGGAATACTTTCCCATTGGCAGCCGAAAAATACATTGGTTAGGTTCGGCGCCACCTAAAAGGTAACATTATCTATGTTTTCAAAACATATTATATTATAGTATCGGATTTACAATTACCAATGATATAGAATTACAGTTCCACACACGCACGTGGATCACGCTGGGATACCTGGGGAAACATTAATGCGAGCAAGTGCAACGCGTAAAACGATGTGAAAAATGGAGTTCCCTACCTACCTTCGCTTTCGTGCCAGCCCCAGCTTCTCAATTACCACAGAATGTATACTAGAACTGCGGATAACGATGTCCGGATTTTTGATTCTAACCATCACGCTCGTGCGCACTGTCATGGTGGACAGGGATGACAGGGCTGGCATGATAGGGATAGCTACAGCCGAAAATACGGGCATCGTCATCTGGAGTAAAGTTAGGAACAAATTGGATTCTATTTACACTACTTAGGTTTCTAACTTCCTAATTAGGATCCTTACAAATAGATAGGTAGATCACACTATCCCATTTGTAAAGATCTATGCGGATGTTCGCGGCGTTTGGACCTAGAGGATGTCAAAGAATATAATAATTAAAAGCATTCAAGGTTTAACTTACCGATTTTAGATTTTGGATGGTACGAGAAGCGTTAGAAAATTTTCTTCCCGAGTCAAAAGCCAAATGGCTGTCACAAACTAAAGTTAAATCTTCATACATATAACGGCTGCAAATAAAAGCAAAGGTGAAAATTATAGGGCGTTTCCGTCAGTCGATATTCGGTAAATTTGGGACGCGGCTTCTAAAGCGAATATTTAGCTCGGCTCAAATTAAATGTCTCATTGTTAGTCTCTGTATGACGATGTGTATTTTCGACTTTTTTTGTCATAATATTAACACAGGTTCTGAGTGAGAAAAACGCCTAGCAGATTTCTATAGGATAGGACAGTCGAAATCCAAACGCTCAAGGGTTCATTACTCACAATCACAACAACATGACAGTTTGCACAGTTCCTATTGCTAGTGCCTATTTACCTAGGCGCGAACTACACAGAGACGGCATAATAGCACAATAGAAAGATTTGTTTTCAGAACAGTAGTATGACTCAGCCGCATTTTTGAAATTAGAACCTACGGATGGGCGGAGGTTGGTACACAAAAAGTAAAAAATGACTAGATTTTTATTCTTCATATGTGTATTGTTTTAGGTTTAGGAATGAGTCATATTTTTTTAAAAGATTATTTATCATATCCACAGACAGTGGACTCCTAGTAAAACGGGCCCGTTTTTACATTGTCAGTTCGATGAGACCAGGTACACCGTACAATTTACGAGTTTGCTCCTACACATCATTGAGCGTTAACTGCTAATATAGACTACAGGCCCATGTCCAAAATGGATGGGTCATATGAACCACCAGGTGACGTATATATATAGGACGTATATGAGCATAAAATTATAAGATTCAGCACTATGCCGTCACTTCATCAAGTGTAAGGTGTCTAACTGAGTGCTGGTGAGAATTCAAAAGTGCTGGAGAAGAGTGAGTACATTTTGGTCATACATTTTTGTACGGCATTTTTACTATCGATAGATCCATGAAAAATAATAAGAAAAAAATAATAAGTAATTTTTTTTGAGAAAATCAAAATTTACCGACTTTTTGGCGCACCATTTTTGTACTCACTCTTCTCCTGCACTTTTGAATTCTCACCAGCACTCAGTTGGACAGCTTACAAGTGACGGCATGGTGCTGAATCTTATTATTTTATGCACTTATATCGTCCTATATACGTACACCTGGTGGTTCATATGACCAATCCATTTTGGACATGGGCCTGTAGTCTACTAGTTTTATCAAAAACATATAAAGGAAAAATACAGGATTTGTATAATAAATCCTTATTTATTTAAATTCTACCTACCTATTTTAATTACAAATATCCCAATGCATCCATATCCATACTAATATTATAAATGTGAAAGTGTGTCTGTCTGTCTGTCTGTTACCCCTTGACGCTTAAACCACTGAACCGATTGAGTGAAATTTGGTATGGAGACAGTTCGAGACCCTGGAAAGGACATAAGCTACATTTTGTCGCGATATAAAAACATTAAGGGGGTGAAATGGGGGTGAAAGTTTATATGGAAAATCCAACTCTTGCGGGCGAAGTCGCGGGGGGCGAAACCACTAGTTTATTATAAATCTGTTCCGATTTTTTCAATAATAAAGCGAAGCTAAGTCATTAAATTGCTAAAAACAAAAACAAAAACTTATAATATTGTGTACACTTACTCATCAGGAGTCATATTTTCGCGTGTTTCCGACCTATTGTAGTTATGATAATTGTCGGTGAAATTGTACACGGTCTGTAAGGCTTTAGTTTCGAAGCAAAATGTCACAGCTGGATACGGTATCTGTCAAAAAATTAAATGTAGATTAAAATAATTCAAACTGAAATACCTATGAAAGATGCTTTAAATATCCTATCTATCTCCAATATTTAAAGTATTTCCTTTCATGTTCATGTCACATAACTGTGGGGACCTGTATAGGTACAAAACTAGATTTAATGTCAAAATAATGTTTTAATTCATGATTAGGTAGGATATTCTTACCTCCCAAACTGGGGTGGTGTTCTCGGCGAAGGACACAATCACAGGAGTATCATTCCATTTCGTCCACACTTTTTTGATTTGGTAGCCAGAGATAAATACGCAGAAAGTAAACGTAATTACCCAGAAAAGCCTATAGAGATAATAAAAGCATTGCTTTGAAATAATAAATAACTAGTATTTACTAAGTTACCTATTCAATAGAAAAAATATTAATAAACTTACTTTTCAGGAAGGGTACGTTCTTTTTCTCCAATATACTTGAGTCCATGAAGGTTAGAATTTTCCATGTAGTCCATCAAATATTGTTTAAAAGCACTGCGTTTTCCATGTTTTCCTTTTTCAGGGCTTTCAAAAGATTTTTCGTGATTTTTTTCTAATTCATTAAGTCTCCCGACACTATTCGACCTAGAATGAAATTAATTGTTGAAATGATAAACTAAGCGCGCTCAATCAAACCAAATAGGTAAATAATTTTTAGTTAAGGAATCAATTATCAAAAGAAAAAAGATTAAAATATAAGAAATCTTATATTTTTAAACCTGCTATGGCGCCTCATTGTGCTGAGTGCTCAAAACTGACTACCGATGAGACAGTCCACAGGACGTTTATGAAATTCAGGCTTGGCGGCAAATGGAGTAATTTACCGTTAGGCATCCCAAGGGAATCTGACCAATTATGGAATTGGGTAAAAGGAGTGCAACATAATATAAAAATTTTATTTCAGACATTAATTTGTTGACCTATTCGTAGAAATGAAAAACCCGAGAGGCTAAGCTCAATTAAATTAATGAATTATTATGATAGGCAGGTCGCACTATAGGTACCTACTCTAGTCCTTATAACTGCTATGATGCACTAGCAAATAACTTATGTATGTGACAACTTTGTCCATCTACTATCAAAGTCAGAGCAGTTTATTAGTCATTTATTTATTACTAGTTGTTCCCCGCGACTTCGCCCGCAAGAGTTGGATTTTCCATATAAACTTTCATCCCCCATTTCACCCCCTTAATGTTTTTATATCGCGACAATATGTAGCCTATGTCTTTTCCAGGGTCTCGAACTGGCTCCACACCAAATTTCATCTTAATCGGTTCAGTGGTTTAAGCGTCAAGAGGTAACAGACAGAAAGACAGACGGACAGACAGACACACTTTCGCATTTATAATATTAGTAAGTATGGATTTGTTTATTAACTTAAAAGTTGCAAGTGAGCTTACAGAATACTCCAAAGTCATCATCCCTCGGTAAGAACTTGTTTCTTTTTACCTTAATTATTTAAATGTAGTTGTCATTCATGTGGCATATAAGTAGTCGTACGATGGACGGCCTTTACGCATTAGTATGTAATTTTTTCGTATTGCCCCAAAACTTTTTTTTTAATTTGGATTAATTTGGATTAATTTGAATTAGTTTAGCTCTCAGATTACTGAATAAAGGGTTCAGTTGGCTAAACAAATACGTTTTTTTTTTTATTCAAACCAAAAGGATTCCAGGCTTAAAATTTGGTGAAATGATATCTTGTAATATAACAAATAAACGCACCTAAGAAAGCTATACAGTGCGTACTACGTACAGTACGTACTATATACTTCAGCCGGGGCAAGTTCAACTATAGGATTGCGGCCAGACCCTTTGCGGTTACCTGTTGCTGTAAGACCTTCCTTCTTGTTAAATTTTAAACATAATTCTAGGTCTATGGAAAGTACCCTATATCGATTTCCCTATGTAATGTTAGAAAAACCTTTGAAATGGCCGTACCTTTGGATTATTATAATAACTTAGAAGCGTGATATTTCCATAGCTTCAAAGGACCGATGAACATATTAGAATTTCATGTTAAATTTCAACTTAAGGTGCGTTTCGTGAGAAAAAGAGTCTTGACAGAAAGACGGACAGCAAAGCTTTGCTTTTGAGGTAGGTACAGAACTCTTGAAAAGAGAGAGAAAAAAAGATTCCGACGAATTGAGAACATCCTTCTTTTTTAAGTCTGTAAAAAGTTGGTCGTATTAAGTTATTATTGTCTACTAGCGGTTGCCCGCTACTTCGTCCCCGCAACTGTCGAATTTTCCATACAAACTGCAACCCCTCTTTTGGCCCCCATAAAGGTAAAAACTAATCATTTAGTTCTGAAAATTGGGGTTCGATTTAATACCCAACCTGGGTATCACACTCAAAACGGATTTTAAGAGGTTATCAAATAAAATAGTTTGTTGACACAAAGATTACGGCAAAATTAGCCGGTGTGCGCGGCACGTACTTGCGTCGATGCGCGCCGAGTCCCCCGCGGCCGCGACTTGATTGTGCGGCGCGACGCGCGAGGGAGCGCGGAGTGAGTGAGGAGGCACTGACTGGCCCGGCGTCTGTGGACCGGCCAAACCACCAGTGTTCTAAAGGTCGTAGGCGGGGCACAACCTCACGCGGTATCAAACGCTGTCTTCAAAAAAAAAGAAACATTACCGACCTTTTTTGGCGCGCAATTCACTGGAATGGCTGCTACAGAGGAACTAAGTGGAATTCTCTCAAGGAGACAGGAGATCAATGAAAAACTCGAAGAAGGACTTGAAGTTAAACCTAAATATAAATTCGTTAACGTTTATACTGAATTCCACGAGTTCTCCAGGAAGGAAATAAAACAATACGAGGAGACCTTTATCAAGTAAGTGGTCAGTTATGCCTGCCTATGTTGTTAGAGTTAAACTTACAATACAATGTACTATTGTTTTACCAGTGGTTTTGTAGAAAACTGAAAATAGCAATAGGTAATAAATGTTGTTGTTTATGATACCGATACCGAAAGATATAAGAAACTCATAATGCCAGTTTATTTTATATTTAACGTGATAAGAAAGAATTTATCAACAGGCAGAAAAGTTACAAAACTGATAGGACTATGTAGGTAGGTAGATAATAAAGGTACCAACTCAAAACCAACACGGCAAAATGAAACGTTAGGGATTAAGGTGCACACAAATATTTTCCTTTAATATATTTTGTGGGTGTGGAAAGCTGTACTAATAAAAGAGGTAAAGCTTGTGAGTAAGTATGTATCAAGTATTCTCCAGCTAGAACTACCTACTAGCTAGGCTACTATACAAGGATAAGAATGCCTGTTGACTTATTTTATTACATCACACCTACATCAAAAATACACGCAATACGTGGTGAAAGTCCAACAAATTACTTAATTCACACCAAAATGTAATGAAGTTATAACATAACTAGCTGCAAATTATTAGGAGAAATGACATCGCATCGTCGTCGTGGGAGACCAAATTGAATAGCATCACGGCATGCTATGAATAACTTTCCTGAACATAATGCGAACTTATGACAAAATTCACACGACAAAATGAGTTCTTTTAACTAGAAATTTCGTAATAACTACCAATTTACTTACCTAAACAGAACATACAATTTCCGGCGTCCAAAAAGATAATTTTATAAATTCTTAATTATAACATTGCAACCCACTTAACAAATTCATACTAAACACAGCTAAGAAAATATAACAAAATAACAAAGATATGAACCGATACATTGTTTATTTCAAATCAAATAAACACAAGAGTGGTATCTGTAACAAAGTATGTTCAGCGACTATACAGAATCGATGATTGAATCAATTGCTTGCTATTAATAAACAAAACAATACTAATTCAGTGAACTGTATTAATCTCAAGTATTTGTTTGTTGGTACTGTACTGTACTGGGCCTGATTCCCTTCAGCTCTCTCTAAGTCTCTTTATTTTATCTTTCTCTGCTGAAGAAACGAAAACAGACTAGAATAATTTTATTAGATATAATATTATAGAATAATTTTGAAACGTAAGGAATTTACAAAATCCATAAACAATTTACGTCGGACGAAAACGCACGAAAACTTTTAAAAATCATGAGAAATCCTATTACTTTTTAACGTTTTCTTAATTATTGCAATTTCTCTTCGTTTATTTGGTAAAGAAAGAGTAGTAAAGATCTTTAGCTTTAAAGAGGGCTCTCGGAAATTAGACCCTGTTTGAGATACGGAGAAATCGATGAATTCATATTTTGTTATTATCTATCATGAAAAGATATTGAACGGATTTAGGACGCTTAGATCATGTATTTTCAAAGAAAAGTAGTAGGTACCTAAGTTATTGAAACATGCGAAATGAATTTATACGATATAATATGGATGTGTTATTTGAAAATTAAGTGTAAATTGAGGAAATTAATAACATCGCTGTGTCATACATAAGATTGGTTACACACGCTAAGTTTTCAATGAAATTAGTCATCATCTTTACCACAAACACGCAAAAGTCGGCGCGTCAAGTTAATATGAGTCACACACTGTTGACTCCTGGGACATAAACACACAGGGGCTAATTTGTATTTCCTACCACGTGTTTGGTAGGTAGTCCATTAGGTTATTTAACAACAAGTATGTCATTAGTAGCAGCTGTCCGCTTATCAGTTACAAATTGGAAAAATATTAACGTGACATCTAATCATGGAACTTTGGTATTTGGTACATCTCACCTAGTTTTCTACCACATTGTTCTGTAGCTAGTAGCTTAGCGTGTGAGTTATGATTTGTAAAGCCCTTGTAGATAACAACACAATTGATACATATACAAAGTGATTGTAAAATGAGAATGCATTTAAATGAATCAGAGTGCATTTGAGAGGAAGTCCGGTGTGTGGAGAGCAGCAACAAAAAATCAATGACGGGTCACGCGCTTCGTTCGTCTGCCAGGCCGGCCAGTTGGGCTAAGATGCACAACATCGTTAAATTGTCGTTAGACATAAGAAAATTTGTCATCGTGTCTTATTTTATAATTTTTCCTAACATGGCAACCACTTACGATAGAAATACTTCCCACGAAAAGCCTTTATCCACACGACCACAGATTATATACAACATTTCGTTGATATTCAATAATTCGTTCAATTTTACTACCGATTTGGCTTAAACACTTAATCCCAAGCACGACTATCGATTTAAAACTAAATTACATCTGTTTTTGACATGACATTGATAGTTTTGACAGCCGAGTCCCTACTCTAGTTGACGATGTCCGATAGCCATCTCGCTCGGTACCGATGTCATTCTGGCGTGAGTGACAGGGACGGCTGTCAATCGGAGTAGGGCCTCTGTTTTATAAATCAAAGTCAAAGGCGTACCCATTAATATTTTCCAACAAATTGTGTTATTAAACTAACAAATGGAAAATAAACTAATATGATCATTTACTTTTAAAACTGTGATGTAATAAAGGTACAGATTACTTATCATACATGAAAGCGCACCTGGGTTTTGCTACCTTCCTGACTCCTCAAGGAGCTGCTAAGGTGGAGCAACCAGTAGGATTACCTTAGGCCTATATTGGTTGGACGAACTGGGTCCATATCGCTCAGTAGAGCAGTGAAAAACAGTAAGTATTGAAGCATTTAAGCAGACATGCAACATTTTGTCATAGAGTGTTTTCTTTGGTATTTGAAAATTTGGTAGTAACTAAACTAACTATACCTACATACTTAGACGTTTAAGTATGCACAAAAAGAAAATACATATTAGTTTATTAAATAATAATATGTGTTTACATTGTATTTCAGGATTTAATTTTGGAAGGTACGCTGGAACAGAACAAAATTGGATTCAAATGTAAGGAAAAGTTTATTTCACAGAATACTTGTAGTAGTACCAACATGCATCACTTTGATAGTAATTGTGAATAATTTTTGATCCCTTCAAGCTTGTGATATGTTAGTAAATATGCAGGTTCTATTGACATGTTCATTTGATTGTTCATAATTATTATGATTTAATTGCTTTCAACATTTTCCACCTTTAATAGATACCTTGAGTCACCTGTAACAAAATCAAAAGATATCATGAAAAACATAGTATTAAAGAGTATGTATTATTTTTCAGAAAATGTCATCGCAGTCAACGTTGACTTGTAAGAAGCAGTGGAGACTATGGTGATAAGACTTATCGTATTAAAATTTTAAGAAAAGGTTTATCGTTTGTAATACCTTATTATTATTCTATAAAATTACATATTATTGATTATTTGACTAATGATTTCTACTTCAATTAATTTTACTTTTATCCACCTTTATATATAATAAGGTATATAAGTATATGGTACGTAGGTAAAAGTAGGCTCCCCATAAGTTATTTAAAAGCAAGTTAGGCGCAGATATTGACTGGAATACTTTTTAGTGCACAAAGCTACATTAAGGAAGTTTACATATCTAAGATATTTTAGTGTGCAATTTTTCACAATTTATTTCACCGATTTACATACACTTAATATATGCTTCCTACTACTGGTCCTAGACTGTAGACACTGCTTACAGTAGTTTGGGCTTAGCACAGAGAGCGGTGTTGTCCAATTTGCTGTTGTTTTCATGGGTCAAAAGGAGGCAACATAGGTAGACCCTAAGAAACAAAAATAATGATTACCTAACCTATCCTACCTATGTAAAATAACATACATTATAAAAGGTTAGGTTCTGTTTTCAATACAGTATTTTGTAAGTTTATAATACACAACAATAACAGCAATTCTTTGCTTTTGTGTAGGTGAAAGAGCTCTTTGTGATAAATGATTTCCGTAAGTGTTTATATTGGAGATCTCACCTTCAAATAGGCTAGATTCTATAAGCCTTCTAGCCGCTAGAAGGCTTATAGACTAGTTGGGGCCAAGCTAAGCCTGTCAATGATGTGAAATATCAGTATCCATGGGCTTAAATATTCGCCAAAGTGACTGAAATACACTCTCAAAAATCGACTTGATCGCAAATATCACCGATGCGTTTCTGTCGTATTTCTTACACTGGTCGTTCGTCATATGCGTTTAACACAAAATATATAATGGTATTATGGTACGGACATATTTTTCGCCTTTTACACAGTTTTTTACCGACTTTAATCAAGTTTTTTCCTTTGTCGTTAGCACCAAGTGACCACGATAATATGTCATGCGAAAATGTCAAAAATAGATTAAAATAGACAAATAAAAGAGACTCATGTTAGAGTGTGTAGACAATTTTATCGTTTTCTATCGTATTTCGTATTTTGACAGTTAGACATGACATAAATGGCATGACATGTTAGCAGCGGTAGACTAATGATATAACGCTGTCAAAATACGATAAACGGCCGCGATAATGATATGTTGTTTAACTCATGCTAGGGCCACAGACTGCACTAAATTGTCTTGTTTTACTGTATGATGCATTTTTCTACAAATATTGTTGATTGTTTTCATCATCTGCTATACTTATAAATTCTTCTTCATTAATGAACCTTAGCTTAATTTGCAGTGTCCTACTTCATTATGTATAAGCTTATCTTTCTTTTTTTTTATGAGATATAGCTACTAAGTACTTATGAATCTTTTTAAAATCAGATTATTATAACCCTAATATAAATGAATAATATGATGAGCAAGTTTAACGATGTAAGGATCGACGACTCCATGTCTTTGTTTCAAACTGTAGGTTAATAGAAACTGGTCGGTCAAACAATCATTGAAGCAGATTTCCTTGAATGGAACGATTGATTTGTAACAAATGCTAATGCATACGTGGCATTAATTCCCCGTTTACGCTGGCTTTATCGATGGCAGGTAGTCCGAATCATTTTATGGATCACCCGTTGATACATTGTTTACTTTATAATAAAACATCATCGTGATATCATTTCATTATTAATCAGCTAACTGTATGAGTAAAAACAACATGCCTAGATGTTGAATAACGTGACGTGAAAAATATGACGTTTCTAAGTTATATAAGTCTGGCTCTTCTAGCATAGGAAGAATCACTCGACATAAAGAAGAAGAAGACATAGACTGAAGTAAATTTAGTAAAAACTAATTTACTTTGGGCACAATGGAATCGAGCCCATTGTGAACCACACACATACAGAGTGCAAGTGGCGAAACAAGTAGTAACAAATAAATAGCAATGGAGACTTCCGCTAGCAACAAGGTCTAGTTCTATGTCGGCAATTGAAAAGTGACCTCAGTAAATATTGAATAATGCCCGTTATATGACTAACTAGCTTGTTCCTTAATATAAGTATTTTTATTACACAAACGAAACTAAGACACGTATTACCTACTTATACCTACCACCCTACCTACTACAGTACATGCTGAGATCATAACACGGTAATTTGTAACGGATGAGAGAAAATAATGAGTTTTCTAGGTTGAATTGTGGGGTGTGACTGGATAAATTTAAAAAACAGTTTGGTAATACCCGGTATAATTTTCGCAATACTGCTCGATGCGATGGAATTAATTGCACGTATTTCGCAAAGGATGTGTGTGCGGTTTAAAGGTAGCAAAATCAGCAATTACACGAAGCTTCCAGTGTGTTGTAATGTGAACGTTCTCATAAACATTATCTCCAGTATTAAGTATCGTCATTTAATATCGCACGCGCTCCGCTGACTTTTGCGAGACAACTAACAGACAGAACAACAAAACCATTAGCCATGTCAATGTCAACCATTGTACGAGGCAGAGACGAGAAGTGAGAGCTTGTAATGCTAAAAATGATGTTCCTTTAGAAATGGTTTGGTTTGTGTTCGAACACTTCCAACGCGCTAAGTATTTATTTCTTTAGTGTTAGCAAATCTTTACGCAGTCAACACTAACACAAAGATGGGAAGAGAATGGATTCACACTAAGCCCTTAGTGCTAACTATTGGATATAAAATAACCAATGGCATGAGAGACAGTAAGCTTGGGAAAACGATATTGCAAGCTATTCTTATTGTGCCGGGTTACAAAACTACTGCATGTCTGTAACTATGACAGCGTCTACCTGCTTATGTATATTTGCGGTTGCTATATCTGCAGTGAGCGAGTAGCTTTATTTCTGCACTCCAATCCACAAAACACCAAATTGATATAGTTTACCAAACCCACCTAAAGACTTCTTAAAATTTTTACTTTTAAGGTAGGTAGGTACTACTCTCAACATACCATGTATAAGCAGGAAACTTAGGCAAATCGGTCATTGAAAAATGAATAATTGAATAGCTTATCTACCACATATAAATTAATTATAATATATTAATGATACCATACCATTTATTAACATAATGCAATGCAACCGAACAAATATTATGCTTAACACCTAGATACATGATACTTAAACGTTGCGAAAGAAATTACGAAATAAAAATTTTGTTAACATAAGTGGTTTAAGTTTTAAAACTAGTTTGAAGTCAAGTTCGATATGGAGATAAATAAAATATAAAAGTTTATTTACAATTTCGGCAAAGGCATTTCTGTACCCACGCTAAAATACACAGGATAATAATGCTACCAGTTCCTATGCTATTATTAAACAAAGCAACAAAATTAAGCAAAACCGCACATCCAAATCGGTTCACCCGTTAAAAGAGCTACGGTGCTAGTGCCCCAGACAAAACAGACCTAAATGGGTCCGAAAACATAAAACTAACACTATATTAATTTAACAGCCTTAGATCATGAATATTATTATCTAAGGTTGTGGTGTTACCATAATCGATAATTTAACTGAAATATTCACACGATGTTACGATTTTGTAATTTGACAGAATGTTAACTTATTACTAAACACTAGGATGGAAATGTAGTGTTGTCTTTCAGTAATTTTGTAAATATTGTGACATTAAGTTTTATCTTTTATTTAGGCCTAAATTACTTATATATTATGTTTGATTACCTACTGGAGCAATATGATGCTATTTTATTATTGCTGGCCCAGTTTTACACGACGTTGAATAGTTTATTACGACGAGGCGCTGTTTTCTTATTGGGTTAATGTTAGACAGTGCTCCATTTTCATCAAATGGTTTTAATCTTTTTTAATTAGATACATAATGTTGCGAAACGCACTTCTATACCCTAGGGTAGGGCCTTAGTAAACGTTATTATGTGACGTTCATGATAAACTATACCTATGTAATATGTATGTAGATAGAAGACATATATGTATGCATATGTGCATGTCTTTAGAAGAACCTAACTTCCCCCTCTCCAGCGACATGTCTTAATTTATTTTATATTTCGCAAAAGGATCTCTGTATCGAGAATTGGTATTATTCACAAACCTATGTTAATAGTAATACTGGTAATACTTACCTATTTAAATATACCCCAAACGATCGGGTAGACGTAAAAAGTTCTGTTTTCTTGGCGTGGTTGATAAACTAACTGTGTCAAATAATAGCTAATTGCAAATGGTCACATCGACAACTCTGCGCTTCTGAATCATATATATCTCAGGGTTCCCTTAAAACCCAATCGAGTACGTCCTTGCATGCACTTGCCTCTGTGTCACACCAACTATCGTAAAAACTCGTACTTTTGCAGGGTAGCTGAAAGGCTTATTAACTATAAGCGCTCACCCGCATATTGATTTGTTTTGCACCTCCCCTAATACGGTAAAAAAACTGATTGCGAGCGATTTCATGGGCCCAACTGACTGATGTCAATGACCACAACTATAGGTATAACACTTTTATGGTACTTTTTGTAATACATAAACGACTTTTGTTGCTGTCTATTGTTATCTTGTGAATTTAGTAGCTATCACTTGTCAATCAAGAAACATATGATTTGTATTTTCTTTAAGCTACATATATGTGAAAACTATAGGCTAAATGTTCATTGTTTTGCAACTTATATTGCATTGTTAAAAGCTGTTTGTTTTCCTATAAAATAAAATAAAATAAGTACACTGACGGGCTCTGCCTCTGCTGATCTGATTTAGACCGCGAACAGACAGACCCTTAAAGCGTTATTTTTTGTACCCAAAACATTGGATTGTCTCCCATCGAGAATGTTTATTTTGATTTTGTTCTATCTACTCGTAGGTATTAAGTATAATTAAAAAAGTTATACATTTGAATAATATAAAAAAAAACAAAAGGAAAAAAAAATTTCGTCATCGATTCGAACCCACGTCTTCTATGTTTCTTTAGTCCGACGTCTTATATGCTTCGCCTCGACGCTTATGGTGACAGGGACGAAATTAGCGAGCTTAATCTGTGTAGAACAATTGCGTAAGAAAAACGCATGAAAACTTGAAAACACGCGTTTTCCCTGGTAACACTTTTACTTGATTTTTTTTTTGGCATATAGCATAGCATGATGTAACTAATAAGGATTATCCTTCCTTTACTGACGGGATTTATTTATTTATACAGGGTTCTATATGAATAAATAAATATACAAGAATTGCTTACTTTGCTTACTACTATACTTCTCACACCCCATAACGTCTAGCGTGCGTGTGAGACAATTGTACGCTAATTAATTTAACAAGTGTAGGTTTTAATATAACATTGTCTATTAAACCTGTTGTAATTAAATCATTAAATGCTTCTGTATGTATGTTCCCACGAAATTTATTCGTATTTACATACGTCAACATTACAGTTGGATTATTAATAGGTAACGACTTGAACTATTGTAACCATCAACGCCATACGGTTATTAAATTTTGCTAGTTGGTTGGTATTGGCATGGACCAATATTATTATGGTATTGGTATACTTAGTTGCGGGTTGGAATCCTACACGGGGTAGGTATTATGTTTATTTGATAAGCATCATTCGTAGGTCGTAATATATCAATCTTACTTTGGCCCTATTTTTATTTTACTACTAATAGTAAATACTTATTTCATACAGTTAACGTTACGTTCGTTCAAATCTACATTTCAACAAGGTCACGCGATGAGGAAATTCTTAGTGTACCTACCTAGTTTCTGCCTCTACCACTAGTGTTCAGTGCTTAACCAGCTAACCTTGCATCACCTTGAGGCAACTAGTTCCAAGACAATGCAATTCATATTCACTTCGTTCGCCGACATTTGACATGTTTCTGTTGAATTTGTAATGTAAGTATTGTAGAATCTGTACTAGCGTAAGTTGACCTCTAGTGGATACGCGATACGCGAACGATAAAAGAGAAGACAAATAAACAAATTAGCATGGAGTTGTTAACGTGATAATAAGTAAACTGTTGTTCAGAAGCATAAATCGTTATAAAAGTAGGTAAGTATAATGACATGACAACAAACAAATAAATAATATGAATTTATACATGACAATAATACCTACTTGAGTATAAAAGCAGCAGTGGATGGATAAGACTTGAAAAAAGCCCACTGGATTGCGACAGCAACATCCGAGCATATTATGTGAGAGATCACCTCGCTTAAAAGACCATTACTTTAAACAAATCTGTTGAATTCTTAGCAGTCACTAAACCATGCAAGGACTGCACTTAGGCTTAAGAGCACCTTAAGTCCCTAACAAGGGGCCCGTAAATGTCATTCTTCTCAGATATTTCATCAGTGAAGTTCATATGACTGTTTCGGATCCTTTTAATAAATGTATGCATGTATGTATGTTTTTAATCTGTTTTACTTGTTCTGCATACTTTCATTTAGTCTCTTCTAAATACTTCTCTCTTCCTTCCGTTTGCTCGCATCGCCCCGTATCTACTTTGTTCATGACCTATGGTTGACTAGTAGAGAATGCTTTTGGCATTAATTTCGCCATTTGTTTAACTGTTTATTTTGTGCAGAAAATACCTTGAAATAAAAAAAAACTAAAGCCAGCAATAACGAGACACACTTGATGTTGATAATAACATATCGTTTAAAAACCTAGCTTTCGTACATCGACAGATATAAGTTCTTCGTCGTTTTTTTTACTTTAGCACAATGAGTAAAGTAAAAAAAATACCTAACACTTTAAAAAGATTTTCTACCCACATAGAAGCGTTGATTTTACTAAACATACGGTTTAGATAATGTTATTTATTACATTTACTTAATACTTAGTATGTAGCATTCTTAACATAACCATGGAAGGACAGGGTAACAAACGAGAGAGTGCTAGAGATTGCACAGCTTCCTAGCATCACCGCCCTACTAAAACAGAGACGTTTACGGTGGCTAGGACATGTGCACCGAGCCACCGAATGAGCAGCACTCGTCTGCTCAGACAGACCATGTTGAGCCAAGTAGCTTTCTCGAAGCGTAAAGTTGGACGTCCCATACTGCGATTCAAAGACTGCGCAAAAGGCGACATGATCGCATTCAACATCGATCACGACACATGGGAGGATCTGGCTACCGACCGCGATGAGTGGAGAAAAGCCATCTTCGAGGGCTGTGAGGCCCATGATACAGCCTGGTTTTAAATTCTGGCCCAAAAACGGGAAAAACGACATGCTCGTGCAGAGGGTTCCGTCACAACGGACTCTCAGTTCGCGTGCCGTAAGTGTCGTTCAAGAATCGGTTTATTTAGCCACGAACGACGATCGATGCTCCTCTCGCGTAGGCGCTGTTTAAATCATCTGTCAAGATGAAAAAGGCCTAATGATGGGAATGTACATATTTACGTCGTTAGTTATTTCGTGACTGAAATACGATTTGTAACGGTTTAACATTTTCTATACACTTACAATATAACACTTGTGTGAGTCCCTCTTTTTGTCGGACTAGTTGGTCGGGTATTGCGATGAAGGTAGTACGTGGTTGGCATAATGAAATGAGACTTCAAATTCAAATCCAGCGCTTTGTGTGGAACTGTTACATGAAATAAATGAGACTTATATTGCACTAAATATACCTACATAGTGTTGCTAAAGCGCGATTCTGTGCTTGCACTCGTTCCAACCAACAAGTTTAGTGCCACAACATTATTACTATTCACTTTATTATTAAACTCCACAAATTTATTGACATTAATTGATGAACATAGTAAAGTCTAGGTACTAGGCGTAGCTAGGTAGGTTCTTAGTAAGTGTAGCCATAAAAAAATAAACAAATCTGCAGAGCTGCTGAATTGGAAGTTTAAACCCATGTGGTGGAAGCTTATGTAATTAAAATTAGTTATTTATGAATTATGTAGTAGGTGTTTCTAACAAATTAAGTTCCCAATTTTTCAATTTATGCTATTAAAACACATTATATAATTGGCAACTAACTAATTAATTAACAAATAAACGGTGGTATTGCACGCTACGTTTGTAATAGCTGTTTAAATGATTGCCACCTGTGAGCGAAAGTGACATGTTCTAAAGTATAGGTAGGTAATTAACATTCGGAGTATGTTCTAAACTACAAAGGCACATTCATAATGCGTAACGGACAAGCAACGGTCCTTCTTTCTTTTATGAGTTAGCGTATTGTCATCATTGTCGCAATGTGAAAACTTGCGGCGTCTGTTCAAAAGTGGGACTCAACCTTGCATTCTAGCTCTGCAAGTTTCGTAAAATTCTAAACTTGTATTACCTACCTACTAACATACAGGTCTATTTAATTTAATCTCATTCATTTTCGTCGGTAGTCCTGACAAGGAACCCTTATAGTTTCGTCCGTCTGTCTGTCCGAGGTTTTGCTAGAGACCGCTAGTACTAGAAAGCTGTAATTTTATAGGTGTCTGTAGGTATATGTATACCAATTACGCCGAAAAACTGGTAGAATAAAATTTTGAAAAGTAGTTTTTTTTAACATGTAAAGTGGGGATGATTTTTTTTCGTCGTCTAACTCATCGTGTGGGGTATCGTTAAGTAGGTCTTTTAAAATAACTTAGGGATTTCTAATATGATTTTTCGATTAATTGCTCCTTTTACGAAATATTAAGCTAAAAGCTCCTGGCCTAAAAATCTGAAAAAATATATGATGATAGTATGTATTTAATAAAATTTAAAGGAAAACTTAGGAATGAAAAGGAAAAAGCGGTTAACATAACATTATTAGTTTAACATTAATATTCGTAGAACTTGGGTGTTGAATAATTTTGTATAAATCGCTAGGTAGTAAGCTACCAATAGGTTGGTTGTTTTTTGACTTGCTCGTTAGGATCGCAATAATAAATTGATTTTGTGGGTTTACCTATGAAAAATTAAGGAACTTTTAAATATTTTTTGGCATCAGTATCCTTTGTACAACCACCCCTGAGACAGGGGGCAATGACCAAAACAACAGCCTGTATAAGGTTAGGTAATAAACAAATATATAAGAATTGCTCGTTTAAAGGTATAAGATTCCTCTACTTAAAGGTGAAGCAGAAGCCTGGCCGGCAATTCATGAATGTACCACAAGTAGGGTAGCTTGGTGGCAAGGTGTTTACCTTGCGCTATTGATATATTGAAGAAGAAAATATTTAACTAATAGATCTCATTTCTTTCTAGGTTCGATGAGGGTCGCGACGGATTTCTCGATTTGACGGAGGTGAAACGCATGATGGAGCGGCTGGGCGCTCCGCAGACTCACTTGGGCCTGAAGGCAATGATCGCCGAAGTTGACGAAGATGGTGACAGCAAAATCAGCTTTAGAGAATTCTTACTCATTTACAGGTGAGAACAAAGGTCGTATTTGTATTAATTAGTAGGCAGTTAGGCTCGCGCGAACTTAACAAGTTGTCGACATTGCGTTGGTAAAAATGTAAGCAAGACCCTGCCTGGTAATCTACTTGGGCGTTCTTATAAAATATTTGACCACTTTATTCATACATAGTTACATTTCTAAAAACTATATAACTATAAATCGTACAGAAAACACAGCAGGAGACAAGTTCCTATCCTTTTGCGTCATGGTAATTATGAATGAATGACAGATGACTATTAAAGTATAACATAGGTAGGCGTATTGTTAGGTATTTAATGTTTGTAATAATACGACATATAAAGTATACCCACTTTAGTATAATATTGCGTGCTGTCAATACAATAACATTTTGATAATAGTTATGTAAATGTCCCATTACCACAGAGTCACATAACTTACATAGGCGAATTATTCTAATTTAGACTACCTACGTAGGTTATTATTTATTCTGTGACTATACTATACAGTGAGTCCCGTTAATGAAGGAAAATCCTTTAGGTACTGATTAGTAACATACATCATGATCTACTATATGCCATTTTTTTTAGGTAAAAGTCTTGCCATTTTAGAGATTTTGGTTTTGAGTTTTTATTATTTTTGGGAGCCTTACTAAAATGTTTGGTTTCTACCAAAGTTTATATTGACTGTGGTGTTTACTGTACATTCACGAGTATTAAAATAGAAACAAACTTTTAAAAAGTCATTAATTGTAGAAATACCCATACATAACTTAAATATTTATTTACTTTTACTTAAAAAAAATTGGCACATCATGCCCTATTATATAATAGGGCATGATGTAACTACTCTGTCTCCTAAAGGATTATCCTTCATTTACGGGACACCCTGTAATGTAAATTGGCTTAAAAAAGGCTCAGTTAAGCTACTAGTATTTATTGCGATTAAGCGTAGCCGAAATTCCGCTATGAGGACATTATAATATTACTTTATGAGTTTTTTTTAAATATTAAGACAATTATCCTATCTTCTAAGACTCTGAAGAAGACAAGACGCAGTGACTTATGATTATGAAGAATAGCATTAAATAAAAATAATATTTATTATTTCCAGGAAAGCCAGAGCTGGCGAGCTTGAAACTGACTCGGGCTTGGAAGCACTCGCTAGGTTGACTGAAATAAACGTTGACCAAGTGGGAGTGAATGGCGCCAAAAACTTCTTTGAAGCAAAAATCGAGGAGCTCGCGAAATCGAACAGGTTCCATAACGAAATCATACAAGAACAAGAGGAAAAGCGCCGCGAAGCGGAGGAGAAAGCCCTACGAAGGCAGCAATTCAAAGAGAAGGCGGCTCTATTTCAACATTGATAGCTGTGTTATTACGTTAATCGTTTATTCTAGTCTATAAGCTGTTACCATGGCTTAAGGAAGATCACATTATGTTATAAGGATTATGTTTTCAACCAGCCCGAATCTCTTATACCTACCTGTTGTGTTTGTTGACAAGGACTAACTTAAGCTGTTGAAATTCACCAGTTTTCCTGTCCCGTCTATAATCACATTAATTCTAAACGCATCAATTCAATAGCATAGCAGAGCAGCATAACTACTACGATTAGATATTGCACTTGGAAAAACCCCGCTCAAGTGCATTGTTAGATTTAAATTACTGTATTGGGTTGAACCTATGCAGGGCAGGTTTATAAGAGCTGTTAAGTGTTTTCACTTAATTAAGATGAAAAAACATTGTATGGTATAATAATATTGGAACTCCATCACAAACGTTGTTCCTGTGGATAAAGATTGGCAGTAACAATCGGATTGAATAACAAAAAGGATTAAGGAAGCAAGTGGGGATTTTACTAAACGTTAACGAGGATAAAATGGTCTGATATTGTAAATACCTACAATTATTTATTCTGTGGTAGTAATGAATAACGAACTATTGCAGGATATCCTACAAGTACCTACTGCATTGTTATAATAACACAGATATATAATAATAACTAACTAGTATAGGAAGAAGACAAAGGGTAGAATGCTAAACGGCCTAGTACCTACTATGGCTGATTTCAATCTAGTAAATAGGTAAGAACCTAATTATATAGTAAGATGTTGTTTATTATAAAATTAAAACATACTGCATAATCAGAGGAAATCCTAAAAATATATTTACAAGTTAATATTCTTTAAATTTACAGTATACTTCTTGTTATTATTAATTACAAAGTGTGGGCCATATAAAAAATGTTTATAAATGTGTTAGTTAATATAATTATGAAACTTGAAAAATATGCTAAATAAGTGATTTTTGGGTAATTTTATAGTCACAAAGGTATTGTACCAGATAGCCTAGTAGTCGTAATATTGTAAAAAGAATATGAATATAGGTAGGCCTTCATCAATCATTTTAAAAAAAACTTAGTACTGACTGCAAAATCTTTTAAATATTCAATTTTTAACAATAAATTGGTTAGCATAGCTTACACTATAAGGTATTTTTTAGCGTATATCATGCAATTAGTTATGGTGACTATAAGCAGATGTGATGATGGTTAGTCGGTTGTCAAGTCAAGATGCTACTTCAGCAGAGTCAGCTCCTTTGTTTGGTTGATCCATCTTAGTTTAGTCAAAAATGTCTCGTCACACACTACAGTATAAATAAAAGATGCCTTCAATAATTGTTTATTAGCAAATTACCTACTGTTATGTGATGTTAACTTAGCCGTAAGTGTATTTGAAATAAAAGTTTTATATACAAAATAATGATTTATTTAGTATTATTTAAAAAGTATTAAGTAAGCATTATTCCTTAATCCTTACCTATCATCATAAAGAGTCAAGGCATAATAAAGATCTACTATTATATAAAAAGTTAGGACACTACTTAACACCTAGGGTAATCCTTAGAAATAAATTGGTGTACACAAAAGCTTAAGTAGCCCAAAAAGGTACCTTTTCCTATAATTTAGGGTCCAATTTCGTCCATTAAGGGACTGTGTTTGGTGTCTGGGATGTTATGAAGCAATCCTGAAGGACATGAAAAGTAAAGAAGCCAGTTCATTTAGTTTCATAATCTCAAAGTATTTTTATGAGATTGCAAAAAAGGTACTCGAGGCAACTTAATGACATGTCACACTTTATTTTAAAATTCCTTATGAGCTTTAGGAATGGGCCAGTTGTCAAAAACGGCATATACTAATTTTGTTTATATATTGTAAATAAACATTATAAGTTATTGGCTATCATCCATAACAGATGCATTTCTAAATTAATCATGTTGTTCATACAAAATATCATTGTGGTTTCTGTGATTATCATCTAAGTCAATGGTTCTCCTTTGTATTGCTGGGAGGTTGGCAGTGTCAATTTGCTGCATAGTCGTAATTGTTGACAGTAATGACGCATTCTGAAATTTTAAAGTCAAGTCAACAGTTGAAGATTGCAATCAATACACAAGTAAGTTAAGTACTTGTTAGTGATGTATTTCTTAAAAATAAAAATGTTAAGTAGGTACAACTAACTAAGTAAAATAATATATATTAACATTGGGAGTATAATTTTAATGAATGGAATCTAGAACCTAGTTATTGTTGAATTGACTTTGAGGGTGAATAGCTACTCTAATTACCGAGAGAGAACTCACCTGCTTAAGCTCAGATTCAAATTCACCACCTGAGCTAGTAAGCTGTTTAATTTGTTGCAGTTCCAAGGCACTGAAACAATATTTGTTAAAATTACTTTACTCTTTACTAAAGTACTTAATCAACAATGCTCTAATAAACATAGGCTCATTAAATTTAGTCTATTAAATATATAGTTGTTTATATGTCATATATAAATGATGTTAAGCTTACATTAAACGCGAAAGTTGGGTTGATGTGATCAATTCATTATGTAAATCTTGCTGCAGCTGTTGAGGGGTTGTTATTTGACCTGCTGTAGACATGATATGTATTATTTTGATCACAGTTTTCAAGTTTCTACCTCAGACTATTTAATGGTTCCCGAACAAATTAAGACACAAATCTCTTATTCGTGACAAAATGCTTTGCTTTGTAATTCAATGTTTAAAATAATTAAACTAATAATAAAAGCCCCGTCGCCCGTCCGTATTTTTAAATTTTACTGAACAATTAACAAATCACCGATTGACTTTTTTTTTGTTAAATTCACCCATTCCGGGTAGGCAAAGGATCAAGTCCCTACAGCCACGCCTTTAGTATTTCAGTAGATTTTTTTGGCGGGAAATGAACCGGTCAAAATGGGCGTCGTTTCTTAATTTTCTAAATAAATTTTTCGTGGTCATTGTTGTGATTGTGTTGTGGAATTATCTTAATAATGTGCTGCTTCAATGGGGTCCTCATATCGAGACCTTGTCTGGGAGACTTAGTTCGGCTGCTTATGCTGTGAGAAAGATAAGGCTTTTGACTGACGTTGAAACAGCAAGACTAGTTTATTTTAGTTATTTTCATAGTCTTATGTCATACGGCATTTTGCTATGGGGCTCGGCCGCAGATATAGAAACAATATTTGTACTGCAAAAGCGAGCCGTGCGGTCAATTTACAATCTTAAATCTGACGAGTCATTAAAACAAGTGTTTAAAGATGTAAAAATACTTACAGTATATTCACAATTTATTTATGAAAATCTGATGTATGTTCGAAGAAATTTGCACTCATTCTCTAAAAAGAGTGATGCCATAATTTTAATACAAGACATAAAAAAAGCTTGCCGTTCCAAACTTTAGGCTTCAAAAGATTGGTCATTCATTTATAGGAAGATGTATCACATTTTTTAATAAATTACCTGAAAATGTTGTTGAATTACTTATAGATAAATTAAAATCAGTTGTTAAGAATATTTTAATGTCGAAAGGTTATTATAAAATAGATGACTATATAAAAGATAAAAATGTATGGAATGACTTGTATGTACGAAACAATTGTAAAACTTTGAAAAGAGGCTATGACAATAGTGACTGAGTTTCTTGCTGCTTCTTATCAGCACTAGTCCCGAAGCAGTGGTAGGGTTAAGATTAGGACGTGTATAAGTGCCGCTAGTTGGGTCTATATGCAGAAATAAATGAATTTTATTGAATTTTAATATATCCGGCTCGATGTTCCCGCTCAAAATTTCGTTGAGAGCATTGAAATGCGAACCATCCTCGCATTTCAATGAGTTAGGTTAGGTTAGTTGTTAGTTTAGTGATAGTGTAGTTGTGTAAGTACATAAAAAGAAGATTCTGAATAAAAGAATGAACAATGGAATGATACTGAAATACTTTTTTTTGTTCAATTTACCCATTCTGGGTAGGCAAAGGATCAACTCTACACAGCCACGTCTTCAGTATCCTTATTTTATACATATAAATGTTTTATCCTTTTCATTAATATTCTTCTTCTTTTACAACTACACTAACACCAAACTACAAACTAACCTAACCTAACTCATTAAAAAGGATGGTTCACATTTCAATGCTGTCAAAAAATTACGCCTTACTTTGTTTCTTCACCGATTGACAATTTGACATGACATTTGACACAGACAGATTAGCTGAGCTGAGCTCTCACCTTCGTCCGTGTCTGTCCGTGTCACGATTTGTAAGGAAATTTGTTCAGCGCCCCTAGCGGCACGTGCTACTAATATTATGGTTGTTTCAACATACAAAAACCAATAGATTTTGACGAAACTTTACAATACTATGACTCATACATTTTGATGTAGGTATACTGCAGCACATAGGAATTTAAGGATTTAAGTATAAATACTGACGAGTCAAATCTAGTGTTTATTTTTATAAATAGGTAGGTACTTTAGTAAACTAGTATCTAGAATGTTGTTTGTGTATTTAGCACAATACTACTGCTTATTTATTGAAAAGTATATTAAAGATGTGTAATTTATTAACTCTAATCCGGATCACACTGTCGATTAATTTTTGTAAGTGAAATTTGATTTAATTTCGTAAAAACTTGCAAAATAATTGCTTAAGTTTTAAAAAATATAATAAGTTAAGCTGATTTCATCTTAACTGATGGTTAAATATTTGTAAAAATATTTCCATTGGATACATGTGGGTACATTCCCCAAATATTGATGAAATCGAACGCCGGCTCACTGGCGTAGCAAGCACTTGCAAAAATTCATCGACTGACTAACGTCCTCCGTAGCTTAGTCGGTAAGAGCACTCACCCGGATAGCGAAGGGACGTGGGTTTGAGTCCCACCGGATGACACAGTTGATTAATTTTTGTAAGTGAAATTTGATATTTTATTAACTATCAAAAAGTTACAATAAATAGCACATATCTTGTTTATTTTCGAGATAATTGCATTTAAATTCAACACAGAACAGCAAAAGTGGCAGTTGAAACATAGGTATATTAACTTTATGAGTTGAAACGAAGATTTGATTTTTGACAATCGAAATGTCAAACGACTAGTTTACCTTGTGTATATCTACACTAAGGTTCGGAAACACTAACTTTTTTTTCCTTTAAGAGTTCAACCCATTCATAGACATTATTGCCATGTCATACATAGTGTGGTCAATATATCGCATCTGCTTGTTAAAAAATATGCTATGTGGTCACTATGTGCTCACAGTCTGGCTTTGGGGTAAAAATTTAACTGTCAGTACGCATAAATCTAAAACATGCCTAGCATTAAAACATAATCGCTAAACCCTGCCTATTTCTTAAATAAAAATCCACATAACTTATGTTGTTCAACGCCATTTAGCGGATTTTTAAGTAAGTACTGAATTTTGACACTAGGAAAATCCCTCATTCAACCACAAAGCCATGATCGATCACACTGAATATAAGTATTTACTCCAATGCCAACTCAGTTGTTGTGTACTTATGTCACAGATTTATAATAGTTACCTATGTGTTGTTGTTGTATGATCATTGATCAGAGGCTTTTACTATGTCAGAGGGCTTAGTGCGACTTTTTACCCGACTGCGGATGGAGGGTTATGTTTTTCGAGAGTCTCACAATCGAGCGAGTGTCGGAAATTTCTTAAAAAAAACAGGTTTCGCAAACGAGCCGCTAGAGGTGCTGATTAAATTTCCATACAAATTTTCGACACACGGACGAAGGTGAGAGCATGAAAAAACAAGTCTACAATAGTACAAATAGCTGATCTGTGGTTATAATGCTACCAAAGTGAAAATACATTCATTTTCAATATTAGTTTTTCAAAAATCTGTTAACCAAACTCGGTAAAATATAAATGTCATCGTTGTGTTCCCAGCCCAGCTGTTTTTATGATTTGTTGATTCGTCCATCCGCGCACTGAGCAAGTAATCACTTGAAAAAACGGGGAGATCATCAGGAAAATGGAAGAGGCTGTCTCGGTAAAACACGAAGACAAAAATATTGATATAAAACAGGAGAACTTGGATAGCTATAAATATGAATTTGATTCTGGAAGTCAAGATAGTAGTAAAAGTGGCAGTGGTGGATACCAGAGGTGGGCACCTAATTTAAATGGTGTACGCAAAAGTGCATTTACGCCGTACAAATCCGTACAATGTACCGCTTTAACAAATTTACAAAGAGGTAAGTTACTCCAGATCTATTTTAGTCACTTAGGGTGTCATATTGATTGTGGCCTTTGGCGGGTTTCAATTGAGTAATCAAGGTCGCACTCGTAGGTAACACGCAGGCGCGCGTCCCCGACTTGCCCCAGCCAGATTGTAGCTTACACGCTAAGGCCGGCCGAGGCGAAATAACTCGCGACGATTTGAAACTGGAGCAATATGTTGACATTACTGATGAACATGGGCTCACAGCATTGCACTGGGCAGCCAGCTATGGACAGTTGAATAGCTGTCAGGACCTTGTATGGTGAGTGCTCATGATTGTCTTTGTTCCTTTGTGTGCCAAGTAAAAGTGTTGATGTGGATGTTTTCATTTACAATAACACACTTTGTTTGTCATCACTGCAGGGCCATTTATTATAGCTACATGTTCTGTCCTAGTGTTTATATCCAATTCGTTTTTCAGTGTATTTTAAACTTGTCTTACTCTATACTTACCACAGAATTCTGTAGATAGTAAAATGACTTTGTAATAAATAAATAATCATTGAATTAATTTCTCACAGGAGTGGTGCCAATGTTAACATGCGAGGTCCTGAAGGTGAGACAGCACTGCACCTTGCTGCGGCAGGAGGGCATCACGAAGTTGTGAAATTCCTTTTAAATGAAGGAGCTGATGCTGACATACAAGATGATGTGAGTACTTTCCTAACTTTACTTTTAAATTCCACTGTTGGATAGTTATTAAAAATGACTGTTTTGAAAAGAAAAAGACCTCAAAAATGTTATTGTCAAAAAACTGATCTAAATGTCAATGTATGGAGGCTTCTGAAACTTGAATAATTGACTTTTAATTTGTTTTACAGTCCGGTAGTACTGCACTGATGTATGCTGCCGCTGCAGATTTTCCCTATACTTGCAATGAGCTTCTTGTCCGAGGCGCCGATCTCACACTCACTAATGACTATGACCAGGATGCTTATACTTTGACCACTACAAATAATTGTAAATTGGGTAAGCATAAATTTATAAGCCAACTTATACCATAACTTGTAGTGAGTTTAAAACCCAATATTTAAACAGTTAAGAGCCAGAAAAGTTGTATTATGTATTTATATCATTGTGCCTATTTCCACATTTGTTTTAAAATTTTACGAGGGTCAAACTGAAAGTTCTTAGAACTGGCCACTTATAAACAATATAATAAAAAAAATATTCTAAAATTTGAAAATAGAACTCTTTGCCAATATTACTAAGTATATATTTCATTCATTTGTCATTTGTTTTACGACTTGGCGGCAAATTGAAAATTGTCTGTGTCACGTCAAAATGAATTTAACACGAGAAAATTTTCGTGCAATGATTTTTTATGACTTTCGATGTCATTTAAGTCAACAAGAAAGTTATGATAGACTACGATTGGCCTTTCACGATGAAGCCCCATCTCGTGCGACTGTTTACAACTGGTTTAATGAGTTTAAACGTGGTCGCACTAATCTCACTGATGATGTACGTGAGGGACGGCCTTCTACGGCGACGACGGAAAATAACATCTGTGTTGTGCGGCGTATGATAGAGACTGACAAAAGAGTGACCTATCAGCAGATTCGGACAAGCTTAGGCATCGGTATGAGTCAAGTGCACAAAATCCTCCACGAACATTTAGCGGTCAGGAAGCTTTGCGCCCGGTGGATACCTCATAATTTGACTAAGGCTCAAAAACTCCATCGTGTGGATTGGTGCCGTAAAATGATTGAAAGATTTAACGGAGGTGACTCAAATGCTGTGTTCGACATACTAACAGGTGACGAAAGCTGGATTTACTGTTATGATCCTGAAACCAAAAGACAATCTGCTCAGTGGGTGTTTCCTTTCGAGGAGTTGCCAACTAAAGTGAAGAGAGATCGAAGTGCGGAAAAAAAAATGGTGGCCTCGTTCTTTGGAAGGATAGGTCATTTCGCAACAATTGTGTTAGAGGATCAAAAAACAGTTTCTGCAGAATGGTACACTACCAATTGTTTGCCACTTGTCTTGGAAAAAGTTCGAGAGAAACGACCTCGCAGTAGGATCCTCCTTCACCACGACAACGCCTCGTCGTACACCGCCAAGCGAACGATCGACTATTTGGCGACATCAAACGTTGAATTACTGGGTCACCCGCCGTATAGCCCCGACCTCGCGCCTTGTGATTTTTATTTATTTCCAAAAATTAAAGAAAAACTTAAAGGAAAGCGGTTTATGAATGCTGAAGAAGCGGTGGCTGCGTATCGCGATGCCATTGAAGAGACCCCTAAGGACGAGTGGGCAAAGTGCTTTTCCCAGTGGTTCCATCGCATGCAGCGGTGTATTGACGTCAATGGACAATATTTTGAAAAGATATAATAAAACTAATAACTGGCTAATGTAATCAGTTTTTGATTTTCTAAGAACTTTCAGTTTGACCCTCGTATTTAATGTTATTTTTTGTTGCAGCACAAACTGTGATAGAAAATTTCTTGATCAGCTGCTTAAGCAAAATGTGAAGAGAATCTAACTGCTCATATTAAGTTGCTTTGGACAACCATAACTGACACCAGCAGATTCATTTGCATTCAGCAGATTAAAAGAAAATACAGGGATTTAGTTTATAATAATATAAATGTATTAAATATAATATTTTTAAGTTCATTATATATACAAACATTGTGATGTGACATAAATATGACTCAAATACAGACAATATCAAACATTTAATTGTTTTACTAAAGACATAAACCAACACCATTAAATAGGTACTTACATAGCAAAAATCTTTGATATACCAAATCATAGCCAATAAATATATTTTTGGTTTTAAACTAGAAAGATTTTAAGCTCTTAATAAATAAATGCTTATAAATTCGGAAAGTGACCTACATTTCGAATGTACACTTACACATACTATACAAGTAGTTACATAACTTTAGCACCATTTTGTAATAAAAAAACATTTGACTTAGGGCAAGGTGGTTGGTTCAAAATTGTTTAAAGTTTGGACTCGGTGAGCCAGTTGAAGTCTTGAGGTTTCCTGCTGGACTGTGGGTTGATAGCGATGTTGATGATGCTGGGCCGGTCGGTGACCGACACGGCCTTCTTGATGGCGGCTTCGATCTCCTCGACCGTGCGGCAGAAGTGGCCCGTTTGGCCAAACAACTCCATCATCTTTTCGTACCGCACTTCACTACTCAGGGATGTTGGTGGAGTACTAAAATGATGAAAGACATTTTAACATGGTAATCACTATAATGGCATATATAATTTCAGTAATTGAGAATAAGGCTCAGACTCAGCACATCACCAAATTGTTATTGAACAACAATGGTAAGTGAAGATACTGCTTGCTTGCATTAAAGTCCACTACTGGATTGGATGCACAAATGTTATGTTATAGTTTATAGTTACGGTTAAGGTAGGGTGGTGCAACTCACAGTTAGCAGCACGTCAGGTTACCCATTTGAACTACGAGCTTTTATTATAGAGGCGGTCTCAATGTCAAAGTGGGGTAATCTAACGTGCGGCCGAGTGTACCTCAGAGACTGGGGAAAGAGACAGATATAGTTCTATAAATCAAACGATTTTGAAGTAAGACTTACCATTGTGTAACATCACCAGCAGATTGGATATCAGCCATAGTGTCTTTGTCGAATCCACTGTAAATGCCGTTATTGTTTACTATGACTATAATCACTGGCAGCTTATAACGGAACATGGTTTCTATTTCCATTCCTGAAAGAAAGAAAAGTCGCAGAATAAAGTAAGCCCTTAGGTATAAAATGTTATGTTGGCGAGATGATCACTTCATCAGGCATCATCGTTCCCTAGAGGAGGAGAAGACGAATGTCTTGCCATACACTTTTAACACTAAAAGCGGAGAGTAGATAATACTGTATTTATGTACCTGAAAATCCGAAAGCCGAGTCTCCCTCCACACAGATAACTCGTTTCCCAGGCGCATAGTCGCGACACCACATCGCGGCTGCAATGGCAAAACCGGGACCCACCTAATTAAATAAAGCCGGTATTAAAAGATACATAATTTGATATCACAGATTACAAATGTTTACAAGTCTGATCACCACAGACTGGGAAAGCCTCCTTACAAGGCATTACTGTTGACGCTTCACTTACGATGCTATTAAGAGGGATAAAAAATGGTAATCAGAGCCCTTATGTCGTAGGTAAATATACGTAAGGTGATAATAAGTCATTACCGCAAACCCATAGCCAAATAATAGAAAAGTGCACCAGACTTCTCTAGAAAACAACAATGTTATAATTTTAAATTTTTATTGTTTTCCTTTACCCAAAGGTTGTCGTCTGGAAGAGATCGCTCCCAGCGAAAGGACCGCTTAAATTGTACCTGTTAATTTATTTTTTAAATTCACTGTACCTTTCTTTTCTTTTATTTGCATAAATAAAGCATATCTATCTACCTAGTACCTACCTAATTTTTTTACATTCAATACTTTCTACTATGGCTTGTGTTAGTCGGAGACGGACGGCTATACTCGTAATCCGGCAAGTTTGTGTGCGACTCTCCTGCGGAACGAAAGACGCGCGGGGGGCGAGGCATGCTAGATGTCAGAGAATGGTCAGAGGGGACGGATAATTTTGCGGGGAAGGGAATTTCCTATGACAGTTGCGTGTGATTGGCGCTTCTTCGCCCCCAGCACGTCTTACGGGAGGATTGCGCACGATTTTTTCGGCCTATAGTGACAATTCGAAAAGTGTCGTAACTTTAATAAATTAAATTCAAACCGTGTTTAGCAATTTTTTATTATGGTTATGTTGACGTGACTTTTCAAAGGGGCTTTGCCGGTGAGCCACACTTACCCCCATAGTGCCGAAGGTACCAGCGTCGAGGCGGTGTCGTGGCTTGTTGTTCAGCAGAATGCCCCGTCCGATGTCCATAGTGTTGGCACCCTCGCTCACGATGATGGAGTCGGCGGGAATGTTTGCTTGCACCGTCTTGAACACGGCGTAGTAGTTCAGTGGTACAGTCTTGTCGTTTGCCTGAGCCTGTGGATGATAAAATAAGCTAGTACGGGATCCGAAGTAGCATTTCTAACAATTAGTCTATGCCTTAAGCTATCCCTTTAATAACTAACGAGTATGTAAAAATTATGATGCTTATTTACATTTTTCCGAATTTCAAAGTCTTTGCAAAGTTTCCCTTTCTTTGGATCTCGAATTTTCCAAATGTGTTCTGTCCGATTTGATGCGCATGTATTTCTTATGTCTAAAAAAGGTACAATCCTTCTGTACTTGTACTATTATATATTCTGTAATATAGCCAAAGATCGGGTGAAGTGATGCTTCTTGGGAGGAGTGGCCTACAGAATGTAGATACATCAGCCTATCAGATAATGATGATGATGACTTATCAGTTTGTGGCGGCTGAAAGAAAAAGCGGTTGTAGGCTCCTGGCCGCCTGATAGCTAGCACCCTCCCACCGGAGCTTGGCACCAATCAGCTTGCTGTGTTCCGTCGGTGAGTGAGAGTGGACCTCATGAGTCAGCTCGCTCCACCGTCGACTCTGTCTACGCCACGTTTGGGTTGGGTTTGCTCTTGACTCTAGACTAAATCTAGAGTCAAGAGCAAACCCATTTCAAATATATAAAAAACGTCAATCGTTGCAAATGATAGTTACCTCAACAAAAGCGACGTTCGCATCCTGCTTCTTCTTCAGCTGCTGCCACCAGGCGTTGCTGGCGGGCTGCAGCGAGACCTTCCTCTCGGCCAGCTTCACGGTCAGCGCCTCCACGAACGGCTTGATATCGGAGTGGACCGCCACTTCAGACTTCACACTGTTGTGGAACTCTTCTGGGCTGATGTCCACCTGTAGCAAATTGTTGAGTTCGTGTGAAGCTAAAAAAAATACTGTGGCATCTTATGCAGTTTTAATAGGGGCTATGTTAGAACAAAAAAAATGTAGACTTATGTGCTGACCACTTCTTAAGGAGTGCAAATAAAACAGTTTAGTATATATATAGTTTAAATAAAACATTTGGAAAAATATTAAAATTTTTGTTGTGACATTCCTTGTTTTGCTCATGTGCTGATAGAGGGCTTTATAGTCCGACAAGTTCGTGTGCGAACTTCCTGCGGCTACCAGAGGAGGGGGAGGGTATGCTAGATGTCAGCGGGGACGGGTGGTGTAGGGGGGAAGGGTATTTCCTATGACAGTCGCGTGCGATTGGCGCTTCCTTGGGGGGGAGCGACTTTCAGGTCGTACGAGGCTCGCGCATGAATAGGGTATTTGCCTGTAGTAATAAACAGAAAACATGTATCGCATATAGTTAATTTAGATGCCAGGAATTTAAAATTTCATTTTCGTTTCTAAAAATATTTCCATATTTTTTATATTTTCATGAAATAAATTTATGTTTTTAATCTATGTTTTCCGATACCACAAACGCCAATCACGGAGCGTGACGTCACGTTCCTCAACATGTAAAGTGCTGTCAAATAAATCAAGTTTGAAAGGAGGAACAAACAACGAACACTGGTGGAAAAACGCCTGTTTCAGTATTGTGACGTCATGCAGACTACGTGACGACGATAGGTGTTTTTGGCGGGAAAAGTTTATTTGAATTGTATTTTTTGTGTTATATCGTTGTTACGCTCTTATTATTTGAGAAAATATTTTTTTGTAGCTTAGAATTGATTAATAATCACATATAAACATCTTTTGAAAAATAGGCAAATACCCTATTTGTTGGACTATAGTGGTATTGTGGAAATACTTGCCGAGTAATGGTTATTTCGTTTGGTACGAAAGAAGATGTGCTGTCGTGGATTCCGTTTCTAAATGTTGACTTAAATTCTGGCCTGGTTTTAAATGAGTCTTGAGTGAAGCGTTTGAAGAGTTTAGTAACTGTATGTAATGACTTGGTTTTCCTAATTACACCAGTGTGTGATTCTGGTGTTAAAACACTTAAGACACCTTTCATAACCAACCAATATGATAGTTTCAATATTATCCTGTATTACACAACGCCATCCATTACTATCGACAAATAAGCGCTAACTCAATTTAAATATGAAACTTCATTTCATATGATTAATTTAATCTTTGATTTTGATTAAGTTTGGACTGATGACGCTGACCAGAACTTATTAGGACATTGTAAAACTGGCCGTTAGAGTGTGCTGCATCAAATCTATATACATAGGAGAAACCCCAAGTTAACCTATAAGCCTAACCTTAAACTATAACCTAAACCTAAGCATAGCTAAACTAAATAGTGATTAAATAATTATAATGTAAGTAATACGATGTCCACGAGAGCTCTGCCGACAAACTGTTACGCAGTTTGGCAGAATATGTAGTGTTACTTTTAAAAAAATTAAACTAAATAAACGCCGTGACACGTCTATAGCGACACTACGCAGTCAGACCCTTCATAGCGACTCTACGCCGCCCCATCCTGTATAGCAACACTACGCAGTCAGACGTAGATGTTGGTTTTTTTCTTAATAAAATAAATAATAAACTTACCTGTATGACTTTGACGCCAGGCGCGAACCGCGGCGGCTGGCCGAAGTGCAGCATCCAGTTAAGTCTCGCGCCTAACAGCAGCACCGCGTCCGCCTTCAGCAGCGCCGCTGTACGCGCGGTCGACACTACGTACGGGGACGCGTCCGAGACTACGCCTTTGCCTGAAAAAAAAAACATAGGTTGATTTTTTTAATTCAGGGTTTACGGCCTTGGAACAGAGTCCATACAGCCTATACTTCAGTTACACCTAAACTTACACTAAATACTATTACACAAACCAACCTAACGCATTGAAATGCGAGGACGGTTCACATTTCAATACTCAAGGAAGTTTTGAGCTGGAAAAGCAATCCGAATCAAATAGTTTACTTTTCACATCCACATCATTGGTTTCCATTTAGCACAATACTTGATAATTCCACAGCACAATCACAAAAACTTATTTCGAAAAATAAGAAATAAAGCCCTTCTTTCTCCACTCGCTTCCCGCGCAAAAAACTCCCTTTCTACATTTCAACCATTGAGGCTGAGTTTGCACCAGAGACGTGCGAAACTACGCGGTGCGAGGATTAACGAAGGTGTAACACGATGTGAGCGTTTCATAGTTTCAACCAAACATGTGCTAAGCCGCTGTCTAGCGGGCTTTGATATGAGCTGGCTGCCTTTAGTCCGACAAGTTCGCGACCTTCCTACGGAACGAAAGACGTACGGGGGGAGAAGCATGCTTGATGTCTGCGGGGACATGTGGTGTTGTGGGGAAGGGGATTTCTTATGAATGTGAAATGTAAAATGTCGCGTGCGATTGGCGCTTCTTTGCAGGAAGGTCGCGCAAGGACTTGTCGGGCTATAAATAATGAATTTATTTCACAAGTACGCTTCACGTACCCATAGGTGTCGGCAGGACCGGTATCTTGGTGTTCCCCACTAGTTTGTTGATGGCATCCTCGGCGTGCGCGTACGCAGAGCCTTTCCCCACGATGATGAGGGGACGCTCGGCCTTCGCCAGTACTTCAGCCGCTTGTTCCACCAACGCGGGGTTCGGGTGGGCGAGCTGCACTGGCTCTGCGTTGTAGAAGTCAAGAGGTACTTTATCTTCATCTATTTCAGCCTGAAAATATTTAAAGTAAAACTTTATGACGACCTCCGCGGTTAAGTGACTCGTACGCGAATTCCCCGGGACCTGCTAAATGCCGTTAGCAAAATTGACAGGTCGACTGTCCAGTGTGGATCAAATGTTAAAATGAAAACGGTCTTCAGTTCTCCGCCCAGTCTCCATTTAGTTTTACGTTCGCATGATTCCCAGGCATCATGGTCTCGGCAATTGTAGCTCAGACTGATAATTAATTAAAATCAATCAAAAACAGCATTTAGCAGTCCCCAGCTTCCTCAACCAAAACTTAAAAAAAAAAACTAACCACCGCACTCAAAGAGTAGTTGATCAAGTAATCAAAGATTCAATCTTCGATTAAGCCTCATTCTGTCACTTTCTTTGGCAATGTAATATAAAATGACAGCATGAGACTTAATGAAGGATTTACTTTAATTGATGTCTCTGAGTATGGCAGTATGTAGGTTAATGTTAGAGTTTTAGAGTTTTTTTGATGAGTGTATTTCAGAAAGTTGAGGTTTCAACGCAATTTCTTTGTTTTTGAAGGCACATATTTCGTGTGTTAATTCGAATATGGAAAAAAACGAAATAAGGCCAAAGCTAAGTGAAGCTTCTATAACTAAAAATTATTTTTGCCCTATATCATTACTCAGGAAGGAAACAGGGGACTATGTTTGTATGGAGAACTGGTCTTTACTCTGAAACACTCACCGTAAGCAGAGTGCCAGGCATGTCAAGGTAGGACACGCCAGGCCGGCCAGCGGAAGCGAGCCGCACCGCTCGCTCCACGTGCAACGGGATCAGCCTCGCCGAAGGAGGCCGACCTGCGTACTTGCAGTATGGCCGGCTAGCTTCCACCTGTACGCAAAATGTTACTATATCACGAAACGCGCCCTCAGTGGTAAAATCAAAACGGCATTAATTAAAATAATAAAATTAAGATTTTAAATGTTAAGACTAAAAATCAACCAACAATAAAATTCATTATGTATATACATGTAGTGAATTAGTTGATTTTTTTGGTCTTATAAACTGTTGGCCCAATAATCTATGTAGTTGTTGTTGATATTATAGTTTTGAATAATAAATAATCTAAGGTGTTGATGAAGTGAATGTTGAAGTCATGTTTGTAACCAAAAAAAAAAACAAACCTCATAAAATTTTACATTATTAAATGGGTGTAAAATAGCTCACATAATAATGAAAAAAAATGGTAGTACTATCCTTTCGTTTTAAGTTCATGCTACAGGTGATGGCCTTGTACTTGTTATCATAAGTTTTTATGCCAAAGATTATATAATTATCATAATCCACATTCTTATTAGTAAATACCAATGTAACTACTACCTAGTAATTTTTATCTAATCAATTATCTTACAACAGTTAGTTTGTAGCACTACCTACTTATTAAAACTTTTGCCTATCCTAAGATATAAGACATTTTATATTGCCACCAGAGTCAGGCAGGATGATTCATAGAGTGTAAATAAGCATAAACTATTTAGGTATTATTAAGTTTCATGGATACCAGACAGAAGTCAAAATTAACATAATGTCAATCTACAGATTATATGCAGTACCAGGAATTCAATGAATATTATGGTCCATTGTTGTTTTTGTAGCATTGACCTAATAAACCCTAAGAAAATTGTTCCTTTTGTTTGAACTTGCTGTAACAACATAATTTAAAAAAAGTAAAGTACATGAGCCTAAAATATACTTCAAAACCAAAATGCCTCCTCACCTCAACAGTGAGAAGGTGTGAGCTGTCCACCACACGAGTGCAGTGTGGATGTTAGAGGCAAAAAGGACAGAATATTATATACCTGTGGCCACTCTTGAAATCCACCAATCCCTTCATGGTCCTCTGGACAAGAACCTGCAATAACTACTAGTGGCCAGCAGTTGACCTGGGCATTAGCCATGCCTCCGATGCAGTGAAGCAGTCCGGGGCCTGATACAGCCAGGCATACTCCAGGTTTTCCTGTTGCCAAATAATGTGAATTAAACTACTACCAAATTATTTGTTGTATAATTAGAATAGGACAGCTAGTTGCAACAAAAAAAAAATATATATTTTTTTATTATATCCTTTTCTTACTACTACTATCTGGTAGACATCCAGCAATATTTTTATATTAAATTTAATCTTGCTTGGGATAAGGCCAGTGCCCCACCCTAATATTTATGCTTAAAAATAATGAATTTGTTTTGCTATGCTTTGGGTTGTTTGTATGAGGAATTGTTTCAGAAACACACTTATAAACAGAACCTGTTAAGACCACTGCAAAAAACAAGCAATGCCCGTGCAGAGGTAGCCAAAGATGGTACTTTATTTAACTATTCCATGTCATGTTCCACTGAACCTGCAGTAAATTTTTTCATATTTTTATGTGTGGATATGTTTATTATTTGAACCAGAGCATTGTACTAACCTGTAAGATAGCCTATTGCTTGAGCAGCATAAGCTGCTGCTTGCTCATTTCTCATGCCAATGTACTTCAGCCCAACTGACTGGAACGCCATTGCAAGCTCAATCACAGGGATACCAACAATTCCAAAAACATATTCCACACCCTGAAAATATAGTTAGAAAATACTTTATAGTGATAATATTACCTAGTACCTTCTATTGTAGTTTGATTTTGTTAATAAATAACCTAAATGTGAAGTCACTTGTTTTTATTAATTTGAAAACCAAGGTTTAGTCATTATTTTCCAAATGGATTTTAACAAGACTCGGTCAGAGTGTATCCTTTTTGTTAAAAGTTAAATTAAAATGTAATTTATGTATTGTACCCATACTTACGATTACATTTTTACTTAACTTTCTAAGGTAAAGTACGTATTTAAAGCTTACCTGCTTCTTCAGGCTTTCAGCCAGGATAGTATTTCCGTCAGTGACCATACTGCTGCTGAGTAATTTCGATGTTGTTTGGAAAGATCTTCTAAACAAAAACTGTGAGAGACGTCCTGATAAAAACATGATAATAAAACCGTTTAAAAAAAAAGTCAGCTATATATTTCCTTCTGTAACATGACACTTTTAATCTATTTCTAACTATTTGAGTCTTATAAACTATAAAGTGTATTTGGAACTAAGAAAAAATTAAACAAGATTTGGATTTGGGATTTAAAACAAAGTTAAGAGATGTCAAAGTCAAAGTCCAACCAATAACACCACTACCACAACAAACAACACACACACATCTAAACGGTACAAACGAAACGCAAGCGCACCGGGTAGTAGGCTGCGAGATAAAACTGATAAAGTATTTTTTTAGATTATTTGCCGTACTTCATCATCACGTTTCACGAACTTACCCAGCAACCGGCAATTTCAAAATGAGACGTTGCCGGCACGTTATGTACACATTGAAATAATGATATGATAACGAATTTTACTTAAGATTCAGTAATTAATGCGTGCTATGTGCTACTAAATGTAGTACCTAAGTAGTAGGATAGGACAAATGAAAATAAAATATGTCATTGTGTCTTATTGATCACCTAGATAAGACAGACTAAGTAGTACTAACCTGACTAATCTATTTTCGTAATCATGTTTCTAATCGCTTTAATAACATCATTGAATTATTTACCAAAAACATTTGTGCGTGTGAGCGACTTCAGCGGCAGAACAGCACACTCAGGTTCACAATTTCGTTATCCTTCGTCCACACACGGCGCACCCTCACTCTTCTTACTGATCACAGGCAGGGCCCTTACTATCACAAAAATAACTGTCCTTCGATTTTTTTGTGATAAGTACTAGTATAAGAAGATAGCTAGGCTGGTAAAGGAATTATAATCCCTATGTTCGTTCATGTTATTGTTAGCACATTTTAATAATAAATTACAGGTACTCCTACTCACTACCTAATAGCAATATTATTGCTATGAATATTTATAAAGGCACAAACCACTTAGCACTTGTAAGTTTAAGCCGTAGAAGAACGTGACTTCGAACACTTTCCCTGACCGACACCCACTTGAACGCGCAAGTTCACGCAACTTGTTAGTTCTGGTAAATTCGCCATTAGTTCTGGAATGAAATACTTTCAATTTTCTCGTTTATACGATGGCTGCGTGTTTCATAATAGCGGCTTCGGCGTTATGAATGTAGACTTCTAGATATCTTGACTTGATTCCTTCCGGTTTAACTTGTATAAATAATTGTTTGCGGTTATTTCCATTTATTGTCTCTCGTCTCATCCATTGGACCTAAGGTATAACTTATGTTCAAACTGTTCTAAGTACCTACATGAAATAATGCACTTTTACAAAAAAAAATGGCACTACCCGTCTAAGCCAACGAGACAAATGTCAAAAGACTTTTGACGACGAATACAACGAAAATACCGATTAGAAAAAAGCAATGGTGTTACAATAAACTTGGGCATTTCATCAAAATTGTAATAATATTGCTTTTTAATTCACTTCGGTAATTTCGTTGTAAGTCGTTTGACATTATTTTGTCTAGTTGGCTTGGTCGAGTTTTGTTTCGGCATTTTACGCGAACCTGTTGATTTTATTATATCTATCCATGTATTGCGAGTGCAGTAGCTTTTCCTTGGATTCGGTTTTACATTAAAATTAAGGTGATCTCCAACGTGGCGTGTAATAGTGCAGTCAGCGCGAATTGTTGATGGTTGCGTTTGTTTTCCATTTTTCAAGGCGGAAGTGTAGCGATAATGTGACGGCGAGTTTTCGCTGCGAATGTTGACGATTCGACGTCCGCTGGAGGGCTGAGGCTGCACCACCGGCCACCAGAGCGACGCGCGCGCATTCCGCAATCGGTCGCGATCTATCCGCACGTAGCTTCGCACTCTCGCATCGTGCCCGGACTCGCAAAATGTTCGCAACACACCAGTGACTGACAATTAAATTAAATTATTGTGTTTGTTTTTTTTTATGAAAAATAAAATACTTTGGTGAAGATGGCGATAGTCACCATTAAATTTTTTGGTAAGTGACTGTTTTTTTTAATTAATAGTGTATATTATAATATAGGGTAGTCCTAGATAAGACACGGAAATGAATAAAAATTACAAAGTTATGTAACGGCTGTGTTGACCCCTATGATGCCAGGGCAAGTTCCAATCCAAGACAATGCAAAGTGTAATATCTAAATCTCGTTTTAAAACATTATACATTAGCATTACCGTGTATTGTTTCAAAAGAGTAGACTACACCTACCAGAGTAAAATATTGTTGATTAAGTCACTGACAAGAGTAGTGCCTTATTTACCTAATTTGAAAAAACCGATACGAAATCAGACGATGGATACCTTTACAAAGTGTTGGTTGAAGCGTAGGGTAGACCTACTTCTAAAACATTACCCTATAATATGTATTATAGCCTTATAGCGATGAGGCCCTGAGGGACCATTTGTAAATATTTCTGCCTACCTGTTGGACATGGATCACTGTTTGAAGTTAATGTACAATTCGGCTTCCCGGGACCTGCAGTAGTGGTCTGCGGATCACCGGTTAAGAATCACTGTTCTAAAAGGATGAGATATTTCATTTAAGGACAATAAGGTGTGCTAGAACATGAGAAAGCAACATACCTACACCATGTTGCTTTCTCGTACCAAGGTACAGTTTAGTGACTACTAAACTGTGTGTGTCCACACATGTCAAGTCACTTAATACACGTGAGCAACCTATGGAGCAATTTTACACCAAAAAAGCTTTCAGTTCTCTGCGCATCCACGCGTTCAGAAAGATGTTGGGCCTGCCATGGCGCTGCAGTGTTTCGGGAATGTTTGCTGACCTGCACCCTGATTCACAAACACTCGGAAAGTTGCCGTGTCGGATCTTTCCGAATTCGAATGTCAAACATTTTTTCCGAAATACGGAGTTTTCGAAAGCTATGCCATTTGTGCATAGTGGAAACGTTTTCGATTCCGACGTTTGAGCATCGGATTTGTAATCTGTAGTTTCCGACGTTTGTGAATAAGGGTGCTGGAACACCGACGGGTTCCACGCCTTGCCCAAGCAAGTGGCTTCCTCGTTAGCGAGTGCAGGGCAGCACTGACACTCTCCTGAATGTATTTGCTGAGGATAGACACTTATCCTTGCTCACTGGTCAATATGGTCATCGTGAATGACCACTTCCTGTCTAATCATAGCTTTAGGTTTTATTAGATGGTAGATTGTAGGTACTGGACAGTGTTTATGTGTGGGTTATTCATTTATGGAAACTGTGTTAGCTGAAATAAACAATTTCATTTCAAAGGAATACCAGAGCCTAATGGAGACTAACGGTACTTTCGTATTAGTTATTGTTGTCTTGTTCAATCTTCAAAAATAGTCGATTCGTTCGTCATTCATGAAGTTTGGGTCAGTACTAGTACTTATTCTGTGGTTGGGTGCCGTAACTTGCATCCGTCCACCAGCAGCTACAATTGTTTTATTTATTTAAGATTTATTGCACAACTAAATGCCTAGTGGCATTCTCTATCAGTCATACCTTTAGGCTAAGCAGAAATGAAAAGTTATGTTGTACCTACCATTGACGTCTATGCTACTCACACCCAATGCTCGCGATTGTCATATACTTATTTTTACCCTACTCCTATCGTTCTTTCTTGCAGATCCCTGTAAGTTTAATTTTCATTCAGACAGCAAGTTGTTTTAATAGTAATAGGCAAGTAATTAATAAACCTTTCTTTCTTAGTTAATGCAAAATAATATGATAATAATTCAAAATGTCCCTAATAATATGTAGCCCTTTACGACTGTGATTCACAATTGTGTGGGCTTTTTTTTGACATCATTCCAGAAAACTTAGGCTTCTTTGCACTAACTACATACCTATAACTTTACCCGTAATTAAACTATAATTGAAAAGTGGTTTTGTATGGTGTTTGAAAGATTTTTAACGATTGTAAAGTTATAGAGACTAGTGGCTATAATGTGCCGTGCAACATCTAAAAAACCCTTACGAGACTATGATATGCCTACCTACAGTTGAAATTATTATTTGGAACAACTCATTTATTCTTGTTTAAGGGTGAGTAATAAAGTAACGTTACATTTTGGCCGCAAAAATACCTAACACATCTTTTATACTTGCACGCGACCACATTTTTACCGGTTGGCATAATTACGGACTGGTCAATACCCGGAGTTGGAGATTTAGGAACTTGTTATGTGTGCACGAAGATCCGAAAATACACAAAAATTCCGGTTGATATTTATTGAAAAGAAAAATTGAAGGACATGTAAAAGATATCCGAATATCTGTTCAGCAACATTACAACTAAGTAGAAATAGGTATCCGTAACGTAAGGAGATATACTGACAAAAGACATCAACCTATTTACAAATTACTTAGAGGATTAGGATTATCAGTAATAGGTACTTACTACTTGGACGTGACAAGACCTACTATCATACGAGACTTTGTAGGGCCAGTTGACTAACTTATAGAACTCCTAAAACAGAAAAGTGAACATTTAAGAGTAAAAAAAACCGCCAAGTGCGAGTCGGACTCACGCACGAAGGGTTCCGTACCATTATGACGACATTAGACATTATAATATAATGTATTGTATACATATTATGTATTATAACTTTATGTTTAGTCTTAAAAACGGAAAAAACTTATGTTTATTTTATTTTAGTATTTGTTGTTATAGCGGAAACAGAAATACATCATTACAGCTATCACGATTCACGGTTTATAAGGCACAGTATGGTGTTAGACAGACAAACAGACAGACAGGACAGTCTTATTAATTGGGTACTCTTTTCACCATTTGGGTACAGAACTCTTTTTTATAATGTCGCGGCGGGGTACTACTAAGTTTAAAGCAATAATGAAATAGCTTAATAGGGAAATAAAAGCTATGGTGCCAACAGACAGACATACCAGAGTCAAACTTACAATAAACCTCTTCTTGTGGTCGTGGGTTAAATAAGAAAGGGCGCTAAATTGTTGCATCTTCTTACTTAAACCTTTTTAACGTAACCGTAACCATAACAGTGATTTTTAGGGTTCCGTACGCGAAGGGTAAAAAAGGAAAGTTATCTATTACTTTGACTCCGCTGTCTGTCTGTCTGTCACCGCTATGTATCTCATTATCTAGCTAGATAGTTAAAATTTTCACAGAGGATGTATTTCTGTTGCAGCTATAACAATAAATACCAAAAACAGAATAAAAAATATATTTAAAGGAGCGCCAATACAACACACGTGATTTTTTCGCTGTTTTTTGCTTGATGTTAATAATGGCAACAGGCAACAGAATATAAAGTTGTATATTCACTTCAAAAATAATGATGAAATTAAAATAAAAGAAGCATTTAGGTATATTTGTGTTTACCGTTGTATAGGTAATGGTACGGAACCCTTCGTGCGCGAGTCTGACTCGCACTTACCGGTTTTTTTTGTATAGTTTGACAGATTTCAAACAACATACACAGAATTTAAAGTAAAATACGGAAGCCTCGTCAAAAACATCAAATTGCAGTCTCAGATAGAAAAAAATCGGGCAAGTGCGAGTCAAACTCGCGAACTGCGGGTTCCGTACCTACAAAGTTTTTTTTTACGAGATGTAATCACAAACTTATGGTTTTCGAACTTTTTCCTTAACTTGTGCTGTAAGACCTTCCTTCTCGCTAAATTTCACGATTCTAGGTATAACTATGGAAAGTTCTCTATAGGTTTTGATTTCCCTGAGAAATTTTAGAAAAACGGCTAAAATGGCCGTATCTTTGGATTGCTTTTAATTAGTAGCTTGATTTTTCCAAGATTCAAGGGCCCGCACCCGTACTTTTTGATGTCAATTTCTAAAAAAAACGTTTATAAAAAAAAAGGATCTTGACAAACAGACGGACAACAAAGTGATCCTTACTATAAGGGTTCTTTTTTTTCATTTGAGGTATGGAATCCTAAAAATAACATTGCCATTAAGTTAATGCATATATGATTACTGTCATTCGTGGTTGAGGATTGCTGATATCACTTATCTAGTTACAATACGAGACAGTTTAGTTTGACCTATACATACAAGTCGTTGGCTAGACTTGATTCTTAGATAGTTAGTACATATAGGTGCTTAGGTATCACGTTACGCTACAATTTTTAAAAGTTGATTTTCCTGCACGTTCTCTTGATTTAAAGCTTGCAAATGTTAAGTAAGTATGGGTTTTCAAATTATATGTCTACAATGTTATTTACTTGTGTATGTATGCCCAGATATTATATTACAATAAGTAGTATGTAATTGTGTTCGTAGCTGGTGCTGGCATTATGTGATGTTATCATGTGCTAACTACACTTGTAAGTACGTGTTTGATTACTGTGCCGATTGATTCTTTGGCTGGGTGGGACGGACATGCGAAAATGTCAACATTTGGAGCGGTGGCTGCGGCGGTGTTATCAAACACGCGTGCGACAGGCCAGTAAACCTGACGATAAAGAAAACCCGCAGCCAGCGAGCGAAATGAACGTGATTTTATTGGATTTTTATCTCGAAGCTTGGGCCATTTTATTTTAATTTCGTAACGAAATTGCGCGGAATATTCCATTTGTGCTATTGGTTATGATTTTTACTTTAGTGGGTACTACTTACTACATAGTGGCTTAATAACCAACCCCATACATAAAGCAAGAAATGCACTATAGTGATTTAGGTATCACCTACAAACTATCAACTGACTATGCACACACATTATTTAAATACAAACATATTTTATTTATCCCTGATCGATGATTAAAGATTCGTCTGGGAATATTGCCCTACTAGTGATTTTTGTTCAAGTTTTCTTTTTAAATAAAGTTTGCTCATTTGGTGTACCTACATCACAACCACAAGAAAATGTTTTCCTGGTATATGGATACAATATGAAATGTTATGGTCTGATTTATTAAAATAAACGGTACTCGTCGAGTACGCCGATTATATTTTAGTTTACAAAAGTTACCTAGTTACAAAACGGGCACGCCATGACATTGTGTAGTTTTCGAGGCCGTAGTACGAACTGCCAATGACAATAAATTGGATTTACTTTTTGTCATACCCTATGTAAAGTTAAAAATTAAAGATACCCGTGCCTAAGCAGATTAGAATGGGTAATTAGCGATTTGCTTATGATTTCATGGTTATGTATAGGTACAGGTGTCCCATATGCCAAGGTCATGCCGAAATCGGTTGATGGGCCAATGGTTACCAGTTATGGGCAAAATATGAAAAAAAAAACGATGTCGCGTATTTACGACAAATATATACATTTTAAATAAAATCTAGAAAACTGACATTCTGCTATGCTATTTTGGGTACCGCGCCTACAAATATTTACTTTTCATGAACCTTCACGTAATATTACAATATTGAGTTTTGGTTTTAAGCTCAATGATTACAACGCAATATTTATATAACTTAGACAAACACTGCCATCTATTAACTTATAAAATAAAAATAAAATTTTGAGTTGTCAAAAAATCCCTTAAAAGTATTCCAAAACTTTAAATCAAATGTCACAGTATTTTTAAAATAAGTCATTTTTTTGTTTTATGCTCTTGTTGTACAAACTACTATTTCACCCATATTTAATAAAATAATCTGGCAAGTATTTTAAATGTTGGAAAACAATTTAAAGAAGCACTATTGAGGGTTGCAGTACAATAAAAAGATTCATGACAAATAAAGATTTTAAGACTTGTAGACTTTTATAAAATGTCTAAATGTATTTATTTATATTTTTGCCATAACTAGCAACTTCTGGCTCATTACCCCATTTCGACTTGACCGTGACGTATGGGACACGCTGTAGATATGGCAAGTCGATGCTGCATCTTTAGAAGGCTATACTGAAAACTAAAGTTTCAGTTTATTCATTGAATACTAGGTAGTAAGTGAATAAGACATTATAGTACTCGTATATAGGATGACTGGTACTGAACCCACCATAGCAAATGCATATATAGAGGAGGTCATTGGCTAATTATTACCTACTACCTTACATTCCTGAACTAAATTTAAAAGTTTGGGATAATGTCGATTTTTTATAACATTTTCAACGCTTTTTTTGCAACCAATATTTTGATTTACTAGACATTAGTAGGTTTTTTAGGTCCACCAAAGTAATTTTTATCAAAAACTAGCTGTTGCCCGCGACTTCGCCCGCGTGAACTACTATTTCTGTATCCTACAGGAACTGTGTTTTTTTTCGGGATAAAAAGTAGCCTATATGTTATTTCAGACTATAATCTATCTCTGTGCCAAATTTCATCTATATCCGTTCAGTAGTTCTTGCGTGACGAAGTAACAAACATACACACTCATACACACAAACTTTCGCATTTATAATATTAGTGGGATAGTTAACGTGTCAACGTACCCTTGGAACAGAATAAGTACTACGGAATTGATAACATTTCACAAATTTTAAATGCACTTTTTATTTTAAAAAAGAAGACATACGTATTTTTTCTTTTCTTTTCATTATTTCCCCTTGAATTAAATTATTTAAAAATACTCCATATCAAAAGAGCGTAAGTACAAGAGTAAGGATGTGCGACTTCACGCCTTTGCCATATTTTAAAAATTAAAAAAATAACTGATGTCTATAGGGTTGTACTTGGTAGCAGTATGATATCGAATACGATAGTAAGCACGTATTTCAAAATACACAAGTTTAAGTAAAGAAGTAGACGAATAATCTTAGTGAGTATTTTTATACAAATACAATCTTGTTACAAAAGCTTACGTTGCAATTTTCCTTACTTATTTTTTTATGGATTCTAAAGCCATGATATCAAAACCAAAAACATCAATAATTAAAATTATTATAATTAAAGGAACTTTAATGATTGTGTCACCAAATCAGATAATGCATGTATTTTTAGCAATCCTAAAATTACTGTACTGAAACTATCGATAGCTAGATGGATTTCCTATCGAACTGATACTTCTATAGAACAACAATTCCATTATGTCTCCTCTCACTCACTCTTCATAGTGTCAGTGTCAATGTTATAATGACAGCTTGCTTGAATGTATGGTATTTTTTTTATGTAAGGCCAGACAACCAGGCAAAGACATGTACACGTACCTTTATGATGCCAGTATCATAGTACCTTTCAGTATTTTTTTTAAATATCTCTGAAATTATAGCGTAAAAAAATATTGAAATATTTTTAACGTATTAAGCATCGCCAAATCTCGAAATGGTTTTCGAATTTTAGCACCTTTTTTAAAAATGAAATGTTGTCAATCCGGAAAGTATTTTGCAAATTGGAAAAAAATGAAAACTTTATTAAAGTATAAAATATTGACATGTCTCCTATAATAAAACTTTAGTTCGGGAAAGTAAGGTCCAATAATTAATTAGCAATGACCTTCTCTAGTGCATTTGCTGTGGCGGGTTCAGAACCAGTCACCCTGTATAATGGTGATTACGACACAAGACTAAAATGTTTACTGTATAACTAATTACGAATCTACATATTTGTAGTAGGTTCTAATACGAGTAGTAGGAAATAAATCTAAGGGTTTTTGAATGGTTGAGTATGGAAATGGAAACGTTTTCATCGTTATAAAATGTTTTTCAATATAAGTAACTATGTATCCCAGTAAAATGCTGCATTTGATTAATTGACTGCTAGCTTCGATGTAATTGTTCGATTTTATCTGAAATATTTTTCAGACTTAGTACTTTATGTGGATGTTAAAACTACTTATCCGATTTAAAAAGTAATTCAAATAATAATAGTAATAGTATTAAACTTATTAATAATATCGTGGTACGTATTTCACGTGTCTTTTAAATAAGGGTTATCAGGTCAGCCATACCAGTCGCTCATTATTCAACATCTATTATGGTGCCCTGTAGATGACTCATAGGTGGAATCATTTGTTACTTTATATAAACATTCATAATATTTCATAAGTATTTACGTTTAGACTACATACATAATGTCTACTTAGTTTGAATTAAATGAAATAATGCTTATTTACAAGATGTTACCTAAAGTGAAACAAATTATAGGTATGTATAAACAAACCTAAATACAAACTTTATATTTAATGAATGTATGTGTTTTATGTTTACCTACATATGATGGGACAGCGAGGGGATGCAAATTGGATGAATTAAAGGGATGCGATCTTCTTTTCTCACGGTGAATATAAAAAACTTAAAATGAAGCTGGCAAAATAGTACATAACTACCTACCTACCTGTTATAGTGTTTGACTATTGTGGTTTTAAAATTGTGCAAACTCTAAATAAACGTTGCCACAAACAGCTGAAGTGTTGCAAAATGCACCAAAACGAAATAACTATCCTACAATTCTTAATAATGACCATTCAAGCAAAATACATTTATTTGAATTTATAAAATACTTTTATTGTGTACTTATCTGAAAAAGAATAGTGACACAATGTCGGTATCAAGCTAAGGCTGTACAAACGATTTAATAATACCAAATAGTATTAAGATAAGACTTCCGTTGTAGTCTGTCGTTTAGTTTGATATTTGACCCCAAATAATGCCGGAAAATCTACATAACTCTTGGGAAAAATAATTTCCAACAAGATTTCTCGGTAGAAATTAAAGTAAATACTTATAGGAAATGATCAAATGATAGTTCATAACTTACTTCTTAATCTATTTCTACTACGACTTTGGAGAAGAAGAAGAAGAAATTTTATTCAGTTCTTGACAGTGACAGAATACATTGTTGACAATAGAAAAAAAAGTATAAAATGTTGAAAAAACATTAGGATTGCCCTAATGTTTTTCAAGTCATTTTATAATCCAGTGTCGCTAGTCTCCATACTAGGACACCTTTTGTTGTGAAGACTAGACTTCCATTTTATGTGTATGTAACATGTGTCGATTTAATCAATTTTAATTAATCATTTACCTGACATTTAATAGAACTTGGAAAGCTTTCAGTTAAAACTGTTATTATAATACAGAATGCTACCTGAGTAATATAAAAAAAGAGTTTGCACCCATGCTTAACAGGCGTTATTTAATTAGAATTGGTTGGCCGGCATAAATATAATAGTAGATAAAAATCTATTGGTCATGTTACGAAAAAGTAAGTTAGACTAAGTATGCCAATCCAGGTGTACATTTTTGGGATAAAAATGATTTGAGAAACGTGATATTATTTATTTATATACTTTCTGCACAAATAATAGAATTGTACAAATGGCGAAATTAATGCCAGAAGCATTCTCTACCAGTCAATTATATGACAATAAGAGAAGATACAGGCAGTGCAAAAGAAGAAAGAGAGAAGTATATTATTTTGTAGGTTGATGTGCTTGACTGTACATTGAGTGGGTATTATTACGACAAAACCTGACAAAACCGATTAGGTGCGGTCGGCCGATCGACATAATGCTAACGCTTTACTCACAAAGTGCTTTACTCGTGTCATCGCAACTCTAGCTGAAATGAGAAAAACTCTGGTGATTGTAGTACTACCTACGTTATGGTTATGCTAAAGACATTTTTTTACACTTTACTTGATTCTTGTTGCTTATATGTAACAGTAATTTCTACCACTGACATTGCAATTATATGCAATAAAACAGTAAATCAGTTGGATGAAATACTAGGCCTGTTATTCGTTCTAGAAATGTAAAGGTATAAGAAAGTATTAAATAGACAGTAGACCCTACGGTCTGACTCTGGTGCTAGTAAAAAAGTATTAAATAGACAGTAGACCCTACGGTCTGACTCTGGTGCTAGTAAGAAAATATTAAATAGACAGTAGACCCTACGGTCTGACTCTGGTGCTAGTAAGAAAGTATTAAATAGACAGTAGACCCTAACGGTCTGACTCTGGTGCTAGTAAGAAAGTATTAAATAGACAGTGAACCCTACGGTCTGACTCTGGTGCTAGTAAGAAAGTATTAAATAGACAGTAGACCACACGGTCTGACTCTGGTGCTAGTAAGAAAGTATTAAATAGACAGTAGACCGTAGGGTCTATCTAGACTTTCTTACTAGCACCAGAGTCGTAGTTAAGGAAAAAGTTGTAGTGATAGCAGACAGCAGGAGTAGACCGTACCACACGGACTAAGGGTCGTCATCATCATCATCAAATTTAAGAGCTAGGCTCTTGTCGGTGGAGTTTTTTCCATTCCTCTCTGCTTTCCGCCCTTCTCTTAACCTCCTGATACGACCCGACATTTATCTTACTAAGGGTCGTATTTGAATAATAATTCCTACCTAAATACTAGGTAGGACAGGAACATAAAGGAATCAACAAGTAATGCCTAATTATTTAAAAATCAAAATACCTGACTGCAAAATATATAATATGTTTGAAATGGTCATTTATATGATACCCATATTGTTATTCTTACCCAGTTTTACCTTACCCACACCCCACACCTTACCCTTCGCTTCCTTTTTTTTATTTACGGACGCCATATTAAAAATTTACGTAGCTTAAGTCACTACCACAATTTTACCACAAAATCCACGACACCTCACATGTCAAAATCCGTCCAGCTGTTTGGGCTATAGTTAGTAGTGTATAGATTCATTGGCTATAGGGCGTCGTACATACATACATAGTCTCCAAAAATATAATCCTCCTTCCGCAGTCGGGAAAAAACCGGGTTTTGAATAAATCTGTATTAAGTATCTAAACTTTAGCAAAGACACTTCTGTCAATAAGAATACATTTAAGTCAAATTAATTCTACATACTTTACATCATCATGCATAGTTACTATGCCACTACCACTGAATCATGTTTATTAACAGCCGTAATATTATTTGACATTATTTTTATGGGAAATCTGTCTAATAAACCGTCGATTTAGGTTTGTCGGCTGTTCAAAAATTGACAAACACGGGTCTAATATTGGTATGCCCTTATAAACGCGCAAGTAGTTTTACTTTGGTTTTAGCAGTTCAAGTGCTTATGGTAAGAATCAAGATTCAAGTCAATGGATCTGAAAGTCAATAGATTTGTCAGGGTTTGTAGATTGAGTCAATTTTGAAGTTTGTGATGACATAATGGATGTCAACGACAGCTTTTTACTATTTATTGAGTCGCTTAACTATTTATTTTACCTACGTAAAAGATTTATACATACAACATATGTACTATATCTAATTTTTTGTAGTTGTGAGGTAGCTAGATGACGGATCCTGATAGTGTTGGTTCGAAAACGGGCTATGAAGACAAAGAGAGAGTCACAGCATCAGGTTAGAGTAGATAGTACATGCATCCTCGGTTTTGAACATAAAGTTGGTTTAAAAACATTGGTGCCCCAGGTTATTTTGTGAGAATACCACATGGCGTTAGGTCTTGTGCAAAAAGTTGTATAATAATGCATCCTCATTTTGTGTGATAGTAATAATTTACCATTGCACACAGCCCACAATGCATGTCTGACATGTAGCAGTAGAATTATACTATAACTAATAACTTGTTCTGATGATAACACATCCATAGGTTCAAAAGAAAACATTTCTTGTATTCATAAAGAAGCATGAGTAGTCTCGTCATGAAGAAAAGCAAAAATCACGTCTGAACTATGAGTTGTTTACCATGTAACGAACATCCGAAATAACGTGAAGGATTTTATTTAGACTGTAAAATGCAAAACATCTCGTACTATTAGTATCACGCCTACGTCTAGCAGGCCACAGTCAGCGCAGCCCCTTTTAGTAAAACTGGAAATACATAATCATTATTCTATTCTCCGATCTTTATGTAGAGTCAATGTCAATATAAGGTCATTGACCTTTGCCAATTCATGTGACCTTTGGCGTGCTGATTTTTAGTTTTGAATGTTTCGTCTTCAAAAAACATTATTATTTACCAACTAGCTAAATGACGAATTACTGTATAAAGCTATTTATAAATTCAATAATTCAACGAACCTGAGGTTCCTTCAAGTTCAAAGGAACTCCATTGTTAAAATAATAGCTCAAATGATGACAGTTACAAAAAATACTAATGCTCTTTACTAATTGATACAAAAACTTTAATGTTTTGTGGATGTTGCGAGCGGTTTGCATACACAGCGATTATAAGATCTTTCGCTAGTCACCGCTACATTTTCTATCAAGGGTATTCATTCCAGAACTTTTCTGTCCCATTTCTACCAATGAACGAAAGAAGATCAAAGATCTACGAAAAGAAATGGTTCTTTTCGTTACAGTAGGTTGGTTCGCTGCCACTTGAGTTTGATTGTCTTCACTCATATTATGTTAAAACAATAATATGTTTATAATAAGAAATTGCGTAAATAATGTTGAATTTCTGGGAGAACTTAAAAAGTTAAAGTAAAGTTAGCCTATACATAGGTCCCACTGCTGGGCAAAGGTCTCACCTCAACTATGACGAGGTAAGAGCTATATTCCACTACGGAGGCTCAATGCGAATTGGTGAAGGGGTGTTTGTAAGGAAAGTGACCACTTTACTGGCAGATGTTATCAAGCCGGGCGGCTTGATAACATCTGCCAGTAAGGTGTAAAGTAAAGTAAAGTAAGCCAGTAGGGCCTCAGACTAGGCTTAGCGACTATTATCAACAGATATTAGCCGGGACCAACTGCTTAACATGCCTTCCGAAACACGGAAATGCTTGTCATGCACGTCACTTAAATGGTCGGAATAGCCACCCATCCAATCACGACCGCGCCATGGGTTACTTAACTTTGGTATCACTGGAATACAAGTACTTATTATGTGGTATAACTACCTAAGCGCTGCACCACAAGCACCACTATAATTGAAAAATCTTTTTTTTTTAGATGTGGTTCCTGTGAGGTTCAACCTCTGGATCATGCTGTTCACCAGTTGTTGGGTGGTGTACATGCTGCGGGTCAACATGAGCCTCAATCTTATCGCGATGGTGCCACAGGAAAAGGCAAATGCATCGTAAGACATTTTATTTTATTTACTGTTCCGTAACTGTCAATTTTATATTAATTGACGGAAAGAAGTACCCGTATTTCGCAAAAAAACAAAATTACTCAACAATTAAATACTTAATATAATTATTAAAATATAATTAAATAAACTGAGCATCCTCTTAAAATTATTATTTTCTTAGTAGTACAAAGCCGAGCATAACGTGAGCGATGTAAATGCACAAATTTAAAAGCAATTTAGAAGCAAACAACGTGAAAATTTAAATGCTTAACCTGATAAATTATAAACGCATGCAAATATGCATTTTCTTCAATTTATAGTTTAAATCAGTCATACGAGTTAAGTGACTAGCGCAACTAATAGCAATGTTTGTTTTATCAGATCGCGGTCACAATGCGGCCCCAAAGGCGACATAGATGGTGTGACAAATGAAACTCTTCATCATGTTGACATCACAGACGTCAGAGAAGCACCCAGGCAGGTAATTGCTTTGCGTTTAATTGCCGTTGTACAGAATTAGTTAACATTATTATCTTGCAAAGGCGTTTAAAGTTTAAACGAATGTTATTTGTTTAATAAAATACACGGTGTTACTTTGCATCCTTGCCATATTCACAGAGATAAAAGAAGGGGAAAAAAAGAAGAAAAAAAAAGAAGAAGAAGAAGGGGCGGCGTTTATGATGTTAGAAAGAGAGCGCAATCGCCGCTGCTCTTTTGTGCCGATGAACAGCCAACAGTGATGTGTATGTGCTTCGATCGTTATTGGTGTGCGTAACAGATTGTCGATAAAATTAAATAATCAAGATTAAAAATCAAAATTTTAGGTCACTATTTTTTTAATGATTTGAGTTCAGTGTCCGTAATATAGTTACCTCTGTAAATATGGCAAGGATGCAAAGTAACAGCGTGTATAAAAATCTACCAACTGGAGTGTTAATGTAATTAGTTCTAAAGTTTATCATCTATGTCTTCGCTGTGAAACGATATACCAAAATATTATTACTGCTTAATCGAACAAGCGATGTTATAGTTTAAAATAACAACCACAACAATTATAAAAACATTATAAGTATCAATGCAAAGAATTAACTGAATAGTTGTCCATTCTACTCGTATAGACTTACGTATGAAGTTCGATATGCTTACCTGCGTATTATGAATAAGTATGTTTAAAACACCATTGTTATTGTCAATGTATTGAAAATGACGATTAATTTTCATGAGATAAGAGGAATAACATTCTGTTTTCATACCTATTCCAAATTTTACAATTACTGTACTATTTATGATGTGATACTATAGGTACCAGGTGGAGGATCGTTTGATTGGACGGCAGAACAGCAGGCTCTAATCCTCGGGTCATATTTTTGGTGTTACCCTGTGACGTCCCTGGTTGGAGGGATGGCGGCCGAGCGGTGGGGCCCTCGATACGTGGTCCTCATCAGCACTCTCGCCAGCTCCGTGTTGACGTTTTTATCACCGGTTGCAGCCAGATTTAACCACATCGCATTGATCGTTACTAGATTTTTCCTTGGATGCGCTGGGGTAAGCGGTCATTATGGCAGTTACGTGCAACGTGCACAGTGCAATTGCCACATAACTTGCTATATGTTTAAAGTTATGCATTTGTTTATATAAAGAATTTACGTTCTTGATACATAACACGGAAAATATAACAAGAATACTCGAACTACTCGGAGTGGCCATAAGGATATTTGTTTTGGTATGAAAGCTAATATTTGATCTGTATACCGAGAATCCGTCCAAAATTTGCAAATATTTATTACCGTTATTAAATGCTGATATTTGAATCCTATTAAAATATCGGGTCAGTTTCGATGTTTAAATATGTGATATTTTGTAGGGCTTCATATATCCGGCACTTCACGTGCTAGTGGCGCGCTGGGCCCCACCTGCCGAGAAAGGAAAGTTTGTGAGTGCTATGATGGGAGGTACACTGGGCACAGTCGTGACCTGGTCTCTCACAGGGCCTCTTATGGAAAAGTTTGGATGGGCGTCAGCATTCCACGTGCCTGCCGCTCTCACATTAGTATGGTGTATTTTCTGGTGGTACCTTGTTGCTGACACACCTGCAGACCACCCCAGAATCACAGACGCTGAGAGGAAATACATTTTAGAATCTCTAGGAGACAAGGTCAAAAAATCAAAGGTAAAGTTTAATATTAGCAAAACAATTAGTGAGTTGTCACAACCAATTGCTACTTTAAATGTCATGTAGCCTTGGATCTTTAAAAATAATTTACACATTTAATTCAACATCTATGTTTGTCATTTCAGGGACTACCACCATTCAAAAGTATACTTACATCGTTTCCTTTTCTGGCGATGGTGGTACTTCATTACGGAAACTTATGGGGGCTGTACTTTATAATGACAGTCGGACCGAAGTTTGTTTCAAGCGTACTAGGTTTTGAACTTTCTGCCGCCGGAGTGGTATCCGCATTGCCTTATCTTGCGAGAATGTTTCTGGCAACTATATTTGGTGCAATAGGAGATTGTATACTCGCAAAGAATGTGATGACGACTACAACAATCAGAAAGTTCTTTTGCCTCTTCTCACATATCCTCCCGGGAGTTCTTTTGGTGTTGTTGGTATATGCTGGATGTTCTACGGTTCTATCTGTGGCACTTATCACGATGTCAATGGGATTCAACGGCGCTGCAACACTCACTAATTTACAAAACCATCAGGACCTCGCTCCAAACTATGCTGGGACTTTGTACGGGGTAGCCAATTTTGTTGGAAGCACTGCTGGTTTCTTCACACCAATGATTACAGCTTATTTCACTAGAAGTGGGGTACGTTGACTTTCAAATATTATAAAAATATGTAGTAAAAACCGTGCACTTAGTATTAGGTACCAAATTAATGGATGTATTTTTCAACTTGCAGAATAGTTTCGATCACTGGCGTCCAGTCTTCTTTGTTGGAGCCTCAGTGTATGTAGTTTCTGCTATATTCTTCATACTTTTCGGAACGGGAAACATCCAATCTTGGAACTTCGGAAGAGAGGATACAGCAGAAGTAAAAGACGATAAGGAGAAAAATGGTGATCTCAAGGACATGAATGGAACCACTACCAAGAAAGCCGACGCTAAAGATGTAAAGGAAACGTCGCTAAACGTCGTAGGCTAGTATCGACTAATTTACTGGGTTTTAAACGTATGTCCACGTCAGGATTGTCAAATGACTTTAAACCTAGATAATTTAGTGATACAGGTGCCTTTTAGTTCTAAATGATTATTGAATTTTGTAAGATAAAATTGTCTTTGAAATAATGCCAAGACATGACGATCGACGCGATTCTGATTAGTATTTGGATTTAATGGATAGAATGAATCGTCATTTGGCCGATCCTTAACAGTGTGATGTTAGTGTAGTTTGAATAAACAGTATGACTGGTTGTTCGTGTGACTATAATAGCTTGATCAAGCACGCTCGACCTACCAGGCATCTGCTTTAGAGTGATATTAAGGTACCTAATATACTAAAATAATGAAATGAAATTATGACCATAATTTGTCGATGTGTTTTTGACTGATATGTTTCCTCCGTGGCACTAAGCATTTTTATTTATTTACTCTCTCAAGATTGCTTTAATTAATTATTATAATATGCTATTGTATTAGTACGTTCGATGTTGGTAGCAATTATAGTTTTTATTCTATGACATGAATTTCAAACCATAAAAAGTTAATTACCTACATGCATTTAATTTATTTTGTTTTGAAATATCCTTGCATAAATAAGTTGTTTGCATAAATAAGTTTTGTACTATCTCAAAGTTAGATTTTAATTAATAATGACCGTATTTGTAATTTCGTGTTTTTATCTTTTTATGTTTACTGAAAAGAAGAGAAGACCGGAATGTCAATTGGAAAACAAATTAAATCAGCTCTAGGGTACTTCTAAGATTGATAACATGACTGGGATTATTACAATCAATAGTATTACAAGATATCTGTTCCTACGCGTGGCTTGATTTCTTAGGTTTATGTACGTGTATAATTACTACTTAGTTACTAGATTTTCGGTTTATAACACTTCTTATATTTACTGAAAGATTTGGAATTTTATTTTTGATAGCGAATTTTTCTTTGCTACTTTTAAAACTTATTTGTCTTTACTGTGCCTGTGTGAGTGAAGTTATCTACTTTATGCAAATTGTCTTTTGATTATTTATAATTTCTGACTTAGGTTTTTACTAGCTTATACTTCTGACTTTTTGTGACACTATACACGTTCCGTTATGTAAAATTCGGGTATTTATTTATTTAGGTTTATATTGATTATTTTAAAGTAAATCTCAAAGTCGATAAATCGTAAATGTAAATTATTAATAGACTAGGTGCTGAATTTATTAAATACTTTTAAATACAATGACTTATTATTGCAAATATTGGTCTTGTTTATTTAGAGACTGTGCAAAACAACACAAATAGGTAATATGCACTTAAGGGACATACAGAAAATTCGCGATGGTTATGCCTAAAGTGATTATTTTTGGTAATTATATTTCTTTTAAGCATTTACAAATATGTTCAAAATTAGGATTCGTGCGTTAGTAAGTGTTAAATTAGAAGGGGTTGATTTTATTATTATGTATGAAATGTTTTTGTCATTGCATGTGCCTCCGTTTTAGGTCGGCATCATGATTTTCCTCGGGTATTTTTGGATGTATGTGGTTCGTTATAATATGAGTGTTCATATCGTCGACATGGTTCAAGTTTCTAAAAGGATTGATAAGCTCAGTAACTACAACAATACAAATATCCAAAGGGGATCAAGATCAGGTGTAAGTAAGCATGATCATTACTAAAAACATTTACATTAGCTAAATACCTATGTCCAACCACCAACTCTACACTCAGAACATACTCACTCAGAGATAGTGAAATAAATAAATAGTTCGATTGCCTTTTTTCAGAGCATCATAGATATCATAAATTGGAATGACATGAAAATGGCAAAATTGTTTTCTGCTTATCATATAGGATATTGTGTTTGCTTTCCCATATTTCATAACTTGGGAGACAGGTAAAACTCAGTCTAAGTTCACTTCCTTATCGCCTTTTGATTTAAATTAGTACTTAGTTCAGAAATGTCCCTTAATTTGATTGATGATATGCTAAAGCCAGAATCTGAGCTGGTTTAATTTATCAGCACAACAATGCAAGAACAAAAACTCTTGCTCTCTACATCTTAAAATAAGTCTCATAACACTTTGGTAAGCTTATTGAACTCTCTTTTTCAGGGTAGGCCCCACGTGGGCAGTGGGAATTGCGGGGATAACCTCAGGAATTCTCAGCTGCCTCACACCTGCGGCTGCTTACTACCACTTCTGGGCCGTGTTTGTAGTACGCATTATAAAAGGGTTCTGTGCTGTTAGTAGTATTTTTACAATCAATAATAATGCCCTTCTAGCCGGATTTTGACTATATCGGCCAATCTGAACAGAGTTAGCCACCTGCGCGGGAGATATAATAGAACAGGTGTGTGCGCATCTTTGTTCCTTCACTCTCAGGTCATGTCGGCCTCTCAACTCACGGGGCGGCTGAAATGACCGGAGAGTAGAGAGATCAGGTTTGGGACCAAACGGTTTAACCTGCTTTTCGAATTCCAAGGCACGGGGGTGCTAATACCACCAACCTCACTCCAAAGCTGTGTCTGAGTTGTTATTTCAAGACAGAAAAACCCAGAACCTGAACAAAAACAGAATAGAACGGCCCGACCCGGGATTTGATCCCGGAACCTTGTGGATAGTACTCATTTTCTAATCATTAGGATCTGTATTTCTAGAAACTGGTTGCGAAAATTCAACCTAGTCTTAATCTTATTTGATTTTTGATTTTAACATCAGATTCGGTCCCTTTATAAAATGCATATTTTTACTTCTTGTCACCTAAGTAAAAACAACATATATAATGTTGTTTTTACTTATATAATGTTGTTTTTACTTAGGTGACATAAATTAAAAATATGCATTTTACTGTAGGGAGCAATGCAGCCCGGTATGGTACAAGTGCTGAGACATTGGGTCCCTCCCACTGAGAGAAATCACTTCATGTGGGCATATTGTGGTAAGCAATTCTAGTTAAAGTACTTTGAATGAAGATTTAAATAAGTAAGGTCATATAGATTTCATATATTTTTGAAAAGATTTCGTAGATTCTAGTTAGAGAGCAGTGGCAAAACTTAAAATCTCTGATTTTTGTGATTAGTGGAGCCTAAACTGTAGATGTGATTTTTAAGTCCCAAAGTCCACAAGTTCCCTTAAATATTGAATAACTGGCACGCTCTCTCCATAAACTTGTTATGTCATAAACATAACTGCACGATGACGAGGCGACATGTAGTTTATCGAACTGTGTGGGTATTTCCATCCTGTAGAAATCAACATGCATCTTTCTATGTTTACGATAAACAAAATAAATCATGTCTGGTATGCGAATATGATGCGAAAAATGCAAATGTCTTTGATAAACTACACCTAATAGGATGTAGCCCGTCTCTATACAGAAGCAAAAATCTAAACAAGTGACAGTGTCATCCAAACAGGTGTCAATTTTTAAGTAGGTGATTTAGGCTGGGTTGCACCATCTTACTTTGTCAACTACATCGAGGACATATTATCCTACCATCGGGGACATATGTCAACTATAATAAACATTAAGACGTTACATTGATTAAAGGACACGCCCACCTGGGGGTATTAAAGAAGATGGCGCTATTAATGGTCGTGCGTGAAAAGAAAGATGCCATTATAATAGGTCTACTAATTCTGGTCAACATAACATGTGAAATTATAAAAACATTATTATGTGAATGAAAATTGTAGATTACAAGCAAAATGCTTCTTTAGGATTTAGGATATTAGGAATATCCACGTATTTCATAAGTTTCCTACAAAATTTCTTACAACTAGGACGTATTTTCGAAAATAAAAAAAAGCGTGGCAAAATCATTCAATCGTGTTTCAGATTCATGACAGTATATCTAGATAAATATATGAAAAAACCATATATCTAACTTTCAGATGCTCATAGGTCACATCGAATAACATGAATCTTTTCCATAAATCACCCTAAATCTAATAAATTAACTATTGTTTTTAAGTAATAAGCATTTCTTTTGCGATCAATTCATTTGCAATTTGTGGCTAGGTAGTTATTGGGATAATATAACAAATCTAAAGATTAGATATTGCACTTACCCGAGGCGGGAGAATAAAAATCTGTCATACGAAAAACACCGGTTATTGTTACCGGTTAAAGTAAGGTAGTGCAACCTGGCCTAAACAACAATCTACCAAAAGCGTGTCTGGTGGACATGATCGGTGCGGTGGTCTATAAGTTTCATGTAATATTTAAAGGTTTGACTGCGTAGATGAAATAAATATCCAATTTGAGATTGTCTAATCTGACAAAAATATGAGATGGATGAAGAATGAGGAATCTGTGTACCAATTCTCAATAAATTCTCTCAGGTATTACCATGGGCACTTGGTCGACATTTCTGATATGCGCTGCTGTGCACTACTACTCTCACTGGCCAGTGGGGTTCTATGTGGCAGGCGGCATCCAGGTCGCATGGGCCACGCTCTGGGTCCTAACGGTGACAGACTACCCGAGACAACATCTCTACATTTCTAAAGAAGAGCTGGAGTACCTTGTGAACAGTATAGGAAATTTGTTTACGATAAGGGTACATTTACACATAATCGAGGAGTGACTTTTCAAAAGGCAAAATGGTTTCTGTAATGAGTACAAAAGATGCCGCATTTTTTAGATTTAGGTCACTATAAAGTATACCTTGGTATAACGACGACCGTCTTGGTGTAGTCGCTCGCGCACCGGACTTCTAAACCAGGCGGTTGCGGGATCGAATGCCGCTGGGGGCAAATGTTTGTGTGATGAGCACGAGCATTTGTACCTAAGTCATGGATGTTTATATGTATTTAAGTATTTCTATCCGTTATCCTAGTCACCATAGCACAAGCTCACGCTTAGTTTGGGGCTAGGTAATTGATGAGTTTGTTGAAACAATTTATTATTATTATTTATTATTAACAAAAGTACAGTAAAGTAAAAGTAAATATATTTATTGGTATGGATTTTTCTAAAGACAAAAAGGCTTTCTGTATATGATAAAAATAGCTGCTAAGTATAATGTCCTCCTAGCCGAATCGACAACAGCGGCCTATCTCAACAGAGATTAGCCAACTGCGCGGGACATTTTATAGTGCACAAGTGTGTGCGCAATACACAGGTGCACTCTCTGTTCCTTCACTCTCATAATTCAGTGAGACGGCAGTCCGACATGACCGTACAGAGATCAGGCGCAGGACCACGAGGCACCTGACTCCGGAGCTGTGTCTGAGTTATTTCAAGACAGAAAAACCCGTCACTCCCGGCCCGACCCGGGATTTGAACCCGGGACCTCGTGGATAGTACCCAGCGTGCTGACCACTAGATCAATGAGGTAGAGCTGCTAAGTATAAGCCTTACCTAAGGGATTCCATCAAACTTTTCTGTCAAGCCAAAAATAGAAATACGGCATTTTGAAAAGTCGCTCCTCAATTATGATTGAATTATTATTCTACCAAACAACCCCATCTATTGAGGATCTGATGTAGTTCTGTTTTATTTATTTTTATACTAGCTGAGATTTAATAAGTGAAGCGCTAGCTAAAAGTTGGTTTGTTTTACGTTATCTGCCGCTTGCAATATTAAGTTAGCACTTTTATTATTTACCTTTAGGTTTTGTTCGTGACTGTGAATATGCACTACCATGGGCGCTACTAAAGATCAGCCAATTACTCAAGTACTGCTATTTGATTACAGGCAATATCAAATAAGTAGTTGATGACAGTAATTGACGAGCGTCACCACTAACTTATTGATACTGAGTTTTATCACATGTTTCCTTCCCAAGTTCTTTAAGCATTGATTCGAAATCATTGCCTTATCAAATTAAAATATCTTTTAAGATTGGTTGAACCAACAGTAGCTTATCAACCAATGGGGATCCACACGCAAAGCTTGATGCAGATGGCGCTAGCAAAGATACGGCTATGTCAAACATTTTGCTATTGTTTATGTCGGGCCTTTTCGTATCTAATTTACAGTTTTTCGTGACTATCTAATGTTATTTCATCATAATGTATTCGTCAATGAAGTTATCTGAACTTAAAGATGAACTTCGGAAACGAGGATCAAAAGTATCTGGTAAAAAAGCCGATCTTATTGCGAGGTAAACATTTGGGTGTTAATCCAGTTTTATTACTGTAAATGTTACATTTAATTGGTTGTTGAAATTGGTTTTGTTGTATTTGTGTTACAAATTAACTACATAACAAGGTTTTTAATAAATATAACTAAAATAATAAAACACTTACATGTTTGTTTTTTAGGTTAGAATTCTACGATCGGAACCGCGATGATACCGGGAATTTCAGTGTTGTAGCTTCACAATCTAGTTATACGATGAATGTTCCCGATCCAGAGCTTATCATGTTGTAAATAGTTGCAGTAAACTACCTTAAATTAATCAATTTTCTTCTTAAAGCTGTTTCCCACTTCTTTTTAAAACTGGGTCCTTTGAAATAAATGAACACCATTATTGTAACAACCTGGCACAGCACATAACGGCATTATGCTTTTGTAGATTGATAACACAAAAAAATACTCAATAAAACACAACTTCTTTACTGGAATGACAGATAGCCCGCATCAACACTGCGCCACCTACACGGAGAATTTGGCAGTGACTTTGGCACGGAGACTTGGGAGCTAGATGTAACATGAATTATTTTCAGTATTGTCGGCGTTCGAGAAACTAATCGTCTTATGTTTCCACTTTTCAGCTAACAAACTCGCAGACCCCGTGGAAGTTAATTCTAAAGTCCATTCCTTTTTGGGCATTATGTATATTGAATTTTGGTTATGCATGGATGATAATAGCAGTATGTCTTTATGGACCATTTTACTATTCCAGAGTGGTGGAATACAGTATTTACAGTGTAAGCCCTTAACTACATATATAAAATTACTTATTTACTCTCTTAAAAAATCGCCATCTTAACAAGGATTTTTATGTTAGAAGCAACAACAATATTAGGTGAAAGATGCAACATGCTACCGAAAGAGAGATGAGTATGGATCTTAATAGAAGTAAGGGAAGAGGTTGACCGAGAAAGAGATGGATGGACTGTATAACACGCGATATGATTGAGAAAGGACTAGATGATTTAATAACGCGTGATATGGAAGATGAAATCAAACTGCGCCGATCTCGAATGTATTAAGTATAGGGCAAGCGAATCGTGACGATGAAAACAAAAGGACCTAGGCACACGACTAAGAATTTACTTTGAAATTTGTTAATAGTATAATCTCACACATCTTAGGAAACATAATTAATGCAGAGAATTTTCCACGCTTTGAAATAAACTCGTCTTCACATATAATAAGTCAAAGTAATACATATTAATAAGTCTATTTTTTCATTATACAGGCATCCGCTCTGACTGCGTTGCCATTTTTTCTGCGTTTAATACTGGGCACTATCGTCATTCAAACATTCCACTGGTACAGGCATACTGCCGACCTCAAACAAATAAAGCACATCAGAAAATATTTTATTGTTGTATGTAAGTAAAATCACAGATTTCATTATAAACAACACTATTTGTATAAAAAGTACTTTTGATACTGCCGTACTAAGACACGTCAATTAATTTTAATCCTTTATTAAGTATCATGCCGTCTTTTTCTATTTTATGGACATACATAGAAAGTGCCATTGAGAACAAGTGCCAATGTGGATGAGACTTAATTATAGATTAAATTTAATTGACGACTTTGAGTGCGGCAGTAAGTAATTTAATTGACACCCGAAATCAATCTCTAACATATAATCAATATATCACCATTATTAATAGTAGAATTTTGTGTAACAAGTACATAAATAATATAATCAATAAAAGTAATTTTCCTTTAAAGTACTAAAAGAAAGTAGCCAATTATAGTTGGTTAATTTTGGACCCTTAACTTTGGACACTAACGCGTTTATGTCTTTTACTTACTACCCGGGAAGATCGTATCTGCTACGGCATTTGCTACGAAAAGCATCCCTTATAATATAAACCCACAGACAGGAGATAATAATACATACATTATACTTATTACAATTTAACTCCTTTATTCTTATAATTCTTCAGACAACTAACTAAATTGTCTCTTTCTGACGAAAAAAATGTCACATATGACAAACAAAGACACACGAACTTTAGTGTCAAATCCGCTATAATTATAGTCATGTTGGACGTTTATGAAAAAGACGTTAAGGCCCACTTTTATGCCTTACTACCGCTGTTGTGGATAATAGAGAGTTTTTTTATTCTTTCAGCACAGACGATTTTTATAATTACTTGTTACACGATCCTTGCTACGAATATTGTTACAAAACGAACTAATCATAGTCTAAACTTTGAACTTACGCGCACAAGTGAATCGTTGTTTTTTAATAAAATAGCATTCTGTTTGTATGTTAGTATGTATTGTATTGAATGCCTATTAAACATACGAGCCTGTATTACGTCTGTAATCCTAAAAAGGTAGAAATAAATAAAATGCATGCAGGATTACGCGAGGAAGGCAATGTGGAGGGCTGTTACATAATTTTGACAGAAAAGCGTTTTCAATTAGGACGTACGTGTGATGCTATCGTGGTGTCGTGGAAAATACTTATTCGACAAAATGCTGACACAAACTTTAGTGCCCTTTTCTACAACACGTCGATACTTTAATGACAGTTCTAATTGATAATTTATGGATTTTGTCATTGTTTACGTGACGTAATGGCTCACAATTTCTGATTGATTTAGACTAGAGGCCCATGTCCAAAATGGATGGGTCATATACAGGGTGTGGCGTAAATAGTGGTCCAAAGCAAAGGTGTGGATACACTGTACACTGAAGCACCACATACCAGTATTTAAAAAAAAAATATGTACAGGGTTTTCAAAAAAAAAATTTTTTTTAATTTTTTTAGAAATCGTTACCTTGCCTTACAAATTTGGTTATAATTTTCAAAAATGACAGTTTTTTTTTATCCATTTTTTTTATTATTATTGCTGATCACTTGTACTTAGTACTCCATTCGTTTTTTTTTACAAACTGAATTTAATAAAAAAAATTAAGTTTCTTTTAAAATTCAATACTCACTGCTAGCAAATCGTTTGACTTTCAATGCTTTTGGTGCAAAAAAAATGTACCACACTGTCAGTGCCCATTGTTTAAAAAAAATGCCCATCTTTTGCAGATTCTAAAATGGTGCAACAATAAGTGTTACGACTTACAGGAAAAAAGTTATTGCTTTTCGAAACAAAAAGGAGCCCAATTCAGAAAAACAATTTATTTGAAGTTCAAGGGTTTAAAAGGGTTGTAATTTTTTTCTGTGTGGTCCAAAGCAAAGGTGTGGATACACTGTACACTCAAGCACCACATACCAGTATTTAAAAAAAAATTATGTACAGGGTTTAAAAAAAAAAAAAATTTATTTTTTTTAGAAATCGTTACCTTGCCTTACAAATTTGGTTATAATTTCCAAAAATGACGGTTTTTTTTATCCATTTTTTTATTATTATTGCTGATCACTTGTACTTAGTACTCCATTCGTTTTTTTTTTTACAAACTGAATTTAATAAAAAAAACCCTGAAAACCCTGAAAACCCTGTACATAATTTTTTTTAAATACTGGTATGTGGTGCTTCAGTGTACAGTGTATCCACACCTTTGCTTTGGACCACACAGAAAAAAATTACAACCCTTGTAAACCCTTGAACTTCAAATAAATTGTTTTTCTGAATTGGGCTCCTTTTTGTTTCGAAAAGCAATAACTTTTTTCCTGTAAGTCGTAACACTTATTGTTGCACCATTTTAGAATCTGCAAAAGATGGGCATTTTTTTTAAACAATGGGCACTGACAGTGTGGTACATTTTTTTTGCACCAAAAGCATTGAAAGTCAAACGATTTGCTAGCAGTGAGTATTGAATTTTAAAAGAAACTTAAAACATATTTTTTTTTAAATACTGGTATGTGGTGCTTCAGTGTACAGTGTAACAACACCTTTGCTTTGGACCACACAGAAAAAAATTACAACCCTTGTAAACCCTTGAACTTCAAATAAATTGTTTTTCTGAATTGGGCTCCTTTTTGTTTCGAAAAGCAATAACTTTTTTCCTGTAAGTCGTAACACTTATTGTTGCACCATTTTAGAATCTGCAAAAGATGGGCATTTTTTTTAAACAATGGGCACTGACAGTGTGGTACATTTTTTTTGCACCAAAAGCATTGAAAGTCAAACGATTTGCTAGCAGTGAGTATTGAATTTTGAAAGAAACTTAATTTTTTTTATTAAATTCAGTTTGTAGAAAAAAAAAAACGAATGGAGTACTAAGTACAAGTGATCAGCAATAATAATAAAAAAATGGATAAAAAAAAACCGTCATTTTTGGAAATTATAACCAAATTTGTAAGGCCACCAAATTTGACATGGGTTGTAGTCTATTACATATTTATCGTGTATATTTGAGAAAAACCGCTGAAAGACGTAAAATATTGTAGGCTCACGTGTTTTGATTATCCTGATTAATATGGTTTTAGCTCACGTTATACCCGGCCTGATTGTTTCTTTTTGCTGGCTGCTGCCCGTAGTCCCGGGGCCGATTCTGCTGACTATAGCGGTCGCCCTTACTGCGGCTGGCATGGATCTCACACTGGACTTGTGTTATGTATGTATCTGGACTGTTGTTAGTAAATTGGTAGCTTTGTTACAGACCTATATGGTGGTATAACGGTAACTATATACCGGTCGTGTAAAATAGTATTATAATCATAGACTTATATGTGATTATATTTATTCGCTTCATTCGAAGATATAACATAAACAGGTAGTCCTTAAAGCCTACAAGGTAGATATTACCAACACATGAGCCCGCGTGATGGAGTATCGCTCGTACCTCCTCATACAGTGGGATATACAGGGTGTCCGGGTCGAAACCCGGGACGAAACCTGGACACCCTGTATATTCCACTGCTGGGAAAGGCCTCACCTCAAGTATGAGGAGGTACGAGCCAAACTCCAACACGCATGCTCATGTGTTGGTAATATCTACCTTTTAGGCTTAAAGGACTACCTGTCTAAGTTATATCTTCGAATGAAGCGACTCATATAATATTGATCGTTTGATCACATATTATAATATCTGTGATAAAGGCATATAATCAGCATCCTATTTAAAAAAACGTCCACCGGCAAGATGGACAGACGACCTTCTAAAGATTGCAGGATCATACTGGATGCTTCCAACCGGTCGTTTTGGAAAACCATAGGGGAGGCCTATGTTCAGCAGTGGACGTAATTCGGATGACAATGATGATGATGATAAAATCAATAACCATTCGTATCCATTAAACATGTGTTTTGACACTGGCCGGCATAAGTGATCCGTGACTGTGGACTGATCAATAGATATGCAAATAGCAGGGATTAATTTGAGAAACTCATGAATCAGAATCCAGTTTTTTTGTGTTAATTAAGTATTAACGCAAAGATTACCTATTATTTACACGGGCAAGCCCCAAGTTTAAGTCCAAGGTTGTATTTGTACCTCTGAGCTGACTATTATGTTTTTATTAAAACAACGTGAGATGGATTTTTTAAACTGGTTTGGCGATGTCGATGAGGTAATAGATTTAAAATATAATATAACACTACTTCCATGTGATCGGGTCAAAATGTACCTGTGGGCTACTTAATTTAAATGTAACTGGTCTTACAATTAGGTATTTTAAACATGGTTTGATTTCAGGAAATGACTCCTACATATGTGAATTCCGTAAACACAGTTATAAAGATGATAGGAAATACATCAGGGATCATTTTGTCTTTTTGTGTGGGACAAATAACGCAACAGTACAAGGTTAATAAATGTACAATACTGTTTTATCTAAAAACCATTTATTTTCACAACCGTAGTTTACAAAGTATCTAGCCACAACTTAATTGCGATACTTGTGGATGTACATCACAGCATACTCTAGTGTCAAATTACAAAGAACTAGGTGTTAGTCTTGATTACTTGCCAATAAATACAATTGGAAAATGTTTCATGAATCAAATTTTAATAAAACAACTTTTGTTTATTTGCTCTTTACAGAATTCGCCTTTTGTATGGAAACAGATATGGTGCTTTCACGCTACTTTGCTATTTCTTAGTGGTGTAATATTTCTGATATGGGGTGAGACACACGTGCAAGAATGGAACTCGCAGAGACGCATGTAACGTATCTACATATTTCAGACTTTTAGAACAAGTGGCATTACTGGTTGCTAATTACCTAATAATCATTTTTTTTCATTTATTTGGGTTATCAAACAACATCACATACATAGTTTTGATGACTTGTAAAACTTAATATTAATAAATGTGACATCAACCACGATAACCACAAATTACTTATTGAGTTGAGAGGTTGTAGTACTAATTAACTATAATTACAAAGCAGTCTAGGTAAGTAAGTAACATAATATGTTTTTATGTGGAATGATAGAAAACAGCTATACAAAATATGAGAATTAGGAGTTACAGTGTGTACTAATTATCGGTTTCGAGCAGCTTATCCAATACAGATTTTTTAAACGAGTGTGGATTAAGTGCAAAAATATCAATATGATTAAAACAATTATTGTATATGTCAGTTAGACGGAACATAGGCGAGCGCTTGCCCGCGTTGGTACGGGTATTCGAGTTTAGAAAAAGTTTGAAATTCCGACAAGCTCGCATGCTCGGCCTAACCGGCACTCTGAAATTTAGACTATGAACTAATTCTGTACAATCATATTTGTTATGACAAAGGTTATACAGAAAAGTAGCTTGCAGCTGTAGACGTCTTTTTTTAAGGTTGGTTAGATTATATCGGTCAAGGGCGGCAGTATAGGAAATACGGCTGCGATAACACCTGTAGTGCATGCATTTAAGAAATTTTTTTAAACCCTTTCAATGCTATCAACGTATTTTCCATTAAACGGGTCCCAGATAGTTACACCGTACTCAAGTTGAGAGCGTATCAATGACTTAAACAAGTGAAGAAACGTATATGGGCGTCTAAAGTCATTACTAGCGCGCATAACAAAACCAAACATTTTAAAGGCCTTATTACAAATGTTTGCAATATGATTATTGAGTGTTAATTTAGCGTCCAGGGTTACACCGAGATCCGTGATAATTTGTACCCTAGTAAGCTTGGAGCCGTCTAAAGAGTAATCATGGAAACTGGGAGACAATTTTCTAGTAAAAGTTATACATTTGCATTTTTCTAAGCTTAGTTCTAGTTTATTTTTCTTACAGTATTCAGAGAATCTGGTCAAATCTTCTTGGAACATGTAGTGATCGGTGTAATCATTAATAGTACGATATAATTTGAGATCGTCCGCATAAAGTAAGTAATTGCAATAAAGGAAACACTCATCGAGGTCATTAATAAATAAAATAAATAGCAAAGGGCCAAAAATTGACCCTTGTGGCACCCCAGAAGTAATAGGTATTGAGTCTGATTGGTGTCCATTGATCACTACTTTTTGTGTCCGGTTTGTTATATATGTTTTTTTTTTTAACAAACACACCAATTACCTAGCCCCAAACTAAGCGTGAGCTTGTGCTATGGTGACTAGGATAACGGATAGAAATACGTAAATACATATAAACATCCATGACTTAGGTACAAAGGCTCGTGCTCGTCACACAAACATTTGCCCCTTGCGGGATTCGAACCCGCAACCGCCTGGTTTAGAAGTCCGGTGCGTGATTTAAACCATCTCCATAGACTACCACGGAAACCATTAAAGGCGATCTTTTAATAGTATTTTATGGTCTACCCTGTCGAAGGCTTTCCTGAAGTCCGTGTACACACTGTCTGTCTGCACGTTAGAGTCAAGTTTAGTGAACAGCTCTGTGACGTAAACAATGAGGCTCGTTATGGTAGAACGCTTGCGTACGAACCCGTGTTGTTGTGGCAGTATAGAGTTATGTAATAGGGGATATAGGCAATTATGGAGGAGGCGTTCGAAGAGCTTAGCCAATGCGGGAAGGATCGATATCGTCAAGATCTTTGATGTCCTCTATTTTGTAAGATGCGCTTAAATCACTCGGCTGGAAAACAGATTTTAAAAAAAATGAAAATAGTTTACATATTTCGGTAGGGTTGTTTGCACTTGCATCTAAATAATTAACACTATCTGGTACATCAGATTGATTTTTACGATGCTTAATATAGGTCCAAAAATACTTGACATTATCCGTTATACTATCTTCAATACGATTAATGTAGTTCCTATAACATTTACTAGACTCTTTTTTAAAACTATTTCGATACATTGAAAAAGTTAAATAGTCAGATTGATTTTTATATTTTTTCCAATTTATCCAAGCTTTATTTTTATTTTTAAATATGTGTATTAAAGGGGTACTAAACCAATTAGGGAATCGAGCGCAATTAGGTAAATCATTTTAATAAAGCACGTTAAGCCGTTGGTCCTGCGCCTGATCTCTCTACGGTCATGTCGGATTGACCGTCTCATCTCATCGAATTATGAGAGTGAAGGAGACAGAGAATGCACCTGAGTATTGCACACACACTTGTGCACTAATATCCCCCGCGCAGTTGGCTTAACTCCATTGAGATAGGTCACTGTAGTTGAAATTCGGCTAGGAGGACATTAAATAATTTTAAAAGTATCAAATAAAACAAACTAATGCAAGCGAGCGAGATTTATTCATTAGATGTATATAACCCTGATGTAGCCCTAGGGCAGCTTGATAACACCTAATAGAAGTTTGGTCACTTGCTTTACAGACATCCCTCCCCCAATCCGCACTGAGCCCGCGTATGGCTCGTACCTCCTCATAGTTGAGGTGAGGCCTGTGCCCAGCAGTGGAATCGATATAAGCTAACTTTACTTTTACTTTTTTACTAGATGAATGTAAATATAAGGTCGAAAATGGCAGAATGGCTTTGAGTAAGGGATGGTACGGCCGTGCGTATTTGCTCATCTTTTTTTTCAGTTGGTTCTTTCAAACTATCACAAAAATACGCACCTTTATATTTAAAATACTAGTTAGTAGTAGGTGCGTAAATATGACGCCATAACAAATGAGCTTAATCACAGAATAAATAATCTTAATCTAACTAAACCTTTCAGACCTCGCCAAAGACGTCGTATTAGGCCTAAACATTCAATAATGTCTAACATTGTTGAAGTAGAAGAGGACGAAATATCGTGAGTTCAGATAGATTTACCTAGCTAAAATAATGTATTAAGGTATGAATAATATGCATAAAGTAGGTAAGTAGTTATGTACGTAATAAGATTTTTTTTAAAAGTATAAAAATAAGAGTACCTAACACAACCTACCTATCTTATACCTTTAAACGAGCGATAATTATATATTTATTTATCGGTATCTATCTATACATATAATAAAACTGTAGAAAGTTGAATTCACTACATTGATTTAAAAAAAAAACAGAAATACCCCGCTGGCCTTAGTTTAGGTCAGCAGAGTACAAAAATGTAGTTTTTAAAATTTTTGTCTGTATGTTAGTATGTATGTATGCATGGATCATGAACGTTATATACTGGTAATCTGGTGAACGAATCTTGATGTACATATATCAGTTTAAATATGTATAATCCTGGTAGTGATCTAGGGTAGTTTCATCTCTATAGTAATCCGGAGAAAACAGGTTGACCCCTTTGCACCATCCTTCACGGGACAATAAAGAGGTCATGATGACTGGACGATTACGGGTGTCCAATTCTTTTGACTTGAATTAAATGGCAGCGGTGGCGGTACAGTGATTCGTTTTCTATTTCCTATCAGTGACCTACCGTATATACATTAAGTGATACAGGATGACTAGACTGACTAGGATTATGAGTCAATTTGTATCATCAAGTCAACACAGACGAAGTCGCAGGCAACCACCGAGAAAACAGGACACCTTGTATATAAACATATACATGGTGTCCTGTTTTCTCGGTGTCAACTTTTTTGTTAAAAAGTAGTAGCCGAGCAACGCTCGTACTAATGTTTAAAATGTGATAAATGTTTTAGGAATCGGGTTCCAGTTTATACTAAAAAGAAGTCATTTAGTGGTGCTATTTTCAAGATGTCCCAAACAAAAATGTGATATGTTTAAAAAAATGTAAATAGCTATAGTAGCAAATCAATAAAAATAAGTTGAGTTCAATCTGTCCTACTCTGTTCAACATTATTTTTATACTAAAGTAAAAAGATTGTTAGTAAAACCCACCCAAAAAAACAAAGTATGGTATTTTCAAAACCATTTAGTGATTTTATGTCCAGCATAATCACTAAACAGTTAGTTATAAGTACGACCTAAAATTAAAAGATGGGATGGCTTATTTTTAAGAAAATACGGAGTACCTACTATAATTTATTCTTCATATGCCCTCTTAACGCACTGGTAACCCACATATGACGTTACTATTTGCATGTGTGAGAGCTTCCAATCGAGAAAATAGTTTTCCTCCATAAATCCTGTAAATATGAGAGAAAGTCGTCATAGGCATGCTTATGACGTCACAAGTTTAAATTTTCAAAGATAACAAAATATCAAAATAACTACTGAATAAAAAGTCAAAATACTCAAATAACTTTCTTAATTAGTTTTATGGTAGCTACCTACATGTATTTTATTTTTTTAATTTAATAGGCAGACATTTGACCGCAATCTCACCTGATGGTAAGCGACGATGCGGCCAATGATGGGACATATCTGTCTAGAAGCAGCCTATTCACTCTTTTCTTAAAGGAATCCAAATCGTAGTGTTTAGGGAACACTTCAGCTGGCAACGAAATTGGGATGTTTTTTTTGCGTCGTCTACCCTATCGTTAAAATAACTTGCTTTTCCTATTTTTCGATGTAATGCTACATTTACGAAATATTAAACTTTAAAGTGCAATTATCACTTCCAGTTGTGCGTTCGCATGAAATAGTTGCTTGCTTTTTTTAACGGATACAGAATTGCAACAAATAACAGAATCTATACATATAATAAAACAGTAAAACCTACACATTAGTACATCGTACATTGAGTATTTTTACCAAAAACTAATTGAGGGTGATGTTAAAACAGTAACAGAATAGGAACCTATAACTTTTATTTTTTTTGTCTGTTTATCTGTTTGTACACGCTAATCTCCGGAACTACTGAACGGATTTGAATGAAACTTTTTTTATTGTGTAGCTATTGAGTCTGGGCAAATACTAGGCTATAACTTATTTTGAAGATCGGAATATTTGACGTGGAACCTTAGTAGTACACTTAAGCTAAGTGCGATATAAAAGCAGCGCGTTAAGAAAATTTATTTGGCATGATGAGCATTTTCTATTGACGTACACGGATTGAAGGTCTGGAGCAACTGATATGGAACCCCAGCAGCTCAGTTCAACTGTAAGAGATATGAATAGCGTGACTTAGGGAACATTGTTCAGAGTGATGAGCATTTTATATTGACGTACACAAATTAAAGGTCTGGAGCAACTGATATAGAACCCCAGCAGCTCAGTTCAACTATAAGAGATATGAAAAGAGCGCCTTAGGCAACATTGTTCAGCGTGATGAGCATTTTCTTTTGACATACGCAAATTGAAGGTCTGGAGCAACTGATATAGAACCCTTGCATCTCAGCTCAACTACAAAAGATATTCATGAATAAAGCGCCTTAGGGAACATTGTTCAGCGTGATGAGCATTTTCTGTTGACTTACACAAATTGAACGCCTGGAGCAATTGATATGCTAAATTACTTAAGACTGATTTCCAAACTCCCTAGGTAATCCTACTGTCTCCAAGTTACGATCTGGTGACGGAAACCCTGAGAAGTCGAGAGAATCATTCAGATTTTATAGCACTAATTTAGATACTTATCGTTTACATTCAGGAGTCATAATTTTATGGTGCTGACCTTAACGCTAAGTAGTTCGTGAATACTTTCACCACATACAGTTTGTCGTTTTGTTTAATTACTGTATTATTAATGAAAGATCAAAGTCAACTGGCACTATTTTTAATACTACTTACTTATCACTTACTAACGGAATTGAACTATAAGAATAGTCTTACTTACTTTACAATTATAGGAAAAAGGGTAGGGAGGACTTTGCCTTGCAGTGGGACACGACAGGCTGCTAATAATAATAATAACTTTACGATAGTAGTAACTTATAAACCGACCTTGGAGTAGGCTAGGGACACAATAGATAGATGCTAAACCACATTCATCTATTGTGGTAGGAGGAGGTGGAAGGGAGGTTTGAGTCTGATTTTTTTCTGAACACCAAAACCTAAAGTTACCTGTATTTTTTTACAAACGAATAAAACTGCCTTCAATACAGTAAAAAAAAATACTTTACACTTTTACTAAGAAAGATAAACGACAAAATTTAGTTTTTGATTCGGTGTCACTGCCAAGCGAAATTTTCTTACCAGAAGAGGATGGCGAGGTGATAAATATAGTAACCTACCTAAAAAAGAGTGCATATTGACCTTGATTTTCATTCCTCTCTTCTACTTACGACATGGTAGACTAAGAGATCATTATAGCTGGATGGCGATGGGAGTATAAAATATTTTGTGTCATCGAGTCCACGCGTACGAAGTCGCTGGCAACAGCTAGTCTAGTTATATATTGTGATAACGGGCTACTACGGAACTCTACACCGCGCGTGGTATTAGGTTAGACGGTTTTTATGACAAGAATACTATCGTTCGTAAGAGTTTCAAAGCTATATTACCAGAAACTTCAGGATATCCTTAATATGGATCTCAAAACGAGATTAGAGTTTGGTACGTCGATAGAGACTCCTTCTGAAGTTCGATATAACTTTGCGCTCTTTGCGTGTTTAAAATGTTTGCCGGTGCTAAAATTTCGAAGCCCTCTCTTTTCTCTGTTCCTTAGTGTAACTACTAACTTTTGTAAAATGTTTATTCATAAAATTTCCAAAAAACTATTTTCACGTGCGAAACTTGCGCAACGACGACGCTACGCGACAGTTGGGCCTTAACATTGATTAATTACCTAATTGACTGATTGGTAACGTCAACGTGCAGCAAAGTTTTATTAGAAATCAAAAAAAAACATTTTAGACCCCGTGCATAGGCACTACGTACAGACATACTTTCTATCGGTCAATAGTTTGGTCAGCTTTTTAATCATATCGGTTAGGTAGAGAGCTAAGCCGGTGCGCACATTAAAACCGGCCTATAAGCGCCCCCTATCCCTTCTTTCGCCCATTTCATGTTCCAGTGCGATGTGTAAAACTTTTCGATTATATATAGTGTGTCCGGGCTTCGACTGGCGATAATTTATGGCCTATTAAATCATCAAATGTTATCGACAAGAAAACCCCATGTTGGAGAGTTAGACCCCCAGGTCCCCCCCCCCCCTCTTGAAATGGCAGCCATTTTTAAGATTTAAAAAAATGCTATTTCTATGGATCTGGAGGTCCTAAAAAATTATGAAAATGATTATTTTGGAAGGTAATAACGCTATGGCCTATCAAGTGAAATAAAAATCAATTCAAAATTCTTAACCGACATAGAGGTTTTTTTTAAAAAACTTGCCTAACATTTTAAACAGTGTTTTAAACCTAATTACAAAAATGTTTTTTTTTGACAAAAAAATATCATTAGGATTATGTCTATAAAATTTGATAAATAAAAGGCCCTTAAATTATCGCCAGTCGAAACCCGGACACCCTGTATAAGTAGGTACATTTAAGTTTATAAGAAAAATAGTAACTCATGGAACAAGTAACAATTTTTTTTTATACTTAGTGTTTTCTTTTTAAAAACCGGCCGAGTGCGAGTCGGACTCGTGCACGAAGGGTTCCGTACGATTATCTATATACAACATTAGATACTATATTATAACTGTTTTTCAGTTTTAACAAGCAACTACTTTATCTTCGTCACTTAAAAAAAATATTCTAATTATTTCGTATTTGGTACAAAATTTTCCAACATCCAAGTACTAGTAAACTAATAAAGTTACCTTAACGGCCGTCTTCTGTTAAACTTTATGAAATGCACTATCATCATATTTTTTTCCGATTTTTCAAGCTAGCAGTTAGGCTTCGAGAGAGGGGGGGGACCCCCAGTGGACCAAAGATTGCACTTTAAAGTTTAATATTTCGTAAACGGAGCATTAAATTGAACCATTTTCTGAGAAAACCTTAAGTAATTTTAAAAGACCTATTAAACGATATCCAACACAATGGGGTAGGCGACGAAAAAAAATTCAACCCCACTTCACATGACGTAGGGAAGTATCCTAAAAAAATATTTCCAAAATTTTATCCTTCCACTTGGTCGGCGTAGTTAAAATACATACACCTACGAAGTTAGAGCTTTTTCTTAACAGCTTAATAAACGAATTTGAATTTCTAGTCCTTACGGTCTCTTTGAAAACCTCTGACAAACAAACAGACGGACATGACAAAACGCAATTTTTAATCCGTAATCCTGACAATGATTACGAAACCCTAAAAATTGCTTTTATTACGTTGGATATGAGGTGAGGATATAACGAATAATTTGGTGTAAATTTTTCAAAAAAATATTTAGTAGGTAGTATTTTGCCCGGAGGAGCCCAAACTTGGTATGTTTTAAAAATGTTTTTTATTTTTCAATAAAACGGGTGACTGTAATGTAATAATGTATAGCCTGACCAGCAGGCTGATTATGTAACTCTGAATAAAATTCTTTCAATCAATGTTTGATTGCTAACAGAGACAAATTTCTATCGATCAAATGCGATTACGTAAAAATGATTTAGTGAGTTTTGTTCTATTGCTATCGATAAAACACTAGCATTAAGTTGCGCCGAAATGCCGATAATACGATTTATTTCAGAAGTAAGTGTTGCGGTGCAGTGCCATGTAATAAGGAACGTTTTTCATTTACCAATGCTTTACTTTCATTTGATGTTTTGATAGTGTAGTTGTCAGTCCGACAATACAATAAAATACAACAAATTCAAGATTTAAAATCTTGTAAAAAGTGTTAAGTAAGTACATTTTGTATAACGGGTGTAAAAAAAGGCTTAACGAAGCCGAATACTACATATTCTACCCATTATTACGATCATTTTTTTCTTCTACACCATACCTGGGAAGTGACTGGTTAGCGAGACATTGAAGGTCAAAGTTGAAATAAAAAATTCAATATTTTTATTAAATCAACTTCAATTCGTTATAACATAACTTTTTTCCAAAGAAACATTATTGAAATTTTCAGAAATTATTTTTTTAAAAGGCTAAAAAGGCGCGCTGTGCGCGCAATCGACGCGTACTTGCACACAACTACATGTCTTACAAGTGTGCGTGTGCGCTTGCTGACTAGCGCTCCCGACAAGTGTACGCGATCAGCTGTTCGCTTCCTCTACGAGTTCAACAAACGCCAAATGCGAGGGTGGACGCCTTGTAGGTACTTACTCGCTAGGTCATAAAATTTTACTTTGATTGTGACTTGGTTACCTACCTACATTAACCGTTTTAAAACATCTAATTTTTAATTGTAGTAGGCGTCTGATTCTTATCGATTCTGACATTGCTACTACAACAGCTGTTACCAGAAAAAGAACCAGTAGCTGTTACTTGTGAACCAACCTGATAATTTCTTTTCAGTGAGTTAATCTGGTTTTATTCAATCCTTTAATAATAGCCTAACCAAACCACAGAATACTAGGACCAAACTAGGAACCCACCTGACCGTAGCAAAGTTATTTTTTTTGTATGACAACCTGGGAATCGAACGCAGGACCTCCAAATCAAGAGCCAACAACCCATTCGAAGGCAGTCGTCGCAAGTTGCTAACATGTCGTCTTTTCCTAAACGCCTAAAAATTGAAAGCTTTATGCGTTTATCTTTACAATTAAAAGGACCGTAAACAGTCAATTTCGTACTTAAGTTCTGTATCAGAAATAAACCTTAAGTCCGATTAAAAATGATAAGTACCAAAAAAGGTTGTTAAAATCTGTTGATGAGAAATCCTGTCAAAAAAAGAATAGCAATTCTGTGACACGCTTACATCACCGATCGATTTGATTCAGGTTCGTACTTTCACTTAATGAGCTCTAATCACAGAATAAAGTGAAGATTTATAACATTTCCCATTGGCTAATAACTCAATACACGCTTTACAATTTCTAAAAATCTTAACTTTATTTTCTTATACATTTTGTGAACAACGAAGTGTTTTTTAAAATCTCAAGACACAGGGTGCGGGGAGCGGGGCGTGGGAAAGGGGAGGGACGATTTCTCGAGCGCGCGCGACGCGAGCGGCGGCCGGCGGCGCGCTTTGGCGGCGCGCGGCGAAATAATAATAAATGCTTAGTTCGGTTACATAAATCATCGAGTGCGTTTGTTTTCTCCCGGTTTTCGTAGGTTCGGTTTGTGTTGTGTGTGATAGTGTGCTTGCGTGAAGTTTTAGTATTTGGAAAGATGCCTTGGCATCAGTACAGTGCTTGTGAGTACGTGAACATGGTGTACTGCTATGGGATGGCCCATGGAAATGCGTCCGAAGCGTTAAGGATTTACGGGACTGAATATCCTGAGGCGCATCAGCCTCGTGATTTACGTGTGATCACTCGGGCCGTATAGCGTCTGCTGGATAATTAGCCAATTGTACCTGTGTTGGAGCCGGGCCGCGGGTCAATACGCCCTGCTACTGATTTGATGAACTAAAACAGCGGTCAGCGCGTGAGGGTATCCTGGAGCGAGTGCATCAAAACACGCTGTACCGAGCGCGTGTTTGTTTGGCGATGGAAGGTCGTCAGTTTGAGCCGCATCTCATTAGTTTGGAGAGGCCCGATATGGACGACTCTGATGGAGAGTAGGTAAGTAGTTACAGTCACAATTTACAACCATAAGTTTTTGTTTTTTTTATTTAAAAACACGTGTTGTTTGTTTTATTGTGTTTAGGTAAAACTAATTCTCGATTTGAAATTAACTCGCGCGGCCCACCTCCCGCGTACTTCCCGCCGGAATAACCGAAGTCGCAGGAGCCGCACGCGCTGCACTCGCCTTACGCGCCGCAGTCATCACATTAAAATTCTTATGTGAAATTGTATCTTATAAAGATGTATAAAATGCGATGACTTCGGCGCGTACGGCGAGTGCGGCGCGGATAAATGCGCGTTCACCTTAAATTGGCCATTTGTACCACTTGTTGTGCAATATAGAATAAATAAGTTCCAATAGTTAGTACATTTTAAGATTTCGTTGTGAAAGAAGAAAAGAACAAATAAAATAGCCAAAAACTACACGTTTCAATGATAAGAAACAGAGTCTGCATTGTTTCAATTGCAATAGGAATTGTTGCAAATCTATGTTGTCAGTTTGATTGCAACAAACTTACGTAATCGGTGTTTCATACAAGTATTTCTATCGATACGTCAAATTTCGGTTTCAATTGCAATGTCAAAATGGTAGCAACTGAAACTGTCAAATGGTGCATCCATAATCGCAAAAAGAAAAATTGCATTAATTTCAAACGATTTCAATCAAGAATTGTAAGCAACAGAGTTAGGTAATCAGCCTGCAGGAATATTTGGGACCTGAATTGAGGGCGCTTCGAATCCACTTTATATGACAACACTCGGTATAATCATACCAGCGTAGATAGGCAACTGAACATAAAAACATATTTTTTATATGTTTACATTCCTGTATTTTTTTAAGTTTGCTGTTTAATGATAACAGATTCTACGATAAAATAACATGACAGAACAATCGCAAATTGAGTACTTATAAAATTCAGTCACTCTTTGTAATATTGGCCTTGAATTTTGGACCAAAACACAATTATTTTTGCAAAACCACTAACGGGTAAAATAAACATTAATCCATTGTTTCTCTCAATGAAATTATTTATAATGTTATCATAATTTTATATAATGTATAGAAAATCTTGGAAAACTCTACAAACAATTTTTGTTGTAATATCCAAGAAGAGGTTGAAATAAAGAAAATATAGTATTTATTATATTCATTTTTCAAAATCGTTATAAAAATATTCTCCGTAGCCACCAGTTACCAATTTTCACTATTCGCTCTATAAGACGTACCAAAAATTCGTGATGACAATTATATCCGTAATTAATTTAAAGAAACCGTGATGTTTACATAGACTTTCTAGTAGAATAATACTACAACACATGTTAAACCATTTTTCTTTTACGAAAACGAATAGTTCTCGGTATCTTTATCACATAAAAATTGCATTTGATCGACAATTAGATTACGCGTCCACATTGACACTAATCATTATGACAACTGATGACAAGTCAATGACGATTTGAGGTTTCTGTTGCCAGTAAAAGAAATTAGTTCTAGTTGTTTTCCGCAATATGGCGAGGTCCCATATATTCCTGGTCAGGCTATAGTATATTTCTAGAATCAGCTCATAAAGCTCTTTCATCTGATACCCCACACGACTAGTTTTATTTTTTGTATTACTTCCATACAAAAATTGATAACACAACCCTCCACTACACAAAAATTCTAGATGGCTCCCCTTCTTAAAATGGTCTAAGGGTTCAAAAGGTTCACCCTGACAAATGAAACTTTTTGATTACCAAACGCTGTATTTTTATGTCGTGAACGAACACCACCGATATAATATTAGTGTACAAAGAATTGGCTGTATGATCATGATCCTTTGCCTACTATTGAACTTATAAAACGTTCGACTATCGTGTAGGGATGAACGTTAAGGGTTTAAAATCGATTAATTTATAAGATTAGAGTATTATCGATTTTTCTCTCTAAAAAGATTTATTCTATATTGTTTGTCATTTTCGTTCTTCTGCATAAGTTACAACTTAGGTTATAACTTTAAAAATCATTTAGATTTTAACTTTAAGAATCAGTGATTTAATAAATAACAACTTTTTTGGATTGCGGATTTGTCTCCATTTTTAAGAAAAAATAATGATTTGTAATTTGTAAGCTAGCCAAAGGAAAAAAAATTACCTATCTGTCACAATCTATGTGATATCTGTCTAAAATACTTTTCACGAAGTCGTGCAAGGCAAACAAAAAAAAGTTTCACGACCACTATCAATGTCAATTTTGTTGACAAATTCTTTTTTTATGCATTTTTATAGCCTAAGGTGTGATTGATGTCTAGTTAAACAGTAAAATTATTTATAATTTTTTTCTAAATCGAAGGCTTTTTTTTATCTGTACCTGAAGGCTAGTTTTTGGGAACTCTTTCACATAACATTAAATTTATTCTGGTTAGAAATATTGACGAACAATCAACCACATTTAGACAACGCCTCTTTGTAATAATCGATTACTTTCACACATCTCTACCATAAGTTGTTTTTCTATTCTATCTCCTGTCAGTGTCAGTTTTCCTTCAGTGGACTTATTTTCTGTTTCTGACTTATTTCGGAAAGAAAGAAAGTAAACAGTTTTGTGAAAATCAGCTACCGTCTGATTCTTGCAATTTAAATTTTTTTTTTGTTGATGTTGTGCATAAACCGGAACTAGAAAGAGTACATATAATGCGTAGTGTTGTGGAGTACTATTCTGAACACAGTGGATACAGATGCGGCTATTGTAAAAGCCCTGATACTAATTTTAGTCATGGTCAGTAGCCTAAAATTTGTATACGAGATCGATTGTGCCAACAATGTTTATCTTTCAGTACCTACCTACCTAATTCTATTACCTGCCTATTAATCCAAAACCTATGTTACTTAATTCGTTGGGCTTACTAATTTTTGGTTATTTAACACAATACGAAGTTTATCAATACTGAAATGATTTCCAGGTATGTGGGCACATGGTATGTCAGTTTCGGACTACCAAGATCTCATAGACAGAGGGTGGAGACGTTCTGGGAAGTACTGTTACAAACCGATAATGGATGTCACTTGCTGCCCTATGTATACAATAAGGTAAATGTTTTAATGAATTACTGTTGACCCTCATTATGTAAAACTTTAGTCTGCATAAACAAGTGACTGTAAATGGTATGGTCTGACAGCATACTAAAATTAAAGTCTGTGCTTGCCACTGTACATTCAAACATATACTAGTACATACAGCTACGGCATTTAATATTATACACATACCATGACCATTTTATGGCACTTATTTTTAATCAACAGCTTATCAGTATGACTAATTCTTCAGGTGTAGAGCACTGGAATTCAGAGCTACAAAATCACAAAAAAAGATATTAAAACGCTTCAATAAGTATCTGATGGGTCAAGACTCAGCACAACTGAGTGTGGATGCTGGCCGTAAGATGTCCACTTGTAGCAGTGGTGGGGATGAAGAGCAGTTCGGAGAAGGCAGGGAACACTTTGTAGAAAGCACCCAGGAGCACCAAAACATTGATGTCACAGCTGTGATGAACAGTAGTGAGATGATAGGGCAAACAGGCAATGACGATGGTATTAAGAGTCCTGTGAATTTGGGTAGGTTTGTTTATTATTACTGCAATGTACATAGACTACTAAAAAACACATTCTTTGTATACTAATAAATTTAAGAGGAAGTTTGTGGGTTTGTTTGTATGGTTGTAAGAAGTAATATCTGAAACTACTAAACTGATTTTGAAATTTTTTCCACCAGTATAAGCTGCATTGCTCAACATTGACCTAGGCTATATTTTATTTTTTAAGTTGCACCTAGGACAGGACATTATTAATGTTTATTTTCCTTCATTATAGGTGAGGCATCTCAAACAAGTTTATCAAACAATTCTGCAGATTTGTCTAAACATAAAGAAGTAAAGAAAGGTATGTTTATTTGTTACCAGTGGTTAAAATACTATCATAATTATTGTTATATTTCTGTTTGATGTAATGACTATTTGTATTTAAGATTTAGGACCAGACCCTAATAAACCTCCTTGTAAAAAAGCTAAACAGCTAAGACTTGAAAGAAAGTTAGAGAAGCTTAAAGAAAAAGGCATTGATATTTCAAACTTGCCCAAGACAGCCAAGAATAAAGAGAAACAAGTTGAAGATTTTATAAATGAGCTTCCTGATGCAGTAAAACAGAAGCTGGAGGTATGTTTCAGTTATGTATTCACATAAACATCGACAAATTCGTGCGCGACCCTCCTTGCACCCCGCAAGACGTGCGGGTGGTGAGGTTGCGCCAATTTGATCACACGCGCTTCTCAAAGGAAATTCGCTTTCCCGCAACATCACCCGTTGCTGACGTCCAGCGTGTCTCGCCCCCCGCACCTCTGGCGCCCGCAGGGAGGTCGCGCAAGAATTTGTCGAACTATAAGCAGAACAATATTCTGTACATATTATAATTATCATCACTGACTTCATACATTGTCTTTTTCAGATAAGACTAGTCCGTACTTCCCCACCGAGCCCTGAATGGTTAGCAACTTCAAAAAAAACTCATGATGTCTATGTGAAGTACCAAACAGTCATACACAATGACAAACCAGAAAAATGCACTGAACCCAAATTCAAAGAGTTTCTAGTACAAAGTCCCCTACTGGTAAAATTATTTTGCAATTATTATTATAGTTTAACCAAATTCTTTGCAAGTTTTTACAATGGTAATTATAATTAGTTATCAGGCAGGCAGTTGAGACAACTGATAGCTGCTTGTATCCAGTTCTTCACATTAAGTTAAGCGAGTTCAGATGAGCGTCAAGTCGGTTTTTGAATTGATTGATATTTTGGACAGAGACCACATCTTCTGGAAGTTATGAAAATATTTTTTAATCATTACAGGAAGAGCATACAGAGACGGGGCCTGCTTGTGGTTATGGATCATTTCACCAACAGTATTGGTTAGATGGAAAAATAATAGCTGTAGGCGTGATTGACATTTTGCCTAAATGTGTTTCATCAGTTTATTTCTTTTATGACCCTCAATACATGAATTTAACACTGGGCACTTATGGCGCGCTGAGGTAGGTTTACGATTTTTATGGTGTATTGCAGTATTATTTGTTCACAGTTGACGACCGTCTTGGTGCAGTCGTTCGCGCACCGGACTTCTAAAATTCTAAACCAGGCGGTTGCGGGTTCGAATCCCGCAAGGGGAAAATGTTTGTGTGATGAGCACGAGCAATTTGTACCTAAGTCATGGATGTTTACATGTATTTAAGTATTTCTATCCGTTATCCCAGTCACTATAGCACAAGCTCACGCTTAGTTTGGGGCTAGGTAATTGGTAATTGGTGTTTGTTGAAACAATTTATTTATTTACAGTTGAGCAGATTTTGACTATATTTTTCTTCTTGCAGAGAGATAGAGTTTACACGAGAACTACACAAGTCGTGTCCAGATATAAAGTATTACTACATGGGATTTTATATCCATAGCTGTCGCAAGATGAGATACAAGGGAAACTTCTACCCCTCTGATCTGCTGTGCCCAGAGACCTACAAGTGGTTCCCAATTAAAGACTGCATTTCTAAGCTGGAAGCGTCACGGTATTCAAGATTGGACCCCGACTTAGACACGACAGATGATAACTACCCTACTGAGTCAGACCTAAACTATATACCAGTTTGGTCATCGGGAGCTGTAATGTTTTATAAGGTCTACAGGCGTAAAAATCACAAAAGGGAAGATGATAGAGACGAAGTGATGGAATACGCCCGATTAGTCGGCACAAAGTCAGCTAAAAGTTTGATTTTATTTAGATAGATTTTAAAAGAAGACTATTTAGTATATTTGAATTTATCCTACTAAGTCACTCTTGATTACTTCAGCACACATCCAACTTTCAGAACATCTTGAATAAAACACCTTTTGATTTTCCATTCTGACTATAAGAAAATATGTCGTAGTGTAGAATTTTATTTATGTGTAACACCTTATAAAGTTTTTAATATTTTTTGTATTTAAATGTATGTACTTACTTAATCTCCTGCCTCTCCCAACTCGGGTACATATGTGGCATTTCAGTATCCAGCGTTTGTCAGGACCCAAAGAAATTTAAACTTAAACTTTAAATAGACAACTTTTTTTTGACTAATCCTTATTCTAATAACAAAAGGGGCTTAGCTTGTGGTTTGAATATTTTCACGCTATACTTGAAAATAATTAACAATGTACTTATAAACACAAATAAAAAAAAAGCCCTATCTCAATAAATAACACAAAAATAGAACAGGTTAAAACCTTCAAATATCTAGGAAGCTTGATAACTAGTGACTCCAGATGTACACCAGATATAAAAGCAAGGATAGCGATGGCGAGACAAGCTTATAATGCAAAAAAGCATCTGCTCAAGGTCAGAATATCAAGCAAAGTTCGCAAAAAACTTGTTAAAGTGTTCATTTTGAGTATAGCACTCTATGGATGAGAAGCGTGGACATTGACAAAGAGGGACAGAGAGAGACTGGAAGCCTTCGAGATGTGGTGCTGGAGGAGAATGGAGCGTATAAGTTGGACGGAGAAGAAAACAAATAAAGAAGTTTTGTCTATGGTTAGGGAAAAAAGGAGATTGATGGAAACAATAGAGTGTAGGAGGCACAGACTACACACCTAAAGACCACGCATTGCGGGGGACTTACATTCACCTAGGTTATGCAGTATCACTGCATAACAGCCGGCCCCGCCCCCTTTCGTTTCTCATTCCGCTACCGAGACTCAAAGTAACAACATTGACCTTGCTCCCGAAAAAAAATAAAAATAAGCGGTAATAATGCCGTATTGTTCAGTGAAATGGTGTGAAAAGTGTAGTACAACATCTAGTCTCACGAAAGATGGCATTACATTTCAACGGTAAGTAATTATTCCTATCAAATTAATTGAAATACTCCAATATCAAAAATGAAATAAAATGTTTTATTTCAAAGAGCACGCGTTGATGTCTTTTTTTTGCTATCCCTTTCTCGCAAGTTTAGTTCAAATGATGTTGTCTCAATTTGTCAATTAGCTAGGAGTAGCGTTGGGTTTACTCCCCGGAATATTTCCAACTGTTGGGTTTATTCCCAAATTCGGGGAAAGTATGCGGAATATTTCCAATTCGGCGGGAAAATAGGGAAAATACTCAAAAGTGGACTTAAATTAATAAAATGCGAGAATTTAGCTACTGTAACAATGGTTTTACGCCTGTAGCACACCCTTACATAAAACCATAACAGCGGGACCACGCTAGTTTTGCCTGTTTGTCAGTTTTATTGCACCAAACGTAAACTGCATGTTCTAATGCTTAGATTTATCTGAATCTTTTTTTCTTTGAGATTCGACGATCCTGTAGTATACTTCCTACTACTGTGATCACGATGACGCGAATTGGTGCAGAAATGTAGACGTTTGATAAGGATTGGAGAAATCTCGACATAAACAAACCGGGTCATAGTAAAATCTCTACATTAGAAACGGCAGTTTGGCTTCTGTTAAGTTTGAATATTTGAGACAAGTGATAATAAAGATAAATCTTCGTTACTAAAAACAAGAAATTCAGAAAATAAAACGTGTAGGTTTGTTTTCTTCGAGGTGTCTAGGTGAACATACTTTTAAAGTCCCGAGTGTGGTAAGTGAGCTATCAACTGAATAGTAAAAGAAAGGCGCCTCTTTTTTATATTTTTTTGCTTGTAAACTCGAAAACTGCTGGTTTCATTTTAAGACACATTCATTTAGTTTTTTTTTCTATAGGTCCAAAAGTGAACAAGATATTACAAAGTATCTGATTTGATAACAAGTTCAAAAACTTAATTCCATATGCGGACAAATCGCGCAATACTTATTTAATATTTAAAACAAATAAAGGCGATTTTGCACATGTAATAGATGTAATTAAAGATAATTGCAAGTTTTTTTGTGTTTGTATGAATAACTTAGTTATATTTGCGGATGTTGAAATGTGCTATACACACGTAGAAATGGTTGAGATCACTAGCATAAACTGATATAATTCTTTAAATTTAACTTTATCAAGAAAAATGTGTTGTTGTGTGTTTTCTTTAAATAGAAAAACCCTTTGAAATGAAGAAAAAAACTCATTTAAATTTTTTAATAACAAAAATTGAGTAATTAACCATAATGTAATTGTAAGAGAAATTTGATATAAAGGATAATACTGTTTAACCAAACTTAACGACAATTTATAAATAAAATGTTTTTATTCAATATAATATAACTCCTCCCCTGGCTCGAACACATGCGGGGATCCTCCTGGGTATGCTGAGGATCAAGTTATCCAGCATAAATAAATAAATAAATAAAATAAATTTCTTGGGGTAACCTGTCCCATTCTTGAATAGCGGCTTCCCTGAGGCACTGTCTGGGGAAGTGACTGACGGTTCCAAACAGCTTGCATAAGAGCATCCCACCCGTGCTCTATTGGGTTTAAGTCAGGCGAGCCGGTAGGCCAGTCTACCTTGTGATGTCGTATTTTCGGAGAGCAGCATTGACTCGTTGAGCTCGATGTGCGCATTATAAATATTAATATAATAATAAAAGTTTATTTATTTCCTCCACAAAAATTAGGCATTACAGTAAGGTTATTATGTAACTTAATTAGTTATGTTGAATCCTAAATTTTGTGCGAGGCTGAAGCCTGAAGTAGGTTATGAACAAAACCTGTTCTACAGGTCAACCAGGCCACCCTCGCAGTTCTTTACAATTCAATTTCTAATGAGCAGTGTTTATGAGAACGAAGCCAGAAAATAGTGATGTGATGTTAGGTTAAAATTTTTAACTTCACAAGTATCGATAGCAAAGTGGAACTGACCTACAACATCATTCCAAGGGGCATAAAATCTGTTCGATTTCGTCATAGTTCAAAGACTTTAGGTAGTTGGTGACAACTTTCTTACATTTAGACCTGGTAAGTGGGTACATAGCAAAATGTTCGTTTAATTTATTATAAAGATAACAGAAATAAAAAAAAAAGGTGTGAGAAAGAAGTTCGCAGAGTGATTTTTGGGCAAACTGAGCCAGTTCGCCTTTTGCCTCTCATCAGCTCAGGGTCATATTTTAATTGTAAGTGCTTTTTTAAGACAGCCCTGAGGCAGTAAGTTTGCCTTGCAGTAAGCACATCCCAGTCCTTGTGCAGTTCCACAGTGGGGTAAAGAAAGGGAAGCCCAGCTGCGACCTTGAGTTGAGCTCGTTGCGCCCTTTCCACCGTTAATAGGTGCGTCTTATCTGCACCACCCCAAACAGAAATACAATATTCTAGTAGAGAGTGACTCAGAGCGAAATAAACCGTCTTAATTACCCTACGATTAGCGACATTCTTAAGGGATTTAAACACAAAGATGAGTTTGCGCATTCTGGCTGCAAGTAACTCAATGTGGGGCTTAAAGCTAAGTGTGTTATCTATTAACACTCCCAGGTATTTAGTGCATTCAGACCGTTGCAACTCAGGGCAAAGACACTCGTTTGGAAGGGATTGACCACAATTATGGGCTATAACACCATAAGTCGAGGATGGTAGATAATTTGACCTCATGGCAAATGGAACATATTTCGTCTTAGCAACGTTGAGGGTTAATACATTATCTCTTTACCAATCACTAACCCTATTGAAGCCCTCCTGAGCGTTGGTCAAAGCTTCGTCTCAGGAGTCCCCAAACAACAACAGCGCCGTGTCGTCAGCAAAGGTATATATAGAGCCCTAATGAAGCTGGATCTGGATTATCATCGACCAGTGCAAATTGGTGCCCATGGTTTATTCCATCAATAGCAACTGCTTTATACATGTCTGCTGTCATGACGCCTCGATACGGGATCAAAGGTGTTAGCTCCAATCATAATACCACCCTCATAAGGACACCGATTTCCCGCCTTGCTGAACTGTTTCTGTGGCAGTTCTTTGCCTTTCACGGTCTCCTGGTCTTCTCGAGACACAGACACGTCGGTTATCTGGATGACTGCTGATTCGCAATTCGTCAACGAAAAGACAGTTTTGCTAAATGTTTTCATCTTCATCTTCTTTATTCTGCCGAAGCCTAGCCCACTCTAATCTCTGTCGTTGAGAGGCGCCTGTGCTCGTAATCAAGCCTGGTGCAAGCAATTCCGAATGGTCTAAGTGCTAACTTTAAGCCCAGATGCGGCCCGAACTTCTGCTTTTATTTTAGTAGCGTTGATTGTTGGGCACAACATCATCGACATCGTGGGCACAGTAATACGAATTATACTACAGGATCGTCGAATCTCAAAGAAAAAAAGACTCAGATAAATCTAAGCATTAGAACATGCAGTTTACGTTTGGTGTAATAAAACTGACAAATAGGCAAAACTAGCGTGGTCCCGCTGTTATGGTTTTATGTAAGGGTGTGCTACAGGCGTAAAACCATTGTTACAGTAGCTAAATTCTCGCATTTTATTAATTTAAGTCCACTTTTGAGTATTTTCCCGCCGAATTGGAATATTTCCCAATCTTTCCGTTTTTTCCCATACTTTCCCGTATTTTTCTTTTCCATCCCATTTTTTTCTTTCCCTTGCCCATCGCTAGCTAGGAGTAAAATAGTGTCGAGACACATACTAGTAAACTTAAAATTCAAAATATCGACAAATCCTAAACAAAACAAGTGATAAGTGGGTATCTAAATTTTAGTTATTTCATATATATTTTAATAAAGTGACTTTACATAAGAGCACTTACGATGAATTGAAATAAGTGTAAAGTGCTTCAACAAACAAACTTTAACTAATAAAACAAACAACTTAACTAAACTTTTTAAAATAAATATATCAAACTCACATTGCGTACGATTGCTATTTTTTTTCACACTTAGTTTTCGTACACTTAACAAAATGATGTTGAATGAGATAGGTAACTTGTTTTACTAAAACCGCTAAATTATGAAAAGTAGCTAAATAACGTGAGATCTCCGGCGATTGACCTTTGCCCACTCCAGTTTTTTTTTAAATTGCTATTTATCGGTGTCGGTTGTACGTGTGTTTTTAAATGAATTATTTTAAAGCTCCTAAATATTTTCTTACTTTTTTTTAAACTAAGGTATCGATATCAAGATATGTCTTGCCCATCACTAGTGAGCTATCACTGCCATTGTCATCATTGACGTCTCCTTGTACTAGCCAATCGGAACGAGCAGACCTCTCCCCGCACCCCACCAACTTTTGGCGATTTTGTTTTCGTATTAGAGTTGATAAAAGCGTGGTCTTTAGGTTGTGTGGTCTGTGGTAGGAGGGGACGAATGTTAGGCCACCTGATTCGACACGACAATTTTATTAAAACGATAATAGAAGGAAGAATAGAAGGAAAAAGGAAGCGAGGAAGACCAAGAATAAGCTACATGCAGCAAATAAAAGAAAAGATAAATGTCGGGTCGTATCAGGAGGTTAAGAGAAGGGCGGAAAGCAGAGAGGAATGGAAAAAACTCCACCGACAAGAGCCTAGCTCTTAAATTTGATGATGACTTATAAACAATGTTTTATTTAACTCACGAACGGAATGCGGAACCCCAGGGTTTCATGGACCACCATTCGGGAATCACCGTCAAAAGAGACCTTAATTTGTAAAACATTATTCATGTGCTTACTATTAGGTCTATCCTGCATTTATTCTACAACCCAGTGTACTAGTCAGTCTTATCAGTGACTAAGGAAGATTTGTCAGTATATTTTTTTATAAAGACTACTCTCGAACATATTACAAAACGGTAATAGATTTATTTTTTATTGTTGTATTAGTTTGAATACTAGGTACTAGTTAAGTATTTTATAAATAATGCATGCAGTATATGAAATATGTACCATCACCAATTATACACCATGTTCTGGCTCGTACCGGCCGCTTTACTAAACCATTATACCACTGTTGCAAGTGTTGCAACACGATAGGTGATGTTAGAGAATGGAAACAATAATCCCAAATTAGCTGTCTTATTTATTCAAGTGTTGAACAGTAGTCTATCAATTGTTTAATATGCAGAAGTTTAGTATTTTTTTTTGTGACTGCCTAAGTTTTATAAAAAATTGAACATTATTTTTTAGCGAGTGTTGCCTATTTTGTCTTGCACCTTTATTCTAGCGGATATTCAGCCAAGCTGTTTTTCGGTACAGGAGAGTTTATGTCTATCCTTGCCTATTCATTATTCCTATATAAATAATAACCCCCTGCCTGACCAATAATGATTTTGACATTGCTTTAACACTTTGCATGAGACAGCTAATTTGAAATGTTTGTCTCCACTCTCCACTATGTTATGTCATCTATCTGTCATTAATTCCAAACTATCTGTCTCATATTTAAATAAGTGTTATAGCAGTCGCAAATCAATTAAGTATTAGTAAGGGGGTAAATGTATAATATATTAGTTTACCTAATAGTATAAAATACTCCTTTATAATTATGTCTTTATCCTAAAGAGATACGATTTATTGTTACGAATTGCTTGCGTCTAGATATGTTATGAAATTTTAAAATTGATAATGTGGTTGGAAAATTCGTCATGTTTCGATCAGATTATGATCAGTATTTAAAAAAAATATGTTAATAATTTTGTTTCATTTTTTATGAATGTAAAATAAATAAAGTACTTATTAGTATTTAGTTTGTAGTTTTGATTTGTACGTTAAAAAAATGGTTAAAAACATAAACTTTATTGAGGCAAGGCGAAACTAGCGCCACCCCCTTAATCTTATATCACAGAATAAAAAATACTAGTGATTTAATAAACATATTTTATAGGCATTTCCCTAGTGACCCAAGTTTTATAAGAGTTTTTAAACGAGAGTGGGCAAAAAGCACCCTGCTTCGCCAGCCATGAAAAAGGTGAGTTGTCAGTGTCCAAAACTATATTATAATATGTACATAAAGCCTTTTATTATTAGTTATTACATTGTTTTTATTTGTTGAGTTTTGTTTTCACACGTTGTATTTTGTGTTGAAATCATTAAAAAAATATATCTCATTCCGCCAGACGACACGGTCGATAAATTTTTGTGTGCAAAATTTATTTTTGTAAAAACCTTTGAATAAATTACTTAAAATATAAATATTGTTATAAATGTTATTATTTTTGCAGCTTAATAAATAGCGACAACCCTAATCATCGTCTTATTTGTAAAAAAAAAATCTAGGGGGAATGATGTTTTACCTACTATCCGTCGCGTTAATCCCCGATTAAATGTGTTCTTATAATTCTAGGGGGCTCGGTGACTTTGCCCACTTCATTGTGGTGGATGTGTTCACGTGAACTAAGGCTTAAAGAAGACTTAACTGGTTGTGATAACTTTGAAATCTTAAGTGGTACCTTTCATCTTCTATCTTATCAATAATTTTATTTTATTTCTTTGTACCTAAGTGTTATTTTTACCTATTGCTTATTTACTTATTTATCTCGTTTATTTGGATATCTGTTAGTCCTTTTAAAATATTTAAGGGAAAAGTTCGGTGTAATGCGGCTTGCGGTCTGCGGCATGCGGCTTTCCTATACAGGCTGTTGTCTGGTCAGCGCCCCCCGACTAGGGGGTGATTGTACAAACGGTACTGATACCAAAAATTGCAGCGTTTTACCTGAAATAAAACGCATATTAAAATACTTACCTTACTGGAAGCTTTATATTGAGAAAGCATATCCATATCCGTCGATTTCTACCAGTTCTAGTACCTTTTTACCCCTTCCCTTGTTTCCGGGACAGTGGCGACACCTGGCGGCCGCGCGACATTTTTAGTTTCCTTAAGTGTGTAGCGCCATTTTTGTTCATTGGCTCATTTACACCAGGCAGAAATTAAGTGAAAGCTTCCAGTGAGGTAAGTATTTTAATATGCGTTTTATTTCAGATAAAACGCTGCTATTAAATTACTTGACCGTCACTGGAAGCTTTATATTGAGACCTGTTTGTTATCGCCTGGTGTCGCCACTTGTATCTAACAGGATACAATTACGTCAATGTGATTATAGAACTTTATAGTTTAAACTATGGTATATAATTGCCATAAATTTTATATAATATTAGGCTAGCTTATTGATTTAAACAAATTGTGTGATAGTATACAAGGTACTATTTTCTCGTCTGCAGCATTTTGGAACGTATATGATCGCCAATTTCCTTAGGCTAAACAGGCTATAATTTGTACGTGGCATAAGTGGCTCCAAACAGACACATTACTTGTGTAATTAATACATTTAATGACTTAGCCGAGTCACGTCATTATATTCACGTCACGTTATTATATTTTAGCGGATCAATTGTTTGGTCAATCCACAGCACAGGATCAAAGTTTGAATTAAGTGTTCGAAATCAGTTTACAGACTGCCTTAAATAGGAAAAAATATTACTCTTAATATCTAATACAGCGACTAGAATCTATTGTCAGTAAGATAAAGTCATAAATAATTCCAAGTACATGTGCAAAGAAGTAATAAAATAGCAATATTTGAAAATCATTTGTAACGTCAACTCTGTGAGCTTAAATTACCAGATGCTTCAGTGTTTTAACGTGTGGGACTTTTGTAAAAGTTGTATTATATGACAAGTAATTGTGCACTAGATGCAGATTTGACACAAACATTGCTGATTGCGAACCATAAGGTTATTTTGTTTGTAACGTATTTATATGAATTTAAATAAGAAACTTATATAAATAAGAAAAGAACACTGAGTGTTAAAAATATTAAAAACTATTGTGTTTACGTTTTTGCACTAAAAGGTCTATCGTTTCCAGGCCACCTCATCTGTTTTATGGGTAGACTTTCGCCAAGAACATCTTAGTAAGGTCAACTATTCAGGGTTTAATGTTTTAATCGCCTGGAGGACCAAACCCCACATTTCTTTACCCTATAGAGTTTAGTCTTCGACCCGCGATGGTATGAGGCCCGTCGTCGAATCGATAAAGAGTTTTTGCAGTGCTGCCGAACACTAGGTTCGGTTTTTGAGGTCTATTTAGGCCCATACCTTCTTCCACCGTAGTGAAAGACGTTGACTTATTTAGATGACCCAAGACTCTGGATATAAGAAATGATGGCAGAAACACCCATGCGATGCGTTCCATGGAACACTGCTGAACGCGTCATGAAAAAGGGCTTGGCGGTCATACATCATGACACATAAATTGTAAACAACATGCGCGGTCTTGAGAAGAAAAGGGATTTAGTATTCAAATACAATTTTTGCACAGGCCGGCAGTAGATGCCATTCTAGTCCGGAGAAAGGCGACTATGCGAAAAGTGATCGGCATCGTTGTTATGGGTCGCTCTATCAGGAGTAGCGATATCGTGCCTCCCCTTTTTCATGCATGAGACACTGCTGTCTTGATGTCGCAGTGGACAAAGAAATATGAGGACTGAACTGTGACGCAGTTCTTGGGCTTGGCTCTGAAGAGCATACAGTATAGTTAGCATCTATTTTTGTTTTCAGCGCAACACCGCTTCTTCTTGTGACCCATGAGAGCTAGATCGTTTAGAGGAGGTTAATGAAGTTCTAAGTAACTAAATTGGTAGCAATTTAGTTCGTAGATCTTCGAAGATTTGGTAACGTTAAAAACTGTTGATGATTTAGCCAATTTCGAGAGGCAACAAAGCTGGCAAAAATTAGAAGCTCAATTAAATATAATCTTTAGAATTTAGATAGTTCCAAGTCCTCCAAATTATTACTAAAAAAGTGATGCTTTGCGGATATAAGACAGATTTCAAACTTGATCTTTCATCCAAGAACCTGTGAACTTTCAGTCAAACCCCCTCGCGAAGCATGTGTGTGTTTGGGCTATAAAAAGTTGTTAAAAGACTCATTAACAATTATTTTTACATTCCATCTGTCACGCAGTATTTAGGCTAGCCAATTCGTGATAGTGTAAAAGGTCTCTGGAACCGTGCTAAAGTCGAATAGCGGGCACGTCAGTCCAACAACTTTTTATTGTACATCAGGCGTAAGAAAGCGCCTGTGTGTATGGGTAAGGCACGCACACTCTTTCAAATGGCAATATGACTGGGAACTTGCACAGCCAGTCTTGAGGTTGCTATCACGTAGTCGAATATTGGACAGGCTGATCCATCTGATTTATTTGGAAATGTAATATTCAGCTTTGGTACAATTCCTAGTGCTCCCATTTTCCTCCACTGTCGGCGATAGTACGTAACTTACCTGCTTGAAACGAGTCATTGTCTAAAGTTTTTCAGCTTACACTAGAGCCACTTGGAGCGTCCTCGGATGCCTCCGCGAGCGGGCCGAAAGCCTCTGTTGTGAAATGAACCTTTTCCACTAGAATTCTGACTTTCGTGTTGATCATTTAAGTGCGGGGAGCTACTTTGCCTGAATCCATCCCGCGAGGGTTGGTTGCTATATGATAAGAATGCAAGAACATAGGCAGTAAGGTTTGGTTCATGAATAAAATATTATAAGTTCCACACGATGGGACTGCTGATTTTCTGCTGTTTGGTTCATGAATAAAATATTATAAGTTCCACACGATGGAACTGCTGATTTTCCAAGGCATGCCACTGGCGAAGGGCGGCTATATTGAGCATTTAAGTGCTGACCCATATGCAAAAACTTACCTTGGTTGGATCCACCCCGCGAGGGTGAGTTGTTATATGAATAAGAATGCATGTGCATAGGAAGTAAGGGTTGGTTTATAAAAATATTATGAGTTCGATGCGATGTAACTGCTGGTTTTCGCAAGCCATGCCCCCGTGAAGGGCGGCTATATTGAGCATTTAAGTGCTGACCCATATGCAAAAACTTACCTTGGTTGGATCCACCCCGCGAGGGTGGATTGTTATATGAATAAGAATGCATGTGCATAGGAAGTAAGATTTGGTTCATGAAAAATATTATGAGTTCCACGCGATCGAACTGCTGGTTTTCGCAAGCCATGCCCTCATGAAGGGCGGCTATATTGAGCATTTAAGTGCTGACCCATATGCGAAAACTTACCTTGGTTAAATCTACACCGCGAGAGCCTACCCTCGCGGTGTGGATTGTTATATTATGACTATGAATGCATGTGCATATAAAGTCAGGTTCGGTTCATGAAAAATATTATGAGTTCCACACAATGAAACTGCTGGTTTTCGGACGCCATTCCCCCGCGCCGCGAAGGGCGGCCATTAGTTACACATACACTAGATTTAGATTGTAACCCGACTTTGATGGAAAGAATGCTTTGTAAAACTTTTTACAAATAAATGATATTTTGATTTGATTTTTACCGACATTACATTACCCTTTTCTAAAACGGTTGTAAAAGGTGCATGCAGGCTAAAGTTACAGACATAAATTTCGATAACTTAGGTAAAATGTAGAGGAATTGTTAGAAAAAGCAATTTAAAACGTAATTGGTTCCACGTAGTGGCTACCGTGCAGAATATACCGAAAGCAAAAGCATTCAATGAATATAGCAGGATAAGACCTATAAACATATTATGCCTGGTAGCGGAAGGTGTCATAAATGTTTTTACCTTCTTGTTTGTTTCTAGTTTTATGACTAGTGTGGTTGTAATTATTCTATGTATCAGCATAAATCTAACTTCTGCCCAAGAGAAACAACCCAAGCGTTGGGTAGCAACATTTTCAATATCGTAAGTAAAGATATGTCGTTCGTCGCCATGACAGTCGTCAGTGACGTTGTTTTTCGCTAAGCTCTGAACAAACCGAACCCCGTATTAATAATCTATATCAACACGTACAAATTTGTAAAGAAATTGCTTATTTTATATTTCAATACTATTTCAATTATCAGTACCAATACGATTAGAAACACGCAAAGCCCACCCATTTCCTAGGTATTCGGAATGGCGGGTGTGCTTACTTCTCTTACAGGGCTGACAGCGGCGGCGTGACCGCCTCTGTCCTTGCCGGTGAACACGAGCCAGAGACAAAACGCGCTTGATATTGAACTGCTGTCATTAGAACTACTCTGAGCACGTTTGCGTTCCTGTCGCGTTCTGCTCGATACGATGTTACTTTAGTTTTCATGCATTATAAAAAACTAGGTAGGTAGGTAGGTACTTATTTTATTTGATTTAGCAAGTGAAAATCTTAAAATTACGAACTGGCAATTCTTTAAAAAACTTACCACGAGATCCGAACGGAAAAACCGTTGAATGTCATGACTGCGTGGTATTTTCACTGTGAACAACAATTTGTCAGGTAGATTTTTTTCTACATACGTGGTATACCCAGTCATATTGCCATTTGTAAGAGTGTGCGTGCCTTACCCACACACACAGGCGCTTTCTTACGCCTGATGTACAATAAAAATTTGTTGGACTGACGTGCCCGCTATTCGACTTTAGCACGGTTCCAGAGACCTTTTACACTATCACGAATTGGCTAGCCTAAATACTGCGTGACAGATGGAATGTAAAAATAATTGTTAATGAGTCTTTTAACAACTTTTTATAGCCCAAACAGACACATGCTTCGCGAGTGGGTTTGACTGAAAGTTCACAGGTTCTTGGATGAAAGATCAAGTTTGAAATCTGTCTTATATCCGCAAAGCATTACTGTTTTAGTAATAATTTGGAGGACTTGGAACTATCTAAATTCCTTGCCGAAAATAAAGTCGGTTGCAAAAATACAGCGATCAATAAATCTAAGGACTACCGATTATATTTAATTGAGCTTCTAATTTTTGCCAGCTTTGTTGCCTCTCGAAGTTGGCTAAATCATCAACAGTTTTTAACGTTACCAAATCTTCGAAGATCTACGAACTAAATTGCTACCAATTTAGTTACTTAGAACTTCATTAACCTCCTCCAAACGATCTAGCTCTCATGGGTCACAAGAAGAAGGGGTGTTGCGCTGAAAACAAAAATAGATGCTAACTATACTGTATGCTCTTCAGAGCCAAGCCCAAGAACTGCGTCACAGTTCAGTCCTCATATCTCTTTGTCCACTGCGACATCAAGACAGCAGTGTCTCATGCATGAAAAAGGGGAGGCACGATATCGCTACTCCTGATAGAGCGACCCATAACAACGATGCCGATCACTTTTCGCATAGTCGCCTTTCTCCGGACTAGAATGGCATCTACTGCCGGCCTGTGCAAAAATTGTATTTGAATACTAAATCCCTTTTCTTCTCAAGACCGCGCATGTTGTTTACAATTTATGTGTCGTGATGTATGACCGCCAAGCCCTTTTTCATGACGCGTTCAGCAGTGTTCCATGGAACGCATCGCATGGGTGTTTCTGCCACCATTTCTTATATCCAGAGTCTTGGGTCATCTAAATAAGTCAACGTCTTTCACTACGGTGGAAGAAGGTATGGGCCTAAATAGACCTCAAAAACCGAACCTAGTGTTCGGCAGCACTGCAAAAACTCTTTATCGATTCGACGACGGGCCTCATACCATCGCGGGTCGAAGACTAAGCTCTATAGGGTAAAGAAATGTGGGGTTTGGTCCTCCAGGCGATTAAAACATTAAACCCTGAATAGTTGACCTTACTAAGATGTTCTTGGCGGAAGTCTACCCATAAAACAGATGAGGTGGCCTGGAAACGATAGACCTTTTAGTGCAAAAACATAAACACAATAGTTCTTAATATTTTTAACACTCAGTGTTCTTTTCTTATTTATATAAGTTTCTTATTTAAATTCATATAAATATGTTAATGATTTGACCCGGCTTAGTCTTTAAATTTATTTATTACACAAGTAATGAGTCTGTTTGGAGCCGCTTCACGTACAAATTATAGCCTGTTTAGCCCATGGAAATTGGCGATCATATACGTTCCAAAATGCTGCAGACGAGAAAATAGTACCTTGTATACTATCACACAATTTGTTTGAATCAATAAGCTAGCCTTATATTATAATAAATTTATGGCAATTATATACCATAGTTTAAACTATAAAGTTCTATAATCACATTGGCGTAACTGTATCCTATTAGATACAAGTGGCGACACCAGGCGATAACAAACAGGTCTCAATATAAAGCTTCCAGTGACGGTCAAGTAGTTTAATAGCAGCGTTTTACCTGAAATAAAACTCATATTAAAATACTTACCTCACTGGAAGCTTTCACTTAATTTCTGCCTGGTCTAAATGAGCCAATGAACAAAAATGGCGCTAAACTAAAAATGTCGCGCGGCCGCCAGGTGTCGCCACTGTCCCGGAAACAAGGAAAGGGGTAAAAAGGTACTAGAACTGGTAGAAATCGACGGATACGGATATGCTTTCTCAATATAAAGCTTCCAGTGAGGTAAGTATTTTAATATGCGTTTTATTTCAGGTAAAACGCTGCTATTATTTATTATTGCGATCCTAGCGAGCGAGTCGAAAAACTACCAACCAACCTATCGGTAGCTACGGCGTAGCTACGCGCGAGGTCGCGACTGTCCTATTCGTTGTGTACAATTTTAGACATGTTGTGAAGATGTTTTCTTTTCAAAAACTTAAATATTAATTAAACATTTTTTTAATACATCTTAAAAAAATATATGAATAATCAAGGTATTATTTTATATTTTTTGCCATCAGTACCGTTTGTACAATTTGCTAATTGGATGTTATAAATATGTAAAATCATACGTAACTTTTCACGTTATGCTGCCAGTCCGGTATTCCAAAACACTTCTTGAAATAAATAATAATAATAAATACATTGTTTCAACAAACACACCAATTACCTAGCCCCAAACTAAGCGTGAGCTTGTGCTATGGTGACTAAAATAACGGATACACATACTTATATACATTTTTATAAACATCCATGACTTAGGTACAAATGCTCGTGCTCATCACACAAATACTTGCCCCTTGCGGGATTCGAACCCGCAACCGCCTGGTTTAGAAGTCTGGGGTGCGAACGACTACACTAAGACGGTCGTCAAGGCAAATGAAGAGTCCTTCGGGACACATGCATGCGTGGGATGCCTGTCAGCCTGTTACATGCTGTTACACAACAGAGGTGGATACAGTAGGCTCCCTTCGTTTACTGGGTTTAAAACTTTTTACATGAACTAGTCCAAACGAAATATGGTCGACTTGAGTTTTATTGTTTATTTTTCTGTATCGATCGAGGTTAGCCTGGAAATTAGGCCTATAGTACTTTAATATAGCTGCTGCAAATTTCCCATTTCTAGGCTGCGATTAAGAAGTTAAGTCGTTTAGAAGAAATTCCTTTTAGCGATAAGACCGCCTACTTTGTACACCTTTATGTGTTAATTGCATTGTTAATTCTTTTACGGCGTGTAGTATAAAGATTTTAAAGCCTACTATATGTAACTCACGCTGTGCCTGCTAGAAGCAGCTGTTAGTAATTGATCCAGTATCAAAATATGTGCGCTCACACACAACACACTATTGCCAAGTGCTATTTATAGAGCTTTTCAAGCTGTACCATAACAACATTAAGTTTTCACATTTACAAGTCACTAACACAGATATAAAAGGATTCACTCAGTGGTAATTTTAGATGCGCGCGTAAAAAGAGCTATTTTACTGGGTCTTATTTAGAAGTCTTTTTCCCTCTCTTTAGTCGCTACCTGTCTGAGGATAGTGACCAGCTATATAGGATTTCAAACTTTGTTGTTGCATTTCTAAACATACACTTCACTACACAAACGGGATTTATTGCAACTAATTAATACTTTTTTAAAAGGCAAATTTGTATTTACCTTCCCGACGTTTCGATTCGGTTGCACGAAAGTCAACCCGCGACCATGATTCGTGCAACCGAATCGAAACGTCGGGAAGGTAAATACAAATTTGCCTTTTAAAAAAGTATTAATTAGTTGCAATAAATCCCGTTTGTGTAGTGAAGTGTATAGTGACCAGCATCAGGGTTGTATCTGTTGCTGATAAATTGCCTCCACCGGTGTCTGTCCAGCGCGTTTTTCACAATATCGTAAAAGTTGGAGGAGAAAGTTTCCTTTACTTGAAGGAAACTTTCGATCAAGTTATCGGATCATCACAATTATTTTTCCAGGGTATCGCCATCTCTGCACATTGTTTGGCCGAAAAAGACTAACATGAATAAAATCAATGGTGGCGTTATCTTATCTTTCGCCTTAGGCTGTATTCGAAGAATTTTTTTCTTTAAATAACTTGTGACTGTCATGGTTTTATTAGCTGATATATGTTATGCCAAATGGAAGATGCCAAAGACCTACAAATCCTACAATAGACAATTTCAATCACCAAAAGTATTTTTTGTGCTTTCATGGTTTAAGCCTTGTTCTGCTATTCATAAGTACTCGGTGGTAAGTATATCCGTTTGACCTATGACGCAATGTGACAAAGCAGTCTATACTGAAATGCGATGAAATTATAACAATAGGCGTCGGAAAAACCTGACTGAATTCAGTTAGGATTTTTACCAAAGTATAATGATCGACAAACAAAAGAAATTGATATCACTAAAAAATAAGTTTTTCGCAAGTTTGCAATAAGGTTGCTGCACTTTCAAAAGTGGGTGGTCCTACATAGGCAAGCAGTGGCCGAATCACTACTACAGGGTGTTGTTTTGGTGAACAGCTTCCGACTCGGGGCTGTTAGTATTCATAACACTGATGCCAAAAAAAAGTGAACTTTATACAAAGTTGGCCGATCTATAAGCTGTTCAAAACAACACCCTGAATAAGCCATTTTAAAGCCGGCGCGTTAAAAAGCCTGCGCCATGACAAACTTCAACTATTTATTAAGCACTCGTAATGTACCTAAGCAGATATTGTACCGACATATTATTACAATATGTCTGAAAACGAGATAAGTATCGTAACATTGATCATGGTAAGAGTATAGTAGGAAGTAATCATTACATTCCATCACGTGTTTTGTAAGTTAATGTGCTTTGGTAACCTATTTATTACAATGTAAGCAGTAAGACGACCGTCTTGGTGTAGTGGTTCGCGCCACGGACTTCTAAACCAGGCGTTTGCGGGTTCGAATCCCGCAAGGGGCAAATGTTTGTGTGATGAGCACGAGCATTTGTACCTAAGTCATGGATGTTTATAAAAGTATTTAAGTATGTCTATCCGTTATCCTAGTCACCATAGCACAAGCTCACGCTTAGTATGAGGCTAGGTAATTGGTGTGTTTGTTGGAACAATTTACCTCCTACTTATCACCTTGTCGATTGGATAATATTGTTAGACCTAAAACCTTTATTTGTTTGAAATAACTAATTGCAAATCTTTCATTTTAACTATTTTAACATAATTTTTCAGAACATAGGTTTGTACTTATTTATATTATAAGTAAGTTTGACTCACTCACCCTCAGTAAATGGATGAGGTCATTCAGAACAGGGTAGGTAAGTTTCGTAGGTACTTAATCCAAGTACAGCCGCCAGCACATCAGACTACAAATTTTCGTTGCAAATCGCCTATATTACAATTTAACTGCATTCCTATATGCGGCAGAGTTTAGGTAGTCACTCGTACTTTCAGATGTGTTTTCACGTTATGCGTCTTAAAATGAAGATATATTAGATTATTATAGAACAGACTGCGACATCACTGTCATATAACAACGAGATATCTGAGTTGATCGCATAGCTAAACACTTCGCAGTCGTTGTAAAATAATCGTCCTTGCTGCTCGGAAGAGTCACATTTCAGTTTAATTCATTCAAGAAGAAAGTAAATCGTAATTAAAATGAGTCTTTCTTCGAGTGTCAGGACGTTTTGTGAGTACCTATCTACATTAATAAAAGAGAAAGGCTTTCGGGAACCGTAGATTATATTTAATTAATTAGATTATATTTCTAAATATCTCAATACTTAAAACAAACTACCTATACAAAGGTATCTAAAATATGTAATAAATATTAACTAACTCAGAATTCCTAAGGGTCATGCAATAATTAATTCACGTGCAAGTACTAATACTCGTATATAATATGTTTTTTTACAAGATTACCACCTATACCTTACCTTTATTACCACAAAACAACCTGCAACCTAGGATATTTTATTCACGGTGCTTAATTTTCCAAAATTAAATTATTAATATTCTAGTACGAGTATTCTAAGATAATATTAGTCTAAAACTTCACCACATAACACCAGGCGGCTGGTTTAACAATTGCTAAAAAATTTATCACGCGAGACATACATACATTCGCTACGCTCTTAAATCATTACTCTCCTTTTGAAGCAGTCAAATAACACTATTTCCTTTAATGAATCTGTAATAGCCCCCTTAAGATCTGATAGAAGCTGCAGATTGGAAATAATTTGCCAAAGAAATGCCCGCACGCATGATCGTGAATTTGCGACCATTAGGATTAAGAACTTTGCCCGGGGCTTAGGTGATTTTCTGTGCTGTTTGTTATTTCCTCACTTTGTTATTTCAGACGTGCCAGCACGTTTTGTGATTGGCATCATGATGTTCTTCGGCTGCTGGGTCAACTATATGATGAAAGCCAATATAAGTGTGAACATCATCGCCATGGTGCCTCATCAGGGCAGCGGCACCACGTAAGTACATACTTACTTATAATAACACACGTAATCTGGAGAGTGATACTATGTCAGTATATATTAATTTCTTCTTTCTATTTAGCTCTTCTTAACCATCAGAATAATAAATACCTATCACAAAATTCTTGGAAATTATTAGAACTAAACTGGTGATATTGGCGACAGTTAAAGGAGACAATATTTTTTTGGCTTATTAGAAATGATAATGTAATGATGGTATTATTCTCTAAAATAAATACTTATAATAAGATATAATAAAAACGCAACCGGATACAAAAAGTCATAACCAACTTTTTTCTATGGGGAATGGAGCCTACTACAAAAGGGGCATCAGAGCCGATATAGGACGGTAGTGGTTCAGATGGGAATGAGTAGCAGACTTGTGTACCTATGAGGTGTAGGTACTATGGCCCTTTGAAAGGCAGTGGGGAACGTTCCAGTACAGCGGTTACAGAAGTAGGTGATAGGAAAAATAAGGACGTCCTTGCATCGCTTGCCTCGTAGTAGGGTTGCGGTAATTATATACCAATATTACTAATGTTTTCTAGAGAGTCTATGGATTAATTTAACTTATGTTTCATAACTATACACGCTGAAATTTTAGTGGTTGTTTTCTCGCAGCAGAACGATTAACCTTTAGTAGTACTATCGAATCATGCGAGATTTTTTTTTAAACTAAAAATATTTTTGCTCTCAAAGTAATCAAAAAAATAATCATCAACTCGAAAACGTGAGAAAAGATAGTTTCTTTTACGAGAATTCACGTATTTAAGTACTGCTTGCCGCACGAAATTAATGCTTAAAGCAAAAGAAGCTCCACGGACTAAGCAATACAGCATAAACTGCACTAATTTTAGTGCGGGAAAACAACCATTAAAATTTCAGCGTATATGTTACGAGTTGTAATAAGCCCACATTCCCCATACAAAAATGATTACTACATGTTGCCAATGTGTAAGCTACTTAAGTACTTAATTACAAAAATCTGTCTTATGTATTGATGATGACGTTGATAGATGGTAACTAACTGCCTCTTAATATTAATATTGAACCCGCCCGCTACTTCTTCTTTACGGAATATATTTAACTAAAGTAGTTTTCTTTATATTCCACAGAGTCAAAGGAGAGTGCGCTCTAGCGGTAGCCAACAGTAGCGCCTTGAAAAACACTGAATTGTTATTCACGAGACGAAAGGTAGGTAATATTTAAATTCTAGGTCGTCTCTTGCTTAAAAAATCTTGGCACTCAATCTTCACTGGCGCCTACCTATATTAAGGAATAAAGTTTGCACCTTCGATGTAACAAGGGCACAATTAAATCTTATCTTATCTTATATATAAGGGCACAATTGCAGGCAAACTAGCCTGCAATTGTTCCACCAATGGTGCGAATTGTTACTACATCGGATAGTCCTTCAGCGTTTGACAGATAGGAAGAATACGAGGTAAGATAATAAGCATAAGATAAGATTAATATTTATCTTAAAAATAAATACGTCACTAAGTATATGTGTCTTCGGTTTTGTCTTGATGTAATCTACAATAAGAACGCGAAAGTGACAGGCACTGACAGCCCCACCGCTTTTAAATATACTGAGATTACCTACTACACTTACTATACTTTAAACCCGAGTTCACCAACATTTACAGTAAACCTCGATAGACGGTTAATTTGACAGAATTCCCATGCAAAATATGTCAAATAATGCTAAACCGGCTGATGAAAAATAAACATAATCGGTGTTATTACAAAAAAATTGACCAGGTTTAAAATAGGTCTAAATATTAGCCGACAACAGAGAAATGAATGACACATTCGTGACATAATAGAGAAACGCCTTTTTAATTGGCTAGCTAATAGCTTAGTACAAAGTTTTTGGAATAACAGGGATTGTGTTAGTGAACTACAGGCTTATTGTTGAACAAAGAAAAACTGTTTAATTAGCAAATTGGAAGTTAATGATTGTCTGTAATAATATTTTCAGCCTGCAGATGTTCCGACCTTCGACTGGAGCGCCCAAGAGCAAGCGTACGTGGTGTCTTCATACTTCTGGGGCTACGTAGCTTCACACCTAGTGGGCGGGATGATGGCAGAAAGATGGGGTGCTCGCAAGTGTATCTTCATTGCTACGGTTTTGGGCGCAGTCCTCACGATTATATCGCCACAGTGTGCACAGTTGCATTACATGGCGCTGGTCGCTAATCGGGTGATTATTGGGCTAGTTTCGGTAAATGTTTTTATTTTATTTCCAGTCCTGTCATTGCTTTTGTAATGTGTTTTGTCAGTAATAATATTAACTTTTACTAATTTCCAGGGTGTTCATTTTCCAGCCTGTCATGCGCTCGTGGCTCGTTGGGCACCTCCGGAAGAGAAAGGGCTTTTTGTGAGTGCGCTGATCGGAGGATCGCTTGGCACTGTATTCACGTGGTCGCTATCTGGACTGCTTATTGAGAATCTTGGCTGGGATTATGCATTCTATATCCCAGGTAAATTGATGGCCATACACAACTACATTAATATTATAAAGAGAAAAGATTTAATTGTTTGTTTGTTTGAATTGGCTCCAAAATTCAGACCGATTCCAATGAAATTTGGTACAGGAATAGTTTGAAACCCTGGAAAGGATATAGGCTACTTTTTGTCGCGATATAAAATCATCAGGGGGGTGTAATGGGGGATGCAGTTTGTATGGAAAATCTGGCTTTTGGCGCAGGTAAAATCGTAGGGAACTGCAAGTTTAGAAATAAAATAGTAAAATCTTTCAGTAGTCCACCTTCAAACCATACCTGCCAAGTACGACCCTACTACGTTCAGAGCAGAGTCCTCTTTCTAACAATGTAGGAAGAAACCAAACCTGTTGAATTTTTTAGTACCTATTAAATGGTTGGTAGAAAATAGCTTACGCCAGACTTGACGTAAATTACTACCGGAATCAGAGCTTCGCACGCTGTTCACATGCAAGTTAATTTTGCACACAAAAATCCGCCGACCATCTTTTGGCGGGCCTCGAACCCACGACCCCTCACTATCCGGGTGATTGCTCTCGCAACTGAGTCGACGAATTTTTGTATGTGCTTGCTGCGCTGTTGAGCCGGCGTACAAGTATGCGAGGGTAAAATTTTTGCAAATATTAATTATTTAATATAAGACATTTCTTTGCAAGTTATTACGAGAAGTAAATTTCTAAACTTGCAACACAACAATTATCTATCAGAACTTTCAATTTTCTTGCTAATAAAAATGCTTCGATTGCAGGAACAATTGTACTGGCCTGGTCATTATTCTGGTGGTTCCTCGTTTACGATTCGCCAGTTCTGCATCCTCGTATATCAGATAAAGAGAAAATTTATATTCTTAGTTCTCTTGGCGACAAAGTAAACCATGGTACAAAGGTCAGTTTGCGATTTCTATACCTAGTTCCCATAAAGTATCCAGTGTGGTGGTCCTTTACAGTAACTTTTATTTTACATTTTAGTATGCCACGCCGTTCAAGAGTATATTCACCTCCCTACCATTTCTTGCGATGCTCATCTTGTCGTATGGTAATTCCTGGGGCTTTTACTTCATGATGACGGCGGCTCCGAAATACGTTTCGACTGCCCTTGGCTTCAATCTATCGCAAACCGGCACTCTGTCATCATTGCCTTATCTAGCTAGAATGACATTCTCAGTAATATTCGGGGCTATTGGAGATAGGTAAGCACTTATTAGAAGCAAAGCAAAACATTTTGTTGTTTACAATCCAAAAGACAGAAGTGGGCAGTTGCTGGCAGTGTAACAAAAGCAGCACTAAATAGTACAAGAACCAGCGTAAACTGGGTATAACCAATGAATATTTTAAACCCTTTTCTTACAGTATAAGAAGAAGGAATCTCATGTCCGTAACAGCTATGAGGAAGTTCTTCTGCATTTTCTCCCACGTGATCCCTGGGCTTCTTCTTATCAGCCTGAGCTACGCTGGATGTAACCCGGTGCTCTCTATAGCCATCTCGACATTAGCGCTGGGATTTAATGGATCAGCAGCACTTACCAATTTGGTGAACCATCAAGACTTGTCACCTAACTTTGCAGCTACGATGTATGGGATTGCAAACGGGATTGGTAACACAGCTGGATTCATCACACCGTTAGTTACGGCTTATTACACCAAAGACGGGGTAAGACTAGTTTTTGAAACGATTAACAAAGAAGTACTAATAAAACAATAAAGATATAGCTAACCTCATAGACGCTTTCACGGAACGCTGTCACACAGCACTACACTTTTACCTACCTGCTTCACTATCATATTAAATCAAATTCACTATCATAAATAATCAGTTAAATACATTTCAAGTTACCATAAATATTTCACATAAATTATTTGTTATTAGCTTATAAAACACATTACACAGTACTGTCAGTAATTTACAATAATCAAGCAGTACACTAGTTTGTACACCTAGATAGGTGAAATTAACGTTAGAACTTTATTGAAATGGAATCGGAGTTTCCGAGATCAATAATAAAATTTATAAATAGGATCATAGGATCTATTTTACTGAATCCATCGTCAAACTAATAATAGTTTAATACATACCTACCTATGTTTTCACGATATGGTCAAAGTATCACTCAATGATATTTAGCATCAAAGAACTCTGATTTGAGTGCTTAATTTGCACTAAATCTTTATCTGTTCTTTTTCCACAATTTTGCAGAATGGGATTGCAGAATGGAGGCCAGTGTTTTTTGTGGGATCATCTTTGTACATCGCAGCAGCACTGTTCTTTATGGTTTTCGGAACTGGCCAGATACAAGATTGGAACAATGTAGAACCTCTGAAGAAAAATAATAGCAAGGGCAGTGAACTTACTCAAGAAGCGTGAACGCAGGCGTATAGATTTTTAAGGTTTTTTTTTTAATTTTGTACTTGTATTTTTGTGATATATCACAAATGCAATATACAAAAAAATATAATTTTTATTTGTTAATATTCCACTGGTATAACATAAATTTTAATTTGATGAATTTTAAATGTGCGGTACTTTAAGACTGCATCAGACGTAACTTTTCGCGTTATGTTCCCTGTCCGGTATTCGAAACAGGTTTTGCAATGAAGAGTAGGTGCACGTGATCCCGAGAGAAAAGATACAAAAAGCCTTCGGGGTAATGTCTGTTATACAACATAGGTAGTACAGTAACAGTAGGGTTTAAAATATTCAAAACTAGCGTCTCACTTTGAAGTGTCTTGTTCTTTGGTCTCCTATAGTTTCGCAAAATCACTAAATAGGGTTACAACAGAAAAGAAAGATTCTTGAAAAGTAAAAATTTTAAGCCGTGGTACCCGAAGTAGAACCACAGGTTGTTAGTTTTCTAGACTAATAATAAAATGACTATTTTTTTAAAAAATATGCGACAGGGATTTTTCATATTTTTTCCATAGCAGGTAACCCTTGGCCCATCCCATTTCGTCTTGACCTTGAGTTATAGGACATCCTGTAATCTTTTAACAAAGTTCTTGAGTGCTAGTTAAAAAACAGTGTAACTACTACTGAAAATAGTGTCCGACCGTTTAACTAATAAGTCCTCTATCAAGTAAAATATACCTATAGTACAAAAATAGAGCCTGCTTTATGTAACTTACATGTGCCTGCTAGAAGCGGCTGTTAGTAATTGATTCCAGTATCTAAATACGTGCGCTAATACACACTATTGCCAAGCGCTATTAATAGAGCCTGTCAAGATGTACCATAATTATATTAAGTTTTTACACTTGCAGTCACTTCACAGGTAAATTGTACTCGTTTAATTAGGTAGGTAATGTAAGTATAGAGTGACAGACATTGCTATAACATTTCACTATATTGAGACGGCTAATTTGAAATGTTTGTCTCCGCTATGTCATGTCACCTATCTGTCATTAACTCCAAACTAGCCTTCCAACCTTAAACAAGTGGCAAATCCATACTTAATATTATAAATGCGAAAGAGTGTCTGTCTGTCTGTTACCACTTGACGCTTAAACCACTGAACTGATTGAGATAAAATTTGGTATGGAGACAGTTCGAGACCCTGGAAAGGACATAGGCTACATTTTGTCGCGATATAAAAACATTAAGCGGGTGAAATGGGGAATGAAAATTTATATGGAAAATCCAACTCTTGCGGGCGAAGTCGCGGTAACTTACTAGTTATTTAATAAAGCAGTGGTAAATTCTTTTTTAGTAAGGGGGTAATATTATATTAGTAGTGCTAAGCTTTGATCTACCTCAAAAGGTATTGTATTAAATTATCCTTCTTCCAAATCAGTGCTGTGTGCTATGAGTGAAATGTTTAAATAAAATATAAATAAAATACCTAAGCATTCCAAAATTTGGTGGTTAGTCGTTGGGGCGAAATATGCTCGATGAATTGCAAATAAAAGGCGACTGGTACTGAACCCGCAATAGCAAATACACATATAAAGGAGGTCTATTGAGATTGGCTAATTATTTAACCATACTTTCTCGAACAAAAGTTTCATGGTTTGGGAGATATCACAATTTTTATACTTTATTCAAATGTTTCCAAAATTTCATTTCAAAACTAAGTATAGGAATGAATTTTAGTTTTTAATTTTATTCATGAATTGCCAAAAAAGCATTTTCATGTGCGAAATCTGCGTAGCGACGACGCATTGGGACAGTTAGATAAAGCGACATGATCCAATAAAACTTTGTGTCTGTTGGGTCAGGTCATCAATTTAGTAAATAACTAGCAGTTCCCCGCGACTTCGCCCGCGCCAAAAGTCGGATTTTCCATACAAATTTTCATCCTCCATTTCACCCCCCTGATGATTTTATATCGCGACAAAAAGTAGCCTATGTCCTTTCCAGTGTCTCAAACTATCTCTGTGCCAAATTTCATTTGATTCGGTCCAGTTGTTTCGGAGCCTATTCGATGCAAATAAACAAACAAACAAACAAATCTTTCCTCTTTATAATATTAGTATAGATAAAAATTAGCAGGCACCAAAATAGCTTACCGCATTTAAACAACATTTCGAGATTGCAATATGGGCTTTTGGGATTTTAAGTTTTCTTCTTTTAGGTCAATCTATCAGAGTTACCTTCATATTATGCGTTTGACTGCACGCAATGTGACAAGCAGGATACACTAAAAGGCGATGAGATGATACTCGTAACAATAGGCGTCGCTTGGTAGAGCTTGACTGAAATCAGTTCGGGTTTTCCAACACAGTTTCGGCGAGCAAAAAAACTAGCATCAACAAAAAGTGGCTTTCCGCAATAATAAAGGTTCTAGAAGTTGCACTTTCAAAATGGCACGGTACATAAGTAGAGGTGGATTTGATTTGCAGTTTTGACCGCCCTTGTCCATTTTAAAGCCGGCACCTATAAAGCCTGCACCTTTTCTGTTTAATTATCATCATCAAAATAAACCGCAGGAGGCTTACAAACTTGGGCCTTCCCTAATATTTGTAAAGTGAGTGGTTGCAAGGGTACATTTAGCGCGTCTTACGACCTTTACAAGGAATCTGCCTATCTTGCGAGTGTAATGAGAGATGAGAGTGAAAAGCCACGATAGCCTGCCCTTAATATCTGGCCGCCCCAGGCCCGGGCTTACTTTGGCCTTATACGGCAAATCCGCACAGTGGCTGATGTGAGTGAACTTGATTTTGACTAGGTGTTTTTGAAGACTACATTTTAGTCACCACTATCGATACGCATTATATTATTTTATCGATACATACATATTACCAATGTGTTTTATTTAAGTGTAGGCATACCACAAAAATTCCTTAGTTATACAGGGTGTCCTGTTAATGAAGGATAATCCTTTAGGTACAGATTAGTTACATCACGCTCTACTATATGCTAAAAAAAATTAAGTAAAAGTGTTGCTATTTTTGAGATTTTGGTTTTGAGTTTTTATTGTTTTTGGAAGCCCTACTAACATTTTAAGTAAAAAAATTCAATTGATTTTGGTGCTTGGAATATTCAAGAGTATTATAATAGAAACAGACTCCTAAAAAGTTAATAATTGTAGGAGTAGCCATACTATAATTAAATATTAATATCTCGAAAATAAATATTATCCTTCATTAACGGGACACATTGTATATGAATCCTCATAAATTATGTACTTAGTACTAATTTGTTTGTAAAACCAATAAAAAGAATCAAAAATTCCATCGTTGCTATAAAATGACGTTAATAAGTACCTAAACATTCACACGTAAGTCCCAAATACCTTCCGGCTTTTTCAGGATTGAAAAATATCCTAAAACAGTGGAATTGTAAACGTAATAGCTACATACGCAAAACTTAGGCGGATTGCTATTGCCAGTAATTAAAGAGAAAGGAACGGTGGCACTGGCTGGCTACTGTACAGATACGTACGAGTGAGAAGCCTCGCTAATGTTCATTGACGATGATGTTTGGAACGGCACGCGAAGCCTTGCGAGGTGTTTGGCAGTTGTAGAAAGACAATCGTCTGCCACACACGCCGGTCGTGGTCAGCCTTTGCAAACAGCGCCGTCCGCTGTACGCTTCTCAGTGTGTTCACGATACGTGATTAATAAACAAAAATGAAACTACATATTAAAGCATTCGGTAAGTTTCCAAATAAAAAAATATATACATTTAATATATAAGCGTGGATCCTTGATAGGGACCTTTAATAACGATAAACAGCGAAGTAAAGCAATTAACTTTTTTATGTTATCGCATCTAATTGTGAGCTAAATTGCATGAGTTTGCGTTTGCGATTCAAAAAATAATAAGGGATTTAACTACATAGTTTTACAGTATAAGATAACGTGTAACTTGAATTTAAATGCGATATGAAGATTCAAAACTTAATACCTATATCTATGTTTCTAATCAAAAGTCGAGGATACTTTGGACCAAATTAATAACGAAGGTGCTAAAAACATTTTCAAGGCAAACGTATCGCGAATCCAAAGATAACCCACTCAAACAAATTAGTACAACCTAAACATCAATAATTTTGTGCAGCATTAATTTTGCATAAACTTAGAACTGAGGACTGTTCAGGTAGCTGGTTGCTTTAAGGTCGTGTCAGAATGATGAATGGTGATTGTGATTATCAAAGTTATTTCATTCCTCATTTATGACCATAGAAATGGTGTTACTTTTAAAATCTTCATATAAAAAGCAATGATGGAGTTTTTGTGGGAAATTATACACTGATGGGCTTATGTACAAATTAATTATAATAATCAATGTCAGATTTTTTTAATACGGCGCAAGACGGGAAGAGGGAGTACTTACCTTATTTTAACTGTGTATTAACTTCACACAATCAACTGTTGTTGAACTAAATAAATATTTGCTAGTTCCAAACCGCAATAAGCCTAGGAAACTGTAGCAGACGCTTATTTAGCCTGATTTATGATCACCCACTTAAGTACCTACATTTTACATACAATGTATGCAAACAAAAGGTAGGTAGGTAGCTACAGATATTGATAATCACGATTCTTCAAATAGATAAACACAAAAGTAAAAGGGTGTGTAACCGAATACCACGTATTCTCCCCACACCATGTCGAAGTAGCGACGATTTAAAAAAAGAACTATAGATTGGTAAACCTATGTTCATGAATGAAGATAATCAAGGTCAAAGTATTTTTAAGGTACCTACTGTGCGGAAATAGCTGTCAAACGTAATTTCCAACTATAAAAAATAAACTTTTTCAATTTTCCTGTATTTTATTGGACACAGAGAACAACTCACAAACAGTTGTCTAAATAAACGATATAAATAAAGATGAAAGCTGTGTGGCGTTGATATTACATTATTACGTACCTTCGTACATATGTAACCCAGGTTGTAATCAACACATCAATATGAAAATAGCTGACATTTCATATTTTTCTCCAATCAAATCAATTCAGGAGAAGCTTACACCAGTGCGCGTAATCAACAAAATATCACCAACCAAAAAGTTTTATTGCAAGGACGACTAAACTGACAAATGTACATATAACAGATAACGTTTTAACGACAATCGAACGTTGATAACCTCGACGACCAAGGTACAAGTAGCTTAATTTAGTAGTTTTGCATTCCTTCGTCAAATAAAAGAGCTTTTAATACTTACTAATTTACACACAATTTAAGCACTTGATTGCGAAGTTTGATAGACGCTGAAGATAAAAATGCCTGCGTTTTTCCTTGTTCTGACGTAAACATTAAGTTGAATGTTTACGTCCGACGTTACCATCTTTGCATTAAGTGAACTTGATTTGACGGCCATCGACATGCAATCAAACTTCTCGCGAATTCCCATAATTATTTGTAAATTTAAACTTTTTGTTTGCTTTAAACCAACAAACTCAAAAATTACGAGACCTATTTCGAAAATTATTTCAGCATTGAAATGAGATAATATTATTCAGGGATTGACATAAAATTTTATGACGAATTGGGAATCAATGGGTTAACGTTTAGGTAGGTATGTCATGTCAGTTATACCATTTCACGTTGATAATTTTTTTGAGTGTTTGAGATACACTGAGGTTCTTGCGCATTTAGTGTGAAATTGCATATTTTCAAGTTTAGTGACAGGCTGCAATCCTGAACAATGTAATGACAGGGAGCACGACTATTGTGTGGAAGTTATTATCCACGCCCCTATTTGGCCATTCAGTTGTTTGATTGTCATGTCGGGCTGACCTTGACAAAAACGTATAACGCATAGTTCCGATGTGTTACGATTCAGCGGTTTGCATAACGTTAGCACAATCCACGAGAATCACAATAAACATGTATTTGAATGTTGATGGTAGGTACTTGATTGATAGGTTTAATGCAGCTAGTGTGTTCGATAGTTCGCCGCGTTTCCTAAATATGATATGGGCGTGGTCGACAGGTTCTGAAAAATATCTAACATCACCAGAGATCGGAGTAGGTACATTGTTTTGGGGTCAATAACCGCAAACTATCAATGTTTATGTGTATGTAATGTTGATATGGACATGCACCCTGGTATTCCGTAATTTCAAAAGTATTCTCTCAAAAGACTTAAATGGTATTCGTCTTAGACATAAACAGAAGAAAGTTGTGTGAAGTGCCAAACCAAGTTATTTCAGGTGACATAATACAAGTAAGATAAACCGGATAACCGGACCGTTATCGGTTCTTCAAAAAAGGCATATCCATATTATTCCAGCACTGTCAAAGTGCATCAAATCAATCTATCTACTTTGGTATCTGAACATCACACACAAGCGTTAATTAGTACCTATAAATAAAATATAAGTAATATTTGAGTAAGTAAATATTAAAGAAGATTAGACCATACTTATTTTATTTCACATTTTATTATGGATTCAATGACGTTTAAACTTGTGCATAGTAGTAATATATGCTGGAATGATTGCGATCGACGTCAATATTAAAGTTACGTGGAAAAATTGCAGCTTCCTACGTTATTGTTTAGCAATTTAATTGCGCAGGAATTTAAAGATTATTTTATATGTTATACTAGCGGGTTCTTGCGACATCTTCTGGACGAATGCTAGATTTCCCATAAAAATCGCCAATTCATTTCCTTAATGTATAATTATTAAATATTTTTTAAACAGTTATCCTGCTGTTTAGACAGGAAACGAATGTAAAGAATCAAAGATAATTAAAATCAGTTCGTTCGTGCCGTTTTTAGTAAAAATGGTATCTATCCCGACTTTTGACCACGACCACTGCCAGTTGCGTGTATATTATACAATTTTGCAGCGTTGAAAGACCTGTGCTAACTTGTCAGCAAGCGGACCGGCAAATTTTCGCACATTTTTGGTATTTTCAATATAAAACCCTTAACTGTGATTTTTATAAAATGTTTTTTTTGTTTATGTGAAGATTTAGAATCAAATACATTCTACATTTAAACGTAAACAATAAAATATTTTATAAAATATACTACAATTTACCAGAACCAGCATTGTAGATTTATACTAACTGAGATGCAGCTCTCTAAAAGTTGATTTTTTTTCCGAAAAAAGATATTATGTCAATTTTAGATATTTCGACCCCAATATCAGGAAAAGTACCTTTTCTACAGGTAAAATTGTATTTAAAATGTTGTAGCAAAATGTAAGTAATCAGTTTTATTATAAACAAACAACGAACTCTGTGGGCCATATAGCTTACTTACAAATCTTAAAATCCAAAAAATGAGGATACCTGAATTTTTTGCACAAGGAGAGTGGGCCGGCCTCTATGAGAAGTGGTTTACGACCGCAGGCGAAGGTGAAATTAGTTGTATAAAGAGTTTAAGAACCTACGCTTTAAGCCTGCTCAAAAGGGCAACAAAGTATGACCAGCCATTTAGGTAAATGGAGGATGACCCATTTTCTTAATAAGGAATATATGGAGTTCGAAAAGAAAAAGCATCTTTGTATCTCCTAAAACGTGATTTATCTAATACCTAAATATCGTTCTTATCTGTTTAAGAAATTTTAGTCCACTTTGAAAACGTTGATAAAATAGTTTGTCAAAAATGCATTAGTAAGTCTAATGCATTTTTGACAAACTATTTTATCATAGAAAATACAAATAAAAAGTCCTAAAATGTCGCAGTTTTGCGTACTGTTAAGCTAGCATAGGTCTTTTAAAGCTGCTAAATTGGGTATAAGCTACTGGTAATGGTCCTTACAACTAATAAAAAAATAAGCTACCACAACTAGCAGTTAGCTTGTGATTTGAGCAATTTACAGTGTTAGTTATGACTGAACTATACATAGATAGATAACGCTTTACTTATAATGAATTTGCCACTGCTATAACACTTACGTATATAAATATGAGACAGCTATATTGGAATTATTCACAGATATTTTTTTTAATTCTCTTGGGTATACAATCGTGAGTGCATGTATGCCGCGCTCCGTTCTATTCAATACAGAATGTACTAATACTTAAGTATGAAAAAGTAATGACACTCATAATTTATCACTTAATTATGCCACACATAAAAACTGACACTTATAAAATCTAATCTTAAATAAAACAAAACCTGGTGTCCCCAGTAGGGATGGCGATTCTTTTCGAAAAACATCGATTTTTAAATCGATTCGAATCGTGACCTAATAAATCGATCCACAAAAAAATCGAGGCCAATAAGATCGATTTCTAAAAAATCGATCTTTTTCTCAAGTTTTTGTTTATAATGTAATATAAATCTATTTTTTTAAAAAACAAGATACATATTATAATTTAACGATCTCTCATCAGTAAAAATCAGGTAATTCGATGATAAAAAATATATAAACGTAACTTTTTTTATTAATGAGAGGTGAAAGAATCTAAACATACAGCCATCTCGCGAGTTTTTGAATAATAAACTCTTTAACCGGCAGCCGGCAGCACTCTTATAATACGGGAATATTCAATTAATTGTAAATACTTTTTTGGTTTATACCGAAAAATAAAATAAAATCGAATGTCGATTTTCAAGGGTAAAATATCGATTCACTGAATCGATACAGTACTACATATCGATTTAAAAAATCGATCTTTTTGGCTACAAAAATCGATTCTTCGATTAATCGATCTCAGATCGCCATCCCTAGTCCCCAGAAATATTTTATAAATTTGAGTGAAATAAAAACAATTTCATGCAACTTTTTAACATTCAGCACCTATAACTTAAATGATTATAAATCATGTGCACTCGTTTCGATTATCGACATTTGTTTATCGATATTTTTCGCACTAGTCAATATCTTCCGAACGAAGTAACTTTTGCAGGACGTAAACGTAAAGTCTGATTGAGATAATTTCTTGTAAATGTTAAGAATTTTTATAATTCCCACGGAATATCATTGTAATGGCATATATCTATCGAAATTTAATAAATGGCATTTATAGAAGCCTCCATTTCGATTCTAATGTAACGGTGACGCCACTACAAAGTTGTGTCGTAGGAATAACTGTCAATGTCATAGGGATCAAGGTTCGCCGGGCCGAGTATAGGTGACAAGACGTAGTGGAGACTGGAGAAAAACATTTCAAATTAGCCGTCCCATAATTATTTAAGTATTGTAGCAATGGCATAATTATTATTTGTAAGGAAGAGGGATATAAATAAATTAGACTTATCTCTAATATATAAATTGAATATCTTAACTGCGCATTTACTCCCTGTCTGTTTTCATCCGTACAACCTACCAACTGTTACATTCTAATAGTTTTCTCGGTGCCATCATCGGCAATGGTTTCGTGCAATTAATCGTTAGAGTTGACTTGCAAACAAGCTGACATTACGTCAGGCAACAGTAAGTAGGTCGCTCCGTTAGCTCTTCACACCCTCTTTAGTCCTCCCAAAGTTCCGTGCTCGCTCGAATTTCTTACACTCTTGGCTTGTATTGTAAGTGTTCACCGCCGAATAAGCCTTTAAATATACCGCCCACACGCAAGTAGTAATAAGGTTATTGGAACTCCAAAAGTTGCCGTAGGACAAATGGAGGGCCATATGAATGATCTAGTAATGAGACAAAATAATTTGGATTATACTAAAGTATACAAACATACGTGTAAGACGTTATTTAGTATGTACGTAATAGTCATTTTTACATAAAATTCGAACTACCTATTAAGCAAGCAAAGGAGTTAAAATGACTTTTATTTTTCTTGACTTATCAAGTTCTCGTACATAAGTAGGCACATCATGAAAAGAATATTTTAAAAAAAACAATAAGTATAAAATGCTACCTAATCTGTTGAGAGAATAATTTCAAGTCCTTATTTAGTGCGGCAACTTTATAAATGCTTTTTCTCGCGGTGCTATAAATAAAGTAAGTGTAATGACAGTAAATAAGTGTTATGGGTGTAAAAACCTGGATGGGCGGGCGGGCGCCGTCCGCGCTGGCGCCGGGAGCGCGCAGGCTGCATTCTTGCACTTTCACCGCTACGCGGACGGAAACTTCCAGGCATGGATAAGGCGTTATCTACACCGATTTTGCGGCTAAAGTTGATCGGGTAATCTGTTTTGTTTTTTCATGTCAGAACAATTGGGTAACAAGTAAATACTGATTAAGATACCTGGCGTTTTATTTCAATCTTTAGATTGCAATGTGAATGCTTTTCACTTAAAAACAATAATTTTACCAGACATATTTTGCTCGAATTCACACCTGGTAAGCGGCCGAGGATGTGTCATGTCTTTGAATAAATGTAAATAGGTAGTATTTGCATAATCGGTAACTGTTTTGCACTAAATCTGCACCATTGTCTGAATTTGCCTGAAACAAACAATCCAGTAGTACTTATTAAATGTAAATGCTTATTGTAATTTTATTGGAAGAGATATTGGTTTACGTTGATGGTTATTTTATAGTTATCTACTTTACGCCACATACCTATCTCGTTAGCATTTTTTAAATTTCCATTACATTAAAAACTTTTAGGAAAGCAGTGATGCTATGTCCAGCACCCAGTAGCCATTTGATATGGCTGTTCGTCGTAAAAGTAGTGCAACTGTGTGCACTGTCCCTAAGATCGCACCGTTACGCAAATGATCGGTGCTCATTAGTGGCGTGCCGAGTTTGCCAATAACTCAAACTATCTTATTCAATTGCGCGCACGCACAACTAAGAGCTCCGAACAATGATTTAAAGGCAGTCACTAAAATTTTAGTTTATTTAGTTGTTAAACTTCTTAGCGTAGAGTTTACTAACAAATGTTTAATTTTTTATCAGCAGGTTTAGCATTATTTGACATATTTTGTATAGGAATTATGTCAAATCAACCGTCAATTAAGGTTTACTTTAATTGACGGTTGAATTTAATTTTCAGTTCACCAATTTTTAAACAGCCAGTTAGCGTAAGTTTACGGTTAATTTGACACAATTCCCATACAAAATATGTCAAATAACATTATAACCACTGTTTAAAAATTAAACATGTGTTGGTGAACCTGACCCTTAGTGCATTTACAAATAGTTGTGTGATTTTTGCGAAAGGCCAGGGTACGGCTAACTGCTTTTAAATAATAGAAATCCTAAAAATTATCTAAATCCCTTGTGTTGTACATCTGCAATGAACAATGTTGTGTTATATTAGATTATGTTGAAAAAGTATAATATTTTAGGCAGGTTGATAATATTTTTTAAGTACCTATCAGAGTTGTGACAAGTATATCGATGTTTGTGACATACCAGTTACCAGATAAATGTTGCTAAGTACATTTCACCTGAAAGGAAAATTATCTCTAAAAGTATTTATTTCAACACACTTGCTCGTAAAGTGAGCTTTATTACATCGTTCTTAGGGCCATAAACCGAACAATAACACACGCGTGCATAAATATTACGCACTTGTGCGTAATAGGATTATCCCTAAAAAGTTAGGTTGGTACCTTACTGCAAATTACACAGGGTGTCCTAAGAAGTATGGTAAAGCGGAAGTCCAGAGATAGAGTACCTCTTGGGGTACCCGAATCACTCCCATGTATGTTCCGCGATTTTTCGTAGTTTTTGAGTTATGATTTTTTTCTGAATTTTTGAGAATTTTCGTTCTGAACAACTAAAACATTCACCAATTGTTTTATAAAACGATTTATATAATACATGTTTGATTTTTTCTCGCCAGTATGTTGAAAAGGCTCGTATGGAAAATGCAACTGCCTATCCGTATGAAACCATTAAAGTTATACACATTTTAATGATTATCATTCATAGCTACTTTTTTCCATGTTGCAATTATGTTTGACGCGTGCACCGCACTGGTAGCGATAAGAATAGTGTCACAAGGTTTTATTAACTGAATAACAAGACGTGTAACATTAATGTTAGAAGTGAAGTTTTATCACAATTATACAAGTGATTTTTACGAAGAATTAGTTACCTATACCTAAGAGAAAGTATTCACTACTCACACATTTAATTTAAACCGTAAAAAGTTATGGATTTTTACTGAAAATAATATAATGAAGTTTTTGTTTTGAAGAGCCTTGCCTGAAGGTTTTTTCATTAAAAAAGATATTTTTAGAAAGTACCTACGATACGAGTATATCTTAGATGATAAAAGCTTAGTGCGCACAAACATGTACAATTTTCCTAATATGCCAAGACTACAAGACCTCGATACGAGTATTCTTGCAAGAAAAATTAAAATGTAAATAGGTGAGTGTGGCGGATGGATAAACAGTAACGTAATCAAAAAGGTCACTCAACTCCTATAACCAAAGATCTGCCTCTAAACTAATAGAAAAGAAGATATAGTACCTCGCCATATTAATTTTGCCAGCGATGGTTAAGGTGGTTCAGCCGTTACTAAGAACTTATTTGACGTTTTAAATAAATTTTGTAAAATTGTTTTGTAAGTTGTAAAAAGACCTTAAAAACCTCACTACATTACACATTCAATTTTTTCAAATATTTGACTTGAGGTCATCTTCAGCAGCTGCGCACATCATGATGATAGATCATTGCTACATAGACACGCCTAACCTACGTAAGCAAAACTCATCATTACCGAATCATGGCCACGGTCTTTCGATAACACAAAATGCATAAATTAATAAATACCAAAACATGTTTATGCCAGACGAAAATTGAAAATTGGGAATCCCAATCCCCAGTGCTACTAAAAGGTTCTGCGCGTTTATAATTAGAAATTCATCAGACTCTATGATTTGATTCACTTCATGATTTCAATGTCAGTTTGATTGATTTCACTTGCATCATGCGACACTCTCGGCACGGTGAACTAGTTTAGCATATTATATTATCTTAAAGCTTTCGCTTTCGCTTAACCTTGATTTTTTTACTTTTCTATTACAACTTTAAGTAGTGATACCTACTCTCAAGCGATGTTTATCCGTCGGATATTGACATTGTATTGGAAAGTGATCTTCCGCGTGCCTCCTAGGAGGTCATGCATTCGCACGACGAGACGGTTACGTCCGCGTGATTTGTTGGCCTTAAGCAAATAAAGATCCTCTTAATTGTTGGGTCAATGACAGCTTTTTGAGTCTAGTCCAACAACCACTCCAATACTTTGACGAACTAAAAATATACACTAAAAGTTTCGATTTAAGTTTTTAGCACCCGAACAGGTAGGAGTTTTAGTCAGAAACAAGCTAAATAAAACGTATAAAAAAGCTAAAACCTGTTTTCAGAGAATATAGTAAGAATTTAGTCTTAAATCAACAAGCGCAAGAAAAAGAAATATTAAGGTATATTGTTAAGAAATATTGTTAATTCAGTCAGCTATAAAAATTGAGAACTGCAGTATAGGTACTCGGAAGCGATAATTGTTTTCTAAGTGCTAAAATAATCGTAGGTATCTCAAGCGTAATAATGACCAATAAATTGATCACGAGTATATATTGAGTAATATGTGTAATTTAAGTTTTTTGAACATGAATTCGAAATTAACTTTATCATTGATTTGATCACAGATTGTGGAGAACATTGCAGTAACAACTATAGATAACTTATGTTAAAGCTAGCTATAATGTGGTACATACGTTAATTAATTTTAGCTTGTCCTAGACAAAGGTATTTTCTCATATTGATTCGGTCTCTCTAAAATCTTCGATAGAATGACGAATCGGCGACGTAGTTTGTATTTAGGGTATTCTTTTTTCTTGCAAATAAATGGGTGTGGTTGCTGTCATGTCCGACTTCATTGTCTATTGTATTCGCGTTTTAAACTATATGCAAGTACACGTATAACCTGTTTGATGATAAGATTTTTGGTAATACAGGATCTGATAAATATCTTTGCTCGACTTTGGTTGTAGTATAATATGTTGATGAGCCAGTGTTTTGATCTTTTGGTTAAAGCATAGTGTTTTTGTAGGTGTAGATACTTGAAGTATACTAAGAGTAACAATTTGTATATTTTTGAGAGCTGGATGTTCACTCAGAGCTATCTCCAAAATGACTTCCGCAGAATACCAGTAGTAGTGACGTGCTTTTTTGCCGTCACTGACATACACTGAGCGGAGGCCTTTTTAGTACCAAAATATCAGATTTAAGCACATATCGCCCCGTTGTTTTGTAGTTTTTGGTGGTAAATAAATACTGAATGTATAAGTTTTTGTGTACTTTGTGATCTCTTGTAAGTAGTCCGAACGCCATTTTCTGCAGTTCATCTGGGGTTGGAGCTATCTTTTTCTTTTCGTGCAACTTTTTCTCGTTACTGAAATTTCCAGTCAGTTCACAATCATATTATCTTGTTTTATTAATCAAGACTTGTAAACGTTATATGTCTCTTCCGGTACTTTACGTGTTCGGCACTTTCAAAGTATATAGGATTTTTAAAAATTACAATAATAAATTGTTCCAGACGTGGTACCGGCACGGCTGGTGGTGGGCATAATGATGTTCTTCGCGTGCTGGGTCAACTACATGATGAGGGTGAATATGAGTGTCAACATCATCGCCATGGTGCCCGATTCCAACAACACCACCTCGTGAGTATTCAAAGTGTTATACAGTGTGTGTCCCGTCACCGATGTCGAAGCCTTCAAGAGGTGATAGATGAGTTCCCCTGCAACATTTTTCACTATTACAAAAACCTCTAAAACAGACCAAAAATATCACCTTTCAAAACAAATGTACCTAGCCGATTTACTAAATAGTATGGGAAAGTTAAAAAAAAAAGTTTTGGGATTTTAAAGTTGACCCTATTGAGTAGTGGTAGCAATTTTGCTTCTTAGTCACCACATGAAGGCTCCGACACCGGTGTCGCGACCGACATATTGTATGTATTGCAGAGTCAGCTTCAAGTTACCTTTAGTAAGGTGATGTAATATCGCTAAATAAGCTGTCGAGAAAGAATGACAGGTTCATAAGCTGAGTTCCTTGATTAATTATCAAACCGGATAAGAATATTGCAACTTGAGCACGTTTATTTAGATAGTTCTAGAGAATGCTTGGGCATACAGACTGACCTGACCATATCTATTTCGTTTCGATTGTGGGTTTTAGACCACACGTTTTTAACCATCTTGTTTGTGCTAGCACCCGAGAATTTGCATCTCTGGAGAAATGCCCATACATTTTGTTGGTTTAAGAGCGGGATAAGTTTAAGTTAAGTTGGGTGTTATTGACAATAATCCTAATCGTAATTTCAAAATATTGGGGACAGCCGTCGACAACATTTTGATAAACAGGAACTTTCTAATCATCTTTCAGCTCGACTAATCCCCCTTTTGACACTACAGATTTCGCGAAGTGACAAGTTTGATTTGAGTTCGACTTACGGTTAGCTTGTGAGAAATACTTGCATGGCTAAACACGTGACGAGATGCCGCACGCATTCAGTTAAATCACGCCTTTCGCTGCGCGCGCGACGTAACGCTTGCCATATCTAATTTTGTTTATAACGACTAATCTCCGACAACGATATCGAAGATTATCAGTAAGGCTCTCGATTCCTATTACTAACTGGTCGCTCTTTTTAAATTGTTTTGGCTTTAAAAATAATGAGTAACTAGATTATTCCTTCATTTGAGAAACAGTTCCTTCGCCTGTTGTTATGAAAAATATACTTACTTACTTACTCCTCTGGCACAGCTAGAGCGATCCAAAGTGTGTCTTGGCCTCCGACACAAGAGAACGCCATCTTTTCCTGTCTTGCCAGGCAGATAAATATACAATTAGGTATAATAATTTTAAACAAGGTTGCTTAATTTTGAAATCGATTAGTATGGGACCCTTTTATCATACACATTCCGAGACGCAACGAGGCGAATGTGTCAGATGTAAATTGAAACAATAATTATATAATAATATATAAAGATTGAATAATATTACATCATTGTCTTACTTCTGCCAGTGAAAAGTACATACGAATTTGAATAAAAGAGTTTGATGGTGCTGTTTTGATTTGAGATTGAAAAATAGTTATACCTCCTGTGGTAGGTAACATGATAGCGATATTAGCAAAGAATAGTGAACTCACTCGGCTCACTTTACCGATCGCGTAACTTTGGTAATAGGGAGGTTAGAGTTTGGTTGATATAGATAATAGAGAGCAATTAAAGGGTAATGAAAAATAGCATTACTAATATTCAATACTCCTGAGGGTTCTGATTTTACCCGCGAACCTGACGTCAGTTTGGCGGCTCATTAAAATACTGCGTCACTTTGCATATCGTGACGTACTATCTTATGGGTGTAGAAGGTATCAAAAGTAACAAGTATAGGTAAAATTACAATATTAATCACTTATTATGATTAGTCTAATCACACCCGCTATTCTGACGTTCACCAAAGAATAGATTTGTAGGTATCTACTGAACGGCCAAGAAAAGATTGTTGTCTGAGGTCAAGGTGTTTATTTCGCCAAAATCTAAAGCTTAAATATAAAAAAGTAAAAGGCTCAAGCAATGTCTTCGATTCGTCGTTGATGTCCGTGTCGTCCGTGTCTGTCATAAAAACCCCAAAATAAATATTCTCTCACGTCTGTCTGTCTGTATGTCATGTTCGTGCGACAATCTACCAAGTAAGATATTGTATCTTAATTTAAGACTACGTTGTTATACAATGATGTTTTGTTCTGCAGAGTGAAAAGCCAGTGCGAGGCCATCGCAACCAATGACAGCGCTCTCTACAATGAAACCGCATTTGTGGTGACCACGCGACAGAAGCCAAGACAGGTATCCACCATTCTACTTACATTCACTGTTTATTCTTCGCCTAAGGGTTCATTGACGAAGACGCTTGACGTTTGGGTCGTGTGCGGCGGCTAGGCCCGAACTCAAACATAAATGGTGTTGTGCGGAGAACGGAGACGGAGAAGCGATTGCTCACGCGTTTGCTTGAAATAGAGCATTGCCTGCTGATGGCATTTCTCGAATCCTCTATGAATCGTTATGCCCAGGCTCCGTAAACATAAAATCGCCGGACGCGCCGCGAGAAACCACGCTACCTGCGATGCCCGACTCTGTAAAATGTGGCTTAAGGGAACGTATTTAATTGAGGAAGTAAGAAACTGCCATGCGAGTTTTCTCGACGGCGCCGGCGCGTAATGATGACCTTTTTAGTTGCATCTTAAAACAAAAAGACGTGGATACAATGTAGATACACCCTGTGTGGCTACAACACCATCTATAGGACGTGTTAGGTTGACATAGCAATCGGTAGTTTTACCATAAATAAACCAAATCCGGGCAATTGCAAGTCGGACTCGCGCATTGACGGTTCCGTATAAACAGAGGTTTTTCTTTACGATGTAACCACACCGGGTTTTAGACTTTTTCCTATGTGCTGTAAAACTGTGTAAAATATTCCTCTTGACAAGTTTTAAGATTCTAGGTCTATGAGATGTAACCCTGTAGATGTTGGAAAATAAAACTTAAATGATGCCCATTCAAGTCTTATTTTCTAACATTGGCAGAGGTATCAAATCTCTGGACTAGATTGACTGCGAAGCTTAATTTGTTTACAGGGACCGCATTTGATGTTAACTTCAACTTGATACCTCCACGTGTTTCTGAGAAAAAGGTTTCCACAACACAAGGGCTTAAGTTACTTACTTTAGGACCAAAATCCTATAAGAGTTCCTTTTTCATTTTGAGCTAAGGAACGCTAAAAACAAGCCGTTTACGTATTATCTATTTATCACACTTGAAAAGTAGAATAATGACAATTATGATGTCTCATCACAACCCTAAATATGAACAACTAAAACTTCGTAAAATATCACATTAGCACATACCGATTCCTAATTGGATTGGTTATTGTAGCAATGGCGCAGTCGTATAAGTATTTACATACTTATTTAATGTTTATTTCTGTTTAGAAATTTATGTTTGTTGAAAAACTCAGTGGCTTACATAAATTCAGGGCGTTTGTTTGCTTATTAGATTGCTGAACGCTGCTGTGTTTAATCGTATATCGAATAAGGAATTGTCTTAAAAAAACTATTTATTTGCTTTAAAAAATGAAACTTTTACTTACTAATTTATTCTTCATAAAATTTTATTAAAACCCACAAAGCAAGAGGAAAACCGTGTTCAAAGTAACAGGAAAACTCTTCTGAGTGTAGAATCACGTTAAATCAATTATTTTACTTTACACTTAGGTAACACGATGTTCCAGTCGGTACTTAGATGAGAATGAGGCCGAATATTTTATTACAATGATCAGATTTTTCCTTCTTGTATCTTCTACGAGTATTTTCAACTGGGTGGTTAGAATTAATCATAATTAATCAAACGAGACAGCGTAGTTAATTTAGATCTAGAAAATAGGTATCACCTGGTGGACCACCACCAGACCACCGTGCCTTATTCTTATGCCGTTCGAGATAGGCTATAAAATCGAGATAGGTATTGCTTTAAAGATAACGCTAATTCTATATAGACTAGAGCCTGAAGGTTACAAACCATATTAGCGTGATTTTCGAGACTGCAAGGGCAGGTATTCTGATGATTACGTTCATTTTCTAAGAAACCAATCACATTTAAATATCGTGGTCGTAAGCAATATTCTGGGTTGGTCATTTGGATACAGTTATCATTTGGATTACAAATGTAGTCTTCTATTCTTACGAACTTTAAATTAATAAAGTATGAAAATGAAATATGTGACGACACATTAGTCTTAGCAAACAACTATTTACCTAAGCACAGAACTAAAGTACTATTATTTATTCTGTGACTAAAGTAATAATATGGCAACCTTATGTTAGCCGTGAAATAAGTCTATACAAAATGTAGGTTGTATGCCAAACTGCTGACAATATAAGCTATTTTGGTTAAATAATAAATATGGGATACTAACATCAGAAATATGCAAAATCTTCTGCGGCTCTAGTACCTGTTTTTTCTCTTAAGTATCCAACTGTCATTGTTTCAGCCTGCAGACGTGGTGACCTTCGAATGGACAGCACAGGAGCAAGCCTACGTGTTATCGGGGTACTTCTGGGGGTATGCCATCACGTGCCTGGTGGGGGGGACTGCGGCCGAGATGTGGGGTCCCAGGAAGGTGGTCTTCATCACGATGCTGCTCAGCTCCATCCTCACGATACTCTCCCCTCAGGCAGCGAGGCTCCACTACTTGGTTTTGGTCGCCGTTAGATTCATAACTGGTCTTGCAGCAGTAAGTATTGATTTATTTACCTGTGATGATTATTATTTTATATTACATTAGCAGTTCCCCGTAACTTCGCCCGCGCCAAAAGTCGAATTTTTCATACAAACTTTCATTCTTCACCCCACTGATGATTTTTTAACGCGACAAAAAGTAGCCTTTGTTATTGGGTCTCAAACTATCTCTGTACCAAATTTCATTTGAATCGGTCCAGTAATTTCGGAGCTTATTCAATACAAACAAACAATCAAATCTTACCTCTTTATAATATTAGTTTAGATTCAGCCCTCCGCGCACCATTTGTTAATGATTTGGGTATATGTTTAAAGGATCTTATTTCATTGATACTTAGTAGATATAGCCATTTGTGTGATGCTATTTCAATAAGTATTTTATTTGCATATAATATTATTTATTATCCATAGTACCTAATTTTGTGACTAAAAAATTGAGATTCGGTATGATGTCGATTATGACAGCCGAAAAGCTATAGAAAAACAAAAGGCGCGAGAATTTTGAAAAGATACGATCACAAGAACACCAAAGCCTGGCAAATTTTGACACAATACCCTTACACATTATCTATCTCAAATAATGCTAAACCGGTTGTGTTAAAACTAAACATGTGTTGGTAAACTCCAGGCTTAAAAACATTTCCACTCGAATAACATCACATATTTATCAATATTTATTTCGAAAAGCCTTCACTGTATTAATATGGTCATGCGCAGAATGGTACAAGAACGTTTACGTTTCTTATCAAAAAGTTATGTTTTCTTTAACAATACCTTAACGTAACATTAAATATGTAAACCTTAACTTTACAAATGGAAAACTAAAATAGTCTAAGGTATTTTTGAAACGTTATTTTAATAATAAATCCAACTGGTATTTTCTTTCAAGGCCAATATTACCAGCATTACTTTGTTTCGAAATGTAGATAGAGCACATACGACTACTAGCAGGATACGCTAAACTATTGTACTAGTGAGTAAACAGTGACTCTGAAACTATTTGTTTATGGGTAGGTATTCATAATAACTCAAATAGATTTCCTTATTTTTCAGAACGAACGATGGAAAACATTTTATATGCGTTTTTGCCTCATTGGTCATCTCTCTTTCTCTTTCTGGTCGATCGTGACTGTATGTGAATTTTCTTCACTCGGTCCGATTCTGCGCCATATGTACCGCTCCCTGTATCTGGCCTCCAGTCACCTCCTTGAGTTGGTCCACCCATCTAGCTGGCGCTCTTCCTCTAGCGCGCTTCCCCTCCATTGGTCATACAATACTCTAAAGTTCATGAAAATAAGCATCCACGTGTGTGGATTCACATAAATGAATATTTTCTACATAATTCCAACCGTGATGAATGCAACTGCGTGCGATTATTCATACACCCCTTATCAGTTTTACAATAGTCAACAGTAGTAGGATAAGGTTTTAGTATGCACGGATATAATAAACATAGTGTAATTACCTTGTTCTCTTGTAGTCTTTACAATCTTGACGCTGGGATCATGAGCAGGTAATTGAGGTTTGTTTTGTGGAAGACGCGTTTTTTTTACCCGACTGTGGAAGAAGGGTTATTGTACTAAAGAATTCGGTCTTCACAACAACGACACACAACAGTGACACGGTCAAATATCAGGATGAGTTAGACTTCCAGGACACTAGAAATTACTTTACCTACCCTGGATTAGGAAAAGGGTCATTAAAACCATTTGATTGGGATACCTAAAATTTAATTTCGACCTGCACGGCTACTGTTGTTGTCCTTTATACTTCTAGAGGTTTGCCTGCTTCTTTCTTAGCCACCCGGTATTTCCAACCGATTTCCGTTAAAGTATCTCTATCTTGTTCCGATTAACACAGTGAGATATTTTATTTTTCAGGGGTTTCTATTCCCAGCACTGCACGCGTTGGTGGCGCACTGGGCACCTCCTGAAGAAAAGGGAAAGTTCGTGAGTGCCCTGCTAGGGGGAGCCATTGGCACCGTCGTCACATGGTCCCTCTCTGGACCTCTCATCGAGAACTTCGGGTGGGACTACGCATTTTATATACCAGGTACAGAAAGCACGTCAATGTAAACAACACGCTGCATCTTAATTATTTATTTTGTTGTTGGGTACACAAAACATTAAATGATAAGAGTAAAAATGATTAAATCTAGACTATAAAACTAAACGTGCGTACACTGTATGAAACAGATACAGAGTGGAAAAAGACACAAAACTACTTGGTCTGGAGTTCACCAACACATGTTTAAACTTTAAACAGCCGGTTTAGCCGGTGAAATATCTATCGAAATATTTTGATCAAGTTCATGAAGATTTGCAAACTTTACTAATTAATCTGTGTTACAGTATTTTTTTATAAGAATCGAAAGTACACTAAAATGTTAGTAAGTGATTTAGGTACGATGTAAAGAAACTTCCAGTCGATTGTGAAACGGTGAATGGTTCTTCCAATGTCAAAGCATCTTGCTTAGCCAAATGCGGCCAACGCGACTATAAATGAAGTTTGTCATTAAATAATATCATTTTAAGTATGTAGTTGACCAAAATTTTATGAAAAAACTGACTCCATATATGCGAGTACTGCCTAGCTAGGCTCTCGTCTTTGGCTCGCCAAGGGGGTCTGCGGGACTCTTTAAAACACTATGAAAATAACTATACATGTCAGCGACTAGACACAACGTCGGTGTTGACGGCATGTAGCCGTGCTCGGAATCTCCGAAACACGACTCCCTGCGGCCAGAAGTCCTCCTTCATGAAGGTCGCCAGATGATGGGTCAGATTTAAGTCAATATCGATTGATTGCATGGAACCTATTCATTGAACATGTATTCTGGACTGTTTCATGGATGCGCAAATATAATAATAATAATATAATGCCGATATTTGCTGCAGGAGAGATACAAATTATATAATAATAATAACAAATTGTTTCAACAAACACACCAATTACCTAGCCCCAAACCACACCCAAACTAAGCATGAGCTTTTGCTATGGTGACTAGGATAACGGATAGACATACTGTATACATCCATGACTTAGGACTAGTACTTATTCTGTGACTTAGGTTTGTACCTGTTCGTGCTCATCACACAATTATATAACAAAATATGCGGGATCTATTTAAATCTTGGATCACGGATTGGTTTCAAAATCCTTGCGTTAATCATTGCATTGCAGTAAAGTAATACTTGCGTAAGTAATAACTATGCGTTCATGTTTTTACCCGACTGCGAAAGGAGGGTTATGTTTTTCGAGAGTATGTATGTATGTATGTATGTATGTATGTATGTATGTATAATTGTTTGGCACGCCCTACAGCCCAAACGACTGGAACGTTTTTGACATTTGAGGTGTCGTTAAATTTGTAAAAATTGTGAGAGTGACATAAGCTATATAAATTTTAAAAATGGCGCCCGCAAATGGAAATAAAGGGGGGAGGGGGGATTGATTTTTTCCTTACCATAGCAATATGGGTATCAAATAAAAGCCAGTAAAAAGTCCATTTCAAAAATATACAATTTTTTGCAGTCGGGTGTTTTGTTTTTTTCGAAAATTATGTTTACTTTTTACAGGTATAATAGGAATAGTTTGGTGTTTATTGTGGATCATCTTGGTGTACGATTCTCCTGTGAAACATCCTCGAATCTCGGAAAGCGAGAAGAAATATATTCTGGAAGCTCTAGGCGATAAAGTCTATCAAAGCACTAATGATACTAAGGTTAGTTGGATTGTTCTTCATTTATCTAACAAGATTCTGTGAAATTCAATAAAAGCCAAACTTCTTTGGGCTTACTAATATTCTTTAATGTTTTATTATATTATATATTCGCTTAATTACTACTTACTTAGTTTAGACTATTAGGAACGAAGTTGTTAGAAGTTGCAAGTACCTATGTCAAAATACTGTTGAGTAAAATAAATAATAATTTATATATTTATTAAAACCACCTGTGTTGTTCTGTTAACTTGTCAACAATGATCATTACTTGTCCTTCTTTAGCTGTTATGCTTCATACTTAATTTTTTGTAAGACTAGTATAAAGGCCAGTTTGTAAGGTTTTCAAATACAAGTCATTGGACTGTAACAAAACCGACTTCCTATTGAGAGCTAGATTACCTATTGTTTAAAGGTGTCAAGTTATTATAAGGTTTCGCGTGCGTTTATTTTACAGTTATTAGAATTGCTTGTTGCAAATAGTTTATGGATACTTTTATGATTCTAATTATCTGAATATTATTATTTATAGCCTACGCTATTTTCAACGGTTTTAGTTTATTCATTTATTACTATGTATGTTTTAGTTGAATACTCAGCGGTTAGGTACTCAATATAGGAACGTACCTACACTTTTTATCGCGAGGGTTCTTAACAACGTTAGTGTCAGTCCTTATAAGCCGCTGTCATGGCACAATTGGACCAATTAGCTTACCTAACGTGCCCCCGAAGCATGCAATCATAATTTTTATCAAACATAGAACAACTCAATTTTGTATATTTTCCATTTCGTGTCTTCCTCCTGGGGACTGGACCCACGACTTCCAATAGTAGAGTCTACACTCAACCCATTACACCGCGGAAGCTTTAGGAACTAATTGCCAATACTTACGCTACCTTGTATTCTCAGATCGTGCCTCCATTCAAGAGCATTTTCACTTCGCTGCCGTTCCTGGCCATGGTCGTCCTGCACTATGGCAGCAACTGGGGACTGTACTTTGTGATGACGGCCGCCCCTAAATTCGTGTCCAGTGCTCTCGGCTTCAACCTGACGTCCACTGGAACGTTGTCCGCGCTGCCGTATCTTGCCAGGATGATATTCTCACTAATCTTTGGGGCTATTGGAGATAGGTAAGCCATACTCGTGCTAACATGTGGTACTAACTAGAGATACTCCTCTGGAGAATTGATAACATTTCAAAAAAATTACATGCACATTTTTTTTTATTAGTTTTTCTTATTTATATAAGTTAACGACCTTTGGCTAACCGGGCCGAAGGTCTTAGGTTCAAATCCTACCTGTGTGCGAATTTTTGGTTTCTTATTTAAACTTATGCACATTTTTATTTTTGTCCTTTTAGTACGTCAAAAAAGAAGACATACGTATTTTTCTTTTTCATATCTTTTCATTACTTCCCCATGAATTAAATTCACTAAAAACTCTCCATTGTAAAAAAGCGTAAGTACAAGAGTAAGGATGTGACGACTTCACGCCTTTGCCATATTTTATATTTTAAAAAATAACTGACGTCTATAGTGTTGTATTTTGTAGCAGTAAGATATCGATATCGACAGTAAGCACGTATATCAAAATAAGAAAATTCTAAATAAGGAAGTAGATAAATAATCTATGTGAGGATTTTTATCCAAACTCAACCTAATTAACAAAAGGTTATGTTGCAATTTACCTTACTTATTTTTTATAGTTTTTAAGATCAAATGAAACATCAATAATATGAATAAAGGAACTTTTATGATTTCGTCAACATACTAGATAATCGTTTAAATGCACATGCATTTATATATATTTGAATATATTATATATGTGTGTATATTAAGCAATCCTAAATAAAGTTTAAATAAGAAACGAAAAATTGGCACACGGGTAGGATTTGAACCCACGTCTTTTGGCTAACCGGGCCATATATTTAAATTAATATAAATAAGAAAGAACACTGTAAGTGTTCAAAAATATTTAAAAAACTATTAATCCTAAATATAGGTACTGAACTAAAACTATCGTTTACTAGATGGACTTCACTTCTATAGAACAACACTACCATTATCTCTTCTCTCACTCACTCATCATAGTGTCAAATGTCAATGTCAAAATGACAGTTAGCTTGTGTGTATGGTAAAATACTTTTTTTAAGTCAGACCAGATAACCAAGCAAAGGCATGTCCCCTTATATTGCCTGTATCAAAGTACCTTTCAGTTTTTTCAAATATCTCTGAATTCATAGCGTAAAAAAATGTAAAAATATTTTTCACGTATTAAGCATCGCCAAATCTCAAAATGGTTTTTGAATTTTAGTAGCATTATAAAAATGAAATGTTGTCAATTGTATTTTGTGGGATCATTCTTCTGTCATGCTTGCTTAGTGACAGAATTATTTTAGTTCGGCCTAAATTAATAGTACCAAATTAAGGACATATTCAGGCTACTGAACAACCAAGATTCAGTTTGGAAAACGTAAATTCAGTTACTACATAGGTATCAAGAAATATCACTAAGAGCCTGTATTTCAGTGTTGTCAGAAAATGCATAATAATATCTTTAACCGTAAAATTACAATTAGTTACTTTACAAGTACAAAGTAAAAAGATAAATAACCGAAAAGACATCGGCATAAATTATCATTACATTTTTTTCTTTTCTAGAATAATGAAACAGAACGTTGTGTCCACGACGTTTATGAGGAAGTTCTTCTGCCTCTTCTCTCACGTGGTGCCAGGGTTGCTGCTGATCGCTCTCGGCTTCACAGGCTGCGCACCGATTCTATCCATCGTCCTCATCACTTTCTCTATGGGCTCCAACGGAGCTGCTACCCTGACTAACTTGGTCAACCACCAGGACCTGGCACCAAACTTCGCGGGAACACTGTACGGAATCGCTAATGGAATCGGGAACACAGCCGGGTTTATCACTCCGCTTGTGACAGCGCATTTCACGAAAGATGGGGTAAGTGCTAAGTGCTGTTTTAAAAATATAAAAAACAAGCGATTTCCCGCGACTTCGCTCGCGTAAATTTTAAAATTTTTTATACAAACTTCCAACCCCTTTTCATCTCTATAGTTATGATGTCTAGGATAAAAACTATCCATGTACCTACTTTGTTTCGTTGCCAATTAAAGACCCCTCGACAATACATGTGTTTTAAATGAAGGCCTTACTTAATGAATAATTGTAATTGTTTGAATATTTTTTAAATTATATGCCATGCCAGTAGTTCTATACTTACTGCCATGCCATAAGCCATCTGAAGTATCAGACCTCTAGTTGTATGAGGAAATTCAAATAATTGCTCATTGTAATGGCTGCAACTAGTTAACACCTAAGAGTTTTTATATTTTCAGAATGGCTTTGCTGAGTGGCGGCCAGTATTCATAACAGGTGCTTCCCTATACATTGCTGCGGCTGTTTACTTCATCCTCTTTGGAACTGGTGAAACACAAAGTTGGAATTATGTAGCACCGGTGGAGGAAGAGAGAGACAAGAGACCCAGTGCCAACTCCACGGATACCACCGTCACCGTTACATTGCCAGTTAAAACATAAGTTTAAATGTTAAGGAAAAAAGAAACAGCGCGAGCAAGTATTTTTATATTTTATTATTTATTCTTGCCAGAAACAATGGCAGCCGCAAGATTTACCTTTCGGTTTGTACAAGTATGTACAGTTTACTTACACTATATTTTAAACACAAGTAGCTCTATATTATTAGTACATGAAATAAAAAGGTACTTGTTAAAAGCGAATGAATGTACTCATTGGTTGAGGATGAAATTAAAATATAACTGACGTTGAAAGTGTTGAAACTGAAGATTTTTCCCATTTTCTCATTTCGACAATATTATTGTCTAGATAAAAATACCATTGTGTCTGAATGGAATTAATGGTCGTGAAGATTTATTTTAAAGAAGATGAAACAGCACCCCGACGAATCGTGATGAGAACTAAAAAAACTAGTATACAAGCAGGGACACATTTGCGGCTTTACGTCGAATCGAGATCGAAGAGTCAACGTGATTTCAATAAATTGTTACTAACTATTGGATTTGATTTTCTCCATCTCTAAGAGTTTCTGAATAATACCATACATGGAAATTACTTCGCGGACCACCTACTCTCCACACGATTCTCTCAAAAATACGTACGAAATTGACACAACACTTTTTTACTGGAAAATTTTCAGTAAAAAAAAGATCCAAGTCAAATTCAACATTAAAGTGACGAACTCGATTGTCAAAATTAGTAACGTGCTACCATTTCTCATACTACGTTTTATTTACGTCAATTTTACTAGTCGAAATCGATTTGAAAACGTAACCCAGCAGCAAACTTAAAAATGGTCGTGCTACTTCTTATAAGTTCTCGATAAGCCCGTTAGCGGCTGGTGGATGGCTATTCGAGTACGCAAGCGATTTGAAAACGTAATTTTTACGTGCTCGAAGACTAGGTACGAGGACGAACGACGCGGTACGGTCATTTCCGACATTTAAATGTCAATATTAAAAATATTGCATACCTACATATCAGCAGCTGAATACGCATTTTCAAGAAAGTATAAATACAGTCTCGAATTTATCCAGCTTAGTAGTTATTTGTGGTTGGAGTTAAAAGCATACGCAATATTTTAAGACTTTGTCAAAAAATGCTAGTAGATACCTAAAGGTACAATTTGAATATTGAGTATTTTTTAATGAATGTGATGAAGTCCTTCAAATGATGTTGTTTTAATTAAGTATATGTATAGCTTCAGAATTAAGTATTCATACAGGGTGTTCTTTTTAAACGTCACTGTTAAAACTTACATCAGTATTAGCCGTGGCGAAAACCTGATGGCGAAATGTGTACATCACTATTTATTAGTACGAGTAAGTAGGTAGGTAGATATGATGACACTTTACAAGTGTTACAATAAACGTTATACATTATTCATCAGACGACAAAATGTCGACATTTTGCAATTTAAATACAGCTATATATAGGCATGTTACACGTTATGTAACTAGCTAAAGGTACTTGCTATTGCAAATATAGCCATAAGATACAGACAGCTGCCATAATAATATTGCAGTGTAAGATAAAGTGTAATTTATTATTTAATAATCTAGGTATTGTAATGTGTGTAGATTAGAAAAAAATAAAACAATGGCAGTTTGATACTTAATTATGGTATTATGACAATTTCGTACAAATAATTTTACGCATATTTATTTTTAGTAACTGTAGTCAAGTTTAGTCTTTTAATAAATAATGTAACGTCCATTTATGTTGAAACAAAATTTATTTAATGAAATAAATTTTATAATAATATAATAGGATAAATTATTGTTTTTAAGTGATAAGCATTCAATTTGCAATCTAATTAGATATTTTTGCACTTGAAATAAATTTTATTTGATACCTGACGTTTCGAACAATTTACAGCATCCGCAGACTAAAATTTGGTTTTTATACAGGATGTCCATGTTTCGACTAGCTTTAACTGTTCCAAATTTTTTCTTATAAATATTTTTTCCTCTATGACGGTTAATAATTCTAATTTTGAATTGAATTTTACTTCCCTTGACCTTCCAAAGGAATCATTTTCATAACTTTTAGGACCATCCATAGAATATGTATTTTTTTAAAAATATTAAAATGGCTGTCGTTTCAAGAGGAGGCATTTGATGATCTAATAGCCCATAAATTATCGCCAGTCAAAACCCGGACACACTGTATATGCCCATTTATGTTTAAGTAAAAACAAAAATTTAAGTTCAGAGCTGTAAAATAATTTGTTATTTCATGTTTTCTTTTCACGGCTGATCTCAAATTGTAATCGAAACTCAAAAATACTTGAGTATAAATATTTAAACCACAACTTGAATTACTTTTTTCAATGTAATATGATGTCATTTTTAAAAACTGTGATGAATAAATTACATGGTGCCCATTTGTGTGTAAATAAATATTGCCTATTAAATAACTATTTTTTTAATGCACCTACCTAAAAAACCTAAATAATATTGATTAGCGGTGATCATAAAAAGTATACCTACCTATAATATTGTTGCTTTACTAAAAGGCTGAACTCAAAACAAGATTTTATCCTTTGATGTATATCGATGAGGAATGAGTTACTTGTACTTGTTTCTTCTTCAAGTAAGTAGGTATCATATCTAAATTCTAGGGTTATATTCTTTGCTACAATTTCCATAGCATCTATTTGTTTGGTACATGACGTAGTTTTTGTAATATTGACGATATATAGTTTATTGAAATTAATGAAACAATTATTTGAGTCATTAAAAATTGTTTAATATATTTTAGTATATTTAGGTACACAATTATACATTATATACACGGACATATTTCCTTTCAATATAATATTTTATTCTTATAACAATTAAATGACACATAAAAGTCTATTTACTTTCGAATACACAAAGTATCAATTACGTTAATATTAATTACAATAAAAAACGATTGGCTGACACAATTATAAAACAAACCACTTACAATGATATAAATCAAACTCTCTTGAAACATCAATCTACATAATATTATAAAAGTTTGAAACTACTCTTACCTCTTTGGAATTACATCACCAAAACAACTCGGGTTATGGTCACGCATTTAAAAAATTTCAGGCGGGATTCACAAGACGTACCTAAAATAAGATTAAAGTCAATGCACACAAAGCGTTCCAAGAAGTACAAATGATTAAGATGAACTAAACCATAATATTCTTACAGAGATTGCTACCTACGATGCTCATGTGATGATTGTCGAAACCTCATTCGATATGATCTGTGTAGCATTACCTACGTCAAAAGGTTTTACCTGTAGATATAAGGAATTAAAGCACTACCATCATATTTTGTGCTTCGTTCAGACGTACGACTCTGATTCCGTGTCGGAGTCGGTTCCGTCTAAAGCTATTCCATTTTGTGTGGTTTTGTCAGCACCATTGTTTGGGTAAAGTCGCGGCACGGATTTAGATCGCACTGCCTTGTCTTCCTTATTTACGTGAACAGGCTGAAATTTCTTCAGAACCCGTTGGTACACCATCTTCCTCGGAGGAACGGGCGGGGGCATGTGCGGTGGCTTCTTATTATTATTCTGCTCCTCCGAGTTGTGGTATTCCGGTTGCACGGCGGTCGGGGTAGCTTTGTAAATGTCGGACGGGAACACGTTGTATTTATCTTCGTGGAATATGTCCCTCGTTCTATTGTAGACGGACGTGTACAGAGGCTCGATGTACTGGGTCGTGTAGCAGTTCTCGAATGAGTTCTCACTGGCCGGTGAGTCCGTCGACCTGCTATTGAACGAGTTTTGCGGTTGGTACAGCGTGTCGTTGCTACTTGAGTCGCTGTGAAGGATGATGTTCGCCAACGATTTCGACTGATTTAATTTGTTGTTGTTATAATTTCGAAGTCTACACTTCTTGTTATCCTCCGAATTGTTACTGCGAATGTCATCTACGTAAGAGTAGGAGTTTTGTAAGGGATTCATGTGCTTCTCCTGCTCTCGCGGCTTGTTTGACGTTTGAAGTCCAGTGCAGCTTTTAGTGCACATGTGCGCGGGGTCGAATCGTCTCTTGCGGCAGCAGTTGACCACATTTACCTCGTAGTTTCCGTTGCGAGCTCTCTCAGTGTTTGTTTGAACCTCTTCGTTCACTTCCAAGCTCTTCGTCCTCGCTGCTTGACGAGACCAGTCATTTCTTGTAAAAATGGTGGCTGCCGGTGTTACGTTCCCATCTGGTTTATTCTGCGAGGATTCACCTTGTTTTTTGCTCATTTGCCCGTAAATATTTTCTGATGAACAGTTACTGGTTTTGCTATTGTAGTTGGCGCTCTTTTTCTCCCACCCGGTGTAGACTCGTGAATAATTTGTGTTTGGGTTTTTCATAATCTCACCGTGAGACTGGTACTGATTCTGCCGTTGAATGTTTTCTGTGAACATAGCTAAGTCGTGTATGTTACTATATACGATATTTTCTTGACTAGAAACTAGGTCACGCTTATTGTCTATTGATTCTTGCTTTGATTCTAATAAGTTATCTGAGCTCTTTGCTCGGTTAAAATTTTTATTGGGAACATTTTTATCTGTTTCTTGAGTCTCTGCAAACATACTGTATACTTTTGAAGTTCTAGCTGCCTTAGAAATACTTCTCGGTGGTTTTTGTGGTTCTAAGCCGGTAATATATTTTGCTGGACACTGTCCGTATATGTCAGCTGTAGATCGCTGTAATGCAGTTTTAGAAACATAATTTCTTTCATCAATACCATTTGAGATTCCTATATTTATAGAGTTGTGTACGTATCGTTCTCCGGTATACGGTGTCGTGTATAATTCTTCATTGACTGTGCTGTACATTTCTGCTTTATTTGAATAAATATTTTGTCTTTGCAACATTTGGGGTAGACCGTTTACGTTATGATTGTCAGTGCTGTATCGTGTGACTAATTTTCCATCTTGCTGTATATTGCAAGTCGGTGCCGAAAGACTGTGCAATATATTTCTGGGTGCTGGACTATTCCCTCCGTTGCTGTTCGAATCGTCTTCTGATAGCGTCAGCCCTGAATCTCTGCTGAGAGAGAGCTTCTCCTTGCGCGGCGTGGATAGCTCCATCGAGTCTAGAGAGATTCCTACTGAGTGAAGGCTGTCGCTTTCTTCGGCGCCCGAGTCGAGTAGTGCGTTAGAGGATTCAGGGCTGCCGTTTCCTAGAAGACCAGAGATTTGCGGTCCAAATAGTGCTTCAGCTTTTACTATAAGTAGTTCGACGACCATTGGCACTGCTTTGGGAGCTTTGTCACAGGGCGTGTTGGGCCATAGGAGGCTGGGTCCTACGCATACGCCGAGGTTCATGGGACACATGAGGTTGATGTTGGACTTTTTCGCGATAGCTTGAAGGAGGCACACAAAGTACGTCAGCATTGTGTAGTGGGCTTTCGGCAGTTTAAGTAGCAAAGATCGGACGGCGGGAACCTTTTCTGCTTGAGATAATGCTGTAACAAAAGAAAAATATATTTCGATATATTAAATTTAAAGTTCATAGTTGAGTTTGTTTTCGAGTCACATATTTGACATTACATTTAATAACGATTCTATAATTTAATAAAATGTGTAACAGTTTTGAAATAATTTTGAATCTGACTGGATGAACACAGTATAAATATTGTATATTACAAATATGGGTGGTTAAAAATTAGATGCCCTGAGAAATTCGGGAGGACCATTTTCACTGATGTGGTTCCCTTTAATAAGTGGGGCTGGCTAGAACCCGAATTCTTCGCGGAGTTGTTGACTCAGACTCGGATAGTGAAATTTCATTGAGAAAGTCCTCAACGAACATTGAAGAGAACATTGAGAACATTGAAAGGTATAGGGGGTCACAAAATATTCTACAGGGTCAATGTGCTCCGTGGATTAACACCCATGGCCCCTGTTAAAATAAGATAAGATTAGTTAATAAGTGGGTACTTACTGAGAACTTGCAGCCAGGCGGGGTAGAGCTCAGCAGCGAGCAGCGGCTGCGGCAGCGCGCGGAAGAACTCCTTCACGAGCGCCGCCAGCAGCAGCACTGGCGCGCGCTCCAGCTCCGGACACGTCTCCGCCCACGGGCCCAGTGCGTCCAGCTGTCGACAAATACATTTAACGTTATGAATGCATCAATACAAGCAGTCGCTTGGAATGGTTATAAGTGACAGTATTTTTTATATTTTTTAAGGAACTAATATACGAAAGTGGCTCTTTTCAACATAAATAGGTTTTGCCCGGTTTTGTCTTCAATAGAATATCCTGACAAATTTTGGCCAGTGTCTGCTGTCTTTCGGGATGACTGCGTAAATATTTTTTCTGCTACAGTTAACATTACAATGAGATGTTTGAATGTCTCCCAAAGAGGCCAATTTATTTGATATCTACTCGTAAGAACAGATCTATGTTAAACCAACCGGGCGGCACTTGGTCATCCTTCTAATAGTTAATATACTGCTTTAGTACCAAAGGTACTCTTTATAGATCTTTAATATCCCCACTCAGGGTACTAAATACCTAGTACGAATTTCCTCTGTAAGAAACATGATGATGGCGCTTACCTTATCCCTCAGCAATCTTAGCGCTTTAGCGTTAGCGCTGCGACGGAAGACGCCGTGGGTCAGCGGAGCCACTACCCTCAGACGGCGCAGCACTTGCAGCAGCGCTGGTGGCGGCGTCCCGTTGCAAAGCCGGGTAAGCGCCACGCCGAACAAGCGACCGCCGCGGCGCAACAGCCGCAAGCCGCGACCTGGCGTTGTGGCGCCGCTGAAATAGAATAAAACAGTTATTAAGAAGCAAGAACATTAGTAGGCTTTGGAAGTGATAAGAATAATATGATTCGGTTGATTGAAATGTGATGTTCGTCTTGGAGGTGTTTATTTGATTGTTAAAACATAGTTTATTTCTAGGCATCCCAGAATAATGCGGTAAATATTTACGGACGACAGCACATCAACGTAAACACTGTGTATCTTACGTTATTGTAATAGTGGTGGTTTTGAATTAAAATGTAGCCATAGTCTGATGTGCTGGCCACTGTACGAGTAGTAGGTAGGTTGTGTTACTTTACAAAATACTTGGATACTCACTTTTTTAACCCCTGGCTTTTCTTCCTGAGCTCAAAAACTAGCCCACAGGGATTATTCTTCGCATTAACATGTTCCAAGTCGAAGCCGTCCTCATTAGACAACGTCTGCCTTATCCTCGACATCTGAAAACCGTAACGAATAAGATTTAAATTCCTCTCTACAGGAACAAAAACTAATCAAAATATGAGCGGAACAAGAGAAATGTTTTTGCCTTGTAATTGACATTTAATTTGATGAGTGGGCGTTCACTAAATGAATTATTAATAAGCAAGGACGATGTTCCCGGTGGTCTTAAAGTACGTGACCTCAATACCACTCCTATCTTTGTATTGATAAAAAAAGTTTGTATTCATCAGCTAACGTATAGGCCTACATCCGAAATGGGGAAAATACTCACTTGTATGGCATGGGGTCTTTCGATGCCTTGGAGGGGCGTAGGGGGCGAGTCTCTTGTAGGTCTGACACATAGCGTGAAGTCATTTGCATTGCCCCATCTTCCTTCTCCCTCATTTTCTCCGTCGCCATCTCCATCAGCGTCACCATCAGTACCGCCGTTCTGGAGGACGTGCAATGATTGTCGCACTACGCATCGAGCACTCATTTCTGGACCCACCGATACAGTTTTGCACTGGAAAAAATATTTAATTTGTAATTTATGATGTAAAACAATATGACTAATTTGTTGTTTTTTTTTAAGATTCAAAGTCCTTTCTACGAGAACGAAAACTAATTTAAATATGAGCGGAGCAAGATAAATGTTTTTTTTTAAATTGTTGATTACATACAAATAAAATACTTACGAATTCTATTGAGCTTGTCACATCTTTGTAGAAGATCTGGATGTTTGTTGACTTTGGTTCTGTCGCCAACTGGGCGTTTAAAGCGTTTTGAATTTTCCTGCAATGAAAAAAAGGTTCTGAAGTACTGGTTACGAGACTCAAACTTTTAGATATACCAGTTTCACAAGCTTGACAGCTAATTATGGTATTTCAAACCAAATGATTTACGTACTTGTACCAGGTGTCCCTGGCTGCCTGCGTTGGGTATGTAGCGAGGTAGTTTGCCACGCCAGTCGTCGTCGGCCATCCGATCAGGAAGCCCGTATCATCGCTGTCCTGCAGTGAAAGCCACACTTCGGCCAGTCTCACACTCTCTTTCAACTTAAAGCAGTTCGTCCCTCGCGACTTGCCGACAAGGATCAAGTCACTGAACAGGAACAAATGACGGTCTAGTGGTGGGGAGGTTGTTCCCAAGGGGCTGAGCTGGACGGGCGCCTCCATAATGAAGGTCCTTGGTGACAAGGTACTGTTGCTTGCACTAACAGTCCCCCCGATGTCCAAGCTTGGCCGCTTGCGAAGGCTCTTTGATTTCTGAAACAAATAACATATCAGATCGTAACAATTGGGGTAGCACAAATTGCTAAATCAATCAAACATTTCGTGTCAGCACTTCAATGGCGTAACTGCTAGATAAGGAAATTAGTGCAACTAATGAGATAGTATAGATAAGTTTATGAGTTCATTCACTTTAACCGAAATTAACTATCTCTATGTATGTGGCAAGGCGTGTACGTATGGCTTGTGCAAGCCTTGTGATTCAATTCAAAATGTATGTCATACATTTTGAATTGACTGACCACACCCGCCTAGATTTGACATTTTCAACGTGGACGATGAGCAACCACTAAAAGTCAAAGAAAACACGAAGCTGCTTAATGAAATTGAAATCACAGTAGGATAGAATAATTTCGAATAAACAGCTCCTTCTTCTTCCTCCCAGCGTACAATTTAGTATACCTAGCAGTAATATGCATGAGTTGCATCACGAAATAATTCTATTTATTGATATAGGTGCATATATATGCATGCATGGTGTGAGGTATGCGCCAAGGGTCCGACTTTATTATGCAGAGCAAGATACATGTGAGGAAACAGATCCTTCATTTGTTCCAGGCGCAACGGGTGTAGTGTTTAGTTAAGATGATAATAGATAGAACGATGATTTGAGTAACTAACAGCAACTGGATGCGCATTGGATGATGGGATAGAGTAGAGTGGCACGTTTAGAAAAGCTATATCCAGCAGTGGACTGCCGCAGGCTGAAGGTGATGATCATACTGAATATTACCTGTGCATGGTGCGAAGCGAGGGCCGAGGGTGCGTCGGCGTCGTGCAAGGCAAGGTAGTCGTGAGGGAAAAGGTCCTGAACGCGCTCCAGGTCGGAAAGGCGCGCGGCCCGTCTACGCCCGCACCCCCCGCCCACCAGTCGCTCGTACTGTGCCAACCGCTCGATCTAGAACAAAGAAATACAATCGTTAACTTGCTTTGTAGAAGATGCTGTGATTCAAATTCTGATGACACGACAAGATCCAGTTTGATTAACTGAGGACGTGGATTTGTTCTTTAAAAGGTCTGACAGCCAATAGTTATGTTTTTGAACATTAGATAAGTTAGTCTCTGAACATTAGTAGTTAGATAATTTTAGGATAAATTGTTTGTTATTGAAATCCAACTGAGGTAATATAATTTGTTGTTGTAAGTAACGGCATTAATAACTTTTTACAGAAAACTGCCATGTAGGTTTTTTAAAGAAATTTGGCACTGTTACTTTGCGCTTATCATGGACTTAAATCATGATCAACATATGTCATGTTGACACACACACACAATGACAATGACACAATGAATGCTAGGGAGCATGGAAGTTTAAAATAAATACTTAGGGTAGGTTTATAAATCGTAGATACTGAATACCGCAAATTCCAACGAAGTGAATATGTAAAGTTAATTAGGTACGTATGCGATAGGAAAATAATTTTTATGGACATCAGTGAACACCTGCAGATTTCCTTACGGTTCGTCTTTAAACAGCTTTTATGTCATGATAATAAGAAACATAGATAAATAAAACATAGGTATGTAATACTGGTAAAACATAATGCAAATTATGCATTCTTCCAACATAAATACAATAATTTTCTATCCGCTAGTCATCAATTTTGTCACCTGACGTAGGTTGACGAATGAAATTAATATTCTAAACATGTAGTAATTATTTTGCTACGATATGCGAATACACTACAATTATTGTAATATGCAATCATGAATTCGTATTTCAAATTCACTTGCGTTACGAAATTATAATTTGTTTTGATTTGGAATTAAAAATTACTACCCAATGTCAAAGACCCACAAACATTACCATCAATCCATGTTATACCAGTATGTGTATCTCATCTAAGTTGGCTTAAAATAACTTTTGCATAAACTTGAATATAAATTTTTAAATTGACAGATTATTTTAAATAATGAATTGCATGGATTTTAAAGAGGTTTTCGCAATTTACAAAGTGTGAGAGACTCGATATTGTATTTGCATTACAAAAAGAAAGCACGACGAACAGACTCATGCTCATATCCGCTCACAAAGGCATTATACTTCATTTTAATAATCTATTGAAACGTAACGATTCTAATCTAAATTCTTATGGCATGGGACGTGTAGAATGTCCTTAGGACGACTTCCCGGGCGCCTCACGTCTACCCGACCGTGACCACGACAATGACGCCTACCCTACTCTGCAAGACGTTGTCCGTGCATTTGATCGTCTGTTTTTATCACTCGTGTAGAATTCCATGATGAGTGAGAAAGAGAGAGAGATTAAATTGAAACGCAAGGACATCGTCTTTCGTAGTAAACCTCTTATAATAAGGACAAAGGATTGTGAGACACGGTAGCTATGATCATATACAAACTTGTAATTTAAATGATAATAACTAGTCGTAGTGGCACATATATTTGCTTTATCGCATGTAGTCCCGGGATTAAATTTCAAGGGTAACTCAGTGGACTATTCTGAACTGAAATTGTCGATTCTGGGTGTGCTAGAAGCTTAGTTGAAAACAAAAAGAGAACAAACCTCTTTTTAAGGCTAGAAGACACATTCGTAACACAAGAATGCAACTTTTTATTTAAAAAAATTACCATCTCATTTCGAACATCTCAAGCCCTAGGCATCAAAAACGAATAAAAATGAAGGCACTTAGTATCACACGCATATTTGAGAATGTAATAAAGCTCAAGCCCTCATGAATAAAATAACCTAAGGAATCACGTACGCCCGATTGCAACGGCGAATGTGCAAGACGCATGCGAATGGTATTCGTATTTATCTCGATGCGCTGTTAAAACTATGTATGTATACATACTAGTTTTCACAGTAGATAAATATATATATATATAGGTAAATGAAAATTAAAATGTAATTATCCCTACAGAATATTACGATGTTTTATTTTCCAAATTCGATTCTAATGGTTCGTATTTAAAAGCACTCCCGTGTTCACTGGATCGTTAAATTATGTGTTTGACTCTCACGACCGACATAAAACCCTTGCTACGTGCTCCCCTGAGTTAATTTCGTTCTCAGAAATCAATGCATGTTTTAGTTATCGTGCCTTTGTATCCTGTCTTTAATGTTGGTCTTGAGTCCTAAGTAACGTTACATCAATCATAAATATTGGATAAAGCGAATGTAAGATTAATAAAACATGACACGATTTGTTTTTTTTATTAATGTTCCTTTGGTAACTTAAGGCCGTGACTGTTTGGTAAGATTGACGGTTAATATGGCGCAAAAAAAGAGTATAAGCGATACTGTATTGCTATTAAGGATATTCACTGTGGATACATGACGCGGAGTTATTGTACTGTAAAATAATTATACACCAAAGCCCACGACCGCGACATGACACATCCAGTGTGATTTTTATTTGAATAGACAGCTTGACTCTGACACCGTTACTCTACCAAAATTTGTGTACCGATTACACTAATTTGGGTACAAGTGTGCTGCTCTATAACAGTAAATAAATTATATTAATGATAGCTGTTAAGTCGAACAACCGTGTAAACTCATCGAGTCATATAACTCATATTTCATCATTGCGTGATCTGTGTTGATGTGTTTATGTAAAGAACAGTTGTGTAAATTATCTGTGAAACAGTTAAGCCCTATATTGCTTCACTTAAATAATTTATAAATTATTACAAACATTTTTAAAAAAATGACTAGATGATGTGGTGACATGACATCAGCTTGCTATTGTCGCGGTGCGGTATTTAATTATTAATACATCATACGTATTTTTTGGAAAACAATATAATTTAAACAATAAGCCAAATCGTGTCTTGTTTTGGCTTCATCCGTTAAAATATCGAAATTCAATCCAACCAGAGTTATGATTCGGAATTTCAAGATATTTTATATTTATTCGGAATTTAAATGTCAAGATAGTGGCACTTAAAGCTTCCACTCCTAAGACAAACTTTGTATTTGAAAAACTGTTTTGACACAGGCTTGTTACATTCCATAAAAATAGATTACTGGCGCCGTTTTTTTTTAAATCTGTCGTCAAATGGGGATTACATGTTGACAAACGTAGACGACCGCTTATCACGGTCTAGCATAGCTTTTAAAAAGGGATTAGTGATCGGTGTCCTCGGCGGGCAAACATTTTGTTAATATTTTAGTGTTTGCTCCCCAATCACCACTTCTTCGGTTCACTTTCGGAATAACCGGCTAAGTATGTACCACGAAATCTGGCACTACAAATAGGCACGTAAACGTTATCTTGGACGTGTTACACGGAACTGCACTTTCTAACTCAAACATTTGCTCTGGAGTAAAGTGAGTACGGCGACGTAAGTTTTTAGATAACAACGCACTGTCCTAAAACAGATAAGCGTTCTTACGGCGCACGCGCTTATGGGCCAACGCTTTTTACGTATTATCTCTATCTAGCCACTTCGTTTCCTGTTTGAGAGGACCCGATTTCAAACTCGCTGTTTTATAAAGCGAAACGCATTTATTCTACTAATGCGAGTTACATGTATGGCGCGAATATCTTCTGCGCAGACTGGATAGTGCAGTCATAATGCTGATATCTTTAAGCTTTAAGACATAGAGGCTAGAATCATACTTGTATTATCGACAGGATGGTAACAGCAGGTTACCTCTAGGATATTTTAATCTTCTCGAATAATCTATTTTATAATTAAAGCAATGTTAGCAATGGCAAGGATTAATGCTAGACAAGATGCAGTGAAATATCTTAATTGTTGAGTACTTAGAACATTTGCAGAGATTTCTTAAATATTGATTGCTAAAGCAAAAACCTCATAAAATTTTTAGATGTTAGAGAGATGTTTCGTAATAGCCTTTTGGTAAAACTATTATACAGTAATTTAAAACTTAATTTAATTTGTTTAAAACTTCGAGTGCAGGTTTAAAAATTCGATATATTTTAGAGATTTCTTTCGAAGAGCTTGTTTAAAAAACCATAAGTATTAAAAACTACGTATTCGCGGTGTGGTAGAAAAGAAATACCGACGATTGTTTAAAAGACTAGTAACAATTACGCTTAGTAAGTACCTCAACCATAGTTAACTAATTATGCAATCATTTGCTATGTCATTACGATTAATAAATCAGCGATTGAAAATTTGATTGATGAGATTGTGAGTTTATCATGTGCGCGCACGAGTTTTTTGCATGCCTCAATTAATAATTAGTACTTAATTAATTTTCAAATTAGAAATATTTGTATCTTAACATTTAAGAATTAGATAACAACAGTGAAAAAAATACTAACCTAATCTTTTCGCTACCTTTATCTTTATCTTTACCCCTACAACTTTTTTTGCGAGTTAATTTGTGAAATGGGTACATAAACGATGAATTTTAATGATTACAGGCTACAAAAACCTAAATTAGGAAGGAATTCTATCATTATCCTTAATGTCAGTTACACCAATTAGGTAGTAATCGAATTGCCCGGGGCAGCAGTTCTGCAAATACATTTTTAATAGTTCTCCGAGGAAAAGAGGCGAAGGCACACTTTGAATAATCATTAAGGGTATTTGGCACACTAAATTTAATTGCATCAACACGTACATTACGATCAGAATGCAGGCGTAATTATCAAATGAGCTCATTTCACTTGTAATAAAGGGCAGGGCACCATTATCACACTAAAGTTAATGCTTGACATTGGTTTAAAGTCGAATTTACAGCGCGAAGGGTTATTAACGGTACGTAATATGGCATTCTGGTATTCAGTACAAGTTGCTGGACTGTCTCGATGCCGTGATTCATCAGGTAAGCTCGGGGAACATTTCTGTGAGATCAGAAAGAGGATAAAGAGTTGGGCTAAGCAGCTTGCAGTTGCTCCAAACTACATAAAAGGTTAAATTGTTATTTAAATTACTCGCGAAGCTAAATATCTCAATCATTTCTAGAACACAGCCCGTCATAAATAATTAAGACTTATTTCAGTTTCGAATATGACTTAGCATTAAGTAGATTAGATCCGCGGTGGCCACAATAAAAGCTAAACCTATTGTTAATGGTCAGTGGTTGTTAACATGTAAGCTCTAGAAATCATTCATGACAGTTGTCATTAATTGCATTACATGGTTATGCTAAAGTTAGGTGGTGCGGTTAAAATAACCCTACTATACTACAGTTCGTATTTTTTTTTAAATGACACCATGACCTTAGTGTGTCCTCGATTGCCACACAAGTCTGCTTTGTCCTCCTGCGCCCACCGAAAGAATGCCATTCGACAGTTGGGAACCATTGTGTGTAAGCGATACTGGCGACTCATCCTTGGTGAAAACAAACCGATCAACGATCTCAGTGATAAAACATTTCACTTTGAACGAGTACCGTTTAGTAAAAGTAATTTGTTTATGCACCAAAAGGTCAGCAGATGAAATCAAATACAATGAAATAGTTTATAAAACGGATAATTATAATCGGAATATTCAGAAAGTTTTTGATGAGCATTTGAGACAGGAAAATACGAGCCGGATAACTTAGGTAAGATGACTGTAAGCCATTATTATTTGCATTATAATGTGCTGAATAGAACAAGTGAAATGGAACAAAACCCTGCTAATTCGTAGAAACAGAGCTCCGTTGAAAGTTGCTAATTATAGTTAGTTCGCTAATTAACACTTAGCCAACCGCGTACAACTTGTAGCCATTAGAACATGTAATATGTAGTCTCTTGTATGATAGGTACGTGTGCAAAAGCCGAAACTGAATGTAATGTTATGAGATGAGATGTGGTTTGTTGCGAAAGAAAAGATAAAAAAATATACTCAATTACTATAGCGTTACATCAAATATTGCTTTATAAATTTCGAACAGATTATATGGCTCACAATTAATGAATTCACTTAACTCAGCGGGCAATAAGAGGGGCATAAAACCTGGCCTGCAATTACCCGACGGACGCACCACTCGTAAATCATAAAGAAAGCAGTGTTACCGAAGAAGACATCACCGTGGAATTTCCGATTGGGAATGATGTAGGACTGCGTTGAATCAGAATAAATGCATTCTGGGCCGAATCACGGCGCGCGGACCCCGGTCATCGGCCTTCTTACGTATCCCCCTGCTTACGCCCAAGCTTATTTTAAAATAACGACCAGAAAAAACCACATGAACCTCAACAATGTTTCAAATGAGCTGCCAAGCTGCAATGCATTTTAAGCGGCCAACAATTAATGGAGACAATAAACGAAATTCGCGCTCTTTGTTCCATTTTTGTAAGGCTAACAAAACTCGCGGGGACAAAATGTAGTTAAATTAGTCTTGGAGTTACGAAATGAGAGGTCTAAATAATAGTGCACTATAAAACTTCACGTCTCTGAACTTGATCCGATGGTCGTGGCCTCTAAGAATAAAAGAAGACCTTTTTCATCTTGAAATGTGACAGGACTTTCCTACGAATTGTTAGTTTGATTAGATTATTTTGCAACTTTTCGTATAAGTATGCAGTTTGATGCCTAGCCTGTCAATAAGTAATAATAGTTGACAGCCACAATAAATGCAAGTTAACGCTATCAATGAAGCGTGTAATCCAGCCCGCATCTTTAGTAATCATTGGGACATAGGTTAAACGGACACATCTATTGCCTCACAATTAAATGGCAAGCACAAAGAATATGCATCATTACACATTAACAAAACCTACTCTTTTCAAAATATTCGTTTGAGTGACGGCACATCAAATCGGGTTACGTAACGATACGGCAACAATGGCAGTACCAACGTCAATCAGGCGTTGGAGACGTTTTTAAATAAGTCCATGGGAGAAAGTAGTGAGCCCCGGGCGGGCACGTAACGCGGGCGATGTGTAACCTACCTTATAGGCCGTATCGTGTAATACCGGCCTAATTGAGGCGAGATCGGGACGCGCCCCCGCGGGGCACTCTGAACTCGTGACCGGTGCCTGCGCTTGACATCATGAGTAGTAGATTCACACCACTCACCGAATATGCGCAACCGATTTGATTGACAACAATGCTATACACTCACTGTACACACGTGCTTACATACATACTGGTAATGTTAAGTATAGAGGCATAAACGACTATGATTTACAGCATTTCGAAAAACTTCGCTTCGACACGTCGCGTATCTAACTGTAAATAGTAATGGGCGGTACTTAATCCTAAACTCTTTAAGATTCATCCGATAAAGCATCACCGTGTAATAATCACATTATGTGGTCGTATAAATTTTCCGAAATATAGATAAAGCTACGTGAAGAATGAAATTTGAATCCCGTTAAATTTCTGATCGGATTTATGTCAACTTAAGATGCATCGGAGTGGACGGGACAGAAGCAGGTAGGCTGCTACCTGGATGTAGATGTTTTAATAGATATAAATTGATAAGTTTTTGTGTACATCGGCAATTTACGTGGTTGTGCAACGTTTTCAGAACGTAACTTGGAAACAAAAGTGGCCGTGCGGTTGCAAAAACGCATTTTGCTATCGATAACTCACCGGTTTCCCGCTTTCGCCTTGCGTAATTCACAACTGTTTTTAATTTACATCATCGTGTGTAACCTCGATGATGGACTGGATTGATTCGGACCTTTTATAGTACAAGAACAATTTAATTGGCGAGTTGCATGTAAAATGGAACACTGAAATGCAATATCAGAAATCTGAGGTCTGAATATGAATTGTACGTACCCGTAGATGCAGTGTAGTGTATTCAGCGGATCACTATCCTATAATCACTAATATATCACTATCTTAATAAATAACAACGTTATATTTTGAAACGCAGCATATCAATAACGTTCTTCTACTAAGTTTAGGCAACTTTCATAATGGTACAGGCTTTATGGGTAAAAAGCTCGAAAGTTCTAAAAGTCGACCGACAGACATCATCAAAAAGTAATGTTTATTAGCACGTTATACAGGTTCAGGTTTTCAGAAAATTTATTGCCTGAATCAAATTGCCTGTAATGAGAGTGTAGTGTAATGAGCAATACAAAATGAATTGAATCGGCGTTACGAGTACTTACAGACGGTAAACCTCAATTATCTGTTAATTAAACAGAATTCCCGTACAATATATGTCAAATAATGCTAAACCGGCTGATTAAATTAAACATGTGTTGGTGAACTCGACCCTCAATAGTGCGTTTTTAAGGCGGTTGTTTTACTGTTGTCAAAGATAAATAGATAAGCTTTGTCATCATTTTAATGTTTGCTGCACTTAAAGCAAGTTTGGGATTCATGCAAAACTAGAGAAAGTTTATAACATTTGATTAGGAAATATTATTATTTGAAGCGTCATCAACTTCATCCGTAGATGTCAATGATGTGCCACTTTTATACGTTACATCATCTATTATTAATCGTCAGTCAGTCATAGTTTATGTATGGGCCATTTGTTCTAATATAGAGATGCTCTGGGTACAATAAATAATATACATCTTATTTCTAAAGACAATACCTGTCGATGTTATCTTCTTTGTAGACTTGTTATTTAAATTGGACACTTACAATGAGACATTGTAACTGCGTGCGTTAATGTGAAAATAATTACAGATTATGCATGGTCTCACTCAACACTTAAATTCAATTACGATGCCATAAAAAGGACACATTCGCCTTGGGCTTTAATACGTATAACTACGCAAATTATTTGACAGTAGGGCGTTTTGATTTTAAATTGTCCTAGCTAGATGGCAACTTAAGCCTACTGTTCAGAATATCCTAAAATTTACATTATTTTCTTTGGAAGGATATCCCAATGGCCCAGTGGAGCGTTTCGGAGCACAAAGCCGTGTTTCCCGGAATACAGTTTTTAAAACAGCGTGTGCGCACCGAGCGAGGGAACAATTGGACAACATTATCAACCCCACAAATTAGCTGGCTCGCCAAAGTACGCTGTAGTATGGCCAGGTAATAAATGAATATCCAGAAACAAATGGAGCCCATTTTGCTGACACAATTTCTTTACAGATGTTAAGACTCCCTGTGGTGGTACCTACTGATATACTTTATTTCACTATTACAAAAATAAAGGAAACATATCTGAAATTACGATTTGGTTCTAAAAAAATAAGTCATATTCGTTGATTTTGAGAGCCAGGACTACATTCACGGTCACGTAGCGTCCGGGGCACGGGCGGCCGACGTGATACCCCGGGGACTCTGCCCACACTTTTCAATCTGTCACGTCCAGTCGCCTGTCAGAAAGTCTGTAAAATACATGCCTTAGTGTCAGTTAACAAAGCAGGCATGGTGACCATTTCCTAAAAGCATTTTGGCGTTGGATTTGGAGTCTAAAGTCAATTAAAAACAAGTTTGTTTTTGAAACTCGTCATTAAATAAATCAACTTAACAATTCTAGTTACCATAAAAGTATATATTCAAGCTACTTAAAATTTTATCCGAATAATCTAATCTTTATGGTATCTGAGTTTAATGGGCTATCATAATTTGAGATAAATGCCAGTTTTTTGTGAGAATTCTGAGAAGTACCTAATACTTGCAAATCTAATTCAACATTATTATGAAAGTCTCGTTACAAACAATCACACATTATGTCAATTGTGTTGCAGAGAGCACCGAAAGAATTGTTCGTGGCACCGCAGGACGCCGCCTAATGAATGTACGACAGTTCTTTACAACAGGGTCACTAAACTTACTGTCAAACACGTGCTGGGACAACAACGTCACATGCCGCACAGATTGCAGTGAGAAAATATTTTTACGCACCCTTTCTGACCGTCATAAGCTGCTAAAAAGAATAGACCCTTTTTTGGGCTAACATTTTGTTCCTCAGTTATTTCCGTCACGTAACAAAATATTACGTGACACTTTCGTCAAAATTGCTTCGTTTGTGGTGCGGCTTAGCAGTGGTCTACTGTTACTTCCAGGTTGATTTTGTGCGATGGTGGGAACCGACAGAGAGGTGTGTACAATGATGCGAGCCCTATTAGAAGCCGTCGATCGAGCAGGCACCAAGAAACGGTGTTCCGCGAACACAGAACAATGGTGGGTAATTTTGTAATGTCTTCTTATTACCATGCATGACGCAAAGCGTCTCCTATACTACGAGTACATGGGGCTATGTATCCCTACGATGATTAATATTCATATGGTGCCGTAGCTAGTTTTGAATTTAATTCCTTGCGAAGTCTGCATGCATCAGTCTTATTCTCAATATTACAATGTGACACACGTACTATGAGCTACCTAAACAATGTATTGAAAATTTATGGACTTATTGTAGGTATCAATACTAAATATTGATTGTACCTATACTATATTGATGATATATAGTATATGAATTTGTGAGTAAATTATTGTAACTTAAAAGTCTCCCTTCTATGATAAGAATTCAAGTGAAACTGTTTAGTAAGACAATTTTATTATACTCTATGTACCGACAATTGCTCAGGACTGGAAAGTAAGTATTCAGACGCGGCTGCTCGCCAACCTGTCGTCAGGTGTATACCCCGTTTAGGAGATACACCCTCCTCCATAATGGCATATGCGATATCGAATTTAATGAACGATCTCAGTGAACTGCGCACGCGCTCGCGTTTTTTTGCTCACAAGTTAGCAAGACCGAGACATCTTTAATGTTTCGTGTTACTGTCTCATCATTTTAAAAGAAGTAATAAAGTGAACGCGGATTTTAAATGACCATTTCTTTGTTAGGTATGAGCAGAGATCTGAACAAATCATTTTGGGTTTATGTTTTGACGTCTGTAACATTTCGCTTACGATTTTAAAGAGGTACGAATTTGAATTTGAACTTTTTAAAACATTATTTATATTCGCTAATGATTGAACACTCTGAGCATTCTTTCTACGTCCTTAAACGAAACATAAAATTAATGGGAACCATAAAATAAAAAGCAAGTATTTTTTATTAGTTATAGTCATGCGCGTCCTAGACCATAAAATATTTTTAATTAAAAACGACATATGGTGTGTCCGTCTAAGGATTTTCATGAGATGTTAGTTAGTTTATCATTGTCGACAATAGATAAATAAAGGCAATAGATTATAATTTACGAGGCAGTAGCCATAAAAATTAATAGAAGGACCTTTTTAATGCCTCATGGCCGGGGGATATGTAAGTAATGACCGACCATACATGTATCCCTTTACTTACTAGGACGCGATTAGATGCGCTTTCGATTTGGAATTAAAAACCAGTTTAATAAGTAACACAATAAAAATGAATTATTCATAGAGCTTGTTTACATCTGGACGACATTACGCGGCTCTTCGAAGGTTTAATCGAAGAACGAAACGTTTTGATTCTATAATAATGTAATAGGGTTAAATCAAGTAACTTGCAAGCATTGCAGGAAAAGTACACTAGATAATTACATCAATTATGCAGATAAAGACAAAGTTCTGACCTGTTTGATTGAAATCCATTCAACTGGTTAGACCTAATACCTACATCTCGAACACGGATTGAACGACGTATTTCTGAACATAAACCTACTGGGAGAAAGCAATAATAACATAGCAGTTTTAGTTTTTAAATGTTAATTGGAGAAAAAAAGATGTGTTTGGGAATTTACGTTACCTAAATAATTGCGTCAAAATTTCCACGAACAAGTATATTATTTTCCTGTTCTAAAAATTGGATTAACAGAAACAATTATGGTCGTATCCTTTAATATATAATTATCAAACTATTTTTTTAAAGTTAACGAGATTAGTAATACTATCAATGAATGTGCGAGAAGACATTAACATATACCTACTTGACCTCAAACTATATTTTGGGTAAGTGTTTGTAAATGCAAACGAGAAACATCAATTAAAAATCATTACACTTGAGTGGATGCTTATTAATTTGCTTGAACATATAATTTGTTAAGCGAATATAATGCAATCGCTGTCAATCATTGAAATACATGTAAATGTCCAAGTGTAGCTTTGTGATTAATTCGTTGTGGCATTACGCCAAAACTCGCTCAAACACAGACAAGTTGCATTTTTTGGGTTAACCTATAAATCTAGTTCCAAGTAGGTAATTACGGAACACTTGCGAAAGACGGCTCAATCTATCGTGTCTTCGACGCCTCATACGCCGGAGCTTTCCAATATCCTTACGTAACGAGCGGTAAAGCTCAAACGCCAGTATAACACGCAACACTATCAATTTGCTCCCAAACAGACCCGGGTATATTTATTAGATAATTATGTCCTATTTTTTATCTGCCAGGTAGGTAATAGCCTTTTTGTTCTATTTCTCAATGGGCGTTGTTTGTGAAAAACCTTCAATGGCCTTTGTCTTTTTAGGATCTTTTGAAGATAACTACTAAAACACGAGATTTGGAACTGGGTATTTTGTAAAAAGCGCAAAGTCGAAATTTAAATAATCTTTACGGTTTTGCATGGCCACAGTAAAAGATTATTGTGTAGAGTTAAAAGAATGAACTTTCTTTCGTATATCCTTTTTTGCGTTTATTCATAAAACCGGAGGGATTGTCTGCGTGAAGTTATTCATAAGACTACAGTTTGGGAACCGGTTAGCGTAAAATTTTACAATTGGTCGTTTTTCTGTTTATTGTAGTCTTAAAACCCCCACAACTATTGAGCCTAGAAGCCTAGATACATTTATTAATTGACGACTAGAATTTTGGCGGCTAAGTACCTATAAAAATAATCACATGTGCCGCTATACACTAATATAACATTCTATTCATTTGCAGTGTTCAAGGATCGAATGGCCTATCTTCCTATTACAATCGTGTGCACATGTACGATGCCAAGTGTTGTGTTTTCAGTGCGTAACTTGATCCTACAGCGATAACGCGACACACCGACCGGTACATGAGACATCCATATAATATGAAACGTAGCACTACCCGCTTATTGTAAACAAGTAATAATAAAATGTAAATCATTAAATAATATTTACATAACAGTTTCAAGAAATGGCTACACATTATCATTAATAGGAGCCTGTCGTGTTCCATTGCAGGGCAAAGGCTACAGATGCGATTCAATATTTCAGGATGATCATCAAGTTAACCAATTAATACATTCTGTGATATACGTAAGTAAGTATTGTTCAATGCCCTAAAATAAAAAATAAAATCAATTAAAAGAAAGTAATAATTATCTCTGTTAGTGATTGGTTTGTTAACATTTTAATGTTACTTACATACTTTTGAATGTAATTCAATTATCAAAAATACAATAATATATCAAGACTTAAGTAAATAATAGGCATTGAATAATAGTATCTGCATAACCAATTAAAATGACCTTGTTGCTAATTGAATCGAGCAAATTAAATGTACACATAACTGTTCAATAGCAATGCCAAGCCGGCCTCCTGAATTACGCAATCCTAAACAATAGAAAAATACTAAAGTAATCTAATACACTTCACTTCCAATTTCCTTGATATGGTAATTGACTTACATGCATCATAAGTCCTTATTGTTTATGTAGGTACGCAATGGTCACTAGTAGGCGAACATCACTGGGCGCGGGTCACGTAGGAACCTTGTTTACAAGCACTGCCGGGTAGTCACCGCTAGTCGTGCGAGCGGTCGCGCGGCGCGGCGAGGACTGTGCGGCGCGCGGTCATGCGCACGCGCAGCCGGCCTCCTGCGCCACGCCGTACCGCCCGCCCGCCTAGGTACTATCATTACTACACCATATACGACACTAATTAAAAACATCACTATCGCAACTATTCACATCTGTCTGACCAACGTCCAACATAATAGGTAATTATTTTCCAAACTGTTTCATAGGTTCGACCAATTTATGATTTTTTTACATCCATCATAAAAATAAATGGGACACAGAAACTGCTTATTTGTGTTTATGTATGGCAGACTTTTTACAACAATACCACAATTTAAGATTAGTAAATAAAGTATTGCATGCAGATATCAAGTTCAAAAGCGTCAAACAAATGATGTCCTATAAAATATATTGCAAAAATAACTGCGTGCTCGATTAAAGACAACGATCGATGCTGTAGGTCAACATCGTTAGCCAATGACAAATACTATATAAATCATCTGTGTAACATATCAGTGGAATAATAAATGTAAGAGCTGTTTACAATAAAAGAGTTTCGTGATAGCTGCGGAGCGGGCAGCACGCGCTTAGTCAATGAGATATGATACGCCGCGGGCGCACTGGGAAGTGGAGTGTGTCACACAACTTATCAATCATACTCGCACGTACAAATGAACATCACGCCAACCGATCTGTTCTAGATTAGACACAAGTTGGCCAATAGTGACCGACATCTGCAACACATACACGTTCACTAAATTACCATCTAATTTACTTAAAAGATTTAAAATGTGGAAAATATGAGTAAAATACCACAGCTATTAAAGCCTACTTTAAACGCGGTGTTGAAACGTCCGACAGCTTCTTGCGACAGACTGAAGGTATCTGCTGGTATTCACTGACAACTCCACTAGTTGAATAACATCGGTTAGGTAATAGGGCTTAATATGCTATGCTACTTTGTGCCATATGAGACGACAGCTTAATCTTCACGAGAATATATAAATTGACATTTAACAACAACATTGCAACAACTAAGCCCGGCTTGTTGATTTATGCGAAGTCTTCGGCTAAATCGTGCGTACATATTTCTCGTTGTACATTCAACCTAAATAAACAATGGTAATAAAGAGTTGTGTTCCTTCGACTGAGTAACCTGAATTCATCGACCCCGACTGTGTCCGATTGAATTAAGCCAGTTAAATTATATCATTGGCCGTCTGTCGCCAGTAATTCGATTAACTGCCCGCCACGCTCCGGCGAGGAATGCCACGACATCCATTTTCCCTGAGGGTCCTTGCTCTATTACCGAATGCTTTGGAAGTTTTTTAAGGTATTTTACGGCAGTGACGCTTTCTTTTATATCGTGTCAACTTTCTTTTCCTTGTTAAATGCATGACATCGGTGTTTATGTATCATGCCCTGGCGTTATATCAGTTTAAGATTTACGATAACTTGAACACTTAAACTTCGCGAGCGGCAGAATTGGGGCATATTTTACGTGTTTAAATAATTTAAAATGCAAGAGGTGAAATTCAGAAGTTGCTCATTCGAAGAAATCCTCTACATTACCTACATTTAATTTGCTACTGGTTCATTAATTCGGTTCACGTCCATATCCATCCACAATCATGCAGTTGTACATGTGTCATATCCAAATTCGTCAAACGGAGTGCTTGTCGACAAAACGCGCTGAATCGCCAATCGGCAATTAATGCAAATATACTATTTGCATTTGAAGCACATAACAGCACCACACCACTTGTGCGTAGCCGTTCACTAAAATGCTTACTATGGTCAGCGTAAGCGGTTTTACTCGATTTTTAGGTCACGGAAACTAATATTACACGTGCAGACACTTCTGTTGAATGAAACTATCACGTATGTTTTATTCGACTGCCTACCTACATACTCGTATAAAATGTTACTTGTGTTATTTTATGGTTTTATATCAGTCGGTACAATTTAAGGCAAAAGACTGTACTGAGGGTCGTTCTTTGGCACATATTCTAACATGGATTCGTTGTTGACTTGGTAGGTTTTAATAACCTTTTAAAAAGGTAAGGATATAAGGTATAAATGTCGCAGAGGTTTTGTCAAAGACGTGATATTATAATTTCACTAGTGAAATTATAATTACACTGATTATTGTCACTGTCGACTCGTATGATTTAACGGGCTCTTTTCAGTGACATTGTAATTTCACTGGGCTGCAATAGTGATATTATAAAAAAGCGGCCAAATGCGAGTCGGACTCGCGCGCGAAGGGTTCCGTACCATTAACTTAAAACATTAGACAGTATAGGCAAAAAAAGTTTATATTTTTATTTTATTTATAATTTCAAAAGTATTCATCACAGGATACCCGAAACAATTTTAAATAAGAGTTTCCGCACCTGTTTCTTTACGTGAGTGATTTCAACGATACCCCACACACGGGGGTGCACTCAAAAAAATAATTCACCCCCCCCCCCCCTTTACATGTATGGGGAGGTACCCTTAAAAAGGGGTAGTTTTATTTTTTTTATTTTTAAAAATGAGATCTAAATGTGAAGTATCCTCGAACCAAGTTACATTCAAATCAGTCCAGAAACGTAGAAGATATTCTGCTGTGACAGACTAGGACGGACGGACTGAACGATCTTATAAGGGTTCCTTGTCGGAGTAGGGAGCCCTAATAAATCTAGGTTTATTATGAGTTGAGTTTGTGGTGGGAGCCCCGCGTGTTCTCATTGGTCAATTGAGTTAATCAGTCGTAAAACACATTTATAAACATTGGAGCGTGCCTTTTTAAATATCAGTTCATTACATATTTTTAGTGTTTTTATGAGGTATTTTTTGATCATTCTAGTCAATATCTTCAAAATAAGCGATGCTCACGGCATTTGGAAGTGTTCAATACTTATAGTTCATTTGGTAAAAAAATAGACCAATCAGCGATCGCTTTGATAATCTAACGGCTTTCTTAAACCAATGTTATTGTTAAAATATGACTGTATCGGTCTAGTGAAATTATAATGGCACTGAAACTAGCCAATTAAATTGTAAGTAATGCAAACGATTGACAATAAATCAGTGTAATTATAATGTCACTTGTGAAATTATAATATCACGGATTTTATAATATCCCTGCGACATAAATAAATAAACATACAGAAATGCAATACTGCGAAGTCAAGAAAGGTCTGTTGCAATAATTTCAAGTTAAAAAACATAATAGGATAATGCTGTGAAATATCTCCTTTGTCAAGGTAGTTTGGAAACAGCATCTGAAGCACGAATAGTTTCGTTACAAGTAATGGCAAGTTAAAATTGTCATAACTTTGCAAAAACAATTTCTTCATAACGCCGAGTTTCAAATTTGAAGAAGATGATAATGTCTATTTTTATTTACATAGGTATTTTCTCTATTTTATATAAATATTGCACAAATAACAGAGTACAGAAGGTAGACTTAATGCTAAAAGTATTTTCTGTCAGTCTAAACTTTAGGTCATGCAAATGACAACGGATGAAGTGAGAAATGAATACAGAGGTATGTACAGTTAGGCCACACATCTACCGTAGTCTGTCAAATTTCCGCATTCATATTGAAATAATATGAGGCAATGTTTTGCCTAAAACAGTAACATACTAAGCAGAGTAACAAACAAGCTGCAACATAAACATACGAGTTAGGCAGAATTGAACAGAAAATAGGTCGGTCGGTCTAATGACTGATATAGCGGAGTTATTTGTGAAGCATTATCCAATTTTCTATTCTAAAGCCATTATATGAATGGATCCCGGAGACTGTGCGTGATCGCCTGGGTCGAACGCCCGCACGCAATATTTTATTCAATTCCTCAGCTCGCATCCTACTCTATTGTTTTTTAAATTAAAAAAGGCCATTTCGGTTTCCGCGCTGTAAATTTGATGAATCATGAACTCAATCAGCACATTATCATTAATATCTTTCCGAGACTCGTCCCAGTGACCTAATCTTCCAATATTTACTGTTCCTTTTGTGTTGTCGAAATGAACATTGTCTATAAGTAATGTTACCAATGTCGTGTCATCTACTTTTTAGGCGATCATATTCCAAATAAACTCGGTGAAAGGGGCGTGCCCTCGACATGATATACAATCGCAAGATTATTGATAGTTTCCTTTTGTTTCTGCATAACCGTTACGTCGCCCCACTGTCCTGCACAAAGCTTTTGTTTTATTAAGAGCTTTCAGATTATAATAGACCCAGTAACCAGTTTATAACTTCTCGATAGCCAAAGAATGAGCCTATTGAACAAATGGCGCATTTATACCATTTTGCATTTTACTACACCTTTTTGCCTGGGATTATCGAGTGTTTCTGTGAAAAGGTTTTTGTTTAAGGTGTTTGATTAAGTCAGTTTGTGTTGTTTTTGTAAACCACTCGAACCGGACAATACGTTTTTGTAAGTAGCTGAGTAAATACTTTGCTCTTCTTTTAACCTCATTTGTTTCGCGTAGTAATTTTTCGTTACGGTTGGCTATTTGGAATACTGCTTTAAAATTAGCAGTTATACGTTTACTTTATGGTGTTACCTGAATAATTTTATATCGAAAGGAAGAATATTAGAATATAAATTAGGCAATAAACGGGAGGCCGATAAAGTTTGATGGACGAAGCTTAGAGCTTTTAATGTTCACCCTTCTCATCGTGATTCAGTGTGGCTGCGCGCACGCATTAGCCATGCGCGATGGCTGCGCGGTCCGTGGCGGCACTATCGATTGTTTACAGACGTACATGCATACATTTGAGTCAAGGTCAACAGCCAGAGCAATCTGAGCTCTAATACTAAAACAGTAAGTCATAATAGTAGCGATGGTAAATCGGCAGCGGCCACACGGACCGACTTCGATGTATCCATTTCAGGAGTTTGGTCACGATCGTACGCACTGTAGCACGCCACTTTAGAAGGGGATATATCCACGTTGACCGATGGTTATGACGTTAGAATAACTTGGAATAGAGTAATTAGCTCATGAATACACAAGGCGAATAAGAGTATAGAAAATACTAATAGTAATTTCTATTGTGTTCCGCCGAGGAATGTCGGTCCTTACTGTTTATTGTATTTTAATTCTGTTTGTAGAGAAGTAATGCCGATCATGGATTTAATTTTAATTCTAAGCCGTTTTGAGAATTGAGTTATTGTATCCGTAGGCACTATTTTTGTTTTATAAATAATTTTGGATGTGTATTAAATGTTTTCTCATGTTATATTTATGTATATTTAAATTGGATATAACATCTGAAAACAAACAATATCCTTCTCATACTTCAGTAAATAATAAAGAAACAGAGATTGTAGAAACATATCGTTTTATTAATATCTTAAACTTAGCACTTCCGTTAAAATATAGTACAAAATGAATAACTTGAAGCTAATCTCGACACTAGCGCACTAAATACTCGCGTCAAAGATAATTAAAACACGGGCACAATATTTAATAACATTCTCTGTTTAGTATAAATGAGGTGTCAAACGGGCAGTAAGGCCATTAGCTGATGGCTTTCTAGATACAGCCGTTATCCCCGATCAGGCTGGCTGCCAATTAATGCCTAACTAACGCGGAACGTCAAACACTGCTCAATGCGCTTGTAGAAAGTATATATGACACATGTTTATCTCTAGACGTAACTAGTTTTAATTAGTATTACTAACAATCTGTGCTTTATTTTAATCTAGACTTAATAAGTCCAAATACGTTCTGAATTAGGCTTCTTTATCGTGAATATGCTTGCAATTACAGTAAAACGTAACGCTCATACAGAAGACATAAACGCGTCAGCGATAACCATACGCGGAAAAAAATATTGATATTTAAAAGGAAAGCTGTAACTGCCCGAAAATAACCGTATGTGACTATTTTAAATACGTATTACGGCGAAGTATTTATTACCTAACACTTGCTGTGTTGTATACGATAAACAGAACGTGTGGGAAACACGTAAACAATAATAACTCGGCATTGTTTGGTCGGGTCGAAAATACATTAGCTCACAAACGGTGTCGGCGCGGCTTTGAAAGGATGATATTTCATCCATAATCAGAGAGATACGAGAGCTCGGTGCTTTAATTTATAATCCAAATATTGTAATGCGCTTGCGTCAGGCGCTAGCTACTTTAGAAATAGCTATCACAGGTACGAGTGTGACGTCATCTCGACCCATCTCTCAATATGAATGATTTCGTGTCGGCTGGCATAAATCTTACAACCGAAGGGATCACTTTCACTCCGAAATGAGTTCGGAATGAGAAAAAAAAACACGATTAGCTCATTTGAATTAGAATCTTGAAATATGTGTATCTATTAACTTTTATTTGTTGACTTTTTATTTACATCAAAATATTACAGAGCATATTGCAGCTTTAGAGGGTGAACACTAATTGGGAAAATCAACATTATTGTATACAGTAAGAGATATGTTTAAGAATTTATTATCTGGTGTATTTTATTCCACGCATTTTTTTCTTCTCAAACCATCTTATGATGTACCTACACACGGCCCCACATCAACCTACCCTGATCTGTTAACCTAAATTTTCGCAACCATATGTCAACCTTCTGTTGAACACATAGAGTTCCATATCATTTCAGATATTTTAACAGATTTGAGATGCAGGACCCACGTATTACGTACACGTAATACGTGGGTCCTGCATCAACTTATTTCTTTTTATACCTACTCGCTTACTAGAGCTTACTAACCTTTCGGGTTCATCAAATGGCCGTTTTTTAACGCTATCGTTTTTTAGTAATCGATTAGGTATACAGGATGGTAAAAAAGTTATTAAAGTTAATATCTATTGTACGTACTTTTTAAAATCCTTTATTCTTGTGTATATTTCATACCTTTTTTGTTTCTTACGTTTACGCGAATTGTTGAACTCATTAAAACACAATTTTACGGATTACTTCGCGATTTATTTACATTTTATTTTAAACCTGACGTTTCGAACACTTTACAGCGATCGTGGTCACAGGGAGACTAAGGTATTATTTGTCATTACAAAGTTTTGAAAAATTTTAACTACCGTCACTCAATAATATTAATTTACGTTCCTATTTACGCAGAAAGAGCTAACCGTGTTTTGAGATCTTGCAGTGCTAGGTGTTGCTTTGGTTTTTGCTAGAATAGGATCCCATGCCGGTGGAACTTTCCAACCATCTTCTCTATTGAAATTTGGATGTTTTCTAATTTCAATGGCTTCACGTAGCATTCGAGGAATAAAACGCCGTTCTTTTGCAAGTATTTTAGGTTGGTCAAAACGAATTAAGTAGTTGGGTTTGTCTAAGGCATGTTCACACACTGCAGATTTCATGTTCTGTCTATGTTTTACGTCAGCTATGTGTTCTTTTATCCGCACGCCTATACTTCGCTTTGTTTGCCCGATGTAGGAGAGGCCACAGTCACACTCCAGCTTGTACACCCCTGCATCTTGAAGAGGTATGTTGCACTTGACAGGTGGTAGGAATTGGTTAATCTTCTTTTGCGGCTTGAAGTAAGTTTTGATTGAAGCACGCTTCAAGATATTCCCAATCTTGTCAGTGACTCCCTTCATGTATGGTAGTACTGCAGGTTGGCGTTCAACTGTCGTAGGCTTGGCACGGGGTCTGCAACGACGTGGTACTGGAAGTTGGTTGTCCCGTAGTACCTTCCTTACATACTGAAGCTCAGCAGCCAGGTGTCGGTCGTCACAGATGCCCCTAGCTCTCTGAAACAAAGTTTTGCCCACGGTAGCTAACTGTGAAGGATGATGGTGAGACGCACCATTGAGATATTTATCGGTATGGGTGGCTTTTCTAAAGACTGTGTGGCTAAGGGTATGATCCAAATTCCTAGTTAGTAAAATATCTAAGAAAGCTAGTTTACTGTCTGCCTCAATTTCCATAGTAAATTTAATTTTTGGATGTATTGAATTAAGATGATTAAGAAAAGCAGAAACACCATTGGTGGGTAAAATTGTGAAAGTGTCATCTACATACCGCTTATAAAACCTTGGTGATATAGGTGATGTGCTCAGAGCTCGATCCTCAAAATCCTCCATGAATATATCAGCAACAACTGGGAATACCGGAGAGCCCATTGCTACACCATCGGTTTGCAGATAGAACTCATTATCCCACAGTAAATAGCCAGATGTAAGGCAATGTTCCAATAGTTCCGCATATTCTATTGGCATGTCGAGTTGAACCAGCTTCCTTTTAGTAATTTCAATGCAGTCCTGTACTGGTAAGCTTGTGAATAGGGACTGTACATCAAAACTAACCATAGTTTCAGCATCTGCTAATTGTAAGTTCTTAATTTCGCTGATGAAATGGTAGGAATCCTTCACATACGCCGTTGTTTCTCCCCTTAGCTTTGATAATGTTTTAGATAAATGCTGAGCCAATCTGTAGGTTGGGGTATCAATTTGACTCACAATGGGACGTAGCGGGATATTAGTCTTATGAATTTTTGGCAACCCATACAATTTCGGTGGTTTTGCACACATAGGTACTAACTGTTGAACATCTAGACTTAAACTGTCACTGTGTTTTCGTACTAAGTCGCTGGTTTTCCTCGGGATTTTGTTTGTTTGATCTACTTTCACGCGTTTGTAGGTAGATTCGTCCGACAGCAACTGCGACATTTTAAGTTTATAGTCCGATGTATCCATTACGACCGTAGCGTTACCTTTATCTGCGCGTACGATTGTTAGATCTGGTCTAGATTTTAGTTTTTTAAGGCTAGATATTGTTCACGAGAAAGATTCGACTTCGGGACTTTGCAATGTCGTAGGACAGACGATATGTCTTGTCGTAATGCTTCCGCGTCCTCTTTCTTTATGTTATTCTTTACTAAACAATCTTCTACGCTGCAAATAATCTCCTTATACGGTATTTTACGCGGTGTTACAGCAAAATTAAGACCTTTACTTAAAATCTTAACGGTAGGTTCATCCAAAATTTGTTTTAATAAATTGACAACTGTCCTGCTGTTCCGGTTGTCTATGGTTGGTAAAGTGACATTTGCGTTTCGTTTCACTAAATTTTGATTTAATATTTCATATCATTTGGATATCAAAAGTTTTGTATTGTCAAATTTTTATCTGGCATGAACTTTAATCAACCATAAAAGCAATTATGATTTCCATAACTTTACGTAATCGTACATTTACTAACAATAATGGTATTCTCGACAGAATCTCCGAAAATACATGGAATTTATAATGAACTCTTGTTCCGGTGATGACGGTGATTTATTGCGAGACTATTGCGTAATAGTAATTACTTAATTATAATTATGTTTCATTTAATGAATAAAATCTTGTATTCGTGACTTTATCCGCTGTTAGTTAAGTGGTTGGTAATGCATTTACCTACCAACTAACCAACTATATAGGGTGTTTAGTATCGACTGGGTCGGTGCTTAAGAGGTAATAGATGAGTTTACCTGCAATATCTTTCTATATAACCTAAACTCCAAAATCTTGCCAAAAATACTCTCTTCTATACATATCTTAACAGCTGATTTTACATATTATATTTATATTAGTTGTATTTGTAACTGAGGAAAAAATTAAAGTGATTTAAAAATAGATACTGTAAAAAACGTTGTTGCAATTTAGCCCCTTTGCCAGCTCAGGCTTTGAAACGGTCAAAGGAGATATATCTGTCTGATATCTGTATAGATAAGAACTACTTTTAAAAGCTATTATAAGACGATTGTGTATTTTTACAAACACAAGTAGACATGCAAAATTAAAGGGTTACCTAATTTGTGTAGTCAACATCGCAGCAATATTGACTACACAAATTAGACGACCCTTTTGGCCGCCATATAAAAAAGTACAAACTGCTCCCAAACTTGCTGTTGCTTTTAGCGGGGTCACGTGAATTGATTTTTATCAACATTCATCTTATTAGGTCGCTAATAAAAAGGAACTGCTACAAATAGCTAAGATCTATTACCGCAGTGACTTTAAGACAAGTTCACTAATTCTTAAATTGCCAGTAAACCTAAATCGTAAACATTAATTTAACACATTTAACAACGAAACATGACATTAATATTGTAACAGACGTTTAAAAATTAAACGTTATGGGTTGATGAGCCCTTAACGTTACATAAATGCTGAAACTTAAACTTGTTAAACTGTATAAATAAACAAAGCCTATCTAAAAAGAAGTTCACTGTCTATTGATTGAAGTTTAAAATGCGACAAAGTACGCTAGGTCAATAGCCCTTCAGTATATACGGAACCCAAACTGATTAAAGTATAAGTGCAGTGCCCTGTTCTAAGAATAACATAAACCGTAGAGCCTCCCGAGAAGTACATTTCGCGGCGGCTCCATAAGTGATGGCTGCAGGGCACCATCACTCTCCTCACGACGTTATGTAACGCCGGTAATAGATAATGCATAATACTAATGACAAGTGATATTTAAAATATATTAGGTGCTCTCTATCTCGGCGCAGTCTTGCGTGCCACTGTGATTGAGTGGGACAAATTAGATAAGCGCATTATACACAAACAAACTTTCACTTTTAGGGCTCTATTACCTACTTGTTATTTGTACTAACGAGCACGTAGGATATTGACAATCTTAACGAGATAAAAATGTTACGTGACTCTACTTCCCTTCACGATGCGGCTCGATACATTTACTAGTTAATTGCGAAGTGGATTAGCCATAAGTTATCATCATAAGGATCGCAGTTAGGTAATGTAGTTCGTTAAGTCACTTCCAATTAAATAATGTTTAAAAGCTCGTGTGCGCAATGATTCAATTACTAAGAAATATTCATATTTATCCGAGAAAATGTCCGAGTACGTTTCATTTACGTAATGACCTGTTTTGATCTACCTCTGGCTATCATTATTTTATATTATGCTCGCAGGAGACTAGTAAAAGTTTACCTGCACGGCTATAAAGCGTAAATAAAATCTAGCCGCAATGTAAGTGCATCAATTATTATACCGGAGGGACAATTAGACAAAATGGTTTGGAATAAACGCCGAGCGTAAAGGAGTTTAAGTGTGCGTTATGCAATGTTTTTTGAGTACATTTCATCACTCGCGGAGTCAGTTGGTTGATAATTCGCGTAATTAGCTGCATGTCTGGGCCCGGTGCCCGCGCATGTCACCCGGCGACATGTTTGGCGCGCGCACTCATGGCATCGCAAAAACTACGAGCGCGTTTCCAGCAATTTCGTAACCCCGTTTGTAATTACTCCGAGCTTAATACGAGCGAAATGTTAAAGGTTTATTTTCGTCCAACTGTATTTACAAGTGCACAATACTGGTTCGGTAGAATTAAGCGAACGTTGGTCAAACACTTTTGAAATGCGTTAAGCGAAAGTGAACATCAGCGGAACCTCACCGTTAAGCGTATTGGTATCTGAATATTAGTGTAAACGTTTAGGTTTTGAAACTACAATATATTTTTTAGAATTTTTACCCATAAAGACCAAACGATATCTGAATAAAAATATTTTGTAAATAGAAGCCCATTTTTTTCACAAGAAATTAGTTAAAAAAAACTTTAAAGTACTACTTCATTAACTTACGTCAGTAATCTCAAGTAAAAACGTAGCGTTACGTGTCCCTATAAAGATAGAATAAAATAGCCTTCCCATGCTTTTCTATCAACAGTCCAGGGAAATTTCTCTGATAATACCTTGAGACCTGCCTGAGAACAACTTTTAGGTGGTATCTTTACTTTCAAACCGTGTCGGGTCCGATATCGTAATAATAACCTCTCTCCATATTAATTGTGTCCTAAGGCAGTGGCTCTCAAAGTATCAGTTTACTGCCACAAATAAACATGGCACTGCAACAACAACATTCTCATGGTAAACGTTTAAAACTATGGGGAAATCCGTAAAGCCTAAAGGATACTTAAGTTATGACTTAACGTCTGTAAAGTCCTTTTTTATGTAGTTAGGCAGCCTTTTAGTTTCTGATTCAGTTTATGTTAGGTACATGGCGTTAAAGAGCTTAAAAGACAACATGAATCTCCCAAACCATCTAATTTAAATATTTCTACTTATCATGGTTGATTTTAATGTTCTGCTAAAATAATTGACTCTTTAAACCAGAATCTAATCGCAAAAAAATACCCTTTTCCGTTTTTTTCTAGAAGGAACAGCACTCTTACCTAAAAACTAAGACGTATATTGATTGGGATAGGGTTGTTCTCAAGAAGATTGAGAGCCGCTGTCTTTAACTTTCTAAGAGGGAGATAAATAGCATCGTCGTAATAGGACGCGTAATGAGGCTGCGATGGGTATTTTCTCAGATGGATGAGTGCACTCGTCGTCATCGAGGTACAAAACCGCCGGGAGAGTCACCATTTCCAGATACGACACGACAATTTTTATGGTTAGTAACGACCGCAGTACGGCTTTAAGACTTAACTTTCTACCGGCCATTGGATATGTGATTAGTGTACACATAATCGTATTTTCTAAGAAAACAAATTATTGATTACGTAAAGGGTACATATCTTTACTATTTCCGTAAAATAGAGTACCTTTTTAGAAACAGTAAAGTGATTTACCGTCCACTATTTCAACTATAACACTTAATACCCAACATGGCGAAGCCCAATTGGAAATAAAGGGTTATGTTTTAAACCAAGGCTTTAACCAACATGATTGTTTGTATTAATATCGTTGCAAGTAGTGCAATGGAAACAGATCTCACTCTTCAAACACATCTCTACTAAAATTCTCATTTAATCATTGTGTGACGCAATACTATCGGAGTTGCTTAATGCAGTTCGAATGTCGCCGCTTGGTTATATATTATTATGTCATTATTTAAACAGTTGAGTGTAATTTATTAGCAGTTCTACGACTTTAGAGACATTATTTACTCTTACATTTAAATACGAAGCTTTTGTTAATTCATAAATCTACAGATTTAACAAATTGGTATAAATTTTATCGACGCGGAAAATTATTACGGCTGTCTAGCCAGCCAATCATGTAGAATTACAACCTTACGTATAAAATTAAGCTGTATAATGTAAATGATTACTTACCGTAGACAAAAAATTATATTGTGTGTAAGAAATAGTAGATACGTATTATTTCAAATACGAGAAGTCACGCAAACGTTTACGTGGTCAAAAATATCAATAAGCAAACTGTTGGCGATAGATACCTATAAAATCATTTTTTTATAAATCTTTGAACTTGTCTATGACATAACTTTGTTGTTAGTTTTTGAAGATATAATAAAAAGTAAAAAGTGATTTACTTGTTATTTATCGATTTCAATTACGTTGTGTTGCATTCCTAATACAAACAATACCTGATAATATTGATTACAGGAGAGTCGCAATCGCATAGAAGATCCAACATTGAAATTAAAGCTTACCTGAAAAGAAGAAAATACAAACATTAATTAAAGTAAAACATCACATAGGTAATATAAATATATAAAGCATTTTACCTGAAATTCGGAAACGCTTAGAGCCGACTTGGTTCATTTTTAAACGGCCGGTAAACATACATTGACGGTTAATTTGACACAACTTCTATCCATACTAATATTATAAATGCGAAAGTGTGTCTGTCTGTTTGTCTCTTGACGATTAAACCACTGAACCGATTGAGATGAAGACAGTTCGAGACTCTAAAAAGGACATAGGCTACATTTCGTCGCGATATAAAAACATTAAGGGGGTGAAATGGGGGATGAAAGTTTATATGGATAATCCAACTCTTGCGGGCGAAGTCGCGGGAAACCACTAGTATAAAATATATCAAAATGTGTTCTGACGGCTGTTTAAAAATTAAACATACATTCGTAAATTCGACCCTTAGTAAATTAATAATATCTGAAATATTTGTCATTCCTGTAGACAAATGTAGTATTTACTTTAACTCCCATTTCCAGATCAATGGTTCCAATTCGAATTACAAATAGAGTGCGGTGTTTGAGTCATTAATGATTTTCGCAACAGCTAGCAGAACAGTCGCCTGCCACACACGTGACTGCACATGCATATCCTGCACACGTGTCATCTAACCACATTACCTACCTACCCGTGCGTCATGACTCCTCATGAACTATTCTAATACCTACATCAAGTGTGCTCAGGAACCTTATTTTTTAAATCCACAACCTATGGATAAAAATAAATTTATCTATCGGGTTTTCACTGTAAGCTTCATTTAGTTTTTTAGTTTTCTTTTATTTGAAGGCTTATAACGCCAAGAAAATATCTACAATGTGTTGTACCGGTTTAATTTTATACTATAAAAATCATTGATTGATCGATCGTGCTGTGAGGATAGGTATGGTATAAATTCAAAAAAAAAAATCCACACAAGAAGGCATTCATTTCTTTTCGATGCATTTCTATAGGTTTTACTGATTCATTGTGGAATAATCTCCGCTATAACAAGTAAACAATGGTCATTTTTACAACTTACGTAAATAGTGGAGACGTAAATCAAGTGTAACACATTACACTGATATTAACACATTTAGGGCTCGTAAACTTCTGATAAAAGCAGAGAAAGGATAAACTATTTTGTTATGGTAATAAAGTTGATGCGTTTGATCCAAATCCAACAGAACACAGCGTAACGACTGGACACATCGTAACATTCTAGTCCTCGTAAAAAAACTACTAAACGAGTTTACTAAGGCTAACAATGTTTTCAGGACGCTAGATAAGACTTTCACTAAGTAAATATCGTAATAGAAACAACACACAGTTACGTTATATTAAAGATTACAACAATTTGGAACAATAGCTAGTCATTATTTTTAAGGGATTGTTAGTTTACAAATTGATGTGAGAGATAACGTCTTATTTTATCATCGCATCCGAGTCGTCTCGAATATCACACCGCTTGCGTAACTGACTAGACAGTTAGACACATCATATACCAGCTCATGTCCTAATATAGTAAAAAGAAACTCGACCGAGGTTTTAAAGACGCAATAGAAAAGTAATTTATGGCGACTTCGTAAGACTGGCTGGAGTGATATTATTTTAGCGGGCACGTTTATTTACCAGTTAGTGGTTAATACCAGTAGACTCTCACTAAACGAGCGAAAGTAAACGAACTCGTAGTGTGAACATGCGTTATTTGATGAGTCCAGTGGAGGACGGCTGTGTAGGCAAAAAGTCGTTTAAAGTTCATACTGTAATTACCAGTACGAGTATAGCCTGCAAAGTACCTGTGCCTCGTTCGTAGGCTGTAAAGAAAAACCTAAAAGGGCAAATACTGAAGGCAGTAAAAAGTAAATGAAACCTCGCCGAGTGCAATGCTTTGTTTATTCTCTCTAGCCAGCATTCACACGTTTATATAACCATTATTAGTACGATAGTAATAGTACCTATGATTTTATAATGCAGTTGGAATAAATTGCACCATTAGTTACTACAATTACTTACGAGTAGATATTTCGAATAAAGAAAGTAATGGTCTGCATTAGATGATATCATATTTATTTTATTTGGATTCTTGCTTCTGTATCATATGGTATCATTCATCTGTTTTGCAATACCTACTTAGGTATTGAGGTAATAATAGATTCTATATGACCAATACTTGAATCGGACTAAGCACCGGCCGTCATCTGCATTGTATACTTATTCCAGATTAAAATCGAAGGTATGATTCATATCGACAGTAATAATTCATCCATAGATACAGATTTTTCTTTACGTGTGCTGTAAAATCATGCTTCTTGGCTTTAATGATTCTAGGTCTTTGGAAAGAAGTTTTTGATTCCTCTACGAAATGTTCGAAAATCCGGATAAAATGGTCGTATCTTTGGATAGCGTAACTTAGAAGCTTGATTTTTTTCACAGCGTCAAGGGACCGCGGCCTATGTTAAGTTTTTGATGTTATTTTGAACCTGATATCTCCACGCGTTCCTAATAAAAAGTGTCATGACAGACAGACGGACAACAAAGGGATTCCTTTTTTGTTTTTTGAGGTACGAAATCCTACAAAATCACCCTTCTTACCGGATTATTAAAATATTACAATTTGTTGGCTTAACCAAAGGCATGACAGCTTTTTTTGTTTTAACCCCTCTTGAACTAGTCTTTTCGATGTTTTTCCCCGAGTGCTTTTAAAAACGAAACATTATCTCTTGTGTGGTGTGTTTTATAAGTTTTGCCGACTTGTTTTATTTTTTTCCTCAAAGCTTTTGCTGTTCTTTACATGATGCTGTTATATCTATAAATGTTATTGCATACTTGTAGGTATTAGTTAATCGATGCTCTGTTTGAACCGGTAAACTGCACTGTTTTGCATCTTCCAGTCATGGAATGATTATTGTTATAATTACACGAGCCGTGAACCAGAACATCGTTGCAAATTACAAGCAGAAAATGGGCTGACAGGGTAAACACACCGTAGTTGGTACCGTTGCGCTACTGCAAAACTGCAACACCTACTTACTACAGTTGAAAATTATTGATGTTCACTACAGTCGTTGCCGAGATAAACATCCAATGCGCTATTACGATCTACTTTCGACCTCCATCTAATTCAATACGGGATTTGTAACGAAACAATCTTAAACTCGCATCGCGGTGACAGTTAAAATCTAATCAACTCGCGACGATCTTAGCAGTAAGCTGGATCTAAGCTTCATATTAGAACATAGTTTACAGTTAGAATTTTGTATTTTCATAATAGGAAAGCATTGTCATATTTTCAGTATAAATCGATCAATACAAAATTATCTTTCATCGCTTTAATAGGAAACGTATTCCAAGCGTAAACTTGATGACCCTTAGAAACCTTATACACTCAGCTCAATCATAAATCACCTGTACCTCGGCTATCTCAATTACAAGAGAGTCGAACCTCGTTCGAGATCCGCGATAGCTAAAGGGAAGTATCTTTGACGTGAGCAAACCGGACGCATCTATGCAGTTTCTCTTTACTCGGTAGCAGGAGCGAGTTCACTTACACCGTGGGCTAAAGATAGAGAAATTAGCTGCGTCTGCGCACCGAGTGAATGCACTCTGCGCCCGCGCCCCGCCCATACCATATTCGAGCTGGCGTAAACTGCGAGATCGATTACCACTAATTGCTACCCTTTGTACGAAAACCACAACAGAATCATTACCACGTGAACGTTGGTTCATCCCTAACATCGGTTTGGAAGATTCCATCGCATTTTTAACGCATCTACATTTTTAATCGACTGACAATTTGCGGTGCATAATTTTTTGCTACTGGCAGCAATTTCTTTTACATTTTGTTATCGCCTCTTACCGCTGCTTTGGAATAATAAAGAGAGTATTTTACACCGTGGTCAGATATCTACTTCAGAATTTTACGAGTAAAACGATATATTTTTATCCTTTATAGTTATCACTCGTCGCCAACAAGTTGTAAAATGTGGATTTGTTCAATGTTTTATAATTTTTATGTCTTGTCATTCATAAATCTGTATAATCCCTGTTGCATCCTATGTAAACAGGTTTATTTATAAAGTGTCATGGCTGAAACTTTTGCTGCGAGCCCACGCGCAAAACTCCTCATCCTTACACTAATTATAGCTGCACGTCTCAAAATATCACGCATTTCCTCGCTATCTCTCCGACTTGACTGCGCTAGCGTTGACTGAGATCTGTAAAGATCCAATTACGATGTTGAGATTACTGACAGGCACACTTTCCCCTAGAGTCGTGCAATATCATCTGACTGGTGTACCGATACGACGCGCACGATCAACTTGCCACTTGAGTATCTCTGGACACCTCAATACATACTTGAATCAAGGTTTTGCGCACTGAATACCTAATAAGCGTGAAGATGGATTTAATTATACACTTTAACTGAGCAAGTATAATCCACTATTAGTGGATTCTATGAGATTCAAAACTGTTTTATATCAAATCAAAATACATATATTGACATATTTACTTGAAATAATAATGCTTATTCGAAAGTTACATGCTTCATTGAACAATACGAATCAATTTTTTGTTGGTCAAGGAATTCATGAATTTTAATACATTGATATGGAACTTTATAACCACTATCTATTCAACTTATGTACAATTTAATACAATGCTTAGCTGTTGTGAATGGATTTAGGAAACGCCATTCGTAACTTGTCACTGATAACGATTGAACTTTTAAGATATCACTTACTGATAAACTTTACATGAATAAGTCAGTATCGAATAATTAAATACATATTAATGGCTTACTTTGTATTTCTTTCATATAAATTAATCCAATAAGCTTACTGACTTTACTTTAAAGTCTTTGCAAACCAAATTGATTAGTAGCTTTACCCGGTGGTTCTTATGAAGATAGTTAACTATTTTTAAATAACTGCACTCATGCGGAAGGCCATGCATTGTTTATATCAAACTATGGGACAGTTTAATGCCTTAACAAGCAGGAAATGTACCGACGAGTTCACATGAAATTAACTGATTACTTACAGAGGCACGGAGGAACAATGTCCCCCTGTGCTACCGTGGACGAGCTTCCCTCCCATGTTTACACTCCAAGTATCATGAACTTAGCTACACTAGACAAGGCGAATGTAAGACAAAATCATATTGCAAAACAGGCACTTTAAATTACGTTATCTTAATTACCAAAATATATCGAACAAATGCAATATTAATACCAAAACCACACACGATTACACATAATTATGTAAACTAATCAGCAAACAAGAAATAAATATAAATAAAAAGTATTGTAACATAAAAACAACGTTATTGATGTAATTTTGAAAGTAGTAGAGAAAAGTCAGTAGATTTTTGTAATTAGCTAAACATAGTAACCAATAAAAAACATATTCATAAATTACCAAACTACTAAATTTTATAGTCTAATCTTAAGCGAATGACTTTTAGTGCAATTAAAAAATCGCTAACAGCATTTGATCTGCATAGATATCTAAAAGTGTTTATTATTAATTGAATTAATGTTATTTTCAACAAAATTCAACAACTGGATTTTTATCTCAACTTTGCATTTAAATGAATTAAATTGTTTAAGTTATTCATATTCATATTAAATGCAATATTAACAGTTACACATCCTTACCTACCTAAAGGTTGTCTGGAAGAAATTGCTTTTAGCAATATGACCGTCTTAGTCGTACCATTCTCTATTAACATTTATGTAAATGTCTACTGTGTATGGTGTGCAATAAAGAGTATCTATCTATCTTTTTGTATATCATCTTACGGTAATGTATTAATGGAGTGGGTGCCTATGTGAGCACATCTAGTTAATTATTATAAGTTATAAGTTCATTGGTCGAAGGCTTCTTGACAGACGCGGCATTGTGCCGACACATGGAAGACATGCTGTCTTATCTGATGAATAGCTTTCTACCGTTCAACAAAACCTCGGTTCACACAATCTTAAACTTGATTGAGCATTTAGTGGGAATTACGAACGAAAGAATACTCTAAACAAAGTGAAAATTTGCTCATAAACGCCTCTAAATTAAACCTAATAACAATGTAATTAAAACAAACACGCAGACGTATTTAAAGTGCTTTTACTCTCATTATAAATTTAGATACAATATAGATACAATTAAGAGGTTTTGAAGTGAAAATATTTTCTAGCTTTTTAACAAATTGCACTACATTTATATGATGTGTTAAAATTAAATTGTTTTCCTGGTTGTAATCAAGATGTAAATCAGTATGTACACAATATTGAAAAAAAAAAATGTTACATCATGAAGTGTTTGACACAGTTATAATATTTGTATTAAGATTATAGAAAATATTAGTAAGTTATTATAAAAGATTAATGTAGTTTCCGACAGTTGCGTGATCGATCATAACTAGGTACTCAGTTTTTAAAACAACGTGGAGTAGAAGTTCACCAAACATTATATCTAGATTGAAGTGATGGATTTAACCTGACAAATTACACGGATTGTGGAAAACAGACATCATTATAGTCGAAGTTCTATTTATAAGTAAGTACTAACCGATGTCGCCGACTGCATCGGCTTAGCGAAACTTCGTTAAACATAGGCCAAAGCGCCGCAGATCAGCGGGAGGCAATCAAAGTTAGAAAGCAGAAGCATCAACTAATAATTTGCGTGGTGCAGTGCCGTTACGTTCGCCGCATTTGCCCATGACAATATGCCACGTTGCACCTCAGCGACGCCTAGTAATGACAGTTCGGCATTAATGAAACAACAGGCGTAAGTAATAACAAACTTCCTATGTAATGAGAAACTTCGAGCACGAACTGCAACACGGTTACCGACGCAATGAGGGGTGAAGTCGGGACCAAACCGCAGCATTGAGTAAGACATAATAAGCACGCCTCGCTCTTTGTTCGGTGGAGCCTTCGATGGAATAAACTTCATGTAAATGCCTCTACATAACAAGTTATACATGGTTCATGTTTAATATTCTGCGGTAACGTGCACTCAAAAGATTCCGGTGTTTCAAATAATTTTAGGCGTTTTCATAGCATTGGATTAAGAAAAATAATGTATCTTTATTAAAAACTGTAAAGCAGTGCAATGAATTTGAGTCCACGAGCGTATATAACTTATTCAAACTATTGGTTGGACATAATGACACTTATGAAATTTCGTGATTACGGTGAGCGGAAAACAACAGCTTATAACGTTTCATTAACGAACCAGAATAGTAGCATGTTACGTAGGTATTTATATGGCCTAGAAAAGGGCGTTGTGCAAACCGGCGATTTGCCACAATATTGCCAACGCCGATTTCAAACTGCCGCCAACTCCGGCTGGGTCATAATGAGGGCATTAGCGGCCCATCGACTAATGTTAGCTGCCATCATTCATCTACAAATGTTTCTCATCGTATAGATACTCATACTGAATAGGCAATACGTAAGTACATATCTGTAGGTGCACTAGGTGTAACTAACCGTTGAAACTAACTGATTTTTCTACGTTCATTTGATGCGTGCAGTAGAACATAGATATGTGTACTTGCACTAGCGGTCTATGAAGTACGTTATTAGCTCCGAAGTAACGCTAAAGGATCGTTAATTTGATAGTTTATATCTAAATTATGATTTATAAGTAATTTATGAAGCGATTAAAATTTTTAGTTTACAACTAGGTTTACCTATTCAATCTAAATCTACCTAGGTTAGGCTTTATAATAGATACACTACCGATGAAGTCAGAGCCCAGATTTAGTAAGTCTGCAAATCACTTCGTATAAAATAAAAATACTCAAGACGTCAAAATATTGCCGCAATCTAAGATTCTAGCAGCAGAGGATAGACTAGTATTAGCTTAAATCATACCTCGCTCATTATGCCAGAGACTGCAGCTCTATGTGTAGTAAATATTACTTACAATTGTCTACAATTAGACGCAATTGTCATACTTATTGCAATCTATTGAAACGGGTTTAGTGTCTGCTCGTAATTCTTTCGTCTTACAATGTAGAATCCTAGTTTAAAGTCGTTGCAATGTTGCAAGCCGCACATTAAAATAAAAATAAAACTCTCTCGTAGTTACACGGGGAATGTATGTACCTACCTCACCTACGTTTCAAATTAACAGAAGTTACTGACGCTATGTTTCCATGTAGTCTCCTAGCCTAGAACAGCAATAGTAAAGCGTTATTTTTAAAGTTATTTTATTATTATTTGCATTTTTTCGATAGAAAAGATTGCTGTTTATATAATAATAATTTCTGCTATGAGAATACTATAATAATAATTTCTACACCGAACTATGAGAGTAAAGGAACAGAAAGGGGATATGTGTACTGGGCACACACTTGTCATCATCATTGTCAGCCGAAGGACGTTCACTGCTGAACATAGGCCTCCCCCCATCAATTTCCAAAGTGACTTGTTAAAAGCGGCTACACTTGTGGACTATCGTATATCCGTAGGTACTTGGTTGATCTCTATTAGGATTGGCCGCTGAGGCCTTAGATAAATTAAATCTAGGCTGATGCCAAAAACTCCGTTTCGATTATTGTTATTTTTACTAAAATATTAGTTATTATTGTCACGGTAAAAATGCAAAGAAGAAATTATTTATAATATTGAGAAAGAAGCAAACTCATAGAAGAGGCAATCCATTTCATACGCATTTGTAAGTACATACGTTGCAATAGCATCCATCCGACTCCTTTAATTTTCGCCCGATCACCGATGCACACACATTGCCAAACGGCTATTGCAGCTGCACCTGCGAGGATGCGCGCCTTTCACTGCGCGCGCGCATCGAAAGTGCAGCGGTGATGTAACCGCGACCTGCGACCCGCTGCGCAACTCACAGAGGTGCATCCCATAGTTTTTGTGCTATGCCATCGTCGATTTGATTGGCCATTATTAAATTGCTGTTGTCGGTTTATGTCAAAGGAAGTGATGTGTATGAACAATACCATGTAGATATCCTCATTGCTTTTGGTATTCATAGTGATGTCCGTAGAAAAATAGAAAAGAAAATAATAAATACATACCGATAAATATCTCAATGGTGCGTCTCACCATCATCCTTCACAGTTAGCTACCGTAGGCAAAACTTTGTTTCAGAGAGCGAGGGGCATCTGTGACGACCGACACCTGGCTGCTGAGCTTCAGCATGTAAGGAAGGTACTACGGGACAACCAGCTTCCAGTACCACGTCGTTGCAGACCCCGTGCCAAACCTACGACAGTTGAACGCCAACCTGCAGTACTACCATACATGAAGGGAGTCACTGACAAGATTGGGAATATCTTGAAGCGTGCTTCAATCAAAACTTACTTCAAGCCGCAAAAGAAGATTAACCAATTCCTACCACCTGTCAAGTGCAACATACCTCTTCAAGATGCAGGGGTGTACAAGCTGGAGTGTGACTGTGGCCTCTCCTACATCGGGCAAACAAAGCGAAGTATAGGCGTGCGGATAAAAGAACACATAGCTGACGTAAAACATAGACGGAACATGAAATCTGCAGTGTGTGAACATGCCTTAGACAAACCCAACCACTTCATTCGTTTTGACCAACCTAAAATACTTGCAAAAGAACGGCGTTTTATTCCTCGAATGCTACGTGAAGCCATTGAAATTAGAAAACATCCAAATTTCAATAGAGAAGATGGTTGGAAAGTTCCACCGGCATGGGATCCTATTCTAGCAAAAACCAAAGCAACACCTAGCACTGCAAGATCTCAAGACACGGTTAGCTCTTTCTGCGTAAATAGGAACGTAAATTAATATTATTGAGTGACGGTAGTTAAAATTTTTCAAAACTTTGTAATGACAAATAATACCTTAGTCTCCCTGTGACCACGATCGCTGTAAAGTGTTCGAAACGTCAGGTTTAAAATAAAATGTAAATAAATCGCGAAGTAATCCGTAAAATTGTGTTTTAATGAGTTCAACAATTCGCGTAAACGTAAGAAACAAATAGAAAAGAAAAGTCCGTAGAAACGTAGAAAAACGCAGTGCTAAAGATCGTAGGAGTGGAAAGAAACATGTTGAAGACTATCGATAATAGACGTTTTTTTTAAATAACATTATAGAGGCAAATCGAAGTAAAAAGAGAAAGACAAGGAAAAGTTATTACGACCCAATAAAGGTAAAAATTTAAGTCATGTCGTTACAGAAAACTAAAGCAAACAAAAGAGGAATGGTGGTTACTTTACCGACAAGAGCTTAGCTCTATGTTATAAACATACCTAAGCTTAATACATTTCAGCATCTAGCAATAGATAAAGTATAGAAATACTTGCACTTGCAGTGATAATGACGCCCAAGTTTTTACTATGTTCATGTTGAATACATTAATCAATTTAAATAATTCTTGATTGTAAATTCCAATAAAGCTAAATAAATAACTTGCTGATAATTACGCCTGATTTATCGGCTTGTTCGTGACAATATTACTCGTACAATAAGCCTGAAGTTCATCAAAACAGGTTTAATTTTTGATCAGCCGGTTTAGCATTATTTGATTTTTTTTGTATGGGAATTTTGTCAAATTAACAGTCAGTTGATGTTTACCGGCTGTTTAATAAGTGGTGAACTCGGGTCTAAGTGTCTCCTTTTAACCGGCCTCCTTTGGTTAATGGTTTACGGTTAACCACCTGTCAGGCGCTGACCATTTCGCGACAAATCGCGGGACCACCCACCGACCTGCGCCGTAAAACATGGGAATTCATAACTCGCACCAGTGTGTACACACTAACTCATCGTAGGGATGCGGTACGTGTGTTAAATTTTATTTTATATAAGGCATCTTTATACTTCCGATGATTCATCATCCTGAACATCTGACAGCATGAGAAATAATATATATTTTTATTTGAGTTTCACATTGTTTGATGTGCCATTGAAGGAAATCATGCTCGTAGATACTTTCGTAAAAAATCTGTAGAATGTACAAACACTCTTAATAACATTGAAAATAAAAGTCATCAAATTATCATAAATCAACAACTAAAAACAAATACAAGAACTGAAGGAATCGTGCACTGGATAGCATTTTAACAGGTTCTGTACAAAAACAAACAATAAAAGAACTATAAAAAGTAACGAGAATGTTTGTAAATCCATATATTGCAAACGATTTCCAACGTTCGAGAAGCTTTAGCGGCTTTAATGAGATTTTAACGATATTTTTTCGAAATTTCACTAACTTAATGTAGCACTCTTATTTCTTCGGAACATCCCTATTTTACAGTATCAAAACGTAAAGTTCGTACACGTCCTTTTTGCTAAAGGATGCAATGATAAATGCCCGCGTCACGATGGACAATCTTTTAACCGATGCGTGTGTCTAAAAGATGCACTTCGATTAGTTGTATCTTATAGTGAAAATTATGATTTATATAAGGTAATATCTCTAAAAAGAAGGAGAAAGTTTTCTCGGTCTCTATAAGGTTGTCTCTTCAATGTATTACGAATTCTAGAAAGGATTGTTCCAATTTCGTAAAACACTATCTTAATAATAATTAACATGATACCAAAATAGGTTGCAATATATAACTTTGCATTTAGGGTTTGATATTTACCATCTCTTTTTAGAAAACTAACCTTAAAAAAGTTCAACTTTCAGATGTTATGAAAGCGTCCCATAACGATTTGTTCACTTTCTATTACTTAAACGGCACTAATTATATTACGAACTCAAAATGAATCGTGCCCATACTACTATTGCTGAGAACGATCTCCAATAAATGGAAAATCCATTTATCTGTAATTAAACAGGGCCGCCAGTCTAAATGGGAATCTCGGTTATAGCGCACCATAGAGAAGTCGTAAATGGCTAATGGTCTAGGATCTAGATGTTGCCGAGGTAGGTGTAGATATGATAAGTTGCGGTATGCGAGTCCCGTTGTCGTGGTAGCTCCGCCCACGGCGCGGTCCAGCCGCGGCCGTCTCCTGGGCAATCACCGGGATTGCTGCTCAGTACTCAGGTTGGGCTTCAGTGGACGCGGACGGTTCTATTAAGTAGTATAGTACACTTCTAGCGAATTTCAGCTTACACTCAAGAACAGAGATTACAATATTAGCCATATACTATGGCTGGGAATGTTAAAAATATTAATAAATAAGTAGTGCACGCGTGTGTCTTCCACACAAATGCATTCTCTTTTCTTAGTCCAATAAGATGGCGATCCTACATGACATGAACAAATATAGAACAGCTTATTGTTAGGGGATTGCTTGGTTCCATGTAAAAGGCAAACAGAAAAAAATATCGTCCGTGTCATCCAGTGGGACATAGGTGACACGTCGATCAATATTTCTGTGCAAAATTTACTTTCGTAAAAACATGCAAACAAATTGCTTATATTATAAAATAATTATAGATAAACTTAAGCCTAAAGCTAAAGTTGGTCAATTAACCAATGCAAAAAGATTTAAATTCATTAATACCCTTGTGTAAATCAGTTCAATGTACAGGAGACTTTATATCCCCTTACGGTAATTCGGGCATCTACTGCAGTGGTCAACTCGCTTGCACTCAGACCACAAATTAAAGTGGATTATGGCCGATGATGCGGCGATACGAGCTAAGTAATTCGAATTAACCCTTATAATACGGTTACGTTCGGATTACGATGCAGTTAACGTCGGTATGCGGGAAAGAGGCTATTCTATTAATGCCTGATAGTAAATTGAATGAACAACGATCATCGTTGTGATCTCGCAAAATGCCGGGTATTGCTTGCGGTACCCTAAGGGGTTCATAATAGTACCTCTGTACTAGGAATAGAACTAAACTGAATTAATGATTTTGCTGTAAGATGCCAAGATGATTCACGTAAACAAAGTTTATTGGCCAGCGGAAATTGATGATCAGTTTATTGTTTCCGTAACCTCGTCAATGTGTTGTTTATTATTATTGTTTAACGTTTGAAAATACACAAGAGTGAGCCACGTAACGACTAATAACGATGAGAGGACCGTTGGCTAAAACAAACAAAACCTCTATTAGTTTTCACTTTCGTATTGCCAAACGCTAAAGAGAAAACGTGTGCTGGTTGTTCGAACTTCAAAAACAATAAAACTGCATTGACACGCCCCCTACATACAACCCGTAATCAGTTAATTAACAAGTTTATGAAATGATTGTTTGTAAGAATGTATTTTTTTCGTTAGACCTCTACTTAATTGCAATAACGAGAACAAAGTATTCCTACAGCTGTTAATAGTTTGTGATATCATCTTATAACAATTTGGAGTCACTTGCGCGTACACTAAAGACTATTTAAATACTTTCACTGCTCGCTAATCCAAAGATCCTGTCTGTTAAATAATGAATTGGTTTTGAAGATTTTTTCTTGATTGAACCAGATTCGTATTTTTCTTTGCTATTTTGTACAACAACAAAACTTACTAACGTAAAATATTGTCTGAATCACTAACGTTCTAAAATCACACACCAGCTACACCTGAATTTGACACACATGTATTTATTCTGTGACACTGCGCTATTAAAGTCTTGGCTATCTCTTAAAGCGGGTCTCATGGTCAGGCCGAATCATCTTGCCAAATGTCAAACAGACGCCCACCTGGATGCTAATTTGTTTTCCAATAACCACATCATTAACTCCATAAACAAATAAGATTTCGGATCATTAAGTCACGTAAGCAGCCAATATAGTGCGATATTTTAATAGAGAACTGATTATTTGTAATTTTTAAGTCAAACAATTGTTCTTTGAAGTTTTATTTAATTTAACAGAAAGGTAGGCGTTGAGTATTATTTATAAACTACTAATTATAATAATAATTATGATTTGTGCATTACTCACGGAAAGGTTCCACCTATTCAGCTTCTTGTAATTTTACTAATTAACCTAACGGGTCCGTTATTGTAAAACGGTTTAGTACTGCGAAAGTAAGGCAAGGCTGCAAAAACGTACACAGTTACGGGGGCGCCGGGAAGATGACACGTTACGTGCGATGGGAACGTAACGTTGCGAACGCAGACTTCTTGTCACAACAGCCATTGATTTTAGAGTCATTAAAATGGTTAGGAAAAACTTGCATGATAACATAAACTCAAGAACCTAGGTGATGCAATGCTTATTATTTATAAAAGGGGGTCTTGCCTCAAAGCGCTATTAGAGTCAAAAAATAAGAAGATACGTGTACAGTTCTGTCGATTTCTGCGTTTATGAATTACTGCGTTTATATTTCTGCGTTTATTATATATATAATTATTGTGCATCGATTGATAATTAAATTGTCATTCATTGTCAAATATGAGAGACAATTCTTGGGTGCAACGATAAGTACAATAAAGTAGTTAAGTACACTGTGGAATCATTTTCTACTAAAAATACGCTACACCTAAAAAACTAAAACTAACTAACTAAGTATATATATTATTGCACTTGAAAAAAAAACGACCACCAGAGGCGGGAATCGAACCCGCGTTCCTCGCATACCGGGCGATTGCCTAACCTCTCGGCCACCATGGCGTTGGCAGAGCCTGTCGAAATTTTTCCCGCCTCTGGTGGTCTTTTTTTTTTTCAAGTGCAATAATATATTTAGATTGCATAGTGAATGCTTATCACTTAAAAAACAATAATTAACCTAAGTATATATTTGAACTTAAAATTAGACTAGTCTATAGTAAGTGTTTGCTTATTTATGTATTTCTATTCTATTTAATTATAATATTTCTTAACTTGGCTAATTATAATTTGCATTTCCCAATAATGCATTTGCATAAGGTAATGAGAAAATGCACCCGGAAGAAAATCTGAACTAAGTTTTGCAATTTGTTTGCAGGAATTTGAGTTGATTATATGCATTTTGTATTTAATAACTGAGTTGGAAGCAGTATTCAATTTTAATAAATTATTTTCTGGTAAGATTATCATATGATTATTTATAGAACAAACCAAAGTAAATATTGAACGTTTAAAAATACTGTTGTTTAACAAATAAAACGAGTGTAGTTTTTGTGCGACACGTTTCGGCAAAAAATTGTTTCGACAAAAAATAAATACTTAATCACCGAGATTTTCTCAACAGATTTAAATAAAATCTTAACCAATAATTTTGCAGATTCGTGATTAATACACTTTGTAACGTGTTTTTTTTTTAAGTATTATGTTTGTAATGTGTTTTCTGGTTGCAATTAATTATCTATCTATCTAACAATAATGGGGTTAGTCAGGAGAGCGCTCACTACGCAGACGCGGCGTGCCCGTGAGAGTCCAATCAAGGCATCTCGGGCGTTAAGTCCGCAATCACGTAACGATTGCATCCTGATTTCGAGTGCCCAGCCCTGCAACATAACAGTGCAGAATCTACTCTACAGTATGGATGGCTCTTCGCTATTGATTTTTGTCCAAGAGATTTCTATGTGCTACGGTTAAAGTATCAGAGAAAGTAAACTTAATCATAATCTTGGACTATTTAAAATTTAAAAATAACTTTAAATTATCCACTGATTAATTTAAATACAATCACCCGAAGGGTTATCGATTTAATTATACTTGATTCATTGTTTTTAATTACAAAACCAATTTTAAATCTCAAAGATAACATCAACGATCAGTCTAGGAGTTCCCAAATTGCCACCCCTATCCGTCGTCGTGATCTTCAGAAGTTTACTGAACTTTGTAATAAAGCCTACATTTAAACTTAAAGTTGCAGTATGTGGCCTACCGTGTTCCTTGTTAGTACCATATAACTATGTACTATTTTACTTCAACCTACGAGATCTATGCGCGCACAATACCAACAGCATTAGAACCTGGGAGGATAGGATATAATGGTTTCCTGCTTGTGTTAGTTATATTGTAAGGTAACTGGCGTAAAGATATTTATTACGATTACAGTCGTTTGGACAGTTTTTATGTCGCTGCACGTCCTCATAATCAAACATTAGCTTGCATTATGCACTAGGGAAATCATATTTTTTACAGTTCACATTGTTACGTTGTTTTTTGTATTGGTTGAATTTGATTAGCGTCTTTTAGGGTCGCAAATAAATATTCATGGCTAGTTGTTGATGAAACTCATGGAACGTTTTATTGCCATCAACACGGTTAAAAGAATACTATTAAGGTATCGTCCCACGCGCATTTGTTTAACAAACATAGCGGTGGTCATTCGTGACGTAAGGGTAACAACGGTGGGTGTAGTTTACTCAGTCACTTCCGAAGTGTCGCAATAGTCACGGCGGGTCGTCACGTGTGAAGCCCATGAGGTAGTAGTCGTCGCATGCTTTCAGCGGGCACGTGTGAGTACAGAGCTTTTGTTTTCGTCTCAAAGTCCCCGTGCACTCATGAGCTCATGACTTGTGTCCACGAAGTTTCTATTTGGAATCTTATTACCATTAATACTGGAATTCGCCAACACATGTTTAATTTTTAATCAGTAGAATTAGCAATATTTGACATATTTGTCAAATTAACCGTAAATCGATGTTAACCGGCTGTTTAAACGTTGGTGATTTAATCTACTCAAATTAAAGCTAAACACAAGGCTATAATTATGTAATAATACATTATTTTAGGCCATATTAAAGGAAGAAGTTAAAAAGAATAGTATGCTTTCGGCGAGCAAAAACTTATAATCAGTAGTATTTACTGTAATGAAATTTTAATGTTGACCGTTAGTTTTAGTGAGTTGATTGGTTGATGATGAAATAAGTACAGCTACTGATTCATAGAGTCGCGTGTTCAGCCCACGGGGCGCGTGCTCCAGAACGCACATGAGGTTATGGCTAGAAAGCTTTTGTTTTGACTTATTCGAACAATGGCGCTGATAAGGAAAGTATAATAACTCCATAAAACAACATCTTTAGAAAATACAATGTTATTCATAACGACACCACGGAAATTGAAAACACGATTGCTATGTACAATATTGAATCCACGTGGTTTTATCAAAACATAAACTTTTTACAAGACTAATTAATTTCAGCTAACTATTCAGACAAACACATTAGATTGCAAAAATATGCCACTGCTATGCGAAAGTCGTTTGTCATTAAATACGCGTTTGATGAGCGCTCAGGTTCGAATAATACTGCCCACATGTTTAACTAAAGTAATAAACGAATTACATAACGTGCACTAAAACACTAATAAACTTATTGACATGGTGCTAACGGAAAACACATTACTGTCACATCACGATCCGCACGCATTACGTAACGAGTGAAAATGGCACTTTTCCTCGGGGACATTACGCAACGGAAAAGTTGAGCAACGATGGAAATTAAAACGCGGGCCAACACCAACCAAACAGGAAAGCTTCGCAATTCTCGGAACGCCAATTAAACGAAACCAAAGTTGTTTATTAAAGTTTATACGTTGGAGAAAAAACGGTCAGCGTGAATCAGCCGCGCCAACCGGGCGAGGATATAACGACATGCAAATGCGAGCTGGTCCATATCACGACAGAAACACGCGTATCACACCTTTAAAGGCTTTAACCTGATTGAATAAAGTCGAAATTGCAACCAACTATCGCAAGCAAGGGGTGCACGTGAAAATGACAGAGGCGATTACAAAGATCACATCGCTGATGGTAGAATAACAAGATGTAATACATAAATAATATGTCGATTGATATCATCTATCGGTTCAAAGTGAAGTAACCATCAAGTATGTAACATTAGCAATTAGATTATCTCAGATATCGTTTACTGTTACACATAATTGAAATCCGATCATTGAACTCCATAATGAATAATGAGGGCGGACAAAAAAATACAATGGATAAACAAAATGACAACCTACAACATTTTTTGGTTTTGCAAAGAAATCAGTCTACGATTTTTGCATAGTCGCAATTAAGAAAGCTTACGTATCTTTTTCGTAGACAGACAAAAATGCACTAAAAGGAAATATGAGCGGAGCGTCGCCTACTTATTACTGTTATTACCTACCTACTAGACATTTTTCGACCTAATTATAACATAATTTTTAGTGTAAAATTTCATAAATTTCGCAGTTCAAATAGAGCTCAAGATTACATAAAAAGTTACGTGACCATTAAATAAAGATTGGCGGTGGTCACTGATTCATTATGAGTAATGGAGGCGATGCAAGCGATTGAAACACCTGCTGGAGGGCGTGTCACCGTCTTCTGAGATCGCAACCCGAGACTCTTTGTTGCATCACCCATTCACTCGGACACTACATCTCGGAACACCATTATGCCGATGCCTGTTATTATTTAATTACACACTGTCCCATTCTCAGGCCGATATTATCCAACCGTTTTTAAACTGAAAACGCGTATTGCATTGTGAAAGTCGCCTCTCCTCTCTACCCATAATTCACGTTTTATATTTTGAGTAATGTCTCAGTAAGTAAATACTTACAATATAATAACTACTCTATTAATATTATAACAAATGTTCAGCTTGTTTAAGCTTGAAAAGGAAAAATATATCCGTTTGGTAAATACACGAAGAACAAAACATACTTCTTTATTATAATTACCAAGCGTTACTTACGTGTACATAAATCATAATGCAGTTATGTTTAACAACATTCTGATAAAGGTCTAAATGTACTAACATAAAATATGTGAATAAAGTTAAACGGCATTAAGTCTACCGATAATCTTAATAACTGAAGGTGCTAAAAAGTAATATAAATATTCGCGCGTGTTTTCTTTATTTCTCTTAAATTGTCAAACAAATGTATCGTAAGTGTTAGCGATCGCAGAAGCAATTATAGATTATAAATGGCTCCAATCAATTACGAACCTGCATGTTAGTTGGGCAGAGTAGTGGCTTCACACCGACAAACAATTTTGAACTTTGTGGTATTTGTACCAGTGTTCATAATAACACCTACTTTGGTAAATAACTAAGTAGGACGGTGTATAAGTTATTAATCGAGTATCGACACAGAACCGACAACAAGTTTTTGATTTGAACTAAAACAATGCTCGGCCTGTCTCAGTTAGTTAAAAAACGAAGGTGTACATTGAACAGCATCCGACCATGCATTTTCATAGTAAAATCTCCCCTAATACTACTGCTTAAGATGCCACAGTGTTTAGCTTGATATGCTATCCTCCGTGCCCTTCATACAAACTAGCTCCAAATAGGTTGCGTGTGATTAAGAGGCAAAAAAATTATAAATAACAATAATTTTAGGAACTGTTTTACCACTGACTTACATAAAAAACGGTACGTACTTACTAAATAATAAATGAGCAGTCTCTTCAGCATAATAAGCAGTCTTTTAAGCACATGCGACGGCAAACATCTACGAGGCACAAAAACAAATCGGCCATGGAACAAATGATATCTACCTACTTACGCCATTGGGTTCACTTAATTCGATTGCCGTATTGCGTTTGTCTGGGAGTAGTACAGCATAGATAGGTACTCGTACTTTGTAATGAGTTCTTAAAAGGTTGCGGTCGAGGAAAAACGTTTCAACGTAATGACTTTATTTTCTTATTGCGATTTTATTCTCCTAGCCGTACCGATATGGGTCAAACTCATCATCTTAATAACAGCGATTCTTCCATTTATGGCTTTAGAGCGAATCCGTCATCGGAGTGGCCATCTAGGTGACAGCCGTCACAATCACTTAATTGATCTCGGTGACGACTCACGGTCCGTTAACTGAAGGAAAGAATAAATCAAATTGGTACTGGGAATCTGACTTGCAAAAAATTTACCGTAACCATAAAAGCTTTTAGTGTAACGTGTAAGTACATACTTGGTTTATGCTTTATGCTTTAATATTAGTTTGCATATGCAGAGCTTAGTTGTGATAATTTTATTGTAAAATCTTAGAGCCAAAGGAAGTTACAAATACCAATCGTGTAATCAATCATTTTTAGGGTTCCATACCAAAAGGTTAAAAACAGGACCCTATTATTAAGACTCCACTATTCGTGTGTCACCAGTCTGTATCCCGTGAACGGTGATAGCTAGACAGCTTTTCACAGATGATGTTTATTTCTGTTGCCGCTATAACAACATAAACAGAATATAATAAATATCTAAGTGAGGCTCCTACACAACAACAGGCATTTTATTTGAAATTGAATTAAAATGTTATAATACCTAGTAGTGTCTAATGGATATAGTACCTACAGAACCAAATCAAAGAGTCAAAATCGCACTTGGCCAGTTTTTCACCCCAGTGTAGTAAACATTAGCATAGCTGCTAACATAATCACAAAACCGTATGCTTAATGCTCTTTGTTAAAACATTTTCGATTGCCAGATATTGACAAGCTATAGGTAACCAAGTAATATATGTCATATAATTTGTATACATATTTCGTAAACGTTTCGTAACTCTCTGACTTGCATTACCCGTGTCTACGGCTCTCAAATATTGGTGGCAGCAATCAAGCTACGCCAGTATAATATTTTCAACAAATGCGGTGTAATAATCACATGTTGACGATGACCGATATTTTAAGCTTTTAACATTACGAGTTGTTTACGCCTACGCAGCTACGTGATCTCTACGTGCACTGCTTTTGCTGACGTTATAATTATCTGTGATGTTTGTTCTCGAATCGTGATACCTAGCATAATAAAAGAAAACTGAAAATTAATTGTATGCCATTACTTTGGCCGTAATAACCCTTACCCGACCGTCATTAGACGACGCACGATATTCATCAAAACACAAACAAAGCAATCAAAAGCATCTAGCGTGGCATCAGCGTTTGTGCGCCGTAATTACTCGATCCAGGTACACGAACAAATTTAATACGAGGTTTTTAACTTGGCGCAGATGTTCCCATTCGGGAAAGGGACAAAAGGCGTTAACATGATAGAGATGCTCTAACAAAGCGAACAGATGCGCGAGTCGACGTGGCATTTGTCTGTGAATCACATGGGCAAACAGCGCACACACGCAGGAGACAGGCGAGTGCGTATGCGTGGCTCGGTGAGCGGGCGCAGGCGTACCTGCCGCTACCTGCTTATCGCGCATTCTTGCACTATCTGCTGACTATCGGAGGTTTTGCGGCGCGTGTGTCGTAACGGTTCTTGCGTGCTTGCATCCCGATCTGAACTTTGCCGATGGATTTGTCCTCGACTACAACTAGCTGTCGATCTAAAACAATCCCAAGCATTGATTGACACATAATTATGCACTTGTCATTGAACATTCAATCTGCCAATAAGCTTTACAACAGTGGAGAATGTAGAGTAAGATAATTTCAGTGCGCCTGTGGGCAAACCAACAATGAATTACGGTAAATAGACACTACGGGTATCTGCTAACCGCAACTACATTTTGTTACAAGATAATGCAATATAGACACGAAAGGTATTGTGAAAATAGCATAAGCTCATTAAATCAATCCTCTATCTTACACAAACAACCGTTATTTGTTATTACATTCATTCGTACCATTAAATACAAAAATAGCTGCTACAGTCAGACACTACATTTAGCTCAATATAAATCGCCGCGAACAATAAATAACAATCACGTGATTTTAAAAAATATACAAAGTTGCTTCTTACAAAGTTTTGAAAACACAGTTTATTTTTGTTTGCGTAGAGGTGCTAATAATCTTCATTGAAGATGAGATTCACCGGCTAAAAACTTAATCGTTTGTATTGCTTTACTCAAGAGTATGGAATAATAAAAGTTTCGTCAGATAAATAAATAAAAACATTTGATTAAAATTTTTTTTTCAATTATTTAATTTCACAAAATTATGCTTGTGAGGTTGTTTATAACGGCAATAAAATTATTGTTGGACAACAGCCGTGCTAAACCTCTTTTATTATCCTTTGTCGCTTTTTTCAATGGTTTTATTTTTTAGAAACTCTTTATCCAAATATGCAGAGATCTAAAATTCATCCGATGGTGTCCTCGATTATCATGTGTAGGTCACAGATGTGTCGTTGACCTCAAAACCTCCAAAGGAAATGCAGATCAGGCTCATCAGGCGACGTGAAATTATAATTGCAAAAAAGATCCGTTTCCGAGTTCACGCGGTTTATAAAAATAGAAGACAAGATTGTAACCACTCACTTCGTATGGAAAAAGAATGCGTGGCCCTTCGTTAGCGACACGGTAGTAATTTATGGCTGTTATATGCATATACTGTTTTATATTAAGTACATAGTTTTTTGATTCCGAATCAGTGTTGGTCGCCTTCGCCTCGCTTTTACTACTCAGTAGAGTCACCATCCAGATGGATATCTAATGAAGGCTTTTTCATTTCAATTATATATTATTTAATCTAAAACTACAAAAAGGTTAGTTGTCCATCTGTTTTTAATATTCTGATTGACAAAACACATTGAAATTCCATTCCAAAAATAACCACATGTTTTAATTATCTATCATAAAAACAACGAAACATATTTATTGTTTCATTTTCTCAACAATCATTGTTAGTTATGATTCATCTAATTTACTGTTAATGTTAAACATTCAAATAGCTACAAGGACTGTTACAAGACAAAACCATTTATCTTCCACATCTGTTAAGTGGTATCTAAGTAAGCGCTTATTATACTTATTGAAACCATGCACCTTATATCTCGTGTTGCATTATGATTCATGTCAGAGATTCGGCGAGTCATGCCATCAAATGTCGATTCCCTTGTATTGTTTGCATTGTCTTATCCCGCCTGTTGTGACGTCATAGTTCATAGAAATGCTTCAGAGGTCTTTTGAGTTTCGCAAGATTGTATGGAGATGGTATGCGTGTATACAGAATATGCAGCAGGTGAAAAGGTATTTTATTGGTCAAGTAATGCTAGGTGTCGGTTATGCTAGCTCGGGCAAAGGTGACGAGAGGGGGGAGCGGGGCAGGTGGAGGGGGTAGAGCAACAGGTGTGCGAGGTCGTCGCGAGCTCGCGCTCATGGGAGCGACGCGAAGGTCACAGCGCTTGGCGTTCTCTAATGTCGCAAGTATCTCGCTTAACCCCCATCAGATCGACGGATTTATCAAGGTGACAACAGTGTAAAACTGTGCGAACAAATTATAACGACTCATTTTCTCACTCTGTCCGTTTCGCCTAATAAGTAGAGGTCAATGCGGGCAATTTTTTCGTCATTGTATTTCAAATTTATGCATGTAAAACCTATAAAAAATAAAGGAAAACACTCACCTCTTTGAGACCGTCGAGCCTTCCAAGTGATTTGGACTGTCGTAATGGCAAGAATGCTTTCAGCGCGTCCATGCGAGAGGAGCGTTCTGGCTCCGCATTGGTGGCCGCGGTGATATCGGCGCACGACAGCCGCGCCTTGCGCCGCTTGTCGAGAAGCTGCTTCGCCGTGCGCGAGCGGCGCTGCACCGGCGCTTCATCTTCTTCGGGCTCGCTACACACCTCCCGCGGCGTGTGCACCGTGTGACGCCTCCGCGACACCGGCGGCGACGTCAGCCGGGACACCAGGGACTCAAACATCGCAGACAACTATCCACTGCGGTGGGCACGATGACCGATCCCACGCGGATCTCACTCCGCACTCGCACCGACCCATAATACGCTACTCTTCAACTTATTCCTTGCCGACGAATGCCTACAACCAAAAATCATTCTGTAACCACGCTGCTCCTGAGACAGCGGGTGGTACTCTTGGCCTGTTGCACTATTGACTCCAACATCCGACCACAGTCGAACGAAATACGTAATTTGGACCGTTGACCTATCCGCGGTGGTATTGTCACTGATAGTGGACACGCTCAAAATGACTTTGTTTGAAATTCATTCACCGTGTTCAGTCTACGCACCGTGACGAGCGGAAACGGCAAAAACGTTCACATCTACATCAGTTTAATGTATAGCAAAATGCTGTTGTCCACGTTTTAATAATAAAATCATTGCTCAAATAACAAACAATGGATGTTGAAAGACCTAGTGTTCTTTTTCACACGTTTCGTGGAATATGTTGTAGGTTCATTAACCTAGTTACCGAATTAATATAGTAATTAAGAGGCCCAGTGTTAATCTCACGAGGTGGTCGGGGCGGTCGAAAGTGAGCCGAAACCCGTCATCGAACGTTCAAAACATTGTCGTGGCACCGTGCCATCAAGACGTCGAAATAGAAGCGGGCAAGGCCAATAACTAAATCTTCGGCTAAAATAGAAACAATCAAGGAAATTCCAGTGATTTGTCCCAAAATTCTCAGAAACATGCTAGCAACTTTAATGTTGGTGTTGTTTTAAACGTTTCCTGAATGTCTGGGATAAAAACAACCTGTATGATTTATAGATCACTCGGTCATCATTAACCGGAAACATGACGAAGTGTAATCTAGCACTTAATAGATAATTACGAGCAATCATTATCCGTAACCTATCATCACGTGATCACAAGTTTCCGTTCGTGATTTTCAAGGTAAACAATTTACAGCTTAACAAGCCATGATCAGCTATCTAGTTAAATCTAAATCATTTCATTGTCAGCGAAAGAGCTTTATTTTTGACGGCCGTCCCATTTGACGCTTTGATATATCATAGGCGTTAATGTTTTGCTCTCTAGATGTTTATCATTCTTCAGAAGTATTGGCTGACAGTGAATGAGTGCGTGACACTTCTGTCACTATCTGTACATGAGCTCTACATAAACTCCCCGGACAAGCTGTAACTAACAATGACATGACACGCGGGCTTCTAGTGTTACAAACTCGACTTCATTATTTTGCAATAGTACTCGTATGTTGTAAACGTCTATTAAACAAAAGTTACATGTATGTATAAAAGAGGTGATGATGTGGCACAATGTTACATACAGATACGCACCTTGAAAGTACGCAGATTTGTTAATTGGTATTTATTATTGTTTACTACAATATTTTGATTTGTTTGTGTACCCTATTGATACTACGCCGCGCACACTCACACGCATACCTGCCTTATTTTTATTTGTTTAAAACGTACCGTGAGAACCCCGAAGATCGAGTCGACATCGAGACGTTCCCTATGACACATGTACTAGACTGACCAGAGTGCTTTCGCCGCGTGTGTATCCTGTGAAGCTCCTTACAGACATTTCGAGTGATTGTGGCCTGTGAAGGCCTGGACTTTGGTAAAAAAAGGGTCCTGCAAAATCGGTACCTACACCGTCAAACGGTCTAGCAGCCGTGACGCGGTCTTTAGGTAGGTCACCCATGAAGGGTTGAGATACAGCCGCTTTGAGACGATAACAGGGAAGGCATTTAAAAATCACATGCTGAATAGCTCTGCGTGCCGACAAGATCCAAAACTCTCTATTTAACATGGCAAGAATTGCATTAACACCAGCATGAGCATTCTCGCGATGGTAATGTGAAATAAGGATGTTCACGAAATTATCATTCTTAGGCAGAAGAAGGGGATGGCGCGCATCAAAGGATAGATCGGAGTTTCGTAATCGACCTCCAACTCGAATCAGGCCTCTGTCATCTAGAAATAAATTCAACTTTCTAAGAGAGTTAGTGATAGGATCGCCACGCCGTAAGCGATCAAGTTCATCAGAAAAGGAGGTAAATTGAACGATTTTCACTAAAAACAAAAGGGCATCTCTCCGTTCCTCAGGGCTCAGGTAGGACGAGTAAGATTTAGGAAATAAAAACCTCCTTAGGTAACAAATCACGTTTATTAGCTTGTTGAAAGAACTATACCGCTCTAATAAGAATGAGGGATCCGGGGAACATCGGCAGAGACTACTAAACAACGTAGTCCAGGGAGATCACTACTTGGGATAGGTTCCGAAATACCGGGCCAGTTGTTAGGAGACTGCGTCAACCACAAAGGTGAAAACCAAAGGGAGTGGTCGATCAGTCGGGTGACTGACATACCTCTCGATGCACAGTCACTAGGGTTCATGTAGCCTGGGACGTGCCTCCATTCACTAGATGTAGGACTATTATTAATCTGGGAGACACGATTAGCCTCAAAAGTCTGAAGGAGGTGAGGAGTGGTTTTTAACCAACACAACACGATTTTACTATCCGTCCAACTATGGATTGAAGTCAACACAGACGACCTTTGCAGACAAAGAGCGACGTGATGAAGTAATTTAGAAAGAAGGATAGCTCCCAACAATTCCAACTTGGGAATTGTTAAACGGGTCCGAACAGGGGCAACTTTAGATTTAGCCATAACAAGATGGACGGAGCAAACACCAGACGGAAGTTCCGCACGTAAATAAACAGCGGCAGCATATCCCAATTCAGAAGCATTACAGAACCCATGTAGGGATAAGGAGGAGGAACCTCTGGGAAAAATATGTCGCGGAATGGCCACTTCACTAACCTTCGCTAGGTCCTGAACAAATGCAGTCCACTCTAAAGACAGGGGTTCATTTAAAGGATCATCCCAGGATAAGCCTGACATCCATAAGCGTTGGATAAATTCCTTAGCCTTAAATACGACGGGAGATATCCAGCCACAAGGGTCATACATACGGGCAATCAAAGATAAAACTTTGCGTTTTGTAATAACAGTAAATGAGTCACTCACAGGATTGTACTGCACACCTAAAATAGCGACAGTCTGAGGATTATCTGGGTCTGAGAATGAATGAGGAAGTTGCAAATGATCCGGGGGCATATCCTCCAGGAGCTCGGGCCTGTTACTAATCCACTTACGGAGTTCATAACCACCAGAGGCCATTATTCCTATAAGTTCAGTTTTCAAAGCCCGGGCAGACGCAATAGTATCAGCACCAGTAAGACAATCGTCGACATAACTATCTCTCTCAAGGACTTCAGCAGCTCGAGGGAAGGTAAGTCTCTCTTGTTCAGCAAGCTCAAGAAGGGCACGAATTGCAATGAATGGACTAGAACGAAGACCATAGGTATTGGTATTAAGTTCATAGGCAAGAAGTGGCTGAGAGGGATCCTCACGCCAAAGCACAAGTTGGTACCTTCTATCATCAGGATGTACCCAAGTCATACGAAACATCATACGAATATCTGTTACAAACACTACCTCGTGCCTTCGGAAATTTAGGAGAATGTGAGAAATATCCTGGGCCTTAAATTAGATCCTGTATGTAAACATTGATTCAGGGACACTTTAGAGGACGTAGGACTACTACCATCGAACACAACACGTATTTTGTTACTAACAGACTTAAAAATTCCATGATGAGGGATAAAATAATGTTCCCGGGTCGAGTCAAGGGACATATGGTTTAGGTCAGGTCAAGGTACTCACGCATAAAGGAAATAGCCCCCCTTCCATACCCGCTTTTACATCTTTACCTCGCAATTCTCTCGTTCTTTTACCTACGGCCTTGATTCATGTTAAAACCTCGTCTGGATATTATGTGGAAGCGCGTGCCTTATGTGACACTGGTGCTCAGTGCTGCCTTCTTACTACTGAGCTTGTTGTTGACCACATGAACTTACCTATCATTCCTTATCCAGTTCCTGTTCGTGGAATAGGTAATCCAACGCTTATGGATGTCAGGCTTATCCTGGGATGATCCTTTAAATGAACCCCTGTCTTTAAAGTGGACTGCATTTGTTCAGGACCTAGCGAAGGTTAGTGAAGTGGCCATTCCGCGACATATTTTTCCCAGAGGTTCCTCCTCCTTATCCCTACATGGGTTCTGTGATGCTTCTGAATTGGGATATGCTGCCGCTGTTTATTTACGTGCGGAACTTCCGTCTGGTGTTTGCTCCGTCCATCTTGTTATGGCTAAATCTAAAGTTGCCCCTGTTCGGACCCGTTTAACAATTCCCAAGTTGGAATTGTTGGGAGCTACCCTTCTCTCTAAATTACTTCATCACGTCGCTCTTTGTCTGCAAAGGTCGTCTGTGTTGACTTCAATCCATAGTTGGACGGATAGTAAAATCGTGTTGTATTGGTTAAAAACCACTTCTCACCTCCTTCAGACTTTTGAGGCTAATCGTGTCTCCCAGATTAATAATAGTCCTACATCTAGTGAATGGAGGCACGTCCCAGGCTACATGAACCCTAGTGACTGTGCATCGAGAGGTATGTCAGTCACCCGACTGATCGACCACTGCCTTTGGTTTTCACCTTTGTGGTTGACGCAATCTCCTGGCAACTGGCCCGGTATTTCGGAACCTAACCCAAGTAGTGATCTCCCTGGACTACGTTGTTTAGTAGTCTCTGCCGATGTTCCTACCCCGGATCCCTCATTCTTATTAGAGCGGTATAGTTCTTTCAACAAGCTAATAAACGTGACTTGTTACCTAAGGCGGTTTTTATTTCCTAAATCTTGCTCGTCCTACCTGAGCCCTGAGGAACGAAGAGATTCCCTTTTGTTTTTAGTAAAAATTGTTCAATTTACCTCCTTTTCTGATGAACTTGATCGCATACGGCGTGGCGATCCTATCACTAACTCCCTGAGAAAATTGAATTTATTTCTGGATAACGGTGACCTAATTCGAGTTGGAGGCCGATTACGAAACTCCGATCTATCCTTTGATGCGCGCCATCCCCTTCTTCTGCCTAAGAATGGTAATTTTGTGAACATCCTTATTTCACATTACCATCGCGAGAATGCTCATGCTGGTGTTAATGCAATTCTTGCCATGTTAAATAGAGAGTTTTAGATCTTGTCTGCACGCAGAGCTATTCTGCATGTGATTTTTAAATGCCTTCCCTGTTATAGTCTCAAAGCGGCTGTATCTCAACCCTTCATGGGTGACCTACCTAAAGACCGCGTCACGGCTGCTAGACCGTTTGACGGTGTAGGTACCGATTTTGCAGGACCCTTTTTTACCAAAGTCCAGGCCTATAGGAACAAAAGGTTAGTGAAAAGTTACCTGTGTGTATTTGTCTGCCTTTCTACTAAAGCCGTGCACCTTGAGGTTGTGTCGGACCTAACTACTGAAGCCTTTATTGCGGCCTTTTCCCGATTCGTGTCGCGTCGTGGTGTACCTCGCCTAATCCGATCCGATTGCGGTCGAAATTACATCGGTGCCAACAATTACCTGAAAGAGTTAGAGAGTTTTCTGTCTCAAAACCAGGCGGCTATTGGTTCTGAGCTTTCAAAGCGGAACATATCCTGGGTTTTCGATCCTCCTGTTTGCCCTCATTGGGGAGGTCTTTTTGAAGCTGCGGTTAAATCGGCGAAATCGCACCTAAAACGAGTAGTAGGCGATACCCCCCTTACGTTTGAAGAGCTGACCACTGTTTTTGCTAAAATTGAAGCAGTTTTAAATTCACGCCCATTGTGCCCACTTTCTCCGGACCCTAATGATGTCGAAGTGTTAACTCCCGGCCATTTCTTAATTGGACAACCCTTAACTGCACTTCCGGAGTACCCTTATAAAGACGTAAAATTGCATCGCCTTACACGGTTTCAGCTAATCCAACAAATTACCCAGCACTTTTGATCTCGCTGGCATTTAGAATACTTAAATACATTACAAATTAGAAATAAATGGACCTCTCTTTGTGATCCTCCTAAAGTGGGTGAGCTAGTACTCATTAAAGATGACAACCTTCCCCCTTTGCAGTGGCGTCGTGGACGCATTATTAATTTATACCCTGGCCAAGACCAAGTTGTTCGTGTGGTAGATGTTAAAACCGGTAGCCTAAAGAGATCTTTGACGAAATTAGTTCGTCTTCCTGTCCAGTGAACTTCCTTTCCCTTAGCTTCCTAACCTTCTCGTAAACACTTGACGTGTTTAGGGCGGGCGATATGTTTACTACAATATTTTGATTTGTTTGTGTACCCTATTGATACTACGCCGCGCACACTCACACGCATACCTGCCTTATTTTTATTTGTTTAAAACGTACCGTGAGAACCCCGAAGATCGAGTCGACATCGAGACGTTCCCTATGACACATGTACTAGACTGACCAGAGTGCTTTCGCCGCGTGTGTATCCTGTGAAGCTCCTTACAGACATTTCGAGTGATTGTGGCCTGTGAAGTGATACCTGAACCCTGTAAGCTGATGCGGCAAGTACCTAGCTATAAGTGCTCAGACCTTGATTTTCCACCTATCATTGTCGCCCCTCCACGTGTAATCCACTGCCTAAACTCTCAAACAATTATCAACCTAATAGCAGTTGGAATAAGTAAAAATTTCGAATAAAATATACTGGTAGCACCTTTTAAAAACATAGCCAACGAGTAATGGCTGTACTAGGTACTATACCTAATCGATTCGAATTAATGAGCGTTTCCATCATTATCTAGGTTAAAGCAATAGCCACTAACGACGTGAACGAAAATCTACTCATTTGACATTATTCCCAAAGGGTCTTTGTGAACTAAGCAACAAAATAAAACTATCGCAGTTTCACTCAGACGTGTCGTAAACTGAATACGTATTACATTTTCACCTTTACACCTGTGTCAAGTGAGCCGATTGTGTATTGCTTTTGAAACAATCGTGTAGTGAATTACATGAAACAAGCTACAGAATGATTGCATCTAGCCGTGGCTATGGCAAACTGCAAGAAATTATCTAGGAATCAGAATCCAAGGGAGATAAATGTCGCATAATTGGCTATAAGTTGTATGTAAAGATGATTGCGGCTCCCTGAACAAGGTGTTGTTTGTGGGCGCGGCGCCGAGGGCCGCGGGCCGCGCTGGCATCGGTGGCTATCGTTTGTGGAGCATGGCTCGGCTAATAAAACGGTTAGTCCTAAGCTGGCGATGTCGGCGCAAACCGGTACGCCGACCGGTCCGGCCCCTGCGCCCTGCGCCTCAACCCCGCGCACTTCTAACTAATATACACACATCCACATCACCTTATCAAGACTCATTGCGGCTTAGCTTCTTGTCAGTCCGCTCTCCTATTTCATAGTCCTCGCAGATATCTCATATCGGATTCAACGCTGGGAGCCCACTCCGGATAAACTGGCAACATAATATCTAACCGGTGGTCTATAACCGCAATTCGGATTCAACTTTTTTAACTCTCGTTTCAAGACCGTTCAGAAAAAATACCATCGTTATGTTATTATGATGCAACTATGTACGTAAGTAATCTATGAGTGGATCTATAATGTGATTTCGGAGACAAAAAGTCCGTGAATAGAACTAATGTAGCGTGAAAACAATTGGCGAAAGTCTGGTATAACGTGAAGTTAACCAATAGCGAGCGCAGTGACAAAGGCATAGATTAGAAAGTGTGTTGTGTTGTACTTATATCAGAAAGTCCGTGATACGGAGCGCAACGGTCTGATTGGTGCCCTATCTGCGGATCTGTCGCGACTCGCGCGCACGACGCGGCGGGTGCAGCGCGCACGCGTGTAATCTCACTATTATGTTACTAGATGACCGATACAATCAGTAATCAAGAAAACTGAGATAATGGCCACCTAGATAAATCGATGCGATTATTGCATAATCTTAATACAATGACCTACCATTTGCTTCTAATCCATCTTATTTCATCGCAATTAGGGAGAGGTGACCATTTCTTAGTCATGTTGATTATAATCGCTATCTCTATCTGATGATTTTCATGCTCTTTGATTTTTTTTATTAAGTTATTAATGGTACTCATGAACATGTAGGTAATGAGAACATTTATGAGAATTCCAAACCAGATAAGTCTGTTTGTAGGTGACAATCTATTACATTTCGACCAAAAATTGTTAAAGTCGAAAAATAACGCTTTATCACTATTCAAATTCGTAATTACTGTGTGTTAAGATTAAGGATGATGCTATTAGCATTTTAATTAACACAACCAAATGAATTTGTTAAAATATTAGCATAGATCGATTGTAATTTTTCTCTTACTTTTTCTTTTACTTTTCACGGTGCTTGTTTTTAAGAAAGCTAAACCTCAGAAAATAAAACAGGAATTAGATGATTAAAAACGTATAGAACTGACATATGATTAAATCAAGTCACAGAGCACAGACCGGCGAGGATGCGATAGAAGATGGTATCAAAACACAACGGGTGCCATTGCATAACAGTGTACCATTTCAGCAGTAGGTTACGGAAATGTTATAAAGATTAGGAGGTCAGGCGGTGACCTTGGCTGTAAGTGGGTCGGTCGTGAGATGGGCTATCGGGTGGCAGACGTCACGCTCCAGCCCGCCGCGATGCGCCCGCGTAGCGACCAGGCTTATCAGCCATCTCTACATCTACCTTACTGTCCTGCCTGTCCAACTTTGAGCGGTTAAAACCCTTTTCGATTCAGTTCTTGAGCTGGTATAAACTTTTTCTATTTAGTTAATTTCCATTGTTAAGAAACTGCAACTTCTTAAGCTGTATTCCTAAGAAACTAGGAACAAAAACGTTTATGCAGTTCTACTACCGCGTGCCTTAAAGGCTAATTAAAAAGAACCACATTCTTACTAATTAAATAAGTAACCGTCATCAGCGTTCTTAAGGTTTGTTAGCATACTAGAGCGGCGCCGACTGATGGATGCCGCTACGCAACGTAATTTATCTCTTAGGCTGTTTTAAGATGAAAAACGCGATTGTCGCTCTTCGTCACAAAGTGCCGCAAAATTAAAAAGTAAATGACTAACCACCAAGCACGAAATCGGTTACTCTAATGACAAGACGTGAGTGAAAGCTAAACCTTCGCCGTTCATTTAAGCTCACTTTGTATTAAAATATTCCTGATAAACATAATATACAACTCACACTAACTATTAACACGCCTACATAGAACTCATACTGCGTTGCATCTACTGAGTTATCTCACGAGATTTAGGATTATATCCAATTTATTTTATTGTAATCTGTTCGACGTTCGGCGTAAGCTTCCGTAGGGCGCTTCGATTTATGCCGTTAGTAATGTTTATATTCGCTCTATCTTCATAAACCAAATTGACATAAATTGTTCTCAGAGCCGCAGCCAGTGCCTGAAGAGTGTTTATGTTATGGCACTTCAGTTATGTAAACATCTCGTCTGTACCATTTACGGAGTGTCAAACATTACTGTCACTAGTTTGCGCTTGGAACTCTTTATCTTGCAATAGTGTTGCACAGTTATCACAAAAGTGATTATCTAAAGACATGGGATAAAATATGAAATACTTATTATATTACCTTTGTTTTTTTTGCAGATATAAGTCAGCTCAGGAAAAGTAGATATCACTGCGAATTGGTCCTAATAGTGTTGTAATAGTAACTATTATATAATCTGTGGTAAAGTTGGGAGTTTCCTTAGCAACTTTTGTAAAGGAAATGTTAGAGCTATCGTTTCCATTTTTGTTCCCACCTCACAGATTAGTAAAGTAGACTCGAAAATAAAAAGAACGGTTTTTAAATTATGTACGGTCGTAAATTGATTCGCCCGGCCCTACCTCTCAGGCGATATGAAGGGCGAAGGCCCGTTAGCAGCTACTCGTACTAATACATTAGCTGCAGCGTGACAGAGTTATTTAAATGCTTCTAACTGGCGCTCTGAGAGCGCTATAACCCGGTCGCATGCACTCGCCCACCTTAGGGCAGAACAAACCAACCACGGTTTTGTCTATTTTCTCAAAACAACATTTATCTGTTGAGCTAAGTAACCAACAAAATTATCAATTCATATAGTTCTATGAACTCTACTCTGGAAAGAAAATAAAATATCTTTAAAAGAGATCCTTTTCTTTGAATAGTCTTTTCTTAGATAGTCTTAAAATAACAATACTCGTAGTGTTATTTAATCAAACTTTTACAGGTGCTTTTGAGTTTAATATAATATAATAATAATATAATAAATAAATAAATTGTTTCAACAAACACACCAATTACCTAGCCCCAAAGTAAGCGTGAGCTTGTGCTATGGTGACTAGGATAACGGATAGAAATACTTAAATACATATAAACATCCATGACTTAAGTACAAATGCTCGTGCTCGGTATATGGTCAGTATCTTAAAAAAAGAAATGTCAAAGGAGTTTCAACATCAACACTGTTCTAAGTTACTGAAGGTAGCATGATTATAAGTTTTCAAACCAATAAGAAATGACCTTAACAGTCATTAGAGGGCCGAAAATAAACAACATCATTATTCTTTTCAGTAGGTCAGGTCACTTAAAGAATTTGTAACGGTAGTAGTTTAGGTCAGGCAAACATTCTTATGTGCTTGTTAGATTAACTCATAAGTGACAACAAACATAAAATGGAAGATGCGTAGAGTTTCCATTTGTAAATGGATGACTGCTTACACCATGTTGACCATGATGAATCTGAATAGCATATTTCAACAACGTATTTACAAAAATACATCTACCAATGGGTGCTCTCCAAAACATTCTTCGGCGGTCTTATTCCAGTGGCCGTTAATTATCTTGTCTTTCTTCTAAAAATAATAAAATTTTATGTTCACTCTTGGAGAGCAATAAAAATTCTTTCCATTCGGTTAACTGCGCCTAATGCAGCCAACTATACTGCGACATTAATCCGTCTGTAGCCACCAAAATACTATAACAATGTGCTCAAATCCCTAAAAAGTCAAGTCGATAACTTTACAAGCTCGTATTTAATGTTCCTATTCACACTCCACACCGTTTCTAAACATGAGTAAGTGGAAAGGTGTTATGAAACAACCTTATGTCGTAAATGATAAAATCGGTCTAACAATATTTACTTTCAGATAAGTAGTAGAAGACGCGTGAAATTTGGTAATTACTTAGGCCAATTATCTTATCTTGCATCTGTGGATCGCCCCATTATTCGGTGTAAAAAGGTAAAACCTACTTTCCCAGTTCGTAAAAAACGTCGATACTGTTAATAGCAAGTAGCAACAAAAAATGCTGCAAGTTAAGATTTGACGTAAAAGTTAAGGCTTTTTCAACACGACATTTTGCGGGATGAATGCCTTTGCAGCTACTTCAAAACACATTTACGTAGTCATCATCAACAAGTCAATGTACCTATACCTTGCTGGATGACTTACATGTTAAAGGTGAATTACTTATTCCTAAACGGAACCCCACTTCACAACACCATTTTGGGAATTGCAGTTGTTAACTACACAGTTGTTGTGAATTCGTGGTGATCACTGCTGAATGACCGTCCTTTTGAAGCATTTAAAACCAATTTAAAATGCCCTCAATTAAGAAATAGCGGCACTTAGCAACCTACGTACTACCATTTTAACACAAAAAAAAACATTTATACTGTGAAACTGCTTATTAATCAACGTAATCAATTGCAAAGATACCATCGGATATGGTCGGGAGATTTGGTGATTTACTTAATTGAAGCTACCGCAGATTTATTCAAGAGCGATTAATTTAAATAGCCTCTATTATAATTTTTAATTAGGCTAAAGAAACTTCACTAGGTCAATGGCGAAGTGCTAAAAACTTTAGTCGACATCAATGGGGCAAAAAGTTTTAATGATCTAATTATTATAAAATAGGTTGAAATGCTAAAAGTCCAGTGTACCTACAGAGGCAAGGGCTATTGTTTTTGCTGAATAATGAGATTTCACCGCAACCGCCGTCCTTCACACAGCGCTAGTTTTGGATTAGCTAGTAATTTGATTGTAATATTATCCAGACAGAGAAAGCTGAATGACAATCTTATAATATGAATATAATTTCTTGATATGTGAAAATGCCGTTGTTAAAATCACGTAACATGTTCAATTGTTTGTGGTATAGTTGCATAAATTACTAATGCTTTTCTTCTGCATACTGTACTTATCTCACTGTTTGGAAACAGAGTATACAAGAACTAATGCCAGTTAATCTGACAACGGGTAGTACTCACGCGTAAGTAGGAGCACCAACAACCCACATGTGCACCGCGAAGCCATACCTGACTAACCTAACCCTATTTCCGACCGATGATAGTACTTAGGTCGCGTCCTATATTCATGCCCATTTATACGAGGTATGCGAGAACATCTATTGGAGACACCTGCTTTTTAGAAAGCTGGGACACTATAAAAGATGGCAATTTGAATGTTTATGATGGTCGAAAAACATTTCGCACCTCTAACAAAGTCCTTTGATGTAAATTGTCGAGGTAATACCCAGAGGTTCTAAGCAAAAGAAACAGAAAGTTACGTCCAGAGTACTTTAATGAGGTTATAATCAAATCTTCCGGCTTTGCATCCGGTGGTTCGCCCGGGAGTAGAAAGCGTCTGGTCGCAAGCACAAGCCCTGTTTGCCGTCACGGATGTTTACGCTAGGGATAGAAATCAGAAGCAACGACTGGTTGGAGCAACTAACTATTAGCTTTAACAACGTTCTCAATGATCTCATCTTCCATACAAGTTTGCCGGGAAAGGAAGACATAATTAGGCCCAGAACTGTCCTGTGTAATAGCATCAATTACAATCACTGTTGCTGCGTCAACCTCTAATCGAAGACTGTTTAAAACAATGGCACAATAAACATTTCAATGCAACTATTCGGTATTACAACGCTAGGTACAGGTAGTTATATTGGTATTTACTAAATAACCTTTTACCTTTATGTTCGTACCGGTTTCATCTCAAGCCTGAACTTGTGTGATGGGAGCGAATATTTCCGTTGGGGCTCTTTTTATTTTAATGCTTGGCAAACTCAAACCTGTCTGATGTGGCTGAATAAATTATAATCCTGATGGCGATATTGTTCGAAGTGTATCTTTACCAGAATACAAATATGTCTGATCCTAGAAATTAAAGTAGAATGGCAGCTTCCAGCGAAGCGGCTGCCTTTACTTGTTCTACGATGCTATGAAATTTTGAATCGGTTATTGATGAATCATCACGTTGAATTAACCTTTCGACCAGAGGCCGGCGACTATCCTATTGTTCATCCAAGTGTTAACTGATGTCATATTATTAGAGTACAGTATTAATTCAATACCCTCTACAGTATTGAAATTTGCTTCGTTACGAGTATAAACAGCTTCTACAGAATCTATAAATAATGGGCAATTATTGTTACTATTCGATTTCATTTCTCTGTATAAATGGGCAATTTTAGAGTATTTGTAACATTAAGCTCATCTTGCTTTTTATTAGGTTTCTTGTATACTTCTCCGTAATCTGTTGGCACTCGTGATACATCATGATTGATGTTGATTACCTCAAAAAAACCTTGTGCCATATTGTGTGTACTTTTCATACATGGTTCTAGACAAGTATTTTAACTACATATTTCATTCTGATCCTCTACATCTCATAACTGCCTTAGTGACATTGAATATGTAATAAGTAGTTCAATTTGTAGCGCTTGTTGACCTCTTAATGGACTTAATAAGATTTTCAATATTACACTGCACTAGGTAGGTACTTCTTTTGTTATGATGTCATGCAGTTCCAGCAAATTATGAATTATTTTGAGCAAGATTTCTATTTCTGAGTTAAAATATGGCAGGCGTTTATAAAAATATGTTCGACTGTGATCGAATATTTCTAACCATGTTCCAATAAGCTCAAATATTGAAGGATAGCCGGATGGCCTTCTCCAGGAGATTTTTTATTATAAAATAAAATAAAAATGATGATAAGTTAACGGAACACGCTAGACGTGGACAATTGAGGCCATGGAGTCACCACCCGCTGCTAACCACAAAATAATGCTCTCTCTGAGATTTCTATTTACCGTGAATTGTGCGACATCACCAAAACCGGTGGTTGAGATTGGTGTACCAGCTTTATCAAGGGCTACTTTCCATGTAGGTAGACGGAACAGTCACTCACACACGTCCACGGCACCAACTCACCGAGAGTCGCGCACGCGATCCAAAACAAAAATAACACGGTTCCTTCACTGAGTCAATGTCGAACTTTAATATTGAGTTCTCTGCAGAGATCTCACACTTCACAATAAACCAGTCGATATTGGAAAGGATCACTCGAAAGTTGAGCCGTCAGTTATTTTTGACGCGGGCAAGTTTGTTGACAGATATCTTGTGCAGACGAGACGTTCTCGCCGCGCTCGCGCATGCACCGGTGTGAAGTCGGCCGCGGCTCGGGCACGCTCGGCCGTCCTCGGCGCGGGTCGGGCGCGCTCGGGTCTGGTATGCGCGGCACGCGGGCCAGCGGCAACCGCTTCGGCTGTTCCACTCGGATCTACGCAACGCCTGCTTCGCTTCGCATACACTAAATATAATTAAATTGCAACAGCCGATCGCCATCTCAGCGCTATAATGTACACTTGCCTAAGATCAGGTTCTGTCCAAAGTCGGCATTAAGTCAACGGGAAAGTACAGTTAGGTGCAGGCGCGGGAATGCGTGAGCGAGGTCACGGAACTAGTTGTAAATGACAAGCCTTCAATCGAGGAATCCAACTGCTCGATTTATGAATTCAGCTAAAAGGCCTTGCAAAGCAAAACAACTAAAGCATGTTACAGATAGACACGCCTCAGATGACAAGTGTCATCAGTCCTGTTCAAAATATTGCCGACGTATCACCATTATCTATGATTCAGGCGCATGCAAATTTTATAGCTTTTTATCAAACAATGGAACGGGTGAATTGTAAAGCTAAGTGTTGGCTCCATGCTACCTGCTGAATGCGGATCCACAAGTTTTGCGGGTCATTGACGCATCAAACGCCTACACTAAAACTGCTGGTCAAAAATGGCTTCCAACGGCTAAAGTTTCACTCAAATCTTTAGCTGGTGCTTAATCAAGGGACTCGAGCCAAACAAACGCGATGAAGAGCGCAAATGTTAAAAATAAATAAATGTTATTTTATTTTTATTTATTTATTTTTTAATGACTGGCAAACACAAAAGCTTATAGTTTTGTACAAACGAAACCCAAAAACGTTTGCGGACACGTGTGTTTGGTCGTCCTTCGCTAGTGTGTGTTCAGTTTGTTTGGTTTACTTTGAAGATCCCGCTGTTTACGTAAAAACTGTTATCAATTAATATTTTTTACATACTATTTATATTGTGTGTATTAAACTACAACTTAATTTTACCGTGAGTCGCGTTCTAGCGCCTATTAAAACAAAAGAACGGTTAATCATTCGATTCTCAAAGATCTTGATAATCATCTAAAAATATTTACTACCATTTATTTTCTAAGCTAGGAAAAAAAAAAAAACTGGTTAAACGTGATAAGCCATGGCCCAAAATGATGTCATGGTTTTTTGCCTAATTGTTTGTTTATTTCTCTCGTATATGAGGGATAAACACGAAATATCTGGTTAGATACTTATAAGTATAGTAGCTGCATCCAGTTTTATTTCAAAACTGGATTTCGATAATCGGTCTGCTCATGGCTGCATGCGCTGCAATTCAATTGATACAATAGAGCGGATGTTGCACGGACAAAATCGAACACAATCTAAACAGGCAAGCTTTCGCCACTCGTATAAATGCATATTTTCCACATTAAGTTTAAAAGATCTTAAACAATAACTTAAGGTCATTTCATTTACTACAAATAAGTAGGTAGATAGTATCTAGCTAAAAGAAAGTAATTATCAGACAGTAGAGTAGGTAACAAACTACCGTAGATTTGTATCCTGTTCCCAAAAATAAGAACAACAATTCTTGAAATATTTCGCCAGATCCATTCAGGACGCAAGTTTCATGGTTCATTCAAAGCTTCAAAAGAAACTAATGAGTATTTCCGATTTTAGTTCGTCGATCGTCGTTCCTGCAGCTTGGCGCGGCTACAACGCAATTCGACCACGATTCTCGTGACGTGACTCATTGGCCCGCAACCTGTTCCGAGACCTTCAAGCTAGGCATTCGCTGTTTTATGGGAATGGATTTTTCCTCGTAATAAAATTACGGATTTATAGAAATCTTCTGCATATTCACCGTAAACATCGACGTCTTAAACATCATAAAATTATACCTCGCCTTGTGCTAGTTTATTAAACAGCTCATCCCTAGCATTCTAGTCTTCATCAGCCGAGTCATAAACTGATATGAAGAGTTATAAAGTAAAGTAATCAGTATGCAATGCTTCCCGTCCGGCAAATGATCTGACTCAATGCGTGAGTCATGCCGGCAAAGAAAGCTTCGACAAGAGGCTTGATCTTCGATATGGCGCGCGCGCAAGTAATACCCAAAGAATCCTATTGTAAGCGCCGCACAATTTACAATCTTATCTACTACATTGGACTGACTACTGGTTGTAAGATAAAACGCGCTCGCCTAAGGAATATAGCTTTGTATCGGTAGCAGTGTTTTGCTGGAAGACAAAGACGTAATAGGATTGCGTATACCTGGTAATAGTCGTCACAGTGCAAAAAAAGACATGGTGGTTGCACGTAACATCATGACAGATGCTAAAACGACAGGTATTTGTGAAAAATCGCGTGCATCTATACAAAAAGCGGCCTGGGCGCCGCCAGTGAAATCGCGCGTGTAGAAAGCAGAACTGGGAGGGGCACCGCCGCCGGTCGTCGCTCGCGCACGCACCACCGCTAATGCAGTTCCAACTATTAATTGTGCTCCACAATCCGTATTCGATACCAAATCCCGAATGCAAAATAGTACACCTTTTTCTTTCCAGCACCTAACCCTTAGGTTGCTTGAGGACGGATCGTTGAAGACGTAGTGACCTACTACGTTGTTTTTGTATTAATCTAACATAAAACTCACGGACTATAAATACGTAATTAAACGACCTTTCTAGTTTGAGCAAATGGGTTTAACGTTTTCTTTAGAGTGCCGTAGCCCGTCGCCTGACACCTGTTAAGTCTATCTATACCCATCGGGCCATCACTATTCAATCGCCACCGCGGCTGTAAAAGACAGCTATCAAATCTTTTATAGCGTCCCCTTCGAAAAGTTCATCATGAAAATGTATAAAGTTCTTAGGTACCGTTAGCGTTTCGCTATTACAGGGCCAGGGATAGAAACTGGCTCCATTAACAAATTATGCTTCGAACTACCGACAACCACACAGCGCAATAAACCTTTGAAATAGTTCCCTTTCATTAGTTTAATTGTCTTACCGTTATTATTTCCTTCTCTTGGCTTTCAAGGGACATTTAAAACTTTCTAATTTTTCATATCAGGTTGATAACTGTTTAGTAGTTCTTTATATTACTTTAGGTGACAATTTCTCAAAAACTAAGTACAATAATTTAAGACCAAACACTTACAACACATGAAGGGCTGGGTTGATGACAAAAGTAGACAATGGTTGTAAAGTCCATGTAATGGCTAAAACACAAACACGTAGGTAAGTATTTTGACATCATGTACATTTATGACTGTTTTGCAAGCTTCTTTACATGTTTACTAAGTACGGGCCCATTAGTGGTTAAGTGTATTTGGCGCTTAGAGATTATGCTTTATCCTCAATGTTTAATTTCTTAGTATTTAAACGTCTTTAAAATCTTAATTTTGTAATATGGGACTCGTTTAATAACTATCAATACCTACCTGTGTATACATTATTACAGTGTGATAATTCCTTACTTAAATATCTACAGCATAGTTTTGTTTATCCACAACACAAGTTCAACAAGCTCAATGCCTTTGACCGGATAAAAGATTCCACGTCTTTTATCGCCTTTTGATGCTACAGTAAAATTTAAATATACTTGAACAAGACAGTTCGAGTACTTGTAAAACATAAGCGATATAAAATTCTATCAACTTCACTGGTAGAGTTAGAACACAGAGTTAAAAAAACTGCAAGTTTCACTTAATCGATTTTGCATGATGTGAAAATAACACTTCTTTTAAAAAAAATACGAAGAAATAACTGCTGCATGCAACGTGCATTAGGTATTGTATCCCAGAATTTTAGGAAAAAAGTCCATGTTATTTGACCATGCTTTCGTTACTATTCTACGTTACTTAACTATGCGTGTTCAATATTTTTTTGTATTTTTGGCGTATCGTAACAAACGGGTGATTACCATTGTAAAAACAACTTTAACAACTTTGAATATAGTAATTATATAAATACTTGTAAAAGTTGTATTAAAATATAAATTCAAGTACATGTATTTTAGTTTGATTATCCCTTAATAAAATAAATGTATAAATAAGAGCTTATTACCACTAAATACTTGCCTAATAATACATACCTAAGACAATCCATAGTCAAGGTGCGCCAGCGCTTAACATTTTAAAACACATTTCAAACCATCTAACGAGATTGCAGGGTGTGTCTGTTTCAAAAAGCTTTCGAGTTAAAATGGGCCTCGTATATTGCAAAATAGTACGTGACACATTGTCTGAATTAGCATACTAGTATTTAAGACTGGGCTTGTCGCATCACTAATCTGCCCACAAATAGTAATGCCAAGACTGTTATATATGTAGAACTTGTAATAATACGTGCCTATTTGGAATTTATTGGAAACCTTGATATTTTGTCGTTACTTAGAGACGTATTCAGTATCTATTATTTTAATCAAAACGATCGTCATACGTGATATTAATAAATTATGTAGGATTTTACGACTGTTTGATTTGCAAAAAATGGTGCTGATGATGATATTTGCCTCAGAGTAGATTTAAGAAGTAAAACAAAGTTATGAGAATTCTCGAAAGAACTGCGAAACTTGTGTAAAGATAACATAATCTTAAATATTTACTCTACGAAAATATTTTGTCAAAAGTTGTATGACGTAAAATAACTATATTAATATGGGCATTGGTTAACCCTGAGTGTCTATTTGCTCGTACTTAGAGTTAGATGTTAGAAAATTTTAAGAGTTTAGAGTGTCTTAAAATTGTAAGCACGCTTTAATATAAATTATGCTTGGACTTCCGTTTCGGACGTGGTGAAGGGCGTTATCGACGCAATGACGATTTTTCGATCGGTTCGTTCAAAACGCAACCATTATAGTAATTTTAATTACATAAACAAAGTTTCTTATAAATAATCATCGCATGTTATTTGAACGCAAAAACACATAGCGTCCCATTCAGGATAAAGATCAGACAATAAGCAAAACAAAATTGGCGAACGTTCGCGTCAATTTATTTCTTTGATTTGTGCCCGGGCGATTTAACTGCCAGCCCGCTAATATACTATGAGGTAATTATGTAATAATAAGCGCATAAAAACCCATTCAATTGGAAAACCGCAAAAAGGGACCGTTCACGCAATATTATTTAGAGATATTTACAAAAATTGCGTCATCAATGTAGCCAAAGGATACTCGGAATACCAGCGCAGGCGGTTCTTATCCTAATGTCCCCAATAAGACTAGTTCCCCGCCTGCAGAGTAATCACCGAGATCTAAAAAGGTTTATAGTTGCTAGATAGAGTTAAGTATAGTGCATGAAGAATGTCGGCGGCTTCAGTGCCAGTATCTGGTACTTTACACTGGACAGATCATTTAGCATTCCGACCGCGACGCCGCCAGAGATATATTCACACTTCTAACTTGGATTGCTATTCCCTTTAAGATTATTTTCCTTCATCGATACAGCGATATTTCAAAAGCTCTACCGCCATTTGTTGTAGACACTTCTTCTTTTACATTCAAAAATATTAATAGGTTTCGTGTGAAAACTAACTGATCGCATATATCACATGTCTTTTTAATTAAAAATTTCTTATAGTAGGTATGTTTCGTAATACTTGCGTTATGTTTTCCGCTAAACGTGCTTAAGATGGAGATTTTATCTCAGACATCAGAGTAGCTGTGTACAGTTGCCTGGGATATCTAATAACCACCTCATAATGACCTAATGGCATAAAGCCGTGACAATCAGCGGAAGACATCACGGACAGTCAGTTAGTTGTCCTGGACATGGACTTAGGTACTTTTATATTATAAGTAAATAACTACTTTACTACAAAATCTCGTCGTATAAACTGCTTACTTTTATATTCGAGCGTAAAAACAAATGAAGAGTCCGAGTGGTATTTAGGCCGCACACGCCTTGCGACCCAAAAACACATTTTATATTTCTTTCGCCGCGAACGGTAATTTTGGAAGACACCTGTCAAATGAGCTAAGATGAGAAATGTGGTCTTGGGCATTTCGAATATCAAAATTTTACTTGACGTGCTGCCAGTTTCTCCTAACCTGCGCGCCTTATGATGTTGGGTAGGGTCAGATAGTTTGACATAGTATTAGGATAATTATACCACGATACCAAGAAACTTATGTAAATACTTAACTTGGAAGGGTTAGATATAGAAATCATACTAATCAATTCACGATGACGTGAAGAGCACATTGAAACCCATGAGGAAGGTTCCGCTAAAGGCATTGTCAATTTCATGCAAAGTTTATTTATACGAGTATGTATTTTAATACTGCGAACTGTGTCACATTTCATTTGGAATTTCTATAGAATTACATTTTGTATCCTTATACGAATCACGAAGCCTTCATAACTACAAATGTAGTAACTTACTAGTGAACGTGTAGGTGGATATGTTTCGTATTAACTTCACAACCGACGGGCTAGTCTAGCCACGTGTGTGTGGCAAATAGATTCTGTGACTTAACGTAGGTAGTAAATATGTAAAGAATATTTTTACACTGATTGTTTTAAAATTGGCAAAACTCGCGCATTTTCAATACTAACGAAATAGTATCAACGTTTTTCTTGGCACTTGCAAATGTTAGAATACCCTGAACCTAGGTGCATGGTGAAGGTTTTTTTCAACTCGCTGCAATGTTCACAAGGGTGTAGCACTTGCGCAATTTTTATGTATCTAGTTCATAGAGTTCCAATCAATAAACTCACAACAAAGTTATATTTGATGTATCACATAATTTCTTGCACTGCTATTCTGTTCTTTCTTCGTTTAAAAGACGGAGTCCTTAAGTCTTTTCAATGAGAACAGTTTACTTTTATTAGCTTTAAAGCTCTGTCATGTTTCTAGTGCGTGTGAAACGTTAACCTGAATTATCAATAAATCCTATCCGTTTTCTAAACTGTATGATTTGTTGTCATTTATCGTTGTTCAATCATAGGATATTATAACTGTAATGGTAGGTTTGTCCGCTATAATTGACGTGCAGGTCTTGCGTTTGCGCACCGCACTCGGCATACTGAGTTCATAAAACTGCAGTTAAAGACATCAGCAACCTTATTTGCCCTTAATTTGCTCATGGAAACATCTTTAACTCACACAGTTACACAAGTGCAAGTCCCCATTCCCATCTAGCAACTTTACTTTATAGGGTTTGAATTGTTGTTTTTATTATATTTAGTCACGTACGTATTTCTTTATAATGCTTAGATTTTAGCACACGTTTTATTTGAGTCAAGACAGATTCACGGTTTAATACAGTGTTACCTATTTTATAAGTTTAAATAAGAAACCAAAAATTCGCACACAGACAAAGCCAAAGGTATGGTTTAAATCCTGCCCGTGTTCGAATTCACGGTTTTCATAAGCTTCAAAATTTTCTTCGAACCGAGTAATTACCCCTTAGTTTGGTTGCTAACTGACCTACGATTGACCAATGTTTCAAAACGTTGTATTAGGGTAACGACTTAATCACTTCTTACTTATGCAAGTATTTTTAGACTTAGATCATTGCCTATGTTAATTTAAACACCGTATAAATAAGTAACTACTCTTATAACAGGCTTTGCTTTTGAAAGTGCAATGCCGTACACAAGATGGTGAAGAAGATTTAATCGTAACAACCATTCTAGCCATTCTGTATGGATCTTTAATCATGCGGCTATGTCGGTAAATGCTAGACTGCTGTAAGTCGATATGAACGGAAATATCTGATCACTTTGGTTGCTCTCTAATATGGAATGTTATTCTTAATACGGCACATTTTAATAGGAAACAAAATCGGAACTATGTAATGTGTTGATGCAACAAAGCTGTCTTGGTTTGTAAAAATCAAACCTAACAGGGTAAACATTTTCTTATTTAAAAAAAACGCTACACTATATTGTAACCATACGAAACATTTTTAAATTGGAACGTCTGCCTATCCAAAAGAACCAGTATTTATAATTTATCTCAGCGGAATTCTCTCCATAAAAACAATACGACTTAAATCTCAGCACATAATAAAATGATTAATTGCGTTTCGTTTCGCCAACGCAACGAAGGGCTCCTGTGCAATTATTTTTTATTCTTAAAATAATACACAAGATTAATCGTGTCCCTGGATGTGTCATTAATGGCGTCGTGGCTCAGGAATTTAAGATAATGCAATCTTATAAAAATATCGTCTCTTAAAATTTTATATTTTGTTTTATGTTATGTCTTTTAAATTCTTGTTGTTGCTCTATTGCTTTGCAAAAAATTAGGAAAAGTGTTAAGTATAATTTCAGCAAAGAGGGCATTTCATGATAGATCACTTAAAACGACGCGACAGTAAGTAGTTCTTGTTCTAAGCAACTTCACCTCCAAATATTACGAACGAGGAGGCCATTGGTATCAAATGTATATAAGTTCACGTTACTATCCAAAATTGTATGCCCTGAAACTTGAGGGGTTACTCGTATAACATAAGATTATTTAGGGTATAAATAAGAAGCAGTTTATATTTCTTCTGGACATAATACAAGCAAGTCCTGCGCAAGTCCAGTCGCTAGTAGCGCAAAAGCGACAGAGCATTAGTGCGCGCTATCAGATCGTTTCGCGACCAGTGCCTTCACGCGTTCATGTTGCCTTCGGTAAGGTTGCCACTTGTCATTTGTTACTGGACAACTAAGACAAATTAGCGTTCTCAAGTAGAAGCCACCGAGGTAAAGAAGCGTCTTACAAAAAAGTTGGTTAAGGCTACTTCAGATCGCAATGGCGAACCCTCTGTGCCTAACTAAAATGTACAGCAGTGTTGAACTGATAAAAAACTGGGCAAGTGCGAGTCAAACTCGCGCACTGAGGATTCCGTAAAAGCAAAGGTTTTTTTTACGATGGAACGTCAGAAATACGTTTTGTGGTAGGTACCTAAGTACCTACCACAAAACGTAACGTAAAGGTAAACTTTTCTTCTTGGCAAATTTCATTATTTAGGTCCATGGGAAGTACCCTTTAAATCCCCAGCGAAAAGTTAGAAAATACTCTACGTCTACAAAGACCATATCTTTGTATTGCGTTAATTTAGAAACTTGATTTTTTTCACAGCTTCTTAGGACCGTAGCCATATTAATTTCAACTCCATACGAGTACATCCACGCGATTCTAAGAAAAAAGGTCTTGACATACAGACGGACCAAAAAGTAATCCATAATGGTTCCTTTTTTCCTTTTGAGGAACAGAACCTTAAAAATGTAGAGAGATTTACCCTGATATAAGCAGACTTGTAAAATCTTCTTACTCGTATTTATTATACTGGTAATAAAATGGAAAATTATTTTTTGTCTACCGCGAAAGAGTGTGAGCGATCGGAAAATTAATGACAAAACATATATGAAACACGAAAAAAGTTTTTACTTTTTACGTGTTGTAAATGTTTTCACTAAACTTGTAAAGAATTTCCGTATTCTGAATGTCTGATTCGTTGAAAACCCTTGCATGAAGTTTCATATAACGTATCTGGTATCTACGAGTACCATTAAACGCGCGGCCGTCTTCGATAGAATCAAAATCACGAATACATTTCACACATTATGCTTGGATGTATGTAACTGATAGATTTATAAGAGCTTATGTATCCATTTACAGCATACTTTGTCAAATAATGTGATTGTGTTGGCAACGTATTATTGTGTTAGTTATCCATTTGCATTGTGTTTCATTAAATATAAACAACCTGAATATAATCATCACTTTTATATGATATTTATAAGGACATGCTTAGTTCATTCGTTATTACGAATCAATATTGTATAAAAAGTAACAATATTTATTAATGTCGTTTCTTGGCTCCGGATGGCTGGAAAAGCTGAACTGAATGAAAATAATAACCACCTAAATGTACCCTTTTCCAAGGGCAAATAAACTTTCATTTCATTTCAATAAATTTCTTACAATTAGTTGATTCCCTAATACAAATATGGGCCTTTTGACAAAGTTTTACGCATAGTTTTGTATGGCTAGGCGTGACATACATATCTCACAATTATTATTATACAACAACTTCATAAATATTCCAAATTCGAATTCGAGCAAGGGCTGAAACTGGCGCGGCATCGGTCAGGGAGATAATGGCTGTAATCACGAGAGAGCTCCACGTGCACTCTTCCGGCCCATTAGCATTGAATGGGCCTGCCTGCGCGTGCGCTCTGCGGATCATTCCCGCGATATAACTGCCTTCAGAGGATCTAAATCAATCTCGGGCGACACTCAGCGCCACATTGTTCTCGTTTCCCTGCCGATTAGACGCAATGACCACATTTGACACGTTCATTACACTCCACACGGAACGACGCTATTGCTTAAGGTCAAGAGCAATGAAGAAACAATTATGTACAAGTACTCTAGCTATCGTTCCAGTGACTTTCGTAACCTGCGCTATTGTACGTCAGACCTTCAATTGCATACGCTTATTATAACATCAATCAGTGCTTTGCATATGAATGTGAGTATTTAAACCGGTGTGCCGCGGTGGCTGAGCTCCACGGATCTTGTTCTCCCCTACTTTGACTTAACTTTGGGTCTACCTAGAAAAGCAAATTAGGCGCCATGTTCACTGTGTTAGTATGCACCTCACTAGAGTTAGCAATTACATGTAATCTTACCGGTAACTCGAGGTAGTCAGCGATGGTGTACTTGGCAGCTCCTCTTCGGATGTCAGAGAGCGCAGTGAAGTGCTCGTCGCGCCGCGCTTTGCGCCGTAGCAACGCCCGCGCATACGGGTACGCCGACAGGAACTCTCCATAAGCGTCCATCAACTCCCCCATAAACAGCTGCTTCATGAGTATAATGCTTTCGCTCGCATCGCCCTCCGCCGGCGGAGTCGGCAGCTCTCGACACTTCAGCGACTCTGGGATACTTTTCGTTGCGAAAGTACTAATCCCACTAGTCGACTCGCATGACGCGAACGCGCCCGTCGAATCGCTCGAACCACATTTCGAAAATGGAAACGCGGATGAGGCCCCACTTTTCTCGCTGCTGGCAGAACTCTGGCGGGTAGTGCTCGTTTTTTCGTAGTAGTCAGGATATTGTGGCTCAGACTGGCTTTCGGTTGACGGTGAGGATTCTTCAGCAGCAGCACTCGCGTACTGAGAGTTTTTGATGCAATCGTACAGGTCTTCGATCGATTCATACGGAGTTATGCTTCCGCAGGATTCACCTTCGACGTCTCGCAGTGTCTCATAGATGTCTTCGTTTTTGCGTCTCGCTACCGGGGTGAGTGCGGACTCGGAGCGACTACGCTTAACGCTCCGAATTTGATCATAGCCAAAGTCGTTAGGATTCAAGAAATCCCATCTTACATTGGCCCAGACGTTATCTGTAACGTCGGCGGATATTCTGTGATCTGCGCAGCACTGGCCGCCACTCCTAATTGTTACGGTTGTCACATTATCGTTACTCTCTATAATGGAACTATCGGCCACAGACTCACTGCAGTCTAATGGGATGTCGACAATCACTTTACGTAGGCCTGCACTTAGAGAGGAAACACTCGAACCATTATCGTCGTCCGATTTACGGTTATCGGTGACTTGTTCGTTGAACTCCGAGGATGTAATTTCCGAGGCTGCGTCTATGTCTTGTTGTGAGATCACACCTTCTTGAATAAGTTCTGTTAAAATACTTTTTGGTTCCTCGTCAATCAATGATTTCTTCGATGAAAGAGATTCTGAATCTTCCTCCTTAATCGTATTCGATGCGCTGACAAGCAAACCTGAATCTATGTATTTTCTCATACGCTCTGTTAATGCTTCGCTCGCCTCAGAAACTGATTCTAAATAGTAAAACAGTAAATGATATTCTTCTTTACTGATGACTGCAGCTCGTAATAGCGGCTTCCCGTACAATTCCACTGCCGAAAATAATGTTGCAGCTGGAATGAAAGAGAAAGTATTGGTTAATAGATGTAGACAATGGGTCATATGACACAAGCAATCGAATACTTATTACAACATAATGACTAAGCGATGTCCTATAGAAACGAATAATAACGATGCACATAGCGGTTTCCAACCGGAGTTATTACACTACACACACACACACTACATCTAGTATGAATAAACCTGCCACTAACATTGCTTTGGCTTATGAATTCAAATGAATTATAAAGAGTAGAACATTATTAATATTTAAGAATGTTAAACTCTTTGTATTTTTTCTGTGATCTATTCTGTACCATGTATTTGGACCAAGGAAAATGGGTGGACGACATTTTTATTTAGTGTGTAGAAAAATAAAGCTAAGTAAATAAAAATATTAAAGCATATTAGATACCAATCAATCATAAAACAATAAGGTTCCAATCATTCTAACAGTCTTTAGTAGGTGTTAGAAAGGTCGCATTGCAAATCACTTGTAAATTGTTCACCTTGCATTTTAGTTCATCTGCAAGCGACCCAGACCTTTGTAACTCCTTGAACTAATCAGCACTTGTAACAAGTTAATCAATATCGCCCGAGAATATAAAATAAATCATAGATTTGCCTGCTACTATTGAATTTGTTTGAAAGGGAACAGGTTTTGTTCGTATAGCAGTCATACAGTCTCATAAGCAAACGCTGCAATCATTTCCTTTCAGAAAAACTTATTAAATTGGCTGTAAAAACTGCCCACCTTTTGACTTTAACTTTAATCTAATTAATTTATGTTAAGAATAAGGTGAGATGTTCAGTGACTATTTGTTTGAAATATGGACTGAGACAGGAAAGGTGTGATCAAGTAGATAACATACTTAATCTTTTCGTGAGAGCATGATTTATCAACTTTAGGTTGCAAACCGTTTGACTGAACATTGTCTGCTTTGCAATTCAACCACTAGACTGAACACTGAACATTGCTAGTGTTTCGCGTTCACAGACAAGACAAAAGATTTTATATCAACATGATAGTCACGGCTATTGCAAGCCTAATGCATACAAGTCACTTCTGCGAAAGATTACCGGACAATGGTGTGCGTACGAGTCTCATTATTGCCAAACCGCTTTCTACAAACATCGCGGTGCTCACGTGCAGAATACTGAACGAATGCCTTCCTCGGCGACCGTTGTTCGGTGCCGTATTAGGTTTTATTTATTCTCAACGATAAAACTTTTCTGTTGATGAGATACCAGCAAAAGGACTTAATGAGCTTAGTACAGACTTAAGCGAACTACCATTAATTTTTAAGTTCCAGGAGTCAGAGTACCAGCCTTCTGACAGCAAATTGTTATCTTTGAGCGGAATTAAAACATAGCATTTGTTGTAGTGCCTAAAGTCCATAATAAAAGTTAGTTTGCTTACTATAAGTACGTACTAGAACTTGTGCTTATAATGTAATCGTTTATTGGCCCATTTAAGGGAAAAAAACGTATTGTTTACTCAATCGTAACCTCTAACTAAAAAAATGATTTCAAAAGAGATTTTTGATTATGCTTGAGTTCCTTGTCACATCAATTCAAAAGAAAACAAATGTAAACCAAATCAGGAGCTTCAAACTCAAACGCACTAGTGATACGAATAAATGTGAGGCAACTGAATATATCACCGAATTATGCGTAAACGATTTATCAGTGACACTAACCGTAAATCTTCTCCCACGCAATAAACGTCTCCAGGTCCTTGCCATCCCATTGTGGAGGTTGGTATTCAACGACGAGGACTTCGCCTTCTAGATGAGCTGCTGAGGCCCTGGGGTCTACGGGGGCCTTGGAGCCACCGAGGAAGAGCAGGGCCGCGGGCGGGGCGGGGGGGCCTGACAGCGCTGCTGGAGGGGGCAGGGGGCCTGATAGTGAGACGACCTGGGGTGCGGAGAGTGGACCAGTGGGCAGGCCCGCCACGACTGCCCCCGCTTCTTGTAACGGCTCACAGACAACCTCAGCCACGGTGCTGTTCCCGACGACTGTGACCTGTAAAAAGGAAAAAGTTGTCTTTAAAACTTGGCTCAAGTGATTTAATAATAAGAAATGATATTTTGAACCATAATAATTTAATGCATTATGTATTTTGGTTGATTGAAGATCACTGCTGCATGTGGTAGGTACGTCACCAGTGCTATTACTGTCAATAAAGGTTAAAATAATTGGCCATTTTGGAATCTTGTAATAAAATTGTGCTTGTAATACCGAGAACATTTTCACTAATTAATGATCCCATAACATTTCACATTGCATAACTGTTTCATTAAATAGCGTTACTTGCTAGTACGCTTCCAGCCACATCCAGATATGTGACTACCATAAATTGAATGTCTGATATTAATCTATGCATGCCTCTAACTGTAGTGCCACGAAAGAGTGATCTGTCCCGTCGACGACGACAGTCGTATTTTCCTACAAAATTACCGTTAAAAGTCGTTTACATCGCCATTATATCATCCAAACCTTGTAAAATAGGTTGCTTGACGGTGATTAAGCGTTGTAACTGAAAATGAATTTATAGACCGAGGTAACATCCAAATCATGTTATGTAAAATTTGATGCAGCGTCTCGTGCCTCCGAGCTTGAATACGAATAAATGCAAGCGTGGTAGTCATAAACCAGCATTGCAAAACCGCCCTTCGAGCACATACGAGGGTCAAACTGAAAGTTCTTAGAAAATCAAAAACTGATTACATTAGCCAGTTATTAGTTTTATTATATCTTTTCAAAATATTGTCCATTGACGTCAATACACCGCTGCATGCGATGGAACCACTGGGAAAAGCACTTTGCCCACTCGTCCTTAGGGGTCTCTTCAATGGCATCGCGATACGCAGCCACCGCTTCTTCAGCATTCATAAACCGCTTTCCTTTAAGTTTTTCTTTAATTTTTGGAAATAAATAAAAATCACAAGGCGCGAGGTCGGGGCTATACGGCGGGTGACCCAGTAATTCAACGTTTGATGTCGCCAAATAGTCGATCGTTCGCTTGGCGGTGTGCGACGAGGCGTTGTCGTGGTGAAGGAGGATCCTACTGCGAGGTCGTTTCTCTCGAACTTTTTCCAAGACAAGTGGCAAACAATTGGTAGTGTACCATTCTGCAGAAACTGTTTTTTGATCCTCTAACACAATTGTTGCGAAATGACCTATCCTTCCAAAGAACGAGGCCACCATTTTTTTTCCCGCACTTCGATCTCTCTTCACTTTAGTTGGCAACTCCTCGAAAGGAAACACCCACTGAGCAGATTGTCTTTTGGTTTCAGGATCATAACAGTAAATCCAGCTTTCGTCACCTGTTAGTATGTCGAACACAGCATTTGAGTCACCTCCGTTAAATCTTTCAATCATTTTACGGCACCAATCCACACGATGGAGTTTTTGAGCCTTAGTCAAATTATGAGGTATCCACCGGGCGCAAAGCTTCCTGACCGCTAAATGTTCGTGGAGGATTTTGTGCACTTGACTCATACCGATGCCTAAGCTTGTCCGAATCTGCTGATAGGTCACTCTTTTGTCAGTCTCTATCATACGCCGCACAACACAGATGTTATTTTCAGTCGTCGCCGTAGAAGGCCGTCCCTCACGTACATCATCAGTGAGATTAGTGCGACCACGTTTAAACTCATTAAACCAGTTGTAAACAGTCGCACGAGAAGGGGCTTCATCGTGAAAGGCCAATCGTAGTCTATCATAACTTTGTTGTTGACTTAAATGACATCGAAAGTCATAAAAAATCATTGCACGAAAATTTTCTCGTGTTAAATTCATTTTGACGTGACACAGACAATTTTCAATTTGCCGCCAAGTCGTAAAACAAATGACAAATGAATGAAATATATACTCAGTAATATTGGCAAAGAGTTCTATTTTCAAATTTTAGAATATTTTTTTTATTATATTGTTTATAAGTGGCCAGTTCTAAGAACTTTCAGTTTGACCCTCGTAACAAACGTGAGCGAAACGCAATAATATATGGGTATAATAAGATGTAAATGCAGGAGTCTTTGGGACCTTGACTGCGCGAGTTCATGGCGTTTTTTACCGGGCCCTCGTGACGTCAGAGCGGAGTTATGCGCACGCGCTCCGCCGCCCCGACCCCTCCCCGCCCTCGCGCCGCGCCCAAAAGATGCCTCCTCCAGGATAATGCGTCTGATACATCTTTAACGAGGAAAAAAAATTGAAACAAGATCCAACGGACAAGAGGCAGTCAACTTTACACGGGCAGACGCGTTTAGGCTCACAGAACCAGAAAGATGGGATTCGCTTATAACTATGTAGGCGAGACTTCATTATTTCTTTAGCGCGATTTATTTTTAATGCTGGTATAGGCATAAATATTACTTTGCCATAAATAATAAAGTAGAACTCACGTGTGTAACTGAAACCAATTTATCTTTTCGTTTAAATTAACTGTTCTTCTATTTTCCCCATTCCCCCACTCAAGTAAAAAAACTGTTCGTAAATTAATATGAAAATATCTAGATACTAAGTACAATGTTGTTTCCAAATAAGTAATCTGTAAATATTTTTATTATAATCATTTGATCAAACGCATTCGATCTACTATTTATTTATTACATTACTGCGTTGATGTCTTTTGTATGGAGTGTTATTACAACTTTTATTTCACAAAATAAAACTAAATATTTTAAAGGTTATTTGTATATTACTTAAATATTAGTCACAAGTACAACAAATTTGTCAATGCTGGTATCTAAAAACAGAAGGTAATCAAAATTACTATTAGTATTCGTAATTTACTAATCGTAATTTTGATTACCTTCTTCAGTATTAAATTAGTTGGGTTTGGGTCCGAAAACAAGATGCAATGTATTATAAAGCGAAGCTCGCTGTTGCTAAAAATGTATAAAACTGACATCAGCCATCGAAACATCACGTGACTTTTGCATACACAATTTGACTTTTCGTTGGCGATAGCGAAGTTCGTTGTAGAAGGATTGCATCTTGTCCTAAGGGCCCTGTTTCGCTGAAAACAAACATGCAAATTAAAATGCACAATGCAATTGGAATTGAAAAACCAGAATTTCTTTGTTGACGTGCATTTTAGCTAGAAAAGTTTAAGTCAATGTTGTAGAAAATTCATATTCAAATTTGTTTCTTGGGCAAATAGTTACGAAGTTATTATAAAAATTAAAAAAAAATCGGAAATTATTTAAACTTTTAACTTAACTTGCCGACCGTCTTGGTGTAGTGGTCCGCGCTCCGGACTACAAAACCAGAGGTTGCGGGTTCGAATCCCGCAAGCGGCAAATGTTTGTGTGATGAGCACGGGCATTTGTACCTAAGTCATGGATGTATAAACGTATATATGTATGTATAACCGTTATCCTAGTCGCCATAGCACAAGCTCACGCTTAGTTTGGGGCTAGGTAATTGGTGTGTTTGTTGAAACAATTTATTACTATTATAAGAACGCTGGAATTCAGTTATAACCTAGTATTACAAGAATCAGCATAAAAACAATTTCATATTTGAGGAGAATTTGATTACCTCCAATTATTATTATTTTTTGCAAGGAGGGGGAGGAATTGTGCATTTTTCATTTAGCACCTATGCCATTCTAGACATATCAAAAAAAATAATAATATAATAATAAAAGTTTATTTATTTCCTTCACAAAATTAGGCCTTACAGTAAGGTTATTATGTAACTTAATTAGTTTAGTTGAATCCTAAATTTTGTGAGAGGCTGGAGCCTGAAATAGGTTTTGAACAAAACCTGTTCTACAGGTCAACCAGGCCACCCTCGCAGTTCTTTACAATTCAATTTTTTATGTTATGACCAATGAATACATAGGACAAATGGAGGCCGAGAATTAAATAAAACATTATACTAGTACTAAATTAAAAATTTCGAGTCACAAAACGAGTAATTTAGTAGAGTCAAGTAAAGTGAAGTTAAGTTGAAATGTGTTGTTACGTGTTGTTTGAGTATGTGTGTGTGTGTGTGTGTATGAGTGAGAGAGTGTATGTCGTGCCGGGACGGGAGAGCCGTGTTTATGAGAACGAAGCCAGAGAATAGTGATGTGATGTTAGGTTAAAAAATTTATCTTCACAAGTATCGACAGCGAAGTGGAACTGACCTACAACATCATTCCAAGGGGCATAAAATCTGTTCGGTTTCGTTATAGCTTAAAGTCTTTAGGTAGTTGGTGACAACTTTCTTACATTTAGACCTGGTAAGTGGGTACATTGCAAGATGTTCGTTCAATTTATTATAAAGATAAGGACCTTGGAAACAGAAAAAATTGTGCGAGAAAGAAGTTCGCAGAGTGATTTTTGGGCAAACTGAGCCAGTTCGCCTTTTGCCTCTCATCAGCTCAGGGTCGTATTTTAATTGAGAGTGCTTTTTTAAGACAGCCCTGAGGACGAAAGTTTGCCTTGCAGTAAGCACATCCCAGTCCTTGTGCAGTTCCACAGTGGGGTAAAGAAAGGGAAGCCCAGCTGCGACCTTGAGTAGAGCTCGTTGCGCCCTTTCCACAGTTAAGAGGTGCGTCTTATCTGCACCACCCCAAGCAGAAATACAATATTCTAGTAGAGAGTGACTCAGAGCGAAATAAACCGTCTTAATTACCTTACGATTAGCGACATTCTTAAGGGATTTAAACACAGAGATAAGTTTGCGCATTCTGGCTGCAAGTAACTCAATGTGGGGTTTGAAGCTAAGTGTGTTATCAATTAACACTCCCAGGTATTTAGTGCATTCAGACCGTTGCAACTCAGGGCAAAGACACTCGTTTGGAAGGGATTGACCACAGTTATGGGCTATAACACCATAAGTCGAGGATGGTAGATAATTTGACCTCATGGCAAATGGAACATATTTTGTCTTTGCAACGTTGAGGGTTAATACATTATGCCATAACCAATCACCAACCCTATTGAAGCCCTCTTGAGCGTTGGTGAAAGCTTCGTCCCAGGAGTTCCCAAAGAACAACAACGCCGTGTCGTCAGCAAAGGTATACACAGAGCCCTGATGAAGCTGGATCTGACAAAGGTCATTGATATAGATGAGAAATAGGGTTGGACCAATGATGCTGCCCTGGGGTACCCCATACGTGACCTCAGCCTCTTCACTAACCCAGAGGTCAATTTTAACTCTTTAAGTTCTGTGAGTCAGGTAATCTTTGAGGAGCTGAAGCGGGAGGCCTCGTACTCCAGTCCTTTCAAGCTTGTACAAAAGACGAGGGATGGCGACCGTGTCGAAGGCCTTTGCGAGATCTAAAAATATTGCCATACATTTCTTTTTATCATCAAGAGATGTAACTAGAGAGTCAATTAGATCATGGACTGCATCATCAGTCGACCTACCTTTGCGAAAACCATATTGGGAAGGTGAAAGAATATGAAATGTAGGTTTCAAGGTAGTTGATAAGTCGTTTGTTTACTATGCGTTCAAGGATCTTAGAAAGCGTTGGCAGTATTGAGATCGGCCTATAATTGTTAACAAGGTCTTTCTCCCCACCCTTGTGGATAGGCTTAATTTGAGCCCTCTTAAAAGCCCTCGGAAAGACCCCGTTAGATATCGCCAGGTTGCAGATGTGAGTGATCGAGGCAGCTAACGCAGCAGCATATTTTTTCACAATGGTAGTCGATATTAAGTCTACTCCGACTGCGCATTTATCTTTTAATCCAGCTATGATCCCTAAAACTTCATACTCATTGGTGAGGGTTAAGGCAAAAGAACTTGAGGAGATCATGCCAGAAGTAGTGTCCTCGGGGTGCGCCATGGTACTCTGGTCAATATTCTCCGCTAATTTCTTGCCGAGGTTAACAAAAAATTTATTGACCTCGTTAAGACTCTGTTGTGGGTCACGAGGAGAGACGAGCAGAGTCGAGTGATCGGAGGCAGCTTTACCAAAGCCACCAATAGTTTTAAGGGTATCCCATAGCAGTCTTTTATTATTTTGAGCTTTATCTATCAGTTGTATCTGGTAAAATCAAAACTATCGGACTTTTTATAAGCCCCCTTCTATTAGTCTCTATTCACATAACTAGCATGCATGCCCCAGGCTCCCTGCCTGAAACTTAACAGTGCTTTTAGGAAAATAACGTAAAACCTCTGAGAGGAAGTTACAAATGCTTAAATACATATTGAACGTCGTAGTATGTCTACGCACCCAACGCAAAAAGCTATGCTAGCTATAGAGCTTGCACCTCAAATTATATTTATGTAACTACCTATGACAGCACACCAATACAAAACACTGTAAAAAAGATGTGCTAGGTTCTGTACATAAATATCTATAAAAAAATAAAACGTACATATTTATCTATAATATTATTATGTACTTTATATTATATTTGATTGCTGTGACTTAGTTTTTTAATAATCGTATATTATAATTTTATTTTCAATGCAAGAAACTCTTTTTCCTACTTTTTTTTTAACAGCCGATGAATCTCAATTGACGGTCTTAGACAGAATCAGCCGATGTAGAATTATATCAAATAATTAAAAATTAAACGTGGTGTTTGGTAAACTCCACGTGACTTCACGCTTAGAAAATAAGGGATCTTCTGACTACTCAAAATAGTAGTTTTATTTTATGTTGATAGATGGCGCTGTTGATCTACGTTATACAAATATTGCGTCGAAATCATTGAGCTTAAAACAAAACAAAATATTGTAATATTACGCCTACAGACATGTAGTGGAAGTGCTTGTGTCGAAAATGAGCGAATATCAAAATGCAGTTATAAATAAAATTAAATGGAGAAAACGTCTTGACAATCACTAATACATAATTAACTAACGACGATGAGATGACTACGTACTACGCCATCTGTTGAGTATAGCTTAAACTCGGTTGTCGTTTGCCATTGCCATCTGTTGATGTGCTTTGTAACTATATGCTTATCTTAACGGTTTGTTGCTTTCCGTGTATATTTAATGTTTACTAGTAACAACAGATGGCGCTCATTATATTTTTCAAGACTACAAAAATAATAAATACCTACTTTGCAACAAATGTATCATGTTTTGCTTTATGATTAATTTGTTGATGGCATTGTGGCCATGGCTTTGTAGCCACTCTGTATCTCTCACTCTATTTTATTTACTCTTTACAGTATCTGTGGTCCTGTCTAACCTGCCTACAGTTATTTCAGGTAAGTAAGTAGGTATGACTTAAAAGTAAATATTGTATACCTACAAATTGGACCCTACCTAAGGTTAACCCAAATCAACGTAAATTAAACGTTTTTAACGTAAACCTGCATAAAATATATCAAATAATACAAGGGCTGCTGTTTATGTATCCGGAACTGGCCACTTAACAATATCTAATAATTAGGCATTTTAAATGGAACTCTTTAGTTATAAAATACCAAGGTATTATAGTTTGTTTCACCTAACTGTCAATTGTTTTTACATTGTGGCGTCATTTTCAAAATTGCATGTCTTCATCACCGTCACAGAATACGAGTATGTTTTACACTAGTCACCGTGGATTTAAGTCGTGAAAATTTTTGTGCGATAATTTATAACAAATTTTCGGCGCGTGTTAACTTAAAAATAGTCGATCAATTCGTTTCAACTTTTGGGGTTAAAGCACCATAAAAGACTGTGTATCACTGGTTTAGTGACTTTAATCGTATGCGTTAAAGGTTCACGGACGAATTTAAAGAAGTTAGTCCTAAATCGGGTGTTGTATCACAAAATTTCGATCCTGTGCGCGAACGAATATTGCTAGATCGTCATGTTACGAGTTGTAACATCTCTCTACGGTCATGTCGGACTGCCGTCTCACCGAATTATGAGTGTGAAGGCATAGAGAGTGCACCTGTGCATTGCGCACACACTTGTGCACTATAATATGTCCCGTGCAGTTGGCTAATCTCTGTTGAGATAGGCCGCCGTAGTCGAAATTCGGCTAGCAGGACATTATTATTATAGTAGGTAATATCGTGAGATAAAGGCACAGAAATAACTCGATATATTTATGTGGTTAGAGGCGTCCCTGGGCATAAGTAAGTATAACTAGCATGTACATAAGATACCTATTACACGAACATTTGAAGAGCTGTAAACAGTTTTTTTCGCATTGGATCCCTCACAATTTGAGAATCTACGAGGGTCAAACTGAAAGTTCTTAGAACTGGCCACTTATAAACAATATAATAAAAAAAATATTCTAAAATTTGAAAATAGAACTCTTTGCCAATATTACTGAGTATATATTTCATTCATTTGTCATTTGTTTTACGACTTGGCGGCAAATTGAAAATTGTCTGTGTCACGTCAAAATGAATTTAACACGAGAAAACTTTCGTGCAATGATTTTTTATGACTTTCGATGTCATTTAAGTCAACAAGAAAGTTATGATAGACTACGATTGGCCTTTCACGATGAAGCCCCATCTCGTGCGACTGTTTACAACTGGTTTAATGAGTTTAAACGTGGTCGCACTAATCTCACTGATGATGTACGTGAGGGACGGCCTTCTACGGCGACGACTGAAAATAACATCTGTGTTGTGCGGCGTATGATAGAGACTGACAAAAGATTGACCTATCAGCAGATTCGGACAAGCTTAGGCATCGGTATGAGTCAAGTGCACAAAATCCTCCACGAACATTTAGCGGTCAGGAAGCTTTGCGCCCGGTGGATACCTCATAATTTGACTAAGGCTCAAAAACTCCATCGTGTGGATTGGTGCCGTGAAATGATTGAAAGATTTAACGGAGGTGACTCAAATGCTGTGTTCGACATACTAACAGGTGACGAAAGCTGGATTTACTGTTATGATCCTGAAACCAAAAGACAATCTGCTCAGTGGGTGTTTCCTTCCGAGGAGTTGCCAACTAAAGTGAAGAGAGATCGAAGTGCGGGAAAAAGAATGGTGGCCTCGTTCTTTGGAAGGATAGGTCATTTTGCAACAATTGTGTTAGAGGATCAAAAAACAGTTTCTGCAGAATGGTACACTACCAATTGTTTGCCACTTGTCTTGGAAAAAGTTCGAGAGAAACGACCTCGCAGTAGGATCCTCCTTCACCACGACAACGCCTCGTCGCACACCGCCAAGCGAACGATCGACTATTTGGCGACATCAAACGTTGAATTACTGGGTCACCCGCCGTATAGCCCCGACCTCGCGCCTTGTGATTTTTATTTATTTCCAAAAATTAAAGAAAAACTTAAAGGAAAGCGGTTTATGAATGCTGAAGAAGCGGTGGCTGCGTATCGCGATGCCATTGAAGAGACCCCTAAGGACGAGTGGGCAAAGTGCTTTTCCCAGTGGTTCCATCGCATGCAGCGGTGTATTGACGTCAATGGACAATATTTTGAAAAGATATAATAAAACTAATAACTGGCTAATGTAATCAGTTTTTGATTTTCTAAGAACTTTCAGTTTGACCCTCGTATCAAAACACGCTTATATAGAAGAAGTCGAAGTCGTAGATAAAAGGGTTTCAACGTATGCAAAATTGCATTGCTTATCATGGCATATATTTTGAAATGAATTAAAGCCATAACTTATATATTAACTATTTATTTTCCAGATACATAAATAGCAGCCTTCGTATACGAGTAAAAAGTATTGACGTTGGATTCTTTAATAAATTGTTATATGAACTTGGCTCTGGAACCAGTAAGTGGCGTAATAAAAACCTGTTCGAGCTGTTACAGTAAAGAATCTATATGTCACGAAATTTTCCATGAAACTGTTTATCCGTGTTTCTTTCGATGCGGAATTATGTCAGTAGAACGTGGCACCTTTTCCTCAATTTTGAAAATGTTTCTTTGTGTTATTGTGTCGCTTAAGACGTCCCGTCACGGTATCCGTGCCTGTCACGCCCGAACCAGTGGCTGCGCTGCGCTTCGATGCGCTACAATAGGTATTGGTTTGTATTATATTTATATCTACCTAAATACTTATATAAAAAGGGAAACTGACTGACATATCAACGCACAGCTGAAACTACTAGGGGATAGAAGCTTGAATTTTTGCACCATACCTCCTTTTATAGAGGTGAGCACTAAGAAAGGATTTTTCAAAAATTGAGAGTATGTTTGTATAAAACCTTGTTAGCTTTAAACAAGGTTTTAAAGATAAATCGACAAAAATTAGTACGAGTATTTAACTATAATAACAACAATTAAGAATTTCGTATTGCAGGTGTTTTGAAAATTCAACCTCTAAGGGGGCGACAGTATGTATGAAAAATTCGACATTTGCGCAGACGAAGTGTCGTCCTAGACAATTTATGAGTAATCCTATCGCTGGCTACTCGAACCGAAGTTACGTTTTTGAGTGGTGATGGTGACATGACATCAGGATAAGTTCAACCTGAAATGTTTAGGCAAGCGCACGAGTAAGAGCTCTATTCCTTATTAACACCGGAACTTTAACTAACAGACAGCTGAAGGTTAAACCCGTTCAAGTGTGAGTCGGGCTCGCACACTGAGGGTTCCGTCCAAACATGCGTAATTACAACTTTTTTTCTATTATGTAACTAATAAGCAGTGTTTAGATTTTATCCTTAATTTGATGCCCTAAGATCTTGTTTTTTCCAAAACCGTGAGCTTATGTCAACGGGAAGTACCATATCATTAAAGTCTTTGATTCCCTTGCGAATAAAATATAATATTTGTTTTCATTAATAGGCAGACATTTGGCCCTAATGTCACCTAATGATGACAATGTGCTTACAATGGGTCATCATTACCTACGCCTGACTAGTAGATAAAAGCCCAATCCATACGACATAAACGGTAGTATCTTTGAATTGCGTTGAATAAGATACTTGATTGTTTTGCTTAATATTAATAAATAAAAGCATGGAGGTATCAATTTGAAATTGCCATCAAATACTTTGATGTTCCCCCACGCGTTCCTGAAAAAGGCTTTTGACAGACAGACGTCCAACAAAGTGGTCCTACAAGGTTTTTTTTTCCTTTTGAGACGATAACCCTAAGACGTTCCTTAGTACCTACTACTCATAGTAACAGGCAAGTAGGTAGTTCTAATTAACGCAGGTGCAACTGTAATGTGCAAATCTAGATCAAAACAAAACAAAAGTTCTCACTGGATAAGAACGTAGGTAATAAAACATTCCTAAACGAACACGCCATAAAACAAAGTGTTTAAGAAAAGTTTAAAAAAACTATAGTATTCCCATACAAATTGACGCATGCGTCGATTTCTCAGCGAAATAATGGATACAATCTTTAAATGCTTATCCATTTAAGTAAGTGTTTGGTTCACATGATAGTTTCGACAGTCGGCATGATAATGACATCCGATGAGAAAAACCTTAGTAAGACTAGACAATTAAATTCTGATGAAAACTCCTAAAGAACAATTTGGAATTAGGGGAACTGAAGGTAAAACAGACCATGTAGGTTGTAAAACGTTTCATAGGTACTAATAACTTATAATAGCTGTGAGGCGTTGAACGCCACCTCTGAATGTGTACACAAAATGTAGGTCACCAAGATCACAACGTCACAACTTTTGGTCGGTATACTCAACGCCGACGAACGGTCGTGCAGAATATAATCAAGATATGTTTGATTTTCCATGTTTTGATTTAAAATTTGTAAATTTCAATAAGCCTAACAGTTTGGTTAGGCTTATTGAATTACTATGTCCTTGCGGTTTTTGATGTTAGCTGACTTATGATTGATCTAAAAACTGTTACTGATTGAAAGGAACAAAAAAATATACCGCAATACCACAGAATACTATGACTTAGCAATTGTATTCAAAGAAATGTCAACTCAATGTCGTCAACAATATGGCGTAATTTAGTTCGCCTCAGAGTCAAGCACATTTTCGTGTAGACACCTACAAAAATCCATTGCAAGATAATTTTATACTTATTGCTCTGGAATATGATTCATAATACACTAAACCTATTCAGTGACGTAATATCACGCGCCGCGATAGGGTTGACTGCGACAAGTAGCTTCTAATGCCATCTATCGCCTCTTTCTAGTACTTTATTCATTCTGGTCCAGCCAGCAACGTAGCCGCGCGGCCGCCGGTGAATAAAACGCGCGAGCGTGTCACTGACCGGTAGCGACACGCAACTTGTTTAGCCCCTAAGTAGGGGCGCCGCGCGCGCGTAGGTACGTTTTTGCTACTTACGCGGGGAGATACACAGGCCTGGCAATACTGAGAGCAAATAAAATAACTAATGCAAAAATATCAAAAACGTATAAAAATGACACTTGGTTTGACGACGATGATGTTGAGTACGTATCTGTATTGTTTTCAAAATCCAGTGGAGGCTGGATGCAAAGTTTAAATTGTCATACGTCCGTTTCACCTCCAAGTATGGTCCGTTAGGCTTCATTCATGTAGGCTAAACGAACCTGTTGAAGTAATTAGAAATCATCAATTAACTGTGATGTTATCAAAGTCTTATTCATACATACATAAATAGTAGCTTGGCCCAAATCTGCTAAATTACACTGGCAAAATTGTAATAGAATCGTAATTGAATAGCAAGATTTAGAAATTTGGCTATACATTTACAATTCTATTACAGTTTTGCTAGCGAAATTTAGGTAGCGGACTTGGGCCCTTGTTTTGGGGTAACAACGAAACGGATAACTTACAAGCAAAATCTTCGCCGGCTAATTAATAGCGCAATAAGTGGCGATCCTGCGCAAGAGCAACCGATACGTAGAGCGGCGCCAAGTCCTTAATCTATGATGAAACCCTACAAGTCTAGCCGGTTTTAGAGAGCACTAAGCTAATTCACATAGAAGGTCCTATTATAAACCTGTTGTTGATCTAGTAGACGTTCGTATCTAATTGTTGGATAATTCACATCGCCCAATAAACTTTGATTCTATTTAATGAATGTTTTTCGCAAAGGTTGGTAAAAAAATGATTCATTAGAACAAAGGTTTTTCAGGTTACTTAGTTGTTGGTTGGTTACTTGGTTACTTGGTTGTTTACAAAAATATTTCTGTAATCTACCGTTAATTCAAAAAATATTAAGTCATCAACACGTTGATTCGTTTGTCATTCAACGTTATAATAGGTAGGTTTAGTAATTTCCCTAGGATAATCATTCATGTAATTCCCATAGCTTTTACATTTCCCAGTAGACAGTGTTAGAGATTGTTAAGATCACATTAGAAAATAAATGAGTACTAAGAGGTTAGTAGAAAATAATATGGGAAATAGGTCTTCTTCCGATGATAATGCTTATAAGAAATTGTTTTTACCTATTATGTATTCTGATGATGTTAGAAGACAGGATACAAAATACGACACAGCTCGCCTTGTATGTACGGTATGCGTTTAGCAAACTTAACAACTAGATGACATCTTTTCTCGTATTTTTGCGAAGCTTCTAATCATGAAAATTCAAGAACAGATATCCAATTAGGTAGATTTACATGTATGTCACCCTCAATTAGTAAATAAATACATCTCTTGTAGAAAAAATCTGCACAACTTTCTCTTGAATAGATATTCTAAAGACTTTTAAAAAAAATACAAACAATTAGTCTTGATTGACATCTAAAAAAACACTTTGCGCGCATTTTATGCAAGGTAATCATTGTATGTTCATTTAAATAAACTTTAAGTGCAATCGCATTCTAAAAACGTAACGGAAAATAAATACCTACTTATTATCAGAGTGCATGTGTTAATATTTTTTTAAATAAAGCGTAACACCCAATTCGCGAGTCGTTTAGCGATTACGCCGCGCCGGTTTGCAGGGAGCGTATGGGTGAATGGCCGATTTAGTTATCCGCGAAAATTATGTCTGAAGCACATGCAAAAATAAACAGTATTGCAAGTGCATAAGGTATAGCCGGTTATTTGTTAACAAAACCTCGAAAAATACGAGTCGTTTCGGCGAAACCGCATCATCGACGCGTGCGCGTTTACATAACACCACGGAAATAGTGAGGAAGAACATTCCTTGAACCTGACTTAGATATTTGATTAATTCACCGACAGTTATGCTTGAGTTGTAGTCACAGAGTCATTGTTGTTTAGCCGCTGCGCTACACGAATATAAATTACATGTAGTTGTATCAGGCTGAACATTTAAATGTTCCGCCTGCCGAACAATTACTAAAAAAATTAGATCATTTTTGTAAATGTGAAATTTGCAATAAAGTATAAGTATCATATTTTTCTTCTCTTACCAGTATGTACACCTTTTTTATTTCTCAATAAAAACTTCTCTATAAAAATAGGTAGTGTCACTTACTTGAAAACAGAATAAACAATAGATTATTTAGATTAGTACATCTATCGCACCGTCGCATGTGGATTAGATAAAAAAAAGAGAAAAAAATGGCTTCATAAAATTTTTTGAATTGAAATTTGGTGATCCTTTAACACGGTAAATACGAATAGTCGTGTCGTGATCGAAATTGGAAACGCACCGGCCCGCCTAAATGAATGTCGCCAGGTCGCCGACTGACACACTTTCGCACGTCCGCGATGTTATAATTACATTTTATCAATACCAGAACACACATGGCACACAGCAGAGACGCTCACCAATTTTCATAAGACACCACACATTAGCATATAGTTTTCACTTTTTATTTGCTTTGACACGATTATTGTTAAAACTTGCTAGTTCACTCTCCTTTTTTTACGATTTATATTGAAATTGATAGAATATGATTTGTGCATTCGTAAACGAACGACACTGATTTTTGGTTTCTATCCTGGTTGCTACACACCTAAAAGTACATTATTTTTTATTTATACCAATATGTTTCCAAGTTCACCTTGCTAAAACAGCTCGTTAATCTATTTGAAACAGTAAAACCACATCATAAAATGTATTTAGATTATGAGAATTGCTTTGACTCCACATCGACTCTTTGTCCTTTCGATTTTGGACTACGTTATCTCCATTGGTTATATGTTAGGTATACCTTTAATACGTAAATCTGTTAGTAAGATACTGCTTGTACCTCCATCAGTATCTATTTCCCATCACATCTTCAGCTACTTACCTATATCCTAAAAAGGAGTCATCATAAAAATTTATTATCTCAAAATCTCAACGAATGATAGTAAATATTTAGAAGATATTTATAACTTACGGTATTCTATTGTTAGTTTACAACCATTGTTGAAAACCAGCATTGACTATAGGCAGATTAGTAGGTGTACCTACAAATAAATAAAAGGTAAGTTTTATAATAGCTCAGTCACTATGAATCACGATTGGCCGAGTTTTACATTACTACTGTTATTACAGCCGGTAACAATGAACATCATCCTATTACTAAGTAGATCACTATGCTTTAAAAATGTTAATGAAAAAGTACTTTTACTGAAATCATAAATTTCTATCCATTTATTTGGGCATAAGCTTAGGCATAGGTGTCAATAGCGGTCTTATCCCGTTGTAATTTGAGTGAGCCGTAATATAATACAATTATATACAGTAGCCTTGCTTTCCATATGCAAGAGGTGGTGGTGGGGTGGGGACTCTGAAGGTAGAGAAGCCGATCTATTATTTTATCGAGAACAACACACTCTCGCATTCCGGGACTGTTCTCTGCTAGAGGTGTTTATTACAAGATCGTAGTAGTAGTGACTACCTACAACAGCCCGGCTGTCATGACTTTGTGATTTGATTGATGTTTCGATCGAAGTGACTGGGTTTTTGTATGTGTCATCTGAATCATGTTCTCCTACTTGACAATCAGTACGATTTACAATGTTACGAAACGTCCCAACCAAACTGAAAACAACATACTGATATTGAACCAAAGAACCCTGGTTTGCGAGGAGTCACATCCATTGCATTCTGCTAGAACAGAAGGCGTTCAGGGGAAATCTTACTACTTTGAGGTTCACTGTGGCAATAGAGACCCTGCAGTCTTGGGGTAATCAGAGCATGCACGCACGCTTTGACCACGTGCCTTTTTGTCTTATTGTTTACATTCGGACGTTCTACCATTTATCATACAAGCGCTAGTTGTTTAGAAACTGTTTGCAAGACAACTGAATCCACATTTTGAGTTTCACGTTGGTAAACTATCTCTCGCTTTGTTTCGATTCTGAACGCTATTTACAATTCAGTGTTCATAAAATTATACTGCTTCGCAATAATTTCAGAAAGAGTGAAGTAATGTTTTCGTCGCACACATAACACCCAATGTTATTGACTAAATCCAATCAGATGATGGCCATGTTACTAAATATTTTAGGTTTTGATACTCTTTTAGAGCCTTAGTAACCACTTAGTTCTCTTAGTCTTAGTATGTCAAGGTCCTGCCAAATAACGAACGAACAAAGTAACTGGAACTTGAGTTTGACCGCCCATCTTGTTTAGTTTTACTACAGTTCTAATCTTTCGGAAAGCCGAGCAAGAGATTAATGATATGATTCGAAAATGTTTATTGAATGAGGAGCTTAAACTAAATTCTATACAAATTACCTACGTTGGTTAATTCATACGTTTAATGTCACTTAAATGAGTCAATAACAGTCTTTTAAACCATGCTAATTATAAGTATTCGTACACAGTTATACCAGTAGAAGTACCTATTTGGCTCCTTCTAAAAGAATATATTAAACCTTACAAGAGTAAACAAATTGAAGAACAGGATACGGTGTTATTACAAAAAAAAATGGACCAGGTTTAAAATGGGTCTAAATATTAGCCGAAAACAGTGGAATGAATGATACATTCGTGACATAATGGCTAGCTTAGTTCTGTCTTAAACCCGGTACTAAGTTTTTGGAATAACGGAGATAATGTTTTATGACAAGGAACCTACCTGAAAATCTGAACTAATCATAGCATAGTAAAATAGGTAGGTACATTAATTACTTTGTCCGGGAAATAGTCAAACGAAAGTGTTCGTCCGGGAAACACGGCATCAACCTATCAGTTGGAACCAGCTTTTACTTGTTTTAATTTTAATTTAATTCATGAACTCGCAAGCATACCTACCTACCAGATATTCTATTTGTGCTTTTAAAATTCAAAGTAAAGGTTTTAAATATGAATATTTAAACAACGTTCTGGTGTTTTTTTTAGTACCTACTTACTTATTTTTTTTTTACTCTAACAGAAAATATATTATTGATAAAAAAATTCTGATAAAAAATATGTACATGATTATGATTAAGAACTTCAATTGCTAACAAAAACACGGTTAATTTACTTTTAATTTCCGCTAGAATCTATCTACAAGGTCTATAGACTGGGGTAGGAAGCAACCCGTCAACCATAAATCTTAACAAAGTCACTGAAATTAGTAATCGTTCATTGCAAATTCGTCTCTTAGGCTCAGTTTCACCAACAATGGTTAAAGTTTATGGTTTAGTATCAAAATGTGAAACATATTTACTTTTGCATTGGTTTATTAATAACAATAATTTAAGGCTAGGAATGCCAAATGACATTTTAATAAAAGATTTCCTTTAACTATATTAATATTCCTAACAGTGGAAATCTTACCGCAAGCAAATCTTTATCTAGTTTCCCCCTAATCCATTGATTCGTCTAAGAGTCGGAATCGGATAAACTTAATTTCAGAAAAACATAATTGTTGAAAAAACAAAACACCTGACTGCAAAAATTATAATATTTTTGAAATGGTTTTTTTACTGACTTTCATTTGATACACATACTATGGTAAGGAAAAAATCAATCCCCCCCTCTGTATTTCCATTTGCGGGCGCCATTTTTTAAATGTATACAGCCTATGCATTGATTTAATATACATAGGGATATCTCATCACACTGACAGCTATGGCACATGCTCTAATCGGCCGGATCGCCATTTTAAGCCGGTTAAGTATCTAATGACGCGTGGTCCGTCAAACAATGAACATGCCTAAATGTGTCGTCAAAAATTGCAAAAATCACAGCTCAATGAATCGTAAAAACGATGGAATGACGTTTCATCGGTAGGTAAATATTATTAATAAGGTTTGAAACCGAAATAATACTTGAAACCTGCTTTAATATTTTATTTTCTAATTTATTTACGTAAAACATTGCCAATCTTCTATCACTTTCACACCCGAAGCTAAAATGAAACAAAATACGTGACGTCATCGGAACAAAGTCAATTTTAAAGATGGAGTCGCCAGTGATTTTTTTTTGTCAAACAAAATACTTGAGTTTTTAGGATTCCACAAAATTATATTTGTAAAGAAAATGAAGCAAATTTATCGCAATAAACCAGGACGATGAATTTTATGAGAAGGAATATAGCGTTGTGTGTTCGTATATTTTTCTGAATCTGATATGTAGGTATTACACTACACGTAAAGGGATGTAGGTGCAAAAAGGCTGCAATTGGGTTAGTATTCGGGGCACCCAGCCTATGTTTTTGTGTTGTATTTCACTTGCTTGTTGTTTAACTGTCATATATCTTAGCCATCGGTAAAATCCAATGTAGAAGTTAGGTATAACGAGTACCTAGACTAAAGAAACGGTTTTTAATTTTAGTACAGCCAGCAGTACGTCAGGTTACATGTGAGCTATAAAACAGCTTTTATTACGTAGTTAATAGGGGTGGTCTTAAAGTGAAAGTGAGGTAGTCTGACGTGAGCCGAGTGTACTTACACACCGCAAGTCCGACTACACGTGTTGACCTTGATACCGCTTCTACTCCTTACATGATAAACGCTGTTTTTGTAGTTCAAATGTATGCCTTGACGTACTTCCGACTGAACTTAACTAGGTTACCTTATTCACCTCATTTTTAAATTAAGTTAGCCAACTGTTTAGAAGAGAACCTTCTAGGTAGCTTAGCAGTAAATCAAAGTATTTTCATAAAACCACACTATAACAAATAACTGTAGCTAAAATAAAGACGAAAAAAATCGTTTTATAAATAGTAATTACTGCTGGAACTCTTGTCTTTTAAACCGTGCTAACAATAAAAACAGCTGCAGAGAAATAATAACGTAATGTTCAAAGCATAAGATACATTTTCAATAGAATAATTTAGTAATCCGATTACTATTACACTCATTAATTAACTAAAATAATACCTGTGGCAGTAGCCTTATGCTTCTTATAAATCTGTGGAACATGTTGGTGTGTGTGTATTATAGTACCTATAGATTATTTTGCCTCAAAATCAATTTTGTACATTATCGTTTGTGTCATTGTCCAGCATCGAAATGTGAATCATCCCCGCATTTCAATGAGTTAGGTTGGGTTAGTTTGTAGTTTAGTGTAGTTGTAGTGTACCTACCCAGAATTGGTGAATTGTGTCAATATAATTATTAATGGTTGTAGTATGACAAGTTTGGACCTGTATAGTAGAAATGTAGAAATATGATTATTATGAAAGTGTCTTCATTAAAAAAATACTCGTATTCTCATACACATAATATACCTAATTTTATGAAAAGTAGTAAATAAAATATAAATCATGACTTTCATCAGTTACTTAATTTCGTACAAAACATGAAAAAACAATCTACTCCATTACTTCTTTGTTCGTATTATTGGCTTATGAATCTTCAAATGAATGATATTTGACATATGACGTAGTGTCGTCATCCATTGCTGCGTAATTACACATGACAATTTAAATAGCTGAAGTTTAAGCGGCAATGTATGAATTTAGCCAGTTGAAGCTTCATAAGGTGAATAATAACATGTGCCATGTTTGGGCTTTAATTTTGTATGGCGTAACGCATCCTTATATAATAAATCAATGAGCCTATGCCACTCTTAAAATTTTGACAGATTTAACGACACCTCATAACATGTCAAAAACTGTCTAGCCGTTTGGGCTGTAGGGCGTGCCAAACGAGAGTATATTCGAGAGTATGTATGTATAATTATACATACATACTCTCGAAAAACATAACCCTCCTTCCGCAGTCGGGTAAAAAATTAAGGTATACATTTAGGTGTAATCGAGCCTTAGTTTTGCTAGGTACGTCAAGGGTCGTTACGCGCGGTAGAAAATCACTTCCGACCTTTGTCAACGACTCGCTTTCTACTGTGGCTACCTCCAATGGGCCTAAACTCGCATTAAACTTTCTTCGCTTGGTAAATTTTAATGAAACGCTAAATACGGCCAAATCCAGCGCAACCCGCATTTATTATTTAAGAGCCTGACGAGCCGCTCGAGGCAACTAAAATACCTGCTCTACAACATTTTCAATTTTAAACCAACACAACTCTACCTACTCGTTGCATGCGCTGTTTACGTTTTAATTAATAACTACGTTCTTAGTCACGTTAACAACAATAATAATACGTTAAAACATAAGTCTCTTAGCAGGAACGACGATTTATCAAACGAGATAGTTCGTTTTTAAGTAGGTATTAATGTTTTTCAAATGGTCGATAGCTTAGGGGCGCTTTAGATTAGAATCTATAAGGACCATCAATGAAGCCAAAGGAAGAAGGCTCCGTACAAAAATTAAGGCAATCAATATTTGGTGACTGAGTTGGATTACTGCATTAAACTATGGTGCCACTATTTTGAACTTATTCGAAGGAGTTTTATGCGATCCCAATTAAGATCAAGTGAAAACCCTATAGGATTTTCTGATATCTTAATTAGAATCAACAGTAAACCCTATTTACTACAACACGTAGTTAACGGTGTCTATGTCCCAATTAACATCTACGTAGATGTGAGTTGTTCATAAAACTACAATTTTAATCAGCTGGAATATAAGTAAGTAATTTTCTTATTTGATTTTATTAATTGAATAGCATTTAAAAAAAGAAGAAGCACAGTAAACATTACCGCGCCAAGAGTAGCAAACCAATTTGTTTCAAGCTATAATTGCATAACATCGACGAAAATTTTTATCAGAAAATTACTTCAACCACACTCTGTAACTATAAAATCAAGAATAAAACTAGTCCATGCTTTCTAGGGAGTGTAAATTTCTAAAATATCGCTGAACTCAAATGCTTAGCTTTTAGTGCGAATGACGAATCGCGAATATCAATAAGGCGTGTTCGGCCGGTTCGTACATACTACTAGGAAAACATAAGTTTTATTACCGGAATATTGACTCACACATAGAACTTTGTGGACAGGACATTAACATCAACATTGGATGATTAATTTAGAAACTATGTGTAAAGCCTTCGTATTCTAATTGTTTTTGCAAATAAGAATCAAGTACACGCGTTATTTTAATATTGATAACTATATTGATATAGATTGATAAACTATGTTTATCCCTAGATAGTGTTCATGTGTATATTTAAAATTTGGTTACAAACAGATTTCATTCAATGAGTAACAATTTTTGAAATTGATTGATATTCCTTTTTAATCAGGTAAATAAACAGTATGCATTTAATAAGACAATCAGAAGAAGATAGCCACACAAAAAAACACAGTGACAAAGACAGATCCGAGTTCATCAATTTTTAAACAGCCGGTAAACCTACATTTACAGTTAATTTAGCAAAATTCCCATAAAATACAAAATAGGTCAAAAAATATAAATATTATAACGGTTTTTTAAAAAACAAACATGTGTTGGTAATCTTGACCCTAAAACTTCAATAGCATTCTTTGGAAAATGTCAAAAACAGTTAAATATATGCCTAAGGTTGCCACACTTTCCATTTTGTCATCTTCTTTCTCGACATCAGAGATAAAGAAACATTGATGGAGTATTGTCCTGGAAATACAGTTCACACATTATCATCACCACAATCTATTAGACATTTTAGGACAAACCGCCGAAATACTGAGTTATCCAGAATTTATTTGTGATGCACATCCTTCCAAACGTTTGACAAAATAAAAAAATCCGAGATTATTATTATATGAGTAGGGTTTCGGATGACTAAGTTCAGTTAGCTTTATCAAATCAAGTACTTCCTCTGTTAGTAAATGTTTAAAAATAAATTGCCCAACCGTGCACAGTCATCTGAATGTTGTTACAAGTAGTATGCGCGTAGAGTCGTAGGCTACAGCCACATTGTTTTGATTTAGCTAGTGCAGTTGAAAACTTTATTGAGATACTTGCAGTGATTGTTGTGGAAAACTGTCATTGTTCGGGCTCATGTTATTAAATCATGATCTATTCTCTCAATATAAGTTGTTCTAGTCTTTTCTGTATACAAATGAATGTAAGTCTCTTGGTAAACTTGTCTTATTGAGCGGTTAGCAAATAAAGTGGACTCGTTGTTATTTAGATAGAAGTTCAACACCACAATACTACCATTGTAGATACTACGTTAAACTACTATAGAAGTCAACAAAATGCAACAAAGATTTTCCTAACGGAATGTTAAAAGTAACATTCCGTTTAAACACGGAAATGATATAGATACATTACGAACTATAAGTTTCGTGAATCGTGACAGTGCACTGAAAGCGAAAGTGGTCGACAGCCTTCAAATTTAGATTAGGCACCAGGTCGCAGGTTAACAGACACTTAACCAAATAGTTATTTAATCGTGAGCGCGAAAAAGCGCGAACAAAATAAGCAGTTAACTTACCGAAACCTTACAAGGTCCAAGGTTATTTACTTGACAAATTACTGAAACCGCAATGTTATGGCAAGTTATAAACTAGAGAACAAAAGCGCCAAGAAGCTTAGTGTAATTTATCAGGGTCTTGTAGACGTCTTCTAATTAACTTGCTTGCCCACAGAATAGAACCTTTTGTGAAGCGACTTGCATTTATCTTTTAAAACCTTCCTTCGTATAAAATTCTTACCTGTGCGTCAGTGGGACTACAAATAAATAAAAGAAAAAATCGAATTACTAATGATGTTGACTGACAGTTTCTAAAAATAGTTCCAAGTAAGGTTTATACATACTCAATAATATAAAATAAGAGTATACTATACATAATTGTTATTAACTATTATACCTTTATTATTATTATTATGTAAAGGTGCCTAACGAGGCGCTTAACACTTCTTCTTACTACTAATTGGCCATAACTAGTTATAAGGAATCGATGTGTACATTGTGCTGTTGAATACTTTAATAAAAAAAACCTTAAACGCCAATAAATTGGTCAAATGCCTAAACATTGCAATTAAAATATAAAGAGTTATCTACCTACATTTAAGAAGTTTTAGTAAAAATTCCTGCCTGCAATTGCTCAACGTTAATGACTTTACTTTCCATATTAAATATGTTTTAATGTTTATTTCAAACTTACTCTCAATTATGAGTGGAGAAACTCTAGAAACGCTAACGAACGTGAACATTATGCATACGTATAAAGCCTGGCTGCTATTTATTCAGGACCCGCGACCCTGCATCTGAACTGAAAGTTAAATAATTAAGCCTGCCCCTAATATGAGCCTAGGTTTAGGTATCTAGTTATCATAATGACTGTATAAAACATTGCATTGTATTTAAATGAACTTATTTGTTATATTTTGGATGTATCCACTAGTATCCAGTGCTAGTTAATTCAGTAAACCTTAAACGTATGCATGTATTTATTCTCTATGGGTATAGGTACTGATGGAGTAGAAGCTTTCGTTTTTGCCTTACACGTCCTTTAGGTTGTAAGTATACGGAGTGTTAGGTTAAACAAAAAGGGGGTGAATATGGCCATCAACATCTACAACTTTTACTAGTAAGTCATCACCGAAATTGTAAAAAGAAGTTTGGCTCATTATCATCGATGGAGCATCTGGTTTTTAGGATCTTAATAATGTATGTCCCTATAATAAAAGTTGTATTGTTGGCAATATTCACCTTCTTAAATAGAGAGACTTTACTCACACTACTCTTATATAGGTAGGTAGACTTTAAATAGGGAAAGATGGATAAAAGTTCGCCTACAAGACGATTATTTCTTAAATGTGATGAGATGATGATGAGCCCTTAAATATCTGATAAAAAGTCATAACTTGATACCAGTATGCGATAATATGCACTAAAAACTGGGTTAAATAAATTTAAGTAATCCAATTAATTCGTCGTTAACTTTTCGCGATCACCTACGCCGTAACTTACTTAAATACGAGTATCCTCGTGCCGTCTCGCTCCAACCTTTTAAGGTTTCTCTGAAGAAATCCTACCGGATTACGTCGCATTCCGATAGTTTGATTAAGGCAGCACGCGCTTAGGGGCTGTTACAATCTATCAATACTGAGTTGTTGCAGCATTTCTATGTAGAGTCTATAATGAGAGGAATACTTAGGCTAGCTTTGATCTATCAACCTGGCCTTGTTCAATGTCTCGATCTATAAGTTAACTGTGCGATTATCTAAGCTAAACATTTGAAAACAAATCGAAATAGAAGAATAAGATGAATAATCCTAAAAAGACGAAAATTACTTCGGAATAAAAAGTATTGTTTCCTCACATTAATCGTCAGTCAAAATACGAGCGAGCTAGTGAGACAAAGAAAAGTAATGTAAAATGCGAAGCACATCTCACCTTGGATACGCATGCGTTGGCCGTAAGGTAAAAGTTGAGTAACACTTACCTACCTGTAATATTTGTTACCAGTTGCCATAATTACTGAATGTATTTTTTTGTTTGATACAATATCAAACATTAACTATAATTAAGCCGCCCTAATAGGTACTTAAATGAAATCAACTAATAAGTATTAATGGACAACGGTTATAGGCAGGATAATCCCTTACAAATATTTAAAATGTAGCCAAAAAGCATCGTATTTAGAAAGAATCAGAACCACAACCTTGAAAGCTTGGAATTCTTATCGATGATGGATGTTTTACTTGCTTAGGTTCTTCGGTATTTATGATTTCAGATTCAGACCCAAGAAAAGTCAGGATTTTTCTCATTGGCTTTGTATGTATGCTCGACATAAAAAGATCATCATATTAGCCTATTGCAGTCCACTGCTGGACATAGGCCTCTCCAAGACGGCGCCAACTTTCACGGTCCTCCGCTTCTCGCATCCAGCCACCACCGGCCACCTTCCTCAGGTCGTCGGTCCAACTAGCAGGTGGACCGACGGTGGATAAAAAGATATCTATATATATATAAAAATAGACTATAGACTAATAACTATAGATATATAAGAATTTACGTACTGTTATCAAGTACCTGCAAACACAATCAGAACGGTAGGTATACGAAACTATACACTACTTATAATAAGTACAGTGGCCAGCACAACAGGTTATACATTTTGTTGCAAAATCACTCCCCTATTACAACTGCAAAATATGCCATAATTTTTACCTTGACGTGTTGTCGTAGGTACTCAACTCGTGACCAAGACTTAAATTTGTGTCTCGCAAAATGTTACCTAAAAACCTGTCAACTTCATTTCCGTCAATTACCTGAAACAAAAAACATATAATTAATTAGCGTCATGATATCAATAAGTAATTTTCCAAACAAAAGAACAGAAGCGATAGACACTTGTCAGGAAACTAAACTGTTGTGAAAAACAGCGGATTCGGAACTTCGTGTTATCGGCACATTCTCGGAGTGATCCACTGGAGTATGTAAAAAGCTATAATGAGCAATTTCTTGAAAAAAAAAGTTGCGTGGAACGATCGATCCGGTACTATCACGTGTAACGGTCAGTTACGGTAACTCACGGCTGATCGCGTGATCGAAATGAAACGTTCGAATCGTCCGCATCGTGATAATGACACAAAATCATGATTTGGGCATACGCAGTTTCCGCGTTGCACAACCGCTTTTAGTAAGTTATCGAATTATGCATTTGCAAAGGTGTAGGTCACCGATATGTTATGATTTATTCAATAGGAAATGATATCAGTCCTAGAGATGTTAATGATTTGGACTCGATTATGGGTATTGGCGATGTCATAATTACACAACATTATTACATATTTTTAGTTTATTAATTAAGTTTCGTCTTTAAGGCTTACGGAGCCTACCATTATTATGTATGTAACATAATGTTACAGTTCTATAGTATAGGTCTATTAAAATTAACAAACATTATTATATTAGGTACTTCACTTATTAATCATCAGTAGGATCCGCCATCTTACAACATAACTTAATTAAAAAGAAAACTGCTTCTAGATAGGTACATTAAATTACTTCAGCAAAACAGTTAACTTAATTAGCACCGATAAAGTGATAAATTATCTTCTATCTACTAATAGGGAATCCTGATTATTCCATGTAAGTAAATATTAAGTCAGTGATTCTTTGTTTACACTGTTGACATAAACTTTCATAGAATAATAAACGAAATGTGACCTAATCTCAATAAAATGTGTGAACGTCGGATATAACTACTCATTGATGTAATATATGAAATTATAATACTATTTTCTACACTAAGAGACAATTGCATTCTATTTCAGTTCACTGTTTACTACTGACTGTCACTTCGATGACAGAAATACATAAATTAACTTAAGCCGTCGACGCTCTTTCTAGCAACTATCTATTCAATACAGCAAAAAGGAGTCCAACGTGACAGGTCGTTATTTGAACAGGATATTGAGTAGGTATTCACTTATTCGTCTCATAAGGCGTTTTGAAATTCAAGATATTAAAATTAAATTAACTTATTTTCGAGGAAATATTATGAATAAGTAATTATTTATAAAACATATAAATCGCATATGCAAAATAATTTTAATAAACTGATAAACATGTTGGGTGTCCGTAACAGTCTCCCCCTGGTGAAGCGCTGCGAAGTGCGAACCTCTTTATTCCACCGGCAGGACAGCCAACCTTGACGCCGGTCGACGAAACACGCCGCCCTTGGTCCGTATCTTGACGTTCCTTACTACTCCGTCAGGTCCGGGATGTACTTCAGTGACGACTCCTCGCGGCCACACATTGCGTGGTAGTGTGTGGTCCACCACGACGACTAAGTCACCGGGCTTGACAGCGACCTCGGTGACGTCACGAGCTCCTCTTCTTGGCACCAGGTCCGGTAGGTATTCTTTCAGCCAGCGGCGCCAATACTCGTCAGCTAGCGCTTGTGCCGCCCTCCACGTCTTCTTCGACGCCGGCTCGCACGGCCCGGTGATGGGTAGGCCGCGCGATCCCCCCAGGACAAATTAGTTTGGGGTAAGCGCCTCCGGGTCGTCAGCGCTGACAGGCACGTGTGTGAGCGGTCGGGCGTTCATAACGTGCTCGACCTCTACCAGCAGTCTGTAGAACCTCTTCCTTCGGTGCTTTCTCGTTCAGTGTTACTCGTAGCGCGTTCTTGACTGAGCGTATGAGTCGCTCCCACGCTCCCCCCTGATGCGGCGCCCCCGGTGCTATGTAGCGCCAGTCGATGCGCTGGGTGAGCGCGAAGTTCCGTAGAGCGGGCTCCCACTCATTCATCGCTGCTCGTAGCTCCTTGTCTGCGCCCTTGAAGTTCGTCGCGTTGTCTGAGTACATTACTTGTGGCCACCCTCGTCGCGCTCCCATCCGCCGCAATGCCATGATAGCTGAGTCAGTCGACAAGCTTGCTACCAGCTCTATATGAACGGCTCTTGTAGTGCGGCATGTGAATAACGACCCCCACCTCTTCTCGTGACGAAGGCCCACGGTTATTATCATAGGACCAAAGAAATCTAGACCACAGTTAGAGAATGGTCTGGTGAGGCTTCTACTCTAGCGCGCGGCAGGTCTTCCAGCACTGGTCTCACTGGTTTCGCCTTCCTCATTCGACAAAAAGTGCACTTGTTGGCCACGGCACGTACTATAGGTCGCAATCGTAGGATCCAATACTTCTGTCTCACGTCGTTGACGACGCGTTCGTTGTGGGAGTGGTGGGCGCGACGGTGTTCCCGATTGCACAACAACCGCGCATACGGGTGGCTGCCGTCCAATGTTACGGTCGAGTATCGGGGGCAGACGCACCCGCTGCCCTCGTTCGTCCTCTAGCCCGCAACACGCCCTCCTCGTCGATAAACGGATCCAACAACTTGAGGCGACTTCCTGTCTTCAAGTTTTGGCCTCTTCCTAGGCGCTCTATATCTTGTTGAAATGAGTCAGCCTGCGCTCGCCTTATCAACCATCTTTCTGCTCTATCTAAGTGCTCTTTGGTCATTACAGATGCGCGCCCACGACATTTATCTATAAACAACAACACGTATGCCATCGCTCTCACTAGGCGCTCGTGGTTAGAGAAACGCCCGGCGTCTGGCACGCTCCATTTCTCGTCTGTCGTGACGCTATATACTATCTCCTCGCTGCTCTCTGTGCTGACTGGAGATGGCCATGAATCTTCATGTTGATACAAAAACGACGGCCCTGTGAACCATCTGTCTTCTTGACATTTATTTTCAGTGACGACTCTCGTCGCGTCGTCTGCTACGTTTTCTTGCGTCGGCACCCACCGCCATTGATTGGGACTTGAAAACTCGCTTATCTCTCTCAGTCGGTGCGCTACGTAGGGGGTGTAACGCACTCTGTCGTTCCCAATCCAATATAGAACGGTTGTAGAGTCCGTCCAGTATGTAACTCTATCTGGTTGCCATCTGTGCTCTGTCACTATCGCCGACGCGAGCCTCGCTCCTATTAAACACGCTTGTAACTCTAAACGTGGTATCGTTTGAGTCTTCACCGGGGCTAATCTAGCCTTCGCTGCCGTCAATACAACACGTCTCGACCCATCTTCGTACTCTATAAGCAAGTAAGCTGCCGTCGCGTAAGCAGACTCGCTGGCGTCGCAGAACACGTGCAGCTGCTTTCTAGTCACTCCCCCCGTTAAAGAGTAGAGACGGGGTAGACGCAGTCTGCTAAGTGAATCTACGCTACGTAGCTCTGATAGTGCATCGTTCAAGCACTCCCCGTTGCTCTTTGCTGCGGCGTCAAACACTAGTCTTATCTTCTGTGGCTTGTTTACATTTACCACGGCAAAGTGCGGTAAATACCAGAGACGTGGGCTCTGTGTATCGCTCTCTCGGCTCTCTTCTGCGTAGCCCTTTTTCAGCATACCGTCGATCTGAGCAGTGTATTTACTTTTGAAGTCTTCTGATGCGTCCATCTTCCTCTCGATTGACATGAGCCTCCGCTTCGCAGCATCGTAGCTCGGCGGCATAACTGTGTTAACCTTGCGCCATGGCAATCCAACTTCGTATCGCTGATTGACACATCTCACTGTAGACTCGAAAGCTTCTAAGGCGCGAACATCTTCAGGGTTTTCGCGTTCCTTCTTCTCTATGCCCAGAGAATCGATCTCAAAGTATGCCTTCACCATATTGTGTAACTCTTCGTCAGGTTGCGTAGACCGAGCCTTCTCATGGCCGTCAACGAATAGCACCGTATCTCTCTCTCTTATGATCCGGGACGGCGCTAGACCATGTATCACCCACCCCAGTCTGGTGAGCGATGCTGCTGGCTCGTGGCGTTTGCCTGTCAACAGCTTCCTGCTTACTATAAGATGCCAATTATCCGCGCCTATGAGTACACGCGGCTTGGCGTTTACATAACACACGTAACTCTCGTTCTGGTTACGCATGTGTCCATAATTCAAACAGCTTCGATCTACCGTTTGACTATTCAAGCGGAGATTCTCCATGGTTCTCGCTTTCACCTTATATTCTTCCTTGTTACCGGCGATAATTTGAACCTCTACTTCTCTGCTTGCGTGTGGTACGCTCTGCGTGTTCACACTACATATGTGTAAGTCTCGAACCGGGCCTTCTGCGCCGACGTAATCTGCTAAGTCCTGATCTATCAATGTTACGGTGGACCCTTCGTCAAGTAGAGCGTGTGTAGTTACTCTACCCCGTGGCCCCTCAATGACGATCGGACACACCTTCAACAGCACCTTGGCTGCCCCAGCAGTGTGGTTAACTGAGGCTACCACTTCCTGGCTTTGTTGACTTCCGCTGTTATTACTCTCTGTGTGTAACAGCCTGTGATGACGTCGGTTACAGCCATTCTCATTACACATCTGCGCCTTACATTTAAACCGCCTGTGTTTACTATTCAAGCATAGAAAGCATATCTTTTCTTCTTTTAACCAATCCCATCGCTCGCGCACTGTCATGGTTGTAAACTTCTTGCATTTCGGTACTTCGTGGTCCCCGCCGCAACATAGACAACACGGTTTCTCTTGTGACGTCATCGCCTTCCGTCGGCTGTGGCGTATACCCCGGTGTTTCTTCCTTTCGTGTTCGCCTTCGGTTTACCTTGTACGACTTCCTTCTTGGCTGCGGAGCTGCTAGGTTGCGGTATGTATGCGAAACGAATCGCCTTGTTAGCTTTTTCCATTAAAAAGTGCGATAATGTAACGATCTCTGGCTCCGAATAGCTTGAATACTGGACCGCGTAGTCGCACCATCTCGCCTTCAGGTGTGGGCTAAGCTTCTCGACTATGTCTCGTATCAGCATCGGATTTCTTAGGTAACTTCTATTGTCTACAGAGTCCAGTGTACACACGATGTTTTCTACCTTTATAGCGAATATGTTCAATTCACTGGCTGTGGTACCCACTCGCGGCAGGCTCCTCAGGTCGTTCAGTGCTCGATCTATAATCACTTCCGGTCTTCCGTAACACTGTTCTAGCGTTCGCATGATTTTATCGGGATCTGTAGCACCGTACAACAACGCCGCCACTGCTTCCTTGGCTTCTCCCTTCAGGCAATTTCGTAGTCTAGCCAGGTTCTCGGCCTTACTGAAGTTACATGATCTCGTTGACTCTTGCATCGCAGCTTTAAAAGGCAACCACTCATTTGGATTTCCATTAAATATCGGCAACTCAATAGCTTGACGTGGGGCCGGTCGCTTTGACATAATCCTCTCTAATGTAGTAGCAAGTCGTTCAACCCCGTCCATATCACCTCGGGGCCCTGCCTTACATTCATTGTTTTCGTTGATTAGTCGCTGCTCATTATGTTCACAATTGTTAATAACTTGATTTGGTTATATGCTTGGCGAGTTTAAATGTCGGTTTCTGTCCATTTCCATATTACGCGCCTCCTTTTCCTTGCGACGCGTAAATATATGTCTGTCTCTTTCATTCCTCTCTTCTCGGAGGGTAGGAACGCTGTAAGACATTTCTGTTGTGGGTATCTGCACATTTTCGTCGTGACGCCGGGACTGGGTTCTGTCCAGCCAGTCATCCACCCTCGCTTGGACTTCACCGGCGGGTAGGCTCTCACGGTCACGATCCTCTTCATCGGTCTCCATAATCGTAGCTATTTCATATTCCAATCGCTTTTGAATTAAATTCTTTTCTATCGCCATCTCTTCGCCACTTCTCGGCTGCTAGTAACTCCGCTTGTTTCAAACGAGCGGCGACGCTTGAACCTCTCGACGACGGTAGCCTTGTCCTAGGCGCGTCGGCGTCGGCGTCATGACGCCTCTCCACTGGTTCGATACGTCCGCTTTCTGCGGGTACTACGCTTGTTTGGGCTTGTGGCATGCTTGCGGTGGCTTGCATTGACGGTGATGCGGGTGGCTCTTCAAAGTTGCGTTGTCTTGAGTCTTCCATCTCTTTCCTCCCAGCTTGGCTTCTGATCGTCGGCATCTTCTTTCTTGCTGCCCTTACTCCTATCAATCTCAAACAGGTACGCTACCAAGGGGAGCCTGTTCGAGGATGGATGGTCGTGCAGGATCGGAAGGAAAGGAACCGCCCAGCAGAGAATGTACGCATCCGCGGGGTGCTCAGTCGCTGGCTGGAATGTCCAGGACCCTCAGCAGTGCCTACAATCCGGCCCCCACGCTTACGCACACCGTACTGGCGCGGTCGGACTAGTTCACAATCGCTTGCGCGATATGTGGCAGCTCGCCCGAAAGACTGCACCGCCTGGAAACGGCGTTAACTCGCGACAGACACCGTTTGGCACCGTTAGGTGGTGAATGCCGGAGCCACGGTACACTCGTGTAAATGTGATCGTCTCTCTAACAGGAGTAAGTCTTGATCGCAGCTTCGTTGATCCCTCGTTGCTGGTAACACTTTCTTCACACACGAAGTCGATGCTGCGATGCTGATTTCTTCTTATCCGGCGAGCAATGGACCAGACGATATTAGCTACGCACTCGAGCTAATATATAGACGATCGTTCCCCCGATGTTATGGACTGTATTCTTCAAATAAAACACTTCTTGTTTCTTTCTTCTTTATTGGAGACCGATGACCGTGAGAGTAGCTAACAAAATCCGGCGCTCACGGCCCTATACTTATACTAATTACATAGGTCTTACTTAGTGACTAAAGCACCCTAGTGTTTACTGGCGAAAGGATAAGGATAGCACCTACGTTACTCTTTCCAACGCGTTCAACAGCCACCCTCAAAACATCGAAATACTGAGTGAGGCAACCGATGCGTATCTCCTATCTCTTTCTACAATATTTCATACTACCTACCGATAGCCTAACAATTCCCACTCGCAACATTCTACTTCTGCGGGTTTTCCGACCTACCCGCGGAATGTGCGAGATGGGGGACAGGGACAGACTATTGGTCTTACCGGTCCCACACTGCCTGAGTGGGACGACCAGATAGGGTCTCCTTCGTCCCTGTACCAAACTACCTACTTTATATTTTATTATTAGTTCCTACCTGCCTAACTTTTTCAAGTGGGAATCACCTAATAGATAACCGGTTTGCTATCTTTATTAAATAAAACAAGCCCTAAGCTAATTTACATTGTTTCTTATGCTAAGCCCTATGAGAAAATTAAACTTTATTGAATCCACAAATATCTTATACTAAATTACAACATTCAAATATAAACATAAAGTAACTGATTGGGTGTCCGTAACAGTTCTAATTATTCACTAACACGAATGCTTGCATAAATAACCGAAAGATATTTGAGGAGCATCTAAAATGTCATTGATTTTAAAACATTGTTGATTCAGTGTCGGTTTCTTCATGATTTAAGACAACTTCATAGCCGTCCTGCTAATATGAATGAGCGCCCTATTAATGCCAGATTTTTCATTGTACGTATGTAGAGTAGATACAAGTAGTAACGACACAAATTCACTGGAATCCTAGATTGGTACAATACAACGGTAACGGGCAATAGGTACGTGGGCCGCGAACGATCATGAATATCATGATACGAATGATTTACATTCTAGCCCACATGCGAGGACATTGGTCTTGTAAGCAAACAGTGCACTTCAAATGAATAATCACAATAGTTAACTATTGTCATAGAGATTGCAAGTCATTGGTAGCAACCATTTGCATAATTTATCTGCGCTAAGACCAATCGAAAATTGTTAGTAACGCCGCTTATGAACCCAGAATAAAATTATTTATTATTGAGATCAGTAGAATATCTAATAAAATTTGTTCCTTGCTTTGCTACTTTACTGTGACGAAAGAAAATGAGTGCAACTCCAGTCTATCAATTCTCTGGACTTTTGCATTTCGATATTAGATTACCTCACTACTCGGACTCTAAAAATTGGATGATTTATGGCATTCATAATTATTAAAACCGAATTATGATAGTAAAGGAACACAGAGAGCAACTGTGTATTGCGCGCGCACACACTTGTGCACTATAATACCTCCCGCGTAGTTGGCTAATTGATTGACCGCTGTAGTCGAAATTCGGCTAGGAGGACATTTTTAATTATTAAAACTACCTATCTACTACTACACTGATTTATATTACTATACGACGTTAGGGTTTGAATCGGAATAGGAATATACCTAAATGAAAACATTTCTGTTTGTTCAAGTTCAACAATCCCGAGGAATGGTTTTATTACGATGTCAATCATTCAGATAATAAAGGGTAACGTCTGCATAATAATAGCTTCCAGTGTATTAACACATTGTTCTTCCACGATACCGCTCGCACATACACAATATACGTGTAAATCATTAAAGTGTAAATAGTTAACGTGTAAGTAATTACACAGCACAGGTGTTACAAGATGGAAATGCTAAACATGTGTGTAATCAATCAGTTTCACAATTAGGTCATTATCTGTATGACACACATAATTATGTAATAGTATATCTTAGGCCTAATGAATTATACTACTTAATCGGAATACTTAATTATCTAATATTACTAATATCTGATGATTTCTATGACCCTCGCAGACTACTCTTACAAAATTTTATGAATAATTACGTATACTACTAACTTAGCCTGACTCAAAACAGATGTTTTCAGTGTGTAAGATTTAAATGAAAGACTAGTCTTCTTCTTAAACACTATTTATTAAGATAACATAAATTGTTATGTTATCTTAATAAATAGTGTTATACGTATTGACGTATAGGCAAAACTTATTGGCTTATTAGGACGCGCGCGTTCAGCGAGGAAGCTAGCTCAAACCGAACTGTTCATTCCCGTAAAATGACAGCACGGATTGTTTCTCCTAATTCCACTAAGCCATTATTATAACACAGAGGAATAATAAGAGCTCACACAGGGTTAAGTAACATTAATATTAACAAACGTTATATTACAAAGCGGCCCGCATCAGCCACAGCGCTGCACCGAGAAAGAAACCCTACGCCTAGTGTTTATCGTCAATAGTTCACATTAAAGAGGCCGGGTGCAAGACAATGCTTGTCGTTGTCCCTCGGTTTGCGGTGTCGTGGTGATTCGATTGCCAACAATTGTATCTTATTTATCCACCCCTTTTGTATTTTCCATTCATTAATAAATTTGAAATTAATACCTACCTATTAGTGTCAGTTATCTCCATTTAAAAATGACCAACTTATTAATCACGTCAATTGCACTTAAACTTTCTCGATGTCCCCAATGAATGTTTATTGGAGTAGAAACTATTCCTGCATATGGGCACCGCCCACCATCGCGCCTTGGAACATAAAAGTTGTTACACTTTCGGTATGCAACACATACAAGGCAAGGACATTAGCATTTGGGTGACCATTATAAGGAGTGAGTAGGTGTAGAAGGTCCTTATTAAGCACGGGCTTTATTAGACAGAAGACACCTACTTTGGAATTGCAAGCAACTCAGCTTGCTAGCTTTACAATGAAAATGTCTCTTCCTGAGTACAAGCCAATTTTATTGCCGTCGTGTTAATTTCAAATATAAAATGCGTATATTATTTACCAGTTCCGTATAACCATTATAGAGAAAGTGAAAATCAACTCAATAATCATACAAGTAATAGTAAAAGGGACTTGATAATAATGAACCAGTTTAGCAGCTTCTGCTTTTAACTACTTTATCATTGTAAGGTTTACTTGAGTAGTAGTGATGTAATCATATGACTAAGCTTATTTGATAACGATAAGACACCTTTTTCAAAAACCAGTACCCACCTACTTAATATTGGTTGGTGGACCATATTCATAAAGTAAGGGGTTGTGAAAATGATGTACTTATGAAATAGGTACCTTATCTGATAAGTTCAGCATGTTTACAACTTGCTGTAAAATCGCTCGTAAAACTGGCCTTAATTCAATAGCTACAATAGTTAGTCACTCATGTTTTCAAATATTTTGGCTACAAGTTTTGTATTTTGAATCAAATGACACGCAATCTCAATCATCATCGCTGTTTTTTTTTTACATTTAGTCCACAAAAAACTTAAGTACAGAAGTATTTTTAACTTATAAAGTGTTTTCCTTGATGATAAGCATTTTAGTAACAATCGCGTAGAAAAATATGGTCGGTTCATGTACAATATCCGACACCGGTATTGACCTCGATTATGAAATTTAGAGCATGACGAGATATGAATATTCGTTTACTTCTTCATTGCCTCCCCAATGAAATATTAACTAGACTAAAAGTGTAAAGTGAGAAAAACTGCCGCACTCAGAGTCGTCAATTAAATGTAATCTATAATTAAGTCTCGTTCTATTACTTGCTTTGTCAATGAAATAGAAAAGGACTGCATGAGAATTAATGAATAATAAACTTTAATTGACGTCTCTGAGTACGGCTGCATAAGCATAAGTGATTTATTTATTTATTCACACGTGATTCCCTGAAATCGCAATACACTATTGACCAAGACTATTTATGAGACTTTAGATGAGGCCAAAATAAAACAATATCTGCTGCTAATAACGCCGATAAAATTGACCACGGTTAACCTGCACATAGCCGAATTTGGAGGTCTACGAGTAAAGGCCCCGAGACAACAAAGGAGGCCCCAATTATTTTCCAAATAAAAGGATCATTTTGTCCTAATTTGGGTACTTCTCTTTATCCCAATAGTGGCGCTCCTTTTACTGTGGAGGCCCTGGGCTGTACCCTAGCCCTCCATCCCCCAAATCCGACTGTACCTACATCCTAACTTGAACAAAGTAAATTACGCCCCAAGGTTTTATTTTTCTTGAAAACACAGAATATGTATTTCCGACGTAACTACATCTATTCGGAACAAATCGCAACTAATTTCCGTAAACTTTGGTTATATTTAGAAAACATTCTACAGATATTATATTGTGTTTGTGTTAGACAAATTGTTTGCCAACAAGTTAGTTACTTCTATACGCACATTATTAATTAAAAATTTGAATTAATTCTAACGAATTTCAAGTACCATAAACCATACACAGCTCAAATTTGTAATCAAGGGATCGTGCTATATTTTCTAGAGCACGTTTACTTATATGATTAAACTTATCCTTCAAAGGGTGTTTAATTCCTTAAATAATGTTTTAGAATATAAAGTCAATATCAATATTATTCTTAACAATAACAAGTAAAGTAGGTAAACCACCTTATTTTCAAAGCAAGTGACCTAGACCTTGCTATACAAAACTGTTTATAAATTCCTAATAAGAATAGCTATTTAGAAAAAAAACATTGTTTACAATATTCTACGTCGATTATGATTACTTGTGTAATTCATTCTATGCTACTTTCAATTTTAAGCCACGTACAGTTGCAAAATATTGGAAACATGCCAAAGTAAGCAAACAATATAGTAGTTTTGTCAGCAGCTACGAAACAACACTCGATAAAATACAATCTACCGCAAAAGTGTTAAAAGATACATATTTATTATCTAAAAAGTATTACACACTGCGTAATTGGTATTAACACCTGACTGTACTTCGCACATAACCAACCATAAGTAGGTATTCATGTAAGAACTAATTGTATTGGAATCCACATGTCTGCTACTTGGAGTAGGTCAAATGATTGCATCGATTTAAATACGAGTTTTGCCTTCCATGAAAACATGACTAATACTTAGGCACTGGTATACTTTTAGCAAATTATAGTTTAACGTAATATGCACATTAATTTAATAAACCCTAAGAAACTAGGTACTTCCATAAGTAAAAAAAAAGTAGACCCGCTAAGATGAAACTGGAATTCTCTACCTACTACGATAACATTGTGGATATAAAGAACCACCTAAAAACATAATTATTTTTATAAGTTAAGCAATTATTTTTAAAAGTTTTTACGAAATCAAATTGAATTTCGCTCACAGAAATTACCTAAAAACACTTTGTTTTTTAATTTGACGCACGGATAAAATATTGTATTATCAAATGTTTATTATTAAGTTCTCATATAAGTGAAATGTCGTCTCTTATGAGAGCAAATTTCTTTAACCCGAAAAAGTCCGTAAAAACCACGTACAAAGTGCAGGTTAGACAAATATCTTATTACGCAGCCTGAAGTCTAGTGGTGTAAGGTACCTTAGCTCAGACAGACAGATTCAGATGTATGTTTATAGCGGTTATATTATTTAATAAATATTCCTTGCGCGAGCCATTTAAATTTGTTTACACAGGCCACAGTGTGGCCCGCTTGGGTTTGAGCAACCTTGCCATAGTTTGCTCTAATAAGTAATAAAGTCCAGTCTATATAAGCATCAAATATGTAAAAATTTTGCATTTCTCTAATTAATGAGTACTTACTTACTCATTTACCTACAATTTTTTTTCGTATCAACTACTCAAAATTTTCAAATCACTTGTGAAATAGAGTCTGTAATCAATAATTACAGAAAGCACACGGGCTCAGGAATGTCACAGTCACAAAGCTTCAGTTACCTTCGGCGTTATGTACCTATGTAGGAAACAACATGCTGGAAACTGGAAATACTAGATATTTAATAATAAACACGAGTCATGTATGACTGGTGTTACATAAGCAGCTATAAATGCAAGCAACGAGTATACCATTGTTGACTTTGACCTTGAAACAGATTACCTGGCATTTACTGTCTGTTCTAATGGTATGTTATTACACCAATCTGCTAGATTTATCAACGGCGATCAAGCAATTCCGATGAAATTACACCTGAAACGTTATACTGCTTCTATATGTTTGTGCGCAAATTTAATAACATTCTAGAAAAAAAGAAAAAATATACCATTGCATTCAATTCATGATTAAAGGGAAATATTTTTTGCAATAATCAATTCAAAATATATATTTAGTACTAGAAAGTATAATTAAAACAGGAATGTACTAAAAATCAAAGAGTTGCTAGATAATTGACGCTCATACCATAACAATACTATTTGACTAAATAAACCTGTTACAGTTCTGCCTCTGAAGGAGCGTTGTTTTTTCTATTTTAGTGGATTCACTCAAAATGCTTGATTATTAATTCGTGCACAAATTTGCCTTTGTTGTTGCAGAAAGCCTATCACGAAACCGGAAGAAAAACGCATAAACAATGTGGTTCTGAAACTGCACAGTTCCGACACCCATTTCCTTCCTCGTTAAATTATACTGTATTAATTTGAAACGTGGGCTTTTTATAGAAGACCGTGAAAAATCGATACTTTTACTATAAATATAACGAAAAAGTAGTTCAATGATAAGTGCGTAAATAACGTAATATATGGTTATCGGCTTTTTACTTTTTTACTGTGAAATTCAATGAACAATTTTTAAAGCACACATATTTTTGAACTTTGGCTTTACGTAGCTTGCTTTATTTTTAGGTAAATCAAAATCAAGGTTTAGCTGAATATTTTTATTTAGTGCACCTCTGTAAACTAATCTAAATATTTTTTTTATAAAATGCACATAAAGACACGTGAAAGCTGCAATAATTTGCCACCTACATAAAATTTTTACTTTCACTCCAGCTAGATTTGGCTCTAACTAATTTGTTAACTCAACTTTCAAGATTCGGTGTCCTGAATATAAATCTCATATAATAATATTGCGTTGAATGTATATGGATTCGCTTAATATGAAGTGTATTAGCATACTTATCTAAACCCTATAAAATATTTACCAACAAAATTATGTAAGAAATAATTGAGACATGAAATTAATGCATAATTATTTTAATTAAATATATATCACATATCGTGCCTAAATACATTGATTTACAAAACTTTGTCTTAGATTGATTGGATACTTGGACGTTATTTGAATATTTTGACCTACTGTTTTGTGTAAATCTATAACTAAAGCCATCAGATATTTTTCATATCGGCATCAAATGTTTATCTATTCGCAAAACATAAGGTGCATACTCATTCCACTGTTTCGGTCACGCAACTTCCTCTTTTTATGAATCACCTCGATTATTTGTACGTAAAACATTTTGCCTTTTGACTTTGTCAGCCAAAGTACTCAGATACTAATTAATACTTCTTAGCTGTTAAAATGGATGGCGTCTAGTCACGTTAATAGATTCTTGTGGACTCTGTGGAGCTCCGATGTAATGAGTGTGGAATTAAAACCTCTGGAAAGATGAGATAGTTGCTAAATAGCAAACAAGAAAATCTGTGATTTATTAGATCGTGTCTTTTACAGTCGTATACAAATACGACTGTATTCGTCACCGACTGCTTTTCCTGCATGGCAGTAGTCAAATCTTATGAATAGCAATGCTGTCCGGTCTCTAGGTCCCTTGATCGGGGCTCATTTGTGACATTTCCATGCAAAATTCAGGATAAACTGCTTCAAAATACCTGAGGAACCGGGCCTCAGTTGCTGAATGGCCAGTCTTCTGAAAAAATAAACGCCTAAAATGGAAAGTTACATGTTGGCACTACCATTGTTCACACCCAGCGAGCATGTAACGCGTGTCTTTGTGGCTGATACACGACTTTGCAAAAAGCCAAACAATGCCGTAATTTACCAATGCTGCTGTAAGATGACGTTACCGTCGTATGTGAGAACGGCTAAGGACAATGCGCATTCGGCTTAGGAAACAAGTGTGCGAAATGTCTAGCTAATAATGTGAGCTTACGGTCTCGTGTTTGAACCTATCAACGCCACCGGCCTGTATGAATAGGACTATTCTATTGTTAGTGTGTAGTGACACAGTGTACTGACCATGATACTGATAACATAAACATACCTATAGGTTGTATTAAGGCTCTCTAAAAAATCTCCTTAAATAAAAGAGTGTGCAAATCGTGTTACAAGTTTGTAGATACTGGTCAAATTTTGTAACGTATCTATGCGTCATTTTCCATATCAGTTAGACACAGATACTAATTATCGTACCATTTCGTTATCCACAAACCCACTGCTTATCCGACTAGTAAGCTGAGAATCAGAAATAGGTAACATTTGTAATTCTAACATATAAATAATGAATTTTGACTACGGTCGCCAATCACAACCGAGATTAGCCAACCGCGCGAGTGATATTATAGTGCACAAGTATGAGTGCAATACATAGATACACTATCAGTTCTATCTCTTTCAAAATTCACTAAGACAGTAATCCAACATAATCGCAGAAAGATCAGAAGCAGGACCAACGGCTTAATGTGCTTTCCGAGGTACGGGGGTATTACCACCACCATCTATCTGACTCCGAGCTGTTTATGGGTGATTTCAAGACAGAAAAACCTAGAAACGAATTCCGGCTGGATTTGAACCTGGGGTACCTTGGTAAGAAACCAGCGTGTTGACCACTAGCACAGAATAAATAATAGTACCAATGATCCTGTATCCACTACCGAGTACAATTTCTTACTTATGGAAGTGTCAGGCATGAAAGACAATGTTGGGTTTAATAATATCGAAGACCAATATCGCAGCTTACTAATTAAGATTATATCAAAGTAAAGTAATCAACCATATTATATCTACTATGTGAGGTGCAGTTAGCAGTATACAAAACCATCGAGGGTCAGCAATGTATTAAAGCTCCTCTTATGGTTTATGGGTGAACGTAAATCCTATATATGAGCATTCGAATGGGTGATTCAAATTCGCAATTAGTAAACGTAACATAATTTAAGAAATGAATTATAACTATAAGATATTTTGTCGTTACTTAGTGCGTTACGAAGTTTGACTTCATCCTAACATTATTGTAGTTGATATGCATATAATAAAGAACTAGTCATTACTAGAGAACCCAACGATGAAAGTGGAAGTAAATGTATGAGAACTGTGTAAGCGATGACGCCTTTGTTGTGTTATGGTAATTAGGTTACACTCTCAAGCCAACAATGCAGTATAACATAACCATTACGACGATGTTTCTAATTCAGCCTGGGAGGTGCGCGAGAGCATACCTCAATGTTATCATATTGACCGCTAACCCAAAATGTTGCCTAAAAAGAAGTTTTTCGTCGCAAAAAACAGATCTGTTAGGTTACTATTGTTCTAATCATACCAATGCAGCGTGTATAATAGCAACCTTTATTCAAGCCTTTGACTGCCACGAAACTAGACACAATAGAAAAATATTGTTTGGGGATCACCGGTGACCACCATGGCGCTCAATGTGTTAAACTGACTGACTTAGTGCTATAGATAGGTAAATCTTTTCTGGTCATCATTTAATAGCACCATGCTTTTCACAATCATTTGTATGTAATAATATGACGTCCAAGTTTTCTTTCACTTCATCACTGATGTCAAATAAAACTTGGACATCGGTTCGTGCATGACTATTTAGTTTAAAGCATATTTTTAGATTAAGAAATCTTATTGGCCCTATTAAGATACCACTGAAATCTGGACATACAATCATGATTCACGTTGGAGAATTTCATTAATTAAGTAATCATTTTTTTTTTTGACGTTTGAAGCCTTAATATAAAATACATATGGTACGTAGCAGCAATCGATTGATTTCAGTAAAAATAAATATGATATTATTCATTTTGAAGTCTTTGTTCTGATTAGAAAACTAGACGAACAGCTTATAAGTTACTTAATTTGTAATAAAAGAATGAATAATGTATGTATAGGTATCTAATAAATAATTTCTGATCATTAACTTCATAAGAAAATGAATAAAAAGAGCAATGATTTTCTTATGATGTGATAGACTGCCAAGTTGGCGTTTGCGCAGGTATCAGCTAATTGAGTGCCCTGAGTCTGTTCAAATATTATGCGCATAATTATACACAGATCCAGTTGCCACTATTCTGTGCCTATCTCCTCAATAAAACCTGCTAGGGTTACATTTGTAACAGATTCTTGGAGAAAGGCCACCGCATGATTTAGGGGCTCTACCAATTTGACCATTATTTACTATCAGATAAGGACTAATCAGTAGTAATTTTGTCTAGCATAAATTTGAGGTTTGGACGTATCACGGTTCAACGTGCTGGCATGTCCATTGTCCAGCCAGTTTTTTGCAGTAGCTCAACGACGTTTGCTTTAAAACATTTGGCATTGGATGTTAGATAATAACCCCTGTTGTTATCTACCTTATAAGTAGACAAGGAAAAACCCACTGGTTCAATAACGTTAGAAACAATAAATGAAAATATTGTGTTTTGATAATTTTCAATACAATACTAATACATATATTTTTTGTCGAGCTACACAACTCTAAAACTAAATAAATATTAACGTATTTTCACCAAACAGCCGTCAAATTACTACTATTTTTATATTATGAGACATAATTTATTTCAATATAACTGATATTGAAATTGATTATTAATCTTAAAAAAGTAGTACCTAATCTGTCAAACAAGAATGTAAAACTCATCTGGAAATGGTTTTTATTTAATATCTATTGTTTGCAAATAACTAACGTTAAATTACTCGTACTTAGTTATAAATCTTGATAATTGAACTAAGTGCACTAATCTTAGAAACGGTAAGTATACTCAACAGCACAATTATTGAGAACTGGGAAATGCAGGCACATTTATAGATATTTTACGACGTGACGTGAAGTTTGATAAACTAAATTGATAGCTCGGTCGCGGCACAATCGTCACAACATCATTATTTAATTAATGATCGACATGAATCACCGGTATCGCGATGCAATTGAAAAGAGACAAGCATAGTGCAGCCGAGATGGATAATTGGAGTCATCAATGCAGTTGTATGACCGCGGCAGATAAAGGTTTGTTACCTAACTGTGACGAGGTCTCGAGATTACATCAGAGTTAAGTGTGCCTAGAACTTGACAACATTATGCTAAAGGCAAAGTAAGCAAACTTAAACAATAGCCAATTATATTTAAGTCGACAACTTTAAATATTGTATTTTTATATATTGTATTTGATTAGTACAGTTTGTCTAACTCCATACACAAACATTTGTCGATCGTGTCCGCCCTTTGCAAAAATGTATTTTATAACTATTTACAACTGTAAATATTCGTACCTTCAAAATTAATCTTGTGGTAGGTTGTAGCCTTATTTATAAGGTAGATATTTAACCTATATAACAAGTAATAATTGCAAATTACACAGATATATTTTCCTTTCTAAATATGCTCTACGTAAAACTTATTCCCTTATATACCTCTCCTATCGATCCTTATTTACACTCGCACACCACAAATTGCCCGGTTTTTTTGTTAATTCTATATCTTATGCAATTTGCGAGTAATCAAATAGTAAATGTCAATCTAATTTGCTCCAATAAATAGCCTCAACACTAATCCATCACGTCCTTTCAGAATATTACATAAAGTTACGTGGCGTATCGCGTTACTCATGTGGTTTGATAAATCACTTGCCAAATTATTACATAAAAACTACTCCAAGGCATAGTTACTAATATTATTATTTTGAGCAATAATTAGTGGGTAAGTTTGTCAACTTAACAGTCATCTAATATCCTCCTAAAAGGTCATAGTGACTCAGTTTTAACCTTTGGACGTAGCATGATGAATTGGTCAGTTATCAAACACTCAGAGCATTACTAAAGGAATAATTTATACTAAGTACTTGTGGTTCCCCGCGACTTCGCCCGCAAGAGTAGGATTTTCCATATAAACTTTCATCCCCATTTCACTCCCTTAATATTTTTATATAGCGACAAAATGTAGCCTATGTCCTTTCCAGGGTCTCGAACTGTCTCCATACTAAATTTCATCTCAATCGGTTCAGTGGTTTAAGCGTCAAGAGGTAACAGACAGATAGACACACTTTCGCATTTATAATATTAGTATGGAAACTTACACTTCATTACTATAATGACACTTACATTTTATACATAAGTAAGGTTTAAATGCAAGATTATCAAATACCTGCTATTACCTATTAAGGGGAGAAAACCAAGTCCTACCAAATTTACCACAACACAACGAAAGTGAAACAAGGTCAAAATATGACTATCTATAAGAATGTAGTCCTTTAATAGAGTATTATTATCACAGAGACTCGCCCACTTCCGCTGGCGGAAGATAAACAGCCAATTTGCTGCGCACGCGCCTTCACCACTCGCTTCTGGGAAGGTAGACAAAAGAGTACGAGTCGAGAATGTAAGTGACGCACTTCCAGTTATTCCAAAACTGACGGCGTAAATGTAAATCAATGATCAATGTAAGCTATGCATGTCTGACTGTAATCTGTAAGTGTACCTGTAGTAAACAAAAAAAATAAAAAAATACTTACGGGAATGTTAAAATTCAATACAAGATAGGGATAATAATTATTAAGCACTTTGCACGGGTACAATGTAAAAATGATAATATTTCACTTATTGCCGCACTCAGAGACGTCAATTAAATTTAATCTATAATGAAGTCTTGTTCTGTCACTTTCTTTGTCAATTATATAGAAAAGGATGGCATGAGACTTAATGAAAGATTACCTAAAATTGATGTCTCTGAGAAAGGCAGTTTGTGATAACGTAGCATTTTAAGAGGAAACGCGGTCTAAGTGACATTTAAAAAATTGGTTTTTGAATAAAATGTTGCTGTCTCGATGCATGCTCTGCAGGCCGCCCCCGCACCCCGAACTGCTTTATCCTTGTGTGAGTAGCGTAAGTTAGTGTGTGTGCGCACTGGACCTCGCGCAAAACTCGCTAAAATAAAGTATTTTCAAGAAACATGATGTACTCTTTGATAAACTATAACCGAAGATACAGTATGCAATATAAAATAAAGTCTATGTGTACGCAATTCTTTTTAGTGGAAGGTTTCTTAAAACTATGAAAACAAAGAAGAAAGAGTTATTTAAATTCAGGTTATGGTACAGTCAATATTGAATAAAATTCTTATTTTGATTCCAATATTTACGTTACTATATCTTTATAGCAGGGCATTATACAAGATATAAATACGTTGCTATTTATATAGGAGCTTGAACATGACATATCATTAAATTAAAAGAAAAAAATAATGAAAATATGTGCCGTGGCTGTCAGTTTTATGATATATCCTTCAATATAGTTTATCAAAGATATACCTAGAAATACGAAGGCGAGGTGACAGATGACATTTTCCGGTTTACTCATATTAAGATTAAGTTACTAAATTAATATTTTTCAAAAATAATAATTTATATATTGTTTTTAAATCTTTACAAACATACTATTAAGACACGGCACGAAAGTCTACTTTAACAACAAGAATGATTTTGCAAAAGCTTAATGTTTATGAAATTAAAGAATTAAATTAAATTAAATCATATTTTTTAAAATTTTGTTCATACGTGGAACGGAACTTTTTACTTATGAAGATTGATTGACAACAATGACAACACCTTTCAACAAGACATTATCTAATTGTGCAACAATAACAAGTTGAAATCCACTATCTTTTAAAGGAAATGAAAAAATGTCATTTATTTATGATCGCAAAACGGAAAAACATCATTTTCGAATAAAATGCAGGATTCATGAATACTTATGTTTCATATGCCCGACACAAATGGTCAACCTACACAAACATCATGTGCTTTTCACGAAACGATCACAGCAAGAGAAGAGGCTAATTATTGTTGGCGTGAAAGGAAAACGACGGAATCCCTTTAATAACAGTGGTTGGAGATGGATCTTGGGCGAAGAGAACCGTCAAAAGTGGATACAATACCCTCGGACAATTTCATATCAGGTGCAGGATAATGCTGCGTGTGTAGCACCTATAACAACGGGTTCAGGGCACTGCTTGGACTTCTTCGTTACGGTAGCGCATCCGCGATGTTTGCAAAGCATAGAACTGATGATCTTTACTCAATCATTCGCAAGAAGACGGGCTCAGTCGAACCAGAACACTGTAACAACAACTTGTTACAGTCTCATTATGTTCGTGTAACGACATTCATAGCTGTAACAATAAAAATATTTTTCTTTCTTTGTTACCAACCCTAGTTTTGAAGATAATTGTATATTATACTAACAAGTGGTTCGCAGTTGGCGCAATAAAAACAATATTATGTAACAATTTGTTTAATTGGTTAAAGATCCTGGCATATGTGTGTTCCTCCTGTAGAAAGTAAAAGTAGGTATTTTTTTTATAAGATTTAGTGATCTGCATCTGCAGATTGTCTACAGTATGCTTATAAACCATACAATAGATAATGTAATTTATTAGACGTCTTGGTGTATATTACAACAAGCCATCACTCACCTTATCTTCTAAATCCCACTAATATTATAAATGCGAAAGTTTGTAAGTGTGTATGTTTGTACGGACGGATATGGATGGAATTTGGCACAGAGATAGACTATAGTCTGGAATAACATATAGGCTACTTTTTATCCCGAAAAAAAAACAGTTCCTGTAGGATACAGAAATAGTAGTTTACGCGGGCGAAGTCGCGGGCAACAGCTAGTCATCATCATCATCAAATTTAAGAGCTAGGCTCTTGTCGGTGGAGTTTTTTCCATTCCTCTCTGCTTTCCGCCCTTCTCTTAACCTCGTGATACGACCCGACATTTATCTTTTCTTTTATTTGCTGCATGTAGCTTATTCGACACGACAATTTTATTAAAACGATAATAGAAGGAAGAATAGAAGGAAAAAGGAAGCGAGGAAGACCAACAGCTAGTATGTATATAAAAATGAAAACTGGCTTAATGACTAACTGACATATAAACCCACAGCCCAAACTGTTGGGTCCAGAGACTCCAAATCAAAGGTTTCGTAAGAGGTCTAGGGGTACACTAAGGTTTATTGGAAATTCATCCCCTAACGGGGTAAAAAAAGGAGGGGCAAGTTTGTATGAAACTAGCTCAGTTATGGAGCTATGTATGTGCACAGTAATTCTAGAATTCAGCAACGGAACATATACCAGCTTTTTTTTTCTATATAACACCACTGAGGAGTAGTAGATTTTTAAAAGTTCAAGTGAAGAAAGCTAATGATATAAAATATTAAGATTTAAGACTAATTATCAAGACAATATAGAACTTAATACATCGATGTCGATTAGGCCAACAATGGCGTATCGATATAATTATCGACTATAAAGCATCACTATGCGTATACGTATTTGTTACGACATTCCCCACCTCCTAAACCTCTCCTCTTAAAGCAAGAAAGGGACAAATGCAGCTCAGACCAAAATTCGCTTCATAAAACTGACCAAAACAGCACTTCGTAGTCCCCTGTTTTCTCGACGAAATCTTTACCAATGATCATATTGTTTTCAAAAATAATTAATAAAAGGATAGGACTATGCTCCTATGTTTTAGTTTTTGTGTTAATGTGCGTAGATTTTTTTTGGCGAGTGTCTAAAGTTTGAGGTTGAAATTTGGCAATTTTCTTAATGTTTGAAGGCTCATATTTCCTATGTTAATTCGAATATTGGAAAAAGCAAAACATAGGAGCATAGCCGTAGTAAATGCAGATATTATAGCAAAAAAGTTTTCAACCTAATTCTTTATCCAGGGAGGAAAAAGGGGACTACGTTTGTATGGAGAAATGGTGCTATTCTTTCGTCTTAAGTGACAAAATTAAATCAATATCGGTCCAGTAGTTTATAATAATAAAATTGAATTTTATGAAATGTTTCAAGAGGCCGTAAATTCAACATATTTTGTATGACAAGATAAAAAAAAAAGCTTACAAGAAAACAAGTAATAAAAACCTCTGGTAGAGTAAACTCAACGAAGGTCGTGGGTTCCTTATGTTACCTAAAAATACGGACTATAACCGAATTTAACTATCACTGGATTTATTCCCTAATGGTCAAATCTATGCCTTACGCAAGATTAAGTAATCAATGAAATGTTTTAGTAAGGATAAAGAATGAGATACAACAAACGTATAATAAACAAACACTATTCAATACTAATGTCAGTTTCACCATTTTTGTACCAAGCTGTTAACAGTACACAAAATAACAATTAATCTTTAGGTGGCTTCACCACCTAAAGATTAATTGTTATTTTATCCCCTGATGTATATCAGAGATTGCAGACGGCGGAACCCTAACACTTAACCGTTCTAGAAATCTCTTCAAGGAAAGCACTGACTTATTCATGACTTAATTGAGATGACCAGTTTGAACTGATACAAGAATTAGCTGCCTTTAATGGCATAACTGTGGTGAAGCTTGACTTAGGCGGGCTCTACATAACTTGCCATACAAACTTATCCAGTTATTAGGAGGTACAATACGCACGTTCAATAAAACACCGTTTTTAGTAAGAATGAAGTTTTTTCAGTATTTAGAATAGCATTTGTAAAATCGAAGTTACAATATGATTCTACGGACGTAGGTACTTGCCTAGTCGGAACAATTTCGCGACTCTATGACATTGTAGGTATACTTCTACAACTTACTATACTGCCTTCAAAATCTTTGATATGTATGAAAAAATACTAACATAGGTAGGTAAACAGTATTCCTTCAGTTTTCCATACTCAAGTAGATAACCGATAGTAGCGCCTTGAAAATACCCGTACAAGTGCAAGTTGGACTGCACTGCAGGCTCCGTACAAACTTGTGCAAAAAAACAAATTCAGATCTTTACCGTACTTGTGCTGTAAGACCTTTCTTGCCAAATTTCATGATTCTAAGTCCATGGAGAGTCTGTTGGTTTTGATTCCCTTGCGGAAAGTTAGAAAATAAGGCTCAAATGGACATACCTTTGGATTTTGTTGACTAATGATCTTTTACAGCTTTAAGGGACCGAAGACATAAGTGTTTCATGTTAATTTCAACCTCCTCAAGACTCCACGCGCTCCTGATAAAAGGATCTTAACAGGCAGATAGACGGAGAATAAGGTGATCCTATAATATAATGGTTCTGTTACGGAATATTAAAAATGAGCTAGCCTGAAATAAAAATTCCAACTTAAAGATCTTTTGGAGAAACCACCAGGGAATTCTTGATACTGAACTTCACGTTATTAACTACTATACGAATAGATCTTCTCTAATTAACAAATTAAACGTCTCTAAGGTGGTAATCCACTCGCGTTTGTAACCATGGGAACTGCTGGTGCTCGCGTCACATTTCACTTTCTTGCGATTAGACCATCTTCAGACTAATAGCTACTATCTCTTCTTACAGAGCGTTCGGATTGCGTAATAATGTAATGATGAGTAAGGCCCGTATTGCAGAGCAATACCCACACTGTGGCTCTACCTCTATGATCACCTCATGTAACGTACGTACGCGATGGATTTAACTAGTTAGAAAAAGATTCAAAGTAGAAGAACGTATAGAAATACGGGACTTTCATTGTCACCTTGTGGTACGATGCGGCGAAAAAATCTGAATTTTATATGAAGAAAATCTTTCCTCTTTATAATATTAGTGTAGATAGTGAAGATGTCAAAAGGAGATTAAATGCTTACTTCGAAAGAAAATATTTTTTGTGACAAAAACAACATAAAATCAACACACAATTTTTTTAAAGTATTACATTATATAACAAAAATAAATAAAGCAATGAAATAACTCAAAGTCAATAGAAGTGAACAAATTCTTAAGTCTACGACTAAACATATAACTACCTAGATTGATATTGAAAGAATGAGAACAATGTTATTATTATTACATCACATGACACCATCCGTTTTTCTCACGAAGAATGTTTTTCAGTCTTTCACCGGAGCAGTATGATCAGATTTCATTAGATATGCTTTATTTGTCTCTATCTAAAGTCTAATTGAGAACACGTGTCTAACAGTTTGATTACGAGTTAGTCATCCAATTGTGTACAATTCGTTCTTCGAACCCGTTGAAGAAATAACAAAATGACAGTTTCAAATATTTGCAACTGGATCTAAATAACGTTGCATTCTTAGTGCATCAGCATTAAGTGTGACACTGTTTGCGTGTATCAACCTCTAAACAAATGTTACTCTGCTCAGCACGTGACTGCTAAATACCTTATATACTCAAGATTATAGAAAAATCAAAGCGTCACAAGCACAAAATTGTCTAGCTATTTTACATACGAAATTCCTCTAGTTTTATTTTAGCAATTTAGAGAACGGGTTTTAAACGGGTCTAGAAGTTTAAGATCACCCAAACGGGTCGTATACACAACATAAGCGATCTAATCAAATGTTAATATTCAAACAAGTATTGCCAGCATATCAGACTATACATATACATTTCTATTGCAAAATTACCTCTATTACAAAAGCATAAGATTTCACAGTGTTCACACTGATGTGCTGTCCTTCGTTATGTGGTGTGTTAGGTGTAACAAAATACAAGAATTGTCGCTGTCATTGTATTATTTTTTAATAAAAATGTTTCGATTGCTACATATTTTGATAAGACGTTATGACGTTCGTTAGACATGTATGACAATGACTTTACTTCCCCTGGCCGACATGCAGAGTCACAGCCTTGGCAAGCTTCTTCACGATATTCCGCATTTATGCTAATATCTGCGCTGTAAGTAATACACAAACCCGTTACCCGAAAGGACACTGTTTCTCACTATTCACCTCACTAATTGCTTAACTGTACCATGCATCTTTTTCTGCTCTCATTGATATCGCCCAGCTTATTTATAAACATTATTAATGACACGTCGAAAGTGAGTTTTTAATGTTTTACTGTTCTGTGGTTTTAACGTAAACTTTACAAGCGCGAATGCTCGCGACGAAATTATAATGAACGCAAATAAATAAATGTGAGACTGACAGCTGCTTCGTGAGGATTCAAGTTGGATTTCTATTACTGTCGGTACAGTAGATTATTATGAAATTTTAAATTAATTCAACTTGACTGTATGATTACAAGTGAAATCTTTCCTTTCGTTTTTGGTAATAATTTTATTACTTAGAGGTAAGTACTTCCTTTATTCTATTTTTATAATTTACGACTGCCTCGTTGGTCTAGTGATCAGCACGCTGGGTACTATCCACGAGGTTCCGGGTTCGAATCCCGGGTCGGGCCGAGAGTGTTGGGTTTTTCTCTCTTGAAAAAATCAGACACAGCTCCGGAGTCAGGAAGTTGGTGGTGTTAACACCCCGGTGCCTCGGAAAGCACGTTAAGCCTTTGGTTCTACACCTGATACTCTCTACGGTCATGTCGGACTGCCGTCTCACCGAATTATGAGAGTGAAGGAATAGAGAGTGCACCTGTGTATTGCGCACACACTTGTGCACTATAATATGTCCCGCGCAGTTGGCTAATCTCTGATGAGATAGGCCGCCGTAGTCGAAATTCGGCTAGGAGGACATTATTATAATTTACGAATAGACAGCCATCTAAAGATATCATTAAGTTAGTGCAAAAAGACATTGTAAGAAGTATTTTATGTGCATGCTACTATATTATAAAACACTAAAATGTAAGCTTAACAATTTAATTATCGCATCTTGTAACCACGTCCCGCGACGAGACGTTGATTCGTCACGTATTATGACAGTCCCAAGAAAACATTTACGCGAATATTGCTTTTAAACTTTGATATATTGTTAGGTATTCGGGCGTTACGAATGACCTAAAACTGCCTCGCGGGATCTCCATCATGTCACCGTGGACTGTGGAGTAACCCAACGACGACTTTCACCGAGTGTTCTATTTCAGTGCGACATAATTTTTTAATCATCTCACCCGACAGCTGGACTATTGTTTTCTGTTGCACGCTGCGACGTCAACGCCTTCCAGATGGGTAACATTTTTAACGCAAGTTTTTATAGAGGTGGAAAGTTTTGCGTTATTAGATGATCTAAATCACGGTAAGCATATTCTAATGTAGTAAATTTACAATGAGTGAATAATCATTCACTCATTGTTCAGTGACGAGTGGTAGTAGATTGTTTTATGGAAGAGAAAAGCACACTGCTGAGTCCAGATGAAGTAAGAACGGCGCAGGCAATGACGATTAACGCTTGCTTAGTTTCTAACGAACTTTAACGGTAGTTTACATGAAAGTTTAGTATGATATCAAATAGATAAACTAACGCTAAAGTTCCGCAGAATCTAGCCAACTTTAATTTATTCTGGGGTTTAACGTCAGACAGTATCTAGTAATTTATGCTTAGATTTTATATGCCCAAACCACCCAAACGCAGAAATAGATAAGTCCTTTTAAATCTATAAATATTAATATAATATCTTTACAGGGTCATGTTGATGTCATGATGTCACGTTCGCTAACCGTAATGCCCCTGAAACCAGCGCCGAAAACGATTACTCGCTCCGTTAAACACTAAAGAGTTTCCTATAGATTGGTCGTGTAATCGATTAGGTACTTTGAAGTTGTATTTAAACATCGCGTTATTAATTCCCACATAAGTACAGTACGGTACACGAGTGGCAACGTGTTTTAAACGTGTAAACTTAGGCTTGCCACATCATAACAGTAACTAAGTTACGCAACCATGCTTTGTGTAAATAATCTTTAAAAGCTAACACTAGATTTATTCCTAGTTTTACTACCACTTCTGAAGATTCTGAAGGTGTGTTATATGTAGAAAACGAGTCCTCAAAATCTTAAACATGTTCCTATTTAAAAAAAATTGATACTGTTTAGCTTTATTTGACAAAGATCAAAGGATTGCGACATGCCGATAAAATCCAATTTAAAATTATTTTATGTTGGGTAGTTATCATCATCAATAGTGAAATTATGCGCCATCACCATCCCGCAAGCACTTGCGAATCTCGTAAAACGATTGTAGAAGGTTTTAAACATGTCTCAAGTTCTATAAAGCGTGTTTAGAACCACTAATATGTAGAATAGCCAATATTAGCACAGTCCCCAATCCGCGTCATTGTTGTCGTGACGTCGTCCACTATGCGACAAAGACGCTTCGGTAGTCATCTTTCACCAAAACCCGTTGTTTTCATGTTAATTCAGGACGTACACAACACTTGTGATTTTTGCAAACAAACCCCACAATAACCATTTGCGAATTTCATGCTTCGTTGCCACTAAAACTACTACGTTTAGGAGGTAATCTCTAGACTACAATAAATGTTTTTCAGTCAACCTTTGAGTCAATAAGACTACTACCTTGGATTGCTACTTAAAGAAGTAGCGTGTAAATTGATACAAATGAAATAACTTTTTCTTTTTATTCGTTGCAAATATTAGAAATTAAGTGATCAGCACATATCGTTCATTCGTCACATTCCACCAACAATCACAAAGATATTTTAATAATAATACTGCCTGCCTGACGCATATTTATTTATCACAAGCCTATATTAATTTCATAACTTATCAGTGTGATAATAATTAGAATAGATATGCGTATAAATTGGAAAGTATTACGTAGGTATCAACCTACACAAATAAATCCAAGTCTAAACATGTTAAAGCTATGCTTTTGTCTACAGAGTTATCTCAATTATTTTCTATTCTATTATAGGTGGGACTCTCCGATGCCGGAGCACTGGATTCGCCTCCTAACGTTTGTGCGTTTGCTAGGCAGAACTAGATGCTTCAGTAGCGGATACTTCTCCTTGTATTTGTTACGGTTATGTTTTCTCAATTATACGTTATTATCATTTTGTGTCAATATTGTTTTGGTACTAACCATTTTTACGTGTATTTACTAACAACATATGGGCCTGTATCTCACTGTTCCCTGTAATAAATGTATTATTATTAATTATTATTATGATTCCATCTTCTTGACCCACGCCTTGACCTCAGTGTACTACACGTCATGCAACTTTTCCTTTACATGACCTTCCTATTTTCCTTTTCCCGTCTGCTTTTCCATTTTTATCATTCTTATAATAATGCCATCCCAGCCGAATTTCGACTATGGCGGCTTATCTCAACAGAGATTAGCCAACTGCGCGGGACATATTATATTGCACAAGTGTGTGCGCAATACACAGGTGCACTCTCTATTCCTTTACTCTCATAACGGTGAGACGGCAGTCCGACATGACTGTAGAGAGGTAAGTCGCAAGACCAACGGCTTAACGTGTTTTCCGAGGCACGGGGGTGTTAACACCACCAACTTCCTGACTCCGGAGCTGTGTCTGAGTTTTTTCAAGACAGAAAAACCCAACACTCTCGGCCCGACCCGGGATTCGAACCCGGGACCTCGTGGATAGTACCCAGCGTGTTGACCACTAGACCAACGAGGCAGTCATTCTTATAAGATTATCATGTCGCACTAAGTGTCCTTGCATCTCCTATTCTTTCCCTTTTCTGGATGGTTTGAAGTATGCTGTGACAAATACTCGAATGTGAAATGTGTTGTGTGTTTAACTTACCTATATGAATAGTGTGTTTGTTACTTGTTTTAGGTTTACAGTTATTTACATATCAGTATTCATTGACGCTAGTGTTCTCCTTTCTACATAGTAGCTTAATGAGGTAGATATATCAATCAATGAATGGACTATTCTAGTGTAAGAACCCACTTATTCGTAATTTATGGTAGCGATACGATAATGTCCTCAGCGTCAATAAGTATGTAATATTTATATGCAAACGCGTGGACTTAATAAATGTTCAATGCTCCCGCGGTTTGGGTCTCAGCCAAAGGGCCTGATTCCCGACAGCACACTTTAAGACTAATTTTAAATGCATGTGTCTCTTTCACTGCTATACAAAGAACAAAAGGTAAAAAACGTCATGTTAAGTATTGCAGTTTTGCATGTTTATTTGTCCAAGTTTTTTCATTTTCGTCAAATTATAGCCATCATCGCATATGGATTCTGTACTTTTCTTAGCACCTACATCTATCTACCTATATTTGATGTTTATATTTAAATGGAGTGTGACACTTTTCGTTTCCTCAGCCGAGAAAGATACAAAATGAGCATAAAATTTGTCGAAAGTGCTGTCCGGAGTCAGGCCCAATTGCATGTAGATGGTAAACGAAGCCGTTCATACTCGTAAAGGTACTCGTATAACACGTCTTATTTTAGCTTCTCTATGAGCAGCTTTTAATAGAACATGTGCATTAGACGCATCTTCATCTTAACTAGCACATATTACGTTAAATTTAAGTTCATTACTATTTTAAACTTATAACAAGATCAAAATTTTTACAATACTTCACTTTTTTAAACTGAACACTGGTTACACGTAACGCAATACTGAAGCCAAGAATGAAATATTTTAAGCTTCTGTTGAATGAAGTTTTATGAGTATTTATAAAACGCTTATTGGAAAATGTTCAATAGAGTATAGTTGCCAATTTATACCGGCTTCGGTAGAAATACTCTTTTTAAGATTCACTTACGGTGTTGCGAATAGAAGACACACACGCAAGTCATATCCATACTTTTATGTGTTTGCCTAACTAATGTAGAGAGACGCAACTTGTGATCACTGGGCACGTTTTTTGTCGCTTATCTGCTAGAAGTCTAAACATTAGTCTAATATCGAAAGTTCTTTTCTAACAACACTATGAGCAACGCATTTATGGTAATGATTTCACTGTGGCTTCTGCAATTCCATAAAAGAGCCTAGCGAAAGCAATCCGAGAATAGTAAGATAATTCTAGATTGATCTTCGTTTCCATTAGAAAAACTAATCGATGGAAGTGTAAGTCATTTTTACTCCAATAATGTGGCAAAAGTTTTTAATTTTAGTAAAAAACAAATCTATAAAGTCAAAAAGTGTCTATACGCATTTATTACCTTATCTCATATCTTTGAACAAATTTTACTCCTATATTACTTTGTTTTAGTGCCATTTCTTAGGTAACAACCATTTAACCTTTTGCTTTCAAATACACGTTCGAGCTTCAATATCAGATACAAGTAAATATTAGCTACATATTTACAAAGTCCGTTCATCACAATGATCGATCTGAGGAGCGCGGCATAACTCCTCAGGGCATTACGCCACTGCACGTCTTGAAATAAAACACCGACAACTCCTGATTTTATCTCTTCATTTTACAGAGATCGCAATGACCGATGCGTAGGTATACTACACACTATGCGTCGTCCAGCTCACATTCTAGACGTCCGAACCGGTTCTCTACTGTAACTACAGGTACAGAAAAGTGATAGTCATCTGATGCTAAGCCTTGCCCGTCGGTTCGACTTTCCATGGTTATTGCACTGTCTGTGAAGATCTAGAAATATCCTAATATGAAATGTTGTTTATGCAAGTGCCATAAATAAACTGGCAACGCGGCAGGGAATGCAAGAATGTATATATCAGTTTATGGCACGTACTGTAGTAACAAGTTAACAACAAGTAATAATAATCAACTAACTTTTTCTGAAGGAGAAAAGTGGTAAAAAGTCATTGCTTGTTCCGAAAAACAGAAATCTTAAAACCAGTGCCTGTTTTCTGAAGATGACCTACTTTAGCGCTATTTTCCACATTTAAGATTAGACCCTTCTTCTAAATACGCAGCATTAAAATTTCAGGTTTAAAATTTAGGATTAAGTTAAAATAACGTTTAATTATTTGAAATCAAATAAATTCTTGCAGGAATGTAGACAAACGCATCTGCAACCTATTGGATTTATGCGCTACCTGTCGAACCATGCCAAGGAGCCCATAATTTAAACACATCACTGAAATACTCAATACCTTTAAGCTCCTTCCGGAATCAACATCACATTTTTAGAAGTACCTACCTTAAATTTTAGAAAAGCTACGACTAGTATGTTTTTATACTAACTACTATCCAACAACCTAAGCATATACTATCAATCACTATAATAATACGGAAATTCATGGTGCAACCTAGGTAGCATTTTGCTTTTTATCCCGACGTTTTGGCCCAATTTTTATAGACCCTGGTCACGAGTAGACTAGATGGCGAATTAAAAAGTTATAACAAAGTAAAGCAACTGAATCACAGTTGCTCCACCTTGCCTATTAAGGATTCTAGCTCAGAAGTCTTGCAAAAAGTAAAGAGCACATTGCGAAAACGCTTTTCTTACTACTTGAAAAACTGTAGCCAAGTCATTAATTTTAATGCGATCTCCGCTAAATAACGGTACACGAGTTACGCTACAATGTCACTCCTAACATCCGAGTCATTGGACCTGATTCCTGACAGCACTTTCATAGCCTAATTTTCAGTTCATCTGTCATTTTCTCTGCCGCAAAAACGAAAAGAGACAGAATACAATAATTTTGAAACGTCAAGTTAATTTTTGAGAATTTTGTATAAATTTCACTTTTATCTATCAGGATCATCCTGGATTCTGTAGCTCCTTTTAGGATTCTTCAGCAGACAACTTAGTATTAACTTAGTCTCAGAGAGCGTTGGTTTGAAGTAGGCCCATTACCAGGCCTGTGTATCTCCCTGCGTAGGTAGCAAAAACGTACCTACGCGCGGCGACCCTTAGTAAGGGGCTAAAACAAGTTGCGTGTCGCTACCGGCCAGCGACACGCTCGCGCGTTTTATTCACCGGCAAGCCGCGCGGCTACGTTGCTGGCTGGACGAGAATGAATAAAGTACTAGAAAGAGGCGCTATATGGCGTTAGAAGCTTCTCGTAGCAGTCAACCCTATCGCGTTGAGTGATATTACGTCACTGAATAGGTTTGGTGTATTATGAATCATATTCCAGAGTAATAAGTATGAAATTATCTTGCAATGGATTTTTGTAGGTGTCTACACGAAAATGTGCTAAAAAGTGCTAAAGTGCTTTACTCTGAGGCGAACTAAATTCCGCCATATTGTTGACGACATTGAGTTGACATTTCTTTGAATACAATTGCTAAGTCATACTTCTGTACGAAGTACTAGTACTTATTCTGTGCCATTACCGCAAGTTACGAGTTTTCGAGCCTCTACATGATCTAATGTTCGTCGACAATAATAGTACACAATGATGTCGTCTGTCCTTGATCAATGAAATAGCCAGTCAACCATCAATTGTCCATTATTTACAAACACGTGTGAACTAAACACGAAATAATATACCAAACTTTACTATACTATAGTTTCGAACGCACAGGTAACAAAAAGTGCTGTTATAATTTCCACTATGATGGTTCTTAAAAACCAATGGATTACAGATTCAGGATCAGAAGAATTAAGTAACTTGGAATTGCTAGCTTTTCAGCAAGTGTCAATTTCGTGAGCTGCTTCTCAATTTAAATGCAAATACTTAATGACATTCTGACTTAAATTTTGGACAACAAAAAATAAGTCTCTGTGATTGCGTATCGTGATGTGGTTGTGTTGTACCTCATATTTGAGACGCTTATGAAAAATGAAAAATAAATAAAAAAACGTTTATTGACAGGATAAAAATACAAACAGGTTTTACCGGTCCCCATACTAGGCATGCAGTCTTATGGGGAACAGTGTACGATTTACATGTAATTTTCACAGCACTTGTTCACAAAACAGAAACATTTTAGCATGTTAAACAAAATACAAGCGAGACAAGAACTAATTAATTAATATATTTACAAAAAAAAACATTTTTATATAAAATATCTGCAGGACTATTACAATCTTCTTTACAATGGGCAACGCTAGTGTGTGTGTGTGTTTGTGTATGGTGTATAACTCGTTACTGTCAACACAGCATTCGGAGCCATTTTCTTTACCTAAGTAGTTAGAATTGGTCTAATTATACACTTATTGGTGCATTGTGCCAAAGATCTGCCGTCATCTCCGCAAATGCATTGACAAAATTATATAACACGTCTGTTTTCAAGTGAATGTGTGCGAGTACGTACCGATTGTTTCCGCTAATTAATTGAATGGTAGTATTATACCGCCCGCATGTGACACGCGCTTACTACTTAACGTGTGCCTAATTCACCTCGTTGCGACATCACTTTCTCTTGCAATTAGTTAGCATACGCCACTCAGACTACTGTCTGTTGCCTTGCTCGCTAATTTCACACTTCATTTTGCGCACTGGTTTACCAGAATCATTTATTGTTCATCGTCTGCTTGGAGGTCGTCTTAGCATTGACTTAGAAAGGCAAGGATATGGCTTGCATAAAATAATGGCGTTTCCGCAGTATCTGGATTGTTTCAGATGCCATGTCCAAATGTGTTTCGTAAGGTTAATTTTGGTTTCGTCTTTAATTTTAATTTTATTTTATTTAAGACACAAAACAGGTTACAATCATTTGATGGTTACAAAGTGTTATAAATCTATGAATTAAGAGCTAAACTGTAACCTAAAACATGCATCGTTAAAGTACCAAACAGAAGTACAAACAATGAAGGAGGTACTACATAGTACCGCCTGCTGATTTAAGTCGGTGCGAACTTAGCTTATAAGTAAACTAGATTAAAACAAAACAGGAATAAATCTTGCGAAAACAGTTTCAATACTTCTACGGAAGGCGTCTGGATTCCTAGTCAAAATATCGATGTTAGGTTGATTAAGTGCAAAATCGTTGTAAAGGCGACACATACGAACGATTGGGTTAAAGAAAGGCATATTATTTCGGTACACTAGAAGGGAGAACAGTTTAGGGTTACGCGATCTGTAATTGGTGTTAAAGCTGATGGTCGACAGTAAGGGTTCAGAGTCGATCAGTGAGTTTATTATTTTGTGTAGGAAGATGAGCTCACTGCGCCTACGTCTTGTCGACTCGTCGTCTAAACGACGACTGAGTAATTTGTAGCAAATACGAATTGGGTGAAAGCAAATGACAGCCTTTATGTACAGAGTCACATCAATTCTGTTTAATGAAGAGTATCAAAATGTTTGCACCAAAACGCATCAAATGACACTTATATTTCTTGGGAGATCTCGTCTAATTCCGATAATGATTTCTGCATTTTATATAGGATCCTAAGACAAGATGCAATAAATTCTAAGACGGTCTTCACTATCGCTAACAAAACGTATGAAACTGACAAAAGCCATACAGACATCACGTGACTTTTGCATTGACATTTCTTTGGCGACAACGACGTTCGCTATAGAATAGTTGCATCTTGTATAAGGGTCACAACATTTAAGTCTTCTGCTGCGCCAACGCAAGTCTACTTAGGTACTAACTACATTGATCAGTGCAGTTACATGCATCAGGTCTGGCCACGTAGGCGTGCTTCCTGATTGAGGCTAAACGAAACATCGTCAACGCTCCTCGTTATCGTATTAAAACAATGTTCGCTACTTTGTTTGGTACATTGACTTTTCTTAAACTGTTTTTGAATTTGAGCTGTAAACCATTGAAATAAATTGAGAGCAATCATGTTTTATGTAGGTAAATAAATAACCGTACATCTTGCAGAACAACAAATAAATATTTCATGCTACCAACTGTGTCATGATGATACTGTTACTCATGGAACAAAGGTGTAAGTAACTATGTTAGGTAATGTAAATATTACCTAGTTCAACACAACAATAAACTATAAATAGGTATCCGGCCGCAAAAAAATTGAACGCAATAATAATTATGATTCATATTTTTAAACATTTTAATTGGAGAGAAACATCGTAGCCTACAATAACATCGTAGCCAACAAATAAACATAAATATATCAAATGCATTAGACTGACTGAACTTACGAGCTCAAATCGGTCATATAGTAGCTAAATAAAATATAATTGCCTTATTGGTGTAGTCGCGCTATATAGTAGCGTACTGACCGCGCTGGGTACATCCACGACGTCCCAGGTTTGAACTCGTGTCAGGCCAAAAGTTTCTGGGTTTTTTGTCTTGAAAATAACTCAGGCACAGCTCCGAAGCCAAGAAGTTGGTGATGTTAACATCCATGTGCCTCGGAAAGCACGTTGAGCCGGTTGTCCTGTGCCTGATCTTTCTTCGGTTATGTCGGATTACCGTCTCACCAAACTATGAGAGTGAAAAAACCTGTGTATTGTGCACACACTTGTGCACTATCTATCTATATGTCCAACCTAATTGGCTAATCTCTGTTGTGATTAGCCGCTGTAGTCGAAGTTCGGTTAGGAGGAAATCATCATTATAATATCATTCATACCTCAGATCAGTAACTCAATTGATAATAGCTATACTTACTCACAGTTAGAAAGTATCTTAAACTTATTGTCGTCAAAAATATCTATTGAGTTGCAATTTAAAGTGACAATAATAGAAAAACCGTTATGTCACATATGGTATTGTCTAGCACATCTAGGTATACCGATTACCTGAACAAAGACAGCTTTTGTTGTATCTATTGTTTGCCTCATGTTTGTAAGTGACTAAACGGTTAATAAGCCATTCACCACCTACATTCTCTCCGAGTGCGCTCAGAATCAAATTATTTTGTCGATTTAGCTTCCAAGTAGGTTAAGGCTCTGCCTCTAACTGTAAGCTACCAAATCCTATTCTCTTTACTGCTGTTCAAACACTGATCTCAAATATTACAAGTACGCGTGATTAAATGTTGGTAATGACAAAATGTGATTATTTGATTGTCGCCATTTTGGCGCTGACGGTTGTAGTGAGCATGTGGTGACGGTCCACGGAACTAATAAGAGTTGTCAGTTTATGTCATAAACATATGCAAATTACTCTATTTTAGTTCCGTGGAACTTCAGTGGGGGCGCTTTGATTAGTCACAAATAAAATTCTGTCATTTCGTAAAGAATCTTTGGTCCAACGCACTAGTACTACTACTTACTTACTTTGAGGTCAGTGTGTTCAAATTATAGGTAAGCATAAGAGCAAAAAGTAGAATGCAAAAAACAAAACGACCGCGTCAAGTCCTCGACAAAAAAACATGAGAATGACTTTAAAATACCTACCACTGTGTGAAGAAACTAACGATGCTTAGTTAATATTTCAATGCTTAGTTAATATTTCAATTCATTAACCACACTAACAACGCATCTGGATTTCGTAGGAAATAATTAAACGGCGTCAATTTAATTAAACAATTAGTTCCGGAATTGATCTGTCCTTTACCTTTTTCAGGAAATGCGATATTTAGCGATATAAACAAAAAGTTAATTGCTTAGCCGTGATCTTTGGCGAGAGTTGTAGTTGCAACCGCAGGCACCGTGATAATATGAAACGTTCTGTGAAACCACAACTCTAGTTTCTTTATAGGTCACGTCCCCTTGTTTGCCCCCTATTTGCAATCAGATCATTGAACAATACTTACTATACTTTTACTTCAGTCGTGTCTATTTTTAAAGTAATTTTAGGACAGTGAATAACTAAACTCATATGACTTTGACTCTAGTTACTTCACGGATCACATCCAAAATCCCATGAAATATCTATGGCCAAAGATAAATCGTTATTGTCGTTTGTCGCAGCACTCGACAAAGCCGCGCAATTCCGCGGTTCAATGACAACACAAACAATGCTCGGATCCAAGCACGAAACCAACTGGGATCCCAGTAGCGAACTCGGTAAAAGAAAAATCTAACTCCAGAAACAAAATAAATGCAAATAACCTATTGACTCTCTTTTGAGTAACATCGCATAATCAGTTTTGGGCTTTTTGACATGAAAAGCTAGACTGCTAGCTAGGATAGAAGTGTTACGTGTTGATAAAGGGTATTTTGTTGAGAGTACCTATAATACTAAAGTAAGTAAATTGTCTGTAATACCTCGTAAGGCAAAACAAGACTATTTCGATACGAAAGAGCACACCGCTATACTACGTTTAAGAGCGAAAAATACTAGAAGACTAAAAGCACTAACGCCTAAAAAAAATGTCAAGCATGGTAGGTAGAGTTTAAATTACTCGACTGTTCACTCAGTAAAACACCTCCTAAAATAATACCCAAACGATACGTATTGGCTTCGAAATGATGCTGTAGCAAGTAAGATAGGACAAACATTATTATGATGATTGTATGATTACAAAATGATTGCCCGAATCCGATTACCCTCCTTTTTAATATGAATACGACCTATTTAGAATTAGAGGCTGTCTCTACATCCAGTGAAATGTATGTTATACTCAAATATGCAAATTCATTGCAAACCACATAGGCAGATGTTTGAAATTTTGGATCTAAGTACAAGTAGTTCGGATACTTCTTGAATTCTATAACCAGTACGTAACCTCAACCTACTTTAAAATGCATATGATGCAACAAGCCTGTTTTATGAAGATACATAAGTAAAATGTGGTGATAAAGACAAGTAGTCCTAGTTCGGCACTGTTGTTGAACTCATTATACTATCAATGGAGAAATCAGTGGTGTGGGCGCAGTTGTGGCGAAACAGCGAAATGCATCAGCCAATCGAGACACATTTGAATGCACGACACACAGTGCGGACCAAAAGTTTCTGTGTGATTGTGTTTGACGTTCGTTCACTGACTACTATTGTTGCAAGTTATACAAAAGGTTTAAATAGTCAAGTATCTATCAGCCTTTTAAAATATATTTAACTTTGCCCTCCATTAATAGGTACTAAACCTGTTTATCATCAGACATATTAGTTTAGATATTTTTAGAGAAAGTAACTCAATACATTGCGAATTCGATAGAAAGCAACACGGACCAGTCAAAAAAAGCAAATAATAAATTAAAACGCTTAGTGTGTTAAGTTTTGCTAATGTTATTATAATAAACTTAGTCATATTAGTGCTCATTTTATTAATGTTACCGATGGTGATTCACAATGCTAAGTCGTTAATCTAATAAACTTAAGAAAACTCTGATGAAGCTTTGTAAATGTAACTGCATCTTATATTTAACTGTCTACTTTATGACTTCACCGCTTTTAATTAATAACGAAAGTGCTTAACGTCTTTATTATTTCAGCTTACACGCCTGTGGGGTCAAGTGGGTAAGCTTGCAATGTAGACATTAAAATGATTGAAACAATAATGATATCGTGGTGTTTAAATAACAACATAAATAGAAAATGTAAGTTCTTTCTTTAGAATGCCTAATAGCCCAATACGTTGCGTTGGTTGGAACGTTATGTTTGAATCTTTGTTGGTATGTTCATCTAGCTAGCAGCTACTGAGACTGTTTATAGTCGCAGGTAGGTACTCATAAATGTCTGTATAAGTTATGATATTTTGCCCTGAGACGTAAAAGGCATATAATAGTTTTAATAGTTCTACTAGCATCTTACTTCTATACACTTACGCTTACCTGTCTCTGTGTTTTATCCGGAAGAATGATAGAGAGGTCAAACGAGCGATTCTTCTTATCCCGACCAGATTTCATCAGCTTGGACGAGGATCTCGTTATGCTCTGCGCCTTCTCCGGTAGCTTCAGCGCCACTATGGACATACTGCGCGAGAGGCGCCGGCCCAGCTTGCGCGTGCGCAACGACATGGACCCACTGAGCCCGCGCTTGCGACCCTCAGCTGCCATCGGCGTAACAGCGTTCTCCTCCACGCCAGCACCCTCCTCACTAGCACCAGCCATCGCACTATCCGATTACACCACCAGTAACGTCAACATTCACATCTCCAACAAACCATGTCACTGAACATAACACTCGCGAGAAAGTCCTCTCATTGAGTCATCTTCACACGGATGTCTAGACAAAGAGACAAATGCACTTTTCAATTGGCGATCCACATCGTGCCTCCGCGCGGATGCCGGAGATCACGGCCGTGCAGTTCAGACGGACACAATGCGGATCATATGGTCACAAAGCCGGTTTTGGGCCGATCCTCAAACGTTGTGATTCGATGATTGTCCGTAGCCGTAGTAAACTGTTATGAATGAGAGAATTGTGTAGCTAGAGTGATTTTGCGTTTGAATTAGGGCGCGTTATCGTCGAGCGTATTGCGAGCGGCGCTTGTGAACGCGACGTGCGCGCGGGCGTTCGCGGTCGGTACGACTAAGGCGAGGAGACAGGCCGGCCCAAAGGCGTGCCGCCCCCGCCGCCACAACAAGCTACAATCAAATTACTTATCAAATCGCATTGTAGCACTAAATGCTGGGACACGAAACAAATCCAGTAAGCTGACACAGCTGAGATGCGCTCCCACGAGATGGAAGGCTTTCAAATGGGATTAGGTAGGCAGAGCGTATTAAAGCAAACAAGTCCCTAGGGGCACGATAGAAGCCGTACTAGATTCAATCTGTATCGGTGGAGATGGAGGAACTAAATCCAGTAGGAGCGTACCTAGTCTGATTTTTTAAAGGCCTAGGTATCGTTTTTAAAAATCAGGTGTCAGGTGGTAGATGATATGGGGACGTGGTCAATAGGGATACTATGTCTTGTCTTCTTATAAAGATAACAACTGGAAATTCAGGTATGTAAATATTTTATAAAACAAACAGTAATCTAGCGATAACTGATTTGTATACGGTAACACGATGGTAAAGTAAGCTCATATAATATTGATGCCTGAATTCTAAGACACTGACAGCGCAGCGGTTTCAATTCAACAGTCATACAAAATACTTGGAGAAACCCGGCAGTGTACCTTAAAAGTGGGTATAGTACTTTACATTAACGATTCTGCAGCATTTTATCCTGAGAGTCTGACACACCAGAACGCCAAATAGTCCGGTTTTGATAGACTTAAATTATCTGAAATAGATATCGCTAGAGTCGAATGTATGATATGTAACTTTAGCAGGCAGGCCAGCTCGTTACAGGTCAATAGATCTCAAGGTGATCGTGTTTCTAAATAAGGCTCTCGTATGGGAGTATATTTTTACTGCGTACATAATTATATTAGAGCAGAATGGTGAAGTTCCTGAAACTGAAATATCTTCCTCAGTACTTACCTCCTTTATTTGTAATTGTACCTCGAGATTCTACCGTCTACCCAACCAACGGAAAAATACAAATTAATTATGGTTCTGTTTATACGTGAATTAACATCTTGCCATTTTTTACCATACTATTTTAGCCTTATTGCATGGAGGGCGTAATACCTACTTATTATTTAAAAAAATATTATTCCTCCTTACTCATATGAGTGACGCTAAACTGTATAATTTAGCGTCACCTAATACTTTAATTTAGTTTTTGATATAATAGGTATATAAGCATAGTAACTATAGTAACTATTATATAATCTGTGATATAAGGTGGATTAATAGGTATATGTGGTAGATTATTAAAGTGACTTATAAAATCTAATCCATTCTAAAGAGCACCTGCTTAAATACTTAGTAATATAACTAATAGGTAATGTAATTACAACCTTAATTGCTTGTCTTTTCTTTAATAAAAAAACTATTTTATAAATATGTCTCAAACGGTGTTGTTAGTAAAAATTGAAAAGCAATTTCACAAACATCAAATCAGGTTTTTATGGGTTAATAAGAATCGGTAACGATATCTCACGAGATATCTTAAAATAAAAAAATGTTTTCGTACTAATGAATGCATGTTAGAAAATCTAATAAATCAACGGAGCCAAAATTGCCGCCGTAGTTACAGCAAAGTTTTACTTATAGATTTGATTTAAAAACCATTCTAATTAAAATAAAGGTATTAAGTACTTACCTACATACCCAACAAATATTAATAAAATTGCAAATCTTTTTATCTTACAACTGTCATGTAATTACATTTGTCGTAGGTAAATGAATAAAGATAATTTTACTTTTCCAAAACCAATGAGGTTGCAATGCTTTAGGTAGAGAAATAAAAAAAAAAACTTAGGAAAAAAATCAAATGTCATCATGGAGTCGGTTAGATAGTTTCGTTTCAGTGTCAATAAACAAGTTTTATAATATTTTTACACCGGTGAATCGCTCAAATTAATTTAATCTACCATTCAGATAATGGAGTGAGTATTATAATAAGTTCAAGTTTTTTATTGATATTCCCCTTCAACTTTAAATCATCTTCATCTTTCCAAGTATCGGAACATCACATTCGCATTCGTATTACAATGCTCTGTAAAAATGTGAGGTAGGTACCTACTACTAGACTAAAAAAAACCTTTGGTTTTGGCTTTGCCGTACACCGGTAAAAATAATAGGAGTTTTCACATAGTACTCGTACCTATAACAGTTGAATGTGTAACAGTACCGAAAACAATGAGATCTTTATGTAGGTACCTAGAATTTTTGAAGTCTAGCAAACCTGCCTACCTAAACGATCAATCAGTAGGTCATGAATCCTAACTACCTCAGTGATGTAGGTAGTTCAATATTTTGCGTCCTTTTAAGACCTGAGGAAAGTATACACGGACATTTAATACGTAGTTGAGAGAAAGATCTATCCAGACGTGTAAAAGATACCTTCGAAAAAACATTTTTTTCATAACTATTGCAGACATTCTCCTCCTCGTTTGACCTTTAGTTGCGTTGGGATTTTTCGAATTTTTTGAAGGCTTTAATAACGACCTTTAGTGCATTGGTAATAATGTGGTCTGGTCTTCAAAAAAAATAAAAAAAAATTAAGGGGGTGCAGCCCGAAGTAAGTCGAGTAAGTCTAAATGATCTTCAAACAGAATCGAACTTATTAATATTATTAATTAGATCAATTTGCTTTAAAGTTTTAGACTTGATGATTTAATTAGAACAATAGTTTTATTCTGCGCAATGCGCAAAACTATCAGACATACTGAACATTTTTCATGTTTTCTTATTTATATTTTATTCGTGTATCTTAAAAAGGAGGGGACCTGCGGAATATCAATACAATCATTTTCATGTACAAATTATTGTTTCATGAGTATAGTTAAAAAAAATCCTCTTGGATATCATTAGCTACAAGTAATGTTTATTATATCATAAAGAATTTGTTTCAAATTTCAATAAGACCATGACTTTGTGCAATGATTAAGCTAACGTAAAAAGTTGTTTTAATGTATTTAACTAATTCAGTTCAAGTGATTTAGAAATACGTTAATTTTCTCAATTTCGAGCAGGACCGCCTCAATAAGTTGCAAAATCTTTAAAAACGCACTGACACTGTTCACAACAATGCTTTTAAGGTTTTGATTTTTATTTTTTAATGTCTTATAAATCTTCAGTTACTACTTTAGCGCTTTACTTTATGCTTGCGCATATTCCTACTTAAATCAATGGATTACGTAATATTAATTTTGAACTCTACTAAAATTATGGGTTAAATCATCACACATGTCCCATTTCAACGGTACCATGTCTTTCTTGTTTCAGGAAACCAGAATCAAACTGGAAGAAAAATAAAGATTGGAAAAACCGTTATGCCCGAGTGTACGGCGCCCAACGCGTTGCAATGTAAGTATCAAATGTCGATGAAATGCTTTTCAATTACCATAGAAATTACATCCTTTAACTCTAGAAACACGATTGTTTACATACATTTCTCCTCTATTCAATAAATGCCTATAAAATACATTAAATGGCATGCCTTAAGCTTTCCCTCTGTTTTACATAAAATATTTCGTGCCTAATAGACAATGCACTTCACAACAATATGGGTAAATAGGTGAATGCTTAGTTTAAATAAATATCACTCCATTCTCTAACATCTTAGACTGCTTTGTTAGCTTGACACTTAATAAAATAATACTTAAGTAGACTATAATACGAGTAGTACTCACGTTATGACTTGCTTAGATGCGATATTAAATAACATTTGCATATTCACATTTAAAGTAGTATCATGTTATACTCGTATACCTACTTACTGAAGTTTTGGCACATCAAATTAACTAGTACGTCGTAAAATCGTTGCATAACTGACGTAACTTTCACTGCTTTTGTTATTCGAACAAGTTAGCCAGTAAAACGTGCGTAATACCAAATTTAGAAAAAAGGATTTCGAAATTGCAAGAAAATGACGTAAATTAACTCAACATAGCATAGGCCTAAGTAAATACTTATTTATAATATGTAACACCAAGAAATCTGACATTGGATACGTAGTTAACGTAGTTTTCCGGTGAGTTGCAAATAAACTTTAAGAAATTAATATTGCTCAGTGCAAACCGAGATAGGTTTCAAGGCCCACGGCACCAAGTATTACGTAGTTGTCTCAGCTACTATTAGTTATTTAATGCCAACTCACAATATGTACCTATTATTTATTCTGTGCTATAGGCTAGTGGCTGCTATAGTCAAAAGAACTGAGTCATCTTAGTGAGTCATGGAGTGCAAGTAAAAGTCACTCCAACTCGGATGCTGGCATCCTTTTGGCCTTGCGCTCAACATAATATCGAATTGAAACACTTGGAAATATTGTTTATGGTTTCTCGAATTCGCAACGGCACTGTGTAAATAAAAACCTGATGAGGTTTTATGTCCATACCTGTTTTTTACCCGATCGCTTTTATTTTACGCGCTGTAAAATTAACGTGCCGGCCCACTATAGAGCAGTCGGTTTTACTTAAGGATAAGTTTAACAATGAAACAACTGTCAAATTCCATAAACTTATTGACGGTACGTGACAAAGTCTAATAATTTTATTAATAAATTATTTAATTATGTCCAAAAGCTAAATAAAAAGAAACCTACATTTGATACTTTTTAAAACCTTCAATGCACCTATAAAAGAAATTGGTTGTTATCAAATTGTCCCAATGTTGATAACATAATGGTGGTAGATAGGTAGCTTTTATTAACTGGCAACTTGAGCGATAGCAATAATTATCGTCCTATCTCCTTGGGAACGGTGATAGGGAAAATCTTAGAGAGACTGCTGCAGCCGGAACTGCTAAAATGTATGAAAATTGATGATGCGCAGTTTGGTTTTCGTCCCGGACTTTCAACGGATACAGCAATATTCAGCCTTAAGCAAATAGTTACTCACTACACAACTCGTGAAAGTTCCATCTACGCGTGCTTCCTAGACCTGAGTCGGGCGTTTGACCTTGTGAATTACGATATTCTGTGGGACAAACTTGCTCGTCTTCAGGTTCCATCTGAGTTGTTGAATCTGTTGAGGTTCTGGTACGATAACCAAACAAATCAAGTTAGATGGGGCGACGCGACATCTAATGAATATAAATTAGAATGCGGTGTCCGCCAAGGTGGGTTAACTTCTCCGGATCTTTTTAATGCCTACGTCAATGGTTTGATAGTGGGGCTGAGACAGACCAAGATCGGTTGTCATATAGTTGGGATGTGTGTCAACAGCTTAAGTTACGCCGATGACATGGTTCTGCTCAGCCCTTCTATCAATGGACTCAGGAAGTTGTTACTGGTCTGTGAACAATATGCCAATGCTCATGGACTTAAGTACAACGTCAAAAAGACTGAGATGATGGTATTTCGGGCTGGGAAGGGTCCGAAGAATGTACCGAATGTCTTTTTGAGCGGTTCGGCGGTTACGGTTGTGCAGCAGTTTAAGTACCTAGGTCATGTATTAAGTGGCGACCTAAAGGACGATAGGGATATGGAGCGAGAGAGACGGGCACTCGCGGTTCGGTGCAATATGCTGGCACGGAGATTCAGCCGAGCTTCCAAGAGTGTTCGGACGCTATTGTTTAGGACATATTGCCAGGGTCTATACACGTGCCAACTATGGACGAATTACCTGAAAAAGTCGCACAGTGCCATAAGAGTGCAATATAATGACGCATTTCGCATTCTTATGCGTTTGCCACGATACTGCAGCGCGTCAGGAATGTTCGCGGACGCGCGGGTGCCCGACTTTTATGCTATCCTTAGAACGCGGGTTGCCTCATTCTGGCAAAGGATACGGGACTCCGACAATGAAACTTTGAAGGTGGCTAGTGAAGCATCATGTGGGCCTATTTTAAATCACTGGAGAACCCTTCATCGGTCTGTGCACTAACGACGTCGGGATTCTTTCTCGGTGACATTTCATTTAATTTCATTTTATTGTGTATTTATTTATTTATTATGTAAGTAATACTACTTTATATGGGTTTATTTTATGCCTGCAATAAATGATTTATTATTATTATTACTTTTCCTTGCTTGCATTTAGTAAACAACTTCGTAATCTTTCTAGAAACAACCAAAGGCAGAATGAGGATGCAGGACGACGTATTTCGTTTATGACGAACGATAGCACGCCGTACACCGACCTGCTGATGAGGGTAAGGGCGAACCGGCGGGACAGCTCCTCTACCACCTCACCGAGTCCTCGATACCTCACCTCTTTGCTCTCCCAGCAAAGCGATCTCTATGGCACCTACACCGGCACTGGGAGCATGCTGTGCGTATCTTTTTTACGAACGTCTAAGTTGTTATTAATATGTACGTTAATTATGTTGGTACACACATCGTCACATTCACTTACCCAAATCTGTCGAAATATGCAGGATACTCAAGAAACATCAGGTTTAAAAGTTGCAGAAAGACAAATAAGTTGATGTGACGCTGACTGTACCTAAATGAAGGGTAGTAAAATGTGTAAAAAGTCATTTTCTCGCTGCAAAAACCACAAGAAAGGCTTTACAATGTTGTCTAGTTACCAGTCACTGAAGTGTAGACACTTACTGCTTTTAGTACACAACGAAGACAGTAATGCAGTATTGCATTGAATTAACTACGATCTATAGATCCTAAAATTTAATGAAACAGAGCTATCTATATAATTCTCTTAATAGAACTCTGAGATGGAAAAGTGCCTTTATCACACAGGTACCACGCTCAAAGGGATTAGAAGTTCATCATCAATAACATCCCTTGCAATGGTGTAGTTCCAACAGGTAGATGATGGCAGTTAATTTTATGCTTTATTATTTATCTAAATCAAATTCTAGTAATACCTAACTGGCACACCATTCCTGCTTAGAATAAGTACGAAAACCTAGTCAATAACGAAAAAATACCGCTTAATGTTTAATTGCTTTTTACACTTAGCAGTGGACGATGTACTCCATTTCTCTTCGCCGTAGGTCCGACAACTTGGGAGGGCACGATACGCTACTGCTGGACATGGTGCGAGCCCAGAGCCGTGAAATGCAGGAAGCCCAGGACCAAACCTTAGACCTACCTCCGCGAGACGATGTGTCTGACGAGTAAGTTGTTCCTTCCAATGTGAGGTAAACAAAGGGTCATTTAGAGCAAACGCAAGTATAATGCTCATTCAGAGTCTGAATTTCAGACCTACTTCATTTACTACTTGCATACCCCTCCGCCAATTCTAAGCCACATGGCAGGCCTTTGCCTCGGCAGCTGTAGGATCTAATCAACCTTTACTGTTTTAAATAATCAACAATAACATTTGCAACAAGAAAGAAATCATTTTACCTTATTAATTTCAGCCAGTTGACAAGAATATTATACGTTGGTAATTAAGTTTGACATCTAGGGACAATGACGCATTAGCAAAAAAATCCCATTTTCCCACTTAACTTTCACTCTCGATTCAATTACGTCTATTAACTTACAACTTTCACACAGTTTTCTTGTGTCATGTACCTACTAGGTTTGTGAGTTCTCGGATAAGAGTTATTATGTAATTATTACGGTGCGTATTTGATTGGCAGCCTCATTATTATAGAATCGGCTAGGAATTGCAAGCGTTTTAATAGATTCGTCGTCCATTTCAATATGTGCAGGAAATATGACAAACCCTAATATATAATACAGGATAAGACAGGGTTACATGTCTGTGGTTTGAGCTTATGGGAAAAGAAATTTGCACAAAAAAGTTAATCGACCGTGTCGTCCGATAGGACCTGAATCCACGACCCTTCGCTATCCGGGCGCATGCTCTTCCAAGTGAGCTACGGATTATGGGGAATCCATTTTCAAGCGAGTTAACTCAATCCTTGTAAGAAAAAAACACAATCTACTCTATGCGAAATTCGCCATCGCCATAGATCAAAAGTTGTTTAAAATATGTAATGTACTGCCAGTTGAATATAAAGTGAGATCCGCTCTGCTGTTAGAACAGTACGACAGCACTATGTACAAAAATAAAAGGGTGTATACCTACCCAACCCGATTTGCTAATAAACCAAAAATGATTGTCCCCCCTGTAAAAAAAAAACTATGGTAAGCGCACTAGGCGATGGCTGACGCCTGTGAACTTGAATGACTTGCCCGACGGTATGATTCAAAAAGCATCAAGTAAAAAGCATCTAATAATATTGTTGACGAAACACTACCTATCATTATGTCCTTAGAAAATGTCTTAGTCATAAGTTTAACTTTAAGCTGAGCCATACAAAATCATTATTGATCACGTGCATCTTACATATCCTAAGATTATATCATAACCCACGAGAACGACTGCCGACAAACTGTTGCACAGTTTGGCAGAGAGTAAAAAGTTGAATTTCTAAGTAAGAAATTGGTAAAAAAAAAGTGTACATGCAAAAGTCACATAGATGTTCAATTACTATACTGTCCATATCAAACATTTTGGTTTCTATAGCGAACTTCGCTGTAGACTATACTGCATCTTGTCTAGGGACCCTGGTAAACCTGGTATTCTGAGCTAAAAGGCATATACTGAGTTTCTATCAGGTTGGAGAAAAAGTCTTTTCGCATTATATACTAGTCAAAACAAAATAAGGGCCACTTATTTATTTCGACATCTGGAGCGGTTTTAATAATTTCTAACTGATGTTAAGTATCTACCTTTTTTGTGGTGTTACGCACATCGTGAGAGTTTACAGCTTGCATAGTTTTTGAAGTGGGTGACAGTTTGTCATTTTTTTTGTTACCACTTGAATTTACCCAACTTTTTAAACGAAGTTTTAGGTCATTCCAACTGTGAATTCGTGCGCGAGCAGTTAAATTTTGCTAAGTTTGAGTGTGAATAAACATTTTCAAGAGCAAAGCCGAGTAATCGTAGACATATGGACGTGCAAACCGCAACTAGAGCCATAACATTTGTACAAGAAGGGCATTCGCAGCGTTCTGTAGCTCTGCAGCTGGGATTTTCACGAAGAGCCATCCAGAATGCTTGGAATCGATTCCAAGAGACTGGAAGTGTAACCAGAAGACGGGGATCTGGAAGAATTCGAGCAACCACAACACATGAAGATCGGTACATAGGCTGAACTGCGCGCAGAGAGCGATTCGTCACAGCTCGCTCCATACAAAATTGCTTGCGCCAGGCGACGGGTACTCGTGTTAGCGACCAAACGATTAGGAATCGGTTACACGAGGACCAACAATTCTCTATGAGACGTGTAGTGCGAATTCCGTTGACAAGTGCGCATCGTGCGAACCGTTTATCTTTCGCAAGACAACACCAGGGCTGGGTCACAAATGATTGGAGTATTGTTCACTGATGAGTGCAATGTAAATTTTTTAAGTCACGATCGTCGCATTAGAGTTTGGAGACGAGAGGGTGAGCGATTTTCGGATGCCTGCATCCATGAAAGTGACAGATTTGGGGGTCCCAATGTAATGGTGTAGGGCGGAATCTCAATGTCCGGTCGAACCGAGCTCGCAGTTCTCAATGAAGGTACGGTAACGGCTTCAAATTTAAATTTTTTTTTCATGTAGTGTATTTTTAGCCGAAATTCCTTTTTTTCACAAAAATCTAACATTTGACAATTTTCAAATTTATCTTCGTTAATTTTAATGTTAAAACATTAAAAATTAATCAATAAATTAAGTCGAATAATTTATCAACCCCTAAATATAATACATTTATTGGAAAACTAAATAAACGTGGTGGCCCCTATTTTGTTTTGACTAGTATAGTATGAATGAACTTGTAATAAAATCTCTTTGGCTGTACTTATTTGTATCTGGCTGGTTTTGGTATCATTATTTCAAAGAAGATAATTCCAAATTCAAATTAGGAAAATGTGTGTTTTCATTTGTTTTTCATACTGTTAAGATAAAAAAAAATTGTTTCAACAAACACCTAGCCCCAAACTAAGCGTGAGCTTGTACTATGGTGACTAGGATAACGGATAGAAATACTTAAATACATATAAACATCCATGACTTAGGTACAATTGCTCGTGCTCATCACACAAACATTTGCACCTTGCCGAATTCGAACCCCGTCTGGTTTAGAAGTCCGGTGCGCGAACGACTACACCTAGACGATCGTTAAACATAAAGATAAGTGAATCTAATGAAGAAATTCGATAAATTTTAAAATTTTACTACAAAAAAGGTAAAAATGCAACGCAAGCCGCGAAAAAAATTTGCGATGTTTATGGACCTATAGTGCAGTGTCTGTGAGTAGCACAAATCTGGTTTTAAAACGTTTTCAATCACGAAATTTTGATGTCAAAGATGCACGTCGCTCTGGTAATTACGGATAAAATTGATGCCATTTTAGAAAAGTGGAGCAAGATCCGCACATCCGGGATTGGAAGGAATTCATTATGAGCTGTTACCAGCAGGCAGGTCCATCGATTCTGAACCTCACTAGAAACAACTGATGAGATTAAAGCAAGAAGTTGAGAGAATTTGGCTTTAATAATTAAGAGTTTGGCTGGGAGGTGTTAATGCATCCGCCGTATAGTCCTGCTGACACACTTGACACGTTGGTCTAGTAGTCAGCACGCTGAGTACTATCCACGAGGTCCCGGGTTCGAATTCCGGGTCGCGCCGAGAGTGTTTGGGTTTTTCTGTCTTGAAATTACTCAGAGACAGCTCCGGAGTCAGGAAATTGGTGGTGTTAACATCCCCGTGCCTCGGAAAGCACGTCAAGCCGTTGGTCCTGCGCCTGATCTCTCTACGGTCATGTCGGACTGCTGCCGTCTCATCGAGAGCACCTGTGTATTGCGCACACACTTGTGCACTATAATATGTCCCGTGCAGTTGGCTAATCTCTGTTGAGATAGGCCGCCGTAGTCGAATTCGGCTAGGAGGACATTCGTTATAGTCCTGACCTTGCACCTTCAGATTTTCACCTGTTTCGCTCTCTTCAGAATTCTCTAGGCAGTGTCAGGTTAACATCACGAGAGGACTGCCAAAACCACTTTCGCAGTATTTTGATCAGAAGCCTCAAAATTTCTATAGCAATGGGATCATGTCTCTACCAACAAGATGGCAAAAGTTATCGATCAAAATGGTACCTACATACTTTATTTAAATGTAAATAAACTATATTAAAAAAGATTTGAATTTTCTTAAAAAATGCAAAGATACTTTTCCCCCAACCTCTTATATTATGTTTGTCAGCTTATCAAGCGAAGCCTGCGTCCACGGACTGAGTATACGCATGACTGAGCGCAGCGTGTCCCGCTCTCGCGTCTCCCGAATGTCTACTCGACGCGACATGGACATACCCTCCATTCTGGCATTCACCACCACCACTACTGCCCCGGTAAGTACAAAGCCGTATCTAGAGGTAATGTGGATATAACGTCGGTGGCATACTTGCGGGCGGGTTGTCTCTCATGCGGCCCGTGGTATCGAACCCGGTACCTCCTGTACCGGGTTTCATCCCACGTGCCGCCAGGACTGTACCAATGACTTTTTCTGTGTTAATTTTACTAACCGATGCTCTTACGGGGGAAAATATCGTTAGAAAACCTGCACATTCAGGTGACTGAATATGTACCTAACCATGGTCCAAAAACTGGTCAGGTCCCTATTAACAGGGTCATTGAGGTCAGATGGCAGTCGCTCTACTGTTATTAAATGATCTGCCATATATCCTGGATCCCTGGAGTCCCTGAGCCCGTAGACAAGATACAATCTATTCTAAAGCGAAGTTCGCTATCGCTAACAAAATTTAAGAAACTGACATAAGCCATCGAAATATAACGTGACATTTGCATACATTTTGTTGGCGATAGCGAAGTTCGTTATAAAAAGATTGCATCTTGTCTAAGGGCTGTGGGCCCTCGCGTGCCAGGATAAAGCTAAGATGATGATGGAGTGTGGATAGACTGCAGAACTTTTGATTAGCTGTGTTGTTTCGACCGCAAAGAAATAGTAGTGACTTGAGATTTACTTTTTAAGGCTTAAAAGCACGATATCATACGTAAAACAAATGTGATCATGACGTGTAGGCCTAGCCTAGGCACCGCTTAAATCCAATACTACATATCATATGTAAGTTTGGAGGCAACTAATATTTTTAACGTTTTGTTTCAGGCACATCAACTCGAAATTCCAGCATTTAAAATGGCAAATGAACCACAGCGCGAAGAAATTCCTCGTTGGTCAATAAGACGAGCTGTCTGCCCAGTCTGCTCACAGAAGTGGAAGGACAAAAGTTCGATCCGCAATATAAAATATTCCGGTTAGTTTAATTTACTTACCATATCTATGAAAACTTGGTGTTACCTACATGATTACATCAAAGGTTTTGAAGTTACAACTTGAATTTTTTTCAGGGTTGAAAAGGAATTCATCATCTGAACTCCCGACTGTTATAGCCCCTGCAAGATTACGAACAGCGATTACAATGGGATAGTAAGTAGAGTATTCGTTGAAACACATTTCATGGTCCTGGATATTATTTGTAATGTCAAAAAAGACGATGTTTTCTGCGTGTTAACTTACTGTTATGTCAGCTAACAATAAAAATAATGACATGGCAACCAAGGCCTTAGTTAGGTAGTAGTAGGCTTTCCTTAGTAGCTAGCCTCTACCTACTCTGAGAATTACCCCCCAACATCAATAGGTACTAATTATAAATGTGAAAGTGTGTGTCTGTCTGCCTGTTACCTCTCCACGCTTAAACCGCTGAACTGATTTAGATGAGGTAAAGATACCTACTTATTTGAGTCCCGGGAAAGGCCATACGATAGCTACTTTCCCAGAAATCGACAATTTTGGGAGTGAAAAAGAAAATAGTGGTAAAAAAGATAATATGGAAAATCTGGCATTTGCGTTGGCAAAGTCACGGGGAGCCTCGTTTAGAAGTCGAGCGAAGAGTCAACTCGTCACGTGGGTACTTGGTTTTACTTCCTGACTCAACTCCCACACTGACTGCCACTTGCCTTCCAGCGTTCCTCGGCCAGTGGTAGCAGCAGTAGACAATGAAGCTGGAATGAAACACGGTGGATTTCGCAACACCAGCGCCTCCTGGCAATTGACTAGAGCCCGTCGTTTCCGCGCCCCCAAGCCCCAAATGCCGCCTCCAGAAGCGACACGGCCACCTGCAGCCGCCGCCCCACTAGCTCAGCGAGACCTTGACCTCCGGGTCAGTCGCTTCCTCGCAGATAGTATGGAAATCAGACAAACCACTTGATTCTCTTGCAAAATAAATAAATAGTGTTTATTACTATGCTATTGCATCAAAGAGCTTATTAACCAGCCTGTCACCATCAATATTTTGTAAATAAATAAAATTGTAAACTGATTGGAAACATTTTATTAGGTAGGTGCCCATCTACTTACTACTCCGGCACTCCCGGCTCCCTAACCACCCATAACCTACCATTCTCGTTGACCTGGGAGTCCCAAGAGATCGCGTTCACAGATTAGCTCTACTCTATGTCATCGAGTTCGTGCCAAAATGAGGCGGTTGACTTGGCTGATATGTATTATAGAGGTTCGGGTTGATATGCATTAGAAGTTGTCTATGTTTTATGTCATTTGCACTTTAAGGATTTGCCAAACAGGATGCGTTCTATTTTCGCCGCTTGAGGGACTCTGCTGAAGCAGCAGCAGTGCCAGCCGACGATGAAGTCTGTACATAGTTGCATTTGATGAGTACAAGCACCTTCAAACACAAAAACAACGAAAAATATGCCTATTTGTTCTATACCACTGATCAGCTATTATAGTCATTTATTATACAAAAATCATATTTTTTTTTGAGATTTGGATGTTGGTCCCATGATAAAAGTTGTTGTTAATACATAATGCTATAGCAGCAAAAGTAGTTGACTTTTCTGCAAAATGAAGGGCTTTAAAAGCCCTTTTAACACAAAGAAAATATGCTTTATAAAGATTTTTTTGTAATTTTAGACAGTTTGTAAACTGTTTGTATAAGTATTTATTATACAATTATTTTTTTTACACAATTATTTTTTTTAATTTCATTTTAAACAATGGGCTCAATTCCAATGCGCCCTGTCTAAGAATTAATTTAGGTTCAGTCTCTCTCTTTAACTGTCAAAGAAACGAAAAGAGACAAACTACAATAATTTAGAAACGCCAAATTAAGTGATGCGATTTCTTACGTATTTTTACAAGTTTTTGCGTGTTTTCGTCTTACTTTAGTCGTCATCGAATAACATCCCTACTAAATTTCTTAGCAACGGACAGCTATTAAGTCTGACGTTTTTATATTGATATAGTCTGTCTCTATTCGTTTGTTTGGCAGAGAAAGAGAGAGACTGAACCCTAATTTAATCTTAGGCAGGGCGCATTGGAATTGAGCCCAATATAAGGCTCTTTACATCTGGTTTAGTATATTATTGCACTTGAAAAAAAACGACCACCAGAGGCGGGAATCGAACCCGCGTTCCTCGCATACCGGGCGATTGCCTAACCTCTCGGCCACCCTGGCGTTGGCAGAGCCTGTCGAAATTTTCAAGTGCTTCTTAACGCTGTAATGCCGCGTTGCTTTCATCAATGTTATTGGGATTGTACCCTCAACACTCGAAAGAAATAATAATAATAAATTTCGACAGGCTCTGCCAAAGCCAGGGTGGCCGAGAGGTTAGGCAATCGCCCGGTATGCGAGGAACGCGGGTTCGATTCCCGCCTCTGGTGGTCGTTTTTTTCAAGTGCAATAATATATTTAGATTGCATAGTGAATGCTTATCACTTAAAAAACAATAATTATCTGGTTTAGTCTTTAATCATAACCTAACATTTTGTCTTGTCAGGTAAAAACAGAATGCAACTACATAGAAATCGGATATCAAATAATAAATAGTGTCCGACCGAAACACGATTTTCAGCCGAAACCGAAACCGAATCTTCGGCTTTGGTCTTAGTTTCGACCGAAACCGAAACTTACCTACACCTTACATATTTTACGCAACGAGGGGTGGAGAGTAGGAGAGGAGGACTAAAGAGTTAAACTAATGAGTTTTACCACTTTCCACTCTTACTTCCTAGGGCAAGCAAGTGTGAACGGTGTTAACGCATATATTTTGGGGAAATTGAGACGAAATAGAGCATCTGCTTTCAAAGAACAACGACGAAGTTCTAACATTGATTTACAATGATTTTATAAAAACCGCTTCCATCATAATACAACCTAAGTAAAAAAGGCGCGAGTGAAGCGATTGCAAATTTTGTTTTAAATAACTTGTGCTCGTAAAATGCTCGTAACACAGTGCCATTTAGGTAAAAAAGTAGTAATTTAGCAAGCAATTAGCAGTCAATTAGCAATTGAAATATTGCTACACAGGGATTGCAGTGGTGGTGTTGCACTATAGGACAGCTAGGAAAAGGATTTTTACTGTAGCAGACCACGAGTATACATTAGTATAGTTTACTTTGACGGGTTTGTCCTTATATAGTGGGAGAAAATAGTGCTCCCGCTTGTCTTTCATCTAACATTAGATTTTTGTAATGATTCTGTCAAAACCGTTTTCATTACAACCTAAGTACACGCGCGAACGAAGCGAGCCCATTTTTTTGTCAAAAAGTTTGTAGATGCGCTTTTGGTAACAAAGTACCTATAATATAATATTGGTCATTAAAGTGAAATGTTCTTGAAGATGATGAAACGATGTGCTTTCTGATTTTTATATCTGTTTGTGGAATTGAAGAAAAGTAGTTTAGCTTTATTTTGGGACCGCGTGGCAAAACAACAACTACACTGGATTTTCATTGACGCCAAGATATAGATCCTGAGTAGGAACATAGGATTGCAGTAGAGGAGCTGCGCTATGTCGCTAGAACAAAAATGAAAATCTAACCACTAGAAAAAAATATTATACAGTCGCTAGCAGAACAGGAGTAAACATTTTGTTGCGAAATCATACCATCATACCTATCACAACTGCACAAGATTCCGCCGAGTCTTATTTGACGTAATATAGTAAGTTAAGCGATAAATTCCACTAACGTTTATCAATTTCAAGTACTACTTACTATTCCTCCGCAAACTTAATTTATTATACTAAATTTGGTAACTTTAACTTAATCCTGGAAATATCGAAAATACTGGATTATCGGTATTGGGCTGGAGCCCATACCGAAACTACCGGTTTTGTTTAGATGATTCGGTATTGCGACCCCTAATACCGAATAGGTGGTGTCATCTACGAGAGTACCCAGATTTTTGAAAGGAAGACAATGAAGCCAAAGGCCTGATTCCCACTCCGCTACGGCGATGAGACGAGCACGGTCTGCAAGACTAGAAGACGTATTTAATAAATTATTCCGAACTAGACTGCAGAGAGGCTCGTCCTACCGCCACTGCGAAGACACTGACTGAAGCAGGTCTTCGGAGCTAAACTCTCTCAATGCATTGATGGCCTCGGTCAGAAAAGCAATTGGCGGGTTGCCAGGGGTCTCACTGAGGATCCTAGCAACCAGCTCAGAGGTGCCATGAGCCGAGGACAAAAAGCTGGGAGAGCAACACTTGAAAGAAGAACGGCAGAGTTTGATACTCAGCCCCAAATGCTGGCATGTTTTAGTCTGGTGAAAAGCCTAAAACTGTTTAATGAGAAAAATAATATAACTGACATTTAACATTTTATTTGGTGCAATAAGTCGGACTGACATTTAAACAATGTATGATCCGGTCAACATTGACGTTTGATATAAAACCTTAACTTCATGTTTGACGTGTCAAAGTTCACATCGTTCGTTTTGTTTTTGCCACAAATTATAAAGAGTATGCCTAAAGGGTTTTTGCCACCTTGAAGACGTTTAGTTGTTAATAATTTGTACATTGTGAAAATATTTTAATTCCCTGCTCTTTAAATTACCATAAAATCATACAGTAGCCCGCTAATAAAGTGATATTTATATTTCATGTGTCTCACTTAGTACGGTGTCTCTATCTATTAGGTCGATTTATGCCAATTTTCTTTGGCGAACTCCCAGGCGTTTAAACCTGAAGAGAAGTCTGGGTCCAAGTCCGAGAGTCTAAAGATGTGTACAGCACAGATGACACAATTATTTATATGGCGTTATCTAATTTAGAAGTCAGATCTGGGAATTTCCAAAAATGACTTGAACGAACACAATAAGAAAGGCAACCAGCCTGACGTAAGTTGTAGGATTCGACGACTGACACAGATTTTTAGGGGCCTAGACCTTTTCTTTTTTAAATGTCATTAACTTTTTTTCTTTATTTATGCATCGCCAGTCCAAATATGATTAACACGTTGTCATAAGAACGAATATTTCAACAGGTCTGTCACTGATCATGCATGAGGTCTGCCTATAGTCGAATGTCAAAATGTCAATAAAAAGTGACATTAATTTAAAACTTAGAATAATAACAATTTAAAATAATAAAAATTAATAATTTTTACATTAAGTAAGAACGAAACAATGTTTTTTAGCGTTTTGTGCGATTGCATTAGTTACACGAACATTTACTTTATAAATAATAGCATGAGAAGATTACATGATCAGTGAAGGCAACAACGAATAATTGTTAAAGCAATATGGGTGTTAATTTTGACAATACGATGAGGAATTATGTTGGAATTTTGTAATTTATTTATTATTATTATTACCTCATTTCGGAATTGCACTGTATTGCAGAATACTGTATAATATGTTCTGGAGCCTTACCATCAGAAACAATGCAATCGCTAAACTATGATAGTTCCCTTATTTCGTACCATGACCACGAAAATCAGCAGGCCCGCAGCGAGGAAGTTTGTTTATCCTGTCACCTTTTTTCTTGTATGAACTTTCGTACTATGACACTCCATCTGATAACAATCTAGTGTCAGTTAGCCCGCCTTAATGTCAGATAAGCTATCATAAAAAAGTTACTCATCGAGTAGCTTTTTGAAAATTGTTTAGCAACAATCTTGCTTGATAATTTAATTATAGGATCCATTTACGAAATGTGTAATGTTAAAAATCCAACGAATAACTAATGTGAGATTTTCGGATGCGGAGTTGAAGAAATATCTACGAGATGTGAACATTAATCTTATAAAGTCCGATTTCTTGGTTTCTCCGTAGAAGCATAATGACTATTTTAAAATCCCTTTGATAAAGTGACTTCATTGTGTAATTACAGGTAAAATTATAACTCGGGTAACGTAAATTGCAATAAAACCATTATAGGCTACACCTGCAGCTTAGGGTTCTAAGATGTAAATATTCATTTTTCTAGGCAGTAACTACTAGGTTCTTTATGCGAGAACTTTGTCCCAACCAGCAGAAATTATTACTGATAAAACTTTCAATCTTTATTGCATCAGCACAAATATCTAGTCTTAGCTAACCTACCTACCTACACATATTTAGGTACTTCATAATGATGTTATGCATTCAATTCTTCTAACGACTTTAATGTAGGATTTTATCTACCTAATGTACCAATTTATAAATTCTTTTTCCCTTTCTGCCTAATGCTATAGAACTATTTAGTCGCATGAAAAACCAGCAAAGCATATATTATTTCCAAGTAGAATGTTTTGGTTGCACTATTGAAAATTACTTACCTACATTGAATATGTCAAAAAGTTTTTATTGGAGAAAGGCTTAATAATTAACAAGAAACACCTGTCTACCTAGTTTTTGCAAGGAAATCAGTAGGTAGGTAACAAAGCATCTAACAAATTGTTGTGTAATTTTTCAGGATAAGAAAACATTTATGGCACTAAAGAAAACACATAATAACACAACTAAATATTTTCCAGAGAGATACAGAGACGTGTTAAGATCTTGAGTTTCGCCTGTGAGAGCTCCGGTAGATTCTGTATTAGTAATGTCTATTTTCATAATTAAATATAGCTTATTGTTGAACATTCAGTCAGTCTCTTTTATTTTTCCCTCTCAAATATACGTTCCGCATGAGATTGATATACGTTTTTCTCCCTCCTATTTTTTTTATTATTTCATCCTCCTTTTGGGTCGGCAAAGAAATCAATCAATCAATACACAGCCACGTCTAATTTAGTTTTACTTTTCTTTGTACAATAGCCCTAGTTAAAACCGGCCAAGTGCGAGTCGGACTTGCGCACGAAGAGTTCCGTACCATTGTCTACTTCATCTTAGTCACTTTAAGAATTTTGTAATTGGTACAAAATTATCCAACACCCAAGTTCTACCAATATTACTGCTAAACTAATAAGGTTATCTTAACCGCTATAGTTTTCTTTTAAAGTGTATGAAATGCACTGTCATTATGTTTTTTTTAGATTTTTTAGGCCCGCAGTGAAGCTTTTAGAGGGAGAACTACTGGACCAAAAAATTGCACTTAAAAGTTTAATATTTCGTAAATAAAGCAATAAATAAAATAAAAATGTAGAAACCCCTAAATCATTTTAAAAGACATACTCAACGATACCCCACACGATGGCTACCACATCACCTCATGACAAAAAAAAGACATTCTCCATTTTTATTACTTGTTTATTCTTATGTGCAAAAAATATATATTTTAGACCCCGTTAGTCTCCTTACTCCATACTCCTTACATACCTACATCTCATAAATAATTATTATCTGTGTATCTTAACAATCAAACGAAATAGACATGTGTGAATGTATAGCCCCATCTCGCTCTTTCATCCTGTCACCATTAGGCGTTTTCATGAGAGCTCATGGTACGAGTTTTAGCCATCCTAAAGCAGGATGTTTATCGGGTTGTTAGCAATTCGAAGGATAGTTATTTTGCTGATAGTACGGGCCCTAAAGAAAAGAAGAAAAAGGTTAAAAATCTGAGGATGTGGGTAGTCTGTTCTTGATTCCTTTGCTTCAAAATGAGTTAATGAAAAAAAACAATCCGTCATAGTCAAAGTCGACGACTAATCGTCAATCTAAAATTAAAATTCATTCAATCAAAAATTCACAAACAAACACCGGGAAAAAATTTAACAAAATTTGCCTGTAGTATTATCTAAAACCGTATCTAACGTTATTAGACAACCAGAAAAAGCATGGCGCTGCTACCTTATTCAAGAAATTTGCTATCAAGTATCATAACTTCAGCGAATCGCAAGATTGGTATAAGAACATTGATGTCAAAACAGCTAGTCTATAGTGAATTTGGAGACCCTCTTCAAGTTGTAAAGTTCAGAGAATGTTCGGTGCCTCCTCTAGGTAGCCAAGAAGTGCTAGTACGAATGTTAGCCGCTCCAGTCAATCCAGCTGATATTAACACCATACAAGGTACCTACTACTGATTAGTTTATTGTTTTTTCAGATCTTTGTTTCTCTTTGTGGTTTTTTCTGCTTGAAACTATAAATGAAACTCAAGATTAATATGAAAAGGTACTTATTTTTGCTTTTTTTATGCAATCCATAGACATTCCCAAGTTTTGTTTTGCATTTACTTAAAAAAGATGTAATTTTTCAGGAAAATATCCTGTTAAAGTGAATCTTCCATCTATACCGGGAAATGAAGGCGTAGGCGTAGTTGAGGACATTGGTAAAGGAGTGAAAGAGTTATGTCCTGGGAATAAAGTTATTGTGACAAAGCCAGTCCAAGGTACATGGAGGAATATTGCAACATTCAATAAGGACATCTTAAGACTAGTCCCCAATGAGCTTGGTGTTGTGGAAGCTGCAACACTCACAGTCAACCCATGTACTGCTTATCGCATGTTAACTGATTTCAAGCCAGTCAGAGATGGGCTTGTAGTTATACAAAATGGTGCTAATGGTGCTTGCGGGCAAAATGTTATCCAGATATGCAAAGCCTGGGGCATCAAGAACATTAGTATTGTCAGAGACCGGCCTGATATTTGTGAACTGAAAAAGTACTTGGAATGCTTAGGTGCCTCTTATGTACTGACAGAAGAAGAGTTAAGGACAACAAATATTTTCAAGGAGAAGAAGATCGAAAAACCTTCTCTAGCACTGAATTGTGTTGGTGGCAAAAATGCTTTAGAAATGTTGAGGCATCTTCAACACTCGGGGAAGATGGTTACTTATGGAGGAATGTCAAGAGAACCTGTGAACATACCAACATCTGCTTTCATTTTCAAAAATCTGTCTTTCCATGGGTTTTGGATGACAGCTTGGAATGAAAAAGCCCAACAAGTAGACAAAGATAAAATGATTGATGATATTATACAGTTGATGTGTGAAAATAAGCTCAAAGGGCCTGTACATAAGATGGTGAAGTTTGATAACTATGAGGAAGCCTTAGGGAATGCCTTGAGCTCTAAAGGGTTTACGGGTTGTAAATACATTTTAGATTTTAATTCATAGATAGTATCATTTTTACATAAGTACCTTTGTTTGTTACAATTTAATAATGTTATAAAATAAATAAAATATCAGAATAATGTTCTTTCATTTACATGTTTTAGATGAGACATCATAGCCCACATTATATATTTTAAAGTTTATTTTACTTTGCTTTTATATTGTTAATAATATACAATAACAAGTCCCAGTCCCTACTTTTAACTACTTAGTAACAACTAAATTGCTTATTATTTCAGGAAAAGGTGTTGCCTTGCCTTGCTTACCAGCTATTCCTGGTGATGAAGGTGTGGGTGAAATAGTTGAGATTGGAAGTCATGTTTGTACTGTGGATCTTGGTGAAAGAGTGGTCCTTAGTTCTCGATTACTTGGCACATGGAGATATTATGGCGTTTACCATGAGAGAGACGTTCACATTGTGTCCCCTATCTTGCCTCTTCCTGAAGCTGCAATGCTCAGCATAGCACCATCTACAGCTTATAGAATGATTAAAGATTTTTTACATGTCAAACCTGGAGAAACTGTTATTCAAAATGCAGCCAATAGCCCCTGTGGTCAAAGTGTGATACAGCTTTGTAAGGCTTGGGGAATAAATACAATAAACATTGTGGCAAATCATTGCGGGTATGAAACTGTAAAGAACCGTTTGCTTGACCTAGGCGCCACTGCAGTATATACTTTGGAGGAGGCTGAAGAATTGTGCGTTTTTGATACATCTCTCACTAGACCAGTTTTAGCACTTAACTGTCTGGGAGGCAGGTACGAGGACGTGTTGCTGAAATTGCTGGAACGAAACGGTGTTATTGTTTATTATGGGTGCGCCTACTCTTTGCCATTAGTGAAGCAATTTTTGCGCTGTGATGCTACTTTCCGTAGATTCCATCTGAATGACTGGTATGCACAGGCATCATGCCTTGAAACAGACATCATGTATAGTGATATAGCAAAATTGATGGTCATCGGCAAAATGAAGGCGCCGGCTTTTGAGCCAGTGGAGCTAAAAAATTATGTACAAGCATTCAGAGATACTTGGCACTGTGAAGCATTTTGTAATTTTAACTATGTTTTTGATTTTACCCTTCCATGAACCTCTTTTCAGTGAGCCCTTGTCTTTTAGAAAGTAAATAAAAAGAAGTAAAACTGTACCAGGGAGTACTGTACCTGAATACTACCTACTAAAAATCTTATTTGTAGCTTGTTTTCTTTAGAACTCTTCACACACGCTAATACTTTTCAAGGCAGACTAAATACTACAACAATATTTACTCTGTGATACTACGCCCTTGCATTACATTAGGTAGGTAGTATTTATATACTTATGTGGTTGAATAGGATAAAGGATGTTTTTAACTTTTCCCGCTATGTGATAATATATGATACAAACTTCCGGTACCTGTCGTTTATTAAACCTCTCATCTGTATCACAGATTATGAGCACCCGTATGATCACTGTAGTGGACGGCGGTGTACAGATAGAAAACCGCAAATCGATGTACAGGATTGAAATTTGGTATAAAGGTACCTACTTTAAGTTAATAAAATCATTTTGGCCCATAGAGCAATGTTTTGACCGGTAGCTGTTCTCAAAAATATTCCCATTAGGGGGGCAGTAATGACGTCATCAATATTTTGTATGGGTTTTGAATTGACAACTTATTTTTTATAATCGCACTGAAATTCAAAAACCATTTCGAAATTTGGCGATGCTCAACACGTATAAAATATGAATTCAGAGATATTTGAAAACAAAAACTGAAAGGTACTATGATACAGGCATTATAAGAGGACATGCCTTTGCTTGGTTATCGGTCTGACTTAAAAAAGTATTTTGCCATTCGTTATTCTATCATTTTGACATTGACACTGACACTATGATGAGTAAGTGAGACAAGAGATAATAGTAGTGTTGATCTATAGAAGTGAATTACATCTATTTATCGATAGTTTTAGTAAAGTATATTTAGGATTGCTAATTATACACAAACATTTAAATGTTTATCTAGTATGGTGACGAAATTCAAAAAGTTCCTTTACTTATTTTATTGATGTTTCATTTGATTTTTTAAACTAAATATATGCGGGTGTTTTAACCACATATCTACGAGGGGTGATCCAAAAGTAATGATAATCAGTTATTTCTATTGCACACAAAAATACAAAAAAAATATCAATCACTTGCTCACTTGCACTACCACTAGTTCAGGAAAAAAAATCATATATATAGGCCACGATTCCCGGGAGCTACATTCATTTGAATACGAAATTTCAAGGAGTGAACATCAAAATGGAAAAACACGAAATCAGAGCTGTCATTAAACCTCTGTTTGAAAAAAAAGGTCTACCAAAGACATACACAGCGACTTGGTGGAAACATGAAGGGACTCTTCTCCTCCATATTCCACAGTTGCACGCTGGGCTAAGGAGTGTAAGCTGGGAAGAGCATCGACTGAAGACGAACACCGCGAAGGACGCCCATCGACGTCCCTCACTGAAGAAAAAGTTGAAGAAGTTGTATTGGAAGATCGAAGAGTGACTATCAGGCATGTAGCTGAGGTCACAGGGATCTCATATAGCAGCATCCAAAGAATCCTTACGAACGAATTGCATATGAGAGAGGTCTCCGCGCGTTGGGTACCGAAAATGTTAAACGACGAGCAAAAGAAGAAACGAGTCGACATGTCAAGAGCAAATCTCGAAAAGTTCCAGGAAGACAAGGAGAATTTTTTGTCACGTTTTGTGACCATGGACGAGACTTTGATCCACCATTTTGATCCTAAAACAAAACAAACAATCGATGACATGGAAACGATCCGATGAACCGACGCCGAAGAAATTCAAAGTGTCAAGCTCAGCAGGGAAGGTTATGCGTCTGTTTTTTGGGATGCTGAAGGAATAATCATGGTGGACTACTTGGAAAAGGGGGCCACTATTACAGGCTCCTACTATGCAGAACAAATAAGAAGATTGCGAAAGGCAATTAAGCAGAAAAGGCGAGACAAACTGCGGGCTGGAGTGCTGTTCCATCAAGACAACGCACCGGTTCACAAAGCCGCAATTGCCATAACTGTCATTCAGAAAGCGGGCTTTGAGCTGGTGGAACACCCCTCCTATTCACCAGATCTAGCCCCCAGTAACTTCTATCTCTTTCTACAACTCAAGGAACACCTCCGAGGCAAGAAATTTGACGATAATAGCGACGTGATGGCCGCGGTTGAGGACTTTTTTGAGAGTCAAGATAAAGATTTTTTTCTAAGGGAATTTTAGGTTAAAAAAACTTGCTAGGAGACTATGTTGAGAAATAATTTTTTTTTATTATTTTATCCATTGTGTTTATTATTGATTATCATTACTTTTGGATCACCCCTCGTATGTAGATCGATTAATTAAAGACCTTCAAGTCACCCGACCTTGTCACTAAATCTAGTTGAATAAAAAGTTTTTAAATACGACGGTAAACCTATATACAGGGTTCATACAATATCTTTTTATCAAAATAGCATTAAAATTGGGTCCTATTATAAATAAACACCATGTTCTATTCTCACTAGTTACAGGTCCTTAGCAACTTATAAAAGTTATTATATTTTTATAACTTAAGCAATTATTTTGCAAGTTTTTACGAAATTATATCAAATTTCACTTCCAAAAATTTATCGACTGTGTCATCCCGTGGGACTCGAACCCACGTCCCTTCGCCACTCGGGCGAGTGCTCTTACCAACTTAGCTACGGAGGACGTTAGTCAGTCGACGAATTTTCGCAAGTGCTTGCTACGCCAGTGAGCCGGCGTTCAATTTCATCAATACTTGGGGAATGTACCCGCATGTATCCAATGGAAATACTTTTACAAATATTTAACCATCAGTTAAGATGAAATCAGCTTAACTTATTATATTTTTATAACTTAAGCAATTATTTTGCAAGTTTTTACGAAATTAAATCAAATTTCGAAGGAACGTGGGTTTGAGTCCCACCGGATTACACAGTCGATTAATTTTTGTAAGTGAAATTTGATTTAATTTCGTAAAAACTTGCAAAATAATTGCTTAAGTTATAAAAATATAATAAGTTAAGCTGATTTCATCTTAACTGATGGTTAAATATTTGTAAAAATATTTCCATTGGATACATGCGGGTACATTCCCCAAGTATTGATGAAATCGAACGCCGGCTCACTGGCGTAGCAAGCACTTGCAAAAATTCTTCGACTGACTAACGTCCTTCGTAGCTTAGTTGGTAAGAGCACTCGCCCGGATAGCAAAGGGACGTGGGTTCGAGTCCCACCGGATGACACAGTCGATTAATTTTTGTAAGTGAAATTTGATTTAATAACATTTAAAAGTTGTTTTTTGCTGTCCTGTAATTTTCTAAGAATTTACGTGTCTGCCGCGTAGAGTTAAATATTTTTTTAAACATTTTTATTATTAATATTTTCAACAAAGCTTATATTTTTGGAATTTGTATGAATGCGGCTATTGACCTAAATTTTTTTATAGCAGATATTGGTACACGTTTAAAGTTTAGGGCCATTACCAAAAAAATTTTTTATTTTTTTTATTTTTGGCCGTATTTCCATTTTTTTGTATCAAAATGCTCAGTTTTTGTTTAAAAAATCAATCGGCCATCTTCAATTTAGCTGAAAACGATACCAAACTTGCCCTAGTAGGTATAAATTAGCAGTTATGACGAGTCACAGTGCGTGCGGAGTAAGGGAACTTCACCCGCTCCCCCAGCCCCCCAGCGGGGTGTGAGCCGCTGACTCCCGGGCGTTTCCCCCACACTAGTCTATCTAAGGAACAAGTATGCCAAGGCTCATCCTTTGATCCAAAAAATATTGGTGTTGGCGTATAAAAACCCGACTATTTCTAACAATCACTATTTTCTAATCTTATCATGCAATTTTAACCCTTTCTTACCTTTTCTGTCATTCATATCCAATTTTCACACCATTGTATCGTTTACAAAGACACCTATCTTTTAGATTGCTGGCACAACACACAAAACTTACATGTATTGACAAAACGATTTATCTTCCATGTTTAAAGCAATGACTTATATAATTCTAAAAACATCAATGTATCGTTTATAAACACCGATGTTTTTAACATCGATGTTTCTATTTTTAAAATATCGACGTTTTGAATATTGATGTTTTTATGAGATGTTGCATCAATCCTACATCTATGATATTCATTAATCTGTGGAGGATGGTCATGGAATGGTCTGAGACCTGCGTTTAAACCACAGATTAGTAAGAGTATGTCTAAAGACAGATAGGAAACGGCCCTTTTTGGGCGCCTGAGTTAGTGGAAAATTTTGACAGCTAGCGCATGACCGATGACAGCTGTTTTTTTTGATCATGGCTTCTCTGGCACAGATGATATCTTTGCTCACTAAATTAACGTTATCGTTATTGAATAGGTATTTAATAACGGTACTTACTATACAGTTATATTATTTTTGGCTCAGGAAAAGGGTTTGTCACACTGGATGCGTTCTGCGATCAGGTCAAAGTAATTTCAGCCCACACTAAGAATGAGCAACATTGACCTGACCGCAGAACGCATCTAGTGTGACAAATCCTGAAAATAAAACAGTTAGAAACACTGGAAAAGCTTGTATTGTTAAAAGATACAATAAAAATATAATGCAGAACGGAATTGCTAAGACGTATCATAAATATTCAAAGTTTACAATAATTATGTATACGTAGAGTGCAATTGGAGAACTATAATAACTAACCTACATTAAATAAGACTAAAACTACATTTAGTAGAGTGACGACTGACATAATTACTGTACACTCACACCTAACACAAACCGTTACAGATTTCATCATAAGTTCCAAAGTTTTAATTTTATAGCTTACCGTTTAATTGTGAGAAAAAATGTACAATGTAGTTTTATTTATCCCTCGCAACGTTGTTTACAAACAATCAATTGCTATCTCGATTGGATTCAACTGATAACTGCATCTGAAGTATTATAAAAACAAACCATACAACGACTAAACTTCGGTAGAGTTCTCTCGCACTCTTGTCTACCTACTAACCACTTTAAAGCATAAAATACTAACACAACAACGGGCGTATTTTTAAATAAAAGACGACGCTAGGTGAAAAACATTTTTGCTCTTTTAAGGTGCGAGAGACCTCGACAGTACATAGATCTAAGATTAAGGGACAGACAGACACACTTTGCATTTATAATATTATTGTGGATAGAGACCTATTTGTTCAATATTGTACAATTTATTAACTTACTAAAAATATTAACTATTTTAGCCAAATAAATTATACAGACTGTCTCAAAAAATAGTGTCAAGCTAAGCCAAGAATTTAGTTACAGTCGAGCCGAATCCTATAGTTACGTATGACGTTTGTCAATTTTTTATTTTCAATTTTCTAGCATTAAAAATGATAATAATATTAGGAAACAATTTGTGTAGGTTAGAGTTGTTATAATGTATATCTTTTGTTTGTAATTAGTTGGTATTTCTGAATTTTGATTTGAAAAGATGGCGACGTAACAAGGTTTTAGCGACCTGTGGTTGAGCTGTCATACGTAACTTTAGGATTCGGCTCGACTGTTATAAACTTAAATTAGTATCAACATTAAAGAAAACTATTTGCAACAAAAAATACATAAAGGTTTAATTAAAACTATAGGCTAATAACAATGCCAAAATCACACAGTACACCATACTAGTAATTTTAGAATACTTCGATGTATGTATATTCTACAAAGCATTAGCATTTATGTAAGGCACCGGTAATCTTTGTTAATAATTACCACACATACTTTAATATCCGTTACGATTGATGATAATATTTATTTTGTTTTCAATTCATTGACCTTGTATTTGTTTGAAATTAATGCTACAATCTATTGCTTACCAACACAAATATCTTAAACCTCACCTTGTCTGCTTTGACCTAAATATGTTAGATTATATACTACTAATACTAAGGCTAATTTTTTTTTGGAAATTCTTGTGTCTATTGAAAATTTTCTTCCTACAACTAGCATACAAAACCACCCTGTATAAAATACAACTACATGTTTAGAATTGAACAACCAAATTCTACAATTATTACCCAAACAATAGTTGTGGTCACGGGTGATTGTGATCACCTTCCTGATCACATCTGCAAGACATTGGATAATTCAACACCACAAAATCAAAAATGACCAAGACTAGTTAAATTATTCATGAAAATTAAGAAAAATATATACCGTCAGGGCCAGAATTTCTTGTATAACAAGGTGATGCATATGAATGATCATTTCTCACATCTGCAAAGATTCATTTTATTTGTTCAATCTTTAGAACTTTCTATTTTATTATGATTATTTCAGATCAAGCGGGCAAGTATGGCATGTTTCACACAATATGAAAAGTAATTTGATGAATAAATTTATGGCAGCACATTACACCTCTGTAGCTTCTTTAGTATGTGTAGATAAGTTAGCTTACATTATTTGTATTGGTACCTTTTTCATACTATTTCACTGAATATAAAAAGTTCTTGAACTACTCACATAGTGAAGGAAATGGTTTGGTTGGCTGCCTCGAAAGAATTTCTGCTGGTGTAAACAATGTTGGACCACAAATCAATAGCCTTCTGTTGTTCTGTATATATTTTTCTTCAAAATGAAGTTGGCAAACCTATAAAATAAACATACACAGGATGTGAGTGCTATGACTGTAAAATAGTGAATAGAGAATAACAAGATGATCTTCTGTTCATCAGGATTATTGAAAAAGCTTTCTTAGTATAATTTACTAGGTGTGTTATGATACTACACAGGATCTTTCTTCGCTTTAGAGGCAGGTGTATCAATTTCTAGGTATTTCAGAGATATCATGTGTATCGATAAATGTAAACTTTAGAACTAACCTTGCAGTGAATAAGCTGATCTTTAGTGAGTGATGCTAGTTCGGGAACAATAGGAATAAGATATTCCATCCAAATTGCTCGCAATCGATCAGTACGAGGCAACCGAAACGTCCTGATGGACTTCCTCTTGTTGGATGGGCACTCCGGAATCACGCAGAATCTCGGCATATCTGAAAGATAAAAGATCAAACAAAAGAGATTTGGTTAATAACAATTAAAACAATTTGCAAGAACTTAATAGAAAATGCAAATAAATAAACGGCCGAATTCGAAAACTCAATGTCAGATAGGGCTGCCAACAACTAAATATGTTTTTCCCTAAGCATTCAAAAATATACCGCTCCAGAGTAACCAAAGTCATCTAAAAGATGATGAAATTGTATGTATTGTCTTCTTAATAGTGCATTAAGGGTCATTAAATAATAAAATAAAATAGTCAAAGCTTGTTTTTGATGTAATACACCAGCATTTGCAAGCAGTTCAATGATGATACCGACAGTTGAGTTAAGTATGTCAAAAGTTACTATAATTATCTTAAAATTGTTGTGTTTTACATTTTTATTTACAAAATTCTTATTTTTCTTTAAATATTTTCTCTACTAAATTCCCCTTCCACCGTTATAATTACCCTAATATTCAGGGAGATTATACCTAAAGTGGTAACCCTCATTGAAAATACTTTTTTAGTTCTGAACTTTATCACCAGATGTCGTATCGCTACATAGTCTGTGCGAAATAGTGGATCCTGATTTTTGCATAGATTATAATGCGCTGCCCACTAACTCTATGTCATCTCTATGGCCGTTTCCACCCCGTGGTTTAAACTACTGAGCCTTGCTGTGTGTAGTAGATATTATATCTAGGTTAGGTACTCAATGTCGAAGATTCCCAGCACACCTCAAACGAATTCGTATAATAAAATAAAATCGGATATTTGTGAATTCTGTTGCTCTAATCAAGCCACATTAGAACATCTTATCCTGCATTGCTCCGCTTTTGTTGCTAATAGATGGCTTAATGAAGATATATGAAGATAAAGAAGTACCCCGCCTCCTGCCATCTTTGCTTAAGAATATTAATACTTATCAAGAGTTATACAACTATATAATTTCCACATTCAAAGAAATATGAAAGTGAATGGAAGGGAAAAGGAAAGAAGATAAAGAAGAGATACACAGAAAGAAGAATTTGATCAAGATATAAAACACATACCAATGATGGTTTGGCTTTGGCTGTATGGCTTGTTCCGAAGCCGTTAAACTTTTATATAAAAAAAACTGAGGAGGCTACAAATATTCATTATCTGAGTACATACATTAGTCTTTTTATAATTTGTGTGTAGGTACCTACATAACTTTATAATTTGTGATTATTTATAATTTGTGCGGGAAGTTTTATTACAGTATACGAAACTAGTAAAAACAATCATTTTTCGGTGCTGTAATTTTGATTTGAACCTTCGGGCCACAATTCAGAAAAATAATAATAATATCTGTAAATAAATATGTATTGATAATATCGCATAGCAAGCTCAAGCTTACCACTTGTTATGCCGATGTTGAGCACATGTTGAGCATTTAGTAGCCGAAAGTGAAGTAAAAACCACAGAGGTATTACGCTAATACGAAAGGAAATGGATAAAGACAGCTATGAGACTTATGAGTATCCGCCAGCTAATGAGTCGGAATCTGAGCCTGATCAATTTTATATAGTTCAAGATAATGGAACCTTTATTAGTAAGTGCAGGCGTTGCTACCTCCGTATTAATTACTGCTTTTTACAACAGATAAAACTACGAATGTAATAAATAATAATTTATGGCCCTCCAACACATACCTACAAAGTATTAAAATCCACAAATGATATTTTCAGTTGACACTAATAGACAGGTCCAGTATGTGACACAAGTTCAAAATGTAAAGAATACACTAGAGCCATCTCAGCCTTGCACTGTGTATGATGTTGCTCACAACACACAACAGTTTCTAGTTGATGTTGAAAATGCTTCGGAACTTACAACAGTCTCAGGTATGATAGCTTTTATTTGTCATAAACCTTTATCATACTTTGTAAACAAGTAATTTCTTTTCCCAATACTTTTCTTTCAAGTGCTCCTTATGACTCTATGTACAGAAATAAATAAATGACCATAAAAATTATTAATAATTTCAGATCAATATGTGTCCAACACTCAAAACAACTTGTTCTCAAACAGTTATTTGCTTCAACCAGGTTCAACTACAGTGCCTGAGCCGGTAAAAAATTTTTAATTATTTTTATAATTTAAGCAATTTTTTTGCAAGTTTTTACAAAAGTAAATTTTTGTGTACAAAAATTATTTTTCATAAAATTTGTGTTCAGATCATTTAATTTTAAGTTTGTGTAATAGTTAAAATAAGCAAATTAACTTTTCATTATAGATGCAACAACATGTCTCAGAAAATGAGGATAGTGCAGGTGAAATGAACAAACAAATTGGTGCTTGTACTGAGGTGTGATATTTAAATCATAAGATAGTCCTTTAGTTAAAGCAGGCATTATTTTCAATCCATAACACAGAAAGATAATGAAAGTTGGTTAGTGGGCTGAATTCCAGTGTCTTAGATTAAAATTTATTTAGTCTTTCTCTTTCTCTACCAAACAAATGAAAAGAAAAAGACTATATTAATTTAGAAACGTAAGAATTGACAGTGGACAGTTGTTAAGGAAATTAGAGGATCTAGGCCATATCCATAGATCCATAGTAGGGATGTAATTTAATGACAACTAAAGGATGATGCAAGGGTTTCTATAAAATCTGGTACCTGCTCCTGTTGTGTGTGTGTATATCATTGGAAAGGTATTATCTTGTAGAACAAGAATTGGTATGGCGCCTGTCTTGCTTTATTGTCCGATTTGATAACCAGCTTAAAATAAGCTCAACAAAATCAAGTCAAGTAATGTAAATTTTCTGTTAACAAAATGTAATCAAATATACCTAATGTAAATGTTTAGTATTGTTCATTAATATAAAAAATAATGTTATAATTAGAAAAAAATCATGAAGGGTGCAGCTTAATATTATATGAGATTACATTACAAAATGAAATAAAATGATTAAGCAATAAATTAAATAAATAAAATAAGCTTTATTAATCATTATTCTTATCTACTAACACATCAATAGGGCAGAGCTTAAAGCTATAAATCCCTCATAGTGTTTTTAGGTTTTTCTGTCTGCGAGATAACATTCTCCTAGAAGGAGATAAATTCCAGTCATGCCTTCTCGCTCTAAGCCTCTAAAAGCTATCCAACGACGTATCACACTTTACTATTGGTGGTAATTACTAAAAGTAGGTGCTAGGTTCTTATCCTGAGAGTTTAATACCGTATAGCTTAGAACGGACTTACGATTGGAACTTGGCGCCATAGTAACTTTTATTTAGGTTACTAATAGTTATCCAACGACGTATCAAACTTTGCTTTTGGTGATGGTTACTATGCGTAGGTGCTAGTTCTTATTCTGAGATCTTAATACCATATAGCTCAGAACGGACTAACGATCAGAATTTGGCACCAGAGTAACTTTTATTAAGGTTACTAAGAGCTATCCAACGATGTATCACACATTGCTATTGGTGGTGGTTACTAAAAGTAGGTGCTAGTTCTTATTCTGAGATTTTAATAACGTACAGCTCTGAGCAGACTAACGATCGGAACTTGGCACCAGAGTAACTTTTATTAAGGTTACTAAGAGCTATCCAACGACGTATCACACATTGCTATTGGTGGTGGTTACCAAAAGTAGGTGCTAGTTCTTATTCTGAGATTTTAACAACGTACAGCTCTGAGCAGACTTACGATCGGAACTTGGCACCAGAGTAACTTTTATTAAGGTTACTAAGAGCTATCCAACGACGTATCACACATTGCTATTAGAGGTCAGCCAATCAGTAAATAAATGATTATTCACAGATAACTTTAAGTGATGAACAATACCAATTGCTGCAACAAAAAGGATGGTTGTTACTTGAAATGGGTGACAAAATATACGTACTAAACATGCTAGGACTTCATGATATCACAACAAACGGCAGTAAGTTTTAAATGATATTATAATTAATCTAATTTTTTTTGTTTGAGTTAACATTAGTTAGTTATTTAAGTTTCCATTATTTCTTTCAGAGCTAATTGAAAAGTTGAAGAATGAAAGCCATAGCAACACGAGTCAAGACATAAATATTGGGTAAAGTCCATTTTTCTTTGCTTGGCAAACATAAAAAACTTACTTATATGTATATACAGGATGCCTAAAAACAGCGTACCACACTAACACTGGAGATAGCTTAGCTATAGACTTTTAAGATTAACTTCAAAATCATAAAAATTGTAAATGTGTCATAGTTTGGGAAATATGCCACTTTTATGCATTCTTCTTACAAAAAATATGCATTATCTTTCAAACCAAGAGACTTTTATTATAGCCAAGTTATTTTTATTTAAAAGATCTATGGCTAAATAATAAATAAACTATATTAGGTTATTATTTTTGTGTCTGTAATTAATTTTAAATTAATAATTTCGTTAAAAAGTTTCGTTAAAATGTCAAGAACAATGTTCGCCAAGCTAAGAAAAACGTTCTTTAGGTAGAACAACCAAAGGTCTTTCTTAAAGCATGCATTAATTATATTTAACTTCTGCCAAGTTAAGTGAAACTAAGCTAACTATTCTTGACAGGGCATGCAACCTTGGAAATGATGCTTCAACTATTTTCCAGACAGACTACAAAGACTTTCCAAGTATGTCAGAACAAATTGAGGAATCTGAAAAAAACAATGAGGAAAGTGATAGCACAGTAAATCATGATCGTGACTCAATAGATGATAGTTCTTCTGTTCATATTGAATGTAAAGGTATTTATCACTAAAACAACCTAAAGATTTTTTTTTCCGTGAGCTCTTATCGGCATTTTTTGTAAATAATACAAGGTGTGTCGTGGATATAACATTTTTTTATCGCATTTCAAAATCATTATTTTGGACTGGCGGTTCCCCGCGACTGCGCCTGCACCAATGTCAGATTTCTCAAATATGAACTTTCAACCCCAATTTCACATTTTATTTATTTTTTATCGCGAAAAAAGTTGTCTATACTATTCTGGCTATGCCCTTTCTCGGTACTCATACTATCTCTAAGCCAAATTTCATCTAAATCGGTTGAGCGGTCTTTTGCATTTATACCTGATTTGTATATCATCAATATCTATCACAAATCCATATATGGCCTGATTTATGGTAAATATATTTCATGAGTTTATATGTAGGTGATGGATGCAATACATACTTATTAAAAATGTTTAAAAAAATACAGTTTTAGATGAAGATCAGCCAAGTTTATTTGCTGAAACCACTGAAGTAAATAAAGACTGTCCAGAAGTTCCAAATCAGGGAGATACAGAAATGAACACAAGGGTCCTATTTATAGAGAATGAAAATATTAGAAGAGTGGGAAACACATTGAAGATCAAAACAAAATTATCATTAAAAGGTAGGTAAATATCTATAAGATCATTACCCTTATCAATTAAAGTCTCATTTAAGAAATTGTTCCTTATTAATTCACAACATCACCCGATTTTTTATATTTAAGACTGCTCGCTAATGGACTTCAAGTCAACAGATCCAAATAGTTTTCATGTGAAACTATTCCTTTCCAACCTGACCATTGAAACCATGTAAAAGAAAAAAAATGAAACCATTCCAGATTTTCCTGAAAAAATTCACCTAGGGAAAACTAGAAATGGCAAAAGACTTGTTGCCAAAATTGTGAAACCAATCACCGATGCAGATATTGATAAAAACGTTGAAATGAACAAAGATAAACCTGATGCTTCGATGGTTATTTTATCAGCTCAATACAATAATTTAGGTAAGTTTTTTTTTTTTACTAAAAATTGCATCATGCTATAAAGTCTGTTTCTCGTTAAATGGCGAATATTGTAAACAATGTTAACATTTCTCTTTATCGAAACTATTTATTTAAAAATAAGATACCTTGACATAAAAGTGTACATACAACTTTTTACATCTAATAGTTTAGTAGTAGTATTTTTTGTCGCTGCCCACTGGTATTATTTTAAAAGTCATCAAAATATTGTTATTACAATATTCATTTTACTTACATTTAGTTTTGTCAATGTTCAGTCGGCAGCACGTCTTACGGTTACCCATGTGAATTACTCTAGTTGCATAAATTCCCGTATTTTGTGATGATAGTGATAAACTGGACATTTGTATATTTATACAATTTATTTTGTTTCTACAGAATCAAGTGTGGTACTGACAGCGGAATCAGAATTTTATTTGCTTTTACAAAATTTGTTTCGGAACGTTATGAATAAGCCCAAATGCAGTGGCGAGGATATTGTCACCGCTCATTCGGTCATAGCACAACTAGTTCAGATACCCGCCTTTAAGCCGTCAGTGATTGAGAATGATTTGATCATAACTAAGGTAATATATAAAGTCGACATCACGATCAATAACGTAGGTACAGTCAATGATAGTGCATGTTAATGTGTTTACGTGTTAAATGTTATGACAATGTGTTAACAATTAAATATTATAAAATCAGTTACAGTTCAATGTCAGATAAAAAATAACTGGCTGAAAAGGAAGTATACAGGGACTATTTTACACCGGTTTTCCAGGTGTCCAGAGCTCTTGTAGGCCCGGGTTCGATCCCCGCTCGGATCCAAGTAATAAGTGATGACGTATTAAAATCATTCATATTTTATTTGACGTTTATTTCATCTGACTTGAAAAATCAGCTCTAAGTTAACTTAATTTATATCGTTGAAGGTATTACAAAAAATAGACTCTTCTGGCGTAATATTGAGTAAAATGCTGTCAGCAGTAGTCACTGGAAGGGTATCACAAGTCATAGGTCAATGGCACTTCATTCATTTACCACATATGTTGCAAAATATGGTAAAGGAGACAGGTACGTAACCGCAAAGAGAACATAGTATTGTTAGTAGGCTCGATTCCTAAGGTATTTTCTATCTCTGTAACTAAAGGGGATTGAAACATTCTGGCATATCGACCCCGCTGCCATTTTTTTTTCATCGAAATCGTGGCACGGTTTCAAACCGGTGACAAAAGTATATTCTTAATTAATAGAATCAGGCGTTACTTTGCGGAAATCCATTATTAGATGGGAAAAAATAAAATACAATTATTTAGCTTTTAATTTCCGCTAAGAGACGCTAGCGCAGGCAATAAAACCACACCAACCGCAACCGCGTTGAGTACCAGTTCAGGCAAATGCAGATTGCACCGTCCTCCCTCCCTCAATACGCATGCACTACAGCTAATACAGTTGTTAGTTACCAACACCAACGTGCAAAAAACCTCGACGCGTTTCGCCACTCCACGCGGCATCCTCAGGAGATGTTGTCGCCTCGGCTAAGCTCGGACGACTGAAATGAGTCGCTGGCGAACAGGCCTTTTATACTGTCCCCACTAATGAGCTGACGTAATCGTTACGTTAACGCGATCGTAACGTAAACGCAAACAAAAAGTTAAAGTTCAAAAATTAAAAAGTAAAACCGTTGGTGACTGATGGTTATTAATAACATTTTGTTGATTTGAAAATAGATTCAAAAGTGGGGAAAAAAATAAATATGCAATGATAAAGAATCCACAGACAATTTAGTAGGGATGTCTAACGATGATGACAAAGTTATAAAATAACAAAGTTATACTCGTAGTAAGACGGAAATCACATCACTTAATTTGATGTTTCTAAATTATTTTACTTTGTCTCTTTTCGTATGTTCACCACAGAAAGAAACAGAATGAACTTAAAATTAATCTTTTAGAGGGCACTTTGGTACTGAGCCCAGTATCGTACAGTCTGTTACTTCTTCTGTTACTTCAATAAAGGTATAAGTTCGTAGCCGACCATACGCAGCAGCAGCAGACGACATATCGCCGCGACACTTCTTGTTTCTATGTATTTCTATGCAAGCTTCGTGTCGCTAGCTGCAAATGGTATTTCATAGAAATATATACAAACCTTCAAGTATCGTATCGACACGTCGTCTGCTGCTGCCGCGTGTGGTCTTAATTCATTCTGTTTATGATTAAAAGAAAACCTATTAAAATTACAATAGTTTACAAAATATTGTGTCCATCCATGTTACAGAAGAAATGGTGTCTAAAGACAAGAATGGTGGATCAGCATTCGGCTTCAAAAATGTATTACATGTCCAAATAGCAGAAGCCAAAGAAGTTGGCACTGATATCTTGCGGACGTCGGTCACAGTAAATAAAAGAAGTAAGTGAATATAATACCACAGGATCAATAAGGAGTTTTTAATAAAATACTTAACCCTCAAAAAAACGCAATAACAGACGAGATATCTTGACTCTTGCTGGTAACAATTTTTTTGACAATAGCTTTAGGAAAACCCACTGCCTTTCGATATAATAACCTAGATTTGCCTCTCTTTCTGTCTTAAATTGGGGTGCCAACCGTACTATAATATACATATAGTATTGTACTGTTATTCGGGTCTGCGTACAATAATGTGCAAAATTTTATCCCCCTCAATACCCTCCAGGGAGCCATGCCACCCAACTATACCTAAAACTGTTTTATTTTTTTTCTCTAAAACTATGTAACTGACAAATTTAATTTTTGCACAGGTATTGTTGTGTCTCATAGTAATAATATATATAAAAAACAACAGCACTATAACTACCTTCCATGATGAAAAAAAATAAAGAATAAAAAACCGGCCAAGTGCGAGTCGGACTCGCGCGCGAAGGGTTCCGTACCATTAACTTAAAACATGAGACAGTATAGGCAAAAAGTATATACTTTTATTTTATTTATAATTTCAAAAGTATTCATCACAGGATACCCGAAACAATTTCAAATAGGAGTTTCCGCGCCTGTTTCTTTACGTGAGTGATTTGAAGTTTATAGGTCCAAGACTTTAGAAATTACAGGGGGGGGGGGGGCACCGTGTAAACGACTTAGGGGTAATTAAATTTTTTTGTATTTTTAAAAATAATGATGAAAAGATCTATATGTGAAGTATCCTCGAACCAAGTTACATGCAAATCAGTCCATAAACGTAGAAGATATTCTGCTGTGACAGACCAGGACGGACGGACTAAACGATCTTATAAGGGTTCCTTGTCGGACTACGGAACCCTAAAAATTGTACCACCCTGTATAAAAGTTTCCTTTGGTAGTACGAGTACAATCACAGTTTTTTTGAATGAGTGCCAACATTTAACCTACATAATCCCAAAGTTTTGTCTATCTAGCAAAGGTGTAACATAGCTTAATTAATTATAAATAAAACTCTTAGGCCATATTTGAACAAGTTCTGACAAATATATTTGATTCTAAAAGTGATACTTCTAAAGTTCGTTTTTCATTGCTTGTCCACCATTGTATACAATATTGACATTTCTTTTTAGGGTTCCGTAGCCAATGGCAAAAAACGGAACCCTTATAGTTTCGTCAAGTCTCTGTCTGTCTGTCCGTCCGTCCGGATGTCACAGCTACTTTATTTCGAAACTATTAGCACTTACAGTTGAAACTTGGTAGGTAGATGTATCCTATTAACCGCTTTACGGTTCCCATAAAAAATGATATTTAAGGGGGGCTCCCATACATAAACTAAAACTAAAAAAAATCAGTCAAGTCATGATGATTGATGAATAAAAGTTATGATGATTTTTAATTTAAAAAGAATTTAATGTTGCTTGAAAAGCATGAAAACTTTTTGGTTCGTACTTAAGAGTTTTATTTAGTGGTGTTCTTATTAATATGCGTTCTTTTATGTTATTCGTTACTCTGGATGAAAAATAAACAAGATTATTGTTCAAATATGGCCTAAGAGTTTTATTTATAATAAATTAAGCTACGAGTTTAATGTTGGCACTCATTTTAAAAATAACTGTGATTGTACTACCAAAGGAAATCATTATACAGAATGTTACTTTTTTTTTTTATCATGGAAGGTAGTTATAGAGCTGTTGTTTTTTTTTTAAATTATTACTATGAGACACAACAATACCTGTGCAAAAATTTGAATTCGACAGTTACATAGTTTTGGAAAAAAAAACAATTTTAGGTATATTTAGGCGGCGTGGCTTCCTGGGGGGTATTGAAATTTTGCACATTATATCTTTAATACAGTATCGTTTGGCCACAGTTTCGAACTTCAGGCTTTGGGGCTTTTGGGCACTTTTTTCAAGATTATCCTGCTACACCCTTTAATCTTCTTAAGATAAAGTTCAGTCTCACTTTCTTTGCTAAACAGGCAGACTATAATAATTTAGACGTCAGACTAAACAGCTGTCATTTGCTAAGGAAATTACAGAATCCATAGACAATTTATTAGGGATGTCATTTTAGCGATGACGAGTAAAGTTAAACGAAAATACGCAAAAACTTGTAAAAATCCGTATGAAATTGCATCACATAATTTAACGTTTCAGCGGACCCTGGGTCTTGGCGTGCGAGTGCTCAACCGGGATAGCGCTAGGATGATAATGATGACATTAGAATCTAGCTCAATGTCTAGAAACATAAGCAAGAATGTAACTTACGCTAGATATTTTTTTTTTGCAATGCAATTCAAATTATTTTTATTTCCTAATACTTGTACCTAAACTGCAAAGTGCAACTAAACAGAACGATTTCAATTTGCAGATATACCAATCCAACTAATAACGGGCCGAAATTACCATCTTCAACAAAACAAGAAGTACGCGTGCAGCGCCTGTGCGGCGGTATTTGGCACTGAATTGGAACTGAAAGATCACCAAGCCGTAATTACTACTTTTACTTACATTATTTATTTGCGACTTGGTATACAATTTGTTACAAATGACATTTCAATAAAGAGTAAGTCTGGCTACGACACAAGGTGTCACTCGAAAAAAATCAATCCTATGTAACAAATGAACAGAGGTCTCATATAGCAGTTTTACACCCTTCAGCTATAATGTTTTTTTTTTGTAACAACCTGTATTTTTCAATTAATGCCTAAGAATAATATGTATAACAATAATGGATTTTTAAATGTCACTCGATTTTATCACTGTTTATGGCCTAAATGCTATGAAATCCCTTTTTTTTTAAGTAGAAAAAAGTTTTTGCACTCAAATATTTATCGACTGTGTCGTCCGGTGGGACTTATTGTGTGTAAAAATTTACTTTCTTAAAAACTTGTAAAGAAATGGCTAAATTTTTTTAAATAATAATAAGAAAAAAATACAATATATCCGATCCCTGCTTGCAAAGCGGCTAAGCTGTTTATTATTACAGAGATATCAACAAATATATATTTTTTAGGATCACTCTTTGGAAGCTGAAGATAATAATATGCTTACAATAGACACTGATCACACTAATAAAAAGACCGATTTATGTGTGATAGAAACAACAAAAGGCAAATCTTACACCTGTATGCAATGTGATGTAAGTTCAACAGATGTTTTTAATATGCAATCTTACATTATTCCCATATGATGTTTGGGTCATGTTTGGGTCTGCCTTCTTAATTATTTGATTAAACCTTGTCCTATTCGACGCGGAGTATCATCTACAGACAGAGACACAGAGAGGCACAGAGGCCCTACTCCTGTTGACGATGTCCGTATTTTCGAATGTAGCCGTCCTTTCACTCACGACAGAATGACAATGCGAACGAGCGTGATGGCTAGACTCGAAAATACGGACATCGTCGACAGGAGTAGGGCCTCAGGGCCCTTAGACAACATGCAATCTTTTTACAGCGAACTTCGCTATCGCCAACGAAATGTCAAATGCAAAAATCACGTGATGTTACGATGGCTTATGTCAATTTCGTACATTTTGCTAAACTTCGCTTTACAATAATACATATTGTCTACGGGCCCAGTTTTTCTTGACTACGAGTATATGTGCTAGGTATGGGCTATATGTGATATCCCATCTTGTTTTTGGCTGCCTGTTGTTTCATTAAAATTTTGTTGTTAATATTTTCATATGTAACTAATATTTTACTTGATTAATTAATATCTTACTTGTATATTAGGCCACATTCAACCGCTTATCAAGTTGCAAAAACCATTTGAAGACACATTATACATCGAATCAAGAAAATACAGAATCCGCACAAAATGAGAACAACGCAAAAGCAATTTACAAGTGTAATATGTGCACGTGCACTTATTTCCACCCATCAACACTATCAAAGCACATATTATCAAGACATATCAATAAACTCTCATTGTTACCCCTTACCTAGTAATATTTTTTCAATAAATGGATGAGGTGGTTAACATAACCGTCTTGGTCTAGTTGTGCGCGCCCCGGACTTCTAAACTAGGCGGTTGCGGGTTCGAATCCCGCGAGGGGCAAATGTTTGTGTAATGAACACAAGCATTTGTACCTAAGTCATGGATGTTTATATGTATTTAAGTATTTCTATCCGTTATCCTAGTCACCATAGCACAAGCTCACGCTTAGTTTGGGGCTAGGTAATTGGTGTGTTTGTTGAAACAATTTATTATTATTATTATTATTATAAATAATATGAATAGTTCTTATCTATAAATAAACCACCTTAGTAAAAAAGTAATATTTTTTTATTCATTATCATAAGTACTACCTACCTAGATCAAGATTTATATGAGTCATCTCTAGAGTTGGAAAAGTTGAGAAGATTTGAAATTACAACCATTTATGTGTAACGGTCCGCGCTTCGTTCGTTCGCTGCCAGCCGTTTGCGGGTTCGACTCCTGTGAAATAAATGTTAGTGTGATGAACACGAGCATTGGTGCCCTAATAATAGTTTTTATAAGTATATTAATATTGACTTAAGTTAATCGTCATATCATAGCACAAGGTTCTTCGGTATGTAAAGTAAAAAAACAACCTATGGTAATTTCAAAACCATTCAGAGATTTTATGCCCATAATCACTATACAGTTACCTATACCACCTAAAATTAAAAGATAGATATTGAAGATATTATTTTTTACGAAAATACGGAGTATAATTTATCCTTTATTTGCCCTCTTAACGCACCGGAAACCGACATATGACGTTACTATTTGCATATGTGAGAGTTTCCAATCGAGAAATAAGTTAACTACCAAAGACAATCCTGTAATACGAAAGAAAGTCGTCGTAGGCATGCTTACCTACATCGTCACAAGTTTAAATTTTCAATAATTAATTACAAAATAACTACTGAATAAAAATTCAAAACACTCAAATTACTTTCATAGTTCAGTCTTTCGTTCAAGAAAAAAATATAAAACATATACCTTAATAGGACTTGTCCATTAATGGTTTTTTATTCGTCAATATTTCTAACCAGACTAAACTAAATATTATATTAAAGAGTTCACAAAAACTAGCCTTTCTGCATAATTAATAATATTTTTTAAGGCCTCCGATTTCGAGAAAAATTGAAATTAATTTTTCGCTTTGTCTGTACAGAAACCGCACCTTCGCCTATATTAATTAACGCATGAAAAAAAAATTGATAGCAAAATTGACATTCCATTGACAGTAGTACTGTAGTACCTATTATATAACCTGTGGTAGTACCTTGTAGTATTTATCCACTAGTGGAAAGGCAATGGTACATAGCCATACAGCCAGGAAATACAAGTAAGTGATCAATGGATGATGCCTGTTACAAAAAATATTTTTTCTCAAAAATGGAGGCGTTTAAAATTCTGATTTCTATGGTTACGTGTTTCATATTTATGTAGCTTAAAGATTAATATAGGTTTATTAGTGGTTGGTGATATCTTAGAATAAAAAACCAGCCTCCATACAAAAAGAGGACAAGTCCTTTACTTTACATACCGAAATACCATGCCAAAGCGGGGTCCCTGACAACCTCCTTGGTCTAGTGTTCAGCAGCATGCTGGCTTTTGTCACGGGTTAATTTTTTTTTTTCTGGGTTTTTCTGAAATGACTCCGAAACAGCTTAGAGTGAGGAAATTGGGGGTGCATGTTAGTTAAAACCCCCATCATGCCCCGAAAGCGCTTTAAGCCACAGAACAGAAAAAAAAAGTTCTGTGCGTTAAGCCGTTGGTCCTGCGCCTGATCTCTCTCCGAGTATGTCGGATTGTCGTCTCACCGACTGAGAGGAACAGAGAGTGCACCTGTGTGTTGCGTTTCCTTTTGGTATATTTACTATACTCTGGTGTTGCGTACATACGCTCCTATTTGTGCACTATAACAATATCTCCCGCGTACTTGAATAATCTCGGTTGTGATTGGCCGCCCTAAAAATCCTATTAGCTTGGAGGCATTAAAATTTTAATGACTGTTCCTGCAATGGTTCCTGCCACTGGGCGTAAGAATATTATGCAATAGAATAAAATTATTTGAGGGCTGTTTTTTATAAATTCAAATGAATAATGCATCCTCCATTAAATTAATAATAAATTTAAAAAAATGTCCGTCAGTGTGTCATTTTGCTGTCACTTTATTTTATGACATTTTATTAGCGGTGTTGGTAAAGTTTTGGTTGAATTTTAAATATTTTTGTAGGAAAAAAGTCTTAAATCACTAACATGGCTGTTTTTGATATTTTTGATCCGCTGCGTGGTATCACTCCACGTTTCACTGAAGAACAACTGACTGAAATTATTGAGTGGTTCGATGGCACTGCAAAACCATTACTAACAATAAATGATGGGGAACCAATTAATGTAATTAGCATTGAGAACCTCATAGACTTTTTAAATATGAAGAAGTATTGTATCCATAATAATTTTGTAATAATATGTTTGTATTTTATTGCGTTTACATTTTACTAGATATTTTCATGTTATAGATTTCATAGAAGAAGTTTTCACTACCCTACTTACGCAGAAATTATGAATGAAGCGGAAAAGCTAAAAGCTGGTGTTTTTCGTGCACTGACGAAAGAACAAGTGATTTACATGTTAAATAAATGGATATTGGAAACTAATTTGAAACATGAACTTATACTGGCCTTCAAAGTACGTAAACTTGATTAAATGAAATCGGCCAAGAAAGTGGTTTATCACCCTAAGGTTGAAAATCATTCGCAGTTTCGCACGTCAACGTCATAAAACAACAGGGTTAGCAGCAAGTGCAGCAACCTAAGCTACTGATAATACGTCATCTCTTTCATTGTTAAAAACGTTATAAGTCAAACGAGCGAAACACGTGTCAAAACTGGTAGACTACTTTCTTGACCGGCCGTACCTACCTGCACCTACCTAGTCAGTCCTACCTACACTATAATAGGAACTTATGGATGTTTCGTGGACACATATCCACCACACGTTACCAATTGACTTTTTCTAAAATACAACTACCACAATAGGCCTGCCTGATAGATATGTGCTAGTACCTAGCTACGAGCTATCCCACCTAGCTAACTTACACATTTAATCACAAAATTGCACTTGTGCATCTGAAGATAACAATTTCTAATCTTTTTATGACTTCTATAGACCTGCAACGAAGTTGTGTTGATACTTGATAGCTTATCTAGGTACCTATCACTTTAGAGCTGTGTCTATGAAGTAGATCTCTTATGAAACAGGGTCAGGCATCTCTCACTCAATGTACTTGCGCACGTTAATAGCCTACTCTCGAGCGCACCGACGGCGGTGCTTAAATCAGTTGGCTGCCAACAACCGACGGGCGCGCGCGTACGCACTGTTGAATTATTTGTGTTACGGTCGATTCGTTTTTATGCAAACTAATTAAGTAATATGATTTATACATCTGGTATTTACTGTACAAATGCAACCAGAAGCATAATATCTGTATTAGTCTCAGATTTAAATAAAATTCTGGACTTATCAGAGTCTCGAACGTTTGAAATTTTTAAATCTTTTAATACGTCATCATAATTTTACGGCAGACTGAAAGTTCCCACAGATGCTTTTTATAACTATGTATGAATACATTTTTGAAAATAATTGAGCTCCGAAAAACATCTTAGATCTTGTCTATTACCACTTATTAAAACTGTAAAACACTTTATCATTGTAAAACATTTCAAACCAAGCTACAGATAAAATAGGCCACCCTGACTTTATTAGTTTTACTCCAAGGTCACGTAGCTGCAGAGGAATAATAACGTAATGTTCGAAACTTAAGGCACATTTTCGGGCGCAGCGGTCTGCGACAAAAAATTGTAGGCTATTATAAGAGTAGGTATGGACGATTTTCCTTGGAGTGATTTATCTGTTACATAGTAACTATTATATAATAGTTACTATGTATAATCTGTGACAGGGTGTTCAAAATGGTCGTCAGGTCCTTCACACGGCAACCGCGCTACACTCGGGTTCGCTTCGATCCCTCATTCGCGACATATAGTAGAGTATTTAGTGACGTCAACCTTGCAGATCTTCAACAAAGGAAGCCGCTTGGCACAGACGTACCTGGGGCCCAATTCTCGCGCCTTCGATATTATATCACATATTTATCGAAAAAACATGGCGGATATCACAATATGCGATAAATATTCGACATTTTCATAGTTCGAGAATACGTAACATCTAAATTTTGTTATATCCGCCATGTTTTTTCGATAAATATCGTATGTGACATAATATCGAAGGCGTGAGAATTGGGCTCCTGGTGGTCATCTGAGCTGATTTAGCCCGGTATCCACGTGGCACCTCCCTGCAGGTAGGTGGGGGGAGGGGGGGGAAAAAGCCCATCTACCTTGCTGCACTCTCACGTCGATATCTCTAAAAGTTTAGCAAATAGATCGTGTTTAGTATCATTTCCTTATAATTTAAGAACGAGGAATTCATTTCTGGAACAACATTTTCACTTGTTTATAGAAAAATGACGAGTATAGCGTGAAAATATACAAAACTTGAAAAACATTTTTTTACAAAATCGATTCTTACAATTTAACTAAGAGATTGTTTTACAAAAAAATTCGTTTGAACAGCCCTGTTTATGTAAAATATAGAAACATAAACTTTATTAACAGTTTTGACTACGTAAACGTTTTTTTTTATACATATAAAAAAAAACGTTTACGTCGCGCGGCGGAGGAGCTGCGAGCGGCGGGAATAGTTTGTAGTTGGGATAATATGATTTGTCACATATTGTTTAATTATGACAATGATTGATAATTAAAAATTTAAACCTCCAGTTGGTATTATTAAAGGAATATCCAGTAATAATTTATACACAATATTCAAACACTGACACTGACATCCGTAATTCTAGCTTATTTCAATTATTTCACGCGAGAACATTGGTACCTACTCGTATAAGAGTTAAAAGTTAGGTTAGCTAAATACTAAAAAGGCTAACTAATAAAAGTCAGCTCAGATGATCAATGATCACCAGGTACGTCTGTGCCAAGCCTCCTTTGTTGAAGATCTGCAAGGTTCTCTATACAAACCATGTCACTAAATACTCTAATAATAGTGCTTAAGGAAATTTTAAATTTTTTTATCGTATATAAATACGCATTATAACAAAATTATTGAAGAATCCAATTCTCGTTTGCAAGATCTTCTACACTAGGTAAACAACTGTTAAATGTACTTTAATGTCTAAAGGATATTACAAAATAGATGAATTTTTAAATGACAATAGTAAAAATGTATGGAATAGTTTTAAGGAATACAAATCTTGTAAAACTTTGAAAAGAGGCTATGACAATAGTGACTGAAATTCTTTGCTGCTTCTTCTTAGCACTAGCCTACAATTGTCCCGAAGCAGTGGAAGGGTTCTATTTTATATTGGGACGTGTGAATTTATTAATTTTACTAGGGTCACCGACGCGACCGGGGCAAAAGGTCATCGTCAACACAGGGTGTCCCGAACGCCTGAAAACAAGGGTTAGGTATTCCATTCCTTGAGCTGGTGTTTAGGAAGGAAGGTTAAGGGGATTTCCTATTATGTATGACAGTTGCGTGCGATTGGCACCTCTGTCTGGTCTGACTGGGCGCAGAAGGAGAGGTCGCGCTATTATACTGTCGGACTTTTGAAGAGAAGCTTCTGAGCCCTTACGATACATTAGCATACTAACTTACCACTGAGCGATCCATTGTTTTCAGAAACAACTTTTGTATGCTAAGTTTTATTTCAGGTGTTTGACACAGAAAAGCGTGACTTTTTGGAACTTGATCAAGTAAAATCCATTATGACACAATACGGTGATATTTTTGACGAAGACGAAACGCGAGAAATGCTCCGAGATGCTAACGTTCGTGGTGATGGGAATATATTTTATGAAGACTTCGTAGAAAGCTTGTTTAATCTGGCGCCAGAACTACACGAAATTAAGGTTCTCACAACCCAATTGTATTTATATTTGTTTATGTACCATTTTGAGTTGTATTTGACAATAATAACTTACACATTAACTATAAGTAAAAACTTGTTAGTGGCCTTACTCTTCTACTGTATTAGGTAAATAAATACTCGATTCCTAGATGTAAGGTATCCAAAAATTGACAAATAAATAAATCTCTTATTACAGACAGAATATTTATATGAAGATCCTGATGAAGATCCATCGGTTCCACCTGAACCTGTTATTGAAGAAGAGGAACCGCCACCTCCTCCACCGCCTCCACCCCCCGCAAAGAAAGGCAAAGAAAAGAAAAAGAAATAAATACAAAAGTACCTATGTGATTTAATTTTACGGTTTTTCATTTATTCTGGTAAAGATATGGCTCAGGCCTGAAATATTTGTTATCCTAAAATGTACAATTCTCAAAAAGTCTAAAAGCTACGTATTCATCATGTTTGCATTCCTATTTTGTCAGCTTTATTGAAATGTCTTCAATTTAAGATGTGTGCAGTCTTAGAAGGTCTTCTATTCATAATGTTTACATTTCTATAATTTCAGTAGGATGTGCCTAATATTAGCATTACCATAATGTTCGCTTTTTTAAATAGGCTCTCGTCATATTATCATTTATTTATTTGTGTCCTCCTAGCCGAATTTCGACCACGGCGGCCTATCTCAACAGAGATAAGCCAACTGCGCGGGACATATTATAGTGCACAAGTGTGTGCGCAATACACAGGTGCACTCTCTGTTCCTTCACACTCATAATTCGGTGAGACGGCAGTCCGACATGACTGTAGAGAGATTAGGCGCAGGACTAACGGCTTAACGTGCTTTCCGAGGCACGGGGGTGTTAACACCACCAACTTCGTGACTCCGGAGCTGTCTTGAGTAATTTCACGACAGAAAAACTCAAACACTCTCGGCCCGACCCGGGATTCGAACCCGGGACCTCATGGATAGTACCTAGCGTGCTGACCACTAGACCAATTTATTTAGGTTTCGTCCTCGTTGCAGACATTTTGAGAATAAGTAGGTAATTTCTGAAAAGCGAACATTGTACAAAAACTGTCAGTTGGAGATAGACAATTTTAAATAGTTGACATTTTGAGAAGAAGAATAATGGAGAAGAAAAGACGTGCTCACATTCTGAATAGCAGACATTTTGCGAAAAAAACATTTTAGGAAAACGGATATTTCAGGCCTGAGACAAAGATATATGCCATCAAAACATAACTTGTAAAAAACCAAATGTCGCACGCAACGCAACTCAATTCTTTCGTATAAAGATGTGAGATCCAATGTAATACCAAGTCGGTTAATTTATTCAGTCCCTTCATAAGGCATGAAAACGCAATGTATGCAGGTAGGTACTTATTAATTTAGTGCGTTTGCCACATTGATTTATTATATATAGTTTGCCAAGTCAATCTATACAAAAGGACCTTAAGAGGAACTGAATAAATTAGCAGACTTGGTATTACATGGACCTTAAAACTTTTTACGGTAGAAGAAAGAATTGAGTTGCGATTACTGGACTTGTTTTTTTTTCAAAGTTATGTTTTTGATGGCATCTCAATCCTCTTTCTTTTGATGAGATGCCTTTTTACCTATTTTTCTATTATATTACTGCAAATGTAACTTTGTAATCATATATGTTTATATGGGTTAACAAAGTTATTTTTGCAGTTGGTGTATCGAGAAAACTGGGCCGAAATTAAAGTTTTTCCTTGATTTATACACTAAATATTGTATTCTAAATTTGAAGCTTCTATAAGATTACGTGATCAGTGGCTCTGTCTTCTAGAAATTTCTTAGACACGAGTTCGCCTATTTTTAAACACCCAGTAAACCTTGCTTGATTTAATTTGACAGAATTCACATTAAAAAATTAGAGTGTTGATAATCGGTCAGCTTAGTTTGTCAGTCAGTAGGTACTGTGTGCCGAAATTCAGAATTTTAACTAGTTATAATTCTTAAACTACTGGCTCAAATTATATGAAATTTAAAATATACTGAGTTTATACAATGCCTGCTTGGTTACTGAAAATGCAGGCTTCTAGTTTTATCCACAACGAAGTTATAGGGGGTCGAAAAAGCGTGAGAATTCACGCCTTTTTCGACCGCCTATAACTTCCCCCGTATAAGGTCCCGTTTTTACCCTTTGGGTACGGAACCCTAAAAAGTACAATTCAGAAGTATAGTAAAGCAAACAGTTTAGGGAGAAAATGAAACATTTTATGAAGACTTGGCTGTATAGACTTAACTCTTTGCCTATCCAGAATGGATTGAACTAAACTACATAAAACTTTTTGTCGATGATCGACTAGGGATGTAAGATGTTAAAAATTGATTCATAAAAATCTATATTTATAAAAAGCAATCGATTTTGGGGAAAATATTTTTTCCCTATATTCACAAAGGGTTTGCGGGAAAGAAAGCTAACAAATAATTTTAGTGGTGGGGCAAAACCTATAATAATATTATAGATTTAGTCAAAATGGTTTCTTAAGAACTATGGTGAGGTAAGCGGTATCCGAGATGATAATTATATTTCATAGTCAACATTGAGTTTAATTTGAAAGAATTCCTGATTTTTATTTTATGCTAAGGATGAGTTGTGTGCTGATTTGAAAATCTATTTATACATATAATAAAACTGTAAAAGGTCAAATCTGTACATTGATTAAAAAAATACCTCTTGAGGTTTAAGTAAGTCGATACAGGGTGAACTCCCTTTACCATTCGACAGAGTACAAATGAGAGACCACGATTACTAGACGGCGATAAAAGTATGAGTCAATTTGCATCATCGAATCCACGCAGACGAAATCGCTGGTAGCTTTGCTAGTTATTAATAATAATTATCTATCATTATTGATAATTATTGACGAGTTGTGCAAAAAGTAGGAAAAGATGAAATCACTTTAATTGGTAATTTGATTGTTACTATAATAATAATTCATGCAGATTGCGGTCGAAAACAAAGTTCACAGCAAACTATAAAATCGATTTAGAAGTCAATTGTTATTCCAAAAATTGTTATTCCTAATAACCGGTTATTATCTACATCCCTATGAATGACATGTCATTCGATTCGACATTTCGTTTGATTTTTGTGATTTGTGATAAGCTGGAATTATTGCATCAAAATATTGCGATTTTCAATGCGAGTTTGATTTTAATTTATTTCGTTATGTACTATTAAGAGTATCCATGTAGACTTACATATTTTACTTCGTTTTAGTTACTATTTTAATTGTTAAATTCGTATACCCACCAAGTAAAAGCAATGGATCTCGAAGACAATGCTATGGGTCTAACCCACGAACAAACAGATAAAATATTACAATTTCAAGATTTAACTGGTATAGAAGATATGTCTATATGCAGAGATGTATTGCAAAGGCACCAGTGGGACTTGGAGGTAAGTGTTTGTCAGTTTGAAAGTTGTTAGTTTTTAGGTCAATCTGTTTTGGTTTTGTTAATTTGTAGTTTTGTATGGTAGGTGGCGATACAAGAGCAGTTGAACATAAGAGAAGGGCGGCCGTCAGTGTTCGCAACGGAGGCGAGGGCACCGCCTGTGGTTCATGACCACATAGCCCAGCAAGTATTTACAGATGAGCCTTCGGAAGGGTCAGGAGGGGGTGTTCGCGGTCTCTTTCGCTATGTTGTGAATTTTGTAGTCTCAATGTGCTATAGCACTATATCTTCAGTTTTGAATTTGCTGCTGAGCTTCATAAGAAATGATGACAGGAGATGTAAGTATGATTGTTTGAAGCTTTGTTTGTATAGTATAAAAAGAACTGAAGTCTGATTATAAATTTGCTGTTATTTTCCAGTGGTGACTGATCCATTGGGAGATGTGATGGGTTTTATAAACAACTACACATCAAGGTTCAACCCTCACCCTGTGTTCTACCAGGGCACATATGCCCAAGCCCTCAATGATGCCAAGAATGAGCTAAGATTCCTCATTGTATACCTCCATTCAGAATCTGCTACTGAGACCCAAAACTTCTGCAGGTATTATTTATATTAGGTGCCAGGATTTTTCATAGCAGCACAGAACTAAGAACTAAAACATACTATTATTACAATCATTATGAAAAATCTCGCCACCTGTTATACTATGTGAATAGATACATTTTGGAAATAATTTAATTAGCACAACACACAATAGATAATCAATTGTTATGCGACCACCGGGGAGTTATGATCCTCAAGAGGTTAAAAGTTTACACAGCCAAATACTATAAGTTGAGTTAATTCTTGTGCAATCAGTCTTTATTTTGTGGCCTAGCACAAAGTTTAGCCTTATAAGTCAACTTATGTTTGGTCAAAATCTACTGCTTTCACTGATAAATGTATAAGAGATACGAAACTGGCATCTTAGTTATTATTATTTTACATATAACATTCCTATTGACAGCAGATAGGAAATAACCCTCCTTCCGCAGTTGGGTAACAAAGCTTGCATAAATTGAGTACTACTTACTCAAAGTAGCTCCTACTTGTTTTAATTAAGTGGTGATGACTTTATATGGCTTTCTTAATTTTGTATTTTACTATTTACAGGACTACCCTGGCAGACCCTGAAGTTATCCAATACATAAACACTCATGCCCTGTTCTGGGGTTGCTCTGTGGACACAGCGGAAGGCTGGCGAGTGGCTCAGTCTGTGGGTGGACGCAGGTATAGTAAAGCTATGTAAATAATGCTAGGTCTACTGGAACAAAACTTATTATATGAAATTGTTTAAAAGTAAGTACAGTGCCTGTGTCGAAATGCGTCATATTTTATCAGAGTTCAAATGCATTAAATTTTGTGATTACTATACTATACACTTGACGACACAAACGGGATTTAATGTAACAAAATACTTTATAATTGAAAAAAATTGTATTTACCTTCTTGACCTTTTAATTCCGTTGCACAAATCATGGTCATGGGATTTTAGTTGCATTAAATCCCGTTTGTGTCATTAAGTGTATATTTAGAAATGCAACAACAAGTCAGATAATTATATAGTAAAACATAATACCTCCTTTTTTAGATTGGCTACAAAGACTGTATTTTAAAATATTAAAAAAATGGTCTTTTCATTATTATTTGATACTCATATTGCTATAGTAACAACAAATGCAAACGCAAATGGGGGTAACCCCCTCCCTTTTTTCATTTGCGTTGCGTTGAGCAGCCATTTTTAAAATTTATGTTAGTCTATGTCACTGCCACAATTGTGGCAATTTCAGCGACATCTCAAATATCAAAAACTGTTCTGACGTTTGGACTGTAGGTTTTGCTAAAGAAATGGAAATATGCACACATCTGCTAGATCCTTTGACAGATATTTTGTCAAAATGGCGAGGGCGTATTAAAAATAATGTAAACAACTTGTCGCTAGCTCAATAGAAAGATTTGTTTTCAGAACAGTAGTGTTACTCAGCCGTATTTTTAAAATTAGAACCTACGGATGGGCGGAGCGCTAGGGTTGGTACACAACAAGTAAAAAATGTCTAGATTTTTATTCTTCATATGTGTATTGTTTTAGGTTTAGGAATGAGTCATATTTTTACTGAAGATTATTTATCAAATCAAATAAAATAATAAGTTTATTGTCTATAAACATATAATATTGTATATAACCTACTTTGTTCAAAAATCCATCTGCATTTCGAAAGTCAGTCTTTGACAGCGAACCGGCTCGCGCCCCGCGTGTCACTTCGTGGTTTTGTCTGCCCAAGTTTGCTCAACGGGCCGTGTAACTGACGTGTATGCATGTGTGTGTCGATACGGGTGCTCTAGTATGAAGATAAAATACTGTATATCTATATACCGTGTCGCTAGCCACCGGTGGCTGTGGTCGGTCATCGGTGGCTCATCTCCGCGGAGCCTACGCCATGACAAAAACAGGTTTAAAGACATCTTAAATTCATACAGGTACCCCCTCTTGTGCGTGGTATGCGTCCGCGAGCACCGCATGACGGTGGTGGCGCGCAGCGAGGGCTCGTGCTCGCCGGCCGCGCTGCTGACGCGCCTGCGCCGCGTCGTCGCCGACAACGAGTCGCACCTCGCCGCCGCGCGCGCTGACAGGTAAGTCTAGCTGGGTGCAGTGCTTACCGACCGTCATCATCTAAGTCAATTGGTCTACACCCACACTAGGTGACAAGCGTCAGCGACAGCTCGGCGACTTGACGTGATGATATGTATCGGCCGAAAATTTCATATATTTTGTTCAAAGCTTTGCACACTTGGCGTCAGAGTCGCAACGACGAGTCAGGGGAGTAGCCTGCGCTCGCTACTTGTCGCCGCGTCTAGTGGGCGCTGTGCGCGCACACACACGACGACAGGCGCGCGACGGTGATTCGTCAGTCATGCTGTAAAACGCCTTCGCATTCGAATGATGAACATCAAGCCAAGCGCAATTAGAGCCTCACAAGATGAAGACTACACGGCTGTCTCTCCAGAATACTCTACTACTGATGATCGCTTCCTGCACGACGTACGACTAGTCGGTGCGTACGTCGGTCGAGTTCGTCATCTCCCTCAGGTTACCTGCAAACGCGCCTGTGGCGCGTAATCGTCGATAACGAGGCGCACCTCGACCACCTAACTGAGTCCCCGCCTGCGGGGTACAAGGAGGTGCGAGTGTAGACGGAAACGGGGACCATGAGCGGTGAGGGCGGCGCGCGCTTCGATTTCATTAGGTATTAACATTTTGAAAAGAATGCGAATTCAGACCAATAATACTTCCTCGCCATCAATAGCTATCGTAATTGCAGCCATCCCCGTAAATAAACTCCTTGAAAAAAAAAATTATCACAAACTTTTTTATAACCCTTTCGTTTCCTATTTCAAGACCGAAGCCTACATGTTGGTGATATAAATGCAAAACATTCCTTTATCTTCCTTCAGAGTGGAGCGCGAAGTGACGGCGCGTTTACGCGCAGCTCAAGACGAGGCGTACGCGGAGTCTCTAGCCGCGGACCAGGAGAAAGAACGGCGCAAGGCGGCCGACCGCGCCGCGAGGGAACAGCAGCAGAACGAGGACCAGCGCCGCAGGGAGCGGGAGGAGAAGCACAAGCGAGACGTGAGTGCCATAACATTTTAAAAATAATCCTCCTAGCCGAATTTCGACTACAGCGGCCAATCTCAACACAGATTAGATTACAGAGACAGACTGCGCGGGAGATATTATAGTGCACAAGTGTGTGCGCAATACACAGGTGCACTCTCTGTTTCTTCACTCTCATAATTCGGTGAGACGGCAGTCCGACATGACCGTAGAGAGATCAAGCGCAGGACCAACGACTAACTTACTTTTCATCTCACCTGTTCGGAAAGTTGAATTTTCATGTGTAGATAGCCGGGTGGGAAATAGCTTTTCCCTCCTACTTTATACTCCTACTATTAAATAAAAGGCCACTATCAAGAGTATCGATAGTTATTGCAATAGTCAGAGCTGTATCAGCTATTGATAGTGATTTTAATATTGAACTTTGATACTATCGATAGTATTGCTATGTGTCCATAGTATTTATATTAACGGAGCTATCGATACTATCGTTACTATCGATAATATCGATATTCTATCGATACTATTGCTTTTACCTCAACTATTGATATTCTATCGATACTATTGCTTTTGCCTCAACTATCGATAGTCTATCGATAGTCAATAGACACTATCGATATTTTATCGATACTATTGCTTTTGCCTCAACTATCGATATTCTATCGACGCTATCGATATTTTATCGATACTGTTGCTTTTGTATCAACTATCGATAGTCTATCGATACTATTGCTTTTGCCTCAACTATCGATAGTCTATCGATACTATTGATATTCTATCGATACTATTGCTTTTGCCTCAACTATCGAGTCTATCGGTACACTATTTCTTTCCTCACAGTCGAAATGAAAAATAGTATTCTCCTCGGGGATAATGATGTCTTCGTCTTGGGCGAGCTTAAATCCTTCGCTCCACTCAGGATTCTACTTTTAACTCCCTCGCTATGCTCGGGAGTAAACACTAAACTCCCTTGCTGCCCTCGGGTGTTAACTCTCGAATCCTTCGGTACGCTCGAGATTCAAGATGACGCCCGTGACGTAAGACATCACTTTACCCCCTCGGTGAATAATCTACTATTCCGAGCCACGAGGGTGTTAACACCACCAACTTTCTGACTCCGGAATTGTGTCTTGAGTTATTTTAAGGCAGAAAAACCCAAACACTTTCGGCCCAACCTGTGATTCGAACACGGGATTTCGTGGATAGTACCTAGCGTGCTGACCACTAGACCAACGAGGCAGTCAATTAAAAAAAAGTCTTTAAAAAAAAGGAAACGTATTCAATATAATACGGAGCCCGGCGCCAAGCAGCTTGCTGTGTTCCGTCGGTAAGTGATAGTGCGATAACCTGCTGGGTGAGCTTGCTCCACCGTCGACTCTGTCTACGCTTGCTTTGACAGATATTTCGTCAAAATGGCATGTGACCGCCACCGGTGGCGTGTCGTGAACATTCAGTCGCGTTTAAACGCCACTCGCTTCAGGTGTGCGGCGACTCCATACAAAACGTATTAAAATAATGTAAACAGTTTTCGCTTGCCACTGGTGGCTGTGGTCGGGAGCGGGAGGAGAAGCACAAGCAATACCAGGACCAGACTCCAGGTGTTAGATGTTTAAGTGTAAAATAAATAATTATTAACGGAAGAATAGGCTGTATGAAACCTGTTCCAAGGCCTGTAAACGTGTATTTTTAAATAAGGGACTGATGTTGATCCAGTGTTATATATCGGTCAGGTGAAAGAGGCGCGCGCGGCGATGGCGGCGCGCCTGCCCCCCGAGCCGGCGGCGGGCAACGGCACCGTAGCGTTGTTGATCCGGTTGCCGGGCGGCGAGCGGCTCACGCGCCGGTTCACGCTCAAGCACACCACGCAGGTAACACTTCGTACATTGATAAGAAGACTGTCACTTCACGAAAATATATGTTTTTTAGTTAAGTGCATTTAAACTAGCAAAGTAATGTTAACGAAACTTAAAACGTTCTTTCTGGAAAAAGATCAATTTTGCTTAGTGACAGTTTTCTTATCAATGTACGACTTATTAACACGCTATATTGATTAGGGTTCCGCACCCGAACGGTAAAAACGAGGCTAGGTGCGGTTTGGGGTTTTTTAAACTAAAAAATGGTCATAATATAGTGTCTAATGTTTTATGTTGTATAGATAATGTACGAAACCCTGCGTGCGCGAGTCCGTCTCGCACTTGGCCGTTTTTTTATAAATAAGCCCACCTGCGGGGATATTAAAAAATTATGGCGCTGTTACTGATCACGCGTGAAAAGAGAGATGCCATCATCATAGGTCTATTAATTCTGGTCAACGTAACATTTAAAATCAATTAAACAGTATTTTATGAATGAAAATTGTAGATAACAAGCAAAATTCTCCTTTAGGATTCAGGATATTAGCACAGAATAAATAATAGTACAAGGACCACTCCGCAAAGTTATTTAAGTAAATAGCGACTCTTGTTACGACACCATAAAGTGTAAATTGAGATGGCGGCACGCCAATAGACTACCGTTACAAGCACCTACCTACATATTTACCTCTCTTTCTCTCGCATAACCTCACTCCACCTGACAGCGTAGGGTCGACTGTCGCGACGACAAACGCGCGCGTGAGTCTTTTTCAATGAATGAATGAATGCATTTATTTGCTTAAACCACGGTACAGATTGATAAAAACAAATAATATGGGTTCAAGGTGTTTTGCCGATGTATCGGTAGGCAAATATTTGACGTCGTCGTCTAAAATTAACAATTTAATTTTTTAAATGTAAAAAAATTACAATGATCAATTATGATACAATAATACATGAATAATTGGATGTCAGATTACAATTTTAGCGTGCATTATACAAAAACAATTGTCATAGATAATACCTAAATCTAAACAATACATGTTAGTCCATCTAATGTTTTTACATTAGATGGACTAACATGTTTATAACATTAAAAAAAAACGCAGTAGTCTACCTTGGAATCAGGCGTTTTATGTGTCCATCAGAACAACATTTTGAAAACTCCTCAATAGTGTAAAAGGAGTTTTCAGAGAGTATTTTGTACAGTATGTTCTTAAACGATCTCAAGGGCAAGTTTCTTATTATGTGCGGCAACATGTTATATAATTTAATCGTGACGTAACAATTTCGCTGTTGAAAACATGTTGTAGATGACTGAGGTCAAACGAGTTGCCTAGCATATCGGGTAGACAAAAATACATTTAATTTCAAAAATACTTATGTTCTTCCTTACAAAAACGAGAACCTCAAAAATGTGCATCTACATCAATGTCTTAGATCTTACATGCGATGCGGCCAGCTTGTGACATCTATTACGACCAAACGCCGACCGGTCGATCCGCGCATGTGTTAGCTTTAAGCTAAACTGCGGAGTGAACCAGGCTTGCTATAATCAAAAAGTTTTTAGCTAGTTACCTACCACATAGATCCATCTACAAGTGTTTTTGAAAGTTTTAAATAAGGCAAACCTCTTAGAGCCCAATTCTGCTGCTCAAATACAACAACTTTTAGTAAAGGATTTTGATGTTGGTCCCATTAAAAAGTTGAATCGGCCTCTAAGAGCTTTTGCGTTATTTCAATAACACCGTATATTAAACCAATATGTACCTTTACAGGACCTATACGACTTCGTGTTCAGCCATCCCCAATCGCCAGAGGAGTTTGAGATCACCACCAACTTCCCGAAACGCGTTCTTTCGCGCGGCTCCTCGCATCTCAGCGACGTCGGCCTCAAAGACCGCGATGTGCTGTTTGTGAACGATGTGAACGCATAAAATCGGGCGAGACACGAGTGATATTTTCCGACTGGGGGCCTAAGTCTGCTAAATGACATTTGCAAAATTGTAATAGAAACGTAGTGAGGCCTATCGCGTGTGAATCCGCGGCTAGAGGCGCTTGTGTAGCGTGAGGTCTCCGAAATGTTAAAAATTGCTTGTGGGTTTACTACGCGGGTTTATTTCTAATTATAAAAATGTTGTGAATATTTGCCAATAACTTAGATTAATTATGGCGAATATGAGTTACGGGTAAATGATTGATTTGAATGAATGTCAGTGATTTTAAGACAGTTTTATCTTTCCGAAACTTATATCTTTCTTTTTTTTTCGAAACTACGCAACTCTGTGGCATGGCCGATATGTTTACGCTTTGGTTCTATTGTATCAAATATGATTTAAATGTAAACTTTCTTTTCACGCGCGTTTAACCAACTATTACAACCACACATCAGGACCTCCCTCACTCACCAGTGGCGCCATCTGGTGAGACAAAAAACAGTGGCCCTCATTGAATAGCAAGTTTTTGACAGTTGTAGTGTGGGCTAAATGTCGAAATCCTGCTTATCAATTACAATTCTATACAACTTTGCTAGTGTAATTTAGTAGACTTGGGCTCTAAATAACTTACCAAATTGCACGATTTGGTATGGTCATAAATACTGCAACGGATTCCGGATCGGTACGTGGTTTAATCACCAAGAAACTATAGTTCGAACGCCTAAATAAGTCATTGCCTGGGGTTCATGAGAACGGGGTAGCTGTAAAGTCCGTTTTGCGTGTCAAACATTGCAAACGATTTTTTATGACTTTATACTGGTGAAAAAAAATGCTAATAGCTCTAAAAAGCTGCGTATATTAAACGTTAAACTACCATATTGGGATGTAATTTTTGTGTCTATCTTATTTTTCAATTAAGAATTTCGTTAAAAAGGAATAATATAAGTTTTAAACAAGAAAAACACTGTGAGTGTTAATATATTAAAAACATAGTGCAATGTTGGACAAGCAATGAAAAACGGACTTTAGTCAAGAACAGGCACCATGAGCGGTGTAGGCGCTTATGAATTGATTGGGTGATAATTCACATTCTTTTCAAAATTCAAATCACAAGGGCCCGCCGTTCTCGTCGTTGACGTCTCGTCTCCTCCCGCACCCCTGACCCCGCAAGCGAGGACTCAGGCGAATTGTGTTTTTTTAAAGTGCGTCTCCGTAACTATCAGTCTGGAAACAAAATTTAAAACACAGTGGTAGAAAATTTTATTTTTACAACATTGTGTGGAAACTCTTTTCTAGCTAAAATGCTAGTCACTCTACAAGAACAATAGTAGTATTTATTTTACGTATGATATGATTGCCTAATCGCAGTCATGCCACGCCGCGGCGTGGTGACATTAGCCTTCCATTTTTGTATCTTGTTATAGTTTTATTTGTATTAAACTCTTCTTATAATTATACCAATGTTAGACCCTCATCAACTTTTTAAACAGCCCGCCGTGAACCTACATTGACGGATTGTTTAACACAGTTCCCAAACACAAATAATGTCAAATAATATTGTTGGTTGTTTAAAAATTAAGCATGTTAGTTAGCTCATGCATTGTGTTGTTGAACTCGCCCACGAGACCGCTAATATGATTTTTTCCTCTGTTATGTGGTATCTGTCATTAATTCCAAATTAATCGTCGCGTAATTTTTAAGTTTTGAATGGGGATCCACACGCAAAGCTTGATGCAGATGGCGCTAGCATAGATACGCCTATGTCAAATATTTTGCTTTTGTTTATGTCGGGCTTTTTTGTATCTAATTTACAGTTTGTCGTGACTATCTAATGTTATTTCATCACAATGTATTCGTCAATGAAGTTATCTGAACTAAAAGACGATCTTCGGAAACGAGGATGAAAAGTATCTGGTAAAAAAGCCGATTTTATTGCGAGGTAAACATTTGGGTGTTTATACAGTTTTATTACTGTAAATGTTACATTTAATGCTTGTTGAAATGGTTTTTGTTGTATTTGTGTTACAAATTAACTACATAACAAGGTTTTTAAATATAACTAAAATAATAAAACACGTACATGTTTGTTTTTAGGTTAGAATTCTACGATCGGAACTGCGATGATACCGGGAATTTTGGTGTCGTAGCTTCACAATCTAGTTATACGATGAATGTTCCCGATCCAGAAGCTTATCATGATGTGAATAGTTCCAGTAAACTATACTCAGCCCGGCGAACCTTGATCCCTATGACATTGACAGTTATTCCTACGACACAACATTGTAGTGGCGTCACCGTTACATTAGAATTGAATTGGAGGCTTCTAAAAATGCCATTTATTAAGGTAAGGTAGATATATGCCATTACAATGATATTCCGTCGGAATTATAACAATTCTTAACACTTACAAGAAATTATCTCAATCAGACTTTACGTTTACGTCCTGCAAAAGTTACTTCGTTCGGAAGATATCGACTAGTGCGGGAAAATATCGATAAACAAATGTCGATAATGGAAACGAGTGTACATGATTTATAATCATTTAAGTTGATAGGTGCTGAGCTGAATGTTAAAAAGTTGCATGAAATTGTTTTTATTTCACTCAAATTTATAAAATATTTCTGGGGACACCAGGTTTTGTTTTATTTAAGATTAGATTTTATTAGTATCAGTTTTCATGTGTGGCATAATTAAGTGATAAATTATTAGTGTCATTACTTTTTCATACTTAAGGATTAGTACATTCTCTATTGGATAGAACGGAGCGCGGCATACATGCACTCACGATTGTATACCCAAGAGAATTAAAAATTAACTGTAGGACAAAACCAAATAAAACAAAAGCTGTTCAGCGATCATTTATTTATATATTTTAATCTGAATCTGATAATGACATTAGGGTTTGTGTCACGAACTCGGAATCTGTACTGCAGCTGCTGTCGCCTACGTTTATAAAAAACGGCTCATCTACAATGCTGTCGTATCGCACGTCTCGATCCCAATCATCAAAACAAAGTTTTATATTGACAGTGGTAGGACGGTAGCCTAATCACTGCGTGACCTTTGGATTTAGCCATTTCATCCAAAAAATATGTCCGCTTTGTTTGCTGTTTCTGCAGGTTCAACAGTCTGACCAATTATTTTTTGAACATTTGAATGTTAGCTGCCACACCAATGCGTTGCAACCACTCTAGGATTTACCCTTTATTATTGTTGCTGGTAGTGCTTTATTCACTTGGACGGAATGGTATAGGGCGTTGTCCATCAAAATATGGTTGGGCTCATTTAAATTATCCATCATCACTCCGTAATCATCGGTCGTTTTAACTGATTTGAAGGCCCACAAGCAATTAGGCGCAACACCTTTGGCTGTATCAGCGTGGCAGATAATCAAACGCTGACCCTTGCCTTCTGGCGCTTGGGTACAGGATTTTGCTGTGTCGTCTGTCCATATTTTGGGGACTGTGTGGAGGGAGCTGCGCCTTTGACTTTGTTTTGTTAGCATCCTATACTGTAACTTACAAAACATCTGGTGTTTTAATTACTAAACTCCTAATTTTTAAGGCGTTCTACCATCAGCTCAGCTCCACATAATGACTATCAGACGTAACAAACAACATGTCAACATTAAGATACTAGTACGAAAACACTATACGTGCCTTCAAAATTTGAGGGTTTCCCTCGAATACACCAAGATCCCATCATCAGATCTCGACTGGGCCAAAATGGGACCAACTAGAAGGTATAGCCTCTAGGTAAACATATTTTTTTCAAATCGGTCCACAACTGACTGAATTGATAACCTCCTCCGTTTTTGAAGTCGGTTAATAAAAAAAAATACAGTTGAATTGATAACCTCCTCCTTTTTTGAAGTCGGTTAAAAAAGTTAAGTTTCATCGACACGACCCATCACTAACATGAACTGTCATAGGAATCAAGGTTCGCCGGGCCGGGTATACCTAAAATTAATGAATTTTCTTCTTATAGCTGTTTCGCACTTCTTTTTTAAATTGGCTCTTTTGGAAATAAATGAATACCATTATTGTAACAACCTGGCACAGTACATAACGGCATTATGCTTTCGTAGATTGAAAACACAAAAAAAATACTCAAAAAACACAACTTCTGTACTGGAATGACAGATAGCTTTGGGCGCATCGACAATGCGCCACCTAAAGGGAGAATTTGGCAGTGTGGATCCCCATTAAAACAGTGGTAACGGGTGTTCCAGAATTAACGCAAGATTTGAATTTACCGCTATTTTTGTATTAAGGTGCTGGCAACCCTAAAAAATAAACAATTTGACAGCAGACGACTTAGGGTTAGTAAAAATAGATATGACACCGATGGAACTTGTCTGTATTGTTTTTTGTCAGCTGTCAAATCGTATTTTTTAGGGTTGCCAGCACTTTACCCCACAAATAGCGGCAATTTAAAATCTTGCGTTAATTTTAGGATCATTTATTATTATTATTTCGGCGAATAATGACATAATTATTTATATAATTTAATAACCGTCTTGGTGTAGTTGTTTGCGCACTTCTCGCTCCAGACTACAAAACCAGCTGTTGTGGAGTCAAATCCCGCAAGGGGCAAGTGTTTGTGTGAGCATTTGTACATGAGTCATGGATATTTATAAACGTATATAAGTATGTCTATCCGTTAACCTAGTCACTATGGCACAAGCTCACGTTTAGTTTGGGACTAGGTAATTAGTGTTTTGTAGGGACAATTTATTATTATTTTTTATTATAGAATCTGCTTAATTAAAACTCCCTAATCGTCTGATTTTTGTCGTAATTGCCTATCCATGTCATTGTTAGATTTATTGGTGATTAAACCTTTACCTATTACCTAAGATATTATCAATTTGGCTGTTATGAACCAAACGTGAATGACAGATGTCTTGATTTGTAAATACAAATCTGTGAATAAATATTTTAAACTCAATGCAGCACCCAATATAGAATTAAAAGATAGTTTACTCGAGCTTTATTACTGATCCTAAATTGATATTTTGAAATGTGTAAATGGAAGTGCAATATGTGTTGAGAAGAAGAAAATGTGCGGTGAAATTTGAATATGTAAAATAATGATTACTTATGTCCGAACTGCGAATTTCATATGAGTAAGGAATATAAATCTACTTAATGATTTCATGTAATTAATGTTTTTACTGCTTAATTTTAAAGTATGTGTTAATGAATTTAGAACCGCTGCATTGCATGAATTTGCAAATTAAAAAGGCAAATAATTTGTACTTACAATATACTCGTACTAAGTAGTAACAAAAAACAATATGAGTTGTCTTTGCTCGTTAATAACTGAAAAACAATTTTTTGTTCAATTTTTTAATAAAGCCCTCGTTTATTAGCCTTCCGATATTTCACCTTTTAAAAATAAAATTTGAGAGTGATATACAGGGTGTGGCGTAAAAAGTGGTCCAAAGCAAAGGTGTGGATACACTGTACACTGAAGCACCACATACCAGTATTTAAAAAAAAATTATGTACAGGGTTTTAAAAAAAAAAAAAAATTTTTTTAGAAATCGTTACCTTGCCTTACAAATTTGGTTATAATTTCCAAAAATGACGGTTTTTTTTGTATCCATTTTTTTAAATTATTATTGCTGATCACTTGTACTTAGTACTCCATTCGTTTTTTTTTTTTACAAACTGAATTTAATAAAAAAAATTAAGTTTCTTTCAAAATTCAATACTCACTGCTAGCAAATCGTTTGACTTTCAATGCTTTTGGTGCAAAAAAAATGTACCACACTGTCAGTGCCCATTGTTTAAAAAAAATGCCCATCTTTTGCAGATTCTAAAATGGTGCAACAATAAGTGTTACGACTTACAGGAAAAAAGTTATTGCTTTTCGAAACAAAAAGGAGCCCAATTCAGAAAAACAATTTATTTGAAGTTCAAGGGTTTACAAGGGTTGTAATTTTTTTCTGTGTGATCCAAAGCAAAGGTGTGGATACACTGTACACTGAAGCACCACATACCAGTATTTAAAAAAAAATTATGTACAGGGTTTTAAAAAAAAAAAAATTTTTTAATTTTTTTAGAAATCGTTACCTTGCCTTACAAATTTGGTTATAATTTCCAAAAATGACGGTTTTTTTTATCCATTTTTTTTATTATTATTGCTGATCACTTGTACTTAGTACTCCATTCGTTTTTTTTTTTTTACAAACTGAATTTAATAAAAAAAATTAAGTTTCTTTCAAAATTCAATACTCACTGCTAGCAAATCGTTTGACTTTCAATGCTTTTGGTGCAAAAAAAATGTACCACACTGTCAGTGCCCATTGTTTAAAAAAAATGCCCATCTTTTGCAGATTCTAAAATGGTGCAACAATAAGTGTTACGACTTACAGGAAAAAAGTTATTGCTTTTCGAAACAAAAAGGAGCCCAATTCAGAAAAACAATTTATTTGAAGTTCAAGGGTTTACAAGGGTTGTAATTTTTTTCTGTGGTCCAAAGCAAAGGTGTGGATACACTGTACACTGAAGCACCACATACCAGTATTTAAAAAAAAATTATGTACAGGGTTTTCAGGGTTTTCAGGGTTTTTTTTATTAAATTCAGTTTAAAAAAAAAAAAACGAATGGAGTACTAAGTACAAGTGATCAGCAATAATAATAAAAAAAATGGATAAAAAAAAACCGTCATTTTTGGAAATTATAACCAAATTTGTAAGGCAAGGTAACGATTTCTAAAAAAATTTAATTTTTTTTTTTAAAACCCTGTACATATTTTTTTTTTAAATACTGGTATGTGGTGCTTCAGTGTACAGTGTATCCACACCTTTGCTTTGGACCACTATTTACGCCACACCCTGTATAATTTGACAGATACGCGCCTTTTAAAAATACGCTTTCCTGACAAAATTTTGTAATAGCCCTATAAAAACAGAGGCCTTACTTCGGATGACGTGTCCGTATTTTTGAGTCGCAACCCGCTCGTTCGCGTGTCCGAAAGTCCGAAATAGAGACGTCATTCGTATTAATTGTGTGACATTGAATGCGTGGCCACAGTGGGCTCGATTCCAATGCCCCCGTCTACTATTAAATTTAACTTCAGTTTCTCTCTTTCGCTGCCAAACAAACGAAAAGAGACAGAGGCCTTACTCCGGTTGACGATGTCCGTATTTTCGGATGTAGTTGTCCCTTTCACTCACGACAGAATGACAACGCGAACAAGCGTGATGGCTAGACTCGAAAATGCGGACATCGTCAACAGCAATAGGGCCTCGGACGCTAATAGTTTAGAAACGTCATACCAAGTCAGCCCAAGCTGTCAGTTGCTAATGAAATTACAGAATCCATAGACAATTTAGTATGGATGTCATTCGATAACGACTAAAGTTAGTCGAAAACACGCAAAAACTTGTAAAAATATGTAATAAATAGCATCATTTAATTTGAAATTTCTAAATGGTCTAAATTATTGCAGGCTGTCTCATTCGCTTGTTTAGCGGTGAAAGAGAGAGACTGAACTTTAATTTAATCCTAGACGGGTATATTGAATTGGAGTTGAGTCTAGTGACGCGCCTTCCGCTAGTCACTACGCTAAGGACGCAAAAGCGTGTTTCATCATAATATTTGATAATTCGCGTCCGTGGACGCAACTGCGCTAGGCTTGCAATGGCACTAAGGCCTCAGGTTCTGGTCATGGCATTAAGGGTCCGTAAATAAGATGCAATCTGTAGTCTAAATAATTTAATAGGTTCAATTTGACAGGTGACATATAGGGTCGGGTGTTTACGAATCGGTCGGTAGAATTAACGATTCAGATATCAACTCGATTTACAATCGATTCAAAACATTGTTAATCTTTACAAAATACTTAACGTTTTAGTGACTATTTTTTCTTAAGTATGTTTAAGAATTAAGTTCTATGAACTAAAAATAAAATAAATTCTTCAAACTCAAAATGTTATTTGTTCAATGAATCGATAAATCTGTACCTCCGTGACGAGTAAAACGGTGAAAACACTAACATTAAGAAAAAATCTAAATAGAACATGGCCCTTTGCAGAGACGTCTGTCCACAGTAAAGAATTTTGATTTATTTTACCCTGTATGTAGAAAATATAAACTAAAATGTGTCCCATTACATAATTTTAAGTCAGTGATGTCTTTTCTTATTTTAAAATCAATAGCATTTTATTTCATTTTTCTATGTGTTGTCTATGGAATCCCTCCGCGTACACTACTACGTTATGTGATAACTCAGAGCTGTCAAATTGCACCTATTAGATTATATAGACTATAGTCTAAAGCGAAGTTAGCTATCGCCACAGAATAAATTCTAGTACTTCGTACAGAATTATTCTGCAATGGTATTCAAAGAAACGTCTACTATGTCTGTAAAAAATATGGTGTTGTAATTGAGCTCGCCTCTGTGTCAAGTTCCTTTTAGACACTTACCAAAATATATTTCAATTGATTTTCATTTTTATAACTGGATAACGATTCATAATACACTAAACCACTAAAACGTCAGAACATGCGGCGCGATAGGGTTGAAAGCTACAAGAAGCTACTATTGCCATCTAGCGTATCTTACGAGCACTTTACGCATGCTCGTCCAGCCAGCAACGTAGTGACGCGGGCCGCCAGTTCATAATACGCATGTGTGTGTCACTGCTCGCTCGCGAGTTGATTATCCTGCCGCGGCAGTAGCGCCGCGCGTAGGTACGTTTTATCGCTAATAAAATGTATGAAACTGATACAAGCTATCGAAATATCACGTGACTTGCATACATTTTGACATTTCGTTGACGATAGCGAAGTTCACTGTAGAAGGATTGCATCTTTACCAAGGGCCCAGGTGTAATTTAAATGCTGCTACTGTAAGAAATCTCAGTTGGTACTTTGTACGTACGTGATTCTGTGCTGCAATATCAGCATGATTGCCCTAATTATCTTATGTTTATTTGTTGGCCCTTTGACAGACCTTATTTATACACTGACGTGTGCTGAGTATTTTTTTAGGATGTTAACAAATAAGTTTTGATATATTTTGTTGTGTGATTCAATTTTTTTTTGGCTGGTTCCAATTTGAAGCATTTTCCTGTCTATTATTGTCTAATAGTTAAACGTATTTTAATGCAGACTGTCACGTATTCCTAGAATACATACCTATCTGTTACAGACATAATAAATTGTTAAATTCGTATATATATATGAAACGAAACCCAGTTGTCTTATAGTGGAAGTAAGAGTGTTTTTAGAGTCGTGCGGGTTAGTTTTAACACGAAATTACATAATCTGTGATGTGTAGCACCCGCGACAGCGCAGTGACATGTAGAATGTTCTTCGACACCACAGATTATGTATCTCAATCCCGCGTGCGTGATCAAATCCGTACGACTAAAAACGCCCTTTTTATGGTTATTTTCAATCGTTCAGATATTGGGGAGGTAAGTTGTTTAATTTAAACTTTATTTAATAATTAACATTAGTGATATTTCGTCAGAATAAAATTGTATGTATTCTAAAAGACAAAAAATGTTATGTTATACTTTTTCATTCAAAGCTTTTACTGGTGGACCCAAACTATATTTTATGTTTTTACATACGACCTTTGTTGTTAAAGTACTCTATGATTTAAGTATGCGCTCTAAAAGGTAAATTAACCTGTTATGGATATCTTTTGGTTCTGTTACATGTATTTTAAATTATCAATGTAGTTTGGGTCTATTTTTGCTAAGTAGTGCTACGTAAGTTGTCATCGGTATTTAGTAAGTTAGCATTATAATAAATCAAGGAAGTTTACATAATAATCATTGTTGTGCATTTTGAGTTTTTCTGGACGCGATGCGTATATGTATACAGACTATGCATGCAGGGTGGTGACAACAGTTTGTACAATATTTGAGGTAAATATCGCTTGATTCCAATAGATAGATATATGCTGTCACATGTGGATCCTATCAACATCACAAGGAATATAATAATGATATTCATCATTCTGACTGTAGATCTGGTCAATTAATCCATTTGTGTTGTAAATACAAATTAAATGTCAGCATAGCAATCAAGTGTTCAGTTTGTTGGGTTTCAGAGGTGCGGTGCATTTAATTCAAAATGTGTATTATATGTTTTGTTGTATAATAATAACGAACGTTCCTTGCTAACCTGTTAGTTTCATTTAATATTGGCAAGTGACTCGCTCCGTCTTTGCACGGGTGGGGTCGTAGTAAGCTACCCTAATGCACAAAATGTCTGCATACTTACAATGAAAATAATATCGTAAATTACTTATATCGTTCTTTAGTATACTATACTAATATGTAACTGTGTATTAATAGCCTGCATCTTGTAACGAACTAAATAAGTAGCACATCAAGTCGAGACGGTTGGTGTACGGTACGGTAATGGTTGGTTGGTATGGTATGGTTGCCATTGTATTCATGGTTACTTTGTACCCATATTGGTATCCATATTTATGGTCATAATTGCATTTTAAGTCTGGTTAGGCACAAGGAACATAATTATCCACAGAACGACTCTCTTCCTCAACTCGATAACAATAGATAGAGATAATTAAGTGTCAAATGTTTCATTTAGAGAACTTACAGACGAGCGACAATATGTCAGTAATTGCTTGCCACGTCGCCAATAGGCCGATCTATGGCGGGCTAAGGATAGCCCGCCAAAGATTAGTAGAGATCATCGCGAAGATTCATAGGTAAAGAAAATCAGACGTGGCGGGGAACTTTAAAAAAAAATGTAGTGATGTTTAATCACGCCTTTCTTGTTTACGATATTTTTATCTTGGTTACGATAAAATGAGGATGAGACAATTGTAACTATTTTTTATTTTCAAAATCATAAAACAACAACACTAAAATAGAACAAAATATGTTTGACCTGGAATGTAGGCACTTTTTAAATACATAACACATTAAATTACCTTTCAAAATAACGGCTAACAAATGAAAACTTCACTAATTATTTGTAAGTATACAAAACTCGTAATGTTACAATAATTTGTATTTTATATTGACTATTCATTCCCTACTTTTTAATAGTAAAAGAATGTGCTTTTTTTAAAATAGAAAATATTTATTTATTGTAAATAGAACTATGACGATAAATATATACAGATGGTAGTCGGTGTTTAAAAACAAATAAGTTGAAATACTTTGAAAATACTGTCAATACAACTATGGCATCTTACAGGGACAGTTTTAGAAATACCTTTCAAAGATTAAGGACGCGAATAAATCCGAATAGTTAGGTAAAAGGTTATTACATTTTAGGTACTGACATTAATAAGAATGTTAGTATGTACTAACATTCTTTGGTGTATGATGATAAACGATATGTTATTATGTAAGTACATACCATGCTGACCGGTCTGAATTTAAAAAATACGGAATTGTACTCTTATAAAACCATAACAATAAGTGCTTTCCTTAAATAAATTAACTTCTATATATTTGGGATATAATATAATACGGGAGTAGGTATTATAACGGAGTTCCAAGTGACTTGAATATATTAAATTTAATAATTTCTTTAGTTTTTTGAAATACCTACTTGCAATCATCAAAGATGGATGGAATAATTCAAACTTTTTGTAATAATCGTGTTTTTATCAGGTACTGACAAAATATCGACCACTTCCTCCATAAGTATTTGGAAATCTACATCTAAATGTTTGTATTTATCTGATATCATTTACAATAAAATATGGTAAAATCATGTAAGTATACACATTTTTGTTAAACTTTTATAAAAACTAATTTATCACACGTTTGTTTAAAGTCTAATGAAAGTGTAGATACATGCCTTATTCTGTCTTATAGTGCGCCTAACATTTGGCCAAAATGTCTAATTACATTACAAAATATGTCTGGAATATCTAATGTATCTGTTGTCACATACATAAATCTAATTACTTTCTCACTCTTGGGACATTTAATACTAAAACTTCATTAAGTTCTAATATTATCAGGAATATTAAAATTCATCACATTTCGAAATAAGTAAGAAGTTTTAAACAGATTTTACAATGGGTACAGTGTCCAGCTCAACAGACTTTACATTTTCGTTCTAAAATAGCCCCTATTAGAACTACTTAAGATGCAGCAGTGTTTACCTTAAGGTGCTGTAGTCTGTTTATCGAGTTTACCAAATTTATTTTGTTGAAAGTGAACCATCACGATATACTCGGATACTCATAGGATCTGTGTCCGTCCATATGTCATTTGATTATCGATTTATTTGTTTTGTTGAAAATATCCTTTGGAATTTTTCAAAGCACGACAGTTAAGTACTCTTGGACAGTTGCGTGCGTTTATTATTCTGTTGAATCCACTTATTTTAATATTTACAAACTACCCCATAAATGCATGTATACAATCGTCTTTTAGTGCGAACTTCTTCAGTAACTGTAGGCCGGCTTGAGTGAACTCGGCGGGGCCGCATAAACACGCGAAGTGGGAGCAAGAGTCTCCACACTTCAAGGATTCCTTGCCTATCACTTTCGTTAGGAGCTCCAGACTGATCCGGCCTTTTGGTCCCGTCCATGTAGACTTGGCGTCGGACAAAACATGGGTTACCGCGAACCTGTAAAATAAAAGAAACCAAATCATTAATGTGGTATCTATTTTGGTGATATCGTCTTTAGGACAGTATTAGCTAACAGTCAAGTTTCCAAAAAAGTTCACAAAAAGTAATATACAATGGATATATATTATTAAAACGTTCTACGATTTTATAAAATATGCAAATTACATAACATCCATGATAACATCTACTGTGTCGATGATATTGTTTTTTTGCACATTTTCAGCTATTGACTGGACTCTTAATATTTCTACGGTTGCATCAAAGTTTTTCAATGTAAACTAGATAAAATCTTCATAAAAACCTTCAATAGTTAAGTAGGTAGGCATATTCATTCAAAAATCTTTATACGTTTTTCCATATCCATGCCAACTGCTCTTTTAAGTTATTTAGGTTTTAGGATCAAACTATTCAATGGACAGTACAAAGAAAGTATTCAGTGTAAGCTTTTTACCTGCTATCCTCTTTCGCTATCATTTCGAAATTATCGCGGAAAAGAATGTCCTCCTCCGTTTTGTTGAAGAATAACAAATGAGCGCGTTCACTGAAATGAAAATATTAGCATTTGAGATTTATGCAGAGTGTGAAATAAACTGGCGATTGGGACGAGGGGATGCATTGAGTAGCTTTTGATTCAAACAAGCGCGTATCAAGTGGAATTGTTTGAGTCCGGGATTGGCGGCTGGCATTATGTAACATATAGGTAATAGGTATATAGGACGCTTTATTTCAATTGAAGGGTCACAACAAAGGCACGCATTAACCTTACAATCCTGTAGAGGGATCAGGGCCTTTCTGAAATTACAGCTTTGTGTACGACTTCAGACAATCTAAACGATTTATGACAGTCAGGATCTTATTGTATTAAATTTCATATAAGGACGAAATTCTTTAAAAATGTGTGTGTCTTACCATCTTGGATTGGATCTTGAAAGCATAAACTTGAGCAAACCAAGCATTGGAGTGATACCCGTGCCGGCTGCTATGAAGTAAACGCTCTTGACTGCTTTTAACTGCAGATAAACAAAAATAACATACACTTTTTACATCAACAGGTTTGTAGGTACCGCTACCTGCCAATTGCCATAGTCATTATGAATTCAAATTTTTAACTGCGTGTTAGAGCTACTAAAGCTAAAACAAAGTAGTAAATAGTCCTTGGTACTACTGGAATACCTACCTACTTAATAACACTACCAGCCATAGCCATAATGGCGCCAGTCAGAGGGAAGTCGGGACTGGAGACGACCGAGACGAGACGTAACGACAGATAAACAAAGAAAAATACCTAGTAACCGATTCACATCTAACATTGGATATCTAAGCAAATATTAAAATACTATTTCCTACACGATTTTCTAAGATTTGGGCTACCGATTGTACGGTACCATGTCTGTTGACTTGGGGCCAAGGGATCGACTAAAATATACCGGCAGCGAAATATTTCCTAAAATCATATACTTACCTAGTGAAGTGTAGGGTAAATATTGGCAGACTTTCACTCGAGCCAAAGTTTTTCTTTTCGACGCTCGGGTATCCCTCATTATCTACTATTAGAGATGTTATTTTTGGACATGTAAGTAGTTAACTTTGTTGTCCTTAATTGATCCGCACCCAGTGGCTTATATAAGGCGTGGCAGCTCTATGACCTCGGACAATAAATGCTCAATAAGCATAAAATGAGTAGGTATATTTTAGGGCATGGATTCTACGGTTTTCGGATTCTAGTCGACAACTACAGCTACGGAAATACATTTTAGTTCGAGTCAAATCATTTTAGATTGTACCTGTATAAACTTCAAACAAGGTAGGTAAGGAAATGGTGGAAATGACGGGCTCGCAAGGTTAGGCTCGACTGTATTAATAACCAAGCAGGTAGCACTTAGCTAGTTGTACTTAGCTGTAGTAATATCATGAAAACAAAGGTCATCATATGGAATGTGTGTGTAGGTGAACTAACAATACAGTGAAACCTGGTTAAGTGAGATATCAAGGGACCTGCAATGTCGTTTCACTTATAGAGGTATTCCACTTACCCAGTGTCTCAGATATACAGGTATAAATAAATATCTGTCTCATTTACAGAGGGTTCCATTAATAGAGGTGAGAATACAGGTTATTTCATTTATACAGGTGCGATCATTAAATAAAATAACGTGTTATGTACGTAAATGAGTTATAATAAAAAAAAAAGTACTTAAAGGTAATCATACAAATGTAATCAACAAAAATATTCAAGCACGTTTTTACACGTAATATGTACGATAATATGGAAACTGCCTCGTTGCCTCGTTGGTCTAGTGGTCAGCACGCTGGGTACTATCCACGAGGTCCCGGGTTCGAATCCCGGGTCGGGCCGAGAGTGTTTGGGTTTTTCTGTCTTGAAATTACTCAGACACAGCTCCGGAGTCAGGAAGTTGGTGGTGTTAACACCCCCGTGCCTCGGAAAGCACGTTAAGCCGTTGGTCCTGCGCCTGATCTCTCTACGGTCATGTCGGTCTGCCGTCTCACCGAATTATGAGAGTGAAGGAACAGAGAGTGCACCTGTGTATTGCGCACACACTTGTGCACTATAATATGTCCCACGCAGTTGGCTAATCTCTGTTGAGATAGGCCGCCGTAGTCGAAATCGGCTAGGAGGACATCATCATCATCAATATGGAAACGGAATGTATCAATTATAAAAATCTGTCATTTTAGTTTGTCGTTTGGAAGTATCAGCCATCAGATGTTTTTCGATGTTATAAATTTTATCAAATATGCTTTGGTCACCAATTGATGACATTTCAAAATAACTATGCAAAGTTTCTAGTGCTTTCACTGCTTCACGTTTAGAAATTTTTACTAAATTTACTTCCGCGCTCATTTCATCGTCTTCTTCATTGAAGAAGACGAGAAGGCATGAACAATGTCGCTTTCATTAAGTTCTCCTGAAACTATTAAACCGTCATCGACGTTTATAAAATCTTGGAATGTTGGCTGTTGATTATTTATTTATTTATTTATTTATTTAAACTTTATTGCACTGTAAGTTGTACAATTGGCGGACTTAATGCCTTAGGGCATTCTCTACCAGTCAACCGCTTGGATTATAACCGATTGTCGTTGCTGATGGCTAAGTTCCAACCTTCAGGATCAGTTTCTAAATTGTTCACGTTCAGGATATTCTGATAAACGTACACGTTTTAGTTTTCCTTGTCTTTCAGAACATTGTGATTCAATTTTATGTTTACTCTAATTTATTCTACAAAGAGTAGATTTTTGCACATTAAATTCGGCACAAACTTCTTCGCGTGTCTTCCCACTTTCATAAACGGATATTAAGTTCAGTTTTTCACGTAATGATAACGATTGTAGCTTTCGTTTTGACATTTTTCAAATAAACATTTGTATGATAGTAAAGCGAAACTAAAACTGAAGGTAATTGAAGCTCAAAATTTGTACTTACGTACTTGGAATTACGTGTGGAATTTGTGGGTAGAATAAGAATGAGTAAACAAACAATGTTATCTCAGTTACAGAGGTTTATGCATATAAAATTTACTCGCTGTCTCAGTTATAGAGGTAACTATGATGATAAATCGAAAGAACAAATCCCAGATATAGAGGTTTACCTCGTCCCACTAACAGAGGTAATTCAGTGCCAAAGTGTTGGGACCTCAGCATGAGTTCCAATTATTGAGGTTTCTCACTTATCCAGGTCCCACTTAACCAAGTTTCACTGTATATCATTCATGAGTTTTTTACAATACCTTTTGCAATTGGAAGTTGCCGTAAGGTCCTGACAGCGTCACAGAATCCCCTTCACTCAACGAGGTGAGATGGGGCGATAGTGCACCAGTGGCGTACTTCTTCACCGCCAACCTTAGGGCTGCACTGCCTTCGTGAGAACACCAGCCTTCGCCGACGGGGGTATACGATCTGACGCACTCGGAACCTAGGACAAGGGTCAGTTGGATAAGTTATTGCTATAGTCTATTGATGCTAAAATACCCATGTAAGTTGTGCTACTTTGTTTGAATTGCCTAAAGCATAAGTTAAAAGAAACCAAAAATTCGCACACGGATTTGAAATAAGATAGAACACCGTGAGTGTTAAAAAAGATTAAAAACTTTTTCATAAAGCAATCAGGTTTTTGTTGCACGTTTGCACTAGTTCTGATTTGTGTTCAAAAGAGTATAAGTAGATTAAGCCAACAGTGCTCTTGGCTGCCAAGTTGACAAAGATATGTGTTGGTCGTCGAGGTGGCTATCATAAACGGCCCAACATAAATAACAAAAATAAGAACATAATTGATAGAACTAGGTATTACTTTGCGGAAATCCAAAAAAGAAAAAATATTTTGCTTTAAATTCGCTTAGCGGAATTATTAATTTTTCTGTAAAACAAGAGCATTTTCGGAAAGTCATTTTAGAACGTGGGGCGAAAGTTTGAATCCCAGCGCTACTTTCGAATAAGTATATCTATCCCTAAGTAGAAGACTCATTTATGTGTTAGGGGAAAATACTGAGTAACTAATGGCTCACAACACTGTATCCTACTTGGTATGTGAGCCTTAAGCGCTGGACTGCGGTTGTACTAAGTTAGTTAGTATTATAAGCGTAATCATGAAGTTTACACCGCAATCGCTCCAATTGTAACTTGAGTTGAGTTTCTAAATCTCGGTTATCTACTGGTCCACAAAGTAAAAAAACACTAATCTTTTTGCAATGTAGGCAAGTAAACTTGCTTGTGCTACATACCATTGATTCGTCTATGTACTCTGACGTGGTGTCCCAACGGCACGACCACTGGCCCGGACCATGGCTCCAGGGCCAACATGGTGGTGTCATGTGTCACGGTCCCCACGCCCACAACTCGGCACTGCACCGTCCGTGGTGACGACACAGGGGAGGGCGTACCCAGGGTCACTTTCCCGCAGACCTTCCACACTTGGGGTTCTGCTTTTTGTGCTATCACCTGCGAAAATTTATCAGGATCAAGGGAAGGACGTGGATGTAGGGATCAAGTCATTGTGTTTTCGCTATTGTGGCAGGATGAAATGTGTTGTATGGTAATTACCTGATGAGTGATAACTGATAAATAAGTATTCTGTTGTGTTCTACCTTTAACATTATACAGCGTTTGAACAGACATCAGTTGCAAAATAAATAATAAATAAATAAATAGTTTCAACAAACACACCAATTACCTAGTCCTAAACTAAGCGTGAGCTTGTGCTATGGTGACTAGGATAACGGATAGACATACTTATATACATTTATAAACATCCATGACTTAGGTACAAATGCTTGTGCTCATCACACAAACATTTGCCCCTTGCGGGATTCAAACCCGCAACCGCCTGGTTTAGAAGTCCGGGGTGCGCACCACTACACCAAGACGGTCGTCAAGGTCGTCAGTTGCAAAAGGTTCTAAGTGGGTCCTTGTACTATTATTTTTTCTGTGATCCTAGGTACCTCATAGCTTATTTATAGCTTATATCAAAAACTGACTGCTTACTATGGAAAAAGAATTAAAATAAAAGATGAAGAGATAAAAGGCTTTGGATACAAATTCATAATGAACTTACGTCTATTTTTCCGCTCTCGGCGTATATCCGCAGCTGCAAAGGCTCCTGCAATTTTCCCTCGGGCACCAACTTGAGCGTTCTAAGCCACCCGTTAGTCGCCACTTCAATTAACAGCGCGCCTTCCGCTATCCTTGCACACCCACCCGGGTTCGCCAAAGGGCCGGTATACACGGACACAGTCAATTTCATCGACGTTTGAATCCAATCGTAGCGCAGAGGAGGAACTTCCGATTTCTCGACCGTTTTCACCGGACTAGAAGCAGCTCTCCGACTTATCGAAACTGGCAGATCGCTCGACTGTATCAAACTTTGCATTATCTTACTCGGCGGACTGCCCTTCACGTTCTCCTCACTTTTGGACGACATTTTCTTTCTGACTGGCGTTATACAATTGGCTAGGTTTTCCATGGATTTTCTGACGAGTTCTTGTGCTTTAGACGGTTCTCTGAGTCGGTCGGATTTGGGTGAGGGGTTTGCGGAGTCGAATAGTTCTTCGGCGTCGGGCAAGTCGAATCGAAGTGGTCCCACGAGACACTTCGCTAAAAGTGAGTCGTAGTTGACCCATGGATGGACTTTGTCAAATAGCTGAGTGGCATCTATTCCCGCGCCGCGCATTAGTTCCTCGGGGCCTATGAAGAAACGAAGATGTCCTTCAATATCAACCAACGAAACTTAAATCAATCTTACTACATTTACATTTCTAAATTTCTTACCTCCAGGATGGTAGGGTAAGTAATGTGTGATATTGTAGACTCGCCCGCGAATAGCTAACCACGCGTCTTCTAAAACAATAAGGTGAAGTTAAGTAAAGTTTTCTGTATTGGTTTCATTGTTAATTTACAACAGAAAGTTCTGTTGTTTGTATTTGTTGTTTGTTATTGAGTGAGGAGACTGTTTTCTGTTCTGGTTTATCCATGGGACTGTCAAGCGTGGAGGTTACTCAGTACTTAAGTAAATTACCTACAGCAAACACTCGTGAGAGAAGTATGCCGCCTAGTGTGGTTAGGGTCCGCCTACTGGTATTAGTCCCCTAATAACAATTTCGTAAGGCCCTTAGACGAATTAAGATAATATCTGTATTTTCATCTCTAGGCACCGTGTTCCCTCACACAGCGGGAAATTACGGACATCATTTTACAGAGTAGGTAAGACACCTGAAATTCCAGGTATCCATCTTAATTATGCTAATTGTTGAGAGTTGCCTTTATTTCTTTTCTCTTCTCTTCAGGGACACTCTTAGAAAACTGCTGTCAAACTTCTCAGCGGGCTGACTGAATAGGTAAATGAAACGGGATAGGTATAGATATATTTCAACTTCATTAATTGGTTTTAGCACCTGCCTCATTGTCTGCCACAAGTTTTAGTAAATAGAGCAGTACTTCTTACTTATAATTACGTAAGCAGTTTTTGACTATGTAATTGAAACTGCTGTATGTGACTATATTACTACTAGACTACATTATTAGAAATGAAGTGAGCTACTCAGAATCAGTAACTAAACGACTTTCTCCTAAGAAACATGGGTCGAAATATGCCAAAACAAATTCGACTATACAGGGTGTGGCGTAAATAGTGGTCCAAAGCAAAGGTGTGGATACACTGTACACTGAAGCACCACATACCAGTATTTAAAAAAAAATTATGTACAGGGTTTTCAAAAAAAAATTTTTTTTTTAATTTTTTTAGAAATCGTTACCTTGCCTTACAAATTTGGTTATAATTTCCAAAAATGACCGTTTTTTTTTATCCATTTTTTTTATTATTATTGCTGATCACTTGTACTTAGTACTCCATTCGTTTTTTTTTTTTACAATCTGAATTTAATAAAAAAAATTGTTTCTTTCAAAATTCAATACTCACTGCTAGCAAATCGTTTGACTTTCAATGCTTTTGGTGCAAAAAAAATGTACCACACTGTCAGTGCCCATTGTTTAAAAAAAATGCCCATCTTTTGCAGATTCTAAAATGGTGCAACAATAAGTGTTACGACTTACAGGAAAAAAGTTATTGCTTTTCGAAACAAAAAGGAGCCCAATTCAGAAAAACAATTTATTTGAAGTTCAAGGGTTTACAAGGGTTGTAATTTTTTTCTGTGTGGTCCAAAGCAAAGGTGTGGATACACTGTACACTGAAGAACCACATACCAGTATTTAAAAAAAAATTATGTACAGGGTTTAAAAAAAAAAAAAAATATTTTTTTTAGAAATCGTTACCTTGCCTTACAAATTTGGTTATAATTTCCAAAAATGACGGTTTTTTTTTATCCATTTTTTTATTATTATTGCTGATCACTTGTACTTAGTACTCCATTCGTTTTTTTTTTTACAAACTGAATTTAATAAAAAAAATTAAAGTTTCTTTCAAAATTCAATACTCACTGCTAGCAAATCGTTTGACTTTCAATGCTTTTGGTGCAAAAAAAATGTACCACACTGTCAGTGCCCATTGTTTAAAAAAAATGCCCATCTTTTGCAGATTCTAAAATGGTGCAACAATAAGTGTTACGACTTACAGGAAAAAAGTTATTGCTTTTCGAAACAAAAAGGAGCCCAATTCAGAAAAACAATTTATTTGAAGTTCAAGGGTTTACAAGGGTTGTAATTTTTTTCTGTGTGGTCCAAAGCAAAGGTGTGGATACACTGTACACTGAAGCACCACATACCAGTATTTAAAAAAAAATTATGTACAGGGTTTTCAAAAAAAATTTTTTTTTTTAATTTTTTTAGAAATCGTTACCTTGCCTTACAAATTTGGTTATAATTTCCAAAAATGACGGTTTTTTTTTATACATTTTTTTTATTATTATTGCTGATCACTTGTACTTAGTACTCCATTCGTTTTTCTTTTTTACAAACTGAATTTAATAAAAAAAATTAAGTTTCTTTCAAAATTCAATACTCACTGCTAGCAAATCTTTGACTTTCAATGCTTTTGGTGCAAAAAAAATGTACCACACTGTCAGTGCCCATTGTTTAAAAAAAATGCCCATCTTTTGCAGATTCTAAAATGGTGCAACAATAAGTGTTACGACTTACAGGAAAAAAGTTATTGCTTTTCGAAACAAAAAGGAGCCCAATTCAGAAAAACAATTTATTTGAAGTTCAAGGGTTTACAAGGGTTGTAATTTTTTTCTGTGTGGTCCAAAGCAAAGGTGTGGATACACTGTACACTGAAGCACCACATACCAGTATTTAAAAAAAAATATGTACAGGGTTTTCAGGGTTTTTTTTATTAAATTCAGTTTGTAAAAAAAAAAACGAATGGAGTACTAAGTACAAGTGATCAGCAATAATAATAAAAAAAAATGGATTAAAAAAACCGTCATTTTTGGAAATTATAACCAAATTTGTAAGGCAAGGTAACGATTTCTAAAAAAATTAAAAATTTTTTTTTTTTAAAACCCTGTACATATTTTTTTTTTAAATACTGGTATGTGGTGCTTCAGTGTACAGTGTATCCACACCTTTGCTTTGGACCACACAGAAAAAAATTACAACCCTTGTAAACCCTTGAACTTCAAATAAATTGTTTTTCTGAATTGGGCTCCTTTTTGTTTCGAAAAGCAATAACTTTTTTCCTGTAAGTCGTAACACTTATTGTTGCACCATTTTAGAATCTGCAAAAGATGGGCATTTTTTTTAAACAATGGGCACTGACAGTGTGGTACATTTTTTTTGCACCAAAAGCATTGAAAGTCAAATGATTTGCTAGCAGTGAGTATTGAATTTTGAAAGAAACTTAATTTTTTTTATTAAATTCAGTTTGTAAAAAAAAAAAACGAATGGAGTACTAAGTACAAGTGATCAGCAATAATAATAAAAAAAATGAATAAAAAAAAACCGTCATTTTTGGAAATTATAACCAAATTTGTAAGGCAAGGTAACGATTTCTAAAAAAATTAAAAAATTTTTTTTTTTGAAAACCCTGTACATAATTTTTTTTTAAATACTGGTATGTGGTGCTTCAGTGTACAGTGTATCCACACCTTTGCTTTGGACCACTATTTACGCCACACCCTGTATATAGATAATCATTTTTTTTGTCGTTTTTCGACCCATGTTTCTAGGAGAAAGTTGTTTTAGATTAGATTCTTACCGGATGTAACTACATCCGGTAAGAATCTAATCTAACTTATTGTTATTATTAGGTACACATAGCAATTCGCATCCGTTGCAATCCTGTATGAACCATCGGGTGCCCACGACACAGGTCATTCCTAATGTAGGCCCACTGTTAAAAGCTCCATGTATTTTTGCCGCAATTTGATTGTGGGATACCTTGTTATCATCTTTTTATTTATTAACAATAATCTATTTTTGGTAAAAAAATATATTTTTATTTGATTTAAAGTAGCTTTCCTATTTTTTTAACGGGTAGTTTTGTAACTCATTGTTTATGACTTCAGCTACTAACTCTGTGTATTGTGAGCGGCGAGCTCCGCAGGGCTGACGGGGCGCACTCGGCCTCCCACGCCCGTGAGGTCCTTCCCGGAGTTGCCCAACCGGATCCAGTCCATGAGGCTGTGCCCCGGCTGCAGTGCGCATTTGTTGCGGGGGTTGCCTGTAACAAATATTATTTTCAGTTGTTTTCTGTGTGTTTAGACGTAGTTTTAGAGTTCCTGGAACCGTACCATCAGAAACAATGCAATTGCTAAACCAGTATTGTTCCTTCAATTTTTACTACGACCCCGAAAACAGCAGGCCCATCTCGCTCTTACATACTGTAAACCTTTTAAACGCTCATAGTATGAGTTTGAGGCATTTTAAAGCAGGGTGTTTTTCTGATTGCTAGCAATTTGAAGGATAGTTTATTTGGTGATAATAGGTATGGCGTCTTAATCAGTATGAAAAGGTATGCAAATGCGCACAATTCTGAATCGGCCGATGTTCATACTGATTAAGAAGTCGACTAAACTGGATTGGACTTCCCGATTGCGCTGCATTTGAGCCAACCGTGGCCTAGCTGGTTCCCATGTGCCCGTAATTATTTTATTGCATAACAATATTCGTTAATGAAAGCAATACTAACCACGTCAATAACTAAGTAATATATTAGCCGCTAGAATGTTTATAGTCTGCGGGAACTCTAATATGCTTAAACCTATTTACTTTTAGACTAAATTCTTTTTGCAAGGTTAATTAAGTAGATAATCGTTAAAGATTGTCGAGTTTGGAGAAATGCAGGCCTACCCAACGCTTAAGTTGATTGCTTTAAAAAAGGGGTGTGTAATGGTTGGGTTAAGTTTAATAAAGACGACCGTCTTGATGTAGTGGTTCGCGCCACGGACTTCTAAACCAGGCGGTTGCGGGTTCGAATCCCGCAAGGGGCAAATGTTTGTGTGATGAGCACAAGCATTTGTACCTAAGTCATGGATGTTTATAAAAGTATTTAAGTATGTCTATTCGTTATCCTAGTCACAATAGCACAAGCTCACGCTTAGTATGAGGCTAGGTAATTGGTGTGTTTGTTGGAACAATTTATTTATTTGTACTAACATTTAAGTGATATAAAAATAATTTAAGATAATCTTTTATGACATAACAGCTCATTTCATATAATAAACGTTTGATATAAATTCATGAAATCTCATTTTATTTGATATAACTATCAATAACTCTAAAGTTCATTTCATATAATGTTCAAATATTATAAATAAGTGTAGAAATTTTGTTATAAGTATATTTGATCTAACATTTAATTGATATAAAATCATATAATATAATGCTTTTGTGGTATAACAACTCATTTGATATAGTTAACGTTTGACATAGATGTACATTGTCTTATTTCATTTGATATGATAATCAACATCTCTAAAGTTCATTTTATATAATATTCAAATGCTATAATTATTATTCATTATGTAAAAATTATAAATATAAGTCTCATATCGTAAAACGCCTGCCCTACATCAAACAACAAAAATGTCAAACGTGGTTTTGTTTCTGACGTCTTACTCCGATTGTATATAATGAAATAAACAAAAAATAGTTTCTGGCGCTTCGCCGGCCGCTGCCGCGGCACCGCTCGCTTCGCTCGCTCGGCTCGCTTCGCTCGCTCGGCTCGCGCGGCGTTGTGGTCAACACTTCTAACCTAATCAAACCTAATATTGATAAAATATTAGGTTTGATTAGGTAGTAGTATTATATATAATACCATAATTATATGAAATGAGAAATGTCTGATCTCAGATGAAAAATGCTTATTGGGAATATTCCCTGCCTACTTACTATCAACACTATTATTTATTCTTTGCTATGAATAAAAACTTCCCCTTGACCAATTTCATTTGTGCCAGTGATATTAAATAACGCGCACAAAAGAAAATGTGGATGGTAGGGTAAATAAGACAGGTGCAGTGGTGTGAATCGTAGAGGCCGATACATTTATTCGAAGTAGTAAGTAGATTTATCAATTAGAACTGTTAGAAAAATAAAACAAAGCCGAATGGCTCCTTTTTGTGACAGTTGTGTTCTTGCTTAATGTGCGTCTTGAGTTTTATAGTTAATTAAAACAGTGTATCAGATCACGTCGTTTTCTCTGATTAGCCCTACAAGCCAATAGGTTATGGGCCCAGGATACGTTAAAACTAGAAATTCAGAAGAAATAAGCAAAGAAAAGTTGCAAGTCAAAACCATTGTCAGAATAACCTCAAAATGGATCCCGCCACTCGGTCCATGAATTTAGAGAAGTTTGATGGAAATAACTTTCGTCAATGGAAGTTCCAAATGAAGTGCGCCTTGAAAGCAAAGGGAATCGATATTTCAGCGCCGAAACCTGAAACAAACACTAGTCAATGGTTGAAAAATGATGGTATGGCCATGTACATACTAACATCGTCTATGGATTTCAAACAAATCACATTGGTAGAAAACTGTGAAACCGCTCAAGAAATAATGACAAAACTTGAGTCGATATATGAACAAAAGAGCGAACAGTGTAAAATGTTAATCCATGAAAGGTTTTATCAATATAAGATGTCAGTAGGAGACAGTGTAGCACAACATATCTCGAAAGTTGAAACCTTGGCTAAACAACTACAAGAAAGCGGCGAGAGTGTAAGCGAGATGGCCATTATCACGAAAATTCTCGGCGCATTACCTCATAAGTATAGATCTCTACGTCAAGCCTGGATGTCATTAGATCCAAAACAACAAACCTTGAATAATCTAACAGCCCGCCTATTAGATGAAGAAGCTAGTTTAACAAGTGAGGAAGAACAAGAAACAGCTCTTCTTGTTGCTAATAAGGGGTGGAGGAATCAGCCAAAGCAGAATGAGCCAAAACCTAGTGGAAGTGGCACAAATCAAAACCACACTGCAAAACATAGATTTGAATGTTACAATTGTGGAAAGCGAGGCCACTTCTCCAGAGAATGTCGTGCTCCAAGAAAATCAAAGTTTGGAAAACCTCAACAAGAAGGTGCAAATAAGAACATGTTGGCATTTAATGTGGAAGACAGCTCCGGCAATACTGAAGAGAATACTTGGATATTGGACAGTGGTGCCTCTGCGCACATGACCTTCAGGAAGGAATTCTTTGTTGAACTTTTTGAGTGTGATCAGAAATCATTGACATTGGGAAATAAACATTCAGTAGAAGTGTCTGGTGTAGGCAAAGTGTTAATTAAAGGATATGTTGATGGACAGTGGCAGACAAGTGAGCTGCACGGTGTATTGTATGTCCCAAGTTTGCGGAGGAACTTATTCTCGGAAGGTGTAATTATACGTAAAAACTATACCATTATGAAGAAAGATAAAAGTGCATTAATTTATAAAGACAATAAAATAGTAATGAGTGCTAAAATCACAGAAAACAGTTTGTATGAATTAAAAATAAAAACATTAATTCCTGATACTTGTAACTTGGTGCAAAACAGTCAAAGTGATTTAAAAATGTGGCATGAACGGTTGGGACATATAAATCTAAAACAAATAAAAGACATGAGTGCTAACAGTGTTGTAGAAGGTTTAAAAGTTAAAAATAATGAACAGAGTGATTTTGTTTGTGAAGCTTGTGCGTATGGAAAACAGTGCAGATTTCCATTCCATAAATCTGTGCGAGGAGAACTACAGCCAGGAGACCTGGTGTACAGTGATGTATGCGGGCCGATGAGTCAAACATCTATCCAAGGCATGAGATACTTTGTCTTGTTCAAAGATGCAGCGACGAGTTACAGGCATGTATATTTTATTAAAAATAAAAGTGACGTCATGGAAATGTTCAAGAAATACAATGCTATTGTCAAAAATAAGTTCATGCATGGTGTTAGAATCTTGCACACCGACAATGGAAGATAATATGTGAATTACAGTTTCAAAGAATACTTAGACAAAGAAGGAATAGTTCATGAGTTAACTGCCCCATACACGCCGGAACAAAACGGTTGTGCAGAGCGAGAGAACCGCACTATAGTCGAGAGTGCACGGTCAATGTTGTACGCGAGAGATGTGCCCTTATATCTATGGGCAGAAGCTGTAAACTGTGCAGTCTACATCCTCAATAGAACCTCCTCCAGCCAGACCCCAAATAAAACACCATTTGAGCTATGGAATGGCAGTAAACCTCAATTAGGCCATTTGAAGGTGTTTGGTTGTGTCGGGTATGTGCATGTTCCTGATCAACTAAGAACAAAGATGGCTATGAAGAGCGAGAAAATGATTCTAGTTGGTTATGATAATGACAACTACAGGATGTATAATATGACAAAGCAGACAATAAAAATATCTAGAAATGTCATATTTGATGAACAACAAGTTCCAGAAATAAGAAAAAATATTACACAGATATCTATAAGTAATGAAGACAATGAAACAACAAGAACAAACTGTAATAGTGAAACAGAAGAAAGGAGTACTGATGACACTATAATTGAACCTTCGTCAGAGAATGAAGACAGCTTGCTGAGTTGCAATAGCGACGATCCATCATATGAACCATCTCGAGAAATAGAAGATTTATCTTACCGGAACATCACCCTGAGGCCAAGAAGATATGAGGCAAATCTGGTAGAGCTATCGTTACCTCAATCATATTTTGAAGCATTGAAGAGTCCTCAGAGAAGTGAATGGTGTGAGGCCATTAAAGAAGAATTATCAGCACACAAAAAAAATAATACATGGACTGCGGTTGAAAGGTCTGGTCAGCGGACTCTAACTACAAAATGGGTTTTCACGGTGAAGAAGAATGAAGAAATCAAGTCATACGTTATAAGGCTCGTTTGTGTGCGCGCGGCTTCAATCAGGTGAAAGATATTGACTACCAAGAAATATTTGCTCCCACAACAAGGTATGACTCTATAAGAATTATTCTTTCTATTGCAGCAAAGTATAACTTAGAGATACAACAGTTTGATGTAAAAACTGCGTTTTTAAATGGTTTTCTTGAGGAGAATATATTTATAGAAGTACCTGAAAGTGTAACAATGCCCAGTAACTATGTATTAAAGTTAAATAAATCATTATATGGTTTAAAGCAGGCTTCCAGGTGTTGGAACAAGAGGTTTACTGAGTTCTTATTAAAATATGGTTTTGTGCAATCGGAAGCTGATAATTGTTTATTTACAGGAATTTTTGATCAGATTAAAATCTACTTGATAATATATGTTGACGATGCCCTTCTGGTATCTTCTAGTAGACAACTTATTAGAGAAATAATAGAGTACTTAAAAGAGGCTTTTCAAATTAAAGAATTGATTTTTAAATGTTTTGTGGGCATGGAAATAGAGAGATTCAATAATTGTATCTATATTCATCAAAGGAATTATGTACAACAAATAATTGATAAATTTTGTATGAGTGATGCTTATCCAACTAGTACTCCAGCAGATGTGAATGTGATTATTTCTAAAAATGTGGATGAAAGTATTGTTAACTTTCCTTACAGAGAAGCTATAGGCTCTTTGTTATTTTTATGTTCTGTGTCTAGGCCTGATATTTCATACGCTGTGAATGTATTAAGCCGATATGTAAACAATCCAGGTCATGAGCATGTCAATGCTTTGAAACGTGTTATTAGATACCTAATTAATACAAAAGACTTGTGTATAAAGTATGGAGAAAGCAACGATCTGGCTGGGTATTCAGATTCAAATTTTGCAGGAGACATAGATACGCGGAAATCAACAACTGGTTATATTTTAATAATGAATGATGGCCCTATCACATGGTCCAGTCAAAAACAAAAAACCGTTGCTCTTTCCACAACAGAAGCAGAGTTTGTAGCTGCTTGTGAAGCCACAAAGGAGGTACTATGGTTACAACAACTTTTGTTAGAGTTAGGAGAAAGTTCTGAATGTATAACATTACATGTTGACAATCAAAGTGCAATAAAACTTATTAGCAATCCTGTGTATCATAAGAGAACAAAGCACATAGACATTAAATACAATTTCATAAGAGAAAAAGTTGAGTTGGGTCTGATAAAGATTAGGTATGTACCAAGTAAAGGTCAATTAGCAGATATTCTAACTAAAGCATTGCCAACTCAAACTTTTAATTATCTGAGAGATCAGATTTTGTTTATTAAATAGATCTGTTGTTGTAATAGTTAAGTTGGTAGGTAGAGTTGTAATATTCTTGTAGGTGTTGCATGGTGTTAAATTTTAGTGGGAGTGTTAGAAAAATAAAACAGAAAATTTAACTCTGGCAACATTTAATTAAAGGTTTATTTTTTTTTCTTCCCGCCGAATGGCTCCTTTTTGTGACAGTTGTGTTCTTGCTTAATGTGCGTCTTGAGTTTTATAATTAATTAAAACAGTGTATCAGATCACGTCGTTTTCTCTGATTAGCCCTACAAACCAATAAGAACCTGCAGTTAGTTAGTAGGTAATATTGTATACCTACTTAAAACGTAATTTTTGTCATCGTACCTAATAAGGTTACAAATGAATTGCGCCTGTATAGGTAGAATACTCGTGACTGTACCTAGGTACTACTTACTTAGGTAGATACCTATTTAATAATAATAATATACTAAAAAATAATAATAATAATATTTGAGTAGATAAATTTAGTTAATGTTTAAACCCAAATGAAACACGGGCGTCATCATCCTCCTAGCGTTATCCCGGTTGTGCACTCGCACCCGAGGACCCAGGGTCCGCTGACCATGATCCAGGATGTGGCAGATCAGGTAATTACAGTGGAGCGACTGCCATCTGACCTCCGTGACCCTGTTACCAGGGGAACCTGACCAGTTTTGGATCATGGTTACACATGCAGTCGCCTGAATGTGCAGGTTTCCTCACGATGTTTTCCCTCACCGTAAGAGCATCGGTTAGTGAAACAACTAATGTACATAACCCAGAAAAAGTAATTGGTACATGGCGGCATGTGGGATCGAACCGGCGCCTACCGCACGAGAGGCAACCCGCTAGCCACTGCGCCACCGACGCTCACTCAAATGAAACACGGGCGTAGTCGCGGGAATAGTATATTGCAACATTGTAGTGCTAGCTTATCTTCATAGTGCAATATATTAATAATTTCTTTTCTCATTAATTGAACATTAATTTTATTACAAGCAGTTTTCAAGAGTAGGTACGAAGCTCTAAAAATTCAAGGAAATCAAATACTTGCACAGCAAAATGGGGAAATGCTTTATCATTTACTAAAATCTTTATATAATAAATCATCGCAACATGAGACGGCACTCACAGAATCGAACTTTCGCGAGGCACGAGAGCTAACAAGATTTTTTTTTTCTGTTTCAATCTGCAATCAGTCTCCCGACTATGAGCGGATGCGTTGTAGTGGTTTTCGCATGTTAAGCGTGTTCTCCAATGAGAGCACTACTTATTTATATAATTACACTCTCTGGTGCAGTTTGAGAATGTCGTGCCTAACAAGAGATTAACTAACACACATTTACAAGTTACGTCTTGTGGTAAGTAATAGGGTAAGACTGTTATATTTTCGTATCTTTGTCGTTCTTCTAAAGATAAAGAGCGAAGTTGAGATATTTTGCATAAAACTTATTTACAACTATATTAATACTTACAGACCTACACACGTCTACTACTACTGGACCAACCCAACTAGACAAATTACAAACGACTTACGACGACAATACAACGAAATTACCGAAGGCAGTTAAAAAGCAATATTGTTACAATATATATATATATATATTTTAATTTACTTATCAGATTAAACAGTGGCATACATATATAGGTATATTTAACACCTTACTACGATACGGATTATTTATCTGGGGAAATAGTGTTAATGTACAGCTTTTGTGGCACAAAAAAGTGTGTGCGTGCTTTAAATGGTGTACCTCCTTATCACACATGTAAACCAGTTTTTAGAAGTCTCCAGTTCCTTACATTGCCATGTCTGTATATTTTTGAGGTTTGTAAATTTGTTAAGAAAAATCCTGGTCTTTTTTGCAGAGCTTGTGATATATATCCCCAGAATAAAAGAAACCCTTACAGGCTTGTTTTAAACTATGTACCTAGAACTGCTCTGAACCAGAAAAAATGTTTGAATATGCACATATTAAAAATATATAATAGTATATCAGCGACCATTACAGTTTTGAGGCTAAGCCTATTTCAAAACAAGCTATATGTATGGCTCCTAGAAAAAAAATTAGTCGAGTAATACTCGTATTTTTGTAGCAACACAGTGCAGCGCCTCAGTGCTTCAAGCTCTGCAAAACAACAGCATAACATCTGTCCTTATACTGGAATGCCATAGTGCACTCCAATTCATAGCAAGCACAAATAAAGTAACCCTGCAATGGATCAAAGGACACAGTAACTCACTAGGTAACGACGCAGCTGATGAACTAGCCAAGAGGGGCTCAGCGACAACAGTACTCGGTCCAGAGCCATTACTGCCCATACATGGCTGCGTGCAGAAACTAAAGCAACACACCTAGCAGAGTGGAGAAACGGTGAAGATTGCTGGCAAATAAAGGATGCAATTTCGGAAGTCTCAAAAAGGCTCGCCCGCAACCTCACCCGACTAACGAGAGACAAGCTGCGCATAGCCGTAGGAACCATAACTGGCCACTGTCTTCTAAACAAACACCTATTCAACATAGGTGTCACAGACAGCCCCTTATGCAGAGGATGCATGGAGGCAGAAGAAACACCGCAACACGTGCTCATGGAGTGCGCCGGCGTGGCGGAGCAGCGGGCAGATATCCTCAAATCCCCGGCAACATTTCCGGAGGCCTGTAGTAACCTGGGCAGGTTGCTGGCCTTTTGGGAACACCTGAAGTGGTTAGAATAAAAGAATAAAGGGACATACGCACAATGGCCCAATCTAGAGGCTAAGTGCGGAAAACACCCCAGCCAAACTAACTAACTTCGTAGCAACACATGAAAGTAGAACCGTAGCTTCGTAGCAAAGCGAAAAAAATATCTATTTTATTTCCCAGTCAACATTCACATGTACACGTAGATACAACGAGATAGTATACACATAGGTAGAATACAGAATACATTTCCCTGTGATTATGCTAACGTAGAATGCATTAGCGTCGTTAATAACTACAAAACAACGAGCACTAAGGGCAAGTTCGCTTAAGCTTAAAAGCTTTTCTTGCATCACGAGCTCGCAACTTGCCTGTCACCTGCTTTGTAACGAAAGCTCAACAAAGGTTAAAACTGTCGTTAATATAAGTAGTACTAATGCTGTTATATAGTGTATTTGGTCACTAGTGTCGGAGTCTTCAAGAGGTGATAGACCTGCAAAATCATTCTCTATTACAAGAACATGAAAAATAGCACCCATACAGACCTCACAACTTATCAACTTCTTAGTAGGTACAATGGGAATTTTAAAGTGGATGCCATAAAGTAAGGCTCAACACCGGTAAACTAACCAACATGGTTTTTCTCAGATATTACACACGGTACCTACAAAAAGCAACGTCATCACGTTGATCGATCGCTTTTTAGGCACCTCATTGGCTGGTTGCAACTTATATGAAGGATTTTACATTGAGCTGATTAGTGCATATGTTCCTATCTATCTAGCTTGTTATATTATTTACTGTCATTATATCACTACCCTTATTTAATTAAAATCTGTTATATTTTCAGACGGCAAAGAGTACCTACCTCCTACCCAATCAACGTGGAAGAAACTGAATCAAATTCAGGCACAAAAGTTCATATGTTTGTGTGTGTATTTCAGAATAAAAGCTGAAGAAAACAAAGCAAGTCCCAGAGGCACAGATCAATAAATCAAAGCTTAAACTTTGCTTATAAGGCCTTCGGAATGCCTTCTAATGCCAATCAAATGGGAGTTTGCCGGACTTTAATTAATTTTCCGGTTTATAGGGGACTACGCCATTCATTAGAAAAGCCATTGCGTCTTGGTTCTTCTTTCTCTAAAACGATTTAAACGTAAGTGATATTAGTATATATGTAAGTATTATGTAAGTAAGTATGCAGGGCCGATTCTGGTGCTCTCTATGAGACCGAAATCGCGAAAAAAAAATTGCTAGCCCATTCTAAATCGTCAGCATACAAGTATTACAATATTTGTGCGGAATAGGAATGACATGGACTTTTTTATGGACTTCTCTATTTTTCTAACAGATAATTTTGTTGTATTTGAGCACCAGAATCGGCCCTTTAGACTATAGAGATTATTAATTTTATTTTTAAAAAAGTCGGTGAAGTGTAACGTATTAAAAAAAACTTATTTAGGTTCCATCAAATGTCGTGGTTTTTCCATTGCTTATAGCATTGTTTTATGTGTATAGTCATCTAGTTTTACGTAGAAAATGTGTAAATACGATGAAAATACACGTGGGAAATCGCGGTTATTGCTTGTATTCGTCGGCTGGGGGTTGTCTGCAATTTATTTGTTGTGTGTCAATCAACATACAGCCGTGGTGTGACATACGGTGTTGGATAAAATCGTTATTTTCTTAACAGAATCTATCTCTCTGTCTCTTAAATAAAGACCTCTGTGGCCAAGTGGCTCTGAGATCCCGGGTTCGATCTCCTGTTGGGTCTGTGTCTTGTGTTACCTCCGTTGTTTCGTTTTGTACCTCCGGTTCGTAAGGGTAATTTAATTATTACAATTTTAGTTTCAGTTGATTTATAGTAGTTTTCCATCAAAGCTTCTATATTTTAACAGACAATTGACACAGTGAGAGCGCGAGTACTTGTCTTCCTGTACTTGTACGCTGTACAAGTGTACACTAGCACAAGCAAACATCAGTCAGACTGAAATCACCCCTATGACAACTGCATAAGTTGTCGCAGTGTTTGATAGGATGCTATTTATTTTGTGGCCCAGCCTAGCCAGCTTACGAATACTTCGAACTCAAAATACTCACGGGACCACGCGCCCGTCACAGCCCTAATGTGACGTGAGCCCACTGGGAAATACCCTTCTATTTATTTTGCCTTTATTTATTGCGATTTTCTTTTGTTTTTGTTACACTGATGATTCGCCAGAGTAAAAAGGTTCAAGTGTTATATATGGCATTCCTTCTCCCTTTTCAAGTCGTTCCCTTAGTGCTAAGGATCGTGGCTTCGACGGAAGTGTTTCAGCAGATTTCTCCACCTACTGCGGTATTCGGCTTGATGGAGAGGCTGGGATATCGGCATCAGTAGTTTTTCGGTCACTTGATCAGACCATCGTTTGGGGCTGCGTCCTTTTGGTCGTTTACCATCCACCTTGCCAGTTTTTGTAAGTTGATCCAGGTTGTCTGAACTTCAGCGTGCCACATGACCAAAGTTTTGTAGTATTCTGTGGGGACGGAGTGTAGACAGACGCTGCTGCTTGTCTGATGTCCTATGACATTAGATAAATGCTCTTCTTATTTGCTAATTATAGATAATCTAATTAAAATTCATTTCTAATTACTATAACTGTATAGCTACACTAAGTATATAGATACATGCTTGCTTGCTTGAATACAATACAGAGCCTGAAGCACAGATTATAAAGTCTTTACAACCATCACCAGTTAGCACTTTGTAATCTGTATTTATTATATTCTTGTCGTAAGTTTTTGATTACTTTGAAAAAAAAAGAAAATTAATATAATAAAGCACAGTCGCGCGTTGCCTAACCACAGCCTAATGATAGTTTCAACAAACTCCCGCTGTAAAGTAAACGTTCCTAATTTGAAATGTGCCGCCAACAGGCTGGTGGCGGACGATTCATTCATTCGCTCAACCAATAAAAAAGGCCCCATCTTAGGGCATATCGGCGGGAGTCGATTTATGATTGGCTACCAGGAGAGGGTGATGCGTCTCCGCCGCGAGCTGCTACAAAAACTCGTCAGCTGCAAATCCATTAATATTTTGAAAATCGAACATTTTTTCGGTGAACTACAAGTGTAAGTGTGTGCGCGGTGTTTGTGTCCTATAGTGAGCATAAGAATTTCAATCCATCCATATTGACATCGGCGCCACGACTATCGCGTGGCCACCTGATCTTCACGCCTTCACCAGCTACGAACAAGCATCATCAGCCATCCTATTCCACTCGTACGTGGAAAAGCCTCCTCCCACTGGTAAGTGCTTTGTTATTCGGTGGTGGCGAGTGAACCGCGAATCGTTCTTAATTGTTGGCAGAGTCCATCTAAGGCTCTGACCCAGAGTGTCATAATCAGCCCGTTCCGGCAAGGCAATTGTGCACACTTCTACATGGTGCCGAAACCCGGGAATGGGTGGCTCATGATCTTAATTGTAAAATTCGCCCTATAAATGTAGCTGGTATTTTCACGTTTTTTCGCTTAAAATAGTACCTAAAACGCATAGTCAATTAATGTAACAAATAGTCATTCGTAGCTTTTCTAAGTCGTAAATTCAAAATACAATACGTTTCAAACAATATTTTTTTCCAATTACGCAGATACATTTTATTTCGTGACCGGTCAGGTAGGTAGAAGTAAGTAAGTAGGTACACGTCGTATTCCATTGCTCAGTTGTAATTATTTCGCATTTCGTCTGTTTTATGTGTGCGTTTGAATTCATTCGTTTTTCACTCCACATAACGGAAGTTCACAAAAAACAGTTCAATTGCTCACTCACAGATCAATCTCATTCGTTTCAACTTGTATGGTTCCATCGTTCACAATTGACAGTGACATTTGTAATCACTATTCATTCCAGTTCGTTCATTACTGTCATTTTAATCGTAACCCGTATTACTCGGCAACTTCAAGTTGATCATTGTAAACAATCATTTAATATTGTCGATTTGCAGCTTTAAGTCGTGCACTCGTGAATCCGTTGAGTAATAATAACAGATCATACCTATACAATCCTATTCAATTCCGTTTAAGGGTATATTATATTCGGCTGTTATATTTTACTTTCAGTACTCATACCTATTTATTATTACAGATCATACACTAGCAAGCTATAAAATTCAATTCGGTGCTTTGTGTATACATAGTCGGCTGTGATAAGAAGTACGCTAGTTTTATTCGTTATTAACGAAATCATACGCTTTCACACTCCAATCAATCGTTTTTATTCGTAAACAACGTATTTTTTTTACTCGTTTGATATACCTATTTGGTTCATTTCACCGCAATCACGTGAAGTGGAATCGTAACTAGTCGTGTTATACCTTTTAAGTACAATAACTTGTTATCATGTCTTTTAATCCGAAGCGTGCTACTCGGAAGCTTAGTCATTCTAAATCTAAATCGAAAAATACTTCTGAAACATACACTATTCAAGACTTACCGTCATTACGTCGAAAGCGTACTATAGCTTTGAACCGTATGTTAAAGGCATTAGAGGTCGGTATTGTTGCCGAATCGGACGTTAATCAATGCGATCTTTTCTTTTCATATTGTGATCAATTATCAAACATTAGGTCTGATTTCGAACTTGCACACTTCTCAATACTTGAATTACTGGATTCATCTAACTCAGCCAGTGATGAGGAAAATTGTATTGATGATGATATTCGTACTCGTTTTGATGACACATATTTTCGTGTTATGTCAATATAGAGATGTTTACAAAAGGCGGAATCAGAAGTAAATAGAAATCATAAGGCTGAGTCTACACCATTAAAGTCTCACATCAAGTTACCTAAAATTTCGTTACCTACGTTTTCAGGTAATATAAAACAATGGCCCGAATTTATTGATTCTTTTAATTCACTGATCCATAACTGTCATTCTCTTACCGATGTGGAGAAATTTCAATATCTGGTGTCGACACTTAGCGGTGACCCGCTATCGCTTATACGGAAATATCCCGTAACAGGTGATTACTACTCCGATGCGCACGCGGCCTTAGTTGCGCGTTATCAACATAAGCGTGAATTATCTTTCACTTGTTGGAAAGATATTTTAAACGTTTCTTTCAAACTCAACAACGCGACCGAGTTTCGTCGATCGTTAGATTGTATTGACGAAAACTTGAGCATTTTACGTAAACAAGACCTTCCGGTGCACAAATGGGATTTTATTCTCGTGTATCATATTTTATCTAAATTGGACTCGAAGATACGTCGTGAATTCGAAGAGAAGTATATCAACACTGAGATTCCGGACTATTCTCAGCTGAAGAACTTTTTACATTCTAAATGTGAATCGCTGTCACGCGATAATCATTTTTCTGAGGGTTATAAAGGAAATCCTACGACTAAGGAATCAACTGGTCGAGCTTTCGTTTCAAACGCGAAACCTACTTTCAATAGTTTTTCTAAAGGTTCCAAGGCCACCCACACATTGTTGGCAGGTAATAAAATTCAAGGTCAAGCCTCAGATAAAATTGATAAACCAATTGTGGTATGTTCTTTATGTTCAGCTAGTCATTCAATAACACGTTGTGAAATATTTCTCGCTAAATCCGTAGACGATCGTATGTCTTATACAACAGAGGCCAAATTGTGCTTCAACTGTCTGAAATCATCTCATCACATGAAGGATTGTAAATCGATATTTCGTTGTTTGAAATGTAAACATAAACATCACACGTTACTTCATAGGGATCGTGATAACAAAAAACCTAGTGATGATGATAACTCCAAAGAGTCTAAATCCGTTTCCCTATTTGTTAAGGAAAATTCTAAGTCTTCAACAAATTTTGTTAACACGACTGTGTTGTTAGCTACGGCTATCATTCAAATACAGGACTCGGACGGTAGGTATCATTCTTTTCGCGCATTATTCGACACCGGAAGTCAAAATAATTTTATAACGCGACACGCAGTTCAGCGTCTTAACCTTCAAACAATCTCATGCGAATCGAATATCAATGGTTTGGGAGGTGTTGCTACTGACGTCGTCGGCTTAATTCGTTGTTCAGTCGGTTCAAACAATATTTCGTTATTCGATTTAGACATGCACGTTATATCAAATATCTGTGGTGAGCAACCCATAGCTAAACTTAGTTCGTCAGGTTGGACTCACATTAACTCGTTACCGTTAGCTGATCCAGGTTTTGACATCCCTGGTCCTATCGATGTTTTGCTTGGTGCAGATGTTTTCGCCGAGTCACTTCTTGGTCAGCGCTTGAAAGGCAATGCAAATCAGCCACTTGCAATTAATTCGGTATTCGGTTGGCTTTTATTAGGTAGAACGCCACTTGCATCCTCATCGTTGGTACAAGTCTCTTCAAAATCCGACATCGAGTTGGCAACGGCCATTCAACGATTTTGGGAGGTGGATGGTGTTCCTCAGGCGTCACCTCTTACACCCGAGGAGATCTTGTGCGAGCAAGCTTATACAACTGACCACTATCGTGATTCGAGTGGTAGGTACGGAGTGCGTCTTCCTTTTAAAGACACTGTGGAACCAGTCTTTGAAGGTTCTCGTGATATTGCCTTGAGACGTTTCCATGCGATCGAACGTCGCTTATCTCGTGATCCTCTTGTACATCAACAATACTGTGAATTTATGGATGACTATGAAAAATCCGGCCACATGTCTTTAGTGAATCCGGCGGAGTTGAACCAAGGCAAATTCTACATTCCGCATCATTGCGTCATTAAGCCAGATAGTACCACAACAAAATTACGCGTCGTCTTTGATGCATCGGCAAAGGATGCTAAGGGCATTTCGTTGAATGACACGTTGTTGACGGGACCTAAACTTCAATCTAACATCGTTGGGATTTTGCTCCCCTATCGAATACATTCGGTTGTCTTTATGGCTGACATACGTCAGATGTATAGACAAATTCTTGTCTCCGATGAACATCGAGATTATCAGAGAATCTTCTGGAGATCAGGCCCTGATCGGGTGTTAAAGGAATATAGACTTAATACGGTAACTTATGGGGTTTCATCCGCTCCGTTTCTAGCTTGTAGGACAATCAAGCAACTAGTAGAGGACGAAGGTAGTAAATTTCCTCTGGCTAAGAAAATGTTATCGACCGATATTTACGTAGATGACGTTGTTACTGGTTGTGAAAATCTGACCACCGCGTTGGAAGCTAAATCACAAATCGTTAAATTATTCCAACTAGGTCATTTCGTATTAAGAAAATGGGCTAGTAATTCACCAAGTTTGTTATCAGATCTTTCCCAGGAAGAATGTCTTCTGGATTCTAAATCATTTTCTGATGAACAATATCCTACTCTTAAGGTACTTGGACTCAAGTGGAATCCAGTATCAGATTCGTTTTTATTCGATGTGACTCCTTCTGATCGACCATGTACTAAGCGTGTTATCCTTAGTGAGATTGCTAAGATATTTGATCCTTTGGGGTTTCTATCACCGCTTACTATTCAAGTCAAATGTTTACTGCAGAGACTTTGGCTTCTCGGAATTTCTTGGGATGAGACGCCGCCCCATGACATAATTAACGTCTGGAAATCTTTCTGTGATCAGCTGCCTATTATTGGCTCGCTGAGTATTCCACGTCGTCTCACTCTCGATAATGTAATTTCATACGAGCTTCATGGCTTTTGTGATAGTTCCGAACTCGCGTACGGAGCTGTTATTTATTTTAGGGTCTTGTGTGCTGACAGATCTATTCATACTCGGCTGTTATGCGCCAAGGCACGCGTCGCTCCATTGAAACGTCTTTCTTTACCTCGTTTGGAGCTCTGTGGTGCTGTTATGCTCGCAGACCTCACAAAATTCGTACTGGATGCGTATCAGTCCAAAATACCTATCGATTGTATTCATCTTTGGACTGACTCGACTGTTGTCCTTTCCTGGCTTCGGTCGCACTCGTCTCGGTGGACTACATTCGTGGCAAATAGAGTTAGCCACATTCAGGATATTATCTCTGCGAATTCATGGCATCATGTCGCCTCAGGTGATAATCCTGCGGATGTATGTTCTCGTGGTCAACTTCCTCACGATCTTCTTAATAATTCGTTGTGGTGGTTAGGTCCATCATGGCTGTCACAAACTTCTGATTGTTGGCCGAAAAATTCTCAAAGGTTTCTTACCAATGATGAAGAGCAAATTGTGCGTACTGAGGAACGACACTCAGTTACTTTGATTACCGATCAAGATAGCGATGGACAGCAAGATTCTATATTCGATGTTTTATTAAAACGCTATTCTTCGTTGGATAAAATAACTCGTATCGTTTCTTATATTCGAAGATTTCTACATAACATTCGTTCTAAAAGTACAGACGAGCGCCATAGCGGTTCTATTCTTACTGAGGATGAAAACCATCAATCGTTATTATTAATCGTAAAATCTGTGCAAAATTCATCGTTTCAAAGTGAAATTCAACGTGTTAAATCGAACCAATCGTTACCCAAACCGTTTCAAAAATTGAATCCCTTTATTGACAAAGCGGGTATTCTCAGGGTGGGCGGTAGGATATCTCGCGCTGGTTTAGAATATGATCAAAAACATCCCGCGCTCTTACCTTGTGATCATCCCTTTACAAATAAACTTATTGAATCCACTCATCGTAAGTACTGTCATACAGGGCAAAATACTACTCATTATTTAGTCATGCAACGGTTTTGGGTTTTATCTGCTAAACGAGCTATTCGTCGTTGTCTTTCAAGGTGCATCGGATGCTACAGAACTAATCCTAAGCCATTGGAACCGTTCATGAGCGACCTTCCTTCTTATCGTGTTAACCAAGTTAAACCATTTTCGGTCATCGGTGTTGATTTCGGTGGACCGTTCCGCATTAAAATCGGGAACCATCGCGGTGCTAGGATGGACAAAGCTTACCTCTGCTTATTCGTCTGTTTGACTACTAAGGCAGTCCATCTTGAAGTGGTGTCATCTCTTTCTACTGATGGTTTTATAGCTGCATTACGTCGCTTCGTAGGTCGTCGTGGACGTTGTAGTATAATTCATGCCGACTGCGGCACGAACTTTGTAGGTGCTAGCAATTTTTTATCGTTAATAGAAGAAGCGTCGCAGGCAGAACATATTAAATTCATTTTTAACCCTCCTTCTTCGCCTCACTTTGGGGGAGTATGGGAAATCCAAATTAAGGCTGCAAAGACGCACCTTTATCGTATTGTTGGCAATCAGGTTTTAACATTTGAGGAACTTAGCACTCTATTCATTCAGATTGAGGCCGTTTTGAATTCGCGACCCTTATGTGCTTTGAGTGCTGATCCGAATGATTTAAACGTCTTGACCCCTGGTCACTTTTTAACTTTGGAACCACTTACAAGCGTCCCCGATGAGGATTATTCTTCAGTTAAATTGTATCGACTTAACCGGTGGCAATTAATTCAATCCTTTGTTCAAAACTTTTGGATACGTTGGAAAAATGAATATTTAACTTCTCTTTCTCAACGCATGAAATGGACGAAGGCGTCTAAACCGTTATCCGTCAATTCAATCGTAATCATTAAAGATGATAATCGCGTACCTTTGCAATGGTCTTTAGGAAGAGTATATGAATTACATTCGGGTCCCGATGGAACCGTTCGGGTGGCAACTATCAAAACCAAGGGTGGTTTTATCAAACGCCCTCTAGTAAAACTGTGTCCTCTACCTATAGAAACGTAACTCGTATTAAATAATTCGTTATTTTCCTCGTTTTTTAGCTAGGTACTTAAAATTAGTAATTAATTTTATCCGTTCTAAAACTAAGTAACTTCATCTAAGTTTTTCTGTGTTAGTCGTTTTTAAACAGTAGGTATTTTATCGTTTACTTTTTTTTACTTCGTTATCCGGAAAATACCAGCTGTATTTTGGTGGGCGGTATGTAAAGTAAACGTTCCTAATTTGAAATGTGCCGCCAACAGGCTGGTGGCGGACGATTCATTCATTCGCTCAACCAATAAAAAAGGCCCCATCTTAGGGCATATCGGCGGGAGTCGATTTATGATTGGCTACCAGGAGAGGGTGATGCGTCTCCGCCGCGAGCTGCTACAAAAACTCGTCAGCTGCAAATCCATTAATATTTTGAAAATCGAACATTTTTTCGGTGAACTACAAGTGTAAGTGTGTGCGCGGTGTTTGTGTCCTATAGTGAGCATAAGAATTTCAATCCATCCATATTGACATCGGCGCCACGACTATCGCGTGGCCACCTGATCTTCACGCCTTCACCAGCTACGAACAAGCATCATCAGCCATCCTATTCCACTCGTACGTGGAAAAGCCTCCTCCCACTGGTAAGTGCTTTGTTATTCGGTGGTGGCGAGTGAACCGCGAATCGTTCTTAATTGTTGGCAGAGTCCATCTAAGGCTCTGACCCAGAGTGTCATAATCAGCCCGTTCCGGCAAGGCAATTGTGCACACTTCTACACCCGCTCTGGGAATCAATATTGGATAACTTAATTCCAACATTGTCTATACATACTAGTATTTGCTCTACTAGAACCGCAGGGCCTTGTTCGAACTTGGCTGGAATCGTACTGAATTAAATACTTTGGTGTAAGAGTACTTACTACTAAATTAGTAGTACTAAAGCCAGTCACGATTATAGCAACGTTGGGTGTTAGACCTTTTATGTTGTACCAGCTATCAACTACTTTGTTTGATCTTTCACGCAGAAATGGGATAACTTTAATTTTGAGTTATTTCTTTAATACTAAAAGATCTATTGCTTTTATTGCTTGCTTGTTTGTTGGTTTAAAAAGATTGTCTATGCTTGTGCTACTAATAGCCTCAGAACTTACTTAATTACCTCGTCGGTCGTGGTTGGCACAATGGCTTCTACCCATAGGATCCCAGATTCGAATCCCGGGTCCGATCGAAATAACTGTATTTTTCTGTCTCAAAATTAACTCAGAAACCCCGGAAAGCGCTTCAAGCGCATCCTGCGGTCAACGTCTTTCCGATCATATCGGATTGCCGTCTCGCTGAACTATCAGAGTGAAGCAGCAGAGAGTGCACCTGTATTGCGCACACTTTGTGCACTACAAAGCACAAAGATATAACAAATATCCCCTGCATACCTGGTTGATCACTGTTGAGATTGCCGTAGCCATAGAATCAACTTAACAATGAAAGCAGTTATGCAACTGCTGTTGTACACAACTGCAGTAAGCCTTACAGGTGGAAAGCAGTTTTTATTGGACAACAGTACTAATTAGGTAGTTTATCAGCAACAAAATTAAAGACCAGCAAACGCATAAATAACTTAAAAGAGAAAACTCGGACTAGCGAGAGACGGTGTTCTGTTGTATTACTTATTTATTTTTGTTCGCAGCGAGACCATAAAGTCCGAGAAAATTACAAAACTCAAATTAGTTGGTCCACGCAAAGCCATTTAAGATAGTTACACCATAACAAATTTAGTTTCTGTAAGATAGATCACTTGATATTAAGTTTCAATTCGTGTAATTGGGGCCTGTTTAAAATAGAAAAGACTAGAACATAATAATCAGATACAAAACTACGTGTGATTAGACAACAATGAAAGACTGTTTTGATATCAACCGACGAAAATAGCTAGTTTACAACAACTTGGTATTCCAATGTATTTAGGCCTCTGACTCTGACTAAAATAGAATAAATCAATTGCCTCGTAGATGAGAAAATTAATTTATCGTAAAAGAACATCCATACGCTCGTCGGACCAAAAATATTTAATTGCTAGGCAGGTTCTAATTTCCTTTAGAACATCGGTTCCAATGAAGATTCATTCCATTTAACCTATTTAGCACCAAGTACTTTAAAATAGTCTAAGTTTGTGCCTAAGCTTAAAATACTTTTAATAATTAAAGTATGTACCTATCAAAGTCATGATGCAGCAACTGAGTGGGTAGTCCCCATTGACATATTTTTCTAATTTCTTTTTCAAGTGTATGATAGCATCATTACCTACTTATTTCTTAAGAATGCATATTCTGTAGCTTCGTCCTGCCACCATACCATGGACAGACGAAGGGACTGGCACTTAGGAAAGATAAGTAGACGTAAAATTATGGTTTTTAATAAGACCAATAAGTTGAGATTTGACAACCGACGTGAAAATTCGTCGTCGTCGGTCGTCTAATCTAAACTTATTGGTTGAGTTAATACTAAATGGTATTAAGTGCTTTTATAAAATTCAAAAAACTAAAACTAGCCATCACCACATAATCCATTTAGACGTTTTGTCTAACGTGTGCATTAGCGTTATTAATCATCATCCAACGGCACGTATTATAAATTTATAAAACAAACATGTACGAGTACCTAAGTTTGTAACCAGCCCGACGACTTAACGATAGTAACTCGATATTAATTATAGAGGTACAAAGCACTTTAGGTAAAATAACGTCGCTTCGTCGAGCTCCTTCTCTTAGAAATTATTGATTAAAACTTCAGGGATGAAGGGTGTATTTATTAATTTCACTTTCGTTCTGATTGAGAGCATCTACTTAGCCATTTAATTGACGGAGGCAGAGACAAATGTTTGTCTTACAAGCTTCGGAGATAAGCCCGTCGTTCTGTCGACTTGGTTGCGTACAATAAACGTTGCGTAACCAAGTTACTTAAATATTAAACTATTAATGAAACTGAAACTTGGTATGGCCTTACATGTATGATACAAGGTTAGTTAATAATAAGTAAAGTACACTCGTAAAACTTAGTGACAATCTATCATACACTGAAATGGAACTTGCAAACTAAGTTAAAAATTGGGTTGTGTTTTCTTTTAATCAGACTGCTGCTAGACGAAAGTCTACAACTCACTGCTCGGTGTTACTATACGAATCAAATCAGAAATGAGGAGATACGTAGGAGAACTAAGGTAACGGACATAGCCCTACGGATCAGCAAGCTTAAGTGGCAGTGGGCAGGGCACATTGCGCGAAGAACCTCCATCACCTTTGGGGCAGAAAGGTTCTTGATTGGAGATCATTTGATCGAAAGCGTAGCGTAGGGCGTCCACCGGCACGATGGACAGACGACATGATAAAGGTCGCAGGAACGCACTAGCTGCAGGTCGCTTGTAACAGATCACTTTGGAAATCTATAGGGGAGGCCTATGTTTATCTCCTGCGGCTGATATTGATGACGATTTTAACAGTGGACAGGAATAGTGTAGTGTAAAAAAAATGTTTTGTTTCTTTGCATAGTTCAATTAGGTTACTGATTTGGAGTCACTCTTTTCAAATTTGGCACCCCTTTTTAATGTAAGCCTATATACATGATAATCTTGCACGTTTTTGCTATCATATATCGATATAGGTGCTTTATGTAATATATTTATGGACATAAAACAACAACTTGATAGTTACCGACTCTGTGATTAAATGGAAACCTTAACAACCACTCTAGGGATTGGCCGACCTACGTTATATTAATACCATTCAGTGTATGAATTCAGTGAACAAACAGGCGAACAAAGCCTATATCGCTACGAGTAATAGCTTTATGTGAAGCCCAAAGGAATGATCACAGGTGGTATTTTGGAATTAAAGTAGGTAAAGTAAGAATGATGTTATTCTATAAGTTTATATTAATATCAGTAATGATGATGAAACTAATAAACGAAGTTAGAGGGCTATTCGGTAGTACTTTGAGTTTCTTAACAACAAAGAAACTCCTTCCACAGACGACGGGCGTAGCTGCTTTTCTTATTATAAACATATAAATAAGGGAATGTATCTAGGTCAAGTCTGGGTGAGCTCGCTCCACCGTCGACTCTGTCTATGCCACGTCAGGTTTAGCCTAGAGTCAAGAGCGAACCCATTCCCAATAAAACATAATAATATTTTGCTTGCACTGGCTTGACAGATGTATCAGAGGTAATCAGCAGGCAAGAAAAACAGTTTTACATAAATGTCTGATTACATTTTGAGATGAGTACCTTTCCTTGAAATTGAACGTTCAGACGTTGATAAAGATATATTAACCTATGCTATCAAATTAACAAGGACATTCCTTAAACTGTTGTAGGAACTGTAAGAAAAAATTCGTGATTTCAGAATTTGTTCCAAAGTAGTAGGTAGGTACTATACGACTTTATATTCACCCTGTATATTGAAACGTGTAGGCGTCGTTCAATTTATAGCTAAGGGGTAGTGTGTATGCTTTATTGGATGATAAAAGACACGCTTTCCCAGGCTGTGTTTACTGCCATATAAACTTTACTAGCGTAATATCATCTCAGTGTTTCCTCCAAGTAAGTAAGTTGACACTCATCTTCTTACGTGCATTGGTGTATATTTAAAATATTTTTTATAACATGTTTCGCTGTAGGCAAATATATCGCATAGCTTATATTTCAAAACAAATCCTAAAGCAGGTTATATTAAATCATAACGTTATACTAAGTTATAGTTCTGAAAAATTTAAAGATGCTGAAACCCTACCTACGTCTACGATATAGATAGAGATTTTTATCTTTATAATAATTTAGAAAAGGGAAATGATGAAGCCGTTTAAGGTCACATATAGAACCATAAAGGAAAAGTTGGGCGGTCAGCAGTATTAAGGTCTAGAGAATAGCGGGTAATAAGGAAAATGGATGAAACTCCACTGACAATAGAGAATGTCTTAAATGTTATGTACCCGATGAAAATAATGCTCGTGGGCATACTTTTTGCTGCCATGACTTCTGACTACTGAGCCTCATTGGCACAATCCTTGTTTTCATATTTTTTTATTTATTTTTTTCATGGTTACATACATGCATAATGCACAAAAAAAAATTTTCTTTCGCATCTTTTATTTTAAATATGATAAATGAATACCGATGACGCAAAAACTTCCAAAGAAAAAATACATAGCAAATATTTAATTAAATATAAAACTATTTTTGAACACACAACAAACACTTGCCAAATCTGAGTAAAATAAAGATAAATATATAAATTGTTTAAACGAACACACCTAGCCTCAAACTAAGCATGAGCTTGTGCTATGGCGACTTGGATAACGGACAGACATACTTATATACGTTTATACATCCATGACATAGGTACAAATGCTCGTGCTCATACCACAAACATTTGTCCCTTGCGGGATTAGAACCCACCTCTGGTTTAGTAGTCCGGAGCGCGATCCACAACACCAAGACGGTCGTCAAGATACGAGTAGATACATACATTATTCTGATTACAAAGTGTTTACAATCATTTTCCTGGAAGTTGTTTACGTCTTCATATTTCCTTGGATATAATCCCGATAATTTAAGCGTACAAGGCCGCGTTAATTTGCACGGACCGAAAGACTTCGTTTAAATTATCTGTCTGGTTAAGTAATTGTACTTTGGTGCGTGTTATTCACATATCAAACGAGAATAAAATGAACATGTATTACTCGTACATGAGGGAATGAATGTGATGTAAACGTGAACTTATTTATACTTAATTTAAGTTTATCAACATTAAAATATCCAATAAACTCACTATAACATTTATAGTGACATTCATAGTATGAATACTTTATACGATAACTTAGATATACAATAGGTAGAGAGATATATTGTTCTTACTTACGGAACTACTCCTTAAACTTTGAATTCTAAGTAACGGACAAAACAAGGAAAACTTACACCAGTAAGCGTAGATTCACCAATTCTAAAACAGTTAACATTGACAGATTGACGGGTAATTTGACAGACAATACTTATGTCAAATAATACTAAATCGGCTTGTTTGAGAGTTTAGGCAGTGGATTACACGTGGAGGGCGACAATGATAGGTGGAAAATTGGTCAGGTCGGGTAGGTCGGGCGCTTATAGCTAGGTACTTGCCACATCAGTTTTCCGGGGTTTTTGGTGTCACTTCACACACTTCACAGGCCACAATCACTCGAAATGTCTGTAAGGAGCTTCACAGGATACACACGCGGCGAAAGCGCTCTGGTCGGTCTAGTACATGTGTCATAGGTAACGTCTCGGTGGCAACTGGGGGCTCCGGGGTTCTCACGGTACGTTTTAAACAAATAAAAACTAGGCAGGTACGCGTGCGAGTGCGCGCGGCGCAGTATCAATAGGGTACACAAACAAATCAAAATATTGTAGTAAACAGGCTGATTAAAAAATAAACATGTGTTGGTGAACTCCAGGCTAAAAGTTGATGTCGAAGCAACATAATTATCAACCTGTGATAACTCATTAAGTCGTTACCTGCCGATTTTAAGGAGTGTACACGTATATAGTTAATACATATTTGGATCAAATAAAATCTTCATTTGATCCAAATATAAATGTATACACGTAAATAAGCAGATAATACTTATTCGATAAATGTGGTGCAAGCGTGTGGATCAAATAACAGGAAATATTTCCCGTCAACCCTCATGAGCCAGGTAATATGTAAAATATTGATGCGATCCGGTAAACTGCAATGCAGATAAATAAGAACCGACAGTATTACTTGATATAGAAAACTGTGACAGAGACCACTACTTTAATATAAAGCCAGGTTAGGGTGTGAATTACAAGACGCCATCAGAGTCTGTTAGAAAAAACCTATTCGTCTAAAAATTTCACCCATTGATAAAGATTGGGATCTGAATGATCTTTCAAAAAAAACATTTTTGAATTACTCTCTTTACTCCAACAACAGAATGAATATGGACTAAAGAAACGGTTTATTCGTAATAAAAAATAGAAGTCAGTTCATATGTACCAAGTTTTTTTTCCTTATAAGCTGGCTGTTTCTTTAGGCCTACCTCGCAAGAGGTGCAGCATTTAATTTCGCATATCTCGGCTTATGGCATAAGTTCAGAGAGGAAAAGGTAGGTAAGCTGTAATGCAATATGCTTGCGAGTTTCAGTAAATGGTTTGTTTACATGCGCTAGCGCTCAAACCATTTACAAACATAGTGTGTAAAGAGAAACTTGATAGATGTCTTCAAGTAACGGGCTGCCAACTTTCAATTTTATAACTAAGCAGTAGGAAAGATATTGATGAGTATTGTAATTTGTTTGTTGTAAGGCCACCAATGGTTAGGGTTCAAAAGCTTTATAATACTAGGAGTACTAGAACTTATTTTGTGGTACTACTTAAAACATCGAGATATAATATTATTGTGAATAATTAACTAAGTTCTAAATTGATTTTGATTTGACGTGTCAGTATTTTCGTGACAAGCTGTTACGTTACGTTGTGTTGTGACCTCGAATGATTAATTGAATTCATCCTTGCGTTCCTCGTGTGGACTCGAAATTGACTGAAATCGAATTTCGCTGACGAATTGGCGGAACAAATAAAAAAGTTCGTCGTGATGCTTTCCCCGAAGGTAATCCGATATATGCAGAAAATGTCAAAACATTTCTACTTACCTATACTACAGCGTTCAAATTAAAACTTACTAAACCATACTTAGATTACAATTTGGTATTTAACCTATAAAATTAATATACAAAAGCAGACTTATCTACCTTATATTTAGGAAAACGTAGGGAATAATATTTACGAGGAAATCATTTTTATGGTACTTCCGATACATAATGAAGATTGATCTTAACCTCTCAACAAGATTGTGTCTGGCTTGGCTGGTAGGTATTTTTTTCTGTAAGTAGGTAGGGACAGAGGAAATTTTGGATTGCAAAAGTCAAGGTGAGCTTTAAAAAGTGACTTAATTGCATGTCCTAATATAGAATAACTTGGTAGATAGATATGTTAAAGCAAACCTAAGTAATTATAACGTCAACGACTGGGATGGTCGCAAATAAACGCTAGAATTTGTATGAAAATGTGGTTATTTTGTAATTTGCCGTTGACTCGACAACGTGTGGTGCTAGCTACTACCATGGACGTTGATAGAGTAATTTTATATTCGTTGAGTAAATTATGAAAAGTTATGCTAACTTACTTAACTGGCCACTTTCGGACCTAAATAGATTTTTTTTTAATTTGAGTGTCTGTTTCATGTATTATTCAGTGTTGTCATTCTAAAATGAGCGCTTCCTATATGAACATAAATTTCAATATTGAAGCAACGTGAGTCGGCTCATCGGTCAAGTTATGAATTTAATAGGTACCCACACGGCATCGCAATCGAATCACTCAACCTCACTTTCATCCGGATTAGCCGGGAAGCCTCGGCTAAAAGCAAATTAATCGGGAAATTCGAAGCCGTAGATACTGTCTGTACTATGATTAAAAGCTCACCAAATCGCAAAACCCCATAGATTAACCTTTTTCAATCCACGGACCCCTAAAGATATCAAACAAAATATCCAGGCCCCCCCGTAATAAAAAAACTGCAAGAAATAACACATTTAACTCAGTTCAACCAGTCCCGGTCATTCTTGCCCACTTGTGCACGTTCGCTGTGATAAGTAAGCGTACTGATTACGACACTTTTGATTATAATGGCACTTATTTATTTGCATATTGCCTATTGTCAAATGGCCCATTGAAAGACTGTGGACCCCTGAACATATAGGTACTTGAGGACTAGTACCCTAGGGTCCTGCAGACCACAGGATTATAAACACTACAGCTCATAGCCAGGACGTTTCGCAGGTAGGCAGGCAAAGTAAAAAAAGAAAAGATTTGTTCCTCAAGATAAAATAAGAGACATAATTAGAAACTAACTGCCAGTGAGCCGTAACTTCAAATGAGCTTAGTTACACTTAGTTAGTTAGAAAAAACACTAAAGAAAGAAAAGAGGTGTTAAGAGCTTTTAGAATTAAGTACTAAGTTTTTCGGTTTACAGGCGATACTCGAAGCGCTAGAAGGGCCCAAAAAATATGGAGACATGTTCTGGCCCCAACAACCAATACTGATTTTTATGATTGACGATTATATGTGGCATTTATTGTCCTAATGAAATAAATCGATTTTGAGTTTGAGTAAGTACACTACTTGTCGGACTATAACGCAGATGCATTCATAATAATGCAATGAAAGAAAGTATTGTCTTTACCCGACTGCGGAAGGAGGGTTATGTTTTTCGAGAGCATGTAAGTATGTATAATTGTTTGGCACGCCCTACAGTCCAAACGGCTGGACAGTTTTTGACATAATATGAGGTGTCGTTGAATTAGTCAAAATTTTGATAAATGACATAGGCTATATTATACATTTAAAAAATGGCGTCCGCAAATGGAAATAAAGGGGGGAGGGGGACTGATTTTTCCTTACCGTAGAAATATGGGTATCAAATGAAAGCCAGTAAAATTATCATTTCAATCAAAATTGCAGTGGTAAAATTGCAATCATACTCGTATATTGCAGTCTCGGGTGTTTTGTTTTTTCAATAATTATGTTGTGTATTCGTATTCATCATAGATGGATTGGAAAATAGCAAGACTCCCCTACAAAATGATTATAGAACCGGCGATGACATATGGGCTCAAAGCAGCCGCCTTGACAAAACAAAATAGATCCTACCTTAGGAAATATGAAAGAGTAATACTAAAAGACATGCTTAGAAACTCAAGAAACCCGCCAAAAGATAAAAGGACACATCAGCTACTAGAGGGGAAAACTATTACAAAAAGAATTAAATTCCTAAGACTAAGCTTTTATGGACACGTACTTAGAAGAACACAACCCCACATTTTACACGCGGCCCTATAATACAAGGCGGCTACACTGAAACACGGCCGGCCAATATTCACATGCAAGGACTGCCTATCGCACGACCTAAGCTACTACAGTAAAACACGTGAAGAATGGCATCAACTCGCGGTGGATAAAAACACTCTTAAAAAGGAAGCACAAGAAATATTCAACAGAAGCGAAACGGACAGCGGATCTGAATCGGAGGACGATCAACACCAGCTACACAGAAAACACAAGACCCAACCGCAGGACACCAACCACTAAGGCTAGACAGCCCACCCCATCATCTCATCAACGCTCATCCTGTACAAACAATACCCATCTGATCCAATACTCCTAGACTGGGCTAGGTTGCATAACCGCTTGGTTGTGGTCGGGCGGCTGCGGCTTCCCGATCTTGCTCTCCCATCCCAGAGCGTGTCCCTCCTTAACAAATCGTGCACCTCGGTATGCCGGTTTTACCGGAGCTGAGCCCTTGAGCCTGGCCGAGCGATGCACTATCGAATCGAATCGAATCGTACTTGTATTCATCATGAGTGCTCTGGAGGTGCATATTCTTTGAATTCATTGTTATAAACTATTGGACGACCGTCTTGGTGTAGTCGTTCGCGCACCGGACTACTAAACTAGGCGGTTGCGGGTTCGAATCCCGCAAGGGGCAAATGTGTGTGTGATGAGCAAGAGCATTTGTACCTAAGTCATAGATGTTTATATGTATTTAAGTATTTCTATCCGTTATCCTAGTCAACATAGCACAAGCTCACGCTTAGTTTGGGGCTAGGTAATTGGTGTGTTTGTTAAAACAATTTTTATTTTATAAAGAAGTATTAATTTCTAAGAAAACTGGTGTGGCAGTAACCTCATTAAGAAAGGTCTTTATGTTCAAATCATCACAACCGCCAAAATATATAATTTTCGACCAATCTATTATCACAGCATACTACCTAAATACAAACCCCAAGGTTGTATTAAAATGCATGTCAAAACGAGCTGTAACAATTTTCAAGTCATTGTGGTAATAATTACAGATGATAAGTGGATACAGTGAAACAACATGATACCTGAAAACGGTCGCGTGCTAATAGCGCATACATACTTATATATTGCTCATATGTATATTGCTCAAATTACTACTAAATTAAGTTTTTGGACACTCGAAAATAGCAGCTGTCTAAATACCACACAAGCAAGTAATAAAAAGAGAATAAAATATGAATTCCAAGAGAGATATAATTCACGATACCATTACAGCTGCGTGGCATATTTTGATCGTTTCGAATTCTGACGGCAACACATTTTCACGATATTCGTCTATTGTTCACAATATCCTTTTGAAAGTAGTTATTCGCAATCTGTCGCCAATATTCGTCAGCGCGAAATCGAGAGCTCGAATTAAGCGGTCGGGTGCCCTGAATAGCTTCCAACCCAAATCTCGCGGAGAACAGACAGTTTCGACGTTTGTTATCCCTATGAGGCTAGTTATAAGGAATGTTTCTGCTAAAACGTTAGATAACAAGCGCAATGAGACGGCTGTCTCTTTGACTATGACTGTGATAATGAAATGGCAATATCGTATGGTACCTAAGTGGCTCTACTTAGATTTTAGCCCCATCTCCTTGGACTGACTGTGGCCTGAGAAAACACGGGTTCCAGCCGGAAAATAAAATATAAGGTACGATAACCTTGGGTCTTTTCAAAAGGTACACACGCCGTGGCACACTACACACTGTGGCCTTGGAACTGCCTCTATTCCCTACGTAATAAAAGCTGTTTTCGCAGTTATCGGTACCCTAGATGTGCTGCTGACTGTGCCCAGTTGGTACCCACGCATCTTGACAGTTAAATCAGTGTGTTAGTTTGGTAGTAAATGAATGAGCACGGCTATCCTCCGTCGACCTCTAGCGGGTAGTACCTACGGGAAAGTTTAAGTGGGCATATTTACTTGGTCATCCGTTAAGCAGTTTCACTGTTTGATAGAACATGCTGCCGTCCTCAGGTTAGCAGGAATGCGCAAAGTATTAGCTACAAACTACGAGGTATACTGGACTTGATACCAATGTGCCCTATCTAAGATTCAAATAAAGTTGAGTCTCTCTCAAAAAGAGACAGACTACATTGATTTAGATACGTCAAATTAAGTTATATGTTTTCTTGCGTATTTTTACAAATTTTTGAGTATGTTCGTCTAACTTTTGTTCGTCATCGAATGTCATCCCTACTAAATGGTCTATGGATTCTCTATTTTCCTTAGCAACTGACAGCTGTTTTCTAAATTGATATAGTCTGTCTCTTTTGGAATCGAGCCCACTGTCATTTGTGATACAAGCATTTTGGTGATATTTCGGTGTTAAAACTGGCTGATAACCATCTGACTGGATCCCAAAGCAAAGGTATTTAATGATAAGTGTGTTGTAATTACCAGAAGGGCGAAGGACGCACGTGTCTAATGACAAACACATTCCATGCAAATTATTATTTGTTCTGTGCTCGAGGGAAGTCGGAGAGTTGGAATGTGGGGGGGATATCGGTCGCGTATCAAGAGATACTCATCTTTAACTTTCTACACGTTTACTAAGCTTTAGTAAAAGCGTCTAGGAAAATGATTTATTTCCTTACAGAGTGTCTTTAAACGATTCAAAAGTGGTTTACGTACATGTAGTTCTGTGTTCTATAACAGTAATTAATAGAGTAGGTAACACAAACGTTCTTGTCGAGGTTTTTGTGTATTTTTTTATAGTTATTATGCCAAAGAAAAGCTGAATAAAATAAAAACCGTATTTAGTACTAGAGCTGACTCCATGAACTTCGTAGATACTCGCGGTCGTACTAGGTATGTTCCTACAATTTTTTTCCATAAAAACTTTCTTCGATCTAAAAGAGTTTTGAGTTTTGCGCTTTTAGCAACACATTTAGCGCTTCATTTTCATTATGTGGTTATATTGATTGATACTAATTTTCCGCTTTCCGTGAAAACGTTAGGTATATAAGTTACATGATATAAATTACTTACTATTTATTGTTTGCTTGAACAATTTTCTTTTTTGGCAATGATTTAGCGGAGACGAGAAGATGTCGTCAGTCAAGCCGGCGCCTGCCAGACACAACAAGTTGTTACAATATCATAAAAAGGAAAAACATTTATTTATTCAAACAAGGCTTGGGGACATAATATATTAGACTACATATAGTATATTTGTTTTTTAAATTAGGAAGAAAAGGGGCAAGCAGTTAGGAAGCCAGATAAGCAGTTGTATTAAAAAAGTTTAGGCATTTAATGGTATACGAAAACATTCATCCCAGTCAGAGAACGTAATAAATTAGGTAAGTACTAACCTGTACTGTTTTAAGTCATTCCTATGACGAATACACCCAAGAAATGTTCGTGTAGTCAGTTCTTATCTTTCGAATAACGTTAGTTGTAACGCAACTGATCCTTTATCCTACTGATGAAAAATGGTCAACGATATCCATGGGATTCTAATCTTCGAAGTTCTTCACGAAATAAGTGAACATAAAAGAGAGACAAAATAATTGCATTGAGAAAAGTCCTCAAAGAATTCACAAGGTCTTTATTATTTTTAATTTAAGAAATGCGCAGCGGTGCGAATATTTATTTCTGTCCGTCTTTCTTTATTATAAGAATCAATATTTGGATGTCTATTTGTCAAATTCTTTGTAGGTAGAAAATCATGAAAGAATAAATTATTGTTGAAACGCAACGAAAAGCTATCTCATTTTACCGAGCATTTACGTAAACATCACGCGAAAATAATTTGCACAAACATTTCCCCGTCTGCGGCGAAGAGATTCTATAGTAACATAAAGTACGCCCACCTCTATGCCTCCTTTAAATGGGAGTTTAACGTTTGTTTCATTGGTGGAATAAAATATTATTTATAGTCATGTTTATGCACCTAGCTTCATAGGTAGCTTGGCAGCTTATACGTCTACTCTCCTTGATAGCAAATTGAACTTGTACATTAGGTCTCGTTAAAAGGAATGGCTCGGTGTTCAGTAATGAGGTCGTTTTAGGGTAAACTTTATTAAATACAACTAGTATATCGCGTAAGAAAAAATCACCCTCTTTTTACTTTTATTAAGTTATTTCTCCATGTCGAAAGCCTTTTTTGTTGTAATTGCGCTAATAAGACGAACTTAAAGCTTTACTCATGGAACTTCCACTTAAATCTGGCGTCATCTCGTTTGTTATTATCCGAGTGCCTCCAGGTGAAGGTAACGTGGATTTATTAAATTAATAAAAGTAATATTTGCTACGTCAAATTTTACGTGCCCAAAAGGTAAGCCGGCGAACGCTTACACAGCAGTAAAGTAAAGGTCATGGCACACTATACCGGATTTGCACCAGCACGGCTGCAGCACGGCGCCTCGAATTTACAAAATATATTGTACGACTCACAACTTAATGCTCTAATTTGAATGGCAAGTTAATTGCTGGGTTGAGGCGGTGCCGTTGCGGTGCCGGTATAGTGTGCCATGACCTTAACACGGAATCTCGAAAAAAGCGCGGACCGCGTTTAATGGCGCCGACACAGTGGGGCGTGAGTGCTCAATTCGCTAACCAAATAAAACAAAAGGCTTTTATCGCGAACAAAAAACGTCCCATATAAAACCTAAGACAGGGACCCTCTTTATTAAGGTCCCACGAACTCGTTTTCGTAGGAACTTTATTTTATTTATTGAGGACAAGCCACAAAACATACATCACAGATTAATGAACACAAAATTAAAATGATTTGCTTCAATTATAGGCTGTCACGACATGTGCTAAAACATTGTTGATACAGACCGAAACTTGAGAGCTAAATAACAAATACTAAATAAATAATGTTCACACTTATACCTCGTTATACTTTTATGAAATGATCGGAAAGCGTGCTTACAAATTTACGTAGCGAATAAGACATATCAACACTAGTCCCGGATGAACGTTCTAACTAAACTCTATAATGAATACGTTGAAATAAAATCAGACGGAATGATTGAATTTTTGTGAAGGCCAAGTCAACATAATATAAATGGAAAACACGGTGGAATTGAGCGCGAATATAACAATGAGTTAAATAGACTGTGAATATTTAAAGCTCGTTATCGGTTTGTGCCATTTGTGATTTTGGTTGTAGGTAATATAAAGCTTCTCATCCAGTGGTACAATAATTCAGATTGTAAGGTGACTTGGTAACTCGTATAAGTAATTAAAAATGTATCAAAAAGTAACACAACAACTTAGCAACGTTGCGACTCAGCTTAAGAGGAAACGCGGTCACGTGGTATTTGAAGAATAGGTATTGTTGCTGTCTCGATGCGATGTCTGGTAGCCGCCCAAGCAAGAAAGGGACAAACGAACGCAGACCGATAAATCCTTCCTAAACAGCATTTCGAAGTCCCCTATTTCCTCGTCCAAAATTTAACAAATGATAATATTTTCTTCTGAAATCGTTTCTTAAAAGGTGGGACTATGCTCCTATGTTTTAGTTTTAGTGTTTATTTGCGTAGATTTTTGGACGAGCGTCTCAAAGTTGAGGTTGAAATTAGGCAATTTTCTTAATTTTTGAAGACTTATATTTCCTTTGTTAATTCGAATATAAGAAAAAACGAAAAATAGGAGCATAGCTGTGGTAAATGTTGATTTTATGCTTAAAAAATATTTTGCCTTTAGCCATTATCCAGGGAGAAAACAGGGGACTACGTTTGTATGGAGAAATGGCGCCTGGTCTTTCCTCTTAATATATCTTCTTTAATTCCGTCGGACTTTGCTCAAAGAAAAACATTGAAGCTAACGATCTCGGCAAATAAGAAACCTAACGAACGCCTAATGAGGATATTTCTGTTTACCCAGGAAAGCGCTTAGACCGATGTTTTTGTGCGACAGGTTCCACTAATTAAACAAAAACGATCAAAAGGAATGCTACTACAAAAAAGAATGATAATGCAAAACCTTGCGGAGTCTTTTGTGTGTAAGCAAATTTTTTTTTATTAAATAAATCCTCATAAAATCGCCGCTATGTATGTCTATAGGATCTGGCTAATTAAGGTTTCCAGCTTTGTCTCGGGAATTGAATGACAGGATAGGAACGTGAATTAGCTGGGTTTTACTACCTGCGTACGGTTTTGAGGCACTAAATTATTTTTAGTCGTATTTTCCTAAGTACGTAACGGAGGGTCGCAGGTTCAAATTTCAAAGATCAGAAAAACTGCACGATAAAACAGACCGTACCTTTTTTCTTTTACCGAAAAAGGTTCGCTAACAACCTTAGGTGACATTGAGCACTGAAAAGGCTAACCCAAACCAGCCCTTATTCGAAAATAGCACAGATTACAGTTTTCAATGACGTTCTAAGCACAGGAATTCCCGCGCCCGTTTCTTTGGAGCGAACATCTACGGCGCAACGTAAGTAATAATGATTTTAGTCACTTATCCGGTAATAGCTCGCGATGCTCGTGTAAATAGAGTACCTACTTTTTTAGTCTCGGAACATTAACCTGGGATCCTTGAGCCGTGAACGTGTCTTTTTAAAGTTACAATGTAATGTTTCGGAGAAGTAAAGTCCTACAAATGACTGAACATTGTTCGAATATGTCATTGCAAGGGTCAGATTGGCAATTTTTTACGCAAATAGGTATTTAACTTTATACAAATTAATTTGCCTGAGGGGGCCGGCTAACAACCTCTGGGCCAAAACATGCACCTAGTGGGTCCCTTTAAATGGAAAACGGGCACGCGGTATAACTTAGAAGGCAGTGGCGTGACGAGCTGGATGCCTGGCTGGACAACTGGGAAAAAGCTGCCCATCGCGGAGAAAAGAGAGGAAGGCCTTTGCCCTGCAGTGGGACATCACGGGCTTATAATAATAATAATTTTACAAAAATCAGAAGTAAATATGTCATCTTTGTTGAATTTCTAAGAACAAATAGGACATAACGTCTTAAAGTTAGATGTTCTGGTACATCATAAGTGTGAACGAAGTTTAAGGAGGACTAGCCATTTCCGTTATGTCTCACAGAGTTAAGATGGCATATACCAGCAATGTCATCTAAGGTTAATACCAGTTAAAATGGTGTTAACTTCTCATATTTAAATCAAGTCGAATTTTCTATTTAATTACCTTTAACCTTAAGTAATTATACTCTCTACGTGCCTCTGAAATAGGACGCAAGATACAATATAAAGCGGTTTCTCGCTCTTTGTAAATGATTACAGATATGTAAAAAAAACCCTGTCCGAGCCGAAAGGGTCATAAAGTTGTTTTACTAACGTTACCAAAATAAGTATCAAAATTACGTAATTCATTAATACTTATTTTTTGGCGATTTTTAAAGTTAACAAGTTTAGCACCTATTTACTCTAAAACGGGGTAATTTTCAAAATACGTTAATACTCACGGCGGGCGCGCGGCTCCATTGACGCCGTCTACTCGCTTTGTCGGTACTACAATAAACGTAGCGGCGGCCTTTGACATCGCCGCGGCACGTGCCGGCGGCTATCTCGATATTATTACAGGTCAGTTTCGCGATGACATTACTTCCGTGTGGTCGTTCCGTTCCGTTGTCTCCGAAATGTCGTATACGAATCAAGAATACTTTAATATGCTCATGTGTCTGGATAGGAGTGGCTGTGATTATTGTGAAGCTCGCAGAGACTATAAAGTGCGTTTAGCTATTCCGCTGGGTATCACAGTGCCGTCAGAGCGTGCGTTCCAGCGTTTGCGCAATCGCGTGTTCACTACGGGCAACGCAGGGTCGGGAAAGCCATCGGTTTGACGCAGGCAGGCCACGAGTCCACCAAACACTAATCACCACCACAAAAAAAAGCTCTGTTCAGAGCTACCAAAAAGTCTCTGTTTCTTACGATTGACACATTATTATCTGGCTAATAATAAGAGCCGGCCGGAAGAATAAGTTATGTGGGGTCATGACTGCGCTACCTGCGAGTGCCGGCGCTATGCCGCGCCGCGCCCCGTCACCGCTCTTCGCGTTGCCATGTAAGTTTTTTTAGTGTAGTATTTTTTATATATTTTTTTCATGGGGTAATTTTTTTCTAATATTTTATGAAAATAATTACACAAATAGAACCTTGACTCTATACCTGATAACACCTTAACAGGTCGGACAGGGTTTTTTTTACATATTGTAATATGCTAAACGAATAAACTATTTTTTGTATTTTATCAGCCTTACCTGTAGTTATCGCAAGAAACTGATTAGCTGTTCTTATCTGTTCCACCTTCAAAATCAATTTTGTGGGCGACTTAAAATCAAAACTATGTAGTAGCATGGCACATATACATACAGGGTAGTGCAGGACCCTATTTCACCAAGCTGACAATTTTCAGTGACATATGTCAGCTAAAAATTGTAAATATTTCTAGCATTTATGTGACAATTGTCAGTATCAGTACAGTTGTGAAACAGATATATTTTTACAACTCGACATATTTGTAAGTTTGTCGGGAATTATTGACATGAGGTCGGAGCTGAGTCTGTTTTGCGTGACAATTGTAGTGTTTTTGCCGTGCAAGCAAAAGGTACGGCTGTGATAGCGATTTGGACGGGTTCTCATACAGAAGAAATAATAGAGAATGGATAAATATTTTGATTGAAATCAGTAACTTTATATTTAAAGAAAAATATAGAATAAGTAAAACCGCTGTAGAATATATAATAAATGACATAATTTAAAAAAAATGATTTATGACAATTGTCGCGACTGTCATATTTGGTGAAATAGGGCCCTGGTGGTGACGACCAAAAATTTTTTTTGGATTCTTTATTGATTATACAGAATCGGTAGTGTTAGGTAACTATCATTTGAAGTGTTAGTTGAAAGTTGTGTCATTTATAGATTTTGTAAATTATATTAATATATTCTTTTAATTATAATATATTTAGATATCATTGTTTCGTGATCATGTATGGATCAAACTAATCATAAGATTAGTAACAATGTACTTTTATGTTTATGTTAATAATCGATTGACTAAAATAAAATAAGCTAAAATCAATGGGTACATCACATTGACATAAATAGATGGCGTAGTCGTTACATTCTACTCGTAGTCTACTTTATAATTCATCTAAGCTTAGAGTACATATTTTAAGCAAAACTTATTCGTAGCTTAACATGTTTCTGTAATGAATATTTCATAGCTCCATATGAAATTTTAATGTGGATTTAATAATACAAACGAGGTTCTGTTCCATTTTATGATGGATTGTGAATTTGCGCAATGCGAAAACTCGAATGCTACTTTCTATAAACCACAGAGTACAATATATTATATACAGGGTGTCCGAGTTCCGACTAGCGATAATTTAAGGGCCTTTTATTCGTCAAATTTTAGAGACGTAGTCATAATGGAAAAAAATTGACAAAAAAAAATTATGTCAATTTTTTTTTTAATTCTGAAAAATAGCATATTTGTGTTGAGTTTTGTATTAGTTTTTAAAAGTATTTAACTGTTTTAATTTTTTAGCAAGATTTATTTAAAAATGTTTTTCCTCTATGACGGTTAATAATTTTGAATTGATCTTTATTTCACTTTATAGGCGATAGCGTTACCTTTCAAATGACTCATTTTCATAACTCCAGGACCTCCAGATCCACAGTTTTTTTCAAATAATTAAAATGGCTGCCATTTCTAAAGAGGAGGAGTTAGAACCCAACATGGGGGCATTTTTGTCGATAATATTTGATGAACTAATAGCCCATAAATTATCGCTAGTTGAAACCCGGACAAACTGTGTATATCGCTACCTTGGGGTAGAAAGGTCGTAAAAGCCATAAACCTTGTATGTTTTTTACGACCTTTCTACCCCAAGGCAGCGATATAATAGTTTAAATAAAGATAGATAGATAGTTAGTTTGTAAGTACATTTTTCGATTTCGGTTAGTGCTCTTGTAACTGTACAGTTTAGATATAGATCTACGCGTAGATAGTTTGTCTTTTTTATATAAAGGAGAAAGCTTAATTTTATTTTCCTAAAATAAAATAAAAACAAAGGCATGTAAGAAATACAAATAAAGAAACTTATATCTTAATCATTTTGGGAACATAGCGGTAAATAAAAATAATTTGAAGCACAGTAATATATAGGTTGCCTGAATAGAAAATGTCCATTACTGTGATGAGCTGGGTCGTATACATGGCCGCTAAGTGGATATCTCGCGTCGGCCAGAGACCAGTCGGCCGTGCACCGGTGAATTATACATGAACTTGCAAATACAGAAAAGAGGACATGTCGGGGCTATACTATGTATGACAATGCCCATATTTTTGGCTCTCGCTTAAGTGAGAGGGCTCACTCAAGCCCGAACTCCAGCAAGCGTAAGAGATAAAAACACGCAGAGCGAAAAATACGGATAACGTCTCACAAATTTATTTTAAAGAAACTTGCACAGAAATTACGAAATATTACAAGCTATTTTAATTTTTTACTGGTGGTTAAATATTTGCAAAAAAATGTTATTTTATTATTACAACAAAACCCACAGCTCTCAAAAATACAGTTTTACATGTTTCTTAAATACTAATCATACAGCCAACATTGGATTTACATTTTATAAAGCTAAACATATTATAAGTGTGAGTGTGACTGATGTCGTCGATCTTCCTATGCAATTAATTTCAAATTGTCGTGTGTGTTTGTGTGTGTGTGTGTGTATTCTAGGAGTTAGAACTAGTAAGCTCAAGTATACGTTTTTTAAATATTTTTTTACTAAGGTGAAATGGATCTACGGAATGAAACTTTGTTATATAATCGCAATATGCGGCAAACAATGGAATTTTTGGCATAGTTCGTTCGCGTAAAGGTACAGAGAATAGGGTAGATACTGCGTGTCGAGTCCGAATGGATGGCGCATGTAAGTTTAAGAACAGCGACGTCAGGTCAGTGGAGTCTATCGAACCACAACATACATCGTACAAAAAGACATATCCAAAACAGTGCGTCTGATATCAAGAGGCACCATCCGGTGATAATTACACGAATCCTTATAATCATTAAATATTTTAAATGTTCTATAGTTTACATGCTTCGTAAATTTCCTTTGTATTAGTTCGATCTTTTCCCTTCACACTAGATAATGAGGATTCCAAATTACACTGCAGTATTCTAGGATACTTCGCACATATGCATAATATAATACTTTCAGGCAGTGAGTATCTGAGAATGGTTTGCTTGCGCGAAGTATGAATCCCAGGTTTTTAAAAGCTTTATTGACAGACAAAGATACGTGATCAGCAAATGTTAACTTAGAGTCCAAATATATTCCGAGATCCTTCCAAGTATTCGATGGAAAAATATTTCCATCGAATACTTTGCGGGTAATGTTCCAAAGCACTGATTGTCCCGTTTTAAATCTATGTTCCTCTTGCGTATCGCTAGAGATTGGAATTCGTTGCTGGCTGAATTATTTCCTAAACACTGCACTATAATATAGATTTCTTTGAGAAAATGTTTTATGTGAATTCTCTGTTACTAGTCAGACATGAACCATCCTCGGCTGCGTGCTCGCTTACCATCAGGTGAGAATGTAGTCAAATTTCTTACTATTAATTTAAAAAAAAACACACGAGCAAGCAACTACTTAACTTCTAAGCTTCTTTCGTCAAGTAACTTACGTTCTCTTAGCTCAGTAGGAAGTACAATCACCTGGATAGCGAGGTGTCGTGAGTTCAAGTCCCATCAGACGACGATTGATTAATTTTTGTGTGCGAAAATTTTAACGTCTACAGATTAGGGCCCCAGTCACACTGGTCACAGTTCTAAACTTTTGCTAATATTTCCATCATTTAGATAAGGCTTCGGTTTTTATTTTCATGTACCGCTAATTAAAACCATGAAGTGTATGTTTTTATATTAGGTCTTTGTGATTTGTTGATGGATTATTAGCTGTATGAATTCGTTTTTTGTTACTTAACGATACGATTCCCTTTACGATTTCACATTTCAAATATTGAATTACTTTGTCGTCAATGTGAAGTGGGCAATCAGTAAATAAAACTTATTCATTCATATAACAAGAAGGAAATACATTCGTGAGTGCCGACTTTCAACGGAAATATCAACGAGAGACCCGTGCATCTTCGAGATAAAAGACACGAGTCCCGAGCCCTCCATTCTCATAAAATAGAACACACCACCTTCGTTTTTCGAATATCTTATGCAAAACACGCTAGTGCAAGTCTCCCGGCCGCGTAACACAAAAGCCTGGAGTAATGTAGTGATGCGACTCTAGCCCATTTATAGTCGAGTGTCTGCCTTGTTGGTCTAGTGGTCAGCACGCTGGACAGAAAAACTGAAACTTCCGGCCCGACGACGGTTTTTCTGTCTCGAAATAACTCAGATACAGCTCCGGAGTCAGAAAGTTGGTGGTATGGGTCCTGCGCCTGATCTCTCTCCGGTTATGCCGTCTCACCGAACTTTGAGAGTGAAGGAACAGAGTGCATATGTGTATTGCGTACACACTTGTAAATTATTATATCTCCCGCGTATATGAATAATCTCTGAATGAGATTCGCTGCTGTATAGTCTAAATTTGGCTAGGAGGGCATTATTTTTATTTATTACTCAAGCGACATCGAATAAACGTAATCGTGTGAATAAATGACATTTTACGGTGTTTATTCGACATCATTTTATTATCAGAACTAAATAAAATAGTTACAGCTACTAACACTTTTGTCTAAAACGGGTGAAGATTAAAACTCGGTGGCGTAGAAATCGATTGTTCCATATATTGAAAGAACTATGAAGTACAAGTGACGTTGGTGAGCCTAGTATTGGGCTCGATTCCAATGCGCCCTGTCAAAGATTAAATTTAAGATCAGTCTCTATCTTTTACTGTCAAACAAACGAAAAGAGACGTGCTATAATAATTTTTAAAATTAATATAATAATTTAGAAACATCAGGCTAAACAGCTGTCCGTTGATAAGTAAATTATAGAATCCATAGACAATTTAGCCGGGATGTCATTCGATGACGACTAAAGTTAGACGAAAACACGAAAAAAATTGTAAAAATACGTAAGATATCGCATAACGTTTCTTAATTATTGTAGTCTGTCTCTTTTCGTTTATTTGACAGTGAAAGAGAGAGACTGATCTTTAATTTAATCTTAGGCAGGGCGCATTGGAATCGAGCCCATTGTTGACTTATGAACGATCGTGTGACTTCACCACTTACTTAAGTGGTATTTACTACCATATATATATTTTGTGGTGGTTGCTACCCAGTAAACAAAAATTTAAAAAATACTCGGAAGAATCATATAGTATTTGCAGACTCGAGTCGCATCACTAAATTAAAGGACCTTGCCGAAGCCTCGCGGGCTGGAGGCTGATCTGCTGGCGGGCATCGCAATGTAGGTATCCGATCATACCTGCCCCGGGATAAAAATGTTCAGTATTCTAAGCAAAATCCTACTGTGAAATTGTGAATTTGTGAGCTATTGGAAGTAGTGAAGAAGATAACTTCATAACCCACTACTTTGCATTAGCGAAAATCATAATATATGTTAATGCAACAGACATCGGAGTAACAAACAAACCATTTCAGGGAAGACGAAATAGTATGGCAACATTCGGTTCAGTTGGCAGAGTTCAGCGATGGATAATTGAGATTACTCCAATGTCGTCGCCGGCATTTAGCCAAATTAGTAACTTGACTCGTTGTTACCAGTTTTGAGTGATGTTTCAAGAACGTGTAGGTACTACTTATTTGGCACAGTAAATTAGAATAATCTGTTCTAGTTTTTTAAACGGTCTGATTAATGTTAGCTTTACGAAACTTACACTTTAAGTGTTTCGGAAAAGTCATTGTCGTGGACTTGTTAATTTATTTGATTATTTTCATTTATTTCTCTAAATGTTGCATGAAAGTACTGGTGGTGTACCTACTACTGTTTTATGACATTACTAATGATTTACTAATGCAATGATTTGTACTTAATCACCCAAACCTTTAAGAAGGTCTACATCAATAATTTCAGCTACTAAAACGAGTTGAACCGGACGTTCGTCGGTCGGAACTTACTGGGTTTAAACTATACATGTAGACCTACCTACATAGGTAGATTTTGGGACATCCTTTTATACATGAAAAGGGTCAACAAGCAAACGGGTCCTTTGTACACTGACTATTATCGGTCTGGCAATATGTAAGTATAAAGACGATAATGCTTTTCTGTAACACTTTTTCTTAGAACCGTGAACATTCTTAGCTTATATATTACTGCTTCGGTAGTAAAAGTTTTATTGAAACTAAACCCTTTCTTAAGATAAAAGCTTTAAGCTCCTTGTATCAGATTAGTTCTATGTTACGTGCTGGAACTGAGCTTTCATAGAGAGAACCCGATTTCTTGAAGTGAAAAATCCCCGTTTTACCCTCTGCAGCATATGCAGTAGCATCCACTTTAAGGAAGCCCTTTAAAGGCTTTTATAAAGACTTTTAGTCGCTTTCAGATTGGCATAAAAAGTTTAAGTTGCGAAGGTTACTTTTGTAAGTGAAATTTGATTTAATTTCGTAAAAACTTGCAAAATAATTGCTTAAGTTATAAAAATATAAAAGGTTAAGCTGATTTCATCTTAACTGATGGTTAAATATTTGTAAAAATATTTCCATTGGATACATGCGGGTACATTCCCCAAGTATTGATGAAATCGAACGCCGGCTCACTGGCGTAGCAAGCACTTGCAAAAATTCGTCGACTAACTAACGTCCTCCGTAGCTTAGTTGGTAAGAGCACTCGCCCGGATAGCGAAGGGACGTGGGTTCGAGTCCCACCGGATGACACAGTCGATTAATTTTTGTAAGTGAAATTTGATTTAATTTCGTAAAAACTTGCAAAATAATTGCTTAAGTTATAAAAATATAAAAGGTTAAGCTGATTTCATCTTAACTGATGGTTAAATATTTGTAAAAATATTTCCATTGGATACATGCGGGTACATTCCCCAAGTATTGATGAAATCGAACGCCGGCTCACTGGCGTAGCAAGCACTTGCAAAAATTCGTCGACTGACTAACGTCCTCCGTAGCTTAGTTGGTAAGAGCACTCGCCCGGATAGCGAAGGGACGTGGGTTCGAGTCCCACCGGATGACACAGTCGATTAATTTTTGTAAGTGAAATTTGATTTAATTTCGTAAAAACTTGCAAAATAATTGCTTAAGTTATAAAAATATAAAAGGTTAAGCTGATTTCATCTTAACTGATGGTTAAATATTTGTAAAAATATTTCCATTGGATACATGCGGGTACATTCCCCAAGTATTGATGAAATCGAACGCCGGCTCACTGGCGTAGCAAGCACTTGCAAAAATTCGTCGACTGACTAACGTCCTCCGTAGCTTAGTTGGTAAGAAGAGCACTCGCCCGGATAGCGAAGGGACGTGGGTTCGAGTCCCACCGGATGACACAGTCGATTAATTTTTGTAAGTGAAATTTGATTTAATTTCGTAAAAACTTGCAAAATAATTGCTTAAGTTATAAAAATATAAAAGGTTACTTTATTTATGTAAGTAATTTTGTTAAACCTCCACAAAAGAATTATGTGATATGTCAAGTTCAATACACACTAAGGAAAGTAGGTAGGCATGAAAAACCATAATAGACAAATCAACATTAGGTATGTTTATTAAAAACGTAGATTCTCAATACATTAGGTAAGTAGTCTTAATAAAAAATGAAACATAAGAAATACCACATTCGTGCGCTGTGCTGCTGTGTCACATAGTCACCTAAGTAATTTTGTAATGCTCACCTATGGTGACTGTAAACCTTCCAGAGAGTTAAGTGCTACTAACCCCGTCAAGGGCTCTGAACAAAAAGTTTTCAGTGCATGACTGCGTTGGTATTATGGACCGAAAAATGTTTTTTGTTGCTGACAGCTCAGTTCTCAAAGCAATCTGTTAGAGCAGTGCTCGTTCGGCATGATTGCACTTGTAATAACCAGAGGCATGACTTTTCAAGAGTCATGAACGTATTAGCGTCGAGTTCACCAACACATGTTTAATTTTTGATTAGCCGGTTTAGCGTTTTTTGCCATATTTTGTTTAAGAATTCTGTCAAATTAAACGAAAATTAAAGTTTCTTGGCTTTTTAAGAGTTGGTGAACTTGGGTTTTAAATTGCCGTCTAATCTTTTGTGACTTTCGCTACTATTACAACACAATCTAAAAAAAGTTAAAAACGAACTTTACTAAAGTTAACTGAAAAGTATTTAAAACCAATGAAATATAAAAGGCTTTTTGGACATTTCTATAACAAAGAAAATATAAAGCGGAGAAAGTTTTGTAGTTTCAATTTAACTTAGAAGTAGGTACTTAAAGTATATACAGGATACAAGGTGGCCCTGTAAACCGTGGATCAAATAAAACGGGGAGATAAAAGAGGTTATTCCCGACAAAAAATCCTTCAACGATATGACTTCAAATCAACTCAAAAATAGTTAGGGCTGTTTTTGTCCTTTTATAAAAAGGCATTTTTTAGTAAAACATCGCCAAAATAAACTAATCAGCATGCTGAAACCCTTAATTTTTTGGTGTTCTTTTACTGTTCAGGGAATGAAACTGCACTAAAAAGTAGTTTTGCAACTGTGGGTACACCAACTTCTAAGTAATGGCAACTATTGTATTCTGTGGTAGGTAATGGCAACTTTTGTAAAATGGATTAAGTTAGACAGAAAGTTTGTTTAAACTTTAAAACCCTACAGTTTTAAAAATTTTAGGGCTGTTTCTGAATTCGATGTGAAGTCATACCGTAGAAGGATTTTTGTCAGGAATAACCTTCTTTATCTCGCTGTTTCGTTTGATCCACGATTTATAGGGCCATCCTGTCTGTATAAAGTAAAAATAGAAAAATAAATACAAAGGCACTAAATCGACAGATTCACGTAGAACACCCTGAGTTGAAGTAAGGGAGTTTGAGCTTTAGAGGGTTACCTACTAAAGCTCCTCATAAATTGGGTTCAGGCACCTGTTATAGAGATGGAACTAACACAATCACCTTGTGAGTTGTAGGCGTTGCGTTGTAGCGGACACCATATTTCGGATACGAATAATTAATGTTCATGGTAGGGTAAGTGGGTATGCTTTCAACTTAATGCTGTTATGCTTGACATGAGCAATACTCTACACTTAGAATTGCATATCTAAAATCAATACATTGGATTTTTTTACTTTAATTTTCAGTTGATACCTTGTCACAGTTTGCAAAAGTTGTTATAACGTAAGCCTTAATTGGCATATTATATCAGGCCAGGGCAGACGGTCCAAGATAAATATTACGTAGGCTTGGAAAAAGAAGATTACAATGCTAAAAGACTTTAAACAACAAAAACCAAATTGCTCTAAGACAAGCTATTCTTCGTTCGTATCCAACGTCAAAGTTATTTTGGTGTTCTATACCTACAATAAGCCCACAAATTGAGGTCATCAGGTACCCTTGCTTCAGATCTTAGAGAACCATATACCCCTTTTGATTCTATTACATAAATTGTATGTAAACGTATTTATAAAAGGTAATTAGATCCCAGGCGATAAAAAAAACACTAAGTGGTTTAGAAGAATATCATCTCTGCGGCTTAATGCTCGAGTGCGCTATTTTAATAACTCAATCTGCATTAATTGGCTCCTTTATTTCAGAGCCAATTAGAATTAGTTCAGATGGGTAGACATTCAGAAAGGAATTGCCTAAAGAACTTTTTATGGCATCATAAAAATGCTTTCTGGCAAAGAAAAGCGGTGATTTCAAGTGAGTACCTACATAAGTATTCCATTCCATTTGTGGAAAAGCATAGATCATTTCGTAATTACTTTTTACTACGAGTATCTATGTTTCCTAAGTGTCATTGGGGTATATTTTATTTTAAATTGCACTTATGTGTATCTGGCGCGGGTTGCTAGTAGGTAAAAAACCTACTATTAGTAAACGGCTACTATCAGTGGGGAACAGGCAATCAAAACTAGCAACTAAAATTCTGTGTCCGAATAGAATACTCAAATACGGGCGACAAAATTCTGAGCGGGCGTCAGAAATATTAAGCGAGTGACTAAATTACAAATTTGAGTTAATACATGAAGTGCTTCATAAAATACCATTTTCGGGTATGTGGGCTGCGGTAATAATATTAGCAGATTCTTTAATACTATTTGAAACATATAAACTTTCCGACTACGCCTAAACAAAATTAATTTTCTCGCCACACCCCGAGTTTGTCAAACAAAGATAAGCAAAGTAAGACAAAGTCATATATCATATTAATAGGAAGTGTGCATAAAAATTCCCACGGCTGTAATTGCAATCCGACAATACATTATAGCTGCTTTGTTTAAAACGTGTACACACACAGATACTTTTGCGTCGGGACCTAGGTACTCTGTAAAAAATTACCTACACCATTAATAGTGATTTTTTTGTGTTTTTTTCAGTTACAGTTTCAAAATCCTATTATTTAACAGCCAAACCAATTTAAAAAGTCATACCTGACATCAATCCCGATCCATACAAACTCTTGCAGCAGACTAAAAACTAATATGTCTTAGAAAATTTTATCTACACTGATATTATAAAGGGGAAAGATTTGACTGTTTGTTTGTTTCTAATGAAAAGACTCCGAAACTACTGGACCGATTCAAATGAAATATAGTACAGAGATAGTGGGAGAAAGTGACACCCTGGAAAGGACATATACTACTTTTTGTCGAGATATAAAATCATCAGAGGGGTGAAATGAGGGATGAAGTTTGTATGGAAAATCCGAATTTTGGCGCGGGCGAAGTCACGGGGAAGGTTTTGGTATCTATTTATTACTGAGAAAAGTATGATGAATTGTTAAAATTAAATAACCTACATACATTTCAGAGGTCTAATTACAATTAGTCGGTACAAATAAATTTCGTGCGTTTACGTACGTAACCCTGTCAAAGATCTAAGGAAAATAAACAGAAATTAATTTTATTTACGAGTTGCGAGCTAAAAGCACTTCGCATTTGAATACCATATAATTTTCATAAATTATTAAGTACTTGCTAAGCACCGCCGAGACCGCAAAAATGATTACGACGGAAAACTCGGCGCCTTTCCTCGGCAAAGTCGAAAACTCATAATTTTAGATAAAGATCTCTAATCCTCACTTATTTGACTTAGAAGAGCAATAACCCTCAAACGTAAAATAGTGGAAAAAATCACAGTAGGCCTGGTTGACACAAGCACACCCCACACACCATCAGCGGTGATATTAATTTATTTTATACTTTGACTTTTGTTAACACGTTCCAAATACTTAACTTATTTAGGATTGGCTTAATTTAATTTAACATTATTTATTATCTTGTGTAATATTCAATTTGTAATTACTCCGCTTGTTGACTGAAAATAAATAAATAATTATAATTCATTGAAAGTCATAATAATTTTTTTATGAAATCTTTAATATTGTTTAAAACTAATATCTAAAAACCTTGCGGATTTTATCAAAGCGGTCCGGAGCGAAACGTGGACGAGCGGAGATACACGAGTATGTCATGAAAAAAACTGTACATCCCTTATCTCCGCAAACCGCCCTAGCCCTAGTGAGCAAAGCTGTTTAACGAACTATACTACATGATGTATGGAACAGTACAACGGAGACTGCGTTTAGTAAATAGCCGTAGCGAACACCAGCGATGTTTTTTATTTATATAAATAGTCTTTAAAAGTTATCAAATGACTAGCAGTTCCCCGCGACTTCGCCCGCGCCACAAGTCGGATTTTCCATACAAATTTTCATCCCCCATTTCACCCCCCCCCTGATGATTTTATATCGCGACAAAAAGTAGCCTATATCCTTCCCAGTGTCTCAAACTATCTCTGGGCCAAATTTCATTTGATTCGGTCCAGTAGTTTCAAAACCTATTCGATGCAAATAAACAAACAAACAAATCTTTCCTCTTTTTAATATTAGTATAGAAAATAAAGTTCTTCAGACTAAATGAGCCCTGGTAGTGGGTGTGGGTCTAACAGGATCAGGAGTGGAGAGTAAGACGAAGTGCATGCTAACGGCAATCCGTCGTCGTCCCGCTAGGTGGAGAAACCACGCGGAGGTTTTAGTGTACTTATATTTGGCCCTTTGCCGAGGAGTCCCACTAACCTGCTGCCATACCCAGGGCACCAGGGGCCCAAGTCTGCTAAATTTCATTAGCAAAATTGTAATGGAATCGTAATTGAATAGCAAGCTTTTGACAGGGTGAGTATGGGCCAAATGTCAAAAAATATGCTATTCAGTTACGATTCTATTACAAAATTATATTAAATTGCGCTCACAAAAATTTATTGACTGTTTCATCCGGTGAGTGTATGCATAACGCATTTCATTCGCAAAAAAAGGGATGCAGAGTAAGATTACGAACCCCACATCTCAGCTGTGGCCACTGCTTGTGTTGTATTTTCGTATAGGTACCCAAGCGGATGAGCGGCTTGGAGGCAATTTGCTCGGGATTGCGCTCAGACTTCGATTACGTGTTTAGTGAACTTTGGAAAATTAAACGCAAATAATTTTACGTACGCGTACGTATGTTTGCCGAAGAGGTAACAGGAAATAGTTTTATATTTTTTGTACATTACTTTCAGTCTAAATTGTTTTGTTATCACTTTTATAGCGTGCATCAAAGAGTACCTATCTATCTATCCAATAAGTCCAGTTTCTAATCGGTGTTATTTTAAAAAAATAGACCAGGTTTAAAATGGGTCTAAATATTAGCCGACAACCGAAGAATGAATGACACATTCGTGACATAACATAATAGCGAAGCGCTTTATCTAATTGGCTAGCTAATAGCTTTTCTTCTTCTTCCTCAGTCCCTCAATGCTGAGGATCGCGACCACAAGTGAGATTCCTCCATTGGCTGCGGTTATATGTGCTGTGTACTGCCTTCTGCATGCTCTCGCCCACTGTTTTCCTCACCGCGTCTGTCCATCGGGAACGTGCTCTGCCCCTGGCTCGTCTGCCCTCCATATAAGCTAATAGCTTAGTCCTGTCTTAAACCCGGTACTAAGTTTTTGGAATAACGGGGATTAGGTTTACCGGAAGGATACCGGTGGTTTATCTATTTTATAGCCTTAGAACACTAAATCGAGACATAACCTGCCAAAAGTATTGAAGCTAGATATATAATAATTACAAAGGAACCGAAAGCATCAAAATCGAAAAAATTGCAGAAGCATTTTGTACGTCATGTTTTTTTTTTAACAATGGTTGTTGATTTTCAGGTAGGTGCTCAGAGTTTAACGTTTATAAACATAATTTATTTAGTCAAGCAACAGTCAAAGACACTTAAAATATTTATTAAATCATAATGATCATGACATTACGAAAATAAATTTACCCACCGCCAAGTAATGCTTATTTGCAAAACAAAGCAGGGGTAAATTCGATTGTGCCCCAGAAACATTAAAAATGACTCGCTGGCGTTTTAGGGTTGCCCGGTAATAGGGTCGCAAACTTTTTCAGGGAAAATAAAACATTTATTAAACTAGATTGCTTACGGTCTCTTTTAGAACAAGTTAAGAATCTAATAAAACTATTACGTTCATTAAAGGTATCGCTTTCTATAAAATCATGAATTAAAATAATGATACAAAACGTACGAAGTCCAATTTAAATTATTAACTAGAGACCTTTGTTTCTCTTGTTACGTACCTACCTTTTTGGCTACTTTGTTTTACTTTAAGGTCCTTGAAAAATTGTTTCGTGATCTACATAACCCTTAATATCTTTAAATACCTATTTGAAAATAAAAAAACTGTCTTAATGACTGACTGTCTAACTTTAACAACTTTAACTAACTTTAATATCAACGCACAGCCCAAACTACTGGGATTAGAAACTTGAAATTTTGCACCATGGTCCCTTTATTTAAGTGAGCACTAAGAAAGGACTTTTTTAAATTCAACCCTTAAGGGGGTAAAAAGGGGGTTGGAAGTTTGTATGGGGTCGTATGTAAATTCGATATTTGCGCGGAGGAAGTCGCGGGCAACCGCTAGTTATCCATATATCATGCGATTTATTACACGTATTCGTCAAGATTCTTGAATGAAGTTTATAAGGCTAGCAACCGTTAAAAGCAGTAAGTGATGAATCGAAACGTTAAGGCCTCAGGCCTCGCACGGTATGTTACGACCCCAGCGAAATTCGTTTATAAGGAAATGCGAATATACGTATCGAATTAGGATGGGAGTACGTGAGAGAAAAAAATATTGCTATGCCACTAAAACATAGCTATGGTTCTATCTATATCCTGCTGTTATTGTCTGACGATATTTCGACTCCAAGATATATCTTCATGGAGCTAACATATTTCATTCAGACATGTTGATCAAATTACACTCATATATATGTATGTTTTTGCAAAAGACTGATATAATAAAAACCTAAGTTTATAACATTGTTAAAGTCAAGCTTGTCTGTTGCGCGTCTTTTCATGACATTAATACTCGTATACTTATCTGCTGTACGGTTATTAGATTTTTTGAAGTCAATAGTTAGGAGACTTGTATCTAATTTCGTCGCAATATAACAATACTACGTTTCGCCGTAAAATTTTATATTAAAAACAAGGCAATAAAAGTGTTCTAAAAACTGCATTTATAATATGTAGTGCATTTGCAAATTTTAATGCTGATAACGTTTTGGACTGAAAACTGTTCACCAGCTAATTGATATGCGGTTTCCGACAGGTTCAGATACGTTCTCATTATTTAAATTCTACGAGTTCTATAATACTTATAACTATTTCATGAAACGCGACTGAGGATGTACGTACATTTGTTACTGTAGCTACAAAAGAAGAATTTCGAAAATATTTGTGCTGTCTACAAAATGCTAGATTAAACAAAAAAAAATGTTCTATCTATATATATTGTTCTCGGCATACGTGCCGAGGACTTTAAGGGCATTAAGACCCGAGTTCACCAACTTTTAAACAGCCGGTAATCCTCGATTGACGGTTAATTTGACAGAATTCCTATACAAAATTTGACAAATAATGCTAATCCGGCTGATTAAAAATGAAACATGTGTTGGTAAACTATAGGCTGTAATGACATTAGCTCAGCCAGGTTCGCACTCTCGGCAACTCTCGGAGTGATTGACGTTACAAATTGCTTCTATTGTCGCGAACAAAAAATGGATTGTCGATATCCAATGTGACAGCGTAAAAGATAGACGAATGGCCACAGGCGGTGAGAGAATAGTCGGAATAAACGAGCGATTCGGATTTAGAGGTTTCGCAAGAAAAAGTAGATGGATTAAAACAGCTGTGCTATGGAGTTGTCCAGTAAATATTCGATGTTGATTCTTTAAACAAAAAAGCATGATCTTAATAAGGATGTATTGTTACCTCAATGGCTGAAAATAATTCTAAAATACGTAAAAGGTGTCTATTTATTATTGTCGAAATGGCTTGTATAAACCAAAGATCCACTTCATTCAAAAATTCAAAAATAATACTGATACGAAGATTATTTTTATCATAACAGAAATGAAGCTCCATTTAGAGGAGTAAGGTGATAAGTAATATGAATGTGAAGATGCATCTTTCAACAGATGTTGCGTACCCTCATCAATCATCTCCTAATACATACAGCGTAATAAAATATAGGGAAAGAGGTACAAATATTTCGAATATAGAATATCCAACTGAATATATCGATATGTGTGATGTGATGTGCTCAAAATTATACATGAAACGAGTTTACCTATCCAGCGGTGTGACTACTATCGTTATCATCAACTTTAATTTTTTCTGAGTTTGGTCACAGAATAAGTACTAGTACTTCGTACAGAAGTATGACTTAGCAATTGTATTCAAAGAAATGTCTACTCAATGTCGTCAACAATATGGCGTTATTTAGTTCGCCTCAGAGTCAAGCACATTTTCGTGTAGACACCTACAAAAATCCATTGCAAGATAATTTCATACTTATTGCTCTGGAATATGATTCATTATACACTAAACCTATTCTATGACGTTATATCACGCGACGCGATAGGGTTGACTGCTATGAGAAGCTTCTAACGCCATCTAGCGCCTCTTTCTAGTACTTTATTCATTCTCGTCCAGCCAGCAACGTAGCCGCGCGGCCGCCGGTGAATAAAACGCGCGAGCGTGTCGCTGGCCGGTAGCGACACGCAACTTGTTTTAGCCCCTAAGTAAGGGTCGCCGCGCGTAGGTACGTTTTTGCTACCAACGCGGGGAGATACACAGGCCTGGATTGGTGTACAATACGAGTATTGATTTATTTCAAAAAAAAATCTTAAGAATCCATAATTAAAAAAATAGGTAGGTACTAAAATTTGTCGAAACGAAATTATGAATCAAGAAAAACTCACTCAAGTCCTCGGTCGGTCGCCAAATTGAAATACAAAAAAATGAAGCCAACCCAATGGAAAGTAACTTTTCCAGCAAAGGTTTTAATACAGATACTGAAGTAGAAAGCGAACGTAAAACTTGTTTTGGTCCAACTGGGGTTACGGCCATAAATTATCAAATTAAACACAACAACGGCCAGCTCGTCTGTATGGAAATTCGCGGACCAAAATTTCAACAATATACACTTAATGTATGTAGGTATTTATTTATTAACCCCTTCCATAGGCTTTAAAATATTATGTATTATAAAGGGTATTCTTACGTATAGTAGTGATATGGTCAAAAACATTTTAGCCCCCTAAGAGCACATCTACTTGTGTCTCATTGACATTTTAGTGATATTAGTCACTAGAGTAAAAAAAATATTTTGATGATAATTTAAAAACGCTACGCTGACCAAGAGTATCAATGTCCGTAATTTGATGTACCTGATATTCATAATTGACGTTCACGATGTCTTTATGGAATTTAAAACATCCGGTACTCCCCAAAACTAAAACTCATTACACGCTTCATAATGGCTTTGGCGGGGACGATAAAGTTTTAATATGTTCGAGTTCCCAGATACTTTTCAGCGATAGGTATTAATTTTATATCGACTAAAAGGAGCGCTGAATAATATCCGTTAATGGAATGAGTATAACGTATAATGGCTTTATTGCCGAGATCACAATAAAGTTAGTAGATTGTTAAGCAAGAGAAGCTCAGTTTATTATCTTCTACTAAAAATTGCTTGTAAAAATCTCTTTTGATATTCGATTTTCAATGAAACTGCTGATCAAGTCTAACTTTCTGCCTACTAAATTGGGCATTTATGATCTGAAGGTCCAACTGTCTCATTGCGCCGTTTCGCAGATTTCGCACATGAAAATAGGGTTTTGGCAATTTCATGAATGAAAATTTAAACAAGACAAAAATGTATTCCCATAGTCATCGTCTTTGTCTGCTGAGGAACAAAATTAAAGAGAAGGCTCCGAAATTTTTGCACCAGCAAATATTACACATGCAAAGAGGGCAAAATTAGACCGCAAACTTCACGGAGATTTTCTATCAAACCAAATTCCCCAATCGTATTTCGAGATTTATCATTATCTTAACAATGCCCTAAATATTTGGTAATATAGGTTTGAAACTCCCACGATCAATCCATACTGATATTATAAATGCGAAAGTGTGTCTGTCTGTCTGTTACTTCTTGACGCTTAAACCACTGAACTGATTGAGATGAAATTTGGTATGGGGACAGTTCGAGACCCTGGAAAGGACATAGGCTACATTTTGTCGCGATATAAAAACATTAAAGGAGTGAAATGGGGGATGAAAGTTTATATGGAAAATTCAACTCTTGCGGGGCGAAGTCGCGGGGAACCACTATTTTCTTATATAAAGCTGAAATCAGCTGTAGTTAAAGTCAGTTTTTCTTTGCGTGTCAAACATTGTAAACAATCTCTTTATGACTTTTAAAACTAATACTGTTAAAAAAAATATATTTACTAATAGCTCTAAAAAGCTGTATATATTAAACGATAAACTACCATATTAGAATGTAATTTTTGTGTCTATCTTATTTTCAAATGAATAATTTCGTTAAAAATGAATGTCAAGATTGTTTACAATGTTGGACAAGCAATGAAAAACGGACCTCAGTTGGTTTGAAGAAGTATAAAATGATACTTATCCCAATTATTTCTTAGAAGTTTAGTTTGCCGTTGGTACACATTAAGTATATTATAAACATAAGTACACAAATCTTAGATTTAGAGCATCAGGTTAATCGTCAAGTAATCTGTATCAACAATATACACTTAATGTATGTAGGTATGTATTTATTAACCCCTTTCATAGGCCTTAAAATATTATGCATTATAAAGGGTATATTACGTATAGTGATATGGTCAAAAACATGGATTTTAGCCCCCTGAGAGCACATCTACTTGTGTCTCATTGACATTTTAGTGATATTACTCACATATATTTTGATGATTATTTAAAAACGCTACGCTGACCAAGAGTATCAATGTCCGTAATTTGATGTACCTGATATTCATAATTGACGTTCACGATGTCTTTATGGAATTTAAAATATCCGGTACTCCCCAAAACTAAAACTCATTACACGCTTCATAATGGCTTTGGCGGGGACGATAAAGTTTTAATATGTTCGAGTTCCCAGATACTTTTCAGCGATAGGTATTTATTTTATATCGACTAAAAGGAGCGCTGGATAATATCCGTTAATGGAATGAGTATAACGTATAATGGCTTTATTGCCGAGATCACAATAAAGTTACTAGATTGTTAAGCAAGGGAAGCTCAGTTTATTATCTTCTACTAAGGAATGTTTGTAAATATCTCTTCTGATATTAGATTTTCAATGAAACTGCTGATCAAGTCTAACTTTCTGCCTACTAAATTGGGCATTTATGATCTGAATTTCGCACATGAAAATATGTTTTTGGCAATTTCATCAATGAAAATTTAAACAAGACAAAAATGTACTCCCATAGTCATCGTCTTTGTCTGCTGAGGAACAGAATTAAAGAGAAGGCTCCGAAATTTTTGCACCAGCAAATATTACACATGCAAAGAGGGCAAAATTAGACCGAAAACTTCACTGAGATTTTCTATCAAACCAAATTCCCCAATCGTATTTCGAGATTTATCATTATCTTAACAATGCCCTAAATATTTGGTAATATAGGTTTGAAACTCCCACGATCAATCCATACTGATATTATAAATGCGAAAGTGTGTCTGTCTGTCTCTCTGTTACTTCTTGACGCTTAAACCACTGAACTGAGACAGTTCGAGACCCTGGAATCCTTACATAGGCTACATTTTGTGGCGATATAAAAACATTAAAGGAGTGAAATGGGGGATGAAAGTTTATATGGAAAATCTAACTCTTGCGGGCGAAGTCGCGGGGAACCACTAGTTTAATGTAAATAAATCGCGAAGTAATCCGTAAAATTGTGTTTTAATGAACCACTAGTTTCTTTTATAAAGTTGAAATCAGCTGTAGTTAAAGTCAGTTTTTCTTTACGTGTCAAACATTGTAAACAATCTTTTTATGACTTTTAAAACTAATATTGTTGAAAAAATATATTTACTAATAGCTCTAAAAAGCTGCATATATTAAACGATAAACTACCATACTGGGATGTAATTTTTGTGTCTATCTTATTTTCAAATGAATAATTTCTTTAAAAAGGAATGTCAAGATTGTTTACAATGTTGGACAAGGAATGTAAAACAGACTTTAGGTCGTTTGAAGAAGTATAAAGTGATACTTATCCCAAATATTTCTAAGAAGTTTAGTTTGCCGTAGGTACACATTAAGTATATTATAAACAGTACGTACACAAATCTTAGATTTAGAGCATCAGGTTAATTATCAAGTAATCTGTATCACCGCAGCTGCTCAAAAGCACTCCCTGTTTGTGTTTAAGTAAGCATCGAAATCGTGAGGTGCTTGTGGCGCAGTGGCGGCAGTGCTTTGGTTAAGCAACCCACGGCGCGGTCGTCATTGGATGGGTGACCATTCCGACCATTTAAGTGACGTCCATGACAAGCATCTCCGTGCTTCGGAAGGCACCAGTTGGTCCCGGCTAATATTTGTTGGTATTCGTCGTTAAGCCTAGTTAGAGGCCCTAGGGTGGCTTGATAACATCTGACAGTAAGGTTTGTCACTTGCCTTACAAACACCCCTCCACCAATCCGCACTGAGCCCGCGTGTTGGAGTATGGCTCGTACCTCCTCATAGTTGAGGTGAGGCCTTTTCTCACCAGTGGGATATATATAGGCTGACTTTACTGTTTTTTAAGCATCGGAAAACGAGCTGCAAGTAAACCTTTCATCGCTATTCTGCGATATATCTTTGAGAAGATAAACACTTACAATATGTTAGTTGAACATTCTATTCATTTACTAAAAACATTGAGAAGACGATGACTGTTTTTTAAAGATTAATTAAATTTCTTGACGGCCTCTTTACAGGTATTACTCGTACCTTACATTTCTGAAAAAGGTTTATATCAATCGAAGAAGATTTTGATTTTGAATCTAGATATTTATTAAGCCAAATAACGTTATAATAACTTATTTCTGCACTAGAACGTCATAGGATGTTCATGCGGGAGGAACCGGGTTCGACCCCACGTGCTGCCATGTACCAATACCTTTTTCCGAGTTATGTACATCAGTTGCTACACTAACCGATGCTCTTACTGTGAGGGAAACTTGCACATTCAGGCGACTGAATGTGTAACCGTGATCAAAAACTGGTCAATAAACTAATCTGCCATATTTTAGTTGCGAGTGCGAGTAAACAACCGGGATAACGTTAAGATGACGGTAACTTATATATTATGATACTGGCAAATGATAAGTGTATGTGTGTAATACTAGATTCATAGTCAACGAAACCAACAAAAAACCATTTACAGGCACTTAACAAAAAATAACGACTGTAAGTTAACATTATATTAAGAGTAGTAACCGTGAGCTTAACTATTAAGTCAAAACTTTGGCTCGGTCTTTTTATAAAATTAAAATAAAACACTAATTTTAAAAACTACAAAAACAAACGAGAGATATAATAAATTGCTAGCCTAGAAAAGTTTCATAATGAGTTTATAAAAAGGAGATCTCATTACATCATTAAAATCTTTCATACTGCGTATTAGGTATCCTCCGCTTTAAAAAAGGCTTGCCTTCAGATACCAGACACGCTATTCTTTGTAATTAAAAGTTTATGGCAGTTACAAATTATCTCGAATCTTATAACACAGGTACAAACTGCAACTTCGTGAAAAACTGAATAGACTATTTTGGTAGTTAAAAGTTTTTTTAGAACTTGATCTCACCTAACCTAGTACTTTTCATCACCACCATTGATTATATTTAGCTATCTCCTAAATTATGTCAGTTTTTTAAAATCTGATAATTTATTTAAATTTAAAGTCCACTTAACAACAACAATATACTAAAATCTTTAGACATAGTTAAAAAAGGATACGTCGAACTGAAGTAACTAATGTATAAATAGATTATCGTCAAAATATGGTTTAATCATTTTCCGCTTTATCGAGGCATTTCTGTTAAAGAATAAAAAGGTCTAATCAAAAGAGTTATCGGTGTTTAGGTAGGTAGGTACTTATCAAACGTTGTTATATTTGTCATCGAAAATGTTGTTTTCAAATCCTGTTTAACATATTACTGAAAGACAATGCAGAGTCAAAAGTACACACGAGCAATTAAAATATGTTTTGAATATCAAAAGTAATTAGTCAGAAGCAGCTAAGTACTTAATTAGCTGTGGCCTTTTCTGATTATACATGATTATTGAAACAAAAGAAGTAATATTTAATCGGATAATATTATTATCTATGATGAAAATTGTTACAGACCGTTTCCTACTTAATGTTATCGAAATCTGCCAAATATTTATAAAGAATTTTATTACCATGAAATAAGTGTGTGTATGCAATGACCTATCTGTTTATTTAAAGATAGTTTTGATATCCCTTCGAAATAATGTATAGGTACATGTTTGCGAATGCAGATCAACACAACGTGATACTAAGCTATTAATTAAAAAAAACATATCAGACTGTTCTTCTCGGCTCGCGATCTCGTCTTACTTTTCATGGAGTCTTGCTTTATTACCTTGTTTTATTTTTTAAATTTTTTAACTTAATATTTGAGCAAGCAGAAATTCACTGCAGAATGATCATAAAATTGTTTGCTTGAGCACAATAAAACTTGCGATCTATCGTCAAGCACCAACGATTGCCTTTTCGATTTTTAATAACTTGCATATTAACCTAGAATAATAACATATTACAAGATTCCAGCATATTTATTAAAGACGTTTTAAAAGAAATCCAAGATTTTTCAATCTATGTCTGAGTTTGATATCGGACGGTAAAGAACATTATTTGCTCAGGATATATTATTTTCGAGATAAATAATGAAATCCTGGCAATTCAAAATAGTACGTCATTCATTATTTATTGCGTAAGAAATTTTTGTACATAGTAAGTTAAGAACATAAAAATAAGTACCTCCACTATTATTGTCCGAAAAAACCTAACGCAAATATATATGTACTCGTATCTTCAATCACATCAATCCTGCCAAAACTTTGAATCTTCCTTGTAATACAATATTTTTAAACTAGCCGACATTTTACTATTCATCTATCAAACGTTTAGTACCAATGTGGAAATCGGATAAGACTTTTTATAAAGGGCCCTTATTCAATAAACGCAGCCCGGAAGACGGTCTCGAGAATACTTGACAAGAATCGGAACCTGTAGAAAGTTTTCGATATCTTTTATTTATAAGAACAGTACGAACATTACCGAGTTTCGGTTTCAGGTTACCCTTGTCATTCGGGTAAGAAGAGATTCTTAAAAGCGTCTACCTTACTTACTTAGGAAGGTACTTTTGTATAAACGTCGTCTGTATATCAATGAGTTTACTTTCTAATAAGTATGTCTGGACCAAGGTCTGAACGCATTAGTGTAATGATAAAAGCAATAATATTTCAAGTATTATTTCTTACATTTACTTATAACAAACTAAACATAACATTCAACAGCAAATCAAACACTTGACCTAAACTTCTGTTTTTCTCAAATAGAGAGGGACAGATGGTGCTTACGAATCCAATACGTCACGTCACCACGTGAAAAATGGGGCTCAGCTGTGAAAAGCGCGGTCTTTAACGAAATCTAGTGTTTAAATAGCAACAGTAAACAATTCGATTTGTTTCGCTTAAGCTGGCGGTAAAAACACCTCAATAGATAAATGCTATTGTTCTCGTAATTATTTCAGGACGGATTTGTTAACTTTCGGCCGTAACTACGAAAACAAACGCATGAGAGATAAACCAAACATTGTTGGATCATTCGCCTCTATTTGTTACACGACGATCTACAATCATTCAAATTCTAGTGCAAAAATAACGAAGTCTAGTTGCATAACATGTGTTTTTTACTGTTTGCTGTAACGAAGATACATTTTAACATCTACGCTGCCGACGTAAGTCTCTACATACACGTTTCATTATGAATGTGGATACAAGAATGTATTTATTGCTGATTGATGTAACCAACTAAAATATGAGTGACACTTATCTATTGAAAAATTGGCAGGCGAGCGCATTTCAAAGGGATGCTTAAATATTTAGCTTCGCTACGTGCCCTGAATATCTCCAATCGCTACGACCAACCGAGTTATGCGAAGAACCAACGATGACCCATTTCATAGTTAGGGTCGTCAAACCACTTATAAGTAATTAGTAATATTAAGTAATCTTATTAAATACTTACTACATTATCCAGCGCCTACTGTATTTACGAAAGAAAAATCATTTTCACTTCAAAAATATAGGCCTTTCTTTTCTTTTCCTTAAATTTTGTGATGAGATGTCAGCCGTGGTTTGTAAATTAATGATATAACAAGCGAGTGAAAGAGAGCAAGGCTTTCTTTTGTAATAATAAATGTAATATTTTGCAATGTTGTCTGGTGTATAAGCGCTGTCAAAAACACAGACGGATCGTACAATTAATAGCACTAGCAATATTTTTCTTGTATGATTAAAGGTTTCAGAATATATTTTTTTATTCGTGATGACTTCGCTCTTGACTCTAGACTAAGCCAGACGTGGCGCAGACAGAGTCGACGGTGGAGCGAGCTCACCCAGGAGAAGCCTGTTCAATCTGACTAGAGTAAGTGTCAAACTTCTAACAGCAAACTAAACAGTGGTATTCACTTATGCACCAGCATTTGTGGTCAATTTTCATCCGTAAATTAAATTTTGTTATAAAATTAAATATCGTAACTAACAAGCCTCGTGGGTATGCCCGGAATCTAAGAGCAACCTTTTGACTAGTCACTAATTAAGGTTTTAATCCAATTCTTTAAATTGTGGAGAACGTTTTGGTGAATACAAGACACGTTACCTTCGACCTTGAAGGTTGTTGAAGTTGTTGTGTACTAGTCTTATATAAAGTAGGGTCCGCTTGGCAGCCCTGTCTAAGACGCCAAACAGTAATCGATAAAGTGGATGATTCATCGCGACAGACCCGCGTTTATAGCAAGTCGTTGATAGTCGTATCGTTTTGATAGACATTATCATAAAAACGCTATAACCTTGAATGAAAACAGGGTAGGTACTTATTCCAATAATATTTTTTCGACTACACGCCCACGTTAGCTTACTAAAACTAAGCTCTACTAATTCTTTGTTTTGCCTATTTGGACTATTTTCATCAAAGTTCGAAATCAAATTCAAGTGGACTTTGCTGATGGTTTGATTTAATTCAGAACACAAACAATTAATTAGAGTGCTAACTACGTTGTTAGTCGGATATTTTAGGCATGTTAGGGTTCCGTAGTCAACAATGAACCCCTATAGTTTCGCCATGTCAATCTGTCTGTCTGTCCGCGGTTTAGCTCAGAGACCTTTGGTACTGAGTATGTATATGTATTATAAAATTGAAGATATTTTTGATGACTTTTTTCTCTTGTCTATCCCATTGTGTAAGGGATTTCGTTAGATAGGTCTTAAAATGATTTCTAGTGTGTAAACAACATCTTTGGCGGCCCGTTTGTGTACTATTCCGTTTTAAAAGGCTATTTATTGTTAGAGTTAAGTGTCAAAATGTTGGCTAAATGGCTGTAGTTATGTGAAAAAAAAATACGACGGTAGCATACCTATATCATCATCATCCTAGCGTTTTACCGACTGTGAAATCGCACGCGAGGGGGGTTCGCAAACCATGATTTAACCATAACCATGGAATATGGCAGATCAGGTAATAACAGTGGAGCGACTGAGATCTGACCTCCATGATCCTGTAATAGGGTAACCTGACCAGGATAGGATTTTGGAATTGGAAGGTTCAAAGTATGTGAGTATACCCACTCAAACAGCAAAATTTCCCAATTTTTTTACACTTAAGTAGGTAAATGTTTGTTTTAGAAACTTTCAGAGCTAAAACATAAAATGGCTGCGAAACTCGCGCTTGTTACATTCTGCTTCCAAAGTGGTGCGGAAATAAATTTTATCAAAGAATGTATCATATTTTCAAGCGCAATTTTGCGACGTAGCGAGCGGAGTAACGTGCTTTTCGATTTGTTGCATAGTTTGAATTCTTTTTAGCACAACGGTAGGTACTCTGGAATTCTTTTTTATTGGTGTTACACAGTAATTGGAAATGTCATTGATGAACATGAAAAATGAAAATACAATGCATGTCATGTTAATATTTCCCGTTTTGTTAATTCGATAAACCTTTAAAAAGAGTTGCAAATTCGTATCTAAAATTGTCTAGACTTTGTGGTTAGACTCTCAACCCGAATTCTACGAATTTCTATGATTTTGATAAAGGAAATATTGAGAATGATTGATGTAATATTTTACCAGACCAAAGGAATGGTACATTCATTAGTAGCTCATCATTTCAAAACGAAAGCTTTCAAATAAGTTGTGACCAGTCTTTGCTTTATTGAGGGATATGAGGTAAAAAAAAAGTAAAGTCAGCCTATATAGATCCCACTGCTGGGAAAAGGCCTCACCTCAACTATGAGGAGGTACGAGCCACACTCCACCACGCGGGCAGTGCGTTGGTGGAGGGGTGTCTGTAAGGCAAGTGACAAACCTTACTGTCAGATGTTATCAAGCCACCCTAGGGCCTCTGACTAGGCTTAACGACTAATACCAACAGATATTAGCCGGCACCGATTGCTTGACGTGCCTTCCGAAGCACGGAGATGCTTGTCGTGGACGTCGTTTAAATGGTCGGAATGGTCAATCCAATTACGACCGCGCCGTGGGTTGCTTAACTTTTGGTATCACTACCAAAGCGCTGCCGCCACTGCGCCACAAACAAGGATATGAGGTACCTACTCTTGAATAGATTCTTTAGAATACCTACTAGATACTTAAAATAGCCATATGTTGAAATATGTATTTTCACTGAGTATACCATACCACATAATGTAGTTTATCATTATAAGTGGAGGTATCATATTTAGCTCGGAAAGGGAATATTTTATTGAGGTTATGTGTCTTTTGTACCTACAGTACAGTGCGCAGAACTTAAGTAAATCCTTAAGCGGTATGCTGCAGTTTTATTGATACACGTCTTCAAGCTGAACACAAATAGAGCTTTGAAATACGATGTCTATATTTACCTGCATTTATGTTCTTCAACCATACCACAGAAGGTCACGGCACTACCTTACCTTACCAACTGCGAACTTGTGTAAACGGATAATAAGCCATTTTCATTTATGCTGGCGACTTACTTGCAAACATAAAGTGGCGTCAACTTTATTGTGTTTTGTCGACTGAGCAACTCAAACATAGCTGCAGTTTCTTTGTTAAAACTTATCGCGTAAGCACTAGACGCGTACCTCGCAAATCCTTATGATTTTCGTTTGTAAACAATAGCAATGAAGTCATCAAACTGAAGCGAGAACGCAGCGAGCGAAGGAATATAAGTGTAGTGCAACATTGTTTATCTACTAACGGTACCTACTACGGTAGAACAAAGGAAATTTCGCGGTATAGAGATGTTTGGAGCCGGAATATAGGTACTCGTAGTAAGTAGCACTGACGCGATGGATTAGACTTTCTAGGCTTAGGAGTTCTAAAGTTAAACTATCGTGCTCTTGATAAGGTAATGTAAATTAACAATTAGATAAGAAATAGAGACAAAACAGTACAAGACGCAACGTAATAAGATGAAGATTTTTAATTATAATCCAGTGAATAGAGGAAGATTACCTTAGAAACGGCGCGTTAGTTCAAAATTTTATATGTTGTCTAGAATGGTTAGTTAGTATTTTAAATGCAAAATGCACTATTTCTTTCTTTCCGCGCTAGCCACCAGCAAGATCGTACCTATAGCTTCGTTTAATTGCGATTTAATAATAATTATTCTCATAATGTTGTAGGAAATTTCCGATAATCACACAGATATTATAACTAGTACTATAATTAAGATTTTAAAATTTGTTTCTAGGACAGATAGTTACGAAGATATGCACTTAAAAAAAAATAAAAAACTCACTCATTTACTTCAAGACACATCTCAACTTAAGAATGCTATAATTCAGTTATAACTAATAATCTAAGTAAACAAGTATTAGAATTATTGTTTTTAAGTGATAAGCATTCACTATGCAATTTAAATATTACAGCGTTAAGAAGCACTTGAAAATTCCGACAGGCTCTGCTAACGCCAGGGTGGCCGAGAGGTTAGGCAATCGCCCGGTATGCGAGGAACGCGGGTTTGATTCCCGCCTCTGGTAGTCATTTTTTCAAGTGCAAAAATATAAGTATTAGAATATTGTACATAATTTAATTACCTCTAAGGATTTTTTAGCGCAGCGGGGGAGAAATTGTGATTTTTAATTTTGAACACCCACAAACCAAACACAACTCTCCCCCACTCCTAAACAACATATCAAAATACAAAACTACTAAACCGTTTGTAAGGTAACCCTCAATGCTGACACCTCGTATTTCGTCCGATCGATGTACGAGTAGAGGAGGTGACGCGTACCTCCCAATAGCGTATCATTATTTATCAGGCTAACCTTCATCACGCAATGGAATCATTAAAGAAAATGAGGCTTTTCTTGCGTATGCACGCGAATTTTGACTATAAGTGTCCGTTGAATTAGACATTTTACTTATAATATAAATTTTACCAGAAAGCGTCGCAAACACCCATTACTTCACAAACATCAAAAACTTTTTAATATTTAGGTATAGTATAGGATATAGTTTAGTATAGTATTAGAGCTGTTGGATTCATATTAATAGCACAGAATAAATATTATAAATAGTACCTACAGTCGGTAGCAAATGAGGTTACACATTTGAACTACGAAAAGCTTTTATTACGTAGGGAATAGAGGCGGTCTCAAAGTCAAAGTTGGGTTGTTTGTTTATCACCTATTGTAACATTATTTTACGTACTTAGAAATCGTTCAAGCCATATACATATGTACTTTTTTTTAATATTTGTTTTTTGGGTGCCTTCATTGCCTTTAGTCATTTTGTATCATCAAGTCCGCAGACGAAGTCGCAGACGACAGCTAATCTTTGCATAAATAAAAACCGGGCAAGTACGAGTCGGTCTCGTGCACTGAGGGATTTGCACGTCTGCATGCAGGCTGAAAACATTTACTTATGTTAACTTAAGACCTTAAAATCATGTATGTATTCTGGCAAATATACTTTCTGATTTCTGATTTCCCTACAAACGAAGGTATTTTTTTAAGGTAAGGAATTTCATAATTCTAGGTCTGTGGGCAGTACTCTAAGTTTTGATTCCCTTTTCCCCGAAATGTTAGAAAATACGGGTAAAATGGCCGTACATTTGGTTGGGTTAACTTGGAAATTGAATTTTTTACAGCTTTAAGGGACCGCAGCCTACGGACGGATCTACCTAATTTCAACTTGATACCTCCTCGCATTCCTCAGATAAAGGGTCTTAACAGACAGACGAACAAGAAAGTGATTCTATAAGGGTGACTATCTTTTGGGGTACCGAACCCTAAAAACTGATTAAGACGCAAAACGAAAAATTTTCAGCGAAAAAATTCCGTAAAATTTTCCCGATTCATGTAATCAACGAAACCATTCCGTTGGAATTTTTAAGGGAATACTTATTAAACACGAATCGAACAAGAAAATTATTTTCTTGATTCTTCCTTCCCACTATGAAAAGCAAATTGTCAAAGTGGGGACAGCTTTGAAGTCAGCCGTCGGCTAAATTGCTTGTAGACAAATTTAAATTTTTATTGCTTTTTGACTGAGTAATTTCGGACTAAGCCTTAGTTGTCGTCAAAAACCGTCCATGAAATATTTTAATAGTGGATTTACTTTTGATGATAAATCCAGTGATAATGGGCCTAAATAAGCCCTTTGAATGTCTTTGGTATTCAATTATGAAACTAAACAATGTTTATCTGCCTATCTACTGAAGACACGAAAAAAGACAGGCAATAATTTTGAAACTGATAGTCTTAATAATTACATTACTTACTAAGTTACTAAGTAGGTACTTACTTTTGTACAGTCGACAGCACGCCAGGTTACACATTTGAACTACGAAAAGCTTTTATTACGTAGGGAATAGAGGAACAAGGACCAAGGAAAAGGCGTAGTCTGACGTGCAGCTGTGTGTACCTGACTACCTTCTAAACATTACACATAAAATCCCATTACGAAAGCTAGCAAAATAATGAAATCGTAAAGTTTTAATAAGCGAAAAATAGAGGAAAGTTTATGCCATAAAGGTCCGCAGCTACCAAATTTAGGGCTACTTTGGGACAGGTGCCCTACTCCATAAGTCAATGTCCTGATTTTAGACTCTAGCCGTGTTGTGCTCACTCCCATATGGTCGTGCTGGCATGGTTGACGGCTAAGCTAAGTTCAAAATATGTATATGAAATGTCTCCTTATGGTATATCAAGTATGTATACATAAATTAGGTCATGACTTTAAATTCCTAAATATATGCAATATTTAAATGTAATTGCATTATGTTCAAAAGTATTTACTGTTTGTAGAAGTAGTGCCTTTTTTGGCGTTGTCAGAAGACTAGCGCCGCAGGAACCCTGATTATTTTTTATCTTCGCAGGATATATATATATATATATATATATATATTTATAATATACTTGTATTATATACATATTTTCTGTTCGTATTTAAAATATTGACGATGGCCTACAGAGTAAGGGTCTCAGAAAATGTTCAATTCGTAAAGCCCACGTCGCGTCTGCGGTTTTACTGCTAGCATAGTAATGTATGCTAGCAAATGTAATAGTGTATGAATAATTATTGTCCATTTACTAGAAGGTAATTGGGAAATTATTCTGCTTAAACAACTTTATGAAACGCATAATATACTTAAATATAAATTGATCAACCACTAGAAATGTGGACGTTAAATAATACATTTCAACTGCCGTTCATGATTTTCCGATAGTTTATAAACTACCTCGATAATTGATCAACTTAAGATTCTTGTTATTTTAAAAATACAGTAGAAATAATAATATAGTAAAAAAATACTCCATGTGCGAGTGCGAATCGCACTTGCCCGGTTTTTTTAAAGTGATTCAGCTTTTTTCATCGAGTTTGATGTGGGTTGAAATTTTCACAGAAGCTGATTCGGTTGTTTGGTATATGCGCTCAGAATTTCATATTTGACCTAAGGTCCATTTTTCATTGCTTGTCCAACATTGTAAAGAATCTTGCCATTGCTTTTTTACGAAATTATTCATTTAAAAATAAGATAGACACAAAAATTACATCCCAGTATGGTGGTTTATTGTTTGATATAATAATGTCCTCCTAGAAGAATTTCGACCACGGCGGCTTATCTCAACAGAGATTTAGCCAACTGCGCGGGACATATTATAGTGCACAAGTGTGTGCGCAATACACAGGTGCACTCTCTGTTCCTTCACTCTTATAATTCGGTGAGACGGCAGTCCGACATGACCGTAGAGAGATCAGGCGCAGGGCCAACGGCTTAATGTTTGATATATGCAGCTTTTTAGCGCTATTAGTATTTTTTTTACCAGTATTAGTTTTAAAAGTCAGAAAAAGATTGTTTACAATGTTTGACACGCAAAGAAAAACGGACTTTACGAAAGTTTTCATGGTCAAGTTAACGTGAAGTGTCGTTAAATCTAGTATTCTGCTGAAATCATAAACTTGTAAGTACTTATGCATTATTTACGAAGCGAATTAGAAGTATTTACTACAAACGTTGTTTGCGCAGACATCACGTAAAATAAAGGAGGCACAAAGATAAAGGCTCCGTGGGAACATTGAGATTCATCACATTAATGTAAATGAATTAATTTATATTAAGACTGAGACGGTATCCGTGTACGCTATCTACATATAAAACGTATTTTTGGAAGGGAAATGTGGAGTGTCGTTATTCCTAAGTCATATTTTAGTCCTTTTAACTAGGCACGTGAATATTTACTTGAAAATATGTAAGGAATACTTTTTTTGGACTAGGTCGTTTCAGGACTCTGTATCTGTAATGAATTAATTTTCTGACTCAACTTCTCACGTATGGGCGGACCTGTGGAAAAGCTTTTCATTTAGTAATGTTATGTAATATTTGTACAAAAACCACGGTACGCTATTAGGTAAAAGTCTTTGTTTAGCTTAATACCATGTCGTACCTTATCTGTCAATAATGCTTTCACGATAACGCGATAAAAGCTATTAAGTTAATGCTGTTAATGGTTTCGAAATAACCCACTTAAGCCTACACGTTTTCTGGGGGCGATTAGCTAAATGCGAAAACTATAAGGGATTCGTATCGTATTTCAAAGCACATAAATTTAACCAGCTAAGGAAGAGGAGTTTCGGCAAGATAGCATGTTTATCTTGCCCGGGGAAACTTGGCGCCAAACGTCCATCACTGCTTGTTTACTACTGGAATGACCCTGTTTTTTTGGTAGTATAATATTTTACATTCCTCCTTTGTGAAAATAAGGCGCTTTAGGGAAATTAGAACTCGAATAGAACGTTTGTAAATGCTCCATAAAAATTAAAGGATATAGGTTTAGTAGATTCAAATTTCGTAATGTCGGAATCTTATATGTAGGTAAGTTAATAATTTGGTCAAATTAATGTTAATAATTCCTCTTAGCCTGGAGTTCACCAACACTTGTAATTGTAATTTCACTGTAAAACATTGTCTGTTTAATAAATAAATAATGTTTAATTTTTAATCAGCCGGTTTAGCAGTTTTTGACATATTCCCCGTTATTACAAAAACTTAGTACCGGGTTTAAGACAGGACTAAGCTATTAGCTAGCCGATTAGAAAAGCGTTTCTCTATAGGTTATGTCACGAATGTGTCATTCATTCCTCTGTTGACGGCTAATATTTAGACCTTATTTTAAACCTGGTCTATTTTTTTGTAATAACACCGATTATTATGTTTTGGAATTCTGTCAAATTAACCGTCAATCGAGGTTTACCGGCTGCTTAAAAATAGGAGAATTCGAGTCTTAAAACGCTAAATTAAACGTAGGTACTAAACGAAGTGCATTTGTTACTGTTACCTAAGTAAGAGTAGATACTGTACAATAATTATCTACTCTACCTACAAGTTGTAAACCTAAAGAATGGTAACATTATTTGCAATAAAGCTAGACAGAACAGAAAGTTTCATAAATAACTGAGACCTCGGCTATTTCAGTACAGATTCAAGTTGTCAGACCGGGATAAGCTTAAGGTCTAAAATAGCGCCTCTTGTCCGGCTATTCAGTTCAAATAAAATATTGTTCTCGTTAGAACTACATTTAAACAAAAATAGACATCCATGTAATCTCTATCGAATATATTTCAACGCGCGGGATACAATTCTGCAGCTCGCCAATAAAAATTAAAATCATTTGTCAGGATTTGCTAAGAGGATTTTCGTGTAAAGCGACGAAGCGGTGTGGGATCTATTCGAAAAGTGCCAGTTTGTACTTTAAATAAAACGTTCACGTAGAAAGTTTTAGGCTCACGCTGAAACTAATAATAAATTTTGGTTCGACCAACCATTTCGTTTTATGGGGCGGCAATATAACGCGCTAATGAACATTTCGCATTTGTTTTACGTTAGTTAAAGTAATTTGTCGCATTAAATATTAAAGCTCATTAACTACAAGTAAGTACGTAAGATGTTTTCTTCTAAGTTGTACCTACCTACTAGGTAAAATCTTATGATAACGAGAAACGAACGTGAAGTAAGATGATAATAAGTTAAGCTAATCAGATTTATCTTGATCTAAATTCCTGTTAAGCGACACATGGGGCTCAAGTCAGCTAAATTACACTAACAAAATGTTAATAGATTCTAAGATTTAGCCCTAGAACTGTCAGAGGCTTGCTATTCAATTACGATTCTGTTACAATTTTGCTAGAGTATGCTTAGTGAGTAGGTAATTTTGCAGACTTGGGCCCCTGAATAAATGCAAAAGTAGAACGGATAACTTGGTGTTTTAAAATACCCTGCCAAAAAACAGGTATAAAATTGCAATACCCACACATTTGATTATACCCCAAACATTGTGAGCTAAAGTTTGCCGGAAGCAAAATTGAGTCCAAATTCATGAATTTATACACATTGATTAAAAATGAACGTTTATGGGTATCAAAGGAGGCTTTGTCACTCTTTAAAAGCCGAAATTTGAAATTTGTTTTGTAGGGCTAAAATTACATTATTTAGGCATTCTTTGCTACGAGAACATTGAAATATTGTGTAATGCACCAAATTCTTAAGAGATACTCATAGTATCGTTATTAAAATAGTTTATAACTTCCAAAAAAGGTATTTTTGGCCCGCAACATCGTAAAACCCGAGTTCACTAATTTTTAAACAGCCGGTAAACGTAGATTGCCGGTTCATTTGACACAATTCCCTTAGAAAATTTGTCAAATATTATTAAAAGTACTGATTGAAAATTAATCATGTGTTCGTGAACTCTACCCTAAGACAACTATGCGACACCACTAACGACATCGTCGACATCACATAAAATCTGGTAGATTTTTTATTCTATCCTTCAATCTTTCGTGTCCCCAAAATCTTTTTCATAATTTTAATTAATAATACTGAAATGAACCTGTATTTTTGTGTAAGTCCATAGTTTTATAGTAAGTGTGAAACATTTTTTTAAAGGGGTTTGTGCATTGGCCATTTTAAATGCCATTTACAAGACAACTCTGTACTCGTACAGGGTTGTTCAACTCGTTGTCAGAAGAAACTTTCGGATACATCTAACCAGCCCATCGCGCCTTCCAGCTGGCATGATGAGTGACAAGGATGGTTGAGTCGACATAAGGCAGTTGTCCCACCGCTGCAGCCGACGAGTTAACAAGTAACTATCTCTTCTCGCTCAAGAAACGTACAAAAAAAAACCGTGTAAACAAAAGATATGCGTACATTAACAGTTGATCGCTGACTGTTCACACGGCTGGCGAGAACTCGCTTTACCTACTGGTTTGTCAAGTTTGACAAGAGCTATCGAAGATAATACTCGCTCGACGATGCTCGCTTGACACAAAAAAATCTCATCTCAAATTCTATTTCAAATTTAAACCGGTCGCCCAAGAACACTCTAATGCCCTAGCATAGCTTATAGCCCAGCGACTCACTGACTTGTTTCTAGCTCGACTCGCTTCTCGCTCATCGTTGCTGGTCGGACATCTGCCTAAAACAGAGTAGGCCTCAAACTCGACCCGGATACAGCACTAACGAGCAATTTCGCCGACTCAAGCCTCACCAGAACACACAACGGGAAAATTCAGTTCACGGCAGTTTTCCTCGGCGAGAGAGCGCCATGTTTTCTCCGACATAAGCTGATTTACTAACATTAGTTTTGGGACATCTCGATTGGCATCGTGTGTAGAAATAGGTACCTATCTAAGTATATTGGAGGCAGACTTAGTTTACGCCTATTCATACACGAGCGCCTGAACACGTACGTTCCATCTCTATTAATTGACATACGTTCTGTGTTTGATTGCCTTATTAAAGACCAGAATCGTGAGACATCAACTGCAAATACAATGGATACAGATTACAATACGAACGTAATTAGAATTACGTAGGTAATAGGTATATATAGGCCTAGCTCCGTGCCATTTGATTTGAAGAGGCAAAAAGGGAGTATCCTGTCTCAACTTCAGAATTGATGAAACACTGAAGTCGGATTTGGAACACATACATATTATAGATATATGAGCTAAGTTCAGACCTAGTTCACGGCTATTTGGAACACATACATATTATAGATATATGAGCTAAGTTCAGACCTAGTTCGCGGCTATTTGGAACACATACATATTATAGATATATGAGCTAAGTTCAGACCTAGTTCGCGGCTATTTGGAACACATACATATTATAGATATATGAGCTAAGTTCAGACCTAGTTCGCGGCTATTTTCGTAGGTGCAGGCTCACCACACGTTGGCCTGATTAATTGCTTCAAGTTTGTGACATTTTGATTGCTTTATTAGTAATTTAGTACCGGGGTGCACCAACATCGAGATTATTAAGTTTTAGGCCTAAAAAGTTGCAACTATAAGGAAGATATTGTTGGCATATTTTTTAAAACCCGTTATCCCTTTGGACGTCTTTCAAGTAGTACCCTGATAGACAATAATTCTTTCAGATTTTTGGATTCATATATACGAAATTAGTACTTAAAACTAAGCAAACCACTAATAACATAAATTACCTACTAATAACCAAGTAAAATAACTTACTGGAAGTATCCGAAACTGACGAGTATTTATCACTAGCGTGTGATTTTTTCCTTGAAGACACGCAACAAAACATTTAAGTGTCTTGGAGACAGAGTAATTAAAATTGAGGCCAAACAAGTTCGTGCGAGGCAAAGTAACGGCCAACTGACACATAGAAGATTTATTTAGGAATCAATCAATATGCAATTAGGATGCACACCATTGTATCACTTATTTGGTAAGGCGCTAGCGTATTACGTATCACTGGTTTGACGTGTTACTACTCAGAATAACTTTATGACTGCCTCAGATCATATCCGTTGGTCTAGTGGTCAGCACGCTGGGGACTGGCACTGTCCACGAGGTCTCGGGTTCGAATTCCGGGTCGGACCGAAAGTGTTGGGTTTTTCTGTCTTGAGATAACTCAGACTCAGCTCAGTCAGGAAGTTGGTGGTGTTAACACCCCCGTTCCTCGAAAAGCATGTTAAGCCGTTGGTCCTACGCCTGATCACTCTACGATCATGTCAGACTGCTGTTTCACAGAATTATGAGAGTGAAGGAACAGAGAGTGCACCTGTGTACTGCGCACACACTTGTGCACTATAATATCTCCTGCGCAGTCGGCTAATCTCTGTTAAGATTGGCCACTGTAGTCGAAATTCTGCTAGGAGGTCATTATTATTACTCGGAATAATGAATCAACTGAACTGGGACAATAATGTTGTCTGCTATCTTAGGATACATCTAAATGTATATTTAAAAATTGCGACGTATCACATAAAAGTAAATCCTCGGTACAGGAATTCTCAATTACAGTTAATATATATTTAGCGGCACTATCGCGCTATAGAACGATTAACACATTAGCCTTATTACTAAGAACTAACCAATGATACTGTCAAAACGAAAAGAAAGGAATCACACGTCAAACATTTCCGTAAATGAGCCCCAAACGTGACTGCCGACATCCAAATAGTACAAAATTGCTGCAATTACTTGTTAGTATTACAGTGAGCACGGGAAATTCGAAGTCTTCTATAAATATTAAATAGGTTCATATTAGCGTTGATTCGATAATTCACGCGTACATAGTGGCGTATTATAAGAACGTACACGCAACATATAGGATCAGTATACAACTTCGATTACAAAACATGAAGTTTTGAGTAGATTAGGGTCTAGTTCACCAACACATGTCAAATTTTAAAAAAAGCGGTTATAATACAAATATTTTTATAATTAAAGCAATTTCTTTGCAAGTTTTTTTTACGAAGTGGTTACAAAGTTATTTGACATATATTTTATGGGAATAGTGTCAAATTAACCGTCGGCTTACGTTTACCGGCTGTTAAAAAGTTGGTTTGTCTAAATCTTTCAAGTTTGGAACCAAACCAATTCGACCAAGTTCTCACGGAGAGTCACTGAAACTGTTCCGAGCTTTGCTAAAGCCTTCAATATGATTGAATTTGTAGCTAAGTGAAGCAAACTAAAGTACCGTCCTATTGGCTCTTTCATTTTAGAACTCTCAGATAAAATTGAAGTTATTTACTTAGGGCATGTTTTTATTTGCCGAAGTGTTTACTTTAATTAGACTACGGCGCAAAAAGAAGGGTTATATGGTTATACTAACCGGGACCATTTATTGCGACCAACAGTTTGCTGGCCGTCGTAGCTGGAGACTACACGAGTGGTTTTGTGGGGCGCTGGTTTGAGCTGCATTGACCTGTTGCACAGCTGGTGACTCAGTGAGCCGCTCGTGTAGCGTTATAGCTTTATATTATATTTTTATTTGATATGTTTTTAATGAGTATGTACTAACACTAGCCTTAAGTTACTCTGTTACTAACAAATATGGATCACGCTGTCCGAAAAAAACATTTTATTATTTATTATTACTATTATATTTTCGTCAGTGCGGTGGCCGGACACCTTCGGAGATTTTTATCAAAACAAGAATTGATTGCTGTTTTTACTGCTTTTTTACTTTACTTATTTACTAATCAGAAGAAAGTGAATGAATTTAATGTTTAAAAATGTTTATAGTTGTCGGCGGAGCAAATCTGTTCAAAAATATCGAATCTCGTTTCTAAGTAAGAATGGAGCTGATTACAGGATTTGTTGTTGTCTTAGTGATAGCCTAAAGCTAAAGCGGGTCATTTTGCAATTATATAATTTGCCGAAGTATTTACTTTAATTCGACTACAGCGCAAAAAGAACTTGGGACAGCGGGATGTACAGTGTAAAAGCGGGACTGTCCGGCCCAAAGCGGGACGTATGGTCACGTTAGTTATACTTGATAAGAGCTACAGGAACAGATTGTTTTTATGATGTGTGCGTTGAAATGTTTACGGTTATTGCTTATGGGTCCCATAGCTTTTTATATGCTTATGAAGGACGCCTGTGAATATAGGGCATACCGACACTTAGAGGATGTTCACTTTATTTCATTTTTTTTATTACACGACTCATTTTTTTAACGAATTGAGTTCTCTATCTTTTATATGAAGAAGGCAAATAAATATACGAATATGCAGAAGATCTTTCATATTACGAGTACCTACATTTATAAAGTACATAATGTTATGCATTTTAAAATACTCAAAGTAACAGCTAGGAAAGAACAAAGCGATGTAAAGTTTAATCTAATATGATAGAGTGTGTAAAAACATTTACTTCAATCAAGGTTCAAGATAGGTTGCTATAAAGGCAACTGCGCATTCGTTCTTAATGTATTCTTTTTGTGCAATTGTTAATGCAGTTGCTTCGGGCTCAGTGCAAGCTTTTCATGCAGCGGGCGAAATGTTTCGACAAGTTGTGTGAAAAAACAACATTTGAATTCAGCATTCATTTGAAATTCTAAGCGGTTGCAGAAAATTATTTCACTGAGCTTTTCGAGTAGTACTTTTAAATGCTTTTTATGGAATATGCGGATAACGAAAAGATACAAATCAAAGGTTGGGATAATGCGTAATAAAACAAGAAAAACTATATAAAGTACTAATAATTGTCGACGTTAACTGTTACATCGCGTCTCTCGTAAGGAAAATTCACCCACTTACAAGGAAAAACTTGGTTCTGAAACTATCGATTGTTTCATAAATGATAGGTTTGTTTACGAGACTATTGAGTTAGTACTTATTGTTGAAAGAAACAAAGGTTTTTTTTAAATTTGTTGCTTGCTATGCAATTAATAATTCACGAAGGCTTTTTTTTTAAAATTCGAGGATACAAAATGTGTTCATAGCGAGCACGTTGAACTTTACTCAGAATACGAAATTGGACGAGTCAATGACTTCTGTTTGCAATGCTCTAGCAGAGCCCCAACTATTCGGTATTGATAAAGTCGATAAAGTCTACTCTATTCTTAGAATTATTGTAAAGTAACCTGAAGAGCCAGGGTCGGGGGGTCGATGCCTCTGCCTGCCATTCCACCAGCAACCACAGCACGGCATGTTGTTCAACTCTCCTCACACAACTTAAATCGGCCACCGACAACTTTTACATGCCTATTACATTCTCTCATAACTTTTACACAATCGAAATCATTCCGGAAAAGTTTTCAGTTAATCAGAAAGTTAGACAGAAAGTTCGGAATGTGGCAGCGCAACTTTTTTGATTTCCCGTGTGTGCATTCAATTTTAACAGCGGTCATGTCGCAATAGGGTTTTTTCGCAACTTGTAATCGCGAGTGGAATTCGAGTGGGGCATTTTGTCCCGACACGACCGCCCCGGGCCACGGCCGGCGCCCTACTGCGGCGAGGCGGAATCATCTTGATGAGGGTTCCAATGTCCTGAAACAACTGCTGGAATTGCCCTTGTTTTATTGGGATCCCGTAGGTTCTCAAGGCCTATTGAACTCGATCATGTTGCCAACTGACATACGCGTGACGCATGGTAGGTATAATCACCCCCAAAAAGGTTTCTCTGAGTTCGAAAGTTTTAAAATGTTTATGTAACGGGCGATTGATGATTAATGTGAGGCATATGTAACGAGCCATATGTAACGCACACCCTTTAGACTCATGCAAACCTCTGTTTGTGAATTTGGAGCTGTTGACATTGCCAAGTCTGTACATTTACGAAACTGGAGTGGTCGTTAAAAAACATCCAGATTTCTTTACAAAATTTAAAGAAAATCAGCTGTACAGTAGGAGACACCCCGATAGAATTTAAATTTCCAGTTATGAAGACAAAATTGTTTAGCAATAACTTACGTTATGGCCATTCGAATTTACAATAAAATACCAAAGTCCATTACTGATTTTCCCCTAAATATATTTAAGAAAAAACTGCACCAATGGTTGTTAGATAAATGTTTTTATTCAGTTAAGGAATTTTTAAATTTGTAATTTGTGTATTAGTAGTTGTATTATTAGTTGACATTAGTTGTATGACATTTTATATTTAATTGACTTTATTATTGTTATTGTTATTAACCCACCTAAACATTATATTATAGATTTTAATTTTAATACATTTAATATTTGCATGTCAGACCAGACAAAAAATGCAGAGCTTTTAAATTTGTACCACCTCTATCTTGACCATGTTTTAAGCAAATAAATATTTCATTTCATTTAATTTCAAACTTGTCTAGAAACTCGTACAAGTTTTCTATCAGTTACATTTTTATCTGTTATACGTATTACTTTCATGAGAATTAAAATGATACATTATCTATCACACTTATTCATAGCAACAAACGATATAATCAGGATAAGGTACTTTGATAGTAACACTGAATCATAGGAGTAGAGCAAGTAATTAAGAAAAAATATAATAAAGGTCCAAAAAAAACATTGAAATAAAAGCGGGATACCACATAATCTATACTTATACTTATATACTTATAATATTATAAAGAGGAAAGATTTGTTTGTTTGTTGTTTGTTTATTTATTTGCAACGAATAGGCTCCGAAACTACTGAACCGATTTAAAAAATTCTTTCACCATTAGAATCCTGCATTATCTGCGATGGACATAGGCTATATATATTACGTTATCAAAAAAGTTAGGGTTCCGTATGAAAACTTCGATTATGTAACCAAAGGTGTCAAAGGAAAATCATTGAATTGCGAACGCTGCGAAAACTATTGACAATAGAGCAAAGTAATGTTCTACAGTTTTGTAGAGGACATCATTATCTACAATAAAGTCCGCGATAACATATGTCTAACTATAACAGTTAAGTAGAATAACTCCTTTTTAGGTAAAAATATGAAATTTTTGCGGCGGCAAAAAGAAAGCCACAGTTTCAGTATGTCGGTATTAATCCTTATCCAAATAAATCACGTCATATTCAAAGCTATATCAGTACCTGTTAATTACTTTTTGAATTATTCAAATCGGACATACCATTAAAAAAATATCACAAGTACTAAATAAATTGATTATTTACGACTGATTTTTTTTTCATTAGTAACGTTCTGGAACTTGTGTGTGTAAGTACCTACTTTGTTAGATATTGAGATTCATGATGATACTTCAATGTAAACTGATTTTGGCATAATTTTGACAAAAGACATTAAATATACATTACTTATAATGTTTGCAGGCATGTTTGACTATGTACTACAGAAGTATTCACTATATTCGCGTCGTAATTACAAGTTTTATATAGTAAATCCAGTATAAACCCTATTTAAGTATTTTTTTAAATATACCATTTCATACATGAACGTTCACTGCATGCGTTCTTATGTAGGTATTTTATAGCTTTCATAATATGAGAATCCCTTGAAGAACTTTTATCATCAGCCAGTTACGTGAATCATATAATTTACGAGACGAGTAAAACCTTAATACCAGCTTTATATTTGAGCGTTAAGACAGAACAAATAAAACTTAGCTGTCAAGTAAAATTACTTTGATCCGTTTATATCTAGAAAGTTGATGGGAGATTTGCATAATTTGTTGCTGTGGTTATGATATAACCTTTTTAAAACATAGAACATTATTTTAGCACCAATATGAATATTAAATAAGCAGGATGTCTTTTAGTTAGATACGTGTTTTTATAAAAATGGTATTAAAACAAGGCAGAAAAATATGATCTCCAATCATACATAGTGGTGGGATCGTGAAGGATGTATGTCCTAGCGGTCTACCCCGGGCAACATCACAAACTCCAGTTGTGATGGCGGCTGAACGATGATAGGATCGTCAGCGGTGGCAGGCTCCGTTAGGCGCCTCTTAGTAGCTACCACCCTCCTACTACCGGAGCCAGGCGCCAAGTAGCTTGCTGTGTTACGTCGGTGAGTGGTATGTAAGAATGCCAGAACCTTCTGGGTGAGCTTGTTCTACCGTCGACTCTGTCTACGCCACGTCTGGCTTGTTCTAGAATAGAGAGAACCTATTCCGAATAAAATAAAACATCCGCTTTCATAGTAATCTGTACCACAAATACGTATATGTAAAACTTTACAGCTTTACCGAGTGTATCCACGAGTTATTATGTAGTCGATAAACGAATAAAATTTTAACTAAATAACAAAGTTGTGCAGGAAGGAAACTGCGCTGCGTTTGACAGAATGTGGATTTTGCTGTGATAATTAAAAAGTTTTTTTAAACCTACCAAGACTATGATTTCAATGACATGTTTGTGCAATATCAAGGTCGAGTTTAATAATACACTACCTTAATTTAATAATAAACGTAACAATAAACGCTAATTTCGAAATTTTCATATTTTGTCGTTGAAGTAAGATAGTGCAACCCAACCTAAGTCACCGTAGTATCCTTTCACAACCCTTAAAAAATGTGGCGTTTGGTTTCTGTTTATTAAATTAGTATAAAAAATATATTTCTCAACTCAAAACTATAAATCATGTATAATGGAGATATTATTTTTCTATTACATTTTATAAACCGATCAACGAGTATTATGGCATATATTACAAGAGCAATTGAATTCTATGTAGTTCTGTTGATAAGTCAATTGTCTCCGTCGTAGCTTAATTGGATTTACTTGTTCAAATTATTTGATCAACATTTGCGATTATACGAGCTTTGAGAGGTTCGAATCTCAACATAAATAGGCTAACACTTATTCAGTTCCATCGCGTTTCTTAATATACTATTCAATTAATAGTATATATAAACGAGCTTTGCCAGTGAAAAGCCTTAGCCTGGAGTTCACTAGCACATGTTTATTTTTTAATCTGCCAGTTTAGAATTATTTGACATATTTTGTATGGGAATCCTGTCAAATTAACCGTCAATCGACGTTTACCGCAGCTTAAGGATTAGTAAACTCGGGTCATAGTAATCATCACTTCAGCTGAATCGAAGCGAAGCATTACTTGACCTCATGGAGTACGAATATACTATCTAATCTACTTAACCTAGATTGCTGGCCCCTTAGAAGTACTTCAGCTCAGTTTTTCCAAAGAATTTTTCAAGATACTCTTATGTATAGATGTACTGGCAATGCCAGATATTCATTTATTCATTTTCGAGAATATTTATCCTAGATTGAGTCGCTCAACGCTTATGTCGGAATATGATATAGAGTATCAATCTCATGAATAAACCTAACATTTTTTTAGTCAATGGAAGTCGCCATCGTTGCCCAAATCTATCACAATGTCAACTACGACACAATAGACAAAAAAGGATCCTCTATTGATTTTAGTTTGTATTTTATTTTAACTCCAGAACAATTAAACGAATTGTCGTGGGATCTTTGGCGATGAAAATGTTTAGGTGAGTTTATAAGCTTTTAGTTCTGTCAAAGCTAAAGTTTCCCTTGGGTCTCTTAAGGTATTATAAATCCTGAACGAGGTAGGCACATAAACCGGAATGTGTGGAAAATGCTGTAGTAACAAATACAAAGGGTAGATTTTAACTTTAACCTGGTTTGAACGAAAACACGACCGCTTGATTAATATATAGAATTATACAAGATTTTTTGTTAATGTAAAACCGCTCAGGGATTCTTGTGCTCAAATACAACAACTATACTATAGGACAAACATCGAAATTGCAATAAAAAAACCATTCCATACAAAATCGCCAATCAGCAAATATCAGTTTGTAAGGAGAAGTATTTTTTTTGCGTTTTCGATTTTGGTCCCATAATAAAAGTTGTTGTATTTGAGCACCAGAACCAGCCCCCTAGAGATTTAGCATTAACAAAAAAAATACCTTGCATATTACGTACTGGTATAATCAAGGATTTTTAATTTAAGAAACATTTCATCGTAGCACATCTGTATTTAACTGAAGCACGATAACAATAAAATAAAAGAAGCTTTTAAACTGTACGCTTCAGTCCCTCTGCAGTCTACTGTTTCCAAAAATCTGGATGAAATTTGCTATTCCATTCAACCACAATTAATAGATATTGTAAAACGAACACATATACTCGTATATTCGTTCCAAGCGCCAACCAAACACGATATTTTCTTGTAAAACATTCCGAGCAGTCAAAAGCTTAATTTTTTTTGTATCAAAATCAGGATTGCAATAAATTTCGCTTTTGGTTTCCAGAAACGTTTTATATTAGATACCGTGGTTGTTTGCGATATAAATTCAAGAGCTTCAAAATATTTGAACAAGAAATAAAGGTACCTACACTGCATAAAATTCAGGATTTCTTTTCCATAAGAAAAATATATTTCAATTAGTGATTGCTAACTCGGGATAAAACTCAACTCGAGTTGACTTGAGCCAAAAATCACCTATTTCTAATTAAAATCAAGTTACACCACTCGAGTTAAAGGGCAACTGACTAATTATGTTGTAGGAAATATTTTTTTATCTACGACCGTCTTGGTGTAGTGGTTCGCGCCCCGGACTTCTAAACCAGGCGGCAAATGATTGTGCACCTAAGTCATGGATGTGTATAACTATGTCTATCCGTTATCCTAGTCACCATAGCACAAGCTCACGCTTAGTTTGGGGCTAGGTAATTGGTGTGTTTGTTTAAAGAATTTAAAATTTATTTATTTATCAATCTTTAAATTTGTTAGACGTTGTTTACAGTTTTCTTTATTATACTTATTATTAACTTAGTCAAAAAGTACGTGTTATGATAAATATTAACGAACGACGAATTTTTGGTAGGGTTGGGTATCTTCGTGAACAACATAGCTGGCATACAATAGCATGCTTGCTTGCTCGTTTCTTTATTTAAGTACATCCAGCTTAAACTCCAGTTTAGAAGAAATCATTAGAGTCAACTCGACAAAGTGTAATTCGAGTTGATCATCTCTAAATTCACTACGTCGTGAAAGACTAAACACACTGATGTTAAGTAAGAAGCTTAAAAGGATTTTCGGCATTTTTAAGGTTCCGTACCCAAAGGGTAAAAATAGGACCCTACTACTAAAACTTCACTGTCCGTCTGTCAACAGGCTGAATCTCATGAAGTAGGGCTCCCATACAACAAACGTGATGTGTTTGCCGTTTTTAAAATTAAAAATAGCTTATAACAAAGTGTCTTATGTGGTATATATGTCACCGTAAGATTATAAACATCGTTCGATTACAATCTATCTCGTGAGATTGTAAACTGTCGAAAAATTGTGAACCGTAACATATGATTGCAATTTAACGGTGACAACGGTTTAATTTTACGGTGACATATATAATGGTACACGTAACTCTTCGTGCGCGAGTCTGACTCGCACTTGGCCGGTTTTTTATTCCGTTAACAATAGTAACATGCATAATGTTTACATTATGTTCTTACTTACTTTATTTATTGTTAGTGAATCTTCCAGTAGCTATATTACCTGACTCTAGTGTAATTGACTTGTTTCTATGATGCTTTCCTAAAATATTAACTAACAGCGACGTTTTAGCTGTAAAGTGACACAGACACAGGGAAATACCCTACCTATTTGTACTTATAGTGTAAGTAATTATTTGGTATATTACTATCATTTGTAACATGTAAATTCCAACGCAATATTCTTAGGATAACAAAAACCTACCGATTCCGGCCGAGCGTAACATTGGGTCACGTAGCTAAGAGGAATGGGTTCTCATATCCTTTAACAAAGGAAATAGGTTTTGCAATGTGTGTATCAAACTACCATATTTTTAAAGAAATATGTACATCTTATAAATTGACGTGATTTTCCGTAAATATATTTAAACTAACGGGGCTATCGATAGGCCTATCGATATTATAAATGATTCCCGAGGTCAATTATCGATATTGCGGCAACGCTATCAGCTGCTTATGGCTGCTCGTAAATGTCTGGCCAGCCCTTGCAGTCTCGAACAAGTTAACGATCGCTACGGTCGGTACACTATTTTAATGGTGTTTCAGGGCTTAGCATAGAATTTATCGGTAACAACTTAGTGTCAAGCTTTAGTCTCTACAGGAACAATTAATTTGACGCTATTTTACGATCTAACGCCTAATTTGAAACCTATAGCGATCATGATTGCAATTCAAAAGCCATGATCAGTAATCTAATAATTTATAAATTCACATTTCTAATTATTTTGAAAGCTGTCATTGCTTTCGAGACGCTGTTTGATGGCTATTATTGCTTTTAAAAGATATAATTAGTTAAGTTGGTTGTTATTATAAGACAAGACGTTAAGTTGGATGTTATCAGACAAGACGCTTAAGAAGATTTAAAATAAAAACCTTATCTTTTCCTTCGCATGGGCGTGATGTCTCGTGCATCACGGACTGTAGGCATGCACTACCTTCTGATTCTTTCTGACTTTAACCAGTATATTTGCTTTGTGATGCCTCCTACAAAAGAGCCGCAGAAGTGGGGAACAATGGATACAAAGAAGCGGCCCTCCGTCGAATCGTTAGGGCACTCGACTGAGCTAACTACTAGATCTTGAGCTGACGTTGTGCAGTGGCTGAACTGAGTTCATTGCAAGAAAAGTGTGTTAAGCCTCAAAAGCTCTGTTAAATCTATACCTGTACTAATATGTATTACAAAAAGGAAAAGTTTGTAGGAAGTAGTTAATCTTTAAAACTACTGAGTCGGTTATGAAAATTATTTCACCAGTAAGGTGTTACGTTATCATCACTGAGAAATGCTAAACTTTAAAAAATATATGTTTTGTAATTCATTTGCACCCGTACCATAAAAGACAGAGAGTCTCTACTTTACTCTCTGTCTTTTGTGCCCGAGCGAAGCCAGGGTCGCTAGTGAGTTATTGTCTGTTGTTTTAACATCCCATAACGCTTTCATAATATTTTTTGAAAAAAAATAATGTTAACAGCGCAAGAAACATACAACTCAAAGCCATAAACTTCTCTATTAGCTATTCAGTAAAAACCTACGTTGTGCGTACGGGGTCTTTACTGAATTGAGCCTAAATACATTTTTTATTTATAAAATTGATTTTTGGTTAATCTCCTTATCTACACGAGATTCGAATAAATATTATCAATAGAATACTAAAAGTACAAGGCGGATGCAAAACTTCAGAGCTAGCAAACATGCTGACAGGCAGGTATTGTTCTCAACAACGTCGATCGCGAGTTACGGCTTTGATAAGCATAAACACTTTAATGTCCGGTTCATAAGTCATAAAAAAAGCCCTCATAAACCATTTTCTCATGTATTATTTCTATTTATTCAATGTCCCTCGTGCATTTGGTTGAAACTAAAACTTGATGGTATATTGGTTCCAAATGAAAAGGGCTACACATCGTAGCCGTTTATATTTTGATTACTCCTGTAAGAAAATTATTCGTTTTAGGGTTTCGTACCTCAAAAGGAAAAGAGGAACCATATGAGATTACTTTTTTGTCCGTCTCCCTGTATGTCCGTCTGTCTGTCAAGACCCTTTTTCTCAAGAATTAACGCGTGGAGGTATCAAGTTGAAATTTACTTCAAATACTTCTGGCAGAGGTCTCTTGAATCTGTTGATAAATCAGGCTTCTAAATCCAAGAATACGGCCATATTAGCCGATTTTTTAGCATTTCGTAAGGGAATCAAAACCTATAGGGTACTTCCCACAGACCTAGAATCCTAAAATTTACAGAGCTCAAGTAAATGAAAAACTCCGAAAACCACAAATTCGTGGTTACGTCGTATTAAAAACCTTTGATTTCTACAGAACTATCAGTGCGGGTTTTCCAAATATAGGAACTGAGCATTAGCTCCCCAATATAAAAGATGCACTTCCTGTAGGTAAACAATGAGTCAGCACTCATCAGCAGCAGACGCGGTAGTGTAGACAACGGACAATCTACACTACCGGTAGACAACGGAACGTAGTTATTACGCTACGGTTGACTGCCTCGTTGGTCTAGTGGTCAGCACGCTGGGTACTATCCACGAAGTCCCGAGTTCGAGTCCCAGGTCGGGCCGAGAGTGTTTGGGTTTTTCCCTCTTGAAATAACTCAGACACAGCTCCGGACGTTGGTGGTGTTAACACCCCCGTGCCCCGGAAAGCATGTTAAGCCGTTAGTCCTACGCCTGATCTTTCTACGGTCATGTCGGACTGCCGCGGCCGATGCCGTCTCACCGAATTATGAGAGGTTGACGATGTTCGTAATTTCGAATGTAGCCGTCCCTGTCACTCACGCCAGTATGACAACGCAAACAAACGAGATGGCTAGACTCGAAAATACGGACGTCGTTAACCGAAGTAGGGCCTATGTACCTACGTAACATAGCTTCACCCAGTAGAAATCCAAACTGAAAAGAGCTAGAATCGCAAAGCTTGATGCCGAAGCAACTATATCCATTTTAATTAATTAAAACATTGTATTAAGCATTGCGATTTTAATTTTGATTTCCACTGGACTTTCGAGTGAAAATTTAAAAGTAGGTCTTAATAGCAGATTTGAATCAATAGAGACGCATCGCATTTTAAGGGGGAAAAAAAGTTATGTATCAGTTATGACACATTTACAATCGTTCAATTTGTTAGGAAATATTTACTCATACTGCATTTAAGAACTATAACACGATCTGGCGTCATAAATGCACTATGCACCTACAGGATACTACGTCGATCACTCAATTGAGGATGGGATGTGTACATTTAACCTAGATTTGATAGTTCGCATCACATCACATTACATGTGACAGTCAGATAGTGATGCCAGATTAGGGAGTATCCCCCATTTGTTTTTATGTTTATTCATAGGGCGAATTAAAAAAAACATGATTTGGGAGTAAAAACACAAAAAAGTATTTTTATTCAGCCTTGGACGATCCGAACCCAATTAGAGTCTGTCAAAATTCGACTTTTGAATTTTAATAATAATATGTAAAACCGGACCGTGAATGACGGATTTTAGTGCGTAAAGTTGACATAAAGTCCGATTTTTTTAATAGTTTTAACCGGGCGAATTTTGTCGGACTCGAACGAATGCGAAACCGCTCTGAGTGGGGTCCTTGATAAGCTACTTGTTTTTATCTCTTTACTGTAATAATTTTAGGCTATGCATTATTTACTGTCTTGGGTCTTTGTACTATGTGATGACGAGCCCTTTCTCGTTGGTGACAATAATTAAAATTCGGCGAACATAAGTCATTAGACCCAGCTTGAAACCACACAAATAATACCCGTTTCATTACTGAAACATTAGGGGTTGTGTGATACGCAGCGTAATTTAGTCATAAATCTAAGAATGTAATGGCTTCATCGCACTAAAAAGATGACTGACGAGGCGAAAACACAAAAGAAAATATTTTATGTCCCGTAAATATTAACCCTCTAACTAAACTAATTATAATTTTGACGGCTAATTTTGAAATGTTTGTCTCCACTATGTTATGTCACCGATCTGTCATTAATTCCAAACTAGCCGATTCATATTTAAACAACTGCTGCATGTAACATAATTAAGCAATATTATGTTTATCTAAATATATAATCTGTGGAGTGGTGATACATCAGTGATATGCTTATTTTCATGAAGAACGCTAGATCTGTGTCACCTTAGATAATTTTGTAGCATTTACAAAATATGTCATGCACATTAAAATAATCTACAGCAAACTGTCGTCAAAGCAAAAAAGAAAAATGTAACGTTCAAATTAGTAACAGTCGATTCATTTTATCTTTAGCCGTTTTTCATGCACGAAGTGACGGGAATAGAATACCAAACGCGAGGTTACGAATACGAGCAAGTTTTGACCGAAAATATGATTTAGCAAGTAGAGCGGTGCGTGTCCCGAATACAGTAATAATCTATTTTATCCCTTTTACTGCGCCTAACTGGGAATACAGCACATCGGCATTATAAGCTATGAATCTGTGGCTATGGCCTAAAAAAATAAATTCCTAAAGGGTGACAAGTAGTTATAATATATTTGCAAGTAGGTACATAGTAAATTGTCAAGGTATACGATTTACTTGGTAGGCACCTAATTATTTAATAAAATAGTAGGTGTCATTATAAAAAAACTTATACTCTACGTTGAAATGTTAAAATATTTCAAGTAATTTGACGTCACATTTTATTACAAAATGTTTAACATTTAATATATCCTGAAGGTTGAAGATTGTTCGAAGAAACTACGATTTGATGCCGCGTTTATCCGCTGATAAAGTCTTATCAGTAGGTATTCATAATTTCAAGCACATTGTTTTAATAACTACATTACGTTGTTTTTAATTAGACGGATATTAGCACGCATTCAGTCGATTATTTATACTTATAGCCTCACCAGAAATATATGGGACCTGATTTAGGGGCGCTACAAATCCTCTTTATATGACAACACTTGATATAATCTTACCAGCGACGATTGGCAACTGAACATTAAAAAAATATACATTTTATATGTTTATCATTTATGTTACATTTCTAAGTTTGATAACAGATTCTACAATACAAGAACAAGAAAGAACACTCGCAAATTAAGTAGGTACTTGTTAAAGTCAGTCACTCCTTGCAATATTGGCCTAAAAATTTGGAACAAACTGGATTTTTTTTGCTAAACCACAGTCGGGTAGAAGTAAAATTAGCTTATGTTCTTTTTAATTCAATTTTTTATCATTTCAAATAAAGTATGTAATTTTTTTTAACATTTCTACGAACTGCTTCAGTAAAATATCTTAGCAGGGTTAAAAGAAATAAAATAAAATTCTCAGAAAAAGCATAAATAACTATAATTTTTAAAATCGTTATTACAATATTCTCCGTTGCCATCAGTAGCCAATTCTAATTGTTCGCACTATATGACGCACCAAAAATTGTGATATGACAATTAAAACGGTAGTTCATTTGAAGAAATTATGTTGATTACAAAGTTTTTTTTGTCAAAAAATACTACAGCACATTTTAAACCACTTTCCTTTTACGACAGCGAATAGTTTTCGACGTTTTTAACACATAAAAATATCACATACTCAAAAAAATTTGATCACGCTTCCACTTTGACACTAATCATTATGGCAACTATTGACATGACAATGACGATTTGTGGTTTCTGTTGCCATTAAAAGAAATTAGTTCCAGTTGTTTTCCGCAACATGGCGAGGTCCCATATATTCCTGGTCAGGCTATACTGCCTATATTTCAATTTTTCATAAGGAAAATAACAAGTAGGTATCCCGCGTTACAATAACATAATTCATGAATCATGTTCATATCACAAAACATGGTGATAATATTACGATCACTGCTATTAGTATTAATAACATCGAAAACTTCATATGAGTTTTGTTTTGATACAAAATATTGAGTTTCCTCCACGTAGGTAATTTATATACACGTAGTCTTGCTTCGTTTTCCACATGATAATCACTAGTGAGCGGTCTGTTCAAGAAAAGACTCAGGTCAAGCAGGCAGTTTATTTAAACGAAATATCTACAATACCAGTAAAAGCAATGTCTTATGTCGTCCCTGTCAGTCCCAATCTAAAATACAAAAGTCCTCTCATGTCTGTCTGTCTGTCTGTCGGTCATGTTCGTGCCAGGCTTACCAAGAAGGCTGGACGCCGCGACAACTAGTATGGACTAAAAAATCTTGGCACTTTTGTCTTCTATACATAATTTTCAAGGTACAGATTTTTTTATGATAATACCAGGAGTATATAGTATCAGAAGGTCAAGAGAACGGAAAAAAAAGTCAGCTAGGCTCTTAAATTGGATGATGACGATATAAAAGTAGTTGTCTTGAAGTTACAAGTCAGAATCGCGTTCAGGCACATCAAAAAAGATATAAGGGCACCACGATCACGGTAGTGCCATCGCCATTAACCATTAAGGTCATGTTTTGAGACCCAATTCATAATCAATTGCTATGAGACCGCGGGCGGTCTTATGATCCTAAAGGGGTTAAAAAACAAACTAAACCGGCACACGATATGTTTTTGTAATGTTTCAAGCCCTATTCTTATCACAAGTATAATTCAGTGTACTTACCCGTCGCAGATCCTGTGGTGATGAGAGGCTTGGCTGCATTTTGTTGGCTGGACGTAGTAGTTGCATCAGACGGAGAATTTCTCATGAAGGGTGAAGGGGAAGAGGGTAAGGACATAGGGGAGGACAGTTTTAAGGGCGACGTAGGAGTTCCCAAATTAGAAGGCAAAGACAACTTGGATTCAGAGGATACAAAAGAGTTCTTAAGAGATATGTCTCCGATTTCTGATTCTGGAGTGCAAAGGACGGTAGGCAGTGAAATTTTCAAAGGACTGCTTTTTGTCGAACTGGACTGGTCATCCTCAGGATCCGCCATAGTCCTCTGAAAAAAGAAATGACGTATTAAAATGTTTATTTAAAGCTTCCGTTCCGAGTTGCGTGTTTACGTGAGTTGCGTGAAAGGAAGTTGGGTCTTGTAAAGTTGTAAAGGGTTTTTCAATGTAATGATACTGTGTTAATACATCCTCCTTTTACACGTGCACAGACTATATGACGTAAGCCGAGAAAATGAATGAACTTCAGTGACATTACTATTGTGTAATTCATAAAAATAAATCAACTTTATAATGAAGCCGTACCAATTTTACGTAGTGCCGTAGGTAATTAACTTTATCGTTGTGCTATCTACTCGTAAAACATGCGATAACGGAATGCCTAAGCCTTGCTACGGTAATATAGCGATTGTTGGAGTTGGTCGCTACCACGTTTGTTATTTGTTTTGGCGAGCGCGACACGATTTCAGTAGATATGGGTTTGTTGCCATCCGCCGAGCACTTGCCGGCGAACTAGTCAGTCTGGATTGTGGAGCCCCGCGAGCCACGTCACTCCCCAAACCAACATTTAAACGGAGCAGAAAGAGCGAGATAGCTATAAAAGACGAGCCTGTGTGTGCATGATTCGACCATTCATACAGTTCTCGTTGTAATACCGGCGCGCTACAAGCTTCCGTCGCAAGTTCCTCTGTTATTCAGCGTCTCATCATAACAAGTGTTATACTATTGATCGCTCCTTGTGCGTTGTTCAGTTATTAATAAGAGTGGTGGAAAGTTTTTATAACACGAGTTCTTATACGATACGCTGATGGGGTTTGCGGTTCAAGTGTCCCATTATTTGCGTTTGGCAATCGCATCCGTCGCGAGATTCTTCTTCAGTTTGTACTATGGAAATGAAGGAGCAAAGATTCCAGCGATTACCGATGATATCCTAAAGCAGCCGGCCGTTGAGGTGGCCAGAAAAATCAGGAACAAAGAGGTAATTATCAGATCATGCCTGGGGCTTTACAGGTTAAAAGAATAATCAAAGTAGATTAGTAAAGATACGCAAGTAAGTTAAAGGATCATCGTGTTTGTTTTAATTGTTAACAATGGATACCCTCATTGCATTAAGTTTCGAGTCCATGTTGCCGTAACTACATTTAATGTTGATTATTAACCATTATTCTAAATTAATTGATCCTATTAATTAACGTCCGCAATTTGCAAGTTTCCAGTGGATGCTTAATTATAAGAGGAAATAGAGGACTGCCAGTCAAGGCACAATAATTGTTTTTAGAGTTTAGAGACAACACTCGAAGAGAGACCATAAATTGATTGACATAGATATTTTACAAAATTATGACTGCATAAAATTGCATAATTGCATTAATACGTACGTTGATTTGGGTGGTGGAGGAATAACTTATTTTTATGTAATACCTATACGATACGACACAGTAACACTACCAACACATTCACCTGCACAAGTTCAATACCTAGGTACAGTCACGAGCACCAACATGTATACATCTGCATTTGATTTGAGACCTTATTACAATGGTATTAAAAGTTATTTGTATATAATTTCATTGCTGGTGACTGTACTTACTTTATGGATGCAGCGACGATTATGAAATTATTAAATGATTAATTCGTCCCACGAATCTTACCACGATTGACGTTATTGCTAGAACTATACCCTACCAAGGCCAACAAGTCTTGATTAGAGATGTGCCGGATCGTTAAAAGTATAGATCCACGGATACAGATAATTTGTGTCCAGACAGGAGTTCTATTTTTGAATCAATCGCATCCAGATTTCTAGTGATTTTCGTTCTTCTAAATCACCGCATCTCTGAATCAGTCGATTTACTTTCGAAACCGCAACGAGTGCCTCTACTCACTCGTCATAGAAGGTGAGTGATATGATAAACGTCAAAATTAATGTGTTGAGTGAAAATTAAGTCGCATTTGACAACAAAATTGTATACGAGTGATTCAAAAATAGAGCTCCAGATCCGCTGATACGGACACGACACGGTCCTTAACTTTTAAAATCAATTGGAGTTCTTGGTGCCCGTCAAATGGCATTATAACGACAGTTTCCGCTTTTGCTTTAGCGACACGTCAAGACGTGTAAAATAAAACATAATGATTGCATGGCGCGGACGTTTTATTTAAATATCATTGAGTAACTTTTGATTAATGGGGTATGGAAAATGTAAAAAAAAAAAATATTGCCATACGCCAAATTTCTTCGATATTTCAAAATGGCTAATAATGGGTAGATTTATAAAATTTACTTAATAATATTTTAGGTTAATAAAAAACTTAACGAAGGCGAATACCACATGTATTCGCCTTCGTTAAGTTTTTTTACATTATTTTTGAATGAAATATTTTCCGGCTAAAAAAATAAATTATTGAATCAAAATTTATTTCTTTGCACCAAATGGACTCAATTACAATGTGCGCTTTTTAAAATTATATTTAAATTCTGTCTCTCACCCTTTTTCCGCTAAACAAACGAAAAGAGGCAGGACTACATACAATAATTTACAAACGTCAAATTAAGTGATGCGATGTATTACGTATTTTTACAAGTTTTAGCATGTTTTCTTCTTACTAGTCAGCATCGAATGACATCCCTAAAGTCCCTAATAAATTATCCATGTATTCTCAAATTTCATTAGCAATTTTCATCTTTTTAGTCTGACGTTTCTAAATTAATATAGTCTGTCTCTTTTCGTCCGATTGGCAAAGAAAGAGAGACTGAACTTAAATTTAATCTTAGACACATTGGACACATTGGAATAACTTATAACTTAATATAACTTAATGCTCGTTAACTTATATTTAAAATCCGTATCCGTAATCCAAAAATTACGGAACCGGATCGGTTTTCTGCCTCAGATATCCGCAGATACGGATATACAGAATAACTCCTAGTCTTAAGGTTAAGGTCGTTTCGGCGACTCAACGTAACATCACGTAAACTACATTCATTGATATTATATCTGTACATAGGTACATAATTATATTGAAGGTAGAGAATACCTATTTTGTGACTGTAGCACCAATATTTTTACACCTTGCTTTGTTGTTTATTTTATGGGTGGGCAACAAGTAGTTAGGTAATTATCTGTCTTAAGGCTTTGGTCACAAAAACATTTTGCGTATATTTGACCGGACAAACATTGCTTTAGGTGGCTGACGTAAATAAACAAGAATAGACCTACAATGCCGTAAGTGTAGTATAAAAACACGGTTCTCGTGATGATTCTATTAGCGTTGTTGAACAACATGACATTAACTTATTTAAATTATATCCATAACAATTATGAAGTCAACCGACATACAGGTAGGTAGGTACGCACTTATGTTAGAGTTATTTTCTGACTATAATGACTTAACCTCTCGAGATAAGTGTTAGCGCATATGGCCTCTGAGAATAATATTATTCTCTGAGAATAATAATATTCTCGTGTAGCCCAAAGCATTAGTTTGTATTGCCTACTTAGAAAGGCACAGACAGGAAATTCCACTCTCTTTTTGTCGCGTTCCTAACGAAGCCTTAGGCTGCTTTTCCATCACAGATAAGCTAAGCTGCATATTATTTACTTAAAAACCGTACCTATGCATGCATATAAATCATATCTACTTATGTATCATAAAACAAAAGCACTTGAATTGGCAAAATATGTTTTCAATTCTTTTTATTAACACAGGCATCTTATGCAGTTGTGATATGGACGAAAATGCAACAATAAAGTGTATTCTGATGTTCTGGTCACTGAACTAACTCATGCAACCTTGTCTGTGACCATCCTTTGAATGCCCTTTGTGGTTTAATACGTAAACAATTTTTATCACTACCTAAGTGTAGATAGAATGCAGACCGTGCAATGAATTAGAATATTAATTCCTACGACACTAAATAAAAATACAGTTGTTTTTTACTTTAGATATAGGTACCTACACTAGCTGTTTCCAGTTTCCCACAATAATATTATCCACGCATATAGGTACGTACATACATTGGAAATGAAACCTTTTGTTTGATATTATTTTTCGACAAAATTCTTTCTGATTGCACTTCTCGTACATAGCTATAAGTCCAAAAATAAATTAGGTACGGTCGGCCAAGAAAGTGGTCTACCAACTTTGACAACATTTCATGTGTAATTAAAATAGCGATAAGGTAGGACTGACTCATGGACTTTAAAAAAAAGCTTAACAATGAAAGAGATGCAAGTGACGTATTATTAGTAGTAGTTGTCAGAATATTTTTGCATGGGAATATCAACCCTGTTGATCTATGACGCGTGAACATTGATGCGTGAATGATTTTCAACCTAAGGGTGATAGACCACTTTCTTGGCCGACCGTACCTACTAAACCTACCACTACCAACTATCAACGTCTAAACCAACTCTCAAGTAATCTCATCCTTTTCAAAGTTCACTACAGGCAAGTATTTCTTACTTGACCGGACCTATGCAAGCTGGAAAAAAATTTTTTGGGGATTTTCCTGTAGTAAGTCTTTCGTGCGTCAAAAGTTATGTATGTAGCAGGTAGTTTCCTAATTATGTTCAATTTGGGTACAATGTTTAAAAATAAGATCCGTACGAAAACAACTGCGACTATTGATACGGGGTTCCTACCTTATGTTAGACGTAAGTACATCGTAAGGCTATTTAATTGAATTTTAATTTATAGATACAACAACGCAAAGGTGCACTGTCAATCCCTTTTTTAAAAAAGGAAAAAGTTTTATTAATTTAGGATACTCGTATCATAAACACCAAACATAACTGTAAACAAAAGACATAACGTGATAAAATTTTACAAAAAAAAATGAGAAAATTAATTATTTTTATTATTAACCATACAAGAAATCCAAGACACAAACATTAAAAAACGTCAATTACGCGTTGAAGAAAGAAAAATAGCAAGGATTCTTCTTTACCCAATGGTTGTCTTGGAGAAATCGCTATACTTATGTTCTAAATTGCATACATGCCAGTAATGTTTTTCCTTGGGATTGCATTAAGAATAGAATATCCATCTATCTGTTATCTACATTCAACTACGTAATCGTAATGTAATGTGTAGGTTTAATATATATAATATGCCACATCCGATTTTCAAGTACGCATGGTGCGCAATTACATCCGTGGTTGACGGACGTGCAAATTTGTTCATATTTTGTCTCGATCTTTTTGTTTGTGTACCCGACACTATTTTTATTTTTTACTCGGATACAAGTCTAGTTTAGGTACGCTCATTAAATTAAAATATACCTGTTTATTAATTAGTGTAATTTCTCAGCAAGTGAATGTTATTCTTTTGAGAAAATAAAGTTCTTAAACCGTAATTTCTATCTACGTAGACTTGCTCGAAATGTTACAAAGACACCCCAAACTTTTAAGATTAATAGTATCACTGAGTTGACTTTTAGTTGCTTCAATCCCAAAGTTTAATTAACAAAGGGTATTAAGTGTGTTTTGAATTTAAATAGTACAGTGTAAAGTTAAAGTTAAGTTGACTAGTGCGTGGACAATCTGGTTAGATGACACGGAATTGTTAATGTGTTCTAATTGACACATAAAGGAAGGGATTGGCTGTTAGTTAGATACCCGAACATGCGTTTAATTAATCTCTCCCATTTCTACACGAGTGTATGGATATTGCGTATTCCAAACGATCTACATTATTTTTTTTCTATGCAAATGTTATGTCAACATAGATCATTCGACTCAAAATTTGAGATTGAAATGATGGATGTTTTAATAGCTGATTCCAAAAGAATGTTTCTTTGAATCGGTTCCTATTTAATTATCATAGCGTTTACTTAAATGTTTTCATTAATAAAATATATTTAATTGGTAGGTAGTAGTAATCAGAAGATGCTCGCAGCTATGTATGCGCAATCCGAAAGTTGTTTTCTCTGTATTAAGGTTACCATGTTTATTAACCCTTTCGGACCCTGTACTCACTTTTGTGAGTATAATTTTACGATTTTTTTATACGCTTTCTCGAGATCGGTAAGCGGACGGGGGCGAGCTCGCACGGAAGTGAGAGTAGTTCTCTATGCCTACGTATTTTTTACGGTGGCAGATGGCATCTCTGTTGGTCAGAGTGAGCGTCCAAGGCCACGCGAGGTTTACGTGTCGCGACCTGTCGTCATGGTGATTCCATTTTTCGTTCTGGTAAGCAATATCAGTGTTGATTTTTGTTTCATTCTGTTCAGAATAAGTGCAAAATAGCATTTGAGATTAGAAATAGTAGATTACTGATAAAATTAATTGGATTTTTGTGCCGCAAACTTATACCTCACTATTGTGAGGGCTCGGTTTGAACTCTAAAATTTGTAGGTATTTTCATGAAAATAAAAAACTGTTTTGTGCTTTGTTTTGTGAGTTGTTTTGACGTTAAACAATCATTAAGAGAAGAACAAATAAAGTATTGAATGATGATGCTATTTCGGATGCTATTAATGACTCTGACTTGGATTACGACCCCGATGTAGAATTGGATGCCCCCATCGAATGAAGACCAGGAGGAAGATGTTATGGCTCCTGTTTCGGTAGGACCAGCAAGGAATACATGAACCAGGCGGACTTGATGATTAAGACACAAATTATATGATTTATACTGAAAAATGATCCTTACAAGTATAAAATATTTATTTTTTCGATAATTTCCAAGGAAACACCTGCTATAAATGTAAAATAATTATAATGCTGTTATTTTATGTCAATTTTGACTACTTTAATGATGATTAAATATTAATTTCTTATATTAATGGTCTTATTATCAAACCCCACAATACTGAGTTTCGGCCCCATCCCTCACAATCGTGAGCATCCTGAAAAGCCGATTTTCAGTTTTCCAAAAAAAAATTCAGTAGCATATTCTTCTTCAGCGACCCTCTATTATCTAGAAACAGTAACTTGTATTTTGAAATAACTTGCCATTTAGCATCAGGTCTGAAAGGGTTAAGGAAACGAGGAGATTTATTTGTTTACAATTCCAGGAATTCAAAGACATCCATTTTTAGCCAGCTAGAGCTGCATTCTTCAATTCTGTTGACTACGGAACACTTAAAAGATAAAGATAGATATAGAAAGATATTGAATCTGCCAAACCGGAACGCAACATCGATAGCCTAGATAGGTATATCTAATTCTACAATTTATAATTTCAGATTACTAGCGTAGAAGTGCTCGAGACCTGCATCAGAAGAATAAAAGACATAAACTCTGCCCTCAATTGCTTAATCGAGGACCGGTTTGAGCTAGCCTTAAAAGAAGCGAAGGAAGCCGACGCCCTCATTCAAAATGGGGGTAAAACAACTGAACAGTTGGAAAAGGAAAAACCTTTCTTAGGGGTACCATTCACGACGAAAGACTGCATGGCAGTGAAAGGTAAATACGATAAGACAAAGGTTTACCAACTTTTATCGGAACGCTAATCTAGTCAAATCTTTTCGATCGAACTTTTATCGTGCATGGATGCGCTTGAAAGCTATTTTAAATGGCAATTGGTATTATGACATAACGAATAATATTAATACGTTTATTACGTCCGTATTTTTCTTTTCATCTATTTAATTAACATTTTTGAACGCTTCTTGTTTAAACAATTTTCGTGACAAAAGGCTCTGTTTCGAGCTTAGTAAACTTGCGGCCCCTATTTCGGGATCTAACCTAAATGTAGTACCTACGAGTGCAACTTTCAATTGACACTTCAAGGGTTAAGAAGCTGTATTTTCTTTATTTTTTAGGGATGCACTACACATCCGGCGTGGTTCTTCGTAAGGACGTAATAGCTGACAGAACTGCAGATGCTATCAGAGTTTTACAAGAAAAGGGCGCGATCATCATCGGAATCACCAATGTACCTGAATTATGCATGTGGTATGTACTGATTCTACCTATTAGACTAGTAATTTGATTGTAAGTAATATCCAAAGTGGTTTAGGTCCAAACCAAACAAAAGGCCAAAATTTTTTGATAAATATTTTTAAAGCTCTAAGTTCCAGATTTTATAAATTTAGGGTCACCCGAGCGATTGAAAGTTTGAAAGTAAACGACGATGTATATGATAGAAAACTATTTTTTCGTTCGAATGACAATAGGTGATAGCATAGGGCAATTTAAAATTGGATTTGGTAAAGTCATCCGAACTATTGTATAGTATAAACCAAACAAGAAAAGTCCTCGCCACTTTAATGTTCTGACTAAGAGAAATGTAAAATCGATTTTCAGGTGGGAGACCCACAATCATTTATACGGTAGAACGAACAACCCATACAACACGACGAGGATTGTTGGCGGATCCTCCGGAGGGGAGGGTGCGATCCAGGCTGCTGCAGGAAGCATCTTTGGAGTAGGTGAGTAGACGGCAGGATAGATTGTAAACATGAACGAGTTTCGTCCATGATGTAATAGGTTTAAACTTTGATACAAAGTAATGAACAAATGGACGTCAAAGACAAGACCTACTGCGAGTGAAAATATGGAGTGTGGGCTACATCTACATAGAATCACGTGATTGATGAATTGGTTCAACTGTACCTGTAGAAGTAATATTTCAAATATCTACCTTCTGCCGGTTTCAGGATCTGATATTGGTGGTTCAATACGCATGCCGGCATTCTTCAACGGAATCTTCGGACACAAGCCTTCAAGATACACGGTCTCCAACGACGGTCAATATCCCGATCCAGAAACAGAATTTCATAAAGCATTCCTAGGTTGGTAAATTATCGTCTAACGCACAGGGCTAACACTAACGCAACAGCAATTCAACATACCTATTGCATTTTATCTTGCACAGTGAACCGCAATTACGTTAGATAAATATTTATATTTGTGAGAGCTGTTTTTGTTATAAAATTTAACTATGGACCAACATACATTGAAATTAGAGTACCTATCGTACGAAACCGAAGCTGATAGCGATTTCCTATACTAGGTAAATCTTTTTTATCACAAAATAAGCTCACATTTAATTTATAACTGATAGTTAAATATTTACTAAAATATTTCCATCGGATTCTTTGCGGATACCACATACATAATAATAAAAAACGGATACATAGTATGTATTCGCTTGCTTTAATTTCATCGCGGCGTTGATTCAACGCCGGCTTACTTGCGTAGCAAGAATTTACCAAAATTCGTCGAACGACTGACGTCTGTAGCTCAGTAGGAAGAGCAATCGCCTGGATAGCGAGGTTCGTGGGTTCAAGTGTCACCTTAAGACATTTGATTAAATTAATATTTATATCCTACAAATCTCTTTTGCAGGTATTGGACCAATGACACGATACGCGGTCGACTTAAAACCACTTCTGGGGATAATGGCAGAAGAAAACAGCAGCAAACTGAAATTGAATGAGCCTGTAGACGTCACCAAACTCAAAATATACTACCAATTCAGCAGTGACGCACTTTTGGTAGATCCCGTAGACCAGGACATTAAGTCCGCTTTGAAGAAAGTCGTAGAATACTTCAAGACCACACATCACATTGCTACGGAAGAGAAAAAGATTAAACTATTGAAGAAATCAGTGCCGATTTGGATGAATACAATGAAAGAGCAGAAAAAGTATGAGGAACACATTATGGTAAACCACGGTGTGTTCGCCATTATCGTGGAAATGTTTAAGAATATGATAGGATGTTCTGGTAACACGCTGATTGGTCTCTTTACCGCGCTATCACATCACACAGGAGCGGAATACGGCAGTGAGGTATTCAAACACCATGTCACATTGAAAGATGAACTTGAAAAAGAGTTTACGGAGATGCTGGGAGACAATGGGGTGTTTTTGTATCCTACACATCCCACTCCAGCGCCATACCATAATGAGCCGTTAGTGAGACCTTTTAACTTTAGTTACACTGGAATCATTAATTGCCTTGGGTTACCTGCAACCAGCATACCTTTGGGGTTAGGGCGTGAAAGTCTTCCTATTGGTATCCAAGTAGTGGCGAATCATAATAACGATAGACTATGCCTAGCTGTTGCTGAAGAACTAGAAAAAGCTTTCGGTGGTTGGATCGAACCACAGAAATCTTAATCCATTCCATGTTAAGTATTAAGGTACTAATATTTACTAAAAATAAAATAGTACAGTCACACAGGAGTCTCGACACTGACTTTAGGTAAATAAATGCTCTAAAACATTGATGATTCTATTAAAATTGTAAGCAAGTGATATTTCGTACCATTACCTACTGTATGACTACTTCCATATAATTTTGTAATTTATTTTTAATATGCGTTAGAATGTATATTTTTTCTTTAATAAAATTATTATAAATCAACTAAGACACACGATATATTTTTTGTAAGTAGTAGTAGTAATACTACGCATTCAGTTCAAGTTGGCGACTACCTCCCTTTTCGCTACCGCGCTCGCCAGTACGGTTAGCAAAGTCAACGGTCTGTCAACCAAAATCTTAGAAATGGCAACAATTTTACTTGAAAAAAATTTGCCATATAGTAGAGCTTGATGTAACTAATACCTAAAGGATTATCCTTCATTAACGGGACACCCTGTATACTCGTTTTGGACTTTGTCCAATCGCGTCATACCGCAAGACCATTTCAGCATCCTCATCTGGCTTGTGGCAATATTACATCCATGGAGAAAATAAATAAGTACTTCTAGGTAGGTACTTGCTGAAGTGGCGAACTTCGTACCTTAAGGTGGTAGTGGTAGTAGGTATTTTAAGTTTTAACAATTTTCGTCATAATTTTATCTTTATTAAAATCTTACTTGCAATTACAAAAAAAAATGTATTGGTCCAACAATTCTCAAATCATGATGTGCTCAAGGAAACTAGGGATTCATTTAAAATGTATCTACTAGATATCTATCCGTTCATAATCAGCCTTATCCTTACCCACAAATTTTTTGAACCTAATTTGCTGAACAATTAGGATTGTATTAATCTTAGAAGAACACAATTTGATAAGATAATTTAGTTTTTAATTAACCTTTATTATTATTTACATAACAAAAACAGCAACATAACAAATTAAATAACACCAATTAACTATTTTACAGCAGCAAGCAGTCGTTAGTCTGAGCTAGACAGATTATTAATAATATTGATGATTTCTTTCCTCTTAGCACCTGGATTGATTTTTACAAGCATGTCACAGGAACCCACATGCCCATGCCTGTGGGCGCAGTCGGCCAATCTCTCTGTATTGCAGATAACATGGATACCACAATCATAGCCATTACTTTGCTGTAAACATTCTTTATCCACAAAGTTGACAGACTCTGCAAAAATTACAATATATTTTTACAAACAACTTGAATTAAAACAAACTATACTTTAAATACACAAAACAAAATTTATTTTCTTACCGCCTTGTGAAAAATATGTAATCAGATGGCTGGCAAATTCCCATGCCACATTGTGATTACTTCCTGAAGAGGAGTCCAAGTGATAAAAGCAGCTTTCTGGTTTTGAATAAACAAGAAGACTCCAGTGGGATCCACCAGCTGTGTCTGGAGAGTCATTATCGTTCAGCGCAAAAAACACAAATCTCTTCCTGGCAATATCAAGTGGCTCCAAAAATGTTTTTATTTCATCAGTCTGAACCATTTTAATGCATTGCGTGACTTCAGGTGAAACGAAAAGTAATTCACTTGCATCACTGAACACAACCCGTTCTAGGTATTCAAAATAAAATGATATAATGGTATCATTTAGCCAATATGGCCCATTTAAAAGTTCTACATCTGATCGATGTAATAATATCTCATGGAAGCTCAATACAACTGATGCCTTGGCCATTTTAATACATAATTATTTATACTTCTTGATTATTGTGAACTTGATCCCGTTATGTATGATCTGATAAGTGAGAAAAAATGTAACAGAATAATGAAATCAAATCATGTAAAAGGTACAGGGTAAATAATAAATAGTAAGTATAAAAGTAAACGGAGTAGAAATATTTATCTAAAGATTTATAATGAAAGTGAACGAGACACTTACCAAAATAGATGAACTTGTCTCATGAATTCAGCAATGAATTCCAAGCAACATTGGATTTTTCGAAATAAACAAACAGGGAGTGGCACGATATAAACACTAAACAACAGTACTTCTTCACATTATACAACTAATTTTTAAATTATAAATCTCGATTTTTAAGCAATTCTAGTCCAAGAATACCCTGCAATAATCACTTGATGCATCAACCACTGTCAATGTCAGCGCACAAATTATAAAAAGTATGCCTAAAGGCAGATGCGCAACGGCCCTAGGGCGGGACTAACAATAGTGATTTCTTTTTTTCTAAAAAGTTACGGGTAGCCCCCGCCGTTGACAACGAACTGGCGCTAGTGAGCAATATGGCGTCTCTCCTCTCAACCTTGAGATGACGAGTTTCCGTTTCCGTACCAGGTAACGTCACAGAATACTAGTACTTCGTACAGAAGTATGACTTAGCAATTGTATTCAAAGAAATGTCTACTCAATGTCGTCAACAATATGGCGTAATTTAGTTCGCCTCAGAGTCAAGCACATTTTCGTGTAGACACCTACAAAAATCCATTGCAAGATAATTTCATACTTATTGCTCTGGAATATGATTCATAATACCAAAACCTATTCAGTGACGTAATATCACGCGACGCGATAGGGTTGACTGCTACGAGAAGCTTCTAACGCCATCTAGCGCCACTTTCTAGTACTTTATTCATTCTCGTCCAGCCAGCAACGTAGCCGAGCGGCCGCCGGTGAATAAAACGCGCGAGCGTGGCTCTGGCCGGTAGCGACACGCAACTTGTTTTAGCACCTACGTGGGTGCGCCGCGCGTAGGTACGTTTTTGCTACCTCCGCGGGGAGATACACAGGCCTGGTAACGTTACAGTAACGATTAACTACCAACGGTATTGCTGCTTCCTGCAGGTGGTACTTGCAGAATTGAAGTGCCCGTGCAAATCTAGCGAAACAGGACAAGAAAAGAAGAAAATAACTATCTAAAACAAGACAGAAATATTCATGTTATTTAAATTATTTAAAATGAAGAAATATGTCAAAAAATCTGTCTCGTTTAGATTCTTATCTTCTTATTGTCTTCTCCTGCCTCGCCGATTTGCACTGGCCCTTCACTCCTGCAAGCACCACCTGCAGGAAGCAGCTGAAATGAAAAAGAACAACAAATTAAATAATTATTTTTTATTGTTATACAATACATTAAAATGCATGCATATATATAAAAGTTCTGAGAATGCTCACATGAACTACCATCTATACTTGCCTGACCATCAAAAAGGACAATAAATCTTATTTAACTTATTATGAGTTATAGTTGAGATAATTAAGTTAACCCTCTAAATAACTCTATTAAATTGTTGTATTAAATCACATTCAAAATATTTTACATAAACAAAATAAACTTTCAATTTAAACAGTTATAGTTTTAAGTAAGAAATAAAATTTATTATAAAGCATTCTTAATTTTATGCAAACGACTGTAGTATACAAGTCTACATGCTTAGATTTTTACTTAATTTAATTTTTAAAGAATGCCTTAACTGTCTTTTGAAGAAATAATTGCAATTAATTTTTCATCATAGCATTTTTGTGTGCAAGTGCTGTTTATGTGTTAAAGCATTCCTTCAAACTATCAACTATATATGAATATTAAATCAAACACATCAAATGACCTATCCACCTAATGCAATTCAAAATATTTACAGGTTTGTGTAAATTACCCGAATTAATAAGGCAATTTCCAATAAGTTTATACATCTAAAGATCAGATAGGTATTAAACTTGAAAAAAAAGACCACCTGAGGCGCGGGGATCGAACCCACGTTCATCACATATCTAGGCGATTGCCTAGACCACTCGGCTTACCAGACGTTGGCAAAGCCTGCTGTACATGAAGTCTGTTTCTTTATTGCATGGCGAATATTGTAAACAAGACTTGACATTCCTTTTTATAGAAATTATTTATTTTATAACACAAAAATAACAACCCACTATGGTAATTTTTCATCTAACACATAAAACTTTTCATATCTATGGGTAAAATAATTTTACTTCATACCAAATGACGTAACGCGTCATAAAAATATTGTTCAAAGTATTAGCCAAGCAAATAAAAACTGTATTATAGGCCCGGGCTTATCTTTTTGTGCATTTCGGGCTGTTGTTAATACGGAACAGACTTTATTTGAGTGTTTTAACGACACAGAAAAGGGGTCTTGTATAATACAACACCGCTATCTATTATGTATTTTGTCTGTCTGTGGCGCCATAGCTCTTAAACGGCTAAACAGATTTGGACGCGTTTTTTTCAAAATAGAAAGTAAGTTTTCTAGCGATGGTGCTTAGACTATTCCATTAAAATCACCACAAGTTCATCCGGTTAAACATTTACCTAACCACCTACGCAAATAAGAAAAGCGAACATTAAGTCAAAAATGATACAGCAAGATAAGATTTGCTCGTTAAATTGGCGCTATAATGTTGCAAAGTTTAAAGCAATAACTAAAATGGTTAGCTATGTCGCAGGTGTACCGTATAATTAGCTGTATTACAAGAGGGCGCGCCGGATTGAAAAACCTCGCTGTAATGTATTTTATCGTTAATTTCATAATGATTTAATTTATTACAACTTAGAACCGTTTTTGTACAATTTGGACACCACTATCTGACGCCATTTTTATGAATGTGTAGCGACATCTTACCACTGTCGCTAACACTAGCAAGCAACTTCAAGACGCGACGCCCTGACTCGGCTCCTACAGGCTAGATGGCGCTGATAGCCCGCTCCATACAACACAAACCGCGATATGTAAGATTTAGCACGAGCTTGACTACATATAGCTAAAACCAAGACAATGACCATTGGACCTTGGTCCCCGACCATAACAACCGGTCGGTAGGAAGCGCTCCCCTTTGCCTTCCTAATCCAGTTGCGCCAAAGTGGTGACCCCGACGTGATCTACACTGGAGCATGGAGCCTCACCGTCGTCATCATCATCGTCGCCTTCTCCCTTGCCAACAGGCACCCAGCCAGCAGCATCCAGCCAGCAGTCTCCTGCAAGCCAGCTCACCAGCCCTAAGGACACCACCGCAGACCGCACCGGTTCTACCTGGTTCCTCGGCAGGCTCATTCAGCTCATCATCCCGACTCACTGTGGACTTCGAGCTTTCCCTCACGCATCGTGGACATCACACATGCTCATCCCGACTCACTGTGGACATCACGCATGTACATCGCGACTCATCGTGTGGCCATCGCGCACCCATCCCGACTCACCGTGGACATCGCGCATGCTCATCCCGGCACATTGTGGACTCAACAAGCACTGGCACTTGCAAGCTCACTACGCACAGACTGATGAGCTCTCAACCACCCTGGCTCAATCAACCTCCGGTTCTTCGGGGGGAGTGGTGTAGCGACATCTTACCACTGTCGCTAACACTAGCAAGCAACTTCAAGACGCGACGCCCTGACTCGGCTCCTACAGGCTAGATGGCGCTGATAGCCCGCTCCATACAACACAAACCGCGATATGTAAGATTTAGCACGAGCTTGACTACATATAGATAAACCAAGACGGTGACCAATGGACCTTGGTCCCCGACCATAACAACCGGTCGGTAGGAAGCGCTTCCCTTTGCCTTCCTAATCCAGTTGCGCCAAAAATGTGACGCCATTTTTATGTTGAAACTAAAGCTTTTAAAGCGACGTATCGAATGCATGTAGGCTGACTTTACTAAGTCGCTTTGACGAACGCGAAATGATTATACAATACTGTGAACTCCAACTTGAATCAGCCGAATGGTAGCTCCATTACATTACAGCGACGTTTTTCAATCCGGCGCACCTACTTGTAAGGTAACGTGTTATACGATATGGCTGCTGCGACTGCTACATAGGGAGATTTGCTGTTATTGTTGTTGTTGAGACTTACTTAAAGCACTTATTAAACCATTCATCATCATCCATCATACTTAGAATCCTAACTAGGAAGGTAGGAACCAATCGGATCCTAAGTAGGCTACGATACGAGATCAATGCATAAACGGTACCCCACAACGTGACATTGTATCGCCAAGTTATCATACAAACCTTATCGAGCCGTAACTAATTTGGCTTTTTAAATCGCATTTCTTTTTTGCGTTAAGGATTTTTTAAAGTTGTATTTGTTTTTCATATAATATCTTCATCGCCGTCAAACAGCCTGTCGAAGAACAGCATCACCTCTGGTGAATGCGCTGCTTACTGGAGTTCCATCTACGTGGTGTCCTATGAATAAAATAATTATTTGTAAAAAACTTTTACATTAATTGTTGTAAAAATCACATGAATAAAACTGAAAGTGTTATTTGCAAAATTATTATTTTAGTATTTCGGTTGACATCTCTACTCACATATTTGATTTTTTTTATTCAACTGGTACCACTAAGAGTTTTAACAAGTTTTATTATTACAATATGGGTGATCATTCTAGAAAGGTACCTCCTAACGCCACCACACCTAAACAACCACCTCATCATCTTCCTAGAATTATCCCGGTTGTGCTCTCTTATGCGAGGGCCCAGGGTCCGCTGACCATGATCCAGGTTGCGGCAGATCAGGTAATTACAATGGAGCGACTGCCATCTGACCTCAGTGACCCTGTTACCAGGGGAACCTGACCAGTTTTGGATCATGGTTACACATTCAGTCGCCTGAATGTGCAGGTTTCCTCACGATGTTTTCCCTCACCGTAAGAGCTTCGGTTAGTGAAACAACTAATGTACATAACTCAGAAAAAGTCATTGCTACATGGCGGCACGTGGTATCGAACCGACACCTTCCGCATGAGAGGCAACCCGCTAGCCACTGCGCCACCGACGCACCTAAACAACCACTTATGCTACTAATAAAGTATACTTACAAAACTGTACTTAAACATTGCCACTGTTTTCTCACTCGGTGTCAGAGTGGATGATCTTTTCAATTTGCTCATCCATCAATTTGTGCAGCATTCTTCATGATATCTCCAACTTCAATAGGAAAACATTTTTGATTAAAATAAGTTAATTAAAATTTTACCTATCTATACATACATATAATAAAACAGTAAAACCAATGCGTCTGTACATTGAGTATTTTTACCAAAAACTCATTGATGGAGATGTTAAAATAGTAACAGAATAGGTATCTACAACTTTTATTTTTTTTGTATGTTTATCTGTTTGTACACGCTAATCTCCGGAACTACTGCACGGATTTGAATGAAACTTTTTTATTGTGTAGCTATTGAGTCTGGGCAAATACTAGGCTATAACTTATTTTGAAGATCGGAGTACCTGACGTGGAACCTTAGCAGTAGACTTAAATTAAGAGAGATGTGAAAGCAGCGCTTTAAGGAAAGTTATTTAGCATGATAGGCATTTTCTATTTACGTACACAAATTGAAGGTCTGAAGCAACTGAAATGGAACCCTAGCAGCTCAGCTCAATTAAAACAGATATGAATAGAGCGCCTCAGGGAACATTGTTCAGCGTGATGAGCATTTTCTATTGACGTACACAAATTGAAGGTCTGGAGCAATTGATATGCTAAATTACTTTAGACTGATTATCAAACTCCTAAGGTAATCCTACTGTCTCCAAGTTACGATCTGGTGACGGAAACCTGGAGAAATCGAGAGAATCCTTCAGATAATTTTATGGTGCTGACCTTAACGCTAAGTAGTTTGTGTATACTTTCACTACAGACAGTTTGTCGATTTTTTGTAAAATTAATGTATTTGTTAATTTCATTAACGGAAGATGAAAGTCAATTGGCACTATTTTTTTATAACACTTATCACCTACTAACGGAAATTGAACTATAAGAATAGTCTTACTTACTTTACGATATAGGGGAAAGGGTACGTAGGCATTTGCCCTGCAGTGGACACGACAGGCTCCGAATAATAATAACTTTACTATAGTAGTTAATAACAAACCGACCTTTGAGTAGGCTAGGGACACAATAAATAGATGCTAAACCACATTCATCTACTGCTTAGGGAGGTTTGAGTCTGACCTGAACACTAAAACCTAAAGTTACCTATATTTTTTTACAAAGGAATAAAACTGCCTTTAATAAAATAACATAAAAATTAAAAAAAGTTACCTTTACACGTTTACTAAAAAAAGATATACGACAATTTTAGTTTTGGGGTTGGTGTCACTGCCATGCGAAATTTTCTTACCAGAGGCGGATGGCGAGGTGATAGTAACCTATCTAGAAAAGAGTGCCTATTGACCTTGATTTTTCTACTTAAATGGTTAGCTATTTTTCATTCCTCTCTTCTCCTTACGACATGGTAGACTAAGAGATCATGGTAGCTGGATGGCGGCGGTAGTATAAAATATTTATTATTTTGTATCATCGAGTGTACGCGTACGAAGTCGCGGGCAATAGCTAGTTATTAATAAATAAATAAATACTTATTAGACAACTACTGATAAACAAAAACTTTAATTCCAAATCTATACAATATATGATACAACAGTAAGTAGATAAAACACTTAGCAAGAAATATTGGTGGTATCACAACACCCTGACCCAGTCAATATAGAAAATATGAATTTCTGTATTGACCCGACCGGGGATCGAACCCGGGACCTCCGAGATAACGACACCATGAAAACCAATGAAATAAATTAGCTAAATGAAATACACTTCATACAACAAGTGAATCTAGTTTTGTGTTGTCTGTAATTTATTAATTAAATATTTGTTGCATAATATTTACCATGGACTGCACCAGACGCTGCAGGCAACCCAGACGTTCCTGGTGCGTCGTAATGAACATTGGAATCTGAAACACAATTGACATAAATAAGCTAAATGAAACACTCTTCATAGAACAAGTGAATCTAGTTGTTGTGATGTTTGTTACTTATTAAATAAATATTTTTTTCATGATATTTACCATGGACTGCACCAGACGCTGCTGGCAACCCAGACGTTCCTGGAGCGTCGTAATGGACATTGGAATCTGAAACTAAATTCACATAAATAAGCTAAATGAAACTTACTTCATACAACAAGTGAACCTAGTGCTTTGTTGTTTGTTATTTAAAAACTTGACAATATAATTTAATGTAGTGTATATTACTTTTGAGATTATGTTGTGAAAATTATAGAGATCTTATAGAGTTTTCATGCAATCAAGTCAATCTGAAGTGATTGTGGCGCAGTAGTGCCAGCGCTTTGATAGTGATATCACAGTTAGAGCAACCCACGGCGCGGTTGTGATTGGATGGGTGACCGTTCCGACCATTGACAAGCATCTCCGTGCTTAGAAAGGCATGTTAAGCAGTTGGTCCTGGCTAATATCAGTTGGTATTAGTCGTTAAGGCTCTAGGGCCGGGCATCTGATAGTAAGATTTGTCACTTGCCCTACAGACACCCCTCCACCAATTCGCACTGAGCCTGCGTGGTGGAGTATGACTCGTACCTCCTCATAGTTGAGGTGAGGCCTTTTCCCAGCAGTAGGATCTTATAGGTTTACTTTAAGTCAATCTATTTAATTAAAACATAATTACTTGGGTAATGCATAGTTTATAGTACTTGTATTGGGTTCGGATTGAGAACACAGTTTCAAAGGTAAGATAACTGTTTATTAGTTAATAAGACACGATAGACAGTCATGGACACAAAACTTATAAGAAATACGCTACAATCCAACACGGGTAAGTACAAAACGCGAGGCATGCGCGTCGCCGCGAGAAAGATAGGTACGGAACGGTGTGGTGGAGCGCGTGCGTCTTTACTCGGTCGGCGCCCGGCGGTGACTAGCGAGTGCGCGCGCAGCGCGCCAATGTACTGATGTAGGAGCGTTACAACAACAATCGCGCGGGGAGACGGCGCTGCCTCTGGGTTCGAAGAGTGGCAACACTGCTCCTTGAAGGTCGTGCTATAAGTTATCATTATTAAGTACATTTATTTTAGATAAATTCATAATAATAAATGTACTTAATAATGATAACTATGCATTACCCACTATAAGAAATTACTCGAGTATGTGATTCACAAAGAAATACCATATACCCCCAAATATTATAATCTATCTACTGTTTTCTTTCTATTTACAACAAGCAAAACCTAAAGCTACTTCTAGAATTCCATACTAATATGTTTATTAAGTTCATACATAATACTAATTCATTTACTTAATATATGTGTTGATTTGTTTAGATTCTAGATACATTTTTATCTCAAGTTCAAGCATTAAATAAAATAAATAAATATTGGAATTGCAACACACACATTGTTCTAAAGCTAAAGTCAATCATAACCCGACCACCCAGACCCGTATAGAAATTTATGATACTTAAATGACCTGACTGAAATCAAACCGGGACCTAAGAGTTGGCGACACCGGCGTGCTATAGTATGAATAATGGTTAAATTTTACAGCTCAGAGTTATCACAGAATGTAGCAGTGTATGCAGAGAGATTCCATTGACTCCACATATAACAATGAAAAAAAATTACTTACCTAATGAAGGAAATGGTGTTTTTGGATGTCCTGACTGTATTTCTTCCTCTGTAAATAATGTCGGACCACATCTCAATGATCTTTTGTTGTTTTTAATATACTTTGCTTCAAAATGACTCGCACAGACCTGGAAATATTGTTATTTATAAAGTTTACTTAGTGTGAATTGCATATTTAAATTATTTGATAAGCCTTGAACCAAAGTTTAAGCTTAGTTTGTCAGTAGGAATATGCAAGAAGGCACTAGGTTTAATTAAAGATATAAACAAAGTTTTACAAGCAGTGTCGAGGAATTAACAGTCAAATTGTCTCCACAAATAAATTGATTGAAGAAACTGATTATATAATATATAATAGAACAGGCCAAGGTTGAGTCAGATTCGCACACGAAAAGTTCCATAGCATTATGTAAACAACATTAGGCACTATCATTGTTACAACCTATATTTTTATTATTAAAAACGGAAAATAACTATGTTTGTTGTATTCCCATACAACAAACATAATTATTTTCCGTTTCCGCCCCACTTTAATTTTGATTGTATTGTTTTTATAGTGGTAACAGAATTTTCACGAGAAACAGCAGACAGTAGATTCTTAAGGTTTTTACCCTTTAGGTACAGAACCCTAAAAAATGAGTGATTTCGAAGAGTGGCGATATTTGAGAGACGCTCAAAATCAAGTTTTATGACAAAGATCAATTTGAACATGGTACCATTATTGTTAAGCAACTTGAGCGTATATTTTAATGCACCCAATTGACACATTACAACCAAAAGGAAAACAACAATGGTTTACCCATACCACTATTGAAACTTGAGTTGAAGAAGTGACTACTGTGAACAATCTCAAGTTGGTTACGAGGAATACTTTGAGGTTATTTATGTTTAGGCAAGTGGAGGAAATCTCGAGAAAACATATAATCTTATGAATGGGAGCTAGGTACTTACCAATTTATCGGTTTGCTGCTTTTTAAATAGAAATCGTAATGATGGAACTATTGGCAGTAGATATTTTAGTCACAATGCTCGTAAGCCATATGACTTTTGGCAGGCGGACGGACCATCATGATTTGTGGCTTCGTTGAGGGGCAGCCGGGGACAACGCACGAACAAATAATAACTAGCTGATAATTAGTTTTGGAAAAAAGTTGTTTTCAAAAATAAAGCAGTTTTTATTTTATTTACAAAATAATCAAACAGCTGAATTCAAAATCTGACAATACGAAGAGAGATGCTTTTTTAGTAATTTTATGGCCTTGGGGTTAGCCAATCAGCCAAAGAAAAAAGCTGACAGGTATTTCGAAAAAAACTGAAACTGGTAAATAGCTAGTCTAGAGAAATCAACGTAACCCCACGCTTTCTTATTTATGATTTCACTCTGCATGTCTATGGTCAGCCACTAAGTAGCTGTCAAAGTCTATGACGTTTCTATGGCGTGTGTCAGCGTGTCCAGGTCAGTCATCATTATCCATCTGTCCGTGATTCGAGTCACTGTCAACTGTCAAATTATTCAATGTCAAATATAAATGAATGAATATATTAATATGAATTGAATGAATGAACACTGGGTTTAGTGCGAGTTTTCATTTGTCAGTCACACACTCTCACGATTGACTGTGTGTCGGAAATTTTAATAAAAAAACAGGCTTCGCAAACCTAATGGCCGGTTTTGCCAAGTGCGCCGTTCGTTTCCCACACTTTTTTCAGTCATTGCATGGGTTATTTTATATTTTTGTCGGTTCCAGGCATGACCCATCTTCGGCCGCATCGTCACTTACCATCAGGTGAGATTGCGACCAAATGTCTGCCTATTAATAAAAAAAACCGGCCATGTGCGAGTCGGACACGTGCCTGAATGGTTTCGTACTATTATTTATATACCTACATTACCTAAACACTAATCATGTCAAGCAATAAATGACCTTTAGAATACACGATCATCATTAATTTTTCAAGCCAGCAATTAAGCTTTTAGAAGGTTGGGGTGGGGTTTACTGGAACGAAAAATTGCACTTTAAAGTTTAATATTTCGTAAATGGAACCTCATGTCGAAAAATCATAATAGTAACCCCTAAGTTATTTTAAAATAACTACTCAATGATACCCCCCACACGATGGGGTAGAGGACGGACAGTAGAAAACAAAAATCATCACCACTTAACATGTAGAGGAGCTACCCTAATGAAAATACAGGACTACGGAACCCTAAAAATTGGTAGGTATTTCTCCCCTCATAGACTTTTTCCACCCTGCATTGGTAATAAATAAAAAAACATGCAATACATTCTTCTAGAAAAAAAAACATAACATAAAAACTTAAAATTCTTTAATACATTCAAAATATTATCTAATAGGTAACATGTTAGATTTTTTGTTTAAAATAAATAGGTATTGAAAACATTCACAAATGAAAAGCTATGTGTATGTGACATCAATTAATAATTTAATAACATCAAATCACTCCCAACATTGTTATGTTATCGGTCGCTCACAATAAGTGTACTCACAGTACGACTACTACATATAAATATGACATGGTAATGAATAAATTATCCCCTAAACGTTTGCAACTATCATTATTGCAATTGTAATAATTGGTGATACTGATTGGGCTAACAATAGGAAGTAAATTCCAGAAATATTATGAAACTTGCTTCCTACTTTGTAATAATTCCTAGGTGTTTTACTTTGTGGCATCTTTTAGATAGGCAATAAGATCTGCACGTTCGTTGGGCTTTTTCAAACCAGCAAACACCATTTTGGTACCAGGGATGTATTTCTTGGGGTTTTCAAGGTACTCAAATAGTGTGTCCTCATTCCAGGTGATACCTGTAACAATGAAGTCAAAATATCATGTGTTTGACTAAACCAGTAACAATTTTGGAGGAGAAGAAGAGAATGTTATGGTATGCAGCTAATCTCTGCTATGTAGTGGAGGCTGTTATGAAATTGATCTTAAATTTTTCTATTAAGCTACGAGCTTCATCATTTTCGATATAATGTTCCTTGAGTAATTCTAAGCATTTTGAGTCCGGGGGGAAAGGGGAGGTGGGGCCCAAAAAGAAACGTGCGGCTAGCAGGGGCAGGAGGGGTACAAAACTGGCCACTACTTCTATGCGTGTCTACGTGGCTGCTAGGGCAAATCTGGTATCATGTTTGTATAAACAGAAGAACACATGTTTGTATACTTTAATAAGATGTGTTTTACTTTGTAGCAGTCAGTGCATTCAGATCCCAGGCTTATCAAAATCTACGCCAGCCAGCACCCTCAGATCTCAGTGGTATCGAATATAAGCCAGGTACAAAACTGGCCACTACTTCTATGCGTGTCTACGTGGCTGCTAGGGAATCTGGTATCATGTTTGTATAAACAGAAGAACACATGTTTGTATACTTTAATAAGATGTGTTTTACTTTGTAGCAGTCAGTGCATTCAGATCCCAGGCTTATCAAAATCTACGCCAGCCAGCACCCTCAGATCTGAGTGGTATCGAATATAAGCCAGTCACTCCTTTAGACTCCTAAAGGCACTTTTTTAGACCCCTGACTTATCGAAATGAACGCCAGTCAGTGCCAGTGGCGACCACTCGCCATTTTGACAAAACATCCGTCGAAGGATCTAGCTAGCAGGTGAGTGGCAAATTGTAGCGGCCATCGACTACCTTGTTTTGCCCTGGACCAAAGGGCGTGGCGCGCTACAGCAGCTGGTGGCTGTGGTCGGTGGCCCATCTTTGCGGAGCCTTAGTGAGCTCAGATTGCAGTCCTATCGAAAATCGAAACTAACACGCCATGCCTAATTTTTGGAGATTCAATTACAAATGTGATGACTGAGTTTGAGAGAAAAAGAGCTTTTTAAATACACTCCAGTGCACGCCCATTACAAGAATACAATGACAAAACAAATGCACACATTGTTTTACCGCGAGTCAGTGTTCTGAACTCTGAAGATTTAGTCGAGAGTGATATGGGTATTTTAGTCTAAAATAATAACCCTGTGTTATAAATGTCCAACCTTGAGGAATATTTTTCGCAACTATAGAGTTGTTTAAAAGGTAAATCTTGTGAAATACTAGTCTTCGCCAAATTAATCTGATTACAAAAAAAAATAGGGCCTATATTTAGCACCAGGGTCCAGATGTCGTGGAATAATTTGCCTCACACTACGTCTTATCTTTTTACTACCATAAACAATCCCAAACAAAACTCAGGCTCGAGTTTCATTAACCGTACTACCGAATATTATCAAGCTATATAAATAGGAAATCAGGATTATTTTGTAAAAATGCAAAGAGTGCCGAAAATTTCTATAAAAAACCAGGGGGGGACGCTCTACTGGCCCGAAAAATTATTTTAGAAACCCCTAAGTCATTTAAAAAGACCGACTCAACGATACCACACAAGATGGAGTAGATAACGAACAAAAAAATACCCCCCTTCACATGTATAGGAGCAACCCTAAAAAAAAATTTATTCCAAAATTTTATTCTACTACTTTGTCGGTGTGATTGGTAAACATACACCTACAAAATTACAGCTTTTTAGTTATCATGGTCTCTAAGCAAAACCTCAGACAGACAAACAGACATATGGACATGACAAAACTATAAGGGTTGCTTGTCAGGACAAAGGAACCCTAAAAAAGGTTTCGCTAACTTACTGCTAGGGGCTCTGCTTATGCTCACCACCATTCAAAAAATCAGTTTGTAAGAAGTTTGTAATTTGTTTCAAGATATTTTTTTTTAAATATAGCTTATTTAAATGATGTAATTATAGCAGATAAGCAGAGACATAGAAATTTTAATTTATACTTGAGTCAATAGGATAATTCAGAGCTTATCAGAATTATTTAATATTTATTATCAGAATCAGATAAGTAGGTAAAAATTTTATAGGAACAGAAAATATACTCTGAAGATTACACAATAGCATGTATGCTAAGGTACAAAGTCATTAGCTATGTTCAAGATATCAAAATATAAGCTTTGGTAACCTATTTTTAGCCTATCTTGGGGAGGCCTATGTCCAGCAGTGGACTGCAATAGGCTGATACGAATGAACCTATTTTTTGTTCAATAAATACTACTATCTATCAAGTACTTGAATGTAGTAACAATCATAAATATTATAATTACCTTTGGCTTTGTTGGCATCTGAGTAAGCGAAGCCTGATGCTTGACCAGTCTTGCGGCCAAAGAATCCGTGTAGGTTGGGGCCTACCTTGTGTTTGCCACCAGACTCAACCTGGAATGATTAACCATTATTTCATTTTTATTGTTTTGATAAGGTTTAAGTGGTCCATATTATGAAATCAGTATAGTTGTTACTAATATGGCAGGGAATCAATGTAATGCCATTCTATCCAGTTCTACGCCGGAAATTAATAACTGATTTGAGATTAAAGTCAATCTCAATTATTTGCATATATCCACTGATACTGAAGAAGCAGTAGCTACTGTTGTGAGCAGTTTAATGGATATTCAAATAGTTGGGTTTGATTTCAATTTTGTATTACAGATTTGTTATTAATTTCAGGCATTAGGTAACTCATATGAAGAAAAAAATATTGTAAATTTACCGTGTGGCACTGGGCGCATCTCTGGACAAAGATTTTCTTTCCGTTCTCAGCATTTCCTGCAGGAACACCCATGATTTTCTGAGCAGATCATGAAATAGAAAATATATATTTTTTAAGAAACAGTAAATAAAGTTACTGAACACAATAGGTGGTACTTATTGTGGCTGATTCATCAGTGAGGATGAAATATGGTATTTATAGCTAGTGGCATTGTAAGTGTACAATGATATTTGCAGTAGATTTACTTACTATATCTGAAAAATAAAGTTATATAACACACACTGTTGATAGAGAATGGATTTAGAACTGTGGAATTAGGTCAGGATCAATGTCAACTAAGAATTTTGTTGGGTAAGGTGTCGTAATGACATCAACGTTACGTAAGCGCAAAATCTAGTACTAAGAGAATTTACTAAACAGGCAAGAGTAAACAGCAATTCAATTTAGAATGAAATATATAAACTGTAATAGTCAATGAACAACGGTCAAATTGAACTCAAGATCACTTTTTAAGGTTAGATAATTTCATCATGATCATGATCTTATGGCATGCGACACAAGGTTACGAGCATTTACGTCACTTTATAATTTTTAACTTCATAGGAAATTAATGATTATGGCACTACACAAATACAATTTTACTCACTTTTTAGATTGTGAAGAAAATCAAATGAAAATTTTGAATGTCAGATAGACAATGCGCGAAGATTTCGATTTTTGCCTCTCAAACTCGTGCGTGGCGCTGTTAGCGTTGAAATCACACGACTACGAACGAACGAACGAACGCAACAAGGCGAGGAGGTTGGTTGGTTGGCGTGAACGAGAATGAACGAACGAAGAACGACGACGATAAAAATAAGGTGTTGTTTCGTAAAACGTTTACTTGGTAACGTTACTCGGTATCGGTGTGTTATTTTCTTTTTTGACTTACCCACCCACCGCTCGGTGAATTTGACTGTTTGTTTTAATCCTCTCGGTTGATAACCTACTTGAAACAGGACTAATTATGTTCAACCTATATGCAAAGTGTAAGTTTACTTTATGTTAAACCTTATTGGAAAGTGTAGTCTTTCTTTATTATACCTATTGTTTAAAACTTAAAAACTATTTCGAGATGGATGTGGAATAGGTACCTAGAATTTGCACACGGGGCGGGGACGGAAAGCGTAATCCGTAAGTAGGTACCGTAACTAACAGATGTAGCATCTTAATACCAACAGATGGCAGCAAAGGTCATCAAAAAAGTAAAAAAAGCAACTTGCAGGTTTTTCGACTTTCTTTTAGTCAATATCAGCTTGAAACGGTTAATGAAACTAAGGTACCTCTATCTGTTGTAAAGTAACTTTCCTTCCTGTTTTACCTATCATGGCCTATTCTGTGTGCAAGTAGGTAGATCGTCAAATCATTTTTACATACACTATCAAGACAATAAGTAGGACCTAGTACCTAAATCCGCTTCTTTCAGTTTAAATAAAAGAATGAATTCGTAAAATATAGGAAAAAGTGTACCTAAATATCATTATATTCCTATAAAATTATTTTTAGAAATAGATAAGTAAATATAGATGGGTTTTTAAATAAAAATGCCAATAATTAAATAATAAATAAACTTACCTATCGATAAAAATATAAGAAAACGTACTTAGGTAGAATATCGATGAAAATTAAAAAGCAGTGTTGTTAACTAAACTGTACCATTTTATTAAAAATGAATCGCGACAATACAACGAAAATAAGTAGGTGTATTTATTTTCGTTGTATTCGTCTTTATTTGTCGTTTAACATTAGTCTTGTACAGGTAGAAAACCTATCTATTTAGGCGTTAATACACAAACATTATCTATCAGAAGGTGAGTCTAAGACTGAATTACGACACACGGTTCTTCGACACTACGTTACTCCGACAAACTGAATTTCGACACACGATTATTCGACACTACGTTACTCCGACAATATGATATACCGACATGAATTTACTCAGACACTATGCTGCTTCGACAAAACGTTATTTCGACATAACTTTACTCAGTCACCATGCTACCCGGACGACAAAACGACGTGACAACACTGTGCTCGGACGCTATACATAAGCGCTACTCCGAAAATATAGTAGCTTTTCCAGAATGGCTTTACTAAGACAATATTACACATGCTTCTTTAAAATCATTAATAGTAGATTATTCACCAAGGGGGTAAAGTGATGTCTTATGTCACGGGCGTCATCTTGAATCTCGAGCGTAACGAAGAATTCGAGAGAGGGAGTTAAAAGTAGAATCCTGAGTGTAGGGATTTATGCTCGCCCAAGACGAAGACATCTTTATCCCCGAGGAGAATACTCTGCTTTTCACACTTCCTACGAGGCAATAAAAATGTACTACAAAAAACTTATTTTATTTGGCAGTAAATTATTATTATTAACAATACCAGCGGCTTTACATCTGATGGACTCCGGTGTCAAATAAATTTCGTCCCTTGACAGTTTTACGAAAACATTGTTTGTAATTTATTAAAATACATAGGTTTTTTTTCTTTATTTTTTTCTTTTTAGGGTTCCGTAGTCCGACAAGGAACCCTTATAAGATCGTTCAGTCCGACCGTCCTAGTCTGTCACAGCAGAAAATCTTCTACGTTTATGGACTGATTTGCATGTAACTCGGTTCGAGGATACTTCACATATAGATCTCATTTTTCTAAATACAAAAAAATAAAATTACCCCTTTTTAAGGGTACCTCCTCATAAATGTAAAGGGGGTGAATTATTTTTTTGAGTGCACCCCCTTGTGTGGGGTATTGTTGAAAAGGACTATGAAAATAAGGTAGGGTTTTTATACAACACTTTTTTATCAGGTTTACCATTTGCGAGATATAGCCCGCCAAAGTCGTTTACACAGTGTCCCCCCCTGTAATTTCTAAAGTCTTGGACCTATAAACTTCAAATTACTCACGTAAAGAAACAGGCGTGGAAACTCTTATTTAAAATTGTTTTGTATCCTGTGATGAATACTTTTGAAATTATAAATAAAATAAAAATATATTATTTTTTTGCCTATACTGTCTAATGTTGTAAGCTAATGGTACGGAACCCTTTGCGCGCGAGTCCGACTCGCACTTGGCCTGTTTTTTAGAAGCGTGCGCTTTTTTTTCATTCCATTCGTGCTAAAATTCTTGGCTGCCAGGTTCTAATTTCAAATATGTTCTCTTTGGAGCGGGACGAGCGAGTGTGATCATGCCGAACTCTTATTCGAAATTCAAATCACTTTACCTCCCTAGGGGCGTAATGAAATTTCATTCAACATTCCGTCCCATGGGATGCAATGACTGACTTTAAGCACAGAATACTTCTTTAAGTCAGGTTTGCATGTCGTGTAATTGAACATTTTCGAGTATGTAGTGTGAAAAAGTACTTACTATCATAAATTATTTACCTACATCTATCGGAATAAATATGCAAGTAGTAGGCACTGCATAATTTGCTACGTAATAATTAAAAATAAAAATTCGTGGAGAAATTGATTTACTTTAACCAAAAAATATTACGTTCTAGATGTAAAAACATATACACTTTAAAGAAATAACCAAATGTCTGATTTATTTATTACAATTTGCATGTACACATGGCTGCACGTCAGATTACCCTACTTTGACTTAGACACCGTCTCTATAGCCTACAATATAAAATCTGTTTTCGTAGTTCACATTGGTAACCTGACGTGCTGCCGACTGTACAATAGAGCAAATAAATAATTTACTTCACAACCAGTGGAGTAACCAGCTTAGAAAATATGAAATGGAATAGATGGTAATGGGTGATAATTATAACACTGAATAATAACAATGAATAAGCCACCTAAAAAGAACTGCCTTATGTGTAAAAGCTACTTTTTAATAACATTATTTAGGCAACTCCTTTCAAAAATTCTAATGTGCTCATTTCATTCTTTGATTACAAATGTTGCTTTAATTTTTTATCGTGTTTTTCGCTACACTGAGGATTCTACTTTTAACTCCCTCGCTATGCTCTCGAATAACTCTCGAATCCTTTGTTACGCTCGAGATTCAAGATGACGCTAGTGACATAAGACATCACTTTACCTTAAAAAGAAGCATGTGTAATATTGTCTTAGTTAAGCCATTCTGGAAAAGCTACTATATTTTCGGAGTAGCGCTTATGTATAGCGTCCGAGCACAGTGTTGTCACGTCGTTTTGTCGTCCGGGTAGCATAGTGTCTGAGTAAAGTTATGTCGAAATAACGTTTTGTCGAAGCAGCATAGTGTCTGAGTAAAGTCATGTTGGTATATCATATTGTCGGAGTAACGTAGTGTCGAATAATCGTGTGTCGAAATTCAGTTTGTCGGAGTAACGTAGTGTCGAAGAACCGTATGTCGAAATTCAGTATTAGACTCGTCAAAGGTACCTTTGATTTCTTTTCCATTCAAAGAAAATACTAAAATAATTAGTAAACAATCCTAAGTATTAAGGTTCGTTTCATAGGCAGTTGTCCGACCAGCAACGATGGGCGAGAAGCGAGTTTGCGACTTGTCGCTCGGCTATAAAAACAATTATTCTTGGGCGACCAGCGAATTTGAATGTGGAATAGAATTGACTGGCTACCTAGTTGTTCGCTAATGCGAGCATCGCCGAGTTAGAGTCATCTTTGATAGCTCTCGCTCAGCTACAAATGTGTACCTAAAGCGAGTTCTCACTGGCAGTGTAAAGAGTCAACGATCAATTATTAATGTACCTACTTATGCTACTCTTTTGATTACACGGAATGTATTGTGCGTTTCTTGTACAAGAAAATGGCAGATAGTTACTCCTTTACTCGTCGTCAGTAAGAAAACTGCCTTAAGGTGCGAGAGCTAAGGCAATACAAGCCGAATACTGTAATAAGATGACGGATAACCCTTTCCTTGAAGCCGAGGAAGACCAGTAGCAAATGCAGACCTTACGTTATTACACTTAATATAATTTCACAAAGTGAGTAGGCCTACTCGCCACTTGAAACTGTTCTACACTTGTATTTTTCTCGTTATTTTTACGTACATAGCTTTATACCTACGTACTGCTTCTGACGTACCTAGCTTTACGTAGCTGTGTCATTGTCAGAAAGTTTACCGAATGAGTTAACTAGGTATGGGCTATAGCCTACCAATTCTATTTTTCAGAGAGCCTTAAAATTAAATTCCATTTTAACTCTCCACTTTTTAAATATTTGTAAAATCTAAATCCGTGTAATATAGGTAGGTATAACTTCTTATTCAGACTGCAGTAGTAGATCCATAAGTAGTTTATGGCGTTTAACTAAAGCTAAATATAATAATAATTAGATGTTAGGCTTTTAACCTCAGAACTATCTTCCCACGTTATAAGCTTTAAGTAAAATCAACCGCCACGAAAACGAAGCGGGTCTACTGTATCATCTACCGTGGTATCACGCCTTTTTCTCTAAATAAGCCTGCTTTTCCATAGCCAGAAGGTCGCCAGCTTCTTAACTGTTTTGATTTCCCCGAGGAAGCTTTCTTGCTTTTATTGAGAGAAAACTTCACCTAAAGTTTTGTATTTAATTTACGATTTTTTTTCTGAAGAACTGAATTCCAATCTCCTTGGAACTGAAGATAGGTACCTAAATATAGGTTTATCACTAAACCATCTTGCCAGTAAAAGTGTGCAAAGTCGATTATTCCGCAAATATGTAATACAGATATCGAAAATAAGGAAACTAAAAATCTTTTTAACAATCTATGGATGGAAGTGTTTAATGATGACAAACACTTCCATAGATTGCATCCTGTATATGGTAACTAAGTTTAGTAAGTAATTAGTTAGAAATAAACTGGGACCGTCTTCCTAATGGCTCATAGAGTAGGTAGTAGAGGTAGGTACATAAATGGTAGTTAAAATTACTTATTCCAATTTGATTTAGGTATTACATTAATGACAATTAATTAATTTTCTGAATGACATAATCTTATATATCAGATTAATTGAATGTTCAATTTAACTAATTTAAATATAATTTAAAGTTACTAATATCGGTACTTACATATCGAAATAATGATAATTATAATTCTACATAACTTGAAATAAATGATTTGATTCAAAATGGATTATGAATATTAATAATATCAAAATTAAATTTATTTGCAGTTATCAGCAGAATCAATCAAAACATTCGTAGCGAGAAGTTTCATCGATGGACATCGTTTTTAATATCGTCATCCAATTTACATTTTCAGGCCATGACACAATCTCATTACATCATTTTATACATTCACACGATACTAAATTCACGATACGTGATTCACCCTACGGCTTGTGAATAATCTGTTGGCTGCTGTTGTTTGAATTCAACGTGAATCAAAAGGGCTGTGTTTATATACTTACCTTAAAATATAACTGGGTACCTAATACAAACATTAGTTAAGTACCTATTACGTAGATTAAAAATAATAGAACAAGGACTTGGATTATTTCTTTCGATACAGACTTAGAGGGATATAAGTAGTAGGGCCGACGCAGGGAGATATAATGTTATTCGAAAAATAACCTATTGATAAATTACCAAACATTAAGACATTGGCTCTAAATTTTGCTACCACCACATTACCTACCTGTAAGTAGGGGAGGTAAATAATACCAAAAAAATGTTTTAAGGATTCTTTTTTTTTCTTTTCTTGACATATTTCTTGGATATGCATATTTGTGCCAAATTACAGCTTTGTATTACTAGCTTGGGTCTCTGCGTTAGGCTGTAGACAGACAGACGGACGGACTTGGGGAAACTTAAGGGGTTCGTAGTCTTTTAGAAACTGCTAAATTTGCATGTTAGTAAAAAGATTTAAAAAGTATTGTGCTAATTATTTTACAAGCACTTATATTGTAATGTTTTTCTTCTTCACAAAAGATGACCACTGCATAATGCTATAATGGTGCTCAGTAATCCCTTTAAGCTGCAAACATTTAAATAAAGGGTCAGCTTAAAGGATTTTCGATTTAAATAGGATTACCTAGAGAACTTTTGGCCATAAACAAAGCAAAGTTCCAGTTAAATCTACTTACTTACATTTTGATCTTTGTTACAAATCGCACATAGGTACAAAGCATAAGTACGAATTAAGTTGTTTCTTACCTATAAAAAATTCCAACCAGATACTTCTTTCTTTCTTTGCATACGCAGGTACCTACCTACCCCTACTAGGTCGGTTCGAATTGTTTGCTTCAACTTCAAGAACAAACCAAGAAATCCATGAGTAGAGAGTTTAGATGCCATGTAAAGTAAATACTACTGTTTAAAAATACATAACTAAGGCCCACTTGTGAGTGCTTTCAACTCAGATCATAGCTTTGCGCAAGTCCGGATTAGCTAATCCGGACTTGCGCAGGTGAGCCTGAGTATTTTAATCCTCTCAAGAAGCTGAGTAGGTACCTAGTTATAACACAGCAGAAGCTCTTGGATCTGTGTAAGTAGGAATAGGTAACTGGGTAAAATACCTACATTTCCAGTAGGCAAGGAGGTATACGACCTTATTATTGGCTCGTGGAAATATAAGTATGTAGGTAACCTACTTTTATTTCCACTAGCAGTTCTCCGCGTCTTTACCCGCGCCTAAAGTCGGATTTTCCATACAAACTTTTATCCCCTATTTCACTCCTCTGATGATTTTATATTGCGACAAAAAGTAGCCTTTGTTCTTCCCAGAGTCACAAACCATCTCTGTACCAAATTTTATTTGAATCGGTCCTGTAGTTTTGGAGCCTATTCAATAGAAACAAACAATCAAACCTTTCCTCTTTATAATATTAGTGTAGATCGGTATTTGTCTAGCGCGAGTGATGTAACCATTGGCTTGACCCAAGGCAGACTCCAGACAATCATTGCAATCTGTAGTGATACTTGTTGTGTCGTGGTTACACAATTTGGTGGGGTTTACCTAAAGCCGGACCAATCTGGTCTGAAAACGAATCCGGGCGTAACTGCATATTTTCGGGTAATAGAATGCTCTGAGCACCTGCAGCGAATATGCATTGCAGAGGCGGACTAGTTTCTAAATGGGGCCCAGGGGAATACAGTAGATTACTTACCTACACAGTGAGTACTGGAGAATATAATTTTAAGTTTGAAATCTATTTAAAAGGGGACAATACATACTGGGTGGGTACGTTGGAGGTAATTTCAAATATATAGATAATGTTATTTAAAAGTATTACATAAGCTCAAAATTGCGTTATCGACGGGGACCATAGCGCCTCCACCCGCTAGCGAGTTTTTTTCGAACCTGGGGCCCAATTCTCGCGCCTTCGATATTATATCACATACGATATGTATCGAAAAAACATGGCGGATATCACAAAATGTTATAAATATTTGACGTTTTCATACTTCGAGAATACGTAACATCTAAATTTTGTGATATCCGCCATGTTTTTTCGATAAATATCCCCAGGGGCCCAATTCTTGCGCCTTCGATATTATATCACATACGATATTTATCTTAAAAACATGGTGGATATCACAAAACGTGATAAATATCTAACATTTTCATACTTTGAGAATACGCAACATCAAAATCATGTGATATCCGCTATGTTTTTCGATAAATATCGTATGTGACCTAATATCGAAGCGTGAGAATTGGGCCCCTCGGCCCCTAGACAAGATGTAAACTTCTACAACAAACTTTGCTTTCGTCAACGAAATGTCAAAATATGTATGCAAAAGTCACGTGATGTTTCGATGGCTTATGTTGAAACTCACATTAGCCAAGCATTCGCGAAACGTAATAAATATATGATATATTTATTTGTTTCTTACGTTTCGCGAATTGTTGAACTCATTAAAACACAATTTTACGGATTACTTCGCGATTTATTTACATTTTATTTAAAACCTGACGTTTCGAACACTTTACGGCGTTCGTGGTCACAGGGAGAAACGTCAGGTTTTAAATATAGCGTAAATAAATCCGTAAAATTGTGTTCATAAATCTTATATTTAGTTACCGATAGCGAAGTTCGCTAAAGAATATATTGCATCCTGTCCACGGAACCTGGCGTATGTATACCCACATTGTATTGACCCTCCTAGCCGAATTTCGACTACAGTGGCCAATATCAACAGAAATTAGCCGAATGCGCGGGAGATATTATAGTGCACATGTGTGTGCGCAATACAAAGGTGCAGTCTCTGCTCCTTCATACTCATAGTTTGGTAAGGCGGCAGTGCGCAGGCGTCATGACCGTAGAGAGATCAGGCGCAGGACCAACGGCTTAACGTGCTTAAATAACATTGTATTAGTTTAATTTACTAGCACCGGTACTCCACGACTTCGACCGCAAAAATGTCAGTTTTCCATATATTTCATCCCCCTTTCACACCCTTAATGTTTGTATATCGCGTATACAAAAAGAAGCCTATGTCCTTTTCCAGGTTAACAAACTATCTCTTTATACCAAATTTCATTTAAATTATATAATATTCAGTAAAAATTCAGCTTAAATATTGAATTTCTACAATATTTTGGACAATAACATTGAGAGTGGAACATTATTTAACAAAGTTAGTTATCTTTACCATGGCCAAATGTAGTAAACATTATAATTGCGAATGTACGAGTAACTTGGCCTGCTCTACTCGGCGAGTAAACTGCCAGGTGTGCGACCCCCGGATAAATTAGTGAGCGCAACGTGCCGTAACCGAAGTCCAGTTACTTGCGAATGAACTTTCTGAAGATGCGTCTTGCGTGATGTCTAACTATCAAGCAAGACGCATCTTATTATACTAAAACCACCAACTAATGCCCGGTTTCTGCTACTTTGGCGACTGTTTATGGCATTTCTATGAATTTTCAAAGGTAACCCGCTGTTCAAGTAACTTAAATATACCAGGCCTAAGATCAAGCAACATCAAATTGCCAGCGATCAAAATAAGATAAGATATCATTATATTATATAACTAGCGATCCGCCCCGGCTTCACACGTTTGCAATATACATGTATTATACATAAGAACCCTCTTCTTGAATTACTTTCTATCTATTGCTGAAAACTGCATTAAAATCCGTTTATCTAAGCGAACAGACAGCAGAAGCGACTTGTTTCATACTATGTAATGATATTCATTGGATGTCGTCATAAATATTTAAGCTTAATTTTAAAAATTGAGTACCTAGGGTAGGTACGAATTGGTCTCCTACACTCTAATTATCTCATAAGTTATGAGATAATTAGAGTGTAGGAGACTGAACTGAACATAAAAAAGGCTCCCTCTGCCCCTGGGTCCGTCTCTGGACCAATGTGAAGCACTGACGAGCTCCGCCTTTGGCACCCATGTTTTGCGTTCCATCTGTGGGATGTGAGGAATTTTGTTAGCACTGGACTGGCCCACTGGCCATTGCCTCAGTATTTGCTGGAGCTAATCATTACAGATCTAGATCTGTTTGAAACGCGGAATAAAAAAAATGGATCTACCTATTAATTTTCAAGTACAAAAGTTGTACGTATATGTACTCGTAACTAGTTGATAATGACGTAGGAAAATACTAGGAGTATGTATGTTTTTTACTTACACATTTTTCCATAACCCTATTTTAACCGCAACTGAAATTATGAATTTATTTAAGTAAGATTTTCTTTACGACCGCAATATTTCGAGCGAATTCAATAAGGATGTCTTGGTTACCTTGTCTAATAATGTCATGTAATATTTCTTGTTTTTCCAGCCTCCTTGCCGTTAAATTAATTATGCATTAGCTATGGGCGGATTAACAAAAATTTATCGTTTTCCCTTGTTAGCTCTAATGACGTAAATGGACTATAAAGACGTCTGGCTTAATTCTAATAAGTTTACTTTAAGGCTCTGGTTTAGACATCAATACTGCCTAATTGGAATGAAGCGTTATTTTTATGTTGTAGGTTTTTAGGAAAGTGGAAACCTGTTAAGACGAAGTGGTAACTATTTTTTTCTAATAACACGTTAGATCTATTTTAAGACAGGATTCAATCTTCATCCATCACTTTGGAGAGTTCGCGAGTGTTTACATTGAACTCATAATAGGTTCAGAAGATAAGAATGTTCTAATTACACAAGTAAAGTGGCAAACATTTTTCCGGTGGATACTTTAACAGTGGCCAAGAATTTGAATTAATTGTTCCCGGCGCTGCTTTAAAGAAGTTCAAAGGGCGTTTACAGATTGGGTAATACTAAATTCGTTTATAAGCGATGAAATCTTTGGTGTGTGAATTCCCATATTGTTTCAAAAGCATCGTAATCAGATACTTTTGTAGTTTAAAAGGGAGACCCTCACCGTGCTCGCACTGGAGGTATAGCTATAGTGATTCTTTTTAACCCTTCAAAGAATGAAAGGAAAGGTGACACTAAAGATTAAGTAAAAACACTTGGGTTGAACCAGGGTTGAACACTCTCTACTACTAGCAATAACTAAAGAAATAGTCAGCAGCACGTCATGATCTCAACATGTATAGTTTGACGTGCGACCGTGTGTACACCAGAATCCGGGTATGATTTATCTGCAAACCACTTGCGCTTTATCCAATTGAAATATCTGGAGAGTGATAGAGAGATGTTATATTTACCTGCATGGATGTTTAAGCCAAGTTTACCGTATATAATTTTAAAGTATCGTAAACCAGTATATGTATATAATTCCCTTTTTTGTGCTCAGATAAAAACCATAGCAATCATGCGTGTGGTACGGAATTTGTTTTATTTTGCACTTTTAGTTTTCTAAATGAAAATGAATGTTAGGAAGTAGATATGCGTCCGGGGTATAATGAAATCTGTGCCGGGACTGTGCTACGTGAGTGGCATAGAAATATGGGGGACCCGGGTGGGCCCGAGTACTCCTAGTTAACTCATAAATGAAAATTAAGCTTAGCCTCACTGCGGTAGAAATGAATATTAACACTAAAAATATTTAACAATTTTGGTCTAGTCATTAATTTAGCCGCAAGCTATATTTGATTGGTGATTTGTGAAATGTTATCATTTGACTTGTGAAATAGAATGAATTAGGGGACCACTCGTTACACGAAATAAGTTATATTTGGTCAGACCTTTGACATAAATTTATATGAAAATTGGTTTCTATTTTTGACGCTCATTAAACGTTTTCCTATTGTTGTCTACAATTATGCCATGTAATGAAAACCACTCCATCGGCCGCACTAGAGTTCCTCCTGAACCTGAGACCACTACATCTGGTCATACAGGAGGAAGCAAAGGCGGCTGCCCTGAGACTTCGAGCGAACGGATTATGGAAACAAAACACGGATACCACGCACTCAAAAGTCCTGGATGGCATCCTGAGAGAAAGACCACTTCTAAACGCACCCATGGACAGGACACCATGCCAACACATCTTTGACAGAAGATACAATATCCAACTCACTGAAGAGCCAAAAGACAGCTCCGGCATCAATAAGGTTAGGATATACACAGACGGCTCCAAGACCCCACAGGGTACAAGAGCTGGCGTCTTCTCAAACGATCTGAACATAAAAATATCAACCACCTTAGACAAACTGAACACAGCCTTCCAGGCGGAATGCATCGGAATCACCAGAGCGGCGCAGGCGATAGCGGCCAGAGACATAAAAGAACTACGTATAAAAATTGTCTCAGACAGCGCCTCAGTGCTTCAAGCTCTGCAGAACAACAGCATAACATCTGTCCTTATACTGGAATGCCATAGTGCACTCCAATTCATAGCAAGCACAAATAAAGTAACCCTGCAATGGATCAAAGGACACAGTAACTCACTAGGTAACGACGTAGCTGATGAACTAGCCAAGAGGGGCTCAGCAACAACAGTACTCGGACCAGAGCCATTACTGCCCATACCGCAGGCTCAAACAAAGACATGGCTGCGTGCAGAAACTGAAGCAACTGCTAGGTGTAGCAGAGTGGAGAAACGGTGAAGGTTGCAGGCAAACAAAGGATGCAATTCCGGAGAAAAAAGGCTCGCCCGCAACCTCACCCGACTATCGAGAGACAAGCTGCGCATAGCTGTAGGAACCATAACTGGCCACTGTCTTCTAATCAAACACCTATTCAACATAGGTGTCACAGACAGCCCCTTATGCAGAGGATGCATGGAGGCAGAAGAAACACCGCAACACGTGCTCATGGAGTGCGCCGGCATGGCGGAGCAGCGGGCAGATATCCTCAAATCCCCGGCAACATTTCCGGAGGCCTGTAGTAACCTGGGCAGGTTACTAGCCTTCTGGGAAAACCTGAAGTGGTTGGAATAAAAGAATAAAGGGACACACGCACAATGGCCCAATCAAGAGGCTAAGTGCGGAAAACACCCCAGCCAAACTAACTAACTAACTAACTATGCCAAGTAATTAGGTAGTTAACTATAGCATGTATGTATTTAAAAGCCTGCACTACCAAGAGCAGGTGATATTAACCCAATGAATCAAATACTACCTACTACTTATTCTCGGATCGTGAATAAGAGATATGTATTCTACGAACAAGTCGCGGAAGGCAAATAAATTACCCAAATAAAGGAAAAGTCTGGAATATTTCAGGACAGGCACATTTCGCAGCGTGAGTTGAAGTAAATTCAAAACACAACAAACTGGCAAAATAATATGACAGTCATACCTCGTGTCGTTGGATTGTGTGATACCTACTGACTTAGATTTGAGATGGTTCTTATAAAGACTTACACAAAATGTAATTAGTTCAGTCAAGTCGTAAATATTCCCTAAAATAGGACAATCACAATGGATTTCTCGGTTTAGGCGCGTCTTGTTATCTATGGCCTGTACGCCTTTATCAGTTCGCTCACAATGCAGCCAGCATGGAACGAATCCAGGGCTGTAGTAAGGTCTTTTGGGGCTAGATAGTAAAAATGTATTTAACAAACCCACTAATTACCTAACCTAAACCCCTACCTAAACTTTATTTGTTTAGAAATTAAAGTGACGTGTTTCAAGATTTTTAAAAATTCAACCTCTAAGGGGATGAGAAGGGGGTTGGATGTTTGTATGGGAAATTAAAGACGTTTGCGCGGACGAAGTCGCCGGCATCACCTATTACATTTATAAACATAACCCTAAGTATGTCATAAGACATGGGACGTATATGTACACATGCTCGTGTTCGTCACACGAACATTTCCCTCTTGCCTTGAACCGGGAATTGAAGGCTAGAGGCCTTACTACGGATGATCATGTCCGTATTTACGACTGTAGCCGTCCCCAGCACTCCTATACCAGCATGACAGCGCGAACAAGGGTGATGGCTAGACTCGAAAATACGGACATCTTCATCCTAGGTAGGTAAACTTCCTCGGGCCTCAGGTTGAAAACCCTATCTAGGTACTCTAGCTAGGCTCTTGTGTGTACAGATATTATGTCAGTGACAGTAATTTTTAATCTCTCGATATGACAGCTCGATAAGTTACCGTACTTTTTTGGCACTGGTCTGAATACAGCCCTGTACACACTCTCTTTTGTGCCCACACAATGCGTTTGCGAGATTAATTGTGATTTACGATGCTGTCTTAGACAAGACCTATCTATCGTCTAATGTTCTGTCTTTCTTTACAAGTTATTCTAACACTAATTAAGGCGTCATTTACATTACTACACTGTAAGAAGTTTGGTGGTATCAGGCAGGTGAGCCATACTGGCCATATCCTATACCTAATTATTATTCGTATATCATTATTAAGTCTTTGTTCCTTTTGCAAGTTTTAATTTATTCAGGTACCCAGTGAACACACTGCAATAACCTGATAATAAATTACAGGTGGATAAGTTACGCATACATTATGTAGTGGTGAAGGATATAATTTTAACGAACACGCAATATGAATAAGATTGATTGATTCTGATCCGGGCCCCAAATGACTTAGGTACATTCAAACGATTGCTTAGATAACAATCGCTATTGCATTTGGTAATATCAATACTCCTGCGATTGTTATGAATAGTAAATGAAAATATAAAAAAATATATATTTACAATTTCTTTCTAATAATACTTATTTTAATATGTATCATCCACACACGGCTGTGTAACATAAATAAACTTAACCAAATAATTAGACGACGTTTATGACAATACCAATTTTAAGTCGTCCGTTTCGCAAGTTTATTTGTTAAAACGTCGAGTTCTTTTATACGTTCGTTCATTTTTTTTGAATTCGATTAAGTAAGTATTTTCCACAAAAACACAGTAGAGCTAACTTTTCCCAAGCCATCCTATAAAACTTCAAAGCAAAGTCGGAAATAGTTTGTCATACGGAAGTCCGATGTCATTGAGATAAGCCTCAGCGACGGATCAGATAAATTGGCCGTAGGGTGTATGAGAGCTCTTACAATCTCAGACGGGTTTAATCTATTGTTTGACATAACTCAGGCAGTTGCCCGACGAGTAAACGAGTAACTATCGGCGATTTACCCTCTCAAGGAACGTATAATAGATATGCATTCCGTGGAAACAAATGAGCTATGCATATATTAATAGTTGAACGCTGACTGTTCACACTGCCGGCGAGAACTCGCTATACTAGTTTGTCGCTGACCGACAGAGCTATCAAAATAAACTCGTTCGGCGATGAACTAGCGGTTAAATTATATCCCAAATTCAAATCGCAGATCGCCCAAGAACACTCGCTTTATAGCTCGGCAACAACTCGCCAAATCGTTTCTAGTTTCTGGCTCTACTCGCTTCTCGCTCATCGTTGCCGGTTGGACAACTGCCTCAAGTAACCCGTTGTATCTTGGTTAAACCACAGATGATTTTTAGTTTAACACGAATTTTAGTTTAACAGTAACTATTATAGTTACTGTTAAACTAAAATTCGCTTGTAATCAAAATATAATTAAACAAAATATTATTTTCGTGTGTACTACACAAACTGCCTGCTAAAGGACTAGCCCTAATCTGACGGTTGGTACTAAGTGGTTATTAGATAGGTACTTATTGTTATAGAACCATTACAAGACCTCTTTGAAGAAAACAATACACTTAATAATAAATATGTAATTTATTTCACTTTAAAAACTATATACAGCTAACAGAAGAGATCAATGGAATAACATACGAGTAACATTGGCCGTCTAAAGGCTGCATAAGACATTTTTAAAATATTTTCCTATCAGCAAATTAAAACCAGTCACATATGCCAATGCTTGGCAGAAATCCTTTCAATGTGTCACCATTTTTATTGAAAATACGAAAGGAATCAAACTACAAAGTGAAGAAGTGTCTTCGTTACCGCCGCGGATCCATTGTGTAAAGGAAATAGGGACTGAAAATGTGAATAAAGCCGTATCTTCCCTTGTCGTTTGCACTGAGTGAGGTCAGAAGAAAAACTTTCATGAAAATTGTGACATTTCCTGAGCTGAGCTGTGTATAAAAATGTATGATGAATTATATGATTGATCTGTAGCATGATTTAAGAATTACGGTCTCTGCATAAAGCTCAATTTTGACTACAAGATAAAAATTTCAACTCTGATATCGCTTACCATAGTTTCTTTTGGAATCGATTTCACTAGAGCTAATATAAATATTTTACTCCCACCTGTAATATTCTTTGTTACCTTACCATCCTGCAAGCCATTCCCTTAAAATATCTTGTGGTCAAAATTGTAAGTGACGGGACAATACCATGGTTTAGTACTGAATGCAGCGGTCCCGCCCCGGCATCCTATGTTTTACCTATGAAACATTACATCTCGTACCGTCCGGACGTATGCAGAGACCTTAAATTGCGACTACTAAAAAGTGAACTTGATAGCGAATATCGCGAAAATAGTGAACACAAAGCTTTGACTGTTGATTGAGAAGGCACCATTCGCTTCGAATTTTCTGGAATTGCAAAGATCATCTTCGCACACTTCACATGAATTCCATCCTGGACTTAAACCTGTGTTTCCTACTGAACAAGTATCTCCACAGTCTCGAATCACCACCTGATGCTCTGTAAAAAAAATAAAACGTTAAGGTTGTAGTTTATTGAAAAGGTTTTTGTCATGGTATCAATTCGCGAGCTATAAACTAAATGTTTATTTCGAGATTACTGAGATTAGTAAATTCATAAATGATTACTGAGATTAGTAAATTCATCGAAGTCATTATATTTGTTAAGGAGATAGTTTACGAGTAAATCCCGAAAAATGACCATCTAAGAGGCTACCATCTCAGACTCTGTACCGATATCTCAAAGTGTAACCCTTACAAGCATTTTTTGAGCAATAGAGTAGTCAAAGCTTGGAATGGGCTTCCAGAAGATGTGATCTCTGCCCAAAATATCAATCAATTAAAAAAACGACTTGACACTCATCTAAACTCGCTTAACCTAATGTGAAGAACTCGATACAGGCAGCTATCAGTTGTCTCAACTGCCTGCCTGATAACTAATAATAATAATAATAAAATGACGTAGGCTTGTTTTAATCCCAGCAATTCCCTTTGAGCGTGAGGAAAGTGGGGTATAAGTTTGTTTAGCGATTTTCTGTTTGCGCGGGTTAAATTGCGGGGAATCGCTAGTATTATTTAACTTAACAAATTATTACTTTCATAGTCTTATGCAATTCAAAATTTAACTGGAATCAAATTATTTAAAGCAAAATTACTTACGGTCGTACGGATCAGTAAAGGTCTTTGTGATGCATTTGTCGTGACCATAATGACAGTATTTGACAGTCGTCAGTCGATTTGGTTCGAAACATGAGGGATTGAAGTCACTAGAACACGCATAGCATACTCTTCTGTGATCCAACAGGTTTAACCCTTGACCCGTTAGCGAAGAAACGCCTGGACCTCGAGCGGGATTCAGTAGACCCAATCCCGATTTTGTATTCGCAACGCTTGTTTCTGAGTTATTTAAATTGTCATTGTCAGCTTCGCCCGCCTTTTCTTCCACTGTTTGTGAGTCGTCCTTATCATCACTATAATTGTTTGCTTTACTTTTATTCACATCAGTCTTTTGAACTGATAATTTACCTAATTTATTTGAGTTCTTTGCATCACCATATTTATTCTCTTTTTTGTCAGCGCCTTCATCTGAAAAGGAGCTTAGTGACTCAGACACGTCGGATTCAGAAAGCAATCTCCTGGTAACGTCTTTTTCTTTAAGTTGCTTTGCCGATAACTTTTTTTGCTTGCTAGGACACTTACGATCATCTCCAGCGGAATCTTCAGGTTCAGATGTACTAGACAGGTCAGATTTTAGTTTCTTAAGCACCTGTATTTTGTAATTATAATTTTCTTTGTCATATTTTTCATTTGAATTTGAGTTTGTGTTTCTTAATAGTGAGTCTGCATCACTTACGTCTGATTCGTCACTGCTTTCAAGGTTACGATAACGGTCGAATTCGTTACTTTGAGCCTTATGTTTTTTCACTTTAAACAGAGCATCATTTAGAACATCACTGTATGTTTTTCCTTTTTCACCAACTACTTTCAAAGCGTTAATAAGTTCATCACTATGTGCTAAATGTTTTCTGATCTCATAAAGAGCAAAGTTAAGTTCATCACTGTCAGCTTTATTCCTTAAAACCCCGTTGAGTGCATCTTCTACCTCATTACTGTCGTAAGAATTGGTTTTTTTGCTATATTTGCCATTTAGTTCATCGCTGTAGTATTTATTTTTGGTAAGTTTATTAGAAAAATCATCGTCTTCATTGCTGTCATCGGCATTGAGTTTACCACGTAGTTCATCATTCAGCAATTTGGTATTTTTAACGCCGTTATTTGCATTTTCTTCTTTATCATCATCAGCGTAAGAGTTTTTGACCTTGTATTTTGCCAACGTGAGGAACTTGTTGGAAGATTTTAACTGTGAATCTTCTTTGTCATTTTGTAGATTTTTACCAGCACTAGGGTCATCTTGAACGTTTCCAGTTTTAACTTTATAATTTTCTTTGCTAGTACTTTGATTGTCGTTATAATTTTTGTCTTTGCCATATGCGTCAGTCAGTTTATTGCTGTCATATTTTGTGTTTTTACCAGTATCTTTAGCCAGCAACTTATCGTTATGAACGTTATAATTTTTCAAATCGTATACTGATGCACCATGATCTTTGCTGCTCAATGTTTTGTCTTCAGCGTTAGTGTTTTTATGATCAAGTGGCAAACCAGATTGTGTTTCGTAACGTTTTTGATTATCATAATAATCTTTGTCTTTTGTCTTATATTTTTGATTGCCATATTGAGCCGAATCAGCTTTTTCATCATGCAAAGCATTCCTGCCAGAAACATCTGTATCATCATTATTAAAAGCTTTCACTACCTTATCTTTTCGTAAGTCTTGAGCGTTTCCCTTGTCACTATAGGTTTGAACTTCAGCTTTATATCTAGGTTGCTTGTCATACGAGTAAAGCTCTAAAAGATCATCGTAAGGTTCCTCAACCTCAACATTCTTTAACGACTGCGGCTTTAGGTTGTTGTGAACATTATCGTTGTACTTCACCACTCTAGCAGAATATGTGGGAGTAGCAAGTACCTCTTGATCAGCAACATCTACAGAGTGTGGATCTTGCGCCTTTGAGCACGGTTTCACTTGTTTACCACCAGACTCGTAGTAATTTCTTGATGCAGCGTCAGCTAGCTGAAGTGGTAGTGGTGGTTTATTTTGGGTATTATAGCCTTTATATGCATCGTGATTGCCGTCATTCTCTGGTAAAGCTGAAATATTAAGTAATATGTATGTATACTAATTATGTTTTCGAAATAAAGGAAACATATTTTTTTATCACAATAGGACTTCACAAGACTTTGATCTTGAGTCAAAAATGCAACAAAAATAAAATAACTCAGTTTCTTATTTGTACTGTATAAGAAGTATTTACCTGTAGAACTGAGACAGTATATTAACGTTAATATAGATATTATTTTTAACATGGTGCTATTTTTCACCTAATTCAATCCTTGACTTAACTAGTCAAAGCGAAAAATGAAAATGGAAATATATCGGTGGGAAAAAGTAAAATATAAGAGCGGTACTTAACGGAATGTTAGAATATTATCGTAAAAAGCTGTAAACCAATATCGGCCTATTGTGTTGGAACATGCGTTCGATGGAAAGATATTCAGTGAAAACAATAGATGTTCCGCAAAAATGGTTTCCATTGTTCCGAGATATAACGCCCTTTAACGTCTTGCAAAAGCAGATTCGAGTGATCGAGCGACACACATGTGATTATTTGTCATATTTTTCTGTATTGTTTTATATAATATGAAATACCGTGAAGCTATGCTCTGTTCTAATACAGTTAAGTGTGAGACTTAATCGTTAGGTATTATTTTATAAAACGAACTTCTTTCACTCGTAAATAGGCATTAAGTTTATCAAGATAACCCTGTCTAAAATAGGAGGTGCACAATTCTACTGTATGTTGTTTACTTAAGGTACCTACTAGTGTCTTTTCATCAGGTTGTGAGAAAAGGGTCAGCCATCTTGTCACAAATGAACTATGCCTGCCTGATGGACCACAGAATATGGTCTTATAGGAGTTTCCAGAAAAAAGAGAGAACAAAATTAATCCGCTTGAGAAAGAGATGAATCTGTATAAAGCACGATATGATTGTAAAAGGTGTGGATGATTCAATGACGAGTGATAGGATTGTATGGAAGAGAAAAACATACTGTGCCGACTCCAAACGTAATGAGAACAGGGCATGCAAATGATGATGATGATGAGTAGTTTCATTTATTAATTTATTTATACATACGTTTCTTATTTATTTAAGAAGGACTAACAGCCGTACTCAGAGACGTCAATTAAATTTAATCAATTATTAAGTCTTATGCTGTCCTTTTCTATTTAATTGACAAAAGAAGTGACAGAACGAGACATAATGAACGATTAAATTCAATTGACGTCTCTGGGTGCGGCAGTAAAGTGTCTGTTGTTCAGCCTATTGCTCTTATCTCGTGTGCACCAGCACACTGTGTGCATAAATATTACTCAATCACAACTCACAATTACTAACACACTTCTCATTAAGTAATTAAGTTGCTTCAATCTTATTATATCTTATAACCTTGAAACCGCAACGAATGAAAAAACATACCATGGGGTGTAACGCCAAGCCCCAGTCAATCATAGTCAAAGCCAGCCTAACCCAGCCAAGCCACCCAAGCCAGCCAAGGCCAGCCCAGCCAAAGCCAACCATAGCCACAATAGCCAGCCAAAGCCAGCCATAGCCGTAGTATGTATGTCTATTGCTATGTTCATTTTTCTTAATTGCTATGCTTAAGAGTATTTTGCAGTGGTTTTCTCGGTTTCATCTTTTTCCTAATTTACGATATCTTGCACCGCCTGTATTTCTCTGTTTGGACCTATGGTTGACTGGTAGAGAATGCTTTTAGCGTTAAGTCCGCCATTTGTACAATAAACTGTGTCCAAAAAGTTAAAATAAATAAATAAAAAATAAATAGCCACCGCACAGCCAGCCAACACCAAGCCACCGCTTGCCACCTTTCCCCACCGCCAATGTACCCATAATAGAGGGGGAAATTCTTTATAAGCGACAGACAGTTCAATCTAGCCGACTTGTACACAGCAGCCTCTGAATAAGCTAAAACTATGCCGGTTTGAGTAACCATAATCATAATTATTTGAAAGTGTAATATACATATAATATAAGTCAGCCTATTAGATCCCACTGCTGGGAAAAGGCCTCACCTCAACTATGAGGAGGAACGAGCCATACTCCACCACGCGGGCTCAGTGCGGATTGGTGGAGGGGTGTATGTAAGGCAAGTGACAAACCTTACTGTCAGAAGTTATGAAGCCGCCCTAGGGCCTCTGACTAGGCTTAACGACTAATACCACAGATATTAGCCGGGACCAACTGCTTAACGTGCCTTCCGAAGCACGGAGATGCTTGTCATGGACGTCACTTAAATGGTCGGAATGGTCACCCATCCAATCACGACCGCGCCGTGGGTTGCTTAACTTTTGGTATCACTACCAAAGCGCTGCCGCCACTGCGCCACAAGCACCAAGTTTGAAAGTGTGTGATTCAGCAATTAAATCTGTGTGTTTAAGCTATTGTGCGTTTTTTATTTATGCCACTCGTTTACATTTGTGTCATGTTTTTGGTTCTCGCGGTGAATGTGACCTCAAGGCGAGTGATAAACAGATTATTTATTCATAAAAAATCCCTATATATGGGGTAGGACTTAAAAGATATAAATGAATAAATTTCATGTGACCCAAGAATTTAAAATCAAAAACGCAAAAAAAAAGACTACAACAATAACCATAATAACAAAGTTCTTCTTAGGCACCGTGCAGATGGGCCACCAACCAGAGCCACTGGTGGCTAGCGACAAACTGTTTACATTATTTTGAATATGTCGCCACACACGTGAATCGAGTTGCGGCCACTCGCGACTCAGTGTTCGCAACATGCCACCGGGTGGCGACCACTCGCCATTTTGACAAAATAGCTGTTAAAGTATCTAGCGGAAGAGTGTCAGTTGTAGCGGCCAACGACCACCTTAATTAGCGACCAAAGGGCCAAAAGACCAAAGGGCTTGGCGCGTAACAGCCACCGGTGGCGGTGGTCAGTGGCCTATCTGCGCGAACCTTATCTTAGTGGTGAGCGTTGAATGAACGAACGGTTTATAAAAACAGTTTACGTCGCGTCAACGGATAAACTGGTTTACGGTTCACTTATAAACTAGTTTACTCATGAACGACATTTTGCATCGGGCAAATTCGTTTGCTACTGGACGATCAAGCATTCTGTCTTCGTGATATAAATAAATACACAAATTGATTATTGTATACCTCAAATAAATACGCAAATAATATATTTTTTATATCAAAGTTTACAAAGGATGAAGGAAGGTTCATTTTCATTTCATTAACTTCGAAATTCAGTAAAAAATAGTTTCGTTGTATTTCTATAAGCCGTTTAATAATCTAGTCATCGTTCATCAACGGTTAAATGAACTACGACTACTTATTATAGTCATAGCTTTCTCATTCTCAATGTTCCCTCAACGACGTAAACTAGTCGAAAAAAAACATTTTTTTAAAATAGTTTACCACAAACGATAAACGTCTCGTCTCGTCTCGTTGACAGTGAAAGCGTCGACGACCCACCACTACCTTATCTTATTATTTTAACAATACCCACAAATAACGTATAGTAACAGTCTGCAAGAACTTTATCATTTTTAGAGTACTGCATGCTGTTAATCTATACTATTCTTTGCGGTCCAGACGTAGTAACTGTAATATAATCTGTGGGTCTTGTGCCAGGGCGACAAAACATTGCGTCGCCTACAAGACGCCCTTAGTCGCCCGCAGCCGGCGCTCGCTTAGCATAAAATATTGAGCTTCGCCCTCGGAACGTCACAAACAATGTTATGGTTTTGCCATGTGCTACTTCAGTAAGATGATAACTAGAATATTACGGCACCGTTAGTTAAGATAACACATACCAATTTATTATTTATTAATTTCATAAAACACTACAGCATCCTCGCCTCCTTGTCTAAGTCAAAGTCAAAAATAATTTATTCAATTTAGGACAGAAAATGCCACTTATGAACGTCAAAAATTTAAAAATCTGTAATATTGGCCCTTAGGGGGCCCAAACATGTCTCCTTATCTTTTGGGCCCTACTAGTGCTTCGAGACAAGACAGTAACTATTATATAATCTGTGACAAGACATAGACAATCAGGCAAGTGCTGAGAAGAAGCACCGGAACAAACTCAGTCACCACTAGCTGCCATAAAAAAGTGAAAAAAGTTACAATAAAAAGGTAGGTACATCAGTTTGGTGCTTGCCTCAAGGAGACGGGTTATTTTTGATTAAGTAAGTAGTTTTTAAGTTTTTTTTTCATGCATGTCTTTGTTTTTCATTTCCTTTATTGAATAAATAATTATTGCCTCTCTTACTTACAGATGACTACGAAGAGGGAGCGTTATCGCATACACTATGTGAAAATGCTCTTATTTAATTTGTGTCAAGTAATTTCCTCATAACCAGTTTTTTAAACAACATCATGTGTTTATTATACCATTAGCTGCGAGGTACACTCAATCAAGAGTAATTTCAATGATTTTGAGGGTCGTTGAATGTGTTGAAGTTATACTTTTAAAGGTACTTTTGCAAGAGAATTAGCAAACGCTCGCAGCTTCATCCACATGGAATCGTTTTTCAACTCCATTGGGATTAATATGAGAAAAATAACTTTGATACTAATATGATGCAAAAATACATGATTGCCAAAGTATCGTTTTGGCTAGCCTCGTGCCTTAATAAATAAACAAACAAAATAATAATAAAAACCGGCCAATTGCAAGTTGGACTCGCGCACGAAGGGTTTCGTATTTGGACGATTGAATGTGCAATGACGGCTAATTTCCTTTTGCCCCCTTGAGAACTAGGCGAGATTTTTAGGCTCGCCTAATAGTGACGTCTGGCCAGTATGGTGTAAGCTCTCTATGAGAAACATTCTATACAAAAATGGGTAAATGTGCTGTTTTGTATTGTACAAACTCATAATTCATGTATAATCCTATTAATATTCTTAGTTTTTCTTAAAATTTTAGACATTTTTTTTACAAAAAATTATAATTTGCTATTTAAAAAAAATTGTTGCATAACCGCTTCAAACTTGCACCAAAGATATTGCAAATGTGATTTGATCGAATTCATTTTTTTTTTACAAAGTTCAATTATTTTATCCATTTTTTTTGGGCTTGAAAATATCGATATTTGATATCGAAAAAACTATTATCGAGTTTAAAGTCGCCGCCATAGTTCGTAGTCGCCGCCGTAGTTTGTAGACGCCGCCGTAGTCCGTAGTCGCCGTCGTAGTTCGTATATCGCACGTAGCGGGAATACGACTACGCGCTACATCTAAACCATTACAAACAATATTACGCGCTACGCCGAATTATACTCGTACCTACCTACTAACAAATATAACCCCTTACCAACCAACTATAACTTATTTTTATTTCGTAAAATTATAATAAGTTGAATTATAATTACATTATAGTTCTTCATGTTAAATAATAATAATTTAATATTTTCAAGTACACAAGGAAAATTAATCAAAGGATTTACGAGTATGATCTGAATTAATGGATATTATTGCGTCTCCAAAAAATTAATTAGACGACAGTTTTTAAAACATTGCTTGAGATACAGAAAATGTTTCGAACGCTAAGTTCTTCAAATCAATTGGTCCAAAATTCATTTAAATCCGGCGATAAAATCCGAACACATATAACAGCCCGAATTTCGGGCACTAGAGCAGGCCTCCAACAAAGGCCGTCACTTCGAGTAATTGGACAGGAGTTCACTGCCCTTCAGGGTTGCCAAAATTAATAAACAAGCGCAAGAAACAGTGTTTATAATCTCTGGGATTAGCAAGGATCAATCCCTGTGATATCTATTCGGAATATCTTGTGGGGTAACCAGTGAAGATAAGAGTCAGTAAATAGAATGCATGTGGCATCATATCCTATCAATCTATTCTATGTACTAATTAATTTGACGACCGTCTTGGTGTAGTCGTTCGCGCACCGGACTACTAAACCAGGCGGATGCTGGTTCGAATCCCACAAGGGGCAAATTGTGTGATGAGCACGAGCATTTGTAACTATTGTTTATATGTATTTAAGTATTTCTATCCGTTATCCTAGTCACCATAGCACAAGCTCACGCTTAGTTTGGGGCTAGGCAATTGGTGTGTTTCTTGAAAAAAATTATTTACTTAATTAACGAAGTAACGGCGCTTAAGATGTTTGCTATATGTAATTAAATAAATATAAATATTGGACAACATCACATACATTGCTCAGGTCCCCAGTTATAGAAATCTGAAACAACGGTGGTATCGCAACCCGAGACAATACTGAAAATATGAATTTCTATATTGACCCGACTGGGAATCGAACCCGGGACCTCAGAGATATCCACAACTTGAAAGCCAGTGCGAGTCAATCGGTTACGGAGGTCGCCAATTAATGCGAGAGGCAATGACCGCGACTTGATGAAAATGTGGAGCATCCCATTTAATAGTTCCTGACAACCCTATTGGCCCCTAACGTATTGTCAGCTAACAAAGCTTTTTCAAAACTCCGCATTTGACTGGCATTGTGGTCATTAACAGATTGCCAATTACTTGTAGCTAAGGATGTAAAACAAAGCCTTAGCTTCTCTATTTAAACGGTGTAGATCGCCCTTTACGCGTGAGATGGAATGAAATGAAAACCTAACAGAGATGCGGGGTGACACTTCAACGCGCTTTGCTTAATGAGACGTAAACACCTTTCAAATAGCATCTCGGAGAACGCAGGACGCAGGCAAATGTGTGTCACGGGGTTCACTTGGCTCAATTAAGTCACTTGAGGTCTTTATTACGTGCTTATTTCAGATTACTTGTGAAATTAAATAAACGTAACGATAATACATTATATTATTTAGATTAGTACCTACTATTTTAGCTTATAAACTCGCACCTACGAGTACTAATATAGTAAACCAACTGTTATAAAATCGGTGAACATACATAATTGACGACCTCCGGCACCGAGATTTTACGGTGTCGCCATCACTGAATTCCTGGGTTCTTAATAAATTGCTAAAGTCTGCACTTCATATTACTATGCATAAATTAAAATTTTATGAAAAGCTTAAACTAGACCCATATATAGAAGCTCACGGGATACTCGAAATTCGAAGTTTTGATTTTCGAGAGTTTCCTATTAAGCGTTCTCTCCAATATGTGAATTGAAGCTATTCACTCCTTGAATACCTAATGGTGAAGGCTGTAGTTTGCTTTACACTCGAAAAGTGTTGATAAGTAGGAGTTTTGAATGTCCGACTAGATAGAGAAACATTTTAAGTTAGTTAGGAGCTTAATCGCGTGTGAATGAAGAGTTTTCATATTTTACACAAAGTGATCGGTTTAAGTTCCAGTGGAAACTTATTGGGTATGCAAAATCGTAAAACCATTACTTTAAGCTTATATCTACTTGCTCAACAGCTCAGAAGTGCTGTCAAGTAGCCAGAAAATGCTATGGACTCATATGCAGTTACGATAAGGGGCATTATTCAACATAAATGTATATTCTGATTTGCTGGCCACTGTACCTACTACGACCCGCACTAATAATGATAATGTCCTCTTAGCCGAATTTTAACTACAGCGGCCTATTTCAACAGAGGTTAGCCAGTTGGTTAGTCCCGTGTCCCGTACAAGTGTGTGCGTAATACATAGTTGCACTCTCTGTTCCTTCACTCTATGAGTGTGAAGGAATTCGGTGCGACGGCAGTCCGACATGACCGTAGAGAGATCAGGCGTAGGACCAACGGCTTAACGTGCTTTCCGAACTCCACCAAACTCCTGATTCCGGAGCTGTGTCTGAGTTATGTCAAGACAGAAAAACCTTGGCCCGACCCGGGATTCGAACCCGGGACCTCGTGGATAGTACCTACCCAGCGCGCTGACCACTAGACGAACAAGTCAGTCAAAACCCGCACTAATGACAATGTCAATAATGTATTTAGTATTTAGGACCCGAGTTCACAATTTTTAAACAGCCGATAAATCTCGATTGACGGTTAATTTGACAGAATTCCCATACAAAATATGTCAAATAATGTTAAACTGGCTGATTAAAAATAAAACATGTGTTGGTGAACTCCAGGCTTACTGGTACTATTCTATATTAATGGTGTCTAAAAAGAAAACTTTGGGGCAAGGGAGATAGTTTCAAAGATTCAATTCAATCTAAGAACGGTTCTTTACAAAACTTCCCAGCCTTACAAAACTGAACAATACTGTTGTATTAAGCCTAGAGGAAAATAGCGGAGTTTCTCAAGTTAGCGTCAATCAAAATTTTCTCTACTTAACTACACTTTTGCGTTCTGTACACAGAATTACACGTTTTAAACTGCAACGTTTAACATTTAAGTTAGCCCAACTTCGACACAGGAATCTTTTTTAAAAGATAAGCATTTAAAACATTCTTGGATGTGAAATGGAAAATCCAGCGGATTCCCATATTTATACACACCTTATCTTGATATGTTGAGCTCATATTTTGTTCTGAGTAAGGATAAAGGGTGTTCTTTGTAGCACCAAAGCTTAAGCTTTAGGGAACTAAACCTCATATGGTCAGGAGTATGTTTTTTTAGGGTTCCGTAGTCCGACAAGGAACCCTTATAAGATCGTTCAGTCCGTCCGTCCTAGTCTGTCACAGCAGAATATCTTCTACGTTTATAAACTGATTTGGATGTAATTTGGTTCGAGGATACTTCACATATAGATCTCATTTTTAAAAATACAAAAAATTCAAATCACCCCTTTTTAAGGGTACCTTCCCATACATGTAAAGGGGGGGTAAATAATTTTTTTGAGTGCACCCCCTTGTGTGGGGTATCGTTGAAAAGGACTATGAAAATAAGATAGGGTTTCCATAAAATACTTTTTTATCAGCTTTACCATTTGCGAGATATAGCCCGCCAAAGTCGTTTACACGGTGTCCCCCCCCCCCCTGTAATTTTTAAAGTCTTGGACCTATAAACTTCAAATCACTCACGTAAAGAAACAGCCGCGGAAACTCTTATTTAAAATTGTTTCGGGTATCCTGTGATGAATACTTTTGAAATTATAAATAAAATAAAAATATGTACTTTATTTGCCTACACTGTCTAATGTTTTAAGTTAATGGTACGGAACCCTTCGCGCGCGAGTCCGACTCGCACTTGGCCGGTTTATCATAATTGCCTCGGTGGATACCTATGCTAAGTGTTTTTACATATTAACTGAAGTTTACTTCAGAGCTTATTTGAATTCGCTTACATTGTAGATTAAGATGCAAATATAAAGCAGAAGTCCAACACAAACTTAAAATCCAGTTAAGAGTTTCGAACATTGTTGAGAATTTTGTTTGGATTGTCGTTTTGTTTTCGCGCTTCCCTCGTATTTGTTCTTGGTTCATAACCAGTTATCATATTCTGCTAAACAGATTAAGTTGTGTGCTTCAACTTTAAGAGGAAAGTTCGCTTATTTACGCCCTTTAGCCGTTACCGTCATGCATCGTTTGAGTTCATTCGAATTACATGGATTAGTCATTGAAAACGTTTTGCCGTTAACATTTCGCCCCACTTGCTCACGTACCTACTTGTATTTTTACATAGTTGCAATTAAAATGCAAAGCTATGTCTGTCTATCGGTTTGTCTTCACGCTTAAACCGCAGAAGAGTCTTAAACTATCTCGTACAAGATTTAGATGAAATATTGCATAGAGATAGTTTGAGACCCTGGAAAGGACATCTAGGTTACTTTTTGTTACGATATAAACGCCCAGTTGCAAGAACAGAAATATCATTAAGCTTTTAATGCCTCCATTGGCTACGAATGTGTCATTATTTCGTAAATTCCATTAAATGTATGTTCCTGCAACTGGGCGAAAGACATTATGTGGGTAAAATGGGGGATGAAAGTTTTTATGTCGCGGGGAAAAAAGCGATACAGAAAATAAATTTACGTTACTTACACCTTAACTTAAAAATAAATTTAATATGGTAGGTACACACGGCTGCACTTCAGACTACCCTTCTTAGCTTGAGACCACCTCTATTCCCTACATACAAAAATTTGTTTTCGTAGTTCACATGGGTAACCTGCTGCAGACTAGGGGACGCAATACCGAATCATTTAAGCAAAACCGGTATTTTCGGTATCGGCTCCAGACCAATACCACGGTATATAGATTAACAGTATTTTATCTACATACTAGAGCACCCGTATCGACACACACATGCATACACGTCAGTTGCACGGCCCGTTGAGCAGACTTGGGCAGACAAATCCACGAAGTGACACGCGGGGCGCGAGCCGGTTCGCTGTAAAAGACTGACTTTCGAAATGCAGATAGATATCATTGAACAAAGTAGGTTATATGAAACATGTATAGAATCATTTTTATTTCAGATGACAGTTGTCAAAATTGAAACTGCCATATCTCGGTAACTACCCACCCTAGACTGCTGGTGTGTAGGGACATATTGTAGGGCTCGACGAGATCTTCATTTCGAATGACAGCTGTCAAAATTGAAACAGCCATGACTCGGAAACTACCTACCCTAGACAACTGGTGTGCATGTTAAAAAAAAATATTTTTGCAAAATTTTCAATGCCTCCAAAGATTGCGGGAACTGCAGCGTCTGTGGATATTTTTCATAAACATAGGATTTAAATATATTTTTAAGGCTTAATGATGTGTATGAGCAAACTCGTAAATTGTGCCTGGTCTCATCGAACTGACAATGTAAAAACGGGCTTGTTTTACTAGGAGTCCACTGTCCATCAGTCTGACACCAGGCTGTATCTCATGACCCGCAATAGCTAGACAGTTTTCACATTACATATATTTTAACTATGAAAACAGCTTATATTACATAGGATACAGAGGTGGTTTTAAGGTCAAAGCGGGGTAGTCTGACATACTGTGCTGTTAATAGACAGTGAACTTATTATTATATTTGATATGATAAATAATCTTAAATAAAAATATGACTCATTCCTAAACCTAAAACAATACACATATGAAGAATAAAAATCTAGACATTTTTTACTTTTTGTGTACCAACCCTAGCGCTCCGCCCATCCGTAGGTTCTAAATTCAAAAATACGGCTGAGTCACACTACTGTTCTGAAAACAAATCTTTCTATTGTGCCAATACCGATAATCCGGTATTTTCGATATTTTCGGGACTAAGCTAAAGTTAGCAAATTTAGTTAGTATAGTTATAATAAAGTTAGTTTGCGGAGGAATAGTGAGTAGTAGGTACCTTAATGAATTTATCTTCTAAATAAAACAAAAAAGGTCTGCTGTGCACCGTACCTTTTTATCGAATCCACCAAATTTTTATTTTTACGACGTTATTTATTATGGCTATGTAATCGATACAAATCGTTCAAATATTCATGCTCATGTTTCGGTCCAGTGACTAGCCAGACAAACTACCACCAAAATGTCTTATTTCAATAACCCACCGGAATGAGGAAAATAGGGTGGGCAAGGCCAGGGGGCGAGCTAGTGTTTTGTGATTCAAATTGATGTTTACGCATGAGAAGCGTCGAATGCCGACTAACTTTCAGAAACTTTTGCTTGGAGACTTTACTAAGAAGGTTGGAGTTAGATAGTCTCTATTTGAGAGTAGAGAGTCTCTATTTGCTAGATGCAAAGCGTAATTGCTTTGAATTAGCAGCTGTTTTTTTGAGATTTCGCAAAGTCAAATAAATTGACTATGATTTTCGAGTTTCATTACCTATGTACCGGACGTAACCCTGGCGACGAATTCGTTTTCAACAAAATAAAAAACACCTAACTAGCTCAGTTTTACTGCTACACCCAGTATCACTATCATAATTTTAGTGTCATACTTAGCATCCATTTGCAGCCGCTGTACTCAAGCGAGTACAGTGTTGAAAATGATATTTTTTTGTAAATTTCTTAATAAATGTAGGTTGATTATCTCGTACTTTGGTAAAAATGTGAATATCAAATGCTAATTAAAGGGTAATTACTGATATCTACGCTACGATTGCCAGAATTTCAATAAAATACTGATTTGTAAAAAAATATAATATTTCATAAATACGTCTTTTTGTTTTATAATTAAGCTCTCTGTCTTTATTTTAAGTTCGAGTCTCAGTGCATTATTATTAGTTTCGCGTAAATATAATCGAGAAAATCTCTACTCCATCTTATAATAAAAGAAAATAAAAACAAAGACATGCATGAAATAAAAATAAATAACCTTAAAACCTACTTAATCAAAATTAAACCCGTGTCCTTAAGGCAAGGAGGCGCGGATGCTGGCTGCGTTACCGCGTTGGATAGCTATACTTATCCTTTGAGCTAGAAACGAGCCAGCTTTACTATTTGCCAAAACAGAATTTAATTTAGGTGCAATTTTTCCAAAAAGTTATTTAGCGGATGGTCCCCACGGTCCAAAACGGTTTCGCGTTGGCTGTTAATGGGTATAACATTAACTAATAAATTAAGAACACTGTAGTTTAGTAGTGTTGTCATAAGAGCATTTGTGTTGCTGATCTGGCTGCCTGTTCGCTTCATTCATCATCCAATTTCAAAGCAACATGATATTTAACAAATCTGATTTCATTAAATCGAAAAGCGACGAGTTTATTACTCGTAGAAGCCCCCACCAAGTAATCCTCAGGTGCTGGATTGTGTTTTCAGTTATTCGAGAATTGAGACGAAGTTTAAGTGAGAGGAGTTACGGAGTTATGTTCTTCCCTCTTTTTTGAATTTCATTTTGCCAACCCAATGAATGGCCGCTAGTTAACGGTGGATTGCAAAAGTTGTGTGGAGCGCGCCACGTAAAATATTTACGATGGTGCTGAGTTGGAAAAGTGTTATGAAAAGCTCTCAAAACCAGTCGGCGGAGATGGAGTCTCTCTGTTACTTTATCGAGATGATGAATGCGTTGAGATAAGAAGTTTTCCGCTGCTCTTCTCTTTGGTGCCAAATGCTTTTTTTAATAAATAGAATTCATTTCATCTTGAAGGTCACTTTTTTGTTGACGCAATAAGAAGGACCACTGCATTCCTCCAACATAGATGCTAATGTAAATGCTAATGTACCCTGTGTACTGTTTTAGTAACAATTAATAGGATTGACACCCATGACTGACACTGTATTACAAAATCGATGAAATTTCTAGATTTCGTTACCTGATCATAGCACTCGATTCTCGTATTAATGAAATACTTCGACATTCATAAAACTCATAATAAAATTACAAAGTGGAAAGCAATCAAGTAACAATTTACGGAAAATGCTTTTTTCGTATTAGCGATTTTGATTCCATTCAAGCGTAGTTACTTATTTGCAAAAATGAAAAAATGCATTATTCGTGTTAAGAGCTCCCAGGGCGGGCATAAAAAACAAAGAGGACGCACGTGTACCACACACTTTTTAGAGATTTGTTATCGTTACCGGATAGTAACGAAACTTACTTAGGTACCTAGGCCATACGTAGGACATAGTATTTTCAAATTACAAATTTGGAAGTAGCCAATATATGTCCCTTTTTTAACCGAATTGGCTTATTTGTACCTCTGTAATGAACCTACCTTAGATAACCTTTGAATTTGTTTTTTAAAAAAACGGTAATTAAAAAAACTAAAAAACCCGACTGCGTTTCTGTGTAAATGGAAATTAAAAAACCCTAAAACAAGAAAGTGTGTGGGGTATGACCCGGGTTTAATTGGTACCCAGATTAAAAATTGTACCGATAAGGTAAGAGCGCCTTATAAGGGCATAGTTTTTGGAAATCATTATAAATTAATTTTGGGAAGTGCGATAGTTTGTAAGACACTATGATCATATTAAGTGTTTATTTAAAAATGCGACATATGGTACAAAATCGAGGCAGTAATGGCCATTTCCTTCCAAAATAGGGATTTTTAAAAGCTAGTCTGCGGTCCTTATTGGGCACTAGGGTTCCAAATAAAGTCCATTATTGAACTACGAGTTTAAAGAGTTTGTTTACTAGAAAAATCACATCTTTTAAAAGTAACGGCTTTAAAATACTATTAAGTTCATGGTCTCGAAAAATGTAGCAAAAAATCTTGTAAATTTGTGTCGTGGCCCTTATAAACTCTAAGGGAATTTATATATGCTATAATTCATCTATTTTATGGTAATAAATATAAAAAGAAAGTATATAAATGAAGTGTTTTATTATCTCTTGTAAAGTAAATCACAAAATGTTACTAATCAGTATTTTTTTCATTCTTAGCTCTTGGACCTTATTAGGTATAATACTTATTTATGAAGAGTCTGGTCCTTATTAAGTATATGAAAGCAAAAGAAGAGCAACCATTGCAGCTTAAGTAAAGGAGATCACTATGCACGTATATTCCAAGTGTGTTTTATTTGCTTATCCTAATTATACGTAATATATATATTCTTTATTCAATAAACAACATAACTAAATACTAAGTTAACTTGTGGGAGAACGTTTTAACAAAGAATAAAAATTCAAGTGATTAACAACTTTAAACAAAGAATGCATCGCCTAATAATGAAATAGTATACGATAATAGTTACTACAAATCAATTTAGGAAAACTAAGTCAACATTCATTGCGAATGTTACACACAATCAGGACAAAAAATATATAACTAAAATATCAGTCTTTGCTGGGATCAACTTTTTCTTCGTGATACCAGAAGTTGCAAGTTCTTACTCATCGTTATTATTATTTTTTCGTCATCAACATAAATGTTTAAATCAAAATACACGCATGTAAATTTAAACAATGGCACCATTTCTCCTTATAATTCGTTGATCTTATTACTTCTTAGCTGTAATAAGGACCGGCTCTTATTTGAAGACAACATAGTGGACCTTATTAGGCACTTAGCTATGTTCTGAGAAAACCAAACAAAAACGATATAAAAAAGCAATAATTTTGGTAACTCACCCCGTCAGTCCACACTCAGAAAGTATTATAACACTGCTATTGCCGAATTATTACAAAACGTGCGGGATGTATCACTTAACAAAGCAAAAATGAATATTCGGATTTTGTAAATTGCGTCACGTCGACCGTCCTTGAGGAAGACTCGGAGCCACTGACAAAATGGCCGGTGCGAAAGCTATGAATGTTGTTGCACTTTTATGATTGGTCACTGGGGAGGGGCCGGGCGATATCCGTTTTGGTTTAAGTATTAAGTGCGGGAAGTTTGAAGTGGTGACCCTTATATGGGGCCGGCTCTAGTTAGGCGCACCTACCTTAGCATTCGGGACCCATATTAGAAAGTCAGCCGTCACGTCAGTAGATTGGAGTAATCTGCAATGTAATAATATAGAGGTAGGTATGTGCTCTACATTCAATAAGCCTCTATTTCTAGAATGGGTCCCGACTGCTATAGGTACGATTTTTAACATGGGTACCAATTTAACCCGGGTATGACCTCTTTCTTGTTTTTTGGTTTTTTAATTTCTAATTACACAGAAACGCAGTCTGGTTTTTTAGTTTTTTAAATTACCGTTTGTTATTTTATTATTTTTAATATTCAAAACAAAACACCAGACTGCAAAAGTTATTATATTTTTGAAATGGTCTCTTTACTGGCTTTCATTTGATACCCATTTTGCTATGGTGAAAAAAAAAACAGTCCCCCCTTTATTTCTATTTTCAGGCGCCATTTTTTAAATGTATATGGCCTATGTCACTCTCACAATTTTGACAAATTCAACGACACCTCATATGTCAAAAACTGTCGAGTCATTTGGGCTGTGGGGCGTTTCAAACAATTATACATACATACATACATACTTACATACATACATAGTTACATACATACATACATACATACTCTTGAAAAAAACATAACCCTCCTTCCGCAGTCGAGTAAAAATGTTTACGTTTTTAATGTTTACGGCTTAACGATTTATACATGCTGCTTTCAATTTTTTCTTGGCTCTTTATGCTACTTTTGTTTTTTTCATCGTCCGTTTGATAGTTTTTATTGCCTCCTCAAAGCTATAGGAACTAACTGTAATTTGAAAGCAATAAAGTTAGGTATTAAACTTGCAGGTAAGCAAAAGCAATCATAGCTATAAAACTAATGAAAAATTTCAGTGAATATGTCATTGCAATCCCAATCGCAATAGCTTTCAAGTTAGGAGATAGACTGCGATGGTAGGCTCCGTAAGTTGCCGTCTGATAGCTACTACTGTCCCACTGGAGCCCGGCGCCAAGCAGCTTGCTGTGTTCCGTCGGTGAGTAGGAGTGCCAGAACCTTCTTGATGAGCTCGCTTAGTCTAGTACTAGAGTCAAAGGCAAACCTAATCCAAATTAAAAACAAACTGCTAATAGATTAAATAGAACTTGACTGGTAGCGAAATAGGCAATAATATTTGTTTCACTTCTGTGAGTGTGCACTACGCCTTCTCGGTCAGACGGTCAGACATGTGCACAGTTGGGCGAACGCTTAACTTTAATTGAACTTGTACAACTCCGAACGTGTTCACTGTTTTTATTTAACTCCTTAACTTTCTTGTGGTATTCTTACATTGAGCTTTTGTTGGTGTTAGACAGCGGGTATTGTTTCTTAGGAAATAAACTGGTTAGGATTGAGATTCTTTTCTTTCTCAAATATTTGATTGCTTTGAGGATGTTGTAAAAGCATTTGATTATTATGGAAGAAAGGTTTATTAATTTAGGTCATTACAAACATAGAACAAAGTTTACGTTGTAAGTAGTAACTTCCTTTGATAAGAACACTAAGAGAAATCACAACCTGTTCAAAATCTCCATGGTTTCGATGAATCCATATCCATGTTAATATTATAAAAATTAAAAAGTGTTTCCGTCTGTCTACGATTAAACCGCTGAACCGATTTAGATAATATTTGGTTTTTTAGCCCCGGTAAAGGAAATAGCAACAAGCTTATAATGCAAAAAAGCACCTGCTCAAGGCCAGAATATCAAGCAAAGTTCGCAAAAAACTTGTTAAAGTGTACATTTGGAGTATAGCACTCTATGGATGTGAAGCGTAGACATTGACAAAGAGGGACAGAGAGAGACTGGAAGCCTTCGAGATGTGGTGCTGGAGGAGAATGGAGCGTATAAGTTGGACGGAGAAGAAAACAAATGAAGAAGTTTTGTCTATGGTTAGGGAAAAAAGGAGATTGATGGAAACAATAGAGTGTAGGAGGGGACGAATGTTAGGCCACCTGATTCGACACGACAAATTTATTAAAACGATAATAGAAGGAAGAATAGAAGGAAAAAGGAAGCGAGGAAGACCAAGAATAAGCTACATGCATCAAATAAAACAAAAGATAAATGTCGGGTCGTATTAGGAGGTTAAGAGAAGGGCGGAAAGCAGAGAGGAATGGAAAAAACTCCACCGACGAGAGCCTAGCTCTTAAATTTGATGATGAAAGGAAATAGCATAGATGTAACCCAGAAATCATCCTTTAAGAGGATGAAAGGGGGGTTTGTATAGAAAATTTGACATTTGCACAGGAGAAGTTGCTGGAATCCGCTTTTCGATGTTATAATCGAATGATACAATTACGATTTATAAAATATTTTAAAAATACTTACCTGCACTTTAAATATACCAATACTAAATCTTCTAGCATTCACGAAGCCGTCCATTTCGAAGACACAAAATAATAATCCGATCCAAACACATAGCAGCTACAGTCGACAGCATGTAAGGTTACCAAGAAAACATATTTTATGACATAGAAGCGGTCTCAAGGTCGAAGTTGGGTAGTCTAATGTGCGGCCGTGTATACTATTTAGTTGCAGGTACTTACTCTTAGTTTACGCCAAGTTCCCTAACCATTTTGCTCAAAGCTAATATGGTTTACCTTCTACGTAATACCTGTTGTTAGTTTTGATAGTATATAACTAAATATGTCTTCAGGGTGTTTTGCAAGTCCGCTGAACTAAGACCCTGAAGTTTCCTTTACTGACAATCTTTCCTTTGCAAACTAATTCAAGCAAACATAACATTAATATAATTAAACAGTTGCATTTGACGTCATTCCTATTGTTTTTCCGCAACCTTAAATCAACCTTATGTTGATCATATAAAGTTCTATATCATTTGAGATATTTTGACAGATTTGGGTGAATTGATGCGGGGCCCACTGTACGGTGTCAGGGTGTAAGCAGTTAATAAGTGTAAGCTAGGCATCTATAGTAAATATAACAATAACGATAATATTTTTTTGTTGCACAACACATACAGACTTTTTAGTTGTACAATTTGTTTGTTGGTCTGCCTAAAACTGAAAACTAATTAAAGTTAGGAAAAGAATTCAAAAAAATAATGCTTAGCCAAAAGTATCTATTGTATTCGTAAGTGTTTTATGTTTATTCATGTTTTTATTTTTCTTTCTATGTTTTGTTCATTTTCGTTCGTGTGATCGTGTGTAATATAATATGTCCATTTATTAAGGCAAAGTATGCTCGATGCCTTGCAAATGTATGAGAATCTCAGTCAGGAAAGAAAAAGTTCATTTGTGTATTTTTAATGATAAGAATTTGATTATGAGAGGCTATGAAAATAGTGACTGAGTTTTTTTGCGCTGATTCCCCGATTCATTTGTATCCCTTGTTAAGTATATGGTAAACATAAATTGAATTTTATTGAATTTATAGTGAGATGTCAAATCTTCATTACTAAACTTACATATAGTTTAATATTATGTTTGCTGGTGCTTTAATTTCAGAGGATTATCTTTTATCCTATTTCTCAAGACACAAAGAGAAAAACTGTGCCAACACATTTTTGTTTTCTTTCAATTTTTTTTACAAAATTGCTAAATCCCATTTTCAGGTTCGAAATCTGCGCAGCGTTGATGCAATGAGACAGTTGGGCTTTAATAACTTTCTTTTCTTTCTTTCTATCTACATACGAATTTAGGTAAAAGAGAGTGTAAATCAAAATGTCCATGAGGCTATGCTATGGTATCATGGTAGATAGGTACAGGTGACTGTCTCGTTGGTCTAGTGGTCAGCACGATGGGTACTATCCACGAGGTCCCGGGTTCGAATCCCGGGTCGTTCCGGAAAGTATTGGGTTTTTCTGTCTTGAAATAACTCAGACACAGCTCCGGAGTCAGGAAGTTGGTGGTGTTAACACCCCCGTGCCTCGGAAAGCACGTTAAGAGGAAACGCGGTCACGTGGTATTTGAAGAATAGGCATTGTTGCTGTCTCGATGCGATCACTGGTAGCCGCCCAAACAAGAAAAGGACAAATAAGCTCAGACCGATAAATCCTTCCTAAACAGCATTTCGAAGTCCCCTATTTCCTTGTCCAAAATTTGACAAATGATACTATTTTCTTCTGAAATAGTTTCTCAAAAGGTGGGACTATGCTCCTATGTTTTAGTTTTAGTATTTATTTGCGTAGATTTTTATGGCGAGCGTCTGAAAGTTGAGGTTGAAATTAGGCAATTTTCCTAGTTTTTGGAGGCTCATATTTCCTTTGTTAATTCGAATATAAGAAAATACGAAAAATAGGAGCAAAGCTGTGGTAAATATCGATTTCATGGTAAAAAAAATATTTTGCCTTAAGCCATTATCCAGGGAGAAAACAGGGGACTACGTTTGTATGGAGAAATGGCGCCTGGTCTTTCCCCTTAAGCCGTTGGTCCTGCGCCTGATCTTTCTACGGTCATGTTATACTGCCGTCTCACCGAATTATGAGAGTGAAGGAACAGAGAGTGCACCTGTGTAGTGCGTACACTCTTGTGCACTATAATATTACTCGCGCAGTCGGCTAATCTCTGTTGAGATTGGTCACTGTAGTCGAAATTCGGCTAGGAGGACATTATTATTATTATTAGATAGGTACAAAGCATTAAAATAAGTTTTGCTTAACTATGTCCCAAATTCACAGCAAAATATTTTTCCAAAATTTACGTTAATCTTTAATATAGTCTTAAGTGCCGGTTGTTTGGAGTTCTGATTTAATAATTAACTGTCTGCATAGTTTGACTCTTTGAAAGGTCGAAGCCAATTCTTGTCGGATAAGTTTTCGAGGAGCTCCAAAATGGTTTAGCGTAAATCTATTTTGCGTTATAGAGAGAGCGCGGATTTAGGACCGATTCAGTTAAATCCATCAAAGGTTTTAAGAAATCTTTCTAGAAAATAAAAGTAAATATTGCACCAAAAATTCGTCAAATGCCTTCAGGTGGGACACAAAAACGACTCTTAAACCCTCGAAAAGACTCGTACTCTGCCAACTGAGAAAATTTTCGGGTGCAATTTTTTCTTTCGTAAAACATGCAAATCGTTTAAATCGTTACAATAATTTTTAATGTTCATGTTACCAAAAAATAAAATTTTACTTACTAAGAAGACCATTTATTGCTACTTATTTTACCGAACCCTGATAGCTATTTCGAAGGGACAATAGCCCGCCTCAGAACATTGATTCGATGCGACGGGACGCATAATGTTTAATCTAGCAGATAGTTAACTGCCTCTGACTATTGTTCTGCGTACTAGAGGATTAGTAAACTTTCAGCCAACGATTAACGTTTAGACCTAGTGGCCTAACTATACAGCATCAGAAATTTACGCTGCCCTAGTTTGAAAATTCGATGTTCCGAATGGATAGGTACCTAGTCGCATCACTAGTCCCTAACTCACTAGTTTAGAGTCCCTGACATAGGAGAAGCGACATATGTATGTAAATCCAATGGTTCTATTTTCACCCATAATGTTTTTACGGGATCTATTTCAATACGTTTGTGTACGCTCAGAATAAACGAGTTTGCACAAAGGTATGGTAAAAAGGATCTTTGAGAAAAGATCAAAATTTGGTCTCTGCTGTCCTCTGAGCCAATTTTCGGGAATTCGGTGAAACTGGCAGAATGATATTAAAATGTTTTATTCACATCTATTTCGAGTAAACTAATGTGACTGTGTAGCCATGTTACAGTATATTTTGAACTAGTGGTTCCGCGCGACTTCGCCCGCAAGAGTTGGATTTTCCATATAAACTTTCATCCCCCATTTCACCCAATAATTAGGGGATGAAAGGACATGAGCTACAGCCTATGTCCTTTCCAGGGTCTCGAAACTGTCTCCATACCAAAGTTCATCTCAATCAGTTCAGTGTTTTAAGCGTCAAGGGCTAATACACAGACAGACACACACTTTCGCATTTATAATATTATAGTATAGTATGGATAATAATATGAAATCGTCTTTCTCATTTTAGTAAGAACGAGATAACTACAGTGTCTCCATCCCTCGCCTTACATGAAGTTTATTCTGCAATTTTTATGAATTTGAGAGCACAAAATGTTATAAGTGTATACTAAAAACGAGTTTCATTGCTATCTGGACGATTTTTGTAGCTCGTATTAATGTAATAAAATGTTTTATTAAAAGTTATCAAATCACGAATTCAGTGCAGCCATTTTATATTGGTAGGATTCGGTTATCCGACGAATCGTTTAAGTAAAGCAATATCCTAAAGTTACATATTTATGAAAGAACCTTTCGCTTTATGGGCCCAAAGGGCATAAACATTTTTACTATATACCTATGTATAGAGACGATTATATTTTGACGCTTAATGTATTGAAGAAATTAGGGTGAAGATTTCAGTATAAAAATGGAGAGGCAGTTTATCGTTACCTTGCCTTGCCTCGGAAGTTTATTCGGTCAGTGTTTTTTGAAGTTGTTACATTCTACAAAAACCTCGGAAGGGATTGCGCTGCTGGAGTCGACATATCGGGTAAATGAAAGGAATATCGATATCGTTATTAAGACTTCAATATGTAGCGTATTACGTACTACTTACGTGCCTTTCTTTTCACGTAAAGTAGATAGGTATCAAAAGAATGTATATAGGTAATAAGTATTATCTCGTTTAGTTACACTTAAACAAAGTTAGTCCTTGTTATGAAACGTCACTTTCTGCACACAAAGACTTCGGCCCCTAATTAGGTATTTTAATCACCCTGTGCAAAATAAACAGTACGTTTTTTATTTAGCGCCAAAATATGGGAATAGCTGTGTGTTTGTACCTAGCCCTAACAGGGACATTCAGCTTATAAATAGTCGGCTAACACACCCCGCGGTACACGCTCACTTTTCTGCATAATGTCGAAAATGGTTCGGTTTTCCCCCTTTTCCGGAAACTGGATAAAAGTCACCTTTTATAAGCAATTCAATTTTCCAAAAGCTGATGTACGGGATTGTAGACAAAATTGACAAAAGATTTGATCAAGAATCTTTGAGTTTGTAGATTTCAATACGATAAATATTTACTTATGTTTTGTACTTTCATCATCTTACTACTTATTGTGATAATCTTTTTGTGTAAGACTGAAGTGTTTCCTAAATAATTGGGATTGCAGTAAAATGTCTGCCTATTAATAAAAAAAACCTGACCACAATGTATCAAAGGCGACGGTACTGTTAAAGTTAGTATTTTTAAAACCAATGGCTAGGCGCGTTTGCTTTCTCCGAGGCATAAAGATCCCCGTAACTCTATTTTTTTGGCAGATTTATTTGAAATATTGCTTATTTTATCGGACCGACATAGCCGTCGACTAATGGGAACATACATACCGAGCTTTTAATTCACACACGAACCATTACGTACAGGACCTTTTGTCAGGGCACGCAACAATGAAGCCTTCTAGTGATTTATTGTGACCCGTTTCTTTGGTGATAGGCGTGAACAATTACGAGGGATTAACATAGAAGAAAGGCTAAAGTAATAAAAATTGAGTTTCTATACGAGTATTTTAGAAAGATATCACTTGCAAATGATAAACAAATGACCGTATCTTTGGATTGCATTGATTTAAAAGCTTGATTTTTTACAGCTTCAAGGGACTGCAGTAGGCTGATATTTGATGTTAATATCAACTTGATACCTCTCCATGCGTTCATAAGAAACGGGTCGTGAAAGACAGTCAGACAACCAAGTGATCCTTTAAGGGTTCCCTTTTTCGTTTTAAGTTACGAGACCCCAAATAAAAATTCAGAAGGTCTCTTGATAGACTAAAACTACCAGTACTAGTACTATTAGTACCTACTTCCTACTTGGGATACACGAGTTAAAACAAATTTCGTAGTCACTGGAATTAAAAAAAAATGTTGAAATCCAGCCCGATAATCCTCCTTAACGAAGTAGGTACAGACCTACTTCGTTATCTTAAGAACAAACAGTAATATAGGTATGTCGGAGCGCGAGGCGATCGGCGGTGTTTATTTTGAAGTTTCGAGCTGTCAGAACGCGATGACAAACGTCATTCGACTTTGACGTTTAAACATCACATCATATGCTTACGTCAAACTATAGCTATTTATCGAGTTAAGTCAGAAACGTCAAGTAGTTTACTTGGGCATAGTCGATACGGCGGTGGCAGCACTTGTTTCTGTCATTTTGAAGTTTCGTTTGACGGGAACGTGAGAACCCCGTGGGATTGTTGTGGCCGGAGTGCCGACACAAATGGTTGTGTGCTTTTGTCTTGTTGAGTTTTGCGTCGCCGTATTGAACTTGCCGCGTTTCTTGACTGTAATCCGAAGCCATCCTGTTCACTGTTTGTTATTGTGTTAAATTGATTGTGATACTGAAAATAGACGTCTGTAATAACTAACCGGACTAATATTTCGTGTACGCCACCATGTATGAGCCTTCTGATAACGATCCCTCTTACGTCTACGTCGTTATCAGAAGTGGGATGCAACCGCAACGTCCCACGGAATAAGTTTTGAGAAAAACGGCCAATGTGACGACGAAACGCTAGCAACCGAAAGCGACGCGATTGACAAAAAATGGGGTCTGTTGATTGAGCAGCAATGTTGCAGTTTCTTGGCGTTGGTTCAAGTAATGCATTCGCCCGCATACACGACGAAAATCACCAATTGGAATTTCTTCCTGATTTCGACCCAGCGCGGAAATATAAGTCTACGAAATGCCCGGACTATAGGCCAGTAAGGATACGATTTCGTCAGGTGCCTGGACTATAGGCCAGTAAGGATACGATTTTGACCTTGGATAATTTTAAAATGCCTGGTTTGTGCGTCAAGGACCTTTGGTGAACATTGCGTAAAGATGCGTGCTAAAAGGAAAGGCCTGGTTGGGCCTTGTTTTTCCTGGTATGAAATGATGAAATGGAGCAACTTCAAGGACCTGCTTGTAACAAGATTTTCAAATTTGAACCATGCATCCAGAGACTGATGTTTACGACTGACATCAAGACCCGCAATCAGCTGCAATGCTGCAAAATGAGTTGGAAGGCCGTTTCTATTCTGAAGATGAATGCACTGACCAGCATGTCAATTCGCTAAGCAAATGACAATGTTGTCATCGAGAACGATAAGATAGTTTGACGATTTCCTTTCCTTCAACATCGAGCAGCGCATTTAGAACTGTGGCCTTTGATAGCACTTCCTAGCAAGTGGACTGTATAATGTTCGGACGTAAGCACTAATAAGCACTGCTGTCGTCAACATCCTCTCCCCGGCGAAGGCGTAGCGCAGCCTCCTTCGGTAGACAGCTCCTCGTCGTTGCAGCGCGTCCCTTCCCGCTGGTCCGGGGAAGGTAGGGATGTAGTATCCAACACGACGGTCTTTGAGCTGTCGACAACAAGAACCGTCAAGCTATTCTGAAATTCAAGCTCGACGTCGAACACAGTGGTGATGTTGCCGTTAGTGAACCGCCCCCCAGTCTGCTAGACGATCCGATCCTGTCACCTGCCTGTTACGCGTTTAGCTGCCCGGAGCGGGACAAGAAGGGAAAGAGTGGTGCTGCGGAAGTGCAATCAGCCTGCGAGGGGCGCGTCAATTTCATATCACCTGTTGGATCCTTACGTCAATCCGGTGAGCCGTTTTTGTTTCGATTGAGATTTAGGAGACGAGTGCTTATTGTAAGAGATCGATAAAAAAAATTATGATCGTGTGACTATGACTGGAATAGGACAGACCTCGATTAGTTCTTACTTCACAACTTTTGACTTTCGTAAAAGTTGTTGGCATACGAGGGTCAAACTGAAAGTTCTTAGAACTGGCTACTTATAAACAATATAATAAAAAAAATATTCTAAAATTTGAAAATAGAACTCTTTGCCAATATTACTGAGTATATATTTCATTCATTTGTCATTTGTTTTACGACTTGGCGGCAAATTGAAAATTGTCTGTGTCACGTCAAAATGAATTTAACACGAGAAAATTTTCGTGCAATGATTTTTTATGACTTTCGATGTCATTTAAGTCAACAAGAAAGTTATGATAGACTACGATTGGCCTTTCACGATGAAGCCCCATCTCGTGCGACTGTTTACAACTGGTTTAATGAGTTTAAACGTGGTCGCACTAATCTCACTGATGATGTACGTGAGGGACGGCCTTCTACGGCGACGACTGAAAATAACATCTGTGTTGTGCGGCGTATGATAGAGACTGACAAAAGAGTGACCTATCAGCAGATTCGGACAAGCTTAGGCATCGGTATGAGTCAAGTGCACAAAATCCTCCACGAACATTTAGCGGTCAGGAAGCTTTGCGCCCGGTGGATACCTCATAATTTGACTAAGGCTCAAAAACTCCATCGTGTGGATTGGTGCCGTAAAATGATTGAAAGATTTAACGGAGGTGACTCAAATGCTGTGTTCGACATACTAACAGGTGACGAAAGCTGGATTTACTGTTATGATCCTGAAACCAAAAGACAATCTGCTCAGTGGGTGTTTCCTTTCGAGGAGTTGCCAACTAAAGTGAAGAGAGATCGAAGTGCGGGAAAAAAAATGGTGGCCTCGTTCTTTGGAAGGATAGGTCATTTCGCAACAATTGTGTTAGAGGATCAAAAAACAGTTTCTGCAGAATGGTACACTACCAATTGTTTGCCACTTGTCTTGGAAAAAGTTCGAGAGAAACGACCTCGCAGTAGGATCCTCCTTCACCACGACAACGCCTCGTCGCACACCGCCAAGCGAACGATCGACTATTTGGCGACATCAAACGTTGAATTACTGGGTCACCCGCCGTATAGCCCCGACCTCGCGCCTTGTGATTTTTATTTATTTCCAAAAATTAAAGAAAAACTTAAAGGAAAGCGGTTTATGAATGCTGAAGAAGCGGTGGCTGCGTATCGCGATGCCATTGAAGAGACCCCTAAGGACGAGTGGGCAAAGTGCTTTTCCCAGTGGTTCCATCGCATGCAGCGGTGTATTGACGTCAATGGACAATATTTTGAAAAGATATAATAAAACTAATAACTGGCTAATGTAATCAGTTTTTGATTTTCTAAGAACTTTCAGTTTGACCCTCGTAGTTTTTAAAGTAATTTTGCGTAATTTATCCAATGACTGTTTACAAAACGAATGATCCATCATGACCGTGTGGAGAGGTTTAGGCTCACGATTTAGTTGTTCACATATCGTCAGATAAAATTTAGTTTGAAAAAGTTAGTGCAGTCTAATCATGTGACGTGATCGTGGATCACAATAATTTATTTTCATTTTATTCACACCGACTTACCCCCGGATTATAAAACGAAACTTTACCTGAAGTATAGATGCCCTTTTTATATTAGAAGTACTTGACAGTGACCAATACATTAATAGCGGTGAATTTTGATCGTAATTTCTAGGTTACTTGTACTAAACGTGCACACGATAGGTTTAGTAGCCGGAAGATCATGTACCAGTCGAGGAAGGAGTTGAAGTACATCGTAAACCCAAATGATTATCAATAATCTTTAGTTGTTGTATGATCTCGAGGAAGTGCTCTAATGGCCGTATTGTGTCGACTATACCAGTAGCTATTACGTAGCCGTAGGCCGTGTGTGCGCGGTGCGTGTTTAGATCGTAGTGTGTGGTCAGTGGGTGATGCACACATGCGTGACAGAGTGAGAGCGATTGTAATTGCTGTTCGGCCGTGTGAGCCGTGGCATTGGAGGGGCTAGTTCGAGATATCTCAAAAAACTATTATAGCTAGTTTTGATTTGTGGATTGAATGGTACACGTACTTCGGGTACTTATTTTAGTTTGGATTTGATGTAAATGAACTTTTAAAAAAATGATGAATTTTGTAGGTAGTTTTTAACTTAAAAAAGAGTTGCTTGTAGTGTTTATTATGTCAAGTAAAAAAGATTAAAATTAGTCAGAAATGACTAAGTGGGACATATTGTCGTTGGATAATGAGAATTAATTCTAAACGGAAGTCTTAATAGTTAATCTCATGACCGTTTACGGAATAGTAAAGGAACTGATTCCAATTGATTTAAGTTCTTTTGTTAAAGTTTGCAATGGACTGACAGGTGGGAAAGTGATTGTGATTTAGTTCAGTATTTAAGAAATGTTGTAGTTGGATGGTATTATATCACAAGAGTGGTAAAGAGTGCTTGCGCTGTGTGTATTCTACCGCGTGGTTGAGTGTGTCAGCCAGCGGTAATGGTATCCTATCATCGGTGATGATAAAGAGTGCTGATGGCACTGGAGTATTCTGCTACTGTGATAGTAGTAAAGAGCCTAAGCATTTTTTTTGCCTGTGAAAATTACTGTGATTATTTTGTGGAGTTCGTGTCATTGTTCCTAACTGTCAGTCAGAAGAAAAAAAACTTGTGGCTAAGTTAAAATAAATTTAAAAAAAAGTTTTGTGAATGCATTTTAATTTCATTGCTTAAAAATAGAGAAAGTACATTGTACACGGAGCTTTATCATTTAAGTAATGCAAAATGATCAGGAGTGACCGAGTGGACAGTAATTTCGTTGTATACCAAAAAAATCCTTGATTTTAAGTGGACGTACAAATACTCTCATGACAGACTTAGGAAAATGCCTGACAGTGACTATGTTGACTTGGACGGAACTGGATCGGTGTAAGTTATGAAGAAGGCCTTCGACTTGTTTTGTGTAGTCAGTCAAAACACACCTTTTTCCCTTTAATTGCTGGATTTATTTTGATTGGAATAGTTTTTAGTATGCAAGTGGCTCAGATTGCTTACATTTTCCTTGCATTCGTGCGGCCACGGTTGTGAGTAAAGTGGTGTGCGTTTGGCTCGGAGGTGTAAGTCATGGGTTGCCAGATGGAGGCAGACTGGCTTGCCAATTGTGGCTAATATGTGTTGAGTACGGGTACCAGATGAGGGTAGCCCATGATTTAGTGAGTTGATGACTGAGTAATGTCGAAATGGATAACCGGGCGAAGGTTGTTCTTGAAATGTAGAGTATTGCATACTATGACCAAGTTCCTTGTTATGACACCCTTGTAGAGACTAGTGATGTAGACGATGTAGAAACCATTGACTCTACTATTCCAATTTAAGAAAGTAGGTAATTGATTTCATGATATGCTTAGTGGAATGTGTTATCGTTGGTTTTATGAGATGTGTTGGCAGTGATAGTTGATCCAGACTATTCACAAAGTTCTTGTAGAGTAATCGTAACGCGTGAATACTGAACAATCGTTTCTCTCTCCGTGTGTTTTCACTGTGTATTGTGAGTTGTTGGACCTGACTCTAGGGTCAGGGAGGCCGAGTGAGTAACGTTTTACTGTTCGGAGCTGTTTTTCTTTTCAGGTCTTCTACCAGCACACACACACACACACACGAGGACGTGTGAAAGGTCAAGATGGCCGTGTCGGAGCGCGAGGCGATTGGCGGTGTTTATTTTGAAGTTTCGAGCTGTCAGAACGCGATGACAAACGTCATTCGACTTTGACGTTTAAAAACCACATCATATGCTTACGTCAAACTGTAGCTATTTATCGAGTTAAGTCAGAAAAGTCAAGTAGTTTACTTGGGCATGGTCGATACGGCGGTGGCAGCATTTGTTTCTGTCATTTTGACGTTTCGTTTGACGGGAACGTGAGAACCCCGTGGGATTGTTGTGGCTGGAGTGCCGACACAAATGGTTGTGTGCTTTTGTCTTGTTGAGTTTTGCGTCGCCGTATTGAACTTGCCGCGTTTCTTGACTGTAATCTGAAGCCATCCTGTTCACTGTTTGTTATTGTGTTAAATTGATTGTGATACTGAAAATAGACGTCTGTAATAACTAACCGGACTAATATTTCGTGTACGCCACCATGTATGAGCCTTCTGATAACGATCCCTCTTACGTCTACGTCGTAAGGTATATAAATGAAATTGAAGTGGCTAAATTGGAGAAACACAAAGTTTTGAAACCCAGCTAGACTTGGAAATATTTTAACAGAAGTTCGTTATTACTAGAAAGTACAAAACCTGCTAGTTTTGGACTGATGAATAGCTATCTAAATCTTATGTCTCTTTATAACTAGGCCGAAACAGTGTTACTTACTCCCTCTCTATATTCTGACATATTTACAATGAGAAAGTGATTGAATTATTCATGACCCACAGACAGGGTGTTGAACTCTCTGATAGATAGTCTGATGAATATTTTAAGACTATTCACGAATAAAAGCAAACTTCTCTCCGACTAACTTTCCGAGAGATACAAAACAAGCTACTTGGAACTCAATCACTGAATTATTAAGACAATTACCTTATTTATTATTTCGATTAGGTACGAGTAGGTACTCAGTAGATAACTGCAGATTTAGGAGGATAGATTTAAGTAAAGGTCAATAATACATTTTTAGATAATTCCATTATTGTCTCCAGCATCTTATAAAGTAAGTATTATGTCCCTAGTTAGTATCAGCAGCTGACTTTTTAAAATATAAGGAGTAAGTATTTTAATATTTCCATATTTTAGGGTTTCGTACCTGAAAAGGAAAAAAGGAGTTATAGGATCACTTTGTTGTCCGTCTGTCTGTGAAGACCCTCGTCTGTCAAGTATCAAGTTGAAATTAACATCAAATACTTACTTGTGTATGCCTACAATCGCTTAAAACTGTAATTAAAAATCAAGCTTCTAAATCTGCGCAATCCAAAGATACGACCATTTTAGCAGTATTGTCTAATTTTCTATGGGGAATCAAAACCTATAGACTACTTCCCATAGACATAGTATCATGAAATTTGTCAAGGAGGAAGGCCTTACAGCACAAGTAAAAAAACATCTGAAAACCGCAAACTAGTGGTTTAGCGTACCTTGTAGAAAAAAAACCTTCGCTTGTACGAGATCCTCCGACTCATACTTGTCCATTGTTAATATTAAAATCAAACGAAAGTAAAACTGTTCCTTTACTAAGTTGGATTAAATATTCTCACGGGTTTCGATATCTTACATTTATCGTACGTAATACTCCACTTAGCTAAATTAACTTGTAGCTGCTACAAGTAAATTATGTCGTAAAATAAAACTGAGCCTAATTTCCATAATATTCGCTTATTTGCGTAGCGTTTGTCTTCGGAAACGCCATAATTGTGTATCTGTTTTCGAATTAAGACCAAAAAGAGAAAGCTGCAATCTGCAATTTGTGCATTTTGCAGCAAAACCTGCGCTTAACGTTGATTAATGTTTATTTTATGATACGAAATTGCAGCCCTTCGCGGCCGTTCCTGACATTTGCGTGATAAAACACCGCTGTATAACCACAACGAATGTGACATACCTCCTGAGTACGGCCGTTACAGTCCGCCGAAAAAGTTTTCTCTTTTTTCCTTTTGCTCACGAATACAAGGGTCATATTGTGGTTTACTCTTTGAACAACTGTGTGACATTTGTCGGTTAAATTCGAGAAAGCGGGAATCCAGGTGGAACGCTCAACAGGCCGGAGGTTACGAAGGGCTTCCCTCTAAGTAGAAATTATGCATGAGGCTGCCAGTGATACGATTGCTTTGCCACGCTTCGCGTGAATATCATTCATGTGATGTCTCTTAATTTGATGGAACCGAGTACCTTAATTCTGAGTGACGTATTCAATTTAGAGGAGTGCTTACCTAATCATTAAAATACGAGGGCTGATATTTATGAATCCGAAAAAAAAACAAAAAGAAACAGCTTTTTTCACTAAATATGGCTTTATTGCTTTTTAACCTTAATGATCAATGCACTTTTGCATATAAGTCATAAAAGTCATTTATTTTGGCATGTAGACCCAATGAGGACACTTATACACGTCGCAACATACAGGCACGGTAATATTATGTCTACAGTATTGTAACTTCATACAAACGGACGACGCGCGAGCTATACCTATTCGCTCGGATCTCGGCATGCTACAGTCGCAGACGTGCCGCAGTGACGACCGGACGGTGTGTTGGTTTTTAATCAGTAACCGCGCGAATTTTTACTAGAAATAAGTACAAGTAGCTATTTAATATGGCAAGTAGAATATATTGTGCTGTTTTTGGTTGCATGAATTCTTCAATAACGGGGACTATAGTAAGAATACTTCGTAAACTTTTTAATTGTACCCGGTGATGATTTCGTGGAATATATAGAAAAAATTTAGGAAATATTCCGAACTTCATTTAAAACTAAACATATAAATTGTAAAGTAGCTTCAGGTCTATAACCAAGTAAAAGATATTCCTTTTTCTCCTCCTTGTCTATGTTTCCCAAAACAATTTTTGATCAAGCTTTATATTAGAATGCGGATTTTTTATACACTAAAATATAATAATAAAGCATTTCGTACATCTCAGTCAAGGCGCAAATATTTTTCAGTCGCAAATTTATAAGACCGATTTGTTATAATCAAACATAGATAAAAATAAACATGATTTTTTAATTATATACTTTGCTGTAGAATAAATATTTTGCGCTCGCATTTTCCTCAACTTAGGAGAAAGGGGACCCAATGGAAACTTATGGAGATGGATGAAGCAAATGACATGAAAATCACGACGCGTCAACCAGATGCCTTACTCTTTAGGATAATGTCCGTATTTTAAATCCGTCTCTTTCACTCATACCGTATTCTTGCGCGAGTGATAAGGAGGACTAGGGTTAAAATTAAGGTACTGTCCTGCAAAGTAGGACCCCAGGTAGGCACTGTTTGCTCAAAGTACCCGGCAGCGGCCTTATGGATTTAATATTTTAGGCTGCGATGAAATGTTAATATTTATTCCTAAGCAAGGATACACAAATCTTCTTCCGGCAAATTCTCTTTTATCTCGCTTATTTTGTATCGGAATAAAAAAGATATTTCATGAACTGATTTTGTGTTTTAAGAAACAAAAAAATATCATGCCATGGGAACTGATGTATAGCAGCAGTAAAGTTTTGGCTGAAATAATTTATGTAGAGTTGAATTCGTTAACTAAAATGTATATTTTTAGTCACTTTAATTAGAGATTTTCGAGCACCGGACCTCTGACGATACCTGGCGCACTAATTACTTTCAAAACATCTCGTTTGGAGTTAAAATCAAATCCGCTATAATTATTATGATGAAACCGAGTACAAGTTGTAACACAACACGTTGTATTTAGAAATACGTTTGAAGTAAGTACGCTTTAGAAATATTATATGGTTTAAAATGTTGCGGGAAAATTACCGACTGAAATAATTTCCTTTTCATTTTAACGAAGTTAGTAGTAGGTAGGTAGATACTAAAAGAAAGTAGGTAGAAAGGTAAATTATTTATACTGCTGTCAACCTCTTACTCTTCTATATTCCAGATTCAGTAATAATGGAATCAAAGTGTTCAGGGTGACCTGTGTCTTAGGTTAGTAAGAAACATACTTTACCACTAGTCTCTTACAAAGAACAGAAATCAAATTATTGACATATTTGTATACCTTTGTGTTCCTAGTTTATGATAAGAGTATAAACGCTATCCCACTAATATTATAAATGCGAAAGTTTGTGAGTGTGTGAGTGTGTATGTTTGTAACTTCTTCACGCAAAAACTACGAAATAGATTTCGATGAAACTTCACACAAATTTAGCTTATACATTGGAATAACACATAGACTATATTTCATAAAGATACGTATTTAAATACCGAAGTTATGACGATAAGTGTTAATGAAGCCGGAAAAAAAACTGTAATTTTCGAGCATTTTCGCGTAGGTACGCTGCAAAAATTGTAAGAGTTACACCAATATAATGTATGGCAGAATTATTTGCCTTAAATAGTTCTACAGAAAAGTGCGCAAGAGTATATATCTATCTCTTAAGGTTTGCTCACTATAACCTTTTTTATGGTAATAATAAATGTTTTACATTAGTGCATTACTTAACAAGGTAATTTCATAAGAACTGTATTAGTATTTGTCCAAATCAATACTTTATTATTCACAAGCATTTAATTTAGATCATAATTGCCTTTTATACCATTCAATTTTAATAATTGTCTTAGGAGATCTCATAGTTTTAAAATACCATACGCTGATGACGGCGCCGCGAGGGACGCGCTGGACGGCTCGTGGCGAGTGTCGGTGGATTTAATGTGTACAATTTTTTCGTGGTTTTGAATTATAAAACCGCCCTTATCACCATAAGTCTACCATCTGCTTAGACTACATAACAAGGGAAATGCATGAACCCGCCCCTGGCAGCATGCTTTACACCGACGATGTTGCATTACTGAGCGCTTCCGAGTGAAGAAACGCCGATAACAACAGCAAAAGTAGTATTCCCGGTGCTCTATTGCAATGGTGCAAATTGATCGTGTGGGACGAATGCGCAATGTCGCACAAGCGAGCGATTGAAGCACTGGATCGCAGCATGCAAGACATTCGGGGCAATCGAATCTTGATAGGTGGAGTGGTCGTCTTGCTGGCAGGTGATTTCCGGCAGACGTTGCCGGTTATCGAGGGAGGTACCGCAGCAGACGAGATAAATGCATGCCTCAAGCCTTCTTCATTGTAGGCTAAAGTAGAGCGCTTACAGCTGATTACTAACATGAGTGTCCATCTTTTTAATGATCAGGAGTCTGGACTTTTGGCACAAACGCTTCTCGAGGTCGGCGAAGGTCGCATGCCGACGGATGCTAACGACCAAATAACCTTTGACAGCCTATTTAGCAATGTTGTTAGCTCGAAAGATAACCTTATTAATGAGGTTTTTACAAGTTTACAAGAAAACCTGGCTAACGAGGATAGGTTGTGCGAAAGAGCTATGGCGCCCAAAAACGAATTGGTAGAAAAAAATAATAAAAGAATATTAGAGCAAGTTCCAGGTGATGTGAGAACCTACGTGTCAATAGACACGGTGATGACAACTGACGACGCAACTGTATACCCAGTAGAGTTCTTAAATTCCCTCGACCTGTCAGGGACAAGTCGGAACTCAAAGTTGGTGTGCCTGTCATACTGATCCGTAACCTGGACGCGCCCAGACTGTGCAACGGCACTACGTTACGCATCACAGAGCTGAGGAGGCACATCGTCCAGGCCACCATTCTTACTGAAGGGGCCAAAGGAGAGACGGTACTGATACCCAGAATCCCTATAATACGCACAAACTTACCCTTCCAGTTTAAACGCCTACAATTTCATTTAAAAGTGACTTTCTCTATCATGATAAATAAAAGTCAAGGACAAACTCTAAAAGTAGCCGGCATTCACCTGGGCACCCCCTGCTTCTCCCACGTACAACTGTACGTGGGTTGCTCGCGTGTGTCAGAAATCTTTTTATTTATGCAGAAAACAATAAGTCTTGCAATGTTGTTTACCGCGATGTGCTGCAGTAAAATGATTTCTAGCTCTCTACGACCCGAGACCCGAGATTCTGTCACTCATCAAATTTTGTAAATTGATCTTTCCGATGCTCAAATTTAAATTGTTTTGCTTCTAAAATTGTAAATAGTTATAGTTACGCAATTTATTTTTCCTAATAAGCCGCGGGTAACACCGCGGGGCACAGCTAGTTATTAATAAAAGTTGTCCAGTGCCAGGTAAAAAGTATTATTTTACTGTTTGATATTGCTTACAAACAAGACTAAGGATAATTTTAATACGACGTAATCCTCTTTTCTTTTTAACGACTTTCTTAATGGATTTCGAATATAATGTTATTCATCAGATCATGAAAACACTTATTCATACTAATATTATCAATGTGACTTTCTGTCTGTCTGCCCTGTTTGTTTGAAAGCCTATACGGCTATAATGTTTTTTATTTGCATCAATTTAGGAGAGAGAGAGAACAAATAAAATGTATCCATTTATTTTAGCTACTCTGTCACTATACTTCAAAATTAGACGAATATCATAGTAACTTAATTCAACCTAGAAAATGTATGATAGTGGTTGTGAACTTTATTGAAAAACCTTTTATTGGCGTGGCTTGGTGTTCTGCACTGATACCAAGATAAATATAGAAATAAATAAAATAAACTAATATATCGCTGATAAAAGTATGAAAACTCTGTATTATCTTTGCCAGGACACAGATTAATTTGCATATTTAAATGCGAACGACGCAGGCCATTCTGTTATCTTCTAAATGTAGCAATTTGTGTACCTAATGTGGGTCCAATCACCATGAGATAGTAATATAGGGATTTGTTTTTTTTATGTGCTTGTTACAAAACAGCAAGGAAATTAAATAATAGGTAAGAGGAAGAGTTAATTAAATAAGATTAATAAACGCTACTTTCAAAAAATATAAACCAAAAAACATAACCTTCCTTTTGGGATTCGCCGCACTAGGTAAAGAACAAGGAAATTTGGCAGATCAGGATAGGTTGATCTGGGCCGTGTATACAGTAGAGTACATCATAACATTATCGTTGCTATGGTAGCTGTGGTGAAACAACGAGACGCCGACGAGTAAAACGATTAAATATTCGCGATATTCTTGCTCAAGAAACGTACAATAGATATAAATTTCGTGTAAAAAAAGAAATGCACAGGATAATGCATGGTACTTATGTTGCGCCAATACCAAAGTCGTTTTAAACGGTGTAGAAAATAACAATTTACTATCGACATTAGCAACAGAGGAATCAAAACAGGAGTTTCAAAGTTTTTTTAGAATACATAACATATCTAACCCAATACTCAAAACGTGTTTATACGATAACTTTGAATTTTACGTTAAAAGTTATCGTATTTCTGGTTAAGGGTCAAATTATATATTTTTACCTGAGTAGGAGTTATCCATGACTGTACAATATTGATAATTGGAGTATATGCACTTCCTAATGTATGTCTGTGTTGGTTTAGCCGGTTTCGCTGGTCGAATTCTCCTATCACGTGTTCAAAACCAAATCCCCAGTTTAAAACAAGTGGAGAAACGGCAGAATGCGTTCTTATATTGATTTACTAATGTACTTTTTTTGATGCGTGAGAAAAATCAGTACCATTAATGGGCATGCTCCTTTGCCTAATTCAAATCGCCGGCCACCCAAGCTGCTGACAAGGCTGTTGGAACTATACACTCGCTTTTTTCGCTCCTCGCCAACTCGTTTCTAGCTCTACTCGCTTCTCGCTCATCGTTGTCGGTCTTTCAGCTGCCTCATTCGCCTTTATTGTATTCCGTAGCGTCTGTTTTGATGTCGTCTGTACTACCTTGCCTTATTATAACCCACTTATTGTACACCGTATGTCTAGTTGATTGAAATATCATTTCACTGACAAATTGGACCGGCCCGCAATAAGCTGGCACATGGCAGCGAACTGCGTTCCAATAATGGATATTGTGTTGTGAGGAGTGCCATTTGATCTCGATGCCTAGTAACTAGCCGTCAGGACATACAATGCGTCCCAAGAGAGCCTTCAGTGTAGGGTAGCCACAAGATCATATGCTGGGACAGAAAATGATTTTTTGATTAAGTCGAAATCGCGGTACGCATGCGGTAAAAGCAATAATACTTTCTAACTCGTTACTACCCGACCAAGCCAGCTAGATGAATGTCAAACGACAAACAACGTCAAATACCACTAAAAAAATACGACGAAAATACAGATGGCAGTTAAAAGCAATGTTGTTAGAATTATATTAAAATGTATATCTTAATTTTAACAACATTTCGTTACCAAACATTGCATTATCTTTTGTCGTTTGACATTCATCTAGTTGGCTTGGTCGGGATACATACGGGATTAGGTGATTTATATCCTGATTACTGGAGTCGTTTCAGGGGCAATAGGGATCATCGACGATCTTAAAGCTGTATAGGTAGCTTTTGAATTTGACGACCGTCTTAGTGTAGTGGTTCGTGCCTCGGACTTCTAAACCAGGCGGTTGCGGGTTTGAATCCCGTAAGGGGCAAATGGTTGTGTGATGAGCACGAGCATTTGCACTTAAGTCATGGATATTTATAAATGTATATAAGTATGTCTATCCGTTATCCTAGTTACCATAGCACAAGCTCACGCTTAGTTTGGGGCTAGGTAATTGTTGTATTTGTCGAAACAATTAATTTATTTTATGGAAACTATCCTTACTGGAGTAAGGATCTGAGTACCCATAGGATGAGTTCGACAATTACTTGTTACTTGGTAAGAGCGTCACCTACTGAGAACGTGCACTTTGCTCAGATTGCAGAGAGCTAACATACCGCACCACATTCCATGCTGGGTCCTCCAAGATATAGATATTACCGCATCTATATGCGCCGCGCTAAAATTATAGAGATATGCGTAATGGCAAAAGGGTTCTGCTGAAGATGTACTTAATATGCTGATATAATAGAGGTCAAACTTAGGTTACCACAGCCTGAATATACTGCTGCGTATTGAATGTCATTCAATTCAGATTTGAAAGTTTTTAATTGGTAACTTTTCCTTGATGCGAAATCAATTGGGACTGCAAGATAAGTGTTACAGAGTTTAAGTTAGTCAATGGTGAACCCATAAAATGAAAAATTACGACAGTTTTTTAAAGTATCGACAAAAGTTGGTATTGTTAGTAAAGTAAAATAAGTGCCTATATCAATGTACTGGGTAACTGGTAGATTAAGATAGGTTTGGTAAGTAGGAATTCAATCTTAACTACCTACTACTAATAAATTATAAGCAGGTTTGTATTATAAGAAGTAATCGCTGTGACTTTCGATATCGATTTTGAAAATTCTTTTGCCAGGCTATTGTACGTGTTCCGAAATCCTTACTGTCGTACTCAGAAACGTCAACCAGTCTCGTTCTGTCACTTTCTTTGACAGTGAATGAAGGATTAACTTTTTTAAATTACACCAGTATATGTCTGTCTGTACAAAGCCACGTCAGGTTACTGTAATAAGTTGGTAATTTTAAAACTTTAACCTCATTAAGCACTTACAGAAGTTGCTTACTCCCCTTTTTCCACGACGTTACATTTCTATTGTTATCTTGTGCTCTTAGGCTCATTTGATTTCGTCCTTTAATTCAGGGTTGGCACTTAATTTGTAATTGGTAAATTGAAGCTGTTATCAATTTGTTTGAAGTGGGGAATTCGCTTCAAACTCCTAATTGATTAATGGCGTTTCGGTCAACAACTGAGCCTAAATACGTTCACTATGATTTGGGGTTTTCTTGTGCAAACCAGAGTGTTGTTTCCTTTTTTATTATAGGAACTATATGTCAGTTAGGTATCCATCCATCCATCAACTTATTTTTTTATTGCAAAAAACATTGTATAGATGTTCTTTAATTTTGCAAAAGCAGACTGTTTTCTTATTTGTGCCATCCCTAATTGCCGCTGCACTGGCTGACATGACATTAATTACGGCTATCTGACCGCGACCGCGCCTTATCTTGCGGTATGCTAATATTTGGACAGCTACCCGCGTTGTGGTTCCGTACCCAATAATCTACTTTCCATAGCGCGTGGTCAGATTGAATTTAAATCTTTTTAATAAACTGTTTCTAAAATCTAGTTTCTATACTTTTTAGTTGCACATGTGACAAACAATTGACGAGGCAAATGTATTGTGTACGTACTAAGTATGTCTATGTATCAGCAATGTACCAGCTTGGTACTTTCTTATTGAATGGTATTGTCTCTCATACTAGGCATAATAATAACGAATAATTACCTACGTCTAATTAGAATGTATCATATACGCTATCCTATCCAATGGTTTCAAACAGGATTCAAACTGAAAATCTTACCAAAACATTAAAATTCAATAGACAGTTATTTCGGAGCATAAGCGTTATTGCGTTAGAGATACCCAATTTCAGAACAAAGAACAGAGTCAGTCTGGTTTCTACTTTTTATAACTATAATTTTTTTATAGGTATGTCCGATCATCGATGGGTAAAACTAAACAATATGGCGTACATCTAAAAAGCCAAATCTCCAGACGTTCTGTCACAACTCCGAGGTTATAAGGGAATAAATAAAGGGACTATTTATACACACATGCGGGCTTAAAATGATACCCTCTTCGTCGCGGCACAGAATAAGTACTAGTACTTTGTAAAGAAGTATGACTTAGTAATTGTATTCAAAGAAATGTCGACTCAATGTTGTCAACAATATGCCGTAATTTAATTCGCCACAGAGTCAAGCACATTTTAGTGTAGACACCTACAAAAATCCATTGCAAGATAATTTCATACTTATTGCTCTGGAATATGATTCATAATACACTAAACCTATTCAGTGACGTAATATCACGCGACGCGATAGGGTTGACTGCTACGAGAAGCTTCTAACGCCATCTAGCGCCTCTTTCTAGTACTTTATTCATTCTCGTCCAGCCAGCAACGTAGTCGCGCGGCCGCCGATAAATAATACGCGCGAGCGTGTCGCTGTCCGGTAGCGACACGCAACTTGTTTTAGCCCCTAAGTAAGGGTCGCCGCGCGTAGGTACGTTTTTGCTACCTACGCGAGGAGATACACAGGCCTGGTCGCGGTCAGTTAAAATGCACCTATAAGCATATTTTTAAACACTGAAATTAACCTATTAGCATATTTTTATAACAAGCTTTTATTTAGCTTGCAATGTAACTAACTATGTATGTTTGTTCGGGTGGAATCTTGCAACTCAATTTTGAAGCAGATATTTTCAACCGATTGAGCAGAAATTTTGTATACACGTTTTTACAAGCTTTTATTTAGCTTGCAATGTAACTAACTATGTATGTTTGTTCGGGTGGAATCTTGCAACTCAATTTTGAAGCAGATATCTTCAACCGATTGAGCAGAAATTTTGTATACACGTTTAGTATGGATGACAATGCATGGTAAGATGCATGACGTCATTCTGAATTAAACATGGCGGACCATCCAAGATGGCGGACTCAAACAATAAAGTGACGTTACTAAAAAAATCAAAATGGCCGACTTGTTTACGCAATCCTCTAATATGGGTATCAAATGAAAGGGCTTGCTGAGATTAACTCGATAAATAAGGTGACGTCATTCCAAATCCAATATGGCGGACTTCTAAAAATAGCAGACTTAGTTTTCTTTGCTTTCTTACAATATGGGTATCAATTGAACGAGCTTGCTGAAACTAACTCGATAAATAACGTGACATCACTCTAAATCTAATATGACGGACTTTTAAAGATAACGGACAAACATAGTCATGTTTTTAAAACTTTCCTATAATATGGGTATTCAATGAAAGGGCTTGCTAAAAACATATCCATAAATAAGGTGACATCACTCCAAATCCAATATGGCGGACTATGATTTTATGCTTTCTTACAATATGGGTATCAAATCAAAGTGCTTGCTGAGAATAATTGGATAAAAAAGTGACCTCACTGTAAGTCCAATATTCGAACGATGGTGGACTAAGTTTTGTATACTTTCTTACAATATGGGTATCAAATGATAAGGCTTGCTAAGAATTACTCGATACATAAGGTGACGTCACTCCAAATCATATATGGCGGACTCCTAGAGATGGCGCACTAAGTTTTTGATGCTTTCCTATGGACTAAGTTTTTTATGCTTTCTTACAATATGGGTATCAAATGAAAGGGCTTGCAGAGAAAAAGCATGCGAGTTTAACTCCGTTGATCCGATCCGTTTAGGAATTTGGTGTATCGGGTTTTCTTGGCGTGAAGAAAAGGCGTGATAGCCGAGCGGAGAAAACTTCACTTTTTATCCATGAGATCATGAGTTCTATCTCTGCCTGTACCAATAAGTTTGTACAAAAACTTAAGGTTCTACAGTCTTTTTCAAAGATATCACTGCCTAACGTAGTCCGATAAGGAAACGGTTTTGCCCTTTGATAATTTTAAAGTGCCTGGTTTTTGGTGAGTTTATGCAGAAGTTTTATGTGATGCTATATCCAAAAGTTTGGAAAAATTCATCGAAGGCAATAGGTATGGGATAGGTATTTGTAATAAATGTGTGTAACTCTCTGATTACAAAATTAAAGTGAAAAAAGTTGATTTGATTCGACACAAGGGCTATCTAAATATGATATTTACCAAAGTTTGGAAACATAGGTGTTTGGGAAGTATGTAAAACTAAAAAAACTTAATATAAACCCAATAAAATGTTAAAGTGATTGAAAATTATTTTAGGAAGTACTTTTAAGTTAGGCAAATCTAGTGGAAAAAGTTTGGAAGTCTACGTTTTCTGCTGAATAAAATTTTTGGTTTTTCTTGCGCTACATGTTCTACAAATAGTTAAAATGTGTAAAGTTTGCATCTATATGATCATAATAATGTAATGTATCAACTTACAAAAAAATATAAATATTGACTGCTTGCGGTCGAAGTTATAGAATTAAATGTAATAAAACGAATGAACAAAAGTATAGGTATGAAACAACGGGTGCGTGCGGTGGGTGGGGCGGGGCAGGCGAGTTGTCGCGCGGCGCGACCGCGCGGCCGCTAGCCGGCGATAAAAGACTATTCAGTCACGTGTGATGTTACTGCGAGGAGTGATATTCATGATTTGATTCAGTAACATACCAGGTATTCACTGTACTGTCTAAAAAAGGAAACTGAAATACTAATGCTAGAATTTATCTTTGTTTGCTGAGATTGCGAACTCACAAGGAGTTGCCTAACTGATGTAAAGTAGGACCTAGGAAATATTTGAATTTATTTGGCATTTTAAGTACGTATCGTAGATACTTATCGTAACAGTATTTACCGTACGTTGGTAGTAGCTGTGCATGATAGACCTGTGTCCATCGATCAATTCTCGTCAACCGATTAGATCATGATGACCTATTCGTGTGGTGATTGCGTTATAATTATTCGATCATTTCGTTCATTTGGTGTCGCCAAGGGCGTTCAGGAATTTTTGGCGGCAATTTAATAAAAAAAAAACACTAGTATGAGAAATGTAAAAAAAAAAATTTTTTTGTCATGTACAATACTTACAAATAATACAATGACATTATTTTTGCGCTAGCACGCAACGGGGTCGAGATAAAAGCGATTAATGATTTCACCCTTTCGCCATCATACTGATCGATCATTGTCGCGCGCGAAACTGAGAGCCAAAATCAAAATGATCCGATCGTGAACGATCAACGATCGGCACAGGTCTAGTGCATGAAATGCACGGAGTTGCAACGTCGCGTTCCACAAATCCGCGCGCGCCGCTCTGCGCGGTGCGGTTCAGTCGTTCAGTTTCGTCTACCATTACAAAGTCCAAGCAAAAATATTAATTGCATATTTTTGATTAAATGCTGAAAATTATATAAGATGTACGTCATGTGATTAAGTATGCCAGAAATGATTTAGCGTATTTAAAGACATATTTAATCGTTACCTACCTACATGCATAGTATGTAATAATTTAAAAAAAACATAATCTTTAAAAAACAAACAACTTTAGTAAATTGTTACCTACATGCGTGGTATGTAATAATTTTAAAAAACACATCTTTCAAAAACTTTTTGTATTCAGTCTTATTAAGAATAATGTTGTTTATAAATATCTATTACTATAAATATTATTGGTTTATAAAAAAATGTTTTTTTTTTTATTATTACATTGTGTTTTATAAATCTATGCTATATTTTTTTAATTTTTACTTGCAACTGAACAGGAACACCCACCTACTACGATTTTTTTAACTAAATAATAATAATATGCGGTATATTATTCTATTTGCAGGTATGTTTGTAAATTCAGTATCACCACCACCGCAATTTATTCGTGTTTCACCCAAATATATAAAAATACATATTTATTTCATTCAACTGCTGGGTCGCACTCACACCGTTGCAGGCTGTCACTTCGCTCATTTATATAAGTTTCTTATAAAAACTTGCTATTGCACGCGACTTCGCGCAAATGTCAAATTTACCATACAAACTTCAACTCCCTATTCACCCCCTTAAAATGTTGAATTTTGAATAATCCTGAAATACGTCATTCTTTATTTCTAACTAAATAGCTAACCAATTATTTATTGATTTAGCTTCAAAACTGACAGAATTTCATACAAATTTGCCCCCTCTTTTAACCTAAAATTATGAACTAAAAATTATTTCTTAGTGTTCATCTACACCATAAAGGATGGTGCAAATACCTATTTTGAGCTGTGCATTAATAATGCCAGTCGGTCAGTTTTAAATTTTTTATTTACATTTTGTTCTAGATTGTTTGTGATGGCTTCTATGTCTGCTATGCTATGTGCCTTAGAGTTTTGATGATAAAAAAGAAACTTTAACTAGTTTATTCTTAAACTACTCGTTCAAATTCAATGAAATTTGAAATATAACGTGTTTAGGTATACAATGCTTGCTTGGTAACTTAAAATTTAGAGGTCTAGTTTTTCCACAACGAAGTTATAGGTGGTCGAAAATGGCCTGAACTGTTTCGAGAAAAGGATGGTGCCGTAGCCGGCCGCACCGCTTTTTGCTCGACTTGGCGAGGGCACTGCCACAGTCCCAGATAAACGAAATACATCTACTTTTAGCAAAAAAAACCGCCGCTTTAAAACACACACACACACACACTAAAGTAAAGCCTAAAAAATGTTTCTGTTAAAAAAATAGTTTTTCAAACCTTTTAGTGCGTTTTTAAAGGTAGTTGTTTTTCGCAATTTTTTTTTAATAAGGTTAATACTTAAGTAAGTATTCGCTTACATTCTCACTAGCTTTCGCTGCTGAGGCCAGTGGCGCTCGGGCGCTGCCGCGCACGTCCGCACGGCGTTGCCAAACCGCTCCGATTATTGTTCTTTTGCTGATAGATAGTATTTAAAATTTGCTGCATACTAAAACCAATGCGCTTATATTGAGTATTTTTAACCCCCGACGCAAAAACGACGGGGTGTTAAAAGTTTGACGTGTCTGTGTGAGTGTGTGTGTCTGTCTGTGGCATCGTAACTCCCGAACGGATGAACCGATTTTGATTTAGTTTTGTTTTGTTTGAATGATTAATTAGTCGGGAGTGTTCTTAGCTATGTTTAATAAAAATCGGTCCAAGATGGCCGCCGTAACAAAATGGCGGATCATATATATTTTTTAAACTCCTTCAATATGGGTATCAAATGAAAGGTCTTGACTAGTCAAATTCTTTACACTATGACAAATTTCAAATCCAAGATGGCCGCCGTAACAAATATTTTTTTAAAGTCCCTCAATATGGGTATGCTATTCATCAATACTTGGGGAATGTACCCGCATGTATCCAATGGAAATATTTTTACAAATATTTAACCATCAGTTAAGATGAAATCAGCTTAACTTATTATATTTTTATAATTTAAGCAATTATTTCATGCGGGTACATTCCCCAAGTATTGATGAAATCGAACGCCGGCTCGCTGGCGTAGCAAGCACTTGCAAAAATTCGTCGACTGACTAACGTCCTCTGTAGCTGAGTTGGTAAGAGCACTCGCCCGGATAGCGAAGGGACGTGGGTTCGAGTCCCACCGGATGACACAGTTGATTAATTTTTGTAAGTGAAATTTGAATTAATTTCGTAAAAACTTGCAAAATAATTGCTTAAGTTATAAAAATATAATAAAATTCTATAGTTATAAAACGTTGTTTTAGGGTTTTTATGTGCATCTATTATTTTTTACCAAAAACTAATTGAGGGTAACGTTAAAATAGTAGCAGAATAGGAGTCTACAACTTTTAATTTTTTTGTCTGTTTGTACACGCTAATCTCCGGAACTACTGAACGGATTTTAATGTCCTTTTTTATTGTGTAGCTATTGAGCCTGGTCAAATAATAGGCTATAACTTATTTTGAAGATCGGAGTGCCAGACGTGAAAATTTAGCAGTACACTTAAACTAAGAGAGATATGAAAGCAGCGCCTTCAAAAAAGTTAATTAGTGTGATGAGCATTTTATATTGACGTACACAAATTGAAGGTCTGGAGCAACCAATGTGGAACCCTATCAGCTCAGCTCAACTATAAGAAATATGAATAGAGCGCCTTAGGGAACATTGTTCAGCGAAATGAGCATTTTTTATTGACTTACACAAATTGAAGGTGTGGAGCAACTGATATGCTAAATTACTTTAGACTAGTTTTCAAAACTCCAGTAGGATTACCTACTGTCTCCAAGTTACGATCTGGTGACAGAAACCTGGAGATATCGATCCTTCAGATAATAAAGGCATGTATACCATATATGCTACAGCATTAATGAAGGTATTTAAGCGTTTACCATATTACTAAGTTATGAAAAATCAAAGTCAATTGGCACTATTTTTTTATGCTACTTATCACTTACTAACGAAAATTGAACTCTAAGATTACTTTATGATAGTAGTAACTAACAAAGGAGAGGCCCTGAGTAGGCTAAGGACACAATAAAAAATACTAAACCACATCCATCTATTGCGGTACGGAGCTTTGAGTCTGACTTTTTTCTGAACACTTAAACCTAAAGTTACCTTTATAGTTTTACTAAGAAACATATACGACAAAATTAGGTTTTGGAGTCGGTGTCACTGCCATGCGAAATTTTCTTACCAGAGGAGGATAGCGAGGTGATATACACCTAGAAAAAGTGCCTATTGAATTTGATTTTTCATTGCTCTCTTCTCCTTACGACGTGGTTATCATCGAGTCCACGCGGACGAAGTCGCGGGCATCAGCTAGTTTATTAATAAATGTATTTTCTTTAATGCTAATTTTAACGATACGTTCACAGACGATGAGACGGACAAACGGACAACAAATTAATCGTATAAGGGTTCCGTTTTAGCTTTTTGTGGTACGAACCCATTAAAACACTTTTAGGTATAACACAAAATCGGCGATAGGAAAAGATATCAGATATAGGGCGAGCAGAATCTTTAATTTCATTTTATTTTTTGCCTTTGGTGCCCGAGCTTTGCCTAATTTCCGTACTTTTTTTTATTATAATGTAAGTACCTGAATATCCTACCAATATTTAGCATCCCACTTCTTGTTGCGAATGATGATGTAGATGATATTACAACATAAAATCATGTTGGCACTTGGCGTGTACACACATATTTATATCTTATTTACTTGTTAGTTTAAATTGGACCATACTTTTTATTCTTTAGAACCACTATAGTGTTTGGTAGATTATAGTACTGTGCTACTACACTAGGGTCGGATATTTACGACTGCGGCGTAACATACCTTAGAATTTGCATTAATTTTGCGACTTACAATGTTGTTTGTTTTGTTAAAATATTTTAGTTGCATTAGCTAAAAATGTGCTCTCACATATAGAAAAAAAAAACATAATATGGACGGACATATCCTTAGACTATTATTAAAAATAATCATAAATTGTATATTTCTCAAAATAATGGACGGATTTATACAACTTTGTTAGTATCAATAGTCATCATTCTCGCTCGCGCTGTCGTCCAAGTAAGCCGTGTCCTAAGTGACGATAGAATCATCCTTAAGTCAATAGTGAATAACTGATTTCAATTCTAAACCTTCTTGTTTCAATTTAAAAGTGCAAATTTGCAATAGGCCGTTCTTTGCATAGCCCGCTTAAAGATATTGTGTGAGCAAAAAGTGTGCAGTATACGCAAAATTATCAGATAAAATGCAACGTACACCTAAAGGTGGACAGCAAATCAAATACTGCTCGCATCCTAACCTGTCCACTGAGCATCAGGACAGTGACAATAACGAAAATATGATAAGAAACATCAATCTACGCAAACGAAGGAACCCTGAAGAAGAGTATTTTCAGGACATAAAAGAATCACTTATGGAATCGCTCAAAGAAATGGTTATCTTGGAAATGGCAGAGATAAAACAACAAAATGCACAAATTCTCCAAACAAACAATGAAATATTAGGCTTATTACAGCAAAATGCTGCTAATTATAAAGAAATGCATGAGAAAGTGCAGTCACTTGAAGCTAAAAGTAACGTCCAAGAAAGTCATATAAATGAATTGCAAACCCAGCTTGATGAAATGCAGAAGAAGTTGATGAAGAACACGATTGAAATTAGAAACATTCCAAGCAGCAATGCTGAAAACGTACAAGACATTGTAGAAAAGATATGTAACACTTTACAAGTCCAATGTGTCGGAATCTCAAACATTTTCAGAAAGGGAAAAAATAATGGACCAATCATAGTTGAATACCAGGGTGTTAAAGACAAGAATATCTTGTTGTCTGCTCTAAAAAAATACAACTCCGAAAATAAAGAACTCTTGAACACTGAAGTTTTAGGAATTATTGGAGTCAAATCAAGAGTCTATATCTCAGATCCACTGACGCCTACGGGTAAAAAGATCCTAGCAGCTGCCCGTGAACTTGTGTCGACTGGAGCTTTCAAATATTGCTGGACGTCTAGAGGAAACGTTCTTCTTAGGAAAGAAGAGGGTCACCCTGCGATTGTTATTAAAACATTGATTCAAATTAAAGAACTTAAGTGACTACCTATTGGATATTGTGTATATTTATGGACATTGAAGCTTATTACTATAGTTTCGTTGACTGGCTTACTACTTTTTATAACCTTAGTAAACACGTCAGTTCCTTTTGAATCGTACCAGACATTAAAGCTAACCTATTGTGTGTATGTATATTTATAGTTTGTTGTATTATTTTATTCATATTTAACGGTATCTCTTCCCTGTCAATTAGCGAGAAATTTAAATCCAACTTCCTCAAAGCTCATTCAAAATTTGGAAATGCCTACTATCGACCAAAACTGTTATCTTTTCATAGTCAAATATCTATTTTAGACACTTTTTAGAATGTGTACGGATCTGGAACAAATTATCGTCGATGTTGATACGAATGTCAACATCGGTGATTCAGTTTTGGTCGAGAAACCGGAGCTATTTTCGCAATACAAATTAAAATCAGTTGATTCACTCAGTATAATAGCGCAGAACATAAGAAGCATCTGCAAAAATCTCGATGATTTCAGTGTTTTCCTAACTAGAAGTGGTATAAGTTATGATCTAATCATTCTGACAGAGTGTTGGCTTGAAAAATGTGACTTTATTCCACAAATAAATCAATATAATAGTTTTAACAGTCTTAAACATATAAACCAGAATAGTGGTGTAGTAGTGTATATTTGTGATAACTTACCAAACGTATTTGTTTATGAGCCTAACATCGTAGAAGCCGACTGTTTAGTAGTAAAAATAGGCACTAGCCATGCTTTTCTGTGTATCTACAGATCACCAACCTTTACCTCAGCATCGAAATTTCTTATTTCACTGGATAATCTCTTACACGACTTAAAACAGATTCCAAATGTTTTTCTGACAGGCGATATTAACATTGACATACGCAATGATAATATTGATGTGAACTATAAGGACTATCTGGACCAGCTTGCAACACACTGTCTCTTGCCTAGTCATGTTATACCTACCCATATAAAAAAGTGCATTGACCACTGCTTTGTAAAGTCAAACAATAAAGTTGTTACAGGAGTTTGTGAAACATTGGTTACTGATCATAGAAGCCTATACTTATGTGTACCGTTAATGAAAGAAAGTCTTAATGGCAATTGGAGAACTGTACAAAAACTTAGTTATACTAACTTCTGGATTATTGGACAAAACTGATTGGCAATGTATCTTTAATGAAACAGATGCTTATCGTGCTACTGAAAACCTTGTCAAAATGTTGTCTAATGTTGTAAAAAAGGCTACCGATACCATTCAATTACCAAACAGGAAACAGATTTGCCAGCCTTGGATAACACCTGGCCTGTTGCGCTGCATGAGGTTTAGAGATGTCCTACACAAAAGACATGTCAAATGTCCTAATGATAAAGAATTGGAAGTAACTTATAAGCGTTACAGAAATCACTGCCGTAACATACTACATTATTTAAAAAATGAACACAATAAATCACAGTTAGCAAACAGTAAAAATGACATTAAAAAAACATGGAATGTTATTAAAAAGGTATGTAGTCTAAATAGGTCAAATAAAACTCAAGTATCCTCAGAGCTGTTAAATCTTAAACCAAATCCCGAAGACTCAGTCAACTACATTAACGATTATTTTGCCAACATAGGTAGTAGTTAGTTCTTCTTGAGACCGACGAAAATGAAGTATTCAAAATTGCCATGTCTTTAAAAAATACAAATTCGACGGGTCTGGATGGTATATCGTCCATTTTTATAAAACAATTTATTTATATATTAGCAAATCCCTTAACTCATGTTTTTAATTTGTGTTTATCGTCAGGGAAATTCCCAGCGGTGCTGAAAAACTCTATAGTCATACCAGTTTTCAAAAACGGGGACAAAGAAAGTATTACCAATTACCGCCCAATATTTCTCTTGCCCGCCATAGCAAAAATGCTAGAAAAATATATAAACGTACGACTAGTTAATTACCTTGAACAAAACAATTTGATTTCGCATAACCAATACGGTTTTAGAAAGGGCAAATCAACGGTAGACGCTATTGAGTCTTTGGTTACATGGGTGGCAAAAAGTCTTGACCGCAAGCAAAAGTGTATTGGCATATTCCTTGATTTAGCCAAAGAATTTGATACGGTCTCCCTTCCTCTATTAATACGTAAGATGGAGTCTATCGGTATAAGGGGTATTCCGCTTGATCTTTTTAAGGATTACCTTAGTAATAGGACGCAAGCAGTTAAGGTTGGTGATAACATCAGTTCTAGGTTAAGGGTTAAGTTTGGAGTGCCACAGGGTTCGGTGCTTGGACCAACCCTTTTTCTGATGTACATAAATTCACTCTGTGATACTCGTATACTAAATGCCAAAGTGATAACATTTGCTGATGACACAGTTATCTTATTTCAGAGAAAAACTTGGTCCAAGGTTAAAAAGGCAGCTGAAAAAGGAATGCACACAATAATTAAATGGCTATAATCTAAAGAACCGAGTTCGAAAGCTTATACCGATATTTAAACGGCTTAGAAATTTAAAGGACGAAGGTACTAACAGAACTGTATTTCTAACTTTGTGTCAAGCTATAATATCGTATGGCATTTCCGCGTGGGGTGGAGCGAAAAAAATGCTATCCTGGAAGTAGAAAGGGCGCAACGATGTATTTTAAAAGTCATAAACTTTAAACATTTCAGATATCCCACTCATCAGTTGTATAAAGAATTTAAAGTTTTAAGTGTTCGGCAACTCTTTGTCAAAATAATTCTGCTAAGAAAACACTCCTGTCGACCCATAGATCTAAATAAGCCAAAAAGACGATCGCATGAGGTGTATAAAGTTCCTGCGTGCAGAACTGCATTTGCCCATGGTTTTTCGTTTCATTTGGCACCATTATTATACAATCGCATAAGTAAATCAAAACCTTTGAAAGATTTGACTCGTTTTGTTTGCGGAAAAACACTCACAGCATTTTTAAATGATTTAGATTTTGAGCAAACTGAGGAACTATTTAAAATACTAAAATAAATACCTGTTAATAAAATAATTGATATCGTTAAACCATGTATTGTAATATATAATATATTATGTGTATTTATATATGTATGTGCATATTGCATGTACATATTTATGTATGAAATATAACATTATATATATAAATATGTATAATCATGTATGTTATATAGTATTCTTAAGTCTGGTACGCTATTTTAGTTAAATCTAGTAGATACAGTTGGAATCTCCGGAGCAAGAATCTTACCTTGCCGTAACACAGTCTCGACTAGCACGGGAGGTAATGAATTACTTTATCTGGGTACCGCCAACTTAGTAATCATGTATTTGTGTTTCATACTTTTGTAAGTAGTTATTTTTTTATTTTTTTTGCGGATCAACTTCAATTGTTTAACTGATAGCTTTTGAACCGTTCAAAGTTGTTTTTCCGAAATCCTATAGAATGGACATAGATTTGCAAGTTGGTGATAAATTGATGCTGCTAATAATAGTGTTTGTTATGAGTATGTAAGTTTTTATTGTAAGGTCTGTAAACTTATTGAGAAATAAATATATTCTTATTCTTATTCTTAAGTATAATGGGTTAAAGTTCTTTGACTGATTCAAATTCTTCAACTTCATCACCTTCGAATACGTATTATAGACAGTGCAGTCTAAGTAATAGAGTCCCGTTTTTACACTTTGGATACGGAACCCTAAAAAGGGAGCCTAGTCTTAAGTGAATGGAGTCGGGTGCCACACATCAACGCGCGCGCCGTTGCCACACCGCGACCGCCGTCACTCGCTCCGCTTATTATTCATGCTTTGTTATATTGAGGCATGGTTTTTAGGGTTCCGTGGTTCTGACAAGGAACCTTTATAGTTTCGTCATGTCATGTCCGTCTGTCTGTCTGTCCTAGATTTTGCTTAGAAACCGTTAGTACTAGTAGAAAACTGTAATTTTTTCAGGTGTTAGTATACAAATAACGTGTAACGATTTGCGAATATTAGAGGGGTTGGTATGAATTTAAAAATACTTTCAAGGTAAACTTTTACATGTGGCAAGTTATAAATTATGTAGAAAATAGGTTCTTATTATGTAGATACCTATAATATTTAATGATCCGATAAAACCACTTTTGAATACCTTTACTTAATTAAGTATATTTTGATCATGTAAGGCTAGTAGGTAGGTACGGATGAATCTAATCGAACCATTAACACCACGCCACGCAGCACCCAATATTAGGGGTACTTCCGTAATGTACTTGCTATAAAACAAAATGACAGAAATCAATCAGAAAAGTCTTTCTGGCTCGCGCGGAACCGCAGAACATGCTGTTAGCGCGTGCGGCCGGGCGCTCGACTCGCGGCACGCCACCCCCGATCCCCGCCGCGCACGGCGTTATAATTAGTTCATTTCGTTGACTCTTAATAACTTCGAAGGCACAAACTCCACATTTCTAGTTTTTTGTATGTTGATACATTACATTATTATGATCATATAAATCCAAACTTTACACATTTTAACTTTTTGTAGAACATGTAGCGCAAGAAAAACCAAAAACTTTATTCAGCAGAAAACATAGACTTCCAAACTTTTTCCACTAGATTTGCCTATCTTAAAAGTACTTCCTTAAATAATTTTCAATCACTTTAACATTTTATTGGTAAGGATATTTTTTTTTTTTAGTTTTCCATACTTCCCAAATACCTATGTTTCCAAACTTTGGTAAATATCATATTTAGATAGCCCTTGTGTCGAATCAATCAACTTTTTTCACTTTAATTTTGTAATCAGAGAGTTACACACATTTATTACAAATACCTATTCCATACCTATTGCCTTCGATGAATTTTTCCAAACTTTTGGATATAGTATCTTAAAAAGCTTCTCTACCCACCCACCAAAAAAGGAAACACTTTTATAGTTTCATAACTTTTATTAGAAATATCCTATAACTTTCCCCGCCTAACGGTGAAGGAAATCACCATGAGGAAAAACCTGCACACTAGTGGCTAGTGTGTGAGATGGAAAGGCAATGGCAAACCATTCCATTAAATATTGCCTAGAAGTCGTTGTGTGTATTTCATTCCACATAATGATCACGACTCTCAGCCATGAGGTATACGCTTGTTAAAAGGGGTTTTCTTGGAGTCCTCGATTATAATTATTGGGGTTGTTTTTTTTTAGTCTGTAGCATCGGTAGGTAAACTTTGACGAGTTTAATTTTGGTGAGATATGCGTCAACAGCATTGGTTTGCCTGTCTAGGAGAAGGATAACTTCAAATCAAACTGGAATTGTGTTTACGCTGCGTAAGGCTTAGCTTGAAGTTACAATAATTAGCTTGAAGCTTACTTATGCCTTACGCGGCGCATTTCTCCTAACACCCAAGACAAAGTGTTGTACTCGTACCAAGTCGGGTGATAAGTTATGTCACAAATACTTATTGCAGCTCAATTTTAAAGCAAATATCTTAAACCGATTGAGCTGAAATTTTGTATACAGGTTGTTTAGATGACAATGCATGGTAAGCTGTGTAAGTCGTTTAAGTCTTTTGTGTATTGATAGTACTGACCTTGAAAGTAAAAAATAAAGTCGAATTGTTGTAGTCCGTAGCATCGATTGTTTAACTTTGATTTGTGTAATTTTGCGAGAGGCGTCAACAGCATTAGTTTACAACTTGAAAGTGGCATACAAACATTAAGCCTTAAATTGTTCAACATAAAAGCAAGCATTAGGATGCTCTCCCTTCGCGCCTTCGGCCTTTAAACTGCATTGTTTATTGGGCAGACTAGTACCACAGCGAAGGACCACGGTGAGTCAAAGTTAAAATAATTGGTTTTCCTATTTGCTGTATTTTTGAAGGAATTTGAATACATCAGGGTAATAATTAGTGCTCTTTAACTCCTTGGCTCACATTTAATTCCTAGCCATTATATTAGCCTTTAAACCATTATTTGTTGTTTTTACTTACCTATGTCTTAAGTAAGCGAGCTTAAAACTTTCGCCACCTTTAAGTCACTGCCGTTATTCAATTTTTAAAATAGCCCTCTTTAAGGGTTACCGAATTTAACTGTCACCGAAATAATATTTTGATAAACTGATACCAAGGTATGTTAGATATTAGTTGCACATAGTTAGTTACCCTTTCTATTTTTAGTCGATCGAAAAATAATAAGCCCATCGAATTTAACCGACTAACGCCCTTGCCTCAATGATGCGTTAAATGAGATAAACAGTGAGATATGCCTACAGACTAAGAAATCTGTCCAGCGAAAACTAAAAAGTAAAAAATAAATTACAAGTAAAAAACCTTTTTAAAAACAAACTTTTATGTCAATGCGCTAAAAAGTATAAAATCAATTTTCCTTTAACACTTTTACGATCAAATAATAACATCATTACACAATTTATATTATTTAAAAGCTTGTTTTTAAAAAGGTTTTTTACTTGTAATTAATTTAACACTGAAAAAAAGGCCGTTAGTTTACGATTTCTTTCAGTACTAGACCAATACAAGCGGATTCTCTTGGCTCTGTTTTACATCACTGATATCGTTAAAATATGATCAACATATGAAAATATGTTGGTCATTTATTAATCATTAATATGTTTAATATATGTTGATACATTAATATACGTTAATAGGTAATAGTGGCGGTATACTGAATGGTAATACGTACGATTTGCTTTAATTAAATTTGCATAATGGTCGCCAAACGAATTAGTGGGCACACTAGGTTCGCTTTAACTATGAAAATCTCATTCGAGTGATTAGTGGATGTTTGTCTGTGGCTTTAATTAAGGGTGGTTACGTGAGTAATTCAATGCCAGTTTGTGTTCTAAAGGACAATAAAATAAAGTGCCTAGGTGCTAGATAAAAGGTTCTAGTCTAGGTGAAAAACAGTTTTCTTTTAATAGCAATTAGGCTCTTTGTACTAACATCTTTTTACTAGACATTCGCCTAAAGTCAAAATAAATTAATAAAAGCTTTCAATCAATTATTGTTTTTAGGTGATAAGCATTCACTTTGCAATCTAAATATATTATCGAATATATTTAGGTGGACTGCCGTCTCACCGAATTATGAGAGTGAAGGAACAGAGAGTGCACCTGTGTATTGCGCACACACTTGTGCACTATAATATGTCCCGCGCAGTTGGCTAATCTCTGTTGAGATAGGCCGCCGTAGAAATTCGGCTTGGAGGACATTATTATATTATCGAATCCGGTATGCAAGGAACGCGGATTCGATTCCCGCCTCTGGTGGTCATTTTTTCAAGTGCAATAATATATTTAAGCTTTCAAGCAATTATGTATTGGTCAATAATTTAATTACTGTTGGGTTCTATTAGCACATTTTTTTGACTAATCAATCTTTTTTTGAGGTTATTATGAATTTACCAGTGCATTTTGTATGGCTATGACATTATAGTACGAGTACCTACCACAGAACACCCATAGTACAAGTCAGAAACAATTCCCGAAGATTTCTGTAAGAAATTGCTTTTAGCAATAAGACCGCCTCAGTTGTATGTACAACTAAGCCTGGAGTACACCAACACATGTTTAATTTTTAATCAGCCGGATTAACTTTTTTTTTATTAAAAAATGCTATTTAACATATAGGAATTTTGTCCAATTAATTGTCAATCAAGGTCAACCGGCTGTTTAAAAATTGGTGAACTCTGGGTCTAAGACATTTGTATATGTCTTCTATGTGTGGTATCTAGTTATCTATTCAAATACACACATTTATCCTACTAAGATTAGCTGAACCACCTGTAGATTGGTAGCACAACGAGTTTTCATTGTGAACAAGAAGTCGTTATGAATAACGACTTCTACATTATGAATAATGAGTACTTACCAGAGAATAAATCAAAATTAGTGAAAGCAAAACGGAATCCCGTAACTCCCGAAACTTCAGGACATAAATTAAGCCACAACCCATTCTGTTTAAATATTAAAATAGGCTCGTATATAAATGCGGTAGGTTCCTATAATTAATGTTTATAGTAGATAAACATTTTCTTAATTAATATGGACTGGACGACCCAGCTTTCCTCGGTTATCACAATTTAATAAAAAAAAAGCTTTATAATTCGTAAGTCTTGTTTATAAAACAAAAAAAGCTATAAACTTGAATAAATACACAAAAAAAACAAAAGGAAAAAAATATTCATCACCGACCAAGATTCGAACCCACGTCTTCTGCGTTTCTACAGTCTGACCGTCGGACGTCGACGTCGGCGACGTCTAACGTACTACACCACGGCGCCCAAGGTCACCGGAACGAAATAAGCGATTTAAATCTGCGTCGAACAATCGTCGAATCTATACTCGGCCCGGCGAACCTTGATCCCTATGACAGTTCATGTTAGTGATGGGTCGTGTCGATGTAATTTAATGTGATTTGGCTACCGCCCTACCACTGCCAATATAATGCTTTAAAACTTTGTTTTGATGATTGGGACTGAGACGTGCGATACGACAGCATTGTAGATGAGCTGTTTTTGATAAAGGTAGGCGACAGCAGCTGCAGTTCAGATTCCGAGTTCGTGACACAAACCCTAATTTCATTATCAGATTCAGATTAAAATATATAAATAAATGATCGCTGAACAGCTTTTGTTTTATATGGTTTTGTCCTACAGTTATTTTTTTAATTCTCTTGGGTATACAATCGTGAGTGCATGTATGCCGCGCTCCGTTCTATTCAATAGAGAATGTACTAATACTTAAGTATGAAAAAGTAATGACACTCATAATTTATTACTTAATTATGCCACACATGAAAACTGATACTAATAAAATCTTATCTTAAATAAAACAAAACCTGGTGTCCCCAGAAATATTTTATAATTTTAAGTGAAATAAAAACAATTTCATGCAACTTTTTAACATTCAGCACCTATAACTTAAATGATTTTAAATCATGTACACTCGTTTTCATTATCGCCATTTATTTATCGATATTTTTCCGCACTTGTCGATACCTTCCGAACGAAGTAACTTTTGCAGGACGTAAACGTAAAATCTGATTGAGATAATTTCTTGTAAATGTTAAGAATTGTTATAATTCCAACGGAATATCATTGTAATGGCATATATCTACCGAAATTTAATAAATGGTATTTATAGAAGCCTCAAATTCGATTCTAATGTAACGGTGACGCCACTACAATGTTGTGTCGTAGGAATAACTGTCAATGTCATAGGGATCAAGGTTCGCCGGGCCGAGTATAGATCATGCAGCATTTACCTTAGAATATATACTTGGTTTGTTTATGCTTGTCCCCCCCTCCCCCTAAACAAAATGCTGGCTACGCCCTTGTATTTCTGTAAGTTACTGGTTGGAAATAATATGGAATTGCCCTCCAAATGTAACTAGACCCTAGGCAAACAATGTTAATTAAAATCACAGTCAAAGACTCGTACGTAATAAGACCCCGTAAGTAAAATACCTATATTATTTTCAATCCAGTCAAATTTTCGAAAAACCAAACAGATTTTCAAGCGACAGACAACACGCGCCGACAATAAATCGTTGTGATTTTTTTATTCCGATGGTGCTTATCGTGTGCAAAAATCATTGTTGAATTAACGCCAGGGTGTTGTTTAAACTTGTGCGTTATTTTTCGGTTCAATTTCCTGGAATTGTCACGAAAACCGTAATATCATGACGTGATACGCGGAATTTCATGATAATCCTGACGCGCGATCGCCACAGGCAGGATGGCGGTCAAGAGAAAATTATTTTCGTCATAATTTTCGTGTGGAAATGTGCATGAATTAACCATAGAAGTGACTATATGGCGACAGGTCTCCATTTGATAATCCTGTTATTAGTGAAGATTGCCTTAGCCAAACGAATGGTTAAATGCTAAGCAGGATTGATATTGTTAAAGTTATTGCCCCATGAATTGTAGTTACTTATGTTTATATGTTCAGTCAGCGCCCCTGTCGACCTACTTACACTGATCTGTTTCTCCCTGTGTAAACCTTACCTAAGTCACCGAATTTGTAATAACTACCTAGTACCTAATGTTGATCACATAGAATTCAATATTACCATCATGAGGATATATTGTTTTTAGATTTGCGAAGTTCGAAGGTAACGTTGTTCTTTGTACTACCCTTATGTAACTTGAACAAAAGAACAAGAATTCCTTATGATATTCATACATTGAATTCTATAAATGCTGTGCTACGTACGAGTATAACATGAAGATCGCAAGAGATATTAAACTGAAGTTTATAATAATAATAATAATAATAAAATTCATTTATTCAAGTAACCATTGACTCACTTAAGTTAGTATAATAATATGTACTTTTGACTATGTTAGTAAAATATATTAAATTAGAATAAAATCTGCTTAAAAAACTGTCAACCTGCCCTTGACCACACCACCCGAAATTCTACAGCAGCGATTCACGTACGAGCAGTCAAGTCTGCTGGCGATCGTGCTCAGGATGCTGTTGGTGCTTCCCCGCACCCAGCGCACCAGGGACAGGCGCATGATAGTGTAGCAATCTACTCGTTTCCGCGAACATCCCGAATGCACTACAGTAACGAGGCAGCCCCAGCAGCACCATGAGCGCGTTATTATATTGCACTCGGAGGGCGTTGTAAGCTTTTTGAGTATAATTGGCCCAGGCTACACGTAAAAGGATGTATAGTAAGCTCTAAATAGGGTGATCTTGACTTGTCACGAACAACGTGCAAACCTACGAGCCTCACTGACATCGCCCTCCGTTCTCTTTCTATGTCGTCGTCGTCTTTCAGGTTGGGAGTCAATATGTGACCTATTTATTTAAATTGATAGACCCGCTGCAGTTTGCTGTTATTTAATAAAGACCATAACTTGGATCTTGTTTACATTGTAAACCAACCCATGGGACATAGCGTACTTTTCACATATGGACACAAGTTTACTAAGCCCACAGATTGACGCACTCAGCAGCACCATATCGTCAGCGTCATTTATGCAATTTCAAATAACAAACCGAAAATATTATCTCAATCAACATTCCGCTCTCCTAAATCCGCGTGCTTACTAGGCCGAACGCATCTGTTTCCATCCATACTAATATTATAAATGTGAAAGTATGTCTTTCTGTCTGTTACCTCTTGACGCTTAAACCACTGAACCGATTGAGATGAAATTTGGTATGGAGACAGTTCGAGACCCTGGAAAGGACATAGGCTACAAATGTAGCCTATGTCCTAACACACTACAAATGTAGCCTATGTCCAAAACAAAATATGTTTTTATATCGCGACAAATTGTCGCGATATAAAAACATTAAGGGGGTGAATATGGAAAATACAACTCTTGCGGGCGAAGTCGCGGGGAACCACTAGTATACTATATGGAATGTTACAAATTGTCATTACAAAATTAATTGTATGTGTGTAACGTGTTCATAGGTGGGTATAACATGTAGGTTGACCGTACTACATAGGGTAAGACCTCGTTAACTTTTGAGTGCTTAGGGCGACTATAAATGTACTAAACGTTGCCTTTAATTTGCGTACGAATTACTCTGGGTACTTAGAAATTTACGAATGACACATGTTCATGCATGAATGATTAATTGATGTAAATCATGTACGTTATAGCCTACCTACGCTACCATAAATAACATCGCCGCCATACCAAAATATATGTTTGAAATAGTTCTTACTTTGGGCAATTTGGTTTCATAAAAGTGATTTAAAAGGGTTAATGCTAAGACTGCTTATGTCTAAGACTAGAGACGAACAGCCGCCATGAAAAGCAAAAAAAAACTCTTTCTACCTTTGGCTTAAAATGTAGGTTACATTTTGGTTACAGCGGTCAGTGCCTAAAAACGCGTTTTGATACTAAAATATACGATACTCCTCTACGACTTATATTATTTATTTTTTTCATAGTATTTAGAAGAAAAAAAGTCTGTGTTGTTGTTCTCACTTTTAAATACGTTCCTTAAATCTTATTACTACGTAACATGAACGGTCAGCATCAAAATTAGTATGATAAATACCCACCTTGTCACAATTTAATTTATATCTGAAAGTATCACGGCGTAATTGTTACTTATACAAAGTACTAAAATAATTAGCTACATACGAGTAACATGTGAAGTTCATTATTTTATTTTTTTTTGGTAGGAAAACAAACAGCTTTTACAATGCAATATAAATTACAAAACAATGAACATTTAGCCTATAGTTTTCACATACGAGTATATGTAGCTTAAAGAAAATAAAAATTATATTTATCTAGATTGACAAGTGATTCAAAAAACCAATTTCAATAAATTATGCTTGTGGATTGAGTTCTACTTTTAAAACAGTTGATTCAATGACTTAAAGAATAATTGTGAAAATTCATGTTATTTAAAAAAAAAAATGAGAAATCTATCATGGTGATAAAGTTTAGGTTAAATAACTATGTAGAACACTCAATCTGCCGCACCTGAGAAAATAAATTTACTTTTAATATACTAAATTTGTTATTAAATGTTTTATTCGGGGAAAATTGTGATGCGTTTTTTGAAAACTACTCTTTATTTGCATTACGTGTTTGTTTGGAACACTTAATCTACGTACGCCGCAGACAGACCTTGGCATGGAAATGTACACTACAATAACCTAGCCCTAATAAACTAGTTGTATAAAATGTTATAGAAGTCAGTTATTTGTAAGTCATAAGAGATGCCTCTTAAAAGAAAAAAATAATAATCAACCGTACTTATTTTGATCTCTTCTGCCCCGCCGCACGTCCGTTCTCATTGCATATGTCTAGTCGGTTGAATAGGAATGTTAGGTAAGTACGTCAATCATTGCATCTAGGTAGGCACTTATATCAGTATTGAAGCTTATTGATATATGACTTAGTTATCACCCATATATTACCAGTCGGCAACGTTAATCAACCACTGTTGCTCCCTGATTGCGCTAACAGGCGCTAGTCAAACATCAAACAGTTCAGTGCATTATCTCTTTAGTTTATTTGTCGAATCAGAAATTATGGATACGGATGATTGATTTAAAGGAAAGAGCTAGAACTGCACTATTGATAAAGCATAGGTTTATGTATAATAACTAAGACTACATTTTCTTTGCAAAATGAAAGCCAAAAACGCACGCAACGGCACGTTTACAGAAACGAAGTCAAAGCGGGTTCAATAGCTACACTTGGCCTGTGACTTGGATGACTTGGCTCACTTACGACCGAACTATTTACCGATAGGAGATCGAAGACTCAAGTCGTTCTCGGTTCTTTGCGTGTCCATCTAAGACCTACTGTGATACTGGCAACCATACCTGCCGTATACTGTTCAATGTATATGCAACTAGCCGGGATGGATTTGACCCTGAGATTGGTTATTAATTTCTGGCGTCCGTTTACCAATTCGGATGCGTTAATATTCAATCGAACTTAGACTGGTTTCAGAATTGATATAAATAGGACTCACATTTAGTCGTTCTTACTTTGAGTGAATATTCTGAAAATGTACCTATATTATGGTATCGTTATTATTAAGAGCACTTGTTACAATATTTCAATTATTTAAAAAATTTGTGCATAAAGCAAAAAATCTAAATTGTAGAATCAAAAATCAAATCTTCTTTTTATGAAAGCACAAGATATTCTGCCAATATAAGCAAGACAACAGACAAAAATATCTATGAGCTCCAATATTTTCGCTCCCTTTTACATTAATGTCATCGACAAAAGGAGGAATGGCAACATCCGCAACGTAGTATGTCTTTTTGTAGTATTGCACTCGATGATAATTTATTAAATCTTATAAAAATTAATATGAATAAAGTAAATGAATGGAATGAATGTTGGATTTATTTAGCTAGTTCTAGGTACTTGCTTGATAAATGCGTGAAGGAAGGGTACGTTTAGGACATAACAAACTGTCCCATTTTGCCAAATCGAGTCAGCGGAAAATACATTAGGTTTTGGTGTGTAAAATATGCCTGTCATTTTGCACTAGATAAATCGATTACAAAACATAACAATTCACGCTGCAACAATAAACAACCTTAAAGGTCTATCCATCTTCATGCTTTGTTATATCGATTCTCTTTCATATATTTAGGTACTGTACAGTTCATAACAGTTATAAATCAGCATCGTGAACCGTATTGTCTTTGACATTGGTTATCTGCGACTTCGGAACAAAACAAAAGTTAAGAAAACTTGAAAGAATAAATCAAACGGGGCGTGTTGACTACCGCAAGATAAAGTTGCCTCGTCCCACCCGGGATTTGACCTCTCATGAAATCGTGCACTTTAACCCCAATACAGAAAAAGAAAGGATTGTGTTTCTTTTCTTTAGCTGTGTGGGAGCTATCGAGCCGTGCGAGTTTTTATCAGTTCAGTCCGTGTCGTTTTTCGTTAAAGAGGTAATTAAAGGACCTACTTAGTATAATAGTTAATTAAAAACGTTCTGTTCCCGATTGGTAGAGACTTAGAGAGGGCTATGATTCCCGTACGGAATCGAATCCGGTAAGTATAAGACGATGCGTAGTTGTGGAAGTTCACAATTAGCTCTATTGTTAGCAGTCAAGAAAAGCTCTGTAATGGAAATCCTTCCTTAAAAATGTGCAGCTTAAGACGTGCACCAGCTTTGAATCAAATCAAAAAAGAAATAGATACGACAAATAAATTAAGGTCCTAGCTTACAATTTAGCTGTTAATCACAGTTTGTTTTGACGTAAATGTAACTACTTAAGTTTTTATTACGGTTGCAGCAAACGCGAAGTTGTTAAGTGGGACCAATGATTGTGCATTTAAAAAGAGGTAGATGGGCCATTAGCGCGCCGAAATTGATTGCCTCAAATTGTGTAATTTGCGCAATTTTGCATTCAAATATGACATTTGACACGAAAAAGAACGTGTGCTCGGAGCATCAAATTTACAATAATGACAGGCCTACCATCTTTTTTAAACAAATACACTGTCATTGAAAAGGACTACTTATTTATTGCTATCATGAGCATGCATTCCGTATATTCCTCTTTCGTTGATTTCATCAAAGGTAATATCAGCTAGCTAAATGGACGGACTATTTGTAAGGATCGCGTGGGCCTATTCATTCACGAATGTCAGAAAAAGCATTTTCCTCTTATTCTCGCGCTAGCAATTTTGACAGAGTTTATTATGATGATGATGTAACAATAAAGCTTTTTTCTTAGTCTCGTAGTACCTATATAAGTACATTAGTAAGGAATACCTGTGGCAGTGCTTAGGCCTTGCCTTGCGAACATTGCAATGCAAAACACTATTACATACCTACTCTTGTATAAACGTATATAATTAAGTATGTCTATCCGTTATCCTAGTCGCCATAGCATAAGCTCACGCTTAGTTTGGTTTGTTGAAAATATTTATTTATTTACTCTACTCCTAAAACAGAGTACCTACGTCGCATTTCAGTAACTAAGTATTCCATCGAATTATCGTTCTAATATAGGTATTTACCACTTATAACTAATTACTTCAAATGTTAATCCAGAGACAGAATAGGAGATTATAAATTCGGTTGATTATAGGCAAGGTATATCAGAAACACAAATGTCGTAGATTTGCTTGAATGCGCATTATTATTAATGGAGATAAGAGGTCTTACACATGTATAGCTGTATATGATGACAAATTGCTAGTCTGTTTTATTAATGGCCAGCCATTATGTATGAGAACAATTTGTTTAATGAGTGAGCAAGCATAGTTCGCTGGACCATAGTGAAGGCTAATTCAGTACAAATATCTTATGGTAGAGTTTTGATATTACCTCGTTAAATCAAATCTTCAAAGCACTTAATTATTCTGGAACATTGGTAGGTTACGCTTACGTAAAAGAAAAGCATTGTGAAACATTTTCCGCCTCGATTACACACCGGTAACATCTGAATCGATTTACATTATCGATTTTCGTTTAGCGTAAGTGAGATGAGAGCATTTTTGGTGTTCTACGGTGCAATTTTTATTTTAATTAAATATTTTTTGATGTTACGTCACTACGCATTGTTTTTATTATTACATATTTTATATTATATTATGAATTATACAGTTCAAGTTACAAAATTAAAATACTCATCCGTAAGAATTTCGTTATGAATCGTTATCCTCACAGGCAAGAAAGCTGCTTATAAATTATTGTATAATAGTACATTATTCACGAAGGGGGTAAAGTGATGTCTTACGTCACGGGCCTCATCTTGAATCGCGAGCGTAACGAAGGATTCTAGAGTTAAAAGTAGAACCCTGAGTGGAGCGAGGGATTTAAGCCAGCCCAAGACGAAGACATCTTTATCCCCGAGGAGAATACTCTGCTTTTCAAACTTCCTACGAGGCAATAAATAAATGTACCACAAATACCTTATTTTATCTATAAGTATAGATCCTTTCACTTTTCTGGCAGTAAATTATTATTATTAACAATACCAGCAGCTTTACATCTAATGGACTCCGGTGTCATAAACTTCGTCACTCGACAGTTTGTAATTTCTTAAAATACATAGGTTTTTTTTAATTTATTTCTTTTTTAGAAGCGCGCGCTTTTTTTCATTGTGCTAAAATTCTTGGCTGCCAGGTTCTAATTTAAAATATGTTCTCTTTGGTGCGGGAGGGCTAGTGTGATCATGCCTACGAACTCTTATTCGAAATTCAAATCATTTTGCCTCCCTAGGGGCGTAATGAAATTTCATACAACATTACGTCCCTAGGGATGCAATGACTCACTTTGAGTCAGGTTTACTTGATGTGTAATTGAACATTGCCGAGTAGGTAGTGTTAAAATTGTATAAATTGCTTTGATATGGAAAAAATCAAACCCTTTCCTTTGTTTCCATTTGCGGGCGCCATTTTAATAAATCATCTGCTACTACTACCATTCTGACGAATTCAACGACACCTTATATGCCAAAAATTATTTATGCGTTTGGGCTATAGGGCGTGCCAAACAATTAGGTATACCGTCATACTTACGACATACTCTCGAAAAACATAACTCTCCTTCCGCAGTCGGAAAAAAGGGCCAAAATAGAGACTCACTCTGTTAGCAAAAGCCTCAGACAATGCTCCTATGACGTTCACACTGTGTTGAGAAAAAGAGAAAAATCCAATTGCCGATAGACGTGATCGGCCGCTGACATTAGGATTAATGGATCGTCGAGATAAGTGTGCTTCAATTGCCCTATTTCTGTAATAGGCTAAGAATGAAGGCACCATAATTCCGGAGAATTGCCCCGATCGATTGTGAAGTAAGATCCTCCCTGGAGAAAGTAAGTGTTATCCTTTTCTGATACATTCGTTAGTTTCGAGAGGGGTATTGGAGGGTATTGGACGAGTCTTTTATGTTGATGATATGCTTATTTCTTGATTGGTCATTATTACTTTTAGGGTTCCGTACACAAAGGGCACAAACGGGATTACTAAGCCTTTGCTGTCTGTCTGTCACCAGGCTGTATCTCATGAACCGTAATAGCTAGGCAGTTAACAACAAGTACTAAAAACAGAATAAAAATTATATTTAAGGGGGGCTCCCATACAAGAAACGTGATTTTTTGGCGGTTTTCGCTCTACATATATTATAACAGCAACAAGTAAACGCTAGAAATTCTCACAGAATATCAATTTGAATATAAATTTTAAAAGTAATAATAATATTTAATGGGGGCTATCATACAACGAAAGTGTTTTTTAACCGTTTTTTGCTCGATATTAATAAACGGCAACACGCAGACGCTTGAAATATTCACAGAATATTAAATTGTACATCAACAAACATTAAAAATAAATTATTAAATTACAAAAATATACATGATATAATTAATAACAAACCTACTGTTAGCTAATTACTATGTAGTTTAATAATAAATATAAAATAAAGCATTTTAGTATGTGTAATACAAACCAAATATAAATATAAAATATGCATACACCCCTGTAAAAGTAAATAATAATAAAAATCTTAATAAAATATATTTAACCCATAATTTTTTATCTATATGCTACATCCGATTTTCAAGTACGCACGGTGCGCAATTACATCCGTGGTTGACGGACGTGCAAATTTGTTCATATTTTGTCTCGATCTTTTTGTTTGTGTACCCGACACTAGTTTAAGTACGCTCATTAAATTAAAATATACCTGTTTATTAGTTAGTGTAATTTCTCAGCAAGTGAGAAAATAAAGTTCTTAAACCGTACATATTTAAGGCCCCTGTTTTTTTACCGTTTTAAAACTAAAAAAGATCATAATATAGTGTCTAATGTTGTATAGGTACGGAACCCTTTGTGTGCGAGTCCGACTCACTTGGCTGGTTTTTTATTAATATTAAATACCTAGGTGCTAATTAATTTATTTGTAACAATATTTACTAGCAAATAATACTATTGCTGAATGTCTTTTCTACCTGGTTTCTGACATATTTTATGCTGCTGAGGTAATCACAATATCCCAAGATGGGTACTAGAGATTTTTACAGCACTGAGTTAGTAAGTATTTTTTCTAAAGCTGCTATAAATTGTTCAAATAACCTAATGAATAAAGCTGCTTAGTATTTTTTGAATTATATAGTAACCCCTCTGCAGCAGCATCCGGTGCTCTTGCCGTAACAAGCGCTCTCCCATCGCTTGTTAACTTTAACCTGGAAATAAAACGGGACAAACTTGGAGCTAAAGTTAGAGCCCATAATAGGAGCAGATAATATGGAGCATGTGAATGTCTCTCATTGTATCTTACATAGATTGTGCCACTTAAGAACGATTCAAAGACGTGCCCACTTGGAAATAAGTTTTTGGTAAAGGTATGAATAGCCATACACACGCCACAAAAAATATTGATGTAAGTTATTCTTACAGATTAGTCGAGATGTTTAAGAAATTGATTTATGGTTGACTAGTGGAGAATGCTTTTAGCATTAACTTCGCCAGTAAACTGTGTACAAAAAAGTTTTAAATAAATAATAAAAAGCTGATGTAAAGTGTCCAAAAAGGTAATAATTAAATAAAAAAGAACCATAATATAGGCCACTTCAAAAACCCAAAGCTCTACAAACTAGGAAAAATAACTGGCTGGCTACGTTAAGTGAATTGAATCATCTGTTGTTAGATACATACGAGTACTAGACATACAGATAGTCTAGACCTGTCGCCGTATGGAGCCCAAAAATAAGGAGACAATGCCCTGTGGCCCCATGCCATTATTATTTAAATGACGTTCCTAAAGTTACATTTTCTGTTCTAAATTAAATTAATGATTTTAATTTTATTTTATTTTGATTTTTGAAATGAACGTCTCACTGTTTTTTTTGTAGCGTCAGATATGTATATATTTTCTGAGATAATCACGCAATATTAAGTTATAATATAATATTAATTACCGCCAAGTATAGGACGCACGTAGCCACGTAGGTGCTTGATCCCTCTCATAATCTAGATCAAAACCATAATCCTTGAGGGTCACATCGAAAGCTATAAATATGGAGATTGAATTGGCCGGCTAATAGAGGCCTAAATCGCGACGTATTCCAGTTATGCCACCTGTCCGAATACCACCTGAGTGAATGTCACCTGCGATAGACCATTATGCTATTTTGCTATATTTTTAGCAATTGGCATTTGGGGATTAAATACCTCATTCATTATTATTAGCCGACGCCGCCTAAGTAGTTAGCGACTTATGAAGAAAAGTTTCCTAACATAACTATTTATTTAGACGTAGTTAAATATTCGGATAATAATAAGAAATAAATTATTATTTAGCCTATAAATGTCCCACTACTAAGCTCTGGCCTAACCTCAACTCCTAGCTGGTTCTAAAATATATATGGCAATAATATTATTTAAGAATATATTTTGTCCTCGAATGCTACCCGCGCAAAATATAGCTAAATTAATCAATTGGTATACGGGTGGCATTCGCTAAGGTGGCATTCAGACGGGTGGCGTAACTGGAATACGACAACGCACCGCTGCAATCTATGCTCGAGAGCGACATTTACATACGAAACGTAAAACAATTAGCCTAAATTATAAAGTGTTTTGAGGCGTGCTTCATTGTTGTTGCGGGAAGTCATGGTCGGATGTCGGGTTATAATTACTCGTACGGAATGGTACCCCACTTGTCATATTGTTCAACTTTACGAATAAATTCTAAAGGAATGTTCATTTAACAGAGTGGGTGAGGCAAATTTTCTTCATTAAGTATTCTGAGAAGCAGCATCTTTTGATTAAATTGTTTCGTGAAAATTACCTTGGCTCTTTAGAACATTGCTGCTGATTTAATTGGTGTTCAATTTTACCCTTATTGAAACGATCTGATGACTGTACTGACTACAACCACTGTGAGTTTGGAGGTATGATTACTATACATTATGATAATTATGTAATTCACAACTATTAAATAAATATATTTTTTTTCCAAAATCACACCATCTACTAGCACCTGATAAGCGAAGATTATAGCCTTGCACTATGGCGAAAACGGTTTCAAACCTATCAATGACATAGGTACTTATAATTATAAATACTCACGCTCATCACGCAAAACATTTTCCCCTTGCAGGATTAGATAGAACCTGCAACCACTGGCTTTGTATTCTAGAGCGCGCATTTTAACAACAATTTATTTAGTTGATTTGTTGAGTTTTCGATATTTATTACTTACCTTGGATGCTTCCTACATATGAAGGTTTTCATAACTGCTATCAAATGTAAAATTTGGGGACGTAAAAACCGGCCTCAGCTATTTCAAGGTAAGCGTTTAAGGTCTATGTGAAGCATCTAAATACGCGTATAGAGTGATCCAATTTGACCCAAGAACTTGGACACAATATTAGCAACATGGAATTTCCTGCATACTCAGAGCAAAGGTTGCCCGACCCCGATCCCTTGCCAGAAAATACTGTTATTAGCAATTGGTTGCCTAAGCCTATATACACGTACCTTCCCGGAGGTAATTCAGATACTTCCAAATACCTTTACATCAATAAAGATAAATTTAATACCTATAAAAAACTCAATCCAACCCAAAATGTGATTGGCCGGTTTGATTTCTTATTTGAATACCTATGGGTACTCTCTGTTGCAATTTTTTTTCTAAGATCCAATAATTTGCAATCGGCCAAGGAGAAATGCGAGATTTTTGTTTGATTTCTTTCACACCGATAATACGCCTAGGACCCAATATCACGCCTTAGTTCGATATTATATCACATACGATATTTATCGAAAAAACATGGCGGATATCACAAAATTTAGATGTTGCGTATTCTCGAAGTATAAAAATGTCGGATATTTATCACATTTTGTAATATCCGCCATAATTTTCGTTAAATATCGTATGTAATAATATAATATCGAAGGCGTGAAAATTGGGCCCCTGATTTTTTGTGTATGTATATAAGTAAGTTCTGCATATTATATGCAAGCCTTGCATTCAACATCAATTCAATGGAGTTACGACCACAGTTTTTATAACAAAAAAGCATTTTTTTACGACAATCATAAATAAAACGCGTTGGGTGTTACTTCAATCTGGTGCGCTGTTTCTGTAATCTATATATAAGTACGCATAAACTGGGTGAAATGTTCTCTCACATGCGATGCTGTCAGGGAAATATAATAATTTTTAATACCAATCCTGTCCAAAAAGTGTAAATTTTATTTAACAGTTATTATTACTTAGCATTTTTGTAGAGTCCAAGCTTAGGTATATATATAAGGCTAATGCTATGTATATAGTCACAGCAAAAAAAAAAGCTTTTGTTTCTGTTCTTACTTTTATTTGTACAAAAACACTTGAGAAGCATAAAAATAAAGGGGTCAGATATTCTCGTCATCATAACTTCGCACATTTTGTAAGCAATGAAATTATAATTTATTACATTACTTGTTTAAAACCCCTTTCCAATGTTAATACTTCCTCAATAATGTTCAAAATCTTCATGACGCATTCGTTTAATGTTCCAATTTATTTTGACTTCATAAGCCCTTCATAAGCACAGATTAGAAATAGCCACTCGTACCATACCATAATTACAGATTATGGTATGGTACGAGTGGCTATTTCTTTATACTCGTAATTCAACTAGCGGTTGCCGGCGACTTCGTCCGCGCAAATTTTGAATTTCCCATACAAACTTCCAACCCCCTTTTCATTCCCTTAGATGATGACAGGTTGTCTTCATAGTCGTGTACCTCATCATGATTGAGGGTCGTGATCATTATGTGGAATGAAACACACACAACGAAATAATTAGATGATGAATTTTCAAAAATCCTAAAATAAGTAATATCTAACCAAACAGATTAATACTAAATTTAAAGCAATACTGACGGAGTTTCTTAAGTACTTTCCCCTTCTTTCTTACCCCCTTAAAATAGGAATTTTCTTATATTGTTTCTTAGTGCTCACCCAGACTACTTATGAAAAGAAGCAGGGTGCAAATTTTAAAGTTTCTTATCCCAGTAGTTTTAGCTATGCGCTGATTATGTCAGTTTTCATTTATAGCTATTTATAGATCAAAGAGTATTTTTTGCTTGTCACCTACCAGTTATGATATCTTGGTCATTACCCAATGGGTTTCAAAAAAGGAGAGAACACGACGTGGTCTGCGCAACAAACAGCCGTAAGTAGAACATAGAAAAAACCCTATCCTTGAAAAAGTCCAAGATCTTCAATTATTATCTTGCGGTAGGTATTTAATTAGTGAGGACCGTAATTACAGGAGTATTTTTTTATGGAAAATGTTCAATCGGTCAGTTGTTGTAGTTAGCTTTCAAACGGAACACACGCTTTGGCAAAGCCCCAGTCGTTTTAAAAGAATGGAGTACCAATAAAAAATAAAATTTCGCGCGTTCGGCGGGGCGTGTATTTTCTAGTGGCATGCGCTATTTTACTTCCAGCATATAACATCGAGTTTCCTTTTCAACTAAGCCGTTATCGATCTAGAAAGCTCAATGCTTAGGAGCATTCTTTGAATACTTCGCTTGGCGAAATAAGTAAGTTTATATATTTTTAAATTGAGAAAATACAATTTGTAACCATTATAATGAAGAATGCAAGCCTTGTTAGCACAACTCAACACTAAGTGAAAACATCAACAGCCATCATTAATTTAAGAAATAACACTACGTGTTTTGCGGACAGCCCCAAGGATTTCGCAACAGAGTTGGGAATCCTTTCTAAACCCGAAAATATAATTGGGCAAAGGAATATCTTGGAAAGGGTGATAACTCTTGGGTCCAAATCCGTTGAAATAATGAAAGCGATATCAGAGTAGAACATAATTAAAAAAGTTCGCGCGGGCAAAAAGTTCAGTTATCACAGCAGTTCGTTGGACCTCAATACGAGTTTTTTTTTAAATCTTTGTTCTTGTTACTGTATTTGTTTTTACAGTTGTTACACTGGAGTTAAATAAGATCTCGTGTTGTGTTCATAAAAAGTTATTTTTCATGTTCAGAAACAATGACTAACTTATATTGCAAAATCACTCCTATTGCAACTCCATACTTATTATACATATTTGAAAACTATGAATGCCTACTCCTTTTGTCCCGCTTGCCGAGAATCTCCCTCCTGGACATGATTTACCATGGCCGATCTGGAAGTCCTTAAACAGGCTTCGGACTCAGGTTGGCCGAAGTAAGGAGAACATGGTCAGCTGGGGATTTTCGGTAAGCTCCGATGTAGACTGTGTTTGTGGTGCAGTGCAAACTATGGCACACTTAACATCGTGCCCGGCGTGCCCCAACACCTGCACGCCAGCGGATTTAATGGACGGCAGTCGATCCGCAATACAAGTGGCTGAATTCTGGGCTGCTACGATGTAATTTTATCGTGTTCCATCGACTCGCTAAGAAGAAGAAGAACTATGAATGTAGTCTATCAGATAAAATACTAGTGTCTGCCAGCAATCAGATGGTAAGAAGAAGAGAACGCAACTCCGAAAGATGAAATCCGAGTAATAAAACCAAAACTTTCAGAAATACCGCAACCAACTCGTTTTAGCAATATTACTTGTCACACACAGCATAAAAGAAAGAGCCAGCTCATTTTAAACTTTGTACATACAAAAGCTGGTTTCCACAGTATTCTATCTAAGCCCCATTTAGTTATGTACATACATATTTAAACTTGGGACGTTTTTAAAAAATCTATCGAGTAACCGATTTCGTTGAATAAATAAGTCAGTTGGTACAGGCTGGCAGTGCCCAAATAACAGCAGAAAAATGTGAAACTATTTTTGTACAATTAAAGGACTAAGTAAAATATGAGCTTAGACTCAAAAATATTACGGGTCTGCCTAAAATTATAGATTATTCTGCAATACCTATAATTTGTAGTCAGAAATTAAATAAATACCAATTAATGGAAATAAAATAAAAATAAATTGATCTTGTTGAGCTTGACACAAGACTGTCTCCTAGATTGAAATATTACGTTACCGGCAAAAGGATTTAATTTCCAATGCAATCTTCATGTTTAATTCATTCCTTTTTATCCGCAATGAACTAGGGACTATAATTAAAATAGGATTATTCAGAATTTCAAGCTTCTCTAATGCAGGTTATTAATAAAATACTACAGTTTGAAACACAGTGCGATAAAAATATTTCAGAAGAAGAGATCTAGGTAGGTACGTACAGGTTGTTAAAATTGTGTAAAATAATAGATCATGGAATACAGGAAAAAAACATTATGAATCAATAACACAGGAATTTTTATCATTTTCTATGTTATTTTGTCCGTCATCTAATAAAATTTTAACACTTTTTTATCATCCAGTATAAAAAAGTCGATATTTTTATTAATATTGATCAACACCAAGTGTGATTTTCTCCTTGGACTGTTTAAATGTTAGTACTCGTAGGTATACTGTGTTCATTGAGATTCCTAGTTTAATCATCATCTAGGAAGTCAACCTTGGTGGCTGTACCATTTAAGATTTGGTCATCAGATCATTTAAAAATGGCATTCTTACACTTAACTTTGTTCCGTGTTCACGGTGAATGGTTGGTATTTAATCACCACCTTATAATGCACACTTACTCTTTTAGAGTTTCCGCCTTTAGGGCAGTTAATCAACATTTTCTTTTAACCTGATTAATGTCTCCAGTTAGGATACAACAGTTTCTACTTTGCGTTCACCTAATTTTAACTTTCATTCTCATTGTTGCTTTCTTTTTTCATATGGTGTGTGTTTTTCAAATGGCCCTGAATATTTTGATTATCATTTGTATGTTTTTCTATACTTTTTATTTTTAAATGAGTCTGAATGAGAATGAATAACCATTCTAGTATTTTTTTAAATGATGTCTTAGCACATTTCTCTTTAACACTAAGAAAATCGACACAAACCCTGACATAAAGCGCTTATTTTTTTTCCTGATTTAACAATAAAATATTAAAATATATAATGCAAGGTTTCAAGAACTTTAAAAGGTCTGAATATGGAGTTTAAATTCATCTGAAAAATATCCTAACAGTTGCAAACGAACGAGTACGCAACGTGCTGCATCTCTAGCCGTCCACTGATTCATTGCGTGTACATTTTCGAGATGTTTCGAATATCGAAAGAAAACTCCCCGTATTTTTAGTTCGGTAAAAAGATGTGAAATTGAAAGGAACATAAATCCTCAATGATGAACGTAATATTAACTCTACTTTAAAAGTAATGGACAATATTTTAAAGCTTTGGTTTTGTTTTTTTCCGTGTCGATACACAATATGGATTAAAAAGCACTACAAAGTTCAGTTAAAAAATATTACTCCAAAATTCTAAAATAGACGCTTCAAGGTGTCGCTATCTCTAAGATCCCGGGTTCGATCCCCGGTCAGGTCAATATAGAAGTAGAAATCCATATTTTGTCTTCACTCTAGGTGTTGTGGGACCACTGCTATGTATGATTTCCATAACACAAGTGCTTTAGATTACTTTGGGATCAGAGCAATGTATGTTATGTTGTCCAATATTTAAAATTAAATTAATAAAGCCTCATTTTCCGAGATTATACCTAATAATTATTCAGTAAACTTGATCCGGAGAACTAACCAAAGGTAATTAGTAAACAGTGCACAGTATTTCGGCCTACATTTTGTAATCTACTCGTACATAGATTCAAAGCGTTAATCAAAGCATTCCACCCGAATAGGAGAAAAGTATTCGTGATCTGAATTAGCTTTATTCTTTCTTTGGTTAATCAGCTCATTATGTATTTGTTAGGCAAACATAGGTATACTCAGGGCATTCATCATGTTCACAAGTATAATTAATCGCACAGATAACAGCAGGGAGCAGTGAAGAGTGAGTTCAATCTACGAACAAATATTTGGCAAAGCTGTTTTGTACTCGAGTTTGATTGATCTGTTTATTTCGACGACTCTCCCATTTGTTTCCGATTTACTTAAAACTTTCTGACCCAGTTTATTGGTAGATGCGTAATAAATTGTTATTGGGGTGGCTATTAGTATGTTTTGGTTGTTACTAAGTTTAATTGTGACATAAATTATGTTTTTCAACTTTGACAGATGATAGATCGACGATTACTTAAATATTGTAGGAAACTTTGACCACTTCAGACGGCTGAGTTTTGACTTTTAACGTACATTGATCATTGTTTTCCATATAACTTTTGTTTTACTAAATATCACTTAGATAATTAACAATAATCAACCAATTTACCTATTTCTAAACGAGCTTTTGCTGTAGTGACTAATACAACGGATATCGTATTTAGGTACTTTGTACTTAATATAAGTATCATGACTTAGGTAGATAATGCTCGTGCTCATTACACAAACATTTGCAAACGAGATTCGAACTCTAGAACTGCTGGCATAAAAGTCCGGAACGATGACTACTACAGGTGTAGTAGTCATCGTTCCGGACTTTTATCCTCCGAGCGCTATCCCGGTTGTGCACTCGCACGCGAGGGCCCAGGGTCCGCTGACCATGATCCAGGATGTGGCAGATTCGATAATTACAGTGGAGCAACTGGCCTCCGTGACCCTGTTACCAAGGCAACCTGACCAGTTTGGATCATGGTTACACATGCAGTCGCCTGAATGTGCAGGTTTCCTCACGATGTTTTCCCTCACCGTAAGAGCATCGGTTAGTGAAACAACTAATGTACATAACTCAGAAAAAGTCATTGGTACATGGCGGCACGTGAGATCAAACCGGCACCTCCCGCATGAGGAGCAACCGGTTAGCCACTGCGCCACCGAAGCTCTTAACTCTTAACGCAAACTACTACACCAAAAAGGTTATTTAGGTCTTGAAAATCGGAATTCGGCTTTAAGCATTTATCATTTTTGAATTAGGTACTTAAATAAGCCAATGAGACCCCACGAGTAATACCGAACAAGATAGTCTCTCCTTGACATGGATTACTCCAATAAAGATTTAACTAAGTAACATCCATTACTGAGTCGGTAGAAGTGCGCGAAGTTTACATTAACTTTTTAACACGGAGTTCTCTCGCAGATGCTCCGGTACCTACTTAATTTGTGAGGAATGTGACGGGACTGAGGTACCGTTGCTAATAGGGATAAGCCCTATCTACATATTAAATCAGTTGGAAGGATTTTGAGCTTAAATTTTTGTCCAAGAATTTATTTAAAATAATTAATCATGTACTTCGCGCACTATGGCTAGGAATGAAATAGATAGGACAAATTATTGCAGTAAGGTAAGGTGAGAGTAAGGCTTACTCTCCAACAAACCTTCGCTTTTGCCACTAACGTAAAGTAGTTTAACCTCTGTTACTTGTTGTACAAGTACCTCTACACTTATTCGAAGTGACGTAATTGGCATTGTTTTATACATATTATCCTGAATTTTGGCAACCCTAACAAAGTAAGGCAGGGACACAATTAGCTTGAGTCTACATAAAAGTTTGCTATGAGTTTCCTGATCTAATGTGCATAATTGAGAATAACAAATCTCACCAACTTTGCTCAAAGCAAAGTTGACAGTTCTATGAGATATTTCGATAGCAAGCAGATTTTTAAGGAATGTGAAATTCACCTACGGGAATGTTTTTGTATGTGTAAAAATTGATGTTCTAAATGTGCCATTAGAAATATTTGTGTAATTTGCTTATTTAACTGCTATTTTACACTTTTCTCATTTAGATATGTTGTATATAGTTATCTCTGTTAAGATAGGCCGCCGTAGTCGAAATTCGGCTAGGAGGACATTATTATAATTATATAGTAAAGTACATATTGAAGAACAAAAAATACCAACATTAAAGTCAAAGTGTAATTAGTAGAACTTCTCAAAAAGGTGTCTACCAGTCTACCAGTAGAATTCAAACAATAATTCCACCTCAGTGGCAGAAGGTTAATTTAAAAAAGTTATATTTCTATAACTAGTAACTATAGAAATAACTTTAGGTTAAGATACTTGTATAGGTAATTCAAATTCTTAAGTTGTTTGATCCTACTACATCTTTCTTGGTCGTTAATAAAAAATAAATTAAAGCGACACTAAAAGAATAATACTCTTGACACGCGCGATATTTACGATATTTTTTATATCTAGTCTGGGTATTATTATTGCGATCTGTCTATCGGAAAGACTGTAAGCTCAAGTAATGTTCATGTCTGTTCAAATAGTGAGGCCAAATAATGAAGTGTTTGTAAATTGAAATAAAATAAACATGCATATGCAAATTGTAGCTGTGTTGTTGTATGAGCTTTGACAAGGCAAGTATTTTTTACAAGCCCTTACAAAATGCAACTATACGTCAATAGATATTTTGAATACTTACACTTACTTAATTCTGTTACAGTCTGTTTGTTCTGTTTTGCACCTAACTTCAACCGCATATACTCGTTCATTCATATGCTTTATAAAAATAATATTTATTGCACTGCGTTGAAATATATGGAGACCTTTATAATTGCAAATAAATAAATCAGCTATTCACGCGGCCTAAAATAATGAGTTCTATTTATTGGAGCTTTCATAAAAGCTCTTATTATTCGCGCTTTTTGCTTCTTATTTATTGGCAATTGTGCTCTGACGCCGACAACGCCAAAGCTTCCAAAAGACAATTGGCCTAGATTGTTCTATTAATGGAGCATGCGTTTTAAAAAAGATATTTCATTATGGTTATGTTTTCGCAATGTTTATCTCAGATCGTCTGTCTGTCTTCTCATTTAATTGTGGTGTTTTTTCACTCTACTTTGTGCTTGGACAAACATGCTTGGACTCAGTGTAATGATAAATCGTTTTGGTAATGTATTCTAGAGTTAGGGGGAGTTTCCTAACTTATTACGCATATTTGTGACACACACAGAAATATGTTTTCGTGACTCAAGACCGTTTTCAATATCCTACTGTCATTTAGCCTGTCATTCAGGTGATGTGGCTTACTTTTCTATGTACATTGTACCACCGTTATTTCTAACAGTTCTGTTTTGAGTACAGAAAAACCGAAAATATGCCTAACCTTTCGGATAAATATCAGTAGGTTATCAAATTGAATTTCGCTCACAAAAATCCTCCCACGAACCCACGTCCCTTCGCTATCCGGGCGAGTGCTCTTACCAACTGAGCTACGGAGGACGTTAGTCAGCCGACGAATTTTTGTAAGTGCTTGCTACGCCAGTGAGCAGGCAGTTGGTAAAAGCACTCGCCCGGATAGAGAAGGGACGTGGGTTCGAGTCCCACCGGATGACACAGTTGATTAATTTTTGTGAGCGAAATTCAATTTGATTTCGTAAAAACTTGTAGAATAATTGCTTAAGTTATAAAAATAATTATCAGTAGGTTATTGAAAAAAAAAGAATAAGTGCAGAAAAATTTTTGATATTTTATTATTGAATTATTACCAGTTAGGAGATGTATTTATTTTGCAAGTAAAAAGCTCTGTTGTCTGTTTACTCTAGGCTGTACTTTAAACACACCTATATTCGTTTATACAAGCCTAAAAATAGGCAATAGGTTGAGACTTCGGGTTTCACTGATAGCCGACACGTAACTACTCGTATGCCCTCGGGACCTCATGTAAAGCTCAGGGAGGATCATGTGGTGTCGAGAAACTAAGATTCTTTAACTACATTTGCAGCTGAATTGAACCTTAATAAGGTAGGTTTGTTTGGCTCTTTTGTTTATTAGGACTAGATTTTATTTATTTGGAAACATAGCCAACATTAATCGTAATATGTGTTAAGTGTTAACACGTACGAATTTATCAATATAACTAGATCTTATACTAGACTTCTATCCTAAGAAAGAAGTTATTTATTTATTAAGGATAACCAACAAAGCATACACCACACATCAGTACACAATTTTCTATAAGATACATTTTACAGTGTTGCCTTACTTAAAGGCTGCCACGACATGCACAAAAATACTGCTAAAAACAGACATATTTAAATAAATTATTGATATAATAGAAAACAAAAAAAACTTACTTTACTAAGTACTACTTACCTCTCAACATCAAATATTTGGAGTAGTGCGAACTTAAATTTACGTGACGAGTAAGACATATCAATACTGGCGTCCGACGAACGTGAAAGCTTACTAAATTGCGACTGAATCCTATCAATGGCGGAAAAGTGGCCTAGGTTAGTCCTAAAAGTATTTGCCTTAAACGGCAAATATCTGGATAACCGAGCTAACTTACCTGGGACATTGTAGTTAATCCTCAACAGAAGGTCAGTTACACAAGTTACACATAATATGCATCAAGCAATCTGCGTTAGAAATGGGAACAAAGCGAAAAGTATAATAACGGAATTTACTACCTCATTCAATAGGGGTACTTAGTTTGGAAGCAGAACGAAAAATACATCATTTCATAATACTAATACTCACAAATCGTCTTAGTAATCTGTACATGTGTTTGGAGATAGTATTCCCTAACACCTATAAACTCTCTCGTATTCTAAGGATTATCATAACTGCGTACATATCCCGTTTGTATAACGCATTTATAGCGCGGTGCGCTTCGCCTAACATCGCGTATCTCACCTCGCTGTGGGCCCTCCGGCCGGTTTGGGCAGATCGCCGCCCGCCCCCGGCCGACCTTGTGAGTTCAACCCTACATCGGCCATGTAGGGTTGAACTCACAAATTTTCCAGTTAATGGGAAACTGATTGCTAAGGGCTAAAAGGATGTATTTGTTTTTGTCTCTTAAGTTATTATAGATTTTGAGATGACGATGACACGACGTTAAATTAAGTAGAAAAAGTGGTTTTATGTTTACGACGTAATAATAATATCCTCCTAGCCGATTTCGACTACGGCGGCCTATCTCAACAGAGATAGCAGTGCGCACTGCAACAGAGATAGCTGTGCAACTGCGCAGGACATATTATAGTACACAAGTGTGTGCGCAATACACAGGTGCACTCTCTGTTCCTTCACTCTCATAATTCGGTGAGACGGTATTCCGACATGACCGTAGAGAGATCAGGCGCAGGACCAACGGCTTAACGTGCTTTCCAAGGCACGGGGGTATTAACACCACCAACTTCCTGACTCCGGAGCTGTGTCTGAGTAATTTCAAGACAGAAAAACCCAAACACTCTCGGCCCGACCCGGGATTCGAACCCGGGACCTCGTGGATGACGTAATAATTGGTTATCTGTCGGTTGATGTCACTGATATCTAATAGTAAGTAAGTACTGTTGCCATTCTTTACTACTGTGTATCAAATGTGAACAATGTACGCTCTTTACTTATTATTTTTGTACAAAAAGAAAAATATTGTATAAAAGAAACGGCATTTATTTAGATGACAAAAATAACGGGAAGTTTCTTATAAATTCTTATACGGTATTACGGCAATACATATAGCCATCTACGCTCATTCAAAATTCTCCTTCCTAATTGGACGAACCTAAACCTTTCTTTCAGTCCTGAGGGCTTACTCTGGAGTAGGTATACTAGGATTTATTCTGTACTACGGATGACGAAGTGCGTGTTGAGTCTTGCTATCACGTTCCCTCGTGCTGTCATACTGGCATGGGTTGAAAGGGATGGCCATAGTCGAAATGGCCATCGTCCATCGACATCTGGGCAAGGACTGTGTGTTTAACACCCGTATTCTAAGAATAAGGTTCTAAGATTTTCCCGCACAGAGGTATTATGCGTGCGACGCTGAAATTTGATAGAGTTCTATGACAAAAGTCAATTTTGGAAAAAAATGATACTTGAGTGCGCCCTCGCATGCGAGTGCACAACCGGGATAACGCTAGGATAATGATGATGATGCGCCCGTTTAAGCCCAGGTCACCGGCAATCAGTGTATACGCACCACTGACCTCTATAATACAAGTACGCTGGACTAAACATTCTCTAAGAAATGTCAGATTTTTTTTGCCGAATCAAAGCGCCGCCACCGAGTGTCCAGGGAACTAAAATAGAGTAACTTGCATATGTTTTGTCAACTCTCATTAGTTCCCGTGGACGGTCACCACACGCTTACTACAGCCGTCAGCGCTTAAAATTGAAATAATCAAATGGCTTCATTTTTAGGTTGACAGTTTGCAGTCCAGCGTAATTGTATTAGAGGTCAGTGATACGCACACTCAGGGTTGGCAGCCCTGGCGAGGCCCGGGACGCGGAGCACCAGTAGCGCGCCAGTCGTCGCACCGCGTGCCGCCTTCGCACCTCCCGCGCCGGTTCGCTGCCAACTTTTCCGCAGTTTGCCGCGCTCGCCTCACTGATCGGGTATAGACGCACCTGTGCTGTGATTCTGTGCTTGTGGTTTTTGCGAACAAAATTGTTGACAGCGAATTTGGTTTGAGTAAGTATTTTTTGCCGAAATTGCGATCGTTGTTTGTTTTATTTTAAGGATTTTTTTGGGATACTCAAAACACGTTAAAATTACGAAATATGCTCATAATCTTAATTTGAAGAATTTCCAAAAAATATCGAATTCCAAATAAATAAGACAGCTAATATAAAACAAGCACACATGTATTCAAACATGGAAGCCATTACACCCCACACGCTCGAATGAGCTGAAAGAGATAATGAACCACTCTGTCAACACTTAGGGAAAGCGCTTCCAGAAAACGCTTTACCTAGTTGTTGAATAAAATTAAAGATAGCAAGTTACCACTACCATTTAACTCACGAAATCCTCACTCAATTTTGATTTTAATAGAATGCTCTTTTTGATTTCGAAATTAATATAAACTAGGTACTACACATTACCTTTACTACACATTATTTCATAAAAATCTGGCTTTAGTAGTTATAGCCAGCATCTAAACCAGCTTGACTGCCAATCAAATATAGAACCATCATCTGTCTAGAGAAAAAAAATAAGATTCTTAAATGTATTAAACAAGCTTATCTTTAGTTTTTATAATTTAATAAATATTTTCACTTCATCTTTTATTTTATACCAGTATCTAAGTATTCGTACACCTATAATATTTTCTAAAACGTGAAGTGTGAATATAAAAGGTTTTTGTTTCATTTTATCTGGTGGCCTATTTTGTGTACACAATTTACTGCACCTAAAACCCGTAATAAAGAAAATTGGCTATTTTCCTCAGGATCGGTAGTAAACTAGCAATTTTACGAGATCACATCGAGTACAAATCGAGTTTTGATAGTACGTGTCTCGTGCATGGTGCGAAGGTTCAAGCCGTGAACAATTTTCCGCGCCCTTGGAATTTCAGCGTGCTTTTACATTACATTCTTGCCTACACTCTTCTTATCGCTCGCTGCTATATATACGGGGTAAGTTTAGTACTTGGTTCTGACTTGTACTAGATTTTTGTCTTACCTAGTTAGACATAATTCAGGTTAAGATAGATGTACCTGCTCAATTTGATTTTAATAAACGACAAAAAAATAATTCATGTTTTGCCAAAGTAAATTTTGCACATACTAATTAGTCTTATTCATAAACATCCAACATGACTGTTATAGCGGATTGGACACTAAAGTTCGGATGTCTTTGTTTGTCAGATTCGAAAATTGTTTCGTCAGAAAGAGAAAACTAACAACATATAAGTTAAAGGTGTGATAAGTTTTATGAATAAAGGGGTAATTCTATTAAAAACTTACATTCACATTTTGAAACCTGCAAAAATTGCATAGTTAAACAAAACAAAAATACATGTTTGGTATAAGATGTAGACCGCTCAGCCGTGACATTAAAGCCGTTTGATGGTAGAAACAAACTAGCAGTACCTTTGACGATTGCGTCATTGGTAACAAGCTTATATTCTGCACACTCCGTGTGGTTCACTCTAGAGCCCTATCTCACCTGGACGCCACAGCCTCGACGCTGGCTTCGTCCTACAAACTATTCATATGAAAATGTAAGGGAGTCAACTCACTTGGCGACGCTTTAGCAACATTTAATTCCATATGAACTGTTTGGAAACGTAGCCAGTGACATGGCCGTGACGTCTTCGTGAGATAAGTTTAAGTTCGTTTGTTGCCGACTTCACGCAGGAGCAGCGCGACGTGTTGTCGCGGCACTACCTGGTTTCTACGTATATATTTCCTTGTACTACTATTTATTAGAAATATATAGAAACCAGTGGTGTCCCGACGACACGTCGTCTGCTTCTGCCGCGTGGAGTCGGCTTCAAACTTTTATGTACCTTTGCTTTGAAATATCAATAGAGTTGAAAATGCTGCTTCAAGAATACAAACATTAACAGTGGTACAAATAAACGTGGTATAAAATTTTATACCGTGCATAAACAAAGAATAGCCAAAATGTCTACTAATAAACTCGGAATAACTTATACTTAGTATAACCGGGGCGTAACTATTCTTACTATTGTTATTCCAAGGAATACCCCAGTTTAAGCTTGGAATAACCTTATTCGCTCTGTCGATTGCATTGTCTATCAATTCGTTTGTCGAAAAATTGAATTTTAATAATGGATGTACGAGCAGTGGAAGAAATTGAACAAATTAATAATTTAATTAATGAAATGGAAAGTGTACGAAGTGTTAAAATTGATCATAACTTGTTCATGTAATTCAGCCATATTTTTTATTCTAAGTTCATGCTCCTTTTGTAGGCGTTCATTTTCGAGGATCCGAAATGCATGTCATCAAATGTAGCCTCAGAAAAGTTGAACTGATTTTCTTTGTTTGCCTTCTGTAACAAATAAACTGAATTAATTTACCAGTTGCTCAGTTTTTAAATAAATAATCGTCTTGAATTGTTTTGGTAATGGTTAATTCATTGATTTTTTGTAGTAAGCAGCATGTTGTAATAAAGTGTTTTTATGTTGGATATAATTTTGTCAACCTGTAGTTCAGCTTGTCCCAGTACAACAACAAGAAGTGAGTCAGGAGCGTACATTGACAGATTAATTTTAACATATGATCACTGCCTCCAAAAACATCACACATCCAAGTGACAATAAGTTGTAAAAAGAGTCAAGAGTGGAGGTACAGACTCCTGAAAAAAAAAGTTTCATAACCCCTTGGGTGGCACTTGGACTGGAAATATGTTTAATAATTAAACATACCGGTGTTTTTTTCAAAGGTCTCCTGGGTGTATCTCTTGAGTGATCCTTTTTAGGTATTTCTTCGTTTTTTAAATCCTAGAGGAAAAGGTATAATTAGTAATTACAACAATGTTGTCAAACATGTTATGTTATTAATGAGAGGATAAATAAGTATGATGTTGTTTTTTTGATAAAATGTTACCTTGTCAATGATATTAAATTCTTTATCCTCGGGAACATCTTTAATTTCAAAAATTACTTGGTTTGTGATGTCCTGAAATGTACAAATTTATAATAAATTTACATGAAATGTATGCCTTGAAAATTTACATGAAATGTATGCCATGAAACCTTATATAGACTACAATGCTGTAAAACAAACTAAGGTGTAGGTATTAAAAAGAAGATCAATACCTGAATTCCATCACAGTCAAATTCATTGAAATCTACTTCAAACTCTTGTGGTATCATATCTGCCACTTCTATTGTGTCTGGTGAAGGAGATGGTGGTTTTGGGCCCCCTCCAGTCTTTGCCGCTTCTCTACGGTATGAGGACAACTCTTTTTTTGAGTTCAGTTTTATGCACTTCCACTGATTTAACAACTGCTTTTTATCTCTTGTCCTCACATTTGCAACATTGAATCTGAAAAAAAAAAAATTAAATAAGTTTTAATAAATAATCATGATGAGGTTATGTTGATAATGAAGTTTTTAGTTTGTCACTTCTCTGTTATTTCGCACCAAGCTTTCAATTTATCCTTGTTTGTATTGGTACTTAAATCCTTATTTTCTATTATTTGCATATATAGACGTAAAATACATCTTAATAGTTGCTGTAACGAAACACAAACTAATAATACCACGAATATTTAAAAACTGCAGTCTTTAACCACTAACTAGTCACTACTTACCTTTTCTTCTTTCTCCCAATTAACACAACGTTCTCTTTTAATGTTTCGCATTTTAGTTGAGTATTCACAACAAAAAACTATCAAAATGAACAAAGGACTTGTCCATTAATGGTTTTTTATTCGTCAATATTTCTAACCAGAATGAACTAAATATTATATTAAAGTGTTCACAAAAACTAGCCTTTCTGCATAATTCATATATTTTTTAAGGCCTTCGATTTAGAGAAAAATTTAAATTATTTTTTCTCTTTGTCTGTACGAAACCGCACCTTCGCCTATATCAATTAACGCATGAAAAAAAAATTGACAGCAAAATTGACATTCCATTGACAGTAGTACCTATTATATAATCTGTGGTAGTACCTAGTAGTATTTATCCACCAGTGGAAAGGCAATGGTACATAACCATACAGCCAGGAAATACAAGTAAGTGATCAATGGATGATACCTGTTACAAAACATATTTTTTCTCAAAAATGGAGGCGTTTAAAATTCTGATTTCTATGGTTACGAGTTTCATATTTTTGTAGCTTAAAAATAAATATAGGTTTATTAGTGGTTGGTGATATCTTAGAATAAAAAACCAGCCTCCATACAAAAAGAGGACAAGTCCTTTACCACTGTTATAACAACAAATACAAAGTAAACACCACGGCCTAAAACGTCAAACTGACAGAACGCGGGTTGTCATAGACAAAACTACGCTTTTTTCACCACTTTATCTATGAAATGCGACGTTGCCGTCTTGTGCGTATGGCATAACGTGGGAATAGTTATGCCGACTTTATGCCAAGTTTATTAGTACGAAATTATGATCTCCTTATTCTTAGCTTATTCTTAGTATAACTATTCCTAGTATAAGATTTGAATAGATAAGTTTTTATTTGTACCACTGTAACAGTTAAAACAAAATTTTAAAACAAATACTCTGCTTAGAAGAAACTATGTTTATGAGCAAAGTATCCTGCTTGCTCGTGTATTCAGCAATCCCGGAAACCGGTAGAATTGATACATGGCACATTAATTTCCCCTTCTATAGCACCGATATCCTATTTTTTTCTCATTAAAATATCCTTGAGCAAAGAAAATATAAAAAGTCATATTATTAACAGTATACCTACTCGTAGTCGTAGCTAGAAATTATCATCTCACAGTGTTTACAGGCATATTAAGAAAAAAAGTTTTAAAGTGGATATCACACGGAAACTATCTCATCCAGTTTCAATAGTGATACTAAAATTGTATGGGGCAAAGGTCAATTTTATCGAGGCAATATTCTGAGATACCCTCACGCTCTGTAAAATTAAGTGCATTTCACCATTCTCGCTCTACAAACGCTACATTCTTTCTTCCTTAACAAACAATAAATTAGGCTCACAAAACTTGTTTAATATCTAAAAAGTATTAAAAAATATTCATTTTTCGGATACTTGAAATAGTCTCCTAAGTTTTTTTTTCTAAATCTGATAGATATCAGGTTCCTATAAAGGACTTGTCCTCTTTTTGTATGGAGGCTGGTTTTTTATTCTAAGATACCACCAACCACCAATAACTTATATTTATCTTTAAGCTACAAAAATACGAAACACGTTACCAAAGAAATCAGAATTTTAAACGCCTCCATTTTTGAGAAAAAATATGTTTTGTAACAGACATCATCCATTGATCACTTACTTGTATTTCCTGGCTGTGTGGCTATGTACCATTGCCTTTCCACTGGTGGATAAATACTACTAGGTACTACCACCGATTATATAATAGGCATTACTGTCAATGGAATGTCAATTTTGCTGGCAATTTTTTTTCATGCGTTAATTGATATACGCGAAAGTGCGGTTTATGTACAGACAAAGAAAAAAATAATTTCAATTTTTCTATAAATCGGAGGCCTTAAAAAATATTTTAACTATGCAGAAAGGCTAGTCTTTGTGAACTATTTCATATAATATTTAGTTCATTCTGGTTAGAAATATTGACGAATAAAAAAACCATTAATGGACAAGTCCTTTTGCTTTTTCATCTTCGGCTTTGTCATCATAGTTTTTAGATGAGTGTATGGACAATGGACATCGCTCTGCTTTAACCCAGCCAACTCTATGGGCTACTGAAATAAATTCATTATTGAATAGGAAATTGAAATTCTTTTCTGAATCATGTTTCCGATTTTATTATTGAATTTACCGATGTTATTGGCGTTTTAAAACAATACAAAGTCAATCAGTACGGTTTGTCGGCTTCAGTCGAAAACAGAAGGAATTAATATCATTCGTTGACATTATTTAAATTAACCTGAATTAATTAAAGCGTATTGAACGCCGAATTGTGTAATAAAATTCAGTGCAATTTTAATTGTTACAAATGATGGCGCTCCTCTGATCGTTGTCAATGTAGGATATCAACCTATAATTAAATAGAATACAAATTTGTATTTTTATAGGTACATATTTATTACGCCTTCATCATTGGCAAGTTGCGATTTGGTAAATGATTGTTTTGTGATTTGGAAAGGTGTAAGGGTATATTTATGAAAATTGACAAACTATTTTTGCACGTTGGTGTTGGTAACTAACAACTGCATTAGCTGTAGTGCATGCGTATTGAGGGAGGGAGGGCGGTGTATTCTGCATTTGCCTGAACTGGTACTCAACGCGGTTGTGGTTGGTGTGGTTTTGGTGCCTGCGCTAGCGTGTCTTAGTGGAAATTTAAAGCAAAATAATTGTATTTTATTTTTCCCATCTAATAATGGATTTCTGCAAAGTAACGCCTGATTCTATTAATTATTAATTAAACTATTTAGTCTTATATTTTAGTAGTAAATAAATTTATTTGTCGTGGCTTTCACAGTAGGGGCTTAAAGGTGACGTCCAAAATTTTTTTGGAATCCCTACATCCAGGGCTATCCAAACATACCCTACGTATGATCCCCAAGTTTTAGCACCTAGTTTTCGAGATAATATTTTTTGGTTCAATCGCACTTCTCATTTAGTTACGTCGGAGTTCTTTCTAGCAAATAATTTTGCGCACAACAAATAAGATAACTACCCAATACAGAAGTTACTTTTTGTGCGCAAAACAAATAAATTGCTGTTTTCCAAAATATCCAAAAAACATAAATTTTTAGACCGCGGTTTCTGTCTTATGTAGCGAATTCGTCCATTGTTTGTTCGTAAATACCTAACTAATTGTAATTTATTACATACGGTTACGAATAAGACGAAAACTCAGAATACACATGAACTTTAATATAAACACAATGTGTATCTTCCTATTATTAATAATGCCAGCAAATTGTATGTGCGGAAGGAGTTTGTTTGCTACTTTTAATATATTGTTTACATTCACATCAATTATTCGAAGTAAGCTGAGTTATTCATCTCTTTAGCGCTTTTGTGTTAAGAACTGCTTTACTTATTGCACAAAAACAAAATTAAAAAATGGCGCCCGAAAATGGAAATAAAGGGGGGAGGTGGGATTGATTTTTTTTTCACCATAGCAAAATGGATATCAAATAAAAGCCAGTAAAGAGACCATTTCAAAAACATAATGTTTTGCAATCTGGTGTTTTGTTTTGAATATTAGGAGTGTGCCACTAAAACTAAATAATCTTGATGGTTAAATAAAGTGGCGAAACGCGTCGAGGTTTTTTGCAAGTTCGTGTTGGTTACTAACAACTGTAATTATCTGTAGTGCATGCGTATTTAGGGAGAGCGGGCGGTGCGGTACACTCAGCTTTTGCCTGAACTAATATTCAACGCGGTTACGCGAACGGTTAGTGTGGATTGGTGCTTGCACCGTCTCTTAGCGGAAAATTGATTTTAATTTATCTATTTTAATAGTTTTTTCAATACATAGTCTAAACATTTAAGACGGGCTGTATTTTTATTTTCAGCCTGAGACTAACAAAATGATAATGACGAATGAGGTTATTATTAAAATTTTAGCAATGGCATAGTTACGAGTATCACTAAATGTTTTTAATGCAAGACTATCTATATTTTCGCTCCATATATCATCTTATGAAACTCATAAAATTCGGTTTTCCTGTATAAATTCTGGATCGCATGTGTTGAGATCCGTAATCAAGAAGAACGCCGGCCAAGCGAATCGGTCATCCCTTTGCTTTTTTAGCAAATTGTGGGACCGATGGTCAGTGTGAAACCGCTCGAAAAAATTATCTGATGGGTACGGCCACCACCTTTCTCATAAAAATATATTTTTCATATTATTAAATAACGTATGGTGTGGTATAAATGTAATGGTTTATATTTTTAAAACAGATTTTTTAACCATACCAGTATAGCCGGCTTTATTCTCATGCTGCGAATGCGCGGTATTTGCTGTATTTCTTATTGCAGCGTGAATTGCAGCCATTTGTGGCGCGTGTGTGGAGCCGGCTTAAAAACTGAAAGCTCAATAAAATATGCAGTAGACATTATTTATCATGTTGGAGCTCGTACTTTCAACAAAAAATATTTTCAGCATTGTTGTTGTTGCTTACTGGTAAGTTTTGGATAATTGATTCCCCAACTCAGTGCGCTAGAGTTGAAGGCGGCTAATAGTCAGTACAGGCAAGTGCAATATTATCCTACATCGATCAGAGTTCTGCAATATAATACAGTGTGTCCGGTTACCGATATCCGAGCCTTCATGTGGGGACTTAGGAGCAAAATTGCTTAGCAAATTAATAGAATCAATTTTGGAAGCCCAAATATTTTTTTCACTTTTCCATACAAATAAGTAAATCGGCTTTGTAGATTTGTACGGAAAAGTAATATTTTTTTGTCTATTTTCGGGTTCATGTAATAGAAATAATGTTGCAGGTGAATTCATTTTTCTATCACTAGCAGTTACCCGCGACTTCGCCCGCGCCAAAAGTCGGATTTTCCATACAAATTTTCATCCCCCATTTCACCCCCTGATGATTTTATATTGCGACAAAAAGTAGCCTATGTCCTTTGCAGTGTCTCAAACTATCTCTGTGCCAAATTTCATTTGATTCGGTCCAGTAGTTTCGGAGCCTATTCGATGCAAATAAACAAACAAACAAATCTTTCCTCTTTATAATATTATATATTATTATATAATATAGTATAGATCTCTTAAAGACTCGGACATCGGTGACCGAACACACTGTATAAAGTTTTTGAAAGCGTATTGTAGTAGCTTAAACATATTTTGAACAAAGCTTTAGTACCCGGGAAAATATATTTTATGGACATCTAAAGTCCGGAATATAAGTAATCAAAATGGTTTCGGGTCAAAAAGGTTGAAAACCTCTGATCTTGGGGCATCTCAGTTATAAATGGCGGGACCACATACCTGTGGCCTGTTCTTTTCAGCCTTAGGTTTAATTAATTGTTTCCTCTTTTGCACAATTTTCATTCGTGATTTATGCGCTTTGTTATTTCAGGGGGGTTATTATTCATTATGCATTGCTTGCATTTAGGCTTACCTACGTATACAATATACAATGTGTCCAGGTTTTGACCAGCGATAATTTATCGGCTAATAATTCATCAATTGTTATCGACAAAGACCCCTATGTTGGATTCTTACTCCCCCCCCCCCCCCCCTCTTGAAATGGCAGCCATTTTAATTATATTAAAAAATACTATTTCTATGGATCTGGAGGTCCTAACAGCTATAAAAATTATTCATTTGGAAGATAACGCTATCGCCTATCAGCGGAAATAAATATAAATTCAAAATTATTAAATGTCATAGAGAAAGAAAATAAGTTATAAGAAATCTTGCTGAAATTTAAAAAGGTAAATAGTTTTTAAAACCTATTACAAAACTAAATACAAAAATGATTTTTTTTAAAATATTTTTTTATTTCTTTTTTAATCTTTAGGATATGTCTCTAAATTTGATACATTTAAGGCCCTTAATTTATCGCTAGTCGAGACCCGGACATTGTATATGCGCATATCTGTGGCGCAACCAACACCACCTGTTTTTACTGGATACAAAACTTTTGAGATTATATGGCTCATTCTCATCAAAAGGATCGCATATTATCACAGGCATTATTAGTAAGTACAAAAACACTATGTGGCAGTTTATTTATTGCGTTTGGACATAGCAAAATTTATTGATTTGGATAAACACACAAATGGATCAATCCAATATTTCCACTGGTTTGTAGAGCATAGCGACGGCGTGTCTGAATTGGTACTGGCCTGTGCAGATTGGTAAGTTTTTGTGGCAGTTAGTTAGTTCGTCGTGTCTTACGCTTTGGTGTAGGTATAGGTGAAAGAAAGCATTTTCGAAATTTTACCCATTAAGGTGGTAACCTTATAGGGAGTTTTTTTTTGTATAAAACTCCGTCAGGTTTCAGTAAGCTAAATTGATAAAAAATTGTAGAAATTAGGGATGACGTACTTCAGGATTTTTCAAAATTGATAGGGCGTTGAAAGTTTGTATGGAAAATTCGGTATTTGCGTCAACCAAGTTGCGGGCAACTCCTAGAACATCATAAAACAAGTTATTAAACCTACCTGACCACCCCGAAAAAAACGTTATTCATTTTTCAAAGAGCCCACCTTGTTCGAGGTATCATTATATTTTCCTTCTTTGTCATGGAAACGTTTAGTAGCCCTTGATTAGTGATGGCCGCGGGGAATATTCCTAAATTCCAGTAATTTACTTATTGTAAATTTACGGGAATATTTCCATTGTTCCCGGAAACATTCCCCAAAGTTTCCAAAATCATGTTATGATATAACTATCGTTGTGCCCTGGATTTTCACGGCCAGCAGAGCTGATATACACAAAACCTTAGTAAATAATACCTACACTTAGGTGTAGGTTTAGACCTTTCTCATGAATAAATCGTATAAAAATGTAACGTCATTCGATTTAATTAACGTTAAACTCCCTTTACGTAGAAAATTCTTCAACTTTGGTAGGTTTGCCTTGTTTTCGTTACACTCAATGTAACGTCACACCCACTCTACATAACGACTAAAAATTTCACAAACCCATTAAAAATCATATTCTTTCGGCAACTTATATAGCGTTCATTGTTTGTAGTGCTTTATAGAAAAAAGGGTGGAATACGATGAGGTAAGTTAATGTTATTTAATAATCGAAATTATTTTCCGAGAATTGTCTGTATCTCTGTCCAACTGTATAGTCAGCAGCACATCAGGTTACACATTTAAGCTTAGAAAACAGCTTTTATTATGTAGGGAATTAAGGCGGTCTCAAGGTCAAAGTGGTGTAGTCTGACGTGCGGTCATGTGTACAAGGAAATTTAATTTATACTGTATTTGTTTTGTTCAGATGAAAATACATCAGGCGATTGCAAGAGCTATCTACGTGAGCGGGAGCCCACTTTCTCTACTACATCATCCACTGTGGAAGGAAGCCTTAGAATTGCTGAATCCTACATACAGCCCACCTTCTAGAAAAGTTTTGGAGTCTACGTTATTGGAAAAAAAATATCTAGAAGTACGTTGGACGTAACAGAGAAAATAAGAGAAAGCAATATTCTGCACTTGGCCTTAAAGGGGTGGTCAAACCTCCGAAATGAATCTATTTTGAATGTTGTCTTGTATGGGCTGAAACCTTATTTTTATAAATTTATTGAAACGAAAAACATGAGACATACTGCAGAATACTTGGCCAATGAGATTTTAAAAGTATTAGAAGACTTTGGTGCAGAAAAGTTTTTCGGCATAATAACTGACAACGCTGCCAATATGATCATGTGGTAGATTACTAAAAGAAAAATATAATCATGTTGTGTGGTTTGGATGCCTGGCCCATACATTACATTTAATGATTAACGACATTTTAAAAATCTCCGAGATATGTAATTTATTTGCTCTCATCATAGATATTATCAAGACTGTTACAAAATCTCACATCCTCAATGCTGAATTCCGGAAACTTGCTGAAGAAAAGTCAATTAATACATCTCTTAGTTTACCTGTGAAGACTAGATGGGGCAGCTACTTGCAAACTCTTCAGAATTTGTACAAGTGTAAAATCGTACTGCAAAACTTGGTTATCAATGTGAACAACCAACCTCTATCAAAGTATCGAACAAGACTTCTGAACGAAAATACTTGGGAAGAAATAGAAAAGCTTGAGAAAATCATCACGCTTATAGTTAAATGGATTATACTGCACCGTTCACTGGGTTTACAGAGCATTCAAAGAATTAGATGATCTACTCTGTCATTCGAATACGAGAAATTTTTTGGGAGATGATCTAAATGGTTTAGTGGAGAAGTTACTTATTTTTTAAGGGATTATCTTGTAAAATTGTTATAAGACACCTTGTTATTGAAGGTATTTTAATAAACCATCATTATTAATAATTTTTGTGTTTTACTAACCTTTGGAAATATTCCCGGAAACATTGTAAATTTACTGGGAATAAACCCAGAAATATTGGGAATTTTGGAAATTTTCGCTATAGAAATGTAAATTATTGTTAGCGTATTCATAATACGACGTAACTATTGTTATTTGAATGATTAGCAAAACGACAAAAATCCATATTGCGTTATAAGCAATTTTCCCCTAAATTTACATTTTTGGGAATATTGCCGGGAACGCTTCTGGAAATATTTCGAAAGTTTCCAATATTTCCGGGAACGGCACATCGCTACCCTTGATCCTCTGACAATATCCCCGGGTTATGGATGGGACCACATGCCCGGGACTTATTTTAGCCGTACGGGATTAATTAATTATCCCGGTCCCGGCATAATTTTGACTTTCCTCTCAAAGTTTGTTCCCATAAATAATACGTAAGTTGGAAGTTAAGGCGAATTAAAAAGTTACGACTAATTTCAGCTGAAGTAACCCGTAATATTGCAATTTATGAGCAATTTTTATAATGTAGGGATGATCCACTGGATTAATTTTTGAACAGTTTTAATTCGAGTAATGTTTGAAAAAGTTTCTATTAATTTGATTTCAACTACGTTCATTGTCGGCGGTAAGGTCGAGGAACCTTATTTTTTAATTAAATATTTGTTATTAGTAGTGACATATAATGCTGACAATCGTATACTATAATCCATGCTAATCTATATTTAAAGCTGAAGAGTTTGTTTGGTTGAACTCGCTTAACTCTTGAACAACCTACTGGTTCGAATTGAAAACGCTTTTGTGTTGAATAGTCCATATATCAAGAAAGTTTATAGTATATTATATCTTGCAGAGTATCAATGAAAAATGTTGCAAAATAGGAAAAATTCTTTCCGAGAGAACAGACAGAATTCCACACGGAGCGGAGCGGATTTAGGGTTCCGTACCTAAAAGGTAAAAACGGGACTCTGTATAAGTCCTTCTGTCTGTCTGTCTATCACCAGGCTGTATCTCGCAATCCGTGATAGCTAGATAGTTGAATTTTTGACATTTGCCAATAATATTTGATTAAATTAATCGACTGTGTCATCCGATGGGACTCGAACCCACGTCCCGTCGTTGTCCGGGCGAATGCTCTTAACAACTGAGCTACAGAGGACGTTAGTTAGCCTACGAATTTTTGTAAGTGCTTGCTACGCCAGTGAGCCAGCGTAAGTTGAGGCCTCTATACAACAAACGTAAGGGTTTATAAAATAGTGGCTAATGTTTTACCTATAGATGGCACGGAACCCTTCGTGACTGAGTCTGAATCGTGTTTGGCCGGTTTTTTTACTAATTTACCTTGTATTATAAGGAGGTAAAGTTTTTGAGTTTTTTTTAAGTAATCTCTAGAACTACTGAACCGATTTTGGCAATTCTTTCACCAGTAGAAAATCCCTGAGTGACAAAGGCTGTAAATTTGTAGTGTAGTTAATTTCCGAACTATTATTAAAACTAGGCTGTGTAATGTTGTCTATAAACTATTGTTAAGCCAAACTGCGGAGTATGAATAGCCCTATAACATTTGAAACTGTAAAGACCCTGCTAATAATCCAGTGAATAGGGGTTACCTGTCAAACAGTCCGGTAGTTTTGAATTTTCGAAACGTTTTCTAGGATGTTTAGTGAGCGTTTAAAACGCAAAATGCATAATTCCTCCCCCTTTATATATATCTCCGTTTACGTGCAGTTTAGCTCGAAAAGAGTTATACACAAAGTTGCAGGGAATATATTGTATTTGCGCGGCGGGGGAGGAATTGTGTATATTTCATTTTGAACACCCACTAACCATCTTTTGTTTTGGAACAATATCAAAATTCGAAACTACCGGACCGTTTGTCCTTTGACATTGACCTCCTCTTGCAGTCCCTATTTACTGAGCTATAAGAGTCACTCAAGAACTATTCTTGTGTAGCTGCAGTAGCCAGCACAAAATTGATCTAGTTGTATCAAACAGATGGACTGCATTCATTTAAGTGGAATTCCTTGTTACGGACTTGTCCTCTTTTTGTATGGAGGCTGGTTTTTTATTCTAAGATACCACCAACCACCAATAACTTATATTTATCTTTAAGCTACAAAAATACGAAACACGTTACCAAAGAAATCAGAATTTTAAACGCCTCCATTTTTGAGAAAAAATATGTTTTGTAACAGACATCATCCATTGATCACTTACTTGTATTTCCTGGCTGTGTGGCTATGTACCATTGCCTTTCCACTGGTGGATAAATACTACTAGGTACTACCACCGATTATATAATAGGCATTACTGTCAATGGAATGTCAATTTTGCTGGCAATTTTTTTTCATGCGTTAATTGATATACGCGAAAGTGCGGTTTATGTACAGACAAAGAAAAAAATAATTTCAATTTTTCTATAAATCGGAGGCCTTAAAAAATATTTTAACTATGCAGAAAGGCTAGTCTTTGTGAACTATTTCATATAATATTTAGTTTATTCTGGTTAGAAATATTGACGAATAAAAAACCATTAATGGACAAGTCCTTTTGCTTTTTCATCTTCGGCTTTGTCATCATAGTTTTTAGATGAGTGTATGGACAATGGACATCGCTCTGCTTTAACCCAGCCAACTCTATGGGCTACTGAAATAAATTCATTATTGAATAGGAAATTGAAATTCTTTTCTGAATAATGTTTCCGATTTTATTATTGAATTTACCGATGTTATTGGCGTTTTAAAACAATACAAAGTCAATCAGTACGGTTTGTCGGCTTCAGTCGAAAACAGAAGGAATTAATATCATTCGTTGACATTATTTAAATTAACCTGAATTAATTAAAGCGTATTGAACGCCGAATTGTGTAATAAAATTCAGTGCAATTTTAATTGTTACAAATGATGGCGCTCCTCTGATCGTTGTCAATGTAGGATATCAACCTATAATTAAATAGAATACAAATTTGTATTTTTATAGGTACATATTTATTACGCCTTCATCATTGGCAAGTTGCGATTTGGTAAATGATTGTTTTGTGATTTGGAAAGGTGTAAGGGTATATTTATGAAAATTGACAAACTATTTTTGCACGTTGGTGTTGGTAACTAACAACTGCATTAGCTGTAGTGCATGCGTATTGAGGGAGGGAGGGCGGTGTATTCTGCATTTGCCTGAACTGGTACTCAACGCGGTTGTGGTTGGTGTGGTTTTGGTGCCTGCGCTAGCGTGTCTTAGTGGAAATTTAAAGCAAAATAATTGTATTTTATTTTTCCCATCTAATAATGGATTTCTGCAAAGTAACGCCTGATTCTATTAATTATTAATTAAACTATTTAGTCTTATATTTTAGTAGTAAATAAATTTATTTGTCGTGGCTTTCACAGTAGGGGCTTAAAGGTGACGTACAAAATTTTTTTGGAATCCCTACATCCAGGGCTATCCAAACATACCCTACGTATGATCCCCAAGTTTTAGCACCTAGTTTTCGAGATAATATTTTTTGGTTCAATCGCACTTCTCATTTAGTTACGTCGGAGTTCTTTCTAGCAAATAATTTTGCGCACAACAAATAAGATAACTACCCAATACAGAAGTTACTTTTTGTGCGCAAAACAAATAAATTGCTGTTTTCCAAAATATCCAAAAAACATAAATTTTTAGACCGCGGTTTCTGTCTTATGTAGCGAATTCGTCCATTGTTTGTTCGTAAATACCTAACTAATTGTAATTTATTACATACGGTTACGAATAAGACGAAAACTCAGAATACACATGAACTTTAATATAAACACAATGTGTATCTTCCTATTATTAATAATGCCAGCAAATTGTATGTGCGGAAGGAGTTTGTTTGCTACTTTTAATATATTGTTTACATTCACATCAATTATTCGAAGTAAGCTGAGTTATTCATCTCTTTAGCGCTTTTGTGTTAAGAACTGCTTTACTTATTGCACAAAAACAAAATTAAAAAATGGCGCCCGAAAATGGAAATAAAGGGGGGAGGTGGGATTGATTTTTTTTTTCACCATAGCAAAATGGATATCAAATAAAAGCCAGTAAAGAGACCATTTCAAAAACATAATGTTTTGCAATCTGGTGTTTTGTTTTGAATATTAGGAGTGTGCCACTAAAACTAAATAATCTTGATGGTTAAATAAAGTGGCGAAACGCGTCGAGGTTTTTTGCAAGTTCGTGTTGGTTACTAACAACTGTAATTATCTGTAGTGCATGCGTATTTAGGGAGAGCGGGCGGTGCGGTACACTCAGCTTTTGCCTGAACTAATATTCAACGCGGTTACGCGAACGGTTAGTGTGGATTGGTGCTTGCACCGTCTCTTAGCGGAAAATTGATTTTAATTTATCTATTTTAATAGTTTTTTCAATACATAGTCTAAACATTTAAGACGGGCTGTATTTTTATTTTCAGCCTGAGACTAACAAAATGATAATGACGAATGAGGTTATTATTAAAATTTTAGCAATGGCATAGTTACGAGTATCACTAAATGTTTTTAATGCAAGACTATCTATATTTTCGCTCCATATATCATCTTATGAAACTCATAAAATTCGGTTTTCCTGTATAAATTCTGGATCGCATGTGTTGAGATCCGTAATCAAGAAGAACGCCGGCCAAGCGAATCGGTCATCCCTTTGCTTTTTTAGCAAATTGTGGGACCGATGGTCAGTGTGAAACCGCTCGAAAAAATTATCTGATGGGTACGGCCACCACCTTTCTCATAAAAATATATTTTTCATATTATTAAATAACGTATGGTGTGGTATAAATGTAATGGTTTATATTTTTAAAACAGATTTTTTAACCATACCAGTATAGCCGGCTTTATTCTCATGCTGCGAATGCGCGGTATTTGCTGTATTTCTTATTGCAGCGTGAATTGCAGCCATTTGTGGCGCGTGTGTGGAGCCGGCTTAAAAACTGAAAGCTCAATAAAATATGCAGTAGACATTATTTATCATGTTGGAGCTCGTACTTTCAACAAAAAATATTTTCAGCATTGTTGTTGTTGCTTACTGGTAAGTTTTGGATAATTGATTCCCCAACTCAGTGCGCTAGAGTTGAAGGCGGCTAATAGTCAGTACAGGCAAGTGCAATATTATCCTACATCGATCAGAGTTCTGCAATATAATACAGTGTGTCCGGTTACCGATATCCGAGCCTTCATGTGGGGACTTAGGAGCAAAATTGCTTAGCAAATTAATAGAATCAATTTTGGAAGCCCAAATATTTTTTTCACTTTTCCATACAAATAAGTAAATCGGCTTTGTAGATTTGTACGGAAAAGTAATATTTTTTTGTCTATTTTCGGGTTCATGTAATAGAAATAATGTTGCAGGTGAATTCATTTTTCTATCACTAGCAGTTACCCGCGACTTCGCCCGCGCCAAAAGTCGGATTTTCCATACAAATTTTCATCCCCCATTTCACCCCCTGATGATTTTATATTGCGACAAAAAGTAGCCTATGTCCTTTGCAGTGTCTCAAACTATCTCTGTGCCAAATTTCATTTGATTCGGTCCAGTAGTTTCGGAGCCTATTCGATGCAAATAAACAAACAAACAAATCTTTCCTCTTTATAATATTATATATTATTATATAATATAGTATAGATCTCTTAAAGACTCGGACATCGGTGACCGAACACACTGTATAAAGTTTTTGAAAGCGTATTGTAGTAGCTTAAACATATTTTGAACAAAGCTTTAGTACCCGGGAAAATATATTTTATGGACATCTAAAGTCCGGAATATAAGTAATCAAAATGGTTTCGGGTCAAAAAGGTTGAAAACCTCTGATCTTGGGGCATCTCAGTTATAAATGGCGGGACCACATACCTGTGGCCTGTTCTTTTCAGCCTTAGGTTTAATTAATTGTTTCCTCTTTTGCACAATTTTCATTCGTGATTTATGCGCTTTGTTATTTCAGGGGGGTTATTATTCATTATGCATTGCTTGCATTTAGGCTTACCTACGTATACAATATACAATGTGTCCAGGTTTTGACCAGCGATAATTTATCGGCTAATAATTCATCAATTGTTATCGACAAAGACCCCTATGTTGGATTCTTACTCCCCCCCCCCCCCCCCTCTTGAAATGGCAGCCATTTTAATTATATTAAAAAATACTATTTCTATGGATCTGGAGGTCCTAACAGCTATAAAAATTATTCATTTGGAAGATAACGCTATCGCCTATCAGCGGAAATAAATATAAATTCAAAATTATTAAATGTCATAGAGAAAGAAAATAAGTTATAAGAAATCTTGCTGAAATTTAAAAAGGTAAATAGTTTTTAAAACCTATTACAAAACTAAATACAAAAATGATTTTTTTTAAAATATTTTTTTATTTCTTTTTTAATCTTTAGGATATGTCTCTAAATTTGATACATTTAAGGCCCTTAATTTATCGCTAGTCGAGACCCGGACATTGTATATGCGCATATCTGTGGCGCAACCAACACCACCTGTTTTTACTGGATACAAAACTTTTGAGATTATATGGCTCATTCTCATCAAAAGGATCGCATATTATCACAGGCATTATTAGTAAGTACAAAAACACTATGTGGCAGTTTATTTATTGCGTTTGGACATAGCAAAATTTATTGATTTGGATAAACACACAAATGGATCAATCCAATATTTCCACTGGTTTGTAGAGCATAGCGACGGCGTGTCTGAATTGGTACTGGCCTGTGCAGATTGGTAAGTTTTTGTGGCAGTTAGTTAGTTCGTCGTGTCTTACGCTTTGGTGTAGGTATAGGTGAAAGAAAGCATTTTCGAAATTTTACCCATTAAGGTGGTAACCTTATAGGGAGTTTTTTTTTGTATAAAACTCCGTCAGGTTTCAGTAAGCTAAATTGATAAAAAATTGTAGAAATTAGGGATGACGTACTTCAGGATTTTTCAAAATTGATAGGGCGTTGAAAGTTTGTATGGAAAATTCGGTATTTGCGTCAACCAAGTTGCGGGCAACTCCTAGAACATCATAAAACAAGTTATTAAACCTACCTGACCACCCCGAAAAAAACGTTATTCATTTTTCAAAGAGCCCACCTTGTTCGAGGTATCATTATATTTTCCTTCTTTGTCATGGAAACGTTTAGTAGCCCTTGATTAGTGATGGCCGCGGGGAATATTCCTAAATTCCAGTAATTTACTTATTGTAAATTTACGGGAATATTTCCATTGTTCCCGGAAACATTCCCCAAAGTTTCCAAAATCATGTTATGATATAACTATCGTTGTGCCCTGGATTTTCACGGCCAGCAGAGCTGATATACACAAAACCTTAGTAAATAATACCTACACTTAGGTGTAGGTTTAGACCTTTCTCATGAATAAATCGTATAAAAATGTAACGTCATTCGATTTAATTAACGTTAAACTCCCTTTACGTAGAAAATTCTTCAACTTTGGTAGGTTTGCCTTGTTTTCGTTACACTCAATGTAACGTCACACCCACTCTACATAACGACTAAAAATTTCACAAACCCATTAAAAATCATATTCTTTCGGCAACTTATATAGCGTTCATTGTTTGTAGTGCTTTATAGAAAAAAGGGTGGAATACGATGAGGTAAGTTAATGTTATTTAATAATCGAAATTATTTTCCGAGAATTGTCTGTATCTCTGTCCAACTGTATAGTCAGCAGCACATCAGGTTACACATTTAAGCTTAGAAAACAGCTTTTATTATGTAGGGAATTAAGGCGGTCTCAAGGTCAAAGTGGTGTAGTCTGACGTGCGGTCATGTGTACAAGGAAATTTAATTTATACTGTATTTGTTTTGTTCAGATGAAAATACATCAGGCGATTGCAAGAGCTATCTACGTGAGCGGGAGCCCACTTTCTCTACTACATCATCCACTGTGGAAGGAAGCCTTAGAATTGCTGAATCCTACATACAGCCCACCTTCTAGAAAAGTTTTGGAGTCTACGTTATTGGAAAAAAAATATCTAGAAGTACGTTGGACGTAACAGAGAAAATAAGAGAAAGCAATATTCTGCACTTGGCCTTAAAGGGGTGGTCAAACCTCCGAAATGAATCTATTTTGAATGTTGTCTTGTATGGGCTGAAACCTTATTTTTATAAATTTATTGAAACGAAAAACATGAGACATACTGCAGAATACTTGGCCAATGAGATTTTAAAAGTATTAGAAGACTTTGGTGCAGAAAAGTTTTTCGGCATAATAACTGACAACGCTGCCAATATGATCATGTGGTAGATTACTAAAAGAAAAATATAATCATGTTGTGTGGTTTGGATGCCTGGCCCATACATTACATTTAATGATTAACGACATTTTAAAAATCTCCGAGATATGTAATTTATTTGCTCTCATCATAGATATTATCAAGACTGTTACAAAATCTCACATCCTCAATGCTGAATTCCGGAAACTTGCTGAAGAAAAGTCAATTAATACATCTCTTAGTTTACCTGTGAAGACTAGATGGGGCAGCTACTTGCAAACTCTTCAGAATTTGTACAAGTGTAAAATCGTACTGCAAAACTTGGTTATCAATGTGAACAACCAACCTCTATCAAAGTATCGAACAAGACTTCTGAACGAAAATACTTGGGAAGAAATAGAAAAGCTTGAGAAAATCATCACGCTTATAGTTAAATGGATTATACTGCACCGTTCACTGGGTTTACAGAGCATTCAAAGAATTAGATGATCTACTCTGTCATTCGAATACGAGAAATTTTTTGGGAGATGATCTAAATGGTTTAGTGGAGAAGTTACTTATTTTTTAAGGGATTATCTTGTAAAATTGTTATAAGACACCTTGTTATTGAAGGTATTTTAATAAACCATCATTATTAATAATTTTTGTGTTTTACTAACCTTTGGAAATATTCCCGGAAACATTGTAAATTTACTGGGAATAAACCCAGAAATATTGGGAATTTTGGAAATTTTCGCTATAGAAATGTAAATTATTGTTAGCGTATTCATAATACGACGTAACTATTGTTATTTGAATGATTAGCAAAACGACAAAAATCCATATTGCGTTATAAGCAATTTTCCCCTAAATTTACATTTTTGGGAATATTGCCGGGAACGCTTCTGGAAATATTTCGAAAGTTTCCAATATTTCCGGGAACGGCACATCGCTACCCTTGATCCTCTGACAATATCCCCGGGTTATGGATGGGACCACATGCCCGGGACTTATTTTAGCCGTACGGGATTAATTAATTATCCCGGTCCCGGCATAATTTTGACTTTCCTCTCAAAGTTTGTTCCCATAAATAATACGTAAGTTGGAAGTTAAGGCGAATTAAAAAGTTACGACTAATTTCAGCTGAAGTAACCCGTAATATTGCAATTTATGAGCAATTTTTATAATGTAGGGATGATCCACTGGATTAATTTTTGAACAGTTTTAATTCGAGTAATGTTTGAAAAAGTTTCTATTAATTTGATTTCAACTACGTTCATTGTCGGCGGTAAGGTCGAGGAACCTTATTTTTTAATTAAATATTTGTTATTAGTAGTGACATATAATGCTGACAATCGTATACTATAATCCATGCTAATCTATATTTAAAGCTGAAGAGTTTGTTTGGTTGAACTCGCTTAACTCTTGAACAACCTACTGGTTCGAATTGAAAACGCTTTTGTGTTGAATAGTCCATATATCAAGAAAGTTTATAGTATATTATATCTTGCAGAGTATCAATGAAAAATGTTGCAAAATAGGAAAAATTCTTTCCGAGAGAACAGACAGAATTCCACACGGAGCGGAGCGGATTTAGGGTTCCGTACCTAAAAGGTAAAAACGGGACTCTGTATAAGTCCTTCTGTCTGTCTGTCTATCACCAGGCTGTATCTCGCAATCCGTGATAGCTAGATAGTTGAATTTTTGACATTTGCCAATAATATTTGATTAAATTAATCGACTGTGTCATCCGATGGGACTCGAACCCACGTCCCGTCGTTGTCCGGGCGAATGCTCTTAACAACTGAGCTACAGAGGACGTTAGTTAGCCTACGAATTTTTGTAAGTGCTTGCTACGCCAGTGAGCCAGCGTAAGTTGAGGCCTCTATACAACAAACGTAAGGGTTTATAAAATAGTGGCTAATGTTTTACCTATAGATGGCACGGAACCCTTCGTGACTGAGTCTGAATCGTGTTTGGCCGGTTTTTTTACTAATTTACCTTGTATTATAAGGAGGTAAAGTTTTTGAGTTTTTTTTAAGTAATCTCTAGAACTACTGAACCGATTTTGGCAATTCTTTCACCAGTAGAAAATCCCTGAGTGACAAAGGCTGTAAATTTGTAGTGTAGTTAATTTCCGAACTATTATTAAAACTAGGCTGTGTAATGTTGTCTATAAACTATTGTTAAGCCAAACTGCGGAGTATGAATAGCCCTATAACATTTGAAACTGTAAAGACCCTGCTAATAATCCAGTGAATAGGGGTTACCTGTCAAACAGTCCGGTAGTTTTGAATTTTCGAAACGTTTTCTAGGATGTTTAGTGAGCGTTTAAAACGCAAAATGCATAATTCCTCCCCCTTTATATATATCTCCGTTTACGTGCAGTTTAGCTCGAAAAGAGTTATACACAAAGTTGCAGGGAATATATTGTATTTGCGCGGCGGGGGAGGAATTGTGTATATTTCATTTTGAACACCCACTAACCATCTTTTGTTTTGGAACAATATCAAAATTCGAAACTACCGGACCGTTTGTCCTTTGACATTGACCTCCTCTTGCAGTCCCTATTTACTGAGCTATAAGAGTCACTCAAGAACTATTCTTGTGTAGCTGCAGTAGCCAGCACAAAATTGATCTAGTTGTATCAAACAGATGGATTGCATTCATTTAAGTGGAATTCCTTGTTACGGACTTGTCCTCTTTTTGTATGGAGGCTGGTTTTTTATTCTAAGATACCACCAACCACCAATAACTTATATTTATCTTTAAGCTACAAAAATACGAAACACGTTACCAAAGAAATCAGAATTTTAAACGCCTCCATTTTTGAGAAAAAATATGTTTTGTAACAGACATCATCCATTGATCACTTACTTGTATTTCCTGGCTGTGTGGCTATGTACCATTGCCTTTCCACTGGTGGATAAATACTACTAGGTACTACCACCGATTATATAATAGGCATTACTGTCAATGGAATGTCAATTTTGCTGGCAATTTTTTTTCATGCGTTAATTGATATACGCGAAAGTGCGGTTTATGTACAGACAAAGAAAAAAATAATTTCAATTTTTCTATAAATCGGAGGCCTTAAAAAATATTTTAACTATGCAGAAAGGCTAGTCTTTGTGAACTATTTCATATAATATTTAGTTTATTCTGGTTAGAAATATTGACGAATAAAAAACCATTAATGGACAAGTCCTTTTGCTTTTTCATCTTCGGCTTTGTCATCATAGTTTTTAGATGAGTGTATGGACAATGGACATCGCTCTGCTTTAACCCAGCCAACTCTATGGGCTACTGAAATAAATTCATTATTGAATAGGAAATTGAAATTCTTTTCTGAATAATGTTTCCGATTTTATTATTGAATTTACCGATGTTATTGGCGTTTTAAAACAATACAAAGTCAATCAGTACGGTTTGTCGGCTTCAGTCGAAAACAGAAGGAATTAATATCATTCGTTGACATTATTTAAATTAACCTGAATTAATTAAAGCGTATTGAACGCCGAATTGTGTAATAAAATTCAGTGCAATTTTAATTGTTACAAATGATGGCGCTCCTCTGATCGTTGTCAATGTAGGATATCAACCTATAATTAAATAGAATACAAATTTGTATTTTTATAGGTACATATTTATTACGCCTTCATCATTGGCAAGTTGCGATTTGGTAAATGATTGTTTTGTGATTTGGAAAGGTGTAAGGGTATATTTATGAAAATTGACAAACTATTTTTGCACGTTGGTGTTGGTAACTAACAACTGCATTAGCTGTAGTGCATGCGTATTGAGGGAGGGAGGGCGGTGTATTCTGCATTTGCCTGAACTGGTACTCAACGCGGTTGTGGTTGGTGTGGTTTTGGTGCCTGCGCTAGCGTGTCTTAGTGGAAATTTAAAGCAAAATAATTGTATTTTATTTTTCCCATCTAATAATGGATTTCTGCAAAGTAACGCCTGATTCTATTAATTATTAATTAAACTATTTAGTCTTATATTTTAGTAGTAAATAAATTTATTTGTCGTGGCTTTCACAGTAGGGGCTTAAAGGTGACGTACAAAATTTTTTTGGAATCCCTACATCCAGGGCTATCCAAACATACCCTACGTATGATCCCCAAGTTTTAGCACCTAGTTTTCGAGATAATATTTTTTGGTTCAATCGCACTTCTCATTTAGTTACGTCGGAGTTCTTTCTAGCAAATAATTTTGCGCACAACAAATAAGATAACTACCCAATACAGAAGTTACTTTTTGTGCGCAAAACAAATAAATTGCTGTTTTCCAAAATATCCAAAAAACATAAATTTTTAGACCGCGGTTTCTGTCTTATGTAGCGAATTCGTCCATTGTTTGTTCGTAAATACCTAACTAATTGTAATTTATTACATACGGTTACGAATAAGACGAAAACTCAGAATACACATGAACTTTAATATAAACACAATGTGTATCTTCCTATTATTAATAATGCCAGCAAATTGTATGTGCGGAAGGAGTTTGTTTGCTACTTTTAATATATTGTTTACATTCACATCAATTATTCGAAGTAAGCTGAGTTATTCATCTCTTTAGCGCTTTTGTGTTAAGAACTGCTTTACTTATTGCACAAAAACAAAATTAAAAAATGGCGCCCGAAAATGGAAATAAAGGGGGGAGGTGGGATTGATTTTTTTTTTCACCATAGCAAAATGGATATCAAATAAAAGCCAGTAAAGAGACCATTTCAAAAACATAATGTTTTGCAATCTGGTGTTTTGTTTTGAATATTAGGAGTGTGCCACTAAAACTAAATAATCTTGATGGTTAAATAAAGTGGCGAAACGCGTCGAGGTTTTTTGCAAGTTCGTGTTGGTTACTAACAACTGTAATTATCTGTAGTGCATGCGTATTTAGGGAGAGCGGGCGGTGCGGTACACTCAGCTTTTGCCTGAACTAATATTCAACGCGGTTACGCGAACGGTTAGTGTGGATTGGTGCTTGCACCGTCTCTTAGCGGAAAATTGATTTTAATTTATCTATTTTAATAGTTTTTTCAATACATAGTCTAAACATTTAAGACGGGCTGTATTTTTATTTTCAGCCTGAGACTAACAAAATGATAATGACGAATGAGGTTATTATTAAAATTTTAGCAATGGCATAGTTACGAGTATCACTAAATGTTTTTAATGCAAGACTATCTATATTTTCGCTCCATATATCATCTTATGAAACTCATAAAATTCGGTTTTCCTGTATAAATTCTGGATCGCATGTGTTGAGATCCGTAATCAAGAAGAACGCCGGCCAAGCGAATCGGTCATCCCTTTGCTTTTTTAGCAAATTGTGGGACCGATGGTCAGTGTGAAACCGCTCGAAAAAATTATCTGATGGGTACGGCCACCACCTTTCTCATAAAAATATATTTTTCATATTATTAAATAACGTATGGTGTGGTATAAATGTAATGGTTTATATTTTTAAAACAGATTTTTTAACCATACCAGTATAGCCGGCTTTATTCTCATGCTGCGAATGCGCGGTATTTGCTGTATTTCTTATTGCAGCGTGAATTGCAGCCATTTGTGGCGCGTGTGTGGAGCCGGCTTAAAAACTGAAAGCTCAATAAAATATGCAGTAGACATTATTTATCATGTTGGAGCTCGTACTTTCAACAAAAAATATTTTCAGCATTGTTGTTGTTGCTTACTGGTAAGTTTTGGATAATTGATTCCCCAACTCAGTGCGCTAGAGTTGAAGGCGGCTAATAGTCAGTACAGGCAAGTGCAATATTATCCTACATCGATCAGAGTTCTGCAATATAATACAGTGTGTCCGGTTACCGATATCCGAGCCTTCATGTGGGGACTTAGGAGCAAAATTGCTTAGCAAATTAATAGAATCAATTTTGGAAGCCCAAATATTTTTTTCACTTTTCCATACAAATAAGTAAATCGGCTTTGTAGATTTGTACGGAAAAGTAATATTTTTTTGTCTATTTTCGGGTTCATGTAATAGAAATAATGTTGCAGGTGAATTCATTTTTCTATCACTAGCAGTTACCCGCGACTTCGCCCGCGCCAAAAGTCGGATTTTCCATACAAATTTTCATCCCCCATTTCACCCCCTGATGATTTTATATTGCGACAAAAAGTAGCCTATGTCCTTTGCAGTGTCTCAAACTATCTCTGTGCCAAATTTCATTTGATTCGGTCCAGTAGTTTCGGAGCCTATTCGATGCAAATAAACAAACAAACAAATCTTTCCTCTTTATAATATTATATATTATTATATAATATAGTATAGATCTCTTAAAGACTCGGACATCGGTGACCGAACACACTGTATAAAGTTTTTGAAAGCGTATTGTAGTAGCTTAAACATATTTTGAACAAAGCTTTAGTACCCGGGAAAATATATTTTATGGACATCTAAAGTCCGGAATATAAGTAATCAAAATGGTTTCGGGTCAAAAAGGTTGAAAACCTCTGATCTTGGGGCATCTCAGTTATAAATGGCGGGACCACATACCTGTGGCCTGTTCTTTTCAGCCTTAGGTTTAATTAATTGTTTCCTCTTTTGCACAATTTTCATTCGTGATTTATGCGCTTTGTTATTTCAGGGGGGTTATTATTCATTATGCATTGCTTGCATTTAGGCTTACCTACGTATACAATATACAATGTGTCCAGGTTTTGACCAGCGATAATTTATCGGCTAATAATTCATCAATTGTTATCGACAAAGACCCCTATGTTGGATTCTTACTCCCCCCCCCCCCCCCCTCTTGAAATGGCAGCCATTTTAATTATATTAAAAAATACTATTTCTATGGATCTGGAGGTCCTAACAGCTATAAAAATTATTCATTTGGAAGATAACGCTATCGCCTATCAGCGGAAATAAATATAAATTCAAAATTATTAAATGTCATAGAGAAAGAAAATAAGTTATAAGAAATCTTGCTGAAATTTAAAAAGGTAAATAGTTTTTAAAACCTATTACAAAACTAAATACAAAAATGATTTTTTTTAAAATATTTTTTTATTTCTTTTTTAATCTTTAGGATATGTCTCTAAATTTGATACATTTAAGGCCCTTAATTTATCGCTAGTCGAGACCCGGACATTGTATATGCGCATATCTGTGGCGCAACCAACACCACCTGTTTTTACTGGATACAAAACTTTTGAGATTATATGGCTCATTCTCATCAAAAGGATCGCATATTATCACAGGCATTATTAGTAAGTACAAAAACACTATGTGGCAGTTTATTTATTGCGTTTGGACATAGCAAAATTTATTGATTTGGATAAACACACAAATGGATCAATCCAATATTTCCACTGGTTTGTAGAGCATAGCGACGGCGTGTCTGAATTGGTACTGGCCTGTGCAGATTGGTAAGTTTTTGTGGCAGTTAGTTAGTTCGTCGTGTCTTACGCTTTGGTGTAGGTATAGGTGAAAGAAAGCATTTTCGAAATTTTACCCATTAAGGTGGTAACCTTATAGGGAGTTTTTTTTTGTATAAAACTCCGTCAGGTTTCAGTAAGCTAAATTGATAAAAAATTGTAGAAATTAGGGATGACGTACTTCAGGATTTTTCAAAATTGATAGGGCGTTGAAAGTTTGTATGGAAAATTCGGTATTTGCGTCAACCAAGTTGCGGGCAACTCCTAGAACATCATAAAACAAGTTATTAAACCTACCTGACCACCCCGAAAAAAACGTTATTCATTTTTCAAAGAGCCCACCTTGTTCGAGGTATCATTATATTTTCCTTCTTTGTCATGGAAACGTTTAGTAGCCCTTGATTAGTGATGGCCGCGGGGAATATTCCTAAATTCCAGTAATTTACTTATTGTAAATTTACGGGAATATTTCCATTGTTCCCGGAAACATTCCCCAAAGTTTCCAAAATCATGTTATGATATAACTATCGTTGTGCCCTGGATTTTCACGGCCAGCAGAGCTGATATACACAAAACCTTAGTAAATAATACCTACACTTAGGTGTAGGTTTAGACCTTTCTCATGAATAAATCGTATAAAAATGTAACGTCATTCGATTTAATTAACGTTAAACTCCCTTTACGTAGAAAATTCTTCAACTTTGGTAGGTTTGCCTTGTTTTCGTTACACTCAATGTAACGTCACACCCACTCTACATAACGACTAAAAATTTCACAAACCCATTAAAAATCATATTCTTTCGGCAACTTATATAGCGTTCATTGTTTGTAGTGCTTTATAGAAAAAAGGGTGGAATACGATGAGGTAAGTTAATGTTATTTAATAATCGAAATTATTTTCCGAGAATTGTCTGTATCTCTGTCCAACTGTATAGTCAGCAGCACATCAGGTTACACATTTAAGCTTAGAAAACAGCTTTTATTATGTAGGGAATTAAGGCGGTCTCAAGGTCAAAGTGGTGTAGTCTGACGTGCGGTCATGTGTACAAGGAAATTTAATTTATACTGTATTTGTTTTGTTCAGATGAAAATACATCAGGCGATTGCAAGAGCTATCTACGTGAGCGGGAGCCCACTTTCTCTACTACATCATCCACTGTGGAAGGAAGCCTTAGAATTGCTGAATCCTACATACAGCCCACCTTCTAGAAAAGTTTTGGAGTCTACGTTATTGGAAAAAAAATATCTAGAAGTACGTTGGACGTAACAGAGAAAATAAGAGAAAGCAATATTCTGCACTTGGCCTTAAAGGGGTGGTCAAACCTCCGAAATGAATCTATTTTGAATGTTGTCTTGTATGGGCTGAAACCTTATTTTTATAAATTTATTGAAACGAAAAACATGAGACATACTGCAGAATACTTGGCCAATGAGATTTTAAAAGTATTAGAAGACTTTGGTGCAGAAAAGTTTTTCGGCATAATAACTGACAACGCTGCCAATATGATCATGTGGTAGATTACTAAAAGAAAAATATAATCATGTTGTGTGGTTTGGATGCCTGGCCCATACATTACATTTAATGATTAACGACATTTTAAAAATCTCCGAGATATGTAATTTATTTGCTCTCATCATAGATATTATCAAGACTGTTACAAAATCTCACATCCTCAATGCTGAATTCCGGAAACTTGCTGAAGAAAAGTCAATTAATACATCTCTTAGTTTACCTGTGAAGACTAGATGGGGCAGCTACTTGCAAACTCTTCAGAATTTGTACAAGTGTAAAATCGTACTGCAAAACTTGGTTATCAATGTGAACAACCAACCTCTATCAAAGTATCGAACAAGACTTCTGAACGAAAATACTTGGGAAGAAATAGAAAAGCTTGAGAAAATCATCACGCTTATAGTTAAATGGATTATACTGCACCGTTCACTGGGTTTACAGAGCATTCAAAGAATTAGATGATCTACTCTGTCATTCGAATACGAGAAATTTTTTGGGAGATGATCTAAATGGTTTAGTGGAGAAGTTACTTATTTTTTAAGGGATTATCTTGTAAAATTGTTATAAGACACCTTGTTATTGAAGGTATTTTAATAAACCATCATTATTAATAATTTTTGTGTTTTACTAACCTTTGGAAATATTCCCGGAAACATTGTAAATTTACTGGGAATAAACCCAGAAATATTGGGAATTTTGGAAATTTTCGCTATAGAAATGTAAATTATTGTTAGCGTATTCATAATACGACGTAACTATTGTTATTTGAATGATTAGCAAAACGACAAAAATCCATATTGCGTTATAAGCAATTTTCCCCTAAATTTACATTTTTGGGAATATTGCCGGGAACGCTTCTGGAAATATTTCGAAAGTTTCCAATATTTCCGGGAACGGCACATCGCTACCCTTGATCCTCTGACAATATCCCCGGGTTATGGATGGGACCACATGCCCGGGACTTATTTTAGCCGTACGGGATTAATTAATTATCCCGGTCCCGGCATAATTTTGACTTTCCTCTCAAAGTTTGTTCCCATAAATAATACGTAAGTTGGAAGTTAAGGCGAATTAAAAAGTTACGACTAATTTCAGCTGAAGTAACCCGTAATATTGCAATTTATGAGCAATTTTTATAATGTAGGGATGATCCACTGGATTAATTTTTGAACAGTTTTAATTCGAGTAATGTTTGAAAAAGTTTCTATTAATTTGATTTCAACTACGTTCATTGTCGGCGGTAAGGTCGAGGAACCTTATTTTTTAATTAAATATTTGTTATTAGTAGTGACATATAATGCTGACAATCGTATACTATAATCCATGCTAATCTATATTTAAAGCTGAAGAGTTTGTTTGGTTGAACTCGCTTAACTCTTGAACAACCTACTGGTTCGAATTGAAAACGCTTTTGTGTTGAATAGTCCATATATCAAGAAAGTTTATAGTATATTATATCTTGCAGAGTATCAATGAAAAATGTTGCAAAATAGGAAAAATTCTTTCCGAGAGAACAGACAGAATTCCACACGGAGCGGAGCGGATTTAGGGTTCCGTACCTAAAAGGTAAAAACGGGACTCTGTATAAGTCCTTCTGTCTGTCTGTCTATCACCAGGCTGTATCTCGCAATCCGTGATAGCTAGATAGTTGAATTTTTGACATTTGCCAATAATATTTGATTAAATTAATCGACTGTGTCATCCGATGGGACTCGAACCCACGTCCCGTCGTTGTCCGGGCGAATGCTCTTAACAACTGAGCTACAGAGGACGTTAGTTAGCCTACGAATATTTGTAAGTGCTTGCTACGCCAGTGAGCCAGCGTAAGTTGAGGCCTCTATACAACAAACGTAAGGGTTTATAAAATAGTGGCTAATGTTTTACCTATAGATGGCACGGAACCCTTCGTGACTGAGTCTGAATCGTGTTTGGCCGGTTTTTTTACTAATTTACCTTGTATTATAAGGAGGTAAAGTTTTTGAGTTTTTTTTAAGTAATCTCTAGAACTACTGAACCGATTTTGGCAATTCTTTCACCAGTAGAAAATCCCTGAGTGACAAAGGCTGTAAATTTGTAGTGTAGTTAATTTCCGAACTATTATTAAAACTAGGCTGTGTAATGTTGTCTATAAACTATTGTTAAGCCAAACTGCGGAGTATGAATAGCCCTATAACATTTGAAACTGTAAAGACCCTGCTAATAATCCAGTGAATAGGGGTTACCTGTCAAACAGTCCGGTAGTTTTGAATTTTCGAAACGTTTTCTAGGATGTTTAGTGAGCGTTTAAAACGCAAAATGCATAATTCCTCCCCCTTTATATATATCTCCGTTTACGTGCAGTTTAGCTCGAAAAGAGTTATACACAAAGTTGCAGGGAATATATTGTATTTGCGCGGCGGGGGAGGAATTGTGTATATTTCATTTTGAACACCCACTAACCATCTTTTGTTTTGGAACAATATCAAAATTCGAAACTACCGGACCGTTTGTCCTTTGACATTGACCTCCTCTTGTAGTCCCTATTTACTGAGCTATAAGAGTCACTCAAGAACTATTCTTGTGTAGCTGCAGTAGCCAGCACAAAATTGATCTAGTTGTATCAAACAGATGGACTGCATTCATTTAAGTGGAATTCCTTGTTTCCACGAAAAGTCTCTTCACTCGTATAAATTGACTGGAACATAAATTGGTGTAATTAATCGCGAAGGTTCAGTATAAATGATCTGCCAGGCTCAGGGGAGATAGCGGATTTGGAATACGAGATTGTTCCCTTTGAGATACCCCTTAAAATTATATCATTAATTCTAGTTACGCCTGTCAATTACTTTCATATTATTCTAGCTACGAAGCTTAATGTTTGTAAATTAATTGTACGCAAAGATAGAAATTAAGATTATTATTACTATTTTGATAACAATTCATTTTGTATTGTTTTTCCTTTAAGTACACATAGCCGCATGTCACCCATTACCCGACTTTGACCTTGAGATCACCTCTATTTCCTACATTATAAAGGCTGTTTTCTTATTTTACGTGCGGTCAGCTGGCTGTACCAACTGATTCCATCTTTTTTTGTTCACTTATCTACAGACATATTCGTATACAAATATGAGGTAATACAGCGTTGGTGAGCTTTTAACTACAGTAAGTGTTAAAAGCTTACTCAGCTCAGTTTGTGAATTATTCTTCTCCTTATAATTTGATTTGTGATTACGGATAATAATAAACGGTCGAATATATTATTTAAGGTGGTTCTATTATTTCCTTCTTTGTCTGTGATTGCTTATACTTATCGCCACGTACAAACCGAAGCGAAAGCGAGAAGATGCATTGAATATTAATTAAAAAAATGCGAAACGTGTCGTAATACTCGTAATGTAAGTATTGAGATTTCCCCCTGGATTTGTAATCTACTTTCTGATTTTCAATTTAAAATTATTACCCAACGAGCACGTTCGGGTATCACGTAGAGGCACGTTTGAGCTTTGGTTTCTCTTCCGAGAGGAATACTAATTACTTAGGTAAAAGCAGAGCCCATAGATAGTCTGCTGCGTTGATATGAAGCTACAGGCAGCATTACTTATGCTGAGCAACTAGTGTCGCACGCCCATGTAGTTTTTTCTAGAATTATCATACTTTTGATATTGTATACCTACCTGATTTCCTTGAGTACATACTCGTATAGACAAAAACAGTGTAAGTTACTTGTACCCATCGATTGCAGCTTAAAGTAAGTCGTGACGTGTGTTATACAACCATTACTTAGCTAGAAAAGATATGAAAGTAGAGTATAATCGGGCGATTTCAAAATGCTCAGTAGGTACAGTCGAGTTCATTAATATATAAGCATTTCCATATCTATACATATACATATGTATGTAAGTATATCTATATTTCCGTTTCGTCCTGCAGTCTGCATAAGTGCAGGCCGTGACTACCTGAAAATTCGGAAGTTGCATTTCCGTTTCTCTCTGCTAGCCTGTTGTTATCTCTAGAGTGTATGCTAATGATAACAAAATCGATTTAATTCAAATTTCTATTTTATACCGGTAGCGGTATTACTGCTTAATTTTAAGAGCTTACAAAATAACATAATTTTTACGCTTTACGCTAGCGAAACTTTTGATGATCGTTTAATATTTAACGTACCTAAAAATTGTTTATAATGTTACCAAACGAACGAAACGCAGTGCAATGTGATTTTTGACATTTACATAAATATCTATCTTTATTTTAAGAGCTACGTTCTTGTCGGTGGAGTCTTCTCTTTTCCTTTCTATTTAGTGCCATTTCCTTAGCTTCTCAGTACGACACAACACCTAACTTTTCCTTTATTTGATCCATGTAGGACCTTCTTGGCCTTCCTTTTCCCTTCTACTTTTCCCTCTATAATCTTTGGAGTTATTTACATATCACACCTTGCAAATTCTTCTTTGATCAATATTATTTGTATATCTACGTTAAGAACATCTTTACTAAGTATTATCCATCTGAATTCACACACTATCTTATGCAAAAGCTATCTCTAAACCAAATATTCAAGCGGATTATTGTATTAATTGAGTTCAATGCATATTATTATCAAATAATTTATGTAGGTAGACGATACAGTACATGTATCTAATTCCCTTACTGCCAATGTGAATTCCAATAACTCCCAATTTAGCAAGCGTTTCGTATTAATCAACGTGACTGTATAATAATTTGAATAGACCTGTCAATCGTAATAAGCTTGTAATATAGTATGTAATATTTGGTTAGATCATAGAATGTCATTTATTAAAAGTTGTGACGCATCCGTTGATTAAGCCCTTTCATTTTTGGCCGAAATCTTTGAGGCCCTGAATAATACGTCAGTATTGAAAAGCTAGATTTTAGAGTTTATTCTGTAAGTCCATGTAATCTTTTCAGTAGCAGTGAAAGAAAATATCAAAGTTGATATGATTCGTTCTTAGCATATCCAGTAGATGCCGATGTGGATGTATAACCTTGGACCAGAACATCAGAACTTTACATTTAGGTAACTCCAACTGTTGTTAGCATTAAATAAACATTTAAATTCACTTGTCACTCGGTCTTTCGAAAAATACTTACTTATCTCTCTCAAGGGAAATATTTTTTAAGTCAGATTTTTTCTATCTGACTTTGTATTCCTTTTCTACTCTAGTGTACGAACTACTTTTATAGGAGAAAGTATTTATAGAATCAACAACTTTCATCTATTCCCATTTTTTTGCGATTTTTAGCTAATAATTTTCATGATATCACTTTTTTCCTTTCAGACTTATTCGTTGGCAAGCAGGATGCATCCACCATGCATCCAGTGAATTTGTGTTTAAAAATCCCTTACAACCTTAATTTTGACAGCATGTTCGGTTGTTTACCCCACAGAGCGATCTGTTACGTTGTGTCAGAACTCATTACTAATCGCGTGTCCCTGCTAACCTCTGTCGTACTGTTGATCAATCATCTGGGAACAAACCCTTGGGAATTCTGCTATAAGGCTCCGCCCAGATGGGCCACCGACCCGGTGGTTGTGTAGCTTGTCTCATTATTATCAATAATAATAATAATAATGTCCTCCTAGCCGAATTTCGACTACGGCGGCCTATCTCAACAGAGATTAGCCAACTGCGCGGGACATATTATAGTGCACAAGTGTGTGCGCAATACACAGGTGCACTCTCTGTTCCTTCACTCTCATAATTCGGTGAGACGGCAGTCCGACATGACCGTAGAGAGATCAGGCGCAAGACCAACGGCTTAACGTGCTTTCCGAGGCACGGGGGTGTTAACACCACCAACTCCCTGACTCCGGAGCTGTGTCTGAGTAATTTCAAAACAGAAAAACCCAAACACTCTCGGCCCGACCCGGGATTCGAACCCGGGACCTCGTGGATAGTACCCAGCGTGCTGACCACTAGACCAACGAGGCAGTCTTATTTACTTAGTATTATCAATACGTCCGCCGCACACGTAAAGCGATTGGCGGCCACTCGCTATTATGACAAGACATCTGTCAAAGGATCTAGTAAATGAGTGTCAATTAAATATGGGCACCAAGTAGGTACCTTCATTTGCGCGGCACCAAAGGGCGTCGCGCGCTACAGCCACCAATTGCGGTGGTCGGGTCGGTGGCCCATAAGTGTTGCTTAAGCCACCGTATCTAGTTCAATATAGTACAGGTATTTGTTGATTCATTTTCTTCCTTGAGATCAACAGATGTTGTTTGTAGCAATAGGTACCTTAAGACGGACTCGCCCAAGCTTGCACGCGCACTTATCTACTCGTAAACACACGTCACAAATAAACCTTCCTCGTAAATCCGTTTACATACCATATAACGGGAAAACTGCACATTTAATCAATGAAATATAACATGTACCTAATATCTGTTTTGTTATAAGAAATATTATAAACATAATCAAAAATATAATGTACACAAGGTATCAATAAATAAAGTTTTGAAATCCTATATTATAGGACATCTGACACTCTCTATAGTCTATTGTAAAGAACAAACGAGGAAAATCCAGATAATATTGTATTTTCAGATCTTTACTGAGTGAAACTAAAGTATAAACGTAATTACGTAGGTAGGTAGCTAGGTACATCATTAATGCAAATAATTACACGAAGATGGCTAAACAAAGTGTCTGAGTAACTGATAAACAGTTGCACCTCCGGGAGTTTCGCCAGCATGGACTGGTGCTAATTATCGCTTTAATTATTCATTACGGTACAGTTTATTGCTTCGGGGTCGACGTGTTGCGGTTACTTAGGATACAGACTAGTTTTCATAATAAGGCTAAACGAAATAAGAATATTTTCTTCAACACTGGATTGTTACAGAAATTAAAAACGCTGCTAAATAATTAATGTGTAAATACAAATGTTGTTTATGTTTGCTTCAGTTTCGAATATAACAAAGCATTGTATTTGTCATAATTACTTTTAGATTTATTAAAAGAAATAAAGAAACTGCAGCTATAAAAACTTTATTGGTCATTTAAGACAAAATGTCTCCAAAAATAGAAAAATAAGTATCCTACTCAGCAAAAAACACATTATTATCTTCCCACATACTACCTACCTAGTAGTTTACTACTTTGATACAGCAGCCTTGATTGAATTCTTTCCCCGATAGATTGTTTCACTATCTCCACTATTGGGCTCGTTGTAGCAAGTTCAATCAATCGTAATTCAAAACTCTTCTACTGCGTTTTCTTCCGATAACAAAAAAGCCATTTATCGGTAAACTAAAACACAAACAAGTCATTTCAAGACACTTTTTTGTCATTTTCCTCCTAACAACAAAATCTGTTTCCACCTCACCTGTCAGCTTCACCAGAGTTCTGTTTCGATGTTAATGTTGTTTCTCTTCTTTTATTAGTTCGGACGTACTTTTTATTAGTTCAATTCAGCTATCTACTTGGGTACATTTTATTACCTCGCTCAACTCACGGCTATCAATTTTGATCTAGGCAACGCTGTTTGTCATGTGTAAATCTGTTAGTTTACAGTCGACAACAACTTCTCTGCGAAAAGGTACTTATTATTCTTTAAAAAGAGGTTTAAACAGTTCAGTCTCTTAGCGGTTATTTAAAGCAAATTATTTTAATTTTTCTGTATAAGCAGTTGTTTTTATAAGTAGATAATCTTTAGAACTTGTTATTTTACTTTCTTTTTTCTATTTATTATCACTGTCATCTTTTTCATTATTTCAAGGATACAAAGCTACACTATTGCCAAGTTTATATTTCATTCCGGTTTCTGAGATCATAATATATACAACGCCCGAGGGATGCGTAGGTACCTAGTATTGTTTCCTGTTTCAAACCGAGTTCAATAATGCGCGCGTTGCAACGGAGATCCTTATGTACAGTAGCCTGTACATCAGCTATACATTTTAATTCCCCCTTCCCTTAGTTTGATAAGGGCAACTCCAGTTATGATGCTCCAGAATAAGGGCGACATCAAAAACTCCAGTTTTGATCGTGGCGGAACAATCCTATCAACGGTTGTAGTCTCCGTTAGATGCTGCATGGAAGCTTCCACCCTTCCACCGGAGCCCGGCGCGGTCAAGCAGCTTGCCGTGTTCTGTCGGTGAGTGGGAGTGCCAGAACATTCTGGGTGAGCTTGCTCCACCATCGTCTCTGTCATGCCACGTCTAGCTTAGTCTAGACCTTCACGTATCAGGTTTCCAGACAGAATAGAAAATTAATTGTTATCAACCCGCCGGCGGGTTTTGACAGCCTGTCAAACCCCATAAGACCCGCGGTAGGGTCAAGGGCAAACCTATATTAAATAAAAAATGCGACAATGTTGACCTTAACGTGCTGTTCCATCAAAAGGCTAATCTTCAATAATTCATATAAATTTATGACATCAAAGCCGTGCTCGCATTCAAGCATTACACTCAAAGCTCATGACCACATTTTAGGGCGGCAATAGATGCCTAAAGATGCATATTATACCCGCCACAAATGATCCCATACTTTGAGCACTCGAACCCAAAATTCCACTTGACGAGACCTCCTAAACGTGGCGCATAATTTTTAACTCACAGTAAATGAAAGGGCCGGGGCATAATATCTATATTTCCGCCGCACTCAACGCATGCCGCCTTGTTGAGGTAACAACCTTCGAGCGCCTATAAAAATGCTAATAGCACGAATGTGATGCTATTTCAAAAGAAAAGGAAAGGTATATAATATCGGAAAAGTCGGTCTATTCCGCACGAATCCCCTAATTCCCAAAAGATATCAGATCGGATCTCCAAGGACCGTTTATTTGGATATCACAAAAATTCTGAAACGGCACAGGGCTTTCGATTACGTCTAATGCTTTGTGCGCTCATAAGGGACTCAGCTTGATTTATGATTTCCAAACAGCAATTTAAGAAAGACCTCACTTAACAAATTAATGATACGCTTTGAATCATAAGAATTCAACGATTCTCCTTTTCAACAATTTAGGTAGTTCAGATCCACACAATGAATGAATCACAGAATGAATAAGAGTACAAGTACAGAAGGACCACTCCGACAAGTTATTTAAGTAAATAGCGACTCTTGCTAGACATAACAAAGTGCAAATTAAAAACGCCAATAGCCTACCACTATAAGCCTAAATATTTGCCTATAGGGTCGACCGACACGAGCAGATGCGATGCGAAATACGCGCGTAAGTCTAGATCTTAAATGCGGCCGGCTTGTGGCATCCATTACGACCTAATACAGACCGGTCGATCCGCGCATGTTCTTGTAGCTTGAGGCTAAATTGCAGAGTGAACCAGGCCTGGAATGAATTTAGGTATCGAAGACATGAATATGCCCTAAAATATCAAACCCTCTTTTTCAAGGAATGGTTTAATTATCAGCGTCCTTGGAGAATCATGTCGTATTTATTCAAGGACCGCGAAAAAAACGTTGGAATTCCCCTAATAAAAGAAACGGACTAAGGCGTTTAACAAAGTCATTCGGCGGGTGGAATCGATTTAGGCAACCGACTGGAAATGCGAGATAAGACCTATTCGCTTTTACAGGCTATCGGTGTTTTTAATAAATTAATCATTGTGTTTCTTTTTTTTAAATAAATAATAATGTCCTCCTAGCCGAATATCAACTACATTGGCCAATCTAAACAGAGATTAGCCGACTACGCGGGAGATATTATAGTGCACAAGTGTGTGCGCAATACACAGGTGCACTCTCTGTTTCTTCACTCCCATAATTCGATGAGACGGGCAGTCCGACATGACCGTAGAGAGATCAGGCGCAGGGTTAACACCACCAACGTCCTGACACCAGAGCTGTGTCTGAGTTATTTCTAGACAGAAAAACCTAACACTTTTCGGCCCGACCCGGGATTCGAACCCGGGACCTCGTGGATAGTACCCAGCGTGCTGACCACCAGACCATCGAGGCAGTCAGACCTTTTTATTTATCAAGGTACCAGCAGACGACATGTCACCGTGAGACTACTGGTTTCTATGTGTTTCCATGGAACACCATTTACAGATAGCAACATGAAGCTTTTGTAGAAATACATAGAAACTAGTAGTGTCGCGTCGACATGTCGTATGCTGCTGCCGCGTGTGATTGGCTACGAACTTTTTTTTACCTTTAAACCACGGAGATTTTAGTAGGTAGGTAAGTGACGTCAAGAGAGTCCTACTTAACCTCTTGCTGCCCCCTGGCAGCGGATATGCAAACATATAGAATTTTTTCCGTGTATAGAAAAGTTTAAACCAAAAGTAAGTATGTATATGTATGTATTTAGGGTAATAATAAATGAAGAACACTTTTTACTTTTGTTGCAGGAAAGCATAGCTCTATTATTATATTTTATGTATTATTCTATATATTTTAAGAATTAACTTGTCAAACTCAAGTCCATGTGTAAATATGTAATTCCCTATACCCCAATTATTTTTGAAAGTCAAATAGCTCATCAGCCGGGTTGGGTATTTTTAAATTATCTATTTCAAAGTAAACCCTTGGTATAAATTCCAATTAGGTATTTGGCATTTTTCTTTTACTGTTCTTCTAAGGCTGGCCATTCAGAAGTCCTGTAAGTGGTCCTCATTCAAGGAATGCTTACTTAAATAGTTGCTTTAGTGCAAAAGATTCGCGACTAGACGTTCATTTCACTCGGTGAATTTGTGTACTTCCCTTTCACATCGCCGGCTTTGCAAGTTATTTTATCTGTTCACGTTTTATGAAGGAACTCGTTTGTGCCTAATGCCCTCTGAATGGCGATACAGTATACAGACAGCCTCCAGTATACCAGACTATATTTTCATTGCAAAATCGCCCCTTTCACAAGTGCATGAGATGCTACAGCATTTAGCCAAATGTTTTGTCGTACAGGCAGCACGTAAGGTTGCCCATTCGAACTGCGTAAACAGTTTTTATTACGTAGGGAATAGAGACGGTCTGTCAAAATGGGGTAGTCTGACGTGCGGTTGTCTGTACATTGACTATTGCAATCGGCTTCTCTTTTTACTGTGCCGCAGTTACGACAAGAACCTCTTTCCGATTTTTTAATACAATTATTTTACTTTCATGTTTCCACTAGTCGCAATTTAGCAAGTCTTCATGTTAGTTGTAGCTTGTGCAATTCTAAGTAGATAGATAATATATAAAGATAGATACATAAGGTTCTAAGTAGATATAGGATAGATAATCATACTTTCAAATGAAGAAAAATCATTTCCGAACTCTGTTACCTTAATATACTCACATTCACTTGGAGGAGAGCCTATTGAGCAACTTGTTTGGATTTCTTTTTAAGAATTACCATTTTTATGAAGATTGTTCCTTCTCAAAAGATTAATTAAAATCTTCATTATGCTTAAAAAGATGAAGATCTGTATACCATGTACTGACGAGTTTGGTAACAAAAGTTTGGTAACACCTGTGTTTAATGTTTTAAGGTCAGCACTTAAAGCATCATTTGAAGGACGTCTTGATATCTATTCATCCTGCAGTAGATTTAGCTACTGATTTAGGTTTTTTTCATTAAAATAACAGTACCTAATCGTAATTCATAACTAAGCACATCTGATGAAATCTTTTCTAAAGACTTATTCAAATATATGCTTAATTATTTAACGATTCATCGACGTTTTTTGTAATTTTACTTATTTAACATCTTGCTCTAGTCACCTAAAGCACTCTCTGTCCCTTCACTCTCATAATTCGGGGAGACGTCAGTCCAACATGACCGTAGAGAGATCAGGCGCAGGACCTTAACGTGCTTTCCGAGGCACGGGGGTGTTTTCACCACCAACTTTACCAACTTTCTGACTCCGGAGCTGTGTCTGAGTTATTTCTAGATAGAAAAACCTAACACTCTCGGTCCGACCTGGGATTCGAATCCAGGACAGCATGGGGACCATTAGACCAGACGAGGCAGTCTATAGTTGGTATACTTACAGTGTGCTTGGCTACAGGTGTGGAGCCTTGATGAGGGAATATAGAGGCCAAATTCCAGTAACTTTTTTTAAAGGATCTACTTTAAATCCAAATATTTTTATCTTTCTTAACTAATTAGAAAATGATTTAGGATCGCATTGGACGCAGGCCGCTTCTAACATGTCACATATCTATGGGCCTATGTTCGTTCAGCTGTGGACGTCTTGCGGCCGTTCAGATTTGTGTGAAAGGTTTTTGTTACGATCATGCAATTTAGAAAAAACCGACCAAGTGCGAGTCGGACTTGCGCACGTACAAGTATTTCGTAGCATTATATAATATAGCCCCCCTTAAATATATTTTAATTCAACTATTTGAGTTGCACTATTAAGTGAATATACAACTAAACATTCGGTGAATATTTAGAGCGCCTTCACATTACGTCGCAAGTAGTGCAGCAGCAGCGCGACTATAGCAGCGCGACAGACGCGCTGTTTACAGGCGGCTAATTCCATACTAAAAAGAGCAGCGCGACAGCCGCGCGACACGTGATTGTCCATACTGGACGGCAGCGCGGCAGCCGCGTGCTGTCAGTCGACTTCGAGCCAGTGTTGCAATCGTACGTACGGCAGAACATTATTTCACAATGAGCGAATTTGACACAGAACAATTTATTATTCAAGTTCAAACACGTCCAGCTTTGTGGGATTCGAGCACTGATGATTACAGCAACAGACCATAAAAAATGTTGATTTATGATTGTTGATTTATGTACCGTCTCCATTGTTCAATAAACATGTATGTTATTGATAAAAGCTTGTTTCAATATTTTACCTTTAAAAACAGACTTACCTAAGTGTTAAAACAAGTCTTTCTTCTGCGGAAATGCTGTTCCGAAATAGAGTATCACGGCGCTCAATACTACTCCTAAGACATAATAATTCACCAAAAGACTTTTTTGACATTCGGACGTAATTAAAGATTTTTTTATTAACAACCATATTTCAACACTTTGAATACTGTTACATAATCACTATTCACATGTCGATTTCGAAACAAAGGATCAATCCAGCAAATTCTTTTCTTTTTATGAATGCGACGTCAATGGCACCGAAAGAGAACCAACAAAAGCAGGAGCAACAGTGATGTTTCCTCTTTGGAGTCCATTGTAGAAATGAACTGGCCACCCTTAGTCGCGCGGCTGTATTTGTAATGAGAAAGCATCCGCTGCTATCGCGCGGCTGCCGCGCTGCTGCTGCACTGCTTGCGACGTAATGTGAAGGCGCACTTAAAGTATCCAAGTATCTGTTGCCCTTATTTATAATTCGAGCACAAAAACGGCAAAAATATCAAGTTTGTTGTATGGCCCCACTTAATTATTTTATTTATTCTGTTTTTAGCATTTGTTGTTATAGCGGCAACACAAATACATCATCTATAAAAATTTCAACTGTCTAGCTATCACGATTCATGGGATCATCCTGGTGACTGACAAACGGACAGTGGAATCTTAGTAATAAGGTCCCGTTTTTATCCTTTGGGTTCAGAACACTAAAAAGATGTTGAAGATGAACTCATTTGTCGCCTTATGAAGGCTCCACAAGTAGTGACAAAACACACTGAATTATTCTAGTATATACGCACGCGGTTGTCAATTTGAGAAAGTAATAAAATATGGCAATGATCGCACGTATCTACTTAACTCGTAAAATAGGTGCTCGGACATAAAAATAAATCTGCAGTAAGTCTCAGGCACACGTCCTTCTTTTATAGTTCTATTTCACTCCTCACTTCGCCCTCACTCCTCACTCCTCTGGGCCTTGACGAGTTAGATGAGAGGCATAAAGTATGGGGCCTTCTATAAAATTCTCAATTGTCTGCATACTTGTAGCTAAATCTGAAACCCGTGTCCAAAAGTAATCTAATCTGCAGACATGCAAATCGATCTTGCCGTAATTTGAATTTGGGTTGTTTTGAATTCCATGTTTTTTTTTAATTGGCTTTGGTCATTCCAAAAAATGAATGGATTTACAAAAGAGCGACGTTGGTATGGCTGTGCGTGCTGTACAACTTAGATTGGATGTTTCAATTCTGTTTATTCTATTTATTAATTAATGTCGATTCAAAAATTGAAACACCAACATAAATTTTTTAATTGTATTTTGTTCGAAAACAAATCGTGTAGACATATATAAAATACTAAGGCCTTAAAATACTATTAAGTTATAATTTAAAAAATGGTGGAGACACTATAATTTCTTTAAGGGGGTGAGTATGACCATAAATATATTATCCACCTTTAAATTTTACTGCGGAGTCATCACTGAAATCGTTCAAAATAAATGTTTAAGCTCTGTCGCTTAAGAATAATGTAGCAGTCTACTGTTGAAAGAACAAGTTCAATTCACTCCTGTAGGTTGTGAGGTTACTTCATATTTACAAATTTTACCTTCTTATAATATAAGTAATGTTCTCCTAGCCGAATTTCGACTACGGCGGCCTATCTCAACAGAGATTAGCCAACTGTTACCAACCAACATATTATAGTGCACAAGTGTGTGCGCAATACACAGGTGAACTCTCTGTTCCTTCACTCTCATAATTCGGTGAGACGGCAGTCCGACATGACCGTAGAGAGATCAGGCTTATCAATATGAGTAGTTTAGATTATAATCAAATTAAGATAAAGGTTAAATAAGTAATTAATATAGATGCATGATTTTAAGATGACATTCTAATGATTTTAAGATGTCTCAAAAATAATATAATAATTCGTTTTCGCGTCCCCTGCGGAAGGCACTAATTTCATTGACGTTACACATAATATTATTCCAACAACTAGAGGAATATTTCGCAAGCGTGAGCTCATTGCCGCCCGTACCGCGGTAATATTAGTTCCTATTCGGAATGTTAACTAGCTATCAGATTTAACGATGCGGATGTGGTACTGTTTGGACTGCGAATTGAGCGCACACATGCTAGAATGTCTATTTATATTCAAACCATGTCATTTTATTTCTTGCACGAAGGGCGTGATTCGCGACAGCACTTTCTTTAAAATCCGATCCCTAGTACGCAAAACATATAAAAAATTGTTGCAAGAAACACACTTATTACCTAGCCCCAAACAAAGCATGAGCTTGTGCTATGGGAACTGGGATAAAGGACTTATATACCTACGTTTATAAACATCATGACTTAGGTACAAATGCTCGTGCTCATCACATAAACATTTGCCCCTTGCTGGATTTGAACCCCCTTTAATTTCCATATGCGGGCGCCATTTTTTAAATGTATTTAACCTTTGTCACTATCACAATTTTTACAAATTCAACGACACCTCATATGTCAAAACTGTCCAGCCGTTTGGGCTGTAGGGCGTGCCAAACAATAATACATACATTACAGTCGCAGTCGGGTAATTAGAAGAAAATATGTGATAACTTGTAACATGATTTGACGTTTCAAAATGTTTGTAGTCAGTCGTTTTCGCTTCGTTAGCAGAGAAAGAGACTGTTGAACTCAAAGTTACCCTGAGAGAGTTCTATTGGGAATCAAGCCCACTATTATCACATGTTCGCAGTCGGCCTCCACGCTGGTGAAATGTTGGACTGGATCGCACGCGTGAATTTATTTATCCGTAAACCGTAGAGTGAGTGTTGGCTCACTCTCGCACACACAAACTGACGCATTTATTCACACGCCGATCAGCATGAACAAAGGTGGAACGTGTGCAATATAACAGAAATTATATAAATAAATAAATTATTTCAACAAACACACCAATTACCTAGCCCCAAACTAAGCGTGAGCTTGTGCTATGCTGACTAGGATAATGTATAGAAATACTAATACTACTACTACATTTATAAACATCCATGACTTAGGAACAAATGCTCGTGCTCATCACACAAACATTTTCCCCTTCCGGGATTCAAACCCTTAATCGCCTGGTTTAGAAATCCGGGGTGCGAACCACTACACCAAGACGGTCGTCAATATCTCGTCGTCATAATCTTCTTAAATCTTTAGAACGTTGAAAAGTGCATAGTTTTTCCCACCAAAGTCTAACACCCGTATGTTAAGACGTTTCCTCGACTCCACTCATGCTCACCTCTACCTTAACTCGTCTAATTTGTATGCATAAAGGGCTAAAAAATCATCCACTCCAAATATTTGCTCTGTCGAGGTGAGGAAGATTTGAGTAAGCAAGTGTCAAACTCAAGGTAGCGAGGTACCTACCTTGAGGAAATATTTAGTTGTCATATCCTATTTTGTATTCTCCAGTGCTACAAACCACCTCTAGTAACCGACCATAGACTACAAAGTCTAGTAAAAAAAATCAGCTAGTTTTGACATAATCTGTGCCATTTTTCCTCGACTCTTTCTCAACTCAACCTCACTGGAGGAGCCTCAAAATGGTCGTTCGTTACTGACTGAGAATACGAGGTATCCTCGAAACTTACTTTGAGGATTCCGCAGTTGAGTTTGAGTCGAGGTAGTTTGGAGGAAACATCTTAACATACGGGTGAAAGTCTGCCTCATTCTGATCGCTAATTCTATCTAAATTCCCTTTTCACGTCCCTCGTCCTTCCCTTTTTTCGTCAGGAAAATGCTCTTACGCATACCCGCCGACCAGCGGGGACAGTCGGGGGTTATGTCGGACCAAGCTTGAAGCCCGCCTATACCCACTAAAACCTGACGGTGTTCTCCCGTGTCCTTAGTGAGTCGAGAACCAGTGGGTAAGGCCCCTAGGCATATGCCCCGAGCATTCGTCCACGGTAAATTCCCTTATCATTGTGCCAACTTTTCAGCTAATCTCCTAACGCTAAGCTTTCATTATTATTACCTCACGTCTTATAACTTTGGTATACCGTATTACACCTGCCCATATCTTGTATGACAAAATAAGAATAACATCTAAGTCCCTACTGCAGTTCTGCACATAATATAGTCCTTGTAAATGACATGTACTACCTACCAGAAACCAGGTGAGAAAACGTAGTGGCTGTGCCAACTGTGAATACACACCTGTTATTATGACTATGAAAACGTTTCCCGGTGGCTCGTCGCAACACTTATTTTTTAATGTGAAACAAGTTTTTTTGCAGAAATATGCTTGTAGCTGGTATTCATACTTTGAAATTCACGTTCAAATTGCATTCCCTGTAAGTAAAATTCGTGGGTTATTTTGTAATAGTAAGTAGCTAGTATATATAGCATGACAGGATTAGTTAAAATGTATGCTTTTTTTATATTTAAAACTGAGCAACTCATTTATTAAATGATATCAGGGGTCATCCTATCCAAACATATTACCCTCAATGTCCACATTCATTAATCTTCGTAACGTCACGGATCCGGTTCAAATATTAGTAATTATTTCGGTAAACCTTTCGTGTCTTGATTTCATAAGCTTAATTAACTTTACTTTAATAATTTTCAAGCATCATCATCATCAACCGCAAGACGTCACTGTCAAACATATGCCTCCCCCTTAGATTTCCAAAGTAACCTGTTACTATGTGGTCCGAATCCAGCACGATCATGCACAACCTTTATTTTATAAGGTAGACTGCCCATCTTTGCTGGTGGACGCATTACGCTACGCTTTTGATCAGTGGTCCATCTTGCCGGCGGATTGCTTTCGATCAAATGGTCTCCAATCGAGAACTTTTCTGCCCCATGAGCCATCAGTTCTTGCAACGCAATGGGCCTTGCCCACTGCTACTTAATCTTACTGAAAGGCTGTTTTTACTACGAGTATCTAAACATATCATAAACGGACGAATTGATTATGATACTAGAATTCAGTTATACCAAACATATCTCTATTCTGTCGAATAATAAACATCAACCATTTAACATGAGAGTACATGCGGGTGTGGTGTGTGGTATAGTGATTTAATTAAACGAGATAAAATCTCGTTTTAAATGAATGAATCCGGAGTGAAAAAGTGCTTGGAGCAATCGTGTTTTTTTGTTTTTTGCTGGTTGCCTTCCCTTTTATCTCAAATGGCGAGCAACAAGGAATCTGCTTTAAGTCCGCCACCAAGTTTTCAAACGAGTAGAGCACAATTTCCTCTCCCAACTGTTAGGAACAAAGATGGAAAGGAAACGAAATTCCGCCCAAACACAATAAAGACCTTTCGCCAACTCTCACTTGGAACTTCATATTACTTTCTTATCTGTATGCGCGAAAGTATGTCCAATACCGACTAAACCCATTTTTATTGCTCCCAACCAGAGTTCCAAGTAGTTAATCAAACTTTATCTCCATCAGAATACGTGGGTGCTGCTCCAAAAATGTGTAGCAATGAATATATTTTCTAACGAATTTGAAAGGTAGGTCAACTAAGGCCGAAAGAATCAAGAAACATTCAACAAAAAAACAAGCATTCTCATCACACTTCTACGGTGACGACTTGCTAACATGGCCATGAATATCAAAACAGCGTAATGTAAAAAGCTGAGCCAATGCGGAAGTCGCGAAAACATTCTGCCCTTAAAACCACATTATAATCTCCGCTGCGAAATCTTTATGCTGATTAAGCAGTTGCTTTCAGACGGATGGAAGTACCGTATTTTTAAAATTGTTGTATTTCGTCAAGAAAGAAGTTTTAATATTAAGTATTTATTATTATGTTTGAAGTTTGGACCAATTATAATAAACCACCTCGACCATCGGTCGGTCTAATGTTGCAGCACTTTTGATTATAGCTTACTATTTATGCGCGTAGTAGATATACCTACCTATATATAGTCCGAAAAAAAAATGATACGTGTCACAAGGCTTTAGCTGTTAAGGTGAACGACCTTTTATGCAGGTTTATCTGGCACGTACAGTGTCACCTAGTTCGTTAAGTAAGTATTAATGTTGACAGATGCAATAACTCTAATATCTGTCCTTTGGTAATCGTCGACCCGAATACAGAGCTTACAAAGCCTACATAGATAGGTTTATGCTTGGGTAACCCCCAGTATACGGGTTGCTCTTCAATCCAAAACACAACAATGAGAATACCTATTGAGGCTTTGCGGCCGAAAGGACGAAATTCGAGAGGATTATTCAAGGCAACAGATTCCAATCCCAATAAACACTCGCTTGATAAGTAACTTTAAACCGAGTTCTCAGTAATTAATTGCGGTCTTAAGACGGTTTCAAGTTAAGCTTTCAGCATTAACGGCCTAACTTTCTGTTAATTCAGCGATATCCATTCAGCGATAGACGGACGTCATTTGCGGAATAGCTTGTTACATTATGTCGTGTTCACGCTGTATAGGAGCCATTTTGAGCACAATGTTCTCGGTGGATGCGGAAATCCACTCACGATATGACGGTAGCAAGCAAGCGCCGGCAAAACGAAATGTATTGTGCGGGCGGTGAAACAGCGGGGCAATAGCGCTGAGTGATGCACACACAACTTATATTTCACGCTGTAGGAATATTTCCCTGTAAAATTGTTGTCGACTTTTCTCAATTCAAGTTAACGTTAGCTGCATTCGTGTTGAGGTGGCACTTTCTGATGTTTAAGCATGGAATTGTGTTTGCTGTGTGCGCCTTTCTTTACTAATAATGTTAGTAAAAAAATAAATTGTTTATTTAATTTAACAAGCACACCTATTACCTAGATATTTACCTAGCCCCAAACTAAGCGTGAGCTTGTGCTATGGTGACTAGGATAACGGATGGACATACTTATATACATTTATTATTATTATTGACTGCCTCGTTGGTCTAGTGGTCAGCACGCTGGGTACTATCCACGAGGTCTCGGGTTCGAATCCCGGGTCGGGCCGAGAGTGTTTGGGTTTTTCTGTCTTGAAATTACTCAGACACAGCTCCGGAGTCAGGAAGTTGGTGGTGTAAAGCACGTTAAGCCGTTGCCCCCATGCCTCGGAAAGCACGTAAAGCCGTTGGTCCTGCGCCTGATCTCTCTACGGTCATGTCGGACTGCCGTCTCACCGAATTATGAGAGTGAAGGAACAGAGAGTGCACCTGTGTATTGCGCACACACTTGTGCACTATAATATGTCCCAAGCAGTTGGCTAATCTCTGTTGAGATAGGCCGCCGTAGTCGAAATCGGCTAGGAGGACATTATTATTATACATTTATAAACATCCATGACTTAGATACAAATTCTCGTGCTCATCACACAAACATTTGAACCCGCAACCAGGTTTAGAAGTCCGCGGCACGAACCACTACACCAAGACGGTCGTCGCGAATAATAGTCACGAGCTACTTTGGTACATTGTTTTAATGGTCACTTACATTAGAATAACTTATGAGGTCACAAAGCAAGTATCATGGTGAAAACAGTAATAAACTACCTAGATCGCATTTGCATGTCACTACTGATATACTGGTGCAAATTATTCGAAACAAATCGATAACATTTCTATTCACAATACTTACCTACCTCTTATAATCGGAGAAAATTACCTGTTTCCATTAAAACATTTTTGACATAGAGTCGACCCTTTTCCGTACTTAAGGTGTATAGATGGATTGGACCAGCGATAAGGGTGCTTCGCTCAAAAATAGAGATTCGCAGTATGAAACGGTTCGATAGGAAACTGCCAGTAAAATCCGATGTCCCTTTCCAGGTAGGTTTATAGCAATATTTGCACGTTCAGCCATAAATATTATGGACGGAACTACCGCTGCTATCGCGACTTTTATGCAGCTCTAGAAATGTGGCCAACGTTGCAAACGACGGCGTTACAGCAGATACACATATAAAACCTTAAAGCAGAGAAACAAACTTTGAAATTCCCTCCCTACCCGGAGAAAGTCAACATCTCTGAAATCAAGATCTTGTAGAAACGGGAATTTGTTTGTAAACAGTAGTTGGTTGTTTTTAGATGCGTTGTATTTACTGTTTCGTAATAAATTAAAAACATTAGAAAGCAGCAGATTTCTGTTTTTGTAATTGGTTAAGTAGGTAATACCACCGATGACGAACATATTGATAACAATAAAAATCTATAAGCTTCACCCAAACTAAAATGTTTTGTCAGAGTTTTAGTTATGTAGCGGAAAGTTTTGCCAAAAATTATTATCTACTTCAAAACAAATATTATCATGAATATTACGTCTGTAAGAAAATAACATTTACTTTCCTCATATCTCATGCATACACGAAACAATATCTTGTATATTTGTCTCCTAAGCAAGTAATTTGCGAGATAAGTGGCCCTCGTCTGGCCTCGTTCATGAGGAGAGCTCGTGAGTGCTTGGAGGCTTTTGTGTTAACGGCCTTGGACACGCTCTGGTGGCCTCAGGCCTCTCCTGGAGGGCCCTCGGCCTCCGGACTCAGCCTATGTCACTTCCAGCCGACGATCCACTCTTGGGAAATCACCAACTACTAAAGAATAAATACCCCTACAAAACCCTTTACAGTTCACGCGAATAAATGTATTCAACGAGAAATGTGCCTACTTTAGGGTTATTTTTTCGTCTAAATATTTACACAAGACAAAAAAATAAAGGAATCGTGTCTTCGTCTCATTATTGGGAGATATTCAAAGACTGGCGTCACTTATCAATGTAAATTTCTGTTTCGGGAACGTATCCGGTCGTAGCTTATATTTTTCCTAATGAATCCGGTAAGCAACACAATTTCGTCAAAGACTTCAATAGAAAGAGTTACAATATTACACGATGGCACGTCCACCTACCTAATTGCTTGTTCCAATAGAATTTGGCTATAAAAATTGTGTTTTAATGAGGACGCTACTATTTTTACCTCATTAAAACAGGATGTAATTGTAGAGACTGAATATATTACTTTACTTATTATTATTATTACTTATCATATTTGAGTAAAATATCATGATGAACATAAAATGTTAACCACATAATTGCCCCAGCAAAATTAGATTACCTACCCTTCCAATATCGAAAATCTAGCCTCAACTTAATGCAGATACGAGTAGGTATATTAAACCCGTTCCTACTTTTACCACAAACCGTGGATCGAATGGGCAAAATGTATTCGAGAAGCAATTTAACTGACAAAAGTCTTAATCACAGTCTTCTGACAGTATCAAGAGACAGAAGCAAGGTTCAAAGGGTTACTTTTACAAGCGCCACTCACTCCCGGGTATATTCATCTCTTTGACGCAGCGTCAAAGATACTGTAAAGAAAGCAAGAAATATAATAGTACTAATAGAGCAGTTGTATACTGCTCAGCAGAACAATGTAGTAACGAATGGGGGTTATTTTATTTGTTCGTATCAACTTTGGCGGTAAAGTTGGGTGAGTAAATGATAAACCCCTTAATTCGGCATTTTTATAATATCACGACACAATTTGACGACCGTCTGGGTGTAGTGGTTCGCGCTCCGGACTACAAAACCAGCGGTTGCGGGTTCAACAATTTATTTATTGACAATAAATCATGCGCTTATTAAGATGAAACACAATTTCAAATTACTCTAATAACGTCCAGCATAAAAGCGAAAAAAGTTAGGAACTAAATATAAACAAAATGAATATTGAAGCATCTTTAATATTATTGTAAGCAAATTAAGTTTTGGATAAAATTAATCGATTACCACCCACCTGAACATATTTAAGAGGTTTCTTCCGCAAATGAATTTCGGTTTATTCTAATACAACATCCCACGAAAACAGACCCAACACACACAACCGATATTTTCCCGCGCCAAATGTCACAATTACATACCGATTGTAATATAGGCACATATCGCACGGTTCATTTGAAATTTATTAAGTGGAAACAGAGATCGATGGCGGGGCTCCCGTCATCACTGTATGGAACCGTAGTTTCATCTCTTTCAGCGCAGAATGTTCAAAGGATAGGACATAACGTAATGCGCAATGATATTATAACGGAGCCCGACAATAGATCCCCGGCAGCAATTGCACTCTCATTTTCTCATTTTTCCACTCGACGCAAAATAAAATCTGCACTGCGGAACATACTTGTAGTCTCTTGTGGATCTCATTTGCCCTGTTTTAATTGAGAAAGGTGAATGTGGTAAGTAGTAGTAGCTTTAAACTCTGTTATATTTTCTGCTTATCTTCTAAAAGATTTTCGCATAACTGTTACTAACTTATAACTGAGGATGTGGTTTACTAGCAAAATAACTTTTCGAGCATATTGATAACCTAGTTGCAAAAGTTATAGCTACACGATACGGCTACTATCAAAATATTGGCGCACTGGCATAGTAGTATTTCATGAAACACGTATTTTATGACGCCCTAAACCCACACCAGAAATACCCATTCTCCCTTAATATTCACCCCGTTCTTATTCTGACAGTAAATACGAATATGATTTAATGTATGTGTATGAATGAGTGACATCGTCAACGCGCACAGATCGTAATAATACAATGAATGATATTTCGTTTCGTAATTTGGTTGGGATTATAATTCGGTTGTCGACCACACAAATCTTTTCTTGCTAGCAAAATAGGAATTACCGGTCGTACTAGCCGGGTAATCTGGGACTGTCCCGACCCTGACTTATTTAGAAGTCCCGACTTTATAGCTGCAAGTTGATCATAACTTTCTATCCTGCTTTTTTGATGTAACTGTAACGTGAAAAAGTACTTTCGGAGCCAATCTACGAATACTTTAAAAGGTCATTTACAACGTTTCTATCATAAAATTCTGTTTTTCCTCGGAGTTGACTATAAGAGAGTTCCATTTAAATGTGTTTTTGTATAATTAAGCATTGACGAACTGGGGTGGTCTTGGTTTGTTTCCATTTTATCGGAGTGTCCCAATTGTTGACAGTAAATCTATTCACCGGATACATAGTTAAGGCGGAGGCGGCAACGACAAAATGAGATGTATTGCGAGCAAAATAAATAGAAATGCTTCACCTAGGGACGCTTGGCTACTTTATATCTACGACGAGAAATGGTTGTGACGATGGATTTATCGATTCGGCAAAATGTCAATGCCAAAATTCTTAAAAAATTGAAACTCTAAACTTTAAAAAAAAAATGGAAGCTGAATAGTGACAGTGTGAGAGCAAAATAGTTTTCAAGAATTACATTTATTATACAAGCACACCATTACACCGATTTAAAAGAACGGTCGATAAAACTTGGCATTCGGTGCGTCATGTCCAACGATAAATAATAATTTTAATATCGATGATTTCCTCCATCTCTACTGGAACTGCGACTATATGTTTGAAGTTATTGGAACCCTGCCCGTCGGAAACAAAATAAACGAACATACAGAATACTTGGATCTGAGGACAAGGCTGACACAATGTCCGAGACAGATGTTAAAATATGTGACTTTTTGGTTTCAATTTTTGCCTTTGTACACAATGCCTAGGAAAGCAAACTGACTTGAATGACACTATTTAGGCTTAAGTACAGTTTAGGTAGACAACCACGGAACAGCGGCAATAGAAATACTGCAATAAAAATAAATGTTACATATTGATTACAACAACAAAGAATGCTACTCGTATGTATTTAGAAACCAACTAATTTCATTGTTATCGAAATGGAATTTCAAAATATTAGACTATTATTTAATTCATTTGAAATAATAATACTGTCGGAAAGTTCTTGTTGCAATATACTACGTGACATACAATCAACATTATAAACACCCATTGTAAAAAAATATATTATCGGTCCATTTTATTAATACAAAATATCGCCCTTTTTAAAATTTATTTAGTTATCAGCATCATCACTGTACATTATAGTGATATGTGCGATTGCAATTTTCAGTTAATATTGGAACAGTGCCCGTATACAAAATAAACATATCGTGTTAGCTGTAATCAGGGGCGTAGCTACCGCCGTATCTGCCGTATATCAATTATACGCGGCCCCCCGCGCCACGGGGGCCTCCAACGCGCTTAAGCAAAAATCATCATCAGCTATAAATGACTTAATAAATCAGTTTGCCGAAAAAAAGGCAAGGAGAGTGTATTTTTAATTTGAATTGCTTGTAATTTTTTTTGAAAAAGTGACAATAATGAATAAATATTTCTTTCAATTTTATGCAAAAATTTTTTTTTCTTTTGCGAGAAATCTTTACCCTTCCAAACAAATTTTTATACAGGGCCCCGCCAAAGCACGCTATGCTTCTGGCTGTAATGCACTGTCAAGTAAGGGCTTATTCCCGTATTAAAATTCAGTCAAATCTTGATAGCGTGTGAGTTTTTTGGCGTTCTGACTCTGTTGTATTCGTTATTCGAGAGAATGAGAGAAAAAAATGTTTCGGACATCTTTGACGTTTGTTACTCTAGTTTATTGTGTTTTCAGTTACGTAAACAGTGCCCTAGAGGTCGGGCTGAATCCGGCCTCAGGCCTAAAATTATGTTTTTCTCTATTCATTAGGCAGAATAACAAAAAAACGTTAAAGCTGCTATGTAAAACAAAACGAGAGTTGAGTGAAATACAATACGGGAATAGAGCCCCGCACTTGTCGTTGTCGATAGTCTACTTCCATAACGTCAACACTCGCGTAATGGCGCCATTAATTGGACGAACATGCTGGATGAAATAAATATCTGCTTGGTGCGAAATTAGAGACCGTTGATCGATTCCTCAATTACAAAATGTTCGCAACAAATTGTGTATTCGTGTCAATTGAATTGACTTTTAAATAAATGGAAAGCACTTATTGAATACGAACATGATGTTTATTTTTAATGAGAACATACTATGGAATGATATGTATTAGATGTCCCTTAAACAGTTTAGATATTGTACAGGAATTAAAAAGTCAAGAAAATTCTACTGATTCTAGAAAAAAACAAATATTTTTGATAACGTTCTAATTTAGCGAATAAAATATTCAAGACGGCAGCAGACGGAAAAAAAATTGAAGCATAAAGTGTAAAAGTCAGTGGCTGCCAGATTTCGCTCTTATACAATTTGGGATATTTCATATTACATTAAGAAATTAAGTTTCTAAAACTTCAACAAAACTCCTATCCTAATATCAATATGGTTTGTATGAATTCTGCTTGCTCGTTTTATTTCCTCATCAGAACACTGTTCTTACTTAGTTTTTATTTTACCCTTTGCAATACGCAGGGATATGGGTTGAGCTTAAGGATGTAATGGGTATGACATTTCAGATCGGGATATGGACAAAGGATATTTACCAATTTTGGATACTATTGTGAATATGAAATTATTTCGAATTATCCGCTAGTTTTAGTTTATTTCGGGTAGGTATAGGTTAGGTTTTCTAAAACTGTAAAAAACACAAATTAGTAACGACTTGACTATGTTATAAACTTAATATATATTTTTATCATTCAATGTGACGTGCGTTGGTACGGGACGTTGATGTGTCACTTTTAAGCATGTATCATTGTCATGTATCGCCGCGGCCAACCTATAACCAAACATATTCTTACCTTATGCTTCGGTTTCATTTACGGTAATAGGTATAGTTTTAATACGGATATCCGAAAGCTATCGTTGCAGTTACGAATAAGTTTTCAGTCAGGATATCCGATAGTTCTAGTTACGGAGCACCATAACATCCCCGGGTCGAGCCAGCAAATCCTCCCGCCTGGCGATGTAGCGGGCAAAAACATCCTACCCAAATAAACCCGTGTTACTGAACTATTTCGCCTGCTTTATGAAAGATTATTTCGGCAGTTTTAGTAAATTGTTGTCGATGTTTTATTACAATATTATGGGATTATGTTGTTGAGATTTGAGCAGAGTGGCATTTTCATTTGAAAGCGTACAGCTTGCGCGGTAAAAAATAACACGCAGCATGAACAATCTAAAAATATTCAAGTAACTATGTATTTCAGTTACTCTTAACCATTTACACTGTAACTTAAACACGTAATTAACGTAAAGTAAAAAAAACCATCCAAGTGAGAGTCGGACTCACGCACAAAGGGTTCCGTACCATTATACACAAACCCTTAAGTCTTTATATTATGCATACTGCCGCAGTATCCTAGAATATGGTAGTCCGATATGGTCACCTCAATACGCTAAGTACATAAACAGTTTAGAAAAAATACAAAAAATATTTATTAAACACATGAACTTTAAGATGCATAGACGTCGGGAGGGCTATTTAGAAGACTGCCGTCACTATAATCTTCTATCTCTTGAAGCTAGACGTGAGATACTTGATATATGTTTTTTATTTGACATATTGCGTAATAACTTAGAAACACCAAACCTATTGTCACAACTAAATTTCTGCACCCCTAAATATCGTACCAGACACACTCCGTTGTTCAGTATACCTATGAGCCGCACTAAATATGCTGCAAATGCTGTCATGACTCGTTTGCCCTTAACATATAATAATAAATATAAACATATCGATATCTTCAATTTGAGCAAAGGCGCATTGAAAAGGCAGTTGGAACTTGAATTAAGAAACATAAAGAAATAAGTATATTTTAAATGACATTTGATTGTAAGTTATGTCAAATTTAAGTTACTTTGTATCTTCCTACCTAAGTACCTACTATACACCTTTTGTCTTTATTACGGGGACGAACAAATGCATCTATAAAACTAAACTTAACTGGTTATTGTCTGTTTGCTGCGAGGTGGCCGAGGGTGTTGGCACCTGCTTTGATGAGGCTTGATAGTTTTATTCCTATAGTTACGTACTTATCTTCTCACCTCAAACATGTTGTTGACATCTTCGGTCATCCTCTGTTTTTGATGCAATCCTCTAGGCTAACAAATTCTTACGGAAGGAGCTAGGCTAGGCTTACTACCATACTTTTTCTATGTTCGAATACTTACTAACCAAGCTATGAAACTCTGTTATTGGCTTAAGAGACATCATACTTATTAAGTACACAAGAAATGTATAATGTAAAAAAGCTGTTGAGTTTCTCAATAAATAAATAAAATAAATAAATTATCTACTTCATTTTAGTCACTTTAGATAATGTATTTTAAGGATGTTGTATATGATACAAAATTATCCAACACCCAAGTTCTACAAATACTACTGCAAAACGAATAAAGTATCTTAACCGCTTTAATTTTCCTTTAAAGTTTATAAAATGCACTATCACTCTTTTTTTTTTCAATTTTTTTAGGCCAGCAGTTAAGACAAAAAAATTGCACTTTAAAGTTTAATATTTTAAAATAAAATTCATTTATTTCTGCATATAGACTCGACAAGGGGCTCTTATACACGTCCCAATCTTAACCCTACCACTGCTTCGGGACAATTTCACATATAGGGGAGCTACCCTAAATAAAGAGTATTTTCCAAAATTTGTCGGCGTAATTGGTATACATACAACCTACAAAATTACAGTTTCTAGTACTAACGGTCTCTTAGCAAAACCTCGGACAGACGGACATGACGAAACTATAAGGGTTCCTTGTCAGGACTACGGTACCCTAAAAAGGCACATATCAAAGACCAAAGAGTATGTGGATGTAAGTTATAGTAAAAAATAATATACCTAAAAAAACGTTTCATATTATTATTGTGTAAGCATTGAGTGCCCATCGTGCACGGTGACAAAGCTCTCACCCACTTAGCAGGTACGAGTACTTCCACATTATTTTGCCTGATGCTCTGCTCATCGAGTGTTTTGTTTGTATTTGTTACAATGAAACGAATCATTTTAAAACGAACGGTCATAAGAGTTTTGTAGCTCCAGCTACAGGAAGTTGGTTTGGTGAGATCATCGCTTTAAATCAACCAAATTCCTGTCCCAAAATGACATATTTGGTCCATAATTTTATCATCCATGATCAGTCTATGCAGCGAAAACAATTTTCCAGTTACCATAAACTCTATACGAGGTCGATCGACATACATTATGTATCCAAAGGTTTTTGTTTTCCCTTACTGATTTTGCTTGTGTAAGCCTTATGACCGGATGAGCCGTGTAATAGTCCCGGTGACAAGGGGCACCTGTGACAGATCACGTCACTCCCCATTACGTAATGTCTAGGTACATATTACTTTTGTATTTGCCGACAATATTTGAAGGGTCAAAGACGGATTCGACAAATTCAAAGTAAATTGTCAAAAAAATGTATTGGTATTGGTAGACTATTGGCAGATTTGGGTATACTAGGTATTACATTTTTAACTGACATGCTAAGGGCTATTCAAGAGAACTTATCTCGAATCCTGCAGAAGCAACGTTTGCTTCTGGAAGACTTAAGACCATCAAGTTGCACAGTTTGACAGCTGTCTTGTTGTCCAGACGCACTCCGGACTACAAAAAAATATAGTGTGATGAGCACGAGCATTTGTACCTAAATTATGGATGTTTAGTAAAAGTATAAGTTTAGTAATGCGTGTTATCCTAGTCGGAAAAGCAAAAACTCAAGCTTATTTTTGGGCAAGGCAATTGATGTGTTTTTTTTTTAATTATAATATTGGTCGAATAATGCAAAGAGTATTATGCATCGCTCGCCGCTATGTATATTCCACACCGCAGGCTAGGCCTGATAGCCGAAATGTCACGCCTCTGGAACGTGTGACGGATGACGGATTGCGATGCATTCACAAAGCTGCGCTTTTGCACGGAGCGTACTTTAGAGAAAAAACATAACCATTTGGGTAAAAATTAATCGACTCTTCTTGAAATACATAAAATGATACTTACAGTGGATAAAAAAAAGAGGTAGACCTGTCATCTCGTAATGGGTGGCGATCCAAATTTAATGCTCCGATCACACGTTCTTTTACGTGTCAAATGTCATATTTAAATGCAAAATTCAGCAAATTAGACAATTTGAGGTAACTAATTTCCTACCTCTTTTTAAATGCACTGTCATTGTAAATTGATAGGATGATACAGATTTTACGACTCGTTGACAATAAACTAGCGCATAGCTTTCTAATATACGTTTACAAGTACAATGCTGTATCAAACATTGAAAAAGTGATACGTGAAAGAACGTCAATGTTGTGATCTGTTGGAAAGATCGAAACGCATTTCATATGCAAGACACGTATTTATTTATCACCAACCTACTCACTGTCTTTAAGGTCTAACGTTACTATACGTTGCGTACATTTTACTCTGTAAGTCTCTTTTACTCAAAAAACCCTCCTGGAAATCTTTGACAACAACAGTTAACAGTTGACTGACTGTTAAAACATTCCAAGTCAGCTCGCAAAATCTATTTTGTTAAATCAAATATATGGCTCGCAAAATCTATTTTGTTAAATCACCATAAAAAACGCGCTCTGATAAAACTGTATGTGGCTACACCTGTATAGATATGCGGGAAATGATCCGCGAGATAACCCCTTGCTTGTGTGGTTCATGCATCAGATCGACGTGCGGAGCTTACATCACTGTCAAAACGTCAAACGAAGCGGGGACCAGTGTCCACAGTTCAAGAGATTGATTGCGGGAAAATGTGGACCCTTTAAAATTTGATTTTTGAAAGGCCCCAAAATTAATCAATTTTTGTTTTCGATTTAGGAGACTTTTATGTTATGTTGCAATGTGGGAACCAGGAGTGTTAAAGGAAACACTTTGTTTGGTCGACCGTCGTATAATATATGTCTCAAATAGCCTTACATGTATCTTATATACTAAGCCTTATACTATGTATGTGTGAGTGAGGTGCGTCACATACTACAATGTAATTTAATTTCCGATTTGAAATACCTTTTTTTATCGGCATTGTTGTATTTGAGTGGTGGGTTGTTCATAACTTTATGGATATTATATATAATTTATAATACTCATTTATGGCGTTGGTGGCTAAACATGCAGATTTTACTTAGAAAAAGTCGTTAAACTAGCAAACTAATTGTATTATCAATTAATCATGCCCCTTTTTCGAGGTACGCAAACCGCCTTACCTGTTTAGTACTAGTTATCGAAATACAAACAATAAATATTATCTTTAAAGAAACTATCCTAAATAAACAACATCGGTAAACGATGATTCGAACAACAACCTATCTAATATCTACAGCTAAAATCAATTTTGTGGCTCCGCAAACTGTCAAAAGTCGGAGCAACAGAAAGACGGAGTGTCTTTCTGTTGCTCCGACTTTTGACCGTTATCTCGATGCGCACTAAGAGAGCAACCTTCAACTTTCAGTTGACCGCTTTTTAGGGTTCCTTAGCCAAATTGCAAAAGTCTCCAACCCTTACTTTCAATACGCTTTTTGATTGTTTAAATCGTTGGTTCGATCGTTAAGGGCAGACTAAGGTTATGAAGTAGCTACGTAATACATAGAAAATTTACAAAAAAATAAGGGTGTAATTTTTTACAAGCTTTTCTCCCAAGCCTTATTCGAATGCTTACGAAATGGCTTCCAAACTGACAAGACGTGTAATTGCCTGATTGATATAGGTAATATTCACAGCAATGACGCTTAGTTGAGAGGTTGGGGAGGTTTCCTGATGTTTTTTTTTAATTTATTGACCATATAAACAAGACATAATACATGCTCTTACGGTGAGGGAAAACATCGTGAGAAAACTCGCTCCACTGTAATTACCTGATCTGCCACATCCTGGATCATGGTCCAAAGCGGACCCTGGGCCCTCGCGTGCGAGTGCACAACCGGGATAACGCTAGGAGGATGATGATAAACAAGACATAATACAAAAAAACTTAAATGATAGCTACTAAAAACCACTGAAGTTTATAATTGTGCTATCGGGAGCTTCCAGTTTATGAATAAACTTACAGTAGGTGCCTAAACGTTTTATACATGGTAATTACTCGTAAACTAAAACTACCCTTACGGACCACGGTTGCTATAGTGTTAAAAAATAAAAAAAAAATATAATTTTTTTTTGAAAAAGAAAATTAATTTTGCTAGCGGTATTTGAGCTTCTGAAGCAACAGGGGGATAAAATTCTATGGGCAAGGTATAGCATTATTGCATTTCGTTTTAATTACATCATACAAGACTCGTAAAACAAATGACATCCGACGTCAATAAATTTAACGTTAAGTGGAATTAATTGCACTTAAAGATACAAACACTTAAAAATCATAAAATCGGATGGCATTGGTTTTATTAAACTTGTGTGATTCAAAAACAATATTTGTTTTAATATTTGTTTTTGTGTTGATAGTGATTAGTTTTAGGGTACAGGTAATTGGCTTACATTAAAACCGCTATAAATAATTTCTAAGTCAATAGGTACCTAACCTATTGACTTTTTCTGGATGACACAATTTTAATGATACAGAAAGCTTTCTCGATTTCTGCAACGGTCATGTCAGAGATAAGTAATACACATCTTAACGTAAATTCCAATTTCAAATAACATTCAACATTTTCCTTTTCCTGCACACACACAAAAAGCAATTGCAAATGCACCCAAAAAAAACGGTAATCTTAATGGTGTCAACCTTGAAGCGGATCCGTAGGTGTTACGGGAAACTAATGTATGTTAAATAGGTTGCAGCAATATCCCGCGTAAGCCGCAATGAGTTAAGGTGTTTGTCGACGATTTATCGCGCGCGAGCTGAGTACACTCGTCGACAAAACTTTATTAAGAGTTACGACGATGAATAAATAGATTCAAAACTGTGGCAATGAGACAGTAAACATATGAGCCAATGTAGGGAATTTGTATAGGTATTTGTTAGAGGGTTCTAATTAGGGATTGTATATTGACTAGTAATTTTAGAAAAATAAAGACTTGAATGGTTATTATTATGTTAAGCAATGCCAATTTACTCAGAAAAAAGTTCCTACTAAGCGGGTTCTATTCAAGATTATTATTAACGGTCTACCTTTATATTATCTGTGGAAAGGGGTAACCCTGCATTACTGTCTGCATTCATTGTTTTCAAAATGTGGAAAGCCGTAGCAAGCTTATCAATGAGGCACGTACGTTTAATACGGAATATGAAAGCGCCGACGCCACCGCTGCGCCGCACAACCTTACCTCATAATTGCGTACATCGTAATGCACTTTATTCCAGGCACTAACGAGTCTCAGCCTCTAGCCACAGTCTTTTCTAATTAAACCCTCTCCAGGGAAATACATTGCAGTGTTAGTGTTACCATGTTATGTGTTTAGCTGTTCGAAATAACTTATTTTGCAATGTTGTAGTTTTGGTTGTAAATTGACTTAAATCTACTTTGGTGACTACCAAAAATAGACTTAGAAGCAAATTTTATTTTCAAAACCCTCAAACAAAGTAGGATAATCAAGTACATAATAAACGTAATCTATGAATTGGACCTAAGGAAATAAATAAATGAAAAGAAATAAATAAAATAACTGGACCCATTTCATTTAAAATATTACCAGAACGCCATTGAGGGTACCTTGAATAATAATTAAGTCTCATTTACGCGTGCGAAAATTGAAAGAATTTTCTTCACACTTGTACTAATGACGCTGTAATGTTGTTTATCCGATTGTTCACCTAAATTCTGAGCCCACACGATATCTCTACGTGTTTACTTTTAATTACGTCAGTAAAATATTACGCGTCCCATTATTCAGTGGAATTCGTCAAGGACTTGCGATAATTCCATTTCAATATTTATAGGTTAAGGAATTATAATTATTTCTGTTTTATAAAGACTAAGATACTCTTGTTACGCAATAGATATTTGGTATATCATGACCTCAATTTATTTTGGCTACCTATGTTATTATAATTTATCTATAACACAAAAGTTCTTTTCTAAACGCTTAATTAGTAATAACACTAGCAAAACTAGGCGAATTGCCGGACCCTGACTTTCTATTACTCATAATTACAATTGAATAATCACATGTCACATCTCATAATATCTCACAAATTGCTTGGATGTAGTCACGCAAATGGAGGATAGCAGGAAAAAGCGTAGATTAATGATGGCGTTCGCGTTGTCATACAAAAACATGCCCTGCTCCTTGAGCCAAAAATAAAGTAGAATTTAATCTCGCTGTAGCAGCACCATAGCCAAACCCTAAACAGCCACCTCAAGTGAATACTATAAATTAATATAGATACATGGCAAAAAAGAAATTGACCCATCCCCGATTATCATGTTTCGTGCCTTGAATTAACATCTGATTGTTACGAAACCTCTACAACACGAATCTAAAATGAAAAGTATCAATAAACTTCTTATGCCTTTATTTAAGTGTTATTGAATTACCTTTCAATTATTGTAAATTTCAAGTAAATACAAAACCAAAACATAGTCCAGTACCAGAAATAAACCAAAGGTAGCTCAAGCTATTTTCTGCCAAGCCTATATGAATTACGGTCACTACTACATAACTGGCATATTATGCGTATTAAGTGCCTGACATCTTACATACTTATAAAAAAGTCAGTTATTAACTTAATGACTCTGATCAACGAAAAGCAACAAAAAAAGTAAGGGTAAGAAAAGTAGCGCCATTGCTTCTTTATACGAGTACATGTAGGTTTATACTTATACGTATGTAGGCACTAAGAAAGGATTTTTGGAAATTTACCCCATAAGGAAAGAGGTAAAAATGGGGGGTAAGTTTGTATACAACTTCATCAAGTTTTAAGCTAAATGATAAAAAAAAATTTAGTTATGTATTTGAAGCAGTGGGTTCGGCTGCATGTTTTACTTGGATAGTTACCTACTTAATTCATGTTTCTGTCTTTTTGTATTTATATAAGCTGACTGCATACCTTTAACTTAATAATCTTGCTGTACCTATGGACGATATGTGTCTAAAATACACTTTTGAATCGAATTGTATTTAATTATAAATTAAGAATGACGTATTTTGTATATATATATTATATATATCTTGGCCAGCACATCAAACTAGACATTTTTGTTGCATTATCACTGCATAAGATGCAACAGTGTTAACCTTGACGTGCAGTCGTCCGTACTGCAATACTTAAGCGCGTGTTAGGCTGATCACTTTTAGCTACCGAAAGCTGTAGTTACCGTTGCCAGAAGCAAAGATAACGCCTTATGTGAGCTATTAATAATAGCTCACATAAGGCGTTATCTTTGCTTAACTAACTGACTAACTGTTAAGCCTTTTGTTAATTAAACGCGCTCCGTGTAAGTTACTTTTTGCATCAAGGTGGTATTAACTGTATTAAGCAGCTAATGTAACTCTCGCGAGTTTTCGTGGATTAGCGCGACTCTTAGCGATAATTGGAAAAGTTACTGGTTGCATATCTTAATGAAAATTATATTCCAGTCTGTCTGAGGTTGGCAAGGTGTCTGTCTAGACATTTTTATTGTTAGATATTTATATGATAATATGCAAGTCTGATAGTTGAATTAAACTACGAACGAAGCGAAAAAGTTTATAAAAAATGTACATAGGTAGCGCGCGAGTGTAGAGCCACCATATCGATAATACTTACTTGCTAAGATAGTCAAAATAAAGAGCACTAAATAAATTGTTACCTAATTTCTGTAATAAGTTTCTTACTGCATTATTACTAATTAAATGGTAAAGTGTATATTTATTAATAATAAAATGAAATATACCGAATAAGTATACAACAAATAATGTAATAAGTTTCTTACAGCATATCGAAATAAATATAAAATGAAATATTTAGTATACAACATTAAAGTCTCAGACCTAAGTAAAGCGTTTTAAACCCGCTTTTGTATACCTCAAGCCATAATAATGCCTTCAAACAGTTTACTTATTATACAAAGTCGTGCAACGAATCCCTCAAAGCGACTTTTCATCGCCCATTGTAGTCCCCGACCGAAGCCTCTAGAAATACTCAGCTAATGAAGTTTTACACTGCATTAGCGGTGAAGTTTAATAACGTTTTGAGATAACTCCTTCACAAATTGAATTTCCAAACTTGGAATCATCGATTCCACACTTCAAACAGAAATCGTTTACCCTTTAAGTACTGGCAGCAGAGAATTTTATCGACAGCACTTAGTTTTTTTTAATTTAATATTTTAGACTTATAAGACGAACTTATTTTGTCTTTTCTCGAAAACAAATGAAAGTGTGACTTTCATTTGTTTGTGACAGCTTGAAAACAAAACAAAGGAAAAAAACGACCAACCAACAACAAACTGAGCTACGGAGGACGTTAGTCAGCCGACGAATTTTTGTATGTGCTTGCTACGCCAGTGAGTTGGTAAGAGCACTCGCCCGGATAGCGAAGGGACGTGGGTTCGAGTCCCACCGGATGACACAGTCGATTAATTTTTGTGAGCGAAATTCAATTTGATTTCGTACAAACTTGCAAAATAATTGCTTAAGTTATAAAAAAAATTAAAAGAAAAACGACTCTCGTAAACGATTTCCAGAAAATACAGTACGCACGCCATAGCATAGTTAATTTTTTTACTTTATTTCTCTCGGTCACTAGTAATTGTTATAGGTGCATAATGCTGTTGTGGTATTAAAATAGGAAATGTAGATTAGATTAGACAGATGCGTGGGAGTCCGTCTAAAGGCGACATTGTCCCGTCAAGAGGCGAGGCTGACACGCCTCCCATTCAATGTGGTTTATTAGGCCAATCTTTTAGATTGTAACTCAACTATGCTAGTCTTGCGCAAGTAAATTGCTACCTACTTCATTTATGCAGTCTCATTTGCCCTGAATAGATACATGTAAATACAGTAAAAGAAGTACGTATCTAGCTAGTTTACTTTCAGAACGTAATTTAGCGATAAACCCACAGATTACAAAATTTTCTTTCAAAAAATATTAAAAAATTGATCAAAATGTTCCGCCAGAATAATACTTATACAATATTCTGTAACTCAGCAGGTCAATCACCAAAATCCGGTCGGGCGATAAACACACGTCTATCGATACTATTAATACCAATAAATTATTGCCCATAAGGTGCTCTACCCTCAAATCCATACTCTTAGCACTCCCGGTTTTAATAATCATAAATCAGGCCATAACGCCCCCTTATTACATATTTGAGTGTTACCATGCGTTCATTATCTCCGGGGAAAGTTCGTGATAATGTTATTACACTATTTACGTCCTCATTGTTATTTTATGTTTCCGTTACCACAAGTATAATATTGAAAGCACTTTTCTGCAATGAGTAAAAATGTAACCTACACCTCGGAAAAAGCGCGTATTTACAATTGGTTGAAACCACAGTCTACTAAGTTCAAAAGAGGAGCCAAACAATAGATTACATTTGTTTATTTTATCTATAAACGTGATGTAGTAAAAGTAGTGGGTACCACATCTATTAATGTTTTCACAATAATAGATGTTCTTATTTGATTTCAATTAAAAAATAATTTATTTAGCTAGAAGTAAGAAATTTGGTTACAGACGTAGACCTTCTTAATTTTGCTCACGCAATGCGTACAATATTTCTTACAAAATATGCTTAATTACAATTTGATACTGTTGCTTCTTCAGACGCCATAATAATCGAGGCCCGAAGCTATTTACTTTGCAAACGATGAAGGGTACTTTCACAAAATGATTACACAAACGATAAAACGCCCATAAAATATCTACCCTGTTTCACTTTATTGGATTGGTACTCTAAAAGTCTTAAAATTACAGCAGAGTATAAAGTTATTGTAACATTTAAACTGCTTCTGACTTAATTAATATTTATCACTATGATTAACAAGGGAAATATCACAAGGATTATTGATAAAATAGGCTGTTTCTAATACTTTTTAATTTACTGCCTCAATTTCGCTGATGATAGCACGCATGGGATGAACCTTTCGAGTTTTCCAATGACTTTTTCAGAACTCCAACAATTTACAACCTTTTTGGTGAAAGAAAGTTCTTGCGACGAATCCCGCACGCCTCGGGAGATATTATGAAACAAAAAGAATAAAAGCGAGCGTTGCAAAGGAACGTTGATTACCCATAAAAATAGCGAATTTCTCATTATGACCGTTGACATTTTGAATTTATACAAGTTACTCCCAAAGGAAAGGTTGCAAAGTTTTATTAAAGCAGCACCAAATCACATTTTATGGCTTGCACAAGGAAAACGTTGATTTTTTATAAAATTTACCTGAATTCTAAAACCGATGTAGGATACTTATCTTAAATAATATTTCGCATTTGTCACCAATTCTGTGAAAATATTACATTGTGGCGAATTTCTCATTGTATCCATTCCGTATAACACTTGCCTCCTAAAATAAATAATAGCTAGCGAATTGAGATCACAAATCATCCGACCATTAAGGTTAACGAGATGAGCATTCGAATGAATCATGGTAATCATTTTAGAGGCTAGTTACGGAAAAAGCGTTCACTGGCACGTGTGACGTCACCAGCCGGCGCCAACGCTGAATAATAGTCCCGATAAATTACCCAAGTGTCCAGATGTCTTAAACCGAGACCTGAAGGCGCTCCAGACAAATTAATTGTCTCACAAAGTTGTGCTCTAAATTTTTTTCAACCAATTTGACCTTTATTGCCGTCGCAATAAAAATACTCCTCAAATATACGACCTCCCCTGATTTGTTAGCTTCAACTAATTTTCCTACTCCGTCGGATGTGTTGACATCGTTTTTATTTGCACGAGTATTATTTTTACTGAATGCTGGCAATATTTTATCATTTTATGTCTCATTTAATGGAACATGTGTCTTTATATTTGCTTACACGATTACGTCAACTACATTATAGGGATGAGTGGCATTATAAAAGCTTTTACCGTTTGACATTAGGCTTTTAATAGCATCTTATATTTTATTCATAAATGTTTCAATATTTCTTGGTCGACTTATTACTCGTCCTATGTTTTTATTTTTTTAATAAGAAACAAGTTTATTTACTTGTAATTTTTTGACATCTACTATTCATTCCGCTATTTCATTATATTTTTTTATTAAAGCATCGCTCCCAAACTTTGAATTGAACTTTTCCTCAGAGGCAACCAAGGGTTCATGCTCTTAACGATCTAGCGTCCTGTCGACACGGGCCTTAGATACTTGTGTGGTTTCAATATCGCTGAAAGACTTATTAGTACTTTGAATAAAGGCGAAACTCTCAGCTGCGACAACTTTGATATTAATATGGCATCCAATATTGGTAAACTTGTTGAATCAAATTTCGCTCAAAAAAATTAATCGACTGTGTCATCCGGTGGGAAAAAATCGTAAAAACTTGCAAAATAATTGCTTAAGTTATAAAAATAATTAAAACTTCTACTTGTGTATTATATATTTTACTACGAGTATTAGGAAGTTTTGTTTCCCAGTAAATTAAACAAAAATCGAAAGTTATTTCGCGTACAAATAAAGAGCAAATAAAATTAATAAAATACTGTCTAAGTAGACAAAAGGAAACAGCTAGTCAATCAATAATAGGCTTTAGCTCTACATAGACTAACACTTCACCCTACATTTAAAGATGTTGATTAGGTTTTTACTGAAATAGCATTTCATTACCCGACTCAAATAAACGCCTAGCTAGTTTCACTATGAAGGGCAATCTTCTCGGGCAAAATATACTTTGCATGATGAGGAGCAAGGAGCTGTGGGAATGAAATTTCTTTTGCATTAGTGCCTGCTTCAGATGTTGAATGCCTTTTGTCTAGAATACCTAATGTGACCATTGTGCAAGATTCGCTGCATCAAGCCTTGTAATATCTGGCGAAATAAGCTAAATAATGCCCATAGAATTTTAATCTAACAATTTTCTGTCTGTTCGGGCCTTTTGGCAAAATGAAAGCGTTAACTGCCGCATTCACAGTTAGTACTGCTTTGTGATTGCCATACAAATTGGTTACGGTTCTCTGGGGGTAACTGTGATGTCCTTAAGAAAGCTTTTAGAAATAAACTGTATTAGATATAAAATTATTATTTGTGCTTGTGTTAATTGAGACCTTTGCATGCAGGTTTATTTGTCGAAATCTCAAAATCAAGCATGGTCGGACGTAATTTGGAAATGAAAAATCAAAATATTTTACTTATAAATAATTGAAAACAGGCTACGCAAAACTAACTTTGAAGCTAAACTTATAAACTACACCGCGTTTAAAATAGTTTTCCTAGGTGAAATTTATTTCGGATATTTTCAATCGCTATTATCGATTTAATACATTGCTCGGTATTATGTACTATAAAAAAGTCACGCTGGTGTGAATGACAAAAACGGCTAGATAGCGTTGAAAATACTTATTATATATCTTCTCACAGAATGAGGCCTCGAGAGTAGCGCTATAATTATTCCGAAGCGCTCAAGATGGCCGATATGCATTTTAATATCTTTAAAGTCCACTCTATACACAATATTCTTGTGTCACAAAAAAGTGCCCAACACGGACTTTAATATCATGCTGCTCATTGGAGCAGGAGCAAAATATAATACATAAAAGTCCTTGGCGCAATATGAAAAATATGTAAAGATGAAAAACATTTAAAAAAAAGTTAAATGTCATCTATTTCTGATTCCTATCGGTAGGTATCTTTAAACACGAGAGCTACAGCAGCATTATTCGAAAATTCAATGATAAAAAATTGCTCACAGGATTTTATATTTCACAATAATATTTATGCTTTGACCGAACAATACCTAGTTAAAGCGTGAAGCCGGGAATTTTACACGGAAATTGAATTTGCGACGCGGAAATTAAAAAGTTGTAAGAAAAATAAAACAAAAAAAGTAAGGTATATACAATATGAAATATTTCAATGATCATACGTGTAGTTTATCTATGTCAAGTGGACTATTACCGGGTTATAGCAATTTCAAAATCATTATTAGTAAGATGATTTATTTATTAAACATAATGATTTTGACATAACACTTGAGATGAAATGACTAATTTGTAATGTTTGTCTCCACTATGTCATGTCACTCCAACTCCTACAACCAGCCGTCTCATACCTAATTTAGTTTTATAGCAATGTCAAATATATTATTAGAAGGGCTAGTACTTATTCTGTGGTAAGGGGGTAAAAGTCTTTTCTTCTATTCACCTAAAACTCAGTCTTAAAGCAGGTAAGTACCTATCATCGTGTAAGTACACGATGATGTCAACAACATGTTTTCCCTCTCATTATGCGTTTGCAATTTTGATAGAGATAGAACGTCAACGAACTGTAATTTATAGAGAATAGAGAGAAATAAAATACTAGAATAGAGCCCCTGTATTTGTTTTGCGGTCGCGATATGCTCCACTCGAGCCAACTCTCTGACTCCGGCCTATCGTATTGAATGCAAATCACACATCAAAACAACCAACGCTTCACACAAATACGCACGACAAATATTAATACCGATTATGTAAATTGAGAAATTGCTTATTAAACATAAATCAAAGCAATTCTGCGAGTCCACTGATATTCATGTTAGGATAACTTACCTAAAGCAAACGGATATTCGGATGCATATTTACCAAAATTCATTACTTACACTTGCGCTTGCAACAGCGCCGAAATATCGGTACAAAACATGCCCGTGAAAAAATAATTTTAATGTAAGTGACCATTTAAGTTAAAAATAATATATTTAGCTAAAGTTGAGTATTCTTTTCTTCGAGCGCGCAGACATTCACATCAAGTGATAGCTTGTTCCCGCGTTTCTATCCCCACACGCACTCTCTCACGGTCACATCTCACTTCAGTGTAAATGTGACTTTAGGTAAATATGCATCTAAATATCCCATTTTTCTTATATTATTTAAGAATCATAGAACAGGAACTGGACAGAAGGGGTCTGTTTGCGAAGAATTTAAATCATGCTGCAGAAGTGTACTTTATAAGGATTTAGACGAACTTTGACGTCTGATTTCTGCTTGAAATTACTTAAGCGACTTTACTTAGACTAGCGAGTTGCGGGACTTGGCTACTTAGGCAAAGTCCCAGCTTTTGTGTCGATTTTATTTCTTTTGAGATTAAAGTCGAGGAAATAATAAATTGCTTATTAGCCAAAACAAAGCCCACGCAATATTATTAAGGGAGAGAAAAATAAGAATTTATCGCTACTTTGAATAAATAAGAGATTTTTAACGGTCCATTAATTTTTGATTCACCAAAATTCCCGACTTTACATTAAAAGACGCTTCGTTCGGAGATTTGTTCAGCAAATTGAAGATATAGATTCTCAGAATTTCGCTCGATTATTCCCGCGTTAGTCGAGCGGGATAAAATAAGGTTTCCGAGATCCGACGACTATAAAGGAAAACCTTTGTTGATAGTTCCTTGTTTTTTGTAGGTATATACGAAACCGCGCCGGGCTCAAACAATCTCGCCAAAAATGTCTGTTTACCGTCAATTTTAACATTTTTGATGTTTCATCCCTTCGAGGTCCCTCAAGTTTAAGATACACGCATTCCTCGTTTTCTCATGAGCTGTACTAAAAATAATTTTCTTCTTTCCAGATCGGATGTGCAGCGACAAAGCAGATGGGATCTCGTTCAAAGTGAATTTTGTTGGATGAACTAAAAAGGATGGCCGCAAAACGTTTGACGTTGAGTGTATTCGTGTGAAGTTGGGCATAGACGATAGATGCGAAGGCGGGACGCGTAGTGGTAGGGCATGGGACGGAGTGCGCGATGGGTCATGCTGTGGAGTGAGTGTGGTGCAGTGACGGTGAACTGAGGACACACAGGCAGATTATTAGCATGAAGGCGAGGGTGTGACGGCGACCAGCGAGCGGATGCGGCGCGGCAGTGTGTACAGCGTGAGCGAAGGCGTGGAGCGGTGTGGGTGCATGAGGTAACAGATTTCGTTTTTTTTTATGGATTAAATTAGTAAACAACACACAAAAAAATAAGGTAGACAAAACGCACAAATCCAGGGTTAGTCAAAAACATCTTTGTGAACTAAGTACAGTTAAATTAATTAGACTAAGCTAAGAACTTCACATGTCTTGCTTGCTAGGACTACTAATGCTAAGGTAATTGAATACCCTTATTCAATTTCAGACGTCAACTTGAATATACCACACCCGATATATAATAATATATATCGGGTGTGGGGAAATAATCCTATCATGCAAGTAACACGTAGATAATTCTCAAGTTTTGGCAGGCTGACAGTGAATAGCTTCTTAGAATAATTGAGTTGAAGACACAATAAGGATAAATACTCGTAAAGCACAAATATAAACGGGAATGCTGTTTGTGTTAATTGAAATTCGAAAATACCATCAGTTAGCAAATGAGATAAATAACAATAATCTTCTTGTGAATACTTCGTATACCTACCTCAGTTTATAATTAGGTACCAAGTCATGTAGAGCTTTAATTATCCGTTTTCTAACCGTATCCCGGTTGTTCATCCCTACATACAGCAGTAAAATAAAATAACAAACAAGTCAGTCACCCATAACTATCAAGAATTATGAAAACGATTTTTTTACGTATGCAACACGTAAACGTAAAAGATATTAAAGATGAAAGAAGTTTTATTGTTTTTTTTTTTAAAAATCATGCAATTATGTAAGAAGTATCACGAAATTAGTCTTTGTATTGTTACATATTCTTACATACATTACTCACTTGTTGAGAGCATGATGTTTCATGTCATATTTTCCTTCACTCTGTAGTTTCTGACCTTAGTATACTCTTTGAGCTAGCGGTACTTTTTATTATGTATCCCATCGCTACTGTATTAAGAATTCATTAAAACAGAAGCGGTTTTCCAATGACGCCCTGCAGCAAATTACACCACAGGGTAAACTGTGGCGGCGTTAACAGCCAACGGGCAACGTTGCCACTGGATTATAAGAAATAGGAGCTGAATCCTTGATACAAAAGTGCGATTTTCCGCAAGGTTTTCTCCTTGAGCGTAGAATGAAATACTTTAAATTCAAGTTGCGATGCTCTTCTGAAAGAATTTAATTTTTGAGGTGAGTGAAGCTGTTTACACTATGTTCCGGTATTCGGGCTTGAAAAATCTGGTCTGAATAGAAATGTGCCAATTTTCAGTAATTCAGCAACAAAGTCTGTCCTTAATCCTAATATTATATCCTTAAAAAAAGGATCTTGAGATCAAGGATCAGGAAAAATTAACAATAGATATATTAATTACATATTATAGTCCTATATACATATACATATGTGATGATTTTAAAATGGAAATTTCTACTGTTCGTTTTGTTTAGTGTTCGTATTTAATATTTGTCTACTCTGTTCTACTGCTATTTAGAGTAGGTGTAGGACCTACCTGTTGCTCCTCACTATGAGGCTGTCTAAATTTACGACGATTTGTTACTATGCTGACAATGCAATATCACATAAAACAGCTGTGTTTTACTTATATACCTGGTAAAATTAGCTGATCAAATTGTTTGATTTGGTAAACAAAATCAATGCTTTAGTAATATGTTACTATGAATTCAGCAACAATGAAAAGCATGTGGTGTTTACCAGAAACAAGGTATCTAGATACAACCACCCACGCGTCTGTACGGGTTCTCCAATTTCGTAATCTCCTAAATCAACACCGACATTCCCTCTTCTGGGCCATTTGGGAAGGTCGTATTTTAAGCCGTAAGGCAAGGGACTATTAATCTTTCTTTGTCCAGCGTACGGGAAAAAGCTAGGAATTAACACGCAAGAACGAACATGCTCGAAGAAATAAACATGACATTTATGCTAGATAGTGAATAAAAGGTTCGCAAAACGGGCTACTAAATGGGTAATTAATTTTCTTACAAATGTTCTTTTGCAACTAAGCTGGGGTAGGCGTAGAGCTGAATGCAACTGTAACGTCTTGAAGTTTGTTACAAATTCCTGAGGGCTGTTGCAAAACAAAAACACATTTAACTACCTGCTAACTTAGCTTTTATTTGCATAGCCTTGTAGAGAAAATTAAATCATCAGTTGTTGTTTTGGTGTGCAAACATTTTTTACACAGCAATTTGTAAAATATAGGAAAATTAAAACATCCAGATCGTAACGTGTAGAGGCGAGGTAATGAAACAAAAAGGAGGCCAATGCAGTGCCATTGTTTTTTTTTAATTTGTAATGGGTTTGCCCTTGACACTAGACTTAACCAGACGTGGCGCAGACCGAGTCGACTGTAGAAAGAGCTCACCCAAAAGATTCTGGCACTCCTACTCACCGACGGAACACAGCAAGCTGCTTGGCGCCGGGCTCCGGTGAATTTTGATGGAATTTACTTAAAAACAAATTGGCATTTTGTGTCTGTAGGTGCTTGGTGATAAGAAGTACCATTGCATGTAATCACGTTATTGTTGAACACAGGTAGCGCGGGCGCGGGTGCGGGTGCGGATGCAGCCATGGCCGGCTGATGGAGCCGGGCTGGTGGTCGCCCTCGCCGTCGGCCTCGCCGCCGCCGCCGCCCCGCGCCCCGCCGCCGCGCTGCCGCTGCCGACATCCGCTCTCCACCAGCTACAACTGCCTGCCGCACTATGGTAAGTACTGGAGCCGCTTATAGTCAATTCCATCTAGAATCACTGGTTACGTTAGTAAGGAAAATCACTGTCCTGTGAAATAGCCGATGTCATTGCCACACTATGATAAGTGCTAACTAGAGGCGGTTGCGATAGAGCCACTGATGGACATTACCGCCCGGAATCACCGCTGTGCTGTTGTTGCTGACATACGCTCTTCATGAGCTGCAACTGCCTGCCACCCTATGGCACATGTGAGTGATACCTGTTTACTACAATATTTTGATTTGTTTGTGTACCCTATTGATACTGCGCCGCGCGCACTCGCACGCGTACCTGCCTTATTTTTATTTGTTTAAAACGTACCGTGAGAACCCCGGAGCCCCCAGTCGCCATCGAGACGTTACCTATGACACATGTACTAGACCGACCAGAGCGCTTTCGCCGCGTGTGTATCCTGTGAAGCTCTTTACAGACATTTCGAGTGATTGTGGCCTGTGAAGTGATACCTGAAAGCTGATGTGGCAAGTACCTAGCTATAAGCGCTAAGACCGACGAATTTTCCACCTATCATTGTCGCCCTCCACGTGTAATCCACTGCCTAAACTCTCAAACAATACCTATAGTAGCGCTGGAGCCGCTAATGGTCATTCCCGCTGGAAATTACCTCTGTCGTTGCTGACATACGCTCTCCATAAGCCACAACTGCCTGCCGCACTATGGTAAATGCTAGGTAGGTGTGGTTGCAATAGAGCCTCTGATGTCATCCCCGCCCGAAATAACCGCTGTCGTGGCCGTCATCCGCTCTCCATAAGTTACAACTGCCTGCCGCATAATGGTAAGTGCTAGCTAGCTTGGTTACGCTGGAGCCGCTGGTGGTCTCTTCCGCCCGGAATAACCACTGTAGTTGCCAACATCCGCTGTCCACCAGCTACAACTGCCTGCCGCACTATGGTGAGTGCTAGCTAGCTATGGTGACGATAGAGCCACTAATGGACATTCCCACCGGGCATCACCTCTGTTGTTGCCGCCTTCCGCTCTCCACCAGCTACAACTAACTGCCTGCCGCACTATGGTGAATGCTGGCTAGATGTGGTTGTGATAGAGCCACTGATGGACATTCCCGTCGGGAATCGCCGCTGTCGTTGCTGACATACGCTCTCCATGAGCTACAACTTCCTGCCGCCCTATGGCACATGGTAAGTGATATCCATGGTAGCACTGGAGTCGCTGATGGTCGCTTCCGCCCGGATCACCGCTGTCGTTGCCAGCGTCTACTCTCCACCAACTACTACTGCCTGCCGCACTATAGTAAGAACTGGATCCGCTAATAGTCACTTCCGTCTAGAATCACCACAGTCGCTGCTGCCATCCGCTCTCCACTAGCTACAACTGCCTACCAATGGTGTGTGCCCTATGGCACATGACAAGTGATACCCATGGTTAACTGCCGCACTAAGTCAGTGGCTATGCAGGATGAAATCGACTGGTGGTCTCACATACACCGCCGCAGCTACTCTGCTACCGCCGCTGCCGACATCTGCTCTCCATAAGTTACAGTTACAGTAAGACTGCCTCGTTGGTCTAGTGGTCAGCACGCTGGGTACTATCCATGAGGTCCCGGGTTCAAATCCCGGGTCGGGCCGAGAGTGTTTAGGTTTTTTTGTCTTGAAATTACTCAGACACAGCTCCGGAGTCAGGAAGTTGGTGGTGTTAACACCCCCGTGCCTTGGAAATCACGTTAAGCCGTTGGTGCTGCGCCTGATCTCTCTACGGTCATGTCGGACTGCCGTCTCACCGAATAAGTAAGACTGAAAGAACAGAGAGTGCACCTGTGTATTGCGCACACATTTGTGCACTATAATATGTCCCGCACAGTTGGCTAATCTCTGTTGAGATAGGCCGCCGTAGTCGAAATCGGCTAGGAGGATATTATTATAAGTTACAACTTCATACAGCATTGTGGTGAGTGCTAACTATGGTTACGATGAAGCCGCTGGTGGTAATTTTTACCCGCATTTACATCCACCGCTTCCGTTGCCAGCCTTCACTAGCTACAAATGCATGCTGAACTAGCATTTCCGTAAAGTCATGCTGAACGATACATACTGCATGAAATCTGGTGAAACAGTTTTTGTTTCGCTCAGCTGCCCAAATCTGCTCTTAGGTACATCTTATCTACAAGTTATCGGATATACTATGACGTGGGAAAGATATTATTATGAAGTTAGGCTGGCAATGAGTTAGGCTAGTGGTATTATAATATATAGTTTCAGGGAAAAAGGCCGTTTCTGGAATTCACGCTTGTGCTATCTGTTGCTGACGGTTCACTATCAATCTTTAGATATAAAAGTCGGCTTTCTGTTGCTCGCAAACAAACTACGCCATTTATCCTAAAATAAGGCTCATTTCATATACCGTATGAAATATTGCTTTACAACCTTTCACCTAATATTTCACATCTGATTCAGTTTATACCAAAAATATTGTTTTAGACAAGGAGATTTATGAAGCGTGATAACGTGCCCTTAAGACCAGTCTTTTGAGTTTCGTCGCTTTTTCGGCCTTTTACTGTGCAAACGATTTACCGCCAAAAGTGATGAGCACTTACGCCTAAAAGCGGGCAGTAGTTACACCACCCTGACATTAAAAACCTCGTTTGCTTTGCAAAAGATTTATGTTGGAGCTAATGTTGCAAAGTCACGAATTAAGAGAATACCGTTAACGTAAATAGGATGAGCTTTTTGTTTAAACATGAATATTACTGTACATGGACGGTGGTACTATAATTTTAAATTAATATACACTTGTCATGGGGTTTAAAAAAAGGTTTTTTTTAAATTTGACTCGCAAGATCGTTGAATAAACAGTAGCTGGAAAGCACTTCTTGTCTTATTTTTCGTTGTAGCGCTCAAATGTTGCATTTTAAAGTATTATAACGAAACAGAACAATGCACGTTTTACAGATTACAGATATTTGTTTCAGTCGCAAAAAAAAACAATAACGGCAACTTGCTAACAAGGCTGGCGTCCATTTAAGCCGATCGGGCCGGGTCGCATAGTAAAAATCCGCTTGCTTATGTTTTGTTTTGTATGAAACATCGTGGAAATACATTACAGACCGCCGCGCCCCGATCCGCCGCTAGTGTACGATGTTTCATACAAAACATGGGCAGGCGGATTTTCGCGTTGCGATGCAATCCGCCCCGATCCGCCAGATGGAAGCCTGTACACTTCACGCCAAAATCTTTTAAGTATCAGACAGACAATAATGTTGTATGATTGAGTTTCTTGCGCTGCTTCTAAGCGGGCTGGTACTGAGTCTAGGAGAAGCAGCGTAAGGAACTTTTGACGCAGCAGTGGTAATCCTTAATGAGACGAATAAATAAGTGTCTTATGTGCGCTTACACCAGTAAACGCATTATATTTTATACTGGGCGTCCCAAAATGGGTGAATCGATGAATGGGTGAATCTACAATGGCCATAAATAAACGAACAAGGGGAACATAATTCGACTTCTGCTTATAAGACTTTTTGGCAATGTGACCAGGCATAACAAGGCAATCCAAATTGTCCACAGACGGCTGGCCAGACGGCGAGGAGGAGTCGTCAGGTGGTGCGCTGCGCGAGAGAGAACTGCGCTCGCTGCACCGCACCGTGCCTGCACTGCGCCGTCGTGAGCTCGACACCAGGGCCATCAAGCACCACTTCTACCCGGAGGGGGGTTGGGGGTAAGGAGATTAATATAATTTTAGCGGTGGGTGGTAGGTAGTTATCCGTTAGGTACCGCCTGGTAGCTACCACCCTTCTACTGGAGCCCGGCGCCAAACAGCTTGCTGTGTTTCGTCGGTGAATGCGAGCGGATGTGCTCGCTTCACCGTTGACTCTGCTGTCTACGCCACCTCTGGCTTAGGCTAGAGTCAAAAGCAAATCCATTTAAAAAAATACAAATAGATTAGCAAGGTAGTCGCCGTCGTCTTGAGTCCTCGCCTGAGGGGTGCGGGACGCGGGGGTGAGACGAAACCAGGGATCGTAGGGCGGGCGCTTGAACGTGATTTAAATTTTGACAAAAATGCGCCTGCACCCGCACCTCTGTCAGTCCCCGGCGGTTTACCTATATGTCTTCACTCTGATAGTCTGACTCCATGACAATCCAATCTTAACAGGTGGTTAAATATAATACCTTAGATACCTACGTTACGGTATGTGTACAATGTTTGTCGAATCACGTTCATAGATTACACTGTTACTGGGTAAAAACTCATCATACTTTATGGCAGACAAAGCTGTATTGATTTGCTTCGGTTTCTAGAGCGTCATCCTCCCATTATTTATCACATCACGACTCTGGCCTGTCAGTCCGCCCCGTCTTCATACACGCACGAATATTGAAACGACAGTTGTTCCAAAGAATAGTAAACGTGTTTCCTTCTCCATTAATCACAATAGTTGCCAAACAAATGAAAACAGAGTTCCAAAATTCAATATTTTTTTCAGTTCTTTACACGTAGTAGGAACTCAATGTACTCATGTACCTTTGCCCGGTTTCTGATGTATCTCAAGACCGCACGTCAGCCTACCGCACTTTGACCGTGAGACTGCCTCTATTTCCCTACGTAATAAAAGCTATTTTCGTAGTTCACATGGGTAACCTGACGTGCAAGTGCAACCGACTGTACATTACCAGCGGTTTGTCTTTGCATTTTGTATGGATATCAAATTGATAAGCCGTTGTTTGTGTACCATAACGAATATGTCTACTTATATCATGCTCCATTTACTTTCTAGCGAGCCTATTTATTTATGAAAAAGTCCTTATTTGTTCTGTAATTAATAAAACTATTACAAACGAAATAGATCCACCTACAAGATAATGAGATTTTTCCGGTAGAAAACATCCTATTACTTTGAGGCTCTTTTTGATTTATATGAATAGAAAGAACAGAGTCAGCGTGCGATGACGAGATTGGAGACAGAATACGTAGGCGATGCTTTTAATGCAAGCTTTGAAATTGTGTCTGATTTATTACGAAGATGAATTATGTTGTATACTAAAAAAGAAAAAGACGCCGTTCTGTTAAATCCACGATGAAATTCTACGAAGGGTAATACAGCAGGTATTTAGTCTCTAAAGTAAAACCATATTTCTAGAGCTAATTTAATTAATATTTCCCTTGGCGACTCGACGTTGCAACTATCGATTTTGTCTGATATTTTCTGAAGCACTCTCGCACGTTGCATACCTTTCAGCAACAAACTAGGAACCTCTTGAGATTATTATACGAGTTTCACTTTGAAGTAGGTACCTAGCTTACACGACACCAAAACGCCTTCTCTCTGCATTTGCTCGAATTTTAAGCTCATTTAAGCACATTTGGTGGTGGTGTGAACAAAAGTCAACATACTGTGGACGCCGCAAGCGTATGTACTTAGGAGCAGACGAGAAAAGCATTCAAAACTGGAACGCGTTTTAATCAGCTTGAGGTTTAAACGTAAATACTGTTTTAATTAACAACACCACTGCATGAAGTTCTGAATCGCGAATGCTTATGTTATTAATTAGATTGCAAACGTTTTATCCAGAGCTCGAGTCGGACGCGTAATTTGATTGTCTCTGTCCACTTTGCGAGCTTCTGCGCTTAGTTATGACAGAGTAGATTACACGTCAGGCGTACTACAAGACAGAGGATTCAGCAGATGATGTAACATTACATGACACGTAATCTATCTACGATGACAGATAAATGCTGTGACAAGAAGCAAGACGCGTGAACACGAATCTCGAATTTCCCCCGCGGCAGAACGGACGTGACACATGATGAAGATATCATATCGTCATCAACGTTACTTGTTGTCTCGATGTGGGCTGGATACCACAATAAAAATGTTACCTGGGGAATTTCGGTATCTGATAGCGCGCGTAGATCTCATCCCTTGAGCGGTAAACGAATTTATATTTCGGATATTGAGTGCTTGATACACAATTTTACCCACGCCTACTTGAGCCGTGCCAGCGCTGACGATGACAGTTCATCTTATTTAACTAAACACTGAAGGTACGAAGTTGAATAGGTCAGTTTTGCGACGTACTCGTAGCTTCTGTTATAATTAAAGATTTATGAATAGTACACATATATCTAGAGAAAGTCATGGAAATCAAAATCTCTCTACTTGAATTGACATAATTTCTAAATATTTACCTAAGCGTGATACCTCAAAACCTTTACACTTTCCTTTTTTTGGGTTCCAATTAAAGCAGTAGCCTAATACATAACCTTCAAGACCCGTCACCCGGGTTAATACTACGACACATTTATCCTGATTACAAATACAGCGGAGAGTGAACTTCATAGTAATCTATAACCCCTGAACCCTTGAAGTACAACGTGCTCGTGCAAGAAGTTGACTTTTTAAATCATTTGCCTCTTTTTGATTGTGACTTTTGTATCAGATGGATCGTATGCGGAGCAGCGTTCCTGGCACACCTGCTGTCGACTGGCCTGCAGCTAGCGTACGGCGCACTCCACGTCTACGCTCTTAGGCACCTTGGACCAACTGCCGACCACGCTGGTAAGCCTGAGTAATATTCCATTAAAAGAGGCTAATGATTACGTTAACCTATTCGATGCCAAATACGAAACCGGCCTACCGCCTAATTCAATAGCTTTATAAAATTACTTTTAACCGATCGTAAGCCGCGATTTCCAGAAACAATACGAAAGGTTATACTAATGTCTTACTGGTTGACTGACGTCAGTATGAATGCGATAAGCAAGTAGGCTTGCAGTTACGCTCCTAGGGGCAGTGTACTTTTGCGCCAATAGATTATGAGGCCCATAATAACTTTGTACGTAAAACTAATGAGCTCATTAATTAGAGTAACTACCGGCAATAGAGAACAACAGTAAAATAAAATAGTAATCCGCATGCTATGATATTATAAGAGAAATTGTTGCGAAATTGTAAGGAATTAAATTTATTTCTGTATTTTCCCACCTCTCTGCAGTAATAACAAGGAGGAAAAATTGTTTCCTTTTTCATTAAATGCGACGAGAAAATCTACGCGGTAAAATATTTAAATGAGGTTAATAGCTGCTAGCCCTTGTTTACAAAAAGGATCTTTTAGTTTTTTCTTGCTGAAGAATGTAGGAAGATAAATACAAACACGGGGAAGTGGCGATAGCTCCTATGTGTCGAGTGGTGGCGGAACGTGAGAATGGGGAAGAAAACAATTTGGAAAAGCGTAACCGAGGCCGTCGGAGTGCGACTCAGAAAGTAATCTATCAACACCAGCCCTCCGGAAACACTTAAATAAACAAACAACGAACGAACTTTTTCTACAATGCGAAACGAAAGCCTTACGGTTTCATTTAAGAATTTAAATCCTATCGCTTCCTTAAATCAGTCCAGCGAAGCCCATCTCATTCAATCCACCCAGTCTTCAACCTTATAAATCCTGTTGTAAGAATAATTCAATTTAACTAAGTAATTTCCGTTATCAGACCACGTTTTGACAAGTTAAATTTAAGATTGGATATTAAGCAAATGAACTTTCACCGGTATTTGCGGCCAGTCTGATTTATTGAATTAATTTTACAAGATTCACGACCTGGGTTGAATATTAAGAGCAGAAGTAATTTCGGTCTTTGTTGTCATGGTGTAGGCGGGGAGGCATAACTCTGTCAGGTTTGCGTTAGCTGACAAATTGGAATTTAGTTGTGACGTTAACGAGTTAAGTTCGGAATCGGACGCCGAGGCGACGTGCTCACCAGACCGCGCTCGTGAGCTGAATACTTCTCTCTGAACTGCGCACCTGTTAATGTCAGTCCTTATGGCCCTTCGTACACTAGGCTACGCAATATTCGATAAGGATTTGAGAAGCGACTACCGCAATTCCAATTCATAGAAGCTCATATACAGGTAGCAAACACGTCTTCAAAGTTTAGGTCATTCCTCGTCAACACAGAAGTGGTGCGTCTGTAATCACCTCCCCCACAAAAGTTACCGCTATTTCATAGATTGTTGGGATTAGGTGTCAAGTAGATGTTTAAGGAATACACGTGAGGCGTGTAGCTGCTACAGAGTACGAAAGCATAACTTGCGCGCGTCTTACGTTACAATACCATGTGTACAAAACATGGTACTCGAAGCGAAAGTACACAACTTTAGTATAGAATATTAGCGTAGCCTTGTGCATGAAGGACCTTAATTTCAGTTCCTTAATAGTTGCACTAACAGCAAACAAAATGACTGCTCCGATACACAAGGCGAAACGAACGCGACGCTCGACAATATTTATAATGCACAACGAGCTCTCAACGTGGGTAATTGTGTTAAGTGAAACCATGAAGCGGCTGGCTCTATCCCCAAATTACCGTATCACATTCAGTCTAATGTGTTTTGCGAGATATCTCACTGGCAGAGTTCGGGACCAATTAACGTGCTACTCGAGTGCCAAAGAATAAACGTAAAGTGATATTAAATCGAGCACATTTGCAGAAGTGTATAGCTCTGTTGCTCGCCGTTCTCTGTAATGGCATTATAACCGTTGATCAGCCGGTAATAAGAGAGGCAGAACTGCTTTAATAATAATCTACTCCCGTTTACTCAAAGCTTTAGTGTTACTTTGCAGCGTTTATCAAGAATTATCAGGAACTGATTTTATAGTACTATATTTATTTATGCTAAAAGAAAAGAAAAACAAAGATATGCATGAAATAAAAATAAATAAACTTAAAACCTACTTAATTAAAATTAAACCCGTGTCCTTAAGGCAAGGAGGCGAGGAAGCTGGCTGCGTTACCGCGTTGGATAGCTATACTTATCCTATGAGCGAGGAATGAGCCAGCTTTACTATTTGCCAAAACAGAATTTAATTTAGTTGCAATTTTTCAAAAAGTTATTTAGCGGATGGTCCCCACGGTCCAAAAGTTTCAACGCCAAACGGCGCAAACACATATTCACTTGCAAGTGATGCATACTTGCGTCGTTTGGCGTTTTCAACTAACACCGCCGCCGCTCCAGCTTTTAGCGCTGACTCCCTGAGATGAGATGGGGCCAAAGTATCAACGCAAGTTGCGTCCCAAACCTTAGTTTAGTCGGGCCTTAGCCCGACCCCGCTCCCAGGGAATGAGCGTGAGGCTATCAAGTCTCTTGCCATCATCACGGACCAAACCACGTGGTTCCAACGTGGAAGGAACATTGATGCTGGCAAGAGCTCTCCTGATGGCGTCATTAAGAGTAGCGTGGCGGGCGAGACGCCCAGTACTTTGCTGGCAACAAAGACAGTGGAGACCATATTTGTCGACCTCCTTGCCACAGGGACACGTAAAAACTTCACAAATAGGGGTACCAAGCGCAGACCCACACACACCCGGAATGACTCACTATCAAAAAGGGTGCCCAGATTTTTTGATGGTAAAGCATGAAGCCAGTGGCCTGAATCTTTGCAAGAAACTGCCAAGACCCTTGCACGATAACAGACAACTGACAGAATTTTGAAGTAAAGAATTAAAGGTCTCTCTTGCAAGAGGGACATCCCAGAGTTTTTGTTGATGACGTTCCTTTGGGATGTCTGCACTAGGACTGAGACCTTGCCAAAACTCCTCCGCCTCTCTCACCTCAGAGAACTGACGAGAATGTTTTAAGATTTTTCCATCTAAAACGGAGGTGTTGTGGAGAGAGAAGAGAAAGGCGGGAAGGGCAAAACTAGAAATTTGGCAAATTCCGACACCACCGAAACGAATAGAAAGCGAAGCCTGAACCCAAGAATCATAGTCAAAATGCAAATTGGAACTGATTTGATTAACATTTTCATATAAATATTTTTCTGTATTAAATATTTTTATATGTAATTAATATTTAGGTAATCTTACAACAAGTATTCTAATTGTGTTCAAATATATACTTAATAAAAACTTTTCATCTAAATCTAAATAAATATTTTTCTTATTTTTACATAATAATATAAAAATAAGAAAAATATTAATAATCTAAATCGTACGTAACATGTCCCAAAGTTTTTTGTAGTTTGTTGTTCTGTACATTTGCATACGAGTCATTTATATTTGACTATTTGACCAGAATTTTAGAACAGTATATGAAGTTGTTTTTGAATATTGATTTTTAACAACTGTGTACGCTTTTTGGCCCTAAAAACTCGTATTTCAACAGATTAGGTTTTCTTAGGGTGGGCAGGGATTATAATCACGTTTATTTATTCCTAGGAAGCTATTAGTATTTTAGCCCTGTAGGTAACTGTATTCAGTCATAACATAGCATAATTAACCCGTACTACCAAACAACCAGTATTAAGGAAAATGATGTTGAGTTGTTGTTTGTTTAGTGTGGGCCGGGGCTATATGCGTGGGAGTATCTCGCGCTGCCGGCGCTCTGGTGGCCGGGCGGAAAAAGTCGCCAAGACTTATCGCGTTGTTGGGTGGACTACTGCTGCCACTAGCCTGCCTCTTCACTTCCTTCGCCACGCAGCTGCATCAGACTTTACTTAGTTATGGTAAGTCCACACACATTCAACTTTTTTACGTAACATTGACTACACTCAGCAAGTCAAAAAGATTTTTTGATGTTCAGAACTTGACTTTTCCACTTCCGGATGTTACATGACTTTTTTGTGCCTTGGGCACTTTTAGTCGGAGACACTTTTGACCTTTTGTTTGATTAAGCAGTAGGAAAAATTGAGACACCTTTATAGATGAATTACAGACATTTCCTTAGTTCTCTTTCTCAGTTCATGTAATATACTTGGATGGTACATGCTGCCCTAACTATTCACAAACATTTCACTTGGCTGAAACAACTGCATGAAACTTCAGCAAGTTACCGTAATAACTTTCATCATATGAGTATTGTAAACAACTAACACGGTTTTAATTTAGCACAGTCTGCGTTTGTTCTAAAACTTGATTTGACACTATTTCTACTTTGTTATTTAATTGTTTCCAGTAGTGCAAGCAAGTTCGTAGTCAAAGTTATGACAGCTTTGTGATTTTAGATAAGGGTAACCTACCCTTGACTTTGGAATGATGATGATAAGTGATGACAAAGTCAGAAATGGAGCATTAATTGCTCAGTACACATATTCTCTCGATAATTTATTTCTCTCTCTTTCGCTAAATTGGTATTCTATTCAAAATACAGAAAAAACTGTCTTGAAACGGGAGGGAAGAACCAAGATAATATGTAACCTTATATTCGTGCATTCATGTTTGCATGGGTATGCAGGCGAGCTTTCTCAAAAATCTACCACATTTTTATTGATTTGTTACCACTATTGTACTTAAGTAGATACTGGTTATTTATAGGGAAATCTGTTATTGGCCATACTCAATACATATACTAAATATAAGTAATATTCATGTATGTGCTGTTGATTTTCTCAATAAATAAATAAATCGATACGCCATCGCACCATACATAGCCTTGTGCATTGTTAGGCAGGGTGCATCGCGTGCCAATAATTGAAGTTGGCTTGGAGTTCTGTTCATAATCCCTTACATCCCAAAAAATGCTCCTACCAATCCCGACACATGTTGCGAGTATTTGCCCATTCAACTCAAAGCGCGTCTAGGCCTAAAATTGTTGGGCCGAACAGCGTTTTTAGGGGTCCGAACCTACAAAGGAAAAACGGAACCCTTATAGCACCACTTCGGTGACGGTCTGTTAACCCCCTTATTATCTGGAACGCATGGAAGTATCGAGTTAAAATTTAATATCCTATACTCAGGCCTGAAATCCTTTGGACCTGTGAAAAAATCAAGCTTCTAAGTCAATGCAATCAAAAAATACGATCGATAATGTTGTATTACTTTGCGTATTTTGCTTTATAAATTGGTGTGATTGTTTAAGCTATGATATTTTCTTCCCGTTTACCTTAGATCATGACATAATAAAAGAAGCTATAGGACTTTTAAAGCTTCCTTGCATCACACGCAAGGAAGCTTTTGTTATAAATTAACTTTTTTGCGCTTACACAAGTTTGTACAAAACCCACAATGCGCCAGTCCGACTCACAGTTGCCAGGTTTTTTTTCCTTTTTGCGACACACATCCAATTCTACGCAAAAGCCAGACGAGTAAATAAAATCACGGCGAAGTACTGCGTAGCTTGCGGGCAGATATCACGCAACGTTGCTTTTCGTTACAGATAAACAAGACGCCATCCCACTTTTCATGTTCAAGTGTAGTACGTACAAAAGCGCAACCTCGAAATGGAATAACCATTGCGATTTAGCGCAAATTAAAGGTCATGTCACACTACACTGGCTTCGCAACAGCACGGCTGCAGCACGGCGTCGGCTAGAATTCACAAAATACGAGTATATTGTACGACTCACAACTTATTGCTCTAATTTGAATGGCAAGTTAATTTCTGGGTTGAGGCGGTGCCGTTGCGATGCCGGTATAGTGCGCCATGACCTTTAGACTGCTTACCTTAATTGAGGCGTGCCAATCTTGCTTCATACTACTTTTTCACGCGGAGGACATGCATATCTGTTGCTAAAGGGATAGCAGCAGATTGTGTGGGAAACATAAAATGCCAGATAGGTATACAAACGAAAACCTCCGCGATTTTCAACAGACCATATTTCGTGGTATGATGGAGGCTAAATATATGCTCCCGCCAAAAAGATCTAAATTCAGTTAAAATCAACACAGAACTTGATCTAAACTTTTTAGGGAGGTAGGTTAATAAATATTTAACTTATTATGTTAAAACCCGCTACCAACTGTCAAGGTTAGTTAAAATGCAACAATAGACAGGAAAAAAACAATAGAACACCATATTTGACGAGAACCAGAACACATTAAAAATATTAAGAGGCATTATAATTTTTTAGGCGTAGTGCTCGGTGTGGGATGCGGTCTGGTGCGAGAGGCAGCCGGCCTGGTCCTCGGGGCTTACTTTCGTAGAAGACGGCAGTTCGTCGAGCTGGTAGCCCATGCTGGTGGTGGCGTCGGTATAGCACTCTTCAGCGTCGCTTACAAAGAAGCTGTTGGGTGAGTAGCTTCAATTACTTTGATGATGACGAATGTTTCCAATTATAATTTATCCCATGTCTTTATTCGAAATGAGTTAGTACCTAACCTAACCTACTAACAAAAGCGTGTACCTATGTGTTAAAAAAATACATAACGTTAAAAGCAAACAGCAAAATCACAGCGTTTAAATGGCCGTGAATTGTAAGGTAGGTGAATAAAATATTCATGTCATATGTTTTATGTACGCGAAAACATATAAAATAGTTCCGAAAACATTTTTCATCGTGTTTGCAATTTTAACGATCAAAAATTATAGCTATTAGCATTGTATTACTTGTATTATTTATTTTGTGCTAATAGTAAATTCATTTTAAAGACAAATCATGTTAGCAAACACCTGCAATTTTTTTTTAAGAGGACATTTTACCAATTTTATATACTCAATGCCATTCGAAATTAACGATTGTTTAAAAAGAGAATATTGCCTAGCAGCTTTTTAAAATTACAGTCCTTTAAGTACCTTAAGCAACGGAAGAAATAGATAAAATACATTACTTGACAGTTTATGCTAAAGAAGTTCTGAGTAGTAAATATTGTGTCCCTCCCATAATGTCAGTACCAATTTCCCGGAAAAACTTTTTCTATTCCGAACCGTGTGTGTTACTGAGCGTAACGATCACCCTTAAAATACACAAACTCTCTCTTGACAGAAGTAATGGTGTGGTGCCTTTATGTTTGTTATTCCGCATCCGGCGTCTTTCAAAACGTTTTACTGTCTGTTAAATTTAAGGCGATTATCCGAAAGTATTTGTCCTTTTTGATAAGACCATGGCCCGTGCCCGTACTATCAGCAAAGTACCTATAATTTAAATTGCCAGCAATCGGAAAACTGCCCAAGTGCCTAACTTTAGTATGGCTAAAACTCGTACTATGAGCGTTCAAAATGTAACAGGTTTACATGATGTAAAAGCGAGATGGTGATATACATTTGCACGAACTACCCTGCTGGGCCTGCAAATTTTTAGGGTCATGGCCCGAATTAAGGGAACTAGGTTTAAAAAATGCATTGTTTGTGATGGATAGTAAGGGTCCAATGGGTCACTGAAAGATCTTACAGATCTGAAAGTCAAGAACCTGAAACATGCCACGAACCTAAAACACGAGCGAAATTTTTTTTCTCAATACGTTTTATTTTCGAGAATATTTTGTTATTGTTGTATTGTTTTTGATTACGTATTGTTTTTATTTTCCTTGCTGTCTTTGCAATTTTGTATCTTTTGTAATTTTAAACTGTGTTTCTTTGTGATGTCCCAAATTTATAAATGCTTTCTTTCTAAATGCCTCTTAAAATGAATGAATTTTGTTAGGTACATAAGATATTTATACAAAATTGCTCAATTATGTTTTAAATTGTCAAAATTCACAATCGTCTAAAAGCTTTTAGCTCAGCTTGTAATCTACAATTTCCAATCATAAAATACAATTTATTTTACATGTTTAGACGACCACAAAAAGTTTACCTATGATAATGGTTTAGATGGCATCTTTTTCACGCGTGATCAGTTATAGCGCCGTCCTTTTTATTTAATACCCCCGTAGGCAGGCGTGTTTATAAATCAATATAGATATAATAACTTAGGTACATATAATACAGGGTGTCCCATAAACAGCGTGCCAGATGCCTTTCAGATAAACTCTACAAAAAGTATTTTGGTTTGGGAAATAATATAACTTTTGTCGAAAATGCCACGCCAGACTGACACTAGATGGCTTAGCCATAGACCTTTTAAATAAAAATAACTTGACTCTAGTAAACGTGTCATAGTTTGGGAGTTAATGCCACTTTCTTGTATTCTTAATACGAAAAAGTGGTGTGAGTTTAAAATAAGAAAGTTTTTTATGTTTAAATTAAGCAATATAAAACTGATAAGCTTTCATCTTCAAGCACTTTTCATGCCTTCTAAAACACTAATTATTTTGGCTCCAATTAACTTTATCGAATAATAACAGAATATTTAGCTTCCAATCTGGTTATACACAGTAGCTTATAACAGAATTCGCTTCTGTATTAAGTATACTGAAGTTTTGTAGTTGAAAACAGATAAGTGAAAATCCTAAACTAGTTTTTGGCACGTTTCTTTTAATAACACCCGTCATATTTTGTGAATAAAGTGATAAGTAATAAAAGTTTTTGTTTTATGCTTGGATATAAATGACTCATTTGCCTAAATTCTTATCTTCCAAAAATAGGTAAGCTTATCGCTCCTTAAAGTGCCCTATTAAACTTGTATTTTCCTTCTTTTTATTTTTTCACGAAGACTAATAGCAATTCGTTACAAAAATCAGACGCTCCATACGTTCTGAGAGGTACTCGAGTTCAAACACTTTTGTTGTTATTATGTTTTGCTTTGAATACAAAAATAATTGTTTTCAACACTTCTCGCCTTAAACCTTTTGTTTCGCCTTTTGTAAACAATGAGTTTCTTTCAGAAAACTAGGATGGCGGTTGGGGCTGCAAGCAGTGACGGGCATCCTCGTGTTAGCATTTTTCCTCAGTTCAGTCTACCGCAGCGCGTCCCTCTACCATCCTCAACGGAGGGCCATCCTCCACCTCAAGAACCAACGCCGAAAGGTCAGCCCCTCCTAATGAGCCTCCCCTCTGAAATTACACGATTAGGATTAAAATTAAGGAAATAATCACAGCCCAAAGGCAACATTAAATTTAATTAGCGAATTCTCTTTTCACTTGGGACGCACGCGATTTTAGAATTCCGTCAAAAGCGGAACCCTATTAGCGGCGTATTAGAGCCACGCTTGTGCCCAACTGACAAAATTACCTTGACCTGAATTTTGGATAAGATGTGCTTAGCTAAAGATGTATTATATATGTATTATTATATATGTACGCGTTACCTAATATATATATGTATTATATATATATTAGGTAACGCGTAATTTTTAAATTGTTCTCCACGAACTTGGTAAATCGTACTATTTATTCACTGATAAAGACGTATATACGTACAAATTCACCTTTTTAAAAAAAAAAACAAGCTTAACCGAAATATGTTTTGGAAAGGAAAACTTAATACTAAAGTTTATTATATTAGATTAAAATAATAACTCCGTTACGTAATCGTTATGAAAACGTGTTTATTACTAATATTTCTTGTCCCATTATTTCATTCAATATTTACCGTCGATATTTAGCATAAATTGCTCTCAAGATCCTCTGTCACGTAAGCGGATCATGTTTCCGCTCCGTAATTGATTAAGGCGTGGGCGAACGCCTCATTCTCCTCCACACTTGACGTTTACTTATCATTCAATTATCTTAGCAGGTGAAAGAAAAGAAAGGCATGAAGCGACCTCCACTTATCGACCTCAGCCCGCTCAGGTCGCGGCCTGCGAGAGTGCTGCTGCTCTCGGCTGGATTAGCCGCATTTGGACTTTACACTCCTGTGTTTTTTCTGGTGAGTTGAAATGGTTTTTCCAGGCATAATAAGAGGCATTAATTCTATTGATAATACACATATAATTTTTGTGCATCATAATTAATAAATAAATTACAGCTATCGACCTACTGTAAAACTATCAATCGGCTTGTAAATCTATTATAAGATAACTATAATATAATAGAATTACTGCAACAGGATGTCGACACGGTAGCTGAATGGAGTCTTGAGAACAAATTGGCCTTAAACATTACGAAAAGCAAAGTGATCACGTTCTCTAGGCTTCAGGATACGAGGCTTCACACGTAAACTTTGGGAGGCAGGGCACTCGAAAGAGTTGCACAAATTAGGGACACCAATTTAAACTTCCATGAGCACATACTTGCTACTTGTTTGAGTGCCAACAAAATGCTTGGTTTTATAATGCGGACTGCCTCATAATTTCAAGACATTGGGTTGGCCGTTATGCTCTATAATGCGTACGTCCGAAGCAAATTGGAGTAAGGGGCGTTAATCTGGTCCCCTCGCGAGAAAAAATATGCGGATATGATTGAGCGACTCCAAAGGAAATTCGCTAGGTATTTGTATAAGCGGACATTTGGCTACTATCCATACCTGTTTCCTTCGTTATTTGTGTCTGGCATGGTCGGTCCCGACCATCGAGCACGTAACCTGTAGGTTATGTGCTCGGTGGTCTCGACACTCTCAAACTAAGACGACAACTGTTATTAGGAATTCACTATTACCTACCGTTGAGTGGCAAAATGGATAATCCAGCAGTCTTACAAAGTATTATCCTTTTTGTACCCCAAAGTACACGCGCACGGGTCGTCGCATGCACGGACTATTCTTCGCTCCGGCGGGACAGCGCACTTAGCAAGCGAACCACACCCCAACACCCAGGGCTCTATCTCTGCTAAATAATGTAACTCAAGACGTTGACGTTTTTTTTCAAATTCACTGAATGTTTTTTTAAATAAATTAAATTGTTTTTGTCTACTAACTAATGTCAATTTTCAGTCTACCTACTAACAAATTATCAAAATTAGCAATCTGAGCACTTTGGAATAGTCTGTAAGCTCACTTGCAACTTTTAAATAAATAAATGAACTATTCTAGTTTAATGATATTCGTCAGCTACTCAATATGTTAAAAAATAAATGGTTTAAACAAGCACAAATTATTACCTAACTAGTGAGCTTGTGCTAATGGCGACTTGGATAACGGATAGACATACTTATAAACTTTTTTAAACATCCATGACTTAGATACAAATGCTAGTGCTCATCACACAAATGTTGACTTATACCTACCCACCGCATGTGTGCTCTAATAACCTACAGATGCCATGAATATAAACTTTTCAGGTATTTAAATGATAATGTAAATATTTAAAAGAGTATTATCCGTTCGTATCTTGTCATTTTCGGTTGTTAAGGTGACTTAAAATTCTTTTTTGTGTATTGAATGCTGAAAACCCTTATTTTACATAATTTAATTCTTCTCAAACCGTGATTTACAATTGGAGACATAACCGAATTATCCAAAATTCTGAACGAAACGCAAACCTCTTCAGCTTTTTAGCGTTTTCTTCACAAAGCATTCTTAATTTAATTCATGAATGAGACTTTTCAACAACACAATTTTTCGATTGTTTTGTCACTTATTTACTTTGTACCTGTTTTTTTTACTAGTAACTAGTTTTATGTATAGTTTTTTTTTATCTACAGATATTTAATACTGCTAAGTAGGTATTAATTATGTATACCTATTACCTATATGTATAGGTACTAACAATAAATTGATTTCACCAAATTCCAAAAAAACAAAAACACTCAGACACCTGCGTAACACTTATTTTTTCATGCCCGAACAGGATCTCACGTAGCAAAAGAAGGGATATAAATTGCTTGAAAGGAACTATTTGTCTTCATTGTGTACACAGTACGAATACGAGCACCGAATTGCATAAACAAAAGTGTCCATATTTTTCATACATTGCCCATACCCTTTCTACCATATTTTTGTGCACTATCCACCTCATTACTTAGTAACTAAATTGACAACTAAACATACAAGCAAGACAAACAATATCTATAAAGATTTAAAAGCCCAGATAAATCGTTTCTGCAACCTTCCCATCATAATTACATAATTACCTAACCTATCCTGCTCTTTCGTGTCACTTGAGGAGAAATAATTAAATAAAATGTTAATTAATCGCGAAGTAATCCGTAAAATTGTGTTTTCCATCCGCACTTCTCCCAGTTTCCGTTCTCGTCCTACCCCCCGCAGCCCTGAACCGCTCAGGCGAGGACTCATCTATAGTCCGACAAGTTCGTGCGCGACCGCCAGAGTTGCGGGGGCAGATGCATCCTTGATGTCAGCGGGCACGGGTTGTGGGGAAAGGGATTTTCAAGAAGAGGGCGCTCATGAAAATACCACTTCAATTCGACGTATTTATTTTAGGCACTACAAGGGTTCCAAGAAGGCTTGGAGGAGAGTGCTCTGGTGTTGCTGCAGACGTTCCTCGGCTTTGCAGTGGTGCTGGGCTGCGCCGGCTTTGGGCTCGTGCTGGTGCGCCCGTCGGCCCAGTGCCTCGTCTCCAAGCAGTACCTGTGCCAGACCGCCATGCTTGGCATAGGTCAGTTGTTCAACTAACTACGGTTTAGTCATCAAAAGGAGCTAATTATTTTAGTAATTTGTTTAAATAAATTTTTTTTTGCGTGAAAATGACGGCATTAACTTTTGTCTATTAATTATGAGAAGGTACTAAAATGTTCAGCTACTTTTCATGCTGATTATACCTATGCGGCTAGTGCGCTCCTCGACTCGGTGCCTCGTCTTCAAGCAGTACCTATGCAAGACCGCCATGTTTGACATAAGTGTGTTGTTCGAGAGTTCAAGAATGCCTAGGGTGATAACCCGAAGTTCACTTCTCACTAATGGTACCGGTGTAAACGCTGACTGGGTTTTAGTGGGTATAAACACCCTTTCTGGGGTAGGGGAGTCCCATATGGCCCCTGGTCCCCTCAGTATCAGTGGGTATGCGTAGTGCATTTTCGAGTAGAACTATAAAAAGAAGAGAGCGTTTCAACTTTCTTTGGTTACTATATTGGTAGGTTTAGGATAGACTACCATGGAGAATATACTTGCATCTTAAAAAGGCCACACAAACTTCACATTCGAGAATGCCACTATGGGGTTTTGTGAAATCAAGACAAGAAAATGAACATCACCAGTGTTAATCAAGTTCTTTATTACTATACGTTACTTTATTATTTTATAATTACAATATACTTAGGGATTCTGCGAATTCTCGAAAAGTTATTCTGATTTAATGATGAACGGTTCCTAGTATATTTATCAGCAATGTCTGTCTATCAGCCAGCTGCAGACAAATTGCTACCTCGGGAACTCAGCAGTATTTTATTTTTCCTCTCGGAATTTTACCGAGACTGAAACCTTTTTATGAATCCTGTATAATAAAATAAGATATTTCGCGCAGTGGTTTTTGTCCTTTGTCTTCACTTGGAAAACTTTATACTTAGTTTTCTTAAAACATTGTGCTTGAAACTTTGTGCATAGCAATAAGTTTCAGGAGAATACAAATGATTAATTTCTTATCTACACAGTCAATACAAATGTCAACATTATTTAACTACATTAACTTGTAGCTGATTGTTTGATGCCGATAAATTGTGTCTTACACTTTAAAGGTTTAATTTGTTCCAGGTATATCAATGCTAGCACTTAGCAGCGTAGAAGGCTATCACGGATATGTCCTCTTCGCGTGGATGTACGGCCTCTGTCTGGGAGGGTTCTTGTATTCAATAAAAATGCTCACAATGGAACGTGTCCGCGGGCGACACTTCACGAAGGTTTGGGGTGCGTATAAATCTTACTTACGGTACGGAAGAACTGATTTATGACACGTCATTCGTTATGCCTTGCTTTATATACTGTTTCAAATCTTAACGTCATATAAAAGGCACGTCTCCAGAAGACGGTCATTTAAAAAGATTTCTTTTGTTGACGCCATATCATATATTATTATAAAAACATTTTGTCCTTGAGCGCGTTTCCATCATCATTGCTTATCCGGGCTACATTTTGTATAACAGGTTTCGTGCAAGGCGCCGAAGCAATTCCCGTGATTGTAGGCGTTCCAGTCACAGGCTATATCAATCAACAAGCCCCAAGAGCGGGCTTCTACTTCTCAACAGCAGCGACCCTGGCCGGCGCGGTCATGTTATTCTTCGTCGGCTTCTCTAAGAGAGAGCCAGATCCACCACCGGCTCCGGCACCTACAATAGCGGAAGCGTGTCCTTGCGTGACGCCTCCGCCTAGATGTGAACCAGCATGGTGCGCCTGCAGTGCCGGTGGGGCAACCGCATACTGCGGCTGGCCCGGTCCGACATGCGGCTCACGGTTACCCAAATCGTTGTCGTACGCAGCTCCATTAGACAGGGTTTGTTGCTCGGCGATGCATTGCCCTGACTGTTGGAGACGAACAGTTCCCCTCAGACCGTCTCGGAGCGTGCCTGAGGGGCTGGCGCGCCGCGGTAGCACGTGGAGCCGCGGTGGCTCGTGCCGCCCGGCCTGCCGAAGACGAGAACACCACCTCATCGAACAAATCACGACGTCCGTATGATATTTGCGTTGGACGTTTACCTAGACGATTGTGAAGTACTTTTAGTGATCGTGTAAATATTTTGTTCCTTGGTAGAGGTTATCGTATCGAAGTGATAGAATAGACTTTGAAGCAATAATATGGGATTGATTAAAGTGTTCAATGAGGTGTGGACGTGATACAAATAAGCTCGCTGCAATGAGTACGTTGAGCGTTGTTTATTTAGAATAAAGTTTGATTATGTTTTCGTTCAAACCTGTGCCAAAGTCGATTAATGTGAAAATATTTATAGTCTACCATATTGTCTCAATAAAATTATCTATCCATTTTACGATACAGAGGTAGAAAATTTGTAAGATAATAGATTAAATAAAATTAGCCCATTTTTTCTTAACTTTCAAGTACTTGTGGGACCTTTATCGTTGTAGTTCATACCTACTAACTTTTAATCAAATAGTAAAAAGTACCTCTATATCCTAAATATTTACCTTTAAATTCTTACATTTGTACAGATTCAAATAAGAAATCTTAAACTATCTTTACTTTTTGAAACCAACTAGTTTAATTAATTAAACCAAATGAAAGAATTAGATGGTTAAATGTTAATAATATCAATAGGAATGTTATGAGAGTATATAAAAACAGAGTCAATTTTAGCAGATCATTCGTTAACTTACTTATACACTATAGAATATGTTTAAGAGGATTTTCGTTTGTTACTGTTGCAGATTGAATTATGGGTTGTTATGATTAATTATATTTTGATGTTATGGAATTTGTTAGATATTTTGTACCAAGTGTACAGTTTTGGTGATTTAAATAAAAATAAACAATTTAGGACATAAAGATTTTTAAATAAAAGTAACCTTTATATACCTTTTGAATTAAGTACATAATCTTTACCCCTGCATAGTCACTCTAGTTTTGAATCTTCCGTAGCACAGTCATTACAAACAACAAAATGCTATTGGAGTAATGATAATGCCAATTCTACATTAGTACACTATTACATTAAGAGTAGTACTTCTTATTACAGCCAAAAGACTAGTTTAGTTTACTTTAATTAAAGCTAGTTTTAGCTTAATTAGAAGGCGAGATGTGCTATTTAGTTTGGAGTTGCATGAACCTTAGGTTAACGTTAGGGCAACTAAAGTTTCAACAAGTGTAATCGCTTTTTCAATAGACAACCTTAACCCCTAAACGAAACCAAACCGAACCTCATGGTGGAGTATGGCTATAGTATAGATATAGTGAGTTCATAGTTGAGGTAAAGTGAAGCCTGGGCCCAGCAGTGGAATAATAATAATAATAAATCTTGATTTGATCTTATATAATAAGTTACAGGTAATCATATGCAAATTCAAATTTTTATTCCATAAGAGCAGATCAATATTTGGATGATGATGATTAGTAACGTCAGTGCTAGTTAGAATTTAACTGTGTTACATACGCCAATTCCTTTAAGTCTATCTCACCTACAAAAGATGTGCAAAAGAAGTGTATATTTCTATATCTTTACTTTAGTTTTCATAAAATAATATAATAACTGACTTTTAATTGAAGTGCCAACTTTACTTAACTAAAGTACCTACTTAACTGGTTCCATGCCACAACACGCACCGGTGCGTGATAACAATTGATTTTCTACTGTGTCTCGCATTTGGCAGCGAATGGGTTAACTGTCTAAAAGTTTGCGTGTGAAAATATTACTTGACTATAAGTGTATTTTTTTTACTTAGATACAAGTATAGTCGAGGATCATTTAATTTTATTTCAAAGAATCTTCGAACATACGTTTGGTTCAGTTAGCAGGTAATACTTATAATAAATTGGAAAAGTAACGGGAATTCAAAATATTTAAAAACCATCGCATTGTTCGTTTCAGGTTTTTGGCGTAGTATATTCATCGCCAGCCTTTATTAACCTCCTATTGTCACGGCTAGTCGGCTTTATAGATTTTTATTTTCAACCGACAGACAAGCGTTGTCATCACACTTTGTAAAACAATTTTTGCTAACCCATTTTATGGAAAAGCGGCGGCCAATTCTGAAGCCTGAAAAATTATGTAATGTACTAAATAGTAGAGTAATAAGCTTTTTAACATGACATAATTTAGCTTACTGCTGGGACCCCATCTCTTAACACTCGTTAACTTGAGTATTATTTTTTTCTTATAACCATTTTTATAATTTGTTTGCAAGTATTTACGAAATTAAATTAAATTTCGTATTTTTTTCTTTATTAATACGCAGACATTTGACAACAATCTCACTTACCACACCACCACGATGGTTAGCGTTGATGCGCCCGAGGATGTCTGACTAGACATGACCCATCCTCAGCCAAGAAAAGAGTAAATAGACTGTTACGACTAGTAACAGCCTATTTACTCTTTTCTAAAGGAATCCAGATTATTGTGTTTAGGAAACACTTCAGCCAGCAACGAATTTCAAGAAGTAGCGACGTCGAGGTTTTAGTGCTTTATTTACTAAACCTACTAAAAATAGACTACATAATATAACTTAACTAATTTATCTTTGCATGAAAGATCGGTTTCTCAAAAATCGTAATTAACTGCTACGTGAAAGAATAAAAGAAGATCTGATTTTAGCTTAAATACCACATAATGTAAAACATTCAGCAGTTTAAGTGCTAATGACGAGGATTGGAGATTCATTGAAACTCCGATAAATCTACAAAATACCCTAAGGAGGAATTGATTCCTCGGCCTTCCCTGCGTTCGAGTTTAGACACTATCACCCAAAACAGATTTTGGGGCGCGACTTAAGATAATAAGATATCGTAGTTTTGCCTCTATACGATTCTTCTCGCTCACGCTGTGATACGTGCTTGGGTCAGTAAGACAACAAGGCCCCTAGATGCAGTCTATTCTACAGCAAAAGGCCCCCTAAACACAATGCAATGTACTCTACAGCCAAGTTCGCTATCGCTAACAAAATGTATAAACTGACATACGCCATCGGAACATCATGTGACTTTTGCATATGGGGAGTCTGAGGCATTTTGAACAGGTGGGAGAGTCAGCGCATTGAATCTCAAACAATTAATATTAAAATTTTATGGTAACCTAATGTCAAAACGATCATTAGTAACGTAGATGCAAACACGCAGCAATCTGTGTTACCTACTCATTGACATAACATGTCTCTCAGACTCCTACATATATTGATATTTCGATGGCGTTAGCAAAGTTCATAGTAGAATAGGTTGCATTGTGTTTAAAGGCCCACAGTCGAAAATGACTTACTGAGTAGGGAATCTGATCCCGATTCTATCTTTATTCCGAATAAAGATGAAGCCCGAAAATAAACTCACGGTTTTATTAAGGTCCAAACTCATAAAGACTCGAGAAGGTTTCGTTCATTACTGGTCTGTTGTGAAAACCTCCCGGTCATTTCGTTATAAGCTACAATCATAATCATTATATCTAAATAACACTCCAGTTAGGGTATATCCAACTAAGGGGATGTCATCACGTTTATCTATTTTCTGCTTACATTCGATTTAATTTGCTTCCTGTTTCGTCAGTCAGTGTGAGTATTATCACAGAATAAAAAATGTATAATGGGAAAACGCAGGTGGTGCAGTGACGAACAGCAAGCAAGTATGGTACATAACCCCAAAAAATGATAACTTCAAACTCAGTCTTTGTATTTCTTATACCTAAGTTAGATCAACCAAGTTACCTGTAGATATTGCATGTAACTGTAAGACATGGAATATTTTCAAGCATTCTTTAATTACATTTGGGACACTTTATAACAATCAAGTACTAAACTTTAAAAGGACTTGTCCTCTTTTTGTATGGAAGCTAGTTTTTTATTTCAAGATATCTCCAACCACTAATAACCTTTATTTATCTTTAAGCTACAAAAATATGAAACATGTAACCATAGAAATCAGAATTTTAAACGCCTCCATTTTTGAGAAAAAATATGTTTTGTAACAGTCATCATCCATTGATCACTTACTTGTATTTCCTGGCGGTAGGGCTATGTACCATTGCCTTTCCACTGGTGGATAAATACTACTACAACCACAGATTATATAATAGGTACTACTGTTAATGGAATGACAATTTTGCTGTGATTTTTTTTTCATGCGTTAATTGATATAGGCGAAGGTGCGGTTTATGTACAGACAAAGAGAAAAATTAATTTCAATTTTTCTCTAAATCGGAGGCCTTAAAAATATATTAATTATGCAGAAAGGCTAGTTTTTGTGTACTCTTTCATATAATATTTAGTTTATTCTGGTTAGAAATATTGACAAATAAAAAACCATTAATGGACAAGTCCTTTAAATTACCTTCTTTGGATAACTGTCACTTGAAGAACCAATTAGCTTTTTTAAAGTTTTTGTTTGCGTATAATACGCCTTAGTTTAATTTATCAAAGTCTCATACATAGCCTCTTATAGACTCTAGTGAGGCTCAGTGACAGATACATATTGAGTGAACGTCTTAGTTAAAATAGAATAAACTTTAAAATGGCAATTTACTCGGAAACATTTATTTTCCTTTCAATCGAAGAAGCGGAGGATTTAGACATCAGTTCAGAAATTCCCAGAGCTCGCGCGGCGTTTGCAGGATTCAACCGAGCTCCACAATAAGTTCAACACACGGAGACGTTTTGCTCTAACCTTTAAAAACTTTATCTAGTTACACGTTCGAAAAAGCTTTCAATTCGGACTTAGTCTAACCCTTTGACATCAAACAAAATGGGTTCAGTACAATTGGATACTTGAATATTTATTTAGGAAATAGGTACGCTTTTCGAAGTTTTCACTATAGGTTAATACTACAGTCTACATGAATAAAGATGAGATGTCTGGTATTATATACTAAGTTTTACAAAAATTAAGAAAGTTTTCTTAGGCACGAATCAATTCACTGCATTGTTACTTCGGTGTTACAAAATAATCTGATTAAACTGAAGAATGTTAAATAATGTCCTATAAGGAGACCCCTGTTAATATTCAAGCCGGCAAGAGTAGCTATTTCAACTTAATGAATTTGCGGAGTGGTTTTTGTGCTTGTATGTACCAATATACAAGGTGTTAATTTTTTTTACTAAAAACTTTTCTTAAAGGATTTTAATAACACCCTTATAACGGGTTATTCTGTAACACCTTGCAGAAAGCCTGTTACACCTATTTTTACATAATTCCCTGTATGCTACACGTAAGGTAGATTTTACACGCAATAATATAAAACTTAAATAAACTACATGCTATGTTACGCTTTTGAGCTAAGTCATTGTAATGCGTCTTGTTGGCTTATAGGTCCTCGGTTTGCACAAGACAGGTACAAATTGCTCATAACCTTTGCGTATGTGGCCACGCAACTACACAATAGGAATTGGATTCAGAAGGTCTAACACATATAAGTTATTATCAGAGTTGTATAGTCAACACTTTTAGCCTTGGTATAATATAATAAAATATAATACGAACATGGTAAGAATGGACGAAACGACACATTTACATGTACATAAAGCCAATGCATGTGCATACTCGTAAGCTTGGTAAGTACGACATTATCTAGCAAAAAAATTAAGTGTCTAAAATCTGCACGCGCCATCATTGTTTCTGAGAAATAGTTTATATAAATTATATTTTGTTATAATCGAAGGGATGACCCTACAATGCCTATTGTCTTGACAATACTTAAGTACTAGAAAGGCGATAGGAGCCCAACCCTACTACTAAACTAAGGTGGTAAATAATCTGACGTTTGCTCTGATTATTTTAAGAGTACAGCCCTTCAGGCCTGCCTGCCTCAGGCGGTAAGTTTTTCAAGTGCAATATCCAATCTTTAAGCCCTTCAGTTTTGATCTAATTAAATAATAAACGATCGCTACCGCGTTGGTATACAAGCTCCAGTCTGATAGAGTCAACAACAGTATTTTGACGCTTTCGCTCGATCCGATAGCTTGATACCACGTCAAAGGTACGCCTTCACGGGCAACTAAAATAGCTTAATTCCAGTCAATACCCGCCAACTGAGTCTCTATGTCACGCTACATTAGGCTATTTAAGGTTATGCAAATAGGTGCAAATCCGAATTAACTAATCCGGCTATTTTTGGCGCAAGGGCCTAACTCTGGTGAGCCTGCTATATCTCCTTTTGCTATATCTACAATGCTTTGCCGCTAATCTCCGAGGCTGCAAACATTACGAGCGTTTTGTATTCCCGGTCCGTCCATCATCCCGGTAATTAAGACAAACGCCCCGCATCACGTGCCCCTGTATAAGGATTATGTAAATCGGGCCCTCGGAAATGCACTCTATTTCAGTTATGCACATAATCTGCAAATTTTGCATACGTTACGCCATTGAATTGTATACAGTCACGCACCGCGTTTCGATTAGCAAAGCATCTTTGCTGACGAGTTTAGTTTTCAGGCCTTTCTGCTGTACTCCTCTTTACAGAAGGATAAAGGAATAACCCATCAATAACTTTACAATATTAGCCATTAGAATAGTTATTTACGGGATTGCTACCATGTACCTTTTTATTTTCGAGTTTCCGATATTTCGGCGCTGTTGCATGGTAGCAACCCCGTTAATAACTATTCTAATGATAATGACCATGAAAGTTTAAAACAGTATAATATTTAGCGAGTTTGGAAAATACTTATTTGTCGATTTTTCTTATTGTCTACCACCCACGCCACCAAGGTTTGTTTTGCTTACAATAAGTAGGTTAATAGGTATTACGAAAATAAACGTTAAAGTTAGAGGGCACCTTGGCACCGACATAATTAATCTATAACCAAACGTACAAAAAGTGTTTTGTATAGAGTTTGGCAGATGTTTAAAATTTAAAGTAGGGTGGAGCAACAGAGTCAAATTAGACTCTGTTAAAGCCAGAACAGTTCCAAAAATGTTAGTGAAACAGAACCTGTGGTAGTATCTAATGGATGTATGTACTTACTGGTCAAAAAAATGTAAAAAATATTGAGAGAAGTCATAAGCACCACAAGTATTTAACTAAGTTTAATGACCTATTCAAAACTCTTGACCTGCGCGTGAGTTGTGCTCAGTGTTTTTACGAAGTTACTAACTTAATAAACAAAGAACTGTGGCCACTAATAGATTTAATGCAGTGTATTCATAGAGTTCCCCGAGTAATTAAAATGCTTTTAATGTAATAGCAAAAACCTCGCGGTGATGCGACGACCACCCACTCATTTGCTAAACCAATTTATTAAAAATATACAGCGTGCCGTGACAGAGTCTCTGGGATCGTACAAACACTACTCTACTCGTACTAAAAGTGCGAGAAAATATTATTAAGTTGACTTTTCTGATGCAAGCTTATTGAAATTATTTTCATTTTGTGTTTTCTTAAGTTCCACTATGAAGACATCTGTATTTCATACAAACCTTGTGGTATTTTGTTTCTGAATATTCAGAAACCTTATTTTATTTCACACCGTCCTATTTCTTACGAAAGTCACGATTTTCCGTTTTTTTTTTAAATCACACACTTATAACGAGCTACAAGAGGTAAAGTTGGTATCTATTTCACGCGAGAGTAAATATTTTATGACATCATATAACTTTCCGGAGCTGCAGCTACGAGTATAAACCAAAGTACAAAAACGAAAAAAGCTGCATACCTGTTTTATAGCTATTGTAGGCACAGATAAAAAGTAGACTAGCTCTAGGATTGTTATTAATCGAATTCTCCGTGTTTTAGCTTGAATCGATTAAATCTTTAGTGTAAAAGAAGATATTCCCAAGCCATCTCCAATCCGTAGTTAATTGCATAGGATGATAAAAGTACCTACCCGCACCCATCCCCTTAAAAACCTTTCAAAGGGGGGTATAAAATAACCATTATAAAGTGAATTTTTCTTACATTTTATAACCTTATTCTTTTTAGGCGTTGGTTTTGCTTTGCATCAGCTTTGTATGTAGGTAAACGTAATTAAAATTCATGTTGTAGCAGTTAGAAGAGTAGAATTAGCCAATTGTATCATTAAGGTTAAAAACTCTGGGGCATTAAAAATATGAAGGAGAGGGCATTTACAAGTGGACCGTGACCAAAATAATATGATTAGGCCTGAAAGCCATCTTCTTTGGACTTAGGCGCAACACAGACGGCAGTTACTATACTTTTGTTTGACAACTGCGACATTTTTAACGTATTTTTTTTTCTTCTACATTAAAGCGGTGTTCCACTGCTGACGAGTTGGTAAATAATTACTATCGGTGTTTTTCTCGCCCAAGAAACGTACTTTAGATATGCATTCCGTGTAAACAAATGAGGTAGCCCAGCATCATCTTGCCGACTCGTTTTTAGTTTCTCGCTGTAATCGCTCATAGTTGCCGGTCGGACAACTATCTTCGCGCGCCGGTCTGTCATTGGACCTAGCGAAGGGGCCGTAGCCTAGCCTAGGCGCGGTCCTATCAGTAAGAGTTCTTGTAATGATGATAACTAATGCCTCAATATAAACTACTAAAAACAAGTTTACATGTCCCTGATAACGGAAATTAACATAACCCTGATAATACATATTATTTAAACAGTACTTATCTCGAACTCTGGTAAACGCTGGTAAATATATCAGTCATTCGTGGTTTCCCTTAGGGCGAAGGAATCGGCTTAATTATTTTTACGTCCCTTCTCGTTATTTTTGTCTCTACAAAACGGGCCTCTCTTTATTGAGTTCGTTATTTACATTGGCAAAGGCATCTAATGATGTAAATTGGGCAGGCGCTTTCGATGAAAGTGACCTTAAACTTTGCTTTGTTTAGATAGGCTCCCAAAATAAATAAGGTGTTTTAAACCATCGCTACTAAGTTGCACATTGAAGTTACGTTCCTCTTGGGTATGTATTCAATAGTTCATTATAAAATGAATTCGTTCATTTGCTAAAATATCATATCATATATACAAAGCAGATCCTGAAACTACTACGAGTACTGGTTTTATTTGTACGTTTCGGTTTTAAAATTCTAATTTCTTTATCGCAATTATCTGTATATATAAGTACCTACAAATCTCCCGTATTCAAGCTACCTCTCAATGCTAATCTAATATGAAGCATGATATTGGAACCACGTGGTTTGATCCGTGATGATGGCAAGAGACCCGATGGCATCACGCTCATTCCCTGGGAGCGGGGTCGGGCTTTAGTTTGGGACGCAACTTGCGTTGCTACTTTGGCCCCATCTCATCTCAGGGAGTAAGCGCTAAAAGCTGGAGCGGCGGCGAAGTTAGTTGAAAACGCCAAACGACGCAAGTATGCATCACTTGCTAGTGATTATGTGTTTGCGCCGTTTGGTGTTGAAACATTTGGACCGTGGGGACCATCCGCTAAATTACTTTTTGGAAAAATTGCACCTAAATTAAATTCTGTTTTGGCAAATAGTAAAGCTGGCTCGTTCCTAGCTCAAAGGATAAGTATAGCTATTCAACGCGGTAACGCAGCCAGCATCCTCGCCTCCTTGCCTCAAGGACACGGGTTTAATTTTGATTAAGTAGGTTTTAAGGTTTTTTATTTTTATTTCATGCATGTCTTTGTTTTTCTTTTCTTTTAATAAGTACACAAGTTCACTAGAAAGCATGATATTGATGATGATAATCTATATATATAGATATCGATATCATGATGATGATGATAATTTGCTATGAAGCAGATTGATCCACCCATTCTAAATCACCCTGTAATTGGTCCTATAAATATATGAAGCATCATACAAGGTATATTATATCCGTAGCCTGGATTAAATGTCTATTGAAACATATTATTCCGGATCACACGCTAAGCACGCATTCGCCGATCTGAGGCACACATCAAAGCTGGTTGCCATGATAATGAGCACACCAGTATCACACATCGATATTGATCTGACGTAAGTATCCCAATTAAAGTTATTAACGAATTTTAAAATAAGGAGGCGTTTGTAGTTTTCTGTAAGAGTCATTGATCAATTTAATTTGACAAACACATAAGGTGATGAAGTTTAGTCTTTTATAAAATGTATAGGTAACACACACACTGTATAGAATTTGTTGAAAAGATAATATTTTGCCGATACTCTAGATATGAAGTAACATAAACATGAATGTGACCAAAGTTAGCCACAAAAGACAGGACAATTTGACCTGAATTATTGCAGCATAATTGTCTAGAAGATCTCTTCTAAAGATGAACTGCTGGACATTATCACAGATAGTCTTAAGTATCTACTTAAGACTATCTGTGATTATGTCCAACAGTGCATCATAAAGTGTAAATATCCAGTACTAAAAGGCCGATAAGACGAATCTAGCTCAAGTAGGTACTTGGTATAATTTCAAATCGATTGTTTAACGCAATAAAATAATATGAACAGAACTGAGTTTTAATTGTCTTCTATGCATATAATAAAACTGTAAAATTTCTAATTAGGTATGTACATTAATTTTTAAAAACGATAAAATCTATACATATAATAAAACAGTAAAACCAATGCGTCTGTACATTGAGTATTAGTACCAAAAACTAATTGAGGGTGATGTTAAAATAGTAACAGATTAGGAATCTACAACTTTTAATTTTTTTGTCTGTTTGTACACGCTAATCTCCGGAACTACTAAACGGATTTGAATGAAACTTTTTTTATTGTGTAGCTATTGAGTCTGGACAAATACTAGGCTATAACTCATTAGGAAGATCGGAGTACCTGACGTGGAACCCAAGCAGCTCAACTCAACTATAAGAGATATGAATAGAGCGCCTTAGGAAACATTGTTCGGCGTTATGAGTATTTTCTATTGACGTACACAAATTGAAGGTCTGGAGCAAATGATATGGAACTCTAGCAGCTTAGCTCAACTATAAGAGATGTGAATAGAGCGCCTTAGGAAACATTGCTCAGTGTGGTAAGCATTTTTATTGACTCACACAAATTGAAAGTCTGAAGCAATTGATATGGAACTCTAGCAGCTCTGCTAAACTATAAGAGATATGAATCGAGCGCCTTAGGGAACATTGTTCAGCGTGATGAGCATTTTTTATTGACTATATTATATACTAAATTACTTTAGACTGATTTTCAAACTCCCAAGGTAATCCTACTTAACACATACAAATACAGGTCTTAACGCGATAACGAACAAGTTTGAAGGTAAAAATGTAATAATCCTACTGTCTTCAAGTTACGACCTGGTGACGGAAACCTGGAGAATTCGACATCGAGAGAATCCTTCACTTCACTTACTAACGGAAATTTAGCTATAAGAACTATAAGAATAGTCTTACTTACTTTACGATAGTAGTTACTTACAAACCGACCTTTGAGTAGGCTAGGGAAATAATAAATAGATGCTTAACCACATCCATCTATTTGCGGTAGGGAGGTTTGAGTCTGACTTTTTTCTGAACACTAAAACCTAAAGTTACCTATATTTTTTACAAACGAATAAGACTACCTTCAATAAAGTAAACTAAAAAGTAAAAAAAAATACCTTTACACTTATGTCTGTCACTGTCACTGCCATGCGAAATTTTAGGCGATAGTAACCTAGCTAAAAAAGAGTGCCTATTGGCCTTGATTTTTCATTTCTCTCTGGTATGGTAGACTATGAGATTATGATAGCTGGATGGCGACGGGAGTATAAAATATTTTGTATCATAGAGTCCACGCGTACGAAGTCGTGGGCAACAGCTAGTGTGATATAAAATAACAATGTCTGTATGTTGTGTACATTATGTATGTTTGACTGCTCTGATGGACTAATCTTGATGTGCCTACCACAATTTAAATATACTTGCATAACATCCTTGAGTATCGGGAGACGGCTAGCGGTCTCATAACAATGGGGATCCACACGCAAAGCTTGATGCAAATGGCGCTAGCATAAATACGGCTATGTCAAACATTTTGCTATTGTTTATGTCGGGCTTTTTCGTATCTAATTTACAGTTTTTCGTGACTATCTAATGTTATTTCATCACAATGTATTCGTCAATTAAGTTATCTGAACTATAAGACGAACTTCGGAAACGAGGATCAAAAGTATCTTGTAAAAAAGCCGATCTTATTGCGAGGTAAACATTTGGGTGTTAATCCAGATTTATTACATTTAATTGGTTGTTGAAATTGTTTTCGTTGTATTTGTGTTACAAATGAACTACATAACAAGGTTTTTAATAAATATAACTAAAATAATAAAACTTGTACATGTTTGTTTTGTAGGTTAGAATTCTACGATCGGAACCGCGATGATACCGGGAATTTTGGTGTCGTAGCTTCACAATCTAGTTATACGATTAATGTTCCCGATCCAGAAGCGATCCAGAAGTAAATAGTTCCAGTAAACTACCTAAAATTGATTAATTTTCTTCTTATAGCTGTTTCCCCTTTCTTTTTTAAGACTGGGTCTTTTGGAAATAAATGAACACCATTATTGCTTGCTTTCGTAGATTGAAAACACAAAAAAATACTCAAAAAAACACAACTTTACTAACTTACTGTACTGGAATCACAGATAGCTTTGGCCGCATCAGCAATGCGCCACCTACAGAGAGAATTTGGCAGTGTGGATCCCCATTAATTTTTTATTGTGTCTGGAAACATGATCTCTGAAGTAATATAGTCCAGTCCAATACAGGGTGACCTCCCTTCACCATACGACATTGTACAAAAATCAGAGGTCACGATTACTGGATGGCTATTGGAGTATGAGTCAATTTGTATCATCGAGTCCATACAGACTAAGCCGCGGGCAACCACTAGTTGGTTAATAAAACCTATGTTGAAGTAAACATCAGCGTAAATATTTCATCATTTCATTTCATCCGTGAGCAAAAAGCTTTCTCTTTGCTTTTATTCGGGTTAATAAATTCAATATTTACGAACAAACAAAATTGCAATAAAAATAAATTAAGGCAATTCTGTATTATTGGGTTTATCTCTTTAAAGCGGTACGTAACAAACCAAAAAGATTCCAGCGAAAAATCTTCGGTAGTCCTTTTTATCCGTGAATTCCGTTCCAAAAACAATCCTTTCAAAGGAACAGAGTGAATCTATTTCCACTTTATATGTCTATTCTACAGCACAAAGACCTTTGTTTGACCGTGTTGTAGAGATATACATATAGCGCGGTGTAAAAGCAAATAGCACATAGGTAAGTAATGCTTGTGAATAAGTAACTTTTATGTAGGTAGTTGTAGATTTCTACCTCATTACACTGTTGTTGTTATTGCGTAAGTTGAATGGGATGGAATATAGACGTAACTTATATAAGGCTTATATATAACGGAGGATGATCGGAAATCTCGTTATCAGAAGGGTCAGACATTGTCGGTAGCACGAAATAAAAGTCTTTCGAATAGTACCTTGCGTGTATTTAAGCAAAGAACTAACAATTGTAACAAAATAATCAAGGATCGAAAAGATAGCAAAGGATTTAAATCGGTAACGCGGCAAGTTCGATACCACGTGTCAGACTAGGCACGTCCGTTCACTATCGCAGCCCGAAACAGAATGCCCAACTGACGCGATTGATGTTTTACTGATATTTCCGTTTCCCGCCCAAATGAAATGTCACTCTGACAGCTGACAGCGCGGTATCGACCTCACCCAAGTGTCAATGTCAAACATTTGACGTTCCCGATTACGCTTAAAAATAATGACTTCCAGCATTATAGGGGGCAGCACCGTGCTGATGCTGCGACATATATTTGAATATCTGTCTTTTATGGGATTTCTAATATTTTCATTGAATGAGGTAAATAATAATTTAATTGAATGTAAAAACTCCTACTGCTTTTTTTTTCAAACTATTAACTACGTAAGCCTATGTACATCGCTATTAGAACGGAATTATTACGTTTAAAAAAAATGAAGACTTTTTCTCCTAAATATTTCCTAAATAATTTTACCTACATCAATCTAAGCTCCGAAGGTATCGCCTGAGGTAGGTAGGTATCGCCATGTATCGCAAAACAAGATCGGGTTTGTTCGAACACTTTAACTAGAGAACGGCTAGATCGATTTTGATGATTAATGATTTGTTGCATACTTCTTCTCACAGAATAACAACAAAAACATCGAAGTGGAAAAACAGATTGTATGGGAAAGACGAAATGAATGCGCAGACGAATTCGTGAAGTACCCGCTAGTATAAAAATAAATTAACCTTATGATGTAGGTAATAAGTTTATGATGAAGACTGTTCTGTTTTTTTTTTGCCGACCTCATGGATATCTGAGCTACCTCAAGTGTATGTTATTTTTGTAAATTGGAATGTTTAATACCAAAAGAATAGACCAAATAAATTTATTCGCTTAATGAAGCGTATTTTAATTAAACTGATGTGAAAATAGATACAATCCGATGTTTCGCAGCGTGTGTACAGCGCGACAGTTTGAACAGATCGCCCCCGCGTTATTTAAGTGACACTTGTTGAATACGAGGACTTCAAATTAAAAGGTACGTTATCAATAAATACAGTTTACAGCGCCCGTGGTCACAGGTAGGTTCGAAACGTCAGGATTTAAAACAAAATTGCCAGCAGAAGTGGTATCAGCGAATACTACGAACCAATTTAAAAACAGACTTGACAAACATATACAGGAAAGAAAGACTAAGCTATGATAGCGAGATGCACTGTATCAGTTGTTTCAACTGCCTGTTTGCCTAAAAAATAATAATAATAATAAAATGTGAATAAATCGCGAAGTAATCCGTAAAATTGTATACTTTTTTAACCCTTACATGATATTTTTTTATATGTTTCATGTATTGTATTTATCGGTATCGCTGTCCGTATGGAGTTATTAGATGTTGGCTAGTTTGAAGGATAATAAAAATTGCCAAGAAAGTCGCTGTGTGTTTTACTCCATTCACTTAATGACCACAACCCTAATTGACGTATACGACTCTGAAGAGATCATAAGTACTGAAATGGCATCTCCTTTTCTTATCAAAAAGGCATTAGGCTCTAAAAATCCAAAAAAATAAATCAGTTTTATTTTGAAACATATTATGGATGTTTATATGTATTTAAGTATTTCTATCCGTTATCCTAGTCACCATAGCACAAGCTCACGCTTAGTTTGGGGCTAGGTAATTGGTGTGTGTTGTTGAAATAATTTATTAATTATTATTTATATTATCAAAATACCATAAACAAGTACGAACTAACAAACTAGGCAATTGGCGAATAATATGAACAGAAAGAATTAAGCAGGCTATTATAGTTGACTGCTTAAAGGTAGGTACTCGTAACCTACTAACACTCGTAGTTCAAAACTCCTGTAATGTTATACATTGTTTGTATGGAACTTTTGACATGTAGTTTGAGGTTATGATATGTAGTACCTTAGGCACACATTTCGATGGGTATGTAACTATTTAGCAGGTAGGTTATTCCTCGTTAACAGTAGTTAATTAACATCTAGTATGCAAGCTCTTGATTAAGTATGTAATTAACTCCAAGATGTGTGAAATAGCTCGTCGTCTGGTGCTAATACGAAGAACGATAGAAAGTATTAACCGCAGAATATAGTTACATTAAATTTAATACGAATCTTAAGTCCTATTAACACAAAGTAACTTAACTCGCTCCACCTCGACGTACAAGACATTTTAACCTGGTTTTACACAGTTTTACACTGTACAACGAAACAGGGTACTCTACAAATATCAACATGTTCTAGGACAAATATCTATTCCATTCTACAAATAACCTCTTCGACAGAACTCGGTAACCAAACTCTGCCAATTAAATACAAATATTGTAAGAGTAGACAATGTCACAGAATAAGTACTACTACTCCGTATGAAAATGTTACAGCACTACCTGCCTATGTAAAATCTTTATCAAAATCCTAAATGCCTGTTGTATAAGGAAGTTAAGTACATACGAGCACTTCGAAGGAAAACAAATACAATAATTTATAGGAACTTTTGTTTATTAATTGAACCTTATTATTTTTTTATTTTCCTGAATGTACCCAGATCATAGTGTTTCGTGATTCTGTCAACATACAATTTGTTGCCGATTAACCACATAATATGCATAGAAAAATCGCTGTAAAAGTATGTATTACAGGAATAGGTAGGCTTAGAAAATAGCTAACTTTGCTATAGATTTGTATTTATCGCAAATTTAACTTTATAGTTACTGTTTTGCTCTACTGAAACGTCTATAAATAAGTATCTTACAAAAATAGATTTATTCACAAACACATAGGTAATTCAGTCGTCTCGTCCCGTTTAATTATTTATAAGATTACGTTGAAAACAACGAGTCACCATACCCAAGAATAGTAAGTTGTGACGTCAAATTAATAAATAATGTCGAGAATTCAGTCCGCGTAGACAGTAATGGCTCAAAATTTGCACGCGCAAAATAAATTAAAAAATAAACACCCACTTTCAGACAAAATGAGAACAAATCATTTATCCAATAGGATTTCCGCTGTCTGTTTTTTTTTATAAGGCCACTTCTTTCTTGGTATTCATAATATGAGCATAGAAAGACAGCAAAATAAATAACACCTAGGTAGTAAATACCTAGGTAGGTATTCATAACTGACAATGACCCGTAAACTTACTGGAAAAAAGAAAATTACGTGGGTTACTTTCATCAATTGTATGAGATGACAGAATATTTAAAAAAAAAGGTTGTAGATGCCTTTTATTTATTTATTCATTTATTGCAATATTTATATTTATGCCTTGAATCAAAAATTTAAACGTAGTCACTTAGTATTAAGTACTTACAATTTAATTTAATAAGGAGACAGCACTCAACGTTCAAATAACAAAAATACTTAAATGTTGACAACAAAGCAACATTTGTACCATCTTTGTTTGATATAAATTGTTCCTCTGTTTATAGTATCGCGTAGAGAGTGTTCGCGGCTACAAATAAACGTTTTTATAAGAAGGTACTACACATGGCGTTCCACAGCTTTTCCATGTGGATGGAAAGTTTCAGTTTGATAATTTTACTCAAAAGAGTCTTTATTTATTTATTTATTCAAGAAACCAACAGCTCATAATAAGTAGTTTTACAAAGGGTTAATGTTACAAAAAATTAAGCCAATAATATGTTTCCCTAGACTTATGTACAAAAGTATAAAACGCGTCACAAAAATGCTCGTAGTCGAAACAAAAAGTAGCCTATTTGCTCCGGGAATCGAACTCGCCAAACGGTAAATATGACACTCTTAAAAGATGCTCATTAAAAATAATTATTTTTACCAGATAACATAGTAACTTTTTTCAAAAGAGAGACCATAAAATTCACAAATTAATTCAATCTGTTCAAATCCTGTTTAAAAACTGAACTTTAGTCTTTGCATACTTTCGTCACTTAGGCCCACTTGCGCACGTTCGGATTAGCTAACCCGGACTTGTATAAGGCCCATTAATTGAATAAAAACCCACTTGCACCAGTCTGGATTAATCGGGAAGCTCCACATGGGCGCAAGTGGGCTTTCAGCTCAGATAATAGGCCTTAAACGAAACCAGATTAGCAAATCCGGACGTGCAAGTGGGCTTTAATCGTAACTGTTTAACTAATTGCTACAATAATAACCTTTTTGTGTTGACTCTTTCTTACAGTTATAATAGTATCGTCGCCAAAAGCAATAAGTTGTGCAGTCGACAGTGCCGGTCAATTCCCGGATTTCCCGTGCACTTCCTCGGACACATGCAGCTCGTAAACTCTGCTTTTGTACGCTTTTATCGCTCGAAACGCTTTTCTAACGCGGTGGCATTAAGCGGAAGTTGTGAGAGAAAACCTAGTCAACCTGTGACCACGAACGCTGTAAAGTGTTCAAAACGTCAGGTTTTAAATAAAATGTAAATAAATCGCGAAGTAATCCGTAAAATTGTGATGAATGAGTGAAAACCTAATCTGCAAACTCTTGTATAGAGGCAACGCAACGCGGCGCTGGACTCGCACGGTACGCTTGAATGAGAAATCAAGAGGATTGAACGCGATGTCAAACATTCGTGTTAAAGTTTGGAAGATTTAGATTTAGTACTTTCGCAGTCGTTATTGCAGAGTGGTTACCAAGTTCTTAAGGCAAAGATACTAACAAAAAATAGTTTAAAATAAACTGTTACAAAGTGTTTATAGTTAAAGCAATTTTCTGCAAGTTTTCTTTTACTTTCATTTATCGGCCATCCGGGTGATCGCTCTTCCAACTGAGTCCCTTGACAAAGTCAAGAATTTTCGTAAAAGCTTGCTACGCCATTATTGCGAATTATCTTTGGACTATTAAACTATTGAACCATCAGTTAAATATTTAGAGTCGTTAAATATTGGCATAAAAATCAATCAGATACTCTGCGGATACATTCCCAAAGTATTGATGGAACCAAACGCCGCCGGCTTGCGTTTCAAGCACTTACAAAATTTCGTCAATTTTTAATAATTCTTAAAAACTGTTATGTTTTTACAATATGAAATATTCAAGAAATATTCGTACCATGAGACCTTTTCAGATTTGCAGCTTAAACCTAATAGCATTTGAAACAAAATTCGCAGAGAAAATAAGTGATATAATCTTGAACCTCTGGTTGAACCCAAATCAAAATGCATATTCACTTTGTCGTAAATGACTGTAAGACAGTACAACCAAAATCTTCAAAACAAACCTAAAATCAATCAAATGGGTACATATTCAGAGCCGAACTTGTTTGCGGAAGTCTAAGAGGGATTTCGGAATTCCCACGAGACTGTAGAGGATCAAAAGCCGTCAGAAGCGTACTACTTATACTACCACAAACTACTGAGAGTCCAGATAATAATCTACATACAAAGCGCGCTCGAGCAACGCACACATAGACACTGCTTACGGAAACGATATCTCAGAACGGTTGGGAACAGTGCGAGTATGAGTGTATACTCCGCTTGAGACACGCTCTGTCAACTTTTTTGTGCAAAAATGGAGTATCAATAAAAAGCTACTTTAATTTTTCAGTGAACGGATGTTTAAATTCAAAATTAAACGGTGTTATGTACGTTTTTTAAGCTACCTGTGGTTTCAGAAAGTTGTAAGTAGGTATTTTCTTGTAAATTTATTATACGTTAAAAATAGTAAAAGTGTATGTCGCCAATGTCGAAATTGTCGCAAGATATTCTCTATGACTTTAATATAATTCAGGTTGTATTATAACAATACAATTAAATTATTTTAGGTGTGGTATTATCCTTTTCCTGTTATACTATTTAATTTTCAAAAATAAATCAAACAACTGATACGGGTGCCACTACTACCACGGTAGTTTCTTATGCATTAGCAGAAGTTGAAAGCCCTAGAGCGAGCGCCGAGCGTTTAGGTATGAAAAGTGAAGTGTTTGTTTTCTGTACTCTCGGTATTTTGTAATATAACTGCTTAAGTGCCGCCGCGCGCCCAAAAATTAATAAAACGGATTTTAATATGCATAGATATTTGATCCCCTTCAATTTATTCCACGCAATGCCGACGCTCGTAAAAAGTTTACAACTCCACAAACAATGCCGTTCGCCTTTGGATTTCACAGTCAAATGCAATTACGCTGCGGTGTGTTTTGAACAATACGGTAATAAATAAAATTTCGCCAGATACACTCTTTCATCTCGGCACTGTCGGCATTTTATGTCCGCGTGCTATTTTAAAGTTTCTCGTTGGTTAATTGCCTTTTTTGCTGTAGCTTTTTAAATGTTTTTGCATATGCGGAGGTTCTGACAGATTCACTTCAAGTAACTTTAATATTGCGTTTTATTCATATCAAACATTCTAATTAAATGTGCCGAATGTGACTACCGATAAAAACCACTAACGTCACACTCCGATCTACAAACCAATAAATACATCAATTCCTTTGAAGTAGGTATCTATCAGGACTGCTCCAATAACATAAACGATTCCGAACATCAAAGAGCAGCGGGAGAGGAAAAAAACATGCCATTTGGTAAACGGGTTAATCGCAGTCCACAGGTGAGGATCGCTTTGGGCGACTTTTATCTAATCTGTGGTTTTGGCCCACATCCCCAACACTCAACTTGAAAGTTATAGCGATTACGATTGCAATTCCAAAGCGTGTTACCAAATAAATTGACTTTTATTATTTTGAAACCTATCATTGCTTTCTTGAAGTCTCTTTGAAAGCTTATTGCTCTCGTAGGTAAACGTTATCACTTTTGTAATTTGACCTGTTGGTATGAATGTGATAACCGGCTTCAAAAAAGGAGGAGTTTATATGTTCGACCGATTTCTCCGTCAATTCTAGAGGTAGTCACACTGTCGCCAAGTAAGGATCTGATGATTTAATCCTGGAGATATCGAGAGAAACCTATATCTTATAGGCACGTATACCATATTCGTTACAGTATCGTTAGGTATCCAAGCGTTTACATACGGTAGTCACAGCTTGATGGTGCTGACCTGGAGTGGAGTATTATTAAAAAAATAATCTAAATACAGTTTTTTGTTGTTTATATATGTATATAGCGCTGGTTTTACGAGCATAAATGGATCTCCAACTCAATCTGTCGCCTCTGTTTGGCACGGCGAGCTTTATGACAACAACGTTTGTAATAGGTTTCAACAAAACTCATTCACTTTATACCCTTGGGTGCTTCGTTGTTTTCTGCATTATTGATACCTTTAGATACTGCCCTTGGCCATTTGTCTCTACATTCAATTCTCATTGGAATTTTAAAATCTATTTCAAAATCAGGTCTGTAGGCGAAGTACATTTGGACGGTGCGTCCATCACAAGAAACGTTCAATATTTTCTGACGATGGTATCTGATTTTTAGCTATCTAAGTTATCTTGATGCCTAATGGTCTCATTTGACACCTAATAAAAACTTTTAGCTTTTCCTAAAAAACCGGCCAAGTGCGAGTTGGACTCGCGCACGAAGGGTACCGTACCATTATCCATAACCCCCTTAAATAATAATTTTATTCTGTTTTTAGTATTTTTTGTTATAGTGGCAACAGAAATACATCATCTGTAAAAATTTCAACTGTTTAGCTATTACAGTTCATGAGATAAATCCTGGTGACAGACAGACAGACAGCGGAAGCTTAGTATTAGGGTCCCGTTTTTACCCTTTGGGTAAGGAAGCCTAAAAAAGGCCTTAAAACAATTCAAATACTTAAGTTTCAAAGAAACTGTGAAGAAACAAAGCATTGTCATAAATACTACAGTAAACCAAGGCCTAGAGAAAATTATATACTATTATTCAGACAACACCATACCTTACAGAATAAGTCTACGTCCGGGTTTAAGGGTTACGTAGACGCCACTTACAGCACTGGTAGAAATGTAAACTAGCGGAAATAAAACGACCAAATGTGCTTCACATTTCACATTATTCTAAATGCTTGTGTACTTTCGTTATCCACTTGCTTAGTAAATCTACTGAAATTTTATCATACGCGAGTACGGAAAACTCAAGTAACTAGTTGATATACTAAGAAAGACTTGGGGCCTATTTCAGCTTATTTAATGGATTGTTTAACTTTAATTCCTATGGAAAATATGTCAATTTATATAGAATAGAAATTGTACTGGAAAAAATTACCACTAGAGGCGGCAATTGATCCCGCGTCCCTCGCATACCGGGCGATTGCCTAACCACTCGGCCACCCTAGCGTTGGCGCGTTGGCAGAGCCTGTTGAAATTTTCAAGTGATTCTTAACGCTATACGTGCCGCGTTGCTTTCATCAATGTTATTGCGATTACACCCTCAACATTATATTATTATAATTATGTCAATCTATCTTTTATGTAGCTGCTCAGAACCTACTCAGAGCTGGTGGAACAGGCCCTTAGTAATTAATTTCACCATATTGTTTAAAAGATCATTTTAATACGAATTATCTTCTCGTGGTACCTAAATCAAATATTTTGTACGAACACGCTGTCTAGTACTTATTATTTTTTATTAATTTTAATAGCTAACTTCGATTTCCGAAATCGCAATTGCGTTTTATTCCTAAAAGATCAACTTAAATGAAAGTGTTTCTTCGAATGTCATTTGATATTTATATTCATTTATCCTTCGAATGTGTGTCAGGCAACCAAATGTAGGCTAAGGGGAATTAATAGAATAAACTTGTGGAGATCAGATGGCCTCCTACGGGAAACGCGTAAGTCACAAATACAAGCTTTCAAAACGCCAACCCGAAGTAACAGGAAACTAGGAAATTAAATATTCCGTTGCGTTAACGGGGATTGGTATCGACAGACAGGCAAATATTTTCCATAGAGTTTTGCCTGTTAAGTCTACAAAATACACGTGTATTTTCGTGAGTTGGTACTATATAATTTTCAGACGGTTTTCGTGACGTGAATATCATTAAATTATTTTTGTTTAGTGTATGTTTACTTTAATATTTCTTTTTGTTTGTGTTTAAATAAACAACTTTCGTATTTTCGTAGATATAACCAAGCATCTTACATTCGATAAATGTGTACAGATTGATATACATATTGCCTCTTAGATATGGAAGATATAACCAAGCTTCTTACATTTTAGTAATATGTATAGATTGATTGATATACATACTGACTAGTACTGACAAAGTGAGATGAAAATTGACCTAAATAAATTAAGGTATACTATAGGCCGCGTGTTAAATCATGATAAAGGCAGAAATGTTCAATTTCTGAAATACCCAAACCCCTGTATGTTAAATAATGATGCTAGACTTTTCCAAAAAATATTTACGTCTCAGCTGCTAACTTTCGTAATTGACTTACTTTCGTTTTTTGCAAAAGCTAAATCCAATATCGACAGTTTACAACAACAGTGATGTTATTGGGTTGTTTAATACTAACTCGTAATCGTTATTCGCCTCTTCCGGCACCAAATTTTCACGATGAACAAAACCCATAAACTAATCTATTAAAACCTTTGGAGTGTAATAAAGAGCTTAGTAGCCATAGCTGTAAAAGTTGTCGGATCAAATGCGTTAGCCTTAAGCACCTTTCTCGGAAACTTTGACGCTTTCAGTCGCAAATCTTCGTACCTTTTAATTAGAAAGTTGAATGACTTGTCAATTACTCAGGGCGAGTGGATAAAACAGATATTACTGAAGACAAAAAAAATTGTACAACATTTTACTAGAATGGTGTACTTAAAACTTCACAATATTCCTTTTTGTACTATTGTTTACATACATATTAAATAACATAAACAATAACTTATCGACATTATATTTTACTTTGAGATCGATGAGCTTTTTAAGAAATTTTTGGAAATTCGTATTTAATTCTTGTTACAAACTACGTAACGCTTTACAACTAAAAAGCCTTAACTAAAAAACCCTAATTAATAACTATATTGTACACTCATGGCAATACTTCTCGGCGACAATACTAAAAAAGCGCAGAGATTACCCACGCTGTCGGCTTATGCAGTAAAAATTAGGAAATTGACATGGCAGATCAGTCTGTACAATGCACACGAATTCCCTGGGGTTTCCGAATGGATTGGAACCAACTGCAGTTTCGCGTGTCACTGAAAGAGCAATTTAGCACTGAATTCGTAACCCTGCGTTCGACATTCAATTTCTACGCGAGACGAATGGCTTTGGAAGTAATACTATTAGACTAGCAGGTACAGTCAAAACCATATCGACTAACCCGAATCTGTTAAAGTATACATATCTTAAATGATATTGCGTCTCTGTCAGGTGCTTATTTTGCTGCTCGAATACAACAACTTTTAGGGATCAGTATCGAAATCACAAAAACAAATATATATCTGATCACTTCTCTCTCGTGGCTTTATTAGACAAATTATCAGCATTTCGATATTGTACGTACATTATATCAGTTGTTGCATTTAATAAATATAAGCACCACTTATCAAAAAAATAGCTTTTTATTGCAAGCAATGATTTTACAGACTTTTGGTGAAAATCTTTTTTTTTATTTTCAAATTGGTTAAGTAGTAAACGTTGTTTTATTAGAGTAGAAGAATTATCATAAAAAAGGAACGTAGTGAAAGGAATAAAGTTCGCCCTTATGTTGAGTTGCAAAACTAAAGAAAATCTATCTATGTAGCATTCAGATTCAGTTTTTATTGCAAGTAACATGTGGGTTAGGATGGTACAGTCACCAGCTATGCATTGTGGAATAGTGCGCATCATAATAAAGTACGTACTGTAGGTACACAAATTATGTCTCAACTACAAACAGCGTAAAGTCATCATCATCAATCTAAATTAAATTTTGGAATCCAAACAGAATCAATAAGCATACAGATACTCGTATGCCCCACACTAATTAAATGTTCCGTAAATTGGAACAGATTAAACACGGAATGACATTTACCTGCCTAATATCGTTTCGTTGTCATGTGACATATTACGAGGCGTTTATTAGCATCAATTAAGCAAATACTGGCAAATAATCATGTGTTCATTAAAATGTTTACGGTTGGATTGCCAATGTAGCTGCCATCGTTGCCATTTTGGGAGTAAACGCCACAATTCATCCGAAACCCCTATTAATTAACCAATTAAAAGTAATGTAATTTTTATCTTAAAATATTCTGTCCGTTTGGCTTTAAATTCGTATATTTGCGGCGCGCGAGTTAAACATTACCACATTTGTTTTCTTATAGCAGACTTTGCAGGCTGGATCGCCAGTCCATTATCAGTCTCTCCAAATTTTAGAAATGGCCTTAATAACCAGATACTTTTAGGAAGCTATTGCGGAGTGGTGCCGTTTACGATCCACGAGGAATTACCAGCGAAAGTCCAAATGCTTGCGACCTGAGCCTCGGAGAGGGAGATTCGCACATTTTACGAGCACAACGAGGTAATGCCATTTTCAAGCTTCGTTTCCCTCTATTATCTGTGCGAACAGACAGTAAATCTTCGAATACACTGAGAACTTTATCACGTGCGTAAGTGCGGCAAATTTTTATCAGCCAAGGGCTTCTGAGACACCAAATTTATGTCGCCGAAACGGGTTAACAGCGATGTGTTAATAGGGATAGGTATATTCACAGCCCGCGACTATGTTTATTCTAAAACTTATAACAGCGTTCAAAAGGGTAAAAATAGTAACTATTTGTTTATTTCTAACTACGAGTATCATGCGAATGATCAAGTCTTGCCATAAAATAAAAAAATACTACTAATTCACTGACACTTAAATCCTCGCCTAGTTATGCGCTGGAATTCTAACAAGCACTTTCACCTGTTTGCAGTAAGTGTGGAAATTGCAACCGCATTGAGTTACTACTCACACTATTTACTACAATAGTCCCCTGAAACGGCTCAAACTATTACCATTCCGAATTGAAATATACGCGAACTAAACCCCAAACGATTATGGCGTACAAACTTCACGGGAAAATTGTTATCTATTCACACCAGTATCACTATTTTAGAGTCCGTTACATCCAATGTTCCGGGTAAATTGACAATTTAGTTAATAGCGACAATTGGGGACATTCGCAATAGATGGAATATGCCACCTGAATCTAGATAAGAGGATAGCTGAGACGACCAATCAATGCAGAGCTCACGGTGATAAATAAGATTGGTGTCTCAGCGGAATCGCATCACGAATTCACGATACCGTGATTATGCTCCAGTCGCCGGATAGTAAAACGCAATGGTAGTCAAACTTAGGGCCCCTGGAACCACAGGCCACACAAAATTACTTACCTACTACGTTACTATGTGTATACAGCACAACTACTTTTCATTTAAAAACAGAACAGTAAAATCCACTTCAATGTTGATCTCATAGAGAAAGATGACGTATTGATGCTCGAAATCGGGCCCTTAAGAAATTATTAAGTACCATTTGCGCTTCAATGCGGAAGTAACACAGCAATCGACAGAATACTTTATTATACCTACGTAAACATATTTTTTGTGCGCGCTACTGTGACTGCGGTATTGGGTCTGAATCATCGTCTAAGCCTACAAAGTTTGACAACCTTTGGCTGGTAGGGGTTTCGAAATACCTACGTGTCGTGTTTACCTTAACAGTGATACGTCCACGTTATATTTAGTTCTAAATACATGCTTTCGGGTCGCTCCACTGTAATTACCTGATCTGCTACATCCTGGATCATGGTCAGCGGACCTTGGGCATTCGCATGCAAGTGCACAACCGGGATAAGAAGATGATACATGCTTTCGAGGTATTTATAAAAAATAAAAATAAAATAATTTATTTTCATTATCAAGCTTAATTTCATCAAAAACAACACCCCTCACAAAACCAAACGGACTTGGAAATCAATTCTAGATATAATATTAAACATACTTTATGTACATATACAATGTGTCCCGGCACCGGTGTGCCGGCCGGAGCCGTCATGTGGTGACTAAGGAGCAAAATTGCTACCACTTTCTTAATAGGATCAACTTTGAAATCCCAAATTATTTTTTCACTTCCCCATACTATTTAGTAAATCTGCTTGGTACATTTGTATAGAAAGGTGATATTTTTTGGTCTGTTTTCAAGGTTCTTGTAATAGAGAAAAATGTTGCAGGGGAACTCCTATATCACCTCTTGTAGGCTCCGACATCGCTGAGCGGACACATTGTATAGCTATCCAAATTAAATTGTGAATTTGCAGTGATTCAATTTTGGCTTAGCATGTAACTGTAGGTACGTGTACCTATAAAAAAACATTAATTGCTGCTCCACTCATTTCCTTACTAATCTACATTACGCATTCATAACTTCATTAAGGCATGACTGACGCAAAAGTTTAAGAGCGAATCAAATCTCTTCTAGTTACGAGTTTCAGTCATAAATGAGCACACATGTCATAATCATATCCAATAAGGGGTTTGGAAGGAAATGAGATTCAATCAAGACCCTTTGTTTACTACAATATTTTGATTTGTTTGTGTACCCTATTGATACTACGCCGCGCACACTCACACGCATACCTGCCTTATCTTTATTTGTTTAAAACGTACCGTGAGAACCCCGGAGATCGAGTCGACATCGAGACGTTCCCTATGACACATGTACTAGACTGACCAGAGCGCTTTCGCCGCGTGTGTATCCTGTGAAGCTCCTTACAGACATTTCGAGTGATTGTGGCCTGTGAAGTGATACCTGAACCCAGAAAGCTGATGTGGCAAGTACCTAGCTATAAGTGCTCAGACCTGACTGATTTTCCACCTATCATTGTCGCCCTCCACGTGTAATCCACTGCCTAAACTCTCAAACATTTTTGGTAGCAGAGCGTAGTTTTTTATTAGGACCTCTTATTAGTAACGTAATTTGTTTAATTGAGAGTTATTTATTTCCTACTTTCCTTTGTAATTTGAACAAAACGTCTCGTCATATACCTAACCTATATACAGTAAATTCCTTAATAACATTCGAGTACAACCCCTTTTACATAAGTGTCGATTAAATCGATTAGCGCGTTAATTACCTACCCTTTGAGTGCAAGTGAGGTGCGCGAGCGCTTTGTTTCCCTATTGATCACGCCATTACCGCGTGACCGCGTGCGAGTTGTTTACGAGTTACGTTTGCTATACCCGGTGCATCTGTGCCGTCCCTTACTATTTGTTCCTTTAAGCATCCTATTGGAATCTTTTGTGAGTTTAATTTACCTACCTTGTTTCTTGCGATTTAAAGTAAATAAAATGTCGGATACCGAAACCGGCAACGAGACCGTAAGGGCCGTACTTTACACGGATACAGCTGAATACCGTGAAGCTATAGGTGAACTACGTTATATTAGTGACTGGGTTGATGATTCCCACCGAGTTCTTGAGAACTTTTCCTCCAATCGTATGCGAGCGCGTCTTTCCGACCTACCACTTATGTGCGATAAGTTTTCTGCCGCTTGTTCCAAGCTGTTAGGTAATCTCGATCCTGCGATTTATGAACAAGAATATGTGCAAGTTAAGAACGAGATACGCGTAGTAAGGGACAAAGTAGACGACTTAAAAATTAAGTTAGACGAAATACGACCTCACCAATTTGAGACGTCCCGTACTAGCACCCCCTTCAAGGAGAATAAATCCCTGGCTATTGATAACCCGGCTAGTAAATTGCCTGACCTACCTATACCTAAGTTTGATGGCTGTCCCGATAGAAGTTTTATAGACCAGTTTGATAGCGTGGTGAACAACCAGCCTAGCCTTACCCCGACTTTGAAGCTACACTATTTAGTGGGAGCCTTATCGGATGAACCTCGTCGATTGATACAACACCTCAAGATTGAGGCGGGCAATTACACCGTGGCCCGTGACCTCCTAAAACGTAGGTACCATAACCTTCGTGTTTTAGCGGATACCCACATAGCTTAAATAATGATGCTCCCTACTATAACGCCTAAACTTTCCGGGTTACGTGTGTCGTTCCTGAACCCCCTGCTTTCGACTTATCGATGCTTAGAAAGATTGGAACTTCCTGTTAAACATTGGTCGTACCTATTAGTTCACTTATGCCTTGCTAAACTGCCTTCAGAGTTAAAATCGAAATTTGAACGTCGTTATGGCGATAATCCTAATTACCTCCCTACTTTCGATCATCTTATTACCTTTCTTGAGGATGAATGTAGGCACCACGACAACGTAGGCAGTGCTTCTGTCGTTGACACTACTACCCCCCCTACTGTGAGCTCCCCTCGTTTGCCTAAACCTAACGCGCGTTCCCTACCTCCTGCGAGAGCCTTTGTTGCTTTTGCGACGACATCTAAATGTCACCTTTGTAATAGTACTTCGCATTACTTACGCGAATGTCCCGATTTTATTCGCCTTCCTACACGTCAACGTGTTACCTTTGTTAAAGAAGCCCGACTGTGCTATCGATGCCTGGATAAACACTCCATATCCCAATGCACGCGAAATTATCGCTGTCGCACGTGCCGCCGTTCCAGTCATCACACGTCACTGTGCTATGATGACTCCTCTCCTGTGAATTACGATCGCGAGCGCTCATACCGAGACGTCACGGCCTTAGCTTCTGAGTGATTCTCCGGAAAGCATTCTCCGCGTCACCTTCGTGGCGATTTTTAGTTAAAGTTTTTATGACAAGAAAAAAATACTACACTAAAAAAGGCCTAAAATTATAATGAATCCTGTTGGAATCAAACAAATCGGTTTGTTATTCCCTCCGATATTTAATTTTGAAATTTCGGTACCCACGAAAGTTATTTCGGTACCCACGAAAGTTACGAAACGTATTCTTCATAGCAAAGTCCTATTTTATTACATTAAAATACCTCAAATAAAACCTAAATAACTAATATTATACCTGTTTTTCAAAAAGAATATAGTTTTTTTTAAGTTAAAAGCGTGAAAAGCATTAATAAATAAGTAAAAGGTTGCGATTTGACGATAAAGTAGAAATAAATGTTTTGTTAGCAGATAACTATAGCTAAAGTTAATACATAAAACAACTTAAAACATAAAATAAAATTTTATGTATCAGTAGGCAAATGACTAATAATATAGTATCTGCTAGCTGTTATTAACTGTGGGCCTCATCATTTTGTCTTTTGTTCATTTGGTCGGCTGTTCTTGTAACATGACTTTGTCAATTATTGTTCACCATGTAGCCAGCAGTCTTCTTTATTGTCTACAAAAGTCTTTCTTTTTACTACCTCATTTTTATTTAGCGTTTTTTTTATTTCTTCGTTACACATGCCCAATCTATCTCAGTTAGCTTGTAACCATCTTTTTCGCAACAGAAGGCACTTTGAAAAAGTCTGGTTTACTCGTAACGTCATTTAACGAGTCAGAGCCCGTAGACAATATGCAATCTATTCTGAAGCGAAGTTCGTTATCGCTAACAAAATATATGAAACTGACATAAGCCATCGAAATATCACGTGACTTTTGCATACATTTTGTTGGCGATAGCGAAGTTCACTATACAAAGATTGCATGTTGTCTAAGGGCCCTGATCACTTTTGCTGCTCACCGCAGCACCTCCATCTAAATTATTATTGTATTATCTTATGGGTTATAAGATGTTTCCTAATAATTTAATATGAGATACAAAAAGCCATTGTTTTTCACTGAGATAGCGATTCTTGTTTCAATTTATGCGCTGACCGCTGACTAGTCATTTTGGTCTTTACATTAATTCAAAACAATTCATTGTTTAGATGTTTCATTTTGCTGCGGATTTTTCTAAAAACAACAATAGAGATAATTGGACACACTTAGGGGAGGCCAATGCCCAGCTATCAGACAGTTACGGCATAAAATGTGTATTATTTTAATAACAATTAGTAGATAGAAAGTGTTTGAGAGTTTAGGCAGTGGATTACACGTGGAGGGGACAATGATAGGTGGAAAATAGGTCGGTTCGAAGCGCTTATAGCTAGGTACTTGCCACATCAGGGGTTCACTTCACATGCCACAATCACTCGAAATGTCTGTAAGGATCTTCACAGGATACACACGCGGCGAAAGCGCTCTGGTCGGTCTAGTACATGTGTCATAGGTAACGTCTCGATGGCAACTGGGGGCTCCGGGGTTCTCACGGTACGTTTTAAACAAATAAAAACTAGGCAGGTACGCGTGCAAGTGCGCGCGGCGCAGTATCAATAGGGTACACAAACAAATCAAAATATTGTAGTAAACATATCGCCCGCCCTAAACACGTCAAGTGTTTACGAGAAGGTTAGGAAGCTAAGGAAAGGAAGTTCACTGGACAGGAAGACGAACTAATTTCGTCAAAGATCTCTTTAGGCTACCGGTAGGAGTTTTAACATCTACCACACGAACAACTTGGTCTTGGCCAGGGTATAAATTAATAATGCGTCCACGACGCCACTGCAAAGGGGGAAGGTTGTCATCTTTTATGAGTACTAGCTCACCCACTTTAGGAGGATCACAAGGAGAGGTCCATTTATTTCTAATTTGTAATGTATTTAGGTATTCTAAATGCCAGCGAGACCAAAAGTGCTGGGTAATTTGTTGGATTAGCTGAAACCGTGTAAGGCGATGCAATTTTACGTCTTTATAAGGGTAATCCGGAAGTGCAGTTAAGGGTTGTCCAATTAAGAAATGGCCGGGAGTTAACACTTCGACATCATTAGGGTCCGGAGAAAGTGGGCACAATGGGCGTGAATTTAAAACTGCTTCAATTTTAGCAAAAACAGTGGTCAGCTCTTCAAACGTAAGGGGGGTATCGCCTACTACTCGTTTTAGGTGCGATTTCGCCGATTTAACCGCAGCTTCAAAAAGACCGCCCCAATGAGGGCAAACAGGAGGATCGAAAACCCAGGATATGTTCCGCTTTGAAAGCTCAGAACCAATAGCCGCCTGGTTTTGAGACAGGAAACACTCTAACTCTTTAAGGTAATTGTTGGCACCGATGTAATTTCGACCGCAATCGGATCGGATTAGGCGAGGTACACCACGACGCGACACGAATCGGGAAAAGGCCGCAATAAAGGCTTCAGTAGTTAGGTCCGACACAACCTCAAGGTGAACGGCTTTAGTAGAAAGGCAGACAAATACACACAGGTAACTTTTCACTAACCTTTTGTTCCTATAGGCCTGGACTTTGGTAAAAAAGGGTCCTGCAAAATCGGTACCTACACCGTCAAACGGTCTAGCAGCCGTGACGCGGTCTTTAGGTAGGTCACCCATGAAGGGTTGAGATACAGCCGCTTTGAGACGATAACAGGGAAGGCATTTAAAAATCACATGCTGAATAGCTCTGCGTGCCGACAAGATCCAAAACTCTCTATTTAACATGGCAAGAATTGCATTAACACCAGCATGAGCATTCTCGCGATGGTAATGTGAAATAAGGATGTTCACGAAATTACCATTCTTAGGCAGAAGAAGGGGATGGCGCGCATCAAAGGATAGATCGGAGTTTCGTAATCGACCTCCAACTCGAATCAGGCCATCTAGAAATAAATTCAACTTTCTAAGGGAGTTAGTGATAGGATCGCCACGCCGTAAGCGATCAAGTTCATCAGAAAAGGAGGTCAATTGAACGATTTTCACTAAAAACAAAAGGGAATCTCTCCGTTCCTCAGGGCTCAGGTAGGACAAGTAAGATTTAGGAAATAAAAACCGCCTTAGGTAACAAGTCACGTTTAAGAGCTTGTTCAAAGAACTATACCGCTCTAATAAGAATGAGGGATCCGGGGTAGGAACATCGGCAGAGACTACTAAACAACGTAGTCCAGGAAGATCACTACTTGGGTTAGGTTCTGAAATACCGGGCCAGTTGTCAGGAGACTGCGTCAACCACAAAGGTGAAAACCAAAGGGAGTGGTCGATCAGTCGGGTGACTGACATACCTCTCGATGCACAGTCACTAGGGTTCATGTAGCCTGGGACGTGCCTCCATTTACTAGATGTAGGACTATTATTAATCTGGGAGACACGATTAGCCTCAAAAGTCTGAAGGAGGTGAGGAGTGGTTTTTAACCAACACAACACGATTTTACTATCCGTCCAACTATGGATTGAAGTCAACACAGACGACCTTTGCAGACAAAGAGCGACGTGATGAAGTAATTTAGAAAGGAGGGTAGCTCCCAACAATTCCAACTTGGGAATTGTTAAACGGGTCCGAACAGGGGCAACTTTAGATTTAGCCATAACAATATGGACGGAGCAAACACCAGACGGAAGTTCCGCACGTAAATAAACAGCGGCAGCATATCCCAATTCAGAAGCATCACAGAACCCATGTAGGGATAAGGAGGAGGAACCTCTGGGAAGAATATGTCGCGGAATGGCCACTTCACTAACCTTCGCTAGGTCCTGAACAAATGCAGTCCACTCTAAAGACAGGGGTTCATTTAAAGGATCATCCCAGGATAAGCCTGACATCCATAAGCGTTGGATAAATTCCTTAGCCTTAAATACGACGGAAGATATCCAGCCACAAGGGTCATACATACGGGCAATCAAAGATAAAACTTTGCGTTTTGTAATAACTGCATCACGGGTATCACAGGTATAATTGTAGGTAAATGAGTCACTCACAGGATTGTACTGCACACCTAAAATAGCGACAGTCTAAGGATTATCTGGGTCTGAGAATGAATGAGGAAGTTGCAAATGATCCGGGGGCATATCCTCCAGGAGCTCGGGCCTGTTACTAATCCACTTACGGAGTTCATAACCACCAGAGGCCATTATTCCTATAAGCTCGGTTTAAAGGCCCGGGCAGACGCAATAGTATCAGCACCAGTAAGACAATCGTCGACATAAATATCTCTCTCAAGGACTTCAGCAGCTCGAGGGAAGGTAAGTCTCTCTTGTTCAGCGAGCTCAAGAAGGGCACGAATTGCAATGAATGGACTGGAACGAAGACCATAGATATTAGTATTAAGTTCATAGGCAAGAAGTGGCTGAGAGGGATCCTCACGCCAAAGCACAAGTTGGTACCTTCTATCATCAGGATGTACCCAAGTCATACGAAACATCAAACGAATATCTGTTACAAACACTACCTCTTGCCTGCGGAAATTTAGGAGGATGTGAGAAATATCTCGCTGAAGCTTAGGGCCTGTATGTAAACATTGATTCAGGGACACTTCAGAGGACGTAGGACTACTACCATCAAACACAACACGTATTTTGTCACTAACGGACTTAAAAATTCCATGATGAGGTATAAAATAATGTTCCCGAGTCGAGTCATATGATGAAAGGGACATATGGTTTAGGTCAAGGTACTCGCGCATAAAGGAAATGTATTTCTCTCGAAAATTAGGATTGGCTTGCAAACGCTTCTCAAGATTATGGAATCGCCGTAAGGCATTGGTTTTAGAATCACCGAGAGGTGGACGATCATGAAGAAAAGGGAGTCTAACCATAAATCTACCATCGCTTTCACGAGTGGTAGTAGCTTTAAAAAAGGTTTCACACTCTGTATCCAAGGGGTTCGCAACTCTAGATTGGGGGGCCTCTTCGATTTTCCAGAATTTTTCAACTATTTGGGACAGCGAGACTCCAGTCATGGGGGGTTCCAAATCAGTAAATCCTCCATAAACAGGACCACACAGGACATAACCAAATATCGTCGAGATAGCAGTAAGGCCATCAGGGGACACAAACAACTCGGACCTTAAAAGGCGACCAATGACGTCAGCTCCAAGAAGTACACTTATAGTACCAGGTTTGTAAAATAAAGGGTCAGCAAGAGGGAGGTGCTTAGTACAGGTAATTATACTTTTAGGTAAGTCTACCTCTGGGAGGGTACCAGCAATCACATCAACAACTATTGCACTGGTAGAGATTTCCGGAAAGACCGGGGAATTAATTGCTTGAACATTACCTATTCCACGAACAGGAACTGGAGAAGGAATGATAGGTAATTTCATGTGGTCAACAACAAGCTCAGTAGTAAGAAGGCAGCCCTGAGCACCAGTGTCACATAAGGCACGCGCTTCCACATAATATCCAGACGAGGTTTTAACATGAATCAAGGCCGTAGGTAAAAGAATGAGAGAATTGCGAGGTAAAGATGTAAAAGCGGGTATGGAAGGGGGGCTGCTATCTAGTCAGAATTGTGGGGCCTCATTGTACTTATGATGAAATGCACGTTCATCCTTGGTTCTTTGACCTAGAGGGGCATTATAAGTACGGTTACCGCTGGGTGCAGGTGGGGATCGCCCGCCCGAACGGGGAGGTGATGCTCTACGGGAATCACGAGGGGGCGGGGTACGAACACGGTGCCATTCAGTACGTGGAGGTGACACACGGTCCGTTAAGTGACTTTGTGGGGATTGCCGCGGTTGGTTGGAAGCTAAGGCCGGGACGTTTTGGTATGAGCGCTCGCGATCGTAATTTACAGGAGAGGAGTCATTATAACACAGTAACGTGTGATGACTGGAACGACGGCACGTGCGACAGCGATAATCTCGCGTGCATTGGGATATGGAGTGTCTATCCAGGCATCGATAGCACAGTCGGGCTTCTTTTACAAAGGTAACACGTTGACGTGTAGGAAGGCAAATAAAATCGGGACACTCGCGTAAGTAATGCGAAGTACTATTACAAAGGTGACATTTAGATGTCGTTGCAAAGGTAACAAAGGCTCTCGCAGGAGGTGGGGAACGCGCGTTAGGTTTAGGCAAACGAGGGCAGCTCACAGTAGGGGGGGTAGTAGTGTCAACGACAGAAGCACTACCTACATCGTCGTGGTGCCTACATTCATCCTCAAGAAAGGTAATAAGATGATCAAAAGTAGGGAGGTGATTAGGATTATCGCCATAACGACGTTCAAATCTCGATTTTAACTCTGAAGGCAGTTTAGCAAGGCATAAGTGAACTAATAGGTACGACCAATGTTTAACAGGAAGTTCCAATTTTTCTAAGCATCGATAAGTCGAAAGCAGGGGGTTCAGGAACGACACACGTAACCCGGAAAGTTTAGGCGTTATAGTAGGGAGCATCATTATTTGAGCAATGTGGGTATCCGCTAAAACACGAAGGTTATGGTACCTACGTTTTAGGAGGTCACGGGCCACGGTGTAATTGCCCGCCTCAATCTTGATGTGTTGTATTAATCGACGAGGTTCATCCGATAAGGCTCCCACTAAATAGTGTAGCTTCAAAGTCGGGGTAAGGCTAGGCTGGTTGTCCACCACGCTATCAAACTGGTCTATAAAACTGATCCAACTATCGGGACGGCCATCAAACTTAGGTATAGGTAGGTCAGGTAATTTACTAGCCGGGTTATCAATAGCCAGGGATTTATTCTCCTTGAAGGGGGTGCTAGTACGGGACGTCTCAAATTGGTGAGGTCGTATTTCGTCTAACTTAATTTTTAAGTCGTCTACTTTGTCCCTTACTACGCGTATCTCGTTCTTAACTTGCACATATTCTTGTTCATAAATAGCAGGAGATCGAGATTACCTAACAGCTTGGAACAAGCGGCGGAAAACTTGTCGCACATAAGTGGCAGGTCGGAAAGACGCGCTCGCATACGATTGGAGGAAAAGGTCTCAAGAACTCGGTGGGAATCATCAACCCAGTCACTAATATAACGGAGTTCACCAATAGCTTCACGGTATTCAGCTGTATCCGTGTAAAGTACGGCCTTTACGGTCTCGTTGCCGGTTTCGGTATCCGACATTTTATTTACTTTAAATCGCAAGAAACAAAGTAGGTAAATTAAACTCACAAAAGATTTCAATACGATGCGTAAAGAACCAAATAGTAAGGGACGGCACCGGGTATGGCAAACGTAACTCGTAAACAACTTGCACGCGTTCACGCGGTAATGGCGTGATCAATAGGGAAACAAAGCGCTCGCGCACCTCACTTGCACTCAAAGGGTAGGTAATTAACGCGCTAATCGATTTAATCGACACTTATGTAAAAGGGGTTGTACTCGAATGTTATTAAGGAATTTACTGTAAATAGGTTAGGTATATGACGAGACGTTTTCTTCAAATTACAAAGGAAGGTAGCAAATAAATAACTCTCAATTAAACAAATTACGTTACTAATAAGGGGTCCTAATAAAAAACTACGCTCTGCTACCAAAATGTTTGAGAGTTTAGGCAGTGGATTACACGTGGAGGGCGACAATGATAGGTGGAAAATAGGTAGGTCCGGAGCGCTTATAGCTAGGTACTTGCCACATCAGGGGTTCACTTCACAGGCCACAATCACTCGAAATGTCTGTGAGGAACTTCACAGGATACACACGCGGCGAAAGCGCTCTGGTCGGTCTAGTACATGAGTCATAGGTAACGTCTCGATGGCAACTGGGGGCTCCGGGGTTCTCACGGTACGTTTTAAACAAATAAAAACTAGGCAGGTACGCGTGCGAGTGCGCGCGGCGCAGTATCAATAGGGTACACAAACAAATCAAAATATTGTAGTAAACAGAAAGTAAAGTTTCTCTAGTCCAGTACAAGACTGGTTACCTGCGACCTGCATCCAGTGCGATCATGCGACCTTTGCAAGGTCGTCCTTTAATCTTGCTTGTGGACGCCCTACGCTACGCTCTAGACCAAATAGAATCCAATCAAGAATCTTTCTGCACTGCGCCCTGCTTACTGCCACTTGAGCTTGGTGATCTACAGGATAGTCTCGTAGATAATTTAGACATAGGTCTGTTACCTTAATTCTTCTACGTATCTCTTTAATTCAATTCCGTGGAGAAACACCAAACATATAGCTCGTTGTGTGTCCTTAAACTTTTTTATTACGCCCATAGAAAAAGACCATGTTTTGGATTAGTTCTAGACGTTCATTTTTAAGCACTGAAGTATTTGGGTCAAAATGATGCCCTCGCGTAGTTTTTCGGACGATGTCCAGCCAAGGTGAACCTACGAGTACCTTATTAAATCACTTGTCCCAGGTAAACGTACTCCTGTCGTCTAAAACAGTAGATCACAGTTTTCGTTTCTAATAGATACAGGGAAAGTGCCACTTGAACACGGGAATTCGACTAAAATTCGTCTGGCCCAAGTTAATTTTAAGGCTCACTTGTTGGGAGACAAGCATAGTGCCAAGACCATCCAGCTTTTTGCCCCAACTCTGTGTGTGATGCTATTAATCAAAGGTGTGTGACGTATTGGTTATGCCAAATCCTTTTTATTCCATATGTGCACACATTCAATCAAGGGCAGTGTTTTATCAAGTTATTCGTATATGAATTCTATGGAGAACTTTCCTTGACATTGACGTCGATAAATTAATAAGCCAACCATTTATTTAGTTAGTAGAACATCAGGGTTTAATCAAAGAGGCATATCAACCATATTTGACTAAAATAGATAAATACAAAAAAAACTCATGCTTTTACCTACACAAACTATCGTTTGCTAATACCTTTGGGAGAAAACGATAACACGGTTATGTAAAAACATCTACAGAGAAGTAAATTAGGATTGCATAAAGAGACCTTCGTAACCTTACGTGGAGTGAAAGATAACTTTCGTGGTCAAATATCCACGAAAACCATGTCACGAAAGTTACGAAAATTTTACGTTTTCAAAAATTTACAAGTTGTTTCTTGATAAATATAAAAACTAAATAGCGGACAAAGAAATTGAAAAGGCGTTTTATACTGGATATTTAACACTTACATCTAAATCATTCTATTATCTTTAAAATTTTACCATGAAAGGTTTCTTCAAAAGGTTGCCAGAAAAAAGTTGATGAATTTATGTGCCTGTATTTTCTGTATCAAAGCTATAAGAAAGGCATTTCTCCTCCAATGATGCTGTAAAGGAACTAAAGTTTCCGTAGGGCCATTAAGCTTGACAGAAAGTTGAGGCTCTTTGATGCTATGAGGCTTTATATGTCGCGTTCACGAATCTACCACAATCGTGTGACCGAGGCAAAATATTTTCTAACTCTTTCTGTTTAAACGATATCATTATTGTTTTTATAATTAATTAATCTTGACTTATTAACACACTGTTTGACATAAAGTATGTGTACATAACACAACAAACAATAAAAATATTAGTGGTTGAACTGAGCGCGAGGTCGTGCGGACGCGCGGAGAACACCGGTTTTGCTCCCGTTTTTGGCGGTTAAGTATTATTTAAAAAATAACTGTAAGCCCTATTTTATGTTTAAAACTATGTTCGTGTAGATGAATAAACAGAGAATCATTTAAAATTGATTCCGAAGCTGTTTATTAAATGGGTTGGGAATTAAGAATGTGTGACCACCAAAAACCGGCCCTCGGAGAATCACTCTTCTAACCAACCGCGGCAATCTCCACAAAGTCACTTAACGGACCGTGTGTCACCCCCACGTACTGAATGGCACCGTGTTCGCACCCCACCACCTCGTGATTCCCGTAGAGCATCACCTCCCCGTTCGGGCGGGCGATCCCCACCTGCACCCAGCGGTAACCGTACTTATAATGCCCCTCTAGGTCAAAGAACCCAGGATGAACGTGCATTTCATCATAAGTACAATGAGGCCCCACAATTCTGACTAGATAGCAGCCCCCCTTCCATACCCGCTTTTACATCTTTACCTCGCAATTCTCTCATTCTTTTACCTACGGCCTTGATTCATGTTAAAACCTCGTCTGGATATTATGTGGAAGCGCGTGCCTTATGTGACACTGGTGCTCAGGGCTGCCTTCTTACTACTGAGCTTGTTGTTGACCACATGAACTTACCTATCATTCCTTCTCCAGTTCCTGTTCGTGGAATAGGTAATGTTCAAGCAATTAATTCCCCGGTCTTTCCGGAAATCTCTACCAGTGCAATAGTTGTTGATGTGATTGCTGGTACCCTCCCAGAGGTAGACTTACCTAAAAGTGTAATTACCTGTACTAAGCACCTCCCTCTTGCTGACCCTTTATTTTACAAACCTGGTACTATAAGTGTACTTCTTGGAGCTGACGTCATTGGTCGCCTTTTAAGGTCCGAGTTGTTTGTGTCCCCTGATGGCCTTACTGCTATCTCGACGATATTTGGTTATGTCCTGTGTGGTCCTGTTTATGGAGGATTTACTGATTTGGAACCCCCCATGACTGGAGTCTCGCTGTCCCAAATAGTTGAAAAATTCTGGAAAATCGAAGAGGCCCCCAATCTAGAGTTGCGAACCCCTTGAAAACAGAGTGTGAAACCTTTTTTAAAGCTACTACCACTCGTGAAAGCGATGGTAGATTTATGGTTAGACTCCCTTTTCTTCATGATCGTCCACCTCTCGGTGATTCTAAAACCAATGCCTTACGGCGATTCCATAATCTTGAGAAGCGTTTGCAAGCCAATCCTAATTTTCGAGAGGAATATATTTCCTTTATACGTGAGTACCTTGAACTAAACCATATGTCCCTTTCTTCATATGACTCGACCCGGGAACAGTAAAATTGTGTTGTGTTGGTTAAAAACCACTCCTCACCTCCTTCAGACTTTTGAGGCTAATCGTGTCTCCCAGATTAATAATAGTCCTACATCTAGTGAATGGAGGCACGTCCCAGGCTACATGAACCCTAGTGACTGTGCCTCGAGAGGTATGTCAGTCACCCGACTGATCGACCACTCCCTTTGGTTTTCACCTTTGTGGTTGACGCAGTCTCCTGACAACTGGCCCGGTATTTCGGAACCTAACCCAATTAGTGATCTCCCTGGACTACGTTGTTTAGTAGTCTCTGCCAATGTTCCTACCCCGGATCCCTCATTCTTATTAGAGCGGTATAGTTCTTTCAACAAGCTAATAAACGTGACTTGTTACCTAAGGCGGTTTTTATTTCCTAAATCTTACTCGTCCTACCTGAGCCCTGAGGAACGGAGAGATTCCCTTTTGTTTTTAGTGAAAATTGTTTAATTTACCTCCTTTTCTGATGAACTTGATCGCTTACGGCGTGGCGATCCTATCACTAACTCCCTGAGAAAATTGAATTTATTTCTGGATAACGGTGACCTAATTCGAGTTGGAGGCCGATTACGAAACTCCGATCTATCCTTTGATGCGCGCCATCCCCTTCTTCTACCTAAGAATGGTAATTTCGTGAACATCCTTATTTCACATTACCATCGCGAGAATGCTCATGCTGGTGTTAATGCAATTCTTGCCATGTTAAATAGAGAGTTTTGGATCTTGTCTGCACGCAGAGCTATTCAGCATGTGATTTTTAAATGCCTTCCCTGTTATCGTCTCAAGGCGGCTGTATCTCAACCCTTCATGGGTGACCTACCTAAAGACCGCGTCACGGCTGCTAGACCGTTTGACGGTGTAGGTACCGATTTTGCAGGACCCTTTTTTACCAAAGTCCAGGCCTATAGGAACAAAAGGTTAGTGAAAAGTTACCTGTGTGTATTTGTCTGCCTTTCGACTAAAGCCGTTCACCTTGAGGTTGTGTCAGACCTAACTACTGAAGCCTTCATTGCGGCCTTTTCCCGATTCGTGTCGCGTCGTGGTGTACCTCGCCTAATCCGATCCGATTGCGGTCGAAATTACATCGGTGCCAACAATTACCTGAAAGAGTTAGTGTTTCCTGTCTCAAAACCAGGCGGCTATTGGTTCTGAGCTTTCAAAGCGGAACATATCCTGGGTTTTCGATCCTCCTGTTTGCCCTTATTGGGGAGGTCTTTTTGAAGCTGCGGTTTAATCGGCGAAATCGCACCTAAAACGAGTAGTAGGCGATACCCCCCTTACGTTTGAAGAGCTGACCACTGTTTTTGCTAAAATTGAAGCAGTTTTAAATTCACGCCCATTGTGCCCACTTTCTCCGGACCCTAATGATGTCGAAGTGTTAACTCCCGGCCATTTCTTAATTGGACAACCCTTAACTGCACTTCCGGATTACCCTTATAAAGACGTAAAATTGCATCGCCTTACACGGTTTCAGCTAATCCAACAAATTACCCAGCACTTTTGGTCTCGCTGGCATTTTGAATACTTAAATACATTACAAATTAGAAATAAATGGACCTCTCCTTGTGATCCTCCTAAAGTAGGTGAGCTAGTACTCATAAAAGATGACAACCTTCCCCCTTTGCAGTGGTGTCGTGGACGCATTAATAATTTATACCCTGGCCAAGACCAAGTTGTTCGTGTGGTAGATGTTAAAACTCCTACCGGTAGCCTAAAGAGATCTTTGACGAAATTAGTTCGTCTTCCTGTCCAGTGAACTTCCTTTCCTTTAGCTTCCTAACCTTCTCGTAAACACTTGACGTGTTTAGGGCGGGCGATATGTTTACTACAATATTTTGATTTGTTTGTGTACCCTATTGATACTACGCCGCGCACAGTCACACGCATACCTGCCTTATTTTTATTTGTTTGAAACGTACCGTGAGAACCCCGGAGATCGAGTCGACATCGAGACGTTCCCTATGACACATGTACTAGACTGACCAGAGCGCTTTCGCCGCGTGTGTATCCTGTAAAGCTCCTTACAGACATTTCGAGTGATTGTGGCCTGTGAAGTGATACCTGAACCCAGAAAGCTGTTGTGGCAAGTACCTAGCTATAAGTGCTCAGGCCTGACTGATTTTCCACCTATCATTGTCGCCCTCCACGTGTAATCCACTACCTAAACTCTCAAACACCCTTATTACATCCACAAGATTCGTAAAATCATAAAGCCGTAAATTACTTAAAGTTAATGACTTGAAAGACATTTTCAGAAGTAAGTAAAAGCCTCTGACCACATAACAGTACGTCATACGTACACTATCGTCATTTGACAATTGTTTACAGTTTGCGTAAACAGGGTTTCATTACAAAGGGGTGCCAAATTTTCAGGAGTGACACAGAATCAGTAACGTAAACGCATGGTAATCGTAATGCACAAAAACTTTTTTTTTTTCATATTTTATTCGCTGGCGCTGTTGACAATCGTTCGTGTGGATTATTTAACTCATTCTCGAAAATGCGTATTTTTCAACGCACGGTATCTGCGTAATGATCAACTGAAAAATGCAATTCATTAATATTCATTATGATTTATGGTGCGCGATGGTTGCGTTATCTCTATATTTATTTTATTGACGGATATTTTAAAGTAGATATTCGAAAAATACGATGATTAAATATAATGGCGATAAAGTCGTTCCTTTGTAATGTTTCTTAGATCATATTTTTATGGCACCCCTTTGCAATGTAACCCTGTAGTAGAACTCTAACCACGAGACACGAACCCGCAATATCGCGTTGTACCGCTCACATGCATTCGTCAAATGAGGGCATCGTGGACAGTATGCCTAAGCATACTAAGCCTGGAGTTCACCAACACATGTTTAATTCTGAATGCTGATTCAGAATTAAACATGTGTTGGTGAACTCCAGTAAACCGGCTGCGGTTTAGCATAATTTTACATGTTTTGTACAGGAATTCTGTCAAAAACCGTTAATCGACTTTTACTGGCTGTTTAAATTGCTGAAATCGGGTCTAAGGTATCTCTTCGATAAAGTTTGATTCGTCTCACTTTTCCATTTTCTCTCTCTGTAGTCAGTGAAGCAGCTCTTACCGTCCGCGTTCATTTAAAATGATAAAATACTTATAAATACATAATACTGTTTACCCCCAACTCCATAGATCTAATTGAATATTTTCGGGAGTTCATAAATAATGTGATCAACCAAAAAGTTTTCAAATTAGTTTTCGGGATCAAAGCTGTGTCTTAGCTCTTAATTGTGAGGCCTTTGATGGAAGTTGTGGGTCAACCGCGATCCAATATTCGTACAATTTCAATAATCTAAACAGGCAGGATTTTTTTGACTAGAAAGCGATATGCTTTTGTTTAAATTTTTGTGTAAACAAATACATAATGTTAATGCATAAAATACATAAATTAAATAACCAAAATTAAATGTTTTAGCCGCTTATCGTTCAGAAAACTTTTTTGGCTTCCAAATAAGTTTTCTGAACGATAAGCGGCTAAAACATTTGGTTTCAAGCGTGAAAAAAGTAGCTGTCATCTGTCATTTGTGACAATCGCTTCCGCCGTTCCGTTACGAGTATTATGAGGATAGAATTGCCGCAAAATGTTAAAAAAAACTAATTTGTGCACAAAAACAACGAAGAAGTTGTGAAAATTAGTGTGAGAATAGGGTTTCATATCCTTTTTCCTGTTTCTTGATGTGATATACAAGAGATGGCCAAAGTTCCATAGAAACCTGGGCCATTTCCTTTATTTAAAAAGTAAGCAAGGCTCCCAAAACTAATAAAACTCAAAATCAAACTCTCATAAATAGCAACACTTTTACTTTTTTTTGGCATAAAGTAGAGTATGATGTAACTAATCTGAACCCAAAGTACCCTTCATTAACGAGACAGCATGTGTAATACTTTTTTTCTTATGTAAAAACTAAATGCTTCAACCTTTGTGTATATTATTTATTCTGTGGTATATGTCGAAAATGTATACTAATACTTTGCAGTTTTGGTACACACAGAAAGGTACAGAAACTACTAAAATGTATCAATTAACAGTGTAAGTACTCTTGTTAGGGGCAATTTAGTTATTAAATGGCGAATTTATATAAATTCTTGAATCTCATTTACAATGGAAAGCTGGCTTTAGTAAGTACTAAAGTAGGTTCTTTGAATTATATGATTTATAATATCAAACTTAACAACTATTGACTTTACACAAAACAAAGATTAAATCAATAAGACACTGGGAGTAAACGTATTGTTTCAGTAGCTTTGCAACGCTAAAATCTCGGCACTGTTAAACATAACAATGAAATAGATATTTATCTACTTGAATACTATAATTTATCATCATAACCAGGCGCAGATATCCCCTTCTGATGGCCTATGCCTCTTCTATGGATTTCGAAATTAACCGGTTGTTAGTGGCCTGAAATCAACGCGATCTTGTGACCTTTACAAGGCCCGTGAACCCCATAACTATAATTATTTGCAAATAAAATTAATACATATTTACATTACAATACTAGCGGAGACCCGCGACTTCTCGCGCAAACATCGGATTTTAAATACAAACTATCACCCCATAAAGGATTATTTCTGGGATAAAAACTATCCTATGTCCTTTCCTGGAACTTCAACGTATCTCTCCGAAATCTATCTCCATACTTTTAATCTAAATCGGTTCATCAATATAAGCGTGAAGAGGTTACAAACAGACACGTTCCTATTTGCAATATAAGTATCCATTGTGCATCCTCTATGTAGATAGACTGATAATTCTCTATTGTACACCTTGACAGAAAAGATACAACAATTTACACAGAAAAATGTACGAAAACCTAAGCAATCTTCGTTATAAGTGATCTCTTCCTGAGAACCTTTAGGGTAAGGAATATTACATTCACAGGAAAAAGGAGTTAGGTACATGTTAAACATCAAAAGTACTCAAAAAATCTGAGAACAAAACCGCAGGCAGTTTCTAGTTTTCAGCATAACAATGTAATCTATAATTCTATAACTAAAGCAAGGCAGGGTCTTACAGATTACTCCCACGGGCCTTGCCGTCTGAAGACCACATTATTCAAATTAAAATACGAATATTACGCAGTCAATTTTGGCGGAATCCAAAAAGGGTTTCAGACGTTACATCGCGATTATCACGGTTTTCTTATTTAAATTTATGCAAGGCTTTCAGTGACAAGGCGATTAATACTTGATAGCACAATGAACGTCTTGACTCCTGGAAAATTTCCACATTGTGTATTTATATCAAAAATATTAATTAAAACGGCTATATAAGAGAAGTTCTCACAACTCTGCGCAAGTAGGTACACACTAAGAGGAAGCTATGTACCTGTACAGTTTTAAGCAATAAATTCAGTTTTGGTTCAGCTAATATTTTATCTCGCGCACCAGTAACATCAAATATTTTTTTTAAATACAAAAGAGCCTATCCGAACCAGCCGTTTATACCTCGATCTCGCTAAGGCCGCCACTGTAACCCTTATAACCCTGTAAGCTAATAAGCTTAGCTGACTTACGTAGCTTGACAATTTTAAAAGCATATTCGCACGGAAGCAAAATCAGGATTAAGCTGTGTTCCGGGACGGATATGTCAAAGCAGTCCATGATTAGTGTACGAATCCCACAGGGAACGCGCATGGGATGTAGGTCACCAAATAAATCGCAGAAACATAACATTTATGGCCCCGTTTGTCCAGACGCTTTAGGTAAAACTAATCAATTTAATGGTACTTTTAATTAAACTTACATCGCGTAACGTAACTCTATAATAAAACTTCTTATCGGTTGATAATACCATAGATAATACAGATATCCGAATCGAATAATTTTTGATTTTCTTATTGAAACCAAATAAAGTAACGAGGTATTTATTTATTGTTGTGGTGTTAGGTCAGGCGACAATATTTGGCCTGTATACTAGAATCTAAATTAATTAAGGCTTGTGTCAATTATTTCAAATTGGCCGTCTTTTGAATATCGTAGTTCGTACTTACATGTTTTCATTTTAAATCGAGACATGGTCCACATTTGTACCAAATTGTCAGAAATTTTGTATATTTTTCACCTGAATCAAAACCAACTTAAAACGCATCTTGATGGTAACATTTGTATTGAGCTCTTCAAATTTTTATAGTTCGAGTATCCAGCAGGCGTAAATATCAGCAAAATTTAAGTAGTATTGCTCATTTAATGTAATTATATTGCCATGAAACCAACCTGAACAGTTAAATTTACACATAGCAGAATATTTAGAAAATCAAAATAATTGCGTTGTATAAAGATACGGATATTTTAATTATATTTTGCAATAGGCTCGATTTCAGTAACACGGATCGGAAGCGACGAAGACACCTTGTCAGTGTCAGGAGCGAATTTAATTAGCGTCACCCTAAAATATTTGTGCTAAGAGTGCCAGGAATGAAAATCCGTCACGGCTTTAAGTCAATAAGATAAGGTCTGGAATCGACGTTCAGTGGCTTTGCTTTCTTTATCAGTTTCCTGAATCTGCAGCGTAAGAAAAACAGCCAGCCATTCGAGTGTTATTAGAGAATTGATTCAAGTATTTTTACATATATATGTTACCGGCCAAACCCGATTTCAGGACTAACTAGTTTTGCCTAGGCTAAACTAGTTTTTCCTATACGCGATAGGATTAACTAGTATTGCCTAGTTCAAACTAATTTGTCCTAAGCCCGATAGGATAAACCAGTTTAGACTAGTCCTAACTAATTTGTCCTAAGCCCGATATAGGATAAACCAGTTAAGGCTAGGCTAAAATTGTTCATCCTAATATTAATACGCACAATCTAGGACAAACTAGTATGGCCTAGTCTAAACAGTAAAAAAAATTATCGGAGTCGAAAGTAATTAAGCAAACATGTCAGGACTTATTAAAGTATGATTGTTTGTATTACTAATTATTATTTATAATTTTTACCGACGAATCATTATGGTTTTAAATAAGTAACAATTTTAATAATTGCGATAGGATTATTGCTTCTAGAAAAAAACACTTATTATTTGTTATAGTATGATTGTTCGTATTACCAATTATCCATAACTTATAACGACGAATCATTAAGTATAGTTTAATAAAAATGATTCTATCTATTTATTTTGACTTTCTAGATATACTTTAATGTTTAGACTAGGCTGTACCAGTTTAGGTTTAGGCTTAGGTTCACAGATCTCAAACAATGTAGGCTCCGAGGACGAAATTATACGTCGCATTGCAATAACACGCTCTACAATGGAAAAACTATCGAAAGTCTGAAAAGTCCCATACCAGTTTATCCTAGAGTGTGCGTATTAATATTAGGATCAACTATTTTAGCCTAGCCTAAACTGGTTTATCCTATATCGGGCTTAGGACGAATTAGTTAGGACTAGCCTAAACTGGTTTATCCTATCGGGCTTAGGACAAATTAGTTTGAATTAGGCTATACTAGTTATTCCTATCGCGTATAGGAAAAACTAGTTTAGCCTAGGCAAAACTAGTTTGTCCTGAAATCGGGTTTGGCCGGTAACATATATGTATATATTACGAGCTGTGATCCAAATATGTTGCATCCGCCCAAGGTCAGGCAAGCTAGGGCGTTGGCCGCCCAAATACAGACTAGCACGCCTTTATAAAAAATTATGTCCAAGCAACGACACAACAGGTACGTGCTTAAAATGTCTATACCTCTCACCCTTATAGAAAAATATAGAAAGCTGGCTACTGAGGCTAAAAGAATAAAGATGAGGCGGCTTGATATTACACGCCCTAGGCCAAGGCGGCCATGCCAAGGGGCTCGTACTTAATTATCATGATTGTACCGCCTGCCGTTATCTGATGTTGTTTCTTAATTCAATAATTTTCCAATAAAACAAAATAAACACAAAAACATGCATGAAATGAAAATAAATAAACTTAATTTAAAATAAACCCGTGTCTTTGAGCCGAGGAGGCGAGGATGCTGGCTGCGTTACCGCGTTGGATAGCTATACTTATCCTTTGAGTGAGGAACGAGCCAGCGTTACTATTTGCCAAAACAGAATTTAATTTAGGTGCAATTTTTCCAAAAAGTAATTTAGCGGATGGTCCCCACGGTCCAACGAGGAAGGAACATTGATGCTGGCAAGAGCTCTTCTGATGGCGTCATTACGAGTAGCGTGACGGGCGAGACGCCCAGCACTTTGCTGGCAACAAAGACAGTGGAGACCATATTTGTCGACCTCCTTGCCACAGGGTCACGTAAAAACTTCACAAATAGGGGTACCAAGGCGCAGACCCACACACACCCGGAATGACTCACTATCAAAAAGGGGTGCCCAGATTTTTTGATGGTAAAGCATGAAGCCAGTGGCCTGAATCTTTGCAGGAAACTGCCAAGAGCCTTGCACGATTACAATCACTGACAGAATTTTGAAGTAAAGAATTGAAGGTCTCTCTCGCAAGAGGGACATCCCAGAGTTTTTGTTGATGACGTTCCTTTGGGATGTCTACACTAGGACAGAGACCTTGCGAAAACTCCTTCGCCTCTCTCACCTCAGAGAGCTGGGGAGAATGTTTAAAGATTTTTGATAATTTTCCTATGAAATTTTTCTTTTATCTGATCGATTTTAGCTATGTCGGCCCATAGGCTCCTACTCTATAAGTCAGTACTCTTTAAAGTCTGTTTAAGTCTACGTATTTACCTTTGGTTTCGACTATTGCTATCTCCACTCAAGCCCGCTATAGCGAGAGCAAAAGAAATACTCAGGGCGTTTTAAAAGTCGTGCGAATTTGCTCACGCACGCGGGATTGAAATAAACTACTATACTACTTCTGATACTACATAAATCGTGATGAATAACACCCTTAAAGAACTACTTCATAGGTATCCCCCGCCTCCGTCCCGCGTGCGTACACCACGCTTTATTATCGCACAAATGAATAATGCCAAAAATACGAGAAACATCTTACAAAGTAGGGCACCTGGAGTTCATTAACGTTCCGTATCCAGCTCGACACTTGTTCATGGTTTAAACCACTCAGACGGTATTATTTTTCACTTTGATGCTTATTTCTTATTGTTCGAGGGTGTTTTCAGGATGTGACAAAATCTGCAAACTCTCGTATTACTTACGATGGCCCTTTAAAATCGGTAATTAACGATTGGACCAAATGGAGATTTTTTTCAGCAGTAATTTTTTTATTGTACAACATCGTTACATATGATACGATTCCCACGGGTAGAATTTACAAAATAAAATATCGCCGATGTCATTGGAATAGTGTACTCGTAAGCATTCTAATGGTAAAAGAATTTTTGAAATCGGTTCAGAAGATTTAGAGTTTATTCTTGTTTAGTTCGAGTCCCGCAAGGGGCAAATTTTTGTATGATAAGCACGAGCATTTGTACTCGTACCTAAGTCATGGATTTTTATAAATGTATATAAGTATGTCAACCCGTTTCCTAGTCGCCATACCACAAGCTCACGCTTAGTTTGGGGCTTGGCAATTGGTGTGTTTGTTGAAACAATTTATTATTATTATTCGTTACAAAAATACTAATCTTTCCTCTATATCATATTAAGTAAAGATACAAGTACAAGAACATGAATAAGTTTATATTATTACTACATAGATACCCGAGTGGGCACCGACACTGGGTTTACTGGCCAATTGTCAAGTAATACCGTTAATGATCCGACAGCCCTAATATATTCCTACTAATCACCAATTCATCATTCATTATCAGAACCACGATGAGGTACCTAACTTTTTCTGTACCAATGAATCTGTTTATCAACACTAAATACGAGTACTGAGTGAAAAATATTTGCATTAAATAGTATCAATAAACTTTTTCAACCATATGTCATTTTACGCATGATAAATAGAAATTGAATCGAAACAAAATTAGCCGTAAATATTGGATGTTACAATATCGAATCCAACTGATGATTATGGATACGACTTCGTTAACAGTTAAAACGATATTTATGGAAATATACCACAGTAAAATTTACAATTGTATGCATAATACTAACAAAAGTAACTCAGGTATGACACACACTAAAATTGCCCCAGATACACGCGGTACTAAGGGAAATTAGTTGTCAAAACTATATTCAAACTCAATCCTCACACTAGAATTACCTTTAAGGCACGACTTTGAAACACAATTTCCTTAGATAGCACAAGTTACAAACTAAGCTACAAATAAGATAAACTACAGCAAACCTCCATAATGGTTGGGACACCACAGTGTTTCATTGAAAAAGAAATCCGGCTGGAGACAATTCCATTTGGCGAGATTGCAAGACTTTTAATTAGCATTGAAAAATCTGAAACAAACTTGGCGTTTATTTTTCGTCAACTCGTCGACGTTGGAAGTAATGCGAATTAGTATTCGAAGAAGGCTCGGAAGTAATAATACTTACTGTACATACCATTCTATCAGCTCCCATTCTTGAAAAGGGGATTTGTCTTCCAGGAATTCTAGAGGGAATTGTTTAGGGGGGTATTGACAAATAGGATTGGACCTTTGACGATAAATGCCGTCGAAATGATGAAAATCACTTTTAAATTTTAAATCTTAAAAGCAGCCCAGTGAAGTTAAAAATTTGGTACATGTGAATTTTTTGTGATGTATGATTATGAAAGCTGAGCTAATCATCTAATAGCATAAAATTAAATGGTATCAAAATTAATACCTTGGATTAATTGTTTCGTCAAAGAATAATACTTATCACTTGGATTTGAATAGAACTTATTCTACCATTCGTTTAAATAAGTGCTTATTAGCAACAAAATTTAATTAATTACTGGGTAAAGTTAATTTTACAGAACAAGCTGTTTCCTTGTACACAAAATTACAAACTTAAAGAGAACATCCATTACAATTTCTACTGAAAACTTTATGATGTTTCCGAGTACGTAAGTAACAACAAGTATCTATATCTATCTTGCTTTGTTTTTTCCTGGTTACCTATCTTGTTTTAAGAGGGATATATCACATTTCGTTAGAAAAGCGGTATTTCAAAAATAGCGACTCGTTATTATTAAACAATAAATCAAAAATTGGGGGCCCCCAGGTCGTAGAAACTCACTCAGTGATAGATTACTATTTAGGTTCTGATAAGTTCAAGCTGTGAAGATATGTATGGAAGGATGTTTATCGTCTGATTTTCAGGTTAGTGCTTATAATAGAGCAAAATGTTGCGCAGGTGCAACCATCTATCTTCCTTTGATAAAGGTACGCCAATCACGCTGTATACACTAGCATTTATAATAAATTTAAAATTTACCTAATTTCAATTAACAGCAAATAAAGAGAGTGGAGAAGGCTCTACTCTGCTGGGCAGATGTAACACGGACTAACACGTAATATATTTTATGGGCAACATCAACTGTTGCTTTACGGTTCCGCTCGATCTAAATTCGTTTGGCGCGGACCACGTACAACGTTCATAAACTTTATGGATCCTCGGTGACTTCTATTGGTTCTAGTTAAAAATCTTATTTCCCGAATTCTAAGTGATATTAGCCTCGTTGTTAATGCTATGATTGATGCAGGACATTATTTTGAAAAAAATACGCATTATTCGTACCTTTACAATAGAAATTTTTGGTCAAAATTTAAAAGAAAGAGGTAACTTAGTCAAGTGATTACTTCAGAGACAGTTCCGTTTTGTTGTGCTGTCTGACATTTAACGATTCCTAAGTACGAAATTAAAATTTGCCTTTAATTTTTTGATGACAACTCAAAGTAATAAATCGCCAATCACTGTAAATACATTTTAATTATAATTACTAGTCTATCATGAGTATTCAATCAGTTAAGCGACCAAGCGAGTGTCTTATATTTAGTGATCTAGGTCAACTCTACATCTCGAGAGGCTGTCTCAGCGTATCTCACGAGCCATCGCGGACTCGTGTTATATCTAAACGACCTATCACCCGCAGCGGCCAATTTCTAATGTTTTAATATAATAACATACACAGATGTGTACTCGTTAAAAGCCGTTTATTGAGAATACTGGCTAGGGGTTGTCTGTAAGGCAAGTGACCAACCTTAGCAACCATATATACTAATTAGTGGTTCCCCGCCCGCAAAAGTTGGATTTTTCATATAAACTTTCATCCCCCATTTCACCCCCTTAATAATTTTATATCGCGACAAAATGTAGCCTATGTCTCTATCAGGGTCTCGAACTGTCTCCATACCAAATTTCATCTTAATCGGTTCAGTGATTTAAGCGTCAAGAGGTAACAGACAGACAGACACACTTTCGCATTTATAATATTAAGTATGGATCAACACTGTCTAGGGATATTTTGGATATAATATTACTATGCTTTGTATATTCAAACCTAGATAGTGTTGATTTGTGTATTAAAGTAAAATCTTCTTTGCTAGTATGTCGTAAAAATGTAAAGGCAAATAAATTAATACATAAAGCAACATGAAAATGTAATCATGTAAGTAAAGCAATAAAGATAGTGCACATGGTAAGATGTAATAAAGTACCTCTTACCTTTTTTGCAAATAAAGAACATTGACACAAAAGATTTTATTCGATATAAGTCGAATTTATTTAAAGCGCACTCAGCCTCAATAAATCTGCTAAAAGAAATCACACAAACAATTATCTTAAAAGGAATGATAATTCCAGCCCATCCAAATCGTTTTGTAAGGGAAATGAGTTTTCAGAGTGACCCGTTGGATTGGAACGTAAAGATTTTGGGAAAACATAGCAGAATTTAACTGTAAATATACATAATCTCATAAAGAATATTCTTGACAATCCAATATAAGATAAGATTTTATTCATAATATTTATTACATTCCGATAATCATAATTATATAGAGTTAAATTCATATTGCAATACTTACAAACAGTAAATAAAATAAATATATTTTATAATTCGATTAAGAGATTATTTGAATAATTCATCAAGTTTAAAAAAAGCCTGCTCGATCAACCAGTTTCTCAGCTTAGCTTTAAAGAGATTAAAAGCAGGTACATCTTTTTTGTAGTTTAGGAGATGTTTATAAACTTCTTCAATATCAACAAAGGTAGCTGCACTACAACCTATGTGGAACATCGAAGAAATCCGTTTTCATGCGAGTAATTACTGGGACCTTAGTAAACGGTAATATCCAAACTAAGTTTGTCTAAGTACCTATACCTAGAAGAGGTTCGGCCTAAAAACTTTAACCCACAATTTGGGTACGAACGTAACTAGTCGTAGTGCACGTTTTCACCGATAAAGTAGTGACTTTTAAAATTGTTATTGCCACGAGAGTATTGAAAATAACACCAATATTGAAAAAACTGTGGCAAACAAAAGAATAATTTCAATTTCCATATTTTCGTCGGGATAATATAATCGTCACGTATGTCTTGTGCACAGGTTTGTCCTTTGTTCGTCTACGCACATTCGCGTCACGTTCTCCGAGCCGGGATACCAATAAGAATTCGTGGTTTGTTTCTGATGCATAATTCTCTTATATGGTTAAATTAGCTGCCTACACGCATATAGTCGCAACACACGCAACTCTTATATTGCTTTTGCCATCCATCCGTGAATCAATTTAGGTTTATACTAACACAATAGGTCTTTGCTGCTTATTTCTGTTTGCACAAAGCATTTTCCCGTATGAATGGCTAGTGCTTTTTCTAAATGAGATTTTTAGTAGGTATCTACTTAGTATCTATCTACTCAGTAGGTATCTACAAGTCTATTTATGTACAAGAAAAAACGAGGCCAATTTTATTAGGAAAAAGAAATGCTTCATCATATTTTGCAATTCTGGAATTTGACACACGAAATACAGTAACTCATTCTAACTAACAGAAAGCTGGAAGTTTATGCACATAATTATAGCGGCGGCAAAATGCTTTTAACAGAAAAGAATATAAATATTGCGCAGTGAAATAGCAATTTCGCTTACTACGGATTGAAATACTTTCATTATGTCAAGTCACTCTTCCCATTACACGCATTACTGAAAACAAAATGAGAACGCTGAGTTTGAAGCAGCGACGTTTCGCGAGCTTTATGATAACCACTCAAATCTGAACAATTCATGTTAATTCCTTTCAAAGTGTTGACACGGTAATCTAAGATCTAACGAAGCTCTTTGTCTTGGCACTGTGCATTTTAATAATGGTATACAAACTTTTTTTATTTAAAGAAAATGGTAAGCAAAGTGATGATGACTATCATCGTAATAAAATAAGGCGAGAAATATTTCGACACTTTTAAAGTAAAAATCAAAAGTTTAGTAACGCCATCTTTTATGAAAATGAGACGAGACTTTTGCTTATGGAAGTTAATTTACTTTCTTTGTTGTTTCTGAGCTTAGGCAATTTTAATTGCTGCATAAAGGTATAGTGGTAATTTTTTATGGCAGTTCAGTATTGCTGCTTCACGTAAATCGCACCATGCAATATTTTACCACTTCATAAATTATTATAAATAGCTAGGTGCCAGTAGTAGTAAGACGTAAGACGTGACTTTGACGCGTCGCTCTTACTGTACCGGGCTTGAAGTACACCACATCAAATTCTCTCACCTGAAATCAACTCTATTATGCGTCATGTAAAAATAAAAATCGTTTGTCAGAATTTCATATTTAAGGGTAGGTTGATATGCAAAATTTACACATTGCAACAAAGTGGTACTAACGTTTACTCTCACTTCAATAGCTGAAACACCGAGATGAATGATTTGTATGCAGAGCAGCAGTTTGCTCGTGGGAAACCTAAATTCATTCCAACAAGTAAATTTAACTGAACGCAAATGAGTTAATGTAACCGCTATACCTACACAAAAAAGATATATGATTCGTTTGACTTAATTGTTTGTGAACTCTATTTGTAATAGTGGTGGCTCTATTTTACATTAACATTTGATACGTGACCATGATAACCTGGAAACAATGTACCTACCACAATAACACAATTTTTTAGTTTAAAAAAATCGTTTGCTCCAAGCAGTTGCCTTGGAGCAAACGATTTTTTCAATACTTTCCAATTTACCCTGATTCTCCGCATGTCTCATCCCCAGTCTTTCAGTACCAACTTGGAGGATCTTACCAGCTGCCATTTCCTCAACCTAACAGAGGATTACTGACGAGCGTCGCGGATGACTCGAGAGATCAATTTGTGGTGAATGTGCTCTATTTAAATATGAATTCGCGCTCCATAATGCGGAGCTCGTCGAAATCCCAAATCGAAACTTGCACGAAATACATATTTGATTTCGCCGCAAATTGATCGAAAAAACCAAATAGAATTTTATTTCATTATGAATTTTATTTAAAGACAACTTTACGATCTCGATGGTTTTCAAACTAAGCATGCATTTTAGGTGTAGACAAGTTTTAGGACATACTCCAAAGCAAAACTTTATTGCTCTGACTTTTATGACTGCGGAATACAATTACAGACAATATCTGAAATGAAAAGCTTACATAAAATGCTAATTCGGAATCGGAGCAACAACAAGGCAGAATGGTCCCCCGGGAGTATAATTGGCCAAACAAGCAGCGCAACGTGAAGCAACTGTGTAGATGTGTCAATTTAGCAAGGATCCCAACAATTGGTTTATCCCTGTCATATCCGATCCCCAAACCCAACTTTATACGGACTCAACAAAAACGTGACTGAAATACAAACTTGCCGTTGAAAACCGTACCTACTCTCTACCGCATATGACACTTTTTTGTTAATACTACCATTGTGTTCTTTGTCAAAAGATCTACAAACCCTCTGTAGATTTCTTTCGAAGCCTTTATGTACGTAAAAATCAATTTCGGAAATCGTCACTAACGGCCCGAGAAAAGTACGGTCCATTGAAGAAAAGGTTCATTAATTTGTGCTTCCCTTGTGGGAAAAAACCGTAGACAGATGGTTTAAGAAAAAGTGCACCTTTTACGTGTGTGTTATGTTGTGTTTGTGGAATAATTTGTGTTTACAAATCAAACCTAATTGTAACAATTAACAGGCTTGCCCAGGAATAAATGCTGCAATCTATAATCAATATTAGGGCAATTACACAAATCATATGTGAATGGATATGGCCGATAAAAGCAAAGTTTGAAAACTGCATCAGTACGGACGGTGTGGTTAGTGAAATGGGCGTTGAATCATTAGTAGTAGGTACAAAAATGGCGCGCAAACTAATTCAGTTTGAGCTGGGTGGTGGCAAATGTAATTTTCGGCACCTGCACATCAGTCACGAAGCGACACGATTCGTCTTCGTTAACGACAAGCCCCACGTATTCGTGCCACGAGCAGCCAACATTCATCAGGAGAAAAAAAAACTTTTGTATCCCATAGCTGTTCATCTATTACACCCCATGAATAATGGTATAAACTGCGTAATTCCGCGAAGGCCTGCCTCTCGCAAAAGTGGCAAAATGGAAAATGCTTCTCTTGAAATATTGCTGAGTTTGACAACAGGATAAGTAGCTCCATAACTAGCCGTTACCTGGGGGCTATAAATTATTAGTTGACAGATGACAGTGAGTTATTATAGCAAAACAAATTCTGTGCGTGAATTATAAATTGGTTTTAACATTTTTATAAGTGGATTTTATGTAATTAAGAATATCTTCAGTTCATCGAATACGAAACGAAAGTACTTATGATAAGAACTAATTTCACAAAGGAAAACTAAAATCAGTATTTTTTTCTGTAACTAAATTATGTGTACTTACTTACTTACTTTCTTATGTACAATCGATAGAGTAATGGTTTCAAAACTAACTAACACAACCTAAATGAAGCAGCAATTTCTGGTTAAATTGTCTTACTTGTATTTATAAGGGAGTTTCCAACTTTCTAAAATTGCTAAACACTATCTTTGAGAATCAATTAATTCGCATAAATTGGATTCCCGATAACCCACTTCATTTGCCCGGAAACGTTTATACTAAGATGGAACCGGTGATTGATAACTGAAACGTAACGTAGCAACTAAGTAACTCGTACCTATTTATAATATAGTAGTTATGTGTTAGACTGCCTCGTTGATCTAGTGGTCAGCACTCTCTGACTGCTGTCTGAGGTCTCGGGTTCATATTCCGGGTCGAGCCGGAATCCGTTGCTGGGGTTTCTGTCTTGAAATAAATCAGAAACAGCTCGGAGTCAGGAAGTTGGTGGTGTTAACACTACCGTGAGTTAGAAAGCACTTTAAAGCAATTGCTCATGCGCTTGATCCTGAAGGTGAGCGGAGTACTCATTAAAACATAATGCTACGAATAACTTCGCGATTTATTCATAATTTAGTTAAAATCGGACGTTTTGAACACTTTACAGCGTTTGTGGTCACCGGCGAAGTAATCGGTAAAATTGTGTTTTATGAGTTCTACTATTCGCGTAAACGTAAGAAACAAGAAGGGCACATGAATATCCCAAACGTATACCTTACGTAGAAATATTCCAAATAACATATAGCTTGAATATCCCACGGTGGACGCAGAAATGTCCTCAGAGGGGTGTCTTAAAAAGACGCTCAGACTAAGATGATGGCAAGTTATGACTCCACAGTCGACAGAACATACGGTTGTGTATAATTGCTCCATATACTCGCCATATTTGCATTCCATTTGCAAAATCTTCATTCCATTTAACGTGGGTCGACAGCGGTAGCCACCGTGGTTTTTTAATTTCATAACTTTGCATGCGTAATGTTTTAACAAATAATGCTGGTACCGAAATCCGCGTCACGGTATTTTGGTTCTACATAAGTAACACAAATTACCCGAGCCATCATTCATCAATTTTTGCAGTTTTAATGGGGTTATGAATCTCAACGCATTTAAATGGGATTCTGTTGGAAACCGTATAATTACTTTCTGTTGGATCCGTTTTTGATAAAAAGATTTATGTAGCAAATTGATTAATATAATATAGTTAGTTCAAGGAAGGTCTATAAAAACATTTAGGTATTATTCATTAATTGCTATTGATTTAGACTAACCAAGCATAAGTACTACACTTATGCTTGGTTAGTCTAAATCAATAGGGCAAACAAACAATGATTTTCATTAAAAAAATTGTATTGATTTCCTACCACAAATTTTCATCAAACATGTCCAATCACCTTTTTAGTCCTTATAAATGTCATTCGAAGGTCTCATTGTCCATGTCTAATAGAATAAGCTTTCTGTAGGGCCGAGTAGTTCCACTTCTGTAGTAGGTAGGTACTGTAAGTCAACAGTGAGTTACAAATTTGGCCACAGAAACTTGGGACAATTTACCTGGAGTTGGCGAGTTTCGCAGCAACAGCTGGTGCTCAAGTACTTCGAAGGTATTCAACGTATCGTGTACCGTAATTAACTTACATCATATCAGCCTATTGCAGTCCACTGCTGGACATAGGCCTCTCCAAGACGGCGCCAACTTTCACGGTCCTCCGCTTCTCGCATCCAGCAACCACCGGCCACCTTCCTCAGGTCATCGGTCCACCTAGCAGGGGGGGCGTCCAACACTTACAGGCACTTGATAACTTGCCAGTGTTGTGTTTGGAGAATGCCAAATGACGACCTATAATCTCACGGGCTATAAAAATGGCCTATTAAAAAGAGCCATCATCTATCGGTCTAATCTCAACACTGAAAAAAAGGATCAACCAAACTAGTTTCATTAGTTGAAGGTTTCGTTGTAGGCAAGTCAATTTTTGTTAAATAGAAACAATCTTCTGGTTATCAGTAACAAAACTAGTTTGTTACTGATAATCAGAAGTTCGCAAGTAACTAGATTACGGCCTACTGGTAACCAAATTTTTGTTACTGTTAACCAATCCTTTTTTTAGTGTAATGAAAGAAATAATAGAGGAAAGGAGGATTTATTAATTTTGGACATCACAAACAAAAAATATACAAACGCATAATAACGTGTACATTACGTATGTACATGTTACACGACAAATTAAGAAGAAAACAAAACACTTAATGTGAAATTAAGAAACAAACATCAAAATTATTATTTACGCAACAGTCAATGCACACGGGGCCTTACTTTGTATGTATGTCCAAATCAAGAGTCACTTAGCATAAGCCAGGCCCCCTGAAGGCCCTGGCGCAGGATTCAATAAAATATTATATACTAACCATAAAAGGGTCATTCTTGATCCTGTCTCCCGCAAGCATTAAATTTCTTATCACGCTTTAGTCATCTTTAGTTTTCACTATCAAAGGAGTCTATCCTAAAGGATATTTACCATGTCTTTCTTGTATTTTTTATAGTTTAATAATGTGACTGAATTAATCAGTTTCTTTGGGTCTATCTATCAATATGAATCATCAGTGGAATCTACTTTGGCCAAACATATGAAATGGTGAAATGACAAATACATATTTCTATCCTTTAAACCCATACACAAAAGCAGTTACTTAAACAGTGCGTGATATAGATTATTGTTTTTTTTAAGATTGTACTTTTAAATTGTCTTTATTATATTGACATTCTAATGGCAATAAATCATCTCGACAAACCGTGCTAATATTGCTTCACGTGCCAGTACCTACTGGTCGGCTGATCGATGCTCGTATTACTCATATACCTATTAATATATGTATTACGTATCGCACCTAATGGTGTAAGGTAATTAATTAGGAATCAACAATGCGTACTAGTAATATGATAACGTAAATAGAAGTAACAAACAATAAAGTTAATGCACCACATTTCGATTATTTCTTCGATCACAGTAAACTTACTGAATCAGTAGCTTCACTTCTAAAACTGAAATGAAACTAACCTTACGTTACTTTTAACGGAAAGAGTCAAAAAATGCTGATTATGTACCGGAAGTAAAAATACGAGCGCTCTCATTATATAGCTAAAATTTTTGGGAATTAGCTGTAAAAAGTTGAGATTTAACTTTTATCATTACTAACTAATCAATCCTACGAACAACCGTGCTTGATAATTATTGAGAATTTGGGAGTGTACTTTATAACATCTTCTTTTCACCCTAAGTTGGAGGTGCCTGTGGACTTATAACCTTCTCAAACTGCAACATAATAATGAGATATGTGACGAGAAGACCAATAAATTTGAACGGCAAAGAAATATCGATTTGAAGCATGCGCAGCAGTGAGAACGACAGGTCGCGCGCTTCGGCGAGCGCCAGCAGGGCACGCGCTGCGCTTCGCCCAGGCTTATCTGAAAAAATTATAATAATAATAGCTTTATTTGCCAAAAGATAACAATATATACATAGTATGTACACAAGCTTAAAATACTGACAAGCTTTAAACAAAGTAATATACATATCGCACCTTTGTATGTTAGTTAGTTTTTTAATTGTGCAAATATAATAATAATAATGTCCTCGTAGCCGTATTTCGACTACAGTGGCTAATCTTAACAGAGATTAGCCGTCTGCGCGGGAGATATTATAGTGCACAAGTGTGTGCGCAATACACAGATGCATGCTCTCTATTCCTTTACTCTTATATTCGGTGAGAAGGTAGTCCGACATGACCGTAGAGAGATCAGGCGCAGGACCAACGGCTTAACGTGCTTTCCGAAGCACGGGGGTATTATACCAACTTCTTGACTCCTGTCCTGCTGGGCTGTGTCAGAGTTATTTCAAGACAGAAAAACCTAACACTTTCGGCCCGACCCGGGATTCAAACCCGGGACCTCGTGAATAGTACCCAGCGTGCTGACCACTAGACCAACGAGGCAGTAAAATGTGTAAGTGTAAGAGAGCCTCAATGTAAACATTGCATAATTGTTTGATTCTAAAATGTAGAAAGTAATAATTAACAACACATTCTGTTAAATGATATGTTTCTTTGGCCATCTCTTTTATATCTCGGATGGAATGTAAATTATGACTTACCAAGTTTATTTTCATAGAGTCTTGAAGCAAGAAGCTCTCTCAAGCGTTTGACTTCACCATGGACTCTGTCAGCAAACACGCAGGGTGAAAACAGAGGAAACATCTCCATCACCATCAATTGCACTTGCGTTATAACACTTATAATGGAAAGCTGTAAGGATTTTACACGCATTTAATAATATTGATTTACCCGAATAACAAAAATAGAATACTGCTAGTATTAGTAATAAGTATTTTACCTTGTTACGAATAAGCTCGTCTGCAAGATCGTAGCAATAAACCAAAGTCGAAAGAAACGTTGTAATCAACACCACTAATAGCTGCAACATTAAGATTTGTTAGTGTCAATTCCTTTAAACCCTTGACGATCGGAAGAGCGCCGGCGGCCTCATAACAATTGATTTTCTATTGTGTCTGGAAACATGATTCCTAAAGTATTAAGAAAAAAGGTTTTGATTAATTACCTGCCATTTTATAGCGTCTACCAAAAAGTCGTATGCCTTTATAGTAGTGTGGTAGAGCTCCATTAACGTCTTCATGTTGGTATTTCTGTCAATTTTGGGTTTGAAAGATCTAAACTCCTCAATTTTCGGGTATTTCGCATGGCTCCCATTAGATAGCTCTGACTCTATGAAATAATTAATGAGACGCAGCCTAGGAACAAGTAAGCTTAGTAGATGTCCGTAATAGTATAACTCTAAACAATGTAAGAGATTAGTCAGTATTCCGCGCAAATAAAATAGATATTCTCCTTGTATACTGAACCGAAGATATTTTAATATCACAGAGAAAACTGTGAAGAATACATTCAGAATTACCATAAGAGTAAAATTTCTAATAGGCTCAATGGTTAATTTTGGTCTACAGCCTATTTCAACGTCAAATTTGCTCAACTCATTGTAGTAGCGTTCCACTCTTTTCCATGTGATACAACCAAATGTGATAACAAATATGTATTCAATCACTGACATCACCGCCACGAAGTTAGCCAATGTACCGTAAGTGTAAGATATGTAAATTGTACTGGTACTCAAAATTACAGAATACACGCCAGTTAAGAACGCAAGAATGTATTTTGTTTCATTTAGTATGACGGCCATCCTATTAAGACCCAGTATGCCTGCAGCAATAATGTACAACTTAGACAAAATATCTATAAATGGCTTCTTTCTTTGCCTTAAGAAAGTGTTCACCTTTACATTTTGAATCAACATTATATTGTCACGTCTTAATATAGTAAGCTGAACCGAAAATGTGTCGTCCACGACCATTAACTACTAAAATTCACACCGGTGCTCTATGATGTTAATGAATTAATTGATTGTGAGCAAGATCAATAGATCCCCACACTGGCTAGCAAACCTGTTAAGGTATTAAAAACGATTAAGAAATATTGAAGTGTCTATTTATCCAAACCAACTGATGTGCTTCATTTAATTCGATTACTACACTTAATTGACTTCGGCCATTTTACATAACCTTATTATTACTTATTTTCATTACTGTTTTACCAAACTTCCTCTTACGGAAAATAAGAGTTTTTTACCGTTTTCCTTGTTAAACGCTTTTAATGTAATCTTGTAAAAACGTTGTGTGTTATTTTGTATTATACAGGGTTAATTTTCAGTCAGGTGCCATTTTTTTACAATATGATTTAGGAAAACGACTTTATCCGATTAATTTTTTGAATAACATCATTTTAAAATATCCGAAAATAAAATAAATAGAGAGATAATGCAACTTTCGCGCCCCATAATGACTGCTAGACTGCTTTCACATTAGGGGGCAGTAGCCCTACAGTAGCGCGGCAGCAGCGGATGCCTTCACATTAAAAATACAAACGCGTGACAGGAGCGCGCGGCTTAAAATGCATTGCAAAAAATTATTGCTAATAATTTTCTATTAATTAAGAAAAGTATTTGATACTTTACGATTTTGGCATTCTACATCGTCTATCAATTCAATAAAAAACGTTCTAATTCAGAATCGAATCGATTTACGCCATTGAAAGTTTTGGATGATTTTATTTTTGCCGAAATCTACAAAATGCCAATTAAGAGATACCCAAGTTAGATAAGTATTTTTCTCTAAAGTTGCTTAAAAGTGCCTTCAAAAAAAATTTTTTTTTCTTGTAATATTACAACACTAACTTGGTACCTATGAATTAATTATGCAGATTTTATTTTTTATTTTTGCATAAATCTATTTAAGTTACTTGCTGATTGTGAGGTGTTCCTGAAAATTTGGCACCTCTTTGAAGTGTAACCCTGTATTCACAGCAAATTAGGTAATATAATCTAAGGAGCAGCTGTTGGCGGATTTATAACTTTTTCGAATTGCAACAAGATTATCAGGTATGTGACGAGTAATCCAATGTATTTAAAGGGCAACGACACGTCGACTTGAAGCATCTGCAGTAGAGAGAACGACAGGTCCCGCGCTTCGGTCAGTGCGAGCAGGGCGCGTGCTGCGCTGCGACTTGGCTTATCTAGAAAAGAAAAAAACATTACGTCATGATGACCAAACATGTTTCCACAATTGTATTCTATATATATATATATATTATGATGAAATGTAAAATAGGTAAAAACCTAATAATTATATTTCTTTCAGATCAAAAGTATTCCTGTCAATGATGTTGGTAAATACCTATATATGAAGCAAATTATACCTACATTATTATACTAGCTGTTGCCCGCGACTTTGTACGCGAGGACATAAAATATTTTGTGTGATCGAACACAAAATATTTTATACTCCCGCCGCCATCCAGCTATCATAATCTCTTAGTCTACCATGTCGTTAGGAGAAGAGAGGTATGAAAAATCAAGGTCAAAAGGCACTCTTTTTATATAGGTTACTATCACCTCGCCATCCGCCACTAGTAAGAAAATTTCGCATGGCAGTGACACCGAAACTAAATATTGTAGTATATCTTTTGTTAGCACGAGTAAAAGTATAGAGGTATTTTTTAAAATTTTTAGGTTACTTTACTGAAGGCAGTTTTATTCCTTTGTAAAAAAATATATAGGTAACTTTAGGTTTTAGTGTTCAGGTCAGACTCAAACCTCCATGCGCAATAGATGAATGTGGTTTAGCATCTATTTATTGTGTCCATAGCCTACTCAAAGATCGGTTTGTAAGTAACGACTATCGTAAAGTTATTCAAGTATTAGCAGCCTATCAAGTCCACTGCAGGGCAAACGCTTACCTAGCCTATCCCCTATATCGTAAAATAAGTAAGACTATTCTTATAGTTCAATTTTCGTTAGTGGGTGATAATAAGTAGTATTAAAATTAATGATATTAACAATAACATTAATTTAACAAAATTTCGACAAACTGTCTGTGGTGAAAGTATCCACTAATTACTTAGCGTTAAGCTCAGCACTATAAAATTATCTGAAGGATTCTCTCCAGGTTTCCGTCACCAGATCGTAACTTGGAGACAGTAGGATTACCTTGGGAGTTTGAAAATCAGTCTAAAGTAATTTAGCATATCAATTGCTCCATACCTTCAATTTGTGTAGGTACATCAATATAAAATGCTCATCACGCTGAATAATGTTCCCTGAGGCGCTCTATTCATATCTCTTATAGTTGAGATGAGCTGCTAGGGTTCTATATCAGTTGCTCCAGACCTTCAATTTGTGTACATCAATAGATAGTGCTCACCACGCTAAACAATGTTCCCTAAGGTACTCGATTCGTATGTCTTATAATTGAGCTGAGCTGCTAGGGTTCCATATCAGTTGCTTCAGACTTTCAATTTGTGTACGTCAATAGAAAATGCTCATCACGCTAAATAACTTTTGTTAAGGTGCTGCTTTCATATCTCTGTTAGTTTAAGTGTACTGCTAAGGTTCCACGTCAGGTACTCCGATTTTCAAAATAAGTTATAGCCTAGTATTTGCCCAGACTCAATAGCTACACAATAAAAAAAAGTTTCATTCAAATCCGTTCTGTAGTTTCTGAGATTAGCATATACAAACAGACAAAAAAATTAAAAGTTGTAGATTCCTATTCTGTTACTATTTTAACATCACCCTCAATTGGTTTTTGGTACAAATACTCAATGTACAGACGTATTGGTTTTACGGTTTTATTATATGTATAGATTACAATTACGGAATTGATGTAATGTATGATACCTTACCTATATTCAAAAACAAAAATTACTACACAATTTTATGTAGAAATCTTTACTTTATGAAAAAGGGGGACTCTTTTATTTTGACACAACTTACCAAGCTTGTTTTCATAGAGCCTAGAAGCTAGTAACTCTCTTAACCGTCTGACCTGGCCATGGACTCGATCGGCGAATATACAGGGTGAAAACAATGAAACCATCTCCATCATCATTAAATCCACGTAATTTATAATTTCCGTCGTAATGCTCTGCAACATATTTTCCTCGTCAATATGATTTTGTGAGACTTATTAACTCTCAAATAATATGTTAATTGTTTGATTTATCCTATCTCTGTTTTAGATATTAATGTAGACACTAAGTTTATCTTATCGAGAAATAACCTATTATTTACCTCTTCACGAATAAGGCACCTCGAAAGATCGTAACAAAACGACAGCGTTGCTATGAACGAAGTTATTATAGTCACCAAAAGCTGAAAAATAAGAACACCCTGAAATTTCAGATACCATAATATGAAACCTACAGAATAAATAATTGAAGTATAAATTACCTGCCATTTTATTGCATCCACTAAAAAGTCATAGGCTTTTATGGCAATATAGTACATATCCATTAACTTCTTCATATCGGTATTTTTAACACTACAAAAAGACCTGAATTCTTCGACTTTTGGATATTTGATTGATTTGCCATTAATTAATGCTGTATCCACAAAATAATTAATAATGTACAGCCTAGCCACCAGTAGGCTAAGAAGATGTCCGTAATAGAACAATTCTAGACAATGTAAGAGATTGAGAGGAATACCATGAAAATTAAAAGGTTTTTCCCTCGTGCCCCATATATATAAAATCCAGTAAGAAAATGTGAAAAACACATTTATTATCATCATAAGAATGAGATTGTTCATAGACTGGCCGATAACTTTAGGTCTGCAGCCCATTTCATTATCAAAATTGTTAAGCTCTTTGTAAAATCGCTCAACTCTTTTCCAAGAAACAAAACTAAATATTATGTTAAACGTGTATTCAATTGATACCATGACTGCTGCCACGGTGACGTAAAGTTCATAGATGTATGATACATAGGTTGTCCCAGCCCATACGAGTGCAGAATACAGGACAGCCAAGGGCGTTAGAATGTACTTTGTCTTATTTAGCATGACTGGCAACCTGATCAGACCTAGAACGCTTGCAGCTACTATATAAAACTTGGAGATAAAGTCTATAAATGTTTTTTTATTTTGGTTGAAGAAAGTATTAACCTTAACAGGCGGAGACGCCATGATGATAGTTCGTACTAAGTGACTGAGGTCATCGTGAAACCGTGTCAACATGACATCAAATATTTATCAACCTATACCATTATAGTAAGTAATTAATTTTAGTCATGTATCAAGTAGCAGTCAACATATTTATTTAAAAGTAGCTCATGTACAAAATATTACATATCGTTGATCGTATGATACGTACCATACGTAAATAAACAGTGCGTATCGAATAAAGTTATACGGTCACAAATTGACCATTAATAGTAGATTATTCACCAAGGGGGTAAATTGATGTCTTACGTCACGGGCGTCATCTTGAATCTCGAGCGTAACGAAGGATTCGAGAGTTAACTCTCGAGCATAGCGAGGGAGTTAAAAATAGAATCCTGAGTGGAGCGAGGGATTTAAGCTCGCCCAAGATGAAGACATCTTTAACCCCGTGCAGAATACTCTGCTTTTCACACTTCCTACAAGGCAATAAAAAAAATGTACTACACAAAACTTATTTTATCTTTTAGTAAGTATATATCTTTGACTTTTCTAGCAGTAAATTATTATTACTAACAATACCAGCAGCTATACATCTAATGGACTCCGGTGTCAACTTCGTTACTCGACAGTTTTACGAAAACATTATTTGTAATTTCTTAAAATACATAATAGGTTTTTTTTCTTTATTTTTTTTTTAGAAGCGCGCGCTTTTTTTTCTTTCCATTCGTGCTAAAATTCTTGGCTGCCAGGTTCAATTTTCAAATATGTTCTCTTTGGTGCGGGACGGGCTAGTGTGATCATGCCTACGAACTCTTATTCGAAATTCAAATCACTTTGCCTCCCTAGGGGCGTAATGAAATTTCATACAACATTACGTCCCTAGGGATGCAATGACTCACTTTGAGTCAGGTTTACTTGATTTGGAATTGAACATTGCCGAGTAGGCAGTGTGAAAAATATTTTAAAAGATCCTAGAAGGTTACCTATCTGAAAATTAGGACAATATATTTTTTTACCCGACTGCTGAAAGAGGTTTATGTTTTTCGAGATATGTATGTATAATTGTTTGGCACGCCTTATAGCCTAAACGGCTGGTCGTGATATAGGCTATACATAGGTATACATTTTAAAAATGGCGCCTGAAATGGAAACAAAGGGTAAGGAGCGGGATTGATTTTTTCCTTATCATAGCAATATGGGTATCAAATGAAAGCCACTGAAAAGACCATTTCCAAAATATAATATTTTTTGCAGTCGGGTGTTTTGTTTTTTTGTTGAATAATAATGTTTGGTCGTTTAAAATCGGGTTTATTTGCATTATTAAATGATACCTAGAATGATATAACAAAGTCATAAAAGAGTAAATGAACTGCACTGATCATAAAATATCAAACAACTGAAAGGTTACATTAATACACCCTACTTAACAGTACAACAAACTGACACAAGCCACATGGAACAAAATGTATTGGGTATTTTTGACTGAAAGCAGATAAGGGCATCAGTAGCACGACAGTAGCAGATGCCTTTACTTTACAAAAACAGCCGCGCTACAGCCATGCTACAGCCGGGCGAGAGCCACGCTACAGCCGGGCGACAGCCGCGCGACAGTGGCGCGACAGCCTCATGGCTTGGATTAGTGCGGCGCACTCCACGCACTCTAGACTGCTCTAAATCTACTTGGGTACATTTACATATAACAAAATATCTTACTTACAGTAAGCTGCCCTTTTGGATAACTAGGTTCTAAGTTCACTCGTTGTATTATATCTAAATGTATACACCTAGTACGCAAATGTTAAAAAAATAAACACTTTATTTTAGAAATGGATTGCGACGGGGAAACATTGGGCTCGTTTCCAATGTAGCCTGTCTAAGATCAAATTTAAGTTCAGTTTCTCGCTACTCTGCTAAACAAACTAAAAGAGAGAAATTATATTAGTTAAGAAATGTCAGAATAAACAACTGTCAGATGCTGAGGAAATTAGAGAACCACCATAACACACATTTTCTTTGTGGGTTACTGGGTTTATGACTTTTTCAAATTGAAAAAATGAGATTTGAAAGTACCTACCTCAATACGTACATGTACGAGTAATACATTATTACTCATTTAAATATTATTTATTATCTGATTACTTTATTACTAACGATTAATGTGCTCTTGGGTGTTTACTTATCTAACACCATTGACATAATTATTTGTTCATGCTAACACACGTATACATTATTTTTACACTCTTGCCCATTTTTTTTTCAAAGAAGAATCGAAGATGGGTTTATGACTTTTTCAAATTGAATCAGAATAATGAGATATGTGACCAATAAGCCGATGAATTTGAACGGTAAAGATATATCGACTTGAATAATCCGCAGCAGCGAGAATGACAGGTCTCTTGCTTCGGTCAGCGCAAGCAGGCCGCGTGCTGCGCTGCGCCCTGACTTATCTGGAATAAATAATAAAAAGCCGTGATGCTGATTTGCCTGCGACAAGTGCCAAAAACTAAAAAAAAATAAGTACAGGCAGATCGACTCCCGGTACCACTTTGTACCGTTTGAAGTCGAAATACCAAGAAATAACCCTTGAAAACTAGCAGCGGTCCGTGGGATCCCGACGCTATCTCTTCTTTCAAAGAGATTTTCTAAGAAGCTGGTTGACATCAGTGGTGACCCAAGATCTGGCAGCTACCTTGCTCAGCGTATAAGCATCGCTATCCAGCGCGGTAATGCTGCCAGCATCCTGGGAACCTTACCACAAGGACCTTTGTTATAATTTTAGTTCTTCTATTGTATTAAATAATTTATCTTTATTTTTATTGATAAGTTGTACATGTGTTAGAAAATACAATATTAGTAAAAAAATGTTTTTAACAAACACACCAATTACCTAGCCCCAAACATGCGTGTGCTATGGTGACTAGGATAACAGATGGACATACATGAATACGTTTATAAACATCCATGACTTAGGTACAAATACTCGTGCTCATCACACAAACATTGGCCCTTTGCGGGATTCGAACCCCTAACCGCTGGTTTTGTATTCCAGGGCACGAACACTTCACCAAGACGGTCGTCATTTAATTTAACAAGTATCAATCAAGCAAGACGCTTTCGTGTTACTGTTCTTCAAATTGTGACGAATTTTTACTCGACTCCGTCCTTTTATCAGAATCCTTTCAAAAGAAAATTATTTAGTGGGAAAAATGGGCGGGGAGGTTTTAGAACCGGTAAAATATGTTCAGTTGTGAAAAAAATATATAACGTTAAGTTACTTTTTTAGTACTTATGTCTATAGCCGAAATTTTAATTACCGATATTCAAAATGTCAAATTTTGGTCGTACCTCAGACCGACTAATTAGTTTAACTGGCAGTGAATGGCCAACTTTAGGACCAAAACTTTGATTGAAATAATTTCATTCAAAGTAACATAATCCACTACCGGTTCTAACTCAAAATTCAAATCGCGTGACGACCCAAAAGAGGTAATAAATAAAATTTTCTGACGCTCGAACGAAGTGAGAACGCCAATAGTATGCGAGTGAATTGGGTGCTTTAACATATATTTTCTATTTCGACTGTGAGGAAAGAAATAGTGCTTTTTTTTAATGCAATTGAAGGTGGCGAACGGCGCTTTGCGCCTGACCGGCAAATTCTGGCGTTTCACTTGGTCCGCGAGGAGAAGAGGAGAAAGGAAGCGTGCAGTCGTCGCTGACGGTAAGTGCAACGCACCTCGACAACTTTTTTTTAGAAGTGTTGGTTCGCTTTGGGCGATAGTTGGTCCACACTTACGTGGCAGGGAGGGAAAACCTATTTTCCACCCGGCTATCTCTACACATGAAAGTTCAACTTTCCGAACAGGAGAGATGAAAAAATGTGAACACTTGCCTAATGTATTCTCATAGAGCCTTGAAGTAAGACTTTGCCTTATGCTCCGGACCTTATCACGGACTTCATCGCAGAATATGCAGGGTGAATATAGTGGTACCAGCTTCAAAGATGACAGTACAAATTCCTTTAAGGTGTTCAAAAAGGTTGTCTGAAAAAAATGGTTTATTACCAGATATTCAATGGATTTTCTTATTAAAATATGACACATAAATATGGTAACAAGTACATACAATAAAATAAAAAATATATTATCTATATAATAACTTGAGATGAGGCGAGTACCTGTCCACTAATAGCTTTCATTGAAATATTGTAAGAAAAAGAAAGAGTAGATATAAACGTTGTCATTAGAGCAACTAGCAGCTGAAACAGTTAAAAATAATAATTATGACGTTCTGTGAATCTGCGGATCACGACTTAATACAATTTTTAAAAGTTAGCTCTACCTACCTGCCATTTTATTGCGTCATTTAATAAATCCTGCGCCTTTATGACCGTGTGGTAAAGATGCATCAACTTCTGCATCTTTACGGTATTTTTGAAGTTTTTAGTTCGAACAGACGTCAACATTTCAATATTCAGGCTAGAGTCGGACTTTCCTTCGTCTACTGTCTCTACGTAGTAATTAATAAGACTGAGGCGAGGGACTAAAAGACTCACAAGATGGCCATAGTAGTGCAGCTCAAAATGATAGAGTAAATTGATGGGTATACTTACACCAAAAATATAAATACTAAAAAACGTGTAACCGAATTTAAATTTAAATGTTGCGATAAAAAACAACGTTGCCATAACGTTCAATACTACTACGAATAAAATATTTGCCATAGACTTTCCGGTCAGTTTTGGGCGACAGCCTATATCGGCGTCGAAATTTTTCAGCTCATTGTAGTATAGGCTTACCCTTTTCCAGGTGATAAAACTGAATGTTACACTAAACATGAATTCTATATAACTCATTAACACCACGACGCTTTTGTAGCTACTGCCTGTGTAAGTCATGTATTGCACAAAAGAAAAGAAAAGAACGGAGTAAACGAATCCTAATGATGTGCCTATACATTTCCTTTTGTTCATGACAGGCAACCTATTCAGACCTATGATACTTGCGATTATTATATAGACTTTGGAGATACGATCTATAAAAATCTTATTGTTTTGTTGAAAGAAAGTATTCACTTTCACTTTTTGAGACGGCATGACTGACACCAATCTGTATGTAGTTAATAGGTATTGAAACTCAAATGCGTAGTTCCTTGTGTCCTCGTCCAATTCATTAAACCCCAAATAAAGTAGCACCACGAAAACCCTTTTACAATATTACCCGTGCACTTAACTAGGTACTGTCAAAACAAGTCGTTATATTATAATGACAAGGCTGAATTGTTACCTGAATTAGTAACATTTGTACTTTACATAATTTAAAAGTTACACATAGGTACCTACCTCATACCTTACCTTGAGGTAAGTAAATAAAATAAAAAGTAATGAGTGTAGATGAACACTACTAGCTTTCGCCCGCGGCCTGCTCGCTATCAAGTCGCACCAGTAGTTCCAGATATTAGCGCATTCAACCAAACAAACAGACAACTCTTCAGCTTTATAATATAAACTTTAATAGTAACGTATATACGACTTATTAATAAAAAATTGAAATAAATTATTTAATATAATAGAAAAACAAAAATTATAAAAAGGGTCCTTGTTGATTACCAGGATGCTGGCAGCATTACCGCGCTGGATAGCGATGCTTATACGCTGAGCAAGGTAGCTGCCCGCTCTTAGGTCACCACTGATGTCAACCAGCCTCTTTAAAAAAAGAAATAGCGTTGGGACCCCACGGACACAGTGTTAAGACTTCAAACGGTACAAAGTGGTACAGGGAGTCGATCTGCCTGTACTTGTTTTTTTTTTTTAAGTTTTCGGCACTTGTCGCAGCCAAACCAGCATCACGGCTTGTCCCGGGCAGATGAGAGGCTGCAAGTGTGTCGACACAGGTAGCGTCCCACACAAGAGCCCAACCAAAATGTCAGAATAAACAACTGTCAAATCCCGTAATTTTTTTTTAAAACCTGACCTTTCGAACACTTTAAAGCGTTCGAAACGTTAGGTTTTAAATAATATATAAATAAATCGCGAAGTAATCCGTTAAATTGTGTTTTAATGAGTTCAACAATTCGAGTATACGTAAGATACTGTCAAATACTGAGGAAATTAGAGAACCACCATAATACACATTTTCTTTGTGGGTTACTGGGTTTATGTCTTTTTCAAATGGATAAAATGAGATTGAAAAGTACCTACCTCAATAAGTACATGTGTTATAGTGTATACCTCATTCACCGGGCCAAGTCCAACAATGTAAACAAACCATTGACTAGCCTATTAATCCTATTATCTGAAGATTCTCGGCACATACACAAGTGAATTTCTTAACAGAACTCACAAAAACCTTCACCAATTACGCCGTAACAATATAAATACGATTATTGCATACAAACACTCATAATTACACTGAAACACGTAAATCAAAGTGGTTTTACGGCCTTGGCGTTCGCCATTCAGCCAAATCTTTCTTGCTATTGCCATTATTAGAGAAGTGTTATTTCCCAATTTCTGTGTGGTTATTTTCTTTTCGTATTTCTTCAGTTTTATTCGTTTTTCTTTTTTCTTGTAAATACATAGAATCTTCATATTTCTTGAAAAGTAGTTATAATATATTTATAAATCTCTTCGTAAGTCTCAGTGTTTTGTAACAAAGATGGCAGATGGCGGGGTATTTCTTCATGTTTATAAATCCTCAGTAAGCCATCTATTAGAATTAACCTTTCTACATTAAAGGCCGGGCAATTTAATATCAAATGTTCAAGTGTGGCTTGTTCGCTTGAGCAAAACTCGCAGATATCAGAAGTGATAAGATAGATCCTTTTAAGATGTGCAGCAAATCTTCCATGACCAAATCTTAATCTGTTAAGAGTGGTAATGAATTTTCGGGAAGGTGACTTGAGGTGCCATGGTTTATTTGGAATTTTCTTCTGTATCTCTCCATACCATTTTCCTTTCTGTTGCTTGGTAATTTCCCACACTGCATGCCAGTACTTGAACATTCTAAGTTTTATTAGTGGACAAAAGTCGGTAAATGGCACAACTGGTGATAGATATTGTGTATTGACATAAGGCGTTGGAATTTTCATTAGATGATCAACGGTTTCGTTTCCTGAGATACCACTGTGTGATGGTACCCACAAAAATTCAATTTGCATGTCTGGATGTTCGTACAGGAACTGTCTGATTTTCGTTATATACACATTATTTTTGTATGATATACCAGGGTTTTCCAGTAAGCTCAAAACACTAAGTGAATCCGTAACTACAAGAAACGAGTGTGCGTCTGAGATGCCCATGATGTATTGTAATATACAGAAGCTTATGTATAATGCATAAGCTTCTGCAGAAAAAATGGATGTGTTGTGATCCAGAGTAAAACTTCTTCCAAACTTCTTGTATGAGTCAAAATAGGCTGATTTTGTAAATTCATTAGGCTTCGAGCCATCTGTGTAAATTCTTCTATATGCTTCTTTTTCCGTGTTTACGAAATTAATATATTCAACGTTATTAAAAACCTTCTCTCTACAAATAACTGGTTTAATAGTCTGTATATCTAAAGACCCTAACTCCCATTGATTGTTATGGTCTATGTTTTTACAAATTTCGTTTAAATCACGTGTGTGTTTGGTTTGTATAATCACGTTATTTGCATATCTACATAAATAGTGTTTATTAGCTAAAACTTTAATGTAATATTTCTCAGTAAGATATTTTTGTCTTACAAAGATAGGTGGGATGCCTGCCTCTATTTCTAGGGAATTGATAGGAGTCGATCACATTGCTCCGGTTATTACTCTTAGTCCTTTGTGTTGTATGACTTATTACTTACGAATTAGAGGCTGACCTATGAAACTACCGTACAATATCAGACCATAGTCATAATGGCTTTATACATCATATTGAGTAGTTTAGGGTCCATTCCCCAGGAAACACTAGCTAATGATCTCATAATATTTACATTCCTTTGCATCTTTTGAACAACTTTTAAAATGTGTGAATTAAATGTGAATTTAGAATCAAATATAACACCTAAGAACGGTTTTTCTTGAACAATATCAATATGTACAGAACAGTATTGGAGGTTGATATTTACAGTATTATAGTCTAACTTATTACTAAAAACTAAAGCAGAACTTTTCTTTGGATTTATATCAAGTTTTAACTTATTTCTATAATACAAATTCAACAATTCAAGAGACTCATTCAAAGTATTTACAGCTTGTGTTATATTTCTATGCGAAGTATAAAAAACAATATTCTGTGCATATTGCAGGACAGACAAATTGAGAACGGCAACATATTTATGAATCAAAGCAGTATACGACAAATAATTCAGTGGCGATAAAGTTGATCCTTGCATAACTCCTTTATGTGCTATTTTTGGTCCATGTAATGTGTGGTTAAATTTAACATGTACTTCGCGCCCATGAAAAAAATTAAAAACCCATTGACACATTTTGCCAGGTATGTTAAAATGACTATTTTAATTTTTTACTAAAACAAATAGATTTATATTATCAAAAGCGCCAGAAACATCTAAAAAAACGATAATTAGAAAATTATTTTCAAAGAAAGCTTTCGAAATATCTCCTCCAAACTTTAACAAACTATCAGTGGTACTACAACCTTTCCTAAATCCAAATTGGTCAGGAGGTATTATACACCTAGATTCGGCATATAATTCCAGACTGACTTTTATCATATTTTCAAAAAAATTACCTATACATGATGAGAGAGGTATTGGTCTATAAGACTCTGCTATTTTCGGATCCTTTTCAGGCTTTAAAATGGGGACTACAGCTATTGATTTCTAAGATTAAGGAATTAGATTAGATTGCCAATTTGTTGAAGATACTTAGTAGAACAAGCTTAGCTGAATAACTTAGACGTTTTATCAATATGTAAGGAAAAGAATCAAGACCGGGAGTGGTTTTATTTTTTCTATTGAGAGACAAATGAAATTCTTGTTCGGAAAATGGTAGATTGAGATATGTATTTAGATCATTGTTTCCAAAATACTGGTCTAAATCCTCAAAATCATCTGTAATATCTGTAGATGCTATTTTGTTTAAAAAGTCATTAATAAAACAATCCTCTTTTGGCTTAGGACTTTTGTATTTACAATCTAATCTCTTGATTCAATTCCACACATGGCTAGTTGGGGTATTTTTATTAAAACTTGAGCACATAGCTTGCCAACTACTTTTCTTCTGCTCTTTTATAATAATTTTCTTAGCTGCATCCATTTTTTTGTATATTATATAATTTTCAATTGAGGGGTACAGTCTGTAAGCACGTAACGCCATCTTACTTTGGCTTACTGCATTGGCATAAGTTTTATTCCACCAAGGAACTGGCTTGTGACTTTGCTCGTTATTTACACATTTATGTACAGGTACAAATTCTTTTCTAAGATCATTTAGCAAATTACAGAAAACACCATATGCCAAAAGAGGATCATTTTCTGTGATGGTATTAAATAAGTATTCCGATTTTTGGGTGTACCCAGTCCAGTCAGCTCGTTTATATACAAATTTTTCATAGCTATTATTATATACATATAAATCAACATTGATATTCAAATTAACTATTGTAGGAAAGTGATAACTGCCGAGAGTATCATCAGAATAGACAGACCATTCTGAAGAGGTTGCTAAACATGGAGAAACGAAAGCTATGTCAATGGCTAAAGGCCGTTGACCAGGTCGATTTAGTGTGGTAATTGTTCCAGAGTTTAAAATAAATAAATCGATTTCGTCAATCATATCATATATCTGAATACCCCGAGGCTTGTTTGTTAAGGACCCAAACGCTGTGTGGTGAGCATTTAAGTCTCCCATTACTAATATAGGAGAGGGTAAAGTAGTAATTATACTTTTTAAAGTAGATACAGGAAAACGACCTTTTCTTGGGGGACAATACACGCCTAATATAGTAACGGACTTATCAACGGTTTTAACATTAATGGCATTTGTCTGTACTTTATCTAAGCTTTGCGTAATCAATTTACTACTTTTGAGGGAACTTCTACAAAAAACGGCAACACCACCGTGGCCATTGATCCCGTCACGACGATGCAAATCATAACCTTTTATCTTAACATAATCAGTAGGCCGAAGCCAAGTTTCATTTAAAATACAGATATCTATATCTTGAGACGCTAATAAGTGGCTTAAAAATGTTATCTTTGGTTTTAAACTCTGCTGTAAAACCTTTAGAGGACGTTTATCCATGTTTACAGCTTATGTTTTTTATAAAAGTTTCTTTAATTGTACTAGAGTTTATAGGTAATTCATTATCTTTACTACATAAACTCAACAGTGTATCTACTATTGCTTTTAATATTTTTTCGTTATTAATTACATTAATTTAAATGTCTTTTTCATGTTTGACAGTTTTCTTATTTTGTGTTTGCAATGGGGAGTTCACTGCTGCTTTTGCATAAGTTTTGTTGAGGGCTGGGAATAAAGATCCCAATGTCTGTTTATTAGTAATTTTAGCTTTATTTTCAGTTATTTTTTGTTGCTTAATTGGGCAAATATTAGATACAGCAATGTGCTCTCCTTTGCAATTCACACAATGTGGTTTATCAGTATTTGGGCATTCTTTATAATGGTGTGATTGAGAGCAAATCGAACACACTACACTGCGTTTGCAAAATTTTGTTGTATGGCCAAATGCCAAACATTTGTATCACTGTATAACAGGCTTTATGTATTGTTCTACAGGTAGGATACACAGACCATAATTTACATGAGCTGGGAGTAGGTTACCTGAAAAGGTGATTGAAACTGTTTGCAAAGGTACAATTCCCTCTGGTGTCTTCTTCGTAAATCGCCGGACTGCTAATATCTCCTGAGAGCTGATCAATTTTTCGAACAGATGTTTGCAACTTAGGTTTGTGGGGATAAATTTAATCACTCCCGCAGACTCTGATGTAGAAGCTGGAATAAATGCTTTTATTTCATGGGAAGTCAAGAATCCTGTGTTAGTCATAAGAGAATTTGCATTTTTAGGATTATCAAACAATACAGCATATCTAAAGGCATTCACTCGTTTTATTTCTTTAACACCCTTGTTATATCGGCTGAAGATTGTGTTCAGATAAATGGGGTCCTTGTTACCAAATTTTACTGTATCGTTAATACTCTCAATGTATACTGGAAAGACATTTCCTGGTGAGTTATTGGGATAGCTTCTGATATGATCCTTTTTATAATATGGAGCAAGAAGGTCTTCCTCTTCCTCGTCAGACATGACCGGAGGTGACTCCGCCACTTTTCTCTTCTTTTTTTTAGACAAACTAAAATTTGTACCGCCACTGTCGGTGCTCATTCTCGACGTTTACAAGAGTTTTACTTCATAAATAAACCAAAACTAAATAAATAAAAGTGCAAGAAAATAAAATCGGGAGGTTGATTTTATTGAGGTTTCCCGCCCTTTCATACGAAAAATATCATCATTTTGACAAAGACAAGAAGAGGACGGCAAACTTTATATTTTTTAATGTAGTGTTGAGAATCCAATTTTGTTCAATTGATCGATTCAATTGGTCATTCGAAACTCGCATGCTTAGTAATGTTATTTGAAAGCTGTTCATGAAATGATATGTTGTTAAAGATAAAAAGTACATTGTTTTTTTAAATATAATTAAAATTGGATTTATAATTTTAAAACACTGCCTACAATAAAGCTTTCTAAGTATGAATTAGTTATTTAAATATTATTAAACAAATGTAACTGACTTAAAAGAAGAGGTAAGTATGTTTATCCGCGATTATCTCGCATGTGGATGAATGTTTCAGTAAAGTATTCTGACTTCGAAAAATCTCACCAAAAGGACTAAAATATTACTTTTAGCTTCTTGAGACCAATTAATGTGAAGTCAGTGCATGATTTAGTTTAATTTTTTTTAAATTACTTAATGCAATCAGTCGTCATCCGTACAAACATTTTATTCAATTTATATTCTTCTTATCGTGTCGATGGTAAAGCGACTTAAATTTCTTGTGCCTAGTAATTGGCGACACAGATTGCCTTGTCGTTTGCACACATAAGGTCTTCTAGAGAACAGGAATCAGGGCACGCAGGACAAGAAAAGAGATGGGACATGTCCTGTGGAGTGAACCCGCAGACACAGGACATATCGGTTCCATCGGAGAATCCCCACCGGAACATGGTATCCTTGAATCTACCGACTTGGGACCGGAGTCTGTTAAGGGACTTCCAAGTGGGCCATGGCAGTTTGTGTCCTGGAGGGGGATGTTCGGAAGGAGGAACGAAGGGAACAGGCGGCAAGGGTCTATTCTCCCTCAGGACACGTCTAGCAGTAGAGGGATCGCGGTCAAGAGGGGGAACGCACTTCATAAAGCTTCTGCGGCTTTTAAGTCTTTGGGGAACTGTACAGTAAGCGTGCATTGGATGAAGTGCGCTCGTCTCCTGTTTTCGACGCTCCACTCCGCTTGCCACCGATCTGCGAATGTCCGGGGGTGCGATGCCAGCTAGTGGATAGAGCATTTCCACAGGAGTGGGTTTGAGACAGCCTGTGACATTTTGGCAGGTCTCGTTTAAAGCTGTATCCACCAGCATTGTATGAGCAGATCGACCCCAAACTGGACACGCGTATTCGCCAACGGAAAACGAAAGGGCTAGAGTGGAAGTCCGTTAAACATCCGGTGATGCGCCCCATTTGGTGGAAGTAAGACGGCGAATCAAGTTGTTGCGGGCATGGATCTTACTCTTGGTTTTCTGGCAATGTTTTTTATAGGTGAGCAATCTGTCCAGAGTAATGTTCAGATATTTGGGGTAGTCATTGTGAGCTATAGGCACTCCCATCCAGCTGATGTTCAATTTACGGTTAGCGTCTCTATTGCGCAAGTGAAAGACACAGGACTCAGTTTTAGAAGGATTGGGTTTTAGTGCATTTTGTGTGTAATAGTGCTGAAGATCACTCAGGGCAGAAGTCAAGGTTGCCTTAACCTGCATAAAGTTCGCGGCCTGTGCAGTCAGTGCCAAGTCGTCGGCGTACAGGAAACGGGATGTATCCATAGACATTGGCTGGTCGTTGGTGTAAATGTTGAACAGCAACGGCGCCAGTACGCTCCCCTGAGGGAGGCCGTTTTTATGTGTTCGCCATCTACTTTTATCTTCAAGAAGATGAACTTGGAAGCGCCGATTGTAGAGCACTTCTCTGAGGATCTGCACAAATCCACGGTCTTGAGTAATAGACTCTACCTTCCATAAGAGACGTCTGATGTTTACGGTGTCATAGGCCGCAGATAAATCAACAAAAACCGTGCCTGTCACTTTATGTGTTTCAAAGCCGTCCTCTATATGTTGGGTAAGTTTAAGAGTCTGACTGCAGCATGACTTTCCCGGGCGAAACCCCGCCTGCTCGGGTATTAACTTTGGGTCTACAAAGGGGGAAAAACGGGACAAAAGCATTTTTTCAAACAGCTTATAAGTGTGGCAGAGCAAAGAGATTGGGCGATAGCTTTTAGGGTCTGATTCTGGCTTTCCTGGCTTAAGAATCGCAATGACTTTGGATTTCCGCCAGAGTGAGGGGATTTTAACTGACTCTAAGCAGTTATTGAAGAGCTGAAGAAGCCAAGCAATCGCACCCGGACCAAGGCACTTAATCTGTTCAACAGACACATCGTCCAAACCGGAGGCCTTGCCGAGCTTCAAATTACGGATTTGAGAGGAGAGATTGTCTAGCTTAAAGGGATAGCTAATGTGGTTCGAGTCAATTGAATTAGCCGAGACAGAAACTTTATCGGGCCGCGATGTGGGTTTGCCATTAAGAAGAAGTTGGGAGGCAATTTGGTTGGCTGAAACTTTTCCAATCGCTTTTGGCGGTAGTGGATCGCTTGTCAGTTTCCTGATGGTAGTCCATGCTTTTTTGCTGTTATGGATCATTTATATTTAATTCCTACGAGGGTCAAACTGAAAGTTCTTAGAACTGGCCACTTATAAACAATATAATAAAAAAAATATTCTAAAATTTGAAAATAGAACTCTTTGCCAATATTACTGAGTATATATTTCATTCATTTGTCATTTGTTTTACGACTTGGCGGCAAATTGAAAATTGTCTGTGTCACGTCAAAATGAATTTAACACGAGAAAATTTTCGTGCAATGATTTTTTATGACTTTCGATGTCATTTAAGTCAACAAGAAAGTTATGATAGACTACGATTGGCCTTTCACGATGAAGCCCCATCTCGTGCGACTGTTTACAACTGGTTTAATGAGTTTAAACGTGGTCGCACTAATCTCACTGATGATGTACGTGAGGGACGGCCTTCTACGGCGACGACTGAAAATAACATCTGTGTTGTGCGGCGTATGATAGAGACTGACAAAAGAGTGACCTATCAGCAGATTCGGACAAGCTTAGGCATCGGTATGAGTCAAGTGCACAAAATCCTCCACGAACATTTAGCGGTCAGGAAGCTTTGCGCCCGGTGGATACCTCATAATTTGACTAAGGCTCAAAAACTCCATCGTGTGGATTGGTGCCGTAAAATGATTGAAAGATTTAACGGAGGTGACTCAAATGCTGTGTTCGACATACTAACAGGTGACGAAAGCTGGATTTACTGTTATGATCCTGAAACCAAAAGACAATCTGCTCAGTGGGTGTTTCCTTTCGAGGAGTTGCCAACTAAAGTGAAGAGAGATCGAAGTGCGGGAAAAAAAATGGTGGCCTCGTTCTTTGGAAGGATAGGTCATTTCGCAACAATTGTGTTAGAGGATCAAAAAACAGTTTCTGCAGAATGGTACACTACCAATTGTTTGCCACTTGTCTTGGAAAAAGTTCGAGAGAAACGACCTCGCAGTAGGATCCTCCTTCACCACGACAACGCCTCGTCGCACACCGCCAAGCGAATGATCGACTATTTGGCGACATCAAACGTTGAATTACTGGGTCACCCGCCGTATAGCCCCGACCTCGCGCCTTGTGATTTTTATTTATTTCCAAAAATTAAAGAAAAACTTAAAGGAAAGCGGTTTATGAATGCTGAAGAAGCGGTGGCTGCGTATCGCGATGCCATTGAAGAGACCCCTAAGGACGAGTGGGCAAAGTGCTTTTCCCAGTGGTTCCATCGCATGCAGCGGTGTATTGACGTCAATGGAGAATATTTTGAAAAGATATAATAAAACTAATAACTGGCTAATGTAATCAGTTTTTGATTTTCTAAGAACTTTCAGTTTGACCCTCGTATAAACAAATAAAATAAATATTGATACATAAATTAAATGCACAAGCAAACCCGCTTGATACCCGTAGTATGCGGTAACTATACCTAAGCGCGCACTGATCGGACGGAAATGTTCGGTGCGCGGGCGGCGAACGCTCGCCAGTCGAGAGAACGCCGCCTGCAGCGTAACCCGTGTGTACCTACCGCGTGTGCAAAGATTTTTATGTTAAATGTCATCCTATTGACTATTTTTGGTGTTTATTCATTTAACTTTAATTTCTTAATTTTTCATGTGTGTGACCGTTGCTTTTTTTCATTGTGTGGTTGTAAATCTTGTGTATAAACGTTAGATATTTTATTTACGGACATTTAACCTTAAAATCGTCTTCATGACGAAAGTATCTTTAAATTCACTACTATATTTCCTACGTTTCATTTTCAGGTAAAACCGATAGTAAATATATTTCAGTTCGTAACCCTTTTTTTTCTAAATCGTTTTGGTCAAGTAAAGTTAAATCATTTCCCTTGTCTTTTTTCATTTGTTGCATTCGATTGTATATTGTTCAATTAACTAAATTCCTCTACTTTTTCCCAGCATTAAAGATTGTCTATGGTATTCGAGCCGCCATGTTTGTTTACATTGTTGGACTAAGCCCGGTAAATGAGGTATACGGGATAATTATAAATGAAACAACTCGTATGGTGACCTGAAGACAACTGACTGTCTTCCTATTTTATTTCAAACCCTACAAACATTAATATTTTATAACATGCAAGTACCTACATTACAACAACTCATTTAAATATTATTCATTATCTGATTACTTTATTACTAACGATTAATGTGCTCTTGGGTGTTTACTTATCTAACACCATTGACATAATTATTTGTTAATGCTAACACATACATTATTTTTACACTCTTGCAAAAAATTTTTTTTAATTAAATTTGAAAAAGTCTTGGTTTATGACTTTTTTAAATTGAATCAGAATAATGAGATATGTGACCAATAAGCCGATGAATTTGAACGGTAAAGATATATCGACTTGAATAATCCGCAGCAGCGAGAATGACAGGTTACTTGCTTCGGTCAGCGCAAGCAGGCCGCGTGCTGCGCTGCGCCCTGACTTATCTGAAATAAGTAATAAAAAGCCGTGATGCTGGTTTGCCTGCGACAAGTGCCAAAAACTAAAAAAAAAACAAGTACAGGCAGATCGACTCCCGGTACCACTTTGTACCGTTAGGAGTCGAAACACTGGGTCCGTGGGGTTCCAACGCTATCTCTTTTTTCAAAGAGATTTTCTAAGAGGCTGGTTGGCATCAGTGGTAACCCAAGAGCTGGCAGCAACCGTGCTCAGCGTATAAGCATCGCTATCCAGCGCTGTAATGCTGCCAGCACCTTGGAAACCTTACCACAAGGACCCTTTTTAAAATTTTAGTTTTTCTATTGTATTAAATAATTTATCTTTATTTTTATTGATAACTTGTATATATGTTAGAAAATACAATATAAATAAAAAAATGTTTTTAACAAACACACAAATTACCTAGCCCCAAACATGCGTGAGCTATGGTGACTAAGATAACAGATAGACATACATGAATACGTTTATAAACATCCATGACTTAGGTAGGTACAAATGCTCGTGCTCATCACACAAACATTAGTTCGTAATCCAGGGCCCGAACCATGACGGCCGTTATTGAATATAACAAGTTTCAATCAAGCAAAACGCATTCGTGTTATTGTTAGTCAAATTGCAGAGTTTTTTTTTACTAAACTCCTTCCTTTTATCAGACACATTGATTATTATTTTGCAAGTATAAGCTTGTTGGCCACAGATTACTATACATTTTTACAAAGTGGAGCCTGTCAAGACTTGGTACATAATATAATCAGACATCATATCTAATCATCTCGTATCGCCTGTGTAAAGGCAACAAAACTAAAATATATTAGTGCGTGCATGTGTGACTGTGTGTGTGTGTGTGTGTGTGTGTGTGTGTGTGTGTGTGTTTGTGTGTGTGTGTGTGTGTGTGTGTGTGTGTGTGTGTATATGTGTGTGTGTATGTGTGTGTATATGTGTGTGTATATGTGTGTGTGTGTGTGTGTGTGTCTGTACACTTGTAACAATGCCATTAAGTATTATTTATCAATAGTAACAATTCAGTTACTTGTTTTTTATATTTACGAGTATTTATGGCAAATATATCCAGTTCATTAATTAATTTGTTGTATGAGAGCTGCATTCTGTTTAATGGACATCGAAGTCCTGAATTAGTTCAACATTTTGCTGTAACGACTGTTTCATGTTTGCGGGATGATCTCGTGTGTACTTTTGTGTTTAGTTGGTACTCTTTAATAAATTTCTTTTCTTAGCACATTTATAATGGATGTATCGAAGAAACACTAGTACTTCGTACAGAAGTATGACTTAGCAATTGTATTCAAAGAAATGTCTACTCAATGTCGTCAACAATATGGCGTAATTTAGTTCGCCTCTGAGACAAGCACATTTTCTTGTAGACACCTACAAAAACCCATTGCAAGATAATTTCATACTTATTGCTCTGGAATATGGTTCATAATACACTAAACCTATTCAGTGACGTAATATCACGCGACGCGATAGGGTTGACTGCTACGAGAAGCTCCTAACGCCATCTAGCGCCTCTTTCTAGTACTTTATTCATTCTCGTCCAGCCAGCAACGTAGCCGCGCGGCCGCCGGTGAATAAAACGCGCGAGCGTGTCGCTGGCTGGTAGCAACACGCGACTTGTTCTAGCCCCTAAGTGAGGGTCGCCGCGCGTAGGTACGTTTTGCTACCTACGCGGGGACATACACAGGCCTGCTCGAGAGTGAAATGGGTGCTTTCACCCGAGACATACTATTTTTCATTTCGACTGTGAGGAAAGAAATAGTGCATTAATTTTTTTGTGGTGCAATGGAAGGTGCGTTCCATTTGATATCCGCGAAGCACACGTCCGGCACATTTCATCGTTTCACTGGGTCCGTAAGCGGCAGCAAAGTAGGCGTGCGGTTGTCGCAGACGGCAAGTGCAACGCACCCCAACAACTTTTTTTGGAAGTCTTGGTTTCACGGCTTTGGGCAATAGTGGGTCCACACTTACGTGGCAGGGAGGGAAAACCTATTTTCCACCCGGCTACCTACACATGAATGTTCATCTTTCTGAACAGGAGAGATGAAAAAATGTGAACACTTGCCTAATGTATTCTCATAGAGCCTTGAAGTAAGACTTTGCCTTAGGCTACGGACCTTATCACGGACTTCATCGCAGAATATACAGGGTGAATATAGTGGTACCAGCTTCAAGGACGACAGTACAAATTCCGTCAAGGTGTTCAAAAAGGTTGTCTGAAAAAAAATGTTTATTACCAGATATTTAATGGATTTTCATGAACGCTAGCGAAGCTAAAGCGATTTCCATGAACCAACACCAAAATATGACCCAAAAATATGGTAACTAGTACAAATAATAAAATAAGAAAAATATTAATAACTTGAGATGAGTACCTGTCCACTAATAGCTTTCATTGAAATATTGTGAGAAAAAGAAAGAGTAGATATAAACGTTGTCATTAGAGCAACTAGCAGCTGAAACAGTTTAAAATAATAATTATGACGTTCTATGAATCTGCGGATCATGACTGAATACAATTTTTAAAAGAGCTCTACCTACCTGCCATTTTATTGCGTCATTTAATAAATCCTGCGCCTTTATAACTGTATGGTAAAGATGCATCAACTTCTGCATCTTTACGGTATTTTTGAAGTTTTTAGTTTGAACAGACGTCAACATTTCAATATTTAGGCTAGAGTCGGACTTTCCTCCGTCTACTGTCTCTACGTAGTAATTAATAAGATTGAGGCGAGGGACTAAAAGACTCACAAGATGGCCGTAGTAGTGCAGCTCAAAATGATAGAGTAAATTGATGGGTATACTTACACCAAAAATGTAAATACATAAAAACGTGTTAGCGAATTTAAATTTAAATGTTGCGATAAAAAACAACGTTGCCATAACGTTCAATACTACTACGAATAAAATATTTGCCATAGACTTTCCGGTCAGTTTTGGGCGACAGCCTATATCGACGTCGAAATGATTCAGCTCATTGTAGTATAGGCTTACCCTTTTCCAGGTGATAAAACTGAATGTTACATTAAACATGAATTCTAAATAATTCATTAACAACACGACGCTTTTGTAGCTACCGCCCGTGTAAGTCATGTATTGCACAAAAGAAAAGAAAAGAACGGAGTAAACGAATGCTAATGATGTGCCTATACATTTTCTTTCGTTCAGAATGATAGGCAACCTATTCAGGCCTATGGCACTTGCGATTATTATATAGACTTTGGAGATACTATCTATGAAATTCTTATTGTTTTGTTGAAAGAAAGTATTCACTTTTACTTTTTGAGACGGCATGATTGACACCAATCAGTATGAAGTATGTAGGTATTAACTATTGAAACTCAAATGCGTAGTTCCTTGTGTCCTCGTCCAATTTATTAAACCTCAAAATAAAGTAGCACCACTAAAACCTTTTTACAATATTACCCATGCACTTAACTAGGTACTGTCAAAAAAGTCGATATATTATAATGACAAGGCTGAATTGTTACCTGAATAAATAACATTTGTACTTTACATAATTTAAAAGTTACACATAGGTACCTACCTCATACCTTACCATGAGGTAAGTAATAAAAATAGAATAGTAATGAGTGTAGATGAACACTACTAGCTTCCGCCCGCGGCCCGCTCGCTTTCAAGTCGCACTAGTAGTTCCAGATATTAGCGCATTCAACCAAACAAACAAACAACTCTTCAGCTTTATAATATAAACTTTAATAGTAACGTATATATGACTTATTAATAAAAAAATAAAATTAATTATTTAATATAAGAGAAAAACAAAAATTATAAAAAGGGTCCTTGTGGTAAGATTCCCAGGATGCTGGCAGCATTACCGCGCTGGATAGCGATGCTTATACGCTGAGCAAGGTAGCTGCCAGCTCTTGGGTCACCACTGATGTCAACCAGCCTCTTTAAAAAAAGCGATAGCGTTGGGACCCCACGGATACAGTGTTTAGACTCCAAATGGTACAAAGTGGTACAAGGGAGTCGATCTGCCTGTACTTGTTTTTTTAAGTTTTCGGCACTTGTCGCAGCCAAACCAGCATCACGGCTTGTCCCGGGCAAGTGTGTCGATACAGGTAGCGTCCCACACAAGAGCCCGACCAAAATGTCAGAATAAACAACTGTCAAATCCCGTCAATTTATTTAAAACCTGACGTCTCGAACACTTTACAGCGTTCAAACGTTAGGTTTTAAATAAAATGTAAATGAATCGCGAAGTAATCCGTAGAATTGTGTTTTAATGAGTTCAACAATTCGCGTAAACGTAAGAAACTGTCAATTGCTGAGGAAATTAATAATAATAATAATGTCCTCCTAGCCGAATTTCGACTACGGCGGCATATCTCAACAGAGATTAGTCAACTGCGCGGGACATATTATAGTGCACAAGTGTGTGCGCAATACACAGGTGCACTCTCTATTCCTTTACTCTCATAATTTCGGTGAGACGGCAGTCCGACATGACCGTACAGAGATCAGGCGCAGGACCAACGGCTTAACGTGCTTTCCGAGGCACGGGGGTGTTAACACCACAACTTCCTGACTCCGGAGCTGTGTCTGAGTTATTTCAAGACAGAAAAACCCAACATTCTCGGCCCGACCCGGGATTCGAACCCGGCACCTCGTGGTTAGTACCCAGCCTACTGACCACTAGACCAACGAGGCAGTCAGGAAATTGGAGAACCACTATAACACACATTTTCTTTGTGGGTTACTGGGTTTATGACTTTTTCAAATTGAAAAAATTAGATTTAAAAGTACCTACCTCAATAAGTACATGTACGAGTGTTATAGTGTACGGGATAATTATAAATGAAACAACTCGTATGGTGACCTGAAGACAACTGACTGTCTTCCTATTTTATTTCATACCCTACAAACATTAATATTTTATAACATGCAAGTACCTACATTACAACATCTTTTTCTTCACAACAATATTTGATTAAGTTATTGATGATAATAACAAAATTTATAATTTTTGAAACAATTTGTACTTAACATATATTTTCCATACAGAAAGTATATCACGTACTATTTAAACATTATTTATTTTTTACACAATATTATACATATACCTTTATTGTACTATTATTTATAACAAGTAAGCTCAGACCTAATAACAAATATTTTTTTTGGTTTGCAAGTAAGTATATTTTTAATAACCTTTTTTTGTAATAAATTATTTTGAATTAGGTACATGCATTTATGTTACAGTTCTATAACCACTATTACGTATTTAACAATATTTACTTTATTTAGCAAAATCGTTTGCCTGAACGAGTATAACGGCCCAAGTCTTGCGGTTGAGAACTGGTCTCAGAAGATGTTGGTAACTGTTCTCGCGAGCCTACGCCGTCATTCTCCTCCAGGTCATCGTATTGACCAGCATGTTTGAGCTCATTTGCTGGGGGTGGGGTCGAAGATGGCATACTCAGGATTTGCTGCCTGTTCCTTCTGTAAGTTTTACCTTCAGAGGTCTGTACCCAATAGGAACGAGGCTCCGGCGCAGGCCCTTGAACCTTAGCACAAATCCAACGCCGCTCACCATTTTTTTGCGATTCGTTCTCTAATGCGCACCTGCTCATCCTTTGACAGTGGTTTTAATGATTTTGTACAACGATCATATTATTTTTTAGAGTTGAACAATTTTACTGAGCGCTTTAGTTTAAGTGTCGCATCATTAGGTAGTTTAGGTTTTAATAATTTATCTGATATAATCAGTTTAGTATTTAATCTTCTCCCCATCAAAAGTTGTGCAGGCGAGTACTCTTCCCCTGTAATGGGTGTATTACGAAAATTTAACAACGATAAATAGGGATCAGTACCAATTGCGAAAGCTTTTTTACAGTTTGGACGTTGCGTTCTGCCAATCCGTTCGATTGCGGATAATGTGGTGAGCTCGTGACTAACCTAAATTCCCAAGTTTTAGCAAAATATTGAAATTCGCGCGATACAAACTGGGTACCGTTGTCAGATATTATTTTTCTTGGGATTCCGTGGCGAGAAAAAATTGATTTAAGTCTGTCTATGACTGTTACACTTCTGAGGTCCTTCAATGACACAACTTCAATATACTTAGAGAAATAATCTACGACCAGCAGATAATAAGTAATAGTATTAATTATAAATTGTTTTAACAAACACGCCAATTACCTAGCCCCAAACCAAGCGTGAGCTTGTGCTATGGTGACTAGGATAACGGATAGAAATACTTAAATACATATAAACATCCATGACTTAGGTACAAATGCTCGTACTCATCAAACAAACATTTGCCCCTTGCGGGATTCGAACCCGCAACCGCCTGGTGTAGAAGTCCGGTGCGCGAACAACTACACTAAGACGGTCGTCATAGTGTACCCCGGATTTCAAATATATCAGTCGCGAGAACCTCCCACGGGCTTTTGGGCTCGCGCGTGCGCGGCGAGCGGATCGCGCGGCTGCTCGGCGCGCTCTATCTCAGCTGACCTGCCTGGCCACCACATTACGTCACGGGCCCGATGTTTACATTTATCGATTCCGAGATATCCCTTATGTATTACTTCAAGTAATTACCTCAAGTGGCTTATGATCCGTTTCTACTTGCTGATGACCATACTTTCTTACTTGTTGATGACCATAAATAAACTGATGGAATTTTGTACAGCCGAAGACAATAGCAAGCACTTTCTTTTCTATTTGTCCCCAGCGCAACTCGTTGGGAGTGAGTGCAGACTGTTCATAGAAAGCCTTTTTAACGAAACCCATTTCATAACTGCCATGTTATTGAAGAGCCATATGACCGACAGGCTATTTAAACTATTGGCTACTTTACTGAAAAGCCAAATGTACGCAATTCTATGTCGGCGACAGTACATTTGTTTGAACGCCATATATTCGAAAAGCAAATAAAATCACTTATTAAAATCAACAAGTTTTATTTGAGACAATTCACCACACGTAAATAGTTTTCTTAATTAAAGTATTGGCAAAGTGATTGTTACATCTGAATCTTGATACATCTGGCAAAAATTAAACTGTAAAACCGATGCGTCTGTACATTGAGTATTTTTACCAAAAACTAATTGAGGGTGATTTAAAATAGTAACAGCATAGGAATTTTTTTTGTGTGTTTGTCTGTTTGTACACGCTAATATCCGGAACTACTTAACGGATTTGAATGAAACATGTTTTATTTTGTAGCTATTGAGTCTGGGCAAATACTAGGCTATAACTTATTTTGAAGATCGGAGTACCTGACGTGGAACCTTAGCAGTACACTTAAACTAAGAGAGATATAAAAGCAGCGCCTTAAGATAAGTTAGTTAGCGTGATGAGCATTTCTTATTGACGTACACAAATTGAAGGTCTGGAGCAACTGATATGGAACCCTAGCAGCTCAGCTCAATTATAAGAGATATGAATAGAGCGCCTTAAGGAACATTGTTCAGCGTGATGAGCACTTTCTATTGACGTACACAAACTGAAGGTCTGGAGTAACTGATATAGAACCCTAGCAGCTCAGCTCAACATAAGAGATATAAATAGAGCGCCTTAGGGAACATTGTTCAGCGTGATGAGCATTTTCTATTGACGCATACAAATACAAGGTCTGGAGCAACTGATATGCTTAATTACTTAAAACTGATATTCAAACTCCCAAGGTAATACTACGAGTATAAGAATAGTCTTACTTACTTTACGTTATAGGAGAAAGGTTAGGAAGGCCTTTGCCTTGCAGTGGGACACGACAGGCTCCTAATAATAATAATAACTATACGATAGTAGTAACTTACAAACCGACCTTTAAGTAGGCTAGGGACACAATAAATAAATTGCATTCATCTATCCCGGTAGGGAGGTTTGAGTCTGACTTTTTTCTGAACACTAAAACTAACGTTACCTACCTATATTTTTTTTACAAACGAATAAAACTGCCTTCAATAAAGTAAACTTAAAAGTTTAAAAAAAACCTTTACACTTTTACTACGAAAAATATACGACAAAATTTAGTTTCGGCGTCGGTGTCACTGCCATGCGAAATTGTCTTACCAGAAGAGGATGCGAGGTGATAGTAACCTATCTTAAAAAGAGTGCCTATTGACCTTGATTTTCCATTCCTCTCTTCTCTGATTATTCTTTCCGTTATGTATATTTATTTATACGTACTTTTGTATTTTGATTAAGATTGTTTGAGTGAATAGAAGCAGATTTTTTAAAATTTAATCATAATGACATACTTTTACGTTAATACGTAATTTTGCTATATTTGTTATTTTTTTTGCCAGATATATCAAGATTCAGATGTAACAATCACTTTGCCAATACTTTAATTAAGAAAATTATTTACGTGTGAATTGTCTCAAATAAAACTTGTTGATTTAAAAACGTGATTTTATTTGCCTTTCAAATATATGGCGTTCAAACAAATGTTCTGTCGCCGACATGGAATTGCGTATATTTGGCTTTTCAGTAAAGTGGTCAATAGGTTACATAGCCTGTCGGTCAAATGGCTCTTCGATAACATAACATTTATGAAATGGGTTTCGTTAAAAAGACTTTCTATGAACAGTCAGACTCCCGAGAAAGTCACCGGTGCGTTCGGGTTGTAAAACCTGAGTGTTGGGGCCTCCATGAGATGTTTCTTTATGCTTTTAAAACATAACTCATGTGATTCAAACCATTCAAACGTCGTAGATTTTTTTAAGAGTTCTCGTCAAGGTTCAACCAAGTGCGAATAATTAGGTATAAAACGTGAAAGATAATTTGTTAAACCTAAAACCTTTCAAGTTATTTTTTCGTCTTGGGTGCTTGCATATAATTGATTGACTGAATCCTATCTGGATCAGGTCGCATCCGGTCTGCACTGAACACGTGCCCAGAAACTTCACTGAACTCGACGCAAAAACACACTTACTTTTGTTAAAACGAACTCCATTGTCCTTAGCACATTGCAAGACACTCCTGAGGCGCTGGTCATGGACCGCCTTGGTTGCAGCGAAATATCACGACCACATTTGCCAATCACATATAAAAATAATGCACATTTTTCGCGTTGAGAATCCTTTTCGTGCCCCGATGGTATAAGATACCAGACAAACGTATCTTTCCAGTCACGCCAGTTGTCAGACATATTGCCACATTCCGACATCGGCGGCGGTTGCTGAATATTAGAAAATCGCGGCGTTTCCTTAACTTCCTTCGCCATAATTACTTATTTCCTACGATTCAAAAACACCATAAGATTTACTGGATTAAGACCACATCTGACACCATGTTATAGTGTACGGGATAATTATAAATGAAACAACTCGTATGGTGACCTGAAGACAACTGACTGTCTTCCTATTTTATTTCATACCCTACAAACATTAATATTTTATAACATGCAAGTACCTACATTACAACAACTCATTTAAATATTATTCATTATCTGATTACTTTAATACTAACGATTAATGTGCTCTTGGGTGTTTACTTATCTAACACCATTGACATAATTATTTGTTAATGCTAACACATACATTATTTTTACACTCTTGCAATTTTTTTTCAATTCAATTTGAAAAAGTCTTGGTTTATGACTTTTTTAAATTGAATCAGAATAATAAGATATGTGATCAATAAGCCGATGAATTTGAACGGTAAAGATATATCGACTTGAATAATCCGCAGCAGCGAGAATGACAGGTCCCTTGCTTCGGTCAGCGCAAGCAGGCCGCGTGCTGCGCTGCGCCCTGACTTATCTGGAATAAATAATAAAAAGCCGTGATGCTGGTTTGCCTGCGACAAGTGCCTAAAACTTAAAAAAACAAGTACAGGCAGATCGACTCCCGGTACCACTTTGTACCGTTTGGAGTCGAAACACTGGGTCCGTGGGGTCCCAACGCTATCTCTTTTTTCAAAGAGATTTTCTAAGAGGCTGGTTGACATCAGTGGTAACCCAAGAGCTGGCAGCAACCTTGCTCAGCGTATAAGCATCGCTATCCAGCGCGGTAATGCTGCCAGCATCCTGGGAACCTTACCACAAGGACCCTTTTTAAAATTTTAGTTTTTCTATTGTTGTGTATGTTAGAAAATACAATATAAATAAAAAAATGTTTTTAAAAAACACACAAATTACCTAGCAACCTCAAACATGCGTGTGCTATGGTTACTAGGATAACAGATAGACATACATGAATACGTTTATAAACATACATGACTTAGGTAGGTACAAATGCTCGTGCTCATCACACAAACATAAGTTCGTAATCCAGGGCTCGAACCATGACGGTCGTTATTGAATATAACAAGTTTCAACCAAGCAAAACGCATTCGTGTTATTGTTAGTCAAATTGTAGATATTTTTTTACTAAACTCCTTTCTTTTATCAGACACATTGATTGTTATTTTGCAAGTCGATTGCTTTATATTATCTGCTCTGTATGTCCACTAGAGCTCAAGTTTCATTATGTGATGTGATCTTGGGTACTATAAGGTACAAAGTTCAGTCAATACCTTCATTTATGCAGCCGTGTTCTGGTGTAGACTTTGGACTATTGTATACCGGTTCTAACTCAAAATTCAATCTCATGATGACCTACGTGACGACCCAAGAGAGGTAATAAATAAAATCCAGTACAACAATTACAATATGTCCCTAAGGAACCATGTGGTTCTTAATAACACGTCTTGTATTTTGGCATTTTCAAGCAGGTGGCTTATACACGCTGTTACTTTGCATCCTTGCCATATTTACTGAGGTAACTATATTACGGACACTGAACTCAAATCATTAAAAAAATAGCGACCGAAAATTTTGATTTTTAATCTTGATTAATTAATTTAATCGACAATCTGTTACGCACACCAATAACGATTGTAGCACATACACATCACTGTTGGCTGTTCATCGGCACAAAAGAGCCGCGGCGATTGCGCTCTCTTTCTAACATCATAAACGCCGCCCCTTCTTCGTCTTCTTTTTTTATCTTCTTTTCTTTTCCCCCTTCTTTTATCTCTGTGAATATGGCAAGGATGCAAAGTAACACCGTGTATAAAAAAAAAATCACCTCGTAAATTACTCTGCGATGAGTACCTAGAAATATGTATGTGTTATTATTGCACCTATTGTTATCATGTTACGTAAACCTCACTATGAAGCTTTGTTATGTTATATTAACATATACCGTCTCGTTGGTCTAGTGGTGGTTCCATATTAATTTCAAACATTGAAGTTTAAGCTACAATGTATGTATACGCATAATTTAATTTATAGTCCCCCAAATTTTGTCAAGCTGTCAGTTTCATGCAATATCTTCAGTTAATAAAACTGAATCGGTTATCAGTTATTAATCGGTTCAAAAGTGCAAAAGGGATTTTATTACATACCTATCAAGTCTTTGTTTAAAGTCCAGTCCAGTTTTTATAATTAAGTTTGTACAGTTTTAGTATTAAGTTTTATAGTTGTTCAAGTGCTAGTTTACATAAGGTATTTATTATAAATCTCATTTTTAAGCTTTATTTATATAATATAATAATGGTCCTGGCGCTATGTAGGTACTATTCTTAGTGATATGTCACAGTCTTCTGGCAGTGACGGAGGCGAAAGTATTAACCTTTTACAATGTCTTGTACTATTCCTCGTTATTTTCAAGGAAACAGGGGCTTAAAAATTCACATCAGTAGATGTCACAATCTATTAGTCGCAGATACTATCTCTACCCCCCCACAAGTCTCTTCTATTCAACCCTTTTGGCTTTTACTTAGTAACTTTAAAAAATCACTTCCGGTTATTAAAAGAACCCCTCGCAGTACTTGACAGCAAGTGGCTTCTTCTTTATCAAAATATATTGAACGTGTTGTCATTAAAAATTCCTACGTTGTGTGGTCAGAACTATTAACATTTGCCTACCAAATTTTCAATGTCGCCCAAACTCCAAGCAATGGTGATAACAGGTCCCTCTCTCAAAAGATTAAAGATAATGTGCCATTCTGTGAAGAATATTTACGACATTGCTATAGCTAACTTTCGGCCTTCCAATACTAATCGTTCTTTGAAATTTATTGAATCAAAAATTAGCGACGGTGACCTAAGAGGTTTCTTAAATTTGCTTTTTAGCAATGATTTTATCGCTCCTTGCCGCCAGGAGACTTTTGTAGCCTTAGAAAACAAACATCTACCTTCCTCAGCCTTTCTAAATTTACCTGCACCTCCTGCTCTTAACGATTCCCATCTCGTGGTCAGAGAAGATGATGTTCGGGCAGCCGTTTTTTCTTTTAAGAGCGGTTCTGCAAGTGGCTTAGACGGTTTGTCGCCGCAACATTTAAAAGACTTACTGGCTCCCTCTGTAGGATATGCAGGTACAATTTTATTACGAAATTTGACCCAATTAATTAATTTGATGTTGTCTGGTGGCGTCATTGATGAAATGGTCCTGAAGAAGAAAGATGGCGGAATGCGTCCCATTGCAGTTGGGTGCACCTTTCGCCGGCTTGTCTCAAAATTGCTGTACATCAATAAAACCTCATTTGTCAAATGACTTCCAACCAATCCAGCTTGGTTTTGGCGTCAAGGGCAGTTGTAACGCAGCTGTCCATGCTGTTCGCACCTTTCTTTCCCATGACAATGGTGAAGTGTTGTTAAAGGTGGATGTTAAAAACGCATTCAACTCGGTGGATAGAGGAACTATGCTGTCTCAGGTACGGGATAAAACTTCACAGATTTTTAAATACTTGTGGCAGTGCTACTGTCGACCTTCTTACCTCCTCTATAAGAGCAAGCTCCTTCATTTTCTGTTGGATGCCAACAAGGTGATGCCCTTGGGCCTGCAATTTTTAAATTTAGCTTATTATTTCGACTCTTAATTCAAAATTGAATATTTGGTACTTGGATGACGGAACCATTGCTGGTGATGCCCAATTTGTTCTTTTCGATCTACGTAATTAAATTTAGAGAGATTGGCCTAGAACTTAATTTCTGTGAATTATACAAATTGTCGCCTATTGAGTATCAAAATTTGATTTCTGATTTCTTGACTGTGGCTCCGAACATCAAAATGTTTGATAAGCAATCTCTACGCCTACTTGGTGCTCCAATTTATGAAGATGCCTTTTCCTTTTTCATTGAAGAACAAATCAAAAAATTTGAACAGTCTTCAAATATGCCGCTATCACCGATAACTACATATTTGTGCCTTTTGGCGTCGAGACTATGAGTACTTGGGGCTCTTTGGCACGTTCCCTTTTTAAGGATCTCCGCCAAAGGTTGACTGAGTCAACTGGTGACCAAAGGGCTGGCAGCTACCTCGGACAGCGGATTAGTCTAGCTATCCAGAGGAGCAACGCTGCCAGCATTTTGGGCACCATTCCATATGGCAGCGCTGAGGGTGATGTTTTTAATGTTTTATAAATTCATCTTGTTCTTTTTTGTTATTGTATATGTCGTCGGTGGCTTGTTAGGAATCGCTGTCAGGTGGCTCATACGAGGGTCAAACTGAAAGTTCTTAGAAAATCAAAAACTGATTACATTAGCCAGTTATTAGTTTTATTATATCTTTTCAAAATATTCTCCATTGACGTCAATACACCGCTGCATGCGATGGAACCACTGGGAAAAGCACTTTGCCCACTCGTCCTTAGGGGTCTCTTCAATGGCATCGCGATACGCAGCCACCGCTTCTTCAGCATTCATAAACCGCTTTCCTTTAAGTTTTTCTTTAATTTTTGGAAATAAATAAAAATCACAAGGCGCGAGGTCGGGGCTATACGGCGGGTGACCCAGTAATTCAACGTTTGATGTCGCCAAATAGTCGATCGTTCGCTTGGCGGTGTGCGACGAGGCGTTGTCGTGGTGAAGGAGGATCCTACTGCGAGGTCGTTTCTCTCGAACTTTTTCCAAGACAAGTGGCAAACAATTGGTAGTGTACCATTCTGCAGAAACTGTTTTTTGATCCTCTAACACAATTGTTGCGAAATGACCTATCCTTCCAAAGAACGAGGCCACCATTTTTTTTCCCGCACTTCGATCTCTCTTTACTTTAGTTGGCAACTCCTCGAAAGGAAACACCCACTGAGCAGATTGTCTTTTGGTTTCAGGATCATAACAGTAAATCCAGCTTTCGTCACCTGTTAGTATGTCGAACACAGCATTTGAGTCACCTCCGTTAAATCTTTCAATCATTTTACGGCACCAATCCACACGATGGAGTTTTTGAGCCTTAGTCAAATTATGAGGTATCCACCGGGCGCAAAGCTTCCTGACCGCTAAATGTTCGTGGAGGATTTTGTGCACTTGACTCATACCGATGCCTAAGCTTGTCCGAATCTGCTGATAGGTCACTCTTTTGTCAGTCTCTATCATACGCCGCACAACACAGATGTTATTTTCAGTCGTCGCCGTAGAAGGCCGTCCCTCACGTACATCATCAGTGAGATTAGTGCGACCACGTTTAAACTCATTAAACCAGTTGTAAACAGTCGCACGAGATGGGGCTTCATCGTGAAAGGCCAATCGTAGTCTATCATAACTTTCTTGTTGACTTAAATGACATCGAAAGTCATAAAAAATCATTGCACGAAAATTTTCTCGTGTTAAATTCATTTTGACGTGACACAGACAATTTTCAATTTGCCGCCAAGTCGTAAAACAAATGACAAATGAATGAAATATATACTCAGTAATATTGGCAAAGAGTTCTATTTTCAAATTTTAGAATATTTTTTTTATTATATTGTTTATAAGTGGCCAGTTCTAAGAACTTTCAGTTTGACCCTCGTATAAGACGGCGTACTCGAAATAACATTCCGATCAGTTAATACAGACGTCTATTTTTAGTATCACAAATAATTTAACACGAAATAACAAAAGATCACATGGATGGCTTTGGATTACTTCGGAAACGCAGCAAGTTCGATACAGCGACGCAATAGCCAAGACACAACCGTTTGTGTCGGCGCTCAGTACAAGACTGCCCAGTGTTTTCACTTTCCCGTCAAGGAAACTTTAAAACGACGGCAACAAGTGCTGCCATCGTTGTATCGACCGTGCTAAGTAAACTACTTGGCGTTTTCCGACTAAACTCAATAGATGGCGCTAGATTGACGTCATCGTAAGATACAATTTCCGAACGAAGTTTTATGGTTAATCGACAAATCCGAATGACGTCTGTCATCGCGTTCTGACAGCTCGAAACTTCATAATAAATATCGCCAACCGCCTCATTCTCCGACATATATACTATATAATTTATTTAGTTAGTAGTTAGTTTTTATATTTTGTAGATATTATTATTAACTAGGTTATGTATGTTTAATAAAAAATACATAAATATACCAAAAAAAAAACGGAAGTACATCTTACCCTTATATATGACTGTCGGTGTCCTTGGTCTTGTGATCAGCACGCTGGGTACTATCCACGAGGTCTCGGGCTCGAATCCTGGGTCGGGCCAAAAAAGTGTTGGGTTTTTCTGTCTTGAAAAAACTTAGACACAGCTCCAGAGTCAGAGAGTCGGTTAAGCCGTTGGTTCTGCGCCTGATCTCTCCCCCGGTCATGTCGCATTGCCGTCTCACCGAACTATGAGAGTGAAGGAGCAGAGAGTGCACCTGCGTATTGCGCACACACTTGTGCATCATAATATCTCCCGCGCAGTCGGCTAATTTCTGTTAAAATTGGCCACTGTAGTCGGAATTCGGCTAGGTGGACATTATTATGTATTATTATTATATATCGTCCATACTTATACAATTTACAAAATAATTATGTTTTATTTTGCAAATTGTATAAGTTTTTATGATACTAGTCTAGACTAACCATGTTGAGCCTGATGAGCCTGCGCACACTGGCCAGTTCTGTGGCCGTTCGTTCACCGAACGCGGCGGCTAGGCACAGACAATTATCACTCACAAGGAACGTGAGTTGGGAAGTGACGTCGCCGGTGGGCGCAGGAGTGAGAGTGCCAAATAGCTCGAAAGTGAAATGGGTGCTTTCACCCGAGACATACTATTTTTCATTTCGACTGTGAGGAAAGAAATAGTGCATAAATTTTTTTGTGGTGCAATGGAAGGTGCGTTCCATTTGATATCCGCGAAGCACCCGTCCGGCACATTTCGTCGTTTCACTGGGTCCGCAAGCGGCGCCAAAGTAGGCGTGCGTTCGTCGCTGACGGCAAGTGCAACGCACCCCAACAACTTTTTTTGGAAGTCTTGGTTTCACGGCTTTGGGCAATAGTGGGTCCACACTTACGTGGCAGGGAGGGAAAACCTATTTTCCACCCGGCTACCTACACTAGAATGTTTATCTTTCTGAACAGGAGAGATGAAAAAATGTGAACACTTGCCTAATGTATTCTCATAGAGCCTTGAAGTAAGACTTTGCCTCAGGCTACGGACCTTATCACGGACTTCATCGCAGAATATGCAGGGTGAATATAGTGGTACCAGCTTCAAGGAAGTCAGTACAAATTCCTTCAAGGTGTTCAAAAAGGTTGCCTGAAAAAAAAATTGTCTGGTAATAAACACCAGATATTTAATGGAAATCATGAACGCTAGCGAAGCTAAAGCGATTTCCATGAACCAACACCAAAATATGACCCAAAAATATGGTAACTAGTACAAATAATAAAATAAGAAAAATATTAATAACTTGAGATGAGTACCTGTCCACTAATAGCTTTCATTGAAATATTGTAAGAAAAAGAAAGAGTAGATATAAACGTTGTCATTAGAGCAACTAGCAGCTGAAACAGTTTAAAATAATAATTATGACGTTCTATGAATCTGCGGATCATGACTTAATACAATTTTTAAAAGGTAGCTCTACCTACCTGCCATTTTATTGCGTCATTTAATAAATCCTGCGCCTTTATGGCCGTGTGGTAAAGATGCATCAACTTCTGCATCTTTATAGTATTTTTGAAATTTTTAGTTCGAACAGACGTCAACATTTCAATGTTCAGGCTAGAGTCGGACTTTCCTCCGTCTACTGTCTCTACGTAGTAATTAATAAGACTGAGGCGAGGGACTAAAAGACTCACAAGATGGCCGTAGTAGTGCAGCTCAAAATGATAGAGTAAATTGATGGGTATACTTACACCAAAAATGTAAATACTATAAAACGTGTTACCAAATCGAATTGCGATAAAAAACAACGTTGCCATAACGTTCAATACTACTACGAATAAAATATTTGCCATAGACTTTCCGGACAGTTTTGGGCGACAGCCTATATCAGCGTCGAAATTATTTAGCTCATTGTAGTATAGGCTTACCCTTTTCCAGGTGATAAAACTGAATGTTACACTAAACATGAATTCTATATAATTCATTAACAACACGACGCTTTTGTAGCTACCGTCTGTGTAAGTCATATATTGCACAAAAGAAAAGAAAAGAACGGAGTAAACGAATCCTAATGATGTGCCTATACATTTCCTTCCGTTCATGACAGGCAACCTATTCAGACCTATGATACTTGCGATTATTATATAGACTTTGGAGATACAATCTATGAAAATCTTATTGTTTTGTTGAAAGAAAGTATTCACTTTCACTTTTTGAGACGGCATGACTCCACCACCAATCGGTATGTAGTTAATAAGTATTGAAACTCAAATGCGTAGTTCCTTGTGTCCTCGTACAATTCATTAAACTTCAAAATAAAGTAGCACTACTAAAACCTTTTTACAATATTACTCGTGTACTTAGCACAGTACTGTCAAAGAAGGCGTTATATTATTGAACTAGTGAATTAGTAACTTGTTCTTTACATAATTTGAAAGTTACACATAGGTACCTATCTGATACCTTACCTCATCTACACTACTTCCGCCCGCGGCTCCACTCACGTGGTGTTCTGTCTGTTTTCTCAAAAGAAATATTTTCCCGATATCGCACCATTTTTTATTGACGCCCACTTCGCTATCGATCGTAGCGTGGTATTATATTGCCTATAACCTTCCTCGATTAATGGATTATTAAACAGAAAAATATTTATTCAAGTCGAACCAGTAGTTCCAGATATTAAGGCATTCAACCAAAACAAACAACTCTTCAGCTTTATAATATTAGTATGGATATCCATGACAAATTATGAAGTGGTTTTTCTAGCAGTGGAATGAATATTATAGGCTAACTTTATTACTTTTTATTTCCGTACTGTTCTGATAATTACATGCATCTATTCCAGGACAGGGTCACAATAAAAGTAGATTTTCCTTTTATTTTAACTTGCCCTCTAATCAACATTCATTTAATTCGTGTTCAAAGTGTTTTAGATGCGCGCCTAACTTTTAGGGCAGAAACACAAACAGCTTTAAACTCGTTCCATTTACGGGTTCATCCATGCCATTACGTTCTCTTGTAAGCAGAATCAGTTTAAAAGTTTTTTCACATGTCTGTCTATGTCTAAGCACATCGTCTTTCTTTATCACTTGTTTCGTTTATTAAAGTAAAAGTTTACTAAATTTGTGCGATAAATAATATTTGATAAAAATATTAGGTACCTATTTTAGTAACTTAATTGCGTTTACATGAAAATGTATTTTTAGCAATCATGTAAATATTTGCACACAATAATTGTTTAACCGTGTCATTCGGTGGGACTATAACCCGACGACACTTAAATTATAAAAAAGCAATTATGGTATTTTTATTTAATAACTAACTACAGTAACTCTGTAGGTATCTTAGTACTTTTGTTCCTACGTACTTACATACCACCCATTAAAACTAGGGACAGGCATTGAAATTACTGTTTTAAGTAGTCGAGTCAAACCTGTGTATCTCCCCGCGTAGGTAGCAAAAACGTACCTACTCGCGGCGACCCTTACTTAGGGGCTAAAACAAGTTGCGTGTCGCTACCGGCCAGCGACACGCTCGCGCGTTTTATTCACCGGCGGCCGCGCGGCTACGTTGCTGGCTGGACGAGAATGAATAAAGTACTAGAAAGAGGCGCTAGATGGCGTTAGAAGCTTCTCGTAGCAGTCAACCCTATGGCGTCGCGTGATATTACGTCACTGAATAGGTTTAGTGTATTATGAATCATATTCCAGAGCAATAAGTATGAAATTATCTTGCAATGGATTTTTGTAGGTATCTACACAAAATTGTGCTTGACTCTGAGGCGAACTAAATTACGCCATATTGTTGACGACATTGAGTAGACATTTCTTTGAATACAATTGCTAAGTCATACTTCTGTACGAAGTACTAGTACTTATTCTGTGGTGTAGTTTCCATTTTCATGACGAATCTTCGTACAATGGCTCCATTATTGGTTATCATTTCAGCCTCACTTATGATTTTGTAAGCTACCACCAGTACCACAAAGACAAAGGGATCTTATTAATATCTACCCATCTGCTAATACAGACAAAGCGAAGTTATTAATCATATGGGACCACGAATTTGCCCGTATTGATTTCGCATTAATGTGATTAATCGCTGAATAACCGCAAACTAATTGAAAAAGGATCTGTGGGATTATTTACACGCACTTATTTTGACCATAAAGATGATAAAGCAGTTATAAATTTTAAAAAAAACTCGTTTCACGAAGCACATGGGGTAATTTCACGTTCGGAACGATGCTATTATTCTTTCCTCTTTCCTTTGCAGATACATTTATATAATACGGTATTAGAGCCTGTTGACATTCTGTCCTCCAAAAAAACAAGAACACTTTTTTATTACGTCACATTAACACAGTTGCCGGTCTAAACAAATGTCCCGTAAACTTTCAAAATTCATTGCAGAATAGATAACATATAATTATTTTACCTCATATATTAATAAAATTCGAAAGCAAATCTATTTTATTTTGTTACTTTTGCCACTAATGTTAGTAAAGACTAGTGATACATTAGTAAGACTCTGCCTCGGAGGATGTCAAAGGATGGAAAAATCAATTTTAAAAGGGATGAAAGTCAATTTTCTAAATCTGACTGATGTAATTTGGAGGTACCATTACCTCCTAATAAGTACAGTCAGCAGCACGTCAGGTTACCCACGTGAACTACGAAAACCACTTTTATTACGTAGGAAATAGAGGGGGTCAAGCTAAAGTAGGGTAGTCTGACGTGCTGCCGTGTACATGAAGAAAAACTAAGTCAATTTAGTTTAGACTCTAAACTATATCATTTTCGCCACATTTACTCTTAACGCTCGCATTTGACCTCGCTTTCCTCGACTAACTGATAACGATATATTTATCACTAACCGCTTTTGGTGATAAATTTAATTTTATTACGTATCGCCCCATTTCGGCTAAGTGTTTTCCCGGGCCACTATTGACCTCCTGCCACCGCGTAGTGCAAACGAATCAAATAGACCTTTTCAAACATTCGAATACACTATTTGTTTTGGTCAAAAGGTACATACGATATCTGATGATTATGAAATAAATTTTAACGATAAAAAAATATGGATGTCAATTTTACTAAAGTTTGAGTAATAAAATTCCTACTATTGACTTTGTAGCGTTGTCTTGATTAGTTAGATTAGATTATGCATTAGATTTTAACGATAGTCAAATAAGACGTTATAGTAATAAATTCCCTCCAACTTGAACACACAAAGGCAGAGGACATTGGTTCGTTTTCCGGTTTATGACAATTATTCTGAATCGACTCGAATTAGAGATCAGAATTCTCAAATTCTGAAAGAAACACTCAGAAAGTTTCCGGGTCAGAATATTCTTGTATTCGATGTCTAAACTTTCTTTTCGAATGGATTTGAAAACCACATTTACGAACACGTTTTTTGTCGGTGGGGTCCGATTCGACATTCGAATTCGGAAAGGATCTGACACGGAAACTTTTGGAGAGTTTGTGAATCAGGGTGCTGGTGAGTTGATAAGTTCGAAATGGCTAGGCCACACTTCCATTAAATTGAGTTAAATAGCGCAAAATAAATGTTAATCAATTTATTTTATCCGCAAAATGTAAAATTTACAATGTTCCATTCAAACCAACTAGGCAGCGATCATTCTTGTTCATTTGCCTTATGACACGCTCATACAAAAGGCTGGGGTATAACAATACATCACTTCATAATTTAGAACTGTAACATTCCTACCTGCTACTTTCTGGGCAAATTGTAATTTCATGGATACGATTTAAGGTCTGTTTCCACTACAACGAAGCATACCATGAACGTGCTATGAACGTGTCAGGCACGGACTCAAAATACATGGTGTATTGTCAGATTGACTTGTCAAAAAAAGAATTATATGCTCAACGTTTGGTCGGTAACAGAACAGTCTTGTGGGTATCGTCGCACCCTCTTTTCTTCCACTACCTAACACCGCGCTTGCTTTTACTCTATTAACTTTAACTTCCTATTTTGAGGTTGAAAATCAATTGACCTTGACATGTGTAGTTGTACCTACTTTGTTCGTTGCTTGATTCACATAGCACAGTAAAAGTATGGTACAATTTAGTGAGCACAGACATTTAAAGTCCGTATTCTAAGCTAGGCAGGTCATTTGTCTGAAGGCGGAAGGCCGGGTGCGATTCCAGAGTAATTTATATTTAAAGAGGCATTACTTTATTCTACGACTCGCGCCTCATATTTCCTCTGAAGACAAATGCTGTCGTGTCTCTCTGTGTTTCCTCCCACAATATAAAATGGATAAAGGACTTCTTAAACAGGAAGCCTTATGAATCCTTGTAAGTGGTTAGCTGCTGATATTCAAATTCAAATTTTATGTCAAATGCCATTTACTCAATAAGTAACACGATTCCCAAAGGACTGATCATCTTATTATTAAAATTTCTTGAGGTAGGAAAGCAACGAATTAAGACGTAACATAGACAAACAAACAATACAATTACTTTACATTAAGTACCTCCATGGTAATAACATATAATAATATCGAAACCTCCTTTTGTTGGTTCAAGGTTTCACACGATTTCATAACCCTACCAGGATATGTAAGTAAGCAACAGTACCTTATCAGTTTACCAAAAAAGGGCTACTTTTTTGGAACTGACTGAAAAAGGTACAAAATACAGTTACCTTCAAACGACTAAACAACACGACCGACCTTGATGTTAACTTATTCCAGAGCATTTTACGATAATGGAAATGAAACACAAATTGCTTTATGACCACTCCACGACTGAAGTTATTACTTTTTACTGTTAGGTACTTAAGTAATGCAATATTGAACCTTTAAGTAATCAAAATTTTGTAACTTCATCACAGTAACATTAAAGCAAACGATTTCTAATCCCGTATTAATTCGATGTTTCTTCAAAACATTAATACAGACGACTTAACTGTTACTCCTCTTGTACCAAAACAACAATCTAAGGTTAATTTAAAATTTACACGGAACCCAGAACGTAAAGTGAGTTAAGTGTCCTAACTCTGAGGAGCGACCTGTGACAACTTTTAGTTCTTATATGTGTACACACAAGGCAGAAATTTACGTAAAAACGCATAACCACATGCTTTAACGGTGTACAGATAAATAAATAATAGAGCTCAGAGTCAACAGAGAACAGCATAGTTTTAAATGAAATATGAGAGAGGATAAAACAAACGCTAGACGCGGAGCACTCTACGAATGAATAAACACACGAAAAATCGTTTTTTTTAAATATATAAGAATACATTGTTTTTAAAGTGAAAATGTGCATCGTCCTTTTTTCTTCTTCGTGATAATAGATTTATAAAAATTTCGAAAGGTCCAGCATCATATATATTTTTTTGGACAGCAGTATCATGGATAGTTATGAGCCATAATATTATTTGTAAGTTGTAAAACTAGTTAAAATAATCTATGTTGAACTAAATGTCTCTAAATGCAAAACTCACCATACAGGTACCATAAAAATATCATAAGAATCATGAAAATATTTCGAAATTCAAGAGCGTTTCATTTTGTATGTTACAGTATTCGTATTTGGGTTACAAATACAATATTGACCTACAAATAAATATTTTCTCTAAACTCGGCACACGACACCGCGAGTTTGACGACCTTTTATACAACTACGAAGTTTATAAAAACCTTCCGCTACATCTTAGCGTTATGTTCTTGCAACCAATCACCTTGGAAGTCTAATTCGAAAGGACTCGGCTAGTGAAGGTTCCGCGGTGGAATAGGACGATAATGATCAAATACCATGTGAGCTCGTCAAATTCTCTAAATTATGTACGCAAATCAAAAAGCATCACCTAGCTCCAAGCTCGTCAACTAATTGCATTAGTGCGCAATTGCCAACCCCAGCGATTCATCGATAACACTTTGCCTAGCGACCGGCTGCATGTAGTACTTTATTTAACGAATCAACTACATAACATGACTGAGCTACATTTATTTTTCTAGAAAGTAAAAGTAAGCATGTGAAAAACGTTCTAAGAAGATTAGGAAGCACGTTAAAGCAATAATGTGGAAATCTCTAGCATACTTACTTATTGTTAGTAACTGAATTTTATTTCCATTTAAATTATTTAGGTAGCAAATAAATTTAATTTATTAGAACCAGCATAATTTTCTAAGAAGCTTTTATTTAATGTCTATCGAAAAATCTTAAGCATCAACAAAAGAGGTTATTCAGCAAAATTCTTATAAAATATTAAAGAACTCGCATTGACAACGGTGCTCAAGGCGTCATTTATCATTCGCCGTTGTACACCGTAAATAATAACCAATGCAGCGTTCTCAAACCAGCGGCAATACAAGATGTCCCCTTAAACTTTGATTAATGAACACCAATAACCGACACAGTTACCTTATAAAAAATTGGATTGGACCCGAGCCATGAAGATTATTTATTATTATGTCACGAAGTTTTTATACTTATATTTACAGGTGTCACTAAATAAAATAAGTAATCTTTTTTTTTTCTTATTTTGTTTGATGTGAGATAGCAATCCGTAAAACAGAAAAAGAAAAAGTTATTGTTTACTACAATATTTTGATTTGTTTGTGTACCCTATTGATACTGCGCCGCGCGCACTCGCACGCGTACCTGCCTTATTTTTATTTGTTTAAAACGTACCGTGAGAACCCCGGAGCCCCCAGTTGCCATCGAGACGTTACCTATGACACATGTACTAGACCGACCAGAGCGCTTTCGCCGCGTGTGTATCCTGTGAACCTCCTTACAGACATTTCGAGTGATTGTGGCCTGTGAAGTGACACCAAAAACCCCGGAAAACTGATGTGGCAAGTACCAAGCTATAAGCGCTGACTTTAATTATTTTCCACCTATCATTGTCGCCCTCCACGTGTAATCCACTGCCTAAACTCTCATACAGTTATTATATTATAATATTGAAATACGATTTAATTCTAAGACACGCAATCAGTCAGTCGTAAATAAAAATGCTTTGAACGACGACTTCAATACTAGTACGCATCTCAGAGGAAAAGTGATTGTAGCAATTATTCTTCAACTTCCTACATTCGACTAACATGGAAGGGTAACTATTGGAAGTGTTACCAACATGTGTGTTCTTGTTCCCCAGTTTAGAACGTGAGCCCATTCCACCCGAAGGTGTTACAGTTTAGGGTGTTAGCCATCGTTAGAACCGAAACCGACAAGTTAAATTGCCCGACCTACGAGTACGCGCCAAGATTCAACTTCTGACCTCCCTAATTAAGTGACCCTTAATATGCTCATGTAGGCACTAATTGAGATTTTAAAGCCCTTAAGCCTCAATGAATACTTACGAGCAACCAACCTTATCGTTGGTTTTGCTCGTATTGTTTGCAAGTTGGACTAAGTAAGTTTGAAGCAAAGCGAAGTTGTTAATTAAGAAATTAAATTATATTAAGTTTGCATAAATCGAGAGTACTTTGGTAAACACTCCAGGTAATGTGTGTTGAAGTATAGCTAATACCTCCTCACAGGTGGGGTGAGGCTTTTGCCCAGCAGTGGGCTTTATACAGGGTTTTGTTTTGGTCAGCGCCCCCCGATTCAGAGATGCTAATATTAGTTATGCTAATTAAAAAAAGAAACTTTTTTTCTTTAAATAATATTAAAGTTCCTTCGCAACATGTCTAAAAAATTTACAAAAAATGGGGACACTGGATACCTTTCCTTGCGCGTAGCTACGAAATGCTACGCCGTAGCTATGCGTTGCCCAGCAGTGGGCTCTATACAGGGTTTTGTTTTGGTCAGCGCCCCCCGATTCAGAGATGCTAATATTAGTTATGCACAGGCCTGCCATCGCGTAGTTTACTAACTACTGCCAGGCCTGTGTATATCCCCGCGTAGGTAGCAAAAACGTACCTACGCGCGGCGACCCTTACTTAGGGGCTAAAACAAGTTGCGTGTCGCTACTGGCCAGCGACACGCTCGCTCGCTGCTGGACGAGAACGAATAAAGTATTAGAAAGTGGCGCTAGATGGCGTTAGAAGCTTCTCGTAGCAGTCAACCCTATCGCGTCGCGTGAAATTACGTCACTGAATAGGTTTAAGGTATTATGAATCATATTCCAGAGCAATAAGTATGAAATTATCTTGCAATGGATTTTTGTAGGTCTACACGAAAATGTGCTTGACTCTGAGGCGAACTAAATTACGCCATATTGTTGACGACATTGAGTAGACATTTCTTTGAATACAATTGCTAAGTGCATGAAATAATAGGATATTTTTATATATTTTTGGCATCAGTATCGTTTGTACAACCACCCCTGAGATGGGGGGCGCTGACCAAAATAACCGTCTGTACCGGCTAACTTTACTTTACTTTTACCAGGTAATGTAATTTGATTGAACGCGCGTCACCCGCCTCTAAATCCAGCTTTTCATTTTCCGCTCTCCTCCAGATAACTATGAATTACGGCTCTTTGTTGTTATTTGACGTCTTTACATAAATTGAAAAACTTCCCTCAACGGATCGTACGCCGACTCGCTAAAACGCAAGGACAGTGAATAATCGAAAAAATTCTCGCCCACTATACACCTGTACTAGATAAATTCATAATTTGGCAGGTTATACCACTCGTATTTTGATTTGCTAGCCTGTGCTAGACACTTTTATGACCTTATTATTTTTATAGCGCAAGTTTATTACGACAATCTTAAAATTTACTGTTCCTTGCTTGTGTTTTAAGACTTATTGAGACACTTTGTGGCTTCCTTTCTTTTATGGTGAGCAATTAGAAACGTTTCTTTGTGTTGAAAAATATGATTGATACAATTGAAAAATACGATGGTTCTTAGCAGAGTGTTTTCAACGATTTCCTTTGAATGCTATTGTTCTTTGTAAAACCAGAAAAGAACTAAGGAGTAGATTTATTTATTTTTATTCAAATATTATAGTATAATTAGTGTATAACAGGTAGTGGATATGAAAACCTATGCTATGTTTAAAAATAATTAATTATGATTACTATACAAATATTATAGGAGTAGATTTACATTTTGTGAATAAACATTCGGAACAGACGGGCCATTATGAAAGCTGGCAGAGGCATACTGCATAAGAAAGTGCATCAAAGCGATTCAGTTCACAAGCAATTTCAAAAGAATGCATATTAAAAAAAAGAGCAAACAATTATTATATCCTCATGACACAACTTGTTTGTTCATTATGCTATGAAGTAACAGTGAATTATTTGTTATATTCTGTATCTGCTACTCAAATACTTATTATCTTTTTTTCTTTGAATAAACCTAATCATTCATTTGTTTCAAGTAACATAGACCCTCAAAACCCTTTAAAACCTTGCTACTCAAGTAATTAAAGTAACTTTTACATACTTCAGGTTTTTATTCTATGCATTGGTAGGTATGACATTTTTAGCTTTACAGGTACTATGAGTTATATGGGTTTTTCAAGAATTGTGGCTGACCTTAAACTGCTCTATGTGTGGGGGTAAGCTTCCTAATCCTGGGCTAATAGAGATAATACAACACAGCATAATTGGGTCTAATCAAAGCTGAGGCCCTACTCCTGTTGACGGTGTCCGTATTTTCGAGTCTAGCCATCACGCTCGTTTGCGTTGTCATTCTGTCGTGAATGAAAGGGACAGCTACATTCGAGCCTCTGACCTGTGGCTGTATCGATTGAGATTGGAAGGGACTTAATTGAAGGGAAGGGAAAATAGCATGGATACCATAAATTAATATTTACACACGTCATACAGCTTGTTCTAAAACAAATCGAAGTATTTATTATTTTGTATAAAGAAATGTAAAATCAACCAAACGGAACAAATACTATAACAAAACAGGTGCTATTTTACCAAAACAAAATTAAAACAAACATCAATCTCGAAATCACGCATTTCGTATAACACGGCAGTGTCACTTTATAACTTTTTTCATTTCGTGTGGAAACAGGTCACCCTGTTTTAAGTACAGTGGACCACACATCAACCTACTCTGATCTGTCAAATTTCCTCAATCTTATGTTGATAACATAGAGTTCTAAATCATTTCATATATTTTGACAGATTTGGATGAGTTAATGTGTGGCCAACTGTACATCATTCATTGTACGCAGGGATTTATCAATCTGCCTGCATACCTGCCGATAATCATGGTTAATTAGCAAAATTATCGGTTGGCTTATTGTAACTTGTACTTCAACATATCAATATACGTAAATATCAAGTAGGTTAGTCCTGTAACAAAGTAAGCTGAACTAAATTTGACAAAACCGGTTTTTGTCACGACTTATACTGAACGGGGACCTTTTTGGTACACTATCCTATATTTTATTTTGTTATTATTTTCGTCAGTTGTTGTTTTTTCTTTACTTTGTTGTGCCAAATAAATGTTTCTATTTCTATTACATATTACGGCCTTTTAGCACTTATTGCACCATCCTATTTTTGTACCGTCTTAATTAGGAAATAGGAAGATGTGATCGCCGTTCACTACTTAGGTTCCTACCTTCCTAGTTAGGATCCTAAGAAGAAACCTAGTTAGGAAGCTACAAATAATATGGTATAATAAGTGTTTTTCCTATGTGTAGGCAACAGTTGTGTTCTTGTATTCCACCACATCACTGCCCAATTCCACCATACCATTTACAGCCCGTGTAATACCTCAGCTATAACATTTCAGAAGCTGTAAAAGTCGAAATCAAATTGCTGAACGAATACATACAAAAAATCTAATGCTGAAATGTATTGTTTGCCAATTAAAGTTGTTAAAAAAATATTTGCTAACTTGAAGTTACAAAATTCTCTAGTCAAATTTCAATTTGATTGATGAGTGGGCATCGCGATACCACAATAATATTATTATCACGTTTGAACTACGCAGTTCCAGTGCTACGATGCTGCTACGCTACTACGGATGAGTTAATGCTACGCTGCAGTCGTAGCACTTTTAGCGCGTAGAAAATTATTTCTACGAACATTCTTAAAAAAAGGGCTTATAGTAAAGCATGTTGTGTCTCCTAACTTTAGTAAAGGTTTATCATTTATTTACTGGAAAATACACTGAGGGTGTTGGTTTAAACAGTCGCTTCTATTAAAAACAAAACATTGATTCTCTTTTAGATCAATATACTATGCAAACTGCTAACTCGATAACAATTTATGGAGAGACCAATTACGTATACACGCTGAAATTTTAGTGGTTGTTTTCCCGCAGCAGAACGCTTTACCTTTAGTAGTACTATCGAATCATGCAAGATATTTTCTTAAACTAAAAATATTTTTGTAATCAAAAAAATAATCATCAACTCGAAAACGTGAGAAAAGATAGTTTCTTTTACGAAAATTGACGTATTTGGGTACTGCTTGCCGCAGGAAATCAATATTTAAAGCAAAAGAAGCTCTACGCACTAAGCAATACAGCATAAACTGCACTATTTTACTGCGGAAAAGCAACCATTAAAATTTCACCGTGTATATTTCTCTCGCGGTGATAACTGCATAGTAAAAGCTGTATTAATGGCCATATTTACCCCTTAAAAAACCCCTTAAACTAAAACTTACGCCCTATATAAATAACAATTACATAATCTTAACTATGTGACTGCCCTGATATGCACCAGAAGACTGTGATAACGAAGGTACGATCGTTCGCTTCGCGAGATGCAACAAAATTCTTTTTGCGGAGTCAAAGAGCTTCTGAAACAAAAGCTAGAGTTCGTTACATCGCCTCAGATGTGGCCACCGTCTGCTCAGGATAGGGTTATCACTTTTCGTAAACAGATTATTCCTTAAGCACAAGATTTTTACTACTAAATGCTTAGTGACTAGGTGCTAGATGCACTGCGCTAATTATAGTTGCACCTCGGCAAGTTAGATATAGTGAATCTAATTAGCCAAATTTTTATAGTTTTTGTGAGGGTTATGTATCTTGGTGTCAGAATTTGAACGCCATTACTCTGAAAGTCTGACATGATTAGTCAACTTTTATCAACATTAATTTATCGCACCGCCCACATTGTAATCAGCTTGGCGCTAAGGTATACTTGCCGTTAAGTCTACCCATTGTACTAAATATAAGTCGCGCAATGAAGCTCAAATAAAAATATTTATTGATTCGCTGTTTCTATTTTATTTTGTAGAAGGAATTAAGCTCGAAAAAAATCTTTACTATAATACTTAAGGATAGAATACCCCTTTGATAATAACAAAAACAGTAGCTTTCTATTACAGTGAAACCCCAACCGACAAAACTATTTAAAAAAACGATAGATTAAATAGAACGTTCAATTTGATTAAACATGTGCTCAGAAAACCAACCCATGTTCCAGTCATATTTGACTTGGCAACCCTAGGCTTTAAAAATGCCACTACACTTCCGTGTTTGTATGAGAAATTGTGAGTAATACTTTACTGAATATTTATACTTTGTAGCTTTTTCTTAAACTGAAGGATGCTATGACTTAGCTTAATTCACCCTTGTGATAAGAGTGTCATATTATACCTGATAGCAGCGCAGTCTTATTTAAAGTTTCAGGTGCGTTTTGCTATGATCTTTATACCTACTTATCTAGATACTGATCATTTCTGTCCCGTGGTTGGTGGTTAATGATTGCATAAAAACGAGTAATAGATTACCAATAGTTACTTATGATAATACCTATATAAATCGCAAGTAAGCCTTGCGACATCGCCGACAAAATGTAGAAAAGCAGGCTGCAATGGTATGGTCACGTGAAGAGGAGGCCACCAGACTACGTCGGGAGTGCGGCGCTACATCTCTGCATCACCGGTCAAAGATCCAAAGGCAGACCCAAAAAATACGGAGAGATTTTGTGCTAAACGATATGAGGGAGCGCGGAGTTTCCACCGAATATGTCGAGGACAGGGCGAAGTGGAGAAGAAAAAAAAGGAAACTGACCCCACCACCATGTGGGATATATGTATAGCCCGGAAGAGAGAGAGTAGACAGAAAGCTTTGTGAAGCGCCAAGAGCTACCTTACAGGAAGATTACCCTGTGTTATTTTTATTATAATTTTGCAGAATTTTTGTCCCTCTTGGACCTGCCATTTTCAGTTTGGCTATTAACCCCTTCATTCAAAATTTATTATCAAAATTTAATGTATGGTATTTAGACGATGGGACACTAGGAGGTGACGCTGACACTGTTTTTTTAGACTTTTCTAGAATAATTCAAAAATTTCATACAATAGGCCTTTCTTTAAATTTTGACAAATGCGAAATTTTTATTTCAGAACATCTTCCTCTTACAAGAAGATCTGAGATAATTTCTAAATTTCATAGTTTGGCCCCTAATATTAAGATTCTCACAGACTAAACCCTCCATCTTCTAGGCTCTCCTATCTTCGATAATGCAATACCCACTCATTTTCAAAAATTAGTAACTAAATTTGATGAATGTTCAGACCGCCTTTTGGAAATCAACGCTCATTCGGCTCTCTTTATACTTAAATCCTGTCTTTTAGTTCCTAAATTTAATTATCTTATTCGATGCTGCCCTATTTGGAAATTCCAAAATTTGACTAATAATTTAGACAATCTTGTTAAAACACATTTGGAAAAGATTCTGAACATTCGTCTTTTGGAACGGTCTTGGGATCAAGCGTCCCTTCCTATCCGTTTTGGTGGGATTGGGACGCGCAAAATTTCCACTGTCTCCTTACCTGCCTTTCTATCCTCATCTTACAGCACGTCCACTCTCGTTGCAAGTATCCTGCAGCCTTCTACTGCAAACTTCGAAGTGACGTGCCTGGACGAGGCTAGAAATGCTTGGGATATAGCATATGCGAATAAATTCCCTTCAGATCTTAAAATTCAAAGGAGTTGGGACCAAATTTCTTGTGAGTCTATTTTGAAAAGTCTTATTGACAGTAGCACTGACAACGCGGATCTAGCCAGACTAAAAGCAGTTTCCACCAAGGAAGCAGGATACTGGCTTCAGGCCTATCCTTCGGCCAACGTGGGAACCCTTTTGGACTCAGAAACTCTACGAGTCGCGATAGGTCTGCGTGTTGGTGCTGAGGTTTGCCTTCCACACAGATGTCCTTGTGCTTCTGATGTCGGCTCGTTGGGACATCACGGACTCTCCTGTATTAAAAGTGCAGGCCGCTTTTCGCGTCATGCCAGCATCAACGACATCATCCGTCGATCTCTTGCCTCTATCAACGTGCCGGCTTTACTCGAGCCGAACGGTATCGCGCGTGATGATGGCAAGAGACCAGACGGGATGTCACTTGTTCCTTGGCGGATGGGTCGGGCTCTTGTGTGGGACGCTACCTGTGTCGACACACTTGCAGCCTCTCATCTGCCCGGGACAAGCCGTGATGCTGGTTTGGCTGCGACAAGTGCCGAAAACTTTAAAAAGAACAAGTACAGGCAGATCGACTCCCGGTACCACTTTGTACCGTTTGGAGTCGAAACACTGGGTTCGTGGGGTCCCAACGCTATCTCTTTTTTCAAAGAGATTTCCAAGAGGCTAGTTGATCAGTGGTGACCTAAGAGCTGGCAGCTACCTTGCTCAGCGTATAAGCATCGCTATCCAGCGCGGTAATGCTGCCAGCATCCTAGGAACCTTACCACAAGGACCCTTTTTATAATTTTTGTTTTTGTGTTGTATTTAGTAATTTATCTTAATTTTTATTAATAAGTTGTATATATAGTTTCTAAGTATTAGATTTATTCTTTGTATATTTAAATAAATAAATAAACTAACTCAGTAAATAAAATCATTTTGCAGTTATTATAAATCAAAGATTACCTTTGACTCTACCGACATAAAATAAAACCTAATAAATCCTTTATCTTCGTAATATAACGATGTCACAAAATGGCATATACTGTCAAATTGTGACAAAACAGCTTGTCAAAATCAAATTGCTAATCTAAATACATTCGTTTATTAAATTGGCCTATAATAGTCTGAACAAAATGTCGAGAAACATAGCTGCTGCTGCTCACAGCAAGAAGCAGATAGCAACTAAAGGGTCTCAGAGCGAGGTCATTGAACCTGCAGCACCTGACGAACCAGAGGAGGCTGAGGAATCCGTGATATCTGTGAGCATGTTGAGTGGACTCCGGGTAGGGAGTCTCCTGCGCACGTGGGCTGAGGTGTCCATGATCAACTACCTGTCTGATCAACCGCTGGACATCATTAACTCAGGTAAGTCCACTTAGTAGGTAGGTCTACCTTTATAGCACCTACCTGTTTGTCATCTGTATTTATTTATTTAGGCTTTATCTAAGCATAGATGGAAGCGCTGAATGCGGGCCGCTTGTAACTGGGCACTTTGGAAATGTATGGGGGAGGCCTATGATCAGCAGTGTACGTCCTGCCGCTGATAATGATGATGAAGGTTCATTGCACAACTGAAGCTTTGTATACGAGGCGGACTTAACGCCAATTGCTATTGTCTACCCGTCATTCATTGGGACTAAGTTAAAAAACAAATTTACAAATGTATCCGATTTAAAAAATATAAACCCTGTCGAAAATGGGACTCTAACTAAACCGTTTTGCTTGCTGTACGTTGGTAGCTACCGGCAGGCCTGTGTATCATCCTGCGTAGGTAGCAAAAACGTACCTACGCGCGGCCCCTAGGTAAGGGCCTAAACAAGTTGAGTGTCGCTAGCCGACAGCGACACGCTCCCGCGTTTTATTCACCAGCGGTGCGCGACACTTGGTTGCTGGTTGGACGAGCGTGAATAAAGTCCTAGAAAGATGCGCTAGGATGGCGTAAGTAGCTTCTTGTGGCAGTTAACCCCATCGCGTTGCGTGATAGTACGTCACTGAATAGGTTTAGTGTATTATGAATCATATTCCAGAGTTATAAGAATTAAATTAATGTATTTTTGTAGGTGTCTAAACGAAAATGTGCTTGAGTCTGAGGCGAACTGAATTACACCATATCGTTGACAACATTGAGTAGATATTTCTTTGAATTTCATTGCAAAGTCATACTTCTGTACGGAGTACTAGTACTTATTCTGTGCTACCGGCATAATCACCTCAACGTCTTCTCAAGGTCTAAATATAGCAAGCGTGTGATGATTTAGACTGACCAGTTACCAGGCAAAAATCGGGTGAGAATTTATGCCTTTCGTTAGGCAGGAACTAAGTCACGGTATAAGATCTATGTCATGTCAATGCCAGTGCATTGAAAAAGAGGTAGACATGTCATCTCCTACTGCGTGATTCTATTTGATGCGCCGAGCACATGTTCATTTACGAGTCTAATGTCATATGTGAACAAAATGTATACGAATACAAAATTGAAAAAATTGCTCAATTTTAGGCACGCAATTTCCAAGCGCTAATGAGACATCTACCTCTTGTATATATCATGTTATATTTATTTGAAAAAGTTTTACTGATTTTATCTTTCATTAAGAACCATCAGAAATAAAGGCATAACTTACGGTAAAATGACAATACACATCCCTCGCTACGCAGCTAGCTTATCCCAAACGGAAACGCAGTTATGGAAGCATGAAATTATCTACGTATTAAGTGTAAGCCGTAGTTAAGAACAAGCAGACGCGTATTAATGGTCACCAACGGGGCTTGTCATATTGTAATCTTTCGCGGATTATGGTGTCTTTGCAAAGTACTACACCGTACTCTTGTAATGGTGTAGGGTCCAGACTATCATCGAGCTACTATTAATCTAAATGACGCTACAGTGTCCTGGTTTTCGAGTGAGGTACACTTACTTCTTCATGTTATGAGATCTTAAGAAAATTAGAAATCCATACTAATATTATGAATGCGAAAGTGTCTGTCTGTCTGTTACCTCTTGACGCTTAAAGCACTGAACGGATTGAAATTTGGTATGGAGACAGGACATAGGCTACATTTTGTCGCGATATAATAACATTAAGGGGGTAAAATGGGGGATTAAAGTTTATATGGAAAATCCAACTCTTGCGGGCGAAGTCGCGGGGAACCACTAGTAAATATATAACCATTTTAGCTAAGTAGGTATAACAGTTCTCGTATATCGGTATGTAGATAGCTCACTTCCTAACCAAAATACTTGCCTAACCTGCATAGTACATGATTCCTCCACCATCACTTAACTATCGTGAAAAACTGGTCGGTCTAAATGACATGTGACATGTACAGAAAGGAAATGTGATGTTTTATTTATTCTGTGAAAAACCAAATGAAAATGATTTTATGAACAAATGTGGTAGTAACAAAATCATTTTTTTTTGTATTGAAAGATTATTTTGTAAATGTATTTTAGGGGACAGCATTCGGCGTCGCACCATCGGAATACCGGCAAAGGAATACTCGATACAGTGCTTCGTGCCCACCGACCTCCGCAACAAGAGCGAAGAGGATCTTTTTAACGAACAGGCAAGGAAAGAACTCTTTTTTTAATAGGCAGACATTTTGACCGCTATCACACCTGATGGTGACTCTTTACGAAATCTCGCCATTGAGATGGAAACAGCAAACCCACACTTTATTGCATTGTCCTTAACACAGAAATCACGTTAGATTCAAACTTTCGCGTAATATAACAAAAAAACATATTTCAAATGTATGTAGGATTAATAAGATAAACAAAACACTCACAACATGCACTAGCAATTAAGATTACCCAACTTTATAAAAGTAGGTAACTTCTTCAAGTTATCGATTCCCCTATGTATTTCTTAAACAATAATAACATTATTACTCTTGTTAAAGTCCATTGCTGTACATTAAAATATTATTAAATTCTTCACAAGTTTGTTTAAGTAAGCGAAAGCCGTTCCTCTTCAAGTTTACACGGATGAAATATTCATGAATGTAAACTTTATTATGAAATATTTTCGCCGACATTCCCTCCGAGCGCGCAATACGCCACAGGTACGTAAACGGTTCTAAACATCTCTTAAGAGTACCAAAATATAGTATAGCAACCTCACCTCTCATCTTTGCATTTCACTCCCGTGACTTTGCCTTATTAAAATCATGCCACGATCTTATTCAGCATATTCTACTCTACTCCAATTTAAGATACCGAAGCTGGCAAGTCAGGGCAGGGATTCGCATTTTTTAAAACGTTTTTCTGACATAAACTACAGCTACAAGTACTTTTGTAGGGCTTCGTAGTCCTGACAAGGAACCCTTTTAGTTGCGTCATGTCTGTCTGTATGTCTGTCCAAGGTTTTGCTAAGAGAACGTTAGTACTAGGAAGATGTAATTTTGTGGGTGTATGTATACTAAACTAATTATTACAGACTAAGTGGTAGAATAACATTTTGGAAAATATTTTTTTAGTATCGACGTGAGGATGATTTTTTTTCGTCGTCTACCCCATCATGTGGGGTATCCTTGAGTTGGTCTTTCTAAATGACTTAGGGGTTTCTAAAACATTTTTTGGATTTGTTGTTCCATTTACGAAAAAAGAAACTTTAAAGTGCAATTTTTGGTCCAGTAGGACGTCCCCGCTAAAAGCCGTTAAGATAACTTTATTAGATCAGCAGTAATATTCGTAGAACTTGGGTGTTGGATAAAATTATCCAACACCCAAGTTACCAAATACAAAATTTTTAGAATAAATTCTCTAAAGTGACTAAGATGTAGTAGAATGGTGCGGAACCCTTCGTGCGCGAGTCCGAATCGCACTTGGCCGGTTATTTTAAATTCAATTCGTTCGTATTTATTGTCAGTACATTCATGGTACTAAAAAGTTTACTTTCATCAAATATAGAAATACCTTTGAAAACCTAATCAGTTTGTAAAAAATACCTCTGTTGGCTTACCCAATGTCGAAACTATTAGTGGGTTTGTTATAGTGGTAAAATTTACACTTTTTTTCCAGTTCCCTGTAAACATAACACCTCTAATGAACGAAGACCAACTATGGGGTTGTTTCTACACATTCCCTGAAATATACGCCGACGTGTATTCGCCTGTCGTGCGCATACGTAAAATCGAAGACGTTCCCGAGCTCGTGGGGGGAGTCCTGACCCGGGATATGGTCACAGCATGTCTATCCTACCTTAAACGAACCCCAATTTTGGGCGATTACGTTTACATAAAGCTGAACCTTTCGTCAAAGGTAAGGGGTCGTTTGGTTTGAAAATTCGCTTTCTGTTTTGAAGAGTCTTAAATAGCACTGTTATTTTGTTAAAAGCTATACATTTCGCTTGTTGCCCCTTTTCACTTGGAACAGTTGTATTGTTAAGGAGAAGAAAGACCCTTTTCCTAAAGTATACTGTATTCAATTTTATTTATATTTAATGCATTTATGACATGAAAAATTATCAGTCTCATTTTTCAGCATTTAATCAACATAGACGTACTACAGCACTACAAATACCTGGTATACCTGGACTTGTCATCTAATCTGCTTACGGAACTAAACGTACTCTCTTATCTCCTGTATCTACAATTTCTATCAGTTGCCTTTAACAGACTTAACACTGTTTTGGAATATGACACTCGTAAATATTTCATTTGTATTGTAGTATAATGTTATTCTAGCTCTAAAATCATGTCATTAATTGAGACATCTCAAATTAAATTTCAGCACAGTGGTTCTTAACGGAGGTGCATTATAAATTTAACTCAGTGAAGAAAATAAGAGATCTCACTATGTTTTGGTCTATAACTATACTAGATCTATCTCACAACAACATCAAAAATATTAGCGGTCTAGAAACCCTTAGGTAATTTTGGAACTAACAATTATTATTGTATTTTATGAGGCGTTATTAGTTTGGAACCAAGTGAGAGATACATAAACCTACTTAATAATCCCTACATTTACAGATACCTTCGCCGACTGGATTTATCGTTCAACCACATTCAGCGGCTCGAAAATCTGAACCACCTGCGTTTGCTCTGGCTAGATGTTTCATACAACAACATATCTAGCTTCGAAATCGGCATGAACACGGGCCTCTGGACGTTATTACACCTGGAATATTTGAATTTGAATGAGAACAATCTCACTTCAATGAAAATATTTTCTGGTTGTACCAGGTATAATCGTGAATAAACGATTTTCGACTAATATTTTCGGATTATATGTTTCCTATGTCAATAATGAGATGAAACGAAAATATTAGTTTCATCGACTCAGAAAAGGTTATAATACTTAACCTGGAGTTCACCAACACATGATTATTTTTTTATCAGCCAGCATTTTGCATTTTTTGACATATTTTCGTCGAGTTTTGCCGGCTGTTTAAAAATTGGTGAACTCGGGTCTTAGTATGACATTCCAAAAAGCACTTAATCCATCGTATGTTTCATCATTTATCACTTGTCATTTCTGTTCCTGATCCATTAATATAACGTCCACTGCTCCTTTAGTTGTTTACACAACTAGATAAAAATATATGTGGACTTTTAGTTAGTGCCTCGACCTCGACTACTATTGGATTAGTTGCGGTTTGTAGAAGTTTGAGCGAACAGAACAACTATTTGTTCGTTTGAGAACTCTGACCCTATATTACATACCTACTTATATACAATCAATAAATACTAGCAATAAGTAGAAACTGCAGCCGTTCGCTATTTCCATATAAAAGTTACATGAAAATGTATAGTCGCAACACGCATATTGCTAATTTTCTTTTATCAAAATGTATCAAACTTATTTTTCATCAACCAGGCTGCGAGAGCTACACGCTCGCAACAACCGTCTCAGCATGCTCCTAGAGCTGGCGGTGTACATGCGCCAGATGCGCCGTCTGATCATCATCGACCTCCGCGCTAACCCTATTTGCGCCACACCAGGCTACCGAGATGTCGTCATCAACACCTTCCCTATTCTACTCAGCTTGGACGCTGAAGAACTGGACCCTGTCGTACAAGTAAGATGCCAGACATCGCATTCATCATAAGCCTTGTCAACCCACTGCGGACATGACGGTCTGTATTTTTGGTAGGTATACCTGGTGCAGAAGGAGTTCCACATAACCCGCTGCTATCCCCACCTACAGCAAGCACGCAAAAACTTTTCCGTAGTTTAAAAACAGATTAAAAAAAAAACAATATTAGAAGAATAGATGTTAACTTATTTGACTTGAGACCCGTGTTCACCAATTTTTAAACAACTAAACATAGATTACCGGTGTATTTGACAATATTCCTATACAAAATGTGTCAAATAATATTAAAACGACTTTTAAAAATTAATCATCTGTTCGTGAACTCTGCCCTTGACATAGTAAATAAAATTAATCCTTACACTTGACTTTCCCTTTGTTACGGACAGTTTAATTATCTTCAATTTTGGAGTATCTCAAAACAAGTACAGTATAACAGTTGTTTCCAATACCTAACTTAAAGTTTGTAGCCACCGCTAGTTGACTGTTAATTAATTTACAACGTAATCACTAATAAGGTAAATTAACTTAACCCTCGATCGAGCGCCAGAGAGCTATAACCACGCTGGGACTTTAATGGATAGTTCGAACACTGTGGTAGAGTTGAAGGATATGACGCGATGTTCTAAGTGTAATGAAAACTCATGAATAATTATATTTTTGACGCCTTAGGTCAAAACTTTGCAGGTATGCTGGTTAGTACATAATTTACTTACAAGGCCTAAAAGGTGTTCACATCTGAAATGAATTAATCTTCGGGCCACTCTGTATAAGCTATATGACATTGGCTAGCACAGCCAATGTCATGATGATCTTGAATCTAGTGTTAACAAACTTTTGCTGGCAATTACTTCTTTACGAGGGCGTATTTCATGATAATGCAATCACGAAAAATCTACTTGCTACCTGGACCCTTAGACAAGATGCAATCTTTCTATAGTGAACTTCACTACCGCCTAAGAAATGACAAAATATATATGCAAAAACCACATGATGTTTCGATAGCATCTGTTAGTTTTATACATTTTTTATAAGTTTAAATAAGAAACCAAAAATCTGCACACGACACGAGTAGGATTTAAACCCGACCCTTGGCTAACCGGGCCAAATAAAATAAAATAACACTATGAGTGTATGTACCTACTTAAACTGAAAACGTTTCTTCCTGCTGTCATCCCCAGGGCAACAGATAGGCGTAACGCATTTGCTCCAAGAAAAAAATAACAAGGAATGACATAAAAAAAACTCTACAAAAAGATGTCGTCGACAAGTAAAAGTTCGTCTCACTTAGGGCCGAGTCACATTACCGCTTTGCAATAAACGTATTGCTATTTTTTTGTTAAGAAGACATTACATTTTAAGTAATTTTAATTAGTGTAGTTTTAGAATAATCTAAAAATGTAATTGTTTGCTGTCCCAAATAAAGATAATAAAAATTACACCAATTTAAATAAACGACAGAGAAGATACTGGATACATCTATTTAGCGAGGCAATGAATCCTAAAGGGAAGTACTTTTCTCGATAATACGAAGCATTAAAGACACCTAGATGAAAAATCACACTTCTTCAAAACTTCTTTAGAATGAGTGTATTATCATTTGAAGAGATATTAATCCTTATATTGTGTCACCTTGTGTGACGTCATAACGCTGAAATTCGCGGCGTGGTGCGCACCGCAAATATAGCGGTGGGCGGCACTGCCCATTTTAGCGGTGCGGTGCCTCATCGCGGTTATGTGTCTCGGCCCTTAGATAACTTTTAACGTCTTCCGCAGAGAAGTTACAAAATGGACATGACGCCGGACATCAACACGTTCGCGTGCCGCCGTCTCCTCCGGCTGATGTATATAGAGCAGCTGTCGAAAGCGCACGTGTCGCCGCACACTCCCCCGGCTGACACCACTGAGATACCTTTGGTGGTGCTGGTCGGATGTGAAGCTGTTGGTAAAGGTACCAGACTTGTTTTTTCGTTTTTTGTTTTAAAGTTGATACATTTCAAGTATTTAAAGTAAGAATAATATCCTCCTAGCCGAATTTCGGCCACGGCGCTCCGACAATCTCAACCGAGATTAGCCAACTGTTGCGCGGGAGATGTTATAGTGCACAAGTATGTGCGTAATGTACAGGTTTATACTTTCTATTTCTTCACTCTTAAAGTTTGGTGAGACATCTTACATGACCGGAGAGAGATCAGGCACAGAGACCAACGACTTAACATAGGACAGTTGCACGTCAGAATACCACACTTTGATCTCGAGACCGCGTCTATTCTCTAGGTTATAAAGCGGTTTTCGTAGTTCAAATAGGTAACCTGACGTGCTGCCCGTTATTATTTTTTTCAAAACCGAAAACCCAAAAAATATTCTGACCTGCGATTCGAACCAGGGGGAACCTCTTAGACTTATATTAGGTACCTACTTCGATTAGCTTTTGACCATTGCAGATTTTGACAATCGGTCTCCATCAAATTCGCTGTCAAGGTAGAAAACCATTTTAAACTATTTTCTTATAGAATATTCAAATACGTATTTCCTAATTTTATATTAACATTAGTTTCAAACGACTTGTTTGAAACTAATATTGTACCTTGTTAATTTACTATGTCGCCGCCACCCCTGAACCGTGGAAATTTGTAACGTAGGTAGGTCTACTTTATAAAAAAATGCGTAATAGAAATAGCCAATACTTTTTTTCTTGGTATAAAGCTGCAATACTCGTATTCTTTTACCCTAGGCACCATAGCCCGGCGACTACTCGAGGAGTGCAGCTCCCACATAGAGCTGGGATACCAGCACACTACAGCGCCGTTCCACTTCCCCAATCGGTACAGAGAGGTCACCCGAAGCAAGTTCGACGACATGCTGTTGGCTGGCGATTTCCTAACTTACAGCGAATTGGACGGAGAGTCATACGGGCTGAGTAAATAGATTTTGAACTACGAACTTTCAAAAAGCAGCGACGCAAAAGCTATTGAAGGGTTTGGTCTGGTTCCCTAATATTCAAATTCCATTTTCACTGCTACGCGAGCCTTACGCTCGCCTTTAAAAACGCAGTGATGACGTACAACACTATAATTTAGTCTGTGGTACAACGCAATACTTACAGATCTACATATATGACGAAACTATTTACAGTGTCATCGGAATAATATGTGGTCGTCCTACCTACCTATTTATACCTCTTTACGTTCGTGTCCTCTACTTACGATTTAACTTAAGACACAAACTATGTAGGCAAATAAAACTTTATAAAACTCTTCGCAAGTTGTCGCAATCACAAACTCGCGAGTAGTTGCCTGCTACAGATGTTTTCAGGTCATGCGCCCAAGTTTTTAAAGTAATTCCGAGTTATTCAAAAAGTTTTCCCTAACCGCCGACTTAAGTTTAACAGTAATATGTGAACGTCGCGATTTCAATTTCTTTTTTAGTACAAAGATAACATGTTTAATCTTTTACTATGTAAAGATATTTAATCATGCTGAGAAGGTATAATTTGCTTTAATGGTAACATCACAGGTGGCTTAAAGAATGACTGTCACCTTAAAAATGAACTGTATCCAAGTACTAATACCTACCTATTTTTGGTGAATACCTACCAACGACCGAAGGACATTCTAAGATAGCTAAGTACTTAGAAATGTTAGAAACATTATATCATTAAAAAAGTAGTTAAACTCTTTTAATATTGATACTTTGTTTTTCAGGTCGTCAAGAAGCTTTCATTAACGAGGGGAAAGTTAAAGTCGTTTGCATGGATTTAATTGGTGCTTTGATGCTAAAATTACGAGGTCTCAGGCCCTATCTCATTCTGGTTACCCTACTAGACAAGCGATTATTACTCTACAAACAGAAGGAACGAAAAACGTAGGCAACATAGTAAAATTCCTTAGATAAATTCATTATTATTTTCAGTAGTAAAAGCATTATTTTTGATATTATGAGCCCGTGATGTTTTAAGGATTCGGAACCTAAGCAACGAACAAAGAATGTCTTTAGAACCCCCGTTAGAAAGGTCTACCCTGCAAGTTTTGTTGTCTGGACGAATCATTATCACTGGGATACTCAATGAAATTCTACTAGTGAGTATCTATTAAGTAGTTCTATGTTACATGTACTGTCGAGGAAAGCGCCTTACTAATCTTAGGGCAAAATCGTTTGCACATCGCATCGTAGTTTTTCTAACACATAAACCAAATCGCTATTACAACACGCTACACAACGACGTAACAATAAAATTCAAACGCGCTTACAATGAGGGATTTCCCTAGTGTCAAAAATCAGTACTTAAAAATCCGCTAGATGGCGTTGACCAATCTAAGTCAGCCAATTTTTTATTCCAGAAAAAGGCTGATTTTGGTGTTTAATAAGTATTTTATAATGGTTATGTTTAGCATGTTTTTGATTCATGCGTACTAAAAGGTCGTTTTTAACAATTTTTTGTCTCGTCTACGGATCCAGATTATTAAATCTCAATCCCACGCGTGAGCAAATCCACACGACTCAAACACTCTTAAGAGCAAGCCTGTTAATTTACTCCACAAATTTTATTTGCAGTCATTACCAGAAGAAAAAGAGAAGAGCGAGTTCATGATAGAGTCGGAATGCTCTTTGATGATGGATAGTGAAGCCCGCCAAGCCGCTAAGACATACGCAAGGGGTTTTAATCTTCTTACACTGCTAGCTTCTGTGTGTTTTTACTAAGTACTAAATCAATATAGCCCTACTATTAGTTGCGAAAGTAACTCTGTTTATATGTTACCTTTTGTATAGACGTATTTCGAGACCCTGAGTCTTGCCAGGTCCACCCTAAATTCTTATTGAGGATGGTTTTTATGCCATAAAGGGATGGAAATGTGGTAAAAGTTTCTGGGATTCTTACCGTTGAGCTGATTTACTTAAAGGTATGGAGATAAATTTGAGGCCCTCCTGGGAAAAACATAGCCTATTTTTTATCCCGGATATCATCCCTTAAATTGAGAGACGAACGGGGAAATGAATGTTTTCACAAGAGATCAGACATTTGCGCGAGCTATTGCTAGTTTGGAATAAATATTTTTTCATAGAGCACAAGTTCAATTGAAGATGCGAAGGGTCCAGAAGCCAGCCAGATGGAGCCGAGCCTTTATTCTCTGTATAAGGAGTCCCAGGGCACCGACGAATACACAAGTTTTGCTAACGGCCAGAACTCCTCATACCAGGAGCGTCGCAAGGAGTGGGTTTCGTCGTCTTTAATACCTATAAGTGAAGGATGTGGTCGAATGTATTCAAATTCTCCTTCAGTTATTTAACCTTAAAACCTGCTCTTACTTACCGATAGATTACTAGTGTAAATAAAAGTCACTTAATGTCTGACTTACAAATGTTTAGGACAAATAGACTAGGTACTACGGCTATCAAGTTTTTTTTGGTTGAATATAACTTTTTTAATACGCTCGTTTTTAAGAAAAGAATCAAAAACCATTTTGATTTAATAGTAAAATAAAACACTCGTCTGGGAATTTTCAAGCGTAATCCTCATAAGATTATGCACTGGGGTAAGATCATAAACACGTGGTTAACATGTTCTTGAAGGTTCTTCTCCTGATGTTGCATAATTAATTCATGTCAGTGTACTATACAGTAATAAAAAAAAAACCATGTAGGGTTCTAACTCCCCCCCTCTTGAAAATGCAGCCGTTCTAATTGATTTAAAAAATATATTTCTTTGGATCTGGAGGTCCTAAAAGTTATGAAAATGATTCATTTGGAAGATAACGCTATCGCCTATCAAGTAAAGTAAAGATCAATTCAAAATTAATAACTGTCATAAAACTTGATAAATTAATTCTTAAATTATCGGTAGTCGAAATCCGGACACACTGTATATCCAAGTATCTAACATTAAATAATTATTTTTGATAATTAATTTGAGCTTCCATTTCAGAAACTCAGAGCGACATTCACGAACTAAAAATGATAAGCCAAACAGTCCATCACGACATAAGAGCGTAGACTTCAGTAGATACGCATCTTCAACATGGAAAGGTAACAATAATCAAGACTTAATTTATTGACCCTTAAGCCATTCGCTGCTAAACTTCAGAGCCAGACACAATAAAATATAAATAGTTACTATACTAATCAACACTGTTTAGGGATATTTTGGATGTAATAATACTCTGTTTTGTACATCCCTATACCCGGCCCGGCGAACCTTGATCCCTATGACAGTTCATGTTAGTGATGGGTCGCGTGTCGATGAAACCTAACTTTTTTAACCGACTACAGTGCTAATTAAAACTAAAAATTTTATATACAAATTTAAACTAAAAAGTACAAAATAATATCGAAATGACCTAACTGTTCCACGGAATTGTACAAGAAACCTATTTCCAATTTATTAACTGTTATTTTTTGGAGTCTGTGCCAGAAATTCTAATTCTAATGTTTTTTTGCAAGTAAGGACAGGATTAGGAATAAGTTATTGGCGTCGCTGAAATCAGGTGATTTATTTAAAGGCGGTATCACTTCTCTCAGAGTCGTCATAAAAAAATGTGGATTTCGGTATGGAAAGTGTGACAAAAGGAAAGTGTTAATGGAGCGGAAGGTTAAAGCACTGATGAGATGTGATTTTCTACGAAAAATAAAGACTATTGAGAACTGGGATAATGTGGTTTACCTGGACGAAACGTGGCTCAACGCCAATCACACAGTCCCTAAAATATGGACAGACGACACAGCAAAATCCTGTACCAAAGCGCCAGAAGGCAAAGGTCAGCGTTTGATTATCTGCCACGCTGGTAGAGCCAAAGATTTTGCGCCTAATTGCTTGTGGGCCTTCAAATCAGTTAAAACGACCGATGATCACGAAGTGATGATGCATAATTTAAATGAACCCCACCATATTTTAATGGACAACGCCCCATACCATTACGTCCAAGTGAATAAAGCACTACCAACAACAATAATAAAGGGTAAATCCTAGAGTGGTTGCAACGCAATGGTGTGGCAGCTAACATTCAAATGTTCATAAAAGAATTGGTCAGACTGTTGAACCTGCAGAAGCAGCAAACAAAGCGGACATATTTTTTGGATGAAATGGCAAAATCCAAAGGTCACGCAGTGATTTGGCTACCGCCCTACCACTGCCAATATAATGCTTTAAAACTTTGTTTTGATGATTGGGATCGAGACGTGCGATACGACAGCATTTTAGATGAGCCGTTTTTGATAAACGTAGGCGACAGCAGCTGCAGTTCAGATTCCGAATTCGTGACACAAACCCTAATGTCATTATCAGATTCAGATTAAAATATATAAAAAAATGATCGCTGAACAGTTTGTGTTTTATTTGGTTTTGTCCTACAGTTATTTTTTTAATTCTCTTGAGTATACAATCGTGAGTGCATGTATGCCGCGCTCCGTTCTATTCAATAGAGAATGTACTAATACTTAAGTATGAAAAAGCAATGACACTCATAATTTATCACTTAATTATGCCACACATGAAAACTGATACTAATAAAATCTAATCTTAAATAAAACAAAACCTGGTGTCCCCAGAAATATTATATAAATTTGAGTGAAATAAAAACAATTTCATGCAACTTTTTAACATTCAGCTCAGCACCTATAACTTAAATGATTATAAATCATGTACACTCGTTTCCATTATCGACATTTGTTTATCGATATTATTCCGCACTAGTCGATATCTTCCGAACGAAGTAACTTTTGCAGGACGTAAACGTAAAGTCTGATTAAGATAATTTCTTGTAAATGTTAATAATTGTTATAATTCCGACGGAATATCATTGTAATGGCATATATCTACCTTACCTTAATACATGGCATTTTAGAAGCCTCCAATTCGATTCTAATGTAACGGTGACTCATCTACAATGTTGTGTCGTAAGAATAACTGTCAATGTCATAGAAATCAAGGTTCGCCGGGCCGAGTATAGACAGTATTGATGTGTGTAATTACATCTCATATTTTGAAGCCCAGTCCAGTTTTAGGATAGTCATTTTTGAGCCTAAGAAAAGATTTAATAGTTAATTTGCGGTTACTGGTTTCAGGTTGTTCTGTAGTCCCTGACAGTTCCAAATCATCTAAATCAGTGACATTCACATCTGGGGACAATGAACCAGAAGATAAGATGGACCCAAGCGGGATGCTCATCGAGCCCAGACAAACAGGGGACAAAGGTCTCAAGTGTACCTACTACATTTTCCAATTGTTCCTAGCAATTAAGATATACAGGGTGTCCCTAAAAGTATGGTAAAACGGAAGTCCAGAGATTTTTTTTCTGAATTTTTAAGAATTTTCGAACTGAGCAACTAAAAAAATTTTTTTTAAAAAAGTTGAAGTTTCTTTTGACATTTCTTTTTTGCAGCTAAATCTTTATAAATTGACATTTTATGCCTAAAATAATCAGATTCGTAACTTTGAATAAAATTACGAAAATGTTGGTCCGAAGTGTTAAATTTACGTTACATGAAATATGGCTTTAAATTAAAACTTTAAATTAAAAATCGAAACAGGTTTTATGGTTTTAAAGTAGTTTTTAAAACTCTTCCAGACTCTCAGCTTTAATAATAATTTATAAAATACTTTTGGCTAAAATCAGCCTTCAAAGCGATGTCTTTGCAAACTTTTTTTGCCATTTGACATTCTTTGCGTTATTGACAAAGAATAACTTAGTCTCCCTGTAACCACGAACGCTGTAAAGTGTTCGAAACACAGAACAGAAAAAACGAGTAGAAATAGCATCCTTCGCCTATTAGTATGAAAACCAGTGTAACCAAACTAACACATTTGTAAGAATATCACATTATGATCCACACAAAAAATTATGTTGTGATTGGTAATTTTTAGCGATGACGAAAGAGCTTAAAATATAAATTCGATTAAATGAGTTCCATCTTAATTACTAAGACAATAAGATCCTAAGCTGTGCTTTCTTGATTCTAATGTGCTTTTATATTTTGTTATTCTACTCCCTACTAGATGTCTTTTTTTAGACATGCTTTTCCCTATTGCGATGTAATAAGGTCCATAATTGTGGCCGCCGCTCCCTGTTCCTTGCTTTTAAGTAAAAAGTAGTTTTGCTACCCAACGCCAGGTGGCGTAACATAACAAAAACTAGAGAAGTTTCCGGCTTAAATAAGGATGGGATATACACAATAATCTGATCAAAAAGTATCGATACCAGCTAGTTAGACGTCAATTTTTAGTGGAAATAAAATGCATGAATACTTTACTATTTTTATGTATATAAAACGATGTCGTGTTAGTTATACTTAAATCAAATTAGTTATTACTTTAAAATTACTGTTACTTAATTTGTAAGATTGGTCTCCGTCCCGATCATTTAAAAAAAAACTAGGTTTTAGGGTGAAAATATGTATAAAAACCGATATTTGCGAGGACTGCGCGGAAAAAGGAATCGCCAGTGTGAGCATAAATATTGTCTTTTCTAAATTATGTGAACCGCACAATTTACGGATTACTTTTACAATAAATATATTTTTAACATTTAGACCTGATATTTTTTTTAAAACTTTGATAGTTAGTTAGCTGTAAAGTAATCAGTAAATTGTGTTGAAATTGTAGTAGGTATGTCCAAGGCAGATAAAAATATTTCAGAGCAATATATATTATACAACTTATTAATAAAAATTAAAATAAATTACTTAATACAACACAAAAACAAAAATTATAAAAAGGGCCCTTGTGGTAAGGTTCCTAGGATGCTAGCAGCATTACCGCGCTGGATAGCGATGCTTATACGCTGAGCAAGGTAGCTGCCAGCTCTTATAGAGCAATATTACATTTTATGTTTCATAATATGAACTTTTTAAAAACTGTTATGTACAACTTATTTGGGTTTTTATTTCCTTTTATATCAAGCTAAAAGACCTTATTTAGACTATAAATTTAAAGTAAAATCTATTTACCTTTTAACAAAAATGTAGGTTGTGTATAGCCTGATGTGCTGTTTTTTTTATTTGACTAGCGTGCTGTGTTCTTTATGATGACGTCTGCACAGGATTGATTGTTTCGTTATCCTAATGGTATAAGAACTTGTTTTTTACATGTTGGTTACATATTAAGTACAAAGAGTATGGATATCAAAGTAAACCAATACTACGTTATGTTTTATTTTTAAATTAAATCATTTTTTTTGTCAAACACCCAAATAATCATAATGTATGCATTAATCAGAATCAGAATTTAATAAAATTGTTTTACTGTCCTTGAAATAAAACATATTTATTCAAAAGTTGTCTTTTTGATAGTTTGACTTGTATTTTTAGTACATGATGTAGTCTGATATTAATATAGCGTTCGGCAATAGCTTTTGTTAAATCAACTACATGGTTTGATGCAGGAAATTGACCAATGTCAAACGGTGCATGTTTTTCCGGGAAACCAATTTTACCTTCCCGTCGCTTTAATCCATTTTGCTTTTACGTACGGATCTTTGGGAAATCTTAAATAATAATAATAATATCACGTAATTAATCTAATTAGTTTATTTATTACGTTTACTTACACAATATTAAAATTGTAGATTCAAAGATATATCTAAAGTCGGTCTCACTTCATAATACAGTACATCTTTTTACACAGAAAACCTTTTTTTAACGCTTACTTTAACGATCTTTTACTGTAATATAAAATAATGCGACCTAATAAACTTATCGATATTTTAAGCACATCCCTAATTGAGTAGCGTGTGGAATTAAAACGGAAATAGGTAACGCTCAAAACGTATTTTAGACCTTATTACTTTCGCAGTGGTTTGGTTTTAGGTTGTAATTTTCATCGATTGCTATTATATGCAAAATTTCTAATTTCTGTTAAAATAACGTGTTAATTTACTTACCTATGATATGTAACCCCTCCTTTTGTTAAATTTTTCGTATTGCTGTTGTTTTTGCACTCTAAAATTGTGCAATACAGCATTTTTAAAGATTTTTCTTAATAATGAAGGCGTTATGCATCCGTCGCAACTGGTCGCCGACTGAGGCCCGTGAAAGGGGGCGGTAACATCAAATGCGCTAAGCTCATTGCATATACGATACGCGAGTCCCGCCCACATACGATTTCTACTCGTTTTTTCTGTTCTGTGGTTCGAAACATCAGGTTTTAAATAAAATGTAAATAAATCGCGAAGTAAACCGTAAAATTGTGTTTTAATAAGTTCAACAATTCGCGTAAACGTAAGAAACAAATATTCTTTGCGTTAATTAAAAAATCAACAAACGTTAACTAACCAAAGATGACTTTAAGGACTTTTAAAAGTTTTTTTTTTCAAATTAATTTAAAAAAAATCTGGTGTCGGGTGTGGGTTTTGTTCCAAGATAATAATTATGAATAAAGTTTTTTTAATGGTTTTAAGTGATAAGCACTTACTTTGAAATCTTTAGAATAGATAAATAGTAAGTAGTTCAGGTCAAAAATTCTCAAAAATTTTGAAAAAAATTAATAACTTTAAAACTACGAAAAATACATGGGGGTGATTCAGGTACCACAAGAGGTACTCTTTCTCTGGACTTCCGCTTGTATGTTTTTCGCTGTATTTTTAACTTCTATTACAGTTAAATAATACTTAGTACCAACAAATATTGAATCAAAATCTACAATTTCGCACTATTTAGGGTGGTCCAGATCAAACGGATTCTATACATTTTTTGAGAAGTTAGCTTAAGGACTTAAAAACCACAACAATGGTGCTTATTAACTCTTAGTCGGATAAGAATCGATACTTTTCCTCGCGGGGTCTGACCCCCGTCAGTCAGCCCTTAAAAAAATATAATATCCATCTGGTCTGGAACACCCTGCAAGTATATGTTGGGAATGGTAACCGAAAAAAATACCACAATTTTTTCTAACTATCCTACGATTATTATTCCATAGATGACCCAGAGAAGACTGGAAGATCTATCAGCACGAAGGTCCCATGGAAGACACGTCGACAAAACGCCAATTCTGGATCTGGAGATGACTTGGATCTATGGATAGCATTTTTGATGGAAACTGGCTTGCTGCAAGCTAGCAGTCTCACTCACCATTTATGTAAGTTTCACACGAAAAAGAAGCTCTCTACGATTCTCATAAGTGTTCGGCCCCACGGCAGGCGTAGCGCGGGCGCGACGGCGGGCGTTTCCAATCTTCAAACATTTAAAAAGGCAGCGCCTTCCGCCACTATGGCCCCCAAGGCGCCCGCAGTGTGGCCGGACACGATCGTGATATTGCAATGATTGCCCCTTACAGCACACAACAGTCTTTAGTTCATCTTTAGCGAGCTGCAAGATTGAGGGATAGTCACCACGACTACGAAGCGACAACCTAAAATAATCTGCATATACAGGCGTCATTTTTATCACAGATGTAATTTTAATATAGTAATTTCCAGTGGTAATGGAAGCATTCTTTTTGCAAATTAATCATAATATTTTAAAAGTAATAGCGCAACGAAATTTAAAATGGAATAAAAAGAATGCTTAAAAGTTAATTATAAACCTCCTTTTCGTAAGTCCTTGAATAAGGTAAACAATTTTTTTTTTTTTAATTTTTTATTAGGTAACTATTGATTTATGTGCTAATTAATGTTCGGTACACACAGGTAGGTACACAAAATATCTGATCAGCCGATAATACTGATTATCTTCTATACATACATATAATAAAACAATTGAGTATTTTTACAAAAAACTAATTAAGGGTGATGTTAAAATAGTAACAGAATAGGAATTTACAACTTTTAATTTTTTTGTCTGTTTGTCTGTTTGTACACGCTAATCTCCGGAACTACTGAACGGATTTGAATGAAACTTTTTTTTATTGTGTAGCTATTGAGTCTGGGCAAATACTAGGCTATACCTTATTTTGAAGATCGGAGTACCTAACGTGGAACCTTAGCAGTACACCTAAACTAAAAGATATATGAAAGCAGCGCCTTAAGAAAAGTTATTTAGCGTGATGAGCATTTTCTATTGACGTACACAAATTGAAGGTCTGGAGCAACTGATATGGAACCCTAGCAGCTCAGCTCAACTATAAGAGATATGAATAGAGCGCCTTAGGGAAAATTGTTCAGCGTGATGAGCATTTTCTATTGACGTACACAAATTGAAGATCTGGAGCAACTGATATAGAACCCTAGCAGCTTAGCTCAACTATAAGAGATATGAATAGAGCGCCTTAGAGAACATTATGGTAATCCTACTGTCCAAGGGCGTCGCCAAGGGGGGGCAGGGAGGGGCAGCTGCCCCCTCCTAGAGATTCTAAAAAGTTGATTTATTCAATTTTTCTAATAAATGTTTTTATAACTTATTTACAAGTTTTTATTGCATAGTCAAGAGCTCGTGCTCGTGTAGCTTTACACATTGGACTCGGTACTGTAACAGAATATATATGTATATAGTACTAAGATACTGTTTTTATTACAATCGCTGTAAATGTACGGCTCGTAGGTAGTACAAGTGAAAAGCTTCATGTGCTGTCGACTTTACCTACAATTCATACCTACTTTTCTCATTCATAGAGAATGAGAAAAGTATGAATTGTAGTAGGTAAAGTCAACTTGCCCCCCCCCCCCCCTGCGCCCATCGGCTGGCGACGCCCTTGCGTCTTGCCCTTGGAGACAGTAGTCTCCAAGTTACTAGTTAGTGGAGAAATCGAGGAAATCCTTCAGATTTTATAGGCATTTTTTTTTTAATGGGTTTGTTCTTGACTCTAGACTAAGCCAGACGTGGCACAGACAGAGTCGATGATGGAGCGAGCTCACCCAGAATATATACTACAGCATTAATTTAGGTAGTTAGGTTTGTGGTGCTGACCTCAACGCTAAGTAGTTCGTGGATACTTTCACCACAGTTTGTCGAAATTTTGTTAATTTACTGTATAGTGAATGAAAGATCAAAGTCAATTGACACCATTTACTTACGGAAATTGAACTATAAGAATAGTCTTACTAACTTTACGATATAGAAGAAAGGGTAGGTAGGCCTTTGCCCTGCAGTGGGACATGACAGGCTCCTAATAATAATAATAACTTTACGATAGTAGTAACTTACAAACCGACCTTTGAGCAGGCTAGGGCCATAATAATAGATGCTAAACCACATTCATCTATTGCGGTAGCGAGGTTTGAGTCTGACTTTTATCTGAACACTAAAACTTAAAGTTACCTATATTTTTTTACAAACGAATAAAACTGCCTTCAATAAAGTAAACTAAAAAGTAAAAAAAATCCTTCACACTTTTACTAAGAAAGATATACAGGGTGTGGCGTAAATAGTGGTCCAAAGCAAAGGTGTGGATACACTGTACACTGAAGCACCACATACCAGTATTTAAAAAAAAAATATGTACAGGGTTTTAAAAAAAAAAAAAAATTATTTTTTTTAGAAATCGTTACCCTGCCTTACAAATTTGGTTATAATTTCCAAAAATGACGGTTTTTTTTATCCATTTTTTTTATTATTATTGCTGATCACTTGTACTTAGTACTCCATTCGTTTTTTTTTTTACAAACTGAATTTAATAAAAAAAAATAAGTTTCTTTCAAAATTCAATACTCACTGCTAGCAAATCGTTTGACTTTCAATGCTTTTGGTGCAAAAAAAATGTACCACACTGTCAGTGCCCATTGTTTAAAAAAAATGCCCATCTTTTGCAGATTCTAAAATGGTGCAACAATAAGTGTTACGACTTACAGGAAAAAAGTTATTGCTTTTCGAAACAAAAAGGAGCCCAATTCAGAAAAACAATTTATTTGAAGTTCAAGGGTTTACAAGGGTTGTAATTTTTTTCTGTGTGGTCCAAAGCAAAGGTGTGGATACACTGTACACTCAAGCACCACATACCAGTATTTAAAAAAAAATTATGTACAGGGTTTTCAAAAAAAATTTTTTTTTTAATTTTTTTAGAAATCGTTACCTTGCCTTACAAATTTGGTTATAATTTCCAAAAATGACGGTTTTTTTCTATCCATTTTTTTTATTATTATTGCTGATCACTTGTACTTAGTACTCCATTCGTTTTTTTTTTTACAAACTGAATTTAATAAAAAAAACCCTGAAAACCCTGTACATAATTTTTTTTTAAATACTGGTATGTGGTGCTTCAGTGTACAGTGTATCCACACCTTTGCTTTGGACCACACAGAAAAAAATTACAACCCTTGTAAACCCTTGAACTTCAAATAAATTGTTTTTCTGAATTGGGCTCCTTTTTGTTTCGAAAAGCAATAACTTTTTTCCTGTAAGTCGTAACACTTATTGTTGCACCATTTTAGAATCTGCAAAAGATGGGCATTTTTTTTAAACAATGGGCACTGACAGTGTGGTACATTTTTTTTGCACCAAAAGCATTGAAAGTCAAACGATTTGCTAGCAGTGAGTATTGAATTTTGAAAGAAACTTATTTTTTTTTATTAAATTCAGTTTGTAAAAAAAAAACGAATGGAGTACTAAGTACAAGTGATCAGCAATAATAATAAAAAAATGGATAAAAAAAACCGTCATTTTTGGAAATTATAACCAAATTTGTAAGGCAAGGTAACGATTTCTAAAAAAATTTAAAAAAAATTTTTTTTTTGAAAACCCTGTACATAATTTTTTTTAAATACTGGTATGTGGTGCTTCAGTGTACAGTGTATCCACACCTTTGCTTTGGACCACTATTTACGCCACACCCTGTATGTCAAAATTTAGTCTTGGAGTCGGTATCACTGCCATACCAAATTTTCTTACAAGAGGACAATGGCGAGGTGATAGTAACCTATCTAAAAAAGAGTGCGTATTGACCTTGATTTTTCATTCCTCTCTTCTCCTTAAGACATGGTAGACTAAGAGATTATGATAGCTGAATGGCGACGGGAGTATAAAATATTTTGTATCATCGAGCGTACGAAGTCGCGGGCAACAGCTAGTCAAAAATAAACTGATCCGAGATAAAAATGTCACCCTGTAAAGCAGCTTCTAACTAAACCTTACCATGAAAGACCATTCACACCTTCATTCATAGGTGTAAATTTGTGCGGTCTAAGGTAGTATCTGCCTATTAAAATAAATAATTACTCAGGAGTAGGTACTTCGTTATTTCATTAATCACCATAAAACTTTCTTCAGCTGAAATATGCACTACCCGGTATGACACGCGACTCTTGGATGATCCTGAATCTATAATAAGACACTTGGCGGACTACCTGCAGATTCCTTGCGAAACACACACTACAAATATTAGAGACGAATATGAAGACATACATCGCAAATCTCCAGGCCTTTTTTGGGATACGGTCAGTAAAAATACTATGTCAGACAAGTTCGTGCGCGACCAGTAAGGTCGCGCACGAACTTGTCTGATCTTTCGATCGAGATGAGGGGGGCGAGGCACTTTCCTCGACAAAACGTGCGGGGGGAGTTGCGGGAGGTGCAGTAGGGTCGCGCATGATTTTGGCGACTTTATTACATAATTTCTTAAATCTCTTTATACTGTGGTGGCCATGCGCGACGGCCGTGGTCAAGACCACACAGGCCATTTCTACATATAAATAGATGATTTCCGTATTTCCGAATCTTCGATCCTACTTAAGGTCCAGCTGTCCCATGGCGTCGTCGCAGCGCAGATTTAGCACATGAAAATGTTTTTTTAGTAATTTCATGAATGAAAATTTAAACAAATCAAAATATATTTCCATAGTTTTCTTGTTTGTGTTCTGAGGAATAATATAAACAGGCTTCTAAATTTCAGCACCAGCAAACATAAAAAACAATAATACATATGAAAAAATTGCTAGTTCAGGGGGAGACCAACTGCTCTAATTGAATTTGGAGCAAGATCCATAATTATCTTAACAATGTCCTGAAGTTTGTGATAAAATAGAATTGAAACTCGCACAATCTAATTCCTATAATAATGAACTTTTACAATGCGCGCTTTTATTTCGTCTTAATGAAGAAATATAGGCCAAAATTACAGCCATCTTACAGAGCTAGACCTTCACCAATAGTGCACTGCCCTGGATAACCAACCAGGTACATATGGCATTACAAACATACACAATTATTTGTTGTCTTTTTACAGGTGACAACAGATAATCCTGATGAAGCTTTCCTCAAGGTCAAGAGAATAATTCACAATATATTCAACTGTCAACCAAAATTTAAGCCAATGTTTGACATTGACTTTGCAAACTTGAAATACTACCCCACTGTTGAGAAAAAGTTAGACAAGATATGTAAGGAAATAGCACCTCAAAGGCTGTTCTATTAAAATACATGCAATACAAAAAATCTGAATGTTTTATTTGTAATAGATAGGTACAATTAAGTAAATTAGTACATAAGTATCATACATTCAGTGACCAAAAACATAAGTCTGAACTGGATTCTTAATTGGTTGCTTGTCTTAACACTTTACAATACAAAACTTCTTATCTGAAGATCATTTGAATACCATGGTGTCGAGCATTGCACCAAGACTTTGAACTATATTGTTTGACATAAGGACATCAACTTTTTCTTCTAAATGCCTCTTAGGGTCTTGCTTGCCAACATTTTTTATAGCTAACTGTTCAGGGGTCATTTTCTCTTCATCTTCAAGAGCTTTGTTGTAGTTTTTGGCCAACTCAAGCATATCTGTAACTGTAGTCTCATTGATTGAACAGTGTTCTTTGTAGTCTGATAGAGTAAGGCCATCCATCCAGGACTTTTTATGGAGATTCAACAGCATTTTCTGCTCCAATTCATTCTTCCTGTAGTTTATACTGATTGAGTAGTAGTGGCGGTTGAGGCCGTGAATGAGGGCTTGCACTGAGGGCTTCTGTAAATGGCCTAAGTTTGATGTTGTCTGCCTCGGTTCCTGCCCGAGAACCATCATATTAGGGTTAATTAGACGGAATGCATCAATGACCACTTTACCTTTCACTGACTGGATAGGGTCAACAACTACTGCAACTGCTCGTTCCGAAAGGGCTTCAAAAGACTGTTGAGTGTTTATATCAACTCCAGACAACCAGCAGCCAAACCCGGGATGTGAATGGTACCTGTAAAGGATAAACCAAGTTTTTTATTATAATTAAAACATAGACTGTTGTTATTACCAGAGAAATTAGACCAGGTTTAAAATTAGTCTAAATATTAGCGACAACAGAGGAATGAATGACACATTCGTGACATAACCTAGTTAGTTAGTTAGTTTGGCTGGGGTGTTTTCCGCACTTAGCCTCTTGATTGGGCGTGTGTCCCTTTACTCCTTTATTCTAGTGACATAACCTAATAGAGAAGAGCTTTTCTAATTGGCTAGCTAATAGCTTAGTCCTGTCTTAAACTCGGTACTAAGTTTTTGGAATGACGGGGTGATAGTCAATGTTCATATGAGATTATTGACAGTACTCACCAGCCTACCACCATTTCCGGGCGTCCAGTCTGTTTTAGCATGTCCAACATCTTAGCTTGGAAGACAGGGTCAACGGCCTCCACAGATACTCCAGTACCAGTCTGGGGCATAGCAAACACATCAATTACCCGAACTGTGTAGTCATCCACAAATTCACCTGGAATAATAAAACAAAAACATTTTTTAAAAGTACCAACTACCTACTAACCATTAACTACCAACCTATGCTTGAAAATGCCAGAAATGCAAGTCATCAAAACAAAGTAAGTAATGGATGAATAGTTTAAAATCGATTCAATGTTTACATCAAATAAAAAAGCAGTAGACTTACCTAACATAAGACCCATGACTTCCATGGGAACGCCAGCGCGTCCATGCTTCAACATTTTCAACAGCGCCAGTGATGAGATATAAACCTGCTCAGCTGTATCTACTACAGGAGCGTCAGTAGGAGGCGGCGCCTGCGAAAGGCCAGGAACACCACCACCGAGACGTAAAAGACGATCCATTGCACTATTCAACTTCTAAACTCTAGAACAAAACCAAGCAGACATGGAATGTAACACACGAGAACCGGATGATACTTCACTCATATTTAGAAGATTTTGGTATCGCGAATATCAACTTTCGTTCAACAAAAACTTACAATGAATGTGTAACAATAAAATATAATGTAAAACCAATATTATACGCAATCTTCGGCAAATCTGAAATTAATGATCAAAGAATGAATGTAGTTACAATTGAAAATGACAGCTGGCTGACGTCGAAAATGCAAGCTCATTTGAGGTCGCGTTCCATTGTACGAATTTGCGTTCGATTTTATTTTTTTTGTAATTATTATAAAAGTCCAAATAAAGATATTAGATAATTTGATGTGCGGCCACTGTAAATACTTACAAACTTCAATCAAGTAAAGTCAAATAAGTCAAATCAGTTTGACAAAGGAAATTACGTGCGCTGCGCGCGCGTGAGAAGTGAGGAAAGAAGGACAAGCTTTTGCTTCATAATTTTCTTTATCCATTGTGATTGTGTGGTTGTGTGAGTACCAATGTAATAATGTATAAAGTAAAAAAAATGTAATAAAGTCTTGGCTGTATGGGCTTCTTGATCCTTTGCCTACCCACACACAATAGGTGAAATTAACTTACATTACAGCGGTTATCGTGGACAGAAAAAAAGAAGAGAAGGATGGGCTTCCTTTCTTAATTTTCTAAATTAGCTTTTCGCTAAGGCTTTTTGCGATCATTATTGTGATTGTGTGTTGAAATTTTCTTAATAATGTGCTGCAGAGGAGAAATAATTAAGTAAATGTGAGAAACTAAGTTAGCTAACAACTTATCCGGATCGTTGTTCTCGCTCAAAGCTAACTGTAAGTGTAGGTATATGTTTAGGTAAGTAGTGTACATAAGAAGAATACAAAATGAAAGAACTAGAAAAATGATAAAATATATAACTGAAGACTTTTCTGTATACACTTTATTCTTTGCCTACCCAGAATGTGTGAATGGAACTAAAAAAAACATACTGACAGTTTTGTTTGATAAAACTAATTTATCAATTAGAAAATAAACTCGTAGATTAGTAAAAGTATTCATTTATTATGACAGTCAACAGAACAGTTGCTAGGACACAAGTTATAAAAGGTTTTCAAAAAATGTAAAGAGAATTAATAACAAAGAGTCTTAACACCCTCCCTTTTTGACAACCCTTAACGGACCATACTAATATTCTTCAGTATTGATTCAATCCGTGGCTTGTGTAACGCCTTGGTCAGGAAATCTGCTAGCTGGAACTCGCTAGGAATATATTCCACACATATTTCTCCATCAGCCACAAGTTCTCTGACATAGAAATGTCTGATAGCAATATGTTTTGTTCTTCGATGGAGTTCTGGGTTATGTGAGATCTTAATCACAGCATCGTTATCGATTTTGAGTTTCGGTATCTCCTTTAGCTTAGAAATTTCTCCAAATAGTCGTTTGATCCAGACAATCTCTCTGGATGCTTCACTAGCAGCTACCGGTTCGGCTTCAGTACTAGATATGGCTACACATATCTGTCGTCGACTCGCCCAAGATATTGCTCCTCCAGAATATATACACAAAATACCCGATGTCGAGCGTCTGGTGCTTTGTTCTCCACCATGATCGGAGTCACTGTAGCAATCCAGAATACCGGAGTTACAGTTTTTTTTAAAAACGATCCCATAATCTAAAGTCCCCTTGATGTATCGAAGTATATGTTTCAGCTTTACAATATCATCTTTTGAGGGATTTTCAAGTGATCGGGACACTATACTTACAGCATATGCTAAGTCTGGTCTAGTTCCAACTGTCAAATAGGCAAGTGCTCCTACAGCTTCTCTATACGGAAATGAAGTAGGCTCTGTCACCCCTTTATCCATATTTGATAATTCATCTTTTAGTATTGGAGTTGTGACTGATTTGCAATCGCTCATGCCAAATCGATCTAGAACTTTGTGAGCATAGTGTTTCTGTGACACTTTTATATCACCATTTTGTTCTTCTATTTCCAATCCAAGAAAATAAGAAGCGTCTTTTATAGTAATCTTGAATTTTCTTTTCAACTCTCTCATAAACATTTCAGAATCTCCCTGATTAGTTGCAGCAACCAGACCGTCGTCTACGTAGAGAGCCAAAATGATTTTTCCACCTTTACGGTTACGGATAAATAGGCAGGGATCATTTGTGCTTTGTTGGAATCCAATAGCTTTCAAATAATCCACCATACACTTGTTCCAGCACCTTGGGGCTTGCTTGAGGCCATATAGACTCCTCTTTAGTTTACACACCTTCTTGGATCCATCTGAGTAGCCATCAGGCTGGCTCATGTAAATTTCTTCGTTTAAAGAACCATACAAAAAAGCGGTTGACACGTCAAACTGTGTGAGTTTCAGACCTTCATTTGCCGCAACGCTTATGACAGATCTAATTGTTGTCATAATAGCAACTGGGCTAAAAGTCTCCTCATAATCAGTGCCTTTTTTCTGTGTATAACCCCTAGCAACTAGTCTTGCCTTGAATTTATCTAGAGTGCCATCTGCATTGGTTTTGATCTTGTAAACCCATTTACAAGATATAGGCTTTCTATCTTTTGGAAGATAAACCAATATCCAGGTTTTGTTTTCCTTTAAAGACTTGACCTCATTTTCCATTGCCTTGACCCAATCATCTTTATGTGGACTAGTTATTGCTTCTTTGTAAGTTTTCGGTTCATTAATCTCATTTACAATATCAGTTGACATCATGACATAATCTCCGAAACGATTAGGTGGTCGAATCTGTCTTCTATCTCTCAGAGTGGTTCTTGTAGCGATCTCAGCTATGTCATCTATATTTATTGATGCCTCAGTATCACCTCCACCAACACCATCTTGTTCATCATCATCACTAAGAGCATTTTCATAAAGAGGTGACCCTGGCAGTGATGCTTCAAGAGACGGTTGGAGTGGTTCATTTTCTACTTTCTGACTCGTAACACGATCCGGCGATGTGTTAGGCATAATCGAAATAGGCTCATCAGTGCTTATTGCAGTCCCATCAGAGCTATTTTCGGTGCGATCATCCTCCCTTGCATCACACGTCGATGGTTCTTGAAGTGGAAAATAGATTTCAGCTGAGCTCTGTTCTTCAGAATCACCTGGTCCTATCGGCATAAGTACCGACTCATTAAATACAACGTATCTTGACCTTATGAGTTTTCCACTCTTACTCAGTAAGCGGTAGCCTTCGTCGCCATCATAACCAATGAGAATGCATTTCTCAGCCTTTTTAGACAGCTTTACCCTCTTTTGTTGAGGTATATGAGCGTAACATTCACATCCAATTACTTTTAGGTGACTGATTGCTGGCTTTTTCTTAAACCATAATTCAAATGGTGATTTACCAATAACTGGAGTTGGTCCAGTTCTGTTCAGAACGTATGCAGCAGTGTTTATCAGTTCTGCCCATGTCGCGAGTGGTAATTCTTCGTGAGCGTGCATCATTGTGCGAGCAGCTTCGACTAAGGTTCTGTTTTCGCGTTCGCTAAGCCCATTTTGCTGTGGCGTATACGGCATCGTAAGCCTTTGTCTTATACCAGCTTCTCGTAGAATGCACCTTACATTGTCATTATCAAATTCACCTCCATTATCACTCAGGAACTCTTTTACAGATAGTCCAGCCACCTTGCATTATTGTAACATCTGTCGCAGCTTTAAGTGAACTTCCGACTTCTGTCGCATAAAATAAACGTGACAGAATTTGCTGAAGTCGTCTTTGAACAGAACAAAATTTATTGAAGGAAGGAGGGAATGGGCCACACACATCAGCGTGTATGATTTCAGCAGGCTCTTTTGCTCGTTCTCTCGTTCCGAATTTTTGTCGGTGTGTCTTACCGTAAATACATCCGATACACAGTTCAGAGTCTAGACGAACTTTGATTCCAAGTTCCCGTTCAATAACACCTTTGACATGTTTCTTATTCTGGTGAGCTAACCGTTCGTGATAAAGTTGTAGAGTATTATCTGCTGACAAGACGTTCAGATCAGGAGTCGAATTTATAATAGTCTCTACATTAAGCTTATATAAACCTCCGTTCTTAGCTCTTCTGCCAGTTAATACTAACATTCCATCAACTTTCAGCGAGCAGTGTTCTCTTTCAGACATGAAAACACTATTGGTCAGTCTGTCTTGAGTGGCCAGTACAGAAAATAGGTTACGCATAATATCGGGTACATACCAGACATCACAGAGTCTTAATCTCGATTCTTTGCCATTAATGATCGTTTTCCAATCAACTGTACCTTTTCCGACAGCTTTGACAGTAGCTCCATTTGCAGTTGTCACTGTACGAGTATCCTTAAAGTGCTCGAATGTAGAGAAAAACTCTTTTCTGCAAGTCACGTGACTCGTTGCCCCATTATCGACAAACCAATTTTCTGTATCGTAGTTCGTGAGCATAGAGTTTACGTCCGTAGTGACCGTAAGAAGCATTAAGTTCAAATTGCTTGAACTACTATCTGGCTTCGCTGGTTTCCCGTCAGCTTTCCATTTATTACATTGTCTGACCTTATGACCGACTTTGCCACAGTATCCACATTTCTTCTTAGCTTTATTGCTATTCTGTAGCGCTAGAGCTTCTGCAGGTTCTTCATTTTTAAATGACATAGAACGCTCATAGGCACAAAGTTGTGTGGTCAGGTTTTCTACAGTTTTATCTGTCTTCGACATCATCATCCAACTTGATTTAAAAGAAAAGTAAGCTTCAGGTAGAGTATCAAGAATTTTGCAGATTAACAAGATATCTGGTAATTCGGATTTGTCTATCTTCATAAGCTCGGCTTTCAAATCTGTCCAAATTGTTTTTATTTTTGAGACATGAGTCGTAATGTCATGTGACGGATCTTTACTATAGCCGAAAAACTCCATACAAAGTGCGTAACTCTTATCTTCAGATGTGCCGTCGAATAATCGATGTAATTCGTCCCAAACTTCTTTAGACGAGTTAAAGCGCATTATTTTTTGAAGAGTTTCATCTGACATATTTGCAGTAAGCAGTAGTAATGCGGAACTGTAAACTTTGTTGTAATAATCGAGAGCAGTATTGTACTTGGATTTCATCGTCTTTGGTAGGTTTTTCGGGTTTTTGGGGAGTACCGTTTACCGCATCCAATCCACCGGGCATACCTCGTAGAAGTAACGTTGCCTTAAACTTCCAAGTAGACCAGTTCTTTGCACCTTCCAGGTGACCGATGTCAACTTTGCAACTAGGTGATTGCATTATGAATCTTCGTCTTCCCGGATTGTATCAAAACTTGTTACATTACTCACTCGATTTATTTATTTTACTTTCACTCGATATGAGCTCTGCTACCATGATAAAACTAATTTATCAATTAGAAAATAAACTCGTAGATTAGTAAAAGTATTCATTTATTATGACAGTCAACAGAACAGTTGCTAGGACACAAGTTATAAAAGGTTTTCAAAAAATGTAAAGAGAATTAATAACAAAGAGTCTTAACATTGTTGACAGTGACAGACACACACAAACTCAATGTGTCTGTGAATTTGGGCGGGAAATGAACCGTGATGGATGGGCTTCGTTTCTTAATTTTCTAAATTAGTTTTTCGTGGTCATTATTGTGATTGTGAGGTGGAATAATCTTTATAATGTGCTGCAATGGAGATCTAATCAAGTGAAAGTAAGAAACAAAGTAAGGCGCTCCTATCAGATCCGGTTTGATTTCCTGCTCAAAATTTCCTTGAGAGCATTGAAATGTGAACCATCCTCACATTTCAATGAGTTAGGTTAGGTTAGTTTGTAGTTTAGTGTTAGTGTAGTTGTGTAAGTACATAAGAAGAAGATTCTGAAGAAAAGAAAGAACAATGAAATGATACTGAAGACGTGGCTGTATGGACTCGATCCTTTGCCTACCCAGACTGGGTGAATTGAACAAAAAAAAAATCAATGTGTCTGTCGCCGAAAACCGAACAAGATTTTGATTGATCCTCTTTCTGTAAAATAAAATAGGTAATACCTACCTCCGTGCGAACAAGCTAATTTATTTCAAATATGACCGACAAATCTGTTTTACCACCAAAATTCAGCGAAGGTCCCCATGGTTTGGGTATGGTGTTTTCTATTCATGCATATAGTTATATATCAATTATATTTCAGACCCGTACTTGACCTGTACTAAAAAGGTAATTTGTACCTACTCAAACATTTTATTTACAGGCGATCCAAATGATAGAAGTTTGAGGAAAGTAGAAACAGAGGTTATGATCCCAAAGCTCATGAGAGAAAAGGCCAAAGTTGAAAAATGTCCAAAAGAAGTCTTCGATTTTGAACAGTGTTGTAAAGAATCTTCATTGTTGATGGTAGTGAAATGTAGAAAGCAGAATTCAGCTCTCAAAGAGTGTCTTAGCACTTGGTATAAAAACGATGAATTTAGACAGCTATGTACTGAAGAATATTTAAAGGAAAGAAGTGAATACAGAAAAACTGGTATTAGGAAATCTATTAGGAGAGCCTAGGGCTTCTTTTCTAGAGTAAATTGTCTTTGTTGGTATAGTGTAAATAATAAAAATTGTTTTAATCATCTTCATTTATTGAAACAGGCATTTTTCTTGACAACACTATTTCCCGTACACTGTAGGCACTTAAATTCTCAGGAATATCTGCTAAGTCTACATTAGGTTTAATAACTTCAGCTATTAACACCTCCTGTAAAATGAATATTTTTTTCATTTGTTGGAGTTAAATTTTATTAAAAAAAAAATTTTTTATGCATATTGTAAAACTGATATTTACCTTCACTGTTGTAGTTGCCATTCTAACATGACCAAGAAGTGAGATCCAATCAAATGTCTGTTGTTCACCTTTTATTACAACTATGTAATCTGCATGTTTTATTCCTGGTGCTTCTTTATATAACACTGGAAACAACATTGAGCACTGTTATACTGATTTCCATGAGGCCAGATATCATTTTAAAAATAATAACTTACAGTAATCACCACCAAACTTTAGCCCAGACTTAACAATATAGCCTTTAGATCTAAAATAATGATAAACAACATATTTTGAAATGAAATTTTGATCAGTTTCTAAGAAGAGTTCCCAACATTTATCTGTACTTAAAATTTTCTCATCACTATTCAGAATTTGTAAACAACCAAGTCCGTAAGACAGAAAAAATGCTTCACAGAATGTTAACATCAGCTTCTCAGGAATCTTTATCTTGTTGACGCAACACTTAGGCTTAAAACTGGCAAAGTAGTTGTCTCCTTCAGAATCACTGTCTGGAGCAATCACAACAAGATCCTGCTTATCATAAGTGTCCAGCATGCCCAGATTACTAGTAATAGGATATTCTTCACATACATCACTCCCACCATCATCATCACTTGATACCAAATCTATGACATCCTTCTTCTTATTCTTTTCACTGTCTTTTATTATTTTCGCTGTGAGGTCATCTACATCCTTAAAAAAAGAGTCCGACTGTGATTCCTTAGCCTTACTAAATTTCTTCTGCCAGTAATTCCTTTTAAGAAACTGTCTCTTCCTTAACAAACATGGGGTATTATCATTCTGGCTTGACTTTGGTTTGGAACGAGACAGTGAGCCTTTTCCAAAGCAGCCCATGTGATGCAACATAGCCATTTCTTCAGATGACCTGACTTCAACACTGAAGCCATTGTAATAGCCCGTAAATATAATCCTCATAGTACTATCCAAAGGAAACCGTAATGATTCAATTGCCATCGGAAATAAGTTATTTGGGTCATTACTTTGACAATCACTTGATTGCGATTGCGACGTCGTCATGATGACAAGTACTGGCCAGTTTCCAAATTAATTTACAGACGAATATGTCACGTCAGGGTTCCGAATAAAAGCGTAAACTATGTAACTGTAACAAAAAAACAGTAAAATAATATTTTATGGATTATGTACACAAAATTCTTGCAGTTATAATTTTTACCGGTAGCAGTGTAAAAAGTTAAGAAAGATGTATGATGAAAGCAAGTCCACGCTCCCATCCGAGGAATCCAAGGAGAAACTTGCAGCTGCTGCAGCGGCAGAAAAGTACAATCGTAAGTTACTTCAACTATCACAAGCTTACGTGCTGCGACTTCCTATTCATACAAATAAAAGTAGGTACTCTGTGAACTGCAGCATTTCTAGTTTTAACGTAAAAAACTTGTCACACACATCCATCCAACAAAAACTTTTTTTTAAAAAACACGGAATTTTGACAGCTGTCACAACAGCTATGTTTTTTTTTAGTTCAATTAACCTTCTGGGTAGACAAGAAATTAAGTTTATACTGCCAAATCTTCAGTTGTATAGTATATAATTATTAATATAGTATATATTTTTTTCGCTTTTCTACACTATTCTTCTTATTTACACACATAACTACTCTACAAACTAACCAAACTCATTGAAATACGAGAAAGGTTCGCGTTTGATTGCTCTCAATGAAGTTTTGAGCGGGAACAAGGATACGGAAGGAGCGCCTTACCACAGATTTTATAATAGTTACCGGTAAAGGCGGGTTACTTTGACCCGAAAGGAAATGTCCCATCCCAGGCCCGTACATGTACGTAGTACCATAAAATCGGTAAAATATTGCTATTTCCATTAAAAATACAATTAAAAAATTTTAGTCCGTAGTTTAGTGGCTTAAAAATAAAATGAAACACTTATTCTTTCACTTAACTTTGTAAAGATGGCAGCTGTTATTTTTTCTAGGGATGCAACGATACGGCTATTACGATACCAATACAAATGACGAATACATCGTAATGGCCAAATACGATAACGAATTACGATACGAATGCATTACGATATTTGTTTTATACCATTTTGATGAATTTAATGGAAGCTTTGTTGTATGTTAGTTATTATTGTATGTAAGACTAAGTAAGGTAAAAGTATAAAAAAAGTTATGCATTTTTGATCAATATATTTATTTATTTTATCAATTTTCATCATTAACTTATATTTTAAATTGTTACTATTTGTTACATTTACTGACTATTGATAAATTTTAATTGTAGTCGTAATTGATTACTGGCAAATTCTTATTCAGAAAACACAACATTTTTAAGTTTTTTCCCTTAAGTCGGTTTCTTTCATCACTGTGTATCAGTCCTGCTGTGGAGAATAGTCTTTCAGATGGCACCGTTGCAGGTTTAAGGGATAAAATTTTGAAATTTTGAAATAAATGTATCGTAAAAATATCGTATCGTAATATTTACGATAGCGAATAATCGTAAAGGTTTACGATAATCACCGATATACGATTATCGTATCGGTATCGTTGCATCCCTAATTTTTTCTTTACTGGGATTTACGGCTTTGTGCCCCAGTCTTTTTAGGTCGTTTGTAACCTAAAAAACCTGACATATAACTGAAAAAAACAAGTCAACTATACTACGGTTCACTTTCGGTCGTTCAGTTTGTTCGTTGCGTGCGTTTAACAGTGTTTTGAGTTCTTGCTTCTTTTTAACAATCTCGCTTTTGCTTTTTCGCTTTGTTCTGATTTTATTGCTAATATAATACTTTAGTCTACCCACACCTTGCTATTTCTGCACACGTGACATTGGCGGAATAAAAATTGCGGCAACGCACATTGCCACAACCCTCAAAGATGAAGAAGAAGTAAAATAATAAAATGCATACTGTCAAAAGTAAACTGACGGATAAACGTCATTCAAGTGTCAAAGATGTCTCCCGCCATATTGTACAGAGTTGCAATAATGTTTTATAATTTATTGTACCACCCAAAAAACAAGATTTTCGATAGAAATTAGTGTGATTAAAACTATACTACACATATTCACCTAAAATTAGGTATAGCGTACATGGACCTGGCCGAGGCTTCATACATTTCTGGGACATCTCCTTTGGCCATTTCTATTTTCTGTAAAAAAGGAGTGGCACCAAATTAAAAGTTTTGGGCTAAACTTACCCCCCATGGCTAAAGTGACCGCCTTTACGGTACTTAGAGTAGATACGTTGAGTACATATAATGGAGAGAGCATAGACGGCCTTCCCCTCTAGCCAAAAATATTGGCTACATAGTTTGACAGCTTTATATAAAACTTCTTGGTCGTAACGGTTTCACAGAAACTATCTAGAGTTGTCGCAACACACATCTCCATAAAGAGGATTGAAAATGGTGAAATAAGGACTTTTTCATGAATTTGATGTAATATTATGTACCTTAATAATTTGATGTACCTATTTTAATTAAAGTAAAAACACATTATCTATGAAAAAGAAACGTTTTGTTGAAATAAAACAGGAAAATTCTAAAAACATCAAAGTACAGTTAATAATTAATAATAATAATAATCTTTATTTTCTCAACACAAACATAATTAACAGTAGTGTATGTATAAGGTAATTAAAAATGCAAACATGGCAATAGTTTGTGTGAGACTGATACCTGTGCTAGGTAAGATACCTGTGTTACAAGTCATCAGGCTCCCACCGTTTCGGACCGCAGGATTATACAGTACAGATGGTAACAACGTTAACGTTAACTATAATTTGTAACATTGATACAAGACAAGGTTTACAACAAAAATAAGAAAAAAGTAAAAGTTAGAAAGAAAATAAAAAAATATAAAGGGGTTTAATGTATGTAAGTGTGTGTGTGTGTGTTCGTGTGTGTGTGTGTGTGTGTGTGTATGTGTGAGTGTGGGTGTGTGTGTCAATCATTGGCAGGCACGTTAACGTACGTGGCAAACGTACTAGTGATTGGCACCCATTCGTATTATCGAAATAAAGAATATTTAGGTAAATAAAGCTCTAAAAATTAACAAAGTTAAATAGTTTTAATATTTTGAACACTCATAGTGTTCTTTCTTATGTACATTAGTTTATTAACAACAAAGTTAAACTAAGTCTTTCTCTTTTTCCTTCAACCTTCGCCTCTATTGTGTTGTTTAAAAAACTGCCAAGGTGTCTTATTATATTTCCAGTCTATTCTTGATCGCCTTCAAAATGTTTCGCTTCTACAGCCATAAAATTAGTAGTATAGGATGAGTGCATTCAGTTAGTGAGTGATCAGATCAGTGAATAACGAATTAGTTAGCCATGTCCCGTCCTTAGCAGAAAATGGAAGTGGCAATAAATGTCAATTTTTTTTTAGTTATACGTGTGCTTCCTCGTCCACCGCCAAAAGTGGCGAAATTTTCCGAACACATGCTCTTTCCATTATAACTTCTCAATGGCCCTGAATGACAACATTTCTATCTACTCTTAGGACAAAATAGAAACTAGGGAAACAGATTATATATTATGCACTTATTAACTACTAGTGGTTCCCCGCGACTTCGCCCGCAACAGTTGGATTTTCCATATAAACTTTCATCCCCCATTTCACCCCTTAATATTTTTATATCGCGACAAAATGTAGCCTATGTCCTTTCCAGGGTCTTTCGAGACCCTGGAAAGACATAGGCAACATTTTGTCTGTCTCCATACCAAATTTCATTTCAATCGGTGCAGTGGTTTAAGCGTCAAGAGGTAACAGACAGACACACTTTCGCATTTATAATATTAGTATGGTTACTATGGATTATTTAATCTGTGCTTATAGGTCCTCGGTTTATTGTTTTCCTTTGTTGGTTTCCTTCGTTTCCGAACAAGTAACCAAAATTTCATATTTTCGCTAAGTTGTATTTTTGACAGTTTTTTACAGTCTAGACAACATGTAATTTTATGTTGCTATCTCTTTTTTTTCTAGCGAAGAAAGTGTATGTAAGAGAAGGTAAGCAAATAATTATCACCCAAAAGACAGCTAACTTCACATAACTCAGTCACAAGACCTCTCAGCTGAGGAGACTGTCTCCACTTTCGAGTTACTAATCTCAGGATTCCCTAAATTCTATCCCAATTTCAAAGCGGGATTAGATTTCTTAGCCAAAATGGCTAATGTTCACGATGAAAGTGTTAGTAAACTCATACCCACACTGGGCGATGAAAAAATTGGTAAGTATTGTCAGATCATACTTTTGTTTGCACTGGGAGTCTTGTTTTGCGATGTAAAAAAATAATAAAATGATTTTTGTTCATATTTGTAGATATGATTGCTGCCACCAGTGTATTGCAAATTCGAGCTAGTGAAATCCGTCAAACCCAAATCAATTGGCAGTCTTACTTGCAGTAAGTATCGATCGCGAATGACGTCACAAATGTGTCTTGGAACCCCTAATTTTTTTACAAATAATTAATTAAAGGTCGCAGATGATCACCAAGCGTGACCATGACTTCATCGTAAGCTTGGATCAGCGTGGGGAAAAGGACCTGCCTGATAAAAACCCAGATGTTTGTGCTGAAGTGTTCTTGAACCTCCTAACACACATCAGCAAAGACCACACCATCCAGTACGTTTTGGTCTTGATTGATGACATTCTCTCGGTATGTATTTTTATATTAATAAATAATATTTTTTTTAATAAATAAATTGTTTCAACAAACACCAATTACCTAGCCCCGAACTAAGCTTGTGCTATGGTGACTAGGATAATGGATAGAAATACTTAAATACATATAAACATCCATGACTTAGGTACAAATGCTTGTGCTCATCACACAAACATTGTCCCTTGCAGGATTCGAACCCAACAAGTCGACCACTTGCCGTGGATGGACACTCCACAACCATAATCATTGATGTCTGCCGCTAGCACGACAATGGCTAGTCGCTGTCTCTTAATGTCCACTGCAATTGTTGGTAAAGTGCCACTCGTGTGTTGGAGCACTTGCCTACCAATTATCATTCTAGCTTGACTTAATATTTGAATATTACTTTGAAATCAGATTTTTTTATGTCATTGTTGACTACATTATAAAAGAAGAAGTGTAGATAGCTTAAGCTTTTTGTTTTCATTGGAATCTTCTTTGAAATTTTTTTGAAAACACTATGAAAACATCTGTTTCTTGTAGGGTTTGTTTAATGGTTAAAAGATTTTTTTAAATAGGTATGATGATTTTATATTCAACTCAAAATATTTAATATATTAAAGTAGATCAAATCAAGGTTTGTCAAAAATCAATAATTTTGTTCTGCAAACACTGTTTCTGTGATGATTCAAGTTTGTGACAAAAATTGGGAAATATTTACAGGAGGATAAATCAAGAGTGAAGATATTCCGCGGTAAGCATGGTACCACTACCAACGTTTGGCAACCTTTCTTGAACCTACTCAACCGGCAGGATGAGTTTGTGCAGCACATGACAGCTCGCATCATTGCCAAATTGGCATGCTGGCACCCTCGTCTCATGGAAAAAAGTGACTTGCATTTCTACTTGTCTTGGCTCAAGGACCAGCTCAAAATGAACGTAAGATAATTTTTCTTTTGACATTTTGAAAATCAATTTACATTGTTTTGATCAGTTTTTTATTATTACTGAGAAAATACACACCTGTAAAAACAGAGTGCCCGCATGGTTTACTGTAATAAATAATTATTAGAGCTATAAAGTATTGCAATTTTTTGCATGAGGTTTATTAGCATGTTTTATCAATTTTGATTTGTTTTGTATTATTTTGTGAATTGTCAAGCTGGGGTCATCTATACATTATAATCATTACACAATACAAGGGGTTCTCAAACTTTTTTCAGTTCGCAGCACTACTTTATTGGTTCGCTGTAAATTATTATAGCACCCGAATGAAAATACTCTCGGGGGCTGCCCTTGGCTCCTCTCCACAGCAATGTTTGGGAGCCCCTGCACTACCTATCTATCAATCATCAATAATGCTTTGCAAATAATTTACACTAACTATTGCATTTGCTTTACTTCTTCTAATAGATAATTAAAATCCATTAGATTTTGTTTTCTCATAACTACTATTATCATGCTAGGTCTTCTTACATAATTCTTAGTCAAACAAAGAGGAAAAACATTACCTACTGTCCACTAAATATGTGATTGTGGTGGGATATATTATTTTTCCAGACATATCTAATTATAAGGCTCTACTGCCCTGTAATGTATAAGTTCTTGTTGTAGGTAGGTGAAGCAAAGAAGCTCTTTAAATTTTCTTTGGATAGCTAGTTCAATTGTAAATTACATACCACATACCTACCTACCTAAGTAATTATTTCACATTCATCATTAATCATCTGTTGTTTGTTGTTTATTACTATTAGATATTTTTATAATTAGTTGAATATTTAATACTTTTTTTCATCTATAATAGTCAAAAGTAGTTTCTGACCATAATATTTGATTAAGGTAAGTGTTATCAACAATCACCTGTTATACTCAAGGTATGGTCATTCAAATATTTATCAGTATATGAATCCATTCTCTTATGTAACCTTATATCTTTCTCCATACTCTTCACGCAAGTTATTTAACTATGAACAGTATGAACTTATGTAGTTAATATTTAAAAAAAAAAACACTGCTTTCATTATGTAACATTTTTATTTTTTACCAATGTATCGAGCAAGTAGGTTCTCTGCTGACTGCAATAACTATCATTATATTCTAAACCACTGAAACTTAACACAACGTTGTGAGCATCGCCGCAAGCATCACTCATTGTTGGGGCATAGATCATGTTCCTACTGGAGTGCAAGTACCACTGAAAGGTTTGTTTTCCGGCAAGGCGGAGAAAATGTCTGCCGAGTTGGCACAGGCTGAGCAGGTTATGTGGGCGCACGAGAAAGAACATTTCGCCGTCGAGAAAATCACCAAACATCACCAACATAAGGACAAGAATACCGACGGGGGGCCCGCGAAATATTCGAGCCTTTACAGCTCTTTCGATCAACTGAAACCCCATGAGGAATTGCCACCTGGTCTGCATAAGGTACTCCACAAAAAACACGAAATAAATATCAGTGTTCCTCAAATGTAGTTCTAGGCTGTGTCTAACAAAAATGTGATTAAAACTGAGATAAGAAAAATATATGAAAATGTGAAATGATTACTAAGATGTCAGCTGTATTTCCTAACAATGATAACTAATAATATATCCGATAACTTACCATTAACCATTTGCATGCTTGCTCGCATTTATATTTTTTTACTAATAAGTGTTAAGTCTCAAGTCATTCACTCTACACACGCTTATAGGGTTATGGGTAATGCTTATGTAAGAATGCTGTATTTTGTAATAAGTCGCTTTTTACTGGCTGTATTTAATCGTCCATGTTAAATTATATTTTTTGATTAATTTTGAAAATGTTTGCCATGTATTTGATAAATCGTCAAGATTTTTTGCAAATAATGTTAATGCAATATCCGCCCGTGTAGCATTCTGGATGGCACCCTATCCTGCAAGTACAGATACTTAGTAAGTGCAATCGCCTTTCTCTCTCTCCCTCAAAGGTTTCATAAACAGGTGAGTGTGAAAGAGGGGTGAGTCTTGTTTACGAAAGCGATTCCCGAGTGGTTAATAAATCTAGCATACTTACTGATAAAAAGGCCTTTTCTCTATGCTAGATTTATTAAGTACAAAATTGGAAACTCAGGCCCACTTATACAGTACTCGTTAAATACGATTAACGCTAAATATGTTTAAAAATAAATATCATTCCGTTTCTCTCAACGTCGAATGACGGACAAAGAGATAATGATGTTTTAAATATGTTAAAGTTTCATAAAAGTGGGCCTAAATGCCGAAATCGTTAATTTGCATGCCTTCGAATGGTATTAACTTAATGTATTATAGTAAGTTTTAAAATACAAATAAGGTTAATTAATACCATAAACTTTACTCTTATGCAGTCAGACAAACAACGTCTTATCCTCTTATCTTTTAAGCCCGTGGTTTTGTTGTTGGCCCAAACACGAGTTTAAGCGTATTACTACGAATTTTATTTACTAGCGACTCGCCCTGGCTTCGCACGGGTGCAATTAAGCTTTTTTTTTTAATTAAATTTAAATTAAAATATGAATAACGTTCCTAGCAGTCTATTTTTTGGGTTTTTTTAAATAGATTCAGTCAGTAGGTAGTTCCTTTTTACATTACTTCCTACAAACAGACTTACAACCTTTACCTCTAATATAATAGTATCTATAGATAAATGTAGCACTCTAAAAAAATACAGAGAACAGGTGAAATTTTTATTTTAAATCAATTTAAGGAATGAAACACCCTCACATTTTTGTTATTAGTGCGCGTGCGCTGGTCCAAATTAAGACGTAGTTAATAAAAGCCCATGACTTCCTGCAATCTGTTCAGCCACTAACTCACTTGTTGACGACTTGCGCAGAACAACGACTACATCCAGTCGGTGGCACGATGCCTGCAGATGATGCTGCGCGTCGACGAGTACCGCTTCGCGTTCCTCTCCGTCGATGGCATCTCCACGCTGCTCTCCATCCTGGCTTCCAGGGTCAACTTCCAGGTACGCACCCGTCAATAAAACAACTCAACCATGGAATGATAAGTGTACAAGTACAGAAAGATCACTCCGCAAAATTATACAATGTGTCCCGGCTCCGGTGTCGGAGCCTTCATGTGGTGACTAAGTTGCCACCACTTTCTTAATAAGATCAACTTTGAAATCCCAAATTATTTTTCACTTCCCCATGCATTTAGTAAATCGGCTAGGTATATTTGTATGGAAAGGTGATATTTTTTGGTCTGTTTTCGAGGTTCTTGTAATAGAGAAAAATGTTGCAGGGGAACTCATCTATCAACTCTTGAAGGCTCCGACATGGGTGACGGGACACACTGTATATCACGACCGATAGCTAGATAGCGACGTTTTAAATAGCTATCTCAGATCATAGAAACAATAGATATAAAATCGCGGCGTGACCCACGCGAATGCGACAAGGGGAAAACGAACTATCGATCTTCGCAGAGAACTGGTCACATTTCACAGTGATTTGTCTGCGTCACTGTTAATGCAATCATACAGGGTTACATTGCACAAGGGTGAAAATTTTTGAGAAGTGACTGATTATAATAAACACCATTCCACTGTCCGCGCGTGGATAATTTAACAAATTCGATAAATACGCATGCTTTCAGTTATCGTTACATAGAGATCGTCTGTGTAACGATAACTAAAAAGTACAAACCAGTTCTAGTCAATATGGTGCGTAAAAGTTGCGTTATCTCTCTATTCACTTTCTTTTCGCATATTTTAAAGTAGATGTTATTTTAAAAATAAGATGATTAAAAATGTCAGCGATATCGTTTCTATGTATTGTTCCCTGGATCCCTGCACCCTTTTGCAATGTAACCTGGTATTTTACTTACTGTATTTTACATTAGAAATTGCAATAATGAGGGCCCACCTAGATAGTACTTATCTGCTCTGAGAGCTGAAAAACCGCTTATCTGTTTTTTTTGTGCAATAAACTACATACGGAAGCTGTGATGAGAAAGATCTCTATTAGATACTTTTCTAAAGTAAAGGAAGTTCCAGACAGTTTGAGCCCTAATCTAATTGTCCAGGTCTAATAGCTTCCAACATACTGTGTTTTCAATGTTTTCTATTTTTTTCCAAAAAGTTGACAAAAGGGAAGTAGCAAACGGCCAGATTTGACTATGGCTGATGTTTTAAATGCTTTGTATGGCGAAGATGCCAAGAAACTAATTAATTATTAGTTAGTTAACTTTTTAATGAGAAAAAGAGAGAGAGAGAAAGAGAAAACTACTCAATGAATTTTGATGGTGTAATTTGTATCATTATAGCATTCACATTTTATTATGCTTTTCTAATTTATTAATTCAAATATAACTTAACATAGTTTTGTGGTCCTGTCTCTTTTCGTTACTTAAGCAAAGAAAGAGACTGATAAACTCAACAATAAATCTTAGAAAGGATCACAAATCATGTCCATCGACACACCATCCCTCTAGGTGCAATACCAGCTGGTGTTCTGCCTGTGGGTGCTGACCTTCAATCCGCTGCTAGCCGAGAAGATGAACAAGTTCAACGCCATCCCGATACTGGCCGACATCCTGAGCGACTCTGTGAAGGAGAAGGTCACGCGCATCGTGCTCGCCGTATTCCGCAATTTGATCGAGAAACCGGAAGATTCGCAGGTTAGAGCTAATGGCATAGGCATACGCACGCTTTCGTCATTTGACGATTGCCTACATCTTGTATAGAAACTAACGACACTGTCCACGAAGCGGCAACGTCGCGTTTGCCTGTCACATACAAAATACGCCTGCCGCCCTACCCCTTAGTATACTATAATTTTGTAGGTGGCGCTAGGACATTTTGTTAAGGTATTATTTGCGCGCCATGAATTTCATAACGCAAAAAATCCAAACAAACAATCCGCATATTAGTTCTTTTGTTTGAGCATTCAAAATGCTCATTTTGAGGTTGCATTTTATGTTGTTAATAGTTTCATTAATCTTCAGAAGCGTGAGAATTAACTTTCGTTAGAAACTTCTAATATGTACGATTATTTCTACTTCGAAGACACTTGTGGCGTGATTTTTTCCTATTTATGTAAAAGAGACCACAACAGTGTATCTCCATGGTAACCATTGTGACGCTGTATGCGGCGTATGGCGATTAGGAGACCATAGTCTTACAAAATTCCTTACGAACAGGTTTCCAAAGAGCACTGCATCGCCATGGTCCAGTGCAAGGTGCTCAAGCAGCTATCCATCTTGGAGCAGAAGCGCTCGGATGACGAAGATATAATGAACGACGTGGAGTTCCTCAACGAGCGCCTGCAGGCCTCCGTGCAGGATCTCAGCTCTTTCGACCAGTACGCCACCGAAGTCAAGAGCGGACGGTGAGTGATATAACCCGGCCGCAATTATAATGCGTTTAAAAAAAAGGTAGATAGGTTATTTATTAGAGCGTGAAAATTGATTGCCTCAAATTGTGTGATTTGCTCAATTGACAATGACATTGGACATGTAAAAGAACGTGTGCTGGGAGCATCAAATTCGAATTGCCGCTCAGTAATAGATGACAGCTCTATCTCTTCTTTAAATAAATACACTGTCAGTGCCCGGCCTGATCAAAAATGACGTCAGATGGCAATCCATAGCACAGATTATATACTAGTTACTACGTAACAGATAAATCACTCCTTAGAAAATCGTCCATACCTACTTTTATAATAGCCTACAATTTTTTGTAGCACACCGTTGCGCTCGAAAATGTACCTTAAGCATCGAACATTACCTTATTATTCTTCTGCAGCTGCGCGCGGCTGGTGCGGCGCGTTGGTAATAATAATTAAGTCAGGGTTGCTTCGTTTGATACAAGGCTTTTTTATTTGTAGATTGGCTTAAAATGTTGTACGATGATCTAGTGTTTTACAAAATCTTTACCTGTGCAAAATTCCCGGTTGTCCCAAAAAAAATGGAATAGTACAAACAGTTTTAGTAAGTAAATAGTCATGCGGAAAACAAGGGCAAGGTGGGATCCAATTTTATTTTTTTTATAAGATCAAAGACATTATAATAATTTTTATGATTCAGCAATTTGTTTGCAAGTTTTAACGAAATTAAATTATATTTCGCTCACAAAGATTGATCGATTGTGTCATCCGGTGGAACATGTCCGGTGCGCTCGAGAGTAGGCTTATCGCGCGCAAGTACATCGAGTGAGAGATGCCTGTCCTTAGTAACAATATTGCCGTTTATGTTAACATTCGCATATTTATTACGAAATTGAGTAGAAAACTCAGCATTTTCTCGGCCATGCCGCGAACTATAAGTCTGGTTTGCTTCTCCTAAAATACTCTATGACAGGCGTCTGTGGAATTTTTAAATTGTCAAAGTGGTACGTGACTGCAAAAAGGTTCAGATACTCTGATCAGACGAAAATTTTTTGGAACAATATGGCTTCGGATTCAGGTCGACTTTGGAGGTCGTATTGTCTCTAGGAGATATTTAATATTGTATTATTAGGGTTATTATTAGAGTATGTTCGTTTCCATGTTAAAATAAAACCTCAAATATAATACAAGTGAGATGCCATCGAGCACTATATTTTCTAAAAGGCATAAAATTAATCCTTTTCTATACATAGACGAAAGAATACACTAATCTAAATAAATAAAGAGAGATAGAGAACTCCAGGAAGCGAGCCTATTGCTGCACTATTTTATCTTGCTAAACATGGAATTCCTTTACCGCATCGACCATAATTCTGCTAGCAGGCCTACCGCTCAATTACGATGACTTACAACATACGACTTGACATTTTATCATTATTTTGAAAGATATCATTCCTCTCCAGACGTCTGTTTGTTGACTATTTTTCTGAAAGCTATAATAATTGATATTCCAAAAGCAATCGAAATAGGCGGTATGCCTGTGAACTCCTTTACCGCATTATCCTTAATTCTGCCAGAGATGCAACACTTAACTTTCATTGAAAAGCTAAGAATATCCTTAAAATATGGCCCATAGTCATGGTACCTAGCGGATCACGACCTAAGCTGAGTGGTGTCCTTTAAATATTTTATTATCAGTATCAATGTGAGTTGCAGTGCAGCAGCATTATCTCAAACCACTAAGGTTTACTCGTGCTGTTTTTTTTATTGTAACCATTTGTTTTTCTTTTTATATGTTGATAAATGAAAAAAAAATGTGAACATCACAGGCGCACAATTGCATAGTCCGACTGGTTACCTTCTTATTTGTAAGTAGCAGTTCCCCGCAACTTCGTCCACGCCAAAGGTCGGACTTTCCATACAAACTATCATTCCCCATTTCACCCCCTCCTGATAATGACATGTCGCGACAAAAAGTAACTTATGTACTTCTCAGGGTCTAAAACTATCTCTGTACCAAATTTCATTTGAATCGGTCTAGTAGTTTCGGAGCCTGTCAATACAAACATACAATCAAATCTTTCTTCTTTATAATATTAGTGTAAATTGTATCTAAGCTACTGTTTTTTTCCTTTGTAACCGTGTATTTTATGTTTTTATCGTGCCGAGTGTTATGTATGTGATGTTCATTTTTGTTTTCAATCCAGCCTTGAATGGTCGCCCGTGCACAAATCGGCCAAGTTCTGGCGCGAGAACGCGGCGCGCCTTAACGAGCGCGGGCAGGAACTGCTGCGGACGCTCGTCCACCTGCTCGAGAAGAGCCGCGACCCTGTCGTGCTGGCTGTCGCCTGCTACGACGTCGGCGAGTACGTGCGCCACTACCCGCGCGGCAAGCAGTGAGTATCCTCTCTAGACCGGGCCTGTGTAACTCCCCGCGTAGTTAGCAAAAACGTACCGACGCGCAGAGACCCACTGCAGTGGGCTAATCAACTTGGGAGTCGCTATCAAGCAACGACACGCAACAACAACACTTGTTTTATTCACCGGTCGCGCGCGGCATTACGCTGCTGTCTAGACGAGCATGAATAAAGTGCTAGAAATGTTCGCTAAATGCCGTTAATAGCTTCTTAATAACCCTATCGCGTCGCATGATAGTACGCCACTGAATATGTTTAGTGTTTTATGAATCATATTCCAGAGATATAAGAATGAATTTATCTTGCAATGGATTTCTGTAGGTGTCTAAACAAAAATGTGCTTGACTCTGAGGCGAACTAAATTACACCACATCGTTGACGACATTGAGTAGATATTTCTCTGAATTTCATTGCAAAGTCAAACTTCTGTACGGAGTATTAGTACTTACTCTGTGACTAGACAGCAGATAGAGACCTGCTCGAGAAGAGCCTCGACCCCGTCGTGCTGGCCGTTGCCTGCTATGACGTCGTCGGCGTATGATATACCCATGCATACTTACCTAAACGTGTAAATTAGTGCCAAAAGTCAAAGCGCGCACACCGAAAGAACGCTCGTTCCCACGTTTTTGTGGCCACACCCACGGCCTGGGTCGTTGTAAGGAAAACTGTAGCTAAAAATACATCTGATCAAAGAACTCTAGAATGTCAGTTTATTAGATTTTATCCCTGTGACTGCCGTAATCATAGACATCAATTAAATATAATCATTCTTCATTAAGTCATTCATAATCTTCATTAAGTCCCGTGCCAAGGATAGCACGGGACTTAATGAATATCTATTTCATTGACATTGAAAGTGCTAGAACGAGACTAAAATGTAGATTCAATTAAATTGACGTCTCTGAGTGCGGTAGTAAGACCACATGCAATCCTGTTGTCCCTCATCAGTGACATAGGGTTTGAAGAAGGGATTTCCACTTCATCAACTGGTCTCGGCTGGAAGGACCACCAGGTCCTTCCAGCCGAGACCAGTTGATGCAGCCTCTTTCTCAACTGAGCGCCTCCAGGTAGTACGAGGGCGGCCCGGCCTTCTCTTCCCATACGCTTGCCATGTTAGCCCTTGTTTGGACAGGTGGTTATCAAGCTTCCACAAAACATGTCCAATCCAGCGCCATTTTCTATTTAGGATCACCTTGTCGATGGGTTTTCGGTCGGTTATCTCCCACAGCCTTACATTAGAGATGGTTCGTGGCCAGTAGATCCCCAGGATGCGCCGCAAGCATTTGTTGACAAACACCTGTAGTCTACTAGTTACTTCCTTCTTGACGAGCCATGTCTCGCATCCGTACAGGAGGACCGACTTGACGTTGGAGTTGAAAATTCTGATTTTTGTGCGCCGGGTACTTATGGAGTAACACCACATAGAGTCCTAAAATAGTTTGACCCAACTTGTTTTTAAACTTTAGTCTGAATTTATATCATTCATAATGTAATCAGGCTTCATTTCATCTGGCCCCTGCCATGGGGCCCATGAGATCAAAAAAAAACGCATAAAGTAATCAAAACAGTTTAGCGCCACCTAGTGTTTAATAACATTGTACTATCCACAGCATCATTGAACAACTGGGCGGCAAGCAACGCGTGATGTACCTGCTCAGCCACGAAGACCCCAACGTGAGATACGAAGCCCTTCTCGCCGTTCAGAAACTGATGGTCCATAATTGGTAATGCTCCTTATTTTATTTTTGAACTAAAATAATCTCATCCTTCCCTCCCTCTTTCCCTCTCATTAACTGTATTCATTTTAGGGAGTGATTTTACTACTCTGACAAATTTTACCAGGGACCAACATCGAAAACTCAAGATAAAAAATATTTTAGCATACTAACAGCTGATCAGTGATCTAAAAATATAATATTTTTCGCTAATTTTGTTTTTGAGCGTGTTAGTACCATAGCTAGTACTCATCAAATACAACAACTTTTATTTTGGGTTCAACATCAAAATACTGATAAGTACTACAAAACCCCTGACATAGTGGTCAGTGATTGTGGTCCCATAGTAAAAGTTGTAGTATTAGAGCAGAAGAACAACCTCCGAAAGGACTACAATTGATTTTGTTGGATCCTGTATAGTCCGACAAGTCCGTACGCGACCTTCCTGCGCCAGATGTGTGAGTGCGAGGCATGCTAGATGTCACCTCTGACATTTAGCATGCATGTCCCCTCGGACATTTTGCATGCATGTCCCCTCGGACATTTAGCATGCATGTCCCCTCGGACATTTAGCATGCATGTCCCCTCAGACTGTTTCGTAAAAGTGGATTTCCTATGACAGTCGCGTGCGATTGGCGCTTCCTTGCCCTTTTCGATTTTCGGACTATAAACACGCTCAATACATTATGAAAAACTGGATACAGGCAGTTATCACTTGTCACATCTGCCTACCTGATATTTAAAATAATAATAATCTCGTCTCGAATTTTCTGTGATCTTCGTATCAGACCATAAACAAAAACGCCTTGAAATTCCATGATATTGGTAGCGCCATAAACACTACAAACACTTTATGCACCATTATGTTTATAATTAATAGTCCAATAATTGTGAGTACAAACGAGATATATTTTCTCAAAACTGCCATGTCAGATTTTGATGCCCCTTCGCACATGGGTGTAGTTAAGGTATCCCTACATAAATACCACAACAGTATCGCTATTGGTTCACGGACCACTTTCGCCCAGTCTCTTTTGTGGCTATCATTTTATCATAACAGTTGAAACTCTTCTTTATAGATCAGGTAGAACATGCTATCGTCTAGCAAACATAACTTTAAGCTTATTTATTTCTACAATTTTATTGGCACTTCATAATTATTTTTGTCATAGAACTCATAGACAAGTTCAAAATTGATACCCAAAAAAAAAACGAAAGATGTGCCAACAACTCACACACACATCTTAAGACGGCGAAAAGGCATACTTCCTCAACCCTGATTTACCGGTAGACCTTTCTAAACTGTAATTTATACTTGGCTATAATTATATTTTATTTTTCAGGGAATACCTCGGCAAACAACTAGAGAAGGAACAAACCGACAAGCAGGCCGGTACTGTCGTCGGCGCCAAAGCCTAACAATATACTTGTATAAAAATATTGTCATTTGTTGTTGTTATAGTTAACTAAGGTATGCTGGACTTGCAATATGTAACTGTTCATTTTCAGATACCGTTATTATGTTATAAAGGTAATACGAAACATTGCACTGTGGTAATCTTGTAAATACTGTGTAAATGGCACTATAAGCCCGGTTTTGTCATATTTTCCGTACATCAAGCTACATGCAATGTAGCTCCAAATAACTTATACTCTAATTAAGGCCGGCGTCCATTAGCCAGATCGGGGCAGGCCGCAACGCTGATATGTTTCACACAAAACAAAACACACGCAGGCGGATTTTTGCGCTGCGGCCCGACCCGGTCCGTCTAAGTGGACGCCAGCCCACGCAACAACTTAATTGGGTGTTTGAATAATTAATTATGTGAATGCTGTAAATAAATATTGCAAGAAATGTATTTATCCAAATCTAGCCTATATTTATTGTTGTTAGTCTTGAAATTTATAATATTTATGATAAATTGGATAGTAATCCTTGAAAGTGTCGATCAGCACATTCCTGTAACGTCTTGTATTAAATTAAAATCAATGCTAATAAATCGAGTTTTACAGTGGGCTCACAACCCACTGCCTAGTTGAAAGAAAGTAGCAAGTTCGATATAAAGACGTAACACGCTGCATCAGTATTGTGAATAAAAAGTCATAAACTAGCGAATTCCGATGTTTTATTTTAGTACTTATTTATTATACAAAATCCACAGCTCTTAAATGTATCTAAATACTAGACTAAGCTGACAGCCAATACCGGATTTACATTTCACGCTCAAAACTAAATTAATTATACCATTTCCATGTATTTACTCTAATATAGGAACTTAGTCGTCCCCATCTCTCTCAGTTGTCTCAAATATGTCGCCAGGAGGTATAATAGTGTTGTTGGGTCTACTACCGTCATGTTTATAAGCTAATTATAGAAGCGACAGCTGGAGCGAATGCGTAATTAGCTATTGAAACACACGTCCACACTTTGTCGGTCAGCAACAACAACAACATTGTCCATTGTCGGTTTCTATATACAGGCTGTCCCAATAAGAGCGTCACCGTGCCCGGGCCCGACTGACACTGGAGATAGTTAAGCTAGAAAAGTGGCATTCTCTTCCAAACCAAAATACTTTTTAAAGTTAAATCTGAAGGGTTTATGACTAAGCTATCTCTCGTGATAGGTTAGCATGCTCTTTTTAAGACAGCCTGTATAGTATAGATATGTGATCTGACCATGCGAACTCGCGGAAGGAAATGGACGCGTGCGGGCAGGCATGTATTGCCACAGAAATAATATCGATCGCTGCCCGCTTAAAACAATGGCAAGTTTCATTAATTTGTACGATGATTAGTAAGCCCGTAACAGGGCAGTTTGTGTTAACCTGTCTATTACCAATCAAACAAAATGGAATAGATATATGTGAATGTATAGCCCCATCTTGCTCTTTCATTCTGTAAACCTATCGCCTATAGACACGGCCACGTTCATAGTACGAGTTTTAACCACCAGTTGGTTAGTTTTGTGATTGCTGGCAATTCAAAGGATAGTTATTGTTCTAATGTACGGGCTACTGTTCATACATAATCCAGGCTGCGTACAATAATAAGATAATTTGACTTGACCCCTTAGAATAATTCTAAGGCTGACCCGAGCAGAAGGCTTGTACTTGTGAAAAGCGACAAGAGTTGCCCCCCAACTTAACCAAGTAAATCGGCGTAACATTTCGATGCCTTATGTACTTACTCCAATCGATAATAGATACCCCTGACAGTGAAACAAGATAACCCGTAACTTTCTTGCTTCCTTATTTCAAATATACCAACTAATTAACACTGTCTAGGGATATTTTGAATATAATAATACTATGTTTTATATATCCCTAGACAGTGTTGCTGTGTGTATTACAATAGAACACACTATTTTGTGTAATGAATGGATTCTTTTTTTAGATTCGGCTGTATGGCTACACCTCAATGCCTTCCCCCTTGGATGAGTAAAAATGTCATTTTGACAGTGTCAAAGACACAAATCACAGCCAACAGGGGTGTTGTGTTTCTATTGGCTTAGATGCTTGCTAAACTGATTCCCATTGGTTTATCAACATATAAACCAATAGAAATAATGACGACTGTCAGTGTCAGGTCAGTTAGCTAGCATCTCACAGCAGATCGACAAAGAAATTAATAGTAGGCATGGAAATGATTGCTACTTTTAATTCATTTTCATTTCATGAAATGATGATTTTTTTTCATATGAAATCACATGCGAAATTTCATTGACAATGATTTTTTTTCGCAGTGTCATAATGTAACACTTTTTGCTATTTGCTACTTATAATGAAATATGAATTATTGTGAACGGTTGCTAATTTGCTACTTATATGAAATGTCATATTTAGGTTGTCATGAAAAATCATGGCAAACGAATCTAAACTTTATGTTCATAAGTTTTAAGTTCTAAAAATGCCCACCCAGTATCGATCGTCACCTATGATCGCATAACAAGTGTGTTTGTCTTTTTCTAACACGCACCTAGGGCAAATCATTCCTACTCGGTCGCTCGCGACTCGCTCTGCTACAAGCAGTCATCAATGAATGAAATGAAATGAGCATGATCTATGATTTCGCAGAGTGCGATTTGTAGCAGTCTATATGAAAAAAAATAGCAGGTGTGAACAATGAAATTCATTTCATATGATTTTTCGTCTGCTATTCATGAAATCTTCCATGCCTAATTAATAGTTGACTTCGGTTTGACTACTGTCTCTAACGGTCTGGAAGAATAACGACTTAAGTGATATTTTGATGAACACGACTCACAGCTGGCTGTCCGACGCTTTTTTGTTTTGATATTTGTTTGACATACCTACTATTTCACTGTAGTGAACCCGGCGTCTAGTATTTTCGTTTTTGCATAAAATGGAGAACGTTTTGGTTTTAAAAGATTACAAAACAGTGCCAGATATTGTTCATGAATATGAACCATCCTTGAAGTTTGGTCATATACCTTTAGTCATTGATAATGGTGAGTAAATAAGTGATGTGATGATCACTGTGGTTTTATCTAACACTTTGCACACTAATAAATTTCTGGTTGATTTTGGACACTTAGGTTCCTACCAGTGCCGTGTGGGTTGGTCTATTTATGAAGAGCCGCATCTTATATTTAAAAACTTGATAGCCAGACCTCGGAAGGATAGATGCAAAAAAGATGCTGAACCTCCAGTTACGCCTCCTATTCAGATAGGAAATGACATTATCAACATTGAGGCCGTAAGGTAACTATATCAATTTCTGGATAAATAATCTAAAACATCATTGGGCTTTTATTTACGAAATATGATAATAAATAACACAACACTTTATTGTAAAGGCTTTTGACAGCAGTTCCAGGGTTGTATTATACTAAAAATTTCTTTCCCCCGTTTACAAAAGCCCTATTAGTCCAATGGTATGTTACATCCGCTTCAGGCACCATTACATCACAACCGGGGAATATACTTTATTTATTAACAATGCTAGCGGAAACTCCACTCGACATTAGTGCCACCTTATTTAATTTATTTTAAATTGTAATGCTTAGAAGATACTATTTTGACTGTCTTAGTTGTTCTAACAACAAGTTATACTATAACACTTATCAAGTTCTACATAGTCGTATTTGGCTTCCCTGACCCACCTTCTGTTACAGGTATGTCAAATGATTATCTTTTTATTGTTTTCAGGTTCCAACTAAAAACACAGTTTGATAAAAATGTGGTGACACATTTTGAGGCGCAGGAGCAAGTGTGTGACTACATATTCTCTCATCTGGGTATAGACAGTGAGGGGTGTGTACCACATCCAATTGTGATGACGGAAGCCTTTGTAAACCCTAATTATTGCAGACAATGTATGTAAAACTATGTGCCATATAATACTACAAAACTTTGCCAGAAACCATCCAGTTACTAAAGGATGTAATGATAGTTTAATAACAACTAAGCATATATTTCAATATGAACTTTAACAATAAATTATAATTTTAAAGTGATAAGCGTTCACTATGCAATCTAAATATATTTTTGCACTCGGAAAAATGATCACCAGATGCGGGAATCAAACCCGCGTTCCTCGCATACCGGGCGATTGCCTAACCTCTCGGCCACCCTGGCGTTGGCAGAGCCTGTCGAAATTTTCAAGTGATTGTTAACGCTGTAATGCCACGTTGCTTTCATCAATGTAATTGAGATTACACCCTCAAAAATTTCGACAGGCTCTGCCAACGCCAGGGTGGCCGAGAGGTTAGTCAATCGCCCGGTATGCGAGGAACGCGGGTTCGATTCCCGCCTCTGGTGGTCATTTTTTCAAGTGCAAAAATATATTTAAACTTTAACACATTGTTTTCTATTCGACTTTGCTGTACAACTAACAATTAAAAAGATTTACAGATTTTATTGTTATAGATAGATAGATATATTTTTTTTTGATGATTTTGAATATTTGTTCTTTGATATAAAAAATATTGATTGTTAAATTTTAGTGATGTCAGAACTACTGTTTGAAGCCTATGATGTACCCGCAGTATCTTATGGTATTGATTCCCTATTTAGTATGTACAAAAATGAAATTGGGGACACAGCTTTAATTGTGAACTGTGGTTACCATTCCATCCATATTATTCCTGTCATCAGAGGCCATATTATTGAAGAACATGCTAGAAGGATTAACTTGGGTAAATATTTTATAATATACACCATACCATGATTCCCTATTTACTTTCTTATGATGTGCTCAACAAGCAAAGAAAAACAGGTGAAAGTTATAATTTATTTGCATACCTAGAAATATGTAAATAAATAATTAATTATTAACATTGTAAATATTATAAGTTATAGATAACATTATACACCTACATACATACTCTTAATAAATATACAGGGTGTCCGCGTTTTGCGATAACTTAAGGGCCTTTTATTTATCAAATTTTAGAGACATAATCCTAATAAACATTTTTTTTTTCATTTTTTCCTACTTCAGTATTAAGAAAAAAAAATTGATGATAAGACTAGTAAGTAAGTTTCTTTTTGTCTTGGTGAAATTGTTTCAAGTGCTTTTGTAGCCTAGGAATTAGGATACTTATATAAATATTCATGTAATTACTACAAATACAATATACATGTAATTTAAAAATTGTAGGAGGCAGTGAAATGATATCATACCTCCACAAGTTACTTCAACTCAAATACCCAGTTCATGTGAATGCCATTACTATGTCAAGAATAGAAGAGATTTTGCATGAGCACTGTTCAATAGCTCTGGACTACCAGGAAGAAATAAGAAAGTGGGCAAACCCTGACTATTATGAGGCAAATGTCAAGAGAATTCAGCTGCCTTTTGTTCAATCCACTAGTTCCTCAACATTAACTGGTGAGAATAAAATATCAATACTAAAACTATTACAAAGACAAATGACTATTTTTGCATGTTTGTAACAAATAAACTAAAAAACCGGCCAAGTGCTAGTCGGCTTCGCGCGCTAAGGGTTCCGTGCCAACTTTAACTGGATCCACTTACTTCCACTTAGCCAGAATACCACAATATTTTGTTAACAGCAAATATAACTTTGTTTTTCGTAGTGTTGTTTGAAGAACAAAGTTATGTTTGCGGTTGTTGAAAATGTGCTCTATCTCAAAAACTAGTAGTTCGATCTTTTTCAAACTCATTTTTGTTGAAAAAAATTGTTACGATCACCATGATGTATTTTTTTCAAAATGTACACTTGCTTAGTTCAAAAGTTAGATGGGGGGACGCTTATTTTACCACTTTGGAAGCGTTTATCTCTCAAACGTTAGACTTTAAGATAAAATGGTTTAGGAACCTCGATGTCATTATAAAAAACCTATCCATAGAAACATGCATAGGTTTGACAAAAATATTTTTTTGTGTTAGTTTCATGTAAAGGAGCCCCGCTTAAATATATATTTTTTTATTTTTTGTATGAGAATCATAAAGCAGTTAACAGGATACATCTACCTACCAAGTTTCAACTGTGTATTGCTAATAGTTTCAGAATAAAGTGGCTGTGACATACGGACGGATGGACGGACAGACAAACAGACAGACTTGACGAAACTATAAGGGTTCCGTTTTTGCCATTCGGCTACGGAACCCTAAAAACTACTAGACCTATTTTTAAAAAAAATCACGCAATTTTTACACTTTTTGTATTCATTTTAATTTTATACACATTTTTGCATTATTATTAGATGCACCGTGCGAAGCAAAACCAGCGCGAGTTCTTGAAAATATCTTAGTCTTACTTTTTTTTAGCTGAACAACAGAAAGAACGCAAAAAAGAAATGGCTAGAAGGTTACTAGAAATAAATGCAAGAAAACGAGAGGAAAGATTAGCTGAAGATGAAGAACAGCTCAATCAATTATTGGCAATACAGGTTTGTTCTCATTTTTTTCGCAAATCTTATGCGAAAAATTTTATGATGAATGCAAAATTATATTGGTGTACCTGTTTATATGTATGTATGACTTACCTACAGACTAATGGCTAATTATTATTATGTTTTTTTCCAGGAAATGATAGAGGATGGAGACACTGATGAATTCAATGAAGCAATCAAAGGTTTTGAAATCAAAAGCTATGAAGATTTACAGGTTCATAACATTGTTAATGTCATTTTAAATCCTTAAGAAGGGGAAGGGATATTTTAATCGGAATTTAACCCAGAATAGAGGGAGATTCTGTCTCACAGAAACTATGGAAATATAATGGCTATAGCCTTGTCAAAATATCAAAAAGGCCTTTCGCCTTGTGACCCGTGTGCTGATTACTATACATATTGCGCTATTGGCATTATATCTACTATACATACATACATATTATTACTATACATATTGCGCTATTGGCATTATATCTACTTAAAGCGTTTTGTTTTCATTAGTTGGCGAGCTGCTGTAAGCCGATAATTTCTGACTTTTTGAAAGATTGCGTCTTCAACAGACAGACAGGCAGACTGTGACAAAGTGGAAAGGAAAAAAATATATTTTGGCTACCATTGCAGCGTCAAATAGCAGCGGTGAACGCGCGCATAGAGAAGAACAAGCAACGTATTGCGGCGGCCGCCAACCCGGAGGAAAACGTCGAGACTCGCCCCACCGGCCGCGCGCAACCCCCTACCGACCCCGACGCGTTCCAAGTGTGGCTCGCCGACACGCGCGCCAAGGTGACTGTTATGAACACACATAAAACCAGGCCTGTGTAACTCCACGTGTAGGTAGCAAAAACTTACCCACGTGCGGCGACCCACAGTGGTGGGCTAATCACGTTGGGACTCGCGCGCGTTTTATTCACCGGCGGCGCGCGGCAGTACGGCGATGCTGATGCGGCGCACGGCGGCGAACGTTGCATAGAGTTCCGTACCCAAAGGGTGTAAACGGGACCCTATTCTAAGACTCTGCTGTCAGTCTACTTATCACCAGACTGTATCCTATGAACTGTGATAGCTAGACAGTTGAAATTTTATGCGCGGGTTTGACTCGCGCTTGGTTGGTTTAATCAAAATTGTGAGTCTGGCCGGGGTAGTCGCGTTTGAAGAAAAAATATTTTATTAGCACCAAAAACTACAAAACAACGGGGCGACTCGGAGAGATAACTATATACACTAAAAAACCTTTTTAGTGACGTACTATCATGCAATACGATAGGATTGACTGCCACAAGAAGCTACTAACGCTATCTAGCGCACCTTTCTAGTACTTTATTCATGCTCGTCTAGCCAGCGACGTAGTGCCGCGCGCCGCCGGTGAATAAAACGCGCGCGCATGTCGTTGCTTGCTGGCGACACCCAAGTTAATTGGCCCACCTCAATGGGTCGCCGCGCGTCGGTACGTTTTTGCTGCCTACGCGGAGCCAGGCCTGCTACGGTTTGCCTCGCGAGCCTTGCGTTGCAGCATAAATGCGTATTCTCGTAGTATGAAAATGTCGAATATTTATCACATTTTGTTATATTCGTCATGTTTTTTCGATAAATATCATATGTGACATAATATCGAAGGCGCGAGAATTGGGTCCCTGGTATTCTGAAGAGTTGCGGACTACGGCTTGCCTTGCGAGTCTTGCGTTGCTGCTCAATTGCGCTGCGGCTTTAATAATAGCGTGTGGTTATAAATTCCAGTACCGCGAGCTAGTGTCCCGGCGCGAGGCGTGTCGCGCGGAAATGCTGAAACGGGACACAGCAGCGCACGTTGCTTTTTAAACTGTTGTTATTACACTCCTTTTTATGGTCCGCAACTGAGGCCGTACTCCGGTTGACGATGTCCGTATTTTCGAATGTAGCCGTCCCTTTCACTCATGACCGAATGACAACGCGAAAGAACGTGATGGCTAGACTCGAAAATACGGACATCGTCAACAGGAGTAGGGCCTCTGGTCTGGACGACTGTTCGGCGCCGCGACGTAAAAGCACAGATTATATAATAGTTACTATGTAACAGATAAATCACTCCAAGGATAATCGTCCATACCTACTCTAACAATAGCCTACAATTTTTTGACGCAGACCGCTGCGCCCGAAAATGTGCCTTAAGTTTCGAACATTGCGTTATTATTCCACTGCAGCTACGCGACCTTGGAGTAAAACTAATAAAGTCAGGGTTGCCTCTTTCGATACAAGGCCTATTTTATTTGTAGCTTGGTTTGAAATGTTTTACAATGATATAGTGTTTTACAGTTTTAATAAGTGGTAATGTGGAAAACAAGATTTAAGATGTTGTTCTGTGCTAAATTATTTTCAAAAATGTATTCATACATAGTTATAAAAAGCATCTGTGGAAACTTTCTGTCTGCCGTAAAATTATTATAACTTATTAAAAGATTTAAAAATTTCAGACGTTCGAGACTCTGATAAGTCCAGAATTTTATTTAAATTTGAGACTAATTCAGGGCATATTATGCTTCTGGTTGCATTTGTACAATAAATACCAGATGTATAAATCATATTACTTAATAAGTTTGCATAAAAACGTATCTACCGTAACACAAATAATTAAACAGTGCGTACGCGCGCGCCCGTCGGTCGTTGGCAGCCAACTGATTTACGCACCGCCGTCGGTGCGCTCGAGAGTAGGCTATTAACGCGCGCAAGTACATTGAGTGAGAGATGCCTGGTAAAAGTTCTTTCGTCGCGAAACAAAAAATGGTCCTTAAAAAACAGTTCGTCGTTGCAACGCCTACTGCTACCTTGCTGCTCACACGAGCACCCTAACAATATCGATACACGGCTTATAACAGCGTGGTTATTGATTCCAGTACCGCGAGCTAGTGTCCCGGCGCGAGGCGCGTCGCGCGCGTCGTGCGGCGATGCTGAAGCGGCGCACGGCGGCGGCGGCCGAGCGCATGCGCGTCATCTCGCGCCTCGCCGCCGCCGGGGACGAGTTCGGCAACCAAGACTCCGACTGGGACGCTTACAAGAGGTGACCGTTTTTTAATAACGTAGGCTTTTCTGACAACTCAAAAATTTTGCTATATTTTTTTTGTTGATGGATGGCGCTATATATCTAACTTATATAAATACTAGTGGTTCCCCGCGACTTCGCCCGCAAGTGTTGGATTTTCCATATAAACTTTCATCCCCCATTTCACTTTCTTAATGTTTTTATATCGCGACAAAATGTAGCCTATGTCCTTTCCAAGATCTCGAACTATCTCCTCACCAAATTTCATCTCAATCGGTTCAGTGGTTTAAGCGTCAAGAGGTAACAGACAGACACACTTTTGCATTTATAATATTAGTATGGATTGAGTTAAAATCATTGAGCGTGAAACAAGTAAACAATGTTGTCATATTATGTGTACAGACATGTAGTGGAAGTAAGTACTTACGTTAAAAATAGCAAGTTTCAAATTGCAGTTAAAGATAAAATTTAATGGAAAAAGCGTCTTGATGATCATTAAATTGTTAAAAAGTAATCTTTGGTTTATCCAACACCAAGACGGTTGTCACTGTTTACCTATGGCCGTACTTATTTAAATACAAGCAAGCAATCACTAATGATTGCTCGACATAGATGATACCGTGCACAGGCACCGCCTTTCTTTATTTTCTTTAAATACGTGACGTAAGTAGTGCAATATTTACTCGATTAAAAGTTGCAAATTAATATGTCATTATTTTCGTTCTTCATTTATTAATTTTAAGTTTCTCAAACATTAAAATACTAAATAATTTTCCAGCATAAGTCGCGATGCTGATTCTGATTCCGAAGCCGACGGCGAGCGACTGGTGGAGCTGGAAGAAGCGTTACGGGAATTCGAACCGCAGACCTCTTCGTATCAGCACCATCAACTGCACCTAGCTATAGAACCATTCAGGTAAGTTACCGATCTTCTTTACAGGGTCAAACAAACAAAATTTTTTTTTTAAATACCTACCATTTTAATCGATTGTCTAATCTATACATATAATAAATCTGTAAAACCAATGTGTCTGTACATTAAGTATTTTTACGAAAAACTAATTGAGGTTAAAATAGTAACAGAATAGGAATCTACAACTTTAACATTTTTTGTCTGTTTGTACACGCTAATCTCCGGAACTACTGAACGGATTTGAATGAACTTTTTTTTATTGTAGCTATTGGGTCTGGAACTAGGCTATAATTAATTTCGAAGGTACCTGACGTGAAACCTTAGCAGTACACTTAAACTAAGAGAGATATCAAAATAGCGCCTTAAAAAAAGTTATTCAGCGTGATGAGCATTTTGTATTGACGCACACAAATTGAAGGTCTGGAGCAAATGATATGAAACCCTAGCAGCTCAGCTCAACTATAAGAAATATGAATAGAGTGCCTTAGGAAACATTGTTCAGCGTGATGAGCATTTTATATTGACGTACACAAATTGAAGGTTTGGAGCAACTGATATGGAACAATAGCAGGTCAGCTTTATTACTTTAGACTGATTTTTCATTCCTGTCTTCTCATTACGACATAATATACGAAGAAATCATGATAGCTGGAGGGCGGCGGGAGTATAAAATATTTTGTATTATAAAGTCCACGCAGACGAAGTCGCGGGAAACAGCTAGTGAATAATTTCTTTAATTTATTGTAGTCGTGATAATAATATGGAAATACCCAAAATGATTTCTGGAGTGGTTGGCCGTTGCCATCTCAATTTCACACGCTAGCCAACAGCCACCATCAGTATACGGCCTCACGATGTTTTCACTTACAGTTAGGCAGCGATACCTTCGAAACCACTTATTTTTGCCTCAACTCAGTTGTTCAGACCGGGGACCAAATTCACGTCTTCGGTAGTGAAGTTTTGTAAATGTTAGGTACAAACTACACTATCTCATTATTTTAGAGCACCGGAACTGATGTTCCAGCCGTCGATGATGGGAAATTTAGAAGCTGGTTTGGCAGAAACAATGGAGTATGTGTTCAAACACTTCAGCCCTGAAGATCAATTGCTATTGGCCAACAATGTGTTCCTTACGGGTGGCTGTTCGCAATTTCCAGGTCAGTCATCTTACTAGTACTTTTACTTCAACTTCTGCTTTAAAAAGTCAAATTAAAGCCTGTTTAGAGAAATCCTATTGGCTATAGTCCGACAAGTTCATGCGCGACCCTCCTGCGGAACAAAAGACGTGTAGGGGGCGAGGAAGTGCCAATCTCATGCAACTGTCATAGGAAAACAGGGTCCCTCTCATCTAGCACGCCTCGTCCGCCGCAAGTCTTGTTCCGCAGGAGGGTCATGCATGAACTTGTCGAACTATGTCAGTCACTTTATTGGTGCCAGAAATACAACATGACTGACGCATACAGAGCTTTTCCTGCCATTATCTTTCGTAGGCTTTACTAGTTATATTTAAGTAGGCGTTACTTGTTGGTAGTGTTATATAAGACCTACGCCAAAAGTTGATCGTTAACTTTAAATTAAAACTGTCATCTATTCAAAATTAGCCTCAAATATTTTGTTTTCAGGCCTAAAAGAAAAATTAGAAAGAGAACTCTTAGAGATGCGTCCGTTCCAATCTACGCACAAAGTAGTGATGGCCAGTAACGCCAGTCTTGACGCGTGGTACGGAGCGCGAGACTTTGCCGGGAGTAATCAGTTCGAAGAGTGGTGTATAACCAAAGAGGAGTACTACGAAATGGGCGGAGAGTACTTGAAGGAACACCACGCGAGCAATAGGTATTACAAGAGTCCCGCGCCGATTGTAGACACCACTCTAGCGCCGGCTGGCGATGCCAACGTTGTCAAGGAGGAAATCGTTATTGACTGTTAGGTTTAATAAATTAGTTTTAAGGATCTTTTGTTTTTTTTTTCTTCTAAAACGAACATTAGTTTTCATCTCACCTGTTCGGAAAGTTGAACTTTTATGTGTAGACAGCCGGGTGGGAAATAGATTTTCCCTCCTACTTTATACTCCTACTATTGAATAAAAGGCCACTATCGCGAGTATCGATAGTTATTGCAATAGTCAGAGCTGTATCAGCTATCGATAGTGATTTTAATATTGAACTTTGATACTACCGATAGTATAGTTATTATTATTATATTGTAATATATTCTATCGATACTATTGCTTTTGACTAGGCTATCGATAGTCTATAGATACTATCGATATTTTATCGATACTTTTGCTTTTGCCTCAACTATCGATAGTCTATTGACATTATCGATATTTTATCGATACTATTGCTTTTGTTTCAACTATGGATAGTCTATCGATACTATTGCTTTTGTCTTAACCATCGATAGTCTATCGTTACTATTGCTTTTGCCTCAACTATTGATAGTCTATCGATACTACTGCTTTTGTCTCACTCTCAACGATCGAAAGTCTATCGATATTTTATCGATACTATTGCTTTTGCCTCAACTATCGAAAGTCTATCGAAATTCTATCGATAAAATTGTTTTTGCCTAAACTATTGAGTCTATCGATACACTATTTCTTTTTTTATTAGGTGCAATCGAAGGTGCTTTCCATTTCATATCCGTGAAGCACATTTTGGCGTTTTACTTGGTCCGCGAGTGGCGCCAAAGTGGGTAGCGTTGACGCTCGATAGTCCACTATCGGTAGCTTTTCGTTGTGCATCGATAGTTGAGGCAAAAGCAATAGTATCGATAGAATATCGATAGTTAAGGCAAAAGCAATATTGATAGTATCGATAGTTGAGGCAAAAACAATAGTATCGATAGAATATCGATAGTTGAGGCAAAAGCAACAGTATCGACAAAATATCGATAAAATATCAATAGTTGGGACAAGAGCAATAGTATCAATAGAATATCGATAAATTATCGATAGTATCGATAAAATGTCGATGGTATCGATAGACTACCGATAGTTGAGGCAAAAGCAATAGTATCGATAGACTATAGAAGTTGAGGCAAAATCAATAGTATCGATAAATGAATATTTAATATCGATAGTATCGATAGACTATCAATAGTAATGATAGTATCGATAGCTCCGTTAATATACATATCGACACAGCAATACTATCGATAGTATCAAAGTTCAATATTTAAATAACTATCGATAGCTGATACAACTCTGACTATTGCAATAACTATCGATACTCTCGATAGTGGCCTTTTATTCAATAGTAGGAGTATAAAAAAGTAGGAGGGAAAAGCTATTTTCCACCCGGCTATCAACGCATGAAAGTTCAACTTTCCGAACAGGTGAAATGAAAAAGTATTCTTATTACAAAGAGGACGCGGGGTATGAGTAAAACAAAATAATTAGCCACAAATATCATGGCACGTTTATTTTTCTCCACTACATGGCGACTTCTAAAAGAATCGTGACTTGTTATTTTGCATTCATATAGTTTCTTTTTTTTATTAGAGCTCTGCAAATGAGCACTAAAGAATAATTTTACAATGTATACTTTCCATAAAATTAAATAAACTCTGTATTTAATTTGATCTCAATATAAATCACTATGAACTGAAAAAAATTATAAACGATTTGTTAGTTTGCTAATTATATTGATTGATGAGACTATATAATAAAGAGTACATTTAAAAAATCACATTAAAGCATATACATAATGCTGACTACATAAATGCTCTTACAGCCTTGTCCGCCCCCGCGCTGCCTCGCATAATGTAGTATACTCAAAATATCAACAATAAACAATTAAGACTTTTAAGTAGAAGGTAAACAAACCAAATATAATAATAATTTTTATCACAATAATTCAGACTATAAAAACAACAAAATATTTATCTGAAATGAAGGCTGTAAGAGCTATATTCACGTGCAATGTAATACACCACAATTAACAAATCTAACTTATTTAAAATATAAACTAGCCTAAAAATTTTAACAATTAAAAAGAAAAACAGTTGTAGTTAAAAATATTGGTCATTAAAACTCTGAAGAGCTATAACTAAATGACCGTACTCATGCCATGATGTTTGCTTATTGAATTTTAATAAAAAATTAGCACATAAAGGGATGTAAATAACTCCAAAACTTGGTTAATTATACGGCTTTTAGCCATGTAATATAATTTGGTTAAGACTATACAAATCGTATAAAATCAGTGACTTAGAAATAGCTCTCAGCATATAAAAAAAAGTTAAAATCCTTAGGCTGTACTCTCGTATGATTATAATGTAAGCAACGCAATATGTTGGCAAAGCGGAAGTTCGCGTAACTCTAACGATACAATATAACTAAATATGTATGTACCTTAGACAATATGATTACACAAGGCTCACTGTTATTTGCTCGTAACTACCACGACAAGTGGTCGGCGGCTCGTGGCCTAGACTAGTGCCTGCCTTCTGCCTCGACGAGGGAAGTAGTATACAATTATGTATATTCACGGAAAGGGATATGTACGTTTTCTTCAACAAAAATTCAGACCTAAAGAATTTGGTTGGTCCTCCACCACAACCGCTCCGATATCAAACAACGTAATCAACAAATATAATATTCCTAACACTGCCAAAAGTTCCGGTGAGTATTCATATTTTAATATTGTGAATTTTCTTTTTTAAAGTAAGTCAGTCTTTTCTACGGGTGAAAAGAAAGTGTAAACACTAAAAGTTGTACCACTTCTCTGATTACGTAAATTTAAATGGCTCATTATTACATTCTAAGTATAGTAACTACCATCGGTATGTAAAATAGTTGGAACAGTGAAGAGACACGAGTTAGGATCCGGCTAAAATACTTGGTACGCGAAGTGCAGTTCGCATGCGCGGTCCTAAGAGTGCGCCTTCGCTCGTCACTGCGCAACCTCGCCTTCTGCGCGGTGTGCTCCGCGGGAATAATATGAGAATCCAACACATACATAATGTAAATATCGAATAACAGAACACACCTCGCAAATCACGAGGATCCGCCGATTTCTATTTTCCCATATACTCGACTAGGGTGAGGCAACGATAGGATGATAATAAAGGAAAACAATCATAAAGACAGTAAACATAATAATAACAAAAATATATTACTAATTCTATAATTTAAAAAGAAACAATCACCCTCGCCGAGTCACGGATATTTAGGTAGACATTTAATATATACTTCATATAATGTAAACTAGTATACTATGTTGGTGTCTCTATTTCCATTCATAATATCTATGGATAATACATGGTAATCGACATTGTAAAACATCTATAGCATGATGCTCACCAATGAAGTTACATACTATTGATAAACTATGGTTTCGAAAATTCCACGATGATCTTTCATAAATGGTATCTGAAGATTTATACTACTCTTTAAACCCAAGTCCTATTTTGTCTAAATAATACTGTTATCAATGGCTTGGTAAGAAACTTATAAAACATTTATTAATTTGAAAAAAAAAACGCGTTAGATGTTATCCTTAAACTTCTGGGCAACTAAATGCATCCGTCATATTATTTTTATCTTAAAATATTGTGTACATACTCTTTATTTATTTAAATTTAAAATGATAAATGAGAGATTGGCCTATTTTCGTGTTTTCTTCAAATACAGAACTATCAAAATATAAAAAAATATTGAGGACTATCAAACAACATTCATATGTATATATTATTATATGTATACGTATGTACATCTACGAGGAAATTTTGATTTTAATAGTACATAGTACCCAAAGTATAGTTCTGCGCTAGATATTCTAACGTTAATTCCAATTTCTTTTTTCTCAGTTCGATATTTTATTACTATGATTGTAGATTGAAATTTTTCTACAAACCATAAATCCCTATTCAACGCCGAAATGGATTTTCTCTTTTATACTTGAATAAATAAATCCTACCAATATTTACAATCTTTTGACCCAGCACATGGACACATACATACAATATGGAAATAAAATAATGTATGTGTATAGTAACAGTAATACAGTAGAAATATAATAAACAAAGTAAACAGTTCAATTTTAATAAATGTAAATAAGTAAATAACAGGCGACGAGGAGATAGTTCTCTTACAATATTTTATTTCCAGTTCTACCCTGACCTGCAGACTTCTTAACTAAGCTTATTCTACCACACCGTACATACAAATGGCACCAATCTATCTTTGATATCATAATGGCAAACCATAAGGAACCCCCGCTGCGGACTCGCGGCCCGGCCCCGCGCTGTCTAACTGTCTCAAGGTATTGGAAGACTACTGCTCTAACACTATCATAATCACTATTATTCGAAACAGTAATGGGAATAAACAGTTCGCATTTTAACAGTACATAAGTAAATGACGACTGCATTATTTACTCTAAATGGTAATCAAAATATGCTGTATGTATACTTATGATGCTTTATATGTATGAGAGTACACTAATATGAATATCCACATTGGAAATTAGAAAAAATAATGGTGTTATGATGATTGATATTGCCTAATATCGCTATCCGCTAGAAGGCACACAAAGTTTTAGTAAGAAGCTTCACGAATGATGCGCCCGCCCTCCGGCTCGCGCTGAACATAACCTTGAACGCAATACGATTAAAAAATATTGCCAATTTTATGTTGCAACAGGCACTTCTCTGGATTTCTCCAATAATCATATACGACATTAATTTTGTGAAGCTTTCAATATTGCCTCTGAGGACTCTGTAAGTTTTGTGTATTATTTTGTACTTATTTATTTATTATACTTCATATGAACTTGAGACTTTATTAAAGCATTCTTATGGATTACTATGAGGAGTATCATCTAGAGTCCTTTAAATTTCTCAGCGATCAAAATACTTTACCTCTCACTGGTAACAATTCTATAAAATTATTGAACTTCATTATACACTGACACATCCTAAGTTAAAGCATCGCAATAAGATATTGTTACATTTCACTACGTCTAATGAGAGTGGGTATGATAAGCGAACGACGAACACCGAATTTAGAATTTCAATTGGAGATGTACCATTCACGATTCCGAAATTTATCACACTAAGCAAATTAGAATATGAGATCAAAATTTTTAGGCCTACAATCTAAATTGATGAGAGTTTTTTTAAGTATCGATTTATGAACGCCACCACGGGAATTAATATAATCGTGTGATGGTATAGATAAATCACAGTTGTGGTTAAAAATCACAATGCATATCATAGGCGGTACCGCTACGTGACTACTCTACGTCCTCTCCTATGTGATGTCCACCAGGCGTTACGAGGGATTCCGCAAGCGTAACTAAACAACCCGATGCTGCCTACGAACTTTCCATCTCTCGCGTCACGGCCGACAAATTCAACAGTGGATAAATAAATAACTCGACATAAAATAAACAAATACTGTGCATGAGTCCATGCTGACAAACCTAATGGTTAGGAGCTTACAGCCTCCTAGTTATTTTTTATCATGGTCATAGCTGCTCTTGTTGATGGCTGCCAAACTTTTAATATTGCACTCTGGCTGCTCGCTGTTCAACCAAAAGCTGAAATGTGCACAAAAAACTGTAAATACAAATACAAAAAATATATAAAAAGCCAGATCTGCAAGAACAGACACTTGCAGTATTTTACAAAATTCACACTACGCATGTAAAAAAATAAACTCTGCAGTTCGAATACGAAAAATCACATACCTATTCAGGCGATCAGTCTCCGAGATGCATTTGTCCAGACATCTGGGGCTGTGGTGTAGGGGTATGCGGAGGAGGGGGCGAAGCTGTTAAAAGGACACAACCCATTAAGGAATAGCCTTCAGAATGCAAACGATATTGAACCGAATCGCACTATTAATAAGGGTACTTACATATTGACGCGATAGACTGCGGCGACATAGCTGACATCTTGCTCTGCATATCTTGCATCGACACTTGCGTGCCTTGAGAGGTCATGTAGCGATTCACCATCGGCACAAAGCTGCAAATAAAAAAACAGGTGTAAACTCCTTTACCTTCTAACTAGAAAGTTAGAGTAGCTATGAAATAAAAGACTGAATAAAATGATGCAAAGAATACAAATCGAAAAAACTGGCCAAGTGCGAGTCGGACTCGCGCACGAAGGGTTCCGTACCATTAACTTACAATATTAGACAGTCTAGGCAAAAAAAAACACGTTTGTATGGTGGCCCCTAATAAATATTAATTTTTAATTTAATTTAAATTATTTATTTTTAAAGTGAATTACAACATATTATTCTGTGATTATTTTAAGCGTCTACTTGTTGCCATTATAAATATCGAGCAAAATATGGCGAAAAATTCATGTTTGTTGTATGGGAGCCCCCCTCAAATATTGTTTTTATTATAATTTAATTATTTATTTTCAAAGTAAATATACTACTTAATATTTTGTGAATAGTTCAAGCGTCTACCTGTTGCCGTTATAAATAGAGCAAAAACCCTAAAAAAATCACGTTTGTTGTATGGGACCCCCCCTTAAATATTTATTTTATTCTGTTTTATTTTTTGTTATAGCGGCAACAGAAATACATCATCTATGACAATTTGAACTGTCTAGCTATCAGGGTTCATGAGACAGCAGACAGACAGCAGAGGCTTCGGGTACGGAACCCTAAAAAGCGACTTGTAACTTTGGAAGCACCTATGGTTCATCCAAAAGTACTTAACGTTAAGCATTAAAGCGTTACCGTATGGAATCCTCTACTAATAATTTTAGTTGATGCGCGAAGCTAAGTTGTCCTGGTTGGGATGCTGAACAAAGTAATATGATTAACTCCTACAACACATACATAGTACAATGGGTGTCTACCTTAAGTCACAAACGCCCGGCGAGTCGAAGTTGCTGTTGTTTGAGTTGTTGGTGTTGGTGGCGACGCTGTTGATGGTGCCGATACTGTTGGCCGACACGTTGCTGTGGTTCTCGCGGTGCACGCGGTTGTGATGTCTGCGAATAACGGAAACTATAGAATTCATGAGCAGCGCAAGAACACACCTACATAACTTCGTGGGCCACATGAGAGTCGGGTGGATGATGCAGAAAAAGATAAAAAGTACACACGGCCGCACGTCAGACTATGGGTTAGTCTTTGATCTTAAGACCACCTTAATTCCCTATGTAATAAAAGCTGTTTTCGTAGTTCACATAGGTAACCTCATCGTCCAGGTTTATTGCGATCAGTTTTCTTCGCTTTAACATATTTTTTTGGAAACTTTAAAAACACGAGTATTTTGTTTAACACAAAATATTTTCACTGGCTCCACCGCACTCCATTCTTGTAATTGACCACGTATTTCGTTTTATTGTAGCTTTAAGTGTGAAAGTGATAGAAGATTGTTTTACGTAAATTAATTAGAAAATAAAATATTGAAGCATGTTTCAAGTGTGATTTCGATCTCAAACCTTCTTAATAATATTTTCCTACGGATAAAACGTGATTCCATAATTTTAAGGATTCCTTAAAATGTGAATTTTGCATTTTTTGACGACATGCTTCGGCATGTTTATTGTTTGCCGGACCAAGCGACATTAGATATGTAATCGGTCTAAAATAGCGAACCGACCGATTTAAGCATGTCTTATAGCTGTCAGTGCGTGATAAAATATCCCTATATATGATAAATCAATGGGTAGAAAGATACTATTTGTTTACCTTATGAGATAACTGTCCCGCACGAAGGTGCGTCCGCACACGCTGCACTCGTAGCACGGGCCGGCCGAGTGCGTGCGGATGTGCAGTGCGAACTGCGATTTCGACGTGAACGTCATCGAGCAGCGGTCGCAATTCAAAGGCTTGTCCGCCACGTGAGACCACCTGCAAGGATTTTTGTGATGAGCCACTGAGATTAATCCATATTAGTATTGTAAATACGAAAATGTCTGTCTGTTAAATCTTTACGCTTAAAGCGCTAAACCGATTTACATGAAACTTGGTATAGAGATTGTTTAAGGCTCTGATAAGGATATAGGCTACTTTTTGTCACGATATAAAACCTTTATGTGGGTGGAATTTTGTATGGAAAATGGGACATTGCGCGGTCTAAGTCACGAGAAATCGCTAGATAATGACTATTTCTCACCTGTGTGCTGTTACATAGCTCTTCACAGCAAATCTTTTCTGACAAATATCACAAGCATACGGTCGTTCTCCTGAAAATTACGACCATGTTAGAAAAAATACAATAAAAATGTGCGTTGCGAACAACAACCGAGAAAGCATAATCCAGCAATGAAACAAAATAAATGATGAATGAAAGCAAGATTGAAAGAAAACGATGTTAGAAAGACGGCAAGATGCAACTAGACAGTAATGAGGCAAGTTTTAAATTAATGGATGCGGAAGCCAAGAAATTAAATAAACAATACAGTACTGAAAATTAAGTGATGATGCAGCCGCTGATAAAATTAAATCATGATGTCGTTGTCGGTGCCACATCATTGGGTTAGGATATTTTTGATACCTGCGTTCGCAATTTGCCGTCTTAACTTTCATCTTCTAGGCCGCGGTAAATACTTCACACATGTCGCTGTGATCTCTCGAAAGATATGAAGTGAATATTGAAAATTTGAAAATGTTTTTATAGTCATGTGTCTTCCACCTATTTAGTGCTACACAAATGTGTGAACCAATTACCATCTCTAATTCCACATTCAATCATACGATTAGCATTTTATCGTAATGAGCTAAAATTATTAATTTATTCGACGTTGTTGGGCAATGCTAGTCGCTAATATTATAATAATACGGGAATACCTATTCAAGTATTTTGTTTTTAACCCTACGTTTCGGCTCAATTGCAAATGGACAGTAGCACGGGCAGACTGGCCGGTCCATGCAATTGGACCGAGCCGATAAACAAAATACTCATACGTTGCACGAATTCCCGTATTATTACAATGTTAGTGATAAACAATGCAACAAGATAGTTTTAAAAAATTAATGCTAGTCGCATAATCGCGATTCAAACCCCTGCCATGAGACAGCAAGGCAAGCGCAAAGCGTGTCGCCGCCATACCGGTGTGTATTCGCTTGTGAATGTTGAGCGTCGATTTCTGCGTGAAGCGCTTGTAACAGACGTCGCACTCGAAGGGCCGCTCGCCCGTGTGCGTGCGCATGTGAATCTCCAGGTACGGCTTGCAAGTGAACGCCGCCGGACACTCCATGCAGGCGAACGGCCGCCCTTGCACTGACCACACACGTTAGTAACACTCCACTCTACATAGTACTCACTATCCCTCACATGTGGCACCGACAACTTTAATTCATTAGAAATGTAAGTAGAGAATCAAGAAACTATGAACGATAGCTTATGAATATTAAATGCGCAGTTAGATTCTAAAAATAAAATTGTAAACTCGCGACTGACCTGTGTGCGTTCGTTTGTGTATATTGAGTGTTGACTTTTGCGCGAATCTCTTGAGGCACACGTCACACTGGTAAGGACGCTCGCCAGTGTGCGTGCGGTTGTGTATTTCTAGATACTGCTTGCAAGTGAAGGCGGCCGGGCATTGCAGGCATTGGAACGGACGACCCTGCACTGTGAACGAACAGAGAGGTCAGTGAGGAGCAGGCGCCGCGCCCGCCTCCCCGCGTGCACGTCATCAATCACTCACTAGTAGCCCACATAACGTTCATTCGTCCCTAGGCCGCACCGGCCGGCCACGTACCTGAGTGCGTCCGCTTGTGGATGTTCAGACTGGATTTCTGGGTGAAGCGCTTCAGACAGATGTCACACTGATAGGGGCGCTCTCCGGTGTGGGTGCGCGTGTGAATCTCCAGGTATTGCTTGCAGGTGAAGGCGGCGGGGCACGACAGGCACTGGAACGGTCTCCCCTGGACTGGTGCCCAACACATATATTATAGCAGCGGCGAGGCCGCAAGGACGCTAGACGCCCTCGCACTACGGAGATCGCGGCGCGGACTGGTCGCCGCTCGCCGCTAACTCCGCTCCAAATCTTTACCACATAGTTCTTTAACATCGACTACGTACGACTACCGAATGACACACAAGCACAACGTACAAAATAAGAGATTTGGAGGAGAGGCAGAGTGTGAGTGGAGAGAGGCCGGGGGCGGGCGGGGGCCCAGTCCGGCCCGCGGGTGCACCCACCTGTGTGCGTCCTCTTATGTATATTGAGGCTGGACTTCTGCGTGAAGCGCTTCAGGCAGGCGTCGCACTGATAGGGCCGCTCGCCTGTGTGCGTGCGCATGTGAATGTCCAGGTAGGGCCGGCGGGCGAACGCCGCCGGGCATTGCCCGCACGCGAATGGACGCCCTTGCACTGCGCCCAGTGCACACACAAAAGCGAGTAACGCACGTCGCCGACGCATGCTGGCAACAGCGGCAACGTTGCCGAGTCGCGAGGGCGCCCGCCCGCTGCCAATCTCAACCACATGTCGGTCGCGCGCGACCGTTTTACCCCAATTTTGAACCCAATTTTGGTCGGCCGGCGCCGTAGCCGAGACCGAGGCGCCGATGCGTTACTGCGGCGATTGCATTACCGCTTTTGTGAAACGATTAATATTCATGAAGAAATGATGAAATATAAAAAATGATACACTAAATCACCGAGATGTTTGCAAATGAGAAGGGAGTGTACGATTGGCATATTAAAATATGATAGGCGAGTAATTATTGATGCAGAAGTACGTGAAAGCGCGCATTTGATTGTTAAAGATATCGAGATGTTAGTCGAAAGCAACGAAATGGAAGCTACTGTAATATGGGAATGTAAAGTAACGGGTTAGGCGGGCAACGGAAAAATAGGAATGAAGCATGACGCTAAATGAAATGTGAGTGCGTTATCACTCATAGTTGTTCTATTCGTACCGAAAAGGAATGTTGCGGATATAAAATATGTGGGCTACTAACCCGTATGTATTTTTTCGTGCAAATTGAGCGCGCACTTCTGCGTGAAGGACTTGAGGCAGACGGTGCACTGGAACGGCCGCTCCCCTGCGCCGGCGCACACGGACACGGGGGGACAGAGAAACAAAACAAAACCACGATGGACAAATAATTCGACTAGTCGCGCGCATCGACGCACACCAATTGATCTTTAACTTTAACTACCATGAGGGAATTTGAACTATGTTATTTGTCCATCAAACAATCTCTCTCCTACTTGAAATTAACGAAAATCCTCACAACGTACACATGCTTTACTTTTACTGTTTGTGAATAGTTTTTGAGCGTGTGCAACCTAATGAAGGAATGAAATTACCGTTCAAGTAGCATTACAGAGATTATGAAACATAAACAAAACACTTCCGAATCGCTAACCATTTGCTTGTCAATCAATGAGAGGTTTGAAGTTATCACTTTGGGAGCCCTTAAAAACTATTCACAAAACACAGGTGTCAAAGCCACAACTGAATCAAAGGAAGCCAAAGTATCATTAGAATTGTGGCTCGGAGACCGATTGAAAATAAAAATGAAATATCAAGGGACCCACCAGTATGTATACGTTTATGAGTGCCAAGGCTGGACTTCTGAGTGAACCGCTTGTCACAGATGTCGCATTGATAGGGGCGCACTTTGTTGATCAGCGATTGGATGTGCTCCTCTAGAAATACCAACAAAATTCAGCTACAACAACGATTCTGCACCATGCACTGAATAGATGATAGTGCCTTATTATGTGAGCTCTATAATAAAATTTCATTGTCTACATAAGGATTTTAGGGGAGAATGCCTACCAGTGTGTATTTTCCCATGACGGCCAAGGCTGGACTTCTGAGTGAAGCGCATAAAACAGATGTGGCACTGGTACGGCCGCACTTTCTCTAACAGGGCTCGTCTGTGCTCCTCTATAAGTTATACGAGTTTCGATATAGCAACTCATCACCCTCTCAAACAACAGTATTTTATAGAAGCCTAACAGGTTAAACTGTACAATCTCTCACACACATTCAGGGGGAGGTGGCTTATGCGGTTTCTAGTGATTCGTTAGTACCGATCTGCCTCAAGGGTTACGTCACGCATACGTAGGCAGTAGTTAGATAGGGACCCACCGGTATGTATTTTTCCGTGCCGGCCCAAACTTGATTTCTGGGTGAATCTCACAAAGCAGACGCCGCACTGGTAGGGTCGTTCCTTAGCCAGCAGCGCGCGTTTGTGTTCCTCTGAACGAAACCATCGCACAAGTCAAAGTTAAGTCAACATTTACTACGAGGAATAGTCGGGCTTTAGGAGCCGCGTGATCGATAAACGGTCAAGTGAAGAGATAAAGATTGGGCACAGGGCGGTACGACAGAATGCCCGAACAAAACCCACCCGTGTGTATTTTCTTGTGTCTGTTGAGGCTGGAGCTCTGCGTGAACCGCATCTGACAGAGGTCACACTTGTAGGGCCGGTCCTTCACCATCAACGCCCGCATGTGCTCATCTAGAACCCAGGCCACATTCCAACAACACACGCTCTAAAGCTCACTGCTGAGAAGCCAGTTTATAGCAAAACATACCACGGAATATTCAATTACTGTTCCGTTGTATGTTTTTACCTCCCCCTGTTTACCTCGCATCAATGAAGCCTTCCTCACGCCCTGATTTCATGTAAAAGCTAATTGGCTGTTCGACACATCTCAAAAACTATTCACATTTATAAGTTAAGCATATGTATTGTCAATTGTTTCATAACGATCTGTGTGTCGCACCAGTGACTAAGAAATTCGTTATAATATGTACTCCATTATTGCAATATGTATTAAAAAGTAGCAAGTATAATAATATTAGATATATAAGTTGTTATAAAAGCTCCGTCCAGAGGCCGCGTGCTCATAGATTATATTGTGTACATACATAGGCATTTTGAAATTGTGCATAGATTTAAGTACGAACTTTGGACAGAATGAAATAATTACCCATACATTATTAGTAGTAGTATGTAATAAGTAAAGAAAATAAACAATTTAATTAAGCAAAATCACTTTTATATAATTTTAATAAATAAAATAAACATCATATAACATAAATAAGCAATAGTGTAGAATTATTTTGTAATTACATTTAATTTACTTTGAAAAATGGGCACTCCAATAGGTAACTTTTGCATAGATATAATATTGGAAACAATAATTATGGAATATTAAGAAAAGACAATACATATAAAATATAACTCAGATTATCAGGGCGTTCAAAACAGGATATTTCAATAAGCAAAATATGTAACAATATTAGTAAACTTTAAAAAATTAAAACAAAAGAAACTTTACATATTTTGGTTTCACGGAAACAGGAGGAGGTTAAATTTGACTGAAATTATAAAAATCCAATTTATTGTATTGTTACTTTAAAGAATCCCCTCATGGTACCAAGAATGTAGGAACATGTTACTTGTTTACTATGCGTCGCTGTTTTGTGGATAAATGTCATTTATTTATAGGTCTATTATATCATATATTATATCATGATTATGTGTTTTTTTTAATCATTACTGAATTAAATTTAAATGAAAATTAAATATTTTAGTGCTGAAAAGTTCCGAACATTCGCAATAAAGGTTTATGAACACCTTTTGGCCATGGGATATAAAACAAAATGTTAAGAGTAACGTAAAACCTCCTTCTTCATATCAAAATTGCAATCTTGTATGTTAAATAACAAAGATTTATTTCGTTTGTCCTAAGCTCTTTTTTAACCCCCATGATAATTACAAATACTTTTAAAATGCAATAATAAGGATTTCTATTATTAACACTGGTTCCATATTTCATTCATTTATACGTATTTATACCATGGACATGGTTAAAAATGCAATTTATAAATTGGGTTACAAATATATTTTATGATTGGAATAAGAACACTATTTTTAGTCAGTATCTTTGTAAATTATGTTAAATAAATAAAATTTTGTTTTTTAATGTAAGTAGTCCCTGTGTTCAATATTATGGTCATACTTATTAAAAACAGGAATATTCCTTAAAGTCCCAATCAATACCGAAAACAATTAAAATTCTAAACATGATTGTGTACAGAACCAGTTCTTTTTATTATAAATGTATAAAAAATACCTTGGCTCAATTTTAATTAACAAGTTTAAATAAATCTTTGTTGATCAATCAATCTCAGACAGACAGGTGCCACATGTGTAAATGTATCTCAAGTGCAACGACGCCCTTATTAAGAAAATGTTCAATGTATTTTTTAGTGTCATGCGGATTTGCTTACGCACGTGGGATTGGCCTGCATGCGTAGCACCGACAATAAACCATTTCATATGGGTATCCTGCGTGCGTATGCATGTGCGTGCACTTTACAATAAATACAACTATGAAATGGTTCCTTACAGGTGCTACGCATGCGGGCCAATGCCGCGTGCGTGAGCAAATCCGTATGACACTTAAGGCACCACACCTACTACAGCATAATATGATCTAACGGCCGATAGTTGTTAGGCTTCGGCCGATAAAAAAGTTTAAAATAAGAAACCAAAAATTGGATTTTTATTTCAAACTTCCAAACTATCGGCCGATAGAAAGTCTGTAGTCTGCACGATGGCTAAATGTCAAGTTTAGTGTTGATGAATGTTCATTGATCAATCAATTTCGTTCATGAATATTCATTGATAAATCAATTCGGCTTATTTTGAAAATGGAATTAAAACCATAAAAAAACTAGTTCCGTAAACAAAAGAGGTTTGAATAAAATTTGTAGTATAATAGAGGGTGGTGTGGCGTGCACTTACCGGTGTGGACGCGTTTGTGCGTGTTGAGGCTGGACTTTTGCGTGAACCGCTTGAGGCAAAGGTCGCACTGGAACGGCCGCTCGCCTGTGTGTGTGCGCATGTGCACCTCCAGGTACGGCTTACGGCAGAACGCTGCGTCGCAAACCTATGACGTCACTCGAATATACAGGCTGTCCAGTAAATGAAGGGTGATCATTCAACTACAGGTTAATCACACAATACGCTATATTTAAAGTGTCTTACCATTTTCGAGATTCAAATAACAAAAAAAAACGCGACTGTCATAGGAAATCCCCTTCCCCGCAATACCGCCCGTCCCCGCTGACACCTAGCGTGCCTAGCCCCTTGAACCTCTGGCGACCGCAGGAGGCGCATCAACTGGTCAAACTTTAGTAGGGCATTATGCGAGTTAGTCGCATCATGCGTTATTAAAGTCATGTGGATTTACTCACGCACGCGGAACTGAGATACGTAATCTGTGATGCAAAGAACGAAAGAAAAAAGAAATGGGTATCACAGATTATATTGTATCTCAACCTTATATCGCGTGCGTACGCAAAGTCGCATGACTAAAAACGCCCTAATAGGACACCCTGTATAGTATTAAAACTCAATGACTCTGCTGCGGTTTTTAAAATAGCATTTTTGCTTTCTATTCCTGCAAGGCTGCAAGCACACTTTCAAAACCAATATCATTTGATGTAACAACTGTACATTATATCTCACGAAACTACGGACCATCCAAGGAGGCAACACATGTTAATCACTTGAGTAGTACAAAATGGTTTGTAAATAAGTACTCTTAATTGGTTTTGCATGTATTGAGATGACTATGTACACACAGCCTCAAGTCAGACTATACTTGTTGTATTCCCCATATTAAAAGCTGTTTTTAGTAGTTCTAATGTATACCTTGACATGATTCCAACGAAAATGTACAAAAAAATCACAAGGCCTTCAGGTCAAAAGGTAGTCTCTAAGGTAAAAAATAAGACAAGAGAAGATGGCAACAAAGTATTATCAACAAAGGTAGAAACTGTATAAAAATATTTTCTAGTTTTTGTGAACATCTTGTGAGATCTGGATACCTAGATACACCATAATTTGACCCTGCCAGCATAAAATAGCAACTTTTTATTTTATACGTACAGATAAACTGTATGTGAGATGGAAAAAGTTAAGCAGGCACTTACAGTACACTGAAAAGGCTTGTTCCCAGAGTGGAGCTTCATGTGGACATAGTATGACGAAGCAGATGACAATACTTTGCCGCAGACCTGAAAATGGGCATTGTTAAACATACTGCATATCCTGTTTCAATATCATCATCTGCCTGTTAATCAATTTTCCTAAGTAGAAACACATAAATACATATAAGTAGTTCTACAAATATTTAAGTTTTAAAACTTTTAATAATATTATAAAGTAATCACTAACTTTGCATGCTTGAGGTTTTGATCGAGGTGTTGACTGGCCCCCATTTGTTACCTCCATTTTTGTTTGTACAGATCCCATATCAACCCCCATACCCTGCAAATAAACTTTCTGTAAATGAAGAGAAAATATAATAAGTCATATCCATGTAAATATGTATAATTTCATAAATAGGATTTGTAACAGTCCCAATTTCTATCACTTTTCTGATATAACAAATTACCTGAGAGCAGTGTCGGCTATCCATTTCCATTTCAACGCCTTCATCATCCATTCCCTTGAAGCTTAACTGGAACAAAAGATGGTTTATGACAAAAAAATTCAAAACTATTTTCTATTTCAGTACAAAAGTATAATAATTATTGCTTTAACTAAGGAAAATTCTATATCTTTATCTAACATTTTTACAATGTTAGTGGTAGGTAGTGTAAAACATATATGTAGCTTTCTATACTTCACCTCATCATCTTGCTGTTGTATATCCTGTTGTTGTTGATGTTGCTCCATAAGCTCTTGGTGTTGTACTTGTTGTTGTACTATTAGACTGTCCTTGGAGTCTTCTTGGTGAGATGGATGGTGTTGGTTCATGTTGATGATTGGGTGACTCGAGTCAGACCGGACTATTGTTGGGGGGCCGGAATGGACATGTGGATGGGATGTGTAGAAGCTGCAATTTAAAATTTATTTTACTGTAAATAAATGCTTCTTTTGTACGCTCTCTTAATAATTGTTGACCAAAACTGGTACTAATTAACCATCCCATACGAATAGGAATATAGCAAATGAAATTGTAGGTAACAAGAACTTGGCTGCCATTAGTGTTTGAAAACCACCGTGTACTGAAAAGAAAACTCGTGGAAAACTCTCGGCAACGTACCTACCTACTTTCCAATAATTTCCAAAGCGAAATTAACAAAAACAAAACTTACAAAACATGTGTTTACTTTTGTTTCATTTCATTCATTTTTTTTTTCATTTGAAGTTCATTCAATCAACCAACTGTCAGGGTTAGTCCACTTAGGGTCGTCGGACACCACTATTCAGTTTTACCGGTTCCCAAACTTTTTCCGTAGCCCCCCTGCGATTTTTTTTAACCAAGGGAGACCTTCAAATAAATCATACCGTTAACAACTTACTTCCGTCTATAACGTTATAACCGGCAAAACGATTTGAAAATTAACGTTATTTATCAAATAAAAAAACGCTTCTCATATGCCATAATAATGTTATTTTGTCGTTATACTAGCGAGGATTAGTTAGTACAAAGTGAGACGTTGCTAAACCGTGCTCGACTGCTAGTGTCATCATGTTGAGTAAAAAAGTAACTAATGACGCTTTTTCTTGGTCGGAATTATTATTTTATGATAATTTACTGTATAGCGTAATGTTATGTTTTTTTAAATATTATTAATTATTATGATTCGACAGTTCTATAACGTTTAAACAAAACAATTGATTGTGATATTTTTCATGACTTTAGAAAACTTTGCTTGATTTCAATCATGAAATTGGTTTCGACATCTACAGTCGTATTCATATTTTATTTATTACATTGTTTTCTAAAAAAATTTAAGATTTCTTTCGTGATCAGTCATTTTTCTTTTACCGTAACGTGATAGATACAAACATAATTACTTCAAAAGAATACCTATATATTTATTGAGTTTCAGTTTTTTTTATTTAATTTATTTGCCGGATCGTTGCCAATTATTTTAGTTTTTTGCATTATAAATTTATTTTCAACGTTAAATCATCCGACATATTAATTATCTTTTACACCAACCAATCTGGTTACAAAATCGAAACATCCACAAATCTTTGAAGATATGACACCCTCTAAAAAAGTAAATCGTGTGTTTCACATGACCTGTAATATTTCATACCTCATGGGCTCTGCCTTGATCTGCTGCTCAAACATGGATATAGTGGCGAGTAGGTCGCCGGGGGGCGGCACGGGGACCCCCACGCCCCGTGCCACACCCCCGACGCCCACGCCCCAGTGTGCTGGGAAACTAATGGCGAACTCTTGACTGCTCCCTCATTTTCATTCACTGCCACCTGGACCAAAAGAACTTCATAAAATATTAACAAATTAAAAACCGGCCAAGTGTGATTCGGACTCTCACACGAAGGGTTCCGTACCCATACAACATTAGACAGTATAATATGATCTTAATTTAGTTTTAAAACGGTAAAAAATCACGTTTGTGTGGGAGCCCCCCTTAAGTCTTTGACTGCCACGGAACTAGACACAATAGAATTATATTGTTTGGGGGTCACCGGTGACCACCATGGCGCTCAATGTGTTAATTTTTTTATTAATTTAAAAATGTACATTTACAGTTTATATATGAATCAATATTCTGTGAATATTTCAAGCGTCTGCCTTTTGCTCTTATTAATACCGAGCAAAAAACGGAAAAAAACACGTTTGTCGTATGGGAGCCCCCCTTAAATATTTTTATAATTTTAATTTATTTACTTATTTATAAAGTTTACATAAATATTGATATTCTGTGTAAATTTCAAGCGTCTACCTGTTGATGTTATTAATATAGAGCAAATACCGTCAAAAAATCACGTTTGTTGTACGGGAGCTCCCCTTAAATATTATTTTATTCTGCTTTTAGTATTTGTGCGGCAACAGAAATACATCATCTGTAAAAATTTCAACTGTTTAGCTATTACGGTTCATGAGATACAGCCTGGTGACAGACAGACAGACAGCGGAGGCTTAGTAATGGGGTCCCGTTTTAACCCTTTGGGTACGGAACCCTAAAAAGATTTGTTTGGCACGAAAGATTGGGGCAATATGAGAGATTTTCCCAATGTCAAAATCAGTTCTTGTAAATCCGCTAGATGGCGTTGACCATACTAAGCCAGGTAGATTTTTATTTAAGAAAAAGGATGGTTTTAGCGTTTATTACGTTATAATGTTTATGTTTAGCATGTTTTTTCATTCAAGCGTACTAACAGGCCGTTTTTTTAACAATTTAGTGATCATCAGGACGATTTTTGCATAAAATTTTGTTCTTAACTTAAATTTAAAACTTGCTAATACTTAACGTAAGTACTTCCACTACATGTTTTATGCTCAATGATTTCGAAGTTTATTTATATAACTTAGATGAATAGCGCCATCTATCATCATCATCTGAGCTGTCAGCAAATCCCTCATTACATTTTAAAAATAAATGACACGCGTGTACCAATAAGGTCCCTGCTCAGAATTCATCATGAAAGCACGAAGCATGTGACGACAATACTGGTTTACAGAACGAACCTTTTTGGAAAATTGGAAAAAGATTAGGTGATATTTTTGGGGTTTGAAATTTATGGACAGAATTTTAACAAGAAGATCACATCTCTTGATATTGTAATTCAAAATTAAATCAAATTTCGTAAAAACTTGCAAAATAATTGCTTAAGTTATAAAAATATAATAAATTGTAATTCAAATTACATCTCTTGAGCACCGTCCACCGGCCATAGGTTCTAAAACTTGGTATGGATCGATATGGATGAACTTTGATGGTAAAAAAAGGACTTTAACAATTAGATATTGGATCAGTGAAAATTATTTTATTTTATAAAATTAGTTAATTAAAGACTCCCTTAACGATATTTTCCGTGGAAGGGTGTTTTTAGTTATTTTTAATTTTATAAATATTAATTAAATGTAGAACTATCATTTAAATAGAGTAAACATCTTGTACATTTTGTGAATAAAACACATGAGTTTAATATAAAATTCAATTATAAAACATCTGTTTTTACTTACCAAGGATGTAAAAAACACATTTTTAAATTTTGATTTAAAAAAAATGAAACGAAAAATAAAGAAATAATTAAATGCCACATTTATTTATCTGATTTTGCAACATTCCACAACTATCATTTGTCTATTCAGTTTATGTCTATTAAAAACATGTACAAAATAATCATAAACTATAAGAAATGCATTTATTTGTACTAAATAATTGTTTGAAAGTATGTATATTCATCAATATAATTCTAATTCAAGACAAAACGTATTTTTCTCATTTCAAAACAATTCAAATTATTAAGTAAGATACATAACGTACGACAAATGCCTGACGCACATTTTTTAAGATCCTATTATTTGTATTTGTAGACATCATGCCCACTCTATGCTTTTATTTATATTGTTGCACACAGGCCATTGACTGATCGCAGCACAGTAGGTACGTATATACTTAGGTACTTCTCACCTACTCGTATTCTATTGTAATGCAAGTACCACAGCGGTATACACACATACATAGGTGTATTTTATACAACCACAAACACAGTAAACGGTTGGGGTGACTAAGCTAAGTTAATCTTTCTACAGAAATAATATTTCACCTAACAGTTAAATCAAATAGATAATATAAGAAAGTGTAAACAAAAACATTGGAAAAGCAATAAAATATTTGACAAAGTATTAAATGGCGGAAGCTCACCGACTGTCTCCACCCAGCCTCCCCCCCGGCCATCAATAAAATGGCCAATTCGTTATTGAATTTTGTTCCCAACTTTCAGGCCGAGGCTGCGCGACGCCGGTTTTAATGAAAGAGTAATATACTGACCACAAGTTTGCGAATGTAAACAATTTAAATTTACAATGCTATATAATCCTAATTTTAGTGAAAGTTATGTCATATCATAATCCTAAATAACAGAATGCACTTTGCAACAATAACGTTATTGTCTGTAAACAAAAACTGCATTGCAATGAAAAGGTTGTCGTCCATAGTAAATACAATGACCTTTCGTAATGTAGAAGGAATGAGGTATAAATTGATTAATAATATCTTTTTTATGCAAAATCCTAAGGTTTCATTGGCTTATGTTATTTTATCTGTAGATATGTATAGCAAAACTTAGTTTCTACTCACATTAGTAATGGATCACCTAATTATAGTAGAGTGTACAGAAACACATAAATTATAGCACTAATTACACAATTTCGTTAAGATTGGCCATTCGAATTATGTTTTTCTTAGACACCGATATAAAATGGCTGCTACCTCATTGTTCTGCGCGTTCGTTCGTGCGCATAGAAGCCGTGAACGCTTGGGGACGACCTCTCCGCCAATTAAAATTATGGCGCGAAATTTAAGGTGCCGTAAAATCGATTTAAAGCTGATAATTAATTACTGTAGGCATCAGTTACAAAACATAACAATTACGTAACAAAAAACATATGTCGTGATGATCAAAACGATGAATGTTGACAGATAAACTTGAAAATCGAATTGATGATCTTCACCACCTGTAGTTACTATTTTGGGGGTGTTGTTTGATAATGCCTTGTGCTTATGGCGTACGCTTTCCAAATGCTGGTTTAATTGATTAACCGAGTTAGTGTATATGTCACAAATAGGACAGTAAAATCTGCGGTACTTCTTAGTTTTAGCTACTAAATCTCTTTCGCTGTTAGAGTCCATAATAACAATAATGTTCTTGGAAGGCCTGAGCAAGTGACTTCTTTCAATCAAGAAAGTATATGAATATGAATGAGTTACCACCGTTAAAACCGATTTTATATATCTGAAAGAATAGAAAGAGTTTAAACATAGTAACAAATAGAACGAAACAAAAAATAATAATATTTAGGGTACAAATTGAAATCAAATAGATACCTATACATAATCAAAATATTATTATTTCATACTACTAAGGACCTGGTGTTAATATTACAAAGATTTTTTTTATTGTTTATTTAAGATAACTTATAACCTAACTCGGGTATCTCATGTTTCCAGACTCAATAGAAAATCAATGGTTATCCGACCGCGGTTGGTGTTATGATCCTTAAGGGGTTAAGGAAAATAGGGGTTAGTATTTATACATTTATTTATTTATTTTATTGTACCACGAATACGATTAGTAATAATACCGAACAAGTATTATTATATATAGTATTAAATAAACTATGTATGTTAGTAATTCCAAAAAAAAGATACTTAATCAAAAAATTATGACAGGTGCAAGTAGTGCAACATTGTTTATGATAGTGCCCTTAGCAAGGTAGACAAGTGCAACAGCGCAATGCTGCTTCAATAAATTATTTCACGTAAAATGAACACAGATAAGATAGAGTTAAAAACGACCTACGAATAAGTTTTCTTAGAAAGGTACTTATTCGTAGTTTTCTTTGTATTTACATACTTATTACACCTAAACGCTGTTGAAACTACTGTTTCTTAGCAATCATCAGCTAATTTTTATTGAATAAAACCAAATTCGACTAATCCTACCTATGTACCTACATGCCGTGCCTAAATATTTATTACAGTGAGCGCATTCGCGTCCATCGCCTAAGCAATTAATAATCTTTTGGTAAGATAATTTATGTAGGTACCTGCAAATAATCAATAAACCCAACTACAAATCTCGTAAAAATTGTTGTAAACAGGTTGTAAACAATTAGTGTAACAAACTTAATATAAAACGAATGTAAAATAGGTAGGTACATAGTTGGTCTGCATTCAGTGCTTTCGTTTGCCTACCTACTACTTTGTTTCAGCTTCACTTGTCGTATCTACGAGACTCGTAGATAGGTAATAAGTTTGACTGCCTTCTATAATAGTTTATTTTAGAAAGATTACTTAAGTACGTAGGTAGGTACTTACTTACCTAATACGCATCCAGTCCATCGCATTCGGAATCGTATCCAGTTCTAAAGTAGGAATAAGAACAGGAAGTAACACATTTCACCAGACTAAATTAATATTTGTTGTCATAAGTTCTCAATCTGTACCTCGTTAACCCCAGCATGGGGAGAGATCGAGAAATAATTTTAACGTGGCTTAATAACTCAGGTAGGTAGGTAGGTAGGTCCTAGGTACAGTGCCTGGCGGAAAACATTAAAACATTACACATCAATCATCTACATTTGGAAAGTGCTTCGTAGAGCATTTAAATATCACTTATTTGTATCGCACATATTTCAAAACAACAATAAAGTACTTAGGTAGGACTTTAGTCCTACTAACGAAGATAAATCTAATAATTTATGCTATGCATGTCAATGCGCATTGTTTTCCGCAATGTTCAAAAAACAAATTGTCTTAAGCACTTATTGCACTATTCGATTTTTAGGAATTGGTAATCGAAGTTGGCCTACAAATTATATAGATCCGAAGCACTTAAGCGGTTATCAGACTACGCTATATTCAGACTGTCTTACTGAGACAGTCTATCTCCCATCTCGCTCTTTCATACTGTAAAAGAGCGGGATGAGGCAGACAGACTTACAGGCTACTCTTATTACACTACGCTGAGTCTAAGTAAGTGTAAGACTGTCTGAATACAGCGTAGTCTAATAACAGCCTTATTATTACACCATCCTATTTGTAGCTTCCTAACTAGGATCCTAAACTAGGAAGGTAGGAAGTAGTGATGGGACTTAAATCGAAAATCCATATTCGGTAATATCACAGATAATATAATAGTTACTATAACATTTTTAGTTGCACTTTAAAGTTTAATATTTCGTAAATGGAGCAATAAATCGAAAAATTGTTTTAGAAACCCATAAGTCATTTTAAAAGACCTACTCAACGATACCCCACACGATGGTAGGTAGATGACGAAAAAAATCATCCCCAGTTCACATGTAGGGGAGCTACCCTAAACAATATATTTTCCAAAATTTTATTTTACCACTTTGTCGGCGTAATTGGCTTGCATCCACCTATATAGTTACAGCTTTGTAGTACCTACTTACGGTATCTTAGCAAACCTTTGAACAGATATACAGTCAGACAGACAGACGGACATGACGAAATTATAAGGGTTCCTTGTCAGGACTACGGAACCCTTAAAAGGTTTCGCTCACTTGCCACTCGGTGTGCTGACTAAGTTTTTTTGTTTTCCTATAAGCCTATGTCCGCATAGGAACATTTTACATTACACTAGGTGATATTATCAACCTAAATATGATGTTCACTATGCTAGTTTTCGTCGTGTTTAGCTATGATAGGCACTCATATGCACTTTGAAAGTCAACATAAGAAAATCCTAGGCCATCCAGGCCGTAAAAATATTATTATTTCAATCTAACCCATGCTATCTTGCTATGTTTCAGCTCAATTCGCTCAAAAATGCCTTTAGGCCTCAGCCTCGAATTCAGCGGGCAGCGGAGCGGCAGCGGCGGCGGCGTGGGAGCGGGCCGAGCAACACAGAACCGCATCGCTGCACTAAGGGGTATTTGAGGCAAAAATCCGGTCAAAATTATTTAGGGGCCTATATTATCTCAAAACGTAATGAAAAACAATTTTTGATCAAATTATCGATTTAATATTAAATAAACATAAGAAAAACATATAAGTAAATTTTTTTTCAATGATTTCAAACAAATTGAATTTTGTTAAAAATCATATGCAATCTTATTCGCTGATGATATCAGAATCTTCCCCTATATCACCATCTTCGACAGTATTGCCATCAGACTTGTTTAAGTTCGGTGTTGCTGCAATTAAAATCGTCTTTGCTTCGTTGGGAAATGGCAAGATTTTCTTCTTATTCTTTGGCCGACTACAGCTGATGAGAGGATCGGATGTCAGAAGTAATCTATTTAAAACGTCTCTGTTACATTCAGTTCTCGAAAATTTCCGTGCAAAGTCCACCCGATATTTGCGCAAATGCTTATTTCGTGCTTCAGCGGCCTCCTCAGACAATTGTCCTATTGGAAGAATTGCCTCTTCCATCACCTGCGCTCCATGTATTAGAATTTTGTGGACTGTAGGCGACATTGGATGCCAGCCGTACAATTGCACATATAGTTTGGCAGTGTTTTGAGCATAATCATCGAATTTTTGGTAATCAATGTTATAACCACTTGATATTACCTCAAGAATCACTTTAAACCTAGTAATTAATTCCCAGTTGATGCCGGTGATGCGAGAAGAGCATTCCGCGTTTTGAAAAAATCTCCTAGACGTATTCCTATCATTACTATTTCCATAGCCAGCTTTGGGAACATCAACAAGCAGACCCATTTCAGCTCTAAAACATTTCTGTATTTTCTCTTTTGTTTCTTTAACATTTTTTTTATCTTCTGGTGTACGGGCTTGCCACTTTTTAATGGGTTCTTTATATGCTAAATGCAACAATAACTCAAAAAAGCGTATTCTGGCTTGGAGTACTGAGAGCCCGAACCTTAGAGCTTCTTTTTTTATGGCATTTTTTTTAATTTATTAAAGTCTTTTGATGTTTGACCGCATATATAACATCGCATAGTTGATGCAGTGTCCGTTGCGGAGTTGCAGACCTTTCCGTCTACCATTGTCCGCAAAATATTGTGAGTGATTTGCACTGATGTTTCACTTTCTTTAATTTTTATCAGATCTTTGGCTTGATTTTCGATGTAGTTTATTTCTTCCTTAGTGACATCTTTCGTTTCATGTACAAATCGAGCTCTGATCGGTCTGCAAAATCTCACCGAAGAAGGAATAGGGTTCTGCCAAATGGTTTTTATTGTTTGACCATCAATAGAAACAACCAACCTCACCGGAACAATCGAGCTCACAAATATATTTGAATCATCATCTGTGACACTTTCAAATTTTTGCTTAAATGGAGTTCGGTGAGATCCATCACATCCCCATTTTGATATCAAGAGTAAGTGCTGCTTTTCATTGTCAGTTAACGTATCTATAACTTCTTTTAAATATTGAATGAGGTGCAAAGACGTATGATCGAGCAAAGCTTGAAGTTCAACATTAAAACTGGTCTCTGTAACAGTTATTTTGTCATCATCTGGGTAGCACTCTTTTTTCGCCTTTTGCAGCAAAGAGTAACAAGGGTAGATATCTTTGCGTCCACCTTGTAATAAATTCCACTGGCTTCTTGTGAAATTACCTTCAACAAATAATGATAACGCTTCCCGTGGGGTATATTTCATCTTCACGTGGTCTTTTGTAGACGAAATTAATCTTCTGATCTTCTTGGCTCTTGTCGGCGTTGAAGTTATTTCTTTGATCATCATCGAAGTATCATTTTTCCCTGAAGTGCCCTGACTAACACACGCAGCGAAAGTCAACTCCTCAACTGGTACGTGAGCCCGTAATTCTTCAGTTTTCCGCCGCTTGCTCCTTTCACTCAACTCGTGAAACTGTTTAACTGTGCGACCGCTCTTGTGTGACGACCACAAAGGAAGCTCTAGTGATGTTTTAAGCCATTCCTCATTATTTTTCAAAAATCGTTCATCTGTGTAACTAGCTGCCGTCCATTTCTGCTTAAAACTTGTCTTGAAATGCCTCAAACAACGAGACAACACATTTCTATTTTTTGTCGCGCAAAAAGTCAGCTCGGCAAGCCTATCTTCTAACAAGTAAGTTTCTCATCGATTCTTTTTCGTTTAAATTCCTTTAGGATATCATAAAGTTCCCGCCTAGTCATAGTTTTCACCATTTGCGGAGTACCTGAGAACAAATGTACATACATTGTATTATTTTTTTAAATTACACCTACAAACTTATATAATATTTAAAAAAAAGGGGGTCGTTGGGGGACAATTTTATTTCTGTTTTGGTCAGGAGAAGGTTAACGCTTTATTATCATAATTAAAATGTTGCATGACAAAGCCCGACACATAAACAAAAACACTTATGTTATAAAATTTTAGGAAAAATAGCACGTTATGGAATGGCAATATAAGATTAAATGCTGAAATTTAAGAAATAATTTACTGTAATTTATTAAAATATAAAGTACATACCTTCAGCTTCCATATTCAATAACTAATTTTCACCACACACACACATATAAGCACCAAAAATTTTGCAAAGTTATCCAGAGAGCCGAGAAAAAAGTCATGCGTTTTACACAATGGCTGAGTTCCGACTGATTCTGTGGTGAGAGCGCAGGTAGAAAACGGGTTTGGAGGCGCGCCCTGGATGGACCGGTTATTGTACTTTATGAAACGTGCATTGTTTGTGCCATTTGGCAAAGTTTGGAAAATACATTTTTGACCGGATTTAGGCTTCAAACACCCCTTAGTGCGCTGCCGCGCTGCTGTTTTTGAGAACCGGTCCATTTGATTTTACATACATATTAGATTTTGCCGCTCCCGCGCCGCCGCCCCGCTGCCCGCAAAATTCGAGGCAGAGACCTTAAACGAGGATGCCGGGATGAAATTTGCGATCTAAATATGTGTCGAACAATTACGAAAGAAAAACACATACAAATACGCGTTTTCCCAAACATAAGACTAATCTAGATCTATTTTTTAACCCCTGTAACCACTACATAACCAAATTTTAGCGTGATCTTTAGAGCCGTTTCCGAGGTCACAAATATTAATAAATAAATATACAAGAATTGCTCGATACCGTGATATGGCCTATTACATTAGTGATATTACCATTATACTGCAGTAATATCACTAATGTAATATGCCCCATAGAGTACCTAGGTTAGTTAGTTATCTACTCTAAGGGAGTCAGGGGAGTCAGTGGCCCAAAATCATTGAGAGTAGGGAGGCAAATATTATATAATCTGTGCCTGCAGTGGGACACGAACATACTCAATGGACACGAACTTACGAATGGCTTACTTAGAGTAGATATAACTCAGATGGCTTAGCGCCAAGCAAGAGCCTAGTGGCTTGCATCCTATACTTCGAAATGAGACTATTCATTCAAGATCTGGTTGGCTGTGTAGATATCTACCATTGCCTTACCCCTGGTGGATAAATACTACTAGGTACTAGGTACTACTGTTTGTCACGGGGAGTTTTTGGCGGGAAATGAGCTGGTCGGTCAAAATGGGCTTTGTTTCATAATTTTCTAAATTAGTTTCTTGTGGTCATTGTTGCATTGAGAAGATAAATTCTGTCTACTCAATGCATTGTTGTGATTGTGTAGTGGAATCATCTTAATAATGTGCTGCAGAGGAGAACTAGTGACGTAAAAGTAAGAAACAAAGTAAGGCGCTCCTATATGATCCGGATTGATGTTCCCGCTTAAAATTTCGTTGAGAGTATTAAAATGCGAACCATCCTCGCATTTCAATGAGTTAGGTTAGGTTAGTTAGTAGTTTAGTGTTAGTGTAATTGTAAAAGAAGAAGAATACAAATGAAAAGAATAAAAAAATATATAAAATAAAGATACTGAAGACGTGGCTGTATGGACTTGATCCTTTGCCTATCCAGAATAGGTAAATTGAAAAAAAAAACTGTTTGTCACTGTCTGACTGTCAATTTGACGTTTTCTTTTGAAAAATTGTGATCATGGCGGTGGGTGTTTTTATGATTTTGTGCTAAATTATCCACTAGAATCTGTAAATAGTGTGAAAGCATTTTGTTGTTGTCCTATAAAAGTATCTTTGCAAGCATTTAATTTAACGATTTTACACTTATTTTCGGAATCCATCCCCAATCATGTTTATGATTCAGCATAACCTAATCGTACTTCAAAAACATCGCGAAACCCAGTTTCCAATATTGTAATGTAATGTGAATTTGTTATGGATGACCTTAATTGAAAACCTATGTTTTCCAGCGAGTACCACCACCCGCGAAAAAGGACAAGAAAGAGAAGAAGGTTCCTAAAGACAACTCCAAAAATGTTATGAGGAATCTTCATATCAGGAAACTGTGCCTGAATATTTGTGTGGGAGAATCCGGTGACAGGCTAACTCGTGCTGCTAAGGTTATTTACACTTCCCTATTTAAATCACAATATTTGCATGGATAAATTGAAGTTTCACAAATTAAATGTGTTTCTGAGTAAGTTAATGCTAAAGTATGATTTCTCAATGCAAGTTTTGAACACTAACTTCTTACTGTTCAGAATACTCGAAGAAATTACAAATTCAAAATTATAACTTTATTTGATTACGGGACAGGTAAGGGCAATGCTTGCAGATCCCTCCAACGAGAGGGGAGACAACGGCCCTCCTTTTTTGTTTTTTTAGGGTCAAAAAAATGCTTTAAGGGCTCTGAGTAGTAAAGGAGGCTAAGCACATCCCCATCTATCCATTCCCCCTCACTCCCAAAAAAAATCCATCCAGAGTTGTGTCAGACCAATTTTTGATTTCAGGTCAAAAAATAATAATAACCCTATTTCCATCCAGTGTTGTTTCAGCCCTAAGTTTATTTTCAGGTCTTAAAAAAATAACTCTAACCTATTTCTATTGCATTAGACAATTCTTACAAGTGTATTTAACACACAAAACATCAAAATAGCAGTTAAATGATTTTACAACCTACACTAACCGTAACGAATATTTTTTTTCTGAAACTACTAGGCGCCATACTAAAACACTTTATTACATTTGGAGTCAGCGCATGCTGTATGTTTTTTCCTTCTACCCCTAAGGATACACTGTTTTTACTAATCCTAATATTTTTTTATTTACATTTTAGGTGTTGGAGCAACTTACTGGCCAACAGCCTGTGTTCTCCAAAGCTCGTTACACTGTGCGGTCATTTGGTATTCGTCGTAATGAAAAAATTGCTGTCCACTGCACTGTTCGAGGTGCTAAAGCTGAAGAAATCCTCGAAAGGGGTCTCAAAGTAAGTTAATTATTTTTATGATTTAGAGATATATGCCCAAGGGTGATATATCATACATATGATATAAAATTTTATAAAAAAACCTCATTTCAATCTAATGGTGCTCATTCATAGACCTAATTCGATGCACACATGGGTACCAAATTGGTACCAATTGGATGTAGTTATTTAAGTAATATTTTTTTATTATAAAACCTTGCTTGTTTTCAAAAAACAAGCAAGGTTTTTTAATAATCCTTTATACATATTGGTAATGCTTAAATTCCCTAAAGGTGGGTCCTGAGTTTGTACTTGATGGGTCGTAGCCCACATAACTTTGGGAATCACTGTAAGTAAATAGGGTTGAAAAAAAAAAGATTTTTGATTTGAATATGCTTGATATTCTTAAATAGTTCACAATATAAATATTTATAGCAGTTAAGTAAAAAAATAAAATTAAACCAAAATATTTATTACGCATTCCATACAGCGAAATGCAGGCATTTTTTTTAAAATGTTAATAGTTGTCCTCATTGTAACCAGTCAATTTTGGGGGTTCATGGCCAAATGCGGTTGATGATTGTTATTAGTATTGGAGTCGTGATAAATGGATGTACTTTTATAGTGGCTTTATACAAACTTACAACGCTAAAAACGGTTTTTATATGCAGTCGTACGAAATATATTTAAATGTTGCATGAATTTGTTCAAGTTCACAAACCATTTTGTGTTTCTTTGTAAATTCATGCTAAATTAATATTTCTCATTGCAACTTCTGGGCACTAACCTCTTACTGTTCAGAATACTCGTAGAAATTACAAAATATTTTAAAAATCTAATCTTAATTTGCTTCCACAAAAGTAGAATTTTAAAACAACGTATTTTAGAATGGAACTTAAATTTATCACAATCTCAGGGCAAAAGAAGGTAAAATGGGGTTGTAAAATATTTAAAGGAAGTTTTTTATTTTTTCAGGTAAGAGAGTATGAGTTGAGGCGTGACAACTTCTCAGCTACAGGCAACTTTGGTTTTGGTATCCAGGAGCATATTGACTTGGGTATCAAATATGACCCCTCCATTGGTATCTATGGTCTGGACTTTTACGTCGTACTTGGCCGACCTGGTAAGGATTTTGTTTATGTAAAGTTTATTAGTATTACAAAAAATACCTAAACAATGTAAAAAAAAGTCACCATGCTTTTTACCCGACTGCGGAAGCAGGGTTATGTTTTTCGAGAGTATGTATGTATAATTGTTTGGCTCGTACTACAGCCTAAACGGCTCGACAGTTTTTGTCATATGAGGTGTCGTTAAATTCGTCAAAACTGGTAGTGACATAGGCTATATATTAGAAAACCGGCCAAGTGCGAGTCGGACTCGCTCGCAAAGGGTTCCGTACCATTAACTTAAAACATTAGACAGTATAGGCAAAAAAAGTATATATGTTTATTTTATTTATAATTTCAAAAGTATTCATCACAGGATACCCGAAACAATTTTAAATAAGAGTTTCCGCGCCTGTTTCTTTACGTAAGTGATTTGAAGTTTCTAGGTCCAAGACTTTAGAAATTACAGGGGGGGACACCGTGTAAACGACTTTGGTAGGCTATATCTCGCAAATGTTAAAGCTGATAAAAAGTGTTGTATGGAAATCCTACCTTATTTTCATAGTCCTTTTCAATGATACCCCACAGAAGGGGGTGCACTCAAAAAATAATACCCTTTACATGTATGGGGAGGTACCCTTAAAAAGGGAGGAATTTCAATTTTTTGTATTTTAAAATATGAGATCTATATGTGAAGTATCCTCGAACCAAGTTACATGCAAATTAGTCAATAAACGTAGAAGATATTCTGCTGTGACAGACTAGGACGGACGGACTGAACGATCTTATAAGGGCTCCTTGTCGGACTACGGAACCCTAAAAATATTACATACAAATGGCGCCCGCAAATGGAAACAAAGGGGAGGTTGATTTTTTCCTTACCACCATATGGATATCAAATAAAAGCCAGTAAAAATACCATTTCAAAGATATTATAAAAATTTGCAGTCGGGTGTTTTTTCCAATAATTATGTTTGCTTGTTTAACTAGACATTCCTCAGATAAAACAACACAGTGACAGTATGTAGGGATTTTTTAAACACACAAACATAACATTATAATCAATGAAGAAATTTATAAATCTTCTTGTCTTTTCACATACCTCCTAATTAAAAAGAGGGGCCTTGTTGGTTTAAAGAGCTTGTAAAGTACTTTTAATTAATTAAATTGAGCAAGGACAAAATTTACTACAAATATCGTAATGTATTTTGTAGACCTAGTTTTTGCAATACTTAATAGTATTTATTCGGCACATTTGTTCAAGAGTGGTGGATCATTTCCACCACCCTGTAAAGAATGTGCTATATCAAATTATATTTAATTTTTATACAGTTGTTTGTAATAACAATTGCTTAAATAAATATATACATAATCATACACTTAGTTGTATTTAAGTATCACTTGAAAATACTATAGATTCAAAATCACTGGTTAGGGAGTGGGAAAGGGAATAAGGTTTACATCTCAAAAGGCGAGAAGAATCCGATGTGCTGGCATCATGCTGATGTTCTTATCATCAGCATGTTGCGCTGATACATGAAAATACTGTAGTCAGACTAGTTCGTGCCTGACCCGCTTGCGCTCCGCTCCAGACGTGCGGGGGGAGAGGAAGCGCATAAACTTGCCGAAAAATAGACCAGAAAATTATCATTTTCTTGTTTGCAGGTTTCAATGTTGCGCACAGAAGACGTAAGACTGGAAAGGTCGGTTTCCCCCACCGGCTGACAAAGGAAGACGCCATGAAGTGGTTCCAACAGAAATACGATGGTATCATCCTTAACAGCAAAAAGTAAACTAAGTAAAAACAATTTTTAAAACTATTCAGAGTTTTATTTTTCTGTTAATATTATTCCTTAAAACACCTGACACACCGTTTCTAATCACTACACGGTGGCAGAGGTCCCCAATGAATAGATTATATTATTGATGAGCCTATTTTTTTTGGAAATTGACTACTCTGTATACATTTTGAGATAATACGTAATTTACTTAGTTAAAGATAAGGGATGAGTATGGTTAGCATCAAGATGGCGGGATCAAGCTTCCAATTGAAAATGTTTCATATCAGGGTATAAGTGCATTATATGTACCATTTGTACCCTGACCTAGACGTTTGTACATCTGAAGACAAAAACGGCACATATTTTTCTGGTCCCGCGATTATGACGTCAAAGTGGCGGGACCAACTTGAAGCGCTGCACACACAACCATAATTAATTAAACTCGATTAGTACTGCATTTGTACTTCCTATATACTGTACTGTTTTCTTGGTAGCAATAACTGGATTAAAGTAATGAAATCAAAACTGATCCCGCCATTTTGACGTATCTGTAAATTGGTGCATTCATATCAAAGTCGCTAAATCACACAAAAAAACATAATATTACGGATTTACATAACAATAAAACCGATATTATGTGCCGAAAAGGAAAACATACAGCATTGATAATGAAGAAGCAGGTGTGTACTTAAGCTTTTTCCGGTGGTCTCCGATTAATTCATAGACAAATTCACACTTCCGAAATCAGTAGATGACGCTAGTTTCGCAAACCAGCAAGTATGGTGGGGGAGGCCGCCATGTTCGTAGCTCATAGGTCTTCACCAGGAAGGACTTCCTGCAATGCTGTATGTTTTCCTTTTCGGCACATAATATCGGTTTTATTGTTATGTAAAACCGTAATATTGATGTGCCTCTGGAAAACATACAGCATTAATAATGAAGACGTGTTTGTTATCTGCTGGTGAATTTAAGTATGATATTTAATGTGAGTATTAAATAAAACAACGCTATGATGATGAGACATTGATATTAAAGATTAACAATCAAAACAAAATATGTATGTGTATTATCTCCATACATTCAAATTATAATATAACCATGTAGATATATTATTGCACTTGAAAAAAAACGACCACCAGAGGCGGGAATCGAACCCGCGTTCCTCGCATTGCGATCCGGGCGATTGCCTAACCTCTCGGCCACCCTGGCGTTGGCAGAGCCTGTCGAAATTTAGGAACGCGGGTTCGATTCCCGCCTCTGGTGGTCGTTTTTTTCAAGTGCAATAATATATTTAGATTGCATAGTGAATGCTTATCACTTATAAACAATAATTATAACCATGTAGGTGTAAAGGTATTGAAAAACGAACCACGATTATTTTTAGGTAGCTCGATCATACGGCAAATATGATTGAAAAAAGTATTCGATGATTTCCAATTTCCTTTGGAAAGTATATCATCAATAGGTTGATCTTCTAACCATCTTAGGGAAGCAACGGCCGATCGGCAGCTGCCAGGGGTTGCATCAATTCCACTGTCTCGTAACACAGAGCGGACCCAGTTTCCTATTACCGTCCGTGAAGCTGCTTTTGCCGTGCCACAGACCGTGATGAAAAGATTATTGTCTTTATTTGATTCGGATCTTCTGGCCGAAACTCTATCGATATATGTTCTTACTAATCTTACTGGGCAAATGTTTTCGTCGTCATGTTTGGATAGCATCCAGGCGGATTGTCGATGGGCGTGGGAGTCTGTTTTTGATCCGAATGCCGGGATAAGAAAAATATTTTGTCCGTTATCGAAATTATTGTCATCTGATCCCCTAATAGAGTTAGATCATGTACTCTACGACCGGTCGCGAGAAGTAATACCGTAGCTGTTCTTCGAGATAAATCAAAGAGAGAGTCTTTAGGTGGGTTTGATGAAAGCCAGTTAACGACCGTAATCGGGTTCCAAGTAAGAATGGGTTTCGCAACTTTGGGCTTAGCAGAACTGATTACTTTAAGCGCATGTTTGACAATAAAATTAGATAATGTATTCTGTTCAACTGTTGGACCGCAATACGTTAAAATTGCAGATTTGTGGACTAGAATGGTACTGTAGGACAACTTTTCTATAAGAAATAAGTGAATCAGAAATTTTGCAAGATCAGAAGATTGGGGGTTCTTAGAGTTGACATTAGAGGACGAACACCAGGTGACCCAACGTTTTAATGCCGGTAAATAGGTGGACAAAGTAGACTTGCGCCAACTTATTTTTAATAAGTCTTTCTCTTGTTTAGACCATTGTTTTATTTCTTCTCCCCACCCCCAGTTTTCCAAACTTTCAAGATCAGCGATTGCACCTGTGGGGGTGGTAGTAAGGTTGTCACGTCTATCAGGCACTATAAAAGATTCTGAATCGCGTGTGGGCGATCTAGACACCGAGATTTCAGATCTTGGAGCCAGAAGGCTTGGGGCCATTCTGGGGCTACTATTAGATAGGTGCCTTTCGCCTTGTTCAAGTGCGCCAGGACTCTGGGTATCATGTTGGGTGGAGGAAACACCCAGGCCAACTGGTACCTCCATGGTCCGCTGAAGGCATCTGTATAGTTCGCTGATCGATCTCTGCAGTCTATTGATACGTAATTGGGAACTACAGCTGTCTAACGGGAGGCAAAAAGATCTATCTCGGGCTGGCCCCACTTCTGGAATACTTCCACAGTCGCTTGTTGTAAGAGATGCCACTCCGCTGGCTGTTTCCCTCGAGATAGCCTGTCTGCTATTATGTTGTACCTCCCCGGGAGGTAATAGGCCGAAAGGGTGATTTTGAACCTGTTCGTCAGATTTAGAATATTTAGTTAAAATGTGAGACCTAGTAGTGCAATCGATCTCGTCCCTCCCTCTTTCCGAATATATGATATCAGGGTTCGATTGTCGGACTGGATAAGAACGTGTGTGTTTCTTAATTGGTTTGCTTTTCGCTTTAGAGCTGCAAATACGGCGAATAACTCTTTTTTGTTGCTGTGCCACCGTTTCTGATGCTCTGACCATGTCCCCGCTATCAGGTCGCCGTCTATCTGGGCACCCCAGCCTAAATCCGAAGCATCCGATGCCAGGAAATGGGTGGCTGGTTGCATGTGAATTGGCGTCGATTGATCTGTGTTTTTGCGCCACCAGGTTACCTCGTGGTGAACCAATTCTGGAATGGGCCGTGTGTGTCGAGGTCGTTTTTTGTCGAATTGACGTAGGAACAGTTGTAAGTGGCGGCAATGCAATCTTCCTCGTGGAATCACGAAGTTGGCAAAGTTCAGTTGACCAAGGAGACTTTGTAGTTGTCGGAGTTTTATCTGTCTCATCTGCGAATACTGGTCTAGGCAAATGTTGAGATTGTTTATCTTGTCTCTTGGTAAGGACATGGTATTGGTAGAGGTAACCCAGTGGATCCCAAGGTATTCTAAATCTTGAGTCGGTGTCAGGACGGACTTTTGGTGGTTTACTATCCAGCCAAGGTCTTCCAAGTGCCTCACGGCTTCCGCAGCCTGAAGACATAACTCGGAATGGTCCTGGTGGACCAGGAGGTAGACTAGCACACGACATCCCTTCGCACGCAAGGTCTCCGCGACCCAGCATGTTACAGACGAGAAAATGTGTGGTGCCGATGCAAGGCCGAAACGGAGGCAGGTCATTTCGTATAATTCCCCTTGAAAACTGATTCTCAGAAACACTCTGTGGGGTTTGGCCATTGGGACGTGGAAGTAAGCCTGGGAAATGTTCAGTTTTATCATCCAGTCGCCTGGTTGAAGAAATTCCGGTACAACCGAGTGTGAAATTAGGCGAAAGTGTTTCGTTTTTACGAATTTGTTCAGTTCCCGAAGGTCGAAAATGGGTCGCATTGTTCCGTTGCTTTTCTTTCGTAGAAAAAGCTTGGAAATGAAACTCGGCGTCCGTTTCGTTACTGGCTGAATGACGTTTTGATCTAAGAGGTCCTGAATTGTCTGAGTCATTGCAGGTGAGGGTTGGGTGGCGTATTTTTCCATAATCGCTTTTAACGGTCTCACTAACGGAGGCTTTTTGAAAAAGGGGATTCGTGATCCGGTAATTGTTGACATTATAAATTTGTTGGCACCGTTCGTTTGCCACTGATGCTTGAAGGAATTCAAGCGACCCCCTTTGAATTGAGTCGGATAGTCATTTTTTCTTGTTTCGAAGGGAATTTTGTTTATTAGCACTGGTATTATTCTTATTTGCGTAATTTTGTTTAGTTGCTGGTTTTTTATTATTAGTTTGTGAGGGTTGTCTCTGCTGAGAGTAATATCTAGAGGTGGAAGGGGTTGGTTCAGGAGCCCTACGTTTCAGATTAGGTTTATCTTTTTTGTAATTTTGAGACTGAGATAGCCAAAAATGTGGTCCGCCGAGTGAATGAATAAGTGCCGTCAATTTGTTTTTATCAAAAAGATACTCCTCACTAGGTGGTATGCTTGAAAGGGCAGCTTGTACGTTTCGGTCTGAGATTTCAGCAAGAAGTCTCTGACGTCGTGTTTCTATACATTCTGCTCTTTTGCCGCACGCAATTTGTAATGATTGTTCGGTAAGTTTATAAGAGGGGGACGATTTACCAAAAGTTTTGGAGATTTTATTGAACAGACTGTCAGGATTTAATTCGGATGGGTCTTTATGGGCCCAATCTATAATATGCTGTAGGCCCGACTGCAACAATTATCTCTGTTGTAAGCATGCATGAGTTAACGCGGCTGTTACAAGTTCGGTGGGTGCTAAAAAGTCTTTTCCCTTATTTAAATTACACAATTCTTCGTTAATTTTGAGGTTACAGAACCCGGGTTGAGCTATCATGTCCTGCAAGGCTTTGTTATATCGAACATGTTGCCAACTGGCAGTGTTAAAGTGTTGAAGTTCATTTAACTGTTGCAGCCTCTTAGGGTCAGCCGGTTTTATGATTTTTTTATCATCGAAATCAGTTTTACATGATCCCAGTTCAAGTTTCTTGGCAGTCGAAGCCGAAGGATTTGTCAAAAAAACTACATTTGAACTATTGGGTTGTTCGATATCTTGGTTATTCGAATTACACTGCTGATGCATGATAATATTTGTTAAAAGACTGACCTGGTTGTATAACGCGTCGATCCGAGGATCGACCGTTACCTCAGAATGATGTCGTTTCCTTTTCGTAGCTGGTTCGCCATCGTCGTCGTCGCTGGAAGAGGAGCTGTCCGAGCACGTTGCAGGGGTCTCGACCGGTGGGGCCCTCTCCGCGTTTGAAGGGCCATCGCTTCGGTCGAAATTTTCGTCGTCGTGATTAGGCACCGGTGCCTCACTCATTATTTAAAACTTTTGCAAAAATAATGGTATTATTTGACGTGAAATAGACAGAAAATATCTAGATAAAAAATATTTTATAAAAATATTTGAGGATTGTGACAATACTTTCGGATTTATGTCCGTACGCTTCGAAAGTACACAACGCTATGAGCTACGAACATGGCGGCCTCCCCTACCATACTTGCTGGTTTGCGAAACTAGCGTCATCTACTGATTTCGGAAGTGTGAATTTGTCTATGAATCAATCGTAGACCACCGGAAAAAGCTAAGTACACACCTGCTTCTTCATTATCAATGCTGTATGTTTTCCAGAGGCACATCAATAAGACTTTGTACTCGCTGAGTACATGATCGTGATGTTTGTCTCAGATTTGCAAGCCGTGTAGGAAAAAAGTTATCATCAATTTGTTGCTCCATAATCCGTTTGGCATGTAAATAGGGGAAGGGGGCCTAAAGCAGTTTACTTATGTTTATTTTAATGACCTCTTCAGATCCTCGATGAGAAGTCTCGCCAAGTGCTATATATCGATTACTAGTACACTATGTGGCAGGCGCAGCACTATGAAAGAGGAATTATTGTCAATGTTTTATTTAAACACACAATGATTGTTCACTTCTTTTATTGGATAATAACACAAAATAATACAGTCACATTTAGGTGTGGTACAAGCCGCCATTACAATAATTTCTCTTTCATTGTGCTACGCCTGCCTCATAGTGTTGTTACTAGTAATCGATACATAACACCAAGATTTCTCACACAACACTGGTGTCTGTTCACACTTAAGATATTTCGCACTTGCTGTTCTGCTCGCTACTAAAGTAGTAGTATGGACTACTTTGACAATGCACATCTGGCGACCGCAGTAGGGTCCGGCACGAAATTGTGTGTGTTCTTCGATCGGTGTCAGTATTTTTACAAATGATGCACTTATACCACACACATAAGTACCTAATCAATGTAAGTAGCTCGGATACCTACATGACATATGGAGCAACTAATTTGAAACATGAAAAATATCGACACCAATCACAGACAATTTCTTGCATGACCCCTGCTTGAATGATAACCATGAGCATACAACATAAATTAAATCAACGGCATTGCAAAAATTGCTATATTTATTTCCTTTCGTTACACTGAGAACATAGACAAGAATGTAATAATGTTCGGGAAAAATACCGACACCGATCGAAGAACAAACACAATTCGTGCTGGACCCTACTGCGGTCGCCTGATGTGCGGGAGGTGCACTGTCAAAGTCGTCCATACTACTTCTTTAGTAGCGAGGAGAACAGCAGGTGCGAAATACTTTTAGTGTGAACAGACACCAGTGTTGTGCGAGTAATCTTGGCGAGACTTCTAATCGAGAATCTGAAGAGGTCATTAAAATAAACATTAGTGCCCTGCTTTGGGCCCCTTTCCCCTATTTACATGCTAAACGGATTATGGAGCAACAAATTGATGATAACTTTTTCCCTACAAGGCTTATAAATCTGAGACAAACATCACGATCATGTACTCAGCTAGTACAAAGTCTTGTTATGTTTTTTTGTGTGTGATTTAGGAACTTTGATATAATTGCACCAATTTACAGATACATCAAAATGGCGGGATCAGTGTTTTGATTTCATTACTTTTATCCAGTTATTGCTACCAAGAAAACAGTACAGTATATAGGAAGTACAAATGCAGTACTAATCGAGTTCAATGAATTATGGTTGTGTGTGCAGCGCTTCAAGTTGGTCCCGCCACTTTGACGTCATAATGGCGGGACCAGAAAAATGTCGATGTGCCGTTTTTGTCTTCAGATGTACAAACGTCTAGGTCAGGGTACAAATGGTACAAATGATGCACTTATATCCTGATATGAAACATTTTGAATCGAAAGCTTGGTCCCGCCATCTTGATGCTGACTAAATATGATATAACCATGGAATAATGCTTAAAGGCAACCAGCCATTCTGACGCACATGTTCACTGGGTCTATGAAAAAGTAAATAGGTGGCCATTATATAAATAATAAATCAATGGGCCATTATAAAAGATCATAAGGCAATGTACTCGACTGTACATAGGTGATAATAACGTTGTCATGGCAACGGTTGTCATGCTCGCTTCCATCCATAAAGTTAATATTATATAGGTTTTTCATTTTGATTTTTGTAATTATTTTTTTAGTATTAGGTACTTTTGACATAATAGAAACAAATCTGTCTATTGTGACAATACATATACCACCATTTTTCTCAAAATTATTTCAGTTACCAAGGCAACCGAATTTTGCGTGTTGTCTTGTCATTTTTGGGGACGTTTTTTTAGTATGAGAGATTGTGTGTAAATCAAAATCATGGCTGGTAAATTCGGTGGATTCGACGATGACGATGAAGATGTGCTGGCGCCAAAGGAACCGCAGGTCACGTCCCAGGACCCTGATGAGAGGAAAGCTGGGAGAGCATTACGCATCAAACGGAGGCAAGAGGCCTTGAAGAGGTAATTGCATCAGAAAAAATATTGAATAGTGATGAGTACACTTTATAGCATGTATAGTAGTAATTAGTGCTTTCTAGGTAGATAGCCGAGTCGCGAAATTCCACTTGATGTTCATGTTAGCAAAATCGTAGGTTCGATTAAAGAGTGAAAGAGTATTCCAGCGGTTTATAGGGTTTCGTAGTCCTGACAAGGAAGCCTTATAGTTTCGTCATGTCCGTCTGTCTGTCGGTCTGAGGTTTTGCTAAGAGACCGTTGAGTAGGTAGTTCTTTTAAAATCACTTCCGGGTTTCTAAACCAATTTTTAGATTTATTGCTCCATGTACGAAATATTAAACCTTACAAGTGCAATTTTTTTGGTCCTCCCTTCTAAAAGCTTACCTGCTGGCTTGAAAAATCTGCAAAAAATCATGACGGTGAATTTCATAAACTTAAAAGGAAAACTACGGTTAAGATAACTTTACTAGTTTAGCAGTAATATTTGTTGAACTTGGGTATTGGGTACCAAATACAAAATTCTTAAAATAAATTCACTAAAGTGACTAAGATGAAGTAGATGGATGGAACGGAACTTCCTTGAAGAACGGAACCTTCGTGCACGAGTCCGACTCGCACTTGGCCGGTTTTCTATGTATCAGGTTTCCTCTCCCTCACGTTTGCTCACTATGGTGTAACTATAATATAATCTGTAGTATGGTAGTATTCTCAAATCTGGTCAGTCAGTAGTTCCAGAGATAACTTCCTCAAAACAAACTTACTTACTTTTCATCTATACATATGAATATTAGTCCCTATATTATAAGTAGTAGAATAACGATTTTATCTATGTAGGTAGGAACCTAGTTTACATGCAAATTTTGTTCGAGCTATACCTAGGTATTTTATATTCTTTTTGTTGAGGATATGTGCTGCTTATTATAGTCCGACACAGGGGCGTAGCTACCGCCGTATCTGCTGTATCAATTATACGGGGCCCCCGCGCCACGGGGGCCTCCAATGTGCGTAAGCAAAAATTATTAAAAACTTTTCTCCCAATTTTCTTTTCAGAAATGACAAATTCACATAAAGCGATTTCTTTTTCTCCCGCGTAAAGCGTGCGTTCAAAAGTTGGCAACGCCCTTCATCAGTTATCGCGGGCTGCGGGATTTTCCCGTTTAAGTCATTTACTTCAACGGGGGAATCCCACAATAATCGATGTACATACGATATGATAAACCATGGAGAACGGTGTTTATTGATGCTTGATGATTGATGATAAAGCTCTACAACATGAAAATAATGACTTACAGAAAACTACTATTTTATTAAGTAATCTTTTGAATAGACTGTGCGAATTAAGAAATCAAAATTCATTCAATAGTTTGCTAAATGAGTCCAAAGATTTAGCAAAAGAGTGAAGGGTAACAACATTAGTATTTAATTAAATGTATTAGTTAAGTTGACGAAGCAGGTGGCAGTTTTTTTTTGTTCTTTATATAATTTGTTTTATTGTAATTGACATGTGCATGAATCAATAAAATTATTACGTAACAACAGTTTTTAAAAACAAAAGGCGAAAAATAACGAAGCGTTTTTTTGATGAGTTATTACAAGATGAGAGAATTTCAGACCCGGAATCCTATTTCAGCCAACGTCTGCTATTGCTGTTCAGATATATTAATTTCTCAAACTAAAAAAGATTTCAGAGCCTTTGCGACCTGAGCTGTAGTATGTTCGTAATATTACAACCTAAGAAACTCCTGTCTTCTTCAAACGAAGAGATATTAAACGCTTCCGGAAAACTGCCGGCTAAATACTGTAAAGACATCTCAGTTAATCTTTATGACCAATTAAAGGCTCTAAAAACATGTTTAAAATCTGAAATTGAAAAAATTCATTCCATTAAGGATTTAATTGAATTATTGGTGATAAAATTAAATTTCAATCCAGTTTTCCGGAGGTAATAACAGCATGCTTTTTATTCTTGACCCTTCCAGTTACAACCGCAACTGCTGAAAGAAGTTTTTTAAAATTAAAACTGATAAAAAAATACCTAAGAACTTCGATGGGACAGGAACGCCTATCAGACCTGTTAATATTGTCCATAGAGGCAGAAACTTTAGAAAAACTAAAGTCATCATCAGCTATAAATGATTTAATAATCAGTTTGCCGAAAAAAAGGCAAGGAGAGTGTATATTTAATTTGAATTGCTTGAATTTTTTTAGAAAAAGTGACAATAATGAATAAATATTTATTTAAATTTTATGCAAACTTTAATTTTCTTTTGTGAGAAATGTTTACCCTTCCTAAGGGCCCCCAAACAATTTTTTATACAGGGCCCCGCCAAAGCACGCTGCGCTTCTGTTCCGACATATTCGTGCACGACCCTCTGCCACTATTATGTTATCTCTGCCTTCGCTAAGGCGTGTGGGGGGCGAGGCTAGTAACTATTATATAATCTGTGGCATAGGTACTAGATGTCAGCGGGGAAGGTGATGTCCTATGACATTCACGTGCTTCCTCGTCCCCCGTATGTCTGTCGGAGCGCAGGAGAGTCGCAAACTTGTTAGACCATTGTGACCATACTGTACCATGACCATTTCATCAGAGCGGAGCAGCCTGCAGAAGAAGCGGCTGTAGACGAAGAGCCAGGCCCGATAGAACAGGCCACAGCGTCGGCAGCTGAAGAGTTGCAGCGCCTATCTCTTGATGGCGCCGCCAAGGTTACCAATGTTAAGGTCACCACAGACGAACGCGAGGTCATACGCCGTGCGCTGTTTTCGGAAAAGATGAGAAGTAGGTTTTAATAACTTTAAACGTCTGCCTTAGTAGTCTCATCTGCGTTACTTACAAGTAGGTATATTAACTGAGACTGGATCTAGATCAGAGATGATTTTAGGACGTTATCCTGTTACGATATCTTAATTGGAGCTGGCTTAAACATCGTCTACGTCAGAGTATCGTCTCTGCACTATTTTGTATAGTTCAAGAGCTAAAGCCTATTTTCGATTTTCAGAAAATCTTCTCCTATTGATACACCTTGCATTTTTTGGAATAATTTCTGGGGCACATTCGGCACATATTAAAACACACCAGCTCACAAAAAATCATATCTGTTCATCCAGCCGTTCCGCTGATACAGAAATCCGCCAAACGTTTCTCCAGCGGCATTTTCAATTGCCCAAAATCCACAAGGGGCACAAATGCCGCTGTTCGGCCAAGAGAAGCAGGGGCGTAGCTACCGCTGTATCTGCCGTATCAATTATACGGGGCCCCCGCGCCATGGAGGCCTCCAACGCGCTTAAGCAAAAATCATCATCAGCTATAAATGATTTAATAAATCAGTTTGCCGAAAAAAAGGCACGGAGAGTGTATATTAAATTTGAATTGCTTGTAAAAAAATTAGAAAAAGTGACAATAATAAATAAATATTTCTTTCAATTTTATGCAAACTTTTTTTTCTTTTGTGAGAAATCTTTACCCTTCCTAAGGGCCTCCAAACAATTTTTTATACAGGGCCCCGCCAAAGCACGCTACGCTTCTGAAGAGAGGGCACATATATAAGCTACCTTTGAAGCTACTTTAAATCTGGCTAAGATCAATAGGAAAAAATCATGCCGTTGGGGTAACGTTTTCAGACATTTCACCAGCGGCATCTTATTTTCTTAAATTACTCTGAGACCTTAATAGGCACAGAATTTTTTTAAAGGGCACATTCATGGCATATAGGGCTCTAATTTTTCTATATATTTTCATCTCGATCCGAGTTGACATGCTGTCCGGGTAATGGACACAAAACGAAGGTTACGAGTAAACCTATTAGCTACTACCAAATCAAATAAAAAGTCGGATTTTCCATATTAAGTTTCATCCCCTTACACCTGTATTTATATCGCGATAAAAAAGTAGCCTTTATAGTAGGTACTTATTCTGTGTCTATAGTCCATACCAGATCTCAAAACTATATATTTCATCTAAATCGGCTCAGCTGTTCATTCTTGTTGCTTCGTCAAGAGGGAGGTAACAGACAGACTCGACACACTTTCGCATTTATGATATTACTGTTTATTACAATGACATAATTGGATTTTAGACTCCATGCAAAAAATAGAAGAAGAGGCAGCAAACGCGCAAACTCAGTATGAAGCTATAAGCAGTCAGTGGGACCCGATGCTGGAAATCAAAGACCCCCTGGACATAGACGCTACGATTAAAGAACAGAAGGGAATGTGCGACAAATTGCTTGATCAGAAGAATCAGTTGATTGACGAACTGAAGGCCGATTTGAAGAGGATGGACCAATCGTACTATGAAGATCTGGATAAACAAGTGCGTATCAAATGTTACTGATGGATGTATTATGATGACGACCTCCATAGCCGAAAGGCGAGCACGCCAGACTATAAATATGGCGACGCCATCTCTTCTCTGAGGTTCCGGGTTCGATTCCCGGTCGGGTCAATGCAGAAAACTAACTTTTCTATATTAAATTAAATCAAATTTCACTTACAAAAACTTATCGACTGTGTCATCCGGTGGGACCGGTTTTCTATATTATATCGGGTCTGGGAGTTGTGGTACCGTCGTTGTTTCTGATTTCTATAACACAAGTGCTTTAGGTACTTTTCTTAGGATTAGAGCAATGAATTTGATGTTGTTCAATATTCATAATTATTTGAAAAATGATTCGCTAATACCTATTATTCTTTTTGAGTCTTCCTTGTTTTATTTCGTAAGTAGGTAGTTGTTAGTCGTTTAATCAAAGACATGCCCTTTTGAAAGTATTGTGTATAGAATAAACAAATAGGTAACTCTTTATTGCACATCATAAAATATATAATTAGAGCAATTTACACAATTTCTTTCACCGAATAACGTCTTCCAGGATAAGGATATAAAAGAGCTCTCGGACAGAATCGAGAAGCAAGTAACGATAATGCAGCGAGCGTACGAAAAGCAGCTGAGCCTGATAGAGCAAGCCATCAACATAGAGCGGGAGGTCATGGTGGAACATAACAACAAGCGCTGGGAAGCCCTGTACAAGCAGCGCGATCGCGAGGAAGTTGCTCATTTGGAGTACAAATTCGAGCAGGTATTTGATTATGATATATTTTTGACTCAGTGCTGACTCTGTAGTTTTGATTGGCAGGTAGGTCTACAAGAAAACTCGGTATCCTGATGAATTGATGATCAACCTCATACCAAATATTGCCTTTCATTGTAGAACAGTTACCTAATCCACTACGAACACTTCTACAAAACAGAATAAAATATTATCCTGAGACAATTTTCTCTCCTATCCTAAGACGATATTGGTTCTAACTAATATGATTTAACGGCTTAACTAGCCGAAATTTAAACGAGTGCAGATGCTTGCATTTTTAGTGACATTTGAATAAATATCTTTTTCAGTTGGAAGAGCATAAGCAAGAAGTTGAAGCGATAATGTGGGACCACCACAGTAAATACCGCGAGGCGAAAATAGAGTTGGAATCGCTGATTCAAGAACTTCAGAAGGAATTAGAGAAGTTAAAAGCTACCTGCATTATAAACACTGAAAAGATTGGATACAACTATCAAGTGCGTAATCTCTAGGGTTGCGAAGTAGGTAACATAATAAACAATTCAAACAAATGGGTCAACTAAGAGAGTAAAACCACCCGCCTACAGTATATGCTAAGCGTTTGCTGTCGCCATTATTAGATTTATAATATATAGCTGTGGTCGTTGGTTGGAGTGTTGTTACCAGTTAAGGGGTTATTACATTACGTGATATTCAAACAGTCTTACAAAGACGACGTAGTGTATAAGAGTAAGCCTGCCTGCCCCATCTCGCTCTTTCACAGGAAAAAAAAGCGAGATGGGGCTGAGACTGTCTTAATTGTCTCAGTAAGACTGTCTGAATATCGCGTAATGTAATAACCCCTTAACTGGTAACAACACTCCAACCAACGGCCACAGCTATATATTATAAATCTAATAATGGCGACAGCAAACGCTTCGCAAACCCCCTTACCATCATTGTAGGCTCAATCTTAAATCAAATCTGTCTGTAATCCGAAGATTTAGTGTGCGGTACCTGGGTGGGTACCTGACGAGCGAGAATGAGCCAATCGCACGCGACTTTCATAGGAAATCCCCTTCCCCGGAACACCGCCCTTCCCCGCTGATTCCGCTGACATCTTCTAGCAAACACTTTTAACACACTATTATCGTCGTCACAGAGTCTGTACAAACAACTATCTTTAGTCTCGGAGGGTGCTGTTTTGTTATATTAAAACTACAACAGGTGCTCAAAAAACGAGAAGAGGAGAACGTCTTCGTCAGATCCCAGCAAAAACGCAAACTGAACAAGATGTCTGACATCGCGAACTCGCTGCGTTCGAAAATCCGTAAGGCGGCAGAAGATGGCGCTATTGAGGAGATCAAGGCAGACGCGGAGATCGTCAAGCTGATGCAGACCATGGACGACTTGGAAAAAAAGTCGATGCACTTCGCGCACGTGAATAATTACAAGTTTAGCCAGGTGACAGAATTGGACTCAACTATACTTACTTTTGTTTTTGTTCTTGGTGGGTTGTCTCCTTGGATTTAATAAGGCTTACTCGTTCTTACACAGTTAGAATCGATTTATTATCCCCAGCAAACATGTGCAGCATGTCATTTGCGTCAATATCTTATTATTAAGAAATAGCTAATTGCTTGCTCTTTGTGATTCATAGCCAAGTCCATAATAAGATAAAATCTAATTTTCCTGCTCGTACAGCTGTCCGACAATGCTGTTCATACATAATGGGGGCTGCGTGTGTAGATTTTCCAAAATTTTCGGTTGTCAAAAGCCTACATGCCCCTGCCCTGACTGAAAGAGGGCCCTGAAGTTTCTGGTAATTTAGATTTGACTCTAAATGAGTTTCTCAACGAGCTCCTTCCTACTCTTCTCACACATTTGCAAGGCATCGAGCATATTTCGCCTGCGGTTTACTGAGTGCGCGTGCGCGTGCGCAGGTGTGGCGCATGTCGGCGGCGCGCTGCGCAACGCTGGCTCGCGAGCTGCGGCAGGCGGAGGTGGCGCTCCACGCGCACATACTGTCCGAGCCGCCGCCGCCGCCGCCGCCGCCCGCGCCGAGGAGCCCGCTCGCGAAACTTGGTAAACAACAAGCAAACAATTTAAACAAACGAACCCGACTGCAAAAGTTTTAATATTTTCAAAATGGTCATTTCACAGCTTTCTTTCTTTCTCAGCAATTTACCTTTATTGCTGTGGTAAGGAAAAAATCAACGCCTTTGTTTCTATTTGCGGGCACCATTTTAAAAATGTATATAGCCTATGTTACTACTACAATTCTGACGAATTCAGCGACACCTCACATGTCAAAATTTGTCCAGCCGTTTGGGCCAGTGGCGTCCCAAGCAATTATACATCATTTATACTCTTAAAAAATAACATAACCCTCCTACCGCAGTTAGGTAATAATTAGTATTTACTTACCAGCCAGGTGGTCCGATGACGTAAAAGACCATGCTGGGACAACCTGGTCCTAAAGCACCGGCGACAGAACGCTGTGGAAGTTTGGAGACGGGCGTATGCCGTACATGTAACATACATGCTGAAGAAGAAGAATTAGTATTCTCCTACCAAATTTTTTGGCTAAAGCACTTATTACATCAGTGGTTCTCAAACATTGTTCTGCAATGGCCCGGTAATCTTCATACTGACCCTTCGTGCGTGACTCATTTGATACTTTTAAACCCAAGTTGGTTCCATTTGGAAAAATAATAGTACACATTTAATACCTAATAGTAAAAATGTTTTATTTTTAAATCAAGGCGGGAATATTGCAACCCGGTACATTATTTTACTAGGTCGCAAGCCGGCAAATGGGAAACGCTGTATTACACTAGGTATCCTACTTGTAGCATCCTAACTAGGATCCTACTTAGAAAAAAGGGAGATGTTACTCTCAGTTAGGATCCTATTTCCACTATGGCGGCCAATCCCAACTGCGATCAACTAGGTTCGCAAGAGATAATATGTGCACATAGTTTGTGCGCAATTTTCAGGTGCACACTCTGTCCTTCACTCTCATATTTCGGTGAGACTCAATCTGACATGACCTGAAGAGAGGTGAGGCGCGAGACCGACGGCTTAACGTACATTTCGGGGTACGGGGGTGTTAAAACCACTAACTTACTGCTAACTCATGGCTGTTTCTGAGTAATTTCAAGACAGAAAAACTGTCGACCTCCCTCCTCACCTAAAGATTACTGGCTATGGCGAGGCCAGACCTTTAAATAAACTTTTTTATCAAAGATTTTTTTTTTCAGAAAATGAAGTATCGGAAAATAACACTCCTTCAACGGACGTAGTTCCCATAGAACCCGTTGATCCAAAAAACATGATGGCCAAAGAAGCTAAAGACAGACTGGTAGGTAATTTTGTAAAAAGCTTGACCTAAATTCCTGTAAATTACCTTTACCTACATACACCAAAACCTATTATTTCAGGTTCGTCACATACTACAATTGGTAGCAGATAACACTGGATTTTTAGTTGAAGACCGTTTGCTAAAGCTCATTGACAAATACCAGCTGTCATCCAGAAATCTCTGTACACTGGATGCCATTTTCATGGTCAGTAAATAATAAAATTGATAACTTAATGTATAAATAAGTCTGTTACGAACAGAAAAAAATTTCAGGCTCTTGAAATCCAAGCTGAGGAGGACGTCGAACTTTTATGTAAAACATTTCTGAACTACGCGTTCTGCCCTATTTGCGTTGGGATGGAGGTAGCTTCGGATCAGCTTGACCAGTTATCGTCTACGTCTCAGGACGACGCGATATCGCATCGTCCTAGTATCGCTGTAAAGGGTGTACGAGGTAAGCACTGGCAAAGAATCATTTTGAAGTTTGATCATTGGTGATAAGTTATGATATTTTTCAGGCGACAGATCATCGATCCGAGCCCGAGCTAGTACCGCGAGGAGTATTTCGGCTAGCACTTCGCGATCTGCTCATATTTCATTTCGGTAAGATCTTACCAAATGTTACATGTATGTACCTACAACTTATGTGGGTACCAAATTATTTTATTCTTATTTCCAGGGCCCATGAAATGACACCTGCTGATCAGCTCCTAATGGCAGAGGCAGATGAAATCATACAAAAGTGTGGTGGTAGCCCAGGAGGTTAGTATATATTATACCTCCTACCTATAATATAAAGGGGTGTTTCCCAAGGTGCAAACTTGGGTCCACGTTTGTAAATATATATATTTTTTCAATTTACAGTAGGAACTGTACTAATAGCGGGTTCTTCAAATGAGGCTGCTGGAGCTTCATCTTCTAGACGTTCAGGTGTTCGTGGCGTCACTGTATCATCACAACCGAATCTTGTCTCTCAAAAGAAATTGAATCCCTTCCTCTGTCCAGGTTTGAGTACCCATTAGTTATTATTTTTATTTACTTGGTAAAAGTATTGGCTATATCACAAAATAAATAATAGTGTAAGTACTTATGCAGTGTATTTTTTTACTTAGTTGGACATTACCTAGAAATTGAACCCATGCAAGTGCTGACTGCGTTAGGAGAATTCATCTCGGTATTTATTCCACCTGAGAAGAAAAAACTGTATGACCTTATGTAAGTACAAAACCTTGTTGACAATTTATTCCTATAAAATAAGATATTTTAGTATGTATGGCCAGCACATCAGACCCATTCTCGTTGCACAATTACTATTACAACTGCATAAGATAGGATAGCATAATAGGGCGCAGTGTGTAGCTTGATATGGGCTGTAGTGTACAATAATTATTGCATCGGTATGTTTCTGCCCTTAGGGATAGTGTAAAACCACCAGACTTCAGTACGCCATCCCGCAAGCTGAAACCTGATGAAATTGAGCAGTACTGGGCGCAATGGAAGAATGTTTTCCCTCCTGAAAAAGATAAATTTTGGGATGGACTGCTAACTGGATTGAATCATTATTTGCCAATACTGCAAGGTAAGTGATTTGTTTGTGTTGCTAACCCTTTGCCGGTTGTGGTTAAACTAGATTAACATGCAATAAGATCAATCCCCCTTACTAATAATGATGAAAAAATCATAATTCTATTTATTTATCCATCACAATGGCACTTAAAATTATTGATCTCATAACTTAGATACTACTATTTAAAAATATCTTATTACTTGTAATAGAACTTGAACATTCCGTAGGATAAAATATGGAAAAACTTGAGTTTCCATCATGGTTTCTCGGACCCGTTTATTAAAACGTAACAATTCATTTCAGAACGCGAACGTCTCCATGAAGATGTGATGCTGTTGCGGCGACGCAACGCAGCTCTACGGCGCTTGGTGCGTGGCGCGCTGCCTGAGCTGCCGCAGCCTCAGCCGCGGTACCAGCGCCCCTACCCGCCTGGCTTCACGGCCCCCTACCCGGACGACGCCCCTGAAGCCTTTGCTAGACTCCCACCTATATAATTAATAAAATGGTATCCGATGATAATGTCTTCTTATTTTCGTAATACAAACAACATAGTCATTGAACTCGGCAACCCACAGCCGACCTCATATCGTCAGACTTGGACGAGATGAAGGGCCGGGAGAGCTCACTGGGATTGAAGAATGTGAGATCGCGTAATTATGTTCATAGAGATCGAGGAAGATGATATGATCAAACAGCATCTTAAGGTCTATATACACGGTGTTACTTTGCATTCTTGCCATATTCACAGAGATAAAAGAAGGGAACAGTACCTATTACTTTAGATAAACAAGAGACTCCCATAAATGAAGCTTAATAAGTTTTAAGAAAATTGTGTTTTGCAATAAACAGGAATAAATCATTTTATCTCGCACGTGCAAAAGTCGCAATAGGAATAAACCAAGTGCGCGTGGCCAAGCCGCCCGCGCCCGTTGCGTGTAAATGAATTGATTTCAGATTTTCCTTTCTACTTTACGGGCTTAGGACCGTCAAAAATACCTTCTAATAATAATGGTTTTATGGTGGGATCGAGCTTCTGATTCAAAATGTTTCATACCAGGGTATAAGTGCTTCATTTGTACCCTGACCAAGGCATTTGTACAAATAAAGTCAAAAACGGCACATCGAAATTTTTCTGGTCCCGCCACTATGACGTCAAAGTGGCGGGACCAACTTGAAGCGTTGCACACACAACCATAGTTCATTGAACGCGATTAGTCCTGCATTTGTACTTCCTATATACTGAACTGTTATCTTAGTAGTAATAACTGAATTAAAGCAATTTAATAAAAAAGCTGACCCCGCCATTTTGACGTATCTGTAAATTAGTGCATTCATATCAAGGTCGCTAAAATACACAAAAATACACATAATAAGACTTTGTACTAGCTGAGTACACGATCGCGATGTTTGTCTCAGATTTGTAAGCCTTGTAGGGAATAAGTTATCATCAATTTGTTGCTCCATAATCCGTTTAGCATGTAAATAGGGGAAAGGGGCCCAAAGCAAGGCACTAATGTCTATTTTTAAGATTACTCGCACAACACTGGTGTCTGTTCACACTTAAAGTATTTCGCACCTGCTGTTCTCCTCGCTACTAAAGAAGTAGTATGGACGACTTTGACAGTGCACCTCCCGCACATCTGGCGACCGCAGGAGGGTCGCCGCGAACAAACTTGTGTGTGTTCTTCAATCGGTGTCGGTACTTTTTCCGAACATTATCACATTCTTGTCTATATTCTCAGTGAAACGAAAGGAAACAAATATAGTTATTTTTGCAATGCCGTTGATTTAATTTATGTTGTGTGCTTAAGGTTATCATTCAAGCAGGGGTCGCGCAAGAAATTGTCTGTGTTCTCCAATCGGTGCCGGTATTTTTCCCGCTTCAAATTAGTTGCTACATATGTCATTATTATTATTTCAAGAAATTAAAATAAATACTTAAAATTTATAATAATCCATTCACAGCGTAACATAAACCAGTTGTGGTTTTACCGTACGCTGCGCAGATATTGAGTCGAACTTCAGTTAGTATTTCATTATTTACTGACAATCAAATACGTAATACACATCAGTAGGTATTTAGAAAAAAAGTACGCTGATCCGATAAATGCAACTAAATACTCAGTTACTGCTCCACCCGACCAATACGCGCGCCAAAGCAATTGGTAAACAACAATACCAGTTTCAACTTTGTGGATCCACACAGGGTGATTATGTGCGTTTTGCTTATTTTTTTGCAATGAAATATAATATTGTTTGAGTTTGTTTTTTATATTTAATTTTGTAATTTGTGTTTTAATCGTTAAAGGAAGGTCATTAATAAATTTAGGTACCAGATACTGCAGTTGTTGTTTTCCGTACAAGTTATTATAGTTTGGTACTTCAAGTTTTTCTTTTAGGGCACTTCTTGTTTTGCCGCTACGATACACAAGGGCTTTAAGTGAGTCATTGAAATAATGTTCATTGAGTATTATGTATTTTACTTGGTCATGTATAGGGATGATATTACAATGGAAGAAGAGCTCATGATAGTTATGATGGAATTTAAGTTTAATTTTCTGCGGTGTTATAGTTTTAAGTAACCTGAGTTGTAGACCGTAGATTAAATCTAAGTGCGATTTGCAAGTTCTGCCATAGCTGCCGAGTCCATAGTATATCGTAGTTTCAGCTAATGCCTTGTACAATTGTAAGAGTGTCGTATAAGGTATTTTGTTTTTGACCAAGGCAAATTTGGCCAGCATAGCCCGTAACTTGTCGCAAACGTGATTTATATGATCCGTCCATGTGAGTCGATCATCGATTATTAACCCTAGTTACTTATGACTACAAACAAGTTCTACAGTGGGACACGTGCAGCCGGAAAGATTGTCATGGAGACATTTATGCGTGTGAGCGATTAGTTAAAGATTATGTATTTTTCTTTTTTTTGCTCGAGCTTACATACATTAATTTTATTTTGTTAGCATTCAGCACCAGGCCTGCGTCATGAGACCATTTGGCTAGTTGCGTGAAGTCTCTTTGCAATTGAGCTAGTTCTAAGACAGGATCTATGCTAGCTGCTATCAGACAGGTGTCATCAGCAAATTGGTACATTTCACAATCGGTGACCGTGTTAACAGCATAATTAACGTAGGTAATGTAGTGCAAGGGCCCTAGAGTCTTGTGCCGTCAGAAACACTTATCCTATTGCTAAGGTTTTTGTCCAACCTTAACAACGTATGACCGATCTTCGAGGTAGTTTTGACACCATTTATTTAAAGGTCCTTGGATGCCACAGTCATTGAGTTTTTCCAGGAGAGTATCATGTCTTAGTGTATCGAAGGCCTTACTGTAATCAATAAATACTATCAATACGTGCTTTTTATCATTTAGGTGTTTGTAAATCTTATCTGTAAATATTGACAGAAGTTGTGTTGTACTGTTTTCGGGCTGAAACCCATACTGTTTTTCTGAAATTATATTGTTGCTTTTACAGAATGATTGGATTTGTTTTGATATAACATTTTCAACTATTTTATCTATGGCAGAGAGAATAGTTATAGGGCGATAATTGTCAAAAAAGGTATAGTTTCCATTTTTAGTTCTTTTGGGTATTTACCTTGTGAATAAAAACACGCAAGTTCCGTTGACGAAAATGACAATTTATTGCTTAGACAAATTTATATTTATGCTTTCGATGAAAACAAATGTTAGCGCGAGCACAGGGCAGCGTCATCTATTGATGATTTTAAGAACTAACAATAAGCTACATGCCGATAGATAATGTGTACGTACGAAACTCGCTGTTTACGTGAAATTAATTAAAGTATGATTAAATAAAATTAAGGTTTTATCACAATCAGACATTCCGCCCACCATGGCCAGAATGGACATTATTATCGCTCACCATGAATCAACAACCAACGAAAGCGGACTGTAAATAGATAGGGTGGTATGTAATACATGAAAAACAGTTGAATCATGGCGTCTTAAATATAAAAAATTGCTTAATTAAACAAACAATTAAAGGTATTCAATCTAATGACTGCAACATGCTTAATAAGTTACAACAAAGTGCCGAGAGGTTAGGCAATCGCCCGGTATGCGAGAAACGCGGGTTCGATTCCCGCCTCTGGTGGTCGTTTTTTTCAAGTGCAATAATATATTTAGATTGCATAGTGAATGCTTATCACTTAAAAACAATAATTAAAGTATACTTTACTCTTAAACATAAAAAAACACGTATGCGATATTACAACAAAAGTAACAAAAAATATTAAATTAATAGGCATTATTCTGCCACTGGCAAGACACACAATTTTACAATAGGTATTTTAATTATAGCATCTTTACATCTAAGACTTACAACCCTCGTAACATTGTCCAAACCTTTATGTTTTTCCGTAATAACACCCATAAGCCATCTCGCTGGAGGAAGATCATCCTCTTTAACTAAAACTACGTCTCCGATTTCAGGCTCTGGCGTCTTGTTTGCCCACTTGTGACGTTGCAAAAACTGAGTCAAATATTCATTTGACCACCTGCGCCAAAAGTTCTGTAACATCTTCTGTGTTAGTTGCCAGCGTTTTAGAGATGATATTGACGAAGTTTCGTAATTATCATCCGGTACAAGTATCAAGGGTTCACCGATGATAAAATGTCCCGGTGTGAGAGAATTAAGGCACGCTTAGATTTGATACAACAAGGTCGATATCTCTTCGTAAGTGAGGGTTGTTGTGCCAATCACCCGTCTCAGGTGATGTTTTGTGGACTTTATGCCACTCTCCCAGAGTCCACCGAAATGAGGAGCCCTAGGTGGGATAAAATGCCACGTAGTTCCCACAGTAGCCAAACTCTTTGCTATTTCTCTCGTCATGGTTGAACGTTCTTGAGCTACTAAGGTTCTGAGCTCACGAGCAGCACCCACGAAGTTCGTTCCATTATCGCTATAGAGATCGGCACAATGACCACGTCTAGAAACAACTAGAAAGAACCGTTTGAAGGCTGCAAGGAATCCCTGTGTCGTAAGATCAGTTACAGCCTCTAAATGTACGGTTTTTGTAGCCATACATACGAACAGGCTTATGTAGCCTTTGTATGCTCGATGACCCCTACCTTTAGAAGTCCTAATCTGGATGGGTCCAGCGTAATCCACGCCACTTTGATAAAAAGGACGGATTGGGGTTACGCGAGCTGGGGGTAGTTGTCCCATAATTTGGTGTCTGAACTGTGCTACGTATCGTACACGCGACACATTTGCGTACAAATAACCTTGTACGATTCTTTACATCAAGGATCCAATATTTGGATCGCAGGTAATTAACCATCAAATCAGGTCCTCCGTGAAGAGTTCTTTGATGGGCATCTGCAATGACCAGATTAGTGAAATGAGATTTCGAGGGAAGGATAATCGGATGTTTTTTGTCATCACTAACATCAGCTCTCTCAAGACGACCACCGACTCTCAAAATGCCTTCACGGTCCAAAAAAGGAGCCAACGAGGTAAGTTTGCTTTTCTTATTAACTACACCCTTTGACGCAATGTCCTTTATTTCTTGTGAGAAATACCCAGCTTGACAGGCCTTTATGCTAAATTGGATTGCTTTCGATAGTTCTTTGCTAGTTAACCAATTTGGAAGTGTTGCTGTTTCAACAGATTTTTTCGCCCTTGATATAAATCTTAAGTAATAGGCTAAAACTCTGGTTAATTTCTGTAGAGACGAGTACTTCGTCCACATTTTAAGATCATCTTCTATGGTTACATGACAAACTTTCTTTACCTTCTCTTCCAAATCTGTGTCTTTCACCTCCGTTTTGTTATATTCTTTATTTGTATTTTTTAGCCATGCAGGCCCGGTCTTCCAAAGAGGAATTGATTCGCATTCAGATGGGTTGACCCCACGGGAAGCGCAATCAGCCGGGTTCTCAGCAGACGACACATGTGACCACTGATCTCGATCTAAAGTATTAAAAATCTCTGAAACTCGATTTGCAATGAATGTCTTCCAGCGGCTTGGATTACTACTCAACCAACCTAGAACTATTGTGGAGTCCGTCCATGCATGTAAATTTGCTTTTGGTATCTTTAAAACTTCTGAAACTTCCTTTAATAATCTTGCTAACAGAACGGCACCGCACAATTCCAGCCTTGGAATTGACACTTGTTTTATTAGAGCTACTTTGGTTTTACTAGTAACAAGTGTAACCGTGACAGTTCCAGATTCATCTAAAATGCGAGCGTAAATTACAGCAGCGTATGCATCAGAAGAAGCGTCGCTGAATCCGTGTATCTCTAATTTGATACACTTTTTGTTTACACCAATCCAGCGAGGCAGACGAAATTGAGTAAGTGCTGTAAGTTCACCCCGGTAAGTAACCCAATCATTTAGAAGCTTTGATGGAAGCTCGTCATCCCAACCGATTCCTGCTAGCCACAACTGTTGGATGAATATTTTTGCTTTTAGAATGGCTGGAGCAATCCATCCTATAGGATCGAACAATTTCGCAATATCTGATATCACTTTTCTTTTTGTTACAGGTTCACTGATGGGCCAATCCAGCCAAGTTTAGTGTTTTGTGCTATAGGAGTTCCTATTGGACCTTTAACTAGCCCTTCACATACGAGTATTATTTGACAATAAACCTCTGCACCCAACAGTAAGTATATTTTGTTCGGAACATTAAACCTTGGGTCTGCCAACCTCATTTTTGGCATATTCGACCACAGCTGAATGTCAACTTGTCGTTCCGGTAGAAACGTGGTAAGCTTGGTAAGAACATGAGCCTTCACCTTGATTGTGAAGGTCGGATCATAGATTGATTGTAGTTCCATGTGTACTACATGTTTAGAGCTAACCGATGTGTTACAATCACTCCCTACTCCAGATATGACACTTTTGCTTGCTAACTTCTTCAGTCCAAGTAATTGAACTGCAGACTCTGTTATGAACGAAGCCTGTGATCCCTGGTCTAAAAGAGACCTAAGTGTCATAGAAGATCCGTTGTTTGTTTCGACATTTACTAAAGCAGTAGCTAAAAGCACTTGACTCTTGTTGTAAGAGAAACAAGTGGTTATGGTTTGATCATTTTCGCCTGATGTTGTCGCTGTTGCCGCGACAACATTGCTGTCGTTTGCTTGTACTAATTGGTACATTGGCAGCGGTTGAGAGCAATAGCGAGTGGTGTTTCTTTTTGCAAATTCTACATCTAGTGGGCAAACGACACGTTATAACTGAATGATTTGCACCTAAACGGTTTGAACAAAGTTACGGCGGGCCAATAGAGTTTCATTTGCAAACTTTTACAATTTCCGAGCTTATGATTACTTTCAGTACAATAGGAACATGGAACCGATACTTTGTCGTTGTTGTTAGTAACTACATGATGGGATTAAGTATTTTTTAAGACCTTAGGATCCAAAAATTCTAGTGACCTAAATCTATGCTCCAAAAACTCCATAAATTGCACTAATGAGGGTAAGTCGTTGGTCACAAATTTTTGCTTCCCATTGTTTGCGCGATTAATTATCTAACTTTGCGGACAAAAGGGGTTGCATTTGAATCACGCATCGCTCCCTCTTATTAAAAAAAAGGTATCCCACGTACAGTTTCTACCTTCGCCCACGTTTCGGACCTATTCGTTAGCGAGTCATACGCCCACATTCCTTTTTCTGGCGCTTCGCCGGCCGCTACCGCGGCACGCTGCGCTCGGCTCGCGCGTTTCTATATACAGTCTAGCCTAACCTAAACCTAACCGAGTCGTTTTCGCCCACGTTTCGGACCTATTCGTTAGCGAGTCATACGCCCACATTCCTTTTTCTGGCGCTTCGCCGGCCGCTGCCGCGGCACGCTGCGCTCGGCTCGCGCGTTGTATATATACAGTCTAACCTAACCTAAACCTACCGAGTCGTTTTCGCCCACGTTTCGGACCTATTCGTTAGCGTGTCCACCCTAACACCCATGTAGGTTCTGTACACAGCTTTCGACTTCAGGATTTAAAATTATTTTTTTTTGTAGTTTTGTTCATTTTTTTCATTTTATATGACACATAAAAACATATTACAACAAATTATAGTATATTACTATAGTGTAGTATTATACTATAGTGAAAAAATAATGTTAAGGACACATTTAATAAAAAAATAACGTTCCGTTATACGTAACTTCAAACACATATTTAAAAAAAACTACGCGTCTCCTAGACACAAATGAGGTGTCATTTGAAAGGGGTGACCAACCCCTATAAAATGCCACCCTTCCTGTAGCCCTAACTAGGATGCGTGATTCGAATGCCAACCCCTCTTCAGTTTTGGTATAAAAATCTTCTTTAAAATAATCTAATTCTGCGTATTCCGTATCACTGACCCCACAAATAATTTGTTCATGTATTTTATTAAATGTTCTCCACTGTCCATTCAAATTGTCAATTCTAGTTTCAATGTAGTTTGCAGTTAACCTATCTTTTGGAGATTTCTTAAAATTGACTATGCCCTTTTCTATTTGGTTGTGCATTTCTTTCTGTGCTCTTACTTTCTTCTCCATTGTTGCTTCACTCATCGTAATTCGCAGAAATGTTACAAGTCTCGTAGTTAAAGAGAGAGCAAGTTAAATTTTCTAAGTCCAGTATGGGCGTAATTTTTCTAAGTGTTTTGGTATCATACACTTAGGCAAAATCGGGCATGGATTCCCCGTCTCAACCACAATTCAACTTAAAATATTACAAGTCCATGCACTACTACTAAATCTTCAAATTTTCGCTAAGTTGAATATCTCTTTGCTTTAAGGTTCAATTTAGCTTCAAAGTTCTACTTCCAATAATGATATAAAATGTACTTACAAGTTTACGCCCATACAACCTTGCTCTCCTCTAGTCAAATCCGTAAAAATCCACCAACCACTAGATGACGCCACTGTACGCTGCTAGTCCACTTCACAATATCCGGTTTCGAAGACCATGAATAAAAACATCAAGTTCCGTTGACGAAAATGACAAGACAATTTATTGCGTAGACAAATTTCTATTTATGCTTTCGATGAAAACAAATGTAAGCGCGAGCTAACACAGAGCAGCGTCATCTATTGATGATTTTAAGAACTAACAATAAGCTACATGCCGATGGATAATCACTGTACGAAACTCGCTGTTTACGTGAAATTAATTAAAGTATGATTAAATAAGATTAAGATTTTATCACAATCAGACACCTTGGTTAACAGACTCATTGACAAAGCGTGCGATAACAGGAGCAATCTTAGTATCAATGAGTTTTAAATCTTGGGCTCTAATGTTATCGATTTCCTAATGCCTTATTACTACTTACAGATCTTATCTGTTTAAGTGCCTGTCTGGTGGAAATTTTTTGAAATCGACATGACACTTTCGGAAAAACTGCATAATTTTGTTTATGTTAAAGCTTAGTGTTGCATTTTGGAACTATATTTTTAACACCATTAGCAAAAGATCTTGCAAAGTTGTTCGCGATATCCAGGGTTGAAGTCTTGTTGTCCATGAGTGCATTGATAATAATCGTATCAGCTAATAATTTAGCCCTACCAGTAATTTCGTTTAATATTTGCCAGAGTTTTTTAGGATTATTTTTTTGATCCTTTATATAATTTTTTATTTGAGGTGAGGCCTTTTCCCAGCAGTGGGATCTAATAGGCTGACTTATATTTATTTGTGTTTATTAATTTATTTGCATAATTCCTTGATAATATGTTGTATTTTAATTCTAAGATTTTATTTAATGGGTCAGTAATCAATTTTTGGAATAATTTACTGTATGTTCACAGGCTCTTATATTTTTTTTATTAATCCATGTATTATTAGAACGTTTTTTGTTATTTTTATTTTAACTGTCGATTTATTGGAGCATTCATGTATGTTGTTAACTATAATTTCGTATAATTTTTGTGGGCATATTAATTGCTTTGTTGGTTGCCAGTCTATATTGTTGAGATTCTCAGTTAGTTTATTCGGGTCATAGCGAGTGATGTATTTAGAATCCACCCGTGTGTTACTACAGCTCGTTGTATCGATGCCTGCAAGTGCGATTACACGGTGGTCAGCCAGAGCAGTTCCAAGCGCCGCGGTGTACAGGTATTGTGTGCGGGATCGTGCGTAGATATGATCTATACAGGATTTACTTAATCTATTTTTTTGTAGTTTTATGCGTGTGTATTCAGTGATCCCACAAACTAAGCCACATGTGTACATACTGGTGTTATAGATATGTTTAATTGGGCTATTTAAACGTAGGTCGATATTGATACGAGGGTCAAACTGAAAGTTCTTAGAAATTTGAAAATAGAACTCTTTGCCAATATTACTGAGTATATATTTCATTCATTTGTCATTTGTTTTACGACTTGGCGGCAAATTGAAAATTGTCTGTGTCATGTCAAAATGAATTTAACACGAGAAAATTTTCGTGCAATGATTTTTTATGACTTTCGATGTCATTTAAGTCAACAAGAAAGTTATGATAGACTACGATTGGCCATTCACGATGAAGCCCCATCTCGTGCGACTGTTTACAACTGGTTTAATGAGTTTAAACGTGGTCGCACTAATCTCACTGATGATGTACGTGAGGGACGGCCTTCTACGGCGACGACTGAAAATAACATCTGTGTTGTGCGGCGTATGATAGAGACTGACAAAAGAGTGACCTATCAGCAGATTCGGACAAGCTTAGGCATTGGTATGAGTCAAGTGCACAAAATCCTCCACGAACATTTAGCGGTCAGGAAGCTTTGCGCCCGGTGGATACCTCATAATTTGACTAAGGCTCAAAAACTCCATCGTGTGGATTGGTGCCGTAAAATGATTGAAAGATTTAACGGAGGTGACTCAAATGCTGTGTTCGACATACTAACAGGTGACGAAAGCTGGATTTACTGTTATGATCCTGAAACCAAAAGACAATCTGCTCAGTGGGTGTTTCCTTTCGAGGAGTTGCCAACTAAAGTGAAGAGAGATCGAAGTGCGGGAAAAAAAATGGTGGCCTCGTTCTTTGGAAGGATAGGTCATTTCGCAACAATTGTGTTAGAGGATCAAAAAACAGTTTCTGCAGAATGGTACACTACCAATTGTTTGCCACTTGTCTTGGAAAAAGTTCGAGAGAAACGACCTCGCAGTAGGATCCTCCTTCACCACGACAACGCCTCGTCGCACACCGCCAAGCGAACGATCGACTATTTGGCGACATCAAACGTTGAATTACTGGGTCACCCGCCGTATAGCCCCGACCTCGCGCCTTGTGATTTTTATTTATTTCCAAAAATTAAAGAAAAACTTAAAGGAAAGCGGTTTATGAATGCTGAAGAAGCGGTGGCTGCGTATCGCGATGCCATTGAAGAGACCCCTAAGGACGAGTGGGCAAAGTGCTTTTCCCAGTGGTTCCATCGCATGCAGCGGTGTATTGACGTCAATGGACAATATTTTGAAAAGATATAATAAAACTAATAACTGGCTAATGTAATCAGTTTTTGATTTTCTAAGAACTTTCAGTTTGACCCTCGTATAACCTAGTAGATAAAGCTCGTGTTGTCGTTTAATTTTGTTGAGCTAGATCCTTGACAAACAAATGTTTACTACTATTTGGTGGGCGGTAAATGCCATATATATGTATATATACAGGGTGTACCAAAAAGGCGAAATAATATTTAGGGTATGTCTTAAGGTGAACATTAAGTAGTAAAAGTTTTAGTTAAAAATAAACCACTTTTTTTTCCCATACTAAGTAAATAAATTGTTTTTTTTTACCGAAAGTGTTGACAACCCTGAATCTGCGGTCATTCGTTAACGAACCCCCGCCCGCAACCCTCGCCCGCCACACGATCAGCTGATGCGCGGACGCTGCGCGCCGCGACGCGCTGCTTTCTTACAGCCCACCCACACAAAACGACCTAAGTACCTACCTATCTTAGCTTTGATGGGAATGGGACTAAATGATAACAACGATAATCAGATTAATGCATTTAATTGCAAAATTATTTAGAGACAATAATAATAATCAGCTGTACATAGTTTTAAAAAAGAAATGTACCTAACATTTCTTTTTTAAAACTATGTACAGAAAACAGTAATTAATGTTTAGGACAATAACACCAACTATGACTTTTACTTACATTTACAAAGAACAACACATTAATTTGCTGAAACTCATAATTTTACCCAGCAAAAAATTAAAACGGGAACAAATTCTCTAATGACAAGTTCATACAATGTAACTAATAGGTACGAAGTAGGTAATTATTTAATGGTAAATAACTAGTACTCACTCTAAAAATCTACACAACATAAATACGACATAATTTGCTAACTAGTAATATTTTTATTGTAATAAACAAACATTAAATTTATTTCTTTGTATGATCTGTTTTGTGTTACATACTACCAACACTTTGTGCACATAGCTTCACTACAAACGTAATGACTTTAAGGAAGTTCGCCTTATTATCACTTTAAAAATGGCTCAAAATGTCTGCCACCGTGCTCAATGCAAGCAGCGACTCTGCGGTTCATCGATATCCTCACGGCTTGAAACGCCAGGTGAATTTTATTTCGCATTTCGTCAGCACTATTGCACTCCACTGCGTACACTTGGTTTTTCACGTAGCCCCACAAAAAAAAGTCCATAGCGGTAAGGTCAGGCGAACGGGCAGGTGGTGGCGGGCTGCACTGGACCCCCTCTGCCAATCCACTGAGCACCATGTCGTCCATCGAGATATTCCAGCTGGAGACACAGGTTCCTGAAGCAGGTGTACGAAGGTATACGCCGCTGCTCCGCGAGGGGCCTGCCATCGAAGAACCGCTGACGATACAACTCGCGAGCACCATTGATGCTTCCGAAAGAAGCGCCCACGCATAAAATCATTTCATAGTATTCACTATTTAAATACGAAGAATGTTCTTCACGAGACATACTGATCGAAATCGGAGATCGAAGATCGGAAAATTTGGATAGCAACTGCGCAACGAGAACGAATACGAGCAACTAAAAAAGTAGAAAATTGTAGAAAAAAAGTAAGGACATTTTGCAGGGTTCGATGTAAGTAATGGAAAAAACCCTTAAACTAAATTAAAGTTTCACTACTATTTTAAAGAAAGTAGGAATATCAAAACTTATTTTAAGTTAAACAAACAAATCACTAAAGTTATCAAATACACTTTTTTTTATTAAAACATTTTCGTAAATGTCTTACATTTTATCTTTTTTTATCGAATATGCGGATCCCGTAATATTTTTAATTATTTCCGGGAGGCGGGGCTAAGGCGTAGGTGATAGTCCCGTGACAGGATATTATTGGCTAAACGCATCGTTCTAATTTTTTCGGAACGATTACTGATTGGTTCGGCGCGCTTTGATTTTTGACTTAAAAGCGCCGCAGTCCACGTGGACTGCATTGTTTGGCCAATGATAAAATAAGTGCAAAGGAGCCATTGAGTTAAAACTATTGGTAGAATGTATTTGCCCAGTTACTGCTGTTGCGAAATTGTATTATTATTTTTAGTTGTCTCTCTAACTTATTATTTTTATTTCTTAATTATTATTTCTAAGTCTGAACGAATAAAATAACGAACCTAAAACAATAGCGAAGCAGATTTATTCAGACGAAGTAACAAACGAAGTATCTACCTAGATGGCGTTATGCGCCATTAGTTCGCGGTAGTGTCCGATATCACCCGGAAGGTCAAGTATTCGCGGTAATTTTGTCATATTGGTGGTGGTTACGGTAGAGCGAATGAATGAAATTCATTAAGGATGTTGATCAGTACTAAGTCATGCAGCACCAGAATTTGGAATAAAGCCCATCTACGACTTTAAACACTTCATGTCATAATATCTCATAATCACAAATATCGTCTTAAAGTTGTTTTATTAGGTAATGTTCAATAATCAATTCTTCACCAGTAATAACATCTTAGCGTTGCAACACAGTGAGAAACCTAAATCGACTAATTTATTGTTTATTTAATTAATTCAATGATCATTGAGAGGATCACTGCACATTTTATGAAAGTTTCACATCTGTTTCCTACTTAATCTCGATTTATGAGTTTGTTTACACTAACAGCTGATATTTAAGGTTGTCACCGATAAGTTTTTGTTAAAACTTTAGCATCAATTTACTCAGTAATTTATACTCGCACGAGTTTGTGGTTTTGCACAGGAATTACACATTTACTACTCTACACGTCCTTTAAATTTTATTTCGCCTTTTTGATACACCCAGTATATATATATATATATATATTACCCAATCAGTGTAGGTAGCTCAAACACCGAATTTATAAGCCGCCCGCTGTAACCGGTCGCCAGATGTGCGGGAGGCGCACTGTCATACTAGTACTTTAGTAGCGAGAACAACAGCAAGTGAGAAATATCTTAAGTGTAAACAGACACCAGTGTTGTGCGAGAAATCTTGGTAAGCCTTCTTGCGAGACATCTCATTGAGAATCTGAAGAGGTCATTAAAATAAACATAAATGACCTGCTTTGGGCCCCATTCCCCTGTTTACATGCCAAACGGAAAATGGAGCAGTAAATTGATGATAACTTTTTCCCTACAAGGCTTTACAGATCTGAGACAAACATCACGATCATGTACTCAGCTAGTACAAAGTCTTGTTATGTGTTTTTTTATGTGATTTAGCGACTTTGATATAAATGCATCAATTTACTGATACGTCAAAATGGCGGGATCAGCGTTTTGATTAAATTACTTCAATTCTGTTATTACTATATAGGAAGTACAAATGCAGTACTAATCGCGTTCAATGAACTACGAGTATGGTTGTGTGTGCATCGCTTTAAGTTGGTCCCGCCACTTTGACGTCATAGTGGCGGGACCAGAAAAATTTCGATGTGCCGTTTTTGACTTCATTTGTACAAATGTCTAGGTCAGGGTACAAATGAAGCACTTATACCCTGGTATGAAACATTTTGAATCAGAAGCTTGATCCCGCCATCTTGATGCTGACAATTCATAACATCATAATTCATAACATTGTTCCACATTTTTTCAAATTAATTAATTAGTTATTTACAAGTTGCTACTTAACCATAAAGTTTACGTACTGCGAAGCAAGTGTTCAAAGTGTCCTCCTTTCTGATGAAGGCACAGTCAAGCACGGCGAAGCGAATTTCGCTTTAGTTTTCGCAACACATAAACGTTCTGTCTCACTGTTTCGAAAGCTGAAACAATCCTTTCGCGTAACACGTTTACACACTCAATCTCCTCTGAGTACACCAGTCGTTTCACGTCACTCTAAAAATCACCAATTCGTTATTTGAATAAGCTTCGGTCATTTAAACACGGAACGCGATCACACGGAGCGAGCAAGAATAATCACGCACGTGTCCGCAAGCTATGCGAGTTCGACTGAAGTGAGAGGGAGGAGTGACGGTGGGCCACGCGGGGGCGCGGGCGGCGTTTTTGATGTTAGAAAGAGAGCACAATCGCCGATTTGAGTTCAGTGTCCGTAATTTAGTTACCTCTGTAAATATGGCAAGGATGCAAAGTAACATCCTGTATATTTACTATACAGGTGTGAATATTTTATATCTGATATTACTCACCATCGCTCCATATAAAATCGTTTTCACTAGAGCTATATTATACATAAAGAGCTAACCCCCACTAAAAATTTTTATCCTCCCTCCCTAAGTATCTTCCCGCCCGCAAGCCCCTCTTGAAACATACAGGGTGGAAAAAATCTATGGCCCTGGAAGGGAACTATCTTAAATTCTTTAGTCAGATAATTTTACAGAAAGGATCCTTTATTTTTAAAAAGATACAAAACTGCATTCGAAGATTTCTAAAATTAGTTTGTCTCATCCGGTTAACGAACTAACTAAAAATAATTTCTCATCTTAGTGCTACCTGGTTGTGCACTTGCACGCAAGCAGTTATTACAGTGGAGCGACTGCCATTCTTAGAATAAGCTGCCATCTGACCGCCTTGACCCTGTTAACATTCTGACCAATTTGGGATATGGTTACTTATTCAGTTGTCTGAATGTGAAGGTTTCCACACGATGTTTTTCCTCACTGTAAGAGCACCGGTTAGTAAAACAACTTAGGTACGTAACTCGGTCAACGTCATTGGTACAAGACAACACGGGCGATCAATACCGTAGCTCCTGCATGAGACCCGCTAGTCACCACGCTACAACGCAGACGTTCTTCTTGGACCAACTCATCATTTGCCCTGTTCCTCATATTTGAGGTCGGCGCAGTAGGTACTATGTTTTTCTCTTTCATACAATCTTATCACTCGTAATTGACTCAACCACCTCTTTCACAATCATATCATGCTTTATATAGTCCATCCATCTCTTTCTCGGTCGGCCACTTCCCTTACATCCACTAATATCCATACTCATTACTCTTTTTGTCATATGTTGCTCCTATCTCCTCATCTTCTCGGACCAACTACTGATAAAAAATACTCGCAATTTATAAAACGAATCGGTAGGATAAAATTTGTCTCATAAACATAATTTGATCTTTTAAATAAATATCTTTGAATACAGTTTGGTTTCTTTTTAAAAATAAAGAAATATATGGTAAAATGAGCTAACTAAAGGATATACAGTTCCCTTCCAGGACCTATACATTTTCTTCACCCTGTATATCCCGTAGCACAGAATACTAGTACTTCGCCCGTAGTGAAAATTTAAGCTTTTTTGTTATTTTAAATAACGGTTATTATAACAAATACGTTATTTATTTGCTCAAATTCTACGTGGTAGTCTACAGTCGGTGCCTGAAAAAAAGACGTTTGTCATGTCATTGTCAATGAATGTGTCGGTAAAAGATAATTTGGGCGGGAAATGAACCGTGACGGCTGGGCTTCGTTTCTTAATTTTCTAAATTAGTTTTTCATGGTCATTGTTGTGATTGTGTGGTGGAATAATCTTAATAATGTGCTGCAGTGGAGAACTAATAAAGTGATAGTAAGAAACAAAGTAATGCGCTCCTATCTGATCCGGTTCGATTTCCCGCTCAAAATTTAATTGAGAGCATTGAAATGTGAACTATCCTCACATTTCAATAAGTAAGGTTACTATCCTAAGATAGTTTGTAGTTTAGTGTTAGTGTAGTTGTGTAAGTACATAAGAAGAAGATTCTGAAGAAAAGAATGAACAATGAAATGATACTAAAGACTGGTGGCTGTATCGACTTGATCCTTTGCCTACCCAGAATGGGTGAATTGAACAAAAAAAAGGAGTTTTGGCGGCAAAAGAACTGTAATGGCTGGGCTTCGTTTCTTAATTTTCTAAATTAGTTTTTCGTGGTCATTGTTGTGATTGTGTGGTGGAATAATCTTAACCTATTGCACGCCAATGACAACTTTAGTTGCAAAAAGTTCCCGTGACAGACGCCATTGACAACTAAAGTTTTCTAAATTTTGCTATTATTATAACAAAATTTTTTTCTTTCTACAGGCCGCCATACTGAATGTTAATTGTATTTTAAACATTGTTATTAATGTTAAAATACATTGTCAATTAAATTTTGTGTAATAAATTTAGTCAGTAACGTAAAAAATGTGTTTAAAGTTTGATTAATTGTTAAATTGAAATTTCACGATTTTGTCACTTTTTACGGCGCCGATGACCACTTTAGATGACAGCTAGTGATGGGATAATATAGAATATTCTTAACTGACACAATGTGCTCATGTAGATAAATTAATCAAGTATCACTATGTAATTAAACATGCTTTAATATTTGAAATCAACTGAAAATTTTAACATAATTTCGACGAGAATTTAATATTACAATTATAACATTTGTTCAGTATTCTGGCGACGGGCAAGTTGAATCTATACTGCGTTCTCCTCTAACTTTACGAATAAAGTCAATTATTTTGAGGTAAACTAAGGAGCGATCCTCTGGCTGTACCTTGTCCATTTCAAACGCTATTAAAGCTGCAAAACATTCATTCCGCGGATCTCGAGGATGTGTATTGAAAAAGTGTGCATCTTCAATATTTATCATAACGGCACGGATGTCGTCTTCACCGATTTTAATATATTGAACATACGAGTAGCTATCATCTGTTTGTGAAGCTTTGTCTTCGCTGGTTTTTATTTTTTGTTTTCTGGGACACAAAATTGATGGGGAACTTGGGCGTTCCTCCTGACTGGCTTAAATAATATCGGAGTCTTTATCTTGCAACATAACGACTTAACTTTTTTCATTAACTAAGTCTTAAAAACCACGAAACTTTTTTACTTACAATAACAATGAATATGTAATATAATTTAGTAAAACTGACCGCTTTGAACCACTGCCTGAACTCAAAAAACATTAATGCTACGAGCATTATCGATAGGTAAGTATACCTTTATAGACGTTTCTATAATTTTTAAAATCGTGGCCATCCCTACGCCATGGGCAACTATAGTCGCCCGCTTATGACGTCACAAGCGAAGCTAATAAACAAATAGTGATGTAAACTTGTGGGTAAGTGTATAATTTATTTTTCTACTACTACCTTGCAATGAAAAGTAGAAGACGCTGACGTTTACATTTGATTTTAGTATAGCCACTATTAAGTGTTAACATTTCTTTGTTCGAGCTCAGTTTAGACTAAAAACGTTTTATGGAAATATAATTGGAAAAATTATGTCTTCAGTACAAGAATATGGGCACAGTCGATACTGCAGACATGATGATAAGTAACGTTCAATGTCTACGAAAAACAATAAAGTGGTATATAAAGCTATTTTTTCACTTAATTGATATGCATTTATTAAATTCTTTCTTTATGCATAAACTCTTGAATGCCAATCTGCCTGAACGTAAATTACGTTTGAAAATATTCCAACTATCTGTAATACGTCAAATCATTCAAAAGTATGGAAGTCAGACTGCATTTGAACGCACAATCGTTCGGTCAGCTTCTGACCATCCTACTCGTAACCTTCCAGGAAATGCAGCGGCTCACATGCCCAATTATATACCGAATGGAAAAAACTTAGATGTAAATTTTGTTCTTCTCGACACGAAAAATCGAACGTCACACGTACGAAAAATCACACGTTTTATGTGCAACGTATGCAAAGTGGCTCTGTGCGTGGCGCCATGCTCGCAGCTGTACCATGGAGCAACACGTTTATTATACTGATCGTTTATATGGTCTAGGTGTAATTAATAAGACATTTTTAGTGTCAACAATCAATCGATAATATTATAGTTCTCACAACACCCAACTCTACTTTTTCTAAAAAATAAATATTTCGGGACGCCGTAGACCACTAAAGTTGTCAAATAGTGTTGTGAACTTTACCTTGTAATCACATAAAATTTTAAAAGGTTTTTACGTTTTTCTTTATGTATTTCTTAGATTTCAAATAAAATCTGGTCGAAACCGTTATATAAATGTGTTTTATTGCAGTTAAGTTCGTAATTATTATTGCAAATCACCTCAAATTGCAAAAAATACCCTAATAATACTTGAGAATGTCCCATCACTAGCGAAAATCATAATCACTGGAAATTTTACTATGCTTGGCGTCGGGTGTGAAAAAAAGTTAAAAAGCGCTGGCTGCATGCCAGCGCTTTTTAAATTTAAAGGTTAATAATGTGCTGCAGTGGAGAACTAATCAAGTAAAAGTAAGAAACAAAGTAAGGCGCTCCTATCAGTATATGCACTTCTTCAAAACACTTACACAACTAAACTACAAACTAACCTAACCTTAAAATGTGAGGCTGGTTCACATTTCAATGCTCTCAATGAAATTTTGACCAGGAAATCGAACCGCTGATCCTGTTCGATTTCCTGCTCAAAATTTCACATTTTAAGGTTAGGTTAGTTTGTAGTTTAGTTGTGTAAGTGTTTATGAAGAAGTGCATATACTGAAGAAAATAATGAAAAGATAAGATGCAAATAAATACTGAAGACGAGCCTGTATGGACTTGATCTTTTGCCTACCCAGAATGGGTGAATCGAATAAAAAAAAATGAACAAAAAAAGTTAATGTGTCTGCCAGGCCAGCCTAACGTCAAAGGAGAAGAAATTTTTCGCGAATTTTTTCCCAAATTTTTTTAAATATCAATAAATAGTATATACACAAAATACTACCTACTTGTGAATATAATTAACGAAGTTAAATATATTGGTCAGTTTTAGATTTCATTCATATAAAGAGTTTGTATTATTTTCTGATAACAACGTGGATTGGTATCGAATTCATGTAATTACGATAAAATACAGATTTATGAATAAAACTGCGTGTATCTTTATACGTACGTATTAAAACCGTCATCATTAATTACAGGAAACGTTCCACAATGTTAAAAGCATTGTTTCATCTTGTTGGAGCACTTCACTTTTTCTATGGATGTTACTATGATTATACGTATGTTCGTATACCAAGTACCTCAAGTACTGTTACACCTTTTGGGGGTAAATTCAAATACTTGACTTTCTTGAATGCTGTAAGTTTGGTATTGATTCATGAAGTTCTTCTTCAGAATAAATGTATGTATTTCAACTAAACATAAATTCTTTGTTCCAGATGGTGCAGACACTTTATTTCACAGTTGCCTTCGTAAACGATGTTATTGGCAATAACGAACCAACACCCTCTGATAAACCCTTAATTCGGCGTTTAAAAGACTCTATATTTAGCTGTTTAGCTTTTCCTTTAGCTTCATTTGTAGGGGTGCTTTTTTGGGGTATTTATGCAGTTGATCGTGAATTAATATTACCAAGAAGTTTAGATCCTTATTTCCCACTGTGGTTGAATCATGTGATGCACTCTAACATTGTTATATTTGCAATCATTGAACTTATAACATCTTTTAGAATGTACCCTACTAAAAAGGTAGGTTTATCTATTCTAAGTTCATTCATGGTTTGTTATTTGATTTGGATCCATGTTATCTATTACAAAACAGGTAGTTGGGTATATCCTATTTTAACAGTCTTAAACTGGCCTGTTAGGGTGATATTTTATATTTTAAGTCTAGGAATTGTATGTGGAATGTACTCTATTGGAGACACTCTTAATACAGCAGTGTGGTCTCAAGAGGTTGAGGAAACTGTTAAATCAGGTAAGAAAAAAGCAAAATAAGTAAAATGATTTCAACAAATTCCAATGTGCATAGTGTTGCTTAATTGTTTTATATTTTAAGGTTTGGGGTATATTTTAGCATTTATAGCTATTTGTGCATAGAAGCACAATATAATAATTTATTTATAATAGCTAAATACCAACATAAAATAATATTTTAAAAAGCTAGGTATTTTAGGCAAGCAAATGGCCTATTCCATGTGCATAAAAGAATAACACACTCACTTTTTTTTTTTAAATGCCTTACAATATATTAATTTTATGTGACAGACCTCAAAATATTTGTTTTCTATACTCTCACTCTCAATACTCAAGATTTAAGTTAAAGATATAAATATGTGTATAAAGAAACAGTAAATGACACTAATTAATTTCCTTGAAGAAATCAAGCATTATTTATTAAGCACTGGGGGTGCATAAGGCATACTATTTGTTAAAAATAAAATCCAAGTACTAGCATAATTATTACAATTTTAATATAATAGAAAGGTTGTGATTGTGAAATCTTCATAGCAATAAAAGCCTTACCTTTTGAAATATGTAAATTAATTTATTTTATTTTTGTAATTAATTCTTCACTTCATTTTAATATTAGGTACCTAGACTAGGTACTTAGTACTTTTTTACATACAGGTTACATTCTGATAGCTTGAGACATGGGTAGAAGTAATCTATGACAGAGCTTGTGCTCTACTTTTGATGTTAACATAATGCATTCTAAGAGCATATTGTATGATTCTATCTTAGTTTAGTGTGATGAAGTTTATTTGCTTGTATGTAGTATGTATATGATATTCCTGGTGAAATATCTAATAAATTATTACTTTAGAAATACTACCTAATTATCTAGTAAATTATTAATAAAATCTAAAATGTATATTTATTAAACCAAGATTGTTAGTTCTTCATTGGTTTGGATAATACATATGTAATAATTAATCATAAGTAGTCACTAGAAATAAAAAGGTATGTGTATTCGAAATTTTTTACTACACAGAAATTAGAATATGAAGAGCAAAGTACAAATTAGAACATTTTGAAAAAAGTGTTCAAAGATGGAGGCTTTCTTTATATCATGGACGAATAACATGTTTTATATTATAATGAGCTATGACAAAGTTATATGTTAGTTTCCTTTTGTTTAACAGGCTTATCAAGGAGGCTTCTTTTTTCAATAATAAAAACCGACTTATAGAGCACTGAAGCATTTTATTTTAAATTTCATTCATAATTTCCTATTGTTGATACCTATAAGTATAAAATTAAATTTTAAATAAAAATACAATATTGAAATAAGTCCATCCTACGAATTACACTTCACAAGTAAAAAATAAAAATTTTTTTTTTAGTAGGTACATTAGAATTAAATACAATCTATCACTATATGTATTACGACTAGCATTCATTATAGGTACATACTTAGCATCAAATGCAAATTTTTAAATAAGTAATTTAATTAAATAACTTGGTATGAATGAAATAAGGTGCATCAAATAATACAAAAGTGAACAGGGATATTAGACAAGTAGATCAATTTAACCTTATTAACTCTTGTTATAATGTTCAATATAATAAAATAATGTACAAAGAAATGAATTACTTAACTAGTTATTATAATATCTGTGGCTATAGTATAGGAAGTATGAATTTATGACGTCAACAAACATTTAAAATATACTTAGTAAGGAACATAAAGTTACAGTAAATTGTAAAATTGCTTTTTTTTAGATGCAATAGTTCAGTAAATGATCAGACTTAAAATATCAATTTATTAGTATCAAACAAAATGTATCCGTAATTCAGGACCACGATAAATAATATTGAAATAAAATGAAATATGTTATTTGCTTAAAACATGGTCAAGATAAGGTTGGTACTTTAAAAGTTTTGCATGTTTTTCTAGTCAGACATGCAAATATTAAATAAATAAGAATTTAAATCTTTAATAAAATATGTTGTTAAGTTAAGATTCAAATTATAACAATAATAAAGTCAATTAAATTATGAAAACTATTTCAAATTTACAATACTCGAAATTACAAATTTAAGTGCAGGTTTTCTTAAATAGAATTAATTCCATGCGTTTATTGGGAATAATACGAGATTTCAGTAAGTGTCCGTAAATATTATACAAGATATTACTTACTTATACATCTAGTTAACTGCGTGCCGAACTGGCCGTAATAATATTTGATAATACGTTACTATTACGAATAAATACATTTTTAGATATTTAAAAATATCTCACATGCCACTACAATACTTTGCTTGTGTATGAATATTATTTATTAGGGTTTGCGCGTGATTAGTTTGCTTTTTATGTCAGTACATAGATTTTTAAGTTTCGTAAAAAATTATGTACATACGGCCGCACATCAGACTACCACTTTGACCTTGAGACCGCCTCTATTCCTAAGCAATAAAAGCTGTTTTCGTAGTTAACCTGACATGACGCCGACTGTACTTATGTAGGTATTTTATGGTTATTATACAGTGTTTTTCACTAGAGTAAATTTAGCACACAAAAATTCATTGACCGTTTTTTGTTAGGACGCACGACCCCTCGCTATCCGGGCGATTGCTCACCCAACTGAGCTATAGAGTACGTTAGTCACTCGACGAATTAAGTGCTTGCTGTGTGTTTCTCACTATGTGTATTTGTGCGGTTAAAAGTAATCTATACTGTACTAATTAATTATTTAATACATGTACATATTATAAAAGAACTTGACTGACTTATCAACTCCCAGCCCATTTGGGCTTGCACTTAGTTACTTACAAATATTTCTCTTATCATGTAAACAACCACTACTAAAGGTTTTTTTGTAAGTTTTTATGAAACTCCTGTTAGTTTTGAAATTAAATCGATATAAATTGGTATTTTAACTATTTGGTTAGAAATTAAGAATGACGTGTTTCGGGATTTTCGAAAATCCAACCTCTAACGGGGTGAAAAGAGGGGTGGAAGTTTGTACAGGAAATTCGACATTTGTGCGGACTAACTCGCGGGAAACCGTCTAGTACTGGATATTTGGTTAACGCAATGTGATAATAAATTATGTGTATTACTATTATCCTAAAAGAAATATATTTCTTGGATACAAAATTGAAATACACTACACAAATACTGTACAACAGGCACATGTGATTCGTGAGACAATTACGTAGTCGCACTATTATCAGACCTAAATTAAAATTAACAAAAGGTGACTAATAAGTAAGTATTATCATTATGTATAGTATTATATCGTAAGATAATTATTTTTATAATTTAGGCAAGTTTTTACGAAAGTAAATTTTGCCCATAAAAATGATCGATTTTTGTGTGCAAAATTAATGTCGTAAAATGGTTATAACTGTTTCATGTTGATGTAAATTAATTTAATAAGTACCGATTGGAAATCTGGTATTTGTACGCAGCATTATTATTCTATGATTATCATAATGCGCAAAAATACTGATAACGTCGATGTCTTTCGAAGAATATCATTACTAAATAATGCTATCATGATGATATTATGAACTATTTATTTGGTAATATACACACTTTACTACCTACGAACTACAAAATTTATATGGTCAATATTTTTTTCATTGTTAATTTGTTTTGTTCAAACGTTTTGGAGCATTACATAAGATACTGTAAGACAAGACAATTTTTAAGGTTCCGTACCAGAAAAGTAAAAAAGAAACACTTTAAGCATCACCTTGTTGTCCGTCTGTCTGTCAAAACCCTTTTTCTCAGGAACGCGTGGAGTTCAATCAATGTCAACTTGAAATTCTTAATTATAATTATAATAATTTAATGTGATTCAAAGATGACGGCCAGTTTAGCCGAATTTTCTAACATTTCCATAGACATAGAATTATGTTTGGCAAGAAGAAAGGTCTTAGGGTGTTTTCACAGCTGTCCGGGAGACCCATGCGGGCTGTTACTACGGGCGCCCGGAGCGGGAGCACACATGAGGAACTAGAACATCGTTTCACTGCGACGCGGATTGTAGCGCACGCGACCCGCTCCGGGGAGAGCCCGTACAAAGCCACCCGCGTCCCGCGCCCGGACCCGCCCGTACGCTGCCGCGATCTCGTCGCTGCTCATTCATCGTTTCACAGCGACACGGAACGCACGTGCTCCGGGAGTACTCTGTAAAGTCTACAGTCGAAATTAAAAGATTTATTGACACGGGGTTGCTCGTGGACGCAGTGCAATATAAACCCTGTTTATGGGATGCGTCGAATACAAATTATAAACACAAAGATTTGCGCGGATGTCCCTGAGTTTATGGTTTAAATTGACAAATGCACTTTCAAAACATCTTGCTTCAAGGATGGGATGTGCCCATAGTCTTTTTATCTGTCGTCGTCGTCTTTTACATATTAAATATACACACATAATTTTAAAACGTTTGCATTCATATTTTTAAGCGACTGTCTCCCGCTAGCAATCGTATCGTACTGAATGAACCCACGTTTCAGAGCGCTGCGGGCGTGACCCGTACGGGCCTTCCGCGCACGGACTGCCCGTACGAGTCTCCCGGACAGCAGTGAAACCAGCCTTACAGCACAGCTCACTGCGTAGAAAAAACCTGTGTTTGTACAGAACCCACAGTGCGCCAGTCAGTTTTTTTACATCCTTAGAACGACAACGCACATGATTTTCAATATTGAGTATTCTAGCAGTTTTACCTAGCAGATATTTAAATTGAACCTATTACCGCCGGTTTGAGGCATATACTGTATTTAGTTCACTGGAACAAACTGATGTACACCCAAGTGCAAATGTAAAAAGTCACTAATAAAAACAGGATAATTTTGCAACTGATTGTGATTTGCAACACCTGTTTTATTAGTAAAATGTCAATCCTTTCATTGGTTGTTAATTAATTAAAAATAATATATTAAGCATCTTTCAAAGCTTTTTTTTAAAATAAAAAGCTGTGAATTTGTGTAAGTAGATAAAATAAATAATTGTTGCAGTTGTGTTCGAGACCTTTACAGTTGCTTAATACTAAGTCCTAACTAGCGAATTGCACAATACTGGCATACATATGAGAGATAGTATGCCTATTTACTACGTTTTAACCTTACGGTTGTTTTTATAGTGTCCATTTTTCTTCCAACTGTTGCCTTGGGGCTCGCCGTTCACGGGCCGCGTGAGGAACGACGTAGTCTGCCCCTTCGACTCGAACAGTACGTCCGAGTCCGTATCAGTCTCTGACATGTCTTTGTTCGCGACTGTAACAAGGAGAAAATACCATGATGAATCCTGGTTGTAATCACTAATTTGAAACAGACCCCATTTTACTATCGGGACATAAGACGCAGGCGGGGTTCCCACCCTTATGTCGTTGACATACGCACCGAACGTTTTACATCTACGTTCCTATTGCGTACATTGCTATTTTGGTTTAGTTTGGGTTTTTCTGTCTTGAAATATCTCAGACACAACTCCGGAGTCAGGACGTAGGTCGTGTTAACACCCTCGTGCCTCGGAAAGCACGTCAAACCGTCGGTCCTGCGCCGGATCTCTCAACGGTCACGTCAGATTGCCTTCTCATCATAAGGGTGAAAGATCAGAGAGTGCACCTGTGTATTGCTCACACACTTGTGCACTAAAATATCTCCCGCCCAGTTGGCTAATCTCTGTTGAGATTGGCCGCTGTAGCCTATGTACGGAATACTAATACTTATTCTATAATAAGTACTAGTGCTCCGTACAAAAGTTTGACTTTGCAATGAAATTCAAAGAAATAGCTACTCAATGTCGTCAACGATATGGTGTAATTTAGTTTGCCTCAGAGTCAAGCACATTTTCGTTTAGACACCTACAGAAATCCAATGCAAGATAATTTAATTCTTATGACTCTGGAATATGATTCATAATACCTACACTAAGCCTATTCAGTGACGTACTATCATGCGACGCGATAGGGTTGACTGCTACAAAAACCTTCTAACGCCATCTAGCGCACCTTTCTAGCACTTGATTCATGCTCGTCCGGCCAGCAATGAAGTGTAGCGATGGGCGATTATTACTAAATTAATCCAATTATTCGAATGGTCCCTGTAATCGATAAGCAACCGCAGTCATTCGATTATGCGGCGAGCAATACCGGAGCGTGCGGTGCGCAGGCCGTACTACTAACGAATGAATCGTCATTCGTCGCGTCGATTAATCATTCGTTCGCTGCCTGTCCTGTCGCAGCAATTCAATCAAATGCATCGAAGAGCCGAGTATAGATTATTCGATTGTCGTTTATTTTTTTCCGAATTACTAAATTGACATTCGATAGTTCGAATGGTCGATTGTCGATTCATTCGTTTTTTTTTTCGAACAATCGCCCATCCCTAATGTAGTGCCGCACGCCGCCGATGAATAAAACGCGCGTGCATGTATCTATTCACTCGCGACACCAAGTTGATTAGCCCACCACGTTGGGTCGCCGCGCGTCGGTACGTTTTTGCCACCTACGCGGGGAGTCACACAGGCCTGGCTGTAGTTGAAATTCGGCTAGGAGGACATTGTAGCTACTCACAGGGCGCGTCCTCGTGCGCGGCGAGCGGCAGCAGGCGGTACTTGGGCCGCGCGGGGCGGGCGGGGCGCGCGCACGGGCGGGCGGCGGCGCGCGCGCACAGGTAGCATAGCCCCACGCACGCGCACAGCACCGCCAGCCCGCCCAGGCTCGCGTACACCACCGACCAGTCTGTGGAGATAACTTAATAAATAAATTGTTTCAACAAACACACCAATAACCTAGCCACAGAATACTAGTACTACAGAAGTATGACTTAGCAATTGTATTCAAAGAAATGTCTACTCAATAATGTCGTCAACAATATGGCGTAATTTAGTTCGCCTCAGAGTCAAGCACATTTTCGTGTAGACACCTACAAAAATCCATTGCAAGATAATTTCATACTTATTGCTCTGGAATATGATTCATAATACACTAAACCTATTCAGTGACGTAATATCACGCGACGCGATAGGGTTGACTGCTACGAGAAGCTTCTAACGCCATCTAGCGCCTCTTTCTAGTACTTTATTCATTCTCGTCCAGCCAGCAACGTAGCCGCGCGGCCGCCGGTGAATAAAACGCGGTAGCGACACGCAACTTGTTTTAGCACCTACGTAGGTGCGCCGCGCGTAGGTACGTTTTTGCTACCTCCGCGGGGAGATACACAGGCCTGACCTAGCCCCAAACTAAGCGTAAGCTTGTGCTCTGGTGACTAGGATATCGGATAGACATACTTATATTTGTTTCTTACGTTTACGCGAATTGTCGAACTCATTAAAACACAATTTTACGGATTACTTCGCGATTTATTTACAATTATTTAAAACCTGACGTTTCGAACACTTTACAGCCTTCGTGGTCATAGGAAGACTAAGGTATTATTTGTCAATTACAAAGTTTTGAAAAATTAAACTACCTTCACTCATAAATATTAATTTACGTTCCTATTTACGCAGAAAGAGCTAACCGTGTCTTGAGATCTTGCAGTGCGAGGTGTTGTGTTGTTTTTAGACATACTTATATACGTTTATAAACATCCATGACTAAGGTGCAAATCCTCGTGCTCATCACACAAACATTTGCCCCTTGCGGGATTCGAACCCGCAACCGCCTGGTTTAGCATCCCGTGGCGCGAACCACTACACCAAGACGGTCGTCACGCGGATTAGAGAGGCAATTCAATTACAACCTTGGACAATAAACTTTTTAACTCTCTGCATTCTTATGCGGTTGACTGGTAGAGCATGCCTTAAGACATTAAGTCCGCCAATTGTACTTTATTTTTTGGTGCTTTAAAGTTTAATAAATAAATAAAGTCAAATCATTTATTTAGGTTGAAAATCCCCACATCGACACACACGACAGCGACGACAATACCTTTATGAATTCTGATATACGAGTATAATTACCTACTTAAACCTAGCCGAAATACTACTATAACTCTTTGCCAGCAACAAATTCGTTTTATAAAGATATTTGCAGTTATTAAAATCACACAAACGTTGTTCAAATCAATTTTCGTTGAAAGTATTAATCTAATCTACAGCAAGTTTTTTTTTACAGTTTTCCCTGTCTTATTATAAAAGTTAGAGGCCTCCCCTTCCCCCACACACATTCGAACACTTCAGAAGTGTCTATCTTTCGAATTATCGAATTTAAAAACTTGGTTTTCGGAACTTCAATGACATTTTGAAATACCTATTGACGAGTCTGCAAGTTTAAGGAAAACATTTATTTGTAAAGCGGTTCACAGAATATATCAACCTATCAAGTTTCTTTTTTATTTTAATAGTTTCAGAATAAAGTGGCTGTGACATACTGACGGACAGACACAGGCATGACGAATCTATAAGGGTTTCAATATTCGCTACGTAGCCCTAAAAAGACATGTAAGTGCATAAAAACTCATCATGTAACCATGAACAGGTCAGGTTCCCCATAACAGGGTCACGGAGGTCAGATGGCAGTCGCTCCACTATAATTACCTGATCTGCCAAATCATGGTCAGCGGACCCTGGGCCCTTGCGTGCGAGTGAGTGACGCAACCCTGCAGTTAGAATGATGATGAGTGCATAGAAACTTACCGCAGTCCGGGTGCCCGTCGCCCAGCGGCCCAAACTGCGAGAACAGGCTCTGCATCCAGAAGGCGTCGCAGCGACACGTCCGCGTGGCCTGGTCGCACACGCCTCGCCCGGAACACGTGCTGAGGCAGAGCAGCGAGCGGACGTGCGCGCCTTCCTCCACTGTTGCTGCTGTACGCGCGAGGGCGAGGGCTTTTGTGCCTTCTAGAGGCTTACCCTGGAAATAATAAGTGATAATCTTCATCTTTACATAATCGCTACCGTCACATGCCGGCCGTACGGCATTAAGATCGACGACTCACGCACGCGTTTGGCATCGCGTCAATCGACTCTACGCTCATACGCTGTCGGTTGAGATAAAACTCCGCGTCGTGGCAAATATCTAGGTGTTTATAGCGGTCGGCTATTAGTGTTTAGCAATCTGAGTCGGACATTGTGCCTATGTTAGTTAGTTATAGTTGCTCCCGCAGTCTGTACGCTAGATCTTTTAAATTACGCAACGGATTTTAATGCAGTATTTTAGCAATAGCCTGGTCGCACACGTTTCGCTAGGAACACGTGCTGAGGCAGAGCAGCAAGCGGACGTGCGCGCCTTCCTCCACTGTTGCTGCTGTACGCGCGAGGGCTAGAGCTTTAGTGCCTTCTAGAGGCTTGCCCTGGAAAAGAAGCAGGCCTGGTTCACTCCGCAGTTTAGGTATAAAGCTACAATTGCGCGGATGACCGGTCGACGTCTGGTCGTTGAGATTTTCACACGCCGGCCGTATCGCATTTAAGATCGTTTACATGGCGTCGCGTCTGTTGACTCTACACTGTTGGTTGAGATAAGATTACGCGACAGAAAAAAAGGGAAATATCTGGGTGTTTATAGCGGTAGGCTATTGGTGTGCAGCGATCTGAGTTTGCACTTTGTGTCTATGTTAGTTATAGTCACTTCCGCAGTCTGTACGCTGGATCTTTTAAATTACGCAACGGATTATAATGCAGTTTTTTAGCAATAGCCTGGTCGCACACGCCGCGCCCCGAACACGTGCTGAGGCAGAGCAGCGAGCGCACGTGCGCGCCTTCCTCCACTGTTGCTGCTGTACGCGCGAGGTCGAGAGCTTTTGTGCCTTCTAGAGGCTTGTCCTGAAAAATAATCCGTTCAAATTTTTATCTTTACTAAGTGGATATCGTTGCCGGCTAAAGAGTCTCTTAAATACTATGATCTAAATACCCCAAAAAAAAATTAAATAGGCAGTTACTAGTCAGACCCGAACCATCCTCGGCCGCATCGTCGCTTACTATCAGGTGAGATTGCGGTCAAATGTCTGCCTATTAAAAACAAAATATAGTCGCTCCCGCAGTCTGTACGCTTAAACTACGCAACGGATTTTAATGTAGTTTTCAGCAATAGCACATGCCGCGACCCGAACACATGCTGAGGCAGAGCAGCGAGCGTACGTGCGCGCCTTCCTCCACTATCGCGGCCGTACGCGCGAGGGCTAGAACTTTAGTTCCTTTTAGAGGCTTGCCCTGAAAAAGAAGCAGGCCTGGTTCACTCCGCAGTTTACGTATAAAGCTACAAGTGTGCGGGTAGACCGGTCGACGTCTGGTCGTTGAGGATGTTACACGCCGGCCGTATCGCATTTAAGATCGTTTGCATAGCGTCCCATCTGCCGACCCTACGCTGTTGGTTTAGATAAGGTTACGGGACAGAAAGAGAGGCAAATATCTAGGTATTTATAGCGGTACGCTATTGGTGTGTAGCGATTAGATTTTATACTTTAATGTGTCATAGCAAGAGTCGCTATTTATTAAAATAATTTTTCGGAGTGATCCTTCTGTACTTGTACTATTATTTAATCTGTGGAACCAGTGTTACCCCTTTATTCATAAAACTTATCAGACTTCTAACTAATATATGGTAAGTTGTCCCTTTCTTACGAAACAAACATTAAATATGACAAACAAAGACATGCGAACTTTAATGTCAAATCCTCTATAACCGTCATGTTGGACGTTTATGAATTAGAGTATAAATCTTTATCTTCACATAGTGTAAAACCAAATTGCTCTCTTCTGCTGTCTGTAAACTTAGATCTTTTGAGCTACGCGTCGGATTTAAATGTAGTTTTTAACAATGGATAGAGTTATCAAAAGGAATGTTTCTAAGAACGTAAGTTTCCGAGCAAAGCCGGAGCGGTTGGCTAGACAAGTCTATAAATAAAAATTAATTACCCAAAATGTACGTAGGTACGCGCATAACTTCTAAACGACTGTAACAAATAGCATAATTCTTTTTTGTGTTTTTGTAAATACAAACAAGACAATATTGAAACAAAAAATTACCTCTTTAGACAAAAAGAAGATAAGCTGCGTATTTCCTGTGTCCACTTGTCCTTTCACCCTCGTAACGTTCACCTTTATATCGTCTTTCAAGAGCAAGGTCATCTTTTGCACCAACGAATCCAGTTGACCTTGGGTGAAGGTTGAAATGGGGATGAACAGTGTCATTTCTAACAAGTTCATGTCTAGAGGGTCGGGTTTGACTTGAACGCTGACTGCGTCCCGGCCGGATTCGCCTTGGTCGTCTGTCACTGTCAACTCGAACACGTATCTGCCTGGTTCGATGTTTGTAAGCTGTAACAAGTGAAAGTGTGTCAAGCTAAAGAAGCGTTTCGAGGGAAACAGTCAGAGAAAACCTTCTAGCAATGCAGGGAAATATGTTTCCACTTAAAAGATTGATGTTCACAGCTAAATATTTCTCTATAGTCCGACAAATCACCCAATCCCCCAATGGGCGATTTGAATTCAGAAAATAATGAGAATCTTAAATTTCAGAATTGGAGACATGCTAGGTATCAGTGAGACGGTGCGGAGAGGGGGATGGCCTATAACAGTCGAGTGCGATTGGTGCTTCCTCACCCCTCGCACGTCGCGCGCCATCTTGTGGGACTATAGTACGAAGTCATGAATGTTTATAAACGTATTATTAGTATGTCTATCCGTTATACTTCACACCATATCGAAAGATAATACTTTGTTTGGGGCTAGGTAATTGGGGTGATTGTTTAAACAAATTGTTTTGTTTACTATTGCAGGCCTGTCTAACTCGCGGGGAGTTAGTAGGTAGCAAAAACCTACCAACGCGCTGCGAGCCACCGCGGTGGGCTAATCAAGTTGGAATTCGCGAGCGAGCACAGTCGCGCGCGCGTTTTATGCACCGGCGGCGCGCGGCACTACGTTGCTGGCTGGACGAGCATGTATAAAGTGCTAGAAAGGTGCGCTAGATAGTGGTAGTAGCTTCTTGTAGCAGTCAACTCTGCATGATAGGACATCACTGAAAAGGTTTAGTGTATTATAAATCTTATTTCTCTATGTGTCTAAACGAAAATATGCTTGACTCTGAGGTGAACTAAATTACACTAAATCGTTAACCATATTAAGTATACATTTCTTTGACTACCATTGCCAAGTCAAACTTCTAGTAACGAGTACTTATTCTGTGACTTTAACCAAGAAATACCTAATACAAATAATCTATACTTTATAGATTATTTCAAGTTGGAATCTATACTTTATAGATTATTTGTATTAGGTATTTCTTGGTTTAATTTTATGTAAAACACCACTCACCATCAACACCGGCTGCGTATCCGAATGAAGTATCACAGTCCCCGCAGCCAGCCCGGAGCCTGACCTAGTCCACTTCCACGAGACTATCCTGAAGTCATCTGAAGACTTGGACCCGTTCAGGATTAAAACCGGCACGGGAAGGTTCAACACTTGATCGCCTCCTGCGTCAGCTTTTGGCGGACTGTTCTTGTCTGATGGAAGTTTAAGAGTTAATTGTATGAACCTACTTTCACTTTTGACTAAGCAAAACGCTTGCGTTTGAGTTTATAGTACAGACTTAGGTTAGGCTAGTGCGAGCCTAGTAGACAGTACCATGGACGAAAGTACCTACATGATTAATTCACACGTAGTTATAAACAGTAAATTGCAGTTCTGGTTAGTAAAAAGGATTATGTAAAATACAACACATTTATCATGCAAACAAATTGTTATTTTTTCATTCATGACACCAATGCTAGGTTGTCCCCCATAGTAAAACAGGCAAAGGAATATTTTATTTAAGAGAAACACCTTGTACCACTATTTTCTTCAAGAATTTAAGAACCCATAAACAGAATATGTTACAACTGTGTATTTGCTAATTTAAAAAAGGGTTATCAGAAGAATCGATGAATGTATTAGATAAGTATGAATTGGAAAATCGATCCATTTAGAACTCCCGGAACTAGTTAGAAAAAGTAGAAATCAATTTCACAATAATTTATAAAATTACAGCATGTCACTGATTTTAATATGGTGAAATAGTTCCTTGCCCCGAAGAAGCGGTATCGCAACTTATTTTTTGTTTGAATTTTCAATGTACGAACAACATTGGCGTATGTTTATCAAAAATCATCACAGCCAATTTTCTTTAAATTCTAAATGGGTCGACCCAAATTATTTACACTTACTCTGCGTGACGGTGACAGTGACGTTATCAGAAGCGGAGTTCCCATTATCATCCAGTACCGTAAGTGAGAATACGTACTGGCCTTTAGTGAGGCCGGTGGCGTTTGCGACAGACTCGTTAAAGTTTACAATGTTAGAGTTAGTGGGCCCGGACAGGCAGCGCCAAGTGTACGCCACTATCCGGTGGTCGTCGTGCGATGCTGACCCGTTCAGGGTGATCCAAGTTTGGGGGAGTGAAATGAACTGCAAATAAACGTGGTGAAGGGTGGGTGAAGGTTTTAGTATCCTACCATTCAAAAGTATTTTACTTCATCTAAATTTTTCCTTCATCTGTCGACAGCCGAACATTATAATAATGTCATGTCATCTCATTCTAGCCCAATCTCAACTCAACAGTGATTAATAGCCAACTGCGCAGGAGATAAGCTGCAGTTTCTGTTCCTTCACTCCTGTAGTTCGGTGAGACAGCAATCCGAAATGACCGGACAGTGATCAGGCCCAGCTTAACATAAAAATTTTTGCCGAAGAATTTATATAGACTTTTTACTTCTCGGTTCTTGAATTTGTATAATTTTAATAGCCCATCAGTAAATTACACACATGCTTGCAGTGAAAAATATTCTGTCTGTTCATGCTATTGTCGATCGGCTGCACTTGTTGGAAGAAAAAATAGCAATGCATTTAGAGTATGCAGAAAGAAGTCACATAATTTTTGGAGAGCCAAGATGCAGTATGATTATATTTATAAACTTATGATTTTAATTTATACATAACATGGAAAAAGTGCAGCAAGCCTACGTACAATTCAAAATCCATTGACGACACCAAAATTCCATAAATTAATTTTGATTATACACCCTCGAAAGAACTATGTTTTTTTACCGAATCGATAATTAATTATAAAATATTTTATACAATTTTTATTATTTACGATAACTCATGCACATGCTTTTAGTCACCAGTCATTAAATGGTTAAAATATTAAATTGTAAAATCAATTAATATTAGCTGCGTTGTGTTTGTTAACAAAAAAAAAAGGCTTCATTTACACAACGCATTCTTCTGTCTGTGTCTGTCAGCTAAATCTAATGTTGAGAAATAATCAAATGAACCAATAAAGCGCAGGAAATGAAATCTGATATTTTTATCAGACATTTTACCTATTACTCTGGTATTTCTAGCTTGCTGACTGGTTGTGGACCGGACAAGTACTGAGGCCGTACTCTGTAAGATCAGGAGCTCTATTTTTAAATCACTCGTATGAGAGTCTATGGGCGAATGCGACCTAAATTTCAAACCATTACATTTCGACATTTACTCTATCGTTCGCCTTCTGTGACGAAGGTAGGGGAACTCGTTGCGATTTCGAGCGGTTGATTGAAGTCGATTGTGTGATTGAAAGATCAGAAGAAATCTGCACGCGAGTGATTCAAAAATAGAACCCCTTTCAATCCGCATGACTTTAAAACGCCCTTAAACCATTCGCTGCGAAATTAGAGTCACAATAGAATATTATTTGTTATCACGCACCGGTGCGTGCTGAGGCAGCGAATTGGTTAAGCTATGTAGCTACAAGTACATGCGCGGGTCCTACCGCCGGTAGGGCTGTCACATGCCGGTCGAGTCACACGTTAGTTCGACGCGTTCGGCGTCGTAGCGGTCGGTGACAGCGGTTAGGTGAGATTTAAAAAGCGCGATAGAAAGAGAGCCAGATTTCTAAGCGAATATATGAGTAGGCACTTTATTGTGTCTCAGCAAGAGCAAGAGTCACCCACTAGTTATCTTATTCTATTATTCATTCTGTGGTTAGACGTGGTCCCTATATTTGGCTCTGGACAACGTTTTTATTCGCTATATTTATAAGTAGGGTTGAAATAAAGAAAATAAAACTCAAAGCAAGTATTTAGTACGATCATTTTTCAAAATCGTTATTAAAATATTCTCCGTATCCATCAGTAGCCAATTTTCATTATTCGCACTATATGACATACCAAAAATTCATTATGACAACTATATCAGTAATTAATTTGAAGAAATTGTGGTGATTATATAGACTTTCTTGTCGAAAATCACTACAACACCATGTTAAACCACTTTTCTTTACGAAATCGAATCGTTCTAGGTATTATTATCACATAAAAATTGCACTCGGTCGAAAATTAGATTACGCGTCCACTTTGACACTAATCATTATGACAATTGTTGACATGTTAATGACGATTTGAGGTTTCTGTTGCCAGTAAAAGAAATTAGTTCCAGTGGTTTTCCGCAATATGGCGAGGTCCCATATATTTCTGGTCAGGCTATACCTCTAATATTATTACTAGAAAGGTTTTTAAATGTATTGAATATTGTTTTTCTTTTCATTAAGTAAATTTTCAGAATTAGTATCGAAAAATCATTGCATTTACTGTATTGTGATCAAATTTAATTTCCGTAGATAGGTAACTTGTATTGCACAAAACGTAACGTACCTATCGTCTACAGACAGTTGACATTTCAATGGTAAATTGTCTGTCAATTAAAATTGTTTGTCAGAAATATGTAAGTAACCATACCTACTGGAGTAATATTCAAGTAAATTATCTTTAAGTATCTACCTAGTACATGATAGCTGTGTACCCAGCTACAACAATCCAATAATTTCCACGAAAAAAATGGAAATTAACTCCTCCATATTCACCGTAATTTCGCCGATAAGTGACGTTTCGTTCGTTTCTCGTAGTCGACATTAAATCTCGACCACTGCCGACCACTCGAAGCAATTCAAGCGGCTTTCCTTTGACAAATGTCGAGTTCGAGATGTGCAGAATACTAAAAGTGTTGAATTCGAACTTTAACTCTATTCGAGATTACATCTCGAAAAATGAGAATTGGCGTCCTGGACTTACTACCTTCTTATCAGTTAGAGAGATGCCCATGAAGTATTAATAATAATAGCTGTCAAAATATTTTTGCATGAGAAAATTAACCTTGTTGTTCTATGACCGGCGAATGATTTTTAACCTTAGGGTGATAGACCACTTTCTTGGCAGACCGTACCTCTGATCACCCGAGACGACAATCTATGGATAGTTTATAGACTTACCACGTCTGCGCCCGCGTAAGCCACGGGCGGCGTGTTGGTTGGAGGCTTCACAAACACATGAACGTCAGCTGTAGAAAATTGGCCCGACGAATCTGTCACTTTTAGTACGAATGTGTAAACACCTTCAGAAAGGTTCGATAGCTGAAAAGGGAAAAGACATAAAAGTGAGAAGCATTACAGATAAATAGGCAGATACATACAGCAACTTCACCTAAGACTGGCCTGTGTAACTCCCAGCGTAGGTAGCAAAAACGTACCTACGCGACCCACGTGGTGGGCTAATCAACTTAGGTACCTATTGCGAGCGAGCAGCGACACGCTCGTGCGTTTCATTCACCTGCGGCGCGCGGCACTACAATGCTGGCTGGACGAGCATGAATAAAGTGCTAGAAAGATGGCGCTAGTTGGCGTATAGTAGCTTCTTGTAGCAGTCAACCCTATCGCATCGCGTGATAGTATATTATGAATCATATTCCAGTAGTAGGTGTCTAAACAAAAATATTCTTGACTCTAAGGCGAAATAAATTCCACCAAATCCTTTACGACATTGAGTAGATATTTCTTTGAATTTCATTGCAAAGTCAAACTTCTGCACGGAGTAATAGTACTTACCAGCTGTTACAGGGGTGCATTATTAGAGAGGGTGCTTTTGTATATTTTTTATATCCCATAAAATTTGTGTTTTTGACTAACAGGATCTACCGTTTGGATCGGAGAAGTCTTATTCTACAACCCATTCTATGATGTCAATCAAAATATTTAAATTAAAAAAAAACATTACAGTTCTTACGGTCGATAAAATATCGGCGTCGTTCTGTGAAAATATTTTCAAGTACTTCCATGGCATACGCTCTAATTAAACTTTGTAGATAAGGCGCGATAATTCTGAAACTCTGATTTAATTAACTGCATGTTGCTGTTTACATTGACGGCCTTCAATCGTTCGGATTATAATAAACATAGATGACACAAAACAGTATATCTGAATAAAATAGTATTCCATTGTTGTAGGTACTTTGTCGTATGGTTGAATGCTTATTTCTTGCCGGCATTTACAGCTCTATCATCATCCGAGGCGTGGCTTATATGGAAACTATACCTTCACACAACTCTCATGACGTCAGAGACCGCGTTGCCGTCGGGTATATTTTCAAAACCAGTAAACTAAAATCATTTCAATAAAGCGTACCTTTATCTAACATTTGTGACGTCACTGTCGCATGTTAATATCGGGTATACATTGAGATTTAGTATACGCCCCGCGTATTTTAAAACATACCCGACCGCAACGAAGCCATCGTTCGATACTCTTTTGGCACGTTACTATTTCAATCGTTCTATCCTTTTCACCCGCTGGCTGACGCAATATTTTGTTTGTTACATCATTTTGTGACCACGTGCGAGTCAGTACTGTTTAAAATGTGATCGAAGATTGTGATTTCAAGTGTTTTTATTTAAAACAATTGTCATAAGTGCATAGTACGTTGCGAAGATTATTATAAAGTGATAACTATAGAGTTTGTGATCCTTTTAGCGTAAAAAGTACGAATAATAAAATTTATTATTTTTAATTATATAATTACCTACTTATTTTTATAGTAACTAATAAACGTTTTTATCCACTTTTGTTCTCGTATAATTTACCTCAATCCCTGACCTATAAAATACACGTCCCTTTATCTGATACCTACCCCAAACGGATGTTGCGGTCGGGTATATTTTTAAATCCTTAACACGACGGTTCATATTTTTAAAGTATCCCCATAACGAGTGTTGCAGTCAGGTATATTTTAAAATCTTCAACAAGGCGGTACATAATTTTATGGTATACCCGAACTCAACACTATAGAGCATTGAGTAAAGGAATAGATTCAATACAAGCCGAGGCGTGTAATGTATGATTTCGCCTTCCCGTAAAACAGCGAAACCCAACGGGTCCATGGCAGGGGTCCGTAGTACGTCAGTTAACTCTTAATACTTAAAATACTTAATGACCTATCAAATTGAAGTTTTGTTTCTCATATTTTATTCTGCTTGTAACTTTTATGTATAGTCAGGCCTGTGTATCTTCCCGCGTAGGTAGCAAAAACGTACCTTCGCGCGGCGACCCTATGTAAGGGGCTAAAACAAGTTGCGTGTTGCTACCAGCCAGCGACACGCTCGCGCGTTTTATTCACCGGCGGCTGGACGAGTATGAACAAAGTCCTAAAAAGAGGCGCTAGATGGCGTTAGCAGCTTGTTGTAGCAGTCAACCCTATCGCGTCGCGTGATATTACGTCACTGCATAGGTTTAGTGTATTATGAATCATATTCCAGAGTCATAAGAATGAAATTATCTTGCAATGTATTTCCGTAGGTGTCTACACTAAAATGTGCTCGAGTCTAAGGCGAACTAAATTACACCATATCGTTGACAACATTGAGTAGACATTTCTTTGAATTTCATTGCTAAGTCAAACTTCTGTACGAAGTACTAGTACTTATTCTGTGGTATAGTTATCTTTCCTATTTGGCTTTTTATTGTATCAATGGTTAAATTATGTGTGCTTTAGATTTTTTAAATCTTATAACCAGTGTTTATTATTTATGGGGAAGTCACTGAATACACCTATTTCAATGTGTCGTCGGTTTATGTACTTTAACAACAGACGACCGTCTTGGTGTAGTGGTTCGCGCCCCGGACTACAAAACCAGCGGTTGCGGGTTCGAATCCCACAAAAGGGAAATGTTTGTGTGATGAGCACAAGCATTTGTACCTAAGTCATGGATGTTTATAAATGTATATAAGTACGAGTATGTCTATCCGTTATCCTAGTCACAATAGCACAAGCTCACACTTAGTTTGGGTAATTGATGTGTTTGTTGAAACAATTTATTATTATTATTATTAACTAGGATATTTTAATTTAAGTTGAGCTTATTTTTTGTGAAATTCAAACACGCAATGGATAGCATTTTTCCATCTATGGTTTGCAATTGCATCAAAGTCGGTTCACGCATTTTCAATTTTGTTCACACGAATATTCAGTTTCATAGATTAGGAAATTGTATAGTAAACTCACTCAGCATTTCTCGGATCTTGCCATGAGTATGAATAAATTAGGCCTCTGATTTATTTTTCTAAAATATTGCGTGGAATTTTTTAAATTGTGATATTGGTCTGTGCCTGCAAAAACTTTTGGAAACACTGCCCTTAAATAAGTAAAAACCAACCTGTAAATAAGGCGAGTGTGTGTTTTGCATATCAACAGCTTTATTTTCATCCTCAACCGATTTAGTCCATTCCCAGGATGTGATCTCATGGTCGTCGGTCGATAAACTTCCGTTTAGCGTCAGTTTGTTGTTTGGTAAATATATTATCACATCTTGGCCTGGAAAAATATAATTCATTAAACTTTAATAATAACAGCAATTAATTAATTATTTAAACAATAAAATGTAATACATTGAAGGAGTATGAGTCAATGTGTATCATCGAGTCCACGCAGACGACGTCGCGGGCAACCACTAGTAGTAGATAAAACTGTACAATGTCAAATTCTGTACAGCGATTTAAAAATCCAAAATGCTTTAGTTGAGGGCAGTGGAATACAAAAATTTAGTTTTTGTAAAAAAATGTGGTACCATATCATAGTTTAAACATTTTTAGTACAGGGCACAATATATGCAAAGTTTCATCTCAATAGAATAAGAACTCCCAAACATACAGGGAGTTCTCTTTTCGTCATATGAGATGGTATAAATGGTATGGTCATGATTACGGATGACGATGGGAGTATGAGTTAGACCATCTTAGTAAGATCCGAATCATTTTGTATCATCGAGTCTATGCAGACACAATTTATCTTCTAGCTAGTAACAAACTTACATCATACCTGCATTCGCCTCAGGAGGGTAATCGGTGTGATTTAACACAGTAATATTTGCTGTAGTGGAATTTTTGGCGTGGTCAGAATCTTCCACAGTCAGCCTGAATGTATAGTTGCCAGGCTGTTTGAGATCTTTGAGGACTAGTGTGGGTCCATCTTGTAGCGGTGGTTGGTAACCTATAGGCCCTGAAGTCAGATCCCAGTGCCAGGATATTATAGCATCGTCATCCTATGAAGACAAAATAAGAATAGAGGTATACTACAAGTACAGACTTAGATGATTTAAAACTATCAAAGACAGTAGAACTTGTCCATGGGTTTAGCACATTAAATTAAATATTTGTGTGTGTGTAGGTATATCACAAATAGTGTACAGATTACCGTTGTAAACTACGAAAACAGTTTTTATTACGAAGGGAATAATAATAATGTCCTCCTGACCGAATTTCAACTACAGCGGCCAATCTCAACCGAGATTAGCCAACTGCGCGCGAGATATTACATATATAGTGAGCAAGTGAGTGCGCAATACACAAGTTTCACTCTCTGTTCCTTCACTTTAATAATTCGGTGACACGGCAGTCCGACATGACCGTAGTGAGAAAAGGCGCAGCACCAACGGCTTAACTTGCTTTCCGAGGCAGGTAGGTGTCAACATCACCAACTTTCTAGCGTGTGTGTGACCCTAGACCAACGAGGCAGTCACTTCAGACTAACCTACTTTGACCTTGAGATGGCCTCTATTTCGTACATAATAAAAGCTATTTTCGTAGTTCAAATGGGTAACCTGACGTGCTGCTGACCGTACAGAAAAAATAAATATTGCTTATAACTTTTCCTCTACAGGAAACAGTAGAATGAAAAAAGAAAAAATGAAGGTCAAGAAGGTTAAGGACCAAATAAAATTATGGTTGGAGAGACTGCAGTCAACCTTTACCTTGCTAGCACTACCATCCAGCACAGCTCCAGAGTTCGGCAGCTTCACAGTTTGCGACTGAGGCGTGATGACCACTAATGGCGGCGTGTTGGTCCGCTGCGGAGGCAGCACCGTCACAGTAGCAAATCCCTCTCCATACATGTTTGTGCCGTTGACTGTCACCTTGAACCTATATTGGCCTTCAGTCAGGTCTGTCAGCTTTACTGTAGCACCATCTTGCTTCATATTACCTAGTTTTGAGATCAGAATAAGCTTGTTACAGGTTGATGACAGTATGGAAGGTGTAATAAAACACTAAGACAGAACGACCAATGAGCTAAAAAGTCGTCAATACATTGAGAGATATTAAAGTGGACCAAGGGCTTGCCTTTTTAAGGGTATTTACTTTGTTAAATTTCTTAATAATGTCTTCCTAGCCGAATTTCGACTAGAGTGGCCAATCTGTGCAGGAGATGAAATGAATTTTTTTTGCACAAGACAAGGTTTAAATACATGGAAATACAGTGTACTTAGTTACTATAATGTGGCATGCAAAAAAATAACAGTTATGAAATTTGATTATTACATTGTACAATTTGATATTATAGTGCGCATAAATGAGTGTGCGCAATACACAAGCGCACTCTGTTCCTTCAATCTCATAATTCGGTGAAACGGCAGTCCAACATGACCAGGACCAACGCCTTAACGTGCTTTCCGAGGCACGGGGGTGTTAATACCACCAAATTCCTGACTCCAGAGCTGTGTCTGAGTTAGTAAGACAGAAAAACCAAACATTTTCGGCCCGACCGGGATTAGAACCCGAGATCTTGTTGATAGTACCCAGCCTGCTGACCACTAGACCAACAAGGCAGTCAATTTCTTAATACAAAACTATTAATATTAATGAATAGTAAAATCAGTTTGATGCTTAAATTACAAATGACCATACCAGTAAAACCTCCTTTTGATTGATCCACTAACGTCCACACATAGTTGTAATGACTGTTTGTGGTTTTTTCATCAGGAATAGTATAAGCAGCTAAAGTTACTTCATTATCAGGCAGTTGAACCTTAAAAGATTCAAAAAAGACATTTTAATTATTTTTGTGCCAGATTTGATTTTAAAATCGGTTTATCCACTTACAAACCTTTTTATCTGAAACTGATACAGTTAACTTTTGAACAGTTTTAGGAGTTGTGTTTTCAGCTTTTAAATCATCAACTTTGAGATCTGAGTCATCATTTTTCTTGATAGCATCAGGTATTGTTGGCCCTTTGGCGAAAGGTCTTATTGTTTGAACACATGCTCCTTGAGAGTTTTCCTCTGTGCCTGGCACACATTTGCAAATGCCATTCGGAAGTTTCAGGCTTAAAGGGATACATTCTGAATTAAAGGGGCAGTCATTGGCCCCCACTTCACATGGCACTTTTTCCAAGTAGTTTGTTGTATCTATTATCATATCACTATCATTGTTATCTCTGTACTTGTCATAGTTCCTCTCATCTTCTTCCATGGATGGCAAATTGTTAATAAATCTTGACAGAAAACTGGAATCATCATCTTCAGATAAAATATCATTTCTGTGACTTGTGTATGGTGAATATAATGTTTCTTCCTCAGGTGAAAAGTTGCTGTTTACTTCTGTGTACCTTGACTGATCTAATATGTCTGACCAATTGTCTGTAAATAATTTTAAAAAGAAAATTGGGAAATATACAAGAAAATGTGAGCTTGTAATGATTTAAATTATCTACATGATTTAGTACAATTGATATCAAGTTGAATGAATCCAGATTTGATATTAGTTTTAGTTATTAAAAACACTTACCATTTTGTAACACAGGTTTAACGAGTATCATTGAGACATGTGCATCCCATTTCCGGCTACCAACTCTTGGCAGAGGCAAGCACAGCTCATTACTGACACACTCAACATGAAAACATCGCCTGTCCACAATGAATACAATATTGCAAGAATTACTGAGGCAACATGCCATAACACACTGTCTAAGACCCTTAAGCCCATTTTTTTCTGAATAATTACCAGCAGTCAAGTTACCTGTTACATAAAAAAAAATTGTTAAGTAATACTTTATCACCAATAACGGTCAAGGCTATTTAAAAATACAAATACAAAATTATAGATTTTTAAAGTAAACCACTTACCTACAGGAATGTAGTTAACGAAGTTTTTAGGGTATAATTTGGGACATTTGTTATTTTCATATTTATCACTCCAAGGCTTGTTGTATTGTGAAACAGCAATTTCAACGTTGAGTGCAATAAACAAAGTGAAGAAACTCAAGTAAGTCGCACTAAACATATTTATTATTTATTAGGAAAACAATCATGTATGCTTGGCAACAACAAATCAAGAACGACTCAGTAAAATGGTAATTTGTGCGTGGGAGTGATAATAAATAAAGTTGTAGGATATTCCCCCAAACCCGTATGGTTTAAATATTTTAAAATAAAAACCCATGCAATATTTTTCCCTTTTTTTTGACATTTAACAATTCAAACAAAATCAATTCTCATTTATGTTCTTTTTATTGCACTATTTTAGAATATTACTGCGTTCGTAGAAAATTAGACTGTTTTTAGGTCATTAAAACTGATTAAAACGCCAATGCTTTATAAATCTGAAATTGAGTTGAAAATGGAACAAGTGGAACAAGTAACAACACAATTTTTTTGACGTATCTAAATGACGTGACGTGACTGACATTGACATTTTCCATGCTTTTTCTTTTTTAAACAGTGTACAATAGAGAAACTAGTCACTACAGCCTATCTTTGGCTGTGTGTGAGAATCAAGCATTGTACAATCAGCAACAAAAAAGATAGACAAATATTTAAAGGACTTGTCCTCTTTTTGTATGGAGGCTGATTTTTTATTCCAAGATATTACCAACCACCAATAACCTATATTTATCTTCAAGCTACAAAAATATGAAACACGAAACAATAGAAATCTAAATTTTAAACGCCTCCATTTTTGAGAAAAAAACTGTTTTGAAATGAGGCATCATCCATTGATTGCCTTTCCACTGGTGGATAAATACTACTAGGTACTACCACAGATTATATAATAGGTACTACTGTCAATGGAATGACAATTTTGCTGTCAATTTTTTTTCATGCGTTAATTGGTATAGGCGAAGGTGCAGTTTATGTACAGACAAAGAGAAAAATTAATTTCAATTTTTCTCTTAATCGGAGGCCTTATAAAATATATTAAATATGCAGAAAGGCTAGTTTTTGTGAACTGTTTCATATAATATTTAGTTTATTCTGGTTAGAAATATTGACGAATAAAAAACCATTAATGGACAAGTCCTTTCACATTTTTATTCATTGTAGAATGCCAAATTTCGGTTTCCGTAATTACCCGTCTTAAAAGTTATTCTTAATTAGAAATCAATCTAGTGTCAGTTTGCCCGCCTTAAATGTCAGTTAAGCTATCATAAAAAAGTTACCCCTCGAGTAGCTTTTTCAAAATTGTTATGATTAAATCTTGTTTCATAAGTTAATTTTAGGATTCATTTACGAAATGTGAAATGTTAACAATACAACGAATTAACTAATGTGAGATTTTAGAATGCAAAATTGAAGAAATACTACGAGATGTGAGCATTAATCTAGTGAAGTCCGATTTCTTGTTTTCTCCGTAGAAGCCTGATGGCTGTTTTAAAATGCCCTGATGCGGCGAATAGGGACTACGACCAACAGTTTGCTGGCCGTCGTAGCTGGAGACTACACGAGTGGTTTTGTGGGGCGCTGGTTTGAGCTGCATAGACCTATTGCCCAGCTGGTGACTCAGTGAGCCGCTCGTGTGGCTAGCTTTATATTATATTTTTACTTTTACTTTTATCTATTTTTTTAATGAGTATGTACTAACACTAGCCTTAGCGTTCGTTCATACATGCGGGAATCGAGCGTTTACGAATCGCGCGATTTGAAACCGCAAAATTGTGATGCTATTCAGACACGCGCGGTTAGTATGCGATTTTCGTGCGTATAACGTCAGTTTCAAAAGTTTCAAAATGGAGGTCAACGAAGAAATGTGTTTTACTGTGGTTGCTCCTTAAAATAAAGAAAAGAAAAAGGCGGTATTGGGTGCATCCAATATTAAGTGACCGATTAGTACATGCTCGGTTCTTGATTTTTTTTTTGAATAATCATCACACTGCATATCCCTTAATGCAGGTCTCTTCTCCACCTCATCAATAAATAGTTCAGTGTCGAAACGATCCATGGCGAACTCACGAGCTGTGGTCGTGCTAACCGCGCGGTAGCCGCAATGCAACTGAACGCGAAGTAAAAGACTCCATAGTAATAGAAACGCGCGGGAGTAGCGCGATTCTATTTTCTGGCGGTTGGGTTGCGGGAACCGCGGGGCTCGATTAACCGCGCGGGTACGTCTGAACGATTAGCGCTAGTTCAGACACAGCGGGAACCGCGCGATTTCAGAATCGCATGGAAATCGCGCGGGTCTTATTTGTATGAGTTATTAAGTAATCGTTCAGACGTACCCGTGCGGTTAACCGCGCTGAACTAGCGCTTACTTAATAACTCATACAAATAAGACCCGCGCGATTTCCATGCGATTCTGAAATCGCGCGGTTCCCGCTGTGTCTGAACTAGCGCTTAAGTTACTCTGTTACTAACAAATATGGATTACGTTGTCCGAAATAAACATTTATTATTAAAATTCTTTTTGATAAAGTGACTTCGTTGTGTAATTACAGGTAAAATTATAACGCAGGTACGTAAATTGCAATAAAACCATCATATAGGCTACACCTGCAGCCTTAGGTTCTGTGTGATGTGAATATTCATTAACTACCTATTTTCTTTATGCGAGAACTAAGTCCCAACGAGCAGAGATTATTACTGATCAAACTTTCAATCTATCCACAAATTCAATAGTTTAGGTATTTATTGCATCAGTACACATACCTAGTCTTTGTTAACCTACCTACCCACACATATTTAGGTACTTCATAATAATTTTATGTATTTAATTCTTCTTACGACTTTAGTTTAGGATTTTATCTACCTAATGTATGTACCAAGTTAATAATTCTTTTTTCCTTTCTTCCTAATGCTATAGAACTATTTTATTGCATGAAAAACCAGCAAAGTATATACTGTTTCCAAGTAGAATGTATTGTATAAATTGGTTGCTCTATTGAAAATAACTTACCTACATTAAATATGTCAAGAAAGTTTTTATTGGAGGAAGGCTAAAAAATTAACCAGAAACACCTACCTACCTAGTTATTGCTAGGTAATCAGTTGGTAAGTAAATTAACAAAGCATCTACCAAATTGTTGTATATTTTTTCAGGATAAGAAAACTTATATTGCACTAAAGAAAACACATATAACACAATAAAGATTTTCCAGAGAGATACAGAAACGTGTGAAGATCTTGAGTATCGCCTGTGAGAGTTCGGAAGATTCTGTGAAATTGCCTATTTTTATTTTCATAATTAGATATAGCTTATTGTTGAACATTCAGTCAGCCTTTTTTAATTTTCCCTCTCAAAATTACTACTATACGTTTCACATGAGATAGATACCTATACGTTCTTCTCCCTCCTAAATATATTTTTTCATCCACCTTCTAGGTCGGCAAAGAAATCAAGAATAAACAGCCACGACTAATTTAGTTCTACTTTTCTTCTTTTTGTACAATAGCTTTAGTAAAAACCGGCCAAGTGCGAGTCGGACTCGCGCACGAAGGGTTCCGTACCATTATCTACTTCATCTTAGTGACTTTAAAGAATTTGTAAGAATTTTGTAATTGGTACAACATTATTCAACACCCAAGTTCTACCAATATTACTGCTAAACTAATAGAGTTATCTTAACCGCTATAGTTTTCCTTTAAAGTTTATGAAATGCACTATCGTCATGATTTTTCTTTTATTTTTTAGGCCAGCGGTTAAGCTTTTAGCGGGAGGAGGGGGGGACGCGCACTTTAAAGTTAATATTTCGTAAGTAGAGCAATAAATCAAAAAAAAATAGTAGAAACCCCTAAATCATTTTAAAAGACATACTCAACGATACCCCACACGATGGGGTAGATGACGAAAAAAATCATTCCCTATTTTTATTACTTATTTATTCTTAAGTGCACAAAATATATATTTTAGACCTCCTTACTTCATACTCTTTACTTACCTACATCTAATAAATAATTATTATCTGTGTCTCTACGTTTGACATCTTAACAATCAAACGAAATAGACATATGTCAATGTATAGCTCCATCTCGTTCTTTCATCCTGTCACCGTGAGGCCTTTTCTTAAAAGCTCATGGTACGAGTTTTAGCCATCCTAAAGCAGGATGTTTATCGGGTTGTTAGCAATTCGAAGGATAGTTATTTTGCTGATAAGGGCCCAGGAATATATGGGACCTCGCCATATTGCGGAAAACACCTGGAACTAATTTCTGTTCATTACTGGCAACAGAAACCTCTAATCGTCATTGACATGTCAACAATTGTCATAATGATTAGTGCCAAAGTGCACGCGTAATCTAATTTTCGACCAAGCGCAATTTTTATGTGATAAAAATAACGAGAACTATTCGTTTTCGTAAATAAAAATGGTTTACAATTTGTAGGAAACCTATTTTGGACTACACCTTATAAAGGAAGACGAGCGGCCGCGAACTAAAATGTTAACTAAATCGAATCACTTTGTTCCTAACTTCGATAACAACTTCCAATTTCCTAATTAGATTTCCTACAAATCGGAAATTGAACCTAATAAGTGCTTAAGGGTTCCTTGTGGACCATGGAACCCTGTATGTATAAACGAGTTTGAATATTTTTTTAATTATTGCTTGCAGTTTTATTGGAACGTAAAATTGAAATGCATGCCGTAACACTACCTACGCAAGACACTGGGTAATATTTAATTTTGTTTCTGAAGTGAAGTAAAAACGTAAACTTTTAATGAAGTAACTTAGGACCATTAATTCAAAATGGGTGCTGGTCAAATTGGTGGAATCGCGACTTTACGTAACATTATTTTTTGTTATAAACATACTCTAAAAATCTATCTATATAATATACATATAAAAATGAAAACATACTTAATGACTGACTGACATATCAACGCAGAGGGGTACACTAAGAAAGGTTTTTAAGGAATTGGCCCCTAAGGGCGTAAAAAAGGAGGATAAGTTTGTATGAAACTCCGTCAGTTTTGAAGCTAAACCGATAGAATTTGCTATAGCAACTTAAACATTAGTACTAGCAATAAAGTACACAAAAGTCTTTAAAAAATATATTATATTTTTATTGCTTTATTTGCAGTGGATATAGATTTCAGAAATGCAGCCGGCTTTTTAGGCACCCCAGCTGATTTATCTGAAGCTCAATTTGTGGTACGAGAGTTTTTCATGTGTTGTTTATTTGTGTGATATAAAAAAGAAAACTCTCACAATGTGTTGTGGTGGGTGACACACACAATTTCATGTTGAAAAATTTCAGGTACATTATTTATCTCATGCCCTGATGTTTTGTATGGGCACGCTGATTGAGGCACATGTGGTACTTACTCCTGCTATATGTGTGTTCGGAGAGCGATTTAAGTTCGATATTTATGGTGGAACTCATAAATTCACAGAATATGCTGGTATTGGTCGAACGGTGCAACATTTATCTATTCACAGAGGTAAAAAATCATACTTAGTTTAATAAATAAATATCATTTTGATAGTTTCAATCAAACTGGTTAAATTGTAATTATACCTGTATAATACCTTATAGCGATAAGATCCCCTACAATGTACATCTTTCTGTGTAAATTGCTGTACTTTTTTCTGTTATGGTGTGCAATAGAGTTATCTTTATCTATCTATCTACCTGTACAAAATATATTTTGTTAGAGAGAAGTTACTGAAGTGAATCATTTTACAGGTTACAATCATACTATGAGATGGAAAAGTTGCGTCTCCTCCAACCTAGCTCTGCTTGTTCTTAACAAACAATTCTCATTTCACCAGCGGGAGCCTGGGGCTGATTATGTTATTAACCGGCTTCGATATGGCACTATACCAACACATAGCCTCAGGCGCGTTGATGAAGTTCATTGCCGTTATTACGGATGGGGAAGTCGAAGAAATGTAAGCTTATCGCGCCATCATTCAAAATCGAGATGTAAGAAAATGTACACTTATGGTTATTTAAATTGAAATCATGTATAATGTTTTAGGGATACCTTATACCATTATTAATAAATCTTCGTCGCATGGATGTTGTGATATTACCACAGGATCATTGTGCTCAGATGTGGAATTATGATTCTCAATTTCTTTGTATTCAACAACGACCGTGCAAGGTTTGACAACTTGATTATTAATATTTTTTACGAAATTTAAATTACACAAAAATTTATCGACTGTGTCATCCGGTGGGACTCGAACCCATGACTCTTCGCTATTCGGGCGAATGCTCTTACCAACTGAGTTATGGAGGACCTTAGTCAGTCGACGAATTTTTGTAAGTTCGTGCTACGCCCAGTGAATGTGTCATTCGTCTTTGTGGGACAAAGGACCCTCATCATCTTACTAGAGTTATCCCGGTTGTGTACTCGCAAGCAAGTGCCCAGGGTCCGCTGACCATGATCCAGGATGTAGCAGATCAGGTAATTACAGTGGAGCGACTGCCATCTGACCTCAGTGGCCCTATTAACAGGGGAACCTGACCAGGTTTGGATCATGGTTACACATTCAGTCACCTGAATGTGCGGGTTTCCTTACTATGTTTTACCGTAAGAGCATCGGTTAGTGAAACAACTAATGAACATAACTCAGAAAAAGTCATTGGTACATGGGAGCACGTGGAATCGAACCGGTACCTCCTGCATGAGAGGCAACCGCGTTAGCCACTACGCCACCGACACACAAAAAACAAAAAACCCTGGGACAAAGGACCCTGGGTTCATTAAAATACTAACATACATAACCCTCTTATCTGACGTTAACACCATTAGATAAAGACAAAATGGCAGATTTTAGATGCTGCCTATACGCAGGGTATGATTTGCTTTCCTCCTGCAAACCCAAAATACGAGATCCACTTGTATATTAAATAGAAATAATGTGGATATTTGGGTCCCACCTGCTTTGAACTTTTATTCAAGGCTTAGGTACGATCTCTATATCTTTCACTGTTTATTCCCAGTTATGTTTATGTAATAAAAATTTTTTTTTGATATAAAAGTACATCTGTAAAACCTTGAAGATTAATTTTTAATGCGGAAAATAAATGTTTATAGAGGGGCTTGCGAACGGGTTAGATAAAAAAAAAATATTTAAAGTAGGCTAGAACAATTACGAGGTGGGGATAAAATAAAGAATATTACTCTAGTGAAAACGATTCAATAAGAAACTATGGTCAGCGATATCCGAAATGAAAATACCTAGTCAGGTCATAAGTTCTGTCACATGTGTAATATGAAATAATCTAGACGTCATGTTTATTATTTATGTAACCATTTATATAGCAAAATGAACTTAATAAAACATAGATTCATATGGTAATAAAGTTTATTCAAAACGACCCTCGCGATTTTGAATACAAGCCTTCAATCTGCGCGGCCAGTTGCCTATCGCAGCACGAACGAGGTCCATGTCAATATCGGCGGCTGCCTTAGTCAAGGATGCCTTGAGTGACTCCAAATCAGGATGAGGCTTTGAGCAGGCCTTTTCCTCCAAGTGTTGCCATATCTTGTAATCTAACGGACTGAGATTGGACTGGAGGAGGGCCAGTCTTCTTGCCGGATGAAGTCGATTTCACGCGCCGCCAGCCAGTCTTGTTTGCTTTTCGCTCTATGAGCTGGCGCAGAATCTTGTTGGAATACCCAGTGCCTGTTATTAAACATGGTATGAGAAACAGGTTCCACAAGGTTCCTGAGGACTGTATTTTGATACACAACTGCATACGTTTTTACGCCTTTCTCACAAAAATGTACCTCAGTTAAGCCCCAATAAGAGACTCAACCAAACCATGAGCGAGGATGGAAAATGACCTCGTGGGACACGCGGAATACGGTTGCTCGCTTCTTCACTGCTGCGTGCGTACACCTTATCATTTTGTAAGTTGTAGCTCTCTTCCACGATAAAAAATTTTTGATTCGAAAAAAGAATTTTCCGATGCTTTTTTCCCGCGTACCGCTTCAACAAAGCGCGGCATCTCTTCAGTCTCAGGTCTATTCAACAAGCGTCCAAACGATGTCCTGTTTTTTTTCGATATGCCCTAAGTACTAAGTCTTCATTTAACACCCTTTTCACCGTGGTCCTGCAGAAACTATTGGCTCTTCAGATGGGGTTAACCAATCTGAAGGGCCAACAGTTTCTGCTTACGCATGGGATTTCTTTGAACGCGCCTTCACAGCTTTTATCACTGCTGGAGTCTTAACAGAGCGATGGCGATCACTTCTTGACCTGTCATCTACACTAGAGTCTTCATTGTATCGTTTTATGGTACGATAAACGAATCTTTTGGTTTTATTCAAATTTTTCAGTAAGTCGAAAATCTGAATTGGCGCGTAACCGCAACGCAATAACGCGACACGGTCTTCTTTAAGTGTCCACTCCATATTTAAAAATGAGGAAAATTCTAAAAAGTACACATTTTTATTTTCATGAAAAATTCGAAATTCGAATTCAATAAACTTTTTTGTGGCCAGCATTATAAATTAAAAGTTTTTATTGTGTGACAGAACTTATGACCTGACTATGTATAGCCTGTCCAAAAATATATGGGACCTCGCCATATTGCGGAAAACAACTGAAACTAATTTCTTTTACTGGCAACAGAAACCTCAAATCGTCATTGTCATAATGATAAGTGTCAAAGAGGAAGCGTGATCTAATTTTCGAATATGTGATATTTTTATGTGTTAAAAATGCAGAAAACTATTCGCTCTCGTAGAAGAAAAGTGGTTTAACATGTGTTGTAGTAATTTTCGACAGGAAAATCTACGTAATCAAAATGATTTCTGTAAATGAATACCGATTTAGTTGTAATATCACAATTTTTGATACGTCATATAGTGCGAACAGTTAGAATTGGCTATTGATGGTAACGGAAAATATTTTGAGAACGATTTTGAAAATAACAACTATTTATACTTGTTTTGAGAGTTTTATATTCTTTATTTCAAGTATGCTTAGATATTTTACTGAAATAGTTCGTAGAAATTTCTAAAATGTCATGTACAATATATGTAACAGTCTGATAACATAATTAATAATATAATTTATAAGACCAACAGGTAATTTTACTTCTACCCGACTGTGGTTTATCAAAAATAATTCCAATTTGGTCCAAAGTTCAAGGCCAATATTACAAAGAGGCACTGAATTTAATAAGTAATTAATTTGTAAGTATTCTGTCTTGTTCTGGTATCGTAGATTCTGTTATCAGACATAGAAATGTAACATAAATGTTAACAAATAAATAGTCTATTTTTTAAATGTTTAGTGGCCAATCTACGCTGGTATGATTATATCATTGTCAAAAAGGATTCGTAGCGCCCTTAATTCAGGTCTCATATATTTCTGGTCAGGCTATATATATCCCGTAGTGAGAATTGAGCTTAACACTTATATGAAGGTTTTGTTACTACATGTTCTCTTTTTGCAATCCTGCCTCTAAGGCTGTTTATTGTTTACATAATTTTTGTATGAATCAATCAGGATTTGGAATGTTTTTTTTTTCAGTCAAATAAGTTTGGAGCACTTTGTCCTGTGAGTTATTTTTCATTTGCTAAGATTTTACCTTATTGCGCTTAGTATTTTAGGTTTTTTAATATATTATAAAAATAGCCACTGGATTAAATAAACTGACAATTATATTATATTTTTAGGATGACTTGGGTTCCGTCATTGAGTGTTCTGGTTTTGCTGTGGCTATGATGATATCAAGATTAGTAGATCGTCCATGTGGAGTTGGATTTTTAGACTTGTCCCACCATAATAAGTTCCTTACTTGTGGCGTTGACGACGCTAGAGACGTTATCGATCACGACGCTTACATGTCATTTGACTTTACAACTATCAAAGTTCCACCAACACCTGAATTGATTACGGTACCAACTGACATTTCGTCAGAAGAAATGTGAGGTTTTTCAAACGTTTTAAATTAATATTATTGTAATGCTTATAAAATTAAATGTATTGTAGTAAAAACAAATTATTTCCCATCCCATCAAACATTTCATCATGTATCTTAGTCAAAATCATAACCAACTTTTATGGGTTTTTCGAAAAGAGAAGAATTTAGCACTATTTGCGGTAGAAAGGCCCTCTTTCAAAACACGCCGTGTTTTAAAAGAGGGACTTTCTGAGAGCTCAAAATTTTAGTGTTATTTCATATTGATAAATGGCGCTAAGTTATGTAAATCATCTAAGTTATGTAAATATTGCGTCGTACCTAATCAATTCATTGAGCCCAAAACAAAAACAAAATATTCAAGTTAATATCATGTGTACAGTGGGCTACACATCAACCTGCCCTGTATCTGTCAAATTTCCGCAACCATATTTCTACCTTATGTTGATCACATAAAGTTCCATATCATTTGAGATATTTTGACAAATATGGGTTACTTAATGCGGGGCCCACTGTACAGACATGTAGTAGAAGTCTTCATCATCCAGTTTAAAAGCTAGGCTCGTTTCGGTTGTAGTCTTGTAGTAGAAGCACTTTCGTTAAAAATTAGCGGCTATCAAAATGCAGTAAAAAATATATTGAAAAATATTTTGATGATCGCTAAATTGATAAAAAGCTACCTATCAGTATGCCGAAATCTAAAACATGCTATATAAACATTATCACATAATCAGAACTTGTTGCGAGTTTTTCCACGCGCACTCTTTCGTCCGTGATGCGAAAATTGTTACGAAATTTTGTCCGCGCCTCTAGCGGCACGTTTGCGAAACCTGCTAAAACTAGCCTCATTCTTTAAAAAAAATCTACCTGACTTAAGATATTCGACGAAACTAGCGTATTTTTTAACACTGATTTTTGACACTAAGAAAATCGATACCGGTAAAGGAAGGTTACTTTGACCCGAAATTTGACCATTTTTATTTACTGGATAAAAAAATCTGTCATGAAAGATAAAATGGAGATTGATTTAGTTTTTTTTTCAGTGACATAATATGAATTCACCCTATAATAAAGAAACTAAAGAAAAATTATCCACATATATATATTTTAAATTAGCTTTTTTATATTAGAAAAACATTACTTTGTCCCAAAACATTTTCTTTCCTTTTATCCTCTATTTTAAAAGTACAGGGCTAATGTAAAGCATACAGCAGGGAACCTATCCGTCCAACAAACCCTTACGTGTGAAATAATATAGTTAATAACATTGAGTAGTTATAATAAATAACTTACAATTCATCAAGGTTTCAAACAAAAGTCTGCAGTAGTAAATTTCGCGCAACGAGCACTGTCTCCGTCAGTTGTCACTGACAATTAGAACGCGACTACATGTTGGCAAAAAACATTTACGTAAAGACACAATCTATGATTTGTAATTGAAACCTCAGGGAATAAACCTCGCAAAAAGGAGTGGCGGCAAATTTAATGTTTTGGGATAAAGTTAACCCCCAGGGCTATAGTAACCCGCCTTACGGTAATGGGGATCCACACGCAAAGCTTGATGCAGATGGCGTTGCATAGATAACGGCTATGTAAAACATTTTGCTATTGTTTATGTCGGGCTTTTTCGTATCTAATTTACAGTTTTTCGTGACTATATCGATACCGATCTTATTGCGAGGTAAAACATTTGGGTGTTAATCCAGTTTAGTTACTGTAAATGTTACATTTAATTGGTTGTTGAAATTGTTTTTGTTGTATTTGTGTTACAAATTAACTAGATAACAAGGTTTTTAATAAATATATCTAAAATAATAAAACACGTACATGTTTGTTTTTAGGTTAGAATTCTACGATCGGAACCGCGATGATACCGGGAATTTTGGTGTCGTAGCTTCACAATTTAGTTATACGATAAATGTTCCCGATCCAGAAGCTTATCATGATGTAAATAGTTCTAGTAAACTACATAAAGTTAATTTATTATCTCCATATAGCTGTTTCCCACTTCTTTTTTAAAACTGGGTCTTTTGGAAATAAATGAACACCATTATTGTAAACACCTGGCACAGCACATAACGGCATTATGCTTTCGTAGATTGAAAACACAAAAAAAGTACTCAAAAAGAACACAACCTCTGTACTGGAATGACAGATAGCTTTGGCCGCATCAACAATGCGCCACCTACGGGGAGAATCTGGCAGTGTGGATCCCCATTAATTCGAATATTCATTTTTAATTTGAGTCACATCACTAAGGCAACTTTAAGCTCATATTTTATTACGGGATAAAGTACCTATATCACGAATAATTTTCACCATCACAGAAGTCGGAACACATTTACCCAACAAGCATAATTCCTTGAGGTACCATTTTAACTAGAGCTATTAAATATTATATCCTGACAAACCAATCCTGAGCTATAATACATATAACATCATATGAAACTTGGCTTGATACTCCTAAAGTTTATAAACTTTAGGAGTATCAAGCCCTAAAAGGCTATGTTGTTGCTGACGGTTCTGGTTTCTTCGTTTGAGGAACTGTCCAAAGCCTGACCTAAATTTAAAAAGACAACATGCAGGGTTGCCGGCATAAGGATTTTTCTCATAAATTTCGGGGGTAAACAGTAAATCTGGGTCTTTTTATTTATTTTATATACAGGGTTCTACCAAATCAGGTTATTCCGCTTCATTATTGAGCATTTCCCAAAATATTTGTTTAAAGAACTGCATGTCTCCGGTGTTTTAAATTTTCTCAGTTTAAATCTTATACTGAATTCCAACTATTTAACAAACTGTATGTATGTGTATCAAATATACATAAAACAGGAAAACACAAAAAAGAAAGATTTACAATAAAATATTTTTTCTACAACGGGTAAAATCTAATTGACAACATTAAAAAAAATTTACATGCACTTTTTTATTTTGTTCCACAAAGTACATAAAAAAAGAAGACACACGTATTTTTTCTTTTTTATTTCTTTTAAATTTTCCCTTTGAATCAAATTTATTTTAAAACTCTCCATTCGAAAAGAGCGTAAGTACAATATAGTAAGGATGTGCGACTTCACGCCTTTGCCATATTTTAAAAATTTAAATAATAACTGACGTCTATAGGGTTGTATTTGGTAGCAGTAAGATATCGATTTCGATAGTAAACACATTTTTCAAAATACACAAGTTTAGTAAAGAAGTAGACGAATAATCTTAGTGAGTATTTTTACACTTAATTTTCTATGGATTATAAAGCCATGACATCAAAACCAAAAACATTAATAATATAATTAAAGGATTTTTTATGATTTTGTCACCAAATCAGATAATGCATGTATTTTAAGCAATCCTAAAATCACTGTACTGAAACTATCGATAGCTAGATGGACTTCCTATCCAGGGTTGGCATGATTAAAACAATTTGTTTTAAAAACACATGTTTAAAACTGTTTGAAACAGTGTTTAAAACTGTTTGAATTTAAATTGTGTTTTTTATCACGCGTTTTAAAACACAAAATAAAACAAGTTTTAAACATTGTATAAATAATTACGAAAAAACAAGGTTTAAAACTACTTTTCAAGACGGATGAATGAATATAAAATGAAAATAAATTAATATTTAGGAGTCTAAATAGTTTGACCTAAAACCAGTTGAGACAATGCTATTTGCTATGTTCTATTTTTGAACTTTTATTGGCTTTGTAATTATATAAAACCGTATTTTTGTTATTGGTAATTTCTTAAATCAAACAATTATATCTTTTTACCTAGATAGTGGTTATTCCCCTCATTTAACTGTCAAAATTGGGGATTCCCCTTTTCATAGAATATAATTCTTAGTTCATGGGTAAGTCATTCCCCACCGGTATTGTCCAGATAGGAAAGTCCTTATGTCCCCAATTTAAAAATCAACATCAGTTCGAACATACAGGGTGAATTTAAAGCATTCAGTATTGATGAGAGATACGCAACATCAAATAAATGTTAATTCATTGATCGTTTTTAGAGTTCCGTACCCAAAGAGATCGTTTTTAGAGACCATTCTGTGAAAGACCAATTGAAACATTATGTCGGGTGTAAGTCCAACAAATTAAATGGTAAAACACTGTTTAGGTGCAAAATGGTATATTAGATTGGTAAACTGGTAATGGTTAATGGTATGAGAACACGCGGCGCGATTGGTAGCTGCTGGTGAACTAACTATATACGAATTTTTACCACAAAAAGTAATATTTGGGTCAGCGTGCAAAATGCTGACCGCGCGCGCTCGGGTATTGACACTGTACTTCGTACACATTATATTATGTAAAATTAATTTAAAATAATGGCCTAAGAACAAAAAAAAACACTTGTTTAAAACACTGTTAAACTGTTTGTTTTATAAAATGAAAAAAAAAACAGTATTTTTCCAACCCCGTTCCTATCGAACTTATACTTCTATAGAACAAAACTACCATTATCTCTCCTCTCACTCACTCATCATAGTGTCAGTATCAAATGTCAATGTCATAATGACAATATGGTAATTTTTTTTTACGTAAGGCCAGACAACCAGGCAAAGGCATGTACCCTTATAATGCCAGTCAGTATCATATTACATTTCAGTTTTTTTAAATATCTCTGAAATTATAGCGTATAAACATATTGAAATATTTTTAACGTATTAAGCATCGCTAAATCTCTAAATGGTTTTCGATTTTAGCACCTTTATAAAAATTAAATGTTGTCAATTGACTACATCTCATTTTTATAATGGTAAAATTCAAAAACCATTTCAAGATTTGGCGATGCCCAACACGTTAAAAATATTTTTACATTTATTTACGCTATGAATTCAGAGATATTTGAAAAAAACTGGAAGGTACTATAATACAGGCATTATAAGGGGACATGCCTTTGCTTGGATATCTGGTCTGACTTAAAAAAGTATTTTACCATACATAGAAGCTAGCTGTCATTTTGACATTGACATTTGACACTGACACTGACAAGTGAGTGAGACAAGAGATAATGCTGGTGTTGTTCTAATAGACGTGAAGTCATCTATTTATCGATAGTTTTAGTATAGTATATTTAGGATTGCTAAATATACACATGCATTTAAATGTTTATTTAGTATGGTGACGAAATCATAAAAGTTTCTTTATTCATTTTATTGATGTTTCATTGGTCTTAAAAACATTAAAAATTTAAGTAAGGATGATTGCAACATAAGCTTTTGTTAGTCAGGTGTGTGTGTTGGAATGTTTATTTAGACTTTTCTTATTTTGATAAACGTGCTTACTGTCGATATCGATATCTTACTGCTTCAAAATACAAAACTAAAGAAGTCAGTAATTTTTTAAAATTTAAAATATGGCAAAGGCGTGAAGTCGTCACATCCTTACTCTTTTACTTACGCTCTTTTAGAATGAAGAGTTTTTAAATAATTTAATTCAAGGAGAAATAATGAAAAGAAATAAAAAAAAATACGTATGTCTTGTTTTTTGATGTATACTATAAGGAAAAAAATAAAAACGTGCATGTAAAATTTTTTGAATGTTGTCAATTGTATGGAATGTGAAATGTCCCAAAGCGTTTGATAAAACCATGATTTTTGGAAAAGTGTTATGAGGTATGCGAAAATAAAGAAATGTAGGTAGGTGGTTAAAACACTAAACCTCTATTTTTAATAGGTTTTTAAAAATACATCTCCATAAATTACTTGTAATTAATTATTGAAAGTTGTCCTACTAAACTTCCAGTTAAAAATTCCAGGTTTTGTTACCTTGTTACTAGATAATATCAGTTACGTTTTAGTAGAAACGTCTGGAGAATGTTGGCAAAACTAGCAAGCTTGTTGTCCATTTGTTATATGTTTGACAGTTCATTTCTGTGCCGAGAGAGAACATTGAAAGAGTTAGCGTAGCGACGGTTACCGGCAGAAAAAAAAATCCAATTTTGTTACTTAAAAAACCCAGGTAAGTTTACATTTATGATTGATTTACTTTTAAGCACATTACAACTCTTTATTGTGATTTTGCAATAAACATATCAACAACGTGTAATCGTGAGTTATTCATCCGTTTTCAAGTTTTTTAGAAAAATAGTCCTTCTCCTGTTACTTCCTTTTTGTTACCTTTAAGCGGTTACGTATAAAAGAAAACAAGGTAACAAAAAAGGAAATTGTTAGGCAGAATATTCACTGTCCAAATACGGTTAAATGATTGCGTGGTGTGTGTGTCTGATTAGATAATAATATAATATTTATTTGAAGTGAATTTTGTAGCAGAATGGATACTTTTATTTAGATTTTCATTTTCTGATAAGGAATGTTTTACTACTAACTAATATATTAATAAATTTAATAAGCTACTTCAATGTACCTTCAATAAAGGTGACCCTGTGTCGATGTTATAATTGTTTGTTAAAGGGTATCCGCCAAAATTGCCCCAGTCCCGGCGCAAGAGAATTGTATATCAGATTTTAGATAATTTTGAGCAGATATAATATCAGTTGTCGCTATTTCCTGATTCCTGATGGCTAACATGTTTCTTTTTGCCCAGAGAAGTTTTATAGGCGCTACATGCAAACATGGCACGTTTTAGGAAAAACTTTATTTTACTTTATTATTTGACATTAAATTGGCACAAAATGAATAAAACACATTATGAAATGAACACCTTATCATTTATGTTATATAATGTACCTATACCTACATAATTATGAAATTTTTATATAACTTCATTTTACTGTATTATTAATTCACTTATTAACAACACAAACGTGTGGGTAATTGCAAAAAATGAATATAATAGGTACATGTGCGTACACACTGATATGTATAGCCTGCATCATAATTATATACATTTTGTAGTTTATTTTATAAGGAAAAGGATAAGCGCATACCATACAATATACACTTGAAAAAATGATAGCGGTTTTAAACATGTCCCTCAAACAATTCAGAAACACAACAATAAACTCAATAACAACATTATGTATAAGGGTATATGTGTGTGTTTTATTCATGTTTTGCCAATTCAAATTCAATGTCAATTAGAACAGTGACATGAAGTTTTCCCTAAAAAGTGTCTTGTTTGCATGTAGTGCCTATGAAACTTCGCTGGACAAAATAACCATGTTAGCCACTGAATCAGGACATGGTGACACTTGATATTGTTTCTACTAATAACTATCTAAAATCTGAGATACAATTTTGTTGCGCCGGGACTGGGATTTTTTCAACGGGATTTGGCGAAAACCCTTTATTTTTAAGTAAATATTTTTTTAATTTACTTTATAAATTAACACATATAAACTCAATTATTAATATCATAAATAATTTTAACTTAGTACAGTGAACACTGCTATTTAAAGTTCTCAGCTAGTTACCAGGATTCTATTTTTGTTACTGTCCTATAAAAGCCGACCAGTTTTATTTAAATTATACATATATTTCGAATAAGTTATTTAATTTTGTTTTTTTAAGTATATGTGCCGTCTACTCGTTTTTATGTGATTTTTTAAAATGTAAATACAATGTTTGTATTTACTTTTTAAAAATTCAGCGTAGCTGTTTTACAGAAAAAAAATACTGAATTGCGGCCAAATGGTAACGTAAAGGATTTATTTCTGCTTAATTAATAATAAACAAAAATTTTATAAAATAGGCGCATTGAGTCATGCGAACCTATAGATTTAATAAAACATTTCTAAATTGATTTGATATTTTAATTTGCGTTCTAGATTGTAGGTAACAAAAATAAGAACATCTTGTCCTCCCCCCGGGCCCCTTTTTATCATTTTACTGCTTTTCCACACTTTGTATTGAATAATAATAATAATTAGTATTTTACACTGTTAAAAAAAAGAATTATTAAGGTTAATTATTAAAACATAGAGTACACTTTTTTTTAGGAATGCTCTACCGAGCAAACGACTTAACATTAATTAAAATTCCTCTTTAAGTTTAAATACGAGTATATAACATTTTATATCGCCATTGAATACTAGTCCCAGTTCTAAACAATCAAAAAAGAACACGCACCTTTTTAGGGGTTCTTCCAAATGGTGGATTTTATTAGTATAGCCTGATCAAAAATATATGGGACCTTGCCATGTTGCGGAAAACAACTGGAACTAATTTCTTTTACTGGCAACGGAAACCGAGAACTATTTATTGTCGTAAAAGAAAAGTGGTTTAACATGTGTTACAGTATTTTTTGTCAAGAAAGTCTATGTCATCACCCCTGTTCCTCTAAATTAATAACCGATATAGGTAGTTATCATCACAAATTTTTGGTACGTCATATAGTGTGAATAGCGAAAATTGGCTACTGATGCCTACGGAGAATATTTTAATAACGATTTTGAAAAAATATTGTAATAAATACTTGTTTTGAGGTTTATTGTCTTTGTTTCAACAATACTTAGTTATTTTAACTAAAATAGTTCGTAGAGTTATTCCAAGATTTGCCATACAATTTTAAAAAGTATGATAACATCATAAATTATATAATTTAGAAAAACAATGAATAAATTTCTTTTACCCGACAGTGGTTTTACAAAAATTATTGTGTTTTGGTCCAACCAAAATCCAAGGCAAAATTTTTACAAAGAGCTACTGACTTAAGTACTTAATTTTCGAGAACAAGCCATGTTCTTTTATTGTAGAAACTGTTATAATAATTAAGCAGCAGGCTTAAAAAATATCATGAATGCAAATACATAAAAAACATATTTTGTATGTTCAGTTGCCGATCTACGCTGATATGATTATACCGAGTGTTGACATATAAAGAGAATTCGAAACGCCCTTAATTCAGGTCCTATATATTTCTTCAGGCTTTATTTTTTTACTTTTGTTTGTTTGAGGTTTGGGAGTACTAGTACTTATTCTGTGGTTTGGACTAGGACCAAGTTTGGGGGACACGCACGCACGGGGTATGCATTTCTGAGAGTTGGTAACCCTGACAACATGGCTCACAACATGGCTGTTTAATACTCTTCTTTCGTTTCCGCGTTTTTCTGTTCATTCGTTAGTCGTACAATTAAGTTAATTGATAATTATATAGTAATTGGAATAAGCTGAAGTGATTTTTGATGTTATATTGTGATAACAGTGACCTAAGGATGGTTTTATAGCAGTGTTTTATTAACAAGGTAAGTGGATTTTCTGGCGTCTATAGCAGTAAATTACCACGAAAATTATTATATTGGTTGGATTGTAATTTAAAATTTCTCCAATTAGGTATTAACCATGGAGTTCGGGCATCCTCCGCCGAATATGGGCATGCCCGCACCCGGTATGGGTGGTCCTTTGGGGCCAATGGGACCACCTATGATGGGTCCACCCGGGCGTAACATGCGCCATAATTTTAGACCTTTCAACTATCAGATGCGTTTCCCTCCTCAGGGCCCGCTAAACATGACTCAAGATGATTTTGATGGTAAACGTTTACGTAAATCGGTTATGCGGAAAACAGTCGATTATAATGCTGCTATAATTAAAGCTTTAGAGTGTCGTGTATGGCAACGAGATTGGCGGGATAGGCACGCGCTCCAACCTGATGCAATGTACACTCCTGATCTGTTGCCGCCTCCTTCCTACCCTGACAATCCCATAAATGCTGTTACCACTCGATTTGTCAAAACTGCTACTAACAAAATGAGATGTCCCATATTTGCCGTAGCTTGGACGCCAGAAGGTCGTAGATTAATAACAGGGGCCTCATCAGGGGAGTTCACTCTATGGAATGGTCTAACATTCAACTTTGAGACTATCCTCCAAGCTCATGACTCACCAGTGCGGTCAATGGTATGGTCTCATGGTGAAGGATGGATGGTAACTGGTGATCATTCAGGATTTATCAAATATTGGCAAAGCAATATGAATAATGTCAAAATGTACCAAGCTCACAAGGAAGCTGTAAGAGGGATAAGTTTCAGCCCCAGTGATTCCAAAATTGTTACATGTTCTGATGATGGAACATTGCGCATATTTGATTTCTATAGATGTCAAGAAGAAAGAATTTTAAGAGGTCATGGGGCAGATGTTAAGTGTGTCCAATGGCATCCAAATAAAGCTCTTATTGTGTCTGGGAGCAAAGATAATCAACAACCAATCAAACTGTGGGATCCAAAGTCTGGTACTGCTCTGTCTACTCTACATGCACACAAGTCAACTGTGATGGATTTGAAATGGAATGACAATGGTAATTGGTTGATAACAGCATCCCGAGACCATTTACTAAAACTTTTTGATATACGTAAGCTTGGGACTGAATTACAAATATTTAGAGGACATAAAAAAGAAGCTTCCAGTGTTGTTTGGCACCCCACACACGAAGGACTATTCTGCTCAGGTGGATCTGATGGTGCTATATTGTTCTGGAATGTTGGTACAGACAAAGAAGTTGGTTGCATAGAAGGAGCTCATGAGTCAATAGTCTGGACAATGGCATGGCATCCACTGGGGCACATATTATGTTCAGGATCAAATGACCACACCTGTAAATTCTGGACTCGAAACAGACCGGGTGATCTAATGAGGGACAAATACAATCTAAACACTTTACCCCCTGGTGTTCAAGATGATCATGATATGGATGAACCAGCAATCATTCCTGGAATGGGGCCAGAAGATAGTGTTGAAATATTTTCTTCAGATACTGACAAAGTTATTCCTGGTCTTGATTTTGATACCACAAATATGCCATTAGAATTCGAAAAGAAAGTAAAAAAGGTACCATATAGTAAGCCTATTCCGAGAAATTTCCAAGCTCAGTGGAACCATGGCCCTACTGCTGATGATGCTGCTGCAGAGGCTCTCACTCAAGCCTTAGTAGAATCTGTGCCTGGAGCTATTCCTCTCCAACAAATTAATCCATCTGCTATATTTATTTATGGTAAACTTATACCTGTTGAACCGGGATCAAAACTTGAAAAAGCTATTTCTGATGGTCCACTGGCATTAAAAAAATACATTGCCTCTGGAGAAATTGAGGAGTTGCATGATGTAATGCCTCATTTGGAGGATGATGCTGACGAAGAAAACTTCCTGCAACCATTTGAATATCCCGATCAAGAAAATGAAGATGAACCTACTGAACTTGGTGATGACAATGATAGGAATTATGATCAAGAAGAAGATTACTATGATAATGAAATGGATGTGAATGATCAAAATAATCAGGGTGATCAACATTATAATAATGGCTCTGATATGGGTAACATGGGACCTATGGGTAATAATATGCCTATGGGTAATATGATGAGACCACCTATGGGGATGGGGGGCCCCATGGGACCACCAATGGGTCCGCCGATACGCCCTATGGGTCCTATGCATATGAGTAATATGCCACCTATGGGCCCACCTATGGGGAACATGCCTCCACCAATGGGTAATATGCCACCACCTATGGGTCCCCCTATGAATAATATGCCACATATGGGAAATATGCCGCCGCGACCTCCTTTCAATGATAATGGATATAATAAAGGTCACTTTGATTCTGGGTATGATAACCAGCAGTACCAACAGAATGATGATTATAATGATGAGGAATCTTATGATCAGAGTTATGATGAGGGCAATAACTATAATGAAGATAATGGTGATGAAGGATTTAATAGAAATCAAAGATGGGAAGGAGGGTATAGAGGTAGGGGTAGAGGGCGTGGCCGTGGGATGAATGGTCACGGTGCTCGCGGCAATTGGCGGGGGAACTCTGGACTGCCACGTGGTTCCCCATGGAACAGGAGGGGTGGGAATGCCAACAGAGGAGGTAATGCTAACAGGAGTTTCAGAAGAGGTGGAAAACCAATATCTAATTAGTTCAACTACTTCTTCACATTGTATGCATGCACAGACTTTAATACCAGTTTGTTTGAAACAAGACCTATGATGATGTGTGTTAAGTTGTGGATAAGTGTAAAGACAATGTTGGCGTTACAAAAGGTTGTACATAATTTTATTTTACAGCTTGTATTTTATTTTCGTAAGCTGAAAACATAATAAATTTGTATTACGTCACAAAAAAAAAGATTTTTTATACAGGTATAATAACTTTCATTTCCTGGGATTTTTGGTAAGTTTCATTTTTACTTTTAATTTATTTTAATTAGGAATTTACAATGATATGGTGTTATTCTGATGTCAGGTAATCACCGTGTGAATGACTTGGACTGGTCGTCGTTGGATGCTGCTGCCTCCTTTCTTCTGCTGTCTTTCAAGTACTTCTCCAAGTGTGAATCTTTTCACGGAGCCTTCAACAGACTTCATCTTTATAGTAAGAAAACTGGTATTTATTGAATTTGTTTTGTCATTTAATAAAATGAATAAAGAACAACCTTTTCCTAATTAAATAATATAACCTTCATCTGGATCAATTACTGTAAAATGTGGGATTAATAAAAATAAATTACAATGAAAAGAGAGCTCAAGATGTATCCTCTCCCTTAGATGTTAAATATACAGCCAGTGAATTGCAGTCTATGATTTATTTATAAAACACTATAGGCACTAATATTCTAGTAGTAGTATTTTTTCATCTATTTTCATTTGAACAAAAAAATCTCATCAAATCATTGAATGCAGACACGGCACCTTAATCATTAAATTATGATGATCTTTTACTGATTTCCTTCGTTTTTAGGGTTCCGTACCTTAAAATCACTTTGTTGTCCATCTGTCTGTCAATAACCTTTTTCTCAGGAACGTGTGGAGGTATAAAGTTAAAATTCCCACCAAACATTCAATATTCATGCTAAATACTCACCTTAGTACTGGTTGGCCAGCGGTGGCAATGACAAAATCGCGACTGCATGCGTCATGCAGAGGGCGATACGATAGGTGTGGTTTAATAAAAAAAGGGGACCAATTACTTTGTAAAACTCATTTTTGTGGTCACATCATAGAAAAGACTTTAGTTTGTACTGTATGAACAAAAATCTAAATCTCATTAGTGCGCAAATCAGACTCTCACTTGGCCGGTTTGTAGATGCTCATGGACCCTAGAATAGAAACCTGTACTTATTTGTCCCTAGAATGTTGTTCAGGGTGTTATTGTAAACAGTCTTATCCAATACCCACAACTTTTACTATGGGATCATGATTGAATTGAAATTCAAAAAACTAATTTTTTTACTATTTCAGTGATGATGACTCTGTTGTTAAAAAATGTAGGTTTTGATGGCCATATTCTCCCCCTTATAGGATAAGACTGTTTACACAAACATCCTGTATATCATCCTAGGAATTACATAGAAAGTATTAATCATACTAATACGTAATACAACAAAGATATGCAATTATATTACTTATCTAAAAAATATTTAGGCTAGGAAATATACGGTAATATCTGAATGTGGATAAGGATTTAATGATATTAAATGCTTTATTTTTATTGAGTATTTTATCGATCAGTGCACTGGCTTCATACCTTAACCTATTGTTCCTTATACCTTGAGCTCAGATCCAGGGTTTAATTAAGGTCTACATTTACTATACTGACATGTCTATATGGAAAAAAAAATCTTGAACTATGTAGAATAAACATATGAAAAATTAAAGGGTTTCATTTAACATGCCCACACCTTTTAATAATAAAGACAAATTGAAACATAAAGTGTAGTTTTAATTTTTTTTATTTCGGTTTGAACCCCCCTTTTACCATTATTTACCAATAGTCAATATCATTTTCTTTTGTTGCAGATGAACCTAGCGACATGTGTCATATGGGTGTTGACTGCACTAACATGCTATGCGAGCCAGTTTAGTAATGGCGGGGAAAAAAATGCTATTGATAACGAGATCCCTACCCTTGAAGCAATTAACGGAACTCCCAACTATAGACTTCTGAATCCGAATAGAGCAACACCATGGTATCCAGAAAGAGAAATGAAACTAGACAGTTGTGTGAGAGAAGCTCAATGCGAAGCTCTGGAGAAAACGACTTGCTTAGGTGCCAAATTATCTTATGACAAAACCAGTGTTCACCTCACTTTTTATGAGACTCAAAATAAAATTCAGACGCAACTCGAGTTGTACAAAGAGTTGATAAATGTGCCAAAATGCTGGGCGGTGATACAGCCCTTACTATGTGCCACATTTATGCCCAAATGCGAGAAGATACTGGGCAAGGACATGGTGTATTTGCCCTCTTACGAGATGTGCAAAATTACAATGGAACCTTGTGCTATACTGTACAATACCTCATACTTTCCGTCCTTTTTGAAATGCAACTCTACACTATTTCCGTCTCGATGCGACAATGCTGGGAGGGAGATGAAATTCAACACGACTGGCAAATGTTTGCCGCCTCTGATACATACAAATAAGCCGTTACATTTTTATGAAGGTAATTTAAATCTAAGACTTCAATAGGTACGCTGTGTTTAGTGAAACCTTAATGATATTGGTAACCATTAATATTGGTGTTCTTTTCATTAGGCATGTCCGGGTGTGGCCTGCCGTGCCGAGACCCCTTGTATACTGAAGACGAGCATCAGCAGATCCACCGGTTGGTGGCGTGGGGCGCCGGCTCGTGTCTTGCTCTTAATTTGTTGACCGTGGCCACATTCCTCATAGACTGGCGGAGCGCTAACAAATACCCTGCCCTTGTCATATTTTACATCAACGTTTGCTTTGCTGTTGCGTCGATGGGGTGCGTAACTTTATTATTGCAAATTCGGCTGTCCATCCGGCGCCCTTTGCATATGATATCATAGATAACCTTTTTAGGAAGAATGTTAGTATATGTTAGGCTATCAAGTACATAATAGTGTATCTTTATTTTAACTATTGTTTTAATTTCTATTGTGAATCATGAACCATAACTTGGTCTTGATTCAAAATTCAAACCCATGGAAATTCATTGTTCTAAATCACTATTGTGATGTTTCAGATGGCTCGTCCAGTTCGGCGTTGGATCGAGAGACGACATAGTTTGCTCAAAAGATGGGACCAGACGTCAGGGAGAACCTTCTGCCGAAGAAAACTTATCTTGCGTCGTTGTTTTTGTATTGGTAAGTGCTGAGTGAATACTATCTTAATGATATTAGGAATCGGATATTCGGATGCATATTTACCTGCAGTTTACCTTAGGCAGTTTATCCTACCGCGTCGTAGGTTTAACGATTAACTATCGGCGAGTTTCTCCCCCAAGAAACATATACGTTCCGTGGAAACAAAAGGGATGCATATGTATAAATAGTTGACCACTGACTTCTCTCACTGCTCGGAGAGGACTCGCTTTACTATTTTGTCGCTGAGCTACAAGAGCTGTCAAAGTCAAACTCGCTCGCTATTCACGCCAAGAGACTAACTATAGTACGATAAGTTCTTAGGCGACCCTCCGTGCACCCCGCAAGACGTGCGGGGGTGAAAAAGCGCCATAACACGCGATTGTCAAATCAAATCCATTCCCCGCAACATCACCCGCCACCCGCACCTCTGGCAACTGCAGGAAGGTCGCGCTTAAACTTGTCGGACTATAACTCTCATTTCTCTACGCTACGCTTCGTCGCCAGCGAGTCGTGGTTGTAGAAAAACGCGGGAATTAGCGAACTTTTGGTATTAGTGGCTGCGCGGTCAGACTTGTGGCATTGAGTTCGACCTCTATTTTTGAATCACTCGTATGACATTTTGTTCGACATTTTTGTAATTAATGGAATCAGGCGTTACTTTGCGGAAATCCATTATTAAATGGGAAAAATAAAAATAAAATTATTTTGCTTTAAATTTCCGCTAAGAGACGCTAGCGCAGGTACCAAAACCACACCAACTGACACCGCGTTGAGTTTTAGTTCAAGCAAATGCAGAATGCACCGCCCGCCCTCCCTCGATACGCAATGCACTACAGCTGATGCAGTTGTTAGTTACTAACACCAACGTGCAATAAAACCTCGACGCGTTTCGCCACTCCACGCGGCATCCTTAGGAGATGTTGTCGCCTCAGTCGTCCGTGCTCAGCCGAGGGAGGGCGGGCGGTGCATTCTACATTTGCCTGAACTAATAATCAACGCGGTTTTGGTTGGTGTGGTTTTGGTGTCTGCGCTAGCGTCTCTTAGCGGAAATTTAAAGCAAAATAATTATATATTAATTAATCCCATTCGACATTTTTGTTTTTGTTCACAGTTCGAGCGATTCAAAAATACGGATTTTTAGATGACGAACGATATTCAGTAGAAATCTGCACGCGAGTGATTCAACAATAGAGCCCCTGATCACTCGTATGACATTTTGTTGGCGAATGCGACATAATTTCACTCGGCCGCCAAATCCACTGACCACTATTATACTAGTACGCTGGACTGTATACTGTCAGCCTAACAATGAAGCCATTTGATTATCGCCATTTTGCCGCTGACGGCTATAGTGAGCGTGTGGTGACCGTCCACAGAACTAATGAGAATTGACATAAACATATGGAAGTTATTAACCGACTTCAAAAAAGGAGGAGGTTATCAATTCGACTATGTTTTTTCTTTTTTTTTGTGGCTATGTTACCTCATATCTCAGTCATTTGTAGACCTATTTGAAAAAAAAAATGCTTTTCTAGTTGGTCCCATTGTAGCCCAGTTGAGATCTGATGATGGGATCTTGGTGTAATCGAGGGAAACCCTCAAATTTTAAAGGCACATATAGTGTTTTTGTACTAGTATCTTAATGTTGACATGTTTTTACGTCTGATAGTCAACATTGTGTGGAGCTGAGTTGTTGATGGAACTCCTTAAAAATTAGGAGTTTAGTAAATAAAACACCATATCTTTGGTCAGGTACTGTATAGAATGCTAAAAAACAAAGTCAAAAGGCGCAGCTCCTACTCTCTTCCCCCCTCCTAAAATATATCATTACTTACCGAGTACCGATAAAATACATAGAACAGTTTTTTTTTCAAAATCATTTGTATAGGAAATCCGATACAACAAACGACATTTAAAATGCTATTGGCAAATCTTTCCCTCTTCTTCTTTAAACGGTCTTCCTTCTCGTTACTACTTTCTTCCAAATGACGCTGTCGCATTTGAACAGCGCGTTTAATAGGTCTACCCATGTTGCACCTTACACTAACTTTCAACTAAAAATAGAAAAATAAATTTCTTTTGAAAAAAAGACAAAAACCGACTTTAAAACTGCCTACAGTGCTAATTAAAACAAAAAATTTAAAACAAATTTAAACTAAAAAGTACAAAATAATATTTTTATTATAGCCTGACCAAGAATATATGGGACCTCGCCATATTGCGGAAAACAACTGGAACTAATTTCTTTTGTCATAATGAGTAGTGTTAAAGTGGACGCGTAATCTAATGTTCGATCAAGTGCAATTTTTATGTGATAAAATTACCAAGAACTATTCGTTTTCGTAAAAGAAAAGTGGTTTAACATGTGTTGTAGTATTTCTACTAGCAAGTCTATGTGATCACCACGGTTTCTTTAAATTTATTACTGATATAGTTGTCATCATGAATTTTTGATACGTCATATAGTGCGTATAGTAAGAATTGGCTACTGATGGCTACGGAGAATCTGTTAATAACGATTTTGAAAAATGATAACAATAAATACTTGGTTTGAGCTTTATTTTCTTTTCATTATAACACAATTTTACGGATTACTTCGCGATTTATTTACGTTTTATTTAAAACCTTACGTTTCGAACACTTTACAAAACGTTGTTTTGGTTTTTGCTAGAATAGGATCCCATGCCGGTGAAACTTTCCAACCATCTTCTCTATTGAAATTTGGATGTTTTCTAATTTCAATGGCTTCACGTAGCATTCGAGGAATAAAACGCCGTTCTTTAGCAAGTATTTTTGGTTGGTCAAAACGAATGAAGTGGTTGGGTTTGTCTAAGGCATGTTCACACACTGCAGATTTCGTGTTCCGTCTATGTTTAACGTCAGCTATGTGTTCTTTTATCCGCACGCCTATACTTCGCTTTGTTTGCCCGATGTAGGAAAGGCCACAGTCACACTCCAGTCTGTACACCCCTGCATCTTGAAGAGGTATGTTGCACTTGACAGGTAAGTTTTGATTGAAGCACGCTTCAAGATATTCCCAATCTTGTCAGTGACTCCCGTCATGTATGGTAGTACTGCAGGTTGGCGTTCAACTGTCGTAGGCTTGGCACGTGGTCTGCAACGACGTGGTACTAGAAGCTGGTTGTCCCGTAGTACCTTCCTTACATGCTGAAGCTCAGCAGCCAGGTGTCGGTCGTCACAGATGCCCCTCGCTCTCTGAAACATAGTTTTGCGGTACGGTAGCTAACTGTGAAGGATGATGGTGAGACGCACCATTAAGATATTTATCGGTATGGGTGGCTTTTCTAAAGACTGTGTGGCTAAGGGTATGATCCGAATTCCTAGTTAGTAAAATATCTAAGAAAGCTTGTTTACTCTTTGCCTCAATTTCCATAGTGCATTTGATTTTGGGATGTATAGAATTAAGATGATTAAGAAAAGCAGAAACACTATTGGTGGGTAAAATTGTAAAAGTACCGCTTATAAAACCTTGGTGATATAGGTGATGTGCTCAGAGCTCGATCCTCAAAATCCTCCATGAATATATCAGCAACAACTGGCGATACCGGAGAGCCCATTGCTACACCATCGGTGTGTAGATAGAACTCATTATCCCACAGTAAATAGCCAGATGTAAGGCAATGTTCCAATAGTTCTGCGTATTTTATTGGCATATCGAGTTCAACCAGCTTCCTTTTGGTGATTTCAATGCAGTCCTGTACTGGTAAACTTGTGAATAGGGACTGTACATCAAAACTAACCATAGTTTCATCATCTGCTAATTGTAAGTTCTGGATTTCGCTAGTGAAATGGTAGGAATCCTTCACATACGCCGTTGTTTCTCCCCGTAGCTTTGATAGTGTTTTAGCTAAATGCTGAGCCAATCTGTAGGTTGGGGTATCAATTTGACTCACAATGGGAAGTAGCGGGGTATTAGTCTTATGAATTTTTGGCAACCCATACAATTTCGGTGGTTTTGCACACGTAGGTACTAACTGTTGAACATCTAGACTTAAACTGTCACTGTGTTTTCGTACTAAGTCGTTTATTTTCTTTATTTCAACCCTACTTGGATATAACAACTAAAATAGTTCGTAGACTTTTTTAAGATTTCCCATAAATTATATAAATTTATAATAACATTATTAATAATATCTTTTATAAAAACAATTGATTAATGTTTCTGTTACCCATTAGTGGTTTGCAAAAATAATAGTGTTTAAGTCCAAAATTCAAAACCAATATTACAAAGAGTTGCTGAATTCAATAAGTTTTCAATTTGCGAGTGTTCTGTCGTGTTATTTTATCGTAGAATCTGTTATCATTAGGCAGCGGGCTTAAAAAATGAACATGGATGAACATAAAAACATATAACAAATGAACATACAAAATATGTTTTTATGTTCAGTTGCCAATCAGCGCTGGTATGACTATACCGAGTGTTGTCATAATATATAGTGCATTCGAAGCGCCCTTAATTCAGGTCCCATATATTTCTGGTCAGGCTATACCTAACTAACGAAATTATACAAGAAAACTATTTCCAATTTATTATCTGTTATTTTTTGGAGTCGGTGCATGCACAAATTCTAATTCTAATGTTTTTTTGCAAGTAAAGACTGGATCAAACTATCTCTTGGCTGGCGCCGACTCCAAAAAATAACAGATAATAAATTGAAAATAGTTTTCTTGTATAATTTCGTACAATAGTTAGGTAATAAAAATTTTATTTTGTACTTTTTAGTTTAAATTTGTTTCAAATTTTTTGTTTTAATTAGCACTGTAGGCAGTTTTGAAGTCGTTTTTTTTAGTTCCCTGTACACTCGGTAGGGGCGTTTTGATTCGGCACAAAAATTATCTGTCATTTGAATGTTGTTGTTGAATGTTTAGTCCAGCGTACTTATGCTATAGAGGTCAGTGGCCAAATCGCATGACTTATTTCATATTGACAGACACAAAAAATACAGTTCGAGCGATTCAAAAATATGGATTTTTAGATGACGAACGATATTCACTAGGAATCTGCACGCAAGTGATTAAAAAATCGAGCCCCTGAAGTTTAGGTAAATATGTATACGCATATCCGATCTATAATGATGGATGAGTAAGATTTAAGGGAATTGAGATAATAACAAGATTTTTTTCGGTACAGGTATATTACTTCATGATGGCAGCCTGCGTGTGGTTTGTTATATTTACATACGCATGGCACATGAGCATTCGCGCAGTGGGTATGTTGCTCCTTTTCAAATAAAGTTACTCACTAAACGAAATGAACAATAGTTGATTGAATAATTCATTCATTCCGCAGGGAAAATCCAGGATAGAATAGACAAGAAAGCGGCCTACTTTCACTTAGTCGCGTGGTCTCTTCCACTGATCTTGACGATCGCTACGATGGCTTTCGGGGAAGTAGATGGCAGCAGCGTCACTGGGATTTGCTTTGTGGGTTATGTCAACCACCCAATGAGAGCTGCTCTACTGTTGGCTCCACTGTCAGTCTTGCTTGTTTTAGGAGGCTACTTTCTGCTGAGAGGTAAGAAGTGGCTCAATTTAATAAAATAAAACATTATTTTTTGCTACTAATATTTGAAGTAAATGCTTTGGTTTTAATGACCAAATCCGAAGCATTTATTTATAGCAAAATATATCAGATTAAAAACGACAAGCGTATGCAAGCATTGTATCGACGGGTACTTGATTATTTCCACATTTACTTGTAGCTTGCACACTAAAATGTTTCCTATCATTTTGCAGGCGTATTTTCCCTGATCGCGGTGCGTGTGTCCAGCAAGGGCCTGATCTCGCCGCGCGCCGCCAACAAGATACGGCAGAACATCACTCGCTGCTCTATCACAGGCGCTCTTGTCACCGTCTTCATCTGTGTCACCTTCACCTGCCACATCTACGAGTTCAGGAATGCCGACTTCTGGAAGGACTCCTTCAGAAAGAACATCATGTAAGTGCTCTAAGGCCACCACCTCAGTTGATAGGTTAGACACGGTAGAACACTGCCCTCGTCACCGTCTTTGTGTCATTTTTACCTGCTACATCTACGAGTTCTGGAAATCCTATTTCTGGAAGGACTTCTGTGGAAAGTACATCATGCAAGTGTTTTTTGAAAGAATAATTTAGAAAGCAGAAGATCAAGCGATGCTTTATCACCGGCGCCCTGGTCCACCGTCTTTATTTGCGTCATCTTAATCTGCTACATCAACGAGTTCAAGAACGCTGACTTTTGGAAGGACTCCTTTTGAACCGGCCGGCAGGGACTATTTCCGGCTCGAATATGTACAGGCCGGGAAGAAGTCCCGCCTGCCAGTCTATAAGGTCAGGAAGGAAACTAACTCCCTAGTGAGCGTAGAGTCCCTTTACCCCAAGACACTAAGTCCCTAGAGCCCTAGCCCCGCCTAACAATAGATACTTAGATATAATAAGGATGTTGATGATAGGATAGCTACACCTAGGTCGCCCAGGGTAGCAGCGTTAGGACGGTAGGTAGGTGGCGTGGACCCGCTGCTAGTCTGGCAGACTCACCAGACTGATCATAGTGACGGCTAAGGGTGTCTTGGCCGCAGCAGAGGGAAATGAGAACCAACACGGACGGTTGATATCTGATTTATTAATTGTTCTGCACAAGTATTTATAATAAACTTATTGTGAATAAACATGTAAACGTATGAAGATGTGTGCCGTCTGTGTAGAGTGCCGATGGTGCTGCAACCCTCAAGGTTCATCGGTCAGTCGCTTGAATGTAGGTCGCTGACGCCGTGGTTGATGCAATATATGATGCTAGCTCGTACATCTTTAGAACGAACATAATATAGTTTTCGTGTCTACAGTGTGAGTCTTCATAAAGTGCACATATGAAAATGGGTAAAACTAGACCCACTTTTATCGACAGAAAAAATTTTCTTTTTTCATTTTTTTTATTAAAATTGCCTTCCGTTGACTTATTGTAAAGAATTACGTTATAACTTTTGATCTAAGTGGTATATCCTGATAAAACAAAAACACGTAATGATGGTAAATAACAGGTGATGCTAATAAAATACATAAAATACCCAGAAAACGAATAAAAAACAAATCTAGAGCCACTCTTAGCAACGAAGCGTTGAATGGCGCGCCCAGAGATACTTAGTTCAAACGCTTATTGCTAAAGTTGTGATAGGGATAGAGACATGGAATTTTTGGTTTTACGAAGGTGATACTGTGAAAAATAACACAAAGTAATAAGAACCACCTGTAAAATGGGCATTATTTGAATGAATTTATCAAATAATTAAAAAAAACACCAGTTAAAATACAGATTTTTCTCAAAAGTAACATTTTATTATTACTTGTTGACGTTTTCTTGGCATTTTATGTATTTTCTTAGTATTCTCTGTTATTTACCATTATTATTGTTTTCATTTCATCAGGATATACCTCCTAGATAAAAAGTTATAACGTTTTCTTTGCAATAAGTCAACAAAAGGTAATTAAACTTTAAAAAATATATAAAAATTTAAAAAGAAAACTCAGACTTTTTAAAAATATTTTTCCTTCAATAAAAATGGTGCTAGTTTCACCCATTTTCATATGTGCACTTTTTGAAGTCTCACACTGTATAACATGAGATGAGAGAAAAAAATGCGAAAGGCTGTTGCCGCACTTACAGTTCCAATACAGCTCTCTCGTTATCTATTTTCACAATGGCTCCCTCAATGCTGAGGATGTCTTCATGTTACGGTTCTTTGCCTAGTGATATTTTATTTAGTTAGTTGGATATTTGATCCTCTCAAAAAATTGATTGTTTTTGTGAAAGTTTTTTAAATCGGTCGGATTTAAAAAACTTTCACAAAAACAATCAATTTTTTTGGCATATAGTAGAGTATGATATGACTAATCTCTGCTTAAAGGATTATGCTTCAATTATTGGACACCCTCTATGAATAGCAATTTAGAAGTCATTAAATAGACTGCGAGGAGAACATGTACAGAGGGGATTATGTTGCGGAAGTCGCATTCCTGTGTGGTGTCTCTCCGCAGACAATAGCTCACCTATTGTCTTGCACAACGTGACCTTACACCTACACGTGCGGACCTGTACAACGCTACTGATAATGCTCTGGCAGTCGCCTAGTATTGGTCCTCAGAAATATAACGCCGGAGTCGACACGAAAGTAAGAAGAAGAAGTAAATAACAGCAAGCATTTCCTTTCTAGATGTCGCCTGGAAGCGCTTAAGGATAGCTCTAAGGAGTGCACGGGCCTATTCCGACCGTCGGTGTCGGTGTTACAACTGCAGTTGTTATGCTGCTTCGCGGCTGGAGCGCTGATGTCAACGTGGACTTGGACTCACGCAGCCGCAGCCGCCTGGCGACGCTACCTGGCCCGGTGAGTGGACGCTTGTCTCTCTAGTTTGCGTACTACAGTCCGAAAAGTTCGTGCGCGACCCTCCTTGCTCCCCGCAACGTGCAGGGGTGAGGAAGGTCGCGCTTGAACTTGTCGTACAAATAATCAGTTGTCCGACCGGCAACGACGATCAAGAAGCGAGTACATCTAGAAACGAGTTGGCGAGTTGCCGCTTGTCTATAGGCGAGTGTTCGCTGGGCTATGAAGACGGTCCGTCAAGCGTATCGTGGCCGTTACCAACGGAACACAGGAAGGTGCTTGGCGCTGGGCTTCGGTGGGAGGGTGGTTGCTACTAGGCGGCACCTAACGGAGCCTACAATCGCTGTTGGGATTATTCAGCCGCCATCACAAAATGTTTGTGATGTCCGGGGTGGACCACTAGGAGGGCGAAACAATACAGCCTGTCTATGTTTTGTATAAAACATCGTACACTATAGTCCGTGCCATTTAACGGTGCATAAAAAGTCATTAACCCGTCACCCCTGCAGACCGTCACCCGTGTACCACTGCACGCCAGTATGTGAAGCGCGGCGACCCTAACTATAAGCCGTAGCGATACAAATCTGTCTAACTATTGAACCTCGGTACTTTAACCCAAAAATCAAAAGTCGTAATAATCGCTAGTTAGAAAGACACATGATACGTGTCACAAGCTTTTAGCTGTCAAGGTGAACGACCTTTTATGCACGTTTATCTGGCACGTACTATAGCGATGGATCGGGGCGGGGCGGACCGCAACACATTTCCTCAATGTTTTACACAAAACAAAACGCAGGCAGGCAAATTTTTCCATTGCGATGCGACCCGTCTCGATGGACAGCCTTTATAGCTCAGCGACAACTCGCCACCTTGTTTCTAGTTTCTTTTTGGGATCAGGGCAGTACGAGGGCGGCACTGAAAATTTCGGGAATCAAGGAAGTGAAACAACATTGCTATTTAAAAATGTATTTATTGCTTTTCAAAGTATTCTCCGCAAAATTTGACACATATTTCTATACGACGGAACCAATCATTAAAGCAACCATTCACTTCGGAAGTTTGGGTCTCCAAAATGGCCGTTTTGTAGGCGTCCACAGCTTCTTCAGGTGATGAAAATCTCTGACCACGCAATTTATTCTTTACATCGTATAGAAATCATTAGGGCTTAGGTCGGGGCTGTACGGCGGATGGTCTAATAATTCTATGTTTTCTTGCTCTAAAAACTCTTTTTGTTCTGTGCGCGGTGTGAGAACTCGCATTGTCGTGATGGAGGATGATGCGGCGGTTGCAGTTCTCTTTACAGAGTTCAGAAACGACCTGTGGCAAACAAAGCTAGTATACCATTCTGCATTAACCGTTCTTTGTCCCTCAAGAGGAATGGTCGCAACATGGCCGGCTTTGGAGACAAACTTGGCCACCATTTTTTTTGCAACACTCCGTGAACGAACAATTTTTGTTGGCTATAACTCATTTTCGAACACCCAAACTCGTGACTGGTTTTTGTTTCGGGTTCTTACGCGTATATCCAGGATTCGTCACCTGATACGATGTTGTATACAGCATTTGAGGATCCTGCGTGGAATCTTTCGAGAGTTCTGACGCACCAAGTAACGCGAGCCGCTTTTTGCTCTTCACAGAGCGAATGCGGTATCCATCGGGGAAACAACTTTTTTTCACCTAATTGTTCATGCAAGATTATTTGTATTTGGCTCATGCCAATGTCTAAAGTTGCCTGAATTTCGCGGTATGTCACATGTCGATCTTCCTCAATCAGCTTACGCACAGCATCAACGTTTTCTTGGGTGACTGCAGTTTTTGGACGACCTTGACGGGGATCATCACTGAGCTTGACACGTCCACGTTGAAATTCAGCAAACCAGCGATAAATTGTGGTTTTGGATGGGGCTTCATTATCAAATGCAGAAATCATCCGGTCAACACACTGTTTTTTTGTTAAACCACTTCGAAAGTCATAATAAATCATCGCTCTTAAATTTTCTCGAGTCAATTCCATTTTCTCAACTACTAAACAAGTTTGACAAGACCTTGTGACAAGACCGAGTTTTTTTTTTTTAAATAAATAAATGGTATTTGATTTTTAAAACCAAGGAGTTTGCATTTAAAAAGATTTTAATATGACATTTATTTATTTATTTAAGAGATGCTTGATAAATGTACATCCCCATATTATCCCAAATGACCTTCAGGACATTAATATCCAATATCATCTGCATAGCAAGTGCGGATGCTCAGTGGAGGCGGAAGTGACGCGTCGCGCTCGCAAGCACGAGCTGATAGCCCGCGCCTACCGACGTCGCGGGGAGTTCGCGGCGCGCGGACGGGTGTCCATCTCGCTCGGGGGGTCGCGCCAGGACCCCGTCGGGCTGTGCATCGACAACACCTCGCCCGTCGACTACCCCGACGACGGGAAGCACGAGAGGTGAGCAGATTACTATCTCATAAAAGATGACTTATCAACGCCTAGCGCAAACCCTTGTTCCTAGGATGCTGAAATGTTGTACAAATAAGGTACGAAACCATTACAAAAGGAATTTTGGGAGATCGCCTCTATAGGGGGTAAAAAGGGGGTTTTGTATGAAACTCCGTCAGTTTTGAAGCTGAATCGATAAAAATATTGCTACTTGGTTAGAAAGTAAGAATGACGTGTTTCGGGATTTTAAAATTTAAGGGGGTACAAACTTTGTACGAGAAATTCGGCATTTGCGCTGACGAAGTCGACGAAACCGTCTAGTATTCTAACCCCAGTGTGAGAAGGTGACGTTTCGTGTCCCAGATGACTTTGGCTCCGCGCAGGTGGGCCACCGACCACTGCCAGCGGTGGCCGTTGCGGTTCACGTTCTTTCGTCCCGCGCAAACTCATTCACTTGCTAGATCCTTTGATAGATGTTTTGTCATAATGACGAGTGGCCGCCACCAGTGGCGTGAACACCGTCGCGTGTGGACGCCACTCGCTTCACGTGTGCGACGATCCCATTCATAACGTACTAAAAACAATGTAAATAGCTTGTCGCTAGCCACCGGTGGCTGTGGTCGGTGGCCCATCTGCGCGGAGCCTTAGTGCTACGACGTTTAAGCACTTATTACACTATCCTATTTGTAGCTTCCTAACTAGGAAAGAAGGTTGGATAGGCAGGTGCTATACTCTGATAAGTCATTGTCCGTATTTTCGCTCGCTCGCACATCGCGCTGAAATGCTGGCATTAGTGACAGAAACGGCTACAGCCGAAATTACGGATATCGTCTTAAGAGTGGGGCCCCAGCCAGCCTTTCTATATAGCGTTGGGTTTACTCCCCGGAATATTTCCAACTGTTGGGTTTATTCCCAAATTCGGGGAAAGTATGCGGAATATTTCCAATTCGCCGGGAAAATAGGGAAAATACTAAAAAGTGCATTTAAAGTAATAAAATGCGAGAATTTTGCTATTTTGACAATTGTTTTACGCCTGTAGCACACCTTCACATAAAACCATAACAGCGGGACCACGCTAGTTTTGCCTGTTTGTCAGTTTTATTACACTAAACGTAAACGGCATATTTTAATGCTTAGGTTTATCTGAGTCTCTCTTTCTTTGAGATTCGACGATCCTGTAGTATACTTCCTACTACTGTGTTCACGATGTCGCGAATTGGTACAGAAATGTAGACGTTTGAGAAGGATTTGAGAAATCTCGATATAAACAAACCGGGTCTAGTAAAATCTTTACATTAGAAACGGCAGTTTGGCTAACTTAACAGTTAGTAACTTAACAGAAGTTAAGTTTGAATATTTGAGACAAGTGATAATAAAGTTAAATCTTCGTAATTAAAGAGGATTGTAAGTTTTTTTTGTGTTTGTATGAATAACTAAGTTATATTTGCCGATGTTGAAATGTGCTATACACACATCAAAAAAAGTTAAAGATCACTAGCATAAACTGATATAATTCTTTAAATTTAACTTTATCAAGAAAAATGTTTTGTTGTGTGTTTTCTTTAAAAAAGAAAAACCCTTTGAAATTAAGAAAAAAAACTAATTTAATTTTTTTAATAACAAAAATTGAGTAATTAACCATAATGTAATTGTAAGAGAAATTTGATATAAAGGAAAATACTGTTTAACCAAACTTAAAGACCATGTATAAATAAAATGTTTTTATTTAATATAATATAACTCCTCCCCTGGCTCGAACACATGCGGAGATCCTCCTAGGCATGCTGAGGATCAAGTTATCCAGCATTTCTTGGATAGCGGCTTCCCTGAGGTCTGGCACTGTCTGGGGACATAGCTGACGTTTCCAAACAGCTCGCTTAAGAGCATCCCACGCGTGCTCAATTGGGTTTAAGTCGGGCGAACCGGCAGGTAAGTCTAACCTTGTGATGTCGTATTCTCGGAGAGCAGCATTGACTCATTGAGCTCGATGTTCGGGCGCATTATCATCAACCAGTACAAATTGATGCCCATGGTTTACTTGGAATGGTCTGACAATTCCATCAATAGCAACTGCTTTATACACGTCTGCTGTCATGAAGCCTCGATACGGGATCAAAGGTGTTCTAACTCCAATCATAATACCACCCTCAAAAAGACACCGATTTCCCGCCTCGCTGAACTGTTCCTGTGGCAGTTCTTTGCCTTACACGGTCTCCTGGTCTTTTCCAGACACGGACACGTCGGTTATCTGGATGACTACTGATTCGCGATTCGTCAACGAAGAGACAGTTTTGCCAAATGTTTTCTTCTTCATCTTCTTCATTCTGCTGACGCCTAGCCCACTCTAACTCCAACTCCAACACTCTGTCGTTGACGTCGTTGGGAATTCAGAGGCGCTCTCCAAGACCTCTGTGCTCGTAATCCAGCCTGGTGCAAGCAATTCCGAATGGTCTGAGTGCTAACTTCAAGCCCAGAGGCGGCCCTAACTTCTGCTTTTATTTTAGTAGCGTTGATTGTTGGGTCACGGGCTGCCAGCAATCTAATATAGCGCTTTTGGTCAGCAGTCAAAACAGTTGGGCGACCACTTCGGGGTCGGTCAGCTAAATTACCCATCCCGTGGTACCTACCCCGTGGCAACGTGGTCACGACACAGGATTGGGATATAGCAAGTCTGCGTGCTATATCTCTAGTGCTATATCCTTCTTCCCTCAAAGTTACCATTCACGTAAAACTTCTGATAATCCTCTTGTCATTTTTTTAATCACATTTTTTTGCAAAAAAATATTTAAAATCCGTCAAAATTGAGTAAATCAGATTTCTGAGTGAGCGTAAGCTATGACTGAAAGCCTTTTTACATGGAAAAACAATTGAACTGATTTATTGTTTTGTATTCTAATTGTATATTTTTAAATAAAGAATCTTAAAAGAAGATGAAATCATAATATAATCTACCGTAACAAATAAAGATTTCGATTTTTCAGTGGTCGTAAAATTTTTTTGATGAGTGATTTAAAAACTATACTGAATTTACCAATTTAGTTTTTTTTACACTTTTAAGTAAGATTGATAAGTTGGTATCTTACCACATTTGAAAGTGTTTTCTTTATCAAAAAATTAGTATTGGGTGATTTGTCCGCAGTTGGAATTAAGTTTTTGAACTTGTCAAATCAGATACTTTGTAATATCGTGTTCACTTTTGGACCTATAGAAAAAAATCAAAATGAATGTGTCTTAAAATAAAACAAGCAGTTTTCGAGTTTACAAGCAAAAAAAAATATAAACAAAAGAGGCGCCCTTCTTTTACTATTCCGTTGATAGCTCACTTACCACACTCGGGACTTTAAGTATGTTCACCTAGACACCTCGAAGAAAACAAACCTACACGTTTTGTTTTCTGAATTTCTTGTTTTTAATAACGAAGATTTAACTTTATCATCACTTATCTCAAATATTTAAACTTAACAGAAGCCAAACTGCCGTTTCTAATGTAGAGATTTTATTATGACCCTGTTTCTTTACGTCGAGATTTCTCCAATCCTTCTTAAACGCATATTTCTGCACCCATTCGCGACATCGTGAGCACAGTAATAGAAAGTGTACTACAGGATCGTCGAATCTCAAAGAAAAAAAGACTCAGATAAATCTAAGCATTAGAACATGCAGTTTACGTTTGGTGTAATAAAACTGACAAACAGGCAAAACTAGCGTGATCCCGCTGTTATGGTTTTATGTAAGGGTGTGCTACAGGCGTAAAACCATTGTTACAGTAACTAAATTCTCGCATTTTATTAATTTAAGTCCACTTCTGAGTATTTTCCCGCTGAATTGGAATATTTCCCAATCTTTCCGTTTTTTCCCATACTTTCCCGTATTTTTCTTTTCCATCCCAATTTTTTCTTTCCCTCGCCCATCGCTATTTCTATATAGTTAGTAGGACTAGAAAGCGAGCTTCTTAACTAAGAAGCTAGGAATCTAAGTAGTGAACTGCGATTACATCTTCCTATTTCCTAAGTAGGATGCTACACAAATAGGATGGTGTAATAAGTGCTTTAGTGCTACGACGTATCCGTATCCCTGTGTCTCCAGCGGCGAGCTGTCGTCGTCGTGGGCGGCCAACCTGCCTCGCTTCGTGCGTCGCCGCGACGCGCTCGTGCTGCCGGCGCACGCGCACGCGCACCACTCGCTCAGCTCCACGCCCGACCGCCGCCATTCGCAGGTAGCGCCTCACAGTACACTACACTACACTACATGTTACTGCCGCGACGCGCACGCGCACCACTCGCTCAGCTCCACGCCCGACAGGATCGATTGATGATGGGACACCATAAACAATAATATATATTTTTTCTCTCGGACCGGCGCGTCCCAAAGCCACGGGAATGGGATATAGAATTATGTTTAAATTTGATATGTGGCTTTGCAACGGTTTAATTTTATCCGGTCGTGTTTCCGTACAGGTTGTAATGCCGGAAAAAATGAACATTAGTGGATGACCCGCTAATCAGAAATGTCGCGTCCCAATGAGAGACTTCGTAACAGCTTTTAGTATAATTTTTATATTCGATCGCGCTCGAACTTATCGGACTATAAATTACCACTCAAACCCATCACATTTTATGTGGCTATCTAATAGATAGACATCTGTCGGTATATCTCGCAAACCGGGCAGTTCTTTTTTTATAGAAATGGTTAAAAAGTAATAAAACGCTTTTGAACTTCGTAAGTCGTAAAATTTCAGTTTGTCACATTGTCATACTAAAAGTAAGTGATGCAACTTTATCTGAGCTACTGTTGGTATTTTGCTATACTTATCATCGGCATTATCGTTCGCACAGGACTCGCAGATCAGCATCAGCCTGCGCCATGTGTCTGTCGAGTCGCGACGCAACTCGCTCGACAGCCAGCTATCTGTCAAGATCGCCGAGATGAAGACCAAAGTCGGACGCAGGCGCAGCAAGCACACTAAGGCGAAGCGCAAGGCCCGAGCTGCAAGCGCGCGGAAAGAAAGCACGCCGTCAATCGAGAGCCAGATCAGCCGGTACTGGCTGCAGGCCGTCGCGGCCAACAACGATCCGTCCCGCGAGGAGGTAAAGTTCAGTTTTGATTGATCACAGATGTGTTAGTTTGTGGTCCAATCTCCTTTTCGGCCGACCAGCATACCTCGTCCAACCGATCGAATATATTGTTAATCTTCTACTTGCCGTGTGAATGGTGCACACGTGACATTGGCAGGATAGTGGTAATTGAAGTAGCCTCGCTATCAAAAATTAAAAAGGAGAAAATATAGTTTTAGTTTATGCATATCACATTCTAAAGTCATCTTTTAGCATTCGATTATGGACGAGGCCGTGCTGATGGGCACTGATGTATTAATTTAAAGATGACTACATATAACTCATAGTCTGCGCGCGAGGGCTAGTCATCAGAGATGCAACAAGGGCGAGAGATGGTTCGGTAAAGATTGGATGCTTTGACATTTAAATTCGCTACCGTTTCGTAGCTTACCGTCTAAAGCGGCGATTAGCATTTGTCCACTGACATATTTTAAATAAACAAAAAAAAATATCTGTTATATACGAGTAAAAGTTTAGATCTGCGAATTTTCTTAGAGAGAAAATGTATAACGGATGAAATCATTGCATATCAACTGAACTGAAACATAATTAAGTCGTAATTTTCTTTAGTCTTTAACCTTATAACTACTTATTTATTTTAATTTAGCATGTAGGCTTACCAGTTCAAATTAGAATTTCCAAAGGTTATTATCCTCGAGATAAGATTGTCAGAATTCCATATAACTTTTAAAAAGAGTTTGTTAACAATTAGTTTGTTATTAGGAACAAAAGACTGATGTGAATCTCTTTGAAGCTGTATTATTTCTGACGCGATTTTCAAAGATCCATGACAATCTCAAAGTTTTGTGATATTTTCTGTAACCTCATTCATAATTATAATTGTGCCATAAATAATTATGTGGTAACTGACAGTAAATCAGAATGGACTGATATTTTCGTAGGTAGTTAGTCGTAATTTTATTGTAAGATTATTATGCATAAAGGCATGCTATTTAGATTGATTTACATATTAGCTAACTGTTGTTATTTAAATTGATGCATTGATAAGATCAAGATTGCCGAACTTGTACTATATATAATGTGCGTACGTAATGTACGCGATAGTTTATGGAAGTTCTAACGTGTGTGTACAGTCGGCAGCACGCCATGGTATACATTTGAACTACGAAAACCGCTTTTATTACGTAGGGCGTAGATAGCGCAAGTCAACATGTTTAGGCTGATTTGCGGCCGTGTGTACAAAACAAGTCGACTCGTACAAAATATTTTTCAAGATCGCAACTTCTTTTATATTGTTAAGAAGATTTGAAGTGTACAAGACAGGTTGTGATGCAATTTATTTTTATTGAAAGTAGGTTGTTGTGAGGCTATTATGGTGATGAAATACATTTATTTTTAATATGTAGTGAACGATTTTTGCAAAAATATTGTTATACTATATAAATAATAGCCGACTGTTTGTTATGTATGATGAATAGCTGTAATTACAAATCAATCAATGCAGAAAGACTGCATTATATAAAGTAAGATTGTAAGTTTGCTAGCTTTAATTTTTTTTACGAATGTTTTGTTTTATTACAATACCAATAATCTACTTGAATGTCATTTTATACATAATAAATTCCAATTGGAAATTTATTTTGTCTTTTATTATAATTTGATTGTGTGTATTAGGTAATCATCATAGTGGAGACCTCAGTATCTTTAAGTATTCTATTAATATTTAACGGTCCAGTGGACAGCACACTGTATGAAGTTTGTTTATGAGAGGTCTTGGGTTCGAATCCTGGGTCTGGGCGAAATTAGTTTCTCGGTTTTTCTGTCTCGAAATTACAGACTTGACTTTTTTATTTTTATTAATTAGGTAGGATCTTGACCTACCACAAATAATATCGAAATAAATATAAATCACATTAGAGATTGAAGGCACAGATATTCCAATGACATAATTGCAAGACATCGGGGTCACGGCAGTGCCCCCGCCAAGTCGAGCGCGACGCAAACACTGCCGTACCATCCTTTACTGGAACCATTTCGCCGCATTTTCAGGCCCCTATTTGAGAACCTCTGGATAAGACCAGAACGCAGAAATTTTCGTCATCCAGGAAGCTATAATCACATACATACTTATAATCCAAAATTTCAAGTCTGTAGGTCATTTAGTTCCGAAGTTAAGCGAAAGCTAAGTTTCTCATTTATGACACTTACTCATGATCATCAGAATAGAACAAGTACTTCTCATAAAATCAGAGAGCTGAAATTTGGTACAGAGTTACGGTTTAATGGCCACATAAAGGGAAAACTATAAAAACTAGGATAATCGAAGATTTGTAGTACCGGTGACCCTGATTAGAAACACAAGAGCCCAACCAAACTATTAGATATCGACATACCGACTAAACAAAAGAAAATCTAATTAAATAAATCAATAAGCCCACAAAAAGAAGTGAAATCCCACCAAAAACATTCTGTAAAAACTAGCCAAGTCTGGATGGAGCTGCTTGTTTATCTCTATATTTATCTTCCGCGTAGTTTCTAATCTCATTTGAGATTGGGCGCCAATGTTATCAAAGCAAAACTTTGAGAACATTGTTCTCTTCAACAGTTTACTACTACGTAAGGGCCATGTTACGGACGTGATACAGGCTATTTTTGCCATGTCTAGAGGAAGGTAAAAATTAAGAGAAACCAAGAGCTAATTTGTCATTTTGGTTTATTTGTAAGGATTAAGACAGGTACTCAATTTTGCAAATAGAAATGTTAAACTCTGATCATCTCATTTTATGAGCATAAAATGAGGCAGAAGTGGATGTATGGAAATGTACGCCAAAAATTTTCGCCACAATGAATCAACTTTTAGAAATGAATTACTATTCATTGTAAGAATGCACAATTTGTTAAGCACTGGTAAAATAAAAGTCAAAACAATGATTCTGAATTTGTTGAAAAAATATTCAAGTGGCTTAAAAAGAAAAAAATAAACATCGTTAATTTTTGTTTATGTTATTTAATTGAAACAAAGGCAAGCAAAATTATGTCACAGAAACACTTCTGATGGTGAATGTCATGTACGTTAACAACAGAATATCACTAATAATGTAATAATTATTTACATTATTAGTGATATTCTGTTGTTTTATGTAAAATAAACTTAGAAGCTTATTTTATTTTAGATACCTACAATTTCTATAACTATTGGACGTTACCTTTGCCTCTAACTACCTGTCTAATTATCACAATCCAAGCAGAATTGTATGTAGAGATGCAAAATTATTTTTAAAACTGCATACAAAACGGTCACAAATACTAAAACGCCACTCAAAGTCAATTGGGAGCAAAGACAATATAATATTGGGTTATTTTCCAAAAATACTGTTAGGGCAGAGGCTCGATTAAATAATACACACCTCGAGCTGTAGACGAAAATGAGATGCTCGTTTATCACATAACTTGGACGAATAAAGATAAGAGAGAGCACTGCCACTTCTTCCCTTTCGAATGGAGTCAGACAAAATATAGATATAAAACAGATTGTGGGACAGCCCGTAGTAAACCAAGAGCTGGAATCGAACTCATTGTTTGTATTATTATTTTATAAATCAGACAAATTACAAATTTAGTGATAGTCGTAATTTTGAGTGTCATTTTAGTACTTTAGCGAAAGCGATATAATTAATTTAATCATTGCAGTACTTGTATAACCGCCAAGTTAACATTTATCGTGACATAAACCTTTTCTTTTCAGTTTGATAATTGTAAAACACAAACCTAGATGATAAAAACTCTGATTATACAGGTGTCCTAAAAAGAGCGTGTCAGACTGACAAGCTCAGCCATAGATCTTTTAAATAAAAATAACATGGCTCTAATTAAAGTCTCAGGTTTTTTTCTTGTATACGAATACAAGAAAGTGGCATTATCTTCCTAACCATGACACTTTTTAGTCATGTAATTTAATAATAAAGGTCTAAATAAAGTCTAGCGTGTCATGTTTGCACAAAAAGTGGCATTACCTCCCAAATTAAGACTCTTTAAAAGTTTATGAAAGGTCTATGGCTAAGCTATCTCCAGTGTCAGACTTGACACACTTTCTTTGGGATACCCTGTATATTTTATACCGTCTTTTATTGTGCACGAAATGATTAAGTGCAAATAACACGGTTACTATGCTAGGGTTAAGCTTTTAAATGGTCAAGTTTGTTGTGGCAAGTTTTACAAATATCAAATTGAAATGGGAAAGAAAAACTGACATGTAGGAATACTGCTGCTGACACATTAATTTACGGATTGGTAATCTATAGTCTAATCACAGATGTTTATACCTATTCAGTGGCAAGACATTATTACAGGCATGTAGCTGTTATGAATAACTCTGAAATATATTACTTTGAAGATCAATGTTATTTACAGAGTTTATAGATCTTGTAGAAGTTGTACATAAGTGTTTGATTGCAGCCACTGTAAATAAAATTATCTTCAAAGTAAATGCTATAAATACATAAATCTTTACCAACTTTTTCATGATTTATTTTACAACACTAAAAATGAAATAATGAAATACTTATTAAACCTGCTGACCAGCATGCAAAATTGTAAAGTAACAAGAAAGATATAAACAAACCAGTAGAAAAACAATGTTCCATAAGAAATAAAACTATAAGATAATAACACGTAACTAATAAACTAATAGTTTTGGTTCACTGTACTCTTAAAACTAAAATAAAAATTGCACATATAAAAAGGAAACTTTTCTTTGGCCCTAAAATAAATGAAATCACAAAAGAAAATTCGATACAAAGCATAAAAATAGATGGTAAAGAGAAACAATGACCGTATGTAACTTAAAATAATTATTATGTGCGAAATTATGCTACGCTACAAAGACGGCTCGACATCACTTAAACTTATGTGCACACATAATTATTATTTAATCTATTGGCTACATCGTCTCAGACGACATGCAACAATTTATGACTAAGTAGCAACAAAATTAAACTATTTTAGGACATTATCACACGGTTAGAGCAGTCTTTTCTACGTTGCCCTAGCTTTGCGTATATTCTGCTTTTCTGCCTCAGTGAACCCAAGGATATTTTCGATCGCGTTAAGATGTCCCTGATGGTTTTCGGGGTCAGTGAGGAAATAATAAATTGCAGATTTGAGGAACTGCAGAGTCACCTCTGGGTCTACGTTCGTTCTGCTGCCTTTTTGCGACTCCACAATGCGGCGGTACATGGCCTAGAAAAGATAAGCATGAGTTAATAATGTTTTATTGATGAGCCACACATGCAATTTTCTATAATAACATATACATAAATTTAAAAACATCAAATTAACAGCAAATTAAACTTTTTCTTCTACATTTTATTCATATCTTTATATTAAGTATCCACACTTTTTTAGTATAGGCCACCGCAATTATAATATAGGCTTCTCTATTTATCAATCAATAAAAATATTAACACAATTTGATTGTAGTAATTAAGATCTACCTAGTACTGATAGATTGACCAGTTTACACATATGCTATGCTACAAAATAAAATAAAACTAAATTAATAGCATCTCTAAGGCTGAGTAGCACCATCGTAATGACAAACGTCAAAAATATGTCAAACTAAACGAAAACCACCGTTTATTGTTATAGTTAAGGGTAAATTAAAGTGGTGCAACTCGACCTAAATAATGAAAACTTTGTAACAAACCAATAAAAATTGGAAAAAAATATCTATTTACCAAAACCTAATAAACCTTGAACCAAAAGAGGCTGTTTCAAAAACATCATGCAAAGCTACCTTCCCTATGCAAGAAAAAATAAAGTAAATAATATCTCATGCGTTAGGCGGAGCAAATTTTGCTAAATTAATTGCCCACCGTTCGTATTTATTTCAACATCTAAATGACAAAGACTTCATTAATAGAAAAAACCGGCCAAGTGCGAGTTGGACTCGCGCACGAAGGGTTCCGTACCATTAAAATACGAAAAAAAGATCAATTTTGTATGGGAGCACCCCTTAAATATTATTATTCTGTGAACATTACAAGCGTCTACCTGTTGCCATTATTAATATAAAAAAAACATGTTTGTTGTATGGGAGCCCCCCTTAAATATTTATTATTTTCTGGTTTTGTATTTGTTGTTATAGCGGCAACAGAAATACATCATCTGTAAAAATTTCAACTGTCTAGCTATCACGGTTCATGAGAAACAGCCTGGTGCCAGACAGACAGACAGACAGCGAAGGCTTAGTAATACGGAACCCTAAAAAAGTGTAGGTACTACTCGACCAAGCCAAGTAGACAAAAGTCAAACGACTTAGGACGACGAATACAACGAAAATACCGATGGAAATTAAATAGAAATTGTGTTTAAATAAACTTAAGCTTTTAATTTAAATTGTAACAATATTACTTTTTATTTGCTCACGGTATTTTTGTTGTATCTACGACGAGTGACATTGTCGTGTGACATTTGGCTTGATCGAGTAGTAGTGTACAGGTAATGTGCATTTTTCGGCCGCAGGCCTCTGTGTAAGTATATTTCTAGTTTTAATGAAATGCCAGGTCCCTTGAACTAGAATTATATATACACGGACAGTAAATTTAATGCATTTAGCTGGGTTAGTAAATTAGAATCTTTTAACAGAATATTCCCATTTCCCATTAAGTTAGTGTGAATTTAGTACAGATAAAAATAACTAAACCAAAATACCAAATGAGGTAAGTAATCTTGGATATAATAATTTTGCTCTTATGAATAATTTATCTATAATCTATACATATTAAAATTGTAGTCACAATTTAAAAATGGTACAATTATTCAGTTCTATTAAACCAGGTGGTTACAAACAATCCATTGTTGATCTATAGCTCCCATCCACTTTGTAATGAGACTCGAATTGATACGACAAAATATGTTACTTGAAAACTGTAAAATACAGATTGTTAAAAAAGTGTTAGTTAAATTTTTAATGACGATATAGAATCAATCCTATAATACAATGTAATAAAAAACATCTTGTAATTATTTTTTTTAAACTCATTAATTTTTTTACTGCATTCTATAACCAATTCTACAGCACTTTATTTTTTTATAAACATTTTTTTTTAACAACCTGTATACATTTTAGCAAGACTTTCTCATAATCTCTGTGCTAAGCAAGGTGTAAGTACAAAAAAAAAAAAATTGAAAAGTGGTTACAGTGGATGCTGTCGTCCATAAAAAATCCAACCTTTCGAGCTCCTAGGACCCATAAAGAAACAGCCTCCTTTGCACTTAGAAGTACTTGTGACTTTGCCGTTCGGTCCGCTGTGAATGCCGTGTCCTGTAATGCACTACACATTAAAGCAGATTCCTGTTAATAGCCACTACATGCACACACTACTCCACTCTAGGTGTGCACTGCGTGGTTAAAGTTCAAACTCTGATGGTTAATAAAATTTTAATAAGCCACAGTCACATAACATCTTACGATGATATGGGCAGATATAAATAATGAAATGGAAAATGATTACATTTGTAAGTTTAGAAGAAACAGTGGAAGAAGTGATATATGAATGTTAAGAGTTGCTTTAAAAAAATATCCTTGAATAAATGTTAATTGTGTGTAGCGGTGAGAAATATTCTGACTGACAAATATTTGAACAGAAAGGTTACGAAACAAAACATGTAGTCAAGGATTATTCAATGTGAGTATGGTATTGTTCGCCATATTATTGTGGAAGACAATGCAAACTCAAGTGTTAATGAAGTTAAGTAGGTTTCTTACTCGGACATTTTCGAGCTCGGTCTGAGTGATCTGTAGCTGCTCCAGGAGTTCCTCCACGGAGACTCTGTTGACTTGGGAGGGGCCTGCTTCTGGGTCCTAAATTAAAATAAACAAAATTAATTATGTTATTATAAGTTATAATTATACTGTATATTATTGTTTACAGAGGCAATGGAGGAAAATGCGAGGCTTTCACTAAATAAGAGTTTCTCAGTATCAAGGCTAATTAAAAAAATACTTAATTAAAGTGTAGAACTACACCAAGGTCCAATAAGATATCATGTATCATTAAGCAAATAAAGCTATTTTATGAAAAATTTTATTACAGGTTTCTTGTCATACATTTACATTGAGATGATGTCAAGAATTAATCCTAACCTATTATACATTGCATTTTTTTATACCAAATATAAAATACATATTGAATTACCTTTTCCAATTCAAATTTTGCAGCCTCAACTCCTTTGTTGTACATTTGCAAATACATGGATCGATGCCTGCTTTCCTCATCCTGCAACTGTTTGCTTACTTCCTCCAACTGCTTTTCCAGAATGTGAATCCGTTCTTTTGCTTGCTCATAATTTGGCAGCAGCTCACAGTACCTCGTATTCACATCTGCCAGTTTCTGCAGCAACGATTCCACCTTGTCATTATGATTTTTTTTTAGTTCTTGGGTTTCCCCAACATGTGATCTAACTACATCCTCAATTCTCTTTTCATAAAATTCAATTAAGCTACGGCGCTCCTCTTCAGCGTCTCCCACATCAGTCATGCACGATACATCATGCGTTAACATGTGAACAGATTCTTTGGAATGTAATGAAGAGTTGGTGAGATCATCAAAGTGACCAGAATCTGTGAAAGATCCTTGCATTTCATTGCGACACCTAGTTGGGGTCTGGTCTTTGAATAATGGACTGTCAGTAACGTCGAAGCTCCTGCATGCCTCTTCACACTTTGGACTGTCCTGCTCAATGTACACTTCATCCGCATTTTCTCTAATAGTCACAATTTCACTTGAGTTAGATTTTTCGTCTGGGGAACATATGGATGCCTTATACAGGCGAAGTTCAACTACTTCTTTGGTCAGGTGGAATATTTCACTGTCTTTTTTTTCTAGGTCCTTTTTTGCTTGGGTTAGCAGGCTTTTGAGACGTCGTATTTGTTTTTGAGCGCGCTGCGTCGGTGTCAAGTATTCATCTCCAGCAAGTCCAGCATGTGATGAGCAGTGAAGCACATAACGCATAGACCTACCACTGAAGGTAGTCCCATTAAATGGGGCATAGCCGGCATCCACAGAAGCAGCTGTTGCAGCACTCCCGTAACTATGCAATGATTCATCATCGGGCAAATCTTCTGGAGATCCAGGTGGGGTGTGAGCGGAGTCAGTCATATTCAGTTTTCCATCACAGCAGTTTTCCTGTTTCAAGCAGGATTTTCTAGGCTTCTGCTGAGCATTTGAACTGAATGACTGCAAAAAGATAAAACAAGCAATTAGGAACATTTTGCAGAGCGATTAATTTTAATGTGAATCTGACAAGAGGTTCAAACAATAAAAATTATGCTACACATTTCATGAACATTTATAAAAATTAGTAGTTTGATTTTTTAAATGTGGTAAAATAAAAACTAGTCCTTTGATGAAATAGCATGGATTTGGATTTGTTTAGTTGAATCTATGTACCTTATGTTACTGGCGAATGTTATGTGCCTATGTCGAATCAGCTATGCTTTCTTTCATTGGCTTGGTGCGAGTAGCCATGGCAATAGGTAGGGAGTCCACTAAATTATTCAGAGGCCCAAGGCCAGTACTCACGTGGCTCCGCTGGCGATGACCCGGCTCCAAGAGGCGGGCGCCATCGCTCCGGTTCTTCTGTTGCGTGTTTTCCGTGATTATTGGAATCAATTTTCTCGTGCAGAGAGGCGAGCGCTGCACCATTTTTTCACCGCGCAATCGCAGTGAAGAGGTGCGCCGAAAGTTGCCGGTGACGTTTCCCGCGCAGCAGTGTTCATCATGAAACTCTGCTATTCTTCTACCGCTGTAATTTCTGTTCATTTTCTTCAAAATTTCACATTAACGTAGCGAACTGCAAAAACGTAACAGCTGGTAAAAAATTGGCAAAACAATGCATGACGTTTTTATTTTTTGACAATAATAAAAAAAACAGATAGGCAACGCAAAGGCATATTGTTTTATAATGCCAAACAATTAGCGAGTTCGTTCGGCTGCGCGAGAAGCGCGCGCGCGTCAAAGTTTTGAAAGTTATATTGTGTTTTTCCCTGTAAAAATCTCAGTATTTCTCAAAATTAGTAAAGAGATGAGAACTTAAAATGGTAGTAGACCACTACTTAGATTCTAGGTAGATAAAATCGTGGAAAAATATGCTATTTCATGTTACTATTGTTGTTTGCACTAGATACGAGTTTTAGGTTATGGTAGGTAGATTTCTACTTCTGTATGTACTATCAACTAGATTAAGTTTTATGTTTAGATTATTATGTTTTGTGGGATCTTATGATGCAAGGTGCAAGTAAGTTAGTCATAGCTGTAATTAATTACCTTCCACTTTTTCGTCTTTATCCTAGGTACTAATATTATTAAGCTAAAGAGTTTGTTTGTTTGTTGGGGGCATGGAGCCAACTCCATGCCCACAATACATCATGCTCCATGCCCACAACAACTACATAACGACCTGGGGGTCGTTATGTGGTTTATTGTATATATATAGTCATTACCGAATTGATTATTTGGGAAGAATGGGCCGTCGGTGACAGACCGAACTCCATGCGGGAAAAGCTACGGGCGAAAGCTAGTGTACCTATGTTACATATAACTTCTAGTAAAACCAAGGAAATGAAGGAAGAAGAAAGACTGTATGATGAAGGCAACATTCTTAGATAGATCATAATGATCCAAAACGTTACTCTAAACGTTTTCACGCTCATATGTCGGCTTTTTCGCGAATATCCGCGCGACACTGTCACAAAGTTATCCTAAACTAAAAATAAAAAAGTTGTAAAACAAAATATATTTAATTTATAGAAATAGGTACCTACATAGTCTCGCCTGTGTAGTTATATCGCGAATTGCTAATGTTAAACCACGTTTTAAACGCTGTAATGGACGATGCTTAAACTCTGCCGACATACAGAAGCACGCAATCACGCAATGCTCATGCATTAAGTACTTTTATTTAGAATTACATGCGTGAGAAAATTCATACTTAAATATGAAAAATTAAAAACAGCCACTACAGACGCCGTAAGGTTATTTACGACATTCATAATCACTTTTAGAGGTACCTAAAGATTAAGAGCTAGAATAATAACATTCATCCGTCGTAATAAGTATTTGTGCCTACTCTATTCAAGCTGTAATAAGCGCGATTTATTACAACACCGGCTTAGTTGTGCAACTGGACAAGAAACTGTTGCTTGCAGAATATTGCGCTAACGCACAATCTCTGCAGTCTAGGTGTTCGGCGTTATTATAAGTAGGTTACTTTATCGACAAATCTATTTAGTTCAGGCTTTTCTTAATCTTTTCAATCCACGGACTCCTAGAAAATCAAGCACAGTTTCAAGGGTCCTCTAAATAAAAAAAACAGGAATAAACGGACAATTTAATTTACTACTAGCTGTTGCCCGCGACTTCGTACGCGTGGACTCGATGATACAAAATATTGTATACTCCCGTCGCCATCTCTTAGTCTACCATGTCGTAAGGAGAAGAGAGGAATAAAAAATCAAGGTCAATAGGCACTCTTTTTAAATAGGTTACTATCACCTCGCCATCCTCCTCTGGTAAGAAAATTTTGCCTGGCAGTGAAACCGACTCCAAAACTGAATTTTGTCGTATATCTTTCTGAGCAAAAGTGGAAAGGATTTTTTTTACTTTATTGAAGGCAGTTTCATTAATTTGTAAAAAAATATAGGTAACTTTAGTTTTAGTGTTCAGAAAAAAGTCAGATTTAAACCTCCCTACCGCAATAGATGAATGCGGTTTAGGATTTATTTATTGTGTCCCTATAGCCTACTCAAAGGTCGGTTTGTAAGTTACTACTATCGTAAAGTTATTACTATTATTAAGATCCTGTCGTGTCCCACTGCAGGGCAAAGGCCTCTCTACCCTTTCTCCTATAACGTAAAGGAAGTAAGAGTACCTAATCTTACACTCGTAGTTCAATTTCCGTTAGTCATAAGAAGTATAAAAAATAAGACCAATTCGCTTTGACCTTTCATTATTAATAAAGTAATTCAACAAAATTTCGATAAACTGTCTGTGGTGAAAGTATCCACGAACTACTTAGCGTTAAGATCAGCACCATCAAATTATGACTCCTGAATGTAAACGCTTAAATACTTAAATTAATGCTGTGGCAAATATACATGGTATACATGCCTATAAAATCTGAAGAATTCTTTCGATTTCTCCAGGTTTCCGTCACCAGATCGTGATTGGAGACCTTGGGAGTATGAAAATCAGTCTAAAGTAATTTAGCATATCAGTTGCTCCAGACCTACAATTTGTGTACGTCAATAGAAAGTGCTCATCACGCTGAACAATATTCCCTAAGACGCTCTATTCATATCTCTTATAGTTGAGCTGAGCTGCTAGGGTTCTATATCTGTTGCTCCAGATCTTCAATTTGTGTACGTCAATAGAAAGTGCTCATCACGCTAACCACCTTTCCTCAGGCGCTGCTTTCATATCTCTCTTAGTTTAAGTGTACTGCTAAGGTTCCACGTCAGGTACTCCGATCTTCAAAATAAGTTATAGCCTAGTATTTGCCCAGACTCAATAGCTACATAATAAAAAAAAAAACATTCACATCCGTTCAGTAGTTCCGGAGATTAGCGTGTACAAACAGACAGACAAACAGACAAAAAATTAAAAGTTGTAGATTCCTATTCTGTTATTATTTTAACATCACCCTCAATAAGTTTTTGGTAAAACTACTCAATGTACAGACGCATCGGTTTTACTGTTTTATTATTATATATGTATAGATCTACTGCATAAAATTACTTTTTAATAAAAAAATAAAATAAAAATACTCTAATAAATGCTGCTTTTATCCAACAAAATTAGTAATACCTATTTCTGTTGATGTTTTTACTTAGTTCTTATATCGAGATGTCTTTTGTAAATGCTGTAGATAAGACGGCGGACCCGGCCTAGCAATGGTCGCAAATTTCGGCATTCACCATTGATTGTCTTGTGCTTTCTCAATTGTAATTTTGAATGCGTGATTGTCGAATAAATGTATTTTCTTTCTTTAAAATGTCTACAAATCCACGTTTCCTGCTTACGATTGACAAATCTTGACCTCGAACAAATAGTTATTTTCGTTTATGCATTGTAACCGTTTGAAACCGCAAACAAAGTTAGGTAGGTACTTTATGAAGGACATTACAAAACGTGAAACAATGGGGGCGATATCACCGTTAATAAAGTGGAAATTTCATTGTGCAAGCCAAATTCTGAAGTTTCTTTCACACATGCAGGTATTGGAGGTAGCTACTTAATTAGTAGGTACTTACAGTTTGGCAATTAATCCTTAATTATTTATTTATTTTACCGTTTACGTATAGAGCTGATTTTTCAAGTATGTACGCAGTAGGTACCTACACCATAAAACATAAAATTAATAAAAGTAAGCCTTTAAGGTGCTTTGCAAATAAGGTACCTACTTACGTTTAATACTCAACAATATACATTGAATTTTAATGATATTGATTGATATTCATGATTGCATATAAGTATATTTTTTGCCTAGAACGTAGGTACCTATTTAGATTTTAGAGTCAGACTACCTACTTAGTGCAAACAGCCTCGTCTAGACAAAGTCTGGGTTTCAGTCGTACATGTCTTACGAGTATCCTAACATAAATATCTACCATGGGGCTAATTACGTAACTCTGTTGCTAACAATTCAGTATTAAAATCGCTTGAAAATGTCACATTTGACAACTTCAGTTACTCTGTTAAGCTGGCCATTCACAGTCAGTTCAAAAAATGACTCCACTCACTAAAATAAAAATAATCTGAAAACTGACTTTCATTCAGTGCTGCCAGAACGTGGGCAATTCCCCACGCAAAGGGGACTTTAAATTTAGTGGGTAAAATGTGCTAGAAGGTCTTAGAACCGGTAAAATATGGGCAATTGTGGAAAAAAGTTAAGTTACTTTTTTAGCACTTATGCCAATAGCCTAGATTTTAATTACCGATTTTGAAAACGTAAAATTTTGGTTGTACCTCAGACCGACTAATTAATTTAACTGGCCGCGAATGGCCAACTTTAGCAACAAAACTTTGATTGAAATAATTTTATTCAAAGTTACATAATCCACTACCAGCCACTACCATGTATCTACATGGTTGGTATTTATGTTAGGATACTCGTAAGACATGTCAGACAGAAAGATCGCGCTGGCATTGGCAGATTTTTGCTCCAAAACTTATCAGTGCTTGGCACTGATACGAAAAGAGTCAATTTAAGCATATAATTTGCAAATCGATATTATGAAATGTGATATAATTTGGTTAAGAATCTTTTAAACAGCACCTTTATTTTAAAATATTATGTAAAAAAATAAGTCAATTTCTTTAACAAAATGCGTTGAAGAAAAATCCGAGGCATTAATTTCCAAGGGATTTTGACGGAATTTTTCTTAAACAAAATTAATGACATTTTGCCTCTATAGCTTACGTGCTCGATGCCAATATATTTATTGGGCTGACAGATATAATGTCCCAAGGGTGACATTAAGGCAAACCTAATACGCCGTGTTACTTACTTACAACGTAATATTAGAGCAAGAAAATATGGTCTTACTCATTAGTAAGACATGACATAGCCAGGTCACCAGAATGCTCCATTTAATTAAATTTGTAATACTAGCGTTATAAATTAATACTTACATGCATTTATTATGCTGCAATTATCTTCCAACGATAAACCAGTGGTCTACTTCATTATATTAAAACTGGTTGCGTCACCACAAAACATTTCAAGTAGGGAGGTTAGTCAATTTTTAAGCTACCGGAACGTAGGCATGCAAAGAAGTTAGAAAATATTTTCTTCAATCGTAACTATAACGCAAATACCACTTATTGATGATAGCACGCTATGAATTTCTTTTGATAATGGTATTTTAATGACTCTGCACAGTACTCAATATGTTTTTACAGCAGAGCAGAGTTAAATATTTTTCTTTATGTGAACTTTTATAATACTTATAACTTAGTTTAAATGTGAAGTTGGCATTTCTAAGCTATTATTATTCTTCATAAACAAATAATAAAAAGTTAAAAACCACATTGTACGAATGTAAAAAAAAATAATTTTGTACATAGTTATTTCTATTCTATTATTTAGTAAGTAGGTAGGTATCTCGCGAAGCCGGCGAGTCGAAACGCGCCACACCACACATTATACCAAGGCCATGATACTTTAAATCCGTGGAAAATCAGCGTTGGCGAAAAATAATAACTTGTACTAACTTAGACGTAATAAAAAACTTTTAGCTAATTCCATTCTGGTGAACCTACTTATAATATCAGTAACTAACGAATTAACAAAAGTCACACGTACCTATAAAGTTATTATGAATCAATAAGCAATTTTCAGAATGTTTGAACTTTGAGTCCTGAATAACGAACGATTGAAGTTCGTATAATACCTAGACGACGAAACTGAAATTTGAGTGTGTACTATCATCAAAGTGTAAAAGCATGTGTTTAAGATTGTAATAAGCGTGCAAAGCAGATTATACTTACTTCTTTTACATTTACACATTTTTTTCCACTAACTGTCACAAGAGCATTAGATCGTCTGCATTTTCTGCAGGAAATAGTTACAGCTATTCAAGTAATAAGTATAGTTCATGTAGGTAATCTTGAAAAGATAATCTAGTTTATGACCACAGTTTTAAAACGAGTAAGTTAGATAAGTATCTTTATATTATGACTAGTAAGTTTCTCAATGCATTGAGCTGTAAACTTGCATAGTTACCCTTTTCACTTATGTAGTTCATTCACCGCTGTTTATTTACGCTTTTAGAAAAGTAAAACAGAAAACCGGTTAGATAGTAGATTTATTAGGTAGGTACTTTGATTAATCGTATGTCAGTTAATATTTTGACGCAAACTCTACAATTAACTAGTCACATTCAAATTTTTTTTGAACTTAAATCTAAGTTTAACATAACTTTGGACTTCGAAGCAATAACAATATGAAACCTTGATGGTAGTGCCTCCTCTACCAAATCCATAATGTGTAGGTGTTGAGGTAGTATTAAATTGCGTTTCTAAAAGTATTTATTTAAAAAGTATCTACCTACCTACTTTATTGTGGTAAGGCAGTTGTGAATCTTAAGAGTGATGGTTATATATAAAATTGCAACAACACCTTAGCAGTTAAAGTTAAAATTAAATTAGTAGTTTAAAAACTTACTAAAATTATCCAGCACAGTTTTTTCCTCCATTTCGCTTATTGTTAACACCGTTGCCAAAATATCAGCAACACACATCGTATTCGTCACAATCGTAGTTCGTTACAAATGTTTCGTTCGCACAATGTTGTTCGAAGGGAAAACTTGGCAGTATCAACTCAAACATCGCAAATTACATAGAGTAAACCATCCACGTTAACTTTTACGCTAAGAATGTTGCGGTAAGTCGTCGGAGCGCTGTGCGTGGCTGCGTGCTTGGTCAATGCTTGTTACGGTGTGGTGGGCCGCCGGCGGCGCCCCCTCGCAAGCACGTCGATGCAACACTCAATTTGCTTTTGGTAAATGTCCACTATTGTTTGTTAGACGTACGATCGGTTACGAAACCTCCTATTGTATGTGCTAGCAAATAAAACTGCAATCAGCGATTACGTCTTTTTTATTCCGGTGTTCCGCTGCATTGCTGAAAATGCGCGCGAACCCCACCGCGCCATCTGGTGGCATTTTCCTTAACTTAGTGCCACTATTATAAATCACGATGGCCGGATTGTTGGTGACTTATGCAACTAAAATTGTACGGTATTCAGGCTATAATTGCATTATTTTGGTTTTAAAATCTCATTTCATGCTAAGGGCTCTCGAATTGCGTTTTACGAAGGGTCACCAAGTTTATGTTTTTGCTACGATTGTCGATTGGCATCAATTAGAGCGTTACTTATTTACGTAGGTACTTCATGTTTACTTTCACCTCGAGTAGGTATGATTTTTCAATTCGCTGGTTGTTTTGCAATCGGACACTGGTATTTGTAGGTAAATTATGCAGTAAAATTTAGGGCATATTGAAAATTGACTTGATCATCTTAATTTATATTATTGGAGCAGTTAGGTCTTTTTGTTATATAGTAATTTGCGATTCCATATTAGGTAAGTAATAAAGGAACAGTTTGATTATTCGTTTGATCCTATTTATTAGAAGGTTTACTAATCTGTTTATTTAAATCGACGGGATTAAACAAAAATGTCACGCGTTTGAGTTTCTTGTTAGCTTAATCATTCCAATTACAAAAAGTGTATGCATTTGAAGTCAATGCGGATAGAAAAATGTTGGCTTAGTCGGCGGCGAGCGATCTTTTTTGTTTCGTCAATACTAATTATTACGACATAGTCTGATAACGATGAAGACATGTTTTAGTTTCACCGACAGGCCTCATTGCGCTGCATTTCTACTTATTTTTTTGTATTGTAATTAAAGATTAACTAAACAAAGTGACGTAATAAAAACTTGGCCTAATAGGTACGTGACACGCTGGCGCTGAGGCTAAATGCAAGCGGTAGAGATTAGATGAATGATGGTTGCCCGAGCGTTTTATACAATATAACATAAAGAACTACCTATAGGTAGGTCCTACGAAAACTATGACTTTTTTTGCATAAACAAAAAGAAAGATTATAAGTATCAGATCAATAGGTTGTCAATACAATGTATGATTATTTAGAGATGAAGTAACTTTTCGTGCGGTAGACATGACTCTCAATGGCCTGATGCATGAGCATTAGATCGTGACGTGACACAATATTATGTCATTCCATTGTACCTACATACTTGTTGAAACAAAAGAAGAACTTTCTATGTGTCTTGCCTACTGTTTTGACTACCTACGAGCCCGTTCACACGAGGACGTTTCGTGATTTTTGACGATTCGTTCTTTTTTTTGACGGCGGCAAGGCTTTTTGAATGCCCATGTTCACACGGATCACGAATCGCGAAAAATGACGATACGTCTTAAATCTAGTCACACGAAACTAGATTTAAGATGTATCGTCATTTTTTCGTTCGTTTTAAAAATCACGAATTGTCAAAATACACGGATTTTTGACGAACATATTTTGACGAATCCTGAAAAAACACGATTCCGTATGCAATGTGATCGTCCATCCGTCATACTGTATTTTGGCGAATCGTCAATGACAATGACGGATCCCGTGTGAATGAGCCCTGTTTGTATGGTAAGTATTTATTGCAACTTGGAATGGAAAATGAAATTCAATCAAACATGTTGAGTTTTTATTTACCTAGTTGTTATTTGGATTTATTATTTGGTAATGTGCAATTAAATTAGCGTTCTTAATAAAATGCAAACTATCGTCTGAGGCGTGAACTAACAAAATAAAGTAAGTATCAAACAAAATGTCTAAATGGGTTTAGTTTGGTAAATAGGTGGTGAATAGTGTACCGAAATACCCTCTTATCGCTACCGCTTATGGTTTACCAGCTTTTTATGAAGTAAAAATAATAAACAGTCCAAGATCTCAAGAGTTCTTAATTAATGGGCCATTGTGAGAGCAATAACCTGCGTAATGACAGCCGGTTGTGCCTTATTCTTATTGCTTTAATGTAAAAAAAAAGTGATGGATGGACGTTATGTTTTGGTAACTGTGCATAACTGATTAAGGTCTTAGTGTTAGTTTTGTTTCTTAATAAATAAAAACTAATAACACACTTGATGCACAGGCTTGATCTCATTTGTAAAAACTTTTCATTTCTTACAAGTAAAAAAAAATTAAATAAATAAATGAGTACTTATAATCACTTATATTATGGTTATTTTTTTAATTTCAGAGCTCATCTTTTGAATATTGATATAAATAATATTGAAAATGTATTTATTCCTAAATCCAAGATAAGTTAAGATAATATGAAATGATTGGTAGGCAAAAACTAAATACTTTGTTTTAAAAAAATCAAAGTCGTTTTCAAGTCAAGTCTCATTACTGGTTCAATTACTACCTGCGGACATTGATAATAAAGGCCTTGAAAGTTTGTAGGTATTACTGTGATTAACTTAAGTTTATGAATCACGTTTTTGCAAGGTAATAACTTTATTATTATTTTACTCTACATAATAATTATATACAGATTATATTATATGCCTTAAGTAAAAAAGGATATAAGAAATAGGTATTCATAACATAATGGTGATTGGATTCGCTATTCGCGTTAGTGAAAATATGACAATGGAAAATTCTAGTCTAGCGATTAAATGCCTATTCTGTAAAAAGGCAAAAGACTCTATACAAAACTGTCTAAGAAACAAACAATAGAATTACTTTCTGCGTCAAAATAGCAGCTCAACAAAACATTTAAAGAAGTCAAGTGACAGTTTATTACGAAATACAGGATTTACTCGTAGGTAGGTTTTAAGACATTTTGAAATGATTCATTTTCTTTCATTGAAAACTTTTGAAAATGGAGAAATCGGTGAACATACGTAAAAAATACAGTACAGTCGAACATCGAATTTCTTTGTTGACGTATATAAGTATGTATGTATATCCGTTATCCTAGTCGCCATAGCACAAGCTCACGCTTAATTTTGGGCTAGGCAATTGGTGTGATTTTTGAAACAAATAAAAAATTATAAATAAATGTACCTTCTCGGTTTTTTAAGTCGGTTAAAACCACACCTTTTATTGTCGAATATAGAGGTGTAGTAATTGCAATTATTGTTATTAAACATTAACATTTAGAGTAACTCAAAAATCTTCAGGGGTCGTGAACATGTTTCCGTAACACAGGAAGTGTGTTAATTAGCTGAAATACGTAACTATGATTGCATCTGAGATACGGTGAGCGGCCCAAGGTGAGTATGAGGCAAGTGTAAGGAGGCCGAGCTAGCCTAAACTAAGTCCAGGAATATCCGCATACCTATTTGGTAGAAGGAAACGTTATGAAGACTATTAATTATACAGGTATAAATGTGTAATCGTTTGCTGTACTTAATTAGATTTTAGAATTTAAGCAAAGACATTATTATTAAAATAAATTAAGATTGTTGAAACAATTGAAGCCTCTTTTTAGGGATCCGTAGGTACCTCAAAAGGAAAAGGAACCGTGTTATCCATCTACCTCTTTTCTAAGGAGCGTTGGAAGTTATGAAGTTGAAATCTACATCAAATAGGTACTTATGCCGTCTGCGGTCCTTTGAACCTGTAGAAAATCGAGTCAACGCAGTCAAAAAATATGGTCAATTCAGCCTCATTTTATAATATTTCGCATAGGAGTAAAAACCTACTCGTATAGGGTACCTACTTCCCGTAAACTTATAATCACGAAATTCGGCTAAAATACAGGTCTTACGGTACAAGTAAATAATAAATTCGAAAAACATAATTATACAAAAACAAACTTCGTTTGTACGGAACCCCCAGTGCGCGAAAAATATTTTGTTTCTGCATTAATATGAACACTATTATTATTGTACATAAAAATAAGAGTTGGATTTTTTTTGCCTTTCGCATATTATGTCCTCTGACCCAAGTTTCAGCACCATATGTGAGCACTGGCAAGATACATGCGTCAAATATGCGAGCCTTTTGTTCCACGGGGATGTTCATCCTAAAAGCAAATTCTATTATGAGGTATGCGGCCCATGCTAGACGTGTGCGTCTACTAATTTCGTTGGTCTTTGTTGATTTCGTTGAGTTTCGTTGAATACATTTATAGTCGAGTAACTTGTAAATAGAGTAAGTACGAGTGAGTAGGTCGTTTTTATACATCGAGCAAGTCGTTGACATGATAGTAACTATTATATAATCTGTGACATGATGCTCTACTTTTGATGAAACTCTTTCAATAAAGTGTTACTGTAAACAGTCATGACCTTCAAGGCGGTGAAATTGTCATGGATACCTACAACTTTAACTATGAAGACATTACAGAAATCGAGAAAATTTTTTGGCTCTCCATACATTTTCATCGAGTTAGCAGAATGAATTCTATGAAAAACCTGTTATTTTAGTATTTGATCATGACCCCATAGTAAAAGTTGTAGGCATAATAATAATAATGTCCTCCTAGCCGAATTTCGACCACAGCGGCCTGTCTCAACAGAGATTAGCCAACTGCGTGGGAGTATATTATAGTGCACAAGTGTGTGCGCAGTACACAGGTGCACTCTCTGTTCCTTCACTCTCATAATTCGGTGAGACGGCAGTCCGACATGACCGTAGAGAGATCAGGCGGGTCCTGAGTGTAGGCATATGGCCATATGGCCATATTCACCCTCTTAAAGGATAAGACTGTTTACACTAACATTCTGTATAGTGCTTGGTCTCATGTGGTTTTTCAGTCACTACATTGGCTGGCAAATCTATAATATCAAAAATATTTGAAAATGTCTGAAAAGGACTAGTCCATTAATGGTTTTTTATTCGTCAATATTTCTAACCAGAATAAACTAAATATTATATTTTTCTCATTGTCTGTACATAAACCGCACCTTCGCCTATAACAATTAACGCATGAAAAAAAAATGATAGCAAAATTGTCGTTCCATTGACAGTAGTACCCGGTGGTAGTACCTATTGTATAATCTGTGCTAATACCTAGTAGTATTTATCCACCAGTGGAAAGGCTATAGTACATAGCCATACAGCCAGGAAATACAAGTAAGTGATCAATCAATGGATGCCTGTTACAAAACATTTTTTTTTCAAAAATGGAGGCGTTTAAAATTCTGATTTCCATGGTTGTGTTTCATATTTTTGTAGCTTAAAGATAAATAAAGGTTATTGGTGGTTGGTGATATCTTGGAATAAAAAACCAGCCTCCATACAAAAAATAGACAAGTCCTTTTAAATATTGATTTGTACGTGTTCCAAATACGAGTATTAAAATCGTATTTTTTTCTAACAAACTCTTTTATATTAACTTTGTCATTGTTTAAGTGTATCAGTTTCTTTTTTATTTTGATTGGACTGTCATCTATACTAATATTATAAAGAGGAAAGGTTTGTTTGTTTGTTTATTTGCATCGAATAGGTTCCGAAACTACTAGACCGAATCAAATGAAATTTGGCACAGAGATAGTTTGAGACGCTGGGAAGGACTTTTTGTCGCGATATTAAATCATCAGGGGGGTGAAATGGGGGATGAAAATTTGTATGGAAAATCCGACTTTTGGCGCGGGCGAAGTCGCGGGGAACTGCCAGTTCCTAATATAATGAGAGTTAACATCGGACTAAGGAGGTCCGAGTTCTGTTGTTCTAAAATCCTTGCAACCTGAATCGCGGGCTATTTCACTAACAGATACATATCGATCTTTTGAAAGTATGTAACGAGCATTTATCGAGACTCCCAGAGAACCGGCTGGGCAGCCTTGCCGGCTGCGGAGGCCGCTTTTTGTGCGGTCATTTAAACGATCCTTAAATCGATTTTATACAGGATGGAAATTTATTTGGTATTAAGTTTATGTAATAGAAGGATAACAAATTAATTTAACCGAAATATTGTTTGTCGGGTTGTAATACGTAAATTTAAATAGGTTCTGCTTCAACTAAAGCGACTATAGGATGCTAAGAGGTATGTAATTAAGAAGGTAAATAAAATGTAACACTGCAAATTGAAATAAACACTCGTAAATACGAGTACAGTGCGTTCAGTTATGCCCCTTTACGAGGTGATAAAGAAGCAACAAACTACGAGTAAATTTGGAAATTCCAAAGGTTGCTAAGTAAGAACTAAGAAGTACTTATATTGAGTTTTTCACATGTGTACTTACCTAATGTGTCTGTGTAATAATATTAACGCTCTGGAGACTAGCTAACAGCATTTCAGCTGCTACGATGTAAAAAAAAAAATACATCCCCTATATACTCTAAGCTTACAACCCTCCAGGCGAATTCCATCCTTATTTACATGTGGGTAAGAGGAGTTACCAATAAATAGTTTGGTGGTCGAGTTTCAATCTATACAATGTAAAGTATACAGATTGGCTATACGCTCGGACGTGCCAACAATCTTTTGGAGCACAATAGTTGGTCAAAATCTATCAACTTTTTATAAGCGTTCCTTTAGCATGGACAATCAACACACTGACACTTTTTACTAGAGCAATTTTTTATAAGAACAAATTTTTGTAGCATTTGACTTTGAGTACCGAAACTTCTAAAATGTAGGTCTTTTAGAAGTTTTAGTAGTGATTGGTTAATAAGTGCATGATTCCATAGTTCCTCTCTTTTCATATCATTTACAAATAAAATGAAGTTATCTGTGTCTCAGACTAAGAAGTAAGTAGGTACTAAAACTAAATCTAAACGTCCCATTCGAATTCTTTGCTGATATTTTTAGGATTTAACTTGTTTATGGAGTTCAAGTAACTAAACAATTTAGAGGGAGAGGGAACTAAAAAAAGCATTGTAGTGAGATAGCTCTTTCTATTAACTTGAAACCTCTATGCTTTTTAAAAATATATATATGTTCTTAGACCTCCGTGTTACGTGCCTTTGCCCTTACATCTCACGCACTATTCTTACTCGTATATCACGATCAAATGTCTCGTTGGTTTAGTGGTCAGCACGCTGGGAACTAATGTCCTCGAGGTCCCGGGTTCGAATCCCGGGTCGGGCGAAAAGTATCTTGTTTTTTTTTTGTTTTGAAATAACTCAGACACAGTTCGGATGAGAGTGAAGGAACAGAGAGTGCACCTGTGTTACGCACACACTTGTGCACTATAATATCTCCCGTGCAGTTGATTAATCCCTGTTGAGATAAAATTGGCCACTATAGTCGAAATTCAGCTAGGAGGTGGTTTATATGCGTTATTATATATTTGTCTTTTTATTATTAGGATCTTTAAACTATGAAATTGTGTCGGGCGTGAAAACTTTGTGGATATGTGAGCCGCCACCCATGGCTGCGACTAACAGCGCCCGCGCCGGCCGTGGGGACAGTGAATTACCCCATTTGCCGCCTCACTGCGCACTCTCTCCCGATTTCACAGGAGGTATGATCACATTTGCATGGACGTGCATAGATTATATCAAATCAGATAAAAATAATTTCTAAACTGTCTAGCGACGCAATCATACCGACCTGGTGATGCGAAACAGTAAGCTGGTATGTAAACTATTTTAGTACTTAACTAACGAATATACCTAAGTAAGTAATAGCTGATCTCAACAACTCTACCTAAGCACTCTATAACATCTCAAAGTAAGTAACAAATCGCTACCTTGGGGTAGAAAGGTCGTAAAAGCCATACAAGGCTTATGGCTTTTACGACCTTTCTACCCCAAGGTAGTGAAATATTGTCCCCTAGTCCGGGAAGTCGTCAGAAATAAGAACATTTGTTTATACTTAGGTAGGTATTCGAATTACCTACAACAAGTTTACGAGGTATAGTGTCCTCACATTTTCAGTACTTTTTAAGACAAGACCATGGTTGTCGTTTATTTGGTAAGTTGGTACCGCTGCTGCCTAAAAAACAACCTACTATCCGTTTCAGCGGCCAACTAATGTACATTTTTTAGTTATGCAATTAAAATTGTTCCTACTTACATTGAGTTATCTGATGATAGTCTATCCGCGTCTGTTTATTTATTTCTGGCTCAAATCCAATAATCAGATCACAGACCGTTGAAGTTACTCGTATAACGAGTAATGCACGACCAAATCTAGATCAGTGAGTATGTAAATCAGCTCGAAATTACCCCTACCATGATTTTAATTTCCTGTTGCATACAAAGTTGAGTTTTGCTTATCAGTCCGATCATCAAGACGAAGTAACGTAAAGTGAGCCTAATGATTGTAAATTGCATATCTTTTAATTTTTCTGCTTTCTTTTCATCAGTTAATCGTCTGCTAAGTGTTTCAAGGAAAATGTTATTGGCTGTCCGTGTCAAGGAATTCAAGAATCATGTACTAGCGTTTCGGGAAACGTTGTTTTATTTAGTACTCGTAGGGGCAACCACGCCTTCGACTGCGTAGACTCGCTGATACAAAATGACTCATACTTCCATCGCCGTCCACTAATCGTTACCTCTTATTTGTACTGTGTCGTATGGTGAAGGGAGATAACTTTTTTTTTTAATGGGAGAAGGAGGTCTTTGGATGTTTTTATCCTATTAAGATGAGACGTAGCCTAGGTTGTGCAACGGACTTTACATGTTCATATTGTGGTATGATGAGCATCAACATTAATTCAGCCGATTTCGAGTCTATAGGGGACAAACATGTACGGCGTTATTACAAAAAAAATAGACCAGGTTTAAAATGGGTCTAAATATTAGCCGACAACAGAGGTATATATGACACATTCGTGACATAACCTAATAGAGAAGCGCTCTTCTATTTTGGCTAGCTAATAGCTTATTCTTGTCTTAAGCCCGGTACTAAGTTTTTGGAATAAGGGGGGTAATGTTTCATGTAAATGTACTTTTGTCTGTATGTAGGATACACACAGACAAAAGTTTCAAAAACTACATTTTTGCGCCCCAGTGACCTAAACTAAGGCTGCCGGAGGATTTTTAAAATGAATGTACATAATCCGACTTTCTGTTATTTTTACCACTTAATCGTATTAGCAGCTTTTACTTAAGGTTCATATTTCGTCAATTTCCGGTAAAAACCACTAAGCCAACCTCATCCTAGAAAGCGTCGAGAACGCTTTCCTTCGTTTTAAAACATGAAATTCACAATCGCTATAGCTATAAGATTATATTTGATTTAAGCAACTTCGTCATACGACCTTTGACCCGGCACGATGCAGATTGAATGCATCATACTCGTACCTATCCACTTTCAGTTTTGCTAAATATGATTTGCTTGCAATATTATTAATGTTTTCGTCTTACGTTCGAGTTAGGTATTCTTTACAAAATGGGTACCTACCTTTCAAAATGTTGTGATAATACACCTACTAAGTACTCTGTTTAATAAAATAAAGGCCAACTCTACCTATGCACCCTTTATAAAGACACACTGGAAAAAAGAAACAAAGAACTAAAGTATAACTGGTATTAAATGTTAGGACTTTTTGGTATCTTTGTGGTATCCATGGCTAAAGGGGCTGCGCGGTGCCCGGTGAACCGCCCAAGTTCAAACGTTTTATTTCGGGATCCTTACTTTGAAACCTTTTTATTCGTTTTGTGTTACACATTGACAGTCATTTGGTCTTGTTTCGACTTGTTTGGTGTCGAGGATGCCCTCGATATCCCACGCAAACTGCTGATATTTTGTTTTGTTGTCAATTCGAAAGCTATTACCAATTTAGTATCGACTTGTATTGTTTACTGAATAATAGTAAAGCAATTTATTACACAGTACGATTTGTAAAAAATCAAATAGTAGACAATTTAGGAAATAGAGCGGTCGGAACGTACAATTTTAACAAAATCAGATGCAATTTGTTCCAAATTCAATTATGTCTTCCGATTTTTTACAGGTACAGTGTAATATATTCTTAAATTTGTTCATGTTATTTCATTTGTCTTCAATGAACACTTACAAAGTTAAATCGCCTTATTATCAGGATTGTACATTTTAAAATCACTACTCTCCGAGTTAAGCACATCTGTCTGTGTGGTCGTAATTGTTACAGAAAGTCACGTACAAATTCAATTCAATCATTTTCCAATTGCAATGCATGCAGTATTGCATCAACATTCTTTAGGTTAAAATAGAATAAGTTCTCTTAGAGGAAATTATGACGTGGAAAATAAAGAAACATCAGCAGTCAATTTGACGACCGTCTTGGTGTAGTCGTTCCCGCACCGGACTACTAAACCAGGCCGTTGCGGGTTCGAATCCTGCAAGGGGCAAATGTTTGTGTGATCAGCATGAGCATTTGTACCTAAGTCATGGATGTTTATATGTATTTAAGTATTTCTATCCGTTATCCTAGTCATCAAAGCACAAGCTCACGCTTACTTTGGGGCTAGGTAATTGGTGTGTTTGTTGAAACAATGTATTATTTATTTATAATAGTATGTATGTGCAATTTACTTGCCTTCGTAATAAGTCACCTTGTAGAACCCAAAAGGTACGTAGTTACACGTTGTCATACCTGCAAGTAATTTAGTGAACCATGACATGCATTGTTTTACTGAACCAAAACACAAGTCCCAAAATCCTACAGAGTCATGGGCGTATATTTGAAACTGACTAACCGATTTCAGCCAGTAAAAAGATATGAAATGCCAGACCGACATAATTTCTGGTTTTTATTATAAGTAGCAGACGTCCAAGCAGACCAATCAAACACGTTCAAATTAATAAAACAGTCAACTTTACATAAATATGTTGTGGTGAGTCACGCCGCGTCGAGCATCGCGAGACTTATCTGGCACTGACCTTTCTTTGTATAATTTGCTTTTACACTAATGGCTCCGTGATTCCTTTGTAGGTGCTTCAAACCTTTGTTTCCCTCTTGTTTGTTTAGAAAAGTTTTATGAACTTTACATTCTACTAACTTCTAGTGAGCGTTGTGATATAAGTAGATACGAGGGTTATAGAGTCTGTGGGAGTGTTTTGTTTTCTCGCAGTAAAGCACATACTTACATAAAAAATATTTTATGACTTTAAATCTATGGTGGTATTCTTACTTATTCTGTGCCATGTTCCATGTCTACGATATAATAATTTAATAAAATAAATTAATGTTATATAGTATGTCTTATGTGCATACTATACGTATGCACATAAGACATACTATATAACATTAATTTATTTTATGCCTTGTTTATACGTAAATGGATAGCAATAGTTCAAAAATGTGTATCTCGCCTACCCACATCTATCACTAATGTGCGATAATGTCAGATTATAAATCATGATAAGCTGATAATAAAACAGATCGATACACTATCGCATCGCCCACCTTTCGTCCTACTTTGATAGTTTTAAAACTCATAAATTAAAAACACTTTTTCCTATGGTAAATTAGGTGCTCATAATGGACACACATTTTTTACACAGGTCTTACTTTTTATGTATTTTTAAGTACCTAAACATGTTTTAACATATTATTATACATTTTCGCTCTCCTCATAATATTTGCCATTGTTAATTTCTTCTAATTTTGGGCGGGCTAACGAGTAGTCTTCGTAAATGGTGTTGTGAACCGGCTGTAAAACTCATTTATTAGGTTATAGAATGTGCCCTTTATGTGCCTGACTGTTGATCTGAAAGATGACTTAACGTGCTCTTCGAAACATCTATATCCAATTCCTGATGGACCATTAAGTTAAATCATGCCTCTTACTCGTATCATGTTTCAACCAACCTAACGTCTATATATCTGAATCAACCTGTCAATGGGAATATGAGTCCAGTACTGCCAATATAATTGCTTTCAAACTGAAAGAAGCTTCCAGGAAAGCAATATTAGTTTTCGAACTAAATGTCAGGAAAGCAATTCAATTTCATTCCACGTGTGTCTCTTTAGAAGTCCACTTCCCTGGTTCTTTGGAGATGATACTTGGGGTGGGCTTGTTAAATTGAATAAGAATGAAATGAATCACTTTGTTATATTTGTTTGTAAAATTACTTGCATTTGATGTGAACGAATGTAAAACATCTACTAGTTAACCACCTCTTTAAAAAATTTAAGTAAAACGTGTAAGAGTTACATAATTCTGCAAAACTGCAAGACCTTGGCGAGGCTGGCACTGTCTAGCCTCGGGCGAATCGTAGCGTGTTTAGCTTTAGCTAAAAAAAATAGACAAAATAGTACTTAGTGAGCATTGAAAGTACCTTTGTGTGTAATCTGGTGGTGCTATATTTTTATTAAAATACTTAGTAGCAAAATTTTCACACAAGAATGACTGGCTTTATCGATTTCTTGTAAACAACTTTCGGATACTTCAGGCTTTTTAGAGAGTAGCCTGGAATTAAGCCTTCTGAATAAACCTTCTATGCCTATACCCTATCGGACTGGGCGAGTCTATTTTTACATCAGCTAGTCAGTGCAAGAGGCAATGACTACAGTGCAGCGCCACACTTTTTTAAAGTCAACGACCTTCAAGAAATTGTACTAACATCAATTATCGGCTCCTTGCATCGTGTTTGGATAGCAAACGTTTTTGTTTGGCTAAAGAAATTCCTTTCTTTGAAGGTTGAGACCGTTTGGATTTGTGCCTATAGAGGCACATATCTTAGAAAGAAATTATGTTGGTACTATTACCAACATAATTTATTTCTTAAATAGTCTCAGGTCAAGCCATATTGATAAAAAGCGTGGGAACCGAAATCATAACATCAAATAAATATCAAATCATAATTTTCTTTGAAAAAGCTTTAAAGATTACTTAACAAGTGATTGTTTATGATGCTGAAAATACCTTGTACGCAATTTCATAATTATATTAATTTACCTATCATATTGCATTATTTCAAATGATATTATTGTAATTAGCAGTACCTAATAGCAGTTATAGTTTGCAATATTACAAACAAGCGCGAAAGAATGACGTTGATGTCTTTTACTTTAGATTTTTAACTTAGGAAATAAGTATGGTTTTGCTCAGGACAAATTACTTCTGAAATCATAAATAACATAACATATTGGGCATTATGAATAAATAGGTTAAACAAATAACAACTTACGCACGAGATTTCCTTTCCATTATCTTAAGTGTTATCGATGAAGACACTGATAAGTTCTGATAATTCGAGGGTACTACCCGTAGGATAGTCATCTACTTATTATGCAACACCAGTGAAGTGCTACCAGCTATAGTTACTATAAAGAACAAAGCACGGACGTTATACGATTTTCGGGCATTCGTTTATACGTATAAGGCTTCGAAGAGATAAATTGTTACAAAGTGTATTTTCATCTCTCTTATACGTATAAGTTTGTCCTGCTTGCTCGTATAGGCTACGTCATCGCAGAAACCAGCCAGCCAATTGACCGGTATACTGCCAACCTTCAGTTTTTCTTTTATTTATAACTCGCTTTGGCTTGGTAAAGTTATGCTTCGTTTGTACTGACTAAACCACTTGCCACTGAACTTGATTGCCTGATTACTTGCTGTGTAGAAGCTAGTAGCTATCGAATAACTAATTCCTGTTATTTATGATTTATTTTCTTTAAAGGAAAAGTTCCTTTATTTAATTATAGTTAGTTGATGGACAGTTTTTATGTAAGCGTCTATATTACGCATAAATAAGAGATGATTAAACTAGCTTAGGTACTTGTAAGTGAAGTTCGATCATAATAATTTTATTAGCATACCATTTTAAGATTTACTGACGCAGCTAGGTAGATAATATTTATCCTAATATTTTATATCTACATGTTTATGTTTGCATTATTTATGCAAATAATAATGCTATGTTACTCATTAAGTATTGGTCCTCAAATATGTTAATTTATTTATTATATAATGTAACGCCAGTGTCAACACTGTTTACACAATGTTATATTACATTAGTTTATTCTTCTAATTCACTATGTACTCGTATTATATAATGTATAATAACTTTTTTTACCGCACATATTTAAACTGGACTAATAAAGTTTTGAAAACGATTAGGTATTACAAATATGTATGTCAATTAACTATTTGTGGTCAATTTAAGGCTGTGAATATAACTAAAACTTTGATATGATTGGTAAAGCAATTAATTTCTTTTCACATAATTTGGTAGGATAATTGTAATTTTCTTTTATATCTAGTAATTATGTTAAGTTATTTGTCGTGTAAAATCGAACAAAATAAAATCATAAGGAGCTAAGTGTACAAGAAAAATGTAGAGTCGTGTGAGTATGTACTGTAAACATTCATTAAAAAGTCTACCATGTTACGTCTAATGAAAACGAATGACAGGATGCATCAACGGGTTTTGTTATCTTGTTCGACTGGAACGATACGGGTCCTCCATGCAAACGGAGCATTATACGGTTTAATGAACGGCCAGCGATGGCGGCGGTGCGCGGCGCGAGCACGGCGCGCAGTCGGCCTCGAGCACCGGGCGGCGCGCGCGCAACTACGCCGCGACTCAGTGAAAGGCGCATGACTCACACCTGCCACCATGAACGAGTACGCAGAGTACGACTGGAAACTGCAGCAGATGCAGAACGAGCGCCTCTGCGAAGTCACAAGGAAACGACTCACAGACGGCGACAAACAAAGAGCACTCGACGGGCTGAAAGAGGCCGTCGATTCTAGCCTCAACCTCGCCCTGCGCGACAAAAGCCGGTGCCAAGACGATAACTTCCTGCGGCGGTTTCTGTACGCGCGTAAACACGACGTGCAACAAAGTTTCGAGTTGCTAGTGCGCTATCACCAATTCAGGCGGGACCACCCTGAATTGTGGGCGCCTGCTGATGGCGGTGTGCTGCGGGCTCTGGCAGACGGACTCCCCGGCGTGTTGGCCGAACGGGACCGGCGAGGCCGCTGCGTTCTCATCATGTTCGCCTCCAACTGGACCCCTTACGCCTGTCCACTACTCTCTGTCCACCGAGCCTTACTTCTTACCCTAGAACGCGCACTCGATGATGTTCAAAACCAAGCTAACGGATTCGTTATCATCGTCGACTGGACAGAGTTCACCTTCAAACAATCGTGCAGTTTACAAGCAAAAATGCTCAAGTTGATGATCGACTGTTTACAAGACTGTATGCCAGTGCGGTTTAAGAGTATACACTTTATAGGCCAACCGTGGTACGTGGAAACAGCGTTGGCCGTTACGAAGCCCTACTTGAAGGCGAAAACGCGGGAACGGATAATTCTGCATGGGAACAACCTATCGACGTTGCACGATTCACTGCCCCTCGACATTCTTCCCGCTGAGCTGGGAGGAGAGGGTCCTTCGTATAACTCAGAGCGGTGGCTGCAAGAGTTCTGTCGTGGAGACAGCATATGCCCCACACCTGTAGCGCCCTCTGCTACGGCTACCCCCGTCGAAAACGACCCTCCGTGTGCCAAATTGGACAAAGCATACAAACAAAAGGACAATCCGAATTTCTCGTTTCATGGAAATGAAAAAAGTGCAAAGTCAGAGCTGTTGCGTGATAAAGATTGACCTTATCTTTCGCATTGACCGCAACGTGGATAATGGACAGCTCCAAGGCTGATCACGGTTCCGTCGCCGCGCATCGTTTCAAACGTGCTGCGGGCGCATTTTGTGATATCGAGTGTATTGTTAATGCTAATTTATTGTCTAGAGACTGTAGGAGGGTTAACGCCTCACTAGAAAGCGGTTTGTGTATGAGTAAGTGCATTTATGGTCCCGGATTAGAGCATCGCTCGGATCGTTAGTATTCGTTTCGGTTGGTGGCCTGTCTAATTAGTGAGTCAGCCAGGTTTATGGCGGTGCGGGCGCATCGCTGCGCGCATGTAACGGTGCCGGGCTCTCGATTCGCCGCATCCGCTCGACTCACGAGCGCTGGATCCCGCTCATTCGGTGCATCTTTGTACATCGCTGTCAGCTCCTGTGTTACTTTACTCTTTTAAGTATTTATTTATCACCTAACCAGTACTTGTAGTGAATATAATATCTCATTATTGAATAGATACTCTAGTAGCTTTGAACATGAGGCTTGCTGCGCATTTACTATTACGTTAAGTCTATGTTTGGAAAATAATATCACGCTCATGCAAAATATTTTAATAATAAGTATCTATTCGACTTTGTATTGTACATTGTATTCGACTTTAATAACGTCATACGTTCCATGCATTGTGTCATTGTGCTGTTGTGAAATTTATTGTGTATGCTGTCAAAACCCAGTTAAATGTATAAGCTCTCATTTCATTGAAACTTATTCAGCTCTCTCCTAGTAGCCTTAATTTATTTATTTCCTTAAATCATTTCAAAATTGTTAATAGACATACAACTGCTGTGACATTAGACAATAATACTATGATACTAGTGGTTCCATGAATACCTAAGTAGTTGTAAGAAACAAAATAATTTGTATCATTACTGATACTGAACTTGGTGTAAATATTCAATCAATTTCGACTGAAAAAGTTCTTATAAATTGATATTATAATTTACAATAAATATTTAATACATATTTATATGTTTCATTTGGTTATTGTAGAGAACCTATTACTTATGTAGTTTGAGTACTTACTTGTACCCTTGAAACTCTTGGTGTGCTGATCTAGAATACAGAATCAGATGATAATGTAAATTGCATAGGTTTAAGTAAATGTGATTGCCGTAAGGTATCTAATGATGCTAATGACATCGATTGGAAGAATACATGCAAATCTACATTAGTCATCGTGTCTACCAACCTTAAAGCACAACAGTATACCTAAGAAGTACCATCAGATATTAGGTATAATGGAGTAGTTGGAAGTCACTCAAGCGTGACATTGTATATTATGTTATTACTCTAACATGTATGTTTATGATGATGGGAGCGCAATGTGACTTGACATTGAGGCCACTGTTATTACAAAAATAAAACAACAAATGCGATGAAAACCTGCCGATTTTTATCATTTTAAATATAATGTTCTCCCTGCCATTTGCCGTAAAATTGATTTGCATTGCTTTAGTGTTAGTATAAGATAATCAACAAATTCTCAACTATGAATTGACTAGTATTACTCTTGTCAATAAAGTCGTTAAAGAATACATACATACGATATAGTAGGTACAAAGTACAGAAGTGGTTGTGTATTTCGCTTTATGGTGCACTTTCCCCAAACAAACTAAATATTCGTTTTTGTGTATGAATATGAAATAAGGCCATGTCTTTGGTGTTCATTGCAGGTAGATGATACCATATCACTTTTAGTTATTTAGTACTGAAAGTGTAACAAGTAGGTGGTAGCGCTCAAAGGCAGTAAGTATTCGGGATGGGTTAATTAGGTAATAATGATGTCAAAACACTTTTTTTCTTAGCATGATTTGCTTTTCATGGTGTGCCATGGATTTTTCATGATTTGTAAATTGTGCTTCGTGAGATATATGTTTTATAACGTCTGATTGGATTGTAGAGGTATAGGTCCAAAACGAAAGAAAAACACTCCTATAATATGTCTGATATACGAAAAGTAATTCAGGTTAAGGTCACAATAACCGAGGTCACCACACAATCGGATTATCTCAGACCGCAGTAGCTACAATGAGATTATTGTTCTCGCTCGTATTAAACACATTGGCAAATATCAACTAATTAACACAGCAGTAATTTAATTTTAAATCGAAATAAACACCCAATTAAGTTGATGTACCCCGGATGTACCTATTTGTACAACCATAAAACAGTTAGTTTAAAGTTTAAGAAAGAGTGCCACTGAGTTGAGAATCCAACGCCTTTTTAGTGAATTTGTTAGAGAGACATTAAATAATAGAGTATTTTATTGCATTAATTAATTAATTAAATTATTATTTATTAGTTTGTTGTTGTGAAATAATGCCTAAAACGTTACGGATGACTAACGTCACTACATAACTACATTCGATTCTTAGAACATTGAATTATTGTATATATTTGGTGCTATTGCCATTCATTGACCTAGAACATTGACATTTACCCAAAAATTCTGCGATATATCCGCATAGCGTCTACATTACTACCTAATCAATATTTAACTATAGAATTTTAATACTAAAGAATTGTCCAGAATACTGAATATTTGTGTCTGAATGAACCATGGCCTCGATTTAGCTTAGAACTATAAAAGCGTAGATATTTTCTATGAATGAAAGAGCAAACTCTTGGCTGCCACGCGAGTGTTTTATATATATATATATATATTGATTTAACATTGATTTGCTATGGTTTTAGGTTAAAAAATATGTATGTACCTAAGTCACAGTGTACAGTCAGATAGACCGTCATTAGAATTTTCCGAGAATGCACGTACCTACTTATTAAAGTAGGAACTATCTACAGTACGTTATGAGGTTCACTGTCAGCAATTTTAGGGCCAAAATGATGGTTAGATAGATTGCTAGTTCCTCTTCTGAGCATGAGGTACTTCTTTCCGAACCCTGAAGACATTAACTCACAGAACTTTTGTTGTCATTTCTCATGACACATCACATATTTCGATTGCGGTTGTCCTAAGGAGTACCTTTCTAGAATGACAATGAACGAGATATTTTTTGGATTAGTTCTGTGGAAACAAATAATCTATAGGTGCATAATATTAAAACTGACGAAAATCAAATTATTTTCATTGATTTTAGAAATTTGAAAATACATTCCCCAGGTCTTAGATTAATTAAGTCAGTAGAATACAGAGCTAAAAAATATTATGTTTGAGAATTTTGTCTATATGTAGTGAGTATGCATGTTTGTTTTTCAAAGACTCAAAATCTGCTGAATTAATAATTATGCGCACTGTATAGTTTGTAAATAGCCTAGTATGTGTAGTCCCGTCTCGATAAAAATAGCCTGGAATGGCTATTTTTATCTCAATAGGATAAGTACCTACATCCAGAGACTAAAGGGTGACCTCTCTTCACCATAAGACTTAGTACAAATGAGGTCATGGTTATTGGACGGGATGGGAGTATGAGTCATTTTCAGTCTAGCAGACGAAGTCACTAGAAGAATCCAGATAATTGATACTGTATTCAAGAGACTAAAAATATTAATTTGAATATAATAAAAGCCTTCCGTCCACTTTGTTGACATACAAAATAAACATAATGACTGAAAAAAGGAGATTTAAGCTTCTTCACCGTGATTTAGTGAAGCTAGGCTATACTGTTAGCAATCGCGGAGTCAGCAGCGGTGCCGGGTACGGGCGGAGCTGTGTCGGGTACGGGCGGAGCTGGCTGAGACTCCTTATGTGGAAGATGTGTGTGTGTGATACCTATGTAAATCGTAAATCATGCTATTGGTGGATCAATTACACAAAGTATGGACGAATCCTAGTTTCATTTATCATCGATATCCATTATCGATAACAATACTAACAGATTTGTAAATCAGATTATTAACAACAGCACATACTTACTTATCTATTTTACAATTTGGTCACGCTACGCTTATCTAGGTAAGTACTCATTACTATTCCTAATTAACATTTTGTGTGTAGGATCGTGTCATATCCTTTGGTACAAACATTCATCATACAAGTTTGGAAGTAATTTTAATACTCATTATGAACACACAGGTATTAAGCGTCGACATGGTAGTTTACAATCTAACCAACGCTTTTAGGTACCTAACTTTTTTTTGCCAATTTAAATTGGCAAATAAAAGTTAGGTACCTGCGAATAATTTATGCGTATCAATACGTAATATAGTACTTACCAAAAACTGGAGTCAAGAGTTATTTAACAGACTTAATACTTTTCAATCATCATTTTTAATGCGCACATAGCCAAATAGTGGAATGACCTGCCTGCGTCTGTTTTTCCAAGTGCAACCCGAATCTTTTTAAGGTGCGTGTAAATAGGCTACTCCTGGGCAAGCTCGCTTCATCGTAGACCTTATCTTTGCCCTCAAAGATGAAGATCACGTGGTAGCCCATTACTTACTAAAAAAAAACAATGCATAAGCTATAAGTAGTTATTATTTTACTTAATACTCAATGGCCAATAACAGACAGGGATTTAGGTTCAGCGAACTGTTTTTGAGTCTCAATAAGGTGCTACGTTCGAATACAATTCGCAATGGAACATTCAATCTAACGCATGTGTAGGTATCGTAAATGTAATGGTTATAGCGTATTCAATGTTACCATAAGTTGCTACGCCGTCAAAATTATACAAATCTTCCTGAGAATTTCTTATTTTTATTGACACCAGCACCAATGAAATACGTTTCAAATTCTGACAGCCAAAGTAACACGCAAGCCAAGCTTAAATTGTATGGTACCCTGAAAACCGGTCGGCCTTCTTCAAGCTATTTAAAATCTTATTTGGCTTATGTTTACTGCCCGATTTCTTGTCAACTCTCAACTCTCTTACTAGAACAAGTCCTTTACTATATGCCAACCGATTATCTGAGACCTCGCCTGCGGGGCACAGGGGTGCAGGGGAAGAAGAGAACGGCTCTTCTAATTTTAAATTTGGTAATTCGAAATTCGCTTTCTTTTCAAAATTTAAATCACCTAATCAAAAATACCTATATCAAGTATAAAAGTACATCATCAAACGTCTGCAGAAGTTACGCAGAATGTGAAAATGATCCAAGTTGCACCCTGGCAACACTCATGTAGACAATGGGCGATATATGCGCGCGCGTCGGTAGGTACATACACCGTGCGCCATGGCGGTCACGTGGGGTACTTCCGCTCCGACCGCAACGGAAGGAAGGCAGGCCGGTTTTGTCCAATTGTCACCTAATATTTAATACTAATCCTACTCGAAAGGAAGGGGACCCTTAATATGTAAACATTAATATGTAAACAGTAATACAGTAGTAATTTGATTGTTGTGGAGGATTAAGCGATGCATACGATAAGAAGATTTCGTTTTTGAAGAGTCGTTAAAAGCAAGAATTATGTTAACTCTTGCTGAAGGTGCAACTACATAAATTGAATACTTCCTTTATCTCTTTTAGGTACTCCGTTTCCCTTGCCACAAGATAATTTATTGTTGTTATTGTATTGTTATCTCTTTAATTTGTAGAAGTCTAGAACTGTATAAATATTACAATCATCATCTTTTCTAACGATACAGTTTCTATTCTTTAATATAACTTACATCACCAATGAGTCACAAGACCATTTTTATATTATAATGATTGTAATTTTAAACCATAACGAATGTAGAGTAGAGAAGCTTTTATTTTTTGTTATTATTATAGCTGTGAAAGTTATGGAACACATTACGTAGGTAGGTAATTGAATAAATTACTAAAAAGTAATGATGTCACACATGGTACGTTATAAGAAGTCTCTATGTGGCCTAGTAGTGGCGGAGTCAGTTGCGACCAACCGAGTGGTTTTAGATTTGATTTCCATCTGGTTAATAATCATTTACTTAAGTATTGTTTTGTAAAGAAAAAGAAGTTCAGCGTCACTCGATCAACAGCAGCGTCAAACAAATAAATATATTTGTAATGAAGACTTACATTAAATCCTAGATTAAGTAATACTTTTCAAAATGAAACGAAGCTTCAAATGTTTGGTACGAGTACTTTACTTTAAAATAGGTGTGTACATTTGCTGGCTTAAAACTTGAAAGAGCAATGCCCACCTGCCAAACACTGTTGGGCTTACAAAACAGTTCAATATTTTACTAATATTATTTTGTATTAGTTATATAAATGTCTATTAAAATACATAAAACTCAAGGAAAGACCGCCGTTACTATTGTCATCAAAAATACCAAAAGTGGAGTACCTACTCATACAGTAAAAAACAAAGAACTATTAGAAACATGCAAAATGTGAATACTGTTGTGTATTTAAAAGTAAGTTTATTGATGTTAACACACCGTTAGTAAATATTGTAATAAATAATAATTAATAACGGTTTTTGGCATATTTTTATGAATTGTTAATACATTCATCGTTTTAAATGTAATTGAAAGTTTTTTATGTTGTCGACTGTCCACTCATGGCCCCGAAATGGGCCTTCTCACTTTAAACAACGAATGTACCCGTAGGTAGGTCATACACCTATAAATATTGTTAGTTTGTTAAAAGGTTGTAACTTTGAATAGCGTTGTCTATGAGTTAATAGAATAACGGTCAAATCCTGTCTAGGTGGGCAAGATAGATAGTCTGGAGCAGTGTAATATATGTATAGGAGGCATTCTGTATATTTGTAGTTGCTTGTGGAATTTAGTTAGCTTATTTTCGGCTCGAATACGCCTATATAACTTAACTAATTTAGGATTTTTGTGTTATTGGACAATATAAAAGAAACTATACATTAAGTATACACAAACAATTAAACTAAATACACTAGTAAACTAACCTAAAACTAAAAAAAAAGAAATGACTTATTCAAAAATAAAACCGTGTCCTTGAGGCAAGGAGGCGAGAATGCTGGCTGCGTTTCCGCGTTTGATAGCAATGCTTGCTTATCCTCTGAGCGAGGAAAGACCCAGCTCTTTTGTCTTCTAATAAAATGTTTAATTTGGGTGCAATTTTTCCGAAAAGTAATTTAGCATGGGGTCCCCACGGTCCAAATGTTTCAACGCCAAACGGCGCAAACACGTAGTCACCAGCAAGGGACTTGTATTTGCGCCGCTTAGCGTTTTCTGCCAACTCAGCAGCAGAACCAGCTTTAAGAGCTGATTCTCTGAGATGCGAAGGAGCCAAAGTATCGACACAAGTTGCGCCCCATGCTCAGGCCCGTCCCCGCTCCCAGGGAATGAGTGTGGGGCAATTATCATCATCCATTTAGAATTGCATCAAGATGAGATCGGTTCAATCTAAACGTAGTAACGTTACGGGGAATCACTAGATCCAACATAAAGTAGGTAGTAGTAAAAGGTAGTAGTAGTAGGTAAGTAAGGATAAATACCAAGGTACGAATAATGTAACCTACTTTGTACCGTCCTTAATCTTACATAAAAAAAGAGTTATAGTGGCGTATCTGTTATAGTTAGACATATAGTATCGCGGACTTTATTGTAGATAATGATGTCCTCTACAAAGCTGTAGTACATTATTTTGTTCTATTGTCAATAGTTTCGCAGCGTTCGCAATTTAATGATTTTCCTTTCACACCTTCGGTTACATAATCGAAGTTTTCATACGGATTCCTTACTTTTTGATAATGTAATATAGCCTATGTTCATCGCAGATAAAGCAGGATTCGTATGGTGAAATAATTTTTCAAATCGGTTCAGTAGTTTCGGAGCCTATTCGATGCAAATACACAAACAAACAAATCTTTCCTCTTTATAATATTAGTATAGAGCCAGCCTTCAGCAAAAAATAATAATTAAAAAATCATTGCATTTTCTGGAAGATACTGATGCTTGAAAATACAAAATTGAGTAGAGTTTCATACAGCCTTTGAATATCTACTCGGACTATCATAATAATAATAGCATGACGTTTTACGTAGCATTTCAATAATATAGTGTTACGCGTTGGCAGGAAATCTGAGTACATTTACAATGCTACTGGCTCGAGTGATACATATCTTCGTAAGGTACTCACCTAGTCAGGGCCGTAACCAGAGACACTGTGTGTGCACAAAAACTGTAACGGCTGTATCGAGATGAAAACCAGTGTTTCAATATCTCACAACATAATGTAACTAGTGTTTCACTATCTCACAACATTATGGGACATCAGGTTACATATTTTTTGCATTTAATTGCCCCTGTTAAAACTGTATAAAATGCCGCAGTGATTACCTTGATTGATGTGTCATCGTTCGGTCCTTACATAATATAAATAGAGGCTTTCCGTTAAAATCTGATTTCTGAACTACGAGTATATGGATCTCGGATTTGTTTCGATGACGCCATCGTGCAGAATATAAATCGAAATCTTGTTTTTATCCTACCTCAGTGTCAACTCCTAATAAGATAATTATTGTGACACAGCTCCTAGTAGTGGAAATGGGGTGGTGTATTTAAAAAAAAAATTAAGCAATACTGGTGACAAGGATAATAGAAAATAACATAATACCTAGGTTAATAATTGATCAGATTCTTGTCTGGGACCCTGAAGCTCGCCCCTGCGTTTCTTTACGCATGGCATGGATACGTTCCTGACTCCAGCACCTCTCGTCTCGTGGACGTCTTGTGGCTAGTGATGGGCAGTGGATAAATACTCAAAGAGTGAATACTCGGATATTTATCCAAAATGGATAAATACTCGTTTTTATCCATTTTTATCGGATATTTACTCGAAATGGCGGATAAAAATAACTAATTGGGCCTGGGCCCTACTTTACCAAGCGCGACAGGTGCGATACCTGTCATTTAAGTTTTTAACCGATTTCAAAAAGTTCTATGTTCCACCATATGTATTTTTTTTCGTTTTGTTTTATCTACGTTCACAGAGTTCTTCGTTTGTTGTGGACTTATTTTCATAAATTATTGTTTTTCTCATTTAAAGAGCATACTTTTGATGTTATCTCAGTGTCACCAAGTTAGGATCTAATGCTGAAACCCAGAGAAACTGAATGTTCGCGCTTGCTCCGTTTGCGTCTTTTTAAACATTCTAGTGTACTGAGACTGCCTGTTGATTTAGTTTTCAGCACGTTGGCTTCTATCCAAGAGGCCCGGGTTCAAACCCCAGTTCGAGACGATTTCTGGGTTTTACTGTTTTAAAACAACTAAGAAACAGCTCGAAGTCAGGAAATTGGTTATCCATCCCATCTTATCGAACTATGAGAGTGAAGGATCAGATAACCGCACTTATGAATTGTGCACACACTTGTACACTATAATATCTCTAGCGCAGTTGGCTAATCTCTGTTGATTGGTTACCGTATTTGAAATTCGGCTATATATAGCAGAATATAATTATTATTTTTAGTTTTAGTGTACTTACAGGTTTGAAAGGTAGTTCCTTTGACAAAAGACAAAACCTTATTAAAAAACTAGATCTATATCACTCCTGAGCCACCAACTGTTTTCAGGGGTCATCGCGTATTGTCTCGTACGTTGTTTTGATGCCTTCCAACCTCCTGAACCAGTTGGCTTTCGAAAAGGCTTTAATACAATAGACCATATCCATACGCTAAGGAAAATTATACTTAAGTCCGAGGAGTACAATATGCTTGTATGGTTAGCGTTTGTGGATTATTAGAAGACCTTTGATTCGATCGAAACGTGGGCGGTGCTACAGTCTCTTCCGAGGTATCACATAAACTATAGGTATTAGAGGTGTTAGAGTATCTGTACAACAATGTCACCACGTCAGTCCGTGAACAGAAGCAGAGCTCGAAGGCCATTCAACTGCGGAGAGGTGTAAGACAGGGAGACGAATATCTTTTAAACTGTTAACAGCGACATTAGAAGACGCCTTCAAGCTTCCGGAAGGGATTTGGATCAACGTCAACGGCGAATACATCACATATCTTCGGCTTGCCACTCTGGAGAAGCTTGGAACTATGCTCGAAGACCTCAACAGAATCTTCCACCTTCTCGTCACCTTCCTTCCTTCCTTTAGCACCTTCTCGTCTCAAGTACCTCAGTGCCTTAAGACGAAAGTCTTTAATTTATGTGTGCTGCCAGTGATCACATACAGATCTGAATCATGATCTCTACTATAAGCCTCATAAAAAAGCTTAAGTTCATGCAATGGCGAGGGCTTTGCTCGGTGTTTCTCTACGAGATCGAATCAGACATGAGGAAATATGTAGAAGAACTAAGGTAAAGCACATAGCCCTGCGAATTAGTAAGCTCAAGTTGCAATGGACAGGGCACATAGAACGAAGACCTGATAGCCATTGGGGCAGAAAAGTTCTAGATTGGAGATCCTTTGATCAAAGGCGCAGCGTAGGATGGACTTCCTACGGCAAGATGTACAGACGACCTTGTAAAGATTGCTGGATCACACTTAACTGAATGCAGGCCGCTTGCAATCGGTCATTGTGGAAAACCATGGGGTAGTCCTATGTTCAGCAGTAGACACCCTACGGCAGCATCAACATGATTCTCAGTCGAAACCGAAACCGAAATCTTGGTTATTTAATAATAGATCGTTTTTTTTGTTTATAGCTAATTATATGGAACTAGCTGTTGCCCGCGACTTCGTCCGCGTGGACTCGATGATACAAAATATTTTATACTCCCATCGCGCCATCCAGCTATCATGATCTCTTAGTCTACCATGTCGTATGGAGAAGAGAGGAATGAAATTCAATAGGCACTCTTTTTGGATAGGTTAGGGCTCATTCACACGGGATCCGTCATTGACGATTTGTCAAAATGACGGATGGACCTTCACATTGCATACGGAATCGTGTTTTTTCACGATTCGTCAAAATATCCGAATAAAATTTAGGTATAGTATGTGCTATTAGATACGGCGGCCACTCATCATTAGGTGTATGTAACTCAGTGAAAACACAACGAAGGCGCGTTTCAAAATACTACTAACGCCATCTATTGTCATCATTTAAAACTAAAAATTATTTTGTTCTTCTTAATTTATTCGTTCCATTAGGTAAGTACTGATAGGTTCAAACTAATACATTTACATCCTCCATCATCCCTTATTTTATCCCCATGGGGGTTGAATTTATCAAAATCCTATTTAAGCGGACGTCTTCATCATAGTAGCTCCAATCTTTAATTTCAATTCAATCAGTCGAAAATCTAAGAGAAGATTTATACAAACTTTCATCCCCTATTTTATCCCCTCAGGGGTGGAATTTATTAAAATCCTTTCTTAGGGGATGCCTATGTTATAGTAGCTTTATGCATGCAAAGTCTCAGCCCGATCGGTTAAAAATTTACAAAGTTTCATACAAATTTTCATCCCCTATTTTATCCCCTTGGGAGCAGAATTGATCAAAATCCTTTGCCTACCGGATGCCTACGTCATAACATCTACCTGCATGCCAAGTTTCAGCCCGATCCGTCCAGTGGTTTGGGCTGTGCATTGATAGATCACTATGTACCTAAGTCAGTCAGTCACCTTTTAGTTATAATTATTATATATTATGTAGATTCAAAAACTCTTTAGCACTGGTTTGGTTTAAACTACTAACTTACTACTATAATAATCATAAATTTGCGTGTTATAGCAAAAACATGTTTATAAAATATTTATCCGTCTTTTTGGATAAATACTCGAGTAAAAATGGATATTTATGAGTATTTATCCATTTTGAGTATTTATCCGGATAAAAATCCACTATTGTGGCCGATTTGAAACATAAGGCGTCGGGTGTCTTGATTATACCGACTATGTCCATTCACAACCGCAAACCACACACAGTCCTCATACCTAACTGAAACTGCTTCGCTTCCTTGGAATTAACCTAAGTATACAAAATTATCGAAAATAATTGCAAAAACATCAAATTTTATAAATTATATGATGTAGGTATGTAATTGGAGTTTTTTAAACTGACTGCTTGATTTACTTATAAATTAGTAGAGATTAAAAAATTCAATTGTTATGTGATTTGAAGTACCTAAACCTACTTTTAGAGTCTGGCAGCAAATTCAATATTTAGATTTTAGGATTATTGAAGAGTATTTACTTGTTTATGTTGTAAATAAAACCCTTATAATAATAATTTGAGATAAATTGATGATGATGAGGAAAGCAATGCGCAAATAAATACACAGTAAAGAAGAAGTGAAAGTAGGTAAATAATGGAATAGAAATGTATTGGCTATTGTTTCACACTTTATGCCTACTACTTCTTGTGCAAGTACACAAAAAATATGCAAACTCCACCTTAATAGCATTCTGTAAAACGTGTCTTTGTAATTTGAATACAAAATGACCTTTATCTTATGTAAACAGCCTCGTGTGTGTAGCGCTATATTTCCATTCGAAGATGCGATAGTGTATCTTGGTATAAGAATTTCGTGTATTAGATCAACATTGATAAATGATAACAATTCCTGTACAAACAATTTGAACATAAATTTTTCTCTCTTTGGTTCATTTTGTGTGAAAGAAAGCAATGCCCTGTGAAGTATGACAAATACAAAAAGTGTCGGCGAGACAGATAGTCTAAAAAACTTTAACTGAATATAATGCATGTAAGACGACTTTTGTATATCTGACGGATCTAGGAGCTTTTGGAGAACTGGTGTATCTAATAGGTCTTATGTATCAATCTGGTGGTTGGTGTTTGGGGCCTCTCAAAATCGCCTATCCTACTGATAAGCGATGCTTGTGGCGCAGTGGGGCGGCAGCGCTTTGGTAGTGATACCAAAAGTCAAGCAACCCACGGCGCGGTCGTGTTTGTATGGGTGACTATTCCGACCATTTAAGTGACATCCATGACAAGCATCTCCGTGCTTCGGAAGGCACGTTAAGCAGTTGGTTCCGGCTAATATCTGTGGTATTAGTCGTTAAGCCTAGTCAGAGGCTCTAGGGCGGCTTGATAACTTCTGACAGTAAGGTTTGTCACTTGCCTTACATACACCCCTCCACCAATCCGCACTGAGCCCGCGTGGTGGAGTATGGCTCGTATACCTCCTTATAGTTGAGGTGAGGCCTTTTCCCAGCAGTGGGATCTAATAGGCTGACTTTACTGATAAGCGATAAGATATTGAGAAGCCTTAAACACCAAACATTATAATGGGGCACTCCCACATGTATCGCACATCCCCAATTTATTCTGTGGCCCGTAAAGATATAAACAAGCTATTGTTTCTCGACTCATCAACCGAGACAAAGACGAGCCCATTACGCTGGACAAAAGGAGGAATGAGCTATTTATATGGCGCTCGTTGACTCATAATATATTTATTAATAAAGAAAAAACAACAATAAAAACAGTATCTCCAAGGTGTTACAAAAAAACTTTTGTAACTGAAGAGTGTTACATAAACTCCTATTTGGAAGCTCCAGCACAGAATAAGTACTAGTACTTCGGCTCCAGCTCTAGTCAATTACTAGTTTGCAGCTACGGTAAATATTTAGGGATCCTTTAAAAAGTATCGTTTTATAAAACAAACGAAATAATATCAATACGTTATTTGGCTCATTTTTACTAAAATACCCTAATTTACATGTATCGTTTCATAAATAGGCAAGTGTGTACATATTATTATGTATATTTGTGCAGAGGCTTGTGTATGCTGCACAAATATAATTTGCTATCTATTTAAAATCTTAGATACTTTTATTGATACACTGTGACTCAAAAAATCTTAACTAATTATTCAAAAATGCTTTGTATTTACTATTTGACTAAGTCATTTTAGCCTTTCATGTATAAACAATGGTTTAACGTTATCATGGTTAATCTATGGTTGTATAGAGATAATGGTAATGTCAGATGATAAGGTTATACTCGTAGATGTAGAAAGGCGTATATAGTAGAAATGGTAGTGGAATTTATTTATTATTTATTTCAGGTACACTTATAGATAACAGTCAGAAATGTATAGTATTAATAATCGAATGAAATTAAAATTTATTTTTAAAAAGTTATAAAATTATAGTTGTACGTTTGATACCTACTAAACTTACACATATTTTATATTTAATTAGCCGATTTAGCATTATTTGACATATTTTCTATGGGAGTTCTGTCAAATTATCCACCAATCGATGTTTACCGGCTGTTTAAAAGTTGGTGAACACGGGTCTAAATATTTATAATTAAGTAATTTTGTTTTACAAAAATTAAATCCAAATGTCAAATATTCGTATTAGCACATAATAAATCATTACGCACATAAGTAGTCAAGTTTATGTGGCCGATCCCACGGGTTTTAGCGTGTCGATAGTGACAAGGAATAATAGTACGTGATAAGCATAAAACAAAATATTTATATTGCTGATAAAACTAGAGTTTATGAGTTTGTTTTAATGATAATCTTCCTCTAAACTTAATCTTCAAAAATATTGTTTGCTTAATGCTTTGCACACATTTTAATTGCTGTTTTAATTTGAATTTATTTATGTGTATAATTTTGCATGCTTGAAAAAAAATTCATTTAACGGATCCAACTAATTCTTAAATTTCTTAGTTTTCTAGAGAATAGACACAACAGACGATAAAAAAAGTGTAAATTAATACCTAAATAGTAATTTAAAATTAAGTTTTAGTCCGACTAGCAATGGCGGATTAATGATTAAATTTATAATCGCACTAACTATGACTCGAACCGATACGGTTTTAGATAAAAAAAAGTGTAAATTAATACCTAAATAGTAATTTAAAATTAAGTTTTAGTCCGACTAGCAATGGCGGATTAATGGTTAAATTTATAATCGCACTAACTACGACTCGAACGAATACGGTTTTAGATTTATTAGTCGTAAGCAAATTCGTATTTTCGTAAATTGCCGTTTCTGATTAGGTGGAATCCTTGTTATCAGGTACGCAGTGTCTCAAAAAATATGGGCCAAATACAAGAGCCCAGCCCAAGAGCAATTAAGGCAGTTAACGCATCCAGTGTGGCAAATCGTTTTGAATTGGAATGGTTACTTCGCATAATCCGTGGTCGAAGTAAACCGGCCGAAACCGAAATTGATCTATGATCAATACCTATTTTACGTACTAGCACAGATAATATACCTAATATTGCTACTAGACAGGTGTGTTGAACAAGTTTGTTTGTGGACCTGATATAGTAGCATAGCCACCTATAGAATCAGAGTGGTGCAGGTGGCAGGTCGGGTTTCAAAACAATCACTCTTAAACTTTCGCGTTTCATTATTAGAACACATTAAAACGGGGATTAACGCGACGGATAGTAGGTAAAACATTAAATACCTTTAATTTTTGCCTGACGTTTCGACCGGGTTACACCGATCGTGGTCACAGGCAGACTGGCTGGAGAACTGCGATGTCTTCACTCCGTATGTGGGGTAGATTCATATTCTTCTACCCTCACATTATTAACAAAATTCGTACCGCCGCTGCACACTACGCTAACCGTGTCCCTATTCTGTAAACCGGCCGCCGCGTCCGTATTCCGGTGGTTACTCAACTGCGACCCAAAACGAGGATGTGTAATGCTAATTACTGGATTCCATGTCGCAGATAGTTTGTAACTCTCTTCCCTATTGAAATTAACATGTTTTTTAATTTCAATAGCTTCACGCACAACTCTTGAATAATAGTGGTGATCTGTGGAGAGGACTTGCGTTTTATGAAATTCAATCCAATGATTAGTGCCCGCCTCAAGTAAATGTTCTGCAATCGCTGATTTTGTTATTTGTCGGTTTTTCACAGCGGCGATATGTTCTTTGACCCTTTCAGCCACCGTCCGTTTTGTTTGGCCTATGTATGAACTACCACAGCTGCAACCGATTTTATACACACCCGGAGTTTGTAACGGCAAGACATCTTTTGGTGTGCGCAATATACTGTTTACCTTTGATCTCGGAGTAAAAACAGTGGGTATGGAGTATTTTCTTAATAGGGAACCGACCTTGTCCGTTACTCCTCTTACATAAGGTAAAAATGCGGGATGTCTGTTTACGCCTGGACTTTTACCTTTCTTAATCGGTCTTTGCAAATGTTTTGTTGTCATTTTGTATCCATTATTTCGTAGTACCTCCTGAACATGATCCAGCTCTTGCTTTATATGCTCAGGGTCACAGAGGTCAAATGCTCTGTTTATAAGTGACGTCATAACGGATTGTAAATGTCTAGGGTGGTGGTGTGAGGTCGCATGTAGGTATCTGTCAGTGTGCGTTGGCTTTCTATAGACACAGTGTGATAGTGATCCATCAGATCGCAATGTTACTCTAACATCCAAAAATGGCAACGATTTGTCCTTCTCTAATTCACATGTAAATTTCATCTTTGGATGAATTGAATTAAGATGTTCTAGATATTGATCTACCTCTTGTGTGCCGCCTTTTATAATACTGAAAACGTCATCCACATATCTTTTCCAAAGCCTAATAGTTTTCGGGCCAAGGCGTAGCGCCTTTTCTTCAAAATGTTCCATCCAGAGATTAGCCAGTACAGGGGCTACGGGACTTCCCATTGCGACGCCATCAATCTGGAGGTAATATTGACCTTGGAAAAGAAAGTAGTTGCCATCAAGACAGTTCTTCAGCAGATCAATATAGTTAAAAGGCATTTCATTGTCACTCAACCTGTCCTTTACTATGTCCAAATACTCTTTAATTGGAACGTTGGTAAAAAGTGACTTGACGTCAAAACTTACCATGATCTCGTCTGGTTCCAATTTCAGGTTGCTTATAATCTGGACAAAGTGGCGAGAATCTTTTACAAAAGACGGTGTCCTTCCCACCAAAGGTTGTAACACAGATGCTACGTGCTTTGCCAGGTCATAAGTAGGCGAAGCTATCTGACTGACAATTGGTCGCAACGGCACGTTAGTTTTGTGTATCTTAGGCAGACCATACAGCTTCGGTGGTTGGTGTGGTTTAGGGCTATGTAGTTTTTCGTACTCGTCTTCTGTAAAAAGGTCTTGATTTTCTTGGATGAGAGCACGAATTCTACGCGTTACTCTGGCCGTGGGGTTATATGTTACTGGTTTGTAGACATTTTCATCACTTAGTAACCCACGTATCTTTTCCTCGTAATCGTTTGTGTTCACCACTACAGTGGCATTTCCCTTATCGGCCTTAAGTACTAAAATGTCTCGATTTTCCCGAATGCATTTTAGCACTTGACGCTCTTCTGTAGTGATGTTACTGGCTGGAGGTCTTGCTTTGCGCAGAATAACTGCAACATCCTGTCGTAGAATATCTGCCTCAGCAGGCGGTATCTTGTTACGTACAATTGTTTCCTCCATGGCGCCGATTACTTTTTCGTACGGAATTCGCTTAGGTGTTAGTGCGAAATTCATTCCTTTGGCCAACACGTTTACAGCATCATCGTTCAGACTCACGCATGATAGGTTTACTACCGTGTCCCTCGAACTTACTGGTGACGTAGTATTATTCGAGTACCGCCGATTATACAGCTTCGAAAACTTTCGCTCATGGGTAGTGTTACTAAGATTAAAAGTCTGGCACGCTTGCAAATATGTTACCCTATCACACAGATCGAAATCTTCCCGAGATAACACAACACTGCAATCCAAATGTAACGCATACAAATCACACTGTATTCTATCCAATTCACGGTACTTGTTTTTTATTAACTGTCTCAGGAGCCGTTCACTCGCGTTTTTTAGAATTCTACGAGAAAATGCGATGTCACTACGCGGTTTAATACGCACACACGTAGGTATTAGTTCCCAATCGCGACACTTTGTTAGAAATATTAACGATGTTTCCACTCTCGCTCGTTTTTTCCGTAGGCATTCTAGTTGACGTATTTGTTTTGCAGTATCCGACCCGTAGCGGTTTGCAATAATCACTCTTAAACTTTCGCGTTTCAACTCTTAAACGTCAGGCAAAAATTAAAGGTATTTAATGTTTTACCTACTATCCGTCGCGTTAATCCCCGTTTTAATGGGTTTCAAAACAAACCCGGCTACTGCGCGCGCAATGCGGAAGCGAGCTGTCTTGACATTTCAAACTAAAAACTCGCCTATGTCTTTGGTGTGGACAAACTTGTGGCATTTTTTAGGGCTATGTTTCCAAAAATAATAAAGGAATAAGGATTCCTTTATCCTATAAGGATAGGATCACTTTATAGTCCGTCTGTCAAGACCCTATTTCTCAGGAAAGTGTGGAGTTATTAAGTTGAATTAACAACAAATACCCTTGTCTGCAGTCCGTAAGCTGTAAAAAAAGCAAACTTGGTAGCTTGATTTTCGTCGCACGTCGCAGTCCAAAGATTTTCTAACATTTCGCAGGGTAATCAAAACCTATGGGGTATTTCCCGTAGACCGCGATACATTAGGGAGGTTCCGGAGGTTAATAGCACAAGTAAAAAAAAGGGAAAATGTTGTAAAGAACCCTTGTGCGGGCTCGACTCGCACTTGTCTAGTTTTTTTTATATAGTTGAACGACACTGATACAAATTGAATACTTTTAGTTTCGAGGCATTTGATGGCTTCGCTATGGACGGTGGTAAAACGCAGGCAATGGGTGCCCATTGTTTTGCTATGTTGGATGTGTTGGTAGTTTCTTCGTAATATAAAGCTTCGTTGTTTAAAAATAATAATCAGATAAAGTAAAATACACATACTAGATAGGACTTTTCTAATTGGACCATTTCGCGTTTAAAATAACACTCTGTTTTTTGAAATACATGATATTTTTTTTGCTATTTGGACTCCCTAAGGTTACTTTGTTACTAAAATAAAGAATGTTCGGTATGGCAATCGAGTTCATCATCATCATATCAGCCTATTGCAGTCCACTGCTGGACATAAACAACTTTCACGGTCCTCGATTCGCATCTCGCATTTAGCCGCCACCGGCCACCTTCCTCAGGTCGTCGGTCCACCTAGCAGGGGGGCGTCCAACACTACGTTTCCCGAGACGTGGTCTCCATTCGAGAACCTTCCTACTCCAACGCCCGTCAGTTCTGCGACAGACATGTCCAGCCCACTGCCACTTCAGCTTACTGCACCTCTGAACGATATCTATGACTTTCGATGACAATCGACATCGACATATGACAATCGAGTTCATTTAAACTAAATTATTTCATTTCGCGAAACACGCAATAATTTGCGGAACTTGTAATTAAATAGACGTTTGTCGTAAATAACATGCCAAAATAAAACAACTCGACATTTTTATGATGCAGTTTTTAAGGATATGGAGCAACAAAACAAGAGAACGGTAAAAAGCAAATTAACTACATAGGTATTCCGGTTGTGAATTCAAACTAGCAGATTTGTAATTAGTTGATAAATAGTCTATCAACGAGTTTGTTATCAACAACACAAATTCGATTATTTCTTTTTACCATTGACAAAGCAAATATAGTTTTTCTGCTAGTTTTTATACCACAATGAATCTGAATTTCAGTGATGATGATATAGTAGTTTTAGGGTACTTCAAAGAATATTTTAAAAGACCAACCTGCAATATAAAAGATACAACTTCCTTTCTTAACCTAATCTATCAGGTATAAAAATAAAAATGAATACGTAAAGTATTTTGCTAAGCGCAAAACCCGAGAACCAATTTGTCAATTTTTTCTTTTTTGGTCTTCATGGGAAAGTTGAAAAAATAGTAAAACCTGTCCTCCTCGGAGAAAGTTTTCTGAGTGAGCTAGTATAGATTGACACAAAGTCAAGCTTACCCCTATCCTAAGTTGCATCAGTCAAATTGTTGAAAAAATTACTTACTTTCAATTAATGGTACATATCTAACTAACATACAAGATTTTTTTTCAAAAAATTACCTGATCTGCTACATCCTGGATCATGGTCAGCGGGCCTTGGACCCTCACGTGCACATAATAACGCTAGGATGGTGACTACGCTACTAACATTCAAGTTATTCGATCAATGAATGCATCTTACCTGTCTAAAGATGAACGCTGAAATTCTAATTAAGATATAATGCTGTAATTTAGTTAGCACAAGGTGACGTGAAGTGATTATACTCGTAGTCAGAGCCATAGGCAAGTGTTGCGAACACCGCAATTAGGTAACGGTCCATACTTGATTGTACCGTTCGCGTCTCTTGCAAATGTTCACGGTACTAGTCTACACCACAAGCTGCTCTTACGAATAACATTAACGCTATTCCAAAAGGTATTTAATTTACTAAGCACAGAATTTTAGGGTTCTGTAGCCGAATGACAACCCTGATGGGTTCCGTTTTCCGTTAACTATAAAGTTTCGTCAAGTCTGTCTGTCTGTCTGTCCGTCCGTCCGTATGTCACAGCCACTTATTCTGAAACTATATTAGATTTATACAGTTGAAACTTGGTAGGTAGATGTATCCTGTTAACCGCTTTACGATTCTCATACAAAAAATAATAAATAATTATATTTAAGGGGGGACTCCCATACATGAAACTAAAACCAAGAATTTTTTTTTTAAACCTATGGGTGTGGTGTGTCTATGGATAGGTCTTTTAAAATGACATCGAGGTTGCTAAAACCATTCATTTTCTCTAGAAGTCTAACATTTGAGAGATAGACGCTTCCATAGTGGTAAAATGGGCGTCCCCCCCATCTAACTTTTGAACAAAGCAAGTGTACATTTTGAAAAAAAAAACACATGAGTTCGTAACAAATTCTTTTAACGAAAATTGGTTTGAACGAGATCAAAGTGGTAGTTTTCAACAACTACAAACACAAAGTTATATTTGCTGTCAAAAAATTATGTGGTATTTTGGCTAAGTGGAAGTAAGTGGATCCTAATTCAGTTAAAGTTGCCACGGAACCCTTAGTGCGGGAGTCCCACTCGCACTTGGCCAGTTTTTTTATATAAAGGCAGACATTTGACTGAAAGCTCACCTGATGGTAGGCAACGTTGCGGCCTATAAGGATGGATCATGTCTGACAAGTGACAGACTATTCACTCTCTTTTTAACGGAATCCAGATAGTGCTTAGGAAATACTTCAGCCGGCAATGAATTCCACTCTTTAACCGTACGCAAGAGGATCGTGGAATAAAATGTATGGTGCGTATTAATGGAACGTCTTAAGGGTGGAAACACCGAATGGGTCAGTAAATTGCACATTAGACTATTACCTTCTTTTGCAAAATCAGCTCTATTACAACTGCATAAGATACTGCAGTGTTTAACTTGATGTGCTAGCGTCCGCCCGCATATATCAATAATACGAGTAACAACACTAAACGCTTTAGCTTTGCCTATAGTTTTATTACTCTTCAACTTACAGGCTGATGAATCTCTAAGACTATGATTGTCTGTCAGTCTACGTCCAACGTTTTTTGAATTGATTATTGTTTTGTATTGTGATCGATTTTTGTTGTTAAACGCGACGATGTTAATTGTCACCATTGTCACTGACTTATAGATAGTCAAAAAATGGTACAACACAGTGCTGTCATTTAGTGATATGAATATACACTATAATATTATAAATTATGATAAATATTAATTTATGAATCGGCACGCTGTTTTAGGGTTCCGTACCTACAAAGAAAAAAGGAACCCTTATAGGAGCACTTTATTGTCCGACTGTCCGTCAAGCCCCTTTTTTAAGAACGCGTGAAGGTATCGAGGCGAGTTAAAATTAACATGAAATACTTATGGCTGCAGTCAGTTAAAGCTGCGAAAAAAAATAAGGGCAATCCGAAGATACGGCCATTTCAGCCGTATTTTCTAACATTGTGCAGGGGAAATAAAACCATAAAGGTACTTCCCATAGCTCTTAAATCATGAAATTTTGGCAAGAGGAAAAGTCTGACAGTGCAAGGTTAGGAAATAATCCGAAAACCGCGTGGTCACTAGGAAAAAACCTTTCTCGAGTCCGACTCGCACTTGGCCGGTTGTTTAAAGATCTTGAAGGTCTTTCTGTAAGAACATAGTAGGGTACCCATAATTTTTTATGGCAAACTTTATGCCTTAAGGCATTCTCTACCAATCAACTATTGGGCGTGGCAAAAATAACCGTGGGCGGACGTAAATGAACAGCAAAATAAGTTAAAACAATCCTAAAAACATAAGATACTATCTAATACTGTAACACAATGAATCATTATAAACAACAACAAGGTTACAGCTACTCCTTACTAGATGGCGCTGTCCCATTTGACTCGCGGTAGCATTTTCTTTGTCACATAATATAAGAAGACCGGCAATGTTACCACTACACCTCACTAGATGGCACTGTATCCATTTGACTCGCGATGACATTTCGTTTGCATTTTAGAATAAGAACAATGGACACAATTTGTAAGGTAACTCTGTCCACACTAGCTCTAGCGCTCAGTAGCAGCACTCCCACTGGCTCTCAATTCTTGCGACCTTTGGGTGTCTCTATTGTGCCTATTGTCCGGTTGTTCATGAGTTAACCCCCGTACATTAAAGTGTATACTTACACGGTAAATAAAACACGCCTATCACCAAGTTCGTGTTTTATTACAAATCTTCGCTTGTCGTACCTCTACGTCGTCATCGTTACCGGCCTACCAAGAAACACCCTTCTACAATACTCTTTATTATAGGTATTAACGTCATCATTGTTCAGCCACGTTCAGCAAATTAAATAATAATAATTAAAATATTTACATAAAAGACCACAAATGATCAATGAAAAACAAATTAACAAAGACTAAAGTGGATGACAAGCCTTTTCTTTCCGTGCGCAAAATACTGAGAGAATGTTTTTGTTGTACTATTTATCTACATGAAGATGAGCTAATGTCAGTGCTAGTCAACGTGCAAAATAAATAAGGAAAAAACATAGAAGACCTGCTAAGTAACTTCAGCTAAAGTGATGATTGCCTAAAGAATAAATTGGAAAGATTACTTAAATAAATAGTTGTAGCTTGGCCTAAAAGTTTCAACGTACGTTATCTATGTTATTGGTTTTGTAAATCATTAAGTAACAGCTAAATTGACTAATAAGAATAAATAAAACGTGAAGCCTAAAGGGAAGAAAGGGATTTCTTATAGTCTCGCTAAGGCTATAAACCAAAACAACATGCAGAAAATGCTACCATAAAAGGATTAACGTATGCATCATCCAAACGCCAAATTTAGTGCGGTGGTCCATTGTGAAGGCAGGGACAGGAGTTGCAACATATACTTGTTTTAGCCATTAATTTTAATGCCCGCTATGGTTGACAGTATCAAAAGGATAACTTTTCGATTGCAGACGTAAAGTAACTACCAAAGGTAACTACAACATTAGATATATTTTCATCATTTTTAGATTAAAAATCGGCAAATAAGTCACAATTGTCGTATGGGAGTCCCCCTTAAATGTTATTTATTTATTTTAAAAGTAAATTAACAACTTAATATTCAGTGAATATTTTCAGCATCCACCTGTTGCCGTTATTTACTATTCACTAACCGATGTCCTTGCGGTGAGGGAAAAACATCGTGAGGAAACCTGCACCTTCGGGCTAATGAATGTGTAACCATGATCCAAATTGGTCAGGTTACCCTGTTACAGAGTCACGGAGCTCAGATGGCAGTCACTCCACTGTAATTACCTGATCTGCCACAACCTGGATTATGGTCCAAACGGACCCTGGACCCAAGCGCCCAAGGACCCATGCGAAATCCACTATCTTTTAAAGAAAATGGAGCAAATATCGTTTATTTATGATCGCTAAACGGAAAAACATCATTTTTGTATAAAATGCAGGATTCATTATGATGGTGATGTTTCATATACCCGTCACAAATAGGTCAACCAGCACAAACATCATGTGCTTTATACGAAACGATCGCAGCGAGAGAAGAGAAGAGGCTAGTTATTTTAAATGTTGGCTTGGACGGAATCCTTTTAATAAAAGTGGTCGGAGGTGGATCTTAGGCAAAGAGAACCGACAAAAGTGGATACAATACCCTCGGACAATTTCATATCAGGTGCAGGATAATGCTGCGTGTGCAGCACCTATAACAACTTGTTCATGTATTCGTGTAACGACATTCATATATTTGTTTCTTACGTTTACGCGAATTGTTGAACTCATTAAAACACAAATTTACGGATTACTTCGCGATTTATTTTCATTTTATTTAAATCCTGACGTTTCGAACACTTTACAGCGTTCGTGGTCATAGGGAGACTAAGGTATTATAAGTCAGTTACAAAGTTTTGAAAAATTAAACTACCGTCACTCATTAATATTAATTTACGATCCTATTTACGCTAAAAGAGCTAACCGTGTCTTGAGATCTTGCACTGGAATTTTCCAACCATCTTCTTCATCAACGTCCAAATTTCAATAGAGAAAATAATTAGGAATTAGGAAAAACAATGTTATTATTTGTTTAGGAAGCTGGCATGAAAGTGTCCCTCCTGTTGAAAGTAAAAGTAGGTATTTTTCTTATGAGATTTAGTGATCTGCATCTGCAGATTGTCTACAATGTGCTTATAAACTATACAATAAATTATGTAATTTATTAGACGTCTTGGTGGATATTATAACAAGCCTTTACTCACGTTATCTTCTAAATATGTATAATGAAAACTTACTAAATTACTGACCGACATATCAACCCACAGCCCAAATCGCTGGGTCTAGAGCCTTAAAGAAAAGGTTTCTTATGAGGTCTAGAGGTGCTCTAAAAAAGGTTTTATGGAAATGCATCTCCTATCGGGGTAAAAAAGGAGGAGCAAGTTTGTATGAGACTCCGTCAATTATGGAGCTAAATCGATAAAACTTTGTATTTAGCTTTTTGGTTGGAAATTAAGGATTACGTTTTTTAAGGATTTTTGAAAACTCATCCTCTAAGGGGGTGAAAATTGGAGTGGAAATTTGTATGGGAAATTCAACATGTGCGCAGACGAAGTCGCGGGCAACCGCTAGTAAAATTCATTTCTTATTAATCAGCTTCCACCGAAATGAGCTTGGCCACAATTAACCGAATTGAAATGAACCTACTTATGTTACGTCCTCAGTAAGTGCTTACATGTATGTGGACAGTCATTGGTGCACAGTAATTCTAGGAATTAGCAACGGATCATCTACCTGTTCTTCTTCCATAGAAACACCACTGAAGAGTAGCAGACCTCTAAAAGCCAAAGTAAAGAAAGTTAATGATATAAATTATTCAGACAAATTCTATAAATTGTTAGGGCAACAGGCTCGCGCACCTTAGGGACTACCTATTCTTTTATATTGGTTTACTTAAAAATATGATGTGCCTACTGTGTTGAGGAAACAAATAAATATATTAATTATAAATTATCAGGACAACATTATAACCTCATACATCGATGTCGATGGCCAACAATCGCGTATGGATATAATTATCGAATAAGAAGCATCACTATATGTATACGTATTTGTTACGACATACCCCACCCCCCAAACCTCTCCTCTTAAAGCAAGAAAGAAAAGACGAAAATTCGCTTTATAGAACTGACCAAAACAGTATTTCGTAGTCCCCTGTTTTCTCGACGAAAAATTTACCAAAGATAATATTGTCTTCAAAAATAATTAAAAAAGAATGGGACTATGCTCCTATGTTTTAGTTTTTGTGTTAATATGCGTAGATTTTTTTGGCGAGTGTCTAAAGTTTTAGGTTGAAATTTGGCAATTTTCTTAATTTTGAAGGCCCATATTTCCTGTGTTAATTCGAATATGGGAAAAAACTAAACTTAAAAGCATAGCAGTAGTGAATGCAGATATTATAGCAAAAAAAACGACTTTAGTCTATATCCAGGGAGGAAACAGGGGACTACGTTTGTATGGAGAAATGGCGCTATTCTTTTCTAAGAGAAAAGAATAGCGCCATTTCTCTATGATATGACATTGAATAGGTACTCTAAAACTTCCTCTGGATGCGAAGCCTTCTTTATCCTATAAAAATATCTATTTGCTTATAAAATTGTGTTTATCCCACTTCCCACTAATATTATACAGGGTGTGGCGTAAATAGTGGTCCAAAGCAAAGGTGTGGATACACTGTACACTGAAGCACCACATACCAGTATTTAAAAAAAAAATTATGTACAGGGTTTTCAAAAAAAAAAAATTTTTTTAATTTTTTTAGAAATCGTTACCTTGCCTTACAAATTTGGTTATAATTTCCAAAAATGACGGTTTTTTTTATCCATTTTTTTAATTATTATTGCTGATCACTTGTACTTAGTACTCCATTCATTTTTTTTTTACAAACTGAATTTAATAAAAAAAATTAAGTTTCTTTCAAAATTCAATACTCACTGCTAGCAAATCGTTTGACTTTCAATGCTTTTGGTGCAAAAAAAATGTACCACACTGTCAGTGCCTATTGTTTAAAAAAAATGCCCATCTTTTGCAGATTCTAAAATGGTGCAACAATAAGTGTTACTACTTACAGAAATAAAGTTATTACTTTTCGAAACAAAAAAGAGCCTAGTTAAGAAGAACAATTTTTTTCAAGTTAGTTACATTACAAGTGTTGTTTTTTTTGTACCAATTATTCAGTTCTTTCTTAAATTTTAGGTTACTCTAGTGACAAAAAAAAACGGTGTACTGAAATCATCTTTATTAAAAAACAAAAGTCTTAACTTAAATCTTAAACTTAAACTAACAAATTAAACTTACAGTAAACCATAAGGTGTACCATACCAGTAAGGTAGTCATTTTGAACATTTAGTTTAGGCCCTATACTAAATGTTCAAAATGACCACCGTTAGCGGCGATGCAAGCTCTGCACCGTCTAATAAAAGAACGTTTGATTCTGCGTGCATACCCGCTAGTATTTATTTCTTCGGCCGCTCTTCCGGTTCTTTGTCTCAGTTGATTTACTGAAGTGATTTCTTTATGATATACCTTTTCTTTAAGGAACCCCTAGTAGAAAAAGTCGAGGGGGTTCAAATCAGGGGACCGAGGTGGCCATGTTATAGGCCCTAGTCGGCCAATCCATCTTTGAGGAAATGTCGCATTTAAAAATTCTCTTACGATAACAGCGTAATGGGCCGGACAGCCGTCATTTTGCAGCCACATCACTTCCCTCACCTCCGGATCGATCCTTCCGAGCAATTCCGGAAGTTCGTTCTGTAAAAAGTTTAGGTACCTTTCGCCATTTAGAGTTTCAGGTAACTCGAATGGGCCAATTATTTGCCCACCAATGATCCCAGTCCATAAATTGATTTTAAATTGATACTGGGATTTTTTGATTGAAAAAATTTCATAACCTGACACAAGTCGTCGTGGTAATTTTGAAAATGCTTAGAACATTTTTATGGATCCACGTTCTAAAAATTTTTAACGCCGTTTGAATAACCAAAATTAAACAAAAACCAAATGATTGGTTAGAAAAAAATTACAACCCTTGTAAACCCTTGAACTTCAAATAAATTGTTTTTCTGAATTGGGCTCCTTTTTGTTTCGAAAAGCAATAACTTTTTTCCTGTAAGTCGTAACACTTATTGTTGCACCATTTTAGAATCTGCAAAAGATGGGCATTTTTTTTAAACAATGGGCACTGACAGTGTGGTACATTTTTTTTGCACCAAAAGCATTGAAAGTCAAACGATTTGCTAGCAGTGAGTATTGAATTTTGAAAGAAACTTAATTTTTTTTATTAAATTCAGTTTGTAAAAAAAAAAAAACGAATGGAGTACTAAGTACAAGTGATCAGCAATAATAATAAAAAAAATGGATAAAAAAAACCGTCATTTTTGGAAATTATAACCAAATTTGTAAGGCAAGGTAACGATTTCTAAAAAAATTAAAAAAAATTTTTTTTTGAAAACCCTGTACATAATTTTTTTTTAAATACTGGTATGTGGTGCTTCAGTGTACAGTGTATCCACACCTTTGCTTTGGACCACTATTTACGCCACACCCTGTATATGCGAAAGTTTGTGAGTGTGTGTGTGTATGTTTGTTTCTTCTTCACGCAAAAACTACTGAATAGATTTCGATGAAACTTTACACAAATTTAGCTTATACATTGGAATAACACATAGACTATATTTTATACAGATACGTATTAAAATACCGAAGTTATGACGATAAGTATTAATGAAGCCGGAAAAAAAACTGTAATTTTCGAGCTATTTTCGCGTACGCTGCAAAAATTGTAAGAGTTACACCAATATAATGTATGGCAGAAATGTTTGCCTTAAATAGTTCTACAGAAAAGGGTGCAAGAGTATATATCTATCTCTTAAGGTTTGCTCACTATAACCTTTTTTATGGTAATAATAAATGTTTTACAGTAGTGCTTAACAAGGTAATTTAATAAGAACTGTATTAGTATTTGTCCAAATCAATACTTTATTATTCACAAGCATTTAATTTAGATCATAATTGCCTTTTATACCATTCAATTTAAATTATTGTCTTAGAAGATCTCATAGTTTTAAAATACCATACGCTTATGACGGCGCCACGAGGGACGCGCTGGACGGCCCGTGGCGAGTGTCGGTGGATTTAATGTGTACAATTATAATGTGTACAATTTTTTCGTGGTTTTGAATTATAAAACCGCCCTTATCACCATAAGTCCACCATCTGCTTAGACTACATAACAAGGGAAATGCAGGAACCCGCCCCTGGCAGCATGCTTCACACCGACGATGTTGCATTACTGAGCGCTTCCGAGTGAAGAAACGCCGATAACATCAGCAAAAGTAGTATTCGCGGTGCTCTATTGCTATGGTGCAAATTGATCTACCTGTCAGGGACCTCCCACAAGTTGGAACTCAAAGTTGGTGTGCCTGTCATACTGATCCGTAACCTGGACGCGCCCAGACTGTGCAACGACACTACGTTACGCATCACAGAGCTGAGAAGGCACATCGTCCAGACCACCATTCTTACTGAAGGGGCCAAAGGAGAGACGGTATTGATACCCAGAATCGCTAAACCACAAACTTACCCTTCCAGTTCAAACGCCTACAATTTCATTTAAAAGTGACTTTCTCTATCATGATAAATAAAAGTCAAGGACAAACTCTAAAAGTAGCCGGCATTCACCTGGGCACCCCCTGTTTCTCCCATGTACAACTGTACGTGTGTTGCTCGCGTGTGTCAGAAATCTTTTTATTTATGCAGAAAACAATAAGTTTCGCAATGTTGTTTACCGCGATGTGCTGCAGTAAAATGATTTCTAGCTCTCTACGACCCGAGACCCCGAGATTCTGTCACTCATCAAATTTTGTAAATTGATCTTTCCGATGCTCAAATTTAAATTGTTCTGCTTCTAAAATTGTAAACAGTTATAGTTACGCAATTTATTTTCCCTAATAAGCCGCGGGTAACACCGCGGGGCACAGCTAGTTATAAAATAAGAATACTCATATTTCAACTCTTTGTGTTATATTTTTTCATTTCACTTTTACAAATGTATTTTCGTGTAATTATCAACGTATCACTTTTTCAATATCGTAAACTGCTTGACATAAGTTTTTCTCTGTTCCAACTGACGTTACTTCAAAATTGACTTATAAAGAAATGTTCGCTTTATTTAAACATCGAAAAGTCGAACGAGCGAGACAGAGAGGTTTTACGCGTAGCTCCAACCCTCTACAGTACCTAGCTATGTTCGCAAGGATTTGCAAGTTTATTCAATAAAGACGATAGATAACACAAGCTGATACGATTCTTCACGCAATATTTTAATCATTATAATAATATTGATAGAAATGTGAGTTTATCTTTTCTACATAAGATAGCAAGTGACGTTTATTTTAGGCTTAAACTCTCTCCGGTTAGGTTGGTATGTCCGTTCTGTCCAAAATTTAATCTCTTGAGGATCATAAGACCACCGGCGGTCGCATAACCATATATTACCTATTGTGTCTGGAAACTTGATCTCTGAATGAAACAAACAATATCTATTTCTTTACGTATTTTTTTACGAAAGAGGTTCCTAATTATTACACAGTAATTATTTCAGTATATAAGGCACTCACCATGTTTTTTTTTGTCAGTCCACTATAATGGCTTGGTGTTAGTTATAATAACAAAGAGAACAATACAGTGCCAGTGTGGTTGGCGGTATTTAGTGCAAGAGCGCGGCTCGCGATCTTATCAAAAAGAGCACTCATGCGCATGTCTCTAATGAATAACGTAATAGAGTTCAAAATCAGGCATTAGGTATATGCAACTGACCGTGATAAGTACACGGGAACATCCTTTACGTTTTGTACGCATGAGTTTTTTAACCATATATGATTCCCCTAACTAGCTGTCTGTCTAGCCAGCAATCATAATGACATTGGTTTTCTTTGCTAACTATTATTTTGTTTTGATAAAAATCTATATTTTCTACCTATTTTAACGTGATAAATAATGTCTTCCTAGCCGAATTTCGGCTACAGCGGCCAGTCTCAAGAGAGATTAGCCAACTGCGCGGGAGATATTATAGTGCATAAGTGTGTGCGCAATACACACATGCACTCCCTGTTCCTTAACTCTCATAATTCGGTGAGACGGCAGTCCGATATGACCGTAGAGAGATCAGGCGCAGGAAGAACGGCTTAACGTGCTTTCCGAGGCACGGGGGTGTTAACACCACCAACTTCCTGACTCCGGAGCGGTGTGTCTGAGTTATTTCAAGACAGAAAAACCCAAACACTCTCGGCCCGACCTGGGATTCGAACCCGGGACCTCGTGGATAGTACCCAGCGTGCTGACCACTAGACCAACGAGGCAGTCAACGTGATAAATATTGATTATTATCTACTATACTTAAATTTACTTATTAATTCGATACTATTCTGTGTATCATGTATGTAGTTATAAACTATAATACTATAAATAAATGAGTAGTAGCTAAAGTAGGTGACATGAAGAATGTACGGATTTTATAGTAACAATTATAAACAATTCAAATCCCAGCATAATAATAAAGCCACTCCTAATCTTTTTACCCGACTGCGGAAGGAAGGTTATATTTTTCGAGAGTATGTATGTATAATTGTTTGGCACGCCCTACAGCCTAAACGGCTGGACAGTTTTTGACATATGAGGAGTAGTTGAATTTGTCAAAATTGTGAGAGTGACATAGGCTATATAGATTTAAAAAATGGCGCCCGCAAATTGAAATAAAGGGGGGAGGGGGGATTGATTTTTCCTTAGCATAGCAATATGGGTATCAAATGAAAGCCAGTAAAAAGTCCATTTCAAAAATAAAAATTTTTTGCAGTCGGGTGTTTTGTTTTTTCGAAAATTATGTTTACTTGTTTCTTTCAGTAAAGACAGAAGATAAAAATATAAAAATTGTTTTTTTCGTGTATTAAAAAAAATCTTAATTTTTCTTTTTTCTATCAGTAGGTACAAAGGTAAGAAGATAAATATGCAAACAACGCCTGATGATAGTTTAGTTATTTAGACAAACTTGTTGAGGAAGTGGCACATTGCTCCTTACATTCGACTAGTCTTACACGTAAAATACTCGCTAATGGACTTAACAACACTTCCGTTACTGAGTGACTGACAGATGCACAGCCGAACTGGTAGAAGGAAGCTGAAACTTGATTTAAGTTCTTTGGGGAGTGTAGGGAGCGCAAAGGGAGTCATGAAAACATACCGGAAGCAACAGCTAAGTACTGTACGTGTTCCTACAAAATATTACCTTATTTCTTACTACGATATACCTAGTCGTACTTTGTAGTCGCCGTCCGTACTCCGCATATTTCATAAATTAAGCATGAGAGATTTTTGTCAGGTTAATTATACAAAGTATTTTAATAATAATTCATGGAGACTTCAGGGAATTTTAGACGTACAACTAATCATATCTACAATTCTTGTTCTCGCACCCTTCTCGTTATTCGTTATTTTATTACTTGTTTATTGATCATCATCATCATCATCCGAGCCTGGTCCCGGTTGCGTTGAGGAGTTGGGAGTTGCGAGTAGGAAAGAGATCCGCTTTCCTACTCCCTTGCCTCCACTTTCGACGGTCTTCTGCATCCTTAATGGTGAGCCCATTAGCACGCATGTTATCCGCTACAACGTCAAGCCGGCGGGGGCGGCATAGCCATTTCCCGACATAACCTGCTGGTTTTTGCAGGACATGACCGTATACGTAGGCGGCACTCCTGCAATTAGACTGCTATGCCACGGACATAAAGGCTTCTACGAATTCGCGAGTTCCTAACACGGTTTCCCGCGTAACTCCGCACATCTTCAATGTTTATTATAAAGTAAGAATTATTATAAATGTAAAATTAGGTAATGAGTCACAAAAAGTAACATGCACCGTTATGTTTTAATTTCGTACCTATTTGTAATAAGCTGGTAATAAATTAATAAATAGTGAAGTAGTTACCTACATATTCTTCAAGCTTACTGTACGATTATTTACAGCACTGTTACACGAGACCACTTGTTTGCGGCTAGAACTCGTAAGTGAAAAGGTGTAGGCGTGTAGGTTCGTAACTAAGCTACTTTAGTCGATAACTTACCGTATAATGACTTGCTTCCAATTTATGTGGTTGAATGCTTTTAAAAAGGTTTTGAAAAATATGCTTTTTATTAGTTTTCCTGCGAGCTGCGCCGCGCCAATGGCGGATATTCCGTATAAACTTGTATACCCCATTTTTCCCCTTATATTTTAACACCGCGACAAAAACTAGCTTATAACCTTTTCTGGTTCAGCGGCTTAAGAGTGAAGAGGTAATGGACAGACAGACATTGTTCAGGACTGTCAATTGGTCCTACGAGACCGGTTTTTTGAAGAACCACCAGCGTGCTGGCAGTGGATTGCTGCATCTAAGGCACGCTCCTGCCGTGAGTAGTGCGGCACTGCAGCAGCGGAACCAGCAGCAGCAGAGCACTAAGTGTTGTGGTGCAGCACCAGCAGCCGACAAAGGCGAGGGAGGACACGGAGATAAGCTATCGAACATCAGGTCGACGTGACGAATGACGATGATCGCGGTAACAAAGAGCATGTACACAACAAGAATGCTAAGACTGCTTCTGAGATTGTCACCTGCTTTTCAGCTGAAGCTATTGAGATGCCCAAGCAAGTTTTACTGCCAACAGCTTTAGTTAACGCCGAATCAAGCTCAGGAAAGAATCAAGTTGTGCGAGCGTTATTAGATCAAGGCTCTCAGGCGTGCTTTATCACGGAAGAAATGGCGCAGCTGTTAAGATTGAGGAAGAGACCAGTTTACAATGTTATCTCGGGATTGGGTGAGAACAAGTCGTTAACGACTAATGGTGAAGTCTCTTTGACACTGCAGTCGAAGATTAATCCAACGTTTAAAGTTCCATTAACAGCATACGTGTTGGATCGGATCACTTTATATCTACCTGAAAAGCAAATAGAAACGATTGACAGGTCAAATCTGAAAGACTTACCATTAGCAGATCTAAAGTTCAATGAGTCGAACAAGATAGATCTTTTGATTGGTGCGGAGGTTTACAGCTACATCCTGAAAGAAGGGGTGAAGAGAAGTCCCTTAGGTACATTGATTGCTCAGAACACCACTTTAGGGTGGATTATTTCAGGAGTAGTGGATAGTACAGGCAAGAAAGGTAGGTAGTCAAACAATAAACATGTGACAGCCATACATGTGCATATGAAAAAAGAATACTCCCAAAAGTACTCAGTCACGTTCGTGCAGCGTTCGTGTGCACTCGGGTGTAACGTCTAGTTAAGATGTCGTTAAATACAGTAAAATGTAATAGTTGTAACTTAGTGATTTGTGAGCTGTTGTCGTATATACAATACAAACACGACGTAATGGACAACGAGAGCCTATTAAGAATATGTGATTCTGCGTTTACGGAGGCTGAGTTAAATCAGCAAAGACTTTATTATTTGAATCGGTTCAGTCGTCGAAGAAAAAGGTAGCAAGACGTAGCGATGGGAAGAAGAAACGGAATATAGAGGACATCATTTCGTTTTTCAAGGAAATAGACCCGGATAGTATCCCTATTTTCGTAGCTCGCGACCTGCAGAAACTGCTGCCGATCTCAGTGGACCATGTAGATGTAATTAAGGACATTACTGCGTTGCGGAATGAAGTAAACATTATCAAAGATAGCTTTGTAACTACCAGACAGCTACAGGAACTACAGATGGACTTAGAAAACATAAAATTGGCTTCAATTGTCAATCATCAAAGTAATGTAAATACTCGAAAAAGAGGCGCATATTTGTTCGAAAGTGGACCAATTGGTTTGTCACCTTCCATAAATGTTGATATTGACGGTACTATAACATCAGCTGATCAAATCTGTAACGGCTCCAATGATTCAGATAGGCTGTCCCACTTGCACCTACTGAAAGAGGATGGCGTGGATATTCTCGCTGCGCCGTTCACTCGCAAAGCAACGATGGTGCCCGTACCAGTTCGACCGGCACCGGAGCACGACAAGACACGGCTTTGCACGAATACTTATGAATCGGAAAACACCAATGTGAGTGCTAGTACTGGCTGTGTTAAGACGATAAGCGACGGGAAAAATAATCTTCACCAGCCAAGTATGGCGGAAATAGTGAAGGAACCAAGTGAAGAGTGGAAAATAGTGCAACGAAAGAAACTACGCAATCGTTTCATTGGTAAAACCGGAAAAGCAGTCACGGATCCAGATATGAAGTTCAAAGCTGCCGAGGTCAAAATACCCTTGTTTATATCCAATGTCGATAAGAGTGTATCCGAGGTGGACATCTGTGCCTACATTCAAACGAAGACAAATGAAACTGTTTCGTTGGAAAAAATAAGCATGAAGACAGAAAAGCCTTACAATGCTTATAAAATGTTAGTAACACAGCATAAACTTGATATGTACTTGAATGACCAGTTTTGGCCGGACGGAATACGGTTCCGGAGATTTGTACACTTCAGGAAAAGATTGCCTTTGGACAAAAGAGGCTCCACTGATGTCAGTGAAATAAAAAATAAGATACCTAACCTAATTAATGAAGCCTAATACCTGCTCTTTAATCAGCTTCAATTGTAAAAATGTGAAAAGGAGTGTTGACTGCGTTAGATCTTTATGTAAAAAAAGCGGATGTGTTGGCCCTGCAGGAAACGTGGCTTATGCCCCATGACCTGACGTTCCTCGGGAATATTGACCCTGAGTTCAGCTACACTGGCAAGTCATCCATGGACATGGCGGTAGCTGGTGCCCTGCGGGGCCGTCCATATGGCGGTGTCGCGTTACTGTGGCGGAGCAGTGCATTCCGTAATATATCGGTGATAAAGTGCAGTAGTGATCGTATTACGGCAATACGTGCCGTAACCAGTGATTTGCGTGATGTTAAGTTCATTAATGTCTACATGCCGACAGACGAATCCGCGAATGTGCCTATTTTCCTACAGTGTATGGGGGAAATGACTGCTGTTATTGAGGACAATAATATTGAAACAGTGTACATGTTGGGGGATTTTAATGCCCATCCTTCGGCTTCATTTGGTAACGAAATGTAAATTTTTTGTAGCGAAAGGAAGTAGATATGTGCAGACATAAACAAATTAGGTGCGTGCTTGGATACACATACTTTTGTTAGTGATGTATCCGGGTGCAAACGATGGCTGGATCATTGCTTGGTAAGTGAATGTGCTTGGCATACTGTAATTGATATTCAAGTCCTTTACAATACATACTGGTCTGATCATTATCCACTTCAAATCAATTGCGTTCTATCACTAGTTAGAAATAAATGTCCGATTGATAGTGGTAAATGTAATAATAGAATTACTTGGGGTTTGAGAAGCGATCAAGAAATTTGTAACTATACGGAATATTGCAATAACAAATTGAAATTTGTCGATTTTCCGGTAGAATTCAGAAAGTGCGCTGATAACATGTGTGACAATGTAAGTCATAGATGTATCATAGATAATTTCTATAAAAATATTGTTGACATACTGAGGCAAGCCTCATTAGAGGTTAGCACAATCATACTAATAAAAATGTAAAGAATAAATGTATCCTTGGGTAGAACAAATTTGTATCTCAAGCACACAAGCAGGCTAGGATGGACTTTCAGTTGTATGTTTTATATGGAAAACCGCATAGTGGTCCAATATATGATAGAATGTATTTAAGTAGAAAACAGTTTAAAGCTAAACTTTAATATTGTCAGTCACAACAAGAACAAATAAGAATGGATGTGCTTGCAACACAGCATTCAACAAAGCAGTTTGGCAAATTTTGGAGGAATACTAAAAAGATAAATGGTAAGTCTTGCCTACCGGCTAGTGTAGAGGGCACTTGTGATCCTCAAGAAATAGCGAATATTTTTAAACAGCACTTTGAGGTGCAGTCGCCTCTGCAGTCACTGCCATCCTCTTGTAACAGTAACCGTGACTGTCATGTACCGAATCCTATCAGAATTACTAGTAAAGAGGTAGCTAGGGCTATTACAAATATGAAAAGAGGTAAGTCTCCAGGACATGATGGTTTGAGTATAGAACACCTGAAACATGCTGGGTCGCACATTAGTAGGGTTATGTCTTTGTTGTATACTTTTTGTTTGAGACACTCTTATCTGCCACCAGATTTAATGAGAACAGTGGTTGTACCTCTAGTTAAGAACTCTACTGGTGATATAGCCGATAAATCGAATTACAGGCCTATTTCACTAGCTACAGTCACGGCTAAAGTGTTGGATAGGGTTTTAGATGATTATCTTAGTAAGTACATACAGCTGTAGGACGCCCAGTTTGGTTTTAGAGAGGGTTTGTCGACTGAAAGTGCAATATTGACACTAAAACACACCGTAGATTATTATACAAAAGGAAAACACCAGTATACTCGTGTTTCTTAGACTTGTCGAAAGCTTTCGATTTGGTATCATATGATTTTTTGTGGACTAAGTTAAGGGAAGTCGGGATATCACCGGAAGTGATTCAAATATTTTCGTATTGGTATAATAATCAAAAAAATGTTGTTAAATGGTCAAATGCCTTTTCACATGAATACAAATTAAACTGTGGTGTAAGACAGGGTGGGCTTACCTCTCCGCGATTTTTTAACTTGTATGGAGATCAGCTGATTGGGAGGCTGAGCAGTATGCAGGTTGGGTGTCGTATTGATTATGTGAGTGTGAATAACTTGAGTTACGCGGATGACATGGTACTGCTCAGCCCCTCGATCGGTGGTTTGCGGCAGTTATTGAAGGTGTGTGAGACTTACGCTGAGCTGCACGGTCTAAAATAAAATGAAAAAAAGAGCGAGTTCATGATTTTTCTAGGGAAAAATAAACTTCTAATTTTTATACCACCGCTATTGCTGAATGGAAGTATTTTGGACCGTGTGTCTCGGTTTAAGTACCTAGGCCACATTGTCTCTGAGGATCTAAAAGATGACCTCGACATAGAGAGAGAGCGTAGGGCGCTGGCGATTCGTGGCGGTGTCCTGGCCCACAGGTTTACTCGTTGTTCTGCAGAAATTAACCTTATTTAAAGCGTACTGTCAAAGCTTTTATACGAGCGGTCTGTGGACTAGTTTCAGGCGTCGATCGCTTAGTGCCCTGCGGGTGCAGTATAATAACATCTTCAGATCTCTGTTCAGGTTGCCTCGGCACTGTAGTGCCTCTGGTATGTTTGCCGATGCCCACACCGATGATTTTTATGCTATAATGCGCAAAACAACCGCGACGGTCTTACAAAGACTGAGGGCAAGTAGGAACGGAATTCTTATGATGATTGCAGAGAGGCTGGACTTAGCCGTATATGGTCGTTTCATTGATTTACATGTTAAGCGTGTAAATCAATGAAACGTACCTACATACTCTCACTCAATTAAATTGTGTTGTTACTAACACACTATGGACTAAGTTGTCTGAAAATAAATGATTTTTATTTTTTTTATTTTATTTATTTAAAAGGAAAATCGCAACTCAATAGAGTCACCTGAAAGAAGAACAAGATTATGAAAAATAAAAAAAAAGGGCACATCTAAATTAAGGACACCTAAAGAAAATGACATTACAATGCTGTCACCCCATGATTCTCTTGACGTCGAATCACGTTGCTGGAACTCTTCAAGAGCAATTTCTGTAAATAGATCGAAAAAAAGTACAAATACGGACGATTAAAGATTAATATGAAGTAAAAGGACAACCATAAAGCAGAGAACAGAGAAGCAAGAGCAAAAGAAAAATTGGATAAGCAATGTTGTTTAATGTGTAATTTATCAATATTTAGTACATTTTCGCAGAAAATGTCCTAAGGGGGCGATATGTTCAGGACTGTCAATTGTCAATATTCAAATTTATTTGTAATTAGAACACCTAGTACATAATGTGTAACAATAGATGTTGGGGCACGGAGTTGACTCGCGATATAGGCCGATTTCATCGGATACATAAGATCTTTGTGGTTTGATTGTATGTCAGTTCAAAAGTACACTCCAGTTCATCAGTACGTGCATCAGTACTAAAGTGCTAGTTCAGTGAATATAGTTTCAAGTAAATGTTGGTGTTTATTGGTACCCTCGGTGCCGGTACATCAGCAGGCCAGGGCATTAACAGACATACTTTTGCATTTGTAATATTAAGTATGGATGGATGCATGGTATAAAATTGTTCATATGATCATGCGCGTAACATTTTTTTGCTTATATTTGGTGTTATATGAGTGGGTCCATTTTCTCTTTACTTCACGCTCTCTATAAACGTCATCACAATTTTACTATGTTTGTTAATGAGAATCATTTGCTAACGGAATGTAATAAAACTACTTATCGGCTTCCATACTTATATATTTATTAAAAATAAAGTCTCATAAAGTTTTTTTCTACAAAATTCATAAATTGATACCATGTTTCAATTTAAAAAACCTACTTTATGCCCTAAAAATGCTATGAATCCTTTTCAGGATCAATAAAACTTTAATCCTATACTACTAGGTTAAATAAATTAAGTCCATAAGTTTTATTCGTGATTTAAAACAGTTTTTCTCTTGTGTAACGAAATCATGTGTCCGGGTACTGGGAAAAGGAGAATTTCAATTTTGAGCCGGTTGATGGTATGCGACTTCACTCTGTAGGTCCTCAGCACTGTCGCGAGGATGCTCTTCATAGCCAGCATGCCGAAGTGGCGACCTGTTGACAAAACGTTGTTAGATAGATAACTCTTTATCTTATTCTTATAACAGAAAAATACAGTAAGTACAACGATTTACACAGCAAAATGTACAATGTAAGTGCTCCCATGGCTATAAGAGCTCTCTTCCAGACAACCTTTAGGTAAAGGAACATACTCATTCACAGAAAGGAAGAGTTTTGTTGAGTTTTTGTTGGGAACAAATAACCATCGTTGAATCAATTACGGGTATCATTAATAAAGAAAATACATTTATTGGCATACTAATTTTAAAATAGATCATTATTTAGTAATTGTTTTACAAAAAAAAAGAAAAAAACAAATAGTAACATCGAAAACGTAGGAACATCGAAAGCTTAATTTTTTTTGTTACTTTAAGAAGGTAGCTCAATTTGGGCTATGACTCTGAGGAGATACATTTTATATAAAATAGAGAAACTTCTTTTGTAGTGAGGCCAATACTTGTCGAGTTAGTATCTGTTTAGTAAACAGTAACAAAATTGTTGTTTATTATTTACATAACTCAAGTGACTAAGATAGCGTAGGTATTACCTGCGTATCTACTGCCAAAAAAATAATAATAGAGGTGTTGGCAATTTTTTGGAACTGTTTTGATTTTATACATAGACAGATATGTAACATAAATATAATGAAATAATATATTTAAAAATGTATTATTTGAAATAAAATAATTCAACGGTCATTGGGGTAGTTGGGCGGGTATTAGACCAACAGCGTACACAAACAAATAAGGATAGTTATGTTAGATACATGTATCTGCTAGTCGCATTTATTGTGCAAGCCATTGCATCGGAGAAATTAAGAACAATTATTTAGCGTTATAGCATTTTTGTAATGAATGACCAAACTATTGAACCGATTTCGACCGGTATGCTATACAAACGTTTATTATGCTTGTCATATTTTAATAATGCTGAATGTTAAACCTCTGTGTTATTAACAATAAGTAGTTTAATAAAATTAAAGATAATACCTATACTCGCACACATACTGTTAAAAAAATACGTATTTAAAAAAGTGATATTAAATGATTTAATTTAAAAATGGTAATAACATAACTTTTTTATAAGTATTTAGGATTCTTGTCGTCCCTATTTATTTATCTTTAGCCAGTAGTAGTAATTTGACAGATTTCCCATACAATATGTCAAATAACGCTAAACCGGCTGTTGAAAAATTAATTATGTGTTGGTGAACTCTAGGCTAAAGAGTCCTCACCTCCTCACCTCAACTATGAGGAAGTACGAGCTATATACTCCATATTCTATTTACTATTAAACGAACTGCATCGATTACTGAATCGACACGTGACCAATTGTTTAAATTTCCGTTCAAACAAATCGTTATCGTTTCTCTGCCACTTAGGACAGTAATATTGCTGCACTAAAAGCTTTATACTTAGCTTATGGTTTAAGCAGCAGACTGCCTCGTTGGTCTAGTGGTCAGCAAGCTGGGTACTATCCACGAGGTTCCGGGTTTGAATCCCGGGTCGGGCCGAGAGTGTTGGGTTTTTCTGTCTTGTCTTAAAAAAAACTCAGGCACAGCTCCGGAGTCAGAAAGTTGGTGGTGTTAACACCCCCGTGCCTCGGCAAGCACGTTAAGCCGATGGTCCTGCGCCTGATCTCTCTACGGTCATGTCGGACTGCCGTCTTACCGAATTATGAGAGTGAAGGAATAGAGATTGCACCTTTGTATTGCGCACACACTTGTGCACTATAATATGTCCCGCGCAGTTGGCTAATCTCTGATGAGATAGGCCGCCGTAGTCGAAATTCGGCTAGGAGGACATTTTATTATTATTATTAAGCAGCTAAAGGCTTTAGGATTCATATCATGTAGAATGTGAAAAGACTGCTTGAAAACACAGTGTTATTCATGAGTATGCTGAGATAGCCAGTAACAATTCAATACCTAACATTTATCAAAGATTAACTAATAATTACAAACAGACCTATGCTTATCCTGGCTCCGGAGTGGAAAGGTGGAATAAGCGCGCAGGGGTGTCGGCGTTGTGCTTGAGCAGGAACCGGTCAGGGCTGACGCAGCTCGGCATCAATTAAGTGACCAACATTACTACCAATGAAAGAAACTGTTAACAAACCTATGCAGTTCCTGGCTCCGTAGCTGAAAATTATGAACGCACAGGGGCGTCGCTTGGCGTGGTATTCGGACAGGAACCGCTCAGGGCTGACGCAGATCGGTATTAATTAAGTGTGCAATCTTACTACCAATAAAAGAATCTTTTAACAGACCTATGCAGTTCCTGGCTCCGTAGCTGAAAGGTATGAAAGCGCAGGGGTGTCGCTTGGCGTTGTGTTCCGGCAGGAACCGGTCTGGGTTGAAGCAGTCAGCGTCGGCTCCCCACAGCTTCTTGGATCGGTGCATCACGAACGGTGCCACTGCGCAGCCCACGCCGGCCGGCAGGGTTACGTTTGCTAAAAGAAGGCATTTTGAATTTCTAAACAAGAATCTGGTTAAGTATTTGGTGTAATCCTGATAATGTGATTACAAGAATGGGGAAACCACTGGAAGAATGTTTACTTGTTGTTGACAAGGAGTCAGACCCTGATAATACTGCTCGTTATTAGAATTTCAGTGGTCATAGGGCAAAAAATACTTTAACGTATTTTTTTACCGTGGAAGCGGCATCGTAATCACTAGTTTTTTGATTTCAAAAATCTAGGAAGAATTTCTCGAATGATTAGTAAATGTATAGTTCAGTAAATGTAGAGTTGAGTGGATGAAACGAACTCGAACACAATCATATTGTTTGTAACATGTTAAGATACGAGTACAATTGAATAATTTTAAACTGCAACTGGTATTTATGTAAGTGGAATTTAATGGCATAGTTCGCTACTTATTTTACGTAAAATACAAAACTACCAAACCATGTAAGTATCTATATAAATTTATGCCATCGAGAATTTTCCATGAAACTGAAGTGTTTCATGTGGATATTACATTTACGTTCGACAATAAGAATAAACATAATGGCCGACGTCAGTTCAGCAGTAAAGTGCTACAAGTGTGTTCTAGCAATTCACATATAGCCTAAGTACTATTTGTGTTTGTGGAAACTAGCTGACACGTATCATGCATGATTTCACTGTAAGGGCCATGTCATGTACACTTGAGTTCAAAAATATTGATTCGATTACGTCACACTCGAATGTTTACTTAATTACCCAAAAAATAAATAGGGCGAGAAGTGACAAAACCATGTATGTTTTTTTAAATGTAGAGCTTTTAACATCGATTCTATTTTGGTATTGCAGAGTCTTTAAAACAAATAATTAGATTTATATTATATTCGTATGCTTGTTAGGTAGGTGCCCATTAAATTACATAAATTGCCCTTAACAAAATTATTTTATATATTTTGTTAGGGGGAGCAAGCTCCAAAATATTATTATGTGACCGATATCGCAATCTAGCGTGCAGCAATTTTTTTAATGAAAGTAGATAAGTTCTAGAGGAAATAAGGACCTAATCTCTTTTACTAGTTGTTGTGATTGTGATTCCTCTAATTGTGTCCCTGAGTGTATTTCTAAACGCGACTGTAATAAACGACCAATGTCAAGATGAACAAACATTTGTAGAGTAATCGAGAAACATACAGGATCTCTAAAATGTTAATCTAATGCGAATTACTCTTTGACATCATCTTTCTAATTTAGAATTTCGTGTCCACTATTTTATCATATTGTGTATTTAAATTGTATATGTGCTGACGATGGGACGTAAAGGCAAATTCTGTGACATCTCTTTTGCAGTTCTAAAAGGGGTGATTTTGGTCAAAAATGTATGTACCCTAGTTACAGACTAATGTGTTGGCCAGCCACTGTACTTACATAGTTGTATTTCTTTCTGTGTTTTTCTTCCGATGATTGGCACAACTGTGTAGAGACGCATCGTTTCTTTGATCACTCTTTCTAAATATTCCATTTTGGTCAAATCATCTTTGGTAGGCAGCCTTTCTGAATCACCGAAGATGTCTTTCAGTCTGAAAAGATGTTAAAATGTACTTTTTTATTGTCGTTGCCAGCTATTGTGATGGAATTGACGTGCTTACTACTTTTTAAGAGGTAATTCATTTTCCTATAGCCACACGAATCCTCTGTCCTGCTCGTCCTGTTAGCTGTTGAATAGAAGCAATGCGTATAAGTCGACAATAAGGACTGTGTTCATTGCAGATCACCCTAAGAGTAGGCTATAAAATATGTAGAAAGTTATATCTCTGGTCTATCAAACGAGCCTTCCTCGTGGCTGCCCAGCAGCAGCAGTGCGTAGGAGTCGACAATAAGGGCCGTGTTTATTGCAGATCACCCTAAGAGTAGACTAGGGACTATGTAGAAAGTTCTATCTCTTGCTGTTTTATCAAGTGAGATAGCTCGCTTCTACAATACTTACTCATCGTACACTCTGTCCTGCTCTTCCTCGTGGCTGCCCAGCAGCAGCAGTGCGTAGGCGACCACCAAGGCCGTGGTGTCGTTGCCAGCTATCGTGATGGAGTCGATGTGTTCGCGTAACTCTTCATTGGTAAACTTCATGTCTCTGCTCAGCAGCAGCTCGAGGAGGTCTTTACGTCCTGAAATGCGTATATTGTAATACAGATAGATAACTCTTTGTTGCACTCTAAATTAAACAACAAAAATAACACAGATAGATGTACCTACAATGTGCCGCCCAAATTGTACCTACATCTTTCTGTGTAAAAGGCGATCGACTCTAGATAATCTTTAAAAACTAATCAGTTTAATTCTTTATTACTACTAAGAAAAAAAATACACTTCGATGAAGACAGTAACTGAGAAAGTTAATGTTTACTTTAGTTTAATTAACTACTAAGTGTTTTTTGATATTTATAACATGTTTTAATCCGTAACTACTATTTCAAATTATGATTCATTTCGCTACTACCTACTAATATATCAACAAAACTCACCTTCTTTATTTTGTCCTCCTTTTTCGAAAAGAGCCCTCTTTTTATTGACCACCTAACAGAAGACAAAGATACTTCATTATCACAATCAGAATGCAATCATAGAGAAATTAATTTTTTATCTCACCTGTTCGGAAAGTTAAACTTTCATGTGTAGATAGCCGGGTGGGAAATAGCTTTTCCCTTTTACTTTATACTCCTACTATTGAAATAATGAAAGACCACTATCGAGAGTATCGATAGTTATTGCAATAGTCAGTGCTGTATCAGCTATCGATAGAGATTTTAATATTGAACTTTGACTCTATCGATAGTATCGATAGTCTATCAATACTATCGGTGGACTATCGATACTTTTGCCTCAACTATCGATAGTCTATCGATACTATCGATATTATATCGATACTATCGATATTATATCGATACTATCGATACTATTGCTTTTGCCTTAACTATCGATAGTCTTTAGATATTTTATCGATACTTTTGCTTTTGCCTCAACTATCGATAGTCTAACGACACTATCGATATTTTATCGATACTATTGCTTTTGCCTCAACTATCGATACTATCGATATTTTATCAATACTATTGATTTTACCTCAACTATCGATAGTCTATCGATAGGTTATCGATACTTTCCTTACAGTCGAAATGAAAAATAGTATGTTTATCTCGGGTGAAAGCACCCATTCCACTCTCGAGCTATTGGCGCTCCCACAAACTTCAAGGCAAAAGCAATAGTATCGATAAAATATCGATAGTATCGATAGACTGTCGGTATATGAGGCAAAAGCAATAGTATCGATAAAATATCGATAGAATCGATACACTATCGATAGATGAGGCAAAAGCAAAAGAATCGATAAAATATCGATAGTATCGATAAACTATCGATAGTTGAGGCAAAAGCAGTAGTATCGATAGACTATCGATAGTCTAGGCAAAAGCAATAGTATCGATAAAATATTGATAGTGTCGTAGACTATCGATAGTTGAGGCAATAGCAAAAGTATCGATAGACTATCGATAGTTGAGGCAAGTATCGATAAAATATCGATAGTATCGATAGTCTACCGATAGTAATGATAGTATTGATAGACTATCGATAGTGTCAAAGTTCAATGTTAGAATCACTATCGATAGCTGATACAGCTTTGACTATTGCAATAACTATCGATACTCTCGATAGTGGTCTTTTATTCAATAGTAGGATTACTACTACTATCTACACATGAAAGTTCAATTTTCCGAACAGGTGAGATGTTTTTTTTTTTTAAATATGCTATAGAACGAGAAAAACCGTTTTTCTTGTCTGCTTTCTTAAATGATAATGTAATGAGGCACCTACGAAATTTAATCTATAATGAAAAAGAACTAGGGTAACGGACATAGCCCTGATGATCAGTAAGTTCAAACAAGTGGCAATGGGCTAGGCACATAGCGGGAACTGATGACCGTTGGGGCAGAAAGGTTCTTGATTGTAATAACCATTCGATCAAAAGCGTAGCGTAGGGCTTACACCGGCAAGATGGATAGACGACCTTAATGCAGGCCGCTTGCAAGCTTGTCACTCACTTTGAGGTCATTTTTAGGGTTCCGTAGTCCGACAAGGAACCCTTATAAGATCGTTCAGTCCATCCGTCCTAGTCTGTCACAGCAGAATATTTTCTACGTTTATGGACTGATTTGCATGTAACTTGGTTCGAGGATACTTCACATATAGATCTCATTTTTAAAAATACAAAAAAATAAAATTACCCCTTTTTAAGGGTACCTCCCCATACATGCAAAGGGGGTGGTGAATTATTTTTTTGACTGCACCCCCTCGTGTGGGGTATTGTTGAAAAGGACTACGAAAATAAGGTAGGATTTCCATACAACACTTTTTTATCAGTTTTACCATTTGCGAGATATAGCCCGCCAAAGTCCCCCCCCCCTGTAATTTCTAAAGCCTTGGACCTATAAACTTCAAATCACTCACGTAAAGAAACAGGCGCGGAAACTCTTATTTAAAATTATTTCGGGTATCCTGTGATGAATACTTTTGAAATTATAAATAAAATAAAAATATATACTTTTTTTGCCTTTACTATCTAATATTTTAAGTTAATGGTACGGAACCCTTCGCACGCGAGTCGGACTCACACTTGACCGGTTTTGAAATCTACGGAGAAGGCCAAGTTCAGCAGTAATGTGGTTGATAATGTTGATGATAGCATCTATAGGTTATTTGTAGTTCGAAAGAGTTTTTAAACAAAACCAAAAAAACATCAGCAAACCTCATCAGTGAACTTGTGCGTTAGATCAATGTTTTCCTTCTGCATCTTGGCATACGGTGTCAGGTTGAAGAGCGCGTCGGGTTGCAGCCACGCCTTGAACAGGCGCATGTTGATGACCGACATGACGCAGTTGCGCGCGCGCAGGTACGGCGTATCCGGGTTGTGTTGGACGTCCATCTTCTCGCCCATTGCCGTCTCTGGTTATGGGATATTAGTATTTTAGTTGCATGTCATCGTGAAACAAGATTCATAACTGAACTGGACGGAAAGTTTGAAAAATAATTTAGATAAGTACTCTTTATTGCATCTATAGTTCGCCATCTTGCCAGGGTGCTGGTCAAGAGAAACACTGATTGACCAAACTCAGTCATCTATAGTACCATCTCGTATTTCACTTTTTTGTTTGTTACTAATATAGCTGAGCTTGTAAGATTTTACTAACAAGATGAAACTGCGTTGTCTGATCTTACACAATGAAAAAAATAATCTATTACGCTTACGCCTTGGCTTACCACTCACCAAAAACAATATCCAGCATGCACGAAGTGATGTACTTGTAGACATCAAACTCAGTTTTGCCAACTTGCTCGGCGAGCCGCTCAACGAGCACCGCTCCTTGTTGGCCGAACACCTCGATGTAGTCTTCGATCACTCGGTTGTGGAAGATGGGGAGCAAAACGCGACGATGCATCTTCCATAAGTCCACTGGTAGAAGGATCATTGATAAAGGCAAAATGAAAAGGATGGACTGTATGTTATTAAAATAAAACATGTGAAAATGAGATAAAACCATGTAATTAGAAAAGGTAAAAACACCCACAATAAGAACATAAAATAAACACCAAAGACCAAATAAAAACTATATAAAATCACAAATGTGGCTAGGAATTCGCCACAGTCATCATCATCATCATTAGTCACAATAGTGACTGAGTTTCTTCCTGATTATTCATAGCACTAGCCCACAATTGTCCCGAAGCAGCGGTAGGGTTAAGATTGGGACGTGTATAAGTGCCCCTTGTTGGGTCTATATGCAGAAATAAATGAATTTTATTGAATTTTATTTCATTGGCTTGTCCTGCTCCTCCATCTACATTTGGAGTCGGCACAGTTTTTTTATCTTCTATACAATCCTAGTCATCATCGATTCTATAAAATCTAATCATCCTTTCCTAATCATATCATGCTTTAAGTATGTATCCGTTTCTTTCTCAGTCTGCATCCCTTTTATGCACTAATATTTATATTCAATACTCTCCGTCATCTAGTAATAAGATGATACTGATTTTTTCTTTCTTTTTTCGAATTTATATAGACATTTTTGGGGAAAGCTAAGCTAACAACAAAGAGTGAAAAAGCTTTTCGAAGACCTTGCTGACTAATGGCAGTGGAGAAAAAAACATCGGTAGGAAACCTGTATACCTGTAACCTAAGTAGATTGCTGGGTGGCTATGGTATCCATGTAAAATGAAGAAATTGATGGTAAATATCTTCAATTGAATTGGCGTAGAAACGCTCTATTTCAATTTACTGATCACGAACCAAAACCGTGAGTGTGTTTCAAGTTCTTAAATTATTTGAAAAATAGAAGTTAATTAATTCATATAAGTTTAAATAAGAAACCAAAAATTCGCACACGGGTAGGATTTGAACCCACGTCCTTTGGCTAACCACGGACTGCCCGGTAGCTAAGTTGGTAAGAGCGTTGGCCCGGTTAGCCAAAGGACGTGGGTTTAAATCATACCCGTGTGCGAATTTTTGATTTCTTATTTAAACTTATATAAATAAGAAAGAATACTGTGAGTGTTAAAAAAAATTAAAGAACTTTTCATTAATTCATAATTATTTTTGCACTTAGTAATAACGTGTGAACAAGAAAGTGGTTTATCACCCTAAAGTTGAAAATCATTCGCGCGTCATAGAACAACAGGGTTAATTTTTTCATGCAAAATTATTCTGACAGTTAACTACTATAAAAAAGAAAAAAAAAGAGATGTACATGATATAATAATATATCATGTACTATATATATTTTTTTAAATAATTAAAATTAAATTATAATAATATATCATGTACATCTCTTTCATTGATAAAAAAATAATAAGTCCGTGAGTGAGTGACCACCTTTTCGTAATTGATTTACACAAGAAATTTTATCAAAACAGGTAGACTACTATCTTGGCCGACCGTACTATGATCTGCCATAAAAATTAATTATGATACTTTGCCTATTAGAACCGGCCAAACATTGATGTTTGATGAACAATAATTACACGAATGAACAAGCAGACAAACGTATCCGAAGCTGTCGTGTGGTTCCGTATTGTCTAATTGTCTAGGTAGGTACTCTATTTGTTTAGAGCAACTTAACTACAGCCGAAGATAATATGTATTACTTACTTATAATATTTGCAACAGCGCATCTCAACTTCTCAAGGAAACTAACATGTCAGATGAGGTGTGAATTAAGAAGTCATTCATACAATGTTAATGCGTCGAATCACCATCGACCGGGTAATAAACTATATTTTTTAAGTAAATACTAATCATAACATTCATACGGACTACTCGTATACAACCACGTTTTTATTAACTGGCAAGTACAATACATTATCATTCATTACTTAATGTCTCAATAGATCAATTGCTATTATTATACAGGGTGAAAAAAAATTGGCCTTGGAACAACTACCTTCAATGCTCACTAAAGCATTGAAGGTAGCTAGCAACTAACTATAGTTAGTTCATTAACATTCCTTTATTTTAAAAATGAAACTGCATTCAAAGATTCCTAAAAAATTTGCTTGCCTTACCCGGGAATTTAACAAGCCGAAAAGAAAAAAGGCTCACTTTTTGAAAATAAACTGAAGAGTTAATCATATTTGTTTTCACATTTTTTTATTCCAAAGGCCAAATGTTTTAGACTATTCTGAACAAATATCCTACCGATTCGTATAATAAAATAGTTAGTTTAAAAAAAATAATGGGATTTAGTTCGATTCCCGGGCGGGACAAGCGAATTTTAGAAATCTTTGAACGAAGTTTTGGTTCTTTTTAAAAATATAGGAATGTTCCCTTTCAGTAAAATGAGCTTACCAAAGGGTTTAAGGTAATTCCTCCAGGGCCCATAGATTTTTTTCACCCTGTATACTAGTTACCTTATGTACTGTGAGTTTTAGTAAGTGGTTTCAAACTTACATACAATAAGATAAAAGCTAACATTGGGTACTTAATCTTTTAGGTAGATAGTCATGATGAAGTGTTAAGCAAAGAGAAGAAAACATTTACATACCTGGAGCGACGAATAAACCATTTCCAAGCCATGTCTGAAGGAACTTATAACTTGAGTCTTTTTCTAGGCAGTTTTCTAATATTTTCTGCACGTCTTCAGGATTTAGGGATACTGAAAAAAATAGCGTTCTCAAATGCCTATCTTGCAAGTTTATGTGTGTACCTACTGTGTTATATGTACCTACATCTTTGACGAACATATGTATCTATAATATCTAATTGAATAACTGAAATAAAGAAGGAAAAAATATTTATTTAGTACCAAAAACTACAAAACAAGCCGGCGACTCAGTGCTTAGTAAAACTAATATTTATTTTGTTACCAAAATTAACAACTAATTTAGTAAAATAGTTGGTTATCTGTCTGTTTACTACATGCGAGGTGATTGAGGGTATAAATCACTTGTTTTGATGACGCTTGATAACTTAATCCTATATGTACTAAGGTACTTACTCGAAACATATTGTTGAACAATTTTGTTGGCATTTTCGGACATTCATTCGGTTTTTCTTTTTTAATTTCTATTAATACTAATTAACAAATTCTTATGGAAGGAGTAAGGCTAATTATTCCATACTTCTTATATCACTATGTAAGTAAGTACGAATACTTAAAATGATCATGCTATGAAATTCTGTGCTTAATTAGCTTAAGTGACATCAAACGTATTATGTAAAAAAATTGTAAAAAAGCTGTTGAGTTTCTAAATAAATAAATAAAATACTGCAACTAATGAAAGAAGGTAAGTTATTGAGCTTTTTCGCCGAATTAAGGTTCCCGATCCAACCACTCGATAACACCCGCTCAGTCGGGTATAATATATAAATTAGGTGCTTTCCTACTGACGAATAAGTAAGCCATAGAAATATATCCTAGGTACCTAAAAAAAAGACAAGTTAAATGTGTACCTTTTAGCATGAAAGGGCAAACAACAGATTTTTAATTAAATGAGAATAATAACCACCTATATGGACCCTTTCCCTTCCCACCCTTTCCCAAAAGCAAATAAACTTTTCATTTCATTTTACCATTATCAATATCATTAATTACCTAAAATAATATAGTCTTACACTAAAAATACTAAAATGTAGAGACGACATAAGGTGTCTGCAGCCACTAAATACGGTGCTGCTATCAGCCATTACCTACGTAAAGGTTAATGGTAAATCATTATTATGCGCTTATTAAGCAATCTTTGACTCTTAGTTTAAGAACCCATCAATGCCCTTTTAAAGAATGGCATTTCAGAATAAGAATAAAAACAACTTTTTTAGCACTTGATTACGTAATTTGCAGATGATTGTACAGGTACTAAAGTTCGGTAAAGATGAAATAATAACCTTAAAGAATTGAAGGTAAAATGGCAAACATATAAGTAAGTATGAGAATTAATTTTGTCAAGGCTTATTTATATGCTATGTAGTGACCTATAACTTAAGGCGATTAAAGTTTTTTTTTGAGATAAATTTAAAAAAAGACAATAAGATACATAATAATGATAAAAAGTGTAGTAAGTAAGATCGTCATAAACATCAAATGTTAAAGATATTTCTCTCTCTCTCTTTAACTAGGAACGTGATACCGCTGCATTGGTCTACAATTTATTTATTTAAAAACCGGTCAAATACTACAAATCAATTACTTTCACCAAAAAAACAATATAAACATTCGAAAAAATATTTGTAAGACTGATAATTTCTTCATCTTCAACCCGACTCTTTTTAGGACTGTATAAAGACATCTTCAAGACAATCATGACAAACACGCTTGGTATTACATACTTAAAATATTTTAGTTTGTTTCTCATTCTAAAGCATACCACATGTTCAATACTGTTACGTTAACAGAAGTTTTAGTTTTAAGTCATATTGTAATTTGTTGTGTTTCTACTAAAAAAATAATGGCTCAACTTATTCGGAAAACTAAAAGTAATAATAATGGAAAGAGAATGTGACTTTAAAACTAACAATGCGTTAAGGTATGTAAGTGTGACATTAAAACTACAGAGCTAGACTGAGTAAAATGATGATAAATGACTTTTGGCTTATTCAAATGTAGAAAACGTTCCTACAAGATTAAAACTGCCTTCAAAAATAACTACACCAAAATCCTTATATGTATAACTTGAGACGTTTGCAAAGAAATATAAATTTATTTTTAAAGTCGGTGCCATCCTCGTCTGTTAAGAAAATTTCGCTCGGCATTGTGGTACCGACGATAATAGTCTACGATCCGAATTAAGACCCGGATTTTCACATATGTTAAATTTGAACGGATATAAAAATCATTTTATATCTAAAGTATTTTAAAATCTGATCTATCTACGTTCATGTCGGACTGCCGTCTCACCGAATTATGAGAGTGAAGGAATAGAGAGTGCACCTGTGTATTGCGCACACACTTGTGCACTTTAATATGTCCTGCGCAGTTGGCTAATCTCTCTTGAGATAGGCCGCCGTAGTCGAAATTCGGCTAGGAGGACATTATTATTTTTTATTTTTTTATTTTAAAATATACAGTGTGTCCGGGTTTGGACTAGCGATAATTTATGGACTATTAATTCATCAAATGTTATCGACAAAAAACCCCCATATTGGGTCTCCCTCTCTGGAAATGGCAGCCATTTCAATTATAAAAAAAACTATTTCTATCGATCTGGAGGTCCTAAAAGTTATGAAAATGATTCATTTAAAGGGTAACGCTATCGCCTATGAAGTGAAATAAAGATCGATTCAATATTTTTAACCGTTATAGAGGAAAACAATAATTTGTAATAACTTGCTAAAAGTTTAAACAGTTAAATACCGTACTTTTTAAACCTATAACAAAACTAAACCCAAAATTTTTTTTCAACTTTCAATTTTGTCTCTAAAATTTGACAAATTAAAGGCCCTTAAATTATCGCTTGTGAAGCTCGGACAGCCTGTATATTGCGAGCGAGTGGGTTGTGGTTAGGTGCATATATTTTTTTTTAACATTGCACTAATGAATTTAACAAATAACTTTAACACCAACCGAAAGTATGAACTTGATTTTAGAGCTATAGAATATATAAAAAAGTTGGGTTGTGTAATTTCATGCAGCGCAGTAACTATAGAGTTGGCAGGGTATAAATTTTGAAATTAGTTGTAATTTTATAACCACTATTTCATTGCAAACACAATTAAAGTATAGAATTGTTGCAAAAATTTAGGTGGAATGACAGGTATTGTAGTTTTTAAAACAGACTACATAGCCCAACAAAAACAAAACACATTCGACAAACAAATAAAAAAACAAAATGAAGAAGCTCACTACTAAGAGAAGTCGCCATATTTATTAAAACTATCGTTCGTTATCATACTATTGAAAATGAATGATAAGTACTTATGTAATTATTCGATAAAATTATTAATAAAGTATGTAAATTAAACTCACCAACGTAAAGCGACGGCCCAATCCAAATCTTACTGAGCCCTCCAGATGAGTCCACGAGTTCCGCTAACTTCCTGATATTCTCTAACAATTCTGCAAGAGAATCCACAATTTCATTCACTATTTTACACATTTAAAAAAACATAAAACTTGCAACCATGCTCACTTTCAGGACCGCCTATGAACCAGTGCGTATGGCCCAAGACTGGGAGGTCCCCAATCGTAGGCATCCGTTCCGAAAAATCATACAATGGCTTTCTAAGTCGCCTAAAATTCATGTAGTAGATCACGGCCACCGTAAATATAAGTACAAAAACAAACATTGTTAACGCAGTACGTATCCTTGCAAAACCAGCCCGTTAACTGAGGAGAGTCTGTATACTGTTGTTTTATTTAACCTCCTCGACAAAGTGTATTGAGCTACTATGCCATAAGAAACATGTATCACTATAAGATGCTACGAAATACAACGAGGCACATACGACATGCCACAACTACGCTAATAAATTAATACAGCAAAGAAATTTTAAAAATAACGATGACCACAATTTTTTGGCATTTCGGGAGTTTATTACATCTAAGATTTGTACTACGAGTATAGGTACTCAAAACCCAAAGTTGATGATATTAGCTGAAGTATTATTATTACAAAACCATTTAAGAAAGTCGTAAGATTTAAATTAATATCTAAACAATATTTATCATCCTGACTGTAAAAATACAGGACAAGCGTTAAATGCAAATATTTCTACGTTGTGTTGAGTAAGAAACGATTATAGACACTTGTATTATTGCTGCACTGCAGTGCTGTGAGAACAGGCAAATACCTATGTCCTAGTATGTACCAGTGCACTGGTAGAATGGGTCTCAAAAACATAAAGGGGTAACTAGGTATGTTACCCCTTTATGTTTTTGAGACCCATTCTACCGAACTACCACCTACCACCGAACTTCTAAGTAATATAATACATACGAGTACATAAGTATTTGCCTCTTCTCACAGATCTGTCTTGCTTTACATAGGTAGGTATCTGTTTCGTTTACGTATCGGATAAATAATTAATAAAGCGTTTATATCACAGAACAGAAAAAAACGAGTTTTTTTCTGTTCTGTGATATTTGGTTTATATACTTTCCTTTTTTAGGGTTTTATACCCAAAGGGTAACAGCGGGACCCTTTTACTCCACTCCACTGTCCGTCTGTTTGTTTGTTACCAGGCTGTATCTTAATGAGCCGTTATCCTCTCATACACACAAACGTGTTTTATTTTTGCGGTTTTTTGCTCGACATTAATAACGACAACAGGTAGATGCTTGAAATGGTTAAAAGATAATGGTACAGAACCTTTCACGCGCGAGTCCGACTCGCACTTGGCCGGTTTTATGTATTTGTGTATATACTAAGGCCATGTCTTCCTTCATCTTGTAATTTTTTTTCGAATCATCATTTTTCTCCACCGTAAAAGTCTATTTGGTGGCGGTAGATTCAATTTGCACAACAAATGCAGATGGCATGGTGATGCTTAGACACGGTGGGAGGCCTTAGGGAAATGTTATATGTCTGCGAGACATATGTTGCTGAGAATAGTCTCACATAAAATGTTAAGAAGACTGAATACATGGTCTTTGAAGCCACTGGTAAACGTGTAGATACGAGTACTAATGACAATGATACTACCCTTAATGGCGTGAACATCAAACGAGATGAAATTTAAATATCTAGAGCGTACCATTACCGGAGACCTCAAAAACAATGATGATATTGATCATGAAGGAAGCTACGAAGTACTAGTATTTAATCTGTGGCGTAGGTGTAGGGCTCTGGCAGTTAGAGGTAACATGCTGACTCGCAGATTTTACTCGATGTACGGAAGAAAAAGATCATGTTTTTAAAAGCATATTGTGAAAGAAGTCTACGCAATAATGTTTGCAGGATAATGTTGGATCTGCCGTGGTGCAGTGCATCTGGGGTGGTTTCGGAGTATCAAACTGATGGCTTCGAAGCCTTATTTCTAAAATCCAGCTCCCTGATCACTGGAGTGAGAAGCAGCCCCGATTCAAATTCATTTATTTCATAAACTTAGTCTAAGATCGATAGCACCCTGAAGACATTGGCTTCAGGTTCACATTCCACTGTGGAGATTTTTTGTGCATAGGGTGACGAATACCCTTTCTTGTGATAGGCCCGATTATTTAGTTATAATTTATTCATATTGCTGCTGGTTTATTTTTTATATCCCCTGTAAATGAAACATTGTCCAAAATACACAATATTTATTTATTTAATTTAAATAAAAACTTTAGGAGTTACTGAGACGATACTGACATAAACTGCAAAATATATTTTTTAAACTGTATCTTCTAAGCGTTTGAGTTTTTTTCAGTGCATGTCTAAAAGTCAAACGCTAGCTACATAAATTGAAACTGTTGATTTAACAAGTTTTAGACAATTTGTTTTCTTGTCTGCATGTGTGATTGTGAATTGAATAAATATAATTTTTGCATGTTAACAATTTTGAGTGTTTTATTAACTCTGTATAAACTAGCAGGAAATATAATGTTCATCTCCGTGTCATAATATGTAAGCGAATCTCGATCTAAGTGCTTTTGACAGTTGGAGTAAATTAGTTTCAAGTGAAGTATGACGGTTGAGTGTACATGACCAAATATTTAGCTGCGGCCGAAGTTTTATGTACTTATTACATACAAGTCAGTGGATCTGCTTAAACTGAGATCGTCTAAAGTAGACAAAATATAGGCCTGGTGACGGACGTACGCGTTGTGTTAATTGATTTAATTCAGAATTAGTGGTAACGTTAGGACATTGTTACAGGTGAGTGTGTGCGATTACTTAGTACCTACTACCAAAAGGTAATATCTTAGTACCTACTTGACATATTATGTATCTATAGTAATTTGTCTTATCCACTACGGATTACATGTTTTCGTCACGGGAGTCTGTTATGAATCCAAACTGTAACGAAAACGAAGGAAACTAGGGTTAACTCCCGAGAAAAGCATAGAAGCTAATAAATTCACTTCCGAGCGTAACGAGTTTCATGCTCGCCCAAGAACATCCTTAAAATGATTTTAATTCATCGAATTCCCCTATTTCACCCCCCCCCCCCCTTGATGTTATTATAATGCGAATAGTCTATGTCCTTCCCAGCGTCTCCAACCCTATTGAATTAATTTCAACGATTTTAAAGACCATATAAAATTTCAACTCAATAGGTTTAGTCGTTTAGAAGTTATGTGAAATGAAAAATATGGAAGAATAATTCTTACTACCAGTTCTCCTATTGACCGTTTTCCCGTAGAAATGAAGCATTTCAAAAAGCAAAAAGTATCAATCATTCATTGTTCATCAGGTTCAGGGATCTAATGGGGCTTTTTATGGTAAAATAATTTTTCACACTACCTACTCGGCAATGTTCAATTACACGTCATGAAAACTGCCAGAAAAGTCAAAGGATATAATATAGATAAAATAAGTTTTTTGTAGTACATTTTTTATTGCCTCGTAGTAGTCGTAGTAAGTGTGAAACAGAGCATCGGTGGCGCAGTGGCTAGCGGGTTGCCTCTCATGCGGGAGGCACCGGTTCGATCCCACATGCCGACATGTACCAATGATTTTTTCTGAGTTATATACATTAGTTGTTTCACTAACCGATGCTCTAACGGTGAGACAAAACATCGTTAGAAAACCTGCACATTCAGGCGACTGCATGTGTAACCACGATCCAAAACTGGTCAGGTTCCTCTGGTAATAGGGTCACAGAGGTCAGATGGCAATCGCTCCACTATACTTACCTGATCTGCCTCATCCTGGATCATGGTCAGCGGACCCTGGGCCCTCGCGTGCGAGTGCACAACCGGGATAACGCTAGGAGGATGATGAGGAAGTGTGAAAAGCAGAGTATTCTCATCGGGGATAGAGATGTCTTCGTCTTGGGCGAGCTTAAATCCCTCGCTACACTCAGGATTCTTCTTTTAACTCCTTTGCTATGCTCAGGAGTAAACACTCGAATCCTTCGTTACGGTCGAGATTACCTTGGTGGTACCTGGTACCCCCTTGGTGAATAATCTACTATTTCTAATCGGTCCTGTAGTTGCGGAGCCTATTCAACACAAACAAATCTTTCTTCTTTGTAATATTAGTCAACATAAGGGTGAATTATGGTTGCAGAAATTTGACAGATCAGGGTAGGTTGATGTGGGGCCGTGTGTACGTTATAAACGAAATAAAAAGAAAATTAAAAATTAATTTGCACCGATTGGATATACGGCAATTCATATTCGTGGCATTGAGCAATTAGAAGCAACATTCCCGAAACAATTGCTGCAATTTATTGTGGTTGCTCCACTTATTGCTCCAGATTGATACATGACAGTTGCCGAATTCAAATTACATTGTATCACAAGGAAGGAAATGAAATCAAATTTTGTGTCAAAATCAAATCAAAAGGAAGGAAATTATGTGTCAATGAAACACGTGATTTAAAAAAACATGGTTTGTAAAGCTCGGTGTCCTTGAGAGTCAATAACTCTTTACGTTAACGCTACTTTTTTTCTGATACAACTTTTTAAGAGTTTTTTGTAATGTCCAGTAACCGAAAACTTAGCTATTAACAACTTTTGGGACTAAAAATCAAGATTTGAAATTCTAAAAACTGTTCTCTAAACTCGGTAAAATAGCTACTAATCAATATAGATTGGGATGGAGCGTTTGGTCAATCAAAAACTTTATTTTTTAAATATTTTAATAATGTTTAATTGTTAATAATAAAGTCTTGTAACAGTTGTATATTTCCAATACAAAATTATATGGAAGAATAGCGTTTGGATAGTCCTTAAAGAGTACGTCGACAATTTGTGCTGTCATATACCCTATCATCTTTTTAGGGTAAACCAGCACAATGATAATCCTCCTCGCGTTACTGGCGCTGGGATGCGCGTACTGGCTGTACTGGGCGACGCGTGCGCAGCGCATGGAGCAGATGACGGCGGCGCTGCCGGTGCCTCCGACGCTGCCGCTTATCGGGAATGGCATTCTCTTCATGGGAGACTCAGAGAGTAAGTAGCTTTCTTAATAAATGTTCTCCTAGCCGACTTTCGGCTACGGTTTTTTTTTGTAATGGGGTTGCTCCTTGGATGAGTATGCTCTTGATACTTAGTCAGAGTGGCATGGATAGAGACGACAGTGGATCGAGCTCACCCAGAAGAAGCCTGTTCATTCTGAATTTGAAAGTTTTCGGGTTGTAATCCTTTGGAAACAATGGTGGGTATGACTTCCACATGTTTCCTACAGTGGCCAATAATAATAATATGTAGTTCGATGAGACAGCAGTCCAATATTACCGGAGAGAGCTCAGGCGCATGACCAACGGCTTTACGTGCTTTGCGAGGCACGGGGGTCATCAACTCCACCAACTTCCTGACTCAGCTGTTTCGAACTTTCGAGCAGCTCGAAAAAAGATACGAACTCCGGTATGACGACAAGATCACTAGATTATCGTGCCTCGTTTACCAAACTATTACACCAAAACGGTCGATAAATAAATACAATTGCTAGCGATGTGTGCTACATCATAGCTATCCAATGAGCATAGATTTAAAAAAATAAAATAAGTTGGGTACATACCTTATAGTAGAAAAAAAACCCTGAACTTTGAGCATCTTTGATTCATAAGGTTAAGTACATACATAATATTATTGTATTTTCAATCGGTTCTTTCACAACTTACTTACGCCAACTCATCGAAGGCGGGTATTTCCTATGAATAGAATTGATTAATTCAATGATACACAATCGTTTAATTTTATTTTCAGAAATGCTAAAGAATCTCGAGGATCTAGCTTCAATAGCGTTTGCAAATAAAGGATGTGTTAAACTTTGGCTGGGCCCAAAGTTATACATTGGTAAGTAATAAATATAAGCCCTGGCTATGTTAGAAGTTAAGTTTGTTTAATACCAGACACAAAATAACCTATTGTATTTTCAGCTATTGGAAATCCAGAAGACTCCCAAGTGGTATTGGAAAATTGTCTGGATAAAGATGTTGTCTACCGTTTCCTGCGGCCATGGCTTGGACACGGGCTTTTCGTCGCCCCAGGTACGAGTAAAATAAAATTTACTTACTCTACCTAAAAAAAATACAAATATTGTTCAAATTCTTATAAACAGCATCTTGATTGTTTTCTTTACAAACAGAATATTTTTTTATCACTCAGAGTGCATGTTCCTGTATGCTAGATATAGATATCTATCTAGATAGCGTTTAAATTGTGCTTTGGTCAGATAACGTCTCAAAACTTTGTTCAAATACAGCGATTCTTATTTATAATTCTGATCTCGTTGGAGATGGCATGAATGTCACCGATTGAACAAATACCCAAAATCGTAATGCCTAATACAAACGTGCTTGTATATTTGACTCACAAAATTTGTCGAGGAATCGACTGAGATCGATAAGATGGTAAAAGATTCTTAGAAGTAAACAAGAGCACATTTTAGAAGAGTATTTAAAAAAATATGTATGACCATATTTGTTAAATGGAAATCTTATGTTAATACGATCTGTTGATCCATTGAAAAACGTTTTATGATGTCAACAACCTCAAAGTAAACACTAAATACAAGACCTCACAATGTACTAAACGCAATGCCTTAGCCAAAAAGGTTGTAGGCAAAATAATTGTAGACATGGCTAATCATAGGCATATTAACTAATATATAAAATATCCTACTCCTACTATTATTTAATATTATAAATGCGAAAGTTTGTGAGTGTGTGAGTGTGTATGTTTGTTACTTCTTTACGCAAACACTACTGAACGGATATGAATGAAATTTGGCACAGAGATAGAGTATAGTCTGGAATAACATATAGGCTACTTTTTATCCCGAAAAAAAAACACATTTCCTGTAGGATACAGAAATAGTAGTTTACGCGGGCGAAGTCGCGGGCAACAGCTAGTTTAAAATAAGAACACTTTTCAGTGGGCTTATGGAAAAGTCATCGCAAGGTTTTGCTGCCAGTTTTCCACAACAAAATTGTTGAAGAGTATCTGGGAGTGATTGCTGAACAGTCTTCAGTGCTTGTGGACAGGCTTGCTGAGAAGGCGGGCGAGGGTGACTTTGATGTGCTCAAGTACATCACTGCATGTACCCTCGATATTGTCTTTGGTACGTACAGTTGCCAGCTCATCAATCTACCGATAAGTATTCATTTTAATATCACATCTAACGCAACTGCTTAAGGTGCCGCATTTAGCGTAAGTGACGTAGAAACTGACACTCATATCTGTTTTATTATCATCTAATTTATTAATTCTTTCCTTTGGAGACTCTTCCATCTCATAGTTCGCTCTGGTTTTATGGTTTTGCTTCTATTTATTCAGTAGTCTTTAAGTTCAGTAAACACAGGATGTGTGTCAAGCAAATTAACACTTCTTAATTATCGGACACATGAAAGGTTATAACAAGTACATGGAGGTCGGTGATCATGCTGCGAGTAGAACAGTGATCATATGTCGTGTTATTGCAAAATCGCAGTATGTAAATTTAAATAATGAAATAGCTAACTATTTTGTTTAGAGGAGATTAAATCACTTACAAATGAAAATAATACTAGAAGAGAGGAATTTTTAGGAGAAAGTTAAAAAGGTTACAAGACGTTCAAAGTAGGTAAGGCAGAATTTGATGCGCGATTTTAAGGGTCTCTGCATACCTATGTACGCAACGGGAAAATACCACCGTCTGTCGCGTCCTGCCTTTGCATCTAAATTATGATGATTCTTTTTTATACTTCAGATACTATATTGATTTACAAATAATCCCACCTGCGGGGGTGTTGAAAAAAGATGTCGCTATTACTGATCGCGCGCAAAAAGAGAGATGCCATCTTTTCACGCGTTATCAGTAATAGCGCGCCATCTTTTTAGGGTTCCGCAACCGCTTTGTCTGTCTGTCTGTCACCAGACTGTTTCCCGTGAACTTTGATAAGCTAGACAGTCGAAATTTTCACAGATGATGTATTTCTGTTGCCGCTATAACAGAAATACATCATCTGTATATATATAACAAATACTAAAAGCAGAATAAAAATATTATTTAAGATGTTCTCCCATACAACAAACGTGATTTTTTTGGCGGTTTTTGCTCTATATCAATAACGGCAGACGCTTGAAATGTTCACAGAATATCAATATGTATATCTACTTTAATAGTTAATTTTTCACCAAGGGGGTAAGTGATGTCTTACGTCACGGGCGTCATCTTGAATCTCGAGCGTAACGAAGGATACGAGAGTTTCGCTTCTCGCTGCGCTCGGGAGTTAAAAGTAGAATCCTGAGTGGAGCGAGGGATTTAAGCTCGCCCAAGACGAATACATCTTTATCCCCGAGGAGAATACTCTGCTTTTCACACTTCCTACAAGGCAATAAAAAAAATGTACTACAAAAACCTTATTTTATCTATAAGTATACTTTGACTTTTCTGGCAGTAAATTATTATTATTAACAATACCAGCAGCTTTACATCTAATGGACTCCGGTGTCATAAACTTCGCCACTCGACAGTTTTACGAAAGCATGTTTGTAATTTCTTAAAATACATAGGTTTTTTTCATTACATTCGTGCTAAAATTCTTGGCTGCCAGGTTCAAATTTCAAATATGTTCTCTTTGGTGCGGGACGGGCTAGTGTGATCGCTCATGCCTACGAACTCTTATTCGAAATGTAAATCACTTTGCCTCCCTAGTAGGGGTGTAATGAAATTTCATACAACATTACGTCCCTAGGGATGCAATGACTCACTTTGAGTCAGGTTTACTTGATGTGTAATTGAACATTGCCGAGTAGGTAGTGTGAAAAAATAAATATATATTGACTTTGACTTAAAAAATATCACAATAATATAGTGTCTAATGTTGTATAGGTACGGAATCCTTTGTGCGCAAGTTTGACTTGCACTTGGCCAGTTTTTTCAATTAATTAACTTCACAACATTTTTTAAATCCTGTTTCGGGTGGAAATAAAACACGTTAGTATGCAAAAACATGACGTGATAAGCTTGCATTCATATTTCATTCGATTTGAATGTAGGTACACTATACCTATATATATTTAAGTATACTACCTATATCATATATAAAAAAATAAAAAGCAATCTCGAAAAACCAGTTTCAGAAAGTCTCAAAGCTCACATCTTTACAGAAACGGCGATGGGTGAGCGCATGGATGTTCAGCGGACACCAGACACCCCGTATCTTCGGGCACGACACACGGTCATGACCATTCTGAACATGCGCCTCTTCAAGGTCTGGCTCCAACCGGACTGCCTCTTCAACCTGACTGCTTACGCCAAACAGCAAAGGGACAATATTGACCTCACGCACAAGTTCACCGATGAGGTACGTAAGAAGGTTAAGGTATTAAGGCCGAATTCACATGGAACGATAAGTGGTATTTAAAACCTTTCGTCTTACTTGCAAATTGACTTGTTCCAACCTCCATGTTAAAGTTTCAAAATACGCAATGGCGTAGCAAGTACTTACAAAAATCCGTGACTAACGTCCTCTGTAGCTCACTTGGGGAAGCTATTGTCCGGATAGCGAGGGTTGGTGGATTCAAGTTCCGACGTGAATTTTTGTAAGCGAATTTTATTTTCAAAATACGATTTTCAAATTAGACGTTGACTTTGTTGTAGGTTGAAATGCTGCCGTGTGAACTTTTGGGAAATACGTCTTAATTCTTGCTTTCCTGACTGGCCCAGCTTTTCATTATTACGATCGCAAATCATGCCATTGTTGCAGTTCATTTGGCTTTATTCTGAATTTTCATATTTTTATCTGAGTATTATTACCTACGTCATTCCTATTCTTGTATTTAACCAAGTGCGACTCTTTTTGCGTTGTTTAGTGTATTCGCTTACACACCGCCTACACGGGTCGCGCTTATGTAACTAGCCTAAGATCATAGCAAATAGTATGCTCGATTGAAGACGTTGTTAGCAATTCTTATTAATATGTTGACGTTCTGCGTTCGTCATAGGGTCTGATGAAAAAGGCAAACACTCCAAAAAGATGTCAACATTATGACTACAACGCTAATTTTTAATAATGCTTCCATTAAAATATTTTAGTTCAAATTTAATGTAAAGTGTTATATACAGGTTGTTAAGAAAAAACGGATGGAATACGAGACGAGGAAAGCTGCGGTTGCTACAACAAATGAGCGAACAGGTAGGTCATTCAATACTTCACGACACAAAAACGGGATTTAATGCAACTAATTAATATTTTTAGTAATGCAACAACAAAGTTTGAAATCCTATATAGGTCTACCTACGAGGTACATGGTGTTCTAGGTAAGTTCTCAAGTCATCGATAAAAAATCGTACGTATAAGTTATAGGTAAAGGTACATAAAAGACCTTAAATTAAATCCACTTATATTTAACCAGCTGATATAACATAATTTTACTTATTTCTAAATTATCGATATTTGTACATTTACGCATCCATTCTTGCGTTACCCAAGCAAATACTATGGGCCTCACTTCCTACTCAAGGTAAATAATCGAGAGATTTACTTTGAGTTGTTTGGCAGAAGCATGGGCTTCTGTCCAGGAAATAATTAAATAAGAAACAATCATTAAAATACTAAATGCATCACTAAGTGGGACCCATATGTAGTATTTGCCTAGTAACGCAAGGATGGATCGGTATATGATTATGAAATGGACGCCATTATAGTGACTTGACTAAATAGGTAAAACTGACAAAGATCCAGAGTCCAGTAATACCTATGTCATGTCTTATAAAAGTGAAAATGTAGTTAGGTAAAGGTACATATATACTTATAAAAACTTAAAGCAAAAATGATATTAAATTAAGTAGAAGAAATGTGAACAAAGTAATGAACACAGACATTAATGAGTACATACATAGTAGCAAAGAGAAATTAAACACTATTGGGTGGATTATTACATTAATTCTACAAAGCACGTCTCGAGTTTTGCGTAGTAACACGTAAATAATAATCAAATAAATAAAAACGTTAATAAGTCCCTATAATATTATTCACATGTGTAAATAAAACGTACCTAATTAATAAATACACATTACATATTTACACTAAATTAAACATAATTAAAAGATATCGAGTATACATTTGTTTTATCGCTCATACTACATACGGGGCCTACGTACCTGAAATTGAGTGGATAAAAAAATGTGATATCCTGGAATCGTTAAGCTGAGTTCTGAACTAACTTACAGATTTTCAGTTTTGCAGAACCTGAATAAACACCACATTGTATACAGATAAGAAAAAGTCATTTGTAGATTTTAAAAAATTCCGGAGTTCATAATATATGCATTCCTATTATACGAAAACACGAACTATGAAATATGATGAACTCATCATCGATAACACCCTTAATTAAAACGGGACTAAAAGCACAGAATAAATACTAGTCACCTTCTCTCAAAATAAACCACTCTGTCGAATAATCAAATTACAAAACGGAACTGTTTGGGTAGGTAGGCCTTATTGTGTACATGAACACATGAATAAATCAAACATATTATTAACTTTTCTAAACGTGATTGTGTTTGTTCGTTCGGACATGTGTAGTGTACGCACGTGACCAGCGAGTGACGAACGACGAAACTATGAGTAGATTCAACTAAACTATTAGAATATACAATGTGTTTGGGAACCGACCCGACAAACTTTAAGGGCTTTTTCTACAGTGAATTTTTATAATAAAATGTCCTTTATAAGTGGGGTGAAAACTCCACTCTTTCGGAATGGCGGCATTTTAATTATTTGGTCATCGTGTAGGAAAAATCTTGTCGGATAACTCAAAATGAGTTGCAATCCAATAAATATCACTAAAGTATCGAAAACAATATCGTAGACTGTTAAAAAATATTTTTACCCAAAAAATACAGACAAAATTAAAGTTGCTCTAATTCATCTCAATAATCTTAAGTTGATTTTCCACCCCACATGTATGGGACATTTTATGATTAAAATTTTATGTAGAAGAAGCCCTTAAAGTTTCTAATAATGTGCTCATGTGTTTTGCGTATAGAGAGAGTAAATATTTACTTCTAGAATACGGCTGAAAATTTTCCATGGGCATAATATTTGAGTGATTTATTTACATATTAAAAGTCATATTTTTAATGCATGTGGCTTCAAATGTGTACTTTGAGGCCTATTGATTGTTTGCACGGAATAATATTTGATTTGTCGTGTGCTTCCTACGTCAATTTGTTCTGTACTGATGTGTCGATGCAATGAGAGGTCATAATATTACTCGGAAAAACAATTCAACGACTTCCTCTGAAGTATTTATTGAGGTGTAGAAAATTTCCTGCTTATTAACATAAGTTGGTAGAGAATACGTTTGTTATCATTTCTAATGACCATGATTATTGATTTACTTATGTCACTACAATGAATGATTGATTTGCAGATCCACGAACCCAGGGTAATGAGCATATTAGATTGAAAATGAACTATTTTATTTAGGGGGGTTAAAAAAGGTTCTTAAGTTGCATAAAACCTGCATACATGTTACTTATTCATGTATTAAGCAAATAATTAAATAGTGCAGGGTGTGTGGTGTGGATTTGCTAGTTGAGCGGTCTTCTATTTATTTTTAAACCAATACCAAACCTTTTTAAAGTTGAGTTGAGTCCTTAGCTATAGGCAACTTTACTTTTTTTAAAGGTAAACTCCGTGCTGTCCTCGATCTTCTATTCGGCCGTGAAATCGAGTTCACGAACGAGCAGCTTCGGGAGCACATTGACTCCATCACCATTGCCGGCAACGACACCACTGCCCTGGTCATCGCGTACACGCTGGTACTCCTCGGGGTACATCAGGACGCGCAAAAGAAGGTGATGGAAGAGTAAGTATTAGTACTACGAGTGGTAGTATTTCTCAAGGTGCGCTTACACGGGCAACTGAAACTGCTCAATTCCTACCAATACTCGCCAACTTTGACGTCACGCCACATCAAGCAATTTCAAGCGATGGCAACATGTAGCAATGTGCTGCTGAAATACGGCCACACAATACAATGCAATATGGAGCAACTTTAAAAACTAGGCAATACTGCCGGCTCGTTCGTCTTTCGGAAACGAGACTTAGTTATACGTATAAACGAGATTGAAAGAAAATTTAATAAAATTTCCAAACCGACTGAATATTCGTCAATTCATATTCGCGACATTGAGCAATGTGTAATATATGGAGCAATTAGAAGCAACATTCCCAAAATAATTGCTGCCATTTATTGTGATTGTGCCAGATTGTTCCATTTATCGCTCTAGATTGATCCATTACAGTTGCCGAGCAATTGTTGCCAAAATCTCCGTAATAACTTTGTATCATGACAAGCATAAACCGCTTGATCGGTAAGGTATCTTGATGAGTATCAACAACAACTTTAGATCAGACTAATCAAAGTCTATTTGTTTGAGTTCAGCACTATTATTTAATCTGTAGTTCAACGGTAAAGCTAAAGTTGTATGAAATCTACACAGATCTTCATATTCCCGTCGTTGAGCTAAAATTTAGGCTCTTGGAACGTCAGTGACAATTTTTTCTACGTGGATGTGGATAGAGCATTCAAATTGCAAAAGAGATGCATACGTGTGATAAATGCGGCCTGGTATCTGGATAGTTGCAGACCACTTTTTAGAAAATGTAATGTTTTGCCTCTTCCTTGCATGTATATAAGAGATGTGTGCGTCTTTGTCAAGTCCCATCCAGTTTATTTCACAAAACGCAGTGAGGTTATAACCCGTCAAAAAAGGGCAAAATTTAGAAATTTCCTCTACCAACCCGAGTGTAATAAGGTTATATATAAGAAAAATATCTGCAATATAGCAAAAGTTATTTACAATAACTTACCTGAAGAGTTAAAGAACTCAAAGGCAATATATTTAAGAAAAAGTTAGTGGATTGGTTGCTGAATGAGGGTTTTTATAGCCTTAATGAATATTTTAATTTTAATAAATAATTCATTATATATGATATTTTAATTTAAATTATGACATTGTAATTTTAGTTTCTGACATCATTATAATATTTTATGTTTGACATTCTGTTTAATTGTAATAATGTATTAATGAATATTTCCAATACTGTTATTTATATTTTTACGCCTGCATGCAAGCATATTAGGCTTAAGATCCGCAATTTAAAACTTGCATGATTCTCGTATAATTGTATTCTGGCAAATAAATGATTGATTTGATTTGATATGGGCCCTTTTGGCGTGTACTTATAATCATGCCGAAGCCAGCCAACGTATGAACAAAACACGTGTGTTGATATATCCAAAACTTAAATAATTATGTTATTTTAGGCAGCTATCGATTTTCGAGGATTCAAAGCGAGGGCCTGATAGAGAAGACATCTCTAAAATGCACTACCTGGAGAGAGTTATCAAGGAAAGCATGCGTCTCTACACAGTGGTCCCCATCATAGCACGAAATGTCCACAAGGATACGTATCTTCGTAAGTACAATATTTTACAACTACCTAGTCCACCCTATCTTCTATTAACCAATTTCCAATGTTATAGGCTCAGCCACGAGTTCTTCATTTTAGTGTACCCTCATGCTTCCATCGGATCTGGAACCAAACACAACTTTTCTAAAACAATTTCTAAATCTAAAAAAATAAAACACTTTGCCATACAAATTACCGATCAGTTGCAGACATCATTTTCTTTTTTGAGATTTCTATTGTTGTAGTATTTGAACAGCACAATCGCCCCATTTTGGAAATCTATTGATACTTACTTAAGTAGTTGGTACAAATAAGTGGATGACAAAAACACTATGATTGCGTAGGTAAGCGCATTATGACGCTTGACGTTATGATTGTTTCTTCAACTTTAAATAAATCATGTCTCTTGTATTATTAGCTCTCAATGAGCAATTTCAAGTGGCCCTTGGCCATAGCCATATCTGTCGAGAGACCCATGACCATTGAACTCCAAATCGCAAATATAGCGTACGTTCCGGAAGTTTTATACAATGAATTTTAAATAAGGCTTGCGTGTTTCTATGTAAAAAATACTCTGATCGAAACGTTGGTTTTTCCTCTGTTTACAGCGGGATGCGGGGTGACAATCCCTGCTGGCGCTGGTGCTGTGGTGGGGGCCTTTGCAGTCCACCGCTCGGAGAAGGTGTGGGGTCCCACTGTGAATGAGTTCGACCCTGATCGATTCCTGCCCGAGCGATCCGTCGACAGACACCCAGCTGCTTTTTTGCCCTTTAGCTATGGGACCAGAAATTGTATAGGTAATATATTATCAAAAAATATTTTGTTTAACCAAGTCCAAGCGTACTTAGATAAGTGCACCTGAAAGAGATAACAATCACCAAGTGCAGTGATACTGTGATATGCAAAGCTGGCTAGTGTTTTCGAAGATATCGCTGCCTACTAGATGTAAGTACCGTCAATGACGAACAAAGTTGCTTCATTGATACAAGTACTAGGTAAATAGTAACACGTAGTAGTTAAATGCGTTACTGTCTATTGTCTATTGAACAGTGGAACTATGTTCAAGCACAATAGATAGATTTATTTTTGTGATATAAGTTAGTATTACCTACTTTTAACCTTCAGTTAGCAGACATTATTGTTATAAAATAGACACTAGCGACCTACCGCGGCTTCGAACAGTTAGGGAAGGGAAACCATATTATCTAAGAAAATTGCTGAAAGCTTCATGCACCCTGATTCACAAACACTCGTAAAGTTTCCGTATCGGATCCTTTTCGAATTCGTATGTCAAACATTATTTCCGAACGGAGTTTTCGAAAGCTAATATTATCATTTGTGCCTAATGGAAACGTCAAAGTTTTCGATTCCGACGTTTAGGAATCGCATTTTTTTGACGTCTTTGGAAACCTGCCTCTCAGATTCGAAATCTGTAGTTTCCGACGTTTGTTAATAAGGGTGCAGGTGGCTAAACTTTTGTCCGACATCTTCAACAATCATTGTCATATTACACACACCTAACTCTTTCTGAAAAGTCACTCTATGATAGACGAAAACACAAAAAATCAGTACTTTTTGTGATGGTCGCGATCGACCCCTATCGACTTACAGACAGACGCGGTGGGGACTTTATTTTATAATGTTTGAAGTACATATTGAAGATAAAATACTGTATCAGAATGGGAGCTATTACCTTTATTAAACTTCACATTTTAAGTACCGACCAAGTTCAGTTTATGTAATTAAGACTTGAATTCCACATATTCATCTTATCAAAATATCAAACAATTTATTTCTGCAGGTCGCAATTTCGGCATGCTGATCATGAAGAGTATCATCTCATCTGTGGTGAGGACGTACAAGATAGAAGCCAAACAAATAGACCGTTTGAAGATAGAAATGCTTCTCTTCCCTATTAATGGCCACTTGATAAGAATTGAAAGAAGATGAAACTTTTTAAAGTAGTAAGGTAAAGACGGCATGGATGAGATTTTTTTTCACATCAATAAAAGACGGTTACATCATTGTTCTGATATAACTGATCAATGTGGGTGCGATTATAGATATAAGTCAAACGATTATAAAATACAATTACTTACATATACGATATTAACTCATAGAGACGCGAGGCTGGATGTGGTAAGCCTGGCGGTGCCTGCCACTGCACAAGCCGCGTCTTCCACGGCGTTTCCTTAAGTCTTGCCGCCAAAAGGGCCGGTTCGGGCTGCACCACTACGCAAAACTACGCCTGCCTGTTTTGGGTGCATTAGCGACGGATCGGGGCGAGGCGGGCTGCAGCGCAAGTGGTCCGGGTGTCGCAAAGGGGGTGCACTAAAATAACTTTTTTTTTTTTTTTTACAAAACGCCAAGGAACATAGCAATAAAAAAGAGATAGACAAATTTTCGAAAAAAATAGTTTTTTTTGAGACAAAAATTTTTTAAGGAATTTAGTATGGAGTTGGGACTTGTAAAATTTTTCACTTTTTCCTTGAGTCACCTTGTGTCGCAAAGGGGGTGGTGCAGGACATAGCCGAATTTTCAAAGCCATTTTGTATGGAGCTGGGACTTGTAAAATTTTTGTCAATTTAGTATGGAATAATGTTACTAACTCGCACTTGACCGATTTTTGAGGTCAGATGTTATGGACCCGGGGTTCGGACGGAATCCTTAAGGGGGTCGAAATTTTCATTATTTTTTCGATACGACGCACCGTTACTGAGATATTTGAAGATTTTCTAGTGTTTCTGTCACAAGGTCGAATTAACCGAAATCTATCATAGTCAGCTGATTGGCATTTAAGCGACTAGTACCTCTGGCGCTCGGCGGCCGCTGCCGCGGCACGCTTCGCTAGCCTTCGCGCGTAAATTTTTATATACACTAGTGTTTCTGTCACAAGGCTGAATTAACCGAAATCTATCACAGTCAGCTGATTGGCATTTAAGAGATTCGTACCTCTGGCGCTCGGCGGCCGCTGCCGCAACTGAATTTTTTTCCAAGTCCCAGCTCTATACAAAATTCCTTCGAAAATTCGGCTATGTCCTGCACCCCCTTTGCGACACAAGGTGACTAAGGAAAAAGTGAAAAATTTTACAAGTCCATGCTCCATACTAAATTCCTTCGAAAATTCGGCTATGTCGATGTTCCATATAAAATCAGTTAAAAATTTTCTAAGTGCCAGCTCCATACAAAATGGCATCGAAAATTCGGCTATGTCCTGCACCCCCTTTGCGACACCCTAACCGCGCAAGTTAACGATATTTCATACAAAACAAAACACAGTGAGGCTGATTTTTGTGTTGCGGCCTGACCCGGCCCGTCTAGTGAACGCCAACTTTTATAATAATATGAAGTGTGTAGCGTGGCATGCAGCGGGCAACGGCAAAGCGTCACCGAGAAATGCAGCCGTGAGTGCCGTCGCGTGGGTTGTTGCCATCCGCGGGCTCCGGGTCCGGACGCTCTATTTCAAGCAAAAGCGCGAGAAAAATCGCTTTTCCGTAACGCAGAGTGCGTTACAACAACGCTATGTCTGAATTCAGTTCAGGCCGCGGCGCAACATCCGGCCCCGCGTCTCCGTAAATGAGGCCTTGATAGAGTTTTGAATTTCGGTTTCGGTCAAAATGATCCATTTCCATGCCTTACCAGGTATGCCTTGCATGTAAGTACCAGGGTTGATGGTACCAACATTCAAACTAAGTACTTACTGGTACTTAGTTTACTGGTAGGTTGGTGTTCAGAATTTCGGTAGCCTCTTTCATACTGATCCACTTTCATGCCTTATCGTATGTTAGTACGTAGCCTATTGGTACCATCAAAACTAAGTGCTTACTGGTAGGCAGTTAGTAGGTATACCTATATCTACATAGGTTATAACCTATCTAGATTTTAAGTGAAAGGCCTTTGATTAAGTAAGGTTAAATTAGTAGGAGGAATGCTATGTTCTCAAGTAGAAATTATGTTATGTTCTCAAGTATTTAGTTCTTTGTATTGATGTTATTATGTGGTAAAATAATTATAATGATCAGTAGTGTTATTTTTTATTTATTTTTTACCTACCTGTTCCTTTCATAAAAGTAGGTAAGCAATACATTGTTAAAATATTAGCAGCCTCAGCTTACTTTTGGCCTTACAGCGCCCAAGTAGTGCGAGTTTTTATTTGACAACTACACGCATTCACGTGATCGACCAAGTGTGTAAGTGGCGGAAATTTCTGTAGAAGAAAAGTTTTTTTTTTACAGAAATTTCTAGTTTCTTTCTTAACGAATATATTCTTTGCTGACGTGCTGCTAGGGGCGCTAAAGCTGACCAATTTCTATCACATGGACGAAGGTGCGTACAAAAACACGCACTAAAGTCTTGCTGGACTCGCAGTCGCACTCACCGTACGTGCCGAAGTCACCGCACTCGCCGCGATTTAAAAATTTATAAAATGCGATGACATCGGCGCATTTGGTGCGGTGCAGATAAATGCGCGTTCATCTTATAGAGAGGTGGCTGTATAAAGCAAGTTCTTTAGCCAACCTAGAATTGATATATAAAAAATTACAACTGTCAACTGTCACGAGTTTTGTGCGGGAAGCGAGAGGGGAAGGATGGGATTCAAGCTTCAAAGTTCAATACCTTATATAGGCTTTATTCCGCAAAATATAGCCTGACCCGAAATATATGAGACCTGAATTAAGGGTGCTACGAATCCTCTTTATATGACAACACTTGATATAATCATACCAGCGTAGATTGGCCACTGAGGATAAAAAACATATTATTATTATTTTATGTACATTACAATAATATAATTTTATAAGCCTGCTGTCTAATTGTAACAGTTTCTACGATAATAGAACATGTCTTCCTCTCGCAAATTAGGAAAATTATATTATTTATGATATTATTATCATACTTTTATACACGGTGTTACTTTGGATCCTTGCCATATTCACAGAGATAAAAGAAGGGAACAGTACCTATTACTTTAGATAAACAAGAGACTCCCATAAATAAAGCTTAATAAGTTTTAAGAAAATTTGGTTTTGCAGTACACATAGGCATAAATCATTTTTTTCTCGCTCGTGCAAAAGTCGCAATAGGAATAAACCAAGTGGGTGTGGCCAAGCCGCCCGCGCCCGTTGCGTGTAAATGAATTGATTTAAGATTTTCCTGTCTACCTTACGGGCTTAGGACCGTCAAAAATACCTTATAATAATAATGGTTTCAATTGATAACATAATAATTCATAACATTGTTCCACATTTTCCAAATTAATAAATTAGTTATTTTGGGCGTAGTTAAAAAGCTGAAATCGTCCTATTTACAATTAATTAGTTATTTACAAATTTACGTACTGCGAAGCAAGTGTTCCAAGTGTCCTCCGTTCTGATAAGGGAAAGTCTAGCACGGCGAAACGAATTTTGCTTTAGTTTTCGCAACACATAATCGTTTTGTCTCACTATTTCGAAAGCTGAAACAATCCTTTCGCGTAACACGTTTACACACTCAATCTTCTCTGCGTATACCAGTCGTTTCACGTCACTCCAAAATCGTTATTTAAATAAGCTTCGGTCATTTAAACACGGCACGCGATCACACGGAGCGAGCGAGAATAATCGCGTACGTGTCCGCAAACTATGCGAGTTCGACTGAAGCGAGCGGGATGAGTGACGGCGGGCGTCGCGCGGGCCCGACCGGCGCGGGCGGCGTTTATGATGTTAGAAAGAGAGCGCAATCGCCGCGGCTCTTTTGTGCCGGTGAACAGCCAACAGTGATGTGTATGCGCTACGATAGTTAATGGTGTGCGTAGAAGATTGTCGATAAAATTAAATAATCAAGATTAAAAATCAAAATTTTAGGTCACTATTTTTTTAAAGATTTGAGTTCAGTGTCCGTAATATAGGTCCCCGCCATATTGCGGAAAACAACTGGAACTAATTTCTTTTACTGGCAACAGAAACTTCAAATCGTCATTGAAATGTCATTAATTTTCATAATGATTAGTGTCAAAGTGGACGCGTAATCTAATTTTCGACCAAGTAAGTAAATATACCGAACACTATTCGTTTTCGACAAAGAAAAGTGGTTTATCATATGTTGTAGTATTTTTCGACAAGAAAGTCTATGTGATCGCCACAGTTTCTTTAAATTAAATATTGATACAGTTGTCATCATGAATTTTTGGTATGTCATATAATGCGAATAGTGAAAATTGGCTACTGATGGCTACGGAGAATATTTTTATAACGATTTTGAAAAAATAATATAGTATAATATCCTTCATTTTTTAGATACTCTGTATAATATTTAGAACTATAATACTGAAGACTTGGCTGTATAGACTTGATCTTTTGCCTACTCTGAATAAATGAATTGAACTAAAAAAAAAGTCACCGGTCGGTCGCCTTGCTGTCAATTCTGTCTGTCTCCGTGTGTCAGTGTCAGTCATCATTTTTTGATGGGCACTCAAAGCAGCAAAATTATTAGTTCCTCTTCAAAAATGGCGAGTTCCGCAGACCTTCAGCAATTTATTAAAACAGCTATTTCTCAAGACAAAGTGGTTGTCTTTTCCAAATCTTACTGCCCTTACTGTAAAATGGCTAAAGATGTAAGTATAACCTACTCTTATTATAGCGTTCGATTTTGTCTTAGTAATAATGTATTTTTTTCTTAGTTCATAAACTAATTTATTCGTCATCATGATACCTTCTGTGTGCTCTGACATCTTGTCAGAATAATTAACATAACCCTAATGGTATGATGTTATTACTAGTCCAACCAAATCGAAAGTATTTTTTTACCTACTTTAATCAATTTTTCAGGTATTTAGCAAAGTTAAACAACCAATCAAAGTGTACGAACTGGACGAGCGTAATGATGGAGACTCCATCCAGGACACTCTGGCCCAGATAACTGGATTTAGAACTGTAAGTAACATAACCCAACAACACAACTCTGAACCCTTTTTTTACTTTTTTTGTTTGGCTTGGCAGACATAATAATATTATAAATATGTGTCATATTATCTTATCTAGCTTTACATATTTATAATAGTCGTAAAGTTTGGTATCTATTTATTGAATACTTAGTTACACAAGATAATTTCATTTGGAATTAATACTTTTCTAAAATAATTCTCTTGACTATGATGTCATCTGTCTTAAAATAGGTACCTACTTGGTACCACAATGGTATGCTATGTACCATGTGGTATGCTATGATTGTAAATTATCATAAAGGACATTGATAGGTACTTCTATTGTGGGCAGATAAGTAAATAGTTATCATATTTTTATGAGAATCGTTGCCACAAATTTACCACAGACTGCTGGTGTAACAGATAAAACAAAGTGAACTTATACACAACATATGGATAGAGTTCTAAAACATATAGTTGATTTCATTATATTTTCACCTGAGTGTGGCCAATACATGTTTTTGGTTTTTTGCAGGTACCCCAAGTATTTATAAATGGGAACTGTGTTGGAGGTGGTTCAGATGTGAGCGCGTTGTACAAATCTGGAAAACTAGAGCCTATGCTTATTGGTTAAACTGGTACTTAAATAATAGTCACTTAAAACTATGAAGCCAAAATTTAATAAAATTCATAATTAAAGCTTAAGGTCCACTTGCAGTAAACGCTTAATCTCGATTTAACGTCATGCTGTCTCTGTCATATGTTTGGCGATGACAGAGACCGCATTACGGTAAATCGAGAAGCGTTTGCTGCAAGTGCACCTAAGTGTCTAATAGATTACTGCTTTTTTAAACACTATTAAGTACAATGAGTGTCCTGTTTTTAAAGACAAAACACATAATTAAAATTTCTTAAAAATAGTAAAACTTTGATAGTACAGAGTAAGTTTTAAGTTATGTTTCTGTTAAAATATTTGAGTATTATATTATTTTCTGCAATATTTTTGTAATAAAATGTTACTTGAATAGATTATTTTATTTAAAAGACACTTATAAATATTTTGGTTTACATGAACACCTTATAAAATGCTGTTTGTTTATGTACACACGGCCGCACGCCAGACTAAACATGTTCGTTCTTGGAACCACCTCTATTCCCTACAAAATAAAAGCTGTTTTTGTAGTTTAAATGTATACACATGCCGCCGTCTGTACATCTGTGGGTACATACACCCAGGGTCAGTATAGCTGCCCCAATTAAATATTATATTATTATTTATTATAGTATGTTAGAATAAATAATAAATAAATGTGGACAACATCACATACATTGTTCTGATCCCAAAGTAGCTAAAGCACTTGTGTTATGGGAATCCGAAACAACGAAGGTACCACAAACACCCAGACCCAAGACAATATAGAAAATTATTTTTCTACATTGACCTGACCGGGAATCGAACCCCGGACCTCAGAGCTGGCGACCATGAAAACCGGTGTGTACACCACTCGACCACGGAGGTCGTCATAGAATTTGTCACTGATTCCGAGGTTGTCAGTCTAGAACCACAAAAGTACCTAAGAACAGAATAGTCCACATCACAAAATGTGTCCAGCTTAGTTGCTTCGTAATATTGTATACAGCACTGTACTAAGCCTAGCCGTTATTAACAGACACATTAACAGAATCACTAACAGTGTATTTATTTAAAAAGGAGTTAGACCTGTCGTCTCGTACTGCGCGGCGATTCGAATTTGATGTTCCGAGCACACGTTCTTTTACGTAACAAATGTCATATTTGAATGCAAAATTGAGTAAATTACACAATTTGAGGAAATCAATTTTGAAATTGATTGCATAGTGCATTTCAATAGAGGTAGATGGGTATCTACCTTTATTTAAATGCACTATCATTGAACACAATATTGTTCAGAAACAGTGATAATATCTTTCCCACTCTACTTAAAACTATACAAACTGTCTGTGTCTATGGATTTAAAATATTGAGGATTTGGCTTAATTTTATTAAGAGATTATAGATAAAGTCGACAGGCAAGATACACAACCTCATAATACAAACCCAAGCAAACATCGTGCCCTTATCTAGTAGAGCCAATTACCGCACATTGTTTTATTAAAATTATGCAAATGACTCTCAGACCTGCTTTCGTTACCCCTTGAAAAGCGAGAGTGCCACAATCGGCCGAATTAATTCTAGAGATTCCTTCATAAATCCTTCACCTAAAGTCACTTGTCCCCACCCTAAACGCTTTATTACACGCGGAATAAAAACATCAGGGCCCTCTCAAGGCCACTACACGATCGGAACCGTAGGGCGGCGGATCGTACGCTACGTACGTAGTGATATTATGTTTCCTATGTCATTGATAAAAGCGTCGTTTTTGCGTAACGCGATGGCGAATTTTGACAATTAAACCCGGATAAGTACGAGGGAGAAAGAGGATATCGGGAGTCGACACCCTCTGGTGCCCAGTTACGGCCGCCCTAGCGACTGCTTCGCGCGCCCTCCGCTAGTCGGCGCTGCGAGCCCGCCCTAACACAACATGATATTATTGTATTTTATTTAGCACGGATTTATGTAAACAAACTGTTTTTGTGAATTAAGTTGTAGTTATTAAGTGGGTTTGTTGGTGTGCTGCGCTCGCAGTTGTTGAATTACGTTGAATCGTAGACAGTATTTAGCGTCATGTGATCGCGAACGAAAGTGAGGGGACGTAAGGTGAGTTTTCTGTAGATACTTATAGATCAGTACGTATTGGCGCCTCGAGCTTTCTAATTGTACAGTTTTGCTATATTATCCGTCTACAAGCACCTTTATCCTTATTGATTAATGGTTAAATAAGAGTAAGTCAGTTATTGAAATTAGTAAGTAAGGAAGGTGTGTTCATTTAGAATTTAATTACGTTTTTAGGGTTTCGTCGTCCGAAAAGGAACCCTTATAAGATCGTTCAGTCCGTCCGTCCTAGTCTGTCACAGCAGAATATCTTCTACGTTAATGGACTGATTTGCATGAAACTTGGTTCGAGGATACTTCACATATAGATCTCATTTTTAAAAATCCAAAAATTAAAACTACCCCTTTTTAAGGGTACCTCCCCATACATGTAAAGGGGGGGGGGGGGGGTGAATTATTTTTTTGAGTGCACTCCCTCGTGTGGGGTTTCGTTGAAAAGGAATATGAAAATAAGGTAGGGTTTCCATACAACACTTTTTTATCAGCCCCCCCCCCCCCCCCTGTAGTTCCTAAAGTCTTGGACCTATTAACTTCAAATCACTCACGTAAAGAAACAGGCGTGGGTATCCTGTGATGAATACTTTTGAAATTATAAATAAAATAAAAATATATACTTTTTTTGCCTATACTGTCTAATATTTTAAGTACGGAACCCTTCGCGCGAGTCCGACTCGCACTTGGCCGGTTTTTTTTCGTAGAATTCATTTATTATCGAACATACCTACCTACTTATTTGTCGTCAACATAGGTAATTATTATGTACCTACACACGTCCGCACGTCCGAATACCGCACTTTAGCGTTCCTAATCGAGGAGGAGGTAGAATTGATCAAAATCCTTTCTTAGCGGATGCCTACGTCATAGCATCTACCTGCATGTCAAATTTCAGCCCGATCCGTCCAGTGGTTTGGGCTGTGCGTTGATAGATATCACTATGTCAGTCACCTTTGAGCTATATATATTTAGATTTTCCGTGGATTATACTTCAGTTCACTAAATGGAACCTGTTTCATAATTTATACTCGCTTGTCATATTATTATGTGAGTATAAATAATGTAAAACCGTAAAATCTGCGGGTGAAAGCTGTAGCACATTCCCGAAACAGGATGGCGTGAAGGCTGAGGATAAGAACATGAATATTTATGATAAAACACGAAACGCGTCAGTCCCTGTAGGCTGCGCGGATGTCAAATTAAACTTCCTATTAATTGCCGAAATTGAATGAGAAATATCAGGGACCGTATCGCTTCTTATCACTTATTAGTAAAAGATTACCTACTTTTAAGCAAAGTAAAGTTATAATAAAGTAAAGTCAGCCTATTAGATCTCACTACTAGGATAAAAAAAACCGACTTCAATACTGCCTACAGTGCTAATTAAAACAAAAAAATATATTAACAAATTTAAAACTAAAAAGTACAAAATAATATTTAAATTACCTAACTGTTCTACGAAATTATACAAGAAACCTATTTCCAATTTATGATCTGTTATTTTTCTATTTTTAGTTGAAATTTAGTGTAAGGTGCAACATGGGTAGACCTACTAAACGCGCTTTTCAAATGCGACAGCATCATTTGGAAGAAAGTAGTAACGATAAGGAAGACCGTTTGTTGTATATCGTATCATCGGATTCCCTATACACATGATTTTGGGGATAAAAACTGTTCTATGTCCTTTCTCGGTACTCAAACTATCAAATCCATCGTTTCAGCGGTAAGAGTTGATTGATTTCTTGCAGTAATTATATATTTCTTGAAGTAATTATATATTTTTATAGTTGGGGGCGGGGAGAGAAGAGGGAGCTGCGCCTTTGACTTCGTTTTGTTAGCATCCTATACAGTACCTGACAAAACATCTGGTGTTTTAATTACTAAACTCCTAATTTTTAAAAGGAGTTCCACCATCAGCTCAGCTCCACATAATGTTGACTATCAGACGTAACAACATGTCAACATTAAGATACTAGTACGAAAACACTATACGTGCCTTTAAAATTTGAGGGTTTCCCTCGATTACTCCAAGATCCCATCATCAGATCTCGACTTGGCCACAATGGGACCAACTAGAAGGTATTACCTCTAGGTATACATTTTTTTCGAATTTATTACCTCCTTTTTTGAAGTCGGTTATAAAGGCCTCACCTCCACTATGAGGAGGAACGAGCCATACTCCACCACGCGGGCTCAGTGCGGATTGGTGGAGGGCTGCAAGGCAAGTGACAAACTGACAGTAAGTCAGATGTTATCAAGCCGCCCTAGGGCCTCTGACTAGGCTTAACGAATAATACCAACAGATATTAGCCGGGACCAACTACTTAACGTGCCTTCCGAAGCACGGAGATGCTTGTCATGGTCGGCACTTTAATGGTCGAAATGGTCACCCATCCAATCACGACCGCGCCGTGGGTTGCCTAACTTTTGGTATCACTACCAATGCGCTGCCGCCACTGCGCCACAAGCACCTCAGGTTATAATAATATCCTCCTAGCCGAATTTCGACTACAGTGGCCCATCTCAACAGGATTAGGCGACTGCGCGGGAGATATTATAGTGCACAAGTGTGTGCGCAATACACAGGTGCACTCTTTGTTTCTTTACTCTCATAATTCGGTGAGACGGCAGTCCGACATGACCGTAGAGAGATCAGGCGCAGGACCAACGGCTAAACGTGCTTTCCGAGGCACGGGGGTGTTAAACACCAACTTCCTGACTCCGGAGCTGTGTCTGAGTTATTTCAAGACAGAAAAACCCAACACTTTCGGCCCGACCCGGGATTCGAACCCGGGACCTCGTGGATAGTACCCAGCGTGCTGACCACTATGCTCGTTGGTCTATAGACCAACGAGGCAGTAAAGTTATAGTACTTACCTAATGCATGTGAAATCAGTTTTTGTTGCATGGCGAATATTGTGAACGATCTTGACATTCCTTTTATCGAAATTATTCATTTAAAAATAATATAAACACAAAATTACAACCTATTATGGTAATTTATATCATCTAACACAAAACTATAGTGTCTAACGAGGTTAATATTTTTTTACTGATATTATTTTTAAAGTATAAAAAGAAAGTGTACAATATTCGCCAAGCAAATAAGAACGGACTTTACTTGATAAATACATGTATTAGGTACTGGAATACTTAGTTAATAGAACGAGAACAACAATTCCACTACTACCTACCGTACAATAGAATTCAAGACGCCTTAATCGAAACGTGGTTAAGTCCTTGACTATACTATCTATATATTTTATCCAGTATCCACCCCGTATGCATTGCGCTATGAAAAAGCTATTTATTAGGAGCGATAAGTTTGAATTGTGACCAAATGTTATCTATCTGGTAAAGGTTTATCGATGTAGCGCAAAAAGATCTTCGAATTCAATGACTTATAAAATATTTTTATCACAAAACCGATAGAGCTAACAAAGGCAGAAGCGAATGGCAACACAAAGACTGATTGCAATTTTGAAAAGTAGTTTACTTTTCAAAATTGCAATCAGTCTTTGTGTTGTTTCATCCCACAAAATGTTATCGTCCCTTAATTGTCATGTAGGTAGGTTAGACAAATATCGAGCAGAACATAGGTACAAAGATGGAGTTGGGCTGATGACTGTAACAAAGACTAATTTTCATTTATACATTACTTATTGTGATCCCTTCACATAATCCAAGTAGGTAGCTTCTGTGTGTTCACTATGGAAACGAGTCCAAACCGTCACATAGCATTAGGTATGCCTTCATGAGCAGCATATTTTATGTTCAGATGGTTGCTCGCCTAATTTCCGCAGACAATGAGGAAACTTGCGTACCTACCTAGCTAGTATTACGCTGGCATTGTAATAAAATAATTATGATCCAATTCGCATTTTCGTGATACGTTTCATAAACTACAAAACTATGTTTCTGTACTGTGATATAGTAGCATAGCGTGTTTGTACTATATTGACGTACATCTTCATCAGTAAAAAGTCTCGATAAAAGCCTTTCAGTTTATGCCACTTCTCACTATATTGAGCGACATTAATCCACAAATACGTAAATATTTGTTTGCCTGTACGTACCTGTAAGTACTTTTTCCACTTGTTTCATTGTCAACGTTCGTTGGTTCAAAGCATCTGAGATGAGAGACGATGTCCGTGTTTTCGAGTCTAGACATCACGCTTGTTTACGTTGTCATTCTACCGTCGTCTACCAAAACCGTCGTCGTCGTAGACGACGAACGTCTTGGTGTAGTGGTTCGCACCCCGGACTACAAAACCAGCGGTTGCGGGTTCGAATCCCGCAAGGGGCAAATGTTTGTGTGATGAGCACGAGTATTTGTACCTAAGTTATGGATGTTTATAACCGTATTTAAGTATGTTTATCCGTTATCCTAGTCGCCATAGCACAAGCTCACGCTTAGTTTGGGACTGGGTAATTAGTGTGATTGTTAGAACATTTTTTTTATTCTGTCGTGAGTGAAAGGGACGGCTACATTCGAAAATACGGACATCGTCAACCGGAGTAAGGCCTCTGTAATCTTCCTTGGGGATGTTTCTTGCCCCATAATCTCTAAGTATATGTCACCATAAGATTATAAACATCGTTTGATTACAATCTATCTCGTGTAACTGTCGAAAAATTGTGAACCGTAACATATGATTGCAATTTAACGCATTGTTTTTCGCTATATTGTAATCTATCGATGGGAAGCGGTCAAATTGTGAACCGGCGTAGAACGGAATGCATCTCAGGCGGTGATTGGTTGAACGTTATGTGCCCCCCGCCGCCCCGGGACTCGCCATATTTGTTTGTTATTTGGTTTGTTGTTGAATGTAAACTACTGTGTTTTTGTGATTATAAATTAATTTCGTGTTAAAAATAACTTATATCTATAGAATTAGTTATGTAAAATTATTGTGGACTTGAAAATGTATGTGGTTAACAAAAAAAAAACAGTTTGAATGATAAACCAACGAATTAGTGCTAGTTTCCGAACATAACCTAAATTACATAAATTTTTCGTGTTTTAATATATGATTTAGTATTTATTGCATTTCTAATTCTGCGGGGACAAAGAACGGCTGGTCGTGATTGGTCGCACTGACAATAAGACCGACCAATCAGGAAGAGCTTTCGGACAGTTGACAATCTGACGCGGGACAGATTGTAATTTAACAGTTTCACTACGATAGATTATAATATAGCGATAAATAATGCGTTAAATTGCAATCATATGTTACGGTTCACAATTTTTCGTCAGTTTACAATCTCACGAGATAGATTGTAATCAAACGATGTTTATAATCTTACGGTGACATATATATATAAGAAATAGACAAACCGCTACGAACAAATATTACGTACTCAAACCTAAACACTAACCCTTACTAATTTGGAATTATTGATATCGTAAGTTCGATCTCCGCCTGTACCACTGAGTTTGTATAAAAACTTAAGTACAGTATTTGTCAAAGATATCGCTGCCTAACGGTAAAGGTAAACATTGAGAGGAAACACTAGTTGGCGTCGGTTGAAGTCGTTACGAGTGTTTCATTCCACACATCGACTTGAAAAAAATATGGACTCCGTACCACGATACTAAAGAGTAAAGCAGGGTTCAAGCCTGTGTGTGTGAGATCATAAGGTTACAATAACGGCCGATAGGCTTACTTTAGTGTGAGTGTGTGCGTGAGAAGACGTGTATTTACGACGATGACTGGCTTACTTTGGTGCTTCAGTTTTAATGTAGGCGACATGGAGTCCATATTTTTCTTTACGTCGATGATTCCACATAATGATCACGACTGTCATTGAGGTATGACGACATAGTCTAAACAAATAATCAGTAGTAATCAATTCCTTGTCTATTCGTAGCAAACTGCTACGAGATGCTACGAATTTCAATCTGAAATTAAGAAAATTATTAAATACGGCGGGCTGTTGCCCGCGACTTCGTACGCGTGGACTCGATGATACAAAATATTTTATACTCCCGTCGCCATCCAGCTATCATGATCTCTTAGTCTACCATGTCTTAAGGAGAAGAGAGGAATGAAAAATCAAGGTCAATTTTTTGAAAGGTTACTCGCCATCCTCCTCTGGTAAATAAAATTCGCATGGCAGTGACACCGACTCTAAAACTAAATTTTGTCGTATATCTTTCATAGTAAAAGTGTAAAGGATTTTTTAAACTTTTTAGTTTACTTTATTGAAGGCAGTTTTATTCGTTTGTAAAAATATAGGTAACTTTAGTATTAGTGTTCAGAAAAAAGTCAGGCTTAAACCATACCGCAATAGATAAATGCGGTTTAGCATTTATTTATTGTGTCCCTCCCTAGCCTACTCAAAGGTCGGTAAGTCAAGTCACTACTATCGTAAAGTTATTATTATAATTAGAAGCCTCTCGTATCCCACTGCAGGGCAAAATCCTCCCTACCTTTTCTTTTATAACGTAAAGTAAGTAAGACTATTCTTATACTCATAGTTCAATTTCCGTTAGTTAGTGATAAGCAGTATAAAAAAAAGGGCCAATTCACTTAGATCTTTCATTAATAATAAAGCAATTGAACAAAATTTTGACAAACTGTCTGTTGTGAAAGTACTTAGCGTTAAGGTCAGCACCATCAAATTATGACTTCGAAATGTAAACGCCTAAATACTTAAATTAATGCTAATTTGCTACAGCAAATACATGCTATACATGCCTATAAAATCTGAAGGATTCTCTCGATTTCTCCAGGTTTTCGTCACCAGATCGTGACTTGGAGACAGTAGGATTACCTTTCGAGTTTGAAAATCAGTCTAAAGTAACATAGCATATTAATTTCTCCAGACCTTTAATTTGTATAAGTCAATAGAAAATGCTCATTACGCTGAACAATGTTCCCAACGGCGCTCTATTCATATCTCTTATAGTTGAGCTGAGCTGCTAGGGTTCTAGATCAGTTGGTCCAGACCTTCAATTTGTGTGCGTCAATAGAAAATGCTCATCACGCTGAACAATGTTCCCTAAGGCGCTCTATTTATATCTCTTATAGTTAAGCTGAACTGCTAGGGTTCTATATCAGTTGCTCCAGGTCATCAATTTGTGTACGTCATAGAAAGTGCTTATCACGCTGAACAATGTTCCCTAAGGCACTCTATTCATATCTCTTATAGTTGAGCTGAGTTGCTAGGGTCCATATCAGTTGCTCCAGACCTTCAATTTGTGTGCGTCAATAGAAAATGCTCATCACGCTAAATAACTTTTCTTAAGGCGCTGCTTTCATATCTCTCTTAGTTTAAGTGTACTGCTAAGGTTCCACGTCAGGTACTCCGATCTTCAAAATAAGTTATAGCCTAGTATTTGCCCAGACTTAATAGCTACACAATAAAAAAAAGTTTCATTCAAATCCGTTCAGAAGTTCCGGAGATTAGCGTGTACAAACAGACAAACAGACAAACAGACATACAGACAAACTGACAAACAGACAAAAAAATTAAAAGTTGTAGATTCCTATTCTGTTAAGATTTTAACATTACCCTCAATTAGTTTTTGGTAAAAATACTCAATGTACAGACGCATCGGTTTTACAGTTTTATTATATGTATAGATATGAATAGATAGACTAGTGGTTCCCCGCGACTTCGCCCGCAAAAGTTGGATTTTCCATATAAACTTTTATCCCCAATTTCACCCTCTTATTGTTTTTATATCGCGACAAAATGTAACCTATGTCGTTTCCAGGGTCTCGAACTGTCTCCGTACCAAATTTCATCTCAATCGATTCAGTGGTTTAAGCGTCAAGAGGTAACAGACAGATAGACAGACGGACACACTTTCGCATTTATAATATTAGTATGGATATAATTACCTAATAAACGTAGGTACTAACTCAGTTGTTTAGGGTAAGTATATTTTTATTAACGGCTTGTTACACTACCTCTGAGCAAGTTCTGAGTAGTACTCAGATTATTAACTTAATTTATGTTTTTAACATGTCCGACAAGCTAACATCACTAATGTTAAGTAAGCTAACTCAGAGGTAGTGAAGCAGACCCTAAGCACAAAAGACAGAGGCTGTCTTTTGTGCTCTAACGGTGTTATTACAAAAAATTAGTCCAGGTTTAAAATAGGTCTAAATATTAGCCGACAACAGAGGAATCAATGACACATTGGTGATATAACTTAATAGAGAAACGCTTTTCTAATTGGCTAGCCAATAGCTTAGTCCTGTCTTAAACCCGGTACTAATTTTTTAGTATAACGGGGCATGGGTTCTAATTCACCAACACATGTTTAATTTTTTGAACAACCGTCGTAATGTTATTTGACATAGGTATTTTGTGTGGGAATACGTCAAATAAGGTTACCTATCTTAAATCCGAAATTTACTCGTGCGAATTTCATTTTACCGAAATTGTTAATCCTTTTTTTTATTTGCCATATTTTCATTTGACCGAAAACACGATTGACATTCTTTTGAAGGTCCGAATTCGAAATGAAAAAAAATCGTTTTGATAATCGGAGAACGCGTTTTTCTGGAAAATGAAACATCGTGCATCGGGACAATGAATTTATAGTCTTACACTATTATGTAAATAATTAAATCTATTATTTAAAACGGTTTGCGTTTTCGACCAATTAAAATTCGAACAGCAAAGTTTCGAAAATGAGATATGTTACCGTCAAATAAACCATCCATTTATGTTTACCAGCTGTTTCAAATTAGTGTTAGCGAAATCTTATGGAATAGAAAGAAATCTCTGTCTTTAAATTCCAAATCAATCTAAACGATATTGCTTAGTAACATCGTGGCAACGTAAACAAAATATCTTTTGTTCTGGCCAATACAAAGCAACCAGACAAGTCTTTTGTTCGCTGATTTGCGATTCTACCACTACATTATGATAATGAGGCAACTGTTTTCTATCAAAGTAAATGTAACATGAGATGTGACTTTCGGATGTAAAACATTTTCCTGTTGTTTTTGTTTCCCTATTTACCTATTCTTTTACTTATGTAAGTGGATATTTTTCGAACAAATAAATCAATTTCATAGTTTGTTAACTTTACGGCAGCTTATTGATTTAGTATTATGGTGCTTACATTGTACTAAAGCAAGATTATATTATATATATTGGCATGGTTCTGGGTACTTCTCGATAGATAATGATATAAATCATTTTGCGTTTTAACAGCGGATTACCTACGGGCTCACAAATTACAAGTGAAAATGCACAGCTTTTAAATTTATAAAAATGAACACTGACTTAATGACTGACTGTCCAAACTACTGGGCATATAATGCACTGGACCAAACTACTTTTATTGATTATTGATTAGAAACTTGAAATTTATGATCATGCTTTCTTTTATGATCTAAGTAAGCATTGAATTTTAGGAAATTTGACTCTTTATGAATTAAGGTAAAAAGGGGGCTAAGTATGTATGAAACTCCGTCAGTTTTGAAGCTAAATTAGTAAAATTTTGGATAGAAATTAAAAATAACGTACCTATTTTAGGATTTTTTTAAATCAACCTAAGGGGGTGAAAAGAGGGGTGAAAGTTTGTACGGTAAATTAGACATTTGCGCGGACGAAGTCGCGGGCAACCGCTAGGTTATTATATTATGCTATAGGTTCGTGTGCTTTTGATCGTGAGTTATGTGTCCATAAAAATAAATGATGCTATGTAAGTAATATTTATTCAAACAGTTAAAACAATTTATTACTTACAAATGTTGCCCTGAAATATCAACACAACTGATCCGTGTTTGAAATTCATGCCGGTGCTGAGATTTTAAATCGTCTCGCGTTGGCAGTGCTCACCAAGTTCGCGTCATAAACGATCTCTATAGGAGTTTTGCTGACAAATTCGTTGTTTATACGGAAGGTTTATATATATAGGGTAGAAAGGATGTCCGGGCGGGAATAACGGCGGGATATAAGCGGCGCGCCGCCCGCCCGCCCGGCAGAGCGCTCCGGCTCTCGCAACGGTACAGCCTCTGCCGAGTGTCGTGTGTCGCGAAATTTGACAAACTTTCTTCGCACCTCGTCGCCGCAGCCAATTGGAACTGTCAAAAGTTCGTTGTTAAGCTAATGTAGCCTCGCTCTGTGGATCGTCCGGTAAGAATGTTTTGAACAAATATAAGTCATGTTTACTTTTTTTGTGTTTTTTTTGCCCTTTTGGTATGTTAGCCAGTGATTTTTTATTTATATTAATAATGAGAATTTGAAAAAGTGGAGTTGAAGTTTACGGACTGTGTTAGAAAATTTTACTATTAATCTAACAAACAAAACCATGTATTATCCATAAATGGTATTTTTTATGTTTACGCATAAAAAATAGATAAACTTTATTAACACGTAATTTTGTTTCGAAATTCATAGGATAAAAATGCGACAAATAGTTATGAGCAGAAAACGAAACGCTTTTCCGGAAAATACTGGACATATTGTTTTGCTTATTTTCTCATCTCAACTCAATTTTCAAAGCATATTGTTTAGTTCAATAGCGTTCAGTTTATAATAAATAACTGCATATTCCCTGCTGGCCTCTATGTGGATACGTGAAAGGAAAAAGTCAACATAGTGTCGTTCCTACGAACTCGCTGCTTTGATGCGGGTTTCGAAAATAAAATACCTCGAAGAAAACGAGAGATTCGTTCTTTAGAAATTGCACAAATATAAAACCATTTTTAATGTTCTTTCTAATTAATGCAGTTTTATATGAATCAGTTGGTACTAACGAGGTAGGTCTAAGCTTTCTATCTATAACATTTATGCGCTGGCTGGCATTAAAAAAACATAAATCAAGGTTGATATTTCTTAAGTTATTTTCAAGTTTCGCTTTTTAATACTGACTCTGAACGTAAATATAATGACACAGCATACACCCACGCAGATATGTATCAATAAGGAATATTGTAAGCTCATTTCAGCAGATCTATTAAAAATAAATTGATCAATAACGTCTTCGTACCTCACCAAAGCTTCGCAAAGCTCCTATAATAGCATTTAAAAATATTTTCCCTTTTAAAAGTTCTGCTTGGCGGTAAGTGCCTGTTTGTAGTCATTACGACGTCGGATTATGGGCACTTTTATCTTGAAAGTGCTTCGTTTGTGCGTTCGTGTGTGATCTGAAGTTGGCGAACTCAAAAAATACGGTTAAAAGCAAAATCCACTTGAAAAAATTTAGACGCGTAACAAGCTTTATTCTGCTTGAAAACGTAATCTTCATAGATTTTTCTATTTGGCGATACTTTCATATTAACACACCTTTTCTCTTTATATGAAACTTTAATATGTCGAAGAAAAAGACTTGTTGAGAAAATCCAAAACTTTTAGGATATTTGTTAAAGATTTTGTATTTATTTTATTTTTTTATGACTTTTTAATAGTCCTGAAAATTGCAAAGTTGGTTAACAATGGGCTTGTTAAAACAAAACTGCCAAAGTAAATTTTCTTTCAAACAAAACTTAGTATCGACGTCCGATTCATTAGTCAAGAACCTACGAGTAAGAGTCTCGAAAGAACTTTGAAAGGAAAAGTACTTATAGAAGTAAAAACAGAAGGTAAAACTCAAAGCAAAATGAAATATTGGCGATTCAATCTATCCTTCAGGGACTACAGGTTTTATCCCATTACGAATCCCGAGACAATTACACTAGTTCTTGAATGGTGTTTTATTCTTGTTACAACACAGACCTCATTTATTTGTGTCTTCAGGAGCTCTACGAAAAATTAATCGTCACTATTCATGTTACGTTTCATTCATGTAAACGCCGAAGTTTTGATGGAAAAATGTAATAATTAAACGGCACGAATGCGTCGGGGTGGCTCATCAAAAATGTATAGAATTCGTATAATTTGCATAAAAGTCATTTTATTGCCTCGAAAGACAAACAGAATGGGATATTAGCTGTTGGAATGGATCCAGCGGTGCGCTGTGAACTATGCCCACATTATACTTATACCAACTTGTAATGAGCTGGAGAATCAACGAAATTGAAAACGAACCGAATTCGGAGTTTATTGCTTTTGTTTATTACTGCCAAGATGTACTGGCAAAACGTATTAACTGCTTCTTTCGTATCGGCAATACCTCTCCTCCCAGTAAATATACTTAAGTATTCTATTCAGTGGAAAATACATACTATATTTTATATCACATAATAATTATACCATTGTTATAACGCTTGATTAAATATTTATTTGGAATTATTGTCAGCTAGGTGACAATGACATAGCGGAGACAAACATTTTAAATTGATCATCACATATTTATTCACGTGTTACAACGATGGTAATATTATTATAAGTAAGGCGGTAAATCTATTAAGCGTAAAGTCTTTAAGCTTACGTGGTACTTAACATAATATGTAGTAGTATAAAAATTGACCTACTAATTTAAACTAAATTAATTGAAAAATAAAGCAATTAAAAGAAGGTATTCTAGAATAGTAGCAACGTATGTATTTTTAACATCTATTTGTAATAACATTGAGTTACGACAGAAATGTCGGATTAATGACAAAAAAAATAGAATAAATGATTTAATTTATAGTAATTAACAAGTAAAGAACAACATCCATATTTAGTTTCCATTACGTTGACAGTGCCTAGTGGTTGTTGTTAAATCTAACCTTATAATGATAAACAGAAGTGGAAAAACAATAAAAATAATATAACATTTAAAAATAAGTACATAAAAAGATTACATAACTACACATATTTGGTTTCATTGGATTCGATCGAGTAGGCTACAGACTGCTACGAAGCGCTACGGACTACGACAAAAGACTACGAGATCACATTATGTCATAAGTTTTTTTTTTATTTACCTATCCTGTATAGGTAAATTAAAAAAAGTAATACATAAAAATTAAAAAAATAAATGTGTAAGTACCCGTTACTTACACATTTCTTTATTTTTTTTACACAAATAAAGCTTTATTTTAAAGGATTCCTATTTATTTAATGTTTCACGTTTTTTTTATAAACTATTAAGGTTAGTATTATCGTAGTTCATAAAAATCGAAATGAGAGCACATTAGTATCTACATATATAAAAACAAAAATTCATCAGCGCATTATTTGGGCATTTACCCATTTCTTGTCATTTGCATTAATTTGTATAATTTAAAAAAAAACCTTAATAAAAAGGTAATTAATGTCTAAAAGTTTTGTTTGTCTTCATTATCATACCTTTCCGGCGGTGTTTACGTTTCTCATTAACTCTCACTCAAACAACATAAGTTATAAACAAGGTTGATATAATTACAGCAATTCCCTACTAAAACAAGCGTCAAGAATTTTAACGAGTGCCGGCAGGAGTTGGCAAAGAATTCAATGAGCTAGCCATGATTATGTAGAGCAACTTGGTGCATTCATTAGTCGTGTTTCGCTTAATATTCATCGGAGCGACCACCAGCAACATTTTTACTTCACAATCCTCGGCAAATCCGCCATCTCAAATTGTATGGAAATAAGAGTAAGTTCGTTTCGAGCTACGCAAAGACAGGAGACGTCCAGGAAATTTGTTTACTGGGACCGAGTGTGTTGTTAGTAAAAAAGAGATGTTAATAAATGAACCTTTTGTTATTTTGATTATTTGAATACTCATATTGTACATACTGTAGTTGATAAAGTGAGAGATTGTTAATAATTGTCTTTATTTTAATGTACTATATTTAAAATTAATACATTATTTAGCTTGATCTTAACCCGAAGATGTATAATACTGTTTCCTAGGCGTGACTGTTATGTGCTGTTATGCTTATTTTTGCTACATAACAGCTTTTAAGTTCAAGAATATCTGCACTAGGTCGCGGACAGATAGAGGGACATGGCGAAATTATAAAGGTTCATTGTGGACTACGGAACCCTTAATAGGTAGTAAAGAACCACAAAAGGCCCATAATAATCTTTGGCTTACTGTTTTAAAGAGGGTTTTTTCCTTGGTTTTCTTTTGTTTGAATTATATGCTTGTCACTTCACATTAAAGAGTCATGGCGAATAAATTCGGGAAGGCATTTCTTAATTTTCGTAATTATGTCGCCCCATATTTTTATTTTCAGCCTTGACAACTCATTAGCGCCCTAAATGGATTATTTTCCTCAAATCCTTCTTCACCCTATTTGAAACATGAATAAATGCTGGTGAAATATTTTATTTTATAATATCAAATCGTACCATTTTAAATGTCCTTCTATTGTTACCGAAGAATATGTTTCAAGTAGTTCTATTTGAAAAAGACTGCCTCCAAAAATAACTACGCTAATATATCAAAATTAACTGAATTTGACAGAGACTTTTACAAAGAAATATGATATAATTGGAAATTTAATTTTGAAGTCGGTAGTTACCATACCTACAGTCTTGTACGAAAATTTCACTCAACAAAGTGAAAACGACTCCAAAAAAATCAATTTATTAACAGTAATATTTTTTTTACATTCGTTATGTTATCATTCGTTTCTAGGGTCTCAACAAACCGTTGTCTTGTTTCAGATGCTGAATCGGACGTTTCCCAGGTCAACAGTAGAAATAACTTAGTTACATCGCAGTTTAAGTTTCAATTTAAAAATAGTACAAAGTCATCGAACTTAGGAACGTTTAGGCTACGCTAAAATAAGTTAGTCAGTAAAGCGGAAGGTTTGCCAAATAGCGGCTATTTCGTTCAATATATTAGAGAGATAGTTTTATCTGGGGGTAGTTTTATAGGGGAAAACAATGCCAGAGGTTCTCATAAAGCATCGGTATCTTGGAGGTTGTGATTTTTGGAGGGTGGCGTAAGGGGTGGTTTGTTGGTAATGTGTGAAGATAAGGAGGAGGTGCGGGGCGCAGCGGCGGCCAGTCCGCAGAGGCTGTGCTGGGCGCGCCGCCCGCCCGCGCCGCTGCCCGACACCAGGGGGCTCTGCTGCGCGAAGCTGCTTCGGAAGAATGGCAAGCCTAAGAAGGTAAGTGCTATGATTAATTGTTGAACTATTATTATTTATTGCTCTTATCTGTATCTTTTTGGCATCGCGAGGCCAGTTCGCTCGATTTATTATGTTACTTGCATGAGACGTACAGTCGGCCGCACATCAGGTTACCCATTTGAACTACAAAAACCGCTTTTATTACGTAGGGAATTGAAGCTCAAGGTCAAACTGGGGTAGTCTAACGTGCGCCGAGAGTACCAATATATTTTATATATTGAAAATTTATATGAACAATCAAATTATTATGATCAAATAACTGTTCTTGTTCTATTCAAATAACCGTTTGTGCGTTTCTTCAGAACATTAATTTAATATCATTCAAATGAAACAGAATTAAATAAGCCCTTTGTTTTAAAATTTATGTGTCATATCTCTTAAGTAGACTTTTTATAAACTATTTACTTCTTTATTTATCTTTATAATGGAAAACCAACAACTGTTCATATTACATTTAGCTGTAAGCTTATATTTTACGTACATTACGTATTTTATAATGTTTATAAAATATACTGCTCTCGTAGCATAACTTAAAAATACTTAATTGCTCTACCTATAGGTTAAGCAATGGCTTGTAATAATTCAAAACGCACCCAAGAATGTTCAATCTCGGCTCAAAGGGAATACCTTACTCATCAGAGGTATCTTTGACTGGCCATATTTCAGGGCGGAGCGCCTAAGCCGATATATTCTAAGTTAGAGTAGTTTCTGTTACGGCGGGTGAGTCGCGCCGTACTTAGCGATATCATATTTAAATTGCTTGCGTGCGTGTCCCTTTGAATTTATGAGGATGTTCAATTTATTTTGAATAGCGTTGAACTTTGCAAAATGTGCATATATTAAAATATGAAAATATAATTAAAGAAGAAAGAAAGAAAAATATTGAATTGGAATGAAGTTATGAGTTTTGATAATTATACGCTTGTTGTATTGAACGATCACCTTCATCATCTTACGAGTATATCTTCGTTATCTTGACTGTAGGCAAATACATTCTTTTTAAGATGACATTATTGAACCGAACTGTAAGATTGAAATAATCTGTATTACTTTAAGTTGCACTAATAGTTGAATGCCACACAATATTACTCTGAATCTTAAAAAAAACATTATGTGATGATTTTTATTCCTGGTTTCTTTTCTGTTTTATAACTACTACTACTATAGGGGAAAAAATTGTATGATAATGACACAATACCTACTTTAAGTTACATAGGTACTACTACCGAACTTATCCTAATAAATGGTAGAGACTTGAAACCCAGTCTGGAAATAACCCCATACACTGCAGTAACTAGTCGCGAAGTAATTCTAAGACACATCCAGCCTTATTATCGAAGTTTGACTCGTCTCTGAAGATATTATGTACATTGTATTAAGGATGATAACTGGTAAGGCAAATAGCTCGGCCGCGAACCGCCAACTTTAGATCAAATTAGTTTCTGCTGACGACGCGGGGCCATTTTGATTAACCTCCCTAGGGGAACAAATGAAGGCATAGACGTTATGGAAATATGAGTGGGTGTCTCATTATGGAACAATAGATTAAACTTAGATTCTAAACTTTACGTTTGTTTTGTAATTTAGAAAGTCTTTGGAGAAATTCTGCAGAATCTTCATAGAGACAACTGGAAGTTAATGAATTCAGTTCAAACGATGAACGAACAGATTACTTGCTGTAACTTTGACCCAGCCCACTCCAGTCAACACTACCACTAACCTAAGCCACCTACCTACCTTTGAAGTTAAAATACAGTTCCCAAAAGCAGCTTCTTTAAGAATTGGTGTTATTCATCAGTGGCATTTTCTATTCTAAATTAAATTATTTTTTACCTTTATTTTAAATTAATTTCAGTCAGGGTTTACAGAGAAAATAAATTGATTGCACATAGAAACTACATGAGTATAAAACTACTTCACAATTATACATAAGTTAACTGTTCTTAAAAAGAACTTACTCATTTTTTCATCACGTATTTTTCTTTGCCAGTTTTATCGTGATTTATCCCACTTCGCTATATTTTTCAGTCCACTCAAATTCAATTTGCGCGCGAAAGACCCAAAAGAGGTGTCTTCTTTTGAATCAAACGGCATGAGAGAGCGATGCAGCCACTATTTTGCAATTCTAACATTGCCGAAGAGGTTTCAATCTTACTAATGTGTCTATGTAGGTACTATATGAAGAGTTGATTTATGTACAATAAGGATCGTATACGACTCAATCTGTATAAAACACACGGCCTAAGTGCCTTTTATCGAATACATCAAACGACCCTCAGACATAAAAGCTTGTTGACTGTACGAAGTAAAAATGTACACGTCACGTTTCAGTTATATGAAAAGTATGATGTAATAAGACTTACATTACATATTTTTAATAGGGAAGATGACAGTAAATGAAATTCGTTAAAATAATGTGTCTATCTAGTAAAATATAGTATTTAAATTATGGGAAAAATATTTATTTTTTATTTTTAAGACGATTTTATTAGTTTATTTTAGAAAATGGAATTGCCAAATACTGAATACCGCCATGTTTTCTATAACACCAATCAGATTCGAGTTACGTCACACCTCAGTAAATACTGTCACTGTCAGTCACTGTCACTTTATTATAATACGAATTTCGACTATAACACTAACGTTTGAAATACGTTTACTGATGTGTGACGTCACAGCAGACGCCATGACACCCTGACCGCGTTTTGGCGCCAAAATAATTAAATATTTTTTTGGAAATAGAAGATACTTAAGGGGGCACGAAGCAAGTCAAGTAAGTCTAAACGATCTACAAACAGAATTGAAAAAGATATAATACAAATACCTAAGTATACGGAATATCAATACAATCATTTTCATGTACAAATTATTGTTTCATGCGCAAAAATCACCAAGTTTTCGAAAAAAAATGCTCTTTGATATCATGAGCTACAAGTCATGTTTACTATATCATAAAGAAGTTGTTTCAAATTTCATCAAGACCAGGACCTAGTGCAATGATTAGACTAACGTAAATAAGTTGTTTTAATGTATTTAACTAATTCAGCTCATCGTAAAGTGATTTGGAATTACGTTAATTTTCTCAATTTCGTGCAGGACCCCTTAAGAATATTTTAGAACACTTTTTCAAAATCTGACATCTTGCCTATTGTGCTGAAGGACTTATAATACCTATAGTCTTATTTTTATCACTGAAAAAACATTTTTGAAACAAGAATCTAGTTTAAAAAATGTTAGTAAATCAAAAATGTGGACATAAACTATTCAAAGCTAACTTTGTGGCACCTGTCTAAATTTTGTTCAACTTGAACAAGTTGTAGCTGACAGGCTCAACTTTTTACTGATTCAGAAAACTCAGTCCGAGTAACTTAATTAGAATTTGCATAAAATAAAATTAAAAGCCTGATTTGTCTCCCTAAAAAGTGCTGAGTCTCTTCATTTGTAATTAAAAGTGTTTGGAATCCTTTTTTGACGTTCAGTGCTGACGAAAAGGAAAAAGTCGGTCAAGAGAGAGTCGAGTTAGTTCCATGGTAGTTTTCTACTACATGCACACACATTAGTACTTGTAGAAATATATTCATATCAAAATTCAAACGCTTGACTAACACAGGTTAACAATTATTTGTAGTGAACCCTTACGGTGACAATAATACAAAGTAAACATTGCCTTACTAATAACAATTATACCGCCGTTAAAAACTTGTACAGTACTTAACTACAATGTTTCAGCCTTATCTAAAGATCCATTATAATACTTACATATTAGATTATAGTACATAATTGTCAATCATGTGTCGCCCCATTTAAATTGTTGTTGTCTTGTACAACACTTAGGCCCACTTTTACGAAACTCATTAAATACGTTTAACGGTAATTACGTTTAAAATATCATCCCGTTTTTGCCAACGTCGAATGACTGACAAAGACAGAATGATGTTTTTAAATGTGTTTAGCGCTAAGTGTATTTATCGAGTTTCGTAAAAGGGGGCCTAAATAATTTTCACGGAAAAAGTAAAGTTACCTACTGTATTAAATATTCTATGCCCAAATGAGCATCGCAGGCGAAAACAATATGACTCCGTTTTAATCCGTTCGCCAAAGAACCCTAGGAACTGGAAAAAATATTTGTTCCAACAGTATTCCTCTACCATAATTTAGAGCAAAGTCCGTATTTTATGAAGATATTTTTACGAACGGTTATGTAGTTATAATTTCTTTTTATTTTATTTCAAAGAGTTGGGGAGGGAAAATTTCTCGACTGTTTTCATTTATAAAACAGTCAAGAAATTTTTATCAGGTTATGACAGTAACAAAAGTGATATTGTACTTCTACTTGTGATATGTTGAGAGGCTTCGTAAATAAAACTTGACTATGGCTCAAAAAAACTAGGAGACATTTCCAATATAACGGAAAAACAAATCACAACCTAGCGTTGAATAATAAAGACGGTACATTTACATACTTTTTAGTTCTCCCTTGAAATCCACGGCGAAGGAAACTCCAATAAAGCATTCTAAACTACAAGAAGCTTTTCCGCATAATCGTAAGGTTTGAGAGCGTCCTTTGTTTATTTTCTTTGCACGTCTCGTGCGAACACACTGCTTTTTTCGCTTAGCAACTGGCAATTTAGCGTATAATTTCTGATATTTCTTACACAAATTGAATAATAACTAAGAACTAATTTCTGTATTAACGTCCAGTGAACTCTTAACGTCCGTCCTGTATAACGTCCAGTCAACAATATATAAGCCGTTTACCTCCGGTCAATTCTGTTTATCGACAAGATAACATTTGTTACACAAAAGCTCCTTCACGAAAGATTATGGGTTGCCAGTGTGTCCTGGCTTGTCCGTAATAAATCTCGAGAAATAGGGGCGTTGAGAGCAATAATTTACGTTGCTGAGCGCTGTTTAAACGATCCGATCGTGGTTTTTCTATCGTCTGAACGGCGTTAACTCTGCAGACTTAGGTGAAGGGATTTTTAAGACTCACTCGACCACCGGGCTTCTACCGATTGGGAGAGTTTATACAAGTAGGTTACGCTTGTACTACGAACGAATTTCGTTTACATCTACGAATATATTGAATTATTTATATAAATAGTACGCCCAATATTCAATTATTTAATCAAAACTGTCTTTCAATAAAAAAGTTTTGAACAACTTTGGCAAACTTACAGACAGCACGTTTTTCAACGTTAACCTTTTATCGTCTTACTGTATTATTTTACTTTCCCGCAGAATAAAGTACATAAGACGATAAATTATTTTACGTCTTTTATTAGCATTAGAATTTTCTGTCTTGAAATACCTCAGTCACGGCTCCGGAGTCAGGAAGTTGGTGGTGTTAACACCCCCGTGCCTCGAAAAGCACGTCAAGCCGTTAGTCCTGCGCCTGATCTCTCTACGGTCATGTCGGACTGCCGTCTCCCCGAATTATGAGGTGTGTATTGCGCACACACTTGTGCACTATAATATGTCCCGCGCAGTTGGCTAATCTCTGTTGAGATAGGCCGCCGTAGTTGGAATTCGGCTAGGAGGACATTATTATTTATTAGCATTAGAATATTAGCACCGTGAAGTCTTATTAAATCGCATTTTCATACACCAAAATAACGCACTTTTTACGTTAAAACATAAGAAATAGGGTAATTCCTAAACAAGCTTCTTGTTTTATTGTATGCACATCTGTTCACACTTGTTTTTATTTGTACTACAGTTCACAGATACAAAAAGATTTAAGGTACCTATAACTGTTGTCGAGGATTTTTAGACTGAAACGGATACCATGTAAAACTCTCTCTGCATTCCTTTTATTCCAATTGATTCGAACACATGGAAATGGGGACTACATACAACCAGTGAATTACATTTTTGACAGAATTCAATTTTCACGTTGGCATGCTGCCATTTCGTTTTTCACTCATTTCAAACTCTATTAAAAGGGGCAAGAAAGTATTTTACTTTTTTTTCTTTCCTACCGCTCTGAAAAGTCATTATTACATTGCAAACAGGTCCTTGTTTTGAACATTAAAATTGTTACAAAATTCTGGTTATATTCATCGTAATAAACTATTATTACGATTTTATGCCCAAAATTTACCACTGTACCTGCCTATGTAGTGATCACATACGTCTATATTCATACAACAAACGACGTATATACGTAATTAGTGGTGCGCGCTCTGGTCTACGGAACTGGCGTTTGCGGGTTCAAATACCGTATGAGGCAAGTGTTTGTGTGATGAACTAGAGTATTGTATCTAAAGTCATAGATATATATGAAAAGTATATCCGGGTGGGGCTTAGTGTGATTGTTGGGACAATTTATAAAAACAAAAAAGACAATTTCCTGTGACAAATTTGTATATAGGTAGTAGGTACTTACTTAGGTACCTGCTAAACATATTCGGAAAACAAAAGTTAACTATGCGTGATTTTAATCAATTAAACCTTCACGTATTATGTTTCCAGATTCAATAGAAAAATAATTGTTATCAACCCGCCCGCGGGTCCTGTATGGGGTTTAAAATAATAATAAATAAATAAATTGTTTCAACAAACAAACCAATTACCTAGCCCCAAATTAAGCGTGAGTGAGTGAGTGAGAATAACGGATAGACATAGTTATATACATTTTATAAACATCTATGACTTAGGTACAAATGCTTGTGCTCCGGGGTGCGAACCACTACACCAAGGCGGTCGTCAAAACAGGGTTTGACATGTTAAGAGTATAAACTTAAATACCAATTACAATAATTTCCTCACTTTCGAGCAGTATTTTTGTCACAAATCGTTTTAAAAAATTCAAAGTTTCTATCAGTTCCACTATTACCCACATCTGTTCCTGTTCAGTCCTTCAGGAATGCTAAAATGCACTGGATGGTCTGATGCCAGTTCAAACACAGAACTTATCGCTAACTAGTTCACGAGTTTCTCTTCAGGAGGCGATCGCTCGCATCCAGATGGCTCACTACTTTTTACTTCAACGCTTTGGAAATATCGAGAGAAATCGTTTTAAACAGTTTACAGACAGATGCACTTCAGGATGCCTTGAGATGGCCACGGGCCACAATATGCTAGCTTGATGCAGCTTGAGAAATATATTTTAAATAAAGATCAATCACAAAAGATCGTGATGCATTTACACTTCAGACTCGAATCCAGGACCATTGTATCTAAGATATCCAAATCCTCTACAAGTGATAGTTAATATTGTCTTTTAAGTTCATTGTTAGGATATCTAAAGTAATCAATAGGTTCAACAACACACACAACTCTGGTTAGCTAGATAGATTAAGTATTTTTCTAACCTAAACATAAACCTTTTAGGCACTCGGTACTCGTACAAAAGCCGGAGCCTAGTTGAATTACACTCCAAATTACGTCTCGCCTGAAGAGTTTTTCGTCAAAAAATTCTAATTTTGTATGTTTTCTCTCGGATGGCTGGACCACAGGTAGCCCAATTACGTCCGAGAATTAATTATCCTGCCAACAGGAGCTCTCGGCCGAAATTATGGAACATTCGCAAAGTTCGGCTAGTACAGCAATATTACTTCATAAACGTCCGACACACTTTAGTGCTGCGCGTAAAGTTAAGCCTAATGTATGCAAAGGTTTTACATATAAGTATACCTTTACCTTTAAGAAACTCATCATTCTCGGACAAATGGAGGGGAAGCGCGCTAGAGGAAGAGCGCCTGCTAGATGGGTGGACCAACTCAAGGAGGTGACTGGAGGCCAGATACAGGGGGCGGTACATATGGCGTAGAACCGGACTGAGTGAAGAAGATTGACATACAGTCACGATCCTCAGCATTGAGGGAACGACCAGAAAGAAAAACCTTTACAGAATCACATTACCAGTGTTTTTTTTGTGAATTTGATTGGTATAACTAATTGATCTGTGCCTAATTCTGTAATCAGCAGAGGCAAAAAAAGAAGTAGGTGTACCTTACCACTGCATAATTCGTTTCTTTTGAGTGATTGACTTACTATGACAGAAAATTAAGTATTTTACTAGTCTAGCCTAAATCTTTTAATCCTTACCTAATTTGGTCTCTTAATTTATGTACCTACTTCTTTTTTTGCCTTTGCTGATTACAGAATTAGGCACAGATCAATTAGTTATACCAATCAAATTCACAAAAAAAGGTACCTACTTAGATATTTATATGCATTTTTTTTCTGTTTTTTTTAATTAGAGTTAATATAGCCTGTTCTATTTGAGCTGCGTTAACACGCTATAAACTAATTGGCGCTAAACTTCGCCTAACGGCATTCATTAACGATTGCATCCATTAAATAGAGGCTAACTTTGAATCTTATTTAATTATGTTTTTAGTTATTTAAAAATAGAACTAACATAGTAACTTAATTTAGTTTCTTAGTACACAGCACAAAAAGTACAAAAGTAATCCTTACACCATCTAAAATGTAGAACCAACTAAATCCTCGTGCCTCTTGTGAATTCTGCAAAAGCAATAGGTGTTCGAATCGGAGTAGTACGAGTAGGTACATTTAAGACTGCAATATCGGATGCTCCCTGGCGGGTTGATATACCCGCTGCATTCTCGCGGGACACGCATCTCAGGAAATTGCTTTAAGGAATACCGATCTTTAAAGCAACACTTTGAAGGATTTAAGTGCCGATCTGTATCTCGTGGTTCATCTAGTTTATTCGATTTGTGAGTTTTATTGAAATAGAGCAAACTGAGATACCTATAGAAGGGGTAATTGAGATTGAGGGGAGTGAGTGATTCGAATTTTAAAATTCGAAATTCGCATTTAGAATTCGAATTTTCCAAATTCAAATCCCTGTTCTCGTCTAGTCCCGCACCCCTGTACTCGCAGGCGAGGTCTCAGATAAGCGGTCGGCCTATAACTAAATTAGATTGTGAAATAAAATTGTGTGTCAATCTAAAAATCAAAATAATGTCTTTGTAACAAAGGATAACCAACATGGCTTTGTACTCGTAGAGGATTCAGTCATCAATACTGAAATTTGTTCTAAGTAAGAAGAATTTTAGTAAAAATATCGAGTGGTACTAAGAAGTTTATTCAAATGCTTCATAGCTGTCAGAAATGTAAAAATAAAAAGATTCTTTACTGTCACGAAATCCACAAAAGGACCATTTATTATCCTAACAAATACCAATGGGACAAGATCGCAGAAAAAGGCAGAATTTAATAATAAGTCTAACCCTCGAGACCGCCCTAGACTAGATGTCACGACCCCCTACGAAATTGAAATCAGTGGACGCTTTCTGACTTTAAAACCTATCTAGCAGTACCTTTCGGAATAATATTTACCTTGCGTTTCGATTGGCTGGCTGCTCAGACAACCCCCTTTGAGGTGAAAATTGGTATTTATTCCCATGTTTCTGTTCCGATACCGAACACTCACGTATTGATTCCACGCGTGAAAAATCGCTTTCGATTTTTCTGTTTTGAACGTGCTTCTATTGCCACCGCTTAGATTAGTTTGTGTCAAGAGAAATACAATCCTTTGATGCTTGCTGCTGACTTCAAATGTATGTCGTTAACCCGGATAAAGTTTTGAGTATACTCTGCACTGCTTTACAACCAAAATCAGATTTATTTCAAAAGCTGAAGTGCTTAAGATCAGATATTACGTTTCAATTTTTTAATTCTGCTTCGATTCAAGGAATTTAGGATTCAATCGCTGTTCTTATGTCCAAGTAGAATAGCAGTAACAATATTGGAAACAGTCTTGCAGTTGCATGCTGGAAAGGGAACATAAAATTTTAATCAAGCAACGACCTCGTAAATCTTATTTCATCCTTTGATGCTTGCTTGCTGCTGACTTCTAATGTGTGTCGTTAACCCGGATAAAGTTTTGATTATACTCTGCACTGCTTAACAATCAAAATCAGATTTATTTCAAAAGTTGAAGTGCTTAAGATCAGATCTTAAGTTTCAATATTTTATTCCTACTTCAAGGAATTTAGAATTCAATCGCTGTTCTTATTGCCAAGTAGAATAGCAGTAACAATATTGGAAACAGTCTTGCAGTTGCATGCTGGGAAGGGAACATAAAATTTTAATCAAGCAACGACCTCGTAAATCTTGTTTCATATCTGTGTCAGGAATAAATTTTGGTGTCTCTTTTATAATATTCTTTAACTTTAACATCTCGATTAGATTATAGTATAGCACAGCTTCATGGTATTTAATACTAGAAGCCACCATAACATTGAAAAATAAAGTAGAGAAGAAGAGTATCAAAATCGTTGCTGCTGCTTTGTATCGATCGGGTTTTTGATCCTGGAGGCCTTACTCCGCATGACGATAGCCGTATTTTCAACTGTAGCCGTCCCTGTCAGTCATTCCAGTATGGCAGCGCAAACTTCAGAACATAGAAAGAAAGAAGGGATATATAATGGCTCGGTAATCTTTCGCGAACCCAGGGCCCGTAGACAAATGGCAATCGTTCTAGAGCAAACTTCGCTATCGCCAATGAAATGTCAAAATATGTATGCAAAAGTCACGTGATTTTTCGATGGCTTATGTCAGTTTCATACATTTTGTTAGCGATAGCGAACTTATGTTGAATTTAATTGCCTTTTGGCTACGGGCCCTGTGTTGGCAAATGTATTAATGTGTGCGTTACAACAAACATAAGAAGACTCTAGTTAGCACTTAGCATAAGGAACACAGTAATTCAATTCACAACGCTCATTGGCGCGCAGTGCATGTACATAAACAACTGTGAAATATGACTATTCCGCCGAATAGATCGACAATTCCTATTGCCCATGTTGCGTTCGCAAAGGTCACGCTCCCGTTTTATATCTCTTCTTTCTATGATCTGGTGCAAACGAAAATATGGCTTCGTTTGAAATTACGGACATCTTTAAACGTAGTGACCTCTGATGTCAGATGTCGATGTAAGTTAGTTGTGAGTGAGTTTGATACGAGGTAAGAGTACTTGCCCTTATTCCAAAGTGAAGCTAGCTCCATAGCGACAGCTCGCAGTCTCCATAACTATCGGATCCCACGTGACAGTATTCATTAAGCCGGATCTGTGCTCTCGTCTGGAGTGCGCCATCATCCCATCGACGCCGTGCAAACACTTGGCCCTGTCACCCTCAGCTTATAGGTATCGCACTGGTGCTCATGGCTTGAGATTTATTTTAATGGCTGGTAAACAGACAAAATTCTAGTAATGAACTGAGAGTTTCATTGATAGTGCTTTCAATCAGTGGCAGAAGATAGATAACTTTTATTGCACACTATAAAGGTTCCTAGAGAAGATGTTACTTACAACAAATCTGTTTTTCAGTTAATCAAATGGTTAACAGACGAACGGAGTAGTCATGGCGGGACGTGATCATGCCTCAAAAATACTAAACACAGGCTTTGCTCTCCCAAAGACTGGCACTGACTGACTGACAAGTCCAGAACGCACATGTAATATTTAATATTTAAATCATCTTAGGCAATGGTTGTTGTTGTTGATGGTTGATGGTTGTTCCCTGAACCAGCTTAAGGAGTGCAGTAAATTCAAATGGTCCGGACATCTTAATAACAATGTTCTAAAGCCTACTATTTATTCCGAATCAAAGCTTTTCTTGCCGTCGAGTTAGTAATCTAATCCACCTGTCTAAACTTCCATCATATTCACTGACACAATGAATTTTTATATATATCGCTGAATTAAAAAAACTCGATATCCACGTCAAGTACAGCGCTCTAAGTGCAATCGGATCACATAACGGAATTCATTAAGCCGATCAGAACGAAATGTACTTACGGGCGCCAGCATCGTGCCATCGGCAAACACTCTCTATCGCCAGCGCGGTACCCAGTATTATAGCGTGCTCTTTATTGATAGGAACTTTTCTAAATAGAGGTAAGTAGTAGGTGATAACGCTTTGTTGTGTGTGACATGAACTTTTGAGAAAAACATTATAATGATATATTTTTTTAAATAGAGCAGGTAGCACGGCACTTGATATGCTATGATTGTGTTGGAAAAAGCAAAGAGAGGGACAAGATAAAGAAATAAGCCAAGTTAGGTAAAGGAAATATAAAAAATACCGTCGACTTAAACATTTCATTTTTTATTGCATTAACTGTGTTGTCTATATGAACAAAACTAGTAAATTTGAGCCAAACAACCGTTAGACTCAAAACGAGTATGACTGGTAGAGAATGCCACTTGGCATTAGGTCCGTCTTTTGTACAAAATTCTAGTTGTGCAATAAATTTAAGGTAGGTTAATAAATAAAGTATGAAGTACAGTCACGAGCATCAATATGTATACATCTGCATTCGATTAGAGACCTTATAACAATGGCATAAAATTTTATTTGTATACATTTCATTGCTTGTGACTGTACGGGATGACCGCCCAAGATCTCAGCACATCAATGTAAACACTGCGGCATATAATGCAGTTTCAATAGGTTTTACAACGAAAACATATATAATCTAACGTGCTGGCCACAATTTTTTATCAATAGAACCACGTGTTGCCGGGCCACACCGTTTGTTGTCTTTGCTTTGACGTAGATCATGTTTCTATTATTAATTAGCTTAAAGTAAGCATGTTTGACCTTCGTCTACCTTCTCCTGTCATACAACTGACTGATTTCTGAACTTCACCGGTCTGCCCTGAGTCATAACTCCGCTCCGCCTCCACAGGCTATCATGTAGTAAACAGGGACTTGCAGGTTCTTGTTTGTTTCTGTAGCAGAAGTACACTGGCCTGCAAAAGTAAATACACTTTTCAATTGCAATAATTTTCATAGCCTTATTTTATAAAAATCTTTGAAAAAAAATCTTATTCCAATTTAAATACTCATTAAGGCTATAGAAACAATGGGTAAACAACCAATTAAATAGCATATTTTTGAAATAAATTCCTGTCAGCTCCTCCAGTCCTTCAGGAAGTTTATTATAAATCACTATTGACATGCTACATATATTTTTCTTGTAGATATTCTTGTGTCATGGAAGTTGATACACCAGATTTTTGAATTTTGTACTAGTCTGACGAATTATAACGTCACCCCGTTGCTTTAAAAGATTTGGATAAGACTTAATAAGAACTGATAACACTCTCGTAACAGATTATCTAATAAATACCAATACAAGACTACGTAATTCTGATAAACTGTCTTTTTCTTTTCTCTCGTATAACACGAAATATGACTAGCATTACTAGCAGACTAGCATCAGAAACTACGAACACTTGAGGCGTCCTTAAAGCTAGTCAGAACTTTCTCATTGCCGTTACTGTAGGTACAATTCATCTAATCCCAATTTGGACATATCGCTTTTCCGTGAATGAAATCAGACCATTAATATCTACGGGCCGATTACACGGACGGCGTCATCCGAAGTGGCTCATCCACAATTATTCTGATTGATCCGCAGCGACCGTAGGGTAGGGTTAAGCCAATCGTTTATCTCTCAATCGAGCCTTTGATTCTTAAGAATATAATCCAGTTATAATTTGAAAACTGTTAAACACTTCTTAATTAGTATTAGGGTGGTTCTTAAAACGGGGTAGCTGTTTAGTCATTATCATTAGCCTAATCGTTTATAATATTTTTTTGTCATATGAAATATCTTCTCCTTCTAAGCCTTTTTCCACTTTACTTTAGATTATGCCACTTCTCAAGATCTTGGGCGACTTCACTCCTGTTTTCTTAATGTGCCATCGGCCATCGGCCATGCGGCCATCCTTGTGGAAGTTTCTCGCCCCATGGTCTCTATCCGATCAAGATGTAAAACTTTTCTATCTATATTTTGGGGTCCTCCTCCAACATTCATTATAGCGGAACCCCTTCTGCTATAATTAATTTCGTTTTCTTTAGTAGTATTTTTAGACGTTTTTATTAAAATGTATAAAACGCCTTTAATAAAACATGTCTTTAAAATATGCATGGCCATACACTATTAGTAAGTACCTATTTATTAAACCTGCTAAGAAACCACTTCATTTTCTAGTTTCCATCTGAACTCTAATGGAAAAAATGTTACTAAACATTGATCAATCTTTGTCAATCAAGGTGATACTAGTTACGTCCCTACCCCACTCGAATTAATTACTTCCTCGAAGACCCAAGGCGGATAGAAACAAATGAATCTTCACAAAAACGTGACTCTCCTAGAGAAAATCCTTAAGTAAAGCATCCGGGTGAAAACCAATGTTTATTTGTGCTATAGAAAGAGTATAGCACTTACTGATTTGCTCATTATCTTAAAATTAGATAGATATTTCCATTAAATTGTTGGGTTTTAGTTTTAGCGCTATGATTATTTTAAAATCTCGATAGAATATGTCGGTCCGAGAGCCGAAAGCGTTATAAAAAATGAATCTGTCTTTTTTTTAAACTATTGTCAGTGTTATTCTGCGAAATCCGTGTCTCAATGGTGAATACTAATAATTCTCGTAATTATGAAAATACAGGGGCGAACGTAAAAAACTGCAAAATCGTTAACTAGTAAGATTTTTTCAAATGTAAATAACTTGAAATTCATTTCTTTAGGGTTTTAGCTAATTAACGTATACAACAGCTTTATTTAGGATAAAGGCCTTTGGCCAATAGTACCTAGTTTTTCGTTTTTATCTAGTTTTGTAAGAAAGTCCTAGTTGAAATTTATATTTTTCTAATAGTATTCAAAATCTATCACATTCCAGGTATAGATTTTCGTAAGCGCAGTGACAGTGATAATAGAGTTCACAATATTTTCAGGCTATATCTTATTTTTTTATCATGGATGATAAAAATGTACCAACTACCAAACAATACTCTATACGAAAACGGCCAAACGAAATACTTGACGAGCTTTTAGGGTAATACATTTTATGTGTCTATGAATAAATAAAATTATGCGAGCAAGCCAGGTTTAAAACAAGCTTCACCTGAAAAAAAAACTGAAATGTTTGCCTGGCATACAACAAAATAACAAGACTTTTCGCTTTTTCTTTCATCATTAAAGGTCTACGTCTCTAACTTTGCTAACCTAATATTCAATTTCGCTCAAGTCGAGACTATATTTGTGTCCTTTGCGAGTCATGCTTTCTTCTTGTTACATAAAGTCTTTGTTACAAAGAACTTTCTTTATTTAATATACAAGTTTGGCCCTCGATAAAATGTAGTACATGCGTAATAAAAATATATGCGGAGTAATCGCGGGTAGACGTGGGACCTATTTTGCATTCACACGCGGGCGGCGAAGTGTTTTTCATTGTCCCGGGAACCCGCGCGTCTGCCAGACGTAGGTCCTTTCGCAATCACGACTCGGCCACAAAACACGCATTCAAACTTTACGGTGCATGAGAAGCTCTTTTTTCTGTAATAGCCACTTTTCGTACGTTGAAATGTGTGACGGAAAAGATTTTTTCGTTGTTTCCTTTTCCTTATGTATAATAAAAAGTACAGTGAAAATTCAATAATCGACATAGCTGAATGTTGTAGGCTGTAGTTTTCCTTCCACATTCCACCAACACGTTATGTTTCACTATTACCTACGTGACGAGGAAACGTTATCTGCACAAGATAAAACAAAATTCACTCGAAGAGCGGTGGAAAGTATTTTTCGTCACAAAACGCAAAAGCTACTGCCAGCCAGTTTAAGGAACTTTTATTAAGTTAAGCGGTCACTTAGATAAATACGCAACAAAATTCGTAAGAAGAATTGGCCATTAGTATTCCGTATTAGGGATCCCGAGGGTTGACGCTGCATCGTCAGACATTTTAAAACCTCGGCTTGTCTTATCATTCGCCTCACGTGAAGACCACTTAAGTAGACGGGAATTAACAAGTTCCAAATACAATTCGACCCTTAAACAAAGTTCATTTTGACGCTGGCAAAGCGGAAAAGTTCTTTCGTCTTCATCTTTTTTTGATGGCTTGAATGTTAAGTTCCACGTCTTTCATACCGGGACAGCGGTTAAAGGGATTCGTAGGGCTGTTAAATGGAAGAAAGAGATTTTCAACAGCGCCTATTAAACTTAACGGTGCAGGTAGCTCGCGGTGTAGTTCCTGTCAGTGCCATTACAAGATCCACGAGTTGATAAGAAAATGCAGGGGTAATTTTTCCTATAGTCTTATTAACTTTTTTTTTTTTTTTTTTTTTATATCTATATTTATTTGGAGGCTTTTACCAGTCTCTGGCATGTCAGCCTCATCGAGTCTCACACAAAAAAAAAAAAACAATACCCAAGAGAGAAGGGAGTCAATAATGGCGGGAAATTGTATTTACGAGGAGCGTTGCCGCCTCACTCGTTGGTTTTGCTAAAATATTGCTGAAGGCTCCTAAATTGTGCGCATTAATATTGTATTTTCTCATAATTAACTCCCTTCCCTCTCGGAATTTATCACATTCTACAATAACGTGTTGGACATCCTCTATTTTTCCACATAGATTGCAGTTTGGGGAATCGACCTTCTTCATCAAAAAAGCAAAATAATTACCGGGATAGTGACCAGACCGCAATCTATGCAAAACAACAATGTGGTGTCTATTTAATTTATAGTTATAAAACCATGGTATACGCGGAGGCTCACACTGCAGGGTTCTGTACCAAATGCCTTTTTCTTTGCTTCTTTCGTTAAAGTATTCCTTAAACTTATCATGACAAGTTATTTTAAATTTAGTTAGCACTTCTGTATAATAAGGTAAAATAGTATAACTGGTACCCTCCTTTGGCGCCAGTTTAGCGAGTTGGTCAGCCTTCTCGTTCCCATTTAGGCCTATATGAGATGGAACCCATTGCAATCTCAGGGATAGGTCTAATTTATCAGTTAATCTATAAATAGTTTGCAACGCTGTATAGGCTATCGGAAGTCCTCTGCTATGACCAGAGGCACACCGAGCCAAGTGTTGAAGAGCACTTTTGCTGTCAGACAGAATAACAAATCTACTCTGAAGATTGCTGGTTTCGATATATTTTAGGGCTTCTGAGATTGCAATGAGTTCAATTGTCATGATTGAAACATTGGTGTCCACCTTGTACGATCCAGATACATTATTTGTTAAGTCATAATATGCAGCCCCTAGTCCATCCCCACTTTTCGAACCATCAGTAAATATTTTTATGTAACCTGAATACTTATTGTGTAGCTCTTCAAGAATTTCTGGTAGGACTGAAATTCCTAGGTTCCTTTTTGAATCTTGTATACAGTCTAAATTGTAATTGATAATTTCATTTGTTTTTATGTAGATAGACCAGACATCCAGTTTAAACATATCAAGAGGGCTTGAACTATAAATATTACAATCTAAACATTCTCTAAATACAGTCATTGGAAGAGGATTTTTTGCCTTTTGCCAGTATCTATTATTTATATCAGCGCACAAATTATTTAGAAGTTCTAAAGTTAAATTGGAAGAACAAGACATACTCTTTATACAATATTTATAAGTAAGATACAATCTTCTCAGGAAAAGGGGTGGCACAGATAGCTCACACTCCATGACATGAATGGGTGAGGATTTGACGAAGCCGCCTATAATTCTCAGAGCTTGATTCTGCAGTTTGTCTAGTTTTGAGAGATGTGTCTTGGCACAGTTACCATAAAGAAAACATCCAAAGTCAAGACGGCTTCGTATTAATGAAATATAAAGTGTTCGAATATGTTGCGGATGAAGACCCCAATCCGAACCCGCTAGTATTTTAAGTAAATTTAAATGTTTCGTGGCTTTCTCCGTTATCTCATTCACATGCTTAGTCCATCGCAGCGATCTATCTAACCATATGCCCAGATACTTTACCGCGTCCTCACTCCCTATTATATTTTCGTTAATATTTAGTCGTAGCTGTTTCCTCCTGAAACCTCTGCTAAATATACACATTTTAGATTTTTGCGCAGACAGTTGTAATCCAATGTTGTCAAGTAAGAGTATCATAGTATTTAAAGCACCTTGTAGATTTGTTTCACACTGATGCAAATTTTTATGGCTTATAAATAAAGCGAAATCATCAGCATACTGGGAGACCATAACGCCCGTGATTTGTTGACAGATGGATATGGTTACTATATTGAACAGTAAAGGAGAGATAGGATCGCCTTGAGCTAGTCCCCTGCTTGTCCTTCTCGTTTCAGTAATCACATCGTCTTTGTCGCTTTTAATTACTAGATACCTGTCGCTCAAATAGGACCAAAGATATCTGCGAATATGTCCTCCAGCTCCTAAATCATCTAATATTTTAATAACTTTGTTTACTAGTACATTATTATAGGCATTTTCTATGTCTAAGAAACAAGCTACTGTTGGAATATTTTTGGAAAAACCAACCTGTATGTAAGTAACCAATCTAGCTAAACAGTCTAAACATGATTGGGCTTTCCGAAAACCGCAGGTTTTTGAAGATAGTAGCTCTTGGCTCTCGAAGAACCACTCTAACCTTTTATTTAACATATTGTGAAAGATTTTACAAACGCACGATATAAGGGATATAGGTCTGGCTTTAACTTCTTGGCCGTTTGCCGGTTTAGGTATAGGTACTATAAGTGTAGTGCGCCATTGAGTTGGAACACAACCTAGTCTGTAGATGGCATTGTACAAGTTCAATAAGAATTGCTTGCCTGATAACGATAAGTTATAAATCATAGAATACGTGATACCATCTTTTCCAGGCGAAGTATCTTTCTTTTTTAAACAGTATTCCAACTCTTGTATAGAGAAGGCCTTATCAATCTGACTCTTGCTAGCTTTTATTCTAGGAGGAGGATCCATCACTGATAGAGGTGTAAGAGAAAGGAGTAGTTCTCTTTTTTTTTCTTCACTTATTGAATGTCTTTGTTGATGGTAACCTTTGTGCCATCTCATCTTACGCCACATGTCAGACACGTTTGTACACTCATTAATACTACTGCAAAATACTCTCCAACAATAGCTTTTAGCCTGTTGAATGCTTTTTCTGGTTTCAACAACTTTATCTTCCAGTAATTTAAGGTTCCATGGTGTGGGATTTTTTCTAAATTTACTAAGAGCTAACCTACGTTCAGCCACTAACCTAGACAAGTTCGCATTCCAGTAGTCCTTGGGTTTAAATTTACTAGCAGGATTGGTACAAATTTTAATATTCGGAATGTGTTTACTAGCCGACAAACTTATCTGGTCTAAAAAATAATTGTAGTATTTTTGGATATCATCAATGTCACAATTATTACTGTCAAAGTTAAAGAATTTGTCACTGAGTTCTACTTTGTACCCATCCCAGTCAGCTTTTTTGAAATTTCGTCTGTTAATATAGTGTAACTCGGGATTAATATTCAATTTGATTTTTAAAATAAGGTGGTCACTGCCTAAGCTTTCACTAAGAACTTGCCATATAAAATGTATAGCTATATCATAAGATGCAAATGAGATATCAGGAGATGAACATTGTAAATTATTATTTACCAGCTTTACTCTTGTGGCTTCGCCGTTATTGATTGAGACAAAACCGTGTTCGGTTGATGAGTCTAGTAACTGAAATCCTCTTTGGTCACACTTATAGGACCAATTTGTATGGTGACCATTGAAATCCCCAGCGATTAATGTTTTTTTATTTGTTAATGCAAAGATTTTATCCCAGTCAGCTTGACTTGTACGAACAGAGGAAGGGCAATAAATAGCTAAAATATTTTCTAGGTACTTACAGTTAAAAATTTTGATGTGAATTAATTCTATTCCTGGGTTACTATTGATGAAAAAGCAAGCCTGGGAGTTAAGTGACTTATGTACAATTACCGCTACGCCTCCATATGAGTCAAATCTGTCCTTTCTGAATATATTGTAGCCACTTATATAAATAGGAAAATCCTCGTCTATCCATGTCTCACAAACTATTGCAATGTGTATGTTTTCCTTGTGTAGTAAAGAAACAAAATCAGTCAATTTCGGCTTCAGGCTTTGAGCGTTCCACTGCAGGATGTTTATAGTATTATGACTCTTTTCCATTAAATAAATTCAGTAAGCGTTCAACAAAGTCACCACCGGAAATTAACTTATTTAGACATCTACACTCTTCATAGATTGCACCTAATGTAAGAATTATTTTAGTCTCGAAGCTATTTTCTGACATCACAATGTTTTTCAGTTTGCACAATAGGTTCCAAATATCAATTCTTCTTTCTCTTATTAACTTGCAAAAGAGGTAGGTTGCATTGCTCAAAATAACAAGCTGAAATAATTTTCTAAACCTGGGCCCCTCGACAAGATGGATTTTAAAGCAAAATATTTAAGTTAAGTGAATGATCATCCACTAACCAACAACTTTTATACATTTTCTTAGAGATAACTTAGATGTAGAATTGCTTGCATCTTCATGTTATATCATCTAAATGTCGACTGACATGTATCAAGAAAATTTTATTATCTCAGTAGCCTTGCTCGTCCATTTTATTAATTATGAGGTACGCAATTCGCTCGGATATCACCAAAAATATGCGTCAACAACTTACAAAAAACCGTAATCCCCGGCATAAAATGACTCAATTACGAGAGCCCATAGAGATTTATCCTAGCGACAGCAATAACATATTTTATGTTTTCATTTAGTCGTATCGTAAAATAAATAATAGTAATTTGTGCGGCAAGGGCTGCGCTGTAAAGCTTATCTGGCCGGCAATTAAGAAAAGGCTCGAGGTTTTAGGGTTCCTCAGTTCTAAGACCAAAACGGAACCCTAGTTCGTAAAGTTCTCGACACCTCTCTCTCCCTCTCATTTCATATACGACAGTAACATACTATTTAAATGCCAATCTACTCGTAGTTACCATCAACCTAAGACTTTAGTATTCCCGGAAATCAGCACTTACACCTACCATTTTTACCTATATTTCATGTAGGGACAGTTCACTGGAATTGTTCTCTTATGAGGCCTACCGCAATATCAGCTATGGTGGAATGTTTTCCTACAAGCTGTCACAACGTCTGTTATGACTAAGATGTTGACTAATATGACAACCAAAGCCACTGCAAGGAATATTATTTGTAATACGGGACCCTCAAATCTAGACCCACTCGCGTCCGTCGTTTTTTTCAGCGAGCCCTCTGATTGCTAATTCTGCGACAAAGAACGCCATTAAACTGCCACAGTCATGTAACAGATGAAAATATTCCCTGGTCCTCTCTGAGAAGGCTCTAGTAAATCTCGTTGGCCTACTAACATTGCGCTAGTAATTCTGAAGTTGCGGAATTGTTTTGGACTAATTTATGTGCACGTTTCAACACGTTTTAGGTTATGTTTTTGCTACAACTTTTTGCGCTCGTAAATACACTTACTGCAACAGTTGGTTTGTTTTGTTTGAGTTTATTCTGTTACCTTTTACTTCGTTCATACTTCGTGTTGTCGTCGAGATCAGTTATTTTAACTATAATGAGTTATAGACACAAGCAACATTTTGATACCATTCGAAATTATTTTTAATACATATACCTATGACCAATCAGCTGTACTAACTTGCAATTTACAGTAATATCTATAAATGCATACTACGTAAAGGTGATGTATTCTGGAAAACACATTGTTAATACCATCATTACGCTCTTATTTACTGACAACTTGTACTTCTAGGTTAATTTATCAAATCGCCGCGTTTTTGAACAAGTGCTTGGAATAGTGATGGGCGATTATTACTAAATTAATCGAATTATTCGAATGGTCTCTGTAATCGAATGTATTCGATAAGCAACCGCAGTCATTCGATTATCCTTCGATTATGCGGCGAGCGCGCGGTGCGCAGACCGTACTACTAACTACTAACGAATGAATCGTCATTCGTCGCGTCGATTAATCATTCGGTCGCTGCCTGTCCTGTGCGCACAGTCGCAGCAATTCCATCGAATGCATCGAAGGGCCCAGTATAGATTATCATTCGATTGTCGATTATTATTCAATATTTTTTTTACGAATTATTAAATCCACATTCGATAGCTCGAATGGTCGATTATCAATTCATTCAATATATGTTTTTAGAACAATCGCCCATCGCTAGCTTGGATTAATCCTGAATTTAAATCCATTTGAGATTCACCGCTTAGTAAGTTAAGCTACCTACTCCTTTTTAAAAACAAAACCCTAACGACGCCAGATTTCCAGACGAAATGTTGAATTGAATAGAATTTATTTGTCGCACTCGCAGAACGAGAATAACAATCACGTCAATTTGAATTCGCTTGAATTTTGTCGTAGACAAACAGCCAGTAAACATGTTTGTCTGTACAGACGCTGGTCGGAATATAAATTAAGGCCATTGTATCTGTAACAACTCTTCCGTGCTCAAATTACTATAATAATATTAAAGCTTCGATCAAAGACGATCAGAATACCGACGAATATACTCTTCAGGTATTTCAGAGCCCAAGTAAATTATATACCATTAAAATTGAAACGCACAATAATAATGTCAGTTTTACTACAACATCTCTTTCAAATACACAAGATAAATTACTTATTTATTAACTGTTCATGAATCAAGTCAAGACAGTTAGGTATTCCAGAATTCTATTAATAACATAGCGACATTAATTAAGCTATCCCGACTTAATGGAACCTCCATCATAATCTAGTTCTCATCTTCAATTAAATTAATGGGCAGAGTTCAATTAAATCAAATCAAGACCTCATTGGTGAAACGCGAGCCGCAGAAGCAGAATTACAGGACGTTTCGACTCATTACGTCCAGATTACATGGGAAGGCAATCATCAGGGGCCAAGTCCCTAATTAGTGTATCCGATATCCATTTGCATGGGCCATATTAAGTTATCCCGGATTAAGGGCTTAACAAACCGATGTGTGGCAGCTAACTAGCTATAGCAAGTGAAGCCGAGTGAGTGATTTGATCTGGGTTCCGAGAAGCTTACCTACGTGAAATAGCTTAGATCGGCAGGTGTTAGGATCAGCTCGGTATTCTTGATTTGATTATATCCGCCAAGATAAAATAGGACTATCAGGAGCATAGTTCGTGACTGATATGGCTATAGAACCTTTTTTTCATGATCATTCATTTTGATAATACGTAGGTGTAAATCCCAACCGCTCCTCTCGATGTTACTACGCAACGCTTATTAACTTGGAAATCCTGATAATATTGGATTCACTTATATAACTAACTATGATAAGTACCACTAGGCAGATCCATTTGCCTTTCAAACGGGCAGTCATTCTCAATTATCTAACTCAATATGCGAAATGTAATACTTCACTTGATCGAAATTCTCGGGGTGATCGGACAATTCCCATTTTTACTACATTTTAAAAATGTTAGGGAAATTTAGTGGGACAGAACCCACCCTCAATTTGCATTCGGGAAGGACTTTGTGCACGAAGGGACTAAATCGAATTCCTGTCGTTTCTTTTGTGCGGAAGTTGGGTCAGAAGTCTGCGTTACACGGCATTTTCGCGAATTCCACGCCCTCGTTGAAACATGGCTGTTGTGGAATTGTTTTGGCTAAGCTATGAAATAACTGCAGGTGTTAGCTACAACGTCAACGTGTTAACGTCAGGTGGAAGATTAGGAAGCACTTGTGACTTGGCGCTGACTTACAAATACTTGCTTTGACAAGTATTAGAAAGTATGTAAGTATTAGTAACGTACTGAGGTCAATGATAGTGCATTTAAAACGAGGTTGATAGGTCATTAGCGCGCGGAAATTGATTGACTCAAATTGAGCAATTTACAGTCAAATATGACATTTGACACGTACAAGAACATCAGCTCGGAGCATCAAATTCGAAGCGCCGCGCAGTACGAGATGACAGGTCTACCCTTTTTTTTAATAAATACCTTGTCAGTAACTAAGGTACATTATTCTTCGACGTAATGTGACTGAAAACCTTTACTACACTCTTACTCTGTATTAAAACTAAGTTAGGTGTTTCAATTTTATACTCCAATAATAAATCTAATTTAAAAAGTATAATAATGAAGAAACAGATTTATTCCAAACTAGCTGTGTTTAGTGAACACGGCCCCTAAGTTGTATACCGTGCCAAACGATCGCGCTTATCAGGATAAACAATTTCTCTTATGGCGCCTTTTCCATATTCTAACCCACTCACTAATAATGATTGTGACATAATACTTGACTATATGTATATGAGACGGCTAATTTGAAATGTATGTCTCCACTATGTCATGTCATTAATTCAAACTAGCTGTCTCATATTTAAACAAGTGTAATAGAAGTGGCAAATAAAATATTAGTAAGGGGGTTTATAGGTTTTAGTTTAGCCGGTTTATTATGCCACATCGAGAATTCCAAATATTCAATTTGTATACATCTACAGAAAGTGCTGATCTCGCTTAACAATCTTTCCTAAGGCGCCCTTATTCACTTTATAGTGTAGCTGAGCTACTAGGGTTCCACATGTGTATACAGTGTGTCCCTGGATAAAGTGCAATCCCGAAAGGGGATGAAACTAGACCATGAATCATTGACTAGAAAAATATTAAAAAAAAATATAAAAAAATATTGTAGGATTTATTGGTATTTTAAGATTTTCATGTTTCATTAAGGACTCTATGTACAAAAGTATTGATTTCTTCCAAAATAATAGGTCTATTTCTTTGAAAAAAAAAACAGTATGCCTAATACCTGGCGATGACCATGAAATAATAAATAGTCCGCAAAAAAGTAACTATCTTGGGTAAAAAAATGTATTTTTATGAAAAAAAAGATTTTTTTAGACGTTTATTTTAAAAAACTTCAAATTACTAAAAAAATGTGCCCTATAACTCGAGGAGGCCATTTTGAATATTTAATGCAATAAATAAAAATGCAAAATTGTAAATTACGGATAATTTTATTAATAAAGTTATTGTGATGAAGTCTGACTTTTATTACCTACTAAAATGTAAATAACTCCTACCTAGCCAATTTTTGAGTTAGAACATTGTTTTTTTTTATTTGGAAGCTAAAATGGTAAAGAATAAAAGTAAGCTATAAAATTACATAGTTATAGGGCACATTTTTTTAGTAATTTGAAGTTTTTTAAAATAAACGTCTAAAAAAAACATTTTTTTCATAAAATTACATTTTTTACCCATGATAGTTACTTTTTTGCGGACTATTTATTATTTCATGGTTATCGCCAGGTATTAGGCATACTGTTTTTTTTTTTCAAAGAAATAGACCCATTATTTTGGAAGAAATCAATACTTTTGTACATAGAGTCCTTAATGAAACATGAAAATCTTAAAATACCAATCAATCCTACAATATTTTTTTTTTTTTTAATATTTTTCTAGTCAATGATTCATGGTCTAGTTTCATTCCCTTTCGGGATTGCACTTTATCCAGGGACACACTGTATAGATAAACTTCCATAGCATATACTAATAGCAAAGTGCATTACCCAAACATGTCTGCAACGTGAAAGCATTCCCGCCAGACATGATTTCTGTTTGGCATTTCCCCAAAACTCTAATTTTATGTATATTGAAAATTCTTTTTTCGTAATTTGAGGCAATTGAGTATTCATAAAGTCCGTCAAATACCCGCTCGATGAGTCTGAAAGCGACTCGACAGAGATGAGATGACTTTTGTTCCTTTTCGTATTCCTTCTTTGGCCATCTGGGTTCTGTAATGTGCCTACAATTTTCTCCTCGTCTTGTTTACTTATTTTTTTCGACAAACTTTGTTTTATTTTTGGAGAATTGAATGCTTTATTCAGTTACCGAAACGATGCGTAGGGAATATAACTCGATTTGAGATTATTGAACGTCTCGAGCTCGGTGGAAACTGATGAACTCGACGCGACAAGATGTTGTGATGTGCTTGTAAAATAAGCTTTGGCAAATTGACAGCTAATATATTGGATATCACTAGAGTCTGCAGGCGACAAGAGTAGCACCTAACCTTGTCACTGATTTGCAGGTCTTTGACCAGAAAAGTATTTTAATAAAACGATTTATGCATATAACTTTTCCAATCTTGAAACGATTCTTTGCTCGTAAACAAACGTTGAAACCATTCTTTAGAATGAAAGACTCCAACCAAAGCATAGGAAATATAAAATTAGAATTTACTTATATTAAGGTAATTTTCTTAAAATAAAAAGAATACACTTTAAACTTGTCTTGCTAGCGGCAACTGTGTTCGCGCGGACATACTAATTTTGTAGCGCTTTGTTATTTTCTTGCTACGTAAAGAAAAAAATAGGGACAGTGTTTACTAATGCGTCTGTTTTTAATTCACATGAGGCGAGTTTACTTATGCAGACATAAATAAGCGGTTGGTACCTTGAATAGCTTTAACACTCTAGAAAACTCTGCCTTTGATATTATCTAACATCAGCTGGGTGCTTTGTTTTTGATTCAGTCTCTGTTAAAGAGACTTCTTTTTATTTATTTCATAATACATCTTTTTAATCTCTACCTTTTGATTTTATAAGTTTAAATAAGAAACCAATCAATTCGCATACGATTAGTATCATTCGAGCTATATACCGTGTAGTTATTCCACCCGTGCGCAATGATGGTAAGATGGATCGTAAGAACGTTAGTCCGGTAAGCCAAAGGTCGTGGGTTCAAATCCTGCCCGTGAGTGTTAAAAATATTAAAACTTGTTGTTTTGTTTATAAATTCTCACACACACACAAATATCTTCAGATATCTAGCCTGGTCGATATTTTTGTTTTACAGCTCCATACAACCGGATGAGCACGTCGGCATCCGATACCAACTGTCAACAGTCATGAGAATATGCTCTGCAAACTACTGTGGAGGATTTTGATGTCATTTTAAATCTGTCTGACTATATGCGGCTTCATTCGCTGCTATACCACAGATTATATAATATGCTTCACTGGGAAGTCAAGATAAAAAGCGGTGCTCTTACTTCCTTAATTTAATTTTATATTATTTCGTAGTTGCGTGGTAAAAAAACTATTTACAGATGTACTGAATCAACACAAGTGTAAAGTATATTATAAAATTAAATGTTTATTACATTTAATTTAGACACAAATTGAGATTTGGTTAGATTTGAGTCAGCCTGTAGGTTTTGCTTCGAAAACTGTTAACAACTCTGTGACAAGCATTGTAAACAGATGTAAAATAAATATTTGTACCTACTTTAAACTACATAATATACCCTATGTGTCCTAGGTTTTAACTTGATTGCATTATATTGTATCTGATCCCATTATTCGTTTCACAAGACATTGTAAGGCAAATTAATGTGAAATATTTTATTTTTTTCGCAACCGTACTAAGCCACTAAACGAGTTTAAATGGGACTTTTCCGATCGCCTCTTTTAAACTTAAACTGCATTTTTACCCTGGCACGGCTACAAGTTCCTACAAAGTTACTACCACTTGCGCGCTTCCACTAAGTTTAGAATGTAATCGAAATCGCAACAAGAAATTAGTTATTTTTGATGTTGTAAGTTTTACAGCGTTGCCAGATGACCATTTGTATAGAAAGAGGCTTTATTTTGTCCCCAAAACCCAAAGTTTCCCAAAATTATTATATACTTTTAAAATGGTCCTTTTACTGGCTTTCATTTGATACCCATATTGCTAAGGTAAGGAAAAAATCAAACCCCCTCCCCCCTTTATATCCATTTGTGGACGCCATGTTTTAAATGTATATAGCCTATGTCACTATCACAATTTTGACAAATTCAACGACACCTCATATGTCAAAAACTGTCCAGCTGTTTGGGCCGTGCTAAACAATTATACATACATACCCTTAAAACATAACCTTCCTTCCGCAGTTGGGTAAAAAGAGTTTCTGAGGAGCGGTTACCCTATCCCGCATTACTACTTAAGGTTTAACGCAGTAAATTTAACTTGCCTTATTCTTTGTCGAGATTTAAGTATTATTGTCTGGTTTTTGTCTTCTCAGCGGTCTATTTTTACCAACTTCAAAAAAGAAGGTTTTATGTTCAACCGTATGCATGTTTTTATGTATGTTCACCGTTTTCTCCCTCATCTGTGGATCGATTTTCAACAATATTTTTTCAATTTAAAGAGTAGTTTTAACTGAGGTAGTCCCAAGTGATGATAGAATCCTGGAGAAATTAAGGGAACTCTTCAGATTTTGCAGGTTTTGCTACAGCATCGTTCCAGCGTTTACATTCAGGAGTAATAGTTTAATGGTACTGGCCTGATTGATGATGATGATCCTTAACGAATCGTGTATACTTTCAATACAGATTTTTCTGTAGTGTTTCAGTATTGTGTTAGGAAATACGGGCAATTTGTGTACCTGTCACTAAAAATCTAAATATAATATTATCAATAAACGCACCAGAAGCTGGAAATCATTTTATTTATTGCCAAATGAAAAATAAACGCGGAAGGAAGTCAGTGCCAATTCATACGTCTTTCCTGGCATCGACTTTTTTCCTGTTTTATTTTTAACTTAGAAATAAAAAAGTTATTTCAAACTTTTTAGTGAGTTCTTTTGAAAATATATGTCATTGTTACCTCTTCACAATTAATATAAATATACAAAATTGACGTAACAACGTAATAACGTATCGATACAAAGGCAAAGTGGAAAAGGGCCTCGCTCATCAGGAAAACTCCTGAAACTCCGAGCTATAAAAATCGCCTTGGCTTAGGCACCGGGTCATTCCTTACGAGCGTGGCGCTATAAACTAGAACTACTCGACGCTAGGGCCTCACTGGCGATTTATTGCACAGCAAAAGGCCACGTAATCCAACACGATACGATTTTCGGAGACCGAGAGATTTCTCAGGTTGTCTAAAACATAATGTAACGTAGAATAATATTAATGCACGATTTTACCTGTTGAATATACTTATGATATCGATGACACAGGTGAAAGGACGCGACGTTGTAATTTAACTTACTTTTACCCATCGTGATGGGCGTGAGTTCAAATCCCAGCTTTTAAACTGAAATATAGTCGTTTAAATAATATTTAAATAAAGCGTAAAGATGAAATGGAGAAGAAATCTTCACACCGTGGTGCTTGGTTGTAGATGTAAGACGGCCTATCGCAAACCACTCTTATTATAGTTGCCAAGTGTGATCACCACACCACCAGTTCTAAGATATCTTACTTTTAAGAATGCATACCGAATGGAAGGTTACAAATAAATCGAACAGATCCCAAAGAATCGCATGAATTTTTTCACACTTGTCCCGGCTATATATAACCGAAGGGAGTGCGTTGTAGCCACAAAGGGCTGTACAAATCACATTACGCCCGCGTGAATTGTAAATTGGGCATTACTCGTTACACCTACCCCCGGGGCACTGGCGAGCTTTTGATGAATAGACACACGCACAATCGACCTAAAATACCAACGTTCTATTTTGCACGTAAATTCCAGGATATAATCCTATCCAAATATCTGCGTATTTTTTTTCGTAAAACAAAAGCAAGAATAATTTTACCTTTCAATTTAAACATTCTGTTGAACCGTGTTCCGTGCTTACAGCTGAAAGCTTTCAACATATACGATAAAGACGCTAAGTGTCGAGAAAAAATACATTTGTTATGTTAAAAGCAAATGAATCAAAAATATACCGCAGACAAGTAAAAGAAAACAAACATTATTTTTCGCTAAAGTATCTTTTCCCAAATTGGAGGTGCAAGTAAAAGCAAACTTTATTCCCACATAAACATACTCGCAACAATGTTGATCCTAATAACTTTAATAAGGCGGATTCACACTGCGCTGAACTCGAGGGGCTATTATCGTATTTTGCTCACCGAACCACCCCCGCGCCGAAATGTGACATCGCTGTTATGATACAGACTCTTTATAGATCGGTTTATTTTCTTTGCAATCAGACCAATACCGGGTGTAATTGGCGCCCAGCGGCGAGCTAACGAGCGCGATTGTTCGCTGATGCTACGAATAATCGCACCCCACTATGTTTGTGTTTGCACCTTTATTAAGCGCTGGTAAAGCATTTTGGGAATTCCAAATAGCCCATTTGTTGTGCCGTCAGTCATGCTCATTATTATAATTTTTCACGTCGAATATTTCAGTGAAGTGCACTTGAAATTGCACGTACTAACATACTATACATTTAATTTTGAAAATGTCATAAAAAGATTTAACGCATTCATTTAACCCGTAATAATAGCTATACGGAGCGTAACTTTCATTTAGTTTAATTTCGCCAGTCACGGCAAATTCAGCATAGTCTATTTTCACTAGAATGTTGTGTATGTTTCAGAATATGGATGCTCTGAACGGAGCAAATTTTATTTGGTCATGTGTGAAATTATATTTCGTGTGATTCACTATTTCTTCTGATGAACATAAACTACAGGTGAATGAGGCTGGCTATTACAGAACGTGTTTCATTCATTTAATTGTTTTTTAAAGATTTACATACAATGTTTTTATTTATGTTTAAACCATTTCTTTAATGAACGACCGCTTAAAACCACAGCCTGTACACACACTTGGTGGAACTATATTTTTACGTCAGCCTATTATTAAAAGTGTTGGTGGGCTTATGTTGCCTACACACGGATCCCCATTGTTGTGGCAACACTGGCCGTCAGACTGTCAGAGGCTTTATGTTAACAGCTCGAATGAAGAAAATGAAAATACCACACGTGTTCTACTGGAAATAACGTGCAACTATTTAATTTAATTCTACTAAAAATAAACAAAGGTCAGATATGTATTTAATAAGATCATTTTGTAGATATTTCTACAGAATGCGCCAAAAAAGTTTTGTTATTTTTATAATATCGCGTTCCTTTGTGAATTTGGGTCACGTAAAATGAAAAAGCAACAACCCTGTAATGTAATGACGATCAGAGGGACGGATATGACAATATTATAAGGCCTTAATAGCTGCCGAAAAAGGGATATTGAACTTACAAAAATGTTTTTCTAACTAGAGATTTCTTACTGAAGGAGTAAGAAATCTTAGAAGGAGTAAGACTTAGTAACTTTTTACGTATCCGTTATTATCAAGTGACCAAAATAAAATTTTAACAATGATTTTGATAAGGTGTGGCTTTAGTTAAAAATGACATTTATGTTTTTGTTTCACTTTGCTTACACTGTATGGTGACAAATATTCCAGAGTGTGTTAATAAAAAAATAATTAATTATCATTCATAATTTACGTACTTAACTTGCTTAGCTTGCAAACCAGCAATAACATTTTTGTACTTAATACATTTGTTTTTTATGTTAAGTGCAAAAGGACTCCACATTACCTTCATAACAAAAAAAGTATAAGTATTTTAACGCAAACCGCTAGAGTACACTCGCTAAATGTTCCAAATCAATTAAAATTCTATTATTGAAATCCTAATAGCTCAAACCATCGACCATAAAACTTCAGCACAACTTTTATTTAAATCCCGACCGCGGCCCGGCCGCATGTTAACCGTCCACAAAACGAGATAAAATTCAGTAAACTGTTTCCGATATCTCCAATTCCATCTCGATTCTCAATAAACCTATTTTGTCGTTTTGCGAGACATTATTGGTAATATTAGGGAATGAGTGTTATTTGTTTCGTTCCCTCGAAGGCGAGCGGGCCCTAGCCCAATATTTGATATCAACCGGCCGAGCCGCGTGGCGCTCATTCATTTCCAATTTTGTTTTGATGACTGCCATAATGATATTGCGTCTACGTGTGTACGCGAAAAGATTTGTTATGATACCTAGTTTGAGTGTGTTTCTTTCGTAGCTCTTTGTTTGCGAGAATTGTAATAAAATACAGCCAAGAATAATTTAGTTTGTAGCACCGTAGACCCCATACCCCACCGTAGCTCGTAGCCAAATGATGTTACCGTTTAAAAACTTTACGACTACAGACTTTATGTAATGGTAAACTACTCGTACTATTATCGTGAAATGTATTGCAACTTTAGGGTTCATAAATAAAAGTGCTTCATACATAAAATTAATATACCTTTATAAAAAGTTTATAGGTTTTTATTGTTATTATTATTCTGATGGGTTATTTGGTAAAAATAAAAACACCAGCCCCAATTACAAAAAAAATATTTGAGAAAAAGAAAGGACACGTACAGCCATTGAGAACACCAGACATGGAGAGAGCGAGCAGAGAGAACGTCAAAAGTGACGTTTACTTTGACACATCATCGTCTATTTACACGGCTAGTATAAATTGACATATTCAATATTGCCAAACAAAACTTACATTTATACGGTATTGAGTTTACAGTTCTAACTTTACATTCTACCTTTTACCAGGCCTGTGTATCTTTGCGCGTAGGTAGCAAAAACGTACCTACGCGCGGCGACCCCTTGGTAGGGACTAAACAAGTTGGGTGTCGCTAGCCGGCAGCGACACGCTCCCGCGTTTTATTCACCGGCGGTGCGCGACACTAGGTTGCTGGTTGGACGAGCGTGAATAAAGTCCTAGAAAGATGCGCTATATGGCGTAAGTAGCTTCTTGTGGCAGTCAACCCTATCGCGTTGCGTTATAGTACGTCACTGAATAGGTTTAGTGTATTATGAATCATATTTCAGAGTTATAAGAATGAAATTATCTTGCAACGTATTTCTGTAGGTGTCTACACGAAAATGTGCTTGAGTCAGAGGCGAACTGAATTACACCATATCGTTAACAACATTGAGTAGATATTTCTTTGAATTTCATTGCAAAGTCATACTTCTGTACGGAGTACTAGTACTTATTCTGTGCTTTTACCGAACGCAAAACAACCTTTTATAAACTACACTTGAAGGGCTACCGTCTAAATTGAAAGCTATAGCGATTACTACTGCAATACACATACCATAACAATTTCTCATTATTTAGAAAACTACATTACTTTCCTGGCGTTAGTCTGAAATTGAGTTAGGCAGCAGACCTACCGAACTACCGCCAGTTAAATTTGTGCTCGTAATACTAAAATAGTAGTTAAGTATTTTAAATCCCATTGGAGATTTCTAGACTAATTGAATATAGTTCTAACCTATTCTACCAAAAACGCACAGGGCCGTATTTAGATTGGAATTAAAAAGCTGGTGTCATACGGCCGGCCCGTCCGGATCGAATACGGCCGGTCGGAACAATTGAATTATACCCAGCTATAAACCCAGCACGACCGGTTGTACGGTTTATGTCGATTGTTACTGAACCTGTTTATAACACTCCGTTTTAGATTAATGAATCCGAGTATCCTAAAATAATTTGTTATTAGTAATTAGAAAAAACTATTAAAACCGATAGCTTACTTGAATTATCGTGTTTATTTGTTATTTTGTATGTTAATTTAAATTTGATTTGGCTTCCTAAGTCTACTTTCAGGATTTGTGGTATCAAATACTTCGTAATCCGACGCCCTTAAATAAAAATACTTTTAGAAAAGTTCATATTTTCATCGACATTATTTCATATTTATTAAGCAAGACAATTTGAAAGAAGAACCTTTGCTCTACATTCGAGTTACTTAAAGCTTTTTAGAACTAAAATGTTTTGACACTTGTATTTTAGGCCCAGAGTTCACCAACTCATGTTTAATTTTAAATCAGCCGGTTTAGCGTTATTTGACATATTTTCTATGGGAATTCTCCCAAAAATAACAGTCAATCGAGGTTTATCGGCTATTTAAAAATTGGGTAACTTGGGACTTAATGCATGTCCAAATATTTTAGTTACGTATAGATATTTCAGAAACTGAAGACTTTAAATCAAATTATGTGCATACATTTTTGCTAAAACTTTAATATCATAAATTATCATCTTTTATTACCTAGCTAACTGTCTAACTTTCAGTCAAAAGTTGTGTCATGCTATAGGTTTTGTTTTTGTAAAGCATAGATATCCTAGACTCACATATCTAAGCCAAACCTTTACATTCTTTTTCTAGTTTGAGCTGTTCTAAAGCTGCAAATAAAACGAAACGTGTAGCGAGCGGTGCGAGCGGCAGGCCGGAACAATTGAATTATACGCAGCTATTAAATCTACCCGTCCCGACCGAAGTTTATGCCTTCAGTAATCGCCGTAGTTAGTACAACAATTTATTAAACAAACACTTTAGGCTTTGCATTAATAACACTGCATTGGACGTTTCTATTTTTATCAAATTAACTTTTGGTAACACTCCCATATTTTCATTTTCGCTGTTGTAAAGTAGTCTACAATTTTTATCTTCCGTTAATAAAACGGTTTGAATATAATTCAAACCGTTCATAAGGTATTTTTGACTGTCTTGTGTTCTATCAGTTTGTTATCTATACATATAATAAAACTGTAAAACCGATGCGTCTGTACATTTAGTATTTTTACCAAAAACTAATTGAGGGTGATGTTAAAATAGTAACAGAATAGGAATCTACAACTTTTAATTTTTTTGTCTTTTTGTCTGCATGTCTGTTTGTCTGTTTGTACACGCTAATCTCCGGGACTACTGAACGGATACTAAACGGATATACTGAACGGATTTGAATGAAACTTTTTTTATTGTGTAGCTATTAAGTCTGGGCAAATACTAGGCTTCAACTTATTTTGAAGATCGGAGTACCTGACGTGGAACCTTAGCAGTACACTTAAACTAAGGGAGATATGAAAGCAGCGCCTTAAGAAAAGTTAGTTACCGTGATGAGCATTTTCTATTGACGTACACAAATTGAAGGTCTGGAGCAACTGATATGGAACCCTAGCAGCTCAGCTTAACTATAAGAGATATGAATAGAGCGCCTTGAGGAACATTGTTCAGCGTGACGAGCACTTTCTATTGACATACACAAATTTAAGGTCTGGAGTAACTGATATAGAACCTTAGCAGCTCGGCTCAACTATAATAGATATAAATAGAGCGCCTTAGGGAACATTGTTCAGCGTGATGAGCATTTTTTATTGACGTACACAAATTGAAGGTCTGGAGCAATTGATATGCTAAATTACTTTAGATTGATTTTCAAAATCCCAAGGTAATCCTACTGTCTCCAAGTTACGATCTAATGACGGAAACCTGGAGAAATCGAGAGAATCCTTCAGATTTTAGGCATATATACCATATATGCAGCAATAATTTAGGTATTTAAGCGTTTACATTCAGGAGTCATAATTTCATAATACTGACCTTAATGTTAAGTAGTTCGTGGATACTTTTACCACAGACAGTTTGTCGAAATTTTGTTGAATTACTGTATTATTAATGAAAGATCAAAGTCAATTGGCACTATTTATTATACTACTTATCACTAAGGAAAGGGTAGGTAGCCCCTATCCCTGCAGTGGGACACGACAGGCTCCTAATAACAATAATAACTTTACAAGAGTAGTAACTTACAAACCGACATTTGAGTAGGCTAGGGACACAATAAATAAATGCTAAACCGCATTCATCTATTGTGGTAGGTTTGAGTCTGACTTTTTTCTGAACACTAAAACTAAAGTTACCTTTTTTTACAAACGAATAAAACTGGGATCAATAAAGTAAACTAAAGCTAAAAAAATTTTCTTTACACTTTTACTACGAAAACTATGTACGACAAAATTTAGTTTTGGAGTCGGTATCACTGCCATGCCAAATTTTCTTACCAGAGGAGGATGGCCAGGTAATAGTAACCTACCTATCTAAAAAAGAGTGCCTATGGACCTTGATTTTTCAATCCTCTCTTCTCCTTACGACATGGTAGACTAAGAGATCATGATAGCTGAGCTGAATGGCGGCAGGAGTATAAAATATTTTGTATCATCGAGTTCACGCGTACGAAGTCGCGGGCAACAGCTAGTACGTAATAAAAAGCATACAAGTGAGACCTAATTTTCTCTTTCTTTTTTCATATCACCGTGTGTGCAATTTGAATACAATTCCAAGTGATCATTCGTTTCGAACCCTTTACAATTCTTCCGTGCAATGGATTTCCTTTGTTCCCAATGAACCGCGCTCGCCACTTAGCGCTTTGTGCGATACATGTCGTGCCCCACGCCCGGCTGGGCGGTGGACCTTTTTGTGAAGAAACTTTTTTACTTGTCAGAGGAAAATAGTTTTACATACAGGGTGATTTTTGTATCAGTATCCAAATTAATCCAGACATTAAATATCGTTTTTAGATGCATTTTTTTAAAAGGGTATCAAGTTAAATAAAAATAAAATATTGATTCAATTATCGAAAAACGTGTTTTCCCGTACCAACGCATGAATTAGATAAATGCGGCGCGTAGGCATTGGCGCGGGTTTGCTGTTAATATGATGACCTTGTGTGGGAGCTGTGTTAATCGTTTTAGCGATTTTTCGGACGGTTTCTAAGTGCTTTATTTCGACACTTTTACAACTGTACTGGACAACTAAAATAAAAAATACGTGTCTTGTTTTTTGTGTCAAAGAAACAATCTTTGGCTGTTATTCAAAGGATTTGTCCATTAATGGTTTTTTATTCGTCAATATTTCTAACCAGAATAAACTAAATATTATATTAAAGAGTTCACAAAAACTAGCCTTTCTGCATAATTTATAATTACAGAAACCGCACCTTCGCCTATTACAATTAACGCATGAAAAAAAAATTGGCAGCAAAATTGACATTCCATTGACAGTAGTACCTATTATATAATCTGTGGTAGCACCTAGTAGTACTTATCCACCAGTGGAAAGGCAATGGTACATAGCTATACAGCCAGGAAATACAAGTAAGTGATCAATGGATGATGCCTGTTACAAAACATATTTTTTCTCAAAAATGGAGGCGTTTAAAATTCTGATTTCTATGGTTACGTGTTTCATATTGTTGTAGCTTAAAGATAAATATATGTTTATTAGTGGTTGGTGATATCTTAGAATAAAAAACCAGCCTCCATACAAAAAAAAAGACAAGTCCTTTGGATACTGAAACAGTAACCCCGTATATGAGGTACAGTACTTTATACGGAGTATGACCTTGTTTTCATTAAGTATTAATATAAAAAAAACTGAACTGTGACACTTTAGGGAAATACCTAAAAGGTTTTACTTTGATTCTCGGACGGCGTAAATAAAGAACAGACATTATTATCATTTATAATAAGCTAGTATCGTCGAATAGGTACTTTTTTATTAATGAAAATTATTGTTAAAATACACTGAAGAATAATATTTAGTATAAGCGTTTTATACCCGTATGTATTGTTATATACCCTGAAAATTGTTCCGAAAAAGTTGTCCTTTTGCCATAAGATTTAACGTTTACTTCAAAAGGTTCATAAAACGTTCGTACATAACGTATAGCGTATTTCGTGTCTTTCCTTTTATTTCTACACATCTCGACCCCCGCCTACGAGTATAAGCTGTCACACTACGGGGTGACATACGCCGACCCCTGAGTCCTTACCCTGTAAGTCAATGTACGTATTTAGGCTACAGCTGTCTCTGTCATAAGTGAAAGGGAACGAGCCAGCGAGCACGATTTCTGAGCTGGAAAACTTCTTACGAGGTAGGGTCCCTGGCTTTAACTCCGCAGGCGTTAACTGCTGTCGCCTTTCAACGTGTTATAACCAGTGTTATAACGCGCAAAATACCACTGCCATATTTATAAAAACGATGCTTTTTCTTAGCACATGCGGCGAAAATTATGGTGACGACATAAATCATGGAAAATCACTTTTATTATCTAGAGTCTATGTATTCACAGACTTCAAATATTACTTCCACATTTTGGGCTGTGGATTAATCATTGGCCAATAAGTTTACTTAACGTAGATTATTATGAATTTAAGTCGACACAATGGGCGTTGACTTTTCTGGTTCGCCGCCGGCAGATATTGATTTCTGCTGATATTGAGCTTCATTTTATCGATTGGATGTTAATCCTTGACGTATCATGTTTCCGGACACAATAGAAAAACAATTGTTATCGCCACGCCCGGGCGCCTGCGGTCTTATGATCCTCGAGGTGTAGGTAAAGATTCAAAGAATGACCTATTAAAATAAATATTTGTAAAGTACGTGTCATTTTTTTCACCAATAGTCTTTATACATTAAGCCTACCTGTATATATGTATTAGGTACTTAAAACACAACCTAGATATTATGTAAACTTTTAGGTTATGTTTAAACTTTTCTCTTACAGTAGGAGTACTGTAAGAGAAACTGTATTTCTCTGCTGTCAATTCGTTTTTCCAATGAACTGCGCTCGTCACTTAGCGCCTTTTTTGTATTATAAGGGTTAATGGAGTGTGCCGTTTCGATACGATGTCTGACAATCATTAATGCACAATACTTATATCAAATAATGCAGGTAACTAAAATCTTCGTGGGTTTGTTCATTATTGTTACCACAATGACGTATGTTCGCTCGCCATATCAAAGAAGAAGAAGAAGTTACCACAACCAATTATCGCACGTCTTGCAGGACTAGCCATCATATCAAATCGCGCAAGACGCAATTTTACCCCGCTAGATGTTGGATCGCGAGTCACTCGAACGCTGCATCGTCCGTAGCACATCAATAAAAATAGTATTCATCTCCGAGCTTGACCATTCCACTATGATGCAGTGGCGAGCGCGCGCGGAGATGTATGCTACTTTTGTTCCACTGTCACGGTTTCGCGGCGGACGTGTGCTAAGGGCTTTTTTTATCAGCCGAATTGTAGCAACTCGACCGTTTCAAAATCGCGCCTTCGCGGTAGATAATCAGTAGGTCGCAATCACTTGTTCACTGCACTGATTTCTATAGCCAGCAGTTGAAGTAAGTAAATAAATTGTATGATAGCTTCGCATAGCATTGCATCGCTTGCACACTACGGCAGCGCCCCATTTGCCGGCGAAGCGCGGGCGGCCGCTCGCCTCAGGCATATGATTCCGGCTGCAGACGCTTGGCATTTGGAAAATTTGAAAGTGATTTTTCAATAAATCACATTATATATTTTTTATGTGATGAAATATGGAAAATTGGTAACGACGTTACAACCTGTCTTGAAATAATTAATACTGATGATAATTATTGAGACTGGCCTTTAAAAATCCCCGCCTGTTCCGTAGACGTTTGCGTTTTTTGTTTTTGAGCTGACACTGTCTGTGAGGAAAGAGGGGGCGTCACTCATAATTAAGACTTTTATTACGCCTGATAAAAAGTATAACCTTCAATGTATAGACTGTCTTGATGTTTCTCCAATTTTTTTAATTGACTTCATATTTCACCCTTCTTTTTTCAATCCTTACCAATTTCTGAACAATTTATTTTATGACTGGTCTGCCATAATATTTTCTGCTTTAGAAAAGTCTCATAAATAAGGTACGTCAATAGAATACGCCGAAACAAACTAGATACATAAATATTTTACTATCCATACACGAAACATTCTGTTTATACTGGCATAGATAAGAAAATTTCGCGGACCATAAAACTCTGTATTAGCCGGATATAATAAAAACTGATAAAACTGTGTCATTTCCTTTTATATACGATCCTTTACGAGAGGAGAACATACAATTATGATATCAGATAAGTTTTGCTCATTTATAGTCAAAGGATATACAAGATGGAGTCGAAATTATATTCAAGTAACATTTAAGGTTTTTTACCGAATTACTATGTACAGTTGTTATGAGCGGACATTTCGTATCTACTAATTTAATTAATTCAAATAACTTGTAACTTTAAAAGGATACGCGAGGCTTTTCCCCTGACAACAGGAAAGTACAATAACTTTTTGAATATTTATTAAAACTATATTCCGTTAAAATCTAGGTAATCGACTTTTTAAAAGTATAAGTTATGCGTAGTAACTTTAACCTCATTGGGTCGTTAAGCTAATAAATCCATTAGTATAAGGATCTCAATTCAAAGGTATTTTGATAATCTCACTTTGAATCCCTTGTGTGAATAGATATAATAGAAGAAACCAACTGCAGATTTCTCTAATGCTGTCTTATCCGCCCTGTATTATACAATATAGATAATTATTGAGACTCCCCCTCTATTGCAAGTTTATGCATGCGTGATGAGCTAATATTAGTTGGCTGGCTGGTTTACATAGCTTTGTACTATCATTATAATATCTGTGATATGCTGATTCTTGAACAAGTTTGATGATACACTATCGTACATGCAAATTGTAATTTCGTATTCCGATCGTATACGAGTAGTTCGGATGCAAGAACATAATTGTTGCCGATCAATATTGCCGACATTTGTGGTATTGAAGTTTGGTATCTTCAATTTGTAATTCCTGATAGCTCCCAAAGTTTATTGTACCTACCTATAGCTAATAAACTCGTGTATTGTTCACCATAGATAAATATTTACTAAATACATATTTGTAGGATTAATTTATCATTAGTACTGTTCCTTGTTAAAATTTGTGGTAGTATCTGCTGACTGAAAACTTAATATAGTTTCTAATAGACATGATGAAATCGAATCTCTCACTGTCTAAAATACAACAGCTAAGTATTTGCATTTTTCTTTTTCATAATAGCGGTAACAAGTTAGTAATCAACGAATAACTTAACTTGAAATTACTTGGAGTATCCTGGAGCCAAGTTTTATGTTATTTCAAGGAACGCTAAGGATATTTTTTGTGACTAGATAAGGAATATGAACAAGATCATAAAGACGAACGAATTACCTATAATACAGAGTTTAATCGTAGGTTCAGTTTAAATACCCTTTCTTTTTCAAAACGTGGCATTTTTTTAAAATTTCACTTAAAAATACTAAAATAAAATTAAAAAAGTTGTCAGCTCATACTATTTAATCCAAAAATTATACATTATAAGCTACCTTAAAATCCGAAGGATCAGACTCCTCTGTACCACCTGTAACCAAAGCGTTCAACACTTTCTACATTTTTCAGTCAGTTAAATGCTTTGTGGCAACAAAAGCATACTGATGAGTAGATAAGTTAATGTTATTTCCTGGCACACTACAGAAAACGACCTTACTTTTAACCCTACCTAATCTGTTTTCACTGTGGTACAACTTTCATGTCTAGCCACGACAGTTCCTTTGCAGTATTTCCCATTCTTTATTACCTCTGCCATTTTCAATTCAAATTTTATTGGCTTAAATTTACATAACTTCATAAACATAGAGTTTACAGTTGAAGTATTATAGTTTGGCAATATCAGGTCATTAAAGCTCATTTCGGAAATAAGCTGAAGCTATTTTATAAGCATTTGTAAATAGTGAATGTATTGACCGAAAACTGTCTCTCAAAGGTGAAGAAATATTCTGACAAATACACAAGATATATTCTGACACACTCATCAATTCACTGCACATCGCAAGAATGAGGATGTACTCTATTAGAATTCCCGCTTTTGATGTCTAGAATCAGTTTATCTTGAATTAGAATACATCAGTGCGGAATTGCACCGCGCTTCTTTCGTATGCGCGTCACAGGCGCGCCGGGAGCTTTCCGCTTCGATAGTTCCGTCGATTTAAGGAAAATAACTTCAGAGATATAAATATTTGTGATTTTACAAAACCACTTCTCAAGTAAGTTTATGAATATTAATATTGTCCGTGAAATAAAACAACTACGACAACAACTGTTGGTAGGTATAGTAAGGAATAGCCCTAACTTAAACTTTTGATTAAACAAATGAAAAGGTTTTATATTTCGAAATAATATAATTAAATATAATTTTTGTATTTAAAATATCAAACACATAATAATATCGGTTCGCGTCTACGGCGTAGCAATACGCTACATACTCGTAGATTGCTACGTCGTAGCGGCCTAACGTAGCATCGTAGCTTCGCAGTCAATGCATTATACGATATTGCATTAAAAAATTATACACATTTGTGTATAATTTTTGACAAATGCATTTATTTACGTAAGTTTGGGTATACATAAAAGGTCTAAAATTGTGTTACATGATTTGAGTTCACCAAAATTTGCATTTATTTACAGGTAACGCCAAAAGAGGTAATATATTAACTATACCAATTTGTTTAGTGTTGAAATGAGGCGCTTACTTGTACTGTATTGTGTTAGATAGTTTTTTGTTATATTTAACACTCACCGTGTTATTTTATATGAGTATTTATAAGTTTTAAATAAGAAACCAAAATGCACACATGGGTAGGATTGTGTTAGACGTTTTGCACATACTAAAAAAGAGCAAGTAATTATCGAAAAATCCTAACAAAGCTATTCTGTGCAAAGTTTGGCAAGCAACGGTTGTTTAGGTATGCAAGTCACAAGTGCACCGACCGGGCTCTCAGCAAGTCGCAGCTATCAGCGCAGTCAATTATCTGATAAGCACCGCCCTTCGGACGTGTGACAATTACTTGAGACGCAGTGGAAGTTCACCTTAACTGCCATTGGGATTTTACGGAATATCGAACAGGTAATTACTTGTTTTCAGGTTGAGAAAGTTCTGTGATTTTCTTCGAAATTGATGTTTTGACAAAGAACTTTTATACACCTATCTGTCAATGAATAGGGTAAATATTCTTACTTGGCGAGAAATCCAAAATAAGTGACAATATCCAATTTATACACAATATTGGCAGAAAGGTTAAATTAGCCTATTTGATCCCACTGCTGGGCAAAGGCCTCACCTCAACTATGAGAAGGACGTTAAACATTAAGGCCCACTTTTACGAAACTCGTTAAATACGTTTAACGGTAAATATGTTTAAAATATCATCCCGTTTCTGCCAACGTCGAATGACTGACAAAGACAGAATGATGTTTTTAAATATGTTTAGCGCTAAGTGTATTTATCGAGTTTCGTGAAAGTGGGCCTAAAATTACTTATGCAGCTAACGAATGGTTATGCGGAGATACTCAATAAGTAGCTTTACACTAAAACGTATTGTTTAAGATAGAAAATACAACTATGTCCTTTATCATTTAACGGAATTTCAGTACAATCTGTCCTCCAGCGTATACGTTAGTATGTTGTTGAAACCGCCCGTTAGTAACGCAATTATCCGCCCGAACGTCTACTGGTTTTAATTTCCTCTCGCGACTAGTGTTGCCAGATGCACTTTGTGGGGGTACGTGAAAAAAACAATTGAATTTGAGCAAGCGTTTACTTAAGGATGATTTAGTTTAAATGTGACAACAACAACTTCAAGTGGTTATCAAGGCACTTTATACAACGGTCGGGTTGTTTAGCCTAGCCGCTTATCGACAACTGCACATTTGTTCAATATTTTTTTACGCTTTATGGTAGGTTTATTTGCCTTCGTTGTAAGTGAAATTTCTTCGGAATTACATCCACTCATGTATTGATTTTGTTTGTGTAAAGGTATTGTGGGTAGCTTATGTCACTAAATTGTTTCAACAAACACACCAATTACCTAGCCCCAAACTAAGCGTGAGCTTGTGCTATGGTGACTAGGATAACTCCTCCAAATAAAAATAATAATAAATGCTAATAATTCCTCCAAACTCTGTCGGAGATGTCGTAACCAGTGAAGTACACCTTTGGCGTTGTAATTTTTGAAGCCTGAAGTGCTAGTAGCACTAGAAAGAGGTACAAATTACATTCATTAAATTAATAGGTTTAGTAGTTTAGGAATATACTATAATAGAACATAATAATAATATGATACCGACATAGCAAATATCTTAACGCTTCCTTTTGGCAATCGGGTAAAAATCTAGCCTTTCGCGTCTCGTCAAAACCAAAGCACGTGGTCTCCCAATCCCAAGTCTCAAGTTACGACGTTGTTTCACAGTGAGTGGGAAATTGCCATTTTATTATCTAGCAATTGCGTTACTTGTGCCATATACGCTGCCGAGGGGCAGTGTGCACTAACCTGGAAATGACTGTGGTTACTAAAGCTGGTCTAGTGGCTAGCTAGGCTCTTTGTCTATTTTTATATACTTTGTGCCATAATAACTTGGTAATACACACACAAGGTAAGGACAAAAGCTAGTTAAAGAACGTTTTACTTAAAGATAAGATGAAACTAACGTTAATATGATTTTTTGGTAGATTAGTCGTCGTGTTGACGTGTTAGCTACATAAATGATAGTTCAAAGAAGTGGGAGTGGAGTTAGTTACTGAAAGGAGTGGGGTTAGTACCTACTAAAAATTCCTCCAAACTCTGTCGGAGATGTCGTTACTAGTGAAGTACACCTTTGGCGTTGTAATTTTTGAAGCCTGAAATGCTAGTAGCACTGGAAAGGGGTACAAAATGTCCACAGAAAATAAAATATTTTCCGCCAAATTGAGGTTGGTGTCCGAATTAGGTTTACCCGTGTAACGCGCCCTGATCACCCGGGCTGACCCGAATCACACACGACCTTCGTTGTAGGCAAATATTAGAGGTAGGTACAAACACATAATACCTAAACCAACGCTACTGAATAAATATCGCACCGGTAACGTAGGTAAAGATTCAAGGTTGGAAACATAAAGTTATAAGGAATTTTGGATATTTTTATTTTATTTAAATTAGCTTACCATTCTGGTGCTGTACAGTCAATAATTGAGTCCTAACTTATTTGTTCGTAAATTATTCGTTAAGTATAAAAGTAAAGTTATAACTGCCTCGTTGGTCTAGTGGTCAGGACGCTGGGTACTATCCACGAGGTCCCGGGTTTGAATCCTGGGTCGGGCCGAGAGTGTTTGGGTTTTTCTGTCATTAAATGCCGTCTCACCGAATTATGAGAGTGAAGGAACAGAGAGTGCACCTGTGTATTGCACACACACTTGTGCACTATATTATGTCTCGCGCAGTTGGCTAATCTCTGTTGAGATGGACCGCCGTAGTCGAAATTCGGCTAGGAGGACATTATTACTCTTTATAACTATTAACCTAACCCACTCCCCAAGTATTGATGAAATCGAACGCCGGCTCACTGGCGTAGCAAGCACTTACAAAAACTATTCGGCTGACTAACGTCTTCCGTAGCTCAGTTGGTAAGAGCACTCGCCCGGATAGCGAAGAGACGTGGGTTCGAGTCCCACCGGATGACACAGTCGATTAATTTTTGTGAGCAAAATTTAACTGAATTTCCTAAAAACTTGCAAAATAATTGTTTAACTTAATTATTATAACTCAAGGGGGTTATTACGTATTTTGTAATGTAATATGACATTATTATGATCAGTGAGGACAAATAACACTTGAATAATAAGACGGCTAATTTGAAATGTTTGTCTCCACTATGTCATGTCACCTATCTGTCATTAATTCCAAATTAGCTGTCTCATATTTATACTAGTTGTTACAGCAGTGGCAAATTCATTATTAGTAAGGGGGTAAGAGCTTAAATCCTGCAACAGCATAAAACAAGCTATCAACGGACCGGGGTCCCACAATTCTGCAGTCGAAAAAAGTTCAGATTCGTAAAAATGTATGCAATTTTACGAGTGTGAACTTTTTTCCACTGCATGAGAATCGTGACCCTGATATCATCAAAATAAAGAGAGATTTATGTTGCCAAAGCTTAGCGAGTAGCGAACGCGAACTAGCTAAAAATGCCCTCTTTACATACGAATATCCGAATGGATCGGTCAGCGGGTCTTTGTGGCCAAATTGCGAGCGCCGAATTGAGTTAGCCCATCGCTGCCCGAGGTCCAGGGCCCTTTGTCGCGTCATCACGCTTCCAATTGCTGGTTTAGTTCCGCGGTGGGTGAATAAAAACTATGATAGGTATGTACAATCAGTGAACCAGCTAAAGTTGGGGACTAAAATTATGTCCATGGGATTTAATCTCGACTTTACCAACATTTAAAAGAGATCGATTACCTACTAACGAGAAAACAAGACAAGGAAATCATAGAAAAAGTAAAAAGGTACTAAATATTATTTTTGCACTATCTAATACCAATAGAGTTTACTTACATGAAATTGTATTAATAAAAGTAGTTTGTTTCCAAAACTCGATTTTGAATAGAATTTGAATTTGAAAAATGCTTCCAACTTAGTTTAATGTATTTACCATACGAATACTAATTCAAATTTGAACGGATCGTACAGTAGACGGTCAGTCAGCTCGGTCTGTGACCAAATGGTGAGGGTAGAATTGAGTTAGCCCCGCATCGCGCGGCCACCGCACGCCCTTTGTCGCATCATCAAGCTTGCAATTGGCTGTTAGTTCCTGCTACCGCCACCGGGAGCGCTGCGGGCGAGAAAAACCGTAGGCGAGTGCTAGTTTTGTTTGAGTTGGTTACCAACCTCGTTTCTGTACACTTCCACGATAGAGTTCCGGGAAAATAAATTTTTTGAACCCACACTAATTTAAATACGTACTCGCGTGTCTGGCTAAGTTAGTCCTTTTAGATCAGACGTTTCGGTGTTGAACATCTGCTAAAATATTCAGCCAGATATTCTGAACGTAATGTTATTTATTTAAATTACTTTCATCGGATGAAGGGGCACGATGAGGTTCACAATGGAAATATACAAAGAAGAAAAACAGGAAAGCAATGAAAAAGATCGCATTTCTGAAAGTACCTACATCATAAAAGTTTTTAGTACGTACCAACACTTAAAATCATTATAAAAATTGATCACCTATAGTAAAAATTTGTTATATCAACAATAGTCTCTTGCAGTTAATTACCTCTTCATTATGCCTATATGTATAAGAAAAATATCCATAGATACTTTATAAATTAGCTACAAAATTGGACACAATAAATATTTATTAGCCTCACTATAGCAAATGAAAAGCAACAATAGTATCTAACAAATAAACGAATTTATTAATTAACTATATATACAACTTATTAATAAAAATTAAGATAAATGACTTAATACAACACAAAAACAAAAATTATAAAAAGGGTCCTTGTGGTAAGGTTCCTAGGATGCTGGCAGCATTACCGCGCTGGATAGCGATGCTTATACGCTGAGCAAGGTAGCTGCCAGCTCTTAGGTCACCACTGATGTCAACTAGCCTCTTGGAAATCTCTTTGAAAAAGAGATAGCGTTGGGACCCCACGAACCCAGTGTTTCGACTCCAAACGGTACAAAGTGGTACCGGGAGTCGATCTGCCTGTACTTGTTCTTTTTAAAGTTTTCGGCACCCCCCGCAGCCAAACCAACATCACGGCTTGTCCCGGGCAGATGAGAGGCTGCAAGTGTGTCGACACATCTAACTAATTCTATTACAATCAAATTTTGCCGTATAATTTACCGGTCAGACAGCTCGTTAATTGAATCGCTTCACAAATCCAAAGCATGTTATTCGAAACACGACATTGAAGCAGATGGGCTTACTCGTAAATGGGAGTAACTAGTGAAAACTGTTTGGATTTATTCACTAAACATTAATTTCTATACCAGTGAAAGGTACTGATGGTGTTTTGTGGTTTTAATATCTTTGAGTAAATTATATTCTAGGCTTACAGACAAATTATTTTACGTAATGTGGTGGTTTTTATTTTGGTCCTTTTTATAATAATAAAATTAAACAGTAGGTTTACTGCTGTAAATATTCGTTAGTAATGGCGCTTAATTGGAGTCATACTTTCTTCATAACAAAAATGAATGTGAACAGTAACATATTGTGTGTATTGACTGCTTCGTTGGTCTAGTGGTCAGCACGCTCGGTACTATCCACGGGGTCGAATCTCGGGACGGGTCGAAAGTGTTGAGTTTTTCTGTCTTGAAATAACTCAGACACAGCTCCGGTGGTGTTAACACCCCCGGAAAGCACGTTAAACCGTTGGTCCTGCGCCCGATCTTTCTACGGTCATGTCGGACTGCCATCGCACCGAATTTTGAGAGTGAAGAAACAGAGTGTGCACCTGTGTATTGCGCACACACTTGTGCACTATAATATCTCCCACGTAATCGGCTAATCTCTGTTGAGCTTGGCCACTGTAGTCGAAATTCGGCTAGGAAGACATTATTGTGAGTGTTGTCAGTGTTTCATGGAAAATCAATGTAATTATCGTTCTGTCCGAATAGACATTTAATTTATATTTTGTTGTCAGGCACAAACCAATGCATAGTTAAACTATTTGTTTGTACAAATATTGGCTTTATGAAACTGACATTCAATGGAATCGAATATTGGACGAAAATCGTTGAATTGTTGATACGCGTTCAGAACAGTATGTACATTTCAATGGTTATATTTGTATGCGGCGGTAATATGAAACATTAGCTATCTATCTGAGCTAATATTATTTTTCTTTAAAATATTATAATAAACAAAAAACAAGCAAATATTTACAAACTTATTGTAGATGTAGTGTATTTACAAATTAATTACCTTTCTTACATTAGGTTCTTTGAACACTACGTGCAACTGTATCGCTGCAAAAAGACACATTAAACTTATGGATGGCAAATTTGAACTATTAAGTATAAGTTTACCTATTTACTAAAACTTTAAAACTAAGTAAGTAATCACAGCGTATCATACTACTGCAGTCTTTTTGAACTCGTATGTCGCGAACATTTTTCAGGACTAACGCTTCGTGTCAAGTTGCATAACCATACATCAGTCAAGTGGTCAAGTTTGCCATAAATCGATTTGCACATCCGCCCTAAACAAACGCGGATGATGGAGCAAACATTTTCGTGTATAAAAAGAATGATTATGTCCGAACAAACTGCCATCCATCGCCGAACGAGATTAAATGTGTGCATACAGTATATGAGTATATAAGTTTCAAAGAAATTCCATATACAATCTTTAAACTTAGGATAGAATTATGAAGAGAAACTAAAAATTGCTACATTTGACATTTATCTAATACAAGTGTCATTTTAGTGTGAGCTCTTCCATTTTCAGTCGGTTAACTGTCTTTTTTTTTACACTAAGTTTCTTTGCTTCCTATATTTACTCAAGCAAAAAAACTACTACAAATACATATGTGCACTCGTATTTTTCAAACATAAAGTCTACAAAAGAAAACAAGAACAGGTTAAATGAACTAGCGAACCAACAATATTTTCTGCTTAAATTTTTTACAAATTGTATCAACACCATATTTTAATAAATTAACTAAATAAAATACCTACTCTTCGCTTATCAACCCTGACCATTGCTATCCCCACCTTTATTTTAGATGATGATGAAATTAGTCAAATCCCTTTAAGCAATAATCCTCACGTCGTGTTCATAGTCCAGACTAAATCCAATTACGACTCGAGCTCTAAAGCTCTCTACAAGCCGGGCGATACATACAGACCACTGGAAGTGGCATTAACTAAATTTGAGATTGTCATCTGTTAGGGTAACCTTGGTTTTTTCTTGTTACTGCTATAGTTGGTGTAAATACACAACTGTATTTAGTCTGGTACCTGTATAAACTGACATGTGTGCGCGTATATTTGTATTACTTACAAAAAAGTTATCAACATTGTCCTATTATTATGTAACTTTACTTATAATAATAAATTACATTTTTTTCACACTACCTACTCGGCAATGTTCAATTACACATCAAGTAAACCTGACTCAAAGTGAGTTATTGCATCCCTAGGGACGTAATGTTGTATGAAATTTCATTACGCCCCTAGGGAGACAAAGTGATTTGAATTTCGAATAAAAGTTCGTAGGCATGATCACACTAGCCCGTCCCGCACCAAAGAGAACATATTTGAAATTTGAACCTGGCATCCAAGAATTTTAGCACGAATGACATGAAAAAAAAGCGTGCGCTTCTAATAAAAGAAATAAATAAGGAAAAAAACCTATGTATTTTAAGAAATTACAAACAATATTTTCGTAAAACTGACGAGTGACGAAGTTTATGACACCGGAGTCCATTAGATGTAATGCTGCTGGTATTGTTAATAATAATAATTTACCTATAGTACTTATATATCAAAGGATATACAGGGTTAATTTAAATTAGCTGGACACTTCTTGCAGGCAGCTTCTCCACAACAATCTGAACAACATTTGTTCTAAGACTTTTCAAAATTAAAAGTTTTTAAAATTTAAGTTTTCCCATACAAAAAATATTTATTAACTCTAAACTTGCGTTACTCTACTTACGCACCTTGCGTAGACAAAAAAATCGCCACGTGCAGCGGGACGCGGGGTGGCGGGGTGACGCAGCGGCGCGGCGACGCACATGTTAGTACCGAAACGTTGAATGAATGCAGGAGGGGCGAGGTAGGGGCGCGTCGGCGTTGTTTAGGTACATCATATAGAGTAGTAAATAACAGAGGGAACAATTTTTTTTTGTTTTTCTTTTTTTGTGTTATTTATCAAGATTTGTAAAAAGTCGTAGAACAAATGTTGTTGGGATTGATGTTGAGAGGCTGCCTGCAGGAGGTGTCCAGCTAATTACAATTAACCCTGTATAGGTACTATAGATAATATGAGTTTTTTGTAGTAATTTTTTTATTGCCTTGTAGGAAGTGTGAAAAGCAGAGTATTCTCCTCGGGGATAAAGATGTCTCCGTCTTGGGCGAGCTTAAATCCCTCGCTTCACTCAGGATTCTACTTTTAACTCCCTCGCTATGCTCAGAAGTAAACACTAAACTCCCCAGCTGCGCTCGGGAGTTAACTCTCGAATCCTTCGTTACGCTTGAGATTCAAGATGACGCCCGTGACGTAAGACATCACTTTACCCCCTTGGTGAATAATCTACTATAGCTTATTTTACTACTACTCACTTTGATCATTCTTTTGAATAACTATAAACAACTAATACCAATTCTGAGCAAAAGGTCTTCAAAACATTTTAGTGACAAAAGCTTATCGTGTTATTTTACGCATCTTATTCTTATTTCATCTTCATAAATTTGATACTTGTAAGCCACATCCATTATCTATAAGCTTGCGTTACAAAGGCTCCACTAAATGCAGTGGCAACGGGCGCGGCACTCGCGTCAAGAGGCAGGACGTGACTATCGGCGCGGCTGCAATCTGCATCACAACCAAATTACTGGAGAATCGGAACATTTTAAAATAAACATGTTTTAATACTTGATATCTGTAAACTTTTCCTTGATTTTGGCTGTTCATACTGACCATTTTTTTAATTATAAGTTTGCAGAAGCGGCGTTTAATCATAAGTCGAATTTGTCAACTTATCGTGTAAACTAAGTTTCGATATAACTAGCCCTGCTTTAAGGCAAACAGGTTGGACCGACCTTAAGAGCAGGTTTGCACAACGTTCGATCTAAAATCTTTTCGAATCCGTCAAAATTCATCGGTCCAGCCAGAGGCCTTACTCCGGTTGACGATGTCCGTAATTTCAAATGTAGCCGTCTCTTTCACATACGACAGAATGACAACGAGAACGAGCGTGATGGCTAGACTCGAAAATACGGAAATTGTCAACAGGAGTAGGGCCTCAGCGTAGTCGTAGGGAACCTTTGTATGACAGTTTACGCAAAACTTTCATCATTACGGTCCGGTTTTCCATATTTAAAATCAAAATACGTATTTTGACGGATTCGGATCGGACGTAGTGCGGAACCTCTCTAACAGTAGAAAATATTTTAGTTATTAGTCGAAAACCGCAGAGCTTTTCAGCTTTCATGAAAAACTTGGATAAATGCATGCAACTAGGTTACGCACACTACACTTACCGGAACTTTAAAAAAAATGTGGTACCTACACTTAGAATTATGACGACCGTCTTGGTGCTGTGGTTTGCGCTCCGGACTACAAAAACCAGAGGTTGCGGGTTTGAATCCCATAAGAGGCAAAGGTTTGTGTGATGAGCACGAGTATTTGCACCTAAGTCATTAATGTATTTAAACGTATGATAACTTAAACGAATAAATGACCACCAGAGGCGGGAAGATCATTTTTTCAAGTGCAATAATATTTTATTTTATTTGCCATAGCCCAAGCTCACGCTTAGCTTGGGGCTGGGTAATTGTGTGTTTGTGGAAACAATTAAAAAAACTAAAAGGAAATAACTCCAACAGACTACACTTCTAAACTCATCATTACCTGTCACTCAGAATTAATTTCACCGCCCGAATCACACCAGCAACAATTTACCTTCCTACCGTGTTGTTCTAGCGGCACTCGAACTCCGCCGAGTGCAGTTTACGAAGTAATTAACAGAGAGTTCACACTTGCTTTAATTGAATGACACTCGTCACGGATTGATGGACTCGAAAAAGGTGTTGGTGGGCCGCACGTATTGAATATTGACGAGTTTTGTTTGACGTGTACGGCACCGATCGGTAGCGATTTCACGCCGTTTTAGAACTCCATAGCGTATCGATGAATGGGTGGGCTCGATAATTGATTTGGCGTTCGGTTTCTATTGAGCTTGTATGCTAACAAACAAGGTACATACCTCTGTACCTACTATATTTATGTTTCGAATATCTAAAATATTTCAATATTCACCTTGTTTTTCATCTTTTTCGTGTTACGTAGGTATTGCCAAGTTGAGTTTTGCTTCTGCTTTTACTGTGTAAATCAAATTGTTATGACATTTGTTTCTAAAACCTGTCTTAGACTCTAGTGGTACAATAGACACATTTGTTTTCTTACAGTAGTTGTTCTTGCCCGTATTTTTGAAATTTGAACCTACGGATGGGCGGAGCGCTAGGGTTGGTACACAAAAAGTAAAAAATGACTAGATTTTTATTCTTACATCATTGAGCCTTAAAAAATATATTTAAATCCTATGTGTATGAAAAAAATGCACAGACCCTGCAGTTCCCGCAATCTTCGGAGGCATTGAAAATGAATTAAAGAAACAAATTTTGCGAGCTGTTTTTTTTGTTTTTTAACGTGCACACCAGTTGTCTAGGGTGGGTAGTTTCCGAATTATGGCTGTTTCAATTTTGACAGCTGTCGTCCGAAATAAAGATGATTTTATACATGTTTGATAAAACCTACTTTGTTTGTTCAATGACATCTATCTGCACTTTTTAGTCTGTCTTTGACAGGGAACCGGCTCGCGGCGCACGTGGTGGCACTTCGTGGATTTGTTTGCCCAAGTCTGCCCAGCGTGACGTAACGTGTATGTGGACGTGTGTCGATTCGGGCGCTTTAGTATGAAGTCAAAGTACTGTACATCTATATACCGTGCTAGTGGCGATGGCCACGCTGTCATCTCAGAGAGTTTGAATGTCGAATCGGAATAAGCGAGTGCACCAGTGTATTGCGTATATACTTGTGCACTATAATATCTCCTTAAGGTTGACGCACTAGCCGAAATTCGACTAGGAGAACATTATTATCACTGTACAATCACTGTTTTTTTTTATTATTACACTTGAAACTTGTTTAGATGATTCCAGCTGTTTATTCAGACTAAGCTACAAAGAATCAGCTTCTCCAAGCGTATTTTACATAATCCAAGAGACAGGAGTATAAGATTACATCAAAATTTGCCAGTCAAAGCCAAAATGAGAAGCAGTCGCATCCCTGAGGACCGCAGAACTCGCGACCGCTCAAAGAGCCAATGGTCGCTGAACTTACTACAGACCTTATAGTTAACTGTGTAATTAATTAGTTTTGCTTGAATTTGCTAACTCGAGGAAGCTTCTAATGAAATAGATATGTACTCGTACCTGTATGCCCATTGCGGTGTAAGTATTGATATTGAGGACCTTCGTTCGAGATTCAGGAAAATCCTATGTGCCTATTAATAGTTTGTTGGTTCTCAATACGATTTCATATTACTTTATTTTCATGATAATAAATTACACATAGTTAAACAGAGAATCGTTTTAACAAATTACAATAACCGCAGACAATTACGTTTCGGTCACAAATAAACTCATCTGAATAATATGCTGATGTCGAGTAATTAAATCGGCATCATCAAACGTCCCGAAAATTAATATCCCGCGTAAAAGTTTACGTATCGGACCCACCCCTCCCGCATTTGAAATTCAGCTACAATGAAACGCTTTTAAATCCATTAAACAGTAGTCACTCCCGTCAAGGGGTCCATTCCGCAGGACGCGCGTCTGCGACTCGGCCCGCTCACGGAACTCGATCATTAGTGTGTTCACTCAATCCGAAAGCGATTTCATCCCCGAAGATTCCGCCTCTTTGAAACTGGCGCAATATTGTCGAAAGCAGGAAAACTCTTTACGGGAAAAAAAAATATTGCCCAAGTCGCAGCGGGAGAAATGAGAACGAAATGCCAGGAGCCAATCGAGCGAGCGCCTCGGCGGCAATACACTCCCGAGTTTACGTTATCGATGACAGAGCTACTGAATACACTTGAGCGGCGAACGCCCGCGGCTGTAAACCCGACGGCACAACTTCGTTCAACTCCGCTCTGTTTTGTTTCTGGCCCGCAATATTAGTTTTAGTCAAAAAGCTATTTTTCAGCCCGCCGTCGAAAGGCTTGTAAAGTTTTCTAATTTAGTTAATTCGTACTCAGCGCGCCGTGAAGCCCCCTGCTCTCGATTTGAAGATAGCAGTGAAATATTGCTACGTGAATTTCTTGGCGATTCTAAAGATAACATCGATGCAAATGGTGCGGTGTTCCTTTAGGCGTCGAGTGTTCCGCCTCCAAGTTTTAATGGAGGCTGGTTGAAATAAGAATTGTTTTATTGAGTTAGTAGGTACGTTTAAAATGCTTATTTTTCGGAAAGGGACTTGACATGAACCATTTGATATTATAATGTGGCAATTGCTCCTCCGAATCCAATACATTAAACTCATTTTTGATGTACAAGCATGAGCTTAAGTTTCCTATATTATTTACTTCCAATCTAGAACCAATCTTGTTCACTAACAAGTTACTCGTATCAACTAATTGATACGATCTAGGACTTTTATAATTACAACTCTCACCTGGGTGTCTGCTTGTCCGCAGGTGCTATTATTCCCGGAGGAGGGGTGGGCGCGCAGTGCCTCCTCCTCTTACTGGACCCTGCAGCCGTGCTGGTGGCGCCGCACCAGGTGCAAGGTCGTGGAAGTTGCTGGAACTAGAAGGTAAAGTTCGTTCGCGACCCTCCTGCACCTCGCTAGACGTACGGGAGGCGAGGAGCCGCCAATTGCACGCTACTATCTTATTCCCCCTACCCCGCAACACCACCCTTCCCCGCTGACATCTGGCACGCCTCGCTCCCCGCTCGTCTGGCGCGAGCCACGAGGGTCACGCACAAACTTGTCGTATCATAGTCGGGTCTGAAGTACGGACGAGAGCACGTCAAGGTAAACGCTGTTTTCATAGTTCAAATGGGTAACCTGACGTGCTTTTAACTGTACCTACATCAACATCAGTTTATTTGTGCATTTTGTGTGGCTGTCGAATTAAAAACGTCAGGGTACCGACTCAAGATTACCTAATATTTCATAGAGTTTCTAACTTTCTACTTGATGATGATCCCATAATGATTTTGACATTGCTATCACACTTGTTTATCTTGAAACGACTAGTTTGGAATTAATGAAAGATAGGTGACATGATATAGTAGGGACTAACATTAGCCGTCTCATATATAAAAAAATGTTATAGCAATATTAAAAATCATTATTAGTAAGTAAGGGAGTGTATGTATAAAATAAAACCGATTTAAACAAAGATAATGAAATCCACGGCTTTTGGTTTAATTCCATTTGATATTAATCACTAAATAAATGAATTAAAAGACATTAATTGAAATACGAAGACGAAAGAAGTAGGATTACGTCCATTAGATAATCGACTCAAGAATGAGCTTCCGATCCCCGTTGACTCAGGCTCAAAAATCATAAAGGAGGAAAAGCCCTTTGTGTAATATTTTGCTCAAGAAGAAAGAAAGCATTATCTTGTTTCAAGCCTAACAGTATAAAATATGCTTTGTTATGTTCGTAAATCAATTAAACGGGAGTCTCCATTTATTATTTAGATCCAAGATTACAAGGTACTTTTATGACATGCATTCACTTAAGGAACACCGTCCATGTAGTCGTGTTTCAGCGCGTCTGAAAGGAAACAGTTTATCATGTCTGTTGCACATTAAAGGTGCTCCTCGCAATTAACCGGCTTGCTCAGGTGAGCCGAGCCGAGGCGGACCAGCTCTGTTTGACAAACGGCCGGAACTGGCCGGGGGCGCTGCTATCGCGATCGCAGCGCCGCCGCACGAAACAGTGAAAAGTGGGGGGGACGTGACGTAAATAAATATGGTGGCCGAGCTTAAGGCTTTGGACAAATGCTAAATGACATCCTTATTCGTGTATTTAGTGGCTGTTTCGTTACTTATTTAAAGACTTCACATTTCACGATTTAACAGGGAGAGGTGTTAGCATCGCTTTAAATCTTCACGTCTCATGTTTCAAGACACAATAGAAAATTAATTGTTATTATCGCCCCGCCTGCGGGTCTTATGGGATTTCACAGGTTAAAAACAAATGTGCAAATCAATGTGTCTGAAAAGCTACTTATTCAGTTTGAAAAAACAAGTATTGGGGAAGCTTTAGGCATAAATAACGAATTTTAGAAAAAATATGTAGGTATTAATTACCTATATTTGTTATTTAAAATCAATTAAAAAATCTTTTTTTTCCTGTACATCGACTCCCTAGGACTTGTACACGTCTTCTAAACATAGATAGAAAATATTCACTAAACACAATTTGACATGATCACGGTGAAGAATTATAACGAGCTGGCGTTTATTTTCAGTTTCAGCAAGGGCTTGTGTATAAGCATATAGCTCAAAGTTACGAAGAAAGTTACAAAGAGTATTTCAGAATTGAAAGCATCGCGTGCCATTAGAACTGGTGCACACGCCTGCATAGCTATGCAAAGCATTTAACCTTAACAATTAAAACTACTAAAAAGATTTCTCGCACAGGGAAGCGCGGTGCTAGGCCAGGGGCTAAGCGGCTATCGTTAACTTTAACGATTATAGCTGCCCGCCTCACTATATTTCCCTAAACGACTCTTATTTCATGATAACACTAGCCGACTAGATCTGCTTTAACCGTTTGCTTTTCATTGTCCCATCATTCGGCATCAGTTTAAAACTATTCTCGGAAGCGTTGCGTTCGCACGTTTTAATTTTTGTGCTTGGATATTCGCGAAACGTTGAGAGAAGAGCGATAACGCGGTAGAAAGTAGTGGGAAAGTGCGCATAAAGGTTTTTAATTTGTTCGTGCGAAGTTCCCATGGGATGTTTGGGCTATTACAGGGCGGGCTGCCATTACATCGACCGTTAGGGCCGCGATGTACGTGTCGGATTCGCGCCCTACTAACTGGCAGACGTGATCGGCGTAGTGATTGTCCTATCTAGCTCGGAGCACGTGGTTTGACAGTGATGCCGCTCCACTGTTTTGATGAATCTCCGTTTTTGCCCTTGAAAATAACATATTTTTTATGTTTCCCTTACATTTTATGACAACTTTCCCGTGAATCCTAAACGTTAAATTACATTTCGTTAAATTTGTTCGAAAAGATCCATATTTTATTACGGTCCTCGACGTAAGAAGTCGTTAAATTAATGTTCAGCCACTAGCCTAAATAGAACACTAGGTAGCCACTAATCGCTAATAGGGGTAATGTAGCTTGCCACGGCCCCTAAATCACGAGTTGTCACTAATTCCGCGCTAAGCGTTACCGTAAGTCCTTGCTTCGTAAGGTATTGCTGCTTTAGTGTGATGTACTTAACAAAATGTGGGTCATTTATTATACTCACATGAAAGTGTAAAGGTCGAATGTTCTATTTAAAATTATTTTTATAACTTAAGCAATTATTTTGCAAGTTTTTACGAAATTCAAATTAATTTCGCTCACAAAAATTAATCCCGGATAGCGAGGGGGCGTGGGTTCAATTCCCACCGGATGACACAGTCGATTAATTTTTGTGAGCGAAATTAATTATAATGTTCTATTTAAGTCAAATTAAGGATCCCGAGAATTTAGTGTGAGAATTGATTTTAAAGATGTATCACTTAATTTATCGAAGATTATTCCAACCTTCTGCCTTCTCGCGTCAACTCAGAAATTGACTTAGTTTTGTAAGTAATGTTTTCTTATAAATTGTTAATTTATGTAGTGTAGATTTCGTAACTTCGTGTTTTAACCCCACCAAAGGTGTGGGAATCAACCTGCACGTACGAGTATACTTGTATTACGTAAATTACGTATCTTCAATCTACTATCGGGGTCAATTGCGACTTACCACTTGGCAGGCCACAGATAATTTCAAACCTCGAATTACCGGTCAGTTTTCTTCAAAAAATTTGATGTCAATGTAACAACTGCAAGCGGGTTTGATCACAGAACAGAAAAAACGAGTCGTTTTTTCTGTTCTGTGGGTTTGATTGTTATTGTTACGTCGCTAGAAAAGCTCTTTGGTTTTATTTGTAAAACTACGATGCAGTGTGCAAACGATTTTGAACTTAAGGCTGGTAAGGCACACTTGTCCTCGATAGTACCTATTCGTGTATCATGGAAAACTGCACTACAAACGCTAATCGTTTCAACATGATGCAGTACTATGTATGGCAGATAGGAGGTGCTAAGGCTGGCATAAATCACAGTTGTCACATGCGTATTACACCACTTGTGGAGGTTCTCACCGCCTCCTCGCTAATTCTCCGCAGAGGGTGCCACTATCTAGCTTCTGCTTCGCCCCAAAGTCCCCCAAAATAAGAAAGCGTAGCTTACAAGAGGGTCTTTATTAGGTAGTTTCATTTTAAAGTTTTGTATTGACAAATATGCTTGTACGAATTTACTTTGTCCAAGTGTAGATAGTAATTAAATACACGTTTCCTTTGGTCAAAATCTACAGTATACTTCTTACTGTATGCAAGAGATCTTACTAAGTAGATGGAGGGATATGTATGCTGGGACTGGGACATATAACTATGTTATACTTTTATTACACTGATAATTACCTACTTACTTGTAATAAAACTTAGAAATTATAGATGTAGGTACCAAACTATGCCACTTAAAAGCGGCTAGTCTCTAAGGCTTCATTTCATCGCATTTTTATTTTTAGTTTTATGGACCATTGCACCTTTTTGTATCATGATACTGTTATTTCAACCGTAAATACTCGTAAAGTTTCCCTAAGATTTACAAGTTCCAAAAGTGTTCAAAGTTTTGCCAGGAGCAGTTTTCACATAAAGCCAGTGCCTAGAGCTATTTATCTAGTTCTGATTCCTAGCAGAAGAACGTAGCAAAGCAAGATCAAATGAAATTATCAATAAGTTATTAAGAGTTGATAAAACAAATTAAAAAAGGTACACACAGGTAAAACATTTTCAAGAAAGTCGTTTCAGCATATACGAGTAGGTACACAGTTACGATCACAAGTTTACTGATTTAATTAAAGAAAATTATCAGTAAACGTAGGTTTGAAATTGTGTGTTAAATTCAAGATACAGGATTATCTATATTGTATTGTTTAAATGGTAGATACTTCCCTTATACTTTAGCAAAACATATTATATTTATTTTAAGAGTTAAGTTATTAGAAAAAAGAGTACTTAATTAAAATCTTTAAAAAAAGGGTTTTAACATTCGAAGACTGTGGCTCATAATGTGTATAATTGATTGACCTGTGTATTTGTTGCAGGCATAGTACGCACGCGCGGATGGTTGTCAGCGGCGCCAACGCCGTCCACATCGTAGGAACGTTTAAGCATCTTGGGGCGGATGCAGATTTTAAGGTAGGTGCATATGCATACGCAAAAATTCATAAAAAAATGTGGGTTAGGCCAATTTTGCGCTAAATTTTTTAGTTTTATTGTATGTATGCTTGAATTAATTTGCAGTACTAAAGTTAGCCTGGAGTTCACCATGATTAGTCAATCGAGGTTTACCGGCTGTTTAAAAATTGGTATACAGGTCTAAGAATATAAGCAGTGCGAAAATTGTGGGCTAGGTCACTCTTACTTTGACTTGACTTATGGTCCTATATCCCTTAGATGGGGCAGAGAACGTCCACAACAGTCTTCCATCGTGTTCTGTTTTGAGCTTTGCGTTTGGTCTTGCTCCACGTCCTGCCGATGTTCTTGCCTCGTTTGCGCTGACGGCTTTATGTGACCCCACAGTAAATATTTGTAGGAAGCAGTTACGAGACCACAAACATTTCCAACGCGGATTTTATCTTCTGCTGATTGGTGGTTTCAGATTATAAAATTAGGTCGTGTGATATTGAATACTAACTGCAACCGCACGGCAACAACCAGTGATGACGTCAATTGCATGGTAGAAACACAATTTGATACATACAGAGAATTTTTAAGTGGTTGTAAATAGGAATAACTACTTATATGAATTATTTTTATGTGCATGCCCTCAGTACTGATTTGATCTTTCATGTGACGTGACATTGGTATAACTGACAGGCAGTAGTCACTGGGATACGGTAGTATAATCATAAAAACACCCAGACCCGAAATAATATAAAAAACATGATTTCTATATTGACTCGAGGATTGAACCCGGGATCTCAGAGATGGCAACACCTTGAAAACCGGTGTGTGAGCCACTCGACCACGGAGATTGTCGTCGAACTAAACAGAAGTTGCCTTGATCCTAATAGAAACGTAATGATTTAAAATAAAAATATTATTATAATAATAATTATATTGGACAAAATCACATACATTGCTCTGGCCCCAAGTAGGAAGCTAAAGCACTTAAGTACAGTGTGAGGTCGTCGTTGAACTAAACTGACGTTGCATTCATCCTAATAGGAACATAGGTAATGAAATAGTTTTAGCGACTACTTAGAGATCTAAGTAATTTTCAAAATAGGTTCTATTAATGTGTCTCCTCATGTACAAGTTGGTTAACGCTGCACTTGACCCTCAACCCTAACACTAACAGCCATACTTTGTCAACAGTTATATTTGACGACGAACGTGACGCAGGCGGACTTCAACATGGGTTACACCATGACGGGCACTCTGGAGCGCGGCAGCCGGTCCACCAACACATTCCAGATGACGCACTTCGCGGTGCTCCGCCGGTGTGATCATGAGAGCCACCACCTCAAGAATTCCTAAAACGATGCGGCTTTTTTGTTAATACGAATACAGGGTGTTTCTTGTAAGGTGTCAAGCCGATGCATGGTGACTTGTGACCGCCATACCTATCAATTGAATCCTCGTGTATTTTCAGCGATTCTTGGTAGCCCTTACAAAATGTATGGTAAAAGTTCAAAATTTTAACAAAAGAGACCATTTTATTGCTGATTGTACATAATACACTAGATTTCAGCTCAAACTGAGTAGTATGAACAGTCAAAATAAATCAACCGATTTTTATTAGCACTTTGACTATTTTTTCATACATTTTGTTATTGCAAATATCTCGATAACTAAAAAAAAACTCAACATGCATGGGGGTTTAATTGATAGGTATGGTGATCACCTATCATCACGCATCGGCTTGACACCTTACAAGAACACAGTGTAAATACATTTTGCTTATTTAAATTCAAAAGTCAAGCCAATATAATATTTTGGGGATATAAACTTTCTGGCATATCGACCCCGCCGCCATTTAGATTTTTTTCGAAATTACGGCGCATAATGAAATTGATAGTATGTTTCTGGTATATCGATACTATGTATGGTACCTACCCCAAAGTTTCACTATATACCGAGATATTTGAAGGCAAAGAGCGACGCATGAGTACAATGAATGGCATTTTTTCTCTATGACTCCATTTTTTGATCCTTTATGTGCCCTTTATCCGTACTCGAACATATCACGTTCATCGTGCGCCGCGATTTTGAAAAAAAATAAAACGGCAATTCAATTATAAAAGTTTCAAACCGCTTTTGCAGAAAATACAATTAATGCGAACGCAACACAACGCAACCTTACAGACACGTCGTCTGTATTGGTTGCGTTTTCACCAGAGATGTGCGAATTCATAACAAGTCTGCCACATATTGACTGGAGCTGCGCTAGCCTTGCCCCGCTAATGCATTTACACCGGAGCTGCGCTAAGCAAGGCTAGAGTAGTTCCAGCCAACATTTGACTTCCTTGCTCTAGTAGTAATGCAGTCATAGTACACACGTTTAAGATAGTCGTAAATCACCATGACCTAAAGCATTTTTTAAACTAGTTAATCCTGTAATATTGCATAGTAGTCATATTTAACATGCAGATAAGAGGAGCTTACATAATTTACATTGCAAATGGAAAATATTTTTCTATAATAGGTATCTGTCTTAAGTTACTGACGAGGAAAGAAGTATAAAAGGAAAATCAAGAAAGAAAGAAAATACATTTAATAATGAATGGACATCACATAACACTCGAAAACAAACAACGTAACGGGCACGGTTATAAAACAAGAAACACAACAAAATTACAATTTATGTGGGTAAGCCAGTCGGACTGTGCAGTTGTGCGCCTGTGATGTCCATATTAAAAGGGGGGCCCTTTTAACTCAGCTTAAGACGTGAACCGCTGGGGGCCCCGACGCTGGTTTTCAGTAGATCCTAGCCGAGTGAGGTCACGGACTGATACGCCAAACATTATTAAAAATAACAATACATATTAATAACAAACAGTAAAAAACTAAATTATAGTCAAATATATATATAATGTGTGTAAGTGTAAAACAATAAATACAGCACGGACAGATATTTGGATCACTAACTCACGCAAAACGTAATTATTGCTACGCTCATTATACTTCGGAGTTCGTACCTACAAAACAAGATTCAAGAATCGCTGCGCGGGGCGTTGGCAAGATAAGGCCTATAGCAACGACATATTTATAATCTGTGCCTATAGATAAATTAGCTGCTGTTTATAGCGCACGAGTCATGAAAGGTAACCAGTTAAACATTAGTGTGAATCATCAAATCACGTAAACTTAGTCTAGTTTACGTGATTTTCCTTTTACACTTCTAATGATGATGTTGATTGCTTCAATAAAATGATCTCATTTAGAAACTGCTAGTCCTACACTAAGGTTAGAATAAGATTATATTGCCAAGCGATATTGTGATCAGACTTTTGCAAAAAACATTCTTAATGTTTGTTTTAAAACGTAGTTTAGCTAACGAATAAGATTAGTAACGCTAAATGTACATATTTAATTCATCTCAATGTACAGATGCTTTTAAGTAGTCGTAGTAAGTAGTATGTAGACATAATGATTTATTTTTTTATCGTCATCAATCATTTATCAAATCTAGTCGATAAACCTGACCGTAGTAGGTCACTGAATTTTATGTAAACGTAGAGAAATCTTGTCGTCATAGAATGTAAGAATAACTCAGTAATAATATCAGTAAATTAAGCTAGACTTGTACCTAAATGGAAATAAGTCAGGAGTCAAACGTACCTGCCAGTCATTATTCGTAAGCTCACGTCGCCTCGTGCGGTGTAGTAATTGTAGCGTAATTTCGGATTTTCCTGCTCATCGAAAATTTATAAATGAATTGATGTTCGTTTTAAAATGGCTGTGAGCGAAAATATTTCGGTGGAGCTCCTTCACGCTTCAGCGGGTGAAATAATAATATATTGGTCGGCGCTTATATCGATCGCCGGACTTACTGGCCTGCATACAGTACAACATACACCCGATATACAACACAACATACTGCCGGCTCACATATTTTGATGGCACAATAAAGTGTAGGGCGAAGGAGATCAGCCATGGGAAGAATGCCTATTGTGAAGCGGATTTAGACAAAGCTAGATGATAGCTAAGAATGCTGAATAATAGGATATTAATATTGTAGAGCAATAGACATGCTTGCTTATAAAAGACAATGGTAAGAAAGAAAATATTGCTCCAGTACTTATGTGTTTCTTTTATTATAAACTTGTAATTTTTGGTCGGTACTTATTTAATACCATAGTGTTCGCAGAAGAATATTTAAGCTCAATTTATTATGCTTTTTTCATTAGGAAGATATTATATCGTATCTTATTTTAATATTTTTTTGTATTTTTTTTATATTATGTGGCATATGTGCAATATTCTACTTTGTTAATAATAATGTAGGTACTAATAGTACTGTATCAAAACTGTTCCATTATTTTTATTATTCATTATAGTTAAGACTTAATATAAGTATTGTAAAGGGTCAGAACACAGACGTCCAGTATCGCACTCCCTCCAGTGTTAAGAATACACATCATTTTGTACAAAATTACGAGTAATTTAATGTCTCCTATTTGGCTAGCACTAAGGACCTAGAAACCTTTTTAATCTTTGGAATACCTTCAGCAGGCCCAGAAATATGTTTATTTTATACATATTGAATACTATTGCTTTACCTCACAATATACCTAAGACGTTTAAAATTTAACCAATCCATTTTTATGATCGGTGTTTTCAATCTTACATGGTAGGCAACTTTGTATAATCATTGAGTCATTTTGAGAATTATTGTAGTGGCTAGAATTGCTGACAATGTTGCAATTTGATGTTATTTTAAGTTTTACTTTGCAAAAACGGGTTAATGATAGTTTTGATAAAAAACGTGTAAGTAACAGAGGTTAATGTGTCTTTTTACTTACCTTCAGCTAGAGTGACGATAGATTACCTACAGTTTTGATATAGAAAAGCCAAATAGTTCTCTATATTTCCTAAATATAAAGTAACATCAAGTTTTATCGTAATGCAAGTGCCAAAGACAATTTAGGGAGCTTTTACTGTAAGTTTCAATAATGTTAAGTGTAAATAGAAATCGCTTCAATATTGATGTTGTCTTTCGTATATCGAGATAACTCTAATAAATTGTATAAAATCTATCTTTGTTTTATTTTCCCAAAATATGATTTATGCCAAATGGCTAGATGTACCTACGAGTAGACCAAAGCTACACCATAGGCTACACGCCTGTGTTTTAAGCGAAGTGCACTATCGGTAACAAAATGTATAAAACATACATAAAAATCCAACGATAAATCACGTGGCGTTTGCATGCGTATTTTTAACATTTTCTTACCGATAGCAAATTGCGCTGAAAAAAGCACGCATTTTGCAAGGAACCTTCTCAAAAGGCCTTGCCTATGTCAGAATAAAAATCGAAAATAATACTGATTGAAAGAAAGGTAAGACAACTTATTTTCAATCTATAAAGATTAACTATCTCTTGTAGCCACAGACAATTCTTCTCTACAAGTACAAATGTAGTACCCATGGTAGTACCTACATACAATTTAATGAACTCCCATAACCGACCTAAACCACAGAACACGCGTAAACAAAGTATTTTTGGAACAAACGATTGAGGCTACTTGAACTTGCATTAAAAAAACAAACTGTAACCTCTTTAAATATATTTTTATACATTTTATGGCGGTACTACTTGATCTCAAAAACGGTATTTTTCCTTTACTTCTCCTAAGGACTGTAGTGGCTATCCACCACTGAAATTCAAAATGGTAAGGTATCATGGTAAATGGCAACTAATAGATAAAATTCACTGTACTTTGTTTATCGTTGAGTAAAATTTGTTTAAACTTCTTCTAGCACTCTTGAACGTCTAGGAGCTCTAGAATGTCTCAGATACGTCAAGCGGAAGAACATTTATATTCCTAATCAATCACTTCCCAAATTTCATAATGTGAGCTTCGAACAAGTTGACGTAGATATTTTATTTATAGCGAAAAACCTATATCTACAGTACATAGTAAGAATGTTAGTAGTCAATTTGCTACTTGCTTAATGCGCATCCAATCAAGCTCTAGCCACGGGCTAACAAGTGGATTAAGGACCAATTGACATACACAATAGGCTAACGAGTATAATTATCTAATTATTGGACGATGGCGGTAAAGACCGACTTAGTTTTGCTCTGTTAAGTTCCGTTTCAAATTGGTTTGTGTTGGTATTAGTGTATTTTAAAGAAAAATACCGTACCGTTATTAGTCGTATGTAACTTAAAACAATGGACAATATAGTGCACTGGTGGAGTCTAATACATTAGCTTTAACCGGTGTGGTCCCGGGAAGTGCCGGAAATGGTCTGCGAAGCTATCCGAAAATGATTATAAAAACACTTTTACTGTATATTACCTCCAAACAGTTGGTGGTCCACGGGTAGTTAGAAATTTTGACAAATGGTCCCTCAAAGATTCAGAACCACTGGTCTAAGTGAAAGTGCACATTCCACAACAAAAAACAAAAGTACTAAAGGAGAAAAACGATTCTTAAGAGTAATAGTGTGATGAATAAAATGAATTATATCGTTGCGACAATAGTTATAGGTAAATAGGTAAGGTAAGTTGGTAATGTGAAGCGGAAATACTCCAAGCGGGACCCTAACAATGTCCCGCGCCGGGTAGTCTATAAAGCCAACGTCCAACTAGGTTTCCCTATTGTGCAAGTGAATCGGCTCGCATTACCTGCCGCGAGTTCACGCAACGATTGTAATACTCCAAAGCATCGTGCAGTGACAACCCGACTTCGACCGACAATGGACTTCAAAAACAAAGTGGCCATAATAACTGGTGCTGGTTCGGGCATCGGTTCCGCGTGCGCAGTGCTCTTCGCCAAAGCATCAGCCAATCTTGCTCTCGTCGGAAGAAATGTTGACAATCTGGCGAAATCCACTGATAAATGCAAAAGTTTCGGAGTGCAACCCTTAATCATCGTCGCCGATTTGTGTGTACAAGATGACATTAAAAAAATCATCAGTGAAACAGTAAAATATTTTGGCAAAATCGATGTGTTAGTAAACAATGCAGGCATCACCATGATGAGGAGTATCGAAGGCGGTATAGACGCTTTCGACGTCGTCATGCGTACCAACCTTCGGGCTCCGTTCTTGCTGACTGACCTGGCGATGCCCCACTTGATCAGAAGTAAAGGAAACGTCGTCAACATATCCAGTATTCTGTCATCTCGACCGATAGCCAACATGACCGCATACTGCATGTCGAAAGCTGCGTTAGACGTTTTCACCAAATGTGCTGCTATGGAATTTGGCCCGAAAGGCGTTCGAGTAAACTCTGTAAACCCAGGTCCAGTCAGAACTCAAATATTCAAATCCGCTGGCTTGGACGAAGAAGCAACTGAAATGCTCTTCTCGACTATAGAGAAGAATATACCTCTTAGAAAAGTTGTGTCTAGTGAAGACGTGGCTGAAGTTGTGCTGTTCTTAGCTAGTGATAAATCGTCTAGTGTTACTGGCAGTTGTTACCACATCGACTGCGGAGCAAGTATACAACAAATGAACCCATAGTACCTATTGATCTTTTGAAACACCTTAACTGCAGTAAGTTTTGTCCTGCCCTTGTACATATTTAAATAAGCTCTGAATATAGCATTTTAAATATTTTTGGAGAAAAATACTAACATTCATTTACTGTTACAATACTGGTCTTAATCTTGTAGTCCCATAATCTGTATCTAAATAAACCTTTCGTATCTAACTTGTTTTTGTTTCCAAGAAGGTGTAATGGTAAGTAAAAGTAAGACCTCCGAGTATACTTTGTTCGCGTTGATATCTTTGTTGAACGCGGATAATTATGTTTGTGACAGGCGCCGAACAAAAGCGGTGTGACATTAAAGTATGTTAAACCTCGAGCCTCGGAGTGAGCGCTAACGCAAACAAAAGGGCTCGGATATTGCCCAGATAAACACGACTCCTTACAACTTCGCGTGGCTCGTTTAGATCTCCGACAAACTCCTTCTCCCCACTAAATTCCACTTCTTTTCAGAGCCGTAATTGTGGTAATATATTCAGTTATCTGGAGCTCCTAATCCTTCCCCAGGTGCGTCACTAATTCCTTGTTATCTTGCGTTAATTTCCCTCGGATAATCTTGTAAATTGATTGTGCTCCCCACCGAGTCGCGGCAGATTACGTTTTAGGTTCTGTTGTTGATTAAAATTGTATAAATTTGTGTGTTGTGTTTTGTGGATATGGCCTCCCACACATTGGTTAGATTTTTGACGTAAAGGCTTGATTTGTACTTTATACCATTACTTTTGCTTTCGTTTCTGCGCAATAAAGTTGAAGTGTAACCTCGTTAGGTATTCGGGGTTATCTGCGATTAATTTAAGTCCCTAATTTATACGCGGGATGCCGGCTGTACAGATGTAGCTATTGGCTGTAACCACAGCTTTCAATTACACGACAACACTCCGGCGTTTATTGCTTTTTCTTCCCTAATTCCTTTTACTTAGCGAGATGTTCGTAATTATCGCTATATGACCGCTCATTCATTTGCACGAGCTTTTATTTGTACTTAAGTCGCAGAATGTTCAGTAGCTAATAATAATAAAATAATACGTGTAACTACGGGAAAATGGGTTCGACAAAGTTTATGAATCATCGACCAAAAGAAAACTGCCTAGGTACCTTAAGTTAGCGTGAATGTGAAGTTTTTATTATATAGCGTATTTCCATGAACGTAGTTATCTAGCTACTTTAATTTAACTGTAATTGCTAATCTGAAATATCAATATTCAATTCAATTTATTTATTCCAATAAAAATAATTTCTTGTGTAGGAAACATTGGCATCTACTCTAATACTTAAGATGATAATAAAATAAATTAAATTAACACACACAATTCTAGTTATTTAACAAATGTGTTTTTGCAGTCCTAGATAAAAATTATAAAATTAAAATAATAATTATTATCATAGTTTCTGATCCGGAAATTACAAGTAGGTATATACTTAAAAACGCTTTTATTTGTCATAATAATCACTAACTCGAGGTATGAAGCAGACAGCTCCACGAAAGCAGTATTGACAAATATCATGTAAGTAAGTATATATAGAACTCCTGTTAGAATCTGCATAAGAACGTCTTAACTATAACTCAGAGCAATTAAGGAACGCATCCGCTTTCGCATTAACGTGTACGAGGATACGACGCATTAGTCTTATGATAATTGAGACAATTTTGCTGTCTTTGCGCAATCGCGTTCTAAACAAGACGTATAAACTAGAATTTAATAGCTTAAGTTAAGCAGAGGCAGCTCGCGTGTGCACTTGCACGTATCCAGGTACCTATATTGCAGTATTTCTGTCATTGTTTTGCGCTTCTTAGGTCATGTTCACAGGATAAGCGTAGGCGGAGCCGGGGGGCGGGAAAGTCGCCTAGAGCACCGATTGGAAAATGTTAAATCAAATCAAATTTATTTATTTCTTCTCCACAATCAAAGTTAATTCAAAAGGTAGGCAAGGTTACAATTTTAAGGTACAGAAATTTGATTGTGAGAGACTGGAATCTGAGCTAGGCTTCATGCCTGTGTTACAGAGAACCAGTTTGGCGCAACTGAGTTAGGAAGGCTAAGGGAAGCGCTTCCTACCGACCGGTTGTTATGGTCGGGGACCAAGGTCCGATGGTCACCGTCTTGGTTTATCTATATGTAGTCAAGCTCGGGCTAAATCTTACATATCGCGGTTTGTGTTGTATGGAGCGGGCTATCAGCGCCATCTAGCCTGTAGGAGCCGAGTCAAGGCGTCGCGTCTTGAAGTTGCTTGCTAGTGTGGGCGACAGTGGTAAGATGTCGCTACACCACTCCCCCCGAAGAACCGGAGGTTGATTGAGCCAGGATGGTTGAGAGCTCAGCAGTCTGTGCGTAGTGAGCTTGCAAGTGCCAGTGCTTGTTGAGTCCACGATGTGCCGGAATGTGCATGCGCGATGTCTACGGCGAGTCGGGCTGGGCATGCGTAATGTCCACGGCGAGTCGGGATGCGCGATGTCCACGGTGTGTCGGGATGAGTGCGCGATGTCCACACAATGAGTCGGGATGTACATGCGTGATATCCACAGTGAGTCGGGATGAGCATGTGTGATGTCCACGATGCGTGCGGGAGAGCTCGAAGTCCACAGTGAGTCGGGATGATGAGCTGGATGAGGCTGCCGAGGAACCAGGTAGAACCGGTGCGGTCTGCGGTGGTGTCCTTAGGGCTGGTGAGTTGGCTTGCAGGAGACTGCTGGCTGGATTCTGCTGGCTGGGTGCTGTTGGCAAGGGAGAAGGTGACGCTGATAATAACGACGGTGAGGCTCCATGCTCCAGTGTAGATCACGTCGGGGTCACCACTTTGGCGCAACTGTGTTAGGAAGGCAAAGGGGAGCGCTTCCTACCGACCGGTTGTTATGGTCGGGGACCAAGGTCCGATGGTCACCGTCTTGGTTTATCTATATGTAGTCAAGCTCGGGCTAAATCTTACATATCGCGGTTTGTGTTGTATGGAGCGGGCTATCAGCGCCATCTAGCCTGTAGGAGCCGAGTCAAGGCGTCGCGTCTTGAAGTTGCTTGCTAGTGTGGGCGACAGTGGTAAGATGTCGCTACACCAGTATTCTCCTCTCTAGATGTGATCAGATATAAATATTAACACAAAATACAGTGAGTGAATAATTGAAACTGTAAATCTTCCTAAAATAAATAAATAAATAAATAAAAAGCAAAGCACAATAATGGAGAATTAAGCAAAAATAATAATAGCACTAACTATAACTTATATGCATGTGTGTAAGTAAAGAAAAGGAACAAACCAATATTACTTAAGCAGAAGACAATGGTGAGTATTGTATGTTACAATTATAGACTGTCTGTTAACTTCTTTTAAAATGGTTTTGCATAGTGTAAACACGGTTAAGCTAGATGTAGCTTCTACAGGCGATGAAAGTACTTATTCAGTTGCAAGCACTAACAGAAAAAACTTTTTAATAACAATTAAATATGCGTTACCAACGAACTCTTTGTAAAACGAGTTTTTTATTATGCTTTCTGCCAATCCCGACAGAGATTTGCCATATACGCAGTAGGAACTAATAGTGCACAAGTGTTTCATTGAATTGCGTGGATTGCATACTTATTTACAAGTAATAAGCACCGTAGAGAACAGAATATCATGCACTGGACAGTCTCCCGCGACATCGTTCGCGCGAATGTCAAATTTCCCATACAAACTTTAATCCCCCTTTTCACCCCCTTAGAGGCTGAATTTTCAAGACCCTTGAAACAAGTAATTTTAGCTAAATACCAATTCTAATCGATTTGGCTAAAAAAGGGGAATTTTTACCACCTTAAGGAGTGAATTTCTAAAATTCCTTACAAAATATAAGAAATATATTGGCACAACATTTTGACATCGTAGGTGCAAGGGTTTTTGGGAAGGGCGTGAAAGTCAGTCAGTCAACTTCTATTTTAAATAAATAGTTTAATAGAATAAACAAAGCGCCTTTTATCTCCGCGCTCGCTTCTCAATTGGAAACGAAACCTCATGTTTACGATTTTATTTAATGGTGATTAAACCGCTCAAAGTTCTGCCTCACTCGCTAACGTGCTCCTAATTCATGAATTTGACAATGTTTACGTGCCAATAACAGTAAACCAAGAAAACTAATATTTACGTCAGTGTTCATCCTTAGTATTGAGTCTAGTCTGTTGATCAAAACTTTCTGTAGGTAAGTATACATGTACAAAGTCAAAAATATTGCAATAAATAATCGCTTTACAAGGAATTATTGTCTCCTTTCTCTATGAATTGGAGAAGTGTACCTACCTAAATCAACAGACATATAAAATTTTAATAGGTACCTATTCACAAGTGTAATAAGAATTCTTTTTCGGTTTTGCACCATAGAATATGTCACCCCTCAAACATACCTGCGTATATAAATAAGTAACACGTAAGTTAAGTTAGTGTCACTTTTACCTTTCGTAAATAGCCCTGTAACAGTCAACAGAAGCCCAACGCTTTATTTTGTGCCGATTTTTTTCTCTGACTGTACTCAACTGCTGAGATGTTTGCTGTCCCGCTTGTGCGGCCCCCGGGACAGCTCACACAATAAACTGCAGTGGGACGCGTTATTAGACATCTCTTTTTCGGAGCACGTCGTCTTGTCGCATGTAATCTTGAAGGCTTGCCAGCTCAGCACAATTTCGACCTTTATCACAATATGACTTGGATGTTACTGGTCCACCCTTACGCGAGATCCACGGAAAGTGCTGCTAGATAAAAACTAAACATAAAATCGGTGAATGAAGTTTTTACGGTGGGAATTTTGTATCGGCTTAGCATTAAGATAATTATCTTACTGTCGCGCTCAGAGTCGTCAATTAAATTTAATCTTTGATTTAGTCTCGTTCTGTCACTTTTTTGGCAATGAAATAGAAAAAGACGCGGACGGCATGAGACTTGATGAAGGATTAACTCTAATCGACGTCTCTGAGTACGGCAGTTGAAGTCACAAATACAAAAGGTAACGGTTTTTGATATCAAATACTTGGACATTACTTCATAGTTTGGAGACAAAGCAGATCTGACAAGTAGGCACTAGGAAGAAGTTGGACTCTACAAAGATAATATGAATAATAAATATAATAATTGGTACTACCCACCAAGTTAGTAACGAGTTCACTCTTAAAAAAACTGCACAGTTTAACGAAACAAAGAATCCCCGGAAAAGCAACCCGAAATTCCAACAACAAATTCATGCTACATTTATCCGACGTTTATCCGACGTTTATAGGTAAAGGGTGCGTAGGTATGTAACGTTTCCCTTTGTGAAGAAATGTTTACTTACAAAAATACCTGTATTTTTTCTAGTGTTCCATATTTGTTACCGGCCACCGCGTGCATCCAATATATTGGGCTTCTTAGACCCGTCGAACACTTCGTGGCTCTTGATCATTTCTCCACTTATCAAAACGCGATCAATTTCATACCCAATAATGTATAGCAATAAGATAGAAATTCGGAAAGCTGAGTAAAATATTTATTTTGATAGAAAAGGACTGGGACAATCGAAGCCGCCTATTTAAGGGTCCAACCGATCACTTTATTTGTAATTTGTGCCGCACGTGTCCCGAATAAATATTAATAGGTAAGGATTCTACACGGAGAAATTATCGGATATTAATTTCTTCTCTTTATTGGAAGATCATTATATCGCAACCCTACAAAGCTACTTATTGGAAGAAACTCAACCGTGTTGTACCTACGGATTTATACAGGGTTTTTGGAAGATGAGTGAAAAGTTTTAAAGGAAAGCTTGCATAGATTATTTAGATCAATTTAGGCCATACTTGTGTTAGACCAAGTCTGATATTTTTTTTACTTAATTTTTGACGTTTTTTAATGGAAATAGAACTGAAAATTACAAAATTAGTTGCAAATCATTGCTAACCTGAATGATAAATGAGTTCTATTTGATTTTGAACTCGCGGCGATCATTTTGAACATGAAAACATAAATTATCTCAGCTGAAATTTTGTTTTAATTATACCTTACAATAAATTGGTCAGACTTCGTCTTTAAGACAAGTATGGCTCTAATAATTCTAAATGATCTATGCTAGTTTTCCTTTAAAACTTTGCACTCATCTTCCAAACACCATGTATAATACCGACATCTACATAATTTTATATTTCCAGCTCCTTACAATTGTAAATACAACTAAGTACGTAGTTAAATACCTAGGTACAAACTCGAGAATACTATTACATATTACCTAAGGATCGAAAACAATACGAATTACATAAGTTTAAATTTGAATTACAGCAGAAAACTCGTCCCAATTTCAGAATTCTACCTCAAATATCTTACCAAACTAAATGGCTAAACCCAGTAAACAGAGCAGGCAAAACAAGCGAATTGAATCCCCGAATGGTTACAGTTTGTTGTTCATCTTATTTACAAATCCAGACGCCGAGGCTTGCGGGCGCAAGTAATAAAAAAGATCGCACGCAATCATATTTTATCGGAAAAGCTATTTTTCGCAGCGGATCCGCCGTTTATGTGAAATGCCTCAATTTCCCTCCAGCTACATAAAATTGCTTGTTAACAATAACAGCACTACCCCATAACAGAGGTACCGCCCACTGGCATATCGTGAAATATGTTTTGTATAAATATACTTGAAAAAATTTAGATAAACTTTAGTTCTAATCAGCATAATTTAAATTAATTATAAGATTTTTCGGTAACACACATAATGTATAAAAGAACTCATGAAAAATTCCAATGTTTAACAACAAAAAATAATTTATGATAATATCAATTTGAGAACAGCATGTTTCGAAACCATTGTTGTAAAATACGGTGCTCCTGCTTCATAAGTAAATTATGTTTAAAATGCCATCAATATACATCATCATCACAAATCAAGGTACATCACAAATCATAATTAGTCGCGGAGTATATTATTCGACGAATATTTAATAACTGAGGATTTAAAAAAAACCTTATCTATTTTCGACACCAAAAAAAATTAATTCGATCTGACCCATTCAACAGAATACTGAAATATACCCTTTTCGCATAGTTGTATCATAAATTCATCTCCATGTGATGGAATATAATCCGTAAAGGGTTGAGAGCAATCGGCCATCACTATAATTGCTGTATAGGCACCGGTATCCTTCAGTTAGTCCGTTCAGGTGTGATCCTGTTTGCCATCGTGACCCTCACACTGTCCGAGGGGAAACAATAGCACACCCTTCGAGGGTGGACATTAAAGGGCACTTACCACACGTGATACTCTAATGATTTACGCATCGAATGGAAGCTTAGGCTGCGATATACTGACTTATTAGCCATACTAATATCCATACTTAATATTATAAATACGAAACTGTGTCTGTCTGTCTGTTACCTCTTGACGCTTAAACCACTGCACCGATTGAGATGAAATTTGGTGTGGAGACAGTTCGAGACCCTGGAAAGGACATAGGCTACATTTTATCGCAATATAAAAACATAAAGGGGGTGACATGGAGGATGAAAGTTTATATGGACAATCCAACTCTTGCGGGCGAAGTCGCGGGGAACCTCTAGTATATTATATAGTCAAAATCGATGCTAAAAGTTCGTTCGCGAATATTGTACTAAGCAATCTTTTTGAATTTTAAAATAACATTAATTATCCTATAGTTTTAATAAGTTATATGTGTTACATGATACATTACCTTAATAGGTTGTTATTCTTGTTTTTATTTGGTTTTAAATGAATGATTTACATATTAAGGTTTGTCAAGATTGTTTACAATATGCGAATATTGCACAACGATGTAACAAAAAACAGACTTCGCGTTCGCAGGCTTAACGCATACTTCGATTAAATCTACTAGGCAATAGTTTTTTTTTTCAAGAACGAAATAACAGCTTTCTAACTAACGCGTGAAGGAAATGATAACTACTCGTAAGTAGCAAACTAAGGAAGGAATGTCAATTCATATCTCATTGCTTGAGATCGCAATCGTGATTGGTGTTGAGCGGTAGACCTGCCGGAAATTTTGTTTTGATTACTGCTCGTTATCACACATAATCACACACCGCATTCAGTTAGGGGTTTATTAACAAACCATTCAAAGATTGTACCTAAAAATACCTTTGAATGTTTTTGCCTAACTCTGGCCCATTGAAATTACACATAAATACCTGGTACCTGTATTGAGAAATGTATTTTCATAGAGAACTAAGCTTCTGAGATTTTCCATTTAATTAAATACAAGTAAACCACAACACCGCTGTAAATTACGCAAAGGACTCTCCGCTGTCGCGCAAAATTATCTCAAAAGGATTTGTCTGCCGAAATGTATCATAATATCAGGGAAACGTGACCTCGGGCACCTACGAAATTACAACGCAAGCAATAATTCAATCAAACACGGCTTAACCGGGCTCTCTCAGTGTTTACTAAACACGTACCCTTATCACGTTCCATTGACGACCTTATCCTGCCCATACTAACGATACATTAATTGTGATGAACTCGCACAAATCGAGAAATAAGCCTAAATCGCCACAAAACAAAGTGCAAAATTGAACTGTCGTCGCCATTTCAGTGCAGGTGATTGTGAGATTTGGTTGTGCAGTCATGAAATCTTCGTTATTCCTTTTCTACACAGTGTGTTGCTTACAAAACGTTCGGTGTCGGGACGAGGACAAAATAATGAAGTGTAAGTAGAGAAAACAACACTTTTAAAGAGTGCTAACACAAGTTTCCCTGGGCGATCCTATCAGTTGAAGCTTAGCACAGGGATATATAAGTTTCGTGATACTACTGTAAGTCTAGCTACCGCTCCCTGGGGGGCTATAAAGGACCTGTAGAAACGTCTAGGAAAAGAACTGTGAAAGCGTAGTGTCCGCAACTAGATTTAGAGCCCATTCGCCACTTAACGTCCTTATAAGATAGATACGAAATCCTTTAAGAAGCGTTGGTAGCATTGGAAGTGGCATTTTCGAAAAATGCTATTCCATTTTTTGGATTCACTTGCAATTTTGTTGATTTTCTTATCACGTGATTTAGTTATGGCGCATGATTCATTCCGACTATCATCTAACTAGGGCCTACTCTCGTAAATGCAAGACACTATCATAAAGCGAAAGCATATTTAACTGCTTTTTTTTTCAAAGTCATGAGTTTCAGATCGGACAGATTCCTTCACAGACTCTCTCAATGTTACAGCATGCTACTGGCCCAACGAAGTGTTTGAGCCCTGCTTCGGGGGCTGCGCGGAGGTGTCGTGTGACAACCCTAGAAACCACCTCCGGCCCTGCTACCCCTACTGCGAGGCCGGCTGCGTGTGCGAGGAGCCCTACGTGAGGGACGACCGCACCCACCAATGTGTCCTGCCTCAGGACTGCTCGCCGTTAGTACACACGGCCGCACGTCAATCTACCCTTTTTTTTTACGTTGGAAAATGCATTATGCATACTCGCCGCCCGGGGGGACGGCGAGTTATGTGGGACTCGAGCTCAGACGCCCATACCCACTAAAAACCAACGACACTCCGTCAGTCACCTGGCAGCTCATGACTCGCTCGACGACTCGCGAGCGGCGGACGGGGCTGCGGGAAGCCGGTCGGATACTACCGCTGCCCCGTCGGTGATTGCCCGCCGTAGCAGGCCCGGCAAGCCCACCCCATGAGGGGGGGCAACGGGAATGGCCCGAAGTGTGCGGACATTCCCGTCAGGTGGCGGTGGAGGCGCGTGCAATGCCGGCGCGGGTACCCCCGTACCCAACGCTGGCTGACCTCCACCAGGGGGATCAGGTGGTTATAACGCCGCCGTCTCCGCCCCGTACGTCGCCTTCGGATCGGGGCGGCAAGAGGATCCTACTCCCGCACCCTCTCCGCTGCCTCCTTCTGTGAGATAACGTCCTCGCAGAAGGAGGTGACGGCCTTCCAGGCTCTGTCACGGCCTCCACCACGCTGGGGAGGGAGAGGTCCTGGCCGATTTCCGCAACCAGAGCGCGGCGCTGCGACTCCCACGCAGGGCACGACTCAAGGGTGTGTTGAGCCGTGTCCTCCGCAGCACCGCAACGTCAATCTACCCTACTTTGACCTTTAGACCGCTTCTATTCCACGTAATAAAAGCTGTTTTCGTGGTTCAAATGGCTAACCTGACGTGCTGCCGACTGTACAAATTTTCATATACCTTGTTGCTGTAGTAGTCGCACGTTAGCTTCTATCCACAAGGTCCCGGGTTCCAATCCCAGGTGGCACCATGAATTGTAGTTTTCAGTCATGAAACAACTCAGTAATAGCTCAGATTCAAGAAGTTGGTGGTATTGGTAGCTGGTGGTAGTGCACCTATGTATTGCGCACACACTTTTGCACTATAATATTTCCTGCGTACCTTGTAGATCGCTGAAATTCAGTAGGAAATACATACATGCTCATATCAAGGTTGTCTGAAAGCAGGACATTTACCCGCAAGACGGATGGGCGACCATGAAAGTCGTAGTAACTGTAGAGATGGCCACTTACAACCGGTAATTTGGAAATATCGATGGGGGATGCCTATGTCGCCAGCACTGTCGTCCACATATTTTTAGGCTGCTTATCTATACATATAGGTTTAATGAACATTTACCTACTATATTTTTATGTTTATAGGCGGGGGTGGCGACCTGGTGGTCTGTAACACAAGTATTATTTTACTTACCATAGATCACCAGTCTCCACAAACAAGTTTTGTCGACCTAATAGTAGATAATTTATTTTGTTAACATTTTTATTTGCTTGTTTGTGGTAAAAATAAATACATTTATTATTATTATAGGTATAAAGGAAGAAATTGTCTGACTGACTTATCAATGCCCAGCCCAAACCCTTGCAAATATGAATAGACTAGATTTGATCACAGGTCTCCATGGCTCTATAAAAACCTTATCAAACCCTCACCGTATCTTTTCTAAACCAATATTATATTCTTGATTGTTTACTTAACCAAATGACCATTGTTCACAGGACTCAAATGGGCATACCAGTCCCAAGTAAGAGGTATGACAAGTCCAACGGGGCGATTTCGAAATACACGTCACGAAGTGGCCTTCCGCGGGACCATGGAAAGCGCGAGGAGCTTCTAACTGACTTTGAGAACGAGGGGACTCCCAGCAATAGGTTGGAGGACTCTCCGCGAAGGGCCTCCGAAGTCTCCCGAATGGGGAACTACTTCAACATCGTGATCGCGCCGCCCCCTATCAAAGCGCTGCAGCCGAGGAAGCTGCTGCAAAATAGAATAGCCGCCAAAAGAATTTGAAGTTATGCAACGCAAAAAAATATTGTAAAAAGCAATCTAACCTTTGTTATTTTTTTAATAAAGTTATTTGGTCCATAAATATATTGATTTGGGTTTGGTATTACTTATATCATTCATTGTAAATTATATTTCCCATAATTGAAGATACGAAGTGATTACTTAGGTAGGATTAGGGGTTGAATTTCATTAGGGGTATGAAATTAATAGATGTCATCATAAAAAGATTATAACAGTTAAAAGAACATATCTACGATTAGGATACATTCAGAGGAATAAACTAAAAATTAGGTCATGTAGGTAGGTACTGCTTTTTTTAAATGTAAATGAAAACATTAAAATCGTTTCCTTCAAAATACCCAGATCTTTAAAAGAAAAGTAAATAAGAAGCGTTTTCGTTGACATATTAAATTTTATTGTACACAATGACCTAGAACCCGTTTCATTCATATATTACGAATATGTACGAGTATCCTTTCTTTATAATACCCATATATCAAAGATACACGTAGGCCTACTTTGCTTGCTACATAGCATAAATTTCTGATCGACAGCCTAATTATTTGTCCCCAAAACACGATGCCCTATTTTATGAAAGAAATAATGAAGTACTTAAACATTTTTTGCATTACTCTATTTGTAAGAAAAGAACTAAACATCCTAGTGGTTGTGTTTTTTTCTCAAACAACGCCGAGAATGCTGATTAAAAAGCACTGATATCTGATGTGAAATGGAATGGAAAACTCGGCCATTTTGAGATCACAAGGATTACAATGCGTAAACTGCTATTGCTCGCTCTCCTACTTTGTAAGTGCAATTTAACCTTATTTTTTATTGTTAATTTATAAAGATTTAGGGTAAAACGTTCGACATTACCTACTAATTACAGACAACATCGTTGCACGAGCCACGAGGATGGGCAGTTACGATTATGAAGATCCGGACGGGAACAAAAGACACTCGCTTATAGACGACAGAAGGAATTATAGAAAAAAAGTATTGATCAGCACAGGGGACAAAGACTACGATAGAAAGAGACACGAGTATGAGAACACTCGATACTTCGAAGAGCCTGAAGCCAAGCTGTTTGGAGGCATCGAAAGGCAAAGGGAGGCGGACCTGGCAACGGGATACAAAAAACACTTCGAGGACATTGACAAAATGCCTGCTATGAAGAGTGCGGAAGTTGGACACTCGCCATACGTGTAATTTTTTTATTAGATTTGCTGTGCATGGAGTGTTAGCATTACGGGTGGATGTACTGTAGTTATGTAGTTATTATTTCATTACAGAGACGAAAAGAGAACTCCTATGACAATGAACTGTGATAGACAACGAGAACGGTAATTAATGATTTTTCTTAATCTATGGTTCATATAAAAATAATATTAATTAAATTTTTGTATGCAACGTCACTTGCAAGTTTAAAATCGAAGAGAAGGAAATCTCATTGCCAATCTTCAATAATACATTTGATTTATTCGCGCATTTTACCTTGCAACCAACTTCAGCCTAGAACACGATTTCGATTCCATCTGCTTTATAATTAACTAAGTGGCGTTAAGAGGGCAGGCTAATCGCCATTTCTCCTTGCAAGCGCACCTACCTACTGTCCTGTTTCTTCCCTGAATAACTTACTAAGGGCAGTTTTTTAACCATAAGATTTACATTCACGGTCACAGCTATGCTCATGAATTATTGTTTTTTAAGTGAAAATCTAAATCTGAAGATTAGATATTGTATTGTACTATTATTTATTCTGTGATACTGCACTTAAAAATTTTACCACTAGAGGCGAGAAATGAAAGAATGAATTCCCGCCTCTGGTGGTAATTTTAGAAATATGAACCTCAAATATCAGACACTCGCAAAAAGGACTACGCCCATTAACACTGAAACTAAAACATAGGGGGCATAGTCAAATCTATTACCTAAATCTTGCCTTGTATTAAAAAATACATCACCATTGGTCAAGTTTTGGAGGAGGGAACAAGGGGACTACGAAATGTTGTTTTGTTCAATTTTATGAAACTATTTATTGGTCTGAGCTACAGTTGTCTCTTTCTTGTTTTGGGAAAGCAACATTTTATTCATAAACCTATTCTTCAAATGTCACTCAGACCTCGTTTCCTCTCGACATCCCAGGTACGAGTCGTGCTTCGCTGGCTGCGCGGCGGTGAGCTGCGACAACCCCCGCGACCGGCTGCGGCCGTGCTACCCCTTCTGCGAGCCTGGCTGCATATGCGTGGCTCCCTACGTTCGCGACGACCGCACGCATAAGTGTGTTATGCCTGACGAGTGTACAAAGTAAGTCTGATGTGAATTCAATTCGGCTTGGCTGCAAATGCGTGACTCTACGTCCAAGATGACAGCACACATGTATTCAACTTGACGAGCGAACGAAGGAAGTTTTAAGGTATTCAGCTGTGACAATAGTTGTTCGCTACGCCCATGGGTAAGGGGTAGCCCTTATGGAAGCCTCGCTGCATATGCATATGCGAGCCGCCCTACGTTTGCGACGACTCCATGCATGCACACCTATGTGTATTTTGGCTGACGAGAGTAAAAATTAAGTTTGAAGATAATTAAATCATGCCCACGGGCGGCTACGGCCATACTTTTAGCTTGGCTACATATGAGTGACTCTCTAATTCCACTATAACCGCACGCATAAGGGTATTGTGCCCGACAAGTTTATGAAGTATTTTTAAGATATTCAGCTGTTCCAATAGTCGTGTGTCGCTACGCCCATACTATGCTACAATTGGAAGTCTGGCAGCATATACGATCCACTCTAAGTTCGTGATAACCATTGTTAGCTTGGCTGCATATTTACCGCTCTAGGTAGTATCAAGTACAAAGAAAATCGTTACCAAATTCTATGTCAAAATAAATCATCATCCGTGCTTATACAAAATGTATATGCGAGTGTACCAATTTCATGCAGTGTTGAAGTCGGCAGAAAAATCCTTGTTTACTTTATTATGACCATAAACGTTATTACTTTTTGCATACTCAAGTACATTGTGAAACATTTATTTACAGAGGTCTCAAAGGAGTTCCGGACTTGGGTGATGATATATAGTCTACTACTGTCTACAATTATGTTTTTTATTTATAATTATGAACGTATGTACCAATAAATAAGGATAGTTTTTCAGTGACTGTTTTATTACCCTGTCGTTGATCAATAAAATAAATGCAACCACCACAAATTAATTTACTAATACCCATGGTAATACTAAGACTGAAAATGTACAACTGTCACGAGTTAGATTACAAACTAAAACGAAAATTAGGCAAGATTTGGTCAAGTTGCTCCGCAAGATGATTTAAATCCCTAAGGATTCGTCCTTCTTCCGGGTCGGGCTCAATGTCGACTGTATTTACTCGATGGGAATGAAAGGGTACCAAATGGAGGTGGACGGGATAGTGTATTTTAGCTTTCGGTCTTATAAATAGAAATAAATCATTATATATAAACAGCGCCTGTCCTCATAATTTTAATCATATTTTATCTAGACATTCGTTTATGAATGAACTGGTTAACTAAAAGCTTTATGCTAAAATCCTAGCAGATGGCAAACGTAACGTACACAAAGTTTTAGTGGACTAGAATTTCAATGCTTCCATTGTGCAATTGTGCGGCATATGGCAACAAATCAATGACCAAAACCATTGTTCACTGAATCAGATTCTAATTTGCACCATTTACTTATCAAAGTGCTCAGTGTTTTGGAATATGTTCATATAATTACTGGAAAAATATTGGTGAAATTTAAACTTTTAATGAAATGACGCTTACTGAACACTTCATCTTAATGGAGTTAGTGGTTATGTGAAATGGTCTGCTTTTTTACTGTGTATGATATATATCCTGATCTACAATGTACACGTGGACTCTCTTTTTATTGTATCTAATAGAGGTTGACTGTGAATCATCAAGTGAAGCCAGTGAACACTATTACGGTAAGTTCAGAGGAAAAATCAATGTAAAACTGTGACGCATAACCTATTCACTAAACTTTAAAATTACTTCCAGAATGTGGAGCTCATGGAAGATTTGAATACTGTATCAATGGAATTCCAGGGTGTGTTATTGGATGCCACTGTTACCCGGGATACTATTTTGATACTGAGACTAAAATTTGTGAACCTAAGTAAGTACATCTAATGTTATTGCTTAGAATAGTTACACAGTGTTATTGGTTGTGTGGGAAGCATTTTTTATATTGCATTACTCTTGTATTACTAACCCTTTTAACTTTCCAGCATAAAGCTGACACAGAATTCTAGACGGCAATTTATGGAAGACTATAATACACCAACTCGTTCACCTATAATATCTGTTGCTACAGTGGGAGCTGAGTTTCTAAATCCAACTCCTACTTCGTCAAACCCCATAGAAGACAAAGTTGATGCGATAGCGAAAGATTCAGATGATCTAGGTGATTGGCTCTATAATCAATTCTTTAAAACTATAGAAAACCAAGTTATCAACAGCACAGACAATAACCCGATGACGAGACGAACTGGTAGTCAGGTAGCTAAACCGATACCCAAAAGTTTGAGGCGATCACGGAAGAGAGGTAAAAAAAAATCAAAGAAAAGCATACTAAAGAAAAAGGGTTTAAGGAGAAAGCTTCTTAGAATCACCGAAGACGACAGTTTATTTGACGACTCAAGTTCAGCTTCGAGTTCCGACGACAGCAGTAGTGGCTCCAGTTCCAGCGCCAGCGATACAAGCGATGATCAGGAGCATGGGCACAGAAAAATTGTGATGATCAACAAAAAGCCAACACCTCCATTGCCGTCATTCATTTTCTTGCCAAATGTTGAAACACCGTTTTATCCTCCTATTGGTTTGCCTCCGCCGCCGATCGTCCCGATGTATCCTATGGTTCCTGTCCCGCCAGTTGGTCCTTACTTTTCAGGTATGGTAATTTAAATGAAAATACTAACAAATACTTCTAATTTGATTTGAGGTACAATAACACACCAAAAATGGCTATTGCTATTGCAGGTTACCATCAAGTTCCCTGCCCCGAAAATGACACACACACGACATCAGCACCGCAAACTACAACTCATAGCGTTACCACAACTGAAACTAAACCTACCACTAGTACTTCTGAGATGCCTAGCTCCAGCCCCGAGCCGGATCCTACTGGGGAAGGTGACAAACCAGTCCACAGAGCCAGGGGGTCTTCGAATGCGCGCAACAAAAAGGCGTAAGTGTACTAGTGATTAATAAAACTTAGCACAGATCGGCCATTTATAAAGGACTTAGCAAACTTGGCTTTGGCCGGTGAAACCCACTTAAAGGTTACCTACAAACTAGGTTCAAAGTACTAAATTGACCAGGTTTCACCAGTCGTCGCCATTAGTCACTCTCACGTACCTCATTTATATCTAAAACAATAATTTTGATTAAGAAAATTACAATATAATTATTTTATTGATAATTATTATTATTTACAGTCAAAAAGCCAACAAACATGCGGAACGGAATATAATGGTAAGTAAATATAATAAGCCATTTTGCTATCACTTAAGCTGTACCTATATTATAAAAAAATATTATCTAAATTGATAAATGTTCATTTTCAGCTACAGAAACTACGAGAAAAAATGTTACGACGCAATAAACAACCGTTTCCAATAAATATGGCTGACCAAGACCCCGAGATGGCGTATGTAAATGACTTCGAACCACCATCGAGACCGATGGAATTCCGCTCCAAAAACGTGAACGAGCCCAATCCAGACCCTCGAATGAAAGACGTTGATTTTAAATACCTTTCAGAACTTATACACAAAATTAACCTTAACGAAACAAATCCAGGACTACCTTTCAAACTAAGGCAAAAAATGCTTGATTTACCTAATCAACCTTTCCGAAGAAATTATGCAAATGCCCCAGCTGCACAATATGAGTCGACGCAAAAGTTGAGACCAGCGTCGAAAGCTGATGACGATTCTTACTACACTAATTTAGGAAGACAAATAGCTTCATTGATAAGAAAGGTTGATACAGACGGAGACCGTCAAATTAATATCGAGATAGAGCCTCGAAATGAAGACGCAATGCAGACAATTTTCAACGAAAATAGATATGCACCGCGGTCATACTGGGAAAGATTTGTACGCTCCCCTCTGAACCGTAGGAGCAGTTACCTACAAGAAATGAATTATCTCAAAAACAGCAATGAAAATTTATTCAATCTGGAAGACCAGGTTAGTGTTGCCGCAGCTGTCGAAAGAGCTTTTAGTTTACATGAACTAGAAAATATTGCAAATATAATGGAAAGAACTCAGTCGAAAAGCAGTCAGAAAAGTTCAAAGTACGTACGAGCTCCAGCAACTAGTAGCCGCAGTTATAACATTGATTTACTACCCCGTGTAAACGGGCGAAATAATGCTGTTACTCAAGCTAAGAGGAATTATAACGACCAAAAAAATAAACCAGTGGATAAATCCAACCTAAATAGAAACAGTCAAAGAATCAGCCATTATAATAATTATCAGTCCTCTACACCACAAAATGCTGTACCGTTTCGTAAACATATAAACGAAACGCACAGTCCCAAAAATCTCTCGATGAACATGGAAAACAGAAAAAAAATAGATTTTCTGGGTAAAATCGTAAAATTTCCACGTAAAATACCACTTGATCAACAAGTCTTAAAGATTATTTATAAGAATGTTACAGGTCCGAACACACGTTCGACTAAGCAAGTTTTGAAATACCAATTAAGCCCAATGATGCTAAATTACAAAAGCTTAAAGTATGTTGGTAACAAACATAACCAATACCCAACGCAGAATTCTTACGTGCCTCTACAAGTGCCATTCTATCCTAATCTAGCTCCATCCACGGGAAGAAATGGCCATCCTTCATATTTCCACCATGAACTTCACCATTTTGATTTTTTTAACTAAAAATTTTGTTCCGTTTTAGTTAGATTTTTGTTACATTGTATGTCATGTATAGTAATAATCATAAATTATGATATCATTAATATAATGTTTTAAACGATTTTATATACAATAATCCGCCGGGTGTTTACGATACACAAACTGGCATCGTACGTCGAGCTGCACTGCACCGCGCATCGAAGGATTACGAAATAGTGGATGTCTGCCACGAAGGCGAACGTTTTAAAGCCACCGAGTTTACATTGCGGCTCAAACGCAAGGGCTAAAACTGCGAGGCCATTTTCAGCAAGTAATGTAATGGTTGTAGATCTATTCCGACACATGTTTGATGGGTGGGGATAAACGGTTATCCTGTTGTATTCTTCACAGACAATTTAATACCCATTTCATAACGTGGGGGTTCCCATGCTGCGGCGGTGCAGTGCGGCTGCGGGCCCGCTGCGGCGCTGCATCAGCAGGTTAAGCCGAGCGCGAGCGACGCGATCGCAGCGATCGACTTGCAACTATTTCTATTATGACCTTAATCCGTGTAAGTGCAGTCTCGGCCCGGCTTCGCGGCTCAGGCATTAATAGCGCCAGCTTTACGAACTGTAATACCTGTTGGCGAGATCGTAAATTATATATTTGCGGTGTATCGCGGCAGTAAGCCGAATATACTGCAGCAATAACCGTTACCGTGGAGAGGTCACATTTAGTAAAGGTTCAAATGTCTGTTTAATTCAAATTGGGGTATAAATTTTCGTAAGTTAACGCCTATAAAAAGGTTGAAAATTATATGGCTTTATAGGGAAAATTATGAAAATGGAAGGCGTTTTCATCTACTGAGTGATTATTTTTAGCCAGTCTAACCTTGTGATGTCGTATTCTCGGAGAGCAGCATTGACTCGTTGAGCTCGATGGGCGCATTATCATCGACCAGTACCAATTGGTGCCCATGGTTTACTCGGAATGGTCTGACAATTCTATCAATAGCAACTGCTTTGCTATGTCTGCTGTCATGAAGCCTCGATACGGGATCAAAGGTGTTCTAGCTCCAATCATAATACCACCCCAAAAGGACACCGATTTACCGCCTTGCTAAACTGTTCCTGTGGCAGTTCTTTGCCTTTCACGGTCTCCTGGTCTACTGCAGACACGGACACGTCGGTTATCTGGATGAGTACTGATTCGCGATTCGTCAACGAAGAGACAGTTTTGCCAAATGTTTTCTTCTTCATCTTCTTAATTCTGCCAAAGCCTAGCCCACTCCAATCTCTGTCGTTGACGTTGCCGGGAATTCAGAGGCGCTCGTCAAGACCTCCATGCTCGTAATCTAGCCTGGTGCAAGCAATTCCGAATGGTCTGAGTGCCAACTTCAAGCCCAGAGGCGGCCCGAACTTCTGCTTTTATTTTAGTAGCGTTCATTGTCGAGTCACGGGCAGCCAGCAATCTAATATAGCGCTTTTGGGCAGAGTCAAAACAGTTGGGCGACCACTGCGGGGTCGGTCAGCTAAATTACCCATCCCGTGGTACCTCTGCAACGTGGTCAGGACACAGCATTGGGATATAACAAGTCTGCGTGCTATATCTCTCGTGATGTATCTAAGGATGTATCCTTATTTTCTCAAAGTTACTATTCTTGCTCGTAAAACTTCTGATAATCCCCTTGGCATTTTTTCAATCACAACTTTTTGCGAAAAAGTATTTAAAATCCGTCAAAATTGACTAAATCAGATTTCTGAGTGAGCGTAAGCTATGACTGAAAGCCTTTTTATATGGAACACTAGCTGTTGCCTGCGACTTCGTACGCGTGGACTCCATGATACAAAATATTTTATACTCTGCCATCCAGCTATCATGATCTCTTAGTCTACCATGTCGTAAGGAGATGAGAGGAAAAAAAAGTCAATGGGCACTTTCGTTTTGATAGGTACTATCACCTCGCCATCCTCCTCTGGTAAGAAAATTTCGCATGGTAGTGACACCGACTCCAAAACGAAATTTTATCGGATATCTTTCTTAGTAAAAGTGGAAAGGATTGTTTTTTACTTTTAAGTTTACTTTATTGAAGGCAGTTTTATTCGTTTGTAATAAAATATATGTAAGTTTAGTTTTTAGTGTTCAGAAAAAGTCAGACTTAAACTTCCGTACCACAATAGATGGATGTGGTTTAGCATCTATTTTTTGTGATCCTGTGGTGTCCCTAGCCTACTCAAGGGTCGGTTTGTAAGTTACTACTATCGTAAAGTAAGTAGGTAAGACTATTTAGATTTCGACAAACTGTCTGTAGTGAAATTATCCACGAACTTAGCGTTTAGGTCAGCACCATCAAATTATGACTCCTGAATGTGAACGCTTAAATACCTAAATTAATGCTGTAGCATATATGGTATACATGCCTATAAAATCTGAACGATTCTCCCGATTTCTCTAGGTTTCCGTTACCAGATCGTAACTTGGAGACAGAAGAATTACATTGGGAGTTTGAAAATCAGTCTAAAGTAATTTAGCATATCAATTTTACTAACATAGTTTATAAGCAAATTATTACTAACACCAATATGGATGTATGGTCCAAAATAAAAGATTTTAAATTTAATTTAATTGCTTCAGACCTGCAATTTGTGTAAGTCAATAGAAAATGCTCATCACGCTTAACAATGTTCCCTACGGCGCTCTATTCATATCTCTTAAAATTGAGCTGAGCTGCTAGGGTTCTATACCAGTTGCTCAAGAACTTCAATTTGTGTACGTCAATAGAAAATGCTCATCACGCTGAACAATGTTCTCTAAGGCGCTCTATTTATATATCTTATAGTTGAGCCGAGCTGCTAGGGTTCTATATCAGTTGCTCCAGATCTTCAATTTGTGTACGTCAATAGAAAGTGCTTATCACACTGAACAATTTTCCCTAAGGCGCTCTATTTATATCTCTTATAGTTGGGCCGAGCTGCTAGGTTCTATGTCAGTTGCTCCAGACCTTCAATTTGTGTACGTCAATAGAAAGTGCTCATCACGCTGAACAACGTTCCCTAAGGCGCTCTATTCATATCTCTTATAGTTGAGCTGAGATGCTAGGGTACTATATCAGATGCTCAAGACCTTCAATTTGTGGACGTCAATAGAAAATGCTCATCACGCTGAACAATGCTCCTTTAGGCGCTCTGTTCATATCTCTTATAGTTGAGCTGAACTGCTAGGGTTCCATATCAGTTGCTCCAGACCTTCAATTTGGGTACGTCAATAGAAAATGCTCATCATGCTTACTAACTTTTCTTAAGGCGCTACTTTCATATCTCTCTTAGTTTAAGTGTAATGCTAAGGTTCCACGTCAGGTACTTCGATCTTCAAAATAAATTATAGCCTAGTATTTGCCCAGACTCAATAACTACATAATAAAAAAAGTTTCATTCAAATCCGTTCAGCAGTTTCGGAGATTAGCGTGTACAAACAGACAAACAGACAAACGGACAAACAGACAAACAGACAAACAGACAAACAGACAAAAAAATTAAAAGTTGTAGATTTATATTCTGTTACTATTTTAACGTCACCCTCAATTAGTTTTTGGTAAAAATACTCAATGTACAGACGCATCAGTTTTACAGTTTTATTATAGTATAGATAATTGAACTTTTTTGTATTCTAATTGTATATTTTTGAATAAAGACTCTTAAAAGAAGAAGAAATCATAATATTATAATCTACTGTAACAAAAAAGATTTCGATTTTTCAAAGTGATCGTAAACTTTTTTTGATGTATGTATTTTCGCAAAAGCAAATTCAGTGTTTTCTTATTTCTGAAACTTTTTGTCACAAAGTTACATAATATTTACTATTGTAAAAGTTTAGTCACACGCAGCAGTGATTTGATTTAGTCTTTCGAGAAAAGTGCCAGATTCATTCCTATTCTTGAGGAGAGCTAGCTGACAATTCACGTATATTTTTTATTTGATTCCGTCGATAGGTGCGTGAAGTAAGACATGCCTCACATTTAGGAATAATTTGATGCCTACAACCTCAATATATTTTGACGTGCATAAATCGCCTTGTCATGCACTAAAATAAGTTAACATATTGAAAATATTGTCGTGTGTTTGGGTAGTTCTCAGTTACTTACCCGGTGCTTGAATTTGGATCGATGCTTCATATTATTTTATTTTTTAAAAACAAAAACAAAGCAAACTTAAAAAATGATAATAGGGTATTGCACTAATCATGGGATGGGATGTTTCAACTACTTTTTAACCCCTACCATTTCCAAACCCCTACCCCCTACCATTTTCAAAGTATTTTCTTTAAACCTTCACGTATCATGTTTCCAGACAACATAGAAAATTAATTGTTATCAATCCGCCTGCGGGTTATTATTTAACCTGTCAAACCACATATTTGTGGTTCGACAGTTTAAATACCTCTAGAGTTGTATACAGTATCTAATTTTGTCATGGTCAATAAAACAACCTCGGTGACTGAATATTTAGGCAGTCTTTCAGTTTGTAACACAAAATGATACTTACGAGTATCTACGTGAAGTATCAAGTATTTGGATCGCGGCTACGTCGTAATACTATGAGTTTTTACCTAGACAAAGTACTAAAATGTTCACCTACTTTCGACGCTGATACTGGGCATACTTTAATTATTTTAACCAAAGTAGAAAGTTCCACGAGATACCGGTCGATAAATTTTTAGGTGCCAATTGAAAACATCTCATTTTTATAATGGTACTAAAATTCAAAAACCATTCCGAGATTTGGCGATGGTCAACGCGTTAAAATATTGTAACATTTTTTTACGCTATGAATTCAGAGATATTTGAAAAAACAATGAAAAATACTATGATACAGGCATTATAAAGGGACATGCCTTTGCTTGGTATTTTACCACACATAGAAGCTAGCTGTCATTTTGACATTGACATTTGAAACTGACACTACGATGAGTGAGTGAGACAAGAGATAATGGTAGTGTTGTTCCATAGAACTGAAGTCCATCTATTTATCGATAGTTTTAGTATAGTTTAAGTATTTAGGATTGCTAAATATACACATGCATTTAAATGTTTATCTAGTATGGTAACAAAATCATTAAAGATCCTTTATTCATTTTATTGATGTTTCATTTGATTTTAAAAACCATACAAATTGAAGTAAGGAAAATTGCAACAAAAGCTTTTGTTAGTTAGGTTGTGTTTGGATAAAAAATACTCGCTAAGATCTACTTCTTTATTTAGACTTTTCTTATTTTGATATACGTGCTTACTGTCGATATCGATATCTTACTGCTACAAAATACAATACTATAGACGTCAGTTATTTTTTTAAATTTAAAATATGGCAAAGGCGTGAAGACGTCACATCCTTACTCTTGTACTTACGCTCTTTTAGAATGGAGAGTTTTTAAATAATTAAATTCAAGGGGAAATAATGAAAAGAAATGAAAAAAAAAACGTGTCCTGTTTTTTTTGACGTACGTAAAAAAAATAAAAACGTGCGTGTAAAATTTTTGAATTATCTAGCTCGGAGCATAAGTAGGGCCAAAACAATAAAGAAAAAGTCCCCATATGTTTTTATTTTTATTAACATTCATAGGTGACACTTTATGTTTGACTTGTCAATACGGCATTTACTGGTCGAAATTGTCACCCATCTAGTCACAGCTGCGCCTATAATAGGGACCTATTATAGGGTTATGTCAAAGTTATATAAGACATCACTACCTTTGATGTAATAGTATATTAGTAGGATATCTGTTTTCTGTCCCGAACAAGCTATACCTAATGGAAACATCGACCTCGACAATGTAAAATGGATCAATTTATGGAAATATTATCATACCCGGCAGTCAATGTTTGCTCTCGAAAGCAAACAGGTTTTACAATTAATTGAATTCGCGTGGGAAGGGTAAGAACACATTAAACTCTGGCGGACACGACCCCTCTTGACCCACAAACAAGAGGTCTTAATAAAACCTCTTGATAATAAGCCCTGCCAGTAATTTCAATTTAACTTCAAACACCAAGTTTGTTCGGCGTTGAAATAATAATGTAGAGACAGTAAAGTGTTATTTTGTTCATTGGTAGATATTAATGGAGTGAAATTAATTGAAAAGTCAACGGCAAAAGTTCCAAGAATGATTATAATAACTTTCTGTGGGTAAGTAAGAAATAAAAAATCACAGATAAACTGATAGCTAATTATATAGGTTTTTTAAATATATTACTAACTACTACATGCATTTTAGTGATATGTATATTTGTATCTAAATGTGCAGTAGCACACCCTTAAAAGTTGATTATTAGGACTTGACTTCAGTCAGTAAACAAAGTAAGGAATAGTAAGGAATATTTTGCCAATAGTAAGGAATATTTTGCCTTACACAAAAATGCGAGACTCATGCCACATACATTATTTACCTTTCACCTCCTGTACAAATTATTTCCCAAAAGAAACAATGATAAATTCAATTTCACAAAGGGGGCGCTTATGACGCGTGTATAGTGTATACTAGGCCTATGTTTTTATATAAAACAAAAAGTGTTCCATCCTTTTGTTGTTTCAATCAGACCCTGTGATGTCGAGTAGTAGACCCAAGTCAAGTCAAGCTGAACAGAACCAATATAAGTTGAACTGCGACAAAAAGGTCAAACTGTATAAACACAGGTTTAGATATGGTGGAAATGGATAGCTTTAGATTGCTTGTAACTACGGGTACCCGTGTTATTGAGGTTTCCGCAAATAGCTCTATATTTATTTGGCGGGTTCGGCGGGCATCCAATTTTCATATTTCCCACGGAGGCTGCGCTATCTACTAAATCTCTTCCTGATATTTTTATGGATTGAAATTGATTTACAGCACCTGATACGGAAATAAAAACGTAATTTTTCGATGCTTTGAATGTTTTCCGTTAACTGTAAATTTTTTAGGTCACCTGCCGTCTGCTAGTGATAAGGATAGCATAAAATATTTACAGATTTTCGACAACGTATCTAAAGTTTAGTAAAGAATAGTAAAAGGAAATTAGAAAGAGAAATTGCATTCATATTATATTACTTTCATTGTATTCATACTTATTCATCACCCCTGACGTCTACGACCGCCAGCTAAGCACAAACTTTTATTTTTAGAACACTCCAATATGGCGCAGATTAGGTAAGGTGAATGGGTACTTTCCGTCCCCTGCACACTCATCCAATTTCTTTGTACAAAAAACAAAAAGGAGTTCTAGTTGTTCCGAATGTTTGTTGAACAGTTTTGGTTTCGCTGAACGGCCCTGGAACACTTCGGAGGAAGCTGCTTACTGCGAGCGGAGCGGAGTGGCCCAATATGCCGATGAGGAGCCCTCGCTCAGCAGTAACGAGCCAGGGCTGCCTCACTTGTGATACATAATCTTGAATAATAGGTAGGCCGTAGAAACATAAATACTTTATTGAATTTAATAGTAGTTTAATAATATGGAAGAATAATGTCGTGAATAAAAAAAACATAACTAAAAATTCAATACCATGGTATTGAATTTGTAGTTATTTACAGTACCATGGTATTGTATTTGTAGTAATTTAGTTTGATAGTGTTTTAAGTAATGCGCGGACGTTTGTCACGTTCCGTCACTATTACCGCTGAATTAAAATATAAATATATTTTCTAAAATAGTAAAACTCATGTGGCAAGAACAATGTTGGCAGTGGCAGACGCTGCAAAAATACTTGAAGAGATGAATGCTATCCATCTAAGTATTACCTAAAGCTTGTTCCAGCGTCGCAACCAGCAACCGCACACAGTTTAAGCGCAAGAAAAGAGAGAGAAAGAACATCCCCCCTCTCTGTCCTACGCCTCACAGCACTGGGAAAGTTTGTTTGGGAAATTATTTACCTATTTTTCCGAACATTCACATCACATTTATCAGTCATAGAGATGATGTAGCCCTGTGAAAATTCGTATTTTTTTTCGAAAAAGTCCGTTGTGTGTAGAGTGGCAGCCCTACAGGTGAGGGCTGGCAGCGAGTGTTGCGTATTTCCCCGAGGCGTGTTTACGGCTCGGCGCGGTCCTGGCAACCAACTCGTGCCGTAATGAACGCAGCAAACGCGCATACCGGCGAATATTCCCTTGCCGCAAAGTGAAAAGAAACTGGAATGGACGCGCTAAGGAGAATGACGCTCGCGAGACGTGCTGCCATTTGCATTTTAATCAATTATTTTTGGAGGGTAAACGGTCCAAATAATAAATGAAATTAAAGATGTCCTAATATGTTATGTTAAATATGATATGATAAATCACCTTATGCATACTTATCTACGTAGCTTCTTGAAAAAAGTTTACAAAAATTGGCCGACAGTCTTGCTTTGATAGATAAGGAACAATGTTTCAACAAACACACCAATTACCTAGCCCCAAACTATGCGTGAGCTTGTGCTATGGTGACTAGGATAACGGATAGACATATTTATATAGGTTTATACATCCATGACCTAGGTACAAATTCTCATGCTCATCATACAAACATTGGCTCCTTGCGGGATTCGAACCCGCAACCGCCTGGTTTAGTAACTGATTAACAAAACAAAATAGTACAAAACTTTCATTAAAGTCCCGCTGCTCTAAATGCATTCTGTTTGGCCCGACCCTCAATCTAAATGAGCCCGGTCAAATCCAACGACAAATTAGGATTAGAAGAGGGTCACTGTGTTAGACAAAAACAGTTAATGTAAAACCAATTGAAAACTCAATTTCCCATTCGAAATTTTCCAGTAAAATGTTTTAAAAGAAACGGAGAGTTACATACTAATTATAACAAATTTTATTGTAATTAAAAATTTCACTAAAAAGCTGATAAGTAGTAAAAGAATAATTCTCTGTCTGTTCTCAAATGAGATTTTTTAAATGAAAATAATGATACGCAAAACGAGCACTTCGGTGTCTAGTAACCAATGAGAGTCAGTTTCAATACGTTTTTACCTCGACATATTTCTGTGATTTTTACAAATATGTTAGATGAATAAGAACTTCAAGCTTCAGTCAGGCATCTACCGACTGATATCTACAGGCTGACCGACGATTTAAACAGAAATTTCAATGATTGGCTTAGGCAAATGTATGTCTCCAAAGCACACCGCGATTTGATGTCAACTAGAGAGAGAGAGAGAGAGAATAAGGAATTATGGGTATTGCAAGCCATTGTTAATAATTGGCTTTGTCCCTGACATCCCATGTGTCGGTGGACAGAGAAATCTTCTTACAGTATTTTTTCTTGTCGAACCCTTTTATGGTGACAAATGTCTTTTGTTACGTCGCATCATGGTGATCTCAAAACTTAACCTTAGCAAAATTATTAAAGTTTAATTTTTTCTAGGCTTTCGACAACTTGAGTGTGTTGGAACAAAAACGATTGATTACACAACAAACGTAATCGAACAATCAATATGTAAAGATTTGTTCAGCAGAATCACGGCGTTTGGCTGATAGTACGAGCAGCTCCTAATTGAGGTCGGGCCAATCCCGGCGGAGCCTACCCTATCCGCCTTACAGCTCGACGCGGTAATAAAATAAGCAGTTTTTCCGATTCGACGTTTTATCTTGTCACTTCGTATTCTTGAGGCAACTTGCGTTTCGGCGAAATCGAGTCGGCGGTCTCTAGCGGGTCCTGCGTAGAAATTAGCTTTGCCTACTCGCTGCAGGGAATTGTAAATATGGGCTCCCAGATAAGTTGCTACTAATTACGTCTAAACGCGAGGGGGCGGCATTGTTTACCGGATACCAACTTTCTTCGGCAAATATTAAACTTGCGTACGAAAATTCCGAACAAATATGCTCGACCATTCGGAGAATGGAATGAATAGAGCCAAGTAAACTTAATTAATCTAACTGCGTCATACTCAAATCTGCAAAAGCAAATCTTGTGATTATTAATAGATTAGCAGACACATACCAACTGTTTTCTTCTTTTTATAACTTCGTTGGTAATTTCACCACCTTCTGTAGGTGTGTCTGTAGGTAAGCGTTGTTCATTCAGGCAATATTTACTGAAGGAAGTAAAATAATATATTCTACATTAGAAGACACGCCATCCACGTGCTCTAGTGCGTGGTCTTCGCCTTTGTTCATCGTCTCAGTATTCGCAAAAAAAAAACACAATATCGACAAGTACATATTACATACTAGACTTCTGGGCTATGATGCAAATCGATGTTGAATCGAAGCCTGGAGCAAAAGTGGCGTGCCGGCGAGTGCGTGCGGGTAGGCCACGTCGTCTTGTTTTGACATCGGACTCTGCCAAAGAACTCTCGACAATGACAGATGACGTCTAACCGTCACCGCCACCACTGATAGTGCCGCCGCCGCCGCTCTGACATCCTTTTTTTTACTTTTGACCATGGAAGATGCTTTTGGGTTGCGCATCCAATCCGACATACATCCTACTAAATTCATGACGTTTATTATTTGATATAATATTATTTATAGCCTGACCAGGAATATATATAGCCTGACCAGGAATATATGGGACCTGAATTAAGAGCGCTTCGAATCCACTTTATATGACAACACTCAGTATAATCATACCAGCGTAGATTGGCAACTGAACATAAAAACATATTTTTTATATGTTTACATTCCTGTATTTTTTTAAGCCTGCTGCTTAATGATAACAGATTCTACGATAAAATAACATGACAGAACACTCTCAAATTGAGTACCTACTTATTAAATTCAGTAACTCTTTGTAATATTGGCCTTGAATTTAGGACCAAAACACAATTATTCTTGCAAAACTACTAACGGGTAAAAGAAACATTAATCCATTGTTTCTCTAATATAATGTTATCATAATTTTATACAATGTATAGAAAATCTTGGCCAACTCTACCAACTATTTTTGTTGTAATATCCAAGTAGAGTTTAAATAAAGAAAATAAAACTCAATACAACTATTTATTATAACCATTTTTCAAAATCGTTATTAAAATATTCTCCGTAGCTAACCAATTTTCACTAATCGCACTATATGACGTACCAAAAATTCGTGATGACAACTATATCAGTAATTAATTTAAAGAAACCGTGTGATCATCACATAGACTTTCTAGTTGAATAATACTACAACACATGTTAAACCACTTTTCTTTTACGAAAACGAATAGTTCTCGGTATTTGTATCACATAAAAATTGCACTTTGTCGAAAATTAGATTACGCGTCCACATTGACACTTATCATTATGACAACTGATGACATGTCATTGACTATTTGAGGTTTCTGTTGCCAGTAAAAGAAATTGGTTCCAGTTGTTTTCCGCAATATGGCGAGGTCCCATATATTCCTGGTCAGGCTATATTTATAATTTGTCTTTCACAAAGCAGAAAGTAACTGTCTCAAAGAAAAAAAAAACGAAAGAAACATGGGGTTATCATTTTTATGTGAGCTAAATAAAACGCGTCGGTACAAAGCTGGTACTCTGCCGGCGCCTGATTGACCCCGAGGCACTAGGGTACGACACCGCTGCGCAGAATTGCTTGATTGCCAGATTGTGGCTCTTGTAGCTCCGACATTCTTTTGTTTTTTACTGAAGCGATCATGTTATTAGACTCTTTTGTTTAACTCTTTGTAACTCAAGATACGGTGAATCTATGTACATTTAATTTGGATTTAAAGGTAGATAAATGGGTAGAATCTTATACCTACCTACTACCTTATATAAGTTTAAATCCAAATTAAATGTTTATTGCTTAAAGCAAAAATATATATAATTGTACATGTTATAAATAAATACCTTTCTTACCTATTTACAGCGATAAACCAGGGGTTAGGTTAGTTTATTTATTGATGTTACGTAAAGATTATTTGTATTTTTTTATTGTATCACAATTCCTAAGTCTAGCTTACTCAATTTATGACTTTTCGAAAGAAGAATATTAGTAATACTTAAAGCTATCATTGTTAGACGGTGATTCGTAGCAATAAATTATTCAACAGCAAACATCAAAGTCTCTGAATCGAAGCGCCAGTTCACAAATAGCTCACGTTTGGAGGAAACAGAATTTTCCTTTTATATTTTTATTTTCTTACACAAGGAAAGGTGCTTACTGCTTACTCACTATGACGTGTAGCTACGTACTATAAAAGCCTACGCACACTGAACTTTTTTTTGGGAGAAGAAATCTCGCTTTATATGTGCTCTTTTGCTCGGATATACGTGGTTGCCGACGTCGATATATTGTTTTGTGGCTCTTGTGGCCACTAGAAGTTATACTAATAGACAAATTTTTATTTACCATACTTTTATTTAAAAAACGTAGTTAACTCTAAAATGGCGATACTTTTACGAAAGTGCTTTGACACGGACGACATCGTAAGGATGGTGGTCACCACTGGTATGAGTGTGGCCCAAAACAGAACGGAGTGGAGAAAGTTGAAGAAGGCCTATACCACCGTGGTAGAAAAAGGTTTAGATGATGGCGCATGAAACTTGCGTTGTCTCTATATCAAAGTAGATGTTATTCGAAAAATACGATGATTAAAAATAATTACAATCGAATGCTTTTCAGTCAGGTGCCAAATTTTGAAAAAAATGGCACCTGACTGAAAAGTAACCCCGTATATTGAGAAAAGTAAACCGGTATTTAGGTACGATTAAGTTACTTGTTTATTAACCACTAAATCAATCAGAACCTTTACCCAGGAATTTCCTTATTGCAACTAAATTGCAACCTTGTAAAACATAAGAGAGTCGAGTAACAGCGTATGAGCGAGGGGCTTAAGACAGAGGCACGTAACGGCCGAGTCATGTTCGTTCGTACTTATGTGCAGCGAGTGGAGTCCCTTCTCGATATGATTACCAAAACCCGCTGCCTCACACTATGTTTATGACGTGCTAAGTTCGGCCCCGGTCCAAGCCCGTGGCGTCAAGCACGTAAAAAGGGATGTCGTAAATCTAAACAATAGGTTCCGTGCAGGTGAAGATATCAACATGCCAATCTAACGCAGCGTCACACGGATTTGCACAACACAATTTCTTTAATACTTTACACTTATTTTATTTTATTTTATTTTATTTGGAAAACACTACCGTATCAAAAGTTTAATTAATTGCTAACTACAAAAATAATAACCATTTACGTCCACATAAATTAGGTAAATGACGGATATGGATACGGAATGGTTAGTGACGGATGACTCCAGATGTACATCAGATATAAAAGCAAGAATAGCTATGGCAAAGAAAGCGTTTAATGCTAAGAGGCACCTGCTTAGAGCCCGAATATCAAGGCGAATTCGAAAAAGACTTGTAAAATTGTACATCTGGAGTATCGCCTTGTATGGCAGTGAGACGTGGACGATGACCCAACGCGACAGGGAGAGAATAGAGGCTTTTGAGATGTGGTGTTGGCGCAGGATGGAGGGGATTGGATGGGTTGGAGCCCCACATAACCCCCTCTACCATCCCCGCTGGCGAGGGGGTATGCACCGCATTTTCCTGACGCTAAAAAAAAAAAAAAAAAAAAAAAAAAAAAAAAAAAAAAAAAAAAAGGATGGAGGGGATTAGTTGGGTGGAAAAGAAGACCAATGAGGAGGTTTTGAAGATTGTTGGCGAGGAAAGACAAATACTGCAAACCATCGAGAATAGGAGGGGAAAGATGCTGGGACACTTGGTACGACACGATGAACTAATTAGAGTGATTATAGAGGGAAAAGGAAAAGAGGAAGACCAAGAAGGTCCTACATAGACCAAATCAAGGAAAAGTTAGGGGTCGTGTCGTACCAGGAAGTCAAGGAAATGACACTGAATAGAGAGGAATGGAGAAGACTCCACCGACAAGAGCGTAGCTCTTAAATTATAGATAGAGAAATTAGGTTAATAATAAAAATAAATTGTTTTTACAATCACATCAATTATCTAGCCCCAAACTAATGGTAATGGCTAAATACGAAACCACTGACTCCTCAGCGCTAACTCTAACAAATAAAAACCTTATAAAATTCTGTAAACACTGATGTCCATACTTGCAGCTTTTCATAAAATATAATCTAATGTTGTGACAGTCATGCCCATGCCCGAGTACTATTAATATATATCTAAAAATAATAAACTAACAACGATATAGCTGCTCTAAATAATTAATGTATTCATGTCGTTGGTTCCCATTCATGCCGGTTCATAACCTCGTTTTTCATAAATTTTCTGAGTGTTAATCACATTACGAGCATGTAGTGGAAAAGGATAAAGTAGAAAATGAAATGACGTTTTTAACAGCGGCGGTATTTATTGTGTATTTTATTTAGTAGGCTACTTTTCTGGGGTAAATAAGTTAAAGCAATAATCAAGTCATAGGACTTTGTTTATCAGTATATTCTTTCTAGTTTCAATAATTTACCCGCAAACTTAGTGACATACATCAGATTAGAGCACCTGTTGTGAACAATTTCAGAATGGTGTAAGTTAATAAGCCGCCCGTTGCACCACGTTGTGTGTGGCAAAGAGTTAAGTAGACTGGAAGCATATTGCCTTCGTATTTATTTTATAAAATACTAGCTGTTGCCCGCGACTTCGTACGCGTGGACTCGATGATACAAAATATTTTATACTCCCGCCGCCATCCAGCTATCATGACCTCTTAGTCTACCATGTCTTAAGGAGAAGAGAGGAATTCAAAATCAAGGCACTCTTTTTTAGATAGGTTACTATCACCTCGCCGTCCGCCTCTGGTAAGGAAATTTCGCATGGCAGTGACACCGACCTCATAACTAAATATTGTCGTATATCTTTTGTTATTGAAAGTGTAAAGGTATTTTATTTTTATTTTAAGGTTACTTTATTAGGTAACAATGATCCCTAAGGCGCTCTATTCATATCTCTTATAGTTGTGCTAAGCTGCTAGGGTTCTATATCAGTTGCTCCAGACCTTCAATTTGTGTACCTCAATAGAAAGTGCTCAACACGCTAAACAATGTTCCCTAAGGTGTTTTATTTGTATCTCTTATAATCGAGCTGAGCTGCGAGAGTTCCATATCAGCTGCTTCAGACCTTCAATTTGTGTACGTCAATAGAAAATGCTCATCACACTAAATAACTTTTCTTAAGCTTTCATATCTCTCTTAGTTTAAGTGTACTGCTAAGGTTCCACGTCAGGTACTCCGATCTTCAAAATAAGTTATAGCCTAGTATTTGCCCACACTCAATAGCTACACAGTAAAAAAAGTTTCATTCAAATCCGTTAAGTAGTACCGGAGATCTGTACAAACAGACAAACAGACAAAAAAATTAAAAGTTGTAGATTCCTATTCTGTTACTATTTAAATAAACATCACCCTCAATTAGTTTTTGGTAAAAATCCTCAATGTACAGACGCATTGGTTTTACTGTTTTATTATATACTAGCAGTTCCTCGCGACTTCGCCCGCGCCAAAAGTCGGATTTTCCATACAAATTTTTATTCCCCATTTTCCCCCCCTTATGATTTTATATCGCGACAAAAAGTAGCCTATGTCCTTCCCAGTGTCTCAAACTATCTCTGTGCCAAATTTCATTTGATTCGGTCCAGTAGTTTCGGAGCCTATTCGATGCAAATAAACAAACAAACAAATCTTTCCTCTTTATAATATTAGTATAGATAGAAGAAGATATAATAATAGGAAGACGTTTGACGCAATCTCACCGGATGGTAAGCGTCGATGCGGCCGAGGATGGGTCCTGTCTGACTATCTTCTGGCTGCTCACATTCCAACTTATCCTGTGTACTCATTTGAAATAATCACCTTTCTACAGGGTAGACAAAGTGTTAAAATGCAATAGATAACATTCTGTCGCTAACTAAAAAGAATATAAAAAGACCGGTTAAGTGCGAGTCGGACACACGCACGAAGGGTTCCGTACCATTATTTACACAACATTAGACACTATATTATAACCTTTTAGTTTTAAAAATGGTAACATTTGTTGTATGGGTGCCCTTCTTAAATATTTTTGTTTTAATTATTCTGTTCTGTCAATATATGAAGCTTCTACCTTGATAATATTGCTGTTGATAATATTAGGTAAAAACGCCAATAATCACGTTTGATGTATGGGAGTCCCACTAAGAAAATTAATTCATTCTGTTTGTAGTATTTTTTGTTAAAGCGGCAACCGAAATATGTACATCATCTGTGAAAATTAAACTGTCTAGCTATCAACGTTCTTGGCTTCTTCCATACAGTCTGGTGAAAGACTGACAGGCGGACAGTAGAGTCATAGTCATAGAGTCCCATTTTTACCCTTTGGGCACGGAACCCTAAAAATAGCATAATAATTGTTTTTCTGTTTCGTTAATGATACAAAAATCAATGGCAAATTTAAAACAGAAAATAAATACCTACTAATCTGTAATGTATCCTACAGGACATAACGTGCCTATTATCTAATATAAGAGTCATGCCTATGTATCACTTTACATCCGTAACTTTGTAAAGGAGGCCGTGTCTTGAGCAAAGTTCGCGCTACTACGGGCTTGAATATGCAGACAGCAGATGTTAGCTACACCGCACATAAATTACTATCGCGCGCAACCTTCGCTTTATTTATAATTAGCCCGCAAATTAACCGCGAAACTTCCCTCCACTTGAACTAACAACTTCATCAACAAACTACGAGTACAACTAAAGTTAAAAGTAGCACACGGAAATCGAATTTCACACTGATATGACTGCAGAACGTACGCAAATGGGAAATATTTTCCGGGAAAACATCAAATTTAAAATCTCCGTTTTATATGGGGTAATTACAAGAGTTTTTATGCACCGCGGCAGTTATTGCAGCCCGGTGCAGAGTATTTTAAAGTTGAACCGGCGCGGTTTAATGGAAACTACACTGTGGCTGGAAATTTGAATTTTTCAGCCGTTACCTGCGCCTATAAATCAAGTGTAAAGTCACCCTAAGCTCCGGAGATCGCTGCCTCGAACGTTTTAAAATGTAAATGACCCGCGACTCCTCATAGGAGCTTATAATTTGTACGTAATATTGTGTTTCAGCTTATTATCTACCTTCATCTAACTCACTTAAATTGCACGTTAAAACTTTCCACCAAGGGAAACCGTTTAAACTTTTATAGTCTTTTAATTTTATTTGATTACAGAGTCAGTGTTTAAAATTTTGTTTAATTCTTGGACCTTTTATTCAAATGATACCTACCGACTAGTACGATCAGCAGCACGTCAGGTTACGCATGTGAACTACCAAAAGGTAGGAAATAGAAGCGGTCTCAGCGGTTTTCGGACTTTTTCTTCTACTAGTGCTGAACCTTCTTGCCTTTCATAATTGGTGGTAGTTGGTATGTCTATGGGAAGTAGCGAAATGTTTCTTCTGTGTAAATACAGCTAAAATGGCCGTAGCTTTGGATTGTGTTATCTTAAAATAAAAAATATGTAAAATTCTGACATTTTTTTGCCACAATAATAGCAAGTAAAAATATAGATTTTTATATAATAAAATTTTATATCGTCAGTTTTTCAATTTCAATAACTTATTTCACAGCTTTAAGAGACCGCAGCCATAATAATTAGTAGTAGTTAGTATTTGATGTTAATTTCAACTAGATACCTTCACACGTTCCTAAGAAAAAGGGTGTTGATAGACAGGCGGACAAACGGATAACAGAGTGATCCTATAAGAGTTCTTTTTTTTCTTTCGAGGTACGGAACCCTAAAAAGGGTTTCGTAAAAACGGGACCCTATTACTCAGCCTCCGCTGTCTGTCTGTCTGTCACCAGGTTGTATATCATCATGAACCGTGAGAGCTAAACAGTTTAATTTTTTACAGATGATGTATTTCTGTTGCCGCTATAGCAACAAATACTAAAAACAGAATAAAATAAATATTAAAGGGGGCTTCCATTTACCAAACGTGTTTTTTAGCGTTTTAAGCTCGCTATTAATAACGGCAACAGGTAGACGCTTGAAATATTCACAGAATATTAAGTTGTTTATTCACTTTACAAAAAAACAATTAAATTAAAATAAGTAATAATATTATTTAAGGGGGGCTCCCATACAACAAACATGTTTTTTTTGCCTATACTGTTTAATTTTGTAAGTTAATGGTACGGAACTCTTCGTGCGCGAGTCTGACGCATGTATACATACTACATACGCATGTAGTCCGTAAATACATGCGTATGTACCTACATAATAAATAATTATTAGGCTATCAACTCCTTGCATTTATTGACTTTGGGTTTGACTTTTGAAATACCTTTTTTATTCCTACAGTGATTTATCAAATGTTCCAAATCGGTTCTGTAGTTCAACAGAATTTATTTAATCTTCAATGAACTTAGAAAAATGGTACAGTTCAGATATTCAGACTTCATTCAGGTATAAATCAATTACCTTCTTCAAATTATTATAATATAACAGAATTATTTAAAACTATTACCATTTTAACATCCATTCAAACCTACTCATTCTTGACGGAACGTTAATAACGCCATCTAAAAGATCTTCTTGAATATAAAGTTACAGATGTGTCGTTAGAAGGAATAACCGTAGCTACAATAACGCAAACTAACATATAAACAGTTAAACAAACTGTAACTTGCAAGAGGGCGTTGCCATCGGTAAAGCGTGAAAATCACTGTGGAAACCTGTTGGTTCTTGGTTGCAGAGTCACGGCGCTGTAGCGTTGTATAGCGTCGCTGTACTAAACGAAGTTTCAACTCGTCGGTCGAGAGGGCGCTACGATCTACTAAAAATATTTAGGGCTCTACGAAATATTATAGTATACGAAACCCATTCGTGTATTAATTAATGAGCAATAAAACATTTTTAGCAGACATTTAATTATTTAAATTCAAGTAATTATAGTGTTAAAAACCATCGATTAACGTTAAAGCTCCTTAATTATTCTAACATTTTAACCAACCCACGTTAAGGTAAAACTTTCAAAATTGTTCAACTATAGACATCGATCTTGTATGAGGACAGCGGGTTAAGTAATCAGTGGCTCTACTTAGTCACACGTAGCACTAGTTTTTAAGGTTTTCATTGATGCCAAACTAAGATCCTGACTACAGACGTTACAGGGGCCGGAAAATTTTGTGGGAAACGTCATTGCTAACCTATGGCATAGTAGAATGGTGTACGGACGACAGGTAAACACTATGGTATCCTAATTTACGACTTTACGTTGTGCTGGTTTTAAAATACAATTTCAAAAATCTGTATCCGTCTGCTCTAAAGCAAAGAAGCTCGCCTAGTCGGGTAAAGAAATGACGTTGTCCGTGTAAAAATAGCAGCACCTGACGAAACGGTCGTGTCACTTTCACCAACCCGACATTCGGCCGGCGCATCTCACGCTAATTCACCATGGGACTATATTTGGCTGTCCGCTTCCGGATCTTTCACCTGTGTTTTTGTTTTTTTTTTTTCACTCCTAATTCGCCTTTGCTTTGCCTAATTCGGACAAACATAATTCTAAACAGCTGCAACACTCCTACTTTTGATTCGATTAACATTTAACCTTTTGTTATAATGAGGCAAAATGACAATAACAATTTATTACTTACTTACTATCTGTGGCATGCGTTGATAGACATAAACAAGAGTTAAACCGCTATTTAGCTCAATCAGAGAAATGGGGCGCAGCTGATTCAATCGAATGTTATATTATGTACTAAGTAGGTACTTCTAGCCAGAACTGATGTCATTTCTGATGAATTGCGCTTGTAAGGATGGGCCCCGGGAGTAACAGTGAAAGATGTTATACGTTCCAATATTAGTTTATTACTGAACTTATGCTATCGGTTACATGCATATATAAGGTGTATGAAAGGGAGACGTCATACACTACACCTCCCTCCTTTTTTTTTAAAAAAAAAAGAATCATTTTTTTTTTTATTAAACAGTATTACAAGTATAAGCCAAATGCAAAATTGGTATAAAATAGCCAAGTCAATTAGAATTAATTTTAACAAACGACTTTTTTTTTATTGACTACATCATACATCCCAAAACATAATAAATAAGAAAAGTAAAATTATTCAGTTTTTACAGACAACAAAATTTTTGTGTGCTTTTATAAAGTTTACATATTCAAACTTACAGTGAAGGAATTACAAGTTACATTGGGTCATGGTTTTGATACAGTCCTATTTTGAATATATTATTTGGTGAACTGATTTACAAATACTTTTTTTTTACTATACTTATCTAGAAAATTCGTCAAGAAAATATTTAAAACCAAAGTTTCTGTAATGCATATCCGGATATTTAAAAGAAAAACTGTGGTAAACGAAAACAAAGTGACAACAATTTAATTATGCCTTAATTAAAACAAATCTGTCTTATTTTAGGAAAATTTAATACATTTATGATTTTTTTTTACTTGCATGTCACCATCACACGTAGTTAAAATATAAAAAGAAAATTATTATCTTCATATAAAAGAAATAAAATTGATCATAATATAAAGTATGCATAGCTATCCTAGCACCGCAACTGTTAGCAATTAAGTAGTATATAAAATCACTTTATTTCGCTTTCTTACATAATAGTTAAAAAGATCAGCTTGTTTAGCAGTTTATCAACCTCTATGCAAACATTAAGTAAACCAGTAGGTTTCTTTATAAAGTACAGTCAGCAAGGAAAAAAACATAGGAGTTTCTTTAGTATAATAATTATTTTATGATAACGCATTATTACATTTTTACTCATCTTCCTCAAAAAATAGATTTCTCTCTTCATTAAAGAAAAATATTCTCACCATATTTGAAATAAGTATAGGTACCTTAGTACGTATATGTCAAATCCCTGTATTTCATAACAAGAATTACCTCGTCAGGCTTTCATTGTTAAGTAATAAAGTCCATAATTATTATGTATTCTCCTACCATTTATTTACCTCTTTATTTATCATAATCATCATTAGTTGGTTGGTTTGGTGCACCTTATACGAGTACAATACCCTTATTGTCATTTTGTACGTACATAATAATCATTATAAATGTCATGTTTATTAACCATTTAAAATAACATCGGCCGGCCGGACCTATATTTTTTTTTTATTTCATTGGTACATTATTTATTATATTTCATAGTCGACTTAATATTATATTTATTTATTTATAATTTGGGTCGTGCACGCCCTTATACTTATTTATACCTATACGGAGGTTATGATTTAAGTCTCTACGGACTCCAACTTATCTCACGGAGGAAAGCTCGTTCGCACCATGATCGAATGGAAGGACCTAACTCTCCTTGTACCATTTATTACATTATAATTCGTATAGCAGAGTATCATGAATTAAGACCTCCAATGTCTCCAACAGGTAACAGCGATGAAGCTCGTTCACGTCGCGTTTACCCTGAAGGACCTGATCTCTAATAATTCTTTGTACATCCATTGTATACTACTTACTTCAACACTACTCTATTCTTTAAATACTTGTACAGGGTCTAATCGTTTCATCCTAGTCCATCCATATTTACGAAAAACAATTATTTCCATTTTACCTACATATTCATTCAAAACACAACACCTAATACAACAATCGAATACAAGAAATCGAGTATTTATTTTGACTTGAAAAAATATTGTAATGCTTTTAGGTGATCAGCCCAAATTGCATTGCATTACTTTAGTAGCCAAATTACTCACAAATCGAAATCCTCGTTCTATAAATTTTTTGTCCTACTTTTTAAGCACAGTACCTAATTGCACTCAATTGGATTACAAAAAGATTTTTAATACTGGCTTAATAACGTTCCATATTATTAGCTTATTATAAAACCATTATAAATCGTAATATTCATATTTGTTACGATTTTGATGTAATTTGTCAATCCGTGTAAAGTCTAAATCGGTTGTAAAATTAATATTTCTTTTTAAAGCGCAACATCTTATTTGTTATCGCAAAGTTTAAAATATCATCCATGTTAAATATTTCTAAAAACATGCAAGTAATCTAATAAACAGAGTTTTGAAACTATCGTCACAGATTAGAGAATAGTTACTTCGTAACTATCGTCACAGATTAGAGAATAGTTACCTATCGTGATTCACCTGGGTGGCTTATCTATGTTTACAAAAGAGTTCAATTACTAGCTTTGCTTTACCTACTTACTTATATGGTTACCTTTGCATCTACTTGGAAATGCGCTCGGAATGTCTGCATGTCGCCTTATTTGTTAAATTATTTCAAAACATTGTAAGTACTACTGTTACCAACTGTACCTACTAACGCAAACATAATGATAAAAGCTATTCATTTATAAAGAGAAAAAATATATGATACCATTAACTCATTTAAAAAAATACAGACCTAATAATTACCAAATCAAAATTTCTGCCTTTAAAAAAAATATTTGTGTTCTTAAAATGTTTGATAAATATATTTAATTTGAAAATACTAACTTGTAGTTTAGTGTCATAGGAACTACTTACTGTTTTCAAAACTTAAAATCTGTATCGCCGCAAATCTGTCGGCCATAATAACGCTTTTTACCATCGTGCTTATCCTATCTACACTTATATGGAACACTCCTACAAGTACGTCTGTGTCAATTTGCGTAAATAATAATACTATTACAAAAAAATGCTCGAAATCGTATCATGTGTGCATTTTTTAAAATAAAATACAATTTATATAAAGTGCTCCAAACAATAATTTTAATAAATATATATATATACGCATTTGATTGAAGAAAAAAAAATCTTAAAACCATCATGTAGTCTTAGTAGATTTGGCAATAGTATCGTAATTAGCACTTATTGTTAAAATTTCTTACATGTGCAGGTGCTCTAAAATCTGTAAATACAAGAAAAGTAAACTGCTTTACAACCACAATAGCACAACATTACTTTAACAACATTTGTTTACTTTATTTATTACATGAATTGAAACTCTTTTAGACATAATCATTTTGTAATAAATCATTTTAATATTTAATCATCACATTAATAAGACACTGTAATATATCAAACTTTAAATAAGTTACCGAACAAATAATAAAGTGGCTTAAATTGTATTATTAGTGAAAAAAAACTGACAACCCTATTGTGTATCGGTCATCGGTGATCATGTCATATCTATAAAAGACTCTAAATCGGAAAAATTTGGTAACTACTTTCTTGTGAGTAATAAAAATCTTGATTATCAGTAAACTGAATTGATATCAGACAAGTTATTACGAGCAAAATACAATTCGTGGTAGATACTTAATAACACCTCTCAACTAGCCGGTAACTTGAACCTGCTTCCAATTTCAAGACGATACGTCGTAATACACGTGTCGATACGTCAGCAATTTCTTTGTAACCAGTCACAATTTAATGAAATTAGGTCAATGTATATTTTAACAATATTATTATAATTACTTTTAAAGCTTAACATTGATATTTAGTTAGATATTTGTGTCTAAGCATCGAAATCGAATATTCGCTTAATTCACCAGTTGGAAAAAAGAAACATAATTTTAAATGATAATAGGTATTGCAGACAACTGTATTGTTTAGTTATGGTAATTATTTAATGAATTTATTTTAAATACGTATTTGTGAAAATTTTTTGAATGCTCAATGGTAAATAGGAAAATTATACAGTAACTATTATATAATCGGTGATTATACTGAGAGTAGTAAGTGGATTAAAATAAGTTTTCGTGAACAATAGGTACTTATTTCCATGTTTGTATGAGAAAAAAAAATACATACCTGCTGTCTTGGTGTCATAGAAATCTGTAATTATTACATAAAAATATTTATTAAATTTAAAAAAAAAACAAGCCTAAATGGAAAAAAATATCTGCCTACATTCCTTCCAAATCGAAACACTGAAAAAATTAATCGTAATGACAGGTAGAGTCACGATAATCTTTAAGTTTTTGTATATATATATTTTTTTAAACTAACTTGCTAACAGTGCGATGTTTATGTAATAATATTCTTAAGTTAAATGGGATTACATTTTTTCTTTTATAATAACTAAAACTACTCTGGGCCGCTTCCTAACACCGCTTCATAACTTTATACTTTCACCACTTTCCGAGGTCGTCGCTCGCGAAACGCCGACCTCCCGGCAGCAACCTTCACGGTCAGGAACAACTCCTGGCACCCTGCATAATTTTCGACATCCGACACCAACTCTCCCTGCGCCCAGCTACTTTCTTCTTTCGCTCCTCCATCTGGCGCCATCGCTCACCCGGCAGCCAGGAATCACTTTTTACTTTTTCTCCTTCATATCTTCTTTTCACATATCTTTTTCTTCTTCTTTATTAGACACCATCCTATCAGTCCACGCAACAACGGTACGGTACGCAAACAACAATGTGTTTTTCACTTCAATTAAGTCTTTTTTTTCGACACACTTTAATTTATTATAATGTTAAAACTTGCAAATTATTGCAAAATAAAAAATCTTATCTTAATTTGTACAGCACTGCCCCGAAGGCAGCACTGGCAGGATCGCCATGTAAGGATGGGCCCCGGGAGTAACAGTGAAAGATGTTATACGTTCCAATATTAGTTTATTACTGAACTTATGCTATCGGTTACATGCATATATAAGGTGTATGAAAGGGAGACGTCATACACTACACGCTTACGAGTTTTATGAAATCCATATTGAGGAATGAAAGTTCATAAAATTAACTTTTTACCCCAATCGGATAAACCATCTACGTTCAATGTTTTGATTCCAATCTTAGATGAGATGCAATAATAGAGTCTACTCAAGCCTAGGTATAGCTCTAAGTATTGCCTCTGTTCATATCACACTGTATATGTGTGATATGATACCTACGAATTTCTAATAAATATTCTATTAGAAATTCGTAGTATTCGTATATATTTAAAAGCGAGTTCACAACAACTTTTATTATAGAACTCTAAAATCCTTTAAAAAATCGCGATCTCATTCTAAAGCCAGGATACGTGTTCGTGTTTTTTAAGAAGAATCGTATGTCTATTTTTCAAATTGTTGTAAATTCGATTATAAATACGTTACTGGCATATTAGAAGTTGTACCATCAAATTGAATATAAATTTCGTCAACGAAATAGTGAAAAAAGAGTTATGTATCTATCTAGATAGATAACTCTTTATTGTACACCATAACAGAAAAATACAGTAAATACAACGATTTACACAGAAAATGTACAATGTAGGCGGTCTTATCGCTATAAGCGATCTCTTCCAGACAACCTTTGGGTAAAGGAACATACTCATTCACAAGTTTCTTTGTCTTAAAAACACTATCAACAATTTCTTACGCTTTTTTGTACGTGCTCATGAAATTTAATTAAGTATAGCTAGAAGCTTGTAGGTACATCGCTATATTAAGAATGAGGGAGAATACTGATACCTTGGAGATACGCTAAGTGAGGTGAACAAAGGTTAATGCAAGGAAGCTAAACAGTTCATGCAATATGGATTTTAAAAGCAGCTACCATATAAAGTTGTATAGGTACTCAGGTACTTGTTATAGTCGGTTGGAAGCATGAGAGTCTTATTCACCACTCTTCTACCCCACTTTTTCAATTTTTATTCACGTCACTGCAATGGCGTGGGGATGCAGCATCTTTAGATTTTACAAACCAAAACACAACTTACATGAGTTTGTCTCTCAATGCAAAATATTGCGGTAATTTCACTGGTTATTGAAACCAACTAACTTTAAATGCTGGTCAAGTCGCGCACATTTTTATATATAACTTATGTTTAGTATATAGTATCCATACTAATATTATAAATGCGAAAGTGTGTCTGTCTGTTACCTCTTGACGCTTAAACCACTGAACCGATTGAGATGAAATTTGGTATGGAGGCAGTTTGAGACCCTGAAAGGACATAGGCTACATTTTGTCGCGATATAAAAAACAATAAGGGGTGAAATGGGGGATAAAAGTTTATATGGAAAATCCAGCTCTTGCGGGCAAAGTCGCGGGGAACCACTAATATATATATATATATATATATAGTAGCATTATATTTTGTATGCAAAGTAATTGCATGTTGATGTACTCAGAATACTTATTTATTAGTATTATTAACATTTAATAGCCTCAGTAATTTATGTACATGTATGAATGCTTATATCGTGTCTTTTTTTTATTCTTTACCCATTTCCCTTTATTTGACAGTTTTCACCGCCAACCCAATTCAATTTCAGACTGTCCTCTACCGGAAGGTTGTCTGGAAGAAATTGCTTTCAGCAATAAGACTGCCTAAATGGTACCATTCTCTGTGAGCATTTGTGTAAATTCATACTGTATGTGGTGTGCAATTAAGAGTATCTTTCTATCTATCTAACGAAATAAAAAACACAGGCCAAGTGTGAGTCGGACTATCGCACGAAGGGTTCCGTACCATTCTTTATACAACATTTGACACTATTATAACCTTTTTAAAGTTTAAACGGCAAAAAAATCACGTAGTTGTATGGGAGCCCCACTTATATGTTTGTTTTGTTATGTTTTGAGTATTTTTGTTATAGCGGCAACAGATACCTATACATCGTCTGTAAATTTAAATTGTCTTTAACTAGCTATTACGATTCATGAGGTACAGCCTGGTAGGTAAATAGGGTCCCGTTTTTACCCTTTGGGTACGGAACCCTAAAGATGTAGTGCGCTTTGTATATGAATCCAAAGATTGGATTCATATATATACTTATTTAACACAGAAATACAATCAAAAACGTATTAAATAGTTCTAAAAATCTAAAGTCAATTCAATGAACCCATCAAACATATTGTTATCGGTTATAAACTGAATCGCTAGTTTGCATTGGAGCAGGTTTTCGTGACAACGTGACATCAGCCGCTTCACCCGTGCTGATGATATCACGCCATTGTGAATTGAATCGTTTTGTTACCAGCTCATCACTGGTCAGCTGAGGTTTACAATTTAAACATTTGAATTTATCACCGTATGTTTTCAAACACCTTTTTCAGTCTCTTCAACGTCCAAAATACAATGAAAAGTTATAATATTAGCTAAACCAACATATTTTGTGACGAAACGAACGTCAGAAAATATCTTTGTGTAGGTATTTTGATTTACTTTTTACTGTATAGGTAAAAATTAAGAGCGTTAGGTACCTAAGTAAAGTGCGTTAATCAATGTTAAGTTTTGATTTGTATAGGTACAATATTATCCTTTAATATCTCTACGTATGCGATTGCTAAAACTTGAGGTCGTCTTCTTATTTGACGACCTCCGTGGTCGAGTGGTGTACACACCGGTTTTCATGGTGTCGCCAGCTCTGAGGTCCCGGGTTCGATTCCCGGTCAGGTCAATGTAGAAAAATATTTTTCTATGTTGTCTTGGGTCTGGGTGTTTGTGGTACCTTCGTTGTTTCGGATTGCCATAACACAAGTGCTTTAGCTACTTACTTTGGAATCAGAACAATTTATGTGATGTTGTCTACATTTATTTTATTTATTTATTTGAGTTTAAAACATTGAACATAAATGAAAACAATGTTAAACCGGAGTACTTGTGTGGAGGCTCGATATGTGAATTGTTGCATAATGAAATAATATGCGCCACTTCCAAATGAATATCATTTGTAAGTGGCGCATATTATTTCATAAGTAATACTGCCCTTAAGTATATAGCACCCCAAAAGCAAAAATGCACATTTACGAGTACCTATATAGCGGATGAGTTGCGTAAATGCGCAGAAGGGCGGCGCTGACGGCACACGCTCGCCGCCCGCCCAACGCGCGCCCGCCTTACAGTAACAACACTAGTCCACATTCAATTATAGTTATCACTAGAATAGTGATAGTGATCTGTGCTTCCATTTTGTGTGTTAAGAATTAAGTCAGGTAAGAGTTTTTTTATATTTCTTTGAATTAATCGTTTGTTTTGACACATTCACCGAACACTTTAAGCAAACATAATTTTATCCTAATATAAAGTAAAAGTATATAAACCAACTCAAATTTAAAGCAAGTCTGTTATGTACTTTACATGTTTCTTGCTTCTTAATCTGTCCTATGTATTCATGCTTAGTTTTAGGTTATTTTTGTTGTATTTTTCCGTTCCTACATGTTTTATTGTTTAACTATGTAAATTATTATTGAAACAATAAAACTGTAACACTTTATTCCATATTCTTTTTTATTTCTGACTTAACGCTACGATTACGTAACGGGAATATAAAGGCTTTCAAAAGAGGCAGCTTGGAATTATTGTGTTGTTTCATGACATTCTACGCCGTCATATTGTTCCATATTATTTTAATTTCTTAAAAGGACCGTAAACAACTAAACACTCATAGTGTTTATTAGTACAACATACAAACATCTTAATTGATTAGTTGTATAGAACGTACAAATATACCATATAGGTTCTTTTTATCTTGCTGAAAAGTATCGTTTCTATGTTGAAAACATAATCCTCGTCAAAACACAATACATTAGCTTTTAGATATGATAGGTAAAACTACTACAACTCAATCAAGAACTTGACTAGGGTCAATCCCACTGGACGTAGATAGAATATTATAACTTAATGTATTATAGGATATAGGTAGTATACATAAAGAAGGCTCTGCGGGATGTAGGTCAACGAACCCGCGTTTGGTCGATGGCGGCGCGCGCTCCAAACTCCTAATAACTTTTAGCTATACAATACTACATTTAGGTATTCTATGGGTACCCTTTCGCGTTCTAACGAAGCGTGGCCAAAATATTAGTAATGGTTTAAAGAACTCGTGTTTTTCATGGCTTATTGTGTTGATGGTTTTGTAAATAGCTTAGTTAATTAGTTATTTTGGCCAAACATCATCTCACCACAACCAAAAACAATCATCAACATTTACCAGTCATATTGTTACAGTTCTTTTATTTGGTCTGTGGTTGCTGTAGTTGCTTAAACTAAGTAATCGCCAATTTAATCAGATAAATCGTACCGACGCATCGGATATCCTAAAACTTTACCAAGTCATGCAAAAACTCTTAATTCAAACAAATGAACCGTGAAAACATAACAGAGCTCGAAATCACGCATCAAACATCTGTTGCAATCTGTCACAGCCAGGCCACAGCTCGTTTGATAGAAGCGATAACAGACACAGCGTCAATTCGTTTGAACAAAAACAGAGAAAAGCATATTTTTTTTAATGAGCAAGCGAGAGAGAACCTTATTAATAAGAAATACAACGAATCCGCGATTTAGAGAGGTTCGCAAAGGAAAAACTAGTTTTGTTTTTACTTTGGATAGAGCAAAACACATTTTGAGAAACTATTTTCTTAAAGTAGAACCGACCGACTATTAAACATAAATGATAAAAGTGAAATACAGCGTAAAACATAGAGATCACATGTTCTGGGTGCCGAGGCCAAGGACCAAATATCACAAATAAGAAAGATTTATGACTAGACAAAATTAATAGACACACGACACGTGTAGATTACTAGTTTGGTGTGTTTTTAGTGCAAACAATTACTTGACATTATTATATGCCAGTATTAACATAATAATGGTATTGTCATAAGCGTAGGCAGTTAAGTATTGTAGCCAGCTGTGACGACACTAAGTTGCTATGGTAACGGTCTTTTGACAACCAGCTGAGCATGACGACCAAAGTCACTCCTTTGATCTGGATAAACGACGAAGCCATGGAGCATAATAAGCAGCTTACTGCGTAGCCTCACTGCATAGAAACTCGTATACGTGTACATAAGCTACTAGGTACCTAGTCTGGAGGTAAGTACCTACACCGAAATATTGAAAACAGCGTCAAAAATCGCACGTTTTGAAAAATAATTCTTATTGGTCGTGGATCCGACGAAGGGGCTCTTTTTTTCAATTAAGCTCATATATATGTATAAATATAGATCCCAATGCTTGGCAAAGGTCTAACTTTAACGTTGAGCAGGTATGACCCGTACCTACTCTTGTGGTGACTGAGTTTGTTCCGGTGCTTCTTCTCAGCACTTGCCTCTAGTGTCTTGTCTCTAGTAGGGCCCAAATGATAAGGAGACATGTTCAGGCCCTCTAAGGGCAATATTACTTATTATTAAATTTTGACGTTCATAACGTTCTGACGACCGTCTTGGTGTAGTGGTTCGCACCCCGGACTACAAAGCCAGCGGTTGCGGGTTCGAATCCCGCAAGGGGCAAATGTTTTTGTGATGAGCACGAGCATTTGTACCTCAGTCATGGGTGTTTGTATATAAGTGTGTTTATCCGTTATCCTAGTCGCCATAGCTCAAGCTCACGCTTAGTTTGGGACTAGGTAATTTGTGTAATTGTTTGTGGCATTTTCTGTCCTAAATTGAATAAATTATGTGTGACTTTGACTTTGGACTCCACTACGCGGGATCTGTGCGGATTGGTAGCGAGGTCACATCTTATTAAACCACTCTAGGGTCTCTAACTAGGCTTAACGACTAATATAAACCAATATTAGGCGAGAAGAACTACTTCACGTGCCTTGCGAAGCAAGGAGATGCTTGTGATAGACGTCACATAAATGGTTTGAATGTAACACACACATTGCTTGACTTTGGTATCCTGATAAAGCGCTGCCGCCACTACGTCAAAAGCATATCTTGTCCTCCTCTCCTGTCTTATGGTAGGTTTATTAATATAAAATGTTCCCTCTGTACTCTCTATATGCCTGCTATTGCTAATAACGGCATCTTCTATGCACAATTAGTAATTATCTTGTCCTATGCTGGAAAAGAACGAACGGTTTTTTGATGCTGCTTTTCAGAAAAAAAACCGTTTTTTGGCGCTAGACTAGGTATAGTAAGAACTAATAATAGTTACTAGCAACTAGATAACAACCTGACATTCTTTATTAGTGATATACCTATGTTGGTCTGGTGATAGATAGTAAATTCGAATGCTGGTAAGGGTAGTACGGCTAAAACTGTAATAACTACGTTCAGTTTGTTTAGTACAAACAATCACGAAACTGTTTCTGGTCGTAGAGAGAATACTATTTCCTTTGTGGTCATATCACTGAGTAGCGGAAAAAGATACGTACCTATCTAAAAGATAAGACTTGCTCGCTATAGCACTGTAAACACAATTTTCCTACAATCGTACCATTTATCATATTCAACTCTTAAGACCAAGTATACCAATTTTTAAACAGTCCATACACTTTCGGTTAACCAACGGTACCTAAAACAGAATGCCCATACAAATTATGTCAAATACGTAATGCTAAACCGGCTGATTAAAAATTAAACGTAAGTTGGTGAACTCCAGGCTGAAATCTTCATGTTATACTATATATATATAACATACTTTTTTATACTCGGTTAAATACTCGTATTATTATCAAATCGAAGTCAACCAAAGCGGAATTCGACCAATGATGTACAGTTTGAATGACGTAATTGTCTCATAGTGCTTCCCACGAAACCAGTGGTCACATTTACATTCGCACCAATACTACTTACTACAGTACGTGGAATAAGCTTCTCCCGTTTGATTTGAATAAACAAACATTATTATTAGGTAGCGAACAAACAGTAACCAGGTAGGTATTCGAACTTTCATACAGAAAGATGTACAATACAATTTAAGCAGTCTTATCGCCAAGAATGGTCTCTTTCAGTTCACGTTTAACTTATTTATTCTGTGGTTTATCTAGATAACCAGTTACCCACTGTGATTTATTTATTAGGAAACGATGGTGTTATACCTAATAAAATTAACAATACTTACCTACGAGTACATGGAAGGTACAACATATTGTCAATTGCCAAAGCTTAAATAATTAAGCCCATTTCGCATAAGTAATAAAAGTTAGCTTTTTATTATATATGGCTGCACGTCAGACACCCCACTGTGACTTTGAGACTGTCCCTATTCCTTACGTAATATAAGCGGTTTTCGTAGTTCACATGGATAAGCTGACGTGCTGCCGACTATTCCGACCGTACTTCCATCCAAACATGCTATACGGGGTTATTTGTAAAACACCATTAATGTTGTTTCAAAAGTAACCATGTATATTTTTTACAGCGAAGGTTGCAAAATATAGCAAAAGCCGTAAAAACCCGCCACAATAACAATAACAACATTACGTAAAGGCGATATTACACGGATCAACCAAATTGACAGCAATTCCGTTGAAAAGCATTGAACATTGAACATTGCATGCATTTCCTATTCACACACAAAACATTCAACAAGACATTCAATGTTCATTTGCCTAACGATGTCGCGTCAAATCGTACGTGCAGGTGTTTCACTAATTTGTGAGTATTTAATAAATGAGTTGAATAAAAATAAAAAGAAAAAATCTTCAGATTCAAAGAGTCAGATTTTGTATTCCACAAACACTCATGTTTTTGAAAAAGTTCCAAAAAATGCGGAACATGACTATCCCGCCATTTAAAGACCATTTTTGAAAAAATAACTTGCGCGCACGCCAGATACGACACAACACAATGCGCCCGCTTCCTTCGCTGCCAATCGCGGACTGAGTCATCGTTCAATGTTTGTGTTTACATGTTTCAACCGTCAATTCAATTAATCAATATTGATTCCATTGCATTGAAAGTCAATTGTGAATCAAAACTTTCAATGATATTGAACAATCAAATTGAAATGTGTTTAGATGTGTCAATGCCATTGAAGCAATGGAATTGAAAGCAATATTGAACCAAAATTGATCCGTGTAATATCGCCTTAAAGTAAAACATGGCGGGACGAATCACACGCGGATTGCTGCAGAGACGCGCGCACGTTGCGTCGGGGACCGGACATTTTGCCGCTAGCTGTGCGACAGACATAAAAATTATTCAAATAATTACGTACGACAGCGCAGTTTTCTTATTTACTACTATTCAAATAAGTGCGATAAGCAAAGAAAAATAAAGTGTCGTGCTATAAATTGTGTGCGTCTTTTTAGAAATCCACGTTTAAAACAAGTAAGTACCGACTTAAAATTAAAAATATCATTAAAAAAATGTTAAAAATACATATATCTACGTTAAAAACCTTACACTATTCATTGAAATAAGGTAAATAAAGTTTTATATATTGTGATGTAAATATTTTGATTCAATTATACTTAGTACTTTACCAAAAAATTCATCTAGGTACGCTTTTGTTACTTACCTACTAAAATTAGTTAAAAGGGCCCCGTTTTACCTTTTGGGTACGGAATCCTAAACTAAATTTTCATGGAGATTGTAATTCGAATTTGTGCAAGAAATAAATAAAACATTAGGTAGAGCGACAAATTTAGCTCTTTACCAGAACAAGATAGAACTATGCAAAAATGGGTCACTGAATACTGCCCACTAACGTGCATCATATTGCTGACCTACTGTCGAAAAAGTGTTATTTATTAAAGTTCTAGTAATACCGTAGCTAAAATGCGATTATCGAAATTTAACACGGTTTCTAATAGAGTTGTAGTCTTATTTTCGATTCGATAATGGGGATTTTTTATGTTTAGAAGAAATATAATTATCTATGTATTGGTTGTTTTGTACCCTTATAAGGTCATAATTGACCTAGAACTGTGTAGTCGTGGGAGTTGCACTAAAGGATATAGCAGATGCAGTTAGAGGTCTAGTCAATTAAAGTAGAATAATTAATAGACCAAACGTACACGTTTCGAACTCTACCAATCCTACGAAGCCACTTTAAAACCTACATATAAGTATCTAGTTCTCCACAAAAACTACAATAAGAAGTTACATGTGCAGTCTACAGAGGCAACGATTTCGTCATATCCAGTAACAAGTTACAAAGGCCGAAATTTTGAAATAAAGTGTTTCCACATAAAGCCCACCTCCCACATGCCGTTAACTTGTTAGTGCCAAGAGCTTCAGATAACGATCCAACAGCCTCCTCCAACGCTCTGTCAACATTGTTACTCGTTAGCTGATCTACTATCGACGCGCACATCAAACAATGATGCTATTTTTGCTCATCAAGTACCTACTTAAATTTTCCGAAAGACGGAAAAACATTTTGTGTTTGTGTGTAGGTCTGTTAACAATTTGTTACTTAACCTACCTACTACAGGAAAACAAAAAACTTGGTTATTTCAATTAATAACAAATACTTACCTCGTTCCTAAGTAGATTAGTTAACGTGCAACGGCCAAACACGGTCATTTAGACCGTGTTTGGCCGTTGCACAACTCTCAAAGCGGCTTATCGATCGAAAATAAATTAATTTCTGATCATGGTGCGATGTCCAACTTTGAACTTATACGAGTAGTCGGAAAGGTCGGCGCGTGTTTGTAACGAATGTCTTGAATATAAAACCTCTTCTGACTCTTCAATACTGAATTGATCTGTAAGTAACTTGCCGATGTTAAGCCTTATTTTTATATGGTGTGCATAAAAGAGTTATCTAGATGACCACCATGGTCAAGAGACTCGCATGCCGTTTTCCGGGCTTGATTCCCGGCCGGGTCAAAATAGAAATCCATATTTTCTATATTGTCTCGGGTCTGGGTGTTGTGGTAAGTACCGCCGTTGTTTCTAATTTCCATAACACAAGTTTTGTGCTTTTGCCTCTTACTTTAGAACCAGAGGAATGTATGTGATGGATGATGTCCAGTATTTATTATTATATCTATGCACCAAACACCTCTTTTCTGTGCATGAGGATGTTTAATATACCTAAAGGTTGTCTGGAAGATATCGCTTATAGCGATAAAAGACCGCATAATTAGACATCTTTCTGTGTAAATTTCTAGGTATAGTTTTATTTTTTCTATCTCGGTATATGTAGGTATACATTATTATTCCTCTCCTAATTCTTGTTTTAGATATTTATTATTCTCCTTCTAGAGTTGTAAAGCTTGAATAACGCGACTGTTCTCATCTACTCAACTTCATAAAATTTTTACTCACAATAAAAACTTTGTTCGTTAATTTCTTCCACGAGCATGACTAAATCAAAAGCGAGCGTTTACCAAATTCGTGTTTGTGGGCGCGTGCGCCGTCACAGTTGCGTGATATAGTGTAAAAGCACTTAGGTGGGTACCTATCACGAAGTCAGGAGATCAAGATGTTACATCGTACGAGTACCGGTCATACAATTTTATAATACAAAGTGTGTCCCAAAACGGTTTTATCACATGATTGCGCTAAGCGTGTCACGGCCGCCGGGTGTCGCGCTTACGTTGTTCAATAGATAGCGTTATTGGCTTAGTTCCAACGCGTAATGTATTTACAAAGGATACCTCAGTTTTGATTCACGTATATACACTTGTATATACGTGTTCGTGTGTACGTGTACGTGTAACATGAAAGTTACTGGTACATACAAATTTAAAGTTACCTACTGGTGCAGACTAATAATTATCACAAAAGTAAAACAATAGATAGGTAATGACAACTACATACTTAATACATATTTCAACAGAGCTGACTTAAATAACGAGTAGGATCACCGATGTTAACATCTCCACAAAGAACCTTGCGAATCAGTAAAAACTGTAATGCTTTGTTTGAACGTGATTGTCGCCTGCATGAAGTCTTTCCTCAGCTCAGAGTTCTGTAAAATGTTTTATGCCTAATAAACACGTTCGATGTTATGTAACTGCCCTAGTTTAATTTGGGTCAGCTCAACGGGACGCAGCTGATTACAGGATGCCTGCACCGTCATCTATTCATACAGACAGTAAAGTAGGTACCTCCTGATTAGCTAATATCAGTGTACAAACAAGATCAAAGTGTGCACATAAATATATTTAGGCATCACGAAACTGTGGTGCAACATTATACAGGATGACTGGAACTGGTTTGCGATATAATGTACCTACATTGTGTTTTTTACGTTATTTAGATTTTTATAAAACATTTTACCTTTGAGCATTCGTGACTTGTATTTTATCTTTTTATCAATAAAATTTTATTAGTCAAACTTCCCTCACACAAATGTATTAGGCATTAAAAAAAACTATCATAGTTTTTTAAGTTTTACTGATCACCTAGAGTAGGACGGTTAAGTAACACTATCACCAATTTTACACAACGCCTTATCTAATTCCGATTCTGAATATTACTGGAGGAACTTTGAGATAATGTACTTACAGGAATTTTAATTTCACATAAGTTTCTGAGGTCAACATCTCCGCTTGACACCATTACGGCACGTAGGTACCAGAAGTGCGTTGCTGTGCAGTACACAATGAAGCACCCATTGTTTCGGTCACGCTCATGCCGACTCGTACCTACTATTATGCGTTTTGCTTGCTTGGAACCTTTCCTTCCATCACAGGTACATACCCCAGAGTTCAGACAGAACTGTACAAGCTAAGGTACAGTCAAGTTCATCTATATTCGCATATTATGAGCATTTCCAAGGCTTCAAATATATAGGTACAAATAATGTAAGGGTACATAAATTTACTGCACAGATATTTATGTTAGTATATTTATATTTAAAGCCTAAGAAATTCTCCTATATTAATGAACTCGACTGTACCTATTAACTTACTCGGCTATACGGAGGTCGCTGACTGGCAATTGCTAAAACCAGTATTATTTTGATTAGCTTTTTAATAATTTCATCTTTGAGCTATTTGAGCAGTTCCTAGTATGAAAATATCAGTATTTTGAAAGCTACATGAGAACAGTATTCTATATTGAAAGTTAAAATGGAGTTTAGTTACTAAAACATTTTATCATTTGTTACAGAATGACATCTCCAGCCATCACCAAGTCGCCAGACAACCAGAAGGGTGAGAAGAAGTCGCCAAGTCACTCCGCCGGCGCTCCAGAGAGGGCGCCTTCGCGTGCAGAGTCCCCGGCGGCATCTACCTCCGCCCCTACGACCCAGGGGGAACCTTTCAGCTGGCTGCGAATCTTCAAGCTCGCAGACCTCATGATGAAGCAAGGATGCTAAGCAGAATAGCTTCAATAACATTTTTAGGACATGTTCTTTAGATTTTTGTCAATTGAAGTTAGGCAACAATGAAATAGCAATAAACGACAACAATATGATGTAATTGCATAATTTTTATGGTAGGAAATGAATATTGTAGATTTTTTTTGGATTTGTCGGTAGGTTGCCTAGAATAGTAACCAGCTTTAAAATAATAATTGTATTCATCAACCTACATTGGTAATACCACAACAATCGAGTCCACATGATCGTTATTTCTCTTGAATTTGGTGTATAATACATACAATTATTTTGTAGTTTTAAAAACAAATTTTGTATGATTGTTTGTTTGTTATGCTAATTTAAATCTAGCAGTGTTGAAATCTTTAGTGAAAAGTATGTAGTAAATTAACTGCATCCAGATTAAAATTGAAAATAGATCTATAATGTCAAGTAGAAATGCACAACCTATCTCAAGGTTAGTAGAAGGTGCCCTAAAATTCAAAAGTAATGAAGCCTTAACATCTCTTATATAAATTAATTGTAAATGAGCGTCTCTCATTTACTATCGAATGGATTAATGAGAGTCTCTTATTTACTATTAATTTAGTTAGAGATGTTTAGGCAGTTTGAGCAGTTGGCACGATTTTACCTATGGTCTTTAAAAAGGATGCGCGGTAATCATGCTGTAGAACGAGAGTTATACTTACGAGAATATTGGATAGAAAATGTAACTAGCTATGTACTATTTCAGAATAGTACATGTGTTGTAGTAGTGCATGATTCGGTTAGAAGAGTATCTTATTTGATTATTACTTGTGATACATTTGAGGAAATCGTTTTATAAATCAACGTTACATATTCGATGCATATTATTATCTTACCTATTCTAATTGTGATCTGTTATTGATTTAATATAATTATTGTTCTAATTAATAAATGTGTAAGTAAAGATACCTACGTACAAACTAAAAGCTCTCCTGAATAACATGTTATATTTAGTCCTTACAGCACATTCCACTTCTTATCAAGAATAGTATCGTTGCAATTATTTGTGATAAAAAATATGTGGAATTTGAGACTTGACAGCTGATGTTAAATAAAAAAGTTAATTTATATTATAGCGTTTGTTTTATTTTTTCGATTTCAAAGAAATTAGAAATCATTTCAAATCGCTGTTCTTAGTTTACAATAAGAATTCAGACCTTTCATTGAGTATTTTATATGTAAAACGATATTACTATATTACAAAACCTTATCTTAAAGTAATTTACATGATTGAGCAATAAAAAACACTTTTGTGTAATATTTTTTTAATAGTATTGGTAGGTAGGAGGTACATAACACGCAGGAGTCTGGGTCGTTTGGATAAAGGGGAGTAAAGATACAATACTATTTTCAATATGTACAAAATATACAGTTATCTCTATCTATAACCTAGCTTTTAAAACTATAATTATGATCACAATATTTTTATATCCTTACGCTCTGCTACGAGTAGAATCGAAACCGAGCACGAGCAACGAGGCGGGCGCGCGCGGCGGCTGCTGCGAGACACAGGCTAACCTCACGTTCACTTTTGCTGCACACTTGAGATCAAATGTTATTTTACAATATTTAAACTCTAACATCTCGCACACCGGCAGCAGCCGCGGCGGGCTTCGCGCTCCGCAGTGTAAATAAACAAAACTATATTATACTTCTCACGTTAGTTTACAGTAGTTGAAACTATTAAGTCTGCATTAACTTACGACTTAACACCGCCGAGGAAACAAGCTATAAATATTTTAGTTTAAATAAAGGATATTACGGAGCATGGAAAATTTTACGAAAATATGAAATATTTTTAATTGACATTTTAATAGCGTACCGCGAGGGCGAGATTATTAGAGGAGGGGTCCGGGTTTTCGGTGCCCGATCGGATAATAATCGTGCCCCCGTAACAAATAAGGAAAACGAGTAAATACCGATATTACCACAATAAATACATCTTTTATAATTCTCATTTGTTTCTTACCTCATAAAATTTTCAATATCGAGTCTAAATAATGTACTGCTATGTTTCATGAAGAACTATTTACATTGATTTCCTTCATAAGGAATTCAACTTAGAATAAATATAGTGTACATTATTGGGCATCTGTTCGCTAATAAAATTATACTTTAAAATTAATGGACGAAGTGATGAGTTCGTTAGTGTTCCTCCTAGCCGAGTCGAGAACTGTTTGCGACGGAAACATGACAAACAATCATTATTATATTATTTTTACAATCTACAATTTTAAACCTTAAAAGAATATTCATAATAATATTACCTGTGCTATTATTTTCTATATCGTAAATATAAAATTACAATACATAAAATATTTTGTACTTTGTTTTTACGTACGACAGCGCAGTCGCACCATTATCTAACTATACAATGTTATGCGAGATGCCGGTGAATCGGAACGTTAAGACACTACAGATGGCTCAGTTGCACACGCGCACAAGTTACACGAACTGCATGCAGACGAACGAAACTTATGAGAAGTACAATATTGTTAGTTTCCGCAGTGTTCCAATTATTGCTATCGTTACAACTCAAGAGTCGGAAGCGGAGTTCAGTGATCGAATGACAAGTTCTGTTAATAGGCAAGGTGAAGCGCACACGGGGACGAGGCGGCATCGACGACGAGTGGAGGAATAACCGTGACCGGACCGTACGACCGTACATGGGGCGGGGCAGGGAAGGCAGGGCGTAGAGAGCATGTATGGAAAGCGTGAACGGAGCAAATCTGCAAAACTATTGCAATATGTTTCAAACAAAATTTTAATTATGTCATTCTAGGAATAAAAGCACTTACTCATAAAAAACCTATTATTAAAAGTAAAATATTACATAATTTTAACGTGTTAGCCAATGCTAAATAATTCATGACCGACTACGGCGGCGACGTCAAATGGAGAACTATGTAGATAAATTGCAATTTAAAATGTGTTACATCTAGAATCCAAAATATTTTTCAAATTTGGATTCGGTCCGCTTTAAATCGAAAACTTTGTACATTTTAACAGTAACAAAAATAATATTACGTGTGGAACACTATCAATCACCAAAATAATAAAAAATACACAAAAACGACTCGTTTACAAAATGATAAAAAAATGTAAATTGGTTAACCGTTACAAGGTACAAAGCAAAATGAGAGGCGGCTACGGGTTTTGATTTTATACTTAAGGAGAATTTTCACATAAGAGTACTCCGCATAAGGCGACGGGCGATGAGTACTCTTATGTAAGCAATTTGAAACTATCAAAAATATGAGAAATAAAGTATGGTAAGTAATGCAGCAGTTTACTCCTCTGGGATGCTGGAAATTGCGGGGAAGAGTTAAGAGTATAAGAATGACCACAAATACACTTTTCACTAGTGCCATTCTGATAACCATTCATATTTTATACTTCACACTTCATACTTTCACGACAGCTAGCTATCGAAACGATGATGTCGCGATGAGTGATACTCGCGTGACAGTTCAACCGGCGACTCGCCGGCGCCGTGTGGCGGACTTGTCCTCGCCGGTTAACATAAAGTAAAATTCGTTCGTCCGTACGTCTGTCAGTCAGCCGGCAGGACGTGCTCGAACTCGACCCGCAAGTATCGCTCCTCATGCCCCATAAGACTACCTACAGTCTATTATAATAAGTCAGAATCACAGTTTATTTTCCACGTGTTTTCCCTTACTGTATAACGTTTCTCGATTAGCATATTTTTACAAATAAACAGTATTCATTCCACCCAGTAATCGTGAGTTTTTCCATTACCTACCGTAATGACATAAGCGAATAAATCGAATTTTAGTACGAATAGATTCGATATTTACAGAATTTAAATTATTTTAGACCTAGTCGCTTAAAACAAAATAACAATTTACACTAACAATAAAAAATGCTCGATAGATTGCCACTCATCTAATCTGAACCCAAAATTAAAAATATTTTTATCAACTGACTTTGCCATTTATTATCATATTTTTTTTATAAATTTAAACTCCGAATAACGTCGAACCCGGTCGACTATAACAAAAGTATTATACAAATAAGCTATGACTTACATCTAACACTTAAATAGGTGTCGGCTTACCTAGATACACGAGACTTTATACAGCGCGCGGCGCGGGCCGTCGCAGTCGGTTCCGCGCCGCGCGTTACAATAAATAACTAACATACGTCACTAAACGAGAGTTCAGTTCACAGAGGTAATCCAACTCAATTCCTACGGGCGGCCATCGTGTCGACGATCGAACGGCGCGAGGGTTCCGTCGACCTACCGGGTCGTCCGATAGCTAAGATAAAGTAAAGGTTTATAAAATTTCACAACCTGGCCGTATTTACAATGCGTTACTTATTAGTCGTGTAAAGGTGAACGTAGAGTCCGGGCGGGGCGTGCGTGCGAGTCACACGGTGGCGATGACGATCAGCAGGTGCGCGATGTCGGCCACGCGGTGCATCAGGTCGGGCGCGATGCGGTTCAGGTTCTCGTTGGCGAAGTCGCACGACGGGAATATGTGTACGGTGAAGAGGGCCTGGCGACAACGATACGTACCGTTAAACCAGACTTGCAACGTGAAAACCGTCACATGCTCACATCAGCGGAGACAAAGCAAAACTATAGGGCGAAAACGAAGGTCAGCTCGGTTGATAAGACTGCAACCTCAGTTTAAAACTTCAGTTTATCCACTTCACAGCAGATGACAAGAAGTTTAAAAGAAGAACGAACCGTTTTGCATTTCACCTGTAAATTTTTCCTTGTCGATAAAGAATGAGGTCCAAATTTTTACCAGTGCGCAACTTTATTGATATTTTGAGCTTTACTACAATGCAGCATGGTTGAAAATCCTTTGTCAATGATAGATAGTTTTACGATCCGTATGCTTATTTTGTGTGCAAAGCAAAATTTTCCTTTGTAAAAATTTGCAAAGTAAAAAAAATAATCTATTGCTAAAATTATAAAAATAATAATACCTGTTGGTGTCCGGGCGGCGCGACGTTGACGATGCCGGCGGCCTGCTTGCGCTGCAGGTAGGTGATAAAGCCGGCCGTGAGGTTGGTGGACTGCTGCAGCACGTCCATGTGGTCGCGCCCGCACGGCAGCGCCAGCAGGATGCAGTGTTCGTTCTCGAGCTGGACACAAACAACGCTTATTAAAACTTTTATTCACATTTTATTTTAAACCTGACATTTCGAGATCTTTACAGCGTCAGAAAGATAGACTAAGGTCAAACAAAACAAAAATAATTTAATTAAATTTCGCTCACATGTTGAAGTGAATGACACAGTCGATTAATTTTTGTGAGCCAAATTTAATTCAATTTCGTAAAAACTTGCAAAATAATTGCTTAAGTTATAAAAATAATTATAAAAATAATTTATTCAATTTAGGCCCGAACATACCGCTTACGAACGTCAAAATTAAAAAAAAACAATAATATTGGCTTATATGAGGCCCGAACATGTTTACTTATTTATAGGCCGTACTAGTGATCAGATGTTGTAGCAAAAGAACAATGCTGTTGTCGTCTAAATATTGAGACACGAGAAAGGCAAAGATGGAATAACAAATGTTCGTCGAAGTCTCCGCATGAGTTTTGAAATTACGACACCTTGTATTTCTATAGCAAAGTCATTTAACCTATATAAATTGATCCAATTACTATATGATTATGTCATTGCTATAACACTTGAATAAATATGAGACGGGTAATTTTAAATATTTGTCTCCACTATGTTAAGTCACCTATCTGTAAATAATTTCAAACTTGAAGTCCTGTAACACTTTAAGTTGGTAGTTCAGTGGCAAATTCTTTATTAGTAAGCGGGTTAGTGTCTAGTGTTTGTGCACGTACCTTCATCTTGCGGTGCACTTGATCAAGCTGGGCAGGCTCGAGGCGCATGCGTTGCGCGATCCGCAGCAATGGCGTCGACCCGTCCGCGAGTCGCGGCAACGTGTCGCCCGCCACGCCAGGGTTGCCGCCCACGAAGTGCATCTGTACTGCAGCCGAGTCGTTCTTGAGGGCTAGAAGCCCTTGCCACATCACTGGGTAACGCTGCGAAATAAGACATAGGTTATTTATTTTATCTTTATTTAAAATATAGACTATCAATGTCACATTTAGGGCCTATTTCACAACCTCTGAGTAGCTTACTTGATGGATTGATTGACAAAAATATGAAAAATATGTAATTAATCTTAAAGGTACACTGCTTTGAATTTTAAACTTAGTGTTGGTGAAATAATGATCAGGGAAAACATCGTGAAGAAACCTGCACATTCAGGCGACTGCATGTGTAACCGTGATCCAAAATGGTCAGGTTCGCCTGTTAACAGGGTCTCGGAGGTCAGATCGCGCCACTGTCATTACCTGATCTGCTACATCCTGGATCATGGTCAGCGGAACCTGGACCCTCGCGTACAAATACACAACCGGGATAACGCTAGGAGGATGATGAAGTGGTGAAATAATCCTATAGTTTAAAAAATTATGTAAAGTACAAAAGCATCACAAGTTTCCACCTGTTTTCCACTTTGATCTGTCGGACGTATCGCTTACGAATAAATTACAGAGACAAAACACAGACAATCAGTGTAAAGAAGAAAGAAAGTTAATACGTTTATTAATAGATGGGCTGATGCCTATCTCATCCATTACATAGTAAAAGTTGTTGTATTAGAGCAGCAGAAACACCCCCTAAAAAGAACACAGTTAATAAAATCAAATTGAATGTCGCTCACAAAAAATAATATACTGTGTCATCCGGTGGGACACAAACGCACGTCTCTTCGCTATCCGGGCGAATGCTCTTACCAACTGAGCTACGGAGGACGTTAGTCCGTCGACGAATTTTTGTAAGTGCTTGCTACGCCAGTGAGCCGGCACTCGATTTCATCAATACTTGGGGAATGTACCCGCATGTGTACGATGGAAATATTTTTACAAATATTGAACCATCAGTTAAGATGAAATCAGCTTAACTTATAATTATTTTTATAACTTAAGCAATTATTTTGCAAGTTTTTACGAAATCAAATTAAATTTCGCTCACAAAAATTAATCGACTGTGTCATCCGGTGGGATGACTCAAATTTGCAAAATAATTGCTTAAGTTGTAAAAAGAATTATAAAGATAATAAAGTATAATGTAATACTCACTCGTAGTAGTGTCTGCAGCGAGTCCGCCTCGCGCGGCACCTGCGAGGCGTGCGGCGGGCCGGGCGGGCCGGAGGGCGGCAGCGCGGCCGGCAGGCGCGACGTGCCGTGCGCCGGCGGCGGCGACCGCCCGCACCCCACCGCGTACACTGCACACACAAATAGAACGTTATCGTTAATGCGAAACGCCTTGCCAACGCATGAGAAGCCCAGGCAGGAAGGAGCGCTTTGAAAAAGTATTTTTTTATGATAAGAATTCAAAAGTGAGAGTTTCATATCCAGAAACTTTAGGACATCGTTAATATAATTATGGATCTCGAACGATTAGAGGTAGTTTGTTCAATAGAAAAATCTCCTGAAGTCTTGGTCTAATTTAACCCATTTTGCATCCCTAATATGGAATTCATATGCTTGCTAGTGCTAAAATTTCGAAACTAATTAGTCTAATTTACCCCGCTGAACACTGATTCTGCGATATCACCCTTTCCCCTTTACTATTTTTATTTATGGTTATAGCGGCAACAGAAATACATAATCTGTGAATAATTCAACGGTTTAGCTATCACGGTTCATGAGATACAAACTGCCTTGTTGGGCTAGTACGACACCGATCGGCAGCGAGTTCATGTCGCTTTAGAACTCTATTACAATGGTCTCCTAGCCGAATTTCGACTACAGTGTCTAATCAACAGAGATTAGCCGACTGCACGGGAGATATTATAGTGCATAAGTGTGTACGCAATACACAGGTGCACTCTCTATTCCTTCACTCTCATAATTCGGTGAGACGGCATTCCGATATGACCGTAGCGGACGGCGGCCGGCGCCTCGCACCCCTCCGCCTCTAAGAGCGGTAGGTATGTGTGTATGTACTCACTGATGAGCCGGTCGGCCGGCGCGGGCGAGTGCGCGGGGCGCGGCACGCGCGCGGACGGCGGCCGCCGCAGCTCCAGCGGCGGCGCCGGCGCCTCGCACCCCTCCGCCTCTAAGAGCGGTAGGTATGTGTGTATGTACTCACTGATGAGCCGGTCGGCCGGCGCGGGCGAGTGCGCGGGGCGCGGCACGCGCGCGGACGGCGGCCGCCGCAGCTCCAGCGGCGGCGCCGGCGCCTCGCACCCCTCCGCCTCTAAGAGCGGTAGGTATGTGTGTATGTACTCACTGATGAGCCGGTCGGCCGGCGCGGGCGAGTGCGCGGGGCGCGGCACGCGCGCGGACGGCGGCCGCCGCAGCTCCAGCGGCGGCGCCGGCGCCTCGCACCCCTCCGCCTCTAAGCTCCTGAGGGACAAACGTTACACATTATTATCTATCTCCTGCCTCACACACACATACAAACGAACTGTTAAGAAAACTCGTTCGTCGCAAGAAAATTGCTGGCACAATAGAACAATGCTGGCACACTAGAAAAAAACATAAAACCCAACAGGCCACGCGCGCAAAAAAACGATTGGTTCGTGTTTTTTCTTTCCACACTTTCGAGTAAGCCGTGGCTGTGCCTCAAATATGTATAGGTACATACATACTAACTTCATTTTTTAAATCATTTCACCAATTTCATTTCCAACATTCAGAATCTCAACATACACGCACGCATTGTATCCATGGGTTACATGGAACCAACCTCCCCGAGTGACGTATCGAATTATTTTGCGTCCGCTTCACCTTAAGCAACAATCTCTCAGGATCGCTCAGGTGAAACAAATAGGTTCTACTACTACTCACTTAGAGCTGTTGAAAACAGCCCCTGAAAATTATAGCTTGAAGGCATTGGATACACGTTACATTTTATCGATAAAAGGTGTATGATATCACCGAGCAATGTTGGGTAAACGTCGAGTAGGCTGGTCGGTTAAGCTAAGTGGTTTTTATAAACTGTCTAAAGTCTAGAGATAGGTTTAGAGCGAAACACGACGAATAATATCTGAAATAAGGAGGAAATGAATATGAAAAAGAAACTTATGTACCTGGTGTAGGGTGATGGAGTTGCCCTGCTTTCGTGTTGAGTGGCACGGAAATGTTGTTGATACACCTGGTAGTGTTGGTGAGAGAAATGAGGATACATTCCGTCGCCCTGTGAACCAAACATTCATATTACACTCACTGTAGTTAGGTTTAAAGTTATACATAAGTATGTGATCTAATGGTGTAGATAATTTGTATTCATTTCTATTACATTAGGATATACCGCAGTCACTGGAGAAGTTTGTTGATGGGCTGGCGGCGGGCTTCTAACTAAATCCGCCGACTGTTCCGGTTAGCATAAACAAAAGTATATCCCGTATAGAACAATATCAACACGAGCGTTTTGGAAATAATGGCTTGGTTTAATGCCAAAAAAATGTAATCAGCACTCACCAGTCCTATCTGTCCTTGAGGGCTAATCGACGGCACGCTCGTGAGGGTGACTCTTGAAGCGGCACCTAGAACATTTGCAAATACAAGAGCCAAATAAATAAATGTTTCATAGGGTATAACTAAACCATATTTTTTGGCGGTAAATATTATGATAAGTTGGCAATAGGATAAAAGTACGAAAAAACACCAATCTCCAAATACACCTTCTTTAAGGCCTACTGTCCATGGCGGCGTCATTTGACGAATGCATGCAAGCCGCAAGGCCGGCAGGCATATTTTGTATAAAAGTAAATTTGTTTTGCACACAAAAATTGATCGACCGTGTGTCCGGTGGGACTTAAACCCACGACCCTTCTCTATCGGGGCGAATGGTCTTCTAGTTGAGTTGCGGAGAACGTTAGTAAGTCGACGAATTTTTGTAAGTGCTTGCTGCGCCAGTGAGCCGGTAATATGATAGGTAAAAGCGTAAACAATAAAATCAGTAACATAATCACAAGACAATAAACAGTCTCAGAGAAAGAATATGGATACATTTAAAAAAAAGGCAAATTAACTGTTGTTACGCATGTCTAAATCAAAGAAAATTAAGTTTTAAACATAATCATGATTATAAAGTCAAATACCTACTTTTGACGCTTCAACACAAGGTGCAAGCAAGCGTCAAATGACGATAGAGTAGTTTACGTGGACAGAAAACCCAAGCCGTCTACAGAATATATTTCACTCACCTGGATGAGTATGGTGCGCGCCGATGACGGCGACCTGCTTCACGTGGTGGGGGGTGGGCGCGGCGTGGTGCGAAACAAGCGGCGCGTGCGGGGGGTGCGGGGGGTGGTGCGCGCCGCGCGGCAGGCTCGCCGGGCCGGGGTACGCGCCGCGGAACCCGCGCGACCCCACCCCCACCCCCACTCCGACCCCCACGCCCACGTTCGGACCCACGCCGATGCCGTGACCGACCCCGGGGATGGGACCGATGCCGGCTCCGGCGCCGGCGAGGCCTACGCCCATTGCGCCCTCGCTGTCTCCGCCTCTGTTACGGAAGGTATTATTTTAGGTGACAAGCATTCACTTTGCAAGTGCTGTAACGAAAGGACAACGATCAGGCGCATGTATTCGTGACGCGAAATATAACTTATTCTCTAAGCACAACGATCAGGCAAAAGTTACGCATCCGATATCACTAAACGCAGATTATGTATCCTGTACTCAAGACCGATACACCGCCTATTATTCAGTGGTTTATTCCAAAAAGGATAGCTACAGAGAGGATGTCAGTATTGTCAGTTTGACGATGAAAACCGTAGGAAAGTGTTGCCATTTTTAGTGGCAATATAGTATTGCACTGCATACGCGTCCAGTCCGGGAACAGAATAAGTACTAGTACTTCATACAGAAGTATGACTTAGCTATTATATTCAAAGAAATGTCTACTCAATGTCGTCAACAATAATGGCGTAATTTAGTTCGCCTCAGAGTCAAGCACATTTTCGTGTAGACACCTACAAAAATCCATTGCAAGATAATTTCATACTTATTGCTCTGGAATATGATTCATAACACACTAAACCTATTCAGTGACGTAATATCACGCGACGCGATAGGGTTGACTGCTACGAGAAGCTTCTAACGCCATCTAGCGCCTCTTTCTAGTACTTTATTAACTCTCGTCCAGCCAGCAACGTAGCCGCGCGGCCGCCGGTGAATGAAACGCGCGAGCGTCTCGCTGGCCGGTAGCGACACGCAACTTGTTTTAGCCCCTAAGCAGGCCGGTGTAGATACACAGGCCTGCTTAGGAAGATTTCCGCGTAGGTAGCAAAAACGTAACTACGCGCGGCGACCGCTACGTAAGGGACTAATCAAGTTGGGTGTCGCTAGCCGGCAGCGACACGTTCCCGCGTTTTATTCACCGGCGGTGCGCGACACTAGGTTGCTGGTTGGACAAGCGTGAATAAAGTCCTATAAAGATGCGCTAGATGGCGTAAGTAGCTTCTTGTGGCAGTCAATCCTATCGCGTCGCGTGATATTACGTCACTGAATAGGTTTAGTGTATTATGAATCATATTCTAGAGCAATAAGTATGAAATTATCTGGCAATGGATTTTTGTAGGTGTCTACACGAAAATTTGCTTGACTCTGAGGCGAACTAAATTACGCTATATTGTTGACGACATTGAGTAGACATTTCTTTGAATACAATTGCTAAGTCATACTTCTGTACGAAGTACTAGTACTTATTCTGTGCCCTAAGTAAGGGTCGCCGCGTGTAGGTACGTTTTTGCTACCTACGCGGGGAGATACACAGGCCTGGTCCGGGTGATAAGCTAGGTTCAAACAAAAAAAGTGTGGGTATTGGGTGTGGGTATATACCTGTTTCTAGATGTGATTAAACCTACTGTTTACAAAAATGAAAATACGTTTTTTTTTTATTGGTTAGGTTTAACATTAAACTCACCTCATAAGAACAGGTGTAGCTCGGTCGGCGATGCGATGCGAGGACGGCGGGCGGTGCGGCAAGGCTGGCGACTGCACGCGCGCGTCCGAAGCTTCAGTTGCGCCCACCGGCATCATGTTCCCGGGCACGTTGTCCACCATCCGGCGGTAGGCCTCGCCCGGCGGGTCGGCGCGGAACTCCACGTCTGGCGCGGCTTGCGCGGCCTGCGCGGGCTCGCGGATAGGAAGCTTCTCCACCGCAGTCTCCGGTGGCGGCGCGAACGGAGCCGCTTGGCTCACCGCAGTCCGCAATGGAATCACTGTCGCCGTGTCGAACGCGCCGGCCAGCTTTGCGCTTATCTCCGATATCATCTTTTTCGGCGGCTTCATGATCGGAGTGGGTGTCTGTGTCGGAAACGGTACAGGTACCGGTGCTGGGGTTGGTGTTGGTGTTGGTGTTTGGGCTGGTGCAGGTGCCGGTGCCGGTGTCGCTTGAACGACCGCCGGGGGTGGAGCCGGTTTCGAAGTCGGCGGTGAGATCTCCATCTCGATTTTGGCAGGCGCCGCGGCGATCGGTTCCGCCAATCTTGGCGCTTTGGCCTCTCTGCTGATATCGTTTCGTACAATTTTCTCATCGCCGCTGTCCATAGACGCGTCCGAAAGACTCCTGTCTCGGGTACGTTTCGCGCCGCGAGGTGATTTGCGTGTATCCGCCTGGCCGGCTTTCGCTCCCGTCTGTCGCCCTGGCTTTCTTTTGCCGCCTTTAGTTTGCCCTGCGGGGCTCACGGAATCGTCCATAGGGTCGTCGACGGTCGTTTTTTGAACATCCTTTTCCTGGAGTCTTCTAGATTTTCGAGTATTTAGTGAGGGCGACACAAAATCTTCCGGCTTTTCTTCCTTGTTTATCTTTTCTGGAACTTTTGGCTGTTCTTTAGGCGTTATGCTGAGAGACGAAGTCGACGTGGCACAGTGACCAGAAAGAGGACTTTTTATAGTTAAAATTAATCTAGGTCGAGCCTCTGTTTTATTAGATGTCGTTTCGTCCCCAGAATCCTCGTGAAAATCGTAGACGTCCCCAGGAATATTATTAGTGGTGTTATTAACCATGTTTTTGAGTTTCTTATCAACTTTAGCCCTCCCTCTACCGCGTTTAGCGGCTGAGCCACCTCTCGTTGGTTTTGAAATTTGGCGTGTCTGTACCCTGTCTTGATTCTTCTCTGACTTTCTACCTCTTACACTACGCCCACCCCTTTTGCTAGGAGCAGAGGTTTTAGGTAAATTGGTTATATCTTCCGCATTACTAGTTTCAACAACAGTTTCAAACTGGACATCCATCGACTTGGCTTCGATTTCTAATGGTAAACTGTCAGTACCTTTTTCAGCTAAATCTGGTGTGTTTTTTATTTCATGAACTAGGTTTCCTTCTTTGTTTTCAGTCAATTCAATTGTTTCATTACACAGAGAATCCACTTTCTTTATTACAGAATCAATATTTACATCCTTAGCGCTCCAAGAATCATTTTCATCAAGGCTTTTCAACTGACTATCACAACTGTCATTACTTTTGGACGTGAGGGTAAAAAATTGGTCTTCTTTTATGTTCAGTGGGCTTCCAAAGTTCGGTAGCTTTTCGGGTTCGTTGATTATTTTATTAGAAATAACACCCAAGTTAATATCAGTATTGGAAACTTCTTTCGTAGAAGAGTCGTTATTCGGTTTATTTTCTGAATGTTTTGTTGTCATATCATCAGTTGGCAATGTTTCTTTGTTCTCTTTATCAAGCTGAATATTCTGAACTTTATTTAAATCTTCATTAATGCTAAGACTTGGTGTCGTTTTTTGATTGGATAACGATATACTACTTTGACTTGAATTTTGGCTAGCTAAAATATTCACATTTTGATTTTTGAAAGTTGGTTCTGCAACTGTGTGTTCTGTGGGAGTTTGATTGTTTTTCTCTATATCCTCTTTTTTCAATATCTCAGTACTTTGTTTTCTTTCACGGTTTTGTGTAGAGATTAGAGTGACGGTTTTGCCTACATTTACTTCCAATTTCTTTTCGGGATCATTAGTCACTTTAATTTCATTAGTTGTATCTTTTAATAATTCTTCGAAATCAGTTTCACATTTGGCGATTGTTTCTATTGGAGATTTAGATGGCTTATAATATTCTTTCGACTTGTCTGCGCCAAAAGTAAAAGATCCCACTTTAACAGATTCCTCCTTTTCCTCACGCTTAGCTTCACTCTCTCGAGGGAGATGGTTCAACAGTGGAACCTTTATATGATTGTCAACAGATTCCGGTTCATTTTTAGGATTTAACATGATCGCTCCAGGTGTTTTGGTAGTTTTCAATAAGAGCGGGGTCATAACTACATTAGTAAGACATGTTGTAGTAGCTGCTATCGATTTTGAGCTCGAATCTAATTTAGTTAACACTGTCGGTGGTCTGATAGCAGCCATCGAAAGGACTGACGTGCCCTTGTTCGCATCTAACTGGATGACATTCGTTATCGGTGCTGTAGTTAGCAATCTTTGGGGGTTTAGGCTGTGAATTACATTAGAACCATGAGTTCTGCTGATAGTATTAGCTTCTTGGAGTGAACACATCACTGGTTTATTCACACTTTGAATTATAGACGCTGAAGAGTTATTTACTCCGGCAACATGTATAATTGGTTTTGCCCCAAATGGAATATGACTTAGCTGCTCCGATTTTTGGACAGGATTTTCTCGTTTCTCATTAAGGTGATTTATATTATTGATCAAAACTTTATTGCCCAGATGTAGCGCAGAATTAATATTACCCACATGTACGGCAGCATGTTGCATACTTATCAAACGGTTTTGGGCCATGACTGTAGGGTTTGTGTTTTGAGGTAAGCTGGTTGGAGATAGTAGTATTTTAGTATTTTCGTTTATGTTATCAGCAATATTTCTCGGATCACTTTTACGTTTATCCTCAGGCATCACCTTTTGCGGATGTATCAGTGAACTAGTGCTAACAGTGATAACTTTGTTTTGCTGAACAACGTTACTAACACTAATCTGTTTTGATATCGGAGCTAAGACAGGGGTTACAGGAAGTCTGTTGAAATGCATCGGTGCCCCTTGAGTTTGAACTAATACAGAGTTGGGTCGGTTAGGAGATAGCATTGTTCTAGTCCCATGTGGTAAATGCATAGCTTGAATGGGGCTCAAAGGTGGCTGTTGCATTCTCACAACTGTAACTTGCCCAGGAGACCTTTGTTGTACTGCATTGGGTGAAGCCATCCCAACAGAAGAAATATTTTGTGGAGACGTACTTAATATGGCCATATTTGATAATCTAGGGGACGTCATTCCTTCGCCTTGAGACGTTGCTTTAGGACTTTGCAATCTAGGGTCAGTAGACATTCTAGGTGATATCACAATTCCTGAAGGCTTTTGATACAGAATATGCGGTTCTGGGATCTTGATAGTGGGTGGCTGCATGTTAGAAGTTTGCGGTCGAATAATTTGGTTGATCACTTGATACGGCGCACTTACTCTAGCAGGTGTAATTATAGGCCTCAATGTGTTGTTCACCTGCAAATTTTGAGTATGTGGTGTTTTGATTTGTACAATATTTGCAGTTATATGCGTAGGCTTGTTTTCATTTTTATCTCTATTCGCTAAAGGACTTTTCTGGATGTTTATTACGTGTGGTTCAACCAACTTGTTATTTGCTAAAGTCCACGAAGTTATGACAGGTGTTGCTGTCGAAGTTATTTGTTGAGGAATTTCACGTTTAGCTAGTTGAATTTTAATCTCAGGATCACTAGGTTTTGAGGTTGCTACATTTGCTCCAGAAGTAACAATATCAGGAACAGAGGTCTTGGGTTTTGCTATAACTATGTTCGACAATAAAGTTGGTTTCGTTTGGTCAGCAATAATCGGTTTTGTATGGTCCGAACTAACGCTAACAGGTTGGCTGGTAGCAATCATATTCATTGGTAATCTTTCTATCGCTTCTTGAGTAGTTTCATCAGCCTCTTCAGTATCAGTATCAATAAGCAACAAGTCATTGTCTGAAACCGGTGTATCTGGTTTCATTTCCATTTCACTGGCGTTTAAATTTTGAACAGCTTGTCTCATTTCTTCTGCGTCTTCTTCGGGTATAATTTCAGTCTCTATGGAAGCTGTTTCAATTTCAGTTTGACTAGTAACGTCATTTTCCGCTTGTTCGTAGCAATCAGAAAATGAATTAACTTTTCCACCAAAACTCTCACCCAACAGTGCCGCCACAGCATCTTCAGTTTCTTCTTGTGAAATGATAGCCCTTGGCTTTTCCTCTACTTTTTTATCGACCTTACTAGGCAGATCAACTTTTTCAATTTGTTTTTCAGTATCTTGGGTTAATTGGGAAATGCTGCGCACTGCACTTTCACTTTTATCGATGTCTTCAACTTCATCGAAAGAAGGAACGAAAGCTTCTCCTTTAGATTGTGGTTCGATCGGTGGACCCTCGGGTAAAGGAACTTCACTGATGTCAATGTTTTCAACAGATGGAGGCATCGGTATGTCATCTACTTCAACTTGTTTCGTTTCGGGATAATCTATTTCCATGCTTATTTCATCGGAGTTATTAGGGGAGTCATTGCCAGCAACTTTAGGTTCGGAATCATTGCTGCTTTGAACTAGCACTGGCGAACTGTCTATTAATCGAGGCAAACTAGGCGATTCTGATAGGGATTTGTTATCATCAGATTTATCCGTAAAATTAGCAGTAGGTGTGTCGCTGGGCAACGGAATATCCAGCAACATATCCTTAGCTGATATTTCAAGCATTAATTGTTCATTTAAAATTTCTGGTTTATCTGTCTTAGTTTCATGATGGTAAAAGTGATGGTGTTCTTTGCGACTTTGACGATCTTCCCTATTTCTCTTTTTCTTTTTCTTCTTTTCCCTGCACTCCTTTTTTGCTTTATCGCCATACTTATCTGTTGCTTTGTCAATCATAACATCATCAGTATTCTTTGATTCATTTTGTTCATTTTTCTTTACATACTCTGGTAATGTGTCTAAGCATGAGCGGTTATCGTCGTCGGTCATCGATTCAGCAAATAAGCGTGCTTCTATTGCTTTGCTTACTGCGTCTACATCTAAGCTATTTTCGTCCTCTTTGACTAAGAACCTTTTTTCTTTACGCTTTTTGTCTCTTTTGCGCTTATTGTCGTCTTTGTCTTTAGTTTTCCCATCGTCACAATTGTTTAAACTATTGTTATGTTCATTAACGGAATTGTATGTATAGTCATATGTATGCGAAGAAAAATCTAACTTACTCATCCCCATAGCTTCTCTTTCTGACTCATCCGAGAGTGGTCCAAATATATCTTCCATTTTGCCATCTTTTTTTGATATGTTATCTGCAACAGAATCGAAGCTGCAGTTTGCTAACTTCTTATCTCTCTTCGACTTGTTTCTATCGTCTCGAGGTTCGTCAGTGTCAACGCTTTCGCGGATTTTATCTTTCCGTTTTTCTTTTTTAGTACTGTGCCGACGGACTTTTTCCGATATCTTATGCCTTACATCAGCTTCATGACCTGCAGCATCATTATTACACTTATTCTCAACATCGGATAATAACGACTTGTGTCTTTTTTGTTTCTTTCTGTGCTTCTTACGGATTTCTCCTGTATTTCTACTACACATTGCTGATTCACTTTCAGAAGAAAAGTCGTTAGGGATCGATTTAATGAAACTGGGTTTGTATTCGTTATCGGTTTCCAAACCACATTTAATTTTACTATCATCACTATCACTCTTTCCAAATAGATTCAATATCGAATTCTTTTTAACTTTGTCTTCATTGGACTCTTTCATCGGGTTACCATGATCTTTGACTCTATGCAATGATTCTGAATCTGATGTAGATTCTTTTTTACCTTCAGTGATAAAATTGGGACTCTTACTAATACTTCGTTTAGACCTTTCGTCATCAGAAGTATCAGACATGATTCTTGTTCTTGAGTTTTTGCGCGATAATTTGTTACGGGAATCTTCTTCGTTACTAGGGGCATTAAAATAATCACTTTTACAACGATCAAAATCAAGGCTAGAAGAAGCGTGAACCTTTTCACGTTTTTTGTGCATCGCCATGTGTTCTTCGTCAGTCGAACTATCCATTGAAGATTTTTGGGTTTTCTTTCTATCGTGTTCCGAATCACTGTCCTCATCCCAACTGGAACGTTTCTTTTCCTCACGTTTAGCTCTACTTTGCTTCAATTGGCTGAACTTTGCTTTTATCTTTTCTTGACGCTTTTCTTCTTCTTGTTTCTGCATGTTTTTACACGATCGAGCTTTAACTTTGTCGTACATTGATATGTAAGTGGGTCCATCATCAATAATATCGAAAATGGAGTGCTTCTTAGGTTCGTCAGAGTCAGATGTATCGGTACTCGGTGCCGGTTTCCGACTTTTACGTTTACTGCTGTCGCTTTTCTCATCTCGACTTTTTCGATCAGTTGACATGCGTTTGTCACGGGCAGCTTCTTTCTTCTTATCGTCAGTCTTTTGTTTTTTATCTTTGTTCATAAGTTCAGCTTGTTGTAAAGCGTCTTGCTGCATTTGAAGTTCTTGAATTTGTTGCAACTGTTGAATTCGTTTCTTTTCTTTCATTTCTTTTTTAAGAGCTTTTTGTTTCTCGTCTTCTTCACTCGACCTGAGCTCTAATGTAGCGAGGAAATCAATGTCGTTATGTAATCCTTCACTATGTGATTCCGGAATATTTTTGTCATCATTATCTGCAGCAGGACTTTTCTTTAAAAGTTTTTGCTTATCTGGGCATGGCTCTTTCTCGATATCTTTAGTTTCAAAAGCATCGTCAGGTGGTTTCACTTGATTCTTTTTATCATCCTTTGTTTTACTTTCTATTAGTTTCGCAAAATGACCCTTGTTAAACTTGGTAGTTTTATGTCTATCTGTATTTCGTGTGTCTTTAGAATCTCTGCGATCGAGGCAAGACTTAGCATCATTATTCTTAGATTTCTTTAATTCTTCTGTCATATACTCAAGACTATCTTGCGATGACATTCTCCGCTTGTGACCGATGTTAGATGGCAAACTTGAACACGAATTAAGTCGCTCTTTACGTTTAGATTCGACACTAGGAGAGTCGAGGGAATAATGTCTTTGTTTTTCTGTGATATCTGCTTTGCTTTTTATGGAATGTTCAGAAGTATTTTCGTTTTTACTTTTTACATGTTGCTCAATGAGGTCTTTACTATCTTTTAATTCTAATTTAATTTTCACAATAGGTTCAAATTTAATAATATCTAGGCACTTTGATGTTGATTCTTTTTCGGGTTCCGTCTTACAAATCATATCGCTATGGTGCTTCTTAGATTTCGGTTCTTCTTTTACTTCAGCAATTTCTAAATCTTTTAATTTGGACGAATCATGAGAAGCTCGCGATGTCGTCGAATCTGTAGAATCTTTTCTGTATATGTCCCTTGAAGACTCATCTCTGGAAGACTTTCTGGATTTTGCTGATTCAGATTCTTTTTTATTGTCTCTTTTAGACTCACTGCTGTCTTTTCGAGACTTATCATGTTTAGATTTTTCTTCTTTTTTAGCTTTGTTGTCACATTCAACAGAGTCTTTCCGTTTATCTCTGTCAAATTTATCCTTTCTATGATGATCATGGCGAGACGACTTTTCTTCAGAATGTTTTGTTTTATCCGAGTCGCGTTCGCTTCTATCTTTGCATGACTTTTCACTAATTTTATCTGATTTTTCACTGTGTGTTTTGTCAGTACACTCGTCCTTAGATCTTTTGTCTTTTTCAGCCCTATCAGTGCTCTTTTCTTGCTTATTAGATTTCGTCTTGTCTTTGTCATTGTCTTGTTTTTCTTTTTCATGACGATCTTTACCATGTCGTGATTTTTCACTTTTTACTCGGTCATCACAGACTTTTTCACTGTCTATATTTTTCCTCTCATGAAAAAAATGCGTACTACTACTGAATTTATCATTTTCGAAGCATTTTTCGTACTCAATGTTTTCTTTTTCCAGTTTGGTAATTTGCAAGGCCTCTAGCATCATGTTCTGACTGAATCTCTCCTTCCCATTTTTCTCACTATTCTTTTTAAATTCTTGGTTCAGCTCTGGGAGTTCTTTATTAGTTTTTACTAAATTGTGGGTATTCAAATGATTATGTTGAGTTTCTAATTCGATCAATTCTTTTTTGACGTGATTCGAAGTAAAAATATCAAGACTTTTCTCACATTCAGTTTTCATTTGGGAAACAAATTCTTCTAATTTAACTTCGATTTCTAGATTCGATTTGATCTCTTCGTGTATATGAGCCGGTAAATCAGATTTACTATAATCATCATTTGGTTTAATCCTCCTTTCAATATCTTGAATGCTCTCGATCCTTTTCAGCAGCGACTCCGCGGTTTCGCGAGGTCTATCCTCACTCTGACCGACCAGCGGTGCGTGCGGCCGCTTTTCTTCCGGCTCGAGTTTGATATTGTCGTTTCTCTCCGCGGGCGCGGGGATCGGTTTATCTCCGACAGGTTCCTGACTTTTCCCGAGCGAGCGACGTCGCTCCGGGGCCGGCGGCACGCTTCTCTCTCTGCTTCGATTTTCCGGTTCAGCCGCGTCAACGATCGGTTCCGTCTCCGCGCCGATATCGGTCGAGCTCCTGCTCGCCCCGAAGAGCGAATCGCGTCTCCGCCTCTCGATCTGTTTATCTATCTCCGGTTCCGCGTCTGCCGATCTACGGTCGGTCGAATCGAGCTGCGATCCGTCCGCGGAGGGGGTCCTCGGGCGGAAACTCGATTCGACGTCGGCGAACTTGGGCCTGTCGACGGCGTGCCGAGCGAGGCGCGGGTCCGCCGGGCGCTCGGGCGCGTCGTCGGCGTCCGGCGGCGGCGGCGGCGGCGCGTGGCTCGGGAACGGGTAGCGGAGGACGCGCGGCGCGGTCGGCGCGGTCGGCGCGGGGGGACGCGCGCGCGGGCTGCCGACCGGGCTGGGCGCGCGGACGGCGCCCTCGAGCCGCTCCGAGTCCTCGTCGAAGACGGAGCGCTTCGCGAGCAGCGAGCGGACCACCTCGGAGGGTTTCACTTCGTTGATGTCGACCTCGAGCAGGCGGTGGCGCAGGCGCGAGCGGTCGGGTGCGTCGGCGAGCGCGCGAGACCCGCTCCACTTCTCGTACTTTTCGTCGAGGCTGCGGATGCGCTCCTCGAGCGAGGGCGAGTGCGGCGCGGAGCCGGAGCCGGAGGAGGAGACGGAGGGCGGGCGGGGAGGCGAGTCGGGCGCGGGCGCGGGGGCGGGCGCGGGACGCGGGGTGGGCGGCGCGGCGCGCAGCAGCTGCACGGCGAACTTGAAAAGAAAAGTCAAAGGTTATTGCATGTAAACACACAAGGGGCACATAAACATAGGAATGAAACGATACTATTGAGGTGTAGATACTTTTATTTGATACTGTATCTGTGTAGCCATGACTCACACATATTTGACGACCATCTTGGTGTAATGGTTCGCGCCCCGAACTATAAAACCAGCGATTGCAGGTTCGAATCTCACAAGGGGCAAATTTAATTTGTTTATGTGATCGCAAATGTTAGGTAAGTCATGAGTTATAGGTATGTCTATCCGTTATCCTAATCGCATAGCTCAAGCTCACGTTTAGTATGGGGCTGGGTTATTGGTGTTTGTTGAAATAGTTATTTATTTATTTTGTATTTTATCGATAGTTCCGTAACTTTGCTAGCGTGCATATCTTTAACAAAAGTGTTTTATGGCTCCGCCTGCCGCGAATCTTTGCGAATAGTATAGTCATAGTCAAGAGCAAGTCCATATAATTTGTTTTTAGAATAGAATAGAAACATTTATTTGGCACAACAGAGTAAAGAAAAAAAATTAACAACTGACGAAAATAATAACAAAAATAAAATAAAAAACTAAGTTTTAAAATACCTTGGGCAGCGGCAGCGACATCGGCAGCGGCGGACGCTCGCGCGGCGGCGGGGGGCGGCGCGGCTCGCACGGCGGCGCGTCGGGCTCGTCGCGCAACGGCGTGCCGGCGCGCGAGCCGGACCCCTCGCGGCGGCGGCGGTGGCGGCGGCGCGCGTGACGCTCGCCGCGCGACCCGGACCGCGACCGGCGCGACGTGCCCGCGCAGCTGGCGACGCTGCCGCCCACGCTACGGTGACGCTCCTGGAACAAAGCGAGAACTGTTAGAAAATCCCTTCCTGCAAAGGAAATGGCCGATTCTTCATTTTTCTATTTATGTATCTTAGTATGTATGTTTATTTATTCAATCGTAAACTTGTTTTACCTTAATTTATTATCATTACTTCCTTACTTAACATCCGCCACTCTTAAACTTTCTGCATTACCATGCGGTTGACTGGTATATAATGCCTTAAGGCGTTAAATTGCACTTTATTTATATAGTGCATATAAAATAATGTTTGCCCCAAAAATTACAAGTCCATGCGACACAAACAAACAAATGAATTTCTAGTTTAGTCATGCACTCATCGATAAGAAAATATAAAAATTGTAGCTGTAACTAGGTATTATCGTAGTTTTGAATTATTATTTGAATACTTTTTTATCAGGTCCCTGGATGTTTTTCTCTGATCAAACATAAAGAGACCATCACTAAGGCGATTTTCGGCCATCTTCCTTAATATCTTTCCTAAAGACTACGACTCGAATCTCTAAAGCAAGAGTAAATAGGTATATTTACTAGGTTGATATGAACCACCCTCCTTAACTGAGTCTACGCCTCACGTCATATAAGTTTAATTCTGTCAAACAACTGCTTGCGAAAGAATAAAAAAATCCTCGGAGTCGATATTCCCTCGGCAAATCGGATGAAACTTGCACGCCGTACTGAACCGAACCCTAAAAGAATATTCCTGAATAGCTTCTGTTCCTAACTAGGTGTATACCTAGTCAAAGAAGTATGTCAAAACTTACAACATGTGTAATCGTAATCTCATCTCTTAATCTCTTACCTTTGAATGTTTACGATCTTCGGGACTGGAATCTCGACGATGTCGTCGTGCCCGATGCGGGGAAACCACGACGGATTGTAATCTATCATCGAATGGAGTGTCATCCGCTTGTGGACTGGAACCTAATTCTTCGTATACCCTGGCGAAATTAAAATTAATTTAGAATTAAGTTTTTAAAGATTTGATATTGCACGGCGTATATGTAATCTTTAGATGCAAAGTGAATAATAGTCTTTACGTACAAATTTATGTTTTTATCTTATACTTTATTCTGTCAGTAACTTTACGTATAGTTATATTTTACTTTCATTTTTATTGTATAAATAGTTAAATTATGTTTATTAACAATTCAAAAAACAAATGACTAGTGTATATTATTTATAGGGAAGTACTTCAACTAGTAGGTTTTTTTTTTGAGAAGTTGAAATACGCAGTGGATAACTGTTTTCCATTTATGGTATGTAATTGCATTAAAATCGGTTCAGACATTTTAAGAAAAAAAAATAGTTTGTATGGAAATACAATTTTTCGTAACTTTGTTCATATGCAATTTCATAGGTAAATAAAGACAAAAACTTATTATAAATAGACGTGACTAGTGCATACCTGTAGCGTCGTTCGGCGGCGTACTCCGGCGTGTCGTAGTGGTCGAGCGCGGTGTAGCGCGGCGTGCGGGACGCACTTCGCCCGTAGCTTGCCGCACGCGCACGCCCGCCGCACGTCTCGTACCTGCACACCCACACAGATACTGTCAATGGACTCAATTCCGAAGTGCCTCCGACAGACTAAACCTAAGTCTAAACGTATAATCTGCCTCGTTCTCTACAAAACAATCGAAGAGACGAACTACAATAATTTATGAACGTCAAATTAAATCTAGAACGGACGCGCGGGCTACATAATTATGTAACCCAGCAAAAAACAACAAAATATCTGAACATGTATCTAGTCCCTGCGATAAAGCGTCAGCGTCTCGTGTATTGAATTCCTTAAGTACAAGTCCCTGCTGTTGCTACCGGCGTTCCGCGCCTTGCAGCATACGTACATCTGAGTAATTAACCGTCAAAGTGCAGGGGCTACAAATGCAACCCGCGCGACCCATCGTGCAAGTTGTTTTGCAAGCATACAGTGTATGGAGTGGCTCTATGGTCAGGCATCTCTCACTCGATGTACTTGCGCGCTATAATAGCCTACTCTCGAGCGCACCGACGTCGGTGCGTAAATCAGTTGGCTGCCAACAACGGCCAGGCGCGCCCGTACACGCACTGTTGAATTATTTGTGATACGGTCGATTCGTTTTTAAGCGAACTAATTAAGTAATATGGTTTGCATATCCGGTCATTTACTGTACAAATGCAACCAGAAGCATATAAGTCCTCAATTAATCTCAGATTTAAATAAAATTGTGGACTTATTAGAGTCTCGAATGTTTGCACTTTTTAAATCTTTTAATTAGTCATCATAATTTTACGGCAGGCTGACTCAGATGCTTTTTATAACTGTCTGTATACCTACATTTTTTAAAAACATATTTATCACAGAACAACATGTTCTTTGTATGTGACCGAAATTAAATTAAATTCGTAAAAACTTACAAACAAATTGCTTAAGTTATAAAAATAATGATAACATCTTTGATCCTTAGAATTCATAAGACCTTTGATCTCATAAGTGACTTTCATCCCACCTTGCCCTTGTTTTCCGCATCACTACTTACTTATTAAAACTGTTTGTACTATTTCGTTTTTTTTTTCAACATCACACAAACATTTTAAACCAATCTACAAATTAATAAACCTTGTATCTAAAGAGGCAACCCTGACTTAATTATTATTACCGACGCGCCGCACCGGCCGCGCGCAGCTGCAGAGGAATAATAACGTAATGTTCGATGTTCAAGGTACATTTTCGTTCGCAGTGGTATGCTACAAAAATTGTAGGCTATTATAAAAGTAGGTATGGACGATTTTGAATGGAGTGATTTATCTGTTACTTAGTAACTATTATATAATCTGTGCTATGGTGTTCAAGATGTATTTCAACATTGACAACAGTTTTTTTTTCATGACGATGACTACGTTGATTGGCATAGTTTCATTTAATTATACTTTAAAAAAAACTATTTTACCTAAGTATTGTAAGCTATTATCAAACACGTTTGACTCGAGCAAAACTTTTGTGTTCGTTTCGTGCCGCTCAACCGTGTCGGAGCGTTGTTATATCACGTGACTGACCTGAGCGCATCGTGCCTCGCCGACGACAAGTATCGCGAGGAGGAGACTTCGCCTGTGAGCCGGTCGAGCCCGCTTAACGCCGCCGCACCACCGTGCTTCTCCAGCTGCTCGTAGAACGCCTCCTGCGGGACACAGCACAGTCAACGCTAGCCCGGCCGCCAAGCAGGCTGGCGGGACCGACGAAATACCACCGTAACGACTTGACGTTTTTTTGATGGGTTTTTATTTTTATTTTAGATATAGGTTTACGGTGGACACACTTTGCTCCATATTTCCGTACAATAGATAACATTAATAAAATTACAGGGACATGCAACACAAATTATACCATATTTGAATAACTACTTCAAGACACTAAGAACATACTAAACGATCATCATTCGACATGTAATTTGCGTTAAAAAATCATAAAGAAACGACGACAATGTGCAACATTTAAGGGTATTCACGGTCGACAGGTAGGAACTATGGAACAAATTCGGCGCTACGGCATCGCAGCACCGAGGAAACGGATCGATCCGACGTAGTATGTCACTTAAAGAAAGTCATAAAGAAATCGGCTACAGGACGAACGTTCGGATACAACAAAAAAATAAAAGAGGGATGTGCTCACGTAAATAATAATAAATCCTCTCGTCACGGGCTACGGCTACGGGCAGAGAGGGAGACAGTCGTACCTGGCACTCGCGAGAGGCATAGTCGACGCAGAGGCGCGGGGGTTCCTGGTCGTCGGGCGCGGCGGCGGCAGCGGCGGCGGCGGCGGCGGCGGTGGCGGCCACGCGCCGCAGCTCGCGCACCGCGGCGCCCGCGGCCGCCGCCTGCTCGAAGTGCACCAGCGCCGCGCCCGCCGCGCGGTCCACGCACACCGACGTCGCCGCGCCGCACCGCGAGATCGCGCCCAGCACCTGCGACCATACCCGGCACCCGTCACCCACGCTCTCGCGCCCCGTCGCGGCCGGCTCGACTCGGGTGAGCGTCGCAGCTCTCCTGAACTACTGTCGCTCGAGCACGCTCCGACCGGTGCGGCCGGCTCGCGTTCGCGATCGAGACAGTTTTTCAGGGGAAGTGCGACGTTACCGAGTTGGAAACTCACCTGTTTCTCCGTGTGTTCGGTGAGGCCGTCGACCCAAACGCACGTCGTGGCGACGGGTTTCCCGAAGCCGAGTTTGACGCGCGAGCCGCCGACGTACTCGCCGTCCATGGCGCGTATCGCCTCGACGACGCTGGATATTGAGGCGTACTGACAGAAGGCATAGCCCGCACCGCCTCCGCTGCCCTTTTTGATGTCGATTTCTATGATCCGCCCGAAGTGTTTAAATTTTTCTCTCAGCTGCTGCTGTGTGACGTCCTTCTCTAAGTTACCGATAAATAGTGTCCTAGTCGCCTGAAAAAAAAAACTTGCTAGAGTTTGCTAAAAAATTATTATACATCTACATAATTAATTAAGAAATCGACTTACTTTCGGATGGTACTCGTCGATATCAGTCTCGTAAGGTTTCGCTGAATCGGCATCTTCATCGCAACTTTGATGAGGTGCTACTGAGATCTTGCATCCAAAAAAATGCTTGTCTTGGGACACCTCTAGCGCTTTTTCTACGTCGGACGGCTTCTTGAAGCGCACCACAGCGTACCGGTCGGCGTTTTGACCGACCACTTTGACCCACACTACTTTCCCGTGTTTCTTATATTCGTGGTAAAGACCATCTTTTAGGGAACTATCAGTCGATCGCGTGGGAAGGTTTCTTACGCAAATGGCTAACGGTCTACCACTCGCCGTCGATGACCACTGCAAAAAAAATATACATTTCAAAACAAGATCAGGCCGGATTTTATAAACTTTACTACTCGTAACTTAATGTATATATCAGTTACAGCTATAGTAAATCAAACCGTCGACACAGAGATATAACATACGGTATTCCAGTAAATGATTGCTCATAACTAGATAGAGAGATGCAGTTTAACTAGATCGACATATCGAAAGTAGACAGCAGACAAGATAATAGACAAACATACCAAAGTCCCCATCCAAAATATTTGTGAAAATATACTTTTTTCAGACCTCATAGCTAGACAAGAGAAAGTGTACACGATCAATGTTTTAGATTACTGATCCAAGACAAGCATGTGTTCTTAAAGCTCGTAAATGTAGCAAACAAACTACGCTAGCTTCCATGCGCGCCGAGCCTGCCCTGTATGAGCCATGACCTTTGGTTTACATTATGTAAGGCGGTGACTCAAAGGGGACACATCTGACAGCTGATTGGATATTCTGTGGTCACGCGTAATTGGGACTAGGTAGGTAATTGGTATTATTGTTGAAACAACATCAAATCAAAGCATGGAACGGGCTTCCGGAAGATGGGGTCTCCGCCCAAAATATAAATAAATTCAAAAATCGTTTTGACGCTCATCTAAACACGCTCAACGCAATATTAAAACTTGGATACAGGCAGCTACCAGTTGTCTCAACTGCCTGCCTGATACCTAATAACAATAAATACCTGGTGGTGATGAGAGGGTGTGGAGGGGGCGCGATGGTTGGCGTGGTGCGCGAGCGGCGGCGGCGGCGCGTGCGGCGTGGAGGCGCGCGAGGTGTCGCTGGGTTCGGGCGACGACGACTCCGAGCGCGACGAGCCCGAGCCCGACAGCCGGCGCCGCCGCCCGCCCTCGGTGCCGCCGCCCGGCGTGCTCGGCGTGCTCTCGCCGCCGGTAGCGCCCCCGCCGCCGCCGCCACCGCCGCCGACGCTGCCCGCGCCGCCGCCGCTACTCCGTTCTCCGCTCGCATACCACCGGTGGAGGGGGGTGGTTCTGGAATGAGAATATTAACTATGTAATTCATTTTAGCATCCATATAAATAGGTATTAGTTCACATGGTGGTGGAGAGCCTTATTATTATAGACATGAACCGCACTACATCGTCAATACATTGAACTCACTAATGTACTACAACTTCTACAGGTAGGTAATTTATCAAAAAAGGTATGGTCATACGCTGTATCAACTGCTATCAACTGCAACCCATCATTTTGAATACCAAATAATGGGTATGTAAACGAACACATAATCTCCTTCGGAAACGGAGTAGACCTCTCTATTTAGAATCACGATGTGTCTATTCTTTTCAGATTAAGTGACAGGGACAGCTATAGTCGAAAATACAGACAAGACCACAGGCACCAGCAAAGGGTCTTTTTTTTAATTTTATACTTACTTAAATGCTCTCGTAACTTGTTTATTTAGCTTTATTGAATTACAATTGTATGATTACCTTTCTTACTGGAACCCTGTTCTATTATGTATTCTGTGTTGGAACTAGTGCTCTACAGAGACTGGATTTAATTTTTGGTGGCCAAATTGTTTAGAATTTTCTGCCTCGATGTCTTTCAACGCCGCTTTTAGCCAAAATTAGCCTATTCAGTGCAACCCTTTTTTTAAGATTATTAAAGCTGAGAGTCTGGATTTCTTTGGAAACTACTTCAAAACCATAAAGTCACCTGTTTCGATTTTTAATTTTAAGGTTAATAGTTTAAACCATAATTCATCTAACGTTAATTTTACACTTCGGACCAACATTTTCGTAATTTTCTTGAAAGTTACGAATTTGATTATTTTAGGCAAAAAAAGTACAACTCACGAAGATTTAGCTGCAGCAAAAGAAATCTCAAAAAAATCTTCAACTTTTAAAATAAAATTGATGATGCTGAGATCAAAAGTTCTCAAATGTTCAGGAAAAAATTCAAAACTCGAAAACTATGGAAAATTGCGGAACATACTCGTACATGGGTTGATTCGGGTACCCCAAAAGGTTCTGTATCTCTGGACTTCCGCCTTACAATACTTTTTGGGACACCCTGTAAAGATGAGATGGATACAGAATTTGTAGGGAGCTTGGTAGGTAGGTATTATCATGGACGAAATATATAAGGACCAACAGTCGCCATACAAAGATGCGTTCCCCGATTTTTGGTTCAATTGTTTCTCACTAGATTATAGAGGTATCAATCGCTGATAGAATGCATATTTTCAACAACACTTTGCAAACTGGAACCTCCGACCCGACTAGATGACGTAGTAAATTTAATTAGATACAATAGATGGCGCTTAATGGCAATATTTGATTTCGTAAATCTGCTGGACTTTTATACATTATACTGTTTATTGAAAATATTTCGTTTTGGACCTTTTAATTAGCCATAACGTGGTGTTTAATATAATTGTTGAATAAAAAAAAGAAATATGTCGTTCTCAGACAAATTATTACCGTACTTTTGGTAATTTTTATGTCATTTTTTTTAAATTTACTTCATTTCACACATTCTTTTTAATTTATGTACGATAAGTATGATTATTTGATAACAAGTTGAAAATCTTTTACTAGAGGATAACTACTCAGTAAGACGATATCGGTAGTTTTGGCTGTAGCCGTCCCTGTCATACGTAATATTCCAGCATGTCAGTGCGACCGAGCGCGACGACTCAAAAATACTTTCACTCTACTACACTCTCCGAACAAAACCGAAGCCAATATCCGACAGCCCGCGCGGTAAATATAGCACTAACTTTCCATACAGGGGCATGATTTTTGTCGTCAGTAGGTAATATGTTTTTAATAAACAGGTAAGTTGTAACGTACAACATGAACACTGACCTATGTAAAAGCCACATTGGATTTAAAGACTACCTAATCGCGTGATTTGTAGACTATAAAATGGATTCTGTGCTTAGGTACATTGTTTAAAAAAACAATAATACTTCTTAGGCCTTAGTTATGTTAGCAGTTAGTCATAGGTTTAGGTTAGTAAAATATATTGAAGTGTTTAGGTATTTCACATTCGTATTTATCTTCTGTGTGTACCGAATTAAGCAGAATGCATTACTTTAGAAAATATTCGCTTTGGTTTTACAGGAATAACAACGTTTTTTTAACCGGTTTTTTGGTTACTACAGTCCCGGAATGCGCTCATTGGATGTTGATTTTTGAGATTGTAGTCCCCGAAATTCATTTGAGCGGATAGGCTCGACCTGATAATTAATTTTAATGCAATTTAATAACGAATATTTTTTATAAACATCACGGAAAGATTTTACCTTTCGGATTTCGAACCCGCAACCACAGGTTTGGTAGTTCAGAGTGACAGGACACGTTTACTAGATGGTGATCTGGGTATGGCAAACTCATCGAAATATAAATTTAAGTTGCAAAACTACTTTTTATATTTTTATAACTTTAGCAATTATTTTGCAAGTTTTTACGAATCGCACGCCGGCTTACTGGCGTAGCAAGCACTTGCAAAAATTCATCGAAACGTCCTCCGTAGCTTAGTTGGTAAGAGCACTCGCCCGGATAACGAAGGGACGTGGGTTCGAGTCCCACCGGATGACACAGTCGATTAATTTTGTGTAAGTGAAATTTGATTTAATTTCGTAAAAACTTGCAAAATAATTGCTTAAGTTATAAAAATATAAAAGGTTAAGCTGATTTCATCTTAACTGATGGTTAAATATTTGTAAAAATATTTCCATTGGATACATGCGGGTACATTCCCCAAGTATGAAATCGAACGCCGGCTCACTGGCGTAGCAAGCACTTGCAAAAATTCGTCGACTGACTAACGTCCTCCGTAGCTTAGTTGGTAAGAGCACTCACCCAGATAGCGAAGGGACGTGGGTTCGAGTCCCACCGGATGACACAGTCGATTAATTTTTGTAAGTGAAATTTGATTTAATTTGCAAAACTACCCCTATTACAATTGCATAAGATGCAACAGCGTATACCTAGCTAGACGTTGTCGTCCTAGAATGCTAAATGGTATCGTTTGCGTTCGTACAATTTGAACCTAGTTTGGAAGATTTATTCATTTAAGCCTTTTTTTTATCCAAGTTAGTCGGAAATCTGAAGAATACATTTATTACGAATGTTAGTAACTACCTGTCTTAATAAATAGTAATTACATTCCCAGCTGATTCATATCAAAACGTCATAATTATAGGTACCTACTTTAACAACACTAATACATATATTCGTATATTGCGTGATAGAAAGTGTAAACGAAATATCGATAATTTGATACAGCCCTAGTGTAAAACGAAAATTATTTCTTTACACAAAATATTCGTAAATTCTGCATTATGTGAATTGGATCTTTGCTTCTTACATTTATAAATGTTTAAAGTATCACACTAAGCACTTAAAATTCGAAACGCATTGGCAAAAATAAACCTATGTTAGGTGGTGTCGATTTGGAACAATTTACCTGTGAAATAAACATTTTTTGGGGTTATTTCGCTGTGTCGTACAACAATCAATTACTGAACAAGTCAGCATGTTTCACCAAGAAATATTTCAAAAAAATATCCACGATTTCATGTATTATTTGAACATTTCAAATAGCTAAAATTCTCAGCGTGCCGATAAGTGCCGACAAACTATTTGACGTTTCCAAAAACGGTTCTGTTATGTCGCATCACACATCTCTTTTTATCTTAAAGTGCTGCCGCTAGTGACTTCTTATATTTGACCAAACCAGCATTTCGTAGTCTCCGATTTCCTCGTCTAAAATTTGACAAATAATAGGCCTGCTTATTTCCGAAATAATTAATCAAATGTTTGAACAATGCGCCTATGTTTTAGTTTTAGTGTTAATTCGCGTAGATTATTAAATTTTGTCGAGCGTCTGAAAGTTAAGTTAGAAATTTTCTTAGTTTTTGAAGGCTCACATTTCCTTTGTTAATTCGAATATAAGAAAAATCAAACAATAAGAGCTGTGGTAGATAAATGTAGATTTTACTGTAAAAAAAGTTTTGCCTTACTTAAATAAAGGAGATCATTAGTCTGTCCCAAAAAGTCAAAGGGAAAATAGGAATGTGTATATTTAGGTCCCCCGTTCCCCTTAAATAAATGACTTTAATAAAAAAAACAGTATCATATCGTTTGTTGTTCTTAATAAATGTAAAAAAAGATAAACAAAGAAAATGTAAAAAAATATAGACCGGGGATCGATCCCACCATCAGATTTGATATCTTCCACAACTCAACGAATTGCGCCATCCGATCATTACGTCATTAGTTGAAATGTTGATACTGTTGCCGCTGTTTGTCAACTACTACAAATCAAGAGCACAATAGACAGATTTGTTTTCGTACGGTATTTTAATAAACGCCATCTATGACTTTTAAGAGTACTAAATGAAATTGGCAACAAACATGGAAGTCGGCTGATAGCAGACAGATAGACATTGCACGAAAATTAAAGCATTGGCTGGTTAAATTAGCAACGCCATCTGGATGGTACTTGGATTTTTGTGAATTTCCGGGGAACGCTTTTTTGTATGGCGATTGTTGGTCCTTATATATTTCGTCCATGGTATTATATACAAGGTCTTTTGGTTGATGTTTCTTTTTTCATATTCCTAATAGGCTTTCTTGCACCGTTGTATCTTCTCTGTTTGGACCTATGGTTGACTGGTAGAAAATGCTTTTAGCATTAAGTACGCACGGTCGCACGTTAGACTATCCCACTTTGACCTTGAGACCGTCTCTATTCCCCTACGTAATAAAAGCTGTTTTCGTAGTTCAAATGATAACCTGACGTGCTGCCGACAGTACAATAAACCTTAGTTATTACAACACAGTCTAAATTTGTTTAGCGTACTTTTTACCTTTCGACGTTGGAAGGTGGCGTTGAATAGGGCGCGTTTGAGTTGTTTCGCTGGTACCGGCCGTAGGCCGCGGGCGTATTCCCTCGGCGGGAATACTCCGAGGCGCTGTCGTTGGTCCCCCGCCAGTTTGCCGGTGCGGCGGCGGTGGCCGCAATCGGACATGCACTGCCTGTGCTTTCCTCGCCGCCTCTGTCAACAAAATAAAACAGTTAAATGATACCAATTTTATGAATAAGAATTTATAGAATAAGCTGCGTCACGAATCATGACGACTTTTTTCGAACTGTTCATCACCGTCGTCACTACCCTGGGCAATGACAGTGTATTAAAATATAAGGTAGACATGACATGTCCTACTGCGCGTGGAATTCGATGCGCCGAACATACGTTCGTTTACGTGACAAATGCAGTGAACGCATATGTCAAATAGGAAAAAAATTGCCAATTGCTTAATTTGAGCCAACAATTTCCGCGCGCTAATGACACATATACCCTGGGTATATTTATATTCCAAATAACTGGACATTTGACACATAGTGAATGAATGCCCCTGCTTATTGGGATTAAATTCGAGACCGCCGAAGGGTATTTTATCCAACTATTAGAAACAAAAATATTTTGTGAATATTTTTTGCTTGTATCATATAATTGATATCCCTCTAATACGGCATACGAGTTCTAAGCTTTTTTAATAAAAAGCAAATTCTGACCTTTTATGCCAAACCAGCCAATAGGCGATATCAATTTGTTAGGGTAAAATGAAAATCCTTAATTTTTTTAAATCTTTTCCAAAATAAAAGTGACTCTGGTTTGTGTGTAAAGTGAAAAAGCATGTATGTATAATTTACTACCAATCGGCCTGCACGTCGGATTGCCATACTCTGACCCTGAGAACGCCTCTATTTCCTACGTAATAAGAACTGTTTTCATAGTTTAAATAGGTGACGTACTGCCGACCGTGGGTTGAACGATGTTAATTAATCATCATCATCCTAGCGTTATCCCGATTCTGCACTCGCACGCGAGGGCTCAGGGTCCGCTGACCATGATCCAGGATGTGGCAGATCAGGTAATGAATGACAGTGGAGCGACTACAATCTGACCTCCGTGACCATGTTGACAGGGGAACGATGTTAATTAATATTCATATTAATTGTAGCTTCAAAAGTAAACGCCATTTCAAACCTAATTAGGTTCCATGTCATTTTCGAAACTGCATTGTGTTTTTTGTAACTGTCATTTAATAAAGAAAAAATATTAACTCTTATATAGGTATGGTAAAGTATATCATATTTTCAAAAGAATCCTAACAGGTGGTAGGCTCCGTTTGGTGCCGCCTGGTAGTTACGACCCACTCTCCCACCTGAGACCGGCGCCAAGCAGCTTGCTGTGAGTGGTGTGTTTCTGTCAGTGAGTGGCAGTGCCACCGCAAAAAAACACGTTTGTTTAATGGGAGCCCCCGTAGATATTTATTTTATTCTGTTTTTGGTATTTGTTGATATAGCGGCAACAGAAATACATCATCTGTGAAAATTTTTACTGTCTGGCTATTACAGTTCATGAAATACAGCCTGGTGACAGACAGACAGCGGAGGCTTAGTAATAGGGTCCCGTTTTTACCCGTCGGGTGCGAAACCCTAAAAAAACGGTATTTCTGCTTTTCTGTGTAATTGGAAATTAAAAATACCTAAAACAAGTAAGAGGTCATACCCGGGTTAAATTGGTACTCATATTAAAAATTGTAGCAGCCGGGACCCATTCTAGAAATGGAGGCTTAGTGAATTTAGAACACATATACCTCTATATTACATTGCAGATTACTCCAAAATCTACTGACGAGAAGGCTGACTTTCTAACATGGGTCCCGACTGCTACAATTTTTAATATGGGTACCAATTTAATCCGCGTATGACCTCTTTCTTGCTTTAGGGTTTTCTTTCCAATTACACAGAAAGGCAGTCGGGTTTTTTAGTTTTTTAAATTACCGTTTTTTATTTTATTATTTTTAGTTTTATTATTAGACTGCAAAAATTATTATTTTTTTGAAATGGCCTCTTTACTGGCTTTCATTAGATACCCATATTGCTATGCTAGGGAAAAAATCAATCCCCCCTCCCCCCTTTATTTCCTTTTGCGGGTGCTATTTTAAAAATTGATCTAGCCTATGTCACTCTCACAATTTTGACAAATTCAACGACACCTCATATGTCAAAAACTAGCCGTTTGGGCTGTAGGGCGTGCCAAACAATTATACATGCATACATATATACATACATACTCTCGAAAAACATAACCCTCCTTCCGCAGTCGGGTAAAAATAACAAAAGTGGTGAACCAGTGGACAAACAAACAAATTGCCAAAAAAATTCATTCCCTCACTAACTTTGCAGAAACTTAAGTTATATTACATCGAAACGCGTTTTAAATAGTACGATAAAAAACGGAGTACTTGAATACAATGGATAAGTTATGTGGTTATATGGCAGCTCTGAAATGTGTTAATTAATATACATGTAGGTACTTAATATAAGTAGCTTCATTCATACTAATATTATAAATGCGAAAGTGTGTGTCTGTCTGTTACATCTTGACGCTTTAACCACTGCAGCGATTGAGATGAAATTTGGTATGGAGACAGTTCGAGACCCTGGAAAGGACATAGGCTACATTTTGTCTCGATATAAAAACATTAAGGGGGTGAAATAGGGGATTAAAGTTTATATGGAAAATCCAACTCTTGCGGGCGAAGTCGCGGAGAACCACTAGTTTGATTATAATTTTATTTTAATTTTTACATCGAAAACATGCGAATAGTGAGAATACATTTGAATGTCTATCATTTGTATGTTTTTTTATTCGAATAATTCTAACTGGTCGAATGAATTATTCATATTCGCCCGTTATTATTCGGTAGGTAGGTACTGATACTACTGATCATGTTTATAGTAGCGTACCTTATGATATGTTAATATGATTTGGTTATTAAAATCATGTCAAAATAATGGGGTAAAGCGCCAATCAAACGCGAGTGTCATATCAAATACATTCCCCGCAAAACCACCCGCTGACGACTAGCGTGTCTCGCCCCCCGCACATCTGGCGACCACAGGAAGGACTCGCACGAATATGTCGGACTATATTGAATTGCTTTCCTTGAAAAAAAAACGATCACTTAACGTTCACTAAAACATAACGATTGTTTGTAAAACTAAATTTAGAGAACTAAATTTTGCAAACAATAGGTTTTCTGGTGTACTAATATACTTGTAAAACAACCGTTTAAAACGGTTTAAAACCATAAACAACAGTTAAGGAAGCATTTAAGTATTACGTAACGCAATTTGGGGGGGAGGGGGGTCTCGTAAAACGTTACGATGCGTTACAGGGGCGGGAGGGGGTCTTTCTTACAAGACGTTACGTAACATTGTTTCTTTTTTTTAATAAAAATTTAAGGAATTAAAACTCCTAATTGACAACCCTTTTCGTTTACGTTTTACGGGGAATCCCTCGATTGTATTATAGTCTGGTCGTCATTTTTCATTTGTTCTCGCAAGTAGGCAAACTTTTTCGTTCATATTTCACCGGGAATCCCTAGATTGTATTGAACGTCATTTAATATTGTTTTCGTTGTCAGTATTCGTTTCAGTTTATGCAGAAGCATATTGCTCTAGTCGGTATTATTAAAGTTCATAGTGTTCATACTGCAATGTTTGCGGATACTTTTATGCCGCCACCTTGCCCAATACTTCAAACCCCAAGCAACCTCGTGGTACCCAGCTTGCTTGACAAAGGAACATTGAAGTTTTCTCCACTTCTGGTGAGGTTGTCCGTTAATCTGGTACCTTTACTAGAAGGGTTTAAGCAGATGCCGTACGGTTTCTTTTGTCCATCTGGACAATCCGACCAAAAGAAAAAAGTACCTATGTCCAACCTGTGGGATCTACTTCACATCTCACAAGAGTGTTCAAATGCAGTGTCGCCACGTGCATGGCAAGACTGTCAAATCATTGTGAAACTAGAGTACGGCCACAGCGCCTTGCTGCTAGAAGGGCAAACGAGCTTCTCTGCATTGTGCGTCGTTATGAAACATCGTCTGAGGGTGCTGACTGGCTCGACGAAAACGAAGTTGATGCAAGTGGCTTGACAATTCCAGAACCGTCTTCGTCTGCACTCCAGGTGCCATTGATGAAAGAATCTGAGTGGCTAGCAAACCCGTGGACAGAGGAGCTGTAATTTCAATCGAATTGTTTTTATAGACCTACTTAGATACTTGGTTAATAGTTGATTATTTTTTAATTTTATTAAGAATACGCTTTTATTTCGAGTAATGTTTAATTTCAGATGGGTTTCTGTTTAGAATTGCATTCCCAAAGGTTAAAATAAACATGTTATGTATTTTAAGAGTCTATTAGTAAAAAAAGCTAAAATAGGATAGGAATGACGGAGAAAAACAATTGTGTGCGTGTAAAGCCAAAAATTTATAGAAAAATAAACAAAATACGCAGGTGTTGCGGGTTAAAAATCTCTTGTTTTATTTAGTATGATTACCGCAAAAGCTATTAAAACTATACCAAGGACAAAAACTATAACATAACTTTTAGCGCCTTTAGAGTAAAAATGGTCACTTGTTAAGTAACGTTTAGAGAGGGGGAGGGGGGGGTACAGAAAAACGTTACGGTGCATTACAAGGGGGGGATGGGGAGTCTAAAATCTTCAAAAATTGCGTTACGTATTACTTGAATGCTCCCTAAATACCTCGAAACAAAGTTTTCAAACAGATAAAATACTTTATCTCAGGGTTACCAATCGCTCATTGGCCTGTTGAATTCTGGTGTACACAGTAGGTAGATAGATAGATAGCTTTTTCTAAAAGCAATTTCTTCCGACCTTTGGGTAGAGGACTGTTTAAAAATTGAATTGGGTCGGCGATGACAAATATCAAAATAAAAGCAAATGGGCAAAGAATTTAAGTTTTTAATTAGTTTAAATAAGAATACAAAAATTCGCACACGGGTAGGATTTGAACCCACGTCCTTCGGCTAACCGGGCCAACGCTCTTACCAACTGAGCTACCGTGCAGTGTATCCCAGTGCGAAATTCTTGGTCTTTTTTGAATACTTCAATGCGTGAAGTCAGCGACATCTACCCGAGCTGTATCGCAACAACAGTGGGCCAAGTAGTTATTCTTTAGAGATTAAATTCAACTTGAATGATAACGCTTTTGCTGTTCAATTTTTGCTTTTTTATTTTAACTTATAAACAAGCAAGAATACTATGAGTTAGAAAAAAAAATAGTTTTCAAATCAATACACTTTTTTGTATTTTTTAGGTCCGTATTAGATTAAAACATAAAAAAATAATTAAATTAATAAAACATAGTAGGTTTGTACTTTTACATAAAAACTATTTTGTGACAAAAAATATAAAAACATTGTTTAACAATTTTAATTAGTGGTCTACCTAGGTCTTGTACCCACCCCAGACCCCCATGAACCCCTGACCATGACCATGACCCTGGATCCGCCCTTGCGACCAGCCTAGCCCTGGCCAGGCTGGCTGTCGAATTATCATTTATTAACAGACTGAGCTGTTTTAAAGTAATGTCGTATTAAAATATCCAAATCACCGGTAAATAATCTTCAGCGTATCGATTCTTTTATCGATTAGGTACCTTTTATATCAATCAAGGGACTCATGCTACCACCAGCTAAGATATCTGAGATCTTGATACTTTAGACGCCCGTGCTTTATCACCATTTTCATGTAAGTACTAGTACTTATTCTGTGGTATTAGGCTAGGCGGCGCGAAAGAAAGAAAGTGTCATAGGTCCCATTAGACTGATATAAAGTAATACGTATACAAGTCGATACGCAGCAGATATTTGGATATTCCAATACGCATTGTTAGATGGAACTTTTTTCTACTGAGACATACTTTGGAAGTTTTCGAACTTTCAGCGTCAATGCCGTGTCTGCTGTCAACCAATTCACATAGTTAAAAAACCCACAAATATTACTTTGATTTTAGTTATTTCACTGATAGCAATACTCAGATTATTAATTTATCCTACAGATTTTTTAAAAACTTCATAGCGTTCTTGATTATTTGCTCAGCCACCTATGTACTGAAATTATGACTAATATTAATCTGTCAACAAGTAAGGTTTAGATTTTATTATTATTTACTACAATTATAATAATTTCCTATATATAGACTATGAATATGTACAGTCGACCAAATTGAATCATGACCCACCTTATGGTCATTTTTCTACTGTCATTCTATACAAGTAAGTTGAAATTCGCTTGAACATACATTTCCTAGAAACGAACGTGTTATCATTTTATTAGACACTGACAGTCACTGACAAGGCAATGGTCGCTATCTGTAAGAATAAGTTTGTATAAAAATTTGCGAGAACTTCATTTCATGTGGGTAAGGGTTGCAATGCAACACAAAAGTAGGTAGGTAGATATTCGGGATTCGGCACAGCCGGGCGCCAAGTCTGTATTGGGAACCAGTTTCTTTTATAAAAGTTCCACTGGAACTTGTGTTTGCCATGATGAAATAAAACTATACTTAGTTGAAGAAAATAATATTTATTTTAAGTATATATTTAACAAGTGGCATTAAATTGGTAAAGTGAAAAGTAACCCGATTAGACGACAAATGTCACTTCCCCAATCCAAACACCACAAATTTTCATCTGGGGACCTAGACGGCCATGGAATACGAGTGAATGCATCTTCATGCTGGGTAAACCAATTTAAGACAATTCTGGCAGTATGCACTGGACAGTTATCATGAACAAAGGAGAATACTGGCACTTCTTCACGCAAGTAAACTGTTCGCAAAGTCGGTAACATTGATTCTTCCAATAAATTGACTTAGTTTATAGAGGTATGAAGAGGACAAATTTGAACAAGTTTTCCGACACTTCCGGCATCCATCCAGGCACACATGTTAGCTGAAATTCAGCTGAATAATTGGTTGGGCACAACGTGATCCTCTGTGTATCACGTGTATCACTGTGTACCTCTGTGTGTCATCGGGGTTGTTATGAAGAAAAGACCGGACAGAATGGATAGCGGCTTCGCACCCACCTTTAATGCCAAAACCAAGTTGTACAGGTTCAAAATATGCTGCAAGGCTATCTGAAATAGCTCTGTAGCATATCTTGGCGGCGAGGCGACGGAAAGTGCTTCCAACAGCGATGGGTCTAATGCTACCATCCTTTTTTTTTAAGGGCACAAAGGTTTGCACCATATAAGAAACCGGTAAATAGAGGGTTTACCTTACCTGACAACATTAAGTTGACAAGGCTTACCAGGTTTCTTAAAAGGCTCGTGCCGGCTTCCCCACAGCTAGCACTTAGAAGATCTTTTAAATGTTGTGGAGTGAGGCCATCCATTCCGCCAGCAGAACCACTGTTAAAAGAATTAATCGCATTTAAAACCATCTCTGGCGTTGACTCCAAGGCCAGAAACGAGGAGTCAGGATGGTCAGGGAGCGGGACATGGGATGCTGTAAGAGGATGCTTATCTTGAAGAGCAGAGAGGGTATCGGAAGAGTTTGGAGCAATGAGGTCGTCGGAGAATAAAAGTCTTGCTGCACCTTTAATGTCACCATCACTGGCCTTAGACTCAATTAATTTTGAATTTAAACCATGATAAAACTGGAAGGAAGGATGCGCGTGATTTAATGAGAGATGAAAGTCCGAGGAAGAGGAGCAATTATCTTTTATTCTGTTGGTCAGAGAACGGGAGTTATTGGGGTTTGAGGTGACGTGAAGTATTCTATAGCTAAAAGTAAATAAATTTTCCCAGGCCTCAAGAGAGTTATCCGAAATGACTTTAGTAATGAATTGGCTTAGAGACTGAGCGACTGTAGAACGAGCACCTCGAGGAATGCGTTTAATGACGGGATGAGAATGTTTCAAAAATGTTTTTTTTTTCTCGAAAGAGACATTAGGAGTGGGTGAAGGTGAAGTTGCAACAGCAAGAATATCATCGCTAATATTGCTGGTGGTTGGATGAATTCGGCTTAAATGAATTTTAAGGCCACGTTGGCCTTTAAAATAACGGGGCTGAGAGCATTGAGGGCAGCAAATTAAATTCTCCGACGCAACATTGCCCAAGACGTTCAGGGGCACCGCAGTTACAGCAGAAAAAGAGGAGCTCATTAATAAACTTACCAAATAAAATAATTACAGTTATTTACATACAACTTAATAAGAAAACATAAACAAAATAAAAACATTATTTACAAATTGACAACATAATGAGTTTGTGACAAAGTCACGTCAAAGGACGCGTCAAACTGCCAAAACTCTTGCACGCAAGCGCCTTGAGAACTGAAAAGACTCCTCTGAAAGGTCCTTAGCGCCTTAGCGACCAAAGCGCGTCCTTGGATACTGTCAGCTCAAAAAAATATTGCTCGGAAACTGCTCCAAAAAGCCCTTGAGAGGCCTGCCCACAAACACACAGATGCATCAATATTTAGAGAACACTTTATAAGCAGTGAGGGGCAAGGACAACTTGGCTAATAATTTATTAAATTACAAAAATAGGAGCGTGCGTCAGACATAGCATGACATTTTTTTTAAGTAAGTAAGTAATTAATTTTAGTTTTCTTCTGCAGTTAAGATAACTATACTATAAGAGTACTATAAACTTGCATTTAAAATATTTTGCGTAAACTGGCAATAATCTCAATTTCAACAGTTAAAAGTTCTTAGTGAGAAATAAATGAAGCGTTCTCAATTTATATGCACATGACTGTATATTATATTTATATGTGATCTCGGAAACGACTCTTCACGATTGCACTGTATGTGGGGGTTACCGGGGATGAAAATTCGATCTACAAGTCTTATATTTATCTTTTTTTAAAACGAACATTTTAGTAAATGTTTGAGATAATAAATTTCTTAGAAGTATTGCCCAACATTTGCCTTTATTACAATAAATTGTACTAACCCAGCAAAGCTCAGTCGCTTATGTACTTTCGTTTTTATCGAGTACCTATAAAAACAATTATAATATAATATCACAAAAATGATTTGCTAAATATACTTTTGTAAAGATCTGTAATAATTTTAATATAGGTATGCTAGTTTTAAAATATAGATTTTCTTGAAAAACGACCTTTAATCATATAATTATCTCGTATTATTTGGTTTATTTACTAGTCATCCTCTTATTTAAATATTTAATACGAAGGCATTTTCAGGTTCTTAATAAAGATTATGAAAAAACATACAACAGGGTGGAGACCCCATAAGTTAAAGTCAAGCCGAAATATGGTGATGGGCCAATGGTTACTAGTTATGGGAAAATATGAAGAAAATTATAAGTCGCGTACTTTAAAAATTTTAGACATTTTACTAAAAGTGTAGAAAACTGCACGTTTTTTGATCTAGCTGCCTACCAGACCCCGATGGATCGAAAATGAGTTTAAAAGCCATTCATGGTTATGTAATTGAGGTAGTTTGGATTTTCTTATTTTAAATGCGTAAGGTACGTTGAAAAAGCTAACCTTTCTCATAAGTCTAATCGCTCTAGCTATCAGGAGTCGCTAGAACGAAATACGTAAACAAATCACAGTCTATTTGACATTGAAAATGAAATATTTAGGTTAGAGTTAACGTGTAAAAATGTTTAATTTTTAAAGAGTCGTTTTAACAGATATTATTTGACATATGTTGTATGGGAAATGTATCAAATAATCCGTCAATATAGGTTGTTTTAAAATTGAAAACAGCTGATTGACAGACAGCTACTTGACAGATTGACCGTACTCATAAAATATTGCTGTTTTTAATAATTTGTAATGCACTACTGTCATTGCAATTATGATTGCATTGCATGCATTTTAAAAGAGGTAGATAGGTCATTAACGCGCGGAAATTGATTGCCTCAAATTGTGTAATTTGCTCAATTTTGCATTCAAATATGATATTTGACACGGAAAAGAACGTATGCTCGGAGCATCAAATTCGAATCGCCGCGAATTACGAGGTGACAGGTCTACCCCTTTTTAAATAAATTAAATACATATATAATTTGAATACTTTTTACAGGTAAAACGTTCATTCTGTTGTTCATTTAACGTAACACTGTAATCCATACTAATATTATAAATGCGAAAGTGTGTCTGTCTGTCTGTCTGTCTGTTACCTCTTGACGCTTAAACCACTAAACCGATTGAGATGAAATTTGGTAGGAGACAGTTGGAGACCCTGGAAAGGACATAGGCTACATTTTGTCGCGATATAAAAATATTAAGAGGGTGAAATGGGAGATTATATGGAAAATCCAACTCTTGCGGGCGAAGTCGCCACTAGTAATTAATAAATGTAAATACCATGTGTAAATAAGTAAACAAATAAACTAAACGAAAATAATTTCGAAAAAGATTATTCGCTGTGTGTAAAGTAGGTGACGTGGGGACACAGCGGGGAGCGGGACGTGGATTTAACATGGACTCTACTATGGGCCTCATAAAAAAAGCTTAAGTTCATGCATGCATGCATGGCGAGGGCTATGCTCGGTGTTTCTCTACGAAATTGAATCAGAAATGAGGAAATACGTAGAAGAACTAAGGTAACGGACATAGCCTTGCGAATCAGTAAGCTCAAGTGGCAATGGACAGGGAACACAGCACGAAGAACTGATGGTTTGGGGCAGAAAAGTTCTAGATTGGAGATCCTTACATCAAAGGCGCAGCGTAGGACGTCCACCGGAAAGATGGACACACGAGACGACCTTGTAAAGATTACAGGATCACCCTCAACTGAATGCAGACCGCTTGCAATCGGTCATTGTTGAAAACCATGGGGTAGTCCTATGTTGAGCAGTGGACATCCTACGGTAGCAAGGACATGATTCTCAGTCGAAACCGAAATTCTTGGTTATTTAATAATTAAGATCGATTATTTTTGTTTATAATTATATGGAATTCAAAAACTTTTTAGCACTTGTATTGTTTCAAATTACCAACTTACAATCATTAAAATCATAAATTTGCGTGTTATAGCAAGAAACATGTTTATAAAATATTTATCCCGTCTTTTTGGATAAATACTCGAGTAAACATGGATATTTATAAGTATTTATCCATTTTGAATATTTATCCGGATCTACGGAGAAACCCATCACTAATCCAACTACTCTAAGCGTGGGGATCGTAAAATCGATCGCAGCGCGAGATGTGGCAGAAATATGCATTAACTCTGTATTGTTATTTGTCCAATTGCTATATTTTCATAGAACTTCATACAAACGATACCTATGTATTTTTAAGTAAAAACGTTAAAATTCGCGATTGACGTCACATCATGTTGTACGATAGAAGTACGTGTTATAAAGTAATAGGAAAAGCAGTCCGTGCAAGTTTTGTTCTTTCCAACATTAAAATAGAAATTGAAGCAAAGAATGGGGCCACCACTGTATGAACCCCTGTCAAAGCTGAGATTAAATTAGAATTTCTTAATTTGCGATAATTTCATTTTAATTTTCAGCCTTGGAACAAGTATTTCACTTCGAAAATATTGAGGTAAAAGAAGAATAGGAGGTACTTTTTTCGTAGAAGTTTTTCCATTTTGAGGTCATAAAACTTGCTATCTACGAGGGGTGATCCAAAAGAAATGACCATCAGTTATTTCTAGTGCACACAATAATACAAAAAAAATATCAGTCACTTGCTCAGTTACCCACTAGTTCAGGAAAAAAAATCATATATTTGGCCACGTTTCCCGGGAGCTACATTCATTTGAATACGAACTGTCAAGGAGTAAACATCAAAATGGAAAAACACGAAATCAGAGCTGTTATTAAATACCTCTGCTTGCAAAAAAAAGTCTACCAAAGACATACACAGCGACTTGGTGGACACATTAGGGGACTCCTCTTCTCCATATTCCACAGTTGCACGCTGGGCTAAGGATTTTAAGCAGGGAAGAACATCGACGGAAGACGAACACCGCGAAGGACGCCCATCGACGTCCCTCACTGATACGAGGGTCAAACTGAAAGTTCTTAGAAAATCAAAAACTGATTACATTAGCCAGTTATTAGTTTTATTATATCTTTTCAAAATATTGTCCATTGACGTCAATACACCGCTGCATGCGATGGAACCACTGGGAAAAGCACTTTGCCCACTCGTCCTTAGGGGTCTCTTCAATGGCATCGCGATACGCAGCCACCGCTTCTTCAGCATTCATAAACCGCTTTCCTTTAAGTTTTTCTTTAATTTTTGGAAATAAATAAAAATCACAAGGCGCGAGGTCGGGGCTATACGGCGGGTGACCCAGTAATTCAACGTTTGATGTCGCCAAATAGTCGATCGTTCGCTTGGCGGTGTGCGACGAGGCGTTGTCGTGGTGAAGGAGGATCCTACTGCGAGGTCGTTTCTCTCGAACTTTTTCCAAGACAAGTGGCAAACAATTGGTAGTGTACCATTCTGCAGAAACTGTTTTTTGATCCTCTAACACAATTGTTGCGAAATGACCTATCCTTCCAAAGAACGAGGCCACCATTTTTTTTCCCGCACTTCGATCTCTCTTCACTTTAGTTGGCAACTCCTCGAAAGGAAACACCCACTGAGCAGATTGTCTTTTGGTTTCAGGATCATAACAGTAAATCCAGCTTTCGTCACCTGTTAGTATGTCGAACACAGCATTTGAGTCACCTCCGTTAAATCTTTCAATCATTTTACGGCACCAATCCACACGATGGAGTTTTTGAGCCTTAGTCAAATTATGAGGTATCCACCGGGCGCAAAGCTTCCTGACCGCTAAATGTTCGTGGAGGATTTTGTGCACTTGACTCATACCGATGCCTAAGCTTGTCCGAATCTGCTGATAGGTCACTCTTTTGTCAGTCTCTATCATACGCCGCACAACACAGATGTTATTTTCAGTCGTCGCCGTAGAAGGCCGTCCCTCACGTACATCATCAGTGAGATTAGTGCGACCACGTTTAAACTCATTAAACCAGTTGTAAACAGTCGCACGAGATGGGGCTTCATCGTGAAAGGCCAATCGTAGTCTATCATAACTTTCTTGTTGACTTAAATGACATCGAAAGTCATAAAAAATCATTGCACGAAAATTTTCTCGTGTTAAATTCATTTTGACGTGACACAGACAATTTTCAATTTGCCGCCAAGTCGTAAAACAAATGACAAATGAATGAAATATATACTCAGTAATATTGGCAAAGAGTTCTATTTTCAAATTTTAGAATATTTTTTTTATTATATTGTTTATAAGTGGCCAGTTCTAAGAACTTTCAGTTTGACCCTCGTAAAATGTAAAAAAGGTTGGAGAAGTTGTATTGGAAAATCGAAGAGTGACTATCTATCAGGCATGTAGCTGAGGTCACAGGGATCTCATATGGCAGCATTCAAAGAATCCTTGCGAACGTATTGCATATGAGAAAGGTCTCCGCGCGTTGGGTACCGAAAATGTTAAACGACGAGCAAAAGAAGAAACGAGTCGACATGTCAGGAGCAGGCAGACAAGGATATTTTTTTGTCACGGTTTATGACCATGAACGAGACCTGGATCCACCATTTTGATCCTGAAACAAAACAACAATCGATGACATGGAAACGATCCGATGAACCGACGCCGAAGAAATTCAAAGTGTCAAGCTCAGCAGGGAAGGTTATGGCGTCTGTTTTTTGGGATGCTGAAGGAATAATCATGGTGGACTACTTGGAAAAGGGGGCCACTATTACAGGCTCCTACTATGCAGAACAAATAAGAAGATTGCGGGAGGCTATTAAGGAGAAAAGGCGAGGCAAACGGCGGGCTGGAGTGCTGTTTTATTAAGACAACGCACCGGTTCACAAAGCTGCAATTGCCATGGCTGCCATTCAGGAAGCGGGCTTTGACCTGGTGGAACACCCCCCCTATTTACCATATCTAGCCTCCAGTGACTTCTATCTCTTTCCACGACTCAAGGAACACCTCCGTGGCAAGAAATTTGACGATGATAGCGACGTGATGGCCGCGGTTGAGGACTTTTTTGAGAGTCAAGATAAAGATTTTTTTTCTAAGGGAATTTTAGGTTTAGAAAAGAGATGGACTAAATGTATAGACTTGCTAGGAGACTATGTTAAAAAAAAAATTATTTTTTTATTATATTCCAATGAATATAATAAAAAAAAATATTTTATTTTATTGTTTATTATTGATTATCATTACTTTTGGATCACCCCTCGTACATGGTAAAATAATGCACGCTTACTTAAAACAATCTAGTGTATGATGATAGCAACATAAATATTACTAACTTTAAATAACGAAATTAGTTCTTATGTCATCCTTAAAAGTTATATTTGAAGTCCAAATGATTAAGGCTTCGGCAGACCAACCGCGGGGCAGTAGCAGCGCTGTTTGAATGCGGGCCCGCGCAAGTTGTAATACAAGAAACTCTTTGAAGTGTGTCACACCAAATTTAAACGCGGGCCCGCGCTCAAACCGCTCCGCGCCGCGCCGCACTGCAACTGCCGGATCACAAACCAGGCGGCGCGGGAGCGGGACAGAAGCGGTGCAAGCGCGGGCCCGCGCTGTTGTGTAACTATGGCGGCCATATTAGCATGACTCACCGGAGGCAGGGCGGTAGCAGTTCAGCCAAGCATCTCTCACTCGATGTACTTGCGCGCGTTAATAGCCTACTCTCGAGCGCACCGACGGCGCTGCGTAAATCTTAGGCTGCCAACAACCGACGGGGGCGCGCGTACGCACTGTTGAATTGTTTGTGTTACGGTGGATTCGTATTCAAGCGAACTAATTATGTAATATAGTTTACAAATCCGGTAATTTACTGTGCGAATGAAACCAGAAGCATATAAGTCCTTATGTAGTCTCAGATTGAAATAAAATTCTGGAATTATCAGTCTCAAATGTTTGCACTTTTATAATGTTTTAATTAGTCATCATAATTTTACGGCAGGCTGAAAGTTCCCTTAGATGCTTAGACAAACATGTTCCATGTTTGTTAGCGAAATTTAATTTAATTTCGTAAAAACTTGCAAACAAATTGCTAAAGTTGTAAAAACAATTATAACACCTTTGATCTCATAAAAAAGTTACTTTCATCCCACCTTGCCCTTGTTTTCCGCATGACTACTTACTTTACACTGTTTGTACTATTCCGTTTTTTTCTCTGGGACAACCGGGAATTTTGCATATGTAAACATTTTGTAAAACACTAGATCATAGTAAAACCTTTTAAACCTATCTACAAATAAAAAAAACCTTGTATCTGAAGAAGCAACCCTGACTTATTTATTATTACCGACGCGCCGCACCGGGCTCGCGTAGCTCCAGAGGAATAATAACGTAATGTTCGATGCTTAAGGTACATTTTCGTTCGCAGTGGTGTGCTACAAAAAATTGTAGGCTATTATAAAAGTAGGTATGGACGATTTTGAATGGAGTGATTTATCTGTTACGTAGTAACTATTATATAATCTGTGGTTCAGCGCAGCGCGTAGAAAGCGGTTGACGAATATTGTATTTTTTTACAACCGCATGATGGATACTAATGAGAAACTAATCGAATTAGTACGTACAAATAAATGTTTATATGATTTTAAAGATAAACATTATAGAAACACGACATACAAGCTGCGATTGTGGGAGAAAATTGCACTGAAACTGAACGCGGTTTAAACGCGGACTCGCGTTGCAACTAGTGATGGGTTTTTATCCGGATAAATACTCAAAATGGATAAATACTCATAAATATCCATTTTTACTCGAGTATTTATCCAAAAAGACGGATAAATATTTTATAAACATGTTTTTTGCTATAACACGCAAATTTATGATTATTATAATAGTAAGTTGGTAGTTTAAACCAAAACAAGTGCTATAAGAGTTTTTGAATCTAAATAATATATAATAAATACAACTCAAAGGAGACTGACTGACTTACATAGTGATCTATCAACGCACAGCCCAAACCACTAGACGGATCGGGCTGAAATTTGGCATGCAGGTAGATGTTATGACGTAGGCATCTGCTAAGAGAGGATTTTGATCAATTCTGGCCCCAAGGGGATAAAATAGGGGATGAAAGTTTGTATGAAACTTTGTCAATTTTAAACCGATCGAGCTGAGACTTTGCACACATAAAGCTACTATGACGTAGGCATCCCCTAAGAAAGGGTTTTGATAAATTCCTCCCCTAAGGGGATAAAATAGGGGATGAAAGTTTGTATAAATCTTCTCTTAGATTTTCGACTGATTGAACTGAAATTAAAGATTGGAGCAACTATGATGAAGACGTCCGCTTAAATAGGATTTTGATAAATTCAACCCCCATAGGGATAAAATAAGCGATGATGGAGGATGTAAATGTATTAGTTTGAACCTATCAGTACTTACCTAATGGAACGAATAAATTAAAACGAACAAAATATTTTTTAGTCCTAAATGTTGACAATAGATGGCGTTAGTAGTATTTTAAAACGCGCCATCGTTGTGTTTTCACTGAGTTACATATACCCAATGATGAGTGGCCGCCGTATCTAATAGTACATACTATACCTAAATTCAATTCGGATATTTTGACGAATCGTGAAAAAACACGATTCCGTATGCAATGTGGACGTCCATCCGTCATGACGTTATCCTGTATTTTGACGAATCGTCAATGAGGGATCCCGTATGAATGAGCCCTAACCTATTTAAAAAGAGTGCCTATTGACTTTGATTTTTCATTCCTCTCTTCTCCATGCGACATGGTAGACTAAGATATAATGATAGCTGGATGGCACGATGGGAGTATAAAATATTTTGTATCATCACGCAGACGAAGTCGCGGGCAACAAATAGTTCCATATAATTAGCTATAATAAACAAAAATAATCGATCTTAATTATTCAATGACCAAGGTTTCGGTTTCGACTGAGAATCATGTTGATGCTGCCGCAGGGTGTCCACTGCTAAACATAGGACAACGCCATGGTTTTCCACAACGACCGATTGCAAGCGGCCTGCATTGTGATCCTGCAATCTTTACAAGGTCGTCTGTACATCTTGCCGTAGGAAGTCCGTCTTACGCTGCGCCTTTGATCAAAGGATCTACAATCTAGAACTTTTCTGCCCCAACGGCTATCAGTTCTTCGCGCTATGTGCCCTGTCCTTTGGGACTTGAGCTTACTGATTCGCAGGGCTATGTGCTTTACCTTAGTTCTTCTACATACTTCCTCATTTCTGATTCAATCTCGTAGAGAAACACCGAGTGAAGCCCTCGCCATTGCATGAACTTAAGCTTTCTTATTAGGCCCATCATGTTTCAGATCCGTATGTGATCACTGGCAGCACACATTAATTAAAGACTTTCATCTTAAGGCACTGAGGTACTTGAGACGAGAAGGTGCTCTTGCGTAGTTTCCCAAACGCTGCCATGCCGAATCGGATTCGTCGACAGACCTCTATTCTCGAAGTTGGACCTACCTAATGGTCAAACTACTACCTAGTTGGACCACAACGTACCAATGCAAGTAACTACTTGTCTCAGGTAGACGTACTTGTCAACAACTTTGAGAGTTGACTTCTCAACAGATACTAGAGTGGGTACCACTCTGGAGCTAGACATTACTTTCGTCTTGTGTATGTTCATTGTAAGACCCACTTGTTGGGAGATTCGGTTGAGGTATTCGAGCATAGTTCCAAGCTCCTCCAGCGTGGCAAGCCGGAGGTATGTGATGTATTCGCCGTTGACGTTGATCCAAATTCATTCTGGAAGCTTGAAGGCGTCTTGTAATGTCGCTGTAAACAGTTTCAAAGATATTCGTCTCCCTGTCTCACGCCTCTCCGCAGTGGAATGGCCTTCAAGCTTTGCTTCTGTTCACGGACCGATGTGGTGGCATTGTTGTACAGATACTCTAACACCTCTATATACCTATAGTCAATGTGACACCTCGGAAGAGACTGTAGCACCGCCCACGTTTCGATCGAATCAAAGGCCTTCTAATAATCTACAAACGCTAACCATAGAGGCATATAGTACTCCTCGAACTTCTGTATAATTTTCCTAAGCGTATGGATATGGTCTATTGTACTGAAGCCTTTTCGAAAGCCAACTGGTTCAGGAGGTTGGAAGGCATCAAAACAACGTACGAGACAATACGCGATGACCCCTGAAAAAACAGTTGGTGGCTCAGGAGTGATATAGATCTAGTTTTTTTTAAGGTTTTGTCTTTTGTCAAAGGAACTACCTTTCAAACCTATTAGTACACTAAAACTAAAAATAATAATTATATTCTGCTATATAGCCGAATTTCAAATATGGTAACCAATCAACAGAGCCAACTGCGCTGGAGATATTATAGTGTACAAGTGTGTGCACAATTCATAAGTGCAGTTATCTGATTCTTTACTCTCATAGTTCGATGAGATGGGGTGGATAACCAATTTCCTGACTTCGAGCCGTTTCTGAGTAATTTTAAAACAGTAAAACCCAGAAATCGGCTCGAACCGGGGTTTAAAGCTGGGGCCTCTTGGATAGAAGCCAGCGTGCTGAAAACTAAATCAACAGGCAGCTCAGTACATTAGAATGTTTTAAAAAGGCGCAAACGGAGCAAGCGCGAACATATATTTTCTCTGGGTTTCAGCAATAGATCCTGACTTGGTGACACTGAGATAACCTCAAAAGTATGCTCTTTAAATAATAAATAAATTATGAAAATAAGTCAACAAACGAAGAACTCTGTGAACGTAGATAAAACAAAACGAAAAAAATTACATATGGTGGAACATAGAACTTCCTTCCTTTTTGAAATCGGTTAAAAACTTCAATGACAGGTATCGCACCTGTCGGGCTTGGTAAAGTAAGGCCCAGGCCCAATTAGTTTTTTTTATCCGCCATTTTGAGTAAATATTCGATAAAAATGGATAAAAACGAGTATTTATCCATTTTGGATAAATATCCGAGTATTTACTCTTTGAGTATTTATCCACTGCCCATCACTAGTTGCAACTGCTTTGAAACTGCTGCTGGCTTCAGTGTGCCTACGGCCGCGCTGCAACTGACCCGCACTGCTTCTGACCTGCGCTTGGTCTGCCGAAGCCTTTATTAGTGCTGACCCATGGCACTCGAAACCTCAACACGCAATGTGCATTGAACATTTTATTGGAGGCAAAAGTCTGATACAGAGGCGAGCCCCAGCTACGTTCCAACAAAATTTCTGCCATAGTTACTTAATGTGAAAATATGAACGCTTTATAGATTTTTCATTTAATTTCACAAAAAAAATATCCGAAAATCGTTATCATAATTTTACAGATCTTAAGCCCAAAATAATTGTGGCCACTAGGGGCGCTGTCTAGTGCACATAAAGAATATATCATAATTATACAATTTTTTAGTATCAAGTAGGTTAGCAAGGTCAACAAGGTGTTGAAATTTTCTCCACAAAAATGAACTCTCCTTTCAAAAAAATAGTAATCCTACTACTCTACTATGCCCACTTAAACGGATCAACGGCGTTCTATGCCTGTATGCTGCCCGTAGGCCACCCGTATAACTTGTATGATGTCCGTATTCAACATCCACCAAAACCAATAGGAATCCGTTTCATTCTTGCCCTCACACGCCTCGCAAATGCGTTTACAACCCGTATCACGCTCACTGGCCACTTCGCGTACCACCAGCGCGCCGCGGTTTGGCGTGTCAGCACCGGCAAAATATTCTCGTCGACAATTTGTTACGTCTTTCGATCTAGCGGGCTCCCGGTTGCTAGAGCAATTAGATTTATGAGAAAGGCTAACTTTTTCAACGTTCCTAGCGAATATAATAATAAAATTCAAAGTACCTCAATAGCTTAACCATAAATGGCGTCTAAGCTTGTTTTCGAACCAACGGGGTCCTTTTTAGGGTTCCGTACCTCAAAAGGAAAAAGGAACCCTTATAGGATCACTTTGTTGTCCGACTGTCCGTCAAGACACTTTTTCTTAGGAACGCGTGGAGGTATAAGGTTGTAATCAATATCAAATACTTATGTCTATGGTCCCTTAAAGCTGTAAAAGAATCAAGCTTTCAAGTTAACGCAAACAAAAGATAAGGCCAATTAAGTCCTATTTTCTAAAAAATTTCCCCATATCTCAGGGGAATCAAAACCTATAGGGTACTTTCCCATAGACCTAGAACCATGAAATTTGGCAAGAAGGAAGGTCTAAAATCATTAGTTGAGGAAAAAGTCCAAAAATCCTTAATTTGTCGTTAAATCAAATTTGCGAAGTTATCACTTATCACGAAGAACAAACAATTCTGGTTCAAAAAATCTCAATAGATGGCGTTGTTGGGTTTTAACTCGCGATAAGATGCGATATTTCTGAAATAGATAAATCAAGTAGCAAGTTAGATTCAATTTTCGTCGGCATTAAGTACGACTGGTAAATTAAGTATTCTGGTCGTGTTGTTGATGTTTTCGAGAATTATATTTCTTTACTATTTTACTATTACTATATTTTACACTCTTTTATTATTTTATAAATAAGGTCGACCTGTAGTCCTGTACGTAACTATATAATGGAATCTAAGTTAACTAATTTAACTATCTTCCAAGGATCGTGGCGTCATGGAAAATGGCAACTGTATGTAGTTCTGATGACAATACAATAATATGGTACTGTCGAACTGATCTGATGATAGAGCTGGAAGATATGAACTAAAATTTCATAAAGGAACATCGTATCATAGCTGTGTTTCGACTTGTTAGAAAGGTCTTGTGATGCACTTTGACCACGATTAAGTTTTAAGGTCTGATGATGAAGCCAGAAGATAGGCACTGGTATTCCATTATAGAATGTCATATCATAGCCGTGTTTGGAATTGTTATAAAGGTCTTGTGGTGCACTTTGACCACGATTAAATTTCAAGGTCTGATGATTTAGCCGGAAGATAGGCACAGGCACTCTATGATGGAAAATCGTATCATTCATCATCGTTTGCACTTGTGAGTAGTTCTGATGACATTACAAAAATATGGTACTGTCGAACTGATGTGTTGATGGAGCCGGAAGATATGAACTTTAAATTCATGATGGATGGAACAGCGTGTCCTAGCTGTGTTTGAACTTGTTAGAAAAGTCTTGTAATGAACTCTGACCACTATTAGGTTTTTAAGGGTTTATGATGAAGCCGGAAGATAGGCACTGGTATTTCATAATGGAATATCGTATCATAGCCGTATTTGGGTTTGTTAGAAAAAAGGTCATGAAATAAACAATTAATTTTAATTATTCATACTTCTACTAGCTGACCTGGCGAACGTTGTTTTGCCTTTTTTTTGCAGTGGATACTTATCACATGAGCGCTTTCACATTTAGACGACTTTAGCACCTGCTGATAATTTCATACTATAAAGGGAGCACAACAGCCGCGCGGTATAGCGTCGCGACATTCGCATACGCTCTCTGCATTCAATGGCGCTGAGCTAGTGTTGATTTATTATAGGACAATAACAACATTGGATTATAGGACAAGATAGGATAGGACAAGGTTATAGTACAATAATAACTATTTTGGAGGCACATTTAAAAAGCTTCGACAGCGTGACTGTATACGCCATAGTCGCGCTGCTAAAGTCGCCTAAATGTCAAAGCGTTTTAATTGATAAGGGTGTAGCCACCGTACGGAACGCTTCGTGCGCGAGTCCGACTCGCACTGGGCCGGTTTTTTTGTTTTAAGATCGAATCAATAAAAAAGTATACCAATGTATACTCGATTATTTTCATTGATTTTCAGGAATTGTTGATAGAAAAGCAGAATTTCGATTGTTTTTGAAATCTCGATCCATCGGGTTCCTTTTTATTCTTACAGTTTTTAAGTATGTAAGATATACCAAACTAAAGGATTTCCATAATAAAGAGTTTATGAGATAAGATTAGTATTTTCTCTTTATTACTAATAAAATACCGATATAACCTCAAAACAATAGCTAGTACAGTCTGGTCACTGACCTGTATTACCACTGGACTGGCTGTCCCATACAAATGATAGCTAACTGTGTGCCTATTTGAAATGCCCATCTGCAAGTGCCTCGTCGGCGCAATACGAGAACTAATTTTAACGAGTTTTTACGCACATACATAATATTTTCATAAATAGAGAGGCTACTGTTAATATCCTTATTTCTTTAAAAAAATTCTACAAGGATAAGGCCACGATATGAGGACCCCACTGTAATTGTATTGTCTAAAGTAATTCCCAAAAATGTTGTTGAATTTATAGTATTTAGCAATTTGTCTTTTATCAAAACATCTGTTGAGGCCTGTCTGACATCATTAGGCATCGTAAACTTAACACATTTAGTCTTATTCCCGTTAAGCACTAGGTTGTTAACGGTAAACCAATGCAATACTTGTGAAAGAGTATTATTCACAACGATACGTAATTAAATATTTGATTTACATAGTTAAATATAGTAAGGTCCTAATATAGGTAGAATGGGTAAAAAGGGAAGAGCTAAATTTTTAAATGTGAACCGGTAGTATACGCGATCCAAGGAATCTTAAAGCAAAATTAAGATTATGGTTATCATCTAAGGTTATTATCATACATCGATACCAGACTTATTATTAGTAATTAGTGTGTTGTGTTGTGCAATAAAGAGTTATTTATCTAAATATGATAAATCCACCATACAATCACAATATAACCACAAAAATTACAAAACAATAAGAATCTTTCTCTTCTCGCTTCTCGCGCAAAAAACTCCGTTTAGGATAAACCACTGACCTTTATTATTTAAAGTTGAAAGACCATATAAGTTGGACTTATTGTGAAAAAAAATACAAGGCTACGTTACGAGTACGTAAACCATTGAATATACCTATTCCTGTGGTCAGACTGACCTGGGCTAGCCTAGTCGCCAAACGTACCAGAGCTTATCTAATTAATAACCAAATTATTAACCGGACTGTGAGGTGACATGCCGGAATTATCCAACGCATTTAATGAAGAGTTAAACCTCTTTTTTATTGAGACATGCTTTGGCAATTTTAGAACTTACAATTACAATGATCTCTCAATTACTTAACATCTAAATTCAACTATATTACATACACACAGGTCGAATTCATGACTATTTTTTGAAGTCGTTTAAAAACGTAATAAAAACTTACATGGAGTTTCGTATAGTTAGATGCGATGAGCTGTAACTCAAGTACCACTGGCTCTACTACAAAGTTTTAGGTGTCATATTTGTAGCCCAATATATTAGGTATGTAATCTTCTTAGGTCATTTTATTATAACTCTTGTCATTTTTGTGTAAATAGAGCAAGAGAGAATAAAAGTGTGATTTTTTTAAAATATCATCATGTTTTGATGGCTGTATTATAAGAAACATTAGTCTTACCACTACAAATTTAGTATCGTTTTGTAGGTAATTTATCGACAATAATTTGCTTCTAAAACAGTAAACTACTAGGTCTACCGTTTTTACAGAAATTGTAGTAAAACAGAACGGGAGAGATAAAAAGGGGGGTGAAGGGGAGAAGCAATCATTTCTCAGCGTGTTTCCATATCAGAAATGAAGTACATAGACGAAAGCTACAATCGTTTTAAGTTTCATGCTTTCTTCCGGATGGGACCATAAAATCGAATTTTGTAAGGAGCAGGACGTACTATCAATGGTTATATGTTTTTATAAGCATTTCTTATATCGAGCTGTGCTTGTTCTTACTACTTAAAAGGTAAAGACGCAGCGTTTTGAAATGACACATAGGTGCCTGAAAATTAGAAACAATACTATTGCAAATTGTTAAACTATCGATAGTATCGATACTATCGTTGCAAATACAATTGACAGTATCGATACTATCGATAGTTTGTTGTAAAGGAACTACAATACTATCGATAGTATTGCACTCATTCGATAGTATTGCCTTGTTCTGCGCTATCTGATACTAGCTGATACTATCGATAAGCCGATCAATAGTCCTTCTATTGTCTGGCTATCGACAGACTATCGATTAATCATCGATAGTCGACTATGGATCGGCAACACTAATTTATACATTTTAGTGAAAAATACGTGTGAATTATGCTTGCCGAATAAATATGACAGGTATTAGAAGATTAGGGCCTGCATAATGGCAAATGACGGTCACTTCAACATTTTTTATCAATTTTTAAGGTTCTTAAATTTAAAGGCAAAATTGAACCTTTATAGGAACACTTTATTGTCCGTCTTTCGATCTATCCGTCCGTCCGTATGTCCGACTATCGGTCAGTTTACCTGCTTTCGAGGCACAAAGTTATGTTTTTAATACTCAAAAAGCTAATAAAATCAAGCTTCAATACCGCATAATTTGCTTTATTAGCATGGGATATCAAAACTTTTGAGGTAGGTACTTTTCTTTAACCTAGAATCCTCACATTTGGCAAAAAAATCTGATAACCTCAATGCAAGAATGAATCTAAAAAAACCGCAAATGTATGGTCACATCATAGAAACAAACCATTTTGTTGTGATTTACACAAGTTTCTACGGAACCCTTAAGGCGCGAGGCCGACTCGCGCTTGTCTGATATTTAAAAACTACACAATGGAAACCGGTAAAACAGATTTGCTTGAAAAACTTTTCTTTTATTTAAGTCCAAAACACGTACCTTTGTGCACTAAAATGAAAATAACGATTAATTTTAAAATAATTGTTTAACGATTTTTATTATTTTAAAATTGACAATAATTGAGTATTTTATTAAATCTTTAATTTGGCACGATTTGCTTCATACTTTTTCTACACCACGGGCTACAAAGTCAGTAGTCTGAATTAGGTTTTATAATTTTTTTTATCAAAAAAATTACTTTCTAAGGTCTATCACAATCCAATTTTAAAAAATAACACTGATTTTAGGTGCTTCAGGTATCTATTTATGAGATAAGCAAAAAAAAAGAACACAAAATAGTCATCATTTGTAGAAATGAATTTATATCTGACGAGGACGAAAATTTTTAAAAAATATATAAAATTTGATATCTCGAAAATGGTAACACTTTAAAAGAATTTGGCATGTAGTAAACCACACTGTGATCTATTCACAGTTATAGGATTATCCTTTATTTTTTGGACACCCTGTATATTATTACATTTTATATGTGTATGTTTTGATAAAGAACTAAATAAACATTATCAGTTCGTTTAGTATGTACGTGATAGCACCGACGCCTTGGGCGTCGTTATAACCGGATTCTACTGATGTAGTCCGCTGAGTACGACTTCGTATATAACGTCCATCCGTTTAAACGACGTAAGTGAAAGCATAGTTTGGTTTTATTAAGAGCCACTGTGAACGTTCATCCGTTTATTACGACTCCGCTTTTAGCGACGAATTTTTCCTAATATTGTACGGTTACAACGACCACGTGTATTGAAGTGTATTTCTAAGGATATGATAGGTAAGAAGCTCTCTACGTCCCGGCATTCCCCTTGGCCTTGTCATACGTCGCTGATTGGAATGCATAATAACAAGTTTGATTTAGTTTTATATAATTTCCACTTTTGATTTTAATAAAAACATTTCGTATTAACCATGTGATTTTGATTTTAATAACAAACTTTTGGTGAAAAAGATTACATTTCTAAGGGATTCTAAACCATATCCCAACACGCTGGTCCAATGCGGGTTGGTTTGGTGTGTGTGAGTTGTGCCAGAGCCTCGTTCGTTGGTCAGCAGGATGTACCGCGTGAAGTTAAGGTTAGCTTAGATTTTTATGATGTTGTTCAAAATCCCGTACATCCCAAATAAAAGAGCTGATAAAAGTGAAAACCTCACTATTCGCTGTAAAATAAGGATAGTCAGGTTACCCGGGTTGTGATTATCCCTAAACCGGGAAACTCAAGTTTTAAAAATCGGCTCGGAATTCGGTACCCTAGTTCTACAGTTGTGGTATAGACGCGCTTATAGATAGTTTTAATAGATATATTAACTTCTAGCTTACCACTTAAGGCTGTACAAATATGCAATACATACACACATCAAAAAAAGTTCACGATTACTTTGAAAAATCGAAATCTTTTTTGTTACGGTAGATTATATTATGATTTCTTCTTCTTTTAAGATTCTTTATTTAAAAATATATAATTAGAATACGAAACAGTAAAACACTTCAATTGTTTTTCCATATAAAAAGGCTTTCAGTCTTTCGTTCTCAGTAAGCTTACGCTCACTCAGAAATCTGATTTAATCAATTTTGACTTTTTCGCAAAAAGTTGTGATTGAAAAAACGCCAAGAGGATTATCAGATGTTTTACGAGCAAGAATAGTAACTTTGAGGGAAGAAGAGCAGCACGAGAGATATAGCACGCAGACTTGCTATATTCCAATCCTGTGTCGTGACCACGGTACGTTGCAGAGGTACCACGGGATGGGTAATTTAGCTGACCGATACCGTAGTGGTCGCCCAACTGTTTTGACTGCTGCCCAAAAGCGCTATATTAGATTGCTGGCAGCCCGTGACCGAACAATCAACGCTACTAAAATAAAAGCAGAAGTTCGGGCCGCCTCTAGGCTTGAAGTTAGCACTCAGACCATTTGGAATTGCTTGCACCAGGCTGGATTACGAGCACGGAGGTCTTGGCGAGCGCCTCTGAATTCCCGGCAACGTCAACGACAGAAATTGGAATCGGCTAGGCTTCGGCAGAATAAAGAAGATGAAGAAGAAAACATTTAGCAAAACTGTCTCTTCGTTGACGAATCGTGAATCAGTAATCATCCAGATAACCGACGTGTCCGTGTAAGAGAAGACCAGGAGACCGTGAAAGGCAAAGAACTGCCACAGAAACAGTCACACACACACAAATCAGCAAGGCGGAAAATCAGTGTCCTTTTGGGGTGGTGTTATGATTGGAGCTAGAACACCTTTGATCCCGTATCGAGGCTAAATGACAGCAGACATGTATAAAGCAGTTGCTATTGATGGAATTGTCAGACCATTCCGAATAAACCATGGGTACCAATTTGTACTGGTCGATGATAATACGCCGCACATCGAGCTTAACGAGTCAATGCTGCTCTCCGAGAATACGACATTACAAGGTTAGACTGGCCTACCGGCTCGCCTGACTTAAACCCAATAGAGCACGCGTGGGATGCTTTTAAGCGAGCTGTTTGGAACCGTCAGCCACGTCCCCAGATAGTGCCAGACCTCAGGGAAGCCGCTATTCAAGAAAAGGACAGGTTACCCCAAGAAATGCTAGATAACTTGATCCTCAGCATGCCTGAGAGGATCTCCGCATGTGTTCGAGCCAGGGGAGGAGTTATATTAAATAAAAACATTTTATTTATAATTTGTCGTTTAAGTTTGGTTTAACAGTATTTTCCTTTATATTAAATTCCTCTTACAATTACATTATGGTTAATTGCTCAGTTTTTTATTTTAAATTCAATTATTTATTTTTTCAAACAGGGATTTTCTATTTAAAGAAAACACACAACAAAACATTTTTCTTGATAAAGTTAAAGGATGATGCAAGTTTTGGTACCCACCTCCAATAGCAATGTGTGATACGTCGTTGGATAGCTCTAAGTAACTTCAAAAAAGTTACTAATATGGTGCCAAATTCCGATCGTAAGTCCGTTCTAAGCTGTACGGCATTAAAGACTCAGAATAAGAACTAGCACCTACTCATAGTAACCATCACCAATAGCAATGTTTGATACGTCATTGGATAACTATTAGTACCCTAAAATAAAATAAAATACTACGGGGCCAAGTTCCAATCGTTAGGTTCGTTCTGAGCTATACGGTATTGAACTCTCAGGATAAAGTGGTGAGCTAGTGCGTCGACTTTTAGTAACTACCACCATTAGTAATGTGTGATACGTCGTTGGATAGCTCTTAGTAACCTAAATAAAAGTTACAATGGCGTCGAATTCCGATCGTTATTCCGTTCTGAGCTATACGGTATTACAGTCTCAGAATAAAAACTAGTACCAAAAACTCATTGTAGCCATCACCAATAGCAATGTTTGATACGTTGTTGGATGACTATTAGTAACCTAAATAAACGTTACTACAGGGCACCAAGTTTCGATCGTTAATCCGGTAATAGCTACACAGTACTCGCAGAAAAACCTAAAAACACTATGAGGGATTTATAGCTCCTGCTTTTAGGACAGGGCATACCCTGCCCTAATGATGTGTTAGTAGATAATAATGTTTCATAAAGCTTATTTAATTCATTGTTTTATCATTTTATTTTATTTTTTAATGTAATTTCATATAATATTAAGCTGCGTCCGTCATGTATTTTTTCTAATTATTACTAAAAATATTATATTAATGAACAACACTAAACGTACTAACATTAATCGTATTTGATTTCATTTTGCTAACGGAAATACCACAGTACTTGACTTGAATTTGTTGAACTTATTTTAGTCTGGTTATCAAATTGGACAATAAATCAAGACAAGCGACATAACAACTCTTGTTCTACAAGATAATACCTATCTAATGATATATCACACATCATAATTGCAGTGGGTACCAGGTATCATAGAAACCCCTAGCGTCATCCAAAGAATTATATCAGTTTATGCTAGTGATCTCAAACTTTTTTTGATGTGTGTACAACCTACAGTGCTAAAAATGAAGTCAATAACTCTGTTCAAACACTCTCCTACAAGACCTTACCGTGTTAGTAAAGCTATTTATAACTCCGGTTAAATCAAACGCCCGTACAATAACTCTATAAAACGCTATTGTTTCGACTCCAGGATTATATTAATTTACCGTTCTAGGGTTCTTGAACCACACGTCGGTAGAACCGCTTTTAAAAACCTTATGTACAACTTAAGTATTATAGTTAATCTCTTTAGTTTTTTTCCCTAGTTTTCATTTAAGCAGCCTGCGTGTTTGCTGGGTCATATTGTTAGCTTTTCTTAAAATAAAAATAATCTTATTCTGCAATTAAAAAAAGGGTTAAACCGATTCAACTCTTGCAATCAAGAATTGCACATGTGGTTTGGTTGACTTATTTTGTTGACGAAGTTCAATTAATTCGTTAATTCTTTCTGAAAGAGGTACCAAGAGTTTGGAACTTTGAAATTTCGAACATAAATATCAAGTGAATAAATCCTCGCCGTAGTTTGGTGCTATAGCAATAACTGCTCAAATAGCTGTTCTTAACAAGGCTTTTTAATTGCGCGCCCTGATCGTTCCGTACTTGAGTTATCCCAACGGAAATACATTTTTTCTATTATGTGACCATACATTTGCGGTTTTCAGATTTATGCCTGCATTGAGGCTGTTGGATTTTTTTCATCATCATATCCACATATTAACTGCTGGACATAGGCCTCTCCAAGACTGCGCCAACTTTCACAGTCCTCCGCTTCTCACATTCAGCCACTACCGGCCACCTACCTCAGGTCATTAGTCCAGCTAGCAGGGGCGTCCAACATTACCTTTCCCGAGACGTGATCTCCATTCGAGAATCTTCCTACTCCAACACCAATGTTGGATTGGGCATATTGCCAAAATTACGATAGCCCAAATGCAGGAATTAATCTAAAAACCGCAAATTTATGGTCACATCATAGAAAAAAAAACATTTTTTTAAAGCATTTGGCACGATCTGCTTCATATATTTTTTTAAGGTTAAGGTCTTTTACTTTTTATCAAAAAGATGTATTTCTAAGGTCTTGTACATTCTGAAAGAGGTACCAAGAGTTTGGAACTTTGAAATTTCGAACATAAATATCAAGTGAATAAACCCTCGCCGTAGTTTGGTGCTATAGCAATAACTGCTCAAATAGCTGTTCTTAACAAGGCTTTTTAATTGCGCGCCCTGATCGTTCCGTACTTGAGTTATCACAACGGAAATACATTTTTTCTATTATGTGACCATACATTTGCGGTTTTCAGATTTATGCCTACATTGAGGCTGTTGGATTTTTTTCATCATCATATCCGCATATTGCAGTTAACTGCTGGACATAGGCCTCTCCAAGACTGCGCCAACTTTCACAGTCCTCCGCTTCTTACATTCAGCCACTACCGGCCACCTACCTCAGGTCATTAGTCCAGCTAGCAGGGGCGTCCAACATTACCTTTCCCGAGACGTGATCTCCATTCGAGAATCTTCCTACTCCAACAACAATGTTGGATTGTGCATATTGCCAAAATTACGATAGCCCAAATGCAGGAATTAATCTAAAAACCGCAAATTTATGGTCACATCATAGAAAAAAAAAACATTTTTTTAAAGCATTTGGCACGATCTGCTTCATATATTTTTTTAAGGTTAAGGTCTTTTACTTTTTATCAAAAAGATGTATTTCTAAGGTCTTGTACATTCTAATTTTGAAAAATAAGACTGGTTTTAGGTGCTTCAGGTATCCATGAGATAGGCGAAAAAAAAGTTTTTAGTAGACCAATTCAAAATAAATCCATTTCTACACAGTGGCCGTAAAGGCCTGCTATAAGATAAATTTTTAAACCATACACGAGGAAGATACGACGTCACCGTTTCATAAAAATTGCAAATATTACAAAATTTATTTTATTCTTTTGTGTCCAAAGTATTAAGTATTAGCAATTTATTTTTACTTCAAAACATAGCTACCTATATGAACTTAATCCACAAAAAAAACAAGTGCTAAAATCATGAACTTTAGGAGACATATTTTTTTTATAAGTACCGGTTTCGGTATATTAGGTCAAAGTTCTTAATGTAACTTTTTATTAATAGCTAGTACAATTCTTTATTGCAGCATTGCATATTACGGTAACTACGACTTAATTTTTAAAACCGGCCAAGTGCGAGTCGGACTTGCGCGCGAAGGGTTCCGTACCATTAACTTACAAGATTTACAGCTCTAGTACAGTATGTGATTAAACTTAAAAACTAAACCTACGGCCAATAACGAATCTACATTTTAATTAACATTTTTTAATACTTCGACAATCATAAGTAAATAAGTCCACCGCTCACACCGTGCGTCTTTCTGTGTGCGCGCGCGCGGCGCGCGCGTGTGTGTGTGTGTGTGTGTGTGTGTGTGTGTGTGTGTGTGTGTGTGTGTGTGTGTGTGTGCGTGTGCGTGTGTGTGTGTGTGTCCTACCTAGCCCTACGACTGAAAGTCACAATGCCACTAGGAAGGGTTAGTAAATATTAAATATTTCCCTCAAGCACTCCGAAAACGTCCTTCTTAAATCCTTTTTACTGCTATGAAAAATATCAGTTGTATTAAATTTATTATTAAAGGTTCGATGCAATCTATTAACCAAGCCATTTTGTGCGTAGTTGGTTTTCGAACTATTTACTGCGAATAATTTTGTGTGTCTTGTTCTAACTTTTGGGGTACAGAAATTCAACATTTTAGCTGCAAGTTCAGGGCAGTATTTAAATCCGTTACATATTCCATGCAAAAAGGACATGTCAGCAAGTATTCGTCTATTTTTGAGTGTCGTGAGTTTGTGATAAGAGCAAGATTCATCGTAGTTTTTAAGATGGCACTGAGACCGATAATTTAAGTGCTTTATGATTTTTTCTTGCATTTTCAAATCCTGGGTGTATGTGATATACTGAGGGTTCCAAATTATGCTACAATACTCTAGAATACTTCTCACATAAGAATAGTAAAGTACCTTTTGGCAACCCATATCTGAGAAGGGACGACTAACCCTCAATACATAACCCAGACTTTAATACGCTTTGTTTATAATCGCGCTTACATGGTTAGAAAATGTTAGCTTGCTATCCATTTCAACTCCCAGATCCCTAACTAAAGCTGATTTGTTAATTTTATTATTATTTATAAAGTATTCACTATTGATTGGAATTTTCTTTCGAGTAAAGGATATAAAAGAACATTTACTTATATTAATACCAATTTGGATCTCACTATAGTATAGTTCTAGGCGGTTAAGATCTGTTTGAAGGGCAGCACAATCCATATCGTATTATACTTTCATAAAAATTTTGGTATCATCAGCGTACATGAGAAAACGCGCATGTTTAAAACAAGCACCTACGTCATACAAGTATGAAGCGTACAGAAGTGGTCCAGAATAGGTCCCTGCGGAACGCCGGAAGGAATCTCACAAAAATCTAAGCGAAATCCACCTACAATGACAGCCTGAGACCGATTTAATTCAGCTTTTCACTACAAAAAAAAAATCAATGGATGGGAAAATTAAAATACAATTATTTTGCTTTAAATTTCCGCTAAGAGACGCTAGCGCAGACACCAAAACCACACCAACCGCAACCGCGTTGAGTACTAGTTCAGGCAAATGCAGAATGCACCGCCCTCCCTCCCTCAATACGCATGCACTACAGCTAACGCAGTTGTTAGTTACCAACACCAACGTGCAAAAAACCTCGTCGGCTACGGCTACGTTGCTTGCTGGACGAGAATGAATAAAGTACTAGAAAGAGGCGCTAGATGGCGTTAGAAGCTTCTCGTAGCAGTCAACCCTATCGCGTCGCGTGATATTACGTCACCGAATAGGTTTAGTGTATTATGAATCATATTCCAGAGCAATAAGTATGAAATTATCTTGCAATGGATTTTTGTAGGTGTCTACACGAAAATGTGCTTGACTCTGAGGCGAACTAAATTACGCCATATTGTTGACGACATTGAGTAGACATTTCTTTGAATACAATTGCTAAGTCATACTTCTGTACGAAGTACTAATATTCTGTGACACTGTTTTAAACTTTCATGGTCATTATCATTAGAATAGTTATTTACGGGGTTGCTACCATGTACCTTTTTATTTTCAAGTTTCCGATATTGATCCGGAGTGACAGACAAAATCTCAAATGTACTTAATAGGTATTCACTAAATACTGTCTTCACTCCATTAAGAAAAGTGACACAATGTCTAAGTTCGCCTAAAGACTGTTTCCCCTTAGATAAACCTGGTGTCTACAAGGTTGACTGCAGCTGTGGTAGTTCATGTATCGGTCAAACTAAACGTACCATAGCGTGCCGAATGAAGGAACACATTAAGGCGGTCAAGAACAATGACATCCAAAAATCGGCGATCGCGGAACATTTGTTGGAATCAGGTCCAAATCATGGGATTGAGTTTCATAACCCTCAAATCATTTCGACAGAACGCCATTACATACCAAGATTGGTCAGAGAAGCAATTGAAATCACCAAATACAAAAATTTCAATCGCGAGGACGGGTTTAAATTGTCAAGTGTCTGGAATCCAGTGATTCGAATGTGCAAAAACCGAAAAAACCAACCAAGTGTAGTTTCGCGGTCGGATTCTGTTAGTGTTGTGTGTCGAGAACAGACGCGAGAAAATAGTGAGTTTGCAAACAGTGGTACCGGAGGTGAACGCAATAAAAGACTTAGAAGGAGGGTAGACCGATATGTTTGCCCATAACTTATTTTAAGCAAATGTCGTGTTCAGATGTAACCGGAATGCAAATTTACCGCAGTGTTTGTTAAATTGTATAATTAGTATGTAAGTTTCAATTTGTGTTCTGTTGCTGTTCCTAAATAAATAAATAACATCTCACCCGCAAGATCTTCAGTTATTCCGTGATCATGGCGCTTGCAACAGTGCCGAAATATCGGAAACTCGAAAATAAGAAGGTACATGGTAGCAATCCCGTAAATAACTATTCCAAAATAATTGTATTTTAATTTTCCCATCTAATAATGGATTTCCGCAAAGTAACGCATGATTCTATTAATTAAATTATCAATGTTTAACCACATTTTGGAAATATCACAATAAATAAAAAAAATGACTGGTCTATTTTGAAACTACTGTTGTAGGTTGTTGTAACTATCTAGTATACGTCAAAATTAGGTCTCGTATCGCGCCTAGACACTTGTAGATGGCGTTTCAAATAGGCACACCAAATTAGCTGTCATTTGTGTGGGACAGCCAGTCCAGTAGTAATAATCAGGTCAGTGTATACAACGCCATAACCAAATTGACATTGATAAGTGACAATTACAATTGACAACATTTAATTTTTATAAAGGTGATAAAATTCGAAAACCATTTCGAGAATTGGCGAAGCCTAATACGTAAAAAATATTTCAATATTTTTTTACGCTATAATTTCAGAGATATTTGAAAAAAACTGAAAGGTACTATGATACTGGCATTATAAGGGTACATGCCTTTGCCTGGTTGTCTGGACTTACGTAAAAAAAAATACCATACATTCAAGCAAGCTGTCATTACGACATTAATTTAAAGAAAGAAAACTAGTTGTAATTTTTTACAACTTTATTGCAAGTTAAGTGCAGATTCATCATGAATTTGAGTAAAAAACTTATTGATTTAGAAAGACCATATAAGTGTCTTTATTATACCAAAGACAGAGATTATAAAAACACGTTAAAAAAAGAAATTATTTGGGAAAAAATATCATAAAGGCTTTAGATCAAAGTCGTAAGTACTTTTTAACTATTTTTAATTGTTATTATTAAAGTAATTAACAAATTTTTCTCGTATTCACTAGCCAAATATAAATGAGAAGTTGTTCTTCGTCGCTGTCCGACATGGTGCCCGGTTAGGATCGCTGTGAACGCTTTTGCAGTTACACCGACCGCCTCCCTACCGCGGGCTGTGGGCGAAAGCGCTGTGTGACATGATCCGTTGCGCGACCGCTTCGCGCTGGATCGCTCTTCCGCCCTTACCGCGCCTGTGTGTGTTGGCATCGGTATATTCTTGGTATAAAATTCTGCAGTAATGAAGATGTCTTCGAGTGATGACAAAATGGCGTGTATTTATGTTTATCTCGCCTACGTAAAAAAAAAAAAAAGGTAATTGGCGTCATCCTTATATCTATAATCCATATATAAAATAATAATTATTGCCGATTTTTTGTTGTTTATGAACTTTTCCAAGACGACGAAATTTTTTTATTGATTTAAAGAAAAAAAACTTAAGAAGAGCTTTTCAACTTGTTTGGTTTGGGCTGGGCCCTATTTCACAAAGATATTAGTTACTAGTGTAAAAATTATAAGTCCTAATATTTCCTGTTTCTCAAAAACGGGTACTAGACTAATAACTAATAGTAGCAGACTAATAGAAAATATTAGGCTGGCTTGAATATTCATACACTGGTTAAAAAGTCCATATTTTATTAAATAAAAACAGTTAAATTTAAGTCTAATAGTTTAAGCTAATATATTTTACAAGCCTTCTGAGACTAATAGTTTTATCAGTGTAATTTACAAGAGTATTTATAAACATTGTTTTTCGAGAAACCAAATTTAATTTACTTTAGTATTTTTTGCTTATATTTATTAGCTGGCAACTAGTAACTAATATGTTACTACCGTAGCTTCGAGAAACGCACACTAGTTACACTATTGACGTACACAAATTGAAAGTCTCGAGCAGCTGATATTCTATATCAGCTGAGCAGCTCAGCTCAACTATAAGAAATATGAATAGAGTGCCTTAGAAAATTTTGTTCCGCGTGATGAGCACTTTGTATTGACGTACACAAATTGAAGGTCTTGAACAACTGACATAGAAGCTTAGCAGCTCAGCTCAACTCTATGAGATATGAATAGAGCGCCGTAGAAAACATTGTTCAGCGTGATGAGCATTTTCTATTAATTTACAAGTGAAGGTCTGGAGCAATTGATATGGTAAATTAGTTAAGACTGATTTTCAAACTCCCTAGGTAATCCTACTGTCTCCAAGTTACGATCTGGTGTCGGAAACCTGGAGAAATTGAGAGAATCCTTCAGATTTTATAGGCATGTATACCATATATGCTACAGCATTAATTTAGGTATTAAGAGGAAACGCGGTCTAAGTGACATTTGAAAAATGGGTTTTTGAATAAAATGTTGCTGTCTCGATGCATGCTCTGGCGGCCGCCCCCGCACTGCTTTATCCATGTGTGAGTAGCGTAAGTTAGTGTGTGTGCGCACTGGACCTCGCGCAAAACATGATGTACTCTTTGATAAACTATAGCCAAAGATACAGTACGCAATACAAAATAAAGCCTATGTATACACAATTCTTTTTGGTGGAAAATTTCTTAAAACTATAAAAAGAAAGAAGACAAAGTTATTCAAATTCAGGTTATTGTAGAGTCAATATTGAATAAAATTCGTGTTTTGATTCTAATATTTACGTTATTATATCTTTATAACAGGGCATTATGCAAGATGTAGATACGTTGCTATTTATAAAGGAGCTTGAATATGATACATCATTAAATTAAAAGAAAAAAAATAATGTAAATAAGTGCCGAGGCTGTGTTTCATGATTATATCCTAAAATATAGTTCATCAAAGATATACCTAGAAACACGAAGGAGAGGTGATAGATGACATTTTACGGATCACTCATACTACGAGTAGGTAACTAAATTAATATTTTACAAAAATAATAATTTATACATAAAATTTTTATATCTTTACAAACATACTAGTAAGATACGACACGACAATCTACGTTAACAGCAAGAATGATTTTGCAAAAGCTTAATATTTATGAAATTATAGTCATTTTTTTTAAAATTTTGTGCATACGTGGAACGGAACTTTTTACTTATGGAGATTGATTGACAACAATGACAACACCTTTCAACAAGACATTATCTAATTGTGCAACAATAACAAGTTGAAATCCACTATATTTTAAAGAAAATAAAGTAATGTCGTTTATTTATGACAGCTAAACGGAAGAACATCATTTTCGTATAAAATGCAGGATTCATGAATACTTATGTTTCATATGCCCGACACAAATAAGTCAACCTGCACAAGCATCATGTGCTTTACACGAAGCGATCGCAACAAGAGAAGAGGCTAATTATTCTAAATGTTGGCGTGGATTTCCGTCCACGCCAACATTTAGAATAATTCCTTCAAAAATCAACGACGGAATTCCTTCAATAACAGTGGTCGGTGATGGATCTTGGGCGAAGAGAACCGACAAAAGTGGATACAATACCCTCGAAAAATTTCATATCAGGTGCAGGATTATGCTACGTGTGTAGCACCTATAACAATGGATTCAGGGCTCTGCTTGGACTTTTTCGTTACTGTAGCGCATCTGCGATGTCTGCAAAAATTAGAACTGATGATCTTTACTCAATCATTCGCAAGAAGACGGGCTCAGTCTGACCAGAATGTTGTTGTTACAGTCTTAATGTGTTCGTGTAACGACATTCATAGTTGTAATAATAAAATCGTTTTTCTTAGTTTGATGGTTGAAGATGATTGTAAATATCTACTAACAAGTGGTTCGCAATTGGCGCAATAAAACTATATTATGAAACAATTTGTTTAATTGGTTCGAAGCTGGCATAAGTGTGTCCCTCCTGTAGAAAGTAAAAATAGGTATTTTTCCAATCAACAATCATTTAAATTAAATATTCAGACAATAGAGGAAAACTCTTGCTTACAACAAAGCCTAGCTAGCTTGGAAAGTTCAAATCATTTAAACATAGTGCATCAAAATATTCAAGGCTTATCCGGGAAAGAATTAGAAGTAGAATTATTCATACAAGAAAGGAATATTCATGTTTTATGTGTCACTGAGCACTGGCTCAAAAAGTATGAACTTATGTTGTCTCTTGAAAATTGTAGCCTTATTAGTTCGTTCTCTAGGGAGGCGGCCATCCATGGTGGGTCATTAATATTAATCAATAATAATTTAAAATGTAAAGAGCGCAAAGACATTGTATCTCTCTCTGTTGAACGAACTATTGAGTTATCATGTGCAGAGCTGGACGATTACATAATTGTTTGTGTTTATAGACCCCCAACTGGTAATTTTAAATTATTTGAGTCAATAATGGAAGAATCACTCAGGAAATTATTTACTAATAAAAAGAAAGTAGTTGTATGTGGGGATTTCAATGTCGATATTATAGATGAAGAAAAAACCTATCGAGTGAGGTTTTTAAGCCTTTTCAAATCTTTCAATTTAATGCCTGTTTTTGCTGAACCGACTAGAATTACTGCTACAACAGCTACTTGCTTAGACAATATATTCTGTAACTCTGTTGTGATAAAAAAATCTATAGTAAATTTTGTAAAATCCGATCACTGCGGTCAGTCGGTCACGTTTGAACACCGTTTTGTGCCAACTAAAAATGTAATTCAATTTCGACCAGTCACTGATTCCCGTAAAGAAAAATTTAAGTCTAACTTAAGTGATAAAATTCCGCTTTTGCCTTTTATTAATGACAATGTTAATAATCAATATGAGTATTTTTTTGAATTAGTTAAAAGTGAATTTGATAAAAATTTTCCTAAAAAGAAATTAGTTATAAACAATTTGAAACCGAAGTTCAGTGACTGGGCTACAGTAGGTATTTACATCAGTAGGAAAAAAATGTTTGAATTATATAATCAAAAAGTATATAGAAATAATGACCCAATATTCCTAGAATATGTTAAAAAATACTCAAAGTTATTCAAGAACGTTTGCATGGTAGCTAAATCTAATTATATACGTGAAAAAATTAATAAATCCAGTAATAAAATTAAAGAAACTTGGAATATTATAAACAAAGAAACTTGTAAAACTAAACCACGTGATCACACATTTACATTAAAAATTGATAATAAGAATATTAAATCTGATAATGAAGTTGCAGGTGCCTTCGAGAAGTACTTCTGTAATGTACCTATCGAAACCACAAAACAACTTAATTCGTGCGCTCTGCATGCGAAATCACTGCTGGTGTCTAGTGTTGACAGTTGTAACTCCTCATTTGATTTCACTCATATTAATCCTTTTATGATAGTAAAAACTTTCAAAGAATTAAAACAAAAAAGAACTGAGGATATATGGGGAATATCAACTGACACAATAAAACCCATTATACCTCTCATAGCATCTCACTTAGCACATATATTCAACGAATGTATTGATCAAGGTCAATTTCCCACTTTAATGAAATATAGTAAGATAATACCTTTATTTAAGTCAGGAGAAAAAAGTGACCCAAGCAACTTCAGGCCAATTTCCATTCTACCTGCATTTAGCCAAATTTTTGAAAAAGTTATATTTAATCAATTGCTCTCTCATTTTAAACTTAACAATTTACTGCACGAGAAACAGTTTGGTTTTTCCAAAGGTAGAAATACAACAGATGCCGGGGTGGCACTCGTCAAACACATTTTGGATGCTTATGAAGATAAACACGATGCGATTGGTGTATTCTGTGACTTGTCGAAGGCATTTGATTGTGTCGATCACCAAACACTCATTATTAAGCTTGAACATTACGGTGTATCTAATGACGCGTCTAAAATGTTGAAATCTTACCTCTCAGGCAGACTACAAACAGTAAACGTTAATGGTACTAACTCCTCAGGTGCCCCGCTTCAAATGGGAGTTCCCCAGGGCTCAATATTGGGACCTTTGTTATTTTTGATCTATATTAATGACCTTCCTTTTTATGCCAAAGACTCCTGTGAGATAGTTCTGTTTTCTGATGATACTTCTTTAGTCTTCAAATCAAGAAGAGGCGAAGAATCATTTGACAATGTAAGCGGAGCTCTCTCTAAGGTATTAAATTGGCATAATAATAATACCAATTTAATACCTTAGAGAGAGTACCAATAACTTGCTTCTTAATACAAAATAGACTAAATGTATTAAATTCACCATGCCTAACGTGAAGCAAGCTAACACAGAAATCCTACTCAACGGTGAAAAATTACATCTATCAAACTCCACTGTTTTTCTGGGCATTACATTGGATTCGAAGTTGCAGTGGGGACCACATGTTGACGCTCTGGCTGGGAGACTTGCTTCAGCTGCCTTTGCGGTTAGAAAAATTAGACATTTGAATTAGATGTGTATTTTATGTATGTTTATCATTGTTTTATATATCTTTTTATTTATTCGTGTAATATTAGTATGTATGTTTATGTAGAAATATTAATGCATTTTATAATTTATTTTATTTAATTGCAAATGTTCCGCCACTGATTCAACTTTCTGCATCTCCAAGCGGTTGACTGGTAGAGAATGCCCTAAGGCATTAAGTCCGCCAATTGTACAACTTACAGTGCAATAAAGTTTAAATAAAATAAAAATAATAAATAAATTTGACTGATGTTGAAACAGCAAAGCTTGTGTATTTTAGTTACTTTCACAGTATAATGTCTTATGGTCTTCTCTTGTGGGGTTCTGCTGCGGACATAGATACCATCTTTATTTTACAGAAAAGAGCCATTCGTGCCATTTACAAACTTGGTCCCCGCGAATCCCTGAGAGAATTCTTTAAAGAAATTAATATCCTCACTGTCGCTTCTCAATAAATATTTGATAATATAATGTACGTACGCAAAAATTTAGATCTTGTTATAAAAAAAAGTGATATTCATTCGTATAACACAAGAAATAAAAACAAACTTGTCATTCCAAACTTCAGATTAGCCAATACAATTAATTCATTCTTGGGAAATTGTGTCAAATTTTTCAATAAAATACCTCATAATGTTATCGAACACCTATTAATAAATTTAAGTTACATGTCAAAACTACCCTAATGTCGAAGGGGTATTATAAAATTCAAGACTATCTTAATGACGAGAATGTATGGACAGTCCAGCCTGCACCAAACTGATGTACCTACCTGTTTATTTTGATTTGTTTTATTTTTGTGGCAGCTAGTGGTGACTGAGTTTGTTCCGGCGTTTCTTCTCAGCACTTGCCAGATTGTCTGTCTTGTCTCGAAGCGCTAGTAGGGCCCAAAAGATAAGGAGACATGTTCTGCCCCATATGGGCCATAATTGATTGATATTTTGACGTTCATAAGTGGCATTTTGTGTCCTAAATTGAATAAAGAATTTTTGACTTTGACTTTTGACTTTGACTTCTTATAAGATTTAGTGATCTGCATCTGCAGATTGTCGACAGTGTGCTTATAAACCATACAATAGATAATGTAATTTATTAGACGTCTTGGTGGTAGATATTCCAACAAGCATTCACTCACCTTATCTTCTAAATATGTATATAAAAATAAAAACTGACTTAATGACTGACTGACATATCAACCCACAGCCCAAACTGCTGGGTCTAAAGACTCCAAATTAAAGGTTCCATAAGAGGTCTAGGGGTGCACTAAGAAAGGTTTTTTGGAAATTCATTCCCTAACGGGATAAAAAAGAAGGGGTAAGTTTGTATGAAACTCCGTCAGTTATGGAGCTAAATCGATAAAATGTTGTATTAAGCTTTTTGGTTAGAAATTAGGAATGACGTAGGTAACAGGATTTTTGGAAACTCATCCTCTAAGGGCGTGAAAATGGGAGTGGAAGTTTGTATGGTAAATTCGACATGTGCACGGACGAAGTCGTGGGCAACCGCTAGTAAAATCCATTTCTTATAATTAGCTTCCACCAACATTAGAAATCAGCTAGGCTACAACCTATCGAATTGAAATGAATCAACTTACGTTACGTCCTCAGTAAGTGCTTACATGTATGTGCACAGTAATTCTAAGGATGAAGCAACGAAACTGCTTTTTTCTTCTATAGAAACACCACTGAAGAGTAGGAGTAGTTGACCTTTAAAAGCCAAAGTGATGAAAGCTAATGATATAAAATATTAAGACAAATTATCAAGACAGTATAATAACCTAATGCATCGATGTCGATTAGGCCAACAATGGCATATCGATATAATTAGCGACTATAAAGCATCACTGTACGCATACGTATTTGTTATGACATAACCTACCCCCCAAACCTCTCCTCTTAAAGCAAGAAACGGACAAATGCGGCTCAGACCAAAATTCGCTTCATAAAACTGACCAAAACAACATTTAGTAGTCCCCTGTTTTTTTGACAAAAACTTTACCAATGATAATATTGTTTTCAAAAATAATTAAACAAAGAATGGGACTATGCTCCTATGTTTTAGTTTTTGTCTTAATGTGCGTAGATTTTATTTGGCAAGCGTCTAAAATTTGAGGTTGAAATTTGGCAAATTTCTTAGTTTTTAAAGGCCCATATTTCCTGTGTTAATTCGAATATCGGAAAAAACGAAACATAGGAGCATAGCCGTAGTAAATGCAAATATTATAGCAAAAAAAATTTCGACCTTAGTGTATATCCAGGGAGGAAACAGGGGCTACGTTTGTATGGAGAAATGGTGCTATTCTTTCGTCTTAAGGGTATTCAGAATACATAATTTGATGGTGCTGACCTTAACGCTAAAAAGTTATTGGATACTTTCACCACAGTTTGTCGAAATTTTGGTAAATTACTGTATTATTAATGAAAGAGCAAAGTCAATTGGCACTATTTTTTAAACTACTTATCACTAACTAACGGAAATTGAACTACGAGTATAAGAATAGTCTTACTTACTTTACGTTATAGGAGAAAGGGTAGGAAGGCCTTTGCCCTGCAGTGGGACACGACAGGCTCCTTATAATAATAATAACTTTACGATAGTAGTAACTTACAAACCGACCTTTGAATAGGCTAGGGACACAATAGCTAAATGCTAAACCGCATTCATCTATTGCGGTAGGGAGGTTATTTAATCTGACTTTTTTCTGACCACTAAAACTAAAGTTACCTAATTTTTTTTTACAAACGAATAAAACTGCCTTCAATAAAGTAAAAAAAACCTTTACACTTTTACTAAAAATATATACGACAAAATTTAGTTTTGGAGTCGGTGTCACTGCCATGCGAAATTTACTTACCAGAGAAGGATGGCGAGGTGATAGTAACCTATCTAAAAAAAGAGTGCCGATTGACCTTGGTTTTTTCATTCCTCTTTTCTCCCCACGACAAAGTAGACAAAGAGGTCATGATGATAGCGGGAGTATAAAATATTTTGTATCATCGAGTCCACGCGTACGAAGTCGCGGGCAACAGCTAGTTAGTCTAATAAGTTTCGTGAATTAGGACCCTAGTATTTAGTCGTTTAAATACTTATACCTGGGCGACCTTCCCTCGGTTACTATTTAATTAAATTTAAAAAAGCTTTGTAATTCATCAGTCTTGTTTATAAAACAAAAAATAACTAATTATCAACTTAAATAAATAAAAAACAAAAAGAATTTATTTTCGTCACCGAGCGAGATTCGAACCCACGTCTTCTACATTTCTTCAGTCCCACGTCTTTCGCACTGCACCACGACGCTCATGTTTACCCGGGATAAAATACGCGATCTTAATCTGCGTCGAACTATTGCGAAAGAAAAATGTATAAAAACTTGAAAACACGCGTTTTCCCAAACATAACACTAGATCTATTTTTACCCCCGACAACCCACACCACACCCCACATTCTAAATTTCAGCGAAATCGTTAGCTGTTTCCGAGATAAAAAAATATACAGTGTCAGTCTTCATAAAGTGCACATATTAAAAAGGGGGAAAATATAAACATTTTATCGGCGGAAAAAGTAGAGATTTTGTGAAGAAAATTTACCATTTTTTACAATAAATGTAAAATTTATTAAAAAAAATCCCTTTACCCTACTTTTTTCTTCTTCAGCCACTATCTACCAATCGCTTGGTGTAGGCACAAATTATATAATAGTTACTATATACAGATAAATCACTCCAAGGAAAATCGTACACAAAATTTTTTTTGTGTATGAAAAAATGATTTTTTTGTCATTGCCTCGTAAAGGTGGCAAGGTGGCGGTTCGCGCCGCGACAGAGACAGGAGACTGCGACCGGCGACCGCGACCGTTACTTGACGTTAGGAAATGGATAAGCGACAGTTCGCGAGCGAGACAGAGACAGAAGACAGAGACGCGAGACAGGAGACAGCAAGACGGTCGCTGCCTCGGACCAGTAGTGTCTCGTGTTGCGCGTAGCGATGGGCAAGGGAGAGAAAAAATTGGGATGGAAAAGAAAAGTATGGGAAAAAACGGAAAGATTGGGAAATATTTCAATTCGGCGGGAAAATACTCAAACCGCTTTATTCTTGAAAATTAACACACGTTGATGCGTCTACGCGTTTTATATAATGATTGTTTCATGCTACATGAATAATAACGTAATTATAAAATAAAAAACCGGACTGTTTTGACTTTAACACGCAATCTTTGAGCTGTATGAACGTACGTTATATCTTAAAAACTACCGACTTAATTATTACGTTCAACCCAATATGGAATCGATGTGAGGAATGATTGAAATTAAGGGTTTTTTTAGGTTAATTTAAACCACCCTTTACATTTTTTTTTCATCACATCTACCTATTAAGTAACAACTGTGTAATCCTAATATATTCAGAATAAAGATGCTGGCAGAATAATAGAGTACAAGTCAGGAAGAAAATTGAGACACTTGTCATGGTCGCCGGTCGCGGTCTCCGGTCGTGGTCTCCTGTCTCTGTCGCGGCGCGAACCGCCATTTTAAGAAGTGTGAAATCCATCTTTATCCTCGGGGATAAAGATGGCTTCGTCTTGGGCTATCTTAAATTCCTCGCTACACTCGGGATTCTACTTTTAACTCCCTCGCTATGCTTGAGAGTAACTCTCGAATCCTTTGTTACGCTCTAGATTCAAGATGACGCCCGTGACGTAAGACATCACTATACCCCCTAGGTGAATAATCTACTATTTTAGGATTCCTTTCTTCAATAAATAAATAAATATCCAAACACCGTAGTTTTTTACTTATTTTAGGTTTAATTTGATCGCAGTTATTTTTTAAGCAAAAAACTTTTTAAATCGTAATATCTGATTTTTAAATCCTAGTTTGAGGTAAGTTTCAACGTATTTTAATCACAAGTGACTTTGGTAGTCAAATAAAAAACATCAGAAATTTGAAAAAAAAAGGTATAAACGATTGAACGTTAAATATTGAAAAAAAAAACAATAAAGTATAAAAAATTACATATCTCCTAAACTATAAAATTCAGTTAATGGAAGTAAGTTCCAATAACTAGTAAATGTTAATTTGCTATGGCGGGTTCAGTACCAGTCACCCTGTATATTTGTGATCTCGGAAACGGCTTCAACAAGTTCGCTAAAATTTACTAAATGTGGGTTGTTGGGGGTAAAAAATTGATCTAGATTAGTCTTATGTTTAGGAAGACGCGTATTTTGAAGTTTTCATGCGTTTTTTTGCAGTTCGACGCAGAATACGATCGCTAATTTCGCACCGGCTACCATCAGCGTCGTGGCGCGTGCGTAAGACGTCGGACTAAAGAAATCTTGAAGACTTAGGGTCGAATCTAGCTCAATGACCAAATTTTTTTTCGTGTGTTTTTATTCGTGTGATACCTGAAACAATTTTAAATAAGGGGGGGGGACACCGTGTAAACGACTTTGGCGGGCTATATCTCGCAAATGGTAAAGCTGATAAAAAAGTGTTTTATGGAAACCCTATCTTATTTTCATAGTCCTTTTCAACGATACCCCACACAAGGGGGTGCACTCAAAAAAATAATTCACCCCCCCCCCTTTACATGTATTTTTAAAACTTTTAACTTTACATAATTTTTTTGTACTTTATTTTAAATTTACATATTTTTTTTGTATTTTTAAAAATAAGATCTATATGTGAAGTATCTTCAAACCAAGTTACCTGCAAATCAGTCCATAAACGTAGAATATATTCTGCTGTGACAGACTAGGACGGACGGACTGAACGATCTTATAAGGGTTCCTTGTCGACTACGGAACCCTAATAACCGAGCACAGCTCGGTCGCTCAGGTACTAAATTAATAATCTGAGTATATAATAATCTGAATCTATCTCTAATAAAATTAATATTGCTATCAATGAAATAACTATGGCTAATTATGGTAGCAATTTGTAATATTTTGTGAGTTTTTTGACTGTGTAAACAACCAATTGACAGCGACGCGGCATTGACGTTGTAAGTTTAATAAATGCCAAAGCATGAGTAGAAAAAGAGTTTCACTCTTCATAAAATACGTTGGACGCTTCACCCTCACATATCACCACGCAGCAGTCTCCAGTTGATAACTTGGTAATCGATTATTTAAGAAGACAATATGGTCTCTTTGGCGCCTCATTTCAGCAAGGTCAGCATGGCTGAGTTGTTTGGTACGGGTTAATCTAGTATTGAAATATCTAAATAGCTGATAAATTATCTCCCGTCTCGCCCCCTATGTAGGCCAAAAATTAATACCCGAGCAGGCCGGATTCCGTCCGGGAAAGTCTTGCTGCAACCAGACTTTGAAACTCACCCAGCTTATTGAGGTTGGTTTTGAGACCTATAGGGTGACAGGCACGGTATTTGTAGACCTATCTGCGGCTTATGACACCGTTAACATCAGACGTCTTTTATGGAAGGTGGAGTCCATTACTCAAGATTTTGGTTTTGTCCAGATTCTCCAGAACACAAAAAAAAGGCCTCGCCCAGGAAAGTGTACTGGCGCCGTTATTGTTTAACATCTACACTAACGACCAACCCGCTTCCTCTACGCCGATGATTTAGCACTGACCTCACAAGCCGGCAGTTTTATGCAAGTTAAAGCAGCCATAACAACTGCCCTGAGAGACCTCGACTACTACTATAAATAAAATGGTCGGAAACCAAATCCGACGAAAACAGAGTCTTGTGTTTTCCACTTGCGCAATAGACCCGCTAAACGGAAGTTAAACATCTACTGGGAGGGGGTACCGATAGAACATAATGATAACCCCAAGTACCTAGGCATCACTCTCGACAGATCTCAGACCTACAAAAAACATTGTCAGAATACTAAGAGTAAGATCCACGCCCGTAACAACCTGATTCGTCGTCTTACTTCCACCATCTACGGATCTCTTGCGGACTTCCGCTCTAGCCCTCTCATTCTCCGTAGGGGAATACCCATGTCCGGTCTGGGATCGATCAAACCACTCAAAACTAGTGGATACAGCCTTAAACGAGACCTGCCGTAACATAACAGGCTGTCTCAAACCAACCCCGGTTAAAATGCTGTATCCATTAGCTAGTATCGCACCTCCGGACATCCGCAGCAAGTGGTGTGGAGCGACGGAAGCAGGAGACGAACGCACTTCATCCAATGCACGGTTACTGCACGGTTCCTCAAAGGCTTAAGAGTCGCAGTAGCTGTGTGTCGCAGAGACGTGTCCTGTGGGAGAACGGTCCCTTACCGCCTGCCCCCTTCGTACCTCCTGCTAAACATCCCCCACCAGGACACAGACTGCCATGGCCCACGTGGAAGTCCCTCAACCGACTCCGGACGCAGGTGGGTAGATGTAAGACCAACATGCTCAGGTGGGGCTTTTCTGACGGAACCAACCTATCCTGCATCTGCGGCTACAGCCCGCAGGACATGGCTCACCTTTTGTCCTGCCCTGCGTGCCCCAACCTCTGTTCTCTGGAAGACCTCATGTGTGCAAATGCCAGGGCAATCAGTGTCGTATTTAAGTCGTTTACCATCGACACGCTAAGAAGAAGAATTAACTCCTGCGTATAGATTTTTATACAGTTCGATATTTTATATCAGTGTAATGGTGACATTAATGGTTATTGAAACACATAATGTCCTAGTGGCCTTCTCTTACAAAGCAAAACTCAATAACTTAAGGCGGTCCTGCACGAAATTGAGAAAACTAACGTATTTCTATATCACTTGTAAATATAAAATACATATATTAAATACATTAAAACAACTTATTTACGTTAGTCTAATCTTTGCACAAGGTCATGGCTGTGTTGAAATTTGAAACAAATTCTTTATGATATAATAAATATGACTTTTAGCATATCTAAGAGCATGTTTTTCGAAAACTTGGTGATTTTTACGCATGACACAATAAGTTGTACACGAAAATGATTGTATTTATATTCCGCAGGTCCCCTCCTTTTTAGTATACACTAATCCATACTAATATTATAAATGCGAAAGTGTGTCCGTCTGTCTGTTACCTCTTGATGCTTAAACCACTGAACCGATTTAGATGAAATTTGGTATGGAGACAGTTCGAGACCCTGGAAAAGACATAGGCTACATTTCGTCACGATATAAAAAAACATTAAGGGGGTGAAATTGGGGATGAAAGTTTTTAAGAAAAATCCAACTCTTGCGGGCGAAGTCGCGGGGAACTACTCAGTTTAAACAATCAGTTTTTAACACAAATGTCTGATGGTTTTGCGCATTGTGCAAAACCATCAGACATTTGTGTTAAAAACTGCCATAACAACTGCCAAATCACCAAGTCTAAAACTTTAAAGCAAATGGATTTCATTACTAATATTAATAAGTTCGATTCTGTCCGAAGATAGTTTAGACTTACTCGACTTACTTCGCGCTGCACCCCCTTAATGAAACTTAGTATTATTATGAAATATAATACTTTCGAAGTAATAATAGGTAATAAATAAAAATAGGGAATAGTTAAGTTAGGTTTGGTTAGAAGTGTTGACCACAAAGCCGCGCGAACTGAGCAAGCGAAGCGAGCCGATGCTGCAGCAGCGGCCGACAAAGTGCTAAAAAATTGTTAGGTTAGGTAATCGGTAAATAAGGAATAGTTAGATAAGGTTAAGTTATAAGTGATGAACACAACGCCGCGCGAGCCGAGCGAGCGGTGCCACGGTAGAAGGCCGGCGAAGCGCCAAAAACTTTAACGTTGTCTTCTGTAAGTCTTGTTCGTAAGATAGATAAAGCCGTAATATAGTTATATCCCTAGGGATGTAATTATATACCGTAACACAGTTATACGAAAGCGATTCATTACTATCTCACTAGGAATATAGTTATAAAACAGTCCAAGTTTAGTGATACTTATGTTCCTAGATTAAGTTTAGTGAAATAGCTTTAATAGGAACATCAGTTGGTATCCCGAAAGATTGGTTACCCAGAAATGCAATACAGCTTTCAAACATTACTTTGAATGATCCTATAGCAAATGAAAACTTGTCACTGAGAGAAATATGCCAATAATTGTCGCGCTTTGGTGGTCAAGGTTATAGTTAATGTTCCTGTAAAAAATCGAATATACAGTGTTCTACTAAAAGAAGTGCCTGTAAGAAACATTCAGTGCTATTTAATTTTAGATGTCATGTCTGAACAAAAATTAAAAAAACACTTTTAAAGAAACCAAGATATTAGTTGATAAGAAATAATATCTCAAAACTGTTGATTAGCTTTAAAAGATTTTTAATGTTTGATTAGTTTTAATAGGCAAGATGACAGATTTTGAAAAAGTGTTCTAAAATATTCTTAAGTATCTCTTATTTGCAAAAATATATATTATTTCTGCTATCCACAAAGGTAATATTTAAAAAAATGCAATTTAAATGAAATGTTCATAAATTGGCGCCAAAACGCGGTCAGGGTGTCATGGCGTCTGCTGTGACGTCACACCTCAGTAAACAAACATATTTCAAACGTTAGTGTTATAGCTATTGCTAGTCTTTAAATAAATATTAATTGGCGTCATCACCATACGATGGCCTGGAGGATAGCAAAGAAATCGATTTGTAAGTAATAAAGTTACCTAACAAAACATTTTACAACTAAAACATAACCTCAAACACTAAACCTATCAAGTGGTATTTTTATCATCCATTTAACACATTTTATAAAGTACCAATTGTACTTACACTGCAGTTTTCACATTTCTGAATTCTGCTGAACAGAAGTCTTTGTTTGATGCCAGGAATTATATTAACAAATCCACTCGGGGCAACTGGGGTACTGTTTGCCTTAGTAAATCCTTGTTCCATGGCTTAATAAGTTATTGAACTAACAGGCGATATCTATAGATCGTATGTATGATACTCAATCTGATTAATTACAATGTAAAAACTCAGAAATAGTCGAAATTCGTATTATAATTCAGTGACAGTGACTGACAGGGGCAGTATTTACTGAGGTGTGACGTAACTAGAATCTGATTGGTATTATAAAAAACATGACGGATTTCCGTATTTTGCAATTTTATTTTCTAAAATAAACTAATTAAATCGTCTTAAAAATAAAAATAAATGTTTTTTCCATAATCTAAATACTATATTTTACTAGATAGACACATTATTTCAAAGATTTTTGCTTACTGTCATCTTCCCTATTGTATTCTTAATGTTTAAATTCCAAAAAATATGATAGTATTAATTATAATTGAAATTACTTTAATACGTGTTAATGTCTCAAAGTATTGTAACTAACTGCAGGATACATAAAGTGGTTTTTTAATAAAGATAAAACCAATATAATATTGTATTATTTAATTATATGTATATAGTAGATTTCTATTTCACTAAGCTTAATCAAGTAATATATTTATAACACTAAACTTAATCTAGTAATATAAGTATATCACTAAACTTGGACCGTTTTATAACTATATTCCTAGTGCGATAGTAATGAATCGCTTTCGTAGAACTATATTACGGTATATAGTTATATTCCTTGGGATATAACTATATTATAACTTTATCTATCATATGTATGGCAAACAAAAATTATGCCTTATTATTAGATGCTTATCGAAATTTTCTATGATTTTATGCTTTGCTATGCCTTTCTATGATTTTATGCTTTCGAGAGTTTGGTCATTTGATGATGTGCATTATGAAGTTATGCTATTAATGCTTATGCCGCCATCACTATTATATTGCCATTAACATTATGCATTGCCATTAAGCGTTTCAATAGGTAACCCAGTTTAATGGGACCCATACCACCACCCGATAAGATAGTTGAGATCTTGATATTCCTGACGCCCACTCTTTACCATTTTCGTAAATGTAAATATACGAAAATAGTAAAGAGTGGGCGTCGCGTCAAAAATATAAAGATAGATGTTGAAGAAATATCCGGGTTTGTCATAGGAGGGTCCCATTAGATTGGAATGAGGTGTTAAATATAAAAAAATATAGATAAAATGTCAGTTAAACAATAGGACAATAACCCGTTTAAAACAGCTCAATCAGTTATAAGATACTTCGACAGCCAGCCTAGGCAGGACTGAGACATACTTGGATTGTTTTTGAACTTACAACGTCAATGCCGCGTCAAACGTCGCTGCCAATAGTAGAGGTATCGCCCCATATAAAAGGGCAAGAAATTGTTCCTTCCGAGGTAGAATTATGAAAAATTCTCCACGAATAGGATGTACTAAAAAAATAATTTTCAGATGTGGAAGGAAGTCACATTCACTTAAGGGGAGCCGGGAGTGGGGGTTAAAAGAGACTCCGCGATCATTATTTTTTGCTGATCAGTAAATGCTACTTAGGGCATGTGTAATGTCATTTTCGCATAAAACACACACTAGGAATTTATTGTTGCTATACAATAGGTATGTTTTCATAAAAATAATGATTAAAAAATTTTTTTAAAATTTCAGCTCAATCAGTTAAAGATATCTGCTTCAGATTTAAGTTACAAGATTCCACCCGAAAAAACATACATAGTTAGTTAGTTACATTGCAAGTTAAATAAAAGCTTGTAAAAAGGGTAGATAGAACATCATATTTTTTTGTTTAAATCGCCATATCTTTTTAAATTCATAACTACATATTTGAAACTAAGAAAATACTGTGTGAATGAATGTTTAATCTAGTTTATAAAAATACACACTTGTTGGATACTTGAAGTACAACAACTATTTAAAAAAACATTTACACCTCGTGGTATAGCAGCGCAACAAACATCATAGAGAACGATTAAAGAGGAAAAAGTACTGAAATATTATAATAAGGCCATAAATAATAAGAGTATGATGAAGATTTGGTTTTGTTTATTTATTGTTTGGAACACAGTTGTTTGTCTGTTTGTTTAGTCATATTTTTACTAACTTTAAAATCACCGAAGCAAAAACGAAATGCAGTAGGTCTAGGTACACTTTTTTAGGGTTCCGTAGTCCGACAAGGAACCCTTATAAGATCGTTCAGTCCGTCCTAGTTTGTCGCAGCAGAATATCTTCTACGTTTATGGACTGATTTGCATGTAACTTGGTTCGAGGATACTTCACATTATAGATCTCATTTTTTTAAATACGAAAAATTAAAATTACCCCTTTTTGAGGGTACCTCCCCATACATGTAAAGGGGGGGTGAAATATTTTTTTGAGTGCACCCCCTTGTGTGGGGTATCGTTGAAAAGGACTATGAAAATAAGGTAGGGTTTCCATACAACCCTTTTTGCCATTTGCGAGATATAGCCCGCCAAAGTCGTTTAAGTCTTGGACCGATAAGCTTCAAATCACTCACATAAAGAAACAGACGCGGAAACTCTTATTTAAAATTGTTTCGGGTATCCTGTGATGAATACTTTTGAAATTATAAATAAAATAAAAATATATACTTTTTAATTTTAATTTTATATACTGTCTAATGTTTTAAGTTAATGGTACGGAACACTTCGTGCGCGAGTCCGGCTCGCACTTGGCCGGTTTTTTTGCTGTTTTACTGATAACAATCCTCAAGGTTATAATAATTTTTTTAGACTTCACACCGTTCTTAATTATTTGCTCTGTCACCCGTGTACTGAAATATGACTAATATTAATAAGTCATGTAACATAATAAGAGCAAGCAACTAGGTAGTTCATTTTAGTTTTCTTCTACAATTCAGATAGTACCTACTTTTAAGAATTAAATATTTTACATAAACAAACAAACCTTTTAATTTCAACAGTTAAAGTTCTACGTGAAAAATAATTATTATGAAGCTTTAATTGTGAGCACACGACTGTAATTAAGCAGGTAATCCTAATCAGGCTTTTGTAAAAAAAAATGGTGAAGAAAAAAGATTTTTCTTTTTTTTTACAATATACTGAAGGTTATGTATTGAAAGCTGGAAATTGGGTTATGTGTCATCAATGTACACTACATCATCTATAAAAATTGCAAGCCATAAGTCAGTGGGGGCAGATTCACATAGCTTAGTTAGCTTATCCCTACATGGCCGGCGTACTTGTAAATAGTGATTCGATTTTGTAAGACATTGTTAGTATTCTTATTATGACTCATGAAGAATTTTATCGGCGTATATGTCGAGAAACTTTAGTTATTGAACAAGCAAAGATTTGTTTACTAGTACTCGTATCGCCAACTAAGAAAAAACTGACTAAGCATTTATTTTTTTCACCATCCTATAATATAAGCTATTAGTAGCATCCTAAGTAGTTTCAATTCCTATTTAAACTATCCTAGCTTTGATTACATCTTCCTAAGTAGGACCCTGGTTAGGATCCTCCAAATAGGGGTTGTTCCCAGAGGTCCACGATTCTATTGTTCTTCTTTTCCTACCGGGTACATAAACATTTTCAACAATGTTTTAAATGTTCATACATGTATTCCCAACGGGTCCATGAGATTTTCCAAAAGTACAGTCACTAGAAACAAATTCTTATCAGAAAGAACAATATTTTAATAAAATTCTATGTTTTAGGTGAAATTTTCAAAATTTTAAATGGTTATTCCTGTCTTCGTACATAAAACAGCTTTATACTATCATGTTTTTCTTAAAAATCTAATTAAAAGTAAACACATTTGTTCGCTTTTTCGATAAAATTAACTGTAAAACTTGCTTCCAAAGTTTGTAAAGTGGTCCCTAGGCCAAGATTGTGTATTCTTTTATTTCATAGAAATAATATACACTTATCCCTTAGCCAAGCTATCATTGCTGACTGTATTAAACATTCTCATGGACCCAACGGGAAAGAAAAATTTACTAATTTAAAAAGTCGTGGACACGTTTGGGAATTCAAGTATGAATTTTCCATGGACCTTTGGGAACAACCCCTAAATAGAATAGTGTAACAAGCGCTTTACAACGACACATCACTACCTTCTTTTGTAAATTACTGACTTACCTACGCATTTAAAACGACCCTATTCCGACCCATTCCTCGGCATATAAAACAACAAAACACATCCACACGACCAAGAAAAAAGTGCTTTACAAAAACACGCAACGTTATTAACAAAGTGCACATAAAACAGATAGAGCCGCCGCCAGCCCAATAATTCCTTAGTATTGGATATGGTCAATCCAGATTCACTGCACTCCTCATCAAAACACTAAAATAGGCACTGTCACAATAATCACTACACTGTCACTTTTTCCGGATCGTTCCGCACTGCAATCCAAGTAAATCACTGCAATCCATGAAATCCGTTGTGAAATAAGAGTGGCGGCGGCGGCGTCACCTATCGAGTGCCAAGGCTATCTCTGAACATGCTTATGATGAGTTTCATGTGTTAGTCAAACCACAGCAAGACAAATAAGCAACTTATAACTTTATGTATCAGTACGGTCATAAGTAATTGATGAGGACCTTGATCAATGCCTTGACCGTGCTAGCACCGAACACTGCGCCATTCGCCAGTCCTTGGGCGTTGTTGCAGTAAAAGGCAAAGCTCTTAATTCATAATAAAGCCTACAATCGTATCTGCATGTTCCATGTTTGTAATTTTATAATGCAATTGGGTATTACCTAATTTACTTTATTAAAATAGCAGACGTACGTAAAATGTGAATTTGAATTTTTGTTTAAACAGTGATGGTGACTTTTAACTGTTCAACTTGTGAATCGTATTTTAAGCTAATAATAAACTTTCGTTCACACTAAGTGACAAATATTTTACTTAACAGTAACTAATTTTATGAAATATGTTCAAGATTTTTTTTTAAATATGTCATGATCTGAAAAAGATAACATTAATTCATTCTGCAATATAAAATAGACTGTTGATAGCTTTGAAAGATAATTCCTTCAAACCTTTGCCCAATGAATTAACAAGGATATTAAAACTATTAATCTGTATATTCAGTTTTATTTTTACCAACACAACATCAACGACGACTTACAAACGTGTTACACGCAGATAGACCCAGCAAGAAAAAGTTTACTTACGAAAGATGATAACGTGAAACGGTGGAAGGAGCCGGTGTAGAGTTCACGGAGGACGAAGAACCAGAGTAACCGGAGCCGGCGGGTGAAGAGCCGGCCGAAGGCGCGCCCGCTGCCGACGGGATCGCGGCCGGCTCGTAGTACTCGGTCGTGAGGGTGCGCTCGTCAAGCACGTGCTCCGCGTTGTGAGCCTTCGATGCCGACTTGATGTCCATGAAGGCGACAGTAGCGCAAACACCACTATTCGGAGCTCCACTAGCGTTTGCAACTGTGCTTCCACTCTCCGTTCTACCCAGTAACTTGATGTTCTGGACTCGGCCATAGCTGAAAAAATAAATACATTAATATTTATGAAAAATAATATAATTATTACTTAATCGGTACATTGAAACACCATTTAATTGGTAACAGAATAGTATCAATGCAAAGAAATACATAAATTCGCTTATCAGAAAAAAATACACCGCACCGGTCGCACATCATTACCAAGTGTAGCCGCGCGACTGCCCCTCATGTCAGTTGTTTTTACGTCACAGATGTAGGCAGCGTTCGAATAGATCAGCAAAATTAAGACAGAATCATAGTCAAATCTATCCAGGAGCAGATAGTTATGCGTTTTGTTTGTACGATTGACAAACTGACAACTTGGTGACGTGGGACGGGCGAACACTCATAATAATAAGCAAGAACGAGCGATAACGTAACTAAATTAGTTGATTGTATTATAAATATTGTAAGACTCTTTAGACAATATTTGATCATTTAACCACGGTTATTTTTCACAAATAGTACACAAGGAGCATTGTTTGGGATCATCTCAAACAGATTTTCATGCGGTTTTACCTATCCATATAATGATTTCTTAGGAAGGTAAAGGTTGGTAAACACGGTTTTGTGTAAATTGGCTGAAATAACGACTATTTTTAAATAAGCCAACTGGTAGCTTTCATTTAAAACATTTCGTAATCCAGTTGAGTTTAAGAATAACAAAGCAACGTTTAGAGGAATTGTTTCTCTTTTATAGGTCTACTAAAAAGCACAATGCCATAGGTAGGTATTATGTATATATTTTATGGATTGCTTGCCCATTCTTACTTCTACTTGTCCGAATCCAGGCGGGTTGCTAGGAACATTTAATTGAAAATCCTGACAAGAGTTGGCGAATTCACAGGGGAGAACCGTTAAAAGTTGATCACAAGACATAGTAATTTTATTAAAAAATATACATTTATTTCAGACCAAAGCTCTTATTAAACTATCCAATAAGTAATTTGGAAAACCGGGATATGTAATCGAAGTTTGGATCCGAATAATATGACATTTTAGCTCCCGGCCTATACTTCTTAAGTTGTCTCCGATTAGGGTTTCTACAAATCGGATAGTTAGTGAAATAAATGATGTTGATAATAAAAGATCCGAGTGACTGTAATCTAGTAAAAAAAAATACCTCCTTCTGAAGTGGTCGGGTAAAAACTACCCTTTCTAGGTTTGGGTATAAAGCTGGGGTATCAGGGTTACTGGGCCTTCTCCTTTAAAACAGGTTTCTCGAAACTTACAAGAAGATTCCCCCCAACTGTAATGTTAATAATTGTAAAAAATAAAGAACATTTTGATTTGATTTTGATATTGTTCTACTTTAATAATAATTACATACCTATTTAGATACCTAATATGTTTCCTAGGCAAACTATAGATTACCGGGCTTATTTAGGATATGTGATATTTTTTTTACATAAATAATGCACACATATTACCTAGGACTAGGGAATAACATGTCCTAGGATTCGTCTACAATTCCTAAATGGTTCAATCAATGAAACGTGTTCGATGAATGTGCATTAACATAATTAACGGTACACCTAAGTCAATTATTTTATAAAGTATATTTTAGAAAGTAGCATTAAATAATAATAATTAAAAACATAACCCTCCTTCCGCAGTCGGGTAAAAATAATCCCTAACATAAAATTATCAATAATATAAAATCAACAGTATCAGATAAAACAGTGCTGAAACATATTTAAAACAAACCCTAAATCAACGCGGCAAACGCCCCGCGCGCACAAGAGGAATTGCAAGGGAATACGTGGTAATCCCCTAGCCTTTTTTCAACACATTTCCTATTGCCAATTTGGAATTTTATAGAATTCTTAGGAAGTGCGTAAATATAATTTATTACATTCATTTATAATTTAAACAAACATCTATCCATAACATGCCAGCTAGAGAAAACACACAACATGCTATTGAACTAAATATAGGATTTGAGTAGCAACTACAAAAAAGCAAGGGACAAGGAAATATTATTGTTTATTAACGAAATAATATATATTGGGCAACGACGCCACGCGCTAGAGTACTCCGAATATGTAAATTCGTACTTAAATTGACTATTTAAAGATAAAAGAGTTTTAAACAGTTGTAGTAATTTGAATTGCAATTCACTTTTGCAATATAAAAACCATTTATTGAACATTAAACGACTAATTCAGTTTTTAAACATTACAACATACAGGGTATGCCAAAAGTCAAGCCGAAATGGAGTGATGGGGTATGTATGTAAAATTCAATATTTGCGTGGACGAAGGATAAAGAAATATAAAATATTTATGCTAAAAAATGATTTGTGTGAACTGTTGTTAAAATATTGGCTGTGGTGTACTGTGACTAATTATACCAGAGCTGGGCAGATATTTCGGCTTGACCTTAAAGGCAACCTATATATTGGCTTTGGGTGAAATAGGACGGAAATTCATAAATATAAGAACTTCTTTTGTGCAGAGAAAATTTCACATTGAGGATAGATAGAGACACAAACAACATAATAACACAATCATACACTCCATTGTTATTACTCCATCTATACAAAACATTAAATTAGTATTGCGGATATAATAATTACCTGTCGGTTGTTGTAGCTCCGAATGTTGTCCACTCATCATCGCGTGATATAGATTTGAGCACAACCGACCGAAAAGTGAATACATTATCATTGAATTAATATTATATCGTGTCGAATTTGATTTATAGTCAATTTGATTATACAATTTGTATCTGTACTGTACCTACAAGTAACCTTTCTTAATACCACACGTATATCAGGTATTAAATAGGTATCCGTTTATTATAGCACGAGTATGAAGAACCTTGTATTGTCGCCGGCCAAATTTTATGTATCAAATAAAGTCCCTGGCTGCAGATGATAGTAATAATACTAATAATAAATGGAAAACAAAACCTGTTAAAACCTAGTATTTTTTATCCAGTTATACGTAAATTGTCAGCGGAACAATCTATATTAGTTTTCAAAAGTAAATTATTTTCAGTCAAATCTAGTTTTGCTGCTATATATAAGCACACTCTCTTGTTGCAAAACGTAAATAACTTTTTCGTGTGAGATTTCCGTCCCGCGCATCAAAAGTCCTTGCGGGTCGAGGCGCCACCACCGGTCGCCCATCATGTGATATCTATTAGTACTATATAAAAAGATTTTAAAACAATGGATAGCTACACATTTCTACGCTAAAATTCTACAAAGCAAAATACTTTTTAAAAATATCAAAGTAAAAAAAGTGACGTCAGCATAAGCTATAATGGTAAAAACCTTGTTTTTTATTATTGAGACAATAAAATAACGAAATTATAATATGAACTGAGCAAAGTGTCATCGAGTCAATTTCACGTTAGTCAATTATAAACTGGTCCGCGCTGATTGTCTGTTTTCTGCAAGTTGGGTTTAGTTATTAAATTAAAATTAAATTAAAACTGCTCGCGGTTTGTATGTTATGTCCATTTCCAAAAGGAGGTAAGATTCTTACAATGTAACACGTTATCACATTAACATTTTGTTTGCTTACGTTCAGCACTGTAGTAGCTGGGCCACCTATTTAATGTCGCGGGTCAATCTTCAGGGTACAAAAAGTCGAGCCCAAGACCATACCACTAATCGTAGTCGTAGGTAATATTGTAAACATAAGAATTCAAATCCACAGCTATGCTACAAGAAGAAGGGACTGTTTCAATATTGTAGATTGGATAATTTGCTGAATTAATTTCCAAATGTAAAAGTTTTTTTTAAATTGCTCGGCTACAGCCTGTTTTCCCGTTTCCCCATCCTAATAATAAAGTACGAACCAAAGCAAAAATGTGGCGACTTGTTTTCTTCGTAGGTACATTTAGTGGAGTTTGGACAACCAATTTTGAAACAGAAATCAAAATCTTCGTTTAGGTATTAGGAAACGGAAAAATAGGCATACCGGATATTATAGACCTTGCTTCGTATGCGAGTCGAATCGACCATTATATGAAAAATAATACAATCCGTATTTTTATGATGACAATCGAAAGGGAAAACCCTTTTTAAGAAGGTACCTTAAAAGAGAATAATAAGCTGCACAGTTTCAGTACTATTACAAGGTAATTATAATTAATCAACAATATTTTAACACAATATTTAAATTTAAATATTACGGTGTCATAATACTATAGTGTGTATTGGTGGTATGATAATTAAAAATGCAAGTGCACAATGCATTAGGAACATTATTAACATTGTTCGATTACGGTGAAACTTGGTATATTTATTAATATCAGATAAAAATGTTCAAAAACTATTGAATAAACAGTTAAAAAAGCATTTTAAACAGTAATAAAAATCGAAGGCCGAGATATTTAAAGATCGACAAATGAGCACAACGCATTGGCGTTGTGCTCATTTGTCGATCAAAGGCAGGCAAAGATCGACAAATGAGTACAATGATTGCATTGTACTCATTTGTCGATCTTTGCCTTAAAATATCACGGTATAAGGAAACTTTACCATGTTAGTTACTTGTCAATTTTTGTTTCGACAATTCACGCTCTGTTAGTATATGCTTCTTAATTGACATTTCAAAAAAATTACATGCACATTTTTATTTTTTGCCTTTATCGAGGACATATCCTCCTAGAGGGGAAATGGCATTAATTTTGTTCCAGAAAAATTCCGTCAAATCCAAAAGATTCCGAATGAACCGACTGAATGTCAAACACCGTATTAGTGATGGTCAATAAGAAATTAGTATCGATAGTCGATGTTATTGTTTAATTTAATGGGAACAATATTTTATTACACCTAAGGTTAAACTTTTCACTAATGTGCAATATCCTAAATATAATATCTGATTCTTGTTCCTAAGAAATTTAAGTTAGTCATCAAATTAACCATTTAAAGTATGAATCATCAAAATTGTTATCAATCTATCCCTATTTCCCTTGGTCACGCCATCACGCGTGAACGGCTGGACTGATTTTACTAATTCTTTTTTTGTTGTTTGTTATTGTCAGAAGAAGGTTCTTATGAAAGAAAAAAATAAGAAAATTGCGCGGAAAATTATTAAATTCAGAAATACTTAACCACCATATAAAATTATTTCTCATCAAACCTTAGCGCTTTGGACGTTAAAACATTTTAAATGTAACCTTATGACGTTCGACCACTGACCTCTATAATACAAATACGCTGGACTGCATACTGTCAACCTAACAATGAAGTCATTTAATTATCGCAATTTTGGCGCTGACGGCTATAGTGAGCGTGTGGTGACCATCCACGGAACTAATTTGACATAAACATATGGTAGTTACTCTATCTTAGTTTCCTGTACACTCGGTGGGGACGCTTTGATTTGGCACAAAATTGTGTTATTTCTAGGCATGGAAGATTTCATGAATAGCAGATGAAAAATCATATGAAATAAATTTCATTGTTCACACCTGCTATTTTTTTTCATATAGACTGCTACAAATCGCACTCTGCGAAATCATAGATCATGCTCATTTCATTTCATTCATTGATGACTGCTTGTAGCAGAGCGAGTCGCGAGCGACCGAGTAGGAATGATTTGCCCTAGGTGCGTGTTAGAAAAAGACAAACACACTTGTTATGCGATCATAGGTGACGATCGATACTGGGTGGGCATTTTAAGAACTTAAATCTTATGAACATAAAGTTTAGATACGTTTGCCATGATTTTTAATGGCAACCTAAATATGACATTTCATATTAGTAGCAAATTAGCAACCGTTCACAATAATTCATATTTCATTATAAGTAGCAAATAGCAAAAAGTGTTACATTATGACACTGCGAAAAAAAATCATTGCCAATGAAATTTCACATGTGATTTCATATGAAAAAAAATCATCATTTCATGAAATGAAAATGAATTAAAAGTAGCAATCATTTCCATGCCTAGTTATTTCTTAGAGAATGTTTAGTCCAGCGTGCTTGTACTATAGAGGTCAGTGCGTTCGACATAGAATTGACAGATATCGTCAAAGAGGATTTAAAAAAAAACTAAATAACAGGACAAAGTCTGTCGGGTCAGCTAGTATATAATAAAAAATAAACTTTTGTTTGTAAAACAAATTTACTTCCATAATAACTTGCAAATAAATTGCTTAAATTATAAAAACATGAATTTAAAAGCCAAGCACAGAGAAATTACATTGAAATCTAAATACAGTAAGTATTTTTAATAAAATGCGTTTATTGTTTTCTAATTTCTATAAAATAAGAGTAAGGCTCATACCTTATATACGACAGGAAACAAGTTTCTTAAAATCATGTTTTCCGATATATATCTACCTATTTACCTAAGAACAGAGGCATCACTTTCAAAGTTTTGAAGCCAATACATCAAAAAAGAAGACATGCGTATTTTTTATTTTTCCTTTCTTTCCATTTATTCTCCTTGAATTAAATTCTTTAAAAACTCTCAATTATAAAAGAGCGTAAATACAAGAGTAAGGATGTTATGACTTCAGACCTTTGCCATATTCTAAATTTTTTAATAATAACGGACGTCTATAGTGTTGTTTGTGGTAGCAGTAAGATATCGATATCGACAGTAAGCACGTAAATATCAAAATACAATACGTCTAAATGAAGAAGTAGATAAATAATCTTAGTTAGTATGTTTATCCAAACAAAACTTTACTAAGCACGTAGGTATATCAAAATACAAAAAGTCTAAATGAAGAAGTTGAGAATAATCATAGTATGTTTATCCAAACACAATCTTACTAAGCACGTATATCATAATACAAAAGTTTAAATAAAGAAGTAAATAAATAATCTTTTAAAATCAAACACAACTTTAGTAACAAAAGCTTACGTTGCCATTTTCTTCACTTCAATTTTTAGGGTTTCTAAAATCAAATGGAACATTAATAATATGATTAAAGGATTTTCTATGATTTCGTCACCAAACTAGATAATCATTTAAATGCATGTGTTTAGCAATCCTAAATATACATAGTCAGGTCAAAAGTTCTGTCAAACAATGAAAACTTTTAAATTTAGAATGCTGGCCACAAAAAAGTTTATTGAATTCGAATTTCGAATTTTTCATGAAAATAAAATTGTGTACTTTTTAGAATTTTCCTCATTTTTAATATGAAGTGGACACTTAAAGAAGACCGTGTCGCGGTTATTGCGTTGCATCGTTGCGGTTACGCGCCAATTCAGATTTTCGACTTACTGAAAAATTTGGATTTAACCAAAAGATTCGTTTATCGTACCATAAAACGATACAATGAAGACTCTAGTGTAGATGACAGGTCAAGAAGTGGTCGCCCTCGCTCTGTTAGGATTCCAGGAGTGATAAAAGCTGTGAAGGCGCGAATTCAAAGAAATCCCATACGTAAGCAGAAACTGTTGGCCCTACAGATGGGTTTAAGCAGGACCAAGGTGAAAACGGTGTTAAATGAAAACTTAGGGCTTAGGGCATATCGAAGAAAAACAGGACATCGTTTGGACGCTCGTTTAATGGATCTAAGACTGAAGAGATGCCGCGCTTTGTTGAAGCGGTACGCGGGAAAAAAGCATCGGGTAATTTTTTTTCGGATGAAAAAAGATTTACCATAGAAGAGAGCAAATGATAAGGTGTACGCACACAGAAGTGAAGAAGCGAGCAACAATATTCCGCGTGTCCAACGAGGTCATTATCCATCCTCGCTCATGGTTTGGTTGAGAGTCTCTTATTGGGGCGTAACTGAGGTACATTTTTGTGAGAAAGGCGTTAAAACGAATGCAGTTGTGTATCAAAATACAGTCCTCAGGAACCTTGTGGAACCTGTTTCTCATACCATGTTTAATAACAGGCACTGGGTATTCCAACAAGATTCTGCGCCAGCTCATAGAGCGAAAAGCACACAAGACTGGCTGGCGGCGCGTGAAATCGACTTCATCCGGCACGAAGACTGGCCCTCCTCCAGTCCAGATTTGAGTCCGTTAGATTACAAGATATAGCAACACTTGGAGGAAAAGGCCTGCTCAAAGCCTCATCCTAATTTGGAGTCACTCAAAGCATCCTTGATTAAGGCAGCCGCCGATATTGACATAGACCTCGTTCGGGCTGCGATAGACGACTGGCCGCGCAGATTGAAGGCCTGTATTCAAAATCGCGGGGGTCATTTTGAATAAACATTATTACTATAAGAATCTATGTTTTATTACGTTCATTTTGCTATATAAATGGTTACATAAATAATAAACATGTCTAAATTATTTCATTTTACACATGTGACAGAACTTATGACCTGACTAGGTACTATACCAAAACTATCGATAGCTAGATGGACTTCGCTTCTATAGAACAACACTACGATTATCTGTTCTCTCACTCACTCATCATGATGACAGTGTCAAATGTCAATGTCAAAATGACAGCCAGCTTGCATGTATGGTAAAATACTTTTTAAGTCAGACCAGATAACCAAGCAAAAGCATGTCCTCTTATAATGCCTGTATCATAGCACCTATCAGTTTTTTCAAAATATTAAAATATTTTTAACGTGTTAAGCATCGCCAAATCTCGAAATGGTTTTTGAATTTTAGCACCTTTATAAAAATGAAATGTTGTCAATTAGCTTATTTCGCCTACTGGTCAGCTCAATTGTAAAGGAATTTTCTTTTTGTGAATCGATTTTACTTTTTAAAATTATTTTGATATTGATAAACGCACATTTTAGTGGAATTTATCGCTTAACTTACTATATTATGAGGACAGCAGGTCAAATGAGACTCAGCTGAATCTTGTGCAGTTGTGATAGGTGTGATTTCACAACAAAATGTTTATCCTATTCTGCTAGCGACTGTACAATATTTTTTTCTAATGGTTAGATTTTCATTTTAGTTCTAGCGACGTAGTGCAGCTTCACCACTGCAACTCCTATGTACTCAGGATCTATATCTTGGCCTAAATGAAAATCCAGTGTAGTTGTTGTTTTGCCACTATGTCCCAAAATTAAGCTAAACTACTTTTCTTCAAATTCACATCGTTTTTTTATCTTCAAGAACATTTCAATTGCACTTTAATGACCAATATTACCAAAAGGGAATCTACAAGCTTTTTGACAAAAAAAATTGAGCACGCTTCGTTCGCGCCTTTTGTACTTAGGTTGTATTACAATAAGTGAAAGCGGTTTTGACAAAATCATTACAAAAAATCAATGTTAGAGCGGATGCTCTATTTTTTCTCACTATATTAGGACAACACGTCAAAACAAATTCTACTGAACTCGTGCAGTTGAGATAGGTGTGTTTTGCAACAAAATGTATACTCCTGGTCTGCTACAATGAAATTCCTTTTGTCTTCTTGTGGTTGAATATTAATTTTAGTTCTACTGACGTAGCCGTCTAGCCGTCCTATAGTGCAACTCCACCACTGCAATCCCTGTGTAGCCCGGACTTAGAATTTTCCCTGCGACCCGCGCTATTTCAATTGCACATAAATGACCACTTTGTCACCTAAATGACACTTTGTTACGAGCATCGACAAGTTATGTACTTACTACCTACTACGCCTTTTGTACTTAGGTTGTATTGTGATGAAAGCGTTTTTTATAAAATCATTGTTAATCAATGTTAGAACTTTGTCGTTGTTCTTTAAAAGACAGGCGATGCTCTATTTCGTCTCGATTTATAATTTTCGGTTTCCCAAAAATATATGCGCTAACACCGTTAGCACTTGCTTGCCCTTACTAGTTTTACCACTTCCCTCTCTTACTTCCTCTTTAGTACCCCTCCACTCCTCGTTGCGAAAAATATGTAAGGTGTAGGTGAGTTTCGGTTTCGGCCGAAACTGAGACCAAAGCCAAAGATGCGGTTTCGGCTGAAAATTGTGTTTCGGTCGGACACTAGATAGTACAACTTTGATTAAGTTTCGCGTAATATTTTTTTAAGATTTTGGTCACGGCCATCACATCAGTTTTTTGCATTTTGACGGAAGAGTGGCAGGTTCCCTTACGGAAAAAATCTATTATTTACGCAATCTAATGTAACAAAACGCGATACAAAATTTAATGAAAAATCAAGCTATCAAATGAGTATACTTATTTACGTACTACCTATTAATAAAGGTAAAGCCGAGAACATTTTCAAACAGCTAACATTTATATTATTTATTATACTTACACTATATTATTTGATATGAGTATATAATAGGAATTGTTGGTCTTCAAAAATATAGAGACGAAAAGAAGAAACTTAACACATTGAGCGCCATGGTGGTCACCGGTGACCCCCAAACAAAAAAATTCTATTGTGTCTAGTTTCGTGGCAGTCAAAGGCTTAACGGTTTGAATTGAATCAATGGACGAAGTTTTACTCTCTACTCTCTAGCTATAATAGTTATCTAGATGTTTTTTTCCGCAAAACAATATCGAATATGGTGCCTACCCAAAATCATTATTTATTTGTACTAAAAAGAAAAAACATTTTATATTATATGTATGTTTTTATTGCTGTGCTGCCAGAAAGCATCATTGATAGATAGGTAGTTCACGTCATTTCATTTATTACTCTTTTTTGTATATCGTGTTTAATCTGCGTATAGGTACACAAAAATATGTAATTAAAAAAACGCCCTGGCTGGAGCCCGCCTGTCGGATAGTCAGCCGACCGGACGAGCAGCGTGCGTCGACATAACTCGTCGTATAGAAAGAGAGAGAAGAGCGATCGGGTAAATTATAAAAAAATGCGCAGTTGCCGCCTTTATCGCGCAGCAGTCAGTAGGTAGTATAAGCGCTGTTGCCGCTATGGTTATTTAGACTTGTTTTATCTACGAATACGACGCGGACGTAAATATTATAACAGCGGACGTAAGTACATATTATTATGTTGTAGTCTGTTAGAAGGTTTCATCAAGCAACTAGCTAGGGACCGGATCGATTTTTTCTTTGTTTGAGCAGATGTATTATTATTTTTATTATAGCGCGAATACTTGTGATAAATGCATTTTCTAATCCTTAAAGTACCTACACTGTACTTTACTATGCACTAAAAATTTTATTACGGTTCCTCCCCCTTCATAAAAAGCGGCGAAGATTTTTTTTTACACTACGTTCTCGATACCGGGAGTCCTCCATGTGGTCGAAATATTGTATCGTAAATAGGTATTATTATCTGTCCAAAGCGGACCCTGGGCTCTCGAGCGGAGTGCACAACGGGATAACGCTAGGGCTTGGTGGTTAACATTGCAGGTTTTGTTTGCTATTATGCTTCGATGACTACAATATTATAACTTTACAGATTCGATCCGTCCCGTTTCCTTCATTCGAAATTTTTATACATCATAGGAAAGGTTCTCGAGTAAGTATTTAATATTCAAGCAAAAGGCATTTCAAGTAGGTAACACGTGAAAAGTAAGGTACAAATTTCCTTGTTACATTCACCAGTTTTTAATTTACTTAATAATCTATGTATAAAGTAAATATAATCTGCTTAACTGCGCTCATAAAGTTCAGAATTCAATTGGTACGCTTAGAGTTCATAATTTTATGACGCCGTTGACGTAAGACACTACTGTATTCTTTTAATATTTTCACTGTCCTATTAAATTTTACATATTTAGGCAGGTTAATGTTTTACTAAACATCACTGTCCGTTGGGTAATTTTGATAATAATTTAAAGGCACTCAATGTATGGTGCGACAAGAAATTTAATCAAACGGTACCAAAGAGTGATTAAATCGGTCGATGTCTGAAGCGACGTTGCCACATTTACTCTTACAACATGGCCGCGCTCGCTCGTTGTACCCGTTTCCGTGTGAAACTCAACTCAACAAAATGCGTCTGTGTGTTTTCGAGGTGGCTGGCAGTGGCACTCAGCGGCGCGGTTCGATGTGAGGTTGGCAGGCGGGTGCGAGGGGGAAAGAGATACCGGCTGATGACGTCAGCCTACTTTCTGATTATCTACTTCACATGGTTGTTGTTGTATCTCGATATTCAACATCTCGGCCGTGCGGCGACTGAATACTTTTTAGTTTCACCTTATCTGAAGTATAATTACTAGCGTTCGAAGGTTGCAATAGGTAGTCTTGATTGACTACTTATCTACTTTATTTAATGGTAATATTCTTTTTTTTTTAAAACAGCAAGTATTTTCAGTGAATCACATACTCCTACCTAATTTAATGTGTAATAATGTCACCTATCTGTCATCAATTAATTTTAAATTAGCCGTCTTACTTATGTCTTAAACAGTGGTAGGTATAATTATTATTTCCCTATAATACATATTGTGATCTTTTACTCGTATTATCTATTAAGTAGGTAGGTATTCAGCTGGGTAGGTAAATAAATAAATACATACGACCAATTAAATATAATACTATAGGAGAATGCATCATTCACTTTTCGATAATGATTGTTTCTTAGAATAAATTATTTTAAAAATAATGACCTGCTGTTTGTCCGAACTTTCAACAAAACAATAGATTTATTTGCTTGCGTGGTGACTTCAGGTGCAGTACCGTTGGCTACGGAGCCTGCAGTAAGCAGGCCAACTTACCGTTAGTTACATTGTGTGTAGGTACCTAACGTAAAGTTAGAATTACTGAGCTGTTTCAATTTTTAAAGGATAGGGGCACAAAATACCGAGAAAAGATGTGAGGTGACTAGACTAATCTTTACTCGCCAACTGTGTCACTTAGGGCATCTAAGCAAGTATATTATAACAAATTAAAGTCAATATTTTATATTTTTTTAAGTACCTTCCTAAACTGAAAGGTGTGTGTGTTTTATTTACCTCTAGAACACTTTTCAGTTTAAACTTTAAAAAGACTTTGAAACAAATACTGGTAAATATAAAAAAGTACAAGGTGGTCAAATGGACTGGTAGAAAATGCCCTAAGGCATTATGTCCGCTGTGCATTATAATTTGGGTACATCCCGTTTCCCCACTTTACCGTATTTCCCACCTTAAATACCTAGCTAGACAAAAGTTGCGTTTGCTTAACTTTTTTATTTTTCGTACATTTGGCGTTAGGACATCCACTTTTTAATCAGAAATATAAACTCAAAATAATAAGTTGGGCAAACGCCACTTTTTCTTTAGGTATTTTATTAAAGGGTGGGGAAAACAGAATACGTGTACTTCTTTGTTAGTGCAATTTAATAAATAAGGGTAAACATGCGTCAAAATTCTAGACGAACAATACAAAAACTCTCCTTAGTCAAAAATGTTATTGATTTTAAATGCAAATAACAAATGATAAGAAGGTGTATTATACGCTCAGTGAAAATAGCCGATTTTTTTTAGAAATTGAGGGTCGATTACGGTAAGAGAAAATTGCTTCATGTATATGATACATGGATGACAATGAAGATAAAATAACAAATAGCTGGGAAAAAAGCTAGTTATCACGACTTTAACATTGCTTTTTGTATTAAAGATGCATTTTTGCGAGAGATGTTTTTTTTCTATTAATCTTTAAATTTATCAAAATTTACCCCATAATCTATTTTTACAATAAATTATTATGACTTATCGTATTACAGATTGATTTTAAAAAACTGCTACGATTTAACATAAGAGACACTTTTAACAATTAGTCTACGAAATTAAATCAAATTTCACTTACAAAAATTAATCGACTGTGTCATCCGGTGGGACTCGAACCCACGTCCCTTCGCTATCCGGGCGAGTGCTCTTACCAACTAAGCTACGGAGGACGTTAGTCAGTCGACGAATTTTTGCAAGTGCTTGCAACGCCAGTGAGCCGGCGTTCGATTTCATCAATACTTGGGGAATGTACCCGCATGTATCCAATGGAAATATTTTTACAAATATTTAACCATCAGTTAAGATAAAATCAGCTTAACTTATTATTTTTTTTATAACTTAAGCAATTATTTTGCAAGTTTTTACGAAATTAAATCAAATTTCACTTACAAAAATTAATCGACTGTGTCATCCGGTGGAACTCGAACCCACGTCCCTTCGCTATCCGGGCGAGTGCTCTCACCAATTTCGTAAACACTTGCAAAATAATTGCTTAAGTTATAAAAAAAATTAATTAGTCTACGACCTTTTGCATTTGTGCAGTGCGATTATTTTGTACAAGCTGAGAGAGAGAGTAAAGTTGTTGTCATTTCATAATTAAAAGTAAACACTTATTTTGTATTTTTTGGAGAGAAATAATAAATAATAATAAGGATCTTCTTTAATGATAACTTTCGAGATTGCAGTTTATCGCGGGACACAACTGATATAAGGTATAAATCAGATATTACCATACTTGCTATTACAAATATATCAAGTATTTCAACTTTCACCATCTTGCCTGGTTTTAAATTGTTTCGTAAAAACAGCACTGGGTCGTGTCGTATGTGCTTCAACAAACAACGGTGTTAATTGAAGTAAAATACTAAACGCACGATTTCACGATTACATATTAGCTTTTGAATAATCTGGAGTCAGGTAATTTTCAATAAATCTTTAATATAATGGAATTGTAAAATAAATAATAATATTATTCATGCGTTGAATTGTGTAAAACACAACAAGTTAAAAATTAAAGCAGTGTTATCGAAATATATTTTTTGGGAAATACATAGGTTTAGGTACTACTATGAAAAATCACAGCGATTCTATCGAGCCTATTCAAATCAGCCTACATTTCGACCCCAAACAAAATATGTACTTAGATAATTTCTGATTCGAATTTCTTATTTAGATTAAAAATATCGTACTTCTCATTAAGAATCGAGAAAAAAAAATTCAAGTAGGTAGAGGGCGTACAGAGCCAGGTAGGGGGGGGGCGATGAAGCGCCTAGAGTAAAATGATAATGGATAAAACGGGCTAGTGCTCGGCGGAGTTGAAGAAAGATAGAGGTTGAATTCGTTCGGGTCGGTCGCAAAGCCCGCACCCGCGGCCGCGGCGGCCCGGGTTGCCCGGGTTGCCCGCGCAGGTCGATAGAGCGAGGGACGTGGGTGGGGGTCGGCCCCGATGTCGAGCAATACTGCACAGGGTGGTGCCCTCGCTCTCACCCCGTGGACCCATCACCAGCAGGCAACTTTCGCGTTGCATAATAATGTTACAACACCTAGCGTCCACGCCACCACCGCCCCACCTCAACCCCATTTATCTTTCCTCTCCCCCGTGACTATGCTACAGTGCTATACTTACAAGATGAGGGGACAATACCTAGTATTTATTTACGTACCTATTCAAAACAATTATTACAAAAACTGCTTTTAACTAGACATGACTAAAGTCCGTTTTTTCTTTGGCTGAAGAACTACGTTAACAAACCATCGATCCCGTATTATAGAAAGATTGTCGTCACATAAGGTGTAATCTTCATGCGTGAGTCTTATGAACAACACCTACGCCATTTTCACCAACACTAATGGCTTTACGAAATACAATGTGTCCCGGCACCTGTGTCGGAGCCTTTATGGACTAAGAAGCACAATTGCTACCAGTTTCTTAATAGGATCAACTTTGAAATCCCAAATTATTTTTTCACTTTCCCATACTATTTAGTAAATGGAAAGGTGATATTTTTTGGTCTGTTTTCGAGGTTCTTGTAACAGAGAAAAACGTTGCAGGGAAACTCATCTATCACCTCTTGAAGGCTCCGACATCGGTGACGGGACACAATGTATGTAAATGGGATCACTGTTAAGGAACAGTTTTGGCAATACAATATAACTGCATTCTTTCCTCTAGTGAATGCTTACTATTAAAATTTTGGGCGTAGCCCGCGCAAACGCGACATGGTGAAAAAACCGGCCGGCCGACCGGTCCGCAATAAGGGTTCCGTACCATAACATTGTATAAACAGTGTAATTGTAAGACCTACTCAACGATACCACACGAACAGGTAGACGACGAAAAAAAATCCCCACATCACAAGTTTTAGAACATTAATATTTAACAAAATTTTGATCTACCACATTGTCGCACACCTACAAAATGACAGCTTTCTAATATTTTTTTTTATATTAACGGTCTCTTAGCAAGCCCTCGGAGTTCGGACAGACAGACAGACAGATGGACATGGCGAAACTATAAGGGTTCTTTGTCAGAGCTACGAAACCCTAAAATGTGCACCAAAGTGGTCCAAGAACGGGGGCGTTAGGAATACCATCAACTTCCTGAATCAGTCATTCGCATTTGTTTCAAGATGCTCAACCGGGATTCGAACTTGAGAAAATATTATTTGACATTATTATAGTTTTATACGTTTAAACGAGCAATTCTTGTATATTTATTTATATATATTTGTGAAACGGCTTTAACGATTTCGCTGAAATTTTGTATGTGGGGGATTATCAGGGGTGAAAAATCAATATAGATTAGTATTATGTTTGGGAAAATGCGTGTTCAAGTGCCATGCCATTTTCTTTCGCATTGATCGACGCAGAAAACGGTCGCTAATTTCGCACCGGTCCACATGAGGGTCGTGCGCAGTGCGTAAAACGTGGGCCTGAAAAAATCTAGAAAACGTGGGTTCGAAACGCATTAAAACTTGAAAACACGCGTTTTATCAAACATATGACTAACCTAAATCGACTTCTCACCCCCAATTTATGTTAAATTTGGTATAGGGGTTACATATCAAATTTCAACGAAATCGTGCCGTCGAGCCGTTTCTGTGATCACAAATACATATAGTACCTACGTAGGGAGATAGTGCATAATATAAGTGCTTCATTTATTACCTTCGTAAGTATGAGAACTTACGGTTGGATAAAATCCAAATTTTATAGCAAAGTTCAAATCGTGCGCGAACTCACCTTTGAAACCGGTCGTGTAAGTAGTTTGTCAAATCTCAGTTTAAGTTCAATAAACCTACCTACACATTACACTAAATGCCAAACAAACAACCTTTGCCTCTCCCTTCATAGCTAAAGTAGGACACGTTTTCATCAGTTTAAGAGAATGCTCACTGCTCGCTTAGCTCTTACAATACTAGTACCTGGGCGCCCGAACTTTGCTCAGTTACTACAAATTTTAATAAAAAAAGCTTTATAATTCGTGTCTTGTTAAAAATTAAAAAAAAAAACCTGAATAAATACACAAAAAAAGCAAAAGGAAAAAATTGGTCGTTACCGAGCGAGATTCGAACCCACACGTCTTCTACGTTTCTATAATCTATATATAAATAAATATACAAGAATTGCTTGTTTAAAGGTATAAGATATGATATCAGGTTTACGTAGCTTTACTGGGAATGTTTAATACAGAGTCCGAAATCAGCTTCACTTATTATTTTTATAACTTTGCAACCATAAATACCTACTACTAATGATACGGTCCCATAAAAGTCTGGGCTCGTTTTTTAGGGTTCCGTACCCGAAGGATAAAAATGGGACCCTATTACTATGCCTTCGCTGTCTGTCACAAGGCTTTATCTCATGAACCGTGATAGCTAGATAGTTGAATATTTTACAGAATATGTATTTCTGTTGCCGCTATAACAACAAATACTAAAATCAAAATAAAATGAATATTTAAGGAAGCTCGCGTGGAACAAACGTGTTTTTTTGTTGTTTTTGCTCTAAATGTAGGTTAAAAGAATATATCGGACATAAAAAACGCAAAAAATCACGTCCTTCCTGCAGAATTGATCGACCACTATCTGTCCAGGCAACAAAATTACTCAGTTGCGGAAATAGGTAGGCATTGAACAAGCATGGGCAGAAGACCAAGGTGTTCAATCAGTGTCTTGCCGGTCTTTGTGTATGGGATGAAAACCACGACGCTGACAGAAAAGTCTGCTGAGAGGCTCCGCATTGCACAACAAGGAATGGAAAGACAGATGCTTGGCGTTTCTCTACAAGACCAAAAAGAAACGAGTGGATTAGAGAAAGGACAGGGGTTATCGACGTGGTCGAAGAAATTGAGAGCCGTAAAAAGAGGAGAATTGACTATCACTTTTTGTGCGCTTACACTATTGATAGTATTAGTATCGATACTATTGATACTATATATACAACTTATTAATAAAAATTAAGATAAATTACTTAATACAACACAACAACAAAAATTATAAAAAGGGTCCTTGTGGTAAGGTTCCTAGGATGCTGGCAGCATTACCGCGCTGGATAGCGATGCTTATACGCTGAGCAAGGTAGCTGCCAGCTCTTAGGTCACCACTGATGTCACCACTGATACTTAATTCTTAGTTCATTCATAATATACTATCTTTAGTGTGATGGGGCCGGCAACTGTCAATGTGGCGCTATAGTCTACAATAAATAATTTAATAGGTTCAATATGACAGTTGACATATGGTCGGGTGTTTGCGAATCGGTAGGTAGAATAATCGATTAGGACATCAAATCGACTTACGAACGATTCAAAACATTGTTAAACGTAACAAAATATTTTACGTTTTAGTGGCTTTTTATTTCATGAGTATGTTTTAGAATTACGATCTATGACCCCAAATAAAATTACGTCTTCAAACTCAATACTGCATACTGAAAATGTAATTAGTTCGATACCAACCGATGAATCGATAAATCTGTACCTCCGTACGTAACGAGTAAAAAGGTGACAACACTAAAATTAAGAAACAAACAGAATTTTATTGTTTATTTCTTAACTTTCAGACGTCTGTCAGCAGTAAACAATTTAAATTCATTTAACACTTAATGCTGTGCTATCCATTTTATCTTGTTTTAAAATCAATAGCATTTTATTTTCATTGTTTTATGTGTTGTCTATAAAATCCTTCCGCATACACTGCTACGTTCTGTGATCATTCCGAGTTGTCAAATTAAACCTATTATATTATTTATAGTAGCGCAAAGACCAATAACAAAGATGTTTTGTATGAAATTAGTGTATTTTCGACCATTAATGAGGAAATGCCTAAATATTGGGTAACAAATTGTAAAGAAACTAAAGCTCACCAGATTTCTCGAAATGAGAAAATTAAAAAAATAGTACTTAAACTAAACCTACCAGCACAACATAACCTATACTTTTGGTAAGTTTACTTTTTGCATTTTAAAAGAGAAATGAATGCCCAAACTCGAAGTTTTTGCCATAAGACAAAAACTTGTTTTAAATTATTTATACAATGAGGATATACAGTTTTAGGACCTTAAAATGGAAAAATTGAAAAGAAATTCAGGTAATTTCAATTGGGTCTGGCTTCCGTCCACGTAAAAAAGTGCCTTCTTTTGTAAACTCTTCTTTTAAACCAATAAATTTTCCAAGTGGAATACATGTTCCAAAGCTGAAAATTTACTTGAAATCTTCGCAAATTAAGAAATGCCAAGTTTATCTCAGCTTTGACAGGGATTCATACAGTGGTGGGCCATCTGAGATCAGCTTTCATTTGCCAACCCCATTGAAAGTCGAATATAGATTTGCAACACAACCAAATAATCGATTATATCCCTAATTCAGCACAAATAGTATCAATACCATTCATATGATCGTATCCCTATTACCCTGTTTCTGAAAGTCTTAAGTTATTTAGTTATTTTTGTGTTGACGTTTTTTTTTAAATATCTCGTTATTTTTAAGGGCTAAATCTTGAAGCTAGTAGGACCCAAAAAATAAGTAATCATGACCTAATGGGGTCCACATTTGGTCCAATAATATTATTTTCTATATAGAAAAGTGAACTAAACGAGATAATCACTTGTTAGAAGACAATGTTGTTTTTGCAGTAATGTTATGAATTACTGCATTTTCTTTTTCAAAAAGTGATTGTTCTCTTAATGGGAAATGTTTCTGGCAGTAGCGTTGTGTGTGCCAACTTCTTATCAAGGTGTTTGAGTTGCAAAGTTTAATATTATATGCAAAAGTCGCGGATGAGCACACCACCCAGTTTGAAGTACAGACGGCGCAACAGCTTTGTGCGCATAGCCCCATCCCTCGCCTGGATGGGGGCGGTCACCTAGGAATCGATCGCAGTAGCTACTGCGTATACAGTAAAGCACACTATTCGTAGGTATAAGAGCTAAAATGTAATGACAAGCAATCGTATCTATCGCAGCTGGTGGATGGGATTCGCAGTTATAAAACGGTGGATAGGTAAATTTATTTATCAGCAAATTGCAATGACCTCTAACTATGTTACACAAAATTGTACCGATATATTTGTTGCCAATTGGCACTGGTCTTTCAGTCGGTCGCAAGTGAACAAGGAAGAACCTCTCTTCTCTAGACATAGGAGCATAAAGGACATGGCCAAAAGTTCATAGACTAAAAACCCAAAATAGCTAGTAACAAAATGTGTAAAAAAAATAGGTTTACTATGAAGAACATATCACCTTTTTTATTTGCTGCTTTAAAGAAAAATCGATTTCTAATCTAAAAAATACGTCAAACATGGCGGTTGACAAAAATATTCATCAATAAACTGCAAGTATTCTAAATGGCTACGGAGATAAGCATGCTGAATATAAAACTGATAGACAAAGTCAAGAATGAAGACATACGGAAAAAGACCAATATTATCGACGCTGCAGAACTTGCTTTTACACTGAAGTATTTACTTAAATGAATTACAAAATATATTCCCAACGAATACTAAAACAAAAATTTGACATCCGGTCACACCCCCCACAAACAATTTATTTTGCTTTATATTAGTTAAATATTTACTTATCATTACATTTAACTCATTTTATTATTAAGCAAATATTATTGGTATTCTTTTTGGGCAGACATTTGAAAGTAAAGATCGCAGTGTTTAACATGATGTGGTTGTGCATAACTATTTTCCCGATTTTAGTTTGCTCCTTACCTCAAAATCATAAGGCCTTGATTGGACCACTTATCTAACTACGAGACACAACCGAGAGGCAGTAGAGTTAACCTATTTATGAATTTGGCCTTGGATATTCATAAAAACCCACGTGGAGTATTAGACACTATGGAAAGAGCAGAAAAATAATCTTTCAAAACATTTAATAGTATTTAGCTGTAGGTGTTGGACACTATTATAACCTCCTACCAACCACCCTATGAAGAAAACATGCTATGTAGCTGGCTATGTGTATTCTGTGTGGGATGAAATCGGCCCGACGACGACTACGCGACTCCGACATGTACAAAACACGATAATGCGACGTTGCCAGCTCTCTCGTCGGGCACCCGCTGCTTACGTTTATCAAGGCGAACCGAACCGACTATACAATGTGCGGTGCGTGGATCATCGGCCGGTTGAAATGCGAGTGGCGGCGAGCGAACCAACTCACATTGTGGTTTTTCCAAGCCGAACAAGGTTTGTGAAAGCATTGCCGTTGTTTCATGATCAATGTTCGATCTAGCATGACTTAAAAAAATACTAGTGAAAAAAATACTTACTTGTGAAGAGTTGGGCTCAATTCCAATGTGCCCTGTTTAAGATTTAATTAAGTTGTATCTCTCTTTATATGCCAAACGAACAAAAAGATCCCGACTTTATTGATTAAGAAACGTCAGATTAAACAGCTGTCAGTTGCTAAGGAAATAAGAGAATCCACAGGCAATTTAGTAGTGTGTCATGTAGGTATGAAATAAAAAATATGGTGTTAAAATAAAAATAAACTTGGGTATTTCATTTAAATTGTAACATCATTAGTATTACTTTTATAATTTGCCTTCGGTATCTATTTTCGTTTATTCGTCGCAGTTTGTCGTTTGACATTTATCTTGTTGGCTTGGTAGTACCGGGTAGTAAGTTGTTTTGACAAATAGTTTGCGATGTGACATTTTGGGAAAACTTTTTCGCCACACATTCATTACACTAATAAACCGTTCACTCTATTTGTAATACAGGCGTGTTAAACGATATAGCTTCGACATAATGTACGCCCCGCCCGCGTATGAGATGCGGTACGGACGCCAGGCACGCACGATGCATGACATGAAGCCACATGCATGTGGCAACGTGAGTGCAAACGCTGCTGCTCCGTCGACAGTATATGAGACTCCAAAAGTATAATATTCTAGACTTTTAATGCTATCGGGTACATTGGGTAATGCTATATTTCTGCTATTATTTTGTCAAATGAGTTTACAAATTATTCTTTTAATAATATACTAATCAACACTGTCTAGGGATATTTTGGATATAATAATACTATGTTTTGTATGTCCCTAGACAGTGTTGATGCGTGTTTTGAAGGGTTTGAATAAGTTATACTGTGGTTATACTCAATTAGCTGGCATATGATTTACACATTCCTAAAGTTTAGTAAGGTAAGATCACTTTTTGTTTAAAAAACTATAAGTTTCAAGATTACGTATTATTTCTCCTTACTTTTTGCCAAAAAAAAATCTCTTTCAAAATGTTCATTCATTATTCATAATATTATTTACTAGCAAATGTATGAAGATTTTTATTTTATTTTATTACAGTGTAATTATATTTTCCACATTATTAACGAAAACAGTTTTGTGAAATAAAATATACCGTTTTATTCTGAGCCAATCTGGCTTAGCTGAGCTAAGCTATATTAAACCGTGTTGCTGCTGCAGAAGACTCAGAAATAGACTATATCCTCCGTGTTGAGTGTTCCGCACCTTACGCGGGGGCACCTAAATCATCAAAATCATTTTTTTTGCATCCGCCTCGTAAATATACCCCTAGAGTCAGTAGGAAAGCAAACTTTCTTTTCTGTTTCCTAAATATGTATAGGAAGACTTAAACTGAATGTTAAACATAAAATACAATCGTAGATTGGTGTTGGTGAATTTAATTTTATTGATTGAAGCCTTTGTCTTTTGAAGGGTTACCCTTAGACAAGGTACGAATCTAGACAAAATTTGTTTATGTCAATAAATAAGACAGTTGATTGATTGCTATTTAAAAAAAAAATTGCTTAAATCATGTACCTATTTCACGGTTATTTTTACTTGAAGCGGGTTCGACGACCTCGCAATCCCCGCCCGCACACTTATGCTGCTTTTGGAGCGCGACATTGCAAAATAGTGGTGGGGTAGAGTAGAGAATCTGAGCTGCTTGTCCGTCTAGTGAAACAGACCTTCACTCAGCGACGTTATTTTTTTAAGTTATTCTGTGACGACCATTTAATAAATAATTACTGAATGTTTGTGACGATTTTTAGTTAATTTAATCTTTAACCGACTTCAAAAATGAAGGAGGTTCTGTGTTGGACTGTACGTATGCTTTTTTAAGTAGGTATGTTCACCGATTTATCCGTCAATCGTGGACCGATTTTCACATATATTTTTTTACTCACTCCTGAGTTGGTAACCAAGTCTGGATCTGATAATGGAATCCTGGAGAAATTAAGACTTCATAAGCAAGTAATATGCCGTTTTCGTTGCAGAATCTTTAGTTATTCAAGCGTTTACATCCGGAAGTTATAATTTATGGTGCTGAGCTGATCGATCATGGAAGTCGTACTGGAATTTCTCATCACTACGAGGGTCAAACTGAAAGTTCTTAGAAAATCAAAAACTGATTACATTAGCCAGTTATTAGTTTTATTATATCTTTTCAAAATATTGTCCATTGACGTCAATACACCGCTGCATGCGATGGAACCACTGGGAAAAGCACTTTGCCCACTCGTCCTTAGGGGTCTCTTCAATGGCATCGCGATACGCAGCCACCGCTTCTTCAGCATTCATAAACCGCTTTCCTTTAAGTTTTTCTTTAATTTTTGGAAATAAAAATCACAAGGCGCGAGGTCGGGGCTATACGGCGGGTGACCCAGTAATTCAACGTTTGATGTCGCCAAATAGTCGATCGTTCGCTTGGCGGTGTGCGACGAGGCGTTGTCGTGGTGAAGGAGGATCCTACTGCGAGGTCGTTTCTCTCGAACTTTTTCCAAGACAAGTGGCAAACAATTGGTAGTGTACCATTCTGCAGAAACTGTTTTTTGATCCTCTAACACAATTGTTGCGAAATGACCTATCCTTCCAAAGAACGAGGCCACCATTTTTTTTCCCGCACTTCGATCTCTCTTCACTTTAGTTGGCAACTCCTCGAAAGGAAACACCCACTGAGCAGATTGTCTTTTGGTTTCAGGATCATAACAGTAAATCCAGCTTTCGTCACCTGTTAGTATGTCGAACACAGCATTTGAGTCACCTCCGTTAAATCTTTCAATCATTTTACGGCACCAATCCACACGATGGAGTTTTTGAGCCTTAGTCAAATTATGAGGTATCCACCGGGCGCAAAGCTTCCTGACCGCTAAATGTTCGTGGAGGATTTTGTGCACTTGACTCATACCGATGCCTAAGCTTGTCCGAATCTGCTGATAGGTCACTCTTTTGTCAGTCTCTATCATACGCCGCACAACACAGATGTTATTTTCAGTCGTCGCCGTAGAAGGCCGTCCCTCACGTACATCATCAGTGAGATTAGTGCGACCACGTTTAAACTCATTAAACCAGTTGTAAACAGTCGCACGAGATGGGGCTTCATCGTGAAAGGCCAATCGTAGTCTATCATAACTTTCTTGTTGACTTAAATGACATCGAAAGTCATAAAAAATCATTGCACGAAAATTTTCTCGTGTTAAATTCATTTTGACGTGACACAGACAATTTTCAATTTGCCGCCAAGTCGTAAAACAAATGACAAATGAATGAAATATATACTCAGTAATATTGGCAAAGAGTTCTATTTTCAAATTTTAGAATATTTTTTTTATTATATTGTTTATAAGTGGCCAGTTCTAAGAACTTTCAGTTTGACCCTCGTATTTGATGTATTGTTCGTTATTTCGCGGGTATTGTGTTAAAAGAAAGTACAGGCAATTAGTGTATTGCAGTATCACTAAAAAAAAAATATAAAAAACCATAAACACCTCGAAATCCATTCCGAAGCTAAGTTCGAGTAGTTATTATTATCAAATATAAGATAATTGTGTTAATAATTAATTATAAACTTAATTTTTAATTAATTACTAAAATAAGTAAATTAACTTTTGTTTATGTAGTAGGTACTGCTTTACACGGCAATATTCGTACTAGCCGAATAGTAGAAATACTTTAGATCTTAACCGTTTTGAAAGTACAATTCTGTACATTGATTTACAAAAACAAAACATACATAACTATAAAAAATACAAAACTCAGCGGCGTAACTATACTAGTTCCACCACATACTCGGCGAACTCAAAACGAACACGGGCGAACGCTGTCGTGTAGACGGCATACTTCAAGTACATCTTGTACATACGCTTGCTGTTCGACGAATTCACTGCTGAACTGTAAAGACAAAAGTGTGAAGAACGCTTGCTGCACGAACCTCATTCCGTAGTGCCGTACCCCGCCGAGCACCCACGAACGAACTCACGAATAACGAGTCTCGGCGATTGCGTAAAAGAGCATGCACCAAATGGTATGCCGCGAACGGCAAGCGTACGAGATGTACGTACACTATGTTGATGCTGCAAACATTTTATTATAGGTAGGGTAAACATACCCGTTTTCCGGCCACTACCCCTTTCCGGCCACTTCGCACTATCTGGCGGATTTTTAAGTACTGATTTTTGACCCAAGGAAAATCGCGCATTCGACAGTTATTGGAGTTAGTGGTAGGAGCCCAATTTCAATAGGGATTATAAGATGATATCCGAACATGTCAGTTATTTGTTTCGACTTTTGATTTAACGATCTGTCATGTTCACGTCACGGACGATTTAATGTAGGGTAAACGTCATACCGGTTTTCCGGCCACTACCTCTTTTCGGCCACTTCGCACGTTATTTTGAATAACAGCTCCTATCTAATTTTGCGCCATTCAACCTGGACAAACGGTACGCTTCGTAATCCTCAGGCATCTCGTCATTTGCGTATCAAGCCCTCAGTCTTATTAATTCCAAAATTTGGTGAGGGATGCGAGGCAGATTTAGCAAAAAATTAGCGGATTGATAGATTTTAAAAGTTTTTAAGTGTTACTATTATTTTATTGTTTATGGTTTGTGTGTTATATACAATGTTAAATTTTAATATTCAAATTCCCAAACTCGCCAAACATTTCATAATCTTTAACATTTGTGGTGGTCGGACAATAAATAGGTTTCGATTTTTTCAAAAACTACTTTCCGGCCGGGTGGTCGCAAACCGGTTAAATCACGTAATTTCTATTTGCCTACATTGCGGAAACCTTAAATTCACCAATTGTGTATTGAAAACTAGATTCCGTAGATTCTGAGATATGACCTTCCAAATACCGAAAGTTTAGCGGCCGATAACCAGTAAAAACTAAACTCATTTCCGGCCGTCTAAAATAATTAAAATTTTACGGTGCTTTTTTATAGATCGTTTTAGGAGATATTATACAATGAACATCTAATTTCACAATCGTATAAAAATATTGAATTCCAACATAACATGAACTTATAAATATTTTAGACCGCAGGAATTAGGTTTAGTTTTTACTGGATATCGGCCCCTAAACTTTCGCCAAAAGGCAAAAACGGCAACAGTCGTTTTTTGTTTGACTCGAGATTTTAATCTGTTACCTAATTGTGTTTAAAATCGCAGAAGAGAGTAAAACGATACCACTTTTTTAAATGTGTTTTTTTACTGTCATACTATTATAAACCTTAAGAGCTGTCAAATTATTTAAACTTATATAAATAAGACTTGTTCTTCTACCTTGAATCAGGTGGCCGATAACAAGTTAACTAGTGGACGATAACTGGTTAACGATCTATTTTTACGAAAAATATATATTTTTAAATTATGTATCCCTCCTACGCCTATAAACGTTAGGTTTTATGTAACTAGACTATTGAAGGTTTAAATGACTTATTTTTTAAGTCTTGACGTACAGTAATGTGATAGAAATCAACGAGTCGCTTAACTGGCCGATAACCGGTACGTTTACCCTTTTTTCTTTTCGTGTTAATTGATCATATTTTCATTACATTTGCTGTTATTTTTTTAAACATGACGCGATGCCGATAACGTAGCACCACGAAATATTGTATATTTTCATTCATAATATTCGATGAAAATCAAGTAAGGTTTAAGCATTGCTTATGTGTCCCTAGCTTTTTCTCTGATCATACAATATCTTTTAATGGAAAAACAATGATGTATGCTTCAAAATGGTATACAATGTGTCAATGGTCACGGATGTTTGATTGAGGCTATTTTTTGGTATAGCTCAATACAAAAGTTGGCCATGTCATTTGGAGTTTCTAGACTCAGCAATTTGAGCTGCTGTGCTTTGATATGTCAGTCAGTCAGTCATTAATTAAGTCAGTTTTCATTTTTATATGGGGTAAAGATATCAGTTATCAGCTCATTAAGCGACTTGGTGACTTCAGAGTTGATTTACATATTGCTTTGCGTCAAGACTTTTAAACAAATAAGTCACTGGAGCCTACAATAGTCTAGTTACATAAAACCTTACGTTTAGCGTAGGAGTAATACATTATATAACTGAAAATATGTTTTTTGTAAAAATAGCCAAATACCGGATATCGATATCGTGGACCATTTATTGTCCAGTGCATTGGTTATCGACCACCTGATTTATAGCCGGCAAACCGGTATGTTTACCCTATTTAGATTTAAGAAAGAAGATTAGAGTTTACACATGCAACGCTTCGCTGTCCGACAGCGAAATTCAGCGAATTAATGAACGGCGGGCGTTGGTATTTTGTGACGTTAGAATGTTGTGGTGACGAAAGAAGAATTAGAAGTTGAATCCTTCCCAGGTAGTTCCATGATAAAACACGGAATTCGAAATAGGCGTTACCACAAGAAAAGGTTCGATTGGAATTCAGAGAAAAAAAAATCCAAAAAGAAGAAAGAGAGAAGGTTTTTTTTTCCAAGGAATGAATATTCTTTCTCCTCACGGATCATTAAAATGTATAAATAAAGCCCCATGAAGGTTGTTCGTTGCACACTGTACTGATGAAATTAAAGTACCTAAAATTTGCGTAGCACAGTACAGAAACTTGACTATACTTTCCTAGTAAAGAAAATGTCTAGTTAATCCTTCAAACATAGTAACCGGGCACGAGCCCAACGTCATTCAGCCGCGCAGTTTATCAAAAAATTATAAAAATAAATAAATTTTATAAAAAAATGTAAGCATATTAGAGTATATTGTGTGGTGTAAGAAATCGAATAGTATGTATGACTACCTAACTGACTATTGGAAAAGGACAAAAATGATGAACTCTTGTACCTATTTCGCGTCGTTACATTGCAACACGCTGTCATCGACGTACCTACCACCTACCGGCTTGCTCATTCGCCTCGCTCGCCTCAGCTTAGTCAGTAGGTAGATTGGTGTTCGCGGCTCGCGCCAACCTCGCTACAAGCAGACATTTTATCAACAACCAACGCTATGCTTTAGCTTGCGAAGCGCTAGCTACCGAAATTAACAGAAAAAATAGGCAACGCTAATTAAATATTGAGTTTATGTTGGATCTTAGGATTTAACTTTGAGGCGCGTGGTTACTTTTATTTCACAATTTTTATCTGTAACAATAATTAAACTAAATCCCTGTTTATTTTCACTAGATAATTGTACATCTGCCTTAACTGGTGATTTGTTTGCGTGTGTAGTAGTTAGGTAACCTAAAACTAATGATGACTTAAAACGCTTTTGTTTATGATGCGGTTTGGCAATGCTGGTGTACTACTTATGCTGAAAAACAAATTAGTAAACAAGCGATAATATATTACCGTTTGAAGTGCTCCCTTATTCGGTCTTCACGAATGTTATCGGGTAAATTGCCAACCCACAGGTGCCGAGTCTCTCTAACCATCTTGCTTCGAGCTCCACATTAGGAATCATTACCCGTTCGCGTCACTACGTGGCAAAAATCAATTTTCCACACAACGGTGCTTCACACATTTTTAATATTAGCACTTATAAACCATAGACATTGTTTCATACACATAAGTTACACTTTCGTTATAAAAACAACACTATTTTTCACTTCACGACATTCGTTATTCTCATCACAAAATCCACTTCACTATAAACACACCACGTAATAGACGCGAGCGTACTCTCCGCAGCTCTCGAATTGACAGTGGAGCCAGCTTCGACGCGAGTTTGCCGATAAGCTCCGCCTTCTGACCGCTGCCGCGCAAAGTGGAGTGGGGTGCCAGCTCTGGCTATATTTAAATCACTATAATTTTCCTTATTTAGCTATTGTTTTTTCATAGAGAAATTAAATTGATAATAAAGGATGAAATTTAACATTGCCGATATAATAAAGTTGGAAGCTATAAAAAGGAAACACAAAAAATATTTTTGAAGGGCAATATTCTCGAATAAAATATTTAATTATCAACTTATAAAGAATACACCAATATCAAAAAATGTGCATTTATCAACGTGACCCAGAAAACAGCGAAGAATAACGGCAAATAAACTACTGAATCTGCGGAGCGCTGGCTAGCTTACCCCGTAGCTTAGCTATCTCTTTCATTTCATTATGATTTCGTTTCGCTCTAGCGTTCGTCGCTACCGATGAGTGTTGCAGGTCAAAAAAAGTACCAACTTTTCTGGGACTTTTATTATTAGTAAAGTAAATAGTAATGCCGCTCTGTGTTTTCTACGTAATTATATTATAACTAGTGAGACTTCGTCTTCGTTGACTCGATGATACAATTTGACTCATACTCCGATGTCGTATCACCATCATCACCTCTGTCGTACTCGTATGGTGAAGGAAGGTCACTCGGTATCACTAAATGTATATACCTTTATTAAAGTGAAAGATGACAAAATGGCAAAAAAAATGTTATCTATGAAGACTACATATTTAGTGCAATATTTTTAACGCATAATCGTTAGAGCAAAGCCGAGAGCCTTGAAAATTATTGGAATCTACTTCTAAACCATGAAGTCACCTGTTTAGATTTTTAATTTAAAGTTGAAATGTTAAGCCATAATAATTCACCTAACGTAAATTTTACAATTTGGACCAACATTTTCGTAATTTTCGTCAAAGTTATAAATCTGATTATTTTAAGTACAACCTATTAAGATTTAGCTGCAAAAAAAAAAATCTCAAAAAATCTTTAAACTTTTTTAAACTTGTTCAGGTCGCAAATTCTCAAAATTCCCAACGTAGCCCTCTTCCTAACCTGACCCGACGTATCATTCCTTTTTTTTTTTTTTTTTTTTTTGGCGTGGTGGAAACGCATTTACGCGCGATACCCCCCCCTGGGGAAGGGCAGGGCCTGTGTGGGACTCCCGCCCTCAAAAGGGCGTCCTACCCACTAAAACCACCACGGTGTTCCCTCAGCTCGCCTCTGTGCCAGGGCCACGGGATCGCTCCGCGCATTCACTACGCGACCCTGGCGGCGATGGCTCCTTGTCGAGCCCCTCCTCGCTCTTTGTGAGTAGTGTGCAGGAACACTTACACACTACTCAGGCCACTAAGTGGCGGATGGCGGACCCCCTAAGTCCGCCATCCGCAGGCCTCATGGTGGACGTCTAGCGCCTGGATCGGCCCTCGGCCGGCGTCTCACCCGTCTGCGGCGGATCGGGTTGGAGGTGGAAATCTCCCGTTCTCGCTCCGCCACCTCCTTCTGCAGCATGACCTCTTCGCAGAAGTCCTGCACAGCGTTCCACGACCTGTCGCTCTCGACCATAGCTCGCACCACGGTCGGGAGCGAGAGGTCGCCACCTATAACGCCCGTTAAGGCCGCACGCTGAGATTCCCAGGCAGGGCACTCCACCAGCGTGTGGTCCGCCGTATCCTCGGGGCAGCCCGAGCAGTGGTGGCATACGGCAGTCGGCTCCCTCCCCGCGACTCGGTGCAGATACCTCCCGAAACAGCCATGTCCCGAGAGAACCTGCACCAGGCGGAATGTTAGGGAGCCGTGACGCCTGTCCAGCCATCCCTCCAAAATAGGGCGAACTGCCCCGATGGTGCGGAGGCCCGCACTTGGGTTCGCGAGCATCTCCACCCACTCTTCAACAACGGCCCGGCGGAGTCCGGACCGCTGTCGTTCGGTCTCCTGCAGTGTTGGCCGCTGTCCCAACCTTGCCGTCTCCCTCTCGCGCCAGAAATATAGGGACGCGAGAGCCTCGGCCTCCAGTTCCCAGGGTGGAAAGCCAGCCAACACGCACGCCGCTCCATATGAGATCGTGCGGTACCCCCGTATGGCCCTGACCGCCAGCGTTCGCTGCGCGCCATGCAGCAGCCTGACGCTCTGGCTGGTCAGGGCGTCGGCCCATACCGGGGCCCCGTAAAGGGCCATAGACCGCACGACTCCCATATAGAGCCTCCGACAGGCACTCCCCGGGCCGCCCACGTTAGGCATGAGGGCCCCTAGCGCACCCGCTGTCCCCACCAGCTTCGAGACCAGACGTTTAAAGTGGGCCGTGAACTGCCACCTGCCGTCGAGGGTGAGCCCAAGGTACTTGAGCGTACTCCCGACGGCAATGCGCACCCCACCCACAACGATCCCGCTACCCGCCGGTGGCGCCCGCCGAGGCCCATGGAAAGCGATGGCCTCGGTCTTTTCCAAGGCCACCTCCAGACCCAGTCGCCTGATGCGGCCCACCACCTGCGCTAAACCAGCCGTCGCCCGGAGATTGGCCTCTCTGTAGTCCCTACCGCGGGCCGCCATCAGGGTGTCGTCGGCGTAGCAGATCACCTCGACACCTCTGATGAAGGCCCCCCGCAACACCCAGTCGTACCCGATGTTCCACAGGAGCGGCCCTAGGACCGACCCCTGCGGAACACCGCAGGACATGGCATGGGAATGCCACTGTTCGCGCCCCGGGTAGCAGACGCGACGGCCCTCCAGGTAGGCCCCGATCATCTGGCGGAGGTATGGGGGCACACCGTGGTACCGGAGCGCCTCCATGATGCACGTCCAGGGCAGGGTGTTGAATGCGTTGGCAATGTCAAGAGACACCGCCAGAACTACCCCGCCCTCGGAGACCGCATCCTCCGCCAAACTCTTTAGCCTTAGGATGGCGTCGACGGTAGACCTCCCCGCTCGGAAGCCAAACTGGGACTCGGTCAGGTCAGGCCCCTCTCGCCCGAGATGGTTGATGAGGCGCGCGGCAAGAATACGCTCGAAGAGCTTGCCCACCTCATCGAGCAAGACTATCGGCCGGTATGCCGACGGCGATCCAGCGCTGCGACCAGGTTTACGCAGCAGCACCAGCCGGCCCTCTTTCCATGGAGCAGGGTACTGCCCCTTCTCCAGGCACGCCGTGAACAAGCGCCGTAACCTGGGCCCGAGGACGTCCTGGGTGAGAACCCAAGCACGTCCTGGAACTCCGTCAGGCCCAGGGGCGCACTTTTTGTTCCGTAACCGAAGCATGGCCGCTCCCAGTTCACCCTGTGTGACTTCTGCTGCAGGGACAGAACCTGCAGCAGCCGGGCTGTCTGCCGCGCGTCGACCCATGGGCGGTGGGAAAAAAAATTCCCGGTGGGGGAATAACCGCGCCACCGTATCCTGGAGCAGCTGGGGCTCCAGACTCTCCGTTACCGGGGGCTCCCAGGGGCGCAATTTCTTGCGCACCGCTAAGTAGGGACGCCCCCACGGATCGCGGGCCAAAGATGCCAGCTGCTCCTCCCTCGCCCGGTCTTTGGCTTGGGCGATGGCGGTCTGTAGGGCCTTTTTCGCCCGGCGGTACTCCTCGTACAGTGGCGCATCGTGACGTATCATTCCTATGCTAACCCGAATTTCCTTGGTTAAGGGTTTTCTCTCCTGTTTCTCGTAGTGGGTGTGTATTTTTTTTTATGATGGCTTCGCCTCCAATGGCTTCCATAATACAATATCATCAAGCCCCTTTACACAAAATGATATACTTTTTTCATTACTACTTGATAGGCGAGGTATTGGTATTTCTGATAATAATAATGTTTAATTTCAAACTTTTTAGCTTTTACCTCACTTCGTCTTCCATTAAATTAAAACTGCAACATGTTTTATTTTTGTAGTTATATTAGCTTTTAATTGGACCCTGCCTCGTTGGTCTAGTGGTCAGCATGCTGGTATGCAGGTTCGAATCCCGGGTCGGGCCGAGAGTGTTTGGGTTTTTCTGTCTTAAAATTACTTAGACACAGCTCCGGAGTCAGGAAGTCAGTGGTGTTAACACCCGTGCCTCGGAAAGCACGTTAAGCCGTTGGTCCTGCGCCTGATCTCTCTACGGTCGTGTCGGACTGCCGTCTCACCGAATTATGAGAGTGACGGAACAGAGAGTGCACCTGTATATTGCACTATAATATGTCCTGCGCAGTTAGCCAATCTCTGTTGAGATAGGCCGCCGTAGTCGAAATCGGCTGGGGATGTCCTCCCTTAGATCATCATCAATTGGTACCCATTTTCCTATAATAAAAAAAAAATGCACCCTGATTACTCTAAGCCCCATTATGAGAAACAGGAAAGGAAAACCTACCCAATGATATTCGAACGATACGTACGTCAGGTCAGGTCAGGAAGAGAGTTAAAGAGTCCCGTTCGGTTTTTTTTTTTCAAGTTCCTAACCTAACCCGCGATCGGGTTAGGATTTCGGGTCGGAGATTTCTTTCAACACGAAATATATTTCAATACATCTGATTAACTAATCTTGATGCACCTGACACAGTTTATAATACAGGGTGACTGGTACTGAACCCGCCGTAGCAAAAGCAAAAGCATATAAAGAGGAGGTCGTTGCCTATTTATTGAACACTACTTTCCCAAACTAAAGTTTCATGGTTTGGGAGATATGTCAATTTTTATACTTTATTGATTTTTTCCCAAAATTTTACTTTCAAACAGTCGGAACTTTTTTTCTTTTCTTATTACAGAACTTTTTTATTATTTGTTGGTAGTAATAAACATTTGTGATAAAATCACGTTAGGACTTATCTCGAACACTAGACTAAAAAGTATGTATGTTTATTTTTACAGTATTTTGATAATATTTCCTTAATAGTGTATCAATAGGTACTGAATGTCCCGCCACTGATTATTATCTTTCTATTCTCGCATTGCCACGCGGTTGACTGGTAGAGAATGCCTTAAGGCATTAAGTCCGCCAATTGTACTTTCTTTTTTGGTGCAATAAAGTTTAAATAAATAAATACATAAAATAAACAGATATTAAGCTTTAAAATAAATATTTAAAAAAAAATAACATTGTGGTCAAATTCAACCGAAAATATTTGAAAAAGAGCGGTGTTTGGATACTTAATTCTACTCTAAATTAGTTCTCTAGTTTGTAACCTTCCAACGGGCCTAAATTTGCGTAAAAAAGTTTGATTTGCTAGACTTTGGAAGGATTTTTCGGTCAACCAACAAAATACGTACGTTTGTGCACTAAAATTAAAATAACAATTAATTTTAAAATAATTGTTTTACGATTTTTACCATTTTCAAATTGTCAATGATTGAGTAATTTTTTAAATCATTTGGCACGACTTGCTTTATACTTTTTTTTACACCACGGGCTATCAAAGTCAGTAGTCTGAATTAGGTTTTTTTTTTAACAAAAAGGCGATTTTCTAAGGTCTTACACATTCAAATTTTAAAAAATAACACAGATTTTAGGTGTTTCAGGTCCATCCATGAGATAAGCAAAAAAACAGAACACAAAAAAGTCATCATTTATAGAAACTGCATAAATTTTTATCCGACGAGGAAAACATTTTTCTAAAAAATTCAAAAATTAGATTTCTTGAAACTGGTAACACTTTTACTTGAAAAAAAATTTCGGCATGTAGTAGACCACACTGCGACCTATTCTTAGTTATAGGATTATCCTTCATTTTTTGGACAACCTGTATACAGTGTGTCCGGGTTTCAACTGGCGTGAATTTATGGGCTTTATTAGATCATCAAATGTTATCGACAAATGGTCTAACCCTCTTGAAATGGCAGCCATTTTAATTATTTTTAAAAAATGCTATTTTTAGGGATCTGGAGGTCCTTAAAGTTATGAAAATGATTCTTTTGGTAGGTAACGCTATGGCCTATCAAGTGACAAAGATCAATTCAAAATTATTAACCGTCAAAGAGTATAAACATTTTTTTATAAATATGTATTGCTAAAAATTTAAAAATGTTAAATAGTTTTTTAAATCTTTTACAAAACTACACCCAAAAATGAAATGTTTGTGAAATTTTTTTTCGCAAAAAATAAAAAAAAAAACATAAAAATTAGTTAAAAATTTGGTAAATAAAAGGGTTTAAAATTATCGCTAGGCGAAACCCGGACACCCTGTATAGGCCACAATACAATAAAGGGTAGGTACCTATCCTACCCATTTTTTAGCACTTGCATGCACGCATTTGCAAATTAGTCACACATACCCAACACACACAGACATTCAATTTTTTCCGTGTAAACACGATCTGTCAGTACGTCAACATCATTGATTTATTATTAATTAATAAATCGGACTCCAACATAAGGACAGGACATACATAGCTAACAAATTCTAAAGCTTACTAACTGAGTGCACAATCCTGTGCTACTAATATTATGGTTGTTTAAGCTTTGTGAGGATGAATATTATTAATGTTTGTTAGTCCTTTCATACAAAAATCAAATTTTGACGAAACTACAATAGTATGACGCATACATTCTGATATATGTACTTTTAAGTATAAATATTGACGTAGACAAAGCTAGTGTTTATATTTATAGATAGGGAAGTACTTTAGTAAAGTAGTATCTTGAATGTTAATTATGTATTTAGCACAATCCTACTGTTTATTTATTAAAAAGTATATTAAGGATGTGTAATTTACAACTCTAACCTGAATATGAGAGAATAATCAGGTGATGTTATGTGAAAGATTCGTTATTATGTATGTATGAGTAGTTATTATGTATTGGGCTACCCGAATTATTTCTATAAGGTATTTGAGAGAAGTTCAAAGAAACAGCATTTTTGCTTTGCAAATTTTTATTAAATTATTAGCTGTCGCCCGCGACTTCGCCCGCGTAAACTACTATTTCTGTATCCTACAGGAACTGTTTTTCGGGATAAAAAGTAGCCTATATGTTATTCCAGACTATAATCTATCTCTGTGCCAAAAGAGTTGTCCAATAATGGTTTTTTATTCGTCAATATTTCTAACCAGAAATAATTAAATTTTATATGAAAGAGTACACATAAACCAGCCTTCCTGCATAAATAACATATTTTTAAAGGCCTCCGATTTCGAGAAAAATTAAAATTAATTTTACTGTTTGTCTGTACTTAAGCTGCACCTTCGGCTATAACAATTAATGCATGAAAAAAAAGGACTGTCAAAAAAACGCAAACGAATGAATGATTGAATGAAGAATGAAGAAAAAAGAAAAAGACTGTATTTTAAATGAAAGTTATTATTCAAGTCGACTAGGTTTACAATAACGCAGAGAGAGTGACCGCTCACTTACGTGCTATGGAGAGGAGTATTTTAGCGGGCATCGATGTTCGCCGGCGAGCCGAACATCGCTCGATTCGATGTTCTTCGCCGGTGCTCGGAGGTCCTCGTCCCGTGCGTGTCGTACGTTACAAACACGAGCCTAGTGCGTGTACAATATTTATCTTTAACTCTTTAAGTCCTTTGACCTGACCGCGGAACACATCCAGTGTGGCAAATCCGTAAGGGTTTATTAAAGGAGGCGCGGCGGCCCAGTGTCAGTAAAAAAAACTTAATCAAAATCGTAATGGCATGTTGCGCGTTTCTGTAAACGAACCCTCTGCTGTGACCTATTTTGTGTTTCACTGCACGTTTCTCTGAGTATATTTTAAAAATATTACATATTAGTTAATGTCGATATCGATTTAAACTGTATACAATACAACCTTGGCTACTAGCGTTTTGACAGTAATTGTCAGTATTCACACGAGTTTGGAGTTTTTGGCGGGAAATGAGCCGGTCAAAATGGGTTTCGTTTCTTAATTTTATAAATTAGTTTTTCGTGGTCATTGTTGTGATTGTGTGGTGGAATAATCTTAATCATGAGCTGCAGAGGAGAACTAATGACGTAAAAGTGAGAAACAAAGTAGGGCGCTCCTATATGATCCGGCTCGATGTTCCCGCTCAAAATTTCGTTGAGAGCATTGAAATGCGAACCATCCTCGCATTTCAATAAGTTATGTTAGGTTAGTAAGTATATTAGTGTTAGTGTAGTTGCAAAAGAAGAAGAATACTAATGAAAAGGATAAAAAATAAAGATACTGATCATACTGAAGACGTGGCTGTATTAACTTGATCCTTTGCCTACCCAGAATGGGTAAATTGAACAATAAAAACACACGAGTTTGACAGATAGGGCTGTACGCGGCTTGAAAAAGACACATTGACAAACATATTGCTACCCCGTTTTATCGCCCGTAAGTTTTGGGTGCGTAACCAGGACAGCATTACAGTCATAGGTCTAAAATACATTTCCTCTTTAAAATAATATTCATTCATCTGAGATTTTTAGCATACCTTCCTTTATAATTTGTGTTTTTATTGGAAGATGTTGAAACGATCTAGCTATTTGTTTAAGTTTGGACCAAATTATTGGAAATATTCCAATGCGCAGAAGGTTAATTCGTCTCCGTCACCGAACCAAAATGTAGGAATTACTATCAGTGACGACTGTGCGAAGAAATTGAAACAGTTATGTGATGGCAATAATAACTTCTTGAGATTGTGCGTAGAAAGTGGAGGGTGCTCCGGGTTCCAATACAAATTTGACCTCGACGATAAAGTAACTGATGACGATAGGTTGATATTTGTTACCTATTTATGTCTAGACGTACAAGTCCTTAGCACTTTTAGTACACATCTGCAGATTTAAATTCATTATGTAATTTATTTTTTGCTAGGCTAAATAACAAAGTATACATATCGCTTCCCGGTAAGAAAAGATGTGTCACAACATATATTGGGTACTCAATGATATTTTTGTTTTTAAAATTAAAGCCCTATAAATAACATAAAATTAAGCTATTTACTCATAAAACCTCAGTAATCTGGCTATTATAGTTTTAAATTATTGACGATTAAATGAACAGAAACACTGTCAAAGTAAAATTTTCTTGAATTAGCTATTTTTTGTATTGTTACTCTATATAGATTTTGGATGTTTCAGATGATTTCTTTAAAAGTTTTTATGTTGCAGAGTATTTGAACGAGATGGCATCAAAGTTGTAATTGATGAAACATCATTGGAATATATAAGGGGTTCTACAATTGATTACCATACAGAGCTTATAAGATCCGCATTTAGAGTAGTCCAAAATCCAAATGCAGATCTGGGATGTTCATGTGGTGCAAGTTTTTCTATTAAAGTTGACTAGTCTTAATTTGTTCCTATAGTCTGACAAGTTCATGCATCCTACTTGAGTCCTGCAAGACGCGCAGGGGAGTGAGGAAGCACCAATGGGATGTGACTGTTACAGAAAAAGCACCCTCCCCGCCTTGCATGCTTTGCCTCTTACACAGACAACTAAAGGATGGTCACACAAGATCTTGTCAGACAATATATATATGTATATATATTATATGTATTAATAATTTAAGGTTTTTCTGTTTAATATTAATTCTAGGTAGTTCAATGCCCTAATTGATACTCAATCACCTCTAGGATTTTTTTCTCCACACAATATGATTGCTAAACAATAATTTCTGAACTTTGTATGTAAAAAGGAAGAGAGTAGGTAGTGACTTCATCTAAAGTAAATAATTATATGAGTGCATAAAAAAGTACAAAATTGATATTTGTTGTTTACTTTTTCAAATTTGTGGATTTAAAAATTATTCACATGATTAAATCATGCATGCTATGAACACTTTGGATTGCAATCTAGTATTAATAGAAAGGACATGTCCACTTTTTGGAGGTACGTTTTTTATTTCAAGATAAAACTAACCGCCATGTAACTATATTTATTTATAAACTACTAAAATAGGAAACAACACCATATGAAATATAATTGAATAGCCTCTACTATTGAGAAAAAAAACAAGTACCTATTTGTAGGTCTAGAAGCATTTTGTGTATAAACAAAAATATTAAAAAATATACCTCACTATAGTCCGTGCCATTTAAACTTGCACAAAAGGTCATTGACTCCCCTGTACCACTGCACGCCGATACGGGATCGCGGCGAACCAAAATACAAGGCGTAGCGATAGAAGTCTGTGTAAACAAACGTTTTATTGGTACTAGAATCCAATCCCGCAAACGCGGGACCCCGCAAATGTGGGATTCCACACCTTTTTTGCGGGATCAGAAATACGGGATTACACCCGCGGGATCCCGCAGGTTTGCGGGATTGAAAAAAAAAATATTTAAGAAAAATGGGCTCAGGCGACTAACTAATTATTTATAAGACACCTCAGCACAGCTCATTAATAAGTGATTTAACAACTTTCTCATAGAACTCGTGATTTTTATATAGAATTTGTATGGAAAATAATTTTGATTCAGTTCAGTAATTTTGACTCAGACAGAACTAAATAAGTTTTGAATTTCTATTTTGTGTCGCATGGATCCTGTATCGGAACGGAACGTAATCAATGTCAGTTCAGTTCAATTCAAATACTCTATGACTAGGGATTCGGTGCACGGGGATTTACCTTCGCGCGCGGTCAAGTGTTAATTTATAATATGAGTATTACTCAAAGCAATTAGCAAAATTAATACTTTGCTTCATATTGATAATAATAATAAAAAATATTCTTGTCTTTATTTCTTTCATTTAACTACACAAAACAAAAATACTAATAAACAAAAGCAATCCCGCAAGCATGCGGGATCCGCGAGATTGATGACCTTGATCCCGCATGCTTGCGGGATTGCAATTTTTATGCGGGATTGGATTCCCTAATTGGTACGAGACGACCTTGACCCGAAAAATTGACATGTATTACAAACATTGGCTACTGCATTACAAAACAAGCAATATGCTGAGGGACAGCCGACATTTTATGTAACTGGACATGAATAATGAAATAAAAATAGTTGCATCATTCATTATTAATTTAAAAAAAGTATTTTTCTATATCCAGCGTTATTATCGCGGGAGCAGTTGGTAGGTATTATTAAGAAATTAATTTTTTTAGCAGATATCTTTAACCGATTGGGCTGAAATTTTGCATACACGTTAAGTTTGGATGACAATGCATGGTAAGATGTGTGACGTCATTCTTAATTCAACATGGCGGAGCATCCAAAATGGCGGGCTCGTTATTTTCAATGCATTTTTACAGTATGGGTATAAATATGAAAATAAAGTGACGTTACTAAAAAACAATATGGTCGACTTCTAAATGTACTCCTACAATATTGGTATCAAATAAAAGGGCTTGCTAAGAGTAACCAAATCCAATATGGTGGACTTCTAAAGATGGCGGACTAAGTTTTTTTTTTCTTTTGTACAATGTGGGTATCAATTGAAAAGGCTTGCTGAGAATAACTCAATAAATAGGGTGACGTCATTCCAAATCCAATATAGCGGACTCCTAAAGATGGCGGACTAAGTTTTTTAATCTTTCCTGCAATATGGGAAGCAAGCTAAAGGACTTGCAGAGAATAAGCATGCGAGTTTAACTCCGTTGCTCCGATCCGTTTAGAAATTTGGTGTATTGGGTTTTCTTTGCGTGAAAAAAAGGCGTGTTAAAACCCATGCGGTGAAAACGGTGAAGGAAAACACCGTGAGGAAAAACCTGCACACTAGTGGCTAGTGTGTGAGATGGAGAAGGCATTGGCATGGCAAACCATGCCAATAAATATTGCCAAGAAAGTCGTGTGTGTTTCATTCCACATAATGATTACGACCCTCAGTCATGAGGTATACTGACTGTGAAGAAAAGGGGTTTTCTAGGAGTCCTCGATTATTATTATTGAGGTTGAATGTTTTGAGTCTGAAGCATCGATAGGTAAACTTTGACGAGTTACATTTTGGTGAGATATGCGTCAACAGTATTGGTTTGCCTGTCTAGGATAAGGATAACTTCAAATCAAACTGGAATTGTGTTTACGCTGCGTAAGGCTTAGCTTGAAGCTAACTTATGTCTTACGCGGTGCATTTATCCTATTCTTCAACACCCAAGACAAGGTGTTGTACCCAGTCGGGTTATAAGTTATGTCACAAATACTTATTGCAGCTCAATTTTAAAGCAGATATCTTAAACCAATGAGCTGAAATTTTGTACACAGGTTTAGCTTGGATGACAATGCATAGTTAGCTGTGTAAGTCGTCTAAGTCGTCTTTGATGAGCTGACGACCATTTTAAAAAAACTTACTATCTCGCCGAGATACCATCATGTGAAAAAGTATTTCAGCGGAGCAACGACTCGCTTTTCGCAATTTCTTCTATTAGGCTCATTTTGTGCATGACCTAGCTCCTGGACTAACTGCATTCGACGGTCAAATGACAGATGCGGTTAGCTGTCAACATCAGCCGGCGGCAGCCGCCAATGCGTCGACAGCACGTCGACGGCATGTCGACAACTAGCCGCCGACTTCTAACGTCGGCTGCAGTTACATACGTCGACAGCAAACTGCTGTTCGTGTGTAAAAGCTCTCACGATCACTTTATACTTAAAAACATCGTTCAAACTTGTGTTCAAATGGAATTACCTACGATGATAGCAAAACATATTGTGGAGGTAAATTATACAAACTAACCTGCTTGCGGTTCGAGGATTCTTTTACGCCTCTTTTTATACTTCTCAGGTTCCATCTTCACTTATAATAAGTAAAGAATGGAGAAAACAGCAACAAAATAAAAGAAACACAAACGTAACAAAGAACAATAACAGAAACTCATCAAAAAATAACGACTGATAATAACACGTAAACACTTCCGAAATTCGTAAATTAAAAAAATCAATCATTACAAAATAGCGTACAGGTATAGCACCACTGACCTTTCAAACCACTAACGGTTAAGTGCAATAAGTCATAATTTATAATTTTCGGAGTCAAAATTATACAATGATAAATATCTATGAATGGTCAACTACTGTTAATTCTTTATGGAAAAAATGTAATTTCTAATTATTGTGTTTATATTTGTGGTAAAAGTAATGTCAATTAACCGAGTTTTTAAATTAAAACCAAGTAACTGCTTAAAGACTTTCAATACGTAAATTAAAAGAAAATTTGTTATAATAACTAAATCTGTGTTTTATTTACAAAATTGCGAAACCATTACTTAAATTTTGATGTTTTAGAGTTGTCTCGTTCTCGGACGGGCCGTGGTATTATGAAATCAGCGATAGGTCGGGATTATCGCTATTTTATACGATGAGCGACACGTGTCGTAATGTTTGGGCATTTTTTGGTACAGGTGGGGTCAATAACCTTTTGTGCAAGTTTAAATGGCACGGACTATAGCCAGGTTTCGCCTTGTAGTAATTTTCTGATTACGTCTGGCACACGTGTCTGCCATCTTGCGGAGAAAATTGGAAGCGCTTGAATTCGGGTTTGCTTTTAGGTGAAGTGTATGACGTATTTATACGGTTGGATAGAGGAGTTCGTAGTTCGTATAGACTATAATAGATGGCGTTTCTGAGATAGGTTTTTAGTTCAGTTCTACCACAGATTATATAATAGTTACTACGTAACAGATAAATCACTTCATACAAAATCGTCCATACCTACTTCTATAATAGCCTACAATTTTTTGTAGCAGACTGCTGCGCACGAAAATGTACCTTAAGCATCGAAAATTACGTTATTATTCCTCTGCAGCTGCGCGCGGCCGGCACGGCGTGTCGGTAATAATAATTAAGTCAGGGTTAAGAATGTAAATTTAGCATAAAGCTCATTAACTTCAACTGTAAATTAATGATCGTACGTAATTTTTAACCAGAAAAGTGCCGTTTAATATTTTTTCTGGATTATTTAACGCGGAGCCGATGTGAACCGTGGCGCCGATGCGCGCGCATCAATCATTTTCAATGCCTCCGAAGATTGCGGGAACTGCACGGTCTGTGGATATTTTTCATACACATAGGATTTAAATATATTTTTAAGGCTCAATGATGTGAAGGAGCAAACTCGTAAATTGTACCTCGTCTTATCGAACTGACAATGTAAAAACGGGCCCCGTTTTACTAGGAGTCCACTATCCGTCTGTCAGTCTGTCTGTCCGTTGCGAGTCATGAGATACACCAGGCTGTATCTCATGACTCGCAATAGCTAGACAATTTTCACATTACATATTTGAACTATAAAAATAGCATATATCACGTAGGATATAGAGGTGGTCTTAAGTTCTAAATGGGGTAGTCTGACATACTGTGCTGTTAATAGACAATAAACTTATTATTATATTTGATAAATAATCTTTAATAAAAATATTACTCATTCCTAAATCTTAAAACATACACATTATGAAGAATAAAAATCTAGACATTTTTTACTTTTTGTGTACCCAACCCTAGCGCTCCGCCCATCCGTAGGTTCTAAATTTAAAAAATACGGCTAAGATAAACTACTGTAAGAAAACAAATCTGTCTATTGTGGTGTAACCAGTTAACCACAGAACAGAAAAAACGCGTAGAAATCGTAAGTGGGCGTGATCCGCGTATCTCAAATGCGATGAGCTTAGCGCATGTTATGTCCCCGCCCCCATTCACGTGCTTTAGTCAACGACAGTCGCGACAGGATGCTGACGCCTTCAAACATTGACGAAAATCTTAAAAAACGCTGAATTGTACAATTTTTGTGAGGAATAACAACAGTAAAACAACAAATGTATCAAAAAGAGGAGTGACATACCATAAATAAGTAATTTATCACGTTATTTTAATAGAAATTGGAAAATTTGCACTTGATAGCAATCGGCTAAAATTACATTCTAAAACCAATCCACCACAATGGTGATAAGGTCTAAATTACATTTTGTACCGTTACCTAATTCCGTATTAATTCCACACGCTACTCATTTAGGGATGCGATATTTTAACGTTAAAATAACGATAAGTTTATTTTAAACGAAATTGGAACTATTTTCATACTACGTCATACTATGTAATCCGTGAATTGTGTTGAACGTAGTAATACATTCAACATAATTCACGGATTACTTCACAGCTAGGTAACTAATTAATTATCAAAGGATTCGCTACGTGTCATCAGGTTATTTTTTTTTATTATAAATTGTGACATTAATCCGTAAATCCGTAATAAGAAAAAACCGGCCAAGTGCGAATCGGATACACGCATTAAGAGTTTCCTATTGTCGTTATCTACTTCGTCTTGGACACTTTAGACAATTTAAGGATTTTGAATCGAGTACAAAATTATCCAACACACAAGTCTACGAATATTACTGCTAAATTAATAAAGTTATCTTAATCGCTATAGTTTTCCTTTAAAGGTTATTAAATGCACTATCACTTTAGAAACCCCCAATTCATTTTAAAATACCCACTCAAAGATACCCCACACTTCTCACAGTAAAAGATTTTACTTCATTACTTTGTCGTCGTAATTGGTTAAATACCAGCTTTCTAGTACTAACGGTCTCATAGCAAAACCTCGGACAGACAGACAGACAGAACGGGCATGACAAAACTATAACCTTATAGTTTTGTCATGTCCGTCTGGCTGACATAAAAAGCAAACATTTCAAAAGTCAAAAATAATACGAAACGATAAGGTTAGGCGTTATAATGTCGCGTCGAGGGTTTTTGTTGCGTTGGCGTAAAAATGTATAGTATAATTTTTTTAATCGCCTGAACCGACCTTTTTATATTGCACCTTACGTATCAAGCCTTTCATGATGAAAAAAATATTGAAGGAGTTGTGAAAAAAATGCATTTTGGTGGCCGCCTTTGCGGCTTCTTTGAAATAAAACAACATCATATAGTATTTTACTAGACGTGCCTTTTCATTTGATACCCATATTGAGGGAGTTGTAAAAAACACTCCTGAATAATGATCGATAATCTTTCAAACAAACAAAAAACAAACTCTCGTTTTTACGTCGGGGATAAACAATATTTATTTACACTCACACCAGCAATTTCTTCGTCCGTGCAAATTTCGGATTCTCATTCTTATTTTCACTTTCCATTTACATCTTATAATCCTAGTTTTTTTTTGACAATCGAGGCGGAGATCAATCTTAGTCATAAAAAAGTGTGTAATTTTTGAGTAATATCTCGTGTAACTAACCCGGCCACGATTTTGTTTTATAATAACTTAATAATAAGTAAGTAGAACCTACATTTATTTCGTATTCCTTTCTCCGCCGCGCATAAGTCTAATTCTCATACATAATATTTTCACCCCGTAAACCTAGTTTTTATGGGATAATCGGGGCGAAGACTAATCTTACAAATCAAAATCATTGCAAAAGTTTCAGTTTAATTAGAGTAATAACTCGTGTAACGAACATTACTGATGTACCTACCTGTTTATTTTGATTTGTTTTATTTTTGTGGCAGCTAGTGGTGACCGAGTTTGTTCCGGCGTTTCTTCTCAGCACTTGCCAGATTGTCTGTGTCTTGTCTCGAAGCGCTAGTAGGGTCCAAAAGATAAGGAGACATGTTCTGCCCCACATGGGCCATAATTGATTGATATTTTGACGTTCATAAGTGGCATTTTGTGTCCTAAATTGAATAAAGAATTTTTGACTTTTTGACTTTTTTTTTTTACTTCGTTTTATAAACATAAAGATGATACGAGTATAGTGTGAGCATAAATATATAAGTATGCCTATGTGGGCATAAATTTTATTTTCCGGACAAAATTTGATATCTAGCTAGATCGATACTTTTTGTTCAGTTTATCCTTAATTTTGACAGGAAACTTCTATAGTTTGTGTGTCCATCTGGCGTTGGGTGGCAAAACTATTTGATACTTAAAAGCAAGGAATAGGAGCGGCAGCCACAATTATGGACCTTAATGCATCGTAATAGGGAAAAGCATGACAAAAAAGTGACATCTAGTAGGGAGTAGAATAACAAAATATAAAAGCACATTAGAATCAGGAAAGCACAACTTAGGATCTTAAGAGCTTAGTAATAAAGATGGGACTCATTTAATCGAATTTGTGTTTTAAGCTCTTTCGTCGTCACTAAAAATTACCAATTACAACTCAATATTTTTTGTGTGGATCATAATGTGATATTCTTACAAATGTGTTAGTTTGGTTACACTGGTTTTCATACTAATAGGCGAGGATGCTATTTCTACTCGTTTTTTCTGTTCTGTGGGTGTAACTGACGTGTATGCATGTGTGTGTCGATACGGGTGCTCTAGCACAATAGAAAGATTTGTTTTCAGAACAGTAGTGTGATTCAGCCGTATTTTTGAAATTAGAACCTACGGATGGGCGGAGCGCTAGGGTTGGTTCACAAAAAGTAAAAATGACTAGATTTTTATTCTTCATATGTTTTAGGTTTAGGAATAAGTCATATTTTTATTAAAGATTATTTATCATATATCACAGACAGTGGACTCCTAGTAAAACGGGCCCGTATTTACATTGTCAGTTCGATGAGACCAGGTACAATTTACGAGTTTGCTCCTACACATCATTGAGCCTTATAAAATATATTTAAATCCTATGTGTATGAAAAATATCCACAGACCCTGCAGTTCCCGCAATCTTCGGAGGCATTGAAAATTTTGCGAAAAGATTTTTTATTTTTTTAACATGCACACCAGGAGCCTTACCATCAGAAACAATGCAATCGCTAAACCAGGATAGTTCCTATAATTCGTACCGTGACCACGAAAATTAGCAGGCCCACAGCGAGGAAGTTCGTTTATCCTGTCACCTTTTTTTTGTATGCAATTTCGTACTATGACACTTCATCTGAAATTAATCAATAATTAATCAATAATTAATTAATAAACAGCCACGAATAATTTAGTTCTACGTTTCTTCTTTTTGTACAATAGCTCTAGTAAAAACCGGCTAAGTGCGAATCGCACTCGCGCACGAAGGGTTCCGTATCATTATCTACTTCATCTTAGTGACTTTAAAGAATTTGTAAGAATGTTGTACAACATTATTCAACACCCAAGTTCTACCAATATTACTGCTAAACTAATAGAGTTATCTTAACCGCTATAGTTTTCCTTTAAAGTTCATGAAATGCACTGTCATCATGATTTTTTATTTTATTTTTTAAGCCAGCAGGTAACCTTTTAGAGGGAGGAGGGGGGGACGCGCACTTTAAAGTTTAATATTTCGTAAATAGAGCAATAAATCAAAAATATGTTGTAGAATCCTCTAAATCATTTTAAAAGACATACTCAACGATACCCCTCACTATGGGGTAGATGACGAAAAAAAATCATTCCCTATTTTTATTACTTATTTATTCTGCAAAAAATATATATTTTAGACCTCCTTACTTACTTACATTTAATAAATAATTATCATCTGTGTCTCTACGTTTGACATCTCAACAATCAAACGAAATAGACATATGTGAATGAATAGCCCCATCTCGCTCTTTCATCCTGTCATCGTAAGGCCTTTTCATGAGTGCTCATGGTACGAGTTTTAGCCATCCTAAAGCAGGGTGTTTATCGGGTTGTTAGTATTTCGAAGGATAGTTATTTTGCTGATAGTACGGGCCCAGTTGTCTAGGGTGGGTAGTTTCCGAGTTATGGCTGTTTCAGTTTTGACAGCTGTCATCCGAAATAAAGATCTAGTCGAGCCCTACGATTTGTCCCTACGAACTCGTAGTCTTGGATGGATAGTTTCCGAGATATTTCCGTTTCAATTTTGACAGCTGTCATCCGAAATGAAGAACTTTACGAGTCCTAAAATTTGTCCCTACACACCAGTAGGATGAGGTGGGTAGTTTCCGAGATATGGCCGATTCAATTTTGACAGCTGTCATCCGAAATAAAGATCTCTTCGAGCCCTAAAATTTGTCCCGACACACCAGTAGTCTGAGGTGGGTTGTTTCCGAGATATGGCGGTTTCAATTTTGACAGCTGTCATCCGAAATAAAAATGATTACATGTTTCATATAACCTACTTTGTAGAACGTTTAAGCGACGCTCTCGAGGCAATATCTGTTTGGGGTGATGCCAATCTAGTGACGTTTAATGCTACCAAAACGCAGGCATGTTTGTTCTCCACAAAACGGAGCCATTTTGATCTGGCTCCGACATTCCGGGGTGTGCCTGTGTCCGTCACCGATAACTTACAGCTCCTAGGTATCAGTTGTCATCCAATTTGAATTTTGGCCAGTACATCGAGTTCATAGCCCAAACTGCAGCTAGAAAGTTTGGAGTTCTCTCTAAGGTCAGGCGGTATTTTACATCGAAGCAGCTTCTACAACTATACCAAGCTCAAGTTAGATCTTGTATGGAGTACTGCTGCCACCTTTGGGACGGATCTGCCAAATACCAACTGGCTGCATTAGACTCAATGGAAAAAAGAGCAATACGAATTATTGGAGACACTGAACTTTGTGAAACTAAGCTGCAAAGCCTCGAACATAGGCGTAAGGTGGCGTGCCTTTCAGTGTTCTACAGGCTACATTTCAACGAATGTGCGAAAGAATTGCACGAACTGATTCCACCGGCCCCTTTCTACTATCGGGACATAAGACGCAGGCGGGGGTTCCACCCTTATGTCGTTGACATACCACTAATACGCACCAAACGTTTTAAACGTTCCTCTTGCGTACGGCTAGAGTGGAATTCGTTGCCAGCTGAAGTGTCCCCTAAACACAACGATTTGGATTCCTTTAAGAAAAGAGTGAATAGGCTGCTTCTAGACAGACATGTCCCATCGTCGGCCGCATCGTCGCTTACCATCAGGTGGATTGCGGCCAAATGTCTGCCAATTTAAAATTAAATTTAAAAAAATATGATAGATATCTGCATTTCGAAAGTCAGTCTTTGAAAGCGAACCGGCTCCGGCGAAAAAAAAAAAAGTGAGAGACGTCAAACCTCACAACATTTCGGCCCTGTTGTGCCTCTCTTTACTTGACGTATTAGTGGAAGTAAAGATAACAACCTTTCGCCGCAGACAATAAACTCTAAACACTTAACAGTCATCTTCACTTCACATTTATATTTACATTTTGTTCACTTACTACACACTTACATTGCAGTAGTATTTATTTAAATCCGGTGACAAAAGTGACCCCTCTAATTTTAGACCAATATCAATTCTGCCGGTCCTTAGTAAAATATTTGAAAAGGTAATATTCAACCAATTACTAGCACACTTTTCTTTAAACCATCTACTACACAAAAAACAATTTGGTTTTACTAAAGGTAGAAGTACTGCTGATGCGGGGGTCGCTCTCTTAAAACATATATTTGATGCCTATGACAATAGACAAGATGCTTTAGGTATCTTCTGTGATCGTTCAAAGGCTTTTTTGAAACATAAAACTTTATTTTGATTGTGTGGAACATAAAACTTTATTGAAAAAATTACAACACTATGGAGCTTCAATGAATTCATTAAATTTACTTGAATCCTACCTAACAAGTAGAACGCAAAAAGTTTGCATCAATGGAATTGAGTCTTCTGGAGCACCTCTGACAATGGGTGTGCCCCAGTTTTTGATTTATATAAATGACCTTCCACACTTTGTGGAAGATCTTTGTGATATAGTATTATTTGCTGATGATACTTCACTTATATTTAAAATTCCAAGGGGGAAAGATACTTTTGACGATGTGAATAATACTCTTTCACAAGTATTACATTGGTTTACCGTTAACAACCTATTACTTAACGGGAATAAAACTAAATGTGTTAAGTTTACTATGCCAAATGTCAGACAGGCCTCAACACATGTTTTGATAAAAGATAAATTGCTAAATACTATAGATTCAACAACATTTTTAGGCATAACTTTAGATTCAAAACTACAATGGGGTCCTCATATCGTGGCCTTGTCAGGAAGACTTAGTTCAGCTGCTTTTGCTGTAAAAAAGATACGGCGCTTGACTGATATTGAAACGGCCAGACTAGTATATTTTAGTTATTTCCACAGCTTGATGTCGTACGGTATTTTACTGTGGGGCTCAGCTGCTGATATCGAATTAGTTTTTGTACAACAAAAAAGGGCAGTACGTGCTATTTATAACCTCAAACCTCGAGATTCATTAAAAGATTTTTTTAAAGAGATAAGGATATTAACGGTAGCTTCTCAATATATTTATGAAAATATTATATATGTGCGCAAAAACCTGCATTTATTTACAAAGAAAAGTGATACATATTGTTTTAACACTAGAAATAAAAATAAACTTGCTGTTCCACAATTCAGGCTTCAGAAGGTTGGTCAGTCTTTTATGGGGAAATGTATCAATTTCTTTAACAAATTACCACAACATATTGTAGAATTACCAGTTAATAAATTTAAATCATTAATTAAGGATACTTTAATGACAAAGGCTTATTATAAGGTAGACAATTATTTGAATGATGTCAACGTGTGGACCAGCTCGCACCAGTAAAATTTTAATTTCTGTATCAAAATATTATTTTTAAAAGAGGCTTTGACAAAAGTGACTGAGTTTCTTGCGCTGCTTCTTCTCAGCACTAGCCCAGAATTTGTCCCGAAGCAGTGGTAGGTAAAAAATATATGTTGGGACATGTATAAGTGCCCCCAGTGGGTCTACATGCATAAATAAATGACTTTTACTTTTATGCTCGCGCCCCGCGTGTCACTTCGTGGGTTTGTCTGCCCAAGTTTGCTCAACGGGCCGTGTAACTGTCGTGTATGTATGTGTATGTCGATACGGGTGCTCTAGTATGTAGATAAAATACTGTATATCTATATACCGTGGCTCTAGTATGTAGATAAAATACTGCACATCTACAGGGTGGCCCGTTTATAGTGGTCCAAAGATGTTTTTAGCTTAAGAGCATCATGAGTGATCGTTTAAAACATACTTTAGTTAAGCGAAAACTTATGGTTTAGAAATTTTGATTTTTAAAAAAAAAACGAAATTTCAATATTTTTGACGCAAAGGTTTTGCGAACTACTCTGTTATGAAAACTACTAGACCGAATCGAATGAAATTTGGTATGGACATAGTGCAACAGTCTACCTATTACGCTATATGCTCATCTAGTGTAAATAATTAGACTGATTTTTTTAATTAACTTTTTCTATAGCTTTTTATTGGCAAAATATTGATTTTCAAAAAAATCCTGTGAAAAAAAATGTACTGCTAAAGTTTTGATGACGCTGCTAAAAAGTATCTTAACATAGGGTTATTCGTTATACAAAAAATCAAAGTAGTCCTTTGATTGCAACATCTTTAAAAACAACATTATGTACATGAAAATCGAAAAATTACAAAATTTACCATATTTAAAGTTTAATCATTTGGTTGTTATTTTTGATTAAAAACTCATTCCTTTCGATAAAAATCGCTACAAATCTGTATTCACATGGCAAAAAAATGAATGAAGTAAAAATTTTACCTACCAGCCAAGATAACTTAACTTTATTATAATGTTAATAATTTATTGAGTTTTTTGTTGTTTTTATTTAGTTTTGCGTCAAAAAAAACAAAATTTTGTATAAAAAAAAACTAAATCATAAGCTTTCGCTTAACTAAAGTATGTTTTAAACCATCACATATCACTGTTAACGGGCCACCCTGTATATACCGTGACTACGTTGATAACGTAATTTCCTGATCAATTAGAAATAGGTACCAATCTCAATAGGTTACTTACTTGACAGCAGTCTGCTGTCAGCAGATGTCAATGAGACAACATATGCCAATCACGTAATCAGAGCCAAGAGACAAACATCATCTCAAAGTCACTACTGTCGCCAAAAACCAAAGAAGAAGAAGAAGCTGATTTTAATTTTGCGTCAATCCAAACGCACGATGTGATTTTCGACCACTATATAGCAGAGCGAAGGATCCTTTTACTTACGGCATGTTACCCAGTACCTATTGCTTTTTCGGGTTGGCTATAAAAGGTGGTTCAACTCCTTTTTGAAATGAAACAGTAATGTTTATTTTCTATATAAAATTAAGCAAATGCTTTATATTTTGTAGGATATAAAAAGTTATAAAAAAACGGACTGCATTAGTACTTTTTGAAAATTAATGAGACTGAGATACGTTAACAGTAGCCCATACACCGTCTAAAGATCCAGCTCCGGACGGTAGGCTAATCACGGCTTCCCCCTTCTTTATGGAATTTGCAGCAGATCTGAAAATTAACAAGTATGTATGAAAGATGATTTGCAAACTATCAAAGTTATCAACAACTAAATCTTAATATACAACGTGCTCTTTTTGTTTTCCGGAAAATTCAACTAAGGATTCTACAAAGTATAAACAATATTTTCCCGAAAGACTTTACTCTAACATACGTATAAAGCACGAGTTAGATTGTTTTTGAAAATAAGTTAGTCATTATTTGCTCTTAGTGTTTGTTTGCGACATTGCCAGATGCCAGCTTACCCATCTCGATTCATAAATACGCGCGCCCTAGCCTGTAGTAAAATGACTCCTGTGGCTGTGCGTTGTTTACGTATAGTTAGTCCAGTTATTAATATTTGTGATGGTAAGTTGCTGTTGTTTTGATCCAACATACGAAGAAATAAAAATCATAATTAAACATGTAAAAATTCCTTAAAGACGCGATAGTTTAGTATTGGCACTTATTCTGTGGTATTGGTAAGAGTTTATGTTAAGAGAATACTCTGCAAGTGAATAAAGTATGTAAGTAAGTAAACAATCCATCATCACTACTAAAGGACACATTGTTGACTTAGTTCAACTTTCATATTCCTGTTTATCGTATAAAGAAGATCAAATATTTAAATGGTGACTTTAGTGTCCATATCTTTGATTCCGTGATAAAAGTAGTTAAAAAAAGAATGCCATAATTTTTTTAATATCTTTTTTTTCATTAATTATCAATTCTAAACGTGAAAATAAGTTTCGCAACATGAAACGCATTTAGGTACTTTTAATAATGTCTATCGATGACGGCTATTTCATTACATTTACTACGTCACTAATTTGTTGTGTTTACTCACACTCGAGCACGCTACGTTGCCAATTTTACTACAACTTAGAATGGGCGCGCGTAGCCGATAATTAGGACACACAGAGTGCAAAGTAATAATTTAATTATTTTGTATGAAAATAGAAAAAATGCGAATTTTAGCAAAAATTTTTTTTTTAACATGACCTTTATTTATATAGTCTGATTTATATCCTTAATAGGAGAAGAGCGCTTCCTCCCCCTCTAAATTTATTACTAAATGGATAACTATAGCGGTTAAGATAACTTTGTTAGTTAAGCACTAATATTCGTAGAACTTGGGTGTTATATAATTTAGTAACAAATACGAAATTCTTAAAATAAATTATCTAAAGTGACTAAGAAGTACAGAACCTTACATGCGCGAGTCCGACTCGCACTTGGCTGGTTTTGTGAAAAAGAACTGTTGTTAAGCTTTATCAGTTTCTGTGGATACAAACTCACATAGGTACTTATTAATTAATCACACCTACGAACAAAGTCAAGTGAATACAAACACCTTTGTTACTTTACTATACCTAGCACAGAATAAACTAAAGAAGTTGTTAAGTATTAACCTACTTATTTAGTGCAGACCTATTTTATTTTTATTAACCTACTAAGCAAAAGTAATTACAAAGAACCTATATAAATATTTTCTTGTCATTACTTAATTGAGGTACCTACTTAATCTAATTACTAATTATTAACAACGTCAGAAATGGTTACATTGAGATTAACTTATTAGTTACTTTAGATATTCTAAGCGTGCAGGTATAGGTGTTCTGCCTAAAACCAACTCAATATAAGCACGATTTGTTTCAGCAGTGTAAAAATACTTACGGCTGCAATTCCCCATTGAAAACAAAAGCTTCGTTGACTTTCTTTACATTATGCGGAGAATACCGGTTGTACAGGCCCCAAATGCTGTTCATTAGCTTGCTGTTGTACTTTAATGGTGATAATTCTCCAACTGAAATGACAAACACGTTATTACCACAACAGGACTCATATTAAAATCACGGTAGGCACCTCATCATCGTCTTAGCGTTATCCCGGCTGCGCACTCGCTCGCGAGGGCCCAGGAACGCTTTGGACCATGATCCAGCATCCATATCGCAGATCAGGTAATAACAGTAAAGCGACTGCCATCTGACCTCCGTGACACTGTTAATAGCGGAACCTGACCAGTTTGGATCATGGTTACCACTTACACATTAAGTTGCCTGAATGTGCAGGTTTCCTCATGATGTTTTCCCTCACCATAAGACAAAACTATTTATATATTTTTAAGAACAGATTTGATTTCTGATGATAACTGCAGCAGTCAGCTATACACAGCTGTTTTGAATGTCCGCTTAGCCTGCATAGGGTCCTAAATAGTGATTAAAATACTTTCATGTGAAATAAAAATCGTGACTTAGTTAAGTATAAAAAACGGTAATTGAAAAAACTAAAAAACCCAACTGCGTTTCTGTGTAATTAGAAAATAAAAAACCCTAAAACAAGAAAGTGGTCATACCCGGGTTGGGTAGCAAAAATATAATAAGCACGTCAACTTAAATCATTGGGATGGAACTTTAGTTAACGATTTGGCGGCTAACATAATGAATTGGTGATATTACTGGCATGATGGCTTATTAATGAAACGAAAGAACAGTTGTTTTTGCATTTACCATTTTAGTGATAGATACACTAAATGCCAGTCCTCCTAACACAATCTGCAATTTGGTACCCATATTAAAAATTGTAGCAGTGGGGACCATTCTAGAAATAAAGGTTTAGTGAATTAAGAGCACATACCTATCTCTATATTACATTGCAGATTACTCCAATCTACTGACGGTTGACTTTCTAACATGGGTCTCCGACTGCTACAATTTTTAAAATGGGTACCAATTTAACCCGGGTATGACCACTTTCTTGTTTTAGGGTTTTTTAATTTCCAATTACACAGAAACGCAGTCGGGTTTTTTAGGTTTTTAAATTACCGTTTTTTATTTTATTATTCAAAACAAAACACCAGACTGCTAAAAATAATATATTTTTCTTTTGATACCCATATTGCAATAATGAGGAAAAAACAATCCCCCTCCCCCCTTTTATTTCCATTTGCGGGCGCCAATTTTTAAATGTATATAGCCTATGTCACTCTTTAAATTTTGACAAATTCAACGACACCTCATATGTCAAAAACTGTCGAGTCTTTTGGGCTGTAGGGCGTGCCAAACAATTATAAATACATACTCTTGAAAAACATAACCCTCCTTCCGGGACGGGTAAAAAAAAGACACTCACTGTGTTTCTCGGTCACTGCGACCAGTCTTAAGCTGAATTCCCGCCCCGTCCTGATACCCTCAGGGAAGAGTGAGTTTAGTATTGTTGTTATTATGTTATCAGTTGGTAAGAGCATTCGCCCGGATAGCGAAGAGTCTGTGTCATCCGGTTTGAGTCCAACCGGATGACACAGTTGATAAATTTTTGTGAGAGAAATAATTTATTGTTATTGGTTATAAACTTAACTGATTGAGCTTGACTTGACTAAGCTTTGTCGTTCTCATCTGTGCAAGTGTGCATGCATCACATACACGATAAAATTTTAGTGGTTGTTTTCCCGCAGCAGAACGATTTACCTTTAGTAGTACTATAGAATCATGCGAGATATTTTTTTTAAACTTAAAATATTTCTGTTTTCAGTTTTCAATTATTCAAAAAAATAATCATCAACTCGAAAGCGTGAGAAACGATAGTTTCTTTTACGAGAATTGACGTATTTGGGTACTGCTTGCCGCACGAAATTTATGTTTAAGCAAGAGAAGCTTTACGCAATAAGCAATACAGCATAAACTGCACTAATTTTACTGCTGGAAAACAACCATTAAAATTTCAGCGTGTATAACTAATTGTCACTTAAAATTATAATTATAAGCTAGACTTTAATTTAGTTGTATCTTGGCAGGTAGCATAATTTTAATACTTACATGCTGTTTCAAAAAATTTCGAAGATTCGTTAAGTTTATTCATTTTTTTGGTAAGTTTCATATCTTTGTCTCGCTGTGTCTCGCGGATGCGGGCTGCGGAAAACGCTGAAGGGGGGAACGCAGACATCGTCTTTACTTGACAGGCTGAAATAATAATGAAATAGATTACTTAACATTTTTTATCTTTCCAATACCTACAAGTTTCACTCAGTATTATACAGATAATCTAGATAGAACATTGATTAAATTTTCATTTTTTTACACATTCTGACCAACTGAGTACCTACCACGAAGCTCCGAAAAAGTAATGCCTTGGTTTGTGGTGTACAATTTGTAAAATTTATAAAGATCCTAGGTTTAACGTACTATGGTTGTAGTCTAACATAGACTATTTTGAACGCTACACTGCTATAGCGCCCTCTTGACCTCGAAATCGAGAGTAGAAGGAATAACCTGGCAATTTCTGATAGCCTCGCCGAGAGTAGCTAAGTATATATTATATTATGCAGTAGGTACTTACGTATTACTCTGATCGACTAATTTTTTTACAATGTTACACACTACCTACCTACCTAACATTGAGAGAGTCAAATCAATGGTACCTAGATTACTAGTAGTGTCTTGTGCTTATTATTCCTATACTGCCGTCCTAACGAAAAGTGCAATAACTATGTTTTGACTGCTCTCGAGATATTCGCGGTTAACGATTAATTTTTTCTTTTGAGTGTATAAGACATTGCAGTTATGATAACCAATGGAACCGAAACTATTAAAGATACAAAAAAAGATGTCTAAGGCGAAAGTATAGAGCTCATTTGCCTGATTACGGATATGGTCTTAAGTCAATTTGCCCAAAAACTCGACTTATTGCATTCTTCGTTAGGACGGCAGTATAGTAAGTGTGCTTGCCTGCTACAAACATGTTGCTTGAATATTTGTAAGATATTATGGAAAACTGAATTTATAGGATGTTAGAAACTGCTCTAAGTCGTCAAACCAATTTACGAACATTATTATGAGGAAGAAAGATTTGATTCGAAATGTTAAGTTTTCAAAGTTCAATCATTCAAGAATGATACAAAATGAGTTGATGGTGAGTATTCGCAGTATTGGTGAGTACCCTCTTTCATACCCTGTTGTTACTTATCTTGACTTCATTTTACATTCAAACTTCTTTATTGAACAATTTTCCTGAAATGGCGGTATAGGTAGGTATATTGAGAATATACTTAACCTTTTACATTTTCTATACTTATAATAAGTCTTTACTGTTTTATGTGTTTTACCCTTGGATGAATTAACCACTGGATAAGAAACGTAAAAGAAAATGTATGGGAACATCATCGACCAACTTTTGAGGGGCGGAGGGGGATCGTCCCGTCAATTTTATGACAACTATTGACGTTTAGTGCATCCAAATGTAGATTTTTTTATATCGACATGGGATGAATGAATAATTGAATAATCTACTTCTATTTTGTTGCATTTGAAAATCATTTTTAGATTGCGGGTTTGAATCCCGTAAGGGGCAATATTTATGTGATGAGCACGAGTTTTGTACCTAAGTCATGGATGTTTAAAAAACATATTTATATACATTTATCCATTATCCTAATCACCATTATCACCATCATAGGTAATTGGTGTATTTGTTACATCAATTTATTTATCATTATTATTGGTTAATTTTATTGCTTTTAACATTGGATTAAAGAACAATGCCCACCAGCCAAATATTGTTGGGCCTACAAATACACAGTTGTGAAGCTGCTACTCGGAGGGCGTACTTGTCGTCAAGTACGCCCTCCGAGTCAAGGAATTGACAAGTCGGCAGGATCCGTGTTGTACAGGTGTTAAGTCTCTCAAAAATATGGGGGACTCCACCGACTTAGCGCCGACTTAATGAGATCGGAATCAACTTACAACTGTACAGGTTTATACTACTGGGTGATCTGTCCGCGTGAGTCGATCAACCATCAGCGCCATCTAGTTTGTAGTACTCGAAGTAGCGTAGTGCGAGTCCTTATTGCTAGAGTTGTAAGGTAGTGCATGCTATAATTGAGTTGCTTATTGGTTTTATGTGGTGGTACACAGTTACATACTAATATTATTATTTGTGTTGATTAGTTAGATAACAACTGAAATGAATATCAAGAAAGTACGCCGCGTTGTTATTATCAGAATAAGTGTAGTGCCTATGTACGACTTAGTAAAAGTTTATTATGCTATTCACTTTGAACTCATATAGGCCAAAATGGCATAGGATGACTCTTTAATTAAGAATTGTTTTAATCAGTTTGAAAACCCATTTAGTTGTATGGATAAAATATAGTTCACACAAGGTATTTTTTAAGGTTCCGTAGTCAAGAAGGATTTAAAGTTTCGTCATATATATCAGTCCGTCTGTCTGCCTGTCCTGTTTTCCGCATTATAGGGTAATTAATTTCATAACTTTTACTTTTATCGATGTCAAATATCGATATTTTTAAGCCCTATCAAAAAGAATGAATGAAGTGAATGAACTGTGTAAACAAAATAAGTCGACCAAATTACATGTGCAAAACCTTTGGTACAAGACTAGAAACGGTTTACTAATTTTTTAAATGGCAGATTATGATTTATTGTAAAAACTTTTGTTATTTATTTTAAGAAAAACTAACAATACAAATATGATAATACATTACGTACGAGGGAAAATATTTTTTTTCTGGCTTTTCCAAATAGTTTTTTCAATACAAAACGGCACATATACCCATTTTTGAATATAATGTTTCTCACCGAGAGATGACACCATACTGACAAGACGTCACCATTAGGTGAGGCTAAAAATCTCGGTTAGTTCCCAAGGGGGCAAAAGAAAATTAGCCGTCATTGCGGGTCCAGTGGTTGACTAGTCTAAGGTTTTACCATAATAGTGATGTGATAAATTTACTTAGCACCATTACTAGATGGCGCTAGAACGCTTTAGACATACCTACGAAAAAAACTACCTACTCATTATTGGCAACAATCTGGGTACGCGCTCGATGGCAACAACACTGGTTATCCAGACAAAATATAAAAAATAATTTACGCTAATGGCGAATGAAAAGAGGGCAAGGCGCAGACTTGATTATCATAGCTTTACCTTTACACAGATTGAACAGTATATTCGCAGTCGTCAGAGTGAAGAGTTTTTCAATTTTCACTGCACCCTTGCAGCCGCCGTAACCGCGAGACCAGATGGTGTTTTCAAGCAGCACCATAGAACTTCTCAATTGGAGAAATAGAAAATGCAAGTAGGTAAGTTGCCTCGAGCACAAACAGCACAAGCGTAGCGCGACACGTCAGATATGCCACTGTTCAAAATGGCTGCGCCGCGACCCGAGCGACCCCAACGAGTTATCAGTTGCCAGGAACGTAATGTCTTAATATACGAGCACTTGTAACAAGATAACGCGTTGGCTGAACACCCCAAATGAGCCAATTATTTTAAGTACAGCGGCAGTACGTCAGGTTACCCATGTGAACTACGAAAAAGCGCTTATAACTAAGGGAATAGAGGCGTCCTACAAAAGTGGGGTAATCTGGGATGCGGTCGGGTGAACCAACGACAAACTTAAACCTTCCTAGAAACTTTCCTAAAATAATTTACACAGGGTGTCTTATTTTTGTGAGCACGCAGGACTCTTTACATGGAGGGAAAGTGCTCTCAAAGTGGAATATTTCACCAAAATATAGTGATTTTTAAACAAATATTAAACTTAGGTACTTATATTTTTAGTTAAATGAGTACATCATTGTAATGTACTTATTTAACTAATTTTCTATGTATAAACCTAATATGAAGACTTTTTAAAAGTTGTTTGGTATTATTTTGTAAAGATATTATGAAAAGATAGTAAGAGGTGTCGAACGTCACTATAGGGCAAACTTTTGTGCTATCAGCGTAAATTCAGTATTACGATTATAAGTTACTGGTTTCGATATACATAGCAACATATATACATAGAATGAAATATTGTGGACTAATTAATAACTCCTGGGTTTTGGTCAAGCCTTGTATGACAAACCCTAAATTAGGTTTTAATAATTTTATTATGTAAACGAGCCTAACGAGGCGCCAACACTCCTTCTCACTATTAATTGGCCAATGCTATGTATATCTTTAAATAACAAATGTATAAGAACATAACCATAACTAGTTTTAAGGAATCAATGTGTACATAGTGCTGTTGATAGACTTCAATAAATACAAAATGGACCCTACCAGGTCAATTTTGTGTTTTTGGTATTCTTAAATCGATCCTTAGTTTAATTAGGCGTTCTCATTCAAGGAGGTACACGTTGTAATTAACAAACCCTTAATTTATCATTTACACATCATGACATGATCACCATTTTTTTTTTGAAACTTTTTACAATTGAGCCCTACTTTGCTTTACATAGTCCGTATCTTTTATAACCATTTAGAGTTCTAGCTATTAATATTGAAACATTTTATACTTGTCTGGTAATTTTTCTACAGACCTAAATGTTTGACTGGCCGAGAATAGCTTTAGCATTAAATCTATCTTTTGTTACCAATTCGTGCTTGATTGTGCACTATTTTGTCCATCTGAATGAGCCATACACAACGGAAATTTGTTAAAACTATGTAGTAATAATATAATAAATAGGTAGGTAACAGAATTCGCGCACTAGATAACTTTAAATTGTTTATTATAACGCCTCTTGACCTGTCTGTTCTAATTTGAGCTAGGTAGGCTGATCGATAACGGCACAAAAGGCCAGGGGCTAATAAGCCAGTTCAACGAACAGTCAAATAATAGTTAGCAACTACAGTCTGTTTTAACTATTTTTCGCAAATTGTACCATTACCTCCCAGTTCGAAATGGATCTAATTTTTAAAACGACAAAAACAAACATATTGTGTATCAGTTCATATATTCACATCTGTACGCTTAAAGTACACAAAATGTTGTACCTTCATGATTTCTTACTTTTGTTTTAATACTGAACACATAAAACATCGATAGTTAAATACTTATTATCACATGTGCCTGTTGAAACAATTTTAGATCATTCTCTATACATATATAGATATTTTATGAGATATTAAAATATTTAAATAAAAGGCCGACTAAATGAAAACTACAGTTAGGCCCACAACATAAAAAAAAAGGTACGTATGATGGTACTGAATTGTGCAAAGATAAAGATCTCCCCAATATAAAAAAAACGCTTAAAAATATTGTGCATCCTCGCATTTTCGACATCTTATTTTGAATCATTGGCAATATGATAAAACTACTTTATGATTCGATTTCGCAAATATAAATATAGCTCATTTCATTACTTCCCGATATAAAATTCGATTATTATTATTGGTAGTTATCATTTAGCCGTAGTAAACTAGTCAATAACAACATAATATTACAAAATGGAAATATCCAAACATTTCAGTGATATTCATATTTAGTGAGTACTTAATGTATAAGATTTTATCTAAAAGACTACATTTAAGTACTTGCGGTGCTGCTGAGGTCACTAAAACATTTTAATCATAATAAATGCTGCATTCTATAACAATACAAATACATTCATATAATAGTATTAACGAGAATACAACCTTTTAATTAGAACGGTAACACGTCTGGCACATTTGTTGTATTTGTACATGCTTTGCTTCGGAACTTTAGAATGGAGGCTTACCTCCATTCTAAAGTTCCGAAGCAAAGTAAATATTTTACGGAGCATTCTTGCTGTACGCAGTTACGACATTACGCTTAAATGAGGCTAGTCTAATTAATAAATAAATGATGTATAAATAAGCGAGTGAACACGTAGGTCCGAGCCTCGGTGCAGCTCCGCCCAGCGCGAATACTTATCAGCTCAGTCAGCACCAGTTAACGGTAATATTATCTGAAAAATATTATGACAAATTTAATGAATTATTACTTTACTATAGTCCGACCAGTTTGTGCGCGAACCTCCTCGCATTCCGCAAGGTGTGCGGGGGCGAAGAAGATCATACGCGATTGTCAAATGAAATACTCTTCTCAGCAACATCAACGGTAACGTCACCCACTAAGGTCTAGCGTGCCTCGCCCCCCGCAAACTTTGGCGACCGCAGGAACTTGTCAGACTGTAAGGTAGTATGTCCAACTGAATAAACCGCGAGCGAGACATGTTTTGTAGTTTTTAGGGTTCCGCCAAATGGCAAAAACGGAACCCTTATATATTCGTCATGTCTGTCTGCCTGTCCGTCAAAATGTTACCGACACTTAATTTTGAAATTATTTAATTGAACAGTTGAAACTTGGTAGTTATAGAATACATACGTGTACATAAAATATATCTTCTATAAAAGTATTCCTGACATCTATTTACCTCGGTGTCTAATAGATGTTTAAATTGACGTTTCTAAAACATTTTTTTTTTAAACTCGGTCATTTGCAAAATATCTACTTCAAAATTTGTAAAACGTGTGGGGGCACACCTTTAACTTTTAAAATAACGACTGTGAAAATGTGGAAAAAAATACATGCTGTAATAGATCTTAATAAATACTTTCAAAGAAAACTGTTCTGAACGATTAAGTAGGTAGATTTTGAGAATAGCACATTTTCAACAACTGAAATATAACTTTGTCATTTATACAAACAATATAAAAATTTATGGTGAAAAATTATAGTGGTATTTAGAACCGTCTAGGCGCGAGTCCAACTCGCACTTGGTCGGTTTTTTCTCGTGAGTTCGTTAATACTGCTATCTACTTGAACACAATTTTTGCATGTTTTCTTCTGTTGATGTTTAATTAAAGCCAGGCAAGCGCGATTCACACAAACTTACAAATAAAGCGTTAGCCTTAAAAAATATACGTATAGGTCGTATGTTTTGATCCTATTCCAAAGAATTACAGACCTAATTACTCTACAGACATTTTAAACTCGATACCTTCACGCGTTGCTAAAAAAAAGGAGGGTAGACAAACAGACGGACGGACGCACAACAAAGTAATCGTCGTCCGTTTTTCTTTTCAGAAACGGAACCCTAAAAAACAACAGAATTAACATTTTTTCAAGGAAATAATAGATCAAATGACGTTAATCATCCAGTCAACAACAGTTTACAATTTTAGTGACGTATTTCTTTTTAAAATGGGACGAGGACATAAAATGATACTTTGTTTGTGCTCCGGTTTCATTGTGGCCATCGATGTAATATAAACAATACAGTGCAAAATAATAGTAAAGAGACATATGAAGATAGTTTGACGTCGAACTAATTTGAGGTAGATTACATATTATAATTATTTTTATAACTTAAGCAATTATTTTGCAAGTTTTTACGAAATCAAATTGAATTTCGCTTACAATAATTAATCGACTGTGCCATCCGGTGGGATGACAAAGTCAATATTTTTTTTTTATATTCATTTAGATTACATATTACTGCAAATTATTTCTGTGTATTATGTTGAATTATGGCTTGCTATGAACAAAGAAAATGATGGCTTGCTATTTTCTTATCTATAAATCTACTTCATTCTCTTCGAGCGGGAAAAGCATTCCGGAACAATAGGAGCACCTAACTTTATTTCTGACATTCACTTTATAGGTTTTCTTCTTAGCACATGAGTATGACAATAAATCACACAATTACAATAATAGCCACAAAAACTGCCTATTCGGAATTAGTTTTTTTTTGTGGCTGTGTGGTGGAATTATCATAATAATGTGCTAAGAAGAAAACATATAAAGTGATTGTAAGAAAGTGCTCCTATTTGTTTCGGCTTGCTTTTCAATGAACTCGGAAGTATAAAGGTCATGGCACACTATACCGGCACCGCCTCAACCCAGCACTAACTTGTCATCCAAATTAGAGCATTAAGTTGTTAGTCGTACAATATATTTTGTAAATTCGAGGCGACGCCGTGCTGCAGCCGCGCTGTTGCGGTACCGGTATAGTGTGCCATGACCTTTATACTTCCGAGATCATTGAAAAGTGAACGTCGGTGACGTTTCGTCGCGCCAGTCTCGATGTCAGTCAATGGTTACGTGTACATACCGGTGCTCTCCGCAGTTTAGCTTAAAGTTACAAGTAAAGTCGCAAGCAATAAAAAGTATACAAATATTTTTTTAAGCTATTGTAATAAGATCTCAAATCGAATGCAGATGTATACATATTGATGCTCGTGACTGTACACATATGCGGATCGACCGGTCGATGTTTGGTCGTTATGGTATAAATGTGACAAGACCAGGCCTGTGTATCTCCCCGCGTAGGTAGCAAAAACGTACCTACGCGCGGTGCCCCTACTTAGGGGCTAAAACAAGTTGCGTGTCGCTACCGGCCAGCGACACGCTCGCGCGTTTTATCACCGGCGGCCGCGCGGCTACGTTGCTGGCTGGACGAGAATGAATAAAGTACTAGAAAGAGGCGCTAGATGGCGTTAGAAGCTTGATATTACGTCACTGAATAGGTTTAGTGTATTATGAATCATATTCCAGAGCAATAAGTACGAGGGTCAAACTGAAAGTTCTTAGAAAATCAAAAACTGATTACATTAGCCAGTTATTAGTTTTATTATATCTTTTCAAAATATTGTCCATTGACGTCAATACACCGCTGCATGCGATGGAACCACTGGGAAAAGCACTTTGCCCACTCGTCCTTAGGGGTCTCTTCAATGGCATCGCGATACGCAGCCACCGCTTCTTCAGCATTCATAAACCGCTTTCCTTTAAGTTTTTCTTTAATTTTTGGAAATAAATAAAAATCACAAGGCGCGAGGTCGGGGCTATACGGCGGGTGACCCAGTAATTCAACGTTTGATGTCGCCAAATAGTCGATCGTTCGCTTGGCGGTGTGCGACGAGGCGTTGTCGTGGTGAAGGAGGATCCTACTGCGAGGTCGTTTCTCTCGAACTTTTTCCAAGACAAGTGGCAAACAATTGGTAGTGTACCATTCTGCAGAAACTGTTTTTTGATCCTCTAACACAATTGTTGCGAAATGACCTATCCTTCCAAAGAACGAGGCCACCATTTTTTTTCCCGCACTTCGATCTCTCTTCACTTTAGTTGGCAACTCCTCGAAAGGAAACACCCACTGAGCAGATTGTCTTTTGGTTTCAGGATCATAACAGTAAATCCAGCTTTCGTCACCTGTTAGTATGTCGAACACAGCATTTGAGTCACCTCCGTTAAATCTTTCAATCATTTTACGGCACCAATCCACACGATGGAGTTTTTGAGCCTTAGTCAAATTATGAGGTATCCACCGGGCGCAAAGCTTCCTGACCGCTAAATGTTCGTGGAGGATTTTGTGCACTTGACTCATACCGATGCCTAAGCTTGTCCGAATCTGCTGATAGGTCACTCTTTTGTCAGTCTCTATCATACGCCGCACAACACAGATGTTATTTTCAGTCGTCGCCGTAGAAGGCCGTCCCTCACGTACATCATCAGTGAGATTAGTGCGACCACGTTTAAACTCATTAAACCAGTTGTAAACAGTCGCACGAGATGGGGCTTCATCGTGAAAGGCCAATCGTAGTCTATCATAACTTTCTTGTTGACTTAAATGACATCGAAAGTCATAAAAAATCATTGCACGAAAATTTTCTCGTGTTAAATTCATTTTGACGTGACACAGACAATTTTCAATTTGCCGCCAAGTCGTAAAACAAATGACAAATGAATGAAATATATACTCAGTAATATTGGCAAAGAGTTCTATTTTCAAATTTTAGAATATTTTTTTTATTATATTGTTTATAAGTGGCCAGTTCTAAGAACTTTCAGTTTGACCCTCGTATGAAATTATCTTGCAATGGATTTTTGTAGGTGTCTACACGAAAATGTGCTTGACTCTGAGGCGAACTAAATTACGCCATATTGTTGACGACATTGAGTAGACATTTCTTTGAATACAATTGCTAAGTCATACTTCTGTACGAAGTACTAGTACTTATTCTGTGATTTAGGTTAGATAAGTTTATGAGCGAGAAAGAGAAATATATCAGATCGAGAGCGGTAGCCTATTAGCGTGTTGCAATCTCAATTTGCACTTTATTGTGTCGTAGTAAGAGTTGCTATTATTTAAACCTTCACGTATCATGTTTTTGGACACAATAGAAAATTAATTGTTATCGACCCGCCCGCAGGTCCTATGGTTTTTGACAGGTTAAATACCTTTGCGGTGTGGTCCTTTTGTACTTGTGCTATTATTGATTCTGTGTACATACCTAGCTGCAGTATTGGTCTAGTAGGTCCTGATGACGGGCGGCACGGTCTTGCACTCGGCGCCGTCGAGCGTGGCGTCGATGACGGGCCGGTACGTCAGTTTCGTCGCGCCAGTCTCAATGTCCGTCTGCGCCATCGTGTGCTTCCTCCAGTGCTGCTCGAATGTCAGTTTGGTCTGGAATAAGACAGATCATTAACGATTTCTTGTTTTTATTAACATAAGCTGACATTTAGAGTAGGAAGATTCTCGAATGGATACCACGTCCTGGGGAACTTAGTGTTGGACACCCCCCTGCTAGGTGGACCGATGACCTGAGGAAGGTGGTGGCGGGATGCGAGAAGCGCTACTTTAAGTACCTGGGACACGTAATAACTCCTGACCTCAGAGACAATGCGGACATCGAGCGGGAACGGAGATCGTTGTCTGTTAGAGCGAACATGATAGCCCGCAGATTTGCGCGATGCTCACAGGCGGTCAAAATAACATTACTTCGAGCTTATTGTACATCACTCTATGGGGCCAGCCAGTGGGCTGATTATAATAAACGGAGCTACAACGATCTTCGTATCCTGTTCAATAACGCATTCAGGGTGATTTTGGGGCTGCCCCGCTTTTGCAGTGCCTCGGGTATGTTTGCGGAGGCGCGCACTGCCTGCGCAGAGTGCGGGCCAGCTCCAATGTCATCCTGAGGACGATAGGGGATAGACTGGACTGTCCCTTCCTCCGGCACTGCTGCGACAGACATGTCCCAGTAGTGGCTGGGGCAAGGGGCTTCTAAATGAATAATATTTTTTTATGTAATGGTTGTAATATAATAATAATATCTTTCCAATGAATTGTAATTTAAATTTTAATTTCGAACAGTATTTTCATTTTGACATGTTGTTGTTATTTTATTGCAATTATATTTATGTAATTTATTTAATGAATGTTATAATGTATGCATCAACGTAATCTGAGATAAAATAATTTAGAATTTTTTTTTTATATGTCCAGTAGTGGACTGCAATAGGCTGATATGAAGCAGACATTTGACAATCGCGACAAATTGCAGCAATCTCACCTGAATGTAAGCGAGGTCGCTACCGAGAATGGGTCATTCATGACTGAGTAGAAACAGCTTAAATACTCTTTTCTTAAGGAAATCCAGATCATAGTGCAGACTGTAGAACTGTTCATTTATTTATGAGGTACTAGCGGTTCCTTGCTACGGCGCAAGCGTAAGTATCGGATTCCCCAAATAAACTTCCATCTCCCATTTCAACCCCTTGATGTTTTACATCGCAACAAAAAGTAGCCTATGTCCTTTCCAGGGTGTCAAGCTATCTTTATGGGTACCAAATTTCATATAAATCGGTTCAATCAATTGTGAAGACGTAACAAACAGACGACATACTTTGGCATTTATAATAATATCATGAATACAAAAAGTGACGCTTGTCTGTTTTAGATACGCACACAAAAATCAATATCCCACATTTTGCATCGAATTGATGGTTTGTTATATTATTTTCTTCCCTGGTTTCCGTGATTCGAAGGACAAATTAAATCATTGTTCGATTAAATAATTTCAGGCGCCTTATAGCTAAAAGAGCCGATACAGTGACATTAGCCGTTCTTTCCGCTCCTGCGTACCCTCGAATATATGCAAGTATTATATTGTAGTATGGTTCATTTGACTTCTGTCAAAATATTATTTTAATTGTGTGAAATTGTCAATTGTGTGAAATTTTTAATTTAATTTAACTTGATTTTATTTTATGACATTAACATTTGAATTGAAATTAATGAATGATCCTTTGTAGATTGAAATAAATAAATTATTATTATTATCAGATTCTACAGCTATAGTATGCATAATAATAAGGCGCACTATGTGATATGATGTTGTGACTCATGTATTAATTACATTTCAATCACGTAATAATATCCAGACAGATACTAAGGTTGCTTTATGAATCAGAGATCGCGCGTTTAACGAATAAACACATCTCCACACCTCCCGGTATTTCGAGTTTTTCGAACCCTCCGTTTCGGGCCGCACATGATTAAAGCACGACCCCACAAAGCTCTTGTAATAAACGCTTTTTACTTTTTATTGTTTGCCCGAATCACCACTGCTGAGCAAACGCCTCCCTTAAACTTCTCCACCGATCCCTGTCCAGTGCCAGAGTCTGCCAAACTGACCAGTAAGTATTGAAATCGTCACACCTTATATACCTCTTCGGCGATAGCCGTCCAAAGGCGCCCACTGGGTGACGATTCGAGCCTTTAGTTTTTATTTCAAGCAGCTTAGTTTGCTAGTTTTAATAAGCAGCTTTTTAAAGCTGTCGTCTAAACGACTTGTAACCAACCTGTCCGTCCAAAGGCTTGGAGTAGTCGTACTCATCGCGCCTAGTCTTGAAGTCTTCTCTTGCGTGCGCCCCGCGGGACTCCTCCCTTGCCAGCGCACCCTCCACGATCTGCACCGAGTTGATCATGAGGTTCTGCAACTCCAGCGTCTCCACCAAGTCGCTGTTCCATATCAGTGAGCGGTCGGACACTTTCACGTCCTTCATCTGCTTGTAGATGTCGCTGATTTGGCGCTGGCCTGTAAACCGTTGCTTTATTAGTGGAACCAGTGGGCGATGGGTAATGAATGCAGCTCTGATAGTAAAACGTGCGATCCTATGCTCGTAACTATGTCTTTTTATGTACCTTGTTTTATGCAAATACATTTTTTTTTCATTTCATTAGTGTTGACGTTAAGGCGTGAATAAGAAAAATATTTACCATATCAGAAAATGAAATGATGATGATGATGTCCTCCTAGCCGATTTCGACTACGGCGGCCTATCTCAACAGAGATTAGCCAACTGCGCAGGACATATTATAGTGCACAAGTGTGTGCGCAATACACAGGTGCACTCTCTGTTCCTTCACTCCCATAATTCGGTTAGACGGCAGACCGACATGACCGTAGAGAGATCAGGCGCAGGACCAACGGCTTAACGTGCTTTCCGAGGCACGGGGGTGTTAACACCACCAACTTCCTGACTCCGGAGCTGTGTCTGAGTAATTTCAAGACAGAAAAACCCAAACACTCTCGGCCCGACCCGGGATTCGAACCCGGGACCTCGTGGATAGTACCCAGCGTGCTGACCACTAGACCAACGAGGAAAATGAAATATTGATATATTAATCAAAAATAATAAAAATCTTGCTTGAAGACTATTTGATCAAAAGCATGGTGTCTACCGTAAAGATGTACCGACGACCTTATAAAGATCTCAGGATCACAGGATGCAGGCCGCTTGGTACAGGTCACTTCCTAAATCTATGGACGAGACCTTGCGGGTTATAATGATGATGATGACTGAGATCCCGGGTTCGATCCCCGGTCGGGTCAATATAAAATCCATATCTTCTATATTGTCACGGGTCTTAAAGTTGTGGTACCACCGTTGTTTCCCGTTTTCCATAACACAAGTGCTCTCGCTACTTACTTTAAAATCATACCAATGTTGTACGATATTTATACTTAATTAATATAATACTAAATATATATCCAAAACAATTCAAAGATTGCAAGACTATTATGGATCAATGGCTAAAAACATTAAATTATGAAGAGACAGAACAGTTGTTACAACGCTTAACATAACACACACGCACGTACACACACCGACTCACACGCACACACACAAACACACACACACACACATACACACGCGCACGCACAGATACAGACACGTACATCATTATAATAATAAAGAAGATAAATGTTAAGATTGAAATGTTAATGTTAAGATTTAAATAGTTATAGCTGATTACATAAGATTACATAAGATATAAATAGTTATAGCTATGGAAGAGTGGATTCTCCTGGCACAAGCATTCCTACAATGCTTAAAAGGAGTATCCAATTACTAATGTTATAATATTAAAATTTGTTAACGAAAATAAATAAATTATAAAATTAAAAAAATAATAATAATATAAACACACCTTCCTCAAGCGTGCTCTTCTGCCGGAAGACGGCAGCGTTTTTCTGCATGCACTTCTGCATGCGCAGGCGCAGGTCGGCGGTGGGGATGGGCCCGTTCGCGTACCGGATTCTGTCCAGGTTCGCGATGCTGGCCTCGCCGGTTGACTGCCGAAAAAAATAAAAGATAACATACTCTTTATGCTAAGGAAACATTAATAAAATTACAAAAAAAGTATCATCAAAGGGTCTGATACCCGAAAACAATCTAACGGCCGAATACTGAAAGGCTACTCAAATATTTGACGGCTGCTCAAACAATTAGGCAGCTCTTAAACTCAGAATTCGCATACTCAAAACCAAAATGTAAGCATCTGTTAAACTTAAGACCATCTTAAAATAAGTCGTGCGTCGTGAAAAATGGTATACTGAAACGCAACTCAACGCTATTTAGCCGTCAAATGACTGTCATATCGATTTGAGTAGCCGCTAAATCTGAGAGTGGTCTTGAGGTCTCTCAAATCAGTTGATAGTGATATCATGGTATAAAATAATGTCTTGTCGCACTTGTTAAGCCTACTTTTAAATAATAGAACACAATCAGGGCTCAGATGCATTAGCAATCCCATAGAGAGGCTTTTTGCTGTCTGTTTCTTTGCCTCCAAAGCGGAAATTACAACTTAATTTACAAATCCATCTAGTTATTGTGGTATGCGTATTTTGCACATTGTTGCACTCTCAAGAGAGATTTTAAGTTCATGACCGTCTGTTTTTCTATAAGCATTTATGTAAATGTATACTGTGTGTGGTGTGCAATAAAGAGTATCTATCTTACTTTTTTTCTTTTTTTAATTGGGAATCTATAAAACACTACATACTAATTAATTGCTTGATGTAATTCTCTAGAGATACAAGTATGTCAGTACGTAATATGATATTTCAATAATGACTTACTGATTAAAACTATACGACCTAAACTGTTAACAATAGCTAACTCCTCATACAACTGTAAATACTGTAACATCACTTGTCACACATAGCTGATGTTTATGGCTTGTTTGACTGAAGTGGGTCAAAAAAACAGTAGTAATGTATGTAGAATAATTAAGTAGACACAATAAAGATTTAGAATTAATTAGACGAAAAGTAATAAAAAACAATGTAATCTTTACTCTTTGTTTATGAAATATCGAAGGGTCACCGACAAACAATGCTATTTAGCGAAATATACCATTGTTTTAAATAAGATAACCGTTTCTATCAATGTATATACTCTCGATTCGATATAATCCAAACAAAAGAAAGTTCTGCTTTCGGTATCATTGGACTAGCGTCAGAGAAACAGTAACGCGCTTAGTTATCGTTATCAGGAAAATGCGTCAATCGAGGCTCAAATAGTTAACTAGGCCACAATTTTTTAATTGAAACCGTTTTTTTCAGGAAATTGTTCTTCTAATTCGAACAAACGATAATATTTTAATAATAGTTAATTTAGTCAATTAAGTGGTGTAATTTTTATAGCATGTACGCAAATAAATAGTAATAATTAATTAATGGTGGAAACTGCATTATACATTGATCGGTAGTAGTAGAAACATTGCCACTACATTTTAAACTTTATGCCGTTACGATACGGTTCAAAGCCAATGCATTTAAAAATAATTTATACCCGTGTAAGGGTTAACAATACCGTATATGCTCGGGTGTCCAGTTAAATCCTAAATATGTGCTAGTAAGTAAAGAGGACATCTGGTTTTCATCAATTAGTGAATTTAGCAAAATCTGCTATAGTACGACAATACCTTCCTTGCACATACGTTTTACTGCAGGCAAAGTGTAAGTGTACCATTCTAAGTTGTTTGTTTGTCTTTAATGATTGTATAATTATCTGGCTCATCGTACGACGATACCGCGTCATCGGCATAATCAAAGGTTGCGCTGCACGCAAGTGCAATCTGTCTAGGCCACTCCCCGCCTATTAGCTAGCCTTGTCATGAGTGAGTCAATTACAATGTTTTAAAACTTTCCATAAATTAAGCCAGTCTTAACTAGAGACGACGATGTCTGTATTCACACTACGAGAGTGACCAACAAAAAAAAAAACAATAAAGCAATATTATACAGGATGACACTGAAAACCGTGGATCAAACGAAACAGGGAGATAAAGGGGGTTATTCCCGACGAAAAATTCTTCTACGGTATGACTTTAAGTCGACCCGAAAAGTTAGGGTTGTTTTTATATTTTCATTAAAAAAAACCCTTTCTAGTAAAATATAGTTAAACTATATTGATTAAAATGTTAAAGCATTTAATTATTTTGTGTTTTATTGTTGTTTAGGGAATTAATCTTTACTAAAAAAGTAGTTTTGCAATTGTGGATATATCAATTTTTGAGTAATGGCAACTTTTGCAAAAAAAATTAAGTTGGACGGAAAAAAAACATTCCGGATTTCTAGACGGTACATCTAAAAAAATGTAGTACTGAAAAGTGGCCCTGTATTAAGAAAATATGCCTGTTTATTAACAATTAAAATGAGGTATAACACATAGCTACTTGTAGCTAATTTATTTAACAAAATTTGTTTTTCGGTTTTAAATCTGACAATAACACCGTTATCACAGAGTGATGAGATTAGTATCTATTACTATGTTCTTTTGCTTTTGCCATGTCCGTACCTGAAGTGACATACTAGGGCCGACTCGAGCAAGTCCGGATTAGCTAATCCGGATTTGAATGAAATCAATTGTGGTCACTAGAGGCGCTGTCGTCGCGCACATAGCGAAAAGTTAGTACCTACTCATGTCCTTCAAAGGGGCTTGTGCGTCGCCCGGCTCGGCGATCTCTGTGATGGTGAGTGCGCAGGCGCGTCTGAACACCACTATGCCCAGTAGCGAGTTGACTTAAGCTTTCCTACTTGTAGTATGTGGTACAGTACTCACGTCCGAGTTTTGCGAGGGAAGCGAAAAGAGGAGGATGGGATTTGTTTATTAGTTTTTCGTGGTCATTATTGTAATTGCGTGATACAATTATCTTGATAATGTGCTTTAGAGGAGAACCAATGAAGTAAAAGTGAGAATAAGGAGCTCCTAAACGCGAACCTCGCATTTCAGTGGGTTAGGTTAGGTTTGGATGTTGTAGGATAAAATGAAAATAATTTATCACTGAAGACTCGGCTACTATAAATCCACAATTCACTTGTAAATGGCAGAAGTCATCCTGGGTCGTCAAGACTTAAGATAGGCATGGATTGCCAATCATAAAAAATAAGAAGTACTCACGACCTTCAAAGGTGCCTGCGCGTCGCCGGGCTTGGCGATCGGAATATTATTATTTTAATAAGTATTTGTTTATTACAAAGTTTTTACTGGATAACTAATAGTAAACTTTTAATATGGCCATCACAGGCGCACAACTGCACAGTGCGACTGGTTTTTATAAATTGTAATTTTATAGTGTTTTTTGTTTTGTTACCGTGCCTTTTCGTTGTTTATTTTCGTGTGTTATGTGATATCCATTCATTAATAAATGTATTTTCTTTCTTTGTTTTTAAACTTTGAGGTGATGGGGTGGTGAATGTCTGAATTAAAGTTATACTCACGTCCTTGAGCGGGGCCTGTGCGTCGCCCGGCTTGGCGATCTCGGCGATGGTGAGTGCGCAGGCGCGCCCGAACACCACTATGTCCAGCAGCGAGTTGGCTCCCAGCCGGTTGGCGCCGTGGACGGACGCGCAAGACGCCTCGCCCGCCGCGAACAGGCCGGGCACCACGCGGTCTTGACCGTTGTGGTGGGTGATCACCTGGTAGGATAGAAGGAATTCATTAGCTCGGTGGTAAGAGCGTTGGCCCAGCCAAAGGTCGTGGGTTCATATCCTACCCGTATGTGTATTAGTGGTTTCTTGAAGAAAATAATAAAATAACACCGAGTGTTATAAATAGTAAAAACTATCGGTGTAACTATAAATATCGTTGTTAGGACAATTTTTTTAGAAACGTCAGAGTTAACAGCTGTCAGTTGCTAAGAAAATTACAGAATCAATAGACAGTTTAGTGTCATTCAATAATGACTAAAGTTAAGAGAGAATGAGTCTTAGACAGGTACCTGGGAATCGAGCCTATTGTCGCTATTAAACTTCAATGTCATAAAATATAATCTGTTATTATAGGGTATGCACATTATATTCGGCCGAAAAAGGGTTCTTTATACTGATTAAGAAGCGGACCCAACTAATCGGTCGATTGAAAGTCTATAGCCACACCGCCTAACTGAAACCCCGCCTACGGTGTACAGGGGCGCGGGGGTAAACGAGAACGGAGAGAATGAGCGTGCAGACGACGCGCGATTGTGTTTTGATTAGGTGATTTGAATTTAGACAAGCAAACATAATTATTGAAAAAACAAACACCTGACTACAAAAATTATTATATTTTTGAAATGGTCTTTTTACTGGCTTTCATTCGATACCTATGTTGCTATAGTAAGGGAAAAAAATATCCCCCCTTCCCCTTTATTTCCATTTGCGGGCGCCATTTATTAAATCTATATAGCCTTTGACACTATCGTAATTTTGACATATTCAACGACACCTTATATGTCAAAAACTGTCCAGCTGTTTGGACTATAGGGCGTGCCAAACAATTATACATACATACATACTTTCGAAAAAAAAAACCTCTTTTCGCAGTCGGTTAAAAATAATGAGAATTTCAGGATTTTCAAACCGCACCCCTGAACCTCGCAGGCGCGCCAGTTAGGCGAATGGACTATACTCGTAGTTTGGACTCCTACTCACCTCTCCACGGAAGTTAGTGGGCGTCCCACCCATATTATAATGCACGGTGGGCAGCACAGGAATCGGCTCCTTCGTGACGTCGACGCCGGCGAAGATCATCGCCGTCTCCGAGATGCCGGGCAGGCGCTGCTTGAGCTGCTCCGGGGGCAGGTGGTGGAGTTGCAGGTGAACGTGGTCCTTCTCCGGGCCGCAGCCACGGCCTGAACGGTGAATTATTGATTTTAAGTGATAAGCATTCCCTTGCAATCTAAATATATGACATTAATGCACTTGAAAAAAATGACCGCCAGAGGAGGCCTGAACGGTGTTGGGAAAACAGGTAATATACAGGTTGACAATTTCAACAGTCTCATTATTTAAGCGGGAGAATATGGCAATTAATACCGTCAACTTTTACTAGGAATTTATCGCCGTTATACATTGTCATCGAAGTAGTTGAATATTCTTATGAAATATTTCGATCGTGACCTATTAGTAAAAGTTGTAGGTATAGTTGGCAATATTCACCTCCATAAAAAATTACACTGTTTAGACAAACACCCTGTATGACCACTACCTGCTAAATTCATAAAATTCATTGTTTTCTGTGCATAGAACTCGCAAGGAGCAAGATACTCGTCCAAACGTAGACCCTACTATTGCTTCGGGACAATTTGTAAGCTTGGCGACTTGTCAGGCGCAGCTCAATGTCAAAAACGTTTTACGGATTATTTCGTTGCGCAATTACTTTTAGATTAATTAAAAATTAGAAAAACAAAAACAGAAATTGCTTTCATTAAGATAACTACAATATCTAAATTTGATTCTCGATGCAATAGTCACCCTGTATAAAATTGGTAAAAACAACACTGACCTTCCATAATCTCGACGGTCATAGCCCGGGAGACGACGTCACGACTGGCCAGGTCCTTGGCGACGGGCGCATACCGCTCCATGAAACGTTCGCCCTTCGCGTTCACGAGGAAGCCGCCTTCGCCGCGGCAACCCTCCGTCATCAGGCAGCCAGCTCCATAGATACCTGGTCACAAAAGTTAAAAATAATATTTTACAAATAAATTTTGGACAACATCGCATACCTACATGGCTAGGATCCATCGTCCCGCTAATAGCGGCTTGAAGGAATTTGCGGAGGTTTTAAATGGTATAATTGACATTGTTCATCTGTTTTTGGCATCTCCAGGGCAGTAGGTAAAATTTTGGACAACATCACATACATGGCTAGGAAACCAATCGTCTATCGTTCCGCTAATAGCGGTTTGTGGGAATTCGCGGAGGTTTTAGAGGGTATACTAGATGCGTTGCAGCTGTTTCTAGCATCTCGAAGGCAGTAGGTTAAATTTTATATAACATCATGTTTATGGTTAGGATATTGATTGGACGGTGGAGGATTTACCTTTACGACGGACGGTGGAGGTTTTAGAGGATATACTTGACGGGTTGCAGCTGTTTCTACACGTAGCATCTCCAGGCCAGTAGGTATGCATAAAGCCTTTTTTATACGTAAAAAAGGATCCCAAAGCAACCAAACCCGAGCCAAAAAAGAAAATTTGGTCTTCTATATTGACCCGACCAAGCATCGCAGGCAAAGAGTAAAGAAATAACAGATGTCGCTAGTGGTCTTTTGGAATATTTTTTAAAACAGCGCAAAGGAGGCAATAGAATAACACAAACTTAACATCATTTGTAAATTCAAGTTTGTTAATATTTTATAAAATAGACGTTATTAGTTTATAAATACCGCCTGGTATACTCCGCAAAGCTATGAAGCTACAAGTACAAAAGCAGGTCGACCGGTCGGTAGGGTTGTCACACGCCAGGCGGATTTCATGTAAATTCGACGGTCAACCCAACCAGTCCTGTGAGATTACGCGACAGAAAGAGAGGCAAATATCTAGGTTTATATCAGTAGGCGATAGGCGTTCCACGATCTGAATTTGAACCATATTTGAACTTTATTGTGTCGAAGCAAGAGTCGCTATTGATTTAAATAACTTTGCAGAGTGATTCTTCCGTACTTGTGTTATTATTTATACTGTGGTATTGCGCACCAACTTGTGCACTATTATACCTGGTTCATCTCTGTCAGGATTGGGGGCTGCAGCAGAAATTCTATCGTACTTTACTACTTCGTTGACGCAGTGATCCAGTTGGATCTTGGCCTCCGCGACCAGAATACGCCACTCTCTAAGATCTTGCGCCACCTCTATCGTACGCAAGACGAAATTCGGTGGGAGAATATCATTATAATGCCAATCTGAGGGGAAACTACCTAACCCTCCATGTCAAAACGTCGACGACAAACTAAAGACGAAATTTCTTCTTCAACAGTGGCTACAGATTTTAGCAAAAGCTTTTCTAAAGATGTTGATTTGTTTACCGCAAGACCTAAATAATTTAAGAGACTAATTAACTCTAAATTCTTTGAATAAGTACTTTAAACTATTTAGGTCATTATCTGACTTGGTATGACTAGGCTTTCCTTATAGTTACTTTTTTTGTTTACTTGGTTAGCATATTTGAATGCAAATTTACATGTATTACCTACTGTTAATTTATGATCTTAATGTGTATTTATTCATAATTAACTATATATACAACTTATTAATAAAAATAAGGATAAATTACTTAATTGTGTTGTACACAAAAACAAAAATTATAAAAAGGGTCCTTGTGGTAAGGTTTCTAGGATGCTGGCAGCATTACCGCGCTGGATAGCGATGCTTATACGCTGAGCAAGGTCTAGGTCTAGCCTCTTGGAAATCTCTTTGAAAAAAGAGATAGCGTTGGTACCCCACGAACCCAGTGTTTCGACTCCAAACGGTACAAAGTGGTACCGGGAGTCGATCTGCCTGTACTTGTTCTTTTTAAAGTTTTCGGCACGTGTCGCAGCCAAACCAGCATCACGGCTTGTCCCAGACAGATGAGAGGCTGCAAGTGTGTCGACACAGGTAGCGTCCCACACAAGAGCCCGACCCATCCGCCAAGGAACAAGTGACATCCCGTCTGGTCTCTTGCCATCATCACGCGCGATACCGTTCAGCTCGAGTAAAGCCGGCACGTTGATAGAGGCAAGAGACCGACGGATGATGTCGTTGATGCTGGCATGACGCGAAAAGCGGCCTGCACTTTTAATACAGGAGAGTCCGTGATGTCCCAACGAGCCGACATCAGAACCACAAGGACATCTGTGTGGAAGGCAAACCTCAGCACCAACACGCAGACCTATCGCGACTCGTAGAGTTTCTGAGTCCAAAAGGGTTCCCACGTTGGCCGAAGGATAGGCCTGAAGCCAGTATCCTGCTTCCTTGGTGGAAACTGCTTTTAGTCTGGCTAGATCCGCGTTGTCAGTGCTACTGTCAATAAGACTTTTCAAAATGGACTCACAAGAAATTTGGTCCCAACTCTTTTGAATTTTAAGATCTGAAGGGAATTTATTCGCATATGCTATATCCCAAGCATTTCTAGCCTCGTCCAGGCACGCCACTTCGAAGTTTGCAGTAGAAGGCTGCAGGATACTTGCAACGAGAGTGGACGTGCTGTAAGATGAGGATAGAAAGGCAGGTAAGGAGACAGTGGAAATTTTACGTGTCCCAATCCCACCAAAACGGATAGGAAAGGACGCTTGATCCCAAGACCGTTCCAAAAGACGAATGTTCAGAATCTTTTCCAAATGTGTTTTAACAAGATTGTCTAAATTATTAGTCAAATTTTGGAATTTCCATATAGGACAGCATCGAATAAGATAATTAAATTTAGGAACTAAAAGACAGGATTTTAGTATAAAGAGAGCCGAATGAGCGTTGATTTCCAAAAGGCGGTCTGAACATTCATCAAATTTAGTTACTAATTTTTGAAAATGAGGGGGTATTGCATTATCGAAGATGGGAGAGCCTAGAAGATGGAGGGTTGAGTCTGTGAGAATCTTAATATTGGGGGCCAAACTATGAAATTTAAAAATTATCTCAGATCTTCTTCAAAGAGAAAGATGTTCTGAAATAAAAATTTCGCATTTGTCAAAATTTAAAGAAAGGCCTATTGTATGAAATTTTTGAATTATTCTAGAAGTCTAAAAAACAGTGTCAGCGTCACCTCCTAGTGTCCCATCGTCTAAATACCATATATTAAATTTTGAGAATAAATTTTGAATAAAGGGGTTAATAGCCAAACTGAAAATGGCAGGTCCTAGAGGGTCACCTTGTTAACAGCCTATAGCGGAATCAATTTCATTACATTTGTATAATAATTTTGAAGGGTTGTAATAACATTGATTAACGTAATTGAAAATTTCAGGAGAGTTAATTTTGACCTCGTTTAACAAGGATTTCCTAAAGACTGAGTTAAAAGCATTTTTGACATCCAAGTTGAGCAACACCTCTGTCCGATTTTGTGAAAGGAGAGTTCGAAGCGCATGTACAGCTGCCTCGCAACCTTCCTTGGTACAAAATCCTAATTGGTAAGGTTCAAAATGATCCCGGAATTTGTAAATTAAAAATTTTACACATAATTTTGAAGTAATACGCCGAAAAGTGGAACCAATGGCAATCGGTCAAATACCGCCATCTTTTTTTGATAACGCAATTAAATTAGCGCCTTATACGGCGCTAATTTAACTGAAGAAATTTCTGAATTTACTTTCCCAAAAAGCATAAAATTGCATAATTTTGTAATAGATATTAATAGTTGCCGGCCAGCATCGCCTGCCTGAAAGGAAGTTAGGTCCTTAAGGTGCTGCGGCGATATTCCGTCCAGACCAGCAGCAGAGCCAGGCTTAAAAGAGAATATAGCCGACAGCACCTCTTTAGGATCTACTTGTAGGCAGGCAGATTCATCGGTAAGTGGTTCCGGCGGAGGAGGTGTTGCTGGAGCTGGGGGATGCTTCGAACGAAGGGAATTTAGAGTGTCTGGGCTATCGGGTGAAATCACGTCGCTTGAGAAGAGGAGTCGCGCGGCACCTTTCAAATCACCATCGCTAACCTTATTCTCAACTTTTCGTATTAAATTAAAAGTATTTGAAGTTTTATCAAGAGAAACAACTGGCAAGATAGGACTTGAACAGTTATATTTGATTAGGGATTAGAATTAGAATTTTTTAGAAGATAACTCACGAGGAGCGTGCAAAATTTTGTATGAAAATGTGAACAGAGATTGCCAATCAGCAATGGAGTTACTATTAATGCAATTTAAAATAAGCGTAGATAATTTAGAGGCTACAGCAATTCTTGCGCCGCGTGGAATCCTCTTCACAATGCGGATGGACTGTTTGTATTTGCCAAGTTTAACTTGGAAAGAGTCTAAATCGGTTGTGTTGGAAGTCACAGAAATGGGTAAGGGTGATTGAGTTTTGTGTATACGAGCACAGTGAATTTTAAGACCTTTAGATGTGGTAAACAATCTGTTACAGAAATTACAAGGAAAAGAAGGCGCCGTGATAACATCCGAGGGCATCAGTTTGAGGCTTGCAAACCACTAACAAAAAAAAAACCCTACCACACAAAATCTTAAAATAAAAACGTATAGTGAATACTGTTAATTGTATTGATCTACAAGTAAAAACTCATAAGGCATCTGTTCTTATTTTCTCTCTTCTATAATACTTGTGTAAATAATGCTGTTTATTTTCCAATAAATAAACACTCACCGGTGGGGTGGAACTGCACGAACTCCATGTCCTCGTTCTGCAGGCCGGCGCGAGCGGCCATGGCGGTCCCGTCGCCGGTGCACGTGTGCGCGGACGTGCAACTGAAGTAAGAGCGGCCGGTGCCGCCCGTCGCCAAGATCGTGTTCTTCGCTTGGAACCTGAGTAACGCTCGTCCATCAGTATCAAATCGCTCGTACAAGTATATTCTTACAATGATTCAAAAATCAACGTAGTTTTACTCTTTTTTTTTAACCATTAGAAAACTTTGTTATCAATATTAATTTCACTAAGAAAGAAAGACAACTTGAATGATGTAACTGTTATTTTATCTGAATTCACATGCAAACCCAAATAAGTTTTCTGATCGATTAGCGGCTAAAACATTTGGTTCCAAGCGTGAAAAAAAGTAGCTGTCATCTGTCATTTGTGGCAGTCGCTTCCGCTAATCCGTCAATATGAGATAGTATTGCCGCAAAATGTAAAAAAAATCTTATTTGTGCACGAAAACAACGAAGAAGTTGTGGAAATAAGTGTGAGAATGGGTTTTCAAAGCCTTTTTCCTATTTTTTGGTGTAATGTACAAGAGATGGCCAAAGTTCCATAGAAAACTGAAACATCTCCTTTACATTTCAATCTATGTACAAAGAAATATCGACATTATCAAGGTAGTCATCATAAAATGTCTTAGTTCAAATTACATAAAATTGCACATTTATTGATAATTAATTATTATTTACAAAGGAAAGCAAAACTTAAAGCTATGTGAGTTAGTTTTAGATTTATTTGAAGTGTATATAATTTATGTATTCGTCTATACAAAAAGTGGCTTCTGAAAAGAGCTACTTAGGATAATCTGTGAAAGTATTATCTAACACACACACGCCCACACACACACCCACACATAGTGGGAGACATTAATACACGTCATGTTATCTGATAACCGTTACTTAAAATTTAGTAAATAAAATGTAAATCCGTCATTGGTTGTAAGTCTTACATGTCTCTATTTTATGTTATCATCATATTTAGAGCTGTGGATTTTATAATACAAATAAAATAGTATAATAACATTTTTGGATGAGATGTGTTCTGAGTTTAATTTTAAAGGAATTTTATTTTTTTATACAATTCATCAATCATGAATTATAATTCATCAATCATCGTCATCAATCATGGTCATCATGTAAGCGTCACCCGGTTGTGCACTCGCACGCACGAGGAGGCAGGATCCGCTTTAGACCATGATATAGGATATAGCAGATTAGGTAAATACAGTGGAACGACTGCCATATGACCTCTGTGACCCTGTAAAAAGGGGAACCTGACCAGTTTGGATCATGGTTACACATTCAGTCGCCTGAATGTGCAGGTTTCCTCAATGCTTTCCCTAACCGTAAGAGCATCGGTTAGTGAAACAAAAAATGTATGTAATGTAGTGTCGGTACGTGACACGCCCGCCACTGACACTGGTGTATCAATCATACAGAAAATTATGGAATGAAATTAGTTTATTTCGAAGAATGTAGTCTCACCTAAGGTTGTTTGTATATGTTTGTATAGGTTTTACACATTCTATTAGTTCATTAGTTATCAACATTACGAGATATTCAAAGTATTTTTGTGAAAAATAGAAGTGTTTTGTTATGACATGCAAAATGCAAAACATGCTTATTTACCACATATAAGTATTGCATACGTTATCAGCATGTTTTTCCTTAATACTTTCCAATAGACGAACTTAGAAACATTAGGTTTGTATGACCTAAAGTTTATTTATTGTTGCGTTGCGAACATTGCATACAATTTTTACATTCCTTTATAAATAACATTATTAATGCAAAAACAAGATAAACAAAAATAACAACCTATTACGGTAATTTGTACCCCTACACCTAAATTGTATCTAAATAGGTTTAACAGATTCAGTGTGTAGAGTTAACAAACAGACACACTTATTTATAATATTATAATGGACACGTGGTTCAATATTGTTAATTACCTGTGTAGGGTGCCATCCTCGAGGTTCAATGCGATGCATCCCTTACAGACGCCATCTTCCATCAAAAGATCCAGGGCGAAGTATTCGATGAAGTACTCGCAGTCGTAACGCAGCGACTGGCCATACAGGGTGTGAAGTAGAGAGTGGCCAGTTCTGTAATTAAATTAAAATTTTTATAGACATAAAAATAATGATAATCTCATTAATAGACATAATAATAATCTCCTCCTACCCGCATTTCGACTACAGTGGCCTATCTCAACAGTGATTAGCCACGGGAGATATTATAGTGCACAAATGTGTGCGCAGTACACAGGAGCACTCACTGTTCCTTCACTCTCATAATTCAGTCCAGTCCTACATGACGCTAGAGAGATCAGGCGCAGGACCAACGGGTAATGTGCTTCCCGAGGCACGGGAGTGTTAACACCACCAACTTCCTGACTTCGGAGCTGTGTCTGAGTTATATCATGACAGAAAAACTCAACACTCTCAGTCCGACCCGGGATTCGAAACCTCGTGGACCTCGTGGATAGTAACCAGCGTGCTGACAACTGGACCAACGAGGCAGTCCTAGACCTAGACCCTAATAGACATAATAAATTGTTATTTAATTGACATTGAAGTGTAATTTCAAAGGGACTTATACATATTTCATTTCATTGTAATTGTCATGTCTGTCGCAGAACCGACGGGCGTTGGAGTAGGAAGGTTCTCGAATGGAGACCACGTCTCGGGAAACGTAGTGTTGGACGCCCTGCTAGGTGGACCGATGACCTGAGGATGGTGGCCGGTAGTGGCTGGATGCGAGAAGCGGAGAGTCTTGGAGAGGCCTATGTCCAGCAGTAGACTGCAATAGGCTGATATAATGATGATTATACATATTTCTGACGTGGGTGGGACTTCCCCTAGTTTTGATCAGAATGACCTTGAATGACTAGGATAAGACGTCAGAATCTTATTGCAAAGACATGAGTTTCTTGTATTTAGAGGACATAAATGTCCGGTATTGATGCGTCGCTATTTCAGTTTGTTTGTAGATAAACAGCCGGTATTATTACAGCAATTAATAATTCATTCTAATGATCTAGTTTAATCTTAAGGTGCATGTAAGCAAGTCTTGCCCCCGCACGGCAGCGACGGCAGGAAGGTCGCGCACAAACTTGTCGTACTATCCTGCAGCCGGCCCGCTGACCTTCCTTTGAATCTCGAACAGTGCGGCCTGAGGTTGCAGTCTGCGGTCGCTATTGGATGTGTTTGTGTACCTTTATGTATAAAATGTATTTTACGCAATCTAATTTGCTCTTTATTGTGACTAGACAAGAGTCTCTTTAATTATATTTAAATGGTTTTCCGGCGTTATTCTTGTGTACTCTTATTTAGATTATAACACTTTAACAACACTTCGTCGTCACAAGGATTGGTATCTGCTGAGAAATTTGAATTACTAACATTACAGATTCGCATTCACATTAAAATTCTACCTGTCAGCCACAGCGCAGCATCTGTGGGCCTGCCCTCCCTTGCCGAACTTCAGCGACTGCCCACCAAAGGCTCGTTGATAGATCTTGCCCTCCGGTGTCCGAGAGAATGGCATCCCATAGTTGTCGAGCTCGATAACAGCGTGCGGCGCCTCGCGTGTCATGTAGTGAATCGCATCCTGTGGTTAAGTCATCTTCATAAGTACAGACGATTAAGGTAAAAAACACGCGGTACCTTAATATGATTGTAATACGGGCTATTTTGCAGCAAAAAAATATATTTAATAATGTCCTCCTAGTCGAATTTCGACTACAGAGATTAGCCGACTGCGCGGGAGATATTATAGTGCACAAGTGTGTGCGCAATACACAGGTGCACTCTCTGTTGCTTCACTCTCATAATTCGGTAAGACGGCAGTCCGACATGACCGTAGAGAGATCAGGCGCAGGATCAACGGCTTAACGTGCTTTCCGAGGCTCGGGGGTGTTAACACCACCGGCTTCCTGACTCCGGAGATGTGTCTGAGTTATTTCAAGAGAGAAAAACTCAACAACGAACCCGGAGCCTTGTGGTTATTACCCAGCGTGCTGACCACTAGACCAACTAGGCAGTCAATATTTAATACTGATGTATAAACGACTCAGATATAGTTCAACAAGTTCGTGCTGCGGAGACGTGACGACGTGACGACGTGACGTGACGAGGTAGCGCCAACTGCATGCGACACTGTCATAAGACGGGTTATAAGACTACGCAATATTCAGACAGTCTTACTGAGACAGTCTATCCGCCATCCGCTTCATCCTGTGAAAGAGCGAGATGGGGCAGACAGACTTAAAAGTTAACTCTTATTACACTACGCTGAGTTTTAGTAAGACTGTCTGAATACCGTGTAGTCTAATAACTCCCATAGGAAATCCTGTTCCCTGCAACACCACCTGTCCCTGCTGTTATCTAGCACGCCCCGGACATCTGTCTCTGTCGCTCAGTAGAAGTTCGTGCACGAACTTGTCGGACGAGTGTCAGGTGTTCCCGATTATTTGAATCATTTGATTTGACGACCGTCTTGGTGTAGTCGTTCGCGCACCGGACTTCTAAACCAGGCGGTTGCGGGTTCGAATCCCGCAAGGGGCAAATGTTTGTGTGATGAGCACGAGCATTTGTACCTAAGTCATGGATGTTTATATGTATTTAAGTATTTCTATCCGTTATCCTAGTCACCATAGCACAAGCTCACGCTAGGTAGGCTAGGTAATTGGTGTGTTTGTTGAAACAATTTATTTGACTTGCGGGTGGAACCCCATGACTGCTCCAGACTGCACTACATGAGTGCAATAGTACCCCAGAGAGATCTTTTGTGTATGGTTTACTTTCTCACACTTAGACTGTTACACTCATTTTGGTATTCACTACGTGTAAAGTGGCTGGTGGGGTCCGTTAAATCGATCGCAGCATGCGATGTGGCAGAAATTCGAATGAATTCTGTATTGCCATGTGTCAAATTGCTATATTTCCAAACATAACCTATGTATTTTAAAGTAAAAACGGTAAAATTTGGGATTTAAGTCAAAGTATGTGTTGTGTTTTAAAAGTGTAAAAACAGGAAAAGCAGTTAGTGCAAGTTTTATTTGTTTCCAAAATAAAAATAGAATTTGGAGCAAAGAAATGAATGGATAGTTGTTGTGAATAGAAAAAGTGTAGCAACTTAACCTAGTATAATATTACTGAATATTTTTGGCACAAACTTGGTCTAATGCTGTGTACTGTACATTCACATTGTGTGCCAAATAAATGAATTTTCGTTATTATTCATGAATATTTTTACTATGCTGCGTGCAAAAATTACAACACTTTTTATTTGTTTAAGTGCTAATCCCAGTCCCATGGCACCCAAAACCTCAACACACAATATGCATTGGACATATTGGAGGCAAAAGTCTGATGCAGAGGCAAGCCCCAGCTACATTCCAACAATATTCCCGTCAAGGTCACTTATAATAATAATACTTATGTACCAGCTTTTTAGATATTTTAATTTGATTTCCCTACAATAATTCGGAAATCATTATCAAACAAGCCGGTAATTTCACAGATGTAAAATAATTTATTGTGGTCACAAGGAGCTCTGTCATTGCACACACAGGGAATAGACATAGATGAGTCCTTAGAAAAAAACTAGTTCTGCAATAACAAAACTTAAAAGACCATATTTAGTTTTTTTCTGCGTTTTGTATAAAAAAAAATTAAGTGTAGTTCATTCCTTACTTTTTAAATGTGAAATAGTAAGCACAATATTTTATGAAATAAGATGTTTATTTAATTTTTCTACTGTCTCAGTCATAATATTTTTTTTATTAAACCTAATTGTAATTTATCACACATCATACCTGATCTCCAAGCCAGTCAGAGCCCTTTACTGTGTCATACATGTGCCACAACCAGCTATCTTCTTCCATGTTACCTGTAAATTTTAATAGATGGTAATTTTATTCAAGTCATACAAATGTTAACAAATGGTAAACATTTTGTCTGAAATGACCTGTAATGGTTAAGTCAAATGGTTTAAAACAGTGACAGAATGTTAACATAAATAATGCATACCATAAAGAAGGATATTTAGATAAATATATGTATGTAATGTAAATTAATAAATACCTAAAGCAGCATTGATTCCTCCCTGTGCTGCTACTGTGTGAGATCTTGTAGGGAATAGTTTCGTGACCACTGCTGTCTTGAAGCCCTCCTGAACCAGACCAAATGCAGCCCGGAGGCCAGCCCCTCCAGCTCCAATGACCAGTGCATCATGTGTATGGTCAATAACTGTGTATGCCTTGGTTGTGTTAGTATTTGATGATGCGTTTCTCTGGCTTGCACCCCCAACAGTTAAGTGTAGGTTTCTGTAGAGATATGTAGCCTAAAAAGTACACAGACCAACTTTTAGTGTATGTGAAGTTAAATTTAATTTCAATTACATGTATATAATTATGTTATGAATCATAGGTATTTATGCGCCGTGTACAGCCGCTTACATAGGTATCTACCTAATAATAAAATGATAGATTAGGATAGGTTCTGGGTTATGGGAGTCCAGGCAGGTGATACCTATTGTTAACAGAAATTTGATTACCTTCTCTAGTATTTTTTTAACAAAAAGATGATCGTTTATTATTTTATTGCCTAAAACTTTAATTCCATACTCTGACAAGTGGCGCAATAATGGGCTGTGTAAATTCGACCAAAACATATTACATAACTTATTTTCAACAAATTCGAGAAATAAACGAAAGCGGTACTTACCAGCGATGCAGGGCTACGGGACACTGCGGCTTTCATAATTGCACTCATGATGGAACTCTCTGTCCGCACCTCGAGTACAAAATAATTTATTTTGGAAGAAATTCACATTCACGCAAAGCGACAAGGGTTCGTTTTGTGACTGTCAAAAAACTGTCACTGTCAGTCAGTGAAAGAAACGTCATCAGTCAGTCAGTCAGACCCACTTATTAGAAAAAATGGGGTCAGTCAGACCCATAGATTTATTATAAGTCCATGGTCAGACCATTGATATAGATTATAGTGGGATCTGAAATGTATTTATTTATAGCCTGACCAGGAACCTTACCATCAGAAACAATGCAATCGCTAAACCAGGATAGTTCCTATAATTCGTATCATGACCCCGAAAATTAGCAGGCCCGCAGCGAGAAAGTTCGTTTATCCTGTCACCTTTTATTTTGTATGCAATTTCGTACTATGACACTCCATCTGAAATCAATCTAGTGTCAGTTTGCGCGCCTTAAATGTCAGATAAGCTATCATAACAAAGTTACTCATCGAGTAGCTTTTTCAATATTTTTATGATTAAATCTTGTTTCATAAGTTAATTTTAGGATTCATTTACGCAATGTGAAATGTTAACAATACAACGACATAACTAATGTTATTTAGATTTTTTAATGCAAAATTGAAGAAATATCTACGAGATGTGAACATTAATCTAGTGAAGTCCGATTTCTTGATTTCTCCGTAGAAGCCTGATTGCTATTTTAAAATTATTTTTGATAAAGTGACTTCATTGTATAATTACAGGTAAAATTATAACGCAGGTACGTATTGAAATAAAACCATCATATAGGCTACACCTGCAATCTTAGGTTCTAAGATGTGAATATTCATTTTCCTAGGCAGTAACTACCCATTTTCTTTATGCGAGAACTTTGTCCCATCGAGCAGAGATTATTACTGATCAAACTTTCAATCTATCCACAAATTCAATAGTTTAGGTATTTATTTGCTAACCTACCTACCTACACATATTTAGGTACTTCATAATAATTTTATGTATTTAATTCTTCTTGCGACTTTAGTGTAGGATTTTATCTACCTAATGTATGTACCAAGTTAATAATTCTTTTTTCCTTTCTTCCTAATACTATAGAACTATTTTATTGCATGAAAAACCAGCAAAGTGTACCTATACTGTTTCCAAGTACAATGTATTGTATGTATTGGTTGCACTATTGAAAATTTCTTACCTACATTAAATATGTCAACAAAGTTTTTATTGAAGGAAGGCTAAAAAATTAACAAGAAACACCTACCTACCTAGTTTTTGCTATGTAATCAGTAGGTAGGTAAATTAACAAAGCATCTATCAAATTGTTGTACCTATATTTTTTCAGGATAAGAAAACTTATATTGCACTAAAGAAAACACATATAACACAACTAAAGATTTTCCAGAGAGATACAGAAACGTGTGAAGATCTTGAGTTTCGCCTGTAAGAGTTCGGAAGATTCTGTGATATTGTTTTTTTTTTATTTTTATTATTAAATACAGCTTATTGTTGAACATTAGTCAGCCTTTTTTAATTTTCCCTCTCAAAATTACTAGGTACTATACGTTTCACATGAGATAGATATACGTTCTTCTCCCTCCTAAATATATTTTTTTCATCCACCTTCTAGGTCGGCAAAGAAATCAAGAATAAACAGCCACGACTAATTTATTTCTACTTTTCTTCTTTTTGTACAATAGCTCTAGTAAAAATCGGCCAAGTGCGAGTCGGACTCGCGCACGAAGGGTTCCGTACCATTATCTACTTCATCTTAGTGACTTTAAAGAATTTGTAAGAATTTTGTAATTGGTACAACATTATTCAACACCCAAGTTCTACCAATATTACTGCTAAACTAATAGAGTTATATTAACCGCTATAGTTTTCCTTTAAAGTTTATGAAATGATTATCATCATGATTTTTCATTTTATTTTTTAGGCCTGCAGTTAAGCTGTTAGCGGGAGGAGGGGGGAACGCGCACTTTAAAGTTTAATATTTCGTAAATAGAGCAATAAATAAATAAAAAGTTGTAGAAACCCCTAAATCATTTTAAAAGACATACTCAACGATACCCCACACGATGGGGTAGATGACGAAAAAAAATCATTCCCTATATTTTATTACTTATTTATTCTTAAGTGCTATATATTTTAGACCTCCTTACTTCATACTCCTTACTTACCTACATCTAATAAATAATTATTATCTGTGTCTCTACGTTTGACATCTTAACAATCGAACGAAATAGACATATGTCAATGTATTGTTCCATCTCGTTCTTTCATCCTGTCACCGTGAGGCCTTTTCTTAAAAGCTCATGGTACGAGTTTTAGCCATCCTAAAGCAGGATGTTTATCGGTTTGTTAGCAATTCGAAGGATAGTAATTTTGCTGATAGTACGGGCCCAGGAATATATGGGACCTCGCCATATTGCGGAAAACAACTGGAACTAATTTCTTTTACTGGCAACAGAAACCTCAACTCGTCATTGATATGTCATCAGTTGTCATAATGATTAGTGTCAATGTGGACGCGTAATCTAATTTTCGACAAAGTGCAATTTTTATGTGATAAAAATACCGGGAACTATTCGTTTTCGTAAAGAAAAATGGTTTAACATGTGTTTTAGTATTATTCTACTAGAAAATCTATGTGATCATCACGGTTTCTTTATATTAATTACTGATATAGTTGTCATCACGATTTTTTGGTACGTCATATAGTGCGAATAGTGAAAATTGGTTACTGGTGGCTACGGGGAATAATTTAATAACCATTTTGAAAAATGATTATAAAAAATACTTGTATAGAGTTTTATTTTTTTATTGCAACCCTACTTGGATATTACAACAAAAATAGTTCGTAGAGTTGTCCAAGATTTTCTATACATTATATAATATTATGATAACATTATAAATAATATCATTGAGAGAAACAATGGATTAATGTTTATTTAACCCGTTAGTGGTTTTGCAAAAATAATTGTGTTTTGGTCTAAAATTCAAGGCCAATATTACAAAGAGTTACAGAATTTAATAAGTACTCAATTTGCGAGTGTTCTGTCATGTTATTTTATCGTAGACTCTGTTATTATTAAGCAGCAGGCTTAAAAAATCAATCAAGCCAATCTACGCTGGTATGATTATACCGAGTGTTGTCATATAAAGTGGATTCGAAGCGCCCTTAATTCAGGTCCCATATATTCCTGGGGGCTAATTACGTAACTCTGTTGCTAACAATTCAGGATTGAAATCGCTTGAAAATTACACATTAGACAACTTCAGTTACTCTGTTAAGCTAGCCATTCACGGTCAGTTAAAAAAAACGCTTCACTCACTAACATAAATATAATCTGAAAACTGACTTCCATTCACTGCTGCTAGAACGTGGGCAATTCCCCATGCAAAGGAGACTTTTAGTTTTTTTAATTTAGTGGGTAGAATGGGCGAGCAGGTCTTAGAACCGGTAAAATACGGGCAATTGTGGAAAAAAAATAACGTTAAGTTACTTTTGTAGTACTTATGGCTATAGCCTAGATTTTTATTACCGATATTGAAAATGTAAAATTTTGGTCGTACCTCAGACCGACTAATTAGTGTAACTGGCCGTGAATGGCCAACTTTAGCAACAAAACTTTGATTAAAATAATTTCATTCAAAGTAACATAATCCACTAGCAGGTCAGGCTATATTTATTTTAGGGATTACAAACAAATGCGTTACAACAATTAATAAGAATGTATAAACTTATAAACTATGAGTGGTAACACATCCCACCACATTCCACGTGTAAGTATACAAAATTAATAAAATATACGAGGTAAAATGCGTGCTTTTGAAGAAGTAATATAAAAATTTATATTAAAAGCTGACAGGTTGCAAAAAAAAATTTGAATAAATAGCAAATTATATATTAGAAATATATTACATATATTTAAAATACTCCGTGTAGCTCAATTTTGACTACGTAATATACAGGTGACTGGTACATATAATCTGTGGTTATAGAAATCAGATCGTACCTCAGATAAATGAATACCTAACTTTGATCTGAGGGATTGTCCTTCATTTTTTGAACTACCTGTATTACATCTCAGATATCGCCTTAGATATTGCAGTGGATATCGCCCATGGATATCGCTCACCAAATCTGTGCCACGACACATAGTAGTTTCACTTTAGTACAAATAGTTAATCTTTGGTTTCTTACAGAACCGTTTAGCTTTTGACTAGAGCTATGAATTAAAATGTATCTGTGTTGCTAAGTGTTTAACTCGTGAACATAATCTTTTATTGGAATCGTCATTTATTGAAATACAACAAATTATTCTGTGAAAACTATGTACAACTTATCAATAAAAAATAAATATATAATTATATAGCCTGACCAAACATATATGGGACCTCGCCATATTTTGGGTTCAAGTCCCACCGGATGACACAGTCGATTCATTTTTGTAAGTGAAATTTGATTTAATTTCGTAAAAACTTGCAAAATAATTGCTTAAGTTATAAAAATATAATAAGTTAAGCTGATTTCATCTTAACTGATGGCTAAATATTTGTAAAAATATTTCCATTGGATACATGCGGGTACATTCCCCAAGTATTGATGAAATCGAACGCCGGCTCACTGGCGTAACAAGCACTTGCAAAAATTCGCCGACTGACTAACGTCCTCCGTAGCTTAGTTGGTAAGAGCACTCGCCCGGATAGCGAAGGGACGTGGGTTCGAGTCCCACCGGATGACACAGTCAATACATTTTTGTAAGTGAAATTTGATTTAATTTTGCTAAACCAGTCAGGTAGAAAAAGTAATGTTTGTTCTAAATTACGTTATTTATCATGTTATCAGACTATTAAATACTTATTGTATGAGATTTTTTTGAAATTTCTACGAACTATTTCAGTAAATATTCTATTTCAGGAAATAAAGAAAATAAAACACTCAAAACAAGTTAAAATAATTATAATTAAAAAAAATGTTCTCCGTTGCCATCAGTAGCCAATTCTGAGTGTTCGCACTATATGACGTACCAAAAATTGTGATATGACAACTAAATCGGTAATTCACTTACAGAAATTATGTTGATAGCATATATTTTCTTGTGAATAATTACTACAACACATGTTAAACCATTTTTCTTGTACGACAGCGAATAGTTCTCGGCGTTTTTAACACATAAAAATGTCACATACTCGCTTAAACGAATAGCAATTATATTACGAGTAGATAGAATTTTATTCTATCTACTCAATGGTCTGTACTGGCATGTGCCTGTATTGTCATAGATAATTTAATACTGTACTGTCTTTTTGCGTACCCAGTGCCACGATCGGTGGAACTTAAAAGTAATAATGTCAATCAAAATATTGTCAACAAAAAGACGAAGAACGAGCAACAAGATATTTTCGGAAAAGTTAGTTAATTATTGCGAATACTGTTTCTGAGGCGGTAAAGATATTGCAAGATAGAGTACAAAAAATGGCTGAAAATCCAAGCCGCGATGGACTTTCCGAAGCTGAGAGATTAAGAGGTGAGAAATAAATTAGGTTACGATCCTGGTAAAATATCTGGAACCAACTTAAATCTGGGATTGACATTGATAGCAGAGTTTCTAAAGATAAAAATGAATTTAAACTTGAGTCAATTTGTGATTTCAGAAGAGGAACTAGCCCGAGAATTGGAACACAGTGATTCCAATGAAGAGGACTCACAAGAAATATCATTAGAAGCTGAGGAGAAGCTACTCAAAGATGAACCAGAGTGTGCGTATCCCGTTTTAGATCAATTAGACAAGTTTCTAACCTGTCACCAAGAGTATAAAATTTACAAATAATCAAATGACTTACATAGATACTGGTTCTACCATACTATTCCTGTGTTTGGTTTAGTTTTTCAGTCCTTATTATTATTCAATTATCTTTGTAGATACAACATTAATGAACTACGGTGAAAGTATACCAACAAGTAACATAGAAAGTGAGATAGTTGACACATATTCAGACAGCTCGCAGAATGTTGAAACAGTGCACAGAGCTGATGAGCTTGGAAATGTGTACACGGATAACTCTGATACTTATATTAGTTCCCAAGCTGACCCTATGACTGATCAGTATGTGTCTTACATAAATGACTATTCTTTTGATAACTCTGTGTCAATGGTGGATCAACAACCTGAAGCTGATATTTCACCTCAAGAGATAACTGAAGAAAATAAAGATGACAATGGTGTATCAGAAATGCAAGATTATCAACAACATGAGTCTCTGAATAATTATGAATCTCTAACTGCTGAAGAAATGTTGATGAGTGAAAAAGAAAGAGAGAGAAAAAGTAAAAAAGAATTGGAGGAAGAGGAAAGAGAAAAAATGCAGTATGTATTCATTGAATAAAATTTCGTAAAAACTTGCAAACAAATTGCTTAATATATAAAAATAATAATATGTATTAATTAATAAATTTTAGCTTCAAATTAGGCCTTTTATATTTAATTTTGATATTCAATTTAGTTTTCTTGTTTCCCAGAGTTCTTGTATCTAACTTTACAGAAGAACAGTTAGATAGGTATGAAATGTACAGACGTGCCGCATTCCCCAAGGCAGCTGTAAAGCGTCTCATGCAGACCATCACTGGGGGTTCAGTTGGTCAGAATGTTGTCATAGCTATGTCTGGAATTGCTAAGGTGTTTGTAGGAGAAGTAGTGGAAGAAGGTATGTAACCTATGTCTAGCCTTTTTTCTTTACTGTGTAACTGTCCAAACTGTTGTATTTCACTATGAATTCATTCATACATACTTAATATTTTCAGCTTTGGAAGTTCTTGAAAAATCAGGAGAAGCTGGTCCTCTCCAGCCAAAGCACCTGAGAGAAGCTCTACGAAGACTTCGAATGCGTGGGGCCATACCAACAAGGAAGGCTCACCGGAGCATGTTCAGACTATAACATGTTCCTCTGGTTGTTTAGTGACTCAAAGTGTAAATAAATTATTGATCAATTAATATTAGTATATTAGTGGTAAGTCAAATAATGGAATTGTTTGTGCCTGATTTCATAAATAGCAATAATGTTATCAATGTATTAAATTTTTCTGGATCATTTTAAGGGATCCGTACCTGAAGGGTAAAAACGGGACCCTATTACTAAGCCTCTGCTGTCTGTCTGTCTGACGGTCACCAGTCCATATCTCATGAACCATGATAGCTAGGCAGTTGAAATTTTCACAGATGATGTATTTCTGTTGCAGCTATAACAACAAATGCTAAAAGCAGAATAAAAATAAAATAAATATTAAAGGGGGGCTCCCATACAACAAATGTGATTTTTTTAGCGTTTTTTGGTCGCTATCAATAACGGCAACAGATAGACGCTTGAAATATTCACAGAATTGTTTATTGTATATCAACTTTAAAAATAATAATTAAATTCAAATAATAATAATATTTAAGGGAGGCTCATACAACAAACATGATTTTTTTGCTTGATATTTATAATGACAGGAAGACACTTATGTTGTAATTAATTTTAAATAAAAAATATATATTTAAGGAGGGCTCCCATACAAACGTTTTTCTTTTGCCTATACTGTCTAACGTTGTATGTTAATGGTATGGAACCCTTCCTGCGCGAGTCCGACTCGCACTTGGCCAGTTTCTTTTGAAAACAATGTTTATACTGTCAAACAATACGTAGATTTATCGTTAAGCGTGATGATGTACACACGCAGGACGCGGAATACACCTAATGAAATGGTTCTTTGGCATCACAGATTTCTCTATCCTTAAGGGTGTTTTTAGTAATGCGGATTTTCGTCAGCATCAAGATGGCGGGACCAAGTTTCCGATTCAAAATGTTTCATATCAGGGTATAAGTGCATCATTTGTATCATTTGTACCCTGACCTAGACGTTTGTACATCTCAAGACAAAAACGGCACATCGTCATTTTTCTGGTCCCGCCATTATGACGTCAAAGTGGCGGGACCAACTTGAACCGCTGCACACACAACCATAATTCATTAAACTCGATTAGTACTGCATTTGTACTTCCTATATACTGTACTGTTTTCTTGGTGGCAATAACTGGATTAAAGGAATGAAATCAAAACGCTGATCCCGCCATTTTGACGTATCTGTAAATTCGCGTATTCATATCAAAGTCGCTAAATCACACATAAAAACATATAATTAGACTTTGTACTAGCTGAGTACATGATCGTGATGTTTGTCTCAGATTTGTAAGCCTTGTAGGGAAAAAGTTATCATCAATTTGTTGCTCCATAATCCGTTTGGCATGTAAATAGGGGAAGGGGGCCTAAAGCAGGTTACTTATGTTTATTTTAATGACCTCTTCAGATCCTCGATGAGAAGTCTCGCCAAGTGTTATGTATCGATTACTAGTAATAACACTAGAGGCAGGCACATGCACACACACAAAACATGGACAATAATTTATCTTTCATAGTGCTGCACTATGAAAGATAAATTATTGTCCATGTTTTATTTAAACACACAATGATTGTTCACTTCTTTTATTGGATAATACCACAAAATAACAGACACATTTAGGTGTGGTACAAGCCGCCATTACAATGATTTCTCTTTCATAGTGCTGCGCCTGCCTTATAGTGTTGTTACTAGTAATCGATACATAACACCAAGATTTCTCGCACAACACTGGTGTCTGTTCACACTTAAGATATTTCGCACTTGCTGTTCTCCTCGCTACTAAAGTACTAGTATGGACGACTTTGACAGTGCACCTCCCGCACATCTGGCGACCGCAGTAGGGTCCGGCACGAAATTGTGTTTGTTCTTCGATCGGTGTCGGTATTTTTCCCGATCATTATTACATTCTTGTCTATGTTCTCAGTGTAACGAAAGGAAATAAATATAGCTATTTTTGCAGTGCCGTTGATTTAATTTATGTTTTGTGCTCATGGTTATCATTCAAGCAGGGGTCACGCAAGAAATTGTCTGTGATTGGTGTCGGTATTTTTCCTGCTTCAAATTATTTGCTCCATATGTCATGTAGTTAGGTATCCCGAGCTACTTACATTGATTAGGTACTCATGTAAGTGTGTTATAGTAAAAAATCCACAGAACCTAAAGTTCCCGCAATCTTCGGAGGCATTGAAAATGAATTTAAGAATAAAACAAATGCGAAAATATTTTTTTTAACATGCACATAACAAAAATCTTGTTACACAGTTCAATGAAGCCCTGAATGAAATACAATAAGTCAAATAAAAAATGTCAATTTTGACAGCTGTCATCCGAAATGAAGATCTAGTAGAGCCCTTAAATTTGTTTCTACACACCAGTAATCTTGGGTGGATAGTTTTCGAGCAATGGCGGTTTCAATTGTGACAGCTGTCATCCGAAATTAAGGTGTCATTTAGCCCACACACTCATACTTGTTACTTAAGATTGAAGAAGCTGACAATTGGACATAACGAACACTATTAAGTATTTGAACAGAAAAGTTATATTTTTTATTATTACACATTACATGGGTACTAATCAGTGTAGGTACCTAGGATATCTACATGACATACGGAGCAACTAATTTGAAGCAGGAAAAATAGAAAGAAAGAAAGACAAATGCTTTATTAATTTGGGACATCACAAAAACACACACACACACACACACACACGCTTACAAATAAATATATAACATAGTAGTAAATACAAACACACAACAAAAAATAAAATGAAACAAAATATAAAATTAAACAACAAAAAACAAAAAATAAATACCAACCGATCAGAGAATACACACAATTTCGTGCCGGACCCTACTGCGGTCGCCATATGTGCGGAAGGCGCACTGTCAAAGTCGTCCACACTACTACTTTAGTAGCGAGGAGAACAGCAAGTGAGAAATATCTTAAGTGTGAACAGACACCAGTGTTGTGCAAAAAATCTTTGCGAGCCTTCTTGCGAGACTTCTCATCGGAATCTGAAGAGGTCATTAAAATAAACATTAGTGACCTGCTTTGGGCCCCTTTACCCTATTTACAAGCCAAGCGGATTATGGAGCAACAAATTGATGATAACTTTTTCCCTACAAGGCTTACGAATCTGAGACAAACATCACGATCATGTACTCAGCTAGTACAAAGTCTTATTATTTGTATTTTAGTGTGATTCAGCGACTTTGATATGAATGCACCCATTTACAGATACGTCAAAATGGCGGGATCAGCTTTTTGATTTCATTACTTTAATCCAGTTATTGCTACCAAGAAAACAGTACAGTATATAGGAAGTACAAATGCGGTACTAATCGAGTTCAATGAATTATGGTTGTGTGTGCAGCGCTTCAAGTTGGTCCCGCCACTTTGACGTCATAATGGCGGGACCAGAAAAATGTCTGTGCCATTTTTGTCTTAAGATGTACAAATAGTACATATGACGCACTTATACCCTGATATGAAACATTTTGAATCGGAAGCTTGATCCCGCCATCTTGATGCTGACGGATTTTCTCACGCACGCGATATTAAGACACAATCTGTCATGCGTAGCACTCGACAGCCAGCGCAGCGAAAGGTGAAATGTTCTTCGGCAACACTTAATTATGTGCCTCAATCTGACGTGCATGAGCGAACCTGCATTCTAAAAACACCTTAAGCTGTTAGGACCACAAACATAGAATATGGGCAGCTCCAGGTATGCAAAAGGATTAAAATAAAACAGATTGTTTAAAAATGTTAATTTATTACATGATAAAATTGTTATTTTATTAAAAACAATATACAACAGTAACTAAGGTTCATTCATAGTTCGAAAACTTGAAAATAAATCAGTCTTGTTAAAAATGGCCAACTACATTGTACACAAGAGACTAATGGAAATCTTGAAAGGTATAAGTCTAAAAAATGTTGTAGTTTGCTACCATAGGAAAACGAAAATAAAAGTATACATAAAACTCCTTTCAAAACACAATTCGTTCAGAATTGGCACTCATTAATCCAGAATTCATGTTAGAAATATTATTTCAAGTAAAGTTTTTGATCTGTTCATTATTTAAATATCACAGAATCGTGTAGAAGCTTCACTGTTTGCGAGTTCTGTAGGTAAAAATAAACTCACAACAAGACCACATGATATCAACAGAACTCAATAATTTATCTACAGTAAGAAGGCACAATCAAGTTTTTTATAGGAATTTGGTAACATTTTGTAAATAAAGATCGCATAATATATTACTATTTTACAGTAAGGCATTATATTAAAAATCTGTATGAGAGAGTAGTCCTCAGATTTTACCTACTCAATACAAGTAATAAAAGCAATAAGCCAATATTGTCAGTTTGTGCAAATACCTATACATGCGTGCTTTACGAGGTTTCGTTAATATTAAACCAAGTGTGAAAAACAGTATGGTTTATTTGATTAATTTCAACCTCATCAAAATAAATGGTTTTATTACCTTATTGGTAAAATGTAAGTAGTATTAAGTAGAGGCTTATCTAAATATGTAAAATAGAACCATGTCAATACACTAAATTCACACTCAAGTGCTAAAATTAAGTTTGAGATATTATTATTATCATACTATGTAAATTACATAATAAGTTCATTGTTCACAATACTTGCTATAAGGGCATAAAATGAAATAGTAACATCAATATGTTTTGCGTCACTAATCTTTTTAAAACAAATGCATAATGTTATGGTAAAATATTTAAATAAACCTTTGCTTTTTCTTTCTGTGACAATTTCAATAATCATTCAAAATAAGTTTTACATGCCAATTCAAGAAAATGCAAGCTTAAAAATCATATTTGTTGCCGTATTATGGCATCTCGTCTCGTCTGCTTACATTATTCCAAAAAGAAGCACAATATAAAAATTACCAACGAATCAGTTTCGTTTCGTTCATACAAAGCAACAGATCTCTAGTGCTCTTATACCCATAGAAACAACTAAATCAACAAAATTATTAGACTAGATAAATGTTCTCACATGCCGCGTTGCTCATGCAACGAAATTCACACGGGTCGATATAGGCTTTGCAAAATAGACCAAACGGTATTTACGTCATTTCAAGTAATTAATTTTATTGATCCCGATTATTCTAAATGTCGTAGTTTATTTGGGCAGTTTAAAAAGAAATTCAAAATATATCGCTGCGCAAGTGCGAGCTTAAAAGCCCGTGTTCACATATCGGTATCGGGCTGATATTTCCATGATTTGGCTATCTAGTTCGCCTAGCTAGGTCCTACCTTCTTAATTACCGTGAACTTAAAGGATCATTCAGATTAGAACGTCGCGGTACGAATTTCGTAAGAGACAAAATCAATGTACAGAGTAAGTTGCATCAGTTATCAAAACGCGCTGAGCGAAAACGACACCTGTCTCGTAAACTTCACGGCTTTGCGCTACGTTCTAACCTACAAACACCTGGTATCGTACCGACCGATCGATCCGTGAAAATCCCGTTTCAGACTAGGAGCCGTTTGACGCCACACTCTATGCAGAACTTGGCGGTGTCCACCGGGAACTTGCTGCCGCACTCGTGGCAGAAGCGGGACAGGCGCGGGGCGGAGTCGCGGCGACACCGCAGCGACGCCTCCGACCCGCTCGACGACACGTGCCCGCTGCCGCGCCACTGCGCGGGACTGCGGCGGGAGGACGCGCGGGAATTCGCGCGCTTGTCTGCAGATTAACGGTTTGATTACTAGAAGCTCTTCAAACTTATAGGGGGACAGATGGATCACTGACTACCGCCACCAGTGGCTGTCGCGCGCCACGCTCTTTGGCCCCGCGCAAACGAAGGTCGGTGGCCGCTACAATTTGGCACTCACCTGCTAGATCTTTTGGAAAATAAACTATTATTTATTAGTTTAAAATGTTTTGTCAAAATGGCGAATGGCCGCCACTGGTGGCGCGTCGCGAAGACTGTGTCCCGAGTAGCCGCCCCTTGCTTCACTTGTGCTCTCGACTCCATACAAAACGTATAAAAAACTGGTTGTCGCTAGTCACCGGTGGATGTGGTACGTGGCCCATCTGCGCGGAGCCTTAAAGTTATTTTCATTTAATTTCAAAAACTTATTTTAATTTCAAACGATACAACACGCAATATCAAACGCTGGCTATCGTTGACTTGACTTCATAGTTGAAATTTAAAGTCGGCAAGTTATGTCTCGTGGTGAAATATGTCACGTTTAGTAAAATGAGACGACTAATCTGTGCTGATGGGGCTTTTAAATCAGAAATGAAAAAAAAATACTATTACCACTTATTGGATGGTTCTCCAACTCCTTAAACGTTATGTCCGGTTGCGGCAACGGTTCGTCCAACTCTGCAGACCGCTCCATCGCCAGAAATTCGTCACTGGACACCGACCTAATTTCTTCCTTCCCACTGGAATCCGAGCCTGCTGGGATGCGCTCCAAAGATGTGAGACCGTTCGGTTCTTTCGAATTGCAGATAGAAAGTTTCGAAGGCGATATTCTGTTCAAACTGTAGATCAAAACATCATTATGCCATTAAATTAAATTTTCTAAAAAACCTGTTAAAATAGATTGTTCAAATCTTTCTCATAATGTTTTACCTGACTAACCTGCTATATGCTGAATCGTTGCTAGACTTCCCATTGGGCGTATGACTCCCGTTAGATAAGACCTCGGTCTTCTTGCTATTTTTTTCCGGTTTTGCTCGGCTGTTCCGCCGTGCCGTGCCGTTGCGGGAAGCAATTTCTTTGGGCTGAATGTTTTCATTTTTATCAGGCTCGTAGAATTTGTCGAACTCTTTCAGAGATTGCATTATATCCTGCTCCAGCTGATCAGCATTGTAGCGACTCTTTGCACTAACGACCTTAGGTACGTTCTTCTTTTGAATGGAATCAAGGAGGGATGTGGAACGTTTCACGGAGGATGGGAAAAGATTCTCGCTCACAATATTGTTACTGCTAAAATTGAGAGACATAGATTTATTAACTGGGATCATACCATTACTGATTTTTGGCGAAGAACTAACGCTATTCAGCTCTGAATTTCTATTACTATCAGAAAACTCAGATTGTTTGACGATTCTAGTTGTTGAACTACAAGTTCTTTTATTTTCTAGCTTTTGCTTGTTTATTTCCTCGTCAAAAGAAGTCATGAACTCTTCTATATCAAAGTCCTCGCACAGTGACACGTCGTCTCTGATAGAGGCCTTTGAGCTTATACTCTGCTCGAAAGAAGACATAATTTTATCATATTGTGCACTAAGATCATCTATAATTGGGGCAGTGACTTTGTTACTTACATTTTTACTAACGTTATTGTTACTCTCAATCTTCTTAAAATTACTTTTAGACGTTTCTACATTATTATTGGATATTTTGTTGTTCATATTATTTTGAGTAGTGCTAAAAGATTCGAATTTAGCAGGTAAATTTTCTGTAGTAAGCAGTGACTCCATACTGCTGATGATATCGGGATTGTTTAAAATTGTGTTAACGTTGATGGGAAGATTGTCATTTTCATTTATCAGTCTAGGGTCTATGTAATTACTATCGGTCATCGAAGAATTATCGTCTGCTAAGATAGAGTCAAGGTTAACAAATTCTTTTTTATCATCGTCTCTCTTGATTTTGTCTAGTTTAACAGGCTGTTTTATTGTAGTTCTTTGGAAGCTGTGGTACATGGAAGTAGCTATTTTTGGAATTTTATCTTTTGGCTTTGGTGTACTATAACTAGAAGCCGTGTAACTAGAGAAAGACCTATTTAAATTACTATTGCGACTGAAATAAGATTTTTCTGGTGTATTCACGTTTTCCTTGCTGGATTTTGTAAATGTTGTATTGAGTTTCTGACTAGATTTTTTATCGTTTCTATTTACCCTAAATGAACTGCACCTACTGCCAAATGTGCTACTACTGTTATTATTGTCGTTGTTCGTGCTGCCGAATGATTTCATTCTTTGCAACGTTGGAGTTTTCTGATATGTTTTGTTCAGTGTGTCTTTCATCATTTTAGTGTTGTCTGCACGAAGGTATGCGGGAAGGGTTTTTTCTTTACCCGTGCGTAGGATTGGAAGGGTGCGGTTGGAATCTTTGGAAGAATTTTGGAGTTTTTTGGGAATGTTGGTGTCTGAGGTCATAAGTTCTTTCATTTGCCTAGCTGCTGATACGAAGGGGTCGTAGTTGTCGTCAAGCCTGGAAAATACATTTAATAAAAGTGTAATGTGTTTTCAGTTTGCTGTAAACTGGTAAGATTACGATATGGTGTGGCGCCCTGATAAGATTACCATGTGATGGATTACAAAGTAAGGGTAAGGGAAGGAAACTGGTACTCTAACCTCTTTTTTTCAATTCGAGGTAGTTTCAGTGGAGGTGCTTCGGAAGTGATGGATTGTTCGTCGCTTTTGTCACCCTCATCTTCTTTTACAATAAAAGTTTGATATTCTGCATTAGTGCGGGTTTGTTCACCCAACATTCTATATTTTTTGTTTGACTTGTAAATTTTTTGCATCCTGCTTTTGTTACAGGAAAGTTTACGTTCTGGTTTGTTTGTTTGAGATATAGATGGTAATTTAAATTCAGACGCAACATTTTTGACTGGTTTTTCTTCAACTGGTTTTTCTTCATAAAATTTTAACTGATAAACAGTTATGTGTTCCATATCACAAACGTTTTTATTTACTTCAAGATTGCCATCGTCATCAGACTTATGTAAAGCCTGGTTAACATTTTCGTCTCCAGCACGATCTAGCAAATGCTTTAAATCACTCTTCAATTCCTGTAGTGAATCTGAGAAATTGTACTTTGATGGTTCTACTTTTTGGTCCTTGTTACTCTCTGAATTGTTATCATTAATAGTTTCGAGAGAATTCGTATTCGGTGTATGCATATGATCAAGATTTTGTTCTATGTTTGATTTCTCGGTTTCGTAATGGCTGCTCATCATTTTGTCAGTGATATTGAGGAATTCTTCCAAGTCGGCTGGATTTTCAGTGAATTTTGTATATGTATCTCCACTTCCATGTCGACTGACCATGATATCATTTTCTTCATCTTCAATGTTATCGTAATGGTCGTTGTCGTTGAATTTGTTTTCTACGGAATGATCTAATTCCCCACTATTATCATGTTCATAATTTTCATCATAGTGCTCAGCTGAAAGGTCGTGATTAGCTTCAGTCATTTCTTTAGTTTCATCATCATTCGTCAAGGTTTCATTACTTTCATATTTGCCGATTTCTGTTTCTATGCAAGTATTATTTCCATTATAATTTTGGACATTTGTGACAGACTCATCAATGTTTGATTCATCATTTTCAAAGTCACTTTTAGTATATATGCAAATATATACGTTCGAGTCCGTTAAGTCTTCTTTAGAATCAACATTTGCCTGTGTTTGGATTTTTTCTTGAATATCACAAGAACTAACCATTGTTGGATTTTTATACAACAATTCAACTTTAAGTTCGTCATTATTTTTAGGTAAAATCTTATTTCTAGGATTTGATTTAGATTTCTTTGTACTTTTTGCATTTTGCTCAGAATTGTCGTATATGACACAAGGTATACAGGGACACAAAAGTTCTGTATTGATGCCAATAGACGCGCAGTTTTTAGCAGCACCAACATTCGTCTGGCAATCTTCAAGACTATCCAAACTCATGCTATTTTCTTTGACTAATTTAATGTTGCGAGTTTCTTTTTTCATCTTACTTTTTCTTTCATTTTTCTTTTCTTCGTCCTGATTCTTCTTTTTTTCAATTACTTTTTTCTCTTTTGGTGGAGGTTTAGACTTGGCAACAGGTCTATTTTTCTTGGCATTAAATTCAACATCTTTCTGTATAGTTTCTACAATAACGTCTGTAATGTTATTATCGTCTTCTTTACAACCTTGCGGAATTTCAACTGGTTGCGTGTCATTTTTTAAATTAGTTTTCTTTGGGACAGGTATCTGACTTCTATCTTTTCTACTAACAAGTTTCTTTTCTTCTTTACTTTTATTTGCTTCTTTGTATTTATCCGCAATTTCTTCGAGCTTTTTCAATTGTTGTTGCTTTTTTGCATTCATTCTGTTTCTAACCGTGCTTTGCGCTGTAGATTTCTTATTAGGTTCGACTTTGGTAGGTGATGTTGGTTTTGGATGGGATTCTTGGTCATGATTTCTATTGGAGGGGAAAGGAAGGGTACTTTAATAAGTGATATTTTCTATTGATCTTAGAAATAAGGAGACAGGAACGTCACTCTACTTACATAAAGTGTGCCAAGAAAAAAATATACAAACAAAAATATCACAGTAAGCGCCTTCCTTTCCCCTTATTTGCTAAATAGATACATAAATAAATACTTATTATAATAACTTGGTTGAATTTAATACCTGGAGCTGCTGAGGTCTCTGGCGAGTCTGGCTTGCCTCGCCCTGACGTTAGCGTCGCCCGAGGACTTGTTTTGCGCGTTCCGAGCGTTCCTTATCACTGGCACATGAGGTGAATCCTCGTGGCAGTCATTGCTCGAGAAAGATTCTGAAAAAAAGTTTTATGAAACATATTTTTTGCTGCAGCTTCAGCATATCTTTAAGGACCTTTCTCGGCAATCTTTGAAACTTTAAGGGCTTGGTAAAAAGCTAAGTTCTCGTGCGGTTTGTTTACAATTTTGACATACACTCGGCTTCGCGTGTCTGCTACGGGACTGTAGCACGCGTATAAAATTGAAATATGTGACGTAGGCAAGTCACTGAGCACTTCTTTTTTGTTATTCAAAGACAAAATAAGTAAATAAGAAATTGAGTGTTTTTTTAACATCTATCAATTTCGTGCGGTGGCGTGGCCCCTTAGGGTTCCGACCTCCTGACCACACTTCGACCGGCCCTGGTTCGCTGCTAGTGTTAGCTGTAGTCAAACAGTCATCCACTTAATTAAAAATGTTGCAAAATCTCCCTTATTCCAACTGCATAAAATGACATACTAGCTTAATGTCATCTGTACAGTTGGCAATACGTCAGGTTACCAATGTGAACTACAGAAACAGCTTGTATTGCGTAGGGAATAGCGGTGCTCACGAGGTCAAAGTGGGATAGTCTGACGTGCGGCCGTATGTACATACCTGAAGCCCTCGCACGCCCGTTCTTGTAGTCGCCATACTCGCGCGGCGGCGGAGGCGACACGCCGCGAGACGAGTCCACAGACCCCGACCGGCTGTTGGAAGACTTGTCTCGAGTTTGGGAAGACCTGGTGAATATAAAATAAAACCCGCAGCGTAAAAAGAAAAGCGAACATTTAATATGTCAAAAATAATACGACACGATAAGGTTGGGCGCTATAATGTCGAGGCGGGGTACTGCTTAATTTAACAACAACAACAAATCTTGCTATATGTATAGCTAGCCATAGGTACCTATTTAGTTATCGCTTTAAACTTTGCGTTTCAAACGTAGCTTAGATTAAAACACTCGGGATAAAATTATTTATGACAAAAAAAAACGAATTCATCCGTTTGGGAGCTATACGATACCGCGTACGATACACAGACAGACGGTAAACTTATAACACCCCTCTTTTTTGCGACAGGGGTTAAAAATATTATGGAATCATCATACTTATTTATATAAAATGGTAGACATTTCACTAGAGGCTATTATTTTATGGGCCACATGATTACCGCCTCTACAAATAGGATTGGTCTTTTGTGGCAGTTATTTTGATTATAGCTTACTTATGCCCGTCGAATCCAGGAATCGCCGGACTTCGGGAGTGAGTTTTGTTCTCAACCTAAATTATATGCTGCCCTAAATGGCTACTTCTTGCTCATAAGCGGTCAGCATGAGTAGAGTATGTGCACTATTGTTGTGCATAGACGTTTCTTGATAAGGGCAGAATCGGCACATTGCGTCTTCGATCAATTTCAATTGAGATCTTTATTAAGCTACATATACTTCCCTACTATTTAGTCCTAATCCTAAAAAACGGGTTGTGTGATACGAAGAATCCTACCTATTTGTAATCTGGAATTAGAATCCCACTTGCTGTGGAATAAGCGTGTGTAAGATGGTGATAATGTGATAATAAATTAAATAGAAGTAGACGTAATAAAGAATTAAGTAGTCGTTTTACGACGATACACTGAATCTTTTATGGACCGATACAAGGGTTGGCCGCTAGTACCACATGTTTCAGCCAAACGAGGCATGTTGTCGCATCGCAGGTCAACGATCTAAATTACCTTGACAGGTTTTCTGCGTTGCCGAAGCTAACAGATGTTACAAGCCTGCCGTTCGCCTTCTCGGGCAGTGTAACAGCTACGTAATGACGTAATAAATACTATATTAACAGGTAATGATAGAACACTGGGCTGTTATTAACAACACGCGTGCTCTAGCCGCTGAGGATGACTGCTTCCTTTAAGAATAACTGTGCCAAATTATTACGGCTCATTGGTTCCGTGAAACATGATTATAGTAACGCAGTTGCTAGTTATTATGATTTAAATACCATTGTTTTAATTAAAGTTAACAAATGGAGAAGGTTCTTGTTTGTGATGCAAGCTTATTTGACCAGTAGTTCCCGTCAGCATGAATGTTCATGGATGAGATTCAAGTAAAACTACAAGATCAGCCCGACGCTAAGTCACGTCATTATGATGCCACGCACTAGAAGGGGAGAAGGTGATAAAACAGATGCGACGGATATAAAATTGAGGGAGGGAGCTGAGACGCGCTATACATATATGAAAAGAGTTCACGCGGTACCCACGCGCTCTCCCATAGATTTGATTCGTACGCTGCGAGGCATGTAGAACCTGGTTGGTGGAGGGATTGTTCAATGGCCACGAGTAAGGAAGCTTGGAAGGTGGCACTTCTCCGTAAGGCCGTCATGTCGCAGAAGGAAGGGAGGAAAGGGAGCGAGTTGATGTCCCGACACCCCGCCACCGTCCTAAGTCCCACTTTTCGCTCCCCGCAGCTAGGAAAATGCGTAGCATTCCTCACGTTGAAAAATGTGTTTTATCAACAAAAAGTACAAACCGTCGTCCTCGCGCTAGTGGCGCCCTATACTGCGTGCGCGCATTAAGCCTTTGCTTTGCATCTGCGATGTGTGGCGGCGGCTGCGCGGGCGCCGCGGGAAGTATCTTCGCCTTGTCCGCGCACCACTCCACGTGCCGCTCGAAAGCGCGCACGCCGAACGCGCGGCTGCAGTGCGGACACTTTTGGAGTTCGGCCGCTGGCTAAAAAAAGGAAGGCGACGCTTTAATCACTTATTACGCTATCTCATTTGTCTAGCATCCTACTTAGGAAATAGAAAGATATAATCGCAGTTCACTAATTAGGTTCCTATCTTCCTAGTTGGGAAACTCGCTTCCTAACTATAAGGTGTCTGGGGCCCCACTCTGTAAGACGATATCCGTAGGTGCGGCTGTAGCCTTCCACTGTAACTCGCAATGACATGTCAGTGCGAGCGAGCCCGATGGCTAGACGCAGAAATACGGACAATGCGTTAATCACAGTAGAGCACCTGCCTATCTATCCTTTCTTCCTAGTTAGGATCCTAAGTCAGATGCGAAATTCCTAGTTAGTATCAAAAACTTAGGATCCTAACTAGGAAGGTATTATCCTAGTTAGGATCCTAAGTTTTTTATCCTAATTTAGGAAGCTACAAATGGGATGGTGTAATAAATGTTTTATGAGTCTTCGCTTGCAGGGTATATGGGCGCGGTGGTAGGACGAGAACGGTAGATGGGAGATGTGCGGGCGACAGGCAACATAACACAAACAAGCGCCCCCCGCTCGCAATTGTTACGGTCCCCGTTCTCGCCTTACCTCTGTACCCCGCAGACGAGGTCTCAATTAGGTGGTCTATCTATAGTCTTAATCAAAATTTCATTGTAAAATCCATGAAAAAACAGTTCAACATTAAAGACGATGCGCGATGACATGAAAATTTACGTAACGAAGTCTATTTTACCTTTTAAAGGATAATTTCTAGCTGTTTGTTTTGTACGTAATGTGAGGTAATGAATCGTGATTAACATCACAAAGTACTCGTCCAACAATAGTCAGCGAAGCTGTGATTATCTGCATAAGAATAAGTTGGCCAGGTTGAATATATTACCTTGTTGACGTTGTAACTCTTGTGTTGCGTTTACTTTAAACAGTTGTAACACAAATAATAAAATGTTCCCTAACTTACCTTAGAAATGGTGCTCCTGACTGTTTGGCTTTTAGGCTTCGGGGCAGCTTTGGCAGTATTAGGAGGACTCTTTTCCAAGAACGGACTATTTTCTGGGAGACCAAAGTTCTTTGGCAAGTACTGTTCTAAATCTGTACCTGTAAAAGGTAAAAGTTTTAATTAAATATAATGTTTACGATTTATACTGCGTTTACAAATTGATATTGCAGCTTGAATAAAAGGTAGGTGTTTATTTAAAATGCTATTAATATAGGTAGGTATTATGATAAACAATGGATACGTTTTAACTCCATCTACTTTTGAAGACTGAAATAGAAATATTACAACAAAATTATAATATAAATTATTGTTTTTAAGTGATATTACTTTGCAATCTAAAGATTACTGCCGTTAAAAAATGACCACTAGAGGCGGGACTCCCATCTCCCGCCTGTGATGATCATTTTTTCAAGTGCAATAATTTAAAGCACTTATTACACAATCCTTTTTGTAGCTTACTAACTAGGGGATCCGTACTAGGAAGGTCGCATTCTACTTAGGATCCTAACTAGGACGGTAGAATGGATAGAAGCACTGTCCTTATTTTCGCGTCTAGCCGTCGCGCTCTCTCGCACTGACATGCTAGCATTAGTGACAGGGACGGCTACAGCCGAAACTACGTATTTCGTTTAACTCAGTGGGGCCCCAGAAACCTTCCTAGTTAGTCCTAAGTAGTAAACTGCGATTACATCTTCCTTTTTCTAAGTAGGATGGCTACACAAATAGGATGGTGTAATACTTAAGTGCTTAACCTTTACAACAAAATTATTTTATAGGCTAGATTGTCTTGCTATTGAGCATCCTAGAGATGACAGTAAATAAACATTATAAGATTTAACTGTATTACTAAAATACTAAATATTTTGTAAAATTCAAGTTAATTATTTACAAGTTTCTTTTTCACGTCAATAACTTTAATACTAAATTGGATACAACGTAGTGTTATTCCGTATCGTGTCGTTATTCTTAATGTGCAATCCAATACCGTTTTACTTTCGTTCTCGACACAATCCATTTGGTTATGGTTAATAGGAAAACTAATTAAACTGAGCTGTTACAATGACATCAAACACATGGCGACAAACGCATATAATGTCACAAAAGAAACATGGCTTGACAGATACAACTCATGCACTCGAATTTAATTAGAAAAGAAACATGATCCAAGGTGAATTACTGAGCAGTTCGGAAGGGGACCAAGTAGGTGTGTGTAACTAAAATTACTAACAAAATATTATATGTAAATAGGGGCCTGTTAGTTTTGCGTTGAGACATACAGGTTAGTCACCACAATACAATATTTACATACAAATAATTTTATGCTTTGTTACTTGGAGATTGCTGCAGTGGTAGTGTGGTAAGCATTATGTAATTTAAGGTACATACATACTACCTGTGTTATAAAAATACCTAAATATAATGCAGTTTTGAAGGTACGGCTAAATAAACAGCGCGAAATTTTTACAACTGTTTAATCCTGCTCCTACTCAACAGTAAGCAATCATAGGATATTATTATGTTATAATACTTCGGTTATTTATTATGTTTGTGAATGACAGCTGCATCTGACACCTATTATCTTGGTGTCAAGGTCAATATTTGTGTTCGGTTTATTACTACAAAGTGACGTCTCTTTCTATATGACTCAAATAAAAATAATACTTGCAAGTCGCAGTACTATCAGTAATAATATCTTGCAGATGAACATGAAGCTATGTAGGTAAGTAATTTCTTGAAATTTAGCAATCCGCTTTAAATGTACTATTATTATAAAACGACACCACCAATTTCATGATAACACCATCTGACCCGGATTTAATAATAACAAATGCACCGCTGAATTTATGCGTTTTCAGCAAAATTGCTATAAGTACAACTTCTATATCAGCAGTCGGTTTTGTTTTTTAAGTACATCATTTAATATTCACCATGGAATTCGGGTTAGTAAACATTCACATACAAGGGAAACGAACTGGCACACGCACAAGATTCTAATTGATACGCAAACTGTCTACCCACTCACCCGATTTAACACCATTCTCCGTAGACAGCCCTTTTACCCACAAAAATAAAACGTTCATCAATACAAGTAAAATGTAACAAAAACTCATGCTAAAACAATGTAGATAACTAACTTTATAATAATGATGCTATGCTACTTTAGGCATAAATTTACTTAATAAAATTTTATCAAAATATTCAAATTACAAGGGCATAAGAAACCAATAGTTGCCAGAATAAAAATTAGTAAACCCAATGAAGGCAATCCACCACCAGAAATGTTCGAAAACTATGATTACCTTCGCGTCTCTGCCTAGAAGAGTCGAAGGTCTTCCTCTTCTTGACTGTCATCTTCTCGCATATTTTGATGTGTTTGGAGAGGGACTGTGGTACGAAGGTTCTTCCGCAGACGGGGCAGGGACTCAGGGGGAGTGGTCCCGCAGGTTCTGGTGGTACGGGTGTGATGGGGTTTGTAGGCACCGGCGGTGAGGGCGGGGGGCCAGCGCGGCTGGGCGGCGGCGTCCGCATAAGCGGCCGGAACGATTCATTGCCGGCCGGCGACGCCTCCCCCGCCGGCTCGGGCGACGGCGATCGCGAAGACTTTGAAGATTGCTGATGTTGGTGGTGTCGTTTATCTGGAATGATGGAAGTTTTGGGTTTTATTTCAGGTCTAATGAGACGCAGGGCTTCTGAAAAGTGTAGGTGCGCTGTGCGCATTGTGTGGTTAGGGCACTGGAAGGCTCCTTGTAGAAGTCTATCCAAATGTTACACGATAAATTAACATCGTGCAGCTTCTTTGTATATTTTTCCTTTTGCGCCGGCGAGTCTCACATAACAACATATAGGTAAAAACAGATATGTATCAAGCACGTCTATTAAATGCAAATTTTAGTAAATGATGAACAGCATCTCGTTCAAGCTAGTAATCCTATGCGAATTATTATAAGGTACAAAAAAGACTTGATTAAAGTTATTTACTAAGACTTTGCTTGACCTTTGCATTTCGCAATCACCATAATGTGTTAAAGTTAAGTTATATTAGTAAACACATTGCAAATGGAGTATCATATTTTAAAACAAGGTAGGTAATTAAATCGTTTGGTAACTCTTTTGTGGCCCAAGTTAGTAATGAACAAAATTTTTTTATAGCTAAGCTAAGCTAGCTATTATGTATGCTGATATTTAAATGACAAACTAACTGCAAATTATTAAATTTATAAGTAGATATATAATTTATAAGTAGATAACATTGATTTCAGTAGATACAGATAAGACTTTTTGATCCACCAATTTTTAGCTTAGCTAATCGCACTACTGCAATACCACTCTACCAACCTACCTAAGCCAATCCTAATAGTAATTATCTACTTTGGTCAAACAGTCAAACTGCAGAAGATATAAGATTCAATAAAAAAGAGCAGTAAATAAATAAGTGCCAGCAAAGATACCATTTTTAATATAAAAATTACATTTACTGTTAATGTACCTATAGTACCTACCTAAGTGTCAAACTCATTCAAGGGCGCGTGGTAAGTAAACATGACGCAACCACCGACCACAACCTCCATATTGATTAGGTAAATTACTACCTAGCTCACGCGATCAGACTATTTTTTTTAGACCATAGATATTGAAATATAAAACATAACACATGACCATAACACATGATATGAGGTAAGCGTTTAAGGTGGCAGACGAATTCATGTATGAATAAAAAGTGTGGGCGTCGAACGTGGTAGAGAATTCTTGACTTTAAACCACGGTCGATTTCGATATAATGCATGCTGTTGACATCTGACTTAAATAATACCTACAATAGAAAGGTAAATACATTAACTAGTATTTGAGGGTTCTTGTGTCTGTGTCTGCTAAGTCAATGCTTTCATACTACTGCTACGACTACATGGAAGTTATCCCGATAGTAAAATGAAATTATGCAATTTCGTAAACCCATGAAAGATTATTTATTAGCATCATTGGTCGACATAATGTAGCATAATAAACATGCGTGAGCCATCTTAGCAATCATCTAAGTAGTTTGCAAAAAGGGTATCATTAAAATCAATTCGCTGTAATCGTCCACATAACAGACAACATATTTATGAAATACTGTTTAGTGATACTAAATGAAAGATACAGTTTTGCAACAATCCAAATATAATAATTGTGGGAGTTATTCATCATTCAGTGTGTTGAGGATTCTGTATGTAGCAAAATAAGCGGGTATTGAAGTAGAAGACATTATCGTCAGAAAGCTAATAGAGATACAACAGTGTGTATTAAATCAAGCGAACTCCTTGAAATTAACTCTGCTAATTAATTCTAAGTGGACGTTGAGTGACCGCTTCCTTCGTAATCGCATTCATATACGATCGCTATTCCGGTTTTATTGACACCACTGGAAGCCTTATGTTTATGTAATACGCGTTTTACATCAGTTTGGAATCCAATGAGCGACCTTGATCGGTCAAAATACGTTTAATAGCTAGAAATATGGAAGAATTTGGAAAAGACACGTCCTTAACATGATATAAAATCGGGTATTCAAAAGATTTCTTTCTATTGCCTTCATTGTAATTTATAAGATACTAGGAAGCGAGAGTCTTCAGAGCAAAGTACAATTGGTGTAATGCCAGGAGAATAAATGTAGTTAATGGCCTTTTAATCGATCGGGCGGGGGTGATTGTACTTTTGATAAAATGTCAATAGCATTGCGGCAGTTGATGCTCGTGACCAATTTATTTAAATGAAAAATACAATGGGAATTAAATAGGTCCCAAAATTGCCACAAGATGTCATTGTCGTTAAAGAATCTTTGGGCTTTGCCAGAAAAAGCTAACCACTTTTGCTTGAAACTTTGATAAGTACTCGATAACTATGGACGATCCGGATACAGACAATCCTTGTAGCTGTAGAGATTTCGCTTAAGGCGCTTATAAAAATCATGCTTTTACCCACAAAAATAAAACGTTCAATATAACTGGTGTGGGTGTTTGAACTTATGCCGCGCTAAGCTGCGCGAGCGCATCCCGATCGAGGGCGCTCGAGTCGAGTGGGGCGAGCGAGCACGCGCCGGCGGACTACTAATTGACTTTAACCGGATCGGGTGGAACGGTGTTCTCGCTTAAAATAGGAACATCTCGATACATAATGGAGTACAATGCTTTTTAAGCTATGCAAGTTGAAGGCAAGTTTGTTTACTCATTAAACAGATCTGACAAATAGAAGAATGCCATAAAGTGCATTCAAGTCACGGTGCGGCAATGAAAGATTCTTACTACGACACTAGTACTTATTCTGTGCTACGACTAAGATTATGAATAACATGCTTACCATATCTATACTTTCGATATTGTTCATGGTTTTTTATTACAATAGAGCGCTAAAGAACAATTCCTATAGCTAATCAATCATTTGTTTATGGTTGTTTACGTTCTTATGAAGTAAACATCGTCTCAAAATTCAGACTCACGTTTTCGCAATTATGACCTTTCCAAGAAGAGATTCGCCGTTCCCAATACTATGGGACATAAATCGAGTATGCGGCACACGGCACGGCCATGCTTGCGGTGAACGTCAATTACTGTAGATTTTAAGTAAAGGCTCATTTATATGCCTTTTAATACGCGCACCGCTGTCTGACAGAGACGCTAAATCTCAATCGCTAAGAATTGTGGGAAAACCTAAAAGATATTGATAAATATATAGTATATCCTTATGGTAGATAGAACAAACAGACGAGGCTTTGTTGCAGAACAAATCAATAGTTCCCTTATTTATGTTAGATGATTTACGGACTACGGGTTACGGGAATTTTTCATGTATAGTAAGTAAGTATTACCTATACTTACTTACTATACATGAAAAAAATTTAAACTTGGTAAGCCAAACAAATAAGAAAATCGTTATCGTCGTGATTCAAAAAATACTTTAACTAACGATGACGAGAACCATGTCTTAGAAGGACAAACTTTAAAATCAAGCATGAAGATTTCAGATTTGACTCTGAAATTAGGAAAAAATATAATGGACGGTAATAATTATGTAAAGTTCTGCCTATTTTAAAGAACGCGACTCTGTACAACAGAATATGCTCAAACATCACGATCATGACTTGGTCGAATTTTTCAATTATTTTTGGCTTGCCGCGCGCCTTGAATAGGTACGCCTTACAACAATACTATCAGAAAAGCAACAGCCTTTTGATATTGAACCGGATTCTTATTGCAGATAATCAAGTTTTGCTTATCTTATGTGTCATCTTCAGTGTTATGGAGATAGATAGCCCATTATTAAGCTTTTTGCTTTAAATAAATTTATTAATTTTGTTTTTACCTTTGTCGCACCGCCCACTTTTCATTTCTGCTTAGAACAAAGGTATGACTGGTAGAGAATGTCACTAGACATTAAGTCCGCTTTTTGTACAAAGTTTTAGTTGTGCAATAAAGCTTGAATAAATAAATAAGATAGATAGATAAATTTAAATTTAAAGTATCAATGATAAACACAGTTAAGCAACTAGATAAATTACATTAAAAATAACGTTACAGGCGCTTAATTACCCCAATAAACAAAGCGAAGAAACGCCATGCTAACCATTAATTTAACTAAAAATATCATCACAGATCACAGTCGTCTACCACACGTCTACGCTTCGCGTTACTAAGGTAAAGGAAGATTTTGTCCTGAACGATTGGTTTCCTAAATTACGTGAATTAGTAAGCATCAATTATATGTACAAGCTAACAATATAACTACGATAAGATGTATTCTGAGGGTGCAAGGGACAGGTACCTCAAACAGCCAAAAGTTTCGGAGGGGAAAACAGTGTATGGTAGTGCCTGGTACGATTGGGAAACTTTGATTCCTGTAGGTTTTCTACGGAGGGACATTTTGAGAAAACTCTTGTAAGTAAGTAATCCAACATCCTGACACTATTCCCCGAGTAAGTATCTTATGATTATGAAGTAAGTTCTAAGCATACAGGAAAATTCCAATGAAAGATAAATGAGCCACGCCATGGTCTGCTATACCATATAAGAAAGTGAGACCACGAGTACAAGCAAAAATGGTAAAACAATGCACGGAATGTTGTCTGCAGAGCAGGCAAATACAGTTGTCCGCTTTTTGCCATACATGGTAGAGTAGATGTTTAGATTAGTTACCGAGGAGATTCAAACTTGCGGTCTGTTTATAGGAGTTTTAGTCTATTAATATTCTGTTGGGCCATCAAACCGGATAGCCAACGGAAAAAAAAGATGCGGCAGTTACTAATGTAACCGTGCCGTCGTATTCCTGTCAACACCTTTTTAGTTTCCAAAAGCTAAGGTGAACCATTCCTTTTAGATTGTTACTGCCGTACTCAGAACCAAAGCAATTTTGGTGGATATTGAAAATATATTAGATGTCGTAATGATTTTGATTAAAAAAGAAAGCGTTTCTATCAATTTTATGAACTTTAATTATGAGCAACAATTCGCGTGAAGAACGTAATAAAGCACAAAATTACTTCCTTCGTCGAGCAAGTTGCCGATGCAGATTACAGTCAGCTAACCGGTATTTTAATAATCGATGTTACGGATTATATGTTATTTAAGGTAAACCCAAAAAAAAATTGCGTTCGTAAAAGAAAAAAACGTAACGTAGCGTTCGTTAAAAGTAACGTAACAAAAACGTCCTACTAATTATTTGATGGAGCATTTTGTTCTTTTCGTGATGGACGTAGTTGTATTATAGAGAAAACAATAGCCATATCATAAATGCAGATCGTAGTTATGTCATTACGTACGCAAATCGAGACAAGTCAAAACGTTGCGTGGATTGACATCTTCCCATCTGCATGGACTGTTGATCAATCTGTTATCCTCTGGTCACGATGTCGTTTACGTGAGAATACTTCATAGAAAGTTTCAAAGAGGGAGCACCTATCTCAAGAATCTCAGCATTATGTGATGGCATCGTGGCAGGCAGTTCCAATGAAAAGGTTAAGTTAACGTGTCCGTGAGAACCGACCTATGCAAACAACTGGTGCTAGATATATTTGGAGTTTACTTACTCGTTCACGCTTCTTACGTAAATAAAGGTCAAGTGAACTTAGAACCAATTTGTTTTTTGTTGTAACTTTCGTTGGAATAGTAATGCACATCACCTGGAATTTGAAGTAAGAGGTGGTGCTTTGTAATTTGAAAATTAAGAATAGGCAGTGAAAGTAACATGAATCATATTACCTAAGGCCTTGCACCAATGAACAAATAGAAATCTGTTCTATCTTCACGCTGACCGCTGACTGGCGTCGATTCCGTGTTATAAGAGGCCTATGAAAACTAATACATATTGTGTCTCAAATATCATCTGGGAGACCTGTGAATTTTGCCAATATTATTTTACAAGGAGATATTTGTTTTGCTCGACCGCAATCGGTTAATGCGTCTACATTCTTTGTTATTAAACAAGCACACTCATTACTGCAATTGTAAAGTCAATTTTCACTTTAGCAATTTAAGATCATAGAATGATTCTTTACGCAAGTGTTTTCATGTAAGTGCTGAAGTCACCTGCTAATGTTTGTACTGAACAAGCATTACCATTAAATATTGTCAGATGAACTTTTTAGTAATGAAATAGGTATGTACACGTACAAATTCGCAACACAAGCTTTAATCTGTGTTTCTAACCACCTAACTATTAACGATTGTTTTGAAATTGTTGTTAATATTACACCTATGATTGTCTGGGAATATTTGAATATAAAACAATGAAGACATGTGACGTGGAAACTTGACATTTAACCTGCATGCGGGTCCGACTGATAATAAAAACAATAATCACACATTCAGACAAGTCATTACCGCGACGTAAAGTCACCGCAATGTCACAGTTGCCAACTAAAACAAGATTGATGGACCAAGAAAGTACTTACCAAGTTAAAAATTTAACATGAAAATGACCATTGAAACTTAAATTTTTATAACACATTAACACCATAAACTATAATGCACGAGCATTATAGTTTCCACTTCCCACGGAATAAGAGAACGTTTCAAATGTCAAGTCAACATGATTTAATGAAATTGCACAAAGAAAGATGTCTGATGAGAGTGATGACCTGACAAGTGACCAAAGTGATTGATGGTGTGATAATGTCATCACGCACGGTAATGATTAAGATGTGAAAGAAAGTCATTAGGAATTTATGGTTAGTACAAATAATACTTAAATTATAATTACCCATTTATAATTTAAGTATTATTTGTACTACTAAGACCTACCAACACAAATAATAATATATATGTATGATAATGAAATGAAAGAATAAAGAGATCGTGGGCGATATAAATAAGGTAATTATTGTTCATCAGAAGAACACTTTAGATGAATCAATAGAAAAACACATGTAGAATTAAGCTTACTATTATTTATTCTGTCGTATTACAGCAATTTTTTGACAATAATTAGTAAGTAAAACACTAATAACATGTGAGTATAACCGGATTTTAGAGTAAATTATTCACTAATTAAAGAACTTGCCCAAATTAATTTTACAAATGGATACCTACACTAGTGTTAGAAAAACAACAACCGGTATTTCATAAATTAAAATATTAATATGGTTTAAACATAAATGATTTTTAAGTGTGCGATTATAACATGATAATGTTGTACAATATGGATGGAAATATCATCAATCATCTTGTTGTCTGAGAAGGTATCTAAGGTATACAGGAAAAAATTGTATGACCTTGCCAGTCTTACGATCTCGTCTCATCTAAGCATGATGGAAAATATGTGGAAACATAATCTAGCTAAGCAACAGATGAAACAGAACACTGGTTAAAAACAGTCATACGTGATTCAAATCCAAAGTAGGACAAAAAATACTGGCAAGTAATCCAAGACAAGCCAAAAACAAAGACGAATACGTGATATTGCATTACCACTTGTCGCTTACCTTTTTTGCGACGACGAAAACTGAAACCGCAGAGCATTATTACAATAACACAACAAAACTCACTGAAACCTGTAACTGTTAGAGCGCTATGTACAATACTGAACGCGAAACAATAAGCGTAAGTAGGTTTTCTGTGTCCATATTGTAGCTAGCCGCGTGCTTATCGGCGTTACACTAGCCGGCGCGTACGCAGAAAACGTTCTCAGCAAATACTGTGACTTATGTCATTGTTATTTCTTATTTGAATTAGACGTTTCTTGGAGGTATTGTATTTTTATGTACGTTCATAATATGTATATTCGTTATCCTAGTCACCAAAGCACAAGCTCACGCTTAGTTTGGGGCTAGGCTAGGTAATTGGTGTGTTTTATTTATTTTTAATATAAACATATTATTACTCAAATAAATTCGACTCCAAGGTACCTTTATAATAAGATATATTAATGGTTTTAGTATATTATAAAACAAACAACTATAAATTCAAAGAAGTAAAAGCAAATACATTTGTCTAACTCAGTAACAACGACGACTTTGGCGGGAATTCGAACTAGATTGCAAGCTGCAACTAGTAGCTTATCTGAAGCCATCTAAGCATATTTTAACGGCTATAAATATTAGAAACACGTGTTGCGAAAAATCACTCGCACTCATCTTCTCACCCCATTTCAAAGGGCTTTTTAAGATCCGGGATGGTTGGTAAATAGCAGCTGCGCATCTTACGAAGGGCCGCTTTATACGCGGTAAAAAAATCAGGCAGTTGCCCCAGCTGCCTGTTACTTGCATGAAGGAATGCGTCGTACTCTGATCGCATTCTACAGATGTACAAAAAGTCTAATACACATAAACTAGGTATGAACATACCGCGAGCGTTTCGCCGATTTAGAAATACCTGTATCACATTAGAGAGAAAAGCTAACAAGCCAATTTCAGCCTTACTAATTAAAGCATTTTCAACCGCCTGGAGAAGTGGTTGATCCGGAAGAATTAGGCCAATAAAATCGACGTACCTTTCTTTGAACTAAATAAGGATTTGAGTTTTGATAGGGTCCTCTTCTTCATTGTCCCGGTGTTTCACGATGGTGCACCAGCGACGGCAGCTTTTGTGGACATCGGTTCAACAACAGACAGAAATACACGCGGTACTGCGTCCTCAAGTTTTTCAGGCGATCGCCGCGCTTTTTGCTCCTTTTGCCGCTCTTATTTCCGTGGTACGAAAATAGGCCTAACGAAACACTTGCACCGGCGCGGACGCATCAGTCATACGTACATCACGTTTTATCACATAACCGCAATTAACATTTTAGCTTGAAGAACAAGAAAAAATACAAAACAAATACACTTATCCTTATTGCACTATATTTTAAGCGTCTCTCTCTGTTGCTGATTTGTAGTTATCTATTCACGTCTCTTTATCACGCATTATCAAGAATGAGCAAATGCTGATAACACGCCGCGCCGAATAAAATAAAATCAAACATAAAATTACACGCACGAGTTTATGGTAAACGCACGGACAGAATACTGAGCGTCAAACGTTTACAATTCGTAAATAAGATAATACGTCAGTCAGGGCCGGTAATATCAAAGAACTGTAGCAGCGACGGTTGCACAACGTGCTGGCCGTTTATGACCAAACGAGCAATTACGAATACGGACAGTGATCCTTAATGCTTCAGGCGGGAACCATCGCACTGACGGCTATTCTTGGGCGTGCTGCGAACACAACTAAACGCAGCGGCGCACGCGCAACATAATGGGGAGCTGACCGATGTAGGTACTGACATAAAAATTGACACAAAACTATGAGCCCTCTTCCGTTAACGTACTCCTGTTTCCGTCCCGACCCAATCAAGCAGCGAAGTGAAATACAATCGACTGGTGGAGACACCGTTTGAACATTTTCAATGTGGAGTTCGGAGTGGTGAGAGAACCGGAGACAACGTATCCGCTGCCTCTTTTAAAAATGGAATTTAACGAATGGCACTTTTGAGAGGAGTATCGGAATGGGACGGACCGGGTCGGGGCGTATAAATCACACAAGGGGTGCGAGAAGAATAAAGTATAAGGATTGCGTAGGGTGAAAAGAGACAACGCATGCAAAAAAATTAAAGAATTTTCGGATGATCCCACCGTGTGGGATTGTTGCGGGCATTTTAAATGGATGTCTTACATGTTAAAGTGTTTATTAAATAATTATGCAATATCAATAAAATCAGCAATGGCTCGACTTCTCATCAATATTAATGGACATAATCTTGTCTAGTAGAGCCTACAAATTTTAGGGGCTATAACGCATCCTCTTTATCACGCAAGGCAACGCAACTCTAATTTGCTCCATTTGATAATGACTTCCTTGAGGAAGGTTGGTAGGTAAGATGATAGAATAAGTGAGGAGCCATTATAATCTAGCCTAGCTTTTATCTACACCATTTTAATTCTTTTGACTTCACGGATTTTTTTAAGTACCACTTCGCACCTTAAACGAGTAAGTATAAAAATGCGATTGCGATACGAGTAAGTAAAAAACCTTTCTTTCGTTTCTAAATCAAATTTTACCCTGACATATGTGTTAAACATGCTAACAAATGATAATGTGGCGTCACAGTGGTTTGGTTGCTCAAAAATATTGTTTAGTTTAGCTACAGCGGACCGCCTGGGGAGTGGCCATTTCGACATGTGCATTGTATACAAGATCCAACGCTTCACGCCACAGCTGAAGTGCGAAAGATGAGCAGGGTGTTGTGGACAAAAACAGTATCTACTTATTACGGAGAAATCAAGTACCTACATATTTTGCGTGGGAAATGCTAAGTTTCATCTGCATAAAGTTCCTAATTTGATGCACCATCTACTTTTCTGTTTGACCATTTAGTTACCGTCACTGCTTTTAAAATAACCTCGCAAAATATATCATTTACTATTATTACGTAAAACAATATTTATTAGAAGAAAGGTAAACCCGTTATACTTGAGTCGCTCTAGTAAATTTTATAGCAATGACCTAATAAACAGCTATCGGAATGCGAATGCAATAAAGGACGTATTTGAGTAATAACATTAATTAGTGTTGCCCGTGTGTGAATTTTTGGTTTCTTATTTAAATCTTATAAAAACTCAGCAGTGCACCTGCGCTATCCAAGTCCGTAAATCAATCTCTTTTTATTACATCCAAGAATTTATTCTTTTTTTCAGGTAATGCCCGACTTTTATTTATAATATTCTGACAAGTGAAAGAGATGAGAGCGAACAACTGATTTCTGCAGCACACGCGGTGCAACAACATAGAACTCAATGGCGCGCGTCGGACCGCTTCGCTTACACTTGGATGAACATCAGTGTATCTATACATTTTAGATTTAATACAGGACACGAAATTTTGCATTTTCTGCCTAATTGATTAGATTTTTACATGGGCCCGTAAGTTAATATAAAAAAAAATCGTAAGATTCAGTAATTTATTTTTTTAATTTAATAGGCAGACATTTGACCGCAATTGATGGGACATATAACATATGTTTAGAAGCAGTCTATTCACTCTTTTCTTAAATGAATCAATAGTGTTTAGGAAACACATTAATAAAGACAACAATAGAGGTTGACAGTTATTCAAGAAAAAGACATCAACGAGTTAAAAAAGCGGGATATATTTTCAAATCAGGTCTCTCAAAAAATTTAAATTATAATTTTGCAATAATCTACTGCTAATTATAATACCTACAGTACAGATATTGCTGCCATCGTGAAATTAAGTCACAGATATACCTACTACGTCAACTGCAGCAATGCCACACCTCACCAGACATGTCGCAAAAAGTTTCCTGCCAAATCAGTGATATTTAATTGGTTCTCTGTCCTGTTTCGGACTGTGTTGTGATCGCTATTTTACGTACACCGCTCGTTTTGTCTGTATAAACAGCACCACTTTTTGTCGTATATTGAGTGTGAATGTTATTTATTATTTGCCATTATTTCATATGAGCTACTAAAGAAATTTGTAGCAGATCTAGACGATATACGTAGAGCCACCATAGGTATCCGACTGTTTTAACTCCATTCATCCGAAGGCTTTAATGTGCCATTGTGCCCATAAAAATATTTATCGTCGATGTTTAAGCTATCCAACATAGCTAATAAACTTGTGAAACACCGCATATTGCTATTGTTATCATTTTGTGCGCCCACTCAGGCTACCAAACCCTGGTCAACCAAAACTTCTGGAACATGTTACTATTTCACTACTTCTGATGATAAATTAATGAAAATGTCGAGTGAATTGCATAAATCTTAACGAATTACAGACCCCATTACGTATTTACTTTGTAAGATAATCTCAACTCTCAGGCCGAATTCTGACCACAAAATCGATTAAAATACAATTAGTGTTTACATGCAAAAATGTGATTGCGAATTTATTCGAGTGAAAGAGCGTTTGTCATTTTAAAAGATGCAAATGATACGCCTACTCGTACAACTTGCACAATTGGATGTCAACGATCTCTGTGCCACAGTCCAGTCAGCTCGATATTTTTAAATTTTTGGGTAGTAATAGGTAATCTACATGGTGTTCCTAAAGTAGTTAGTAATAGTTCCGGTTCAAAATTCAAGCGGGCCCTGAAAGAAAGAGATCCAAAATGACCAGTGAAAGAGTTTCGAATTGCTATGCCCCAATGCAAATTCATCCATCAAATTGGAACATTATTTATTACAGTGATAAACAAAGTACCAACTGATCCTACCGATTTCGTTTTAAAACAACAAACAATAAGTTTGCGAAGAAAACCTGATATACCTAGATAGGATAGGTAGTTAATTAGGACACCCTGTTAAGAAACAGGCGTATACCTAATTAGTTTTATATCAACGAATGAAAAGGTGACAACTTGACGAAAACCAGTTTATTTGCCCATCATTGTCACTGACGAGAAACTGATGTAATAGTATACGAATACGACAAGCCTGACGAGTCACTCCACACGGCTAAAACAATGGACTGGTTTCACAATGTTTGCCGTATCAAGATCGCATATCAGGCATTATGCAACAGACACAAAAATAAGACATCGAGCTCTTGGTGTTTGACCCATGCGAGATGTTTTCGCGAAAATTATGTTTCATAGTTCCTAGTTGGTTGGCGTTTCACGTCACCTATACTAATACAAAGCTAACCTTCTAGGCATATATCCATACTAATATCTGTACCTCAGAAGCATTAAACTGTAACTCACATTTTACAAATAGTTACAGTGATATGCCTCTGAGGTACAACATTGCCTATACGACATGCGAAAGTCTGTGTTATCATCTCTTCACGCTTACAACGCTGAAACAATTTAGATAGATAGTTCGAGAACCTGAAAAGGACATACTTGGCTACTTTTTGTCATGATATAAAAACATTAGGGGGGTGAAATGGGGTATGATAATTATGGGACATCTGCCATTTGTGCGGGCGTAGTCGCTGAGAACCGCTAGTTGTTTATTATATAGGTACGAGTATTCTCAAATCGATTATAAGTACATAATAGCTTCATAGTTTGTGTACTAAAAGCGGCAAGTAATGTAGGTAAGGAACACCGACGTGTATACCTACACGGAAACACATGGAAAATGTTACTTAGCCAAAAGTTAGGAATAAATCAGAAAAACAACTAAAATTATAAATTATTTTTTTCAATCGATTTTAATAGATTTTAATCAATCTACACATGAATAGAGCATTCGCTACGGTTGCATGTTATATTGGTACGTAAATAACACTAGTTTACAAAATAAAATAAAAATCGTGTCCTTCCAGTAAATTTCATGTCGTTTTATTTAGTGACAATAACTAAACATAGACATATATTTGTTTTACTTTTATTACGTCAAAGAATAAAGTTATCAACACATTTTATTTTAAGACTACCTAAGTTGGTTCTGAATTCATCCTAAAACTTTTCTGAATTGTATTGTTCAGTTAAATAAAAAATTGTTTTTAACATGTCAAAAAGGTTCCGTAAAGTACATCAGGATGATAGCGTACAACGGTACATCCGTAAAGTACAACGGAATCTCTGACAGAACCATATTTTCGTTATTTCAAAATTTCGGTCTCTCACCAGGACAAAAAATGGGTTTCTCACGTTTCTTGTGAAAGATGTAGTAAAACGCTAAGCTCCTGGGCTGCAGGTACAAACAGATTTTTGAATTTTAATATGCCAACGATATGGAGGGAACCATCTTCATTATTCATCAGAACTTGAAATTTTTTGAACAAAATTATCAAGGGTACTGGGACGTGGCCATGTTAGATGATTATTGCTGGTCTGTCTGAGAGACAAACTCAAATAAATACAAGAAAAAGCTAAAGCAATTAATTTTTAATTTTTTTAAATGACTTTTGTAGGCATTTTTTTGTAAATCAAAAATAATAAATATTTGGAAAACCTGACGTGTTGGATTTTTTTTCCTATTTTTTTAAAACTCTGTGCATCTTAAATGATATGAAAAAACACTTTTCATATCAAGGACAAAAACCATGTAAACTAGTGTAATTTTCCTTTCATTATTTAATCAGAAAACCGTCCAGTAATTGCAGGAAATATTAATCAAATTAATCTAACGCCGGTTGCACATTGATGAAAAGGCTTACTATTACTAATTAATAATGCTAACGGGCCCGGCTGAGTCCCGTAGATAACCGTTAATTAACTTTTATAAGACTACAGCGATTATGATGCAGTTTACATTGAAAAAGTTATGGGAACTATAAAGGAAACATCGACATTGGCGTTGAAGGTGGAATATAAAGTTACACATGCACAGCAAATAATTAATTAGGGTCAGCAGTGGAAGTGCTGCACTTTGAATGCACCTAGCAACTATCAGGAATAATGTAGATACTACTGGTAAAAGAATATTTAAAACCGGTTCAACCAAACAAACAAACTCACAAACCCATATAGATACTCAAAAACTTTACCTCTTTATGTGTATTAAACCCAGATTACGGGTTGTAAGAGTGAGAGAGAAGATAGAATGCAAACATACTTTAGTAGAATAATAATATTAAAATAATACCAGACAGACATAATAAAATTACGCAGAAGCTAAGGTTTTCAATGTTTCATTTATTGGGATTCAAGTTGTGGTGTTTTATGAATGAAATACGCTAAAGAAAACCAGTTTTAATAATTGTCAACAAGCAGCCTACTACTGGTCTGGCACAGCCTACGCAAAACGCTGAGCTAATATGCGGCTTATGAATATGTGTACGCCGCATGAACAAAATGAAGAAACTAAAAATACCGAAGGCAAATCCCGCAGGGTTACAAAGAAAAGGAGTGATTGATGATCTCAATTTCCTACTGATCCACTTTAATGCTTTAATGTTGTTTATTTAAGTGCATGTACATTAACCTGAATAGACTTGTATTATCATGGCATTCGATTTAATATCGAAGAACACTCGACTGAATGCAACTTTGATATAGCTCCGATAGTATAGAATTTTGCAATGAAAACGTTGGTCAGTGTGAGTGATACCTAGTTTCAACAAAGACGAAGGGACGAGTGAGTGCCCTGTCTTTATTAAATAACGAGGACAAATAAGAACAAGTTGCCATTAATACACAAACGATGAGCGAACCTTTCAATTGGGATGACATTAAAGCAAGTGCTTCGGGCAAACGGTTTTTATGTGCGCAGTTAGAAACAATCTAGTGGGAGTTGTGGCAAGGAAACGTATAATTTTGAATCAATTACGTTATACGTGTATCTACAAAAGTACAAACATATTTTGATTTTTTAATTTCTTTTTTAAAATCTTTGAGACCAAGGTAAAGAATACAGAGTCTGCCTGTAGCCAGCAATAAATAAATTTGATATGCGAAAAAAAATCGTACGTACGAATACGCGGAATTGAAATGTTCACTGATATTGCCATTCATGTCAGGTGAAATTATCAGACACAAAAGCAAATAAATCTCACGTTTGATGATCACACACAGATTGACCATGCATTCTTCATTAGCCATCAAGGTCATTAGCATTTGAATTGTCAAGATTCCGTGTTCGATCCATTGCATTGAAAGCGTCTTCATTTCTGTATGCGTTCCCCTAATGAGATGCACGACAGACAGTTTCATTGTGCTAAAGATGCGTTCAACGGCCTTCGACAGGTATGTCAGTGTGTTTACGATGACCAAAGGCACATTCGGTTGAGTTTCGCCATGAGTGGGCGGCGTATTCAATCCTACACAAAATACTTTATGATCAACTCGATTATTTGTACATAATAAGCTACTTGACGCACGATCTGATCAATATGGAGTTGGAAGTTATTTTCACACTTTTAAATAAATAACCTAAAAATAAATAAACTTATGCCTTATTGATGATAGTATTTGGACTATCATCAATAAGGCATAAGTTTTAATTAAAACACTCTTGATTTAGGTTCAGCAGTTTTTGGTGTGAAGTGTGAGTGTGTACCTTCATTTATACCATCAAGTGTGTATGTACTTTTATTGATATATCATTTATACCATTAACGTATCAAGTTTACGTACCGTATTATTATCGTAACTAAATCAAGCGATTATACATACTTATATTCAAGAGCATCGAACTCTAGGTCATGAAATTCTGTTCCATGTTAGTTTATCTATTGTCGGTACTGTAAGTTTTAAAAATGATCAGACCGACACTACACACAAAGGCCAATTGGAACATTATGGAACATAGCTCGGAATAGGAAAGCAAATCGAAAGTGCTTTGACTCAACAATGACAGGCAGAAATGGTACTGATTTGTATTGTACCATCAGATGTAAACGCGTGAAAACAAAATTGGTTAATAGAACACGTCCAATATTAACTAAGATAGATTAGTAGACAATGAAAGTAATTATGTAGTTAATTTAAGCGAAAACATTAAGATGTAGATACCGGTTAAGATTACAGTATCGCATGATCTTTTTGTTAGAAGTTAACAGTCGCTTCCCGCTTCATTTGAATGACGGAATTTTATCTTCCTCCATAAAAGAGCTCGGTAAATTTAGAGATGAGAAACTCTGTAGGAACTTGTGTTGTTAGTTGAGAGCCACAACCACAGCATACTAATACATCCAGTGCATAGTGCAAACAAGTTATGTTTGAAACACGCACCCCTATCTGTTCTTCAAATTAACGGCGATAACTATACTGCTGAATCAATTTTGGAAACTACTTTAGAACTTCTCTAGAAAGTGTAACATGACTACGTACGTATTAAATGGTGCCGCACTTTATTTATCATCATCATTGGCCGATTGTTCACTTATTGCCATACGGAAGAGAAAATGGTGGCTAATCGCACTCGTATTCAATGATGAATGGCAGAGTTTGTATTCATTAGTCTTCTCGAAATGAATAGTCATGATTTTTTTCGCGTTTAGAAATGCGAATGTTAAGGTCATCTTTTTTGTCGGAGATTCCTTGAGTGTAAAAGCAAGTCACGGGTTTTAGAAGTATGAAAATAAACAAACGGTATTTCAAATACATTCAAGGCGAGGTTCAACGTTTATGAATTCATAGAACATTACCATCAGTACCATTACCATGATAGTCGTCAGTACATCTACGATTTAAGCTTTAAGTTAACGAAGTTCGGAATCAAATAACGAAAAACGGTGACACAAGTGACATTTGGCAGCAGATCCCGTCCACCTGTCAACAATTACGAGAAAGACAAGCCTTTCGATAGTAAAATTATCCTTTTGAGAATGTTGGTTTATCTAGTTTATTCAATTTAGGACAGAAAATGCCACTTACGAACGTCAAATACATATCATTATTGGCACTTATGGTTAGATAAGGTTGGTAGGTTGCTAACATCCGAACGAGATGATGCGAAATTCTTGGCGTGAGGAGCTCCTCTACCTTGATACCTGCACTTGATCCTTTTGAATAGACTTTCTGGATTTATAAGCAAACAAGTTTTATATGATAGTAAACGCAGTTATTATGAAGAAGGTGAGTGAAGCCCAGGATTAGTTTCAGTTGCCAACTAAGATCGTGGAAACACTAAGAAAAATCTTCAATACGTAAAATCTATTGTTAAGGCACATTGTGTTATTATTACGACTACCGCAGGTGCCTCAAGTGCCCAAAAGAGCTACTTAATCGCAATTAAATAACACTCGTGAACCTGCTGGTAAATGTCTCAGGCACAAATTAATTAGACCCGCAAAGCAACTGGTAAAATGGTTAAAGAATATGTTCTCACGGGAGCTTATGTATGAGGTCACGTAATTGATATTTTTTGTTTTTACTGTAAGTAGCTAATACCGCGACGAAATGTTACTAAAGTATGTAGAATCGAGTTTTCACACACATTTGCGTAAATACTGAAAATTATGAATAGGTACCTAGCAAAGTGAGAAGCATTGGGGTCGGACTTGCGGAATACGAAGTTTTTGAAATGCATTTCAATAATATTGTGGAAAATAGGAGAAAGGGTCATTTTGTAATAAGGTACCTACTCGTTCTGAAAAAGAGCATTTTGACCTAGGACACTTTAAAAATTTTTCGGGAAAAGACCAGCAGCTGAGTAAGGAAATAAGCAATACACAGAGTAGTTTTATTTACAGTAAAACTATTGTGCGACATTGTTCTGCGTGCGAATCGCTAATCGGTCAGCGTAGACAGCAAGCAAGTTTGCCTAGAAGCCATGACGTAATCGGGGCTATTGCGCGCCATTGCATATTTACAACTCATAGAAACAACGCGATAAAGCATCGACTGGCTAGCTCCATATTTGTTTTGCCAGCCTTATGTTGAAAGTGTACAATGAAAACAACTTGCAAGCTCGTGCTTAGATTGTAGGTATAGTAGGTATTGACATAGTTTTATTTAGATAGGTAATTGACTCAACATTTCAGTTGTAATGGGTCCTAAATTCCTTGGTGATGAATAGGGTGCTAAGATTAGTGGAAATACAATTTAAACAATAAGCAAGGAAAAAACAGACTTGAGATATAAATTTTAACAACAGGTTAGGTTGCTATCTCTATTGTACCTTATGCTTGATTATAATGTAAGTACATTACCTTTTACACAAATGACCATGAAGTAGTTACTTACCTGCCTTATTGTGTAAAAATCAAAGGACCTCATTATATGTATATTATACCTAAGTCTATCTAGTCTTAGTCTATATTCTTAGGATTTATAAACCCAGCAAGAACCAGGCAAAAAAAATGTAAAAAAGCAACAACAATTTTAAGTAGATATTTAAGGATTAAAGATATGGGAGTTATAAGTTAGGGTCAATAATAATTAAAGTGGATCAGAAAAACAAAGACTGCTCCACCATCATGCGAAATATGTAGCCAGGCAGAAAGACATTCAAGTTTATTAATTATACAGCAACAAAGATTCCAAATTGTACTACATAAAGCTAAGATCTTACCAAGAAAACAACGTCGAAAATATGATCTAAAAAGGTCAGGAAAGCTTTTTCAAAACTATTCTACTTTCTGCAAGGATGAGCTACTTAAGACCAGTAGATTTTTAAAGGATTTGTAAGCATATTATAAAGAATTTAAAACCACAAGAACCGACAGGATGTGTAATCTTGATCATGCTAATAAGTAACTCAAAGGACCTTCAAACTGGAGCTGTTAATAACTTTGTTATTATTTATTTAAATATCTTGGTTAAGTACTGTACCTCTGCATATAAATTTAACAAATATAGACAATATTGCGTAAAACTTACCTTCATAAATCTCCATGTCGATTCCGGCCAAAAAATGAAAAGTTTTTCTAAAATAAAACGTTTCTATGACGACGCATGACAGCAAACTCTAATCGGATTCCTATTGGCTGTCAAAAGCTGCTGTCAACAAGTTACAAGCTGTCACAAAAGCTCTTGTTTATTTTTTGTTACCACAGAAAAATATTCTTAAGGTGAGTGCAGATCATTGCGATGTACTAAACGCTAATAATAATATATTGTATCCTGAGAAATATATGGGACCTGAATTAAAGGCGCTACGAATCCTTTTTATGTGACAAAACTTAGTATAATCATAGCAGCGTAAATTGGCCACTGAACATTTTTAAAATATACATTTTATAGCCTGACCAAGAATATATGAGACCTGAATTAGGGTCGCTTCGAATCCTCTTTATATGACAACACTCGGTATTATCATACCAGTTTAGATTGGCAACTGAACATAAAAAACATTTTAATGTTTACATTTATGTTAATTTTTTAAGCCTGCTGCTTAATGATGATAACAGATTCTACGATAAAATAACATTCGCAAATTGAGTACTTATTAAATTCAGTAGGTCTTAGTAATATTGGCCTTGAATTTTTAACTTAATACATTTATTTTGCAAAACTACTAAACGGGTAAAAGAAACAATAATCCATTGTTTTTCTACATAATATTGTTTAAAATGTTATCACAATTATAAATAATGTGTAGGAAATCTTGGAAACTTTTCGAACTATTTTAATTGAAATATCTAAGTAGGGTCGAAATAATGAAAATAAAACTCAAAACAAGTATTTATTACAATCATTATTTAAAATCGCTATCAAAATATTCTCCGTAGCCATCAGTAGCCAATTTTCACTATTCGTACTATATGACATACCAAAAATTCGCGATGACAACTATATCAGTAATTAATTTAAAGAAACCGTGGTGATTACATATAATTATTTATCGAACAATACTACAACACATGTCAAACCACTTTTCTTTTACGAAAACGAATAGATCTCGGTACTTTTATAACATAAAAATTGCACTTGTTTGAAAATTTGATTACGCGTCCACTTTGACACTAATCAATATGACAATTAATGACATGTCAATGACGATTTCAGGTTTCTGTTGCCAGTAAAAGAAATTAGTTCCAGTTGTTTTCCGCAATATGGCGAGGTCCCATAATATTATTGGTCAAGCTAGATATGTTTACATTTCAAAGTCTGATAACAGATTCTACGATACAAGAACAAAACAGAACACTTGCAAATGAAGTAGGACTTATTAAATTCAGTAGCTTTTTGTAATATTGGCCATGAAATTTGGACCAAATTAGAATTATTTTTGCCTAATCACAGACGGGTAGAAGTAAATTACCTGTTGTTCTTTTAAATGATATTAATTATTAGGTTATAAGAATTGTTATAGTACAATGATCGTATATAAACGTTTTGAACTATTTCAGTAAAATATATAAGCAGGCTTAAAATAAAAAAAACTCAAAACAAGTATAAATAATTATTAGATTTTAAAATCCTTAAATGATTCTCCGTTACGATCAATAGCCAATCCTATCTGTTCGCACTATATGACGTACCAAAAATTTAGACATGACATCTAAATCGGTAATTAATTTAAAGATATTATGTTGATTACACAGATTTCCTTGTCGAAAATAAGTAAAACACATGTTAAACCACTTTTCCTTGACGACTTCGAATAGTTTTCGGCGATTTTAATAATACATAATAATGGCACATACTCGAAAATTTGATAACGCTTTCTCTTTGACACTAATCATTATGACATATAATAACATGACAACGACAATTTGTGGTTTCTGTTGCCAGTAAAAGAAATTAGTTTCAGGCTATATATAATTTTTATCGAATCGAAAAGAAAGAAAGAAAAGGAGATGAAGTTCAATTTTGACTATAACATATATATTTCACGAAGGGCTTGCGGGAGGGTGGGCTAACAATAACAAAGATAATGTTCTAGTCGAGTCGAAATTGATCTTGAATCGTGTTCTCGTGTGCGTCACGAAAAATGACGATTTCAAATAATTTGTCTTGTCCATGGTTTGAAAACCGGTAAAGAAAGAAGGGCAAACCCACGTCAACATTGTTTTAGATAAAAGCACATCACTATCGCTACTGACTGACGTAAAAAATTGGAAACGTCGACGTATGGTGGTCGAAAACTTTGTTTTAGCTATTTTCCGAGATAATTTGCTTTATTCATAAAACATTTACGTTAAAATCTTCGTAAAACATAGTCAGTGATAACTACAAATCATGGGTTTAACGATATCAAGTGTTTTTACAAGGCTTTTTGGCAAAAAACAGATGAGAATTCTTATGGGTGAGTGCTTGAGTCATGACAGCTCATCGCATTTAGTTTGCGTAGATATCAATTGATATTTGTGCTGTGCTGATGCATTCACTATTTATATTGATTTCGATTTGTTGTTTCGTATAGTGGGACTTGACGCCGCCGGCAAAACTACAATACTTTATAAGTTAAAGTTGGGCGAGATTGTGACTACGATACCGACCATTGGCTTCAATGTGGAGACAGTCGAATACAAAAACATTAGTTTTACCGTGTGGGACGTCGGTGGCCAGGACAAGATCAGAAAGTTGTGGCGTCACTATTATCAAAATACGCAGGGGCTGATCTTTGTTGTGGATTCAAGTGACACCAAAAGATTAGCTGAAGCCGAACAAGAACTAAGTAATATGGTGAGTAAAGCATTGTTTAAAATGGGATGGTGCAATATATCTCACATCTTATTTTTACCAGTCAACCTCATAAGGACCCCAACATCCCAGTAACAATTGATTGCCTATTGTGTCTGGAAACATGATACTTGAAGGAATAATGTTAATCATTTGTATTACAGTTAAAAGAAGATGAACTGAGAGATGCAGTTGTATTAGTATTTGCCAATAAGCAGGACATGCCAAACGCAATGACGGCTGCTGAGCTTACTAATGCACTGAATTTAAACAGCCAAAGGAATCGCCGTGTGAGTATAAAATACATGTTTTTCTTTATCCTTGTATCAATGATCAAAGTACAGATGAATATCAAAACCTTTTTCAATAGTGCCACTCTTTGTAAGTAAGTACACACATGTAACCTTTTATTTTTTACTTGGTCACCTCATATGTGTAATTTGTCTGTGTGTGAATATGTAAAGTCAATACTTACAGCATTGTCAGACACATCTGACCTTTAGGTCATGGTAAAAGTTAGCAATATGCAGAAAACAAAATTAAATTATTGTAATAATGTTGCAACATATTTTGTCTGATAAATGATTCTCAGCTAAATGATTCTCGCTGCTTCTTCTCAGCGCTAGCCCACAATTGGTCCCGAAGCAGTGGTAAGGCTTAAAAAATATATGTTGGGATGTGTATAAGTGACTCCTGTGAATCTACATACATAAATAAATGACTTATTCATTTTCTTGCTGATTTCTAGCATCATTCATGTACATACTTTATTTTAAGTGTAGTGGGACCTCAATCTAAGGGGAACAATGAATTCAGTTATTATATTTGTATCTATTAGATAATCTTTTGGTTCCTTGTCATTTACTGTAAGAAAGGATTATAAGGAAAATAATGTTGCAACATATTTTGTCTGATTCACTTTGATGATGATTTCTTGCATCATACAATTATTTTTTTGTGTGTTTGGCAATAACTTGGTTTAAGTATAGTGAGTCCTCATAATCTAAGGGTGGGAACAATGAAATTCAGTTATTATTATCTTAGATGTACTTTTGGTTACTCATCATTTACTGCAAAGGATTAGTTTTAAGGAACACAAATCTTGTAAAACTTTGAAAAGAGGCTATGAAAATAGTGACTGAGTTTCTATGCTGCTACTTCTATTTTATGTTGGGACGTGTATAAGAGCTCCTTGCGAGCATATGCACAGAAGTAAATGAATTTTATGATTGGAACTTTTTGTTAATTATGTACTCTTTGTCCTCTAGTGGTACATCCAAGCTACATGTGCAACACAAGGGCAAGGGCTATACGAGGGCCTCGACTGGCTTTCAAACGAACTGGCAAAGAAGTGAGATACAGTGTTACCAACAGCGAACGGGAGTATAATGTTATCATTTCCCTCACTGACTGACAACTTCCATTGTTTGTGTATGATAATCAATCTGATGCAAAGGACTATGATATTTTTTATCTATCTAAATAATATGTTCTGTGGTATGTGTGGGCCTCTGTTAATTATTCACTTACAATTTTATTTAGACGAAAGAATAGTGTCAAAATTTTAGTATAGATAATAGAAATAAAAAGACCCTCTAGGGCCTTTTTCTCAAATATTGTTTGTAATACATTATTATTGATAATTTCCAGGTTGTGAAAAGGGCCCTAAGTAGCAGTCAAAGTTAAGACTAACATGTAATAATTTGGTCTGCTTTAAGTTTTTAGTATTTTGCGTAGTTAAATAATAATGGAGTTAATTCTAATACTGTATTTATATCTAGTTTGATGAATTTTCTATTACTTGCAAGCACAACAAACAGGTAAAGCCTATACTATCTAAACACTTGCTTATTAAATACTACTATACAGAATGCCTGTAATATTGACAATAAAGTTATTTTGTCATACATGCATATGCACTATAAATTATTCACTAGTTATATATATTTATCATTAAAAATTAAAATATGTATGTTAGCATATTTGGACATCTTGTGACTTATGTTAGTGAATGGCCAAATAATATTACCTACACTTTATTACCTAGTTAAGTTTTATATACCAATTCAGTCAAATTTTAAAAACACATTCCCTAAAAAAAGCTGCATTTGTTGATAATTAGGTTCCAAAGCAGGCTACATGGACATGAACAGACCACACTGTTATGCTTTTGTATTTGTGAAATCTTTAATATTGTTCAGTGTTGCTATGCCATATAAAATTATTTTGAAATATTATTGTGGGTCATAAAACTCAAGGCCCAATAATAGGGCTAAGGTTAAATAGTAAACAAAAGTAATGTCAATATGATGGTGTATATAATATTGTAAAATGAATGTCCTATTGGACAAAAATTTTCTTATTATAGTTTATCGTAAAATGTGACTTGCAGCATGTCCCATGCTTCAGTCAATACTTGTGAAATGCGATATGTTTTACGATAGAAATAAAAGATAGGTGTAATTTAAAAGTTATTTTATTTTTCGGGTATAATACATGTGACATCAAAAATATTTATTAGAGTAACTTACATGTTACAGACAACTTTATCTATTACAAGATTACAACTTTACTCATGGCTCCATTTGGCTTTCCTTTTTTGGACAAAGCTCATAATGCCTTCTTGGCCATCAACAGTGTTAATATTCGACACCATTACATCTTCTCCTAATTTGTAAGCTTCAAACAGACTAACGTCGATTTGTTCGTAAAAGAACTTCTTCCCTAATGCTATGACGCTTCGACTTTTATGTTTGATCTTTTCAACGATTTTGTCTACTTCTTCATTTAATAGATTTGCTGGAACTACTTTAGTGACCAAACCACTGTCGTAGGCTTCTTGGGCGTTAATTGGTTCCCCTGTAAAATAAGGCTGAATTTACTAGACAAATAATACTAGGCAAGTATCGATAATATTGCTTCAATACGAACAAACTGTATACAATGTTTCGTATTTCATACTGTGTTATTGAGAGGACCCAGTTGAATGGTGATAAGGTTTATACGGGCACTAAACAAGCACTAAGTAATAACGTCGATAGTGCTTAACCGCACCTGTGAAGAGCATGTAAGTGGCTCGTGATTTCGGCACAGAACGACCGATAGCTATTCCAGGTGTCGAACAAAAGATACCAAAGTTTGCACTGCAACAAAAAAAATGTTAAAGTAATATTTACAATACGATAAACTTACATACTTACAAAAATATTTTCGCTCAGGTCATGTACATGTATGTACTACTACAATCATATTCGAATATTGAGCGAAAGATGAACTCAAGACGTCTTTGTAGTTATCAGTTGGATAATTTTAATATATAAAAATATACTTATTGGTATACGCAAGCGTTTACCGTCTTTATCTTCTTAGCGAAATTCAAACTAAACTTTATTTATAACACCGTAAGGATTACAAGCGATGCGTATGGGTTTTATTAAGTTATACCATCAGAAAATAGTTTACCCAGGTGTAGAAAACTTGCTAGTGTCTGAAGACACTATCATATCACAAGTGGCGACTAATTGGCATCCCGCGGCCGCAGCGAATCCATTTACCTGCAATATTACGGATTATTTTAAATAATGTAACATATGTTTAGAGATAAGTAACGTAGGGTCGGGGTAAATTAACCCTAAAGGGGTAAAAATGACCACATATACTGTAGCCATAAAGATACAGTTAAACGTTTTTGATGCAAGCCTTTGAGTATACCTAGTTACGAAATTCATATCGAAATTAATTTAAAAAAAATTGGTGTATCTAACACCAATTTTATTGCAGCAGTTTCCACAAAAAATATAGCAGCAATAACATTCGGAAATCATTTTCTAAGTACCAAACTTGACGAATCAAGATATTTTGAAAGCATCTTACCTTGGCAATGATGGGCACTGGACTTAACACTATTGATTTCATCAGTTCAGTGGCCTTACGAAACACCAGCTTGTGCTGATCAACGCCATTGCTGGATTGCTAAAAATAAAATGTATTATATATTTTTTTGTAAATTGTCCATGATGCCTGGAAACGATTGTGGCCTACGGGTGAAGCGTCCTGTGCTGTGCGGAGAATGCGGTGTTTTGCAGTAATACATAAATCCTGTGTCTTTGCTCAGGAACCCTAGACAATGCAATATATTCTACAATGAAGTTCGTTGTTAAAAACAAAGTAAAAAGGGCATAAATAACATAATTCTGCATTCTTATGTGTAAAACTGTGTTGTATAATACACATGGCCGCACGTCAGGCTGCCCCACTTTGACCTTGAAACCGCCTCTATTCCTTGTAATAAAAGCATTTTTCGTAGTTCAAATAAGTGAACATATGTGCTGCCGACTGCTCATTAAAACGTGTAGGTATATTATGCCTGTACTAGTTAAACTATTACTAGGTACTTTTAAATATTGTCTGGGTGTTATAATGTGGTGTGATTTGCAGAGACTGTGAAGGGGTAGCACGCTCGTAAAAAAAGTTTCAATCAATTAATGATTTGGAATAACAACTTACTATTACTTACTAACTCCTTCAAATTGTGTCCAGCGGAGAAAACATTGCCTTTGGCCGACAAGACGATGGCCCTTAGAGAGATGTCGTCTTTATTCGTATTTATGGCTTCGATCAGATTGTCCATCATTTCCAAAGATAAAGAATTTCTAAATAAAAAATTATACAAGTCAAAAGAATGTAAGTAGCGAGTAAAATGACACCAAAAAAATATCCAAATGACTACTACCAAATTAACAAATGGTGTATTTTTACCTATCAACATACTTACTTGGTTTTTTCATGGTTCAAGACAATTTCTCTGGTTCCATCGACTTCATTTGTTGTAACAAATTGTGTGTTGATCTGCCTGAATGCTAGAATCAAAGGTCTTGCGCATTTCCTCTGCAACATTTATATTATTAGGTATTTATTATTTGCACCTACAAAATATGAGATAAACTTGTGCATAGATCAAGCAAAAATAGGGATTTATTAATATTAAAGTGAAAAAAGGTCTAATTTCGATTAATTATTAGTTCAGCTAATTTTTAGGTTATGACAGCTTTACTAGTACAAAAACATGAATTCTTGAAATCTCTAAAAGAATATTAAAATAGTTTAATATTTAAATTACAATGTAAATGTATGCAAAAGAGAGTGAACTCTAATCCCTACTGTTATTATTATGGGTTATTCAAAACAATTGACTTACTTGTAACGTCGAAAGCATTTTGCTCACCCTTATTTAACCTCTAAACTTATCTTTCTTTGCACTATAAATAGTAATGTTTTTGGTAACACAAATCAACATAAAATAAACTATCTCTTCTCAAAACATTAACAATGTAATTTTAGGGTTGCCATGATAATGATAAATAGAAAAATACATACTATATTATGAACTGCCAATGCAAAAATAAAAATTCAAAAATAATTTGATATCTTATTTGTATTTTAGTATCTGGAATCACATTCTGAGGTGTCGGAGTCAGTGCCACCGTCTATGTACTCGGTTTGTTCATCCTCCGCTGTTATAACTTCTATTACGGCACTGAAATAATTTTTTTAGGTTAACTTTTACCACAAACAGCTTGATACTGATTAAATGGCAAAGGAGATGGCTAAACGACTGCCCTAAGAATATATAATGATATTAAAGATTGTCAGTATCCTATTATTATACGGAAATATTCATTAATGAACTATTCCATATTTGTTATTTCTCTAGAACTATAGTAAAACAACTAAAACAAACAAGTTTTGATTTTTATCGTCAATTATTATGACCTAAGCGTTAAAGGTACATAAGCCTAGTACCTAAAATATAGATACAAATATGTATACTAATTTTATAATGTATATGTATAAAGGACCACTCCTACTTTTTATTGTTAGTGGATTCTTACTTTATAAAGTCACGGTTAGCCATCTCACAAGATACAACGAAACTACAAGCGCCTAGATAAAATGTCACAACAAAAGCGTTTTTCTACAAGTTTATTCTCCAATCGAAGTATGAATTTCCACTTGTGTGCCTCTTTTCGTTTATTTAGCAGAGAAAGAGAATCGAGTCTACTGAAACCTGACCCATTCTACGAACAAATATTATAGAAAACTTTAGTGCAAATATTATGTATTTAGAAATGCATGGGTGCGTTTATACTTAGTTAACAACCGCAAATGGCGTGAAATTGGGTTTTATAGTTTTTTTGCTTTTAATTAATTAAGGCTTATCACATGATATGGCTGACAAACATCGGAGTGATAATCGGTTGATAAACCAAAAATATCGATGAAAAATAATTTCAGCCTACGCCCAATTCATGCCACGGAAATATTTTTGATTTATTGATTACGAACCTATCTATTAACTCGGAACAGACTTTGGAAGGTCATGTAGCGGATGAATCATAATTTCTTGCAATTTAAAATGAAAAGAATTATCCACTGCCTTTTATAAACTAAGCATAAGCAACCATCTAACAATGGTTTTTCACTACTATAGTCTACACTTATATACAAAAAAGATTTAATTGTTTTTTTTTGTATTGAATAGGCTCCGAAACTACTGGACCGATTCAAATAAAATTTGGTACAGAGATAGATTGAGACCTTGGAAAGGACATATGCTACTTTTTGTCGCAATATAAAACCATCGTGAACGTCAGAATCGCCGGTCAACAGTCGTATTTAACTTTGAAATTGTGTCTAAAATTTACTTATGAATTGCTTATCATGATGAGAGAAATGCTTATTACATAATTTAAAAGAATTTAAGCATTTAAGGTTGACTGTCCATTCTGACGTCAGAATGGCTGGTCAATGTCTGTAGAGCAGTAAATATGTAGAATAACTGAAATTTTCGTGGACCAAAGATTGCTTATCAATTGCTTGTTTCACAATTTGTAAGTTACGACCTTGTTATTATTTTCTTAAGTTATGAACGAGCTTAAAAATCTCCAGTGCCTGTCAAAATAATGAGAGCAAAGTATCGTATGTTGGAAATTGCGTTTATATAACAAAAATATTTCAATTCAAAAATCCTGTCGAAATAATGTCATATAATTTGTTCCAAATCAATGTACATAAATTAGTAATAACAATTATTAAGTAATAACAATTATTATATATACATAATTTAATTCAAAAATCTTGTCTTTAATTTATATACCTAACTATTAAACTCAGTTTTCTTATCAGAGTCTTTAGGGTCTAAATTAGACAATTCTTGTGCATTCTTGTTGTTTTTGCAATCTCGTTAATTTGTTGCTTTCATACTTTTAACAGGTACTGGGAATTTTCAGCTTGTTACTGACTAACGGAAGAAATAACAGGGTCTTAACTTATAAATTGTGAAATAAGCAATTGATAAGCAATCTTTAGTGCACGAAAATTTCGGTTATTCTACATATTTACTGCTCTACAGACATTGACCGTCCATTATGACATCAGAATGGACGGTCAACCTTAAATGCTTAAATTCTTTTAAATTATGTAATAAGAAATCTCTCACAATGATAAGCAAATATAAGCAATTCATAAATAAATTTGAGACACAATTTCAAGGTTAAATACGACTGTTGACCGGCGATTCTGACGTTCACAAATCGTCAGGGGATGAAATGGGGGATGAAAGTATGGAAAATCAGACTTTAGGCCGCGCAGTCGCGGAGAACTGCAAGTCTTTAGTAAGACTGTACTTAAGAAGTTCGTACTAAAAATACTCACTTCAAAACTTCCTCCTCGAATTCGCTATACTTGGTGGAGTGTGCACTCCCGACCATGATCTTAGATGCTAGGACTTGGTCCAATAGCGACCTCAGCTGCAACAGCAGATTTGCTGTCTCCTTCAACACTTGCACTCTGTACGTACTTATATTCAAGCAGCAAGAATTTGGGTCGTCATCAGCTGAAAACTTTAACCTTTAGAGCGTCTAATAAGGTGAAAGCGCATTTATCCGCTCCGCATGACCCGCCGGACGCGCCGAAGTCATCGCAATTTATAAATGTAATATGAAATGGTTTTCAACGTCGCGTACGTACCTATCCGTATACCGTATATATATCGTACGTGCTTGTGGCGTAGTGGCGGCAGCGCTTTGGTAGTGATACCAAAGTTAAGCAAACAACGGCGCGGTCGTGTTTGGATTGGTGACCATTCCGACCATTAAGTGACGTCCATGACAAGCATCTCCGTGCTTCGGGGCACATTAAGCAGTTGGTCTCGGCTAATATCTGTTGGTATTAGTCGTTAAGCCTAGTCAGAGGCCCTAGGGCGGCTTGATAACATCTGACAGTAAGGTTTGTCACTTACCTTACAGACACCCCTCCACCAATCCGCACGGAGCCCGCGTGGTGGAGTATAGCTCGTACCTCCTCATAGTTGAGGTGAGGCCTTTTCCCAGCAGTGGGATATATATATGCTGACTTTTACGTACCTATCTGAGCCGCACCGCACTCGCCGCACGCATTGAATTTTAAAGACGTCATCCGCGTTTACAGAAAAGCGGCGAGTGCGGCGCGGATAGGTGCGTTCCATACAATCTATACTATAATAAAACTGTAAAACCGATGCGTTTGTACCACAGAACAGAAAAAACCAGTAGAAATAGCATCCTCGCCTATTAGTATGAAAACCAGTGTAACCAAACTAACACATTTGTAAGAATATCACATTATGATCCACACAAAAAATATTGAGTTGTAATTGGTAATTCTTAGCGACGACGAAAGAGCTTAAAACAATTCGATTAAATGAGTCCCAACTTTATTACTAAGCTTATAAGATTCTAAGTTGTGCTTTCCTGATTCGTATGTGCTTTTATATTTTGTTATTCTACTCCCTACTAGATGTCACTTTTTTGACATGCTTTTCCCTATTACGATGCATTAAGGTCCATAATTGTGGCTGCCGCTCCTATTCCTTGCTTTTAAGTATCAAATAGTTTTGCCACCCAACGCCAGATGGAGACACAAACTAGAGAAGTTTCCTGTCAAAATTAAGGATGGGGCATACATACACGATAAACTAAACAAAAAGTATCGATCTAGCTAGATATCAAATTTTGTCTCGAAAATAAAATTTATGCCCACATAGGCATACTTATATATTTATGCTCACCCTATACTCGTATCATATTTATGTTTATAAAACGAAGTAATGTTCGTTATACGAGTTATTACTCTAATTAAACTGAAACTTTTGCAATGATTTTGATTTTTAAGATCAGTCTTCGCCCCGATTATCACATAAAAACTAGGTTTACGGGGTAAAAATATATTGTATGAGAATTAGACATATGCGCGGAGAAAGGAATACGAAATAAATGTAGGTTCTACTTACTAATTATTTCGTTATATAAAACAAAATCGTGGCCGTGTTAGTAAGGCCGTAGTTATACGAGATATTACTCAAAAATTACAAACTTTTTTATGACTAAGATTGATCTCCGCCTAGATTGTCAAAAAAACTAGGATTATAAGGTGTAAATAGAAACTATAAGGTGTAAAAAAAAACCTAGGATTATAAGGTGTAAATGGAAAGTGAAAATAAGAATGAGAATCAGAAATTTGCACGGACGAAGAAAATGCTGGTGTGAGTGTTAATAAGTATTGTTAACCCCCGACGTAAAAACGAGAGCGTGGTGTGTTATAAGTTTGACGTGTCTGTCTGTTCGTAGCATCGTAGTTCACGAACGGATGAACCGATTTCAATTTTGTTTTTTTGTTTATTTGAAAGATCATTATTCGGGAGTGTTTTTTACAACTCCCTCAATATGGGTATCAAATGAAAAGGCACGTCAAGTAAAATACTATACGACATTATTAATTTCAAAGAATGGCCGCCACCACAATGCATTTTTTTCACAACTCCTTCAATAGTTGTTTCATTATGAAAGGCTTGATAAGGTGCAATATAAAAAAGTCGGTTCAGGCGATTAAAAAAAATATATTATATATTTTTTTTAAACCGCCAACGCAACAAAGAACCCTCGACGCGACATTATAACGCCCAACCTTATCGTGTCGTATTATTTTTGACTTTTTAAATGTTCGCTTTTTATGTCAGACATATGGACATGACAAAACTATATGATTATAGTTTTGTCATTTCCGTTCTGTCTGTCTGTCTGTCCGAGGTTTTGCTTAGAGACCGTTAGTACTAGAAAGCTGGTATTTTGTATGTAAACCAATTACGACGACAAAGTAATGAAGTAATTTTTTTAGGGTGAGAAGTGTGGGGTATCTTTGAGTAGGTATTTGATAATGAATTGGGGGTTTCTAAAACAATTTTTCGATTTATTCCTACATTTACGAAATATTAAACTTTGAAGTGCTTCTTTTTGGTCCAGTAGGGCGTCCTAAAAAGTTTTAAAAAATCATGATGATACTGCATTTAATAACTATTAAAGGAAAACTATAGCGATTAAGATAATTTTATTAATTTAGCAGTAATATTCGTAGAACTTGTGTGTTGGATAATTTTGTACTAAATTCAAAATCCTTAAATTCTCTAAAGTGACTAAGACAAAGTAGATAACGAAGATAGGAAACTCCTTATGCGTGAGTCCGATTAGCACTTGGCCGGTTTTTTCTTATTACGGATTTACGGATTAATGTCACAATTTATAATAAAAAAAATAACCTGATGACACGTAGCGAATCGTTTGATAATTAATTAGTTACCTAGCAGTAAAGTAATCCGTGAATTGTGTTGAAAGTAGTGAGTAGTATGAAATAGTTCCAATTTCGTTAAAAATAAACTTATCGATATTTTAACGTTAAAATATCGCATCCCTAAATGAGTAGCGTGTGGAATTAATACGGAATTAGATAACGGTACAAAATGTAGTTTAGACCTTATCACCATTGTTGTGGATTGGTTTTAGATTGTAATTTTAGCCGATTGCTATCAAGTGCAAATTTTCCAATTTCTTTTAAAATAACGTGATAAATTACTTAATTATGGTATGTCACTCCTCTTTTTGATAAATTTGTTTTTTTACTGTTGTTATTCCGCACAAAAATTGTACAATTCAGCGTTTTTTAAGATTTTCGTCAATGTTTGAAGGCGTCAGCATTCTGTCGCAACTGTCGCCGACTAAAGCGCGTGAATGGGGGCGGGGACATCACATGCGCTAAGCTCATCGCATTTGAGATACGCGGATCACGCCCACTTACGATTTCTACTCGTTTTTTCTGTTCTGTGGTCTGTACATTGAGTATTTTTACCAAAAACTAATTGAGGGTGATGTTAAAATAGTAACAGAATAGGAATGTACGACTTTTAATTTGTCTGTTTGTCCGTTTGTCTGTTTGTACACGCTAATCTCCGGAACTACTGAACGGATTTGAATGAAACTTTTTTATTATGTAGCTATTGAGCCTGGGCAAATACTTGGCTATAACTTATTTTGAAGATCGAAGTACCTGCCGTCGAACCTTAGCAGTACACTTAAACTAAGAGAGATATGAAAGCAGCTCCTTAAGAAAAGTTAGTTAGCGTGATGAGCATTTTCTATTGACGTACACAAATTGAAGGTCTGGAGTAACTGATATGGAACCCTAGCAGTTCACCTCAACTATAAGAGATATGAATAGAGCGCCTGAGGGAACATTTTTCAGCGTGATGGGCACTTTCTATTGTCGTACACAAATCGAAGGTCTTGAGCAACTGATATAGCACCCTAGCATCTCAGCTCAACTATAAGAGAAAACTAAAACTATACGAGAAAATTGATATGCTAAATTCCCAATGTAATCTTACTTTCTCCAAGTTACGATCAGGTGACGGAAACCTGAAGAAATCGAGACAATCCTTCAGATTTTATATGCATGTATACCATATATGCTACAGCATTAATTTCGTTATTTATTTTATTTATTTATTTATTGGAAAAGATTCACCAGATTCAAACACATCAATAAACATTACAATAAAAATCAATATGGGTAACACGTGTAAAAGACATGTCTTTACAGGTAAGTACAGCGTTTTTAACAATTAGTCGACTTAAAAAATATACAAAGAGGGTGCCTACTTAACGAAAAGAAAAACATTTACTAAATTTCAAGAAGAAGTAGAAAGTTTGAATGTATATAATATTATTAATTTATTTCTTATGAGACGAAGAACTTAACATTGCCACACACTTTACTTTTAAACGCTTGGTTGCAATCTTGAAAAATATCGATATCGCAAACCTTCAAATCATTGTAAGTTCGCATACACCTTTCGCGTTCACACTTACCTAGGTTAGTTTTACAGTGAGGTAAATTAAAGATATGTTTTATAGGATGCCTTGGTATATGATAGGGGACAGTGAGATTTATCTGTCGAAGCAAATTAGGACAATTTAAGTTTCCATGAATGAGTTTGTGCAATGTCATTAAGTCTAAGAGTTTTCGCCGATTTTCAAGTGAACTAAGCTTAAAATGTGAGAGACGAACTGAATAGACAGCACCTCTGGGACAATCTTTACTTCTAAAGGCAAGATAACGAGTGAAGTTCCTTTGGATTCGTTCTATTCTCTGTGAATGGACTGCGTAATAAGGATACCAAATATTAGAGGCATATTCCAGGTTAATTAAAGCGTTCACATTCAGGAGTCATAATTTGATGGTGCTGATCTTAACGCTAAGTTGTTCGTGGATACTTTCACCACAGACAGTTTGTGGAAATCTAAATAGTCTTACCTACCTACTTACTTTACGATAGTAGTAATTAAGAAACCGACCCTTGAGTAGGCTAGGGACACCACAGGAACACAAAAATAGATGCTAAACCACATCCATCTATTGTGGTAGGGAAGTTTGAGTCTGACTTTTTATGAACACTAAAACTTAAACTTACATATATTTTATTACAAACGAATAAAACTGCCTTCAATAAAGTAAAGTAAAAAAAAATCCTTTCCACTTTTACTAAGAAAGATATCCGATAAAGTTTAGTTTTGGTGTCGGTGTCACTGCCATGCAAAATTTTAAAAGGTAAGAATACCAGAGGAGGATGGTGAGGTGATAGTAACCTATCAGAAAGAAAGTGCCCATTGACCTTGATTTTTCATTCCTCTTATCTCCTTACGACATGGTAGACTAAGATATCATGATAGCTGGATGGCGGAGTATAAAATATTTTGTATCATGGAGTCCACGCGTACGAAGTCGCGGGCAACAGCTAGTTTTATATAAAGATTTATAACATGCGATGACTTCGGTGAGTACGGCGCGGATAAATGCGCGGTCACGTTTAGGGGGCAAAGGCTCACTATAAGTTTTTTTTTTAAGTTAATACTAGTGATCGGATATACGGTAGCAGGTGCGCAGCCACGCACACCGAACGATCGCTTGTGCCGGCGATTTTGTGGCCACGTGCACTTTCACGGCCCGTTTCAGTGTTTATCTTATAACTCGACCACTTTATCATCACGCAATAGTAGATTGTTATACAAGGGACGAAAGTGACCATTCCACTCAATAGCTCGAGAGTGGAATGGGTGCTTTCACCCGAGTTACACATACTATTTTTCATTTCGACTGTGAGGAAATCGAGAGTATCGATAGACTATCGGTAGTTGAAGCAAAAGCAATAGTATCGATAGACTATCGATAGTTGAGGCAAAAGCAATAGTATCGATAGAATGTCGATATTATCGAAAGTATACCGATAGTAATGATAGTATCGATAGCTCCGTTAATACAAATACTATCGACACATAGCAATACTATCGATAGTATCAAAATTCAATACTAAAATCACTATCGATAGCTGATACAGCTCTGACTATTGCAATAACTATCGATACTCTCGATAGTGGCCTTTTATTCAATAATAGGAGTGGAGTATGAAGTAGGTGGGAAAATATATTTCACACCCGGCCATCTACACATGAAAGTTTTACTTTCCGAACTGAGATGAAAATAAATAATACGTAGATCAATCAATACATACCTCATACATATTGTTGTATGAGGTCTCTCTTCGCCATAGGAAAACAAAGTACAATCATGGCACAAACATTAAAGCTGTAGCAACAATGTATACGCATCATTGGTTTTAAAGCTGTCTCCTTATGCTATCAAAAGTGTCAAAGGTGTAAGAGTTAAAATATGCCATTATATTTTCGCCACCTTAAATTATTTAGACCCGAGTTTACCAATCTTTAGTCTGCCGGTAAACCTATACCGAAAGTTAATTTACACATTTCCAAAAAATATGTCGAATAATATTATTTAACCGCTATTAAAAATTATAAACAAATAATCTCACCATCAGAAACCTTCAACTCGCCAAAGAACAGCAAAGGCAGCGTGTACACGAGAGTGACGTCTATTAGGAAGAGTTCCGAAGATCTTTGCTTCAACCAGTAGACCATCCAGTTGGCGCCCGGGCTGAGACACAGTTCGACCTTCGGCGCGGGACCCCCCCTATGGGGTTTCTTAGGTGGGCACATGACGCTGCTGGGGTGTATGGATACAGGGCCGTCGGGCGTGCGCGCAGCTACCCTTATTTGCTTGTTTGGATTTCTGGCGTGTAGGTTTACCCACCTAAAAGTGTTAAGTGTAAGAGGAAGGAGCCAAAATCAATGATTTAAATAACAAGTACAATATGAATCCCAATGAAAAAGTACACAGACAGGGAGAGATTGTACACATACAACTTTTATATTGTTTTATTTTTCCATGCTGCAACACAACCACAATGTGGACAGATGGACACATTTAAATGACAATTTATGTGAATGGGGTCAAAATGTGTAATGGGGTTTCTCATCCATACTAATATGATTAATGCGAAAGTGTGTTTGTCTGTCTGTTTTTTGTTCACGCCTAAATCGCTGAACCGATTTAGACGAAATTTGGTATGAAGATAGTTTGAGACCCTGAGAAGGACATAGGCTCCTTTTTGTCGTGATATAAAACATTAAGGAGGTGAAATGGGGAATAAAGTTTTTTTTGTTGTTGTTTTTTTATATTTGAAATCTGACATTTGCACGGGCGAGGTCACGGGGTACCACTAGTTTATTATAAAAGTAGGTACATATTCTATTGTACAGGTATTAAAAAGTGGCTACAACTATCCTGAGTCACTAAGTATTGACTCACCTGGCCGTCGCAATGTTAGGGTACAACGCAGCCGCAACTAAAGCTTTGAAAAGGCTCAAGTTTCCCCTATTCCTGTTCTCCCAAGCCGACGTCACTTTGCCAGTATTCAAGAATCCCATTTGCCTCAAATTATCACCCAACTGTCTCTTCATATCTGACAGCAGTTCTAAAGTACTGAATGAGAGGAAATGCATGTGGGCGAATGTCCAGCGGTCTCGCAGTTCGCATTCCTCCCATTGTATGATTGCTTCAGACATGGCTACGTGGTCGCTTGGCTCGCCTAGGGCTAGAGCGCGCTTTATTTGTTTCACCTCGAACTCCTTGTCTGTAAATAAATTTATTATAATTTCTTTTTTAATAATGAGGCCGTTAAACTACTTTAATATTAGAACTCAAATGTTTTTTTCTTAGAATATAAAATGCAATGCCTTGACTTGTTTAGCAAGAAAATTACTTTTAAACTGTCGTCTCAGGCGACGTCATGATGAACCAGCACACTAGCCAAACTTTTTATGTACCTTAGAGACGTTTACCTCCCATTAACCAAACATATCCTCGCAAATATTTACAGTACAGTATAATATGGTCGAGTTAGTCGTACAGCCGGGTTAGTGCCGGCCTAAAATGTAATAGATAACTCTTATACTACCCTATCTATAGGTTTTGACTCCCCTGCGAAAGGGACTGCAGACAAGTGTTAATTTCAATTTGCTACCTCCACGAGTTCTTGCGAAAAAGGGTTTTGACAGGCAGACATACGGGTGGATATCAAAGTGATCCTATAAGGGTTTCATTTTTCCTTTTAAGGTACGTAGCCCAAAAAATGAACAAATCATAGGAAACTGTATTCTGACGACCGATTTGGCGTAGCGGTGCGCGCCCCAGACTACAAAATCAGGCGGTTATGTTTTCAAATCCCGCATGGGGCAAATTTCCTAAGTGATGAGCACGAGCATTTGTACCTAAGTCATGGATATTTACAATTGTATCGTTTGTATTTGTAATGCGTTATCCTAGTCACTATAGCACAAGCTCACGCTTAGTTTAGGGCTAGCTAATTGGTGTGTTTGTTGAAACAATTTATTTAAGATACAGGTGTTCTAAAAATATCGTCAAGAGGTATTCCAGAGGTAGAACTCCGCTTAGGCGACCAGAATCATCCTCATGTGTGTTGGTAAGTACATATTATTATTATTATATAATTTTATAATATTAATGTCCTCCTAGCCAAATTTCGACTACAGCGGCCAATCACAACAGTTTAAAGCTAACAGCGCGGGAGATATTATATGCACAAATGTGTGCGCAATACACAGGTGCACTCTCTGTTCCTTCACTCAAAACTCGGTGAGACGGCAGTCCGATATGACCATAGAGAGACCAGGCGCAGAGCCACGGGTTAACCCATTCGCTGCCAATAGAAAATCAATTGTTGTGGCATGGAACCAGTTAACGCGCTATCCGAGGCACGGGGGTGTTAACACCACCAACTTCCTGACTCCGGAGCTGTCTGAGATTACCTATAATGAGCATGAAGGGGTCCTTGAAGCTCCACACGGCGGCCACGCTAGCAGCGCGGTTGAGACAGCCGAATAACGCCCCGAACAACAGTAACTTTCCCGCAGCCGGGTGGACTGGCAGTCGGGCCAGATGCCAGCCTAGTGGGGTCAGAGTCTCATTCTCGTCTAGGGCACCGCATCTATGACAAATTGTTGTTCTGTGTGAGGAGGATTGCAATTTGAACACGTTATAGGTTGAGTTGCGTAAAGACTGACGTCCACTAGACGGGCAGGATCAACACAAAAATACGTCTGCCTGTGTTTTGTACGAAACATCGTACACTAGTGACGGATTGGGACGGGTTTCCACGATGTTTCATATAAAACAAAACACAGGCAGGCGGATTTTTGGCTTGTGGCTCAACCTGGCCTGTCTAGTGGATGCCAGCCTTAAGATAACAACGATGAAGAACAAAATTGTACTCAGATGGGAAAAATAAAATACAATTATTTTGCTTTAAATTTCCGCTAAGGGACGCTAGCGCAGGCACCAAAACCACACCATCCGCAACCGCGTTGAGTACCAGTTCAGGCAAATGCAAAATGCACCGCCCTCCCTCCCTCAATACGCACGCACTACAGCTAATGCAGTTGTTAGTTACCAACATCAACGTGCAAAAAACCTCGACGCGTTTCGCCACTCCACGCGGCATCCTCAGGAGATGTTATCGCCTCGGCTGAGCACGAACGACTGAAATGAGAATGAGTATTGAGGGAGGGAGGGCGGTGCATTTTGCATTTGCCTGAACTGGTACTTAACGCGGTTGCGGTTGGTGTGGTTTTGGTGCCTGCGCTAGCGTCCCTTAGCGGAAATTTAAAGCAAAATAATTGTATTTTATTTTTCCTATCTGATAATGGATTTCCGCAATGTAACGCCTGATTCTATTAATTATACAAAATTGTACTGCCAGATGCCAGCCTATCGGGGTCATAGTCTCATTATCGTCTCATTCGCATCTGTGATAAGAAATAAACATTATAGTCCGACAAGTTCTTGCGCGACTCTCCATGTACCCCGCAAGACGAAGGGGGCAACGAAGCGCCAATCACACGTAATTGTCAAAGCAAATCCATTCCCCATAACAGAACCTGGCGGCTGCGGCAGCGGCTGACGCTGGCATCTAGCGTGCCTCGCATCCAGCACCTCTGGCGACCGCAGGAAGGTCGCGCAAGAGCTAATCGGTCTATAAGGATGCGTTTCCACCGACGTAAAACTGGGTTGAGTGAGGAGGAGAAAAATAGTAAAAAGTGGCAAGTGTTTCTATAGAAGCGGGGCGAGATGGAGATTTCGAGCACTGTGATTGGCCAATTCACGGTCCGCTTCACGCCCACAGCCTGCTGGACTGAGTTCTGTCCCGCGTATCAATTCATATATTATATGTGAAAGTTCGATCAGCTCCACTACTATTTCTATTGATGAGATTTGCGCTCGACTCACTGCACTGACATTCTTATTGGCCAATTTACGGTCTCACTCATTTCCACTTAACTTCAGGTCGCTGGTAACGCACACCAAATGTAAGGTAGATTGCAACTTAGATACGTTACAGGTGATAATAATCCAGAACAGAATCGTACCGCGTAAAATGACAAGAACAGATAAGAATATTATACGATGAAAGAGAGTCGTGCTATACGAACGCAAAAGAATTATAAAATAAAGATTGACACCTTTACTAATTTATTACACCAGTAGAATCATACTTTGATATCGATAGATAAAAAACCAGGTTACCATTACTTACTGTTGCAAGTGTTTCACAGCTCTCTCTATCGTCGTCTCATTCGGTGCGTCCGGCAACCCTTTAAGCGCTTCAGCCGCTTTGCCGAGCCGCAGCCGCTTGATGGTCAGCACTGGCTCAAGTAAGTTGCTTCGCTGCATCTCAGGCAACAGTCTTTCTGCGAGTTGCGATGCCCGGTATGACGTAACAAGGTGGTAGCAGACGCCGGGCTGACAACGGCCAGCGCGACCGCGTCTAAAACGTGCAGAATTTTCATTCTAAGTAAAAAATAATAATTAAATTTGACAGATTATCGCCACAGTTGCAGGAACTGACAGCTGTAAGATCTGACATTTCTAAATTAATATAGTCGCTTTTCTTTTCTTTGGCAGAGAAAGAGAGAGACTGAACATACATTTAATCTTAGACAAGGCACATTGGAATCGAGCTCACTGACTGGCTACGAGTGAAAGAAAAAAAGAAAAAAAAATGGAATAGAGCCGTCTCTTTTTATTGTTGCGCCCTACTACCGCTTTGAGACTGACATATTGATTCTGATATGACTTTCGCATACTTATTATTTAAAATATTTATTTGTCAGATTGAATATAACGGAAGGTATTATAGAGTAGGTAAGTGACAAACAGCATCCACTTCTTCGCATCGAACTAATTGAAGTAACATCTCGAAAGGGGGTGGAATTTTGCGCGGGCAAATCGAGCGGGCGAATCGTAGTTGATATAAAAACTAAATTATATATAAATCGTATTTTTTGCTGTTTCTTAAGCATTTGTGTAAAATTGAGTTAAGTTGGACTATATCATGAGACACATTTGTTAATGGCAAGTAGCTTACCTCTGTCGCAGATTCGCTTGCGAAGCCCACTCAGTCTTCAATGTGGAAATATTCTGCTCAACATCGAGACCAGTGTACTTAATTCGTCCACAGTCGACAACGTACACGATATCGTCTATCGTGATAGACGTCTCAGCGATATTCGTAGCGAGAATAACCTTCCTGATGATTTGTGGCGGCCTCTCGAATATCTTGTACTGATCCAGAGTAGGCAGTTTCGAATGAATCGGATGGAACTCGCATTTGCAACCCAAATACGACTCTTGGTCGTATAACTTTTTTAGAAGCTTCGTTATCTCTCCGATGCCGGGTAGGAATACTAGTATAGCGCCTGGAGGTCCTCTGCAGATGTATTTTATCACTTCGAACATCAGGTCGAAATTGAGGTCTTCGATTCTGTGGTCTTGAAGCATGCGGTAAACACCAGGGTCAAGAGATTTCTTGATGGATTCCAACCATGGGGCTGGAAAGACAGATATGAATAATCACTTGACAACAAAGATACTTAGCATTATTTACTAACTAACGGTATTTACTTACGCAATAGTCCAATTTCACATACAAACTTCCATTACCCTACGTTTGTATATCGCGAAAAATGTAGTCTATGTCCTTTTCTGGGACTCAAACTATCTCTATATAAAATTTTATCTAAATCTGTTCAGCGGTTAAGGCATGAAGAGGTAACAGACAGACATAGAACTTTTGTATTAATAATATTAGTAGTAATACTTTATTTGACCATTTATAATAATTTTGCACTAATAAGGTACAATCATAAACATTGGTTACAAAAACATGACGGCAAACGGTGGCACCTACTCTCCGCGCTAGTAACAAAACTGTGTTGCGGCAGAGTAGTTACGTCAGTTGCAAATGGCGCGTTATTACAGTAGTATAAATATGTGGATGGATAATTATAAATTATATTACCTAAGTCTTGAGCTTCGGTTTTGGTATTTATTAACTATTAATTGGATTGAATATATATTTCAAATGTGAAATGCTATTTTTGCGATCGTTGAAGTTACAACACGATCAGCAAAGTTTATTTCTACCTGCTGTTATATTCTAAATTAGGAAAAGAGCATGGCATTGTTTTATTTTCTACACAAATTTAAAAATTAGCAGTACTCAATAAATATTTGTTAAGTGAAAGTAATAAAGCCCGCGCCAGTTTTTTTTACTTGGATTCTATGTCATATTGACTAGTTGAGTTACGTAAATATTATAAACACTTACCAATATCCGCTCTGTACTGTACTCCTTTTTCCATCGCTCGTTTGATTTCTTTATTGAGTCTCCTTCCGCGGTATCCCCGCGACCCCCCCTCTAGTATTGGTGCGCCTTTAAACTCGAAGTTGGTCAACTGTAGGATCTCCTCCAAGTAAATATCCTTGACAGGGTACGCCAGTCCCTCGATGTGTATCATCGGGCAGTTGTCAAAGTAGCCGCACAGTTTCTCCGCGTCTAGTGTCGCACTCATAAGAATCAGCTTCAGGTCTTTGCGTTTTCGTAATACCTGGAAACGTGTTTAGTTAATAATTATTTCGTCTTTAAAACCGGGTGAGTACAGTCTGACAAGTTCAGGCGCGACTTTCCTGATGATGATGTCAACGGGGAGGGGTCTTGTTGCGGGGAAGGGGTTTGGCTATGAACAGTCACGTGCGATTGGCGCTACCTCGCTCCCCGCACGTCTTGTAGAGGAGGAGGGCGCAAAAGGGTCGGGCATGAATAGTTTTAAAGGTTTCACTTAACAACCGGGATTTCAATAATTGTACGGGAGCTTTATAATAATTTCATATAACAGAAAATATTGATTTTGGTGTCTGGAATATTTAAGTAGTAAAAGAAAAACAGATTTTAAAAGCCATTAATTGTTGAAATAGCCATAAAAAAAATATATTTATGTCTCGAAAATGGTGTCTTGTAAGTATATTTCGTATTTTCGTATTTCGTTACATTAATCATTCTTAACGCTGATTGGCTTAATTTTTGGTCTTATTCTTATTCTAGTTGGTTCCTATCTTTTCCCATGTAGTTTTGATGAATTATTATAGAGTTATAAAAGGTAAGAAATGAAAATCTACATAACTTTTCACACTATTTTTCAAGTCCAAACACAACCTCAAACACATTAAATAAATAAAAAACTGCTGGCTCGCTTACAAATCACAACCACAAACAAAACAACGTGCGACAATGAATTGACATTTAAAACGTCAAGTAGTTAACCAATCAGAGAAGATGTTTTTGTGGGGTGCACAAACCGACCAATCAGTGTTCTTTTTTCATAATAACCAACAATTCTCATCGCAATCTTACTAAGGCAACTCGTATTTTTGCGAAAACACTACCTTTTTCAGTACGGTTGAACAATGTTATCACCATTGTCTAATTATCTGTGTTTTTGCAAAATCTCTAGAAATTTCGTGATAATTCGAATTATCAAATCATATCATGGTCAGAGATTTCTACTTAGTGTCACTATTTATTTTATATATACATATATTTACCTGTTTTAACATGCACATAGCAAAGTCAACATGAGTGTCTCTTTCGTGAACCTCATCTAGTATAACATGGCTGTAGTCAGTCAGAGCCTGATTGAGCTCCAAGTCCACCAAGAGTATGCCTGTGGTACAAAACATTATACTTCCCCGAGGTCGGCAATCGGTCCTGAAAAAAAAAAATGTGTTTGGGTTTACTGAAATGAATCAGTTGAAGTATGCTTGGTGATCTACTGCTTGCAGTGCAGTAATGCAGTGATTATTAAAAGAACCACAATTTTTAGGTTTATATGACATCCATTAATTCCACCTGGTTATAATGTTTAAAAAAAAACTGTTACAAAGTCAACGATGATAAAGGCATCTAACACCGTCATTCATAATTTATAAATATTTCTAGGTTAAATAATTTTTAGGAAAAATATTTTTGGAAATTCCAAGCACTAGAATAATATATAAGGTCGCCTTTTATAAAGTGGTAAAACTTTAACAGAACTTCTAAATATTTTAGATAAACCGGGCCCTATGATTTTCATTTTTAAAAACGTGCTAGTTTTCATTTTTATTTTTCCTAACAAAAAAAAAAAAATTTTTAAGAGCATCATGTCTACTCTGAAACATCCCTACATGCCATCGCCGCTCTCTCTTATTTCAATCGTGCCCGTCTCTTCCCTCATTTCATTCATGTTGCGCGGTGCGCGGTGCGCGGGGGGATCGCGGCTGCGCACTACTCACTTACTAGAGCGCATAAAAACCGAGTCTTATCTACCTACGCTGAACGCTGCGCATGCTACCTGCATAGGTTCCTTCTCTGCTGAGACAGAAAATCTACCTAATGCTTATGCAGATAAATTAAGCGTATTTAGCTTGTTCAATAGCTAGGATAATTCCATAGAATCAAAGCTGATTTGCTCAAATCAAAGTAAACATTTAAAAAATATCAATTTTAATTTCAAAACAACCTGACTGCATTCTAACCCTCACAAAACCTAACGTTATTATTACATGTTATACCAAATAACATTGCTTCGCTTCGATTCAATGGATGCTCCCTAATATGGGATTTGTGTTGGTATTTTGAATAAAAGGCAGTTTTCGTTCGTCAAAGTTCAGTTTATTAGGTACATTTTTTTCATCACACTTTTTCAGGCTTTGGACTGACAAGTTAATACAAACCGTTAATAATCATCTTACTACCTTGTATTAAATTTAATTGTATCGAAATAGGACGCTATTATTTTTTTATTAACTTGGCGTGTTTAAAAGTCAGAATTCATTGATATTTACAGTCATATTTACAAGTTCCTATTTACACAATCACATCACAGTTACATATTAACAATCTACATAATTTACAAGTTCCTATTTATACAATAAAATTTACATTAAATGCTGGATGTGACGCCCTTGTTCTTGTACACACTTACTAGCCCGATCGAGCACATCGGGCTCACTGGCCATCACATCAAACGCATTAATTATTCGCGCACGCGATTGTTCCACTGAACGGATGGTATGACCGTCGTTCCCGTAAACTAGGTCCTTGGCCCTACCCCACACGTGGAAATCCATTAGCGTCAGATCAGGTGATCGCGGCGGCCAGGGGATAACGCTGCCGCACCCGATCCAGCGGCCCTGGAACGCCTCGTCCAGGTTGGCGAGTACCCGCAGGCTGAACTGCGCAGGCGCGCCGTCGTGCTGGAAGTAGAGGTACCTCCGGCTCCACGCAGGCACATCCAGCAGCAGTTCAGGGAGGTCATTTTGGAGAAACTCTAAATACGTTTCCGTATTGAGTCTCTCCAGAAACACGGGCCCCAGCAACGTTCCGTTTATCACTCCTGCCCACACGTTCACACTGTAGCGATGCTGGAAATGGTCCGGACAAGTCACACGCGGGTTGTACTCGCACCAATGATGCGCATTGTGCACATTAAAAAGTCCTTGGCGCGTAAATGTGCACTCGTCGGTCCAAAGCACGTTGTAGGTCCGGTTTCGTATCAGCCAGCGGCAGAACTCGACCCTCGGCGCGTAGTCCTGCTGCAGCAACTCTTGGACCCGAGTAAAATGATACGGGTGGAGGCCTTCGTCGCGCAAAAGCCGCCGCACGTAGTATCTGCTCACGCCAAATACACGAACGGCATCCGCGATGCTCGCCAATGGGTGCCGATGAAAAAAATCAATTACTTCTTCTTCAAGCCGGGCCGGGTGTCGTTGCCGACGCACGAAGTCGAGGCGTGGCTTGAAGCTGCCACTCTCCCGAAAACGCTGCACAGCTCCGAGTATTGTGCGTGTGTGTACAATGGAGCCGTACCGCTCGGCGTACAGCTGCCGCGCCCGCAACAAAACTTCTCCCGCTTCTTGATAGCACAATGCCATATTCAGGTATTCCTGGGCGTTATACTGATACGCCATGATGAAATGTTCCACACGTAGCGCACGCGCACAACCCAGTGAATTGTTTTATGCGGACTGAACTCTCGCGCTGCGTGCGCTCTGCGGCGGGGGCGCGGGGGTAGCAGTGAGCGGGAGCGGGGTGAGGCTCGGCACGTGTTAGCCGCGGCGCGTGTTTCCGTGTGTCGGCATGGCGGCACCTTTGTCGGCGTGTTTGACTACGCCGACAGACCGCGAGTGAGGCGAACCGCCGGCCAGTCGCACGTGTAAGGTGGGAGTGCGAGAGAGCATAGTGGCGTCCTTATCGAATTCATTGATACACCGAACCTGCGCACCGAACGTACTACGCAAGCTGCACGACGTGTTTTATTTTACGTTTAAATCAAAATAGTTTTTTGCGATTTTCTCGAAAACTAGCGTATAAAGAAATTCGTTTTTTTAAACGAAAATGTTTCATTTATGTTTTTGTAATTGCCCTTTTAATTTCACCACTTTTTAAAAAGCGACCTTATATAATATAGTAGCATAGAATCAGAAGTTTGTGTATATTTCGACAAGTTCGAGCACGACCTGCCTGCGGTCGCCAGATGTCATTAGGGATGGGTGGTGCTGCATTTCCTATCCTCGTGGCATAGGAGGGTTTCGCATGAAGTTGTCGGTCTAAAGGTCAAGCTTATGATAACTGTGAATTTATTAAACTATAATTTCTTACTTCTCCAAACGCACAGCATAACCCACCGATGAGCCCAGTGATTCTGCACGCTCCTGGGCTACTCTGTGTGCCAGGGAAGATGCCGCAATTCTTCTTGGCTGAGTGACCAAAATCTTAATGTTGGCACCTTGATTTTTCATGATGGCATCATCCAAAATTATTTGGGGAACCTGTAATAAGTAAAGTTTTTTTTTCAAAACAAATTGATGCGTTATTTTCCACACCATTACTATAAATTGCTTTGTAAGATGAAATAACAATCAAAAGATTATTACTGTATTACCTGTGTTGACTTTCCGCACCCAGTCTTACCACTTACAACAACCACTTGGTTTTTGTGAATCACATCTAATAGTTGTTCTGCTTTCTTGTAAGCTGGCAATGTTTCACGGAACTTCAACATTTTTTTATAGTGTGACTTTGACATATTGTTTTGGTGTTCTTCATACAAAGCGAGATTTAAACTGGCCGTATCTTCACATTTACTAGTTATACTGATACCTTTAGCTAGACATTCTTCAAGTTTCTCTTGAAATGTACCGGTTATGATATCATTGTACCCATACTTAAAATCACCTGCTCCTCTTAGATTCAGGACTCTTTCACCACTGTCTTCCCCATAATCTGATTTCTGTGGTTTTATTGGTATAAAGTCGATGGAGGTACTAGGAGTTGAGTCAGTATCCCAGTTTGGTTCTATTTTGATTTGCTTAGGATTTGGCTCTACTATCGATCCTTCGGTATCACTCTGGTTCTCTTCAGACGCAGCCATTAATAATTCTTTGTTAGAGGCAGTTTCAGTTTCACTTATAGCATTTGTGGATATAGCTGGCTTTTTTTCTTCTAATGAAATATCTTTTGACCTGGAACCTTCAATGGCATCAAGCAAAATGTTTGAAACAGATTTGTTATCATCAAATGCATCATTTGAACCACAAGGTTCATTGTTATCAAACATATCATTGTTAGATGCAGAAGCCGTGTTGTGATGAAATGTTATTATTTCAATATTGTTTTCAGATGCTAATAGAGAAATATGTTTCAAATTATTCACGAGTCTAGTAATAACAGGCTTAGGAATTGTCAAGTGTATCTGAAATGAAATGTGATAAATTGGTCAAATTGTAAAGTATTGCTTGCTAGTCAGTTTAATTCTTGTTTTATATAAAACTGACTAGTTAACAGCATCACAACTTATCATAGCATTTATACTTCCCTTCTTAGTACAGGGTTTAGATAACTGTAATATTTAGTAGCACATTTGGTACTTACATACATAAAAAAAACCCTAATAATTTCTTAATAGCTGTACAAGACTGCATGATTGTATTTTGTGCAATATATAATAATGTTGCTACAGTAGAGTACCAGGGGAATTAACTTTGAAATGCTATGCTGACTGCCGAAGGAGGGCTGTGTTTTTACCCGACTGCAGAAGGAGTATTATGTTTTTCAAGAGTATGTATGTATGTCCTGCCCGCAAATGGGAATAAAGGGGGCGGGGGGATTGATTTTTCCCTTACCAAAGCAATATGGGTATGAAATGAAAGCTAGTAAAAAGTCCAATTTCAAAAATATTATAATTTACGCAGTATCTATTTTTTTTTTTTTAATAATTATGTTTGCTTGTTACTTAATATTGTAATCAATTTATTCAAGAGTGTGTATGTATGTTAGTAAGTATAATTTTTTAGCACACCCTACAGCCCAAACAGTTGGACAGTTTTAGACATATGAGGTGTCGTTGAATTTGTAAAAATTATGGGAGTAACATAGGCTTTATACATTTAAAACCTGGCGCCCGCAAATGGTAACACAGGGAGGGAGAGGAGATAGATTTTTTCCTTTCAAAATGGGTATCAACTTAAAGCCAGTGAAAAGACATTTAAATGTATTTGCAGTCGGGTGTTTAGTTTCTTCACTAATTTATGTTTGCTTGTGGCCTAAACGTTACATTCCCTGCCGGTGGTATGCAGTAAATAGAAGCTTAGTAACTGACGTTAAACTTTATTACGTACTGTCTGGGGAATATTTTTTCTTCTCACAACTTGATCCCTGTAATAGAACCCAATATTCCTGCCTCTCAAGCCAGGTGGATGACGTTCTAGGGGTTTTATAAATTTTGCACTACTCCAGCCACTCCCTGCATGTTTGTGCTTCCTTCCACTGTTGTTATTATGCTGCGACATCTTGCGTGGACCTTTGAATATGATAAGGCCTTGCAAGTTGGTTTAATATAAAAATCTTTCTACTTTATTTAGGTTCAGACATTATCAAAAAATTAGAACATAGGTGCCGTTGAATTATTTAAAAACAGTTCAGCTTTGGTCTATGCAACAAATGCAAATTAGCAAATATGGCACAGATTAGCTAGAAAGAAAGAAACAAATCAATCAAACGTCAATCTTTTTTTAAATAGAAATCATATCTGATCTGACTGAATCGGTCAACGCCATCTAGCGGATTTTTAAGTACTGATTTTTGACACTAAAAAATCCCTCATTATTCTGGTTGGGCAAAGTATCAAATTTATACAGCCATGTTTTCAGTATATTATATATATAGATAGCCTGACATTATATTATGATCTGTGGCCTGACCAAAAATATATGCAGAACGAACTAATTTATTTTACTAGCAACAGAAACCAAACATTTTCTAAAACATGCAGCGTTGCGTTGTGTGAAGAAGCAGTTTATAAAAACCTTGTCTATAAAGTCAATAACATAACAATATCAAAACATACTAGACCATCCAGAAAGCTCACGCGTTGTCACTGTCAAATGTGTCAACCAGGAACCTTACCATCGGAAACAATGCAATCGCTAAACCAGGATAGTTCCTATAATTCGTACCATGACCCCGAAAATTAGCAGGCCCGCAGCAAGGAGTTAGTTTATCCTGTCACCTTTTTTTTAAATGCAATTTCGTACTATGACACTCCATCTGAAATCAAATTAGTGTCAGTTTGCCCGCCTTAAATGTCAGATAAGCTATCATAAAAAAATTACCTATCGAGTAGCTTTCTTGCCATTAACAAAGAAAGAATAAGAAGAGTAGCTTTTTCAAAATTGTTATGATTAAATCTTGTTTCATAAGTTAATTTTAGGATTCATTTACGAAATGTGAAATGTTAACTATACAACGAATTAACTAATGTGAGATTTTTGAATGTAAAATTGAAGAGATATCTACGAGATGTGAACACTTATCTAATGAAGTCCGATTGCTTGATTTCTGCGTAGAAGCCTGATGACTATTTTAAAATTATTTTTGATAAAGTGACTTCATTGTGTAATTATAAGTAAAATTATAACGCAGGTACGTAAATTGCAATAAAACCATTATATAGGCTTCACCTGCAGCCTTAGGTTCTAAGATGTGTATATTCATTTTCCTAGGCAGTAACTACCTATTTTCTTTATGCGAGAACTTTGTCCCAACGAGCAGAGATTATTACTGATCAAACTTTCAATCTATCCACAAATTCAATAATTAACGTATTGATTGCATCAATGCACATATCTAGTCTTTGCTAACCTACCTACCTACACGTATTTAGGTACTTCATAATAATTTTATGTATTTAATTCTTCTTACGACTTTAGTGTAGGATTTTATCTACCTCATGTATGTACCAAGTTAATAATTCTTTTTTCCTTTTTTTCCTAATACTATAGAACTATTTTATTCGCATGAAAAACTAGCAAAGTATATACTGTTTCCAAGTAGAATGTATTGTATGTATTGGTTGCACTATTGCTGTTGAAAGTTTTTATTGGAGGAAGGCTACAAAATTTACAAGAAACACCTACCTGCCTAGTTTTTGCTAGGTAATCAGTAGGTAGGTAAACTAACAAAGCATCTACCAAATTGTTGTATATTTTTTCAGGATAAGAAAACATATATTGCACTAAAGAAAACACATATAACACAACTAAAGATTTTCCAGAGAGATACAGAAACGTGTGAAGATCTTGATTTTCAACTGTGAGAGTTCAGAAGATTCTGTGATATTGACTATTTTTATTTTCATAATTAAATATAGCTTATTGTTGAACATTCAGTCAGCCTTTTTTAATTTTCCCTCTAAAAATTACTACTATACGTTTCACATGAGATAGCATACGTTCTTCTCCCTCCTAAATATATTTTTTTCATCCACCTTCTAGGTCGGCAAAGAAACCAAGAATAAACAGCCACGACTAATTTAGTTCTACTTTTCTTCTTTTTGTACAATAGCTCTTAAAAACCGGCCAAGTGCGAGTCGGACTCGCGCACGAAGGGTTCCGTTCCATTATCTACTTCATCTTAGTGACTTTCAAGAATTTGTAAGAGTTTTGTAATGGGGAAGATTACGCAAAACTTTTTGGTAGAGGGCGCTGTGTGTTTGTTACATGTCAAATATTGTTACTCTGAATACTTTTTTGCTTTTGTGGATTTGTGAACTTTTTTGACTCTAGACCCTTTTTTTGTGGACTTACTACAATGTATTCCTTCTGATGGCGTGTGGATAGGCTAAAGGAAGAATTAAGAAAACGTGGAGCTTCGTTAAAAGGAAAAAAAGCTGACCTAGTCGACAGGTAAGATAACAGGGTTTTTTTATACTTTTACACGTTTTCATAGCAAATCTAGGATTAAATTTGTTAAAATAAAGTCTAAACTAAAAGCTTCTTGTACAAAAATACCAGTTTTATTATTTGTAAAGGTTAAAAAATTGTAAACTCCACATAACCTCTAAAAGCATAAATATAAGCTTAGCATAATGTATTTGTTATAATAGTATGTATCTTTAGCTTTTATTGTTTACCTACCTGTAGTCTTAGAAGTAGTCTCAAAATCAGTTTCTTCGAAATGTTTGCCACATAACCTTGAAAAGACACTTGATTTAAAGTTTCCTCTTCTCAATGCCTTTCCCATTTTTATCCTTTGCTGTGGATTACTGGGGAATTTGTAGGAACCTATTTCACCACACCCAATAGCTGCATAGCGCCCCATTTTAAAAAATACTAACTAATAACAACAAAACAACAAATATTTGTATGGGTTTTGACAGTTCCTAAGTAACAAACATTTGGCGCCCTCTATAAGGAACTAATTTGACAGTTTGCTTCCCCATTGGTACAACATTATTCAACACCCAAGTTCTACCAATATTACTGCTAAACTTACTCCATTGAGTTATCTTAACCGCTATAGTTTTCCTTTAAAGTTTATGAATTGCACTGTCATCTAGATTTTTTATTTTATTTTTTATACCAGCAGTTAAGCTTTTAGAGGACGCGCACTTTAAAGTTTAATATTTCGTAAATAGAGCAATAAATCAAAAAAATGTATGTTAAAAGACATACTCAACGATACCCCACACGATGGGGTAGATGACGAAAAAAATCATTCCCTATTTTTATTACTTATTTATTCTTAAGTGCAAAAAATATATATTTTAGACCTCCATACTTCATACTCCTTACTTACCTATATCTAATTAATAATTATTATCTGTGTCTCTACGTTTGACATCTTAACAATCAAACAGAAAAAAGAGCGGGAAACTTCGGTTTGATCGGTCGGCTTTTTTTGCATTTAGTAAAATAATTTTAAATTCTGCTTAAAAAGAGGATCAGTTAGGTTTAAAGTGTGTGTACATAGTTTATTTGTATGTATTTTATGTTTGTAGTGTAATAATTCCTGTGCATTTGTAAGTTTTTAACTTGTACATATTTGCATGGATGCTTCAGACGATCCTGGTAGGACGGCCGTCCCCCAGGCGTCAAATTTTGTAGTAATCTCAGATGATACAGAAACTGATGGTGAGCACAGAGACACGGATGGTTACGATAGTAGCAAAAGTAATACTGGTAGTTCTAGCTCTCAACGTAAGCGTGCATCTAACTCTAACCGTAAGGTATGCAAACATTGTAACAAGAAAAAGAAGAAACATCATAGATTTTCTTTAGGTTCAAGAGATGAAGATAACAGTTGTTTCTGCGAAAATGATAATGACCAACCTAACATATTCATTCAAAACAAATTTGTAGTACCACAGCCTCCTAACCCACCAACAACAATGCCCAGTTCCTCCAGTTCTATGAATGCTAAGAAGTCTGCGCCTCCTTTGGTTGGTAGATCTCTGTATGAAGCCTATGATGCGGCCCCTTACATTATTCATATTCAGAAAGATCAATTATTAACCAGTGACACCACCAACATCCATCCGATTTCATTTGGTCAATTCCTAAAGAAAAACAATTTTAAAAATATTGTCAATGGTAGTCTTAAAAAAATTGGCAGGAATCGTATTGTTATTTCTTTTAGTAACCATGAGGATGCAAACAGTTTTGTCTCAAATCCTTTGTTGATAGAAAACAAATTCAAGGCATTTATTCCGGTGTTCAATGTAACTCGAATGGGAGTGGTAAGAGGGGTCCCTACTGATTGGACTGACGATGACGAATCAAAAATAATATTTCAGTCCCTGTAGGTTGTGGAGACATTCTAAAAGTTAGACGTTTCAATAGGAAGACCTTTAACAATGGTAAGTCTGAATTCATACCTACTGAGACTGTAGTACTAACATTCGACGGCCAGGTGTTACCGAAACGTGTTTATCTTTGCTACAATTCGTTACCTGTTGACCTTTACTTTTTCCCAACGATACAATGCTTTAATTGCTGCAGGTATGGGCATGTGAAAAACCAATGTCGTTCCACACCAAGATGTTATAAATGTGGGCATGGCCACTCAGGAGATAGTTGTTCCGTTGAAGAAAATATAACTTGTTGCCTTTGTTCAGGGCCTCACTGTGCCACAGATAGAAAATATCATAAAGGAGAAAATGGCAAAAAGTTGCCTATCTTATGGTGAGGCAATGAAACTACACCCTCCCATAAGCAAATCCTATGCAAATGTTCTAATGTCCCCTCCTCCTCTCACCCATTCTAGTATAGGGCGTAGTTCAAACCCAAACAATGGCAACAAGTCTTATAATAAAACAGTCTTTTTAAAACCTAGGGATCCCCCTAAGCATAGTAAGGGCTATGATCAGGCAGCACATAAGGCTTTAATTAGTGAATTCAATAATTTTCCATTGGCTGATGGATGTGCTCTAAAAAATATTTCAGATAATAATAATCCTCTTTTTGACTTACCTATCAAAGATTTGTTAATTGTGTTAATTAATTCATTGTCACAGTCAAATTTAATTACTTTACCGTCCAACGCTGCTCCATCTCATATTCAAGTAAGTAATGAAAAATCCCAACATGGACAGAAGCTCTCTAGTGCTGCAATGGAATTGTCGCAGCATTAGTTGTAAGAAAAGTGATCTTTTTTATTTGATAAATAAGTATAAGCCTTTTGCCATGTCTCTTCAGGAGACATGGCTTCAACCACACTTTAAATTAAGAATTCCTGGCTACTCTTGTATAAGAGAAGACAGGTCTGATGGCTACAATGGTGTAGCTATCATAGTTAAACATTCAGTACCTTTCAACCATATTCCTATACCTCAACACAGTAACACTTTTAATATAATTGCAGTAAGTATTAATAATATATCATTTGTCTCTCTATACATTCCCCATCCTTCCTCGATAATATTTGATGAAATAGAGAACATTATTTCTAATATTCCTTAGCCTGTTCTTATTATGGGAGACCTAAATGCCCAACATCGATCCTGGGGCAGTTCTACATCCAATCATTATGGATCTAGAGTAGTAGATATGTTAGATCAGCTTAACCAATGCATATTAAATACCGGAGACGTAACGCGCCGAACTCAACCCCATGAAGGAAATAGTGTCCCTGACTTATCAATTTGCTCTCCCAATTTATCTTCTTCTCTCAGTCAACTTCAAATTCGACACTCGGTAGTGATCACTTCCCAATTGTAATAACATTTCCAAATACAGTAGATAGGCCATCAATTAAACGTTCTCCTCGCTTGAAATACAAATTACTAGATGCTAATTGGTTTGCATTCCAAAAGGAGATTGAGCAAAAAGTATCCCTATTACCGGTTGTTACTGAGAATAATCATACTGAGTGCGCGGAAGCGCTTGCACAATTGTTAATTAAAACAGCTGACGATATCTTTCCCATCAAAAATGTAAACAATAACAAAATACCATTCCCTCCTTGGTGGGATAGAGAATGTTCGACAGCTGTCAAAAATCGTAAGGCCGCAGAAAAACGCTATAAGTCCGAATCGACCTCCGAAAATTTTGATATTTTAATGGAAGCTATGGCATCTACTCGAAAACTGCTTCCTGCTTGCAACGTCTCCCCATCGGTAGTTTGGGCAAATATTCGAAGGTATAGGTCTATTTTCAAGGAACCTAAACATCATATTATTGATGAGTCAGTCATTAATCAGTTCATAGATAAATTGGCTCCCTCTTCTGCTCCTCTTTTTTTGTCAAGTGTAACTAGTCATATGGCACAGTCTTCTGAAGATAATTCTGTTTTAAATAGTCCTTTTTCCATTAATGAATTGAAAGGTGTGCTAACATATGTTAAGGATTCATCACCAGGTGAGGATGGAATTCCATACTCTTTTTTCTCCCACCTTAGTGATTCCAGTCTATCATATTACTTATCACTAATTAATTCAATTATGCAGTATGGTAATGTTCCACCAGGATGGAAGTCGCAAGAAGTAACGTAGTAAGTACGTATCCTTTCTAATTTAGTTGACACTTCTTCATACTGCTCGCATAAATCCCCGCCTTGTAAAGTAATTAGTTATCGAGAATTTACTTCGCTTCAAGCACCAGTACATAGATCCTCTTCCCTTCCGATTTTTACAGTTAACTTTGAATCTTTGATTCTTTCCCCGAGTATATATTTTAATGTAGATTTAACTAAAGAAGACCCATGTGCACATCTTAAATTTATGCAAATTTTAGACGAGACTTGGCCTGATTGGCATTATTTGTTTTGTGACGCATCAAAGCATCCGACTGGTGATGTTGGTATTGGAGTATTTCACCATCAGTTTAAAATTGTCCAGAAAGTTAAACTTCCATCTGATTCATCGGTTTTTACCGGAGAATGCCTGGGTTTATACAAATCTTAAGAATATGTTTTACATTTTAAATTAAACAAATCTGTAATTTTCTGCGACTCTAAAAGTGCATTGCTAACTCTCTTTAAATTTCCTCTAAAGAGTAATGTTTGTTATCCTATTATAATAGAATGTAGGAAATTATTGTTTAAATGTCAAACAAATGGTTACATCGTCAATTTCGCATGGATCCCTAGTCACAGTAACATCTCAGGTAATGATATAGCGGATAGACTGGCAAATGAAGCGGTGGATTGTGGTGATATATATAGAAATTACTGCCACGATTTAGCGGCAACTCTTCCCAAATCTTATCTCAGAACTGCCTGGGAGGAGATTGGGATATTACTAGTAGAACTAAAGGCAAGCATTATAAGCTGATTCAGATGTCTATCCCAAATAAGCCCTGGTTTACTAAATTTAAATTGTCTAAAATAGCTACTACCTCTTTAATTAGAATGAGACTTGGGAATGTATGTACTCCTACTCACCTAACTAAATTAAATATCCTAGATAGTGAAATGTGTACTTGTGGTATTGATGTTGGTGATTTGAACCACATATTTTGTTTTTTATTTGCAGTTTGTATGATCGTTGTTCTTTTATGAACTCGCTTAAATCTGCCCATGTTCCTTTTCCTACATCCATCCTATGTCTCTTACATTCAAATGATATTAACATTTATAATATTTTATCCTCTTTTATTTCCATAAATAATATTAAAATCTGATATATCCTATGTATTCGTGTATCCCAGATAGATTTTATTTTATTATCAGTATTAGAATACATACTCCATCCCTTTCTGATCCTTTCATTTCCCATCCGATACTTTAAATTCCTATCCGTTACCTATAAATATTAAGTTTCCCTAACTTTAAACCCTGTCGTGACTAAACGCAATCCGCGCGAGTCAAAAGCGAAGAAAAAAAAAACAATCACCGTGAGGCCTTTTCTTAAAAGCTCATGGTACGAGTTTTAGCCATCCTTAGGCTGCGTTTCCACCAGAGATGTGCGAGGATGCGTAGCGAGGGATGTGTTTGTAAAGCACCAATAGAATCGCTTCATTTACCTCGCTTCGGTCAGCACAGCTCTGGTGGAAACGGCTCAGCGGAGCTAGATTTTTGCGCATACAAAACAAGCGAGGAATGTGTGCGAGGGATGTGTACGAGGGATGTGTGCGAGGGATGTGTAGTACGAGGGATATGTGCGAGGGATGTGTGTTGAGAAGGATGTGTTGCGAGGTTTGCGCATACTGTACCACACATTAATGCGCATTTTCACAGCTCCACTACACATCCTCGTAGGCACATTTTTATCGCACAGCTTTGGTGGAAACACCCACACATTTTCACAGCACAGCTAGACATCCTCATACGACACATTTCCATCGCACATCTCTGGTGGAAACGCAGCCTAAAGCAGGATGTTTTTCGATTGTTAGCATTTCGAAGGATAGTTATTTTGCTGATAGTACGGGCCCAGTAGTAAGTAGCGAATAGCTAGGGGTAACCAAAAACCGGTAATTTTCTTCTTCACTAATGAGTTACCTATACGAAATGAGCTATATATTGTATATGGTCAGTATTGTAGATAGTCCTGTTAAAAAAAAGTATGTCAAAAATGACATTTAATAAAATAGGATGGGTCAGTCAGCAGACAATATTGTCAAAATGCGAAAACAAAGAGCACTGTGTTCAAATTTTATTGAAAAATAAATTAAATTAACTAAAACACATCTAAATTATAAGAGCAGAATGTTGTTTACAAACGTAAGTTTCCAATGACATCATTTTAGTATATTCCATTAATTTAATTACACAGAAATGATACAGACACTTAGATTTTTAAGAAACAATGTAATTTTTTATTTGTGTTAAGATTATTATTTTTTAATCCATTATTTACCCATTAATTAAAACAGAAGCCTTCAAATTGATTTTGTACCCGTATTAACATATTTTACAGGATTGCTGGGCATTGCTATGTCGAGGTCGTAAGAAAAAGATCGTAACGTTGATAGTTATTTTACTGTTTTTAATTAATTCAATGTTATACGTTAGTTTAGAATTGTACAATACAGTGAAACGGAAACACAAGGACCCTTGGTACAAAAGGTAATCATTGGAGTTGGCTGTGATCATTACTTAATATTTGTTATCTTGTTAAGTTTATAATGGTTAATTGTTTTAGCTTGCGTTTTGATGAGAATTCCTATGTAGATAAAAATGGAATGAGAGTTGTGGTTGGACATTATGTTGGAGGGAATAGTGGAGGTAACTTATCTCAAGGTGAGGCATGGTAATTTTTCTGACTCTTGATACTGACTATTGTAATTAATGTAATAATTCTATTCACATTCGTGCTATTTTTCAGAAGTAGTGCATAGTAACAACTATGCCCCAGTAGAGGGGGCAGGAGAGGAAGGGAGGCCTGTGCTTCTCTCTCAGAGGGAGCTAATCACAGCTCGGGAGTTGTACTCACTCCACTCATACAACATACTTGTTAGTGATAAAATATCCATCAATAGAAGTCTTCCAGATGTCAGAAGTGATAGGTAAGCTCTTAATAAAATACACACATCAACACTGTCTAGGGATATACAAAACATAGTATTATTATATCTAAAATATCCCTAGACAATGTTGATTAGTACCAATGAACATTGTTACATAGAACAATATTTATATCTTCTCATAGAAGTCATAAAAGTTATTTACTTATGCATGTGGTCTACATCCATACTTATATTATAAATGCGAAAGTGTGTCTGTCTGTCTGTCTGTTACCTCTTGACGCTGAAATTTGGTATGGAGACAGTTCAAGACCCTGGAAAGGACATAGCTACATTTTGTTGCAATATAAGAATATAAAGAGGGTGATATTATGTTATATTGTTATGATCATACCCCAATGAAAGTTTATATGGAAAATCCAACTCTTGAGGGCAAAGTCGCGGGGAACCACTAGTGCATAAATAAATTACTTTTATGGGGACACTTATGCACATCTCAACATATATTTTTAAGCCCTACTACTTCTTTGGGACAAATTTTTAATCTAGTACTGAGAAGAAGCAGAGCAAGAAACTAGTATCTCCAATATGGTGGAAAACAAATTTTACTTAAATTATTCATGGAATCTTATAAGACTCAACTATTCTCGTTGTTAACATTCATAATCAAATCTAACAACACAGAAAACTGATGAATTAATATTCAGTACTGTAGTATCAATATTAAGTACAACTGTTTTTTATGTGTTATCTGGGATATAGTCCACAATTTAAAATCGCTAACTTTATTGCAATAACTTTATTCTGGATAAGCTGTGTAAACCTAATAAACCTTCTTTAATATTTTTCAGCTGTAAAGAAATTGAATACAACATAGAGAATCTTCCAACAGCAACAGTCATAATAGTGTTCCACAATGAGGCCTGGTCGACTCTCATGCGGACTGTAATGTCAGTCATATTGCGGTCCCCACATGCACTTTTAGAACAGGTAAAATCCTCATTGTGAAATCATAAATAATGTTTAATGAATGAAAGAAGGTGTAATAAATATATTTTGAGCCAAGTAAAGGTTTGACAAGTATGCCTCTAATAATGACCTCCTAGCCAAATTTCGACTACAGTGGCCAATCTTAACTGAGATTAGCCAACTGCGCGTTAGATATTAACACGGGTGCACTCTTTGTTTTATCACTCTCTTAATTCGATAAGACAGCAGTCCGACATCACAACTGACCATTGGCAGGCGCAGTACCAATGGCTTAACATGCTTCCGAGGCACAGGGGTGTTAACATGACCAACTTTTTGGCTGAAATGGAGCTGTATCTGAGTTATTTCAAGACAGAAAAACCCAACACTTTCGGCCTGACCCGGGATCTTGTTGATAGTACCCAGCATGCTGACCACTAGACCAATGAGGCAGTCAAAACTCGCACCTACCGAAGTCCCCGTTCGCATCGTACCTCCGCGCTCATCTGCGCTCCTATAATATATTGTTTGTCATTTTGCACATTTCAGATTATTTTAGTGGACGACGCCAGTGATAGAAAGTACTTAGGTAAGGAACTGGAGAATGCAGTTGAGAAAGTAGACAAGGTGTCTATATTGAGGAGTCCAGAGCGGAAAGGGCTTGTTAACGCAAGACTGATGGGCGCGAGGTCTGCTACAGGGGATGTGCTGGTCTTCTTAGATGCTCATTGTGAGGTTGGTTCAGTCAAATATTTATTGATGGTTATCAGTTTAGCTATGTTCTTATGTAGATTGCACCTAACTCTATGACTGAGTGAGTGAGTTTTGAAAACAAATTAAGCTGGTCTTGGTCTTGTGTGAATAGAGGCTACAAAGGATAACTGAACTAAAGGGGCCATCCATAAATTACGTTACACGTTAAAGGGGCGGGAGGGGGTCGACGAAGTGTGACATTGTGTGACACGGGGGTGGGCTCTCCCGCCCCCGTGTCACACAATGTCACACTTCAAATGTCACGTGTTCTGGCGTCACATTTCAAAATCTATTTAAATCTAAGTGTAACAACCCAAACAGAATGAAGTAGCTGCTATGCCAAGTCCGTGGATTCAAAATGATTAAGTTTGATCTTTAATTAATTCTTGCAATGTTTGATTAGATATTATTTTTTCAAAAAAAAAAAATCATTTAAATAAAACGAGTTTCAGAACTGCTGTTATTCCTAGATGTATAATAAAATTGTAAAATGTGTGATGTCACACTAGGGAGGAGGGGTCTCACAAATGTGACCAGTTGTGACAAGGACGCATGAATGTAAGAATGGATGACCCAAAAGGAGTGTAGACCTATAAAATCTGTATAATCTTCCAGGTCACAAAAGGATGGCTGGAACCATTGCTCGATCGCGCTGGCAACGACGACGTATTCATCTGCCCTCACATAGACCTCTTATCCGAAGAATCTCTCTCGTATACCAAGAGTATCGACGCGCACTGGGGCGCGTTCAGCTGGCGCCTCCACTTCAGGTGGCTCATGCCGAGCAGCGAGGTACTGAAGAAAAAGTCCGAAAACCCTTCCAAACCGTACCCTACACCAGCAATGGCAGGAGGGCTATTCGCAGTCAGGAAAAGCCTGTTCTGGCGATTGGGCGGCTACGATGAAGGTATGGTCATATGGGGAGCAGAGAATCTAGAACTGTCTTGGAGAGCGTGGCAATGCGGCGCGAGAGTCGAGATAACACCGTGCTCCAGAGTCGGCCACATTTTCAGGCGACACAGCCCTTATAAATATCCAGGCGGTGTCTCCAAGGTATTAAACGCCAACTTGGCAAGAGCAGCCACAGTCTGGATGGACGAATGGGCGGATTTCTTTTTTAAATTCAACCCCTCTATAGCGGCAATCCGCGATCAGCAGCAAGTCGGGAGCCGAGTGGAATTGCGTAAGGAATTGAATTGTAAGAGTTTTAAGTGGTACTTGGAGAATGTGTGGCCTCAGCACTTCTTTCCTACTGAGGAGAGGTGGTTCGGGAGGATCCGTAACGATAGGGGTGGTTGTTTAGGTGTGACATCAACGACTCCAGGGCTAGGCGGGCCGGCTGCAGGTATTGACTGCGGGACTGATATGGATCTGGATAGGTTGATTGTTTATACGCCAGAAGGCAAGGTCATGGCTGACGAAGGACTCTGCTTGGAGCAGGGCAATGGCAGAGCCCTGTGGAAGAGTTGTAGTGATAACCCTAAACAGATCTGGGAGCAGAAAGGTCCGCGATTGAAAACGAAGGGCGGGCTATGTTTGACGTTAGTAAAGGATACCAGTAAAGATAGTGTAGGAAATCCATTGACAGCTAAACGGTGTATGAGTAAAGACGTGGGTCAAATATGGCATTTCGAACGTGTGCCTTGGAGATAAATGTGATAATAATTTAGTATTCTATTTGAACGTAGATTTGATCTTTTTATATGCAGCACTGTTTATTGTTTAACAAATTGTTGGTTTAACTTCGGGAATTAGTAGTTCCCTATGACTTAGAAAATTTGTGCACAATATTAGTCTGATTCTTCCAATAATCAAACCGTAAAATACTGACATATTTTACGTGTGACACGAATTGGGAGCAGCACTGTTTATTGTATAACAAAATGTTGGTTTAACTTCACGAATTAGTAGTTCTCTATGACTTAGTGAATTTGTGCACAATATTAGTCTGATTCTTACAAAAATCAATACGTAAAATACTCATATTTTACATGTGACACAAATTAGGAGTTTGTCCGTACTAAAACGAAAATTTTGCTTTTAGTCTGAAACTAGGATATTATGATATCAAATTGAATTAAAATACATACATGAGTGTTGTGAGAGAATTTTAAATGTCGTTTAATTGTTTTGGTATCTTTTAAGTAATCATTTTGTAAAATGTTTGTAGAAATAGCTAGTTTTTTTGTGAATTTTAAATTAAGTAACAACTGTGATTATTAATATAAACATATTATTAATATTGTTATGATAATAGGCACTGAATGTAATAGATTAAGGTAGAATAAATAATCTAACATTCCTAGTAAGAAATCAAAAAATATTGTCTTAATAAAAAAATATTTGGTTTCGTACAATACGTTTAAGGTTTTAGTGGGCACTATTTAATAGAAGTCGACATAAGTTCGCAATTTTTTTAATTTTTTTATGGATTTATAATCATTTTTAAATTTATTTCTAGTCTTAATTTTCTATAGATTTACAGATTTTATTAGTAAGTTTTACTTATTTTTTGACTGTTTGCAATTTAACAAATAAAATAAGTTACTGCCAGTGTATATTTGGTCATGTTGTGAACTTGTATTTTTAAATTAATATTTTATTTTTGTAGCCGTCCTTTTAATGTTTTTATTACTTATTTGGAATTATTTTTAAAACATTTGAAGAGATTTAAAATGTTTGTGTTTTTAAACGACTAATGTATTTTTATACGTTTTTGTATTTTTTCATAACACGGATATACGTCACAATCGAATATCATATTACTCTGAATGTTTGTAATAAAAAATCTCAAATCTTTAATACTCTTAAACAATAAAAGTACAATTTGCATTTAGTGAATTTGATGATGAATTTAACAAAATTAAATATGTCACTAAAGTATACAAATATAAGTATTATTTGCGATTAAATTCGGTTTTTTATTTATTGGACTTGCTGTATAAAAAATATTACCACTTCACCGTTACACAAATTAGTCTACTTAAGTCTAAGTTATTGTTTTTTTATCTAAATACATGGTATAATATTAGTGTTATTATTGGTACGTATAATTTAAGCTGCGCATACGCAGCTGAATTGCAATTGTTGCCGTTGCATATGACGCAACGTGCATCGCTGTGCCCTCTTGCTCTCTCCACTGCGACTAGAGCGAGACACACTGAGTCCACTTGGACTCTCGGTACGCAGCCGCGAATGACGTCAATGGTGTTGCCAACTGTAATAAAATAACATTTAATTTACTGAAAATTTACTTAGTAGGCAAGTTAGTAATAACAAGTTCATACGCAACCTTCCTAATGAGCGAAAGACGTGTCGAGGCCGAGGCGTGCTGTCAGCGGGGTCGGGCGGTGCCCATACGTATTATTATACTGTGCCATCTGCCTATCCATCTATATCAGCCTTTAGGTTGATCTTCGAACATAGGCAACCTCTTCAACCTTCCACAGACTTCTGTCCCCGGCCACCTGCATTGTTAATTCCAGCCTGTTGCCGGATGTCATCTGTCCATCTTTTAGGTGGTCCTCCTCTGCCATACTTCATAGGAAATTTCCTACCCCGGCTACAAGGCCGCAAGGTGTTTCGGGGAAGGGGATTTCCTATGACAGTCTTTCGCTCCACAGGGTCGCGCACAAACTTGTCGGATATTAATGTTAAATATATTTCTTCCATGATGATATGGATGTCAGGGTGATGTGGTGTGCCGTGTGTACGTGCGTCATTCTTGCTAATAAAACACGCCAAAATAAGCGTAAAAATTGCAAACAGTAGGTAAATCTTAAAAACTAGCACGGCTAACTCATTAAAACACAATTTTACGGATTACTTCGCGATTTATTTGTATTTTATTTAAAACCTTACGTTTCGAACACTTTACAGCGTTCGCGGTCACAGGGAGACGAAGGTATTATTTGTCATTACAAAGTTTTATATAAGTTAAAGTGTTTGAAACGTCAGGTTTTAAATAAAATGTAAATAAATCGCGAATTAATACGTAAAATTGTGTTTTAATGAGTTTGACTATTCGTGTAAACGTAAGCAGCAAATATATCACAGCTAAGTCAAAAGACTCCTCCTCTTATTACTAAACTTAAAAATACAACTTACAATTAAATTAGACAATCTGTGGTGTAACTTACAAGTCTTATCATCAGGCGTGGCGACCATCTTTAAGCATCGATACTCTATGGGTATCTTGCTATCTGTCGTAGGCGGGGGATGGCCCAGGTTGTGGACCCATTGTGCTGTGACCCAGTTGGAAGGGTGGCACTCGTTAGGGAAGCCAGGCGTTGCAATCTGGTCGGGGTAGCAGCCTAGGCAGCGCTGCGCGTAACAGCTTTCTGATGTCACTAAAAAGTAAATGGAGGAGCTATTTTTGGTACAATTACTACTAAAACCAATTGACACTACCAACAGACTATACCAATCGGAAATGGTTTGTTATTGTTTCCTTATCCTTGAATAAGATAGGAACTAAGACTCGAATAGAAGATAGGACTCATCTTCATCTAGCGCTTATAGAAGTATAAATATACTGTGGTGTAGGTATTATAATGTCTGTGCTGTGGTGCAGTTGAGTAAATCGCTTGCTGGACTAATATTTTCCAAAATATTCTTTGGCGTGGATGTGCCGATACTCGAGACCAGAGAACATAAGGGTGTTTTTTACAACCCCAACCTAACCTAACCCAAAAGGTTATCAAAAATATATATTGGACGTACCTCGTGATGATAATTAAAATGAGTTGTTTGTCTCAAGTGTAACCTTATGTAGTTATATGTGCCTATGTCACAGCTACTTAAAGCGGTCATCACTGATACTCCCTCTCTACTTTACCCTACATAGTACCATATAGTATATAGTGTGTGTCTAATCCTCAATGGCCAATCACTATAAAAACATAGGTACTGGTATCACCTACTATTCAAAGTCCACGTTACTAAGTTTAAAAACAACAGAAGTGTTGATGGCGCGTGTTAAAGTAAACAGTATTTTTGCTTTCCACGCCTGTATTTACACCAGACTGGCAGCGAAAATTAATGTAAATCGTTTGAGAAAGTTCCTAATGACACCGATACATTAAGCTGTAGGCTACAGCTACCCTTCGTACGCTCATCAGGGCGTTCACTGCGCAAAACCGAAATGACTGCACCTGTGAGAAAATAACAATGTTCGGTTCGGACGGTTCTCATTACTCGCAAGTAAAACATTTTAACCCATAAGCTTAATTAAGAGTTTTCTTAATTACGTAAAACTTATGGTATCGACAGTCAATTATTTATTCTGATACAAGTTTAACAGAAACATAAATATCGATAACAGGCTTATTTGGACTTAAACTTATGACTTCAAATTGTTGCTCTACTTATTGACAGTCTTGAAATCTTGATCTGTTTATCGAGTTTAGAACTAATTTGAGTTCCGGGAAAGGAAATAGGATAGATTTTATTCCAGAATTCATCCTTTAAATAAGGGGGCGAAAAGGGGAAATACCTTATTACCCCTTTAACTAAGGGGGTGGGTGGAAGTTTTCATAGGAAATTTAACATTTGCGCTATTTATTATTATGTGTATTTACCACGGCTTAATCCACTTTCAGATTCATAGCTTGGCCTCTATTGGAGTGGTATCATAGGTTTTCTCTTTAAGCCACCATGTGCGATGGGCCTAACACGACAGCGCGTTCCTCACGTAATGCCCGCTTCAGATCGCAGTTTACGTTTGTTTTAACCGCCGCAATCATATGTCATTTTCTCGCGTTTCGCGCCATTTTGCTGGCCATCACGCCGTTTCGTACAGTTGTGCGCGTACGCAGCGCAATTATTGGAAGCGGGGAATCCGCTCTCGATGCCCCGGTATGCCGGCGATTGGAGTTTCTTTCGCTTTTAACTGAACCCGCCATAACTTAACCATTGCTTTATTAAAGCCATGTTTTTTCTGGAAATCGTCCGATAAATGCTCAATTTAAACGCTATGGATTTTGAAGGAAATGCTTTAAAGATAAAGGGAACCACAGTCAGTGCAATCTCACAAAGTAGGTAGGTCACACATATGCCTACCTTTACCAAAGCACATAGTTTAGCTTGGAGGACACATTTTATGGAACGTCATCCTCTGCTTTTTTCCGTCAGAGACTCAGGATGCTTATGGGGCAAAAAAGTTCTAGAGTGGAGACCCTTTGATCAAAGGCGAAGCGTGGGACGTCCACCGGCAAGATGGACAGACGACCTTGTAAAGATCGCAGGATTGCGCTGGATGCAGACCGCTTGCAAACGGTCGCTGTGGAAAACCGTTGGGGAGGCCTATGTTCAGCAGTGGACGTCTTACGGCTGATAATGATGATGATGTGGGTCGTAATGAGTCATAATGTCTGAAACGTAGACCACCCGAATGCCGGAGCAGCCTACTTAGGTATATACTCCCCGCATGAGATAATTATCGAGATGATGAGTATTCTGTCAATCAGTCCCATAGAAACCGACCGCAAAAGCGGTTCGTACAGATCGCCACCGATGCGTAAAGCCCGATGGAGCCGAGAAAGTGGATGATAGGCGTCTGACATAATTGCGCGCGAGTTGCGTGCTCCTCTATTGTAACGCCGAGTTTTTGCGTTGCGCAGACGCAGATGCGCTACTCTGGAAGACCTTGTTCATGGTCGGGGCTAGCTTTCTCCCTCGTTCGCGCTATCATGTTTTCATGAGTGACAAGGACTTGTCACTCATGAAAACATGATAGCGCGAATATATATAACATATAACATGATGGTGGTTGGAGCCGAAAATACGGATTATGTCGTGCAGAGTAGAGCCCAGCACAGAGGCCACTTACTCCAGTTGACGATGTTACGTATCTTCGAGTCTAGCCTCGCTCATTCGTGCTGTCATGCTGGCGTGAGTGACAAGGACAGCTATAGTCGAAAATACGAATTCGTCATCTTGAGTAAGGTTCCTACCTACCTACAGACATTCGCACTTCATGCGGTTACTGATTTACGTAACACCAGAACACCCGGATTGTTGCGATCGCCTTGATTGACCATAAAATTGTGCTTTTTATATAATGGAACAGATATTGGTTCAATGGCGGAGGTTAGGCAATTTGCGACGAAAATAATTTTTCGATCGGAAGTCTGGTGGTTGCAATGGTTTTGAAATTGACAAACGTGAGGAAAGTGTGAGTTGAGTGAAGATCGTTGAAATATTTTGTAATAGATCATTATAGATAATTACAAGACATTTTTGGTGAGATTACGGTGGCGATGAGGATAAAAGAAATGCATTCTACCGTTCTTAGGCTTCAAAAAGGAGGTCCTTAGATTAACACCTTTCTCACCACCGCCGAAGACAGCATTCAGGCAATTAATCAACAGACTAAACGGCTAAAGAAGAAACGATACAAAAATAATCAGGAAATTACAAAGGAGAAATGTTGTAAATAAAAATAGAGCTTCACACCAGATATGATAGAAGAAAGACAGAAGACTACTGTTTCTCCCTGCAACTTTAAACTTCTAATATTATTTACAAACAACCAGAAGTCCTAACTCTAATCTTGTCTTTTGCAACACTCCATGATACCGCCTTATCTAACAGCTGACCTAAATTCAACTAGTGATGATAAACATAAAATCCTCGACCCACGCGTGTTTTGTCGTGACATACCTAGACACATTGACAATGTAAATACGATTGTCAACAGTGGAATAAATAAATATTTATCCAGCCAGGCGAGATGAGTCGCTAGCCCATTGTTGCGAGGTGCGCGGGCGCGGCGCAGCAAGCTCATTCAAACAAATTGAAATAAATGGACGTGACATAACATTTGTAAGCATAGATTAGGGTATAAATGATGCATTTCATTAAAGATTGACACTTCAGAATCAATCAGTTCCTGCGAAAGTATATGTAGGAAACCTGGGGTACAGAACACCGTAGATACATAAGTACATATGTAGAATCCTACTTAGGTAGTAGGATTCTGCATATGTAGTTTCGTTGTGTATTTGTCGTTTAGACACAGCTAAATCCATGTCTCTTCGAATTTAGAGGTAGTGGATCTTCTTAGAGCACCCTTGGATGGACATAACAAATGAGTAAGTGGAAAACGTATGTAGGTAAACACGTTTTGTAAAGAGACATGTGTAAAAATATGTTCGAAAACAATAAAACTATTATCACTTCAATTGGGCTGCAAAATTAGGTCACTGTAACATTACTTACCAAAAGGCGTAAATACACCCACACTCAAAATAAACAGTATCATAATATAACGTAACTAACTACAGAATTCTAGGTACAGCGCACACGTCCTTCTAACAAACAATATTTATCAGACTAATCTGTAAGGCAGGTGAAATCGTTACTATCTCTCCGTTATCGCGGGTCCGTAAATTATTTTGTCATTTTGTGCGGAAAACAACGAGGATCCTCTGATAATTTTGCACGAAAATACTTTATACGATCGTTATTCCGTCTTTAGCCGCGTTAAAAGTGGCTGGAACTAATTCTTGGCACGGATCGTAGTACGATTTCTGTTGAATTGAATTCGGAATGTATGTTTCAGACCGTATAGGTCGGTCAAGGCTAGGATGATTGGGTGGGACGGTGTTCGTTGGACATGATGGAAATTGTAAACTTTTGCGTATTTATTGGAAGTCTGTGAACACGGTGTGCGATGGAGAGTCTAGTTAAATTTTATCCATGTATCCAAATTCTGTAAGGAATTATTAAACTCTGTACTACGGCCTACGGCACTATCGGTTTACCTACGAGTTTCACCGAGTTTAACGCGCCGGACAAATCTAGACGAATAGTACGGACCATTCGTCTAGATTTATCCGGACATGTCCGGCTTTTTAATCTGTTTGGATTTTTTGGCTAGCAAAGCGTCATACCACTTACAATAAGTTGAGCCAATTTTTAAATAGCCGGTACGCCTCAATTGACGGTATATGTCAAATAATGCTAACCCGGCTGATAAATAATTAATCATATGTTGGAGAACTCGGCCCTAAAGTATTAAGAACTGCTGTTTTGACTTTTAGTCCGGAATTTTATAGAAATGTCAGGTTTTTGGTAGGACGCTTCATTTTTCTTTAATTTAACGCGTACTTGATGATTTGTTTTACCTAAGTACATCATTAAATGCCTAGTACTATATGAGTTGTTAAAAATAAACTGCATTTTACGTTACGTAAATAAAGATTATTCTAAATATCCGTCGCAAACGCGTGGGCGGTGAAAAATGCGCACAAACTGTTCGTTAATTAAAACCATTCAATTGATTTAAATGCTCTAACGACACTTAAGGAATATTCATAAAAGTCGGCATTTGTCAAGACTAGTTTGGTCCACATTAAAGGATATTGGTAGCAAGTGTTAATCACTCAAACTCTATAAGGATGGTTGGTCAATTTTTAGAAAGTCATTATTGATTGCGATATCCTGGATCATGATCCAAAGAGGACCTTGGGCCCTCGCGTGCGAGTGCACAGCCGGGATAATGCTATGATGATGATGATATATTGATTCTTGAATATATCATTTCATTTTACTAATGGATGACAGTCAGATATTTATGAAAATAGAAATAAAATAAGAACGAAACCATCAATCGTTACAATACTCGTATAATGCACCGTTACCATGAGTTTACGGCGGTTTTACTCGCTAGCCACGACGTACAAAACGTGTATGGAAAATTGCTCAGCTCCTCTAGCGGTTACTTGGAGAACTAAAATTTTCTATACACTTTTTTTACGATGTCGCTAGCGGGTAACGGTACAGGTCTTCGAGTCACTTTTTTGTATAATGACTAAGTAAGTACAATGCAAACTAGCGTAAATATCTAATCGTAATACAATTAAAGATAAGAACTGTTGAAGCAGTTTTTCTTTGGTTTCAGGAACATTCTACTGATAACAGAACAATAAATTCATTATAAATTGTGGCTATAAATAATTTCAAGTTGTTTATTTTTCAGCAAAACAAAAAGAACACAGCGTAGGTAGGTATTAGTATTATGCATATCATAATATTCACTACCAATTCTTTTAAGGTCGTTTTCTCAATGATTTTGTAAAGTGGCCCTTATAACAACTGCATAAGATGCAGCAATTTAGACCTTGACTTGTGGTCGTCTGTAGTATATTTAAAATCTTTTCTAAAGTAATTATGGTTGAACTCGGAATTGGAAACATTACTGTAAATAATACTTTCGTCAATATTACAATAGCAGCACGTTTCATTGGTCTAGAGAGGTTTGATATCATTCCCTAACTCGACGATCTGCTACCAAAATAGGCGGTTCTAACCTGACTATGTTACCCTGGCAAGAAACGGCGCTTCGAATTTAAGCTCACAGATGTTGCCAGTAAGTTTGTTGAAAGGGATTGCGTCGATAAACGTACGCCAACACATCAATTTAGGTTACCAATTTTCACAGTTATGTTTAAGACAATAGGTCTCAATTTTAAGTAACAAAATTTTTAATGTTTGTAGAAGGGATGACTGCTAGGTGTACGTGCAAAATAGTGGTCGAGATCGCGTTTGTCATCATGAGGGCACACGCGAAGCGTCGCGCCGTGTCGGCATGCGGGTAGGTGGATGCCGCCGATAGATAAGAGATTTAGACCCTGAGATGGAAGTTCACGCTTCGTTTTAGGTCACACGAGACCTTTTTGATTGCTGATTGATGTGTGGAGATGGACTTTCTCACATCATTGCCATCAGGAGACTGATAGTTGACCTGTACTACACCGAGATGGAATATTGGAGATCCCTAAACCAAAAGCAAATTGGCAATTGTGCTTTGGTGGAATCGATGCATAAATTCTTAGCCTTGTTTTCCCGCGGCAAAAATTCGTTATACGCATACTTGGTTTCTTAGAGATGGCAGCAGGTTATGAAGGACTACTTGCCGAATACCCACTTAAACCTCTGAGTGGTTCCTTAGTCCGCTTATCGGGACGACGATGGATCGCTGTTAGCATGAAACTTTGTCACATTTAACATCTTGGCCTGGCAAATTTGTATGGTCGTTATACAGACTCAACACGATGATTTAGATGTGTGTTAAGTTCCACGAAAGAAAAGCATTAATCAAAATTCCTACTGCGACAAATGTAGCTAAGAAAGCACCAACTTACATGGTTCCCAAGCTCAAAACTAATTTACCGATGCTTAGTAAGTTCCGTGCATCCATTTCTTGAAAACTGCATCTAGAAATAGAAAGATCATGCTGATTAGCCGTGAAACTGCGAACGAATGGAATACAAATAGACTTTCTGGTGACCACGTTACGGTACATCTGACGTAAAGATATTACTGTACAAAACCGTGTCATCAATTCATACGCGCCGCTCAGGCACAGAGGCGCTACCCTGTAAGAAGTTCTGGTATTTTCGGCCTTAGACATCATCTCAGATATCGAAAATACTGACATCGATTTACACAGTAGGCCCCCAGATCCAGTGCATCGATAGTTCTACCAACGAAGATGAATAGTGGTCAACCATAGCGGATACAACTGATTAGATTTCCCATTTCGCTTCAAATTTGTAAAGTTACTCTAATAAATCGCCTCCAATTAAATCTGATCTCTATTTCGTGCGCACTAAGAATAAAGAGTTCCTTCTAACATTATGTTGTTCCTGCAATTGATCATGCCCCTATCCGCTGGTCGGAGATCAGATAACGACGTGCCTTGTACCGGCGGTTTATCGCCACAAATCTTTGGCTTTTAAGTGTTTTGAGTGTTATACTTCAAGAGCGGCGAAGCTTTCACTCAAGAGGTCCAATTAATTCTTGACCGATACATTAACTGTTCGATAAATTTCTTGAAAAACGACGCGTCGATAACAGGAACGGGTTCGGAACCCCATCAGGAGATTAAAAAGGTTTTATTTATCTTGGACAATTTGTTAATGCCAGTATTCTGGTCTTCCGGTAGCTGTGTAATTGAATCTTCTGGTTTGGGAGATTTATGACGGTCGTTCGGCCGCGCTACCGTCCGATTAGCGGCTGCTTGAATCTCACTAAACTTAATTTGTGTTTTGCGCCGCTCCTTAATTGATATTACGTTTATTAATAACATTGACATCTAGTTCGTCTGTTATTAAGGTATTGAGATTTTTATTTAATTACAGACATCGGGCGTTTGATCGGACGATACATGTTTCTCACGCGTTTAATGCTAGTAACAAAAAAAGATCACAGAAACCACCGCCATTACGTAGATACATATATAAAAGAGTTCCGCAATTAGAACTTTATTGTTAATGAATTAATTTTGCGTTTCATATAAAATATTTGATGTGACGATCATTCATTCACCACATACCTACACCTAATAGAGGATATAAACTAGTACTACTAATATGTACATACAATACATGTTGGTAGTACTAGTTTATTCTTTGACCTGGGTTGTAAGTAACTTAAACTTTTCCACAAACTATTAGAATTAGAGCTTAATAAATGGGTATTAGTATGACACAAAGGACAATAATTTAACAATCAAACATTACATAGAAAGTTTCAAAGAGTTCAAATAATAGGGAAGATGACAGTAAGCAAAAATCTTTAAAATAATGTGTCTATCTAGTAAAATATAGTATTTAGAATGGAAAAAAAAACATTTTTTTATTTTTAAGACGATTTTATTAGTTTATTTCAGAAAATAAAATTGCAAAATACTGAAATCCGCCATGTTTTTAACAGATTCGAATTACGTCACACCTCAGTAAATACTGTCACTGTCACTGAATTATAATACGAATTTCGACTATAACACTAACGTTTGAAATATGTTTACTGAGGTGTGACGTCACAGCAGACGCCATGACACCCTGCCGCGTTTTGGCGCCAATTTATGAACATTTCATTTAAATTGCATTTTTTTAAATATTACCTCAGTTGATTGCAAAAAATATATATTTTTGGAAATAGAAGACACTTAGGAATATTTTAGAACACTTTTTCAAAATCTGTCATCTTGCCTATTATAATTATTATTGTGAAGACAGCCTGCCGTGATTTAAGTACTTTTATACGTTCATGGGGTACAATTTTTACAATCTTTTAATAATTTTGCTCCAACGAAAATATGCACAAGTGTATGTAAAATGCACAGAAGTAACAAAGAGGTCATTTACCAAACTATACGTTGCACAACCCCTTCTGATAAAAGTGAAACCAATATTTCGATTTCTTGTATGAATTTCGTATGTATCCTTGACACTTGCAGAGAGCCGCACGTCCAGCGATGATTGAATCTATTTCGGACGAATCTTATATCTCTGCATTGCTATACAATGATCACGTACGTCTGCCTTACTGATGCGTATAATTTTCCACTATTGAACCTTATGTTACAAGAAATAAGATCTTTTTGGAGGCTATAAGCGTACGTGACTGGCTGCTGTCCTCAGATGACCCAGTTACCGTGACCTTTCAAAATTTTGTGGCCGATTTCTTCGTATTTGTGCAAGGGCTTAACTGCAGGTAAACATGACCGGAATACAGGTACTTTCATTGGACAACGTTGGCTAATTAATAATACGAATTTGTAAAGCAAAGTTCACGGTCTTTGTAGTCATAAAAACACGCTTAAACCAACTTGAAATTGGGTAAAATTCGTGTAAGACCAAAACAATAATTTACTCAGTTTTACACGAGACGGCGCGCGATAAAAGTTTTAACACATTAAAAATGTCATGGAATTTTACTAAAATTAAGTAACATTCCTTATTCCGTTGCTAGGAAAATACCTACGAGTAAAAGGAATGCCCCAGGAACACTGTTCGTTTCATAAAGACTCTATTTTGCGTTTATCAAACCAATGGCTTTCTTGTCAATTTCTTTCCCTTTACAAACTCCGGCAGGTCACGCAGGTGAAAATCAGTATTTTTGGGCTTTTAATTTCATCAACATATTAACTACCAGATACAAATTCATGAATAACGTTCTTGTTATCACACCTGTCACGGGCACGGGTGATAATAACTTAAACTCCCACTAATTTCGTGGTTTGCGTAAAAAAATAACGATTCCTTTGTTTTATGAGCGAAAAAACGCCCTATCGGTTAAAAAAACTGACGGTGGTCTCAGATGTAAGTATGCATACGCCAAAACAGTGTTCGCAATATAAAAGTATAATGAATTGACGCCACAAGTTTATCGACCGTTGACACGCCGCCACAGAGTTGCGTGATTATTATCTCTGATAAAACGATAACTTGATGCCCTAAAGATTATGATTTTAATTAGTCACGTATTTATAATATCTTAAGTACAGTGGATAAATTTGCATTGTTGGTTTTGTGACTGGATCGAGACTCTACCCCCGTTATTACAAAAACTTACTACCGGATTTAAGTTAGGACTAAGTTATTAGCTAGCCAATTAGAAAAGCGTTTCTCTATTAGGTTATGTTACGAATGTGTAATTTATTCCTCTGTGTTCGGCTAATATTTAGACCTATTTTAAACCTGGTCTAATTTTTTTATAATAACACCGCACCTGTTGATCGACATTTTACAGTTGCAATACACAGGGGCACTCTCTGTTCCTTCACTCTCACACTTTACTGAGAAGGAGTAATCGGACATGAACAGACAGGACCAACGGCTTAACGTGCATTTCGAGGCACGAAAGTGTAACAACACCAAATTTCTGTCTCTGTAGCTGTTTCTAGGTTAAAATCTTAGACATAAAAACCAAAAGCAAATTTCGGTGCGATGAGGGACCCAATTCTCACGCCTTCGATATTATAAGTATAACATTACAATATTTATCGAAAACACATGGCGGATATCACAAAATTTTGTAATTCCGTATTCTCGAAGTATGAAAATGTCGGATATTTATCACATTTTGTGATATCCGTTTTTTTCGATAAATATCGTATGTGACAGTATATCGAAGGTGTGAGAATTGGGCCCTTTGGATTTTGGACAGAAGCCAGCATGCCGACAATTAGATCACATCGAATTCAAGCAAAACAAAAATTAGTTTAAAACATAGTGTGAATTTGAAAAAAATCGTATCTTTACATACATTTCTCACTCCATTGTTCATAAATTATAGTAGAAGAACGCTTTCCACAGCTCGTAAAGTTCGGCACCGATTATAATATTTCTCCGGACAAGCCTTAACGATACTTTAAGCGGCGCACGCGTAATTTTCGCGCCTCCATTTCTTATTTGCGCGGCTTCCCGAATTTTATTAGAGATGTCATGGAATGTATCGATATTTTAGAATTTTAGAATATAATAAAACGAAGATCTCTTTAAACAACTTTATTACTTAATAACTAACTTTATTTTGTATTGTAATTAATGTAATTAGCTGTCTCTCATGTTTGCTATGCCCTTGGAGGGCATCACATGTATACCTACTAAGAACCTAACAACACCGCATATTTGTAAATGTGACACGCAAATAAACAATTGATTGAAAAAAAAAAACACATGCCAAAGTTCTCGGCATTGAGATTTTTTGTAATTAATACATTTAATGCCTATTTTCGTCCGCCAAGGCATTTGCAAGATTTATTTTGGCGTTGGGTGGAAGTAAGATTGTGGGCAGACCTCCAAGATTCTTTTTATAGCTTCGGTGCGCATCTTAAGATGTGCATATTTTTTTGACAACTCAGTTGACGAGATTCGCTGCAGTTGTCTAGGCAACCACTTGCGCATCAAGGATTTGCTTCAGTTGCCAGGCAACCAGACTGCCAGACCTGCGTGCGCACCCACTGTGTCAAGTTCTCGTCTGAAGGTGTGCGCCAGGGTGCGCAAACTACTGTCAGGCATCCGTCCATCAGCGTCCTAGTTATTATTATTTTTGATTTTGAATGTTTATTTTATTCTTGTAAGTATTAATTTGGCAGGCTTTTTTGTAAATTTATTTGTAATCTGAGTAATTTGTTTATAGTTTTTATGAGTACATTTTCTGCATCACCAGGTACCCACTCACAGCCGCAGTTACTTCACTGTCATATTTGTAATTCTGATAGGCTTTTTAAAGGTAAGAGGGGCCTTAAAATTCATATTTCTCGGCGTCATGATAGTTCAAATTTACCCTCATCTCTCCATCTTTCTTCTCTTTCAAATCTTTCAGTAGCTCTTACTCCATCTTTTGAATCTGTTATCACACACCTCCACCAATCTACTCCAGTGGTCAAGAGAATCCCTAGGGGAGCGAGAATAGCCATCGCTAAATGCCTCTCATCATGCATCCAAAATTGTCTCCTTAACACCGAAACTGGCAAAACCTTTTCACATTTTCATACTCATTTCTGCATGTAAACTCACCGTCTAAATCTTTAACCCGTGCACTCTTAGATAATGCCTCAATACCACGCAATCCATCCCTTTCATCCCGTTCATCTTTTCTGGTTTCTTCTAAATCGAATATTTTTCGATCAGTTGAAAATAAAGTAATGGAAGGCGACCTGATGAACGCAGCCCGTATTTTGTTCTCCGACGACACGCTCGCTCCCCCTAATCAGGAAACTCTTGAGAGCCTTCGTTGTAAGCATCCCTCACGTCCAGATTCTCCTTCTTCCCCTGTTCCTCCTCCTCAAAATTTTAATTCCTTTCAGATTCTCGATGACAGCGACACGTTTGCTGCCATAATGTCATTTCCGGCTGGTTCTGCCGGTGGCATCGACGGCATCACTCCCCAACACCTTAAGGATTTGGTTAGTGCTTCCGCTGCTGACGCCGGTAGAACTTTACTTTCGAATATTACTAAGCTTTGTAACCTCCTCTTATCTGGCAGAGTTGTTGAAAGTTTCCTCCCGTTTTTATTTGGCGCAAGACTTTGTGCCTTTCGAAAGAAAGATGGTGGCATTCGTCCGATTGCTATCGGATCCACCTTTCGGCGTCTTGCAGCCAAATTAGCCTGTCGGGAACTATTTTCACCCTTGAAGGAAATTTTTCAACCCGTTCAACTTGGTTTTGGCAGTAGAGGAGGTTGCGAAGCTGTGGTTCATTCCGCTCGAAATTTTCTCGCCTATGATGACGAATCTGACGTTTTTTTAAAAGTTGACGTGAAGAATGCTTTCAACTCCCTTGATAGGATTGCCATGCTGAATGAAGTTCAAGCTCATTCGTCTCAGATATATCCTTTTGTATTTCAATGTTACAATAGGCCATCAAATTTATTTTACAATGAACATACTATTATATCTGCAGTCGGCGTTCAGCAAGGTGATCCTTTAGGTCCAGCCCTTTTTAGTTTAGGCATCCACCCTGTCATTTCATCCTTAAATTCTAAATTTAATGCCTGGTATCTGGATGATGGCTCTCTCGGTGGCAAAGCAGATACTGTTTTTCAGGACCTCGTTCGAATTATAGACAGCTTCAAGAAAATAGGCCTAGAACTCAACCTTTCGAAATGTGAACTATTTATTAACGACCATGTTCCCTCTGGTTCCCGTAAGGATATCATTGATAAATTTAACTCCCTTGCTCCAAACATCAAAATTCTAAATTCTGAGTCGCTTTGCCTTCTAGGTGCCCCTCTTCTGGATACTGGCATCGAACCTTTTCTTGACAAAAAAATGAATGATTTCACCCTTTTAGCCCCCAGATTGGAACGTCTAAATTCTCACATTGCTTATACAATCCTGAAATCTTGTCTTTTTGTGCCTAAATTTACTTATTACCTTCGTGCTAATCCAATCTGGAAAAAAACGGATTACTTAAAACTTTTTGATACCACCCTTAGAAATTGTTTGGAAAAAATTCTAAATTTGCATTTTGACAATGATTCTTGGGTTCAGGCTTCGCTTCCTATTCGTTTCGGTGGTGTCGGAATTCGCCAAATTTCTAGTGTTGCCCTTCCCGCCTTTCTCTCCTCTCTCCATAGCACACTCCGTTTTAGCAGGAAAAATCTTTAAACATTCTCGCCAGCTCTCTGAGGTAAGAGAGGCGGAGGAGTTTTGGCAAGGTCTCTGTCCTAGTGTAGACATCCCAAAGGAACGTCATCAACAAAAACTCTGGGATGTCCCTCTTGCGAGAGAGACCTTCAATTCTTTACTTCAAAATTCTGTCAGTGATTGTAATCGTGCAAGGCTCTTGGCAGTTTCCTGCAAAGATTCAGGCCACTGGCTTCATGCTTTACCATCAAAAAATCTGGGCACCCTTTTTGATAGTGAGTCATTCCGGGTGTGTGTGGGTCTGCGCCTTGGTACTCCTATTTGTGAATTTTTTACGTGTCCCTGTGGCAAGGAGATCGACAAATATGGTCTCCACTGTCTTTGTTGCCAGCAAAGTGCTGGGCGTCTCGTCCGTCACGCTACTCTTAATGACGCCATTAGGAGAGCTCTTGCCAGCATCAATGTTCCTTCCACGTTGGAACCACGTGGTTTGGTCCGTGATGATGGCAAGAGACCCGATGGCCTCACGCTCATTCCCTGGGAGCGGGGTCGGGCCTTAGTGTGGGACGCAACTTGCGTCGATACTTTGGCCCCATCTCATCTCAGGGAATCAGCGCTTAAAGCTGGAGCGGCGGTGGAGTTAGCTGAAAACGCCAAACGACGCAAGTATGCATCACTTGCAAGTGATTATGTGTTTGCGCCGTTTGGCGTTGAAACTTTTGGACCGTGAGGACCATCCGCTAAATTACTTTTTGGAAAAATTGCACCTAAATTAAATTCTGTTTTAGCAAATAGTAAAGCTGGCTCGTTCCTCGCTCAAAGGATAAGTATAGCTATCCAACGCGGTAACGCAGCCAGCATTCTCGCCTCCTTGCCTCAAGGACACGGGTTTATTTTTGATTAAGTAGGTTTTAAGTTTATTAATTTTTATTTCATACATGTCTTTGTGTTTATTTTCTTTTATTGAATTGATTGATTGGTCAAATTATAAAAATTAGGTATGTCAGTTTTTTTTCTTCATATATACCTATTCGTTTAAGTTGTAAATGAATAAAACTGCATCGACGTTGTTTTTTACAGAACAACTGAATATCGATAAAAAGTAAATTAGTACTTGTATCGATACAAAATTTTATGTTGGACATCTCTAAATTCAATTTACCACTCATCGATTTTTATGCGGTATGTTTTAAAAACTAAATTATGATAATAGCGGCAGCACCATAGGAGGATGGGATATAATTTAGCAAAAATTACACAAATGCCGTGAAAGTGTTGGGACTACAACCATATAATTGACGTGATAAGTCGTCGATGTAGGTAAACATGGGTTTTGGGAATGTGCTTGTTTTTTAAAAAAAAATAGTATTATGTAAAAGAGTTTAATGAGTCAGTATCGGTTTCAAATCAATAACCTACAGTATCAAATAGGTGTAAAATGTATACAGTGTGGCGATAATTTATGGGCTATTAGATCGTCAAATGTTATCGACAAAAAACCTCCACGTTGTGGGTCTAACTCCCCCCTCTTGAAACGGCAGCTATTTTAATTGTTTTTTTTTTAAATGCTATTTCTTTGGATCTGGAAGTCCTAAAAGTTATAAAAATGATTTTTTTGGATGGTAACGCTATGGCCTATCAAGTGAAATAAATATCAATTTAAAATTATTAACCGACATAGAGGAAGAAAAACATTTTTTATACATATCACCAAAAATTAAAAACAATTAAATACTTTTTTAAACCTATTACAAAACTAAACCCAAAAATGCAATTATTCGGATTTTTTTTTCAATTAAAAAAAATATTAGGATTATGTCTTTAAAATGTGATTAATAATACGTACGGCTAATAGAATTGATTGAGTGACGTTCTCTCGTGAATTAATACTAACTTAGCCTGGAGTTCACCAACACACGTATAATTTTTAATCAGCCGGTTTAGCATTATTCGACATATTTTGTATGAGAATTCTGTCAAATTAATTGTGAATTGAGGTTTACCGGCTGTTTAAAACTTGGTGAACGCGGGTCATAGTTATAATGCTTAAATAATAACATCTTACCACGTAGGTAAAACGACCTATGTAATTTTATAGTGAGAAATACTGATAATAACTCTAAGCACGAATGGCCTTCAATTGAATTAAGTCACGCATTTATAATAAAATTGAATTTGGTTTCTTTTATTCGTGATAACCAATTTATGTCCCATTATAATTAATTACATCTATAAAAGCTGCATGTTAAAAATAACAATGGAAATTATGACATCCATTACATAAAGTCGTCAGTGGTTTGTTCGTACAATCAGCAAGCGAAAGTACTTACATACCAATGATTGGTCATCCGTCAACTGTTTTGGATTGTTGATTGTTCGTCATTAGACTGTTGTCTAATGACGAACAATCAACAATCGGCGGCATACCTAAACGAGCCTAAGCTGTTGCTTAGGCTCGTTTAGGTATGCCGCTGTCACTTACATAACGGACCACTAAAAAGTAAATTGAAGCTATCAATAATGAACTTGCATAAGTATAATGAAGGCGGTGCCGCGGCGGCGTGACGAGCTGAACTCATATAGAGAAGACTGGGAGGCAGTGGCCCAAAATCAAGGAGAGTGGAGAATGGGTAGGGATGGAGGCATTTGACCTGCAGTGGGACACGACAGGCTCCTAATAATAATAATAAGTATATACACTGTAGGTAAGTAGGCGCTGCATCTACTGTATTCGAAAGGTTCATGATTTCAGGGGTTACGTTATAATATGTGAATCAGGTTTTAAATAGTTAAAAAAATGATTTCAGTTCTGCAAATTGATAATTTTAAGGTTTTTAAGTTTAATTTTAGTATGTGTATCTGTGATTCTATTTATGTTTTCGCGGTGATTTTTCTTATCTGTACAAGTTTTATTGTAGTTAAGCTTTCACATCACTACATTGCCTTTGATGTTACTTATGATTTTTGTCATTTGTGATTTTAATAAACGCTCGAATTATTTGGTTGGTAAGCACTTAATTTCATGTGATATTATAGAGTAAGATATATGTAGTTTGCTCATTCGACAAAGAAACCGTACTACCTTGCATTTTAAGTAACTAAGGACCACTTGCACACGTTCGAACTAGCTAATCTAGATTTGTTTGAGGCAATTAACTGAGTTGAACTTATTTTTTATTTTTTTTATTAATATTTGAGAAACATACAGTTACAAGTATAAAGATAAAATACTTTAAATTGCAAAATTAAAAACACTTAAATCAATTAAGTTTCCTGTTTTAAGTTAAACATTTACTTTATATTTACTTACAAAAACAAAAAGGATGTAAAACTGGTACGTAGTATTATTTAAAATTATAAAAATAAAATTTACAAGGAAAAAGATTAACAGTTGCAAGCGCACTGTTTTGTATTTGCAGCCAAAAGACAAGTCATGAATATTTTTTTTAAAGTTGTGTATGGATGATGCAAAAATGTCCACTGATTGAAACTTGTCATTGTGACTGCGGCAAGAGCGAGGCAAAAAAGTGTTACAGGCATATTTGAATTTATGAAAGGGTACATGAAAAAGACACTGATGAAGAGCGCTAAGTCGGGGACATCTAAGAGAAGTTTCGCTCAAAAGATAGGAAGAGTCGAGCGGAGAGGTTATGCAAAAGTTTATAAAGAAATAATTGACTTGAGAGCCTACTTGCGCCAGTCCAGTTGTTAGATAATCCAGACTTGTGGAAGTGGGCTTTTAACTCAGATAATCGGCCTTCAAAAAGTCCGGAATAGCAATCCGGACGTGCGCAAGTTGGCCTAAGGGTATGAAGTAACAACTTATGCTCCTCAGGTTTGTGAGGTTACCAGTTAAGTGATGTCCTCCTAGCCGATTTCGACTACGGCGGCCTATCTCAACAGAGATTAGCCAACTGCGCAGGACATATTATAGTGCATAAGTGTGTGTGCAATACACAGGTGCACTCTCTGTTCCTTCACTCTCATAATTCGGTGAGACGGCAGTCCGACATGACCGTAGAGACATCAGGCGCAGGACCAACGGCTTAACGTGCTTTCCGAGGCACGGGTGTTAACACCACCAACTTCCTGACTCCGGAGCTGTGTCTGAGTAATTTCAAGACAGAAAAACCCAAACACTCTTGGCCCGACCCGGGATTCGAACCCGGGACCTCGAAGATAGTACCCAGCGTGCTGAACACTAGACCAATGAGGCAGTCAAAACCAGTTAAGTAATAAATATGCCGCTTAAAGTTACATTTATAGCAATTTGTACCCGAGACGTACTTCAGTACATTTTTAATTTTTACAACCACTTTTACGATGCGGCTTTCAAACAAATCTTTGCTTTTTATTATTTTTTTACGTCACAAATTGAGATCAGGGATTTCTGATATCTTTTATGGCGTTTTCTGCAAATTATAGGTTACATATCTGAATTGTGAAATATTTACTTTATTGGTGTTCACACCCTTTTATATTTATTAAGCGATAACATTATTTAATGTTGTTCGCATAAATACGTTAATTTCATTGGAATGGTTTCATTTCATATTTAATATCCAAAAGTTATGTAAGCTGTCAGATAGGAACCAATGATAAAGACAGACGATTTAAATTACAACGTGATGACGATGCATATTTCGCTAACTCTTTTCGCAATAAACAGATAGGTTTATTGAAGGTTAATTATGAATTTATATCAGTCATGAAGTAATTTAGAGCTATAACAAGTCGCTTTGTTGTTAGAGATACAAAAAAGTAGGAACCAGACCACTTGCAATTGCATTTAAATTCTTTCATTGCATATTTTTTGCCAGTTAATTTAGATTACCGTAACGATTATAAAGTTTTAGAATGCATTTCGGTCTCGTTTAATTATTTTGAATACTTTATAGTTTCAATTAGTAAGAGAATGGATGCAGTTAAGTAAGTTTCTTATTGCTTCAGTGACGCTTTCTTTTAAAGGCACTTTAGAATACTTAAATTAAAAGGAATTTTCAATATCTTGCGCTGAATCTAAATGTTTGCACCATGTCTTTGCGAATTGGCTCGTCCCCGAAACGTGTTATCAAGTGCTTCCTATAGATCGATATATTAAAGAAAACCAATTAGTGGACATACATTGCGGCAAGTAAACAATGCACCGTATATTCGATTTCAACTGAAGAGCAATTTGCAGCCGGAATATTTTACAACTTTTACAATACAAAGTAAGACTTTAAACATTCGATCGCATCAACGAAAGTCCCAAAAATACTCTTTCAATACTATTTTTCTTTAAGAACGTTTAGGTTTTAGGGACATCCTTTGAAATTATTTTGGTGGTTACATCTGTCACGTATCTTTTTGATGTTTTGGCTTAGTTTTACTTCTGATACGACGACAGACTTAAATCTTGATATTGAAAAATACAAGTACGGAGCATGTGATTGGCTAGTGCTTAACACTAAATATTTTCCTTGAGAATCGGCAATGCGATCGGCAAGTGCTTTTTACTAAGTAAGAACATCTAGTATTTGCTTATGAATTAGGCATGGGATTGGCAAGTTCTTTACACTAAATACATGTCGTCTTTTCTTGTGAATCGGCCATGTGATCGGCAAGTGCTTCTCACTAAGTAAGTACATGTCTTTCCTTGTGAATCGGCCTTTAAAAGTGCCGGTAACTTGTTCGACAGCATTCGACAATTAAGATCATAGGTGCCTATTTAAAAAAAAATACGAGTTAAGTAACTTATTTTATTAATATGTAGCGACATCTTACCACTGTCGCTACCACTAGCAAGCAACTTCAAGACGCGACGCCCTGACTCGGCTCCTACAGGCTAGATGGCGCTGATAGCCCGCTCCATACAACACAAACCGCGATATGTAAGATTTAGCACGAGCTTGACTACATATAGCTAAACCAAGACGGTGACCATTGGACCTTGGTCCCCGACCATAACAACCGGTCGGTAGGAAGCGCTTCCCTTTGCCTTCCTAATCCAGTTGCGCCAAATTGGTGACCCCGACGTGATCTACACTGGAGCATGGAGCCTCACCGTCGTCATCATCATCGTCGCCTTCTCCCTTGCCAACAGGCACCCAGCCAGCAGCATCCAGCCAGCAGTCTCCTGCAAGCCAGCTCACCAGCCCTAAGGACACCACCGCAGACCGCACCGGTTCTACCTGGTTCCTCGGCAGCCTCATTCAGCTCATCATCCCGACTCACTGTGGACTTCGAGCTCTCCCGCACGTATCGTGGACATCACACATGCTCATCCCGACTCACTGTGGACATCACGCATGTACATCCCGACTCATCGTGTGGACATCGCGCACTCATCCCGACTCACCGTGGACATCGCGCATCCCGACACGCTGTGGACATTACGCATGCCCATCCCGACTCACCGTGGACATCGCGCATGCTCATCCCGGCATATCGTGGACTCAACAAGCACTGGCACTTGCAAGCTCACTACGCACAGACTGCTGAGCTCTCAACCATCTTGGCTCAATCAACCTCCGGTTCTTCGGGGGGAGTGGTGTAGCGACATCTTACCACTGTCGCTACCACTAGCAAGCAACTTCAAGACGCGACGCCCTGACTCGGCTCCTACAGGCTAGATGGCGCTGATAGCCCGCTCCATACAACACAAACCGCGATATGTAAGATTTAGCACGAGCTTGACTACATATAGCTAAACCAAGACGGTGACCATTGGACCTTGGTCCCCAACCATAACAACCGGTCGGTAGGAAGCGCTTCCCTTTGCCTTCCTAACCCAGTTGCGCCAAAAATACTACTTTTTGTTAGTTTAGCTTTTATAAAAGGATATGCAAAGTTTTTTTGTACGTAGAAAAATAAATGATATTAAATGAAAACATCCATACTTACATTAAGTATCCCGGGGCTCGCCCGGGATACCGGAGAATTTTTATCATAGAAATGATCAATTAAGTGGGTGCAAAGGAGGGGTGGAAGTTTGTAAGGGAAGTCCACCATTTGCGTTAAATCACGTATAATCCTAGTAAAATCATAATTTTGCACTTTAGGTCATGTTATGACTCACTGAGTTACAAAATGAAGTACCTACAATATTTTATTTGCCAGCTTCATTAATATGAGTAGCTGGACACGGACATTATCGAATCAAGATGTACTAAAATCCGCCGAGAAATTAATTGAAAATTAATTTCGCGCGTCAAATATTTTATTATTAATTATGATGACGGCCGTAGCTTCCCATATTAACCGTTTCAGTATTCGCTGTGCAGATGAGTGGACGATTATGTCGTATACCGTAATAATTTTTCTACAAACGAGGATGCCCCCAGCACATCCGATTAATATGTAAGATGCGTACGCGCATTTTCCAATTACGCCGCCGGTTATCACACCGACGTGTAAGGTTTTAAAATTAGTCCGTAATTGGTTGGTGGAATCGTATTTTGTTGTAAAAGAAGCAAACTGGGCAGATCTGTAAAGTAGAGGTTTTGAGTAGAAGTAAAGAGCTTGGGTCCAACTCCAAAGTGCATTTTTTTGGATTAAGTATTTTTGAGCTCAGTTTAACGATGTGCATATAAGACAGTTTGTTTCTTTGTGTGACGTACCGTCATAGGCAATTAAAGAAAATTTAATATTATTGAGCGCCGAAATTAAAGTAATCGGAAAGGGTAAATAAAATTGTCGAGGAATCATAATTCCATTTAACTATTATCTATATCTTATACCATCTATTACATTTACAGGTAACTTCAAAGAACAGAACAATAAACATTATTCGTAGTTTCGTAGGGAGCGCTTGCGGCTCTCGTTTTAGTGCTTAACAATGCCCTCTATGCGCCAAAGTTAGAAACAACTTCGATCATGTATCGTATTCACTTCGTAGCGTGGACTCGGAAAGAGGCAGATGGCGCCACCACGCCAACAAGTTAATATTTATATAGAAAGTATAGAGTAGTGGATTTGTAGATTTTATTTTATTTACTATTATAATATTCTTGAGATAGTTTTATGAGTAGAATGGGTTAAAATAATTTTTTTTTATTAAAATTTGATATTGAAGAACATAAAAACATGTACGTACAGGGTTTAGCGCCTTCGCCTTTGAGCAGAAAAAAAAAGAAAAGTCTTCTACTTCCTGGCTTGAAATAGGGTTAGGGAGGGGCAGGGTACGGAGAATTGAAGGATTAGAATTATGTCATAAAAAGGGCGATTATAATAATTTGTTAACTTTGAGATAGAAATATTGTAAGAAGGTTGCGGCTCTGTTGCCAAGGAACAATGGTTGCTAAATTGGTATTTGTAAGGTCAATTGTTTAAGTTATGTCAGCCACTGTTGTGATAGGTTAGGTACTATGTTCGATTCCTGTAGGGTTAGTGCCTGTTCTGCAGCAAAGTTCTTATTCCTACAGGAACACACATACCTACCTATTTAACTAAAAGTATCTACTCGGATGAAATTACTAATTTAAGTACCAGCCGTTATAGTGCCTAACTTATTGACATCAAAATAATATGGTTTGTATTAGTGTATTACTCATACCATACTGTAAATACTTGTATTTATATAGTCATTAACTAGTCATATGTTGTCCTGAATGACTAGAACCCCCCCTATTCCGGTCAGCCCGGTAGCATTTGAATTGTATTAATTATTGAACCTACTATGTGAAAGCTGTGCTGTTTTGTAATTTGAGAACATGTTCGTCTACCTTTCTAATTATTCTACAATACTGATTGACTTTACTCTGTTAAAGTGCAGATCAGACTTATAAAGCCCTACATATCTGACTACCATGTTCAGTATGAGACCTACTGGGTATTACATAAGTTCATGCTTGTCATTTGTTAGATGACACTCCAAAGTATTGATCAATGTGCTCAGCCTGCCAGTCAATGTCTTCACTCATTTAGATTGCTGTTGTTGAGGGCAACTAAAATCCTTTATAAACTTAAAAAGGGTGTCTATTATGCTCGGAGTAGCATGTTAGTCATTAATTATCATAATATTTATTGGCTATGTTCTGCCTGAGGGTTCCAAGCCATAATTTATACCAGATGTACCTACATGTGATTAACTAACAAAATCAGCAAAGCTATTAGTACCTATTGAGACTAAATTTAATTAGATTTGAATCCGGGTTGACCCAAACCCCTGAAATGTTACATATTTATGAACTTCTAAAAATGGGATTGCTATGCAATCCTTTTTTCTTTCTCTCTCTCACTTTCTTTGTCTTTGGGGACTGAGCACGTTCATTATCATTGAGAATAATGAGCGTCACGCGGTGGCTCAGACCGGGGGGAGCGATGGCCATGGGGCTCTCCTTTCCCGCCTTCGGGCTTAAATTTTATAACTTAGGTACATACATACTTACCTAGTTCTTATTATATGAATGTAGTACAATTTACACAGGAAAATTTACAATGTATGCGGTCTTATCGCTATATAAATATACTTGAAAACATAGTTATTTCTCCCAGGGGTATCTCACAAACTTCAAAATATCTCCCCACTACCTAATAATAGAATCTGAGATTACTTAGGACACAACATAGAGATTTATTATTCCTAACCACTAAGACTTTCACAGCCAATGTAAGTTATATTTATATGGAAAAAGACTAGTTACTGGCACCATTAGCTCCTTTATAATTATATTTATTTGGGTTCCTACAAATAGAACAGGGGTGATTACTGGGCGCGAAGGGGGTGGACGTTACATTTGTTACCATTTTTTCTATTCAGTTAATGAAACCGAGACATTTTAAAGATAGAACTTTTCAATGTTTTTTTTATATTAAATCGTTTCTATTCGATTACTCGTTCAATTTGGACTATGCGGTGTAAATAAGGTTGTGGGTGAATGATTTAGGGTTGTCAAATTACCGTTGTCGAATTACCATCTTATCGGGTCAATCGCCCCGTCCTTTAGAAGGCAATTAATCAAGATGAAGAGGTTCTCCTACCGCCCACAATGCATCATGCTGCCTATACAGTTTGAATCAATTTTCAATCTCATTGCGAGGTCTCCAACACGAATGCGTAGATCGCCTCTTTGGCCATGGGTTAACAGTGCTTTAGGTTTACTTTATGCTTCTTGATATTTATAATGGAAGGTTTGTTCGGATAAGTCAAAAGTAACTCAGAAAATCTTGTAGTGTGAGCGTCACATACATACTATAATGCACTCACACTAGCTTCCCTTCATAGTATATAAGTTACTTCATTACGTAAATAAACGCTCTTAATCGTAGTCAGTCTTATCACTTACATCGCCCCTAACGCCCAACAGTGCAATCTTGATAGGGTTGTGTCACTACTCATGTGTAAACTGTATTTATAAGAAAATAAATTTATTATTTAATGTGGTTGTGTGCGATAAGATTTCGTAGAAGATCAAAGAATAATAATTTATACAACATGAAACAAGGTTTGCGTGGTCCATGACCAAAATCCTAAGGACGTAAGGGCTAACTTTCTGATGGTTCATTGAGCTATAATATTAATGTATGAACTTTATTTTACAAAAACGTACTACTATCTATCTACACACAGACCCAACTGGATACATCTCGGTAACGTGTAAGAAGCCTAACTCCTAAATGTTGGAACCCATGATAATGACGCCGAATGAAACATCATTTTCGCAAAGTAATGGCTATTGCTCGGTGTATTTCAAGTATTAATATTATTAAGACATCGAGATATAAAATGGCTGAAATATGGGAATAGTAAACTGGCCAAGTGGTTCCCTTTGGGTTGTTATAAGGCTTTCAATTGTCAGGTTTATGAAATACGAATGTATGGGTGCGGGCGGGTAAGCGGTGTAGTTGCTTATAATGTTATGCTGTTATTACATACAAACGATCTAGTTTTAATTCTAAAGTCAAATACAGAGGTTTTACTAGTCTAAACACCTAATAATAAGTATATTATCAACTGGTAGTTGATACTACCAGTTATCTGATATTATTTGAATCGGTTTAGTAGTTTTGAAACCTATTTAATACAAACAAACAATCAAATCTTTCCTCTTCATAATATTAGTGTAGATAAAGTGCCGTGTGAAATGTTGTGAATATTGTCCACATTTTTAAATAGATTTTCTTTTTCTGGTTGGTTTTATGCTTTCGGGATGGTTTTTTCACATTTTAGTTGCCCTGAATCAGTTTTGAAAATCTCTACATAATGTTTTTAACTTGATGCCCGCACAGTGAGTTTCAAGACGGTCAAATGAACAAATAAAATTGGTTTACTTATTTAAGTCGGTGTCAATTTCGTTCCTTTATTAGTCACCAGCACTAACAGAAGCATTATCACGCGATTACTATACCACTACCCATTTACGAGTAGAATTTGTTAACCCACGTTGTCCTGTCCATTGCCTATCGGTTAACCAATAACGACGCGACGTTTCGGCACAGATACCTTTGTGTATTTGAATTATTCACGGGCCGGCATCGGTTCGAAAGGGCATAGTGAATATGGCAATGGTACAGCAGAGAGAATAAAGGAGTTGCCGGTTATCTATGGAATTTGACCGGCGCGTGAGTCAGCTGGCCACACCTGACGGCGATACCAAGTTTCGCGGACCGCTCAGTAATTGGGCATCGTAAACTGGATTGTGCGCTAAGTTTGCGCTAATGATAACACTCTTTTGTAAATGCACTTGAGTTGTACGTGTGCTACAATGTAGCCAATGCCACAGAATACTAGTACTTCGTATGCACAGGAGACCAGTTAAGGTTGTATGGATAATCTGAGTAAACTAAATAAAAACAGAAACCACTACATGAACTCCTTTAGTAAACGTCTTATTACACTTTTTATGATGTCAGTTGTTAAACATTTTACTTATATTTTATTGAAGACACCAATTATTTTTGTTAAAATGGGAGTACTTAAATTACTTGCAGAACATGAATAATTACCATCTAACAATACCTAGTGTTTCGCAACAAAAACTTGAAACTCCAGGCTAAAACGTACGTGACAGCACCTTACTTTTTACAAGTAACTTTTCTGATACTCGATTACCAACTAGTAAAATTAAAACCTAAACACAGCGTTCGTTCACTGCCTAAATATGGCAAAACTTTTAACTGATGTAACACTTCAACTGTCAGATATTCGTTACTGGCTAACAACCGATGATAATTATCATTGAAGTTTTAGCGACAATGTATACGCATTGGGTTTAAAACACCCCAAATTTTTGTAAGGGTGACTTCAAAGCGTCCGTGGGGCTGTCAGTTTTATGCGTTATCTACAGGTAGTACCTTCGGTTGATTTGAGCTGTTAGGTGCCATGTTAAAATAGCTACGAGAGAGTGTAACATTAAAAATACAGTAGAATCCCGATTATCCGAACATCCGATTATCCGGACTCATTCGTCTCGGCTCTAATTATTAATCTAAAAATGTTTTGACGGCGCAACGAGACATGTTACGACAAGTTTATTCCCGCCTGCGACGGTGTACTCCCGCTCTCATTTGTTTGCGGGATAGTGTTTGTATAAAAAATGGTGAATCTGGCAGTAAGTTGGCACAAATATATGGTGTCGGAACTTCTACGATATCAGACATTAAAAAGAATTCTGATTCCATAATGAAATTCACCTGCGCGCGAAATAACCGAAGCAATTAAAATTCTTAGCATTGGCGAAGGGTGCGATGAAAAAAATATTATGGAGTGGCTAAACTGCGATAGTGAAGACCCTGGATTCCAAATATTAACTGATGAAGAAATCATTGAGGATTTAAACAGTAACGAGAGAGAAGATGAAGAAGAGACTGAAACTGGGGATGTATGTCAAGTACCATCTCACGCAGAAGCTTTTGAAGCTCTAGATGTTGCTTTTAAGTGGTTTGAAAGACAGGATGAATCTGATCCCATACAGTTATTACAACTGAAGAGCATCAGGGACTTGGCTGCGAGAAAAAGATGTGATTCATTACGTCAAAAATCTATAACAAGTTGTTTCCAACCAAAATTTTAAATTATATAAGTAGGTATTATGTAATTCAATCTATCATTATAGCTCGTTTTTTATTTATCGTATTGTCTAAGTAAAACCCATTACATAATAAAAAAATATTAAAACTTAAATATTATTTGATTTGCTTTGAAATCGGTTATCCGGATTTTCGATTATACGGAATACCCCTGATTTTAATTGATCCGGATAATCGGGATTCTACTGTAGTTCAATTACATATTTACAGCTACTGGTTCTTTCATCGACTGTGCTCGGTAGCTCACAATTGCGTAGACGCCTTATTTTATTTCAATTGTTCGTATCTGCTGTGAATTTCATAGTGTGTTCGGTCGAAATTAGTTTTGTGGTCAAGCAATAGTCTCTGCAGTTGCAGTAAAAGTGTACGTATTTGTTGGCTACAACTTTTCATATTATTCTTATGGTAGCAAGGCCCATTTTCCTGTGCTCAGTTTTTGGTGTAAATGGTCTTAATTTCACACTGGATTTGTGTCACGATGGTTTCCATTTGAATAAAATCAATAGGGAAATCATGTACGCACCTAGTTGTTTGTATGAGCGTGACGATGCACTTATTGCATGTTTTTACCCAAATTGCTGGAGAAGAGAGTTATGTCAGATTTTCTATGGCTTTGCTAACTTGAAGGAGCTTTGTCAATGTTACGTAGTGCGTAGTCGCACGAGGAATAGACATCAACGAGCCAGTTATTACGAGTTTTATTATTTGTAGTACTTAGATACAAATATAAGGGTCTTTTAGATTACATTCATTATTCAAGTTGAATCAATTTAAATGAAACATTCTTAAACATGTAACTCTTTAATATTCTTAATAAATTGCTATATTTTTGGTATGCACTCGTAGGTCCTGTGCAGGAAGAAAGTTATTAGTGACTAGCTCGAAGCCAAAGATACCGCGACTAATTTGTAGGACCAAACTTTTCGTATAAGTATGTAATAATAATAATAAATTGTTTCAACAAACACACCAATAACCTAGCCCCAAACTAAGCGTGAGCTTGTGCTATGGTGACTAGAATAACGGATAGACATACTTATATACATTTTATAAAGATCCATGACTTACAAATGCTCGTGCTCATTACACAAACATTTGCCCCTTGCGGGACTCGAACCCGCAACCGCCTGGTTTAGAAGTCCGGGATGCGCACGACTACACCAAGATGAAATGAGACGTTGATTGATAATAATCCTCCTCGGATTCTGCGACCTACATGATAATATGACTCAGATGAGTTCCTTTGAATAATTTTAATGGAAGTCATAAACGTGACGTGACGTGACTTTTCGGTGGCTTCAATTTGGCTCGTAATCACATGATTGGCAAGTACATTCGGCAGCACATGACCTACCCTGATCTGTCGATTTCCTGCAATCAAATTCAAACTTTACGTTGATCGCATAGCGTTCGATATAATTTGGGATATTTTGTCAGATTTGGGAAGTTTACTGTGGTGCTGACTGTACCTACACTTGGACCGAGAAACGAAGATGTTCCAAGAAATACGGTTTCGCGGAACAAAGTGATTGGAAAGTGAAGTAAGATTAAGACATAAACATAATGTGTAGGTACTGTCAGATCAGGTACTGACGAACCGATAAATCTACTCTCTACTTGGAAATCTACTTGGAAAACAGAATCTGAACGAATTCAATTATTTAATCAATTTAAATGAAACATTCTTAAACATGTAACTCTTTAATATTCTTAATAAATTGCTATATTTTTGGTATGCACTCGTAGGTCCTGTGCAGGAAGAAAGTTATTAGTGACTAGCTCGAAGCCAAAGATACCGCGACTAATTTGTAGGACCAAACTTTTCGTATAAGTATGTAATAATAATAATAAATTGTTTCAACAAACACACCAATTACCTAGCCCCAAACTAAGCCTGAGCTTGTGCTATGGTGAGTAGGATAACGGATAGAAATACTTAAATACTTATAAACATCCATGACATAGGTACAAATGCTCGTGCTCATCACATAAACATTTGCCCCTTACGGGATTCGAACCCGTAACCGCCTGGTTTAGAAGTCCGGTGCGCGAACGACTACACCAAGACGGTCGTCAAATTATAGTAAGGAACGAATATAATTAATAGACGATAGTTTTTACGTTAAATTGCTATTTAGGTACTTTGCTTTAATTTAAGGTGACAAAGCAGTTGATAAATTTTATTTAAAAAAAGTGATATATTTTCTAAAAATACCTATGTCTTATTCGTTCTACTGTGTAATTAAATCTTCATGTCCTTAAAAAAAAACTTATCGGTAATCGTTTAGTATAATGGTAATATTGGTATTTTGTCTAGGTATATTTTATTATGTAAGCTGCTGAACAAATATTTATACAGCAATGTTGTAATTAATAATAAGTATTTTATTACTTACCTAAGATACCCATACCCAATATATCATTATTTACGGAACTGAGCGTTTCGTTTGATAGCGGTTCGCGCGCGTGCGTGCGGCGCCCCCTAGCGCTATATTCATAAAGCTTATTGCGGGTTAAATGTAGTCAGGTAATGGGGTATTTATATTGAATATACATATATATAGGTGTCCGGGTTTCGACTAGCAATAATTTAAGGGCCTTTTATTTACCAAATTTCAAAGACATTTAAAAAAAAAGTTATAAAAAAAAGGATTTTTTTTTAAAAAAAACTGTTTTAAATTTTTAGCAAATTTTTTTTCACAAAACTCCAACCCACGTCCCTTTGCTTAGCGAAGCGATTTTTGTGAGCGAAATTTAATTCAATTATTAAAATGGCTGCCATTTCAAGAGGGGGGAGTTAGACCCCCAACACTGGGTTTTTTTGTCGATAACATTTGATGATCTAATAGCCCATAAATTATCGCCAGTGGAAAACCGGACACACTGTATATTTTCTTAATAGTGTTTGTTAATATTGTCAATTTTTACGCCAGCATGAAATGTTTTGCGTCACCGTCTCTTACATATAACTATTTGAAAAGCATTTCGGTGACGAAAACTCGTGCTGGAAGTCCAACTTTTGGTAAGTACGAGTATAGGTATAATTAAACAAACGCGTAAAGACGCAATAGTTAAAGCAATCTTATTGTCGACTACTCCCTTTTTCGTAACGTCGAATAAAATAAGATAATGTCAGAATTTAATTATTCATGTTATCAAGACCGGTAAGCACGATTTAAGATTGAATTAATTTAAATTTAACTTACTCATTGGACCAAATACCTTTGACCTTTATCAGAAGCCCAATTACAGTTACAGAAGTACAAAACAGGGTCCACAAATTTAAACGGACACAATGCGTTAATTAACACATAGTTAACGGATATGCCCACGCAGTACTGTGATGTCAAAATGAGGAAGGCACGCACTGAATCGAATTAAAAGGACAAGTTCCCTTCTGCTTTCTATTTCATCTTCGTTTAGTGTGGGCTTCGAAGACAACCAACTGAAAATTAAGAACCAAAAGGTATTGAATGCAAACTTCTGTTGGCTTGGAAATTAAAGAATTAACGCTCATACAAAGCGCATATTAGAATAAGTGACTTTTAAGTAAGGGGTGAAAACGGGTATTAGTCTATTACCTATGTCAAAGTCAAAAATCATGTACTATAGAAAATGACACTTATGAACATCAATCATTACAAAAAAAATAGCCCATATCGCTGTTTGAGCTCTCGCGGCAAATTAATTTTTCATATGTGAATTGCATAGTCACCCAACTCACCAAGTGATAATAAGCATTGTATACCTTAATTCTTAACAATAGAGTGTAGGAGGCGACGAATGTTGGGCCACCTGATTCGACACGACAATTTTATTAAAACGATAATAGAAGGAAGAATAGAAGGAAAAAGGAAGCGAGGAAGACCAAGAATAAGCTACATGCAGCAAATAAAAGAAAAGATAAATGTCGGGTCGGTATCAGGAGGTTAAGAGAAGGGCGGAAAGCAGAGAGGAATGGAAAAAACTCCACCGACAAGAGCCTAGCTCTTAAGTTTGATGATGATTACCTTAATTCTAACGATAGAGATACTCCACATAACTTTTCTAAAAAAATAGCAAAAATTTAACGAAAAATAACTAAGTAGGTACATTTAAAACGCCTAAACGCTACACACGTACTTTGGCGAAACAGTTTCCCACCAAGGCGGAAAACTAACGTTCGCTCGCCATAAAAAAAGAAGAACTAAATAAAAACTGTCAAACGTTAAATGCAGCCAGAAGTTAGGCTAAATCACTTTCATTACGCTTACCAGTAAACGGTAGAACACAGTTCGGTTCTATTAGCATTCCGGTGTATGTGCGGCTGCGGCGCAGGCGCAGGCTGGCCGGGGGCGCGCGTGGCCTATCGATGATTTATCAATAGCGGCCGCGATGGCTGCACGACGGCCGGCCGGCCACTCTTCCTGGGCCTGCGCACGAGTCATGAGCGGGAGCGATTTTCTATTATTTTTGACGGCCATCTTGGTGTAGTGGTTCGCGCTCTAGATAACAAAACCAAAGGTTGCGGGTTCTGTCCTTTCGATTCAGTATTTCTGGAGACGGCTGTTAAAGGTAGCTGGTTAAAAAACATCTATTCTGTTATCGTGCTTTTACAGTGACTTGTACCACAACCTAAGTGCGTAGTTTCACGTATACTGTCCTTTTGACTCAGTATTTCTTTAGACGGCTGCTGGCAGTAGCTGGTTGTCAAAAACCTGTTCTATTATCGTTCTTTTACTGTGACTTGTACCACAACCTAAGTGCGTAGTTTCACGTATACTGTCCTTTTGACTCAGTATTTCTGGAGACGGCTGCTGGCAGTAGCTGGTTGTCAAAAACCTGTTCTATTATCGTTCTTTTACAGTGACTTGTACCACAACCCAAGTGCCTAGTTTCACGTGAGTACTGTCCTTTCAATTCAGTATTTCCGGAGACGGCTGCTAGCGGTAGCTGGTAAAAAAAAACAACTATTCTGTTATCCTGTTTTTACAGTGACTTGTACCACAACCCAAGTGCCTAGTTTCACGTGTACTGTCCCTTCGGTGCCGGGCCGCCCGCGCCCCGCGGGGCCCAGCGGCGCACGCGTCGCCACGCCCTGCCCCTGTCGCGTTAAATGTATCATAGGTCATCTAGGCAGGTTTGACCAGCACCATTATACTGGGCTAGATTTCGTTACCGGTGCGATAGTGCGTAGTATTTCAATTTTATATTTATTTTACTATGGCAACTCGGGAGTGTTGCCATAGTAAAATAAATAAAATTTAAACTAGGGATAGTTTGTGTTGGCAATTGTTCTTATTGTAGCTAACGATGTTAGTTCAGTAGTAATTGTTTATGTAATTAAGTATTTATAAAAACTGAAAGCAGAAGATAGCCGGTAATCGAGCTGGGCTTAAGGCGGGCTTTTATTCCATTAATTGCAATGTAAACAGTATTAAGATAATTAAATAACTTACTAGAGTAGAGAGATTGGGTATGTGGCATCTAGCTACGAGTCAGATACATGACGCTTAGTGTGCGTGCAACTACATATTCCTTGTCTGTTTTATTATAATTATTTCTATTATTTAAGCAACTTGTTTGCAAGTTTTTACCCTTGTCTGTTTCACTATAATTATTTTTATTATTGAGGAAATTTTTTGAAAGTTTTACCCTTTCATTTCATTTTCGTTTATGTTTCCTTTTACCCTTTACAGAATTAAGTAAGAACTTTTGAATTATTATTCATATTTTACACCTTACCCGGGAATGTACACTGCCAATTATATCTAAATTATTTACATAATCAGTCATATACCTATTTTTTTATTGCCAACGTATTAATTTTATCTGAAAGGCTCTGTATATCTAGGCACGTCCCTAGGAAGGCAAAGGGTTCTCAATAAAACTTTCTAACGACAGCCGGGTAGATTTGCCAACTCTTTCTCTATCTGAGGAATGGGTCATAAAAACGGCATATCGACAACCGATACCATCGCTTAGTAAATTACCTCTAGGTACCACCATTATTTCTTATGTTCTAGATCTTTGGAAAGGATAGACTGGATAAGGCATCGGAAGAGTTGCTAAATATTTTATTCATATACGATTAAAAGTTACAAAATGAAAATACAATTATCCTAAATTAAAAAAAAAAAACAATCTCACTCCTGGAAAGTGCCCATGGCGCTCGCAGCATTACCCCGCGGATTTGCTAAGCAATGTTGTTCATTGTAATTCATCAAGTAAGTAATTACCTTAAGTTGTTGTAGTTAATTTGGTTTCAAAAAGCATTAGAATTCAATTTTTTCAATTAGCATTTTGCAAAGTAAGTTTTTGAAGAGGATAAATAACAGATTAAGGTATTGATAATTATGATACTGCAGTACCCCTGTATGTGTGTTCAGAACCAAATAATAATTGTTTCAACAAACACACCAATTACCTACCTAGCCCTAAACTAAGCGTGAGCTTGTGCTTCGGTGACTAGGATAACGGATAGACATACTCGTACTTATATACGTATATAATCATCCATGACTTAGGTACAAGTGCTCGTGCTCATCACAGAAACATTTGCCCCTTGCGGAATTTGAATCCGCAACCGCTGCACTGGTTACGTAGTCCGGAGCGCGAACCACTACACCAAGACGGTCGTCAAAAACTCATGTATTGTTATCATTAGTGGTATTTCTTTTTATGATACCAAACTGACAGATGGTAAGGTACAAGTATCTACTTAAATATTGATGGTGCCTTAGGAATGTTCCTTTTATTGAAATTCATAAAAACACTGACAAATTGAATGCGGCCTCATGAATGTTGATTTTTTAGTGCTTTAAAATGCTAGCATAAGTCCGCATATTGTGTTTTTTCGGGGTGCAATAAGTTTAAATGAATAATTCATAGTATCATCGAAAACAAAACTATATTGATTTAAAAATTGAACTTGCCACTTCTAGGCAATTAAAAGTCGCATGTCCAACCATTATACTGTAGCTTCAAGACTAATGGACTATCAGCGCCATAATTCAGCCCTCCTCATTGTCCCGGTCGCACTCTCGCCCTATCTGTAATGCGGCGACAAATTTATTAACGGCCCAGGCGCAGGTATTAATCTCGTCTCGATTTGATGCAGTCTCTCAGTCTCCAGCGATCACACGCATAACTAACGCGCCATAATTAAAATGACGACGTGTGCTATCAATTTATGAGACCCACTGTACGGGTGTTATAAATATTAATTTCGCACATTCCTATCAGTAATCCGACGTACAAAGGCTGGTTTCTTGAAATTAAAAGTTTTAACCTTACGATTTATAATTTTTACACAATTTGCAAATGTAACGATTTTTTTTAAACTGTGCAATCAAACTATAGTAGGTAATATAAATTCGGTGTCTTAAAACCGGGTAATTTTTAGGGTTCCAGAATAAAAAAATAGCTGAAGCGGTAGAAATTTATAGCTGGAAGGGTTGCATAATAGCTCTATAGAATACTAACTGCATCAAAAATCTAGTGATTGGACTATTGGTTATTTATAAGCGACGTATTACCACGCAACCATGGCCCGTCACTAGGTCAGTATATTTTACTTCAATTAATAGCAAGTAGGTGACGAAGACATTTGTGGTCGATCTCATTTACTTTGATAATTATATTCATACTTACCAACCTCACAACCGAAGCTCACATCCGCTGAAAGCAATCAAACGACATCAGGCTTTCTACGTGTCAGTTACAAGTTACCAAACAACAATGCTTCTTATTATCTATGCTCCAATTTATTAGTAATTAACATTAGATAACCGTGAAGTGCCTACACGTGCACCATGTCAACTATAGTCATTTATAGGAAAAACTTCTTATGTGTAACAACAAAACGCTATGACGTGTAAAACGTAGGCCCGTAAAAACGGCAATAAGCACGTTTAAGGTTAAGGAGTCTTAAGGCTTCTTCATCAAGGATGTCAGTGGCTTTTAGTTTTGTAAAAATAAGGTACATGAATATTTAGTAAAAAAAAATACATATGGGGAAGCTCGCAAGTTCTCTTCTGTAAAATTTTGCTTACTTGCTTCCGTGTGTCTAGAATAAATTCTAATCTTAACTCATTAAAACACAATTTTACGGATTACTTCGCGATTTATTTACATTTTATTTTCAACCTGACGTTTCGAACACTTTACAACGATCGTGGTCACAGGGAGACTAAGGTATTATTTGTCATTACAAAGTTTTGAAAAATTTTTACTACCGTCACTCAATAATATTAATTTACGTTCCTATTTACGCAGAAAGAGCTAACCGTGTCTTGAGATCTTGCAGTGCTAGGTGTTGCTTTGGTTTTTGCTAGAATAGGATCCCATGCCAGTGGAACTTTCCAACGATCTTCTCTATTGAAATTTTGATGTTTTCTTATTTCAATGGCTTCACGTAGCATTCGAGGAATAAAACGCCGTTCTTTTGCAATTATTTTAGGTTGGTCAAAACGAATGAAGTGGTTGGGTTTGTCTAAGGCATGTTCACACACTGCAGATTTCGTGTTCTGTCTATGTTTAACGCCAGCTATGTGTTCTTTTATCCGCACGCCTATACTTCGCTTTGTTTGCCCGATGTAGGAGAGGCCACAGTCACACTCCAGCTTGTACACCCCTGCATCTTGAAGAGGTATGTTGCACTTGACAGGTGGTAGGAATTGGTTAATCTTCTTTTGTGGCTTGAAGTAAGTTTTGATTGAAGCACGCTTCAAGATATTCCCAATCTTGTCAGTGACTCCCTTCATGTATGGTAGTACTGCAGGTTGGCGTTCAACTGTCGTAGGCTTGGCACGGGGTCTGCGACGACGTGGTACTGGAAGCTGGTTGTCCCGTAGTACCTTCCTTACATGCTGAAGCTCAGCAGCCAGGTGTCGGTCGTCACAGATGCCCCTCGCTCTCTGAAACAAAGTTTAGCCCACGGTAGCTAACTGTGAAGGATGATGGTGAGACGCACCATTGAGATATTTATCGGTATGGGTGGCTTTTCTAAAGACTGTGTGGCTAAGAGTATGATCCGAATTCCTAGTTAGTAAAATATCTAAGAAAGCTAGTTTACTGTCTGCCTCAATTTCCATAGTAAATTTAATTTTTGGATGTATTGAATTAAGATGATTAAGAAAAGCAGAAACACTATTAGTGGGTAAAATTGTAAAAGTGTCATCTACGTACCGCTTATAAAACCTTGGTGATATAGGTGATGTGCTCAGAGCTCGATCCTCAAAATCCTCCATGAATATATCAGCAACAACTGGGGATACCGGAGAGCCCATTGCTACACCATCGGTTTGCAGATAGAACTCATTATCCCACAGTAAATAGCCAGATGTAAGGCAATGTTCCAATAGTTCCGCATATTCTATTGGCATGTCGAGTTGAACCAGCTTCCTTTTAGTAATTTCAATGCAGTCCTGTACTGGTAAGCTTGTGAATAGGGACTGTACATCAAAACTAACCATAGTTTCATCATCTGCTAATTGTAAGTTCTTAATTTCGCTGATGAAATGGTAGGAATCCTTCACATACGCCGTTGTTTCTCCCCTTAGCTTTGATAATGTTTTAGCTAAATGCTGAGCCAATCTGTAGGTTGGGGTATCAATTTGACTCACAATGGGACGTAGCGGGATATTAGTCTTATGAATTTTTGGCAACCCATACAATTTCGGTGGTTTTGCACACGTAGGTACTAACTGTTGAACATCTAGACTTAAACTGTCACTGTGTTTTCGTACTAAGTCGCTGGTTTTCTTCAGGATTTTGTTTGTTTGATCTACTTTCACGCGTTTGTAGGTAGATTCGTCCGACAGCAACTGCGACATTTTAAGTTTATAGTCCGATGTATCCATTACGACCGTAGCATTACCTTTATCTGCACGTACGATTGTTAGATCTGGTCTAGATTTTAGGTTTTTTAAGGCTAGATATTGTTCACGAGAAAGATTCGACTTCGGGACTTTGCAATGTCGTAGGACAGACGATATGTCTTGTCGTAATGCTTCCGCGTCCTCTTTCTTCATGTTATTCTTTACTAAGCAATCTTCTACGCTGCAAATAATCTCCTCATATGGTATTTTACGCGGTGTTACAGCAAAATTAAGACCTTTACTTAAAATCTCAACGGTAAGTTCATCCAAAATTTGTTTTCATAAATTGACAACTGTCCTGCCGTTCCGGTTGTCTATGGTTGGTAAAGTGACATTTGCGTTTCGTTTCACTAAATTTTGAGATGATGAGAGATAAACTTTGAGATTATATTTTTCGATTTGGTTTGCTTTGCATTCGTTATATTTTGATGTTTCGCGTCTATTAAGTATCTGAATGCATTCTTCAAAATCTAGTTGGGACAGTTGTAATTTTAAATCTTGACATAGATTCTCGACGGTTGCGTTTAAATAAACTAGGTCGCTATGATGTTGATGTATGAAATGACGGAGCATTTTTCGACTTGCCTGGTTTAAGATCTTCGCACTCCCGCGTATGTCTTTCTTTGATGAAATTTGGACACATCGTGGGATGAGGTTGTGGTCTCTGCACCTCTTGAGGAAATTAAAGATGATATTTTCCTCGCGCGTTTAGTCTTGAGATCTTCCAACCGGCGAATTTTGTTTGCTGTTTCCAGTCCGTACTGGGTCACATATTTGTTTCTTACATTCTTATTGGAACATTGCCTTACATCTGGCTATTTACTGTGGGATAATGAGTTCTATCTGCAAACCGATGGTGTAGCAATGGGCTCTCCGGTATCCCCAGTTGTTGCTGATATATTCATGGAGGATTTTGAGGATCGAGCTCTGAGCACATCACCTATATCACCAAGGTTTTATAAGCGGTACGTAGATGACACTTTTACAATTTTACCCACCAATAGTGTTTCTGATTTTCTTAATTATCTTAATTCAATACATCCAAAAATTAAATTTACTATGGAAATTGAGGCAGACAGTAAACTAGCTTTCTTAGATATTTTACTAACTAGGAATTCGGATCATACTCTTAGCCACACAGTCTTTAGAAAAGCCACCCATACCGATAAATATCTCAATGGTGCGTCTCACCATCATCCTTCACAGTTAGCTACCGTGGGCTAAACTTTGTTTCAGAGAGCGAGGGGCATCTGTGACGACCGACACCTGGCTGCTGAGCTTCAGCATGTAAGGAAGGTACTACGGGACAACCAGCTTCCAGTACCACGTCGTCGCAGACCCCGTGCCAAGCCTACGACAGTTGAACGCCAACCTGCAGTAATACCATACATGAAGGGAGTCACTGACAAGATTGGGAATATCTTGAAGCGTGCTTCAATCAAAACTTACTTCAAGCCACAAAAGAAGATTAACCAATTCCTACCACCTGTCAAGTGCAACATACCTCTTCAAGATGCAGGGGTGTACAAGCTGGAGTGTGACTGTGGCCTCTCCTACATCGGGCAAACAAAGCGAAGTATAGGCAACCGGATAAAAGAACACATAGCTGACGTAAAACATAGACAGAACACGAAATCTGCAGTGTGTGAACATGCCTTAGACAAACCCAACCACTTCATTCGTTTTGACCAACCTAAAATAATTGCAAAAGAACGGCGTTTTATTCCTCGAATGCTACGTGAAGCCATTGAAATAAGAAAACATCAAAATTTCAATAGAGAAGATCGTTGGAAAGTTCCACTGGCATGGGATCCTATTCTAGCAAAAACCAAAGCAACACCTAGCACTGCAAGATCTCAAGACACGGTTAGCTCTTTCTGCGTAAATAGGAACGTAAATTAATATTATTGAGTGACGGTAGTAAAAATTTTTCAAAACTTTGTAATGACAAATAATACCTTAGTCTCCCTGTGACCACGATCGTTGTAAAGTGTTCGAAACGTCAGGTTGAAAATAAAATGTAAATAAATCGCGAAGTAATCCGTAAAATTGTGTTTTAATGAGTTCAACAATTCGCGTAAACGTAAGAAACAAATATTCTAATCTGATTCATATTGTTATAACAATTCATCACCTGGTTATGCTGTTGCACTTTTCAATTTTATTGAAACTGACTTTGTTACAATAACTTATGCAGTGAAAAAAAAAACTTTGATTTTATGATTATTCAAAAGCAAGCAAAAATTATTGAGATCGATACAAAATTTTAGCGAAGAAAAGAATTCTTGGAACCAAAGCCGGACAGCACTTACTGTATACTTGGAGTCATAACAAGTACGTATTAAGATTTTGTTGTATAGTAAATTGATTTAAACTCGTAAAGTATCATGCCGTGTGTGAAGCTATTCATATTGAAATCCTTTCCTATAATTTATGTATACATATACGAGAAGAGTAGGTAAACGTACTCTTTGACACATAGACCATTCTATCGATTTTTCTGTCATCCATCAGCGGTGTAGGCTGTGCGTTTTGTCTCTTAATTAGAAAAACATACAGTATTACAGTTGTGATCATTGATTTTGTGGTAGTTACATAATAATATGCTATGAATAAAATTAGTAAAATAAACAAAAGCAGTTATGTTTGAACCATTCTAGTCGCCGAATTTTGAAATTCCTGTTGACAAATATGTTCAAATAATATTGAACCTGAGTTTACTAACACAAAGAGTACCTCAATGAGGTGTCAAACAACGCGATCAAAATCGAAAGTGCAAGGTGACCGGCCCAGCCGATGTGCAAAACGCAAAAAACGATCAGGTGTGCCTATGGCCGTGGTCGTAATGCAAGCTGGTAGCGGGTGAAACAAGTTTATTGAATCGGGTCAGTGTGGCAGTAAGAAAGAGATGTCAGAAACAGCTCCAAGGTCAGAAAGTTGGTGGTGTTACATGCTTCGGAAAACACGTTAAGCCGTTGGTCCTTAGCCTGATCTCTTTCAGGTCATGTAGGACTGGCGTGTCACCGAACTATGAGAGTGAATGAACAGAGAGTGAATATTGCATTCGGATTGGCCGCTGTAGTCGAAATGATAGATTATTGAATAAAAAAAGCTATAACATTACAGCTGTAGACATCTACAGCTTTATCAAAGTCATTCACACGTTGAGTGCGCTATACAGCTATTATAAAATACAACGGTAACTTCGATATAATCGTAAAGTAGTGACTGCCAAGGACTTGAAACGTTTGTAGCATATATATTTTTGCTAAGCCAGCTTAAATAATGTACCTATTCCACGTTAATTACAAAATCAGTTTAATATTATGCAGCTTTTTAGAGCTATTAGTATTTTTTTTTTCATCAGTATTAGTTTTACAAGTCATAAAAAGATTGTTTACAATGTTTGACACGCAAAGAAAAACGGACTTTAATTAAAATATCGCTCGCTGTAGAAAGCACCGCAGCTGTAGGCACTTTGATAGGCCGGCACAATTGGACCAAACTAGGAAATAGTTTGTCATCATAACAAGCAAAAAGCGCTCACGAAGTTTATGTTGCGTGAAATTGAAATAGGCTTTTTTCGCGATACGTCTCGGACACACGGCGATTGGTACGGGTTATTCATCATTATTCTTGAGCACTGAAGAAAAAAGATTCGCAGAACAAACTGAGACTGATATGCCCACAAGCATAGACTTAGCTAAGTCTCGTCTATCTCAAAGTTGATTAAAATCGGTTTAGTGGTATCGCCGTGAAACGGTAACATATAGATTTACAGATATGTACAATTGGTAGTCATCATCCTGCTAGCGTTATCCCGGTTGTGCACTCGTACGCAAGGGCCTAGGGTCCGCTAGGGACCATGATCCAGGTTGTGGCAGAATAGGTAACTACTATAACTACAATTACAATTATAATTACAGTAGAGCGACTGCCATCTGACCTCCGTGAAATATTCTTAGTAGAGATTTCATAATTTTACGGTCATACTTTATTCAGAGTTGTTTACATTATAACAAACTCAGTAGGTAATGTTCAAACGTCTGAAGTTCAAAAACGCAGTGTATAAAAAACAAATAAAATAAATTAGTTGAAATTGATACTACCTACCTACTTAGTGTCTTACAATAAAAAAAATGTAATTTGCTTTTTGACATGATCAGATCGCCAGATAGTGTCAGCTAAGACACCACAAAAGTACTCTGCCTTCTGTTCTGTAGGTCTTTCTTCCGTGTTCCCAAGGTCTCGCAGACTGAGAGGAATCCCATTCGCAGCACAAAAAACGTATAAAAAATATAGAGTACTTGATTAGGTTTACAGACTAAAGTCTGGCGTAGAATGGATCATATTGGCCGGTTTTAAAAGAAGGCTTAGGTATAGCACTTTTAAGTAGGTACTTTTTGTCATCTTCAATATACGAAGTTGGTTTATGGGAATCGCTAATGAGCACAGGCCCTTAATACTCATTATTATGTTTGTAGTAAAGCTTTAGTCGATATAGGTTAAATCTTTTTATACAGAAAACAAAGTCGGTTTTTTTACACCATTTACAGTTCAAGAGCGGCTAGGCCGATTTTCTTAATTTTTGGTTTTACGAAATTAAATCAAATTTCACTTACAAAAATTAATCGACTGTGTCATCCGGTGGGACTCGAACCCACGTCCCTACGCTATCCGGGCGAGTGATCTTACCAACTAAGCTACGGAGGACGTTAGTCAGTCGACGAATTTGCCAGTGAGCCGGCGTTCGATTTCATCAATACTTGGGGAATGTACCCGCATGTATCCAATGGAAATATTTTTACAAATATTTAACCATCAGTTAGGATGAAATCAGCTTAACCTTTTATATTTTTATAACTTAAGCAATTATTTCGCAAGTTTTCGTCGACTGACTAACGTCCTCCGTAGCTTAGTTGGTAAGAGCTTGCAAAATAATTGCTTAAGTTATAAAAATATAAAAGGTTAAGCTGATTTCATCTTAACTGATGGTTAAAAATTTGTAAAAATATTTCCATTGGATACATGCGGGTACATTCCCCAAGTATTGATGAAATCGAACGCCGGCTCACTGGCAAATTCGTCGACTGACTAACGTCCTCCGTAGCTTAGTTGGTAAGAGCACTCGCCCGGATAGCGTAGGGACGTGGGTTCGAGTCCCACCGGATGACACAGTCGATTAATTTTTGTAAGTGAAATTTGATTTAATTTCGTAAAAACTTGCAAAATAATTGCTTAAGTTATAAAAATATAAAAGGTTAAGCTGATTTTATCTTAACTGATGGTTAAATATTTGTAAAAATATTTCCATTGGATACATGCGGGTACATTCCCCAAGTATTGATGAAATCGAACGCCGGCTCACTGGCGTAGCAAGCACTTGCAAAAATTCGTCGACTGACTAACGTCCTCCGTAGCTTAGTTGGTAAGAGCACTCGCCCGGATAGCGAAGGGACGTGGGTTCGAGTCTCACCGGATTATACAGTCGATTAATTTTTGTAAGTGAAATTTAATTTAATTTCGTAAAAACTTGCAAAATAATTGCTTAAGTTATAATAATATAATAAATTATTGTTTTAAGTGATAAGCATTCACTTTGCAATCTAAATATATTATTGCACTTGAAAAAATGACCGCCAGAGGCGGGAATCGAACCCGCGTTCCTCGCATGCCGGGCGATTGCCTAACCTCTCGGCCACCCTGGCGTTGGCAGAGCCTGTCGAAATTTTCAAGTGCTTCTTAACGCTGTAATGCCGCGTTGCTTTCATCAATGTTATTGGGATTACACCCTCAACACTCGAAAGAAATACTATTGCAAGTATTTAACAATCGAAAGATGAAGCTTGCAAATACGATAAATTATTGTTTTAAGTGATCATCTGGCGGTCATTTTTTCAAGTGCAATAATATATTTAGATTGCAAAGTGAATGCTTATCACTTAAAACAATAATTTATCGGATTTGCAAGCTTCATCTTTCGATTGTTAAATACTTGCAATAGTATTTCTTTCGAGTGTTGAGGGTGTAATCCCAATAACATTGATGAAAGCAACGCGGCATTACAGCGTTAAGAAGCACTTGAAAATTTCGACAGGCTCTGCCAACGCCAGGGTGGCCGAGAGGTTAGGCAATCGCCCGGCATGCGAGGAACGCGGGTTCGATTCCCGCCTCTGGCGGTCATTTTTTCAAGTGCAATAATATATTTAGATTGCAAAGTGAATGCTTATCACTTAAAACAATAATTTATCGTATTTGCAAGCTTCATCTTTCGATTGTTAAATACTTGCAATAGTATTTCTTTCGAGTGTTGAGGGTGTAATCCCAATAACATAGATGAAAGCAACGCGGCATTACAGCGTTAAGAAGCACTTGAAAATTTCGACAGGCTCTGCCAACGCCAGGGTGGCCGAGAGGTTAGGCAATCGCCCGGCATGCGAGGAACGCGGGTTCGATTCCCGCCTCTGGCGGTAATTTTTTCAAGTGCAATAATATATTTTGCTTAAGTTATAAAAATATTAAAAAAAAAATGTTTTGGTTTGTTAGATTTATCTCCTCCTACAAAAACACTTCATTAATACAATTCATATTAAAGGGGTGAAATGAGAAATCTGGCATTTGTGTCGACAAAGTTCTGTTTTTAAAAATAATATCGAAAGTGTAGGTTAATTCTATTTTATTTTTTGCAACGGTGACGGGTGTCAAAGGCAAATGCAAGGTCGTTGCGTGATCCGAAATGTTCAGGAATGAGATTGTCACTTTTTCAAATCAATTACTCGCTTTGTGAAACGTGTGGGTCGTAAAAACTGTGGCCAATGAAATTAACATGCAAAAAATGTGTCGACAGATGTAAAGACGTCAGCAAAGTGCAATAATGGGCATTCCCCTTGGCCTAGTGGATCGGAAGGAATTTTCATAAACATGAAGTCCACACTCATAGTAGGGTTTTGTGTGTTTGAAACATCCTGAAATACATGATTCAGTGTTTTGGTGGGCGCGTCATGTGTAAACAAAACTTTCGCGAAAGAAATTTCTCACATTCCGGGAAGACTTGTAAGTAGGTTTCTTTAGCTGGCATATAATTATTCAGAGACTGAGATTATTTAAACTGTTATTAGTACTTAGAATAATAATCAATTCATAGTTTACCTTCACAAATATTGAGAAAGGAGGAACTATTAGCAGTATTCTAAAAGTAGACAGCCTGCTAATTTAATATCGAACTCGGTATTCAATGATCACATACAAATCTGGACAAGGCAGTGCATTACACATAATCATTGGTTAATTAGCGTTGCAAATGTATTGATATGTATTAAATACCGTCGAACACGCGTTCTAGCGTATATTATTAGCTATTAATGTGTAGATCTTATCGTGCGCGTTGAAGCAAGCTGCGCGCGCGCCGATACGCGTAGTGATATACCGAGGGGGCTATTAGGTGGCTGGGAGGTAGCTTAATTAATACTTACGGAGGTTACGTTCATTTAGCTTTAATATGTTGCTACCACATTAGTACCGAACTCTGAACCTTTTACTGAGTTTTATGTTTTGTAGGTTTACTATGAAATCAGTCCAGTGTTATCTTTGATAATTAAAGACTTTACTGTAATGTTCCTACGTAACTATTAAAATTTTGTATGTGTATGTATTTAGTATGTTTTGTTTACTTATAGTGTACAAAACAGAGGTTGAATAGAAGTTATTCATTACGCACAGATGACTTACAAATTTTACGCGCATTTAAGGGCAATACAACATTTATGACTAATTCAAGGATAATTAAAAATAAAATCCCATTTTTTCGGAGCGTAAAAAATGCTATCATAATTAATGTACCACTGTGTACCAGTATTTGAATGCACCTGGCATTGGTAGATCAGCGCTAGCGTCAATGAGAGGTGATTTTGATTTAGTTTATCTTGCACGCTCAGTCAAGCACGACTGGACAGACCTTGGAGCGGTCCTGACACCCTACTCAGCAATACAATGCCAGTATATTCGTCTATAGCCGTCCCTGTCACTCATGTCAGCATTGCGAAGAGAGCGAGCGAGACGAATGGATTCGAAAATACGGACATCTCGTCATCTGAAGTAAGACCTTTCAAGATGTGACTTGCATAAGTCAGCTCTGTCGTTTTGATCCATTATTATGACCAATGTGCAGGTTTTTTGCTTAGACACAATCCTTAGCACTACTCTCAGCCTTTTGTGTTAGTACCTGTATATAATTTAGTAACTGATTTAATTCACGTTCAAGCGATAGTCATCGCTTGTAAAGTACAGTCGTACTTTAGCATGCATTATGCAGTGTACAAAAAATACAATGACAAAAACCAAGTACCTATTCGTAAGAAAAAAAGTTGATATTAAGTTTTAAAAAACTTTCGGATTGTAGATACTAGATTATCTATTTCTTGTCTATCATTGTCACAACATTGTTTACACTGGCATTTGGCATGTTCTATTTGAATAAGCTTTTTGATGCTATATATGTACATATACAGTATAGTTGTAGCGATTTATGACCGTAACAAAATTGTAAACCAGGAATTAATGAACACAATCCTTCAAAAAATTTACAAATAAAGAGTTAGGCCCACTGCATAATCGGTAAGGTTGACAGTTTCTTAAATGTCAGATACCCGATTTAGATCATCAGTGATGATTCATCACTATTGGAGTCAGTAGTAAGGGAGCGGATACCGCATCCATATCGGATAAGTGACAGTCCCTGAGCAAATAGGATACTTGCCACCGTTGATAAATCATTTGGCTTTATTGCGACAGTAGCCAATAAACCTATTTGTCCTCTATGCCTCACATAATCGGCTGGTATTTGACAGATATGGACTCTTAAATCATTGGGGATTATTTTCTTCGTACGTAACCTTTGTGGAAATTAGAACCTTAAAGTTTAAGGTAAAAGGTCGAAGTTTTTACGGGTATGTGCGGACGTTTAGTCGTGGAAACATGCCAGTGATTTTGCAAAGGGTCGTCTGCGCCTCTGATAGATAGACACTAAACGATGCGGAGATAAAACATTTGCGAATTATCGGTTGTAAATTGCACAAAACAATTTAGCTAGACAGGTGACATCACATAACATTTATATTTGAATTAATTATTAACCACTGGACGGATTTAAATGAAATTTTTTATTGTGTACTTAGCTATTAGGTCTGGGCAAATACTAGGATATAACTTATATTAGATAGATATATATTTTGAATATCGAAGTACCTGACGTCGAACCCTAGCAGTATACTTAAACAAAGAGAGATATGGAAAAAAGCGCTTTAAGAAAAGTTATTCAGCGTAATGAGCATTTTTTATTGACGTACACAAATCGAAGGTCTGGAGCAACTGATATGGAACCCTAGCAGCTCAGCTAAACTTTAAGAGATATGAATGTAGCGCCTCAGGGAACATTGTTTAGCGTGATGAGCATTTTTATTGACTTACACAAATTGAAGGTCTGGAGCAACTGATAGCTCAGCTAAATGACTTAAGATTGATTTTCAACATATGTTTTTTAAAAGGGTAAACTCCCAAGGTAATCCATTTTGGTGAATCTCGGAATCCTGGAGAAATCGAGAGAATCCTTTAGATTTTATAGGCATGTATAGGTATCATATATAATGTCCTCCTAGCCAAATTTCGACTGGAGTGGCCAATCTCAACAGAGATTAGCCGAGTGCGCGGGCGATATTAAAGTGCCCGAGTGTGTGCGCAACACAAATGTGCACTTTCTGTTCCTTCACTCTCATGCCTAATTCGGTGAGACAGCAGTCCGACATGACCGTAGAGAGATACGGTCATGTCGGACTGCTGTCTCACCGACGTAAGACCAACGGCTTAACGTGCTTTTCGAGGCACGGGGGTGTTAACACCACCAACTTCCTGACTCCGGAGCTGTGTCTGAGTTATTTCAAGACAGAAAACCCAAGACATTTGGCCCGACCCGGAATTCGAACCCGGGAACTCGTGGATGGCCCAGCGTGCTGACCACTAGACCAATAAGGCAGCCATATATGCTACAGCATTAATTTAGGTATTTATGCGTTTACATTCAGGAATCATAATTTTATAGTGCTGACCTGATTTTGTCGAAATTCAGTTGAATTACTGTATTACTAATGAAAGATCAGAGTCAATTGGCACAATTTTTATACTACTTAAAAATTAAACTATTATAAGAATATTTACAATAGACTTACTAATTTTACGATAGTAGTAACTTACAAACCGGCCGTTAAGTAGGGTAGGGAGATAATAAATAGATACGAAACCACATCCATCTATTGCGGTAGGGAGCTTTGAGTGACTTTTTTCTGAACACTAAAACCTAAAACTGCCTTCAATAAAGTAAACTAATGATTACAAATTTACCTTTACACTTTTACTAAGAAAGATATTGGACAAATTTTATATTTTGTGTCGGTTGCACTGCCATGCGAAATTTTCTTACCAGGCGAGGATAGCGAAGTGATAGTAACCTATCTAAAAAGAGCGCCTATTGACTTCGACTTTTCATTTCTCTCTTCTTCTTACGACATAGGTAATAGACTAAGAGATCATGATAGCTGGATGGCGAAATAGATTTTGTATCATCCAGTCTACGCAGACGAAGTCGCGGGCAACAGCAAGTGTAAAATATTTTAGCAATCACATCAATAAAATAAGGTCTTCATATTTTAAACACGTGTACTTATTTGATCTACATAGTTTGTGCAGTGTGCATTGAATTGTGAAGTCTTGTACTTTATCCCGTGCTATTTGCTTGAGAAAGAAGTTAGACGTAAAATGACGGTTATTATTACTTCCCATAATTTAATTAATGATGCAAGAGATAAAAATCAAAGATAGATCTGAAAATTTAGTTATTCCTGCGCAGGCGCTCGATCGGCGGGCACAGTCACGAGCCGCGCGTGACCGAGCGGACAAATCGAGATGAATTGCCTTGTATTCTTTCTTCCCTGACCCGACATGTTGCTAATATGCGCATTACCACAATTCAGGAGTCGACCCTTTGGCATCTTTGCGAAACCAATTGGGATATAGACGGTTGATTTTGAATTTCCAAGAAATGACGAACTTACGGCAAATTATGAACTGCTTCATATAACTTTCCATTTAATTAACTGCGTTTACACTGCGCCAGTTGGAAAAGCTCAATCAAACTTGCGCTTCATACACGAAATAAAAGTATCTAAGTAAGAAAGTAAAATTCAATTGCATTTATAGGAACCGTCTCTAGCTACATTTTGATTTATCACGATGATTCAGATACAACTTTATACGAGTAGATAAAATTATATTAAGAGACGTAACATACAGAAACATTAAGCTACTTCTTCCAAAAAACCTTTCTTACGCCCTTTTTCTGTTGTTACAACTGAGATAAAGTTTTTTAAAAGACCAAGAATTTTATGTAACGATAAATTGGATGCATATGCGTATAATTAGGCTACACGAAGCGCTACAGTTACATACAATTATGTACGGAACTTGTTATTTTACCTGTCAGTTTTAATCCCAAGAGCATGCATCGAGTGCACACGATTAAGTCAGTTTATACGTGAAGATTTAAAAAAGGGTGAAAATCACAAAAAAATGTTGCTACTACCGTCCATCATCAGGTTCATCATATATCATCAGATACAGCAGTCTGGTGCCGCTATTACTAAATTTAGTCTTTCCATGGCATAATTTTATTCCATTGCCATTCTATTCGTCTCACCCAGCGATGTGCCTCCAGAATCCTTCTATTAATTTAGTACTTTTGGGTAGTATACCTATTTGTGAAGGTAGGGTTAGTTTTTGGACAGGCTTTAAATCGTACTTAGGAAGTTTACACCTGAAACTATTAAAGACCTCCCGATCCTCATCCAAAATATAATGGCCCAACATTTATTTCATAAATGTGTACCAATAGCCAGCAAAGTCAAATTGCTCAAGCGGTATATAATATTTCATATTAGCATTAAAAATGCCAAAGTGTATCTGTCTGTTACTTCTTTTTGCTTAGATCGCTGAACCGATTGAGATGGGTGAAAATATATTTTGAGTAAGGACATAGGATAGTTTTTATCCCAAAAATGTGTGTCAAGAGGGGAGTAGAAGTTTAAATATATTTTTTGCCCCTGGAAAAATGACCACCCGAGGCGGGAAACCAAAACCCGCGTTCCTCGCATACTGGGTGATTGCCTAACCTCTCGGCCACCCTGGTGTTGGCAGAGCCTGTCGAAATTTTATTAACGCTGTAATGCCGCGTTGCTTTCATCAAAGTTATTGGAATTATACCCTCAACAGTAAAAATAAATACTATTGCAAGTATTTAACAATTGAAAGATGGTCATTTTTTCAAGTGCAAAAAATATATTTAGATTGCAAAGTGAATGCTTATCACTTAAAAGACAATAACTAAGGGTAGAAGTTGGTATGGAAAATAAAACATACCAAAAATGAAGGATCGTACCGTCTGAACGCGATCTCAAAATGCGATTAAAGAGAGAGTCCTCATACGAGCGCCATTTCACCGCAATATCAATCAAAATCAAATCGGATCTTAATCCGTACACTCTGCCTTCATTAAGGACGTCACCACGAGAACAGGTTTCGTCTGCGCGGGCGCAGGATTAACGGGCTGCCTGCGCGTAATTGGGATTTGGTGAGAAAATCGGCCCGGTTCGAAAACTGGTGCAGTTTATTGGGCTAATTTGAGTGGAGTTTGTGCGGGGTGGGTAACGGATATTTAGTTTAGAGAAGATTAATTTCACGTGATTAAAGATGAGTATTTATGCTAATATAGCATGTGTATCACAAATTTTTAAAGAGCTAGTAGGTATGTAGGGGGTTTATCGGGGTGAAAAATCGATCTAGATTAGTCTTATGTTTGAGAAAACAATAGTTTTCACTCAAAATTCCAATCATCATCACAGCAAAGGGCACATGTTTAAAAACCTTATAGGTAAATAAATACGTTTCAAAAAGGTAAAGAAATAACCGTCAATAATTGGCAAAACATATTTTATTAAGCGCTAGCTTAAAACGCAGTAGTATTCATTACATTATTGGCCAAAGTTACAATGGTGACGCGTAACAATTATTAAAAACTTTTTACGAATACAGGTCATTGTAAGCGTCCCCACACAGTGGGTATACGTGTGTAAGCACATTATTACGTGTTTAAATGTCCAGCACAATTTACACCAATTACGGAGGCCAGTGGTCGTCATATCGCGTCAGTTTAAATGGCCGAGGTAGTGACAAGTGGTAGCGTTGCCCGCATCGCTACACGTGGACGTAAATCAAAAAGAACAGTTCACTCATTTTGTACATGTTGCGATATGCAATATGCAATGATAGTGGATTTAAAAAGAGGTATCATCAGCGCGCGGAAATTGATTGCCTCAAATTGAGCAATTTGCTCAATTTTTAATTCAAATATGGAATTTGTCACGTAAAAGAACGTGTGCTCGGAGCTCAGATTCGAATCGCCGCGCAGTACGAGATGACAGATCTACCTCTTTTTCAAATAAATACACTGTCAGTGGCAATATGCGCAAAATAAATTGTTGTGGTGTTAAAATAGGAAAAAAGAACAGTATGATACTAGCTAGAAATGTAACTACGCGTACCTACATCATCGACTGGATTTGCTTAACATTTATTATGACAATTATACCTATTATTCATACCTGCCCTCAAGTGCAAATGCACAATTCGGATAACGCTAGGATGATGATGATTCATACCTCTGAAACCCGATCACAAATTTTTAAACAGCTGGTAAAAACCTACATTGACAGTTTATTTGACAAGTTCTATAGAAAATATTTCAAATAGTAAAGGCGGTTTTAAAATTAAACATAATTATGTTGGTGAACTCGATCCTAAAAGATCGATTAATGTTTGATACACACGTTTGTGTCAACTACTTTATATTAATAAGGATTGCCTTGGATGATCGCAATCGGTGAACGGAAGCACTGACAACATGTCATATGGCTATGTATTTAGTTGTATAACATAAATTATTTGTAGACTACAGCTATATTTTCAATCCTTTGATAAGGCTGTTCTTTATTAGTGGTGTCACCACGAACATAAAACTTTATCACGAGTCGGCAATCACCGCCTTCTCGCAAATAAAGTGCGGAATTGTCGTATATTTTGCCAAACTAGATTTCCGCACCAAGTTAATGTATGCTAGTGCAATAACTTTTGAGTAAAGCTTGTCTCATTTCATTCAAATTCTCTTTACTTCCCAGTTAGGATACCTTGATACTTATTTGTAGTTGACTGCCTCGTTAGTCTAGTGGCCAGCACAAATTTTGTTCTAAGTTGTAAGTTCTGTCCCGGGTTCGAAATCCGGGTCGAGTCAGTCTAAGTTTTTCTAGTCTAAGGTTTTTTTTGGAATTTCTGGTGATAATACCCCAGTGTCTCGGAAAGCACGTTAAGCCGTTGGTCCTGCGACCGATCTCTCTGGTCATGTAGGATTACCGTCTCATCTAACTTTGATAGTGAATAAACCTGCATATTGTGCAATATAATATCTCCCGTGTAGTTGGCAAGTTTCGTCGAAATTGGCCGCCGTAGTCCAAATTAGCTATTAGGACATTGTTATAGTTTATTTATCCTCTTTTGTTTGTATTTTTTGTCTCGTCTCATGCAGCCAGGCAGGTAAATCTTCTCCTGAATATTATAAAACTAAGCACGCACTTGCCGTCTGCCAAAATCGGATCCTCAAGAAACACAAACGATTTCATTTTGCGTTTTGTTTTATTCTGATACAACAGTTTTAAAGCGTTTAAATGTTTTGCTGTCATGACGTGTATGGTGCACATAAGTAAAGCAACTCCAACGCGAGATTGAGAACATCGAGCTGTCGATCACCGCATAAATGTTCAGTTTCCAATAATTTATTTTCGCTGCACCCCGCCTGGGCTCTGACAGAAACGTACATGCAAAATTACAAGTTAATTCTTTTGGTGTGAGCTTAAATACGACAGGCCCTATATAGAGTGCCGATCGCTTTTTGTCGGACGGTAGGCGGCTCAGTGTTTGTTATGGTATAGTCAGCAGCACGTCAGGTAAGTCAGGTTACCAATTTGAAATACGAAAACAGCTTTTATTACCTATGGAATAGAGACGATCTCAAGGTCAAAGTGGGGTCTGACGTGCGGCAGTGTGTCTTATACATAATGAAATTGCAAAAAAGTCCAATTCGGGATGGCGCGGGGCATACGAGTCTAACATATTTCTCAGCGGCTGAGTATCTTAATTGCTTTTTGGGCTTGAGTTACGCTGAGAAACTGCTGTGCCACCCAAAGGTTGCATAGTTTCGGATGCCGCGCATCCTTCGAATCACGCCTCTCCGTGGGAAATGCAAAATTAAAAATGTTTGCTCGAATCATTGCCTGGGAGGCCTCAATTATTTTTATCCTTCACTGCCGACGTTAAGTGCAGGAATTTTTGCACTTTTAAATAAAAGTGAGATAATTTGCGTGCTCGCTTGATAAATTGGAGTAGGCTGATTCTTTGACGAGCCTTGGTACGTTTCCATCCGCGGGGTGATCACGAATTATTTTATGCGCTTATGTAAGATGGCCCCGTTTCCGGCTGATCCAATTTATAAGAGCGACCTAGGTTTGTACTATCGACACAGGTAGCGATTTAGGTACAATATAGGTATTGGCAAATATATTGGTAACATGATGAACTAATGTTTTTATCATCTGATGTGCTTTGATATCGTAAAGTTCGATACCATCCGCTTTAGCTTGCTGTTGCTACCAACCGGGCTAAAGAATGGCGAGCAATGTTTGAGCATTGCGTTTTCTATTCATGCAATCGCTATCTCCATTTCAAATAGCCATCCGTTCAGTCATGGGTAATAGTCTGAGTTTTAATGTATTCTATGTTTTTTATAGATCCCATCAATGTCCCGCCTCTGGTGGTACATTTTTCAAGTGCAATATCTAACCTCTAGATTGCTAAATGAATGCTTATCTCTTAAAAAAGGATAATTACATCAATGTCTATCATGACTGTACTTTACTTACTAGCTATAAGACGTCATAATCGGACCCTGCACTTGTCTCGTGACGAGAGTGAAATAAATCGACGTTTAATTTTCGTAAAAATTTTCGTTTCTTGCGTAACAATGCCGGTTTTGGATATTTACTACGGCGCCGTATTAATGATGTCTTAAACTAGTTTGACTGCGACTTCAATGATAGCATGATTTTTTTGGCATTAAAACTTTTGGGGTTTCTTCTTTTGATATATAAAATAATTGTTTGTTAAAGAAAATTTTAGAATTGTGAAGCCCTACCACAGGCCCTACCTCTTCTTATTTGCTTGCGTGGATGAGCTTTTACGGCATTGCCGAAATTGGGTACGATTATACAGGTCACCATAGGACTATTTACGAGTATGCGTTCTGATTAATAAAAATGGGTCGGAGATTTTAGTAGGTAGGTTGCGACTGTTTAAAAAAAGTAATAGCACAGAAAGAGGCAGCGGAACGGGTCAGAGAAGAGAATGCTCAAGCCGACCTTCTTCGTAGGCGTGTAGGAGTCCGGCGACGGCGATACGATCGCATGCTGGCTCCCTGTGAACATAGCGGTGGTGCGGGTGTGGATTCCTGCCTATTGCCTAGCACGAGTCCACCTGACGTAGGAGATGCCTCAAGACTCCTGAGGCATCCCCTGGGCGTAAGGGCTGCACCGGTTGGTGCGGATCACCGCTGGGGCGATGGAGCGCATGCGATAAGCGATCCTCCATTGTCCTGCTAATTGCGGCTTGAAGGAATTGGCGGAGGTTTTAGTATGTATACTTGAAGGGTCGGCAGCGGTTTCGTTGCCACCCGTCAAAGGAGTCCCACATAACCTGCTGTCATCCCAGGGCAGTAAGTATGCGTAAAGCATTTCCTCCGCGTAAAAAAAAGGTTGTGACTGCTTCAAAATAGCAACGTATATCCAAATCTGTGCAACAGATGCTTACGGCAACTTGCGCTGTGTAATATATTCATTGACATGATCATTTAGGTGATGGTTGGGCCGATAAGATGATGCCTGTGGGTGTGACTTAGTGTGTAAGGTGTCAACTTATTAGCTTTAGTTTTTCAAGGGCGTTTTGCTGTCAAACGTGTTTGTAGAACACGCCTTACGATGGTTTTGCATAAGGCTTCGACACCACCGCAAGGTTTAAGCGACGGAAAAAAATTGCGGTTCGGTGAAACTTTAAACCAATTAACACGTATTATTTACGCATCACTTAATGTCGTAAATGCTACCTCAAAATAAATACCTGTTGACAGATTTTGTTGTCACGCAGAAGTAATAAGAAATATCATATCATTTCTGGTACATTACGCCACACTCGCAACTCACACTAACCAGCTTTAAGTACGTATTTTAAGTAAATTTGGATACGTTAATTAATTTAAATTCTGCTGCTAAAACCTCCACGAAAGTTTTTACCAATATGTAAACTCCAACAGCTTTTGGGCATCCCTCTACGCGGTGCCGTCACCTCTTTCTGTGCACCCAATATTCGAAGAAACCTTCTAAGTCGATGGCATACACCAAAGCAAAAATTTATAATTAGTTTAATAATAATTATAATAAATAATAAATTGTTTAAACAAACACACCAATTACCTAGCCCCAAACTAAGCGTAAACTTGTGCTATGGTTACTAGGATAACGGATAGAAATACTTAATAGTAGATTATTCCCCAAGGGGGTAAAGTGATGTCTTACGTCACGGGCATCATATTGAATCTCGAGCGTAACGAAGGAGTTAAAAGCAGAATCCTGAGTGAAGCGAGGGATTTAAGCTCGCCCAAGACGAAGACATCTTTATCCCCGAGGAGAATACTCTGCTTTTCACACTTCCTACGAGGCAATAAAAAAATGTAATACAAAAACTTATTTTATCATATAGATAAAATAAGTCCTTAGATATCCTTAGGGTTTTCTGGCAGTAAATTATTATTATTAAAAATACCAGCGGCTTTACATATAATGGACTCCAGTGTCAAATAAATTTCGTCACTCGACAGTTTTACGAAAACATTGTTTGTAATTTCTTAAAACACATACGTAGGTTTTTTTTTCTATATTTATTTCTTTTTTAGAAGCGCGAACGCTTTATTTCCATTCCAATCGTGCTGAAATTCTTGGCTGCCAGGTTCAAATTTCAAATATGTTCTCTTTGGTGCGGGACGGGCTAGTGTGATCATGCCTACGAACTCTTATTCGAAATTCAAATCACTTTGCCTCCCTACTGGCGTAATGAAATTTCATACAACATTACGTCCCTAGGATGCAATGACTCACTTTGACTCAGGTTTACTTGATGTGTAATTAAACATTGCCGAGTAGGTAGTGTGAAAATACATATAAACATACATATGCTCATCACACAAACATTTGCCCCTTGCGGGATTCGAACCCGCAACCGCCTGGTTTAGAAGCCCGATACGCGAACTAACTAACTACTAACTTGAGTTAGTGTAAATATTTTTTTTAAAAACACTTCTGATTGCTTTTTTAGTTGTGTGCTACCAGCTTAAAGCCTAAAGCTACACGAAGAGATGTCAAAAGGCATAAACGGGTAACATGTTCGTATAAAATAAATATTTATGCATGTGGACGAGTTTTTTAAATTCAGGGTTGCACGCTAAATAAATAAATTCACTTCTAACGATAATCTTGACGGCTTACCGGTTTGCACTTATGTTTGTTATCTACATACTATTTTATCATTCTCACTTTGTACTATTTATTGGTCGTTCATAATTTTATAAAGATAATAATAATTTCTGATATTTTGCCAGAGAAATGTTAATGGTGCTTGATGTTGTTATGTGTTGTAGTGAATAATCCAGGTGGCATAATTAAAGTGCCGTACGGAAGCATGGCATGAGTATGGCAGTGCGAAAAATCAAAGACGATGCATCACCCAAAACAGATCACCCTGACACTGCAACAATCATCTGGTAAGATGTGGTGTGTGGCCAGTGATGATGAACGTGATGACAGTGGGAAAGCAGGCTTGCTATAAGAGCTTATATTTTGCTTTTGATATGTTTTGCTAAAGTTAAAGTAATCTCTACAGACTCTAGAGTACCTGTTGTGAATGTTTTCAGTAAGTAGGTAGATACGCCTAAAAGGTCCCCTTAAAAACCTTCAAATAATCTTAAAGAGCGGCACGAGCGACTTTTTGTTTATCAATATGCGTATTGTATTCATGACAATAATATGTCATCAGATAATAACGACCTCTTTGTTTACAAGATCAATTATGTCAATACAATCTTTTTATGCATAATAATGTATATTGTTATTAAAATATCAAGCTCTTGGCTCTTTAATTAAATGCATATTTCATTAAATTCTGTCATAATAACGAAAAAAAGGGTTTGTTATTTTGACAACAAGGCCTAAGGTAAGTGGACCCGTATGAATATGGATACATTTCGATCAAGTGAAAGACATATAGTGGAAAAAAATAAAATGTCACATTAATAGATACGACGTTAATACAGTCATTAAGTAAGAGAGATGAAATTAAATAACTCAACAGCTAACTATATAACATTCTTGGCATTTAAAAATACTTCAAGGGAGTGAAGCTTGCAATATCTACCTTAAAATGGAAATATGATTATTAACAATAAGCCGTCTTCATTCCCTGTACAAAGAATTATCGGTATTTATAATGTCCAGACGTATTCATGAATTATTAACTTATAACACTAATGAGTGCCGTCCATATTAAGCTCAACGTATGGACAATGATTTATAGCGGTACTTGTGCCTTTTGAATAATATGAAAATAAACAAAAGTTGTGTTTTATCCGTCTGGTAGCAGCAATCCATTGAATTGAATTAGGTTTTATATTGTCACTCCATTATACATTCGTCCAATGTCCATCGTTAAAGAACCAATAATTTGGTGATTCCAAAAGCGTATGAAGCTATAAAACACAATTTAGCCTACGGCGGCAATTTCCTTTAAACATGCAAACTTAATTTCGGCTCATTATAGGCCGTACCGCGAGACAATGTTTGCGGATGCGCCGATGCCTCGATATGCCTCGTAAGCCGTCCAATATATTACCAAAACAACCACAGATTAAGTGATTATTAAACACAAAAAGCGTGTTAAAAATTACCACAAAAATTGATAAGAATTTCTTTTGTTGGACGCCCGTAACCGTTGCGTATTAAAAACCGCTTTAAAAGAAGGGCAATGTTGCAAAACCTTGGAGAAAGGTACGAGTAGCCTCCTTTATTGGCGATTGGCGAGCGGACTTATTTAAAGTTGGCAATAAAAGGTATTCCTTAATGATGTTGACGCTGATGTTAATATTACGAAGTGGTTCCGCGACTCGTCGCTGAGTACTTATAAATTATAAACCTGGCCAGATTTTGGACGGAGATGCGGCTACGTGCGAAGGGAAAAGATAAGTGTAATCAGATGTAAGAGTTTAGGGCTCAAATTAAGAATCAGCCTGCAATTCAAAGTTCGACAAAGTGATTCGCGAATTATTACGCATGTATTATGGAATATTTTTTTATACACACGTAGATAGGCAGCTGAATATAATTACATAAAAAAGTAGGCTGTTTTAGAGCTGGGATGTCCAAGAACATGCGTTGAAATCCTGAAATGTTTTTGGTCCACGGATAGTTCGTAGCAGAGGACTTTCTATCAGTGTTTTACTGTTATTTGTGATTCATATTAAGTAATATGAATCAAAGACTTATATTAGTGCTGTATATATAAATCCTTGTATTATAACACGCTAATAACAGGTTGTGTGCTTCCTCATCTCCCATCGAGAGCGCTGAGTGACAGCACTGCGGTGTCCCGCGCTGTCGTGGTCTTTGTTGTATTTTAATTGAACTGCATTAAGGTCACCGTGATTCCTGTCTGTAGCTTCTTCGGTCATGGTTTACAATTTTAATGTAATGTACGCGAGTGCTGATAGAGTGTAAGTGGGTATGATTGATTAGGTATTCTACGACAAAGCGATGATTAACTGTTTTTTCTAGCTACAAGTGTCTTTTAGTAATCAAAGAGTTACAAATACCTACACTAAATGTCCAACGACTGCTTGGTGATAGACTACATACTGTGCCTCAGTGAACTTGAAATTTAATACACCTGAATTAGCAGTAAAATGTATTCGAGGTTGTAAAAATAAGTGCTTATGTTCATACCGTTTTTCTATTTCATTTTGTAGGCGTAATTCAACTTTATTAGTATTTTATAATCTATACTAAAATTTTAAAAAGGTAAAGTTAGTGAGTGTTTGGCCGATTTAAAAAATATTTGATAAGTTGAAAGACAAATTATTCCAAAGTGTCATATAGGCTCTATTATTTATTTTTATTTTCAACGATGCGACGCAACGCCAGGGCTGTCGCTAGTTCTTAATATATAAAAAACTTATAGCTGCCATAACCTTTACATTTGAATACGTTCATAAGAAAACATCAGTTGAAAAATATATTATTTCGAAGTGACATAGGTTCTACTATATTTTTTTATTTTTTAACCCTTGCGACGCAACGCCAGGGCTGTTACTAGGTCTTAATACATAGCTGTTAGTAGTTTATAATACATACATGTAAAAAGACTTAAAGCTGCCATAACCTTTAACATTTGAATACGTTCATAAAAATCGCCGTCGATATTCATATCAGCTGAAACGTAAAGTTCTGGAATCTTGATAACTAAAAACCCATTTAAGACGCCATTTAGGGTGCATCTCCTCCGATACAGATCTACATTTATGTACTTACAATGTTGGCCATCGATATTATTATGTGAAATATCATCTTGCGCCGTAGTTTCTCCGAAAATCGTATCGGGCATCGTTTTTATTGCCGTATGATTACACTGGAGATCGTAAGTGGAATAATTTAAAGTAATTTTTCGAAAATGTCGAAGTTAAAGTAATCGAGATTAAAACTTAATCAGCCGGGCGGGACGCTACGTGCGCCTGCGCTGGTGTCGTGGCGATGCGCTTGTGGCAACGGGACTCTTAACGAATTAATCAATTGATCATAATTATTGGTAGAAAATTAATACGTTAGCAATGACACCACTTGCTAATTCGTTTGATAGAGCTTTGTGAGAGACTCTGCTGTGAAGACAGATACCGTTATTTGTCTTATGTCATACTTAGTGTAAATGCCAAATTACTTTAACCCGAACATTTAGTCATTGTCTTAGATTTTTTCATACTACTTAAAGAGTAAAATTACTTTAATTTAATTAATTTTAACTGCTTTTGCAAAGTAGATTAAAACAACCTAAACTATAGGATCTGAATCATTATCTAGAGTCTACTTGTTCTCTACATTGTGAAACTAAAGCACGTATGCGAAATTATACCCACTTTATAATTAATTACAAGTTCTAAGCCACCTGCCCATCTAGTGCTACTTTTAATTATGATTTTATTCAAATACATTGTCCTCAGGCTGCCGTTGTAACGATTTATCATTACACTTGCACACGATTATTAGTACTATAAATTCCGATCCTCATAATCGTTACAATTAAACTTTCATAATAGCAATTAATTGTGTTCGGGATTAATTAGATTTAGAAATTGTTTCTCGATCTACGAGATAAGACAAACAGTTTATTGTCTAAAGTAATGGCGTCGGTAGCGTGAACTGGTCACACCCAGGTCATTACAGCTGGAAGTTTTAAATGTGTTTTGTGTAACAATGGACCGGGTGTAATAGCCGAAGGGTATACAGAATAGGCTTCGTTCATTTTGCAATATCGAGTGGCGGCGGTAATTAGAACTGCGTCCGGACTATTACAGCATCCTTATTCTAACGCGCACGCTAAATAAACAAATAAATGTACTAACAGAACTGTAGTAAAAGTTGAATTTTTGACTTTATTTCGTATGGTTTAGGTGCAAAATTAATCGTGCGCAATGGGGCGATAACCACAGTAATGTTAGCGGAAGCACAGCACTCACAACAGAAAACAGAAGTCTCAATCGAAACTGGAGTACACACCAATTTCGTCTGTAGGCTCCTGACAACAGGGGGCAAAGTTCTGTGAAGGCTGCTCAAAATATACGATTCTGTGGCGCGGTAGAGATCGATATGGTCCCTTAGAAGCTGGACAAGTTTCGCAAGGGACGGCCACGCTATCGCATCGAATTGATATCGTCTAATTATAAGGTATGGTAGTAGACCGGCGCACGCGCACCGGATTCAATTGCTACGTTCATTCAGCCATTTTTTCAATATGGATATAGAAAACGCGCGGTTCTGGTATTTTATAATGACCGTGCAGATCGCCCTTCGTGTTCTTTACATATTTAATTAGCAGCGCTTGGCGTGAACTACTTTTTAGAGCATTTCATGCAATTTGCTCAACACTCTTTTCATTTTGCTAACAAGCTTTTTGTATGCAAAGAATCTGATTAAGATCTTTATCATGTCAATCTTAAAACGCTTTTTTACAGCCGGCGGAGTCAGTGCAACAAGTGTGAATGTCGCAGCGCAAGCGATTAACTTTATGACGGCTGTATTAGACGGCAAATAATATTATTAATAATACAGGATATAAAGCTAGAAAACGAGACGTCAAAAACGCGGAGACAGTTTAATATTTGCTAGAGATTTTCAACACGCGATAGCGATCGTTCGAGGCCACACGATCGGTAATCTAAGGAGTGAGGCCTTAAATAAACTTTAATTCCTGTTGTATCAAGCTGTCATATAATCAGCGGATACGTCAGTGTTTCTGAAATACCCTAACACGTTTCCAATTCAACATTTCTAAATACGTCCGAAGTTGGAAGAGGCTGTAGCGAGGTCACGACCGGCTCCCTGCAATCGAAAGTAATAAAAAAAACTCTTTTATTATCACGATTGTTGCGAGAGGGCACAGTGAATTATGGTCACGGCTTCCTTTATTGAGTTTTTATTATGCGCAACGTCATCATTTTTATAATGCCAAAAGCATTCTGCGCCGACTTGCATTTCACTGGAACCAGCTCGAAGACCTTATTTTGTTTTTAACGAGTGAATATGTTTTACTCCGTGGTCAAAATCCACAGGTTGATTCAATTCTTTGGCGCGGATATATTTTGCAAGCTACACATTTTTTTGTTATTTTATGGGTTTAATAGAAAAAAAAATACATCGGCATTACGCTGCGTGAACCTTGTCCAAAATGTTCTTCGAGTAAAAGGACTACATTTCTTAGATGTGATTACAAATAGCTCTGGGGTCCGGTCCACTATACCATGTGCCAAATTTTAGCGCGAAATTCACGTGAACTATGGTATGGTAGGTTACCATACCATAAACAAGTAGTTTCTTCACCTCGAAGTTAAGGTCACCCTGTACATGAGCTAAGGTGACGTTACGCGCTCGGTGTAGGCAGTGAGATGTCACTGCGAGACAGTAACGAACCGTGGCGTCCGTTTATGGGGATCACATTATGTTGCCTTTTGACATCATTAAGGCCTGCAACCTTTCCGGGTAGTCCGGGGTATAATAGTAACTCCAGTTGCAAAACAATTAAATTTTCGATGAGCTAGCCTTGTTTCTGTGATTATTCAGTCAGCTGAAGGGTTCGAGAGAGAAAATAAATATTGGTTTGCGACTCTTGATTTATTTGTGTGTTCAAAATTACTCGTAATTACTCATACATAAATCATTTTAGCCATTTTCTCTTCAAGCAGGCATCGTAGAACAAAACTTAGTCATAATTTCCAACGTTTTAAAGAAATTCAAGTCGTCAATCGTTCGCACACATACTTGTGAATGACGACATCATTCATTGTAAAACCAACCCCACCAATTAACGACCAAAGCTGGTCAATATTATGAAAAATATTGCAAAATTAAACAATTTGGTTAAATATTATTATTTCCTTTTCTTTTGCCCAATGAACTTTTTTTTGTCATGTGACTATGTAAAATTTGCTTTCCTCAAACTCGTTTGTAAAGAGCGATCAAAATAACATTTTGAATGATTTTATATGCGATATCTCTAGATCAACGTCTGTGAGGGCTCATTTACACGGGATTCGTCATTGACGATTCGCCAAAATACAGGATACGTCATGACATTGCATACGGAATTGTGTTTATTCACGATTCGTGAAAATATCCGAATTGGTGGCATCAGCGGATCCGTCACAATAAATTCACGATTCGTGTATTTTGACGAAACGTGATTTTTAAAAAACACGATACTAGATTTAAGACGTATCGTCATTTTTCACGATTCGTGATCCGTGTGAACATGGACACACAAAAATCATTGCCGCCGTCAAAAAAAAAACGAATCGTGAAAAAAGGCGATCGTCAAAAATCACGAATCGTCTTTGTGTGAACGAGCTCTAATTATTATAATTAATGACCGTCTCATCAAACAATTACAGCCTGCAAAAAGCCAAACTAAACATACACAGAGCTAGCTCCTATTTCTAATATTAGATTTATAGGCCATTACTCCAGTGAGCTGAAAGCGTTTACTTGTATCATTTAAACGGAAGATTGATGAGTTGAAATTGCCTTGTGACAGGAGCGGGCAATAATGTGCGATAGTGCGCCGATGAGCTATCCATTATGAATTTACATAGCAATCATGCTTACAGTAACCATAATTTTCGCCAAAAATAGGATAAAGGACCTATGCATAAGCGTAGTTGGTTATTAAAGTTTTGCATTTAGCATTCGTGTAACAGTTCTCAATAACACGCTTATATTTTCAGCTACAATGTACATTAAGAAAAACTAGAACATGTTGAGCGCAAGAAAATTTTCAGTTTATTTGCATAATTTATGTAATGACTATACATACTTGTAATGTAAAAGGACCATTATTTTCAGCTTTTAAACCTTCACGTATCATGTTTCTAGACACAATACAAAATTAATTGATATCAACTCGCCCGTGGGTCTTGTAGGTTTGAGAGGTTTAAGCTAGTATATTTTTGGTTTTAACTAATAAAACCAAAAAATCTGCTTTGTGATGAGAATGAACTGTTTAGATAAGTCAGGATCAAAACCGAATAGTCTCATTCAAATACTTTATTCCCGGTGAAGTGTATGGTCACCTTAAATGGATCTCATGATGAGTGATCCGCAGAAATGTGGAGTTAGCTGGCCGACGAGAGTGGTAATTAGACTAGCTCGTCTTTATCTTAGAACACGGTTAGAATACTTACAGCAAGAATTGAGAGCTTGAGAAAACGGCGGATGAGCTTGAGAAATTGTGAAGAGTAAAGAGTCTTTTTTTGAACGTGAAAAGACGTCTTACGACCCTTATTTTTCAAACCTCAGTTTGCATTATTTTAATCCATAGAAAGGGTTCATTCATTCATTCATATCAGCCTATTGCAGTCCACTGCTGGACATAGGCCTCTCCAAGACGGCGCCTACTTTCACGGTCCTCTGCTTCTCGCATCCAGCCACCACCGGCCACCTTCAACACTACCTTTCCCGAGACGTGGTCTCCATTCGAGAACCTTCCTACTCCAACGCCCGTCGGTTCTACGACAGACATGACCAGCCCACTGCCACTTCAGCTTACTGCACCTGTGAACGGGTTAGAAAGGTTTTTTTTTTAATTATTAAATTAAAAAAAAACCTTTGGCAGACATTTGACCGCAATCTCACCTGATGGTAAGCGACGATGCGGCCGATGATGGGACATGTCTGTCTAGAAGCAGCCTATTCACTCTTTTCTTAAAGGAATCCAAATCGTAGTGTTTAGGGAACACTTCAGCTGGCAACAAATTCCACTCTCTAGCCGCAAGAGGAAGAGTACAGTACAGTACGCAAGAGGAACGAAGATTTAAAACGTTTGGTGCGTATTAGTGGTATGTCAACGACATAAGGGTGGAACCCCCGCCTGCGTCTTATGTCCCGATAGTAGAAAGGGGCCGGTGGAATCAATTCGTGCAATTCCTTCACACACTCGCCGAAATGTAGCCTGTAGAACACTGAAAGGCACGCCACCTTACGCCTATGTTGTTACGCCTGATAATATATTTTAGGTAGTTAGGCAGGTGAAACAACTGATAACAGTCTGCATCTCGCTACCATAGCTTAGCTTTTCTTTCCTGTATATGTTTGTCGTTGTATGCGCTGATATCACTTCTGCTGGCAATTTGATCCATGCCTCAGTCACTTAATTGCTAGAGAAGTGCATGTATTTCACTATACTTTTTGTCATAAACCACAAAGTAGAGCTAACTGTATGCACTGATCTTATTTTTGCTTTTAACAATACATTTACAATGATGTTTATACTACAAAGTCTACAAATGTCGAACTGGGTCAGAAATCAATTCACCCGCTTGTTGGTGTCATTCATCAATATTACAGACAATCCAATTATTACTTAATTGTGGTTAAAACAGATGTTTTGGTATTAACCTGTACCTAGTTAAAGGTAGTTTATGGGACAGCCTTTCACAAACTACACCTGTAGATATTGCACGGCGCATTTTCAAATCTATCAATTACGAGTTTTGGTAGACTGTGCGTCCAATTATGCATACATTGTCGCTAAAACTTCGCGTCTTCGCATGTGTTTATTTACAGATCATTAGATCTGACGTTATTCATTTAAATAAAAAAATAAACTAAATATACACTAACCTAAAACCTACAAAAAAGTGTCCGTGAGGCAAGGAAGCGAGAATGCTGGCTGCGTTTCCGCGTTGGATAGCAATACATATCCTATGAGCGAGAAACGAGCCAGCTCTTTTGTTTTCTAATAATGTATGTAATTAGGGAGCATTTTTCCTGAACACTAAGCATGGTATCCCATGTCCATGTGCGGTTGATTATTGATAAATAATGGATTACAAACTATCACTCCAAATTTCGTCATGTTTCAGACTTTGTTTTTGTATGGCATGCCATATCCTAAGGTGTAGTTTATCAAAAGCTACAGCTTCGCTTAAACGCAATAAATTGATCGTGATGAATGCGAGCGGAGTCGGATGCAACGAATATATTATGCACGAAATAATTGTTTAACGGCCGGTTATAAGCGCGGAATGCGTGTAATGTTAGCTAGTAGGGCTGCTGCTGTTTTGCTTAATAAATTTGAATGAGACTCGAGTTCACCAAATTTTAAGCAGCCGGTAAACATCGAATGACGGTTAATTTTCCAGAATTCCTATACAAAATATGTGATAAAATATAATTACTTTTATAACTTAAGCGATTTGTGTGCCGGATGACACAGTCGACCATTTTTAAGCGAAATTTAATTAAATATCATTAAATGCTATACCAGCATTAAAATTAAACATGTGTAGGTGAAGTAGATACTAACTGATCAGTTTTTTTCTAAAGGCTTTTAACGCATGTTGCCAGTAAAACACAAAAAAACGGAATGTAAAAAAAATACTTACTAGAAGAAGAATTTAGCGTATCAGTAGCGTGAAAGAGACGGTTCAAATAGATAATATACAGAATTTTTATTTTATTTATTTAGGCACACAATACAGAATACAATTATAATGAAACAGGAGATATAATTTTTAAGGGTGACAAACTAAATTATATTCCACTTTATGCATGCACAAAAACATTTAAGTAGGTATCACGAAAAAATGTGTAAATATATTGATATTAATTATGGTTTTACATAGTGAACAGTTTTTAAAGTACCAGTTTATTTAGCTCCATGATCCCAGCAATATAAGTTTTCGGAACTTGGCCATATCCGAATCAAAGATGTCAAATTATAGCTATCAGCCAAGTTGTTGTATAGGCGACACATTCTGATTATTGGGTTATGAGACGAGATGTTCATAGTAAATATCAGTAGCAAAGGGTTTATACGAATACGAATAAATACTGACAACAAACGAAAACCAATATATCACTCACAGCTTTCAAATAGACTTCAGTGTTTTATTTCACGCTTGTTGAACCACGCGTCACGTAGTAGAGCGATAGAATTTCTGAAAACGATATAATTTTGCGATAAAAGGTTCGACACTGCTTAGGGCACATGCGAACGTGGTAGATTTGGTTAGAAAACTAGTCAGATAAGTTTTTAAAATGAGTGATGTTTTAATATCATCAAATAATTTGTGAATAAACGTTTTTATCTTTAAACTACTTGCCTTTAGTGGCACTTATTAAATTCTGCGAATCTATAGATTTTAATTACGGGCTGATTTTATCAGATCGTAAGGATAATGCTCCGTTATATAAACTCTAACATATATATATATATATATATATATATATATATAACAGTTTTGACAGAATTTTGTCAATTATCAATAGTCAGAGAGTGAAGGCCTAAAGGGGTAAAAACAAAAATTCTATTGTGTCTGGACTACTGTCCGCGAAAGTGTTAAAATAAGATGATGCTACCTTACTAATGTTAACTAAATGTTACTTTACGTAAATTATATATTTCCTTCAAAAACCTTTAAATAAATTAATGTATTTTACTTGTTTACAGGCTTGGTGTAAATGCATAAAATTGGATCTCAAAACTCTACATGCGTGCCGCGCCTAAACCACTAAAAAGGGCCCGATATAAGTTAGCTCTAAGTGGCAGCCCTAGACGTCTAACGGTGAGGTAACGCGATTTTATCGTCGATGGATGGCTGGCACGTGTCTTTTACGGTCCAAGGAAACAATACCGAGTGCCGGCGTAAATGTTACAGCTAATAACAATAAGGTTTACTTTACAAGTAATTATGGCGCCAATTTTAAGTCGATTTGAATATGAAATGATTGATTTTAGAATTTGGTAGTTGACAGATTAGTTAAAGTCTATCTTTTACTAAAGAAATAGATTACTTGAAGATTTTTAGTTTATGCCTATAAATTATAAGACTTTAATATTAGCTGTTTGCTATATTGCGTGTTTTGACTAGCTTTAATGCAAGTGAACAACAAATGATTGAATGCTACTCGTACTCGTACTACTCGTCGACAATCTGAAAAACAGCTGTTGAGATATATCGATGTACGAGCACACTCGACCTAAATATGAAAAGTGATGACAGCGGTGAAACCTTTAACCTACACACGCCTTTTAATATACTATTTTGTAATTTTACTTTTAGTGTAATAAACGCTCTTTACGATATCGGACACAGTTTTTACTTACCACATCCCGTGACGCTGTGAGTGTAGTAGGTGAGCTGTGTCTACAGCTTACCTACTACAAGCTACATCCAACATCTATTTAATGTAGGGATACAATCCACAGCCCCTACACTCGATATGAGTTCCATATATCAAACAAAAGGGTAAAATACTCAGATAAACACTAGCTTGATTAGTACTTATTAAATTAAGTAGTTACAGCCTGTCTTCTCAGAATCCATGACATGTTTTTATACCTAATTCAGCATAACAGCACACCGCTATCGCATAGCTTTGTAATTATACTAGCGGTATTAGTTATCATTAATTGTGAAGAAAGATGAGGATTGTCTGGTCTTGAAGGCGAACCACGTCTCATTGTTGGGACTTGCTGATGGGATGATTAACTTAATTGATAGTTGACGTTTCTAATTAAGCGCTTACTTAAGCTTAGTATTTTTTAAATGGCTGCATGCAAATCAAATAATGCAATCTGTTACATGGTATGGAACTTACTTAGCAGATGAAATGTGGATATTTAACTTCCTAACCTATAAAACAGCGTAAATGAGGCATTACAAGTTTTAGGAGTTTTAGGAGTAAAAAAAAATAGTTTTGGTTCTGTGCTTTTGAACAAAGTTGCGTTTATTTCATTTGAGGCTTAATTAAAGCTTTTTTTCTTATTGAATAAAAATAGAGTCAATAGTATACCTACTTGTGTTCGTTCAGTTAGGACATAATCATTATTTTAGATAACTTACGATCCTGCTCTGTAAGTACTATGTTTTTTTTTTAAAACCCGGGTTAAAGAAAGTAATTTAAAAATAAATAAGATAGGTTACCTACTTACTTTAATAGTCACATTATTTAATTCAAGATTTCCCAATAAGACAAAACAACAATCGAAAGAGTCCGTCGCCTTGTTTCTACTAATGGCTCCGTGGTATCATTGCACCGCGCCATTCAATCTTTGTAGCCCTTCCTTTCTAGTGGTTCAATTGAACATTGTTTTACCTTTTCCATTAAATTGTACTTAATGTCTTTACAAAATAGAGCACAGTTTTGGATTACAAAACTATGGTTGATAGTTCGTTTTGTCTGATCGGCAGCGCGCGTGGCTAGCTCGTGCCAATCTGTGAATAACGCCGGACGCCCCGGGCCGCTTTCTTTCCTCCATTGCTAAACTTGTTAGTTGAATATCACTGCTGTGTTAGATTTGCATATTGTCGATATCGATGCAGATTAGGCAAATGTTTTATATATAATTTTATTTATGTATGTTGTATGTATGTCTATGTATTTTTATTCATTGTTATGCTTCTTTTGCATTGGTTTTCTTGGTATCATCTTTTTCCTAATTTACGACATCTTGCACCGCCTGTATTTCTCTGTTTGGACCTATGGTTGACTGGTAGAAAAATGTTTTTAGCGTAAAGTCTAAATAAACTGTGTGAAAAAAGTTTAAATAAATATTTATAAATATTGATTTTTTTATAGGCTGTCAACAAGGTGACCCTTTTGGACCTGCCATTTTCAGTTTGGCTATTAACCCCTTCATTCAAAATTTATTCTCAAAATTTAATGTATGGTATTTAGACGATGGGACACTAGGAGGTGACGCTGACACTGTTTTTTTAGACTTTTCTAGAATAATTCAAAAATTTCATACAATAGGCCTTTCTTTAAATTTTGATTTTCTCTTTCAAGAAGATCTGAGATAATTTCTAAATTTCATAGTTTCGCCCCCAATATTAAGATTCTCACAGACTCAACCCTCCATCTTCTAGGCTCTCCCATCTTCGATAATGCAATACCCCCTCATTTTCAAAAAATAGTAACTGATGAATGTTCAGACCGCCTTTTAGAAATCAACGCTCATTCGGCTCTCTTTATACTAAAATCCTGTCTCTTAGTTCCTAATTTTAATTATCTTATTCGATGCTGTCCTATTTGGAAATTCCAAAATTTGACTAATAATTTAGACAATCTTGTGAAAACTCATTTGGAAAAGATTCTGAACATTCGTCTTTTGGAACGGTCTTGGGATCAAGCGTCCCTTCTTATCCGTTTTGGTGGGATTGGGACACGCAAAATTTCCACTGTCTCCTTACCTGCCTTTCTATCTTCATCTTACAGCACGTCCACTCTCGTTGCAAGTATCCTGCAGCCTTCTACTGCAAACTTCGAAGTGGCGTGCCTGGACGAGGCTAAAAATGCTTGGGATATAGCAAATGCGAATAAATTCCCTTCAGATCTTAAAATTCAAAGGAGTTGGGACCAAATTTCTTGTGAGTCTATTTTGAAAAGCACTGACAACGCGGATCTAGCCAGACTAAAAGCAGTTTCCACCAAGGAAGCAGGATACTGGCTTCAGGCCTATCCTTCGGCCAACGTGGGAACCCTTTTGGACTCAGAAACTCTACGAGTCGCGATAGGTCTGAGTGTTGGTGCTGAGGTTTGCCTTCCACACAGATGTCCTTGTGGTTCTGATGTCGGCTAGTTGGGACATCACGGACTCTCCTGTATTAAAAGTGCAGGCCGCTTTTCGCGTAATGCCAGTATCAACGACATCATCCGTCGGTCTCTTGCCTCTATCAACGTGCCGGCTTTACTCGAGCCGAACGGTATCGCGCGTGATGATGGCAAGAGACCAGACGGGATGTCCCTTGTTTCTTGGCGGATGGGTCGGGCTCTTGTGTGGGACGCTACCTGTGTCGACACACTTGCAGCCTCTCATCTGCCCGGGACAAGCCGTGATGCTGGTTTGGCTGCGACAAGTGCCGAAAACTTTAAAAAGAACAAGTACAGGCAGATCGACTCCCGGTACCACTTTGTACTGTTTGGAGTCGAAACACTGGGTTCGTGGGGTCCCAACGCTATCTCTTTTTTCAAAGAGATTTCTAAGAGGCTAGTTGACATTAGTGGTGACCTAAGAGCTGGCAGCTACCTTGCTCAGCGTATAAGCATCGCTATTCAGCGCGGTAATGCTGCCAGCATCCTAGTAACCTTACCACAAGGACCCTTTTTATATTTTTGTTTTTGTGTTGTATTAAGTAATTTATCTTAATTTTTATTAATAAGTTGTACATATAGTTAGTTAATATAAATATTTAAATAAGTTTTTATTATTCATCTTTACGACTGCGCCTTTATGTTTTACACGATAAATTAAGCCACATGATAACTATAGCAGGTATTAAACATTTGTTTACGGCTTAAGTGCAGCGTGTGTATACAGTTGTCTATGTCTAAAGTAATAGAACTTAATTCTAAAATATTATTGCTATTCTAAATTTTCAAGAACTAAGTGTATTTTTAATTAACTTAAACAAATAATTCATAAAAAGTGTGTAAGTAATTACTTAAATAACCTGCATGCCTCTCTGAAAAGCAAAAAAGACCCATTGACAGTAATAAGGAGTTGATTGCAAATTAAGATATCAAGTGATATGAATTTTATGTTTATTCAACTTGTGTATTTTAAAATTTAATCACAAAATTAATTGCGATATGTTAATTTATTTCATTGAGAGTCTGTTTATAGAGGTTTATTAGTGGGCTGGGTCTATCGGTCATGCCAATTTAGAAGTTAGACCAGTATGGAAGATTCGATATCAATCTCGGCTGGTGAGCAATATAGTGCATTGCGTGCGTTCGCTTTCTATACTTGGCGCATATCCGCCGCTTTTTATGCGCAACACACGATGCAGTATACAACAGTTGAACCTTCGGTAAAATACCCACTCAATTTTTCTCTTAACGTCTAATATATAAAGAACAATTTTAATCGACAACAATTGAGTTTTTACGGTAGGTTGATGTGCTAGCGTCTAGCGTACGTACCTATCCTCGTTTCACTCTTAACGACACTCCCTTACTTGTACGTGCGACGTATATTGGATTAATATGTCATTTAAGGATTTTATTTGTGAGCAATTAATTTTGCTGATAATAAAATTTGACATAACGTTTGAGCTTAGGCATTAAGTAAACTGTTACGTCAGAAACTTTTGCACACATTTGAGATATCGATAAGTGAACAAAACATCACTACTGAACACAACTACAGTTGATTGATGCTATATTTT